>CM042690.1:213377740-223377740 GCA_023614405.1 Avena insularis | reverse complement strand
TTTAACTAGTCCATCACCGATTTCGTGTGCCAAATTGTGATAAGGGGATGCATGCCGACCACGAGACGATGTGAAAAGTTGGGCTGCTTTTATGCAATTTCTTCACACGGACGACCGAACACAGTTGCCTGAATACACACATAATATATTGCTCTATATGTAGTGATGAGCTCATGAGATATTCTTAAAGGCATAAACATTTATGGTACGTAGTTGATGGTAAGAAGGTGCCTTTCTGATCATCATCCTGGCTCGACGGTGGTACACCTAAATCTTTGGCCCCTCAAGATCTTGGAGAATTAAAAGCGCAAAAATCGCACTGTCCACGGCACCCTTGACAACCACAAATGGATCTCCCAGATTGCTGTTGGAAACATGAGCAACTTAACACAATATTTTATTAAAATAAACAATAGATAAAACACGATTAGAACACAGGAATAAAAGCAGTCATGTAATCTATAAGATAAATAATAAACAACAATTCTAAAACGATTGCTACGAATAGTATGAGAGATATTATTTTCCAGAATATGAAGCATGATCTGAAAAAATGGATGAAGATAACATACGATCTAGCAGAGAAACCGATTGCATTGTCACTGGAATTGTCGTCGGCCATGTAGTCGAAGATGTCGTCCAAGTTGGGGAAGTAGTCGTCGTTGGGGAAGAAGTCTCCAACGTCCATGTAGAAGTCCGTGATGAAACCAGTAGTCCTGTGGAGTGCTCGCAAAAATCCTTATCGCTATTCTCCCGTACATGACTCGAAGCAGCAGGGTTTCGGAGGCCTGCTGTCCCAACTCGCGGTGCACCCCGCAAGCCGGGATGAGAAAGACTTGGTGGTTGCTCAGTGCTCTAGAACCGGAGGCAATAGATATTGGTATATTGTGCCGAGAGGAGAGATCTTTCTTTTATAGGAACAGGAGAGGGATACAAACAGGTTGCGCCAGGAGACGAAAAGAGGAGTCGGGAGATGTTCGTATTAAAAATTCACTAGCATGGACTGTTTATCTTCCAATCATGCGTGGCAAAATAAAGCTCAGTTCGGCGAGATACCCGCGTGTGGCGTGACGAGGCGAGCGAGGAGGAGGAGCGCGTGTGTATATATCTTCTCTTCTCAAGCTCGTACAAGTGATGGAAGAGCTCACCTTATAAGCTAGTCCAACTTCCACTCAACTAGCAATATGGGACTAAACTTTTGTCCCACCTCTTGTCTTGCATGAATGATCCAGGTAGGCCTCCAGGATTTCAGAAATTATTGGCATAATATAAATGGGCTTAGCCTATTTTAGGCAAAATTCCAATGATCCCCCACGAGGTCCCACATGCACACAAAATTTTCCTATTGCTCCAAAGCATTGTTTTATATACAGGCACTACGGTGGAGTCTGTTAAGTTGAACTTTCACCTAAACTTCATGCTACACTGGACTGCAACTTGTATAGTGGACTATGCCTTGAACTGCAAGATTGCTGCGAATCTAGTTCACATAAAGCTGGAGCTTGACCGATAATAGGAAATCGTAGAACTTCCTCGCGGGTGGAGCTTATGTGTCATACTCCGTGGTCTTTCATGAGTTTACTAGAGAGAACCCAACTCTCATAGACTACGATGTTAACAGTCAGAATCATATAGATGTGTTCTTCAAAAGATGTTCTACATGATAACATCTCTACTTTCAGAAATAATCTACTTAACAGATTAAGATAAAATTAGTGTGCTATGTAGAAATAGAAGAGTATTGCATCTTCATGGAGTGGTATTACACAAAAGTAAGGATACACTTCTCTCAATTGACTAACAACTTCTCTCCCAATTCTACTTACGGGATCTCCAAATCACATAGATTGGGTTACCACTATGGGTAATTTAAGTTGTGGGTCTCATACCCATCTTTATCGATGCATTATCTATCACATTACGTGATAGACTATTTGTAAAGAGATCTGTCAGGTTTTCAGATGTTTGCATATACTCCAACGCAATAACTCTGGAGTTTTCCTCGTTTTCCTGACAGATTTCAGTCCCCTCTTCACATGCCTTGATGACTTCATATTATCCTTAGTACTATTTTGAAGGGAATATGCCCGAGAGACAATAATAAAATGATTATTATCTTATTCCAAGTATATGATAGATGTTTATTTTTCATGCTATAATTGTGTTAGTTAGAACTACATGTGTCTTTAATAAACAAATAAGAGTTCCTAGTTATGCCTCTCATTTAAACTAGCTCATTGATTAACAAGATGAACAAGGTTTCCTGGTCATGGATATTGGATGTTCTCAATAACGAGGTCACAACATTGGTGGAATAATGTGATGAACATTCCCCCTAAGTACAGTAATACGATCGGTCATTATGTTTACCTTGCTATAACATCTCATACGAAGTAACCCTAACCCTTAGACCATGATATCATGTTAATTGCTAATGCTAGAAGAGTACCTTGATAACATCAACCATCACACCTTCACAGGGTGACTATAAAGGTGTGTTTGGGTACTCCGAAAGTGTTATGTTGAGGATCATGGATCAAGAGTGGAATTTGTCCATCCCGATGATGAAGAAATATACTCAGGGCCCTCTCGGTGATATCACATTGACATAGCTTGCAAGCATGTTATTGGATCACATAGAATGCTATATCATGGTAACAAGAAAAGAGTACTTGTTGGTAAACATACCAATGATCGAATCTTGGACATGTAATATATCATGATACAAAGTGACGAGGGTTTAACTCATCAATGCCCATTATTATGGACTTGGGTTTTGGAGAAGGAGGGAGCGCTGGAGGCATCAATCGGATAGCAAACAAGCACACAAGGATGCAAGTTTTACCCAGGTTCTGGCCTCGTAGAGGTCCTTACTCCTACTTGTCTGCTCTTGTAATTAACAAAGGAATCAAAGATTACAGGGGTGCGCAGATGCAATCTGGCGAGAGTTGTGGAAACTAGGGTGGTGATTGTGCTCCTCACCACCCCCTCCTAGCCTTTATATAGATAGGCTAGGTCTCGGGTAGCGGGTCGAGTTGGTTACAGATTAGGGTTTTCCCTTTGAACTTTCTATCTTAAGCTTCTTCTTGTCTCGCAAGCAATCGAGAGTCTGTGGGCCACTCGAATTCTCCATTGGGCCTTGGCAACACCGTGGGCTTCGGTTGTAACTAGACCGTATATACCCAACTCGAGTACCTGTGGGGTATACCCATGTCAGTAGCCCCTGAGTGTCCAGTGGAATCGCAGATTCGACTAAGGACTTTATGAAGTCTTTCGAGTGCATGACTGGGCATTTTTGAGTGTTATGTTTGTGTCATAGGGATTGTTGATATACGTGCCTGATTTAACCGATGTATCGGTATCAGTTAACTGCCTTAGGGCAAAACAACGCAATCTACTCAAACTCGAGTCCCCGGACTTGAATTCGGAAAAGTGCTGGCGTAATTCGATTCAGGCCGCGGAGGTCTTACAGGAGTCGAATTCCAGTATATAAGTGTGAGCACTCGACGCGTCTGTCAAGGCATGTTCATCATACCTGCAGGCACAGATATGTTTCTGGTAGTGCGCAGCAGATGCATTGCCAGGCCTTATTCAGGTCTTATCTTCACGCTGTAAGCGCGACATCTGAATTTTTATCATCGCGGAGATGATTCGGGTGGCCCAGGAGACGCAGTCTCTTTGTAGGGATAGTATGAGGCGGAGTCGCCATAGCATTCGAGTATGGATGTTATCAACACACAGTACGATGTACGAATAATCATAGGGTGCGCGACCAGCGCTCCCTCTGGGAGTAGCCCCCGAGTGCCTGGTTGAGTCGAAGACTCAAGCGAGGACTAAAGACCTTTTGCGACTGCTATCGTCTTTTGCTGCTTGTTTCAGTCGAATTTTCTTCCGGCGCTCCCTATGGGAGTAACCCATTATTCACAATGGAATCGTAGATTCGAGTGGTGGGTATGTCCTGAATTTTCATATATACCTGCATACAGATAATCGTAGGGTGCGTGACCAGCGCTCCCTATGGGAGTAGCCCTCGAGTGCTTGGTTGAGTCGAAGACTCAAGCGAGGACTAAAGTAGTCGAAATCTTCTTCTGCTGAAATTAATGACGTCAGTGCTGACGATGTGATGACCTCGGTTTCCCGCGTGAGCGGCTTTGATGGGACGTGACGAGTGGTGGGTCCCACTTTCTGACTTTGATTTGACCGGGCGTGCGTAATCTTTTGTTTTAACTGTGTCTCCTCGATTTCCGCGCGTAATGGGAATAGTGGGGGGATGGTTCGTGCTTTAGCTTCGCCACGTGTCGATGGTGATGTGCGCCACGCGTGTAGTAGGGTTTCTTCTGGCCGTTCGATTGCCTTTTATGATGCTTTGAAATATAATATTGTATCTTCTGAATGCAGGACTGGAAGGTGTCTCCCAATTTGCCCCCTCGTCCTGAAGGGGTTATCCCTGGCGAAGTGGATGAAGAGGACAAGTCGGAGTCGACCGTCCCAATCAAAGAAGAAGAGGGAGCCCCCGAGTCCAGCGACTAGGACACTCACAAGCGTTCTTGCAGCGAGGATTCTGACGCTACTTCTCCGATGACGCCGGAAGGTCCTTCTGCTGCTGCAGAGGAACCAATCCCCGCCGTTCCTGTGCGTTCCATGGCTCCTTCTGTCCGGAAGAAGATGCAACTACCAAAGGAGCCGTCGGAGTCGGAGGAGCAATCCTTCGACTTGATAGATTTGACTGGTGAGTTCTGCATTCGTGACTTTGTATTGGTTTCTTTTTGGAGCTCCTTTCCCTGAAGTTTTTGCTGGATGTGTTTTTAGTCATGCGGCATCGTCGTCTTCTGACGACGTCCAACTTGTGAAGGAATCCGGAGTCGCAGACTCCAAGGCCAAAGGAGTGGCCGAACGATCTTCCTCTCCTCCATTGGCGGCCCACTCCGGGCAGAACTTGTCGAGTTCCCCGCATGCTGGGGAGCACCAGGTGGTTGCCCGGATGACTGAGCAACAGTCATCTTCGAAGTCTCTGGAGGATCATGTAAGCATCCTTTTGCTGTTTTGGCAGTCGAATATACACTTGGTGTTGTTTGATGAACTTTGTTTTCTTTTGATGCAGCTCATCATGAAGGAAGCTGCTTGCGTGGCGGAGCAAGTCCTTGACATGGGTCGACAGCATGCGTGGCTGGACAATCGCCATCGCGTTGTTGAAGGTTAGTTTTGGCTTTGTCTTTGTCTTCGCGAAGTTTCTAGATTCGATTGATGATATGTCTTATGCTTTGTAGTTGAACATAACGAACTTCTTCGTCATGTTGCTTCCCTTGAAAAGGCGCTTGCCGTGGCGACGAAGAGTCGTGTCGAGGCAATCGCGGCCCTAGAGGAGTCGCAAAGGCGTGAAGAGGACTTGCGAAAGCACGAAGTGGACTTGCGCGCCTCCAATGCTGAGAGGGAAAAATTGCTCGGGGAGCAACTTTTATCGATTGCCAAGTCCCTCTTAGGTACTCCTTCAGCTGAATTTTCGTTGTTTCTTGCTTTGACATCGTGTTATCGTGCTAACACCATGCTGTATACAGATGCTCGTGGCCTGAGCTTTGACACCCAGGCCATTCGCCATGAAGATGCGTTGGCTGGTTGCCTCATCTGTACCATGCTTTCGCTGAGTTTCTGGAACTCGCGGCAGTCCTTGAGCATGTGGCTAGCTTTCTTTTTGCCATCTTGTTTGTCGATGTAGAAGTGGATGGTGCATGGACCCGAAAGTTTGTCGAGTGCTGAAGGTCCGTTGTCGCGGTCGCGGCGTTGCCACGACTGCGTTGGTCGTCCGTTGTCGCGGAAGTTTCCGCTGCGATATCCTCCGCTGCTGCGGCTGTTGTCGTTACGGCGGTCGGCGTAGCCGGCTGCGACCATGTCGGGTCCGTCGCGGTCCTCGTAGACGCGTGGTCTCCTCTTGCTGCGGCGTTCGCGTCTTCGTCCGTAGTCGTCTTCTTCATCTGATTGCGCCCGCTGGATGCAATCTTCGCCATCTGCCCAACTGTTGGCGATTTCCATGAGCTGGTCGAGTGTCTTGGGCTTTACGCGTCCAAGTTTCTCCTTGAAGTCTGGGCGTTTGACGCCGTCCCTGAAGGCGTCGATGGCCCGCTCTTCGGAGATGTGTGCTGCGGAGTTCTTGGTCGTAGACCAGCGTAGTATGTACGAGCGAATAGATTCACCCGTTCTCTGAGTGCAGGCTCGCAGCTCTTCGATTGAGGCGGGCCTTTTGCTGGTGCCTTTGAAGTTTCGGATGAAGCTATAAGCGAGCTCCTCCCAGCTTCGGATGGATCCTGATGATAGGCTGCTGAGCGGACCAGCGCCCTTTGTCACCTGCTGAAGGCATTGCATGGCGGTTTCTTTGTTGCCTCCGTGAAGCTTGACGGATGACAGATGGTCGCTGAGCCAGGACTTTGGATCTTGCGTGCCGTTGAACTTCGGAGTATCCGAAGGAAGCTTAAAGTTGCGTGGCATCTGTGTTCGCCGGACGGATCTGCTGAAGCATCGAGCCCCGCAGAGTTCTCCTTCGTCTTCATCCATCTCAGATTCGGATGAGCATGCGCGTTTGGCGCGTGCTTTGTCGATCTTGCGCTGTGTAAGCTTGTCTCTGGCGTCGTAGTCGTGTTTGTGGCGGTGCGAGCTCTTCTTCCTTCGAGGAAGGTCGTGTTCTTCTTCATCTTCGGATGAGGGAGTGGGGCTCCGGTCGCGCCTGGCCGGAGCTTTCTTCTTCGGCTCCGTAGGAGCATCTTCGTGGAGCGCAGCTCCGATTAGTCCTAGTCCGGTGAGTGCGGACCTATGCATGGCCCTTTTCGGGTCCCCCTCCGGAGGTGGGTGAGCCGCAAGATACGCAGTGGCTGCCATGATCGCGGCTTGTGGCGTCAACGGGGTGATGTTGCCGTCGGCGTCCATATCCATGAACGATGTGTGGAGGGTTCGGGTCACGTCACGCCGCTCCTTCGGGTCCATGTTTTCCACCCGAGAGTGGTGCTTGTTTCCCTGATTTCCGTTTGTGCTGGAGCCGGGTCCCATGGCGGAGAGCGCAGCTCGTCGCAAGACCGGACTCGAGGCTGCTTTCTTGCGTTATCGAAGCGTCTCTGCATCTTGACTTGCTTCTTGTGCTCCTCGATGAGGAGGTAGTGGTATGCCATCAGCAGGTCACGTGGGGAGTCCAGGTAGGACTATTTCGCTGACGGCCTTGGCGTGCTTCGGCCCATCCTTCTTTGCTAAGTTGGATGAGGTGGCCCCTGTTTTCCCCGTTTCCGCCCTGCGGGTTGGGGTTGGGCGGCGGGTTAGGCGTGTCTTCGTCGGTTTGGATGATTGCGGCGCACAGATAGCGCCTGCAGATTGGTTGGCTGCTGCCGCAGCTTTCGGATTCGGAACCGTAGGTCCCTTCATCCGAAGGTGGATCGCACAGATCGGAGTTGCAGCAGCTGCTGCTGTAGAACTCATCTGTTGATGGTGACGTGCGTAGCACGGGGTGTGGAGCCCACGAAGCGGGCCTGATCGGCGGCACGGGCATCCGCTCGGGGAGGCGGAGGGTGCCAGCTTGTCCCACCTGGAAGCAGAAGCTCCCGAACAGAATTTCGAGTCCGTCGCCTACGGGCTCGAAATCCTTCATGGTGGCCGGCGAGTGGGCGGTGAAGTCGAAAGCGCCGAAGAGGAGGTGATTCTCCGTCACCGAGGAGTTGTAGATCGATCGGGTCGGAACCGTCACGACCGCACAATCAACAGCCCCAGTTCCCACAGACGGCGCCAATTGACGAGGTTTCAACTCGTCAATGCCCATTGTTATGGACTTGGGTTTTGGAGAAGATGGGGATGCTGGAGATCGTGGCACGGTTAACAGACAAGCAACCAGGGGACACGGGATTTACCCAGGTTCAGGCCCCCGGAGGGAAAACCCTACTCCTGCTTGTCTGCTCTTTTATTGCGGCGGAACCGAAAGTTACAGGGTGCGCAGATTCGATCTAGCGTGGAGGTGTGTATGTCGTAATCGCAGGGTGTAATCGTTGTTGGGTGTCCTCCTCGTTGGACCCTCCTAGCCTTTATATATGGGGAGGCTAGGTCTCGGGTACCGATACGAGTAGGTTACAAGTTGTATTGAAACTCTAGTCTTGTTCTTCAAGGATCCGAAGGCGTCATGGGCCTGGGCCACCCGAAAATCTTCATGGGCTGGCGTATATTGGCCGTGGGCCTTCCTTGGGCTGGACCAGGTATGCTGAAGTTACGTACCCGTAGGGTATAACCATGTCAGCTGTCGCCACAGTCGAAGACCGCAACGCTTCCCTTCAGGGGACGCTGATGAAGGCCAAGGGTGTGCTCAGTCGCATACGCAAGGATCTAACCCCCAAGGCTGAACTGATTGACAACCTTGAGGACCTGGTGGAATCCCTTGCTGGGGGTATTCCCATGGACTTCAGGAACTCCCAGCGGTCTGTTGGCGCCACCATGGCACTCGTGATGGTGCAAGCCCATGGCGTGGAGGTGGACCCCGCCGCGATCTCCAAGGCGATGCCCGTCGACGCAGATGGCCAAAAGGTAGTGTTTTCTCCCTTCGCTACTGGTTGTGGTAAGTATGGGCCGCAACTCATCAATACAGTCGCCAAATACTCTGAAGAGCTGTAGCGGGCAAAGAATGCGGCGAAGGCTACGGCATCAAGGGCTGACACTGGAAAGTCTGTGGCGTCAGAGACTGCCAAGGATTCGACGAGGCCCCCGAAATCCAAGTCGAAGTTGAAGAAGCAGGCTGCTCCTTAGTAGCTAATCTGTAATTGTTGTAGTTTACTTTTGTGTTGAAAAACATGCATTTGTGGGAGTATCCCTGTTGAGACTTTGTCGTGCTTGAATGCATTCGAGCCTTTTATCAATGTATTCTTGGTCCCTTATTTGCTCTTGCTTGGTTTGTGATAGGGTACGTCGAGTGGTCCTTCGAGTGATCCTCGTGATCCTCCATTCACCGATGAAACCTTGGCGCAGCCGCATTTGAAGGTGGAGGAGTTGCCCTTGCTTTCGCGACTACGTGATCGCATTAAGCAACTGGAGCGTGAGTTTCCCATCCTCCGTGGTAGCGCAGATGTATGGAAGTCGAAGGCGGAGAAGGCCGCCGCCCGCGAGAAGTATCTCCTGGAAGAGGTAGCGCAGCTGAGTGAGCAGTTCAAATGGTACCTTTCTGCCCTCTTATCTTTTCTTTTAGTCAGTCGTGGTGATGCCTTATATTCACACGTTGCCCTTTTGTTTGGTGTAGTTGTCAGTGCTCGTCATCCGCTGGATGAGAAAGACCGGATTGCCATTTGAATGAACGATCAGACCCAGGAGCAACTACAGGCGAGTGGGTACTTTTGGGTGGACCACGATCGTGCAATCGCCCTTGCGACCCTGCAGGATCAAGCTTCTCGAGTACTTCACTTTTTGAAGAAGGCGCAGTCGTGCCTTAGGCATATCTATCAAATGATGTTTCCGTTGGACGTCGTCCCTTCAAGCCTGTTGGCTCTTTTGGCGAAGTTCCAAGATTTGAGTGATGTTCGCGAGTGCGTGCGACAACAGTTAGTAGATGGTGTTAAGGCTGCATTGTCGCTGGTGTGACTGCGTAGGACGGACTTAAATGTTGCAACTGTTGCCGCTGGGCCTCCACCTCCCCCAGAAGGTATGACCTGGGACATGGTTCCGCACTACCAAGCGGTTGACCGCCCAGCGGAAGAAATTGTCGACTTCTTCATGGAAGAAACGAACGTTCTTCTGTTGCAGCAGTAGCCTGACTTGTATCCTGCACATAATTGTACAAGTGTTGTAAAGTTCATATGAATATGTTGGATGTAATTAATACTCATTGATATGTGAATAGCTTGCTAGCTTTATTTTTTGCGAGTGTATTTGTACTCTGCAGTTCCTTTTTGTTAGCCTGACTTGTGCTATCTCAACTCCTTGCCAACCTGTCAGGTGCGTTGCAACTGGATTGGTGTTTATCAAGGGTTCGATTAATGTTGCGTCAGCTACTCAGGAAACTACGATTTGTTCGTAGGACGAAAGTGTGAAGGGTGGCGCAGTCCCCGAGTGATCAATTTGCATGATAATAAGGAAAACACAGAGTTTTGGGGCACTGAGCTTTATTTATTCGCATAATAGTACGATGTACAATGTGTTGCTAAGTAGCCTGGCTGAAAAGCCTTATTTGTAAATGTAAAGGAAAAACGAGTAGGGGTAGAAGCGACGTAGCTGTGCGACGTTCTAGGGGTTGGAGTATGCGACTCCTGTCTCGAAATCTTTAAGGCGATAGGCACCACCTGGGATTACTTCTGTAATTACGTAAGGTCCCTCCCAAGGGAACTCGAGCTTGAGATGACCTTGTTGCTTGAGTCGCAGGACCAGATCTCCTTCGACGAAGGATCTTGGGCGTAGCCTTCGGTTGTGGTAGTTGCGGAGGTTTTGCTGGTAGATCGTTGATCACTCCGCTGCGATTTCTCGTGCCTCGTCAAGGAGGTCGACGGAGTCTTCGAGTGCAAGAGTTGACTCCTGCTCGCTGTAAGCGACCATCCGCGGGGCTTTGAAGAATACTTCTGGGGGTAGCACCGCTTCAGCACCGTGCACCATGAAGAATGGGGTTTATACTGTGGAGCTGTTTGGAGTTGTGCGCAAGGTCTAGAGTACGGATTGCAGCTTGTCTGGCCAGGATCTGGCGTTTTGTTCGAGTGGCCGAAGGAGTCATTTCTTGATTCCACCGTAGACGAGGCCGTTGGCCTTTTCGACTTGACCGTTGGTTTGCAGGTGAGCCACCGAGGCGTAGCTTATGTTGATTCCTAGGTTTTCGCAGAATTCCTGGAACTCCTTGGAGGTGAAGTTCGTCCCATTGTCCGTGATGATGCTGTTTGGCACTCCAAAACGGTAGACAATGGACTCGAAAAACTTAACAGTGCTGGCCCCTGATTAATTTGTCACCGGCATGGCCTTGATCCACTTGGTGAATTTGTCGACTACGACCAAGAGGTAGATGTAACCTCCTCGCGAGGATTTGGGAGCTTGCCGACCATGTCGTGTCCCCATTGCACGAAGGGCCAAGCCAATGGTATTGGCCGGAGTTCCGCGCGGGGTGCGTGTGGTTTGTCCGCGAATCATTGGCAAGCGTTGCAGCGCTGGACGATGTCCTTGGCGTCGCGCATGGCCGTGGGCCAGTAGAATCCAGCTCGTAGAGCCTTGGAGACAAGGGCGCGATTACCAGCATGGTGCCCACAGGTGCCTTCATGGATGTCAAGGAGGATGGACCTTCTGTCCCTGTTGGAGATGCACTATTGGAGCACTCTTGTGATGCTGTGTTTGTACAATTCACCATTGATGACGGAGAATGCCTTGGATCATCACGCGATGTGTCGCGCGTCAGTCGGATCATCTGGCAGCCTTTTGCTGAGTAGATATGTGATGTAGGGTCGTGTCCAAGATGGCTTGACCATCATGACACCCATTGGTCCTTCGAGTCCTGTATCAAGTTCCAGGTCGTCGAGTGCCATTGGCTCATTGGGTGGCATAGCCCCCGAGTCCGTTGACATGCTTGCTTTCTTCTCTGGAGCCTTTGGCTTGATGGAGTGTTCGTAGATGCGCTCGATAAATACCCCAGGTGGTATGGGGGCGCAGGTGGAGCCAATATTGGCGAGGAGATCCACCTCTTCATTGCTCTCGTGACCAACATGTCGCAGCTCACAACCGTCGAAGTCCCCTTCGAGTGTGTCGTAGAGGTCGCGATAGGCGATCATGTTGTCGTTCAGTGTGTCGCACTCGTGCATTGTTTGGTTGACCACCGGTTTGGAGTCGCTGTAGATGATGAGCCTTTCGGCGCCACAGGCTTTCGCCATCCGCATCCCATGGATCTGAGCTTCATATTCAGCTTCATTATTGGAGGACGTGAACTGCATTCGCAGAATGTATTTCATCTTGTCTCCCTAGGGCGATGTCAGTATTCACCTGCGCCAGCTTCGTCCTTTTGTTTGGACCCATCGAAGTGCATTGTCCAGAGGTAGGACATATCTGGCTTGTCGGGGAGCTGGTTCTCTATCCAGTGCACGAGGAAATCAGGGAGGACTTGCGACTAGATCGCGTCGCGCTTTTCGTATGTGATGTCTCGTGGAGACAGTTTGATTCCCCAAAGCGCGACTCGCCTGGTAGCATTAGGTTTATTGAGTATATGCCCAAGTGGGGCGTCGTCGACCACCAGGATTAAGTGCTCCTAAAAGTAGTGGCGCAGTCGCCTGGCTGTCATAAATACGCCATATGCCAGCTTCTGGTAGTGCGGGTACCGCTGTTTTGTTGGTGTGAGCACCTCGCTGAGGTAGTAGACTAGGCGCTAGACCCCATGGACCTTATTTTCTTCGGCTGGTTCCACCACAAGCACCGTGATGATCACCTGGTTGGTGGCGGAGATGTAGAGCAACAACGGCTCTTTCTCGCGTGGTGTCACCAGTACTGGCAAGGTGGATAGTAAACGCTTGAGGTCCTCGAATGCTTCTTGCGCTTCGTCTGTCCACTCAAATTTGTCGGTTTTGCGGAGAAGTTGGTAGAAGAGCAGTGCATTTTTGCAAATGCGACTGATGAATCGACTGAGCGCCGCAATTCGCCCGGCCAGCTGCTGGACGCCTCTCATGTTCTTCGGCTTCTCCATGACCAGTATGGATTTTATTTTCTTCGGGTTTGCCTCGATCCCTCTTGCGGAGATGAGGTACCCGAGTAACTGCCCAGATGGCACGCCAAAGGCGCATTTGTCCGGATTGAGCTTGATCCGGTAGCGGTCGAGGTTGGTGAAGGTCTCGCGTAGATCGTCGATTAGCAAGGCTTCCTTTATGGTTTTGATGACTATGTCGTAAACATAGACTTGGATGTTGCGACCAAGTTGATTCTTGAGGCAAGCCTACATGCACCGTTGATAGGTGGCGCCTGTGTTTTTTAGCCCAAAGGGCATCGTGTTGTAGCAGAACACACCAAAGGGCGTTGTAAATGTTGTTTTCTCTTGATCCTCCTCTTTCATTCGAATCTGATTATAGACTGAGTAGGCGTCGAGGAAGCAGAGACGCTCACGTCCCGCGGTGGAGTCGATGATTTGATCGATTCACGGCAATGGGAAGTGATCCTTTGGGCAATGCTTTTATAAGGAGGTGAAGTCCACGCACATCCGCAGGATATCCGTGTCTTTTTTAGGCACAAGCACTGTATTAGCGAGCCAAGTGCTTTCCTTGATCTCGCGTATGAATTTTGTGTCGAGGAGTCTGTTGATCTCCATGCCGACTGCTTTTGCTCGTGGTTCAGACAGTCACCGAATTGTCTGCTTGATTGGCCTTGCGTCTGGATTCACGTTGAGTGAGTGCTCGACGAATTCCCTAGGAACTCCTGGCATGTCCGCTGGACACCAGGCTAAGATCTCCCAGTGCTCACGGAGGAATTCGACGAGCGCGGGTTCCTATGCGGAACTCAAGTTGTTGGCGATGAGGTCCGTCTTGGTCAGGTCCCTTGGGTGGACCTGGAATTTCTTCGTGTGCACCGACGAGTCGAAGGATAGGTCGGGTGAACTAGGCCTGCTCAGGGGAGGCAGACTATTGTCTGTCGACCCTTTAATATTGCAAGTTCCTCCTGCATGCTGAAGGACTGGGATATTATGTTGATTTCCCTGTCGCAGTTGTCGGACCTCTCGAAGTTGCCGTTGATTGTGATTATGCCGTTTGGACCTGGCATTTTCATCTGCAGGTAGGCGTAGTGCGGCACTGCCATGAACCTTGCGAATGCGATATGTCCAAGGATGCAGTGATATTGTGAAGGCCAGTCGACGATTTCAAAGTCGATGCGTTCTTGCCGAAAATTTTGTGGCGTGCCGAAGATGATGTCAAGGTTGATTTTGCCCAGGGGATATATGCCTTTCCCTGGGACGATGTCGTGGAACGTCATGTCTGAAACTTCCAGACACGTCAGAGGGATCCTCATCGCACGCAAGGTACTTGCGAACATGAGGTTAATGCCACTTCCGCCGTCCATGAAGACGCGACTCATGTCGAAGCCTCCGATCTGCGCCTCAAGTACGAGGGAACAGTGGCCTGGACGAGGAACTTGGTGCGGGTGGTCACGCCTGTCAAAGGTGATGCAGGAGTCGCTTCCACTGAGGTACTCAGGGGTGGAAGGTGGGGAGTTTATTGCCAAGTTGACTGGGCGAGTGATGGCCTTCTGCACTCGATTTGAGGGACGTCCTTTTTGGATCATCCCCATGTTGCCCACAGCTCGTGGGTATGGCTCTCCTCCGTTATGCTGGATCGGCGCGGCCACGGGTGGTGGTGGTCCGGGCGGTGGTGGAGGAGCTTAATGTCTACGCACTTGTATTTTTGTAGACAGTTGTTGCGCCTCCAAGTGCAGAGGTTTGTAGAACAGCAACAAGTTTTCCCTTAAGTGGATCACAAGGTTTATCGAACTCAAGAAGGAAGTGGTCAAAGGTATCCCCTCTCAAGCAATCCCGCAATCAAGATACAAGAAGTCTCCTGTGTCCCCAACACACCCAATACACTTGTCAGGTGTATAGGTGCACTAGTTCGGCGAAGAGATAGTGAAATACAAGTGGTATGGATAATTATAAGTGGTAATGGTGATAGAAAATAACTTGATGGCGTGTGGTTGACGTGGGAAAAGACTAAAGGCAAACTGAAATAAAGAAGGAAGCAAGCCAACATGTAACAGATCTAATTGCAAACGGTGTTTCAATGCTTAGAAACAAGGCCTAGGGATCATACTTTCACTAGTGAACACTCTCATATAAATATCTTCTCTTTATGATACTACTCTTAACTACTCTCCGGTTGAACACTCTAATCGATGGTAGGGCTATAACAGCACACCTCAAAGTAAGCTTTCCCCATCTAGAAAACCCCACACTGTCACCTTGAGCACTAGATGGTTCCAACAAACACCACAATTTCATAAAGACATCCAACTCCAAATATAACTCATAACAAGTATTTGTAATCTCTAGCCTAAGTGCCACCATCGTGTGCACGCTGTCACTTTCACACACATGGGGAGAGCAGAGATCTATTAAAGCACTTGAGTAGCAAGGTAGATCTATATATTACAAGCTCATGATCTCAATATAGATCATGCATGGAGAGAGAGATGAACACATAGCTACCGGTAGAACCCTTAGCCTCGAGAGAGAACTACTCCCTCCTCATCATGGGAATCAGTAATGGTGATGGAGATGGCGGTGGAGATCAATGGAGATGGCTCCGGGGGCACTTCCCCGTCCCGGCAGGGTGCCGGAACAGAGATTTTCTGTCCCCCAAATCTCCCCTTTGGTGGCGGCGGCGCAGCGGAACTTTTCATGCATTTCTGATTGACGATTTAGGGTTTTGGTATCGGGAGGCTCTTATAGGCGAAGGAGGCAAGGTCGGTGGCCAGCCAGGGAGCCCACACCACCTGGTGGAGCGGCCAAGGCTAGCCCGCACCACCACATGGTGTGGCCGCCCTGTGGCCCCTCTCCATCTCGTCTTCTGGCTCCGTGAGTCTTCCGGGAAAATAGTAACTTTGGATTTTGTCCCGTCCAATTCCGAGAATATTCATTTTTTTACTTCCTGGAACCAAAAAAAAGCAGAAAACGGGCAACTGGCACTGTGGCATCTTGTTAATAGGTTAGTCCAAGAAATCATATGAAAAGTACTCCAAAGTGTGGAAAAACATAAGAAAGTAGATAAAACCAAGCATGGAACATCAAAAATTATGGATACGTTAGCAACGTATCAACATCCCCAAGCTTAACTCCTGCTCGTCCTCGAGTACGTAAGTGATAAAAAGAAAGAATAATTTTTTAGGTGACATGCACCATCATAAACTTGATCAAAGTATTTGTAAAACATTCAAAGCTGGGATCATAGTACTTCAATCATAACATGAAAGACAAAGTTCTAGCAATAAGACAAAGAAACTATGTTGCAACATGAAAAGGCACAGACAAAAGATTCATGAATAACAATGCTTTGAAAGACGTTTGTTTGTTTCACATAAAGAAAACATAGCATAGTGGCATTCAGCTTGTCCCTCATAGAGTAGCAAACATAAATGCGTAGGACACCTTCAAAGTTCATAAGAGTGACTAGATACAAATAGTTTAAAACAAGTAATATCAAAGCTATGCATCAATCAACAAGTCTTGGGACAATGCACATAGAACTAATAATGGCCACTATGCTCTCAAAGTAGGTGCATAAAGATAGAAGGTGGAGACTCAATATAATAGTGGAAGAAAGGCCTTTTTATAAAAGGAAGTAGGGATTCAAGTCTCATAAAGAGCTTCCAAAAATTATAGTACTTATAGCTTTCAGCTCTCATTGCCCCTATCATAAGCATCTTGAAGTGATTAAGGTTAAAGTGAACAAACTATGGTGTACATGATTGACGAAGTATAAGTTAGAAATCTCATGTCCCTTGTATACGAGGGCCGCTCCTCATGCTACTCAAGTTTAGTCACCGGTAAGTTCTTGTCATCGTAAGTACATGTGTATCATAGAGAATCGCCAATGGGGTACCCCTTGCCCGATGATACGGAAGAATCCCCATATCAAAATGACAAGGCAAGCAGACAACGAGCATCTCAACAATCTTCTTATTTACCATGGGAATATGGTGCTTTTTTCTCTCTTTCCTCTTTTCATAATCTCTTATTTTTCTCTTTTTCTCTTTTTTCTCGATAGGACTCTTTTTTTTATAAGAAGAATGCTTCATAGACAGCTCATTATGGTTACGCTGTAGGTTTCCACCATGTCAGCATGGATTAGACCAGCGGCCCAGGCGTTTCTCTAACACATATACATAACTCCATGGACTTACAAGCTCCCCTTTCATTTCACACCGACGACATCCATATACAGAAGAGCATGATATCAACTAGGTACAAAGTACCAGTGCAATGTTGAAAGCGTTCCCCATGACAGCATGGTTCTGCTAATCCCCAACAAATAAGTGCAAGCATATACAACATAGACGACACAATGGTTCAAGTTTATTAAGGGCAAGAAAAGTAAAGTGTGCCATCAAGTTCGTGAGAGCTTTAATCACTAGTTTTCTCATAACAAGTTTAATTTAAAAGGTAGAAAAAAACATGAATATACTTGGAATAGCATAAGCTAGTAGGTAGGTATGGTGGACTCTTTGGAACAACTTGGTTTAGGTATTTGGATGCATGAGTGGAACTCATACTTGGTTGTGGAGGCTAGCAAAAGACTGGGAGCGACAAACTAAGAGAGCAATAATGGCCATAATCATGCAGAGCGACAAAACATCATTAATCAAAGAATAAAGTGATACTACAAGTTGAAAACTAAAGGATCATAAAGGCTATGGTGACTTGTAATAGTCATAACATGGTGTGAGCATGTGCCAAGTCAACCCAAATAAAGCATCAAAGGAGAATACCACTATACTATGCTTTAATATGCTAAAACAACGCATGATTCATCCAAGGAACATTAAGCAATCTCAATTGTTTATAACAATTCATGCTACAGAAAAGAATACTAAGCATAAAGCCAAAACAATATCAAGCATGGCATGACAGAGCATAGGACACAGTCAAAAACGAGCTCTTTTTACCACATAAGCATGAACTTTCCTACTCTTTTCCAAACCAAACCAAACTATTTGCAAACCAATGAATGAAAGAGGGGGTCCAACCAATTTATTCAGAAAACTAAGAAAACCAAGCAAATGAAAAACCAAAACGAAAAAGAAAGAGAAGACGCTCCAAGAACAACACAACTGTGCATGAAACAATAAAAATGAAGCGTTTGGAAGAAACCTGGGATTTTTATTGATGAAGAAGGGGATGCCTTGGGCATCCCCAAGCTTTGACGCTTGTACTTGTTGGATATTTCTTGGGGTGACACGCTTGGCATCCCCAAGCTTGAGATTTAGTCCTTCCTTCATCTCATTACCCATTCCTTCCATACACCTGAAATTTTTCCTTCATACAAAACTTCACACAATCTTTATTAGCAACATTAGTGCACTCAAGATAATAGGTATTTAGGTTCAGTTCTAACACCAAATAAATTTCCATTAGAACACTAGCTACTGTATCACTTCCCTCAAAAAGCTCAATTTCCCAAAAGAACTCAAAAAGGAACCAACAAGAAGCAAATGTAGAAAATGGCAGAAATCTGTCAAAACAGACCAGTAGGTAAAGATGAATTTTTTCTAAGACCTTATATTGCTCAAATAAAAAAGTGCTGAACTAACTAAAGTTAGATAACAACCTGGGGCAGAAGCACAAAAATTCACGCCTCAAAAAGACGTTCAGAGATTTTACACGAATTTTTATGGTGAAGCACTAAAATCTGTTTCAGGACAGCAACTTTCCCAATCATTACTTCTCTCTCATTAGAGGTTACTCTTGGCACAAAAAACAAATAAAAAGGATAAGGAGCGGTTATTACTAAAGTAATAACTTCCAAGACTCATCTAAAACTTTTGGGTTATCTCCCAATAAGTATTTTTCTTTAACGCCTTTAAGTTAGGCATGATAGTTTGAGAAGATGCTCACATAAGAAATATGAATTGAAGTAAAAGGGAGCATCAAGAAGCAAATTCAAAGCACATTTAAGTCTAACGCACTTCCTATGCATAGAAATATTGTAAAGAAACAAGTCATGAAAGCACAAGGAAACAAGCATAGTAAAGCAAAACAAGTGCAACTTCAAGACTTTCAACATGAAGAGGGGAAACTTAATATTATTGAGATGCGTAAAACCATGTTTCCCTCTCTCATAATAACTTTCAGTAGCATCATGAATAAAATTAACAATATAACTATCACATAAAATATTCTTATCATGAGCCACATGCATAAAAGAATTAATACTCTCCATATAAACATAGTCATTCTTATTAATTATAGTGGGAGCAAATTCAACAAAATAGCTATCATTATTATTCTCATCACCATAATCATAAAATATAGGAGGCATATTGTAGACATAATTAATTTTCTCCTCAATAGTAGGTGGACTGAAAATATCATATTCATCATTATAATCATCATATATTGGAGGCATAGTATCATCATAAGCAATAGAATAGCTATCTTCCAAAGCCGGGGAACTAAAAAGATCATTTTCATAAAAACTAGCTTCCCCAAGGTTAGACTTTTCCATAGCATTAGCAATAATGGTGTTCAAAGAATTCATACTAATAACATTGCTATTAGCACACAAATAAAGTTCCATAGGTTTTTTAATTTTCTCTTCAAACACTTCATGTCCTAACTCAAGATAAATACTATAAAGCTCTCTATTTTTTTGTTGTTTTCCATTAAGCCTAACTAGTGAAAATAAGAAACATAAAGACAAAATTGCAGAATCTAAAGGAAATAACTTCGAGCACTCACACCGGAGGATGTGAGTACCTTTTACCTTACCTCCCCGGTAATGGCACCAGAAAATAAGCGTTTGCCATGGGAGGTTCTTCTTCTTTAATCCTCCTGTGTGAATACCTTTTACCTTACCTCCCCAGCAACGGTGCTAGAAAATAGCTTGATGTCTACACACTTATATTCTTGTAGACAGTTGTTGGGCCTCCAAGTGCAGAGGTTTATAGAACAGCAGCAAGTTTTCCCTTAAGTGGATCACCCAAGGTTTATCGAACTCAGGGAGGAAGTGGTCAAAGGTATCCCCTCTCAAGCAATCCTGCAATCAAGATACAAGAAGTCTCTTGTGTCCCCAACACACCCAATACACTTGTCAGGTGTATAGGTGCACTAGTTCGGCGAAGAGATAGTGAAATACAAGTGGTATGGATAATTATAAGTGGTAATGGTGATAGAAAATAACTTGATGGCGTGTGGTTGACATGGGAAAAGACTAAAGGCAAACTGAAATAAAGAAGGAAGCAAGCAAACATGTAACAGATCTAATTGCAAACGGTGTTTCAATGCTTAGAAACAAGGCCTAGGGATCATACTTTCAGTAGTGAACACTCTCATATAAATATCTTATCTTTATGATACTACTCTTAACTACTCTCCGGTTGAACACTCTAATCGATGGTAGGGCTATAACAGCACACCTCAAAGTAAGCTTTCCCCATCTAGAAAACCCCACACTGTCACCTTGAGCACTAGATGGTTCCAACAAACACCACAATTTCATAAAGACATCCAACTCCAAATATAACTCATAACAAGTATTTGTATTCTATAGCCTAAGTGCCACCATGGTGTGCACGCTATCACTTTCACATACATAGGGAGAGCAGAGATCTATTAAAGCACTTGAGTAGCAAGGTAGATCTATATATTACAAGCTCATGATCTCAATATAGATCATGCATGGAGAGAGAGATGAACACATAGCTACCGGTAGAACCCTTAGCCTCGAGAGAGAACTACTCCCTCCTCATCATGGGAATCAGCAATGGTGATGGAGATGGCGGTGGAGATCGATGGAGATGGCTCCGGGGGCACTTCCCCGTCCCGACAGGGTGCCGGATCAGAGACTTTCTGTCCCCCGAATCTCCCCTTTGGTGGCGGCGGCGCAGCGGAACTTTTTGTGGATTTCTGATTGATGATTTAAGGTTTTGGTATCGGGAGGCTCTTATAGGCGAAGGAGGCAAGGTCGGTGGCCAGCCAGGGGGCCCACACAACCTAGTGGCACGGCCAGGGCTAGCCCGCGCCACCACATGGTGTGGCCGCCCTGTGGCCCCTCTCCGTCTCGTCTTCTGGCTTCGTGAGTCTTCCGGGAAAATAGTAAGTTTGGCTTTTGTCCCGTCCAATTCTGAGAATATTCATTTTCTGACTTCCTGGAACCAAAAACAGCAGAAAACATGCAACTGGCACTGTGGCATCTTGTTAATAGGTTAGTCCAAGAAATCATATGAAAAGTACTCCAAAGTGTGGACCAAACATAAGAAAGTAGATAAAACCAAGCATGGAACATCAAAAATTATGGATACGTTAGCAACGTATCAAAGCTCCATGTGCCACAACGCCTGGGGCGGGTTCGTAGCCCCGGTTGAACGCATCGGGATTCATCCAGGCCAGGCCCTCGTGGAGTTTGAGGAACTCGCGGCAATCCTTGAGAAGGTGACTGGATTTCTTCTTGCCATCGTGATTGTCGATGTAGAAGTGCATGTTGCATGGCCTGGACAGTTTATCCTCGGTAGATGTTGCGGGTACCTCTTCGCGAGTGCAGCGTTGCCACACCTGCGTGGTTTTTCCACTATCGCGGTATCCACCACTGCGGTATCCGCTGTTGCGGTTGTCGTCGCGTTTGTCGGCGTAGCCAGCTACGACCATATTGACCTCATCGCGGTCGTCGTAGAGGCGCATCCGACGTTTGCCTCGGCGGTCGCGTCGGCGCCTGAGGTCGTCATCGTCATCGAAGTAGGTGTGGTTTTTCACCGAGTCTTCTCCGTCAGCCCACTGATTCGTGATTTCCATCAGGTGGTCGATCGTTTTGGGCTTCGAGCGGCCCAGCTCCTCCCTGAGCTCTATACGGCGAATGCCTCTATTAAACGCGTCGATTGCACGGTCCTCCGAGATGTTTTTTGCGGAGTTCTTGATGATAGACCACCTCTGGATATACCAGCATAGTGATTCGCCCGATCTTTGTTGGTAGCTTCTCAATTCTTTGATTGATGCGGGCCTTTTGTAAGTGCCCTTGAAATTGCACACGAAGTTGTAAACCAGCTTTCCCAGCTGCGGATGGATCCGCGCAGGAGGTTGTTGAGCCATGCGCGAGCGGCGCCCTGCAGCTGTAGCTGCAGGCATTGCATGGCCGTGCTTTGACTCCCTCCATGTAGTCTGATGGAGGAGATGTGGTCCTCCAACAAGATTTTCGGGTCCTGTAGACCGTCAAATTTTGGGTTCTCCGACAGGAGTTTGAACCCTTTAGGCATTCCCTTCTGCCGGATGGCCCTGCTGAAGCATCTGGCGCCGCAGAGTTCAGTCTCATCTTCTTTTGAGTCAGTCAAACGAGCATGTCTTGCCCGTATCTTGTCGACTTTGCACTGTGTGAGGTCATCGCGCGCATCGTAGTCGTGATCATGCCGCCGTGAGCGGCGACGTCGAGACAGATCGTGGCTATCATCACTGGATGAGGGCGAGGAGTAGCGTTTTGCCAGAGCCTTGCTTTTCTTTGGCTTTGGTGCGGGCTCTTTGTCGAGGGCGGCCTCGACTAGTCCCAGGCCCGCGATCGTAGATTGGTGCATGGCAGCTCGTGGATCTCCAGTTGGCGGCTAGTGAGGTACATGGTGGCTGCCGTTACAACGGCTTGTGGCATTTTCGGGAGCACGTTTCCCCGCGTATCCATCGTCATGGAGCTGAGGTCGAGGACTTTTGCAGCTTCTATGCGTTCCTCCTTAGTGAGGTGGGCCAGTCGAGATCTTCTCTTGTTGGCCAGGTACGCATTGCCTTTGGAGGAGGATCCTCCGTGGGAGGAGATCCCGGCTCGCTGAAGGCTTGACTCGTCCGCTGCATTTTTACGCGCCTCGAGTTGCGCGATTGCATGTAGCTGGCGACTGTATTCCTCCTTTAGTGGCCAATGGTAGCCCATCAGCATGTCTTGCAGGGAGTTGAGGGGTAGAGGATTGCCTCGTAGAGCTTCTCGACAGCGGGCCCACTCGTTGCCATTGAGCTTGATCACTACACGCTCTCCAGTATGTTCATTCACTATGGTTGGCGGTTCTCCTCCCGCTCCATTGTTGACGGGTGCACCGTTGCCACCGTTGGTGGGGCCGCCGTTGGGCGTGCTGCCATTGGGTGGTCTAGTGCCATTGGGCGTGCTGCTGTTGGGCGGTCCGGTACCAGATCCGGTGCCAACATTTTCACGATTGGCGGTAGTATCGCCCGTGTTGATGACGGCACACATGAAGTGGTTGGGGAATCTTTTGCTCCCGCAACTCTCAGATCTAGAGCCGTAGGCTCCGTCTTTAGTGGCTAGATCACCCAGATCGGATCCACGACTACTGTCGTTGTCCGTGCTCCCAGCTGTTGCTGAGGCGTTGAGTTCGCTGAGGGTGCCGATTGGTGGCGGGAACCACGATGCTGGAGCAATCGCCGGTGCCTTCGGCTGGTCAGGCATGCGACGCGTGCCCATCTGACCAACCTAGAAGCGGAAGCTCCCAATCGCCAGGCTGATCCCATCGCCCATGGACTCGAAAGCCGGGCGAGTGGCTGGCGTATGGATGTTGAAGTCGAATGCGCTGAAGAGCTAGCGAATCTCTGGTGTTGTAGAGTTGTAGATCGCGGTTGACGGAGCCGAAGAAGCCATGACATCAGCACTCCCACTTCCCACAAACGGCACCAATTGACGAGGGTTTAACTCATCAATGCCCATTGTTATGAACTTGGGTTTTGGAGAAGGAGGTAGCGCTGGAGGCATCAATCGGCTAGCAAACAACCACACAGGGACGCAAGTTTTACCCAGGTTCATGCCTCATAGACGTCCCTACTCCTTCTTCTCTTCTCTTGGCATTAACGAAGGAATCGAAGATTACAGGGGCGTGCAGATGCAATCTGGCGAGAGTTGTGGAAACTAGGGTGGTGATTGTCCTCCTCACCGCCCCCTCCTAGCCTTTATATAGATAGGCTAGGTCTCGGGTAGCAGGTCGATTCGGTTACAGATTAGGGTTTTCCCTTTGAACTTTCTATCTTAAGCTTCTTCTTGTCTCGCAAGCAATCGAGAGTCCGTGGGCCACTCGAATTCTCCATTGGGCCTTGGCAACACCATGGGCTTCTGCCATATATGGACCGTATATACCAAACTCGAGTACCTGTACGGTATACCCATGTCACAAAGGGATTTACTTAGAACGTCAATGGTTCTCACAATCATAAGAGTCATCGTTGAATATGTGGGAGTTAGTACGGATCTCCAAGTCCGCTGCTGATTATTGCTCGGAGAGGGGTCTCGATCATGTCTGCATCATTCGTGAACTATAGGGTGACACACTTAAGGTATACTGAAACCGAACGGGGCAGATATAATACCAGAGAAAGGTTTTGATAGAGCGTGGATTATTTTGATAAGCACCAGAATTGTTTCGGGCTCAAATTCTTGAAAAAGAATTCAGATGTCATATCGAAGTAATGCGAAGGGGTTTATGCAAATGTTTTTAATTAAAGTAATTAACAAAATTATGAATAAAACATAAATTTTTTTTATTAATGGGAGCTTGCATTAATTTTGGTGGAAAATTAATGCAACACGAGTGGAGTTGGAATTTATGTGGAAGGGTTTAGTGGAAGCTCCACCCACATGAATGAGGGAGAGGTGGGGTTACCCACCATGGCACCAGCCATGGCATGGGGGCTGGCCCCTCCCCTATAAAAGGAGGTGGTGGCCTCCGCTCCTCTCACACCTATTGGGGTTGCACACCTAAAAACAATAATTTTTCCTACGCCAAGAACCCTAATGCCATGATCTATCTATTAGTAATGCAGTAAAGAGAGTGGCTTTTCAAAAACATACCATTACGAAAAGCTTTGTCACTCGGGAGAGTGTTGACGATGCAGTCATACCAATGCCGACCTCAAGGTTGTTCTAAACTCCGACGGCTCTGATGACTCCTAGCACCACAAGTGCACCACCTCCAAGGGAGTCACACACATCCGATGCTTGACGATGACACCCAATCCTCCGGTCCAGTGGAGATTGCGGAAGTAGATCTTTTGGATCCCGAACCCTGCAGCGCGATGGTGCTCCACGGTGAAGAAGTCCTTGTTCGTATAGTCCATACTTGGGACCACGGTCACATGAGAGAGAGGGAGGCAGATGGAAGCTTTCCTCAAAGCTAGGGAACCTTTTATTATTCTCTGATGATGTAATTTCCTCCATATGCCTCTTATTATATAGAGGGAAGGGGACCCCAAAATCGCTTGGACTAGCCATGTGGGACTAAAAAAAGGAGAGGAGAGGGGGAGGCTTGGCCGCCAGACAAGGCCCCCTGCGGGCCTCGCGTGGGTGCCCTAGGTCCTAGATGGCCACCTCCTCCCTCTCCTTCCTTTTGGTTTTCCCCTGATGGGCCCTTCACCTTAGGGAATTGGCCCAATAGGGAATTTAACCAATTTAATTCCTTTTTCTTTTATTAAATAATTATGAATAAATAATTAAATCAATATTTGACATATATTCAGATATTATCTAATTCCCGTGGCTATGGAACTCCTTCCATCCCACTTTGGACATCATATGGACCTTCTCGGAACCCTTCTAATTTTTCCCTCTCTTTTCTTTGGTGATTCTGATGATACCAAAATGATCTCCGAGCTTCGTAAAACCCTTAAGCATGCTACCCTACGCTTCGGGGACACTCCAGATATGGTCGAGACCCCTCTTGAACCAATTATCATCAGCAGGACCTGGATGCCCATAAAGACCCCCTGTGCATTCCACGAAATCTTTGTTGTTTGAACCATCAATGTTGTGTACTATTCCTTTTATCTATGTGATACTTGCATTGTACAAGATGATCAACAACATCACCATGTAGGGTTCAATCTTGTTACCGACAAATACTACTTAAATTGTTTCGACGAGTGATATCCGTGTGACCTAGTCACATGTTGCGCAACTTATGGATATAACTTCTCTGAGTGGACCCAGAGTATCTTTCCATCACGCGGATGGGAAAATCCTGCTCTTGACACATACGCTTCTACATGCCCCTTTGATGTATCTGAACACACCTATATGATCATCGTTTTACCGAGCGACATTTGATGTGAATAAGGCACTCTTAGGTGGCAGTGATTAAATATAGTCTCACGATTTGAGGAACAAGTCACCACGTTTCCTAATTATCGCAACTTGAACTTTTTGACATGATCGTGTTACTATGCTTAGATTGGGTATTCTCATCATCTCATTCTCCAAATGAGGTGACTCCATTTTCAACTGGCATAAATGCCACATGATTAGGAAACCTCGATCATCTGTTGACCAATGAACTAGTGACTAGAGATTCACCGGGAACTCCTGGTTGTTTACATATCACACAAGTCTTGACGTTTCCTTTTAATATAGTTATAGCATGATATAAAACCTAATTATAAACTTCATGAAACATGATAATAATCCATATTATTATTTGTCTCTAGGGCATATTTTGAACAACACCTCCACATGAAGGATCTCTCTCCCCTCTAGGAAATACCCCATGGCTTCGGATTAGCAAAGTACATGTTCTCAGTGGCTTATCTGGAAAGGGCCTACTGCTTCTGCTGTTTTGCTGGAGCGAGGACTTGAAGGTTGTCGGGGTGTTGAAGGTGTGTGCTTCCATAGATGCGCTTCTACTTTGCGGCGCTGGACTTCAACTCAAACTTGATATCATAAAGTGTACGACTACATCATCCATTATAATAAATCTCATAATGCTTTTCGGTATTCGAGGGTAAGTTCTCTATAGATATATATACCTATTGCTTGTATCTAGATAGATAGATCTTGGTGCTTAGTTGTTCATATCATAGGATTTTTTTCTATGCTGCAAACCCAATAGTGGTATCAGAGCCGGATTTATACGTAGATGCTTTGTACGGGTAGAACACATATGATTATGTGGGCGCCAATGATCATGTTATTACATCCTCTTGTGTATTTTGGATATTATCGGCATAGTGGGATGAAGTGGCACAAACTAACTTTGCATGTCCTCGCACATGAGACATGTTCCACGCTTGGCATGCAACTAGTTTTGCATAAGTGGCTTGCATGTGTATGTCTCTCCCACTATAGTTGATATGTTATTTACAATGGGTTTTTAATAATTTGATTATCATTGTTGTGGTTCCATGTTCGTAGGTAAGAATGGTTCTGTCTCCGAAAGCCCTAAGCCACGTAAAATATGCAAAAGATAAATTAGAAGCGTCTAGTTTTGTTTTTGTCGGGCAAGTGTTATGATATGGTAATGTTATACTTTTAAATATGGTTTTATAATCTTGGAAAATTATGACAAACCAAAGTATAAGCACCATATACCTTGGCGTTACACAAATAGAATGATGGAGATCATACCATGATGCGCAAGATAGTGATCAAGTGTAAGAATTATATCATATCACTTTTTGCATATGATGTCTGTTTGCATCTTATTTTTATTGATGGAGCTTAGAGCATTATAATATGGCCCCTCATTTAAATATCAAGATAAAAATGTGTTCTTCCTTTAGTATGCACCTTTAAGGAAGTTTGTCGTTTCGAGACACAACGTGATGATCAGGATACGTTCGCATACAAGTAGTGTAAGCCAGATTTACACACGCGGGTAATAAGGTTCATACTTGGCGAGCCTAGCATGTACATATATGGCCTCGGAACACGACCGAAAGGTAAAGCATGAGTCATATAGTTGATATTATGACCATATAGATGCTCGCCTTTGCAGCTACACCAATTCACGTGATGATCAGTCTTGCTGTAGTGAATTTGGTTGATGTAATCACCAAAAAGACACGAGGGATGTTGTTTTTAAGTGGGAGTTCATTTGTAATTCAGATTAGTTGAAACCAAACTATCATAAACTTTTTCTAAATAAACTTTGCAAATTCTATTGTAGATGGAACCACCTGCTTTTAATTTCAATGTGTTCATGGATAAAGAGAAACTTGCAACAAATGGTTGCAACTTTACCAATTGTGCCCTTAACCTGAGGATTCTCCTTACTACTGCAGAATAGCAATATGTGCTATAAGCACCACTAGGCCCCTCATCACCTGATGATACTCCCGACAATGTAAAGAATGTTTACTTTAGTCACCAAGACCACAATATGGTTCATTGCGGCATATTGTATGGGCTAGAGCCAGAACTACAAAAGTGTTTAGAGAATGGCAATTCTTTTGATACCATGGGTGAATTGAAAATGATTTTTGACAATTATGCTGCTGTGGAGAGTTATGAAGCTTCTGAAAAGTTATTTAGCTGCATGACATAGGAGAACATCTCTGTTTGCGAGCATGTACTCAAAATGTCTAGGAACGCCGATAAGTTCATAGGCTTGGGAATAACGATTCCCATTGAGCTAGGCATACATCATGTTATCCTATCTCTACCACGAAGCTATAGGAACTTCATGATGAACTGTAATATGTAGGGCATGAAGATGTCTCTTCCTAAGCTTTTTCCAATAATTAAGACTGCTGAAGTGGAGATTAGAAAAGAACATCAAGTATTGATGATCAATAAGACTGCGAGTTACAAGAAGGAAAAGAAGGGTGAACATAATGGTAACTTCAAGAAGGGTGACAAAGTTGTTGCTGCACCTCAGAAGAAGACCCAGGCTAGCCCTAAGCCTGATACTGAGTGCTATTATTGCAAGGGGACTATCCATTGGAAGCGCAACCGCCCCAAATATTTGGCAGACAAGAAGTCTGACAAGATGAACAAATTTATATTTGATATACATGTTATTGATGTGTAGTTGACTCGTACTTGCAATAGCACCTAGGTATTAAATACTGGTTAGGTTGCTAATATATGTAACACGAATTCAGGGTTGTGGAACATGCGACCACTAGCAAGGGAAGAGTTCACGCATGTAGGCAATGGATCAAGAGTTGATGTGATCACCATCGGAACCCTGCCTCTCCATTTACCATATGGATTAGTTTTAAACCTGAATAATTATTATATGGTGCCTACATTGAGAATGAACATTATATTTGGATCATGTTTATTGCAAGATGGTTATTTGTTTAAGTCCGAGAACAATGGTTGCTCGATTTATATGAATGATATCTTTTATGGTCATGTGCCTGTGATGGATGGTTTATTTCTTTTGAATATCGACAGTAGTATTACACATATTCACAACGTAGATGACAAAAGGATTAAACTTAATGATGATATATTTGCATATATGTGGCACTTCCGTCTAGGTCATATTAGTGTAAAGCACATGAAGAAGCTCCATTATGATGGACTTTTAGAATCACTTGATTTTGAATCATTGGATACATGTGAACCATGCCTTATGGCAAAGATAACTAGAATCTTGTTTTACGGTACAATGGAGCGGGCTACAGACTTATTGGAAATCATACATACTGATGTATGTAGTCCAATGAGTGTGTCGGCGCGTGGTGGATATCATTGTTTTGCTACTTTCATGGATGATTTGAGTGGATATGGGTATATCTATTTGTTGAAATACAAGTATAAAACCTTCGAAAGTTCAAGAAATTTTAGAGTGAAGTCGAAAACCATCATAATAAAAAGATTAAATTTTTGGGATGTGATCGTGGAGGTGAGTATCTAAGTTATGAGTTTGGCACACACATGAGAGAGTGTTGAATAGTTTCACAACTCACGCCTGCCAAAACACCTCAATATAATGGTGTACCTAGGTGTCGTAATCATACCTTATTAGATATGGTTCGATCTATGATGTCTCTGACTGACTTTCAACTTCCGTTTTTGGGTTATACACGAGAAATAATTGCATTCACTTTAAATATGACACTATCTAAATCCATTGAAACAACACTGTATGAATTATGGTTTGGAAACAAACCTAATCTATTATTTCTAAAAGTTTGGGGATGCGATGTTTATGTGAATAAACTTCAACCTAATAAACTCAAACCCAAAGCAAATAAATGTGTCTTCATAGGATTCCCTAAAGAAATAATTGGGTATTCCTTCTATCATAGATCCGAGGGTAAGATTTTCGTTGCCAAGAATGGATCCTTTCTAAAGAAAGAGTTTCTCACGAAAGATGTCAGTAGTAGGAAGGTAGAACTCAACGAGGATATTGAACCTTCTCTTCATGAAACGACAAGTGGCACAACACCAGATGTTGTTCCTTAGTTGACTTCACCAGATGAAGAGGGAACTAATGATAAATATCATTAAACTCTGAAATAGGACACGACTGAACCTTGCAGGTCAAGCAGGACACGTGCAACTCCTGAACTATACGGAAATCCTGTCATGAATTTTATGGTAGATAGAAATGATGACCCTGCTGAAGGGAATATGCTCGAGAGGCAATAATAAAGTGGTTATTATCTTATTCCATGTTTATGATAAATGTTTATTTTACATGCTAGAATTGTATTGATCGGAAACATCAATACATGTGTGTTTAATAAACAAAAAGGGTTCCTAGTTATGCCTCTCTTATAGACTAGCTTGTTGATTAACAAGATGATCAAGGTTTCCTGATCATGGACATTGGATCTTGTTAATAACAAGGTCACACCATTGGTGGAATGATGTGATGAACATTCATCCAAAGTATAGCATTACGATCAAAGTCATTATGTTTATATTGCTATAATATCATACGAAGTAATCTTTATCCTTAGACCATGAGATCATGTTAATTGCTAACACCGGAAGAGTATCTTGATAACATCAAACGTCACACCGTAACAGGGTGACTATAAAGGTGGGTTCGATTACTCTGAAGGTGTTATGTTGAGGCTCATGGATCAAGAGTGGGGTTTGTCCATCCCGATGGCGGATAGATATACTACAGGCCCTCTCGGTGATATCACATTGAAATAGCTTGCAAGCAAGTGATGTGATCACTAGAATGTTATATCACGGGAACGAGAAAAGAGTGCATGTCGGTAACGAGATCAAACTAGGTATGGAGATACCGATGATCGAATTTCGGACATGTAATATATCGCGGGACAAAGGGATTTAGTTACTAGCGTTAAAGGTTCTCACGATCACAGAAGTCATCATTGAATGTGTAGGAGTCAGTATGGATCTCCAGGTCCCGCTGTTGATTATTGATCGGAGAGGGGTCTCGATCATGTCTGCATTATTGGCAAACCATAGGGTGACACACTTAAGGGATACCGACACCATTCGGAGCAAATATATTTCAGATAAAGATTTAAGAAAGCGCTAGAATTATTTCAATAGACACCAAAACTGTTTCGGGTGAAAATGTTGAAATTGGTTCTGCATGTATTATTGAAATGTTGCAGGGGGTTTTATGTGAATGTTTGTTAATTAAAGTAATTAACAAAATTCTGAATAAAAATAATAAAAGAGTTTTATTGAATGACAGAGCATTAAATTTGGAGAAATTTAATGCATTTAAAGTAGAGACTTTAAAAGAGAATGTGAAGGGGCAAATTTATGTGGAGGGAGTTACCACCACATGAATGGAGGAGGTGAAGAGTCACCTCCTCCATGCACCGGCCATGAAGGAGGGGCACCCCCTCCTCCATGAAAAGGCCCCCCCCTCCTCGCTTGTCACACGCACCGCCTTGTGAAGGATCTCTCTCCCCTCTAGTATTATTCCCCATGGTCTCGGATTAGCGAGATACATGTTCCCGGTGGCTTTATCTGGAAAGGAGTTGCTGCTTCCGCTGCTTTGCTGGAGCGAGGGACGGAGGTTGTCGGGGTACCGGACGTGTGTGCGATCACGGATGCACCGCTGCTTTGCGGTGCTAGACTTGGTGGTGCTGGAGCTGGATCTGATAGACGTGCTGGAGCCGGACCTGCTGGACTTCATCACGATCTTGAGATCGGCAAGTGTACGACTACATCAACCACGAGTTCCTACTCGTTAACAAAGCTCGTTGTCTACGAGGGTAAGTTCTCTTTGGATGTATGTCCACCCGTTGCTTTGTACCTAGTAGATAGATCTTGGCGTGTAGTTCACACCGTAGGAAATTTTTTGTTTTCTATGCTGCGGACCCAACAGTGGTATCAGAGCCTGATCTATGCGTGGGTGCTTTGCATGGGTAGTACACATATGTTTATATGTGGGCGATGATGATCATGTTATTGCTTCTTTCATGTATTTTGGATATTGGTGGCATAGTGGGATGAAGCGGCCCGGACCAACCTTACATTTCATCGTACATGAGACCGATTCCACGACTGACATGCAACTTGTTTTGCATAAGTGGCTAGCGGGTGTCTGTCTCTCCTACTATAGTCAATATCTGATTTACAACGAGTTGCTAATAACTTAGTTATCCTTGTTGTGGTTCATGTTCGTAGGTAAGAACGGTTCTATCTCCGAAAGTCCTAAGCCACGTAAAACTTGCAATTGATAAATTAGAGGCGTCTAGTTTAGATCGTTGCTGGGCTAGTGTATTGATATGGTATTGTTGTAAGTAGATGTATGATAGATACTCTTACAACACACTCAACGTGTAAGTTCCATAGACCTTGGCCTTACACACAAAGGAATGATAGAGATCATACCACGATGCAAGTGATAGAGATCAAATGCATGGACCATATCATCTCACTTTACACATTAGATGTTAGCATCTTATACTGCTAGTTTGGCGCTTTTTGTAGCATTATAAGATGATCCCTCATTTAAATATCAAGATAAAATGTGTTCTTCCTTAAGTATGCACCGTTCTATGGATCGTGTTTTCGAGACATCACGTGATGATCGGGTGTTCTCAACTCTACGCTTTCATGCAACGGGTGTAAGTTTTACACACGCGAATACTAAGGTTCTTACTTGGCGAGCCTAGCATGTATAGACATGGCCTCGGAACACGGACCGAAAGGTTAAGCATGAGTCATATAGTTGATGTGATGACCATATTGATGCTCGCCTTTGAAGCAACACCGACTCACGTGATGATCGGACTTGGTGTAGTGGATTTGGTTCATGTAATCACCAAAAAGGCACGAGGGATGTTGTTTTTGAGTGGGAGTTCATTTCTAATTTGGATTAGTCGAACTCAATTTGTCATAAACTAAATCGAAGTGAATTTGCATAGTTTGTTGTAGTCATTGGCATTCGTTTTCTACCTTATGCTTAGTTTTTATTTGAGATAATAGAACTATAGAATTCTGGATATTTACTTTACGAACTGGTATCGTATTGTTTTGAATGTCAATTTAAAGTTTATAAGTCCTACTGCAAACTTTCAGCAAACTCTATTTACTCCATGAAGTTTAATTAGTAGTATTAAATCAAGAGTAAGAATTCCAATGTTAGTATCTAAAGTATCATATTTGCCTCCATGATTATTGATATTCAAAAGTTGTTTTAATATCAAGATTATATTGGAGCTAAAGATTGTTTCAGAAACCATCATGTGTGAAAGATATTGTGATATCTCAAACAATGTTTTTGGTTGCATTATGATAGTGTATAATTTAGCAAAATACATGTTCTCATATTGTATGAGAATTTGTGAAGGATGGAGATGCTAGGCATCCGAATCTACCAAAAAGGTTTTGGGAATTGATATTATACTCGTGATTCTTCCTTATAATCTATAGTAGCTTGATCATGAAAGTTGTCATGATAAGGATGAATAGAAGATGTAAGTAAAATGTTTACTACACTAATAGATTACTAAAGAATGGATTTTTGAAAGAACACCAAACATTTGATGATGGTGATCCACTTCAAAGTGCAAGTCCAAAGGTATTAGTAGTTGACTATATACGCTTTGTACCATGTGTCATGTTGATGACACCACTATTGATGTTGATAGATTCTTTTTAAAGAAAAAGGAATTGCTGAAAGAGAATCTATAAAATATTTGGCAGAAAATAAAAGGTTGGAGATGTCCAACTTGGGTATATAGAAGATATACATGTTATGGCTATATTCCTTGCTTGTTAAACAATGTGGTTATGAGGTATTGGATACCGAATTGGTTGGTATGAAGTGTCATACAGGACAACGCAATTCATGAACTACAATGGCCTACGTAACCAGCAAGAGAATGAGTGATGATGTTCATCAAAAAGAAATAAAGTGTTATTGTGTTTTTCGTTGTCATCAAACCAAGCCTTCAAGATTTGTTTAAATAATTGTTATTTTGTTCCGGTATTACGAGAACAATGGTTGTTCAAATAAATTACCGTATTCCATAAAGGATGGATGAAATTTTACAAGTCTAGTTGGAGAAATCACATCCATAAACACTATTGCTAAAATGTCGCAAGACAAATGATTGAAAGATCACTTATGAAGTGACATCGCTGTTTGAATTATATTTGAAAGAAAACATGAAGAAACTCCATGTTGATGGAATTTTGGAGTCCTTGATTTTGATTAATTGACGCATGTGAGACTTTCCTCGAGATAATTGAAACTCCGTTCATAGGCCAAAGAGGAACGGATGACTAGCTTATTGGAAATTGTGCATGCTGATGTGCATAGTCCATTATGTGTAGACATATGCGATGGATCTTTTTGCTTCATATGCTTTCTCCGAAAATTTGAGTGAATATATCTGTATATTTACTTAATAAGGAAGAAGTATGAAACATTTGAAAATTGTTCAAAGACTTTCAAGATGAAGTGGAAAATCATTGTAACAAGAAAATAAAGAGTTTATGATTCGATCATAAAGGAAGATATTTGAGTTACATGTTTAGCAAAAACACCTAAGACTTGAGGAATTGTTCCATGATTTGTGTTTCCCCATAAACCATAGGAGTATGGCATATTCGAGAGATAAAATCAAACCATGTTTGACATGGTAAGATCAAGGGTGTCATTTATAAAACTGCCATTATGTTTTAAGGATTGAAGCTTTAGAGACTACCGCTTTTACACTGAAAAGAGCACCATCGTGATCCATTGAAATGACACCATATGAGTTATGGTTTGGGATAAAACCCGAATTGTCTTTTCTTAAATTTTGGTATGCTATGCATAAGTAAAATGTTTACAACCAAAGTCGGATAAGCACGTCTTTGTAGGTTATCCCAAAGAATTTGTTGGGAATTGCTCCATAACACCGAGGACAAAAGAGTTTGTTACTTGGAACGTCAAGTTTCTTGAGAAGGAATTTTTCGTGAAAAGTTAAGTGGGAGGACAATAGAACTTTGATAAGGTTGTTGAACCTTAGCTATATGTGCTAAGTAGCGCAGCGCCGGGAAGTGTCCCGGTGGAGGCCACAATGCTCATGGCTCTCGTGATTACAAAAGGTGTGATCTCGGAGATTAGAGTTCCTATAGAACCGTGTGGGTAGGTAAGAATCAAATAGTAAAATTTGATAAGCAAGTCGTTATTGTTTTGACAATGATGAACTGACTACATGCAAAGAAGTGATGATGGGCCCTGACTCCATAAAATGACTGGAAGTCATAGAATCCGTGATAGTATCCATACACGAGAAAACAAGTTTCTGAACTTGGAAGACCCTCCGGAAAGGTGTGAAGCCTATTGGTCGTGTTTGGATCTATAAAGAAATAAGACATGGATGTTTAACATCTATGAAATAGTCGACATGTCGGAAAGAAGTTTACGACAATGTTCAAGGAGTTGACTATGACAAGATTTGATCTTTCATAGCGATATATATTCTTGACGGATTAATGTAGTAACCACTACATATAATTTGGTATATGGTAGTTGAATAAACAAAACAAGGTTCTTCTAATAGAACGGTAATCTAGGACATGTACATGACATGGTCCGAAGGGTTTTTGTTAATTCAAAGAGTGCTAAAAGGGCATGTAAACTTCAATAGTTGAAGTAAGCATAGCGGAGTTGGAATCTTCACCATGATGAAACTGTTAAAAGAGTTTAAATTCATCGGAGGTGATGAAGATGCTTGCATTTGCAAGAAATTAAGTGGGAGCGCTAAGACATATTTCTAATACATTATGTAGAGGAAATATTGTTGATTGGAAATGATGTATCTTGTATTGACACAAGTTAAGAATTTCATTAAAATAAGATTTCAATGAAAGACTTGGGCAAACCCAGAATATTAGGCATCAATATCTATATGGATAGATTAAGGCGCTAATATGGTTATGCCAGACATACATATATGAGATATTGAAAGGGTTCAATATGGAAACAACAAGAAAGGTTCTTGCTGCATGGAAAGGATTGTATCAAAATTCAAGTGTTTCAACACTTGGTGAGTAAAATCACATGAAGATTTTGATCGATTATACCATGATATGTATATATCCAGAATGTCCTATGCTCTAAATGTTATGAGCATATACCAGAATGATTCATAAGATGATCATTGGACAATAGTAAAGATATTCTTATGAGCTTTGGAAGAACTAAGAATATATAATGTATAAGTGACAAATAGTTAAAGGTAGTTCATTGTAAAGTGTTACATTGATACTAGTTTTGTCACAAGATACAAATTAAATTTATCTCAATTTAGACTATGGGTGGCACAATGTAATGGAAAGGATGTTCCATGATGGATTTGGATGAGTTCCAAAGTTGAGACATTGTGACGGATACTACAACAAAAGGCTAAGTATATGACTGCTATAGTAGCAGCAAAGGAGGGCATTTGTGTTAAGTAGTTTGTTATCAAACTAGGTGTGGTTCAAAGTGGGCTAATACTATGAAGATATATTGTGTGACAATAATATCAACATATTTTGAGCCGAACGAACTAAAGGTCTCACCAAAGGACCAAATCTATACAATGCCATCTCATTTGAGAATGAGTGATGCGTAGAGACGCAGAGACATGCAAATACACACGGACCTAAAACTGTCAGATCTAGAGATTATGTTAACCACTAGCAATAGCGTATATGCAACACCAGAAAGCCATAGGTGTTCAATACGCAAAGTTTTTCAAACTAGATTATTGACTCTAGTGCAAGTGGGAGACTGAAGGGAATATGCCCGAGAGGCAATAATAAAGTGGTTATTATCTTATTCCATGTTTATGATAAATGTTTATTTTACATGCTAGAATTGTATTGATCGGAAACATCAATACATGTGTGTTTAATAAACAAAAAGGGTTCCTAGTTGTGCCTCTCGTATAGACTAGCTTGTTGATTAACAAGATGATCATGGTTTCCTGATCATGGACATTGGATGTTGTTAATAACAAGGTCACACCATTGGTGGAATGATGTGATGAACATTCATCCGAAGTATAGCATTACGATCAAAGTCATTATGTTTATATTGCTATAATATCATACGAAGTAATCTTTATCCTTAGACCATGAGATCATGTTAATTGCTAACACCGGAAGAGTATCTTGATAACATCAAACGTCACACCGTAACAGGGTGACTATAAAGGTGGGTTCAGTGCTACGAAGGTGTTATGTTGAGGCTCATGGATCAAGAGTGGGATTTGTCCATCCTGATGACGGATAGATATACTCTGGGCCCTCTCAGTGATATCACATTGAAATAGCTTGCAAGCAAGTGATGTGATCACTAGAATGTTATATCACGGCAACAAGAAAAGAGTGCATGTCGGTAACGAGATCAAACTAGGTATGGAGATACCGATGATCGAATCTCGGACATGTAATATATCATGGGACAAAGGGATTTAGTTACTAGCGTTAAAGGTTCTCACGATCACAGAAGTCATCGTTGAATGTGTAGGAGTCAGTATGGATCTCCAGGTCCCGCTGCTGATTATTGATCGGAGAGGGGTCTCGATCATGTCTGCATTATTTGTGAACCGTAGGGTGACACACTTAAGGGATACCGACACCATTTGGAGCAAATATGTTTCAGATAAATATTTAAGAAAGCGCTGGAATTATTTCAATAGACACCGAAACTGTTTCGGGTGAAAATGCTGAAATTGGTTCTGCATGTAATATTGAAATGTTGCAGGGGGTTTTATGTGAATGTTTGTTAATTAAAGTAATTAACAAAATTCTGAATAAAAACAATAAAAGAGTTTTATTAAATGAGAGAGCATTAAATTTGGAGAAATTTAATGCATTTAAAGTGGAAACTTTAAAAGAGAATGTGAAGGGGCAAATTTATGTGGAGGGAGTTACCACCACATGTATGGAGGAGGTGAAGAGTCACCTCCTCCATGCGCCGGCCATGAAGGAGGGGCACCTCCCTCCTCCTATAAAAGGCCACCCCCTCCTCACTTCTCACACACACCTCCTTGTGAAGGATCTCTCTCCCCCTCTAGTATTATTTCCCCATGGTCTCGGATTAGCGAGATACATGTTCCCGGTGGCTTTATCTAGAAAGGAGTTGTTGCTTCCGCTGCTTTGCTGGAGAGAGGGACGGAGGTTGTCGGGGTACCGGACGTGTGTGCGATCACGGATACACCGCTGCTTTGCGGTGCTGGACTTGGTGGTGCTGGAGCTGGATCTGATGGACGTGCTGGAGCCGGACCTGCTGGACTTCATCACGATCTTGAGATCGGCAAGTGTACGACTACATCAACCACGAGTTCCTACTCGTTAACAAAGCTCGTTGTCTACGAGGGTAAGTTCTCTTTGGATGTATGTCCACCCGTTGCTTTGTACCTAGTAGATAGATCTTGGCGTGTAGTTCACACCGTAGGAAATTTTTTGTTTTCTATGCTGCGGACCCAACACCTGCGATGTATGAAGAGGCGATCATGAGCCCAGATTCTAATAAATGGCTAGAAGCCATGCAATCCAAGATGGGACCCATGTACGAAAACCAGGTTTGGACTTTGGTGGACTTACCTCACGACCGGAAGGTCATTGAGAATAAATGGATTTTCAAGAAAAAAACTAACACCATTGTTAATGTGACCATCTATAAAGCTCGACTTGGTGTAAAGGGGTTTCGACAAATTCAAGGAGTTGACTACGTTGAGACTTTCTCTCACGTAGCAATGCTAAAGTTGGTTAGGATTATGTTAGCAATTGCTGCATTTTTTGATTACTAAATTTGGCAGATGGATTTCAAAACAATGTTCCTTAATGGTAACATTGAGAAAGAGTTATATATGGTACAACCAAATGGTTTTGTCGGTCCTAAGGATGTTGATAAGGTATGCAAACTTAATAGATCCATCTATGAACTAAAGCAGGCATCTCGGAGTTGGAATCTCCGCTTTGATGAGGTGATCAAAGGGTTTGGATTTGTCCAAACTTACCAATAAGCTTGTATTTACAAGAAAGCGAGTGGGAGATCTGTGGCATTTCTAATATTATTGTGGATGACATATTGTTTATTGGAAATGATACATATCTTTTAAATAGTGTTAAAAGTTATCTGAACAAGAATTTTTCGATGAAGGACCTTGGTGAAGCATCATACATACTAGGCATAAACATCTATAGAGATAGATCAAGACTCCTAATTGGGTTATCACAAAGTACTTAAATTGACGAGATATTGAAGTAGTTCAGTAAGGATGGAAGTAAGAAGGGTTTCTTACCTATGTTGCAAGGCAAGACATTGAGGAAGACTCAAAGTCCAGCTACGGCAGAAGATAGAGAAATGATGGATAAGATCCCCTATGCCTCATCCATAGGCTCTATCATGTGCCATGTGTGTACAAGACCGTATGTGGCACATGCTATTAGATTGACTAGCTAGTACCATTCTGATCCAGGTTTTGAACATTGGATAGCTGTCAAGAATATCCTTAAGTACTTGAGAAGGACTAAGGACATGTTTCTCGTGTACAGAGGTGAAGAAGAGCTCGCAAAGTGTTACGTCGATGCTAGCTTCAACACTGATCCGTATGACTCTAAGTCACAATACGGGTACGTGTTTCTCATGAATGGAGCAATAGTTAGTTGGAGGAGTTCTAAACAACCTGTGATGGAGGGATCAACAACAGAGGAGGAATATATTTCGGCTTCAGAAGTAGCGCATGGAGAGGTTTGGATGAAAGAGTTCATAGCTGAACTAGGTGTGGTTTCCAGTGCATTGCACCCGATGGTAATCTATTGTGACAACAATGGAGCCATAGCCAATGCCAAAGAACCGAGGTCTCACAAGAATTCCAAGCATATCAAGCGCCGGTTTAACTCCATCCGCAAGCATGTCAAGGATGGAGATATAAAGATTTGTAAAGTACATACGGATCTGAATGGGGCATATCCGTTGACTAAAACTCTCCCTAGGGCAAAACATGATCAACACCAGAACTCCATCAGTGTTCTATTTATCACTATGTCATCTAGATTATTGACTCTAGTGCAAGTGGGAGACTGAAGGGAATATGCCCGAGAGGCAAAAATGGAGTGGTTATTATCTTATTCCAACTATATGATAGATGTCTATTTTTTATGATATAATTGTGTTAATTGGAAGAGTTAATACATGTGTATTTAATAAAAAATAAGAGTTCCTAGTTATGCCTCTCATTTAAACTACCTTGTTGATTAACAAGATGATCATGGTTTCCTAATCATCGACATTGGACGCTGTTAATAACAAGGTCACAACATTAGTGGAATGATGTGATGAAAGTTCACCCAACGTATAGCAATACGATTAAATTTATTATGTTTACCTTGATATAACATCTTGCTGACTCGTGTATTAACGAGCTCGTTGGGGAACCCCAAGAGGAAGGTAAGATGAGTACAGCAGTAAGTTTTCCCTCAGTTATGAAACCAAGGTTATCAATCCAGTAGGAGCAAGGAAACACCTCCAAGGTGTTGCTAGCTGGACTTTTTTGGGGCACTACCGGGCGCCCGGTAGCAACGTGAAACCTGCAACACAACCACATAACTTTGCCCACAACTTATAGTGAGGTTGTCAATCTCACGGTTTTGAAAACAAAGGATTAAGCGTATTGTGGAAGAAAGTAATAGTTTGCGAGAGAAAGTAAGCGAAGCGATAGTTGTAGATTGATGGTAAAAGAAAGGACCGGGGTCCATAGTTCATTAGTGGTGGCTCTCCTTAAGATAGATAACATGTTGGGTGAACAAATTACAGCGGGTCAATTGACAAACATCGAGAAAGCATACATGCATATACTAATCATCTTGACTCCTTTGAGATTCGATTGGGCATTACAACGTTATACATAGACCATAATCCAACTGCATCTATGACTAATAATCCACCTTATAGGAATGGAGATGACGGCGACTACAGACTCTTTCGTAGATTTTTGATCGGGTACTTAGGGTTTCTGTATCGGAGGCATCTTATAGGCGAAAGGGGAGGCCGAGGGGGTGCCTGAGGTGGCCAGACCACCACCTGGCACGGGCCAGGCTTGGCCGCGCGGCCAGGTGGTGTGGAGGACCCCTGGACCCTCTCCGTCTCCTATTCTGGCTCCGTGTGTCCCTCAGTGAAAAACTAACTTTGTCTTTTGTCCCGTCCAATTCCGAGAATATTCATTTTCTGACTTTCCTGGAACCAAAAACAGCAGAAAACAGGCAGCTGGCACTATGGCTCTTGTTAATAGGTTAGTCCAAGAAAGTGTATAAAAAGTACTCCAAAGTGTGGACAAACATAAGAAAGTAGATAAAACCAAGCATGTAACATCAAAAATTATGGATACGTTAGCAACGTATCAACATCCCCAAGCTTAATCCTGCTCATCCTCAAGTAGGTAAGTGATAAAAAGAAAGAATAATTTTTGAGGTGACATGCACCATCAAAAACTTGATCAAAGTATTTGTAAAACATTGATAGCTGGGATCATAGTACTCGCAAAGTAGGTGCATAAAGATAGAAGGTGGAGACTCAACATAAAAGTAAAAGAAAGTCCTTCATAGAAGGAAGTAGGGAATCAAGTTTCATAAAGAGCTTCCAAAAATTATGGTACTTATTAGCTTTTAGCTCTCATTGCCCCTATCATAGGCATCTTTAGGTGATTAAGTTTAAAGTGACACAACTAAGAGGATATGCTTGACAAGTTATAAGCTGAAATCTCATGCCCCTTACTTACGAAGACCGAACCTCATGCTACTCAACTTTAGTCACAAGTAAGCTCTTGTCATTGTAAGTACATATGTATCATAGAGAACCGCCAACGGGGTACCCCTTGCACATGATACAGGAGCTATCCCATAATCAAAATGACGAGGCAAGCAGACAATGAGCATCTCAACGATCTTTTTATTTGCTATTTGCATAGGTTTTTATTGAGGATTCTTCATAGATGTAAGATCTCACCATAATAAGGTAAGATCCCTGTGATTGCAGTGCTAGTCCCTAGATCAAAAGGCTAGCACCCACAGTTTAAGACGAAGTACATAGAAACAAAGGTCATTATTACATCGCATATCCAGGAATATAATAGTTCTTACAACTCACTTAGCCCAAGGCTAACATTATTCAAGGTTCACAAGACATAGTATAATAATAGAGTCTTTTGTCTTCATGCGCCACAGGCAAACATGTCGAGTGTAGACCCACAACCCTACTCATCATTAGAGTATCCTGCAACATAATAAGTTACAGCCACAAAGGGTCAATACATTTGGAATTGTATTAGCAAGTGATACCATAGTTACTTAGTAAAATCCAACAACTACATGAATATATGGCTAAGTGTGGTTTTGGTTGACTTTGCTAAAAGCAAGGTTTTATCTTATAGTTTTTGAAGAGTAGGTTTTCTCTTTCAAAACACTAAGGTACCATTGATAGACATAAATGAACCTCTACCCTTGTTCACCCACAAGTTTTAACTTAGAGAAATTTGGATGAGGAGATTATTGAACTGCTTCATTGTCTTGACGCTCAGAAATTGTCCATAACCGGGGACACGGCTAAGTACTTAGATTTACCCTCCCGAGAGGTGGTGCACTTTCCCCACAAGACTCAACATGCATCAAGACGAGACTTTTCAGAAGCAATCCCTCAAACCACCACGGACGCGTTCCATCCTATCATCACTACCACCCTCTGTCCGTCTGGCTGAGTTCTTGCAACTTAGTCGGTCAAGGCAGAGCCCATATGCCATGTGGCTGCACTGGAAGCTCCGTGACAAGAATGTGTCCAATATCTTTGTTCCTGGGTGGCCGTCCACAAGTGCGATACACCATCTGACCATAGACATGGCCCCTGAGTAACCACTCAACATAATCCAAGCAAGTCCCATTCCACCCAGGTGTTTCATTAACATTAGTTGTTTTCTTAGTCAAACAAAATAGTATCTTTCCATACTATCTTGATATGAATTTCCACCCACGAATTCTAATAGCATGGCTAAGCACTCTAGCATACGATGTCTTTCAACTAGGAAATACTACCAAGATATAATCTATAGGATAGAATATCATAGTAACATATAAATAATCCTACCATGCTAAGATCTACCAAAAATAACACTAGTGCAATAGTGAAAATAATAGGACATAAGATGAAATATCACTTTCCTTGGTAGCTAGGGGAATAGGTACAATCCTCACATCAACAAACTTCACAATCTACACAAAGAACAATCCAACAACAATAATTCAATCAATATAGCATCACAAAAAATATGAATGCATGCAAAATGCAATGATATGATCAAAACTCTAAAACTTACAGAGTCTACAGTACAGAGGTTAAAATACTCTATCTAAAGGCATAAGGAATACTTAAAAATAAATTATGAAGTAATTTTTATGGGCAAAATACTCCTAAAAAGGTACTGCCTATAACTCCAAATTTTCAGAATCAAAAGTGTGAAATAAGGCCTCAACAATAAAGGTCTCATTTTTCTGAATCCATAGACACCAATTTTGCATTTTTCTAATTTGTGGATCAAAAGTTATTGAATTTCTAAGTTTAATATAAATTCTGTCTATTCTCTAATTTAAACAGATGCTCTGGCTGACGTGGCGCTTTCCTATTGGCCGTGTCGATTGATCCGGATCGATCGCGTGAGCTATTAGATTTTAAGTAGCAGACGAACCAGATTAGCTGCACCGTTCGTGATGATCTAATCTTAGCCGCTGGTGACAGATCCAACGGCTCCTAGGGCTTGGCCAAGGCTGGCGGCGGCCGACCTCTGCATGCAATGAGCGTCGGATGGGTGATGTTCTGGCGATTCTAAAGGGGCAGGGGGTCCGTGGACTATTACCCGAGGTTGCCGTGGTCGAGGTGTTCTCGGTAATGGTCGCGGTGGAGAGAGGGGTGCTCTGCCTTGTTCCAGATTCCTCGCCGGAGCTCCTGCCGACGGTGGAGTTCACGTCCTTAAAATGGCGGCGTCGATCTGGGGCTCGAGCAGACAAGAAAAAGGGTCAGTAAAAGGCGCCTGGTTCTATACAGCCTAGTGGTGGCCCAAAAGGGGCGGCGGGAACCAGAGTCTCACCGGAATCATCGTCGGACGGTGGCGGCAGATGAAAACACCGGCGATGATCGTGTCGTCGACCTGGGGCAAGAAAAAAATGTGTGGGCAGGGTTAAAAGTGTGCCAGGACATGATGAAGACGATAAGGCAGAGGGGAGGGCGCAGGGTCGGTGCTCACCGGAATTACCGCCGGAGCTCCGTCGGTATGTGGGGTTTCGAGCTCTCAATTGGGGAGCCTGGGGCTCTCTGGGGTGGCGACTGAGGGGAAACCAAAGAGGAGGGAGAGGGGATTAATAAGGAGTGGTCGTAGTGGGGATTTAATTCGTGCAACGCTCGAGTTCGACCGGGTTTAGAAACGGCAGAGGAGGAGGTGGCCAGTTCGTCGCTTGGGTTGAAGACGATGAGGTGGCGGTGACGTGGAAGTGGGGCCAGGGTGTAAGTGAGAGGGGGCGTGGAGGGGAACGGTGAGAAAGAAAGAAAGAGGGGGAAGGGGTGGCCCAGTTGGGCTGTTGGACTGGGTTGGGCCGAGTAGGCCAGATGCTGCTGCTGCTGCATTTTTTCTCCTTTTTGCTTTTTATTTTTAGTATTTCTTTTCCTAGGTTTTGAATTTAGCAAAAGGGTTCCAAATTGCCTCAAAATTTCACCAATTTTTTGGGGGACAATCTAAATTCAAAACAATACATGCCATGATGATATGAGTGCAATGATGATGGTTTTCAGATGAAAATTTTGGGATGTTACAATAGAGTGCTCATTATGATTATGCTGCAAGTTTCTGCCATGATTAGGCATGGCTTAGGCTAGCAACCCAGGCGTTTCTCTAACACAAATACAAACTCCATGATCTTACAAGTTCCCCTTTTATTTCACAACACCGGAATCCATAAGCAAAAGAACATGATATCAACTAGGTACAATGTACAAGTGCAATGTTGAAAGCGTTCCCCATGATACATGGTTATGCTAACTTCAGCTTATAAAGTGCAAGCATATACGCAACAAAGATGGACGCAATGGTTCAAGTTCATTAAGTGCAAGAAAAGTAAAGTGTGCCATCAAGTTCATGAGAGCTTTAATCACTAATTTTCACATAACAAGTTTAATTTGGATGGTAGATAAAAAAATGAATATACTTGGAATAGCAAATGCTAATAGGTAGGTATGGTGGACTCTTTGGAATAACTTGGTTTTAGGAGTTGGATGCATGAGTGGAACTCATACTTGGTTATGGAGGCTAGCAAAAGACTGGGAGTGACCAACTAAGAGAGCAATTGACATGGGTATACCCTACAGGTACTCGAGCTTGGTATATACGGCCCGAATACAGCGAAAGCCCACGATGTCACCAAGGCCCAAATAGAGAACTCGAGTAGCCTACGGACTCTCGATTGCTTGAAGAACAAGAAGAAGCTAAAGATAGAAAGTTCAAAGGGAAAACCCTAACCTGTAACCGACTCGACCTGCTACCCGAGACCTAGCCTATCTATATAAAGGCTATGAGGGGGCGGCGAGGAGGACACACGCAACCCTAGTTTGCACAACCCTCGCCAGATTGCATCTGTGCACCATTGTAATCTTCGATTTCTCTGTTAATTCCACGAGCAGACAAGCAGGAGTAGGGACCTCTACAAGGCCTAAACCTGGGTAAATCTTCGAGTCCCCTGTGTGCTTGTTTGTTAGCCGATTGATGCTTCCATCGCTCCCTTCTTCTCTAAAACCCAAGTCCATAACAATGGGCATTGGTGAGTTAAACCCTCGTCAATTGGCGCCGTCTGTGGGAATTGGGAGTGCTGATGTTGCAGCTTCTTCGGCCCCATCAACTACGATCTACAACTCCGCAATAGCGGAGATTCGCCAGCTCTTCGACGCGTTCGACTTCACCGTCCACATGCCGGCCACTCGCCCGGCTTTCGAGTCCGTGGCGATGGGGTCAGCTTGGCGATCGGGAGCTTCCGCTTCCAAGTTGGTCAGATGGGCATGCTTCGCATGCCTGACCAGCCGACGACACCATCGATTGCTCCAGCATCATGGTTCCCTCCACCGATCGGCACCCTCAGTGAGCTCAATGCCTCGACAACAGTTGAGAATACGGTCAGCTACAGCAGTCACGAATCCGATCTGGGCGATCTGGCAACTGAAGGTGGAGCCTACGGTTCCGGATCTGAAAGTTGTGGGAGCAGCAGCTTCCCCAACCACTTCATGTGCGCCATCATCAACGCGGGTGACTCCTCCGCCAATCACGCAACACGGGCAATGGTGGCCATGGAGCCGACCCGCCAAACGGCGGCATACCCAATGGCGGAGAATATCATTTTGCGGCCCAAAAGTTGGGGTGGCCAGGCAACACGGTACCCAAGTTAATTTTTATCACCGCGATTCGAAAAGTTGGGGCGCCAATTGCTGAGAGGGGTCTTTCGAGTGAATGATGGCCAAACCCAATATTTTGAAATCGCACCCGTTAAGTCAGGATATTCCGTTACACTAGTTCCTGTTGTGCCCCTCCTTCGCCGGTCACTCTTCTTAGCCACCCTGCACTTGTCGTAGGGGCAAATCCATTACTGTAGTTTCCTAACTCTCGACACTAAATCTTGCTGTGGCGGTGGTGGCAGTCCCTTTTCTTCCCCGACCCTAAATCTGTCGGCGGCGGAGGACCTTTTTTCTCCCTCCCCTGACACTGAATCCGGCGGCGGCCCAGCATGTCTTGCAAGGCGAAGGTTGTAGCTACGTCGCTGACTGAAAAGGGTCCGTCGGGGTCCATGTCTGGGGCTCAACGCGTAGCAGTGGCGAGGTCTTCAGCCCCGGTTAGCGAGGAGGCCAGCAAGGATTCTGCTCCCAAGGTACCTACGAGCAGCGGGTTGAAGAGAAAAGCAAGGCCGGTGGCGGATTGTTCGGCTCCGGAGGGAGGATGTAGTACTCAGATCTCGAAGAAAAAAACCCAGGAGAAGAGCGAGAGGTGAATTTTTCTTATCCGTGCCTTATCTTGCAAGTAGATTAGTTACGGCATAATAGAATTGAATGAACTGAAATCTTCCCCTTTTTAATCAAATTAGGCACAACTTTGATACAAGGGACCTATATGAGTTCACAGTTCATGTTCGGCAGTACACTGCAAAGCTTGATTTTGGTTGCGAGAGGGTTGTGTTCGGGCAAGATGTGCATCTGCTTGTGAATTGCAAAGAGGTTGTGTTTGTTTCGCAGTGGGTAGATATGCTTGCCGCTAGAATTCCCTGGGGTTCTAAACAGAGGACAAAATTGGTGTGGCGCAACATGAATGATACCTATCAGCAAATTGAGCACTCCCATGAGCTTCAGATGGTTTGGGAGTGTTGTGCAGCTGATCGTAAGGTGAAAGTTGAAGCGATGATTGATGATATGTATGCAGATGCTGGAGATCTTGCTGCCAGAGCTTCTACTCCTAGAGAATACGGACCAATAGATGCTGATCTAGATAAGTTCAGTATACGCATAGAGGTGGATTCATACATGGCAAAACTTGATGAGGGAGTTAATAAGCCAGTTTCGTCATGTCTTTGTGGAGATCCTCGATTCCAAAAACATAAATCTTGATGAAATGAGAGAGATGATCGGTAAGGAAATCAGTATTGGCCCTAAGCAGATGGCAAAAATCCGGTGGTGGCATCATAAGAAGCAGCAATTCATAGATGTTTTAGATACTGAAGATCTTATGCAGCGAAAGAAGTGAACCAGGAAGGTGTTCTTCCTTGGTACCATTTCTGATGTTGTTGAACATGTTATAGTGGATGTAGATGCCCCTGTAGTGGCTGAACAAAATGAGGTGGTCGACGTTGTTGAGATCTAATGAGAGCTGCTACCCTGGGCTTGTCATATGGACCGGGGTTCCCACACTGTATTTGTAATATTGACTGCTGTTGCATTTAGAGCATGCTTCTGTGATTATGTTTGTTGAGAGATTGCGATATAATGTTGTGCGAGCTGTTGAGATTTTCGGACATGTCACTCACTAAAACCATCATTGTTGTAATAAGACATAAGTACATTGTAGTTGACATGATTATGTTTCTTAAGATGGCGTATCGTACTTATTTCTATTATTATGTTTGTTGGGACATTGTAATGTAATGTTTTGTGAAACCATGACTGGACTAGTGATGCATAAATACATTGTAGTTGACATGATTATGTTTCTTGAGATGATTTACTGTACTTGTTTCTGTTATTTTGTTTGTTGAGAGACTATAATGTAATGTTTTGCGAAACCATGACAGGACAAGTGATGTGTAAGTACCTTGTAGTCGACATGATTTTGTTTCTTGAGTTGATGTAATATACTTGTTTCTGTGATTATGTTTGTTGAGAGATTGTAATGTGATGTTTTGGTGAAACCATGTTGTGGTTATGTTTGTTGAGAGATTATAATGTAATGTTTTGTGAAACCATGACTGAAGAAGTGATGCATAAGTACCTTGTAGTTGACATGATTTTGTTTCTTTGGATGTTGTAATATACTGGTATGTTTTCGTTAGGCAATGAAATTGGGATGGAGGGAGTGCAGGTTTAATATTTGAAATGAGAATGTGTGAAGCGAATCCATATCAGGCAGGAGACAGTAATCCAGGGAAAGGGCATGGTATCCATTAAACTATTGTAACATGCCAATTTAGTCATTGTTGCAGCGGTAGAAGGGCTGCTCTCTCTCTCTCTCTCTCTCTCTCTCTCTCTCTCTCTCTCTCTCTCTCTCGACGTCGCTGCGTCGTCAATGCATGACAACGCATTCACCATGTTGTCCTTGAGCGGAGAGGGCGACCAATGAAAGCATGACCTTCTCTCTGACATCGAGTATTCCTTCCATGATGTGAGTTCCTCTGTTTTCTCGGGCTAGGGTTAGGCAATGGTAAATCTCTCGATCTGAGCTCCATATGTGCATGCAATCATGTTCGATTTCAGCTTTGTGTTTACCTATAGGTACCAAGGACGATCTACGACTCCGAATGGGAGGGCCTAGATCTCGATGGAGAAGTGCCATAAACTAAGGAGATATGTTGCATTCGAAGGCAGTAACACTAGGAGAAGGTTTTTGGGCTGTACAAATCAGGTTTGTTTACATTATGTGCAACTGTGACATGAAGTAAAATGTATCGTGCATGTTCATAACACTATAGTGTGTGTGTTTTTAGGTTGGCCCGGTGTGTAAAGCAGTAGAGTGGGTGGATCTTGAGTGGCCAGATGCACTTAAGAAATGTTTGGCATATTTATGGGAGATGTATGATTTGGAAAGGTCAGGGAGATTTAATGATGTAAGTGATGCAGCTGAAAAAAATTAACAGCTGTCGGTACGAAATAAGGAGCTGGAACAAGAAATCGAGAATTTGCAGTCAGAGCTAACTGACGGAATTGATGGGAGCTTGGTTGTTAGAACTGCAAAGAAGCTTCAGGATAGTCACAGGTTGCTGATTCATAATGCAGAAAAGGAGAGGGATCAGCTCAGGGAATACAAGAAGAAGCTAGAGTACTGCATTGCGGATCTGTTGAAGGAACTGAAGAAGGCACGCGAGGGTGAACAAGGCCAGACTATAGAGGATAAAGGAAATTCGAGATGAATAATTTATGTTGTACCAATGCCTGAAACTAGTTAATTGTAAGACTTGAAGTTGCGCTTTCCGAACTAAGCCAAACTCAATCCTCGAGCAAACTAATTTCAGACGAACACACATATCATGCATAAAGTTAAGTTCACTCTTACAAAATCACCACTACAGAGGATAAACCAGGTAGTTCAGTACTAAATAGACATATCTTGTTTTCAAGCGAGCCTGGCCCGGAGCTGGCTGTTTTCCTCCCTAAGATTGGCCAGCTCCTTCAGTACTATTTCATGCTTTAGTTGTAGGTTCCAGCGCTCCATCACGGATTGGAGAATTTTGTCCGCAGCCATACGATTTTCCTTCAAGATCCCTTTCATGATCTCTGTCTGCTTCCTAGCCGAGGCGACCTTCATGTAGCAGCCCGATCGGCGTTTAACTCCTTTAGTTTACGGCACTTGTCGAAAGGACCGCGACTTCATTGCAGTTGGTCAAAGGCCGGTTTAAGAATTTCGCTTCTCCCTTTGGATTGCTATCTTGTCATTTAGCCAGGTCGCCAGGTCCTGGTCGATCTTTCGCCTCTTTCCCTGCAACAAAAATACATAGTATGGTTTGTTCAGTTCACCAGGACAAGCTGGTTAGTTTCCATAATTAACTGAATTTACTAGTGGCACTGTCATAATTTCAAGGAAGAAGCAATCTAGGACTAATCAACATTTTATGAATCGACTAATGGCACTGTCATAATTTCAATTTCAAAGACAAATAAGATTTATTAGCAGTTTAGTGTGCTGTGGGTTTTTCCCAATATCACCAAATAGTAGTGGGAGAGTGGCAAACTCATAATACAGAAACCCATGTCCAGATACATAATGGAAAGAGAACATGGTGTCCATTTATGAACATGAAGACCAACACATGTCCAGATAGATAAGGAGTTTCCCTAGGATTCTTATTGCACCCTATAATGGGAAGCAAACATGGGCATTGCTCCCTGAACCCTAAACATTACAAAAGGAGAGGGCGATGAACTGATATTCGTGTCCCCTCTAACGGGAATCAGACTTGGGCATTGCTCCGATACGCCTCCAGACATGCCCTTAGCTCATCGTTCTCTTTACGAACACCCTCGAGTACGGTGATCCCTCTTCTCATGTCCGCCTTCATCTCCTTGATTGCATCTAGGAAACGGTTCCTGTCATGGTAGGCTCGGATGGTAGCCTTGGTTTCCTCGACGCGTCCTCTGAGTGCCTCGATGGCTTCGTCCTGCAGGAGAATGCACCTTTCCACGAGATTCTTCTTCTCCTCCGTGAGCTCGTTGATTATCTTGATGGACTGTTCTTGCCTATTCAAGTTACGGTTGAGCACTTTCTGCAGCCTAACAACGTCACGTGCAAAATCTAGCGTGATCTCCTTCTACAGAGATAATTGCTTGCGTAGGCTCTCATTAGCTTGGGTGAGGGAGCGTGCAAGCTCATGTTGGTTGGCAATCTTGGAACTGATCGCGGCCACCTTGTCATGGTACACGGCCTTCGATCGCTGCATCGTTCATGTTAATTGAAATAGGAATTCTACAATTACACTCTAGGTCCCAGGTGAATACTAATACAGATAAAAAAATCCTCGTTGAATCTATTGGCCGCAGTGTTAAAAAATGGACCTGGAGATCTATTCATGACCACGATAAACTAATCCTAATCACAAGAAATCCATAGTGAATCTATGAACAACGGTATTAAGGAAAGACCAAGAGATCTAGTCATATTCATGAAAACTAATACAACTCGCAAAAGAAGAAGAAAAACCAATGCGGGGCGGACAGCATCTAAGAAATCCACATCATAACTCGGAGAAATAACAGCGTGGAGATTTGCTACCTCGCTGAGACATGGAACAGGGCCGAACGGGTCCTACAACGCCTCCATCATGGTGGATTCAGGCTCCACGGCCGACCTGTAATACGTAGAAGAGGAAGAGCCAGGAGAAGAAGAAAAACAAGAAGAAGCTGATTAAGATCATGATGGAGAGGGAGATGGAGAAGAAGTAGAATAAGGAGACCGTACCAGGAGGAGCCCTCGCATGCTAGAACATTCGGCACCATTGTCGGGGGAGATTGGGCCTCGATGAGAGGGTGGGCTTGAGAGGCTGGTAGAGCAAGAAGTGCCTTGTGGCGATTTCTCTCCCTTTTCTCCGCGAGGATCGTCGACCGGCCTCTCCCCCTCCTCAGTGGAGCCATGGCTTGCAGGGTGAGTGTGGCGGCGGCAGGAGGAAGGAGATAGTGATTATTAGTTTGGGAGAAGAGTAAAGAATACAGGCCATGGTCCAGTAGTACTAGTACTATTATACAAGACCACCGTGTACGGTCTACCTTCTCAAAGAAGCTAGGGAGGAAGGGGTAGGGAATCGATGGGACTTGTCTTTATTGCGATGGACACTTCAATGGTCTTCGGCGCCGCCCAAATCCAGTATATAATAAGGGGAGTGCGAGCCGGGTGATCGTCACGGGAATCGGCGCGCACATCCCGCATGCTTGTGTCACGTGTTGATGGGGCAATGGCGCGCGTAATTGCTGCACGATCACGTCGGCACGTCCAACTCCGTCGAACTCCACGTGACAGGCACGCATGGGATATTTATGAGTCTAGAATACGTTGCGCCACTTTTGTTGTGATCAAATTATGTTCAGTACGTGAGATATTACTTCTTTCTTCTTCTTTTTTGATAATCGACAAATTCATGCATGGACACAACGCACGAAACCACTGCTCATCCTTGATCAGATCAGCACCCCACTCTGTGTACCCGCCATCGACCATTCGGAGCAACTACCTCGAGCACGATGCCCCCTCGTCGTGGCAATGGCTGGTCCAAGCCGTCCACTGACCGTCCTGCGTCCTCAGCTCTTCGCTGCATCGTCCCCGCTCGTGAGTCACCTGCTGAGGCAGCACGTCGTGTCCGACCACGACAGGATCCATCGACATCGGCACTCGAGGACACCGCGACGTCGAAGCTCATACCGACCGCGCGGGAGGAGCGTGGGGTACCTGCAGCGTTGGACGAGCGCAAAGCAGCAACCAGAACGGGGGCGCGTGTTGCACCGGTGAGTACGGACAAGAAGAGGAACAAGAAGAAGACCAGGAAGAAGAGAGGAGATAGCTATTTGGACGAGTCTGACTCGGCCAACGAGGAGGCGTTCATCGATCAGTTGGAGGCAGAAGCGAAGGAGAGTGATGTGGACCCGTGGGACTACGAAGAGGAGGAGGAGGACTCCGACAAGGAGATAGCGCGCTTATTCGAGGAAGGGGACGGTGTCGAGTCATCAGAGGAGGACAACGACGGCGGCGATGGCAGGGACCATGGCGTTGACAAAGACGAGGACGAACCGGAAGACAAAGACGATGGCTTCTTCGAAATATGATCATTTATTTTAGTTAGATAGACGGATTTTCACTTGTTTATGGAGGTAAAGTATCGGTAGCACGGATAGAGAGGTGGCACGGATTTACCATGCATAAAAAAAGTGGAGAAGGGAGGGGTTATCCTGTCCATTGGATCACATGGGATCAACGGTTGGTGGAGACGATCTGCGTGACATCTGTGTCAACCAATCAGGGCATAGCACCCAGAGTGAGCACATCTTTGGGATCTCCACATGTTTGGGCTTTTGTGAGATTTGTGACCGAGAGAGAGGGAAAATCTCTTTTCACAATCCGCCTATGGATCCACCAGTACCATTAAAATGTGTGCTCTTTTTACTAGCAACAACAAGAGTCATTGCATGTGTGTTCTCTTCAGAGACCACACATGGATCGACTAGTGCCATTGCATGTGTGTTCTTTTTAGTAATAACAACTAAGTCATTTCACTGTTCTTTTCACATACCATATATGGATCCACTAGTGCCATTGAAATGTGTGTTCTCTTTAGAGACCACACATGGATCCACCAGTGTCATTGCATGTGTGTTCTTTCCACATACCACATAGGATCCACTAGTGTCATTGCATGTGTGATCTTTTCACAATACACATATGGATCCACCTATGTCATTGCATGTGTGTTCTTTTTAGTAACAATAACCAGAGTCATTGAAATGTGTGTTCTTTTCACATACCACCTATGGATCCACTAGTTTCATTGCATGTGTGTTATTTTTAGTAAAAACAACCAGAGTCATTGCATGTGTGTTCTTTTCACATACCACATATGGATCCACTAGTGTCATTGAAATGTGTGTTCTCTTCAGAGACCACACATGGATCCACCAGTGTCATTGCATGTGTGTTCTTTTCACTAACAACAACTGGAGTCATTGCATGTGTGTTCTTTTCACATACCACATATGGATCCACCAGTGTCATTGCATGTGTGCACTTTTGACAATCCACATATGGATCCACCAGTGTCATTGCATGTGTGTTCTTTTTACTAACAACAACTGGAGTCATTTCATGACTGTTCTTCTCACATACCACATATGGATCCACCAGTGTCATTGCATGTGTGTTCTCTTGACAATCCACACATGGATCCACCAGTGTCATTGCATGTGTGCTCTTTTTTGTAACAACAACCAGAGTCATTGCATGTGTGTTCTCTTCAGAGACCACACATGGATCCACCAATGTCATTGCATGTGTGTTCTTTTCACTAACACCAACCAGAGTCATTGAAATGTGTGCTCTTTTCACAACCCACCTTTGGATCCACCAGTGTCATTGCATGTGTGTTCTTTTCACATACCACATATGGATCCACTAGTGTCATTGAAATGTGTGTTCTTTTTAGAGACCACACATGGAGCCACCAGTGTCATTGCATGTGTGTTCTTTTCACTAACAAATACTGGATTAATTGCATGTGTGTTCTTTTCACATACCACATATGGATCCACCAGTGTCATTGCATGTGTGTTCTTTTCATAATCCACCTATGGATCCACCGGTGTCAATGCATGTGTGTTCTTTTCACTAACAAAAACTGGAGTCATTGCATGTGTGTTCTTTACACATACCACATATGGATTCACCAGAGTCGTTGCATGTGTGCTCTTTTCACAATCCACCTATGGATCCACCAGTGTTATTGCATGTGTGTTCTTTTTAGTAACAACACCCAGAATCATTGAAATGTGTGTTCTTTTCACATACCACCTATGGATCCACCAGTGTCATTGCATGTGTGTTCTTTTTACTAACAACAACCAGAGTCATTGCATGTGTGTTCTTTTCACATACCACATATGGATCCACCAGTGTCATTGAAATGTGTGTTCTCTTCTGAGACCACACATGGATCCACCAGTGTCATTGCATGTATGTTCTTTTCACATACCACATATGGATCCACCAGTGTCATTGCATGTGTGTTCTTTTCACAATCCACCTATGGATTCGACAGTGTCATTGCATGTGTGTTCTTTTTAGTAACAACAACAAGAGTCATTGAAATGTGTGTTCTTTTCACATACCACCTATGGATCCACTAATTTCATTGCATATGTGTTCTTTTTAGTAACAACAACCAGAGGCATTGCATGTGTGTTCTTTTCACATACCACATATGGATCCACCAGTGTCATTGAAATGTGTGTTCTCTTCAAAGACCACACATGGATTCACCAGTGTCATTGCATGTGTGTTCTTTTCACTAACAACAACCAGAGTCATTGCATGTGTGTTACTTCCACAAACCAAATATGGATCCACCAGTGGCATTGCATGTGTGCTCTTTTCACAATCCACCTATGGATCCACCAGTGTCATTGCATGTGTGTTCTTTTTAGTAACAACAACCAGAGTCATTGAAATGTGTGTTCTTTTCACATACCACCTATGGATCCACCAGGGTCATTCCATGTGTGTTCTTTTTAATAACAACCAGAGTCATTGAAATGTGTGTTCTTTTCACATACCACCAATGGATCCACCAGTGTCATTGCATGTGTGTTCTATTCAGAGACCACACATGGATCCACCAATGTCATTGCATGTATGTTCTTTTCAGAGACCACACATGGATCCACCAGTGTCATTGCATGTATGTTCTTTTCACTAACAATAAGTGGAGTCATTACATCTGTGTTCTTTTCATATACCACATATGGATCCACCAGTGTCATTGCATGTCTGCTCTTTTCACAAACCACCTCTGGATCCACTAGTGTCATTGCATGTGTGTTCTTTTTAGTAACAACAACCAGAGTCATTGAAATATGTGTTCTTTTCACATACCACCTATGGATCAACCAGTGTCATTGCATGTGTGTTCTTTTTAGTAACAACAACCAGTGTCATTACATGTGTGTTCTTTTCACATACCACATATGGATCCAACAGTGTCATTCCATGTGTGTTCTTTTTAGTAACAACAACCAGAGTCATTGCATGTGTGTTCTTTTCACATACCACATCTGGATCCACCAGTGTCATTGAAATGTGTGTTCTCTTCAGAGACCACACATGGATCCACCAGTGTCATTGCATGTATGTTCTTTTCACTAACAACAATTGGAGTCATTGCATGTGTGTTCTTTTCACATACCACATATGGATCCACAAGTGTCATTGCATGTGTGCTCTTTTCACAATCCACCTATGGATCCACCAGTGTTATTGCATGTGTGTTCTTTTTAGTAACAGCATCCAGAGTCATTGAAATGTGTGTTCTTTTCACATACCATCTATCGATCCACCAGTGTCATTGCATGTGTGTTCTTTTTACTAACAACAACCAGAGTCATTGCATGTGTGTTCTTTTCACATACCACATATGGATCCACCAGTGTCATTGAAATGTGTGTTCTCTTCTGAGACCACACATGGATCCACCAGTGTCATTGCATGTATGTTATTTTCACTAACAACAACTGGAGTCATTGCATGAGTGTTCTTTTCACATACCATATATGGATCCACCAGTGTCATTGCATGTGTGCTCCTTTCACAATCCACCTATGGATCCACCAGTGTCATTGCATGTGTGTTCCTTTTAGTAACAACAACAGGAGTCATTGAAATGTGTGTTCTTTTCACATACAACCTATGGATCCACCAGTGTAATTGCATATGTGTTCTTTTTAGTAACAACAACCAGGGTCATTGCATGTGTGTTCTTTTCACATACCACATATGGATCCACCAGTGTCATTGAAATGTGTGTTCTCTTCAGAGACCACACATGGATCCTGATGTCATTGCATGTGTGTTCTTTTCACTAACAACAACTAGAGTCATTGCATGTGTGTTATTTCCACAAACCAAATATGGATCCACCAGTGGCATTGCATGTGTGCTCTTTTCACAATCCACCTATGGATCCACCAATGTCATTGCATGTGTGTTCTTTTTAGTAAGAACAACTAGAGTCATTGAAATGTGTGTTCTTTTCACATACCACCTATGGATCCACCACTGTCATTCCATGTGTGTTCTTTTTAATAACAACAACCAGAGTCATTGAAATGTGTCTTCTTTTCACATACCACCTATGGATCCACCAGTGTCATTGCATGTGTGTTCTTTTCAGAGACCACACATGGATCCACCAATGTCATTGCATGTATGTTCTTTTCACTAACAACAACTGGAATCATTGAATTTGTGTTCTTTTCACATACCACATATGGACCCACCAGTGTCATTGCATGTCTCCTCTTTTCACAATCCACCTATGGATCCACCAGTGTCATTGCATGTGTGTTCTTTTTAGTAACAACAACCAGAGTCATTGAAATGTGTGTTCTTTTCACATACCACCTATGGATCCACCAGTGTCATTGCATGTGTGTTCTTTTTAGTAACAACAACCAGAGTCATTGCATGTGTGTTCTTTTCACATACCACATATGGATCCACCAGTGTCATTGAAATGTGTGTTCTCTTTAGAGACCACACATGGATCCACCAGTATCATTGCATGTGTGTTCTTTTCACTAACAACCAGAGTCATTGCATGTGTGTTCTTTTCACATACCACATATGGATCCACCAGTGTCATTGAAATGTGTGTTATCTTCTGAGACCACACATGGATCCACCAGTGTCATTGCATGTATGTTCTTTTCACTAACAACAACTGGAGTCATTGCATGAGTGTTCTTTTCACATACCACATATGGATCCACCAGTGTCATTGCATGTGTGCTCTTTTCACAATCCACCTATGGATCCACCAGTGTCATTGCATGTGTGTTCCTTTTAGTAACAACAACAGGAGTCATTGAAATGTGTGTTCTTTTCACATACCACCTATGGATCCACCAGTGTAATTGCATATGTGTTCTTTTTAGTAACAACAACCAGAGTCATTGCATGTGTGTTCTTTTCACATACCACATATGGATCCACCAGTGTCATTGAAATGTGTGTTCTCTTTAGACACCACACATGGATCCACCAGTATCATTGCATGTGTGTTCTTTTCACATCAACCAGAGTCATTGCATGTGTGTTCTTTTCACATACCACATATGGATCCACCAGTGTCATTGAAATGTGTGTTCTCTTCTGAGACCACACATGGATCCACCAGTGTCATTGCATGTATGTTCTTTTCACTAACAACAACTGGAGTCATTGCATGAGTGTTCTTTTCACATACCACATATGGATCCACCAGTGTCATTGCATGTGTGCTCTTTTCACAATCCACCTATGGATCCACCAGTGTCATTGCATATGTTTTCCTTTTAGTAACAACAACAGGAGTCATTGAAATGTGTGTTCTTTTCACATACCACCTATAGATCCACCAGTGTAATTGCATATGTGTTCTTTTTAGTAACAACAACCAGGGTCATTGCATGTGTGTTCTTTTCACATACCACATATGGATCCACCAGTGTCATTGAAATGTGTGTTCTCTTCAGAGACCACACATGGATCCACCAGTGTCATTGCATGTGTGTTCTTTTCACTAACAACAACTAGAGTCATTGCATGTGTGTTCTTTTCACTAACCAAATATGGATCCACCAGTGGCATTGCATGTGTGCTCTTTTCACAATCCACCTATGGATCCACCAATGTCATTGCATGTGTGTTCTTTTTAGTAAGAACAACTAGAGTCATTGAAATGTGTGTTCTTTTCACATACCACCTATGGATCCACCAGTGTCATTCCATGTGTGTTCTTTTTAATAACAACAACCAGAGTCATTGAAATGTGTCTTCTTTTCACATACCACCTATGGATCCACCAGTGTCATTGCATGTGTGTTCTTTTCAGAGACCCCACATGGATCCACCAATGTCATTGCATGTATGTTCTTTTCACTAACAACAACTAGAATCATTGAATTTGTGTTCTTTTCACATACCACATATGGACCCACCAGTGTCATTGCATGTCTCCTCTTTTCACAATCCACCTATGGATCCACCAGTGTCATTGCATGTGTGTTCTTTTTAGTAACAACAACCAGAGTCATTGAAATGTGTGTTCTTTTCACATACCACCTATGGATCCACCAGTGTCATTGCATGTGTGTTCTTTTTAGTAACAACAACCAGAGTCATTGCATGTGTGTTCTTTTCACATACCACATATAGATCCACCAGTGTCATTGAAATGTGTGTTCTCTTTAGAGACCACACATGGATCCACCAGTATCATTGCACGTGTGTTCTTTTCACTAACAACCAGAGTCATTGCATGTGTGTTCTTTTCACATACCACATATGGATCCACCAGTGTCATTGAAATGTGTGTTCTCTTCTGAGACCACACATGGATCCACCAGTGTCATTGGATGTATGTTCTTTTCACTAACAACAACTGGAGTCATTGCATGAGTGTTCTTTTCACATACCACATATGGATCCACCAGTGTCATTGCATGTGTGCTCTTTTCACAATCCACCTATGGATCCACCAGTGTCATTGCATATGTGTTCCTTTTAGTAACAACAACAGGAGTCATTGAAATGTGTGTTCTTTTCACATACCACCTATGGATCCACCAGTGTAATTGCATATGTGTTCTTTTTAGTAACAACAACCAGGGTCATTGCATGTGTGTTCTTTTCACATACCACATATGGATCCACCAGTGTCATTGAATGTGTGTTCTCTTCAGAGACCACACATGGATCCACCAGTGTCATTGCATGTGTGTTCTTTTCACTAACAACAACTAGAGTCATTGCATGTGTGTTATTTCCACAAACCAAATATGGATCCACCAGTGGCATTGCATGTGTGCTCTTTTCACAATCCACCTATGGATCCACCAATGTCATTGCATGTGTGTTCTTTTTAGTAAGAACAACTAGAGTCATTGAAATGTGTGTTCTTTTCACATACCACCTATGGATCCACCAGTGTCATTCCATGTGTGTTCTTTTTAATAACAACAACCAGAGTCATTGAAATGTGTCTTCTTTTCACATACCACCTATGGATCCACCAGAGTCATTGCATGTGTGTTCTTTTCAGAGACCCCACATGGATCCACCAATGTCATTGCATGTATGTTCTTTTCACTAACAACAACTAGAATCATTGAATTTGTGTTCTTTTCACATACCACATATGGACCCACCAGTGTCATTGCATGTCTCCTCTTTTCACAATCCACCTATGGATCCACCAGTGTCATTGCATGTGTGTTCTTTTTAGTAACAACAACCAGAGTCATTGAAATGTGTGTTCTTTTCACATACCACCTATGGATCCACCAGTGTCATTGCATGTGTGTTCATTTTAGTAACAACAACCAGAGTCATTGCATGTGTGTTCTTTTCACATACCACATATAGATCCACCAGTGTCATTGAAATGTGTGTTCTCTTTAGAGACCACACATGGATCCACCAGTATCATGGCACGTGTGTTCTTTTCACTAACAACCAGAGTCATTGCATGTGTGTTCTTTTCACATACCACATATGGATCCACCAGTGTCATTGAAATGTGTGTTCTCTTCTGAGACCACACATGGATCCACCAGTGTCATTGCATGTATGTTCTTTTCACTAAGAACAACTGGAGTCATTGCATGAGTGTTCTTTTCACATACCACATATGGATCCACCAGTGTCATTGCATGTGTGCTCTTTTCACAATCTACCTATGGATACACCAGTGTCATTGCATGTGTGTTCCTTTTAGTAACAACAACAGGAGTCATTGAAATGTGTGTTCTTTTCACATACCACCTATGGATCCACCAGTGTAATTGCATATGTGTTCTTTTTAGTAACAACAACCAGGGTCATTGCATGTGTGTTCTTTTCACATACCACATATGGATCCACCAGTGTCATTGAAATGTGTGTTCTCTTCAGAGACCATACATGGATCCACCAGTGTCATTGCATGTGTGTTCTTTTCACTAACAATAACCAGAGTCATTGCATGTGTGTTATTTCCACAAACCAAATATGGATCCACCAGTGGCATTGCATGTGTGCTCTTTTCACAATCCACCTATGGATCCACCAATGTCATTGCATGTGTGTTCTTTTTAGTAAGAACAACTAGAGTCATTGAAATGTGTGTTCTTTTCACATACCACCTATGGATCCACTAGTGTCATTCCATGTGTGTTCTTTTTAATAACAACAACCAGAGTCATTGAAATGTGTCTTCTTTTCACATACCACCTATGGATCCACCAGTGTCATTGCATGTGTGTTCTTTTCAGAGACCCCACATGGATCCACCAATGTCATTGCATGTATGTTCTTTTCACTAACAACAACTAGAATCATTGAATTTGTGTTCTTTTCACATACCACATATGGACCCACCAGTGTCATTGCATGTCTCCTCTTTTCACAATCCACCTATGGATCCACCAGTGTCATTGCATGTGTGTTCTTTTTAGTAACAACAACCAGAGTCATTGAAATGTGTGTTCTTTTCACATACCACCTATGGATCCACCAGTGTCATTGCATGTGTGTTCTTTTTAGTAACAACAACCAGAGTCATTGCATGTGTGTTCTTTTCACATACCACATATAGATCCACCAGTGTCATTGAAATGTGTGTTCTCTTTAGAGACCACACATGGATCCACCAGTATCATTGCACGTGTGTTCTTTTCACTAACAACCAGAGTCATTGCATGTGTGTTCTTTTCACATACCACATATGGATCCACCAGTGTCATTGAAATGTGTGTTCTCTTCTGAGACCACACATGGATCCACCAGTGTCATTGCATGTATGTTCTTTTCACTAAGAACAACTGGAGTCATTGCATGAGTGTTCTTTTCACATACCACATATGGATCCACCAGTGTCATTGCATGTGTGCTCTTTTCACAATCTACCTATGGATCCACCAGTGTCATTGCATGTGTGTTCCTTTTAGTAACAACAACAGGAGTCATTGAAATGTGTGTTCTTTTCACATACCACCTATGGATCCACCAGTGTAATTGCATATGTGTTCTTTTTAGTAACAACAACCAGGGTCATTGCATGTGTGTTCTTTTCACATACCACATATGGATCCACCAGTGTCATTGAAATGTGTGTTCTCTTCAGAGACCATACATGGATCCACCAGTGTCATTGCATGTGTGTTCTTTTCACTAACAATAACCAGAGTCATTGCATGTGTGTTATTTCCACAAACCAAATATGGATCCACCAGTGGCATTGCATGTGTGCTCTTTTCACAATCCACCTATGGATCCACCAATGTCATTGCATGTGTGTTCTTTTTTGTAAGAACAACTAGAGTCATTGAAATGTGTGTTCTTTTCACATACCACCTATGGATCCACCAGTGTCATTCCATGTGTGTCATTTTTAATAACAATAACCAGAGTCATTGAAATGTGTCTTCTTTTCACATACCACCTATGGATCCACCAGTGTCATTGCATGTGTGTTCTTTTCAGAGACCACACATGGATCCACCAATGTCATTGCATGTATGTTCTTTTCACTAACAACAACTAGAATCATTGAATTTGTGTTCTTTTCACATACCACATATGGACCCACCAGTGTCATTGCATGTCTCCTCTTTTCACAATCCACCTATGGATCCACCAGTGTCATTGCATGTGTGTTCTTTTTAGTAACAACAACCAGAGTCATTGAAATGTGTGTTCTTTTCACATACCACCTATGGATCCACCAGTGTCATTGCATGTGTGTTCTTTTTAGTAACAACAACCAGAGTCATTGCATGTGTGTTCTTTTCACATACCACATATGGATCCACCAGTGTCATTGAAATGTGTGTTCTCTTTAGAGACCACACGTGGATCCACCAGTGTCATTGCATGTATGTTCTTTTCACTAACAACAACTGGAGTCATTGCATGGGTGTTCTTTTCACATACCACATATGGATCCACCAGTATCATTGCATGTGTGTTCTTTTCACTAACAACCAGAGTCATTGCATGTGTGTTCTTTTCACATACCACATATGGATCCACCAGTGTCATTGAAATGTGTGTTCTCTTCAAAGACCACACATGGATCCACCAGTGTCATTGCATGGTGTTCTTTTCACTAACAACAACCAGAGTCATTGCATGTGTGTTATTTCCACAAACCAAATATGGATCCACCAGTGTCATTGCATGTGTGCTCTTTTCACAATCCACCTATGGATCCACCAGTGTTATTGCATGTGTGTTTTTTTAGTAACAACAACCAGAGTCATTGCATGTGTGTTCTTTTTTGTAAAAAACAACCAGAGTCATTGCATGTGTGTTCTTTTCACATACCACATATGGATCCACCTGTGTCATTGAAATGTGTGTTCTCTTCAGAGACCACACATGGATCCACCAGTATCATTGCATGTGTGTTCTTTTCACTAACAACCAGAGTCATTGCATGTGTGTTCTTTTCACATACCACATATGGATCCACCAGTGGCATTGCATGTGTTCTCTTTTCACAATCCACCTATGGATCCACCAGTGTCATTGCATGTGTGTTCTTTTTAGTAACAACAACCAGAGTCATTGAAATGTGTGTTCTTTTCACATACCACCTATGGATCCACCAGTGTCATTGCATGTGTGTTCTTTTTAGTAACAACAACCAGAGTCATTGAAATGTGTGTTCTTTTCACATACCACCTATGGATCCACCAGTGTCATTGCATGTGTGTTCTTTTTAGTAACAACAACCGGAGTCATTGCATGTGTGTTCTTTTCACATTCCACATATGGATCCACCAGTGTCATTGAAATGTGGGTTCTCTTCAGAGACCACACATGGATCCATTAGTGTCATTTCATGTATGTTCTTTTCCCTAACAACAACTAGAGTCAATGCATGTGTGTTCTTTTCACATACCACATATGGATCCACCAGTGTCATTGCATGTGTGCTCTTTTCACAATCCACCTATGGATCCACCAGTGTCATTGCATGCGTGTTCTTTTTAGTAACAACAACCAGAGTCATTGAAATGTGTGTTCTTTTCACATACCACATATGGATCCACCAGTGTCATTGAAATGTGTGTTCTCTTTAGAGACCACACATGGATCCACCAGTGTCATTGCATGTATGTTCTTTTCACTAACAAAAACTGGAGTCATTGCATGGGTGTTCTTTTCACATACCACATATGGATCCACCAGTGTCATTGCATGTGTGCTCTTTTCACAATACACCTATGGATCCACCAGTGTCATTTCATGTGTGTTCTTTTTACTAACAACAACTGGAGTTATTTCATGACTGTTCTTCTCACATACCACATATGGATCCACCGGTGTCATTGCATGTGCGTTCTCTTCACAATCCACACATGGATCCACCAGTGTCATTGCATGTGTGCTCTTTTTACTAACAACAACTAGAGTCATTGCATGTGTGTTCTCTTCAGAGACCACACATGGATCCACCAGTGTCATTGCATGTGTGTTCTTTTTACTAACAACAACCAGAGTCATTGAAATGTGTGTTCTTTTCACATACCACCTATGGATCCACCAGTGTCATTGCATGTGTGTTCTTTTCAGTAACAACAACCAGTGTCATTACATGTGTGTACTTTTCACATACCACATATGGATCCAACAGTGTCATTCCATGTGTGTTCTTTTTAGTAACAACAACCAGAGTTATTGCATGGGTGTTCTTTTCACTTACCACATCTGGATCCACCAGTGTCATTGAAATGTGTGTTCTCTTCAGAGACCACACATGGATCCACCAGTGTCATTGCATGTATGTTCTTTTCACTAACAACAATTGGAGTCATTGCATGTGTGTTCTTTTCACATACCACATACGGATCCACCAGTGTCATTGCATGTGTGCTCTTTTCACAATCCACCTATGGATCCACCAGTGTTATTGCATGTGTGTTCTTTTGAGTAACAACATCCAGAGTCATTGAAATGTGTGTTCTTTTCACATACCACCTATGGATCCACCAGTGTCATTGCATGTGTGTTCTTTTTACTAACAACAACCAGAGTCATTGCATGTGTGTTCTTTTCACATACCACATATGGATCCACCAGTGTCATTGAAATGTGTGTTCTCTTCTGAGACCACACATGGATCCACCAGTGTCATTGCATGTATGTTCTTTTCACTAACAACAACTGGAGTCATTGCATGAGTGTTTTTTTCACATACCACATATGGATCCACCAGTGTCATTGCATGTGTGCTCTTTTCACAATCCACCTATGGATCCACCAGTGTCATTGCATGTGTGTTCTTTTTAGTAACAACAACCAGAGTAATTGAAATGTGTGTTCTTTTCACATACCACCTATGGATCCACCAGTGTCATTGCATATGTGTTCTTTTTAGTAACAACAACCAGGGTCATTGCATGTGTGTTCTTTTCACATACCCCATCTGGATCCACCAGTGTCATTGAAATGTGTGTTCTCTTCAAAGACCACACATGGATCCACCAGTGTCATTGCATGTGTGTTCTTTTCACTAACAACAACCAGAGTCATTGCATATGTGTTATTTACACAAACCAAATATGGATCCACCAGTGGCATTGCATGTGTGCTCTTTTCACAATCCACCTATGGATCCACCAATGTCATTGCATGTGTGTTCTTTTTAGTAAGAACAACTAGAGTCATTGAAATGTGTGTTCTTTTCACATACCACCTATGGATCCACCAGTGTCATTCCATGTGTGTTCTTTTTAATAACAGCAACCAGAGTCATTGCTTGTGTGTTCTTTTCACATACCACATACGGATCCACCAGTGTCATTGCATGTGTGCTCTTTTCACAATCCACCTATGGATCCACCAGTGTTATTGCATGTGTGTTCTTTTGAGTAACAACATCCAGAGTCATTGAAATGTGTGTTCTTTTCACATACCACCTATGGATCCACCAGTGTCATTGCATGTGTGTTCTTTTTACTAACAACAACCAGAGTCATTGCATGTGTGTTCTTTTCACATACCACATATGGATCCACCAGTGTCATTGAAATGTGTGTTCTCTTCTGAGACCACACATGGATCCACCAGTGTCATTGCATGTGTGTTCTTTTCACTAACAACAACTGGAGTCATTGCATGAGTGTTTTTTTGATATACCACATATGGATCCACCAGTGTCATTGCATGTGTGCTCTTTTCACAATCCACCTATGGATCCACTAGTGTCATTGCATGTGTGTTCTTTTTAGTAACAACAACAAGAGTCATTGAAATGTGTGTTCTTTTCACATACCACCTATGGATCCACTAGTGTCATTGCATATGTGTTCTTTTTAGTGACAACAACCAGGGTCATTACATGTGTGTTCTTTTCACATACCCCATATGGATCCACCAGTGTCATTGAAATGTGTGTTCTCTTCAAAGACCACACATGGATCCACCAGTGTCATTGCATGTGTGTTCTTTTCACTAACAACAACCAGAGTCATTGCATGTGTGTTATTTCCACAAACCAAACATGGATCCACCAATGTCATTGCATGTATGTTATTTTCACTAACAACAACTGGAATCATTGAATTTGTGTTCTTTTCACATACCACATATGGATCCACCAGTGTCATTGCATGTCTGCTCTTTTCACAATCCACCTATGGATCCACCAGTGTCATTGCATGTGTGTTCTTTTTAGTAACAACAACAGGAGTCATTGAAATGTGTGTTCTTTTCACATACCACCTATGGATCCACCAGTGTCATTGCATGTGTGTTCATTTTAGTAACAACAACCAGAGTCATTGCATGTGTGTTCTTTTCACATACCACATATGGATCCACCAGTGTCATTGAAATGTGTGTTCTCTTTAGAGACCACGCATGGATCCACCAGTATCATTGCATGTGTGTTCTTTTCACTAACAACCAGAGTCATTGCATGTGTGTTCTTTTCACATACCACATATGGATCCACCAGTGTCATTGAAATGTGTGTTCTCTTCAAAGACCACACATGGATCCACCAGTGTCATTGCATGGTGTTCTTTTCACTAACAACAACCAGAGTCATTGCATGTGTGTTATTTCCACAAACCAAATATGGATCCACCAGTGTCATTGCATGTGTGCTCTTTTCACGATCCACCTATGGATCCACCAGTGTTATTGCATGTGTGTTCTTTTTAGTAACAATAACCAGAGTCATTGCATGTGTGTTCTTTTTTGTAACAACAACCAGAGTCATTGCATGTGTGTTCTTTTCACATACCACATATGGATCCACCAGTGTCATTGAAATGTGTGTTCTCTTCAGAGACCACACATGGATCCACCAGTATCATTGCATGTGTGTTCTTTTCACTAACAACCAGAGTCATTGCATGTGTGTTCTTTTCACATACCACATATGGATCCACCAGTGGCATTGCATGTGTGCTCTTTTCACAATCCACCTATGGATCCACCAGTTTCATTGCATGTGTGTTCTTTTTAGTAACAACAACCAGAGTAATTGAAATGTGTGTTATTTTCACATACCACCTATGGATCCACCAGTGTCATTGCATGTGTGTTCTTTTTAGTAACAACAACCAGAGTCATTGCATGTGTGTTCTTTTCACATACCACATATGGATCCACCAGTGTCATTGAAATGTGGGTTCTCTTCAGAGACCACACATGGATCCATAAGTGTCATTTCATGTATGTTCTTTTCACTAACAACAACTAGAGTCATTGCATGTGTGTTCTTTTCACATACCACATATGGATCCACCAGTGTCATTGCATGTGTGCTCTTTTCACAATCCACCTATGGATCCACCAGTGTCATTGCATGCGTGTTCTTTTTAGTAACAACAACCAGAGTCATTGAAATGTGTGTTCTTCACATACCACATATGGATCCACCAGTGTCATTGAAATGTGTGTTCTCTTTAGAGACCACACATGGATCCACCAGTGTTATTGCATGTATGTTCTTTTCACTAACAACAACTGGAGTCATTGCATGTGTGTTCTTTTCACATACCACATATGGATCCACCAGAGTCATTGCATGTGTGCTCTTTTCACAATCCACCTATGGATCCACCAGTGTCATTTCATGTGTGTTCTTTTTACTAACAACAACTGGAGTCATTTCATAACTATTCTTCTCACATACCACATATGGATCCACCAGTGTCATTGCATGTGTGTTCTCTTCACAATCCACACATGGATCCACCAGTGTCATTGCATGTGTGCTCTTTTTACTAACAACAACTAGAGTCATTGCATGTGTGTTCTCTTCAGAGACCACACATGGATCCACCAGTGTTATTGCATGTGTGTTGTTTTTACTAACAACAACCAGAGTCATTGAAATGTGTGCTCTTTTCAGAATCCACCTTTGGATCCACCGGTGTCATTGCATGTGTGTTCTTTTTACTAACAACAACCGAGTCATTGAAATGTGTGTTCTTTTCACATACCACATATGGATCCACTAGTGTCATTGAAATGTGTGTTCTTTTTAGAGACCACACATGGATCCACCAATGTCATTGCATGTGTGTTCTTTTCACTAACAACAACCAGAGTCATTGATGTGTGTTCTTTTCATATACCACATATGGATCCACCAGTGTCATTGCATGTGTGTTCTTTTCACAATCCACCTATGGATCCACCAGTGTCATTGCATGTGTGTTCTTTTCACTAACAACAACTGGAGTCATTGCATGTGTGTTCTTTTCACATACCACATATGGATCCAACAGTGTCATTGCATGTGTGCTCTTTTCACAATCCACCTATGAATCCACGAGTGTCATTGTATGTCTGTTCTTTTTAGTAACAACAACCAGAGTCATTGAAATGTGTGTTCTTTTCACATACCACCTATGGATCCACCAGTGTCATTGCATGTGTGTTCTTTTCACTAACAACAACTGGAGTCATTGCATGAGTGTTCTTTTCACATACCACATATGGATCCACCAGTGTCATTGCATGTGTGCTCTTTTCATAATCCACCTATGGATCCACTAGTGTCATTGCATGTGTGTTCTTTTTAGTAACAACAACCAGGGTCATTGAAATGTGTGTTCTTCTCACATACCACCTATGGATCCACCAGTGTCATTGCATGTGTGCTCTTTTTAGTAACAACAACAAGAGTCATTGCATGTGTGTTCTTTTCACATACCACATATGGATCCACCAGTGTCATTGAAATGTGTGTTCTCTTCAGAAACCACACATGGATCCACTAGTGTCATTGCATGTGTGTTCTTTTCACTAACAACAACCAGAGTCATTGCATGTGTGTTATTTCCACAAACCAAATATGGATCCACTAGTGCCATTGGATGTGTGCTCTTTTCACAATCCACCTATGGTCCACTAGTGTCATTGCATGTGTGTTCTTTTTAGTAACAACAACCAGAGTCATTGAAATGTGTGTTCTTTTTACATACCACATATGGATCCACCAGTGTCATTGAAATGTGTGTTCTCTTTAGAGACCACACATGGATCCACCAGTGTCATTGCATGTGTGTTCTTTTCAGAGACCCCACATGGATCCACCAATGTCATTGCATGTATGTTCTTTTCACTAACAACAACTGGAGTCATTGCATGTGTGTTCTTTTCACATACCACATATGGATCCACCAGAGTCATTGCATGTGTGCTCTTTTCACAATCCACCTATGGATCCACCAGTGTCATTTCATGTGTGCTCTTTTTACTAACAACAACTGGAGTCATTTCATAACTATTCTTCTCACATACCACATATGGATCCACCAGTGTCATTGCATGTGTGTTCTCTTCACAATCCACACATGGATCCACTAGTGTCATTGCATGTGTGCTCTTTTTACTAACAACAACTAGAGTCATTGCATGTGTGTTCTCTTCAGAGACCACACATGGATCCACCAGTGTTATTGCATGTGTGTTGTTTTTACTAACAACAACCAGAGTCATTGAAATGTGTGCTCTTTTCACAATACACCTTTGGATCCACCAGTTCATTGCATGTGTGTTCTTTTTACTAACAACAACTGAGTCATTGAAATGTGTGTTCTTTTCACATACCACATATGGATCCACTAGTGTCATTGAAATGTGTGTTCTTTTTAGAGACCACACATGGATCCACCAATGTCATTGCATGCGTGTTCTTTTCACTAACAACAACTAGAGTCATTGATGTGTGTTCTTTTCACATACCACATATGGATCCACCAGTGTCATTGCATGTGTGTTCTTTTCACAATCCACCTATGGATCCACCAGTGTCATTGCATGTGTGTTCTTTTCACTAACAACAACTGGAGTCATTGCATGTGTGTTCTTTTCACATACCACATATGGATCCACCAGTGTCATTGCATGTGTGCTCTTTTCACAATCCACCTATGAATCCACGAGTGTCATTGTATGTCTATTCTTTTTAGTAACAACAACCAGAGTCATTGAAATGTGTGTTCTTTTCACATACCACCTATGGATCCACCAGTGTCATTGCATGTGTGTTCTTTTCACTAACAACAACTGGAGTCATTGCATGAGTGTTCTTTTCACATACCACATATGGATCCACCAGTGTCATTGCATGTGTGCTCTTTTCACAATCCACCTATGGATCCACCAGTGTCATTGCATGTGTGTTCTTTTTAGTAACAACAACCAGGGTCATTGAAATGTGTGTTCTTCTCACATACCACCTATGGATCCACCAGTGTCATTGCATGTGTGTTCTTTTTAGTAACAACAACAAGAGTCATTGCATGTGTGTTCTTTTCACATACCACATATGGATCCACCAGTGTCATTGAAATGTGTGTTCTCTTCAGAAACCACACATGGATCCACCAGTGTCATTGCATGTGTGTTCTTTTCACTAACAACAACCAGAGTCATTGCATGTGTGTTATTTCCACAAACCAAATATGCATCCACTAGTGCCATTGGATGTGTGCTCTTTTCACATTCCACCTATGGTCCACTAGTGTCATTGCATGTGTGTTCTTTTTAGTAACAACAACCAGAGTCATTGCAATGTGTGTTCTTTTCACATACCACCTATGTATCCACCGGTGTCTTTGCATGCGTTTTCTTTTTAGTAACAAAAACCAGAGTCATTGAAATGTGTGTTCTTTTCACATACCACCTATGGATCCACCAGTGTCATTGCATGTGTGTTCTTTTCAGAGACCACACATGGATCCACCAGTGTCATTGCATGTATGTTCTTTTCACTAACAACAACTGGAGGCATTGCATGTGTGTTCTTTTCACATACCACATATGGATCCACCAGTGTCATTCATGTGTGCTCTTTTCACAATCCCCCTATGGATCCACCAGTCTCATTGCATGTGTGTTCTTTTTAGTAACAACAACTAGAGTCATTGAAATGTGTGTTATTTTCACATACCACCTATGGATACACCAGTGTCATTGCATGTGTGTTCTTTTTAGTAACAACAACTAGAGTCATTCCATGTGTGTTCTTTTCACATACCACATATGGATCCACCAGTGTCATTGAAATGTTTGTTGTCTTCAAAGACCACACATGGATCCACCAGTGTCATTACATGTGTGTTCTTTTCACTAACAACAACCAGAGTCATTGCATGTGTGTTATTTCCACAAACCAAATATGGATCCACCAGTGGCATTGCATGTGTGCTCTTTTCACAATCCACCTATGGATCCACCAGTGTCATTCCATGTGTGTTCTTTTTAGTAACAACCTGAGTCATTAAAATGTGTGTTATTTTCACATACCACCTATGGATCCACTAGTGTCATTGCATGTGTGTTCTTTCACTAACAAAAACCAGAGTCATTGCATGTGTGTTCTTTTCATATACCACATATGGATCCACAAGTGTCATTGAAATGCGTGTTCTCTTCAGAGACCTCACATGGATCCACCAGTTTCATTGCATGTATGTTCTTTTCACTAACAACAACCAGTGTTATTGCATGTGTGTTCTTTTCACATACCACATATGGATCCACCAGTGTCATTGCATGTGTGCTCTTTTCACAATCCACATATGGATCCACCAGTGTCGTTGCATGTGTGTTATTTTTAGTTACAACAACCATAGTCATTGAAATGTGTGTTCTTTTCACATACCACCTATGGATCCACAAGTGTCATTGCATGTGTGTTCTTTTTAGTAAAAACAACCAGAGTCATTGCATGTGTGTTCTTTTCACATACCACATATGGATCCACTAATGTCATTGAAATGTGTGTTCTCTTCAGAGACCACACATGGATCCACCAGTGTCATTGCATGTGTGTTCTTTTCACTAACAACAACTGGAGTCATTGCATGTGTGTTCTTTTCACATACCACATATGGATCCACCAGTGTCATTGCATGTGTGCTCTTTTCACAATCCACCTATGGATCCACAAGTGTCATTGCATGTGTGTTCTTTTTACTAACAACAACTGGAGTCATTTCATGACTGTTCTTCTCACATACCACATATGGATCCACCATTGTCATTGCATGTGTGTTCTCTTCACAATCCACACATGGATCCACCAGTGTCATTGCATGTGTGCTCTTTTTACTAAAAACAACCAGAGTCATTGCATGTAGAGACCACACATGGATCCACTAGTGTCATTGCATGTGTGTTATTTTTACTAACAAAAACCAGAGTCATTGAAATGTTTACTCTTTTCACAATCCACTTTGGATCCACCTGTATAATTGCATGTGTGTTCTTTTTACGAACAGTAACTAAGTCATTGAAACGTGTGTTCTTTTTAGAGACCACACATGGATCCACCACTGTCATTGCATTTGTGTTCTGTTCACTAACAACAACTGGAGTCATTGCATGTGTTAACTTTTCACATACCACATATGGATCCACCAGTGTCATTGCATGTGTGTTCTTTTCACAATCCACATATGGATCCACCAGTGTCATTGCATGTGTGTTCTTTTCACTAACAACAACTGGAGTCAGTGCATGTGTGTTCTTTTCACATACCACATATGGATCCACCAGTGTCATTGCATGTGTGTTGTTTTCACAATCCACCTATGGATCCACCAGTGTCATTGAATGTGTGTTCTTTTTAGTAACAAAAAACTAGAGTCATTGAAATGTGTGTTCTTTTCACATACCACCTATGTATCCACCAGTGTCATTGCATGTGTGTTCTTTTTACTAACAAAAAACAGAGTCATTGCATATGTGTTCTTTTCACATACCACATATGGATCCACCAGTGTCATTGAAATGTGTGTTCTCTTCAGAGACCACACATGGATCCACCAGTGTCATTGCATGTATGTTCTTTTCACTAACAACAACTGGAGTAATTACATGTGTGTTCTTTTCACATACCACATATGGATCCACCAGTGTTCTTTTCATTGCATATGTGCTATTTTCACAATCCACCTATGGATCCACCAGTCTCATTGCATTGTGTTCTTTTTAGTAACAACAACCAGAGTCATTGAAATGTGTGTTCTTTTCACATGCCACCTATGGATCCACCAGTTTCATTGCATGTGTGTTCTTTTTAGTAAAAACAACCATAGTCATTGCATGTGTGTTCTTTTTAGTAACAACAACTAGAGTCATTGAAATGTGTGTTCTTTTCACATACCAACTATGTATCCACCAGTGTCATTGCATGTGTGTCCTTTTTACTAACAAAAACCAGAGTCATTGCATGTGTGTTCTTTTCACATACCACATATGGATCCACCAGTGTCATTGAAATGTATGTTCTTTTTAGTAACAACAACCAAAGTCATTGCATGTGTGTTGTTTTCACATACCACATATGGATCCACCAGTTTCATTGAAATGTGTGTTCTCTTCAGAGACCACACATGGATCCACCAGTGTCATTGCATGTATGTTCTTTTCACTAACAACAACTGGAGTCATTGCATGTTTGTTCTTTTCACATACCACATATGGATCCACCAGTTTCATTGTATGTGTCCTCTTTTCACAATCCACCTATGGATCCACAAGTGTCATTGCATTGTGTTCTTTTTAGTAACAACAACCAAAGTCATTGAAATGTGTGTTCTTTTCACATACCACCTATGGATCCACCAGTTTCATTGCATGTGTGTTCTTTTTAGTAAAAACAACCATAGTCATTGCATGTGTGTTCTTTTTAGTAACAACAACTAGAGTCATTGAAATGTGTGTTCTTTTCACATACCACCTATGTATCCAGCAGTGTCATTGAATGTGTGTCCTTTTTACTAACAAAAACCAGAGTCATTGCATGTGTGTTCTTTTCACATACCACATATGGATCCACCAGTGTCATTGAAATGTGTGTTCTCTTCAGAGACCACACATGGATCCACCAGTGTCATTGCATGTATGTTCTCTTCACTCACAACAACTGGAGTCATTGCATGTGTGTTCTTTTCACATACCACATATGGATCCACCAGTTTCATTGTATGTGTCCTCTTTTCACAATCCACCTATGGATCCACCAGTGTCATTGCATTGTGTTCTTTTTAGTAACAACAAACAGAGTCATTGAAATGTGTGTTCTTTTCGCATACCATCTATGGATCCACCAGTTTCATTGCATGTGTGTTCTTTTTAGTAAAAACAACCATAGTCATTGCATGTGTGTTCTTTTTAGTAACAACTACTAGAGTCATTGAAATGTGTGTTCTTTTCACATACCACCTATGTATCCACCAGTGTCATTGCATGTGTTTCCTTTTTACTAACAACAACCAGGGTCATTGCATGTGTGTTCTTTTCACATACCACATATGGATCCACCAGTGTCATTGCATGTGTGTTCTTTTTGCTTACAACAACCAGAGTCATTGCATGTGTGTTCTTTTCACATACCACATATGGATCCACCAGTGTCATTGAAATGTGTGTTCTCTTCAGAGACCACACATGGATCCACCAGTGTCATTGCATGTATGTTCTTTTCACTAACAACAACTGGAGTCATTGCATGTGTGTTCTTTTCACATACCACATATGGATCCACAAGTTTGATTATATGTGTCCTCTTTTCACAATCCACCTATGGATCCACCAGTGTCATTGCATTGTGTTCTTTTTATTAACAACCACCAGAGTCATTGAAATGTGTGTTCTTTTCACATACCACCTATGGATCCACCAGTTTCATTGCATGTGTGTTCTTTTTAGTAAAAACAACCATAGTCATTGCATGTGTGTTCTTTTTAGTAACAACAACTAGAGTCATTGAAATGTGTGTTCTTTTCACATACCACCTATGTATCCACCAGTGTCATTGCATGTGTGTCCTTTTTACTAACAAAAACCAGAGTCATTGCATGTGTGTTCTTTTCACATACCACATATGGATCCAACAGTGTCATTGAAATGTGTGTTCTTTTAACAGACCACACATGGATCCACCAGTGTCATTGCATGTATGTTCTTTTCACTAACAACAACTAGAGTCATTACACGTGTGTTCTTTTCACATACCACATATGGATCCACCAGTGTCATTGCATGTGTGCTCTTTTCACAATCCACCTATGGATCCATCAGTGTCATTGCATGTGTGTGCTTTTTACTAACAACAACCAGAGTCATTGAAATGTGTGTTCTTTTCACATACCACCTACGGATCCACCAGTGTCATTGCATGTGTGTTCTTTTTTGTAAAAAACAACCAGAGTCATTGCATGTGTGTTCTTTTCACATACCAGATATGGATCCACCAGTGTCATTGAAATGTGTGTTCTCTTCAGAGACCACACATGGATCCACCAGTGTCATTGCATGTATGTTCTTTTTAATAACAGCAACCAGAGTCATTGCTTGTGTGTTCTTTTCACATACCACATATGGATCCACCAGTGTCATTGCATGTGTGCTCTTTTCACAATCCACCTATGGATCCACCAGTGTCATTGCATGTGTGTTCTTTTTAGTAACAACAAACGGAGTCATTGAAATGTGTGTTCTTTTCACATACCACCTATGGATCCACTAGTTTCATTGCATGTGTGTTCTTTTTAGTAAAAACAAGCATAGTCATTGCATGTGTGTTCTTTTCACATACCACACATGGATCCACCAGTGTCATTGAAATGTGTGTTCTCTTCAGAGACCACACATGGATCCACCAGTGTCATTGCATGTGTGTTCTTTTCACTAACAACAACCAGAGTCATTGAATGTGTGTTCTTTTCACATACCACATATGGATCCACCAGTGTCATTGCATGTGTGCTCTTTGCACAATCCACCTATGGATACACCAGTGTCATTGCATGTGTGTTCTTTTTAGTAACAACAACCAGAGTCATTGAAATGTGTGTTCTTTTCACATACCACCTATGGATCCACCAGTGTCATTTCATGTGTGTTCTTTTTAGTTACAACAACCAGAGTCATTGCATGTGTGTTCTTTTCACATACCACATATGGATCCACCAGTGTCATTGCATGTGTGTTCTTTTTAGTAACAACAACCAGCGTCATTGCATGTGTGTTCTTTTCACATACCACATATGGATCCACCAGTTTCATTGAAATGTGTGTTCTCTTCAGAGACCACACATGGATCCACTAGTGTCATTGCATGTATGTTCTTTTCACTAACAACAACTGGACTAATTGCATGTGTGTTCTTTTCACATACCACATATGGATCCACCAGTGTCATTGCATGTGTACTCTTTTCACAATCCACCTATGCATCCACCAGTGTCATTGCATATGTGTTCTTTTTAGTAACAACAACCAGAGTCATTGAAATGTGTGCTCTTTTCACAATCCACCTATGGATCCACAAGTGTCATTGAATGTGTGTTCTTTTTACTAAAAACAACCAGAGTCATTGCATGTGTGTTCTTTTCACATACCACATATGGATCCACTAGTGTCATTTAAATGTGTGTTCTCTTCAGAGACCACACATGGATCCACCAGTGTCATTGCATGTGTGTTCTTTTCACTAACAAAAACTGGAGTCATTGCATGTGTGTTCTTTTCACAAAGCACATATGGATCCACCAGTGTCATTGCATGTGTGCTCTTTTTACTAACAACAACCAGAGTCATTGGATGTGTGTTCTCTTTAGAGACCACACATGGATCCACCAGTGTCATTGAAATGTGTATTATTTTCAACTATTTCCGTTGGCCACAAATAATCGGGACGAGAACTAACCAGCAACTGCTCTGGGATTCTAGAAGGCCCGATCCCCGATTGTTAGGCCCCGTTGGATCGGGGTGCGTGGATGATAGTGATGTCCTTCGCGAGGGCAATCCGCGAGAAGTCTGTTTTGCGAACTAATTGGCCGTGGCAACTATGCCGGGCCTACGTCCTTGCCCTTATCCCCTTAACCTCGGGGTCAAAAATCAGATCGTGTTCCTTCATCGCCATGGAGAGGTAAAGGCACAAACTCAGCTTGCACGAGGCTCAGATGTTCGCCCACTACGACATCCTCGCGCCGCCGTTAGCTCAGCTACGCCGGGGTTCCTGTCGCGCGGCTCTTGCGCGACAACGTGTTGGCGAGGCAGATCGAGGAGCGCCGCCGCCAGCTGTCGGAGCGGAAGAGGGCAATGGCGCGGTACTCGCGTACGAGCGCGTACTGGCGAAAGTTGTTCAAGAAGGAGCGGGCTGCGTTGATTGAGCTGTGCAGAACCCACCGGCGGGAGATCCACATGGATCTGCGTAACCCCGAAGCGAGGCAGCACTTCTAGGTAGTACCTGGGCGTATGACCTCCACCGTTATTGATGCAGCGCGCCGCGAAGAATCCATGAGTAGGAGGAACGCTGCCGGGAACGTCGGCATCGATTTCGACGCGGAGGAGGCTGGCGGCAACGCGGACAACGTCGTCAATGATGGAGACTGCAGGAGCGTCATAGTCGATTAGGGCCACTTAAGCATAAATTAAATCTATGTACGATATCTTAATGTGCTCTTTGGATCTGGGTCACTTGAGTCATGGTCGATTATCGTCATAATCTATATATGTTGGCCATGTTTTAGTTGTCTTTGTCTTTGAAACTAGTCGATCAAAACTGTCAACACCCGGATTTTTAATCCCAGATGCCCATTATGCCATACGTCGCAATCCCACGATTACCATTTTTGCGAGACATAACGGATTGGATATCACAGTACAACATCCATTACAAACCATACATAAGGTCTTACACAAATACGGATCTCATGATCTAGTCTTAATACAACAAGCAACGGAAATAAATATATAGCGTAGCGGTGGGGTCCATCTTCAGGGGCACAGGCAATGCTGACGAAGGCAGATAGTCCTAGTTATCATAGCCGTCCTGCTGGCCATCATCTTGATATTCTCCTTCATAGTCTGGCCATGAGAATAGCCAGGGACAAAAGCCATGAGTACTCTTTAAGTAGTCGCATGCTACCACTAACAAGTAATACAGTTCTAAGTCAAGTGCTAACTCTATGTTCAACTATAAAGTTAAGTTTGAAACCTAAGTTGAGTTCAGAAGCAAAGAAAGGTAAAATAAAGTTCTAGAATCACTTAAGTTGGGAAGCTAGTATCATAAACACAACCCTGTTGTGGTCAAGTCAAGATTCACCATTCATTTCAAGTTATTTGGAAAACATCTGACAACGAAACAGTATGGCCATTCCAACTGTCCATAACCGTGGACGTGGCTATTCGAATAGTTTGACACTCTGCAGACGTTGTACACTTTCACCACAAGATTCGATACATCTATCAGGGATAGCCCTAAATCATCATACTTAGTATGCAGATAATCAAACATAACCTTCCCTTTAGACACCCTAGTATAAGCACCTCTCCTATGAGCATGGCCTCCCAACCATGACCATCAGTCATCTTGGGCACTGCATAGGTGGACACCATGAGAGGTAGCCTCAGCTCAAACCTCTCCCGCGAGGGAACTAATACTAATGCATATAAATTTCTAGCTAAGCCTTACCCAATTCAGGTAGTGTGGTTGTACAGTATATTTGGAATGGTATCGCATCTGAATCCAACCATCAGTTTTATCAAAGGGTCAAGGCTCATGCCTCAACATTTTCATCATCATAAACCATTTGTGTTTCTCAACACATGTCAAAACATCTCAATAGAATGACTCATCATTCCAAGGTTTTCACAATTCATTTTCACCAAGTGTTCCCATCTAAAGTGACTCAAGTTTTTGATCTACTCTAAACTACTAAGTTAAGAGTGTTCACTAAGGTGGAAAAGATGGGTTCAATCTCATCCCATAGAATGACATCTAAAGGGTTCTAAATAGGTCAAGTTTTATACTCTTTATGCTATCTTCAAAAGTAGAGAACTTTGGGTAAAGTAAAGGAAGTAAAGCTTTTAAATAAGACTTGGGGTAACTAATAGTCAAAGTGGTATGACTCAAGGATGCCTATAGCATCTTGGATCAAGTTAACTAGCTTAATTCCAGTTTACTATAATAGCTTGCCTTGGTTGGTGAAGTGGTTGAAGTTTTCTTCTTCTTCTTCTTCTTCTTCTTCTTGGTAGAACTCCTCCTCGTAAACTTGGTCGGTACTATCGTCTATAAATACATACGGAGTACACAATCACCAAACAATACTTAACTAGTCTAATTAGCATTCTAAGACACACATTTGATGATCTATTATCATCACAAGCATCACAAGTTTAATTCACTAGTTTCATTCTTTTTAAATTAGAAAAGTAATTTCTACTCATTGAAAAATTAACTAAGATTTAATATTCACCACTTAAAATATGGGATCATGTGGACACATGTCATCACCACATATTCTAACATGTGGTAATGAGATTTAAATGTTGGATCAAAATTACTTTGGTTTAAGTTCAATATTTAATGATTTAAAGTGACTAGAAATGCCTATATAGCATTATTTTGGTACTAGTCCAAATTCACTGCATGTAAACCTTAATATTTTTATATATTCAGATAGATATTGCCAAATGTGATTTTTGAGAGTTGGAATCAACTAAAAAGCATTTATAGTTTATTTTTGAAAAATGTTTGAATTTATAAAAGTCTCTGCCTTGTAATTTTTGCTATAGATTCATTATAACTCCAATTGATTTAAATCCAACGGTCTTTGATAGAGATTTCAATACATTTCTAGCAAAATTGGTTTCATGCAATTTGGATTTATAAATATCTCTGAATTGATTTTCAAACTAGGGGACAGAACTAAGATTTAAATTAAAAAGAAAAATCCAATTTTGAACGGCTGGGCTAGCGTGGGAATGAACATAGGCCGGCCCAGTGGCGCTCCGCGGCGTAGGGCTCAGCTGACAGGGGGTCCCGCTTGTCAGTGGCTCTTAACACGTGAAACGGTACGCGCGCTATGGATCGTAGGATTAGAAGTGAGATCTACAGCTGAGGGTCGTCGTCGCTGGCGAGAGTTAGCCCTAGCGGCTCGGTGGGGGTCTACTGGGGATGTACCAGGGCTCCAGAGACGACGGCGAGGCGGGCGAAAAAACTGGTGGTCGACGGCGAGCTCAGGGACGGTCGAGGTAGCTCCGGGGGTGGTCGCAATCGATGGGGCTTCTCCTCCTCTGTAGCGGGCTCCTCCGGTGCAATTCTAGAGAACTACGGCTCGATTGGCTCCGGCAAGAGAGGGGAAAGGATTAGTGATAGGTGAGAAGTGTGGGAGTGTGAGGATTTCGTGTTGGGGAGGCCGGCTTATATAGGCTCGATGGTGAGACCGAGCGGTGTGGGTAGGCGACTCTAGCAAGGGCGGCACAGGGGCTAGCGGCGTGGCTCGAGGTAGGGTATGGTGGCCTGTCTCCTGGCGGTGCACTGAGGCTTAAAGGCGCGGCAAGGCAAGCTCTGTGCTGGTCGGGAGCGTCACAGGCTCTGGGCGACAGAGGTTGCGGATTTGACGGCGAGCGATGGCTGTGGTGCGTTGGGCGGCCAACGGGGGTGTCTGGGCTGTTCCCTGGGTCATGGCGAATCGGTGGGCGCGGGCTACGGTCAAGGGGTGGTTTGTGCACGCGTGTCGGGCGCGGCGCACTGGGCGTGTTCGGCATGGTCGACCAGCTTCTGCGCACGGCGGTTCCGGTGGTTCTGGTCTCTGTCTCTGGGCTGGGGCTGGTTGGACGGTGGCGGTGGACCACTGGCTAGCGTGTAGACATGGCGAGAGAGGGGGAAGCGGTATGCTGCTGCGAGGGCCAAGTTGGGCGGCAAGGTGCTCTCGGCATGGCCTTGCAGTGCAGCTAGGAGGTAGGGGATGGGTTGGTGTTGGTCTGGTTAGACTTGGGGGAGACAATGGTGATCAAAGCACCTCAATTGGCTAGACAAGATCAACCCCAAAACAGTAATAGTTAGGCCACTTTGATCTTGCCCACAAGGTGTTTGACAAAATGGCCGAAAGAGAAAAACCTTTTGAATTTTGAGTTAAAATTTTTTGAGTGATCTAAACTAATACTAAGTAGTCTCTGGTTGCAAGGGTTTTGAAAATGGAGCTCATTTGAGTGGTTTTTCAAATAGGGGTGATCTATGCATATGTAGTGAATTCAATTTTCACATGCCATTTAAAATAAGCAAAAGAATGTTTTGGAAGATCCAAAGGTGGGCCTTGGTAGATCTTTATGTGTACTAGCAAGGGGTGTAAAGATCATGAATTGTTTCTGTTAAGTTTTGAGAACTAGGAATAGCCAAAGTAGGCATGAGAGTTAATTTGGCCAAAATGACCATTCACTTCAATTATTCATTTTGAGTTGTTCTTCTTTGGGAAAAGTGTGGGAATAATGTAGATGATGTTTAAATCACCTAAGAAACATTTTACAAGCAATGGATCACAGAACCATGACAATTCAAATCAATTCCTAAATTAAATGCACATACACATTTATGGTTTCATTTTTAATTTGGAAAAGTTTTTGTTAACCCTAATTTTGATGGTTTGGATCTTGATAAGATTGGATTAAAGTTTTGGGATGTTACAGAAACTCGTCCGATCTTGAAAATAAAGTCCGCGCGTTCCCTGGCATATCTGATGGGACAATATGCTGACTCTACTCCCAGCACTTGATGGCATAGCCGTAATTTGGAGTGCGCCAGAGGAGAAGGGATCGAGCGTGTTGTAATAGTGTACTACTCCTGTCTAGATATAACTAACTTAGGTTTTTTAGATATTTAATAAATGTGTCTATACCCAAAACATGTCTAGATACATGTTTTAGGTTTCGCTGTCTTTCAAACTAATCAAAAGTCGTCAAATTCTGAACAAACAAAGTCATTGTGTTCAGACCTGATGGGACAATACGCTGACTCTGCTACTTGATGGCACAACCATAATTCTGGAGTGCGCCAGAAGAGATTGGAATGCAAGGGAGATGGGAACTAGTATCCGCGTCCAAACGCAGGTAAAAAATTAATGTAATAATATTAAAAAAAATGTAATCTGGTCCACATGACCTCATCACAGACACGTTGCACGCGCCATATATAAATAAAGACGACACGACTAGTTTAGTTTCAATGATATAATTCAACATACGATGTTACTGTGCCCGCATCTTTATTCTCCTCTTATTAGTGTGCTAGCCCACGCTGCATTAAGCATCAGTTGATGAGGATAAAAAAATGATAAAATGGCAAATAAAACAATTTTTAAGCTTACCTTTCATCCGGAGAATCGTACAAATATGAAATTGGTAGGGATTTATTATTTCTCCTGCAGTTAGCCGAAAGATCCTCAAGAACATCCTCAATCACCCCTGCAACTTCTTCATATTCTAATACACCTCCATTATTTTCCCTTTCCTCCCCGTTCCGCTTACCCTTTTGTTTCTTTTCACACCCTTTTCTCGCCGGCACCTCCATTTCTTAATAAATTGGATGCTTACGTACGTTTCCTCCGAGTGCTCATCACCGTCTTCGCGCTGCTTTTCCGCCAGTTCTGGCTGAGAAGCCTCATTTTCTGCCACCGAGGTGTGAACAGGGACAATATCATGTGTAACTGGGTTTTTGCACAACCTCTTGATATGGCCGAATCCGCCACAACGTCCGCATTTCCTTTTCCTAGCTCCTAGCCTTGGACCTTTATTGGTGGAGGCTTCGATCCTTAGCTTTCTAGGCCTCCCAGGTGGCCTCCTAAGAACTGGTGGTTGAATTTTGAACCCTGGATCGACAATCTCCCAATCATTTTCATCGGTCATAGGTGGTGTGTTTTCTGCATAAGTTACAGCAAACTTGTCCACGGAGAAATAGTTGTCGACATAGTTCTCTATTTCAGCTCCGTTACCTCTAAGCTTTAAGATGAAGTAAATTGCATGGTGACATGGCAGACCAGTAATCTGCCACTGCATGCATGAACAAGTCTTGTTTCCAATGTTTACAGTGTACCTCCGTTCACTTCCACGCTTGTATTCTGCATAAACCTCAGCCAATGTTATGGAACTTCTGACCACCCTCATCTTTATCGTTCTCATTGCCCTGGTTCTTGCATTAAGTAACATAACCACCTTTGGAACTATTTTATGGCCTAAAAAATTTCTTGCACAAATTCTTTGCCTTAAATCTATCTTCACCATTATGCACTATCTTATTGCATCCAACACAATAACAATTCCAAGTGTCTTCATGCCCGAAATCTTATCATTGAAACTCTCTGCCAAATTATTGCAAACAAAATCCACATTGCTTAACTCACCAAACTTGCTTCTGGCCCATAGCTTGGTGTGATGTTCTTCAAGGTATTTTTCACCTTTGGCACTACATACATGTTCTGCAAGTAAGTAGAATGCGTGCTTGGGGTGTATGTGTATGCTAATTGCCACAAGTCCTCTTCAAAGATCTTTCCTTTGAACTTCTTCGTGAAGTTAGTAGCGAGCAACAGTAAAATAAGAAGACAACGAACTACTCCGAGTGACTACAAGGAAAAGAAAAGGAAGAAGAGAGCTAACACTTAAACTGGTCGCCCAGCTGCGTCACCTACCCTAGCAGATATTGCTCTCGAGCGGCGGCCTTCTCCGCCCTCGACTTCCATACATCCGCGTTACCACGGAGCACAGGAAGTTCACGCTTCAAGCTGCTTCACGCGGTTGCGGAGTCGCGAGAGCAGAGACAGCTCATCCACCCTTGAGCGCGACTGCGCCAAAGTATCATCAGGGGGTGGCGTATTATGAGGTTCACTCAAAGGACCACTTGATGTGCCCTATCACAAGTCAAACAAGAGACAATAAGAAGACTAAGGCAATGCATAGACAAAGGACTCGAGTGCATTCAAGAATAATAAAGTATCAACAGATACACTCGCCAAAAGGCATGTTCTCGACAATAGAAATAAGCTATTTAACTATTATAGACACGACTACTCAGGAGCAACTGGCTTCCTTGACTTGGACTTCGGTTTTGGGGGCCTCATCGAGTCTGTGGAAGTATCAGACGCCACAAACTTTCTGCCGGCCCCTGACGTCGCAACATTCGCTGCCTTCTTGGCTCGCTGAAGCTCCTCAGAGTACTTTGCAACTGTATTGATCAGCTGCGGCCCGTACTTGCCACAAGCAGTTGCGAAAGGAGCACAGACTACCTGCTGGCCATCCATGCTGACAGGCATCGCCTTGGAGACCGCTGCAGGATCAACTTCGACTCCATGGGCTTGAACCATTGCGAGTGACATTGAAGCACCAGCCGCACGGAGTGAGTTCTTGAAGCTCGCAGGAATGCCCCCAGCCAGGGACTCCACCAGCTCATCCATATTTTCGATTAACTCAGCCTTGGGCGCCAGCTCCTCACGGAGGCGACTAAGCATTCCCTTGTCCTTGGCGAGCATACCCTGGACAGCAGCACTGCGATCCTCGACTACCGAGATGGCACCAGCCAGGGAATCGTCACGATGGAGTGCCTAGCAGTCGAAGCTCAGACTGCTGGTATCTACACAAGAATCAAGTATTGGCACAAAAGTCAGCACAGCAACAAATTTGAAAGAAGGGACACGACGAAAATCTAGACAAGGGAATACCTGAGAGAGCCTTGGCAATCGAGAAAAGCTGTTCTTCGAACAACTTCTCCCTAGCTGCGATGGAGGCGCACAGATCCTCTTCGCGTTTCTGCAATTCGTCCTGTGATGCGATTGCCTCATCGCGACTCTTCACCGCTGCGGCAAGCGTCTTATCGAGCAAAGCGGTGTCTTAAAGGAGTGCATTATGCTCAGCTATGACATAAACAAAAATAAACTGTCAGTCGAATATATCACAAGGATGCAGAAGAAAAAGTAAAGAACACTCACTTTCAACTGCGCGATGGCGATTGTCCAGCACTGCATGCTGACGACCCATGGCAAGAACCTGCTCCGCCAGACGAGCAACTTCCTTCACAAAGAGCTGTGACAAAAGAAATAGTAAAGGGTCAGCAGATGGCATAGATGAAAAATTCGACTACAAAGTCTGAAGAAGAGATACTACACATGCATGATCCTCCAATGACTCCGAGGTCGATTGGCGCGCAGTCGTCCGGATAACCATCTGATGCTCCACATCATGGGGAGAACTCGATGAATTATGCACGGAGTGGGTCGCCAATGGAGGAGAAGGAGTGCGCTCGACCACTTTCTTGGCCTTGGAGGTTGTGACTCCAGATTCCTTCAAAAACTAGACGTCGCCAGAAGATGATGACACCGGATGACTGTAGAAGAAAACCAACATCAAGAGAATGCAATTCCAAAAAAAGAGCCAAAAAGGAAGACCTGTATACTTACCAATAAAATTTGTTAAAATCGAAGGTTTGATCCCCCGACTCTGACGACGACTCCTTCGGCAATCGCATCTTCTTGCAAGAAGATGGCACCACAACGCTCACAGGAACGACAGGTATCAGTGACTCTGCACCAACAGCTGCACCTTCCGGAGTCGAAGGAGACGACGCATCTGAATCCTCGCTACGCGAATGCTTGGGAGTGTCCGGACTACTCGACTCGGGGGCTTTCTCCTGAACATCAGATGGGATGGTCGACTCCGACTCATTGTCTTCCAAGGCTTCACGAGGAATAACCCCCTCAGGAAGAGGTGGCATACAGGGTGACACACTCAAATCCTGCATACAACAAACGAGTTAGTACAAGTCAGGAACAGAGAAGCATTCGACGAATAAAAGCTACTTTGTAGCACAACCATACCTCAGGAGGAGGATTAGCAGCATCGAAGGGAGGCACGACTGGTTCACTGGGGAGCACATCCTTGATGGTGTACTTAGTGAGCAGTCGCACCCTTTTATCTACCTCACTCGCAGAAATGCCATCGGTAGATACGCGAGTGACATCGTTCGCGCCAGCCCACTGGAACATAGGGTGGACTCTGGCCTGCAGGGGCTGGGCGATGGTGCAGCCACGTGCGAATGAGAGCGCAACCTCCCTCTTCTTTTCCCATGTGACTCTCGAGGTTGCAGACGCGCTCGTACAGCACATCTGTTTCCGCGGACTCGCCGGGCATCACTACGTTCTTCCAGGAGTGCCTCCTCTTGCACGGCGTCGCGGGATCGAAGGGCGCGAGTCCGAAGTGGTCTCCGTCGGCCTTCTGGTCGCGGATGTAGAACCACTTGTCCCTCCACCCTTGGATGGATGCCATGAGTTTGATGTCGAAGTACATGGCAGAGGAGTCAACGTGGATACCGCATCCGCCAACATCATAGACTACGGAGCCAGACGCCGACTGGTGCTTCAGTTTGAAGAGACGTTTGAAAAGACCAAAGTGTGGCTCGATTCCGATCCAGCACTCGCAAAGAGTAATGTAGCAAGCTACATGAAGGATGGAGTTGGGGGATAGCTGATGCAGCTAGAGCCCATAGAAACAGAGAAGGCCCCTGAAGAAAGGATGCAGGGGCAGTGAGAAGCCGCGGATGATGAACGCTAGAAACATCACCCGAAAACCGGCAGGAGGAGAAGGGATTACCTCACCACCGGGGACACGCGCGTCAGCGACTGCAGAAGATAGAACTTCGTCCTAGCGTAGGAGACGGAGCTCAGAAGACTTGATCACGGACGCGAGTGCCCGTGCCCTTCTTTTTTCCGGGGACGGTGGTGCTGGTTCCCTCAGCGGCGAAGCCTCCCTTCTTCTTGGCAGCAATAGTGGTGGCGGCGGAATCAGCCGCGACACCTCCTTTCTTCTTCCCCATCTTACGGTGGCGATGTGACTAGAGGAAGTAACTGGGGAATACGCAGAGCTGGTCCAGTGCCGCGAGACAAGATGAACACAAAGGAGCAGAGGAGTAGCAGCAATGGTGACGGAGGCAAAGGCAGAGAAAAGAGTAGATGTGAAAATTTACCATCGCAGCACTGCTACTTAACCCCCTGGAAGATGCAATCCAACAGCCAGGAAAAACCCTATCAGATGCATGGCGTTCATCGTGATCAACACGTGGATGACCTAAAGTGTGAACCGTCCCCCACTACCCCCATTACGCGTGGAAATCGAGGAGGCACAGTTAAAACAGAGATTACGCACGCCCGGTCAAGTCAGAGTCAGAAAATGGGACCCACCGCTCGTCACATCCCGTCAAACCCGCTCACGCGGGCAATAGAGGTCATCACATTGTCAGCACTGATGTCATCCAAAATTGAGCAGCAGAAGACTTCGATTACTTTAGTCGTTGCTCGAGTCTTCGACTCCACCAAGCACTCGGGGGCTACTCCCATAGGGAGCGCTGGTCGCGCACCCTACGATTTTTCTTTTTTCTCTTCTACCAGAATATGGACATTTAAAACATACCCAACCACTCGAATCAACGATTTGATTATGGACATGGGTTACTCCCATAGGGAGCGCCAGAAATAAATTCGACTGAAACAAGCAAACAAAAGACGACAGCAGTCGCAAAAGTTCTTTAGTCCCTGCCCGAGTCTTCGACTCAACCAGGCACTCGGGGGCTACTCCCATAGGGAGCGCTGGTCGCGCACCCTATGATTATTTGTACATCGTACTGTGTGCTGATAACATCCACACTCGAAGCTTATGGCGACACCGCCTCCTGATGTTTCCCTACAAAGAGACTGCGTCTCCTGGGTCACCCGAATCATCTCCACGATGACAAAATTCGGATGCCGCACTTGCAGCGTGAAGATAAGACCTGAATAAGGCCTGGCAACACATTTACTGCACGATGAACATGCCTTGACGGACGTGTCGAGTGCTCACACCCATATACTGGAATTCGACTCCTGTAAGACCTCCGCGGCTTGAGTCGAATTACAATAGCACTTTTCTGGATTCGAGTCCGGGGACTCGAGTTCGAGTAGATTGCGTTATTTTAGGCTAAGGTAGTTAACTGATACCGATACATCGGTTAAATCAGGCACGCACATCAACAATCCCTATGACACAAACAGAGCAGTCAAGAATATACTCATTCATGCACTCGAAAGGCTTCATAAAGTCCCTATAGGTACTGACATGGGTATACCCTATAGGTACTCGAGCTTCGTATATACGGCCTGAATATAGCGGAAGCCCACAATGTCGCCAAGGCCCAAATAGAGAACTCGAGTAGCCTACGGACTCTCGATTGCTTGAAGAACAAGAAGAAGCTAAAGATAGAAAGTTCAAAGGGAAAAACCCTAACCTGTAACCGACTCGACCTACTACCCGAGACCTAGCCGATCTATATAAAGGCTATGAGGGGGCGGCGAGGAGGACACACGCAACCATAGTTTCCACAACCCTCGCTAGATTGCATTTGCGCACCATTGTAATCTTCGATTTCTCTATTAATTCCACGAGCAGACAAGCAGGAGTAGGGACCTACACGAGGCCTGAACCTAGATAAATCTTCGAGTCCCCTGTGTGCTTGTTTGCTAGCCGATTGATGCTTCCAGCGCTCCCTAGTTCTCCAAAACCCAAGTCCATAACAATGGGCATTGATGAGTTAAACCCTCGTTAGCAATAATGGCCATAATCATGCAGAGCGATAAAACATCATTGATTAAAGCATAAAGTGATACTACAAGTCGAAAACTAAAGGATCATAAAGGCTTATGGTAACTTGGGATAGTCATAACATGGTGTGAGCATGTGCCAAGTCAACCCAAAAAAAGAATCAAAGGAGAATACCACAATACTATGCTTTAATATGCTAAAACAACGCATAATTCTTCCAAGGCACATTAAGAAATCTCAATTTTTTATAACATGTCATGCTACAGCAAAGATCACTAAGCATAAATCCAAAACAATATCAAGCATGGCATGACAAATCATAGGCCACAGTAAAAAACAAGCTCTCTTTACCACTTAAGCATGAAGTTTCCTACTCTTTCCCAATCCAAACCAAACTATTTGAAAACCAATGCATGAAAGAGGGTGTCCAACCAATTTATTCAGCAAACTAAGCAAACGAAAACCAAAAATAAAAACAAAAAATAAGACGCTCCAAGAAAAAACAATTGTGCATGAAACAATAAAAACGAAGTGTTTGGAAGAAACCTGGGATTTTTATTGATGAACAAGGGGATGCCTTGGGCATCCCCAAGCTTTGACGCTTGTACTCTTGAATATTTCTTCTGGTGACACGGGGTGGCATCCCCAAGCTTGAGCTTTAGTCCATTCTTCATCTCATTACATCATTCTCTCCATACACCTGAAATTTTGCCTTCATACAAAACTTCACACAATCTTTATTAGCAACATTAGTGCACTTCAAGATAATAAGTCTTTAGGTTTAGTTTCAACACCAATAAAACACAAGATACTGTAGCACACTTCCCTCCAAATCTCAATTCCCCAAAAGAACTCAAAAAGGAACCAATAAGAAGCAAATGCAAATAATGGTAGAAATCTATCAAAACAGACCAGTAGGTAAAAACCAATTTTTTCGAAGACCTTCTGTTTTTCAGATCAAAAAGTGTTGAACTAACGAAAGTTAGATAACAACCTGGGGCAGAAGCACAAAAATTCACGCCTCAAAAGGACATACAGAGATTTTACACGAATTTTTACGGTGAAGCACAGAAATCTATTTCGGGACAGCAACTTCCCCAATCATTACTTCTCTCTCATTAGAGGTTACTCTTGGCACAAAAAAGCAAATAAAAAGGATAAGGAGCGGTTATTACTGAAGTAATAACTTCGAAGACTCATCTAAAACTTTTGGGTTATCTCCCAATAAGTACTTTTCTTTAACGCCTTTAAGTTAGGCTTGATAGTTTGAGAAGATGCTCCCATAAGAAACATGAATTGAAGTAAAAGAGAGCATCAAGAAGCAAATTCAAAACACATTTAAGTCTAACCCACTTCCTATGCATAGGAATCTTGTAAGAAAATAAATCAAAGAAGCACATAGTAACAAGAATGGGTAGATAAAACAAGAGCAACTTCAAAATTTTCAGCAGATAGAGAGGTATTTCAATACCATGAAAACTTCTACAACCATATTTTACTCTCTCATAATAATTTTCAGTAGCCTCATGAATAAACTCAATAATATAACTATCACATAAAGTATGCTTTTCATGATCTACAAACACATAATTTTTATCAAGTTCAAAAATAGTGGGATTAAAACCTTCAAACCCATTTTTTAACAATTCTATAACAAGATGACTGATCATTCAATATAGGACCATTGTCTAGAGTTTTATCATAAACATTTTCTAAGCAAAACTCTTTAGTACAATGCATTTAGAAGTTAGGCACAAATAAAGGATTATCATAGATAACATGAGCATAACATTCATCCTCCTTTGGTAAGCATGGGGGAAAATCAAATAATGTAAGGGATAAAGAGTTACTCTCATTAGAAGGTAGGCATGGGTAGCTAATACATTCTTCCTACTTTTATTCATCACTCTCCTCCTCTTTTTCATCTAATGAGCTTCCCGTTTCAGCAATTTCTTCTTCCATAAGCTCCTGCAAGGCATTAGTCTCTTCTGTTTGTGGAAAGCATCTATTAATATATTCAAGAATATAGCCATTTTCTTCCTTGTAATCATCAAAGCAAAATTTAAGTATATCATAAACCTCATCTTTATAAGGTGAATCGTCAGTAATTTCAAGCAAACTAGCAAGTTCAAATGCACCCTTCCAAGCAATAAATTCTTCAATTTGTTCCACATCAGAAAATTCATAATTTCCCTTAACATAAGAAGATATGGTAACATCATCATTATACTCACATTGAAAAGGGAAGTGTTTATACCTCCTATAGCAACAAGATTTATCTAAGAAATAAGTAACATTATAAGTAGAGCACACGTTTCTAGCAATGGTATTCAATTTATCAATTTGTTCCCATAAGTGTTTCCCTTTTTGTGACAAGCGGTGTTCCTCATAATAATATTTTTGTTCTTCCGTGAACCCATCTTGACAATAAGATCTAGTTTCAAAGAAATCAACCATTGATAGAAAGCATGATAAAGCAAGACAATACCAGACCAACAAAAATAACAACTATAGTAGGAACTATTTCTTTTGTGTTTTTGATAAAGAAACAAGCAAACAAAGCAAAATAAACTAAGCAAAACAAAAATAACAAAGTAAAGAGATTGATTATGAGGGACTCCCCTTGTGAAGATGTCCTTAACTCCCTGACAACAGTGCCAGAAAATATACTTGCTGACTCGTGTATTAACGAGCTCGTTGGGGAACCCCAAGAGGAAGGTAAGATGAGTACAACAGTAAGTTTTCCCTCAATTATGAAACCAAGGTCATCAATCCATTAGGAGCAAGGAAACACCTCCAAGGTGTTGTTAGATGGACTTTCGCAGGGCGCACTACCGGCGCTAGTAGCAACGTGGAAACCTGCACAACACAACCATAGAACTTTGCCCCCAACGTACAATTGTCAATCTCACCGGTTTTGCTGAAAACAAAGGATTATACATATTGTGTGGAAGAAAGTAATAGTTTGCCGAAAGTAAACAGAAAGTAATAAATAGTTGTAGATTGATGGTAAAAGAAAGGACCGGGCTCCATAGTTCACTAGTGTTGGCTCTCCTTAAGATAGATAACATGTTGGGTGAACAAATTACAGCGGGGCAATTGACAAACATCGAGAAAGCATACATTCATATACTAATCATCTTGACTCCTTTGAGATTCGATTGGGCATTACAACATTATACATAGACTGTAATCCAACTGCATCTATGACTAATAATCCACCTTTAGGTTATCATCCGAACCCCCTCCAGTATTAAGTTGCAAGCAACAGATAATTGCATTACGCATTGTGTGTAAAGTAAACAATATGATTGTTCTATGAACAAAGGATTGTTGTTTTCTCCCTAGTAGCAATAGCACATCTAGTACCTTAGAGATTTCTGTCACTTCCCTAGATTACTAGAGGCATGAACCCACTATCGAGCATAAATACTAACTCTTCGAGTTACTAGCATCTACTTGGACAAGATAGCTACTAACAACGGAAAGCATGCAAGATCACAAATAACAAAGACATGATGGAATCAATAATCAATCTGAAATAGCATCTCAATATCCATCGGATCCCCACAAACACAACATGTCGAATTACAAATAGATGATCTTGATCATGAGCGGAGCTCACAAGATCTAAACATGATAGCACAAAGGAGAAGAACCAGCCATGTAGCTACTACAAGGACCCGTAGTCCAGGGATGAACTACTCACACATCACACCGGAGGCTTGCATGGTGATGAAGATGGCCTCCAGGGTGAATTCTCCCCTCCGGCAGGGTGCCGAGAAGAGCTTCAGATCCCTCCCGATCTAGGTATGGAGATGATGTTGTCTATAGACTCTTTCGTGGATTTTTGATCGGGTACTTAGGGTTTCTGTATCGGAGGCATGTTATAGGCGAAAGGGGAGGCCGAGGGGTGGCCCGAGGCAGCCAGATCACCCCCTGGCACGGGCCAGGCTTGGCCGCGCGGCCAAGTGGTGTGGCAGCCCCCTGGCCCCTCTCCGTCTCGTATTCTGGCTCCGTGTGTCCTTTGGTGAAAAACTGACATTGGATTTTGTCCCGTCCAATTCCGAGAATATTCATTTTCTGACTTTCCTGGAACCAAAAACAGCAGAAAACAGGCAGCTGGCACTGTGGCTCTTGTTAATAGGTTAGTCCAAGAAAGTGTATAAAAAGTGCTCCAAAGTGTAGATAAAACATAAGAAAGTAGATAAAACCAAGCATGGAACATCAAAAATTATGGATACATTAGCAACGTATCACATCTCATATAAGTAACCCTAATCCTTAGACCATGAGATCATGTTAGTTGCTAACGCCAGAAGTGTACTGTGATAACATCAAATGTGACCCCGTAACAAGGTGACTATAAAGGTGGGTTTGGGTACCCTGAAAGTGTTATGTTAAGGCTCATGGATCAAGAGTGTAATTTGACTGTCCCATTGATGGAGAGATATACTATGGTCCCTCTCGGTGATATCACATTGGCACAGCTTGCAAGCATGTGATTAGGTCACATAGAATGTTATATCATGGGAACAAGAAAAGAGTACTTGTTAGTAACAAGATCAAACTAGGTATGGAGATACCGATGATCGAATCTCGTACATGTAATATATCATGAGAAAGGGATTTAGTTACAACGTCAATGGTTACCACGATGACAAGAGTCATCGTTGAATATATGGGAGTCAGTACGGATCTCTAGGTCCCGCTGTTGATTATTGATCGGAGAGGGGTCTCGATCATGTCTACATCATTCACGAACTATAGTACCTGACATGGGTATACCCTACAGGTACTTGAGTTTGGTATATATGGTCCAGATACGGCAGAAGCCCACGGTGTTGCCAAGGCCCAATGGAGAATTTGAGTGGCCCACGGACTCTCGATTGCTTGCGAGACAAGAAGCTTAAGATAGAAAGTTCAAAGGGAAAACCCTAATCTGTAACCGACTCGACCAGCTACCCGAGACCTAGCCTATCTATATAAAACCTAGGAGGGGGCGGTGAGGAGGACAATCACCACCCTAGTTTCCACAACTCTCGCCATATTGCATCTGCGCGCCCCTGTAATCTTCGATTCCTTCGTTAATTCCAAGAGCAGACAAGTAGGAGTAGGGACCTCTACGAGGACTGAACCTGGGTAAAACTTGCGTCCCTGTGTGCTTGTTTGCTAGCCGATTGATGCCTCCAGCGCTCCCTCCTTCTCCAAAACCCAAGTCCATAACAATGATCATTGACGAGTTAAATCCTCGTCAATTGGCGCCATCTGTGGGAAGTGGGAGTGCTGATGTCACGGATTCTTTGGCTCCGTCAACCGCGATCTACAACTCTGCAACAGCGGAGATTCGCCAGCTCTTCGGCGCGTTCGACTTCACCGTCCACACACCAGCCACTCGCTCGGCTTTCGAGTCCGTGGGTGATGTCTACGCACTTCTATTCTTGTAGACAGTTGTTGGGCCTCCAAGTGCAGAGGTTTGTAGAACAGCAGCAAGTTTTCCCTTAAGTGGATCACCCAAGGTTTATCGAACTCAGGGAGAAAGTGGTCAAAGGTATCCCCTCTCAAGCAACCCTGCCATCAAGATACAAGAAGTCTCTTGTGTCCCCAACACACCCAATACACTTGTCAGGTGTATAGGTGCACTAGTTCAGTGAAGAGATAGTGAAATACAAGTGGTATAGATAATTATAAGTGGTAACGGTAATAGAAAATAGCTTGATGGCGTGGAAAAGACTAAAGTAAAACTGAAATAAAGATAGAAGTAAGCAAACATGTAACAAATCTAATTGCAAACGCTGTATCAATGCTTAGAAACAAGGCCTAGGGATCATACTTTCACTAGTGAACACTCTCATATAAATATCTTCTCTTTATGATACTACTCTTAACTACTCTCCGGTTGGACACTCTAATCCATGGTAGGGCTATAACAGCGCTCCTCAAAGTCCGCTTTCCCCATCTAGATAACCCCACACTGTCACCTTGAGCTCTAGATGGTTCCAACAAACACCACAATTTCATAAAGACATCCAACTCCAAATATAACTCATAACAAATATTTGTAATCTCTAGCCTAAGTGCCACCATGGTGTGCACGCTGCCACTTTCACACACATGGGGAGAGCTGAGATCTATTAAAGCACTTGAGTAGCAAGGTAGATCTATAGATTACAAGCTCATGATCTCAATAAGATCATGCATAGAGAGAGAGAGATGAACACATAGCTACCGGTAGAACCCTTAGCCTCGAGAGAGAACTACTCCCTCCTCATCCTGGGAACCAGCAATGGTGATGGAGATGGTGGTGGAGATCATGGAGATGGCTCTAGGGGCACTTCCCCGTCCCGGCAGGGTGCCGGAACAGAGACTTTCTATCCCCCGATCTCCCCTTCGGTGGCGGCGGTGCTGTGGAACTTTTCGTGGCTGGAGGCTTGACAATTTAGGGTTTATGCATCGGGAGGATCTTGTAGGCAAGAGGGGAGACCAAGGGGGTGCCGGAGGGGCCCACACCACCCCCTGGTGCAGCCTGGACTGTCCCGTGCCACCAGGTGGTGTGGACACCCTTTGGCCCTTCTCCGTCTCGTATTCTGGCTCCAAGTATCCCCCGGTAAAATAATAACGTTGGCTTTTGTCCTGTCCAATTCCGATAATATTCATTTTCTGACTTCCTTGAACCAAAAACAGCAGAAAATAGGCAACTGGCACTTGTTAATAGGTTAGTCCAAGAAATCATATGAAAAGTACTCCAAAGTGTGGACAAAACACAAGAAAGTAGATAAAACCAAGCATGGAACATCAAAAATTATAGATACATTTGCAATGTATCAGTGGGCGAAGGGATCAGCCTGGAGATTGGGTGCTTCTGCTTCCAGGTTGGTCAGATGGGCATGTTTCGCATGCCTGACCAGCCGACGGCACCCGCGATTGCTCCAGCATCGTGGTTCCCGCCACCAATCGGCACCCTCAGCGAACTCAACGCCTCAGCAACAGCTGCGCGCACGGACAGCGACAGCTGTCGTGGATCCGATTTGGGTGATCTAGCCACTAAAGACGGAGCCTACGGCTCTAGATCCGAGAGTTGCGGGAGCAACAGCTTACCCAACCACTTCATGTGCGTCGTCATCAACACGGGCGATACTATCGCCAATCGTGAAAACGTTGGCACCGGATCTGGTACCGGACCGCCCAACGGTAGCACGCCCAACAACACCGGACCACCCAATGGTAGCACGCCCAATGGCGGCCCAACCAATGGTGGCAACGGTGTGCCCATCAATAATGGAGAGGGAGGAGAACCGCCAACCATAATGAACGAACACACTGGAGAGCGTGTAGCGATCAAGCTCAATGACAACGAGTGGGCCTGCTGTCGAGAAGCTCTATGAGGTAATCCTCTGCCCCTCAACTCCCCGCAAGACATGCTGATGGGCTACCATTGGATACTGAAGGAGGAATATCGACGCCAGCTACATGCAACTGCGCAACTCGAGGCGCGTAAAAAGGCAGCGGATGAGTCAAGCCTTCAGCGAGCCGGGCTCTCCTCCCACGGAGGATCCTCCTCCAAAGGCAACGAGTACCTGGCCAACAAGAGAAGATCTCGACTGGCCCACCTCACCGAGGAGGAGCGCGTAGAAGCCGCAAAAGTCCTCGACTTCAGCTCCATGACGGTGGATACGCGGGGCAACATGCTCCCGAAAACGCCACAAGCCGCGGTAACGGCGTCCACCATGTACCTCCTCAACAACCAGCCGCCAGCTACAGATCCACGAGCTACCATGCATCGTTCTATGATCGCGGGCCTGGGACTAGTCGAGGCCGCCCTCGACAAAGAGCCTGCACTAGAGCCAAAGAAAACCAAGGCTCGGACAAAATGCTACTCCTCGCCCTCGTCCAGCAACGATAGCCACGATCTGTCTCGATGTCTTCGCTCATGGCGGCATGATCATGACTACGATGCACGCAATGACCTCACACAGTGCAAAGTCGACAAGATGCGGGCAAGACGTGCTCGTTCGACTAACTCAGAAGAAGACGAGACTGAACTCTACGGCGCCAGATGCTTCAGCAGGGCCATCAGGCAGAAGCGAATGCCTAAAGGGTTCAAACTCCCGTCGGAGAACCCAAAATTTGATGGTCTACGGGAACCGAAAATCTGGTTGGAGGACCACATCTCCTCCGTCAGACTACATGGAGGGAGACGAAGCACGCCCATGAAATGCCTGTAGCTACAGCTACAGGGCGCCACTCGCGCATGGCTCAACAACCTCCCGCGCGGATCCATCCGCAGATGGGAAGAGCTGGTCTACAACTTCGTGCGCAATTTCAAGGGACTTACAAAAGGCCCGCATCAATCAAAGAATTGAGAAGCTGCCAGCAAAGATCGGCGAATCACTACGCTCGTATATCTAGACGTGGTCTATCATCAAGAACTCCGCAGAAAACATCTCGGAGGATCGTGCAATCGACGCGTTTAACAGCGGCGTTCGCCGTATAGAGCTCAGGAAGGAGCTGGGCCGCTCGAAGGCCAAAACAATTGACCACCTGATGGAAATCGCGAATCGGTGGGATGACGGAGAAGACTCGGTGAAAAACCGCACCTACTCCGATGACGACGACGACCTCAGGCGCTGACGCGACCGTCGAGGCAAACGTCGGATGCGCGTCTACGACGACCGCGATGAGGTCAATATGGTCACAGTTGTCTACGCCGACAAACGTGACGACAACCGCAACAGCGGATACCGCAGTCATTGATACCGCAGTAGCAGAAAAACCATGCAGGTGTGGCAATGCCGCACTCGCGAAGAGGCACCCGCAACATCTATCGGGGACAAACTGTCCGGGCCGTGCAACGTACACTTCTACATCGACAAGGACGATGGCAAGAAGAAATCCAGCCACCTTCTCAAGGACTGCCGCGAGTTCCTCAAACTCCACGAGGGCCTTGCCCGGATGAATCGTGACGCGGTCAACCGGGGCTACGGAGCTGCCCTAGGCGCTGTGGCACATGGAGCTCCTCCACCGCCCGGACCACAACCACCCGCGGTCACGCCGGTCCAGCATAACGGAGGCGAGCCATACCCACGAGTTGTGGGCAACATGGGGATGATCCAAAAATAACATCCCTCAAATCGAGTGCAGAAGGCCAGCACTCGCCAAGTCAACTTGGTGATAAACTCCCCACCTTCCACCCCTGAGTACCTCAGTGGAAGCGACTCCTACATCACCTTCGATAGGCGTGACCACCCGCGCCAAGTTCCTCGTCCAGGCCACTGTCCCCTCGTACTCGAGGCGCAGATCGAAGACTTCGACATGAGTTGCGTCTTCATGGACTAAAGAGGAAGCCTCGCTATGGAGAAGCCGAAGAACGTGAGAGGCGTCCAGCAGCTGGTCGGGCGAATTGTGGCACTCAGTCAATTCATCAGTTGCATGGGCGAAAAGGCACTGCCCTTCTACCAACTTCTCCGCAAAATTGACAAATTCGAGTGTACAGACGAAGCGCAAGAAGTATTCGAGGACCTCAAGCATTTACTATCCACCTCGCCAGTACTGGTGACTCCACGCGAGAAAGATATGTTGTTGCTCTGCCACCGACCAGGTTGTCAGCACGGTGCTTGTGGTGCAACTAGCCGAAGAAAATAAGGTCCACGGGGTCCAGCGCCCAGTCTACTACCTCAGTGAGGTGCTCACGCCAACAAAACAGCGGTACCCGCACTACCAGAAGCTGGCATACGGCGTGTTTATGACAGCCAGGCGACTGCGCCACTACTTCCAGGAGCACTCAATCATAGTGGTCAACGACTCCCCACTCGGGCATATACTCAATAACCCTGATGTCACTGGGCGCGTTGCGCTTTGGGGAATCGAACTGTCTCCACGAGACATCACATACAAAAAGCACAACACGATCAAGTCGCAAGTCCTGCCTGATTTCCTCGTGCACTGGATGGAGAACCAGCTCCCCGACAAGCCAGATATGCCCTACCTCTGGACAATGCACTTCGATGGGTCCAAACAAAAGGACGGAGATAGCGCATGTGTCATACTGACATCGCCCCTAGGAGACAAGATGAAATACATTCTTCGAATGTTGTTCACCGCCTCCAATAATGAAGGTGAATACGAAGCTCTGATCCATGGGATGCGGATGGCGAAAGCCTGCAGCGCCAAAAGGCTCATCATCTACGGCGACTCCAAACTGGTGGTCAACCAAACAATGCACGAGTGCGACGCACTGAACGACAACATGATCGCCTATCACGACCTCTACGACACACTCGAAGGGGACTTCGATGGTTGTGAGCCGCGACATGTGGGTCGCGAAAATAATGAAGTGGTGGATCTCGTCTCCAATATTGGCTCCACCTGCACCCCCATACCACCTGGGGTATTTCTCGAGCGCATCTGTGAACGCTCCATCAAGCCAAAGGCTCTAGAGAAGAAAGAAAGCGCGTCAACAGACTCGGGGGCTAAGCCACCCAATGAGCCAATGGCACTCGACGACCTAGAACTTGATACAGGACTCGAAGGACCAATGGGTGTCATGATGATCGAGCCATCTTGGACACAACCCTACATCACATATCTACTCAGAAAAAGGCTTCCAGATGATCCGACTGACGCGCGACACATCGCACGACGATCCAAGGCATTCGCCGTCATCAACGGTGAATTGTACAAATGCAGCATCACAGGAGTGCTCCAATGGTGCGTCTCCAACAGGGACGGAAGGGCCGTACTCCTCGACATCCATGAAGGCACCTGCGGGCACCATGCTAGCAGTCGCGCCCTTGTCGCCAAGGCTCTATGAGCTGGATTGTACTGGCCCACGGCCATGCGCGATGCCAAAGACATCGTCCAGCGCTGCAACGCTTGCCAGCGATTCGCGGACAAACCGCACGCACCCGGCGTGGAACTTTGGCTAATACCATTGGCTTGGCACTTCGTGCAATGGGGAGTCGGCATGGTCGGCATGCTCCCGAAATCCTCATGAGGAGGTTACATCTACCTCTTGGTCGCAGTCGACAAATTCACCAAGTGGATCGAGGCCATGCTGGTGACAAATCAATCAGGGGCTAGCGCTGTTAAGTTTTTCGAGTCCATTGTCTACCGTTTTGGAGTGCCAAATAGCATCATCATGGACAATGGGACGAACTTCACCACCAAGGAGTTCTAGGAATTCTGCAAAAACCTAGGAATCAACATAAGCTATGCCTCGGTGGCTCACCCGCAGACCAATAGTCAAGTCGAAAAGGCCAACGGCCTCGTCTGAGGTGGAATCAAGAAACGACTCCTTCGGCCACTCGAACAAGCCGCCGGATGCTGGCCAGATGAGCTACAATCCATATTCAGGAACTTGCGCACAACTCCAAATAGCGCCACAGGATACACCCCATTCTTCATGGTGCACGGTGCTGAAGCGGTGCTACCGGCAGAAGTATGCTTCAAAGCCCCGCGGGTGGTCGCATATAGCGAGCAGGAGTCAACTCTTGCACTCGAAGACTTCGTCGACCTCCTTGACAAGGCACGAGAAATCGTAGCGGAGATATCCACGATCTACCAACAAAACCTCCGCAAATACCAGAGCCGAAGGCTATGCCCAAGATCCTTCGTCGAAGGAGATCTGGTCCTGCGACTCAAGCAACAAGGTCATCTCAAGATCGAGTCCCCTTGGGAGGGACCTTACGTGATTACAGAAGTAATCCCAGGTGATTACTTACGTGATTACAGGGACCTCTCTTGATCCTTGCTTCTCTTTAAGCATGGACTGTGTTTGTATATAGTCCTAAGCTCCAGGAGCTTGAAAACCTGCTTCGGTTGGATGTCTGTTCTGTTATCTTTTGATAGTGGAACCCAATCCCTATGTCATGGGGATTGTATGAAAAAAAAAGTAATCCCAGGTGGCGCCTATCGCCTTAAAGATTTCGAGACAGGAGTCGCATACTCCAACCCCTGGAACATTGCATAGCCGCGTCGCTTCTACCCCTAGTCATTTTTTCCTTTACATATACAAATAAGGCTATTCAGCCAGGCTACTTAGCCACACATTGTACATCGTACTATTCTGCAAATAAATAAAGCTAAGTGCCCCAAAACTCTGTGTTTTCCTTATTTTCATGCAAACTGATCACTCGGGGGCTACGCCACCCTTCACACTTTCGTCCTACGAACAAATCATAGTTTCCTGAGTAGCTGACGCAACATTAATCGAACCCTTGATAAACACCAACCCAGTTGCAACGCACCTGATAGGTTGGCAAGGAGCTGAGATAGCACAAGGCAGGCTAACAAAAAGGAACTATAGGGTTCAAATACACATGCAAAAAAATAAAGCTAGCAAGCTATTCACATATCAATGAGTATTAATTACATCCAACATATTCATATGAACTTTACAACACTTGTAGAATTATGTGCAGGATACAAGTCATGCTACTGCTGCAAAAGAAGAACGTTCATTTGTTCCTCGAAGAAGTTGACAATTTCTTTCGCTAGGCGGTCAACCGCTTGGTAGTGCGGAACCATGTCCCAGGTCATACCTTCTGGTGGAGGTGGCGGCCTAGCGACAACAGCTGCAACATCTACGTCTGGCCTACGCAGTCGCACTAGCGACAATGCAACCTTAGAACCAGCTACTAACTGATGTTACACGCACTCGCGAACAGTACTCAAATCTTGGAACTTCGCCAGAAGAGCCAACAAGCTTGAAGGGACAACGTCTAGTGGAAACATCATTTGATAGATATGCCTAAGGCATGACTGCGCCTTCTTCAAACAGTGAAGTACTCGAGAAGCACGATCCTGTAGGGTCGCAAGCGCGATTGCCCGATCGTGGTCCACCCAAAAGTACCCACTCGCATGTAGTTGCTCCTGGGTCAGATCGTTCATTCGAATGACAATCCGGTCTTTCTCATCCTGCGGATGACGAGCACTGACAACTACACCAAACAAAAGGGCAACATGTGAAGATAAGGCATCGCCGCGACTGACTAAAAGAAAATATAAGAGGGCAGAAAGCTAACATTTGAACTTCTCACTCAGCTGCGCTACCTCCTCTAGGAGATACTTCTCACGGGCAGTGGCCTTCTCTGCCTTCGGCTTCCATACATCTTCGCTACCGCGGAGGATGGGCAACTCACGCTCCAGTTGCTTAATGCGGTCGCGCAGTCGCAAAAGCAAGGACAACTCCTCCACCTTCAAACGCGGCTGCGCCAAGGTTTCATGGGTGAATGGAGGATCACGAGGATCACTCGAAGGACCACTCGACGTACCCTATCACAAACCAAGCAAGTGCAAATAAGGGACCAAGAATACATTGATAAAAGGCTCGAATGCATTCAAGAAAGGCAAAGTCTCGACAAGGATACTCCAACAAAAGCATATTTTTCAACACAAAAGTAAACTACAACTATAACAGATTAGCTACTAAGGAGCAGCCTACTTCTTCGACTTCGACTTGGACTTCGGGGGCCTCGTCGAATCTGTGACGGTCTCTGACGCCACAGACTTTCCGGTGCCAGCCCCTAATGCCGCAGCCTTCGCCACATTCTTCGCCGGCTGCAGCTCTTCAGAGTATTTGGCCACTGTATTGATGAGCTGCAGCCCATACTTACCACAGCCAGTAGCGAAGGGAGCAAACACTACCTGTTGGCCATCTGCGCCGACGGGCATCGCCTTGGAGATCGCGGTGGGGTCCACCTCCACGCCATGGGCTTGCACCATCGCGAGTGCCATGGTGGCGCCAACAGACCGCTGGGAGTTCCTAAAGTCCATGGGAATACCCCCAGCAAGGGATTCCACCAGGTCCTCAAGGTTGTCAATCAGCTCAGCCTTGGGGGTTAGATCCTTGCGTATGAGACTGAGCACGCCCTTGGCCTTCGTCAGTGTCCCCTGAAGGGAAGCGCTGTGGTCCTCAACTGCGGCGACGGCACCATCCAACGCATCTTCATGGAGAAGGGCCTGGGCATCAAAGCTCAGGCCACTAGCATCTGTATACAGCAAGGTGTTAGCACAATAACATGATGTCAAAGCAAGAAACAATGAAAATTCAGCTGAAGGAGTACCTGAGAGGGACTTGGCAATCGAGTCCCTCTTAGCATTGGAGGCACGCAAGTCCTCTTCACGCCTTTGCGACTCCTCTAGGGTCGCGATTGCCTCGTCACGACTCATCACCGCCGTGGCAAGCGCCTTTTCAACGGAAGCAGCATGACGAAGAAGTTCGTTATGTTCAACTGCAAAGCACAAGACGTATCATCAATTGAATCTAGAAACTTCGTGAAGACAAAGGCAAAGCCAAAACTAACCTTCAACAACGCGTTGGCGATTGTCCAGTCGCGCATGCTGTCGACCCATGTCAAGGACTTGCTCCGCCAGGCGAGCAGTGATAACCCACAAGTATAGGGGATCGTGCGTAGCCTTTTCGATAAGTAAGAGTGTCGAACCCAACGAGGAGCTAAAGGTAGGATAAATATTCTCTCAAGTTCTATCAACCAATGATACAACTCTATGCACACTAAACGTTTGCATTATCTAGGAAATAAAACTAGAGCAACAATACGAGTAATAGAGATACCTTTGCATGATAATAAATAACAAGAAAGTAAAGCTAGTTGCTGCAACAATAAAATACACTAAACTAACAGAACCATGAGTGCGAAATAGTGGTGGTAATTGTGGTGCCTTTGTCCAAGTTTAAATAGCGAATAGATCGGGTGCATTGTCTTCGATGCAGTTTTCTATGTGGGAGAGGCTAAATATACATGCGCTTCACTACTTGGAATTACATGTACTATATGATTGGATTGTTAGCAAATATCCGTGAGTACTAATCAATGCATTAAGATTTCCCCAACCATAGCCTTAAGTTTAATGGTCCTCTTACTCCCATACGTGCAACGTTTAGTTCGCGTCCTCAGGTTTCTGTCACTCCGGCAGAACTTTCCCCTTCCTCTTACACATACTACAAACCCTATGATGTTTAATCCATGCGTGCACAAATATAATAGACACCAAAGGACTGTACCATATCAACATACAACTCTAATGAACCAAAGACGTTCAACCATTAAATCTAAGAACAAAGAAACTACGCAAAAATAACATAGATCATAGGATTATAACTTATAGCATCAAACACCATGTTTACATAGGACGGTACAGAGGTGTGTGGGAGGATGAACCACTGCATACTAGGAGGATTAGATGATGGAGATGGCGGTGAAGATGGTGAAGATGGTGAAGAGGGGGGCGGCAGCGCTGGCGGCGGCGCGGGGGACTCCTTCCCTGCCGCCGGTATCATGGGGGAGCACCGCCCCTTAGCCCCCTTCCTTCATGGCTTCTTGGAGCCCTCCCCCATGGAGATGGGATCCATGGGGGAGGCAAAAACGTGGCTTTGGTGGCTGCAAATTCGTGGGTGGAAATGCCCTGGGCGAATTAGGTTTCCTCCTTTTATATAGCTTTTTGGAGTCCCATCACCCCATCTTGGGCTGCAGTAAATCGGGCTTAAAAGCCCCGTCCGGACACGGAATAAGCTAAATTTTATGTCCAGAACATTTGCCGTGAAATTTCCGACAACTTTGTATTTGAAGAGTTTTCCGTTTGACGCCGTCTTTGACCCGTAAGGTGACCATCTTCAAAAAGAGTTCTGAGACAGATTTCTGGAAAAATCTCAATTTGACTCCAGCAAGGTTTCCACTTGTATTCTTGGTAATTCCTACACATCAAATTGTAAAACAATAACATTGTGCACTTTTGCAACTATTAGTAGGTTAGTCCAAATAAATCATAAACTTTATACAAAAAGGAGTGTCAAAAGCATATTATAAGCATAAAACCATCAAAAATTATAGATACGTTATGGACGTATGAACATCCCCAAGCTTAGTTCCGGCTCGTCCTCGAGTAGGTAAACGATCAAAACAATATAATTTTTGAAGTGACATGCAGACAACACAATCTTGATCATCATTATTGTAAAAGTATTGATAGCTGTGATTAAGGTACTCTAAACATGAATCATGAAAGATAGAGTTATAACAATAAGACATAGCAACTATGCTATAACATGAAAAGCCACAAACAAAAGATTCATGAATAACAATGGTTTGCAAGATGTTTATTTGTTTCACATAAAGAAAGCATAATGAGAATGGTATTTAGCATGTCCCTCATAGAGTAGCAAAATATAAATGCATAGGACACCTTCAAAGTTCATAAGGGTGACTAGATACAAATAGTTTAGGAACAAACAATATCAAAGTTATGCATCGATCAACAAGTCTTGGGACAATGCACATAGAACTAAGAATGACAACTATGCTCTCTTAATTGGTGCATAAAGATAGAAGGTGGAGACTCAATATAAAAGTGGAATAAAGGCCTTCATAGAAGGAAGCAGGGATTCAAGTCTCATAAAGAGCTTCCAAAAATTATGGTACTTATTAGCTTTCAGCTCTCATTGCTCCTATCATAAGCATCTTGAAGTGATTAAGGTTAAAGTGAACAAACTATGGAGTATATGCTTGACAAAGTATAAGTTGGAAATCTCATGTCCCTTGAATACGAGGTCCGCTCCTCATGCTACTCAAGTTTAGTTACCGGTAAGTTCTTGTCATAGTAAGTACATGTGTATCATAGAGAACCGCCAACGGGGTACCCCTTGCCCGATGATACGGGCAGAATCCCATATCAAAATGACAAGGCCAGTAGACAACGAGCATCTCAGCAATCTTCTTATTTACCATGGAAAATGGTGCTTTTTTCTCTCTTTCCTCTTTTCTCATCTCTTTTTTTTCTTTTTTCTCAATCTCTATCTCTTCTTTTTATAAGAAGAATGCTTCATAGATTGCTCATTATGGTAACGCTGCAGGTTTCCACCATGATTAGGCATGAATTAGACCGGCGGCCCAGGCGTTTCTCTAACACACATATATAACTCCATGGACTTACAAGCTCCCCTTTCATTTCACACCGATGACATCCATAGACAAAAGAGCATGATATCAACTAGGTACAATGTACAAGTGCAATGTTGAAAGCGTTCCCCATGATAGCATGGTTCTGCTAATCCCCAACATATAAGTGCAAGCATATACAACATAGATGACACAATGGTTCAAGTTTATTAGGGGCAAGAAAAGTAAAGTGTGCCATCAAGTTCGTGAGAGCTTTAATCACTAGTTTTCTCATAACAAATTTAAATCGGAAGGTAGATAAAAGCATGAATATACTTGGAATAGGAAATGCTAATAGGTAGGTATGGTGGAATCTTTGGGATAACTTGGTTTAATTTGGAGTTCGATGCATGAGTGGAACTCATACTTGGTTGTGGAGGCTAGCAAAAGACTGGGAGCGACCAACTAAAAGAGCAATAATGGCCATAATCATGCAAAACGACAAAACATCATTAATTAAAGCATAAAGATATATTACAAATCGAAAACTAAAGGATCATAAAGGCTATGGTGACTTGGGATAGTCATAACATGGTGTGAGCATGCGCCAAGTCAACCCAAATAAAGCATCAAAAGAGAATACCACAATACTATGCTTTAATATGCTAAAACAACGCATCATTCTTTCAAGGCACGTTAAGCAATCTCAATTGTTTATAACATGTCATGCTACAGAAAAAATCACTAAGGATAAATCAAAAACAATATCAAGCATGACATGACAAAGCATATTCCACCGTAAAAAAATGAGCTCCTTTTACCACTTAAGCATGAACTTTTCCTACTCTTTTCCAATCCAAACCACACTTATTTGAAAACTAATGTATGAAAGAGGGGGTCCAACCAATTTATTCAAGCAAACTAAGCAAACCAAGCAAACGAAAACCAAAAACAAAAACAAAGACGCTCCAAGAACAACACAATTGTGAATGAAACAATAAAAATGAAGTGTTTGGAAGAACCTGGGATTTTTATTGATGAAGAAGGGGATGCCTTGGGCATCCCCAAGCTTTGACGCTTGTACTTCTTGGATATTTCTTGGGGTGACACGGGGTGGCATCCCCAATCTTGAGCTGTAGTCCATTCTTCATCTCATTACATCATTCTTTCTTTAACACCTGAAATTTATCCTTCATACAAAACTTCACATAATCTTCATTAGCAACATTAGTGTACTCAAGATAATAAGTCTTGGGTTTCAGTTTCAACACCAATAAAACTTCCATTAAAACACAAGCTACTGTAGCACTTCCCTTAAAAAGCTCAATTCCCCAAAGAGAACCAAAAAGGAATCAACAAGAAGCAAATGCAAATAATGGCAGAAATCTGTCAAAACAGACCAACAGATAAAAACCAATTTTTTCAAAGACCTTCTGTTGCTCAAATTGAAAAGTGTTGAACTAATGAAAGTTGGATAACAACCTGGGGCAGAATCTCAAAAAATTACAGCTCAAACCGATGTACAGAGATTTTACACGACTTTTTACAGCGACTTCTCTCTCATTAGAGGTTATTCTTGGCACAAAAAGCAAATAAAAAGGATAAGAAGAGGTTATTACTGAAGCAATAACTTCCAAGACTCAACTAAAACTTTTGGGTTATCTCCCAATAAGTACTTTTCTTTAATGCCTTTAAGTTAGGCATAGGATCAAGATTCAAGTATTTTCGACTGAATAAGCATTAAGATCAATACCAGAAATATCTTTCTTTTTCAAGGCTTCATGCATTCCTACAAGTTTTTAACTGAAAAGCTTCCATGGAAAGATTTGTTTTGGTTTCATAGGCATGAACACAAATGTTCAAGGTCGACCCCCACTTAACCATTACTCATCTTTCCAATCACTTTCCTTTTTTTAAAACGTTTTTAGGTAACAAGTACAACTATTTTTTTTTGTAATTCTCATTCCCTATACATACTAAGATAGAGAACAACTTAAAACTGAAAGTAAAACCTACTTAGAGATAAAGCAAACAAGTGCACACAAGAATATTCACCCTTACGCTATTGCTCCCCGGCAACGGCGCCAGAAAAGGTCTTGATAACCCACAAGTACAGGGGATCGTGCGTAGCCTTTTCGATAAGTAAGAGTGTCGAACCCAACGAGGAGCTAAAGGTAGGATAAATATTTTATCAACTTCTATCAACCACTGATACAACTCTACGCACACTAAACATTTGCATTATCTAGGAAATAAAACTAGAGCAACAATATGAGTAATAGAGATATTTTTGCATGATAATAAATAACAAGAAAGTAAAGCTAGTTGCTGCAGCAATAAAATACACTAAACTAACAGAACCATGAGTGTGGAATAGTGGTGGTAATTGTGGTGGCTTTGTCCAAGTTTAAATAGCGAATAGATCGGGTTCATTGTCTTCGATGCAGTTTTCTATGTGGAAGAGGCTAAATATACATGCGCTTCACTACTTGGCATTACATGTACTATATGATTGGATTGTTAGCAAACATCCATAAGTACTAATCAATGCATTAAGATTTCCCCAACCATAGCCTTAAGTTTAATGGTCCTCTTACTCCCATACGTGCAATGTTCCGGTTCGCGTCCTCAGGTTTCTGTCACTCCGGCAGAACTTCCCCCTTCCTCTTATACATACTACAAACCCTATGATGTTTAATCCATGCACACACAAATATAATGGACACTAAAGGACTGTACCATATCAACATACAACTCTAATGAATCAAAGACGTTCAACCATTCAATCTAAGAACAAAGAAACTACGCAAACATGACATAGATCATAGGATTATAACTTATAGCATCAAACACCATATTTACATAGGACGGTACAGAGGTGTGTGGGAGGATGAACCACTGCATACTAGGAGGATTAGATGATGGAGATGGCGGTGAAGATGGTAAAGAGGGCGGCGGCGGCACGGGGGACTCCTTCCCCGCCGTCGGTATCATGTAGGAGCACCGCCCCTTAGCCCCCTTCCTTCATGTCTTCTTGGGAGCCCTCCCCCATGGAGATGGGATCCATGGGGGAGGAAAAAACGTGGCTTTGATGGTTGCAAATTCGTGGGTGGAGATGCCCTGGGTGAATTAGGTTTCATCCCTTTATATAGCTTCTTGGATTCCCGTCACCCCATCTTGGGCTGCAGTAAATCGGGCCTAAAAGGACTGTCCGGACTCGGAATCAGCTAAATTTTATGTTCAGAACGTTTGTCGCAAAATTTCTAACAAATTTGTATTTGAAGAATTTTCCGTTTGATGCCGTATTCGACCCGTAACATGACCATCTTCAAAAAGAGTTCTGAGACAGATTTCTGGAAAAAAATCCCAATTTGATTCCAACAAGGTTTCCACTTGTATTCTTGGTAATTCCTACACATCAAATTGTAAAACAAGAACATTGTGCACTTTTGCAACTATTAGTAGGTTAGTCCAAATAAATCATAAACTTTACACAAAAAGGAGTGTCAAAAGCATATTATAAGCATAAAGCCATCAAAAATTATAGATACGTTATGGACGTATCAAGCAGCTTCCTTCACGATGAGCTGCATGAGAAGAAAACAAAGTTCAGCAAACAGCACCAAGTGTATATTCGACTGCCAAAACAGCAAAAGGATGCTTACATGATCCTCCAGAGACTCCGAAGATGACTGTTGCGCAGTCATCCGGCCAACCACCTGGTGCTCCCCAGCATGAGGGGAACTCGACGAGTTGTGCCCAGAGTAGGCCACCAATGTAGGAGAGGAAGATCGTTCGGCCACTTCTTTGGCCTTGGAGTCTGTGACTCCGGATTCCTTCACAAATTGGACGTCGTCAAAAGACGACGATGCCGCGTGACTACAAAACACATCCAGCAAAAACTTCAGGAAAAGCAGCTCCAAAAAGAAACCAATACGAAATCGTGAATGCAGAACTCACCAGTCAAATCTATCAAGGTCGAAGGATTGCTCCTCCGACTCCGACGACTCCTTTGGTAGTCGCATCTTCTTCCGGGCAGAAGGAGCCATGGAACACACATGAACGGCGGGGATTGGTTCCTCTGCAGTAGCAGAAGGACCTTCCGGCGTCATCGAAGAAGTAGCGTCAGAATCCTTGCTGCGAGAACGCTTGCGAGTGTCCTGGTCGCTGGACACAGGGGCTCCCTCTTCTTCTTCGATTGGGACAGTCGACTCCGACTCGTCCTCTTCATCCACTTCACGAGGGATAACCCCTTCAGGATGAGGGGGCAAATTGGGAGACACCTTCCAGTCCTGCATTCAGAAGATACAATATTATATTTCAAAGCATCATAAAAGGCAATCGACAAAGAAAGCTACTTCGTAGTACAATTCTACCTCAGGAGGAGGGTTTGAGGCGTCGAAAGGAGGCATGACTGGTTCGCCCGGGAGAACCTCCTTGGTGGTGTATTTGGTCACCACTCGCACCCTCTTATCAACCTCACCCGCAGAAATGCCATCGGCAGATACGCGAGTGGCATCGTTCGCACTGGCCCAGCGGAACATTGGGTGGACTCTGGCCTGTAGAGGCTGGACACGGTGGCGCAACCATGTGCGAATGAGGGCAGCGCCTCCCTTTCTTTGCCTATGCGACTCTTGAGGTCGCAGACGCGCTTATACATCACCTCCGTTTCCTCAGACTCGCCAGGCATCACGATATTCTTCCAAAACCGCCTCCTCTTGCACGGTGTCGCAGGATCGAAGGGCGTGAGTCTGTAGTGCTCTCCGTCAGCCTTCTGGTCGCGAATGTAGAACCACTTGTCTCTCCACCCTTAGACGGATGTAGTGAGCTTGATATCAAAGTAGGTGATAGAGGAGTCGACGTGGGTTCCGCAGCCTCCTACGCCGTAGACTACCGAACCGGACGCCGACTGACGTTTGAGCTTAAAAGCCTCTTGAAGAGGCCAAAGTGCGGCTCGACTCCGAGCTAGCAATCACACAGAGTAATGAAGCAGGAGATGTGGAGAATAGAATTTGGGGACAACTGATGCAGCTGGAGCCTGTAGAAACAAAGGAGGCCCCTAAAGAAAGGATGCAGGGGAAGGGAAATACCTCGGATGATGAACGCAAGGAACATCACCCGGAAACCAGGAGCAGGACAAGGGATTACCTCCTCGCCGGGCACTCGCGAGTCATCCTCCACGGACAGAAAAACTCCATCTCGACGATGAAGATATAGCTCGGCGGGCTTGATGATGGATGCACGCCAAGCGCTGTTGGTAACGCAGGTGCCCGCACCCTTCTTCTTCCCAGCGCCGGTGGCGCTGGTGCCCATGGCGGCGGTGCCTCCCTTCTTCTTGGTGGCTGCAATGGAGGCCACGGACCCAGCGGCGGCGCCTCCCTTCTTCTTGTCCATCTTCCGATGGCGGTGAGAACGGAGGAAGTAGCTGGGGAAGACACGGAGCTGGTCTAGTGCCGCAAAGAGAAAGTGTGCAGGGAAGCAGCGAGCATCAGCAATGGCGATGGAGGCACGAGCAAAGAAGACAGGTGGGGAAATTACAGCAGCTACGCTGCTACTAAACCTCCTCGCGGAAAGCATCCAACGGCCAGCAGAAACCCTACTACCCACGTGGCACACATCGCCATCGACACGTGGCAAAGCTGGAGCACGAACCGTCCCCCCACTATTCCCATTACGCTCAGAAATCGAGGAGACATAGTTAAAATAGAAGATTATGCACGTCCGGTCAAATCGAAGTCAGATAGTGGGACCCACCACTCGTCACGTCCCGTCAAAGCCGCTCACGCGGGCAACCGAGGTCATCACATCGTCAGCACTGACGTCATTAATTTCAGTAGCAGAAGATTTCGACTACTTTAGTCCTCGCTCGAGTCTTGGACTCAACCAAGCTCTCGGGGTCTACTCCCATAGGGAGCGTTGGTTGCGCACCCTACAATTATCTGTATGCAGGTATATATGAAAATTCAGGACATACCCACCACTCGAATCTACGATTCGATTGTGAATAATGGGTTACTCCCATAGGGAGCGCCGGAAGCAAATTCGACTGAAACAAGCAGCAAAAGACAACAGCAGTCACAAATCTTTAGTCCCTGCTTAAGTCTTCGACTCAACCAGGCACTCGGGGGCTACTCCCATAGGGAGCGCTGGTCGCGCACCCTATGATTATTCGTACATCGTAATGTGAGTTGATAACATCCACACTCGAATGCTATGGCGACTCCGCCTCATACTATCCCTACAAAGAGACTGCGTTTCCTGGGCCACCCGAATCATCTCTGCGATGATAAAAATTCAGATGATGCGCTTACAGCATGAAGATAAGATCTGAATAAGGCCTTGCAACACATCTGCCGTGCACTACCAGAAACATATCCGTGCCTGCAGGTACGATGAACATGCCTTGACGGACGCGTCGAGTGCTCACACTTATATACTGGAATTCGACTCCGGTAAGACCTCCACGGTCTGAGTCGAATTACACCAGCACTTTTCTGAATTCAAGTCCGGGGACTCGAGTTTGAGTAGATTGCGTTGTTTTGCCCTAAGGCAGTTAACTGATATCGATACATCGGTTAAATCAGGCACGCATATCAACAATCCCTATGACACAAACAGAACACTCAAAAATGCTCAGTCATGCACTCGAAAGACTTCATAAAGTCCCCAGTCGAATCTGCGATTCCACTGGACAATCGGGGGCTACTGACATGGGTATACCCTACAGGTACTCGAGTTTGGTATATACGGTCCAGATATGGTAGAATCCCACGGCGTTTCCAAGGCCCAATGGAGAATTCGAGTGGCTCACAGACTCTCGATTGCTTGAGAGACAAGAAGAAGCTTAAGATAGAAAGTTCAAAGGGAAAACCCTAATCTGTAACCGACTCGACCTGCTACTCGAGACCTAGCTTATCTGTATAAAGGCTAGGAGGGGGCGGTGAGGAGGACAATCACCACCCTAGTTTCCACAACTCTCGCCAGATTGCATCTGCGCGCCCCTGTAATCTTCGATTCCTTCGTTAATTCCAAGAGCAGACAAGCAGGACTAGGGACCTCTACGAGGGGCTTGTTCTTCTGCGGTACCAAAGTTGGCAGGCCAGCGCATGGCGGTACCTAAGTTGCCTGAAATTACCGCGTTTCAAAAAGTTGGGCCACCAACTACTGAGAGGGGCCATTTCGAGGCAAACTCATCTCACCCCTGCCAAATACAAACATTCCGTTAAACCGCCCCGTGAAGTAGACGGCCGGGACCCACATGTCGGTTATCTGTCCGTGACGCGGGCGCCAACGCGGCAACCTCTTAGGCAAATCGAGCAGCTAAGTGGATTGGATGCATTGACCAATTTCACAAATCCATTCCCAGCTTTCCCCTAGCTCTGGCAGCGTCGGAATCTACCCTCCAGGCAGGACGATCCCTTCGGACATTTGACTTCTGGGGCCAAGTTGTTGCGCCCAGTTGTTGCGCCCAGTCGCTGATACCGAGCTCCAATGGCGCATGTCGTAGCTGCCATTGCGAGGCTCTAGCCCGCCTCCACCACCGATGCGCCGAGCATTTCGGAGGATGGTAGATCCTACTATCAAGGAAGAAGAAGTTCTGCCTACAAGCGGGTGAGCTACCCTTCTCTTTGCTATTCGCACTAATTACAACTGCTAGTTGGCTACTGAACCTCAAATTGTTTGTTAGCCCAACGCTGACAAACATATTTTGTCCATAGTTTTCTGTCAAGTGGGATCCGTGCGGACCCCCTTACCTGGTTACTGTAGTCCTCTACAGGTACGACTCCAAGGGCAAGTGGTATGGAAGCAATTGTTTCACGATGGAAGAAGTGCATGCGCAGATCTCCACTATATGTGGTATGGTTGCTGCTCTGCCTAATCATGTTGAAGTATGGCCGAAGAAGACTGTATAGTTCAGCTTCATGGATGAACGTGGCATCATGGTTCCTATAACTTGTGACAGTCAGCTAATTGGGTTGATGAAAAGGTATGCTTCGGATTGCATGTTTGAGCTAAATTGTGATGTACTGGATGTGGAAGCTGCTGCAACTGGGAGTCGCCCTTCTATTCTTGGACAGGGTGGTTGGTCAAACCCAATTAGCTCCTAGTAAGAAAAGGTTTCTTGGGGTTTGCATGTTTGTGCTGAATTGTAATTTTTGTTTTATTTACTCTGTAGATATTGGGCAGTTATGCAACAGTCTTGTTTCTTTGTGAGAAGCGCATAAGGTTAGAAACATATTTGAGTCGATCATTTGCTGCCCGAAGAAATTAAAAACGAGTGGAAAGATGATGATGGACACGATTCTGGTGCCCATTGTCCCGGCGATGCAGAGTACGTGAAGCTAAGAAAATTGGCACCGAGGAAGAGGAAGAAGGCAGGAAAATGAAGAAGCCAGTGGACGTGAAGGCTTGGCACCCAGGCTGCGGAAGAAGGTTGCTAGAAATGAAGATGCATAGTAATGTGTTGAACTTGAACCTATATATGTAATTCTGTTAAATTCTGGAGCTCTGTGTGTGGCATGTTGCTGGGTGAAACAATCTACACACGTTCTCTGAGTAAAATATAGCGTGACTTAGGGTTTGGAAACGGCCAAGTCAGTAGTTGAATCCGAAATTATGATTGTGCCACTGCTATCTGAAAACAAGGATCCACTAGTTCCATGATTGCTGAGGGGCAGGAGGTCTCCAAATAAGACGGAATGTAAGTGGCACAGAAATAAATTATTTAAGCTGCCACACTCCACGAAGCAGCAACTTATTTCAGATGTTGCACAACGACGTGGCAACATAAACAGCAATGTTCTCACTGATAATGCCCAGATGAGGAAGAAATGGGTACCACTTTCTGGCCTAATCTTGAGCCCGTCTATCTCACCGCCTCTCTGCTCCTGCATCCCCTGCATCTGGCGAAGCTCCCGGATCTCCAGTAACCGGGTGTACATGCTTCCACTTTATAAATTATGCATGCGGCCAAATCCACGTAGATTACGTTTAAACAAACCACCAATGTCAGAATACACTAGTAGAAAAGGGGTCTTTGGTCCACGGTCACGTTCCCAATCCGGGACAGAGATCTAAATCGAGGCAGAAATTGATCTAAATCACAAATGCTTCCACAAATTAATCGAGACAAAGATCTAAATCGAGGCATTTCATTAATTCAACCACAAATTCTTCTAAACAAAGGTGCGATTTCACATCCTACATTAATTCAACCACTAGTCAAAAATTTCACTTCCGCTGCCGCTGTCCTCCGAGCCGCCGGCTTCCTCGTCTTCGTCGGACGGAACCTCCACGATTTCCGCATTGTACGCGAGACGGAGCACCTCTTCGCGGCGAGCGGCGGCGATGACGGTGAACTTGGTCCGTCTAGGAACGGACCAGAACCTCTCCCGCCCTTCTCGGTTGCGGAGATCCCGGTGCACCACACGCCCGTAAACGATGCGGTTGCCAATCTTGGCCTTCCGCTCCTTCTTGAACAGTGCCGGCCTGTACGGGCTGGCCGCCATGTACCGGGGCAGCGCCCTCTTCCACGCAGGCATCTGGCGGCGGTGGGGCGCGATTTCGCTCTCCATCACGGTTCCGCCGGGGACGAGGAGCGGAGCCACCGGCACCCCCGCATAGCTGATGCGCCATCCGTGGGGCACCGTCGCGGCTGGCGGCGCGAGGATGTCGAAGTGCACAAACATCACCGCCTCATAGAAGTTCAGCGAGGGCATCTCCATGGCGGTGCAGTGGAGATTAGAGAGGGAGCGAGAGGGTGTTCGGCGCGGTGGAGATTGGAGAGGGCGAGGGGATGGGTGACGAAGCGACAAGCTATCGAGCCTCCTATTTGTACACGAGGAAGACGAAGCAATGGGCGGAATATCCAAGGGGCATTGGTCAGACAAAAGGACGTAATGCAGGGTTAAGACAGATTAACGGGCGACCAATTTTTTTACTCCTAGGACTCCGAGGCCAATAGTTCAGACCGCTAGGTCAACAAGTACAACTATTACAACTTAAAAAAGGCACGGAGCTTAAGCTAAATAGAACTAGTTATCACACATCTCCTTGATCTTCCTAATCTTAGCCCTATGCGCATCTTCCTGCGAGAGCAAGGATCGAATTGTCTGCTCCTTCCTTTTAGCATCTTCCTTGCACAGCTTCAATTGTTTCTCTGCATCTTTCCTCATGCACTTGTCAATACTCGTAGTTGTGAACTGCAGGACTTTGGCCTGGTGAAGATCCTTCCTTGCTTGAGTCAGTTCTTGCTCTGCTTTAGCCTTCAGGGCCAACGCCGCGTCCCTCTCCTTCTCGACTTTGCTAACCTTGTCTTCCACCCCCATGAGATCTTGCTTATGCTTGTTCGTGTCAACTGGTTCCCATAGCTTCATCTCAACACTGTCAAGAAGTGAGCTGAATGCGGATTCTTTCAACTCAACAGTCATTTCCCATAGTTTGTCCAGTGTTTTATGCATCGATTTGGTCCACTCTAGATCTACCCATTTTACAACACCGCAACTTCCGCCTCGCATCATTGCACGATGTCCTTGACACCGTAGAAACCTCCTGCCTATGTTTTGTCCTTCGAACGCTACAAATTTAGCGGGCACATATCCATGTTTACATAGCAGAGGACTGTCTTCATCCGCTAAACCGTGATAGTCGGTGTCATACATCGTCTGGTTGGCCTAACACATCATACGCGTATGAATAAATGGAGTAGATCTGGCTCAAAAAATAGATAACTAGCCACGGATGATAGAGATAGATATGAGATGACTCACATCGAAATCAACGTCCATGTCATCACGACGTGTTTCCTCGCCGACTCCCCTTGAACCCATGGCGAGAGGGGAGGGGGTGGCTGCCAGAGAGCGGATTAGGATGGTGGCGCCGTCGGCTTGCGGCTATGGCAGGATGGGAGTGAAGGGGGAATGTGGCTTCGAGGGGAAGAAAGAGAAGTACGGGGAGGAAGAGAAGTAATGGGGACGTGACACTGGGATATGGCCCGCTCAACTCGTGAGTCGTGACACTCACAACAGGGGAGCCACCGGTGTTGCCAGTTTTTCCAGAGCAAGTGTGGCCAATCATGCCGTAGAACAGACTACTCACGGATCAATCTCACGAAAACCATCGTAATTGTCCAAGCGCCCCGATCGAACGGTATGTAACAATCGTCAAGCAGAACAACTGTGTTAGGGCGTGCCTTCTAGAAGACTCGGTCTAACGCTAAGGTTAGGGCTCTCCTAAGGTTAATTAGTATCCATATGCGGTTTATGAAAAGAACATGCATCCAATGACATTGGTGGATCTAGCTGTGGTTAATGAGAAGAGCAGACATGCAATGACACTGGTGGATCCATGTGTGGTTAATGAGAAGAACACACATGCAATGACACCGGTGGATCCTTACGTGGTTTGTGAGAATAACACACATGCAATTACACTGGTGGATCCATGTGTGGTTCATGGGAAGAACACACATGCAATGACACTGGGTGGATCCATGTGTGGTTCATGGGAAGAACACACATGCAATGAATAGTTGTGGTTCATGAAAAGAGCAGACATGCAATGACACTGGTGGATCCATGTGTGGTTCATGGGAAGAACACACATGCAATGACACTGCTGGATCCATGTGTGGTATGTGGGAAGAACACACATGCAATGACACTGGTGATATCTGGTTTGTGAGAAGAACACACATGCAATGACTCTAACGGTGGTTAATGAGAAGAGCATACATGCAATGACGCTGGTGGATCCATGTGTGGTTAATGAGAAGAACACACATGCAATGACACTGGGTGTGGTTCATGATATGGTTTGTGAGAAGAACACACATGCAATGACTCTAGCTATGGTTCATGAAAATAGCAGACATGCGATGCCACCAGTGGATCCATGTGTGGTCTATGAGAGGAACACACATGCAATGACACCGGTGGATCCTTACGTGGTTTGTGAGAATAACACACATGCAATGACACTGGTGCATCCATGTGTGGTTCATGGGAAGAACACACATGCAATGACACTGGTGATATGTTGTTTGTGAGAAGAACACACATGCAATGACTCTAGCTGTGGTTCATGAAAAGAGCAGACATGCAATGACACCGGTGGATCCATGTGTGGTTCATGGGAAGAACACACATGCAATGACACTGGTGGATCCATGTGTGGTCTATGGGAAGAACACACATGCAATGACACTAGTGATATGTGGTCTGTGAGAAGAACACACATGCAATGACTCTAGCTGTGGTTAATGAGAAGACCAGACATGCAATGACACCGGTGGATCCATGTGTGGTTAATGAGAAGAACACACATGCAATGACACTGGGTGTGGTTCATGATATGGTTTGTGAGAAGAACACACATGCAATGACTCTAGCTGTGGTTCATGAAAAGAGCAGACATGCGATGACTCTAACTGTGGTTCATGAAAAGAGCAGACATGCGATACCACCGGTGGATCCATGTGTGGTCTATGAGAGGAACACACATGCAATGACATCGGTGGATCCTTACGTGGTTTGTGAGAATAACACACATGCAATGACACTGGTGGATCCATGTGTAGTTTATGAAAGGAGCAGACATGCAATGACACTGGTGATATGTTGTTTGTGAGAAGAACACACATGCAATGACACTAGCTGTGTTTTATGAAAAGAGTAGACATGCAATGACACCGGTGGAATCATGTGTGGTTCATGGGAAGAACACACATGCAATGACACTAGTGGATCCATGTGTGGTCTGTGGGAAGAACACACATGCAATGCCACTGGTGATATGTGGTTTGTGAGAAGAACACACGTGCAATGACTCTAGCTGTGGTTAATGAGAAGAGCAGACATGCAATGAAACCGGTGGATCCATGTGTGGTTAATGAGAAGAACACACATGCAATGACTCTGGGTGTGGTTCATGATATGGTTTGTGAGAAGAACACACATGCAATGACTCTAGCTGTGGTTCATGAAAAGAGCAGACATGCGATGACTCTAACTGTGGTTCATGAAAAGAGCAGACATGCGATGCCACCGGTGGATCCATGTGTGGTCTATGAGAGGAACACACATGCAATTACACCGGTGGATCCTTACGTGGTTTGTGAGAATAATACACATGCAATGACACTGGTGGATCCATGTGTAGTTCATGGGAAGAACACACATGCAATGACACTAGTGATATGTTTTTTGATAGAAGAACACACATGTAATGACTCTAGCTGTGGTTCATGAAAAGAGCAGACATGCAATGACACCGGTGGATCCATGTGTGGTTCATGGGAAGAACACACATGCAATGATACTGGTGGATCCATGTGTGGTCTCTGGGAAGAACACACATGCAATGCCACTGGTGATATGTGGTTTGTGAGAAGAACACACATGCAATGACTCTAGCTGTGGTTATTGAGAAGAGCAGACATGCAATGACACCGGTGGATCCATGTGTGGTTAATGAGAAGAACACACATGCAATGACACTGGGTGTGGTTCACGATATGGTTTGTGAGAAGAACACACATGCAATGACTCTAGCTGTGGTTCATGAAAAGAGACGACATGCGATGCCACCGGTGGATCCATGTGTGGTCTATGAGACGAACACACATGCAATTACACCGGTGGATCCTTACGTCGTTTGTGAGAATAATACACATGCAATGACACTGGTGATATGTGGTTTGTGAGAAGAACACACATGCAATGACTCTAGCTATGGTTAATGAGAAGAGCATACATGCAATGACACCGGTGGATCCATGTGTGGTCTATGAGAGGAACACACATGCAATGACACCGGTGGATCCTTACGTGGTTTGTCAGAATAATACACATGCAATGACACTGGTGGATCCATGTGTGGTTCATGGGAAGAACACACATGCAATGACACTAGTTATATGTTGTTTGTGAGAAGAACACACATGCAATGACTCTAGCTGTGGTTCATGAAAAGAGCAGACATGCAATGACAACGGTGGATCCATGTGTGGTTCATGGGAAGAACACACATGCAATGACACTGGTGGATCCATGTGTGGTCTGTGGGAAGAACACACATGCAATGCCACTGGTGATATGTGGTTTGTGAGAAGAACACACATGCAATGACTCTAGCTGTGGTTAATGAGAAGAGCAGACATGCAATGACACCGGTGGATCCATGTGTGGTTAATTAGAAGAACACACATGCAATGACACTGGGTGTGGTTCATGATATGGTTTGTGAGAAGAACACACATGCAATCACTCTAGCTGTGGTTCATGAAAATAGCAGACATGCGATGACACTAACTGTGGTTCATGAAAAGAGCAGACATGCGATGCCACCGGTGGATCCATGTGTGGTCTATGAGAGGAACACACATGCAATGAAACCGGTGGACCCTTACGTGGTTTGTGAGAATAACACACAGGCAATGACACTGGTTGATCCATGTGTGGTTCATGAAAAGAGCAAACATGCAATGCACTGGTGATATGTTGTTTGTGCAAAGAACACACATGCAATGACTCTAGCTGTGGTTCATGAAAAGATAAGACATGCAATGACACTAGTGGATCCATGTGTGGTTCATGGGAAGAACACACATGCAATGACACTGGTGGATCCATGTGTGGTCTGTGGGAAGAACACACATGCAATGACACTGCTGATATGTGGTCTGTGAGAAGAACACACATGCAATGACTCTAGCTGTGGTTAATGAGAAGAACACACATGCAATGACACCGGTGGATCCATGTGTGGTTAATGAGAAGAACACACATACAATGACAATGGGTGTGGTTCATGATATGGTTTGTGAGAAGAAAACACATGCAATGACTCTACCTGTGGTTCATGAAAAGAGCAGACATGCAATGACTCTAACTGTGGTTCATGAAAAGAGCAGACATGCGATGCCACCGGTGGATCCATGTGTGGTCTATGAGAGGAACACACATGCAATGATACCGGTGGACCCTTACGTGGTTTGTGAGAATAACACACATGCAATGACACTGGTTGATCCATGTGTGGTTCATGAAAAGAGCAAACATGCAATGACACTGGTGATATGTTGTTTGTGCGAAGAACACACATGCAATGACTCTACCTGTGGTTCATGAAAAGATAAGACATGCAATGACACTAGTGGATCCATGTGTGGTTCATGGGAAGAACACACATGCAATGACACTGGTGGATCCATGTGTGGTCTGTGGGAAGAACACAAATGCAATGACATTGCTGATATGTGGTCTGTGAGAAGAACACACATGCAATGACTCTGGCTGTGGTTAATGAGAAGAGCAGACATGCAATGACACCGGTGGATCCATGTGTGGTTAATGAGAAGAACACACATACAATGACAATGGGTGTGGTACATGATATGGTTTGTGAGAAGAAAACACATGCAATGACTCTACCTGTGGTTCATGAAAAGAGCAGACATGCAATGACTCTAACTATGGTTCATGAAAAGAGCAGACATGCGATGCCACCGGTGGATCCATGTGTGGTCTATGAGAGGAAAACACATGCAATCACACCGGTGGATCCTTACGTGGTTTGTGAGAATAACACACATGCAATGACACTGGTGGATCCATGTGTGGTTCATGGGAAGAACACACATGCAATGACACTGGTGATATGTTGTTTGTGAGAAGAACACACATGCAATGACTCTAGCTGTGGTTCGTGAAAAGAGCAGACATGCAATGACACGGGTGGATCCATATGTGGTTAATGGGAAGAACACACATGCAATGACACTGGTGGAGCCATGTGTGGTCTATGGGAAGAACACACATGCCATGCCACTGGTTATATGTGGTTTGTGAGAAGAACACACATGCAATCACTCTAGCTATGGTTAATGAGAAGAGCAGACATGCAATGACACCAGTGGATCAATGTGTGGTTAATGAGAAGAACACACATGCAATGACACCGGGTGTGGTTCATGATATGGTTTGTGAGAACAACACACATGCAATGACTCTAGCTATGGTTCATGAAAATAGCAGACATGCGATGACTCTAACTGTGGTTCATGAAAAGAGCAGACATGCGATGCCACCGGTGGATCCATGTGTGGTCTATGAGAGGAACACACATGCAATGACACCGGTGGATCCTTACGTGGTTTGTGAGAATAACACACATGCAATGACATTGGTGGATCCATGTGTGGTTCATGGGAAGAACACACATGCAATGACACTGGTGATATGTTGTTTGTGAGAAGAACACACATGCAATGACTCTAGCTGTGGTTCATGAAAAGAGCAGACATGCAATGACAACGGTGGATCCATGTGTGGTTCATGGGAAGAACACACATGCAATGACACTGGTGGATCCATGTGTGGTCTGTGGGAAGAACACACATGCAATGCCACTGGTGATATGTGGTTTGTGAGAAGAACACACATGCAATGACTCTAGCTGTGGTTAATGATAAGAGCAGACATGCAATGACACCGGTGGATCCATGTGTCGTTAATGAGAAGGACACACATGCAATGACACTGGGTGTGGTTCATGATATGGTTTGTGAGAAGAACACACATGCAATCACTCTAGCTGTGGTTCATGAGAATAGCAGACATGCGATGACACTAACTATGGTTCATGAAAAGAGCAAACATGCGATGCCACCGGTGGATCCATGTGTGGTCTATGAGAGGAACACACATGCAATGACACCGGTGGACCCTTACGTGGTTTGTGAGAATAACACACATGTAATGACACTGGTGGATCCATGTGTGGTTCATGAAAAGAGCAAACATGCAATGACACTGGTGATATGTTGTTTGTGAGAAGAACACACATACAATGACTCTAGCTGTGGTTCATGAAAAGAGCAGACATGCAATGACACTAGTGGATCCATATGTGGTTAATGGGAAGAACACACATGCAATGACACTGGTGGAGCCATGTGTGGTCTATGGGAAGAACACACATGCCATGCCACTGGTGATATGTGGTCTGTGAGAAGAACACACATGCAATGACTCTAGCTATGGTTAATGAGAAGAGCAGACATGCAATGACACCGGTGGATCAATGTGTGGTTAATGAGAAGAACACACATGCAATGACACCGGGTGTGGTTCATGATATGGTTTGTGAGAACAACACACATGCAATGACTCTAGCTGTGGTTCATGAAAATAGCAGACATGCGATGACTCTAACTGTGGTTCATGAAAAGAGCAGACATGCGATGCCACCGGTGGATCCATGTGTGGTCTATGAGAGGAACACACATGCAATGACACCGGTGGATCCTTACGTGGTTTGTGAGAATAACACACATGCAATGACACGGGTGGATCCCTGTGTGGTTCATGGGAAGAACACACATGCAATGACACTTGTGATATGTTGTTTGTGAGAAGAACACACATGCAATGACTCTAGCTGTGGTTCATGAAAAGAGCAGACATGCAATGACACTAGTGGATCCATGTGTGGTTCATGGGAAGAACACACATGCAATGACACTCGTGGATCCATGTGTGTTCTGTGGGAAGAACACACATGCAATGACACTGGTGATATGTGGTCTGTTAGAAGAACACACATGCAATGACTCTAGCTGTGGTTAATGAGAAGAGCAGACATGCAATGACACCGGTGGATCCATGTGTGGTTAATGACAAGAACACACATGCAATGACACTAGGTGTGGTTCATGATATGGTTTGTGAGAAGAACACACATGCAATGACTCTAACTGTGGTTCATGAAAAGAGCAGACATGCGATGACTCTAACTCCGGTTCATGAAAAGAGCAGACCTGCGATGCCACCGGTGGATCCATGTGTGGTCTATGAGAGGAACACACATGCAATGACACCGGTGGATCCTTACGTGGTTTGTGAGAACAACACACATGCAATGACTCTAGCTGTGGTTCATGAAAATACCAGACATGCGATGACTCTAACTGTGGTTCATGAAAAGAGCAGACATGCGATGACTCTAACTGTGGTTCATGAAAAGGGCGATGCGATGATGCCACCGGTGGATCCATGTGTGGTCTATGAGAGGAACACACATGCAATGACACCGGTGGATCCTTACGTGGTTTGTGAGAATAACACACATGCAATGACACTATTGGATCCATGTGTGGTTGATGGGAAGAACACACATGCAATGACACTGGTGATATGTTGTTTGTGAGAAGAACACACATGCAATGACTCTAGCTGTAGTTCATGAAAAGAGCATACATGCAATGACACTGGTGGATCCATGTGGGGTTCATGGGAAGAACACACATGCAATGACACTGGTGGATCCATGTGTGGTCTGTGGGAAGAACACACATGCAATGACACTAGTGATATGTGGTTTGTGAGAAGAACACACATGCAATGACTCTAGCTGTGTTTAATGAGAAGAGCAGACATGCAATGACACCGGTGGATCCATGTGTGGTTAATGACAAGAACACACATGCAATGACACTAGGTGTGGTTCATGATATGGTTTGTGAGAAGAACACACATGCAATGACTCTAGCTGTGGTTCATGAAAAGAGCAGACATGCGATGACTCTAACTGTGGTTCATGAAAAGAGCAGACATGCGATGCCACCGGTGGATCCATGTGTGGTCTATGAGAGGAACACACATGCAATGACACCGGTGGATCCTTACGTGGTTTGTGAGAATAACACACATGCAATGACACTGGTGGATCCATGTGTGGTTCATGGGAAGAACACACATGCAATGACACTTGTGATATGTTGTTTGTGAGAAGAACACACATGTAATGACTCTAGCTGTGGTTCATGAAAAGAGCAGAAATGCAATGACACCGGTGGATCCATATATGGTTCATGGGAAGAACACACATGCAATGACACTGGTGGAGCCATGTGTGGTCTATGGGAAGAACACACATGCAATGCCACTGGTGATATGTGTTTTGTGAGAAGAACACACATGCAATCACTCTAGCTGTGGTTAATGAGAAGAGCAGACATGCAATGACACCGGTGGATCCATGTGTGGTTAATGAGAAGAACACACACGCAATGACACAGGGTGTGGTTCATGATATGGTTTGTGAGAAGAACACACATGCAATGACTCTAGCTGTGGTTCATGAAAATAGCAGACATGCGATGACTCAAACTGTGGTTCATGAAAAGAGCAGACATGCGATGCCACTGGTGGATCCATGTGTGGTCCATGAGAGGAACACACATGCAATGACACCGGTGGACCCTTACGTGGTTTGTGAGAATAACACACATGCAATGACACTGGTTGATCCATGTGTGGTTCATGAAAAGAGCAAACATGCAATGACACTGGTGATATGTTGTTTGTGCGAAGAACACACATGCAATGACTCTAGATGTGGTTCATGAAAAGATAAGACATGCAATGACACTAATGGATCCATGTGTGGTTCATGGGAAGAACACACATGCAATGACACTGGTGGATCCATGTGTGGTCTGTGGGAAGAACACACATGCAATGACACTGCTGATATGTGGTCTGTGAGAAGAACACACATGCAATAACTCTAGCTGTGGTTAATGAGAAGAGCAGACATGCAATGACACCGGTGGATCCATGTGTGGTTAATGAGAAGAACACACATACAATGACAATGGGTGTGGTTCATGATATGGTTTGTGAGAAGAAAACACATGCAATGACTCTACCTGTGGTTCATGAAAAGAGCAGACATGCGATGACTCTAACTGTGGTTCATGAAAAGAGCAGACCTGCGATGCCACCGGTGGATCCATGTGTGGTCTATGAGAGGAACACACATGCAATGACACCGGTGGATCCTTACGTGGTTTGTGAGAACAACACACATGCAATGACTCTAGCTGTGGTTCATGAAAATACCAGACATGCGATGACTCTAACTGTGGTTCATGAAAAGAGCAGACATGCGATGACTCTAACTGTGGTTCATGAAAAGGGCAGACATGCGATGCCACCGGTGGATCCATGTGTGGTCTATGAGAGGAACACACATGCAATGACACCGGTGGATCCTTACGTGGTTTGTGAGAATAACACACATGCAATGACACTGTTGGATCCATGTGTGGTTGATGGGAAGAACACACATGCAATGACACTGGTGATATGTTGTTTGTGAGAAGAACACACATGCAATGACTCTAGCTGTAGTTCATGAAAAGAGCATACATGCAATGACACTGGTGGATCCATGTGGGGTTCATGGGAAGAACACACATGCAATGACACTGGTGGATCCATGTGTGGTCTGTGGGAAGAACACACATGCAATGACACTAGTGATATGTGGTTTGTGAGAAGAACACACATGCAATGACTCTAGCTGTGTTTAATGAGAAGAGCAGACATGCAATGACACCGGTGGATCCATGTGTGGTTAATGACAAGAACACACATGCAATGACACTAGGTGTGGTTCATGATATGGTTTGTGAGAAGAACACACATGCAATGACTCTAGCTGTGGTTCATGAAAAGAGCAGACATGCGATGACTCTAACTGTGGTTTATGAAAAGAAGGGACATGCGATGCCACGGTGGATCCATGTGTGGTCTATGAGAGGAACACATGCAATGACACGGTGGATCCTTACGTGGTTTGATAGAATAACACACATGCAATGACACTGGTGGATCCATGTGTGGTTCATGGAAGAACACATGCAATGACACTTGTGATATGTTGTTTGTGAGAAGAACACACATGTAATGACTCTAGCTGTGGTTCATGAAAAGAGCAGAAATGCAATGACACCGGTGGATCCATATATGGTTCATGGGAAGAACACACATGCAATGACACTGGTGGAGCCATGTGTGGTCTATGGGAAGAACACACATGCAATGCCACTGGTGATATGTGTTTTGTGAGAAGAACACACATGCAATCACTCTAGCTGTGGTTAATGAGAAGAGCAGACATGCAATGACACCGGTGGATCCATGTGTGGTTAATGAGAAGAACACACACGCAATGACACTGGGTGTGGTTCATGATATGGTTTGTGAGAAGAACACACATGCAATGACTCTAGCTGTGGTTCATGAAAATAGCAGACATGCGATGACTCAAACTGTGGTTCATGAAAAGAGCAGACATGCGATGCCACTGGTGGATCCATGTGTGGTCCATGAGTGGAACACACATGCAATGACACCGGTGGACCCTTACGTGGTTTGTGAGAATAACACACATGCAATGACACTGGTTGATCCATGTGTGGTTCATGAAAAGAGCAAACATGCAATGACACTGGTGATATGTTGTTTGTGCGAAGAACACACATGCAATGACTCTAGATGTGGTTCATGAAAAGATAAGACATGCAATGACACTAATGGATCCATGTGTGGTTCATGGGAAGAACACACATGCAATGACACTGGTGGATCCATGTGTGGTCTGTGGGAAGAACACACATGCAATGACACTGCTGATATGTGGTCTGTGAGAAGAACACACATGCAATAACTCTAGCTGTGGTTAATGAGAAGAGCAGACATGCAATGACACCGGTGGATCCATGTGTGGTTAATGAGAAGAACACACATACAATGACAATGGGTGTGGTTCATGATATGGTTTGTGAGAAGAAAACACATGCAATGACTCTACCTGTGGTTCATGAAAAGAGCAGACATGCGATGACTCTAACTGTGGTTCATGAAAAGCGCAGACATGCGATGCAACCGGTGGATCCATTAGTGGTCTATGAGAGGAACACACATGCAATGACACCGGTGGATCCTTACGTGGTTTCTAAGAATAACACACATGCAATGACACTGGTGGAGCCATGTGTGGTCTATGGGAAGAACACACATGCAATGCCACTGGTGATATGTGTTTTGTGAGAAGAACACACATGCAATGCCACTGGTGATATGTGTTTTGTGAGAAGAACACACATGCAATCACTCTAGTTGTGGTTAATGAGAAGAGCAGACATGCAATGACACCGGTGGATCCATGTGTGGTTAATGAGAAGAACACACATGCAATGACACCGGGTGTGGTTCATGATATGGTTTGTGAGAACAACACACATGCAATGACTCTAGCTGTGGTTCATAAAAATAGCAGACATGCGATGACTCTAACTGTGGTTCATGAAAAGAGCAGACATGCGATGCCACCGGTGGATCCATGTGTGGTCTATGAGAGGAACACACATGCAATGACACCGGTGGATCCTTACGTGGTTTGTGAGAATAACACACATGCAATGACACTGTTGGATCCATGTGTGGTTCATGGCAAGAACACACATGCAATGACACTGGTGATATGTTGTTTGTGAGAAGAACACACATGCAATTACTCTAGCTGTGGTTCATGAAAAGAGCAGACATGCAATGACACTGGTGGATCCATGTGTGGTTCATGGGAAGAACACACATGCAATGACACTGGTGGATCCATGTGTGGTCTGTGGGAAGAACACACATGCAATGACACTGCTGACATGTGGTTTGTGAGAAGAACACACATGCAATGACTCTAGCTGTGGTTAATGAGAAGAGCAGACATGCAATGACACCGGTGGATCCATGTGTGGTTAATGAGAAGAACACACATACAATGACAATGGGTGTGGTTCATGATATGATTTGTGAGAAGAAAACACATGCAATGACTCTACCTGTGGTTCATGAAAAGAGCAGACATGCGATGACTCTAACTGTGGTTCATGAAAAGAGCAGACATGCGATGCCACCGGTGGATCCATGTGTGGTCTATGAGAGGAACACACATGCAATGACACTGGTGGATCCTTACGTGGTTTGTGAGAATAACACACATGCAATGACACTGGTGGAGCCATGTGTGGTCTATGGGAAGAACACACATGCAATGCCACTGGTGATATGTGTTTTGTGAGAAGAACACACATGCAATCACTCTACTTGTGGTTAATTAGAAGAGCAGACATGCAATGACACCGGTGGATCCATGTGTGGTTAATGAGAAGAACACACATGCAATGACACCGGGTGTGGTTCGTGATATGGTTTGTGAGAACAACACACATGCAATGACTCTAGCTGTGGTTCATGAAAATAGCAGACATGCGATGACTCTAACTGTGGTTCATGAAAAGAGCAGACATGCGATGCCACCGGTGGATCCATGTGTGGTCTATGAGAGGAACACACATGCAATGACACCGGTGGATCCTTACGTGGTTTGTGAGAATAACACACATGCAATGACACTGTTGGATCCATGTAAGGTTCATGGGAAGAACACACATGCAATGACACTGGTGATATGTTGTTTGTGAGAAGAACACACATGCAATGACTCTAGCCGTGGTTCATGAAAAGAGCAGACATGCAATGACACTGGTGGATCCATGTGTGGTTCATGGGAAGAACACACATGCAATGACACTGGTGGATCCATGTGTGGTCTGTGGGAAGAACACACATGCAATGACACTGGTGATATATGGTCTGTGAGAATAAAACACATGCAATGACTCTAGCTGTGGTTAATGAGAAGAGCAGACATGCAATGACACCGGTGGATCCATGTGTGTTTAATGACAAGAACACACATGCAATGACACTGGGTGTGGTTCATGATATGGTTTGTGAGAAGAACACACATGCAATGACTCTAGCTGTGGTTCATGAAAAGAGCAGACATGCGATGACTCTAACTGTGGTTCATGAAAAGAGCAGACATGCGATGCCACCGGTGGATCCATGTGTGGTCTATGAGAGGAACACACATGCAATGAAACTGGTGGATCCTTACGTGGTTTGTGAGAATAACACACATGCAATGACACTGGTGGATCCATGTGTGGTTCATCGGAAGAACACACATGCAATGACACTGGTGGATCCATGTGTGGTCTGTGGGAAGAACACACATGCAATGCCACTGGTGATATATGGTTTGTGAGAATAAAACACATGCAATGACTCTAGCTGTGGTTAATGAGAAGAGCAGACATGCAATGACACCGGTGGATCCATGTGTGGTTAATGAGAAGAACACACATACAATGACAATGGGTGTGGTTCATGATATGGTTTGTGAGAATAAAACACATGCAATGACTCTACCTGTGGTTCATGAAAAGAGCAGACATGCGATGACTCTAACTGTGGTTCATGAAAAGAGCAGACATGCGATGCCACCGGTGGATCCATGTGTGGTCTATGAGAGGAACACACATGCAATGACACCGGTGGATCCTTATGTGGTTTGTGAGAATAACACACATGCAATGACACTGGTGGATCCATGTGTGGTTCATGGGAAGAACACACATGCAATGACACTGGTGATATGTTGTTTGTGAGAAGAACACACATGCAATGACTCTAGCTGTGGTTCATGAAAAGAGCAGACATGCAATGACACCGGTGGATCCATATGTGGTTCATGGGAAGAACACACATGCAATGACACTGGTGGAGCCATGTGTGGTCTATGGGAAGAACACACATGCAATGCCACTGGTGATATGTGTTTTGTGAGAAGAACACACATGCAATCACTCTAGCTGTGGTTAATGAGAAGAGCAGACATGCAATGACACCGGTGGATCCATGTGTTGTTAATGAGAAGAACACACATGCAATGACACCGGGTGTGGTTCATGATATGGTTTGTGAGAACAACACACATGCAATGACTCTAGCTGTGGTTCATGAAAATAGCAGACATGCGATGACTCTAACTGTGGTTCATGAAAAGAGCAGACATGCGATGCCACCGGTGGATCCATGTGTGGTCTATGAGAGGAACACACATGCAATGACACCGGTGGATCCTTACGTGGTTTGTGAGAATAACACACATGCAATGACACTGTTGGATCCATGTGTGGTTCATGGGAAGAACACACATGCAATGACACTGGTGATATGTTGTTTGTGAGAAGAACACACATGCAATGACTCTAGTTGTGGTTCATGAAAAGACTAGACATGCAATGACACTGGTGGATCCATGTGTGGTTCATGGGAAGAACACACATGAAATGACACTGGTGGATCCATGTGTGGTCTGTGGGAAGAACACACATGCAATGACACTGGTGATATGTGGTTCGTGAGAAGAACACACATGCAATGACTCTAGCTGTGGTTAATGAGAAGAGCAGACATGCAATGACACCGGTGGATCCATGTGTGGTTAATGACAAGAACACACATGCAATGACACTGGGTGTGGTTCATGATATGGTTTGTGAGAAGAACACACATGCAATGACTCTAGCTGTGGTTCATGAAAAGAGCAGACATGCGATGACTCTAACTATGGTTCATGAAAAGACCAGACATGCGATGCCACCGGTGGATCCATGTGTGGTCTATGAGAGGAACACACATGCAATGAAACTGGTGGATCCTTACGTGGTTTGTGAGAATAACACACATGCAATGACACTGGTGGATCCATGTGTGGTTCATGGGAAGAACACACATGCAATAACACTGGTGGATCCATGTGTGGTCTGTGGGAAGAACACACATGCAATGCCACTGGTGATATGTGGTTTGTGAGAATAAAACACATGCAATGACTCTAGCTGTGGTTAATGAGAAGAGCAGACATGCAATGACACCGGTGGATCCATGTGTGGTTAATGAGAAGAACACACATGCAATGACACTGGGTGTGGTTCATGATATGGTTTGTGAGAAGAACACACATGCAATGACTCTAGCTGTGGTTCATGAAAAGAGCAGACATGCGATGACTCTAACTATGGTTCATGAAAAGAGTAGACATGCGATGCCACCGGTGGATCCATGTGTGGTCTATGAGAGGAACACACATGCAATGACACCGGTGGATCCTTACGTGGTTTGTGAGAATAACACACATGCAATGACACAGGTGGATCCATGTGAGATTCATGGGAAGAACACACATGCAATGACACTGGTGATATGTTGTTTGTGAGAAGAACACACATGCAATGACTCTAGCTATGGTTCATGAAAAGAGCAGACATGCAATGACACCGGTGGATCCATGTGTGGTTCATGGTAAGAACGCACATGCAATGACACTGGTGGATCCATGTGTGGTCTGTGGGAAGAACACACATGCAATGCCACTGGTGATATGTGGTTTGTGAGAAGAACACACATGCAATGACTCTAGCTGTGGTTAATGAGAAGAACAGACATGCAATAACACCGGTGGATCCATGTGTGGTTAATGAGAAGGACACACATGCAATGACCCTGGGTGTGGCTCATGATATGGTTTGTGAGAAGAACACACATGCAATGACTCTAGCCCTGGTTCATGAAAATAGCAGACATGTGATGACTCTAACTGTGGTTCATGAAAAGAGCAGACATGCGATGCCACCGGTGGATCCATGTGTGGTCTGTGAGAGGAACACACATGCAATGACACCGGTGGATCCTTACGTGGTTTGTGAGAATAACACACATGCAATGACACCGGTGGATCCATGTGTGGTTCATGAAAAGAGCAGACATGCAATGACACTGGTGATATGTTCTTTGTGAGAAGAACACACATGCAATGACTCTAGCTGTGGTTCATGAAAAGAGCAGACATGCAATGACGCTGGTGGATCCATGTGTGGTTCATGGGAAGAACACACATGTAATGACACTAGTGATATGTTGTTTGTGAGAAGAACACACATGCAATGACTCTAGCTGTGGTTCATCAAAAGGGCAGACATGCAATGATACCGGTGGATCCTTATGTGGTTCATGGGAAGAACACACATGCAGTGACACTAGTGGATCCAAGTGTGGTCTATGGGAAGAACACACATGCAATGTCACGCATGATATGTGGTTTGTGAGAAGAACACACATGCAATGACTCTAGCTGTGGTTAATGAGAAGAGCAGACATGCAATGACACCGGTGGATCCACGTGTGGTTAATGAGAAGAACACACATGGAATGACACTGGGTGTGGTTCATGATATGGTTTGTGAGAAGAACACACATGCAATGACTCTAGCTGTGGTTCATGAAAATAGCAGACATGCGATGACTCTAACTGTGGTTCATGAAAAGAGCAGACATGTGATGCCACCGGTGGATCCATGTGTGGTCTATGAGAGGAACACACATGCAATGACACCGGTGGATCCTTATGTGGTTTGTGAGAATAACACACATGCAATGACACTGGTGGATCCATGTGTGGTTCATGAAAAGAGCAAACAGGCAATGACACTGGTGATATGTTGTTTGTGCGAAGAACACACATGCAATGAGTCTAGCTGTGGTTCATGAAAAGAGCAGACATGCAATGACACTAGTGGATCCATGTGTGGTTCATGGGAAGAACACACATGCAATGACACTGGTGGATCCATGTGTGGTCGGTGGGAAGAACACACATGCAATGACACTGGTGATATGTGGTGTATGAGAAGAACACACATGCAATGACTCTAGCTGTGGTTAATGAGAATTGCAGACATGCAATGACACTGGTGGATCCATGTGTGGTTAATGAGAAGAACACACATACAATGACAATGGGTGTGGTTCATGATATGGTTTGTGAGAAGAACACACATGCAATGACTCTACCTGTGGTTCATGAAAAGAGCAGACATGCGATGACTCTAACTGTGGTTCATGAAAAGAGCAAACATGTGATGCCACCGGTGGATCCATGTGTGGTCTATGAGAGGAACACACATGCAATGACACCGGTGGATCCTTACGTGGTTTGTGAGAATAACACACATGCAATGACACGGGTGGATCCATGTGTGGTTCATGGGAAGAACACACATGCAATGACACTGGTGATATGTTGTTTGTGAGAAGAACACACATGCAATGACTCTAGCTGTGGTTCATGAAAAGAGGAGACATGCAACGACACCGGTGGATCCATGTGTGGTTCATGGGAAGAACACACATGCAATGACACTGGTGGATCCATGTGTGGTCTGTGGGAAGAACACACATGCAATGCCACTAGTGATATGTGGTTTGTGAGAAGAACACACATGCAATGACTCTAGCTGTGGTTAATAAGAAGAGCAGGCATGCAATGACACCGGTGGATCCATGTATGGTTAATGAGAATAACACACATGCAATGACACTAGGTGTGGTTCATGATATGGTTTGTGAGAAGAACACACATGCAATGACTCTAGCTGTGGTTCATGAAAATAGCAGACATGCGATGACTCTAACTGTGGTTCATGAAAAGAGCAGACATGCCATGCCACCGGTGGATCCATGTGTGGTCTGTGAGAGGAACACACATGCGATGACACTGGTGGATCCTTGCGTGGTTTGTGAGAATAACACACATGCAATGACACTGGTGGATCCATGTGTGGTTCATGAAAAGAGCAGACATGCAATGACACTGGTGATATGTTGTTTGTGAGAAGAACACACATGCAATGACTCTAGCTATGGTTCTTGAAAAGAGCAGACATGCAATGATACCGGTGGATCCATGTGTGGTTCATGGGAAGCACACACATGCAATGACGCTGGTGGATCCATGTGTGGTCTGTGGGAAGAACACACATGCAATGCTACTGGTGATATGTGGTTTCTGAGAAGAACAAACATGCAATAACTCTAGCTATGCTTAATGAGAAGAGCAGACATGCAATGACACCGGTGGATCCATGTGTGGTTAATGAGAAGAACACACATGCAATGACACTGGGTGTGGTTCATGATATGGTTTGTGAGAAGAACACACATGCAATGACTCTAGCTGCGGTTGATGAAAATAGCAGACACGTGATGACTCTAACTGTGGTTCATGAAAAGAGCAGACATGCGATGCCACCGGTGGATCCATGTGTGGTCTATGAGAGGAACACACATGCAATGACACCGGTGGATCCTTACGTGGTTTGTGAGAATAACACACATGCAATGACACTGGTGGATCCATGTGTGGTTCATGAAAAGAGCAGACATGCAATGACACTGGTGATATGTTGTTTGTGAGAAGAACACACATGCAATGACTCTAGTTGTGGTTCATGAAAAGAGAAGACATGCAATGACACTGGTGGATCCATATGTGGTTCATGGCAAGAACACACATGCAATGACACTAGTGGATCCATGTGCGGTCTGTGGGAAGAACACACATGCAATGTCACTGGTGATATGTGGTTTGTGAGAAGAACACACATGCAATGACTCTAGCTGTGGTTCGTGAAAAGAGCAGACATGCAATGACACTGGTGGATCCATGTGTGGTTCATGGGAAGAACACACATTTAATGACACTGGTGGATCCATGTGTGGTCTGTGGGAAGAACACACATGCAATGACACTGGTGATATGTGGTCTGTGAGAAGAACACACATGGAATGACTCTAGCTGTGGTTAATGAGAAGAGCAGACATGCAATGACAATGGTGGATCCATGTGTGGTTAATGAGAAGAACACACATGCCATGACGCTGGGTGTGGTTCATGATATCGTTTGTGAGAAGAACACACATGCAATGACTCTAGCTGTGGTTCATGAAAAGAGCAGACATGCGATGACTCTAACTGTGGTTCATGAAAAGAGCAGACATGCGATGCCACCTCTGGATCCATGTGTGGTCTATGAGAGGAACACACATGCAATGACACCGCTGGATCCTAATGTGGTTTGTGAGAATAACACACATGCAATGACACTAGTGGATCCATGTGTGCTTCATGGGAAGAACACACATGCAATGACACTGGTGATATGTTGTTTGTGAGAAGAACACACATGCAATGACTCTAACTGTGGTTAATGAGAAGAGCAGACATGCAATGACACCGGTAGATCCATGTGTGGATAATGAGAAGAACTCACCTGCAATGACTCTGGGTGTGGTTCATGATTTGGTTTGTGAGAAGAACACACATGCAATGACTCTAGCTGTGGTTCATCAAAAGAGCACATGCGATGACTCTAATCGTGTGGTTCATGAAAAGAGCAGACATGCGATGCCACCGGTGGATCCATGTGTGGTCTATGAGAGGAACACACATGCAATGACACCGGTGGTTCCTTACATGGTTTGTGAGAATAACACACATGCAATGACACTGGTGGATCCATATGTGGTCTGTGAAAAGAACACACATGCAATGACACTGGTGATATGTTGTTTGTGAGAAGAACACACATGCAATGACTCTAGCTGTGGTTCATGAAAAGAGAAGACATGCAATGACCCTGGTGGATCCATGTGTGGTTCATGGGAAGAACACACATGCAATGACACTGGTGGATTCATGTGTGGTCTGTGGGAAGAACAAACATGCAATGACACTGGTGATATGTGGTGAGAAGAACACGCATGCAATGACTCTAGCTGTGGTTCATGAGAAGAGCAGACATGCAATGACACCGGTGGATCCATGTGTGGTTCATGGGAAGAACACACATGCAATGACACTGGTGGATCCATGTGTGGTCTGTGGGAAGAACACACATGCAATGACACTGGTGATATGTGGTTTCTCAGAAGAACACACATGCAATGACTCTAACTGTGGTTAGTGAAAAGAGCAGACATGCAATGACACCATTGGATCCATGTGTGGTTAATGAGAAGAACACACATGCAATGACACTGGGTGTGGTTCATGATATGGTTTGTGGGAAGGACACACATGCAATGACTCTAGCTGTGATTCATGAAAAGAGCAGAGATGCGATGACTCTAACTATGGTTCATGAAAAGAGCAGCGATGCCACCGGTGGATCCATGTGTGGTCTATGAGAGGAACACACACGCAATGACATCGGTGGACCCTTACGTGGTTTGTGAGAATAACACACATCCAATGACACTGGTGGATCCATGTGTGGTTCATGAAAAGAGCAGACATGCAATGACACTAGTGATATGTTGTTTGTGAGAAGAACACACATGCAATGACTCTAGCTGTGGTTCATGAAAAGAGCAGACATGCAATGACACTGGTGGATCCATGTGTGGTTCATGGTAAGAACACACATGCAATGACACTGGTGATATGTTGTTTGTGAGAAGAACACAGATGCAATGACTCTACCTGTGGTTCATGAAAAGGGCAGACATGCAATGACACCGGTGGATCCATATGTGGTTCATGGCAAGAACACACATGCAATGACACTAGTGGATCCATGTGTGGTCTGTGGGAAGAACACACATGCAATGTCACTGGTGATATGTGGTTTGTGAGAAGAACACACATGCAATGACTCTAGCTGTGGTTCATGAAAAGAGAAGACATGCAATGACACTGGTGGATCCATGTGTGGTTCATGGGAAGAACACACATTCAATGACACTGGTGGATCCATGTGTGGTCTGTGGGAAGAACACACATGCAATGACACTGGTGATATGTGGTCAGTGAGAAGAACACACATGGAATGACTCTAGCTGTGGTTAATGAGAAGAGCAGACATGCAATGACACCGGTGGATCCATGTGTCGTTAATGAGAAGAACACACATGCAATGACACTGGGTGTGGTTCATGATATGGTTTGTGAGAAGAACACACATGCAATGACTCTAGTTGCGGTTGATGAAAATAGCAGACACGTGATGACTCTAACTATGGTTCATGAAAAGAGCAGACATGCGATGCCACCGGTGGATCCATGTGTGGTCTATGAGAGGAACACACATGCAATGACACCGGTGGATCCTTACGTGGTTTGTGAGAATAACACACATGCAATGACACTGGTGGATCCATGTGTGGTTCATGAAAAGAGCAGACATGCAATGACACTGGTGATATGTTGTTTGTGAGAAGAACACACATGCAAAGACTCTAGTTGTGGTTCATGAAAAGAGAAGACATGCAATGACACTGGTGGATCCATATGTGGTTCATGGCAAGAACACACATGCAATGACACTAGTGGATCCATGTGCGGTCTGTGGGAAGAACACAAATGCAATGTCACTGGTGATATGTGGTTTGTGAGAAGAACACACATGCAATGACTCTAGCTGTGGTTCATGAAAAGAGCAGACATGCAATGACACTGGTGGATCCATGTGTGGTTCATGGGAAGAACACACATTTAATGACACTGGTGGATCCATGTGTGGTGTGTGGGAAGAACACACATGCAATGACACTGGTGATATGTGGTCTGTGAGAAGAACACACATGGAATGACTCTAGCTGTGGTTAATGAGAAGAGCAGACATGCAATGACAATGGTGGATCCATGTGTGGTTAATGAGAAGAACACACATGCAATGACGCTGGGTGTGGTTCATGATATCGTTTGTGAGAAGAACACACATGCAATGACACTAGTGGATCCATGTGTGGTCTGTGGGAAGAACACACATGCAATGACACTGGTGATATGTTGTTTGTGAGAAGAACACACATGCAATGACTCGAGTTGTGGTTCATGAAAAGAGAAGACATGCAATGACCCTGGTGGATCCATGTGTGGTTCATGGGAAGAACACACATGCAATGACACTGGTGGATCCATGTGTGGTCTGTGGGAAGAACACACATGCAATGCCACTAGTGATATGTGGTTTGTGAGAAGAACACACATGCAATGACTCTAGCTGTGGTTAATAAGAAGAGCAGACATGCAATGACACCGGTGGATCCATGTATGGTTAATGAGAATAACACACATGCAATGACACTAGGTGTGGTTCATGATATGGTTTGTGAGAAGAACACACATGCAATGACTCTAGCTGTGGTTCATGAAAATAGCAGACATGCGATGACTCTAACTGTGGTTCATGAAAAGAGCAGACATGCCATGCCACCGGTGGATCCATGTGTGGTCTGTGAGAGGAACACACATGCGATGACACTGGTGGATCCTTGCGTGGTTTGTGAGAATAACACACATGCAATGACACTGGTGGATCCATGTGTGGTTCATGAAAAGAGCAGACATGCAATGACACTGGTGATATGTTGTTTGTGAGAAGAACACACATGCAATGACTCTAGCTATGGTTCTTGAAAAGAGCAGACATGCAATGATACCGGTGGATCCATGTGTGGTTCATGGGAAGCACACACATGCAATGACGCTGGTGGATCCATGTGTGGTCTGTGGGAAGAACACACATGCAATGCTACTGGTGATATGTGGTTTCTGAGAAGAACAAACATGCAATAACTCTAGCTATGCTTAATGAGAAGAGCAGACATGCAATGACACCGGTGGATCCATGTGTGGTTAATGAGAAGAACACACATGCAATGACACTGGGTGTGGTTCATGATATGGTTTGTGAGAAGAACACACATGCAATGACTCTAGCTGCGGTTGATGAAAATAGCAGACACGTGATGACTCTAACTGTGGTTCATGAAAAGAGCAGACATGCGATGCCACCGGTGGATCCATGTGTGGTCTATGAGAGGAACACACATGCAATGACACCGTGGATCCTTACGTGGTTTGAGAATAACACACATGCAATGACCCTGGTGGATCCAGGTGTGGATCTTGTAAAGAGCAGACATGCAATGACACTGGTGATATGTTGTTTGTGAGAAGAACACACATGCAATGACTCTAGTTGTGGTTCATGAAAAGAGAAGACATGCAATGACACTGGTGGATCCATATGTGGTTCATGGCAAGAACACACATGCAATGACACTAGTGGATCCATGTGCGGTCTGTGGGAAGAACACACATGCAATGTCACTGGTGATATGTGGTTTGTGAGAAGAACACACATGCAATGACTCTAGCTGTGGTTCGTGAAAAGAGCAGACATGCAATGACACTGGTGGATCCATGTGTGGTTCATGGGAAGAACACACATTTAATGACACTGGTGGATCCATGTGTGGTCTGGGAAGAACACACATGCAATGACACTGGTGATATGTGGTCTGTGAGAAGAACACACATGGAATGACTCTAGCTGTGGTTAATGAGAAGAGCAGACATGCAATGACAATGGTGGATCCATGTGTGGTTAATGAGAAGAACACACATGCCATGACGCTGGGTGTGGTTCATGATATCGTTTGTGAGAAGAACACACATGCAATGACTCTAGCTGTGGTTCATGAAAAGAGCAGACATGCGATGACTCTAACTGTGGTTCATGAAAAGAGCAGACATGCGATGCCACCTCTGGATCCATGTGTGGTCTATGAGAGGAACACACATGCAATGACACCGCTGGATCCTAATGTGGTTTGTGAGAATAACACACATGCAATGACACTAGTGGATCCATGTGTGCTTCATGGGAAGAACACACATGCAATGACACTGGTGATATGTTGTTTGTGAGAAGAACACACATGCAATGACTCTAACTGTGGTTAATGAGAAGAGCAGACATGCAATGACACCGGTAGATCCATGTGTGGTTAATGAGAAGAACACACATGCAATGACACTGGGTGTGGTTCATGATATGGTTTGTGAGAAGAACACACATGCAATGACTCTAGCTGTGGTTCATGAAAAGAGCAGACATGCGATGACTCTAACTGTGGTTCATGAAAAGAGCAGACATGCGATGCCACCGGTGGATCCATGTGTGGTCTATGAGAGGAACACACATGCAATGACACCGGTGGTTCCTTACATGGTTTGTGAGAATAACACACATGCAATGACACTGGTGGATCCATATGTGGTCTGTGAAAAGAACACACATGCAATGACACTGGTGATATGTTGTTTGTGAGAAGAACACACATGCAATGACTCTAGCTGTGGTTCATGAAAAGAGAAGACATGCAATGACCCTGGTGGATCCATGTGTGGTTCATGGGAAGAACACACATGCAATGACACTGGTGGATTCATGTGTGGTCTGTGGGAAGAACATAGATGCAATGACACTGGTGATATGTGGTCTGTGAGAAGAACACGCATGCAATGACTCTAGCTGTGGTTCATGAGAAGAGCAGACATGCAATGACACCGGTGGATCCATGTGTGGTTCATGGGAAGAACACACATGCAATGACACTGGTGGATCCATGTGTGGTCTGTGGGAAGAACACACATGCAATGACACTGGTGATATGTGGTTTCTCAGAAGAACACACATGCAATGACTCTAACTGTGGTTAGTGAAAAGAGCAGACATGCAATGACACCATTGGATCCATGTGTGGTTAATGAGAAGAACACACATGCAATGACACTGGGTGTGGTTCATGATATGGTTTGTGGGAAGGACACACATGCAATGACTCTAGCTGTGATTCATGAAAAGAGCAGAGATGCGATGACTCTAACTATGGTTCATGAAAAGAGCAGCGATGCCACCGGTGGATCCATGTGTGGTCTATGAGAGGAACACACACGCAATGACATCGGTGGACCCTTACGTGGTTTGTGAGAATAACACACATCCAATGACACTGGTGGATCCATGTGTGGTTCATGAAAAGAGCAGACATGCAATGACACTAGTGATATGTTGTTTGTGAGAAGAACAGACATGCAATGACTCTAGCTGTGGTTCATGAAAAGAGCAGACATGCAATGACACTGGTGGATCCATGTGTGGTTCATGGTAAGAACACACATGCAATGACACTGGTGATATGTTGTTTGTGAGAAGAACACACATGCAATGACTCTACCTGTGGTTCATGAAAAGGGCAGACATGCAATGACACCGGTGGATCCATATGTGGTTCATGGCAAGAACACACATGCAATGACACTAGTGGATCCATGTGTGGTCTGTGGGAAGAACACACATGCAATGTCACTGGTGATATGTGGTTTGTGAGAAGAACACACATGCAATGACTCTAGCTGTGGTTCATGAAAAGAGCAGACATGCAATGACACTGGTGGATCCATGTGTGGTTCATGGGAAGAACACACATTCAATGACACTGGTGGATCCATGTGTGGTCTGTGGGAAGAACACACATGCAATGACACTGGTGATATGTGGTCAGTGAGAAGAACACACATGGAATGACTCTAGCTGTGGTTAATGAGAAGAGCAGACATGCAATGACACCGGTGGATCCATGTGTGGTTAATGAGAAGAACACACATGCAATGACACTGGGTGTGGTTCATGATATGGTTTGTGAGAAGAACACACATGCAATGACTCTAGTTGCGGTTGATGAAAATAGCAGACACGTGATGACTCTAACTATGGTTCATGAAAAGAGCAGACATGCGATGCCACCGGTGGATCCATGTGTGGTCTATGAGAGGAACACACATGCAATGACACCGGTGGATCCTTACGTGGTTTGTGAGAATAACACACATGCAATGACACTGGTGGATCCATGTGTGGTTCATGGAAAGCACATGCAATGACACCGGTGATATGTTGTTTGTGAGAAGAACACATGCAAAGACTCTAGTTGTGGTTCATGAAAAGAGAAGACATGCAATGACACTGGTGGATCCATATGTGGTTCATGGCAAGAACACACATGCAATGACACTAGTGGATCCATGTGCGGTCTGTGGGAAGAACACACATGCAATGTCACTGGTGATATGTGGTTTGTGAGAAGAACACACATGCAATGACTCTAGCTGTGGTTCATGAAAAGAGCAGACATGCAATGACACTGGTGGATCCATGTGTGGTTCATGGGAAGAACACACATTTAATGACACTGGTGGATCCATGTGTGGTGTGTGGGAAGAACACACATGCAATGACACTGGTGATATGTGGTCTGTGAGAAGAACACACATGGAATGACTCTAGCTGTGGTTAATGAGAAGAGCAGACATGCAATGACAATGGTGGATCCATGTGTGGTTAATGAGAAGAACACACATGCAATGACGCTGGGTGTGGTTCATGATATCGTTTGTGAGAAGAACACACATGCAATGACTCTAGCTGTGGTTCATGAAAAGAGCAGACATGCGATGACTCTAACTGTGGTTCATGAAAAGAGCAGACATGCGATGCCACCTCTGGATCCATGTGTGGTCTATGAGAGGAACACACATGCAATGACACCGCTGGATCCTAACGTGGTTTGTGAGAATAACACACATGCAATGACACTAGTGGATCCATGTGTGCTTCATGGGAAGAACACACATGCAATGACACTGGTGATATGTTGTTTGTGAGAAGAACACACATGCAATGAATCTAACTGTGGTTAATGAGAAGAGCAGACATGCAATGACACCGGTAGATCCATGTGTGGTTAATGAGAAGAACACACATGCAATGACACTGGGTGTGGTTCATGATATGGTTTGTGAGAAGAACACACATGCAATGACTCTAGCTGTGGTTCATGAAAAGAGCAGACATGCGATGACTCTAACTGATGTACATGAAAAGAGCAGACATGCGATGCCACCGGTGGATCCATGTGTGGTCTATGAGAGGAACACACATGCAATGACACCGGTGGTTCCTTACATGGTTTGTGAGAATAACACACATGCAATGACACTGGTGGATCCATATGTGGTCTGTGAAAAGAACACACATGCAATGACACTGGTGATATGTTGTTTGTGAGAAGAACACACATGCAATGACTCGAGTTGTGGTTCATGAAAAGAGAAGACATGCAATGACCCTGGTGGATCCATGTGTGGTTCATGGGAAGAACACACATGCAATGACACTGGTGGATTCATGTGTGGTCTGTGGGAAGAACATAGATGCAATGACACTGGTGATATGTGGTCTGTGAGAAGAACACGCATGCAATGACTCTAGCTGTGGTTCATGAGAAGAGCAGACATGCAATGACACCGGTGGATCCATGTGTGGTTCATGGGAAGAACACACATGCAATGACACTGGTGGATCCATGTGTGGTCTGTGGGAAGAACACACATGCAATGACACTGGTGATATGTGGTTTCTCAGAAGAACACACATGCAATGACTCTAACTGTGGTTAGTGAAAAGAGCAGACATGCAATGACACCATTGGATCCATGTGTGGTTAATGAGAAGAACACACATGCAATGACACTGGGTGTGGTTCATGATATGGTTTGTGGGAAGGACACACATGCAATGACTCTAGCTGTGATTCATGAAAAGAGCAGAGATGCGATGACTCTAACTATGGTTCATGAAAAGAGCAGCGATGCCACCGGTGGATCCATGTGTGGTCTATGAGAGGAACACACACGCAATGACATCGGTGGACCCTTACGTGGTTTGTGAGAATAACACACATCCAATGACACTGGTGGATCCATGTGTGGTTCATGAAAAGAGCAGACATGCAATGACACTAGTGATATGTTGTTTGTGAGAAGAACACACATGCAATGACTCTAGCTGTGGTTCATGAAAAGAGCAGACATGCAATGACACTGGTGGATCCATGTGTGGTTCATGGTAAGAACACACATGCAATGACACTGGTGATATGTTGTTTGTGAGAAGAACACAGATGCAATGACTCTAGATGTGGTTCATGAAAAGGGCAGACATGCAATGACACCGGTGGATCCATATGTGGTTCATGGCAAGAACACACATGCAATGACACTAGTGGATCCATGTGTGGTCTGTGGGAAGAACACACATGCAATTTCACTGGTGATATGTGGTTTGTGAGAAGAACACACATGCAATGACTCTAGCTGTGGTTCATGAAAAGAGAAGACATGCAATGACACTGGTGGATCCATGTGTGGTTCATGGGAAGAACACACATTCAATGACACTGGTGGATCCATGTGTGGTCTGTGGGAAGAACACACATGCAATGACACTGGTGATATGTGGTCAGTGAGAAGAACACACATGGAATGACTCTAGCTGTGGTTAATGAGAAGAGCAGACATGCAATGACACCGGTGGATCCATGTGTCGTTAATGAGAAGAACACACATGCAATGACACTGGGTGTGGTTCATGATATGGTTTGTGAGAAGAACACACAAGCAATGACTCTAGCTGTGGTTCATGAAAAGAGCAGACATGCGATGACTCTAACTGTGGTTCATGAAAAGAGCAGACATGCGATGCCACCTCTGGATCCATGTGTGGTCTATGAGAGGAACACACATGCAATGACACCGCTGGATCCTAACGTGGTTTGTGAGAATAACACACATGCGATGACACTGGTGGATCCATGTGTGGTTCATGGGAAGAACACACATGCAATGACACTGGTGATATGTTGTTTGTGAGAAGAACACACATGCAATGACTCTAACTACGGTTAATGAGAAGAGCAGACATGCAATGACACCGGTGGATCCATGTGTGGTTAATGAGAAGAACACACATGCAATGACACTGTGTGTGGTTCATGATATGGTTTGTGAGAAGAACACACATGCAATGACTCTAGGTGTGGTTCATGAAAAGAGCAGACATGCGATGACTCTAACTGTGGTTCATGAAAAGAGCAGACATGCGATGCCACCGGTGGATCCATGTGTGGTCTATGAGAGGAACACACATGCAATGACACCGGTTTCCTTACATGGTTTGTGAGAATAACACACATGCAATGACACTGGTGGATCCATATGTGATCTGTGAAAAGAACACACATGCAATGACACTGGTGATATGTTGTTTGTGAGAAGAACACACATGTAATGGCTCTAGCTGTGGTTAATGAAAAGAGAAGACATGCAATGACCCTGGTGGATCCATGTGTGGTTCATGGAAAGAACACACATGCAATGACACTGGTGGATTCATGTGTGGTCTGTGGGAAGAACACACATGCGATGACACTGGTGATATGTGGTCTGTGAGAAGAACACACATGCAATGACTCTAGCTGTGGTTCATGAGAAGAGCAGACATGCAATGACACCGGTGGATCCATGTGTGGTTCATGGGAAGAACACACATGCAATGACACTGGTGGATCCATGTGTGGTCTGCGGGAAGAACACACATGCAATGACACTGGTGATATGTGGTTTCTCAGAAGAACACACATGCAATGACTCTAACTGTGGTTAGTGAAAAGAGCAGAGATGCAATGACACCGGTGGATCCATGTGTGGTTAATGAGAAGAACACACATGCAATGACACTGGGTGTGGTTCATGACATGGTTCGTGGGAATAACACACATGCAATGACTCTAGCTGTGATTCATGAAAAGAGCAGACATGCGATGACTCTAACTGTGGTTCATGAAAAGTGCAGACATGCGATGCCACCGGTGGATCCATGTGTGGTCTATGAGAGGAACACACACGCAATGACATCGGTGGAACCTTACGTGGTTTGTGAGAATAACACACATGCAATGACACTGGTAGATCCATGTGTGGTTCATGAAAAGAGCAGACATGCAATGACACTGGTGATATGTTGTTTGTGAGAAGAACACACATGCAATGACTCTAGCTGTGGTTCATGAAGAGAGCACACATGCAATGACACTGGTGGATCCATGTGTGGTTCATGGGAAGAACACACATGCAATGACACTGGTGATATGTTGTTTGTGAGAAGAACACACATGCAATGACTCTAGCTGTGGTTCATGAAAAGGGAAGACATGCAATGACACTGGTGATATGTTGTTTGTGAGAAGAACACACATGCAATGACTCTAACTATGGTTAATGAGAAGAGCAGACATGCAATGACACCGGTGGATCCATGTGTGGTTAATGAGAAGAACACACATGCAATGACACTGGGTGTGGTTCATGATATAGTTTGTGAGAAGAACACACATGCAATGACTCTAGCTGTGGTTCATGAAAAGAGCAGACATGCGATGACTCTAACTGTGGTTCATGAAAAGAGCAGACATGCGATGCCACCGGTGGATCCATGTGTGGTCTATGAGAGGAACACACATGCAATGACACCGGTGGTTCCTTACATGGTTTGTGAGAATAACACACATGCAATGACACTGGTGGATCCATATGTGGTATGTGAAAAGAACACACATGCAATAACACTGGTGATATGTTGTTTGTGAGAAGAACACACATGCAATGACTCTAGTTGTGGTTCATGAAAAGAGAAGACATGCAACGACCCTGGTGGATCCATGTGTGGTTCATGGGAAGAACACACATGCAATGACACTGGTGGATCCATGTGTGGTCTGTGCGAAGAACACACATGCAATGACACTGGTGATATGTGGTCTGTGAGAAGAACACGCATGCAATGTCTCTAGCTGTGGTTCATGAGAAGAGCAGACATGCAATGACACCGGTGGATCCATGTGTGGTTCATGGGAAGAACACACATGCAATGACACTGGTGGATCCATGTGTGGTCTGTGGGAAGAACACACATGCAATGACACTAGTGATATGTGGTTTGTGTGAAGAACACACATGCAATGACTCTAGCTGTGGTTAATGAAAAGAGCAGACATGCAATGACACCGGGGGATCCATGTGTGGTTATTGAGAAGAACACACATGCAATGACACTGGGTGTGGTTCATGATATGGTTTGTGGGAAGAACACACATGCAATGACTCTAGCTGTGATTCATGAAAAGAGCAGACATGCGATGACTCTAACTTTGGTTCATGAAAAGAGCAGACATGCGACGCCACCGGTGGATCCATGTGTTGTCTATGAGAGGAACACACATGCAATGACACCGGTGGATCCTTACGTGGTTTGTGAGAATAACACACATGCAATGACACTGGTGGATCGTGGTTTGTGAGAATAACACACATTCAATGACTCTTGTTGTGGTTCATGAAAAGAGCAGGCATGCAATGACACTGGTGGATCCATGTGTGGTTTATGGGAAGAAGACACATGCAATGACACCGGTGGATCCATGTGTGGTTCATGGGAAGAACACACATGCAATGACACCGGTGGATCCATGTGTGGTTTGTGGGAAGAACACACATGCAATGACACTGGTGATATGTGGTCTGTGAGAAGAACACACATGCAATGACTCTAGCTGTGGTTCATGAAAAGAGTAGACATGCAATGACACCGGTGGATCCATGTGTGGTTAATGAGAAGAACACACATGCAATGACACTGGGTGTGGTTCATGATATCGTCTGTGGGAATAACATGAAGGGAATATGCCCGAGAGGCAATAATAAAGTGGTTATTATCTTATTCCATGTTTATGATAAATTTTTATTTTACATGCTAGAATTGTATTGATCGGAAACATCAATACATGTGTGTTTAATAAACAAAAAGGGTTCCTAGTTCTGCCTCTCTTATATACTAGCTTGTTGATTAACAAGATGATCAAGGTTTCCTGATAATGGACATTGGATGTTGTTAATAACAAGGTCACACCATTGGTGGAATGATGTGATGAACATTCATCCGAAGTATAGCATTACGATCAAAGTCATTATGTTTATATTGCTATATCTTTATCCTTAGACCATGAGATCATGTTAATTGCTAACACCGGAAGAGTATCTTGATAACATCAAACGTCACACCGTAACAGGGTGACTATAAAGATGGGTTTAGTGCTGCGAAGGTGTTATGTTGAGGCTCATGGATCAAGAGTGGAATTTTTCAATCCCGATGACGGATAGATATACTCTGGGCCCTCTCGGTGATATCACATTGAAATAGCTTGCAAGCAAGTGATGTGATCACTAGAATGTTATATCATGGGAACGAGAAAAGAGTGCATGTCGGTAACGAGATCAAACTAGGTATGGAGATACCGATGATCGAATCTCGGACATGTAATATATCGTAGGACAAAGGGATTTAGTTACTAGCGTTAAAGGTTCTCATGATCACAGAAGTCATCGTTGAATGTGTAGGAGTCAGTATGGATCTCCAGGTCCCGCTGCTGATTATTGATCGGAGAGGGGTCTCGCTCATGTCTGCATTATTCGTGAACCGTAGGGTGACACACTTAAGGGATACCGACACCATTTGGAGCAAATATGTTTCAGATAAATATTTAAGAAAGCGCTGGAATTATTTCAATAGACACCGAAACTGTTTCGGGTGAAATTGCTGAAATTGGTTCTGCATGTAATATTGAAATGTTGCAGGGGGTTTTATGTGAATGTTTGTTAATTAAAGTAATTAACAAAATTCTGAATAAAAAATAATAAAATAGCTTTATTAAATGAGAGAGCATTAAATTTGGAGAAATTTAATGCATTTAAAGTGGAGACTTTAAAAGAGAATGTGAAGGGGCAAATTTATGTGGAGGGAGTTACCACCACATGAATGGAGGAGGTGAAGGGTCACCTCCTCCATGCGCCGGCCATGAAGGAGGGGCACCCCCCTCTTCCTATAAAAGGCCACCCCCTCCTCACTTCTCACACACACCTCCTTGTGAAGGATCTCTCTCCCCCTCTAGTATTATTCCCCCATGGTCTCAGATTAGCGAGATACATGTTCCCGGTGGCTTTATCTGGAAAGGAGTTGCTGCTTCCGCTGCTTTGCTAGAGCGAGGGACGGAGGTTGTCGGGGTACCGGACGTGTGTGCGATCACGGATGCACCGCTGCTTTGCGGTGCTGGACTTGGTGGTGCTGGAGCTGGATCTGATGGACGTGCTGGAGCCGGACCTACTGGACTTCATCACGATCTTGAGATCGGCAAGTGTACGACTACATCAACCACGAGTTCCTACTCATTAACAAAGCTTGTTGTCTACGAGGGTAAGTTCTCGTTGGATGTATGTCCACCCGTTGCTTTGTACCTAGTAGATAGATCTTGGCGTGTAGTTCACACCGTAGGAAATTTTTTGTTTTCTATGTTGCGGACCCAACAGTGGTATCAGAGCCTGATCTATGCGTAGGTGCTTAGCACGGGTAGTACACATATGTTGATATGTGGGCGATGGTGATCATGTTATTGCATCTTCTATGTATTTTGGATATTGATGGCATAGTGGGATGAAGTGGCCCGGACCAACCTTACATGTCATCGTACATGAGACCGGTTCCACGACTGACATGCAACTTGGTTTGCATAAGTGGTTGGCGGGTGTCTGTCTCTCCTACTATAGTCAATATATGATTTACAACGAGTTGCTAATAACTTAGTTATCCTTGTTGTGGTTCGTGTTCGTAGGTAAGGACAGTTCTATCTCCGAAAGCCCTAAGCCACGTAAAACTTGCAATTGATAAATTAGAGGCGTCTAGTTTAGATCGTTGCTGGGCTAGTGTATTGATATGGTATTGTTGTAAGTAGATGTATGATAGATACTCTTACAACACACTCAACGTGTAAGTTCCATAGACCTTGGCCTTACACACAAAGGAATGATAGAGATCATACCACGATGCAAGTGATAGAGATCAAATGCATGGACCATATCATCTCACTTTACACATTAGATGTTTGCATCTTATATTGCTAGTTTGGTGCTTTTAGTAGCATTGTAAGATGATCCCTCATTTAAATATCAAGATAAAATGTGTTCTTCCTTAAGTATGCACCGTTCTATGGATCGTGTTTCGAGACATCACATGATGATCGGGTGTTCTCAACTCTATGCTTTCATGCAACGGGTGTAAGACAGTTTTACACACGCGAATACTAAGGTTCTTACTTGGCGAGCCTAGCATGTACAGACATGGCCTCAACACGGACGAAAGGTTAAGCATGAGTCATATAGTTGATGTGATGACCATATTGATGCTCGCTTTTGAAGCTACAATCGACTCACGTGATGATCGGACTTGGTGTAGTGGATTTGGTTCATGTAATCACCAAAAAGGCACGAGGGATGTCGTTTTTGAGTGGGAGTTCATTTCTAATTTGGATTAGTCGAACTCAATTTGTCATAAACTAAATCAAAGTGAATTTGCATAATTTGTTGTAGTCATTGGCATCTGTTCACTACCTTATGCTTAGTTTTAATTGAGATAATAGAACTATAGAATTCTGGATATTTACTTTACGAACTGGTATCATATTGTTTTGAATGTCAATTTAAAGTTTATAAGTCCTATTGCAAACTTTCAGCAAACTCTATTTACTCCATGAAGTTTAATAAGTAGTATTAAATAGAGAGTAAGAATTCCAATGTTAGTATCTAAAGTATCATGTTTTCCATGATTATTGATATTCAAAAGTTGTTTTAATATCAAGATTATATTGGAGCTGAAAATTGTTTCAGAAACCATCATGTGTGAAAGATATTGTGATATCTGAAACAATGTTTTTTGGTTGCATTATGATAGAGTATAATTTAGCAAAATACATGTTCTCATATTGTATGAGAATTTGTGAAAGATGGAGATGTTAGGCATCCGAATCTACCAAAAAGGTTTTGGGAACTGATATTATACTCGCGATTCTTCCTTATAGGCTATAGTAGCTTGATCATGAAAGTTGTCATGATATGGATGAATAGAAGATGTAAGTAAAATGTTTACTACACTAATAGATTACTAAAGAATGGATTTTTGAAAGAACACCAAACATTTGATGATGGTGATCCACTTCAAAGTGCAAGTCCAAAGGTATTAGTATTTGACTATATACGCTTTGTACCATGTGTCATGTTGATGACACCACTATTGATGTTGATAGATTCTTTTAAAAGAAAAGGAATTGCTGAAAGAGAATCTATAAAATATTTGGCAGAAAATAAAAGGTTGGAGATGTCCAACTTAGGTATATAGAAGATATACATGTTATGGCTATATTCCTTGCTTGTTAAACAATGTGGTTCTTAGGTATTGGATATCGGTATTGGATACCGAATTGGTTGGTATGAAGTGTCATACAGGACAACGCAATTCATGAACTACAATGGCCTAAGTAACCAGAAAGAGAATGAGTGGTGATGTTCATCGAAAACAAATAAAGTGTTATTGTGTTTTTCGTTGTCATCAAACCAAGCCTTCAAGATTTGTTTAAATAATTGTTATTTTGTTCCGGTATTATGAGAACAATGGCTGTTCAAATAATTACCGTATTCCATAAAGGATGGATGAACTTTTACAAGTCTAGTTGGAGAAATCACATCCATAAACACTATTGCTAAAATGTCGCAAGACAAATGATTGAAAGATCACTTATGAAGTGACATCGCTGTTTAAATTATATTGGAAAGAAAACATGAAGAAACTCCATGTTGATGGATTTTTGGAGTCTTTGATTTTGATCAATTGACGCATGTGAGACTTCCCTCGAGATAATTGAAACTCCGTCCATAGGCCAGAGAGGAACGGATGACTAGCTTATTGGAAATTGTGCATGCTGATGTGCATAGTCCATTATGTGTAGCCATATGCGATGGATCTTTTTGCTTCATATGCTTTCTCCGAAAATTTGAGTGAATATATCTGTATATTTACTTAATAAGGAAGAAGTATGAACCATTTGAAAATTGTTCAAAGACTTTCAAGATGAAGTGGAAAATCATTGTAACAAGAAAATAAAGAGTTTATGATTCGATCATAAAGGAAGATATTTGAGTTACATGTTTAGCAAAAACACCTAAGACTTGAGGAATTGTTCCATGATTTGTGTTTCCCGATAAACCATAGGAGTATGGCATATTCGAGAGATAAAATCAAACCATGTTTGACATGGTAAGATCAAGGGTGTCATTTATAAAACTGCCATTATGTTTTAAGGATTGAAGCTTTAGAGACTACCGCTTTTACACTGAAAAGAGCACCATCGTGATCCATTGAAATGACACCATATGAGTTATGGTTTGGGATAAAACCTGAATTGTCTTTCTTAAATTTTGGTATGCTATGCATAAGTAAAATGTTTACAACCAAAGTCGAATAAGCACGTCTTTGTAGGTTATCCCAAAGAATTTGTTGGAAATTTCTCCATAACACCAAGGACAAAAGAGTTTGTTACTTGGAACGTCAAGTTTCTTGAGAAGGATTTTTTCGTGAAAAGTTAAGTGGGAGGACAATAGAACTTTGATAAGGTTGTTGAACCTTAGCTATATGTGCTAAGTAGCATGGCAGGAAAGTGTCCCGTGGCGCCACAATGCTCATGGCTCTCGTGATTACAAAAGGTGTGATCTCGGAGATTAGAGTTCCTATAGAACCGTGTGGGTCGGTAAGAATCAAATAGTAAGATTTGATAAGCAAGTCGTTATTGTTTTGACAATGATGAACCGACTACATGCAAAGAAGCGATGATGGGCCCTGACTCCATAAAATGACTAGAAGTCATAGAATCCGTGATAGTATCCATACACGAGAAAACAAGTTTCTGAACTTGAAAGACCCTCCGGAAAGGCGTGAAGCCTATCGGTCGTGTTTGGATCTATAAAGAAATAAGACATGGATGTTTAACATCTATGAAATAGTCGACATGTCGGAAAGAAGTTTACGACAATGTTCAAGGAGTTGACTATGACAAGATTTGATCTTTCATAGCGATATATAGTCTTGACGGATTAATGTAGCAACCACTACATATAATTTGGTATATGGTAGTTGAATAAACAAAACAAGGTTCTTCTAATAGAACGGTAACCTAGGACATTTACATGACATGGTCCAAGGGTTTTGTTAATTCAAAGGGTGCTAAAAGGGCATGTAAACTTCAATAGTTGAAGTAAGCATAGCGGAGTTGGAATCTTCACCATGATGAAACTGTTAAAAGAGTTTAAATTCATCGGAGATGATGAAGATGCTTGCATTTGCAAGAAATTAAGTGGGAGCACTGAGACATATTTCTAATACATTATGTAGAGGACATATTGTTGATTGGAAATGATGTATATTGTATTGACACAAGTTAAGAATTTCATTAAAATAAGATTTCAATGAAAGACTTGGGCAAACCCGGAATATTAGGCATCAATATCTATATGGATAGATTAAGGCGCTAATATGGTTGTGCCAGACATACATATATGATATATTGAAAGGGTTTAATATGGAAACAACAAGAAAGGTTCTTGCTGCATGGAAAGGATTGTATCAAAATTCAAGTGTTTCAACACTTGGTGAGTAAAATCACATGAAGATTTTGATCGATTATACCATGATATGTATATATCCAGAATGTCCTATGCTCTAAATGTTATGAGCATATACCAGAATGATTCATAAGATGATCATTGGACAATAGTGAAGATATTCTTATGAGCTTTGGAAGAACTAAGAATATATAATGTATAAGTGACAAATAGTTAAAGGTAGTTCATTGTAAAGTGTTACATTGATACTAGTTTTGTCACAAGATACAAATTAAATTTATCTCAATTTAGACTATGGGTGGCACAATGTAATGGAAAGGATGTTCCATGATGGATTTGGATGAGTTCCAAAGTTGAGACATTGTGACGGATACTACAACAAAAGGCTAAGTATATGACTGCTATAGTAGCAGCAAAGGAGGGCATTTGTGTTAAGTAGTTTGTTAGCAAACTAGGTGTGGTTAAAAGTAGGCTAATACTATGAAGATATATTGTGTGACAATAATATCAACATATTTTAAACCGAACAAACTAAAGGTCTCACCAGAGGACCAAATTTATACAATGCCATCTCATTTGAGAATGAGTGATGCGTAGAGACGCAAAGACATGCAAATACACACGACCAAAACTGCCGAGATCCGGAGATTATGTTAACCACTAGCAATTGCGTATATGCAACACCAGAAAGCCATAGGTGTTCAATACGCAAAGTTTTTCAAACTAGATTATTGACTTTAGTGCAAGTGGGAGACTGAAGGGAATATGCCCGAGAGGCAATAATAAAGTGGTTATTATCTTATTCCATGTTTATGATAAATTTTTATTTTACATGCTAGAATTGTATTGATCGGAAACATCAATACATGTGTGTTTAATAAACAAAAAGGGTTCCTAGTTCTGCCTCTCTTATATACTAGCTTGTTGATTAACAAGATGATCAAGGTTTCCTGATCATGGACATTGGATGTTGTTAATAACAAGGTCACACCATTGGTGGAATGATGTGATGAACCTTCATCCGAAGTATAGCATTACGATCAAAGTCATTATGTTTATATTGCTATAATATCATACGAAGTAATCTTTATCCTTAGACCATGAGATCATGTTAATTGCTAACACCGAAAGAGTATCTTGATAACATCAAACGTCACACCGTAACAGGGTGACTATAAAGATGGGTTCGATTACTACGAAGGTGTTATGTTGAGGCTCATGGATCAAGAGTGGAATTTGTCAATCCCGATGACGGATAGATATACTCTGGGCCCTCTCGGTGATATCACATTGAAATAGCTTGCAAGCAAGTGATGTGATCACTAGAATGTTATATCATGGGAACGAGAAAAGAGTGCATGTCGGTAATGAGATCAAACTAGGTATGGAGACACCGATGATCGAATCTCGGACATGTAATATATCGCGGGACAAAGGGATTTAGTTACTAGCGTTAAAGGTTCTCACGATCACAGAAGTCGTCGTTGAATGTGTAGGAGTCAGTATGGATCTCCAGGTCCCGCTGCTGATTATTGATCAGAGAGGGGTCTCGATCATGTCTGCATTATTCGCGAACCGTAGGGTGACACACTTAAGGGATACCGACACCATTTGGAGCAAATATGTTTCAGATAAAGATTTAAGAAAGCGCTGGAATTATTTCAATAGACACCGAAACTATTTCAGGTGAAATTGCTGAAATTAGTTCTGCATGTAATATTGAAATGTTGCAGGGGGTTTTATGTGAATGTTTGTTAATTAAAGTAATTAACAAAATTCTGAATAAAAAATAATAAAGAGTTTTATTAAATGAGAGAGCATTAAATTTGGAGAAATTTAATGCATTTAAAGTGGAGACTTTAAAAGAGAATGTGAAGGGGCAAATTTATGTGGAGGGAGTTACCACCACATGAATGGAGGAGGTGAAGGGTCACCTCCTCCATGCGCCGGCCATGAGGGAGGGGCAACCCCCCTCCTCCTATAAAACGCCACCCCCTCCTCACTTCTCACACACACCTCCTTGTGAAGGATCTCTCTCCCCCTCTAGTATTATTCCTCCATGGTCTCGGATTAGCGAGATACATGTTCCCGGTGGCTTTATCTGGAAAGGAGTTGCTGCTTCCGCTTTCTTTGGAGCGAGGGATGGAGGTTGTCAGGGTACCGGACGTGTGTGCGATCACGGATGCACCGCTGCTTTGCGGTGCTGGAGTTGGTGGTGCTGGAGCTGGATCTGATGGACGTGCTGGAGCCGGACCTGCTGGACTTCATCACGATCTTGAGATCGGCAAGTGTACGACTACATCAACCACGAGTTCCTACTCGTTAACAAAGCTCGTTGTCTACGAGGGTAAGTTCTTGTTGGATGTATGTCCACCCGTTGCGTTGTACATAGTAGATAGATCTTGGCGTGTAGTTCACACCGTAGGAATTTTTTTGTTTTCTATGCTGCGGACCCAAAAGAACACACATGGAATGACTCTAGTTGTGGTTCATGAAAAGAGCAGACATGCGATGACTCTAACTATGGTTCATGAAAAGAGCAGACATGTGATGCCACCGGTGGATCCATGTGTGGTCTACGAGAGGAACACACATGCAATGACACCGGTGGATCCTTACGTGGTTTGTGAGAATAACACACATGCAATGACACTGGTTGATCCATGTGTGGTTCATGGAAAGAACACACATGCAATGACACTGGTGATATGTTGTTTGTGAGAAGAACACACATGCAATGAATCTAGCTGTGGTTCATGAAAAGAGAAGACATGCAATAACACTGGTGGATCCATGTGTGGTTCATGGGAAGAACACACATGCAATGACACTGGTGGATCCATGTGTGGTCAGTGGAAAGAACACACATGCAATGACACTGATGATATGTGGTTTGTCAGAAGAACACATATAAAATGACTCTAGTTGTGGTTAATGAGAAGAGCAGACATGCAATGACATCGGTGGATCCATGTGTGGTCAATGAGAAGAACACACATGCAATGACACTGGGTGTGGTTCATGATATGGTTTGTGAGAAGAACACACATGCAATGACTCTAGCTGTGGTTCATGAAAATAGCAGACATGCGATGACTCTATCTGTGGTTCATGAAAAGAGCAGACATGCGATGCCACCGGTGGATCCATGTGTGGTCTATGAGAGGAACACACATGCTATTACACCGGTGGATCCTTACGTGGTTTCTGAGAATAACACACATGCAATGACACTGGTGGATCCATGTGTGGTTCATGGGAAGAACACACATGCAATGACACTGGGTGTGGTTCATGAGAAGAGTAGACATGTAATGACACTGGTGGATCCATGCGTGGTTCATGGGAAGAACACACATGCAATGGCACTGGTGGATCCATGTGTGGTCTGTGGGAAGAACACACATGTAATGACACTGGTGATATGGGTTTATGAGAAGAACACACATGCAATGACTCTAACTGTGGTTAATGAAAAGAGCAGACATGCAATGACACCGGTGGATCCATGTGTGGTTAATGATAAGAACACACATGCAATGACACTAGGTGTGGTTCATGATATGGTTTGTGGGAAGAACACACATGCAATGACTCTAGCTGTGGTTCATGAAAAGAGCAGACATGCGTGACTCTAACTGTGGATCATGAAAAGAGCAGACATGCGATGCCACCGGTGGATCCATGTGGTTCTATGAGAGGAACACACATGCAATGACACCGGTGGATCCTTACGTGGTTTGTGAGAATAACACATGTGCAATGACACTGGTGGATCCATGTGTGGTTCATGGAAAGAACACACATGCAATGACACTGGTGATATGTTGTTTGTGAGAACAACACACATGCAATGACTCTAGTTGTGGTTCATGAAAAGAGCAGACATGCAATGACACTGGTGGATCCATGTGTGATTCATGGGAAGAACACACATGCAATGACACTGGTGGATCCATGTGTGGTCTATGGGAAGAACACACATGCAATGACACTGGTGATATGTGGTTTGTGAGAAGAACACACATGCAATGACTCTAGCTGTGGTTAATGAGAAGAGCAGACATGCAATGACACCGGTGGATCCATGTGTGGTTAATGAGATGAACACACATACAATGGCACTGGGTGTGGTTCACGATAAGGTTTCTGAGAAGAACACACATGCAATGACTCTAGCTGTGGTTCATGAAAATAGCAGACATGCGATGACTCTAACTGTGGTTCATGAAAAGAGAAGACATGCGATGCCACCGGTGGATCCATGTGTGGTCTATCAGAGGAAAACACATGCAATTACACCGGTGGATCCTTACGTGGTTTGTGAGAATAACACACATGCAATAACACCGGTGGATCCATGCATGGTTAATGGGAAGAACACACATGCAATGACACTGGGTGTGGTTCATGATATGGTTTGTGAGAAGAACATACATGCAATGACTCTAGATGTGGTTCATGAAAAGAGCAGACATGCAATGACACCGGTGGATCCATGTGTGGTTCATGGGAAGAACACACATGCAATGACACTGGTGGATCCATGTGTGGTCTGTGGGAAGAACATACATGCAATAACACTGGTGATATGTGGTTTGTGAGAAGAACACACATGCAATGACTCTAGCTGTGGTTAATGAGAAGAGCAGACATGCAATCACTATAACAGATCCTAGAATCGGTGATGAATTGCCTGGTGACAAAATTCAGAACCGTCACCGAAAGTAACCATAGGTGACGGATTAGTTTTGGGCGTCACGTATGCTTGATAATGCGTGACGGTCGCGTTTCGCGTCACGGCAAACCGTCGCCGATTATCCGCACGACGGATTTTAGAGCGTCGTAGATTAAGCCGTCATCGATTGTTCGTGGGACCAACGAGTTAGCAATTGTGTTAAAAACGATAAAAGGGCAAAGGTGGGTTTTGAACCGAGAACCTAGTACAAAGTAAAACATTTCGTTACCGCTGGGCTACCATTCGGTTTTTGAATTGTTTGATTGGCCTACCATTTTGTAAACTCTATGTGCAGTACGTGGCATGTACAAACACGGATCGTTATAGTTAGGTCTTGTGCGATCTTCCAAACAGTTTTCTTCTCTGTTCTTGCGAACAAGCGCCGTCTAGGGTATCCCTTGTCCAGGCGATCACGACATTCGCTGGCCCTTCATCTACAAGTGCTGGTGACTTGCGCCACGCGATCACGACGATCGATCACGATCCCAGCTAGCTAGGCTTCGCGGCAGGCTCAAATCACGATCTTCACCAACTTGGATTTGGTTCTCTCGCGAAAATCGCGAGTTGCAGGTTCGACAACGAGGTCGTCCCATCCACGCTCAGCAGCATCGCGCCCATCCTGCGTGTCGCCGCCGAGATCGAGCCCATCAAAGCCCTTTATTATAAGCTTCCCTGGATCTGGCGCACGGCGATAGGAAGCACATGTGAGTTCCTTTGAGATCTGTTATGAAATTGATTTGGATTGGTGTTTATGTTACACATTGTGATTTATTTGGACTTTGGTAAACAATTTTCACATCGATTAGTACAAATTGAATGGCATCATGACTCGAGTGGAACACATTATATATATTTTTGTAGGCGATGGATCGACAGTGGATTACTCATGGGCGCAAGTTCACCCCTTTTTACCTACAAGGTGTCCGCGAGTTTATGGAGTTTGCGCGTGCAAACTGCAACGAAGGTGCATCAATATTGTGCCCATGCCAAAAATGCCTTAATATTACGCAGCAGACTCGAAACCGCTGAGTATCACTTACACGCCAATGGTATGGCTGTTTCATACACAAAGTGGAGTTGTCATGGAGAAGATGATGGTCCTAATGAAAACTATGATCATAGTTTGTATCAAAGCGATGACGATGATGATTATGATGATGGAAATGAGAATCATAATGATCATGTTGACAGGATGTTAGATGAGCTGCATGATTCTGGTGACAGAGGCCCAAGTGACACTAATTTCTATGCGAAACTCCTCGAAGAAGCTAAGAAAGAGCTTCACGAGGGATGCACCACTGAGACAAGGTTGTCATTCATTATGAAGATGCTTTCCATGAAATCATACAACCGGGTCACAAATAGAGCTTTTGATCAATTTATGGGCTCTTATGTGCTTTGCCAAAAGTGAATTTTCCCAAGTCCTATGCTGAAGCTAAGAGTGTTCTTTCTGAGGTTGGGCTTGGTTATGACACAATTCATGTTTGCAAGTATGACTGTGCTCTGTTTTGGGGAGACCATGCCAAAAAAACTCATTGTCCTGAGTGTGGATTTTCAAGGTGGAAAGACCCGGAAGCAAAGAGAAAGATTCCCCACAAGGTGCTTCGATACTTTCCTATAATCCCAAGGTTACAGAGATTTTTTGTTTCCAAGGAAGCGTCGATGAACACCAAGTGGCACAAGGAGAAGAGGGTTGGACAACCGGGTATTTTGAGGCACCCAGTTGATGGTGAAGCATGGAAGCACTTTGACAAGGAGTTTGGATGGTTTGCTTCAAATGCCCGTAACATAAGGCTTGGTATTGCGATAGATGGATTCAACCCATACGGAAACATGAGTAGTTCATACAGTATGTGGCCAGTTTTTGTCATTCCATACAACTTCCCACCATGGATGTGCGTGGATCAATCCAACTTCATGATGTCATTGCTAATCCCTGGAAAAAATTCACCAGGAAAGGATTTTCATGTATTTTTGCAGCCATTGATAAAAGATATGATGAAGTCATGGAGTGGCGTGGGCACATATAATGCATGCACAGGTAGAGAGTTTCCGTTGCATGCTACCTTTCTTTGGTCGATTCATGACTATCCTGGATATGCCACGATGTCTGCCCGTAGCACAAGAGGGTTTTTCGCATGTGCGCACTGCGATAAGGATCCTTGCTACGAGTCTTTGCATAATAAAATTGGTTATATTGGTCATCGTCGATTTCTGCCTCACGATCACAAGTGGAGGAGTAGCAGAGCCTTCAATGGAAAACCTGAACCTAAGGATGCACCAACAAGTTTCACACTTGCAGAAAGAGAGGAGAGGGTACAGAGAGTTCAGGATTACAGGCCAGGGAAAAATCCATCAACTAGGAAGAGAAAGCGTGGCATGACTGGTGAGCCAACCTGGCACCTCAAGATCAGCTTATATGATCGCCATCTTGGTCAAGATTGAAGTTTGTTCACAACCTAGATGTGATGCACATTGAGAAGAACATATTGGACAATATCCTTGGTACCCTTCTTGAGCTTGATGGAAAGAACAAGGACACTGTTGGTGGTAGAATGGATTTGGAGAAATTTAATGTCAGGAAGTTCGATGAAACCTGAGGCCAAGGGTTTTTCAAAGGAGAAAGCACCATGGACGCTTCAAAAGGAAGGCAAACAAAAATTGTGCAAGTATTTGGCCAACACTAGGTTCACAGATGGTTTTGCTGGAAACTTAGTAAGATGTGTGGACATCCCAGGGGGTAAAGTGCACGGTCTGAAGATGCATGACTGCCACATACTTATGTAGCGTGTGTTGCCGGTAGTGCGAGAGGATTGCATCAAAGGCGATGTATGAGATCATTGCTGAACTGGGAAACTTTTTCAGGGAGTTGTGTGCCAAAACTCTAAGAGCATCTGTGCTGCATCGAATGAAGGTTGAAATTGTCATAATTCTTTGCAAGATTGAGCTTCTATTTCCCCCATCATTCTCTGATGTAATGGTGCACCTGGCTATTCATCTACCTGATGAGGCACTTCAGAGGGGGCCTGCTCAATATGGTTGGATGTATCCAGTTGAAAGAAGGCTCGGGTACCTGAAATCAACTGTGCGTAGCAAATCAAGGCCTGAAGGTTCAATTGCTGAGGGATATATCGTGGATGAGTGCTTGCATCATTGCTCTAAATTTTTGGGCGATGTCATAGAAACCAGACATAACAAGCCTGAGAGGAACCAAGATAAGAAACAAAGAGTTGATCCGCTAGAGTTTGATATTTTTTCAGATGGAGCCAGAGGTTTAGGACTATCCAAGTTGAAGTATTTTCCCAAAGAATTTGGATATGGTTTGGTATGTACTTGAGAACTGTGATGAGGCACAAAATTATATTCGTAGGTCTATTTACCTTTTATTAATCATTCAAAATTTTCAGTAATATTTTGTGTTATAGCAGTACCATTACTAATTTGTTTTGATTTTAGGAATTTCGACAACAACTTCTGAGCGGGGTGTGAACAACATTGAGGCGAAACTAGAGAAAGAATTCCCTGCATGGTTTAAAAAACATGTCAGTAATTTGGACAATGCTCCAGAAGATTTAAAATCACTAGCACTTGGTCCAGATGCTCGTGTAGTTGTACACCCTATGTGCAATGTAAATGGCGCTAGGTTCCATTCCGTCGAGCGTGAGCAGAACATGAGGACTCAAAACTCAGGCATAATGACAAGGGGATCCGTTTCGAACAAGATCAAGAATCCTACGGTGTGATGAAGGAGGTTCTTGAGTTATGATGCAGAAACAAGCACTGACGGATCCGTGTTCTTGTTCTGCTGTGATTGGTTTGACCTTGGAAGTAGGAAAACCACGGAGATGAAGGATGATGGATACTTTAAAAGCATCAATACGTTTGTATTGTGGTACAAGAATGCCCCTTTCATATTAGCTCACCAATCAGATACTTGTTTTTACTTGGAAGAGACAAATTTGGTGATCCTTGGAAGGTGGTGCAAACTTTCAAGCACGGGAATGTATACGATGTTCTAGAAAAAGATGATGAAGGCAATGCAGGTGCATACCAGGAAGACCTAGGCTCAGAAGATCCCATTGTTCACCAAATCGAGGACGAGGAAGATGAATATGTTGATGATCATGAAGACGACATGGCCGATCGCTCTGATGATGTGGTATTTGTTGACTCTCAGACTGTTAGACACCTAGAAGGGAAAAATGGTGTAAACAATGATATGGACCTGAGCGACGAAGAACAAGAAGACTTGGAACCGGTTGTCGATGAATTTGGGAGGAGCATTTCAGATGTTGATAGTGATATTGACTAGTACCTTTTGAAAATGCGTTACTAAAATACTAGCACGCAGTTGTACTGTTTGATACTAGTTATGGAGACTGTTGCATTCAATTCCCAGTAACCATGTTATACACAAAATTATTAATTACAATGATATATATGGTCGTACCTAGATGTTTTTGCTTGTTTTTTCATACTTACTTCGAGCAGCAAAATAGATTTACTGGAGATAGATACTTCTTTACGTGACACAACCTACGTGGCAGACATGTCCGTCTAGTAAGTTGTGCATGCATAAAATTTGTAGCTCATAAAATATTCATAGATACCGATGAAATTAACTCAATTAACACGATTTCACTATAATTGGCAGCAATGACAGGCATAATATATTTCAGCTCATAAAAAATTTAATAGTACCATTACACTTAACCATGTCTTCAGACATAATAATACCACATAATGAAAGGACCATAAAATATTGTCTTAACATCTCATATTATTAGGTCGACAAATGACCCATGACCATCATAGTGAAAATAATCAAGGCTACTAAAGTTCCACATTTGGAACATAGAAGGCAAATAGGAAAGCCCCCTTACGTCCCACGTACAGCATGATAAACATTTTGTCTCCAATTCGCCGAAAATCCTCCTCCTGTGACATCACATCCCTCCACCCAGCGCATCATACTCGGCCATCCTTAGGAGAAATTGAGTACGACCCTTTGACCTTTGTGTATTTATCACACACAATTATGATATCACCATATTCAGCCATGTCTTCAGGGACAAGGCGTCGCGAGACTTTCTGTTCTTAGTCCACATGCACAATGTGAACATTTGTTAATCGGAAAATTATAGGCACAACAAAGTAGATCACTCGTACTTACCAGCTCTTTCTTCCTGCAATTTGTCCAGCTTAATATGTGGATCAGAGACTCACATTTTCCAACTTGATAAGGCCCAGCTCCATGTTCATCAACCAGCATGTCAATGATGTCAACATTGCTGACCACTGACTCCATCATTCTCTAGTTAATTATGGTTCCATCAGTGGCATGCATAGCGTCAAGTATTCTTTTCTTATCCTAGGTCAGATTGTAATATGCTGTACAAGTTCAAATACTTAATTAAATGAATATTACTGAATCAAAATTAAGATTAATGCATGGTAGGTACGTCGATATTAAGATTGTTTAGGAACAAGGAAAAAATATCGTGCTAAAAACAGAGCAACTACTTCTTTTTTCATAAGGAAAAAACTAGAGACAATTCCATCGGTGACATTCTACACATTACAAAGTAGACTAGAAACCGAGTAAAATGGGTGAACCTAAATATTTTAGTGGATCTACATATATACATCCATTTTATACAAACTCGTAAACATCGTATATTTGTAAACGGAGGGAGTAGTTCAAATAAGCAGTTACTTACATGGGTGGGTGATCGGTAGGTTGATCGACGTCACAGGGGTAGATGGACCTTGTGTGTCGGTAAAGAAGACAAGCTCCGTTCCAACATCCAGATTGTAGACTCTAGCAAATTCTCTCCAATATTGCCCTTCAAGATATGTTCTGCCATCCTTGTTGATACAATCAACGTTGAATTCGAACCCTTCTTCCTTAACCACCTCGACCACAAAATCATTCTCGTGGTCGACAGAGTCGATGGCAAACTTCTTAAGGAAATTCGCTCTAGCATAGCAGGGTATTAACTGAAGAAAAATGGAACATGTTTACTACATGACAAACTAACAGATGCTATAATTCATGACAAAAGGGTGGAATAGGAAAGAATGATGATAATACAAAAAATAAAACCAGTACCGTCATTTCTTCAAAATTCTTTACAAGGGTGAGAACAAAAAAGGACTTGATCTTGTCGCCAGTCAAGATGACCCTTGGTGTCAAAACACCAAGGACACTACTTAATCAAAAAAGAAAATTTAAAGATCATTGGCGTACATTTTGTCCAAATAGATCCAAAGACATGCGAACTAGATAGGTTAGATTTTTACCTAACGATCTTGCCCTTCGCCATCCCTCTCTGATGATCTCTGCGGCCTAGGCAAAGGTGGTTTAGATGGTAAGGCCGACTCCAACTATGCCTTTAGGGTTTGTTGGAGGAGAGCGATATATATATGGTCCGACTATGCTTGCACATTCGGCCTGGACCCGCTTGTAAGCTTAATTTGTGGGTCGACGTGATTAGCTTTAGCCGTTAGGCAAAACAAGGAAATATATTGATTACATTTAGTGTGAGCAAGGAAATTGATTTGGTTTTTATTGCTCTGTCTTAGTCGTCATAGTTAGGTCCTGTAAGATCCTCTAAAATAGAATCTTGAGACTAACAAGGAAAGAATTAGCTATATTAATTAAATCCTTTACTTAGACTATGTTGCAAATTTTATGAAAAGTATTGGAAATAAGGAGTTTGCCTTTCATGTTTGTGGTTGTTTTTAGACATTCAAGGATCATCATGTAAAGTACATAAGTTTCTGGTTTGAGATTGGTTTCAAAAACATTTTGTAGTCCAAACTTACTTCAAACTTTCTTAGCTACAAAATAAAGCATCAAACCATCTAATTTAGTAAACAAATGCAGCAGTATCGACATGAGAATTCAGATAACAAGTGCACCAGTAACGCAACAACAAACTCCATACACATTAACATAGTCTTAAACAACTGGGTATGATTGCCCAGCTTCCACCATACATAATAAAAACTTAGTATTCAAACAGCACTTTCTCTTCATCTCGGGGGACAACACAAACATAAACTAAACTTGTGAAACAGAACATGAGGGCCAATAGGACCGATAACCGGATGAGGCCACCCTTGACGTACTTGTCGAGGAATCGCTAAAGCGGCATGCTTCGCTTTGGTGTGGCCTTGTGCTTCGCTGCTTACGCCAACGCATCCGCGTGCCGGATCATGCTCTCTAAGTTCTTGGTGATGACCTGCCGCAGAATGGGCAAGATAGCTCCTGTCATGAAAGGTATCTGCCACTCACGAGCCGCTTAAGAACAAAGCGGCTCTGCGGTCCCCGCTATCCTTTCCATGGCCCACGTCGTCAGTATTCCCGTGAATTTGAAATATGAAGTGAGATAAACAGAGCACAACAACGATCAAACGAAATAAGCTGTAAAAATTAACAATCTTGCCAAAATTATTCTAAATTGTTGCGGTGATAGTACTAACATTTGATGAATCGAGGACAGTTTTGTGTTGTAGTGATAGTACTAACATTTGATGAATCGAGGATAATGTTGTGTGACCAATATTTGATGAATCGAGGATAGTTTTGTCTTATCATGTCTAGTGAGCGCTGGAACGCCTGAGCGTTCATTTCTATCTGCTTCAAAGTCCATAATGGATAATTTATTAAAGAACAATATTCTTTGGGGACATAATTCAAGGCATGTGAACTTTAGGGGCAAATAACCAATTTTTCCTAAATAAAATTCTTGCAATCAAAATCACTAGAATGAAAGAAGACTCGGATGAATTTAAGTTTCAAACGCATTAATCATTACACATTAAATTCCATTCATCAAATCAATCATTTCTTACCAAATAAAATTCTTGTTATCATAATCTCTACAATCAAATTAGACTCAGATGAATTTAAGGCACTTAATGATGAATCATTTACAAGTTAACTACCTTAACACATTCAGAAAGTTATCTGATAACTATGAACCGATAGATATCATATGAGTAATCATAATAAGTAGAATTAAAGAAGGCTTGGATGAATTTAAGTTTTAAACACATTGATCGTTACACTAAATAGGATACTGATTCCAACACACTATGGAATCGTCACATTAATAAGCAGCAAATTTAGATAATGGTAATTATGAATTCCATGCATCAGATCAATCCTTTATTCCCAAACAAAAGTCTTGCTATCATAATCTCTACAATCAAATTAGACTCAAATAAATTTAAGTCGCTTGTGTCGATCAATCATGTGCAAGGTAACTACCTTAACACATTCAGAATGTAATCTGATAACTATTAACTGATAGATATCATATGAGCAATCATAATCACTAGAATGAAACAAGACTCGGATGAATTTAAGTTTCAAACACATTAATCATTACACTTAATAGGATACTAATTGATACACACTATGGAATCAACACATTAATAAGCAAAAAATTAAGAAAATGGTAATTATAAATTCTATGCATCAGATCAATCTTTTCTTCCCAAACAAAAATCTTTGTTATCATAATCTCTACAATCAAATCAGACTCGGATGAATTTAAGGCACAACATTCAGAAATTAATCTAATAACCATGAACCCATATATATCATATGAGTAAGAATACTATATGGCAGATCAAATCAAAGTCAACTACAAAGGAACCGTACGAACCCTAGAATCAAGAATATCAAGAAGACCACCTAGACAGCAGAAATCAATCTACTCTACGAACAAACCCTATGTGAACAGTAAGATGAACAGAGGAGATCGAACAGAACAGCTCAGAACCTCGGTGCCATCGTCGGAGGCCTCCTCCTTGAACAGTACATCTTCTTTGCGGGCTTGTTCATAGAGGTACTCGATGGAGTCAGGATCTTCACCGTCGTAGTACTCATCGTCCGGCACAACGATGACCTGGCGGCCTGCATGCGGGTTCTGTAGATCTGCCGCGGGAGCCACGACGTCCTCCTTCTTCTCATCATCGACGGCGACCACGACGGGTATGGTGGAGTCCGAAACGGTCACGAAGCGCAAGAGTGCTCCGAAGAAGACTCCTGCCGCCACTGCGGGCGACGACCATGATCGCCAGAGTGAGCCATAGCCCGACCGGCTGCCTTTCATGGCGAGCTTCATCTTGCAGATTCACTAAAGGATGAGATTGGTGGTGCGGTGGTGGGAGCGGATTGGGGTTTTCGGCAGATTGGGGAAGAAGTGGACGATGGTGGGAGAGAAGATGAGACCGATGTGTTATATAGATGCTGGCGGTTCGGTTTCCTCTGGTGCACGCGTGGGTGTGGAATCATGTAGTCCTGCATGTAGTCCACTTTCCCATTGCTTTCACATTGGACCCACAATGTAAAACAAGTAAAACATTGGCCATGTGTCTTACATTGTACCCTAGTTTGCACAAAAAATAATAAACCTTGAGTTTGTTGAATGAAAGTTGAGGTTGCTCTCTCACACTTGGTTTCAAGTGTGAGTCTCATGTGTAAGTATCCAAATTACCTAGGAGATGCCGAACTCCATGGCATACTTTCTCAGAATGGTCTAAGATTTTGGCATGTAGGTGTATCTTGTCATAGCACACATTTCATCTTTTGGGTTTTTGGTCCAATTATGATTTCAAATACCATTTTCCATTTTAATAATTGAAACTCAACTACATTTTGTAAAGGTAGTTCAAAAATTTGAATAATTTTGTATTTCACCAACATGGTATGGTATTTGGGGTCATTTAGTTGGAATGTGACCACTTTGTTGATTGTCAAATGATTGTTTGCTCAAATTTTACCTCAAGTCAAATTTTGGTCAATATGGTCAAAACATTGAAATATTGATCTATATCTACATCATTTCAACCTAATTTGTTTTGGCAAAAATCATTTTTAGGTCCACAAGATGTGGTTTAATCATGGATATATTGTTAGGTCAGCTTGGTTCGTACATATGCGTCCTCTGCGTTCGAAGCGAATTTGACCTAAAAATTCAGATTTGGATTTCAGGACTTGTGTATGTCTGAATTCCATGAGGTTTTCACCATTGTTTGAAGGACTCCAAGGGACACATTTTCTATTTGTAGAGTTTTTTCAGATTCAAAACTTGGTTCATGTAGAAATTTGAAAATTCAGTTATCCAGAAAATAGAAGTAGTCTGCTGAAAAAATTCAGTTTTGTACGGGTGGGTGTCACGTGCGCGGGTGACGTCAGCTGAAACGAACCGACGCGACGTATAAGAGCTCCTCAGCCGCCTGGCCTCATCCCCACCATTTGCCCCCTTTTGCCTCACCAGATACAGAAAGAAGAGCGCGGGAGAAAACCCTAGCTCTCCCCATCGTCTCCTCCGCCTAAGGCCTTCGAGCTCTCCCATACCGCGATATTTCGACGCCGACTATGGCGGGAGTAGGGTCCGGGCATGGCGATCGGTCTCAAGCGGGGTTTGGAGCCGTGACAGCCAGATCTGGCCGAGGTGGTGGAGGCCATGCGGTAGAGGAGGTGCCGGTCCGCTGGTCGCTCTGGTCGATGTGGCGCCGGAGAGGAGTTGGTGCATGCAGACCTCAGGTGGAAATGCCGGATCTGAACGTGCGGGTCGGGTGCTGGAGGATCTGGCACCCATCGATCTCCACAGGCCATGTGATGCGCGTTTAGTATTATTTTCTTCTAATTTCCGTTCAATCCCTTCAAATTATTTGGAAGTAAGATGTGTTTTGTAGATTCAGCTCTTTCAGTGTTAGGGATTCATATCCTTTGGGCTATGTTCGGTTAACCCACCTCTCCGTTAGATTGGACTGGATTAGATTGGATTAGAGTATATTTTGACTTAGATAGGATTTAAACCACATCAATCCATGTCAAACCAGGACAACCCAAAGTAAAACGACCGGGGCCTTAGGGATTTATTGGATGGAAGGCTGGGTCTGTAGATCCGTTGTGTAATTTTGTATAGATGACCAATGTTGATAGTCCATTGGTGAAGTTTTTCCAATTAGTAGGAAGATGGTTTATTTGTTGTTAAATTGACAGAGTTTAATTTGTAGTTAATTCGTATTATGTTGAAGGAACATGGTTTACATGATTCTCATTTGAGCTGCTGTGATATAATGTGGTTAGTTAGTTTCAACTAGTTAACAGTATGGCTTGCTTTTGGTACATGTGGTATAATGTGGTTAGCTGGCTACAACTATTCAACTAGTCTGAATTAGCTGCTGTGATATAATATGGTTATCTAGCTTCGGTATACTTTTGTAGTTTCCTTTTTTTTGCTTTAATTGCTTTTACGGGAAATGTGCTAAAATTACTTATATAATTTTATTAACTTCTAGCACTAGATCTAAACAATGTGGTTATAACCATATGGCATGTATGTTATTAATTGATTGTAGTGGTGCCTCATAATAGCGTGCAAAGCAGTGATCTGTGTACTTACTTTTGTTTTCCTTTACTTGTACCAATTTCTTTTAAGACACATTTCTTTAGATGATTATGCTTGTATGAACAAATTTGTGTAGACTAATTAGTTTACAGACTTTGTAGTACTCTATTTTGACTTGCTGGAGCTTCATGCAACCTGATACTAAACTGATTGATCCTTGATATTTTTTTTGTTTGAATGTATAGTCTAGTTTCTTTACCTTCAATTCCAACCTCCAAATAATCATTGTAATTTAATGGAATGTAGTATAAAAAGCATTGATGTAGTTTAATGATTTGTTTCTTAAATCAATGTTGTTTTTATGATCAGATTTGTGAAGTCGAATTATTGTGCTATTAATTTTTGCTAGTGTTTTTCATTTATTAATATTGAATGCTTTTAGTAATTACCTTAAATGCTAGTGTTCATTTATCTTAATTGTCTGGCAGGCACCAACCCTAGGTGATGCCTATGATGTACTCTCCCCGTGGCCTGATGAGGAGGTATGTTATTCCAAGCAGCTGTAGTGCATTTGGACATGCACAAAAGTAGTAGGTTTTTATATTTAGTAGGCAGTACTAACTATTTTCTTGTTTTATTTATTGTGTAGTACTTCTCTGGTTCAGATGTTGAAGTGGAGCAATGGACATACAAGTCCTTTGTGAGGAAAGAAGAAAAGAAGCTCAGGCGGAAGGGGATTTTTGCTTACCTGCCATTCAGCACCGAGTTCTACAGGTGCCCATTCCACCACTTCAAGCCACATGGGGGATTGAGGGTGGGTTTGCAAAGATGTCCAGAGGTAGCCACTCGTGGGCGTTTGGGTGAGGACTACTTTGAGGGTGACCATGTGATCGTGGCACGAGAAGCTCTCACTCATGGTCCTCACTGATGAGTTTGTGTTCAATGACTTCGAGGAAGAGGAGTGAATATTGATATCAGTTGCTAGTATGTATGGTCACATCATCAGTATAGCGATGATGTTTATGTATATATGGTTAATATGTCGAACTGGTTAACTAGGTAGAAGTGGTTGAGAACTATGTTCTTTTGGTACTGTGGTTATAAGTGGTAACCTTGTGATGGTAGGGTGAAGTTCCCGTAAGACTACTATGTTATTATGCTGCTAGTAAGGTTATGGTTACATGCTCTTAATTTCTTGTTTCTTACATGTGTATCTGTGTTGTGCCATGATAGTTGTGCTGCCAGTTAGAAAAATATATTTCATTGCGTCAGTTCTAAATTGGAAGGTTTTGATAGGTGTAGCAAATTGTAGTAGTGTTTCAAAATTTGAAATGGTTTGGGCCATTAAAGTGAAGAGATAGTGCTGTATATGCACTATGCCATGTAAATTTGTATTAAAACGTATGAATTAATGTTAAAATATAGGACAAAAAAGATCACATAAAGCAAAAAAAGGCCACCCACTGGCAGGATATTTCTCAAGGGAATCACGGCCTGCATATGACTAGAAACCAAATGAATGGCCAGGATGCAGGCCCGTGACCTGCCAAAGTAGAATTCTGATAGCAAGTAAGATAGAATGTAGAGGCAGTTGATAGCGGTTAACGCGCTATTTAAGCTGGTGGAATCCTCTCCAGTTGGCGGTGGGACTAAACTCCCAACCGTCCGACCGTCTGACGTCGTCGACATTGGGGACATAATGGGCTGAAAGAGGCCCATCAAATTCAGAGGTAGCTTGGATAATAAGCTTGCTAATAATGAGTCTTTTTTAAACATTTTGTTATTATTTCAATATTACTTGTAAGTTGTAATATAGCTTGTAATAAAGATTCTATAACTATATGTAAAATAAATATAATATTTTTATGTACTTAGGTTTTTTACTCTTGTTTTTATCATTTTTAAATATTTTGCAGATTCCGACTAGTTTTCAGAATTTTTTGATAAATTTCAGATTTGGATTTGACGAAATTTTTTGTTTATGCGAATTGTGAGGTTTTACCAATGTTTGAAGGACTGTAGGGGCCACATTATTTATTTGTAGAGTTTTTTCAGATTCAAAACTTGGTGCATGTACAAATTTGAAAATTCAGTTAAACACATCAAATAGGTGGTTTTGACATGAATTTTAGAAAAGTTTAGATTTGGATTTGAGGAGCTATGTTTGTCTGAATTCCATGAGGTTTTCACCATTGTTTGAAGGAATGTAAAATACATTATTCGCTTGTAGAGTTTTTCAGATTCAAAACTTGGTGCATGTAGAAATTTGATACTAAATCACCTCCAAATCAAATTTGAATTTTGAGCAAGTTAACTTTCAATTTTGATACCATATTTTTATATGTTGTTAAAATGGAGAATTATAGTACGGTTTACGTTGGTAGAACTTTGAAAGAGAGCTTGCACATAATAATGCATTATATTTGTTCGACGATTTTACCAAGCCAAGTTCATGAGTTTGAATATCATGCATCTAAAAAGCTAACACTCGGTCATTCCTATTAGAACAAGGCAAGATGATAACCTTTGTAAACAAAAGATGAACAAGTACCGAAGAACGATACCTCAACATCATGGAAGTATCTTGGCATGTAGTAGCGAAACACTTGGTGCTCGACATTGGAAAACACGACTAGCGTCTGGTGGCCGATTCACCTAGCTTGAAACAAAGCCAAACAAGCACGTTGGACCAACGGGCAAAACATGGAAACGAAAGACATCGTGGAAAACAGCCCGACATCGTGGCAAAAACACTACTAACGTCTACAGCGATGTGTCGAGTTACGCTCAAACATGCCAAAAGCCCCGAAGCGTCTGTTGGGCTAGAATCAGCCAAAAGCGCGAAAAAGCGGGCAAAAATCACGCCTTCGTACAGTAAAACACTTGATGCTAGCTATGTGGGCCCACATTTTGTCATCGAAGGGTCAACTTAAGCTCATATGATGGATTGTTATTGCTGATGAGAATGAAATGTTTCAAGTTTAAATTGTTCGTGTCAACTAGTTGTCATCGTAAAATTTATCAGTTAATGTAGGTTTCAATTTTTATGAGATATTTTGAATTAGTTTATACCCAACATACAGCTTAGGTCGAAGTTGAGTTGAAAGTTGTAGGAAAGCCCGTGAAGTTCAATTTTTGAAATTAAGTTGCATCCACACGAGCCCCGGAGGATTGGTGAAAGCCAGTATCACGTTCAATTGTTGAAAGTTTGCATACACGTACTGACCGCACCACACCTACGCGTCGCATCGTAACAAAAGTAATCCTCTCTTGCTGCACCACAATAACTTGCATCGCATGCACCACACCTAAACACGCCGCCATGTGTAACAAATTAAAACTTACCCCATCGCACACGCAATAACCGCATCGCATCACTCCTAAACAAATGCCATGCACTCAGTGAATAAAGCTAGCCTTGGCACCGCCTTTTCATGCATTACTTTTAACACATGCTTGATCCGACTACATCGATGTATGGGCCCTCCGGCAAACTCCATACGCCCCCAACACCAAAATACTTATAGCAACGTCAAGCTTCTCGTCATTCTTCTTCCTCTGCGTCTTCCTCCGCGATCATTAATCGTGAATCGGGTCGACTACATCGATGTATGTGGCCCTCCGCCGACTCCAACGCCTAACAATTGTTAATAACCGCAACGCGCCCGCTTCGTCGCTCTTCTTCCTTCCGCCGTTTTACCTGATGGGCTTCCTTCGATGTATGGGCCTCCTTGACTCCACCGCCCTCCCCAACACCACAATAACGCAACGTCGGCTTCTCGTCATTCTTCTTCCTCTCGTCTTCCCTACACCTGACAGGAACTCAGCATCCATGGATCCCTATGGAGACATCCTCAATAGCTGGAAAACCACGAAGTTGACATCAAGCCCATCTCGCTTGCCTATGGCATCGCAGATTATGGAGGTGGTGTAAACTGCAACGATGTGAACTACCACTTGAATCACATGCTGGAGAAGTTCGAGCAATTGGGTTTCTAGAAAGAGACTTACAACTTCCCTCCGGACCTTCGCACCGACCGGTACAGAATAAATGGGGAATGACTCAAGCTTTCGCTGAACAAAATCTCGCCAAATCGTCCGAGATCGCCCTAAAGGAGATATGTCCTCGTGTTTCTCCACTACTGCGGGTAATATATACGTATTACTAAGGATGGGACATTTCTATTTTGAGCCTCCTGATTCAAAGGATTTCCTATGTGTTTGTCTGTGATTGATCCCATATGTTTTCCATCGGCACATGTTTGATTCCATAGGATTGTACACCTGTACGAATTAACGCTTTTCACGATCGAGGCCCTCTCCTTTGATGAAGGGCTTCGGGTTTGATTCAAAGGAATCTGTGCTACACTATGAATTTTTGGAGGATTTTGATCCTTAGAAATTTTCCTATGTGCATTGTTTAATTCCTATAGGTTTAAGTCCTTGTGGATTTTTTAGATCAAGTATTATGCATGATCTATAGGCGTTGTCACGATGGCCTAATAAAGACGGTTTCGTTAATTTCCTTGTTCAACGTTGTCATCAAATAATTGTACACCATCAAATTATTATCATGTCATAGTTTTGCATCTATCTGCGGGAGAAAGGAGCCTTGTCCGAAAGCTGGTTATGTCTGCGTATTTTATTTTCCATTTGAGATCATGTATAATTAGTAATGCAAATACATTGCTTACACTTTCGTTTATTTCAAATACTTAGACATGTATTAGTTCAAGTATTATGGCCATGATACATGGGTGTTGTGTAGCGATGGCCTAAATGAATGCAGTTATGCAATTACCTTTGTTTAACATTATCATCAAATAATTGCGGCGGCGCATCATCCAAATTATTTTCATGTCTGAATTTGCATTTATCTCTTGGGAGAGAAGGGAGCCTTGTCAATAAAGCGTGGCGAATTCCTTCGTGAAAAGGGATCACTTTAAGCTTAGCGTGGACACCGGGGAGTGATAAAGAGAAGCTTGCAGCATGAGGATATCACCATTCGAGCAATTACCACATCGACATCCAAGACATGTTTAAGGCAGAAGAGCGATTCCATTGAATTAGCCCGGTATGATAGCAAACAAGGCGGGATGTTATCTCTAGCAGTGATCATCATCGACAAAAGATCTGAGAATTGCATAGCACTCGAAATATGTAAGGAAGTATGGAGAACAAAGCCACTTCCATGCATGAACCTAGAGTATCTAAAGCAAAGAAACGAATATAAGTTGCCTCTCTGAACTGTATTGTAGGCTCATTACCGCAAGAATGAGCTAGGCCAGACCGGATTCTTCGCAAGGCTGCAATTAATCTGACGAGAAAATGGCGGCTGTCAGGCTGAGGTGGCAAAAGGCTGGCACTGGCGGTGGCAAAGTTGCCCTACGCTGACCAGTGATTACGTAATTTAGTGATGCGGATGACTAGCGGCGAGATTTGATGACAGCACTTGTGAGCTGAAAGGGAGCAAACTGACGCAGCCGATGGGAAGAAGCGACGCGAAGATAAAGATGAGTCTGCCAGTTTACCGGAAGCGGATGGAGAGGTGGTGCATGCCCGCCAAAGTCACTTAAGCGGGAAGCGGGCGAAGATGGCCGGAGGACGGCATCACGGAATGGCCCTGTAGCTGGGCGACACCACCACAAATTGGGCTGAAGCGACACCACCGACTACTGGTGACACAATACCCTACGACCCCTGCCTCCAGCGCCGGGCTTCAACGCCAATCGCTGGAATTAATGCGACGCGTACTAAGACTATAGCCCGATTATATTATTGATGTTGTATGTTGTTTATGTAGTACAAGTCGTGAGTGCTTTGTTGTTGTTTACTTTAAGTTGAACTACTTTAGTATGCTTGTTTCTTAAGAAAGTACCATGAGCTAGCAAACATATCTATGTAATGTTATATGTGTGTGTTGAGTTGTGTTTCAGTAATCCCTTGGCTATACTAGTTCAAAGGAATACTGATTGTCCGAGGATATAAACTTGCCTTGATGAAAGTCTAGATTATGCTTGTAAAGCATAAAGCGTTACAAAGTTATTTTAAGCTAGTGTTATGGACCCCACATTTGTCATTAGGATCAACTTTTGCCCAATCTCAGTGCCAAACTGAAACCACATATGCCATTAGGTCCCACATGCACCATTGTAGTTAGTGGGCCCACATGTTTTCATGGGGGTCAACTTTGGCCCAATCTTAGTCAAATTGGACCCCTGACGAGGATGCCACCAAGATTTGTCCCATGCACCCTTACTAGCTATGTGTATGGGCCCATGTCATCAGGTCGACAAGCCTCAATCTTAGTCAAAGCCCCGGACCCATATATGCCATAGGGTCCCACATGCACTATCAATGTTAGCTTCGAGTGGACCCACATGTGTCATCGTGTGGTCCCGACTTTGCTGCGGCGTATGAGTCAACATAGAACCCGAGATGCCATTGAAACATGCACCAATGCTAATTAATCCATCAAATAGGACCCAAATCAACAATCATCGAGGTCGACTTATGTGATCTTAGTCAAGCCCCGGGCCCCACGTGTGTCATTAAGATCAACTGTATAGCTTAATCTCTTAGTCAAGCTGAATTATAGATGCCATAGGGTCCCACATGCACCCAGCTAACGCTATGGACCCTCAAATTTCATGTAATATACTTATGCTCAAACCTATAAGTGAGTTGATCATTGATCTGTAAAACTATCAAATATTTGTAAATTATTGATATATATACCAATATGATGCTCTTTTTTTAAATCATTATTTGCAAACCCGCTAAATGGGCCCATAGTACATGTCATAGCTCAACTATAGCTTTTGATAGCTTTTAAAACAGATAGCTAAATCAAATAGCCATGCTATTTTAAACATTGATAAGTGGGTCCCACATGCACCAATGTTAGTATAAGTGGGTCAACATGCACCAATGTTAGTACAAATAATAGTTTACCTAATTGGGGAAAAATCTATCCCGATATCCTAGCCCAATTTTCGTACTTTCCCCAAACTCCTCTCCATCCATCTCCACGATGCCATCGGTACTCGCATGCACCGTGGCTGCATTCGCCCACATGTGTCATCGGTCAAATTTTGCCCAAACTCAATACAGAACCCACAGATGCCATCTCCCATGCACGCATGCTAGTATAAGTGGCATCTGCCAAAACGTAATATGCATCGACTCCGCCACACCACCTGATAAGTGGCGTTGACGCATCTGCATAACCTTGCTCCATCAAGGTGAGCCCAATCATGTTGGATTTACTTGTATATATACCAATCATATACGCATTGTTTTTCATTTTTAGCAAACCAGCTATGGGCATAGCTAGATTTCCCATGAAAATACACTAGTGTACCTCTTTGGAATAATTCTGCACATTACAATCCCATGAATCAAACACTACTAAAGGAAACATTGCATAATTGAACTCTACAATGCATGTGTAGGAAAATATATTAGGGCTCGTTTGGCTCCTATGCATTCATTTCATTTTGGTTGAAATGAAATGAAATGAAATAGTCACTTCATTTGGATGGAATTTAAATTCCTTAATGAATTTTTATGTTTTACTTTCACCAAATTCTGAAATGAAATGATTTACACATTTGGCTGCCATTTTAAGCCAATTGTGAAATCAACAACACATTTGGCTTCAAAATTCAATTACATAATGTAAATAAAATATGATATTTTCAAAATAAAAATCAACTTCAACATGAATAAAGATCAATGTATCCACAAATACACATGCGCTCATTATATCAACACCTTGATCAATGATGTTGTCATTGTTAGCGTTCTCGCATCCGCCATTTCCATAGCTTTCACATCTAGCTCGCTCATTGATAGGATATCCTTGAGTAAAGTTGTAATTATATCCCAATACTTGATAACCTTGTACTTATAAGAAGTTGCATCGTTGTGTGCCTGCAAATAAGAGAAACTAGAACATGTTAGAACATGTGCCACTTCTTGAAAATCTTAGCCAAGGCTGAGCAAAAGATAACACCTGTGAATAAATGTTTTCCTAATAGGTAGGAATACACTATAGCTATAACTTAGCACATCAGGCATGAAAAAGTAAATCTAATGTACAATCGACAAGCCGGAGATTCAAAGTGAAGTTTGGTGGTGGTCCATTTCCTTGGTGCACAATAATGCATCATTACTGCCATGACCAAGATGACCAGATCACATTCATTCTCTCCATCAAACATAACAAGTTTAGCTAGCTACATCTTGATATGAAAAATGGAACTTGTTTGGACACACACATATATAGATGATAAATTAGTTAGGCATGACATGTCTTAAGAAATTGCAATGCGAATTATGGATGGATGTTCATGTGTAGAAAATACCACAGCTTTTTCCTTGTTGCAAGGAAACAACTTCGCGCATGAGTGAGGACAAGAAGTCATGAAAAGACAATGAACACTACATACTAGAAATCCTATTACCACATGATGCATAGAGAGGGCCAGTTTGGGGTGTTACATTTGTCCACATGCAACCACAACATGAAATGGAAGAACCTACACTAACTTGCCATCTGATGTGCTAAATCACTAGTGTGCATTATATTGTGACTAAAACAGAACATAATTACTAGCTATGATCTGTTTCTATAAGAAATAGGCCTAAACTTCCTAGTCTCCCAAAAAAGATCGGCCATCTAGCTACTATATATTTCATTTGGTTGAAATGAAATGAAATGAAATCCCCATGTCACTTCATTTGGATGGAATTTAAATTCCTTAATGAATTTTATGTTTGGCTGCCACCTGGAATTCTGAAATGAAATGATTTACAGCTTTTGTTTGGCTGCCATTTTAAGCCAATTGTGAAATCAACAACACATTTGGCTTCAAAATTCAATTACATAATGTAAATAAAATATGATATTTTCAAAATAAAAATCAACTACAACATGAATAAAGATCAATGTATCCACAAATACACTTGTCTGCTCATTATATCAACACAGCTTGATCAATGATGTTGTCATTGTTAGCGTTCTCGTCCGCCATTTCCGCATGGCTTTCAGCTGCAGTCCTAGCCCCCGCTCAATAGCTCGATCCCTTGAGTAAAGTGTGCTAATTATATCCCAATACTTGATACCCTTGTACTTATAGGAAGTTGCATCGTTGTGTGCATGCAAATAAGGGAAACTAGAACATGTTAGAACATGTGCCACTTCTTGAAAATCTTAGCCAAGGGTGAGCAACAGATAACACTTATGAACAAATGTTTTCCTAATAGGTAGGAATGTTTTCCTAAGAGATAACACTTGTGAATAAATGTTTCGTCTTCATATTGAGAAGAATAAATGATTTGTCGCCTACGCCGGTGTCCATGCTCAGGGCTACCAAGGCATTCGGCGAGGGGGCGTGAAGGGACGAGCGTCGCCCGACGCCGTATCGCGTCGTATGGGCAGGGGGGAGCAGCGGCAAGGCGGGAGCCACTCTACATCTCCATCGCCATCAATAAATAAAATCCCGTCGCCGTCACCGTCGCCGTCGCCGTCACCGTCTCCACCACCCCATCTGCCGTTGTATCCGAACCCCGACTTTATGTTCATCTACATCCTTCACGAGGACAAGTGGGACAAGCTCTTCCTCTGCCATGCTTTCAAAGATTACATCAGCGGCGACCAGCCCAACTTGGCGCGTCAAGGGGCGTAACAATAACGACCTTCGATGTGGAGATGTATTTCGATCATCGAGACGGCCGCTTGTACCTCCACAAGGGCTAGCCCAAGTTCGTCAAGTGCTACACTATTTTGCAAGGCAACATCCTGGCGTTCGACTACTATGCTGGCAACAGGGAGCTGGTCGTCACAATTTACGGCGGTAGGCTCTCCCGCCGGGAGTATGACACCAGCAGCGACGATGACAGCGATGATGATGGCAGTGGTGGTGACAGGGACGCAGACCATGCCCGTCAAGGAGGAGGATATGTCAGAGGGCTAGTACGGACGTCCAGACCGTGTCCTGACCCTATCATATTTTCATGTCTGCCTCTTCCTAGACTAGGAAGAGGACCTAGGATTAAACTTACCCTGATGCACTCTGTTTAAGTTTTCCTGATACACTATGCTTAAGTCTAATATGTAAGACTAAAAATGCTTTTTCTACCCTGTTGCATGTGCATCAGGGTGTTACCAAGCAGATCCGCCCCTGTTCCTAGTTGCAAAACTATTTGCTGAGTTTCTGGGTGTAAAGTCTAATGAGATCACCTACCTTTTGGTGGATGTTAGAAAATTTTGCTGGCTACATATCTAATATGTGAAATAATTATGCTCTTCTGTTTGTTTTTTGAATCAATGAGGTTTACTTGTTTAAGTGATATTGTACTTCAGCTTTCAAGTTGGAGTTGTGGAATGAAGGAAACTAGTGGTATTGTTTGCTCAGCAATCCAACTGTTGTACGTGAATGAACATATTTTTTTTTCCTTTTCATATATAAACAAATGACTTATTAAAATAATTTAATATGGTTCATGGCCAAATAAATTTATAGTACAATGAATTAGAGATAATCCCAGCTTGTAAACCATACTACAAATTCCGCACGGGAGGTCTAAGTAGTGGAAAAACCTAAACTGTTGCATGTGTTAGGATTTATTTAATTACAATATGTAATTAGAGATAATCCCCGCTTGTAAACCTCCCGTTCCGTTCCCTCTGTTTTTTCCAATCAAATTTACAATGAATGGTTTTCGTTCCCTCCACTTGTGTACCGAAAAATTTCGTTCCCATCTCTTTTGTTTTCCACCCGCAAGCCCATTTTGGCGCTAACAATTTGCCGCCCCCACGACACTTTAAAAACGGCGTTCCCCCACCTCCCGCATACCCATCCCCTAATTCCGTTCCTTGTTCACCGCCCACCTAGAACCCCATCGCCACTTTCCTCGACCCCAGATCCGTCAAGCAAGGTGTTGGTTGCCGGCGGACTTCCCCTCTACGGCGGGCGACATGTCTGGCAGTCTTCAAAGCGGCACACCACGCCAGAATGTGCTACCACCGACACCGAAGCAAAAGCGTAAATGCCCAGGTCATTTTTCTTCCGCCCTAGGTCTATGCCTCTTTCTAGATCAGTCAAGCGTGAGTTCTAGTAGATCAACATGTGTAGATCGTTGTTCAAGATGCTGCAGCTTATGTGCAAGATCTAGCTTTTAGATCATAGACATGGTTCGAGATGCCTAGCACGTGTTGAACGTGACACCCTATGATCTGAATCCTTCGACAATGTGCTTGTCTTGGGTTTTTATTTCATAGATCATGGTTCCAGATGCCATGAATGTGTTGAGCATGACACTCTATGATCCGATCTTATAACTATGTGTTAGATTTAGGTTTCTGTTCCTACATAATGGTTCAGGTAATAGGGCACAACTTTTTGGATAAACCTTGCTGCTTGGCATCTTAACTGACACAACTGAACAACTTGATACCTAATACACTGAACCTGACACTTAACTGAACTTGTTGACAATAGGGTTTAGACAGTTAACTAAATGACGATACGAGATTTGGAGGCAATAGAATAATGTTTTGTGAGCATGTTAATTTTACAGTATGGATCACATAATTTTTGCTTTAATGATCTTGTCTACTCTGTTTGTACTAATGATTATGATCATGACTTGCCTTTGCTTGATTGTTTTCAGTTACTCAAGTCAAAACAGCAAATTAATATGAAAATGTTAGGAAACAAGTGATGGATGAGAACGTGTCTCATATGTCTGAAGCACTAAAGCAGAATGCTATTGAACATGGCAAGACAATGTTCGATTTCATGGCGATGGCGCGTGAATTTGTGTTTGGTACTGCTAAGAAACCGGTGGCAGTGACAACACGGAAAGATGCACAGCCGCAGGAGAAGGATATCACCGAGGACCCTAATTATGAACCTGATCCTGCCGACGAGCCCACTTATGATGATGTGTTTGTTCCAGATGAAGAGGACCATGATGTTGTTAAATCTTCCTCTAAGGTGAAGAAATGCAGCATTCTCCTGCCTTCACATGTAGGATATGTATAGATTGCTTTAATATTTATGGCTTGATCTATTAAAATGCAGGTGATGGAAGGTTCTACAAAAGAAAAGAAGCAGAAGCGCTCAAAAACCTTTGTGCCTCCAAATGTTGTAACAAGGTCAGTAGCAAATGCAGAGACTCAAGATGATGGTGAAACAGAGACCCCTACCCAGAAAGCAGGGGAAGGGGGTACTAATGGAAATGAATCCTCGCCCATGCTAATTCAATCCTCTAGAGGCAGCAACTCACCTGAGGAGAATGTACTTGTCCGCAGCGAACGGGAAGGTATTGACAACACGTCTTACAATTTATTCACTGGTTTAGTTGCAAAATTTTGAATTGAAGTCTTGACTCTCGTTTTGTCACTGGTTTCTGTTCCAATTGTAGACACGGGTACTCTAAAGGAAAAGCGTAATGACACTTGTGATATGTTGTTTGTGAGAAGAACACACATGCAATGACTCTAGTTGTGGTTCATGAAAAGAGCAGACATGCAATGACACTAGTCGATCCATGTGTGGTTCATGGGAAGAACACACATGCAATGACACTGGTGGATCCATTCATGGTCTATGGGAAGAACACACATGCAATGACACTAGTGATATGTGGTTTGTGATAAGAACACACGTGCAATGACTCTAACTGTGGTTAATGAGAAGAGCAGACATGCAATGACACCGGTGGATCCATGTGTGGTTAATGAGAAGAACACACATGCAATGACACTGGGTGTGGTTCATGATATGGTTTGTGAGAAGAACACACATGCAATGACTCTAGCCATGGGTCCTGAAAAGAGTAGACATGCGATGACTCTAACTGTGGTTCATGAAAAGAGCAGACATGCGATGCCACCAGTGGATCCATGTATGGTCTATGAGAGGAACACACATGCAATGACACCGGTGGATCCTTACGTGGTTTGTGAGAATAACACACATGCAATGACACTGGTGGATCCATGTGTGGTTCATGGGAAGAACACACATGCAATGACACTGGTGGATCCATGTGTGGTCTATGGGAAGACCACACATGCAATGACACTGGTGATATGTGGTTTGTGAGAATAACACACATGCAATGACTCTAGCTGTGGTTCATGAAAAGAGCAGACATGCAATGACACTGGTGGATCCATGTGTGGTTCACGGGAAGAACACACATGCAATGACACCGATGGATCCATGTCTGGTTCATGGGAAGAACACACATGCAATGACACTGGTGGATCCATGTGTGGTCTGTGGGAAGAACACACATGTAATGACACTTGTGATATGTGGTATGTGAGAAGAACACACATGCAATGACTCTAGCTGTGGTTCATGAAAAGAGCAGGCATGCAATGACACCGGTGGATCCATGTGTGGTTAATGAGAAGAACACACATGCAATGATACTGGTTGTGGTTCATGATATGGTTTGTGGGAAGAACACACATGCAATGAATCTAGTTGTGGTTCATGAAAAGAGCAGACATGCGATGACTCTAACTGTGGTTAATGAAAAGGCGGACATGTCCAGGGTGGATCCATGTGTGGTCTATGAGAGGAACACACATGCAATGACACCGGTGGATCCTTACGTGGTTTGTGAGAATAACACACATGCAATGACACTGGTGGATCCATGTGTGGTTCATGGAAAGAACACACATGCAATGACACTGGTGATATGTTGTTTGTGAGAAGAACACACATGCATTGACTCCAGCTGTGGTTCATGAAAGGAGCATACATGCAATGACACTGATGGGTCCATGTGTGGTTCATGGAAAGAACACACATGCAATGACACTGGTGATATGTTGTTTGTGAGAAGAACACACATGCAATGACTCTAGCTGTGGTTCATGAAAAGAGCAGACATGCAATGACACTGGTGGATCCATGTGTGGTTCATGGGAAGAACACACATGCAATGACACTGGTGGATCCATGTGTGGTCTGTGGGAAGAACACACATGCAATGACACTGGTGATATGTGGTTTGTGAGAAGAACACACATGCAATGACTCTAACTGTGGTTACTGAGAAGAGCAGACATGCAATGACACCGGTGGATCCATGTGTGGTTAATGAGAAGAACACACATGCAATGGCACTGGGTGTGGTTCATGATATGGTTTGTGAGAAGAACACACATGCAATGACTCTAGCCGTGGTTCCTGAAAAGAGCAGACATGCAATGACACCGGTGGATCCATTTGTGGTTCATGGGAACAACACACATGCGATGACACTGGTAGATCCATGTGTGGTCTGTGGGAAGAACACACATGCAATGACACTGGTGATATGTGGTTTCTGAGAAGAACACACATGCAATGACTCTAGCTGTGGTAAATGAGAAGAGCAGACATGCAATGACACCGGTGGATCCATGTGTGGTTAATGAGAAGAACACACATGCAATGACACTGGGTGTGGTTCATGATATGGTTTGGCGAAAGAACACACATGCAATGACTCTAACTCTGGTTCATGAAAATAGCAGACATGCGACGACTCTAACTGTGGTTCGTGAAAAGAGCAGACATGCATGCCACCGGTGGATCCATGTGTGGTCTATGAGAGGAACACACATGCAATGACACCGGTGGATCCTTACGTGGTTTGTGAGAATAACACACATGCAATGACACTAGTGGATCCATTTGTGGTTCATGAAAAGAGCAGACATGCAATGACACTGGTGATATGTTGTTTGTGAGAAGAACACACATGCAATGATTCTAGCTGTGGTTCATGATAGAGCAGACATGCAATGACACTGGTGGATCCATGTGTGGTTCATGGGAAGAACACACATGCAATGACACCGGTGGATCCATGTGTGGTTCATGGGAAGAACACACATGCAATGACACTGGTGGATCCATGTGTGGTCTGTGGGAAGAACACACATGCAATGACTCTAGTTGTGGTTCATGAGAAGAGCAGACATGCAATGACACCGTTGGATCCATGTGTGGTTAATGAGAAGAACACACATGCAATGACACTGGGTGTGGTTCATGATATGGTTTGTGTGAAGAACACACATGCAATGACTCTAGTTGTGGTTCATGAAAAGAGAACACATGCGATGACTCTAACTGTGGTTCATGAAAAGAGCAGACATGTGATGCCACCGGTGGATCCATGTGTGGTCTATGAGAGGAACACACATGCAATGACACCGGTGGATCCTTACGTGGTTTGTGAGAATAACACACATGCAATGACACTGGTGGATCCATGTGTGGTTCATGGAAAGAACACACATGCAATGACACTGGTGATATGTTGTTTGTGAGAAGAACACACATGCATTGACTCCAGCTGTGGTTCATGAAAGGAGCATACATGCAATGACACTGATGGGTCCATGTGTGGTTCATGGAAAGAACACACATGCGATGACACTGGTGATATGTTGTTTGTGAGAAGAACACACATGCAATGACTCTAGCTGTGGTTCATGAAAAGAGCAGACATGCAATGACACTGGTGGATCCATGTGTGGTTCATGGGAAGAACACACATGCAATGACACTGGTGGATCCATGTGTGGTCTGTGGGAAGAACACACATGCAATGACACTGGTGATATGTGGTTTGTGAGAAGAACACACATGCAATGACTCTAACTGTGGTTACTGAGAAGAGCAGACATGCAATGACACCGGTGGATCCATGTGTGGTTAATGAGAAGAACACACATGCAATGGCACTGGGTGTGGTTCATGATATGGTTTGGCGAAAGAACACACATGCAATGACTCTAGCCGTGGTTCTGAAAAGAAGCGGACATGCAATGACACGGTGGATCCATTAGTGGTTGTTGAGAACAACACACATGCTATGACACTGGTAGATCCATGTGTGGTCTGTGGGAAGAACACACATGCAATGACACTGGTGATATGTGGTTTCTGAGAAGAACACACATGCAATGACTCTAGCTGTGGTAAATGAGAAGAGCAGACATGCAATGACACCGGTGGATCCATGTGTGGTTAATGAGAAGAACACACATGCAATGACACTGGGTGTGGTTCATGATATGGTTTGGCGAAAGAACACACATGCAATGACTCTAACTCTGGTTCATGAAAATAGCAGCATATGCACGACTCTAAGCTGTGGGCGTGGATCCATGTGTGGTCTATGAGAGGAACACACATGCAATGACACCGGTGGATCCTTACGTGGTTTGTGAGAATAACACACATGCAATGACACTAGTGGATCCATTTGTGGTTCATGAAAAGAGCAGACATGCAATGACACTGGTGATATGTTGTTTGTGAGAAGAACACACATGCAATGATTCTAGCTGTGGTTCATGATAGAGCAGACATGCAATGACACTGGTGGATCCATGTGTGGTTCATGGGAAGAACACACATGCAATGACACCGGTGGATCCATGTGTGGTTCATGGGAAGAACACACATGCAATGACACTGGTGGATCCATGTGTGGTCTGTGGGAAGAACACACATGCAATGACTCTAGTTGTGGTTCATGAGAAGAGCAGACATGCAATGACACGTGGATCCATGTGTGGTTAATGAGAAGAACACACATGCAATGACACTGGGTGTGGTTCATGATATGGTTTGTGTGAAGAACACACATGCAATGACTCTAGTTGTGGTTCATGAAAAGAGAACACATGCGATGACTCTAACTGTGGTTCATGAAAAGAGCAGACATGTGATGCCACCGGTGGATCCATGTGTGGTCTATGAGAGGAACACACATGCAATGACACCGGTGGATCCTTACGTGGTTTGTGAGAATAACACACATGCAATGACCTTGGTGGATCCATGTGTGTTTCATGGAAAGAACACACATGCACTGACACTGGTGATATGTTGTTTGTGAGAAGAACACACATGCATTGACTCCAGCTGTGGTTCATGAAAGGAGCATACATGCAATGACACTGATGGGTCCATGTGTGGTTCATGGAAAGAACACACATGCGATGACACTGGTGATATGTTGTTTGTGAGAAGAACACATGCAATGACTCTAGTGGTTCATGAAAGAGCGGACATGCAATGACATGGTGGATCCATGTGTGGTTCATGGGAAGAACACACATGCAATGACATGGTGGATCCATGTGTGTGTGGGAAGAACACACATGCAATGACACTGGTGATATGTGGTTTGTGAGAAGAACACACATGCAATGACTCTAACTGTGGTTACTGAGAAGAGCAGACATGCAATGACACCGGTGGATCCATGTGTGGTTAATGAGAAGAACACACATGCAATGACACTGGGTGTGGTTCATGATATGGTTTGTGAGAAGAACACACATGCAATGACTCTAGCCGTGGTTCTGAAAAAGAGACATGCAATGACACCGGTGGATCCATGTGTGGTTCATGGGAACAACACACATGCGATGACACTGGTAGATCCATGTGTGGTCTGTGGGAAGAACACACATGCAATGACACTGGTGATATGTGGTTTCTGAGAAGAACACACATGCAATGACTCTAGCTGTGGTAAATGAGAAGAGCAGACATGCAATGACACCGGTGGATCCATGTGTGGTTAATGAGAAGAACACACATGCAATGACACTGGGTGTGGTTCATGATATGGTTTGGCGAAAGAACACACATGCAATGACTCTAACTCTGGTTCATGAAAATAGCAGACATGCGATGACTCTAACTGTGGTTCGTGAAAAGAGCAGACATGCATGCCACCGGTGGATCCATGTGTGGTCTATGACATGACCACACATGCAATGACACCGGTGGATCCTTACGTGGTTTGTGAGAATAACACACATGCAATGACACTAGTGGATCCATTTGTGGTTCATTAAAAGAGCAGACATGCAATGACACTGGTGATATGTTGTTTGTGAGAAGAACACACATGCAATGATTCTAGCTGTGGTTCATGAACAGAGCAGACATGCAATGACACTGGTGGATCCATGTGTGGTTCATGGGAAGAACACACATGCAATGACACCGGTGGATCCATGTGTGGTTCATGGGAAGAACACACATGCAATGACACTGGTGGATCCATGTGTGGTCTGTGGGAAGAACACACATGCAATGACTCTAGTTGTGGTTCATGAGAAGAGCAGACATGCAATGACACCGTTGGATCCATGTGTGGTTAATGAGAAGAACACACATGCAATGACACTGGGTGTGGTTCATGATATGGTTTGTGTGAAGAACACACATGCAATGACTCTAGTTGTGGTTCATGAAAAGAGAACACATGCGATGACTCTAACTGTGGTTCATGAAAAGAGCAGACATGTGATGCCACTGGTGGATCCATGTGTGGTCTATGGGAGGAGCACACATGCAATGACACCGGTGGATCCTTACGTGGTTTGTGAGAATAACACACATGCAATGACACTAGTGGATCCATGTGTGTTTCATGGAAAGAACACACATGCAATGACACTGGTGATATGTTGTTAGTGGGAAGAACACACATGCATTGACTCTAGCTGTGGTTCATGAAAAGAGCAGACATGCAATGACACTGGTGGATCCATGTGTGGTTCATGGGAAGAACACACATGGAATGACACTGGTGATATCTAGTTTGTGAGAAGAACACGCAGGCAATGACACTGGTGATATCTAGTTTGTGAGAAGAACACGCAGGCAATGACTCTAACTATGGTTAATGAGAAGAGTAGACATGCAATAACACCGGTGGATCCATGTGTGGTTAATGAGAAGAACACACATGCAATGACACTGGGTGTGGTTCATGATATTGTTTGTGAGAAGAACACACATGCAATGACTCTAACCGTGGTTCATGAAAAGAGCAGACATGCGATGACTCTAACTATGGTTCATGAAGATCAGACATGCGATGCCACCGGTGGATCCATGCGTGGTCTATGAGAGGAACACACATGCAATGACACCGGTGGATCCTTACGTGGTTTCTGAGAATAACACACATGCAATGACACTGGTGGATCCATGTGTGGTTCAAGGGAAGAACACACATGCAATGACACTGGTGGATCCATGTGTCGTCTGTGGGAAGAACACACGTGCAATGACACTAGTGATATGTGCTTTGTGAGAATAACACACATGCAATGACTCTAGCTGTGGTTCATGAAAAGAGCAGACATGCAATGACACTAGTGGATCCATGTGTGGTTCATGGGAAGAACGCACATGCAATGACACCGCTGGATCCATGTGTGGTTCATGGGAAGAACACACATGCAATGACACTGGTAGATCCATGTGTGGTCTATGGGAAGAACACACATGTAATGGCACTGGTGATATGTGGTCGGTGAGAAGAACACACATGCAATGACTCTAGCTGTGGTTCATGAAAAGAGAAGACATGCAATGACACCGGTGGATCCATGTGTGGTTAATGAGAAGAACACAAATGCAATGACAGTGGGTGTGGTTCATGATATGGTTTCTGGGAGGAACACACATGCAATGACTCTAGTTGTGGTTCATGAAAAGTGCAGACATGCGATGACTCTAACTGTGGTTCATGACAAGAGCAGACATGTGATGCCACCAGTGGATCCATGTGTGGTCTATGAGAGGAACACACATGCAATGACACCAGTGGATCCTTACGTGATTTGTGAAAATAACACACATGCAATGACACTAGTGGATCCATGTGTGGTTCATGGAAAGAAAACACATGCAATGACACTTGTGATATGTTGTTTGTGAGAAGAACACACATGCAATGACTCTAGCTGTGGTTCATGAAAAGAGCAGACATGCAATGACACTGGTGGATCCATGTGTGGTTCATGGGAACAACACACATGCAATGACACTATGTGTGGTTCAAGATATGGTTTGTGGGAAGAACACACATGCAATGACTCTAACTGTGGTCCATGAATAGACCAGACATGCGATGACTCTAACTGTGGTTCATGAAAAGAGCAGACATGCGATGCCACCGGTGATCCATGTGTGGTCTATGAGAGGAACACACATGCAATTACACCGGTGGATCCTTACATGGTTTGTGAGAATAACACACGTGCAATCACACTGGTGGATCCTTGTGTGGTTCATGGGAAGAACACACATGCAATGACACTGGTGGATCCATGTGTGGTCCTTCGGAAGAACACACATGCAATGACACTGGTGATATGTGGTTTGTGAGAATAACACACATGCAATGACTCTAACTGTGGTTCATGAAAAGAGCAGACATGCAATGACACCGGTGGATCCATGTGTGGTCTATGAGAGGAACACACATGCAATGACACCAGTGGATCCTTACGTGGTTTGTGAGAATAACACACATGAAATGACACTGGTGGATCCATGTGTGGTTCATGGAAGAACACACATTCAATGACACTGGTGATATGTGGTTTGTGAGCAGAACACACATGCAATGACTCTAGCTATGGTAAATGAGAAGAGCAGACATGCAATGACACCGGTGGATCCACGTGTGGTTAATGAGAAGAACACACATGCAATGACACTGGGTGTGGTTCATGATATGGTTTGTGAGAAGAACACACATGCAATGACTCTAGTTGTGGTTCATGAAAAGAGCAGACATGCAATGACACCGGTGGATCCATGTGTGGTTCATGGGAAGAACACACATGCAATGACACTAGTGGATCCATGTGTGGTCTGTGGGAAGAACACACATGCAATGACACTGGTGATATGTGGTTTGTGAGAAGAACACACATGCAATGACTCTAGCTGTGGTAAATGAGAAGAGCAGACATGCAATGACACCGGTGGATCCATGTGTGGTTAATGAGAAGAACACAGATGCAATGACACTAGGTGTGGTTCATGATATGGTTTGTGGGAAGAACACGCATGCAATGACTCTAGCTGTGATTCATGAAAATAGCAGACATGCGATTACTCTAACTATGGTTCCTGAAAAGAGCAAACATGCGATGCCACCGGTGGATCCATGTGTGGTCTATGAGAGGAACACACATGCAATGACACCGGTGGATCCTTACGTGGTTTGTGAGAATAACTAACATGCAATGACACTGGTGGATCCATGTGTGGTTCATGAAAAGAGCAGAGATGCAATGACACTGGTGATATATTGTTTGTGAGAAGAACACACATGCAATGACTATAGCTGTGGTTCATGAAAAGAGCAGACATGCAATGACACTAGTGGATCCATGTGTGGTTCATGGGAAGAACACACATGCAATGACACCGATGGATCCATGTGTGGTTCATGGGAAGAACACACATGCAATGACACTGGTGGATCCATGTGTGGTTTGTGGGAAGAACACACATGCAATGACTCTAGCTGTGGTTCATGAAAAGACCAGACATGCAATGACACTGGTGGATCCATGTGCGGTTAATGAGAAGAACACACATGCAATGACACTGGGTGTGGTTCATGATATGGTTTGTGGGAAGAACACACATGCAATGACTCAAGTTGTGGTTCATGAAAAGAGCAGACATGTGATGACTCTAACTGTGGTTAATGAAAAGAGCAGACATGTGATGCCACCGGTGGATCCATGTGTGGTCTATGAGAGGAACACACATGCAATGACACCGGTGGATCCTTACGTGGTTTGTGAGAATAACACACATGCAATGACACTGGTGGATCCATGTGTGGTTCATGGATCCATGTGTGGTTCATGGATCCATGTGTGGTTCATGGAAAGAACACACATGCAATGACACTGGTGATATGTTGTTTGTGAGAAGAACACACATGCAATGACTCTATCTGTGGTTAATGAAAAGAGGAGACATGCAATGACACCGGTGGATCCATGTGTGGTTAATGAGAAGAACACACATGCAATGACACTGGGTGTGGTTCATGATATGGTTTGTGAGAAGAACACACATGCAATGACTCTAGTTGTGGTTCATGAAAAGACCAGACATGCAATGACACCGGTGGATCCATGTATGGTTCATGTGAAGAACACACATGCAATGACACTAGTGGATCCATGTGTGGTCTGTGGGAAGAACACACATGCAATGACACTGGTGATATGTGGTTTGTGAGAAGAACGCACATGTAATGACTCTAGCTGTGGTAAATGAGAAGAGCAGACATGCAATGACACCTGTGGATCCATGTGTGGTTAATGAGAAGAACACAGATGCAATGACACTAGGTGTGGTTCATGATATGGTTTGTGGAAAGAACACACATGCAATGACTCTAGCTGTGCTTCATGAAAATAGCAGACATTTGATTACTCTAACTATGGTTCCTAAAAAGAGCAGACATGCGATGCCACCGGTGGATCCATGTGTGGTCTGTGGGAAGAACACACATGCAATGACACTGGTGATATGTTGTTTGTGAGAAGAACACACATGCAATGACTCTATCTGTGGTTCATGAAAAGAGCAGACATGCAATGACACTGGTGGATCCATGTGTGGTTCATGGGAAGAACACACATGCAATGACACCCGTGGATCCATGTGTGCTTCATGGGAAGAACACACATGCAATGACACTGGTGGATCCATGTGTGGTTTGTGTAAAGAACACACATGCAATGACTCTAGCTGTGGTTCATGAAAAGACAAGACATGCAATGACACCGGTGGATCCATGTGTGGTTAATGAGAAGAACACACATGCAATGACACTGGGTGTGGTTCATGATATGGTTTGTGGGAAGAACACACATGCAATGACTCTAGTTGTGGTTCATGAAAAGAGAACACATGCGATGACTCTAACTATGGTTCATGAAAAGAGCAGACATGTGATTCCACCGATGGATCCATGTGTGGTCTATGAGACGAACACACATGCAATGACACCGGTGGATCCTTATGTGGTTTGTGAGAATAACACATATGCAATGGCACTGGTGGATCCATGTGTGGTTCATGGAAAGAACACACATGCAATGACACTGGTTGTTTGTGAGAAGAACACACATGCAATGACTCTATCTGTGGTTAATGAAAAGAGGAGACATGCAATGACACCGGTGGATCCATGTGTGGTTAATGAGAAGAACACACATGCAATGACACTGGGTGTGGTTCATGATATGGTTTGTGAGAAGAACACACATGCAATGACTCTAGTTGTGGTTCATGAAACGAGCAGACATGCAATGACACCGGTGGATCCATGTGTGGTTCATGGGAAGAACACACATGCAATGACACTAGTGGATCCATGTGTGGTCTGTGGGAAGAACACACATGCCATGACACCGGTGGATCCATGTGTGGTTAATGAGAAGAACACAGATGCAATGACACTGGGTGTGGTTCATGATATGGTTTGTGGGAAGAACACACATGCAATGACTCTAGCTGTGCTTCATGAAAATAGCAGACATGCGATTACTCTAACTATGGTTCCTGAAAAGAGCAGACATGCGATGCCACCGGTGGATCCATGTGTGGTCTATGAGAGGAACACACATGCAATGACATCGGTGGATCCTTACGTGGTTTGTGAGAATAACACACATGCAATGACACTAGTGGATCCATGTGTGGTTCATGAAAAGAGCAGACATGCAATGACACTGGTGATATTTTGTTTGTGAGAAGAACACACATGCAATGACTCTAGCTGTGGTTCATGAAAAGGGCAGACATGCAATGACACTAGTGGATCCATGTGTGTTTCATGGGAAGAACACACATGCAATGACACCGCTGGATCCATGTGTGGTTCATGGGAAGAACACACATGCAATGACAATGGTGGATCCATGTGTGGTTTGTGGGAAGAACACACATGCAATGACTCTAGCTGTGGTTCATGAAAAGACCAGACATGCAATGACACCGGTGGATCCATGTGTGGTTAATGAGAAGAACACACATGCAATGACACTGGGTGTGGTTCATGATATGGTTTGTGGGAAGAACACACATGCAATGACTATAGTTGTGGTTCATGAAAAGAGCAGACATGTGATGACTCTAACTGTGTTTAATGAAAAGAGCAGACATGTGATGCCACCGGTGGATCCATGTGTGGTCTATGAGAGGAACACACATGCAATGACACCGGTGGATCCTTACGTGGTTTGTGAGAATAACACACATGCAATGACACTGGTGGATCCATGTGTGGTTCATGGATCCAAATGTGGTATGCGGGAAGAACACACATGCAATGACACTGGTGATATGTGGTTTGTGAGAAGAGCAGAGATGCAATGACTCTAACTGTGGTTAATGAGAAGAGCAGACATGCAATGACACCGGTGGATCCATGTGTGGTTCATGAGAACAACACACTGCAATGACACTGGGTGTGGTTCATGATATGGTTTGTGAGAAGAACACACATGCAATGACTCTAACTGTGGTTCATGAAAAGAGCAGACATGCGATGCCACCGGTGGATCCATGTGTGGTCTATTAGAGGAACACAAATGCAATGACACCGGTGGATCCTTACGTGGTTTGTGAGAATAACACACATGCAATGACACTGGTGGATCCATGTGTGGTTCATGGGAAGAACACACATGCAATGACACCGGTGGATCCATGTGTGGTTCATGGGAAGAACACACATGCAATGACACCGGTGGATCCATGTGTGGTTCATGGGAAGAACACACATGCAATGACACTGGTGGATCCATGTGTGGTCTGTGGGAAGAACACACATGCAATGACACTGGTGATATGTGGTTTGTGAGAATAACACACATGAAATGACTCTAACTGTGGTTAATGAAAAGAGCAGACATGCAATCGCACCGGTGGATCCATGTGTGGTCTATGAGAGGAACACACATGCAATGACACTGGGTGTGGTTCATGATATGGTTTGTGGGAAGAACACACATGCAATGACTCTAGTTGTGGTTCATGAAAAGAGCAGACATGCGATGATCCTAACTGTGGTTCATGAAAAGAGCAGACACGTGATGCCACTGGTGGATCCATGTGTGGTATATGAGAGGAACACACATGCAATGACACCGGTGGATCCTTACGTGGTTTGTGAGAATAACACACATGCAATGACACTGGTGGATCCATGTGTGGTTCATGGAAAGAGCACACATGCAATGACACTGGTGATATGTTGTTTGTGAGAAGAACACACATGTAATGACTGTAGCTGTGGTTCATGAAAAGAGCAGACATGCAATGACACTGGTGGATCCATGTGTGGTTCATGGGAAGAACACACATGCAATGACACCGGTGGATCCATGTGTGGTTCATGGGAAGAACACACATGCAATGACACTGGTGGATCCATGTGTGGTTTGTGGGAAGAACACACATGCAATGACTCTAGCTGTGGTTCATGAAAAGACTAGACGTGCAATGACACCGGTGGATCCATGTGTGGTTAATGAGAAGAACACACATGCAATGACACTGGGTGTGGTTCATGATATGGTTTGTGGGAAGAACACACATGCAATGACTCTAGTTGTGGTTCATGAAAAGAGAAGACATGCGATGACTCTAACTGTGGTTCATGAAAAGAGAAGACATGTGATGCCACCGGTGGATCCATGTGTGGTCTATGAGAGGAACACACATGCAATGACACCGGTGGATCCTTACGTGGTTTGTGAGAATAACACACATGCAATGACACTTGTGGATCCATGTGTGGTTCATGTAAAGAACACGCATGCAATGACACTGGTGATATGTTGTTTGTGAGAAGAACACACATGCAATGACTCTAGCTGTGGTTCATGAAAAGAGCAGACATGCAATGACACTGGTGGATCCATGTGTGGTTCATGGGAAGAACACACATGCAATGACACCGGTGGATCCATGTGTGGTTCATGGGAAGAACACACATGCAATGACACTGGTGGATCCATGTGTGGTCTGTGGGAAGAACACACATGCAATGACACTGGTGATATGTGTTTTGTGAGAATAACACACATGCAATGACTCTAACTGTGGTTAATGAGAAGAGCAGACATGCAATGACACCGGTGGATCCATGTGTGGTTAATGAGAAGAACAAACATGCAATGACACTGGGTGTGGTTCATGATATGGTTTGTGAGAAGAACACTCATGCAATGACTCTAGCCGTGGTTCATGAAAAGAGCAGATATGCGATGACTCTAACTGTAGTTCATGAAAAGAGCAGACATGCGATGCCACCGGTGGATCCATCTGTAGTCTATGAGAGGAACACACATGCAATGACACCGGTGGATCCTTACGTGGTTTGTGAGAATAACACACATGCAATGACACTGGTGGATCCATGTGCGGTTCATGGGAAGAACACACATGCAATGACACTGGTGGATCCATGTGTGGTCTGTGGGAAGAACACACATGCAATGACACTGATGATATGTGGTTTGTGAGAATAACACACATGCAATGACTCTAGCTGTGGTTCATGAAAAGAGCAGACATGTAATGACACTTGTGGATCCATGTGTGGTTCATGGGAAGAACACACATGCAATGACACTGGTGGATCCATTTGTGGTTCATGGGAAGAACACAGATGCAATGACACCGGTGGATCCATGTGTGGTTCATGGGAAGAACACACATGCAATGACACCGCTGGATCCATGTGTGGTTCATGGGAAGAACACACATGCAATGACACTGGTGGATCCATGTGTGGTTTGTGGGAAGAACACACATGCAATGACTCTAGCTGTGGTTCATGAAAAGACCAGACATGCAATGACACCGGTGGATCCATGTGCGGTTAATGAGAAGAACACACATGCAATGACACTGGGTGTGGTTCATGATATGGTTTGTGGGAAGAACACACATGCAATGACTATAGTTGTGGTTCATGAAAAGAGCAGACATGTGATGACTCTAACTGTGGTTAATGAAAAGAGCAGACATGTGATGCCACCGGTGGATCCATGTGTGGTCTATGAGAGGAACACACATGCAATGACACCGGTGGATCCTTACGTGGTTTGTGAGAATAACACACATGCAATGACACTGGTGGATCCATGTGTCGTTCATGGATCCATGTGTGGTCTGTGGGAAGAACACACATGCAATGACACTGGTGATATGTGGTTTGTGAGAATAACACACATGCAATGACTCTAACTGTGGTTAATGAGAAGAGCAGACATGCAATGACACCGGTGGATCCATGTGTGGTTAATGAGAAGAACACACATGCAATGACACTGGGTGTGGTTCATGATATGGTTTGTGAGAAGAACACACATGCAATGACTCTAGCCGTGGTTCATGAAAAGAGCAGACATGCGATGACTCTAACTGTGGTTCATGAAAAGAGCAGACATGTGATGCCACCGGTGGATCCATGTGTGGTCTATGAGAGGAACACACATGCAATGACACCGGTGGATCCTTACGTGGTTTGTGAGAATAACACACATGCAATGACACTGGTGGATCCATGTGTGGTTCATGGAAGAACACACATGCAATGACACTGGTGGATCCATGTGTTGTCTGTGGGAAGAACACACATGCAATGACACTGGTGATATGTGGTTTGTGAGAATAACACACATGCAATGACTCTAACTGTGGTTAATGAGAAGAGCATACATGCAATGACACCGGTGGATCCATGTGTGGTTAATGAGAAGAACACACATGCAATGACACTGGGTGTGGTTCATGATATGGTTTGTGAGAAGAACACACATGCAATGACTCTAGCCGTGGTTCATGAAAAGAGCAGACATGCGATGACTCTAACTGTGGTTCATGAAAAGAGCAGACATGCGATGCCACCGGTGGATCCATGTGTGGTCTATGAGAGGAACACACATGCAATGACACCGGTGGATCCATGTGTGGTTCATGGGAAGAACACACATGCAATGACACCGGTGGATCCATGTGTGGTTCATGGGAAGAACACACATGCAATGACACTGGTGGATCCATGTGTGGTCTGTGGGAAGAACACATATGCAATGACACTGGTGATATGTGGTTTGTGAGAATAACACACATGAAATGACTCTAACTGTGGTTAATGAAAAGAGCAGACATGCAATGGCACCGGTGGATCCATGTGTGGTCTATGAGAGGAACACGCATGCAATGACACTGGGTGTGGTTCATGATATGGTTTGTGGGAAGAACACACATGCAATGACTCTAGTTGTGGTTCATGAAAAGAGCAGACATGCGATGACTCTAACTATGGTTCATGAAAAGAGCAGACACGTGATGCCACTGGTGGATCCATGTGTGGTATATGAGAGGAACACACATGCAATGACACCTGTGGATCCTTACGTGGTTTGTGAGAATAACACACATGCAATGACACTGGTGGATCCATGTGTGGTTCATGGAAAGAGCACACATGCAATGACACTGGTGATATGTTGTTTGTGAGAAGCACACACATGCAATGACTCTAGCTGTGGTTCATGAAAAGAGCAGACATGCAATGACACTGGTGGATCCATGTGTGGTTCATGGGAAGAACACACATGCAATGACACCGGTGGATCCATGTGTGGTTCATGGGAAGAACACACATGCAATGACACTGGTGGATCCATGTGTGGTTTGTGGGAAGAACACACATGCAATGACTCTAGCTGTGGTTCATGAAAAGACTAGACATGCAATGACACCGGTGGATCCATGTGTGGTTAATGAGAAGAACACACATGCAATGACACTGGGTGTGGTTCATGATATGGTTTGTGGGAAGAACACACATGCAATGACTCTAGTTGTGGTTCATGAAAAGAGCAGACATGCGATGACTCTAACTGTGGTTCATGAAAAGAGCAGACATGTGATGCCACCGGTGGATCCATCTGTGGTCTATGAGAGGAACACACATGCAATGACACCGGTGGATCCTTACGTGGTTTGTGAGAATAACACACATGCAATGACACTGGTGGATCCATGTGTGGTTCATGGAAAGAACACGCATGCAATGACACTGGTGATATGTTGTTTGTGAGAAGAACACACATGCAATGACTCTAGCTGTGGTTCATGAAAAGAGCAGACATGCAATGACACTGGTGGATCCATGTGTGGTCTGTGGGAAGAACACACATGCAATGACACTGGTGATATGTGGTTTGTGAGAATAACACACATACAATGACTCTAGCTGTGGTTCATGAAAAGAGCAGACATGTAATGACACTGGTGGATCCATGTGTGGTTCTTGGGAAGAACACACATGCAATGACACCGGTGGATCCATGTGTGGTTCATGGGAAGAACACAGATGCAATTACACCGGTGGATCCATGTGTGGTTCATGGGAAGAACACACATGCAATGACACCGCTGGATCCATGTGTGGTTCATGGGAAGAACACACATGCAATGACACTGGTGGATCCATGTATGGTTTATGGGAATAACACACATGCAATGACTCTAGCTGTGGTTCATGAAAAGACCAGACATGCAATGACACCGGTGGATCCGTGTGCGGTTAATGAGAAGAACACACATGCAATGACACTGGGTGTGGTTCATGATATGGTTTGTGGGAAGAACACACATGCAATGACTATAGTTGTGGTTCATGAAAAGAGCAGACATGTGATGACTCTAACTGTGGTTAATGAAAAGAGCAGACATGTGATGCCACCGGTGGATCCATGTGTGGTCTATGAGAGGAACACACATGCAATCACACGGGTGGATCCTTATGTGGTTTGTGAGAATAACACACATGCAATGACACTGGTGGATCCATGTGTGGTTCATGGATCCATGTGTGGTCTGTGGGAAGAACACACATGCAATGACACTGGTGATATGTGGTTTGTGAGAATAACACACATGCAATGACTCTAACTGTGGTTAGTGAGAAGAGCATACATGCAATGACACCGGTGGATCCATGTGTGGTTAATGAGAAGAACACACATGCAATGACACTGGGTGTGGTTCATGATATGGTTTGTGAGAAGAACACACATGCAATGACCTTAGCCGTGGTTCATGAAAAGAGCAGACATGCGATGACTCTAACTGTGGTTCATGAAAAGAGCAGACATGCGATACCACCGGTGGATCCATGTGTGGTCTATGAGAGGAACACACATGCAATGACACTGGGTGTGGTTCATGATATGGTTTGTGGGAAGAACACACATGCAATGACTCTAGTTGTGGTTCATGAAAAGAGCAGACATGCGATGACTCTAACTGTGGTTCATGAAAAGAGCAGACACGTGATGCCACTGGTGGATCCATGTGTGGTATATGAGAGGAACACACATGCAATGACACCGGTGGATCCTTACGTGGTTTGTGAGAATAACATACATGCAATGACACTGGTGGATCCATGTGTGGTTCATGGAAAGAGCACACATGCAATGACACTGGTGATATGTTGTTTGTGAGAACAACACACATGTAATGACTCTAGTTGTGGTTCATGAAAAGAGCAGACATGCAATGACACTGGTGGATCCATGTGTGGTTCATGGGAAGAACACACATGCAATGACACCGGTGGATCCATGTGTGGTTCATGGGAAGAACACACATGCAATGACACTGGTGGATCCATGTGTGGTTTGTGGGAAGAACACACATGCTATGACTCTAGCTGTGGTTCATGAAAAGACTAGACGTGCAATGACACCGGTGGATCCATGTGTGGTTAATGAGAAGAACACACATGCAATGACACTGGGTGTGGTTCATGATATGGTTTGTGGGAAGAACACACATGCAATGACTCTAGTTGTGGTTCATGAAAAGAGCACACATGCGATGACTCTAACTATGGTTCATGAAAAGAGCAGACATGTGATGCCACCGGTGGATCCATGTGTGGTCTATGAGAGGAACACACATGCAATGACACCGGTGGATCCTTACGTGGTTTGTGAGAATAACACACATGCAATGACACTTGTGGATCCATGTGTGGTTCATGGAAAGAACACGCATGCAATGACACTGGTGATATGTTGTTTGTGAGAAGAACACACATGCAATGACTCTAGCTGTGGTTCATGAAAAGAGCAGACATGCAATGACACTGGTGGATCCATGTGTGGTTCATGGGAAGAACACACATGCAATGACACTGGTGGATCCACGTGTGGTTCATGGGAAGAACACACATGCAATGACACTGGTGGATCCATGTGTGGTCTGTGGGAAGAACACACATGCAATGACACTGGTGATATGTGGTTTGTGAGAATAACACACATGCAATGACTCTAACTGTGGTTAATGAGAAGAGCAGACATGCAATGACACCGGTGGATCCATGTGTGGTTAATGAGAAGAACAAACATGCAATGACACTGGGTGTGGTTCATGATATGGTTTGTGAGAAGAACACACATGCAATGACTCTAGCCGTGGTTCATGAAAAGAGCAGATATGCGATGACTCTAACTGTAGTTCATGAAAAGAGCAGACATGCGATGCCACCGGTGGATCCATGTGTAGTCTATGAGAGGAACACACATGCAATGACACCGGTGGATCCTTACGTGGTTTGTGAGAATAACACACATGCAATGACACTGGTGGATCCATGTGTGGTTCATGGGAAGAACACACATGCAATGACACTGGTGGATCCATGTGTGGTCTGTGGGAAGAACACACATGCAATGACACTGGTGATATGTGGTTTGTGAGAATAACACACATGCAATGACTCTAGCTGTGGTTCATGAAAAGAGCAGACATGTAATGACACTGGTGGATCCATGTGTGGTTCATGGGAAGAACACACATGCAATGACACCGGTGGATCCATGTGTGGTTCATGGGAAGAACACAGATGCAATGACACCGGTGGATCCATGTGTGGTTCATGGGAAGAACACACATGCAATGACACTGCTGGATCCATGTGTGGTTCATGGGAAGAACACACATGCAATGACACTGGTGGATCCATGTGTGGTTTGTGGGAAGAACACACATGCAATGACTCTAGCTGTGGTTCATGAAAAGACCAGACATGCAATGACACCGGTGGATCCATGTGCGATTAATGAGAAGAACACACATGCAATGACACTGGGTGTGGTTCATGATATGGTTTGTGGGAAGAACACACATGCAATGACTATAGTTGTGGTTCATGAAAAGAGCAGACATGTGATGACTCTAACTGTGGTTAATGAAAAGAGCAGACATGTGATGCCACCGGTGGATCCATGTGTGGTCTATGAGAGGAACACACATGCAATGACACCGGTGGATCCTTACGTGGTTTGTGAGAATAACACACATGCAATGACACTGGTGGATCCATGTGTGGTTCATGGATCCATGTGTGGTCTGTGGGAAGAACACACATGCAATGACACTGGTGATATGTGGTTTGTGAGAATAACACACATGCAATGACTCTAACTGTGGTTAATGAGAAGAGCAGACATGCATTGACACCGGTGGATCCATGTGTGGTTAATGAGAAGAACACACATGCAATGACACTGGGTGTGGTTCATGATATTGTTTGTGAGAAGAACACACATGCAATGACTCTAGCCGTGGTTCATGAAAAGAGCAGACATGCGATGACTCTAACTGTGGTTCATGAAAAGAGCAGACATGTGATGCCACCGGTGGATCCATGTGTGGTCTATGAGAGGAACACACATGCAATGACACCGGTGGATCCATGTGTGGTTAATGAGAAGAACACACATGCAATGACACTGGGTGTGGTTCATGATATGGTTTGTGAGAAGAACACACATGCAATGACTCTAGCCGTGGTTCATGAAAAGAGCAGACATGCGATGACTCTAACTGTGGTTCATGAAAAGAGCAGACATGCGATGCCACCGGTGGATCCATGTGTGGTCTATGAGAGGAACACACATGCAATAACACCGGTGGATCCTTACGTGGTTTGTGAGAATAACACACATGCAATGACACTGGTGGATCCATGTGTGGTTCATGCGAAGAACACACATGCAATGACACCGGTGGATCCATGTGTGGTTCATGGGAAGAACACACATGCAATGACACCGGTGGATCCATGTGTGGTTCATGGGAAGAACACACATGCAATGACACTGGTGGATCCATGTGTGGTGGGTGGGAAGAACACATATGCAATGACACTGGTGATATGTGGTTTGTGAGAATAACACACATGAAATGACTCTAACTGTGGTTAATGAAAAGAGCAGACATGCAATGGCACCGGTGGATCCATGTGTGGTCTATGAGAGGAACACGCATGCAATGACACTGGGTGTGGTTAATGATATGGTTTGTGGGAAGAACACACATGCAATGACTCTAGTTGTGGTTCATGAAAAGAGCAGACATGCGATGACTCTAACTATGGTTCATGAAAAGAGCAGACACGTGATGCCACTGGTGGATCCATGTGTGGTATATGAGAGGAACACACATGCAATGACACCTGTGGATCCTTACGTGGTTTGTGAGAATAACACACATGCAATGACACTGGTGGATCCATGTGTGGTTCATGGAAAGAGCACACATGCAATGACACTGGTGATATGTTGTTTGTGAGAAGAACACACATGCAATGACTCGAGCTGTGGTTCATGAAAAGAGCAGACATGCAATGACACTGGTGGATCCATGTGTGGTTCATGGGAAGAACAGACATGCAATGACACCGGTGGATCCATGTGTGGTTCATGGGAAGAACACACATGCAATGACACTGGTGGATCCATGTGTGGTTTGTGGGAAGAACACACATGCAATGACTCTAGCTGTGGTTCATGAAAAGACTAGACATGCAATGACACCGGTGGATCCATGTGTGGTTAATGAGAAGAACACACATGCAATGACACTGGGTGTGGTTCATGATATGGTTTGTGGGAAGAACACACATGCAATGACTCTAGTTGTGGTTCATGAAAAGAGCAGACATGCGATGACTCTAACTGTGGTTCATGAAAAGAGCAGACATGTGATGCCACCGGTGGATCCATCTGTGGTCTATGAAAGGAAGACACATGCAATGACACCGGTGGATCCTTACGTGGTTTGTGAGAATAACACACATGCAATGACACTGGTGGATCCATGTGTGGTTCATGGAAAGAACACGCATGCAATGACACTGGTGATATGTTGTTTGTGAGAAGAACACACATGCAATGACTCTAGCTGTGGTTCATGAAAAGGGCAGACATGCAATGACACTGGTGGATCCATGTGTGGTTCATGGGAAGAACACACATGCAATGACACTGGTGGATCCATGTGTGGTCTGTGGGAAGAACACACATGCAATGACACTGGTGATATGTGGTTTGTGAGAATAACACACATGCAATGACTCTAGCTGTGGTTCATGAAAAGAGCAGACATGTAATGACACTGGTGGATCCATGTGTGGTTCTTGGGAAGAACACACATGCAATGACACCGGTGGATCCATGCGTGGTTCATGGGAAGAACACAGATGCAATGACACCGGTGGATCCATGTGTGGTTCATGGGAAGAACACACATGCAATGACACCGCTGGATCCATGTGTGGTTCATGGGAAGAACACACATGCAATGACACTAGTGGATCCATGTGTGGTTTATGGGAAGAACACACATGCAATGACTCTAGCTGTGGTTCATGAAAAGACCAGATATGCAATGACACCGGTGGATCCGTGTGCGGTTAATGAGAAGAACCCACATGCAATGACACTGGGTGTGGTTCATGATATGGTTTGTGGGAAGAACACACATGCAATGACTATAGTTGTGGTTCATGAAAAGAGCAGACATGTGATGACTCTAACTGTGGTTAATGAAAAGAGCAGACATGTGATGCCACCAGTGGATCCATGTGTGGTCTATGAGAGGAACACACATGCAATCACACCGGTGGATCCTTATGTGGTTTGTGAGAATAACACACATGCAATGACACTGGTGGATCCATGTGTGGTTCATGGATCCATGTGTGGTCTGTGGGAAGAACACACATGCAATGACACTGGTGATATGTGGTTTGTGAGAATAACACACATGCAATGACTCTAACTGTGGTTAGTGAGAAGAGCATACATGCAATGACACTGGTGGATCCATGTGTGGTTAATGAGAAGAACACACATGCAATGACACTGGGTGTGGTTCATGATATGGTTTGTGAGAAGAACACACATGCAATGACTCTAGCCGTGGTTCATGAAAAGAGCAGACATGCGATGACTCTAACTGTGGTTCATGAAAAGAGCAGACATGCGATGCCACCGGTGGATCCATGTGTGGTCTATGAGAGGAACACACATGCAATGACACCGGTGGATCCTTACTTGGTTTGTGAGAATAACACACATGCAATGACACTGGTGGATCCATGTGTGGTTCATGGGAAGAACACACATGCAATGACACCGGTGGATCCATGTGTGGTTCATGGGAAGAACACACATGCAATGATACCGGTGGATCCATGTGTGGTTCATGGGAAGAACACACATGCAATGACACTGGTGGATCCATGTGTGGTCTGTGGGAAGAACACATATGCAATGACACTGGTGATATGTCGTTTGTGAGAATAACACACATGAAATGACTCTAACTGTGGTTAATGAAAAGAGCAGACATGCAATGGCACCGGTGGATCCATGTGTGGTCTATGAGAGGAACACGCATGCAATGACACTGGGTGTGGTTCATGATATGGTTTGTGGGAAGAACACAAATGCAATGACTCTAGTTGTGGTTCATGAAAAGAGCAGACATGCGATGACTCTAACCGTGGTTCATGAAAAGAGCAGACACGTGATGCCACTGGTGGATCCATGTGTGGTGTATGAGAGGAACACACATGCAATGACACCTGTGGATCCTTACGTGGTTTGTGAGAATAACACACATGCAATGACACTGGTGGATCCATGTGTGGTTCATGGAAAGAGCACACATGCAATGACACTGGTCATATGTTGTTTGTGAGAAGAACACACATGCAATGACTCTAGCTGTGGTTCATGAAAAGAGCAGACATGCAATGACACTGGTGGATCCATGTGTGGTTCATGGGAAGAACACACACTGACACCGGTGGATCCATGTGTGGTTCATGGGAAGAACACACATGCAATGACACTGGTGGATCCATGTGTGGTTTGTGGGAAGAACACACATGCAATGACTCTAGCTGTGGTTCATGAAAAGACTAGACATGCAATGACACCGGTGGATCCATGTGTGGTTAATGAGAAGAACACACATACAATGACACTGGGTGTGGTTCATGATATGGTTTGTGGGAAGAACACACATGCAATGACTCTAGTTGTGGTTCATGAAAAGAGCAGACATGCGATGACTCTAACTGTGGTTCATGAAAAGAGCAGACATGTGATGCCACCGGTGGATCCATCTGTGGTCTATGAGAGGAACACACATGCAATGACACCGGTGGATCCTTACGTGGTTTGTGAGAATAACACACATGCAATGACACTGGTGGATCCATGTGTGGTTCATGGAAAGAACACGCATGCAATGACACTGGTGATATGTTGTTTGTGAGAAGAACACACATGCAATGACTCTAGCTGTGGTTCATGAAAAGAGCAGACATGCAATGACACTGGTGGATCCATGTGTGGTTCATGGGAAGAACACACATGCAATGACACTGGTGGATCCATGTGTGGTCTATGGGAAGAACACACATGCAATGACACTAGTGATATGTGGTTTGTGAGAATAACACACATGCAATGACTCTAGTTGTGGTTCATGAAAAGAGCAGACATGTAATGACACTGGTGGATCCATGTGTGGTTCATGGGAAGAACACACATGCAATGACACCGGTGGATCCATGTGTGGTTCATGGGAAGAACACAGATGCAATGACACCGGTGGATCCATGTGTGGTTCATGGGAAGAACACACATGCAATGACACCGTTGGATCCATGTGTGGTTCATGGGAAGAACACACATGCAATGACACTGGTGGATCCATGTGTGGTTTATGGGAAGAACACACATGCAATGACTCTAGCTGTGGTTCATGAAAAGACCAGACATGCAATGAAACCGGTGGATCCGTGTGCGGTTAATGAGAAGAACACACATGCAATGACGCTGGGTGTGGTTCATGATATGGTTTGTGGGAAGAACACACATGCAATGACTATAGTTGTGGTTCATGAAAAGAGCAGACATGTGATGACTCTAACTGTGGTTAATGAAAAGAGCAGACATGTGATGCCACCGGTGGATCCATGTGTGGTCTATGAGAGGAACACACATGCAATGACACCAGTGGATCCTTACGTGGTTTGTGAGAATAACACACATGCAATGACACTGGTGGATCCATGTGTGGTTCATGGATCCATGTGTGGTCTGTGGGAAGAACACACATGCAATGACACTGGTGATATGTGGTTTGTGAGAATAACACACATGCAATGACTCTAACTGTGGTTAGTGAGAAGAGCATACATGCAATGACACCGGTGGATCCATGTGTGGTTAATGAGAAGAACACACATGGAATGACACTGGGTGTGGTTCATGATATGGTTTGTGAGAAGAACACACATGCAATGACTCTAGCCGTGGTTCATGAAAAGAGCAGACATGCGATGACTCTAACTGTGGTTCATGAAAAGAGCAGACATGCGATGCCACCGGTGGATCCATGTGTGGTCTATGAGAGGATCACACATGCAATGACACCGGTGGATCCTTACGTGGTTTGTGAGAATAACACACATGCAATGACACTGGTGGATCCATGTGTGGTTCATGGGAAGAACACACATGCAATGACACCGGTGGATCCATGTGTGGTTCATGGGAAGAACACACATGCAATGACACCGATGGATCCATGTGTGGTTCATGGGAAGAACACACATGCAATGACACCGATGGATCCATGTGTGGTTCATGGGAAGAACACACATGCAATGACACTGGTGGATCCATGTGTGGTCCGTGGGAAGAACACATATGCAATGACACTGGTGATATGTGGTTTGTGAGAATAACACACATGAAATGACTCTAACTGTGGTTAATGAAAGGAGCAGACATGCATTGGCACCGGTGGATCCATGTGTGGTCTATGAGAGGAACACGCATGCAATGACACTGGGTGTGGTTAATGATATGGTTTGTGGGAAGAACACACATGCAATGACTCTAGTTGTGGTTCATGAAAAGAGCAGACATGCGACGACTCTAACTGTGGTTCATGCAAAGAGCAGACACGTGATGCCACTGGTGGATCCATGTGTGGTATATGAGAGGAACACACATGCAATGACACCGGTGGATCCATGTGTGGTTCATGGAAAGAGCACACATGCAATGACACTGGTGATATGTTGTTTGTGAGAAGAACACACTACAATGACTCTAGTTGTGGTTCATGAAAAGAGCAGACATGCAATGACACTGTTGGATCCATGTGTGGTTCATGGGAAGAACACACATGCAATGACACCGGTGGATCCATGTGTGGTTCATGGGAAGAACACACATGCAATGACACTGGTGGATCCATGTGTGGTTTGTGGGAAGAACACACATGCAATGACTCTAGCTGTGGTTCATGAAAAGACTAGACATGCAATGACACCGGTGGATCCATGTGTGGTTAATGAGAAGAACAAACATGCAATGACACTGGGTGTGGTTCATGATATGGTTTGTGGGAAGAACACACATGCAATGACTCTAGTTGTGGTTCATGAAAAGAGAAGACATGCGATGACTCTAACTGTGGTTCATGACAAGAGCAGACATGTGATGCCACCGGTGGATCCATCTGTGGTCTATGAGAGGAACACATATGCAATGACACCGGTGGATCCTTACGTGGTTTGTGAGAATAACACACATGCAATGACACTGGTGGATCCATGTGTGCTTCATGGAAAGAACACGCATGCAATGACACTGGTGATATGTTGTTTGTGAGAAGAACACACATGCAATGACTCTAGATGTGGTTCATGAAAAGAGCAGACATGCAATGACACTGGTGGATCCATGTGTGGTTGATGGGAAGAACACACATGCAATGACACTGGTGGATCCATGTGTGGTCTGTTGGAAGAACACACATGCAATGACACTGGTGATATGTGGTTTGTGAGAATAACACACATGCAATGACTCTAACTGTGGTTAATAAGAAGAGCAGACATGCAATGACACCGGTGGATCCATGTGTGTTTAATGAGAAGAACAAACATGCAATGACACTGGGTGTGGTTCATGATATGGTTTGTGAGAAGAACACACATGCAATGACTCTAGCTGTGGTTCATGAAAAGACTAGACATGCAATGACACCGGTGGATCCATGTGTGGTTAATGAGAAGAACACACATACAATGACACTGGGTGTGGTTCATGATATGGTTTGTGGGAAGAACACACATGCAATGACTCTATTTGTGGTTCATGAAAAGAGCAGACATGCGATGACTCTAACTGTGGTTCATGAAAAGAGCAGACATGTGATGCCACCGGTGGATCCATCTGTGGTCTATGAGAGGAACACACATGCAATGACACCGGTGGATCCTTACGTGGTTTGTGAGAATAACACACATGCAATGACACTGGTGGATCCATGTGTGGTTCATGTAAAGAACACGCATGCAATGACACTGGTGATATGTTGTTTGTGAGAAGAACACACATGCAATGACTCTAGCTGTGGTTCATGAAAAGAGCAGACATGCAATGACACTGGTGGATCCATGTGTGGTTCATGGGAAGAACACACATGCAATGACACTGGTGGATCCATGTGTGGTCTGTGGGAAGAACACACATGCAATGACACTAGTGATATGTGGTTTGTGCGAATAACACACATGCAATGACTCTAGTTGTGGTTCATGAAAAGAGCAGACATGTAATGACACTGGTGGATCCATGTGTGGTTCATGGGAAGAATACACATGCAATGACACCGGTGGATCCATGTGTGGTTCATGGGAAGAACACAGATGCAATGACACCGGTGGATCCATGTGTGGTTCATGGGAAGAACACACATGCAATGACACCGCTGGATCCATGTGTGGTTCATGGGAAGAACACACATGCAATGACACTGGTGGATCCATGTGTGGTTTATGGGAAGAACACACATGCAATGACTCTAGCTGTGGTTCATGAAAAGACCAGACATGCAATGAAACCGGTGGATCCGTGTGCGGTTAATGAGAAGAACACACATGCAATGACGCTGGGTGTGGTTCATGATATGGTTTGTGGGAAGAACACACATGCAATGACTATAGTTGTGGTTCATGAAAAGAGCAGACATGTGATGACTCTAACTGTGGTTAATGAAAAGAGCAGACATGTGATGCCACCGGTGGATCCATGTGTGGTCTATGAGAGGAACACACATGCAATGACACCGGTGGATCCTTACGTGGTTTGTGAGAATAACACACATGCAATGACACTGGTGGATCCATGTGTGGTTCATGGATCCATGTGTGGTCTGTGGGAAGAACACACATGCAATGACACTGGTGATATGTGGTTTGTGAGAATAACACACATGCAATGACTCTAACTGTGGTTAGTGAGAAGAGCATACATGCAATGACACCGGTGGATCCATGTGTGGTTAATGAGAAGAACACACATGCAATGACACTGGGTGTGGTTCATGATATGGTTTGTGAGAAGAACACACATGCAATGAATCTAGCCGTGGTTCATGAAAAGAGCAGACATGCGATGACTCTAACTGTGGTTCATGAAAAGAGCAGACATGATGCCACCGTGGATCCATGTGGTCTATGAGAGGAACACACATGCAATGACACCGGTGGATCCTTACGTGGTTTGTGAGAATAACACACATGCAATGACACTGGTGGATCCATGTGTGGTTCATGGGAAGAACACACATGCAATGACACCGGTGGATCCATGTGTGGTTCATGGGAAGAACACACATGCAATGACACCGATGGATCCATGTGTGGTTCATGGGAAGAACACACATGCAATGACACTGGTGGATCCATGTGTGGTCTGTGGGAAGAACACATATGCAATGACACTGGTGATATGTGGTTTGTGAGAATAACACACATGAAATGACTCTAACTGTGGTTAATGAAAAGAGCAGACATGCAATGGCACCGGTGGATCCATGTGTGGTCTATGAGAGGAACACGCATGCAATGACACTGGGTGTGGTTAATGATATGGTTTGTGGGAAGAACACACATGCAATGACTCTAGTTGTGGTTCATGAAAAGAGCAGACATGCGATGACTCTAACTGTGGTTCATGAAAAGAGCAGACACGTGATGCCACTGGTGGATCCATGTGTGGTATATGAGAGGAACACACATGCAATGACACCGGTGGATCCATGTGTGGTTCATGGAAAGAGCACACATGCAATGACACTGGTGATATGTTGTTTGTGAGAAGAACACACTACAATGACTCTAGTTGTGGTTCATGAAAAGAGCAGACATGCAATGACACTAGTGGATCCATGTGTGGTTCATGGGAAGAACACACATGCAATGACACCGGTGGATCCATGTGTGGTTCATGGGAAGAACACACATGCAACGACACTGGTGGATCCATGTGTGGTCTGTGGGAAGAACACACATGCAATGACACTAGTGATATGTGGTTTGTGCGAATAACACACATGCAATGACTCTAGTTGTGGTTCATGAAAAGAGCAGACATGTAATGACACTGGTGGATCCATGTGTGGTTCATGGGAAGAATACACATGCAATGACACCGGTGGATCCATGTGTGGTTCATGGGAAGAACACAGATGCAATGACACCGGTGGATCCATGTGTGGTTCATGGGAAGAACACACATGCAATGACACCGCTGGATCCATGTGTGGTTCATGGGAAGAACACACATGCAATGACACTGGTGGATCCATGTGGTTTATGGAAGAACACATGCAATGACTCTAGTGGTTCATGTTAAGAACAGACATGCAATGAAACCGGTGGATCCGTGTGCGGTTAATGAGAAGAACACACATGCAATGACGCTGGGTGTGGTTCATGATATGGTTTGTGGGAAGAACACACATGCAATGACTATAGTTGTGGTTCATGAAAAGAGCAGACATGTGATGACTCTAACTGTGGTTAATGAAAAGAGCAGACATGTGATGCCACCGGTGGATCCATGTGTGGTCTATGAGAGGAACACACATGCAATGACACCGGTGGATCCTTACGTGGTTTGTGAGAATAACACACATGCAATGACACTGGTGGATCCATGTGTGGTTCATGGATCCATGTGTGGTCTGTGGGAAGAACACACATGCAATGACACTGGTGATATGTGGTTTGTGAGAATAACACACATGCAATGACTCTAACTGTGGTTAGCATACATGCAATGACACCGGTGGATCCATGTGTGGTTAATGAGAAGAACACACATGCAATGACACTGGGTGTGGTTCATGATATGGTTTGTGAGAAGAACACACATGCAATGAATCTAGCCGTGGTTCATGAAAAGAGCAGACATGCGATGACTCTAACTGTGGTTCATGAAAAGAGCAGACATGCGATGCCACCGGTGGATCCATGTGTGGTCTATGAGAGAAACACACATGCAATGACACCGGTGGATCCTTACGTGGTTTGTGAGAATAACACACATGCAATGACACTGGTGGATCCATGTGTGGTTCATGGGAAGAACACACATGCAATGACACCGGTGGATCCATGTGTGGTTCATGGGAAGAACACACATGCAATGACACTGGTGGATCCATGTGTGGTCTGTGGGAAGAACACATATGCAATGACACTGGTGATATGTGGTTTGTGAGAATAACACACATGAAATGACTCTAACTGTGGTTAATGAAAAGAGCAGACATGCAATGGCACCGGTGGATCCATGTGTGGTCTATGAGAGGAACACGCATGCAATGACACTGGGTGTGGTTAATGATATGGTTTGTGGGAAGAACACACATGCAATGACTCTAGTTGTGGTTCATGAAAAGAGCATACATGCGATGACTCTAACTGTGGTTCATGAAAAGAGCAGACACGTGATGCCACTGGTGGATCCATGTGTGGTATATGAGAGGAACACACATGCAATGACACCGGTGGATCCATGTGTGGTTCATGGAAAGAGCACACATGCAATGACACTGGTGATATGTTGTTTGTGAGAAGAACACACTACAATGACTCTAGTTGTGGTTCATGAAAAGAGCAGACATGCAATGACACTAGTGGATCCATGTGTGGTTCATGGGAAGAACACACATGCAATGACACCGGTGGATCCATGTGTGGTTCATGGGAAGAACACACATGCAATGACACTGGTGGATCCATGTGTGGTTTGTGGGAAGAACACACATGCAATGACTCTAGCTGTGGTTCATGAAAAGACTAGACACGCAATGGCACTGGTGGATCCATGTGTGGTTAATGAGAAGAACAAACATGCAATGACACTGGGTGTGGTTCATGATATGGTTTGCGGGAAGAACACACATGCAATGACTAGTTGTGGTTCATGAAAAGAGAAGACATGCGATGACTATAACTGTGGTTCATGAAAAGAGCAGACATGTGATGCCACCGGTGGATCCATCTGTGGTCTATGAGAGGAACACATATGCAATGACACCGGTGGATCCTTACGTGGTTTGTGAGAATAACACACATGCAATGACACTGGTGGATCCATGTGTGCTTCATGGAAAGAACACGCATGCAATGACACTGGTGATATGTTGTTTGTGAGAAGAACACACATGCAATGACTCTAGATGTGGTTCATGAAAAGAGCAGACATGCAATGACACTGGTGGATCCTTGTGTGGTTGATGGGAAGAACACACATGCAATGACACTGGTGGATCCATGTGTGGTCTGTTGGAAGAACACACATGCAATGACACTGGTGATATGTGGTTTGTGGGAATAACACACATGCAATGACTCTAACTGTGGTTAATGAGAAGAGCAGACATGCAATGACACCGGTGGATCCATGTGTGGTTAATGAGAAGAACAAACATGCAATGACACTGGGTGTGGTTCATGATATGGTTTGTGAGAAGAACACACATGCAATGACTCTAGCAGTGGTTCATGAAAAGAGCAGAAATGCAATGACTCTAACTGTGGTTCATGAAAAGAGCAGACATGCGATGCCACCGGTGGATCCATGTGTGGTCTATGAGAGGAACACACATGCAATTACACCGGTGGATCCTTACGTGGTTTGTGAGGATAACACAGATGCAATCACACTGGTGGATCCATGTGTGGTTCATGGGAAGAACACACATGCAATGACACTGGTGGATCCATGTGTGGTCTGTGGGAAGAACACACATGCAATGACTCTGGTGATACATGGTTTGTGAGAATAACACACATGCAATGACTCTAACTGTGATTCATGAAAAGAGCAGACATGCAATGACACCGGTGGATCCATGTGTGGTCTATGAGAGGAACACACATGCAATGACACCGGTGGATCCTTACGTGGTTTGTGAGAATAACACACATGCAATGACACTGGTGGATCCATGTGTGGTTCATGGAAAGAACACACATGCAATGACACTGGTGATATGTTGTTTGTGAGAAGAACACACATGCAATGACTCTATCTGTGGTTAATGAAAAGAGCAGGCATGCAATGACACCGGTGGATCCATATGTGGTTAATGAGAAGAACACACATGCAATGACACTGGGTGTGGTTCATGATATGATTTGTGAGAAGAACACACATGCAATGACTCTAGCTGTGGTTCATGAAAAGAGCAGACATACAATGACTCCGGTGGATCCACGTGTGGTTCATGGGAAGAAGACACATGCAATGACACAGGTGGATCCATGTGTGGTCTGTGGGAAGAACACACATGCAATGACACTGGTGATATGTGGTTTGTGAGAATAACACACATGCAATGACTCTAGCTGTGGTAAATGAGAAGAGCAGACATGCAATGACACTAGGTGGATCCACGTGTGGTTAATGATAAGAACACACATGCAATGACACTGGGTGTGGTTCATGATATGGTTTGTGAGAAGAACACACATGCAATGACTCTAGTTGTGGTTCATGAAAATAGCAGACATGCGATTACTCTAACTATGGTTCATGAAAAGAGCAGACGTGCGATGCCACCGGTAGATCCATGTGTGGTCTATGACAGGAACACACATGCAATGACTCTATCTGTGGTTAATGAAAAGAGCAGGCATGCAATGACACCGGTGGATCCATGTGTGGTTAATGAGAAGAACACACATGCAATGACACTGGGTGTGGTTCATGATATGGTTTGTGAGAAGAACACACATGCAATGACTCTAGCTGTGGTTCATGAAAAGAGCAGACATGCAATGACACCGGTGGATCCATGTGTGGTTCATGGGAATAAGACACATGCACTGACACTGGTGGATCCATGTGTGGTCTGTGGGAAGAACACACATGCAATGACACTGGTGATATGTGGTTTGTGAGAAGAACACACATGCAATGACTCTAGCTGTGGTAAATGAGAAGAGCAGACATGCAATGACACTAGGTGGATCCACATGTGGTTAATGAGAAGAACACACATGCAATGAATTTAGCCGTGGTTCATGAAAGGGCAGACATGCGATGACTCTAACTGTGGTTCATGAAAAGAGCTGATATGCGATGCCACCGGTGGATCCATGTGTGGTCTATGAGAGGAACACACATGCAATGACACCGGTGGATCCTTACGTGGTTTGTGAGAATAACACACATGCAATGACACTGGTGGATCCATGTGTGGTTCATGAAAAGAGCATACATGCAATGACACTGGTGATATGTTGTTTGTGAGAAGGACACATATGCAATAACTCTAGCTGTGGTTCATGAAAAGAGCAGACATGCAATGACACTGGTGGATCCATGTCTGGTTCATGGGAAGAACACACATCCAATGACACCGGTGGATCCATGTGTGGTTCATGGGAAGAAGACACATGCAATGACACTGGTGGATCCATGTGTGGTTTGTGGGAAGAACACACATGCAATGACTCTAGATGTGGTTCATGAAAAGACCAGACATGCAATGACACCGGTGGATTCATGTGTGGTTAATGAGAAGAACACACATGCAATGACACTGGGTGTGGTTCATGATATGGTTTGTGGGAAGAACACACATGCAATGACTCAAGTTGTGGTTCATGAAAAGAGCAGACATGTGATGACTCTAACTGTGGTTCATGAAAAGAGCAGACATGTGATGCCACCGGTGGATCCATGTGTGGTCTATGAGAGGAACACACATGCAATGACACCGGTGGATCCTTACGTGGTTTGTGAGAATAACACACATGCAATGACACTGGTGGATCCATGTGTGGTTCATGGAAAGAACACACATGCAATGACACTGGTGATATGTTGTTTGTGAGAAGAACACACATGCAATGACTCTAGCTGTGGTTCATGAAAAGAGGAGACATGCAATGACACTCGTGGATCCATGTGTGGTTCATGGGAAGAACACACAAGCAATGACACTGGTGGATCCATGTGTGGTCTGTGGGAAGAACACACATGCAATGACACTGGTGATATGTGGTTTGTGAGAAGAACACACATGCAATGACTCTAACTATGGTTACTGAGAAGAGCAGACATGCAATGACACCGGTGGATCCATGTGTGGTTAATGAGAAGAACACACATGCAATGACACTGGGTGTGGTTCATGATATGGTTTGTGAGAAGAACACACATGCAATGAATCTAGCCGTGGTTCATGAAAGGGCAGACATGCGATGACTCTAACTGTGGTTCATGAAAAGAGCAGACATGCGATGCCACCGGTGGATCCATGTGTGGTCTATGAGAGGAACACACATGCAATGGCACCGGGGGATCCTTACGTGGTTTGTGAGAATAACACACATGCAATGACACCGGTGGATCCATGTGTGGTTCATGGGAAGAACACACATGCAATGACACTGGTGGATCGATGTGTGGTCTATAGGAAGAACACACATGCAATGACACTGGTGATATGTGGTTTGTGAGAATAACACACATGCAATGACTCTAGATGTGGTTCATGAAAAGAGCACACATGCAATGGCACCGCTGGATCCTTATGTGGTTTATGAGAATAACACACACGCAATGACACTGGTGGATCCATGTGTAGTTCATGGAAAGAACACACCTGCAATGACACTGGTGATATGTTGTTTGTGAGAAGAACACACATGCAATGAGTCTATCTGTGGTTAATGAAAAGAGCATACATGCAATGACACCAATGGATCCATGTGTGGTTAATGAGAGGAACACACATGCAATGACACTAGGTGTGGTTCATGATATGGTTTGTGAGAAGAACACACATGCAATGACTCTAGCTGTGGTTCATGAAAAGAGCAGACATGCAATGACACCGGTGGATCCATGTGTGGTTCATGGGAAGAACACACATGCAATGACACTGGTGGATCCATGTGTGGTCTGTGGGAAGAACACACATGCAATGACACTAGTGATATGTGGTTTGTGAGAAGAACACACATGCAATGACTCTAGCTATGGTAAATGAGAAGAGCAGACATGCAATGACACCGGTGGATCCATGTGTGGTTAATGAGAAGAACACACATGCAATGACACTGGGTGTGGTTCATGATATGGTTTGTGAGAAGAACACACAAGCAATGACTCTAGCTATGGTTCATGAAAATAGCAGACATGCGATGACTCTAACTATGGTTCATGAAAAGAGCAGACATGCGGTGCCACCGGTGGATCCATGTGTGGTCTATGAGAGGAACACACATGCAATGACACCGGTGGATCCTTACGTGGTTTGTTAGAATAACACACATGCAATGACGCTGGTGGATCCATGTGTGGTTCATGAAAAGAGCAGACATGCAATGACACTGGTGATATGTTGTTTGTGAGAAGAACACACATGCAATGACTCTAGATGTGGTTCATGAAAAGAGCAGACATGCAATGACACTGGTGGATCCATGTGTGGTTCATGGGAAGAACACACAAGCAATGACACCGGTGGATCCATGTGTGGTTCATGGGAAGAACACACATGCAATGACACTGGTGGATCGATGTGTGGTCTGTGGGAAGAACACACATGCAATGACACTGGTGATATGTTGTTTGTGAGAAGAACACACATGCAATGACTCTAGATGTGGTTCATGAAAAGAGAAGACATGCAATGACACTGGTGGATCCATGTGTGGTTCATGGGAAGAACACACAAGCAATGACACCGGTGGATCCATGTGTGGTTCAAGGGAAGAACACACATGCAATAACACTGGTGGATCCATGTGTCGTTTGTGGGAAGAACACACATGCAATGACACTGGTGATATGTGGTCTATGAGAATAACACACATGCAATGACTCTAGATGTGGTTCATGAAAAGAGCAGACATTCAATGACACCGGTGGATCCATGTGTGGTTAATGAGAAGAACACACGTGCAATGACACTGGGTGTGGTTCATGATATGGTTTGTGGGAAGAACACACATGCAATGACTCTAGTTGTGGTTCATGAAAAGAGCAGACATGCGATGACTCTAACTATGGTTCATGAAAAGATCAGACATGTGATGCCACCGGTGCATCCATGTGTGGTCTATGAGAGGAACACACATGCAATGACACCGGTGGATCCTTACGTGGTTTGTGAGAATAACACACATGCAATGACACTGGTGGATCCATGTGTGGTTCATGGAAATAACACACATGCAATGACACTAGTGATATGTTGTTTGTGAGAAGAACACACATGCAATGACTCTAGCTATGGTTCATGAAAAGTGCAGACATCCAATGACACTGGTGATATGTTGTTTGTGAGAAGAACACACATGCAATGACTCTAGTTGTGGTTAATGAAAAGAGAAGACATGCAATGACACTCATGGATCCATGTGTGGTTCATGAAAAGAGCAGACATGCAGTGACACTCGTGGATCCATGTGTGGTTCATGGGAAGAACACACATGCAATTACACAGGTGATATGTGGTTTGTGAGAAGAACACACATGCAATGACTCTAGCTATGGTAAATGAGAAGAGCAGACATGCAATGACACTGGTGGATCCACGTGTGGTTCATGGCAAGAACACACATGCAATGTCACTGGTGGATCCATGTGTGGTCTGTGGGAAGAACACACATGCAATGACACTGGTGATATGTGGTTTGTGAGAAGAACACACATGCAATGACTCTAACTGTGGTTAATGAGAAGAGCAGACATGCAACGACACCGGTGGATCCATGTGTGGTTAATGAGAAGAACACACATGCAATGACACTGGGTGTGGTTCATGATATGGTTTGTGAGAAGAACACACATGCAATGACTCTAGCCGTGGTTCATGAAAAGAGCAGACATGCGATGACTCTAACTGTGGTTCATGAAAAGAGCAGACATGCGATGCCACCGGTGGATCCATGTGTGGTCTATGAGAGGAACACACATGCAATGACACCGGTGGATCCTTACGTGGTTTGTGAGAATAACACACATGCAATGACACTGGTGGATCCATGTGTGGTTCATGGGAAGAACACACATGCAATGACACTGGTGGATCCATGTGTGGTCTGTGGGAAGAACACACATGCAATGACACTGGTGATATGTGGTTTGTGAGAATAACACACGTGCAATGACTCTAGCTGTGGTTCATGAAAAGAGCAGACATGTAATTAAAGTGGTGGATCCATGTGTAGTTCATGGGAAGAACACACATGCAATGACACCGGTGGATCCATGTGTGGTTCATGGGAAGAACACACATGCAATGACACTGGTGAATCCATGTGTGGTTAATGAGAAGAACACACATGCAATGACACTGGTGATATGTGGTTTGTGAGAAGAAAACACATGCAATGACTCTAGCTGTGGTTCATGAAAATAGCAGACATGCGATGAATCTAACTGTGGTTCTTGAAAAAATTAGACATGCGATGCCACCGATGGATCCATGTGTGGTCTATGAGAGGAACACACATGCAATGACACCGGTGGATCCTTACGTGGTTTGTGAGAATAACTCACCTGCAATGACACCGGTGGATCCATGTGTGGTTCATGAAAAGAGCAGATATGCAATGACACTGGTGATATGTTCTTTGTGAGAAGAACACACATGCAATGACTCTAGCTGTGGTTCATGGGAAGAACACACATCCAATGACACCGGTGGATCCATGTGTGGTTCATGGGAAGAACACACATGCAATGACACTGGTGTATCCATGTGTGGTATGTGGGAAGAACACACATGCAATGACACTGGTGATATGTGGTTTGTGAGAAGAACACACATGCAATGACTCTAGCTGTGGTAAATGAGAAGAGCAGACATGCAATGACACCGGTGGATCCATGTGTGGTTAATTAGAATAACACGCATGCAATGACACTGGGTGTGGTTCATGATATGGTTTGTGGGAAGAACACACATGAAATGGCTCTAGTTGTGGTTCATGAAAAGAGCAGACATGCGATGACTCTAACAGTGGTTCATGAAAAGAGCAAACATGTGATGCCACCGGTGGATCCATGTGTGGTCTATGAGAGGAACACACATGCAATGACACCGGTGGATCCTTACGTGGTTTGTGAGAATAACACACATGCAATGACACTGGTGGATCTATGTGTGGTTCATGGGAAGAACACACAAGCAATGACACTGGTGGATCCATGTGTAGTCTGTGGGAAGAACAGACATGCAATAACACTGGTGATATGTGGTTTGTGAGAATAACACACGTGCAATGACTCTAGCTGTGGTTCATGAAAAGAGCAGACATGCAATGACACTGGTGGATCCATGTGTGGTTCATGGGAAGAGCAGACATGCAATGACACTGGTGGATGCATGTGTGGTTCATGGGAAGAACACACATGCAATGACACTGGTGGATCCATGTGTGGTCTGTGGGAAGAACACACATGCAATTACACTGGTGATATCTGGTTTGTGAGAAGAACACACATGCAATGACTCTAGCTGTGGTAAATGAGAAGAGTAGACATGCAATGACACCGGTGGATCCATGTGTGGTTAATGAGAAGAACACGCATGCAATGACACTGGGTGTGGTTCATGATATGGTTTGTGGGAAGAACACACATGCAATGGCTCTAGTTGTGGTTCATGAAATGAGCAGACATGCGATGACTCTAACTGTGGTTCATGAAAAGAGCAGACATGTGATGCCACCGGTGGATCCATGTTTGGTCTATGAGAGGAACACACATGTAAGGACACCGGTGGATCCTTACTTGGTTTGTGAGAATAGCACACATGCAATGACACTGGTGGATCCATGTGTGGTTCATGGAAAGAACACACATGCAATGACACTGGTGATATGTTGTTTGTGATAAGAACACACATGCAATGACTCTAGCTGTGGTTCATGAAAAGTGCAGACATGCAATGACACTGGTGGATCCATGTGTGGTTCATGGGAAGAACACACATGCAATGACACTAGTGGATCCATGTGTGGTCTATGGGAAGAACACACATGCAATGACACTAGCTGTGGTTCATGAAAATATAAGACATACAATGACACTGTTGGATCCATGTGTGGTTCATGGGAAGAACACACATGCAATGACACTGGTGGATCGATGTGTGGTTAATGAGAAGAACACACATGCAATGACACTGGGTGTGGTTCATGATATGGTTTGTGAGAAGAACACACATGCAATGACTCTAGCTGTGGTTCATGAAAATAGCAGACATGCGATGACTCTAACTATGGTTCATGAAAAGAGCAGACATGCGATGCCACAGGTGGATCCATGTGTGGTCTATGAGAGGAACACACATGCAATGACACCGGTGGATCCTTACGTGGTTTGTGAGAATAACACACATGCAATGACACTGGTGGATCCATGTGTCGTTCATGAAAAAAGCAAACATGCAATGACACTGGTGATATGTTGTTTGTGAGAAGAACACACATGCAATGACTCTAGCTATGGTTCATGAAAAGAGCAGACATGCAATGACACTGGTGGATCCAGACGTGGTTCATGGGAAGGACACACATGCAATGACACCGGTGGATCCATGTGTGGTCTGTGGGAAGAACACACATGCAATGACACTGGTGATATGTGGTCTGTGAGAAGAACACACATGCAATGACTCTAGCTGTAGTTCATGAGAAGAGCATACATGCAATGACACCGGTGGATCCATGTGTGGTTAATGAGAAGAACACACATGCAATGACACTGGGTGTGGTTCATGATATGGTTTGTGGGAAGAACACACATGGAATGACTCTAGTTGTGGTTCATGAGAAGAGCAGACATGCGATGACTCTAACTATGGTTCATGAAAAGAGCAGACATGCGATACCACCGGTGGATCCATGTGTGGTCTATGAGAGGAACACACATGCAATGACACCGGTGGATCCTTACGTGGTTTGTGAGAATAACACACATGCAATGACACTGGTGGATCCATGTGTTGTTCATGAAAAGAGCAAACATGCAATGACACTGGTGATATGTTGTTTGTGAGAAGAACACACATGCAATGACTCTAGCTAAGGTTCATGAAAAGAGCAGACATGCAATGACACTGGTGGATCCATGTGAGGTTCATCGGAAGGACACACATGCAATGACACTGGTGGATCCATGTGTGGTCTGTGGGAAGAACACACATGCAATGACACTGGTGATATGTGGTCTGTGAGAAGAACACACATGCAACGACTCTAGTTGTGGTTCATGATAAGAGCATACATGCAATGACACCGGTGGATCCATGTGTGGTTAATGATAAGAACACACATGCAATGACACTGGGTGTGGTTCATGATATGGTTTGTGGGAAAAACACACATGCAATGACTCTAGCTGTGGTTCATGAAAAGAGCAGACATGCGATGACTCTAACTATGGTTCATGAAAAGAGGAGACATGCGATGCCACCGGTGGATCCATCTGTGGTCTATGAGAGGAACACACATGCAATGACACCGGTGGATCCTTTCGTTGTTTGTGAGAATAACACACATGCAATGACACTGGTGGATCCATATGTGGTTTGTGAAAAGAATACACATGCAATGACACTGGTGATATGTTGTTTGTGAGAAGAACACACATGCAATGACTCTAGTTGTGGTTCATGAAAAGAGCAGACATGCAATGACACTGGTGGATCCATGTATGGTTCATGGGAAGAACACACATGCAATTACACTGGTGGATCCATGTGTGGTCTGTGGGAAGAACACACATGCAATGACACTGGTGATATGTGGTCTGTGAGAAGAACACACATGCAATGACTCTAGCTGTGGTTCATGAAAAGAGCAGACATGCAATGACACCGGTGGATCCATGTGTGGTTAATCAGAAGAACACACATGAAATGACACTGGGTGTGGTTCATGATATGGTTTGTGGGAAGAACACACATGCAATCACTCTAGCTGTGGTTCATGAAAAGAGCAGACATGCGATGACTCTAACTATGGTTCATGAAAAGAGGAGACATGCGATGCCACCGGTGGATCCATCTGTGGTCTATGAGAGGAACACACATGCAATGACACCAGTGGATCCTTACGTGGTTTGTGAGAATAACAGACATGCAATGACACTGGTGGATCCATATGTGGTCTGTGAAAAGAACACACATGCAATGACTCTAGCTGTGGTTCTTGAAAAGAGCAGACATGTAATGACACTGGTGGATCCATGTGTGGTTCATGGGAAGAACACACATGCAATGACACTGGTAGATCCATGTGTGGTTCATGGGAAGAACACACATGCAATGACACTGGTGGATCCATGTGTGGTCTGTGGGAAGAACACACATGCAATGACTCTAGCTGTGGTTCATGAAAACAGCAGACATGCAAGGACACTGGTGGATCCATTTGTGGTTCATGGGAAGAACACACATGCAATGATACTGGTGGATCCATGTGTGGTCTGTGGGAAGAACACACATGCAATTACACTGGTGATATGTGGTCTGTGAGAAGAACACACATGCAATGACTCTAGTTGTGGTTCACGAAAAGAGCAGGCATGCAATCACACCGGTGGATCCATGTGTGGTTAATGAGAATAACACACATGCAATGACACTGGGTGTGGTTCATGATATGGTTTGTGGGAAGAACACACATGCAATGACTCTAGCTGTGGTTCGTGAAAAGAGCAGACATGCGATGAACTGTGGTTCATGAAAAGAGCAGACATGCGATAACACCGGTGGATCCATGTGTGGTCTATGAGAGGAACACACATGCAATGACACCGGTGGATCCTTACGTGGTTTGTAAGAATAACACACATGCAATGACACTGGTGGATCCATATGTGGTCTGTGAAAAGAACACACATGCAATGACACTGGTGGATCCATGTGTGGTTCATGGGAAGAACACACATGCAATGACACTGGTGGATCCATGTGTGGTTTGTGGGAAGAACACACATGCAATGACACTGGTGATATGTGGTTTGTGAGAAGAACACACAGCCAATGAACTCTAGTGGATCCTTACGTGGTTTATGAGAAGAACACACATCCAATGAACTCTAGTGGATCTATCTTGGCATAATTTGATGTATGCCACGATGTATTTCATTGTACAAGATACTCACTTTCCATTTTTATACTACTCAGTATCGCCCTTGGTTTTATGTGGTACTACTTAGTTTCCCCCCCTCTCTCTATCTTTCATAGAAGCACAAACCTGTGCTCACCCTGTCTGTTACTCCCTGATTGGTTATCACAGTTGTCACGCGGATCGTGTGCAGCAACCATTGATTCTGTGTGATCCAACGATGATCGTTGCACACGTCGTGCCCTTCAAAGTACAGGGTAAGACAACACAAACATCTCCCTCAGCGAGACTTCTACAAGAACGAACACGATGCCGTCCATGGAAAAAGTCGTCGAGAGGTCATATCATCTTTAATCAAGTCTGAAAAGCCTACTACTGCTACTACTACGCCACAACACATGCATCATCGAGTGCACGGTCGTCGATGGACATCTGCAATTTATTGCCACTTGATTTTAATAACATATATCCCATTTTTTATGCAGCGGCTCTCAATCGCCAATTTTAGGGACGTGTCAAACTTCGTACATAGAAATTGTGTGTGCGCCCTTTGCATGCGGCTCAATATAGAACTGCCATGCATGGCCCGGGAAAAAAACGTGACGTACCATGCGCGTGTCGCGGTGCACGCTGCGATGGGCGCGGTAGCGTTGCAGTGGTGCCTTGCTTCTATCCACCTTAACTATTGAGCTCACTGACCCCACGCAACCCTCTCTGCTGTCCCACCAGCATCCGCAAACTCCCGAGAATACCCCGTTCGTGCCGGCGATGGCCGAGGAGGATAAGGTGGCCATCGTCGCCTCCGTGGCCGCCGGCGAGGAGGCCCCCGTCTCCTGGCTATATCCTATTTCTGGCTGAATGCATCGAACCTCGTTAAGCAACCTACTTTCTATCGCTATATCCTATTTAGCTGCGCACAGCTATATCTACATTTGTTTTGTTTTCTGAATGAATGTATTCTGCCTGGTGTGATTTGCTACCTGATCGGAGGCAAAAAGAGGTCCAAAAGGGAACGAAATATCGAAGTGAGAATCTTCTCTATATTTGCTACCAATTTGGGAAAAATGAAACATATTTGTTTAGCGAGAGAGGAAAAGGGTACTCTTTCAAAAAGCCAGTTAACGAGCTACCATCTTGACAAGATACAAGACACATACATAAACATAACACAAAGAGGGTTAAATTTATTTTACTACTCTCACTTGAGGCGCTAGCCATCTTGACAAGCTAACTGAGTTCCACAAAACAGAAACATAACACTAAGAAGTAAAATTTAATTCACTTCTCATTAGACCACTTGAGGCACTTGCCATCGTTCCTAGGCGACCAACTGCGATCATTCCACATGGATCTTACATTATTGGCCCTCCACAGCTCACGAAATGTAAGTTCGTCCCACCTGGGATCTGACTTGGCTTCCCTATCTTCAGCATCCTACGGCACAATTAGCGGTGCATCACATGCCTGATTGTTGCTGCTAGAAGATGTAGCCTCTCTGTTTGGTTCTTCAGCTGCAGCCTCTCTGTCAGCTGCTTCAGCTTCAGCTGCAAGCTCTCTTTCAGCTGCTTCTGCAGCCTCTCTGTCAGCTGCTTCAGATGCAGCCAATTTCTTTGCATATTCAGCTTCAAACTCAGCTATTCCGCATTTTCTACAAAGGGCTCCCCTAAGCTCGTCTTCCCTCTTGCAAATAGGGCAAACCACGAGGTAACATAGAAAAAAATGGACCTTCTTGTACAACTGGTAGGTCACGTAAGCATCTATGGCTCCATACTTCAGGTTTATATCAGACAACGGCCACTCGCCCCAGAAATCGTGCCTATCCGTAGGGAAATCTTCCTTCATTTTGTCATACGACTCATCGAGGATTCTAGTTGCGAGTGATGCCATTCCATCCTTCCTCGAGCCCCCCTAGGATCTTGACAAGACTCTGAATATTGATCCACTTGTGCGCAGGAATTATAATTTCCTCTTGATACAATTTCGAAAAATCAGTTCTTTTATCGACAGTGCAGAAAACAATTCCCTTTTCTACAAGGAACTGGCGCAGCGCTGGACATTTCCTGTCAGTCTTGAAAGTATGTAGTTTGTCATCACCAAAATTTGTAACTACAAATATTTTGTCAATGCAAGATCATCATCTCAATATAATTTTGAAAAGTTTAGTAAATGCAAGATCAAGACTCTCAACATTGTATTGTCATAATTTATTCGGTTTTGCTATTTCTCGGTCATTGAGCAGGTTGCACATTTCTTTTAACTACGGTTGCACTTTTCTTAGGTGATTGAGACTAAAGAAAATCTCAGTTGATTGAGACATAGGCAAACCCTAATTTATTTGGTCCTAAATAAAATCCAGTAGTTGCAAGATGAGCAAGTGGATAAAGAACAAGAGGAGAAAACCCTAAAAGCGGTTAGCTACAGAGAGCAGATCTACAAACCGGGAGAGGTGGTAGACGAGGACGTGTTTCCGCATGGCCAGTTGAACGACAGCAACTTCACTCCCTTCATATGGGTGCTCCGGGGTGTACTCGAGGTCCAATCCCACAAACTTTTCCTCGTCTATCCCAAGCTAACCCTCATACATCCTCAGTACACGCACCACTGTCTCCTCCTTGTTGGTGTAGACAACGTCTATCTTCTTGTTGTCATGGGTAGTGAAGCTTGTCTCTAGAGTGCGTAGACCTTCCATGGCGGCAAGGAGAAGACGGGAAGAAGATAGTAGATGACAGGAAGAAGAAGAGTGGTTTCTGTGAGGCAGGGGAACGGTGGAACCGTCAATGCGCTTTTATGGTAGGGGTTAACGATTGGGACGGAAGTCCAAGGAGAGACGCGTGGCGGTGGCCGTTCCAGCTTCTGAGTAAACAAAAAATAATTATAACGCTGATACATGTGCCCTGTTTTGTCACGTCAATACACTGGGTAGGGGGTGTTGTCCTATCCACTGTGCCAACACTGCAAGCCTACGTGACAGCCACCCCGCCTAAGCGACAGGAGCGACATAACAGCAAGAACTGACAAGGGGGCCCAACTTGACGCCCGTTAGGCTGATTTTTTGTATTGAAACGTAAAGTTGAATTCGTGCTAAAAAAGACCCTCTGAGTATTTGGCACACCAACTGTAGTCATCCCGGCTGATTTCAGGGAACTTGGGTACCGCGTTGCCTGTACACCCCAACTTTCGGGCCGCAAAATGATATTCTCCTCTACAAGGCCTAAACCTAGGTAAAACTTGCATCCGTGTGTGCTTGTTTGCTAACTGATTAATGCCTCGAGCGCTCCCTCCTTGTCCAAAACCCAAGTCCATAACAATGGGCATTGACGAGTTAAACCCTCGTCAATACCAGAGACGGGTTTTGATACCACATGGGTTATTTTGAGAAGCACCAGAATTGTTTTGGGTCAAATTGTTGAAAATGGTTTCATATGTAATATTGAGTTAATGCAAGGGGTTTTATGCAAATGTTTGTTAATTAAAGTAATTAACAATGTTTTGAATAAAATAAATAAAATTGTTTTATTAATGAGAGCATGCATTAATTTTGGTGGAAAATTAATGCAACATGAGTCGAGTTGAAATTTATGTGGAATGGCTTAGTGGAAGCTCAACTCACATGAATGAGGAAGAGGTGGGTTTACCCATCATGGCCACCGACCATGGCATGGGGGATGTACCCTCCCCTATAAAAGGAGGTGATGGCCTCCTCTCCTCTCACACCTCCTCATGAAGGATCTCTCTCCACCTCTAGCAAATTTCCCATGGCTTCAGATTAGTGAAGTACATGTTCTCGGTGGTTTCTTTGGAAAGGATCTGCTCCTTTCGCTGCTTTGTTGGACCGAGGACCCGGAGGTTGTCGGGGTATTGAATGTGTGTGAGATCATGGATGCGCTGCTACTTTGTGGTGCTGGACTTCAACTCGATATTGAGATGGGAAAGTGTACGACTACATCAACTACGAGAATAAATCTCGTAACGCTTGTCGGTCTTCAAGGGTAAGTTCTCCATCGATGTATATCCACCCGTTTCTTGTATCTAGATAGATAGATCTTGGTGTTTAGTTGTTCATATCATAGGAATTTTTTTGTTTTCAATGTTGCGAATCTAGCACTATTTACTTTGAAAATCATAGTTTGATTTATCACAATTCATAAGTATTGCGGGTATTGGTTTATCAACCACATGTAAGTTCATCAAGAGTTCACAAAGCCACTCTACTTCAATAGTGGCTATATCTAATGATGTGAGTTCTTCTTCTATAGCAAGACTTCCAAGAAAGAGCACCACCACCAAGTGTAAATACATATCCACTCGTGGCCTTTATCTCGTCAGCATCAGATATCCAATTTGAATCACTATAACCCTATAGTACCCTCGGATACCTAGTATAGTGACTAGTGTTGGGTAAGACCAATGTCAGGTGATGGCTCTGTGTATGGCGCTAGAAAAGTGCTGGTGCGGTGTTGATGTAGAGCTCGTTGGGAACCCCAAGAGGAAGGTATGATAAGCACAACTGCAAGGTTCCCTCAGTTATGAAACCAAGGTTTAATCGAACCAGTAGGAGCAAGGAAACACCCCAAAGGTGTTGCTAGCTGAGCCTTGGCAGGGCGCACTACCGGTGCTAGTAGCAACGTGGAGACCCGCACAACACAACCACAGAACTTTGTCCCCAACTTGTGATGAGGTTGCCAATCTCACCGTGTTTTGCGGAAAACAAAGGATTAAACGTATCGAATGGAAAGAAGTAAAAGTTTGCAGAAAGTAAACACAAAGCAGTAAAAGTTTATAGATTATATGTAAAGGAAAAGACAAGGATCGGGATCCATAGTTCACTAGAGGTGGCTCTCCTTAGATTGATAACATGCTGGGTGAACAAATTACAGCGGGACAATTGACAAACATCGAGAAAGCAATACATGCATATACTAATCATCTTGACTCCTTTGAGACTTGATTGGGCATTACAACATTATCATCTATGACTAATAATCCACCTTCAGGTTATCATCTATGACTAATAATCCACCTTCAGGTTATCATCCGAATCCCCTCCAGTATTAAGTTGCAAGCAACAGATTATTGCTTTACGAACTTCGTGTAAAGTAAACAATATGATTGTTCTAAGAACAAAGGATTGTTGTTTCTCCCTAGTAGCAACAACACATCTAGTACCTTAGAGATTTCTGTCACTTCCCCAGATTACCAGAGGCATGAACCCACTATCAAGCATCAATACTAACTCTTGGAGTTGCTAGCATCTACTTGGCCAAGATAGCTACTAACAACGGAAAGCATGCAAGATCACAAATAAAAAAGACATGATAGAATCAATAATCAATCTAAAATAGCATCTCAATATCCATCGGATCCCCGCAAACACAACATGCAGAATTACAAATATATGATCTTGATCATGAATGGAGCTCACAAGATCTAGACATGAAAGCACAAAGGAGGAGAACCAACCATCTAGCTACTACATGGATCCGTAGTCCAAGGATGAACTACTCACGCATCACACCGGAGGCTTGCATGGTGATGAAGAAGGCCTCCAGGGTGAATTCCCCTCTTCGGCAGGGTGCCAGGAAGAGCTTCAAATCCCTCCCGATCTAGGGATGGAGATGACGGCGGCTATAGACTCTTTCGTGGATTTTTGATTGGGTACTTAGTGTTTTCGTCTAGAGGGCAATATATAGGCGGCAGGGGAGGCCGACGGGGTGCCAGGGGCCACCACACCACCCCCTGGCGCGGGGCAAGCCTGGCCGCGTGGCCAGGTGGTGTGGCCGGCCTCTGGCCCCTCTCCGTCTCATATTCTGGCATATGATGACTTCTAGAAAAATAGGCACTTTGCCTTTTGTCCCATCCAATTCTGAGAATATTCATTTTCTGACTTTCCTGGAAGCAAAAACAGCAGAAAACAGGCAGCTGGCACTATGGCTCTTGTTAATAGGTTAGTCCAAGAAATCATATAAAAAGTACTCCAAAGTTGGAACAAAACACAAGAAAGTGGATAAAACCAAGCATGGAACATCAAAAATTATAGATATATTTGCAATGTATCAACATCCCCAAGCTTAAATCCTGCTCGTCCTCAAGTAGGTAAGTGATAAAAAGAAAGAATAATTTTTGAGGTGCCATGCACCATCAAAGACTTGATCAAAGTATTTGCAAAACATTCAAAGCTGGGATCATAGTACTTCAATCATAACATGAAATACAAAGTTCTAGCAATAAGACAAAGAAACTATGATGCAACATGAAAAGGCACAAACAAAAGATTCATGAATAACAATGCTTCGCAAGACGTTTGTTTGTTTCACATAAAGAAAACATAGCATAACAGTATTCAGCTTGTCCCTCATAGAGTAGCAAATATAAATGCATAGGACACCTTCAAAGTTCATAAGAGTGACTAGATACAAATAGTTTAAAACAAGCAATATCAAGTTATGCATCAATCAACTAGTCTTGGGAAAATGCACATAGAACTAAGAATGGCCACTATGCTCTCAAAGTAGGTGCATAAAGGTAGAAGATGGAGACTCAATATAATGGTGGAATAAAGGCCTTTTTATAAAAGGAAGTAGGGATTCAAGTCTCATAAAGAGCTTCCAAAAATTATGGTACTTATAGCTTTTAGCTCTCATTGCCCCTATCATAAGCATCTTGAAGTGATTAAGGTTAAAGTGAACAAACTATGGTGTACATGCTTAACGAAGTATAAGTCAGAAATCTCATGTCCCTTGTATACGAGGGTCGCTCCTCATGCTACTCAAGTTTAGTCACCGGTAAGTTCTTGTCATTGTAAGTACATGTGTATCATAGAGAATCGCCAACGGGGTACCCCTTTCCCGATGATACGGAAGAATCCCCATATCAAAATGACAAGGCAAGCAGACAACGAGCATCTCAGCAATCTTCTTATTTAGCATGGGAATATGGTGCTTTTTCTCTCTTTCCTCTTTTGATAATATCTTTTTTTTCTTTTTCCTCTTTTTTCTCAATATAGGACTCTTTTTTTATAAGAAGAATGCTTCATAGACAGCTCATTATGGTTATGTTGTAGGTTTCCACCATGTCATCATGGATTAGACCAGCGGCCCAGGTGTTTCTCTAACACATATACATAACTCCATGGACTTACAAGCTCCCCTTTCATTTCACACCGATGACATCCATATACAAAAGAGCATGATATCAACTAGGTACAAGTACCAAGTGTAATGTTGAAAGCGTTCCCCATGAAAGCATGGTTCTGCTAATTCCCAACAAATAAGTGCAAGCATATACAACATAGACGACACAATGGTTCAAGTTTATTAAGGGTAAGAAAAGTAAAGTGTGCCATCAAGTTTGTGAGAGCTTTAATCACTAGTTTTCTCATAACAAGTTTAATTTGGAAGGTAAACAAAAGCATGAATATATTTGGAATAGCATATGCTAGTAGGTAGGTATGGTGGACTATTTGGAATAACTTGGTTTAGGGAGTTGGATGCATGAGTGGAACTCATACTTGGTTGTGGAGGCTAGCAAAAGACTGGGAGCGACAAACTAAGAGAGCAATAATGGCCATAATCATGCAGAGCGACAAAACATCATTGATCAAAGCATAAACTGATAATACAAGTTGAAAACTAAAGGATCATAAAGGCTTATGGTGACTTGAGATAGTCATAACATGGTGTGAGCATGCGCCAAGTCAACCCAAATAAAGCATCAAAGGAGAATACCACTATACTATGCTTTAATATGCTAAAACAACGCATGATTCATCCAAGGCACATTAAGCAATCTCAATTGTTTATAACAAGTCATGGTACAACAAATAATACTAAGCATAAATCCAAAACAATATAAAGCATGGCATGACAGAGCATAGGCCACGGTTAAAAACGAGCTCTTTTTACCACATAAGTATGAACTTTCCTACTCTTTTCCAAACCAAACCAAACTATTTGCAAACCAATGTATGAAAGAGGGGGTCCAACCAATTTATTCAGAAAACTAAGCAAACCAAGAAAAAGAAAAACAAAAACAAAAACGAAAAAGAAGACGCTCCAAGAACAACACAACTGTGCATGAAACAATAAAAATGAAGCGTTTGGAAGAAACCTCGAATTTTTATTGATGAAGAAGGGGATGCCTTGGGCATTCCCAAGCTTTGATGCTTGTAATTTTTGTATATTTCTTGGGGTGACACGCGTGGCATCCCCAAGCTTGAGCTTTAGTCCATCCTTCATCTCATTACTTATTCCTTCCATAAACCTGAAATTTTTCCTTCATACAAAACTTCACACAATCTTTATTAGCAACATTAGTGCAATCAAGATAAAAGGTCTCAAGGTTCAGTTCTAACACCAAATAAACTAACATTAGAACACTAGCTACTATATCACTTCCCTCAAAAAGATCAATTCCCCAAAAGAACTCAAAAAGGAACCAACAAGAAGCAAATGCAGAAAATGGCAGAAATCTGTCAAAACAGACCAGCAGGTAAAGACGAATTTTTTCGAAGACCATGTGTTGCTCAAATCAAAAAGTGTTGAACTAACGAAAGTTAGATAACAACCTGGGGCAGAAGCACAAAAATTCACGCCTCAAAAACACGTTCAGAGAGTTTACACGAATTTTTACGGTGAAGCACAGAAATCTGTTTCGGGACAACTTTGCCAATCATTACTTCTCTCTCATTAGAGGTTACTCTTGGCACAAAAAGCAAATAAAAAGGATAAGGAACGGTTATTACTGAAGTAATAACTTTCAAGACTCATCTAAAACTTTTGGGTTATCTCCCAATAAGTACTTTTCTTTAACGCCTTTAAGTTAGGGATAAGAAGCAAGAAAGAATCAAGTGTTCTCGAATGAAGAAGCATTAAGATCAATACCAGAAATATTTTCAACAAGGCAAGGTATATCATCCAAATAAGTTCTAGAGGATCCTCTCTCAATGCTCTTAGGTTCACTATTCTCATCAAAAGGGTTTGCAGGAACAATCCAATCAAGATTCTTTTCTATGGCATCATGTATTGCTACTAGTTTAAAGGGTATTGGTATCTTAGGTTCCTCCCCATTAGGTTTGGTTTTGTTCATCTTTTCTCGTGTACCAACAACATCTACACATGAGCCTAGCATATTGAAACGTTCAAAGACTTTCCTAGCTTCCTTGGCAACATCATAGAACTCCTTAAATAAAGTTTCTAGAATAAAATCCCTCTTTTCAGGGTCTTCAATTTCTTTAAGCTTAAGAAACATTACTTGCATTAAGGGGCTGAGGTTAACAAACCTAGCTTCTAATATGTGAATTAAAGAAGCTGCAGCAATCTCATAGTTTGGAGCAAGTTCTACAAGTGATTTATCCTCGGTATCTTCATGCTTACTAACATGATTAAAGAATTCTTCAATATTATCTTTCCCAATTATAGAACCACTACCAATTGAAAGGTCTTTCAGGGTGAATTTAGGGATCAACATGGTGAACTAAGGAAGAGGTGACAACTGAAGGAGACTTATTTTTTTTGTGTTTTTCAAATAAGAAAGCAAACTAGTAAAACTAATTTTTTTGTGTTTTTTATAAGAAAACAAGCAAACAAAACAAAAAGAAACTAAGGAAAACAAAAATAACAAAGTAAAGAGATTGGTTATGAGGGACTCCCTTGTGAAGATGTCCTTGACTCCCCGGCAACGGCGCCAGAAAAATGCTTGATGGCTCTATGTATGGCGCCAAAAAAGTGTTGGTGCGGTGTTGATGTAGAGCTCGTTGGGAACCCCAAGAGGAAGCTATGATGAGCACAGCAGCAAGTTTCCCTCAGTTATGAACCCAAGGTTTAATCGAACCAGTAGGAGCAAGGAAACACCCCAAAGGTGTTGCTAGTTGAGCCTTGGCAGGGCGCACTACCGGTGCTAGTAACAATGTGGAGACCTGCACAATACAACCACAGAACTTTGTCCCCAACTTGCGATGAGGTTGTCGATCTCACCGTGTTTTGCGGAAAACAAAGGATTAAACGTATCGAATGGAAAGAAGTAAAAGTTTGTAGAAAGTAAACACAAAGCAGTAAGAGTTTATAGATTGTATGTAAAGGAAAAGACAAGGACCGGGATCCAAAGTTCACTAGAGGTGGCTCTCCTTAGATAGATAACATGCTGGGTGAACAAATTACAGCAGGGCAATTGACAAACATCGAGAAAGCAATACATGCATATACTAATCATCTTGACTCCTTTGAGACTTGATTGGGCATTACAACATTATACATAGACCGCCATCCAACTGCATCTATGACTAATAATCCACCTTCAGGTTATCATCCGAACCCCCTCCAGTATTAAGTTGCAAGCAAAAGATTATTGCTTTACAAACTCTGTGTAAAGTAAACAATACGATTGTTCTATGAACAAAGGATTGTTGTTTTCTCCCTAGTAGCAACAGCACATCTAGTACCTTAGAGATTTCTGTCACTTCCCAGTTACGAGGCATGAACCCACTATCGAGCGTAAATACTAACTCTTGGAGTTGCTAGCATCTACTTGGCCAAGATAGCTACTAACAACGGAAAGCATGCAAGATCACAAATAACAAAGACCTGATAGAATCAATAATCAATCTGAAATAACATCTCAATATCCATCGGATCCTCGCAAACACAACATGTAGAATTACAAATAGATGATCTTGATCATGAATGGAGCTCACAAGATCTAGACATGAGAGCACAAAGGAGGAGAACTAGCCATCTAGCTACTACATGAATCCGTAGTCCAAGGATGAACTACTCACGCATCACACCGGAGGCTTGCATGGTGATGAAGAAGGCCTCCAGGGTAATTCCCCTCTCTGGCAGGGTGCCGGGAAGAGCTTCAGATCCCTCCCGATCTAGGGATGGAGATGACGGCGGCTACAGACTCTTTCGTGGATTTTTGATCGGGTACTTAGGGTTTTCTTCCCGAGGGCAATATATAGGCAGAAGGGGAGGCCGAGGGGGTTCCAGGGGCCACCATACCACCCCCTGGCACGGGCCAAGCTTGGCCGTGCGGCCAGGTGGTGTGGCCGGCCTCTGGCCCCTCTCCGTCTCGTATTCTGGCATATGATGACTTCCAGAAAAATGGGCACTTTGGCTTTTGTCCCGTCCAATTCCAAGAATATTCATTTTCTGACTTTCGTGGAACCAAAAACAGCAGAAAACAGGCAGCTGGCACTGTGGCTCTTGTTAATAGGTTAGTCCAAGAAATCATATAAAAAGTACTCCAAAGTTGGAACAAAACACAAGAAAGTAGATAAAACCAATCATGGAACATCAAAAATTATAGATACATTTGCAATGTATCATCAGGCCTTTGGCACTAGATAAATACATAAGAGAGCCAATAATTTGAGAGTATATTAGTTGATCTCTAGCAGTTCCTCGATTCTTTCAAAGTAACACACTAGGATCATACAATGTAGGAGAAGACTTGCAGTCACTATACCCGAAATGACTCAAGAACTTCTCCACATATTAAGACTAAAGCAATGTAATCCCACCATCATGATCTCTCGATAGTTTGATGTTTAGGATAACATCAACTACTCCTAGATCCTTCATCTCAAAAGAATGAGATAAGAATGCATTCACTTCCTTAATCATGTTAAGGTTGGTTCTGAAGATTAGTATGCCATCAACATACAAACAAAGGATGACTCCCTCACCCCACCATGGTAATATTACACACACTTGTCGACTTCATTCACGATAAAGTCTTCACCAGTTAAAGTTGTTTCAAACTTCTTGTGCCACTGCTTAGGAGCTTGCTTTAGGCCATATAAATATTTTAACAACTTGCACACCTTTCTTTGTTGACCACTTACTACAAAACCATCTAGCTAATCCATGTAAATTTCGTCATCCAACTCTCCAATTAGGAAAGATGTCTTAACGTCCATATGATGAGTGAGAAGGCCGTGTGAGGCAGCCAATAAAAGTAGTACTAGAATGGTGGTGAATCTCTCAACAGGTGAGTAAGTATCAAAGAAGCCTTCACCTTATTTTAGAGTGTAACCATTAGCCACAAGTCGTGCCTTGTACTTCTCAATAGTATGATCAGGACTAAGATTCTTCTTGAACACCCACTTACATCCTACAACTTTGCACCCATAAGGATGATTAGTGATCTCCCATGTTTCGTTAGATAATATGGAATCTATCTAACTACGAATGGCTCCCTTCTAGTAGCCAGCATCAAGAGATGCATAGGCTTCTGAAATAGAAGTGGGAGTGTCATTCACGAGGTACACAACGAAATCATCACCAAAGTTATTGTAGTCCTCTATCTCTTACTCCTTTTAGGAATTTCATTATCCCCCTCCTTAGGATTTAAAGTGTTTAGTTGGAATGGTAGGTTAGGAAATAGTGCAAATCCATGACTAGATAAACTAGGCATCTCCTGATTTGATGAGCTAGGTATATCCTTTATAGGAAAAATATCCTCAAAGAAAGTTGCACCAGTCGACTCCATTATTGTACCAACATGCATGTCAAGTACCTTTGATATTTACTATCAAGAATTTATAACCAATGTCATGGAAAGCATTGATACGTCCAAAACGTATCTACTTTACCGAACACTTTTGCTATTGTTTCTCCTCTATACTTGTGTGATTTGGATGCAACTAATGCGAACTGACGCTGTTTTCAGCAGAATTGCCTTGGTGTCTACTTTTTGTGCAAAAAATCAACTATCGTGAAAAATCCGGAAAATATGCCAAAAATCCTATTTCACCCAAGACTCAGGAGCCGTAAAGCGAGACGGAGAAGAGCTGGGGTGGCCACACCACACAGTGGTGTGCCAAAGCCGCGCGCCAGGTGGTGTGGGCCCCAGGCACCCTCGACCTCTCTTTGCCTATAAGGAGCCTTGACCTAAAAACTTCGGGAGGTTGACGTTTTTCAGAAGGAGTTCCTCGCCACCACCACCGATTCCACGAAGCAGTCGAAACTCCGTTCGGCACCTGCCGGACGGGAATTGGAGGAGATCATCGCCATCATCATCATCATCGCTTCTCCATCGACCATCCATGTTTACCCCATCTATGAGTGAGTAATCCCCCACTGTAGGCTATGGGGATGGTAGGGATTGGATGAGATCGTTTATGTAATGGCATCAGATTGTTAGGGCATGGTGCCTAGTATCATTTATTAGTGCTTTATGACTTTGTTGCAACTTGTTGTGCTTAGTGCTTGTCACTAGGGCCCGAGTGCCATGATTTCAGATCTGAACATGTTATTGATTCATTATGATAATATTGTTTCTGGTCTTATCTACAAGTTGTATACACACGTTGTTGTCCGGAACCTATGGCCCCGAAGTGACAGAATCGGGATAACCAGAAGGGAAAGGCTTTGATGTGAGGATCACATGTGTTCACTGAGTGTTAATGCTTTGCTCTGGTGCTCTATTAAAAGGAGCACCTTAATTGCCAGTAGTTCCCTAGAGGCCCTGCTGCAAACGGGCTGGCAGGACAAAAGATGTTGTGCAAGTTCTCATTGCGAGCACGTATGACTATTTATGGAACACATGCTAGGATTGTGTAGTACTTGGATGCTTTATCTTATTTATCTGCAATTGTCCTATGTTCTGATTGCTATGTGAATTGTCTTGTCCATGCAACACCTGTCCACCCATCCCTATTCCTATCGCACTCGAATCCCACTGTTACTGCTTTTGTTACTACTTTCTTTGCTTTACTACTGCTGTTACTTTGCTATTCCTACTACAAAACTGTTGCTACTGATAAACTGTTGTGAGCAAGATTGTTTCCAGGTGTAGCTGAATTGACAACTCAGTTGTTAAGGCTTATAAATATTCTTTGGATCCCCTTGTGTCGAATCAATAAATTGGGTTTCACTTCCCTCGAAAATACTGCGATACACCCCTTATACTTGTGGGTCATCAAGACTATTTTCTGGTGCCGTTGCCGGGGACCATAGCTTTATTTATCAAGTTCACTTGGATTCTCTATTGTTCGCTGCTATCCACATATGAATGAATTTTCAACCATGAGTGGCTTGTTTTCTGATGATATTAAGATGTTTACTTACTTTGTTGCTAAGATTTTTCCCTTTTCACTTCAAGGAGAAGCTAAAACTTGGTTTAGTAATTTACCTCCTGGATCTATTGATAGCCCTGAGTGCTTGATTAGTACTTTCCTGCAGAAATATTTTCCTCCCAGTGCTAGACATGCTATTTTGCAGGAACTTTTTGATTTCAAACAGGGAGAAAAAGAGGTATTGCCCGAATCTTGGGCGAGGTTTTGTGCTCTGATTCATGCAGTGGAAGTCCATTACCTAAGAATGAGCTTCTTGATATATTTTATAATGGACTAACCGAAGAATCTAGGACATACCTGGATAGTTGTGCTGATTGTGTTTTCAGGAATAGGACTCCTAAGGAAGCTGAGGAATTAATGGTTAAAATAAGCAAGAATTATGAAGATTGGACTCCTCCTAAACAAGCTATACCTGAAGTAATTGTACCTAAACCATCTATTCACGTGCTTATTCCAACATCAAAGAAGAGGGGAGTTATTGAATTAAATGACGAAGTGATGAAGGAAGCTAAGAAATGTCTTAAGGAGAAGGGAATTAAAGCTGCAGATGTCAAGAATTTACCTCCTATAGAAGAATTATGTAAGCCTATTCTCTACTCATCCACTATTGAGGTACACTCTCTCCAACACTTTGATGAAGGTGATATCCCTTACTCTAAACCTCTTGATTAATGCTTAGAAGAATTTGGTATCTTTATTGTTAAGCAGGATAACTTTAATAAAAGGGTGCAAAATCATCTAATGGAAAACACTAGAGCTATTGTTGAGTTGAAAGATATTGTGGAAAGAACCTCTAATGATGTTAAAATGATTGTTAAACACTTTCAAATGGTTCAAACTCAAATAGATCAACTCGTTAAAGTGCAAAATGACTTGCTAGTTAATGCTGCTAAAGAAAAACATGCTTATGAAATTAGAACTAGAAGTGGTGCTGCTACCCAGGATCCTCTATATCCTGAGGGGCATCCCAAAAGAATTGAGCAGGATTCTCAACAAGCTAAAAATAGTGGTCCTACTCGTAAGAAAAGGAAAAAGAAACATAAAACTGTTGTAGAACCCTCTGAACCTGCTATAGATCCTAATAGTATATCTATCTCTGATGCTGAAACTGAAAGTGGTAATGAAGAAAATATTGTTCCTAATGAAGAAAAAGTTGAAGAAGAACCTAAAAACCACACTAAGAATACTAAATACACCAAAGAAGATTTTATTGCTAAGAAACATAGTAGTGAAAGAGAACCTTGGGTCCAAAAACCTATGCCTTTCCCTGATAAGAAACACAAGTCAAAGGAAGATGAACACTATAATAAGTTTTGTGAGGGGATGAAGCCTTTATTCTTGCAAATTCCTTTGACTGATGCTATTAAATTGCCTCCTTACTCAAAGTATATGAAGGACATTGTCTCGAATAAAAGGAAGATCCCTAATGAAGAAATTTCTACTTTGCTTGCTAATTATTCCTTCAATGGTAAGGTTCCTAAGAAACTTGGTGACCCAGGGATTCCAACTATCCCTTGCTCTATTAAGAATAGTTATGTTAGAACTGCTTTGTGTGATTTGGGAGCTGGAGTTAGTGTTATGCCTTTCTCTCTCTATAAGAGGCTTCAACTTGAAAAATTAATACCAACTGATATATCTTTGCAAATGGCTGATAAATCTACCCCTATTCCTGTGGGTATATGTGAGGATGTACCTGTTCAGATGGCTCACAATTGCTTGATATTAACTGATTTTGTTGTGCTTGAAATGCCCGAAGATGATAATATGTCTATTATTCTTGGGAGACCTTTTCTTAATACTGCAGGAGCTGTTATTAATTGTAATCAAGGAAAGGTGACCTTCAATGTTAATGACAAGGAACATACTGTCTATTTCCCCAAGAAGATTGAAAGGACTTATGGTTTGAATTCAATTGAACATGTTGAAGGCATTCAAGTTGGAGAAATATATTGTCCCATACCAAGAGAAAAATTTGAAACTATTATGATTGGGACCATTGATATCAAGGTTAAGGTAACATAATCATTAGTGGAGTACAAAGTTTTTTCTCATATGCAATTGTTTTGGTAGCAAGACTTGATCAACCTTGCTAACAAAAGGATTCCATTGAACAAAACAATGTTTTCATTATGATTATCTCCATTTATTTCTATCTTTTGCTTTTTAAATTTTGCTCTCGTTTAGTTTTCTTTGTGTTGTTAGTTTGCTTGCATGCTAGAACTTCTGTAGTTCTAGCCTTGTTTTGTCTTTGCATCATGTTTCCAAAAGAAAAAAATCTGTCTGTCAGAAAAATCATTCTTCTATTTCTAAAAATTGCCCAAAAATAAAGTGTCTCGAAAAATTCTAGAAAATTTATATTAAACTTTTACGTGAAAAAATGGGTAGAGGAGTACCAGGTAGGTACCAGGGGGGCCACCAGGTAGGCACACCATGTGGTGGCGGGGCCAGCCCTGGGCAGCGCCATGCCCTGGTGTGGGCCACCCCTGGCCCCCCACTACTTCTCTCACCTGCCACTTTCTTCTCTCTCTCGAGTAAGCTCCAGTTCATAGCTCAAAATCGCGTTCTTTCTGTGCTTGCTCTCGATTTCTTTGATCTCCTTGCTCAGCCCATCTTTCTTGCTGAAATTTGGAGCATTTGTTCCTTGGTATGTGACTCCTCCCCTTCTCCAAGTAGATTTGTGTTTAGTGGATTATATATTGAGTATTTTGCTGCTGTAGGTGACTGGTTATGATATCTTGTAAGCTTGTTTGATGCTTAGAGATATAGTTTTGATGCATGTTTAGGCCTCTTGCAAGTCCCTATGAGTAGATTCCTTCATTATATTTACTTTGCAATCACTTGTTTAATAGGTGTTTAAATTTCAGAATACCAAGCATGAACAACCATACTTTTGGAGAGATATTTGAGAGTGGTGCACCTAGGAGGTCGAGGCCCTCAAGAACAGCCTCTCAAGCTAGGCCTTCATACAATGAAGACCTCATTGCAACACGTATTGGCAGTGAAAGGGATGATGGAGATGCTCACCCATCCCCTTTTCCTTGTTTTACTTTCTTGCAAGCTGCAGGTATTCTTGATGATTTCTTGCTACTGATTGAGAGGGTTGGCTTGACCTCTTATATGCAAGATGAGAGTGCACAATACGCTATGCTCACCAAAACTTTTGTTGAGAGCTTCTCATTTACTAACACACCCTATCAATCTACTGTCTCTTTTGAAATCTATGATATGCCCTTCACCATGCCTTTGGAGAGATTTTGCAGTATTGTAGGTGTGCGTATGACGGGGACCGTGAAGAAAATTCAAGGGCGACCCGCTGATTTGTTGGAGCTTTACCGAGGTGTGACCAATGATGATGACCGCGTGGCACAGCGCGGAAAGATAAGAAATATCCAACTCCCTGCTCTTAGATACTTTGCATACTATCTTGCCACTAGTTTATTGGGTAGGGAGAACACTAGTAATATCTCCAACTATCACTTAGCTTTCCTTGCTGCTGTGCTCAACAATGATACTCAGTACAATCTTGGCTCTCTTATTGCTCGCCGCCTAGCTGCTAGGGGGGCCTATCTATGGGGGCATCATTGCCTCGCGTGTAGTCAATGCATTAGGTCTTTCAGTGGATCCCGATGATGCTATGCTAGCACCACAGAGGCTCGACCTTCTTGCCATGAAAACTCATCACTTTGTCACCGCTACCTCTGATTTGAACAATCTAGTATATAGGATGGTTTTCACTGACGGGGATGAAAGGGAGATCCTTTTGCCACAGCCTGCTTTGTTTAGTGTTGACAGGAGACCGTGGCCGTGCTCTAAGGAGGAGGAGGAGGTGGACGAGCAGCTCCAAGTAGGGTGTATGTTATCTTTGGATGCTTAGTAGTTTTGCTTTCTTGTGATTAGCTCCAGCCCGCTAATAGTTTATAGCATGTCTCATGAATGTTTGCTTTCATTACTCTATTCATAAATTGGTATGACGCCATGGTATCCTCCTCTGAATGTTTCATTTGAATTGACTTGGAACATGCTCACGCATGCACATGACTGTAATAATCAGTTAAGCCTCGATGAATTATTTTGCCTTGAGGATCTTGAATCACTTTCATGACCATGAGTAGTCCTGTTTTGTTGCAAGCATGATAATGACAACTAGTGCTCTCTCGTTTGTCGCTCCCTTACTATTGCTAGCCTTCACTTCCATTGAGTTTTTTACTCAAGTTTCCAACTCCCTAAACCAAATATTTCCAAAGTGTCCACCATACCTACCCATTAGCATCAGTTGCTACCTCCGTGCATATTCAATATGCTTTGTTTTCTTCCAAATAAAATGTTTGCTTGTGATGAGAAAGTTAGTTAGTAAAGCTCTCACGAACTTGATGGCACACTTTATTTTCTTGCACTTAATAAACCTGAACCATTGCGTCCTTCTTTGTTGTGCATATGCTTGCGCTTTATGAGTTGAAGTTAGCAGAACCATGTATCATGGGGACCGCTTTCAACGCTTCATAGGTACTCTGTACCTAGTTGATATCATGTTCTTTTGCTTATGGATCCCGACAGTGTGAAATAAAAGTGGAACTTGTAAGATCATGGAGTTTGTATGTATGTTAGAGAAACGCCTGGGCCGCTAGCCTAAGCCATGCCTAATCATGCTGGAAACTTGCAGCATAACCATAATGAGCATTCTATGAAGCATCCTCAATAAAAATCTATGCACATAGTAAATAAAAAGATCGCCGAGATGCTCATTGTCTGCTTGCCTTGTATTTTGATCATGGGATAGCTCCCGTGTCATGTGCAAGGGGTACCCCGTTGGCGGTTCTCCATGATACGTATGTACTTACAATGACAAGAGCTTACTTGTGATTGAAGTTGAGTAGCATGAGGATCGGTCTTCGTAAGTAAGGGGCATGAGACTTTGATTTATAACTTGTCAAGCATATCCTCTTAGTTGTGTCACTTTCACCTTAACCACATTCAAGATGCTTATGATAGGGGCAATGAGAGCTCAAAGCTAACGAGTACCATACTTTCAGCATTTGGAAGCCTTTCAAAATTATTCAAAACCTTTTTCTTCTATTGTTGAGTCTCCATATATTCTTTGAGCACCTTCTTGAGAGCATAGTTGTCATTCTTTGTGTTTGTTCCATTACTTGATTATTTGTGTTATGACTTTGATGCTTGTATCCTTGATATCTTTACTTCTAGTCATCACTTGAACTTCAGAGGTGCCTTGACATTCATAATCAAAGGCAAGCGAGATACCACTCTATCATACCTTTCTATGAGCATTGTAATGTTGCTTATCTTTGTGCTTCGTGCTACTTCTTATTCTTGAGTTGGAATCTCTTCATAGCTTGCAATGACTATTAAGTAGACTCAGTTGCATACTCTTTATTATGAACTGTCTGAGTAGTTGATCACATTGCTGAGAATATTTACATCATATGAAGTAAATGTGTTCGTGAAAGTTCTTTTATCGCACTCAGTTTTCAACTGAATTGCTTGAGGACAAGCAATAAGCTAACCTTGGGGGGAGTTGATACGTCCAAAACGTATCTACTTTCCCGAACACTTTTGCTATTGTTGAAGGAAATATGCCCTGAGAGGCAATAATAAAGTTGTTATTATGTATTCCTTGTATATGATAGATGTTTATTTTGCATGCTATAATTGTATTGATAGGAAACATCAATACATGTGTGTTTAATAAACAAAAAGGGTTCCTAGTCATGCCTCTCTTATAGACTAGCTTGTTGATTAACAAGATGATCAAGGTTTCCTGATCATGGACATTGGATGTTGTTAATAACAAGGTCACACCATTGGTGGAATGATGTGATGAACATTCATCCGAAGTATAGCATTATGATCAAGTCATTGTGTTTATATTGCTATAACATCATACGAAGTAATCTTTATCCTTAGACCATGAGATCATGTTAATTGCTAACACCGGAAGAGTGTCTTGATAACATCAAACGTCACACCGTAACAAGGTGACTATAAAGATGGGTTCAGTGCTACGAAGGTGTTATGTTGAGGATCATGGATCAAGAGTGGAATTTGTCAATCCAGATGACGGATAGATATACTCTGGGCCCTCTCGGTGATATCACATTAGGATAGCTTGCAAGCAAGTGATGTGATCACTAGAATGTTATATCACGGGAACGAGAAAAGAGTGCATGTCGGTAACGAGATCAAACTAGGTATGGAGATACCGATGATCGAATCTCAGACATGTAATATATCGAGAGACAAAGGGATTTAGTAACAAGCGTTAAAGGTTCTCACGATCACAGGAGTCATCGTTGAATGTGTAGGAGTCAGTATGGATCTCCAAGTCCCGCTCCTGATTATTGATCGGAGACGGGTCTCAATCATGTCTGCATTATTCGCGAACCGTAGGGTGGCACACTTAAGAGTTACCGGACACCATTTTGGAGCACATATGTTTCAGATGAAAGAATTGCAAAGCGCAGGAATTGTTTCAATAGAAACCGGAAATTGTTTCGGGTGAAATTGCAGAAGGTGGTTCTGCATGTGATATTGAAATATTGCAAGGGGCTATATGTGAATGTTTGTTAATTAAAGTAATTAACAAAATTCTGAATAAATTTAATAAAAGATTTTTATTAAATGAGAGAGCATTAAATTTGGAGAAAATTAATGCATTTAAAGTGGAGACTTTAAAATGGAATGTGAAGAGGCATTTTAATGTGGAGGAGTTACCACCACATGAATGGGGGAGGTGAGGGGTCACCCCCCATGCGCCGGCCATGGAGAGAGGGGGCACCCCCCTCCTCCTCCTATAAAAGGCCACCCATTCCCTCCTTCATCCACACACCTCCTTGTGAAGGATCTCTCTCCCCTCTAGAATTATTCCCCCATGGTCTCGGATTAGCGAGATACATGTTCCCGGTGGCATTTAGTCTGGAAGGAGTTGCTGCTTCCGCTGGATCACTGGAGCGAGGAGGTGGAGGTTGTCCGGTGGCTTGAACGTGTGTGCAAGTGCGGATGCGCTGCTGAGTTGCGGCGCTCGGACTTCCTCACGATCTTGAGATCGGCAAGTGTACGACTACATCAACCACGAGTTCCTACTCGTTAACAAAGCTCGTTGTCTTCAAGGGTAAGTTCTCTGTGGATGTATGTCCACCCGTTTTCTTTGTACCTAGTAGATAGATCTTGGCGTGTAGTTCACACCGTAGGAAAATTTTTGTTTTCTATGTTGCGGACCCAACAGTGGTATCAGAGCCTGATCTATGCGTAGGGTGCTTTACTGCATTACACATATGTTTATATGTGGGCGATGATGATCATGTTATTGCATCTTGTATGTACTTTGGATATTGGTGGCATAGTGGGATGAAGCCGACCAACCTTACATGTCATCGCACATGAGACCGGTTCCATGACCGACATGCAACTTGTTTTGCATAAGTGGTGGCGGTGTCCGCTCTCCTACTATAGTCAATAGCTGATTTACAACGAGTTGCTAATAACTTGGTTATCCTCGTTGTGGTTCATGTTCGTAGTTTAGACAGGTTCTATCTCCGAAAGCCCTAAGCCACGAAAAACTTGCAATTGATAAATTAGAGGCGTCTAGTTTAGATCGTTGCTGGGCTAGTGTTTTGATATGGTATTGTTGTAAGTAGATGTATGATAGATACTCTTACAACTCACTTAACGTGTAAGTTCCATAGACCTTGGCCTTACACACAAAGGAATGATAGAGATCATACCACGATGCAAATGATAGAGATCAAATGCATGGACCATATCATCTCACTTCACACATTAGATGTTAGCATCTTATACTGCTAGTTTGGCGCGTTTGGTAGCATTATAAGATGATCCCTCATTTAGATATCAAGATAAAATGTGTTCTTCCTTAAGTATGCACCGTTTTGTGGATCGTGTTTTGAGGCATCACGTGATGATCGGGTGTTCTCGACTCTACTCTTTCATACAATGGGTGTAAGACAGTTTTACACACGCGAATACTAAGGTTCTTACTTGACGAGCCTAGCATGTACAGACATGGCCTCGGAACACGGACTGAAAGGTTAAGCATGAGTCATATAGTTGATATGATGCCCATATAGATGCTCGCCTTTGAAGCTACACCGACTCACGTGATGATCGGACTTGGTGTAGTGGATTTGGTTCATGTAATCACCAAAAGGACACGAGGGATGTCGTTTTTGAGTGGGAGTTCATTAGTAATTTGGATTAGTTGAACTCAATCTATCATAAACTTAGTCTAAATATACTTTATAAATTCTGTTGTAGATGGCACCACCTGCTTTTAATTTCAATGTGTTCATGGAGAAAGAGAAACTTGCTGCGAATGGTAGCAACTTCACCAACTGGGCTATGAATTTGAGGATTCTCCTCACTGCTGCACAAAAGCAATATGTGCTAGATGCGTCGCTAGGCCCCCCACCAGCTCCTGATGCCCCTGACAAGGAAAAGAACGTCTATATAACTCGTCAGGAGGACCACAACTTAGTTCATTGCGGCATACTGTATGGGCTAGAGCCAGAACTTCGAAAATGTTTCGAAAATGGCAATGCCTTTGATACCATGGGAGAATTGAAAATGATTTTCGATACCCATGCTACCGTAGAGAGTTATAATGCTACAGAAAAGTTCTTTAGCTGCATGATGGAGGAAAACAGCTCCGTTAGTGAGCATGTACTCAAAATGTCTGGCACGATAAGCTTGTGTCCTTGGGAATAACGATTCCCATTGACTTAGGCATACATCGTGTTCTCCAACTCGCCACCTAGCTACAAGAGCTTAGTGATGAACTATAATATGCAGCATGAAGAAGTCTTCCGAGCTTCACAATGCTTAAGACTGCAGAAGTGGAGATTAGGAAAGAACATCAAGTGTTGATGATCAATAGGACTACCGGTTTCAAGAAGGACAAGAAAGGCAAGCACAAGGAAAGAAGGGTGGCAAGTCTTTGAAAAAAGAAACCCCGAGCTGGCCCTAAGTCCGACACCGAAAGTGCTACTATTGCAAGGGATCGCCATTGGAAGCGCAATCGCCTAAGTATTTGGCGGACAAGAAGTCCGGCAAGGCAAACAAAGGTATATGTGATATACATGTTATTGATGTGTACTTGACTAGTACTCGCAGTAGCACCTAGGTATTTGATATGGGATCGGTTGCTAATATATGTAACTCGGTTCAGGGGCTGTGGAACAAGCGACAACTAGCAAGGGATGAGGTCACGATGCGGGTCGGCAATGGATCAAGAGTTGATGTGATCGCCGTCGGAACGCTGCCTCTCCATATGCCATCGGGATTAGTTATAAACCTAAATAATTGTTATTTGGTGCCTGCACTGAACATGAACATTGTATCCGGATCATGCTTGATGCAAAGTGGTTATTCATTTAAGTCTGAAAACAATGGTTGTTCGATTTATATGAATAATATCTTTTATGGTCATGCACCTGTGTTGAATGGTTTATTTCTGTTGGATCTCGATAGTAGTATTACGCATATTCATAATGTTGATGCTAAAAGGATTAAACTTGATAATGATATATCTACATACATGTGGCACTGCCGTCTAGGTCATATTGGCGTTAAACGCATGAAGAGGCTCCATTCTGATGGACTTTTGGAATCACTTGATTTTGAATCATTTGATACATGTGAGCCATGCCTTATGGGCAAGATGACTAGAACGCCGTTTCCGTTCAATGGAGCAGGCATGATATATTGGAAATCATACATACTGATGTGTGTGGACCAATGAGTGTGTCGGCGCGAGGTGGATATCGTTATTTTGTTACTTTCACGGATGATTTGAGTAGATATGGGTATATCTATTTGATGAAACACAAGTCTGAAACTTTTGAAAAGTTCAAAGTATTTCAGAATGAAGTGGAAAATCATCGTAACAGAAAGATCAAATTTCTGCGGTCCGACCATGGAGGAGAGTATCTTAGTTACGAGTTTAGCACACATATGAAAGACTGTGGAATAGTTTCACAACTCACGCTTAGGAACACCACAACGTAATGGTGTGTCGAGCGTAATGTCGTACTTTATTGGATATGGTTCGATCTATGATGTCTCTGACTTACATCGCTATTTTGGGGTTATGCACTGGAAACAGCTGCATTCACTTTAAATCGGGCACCATCTAAATCCATTGAAAAGACACCGTATGAATTATGGTTTGGAAACAAACCTAAGCTGTCATTTCTTAAAGTTTGGGGATGCGATGTTTATGTGAAGAAACTTCAACCGGATAAACTCGAACCCGAAGCGGAAAAATGTGTCTTCATAGGATACCCTAAGGAAACGATTGGGTATACCTTCTATCACAGATCCGAGGGCAAGGTCTTTGTTGCCAAGAATGGATCCTTTCTTGAGAAGGAGTTTCTCGCGAAAGGTGTGAGTAGTCGGAAGGTAGAACTTGAAGAGGTTATTGAACCTTCTCTTCATGAAATGGCGAGTAGCAGCACCGGAAGTTGTTTCGGAGTTAACTTCACCTAATGAAGAGAGAGCTAATGATATTGATCATGAAACTCCGAAAGAGGACACTACCGAACCTCGTAGGTCAAGCAGGACACGTGCAGCTCCTGAACTATACGGCAATCCTGTTGTGAATTTCATGGTTGATGAAATGGATGACCCTGCGACGTATGAAGAAGCAATGATGAGCCCGGATTCCAACAAATGGCTAGAAGCCTTGAAATCCGAGATGGAATCCATGTACGAAAACCAGGTTTGGACCTTGGTGGACTTACCTCACGCAATAGAAGGCCGTTGAGAATAAATGGATTTTCAAAAGGAAAACTGATGCTGATGGTAATGTGACCATCTATAAGGCTCGACTTGTCGCAAAGGGGTTTTGACAAATTCAAGGAGTTGACTACGATGAGACATTCTCTCTCGTAGCGATGCTTAAGTCTGTTAGAATTATGTTAGCAATTGCTGCATATTTCGATTATGAAATATGGCAGATGGATGTCAAAACTGCGTTCCTCAATGGTAAGATTGAAGAAGAGTTGTATATGATACAACCTAAGGGTTTTGTCGATCCTAAGGATGCTAATAAGGTGTGCAAACTCCAGCGATCCATCTATGGACTAAAGCAAGCATCATGAAGTTGGAATCTCCGCTTTGATGAGGTGATCAAAGAGTTTGGATTTGTCCAAACTTATGGAGAGGCTTGTATTTACAAGAAAGTGAGTGGGAGCAATGTGGCATTTCTGATATTATATGTGGATGACATATTATTGATTGGAAATGATTTAGATCTTTTAAATAGTGTTAAAAGTTATCTAAACAGCAAATTTTTGATGAAGGACCTTGGTGAAGCTTCATATATATTAGGCATTAAAATCTATAGAGATAGATCAAGACGCCTAATTGGGCTATCGCAGAGTACATACCTTGATAAGATATTAAAGAAGTTTAATATGGACAGAAGTAAGAAGGGGTTGTTGCCTATGTTGCAAGGCAAGACATTGAGTAAGACTCAAAGTCCTGGCACAAGGAAGAAAGAGAGATAATGGATAAGATCCCCTATGCCTCAGCCATAGGCTCTATAATGTATGCCATGCTATGTACAAGACCGGATGTGGCACATGCTATTAGTTTGACTAGTAGGTACCAATCTGATCCAGGTTCGGAACACTGGATAGCGGTCAAGAATATCCTTAAGTACTTGAGAAGAACTAAGGATATGTTTCTTATATACGGAGGTGAACTAGAGCTAGTCGCTAAGTGTTATGTCGATGCTAGCTTTGACACTGATCCGGATGACTCTAAGTCTCAATCCGGATACGTATTTCTCTTGAACGGAGCAGCAGTTAGTTGGAGGAGCTCCAAAAAACCTGTGGTGGCTGTATCAACAACGGAGGCGGAATATGTTGCTGCTTCAGAAGCAGCGCAGGAAGCGGTTTGGATGAAGGAGTTCATTTCGGAACTGGGTGTGGTTCCTAGTGCGTTGGACCCGATGGTGATCTATTGTGACAACAATGGAGCCATAGCCAACGCAAAGGAACCAAGGTCTCACAAGAATTCCAAGCATATTAAGCGCCGGTTTCACTCCATCCGCGAGCATGTCAAGGATGGAGATATAAAGATTTGTAAAGTGCACACGGACCTGAATATAGCAGATCCGTTGACTAAAGTACTCCCTAGGGAAAAACATGATCAACACCAGAACTCCATGGGTGTTAGATTTATCACTATGTGAACTAGTTGAGGGAAATATGCCTTGAGAGGCAATAATAAAGTTGTTATTATGTATTCCTTGTATATGATAGATGTTTATTTTGCATGCTATAATTGTATTGATAGGAAACATCAATACATGTGTGTTTAATAAACAAAAAGGGTTCCTAGTCATGCCTCTCTTATAGACTAGCTTGTTGATTAACAAGATGATCAAGGTTTCCTGATCATGGACATTGGATGTTGTTAATAACAAGGTCACACCATTGGTGGAATGATGTGATGAACATTCATCCGAAGTATAGCATTACGATCAAGTCATTGTGTTTATATTCCTACAACATCATATGAAGTAATCTTTATCCTTAGACCATGAGATCATGTTAATTGCTAACACCGAAAGAGTATCTTCATAACATCAAACGTCACACCGTAACAGGGTGACTATAAAGATGGGTTCAGTGCTACGAAGGTGTTATGTTGAGGCTCATGGATCAAGAGTGGAATTTGTCAATCCAGATGACGGATAGATATACTCTGGGCCCTCTCGGTGATATCACATTAGGATAGCTTGCAAGCAAGTGATGTGATCACTAGAATGTTATATCACGGGAACGAGAAAAGAGTGCATGTAGGTAACGAGATCAAACTAGGTATGGAGATACCGATGATCGAATCTCGGACATGTAATATCGAGAGACAAAGGGATTTAGTTACAAGCATTAAAGGTTCTCACGATCACAGGAGTCATCGTTGAATGTGTAGGAGTCGGTACGGATCTCCAGGTCCCGCTGCTGATTATTGATCGGAGAAGGGTCTCGATCATGTATGCATTATTCGCGAACCGTAGGGTGGCACACTTAAGAGTTACCGGACACCATTTTGGAGCACATATGTTTCAGACGAAAGAATTGCAAAGCGCAGGAATTGTTTCAATAGAAACCGGAAATTGTTTCGGGTGAAATTGCAGAAGGTGGTTCTGCATGTGATATTGAAATATTGCAAGGGGCTATATGTGAATGTTTGTTAATTAAAGTAATTAACAAAATTCTAAATAAATTTAATAAAATAGTTTTATTAAATGAGAGAGCATTAAATTTGGAGAAACTTAATGCATTTAAAGTGGAGACTTTAAAAGGGAATGTGAAGAGGCAATTTAATGTGGAGGAGTTACCACCACATGAATGGGGGAGGTGAGGGGTCACCCCCCCCATGCGCCGGCCATGGAGAGAGGGGGCACCCCCTCCTCCTATAAAAGGCCACCCATTCCCTCCTTCATCCACACACCTCCTTGTGAAGGATCTCTCTCCCCCTCTAGAATTATTCTCTCATGCTCTCGGATTAGCGAGATACATGTTCCCGGTGGCATTTCGTCTAGAAGGAGTTGCTGCTTCCGCTGGATCGCTGGAGCGAGGAGGTGGAGGTTGTCCGGTGGCTTGAACGTGTGTGCGAGTGCGGATGCGCTGCTGAGTTGCGGCGCTCGGATTTCCTCACGATCTTGAGATCGGCAAGTGTACGACTACATCAACCACGAGTTCCTACTCGTTAACAAAGCTCGTTGTCTTCGAGGGTAAGTTCTCTGTGGATGTATGTCCACCCGTTTTCTTTGTACCTAGTAGATAGATCTTGGCGTGTAGTTCACACCGTAGGAAAATTTTTGTTTTCTATGTTGCGGACCCAACAATTGTTTCTCCTCTATACTTGTGTGATTTGGATGCAACTAATGCGAACTGATGCAGTTTTCAGCAGAATTGCCTTGGTGTCTACTTTTTGTGCAGAAAATCAACTATCAGGAAAAATCCCGGAAAATATGCCAAAAATCCTATTTCACCCGAAGACTCAGGGGAGCCGAGAATACGGAGAGAAGAGCTGGGGTGGCCACACCACTGGTGGCGCTGAGCCAAAGGCCGAGGGGTGGTGGGCCCCAGTGCACCCCTCGACCTCTCTCTTTGCCTATAAGGAGCCTTCTGACCTAAAAACTTCGAGGGGTTCGACATTTTTCCAGAAGGAGTTCCGCTCCGTCGCCACCACCAGATTCCACGAAACTGCACCAGAAACTTCGTTCTGGCACCCTGCCAGGACGGGGAATTGGAGGAGATCATCGCCATCATCATCACCATCGCTTCTCCATTGACCATCCATGTTTCCCCCATCTATGAGTGAGTAATCCCCCGTTGTAGGCTATGGGGATGGTAGGGATTGGATGAGATCGTTCATGTAATGGCATCAGATTGTTAGGGCATCGTGCCTAGTATCGTTTATTAGTGCTTTATGACTTTGTTGCGACTTGTTGTGCTTAGTGCTTGTCACTAGGGCCCGAGTGCCATGATTTCAGATCTAAACATGTTATTGATTCATTATGATAATATTGTTTCTGGTCTTATCTACAAGTTGTATACACACGTTGTTGTCCAGAACCTATGGCCCCGAAGTGACAAAAATCGGGATAACCGGAAGGGAAAGGCTTTGATGTGAGGATCACATGTGTTCACGGAGTGTTGATGCTTTGCCCCGGTGCTCTATTGAAAGGAGCACCTTAATTGCCAGTACTTCCCTAGAGGCCCCGCTACAAACGGGCTGGCAGGACAAAAGATGTTGTGCAAGTTCTCATTGCGAGCACGTATGACTATTTATGTAACACATGCCTAGGATTGTCTAGTACTTGGATGCTTTATCTTATTATCTGCAATTGCCCTATGTTCTGATTGCTATGTGAATTGTCTTTCCATGCAACGCCCGTCCATCCATCCCTATGCCTACCGCACTCGAATCCCACTGTTACTGCTTTTGTTACTATTGTCTTTGCTTTACTACTGCTGTTACTTTGCTATTCCTACTACAAAACTATTGCTACTGATAAACTGCTGTGAGCAAGATTGTTTCCAGGTGCAGCTGAATTGACAACTCAGTTGTTAAGGCTTATAAATATTCTCTAGCTCCCCTTGTGTCGAATCAATAAATTGGGTTTCACTTCCCTCGAAAATATTGCGATACACCCCCTATACTTGTGGGTCATCAAGCATATCCCAGAAAAACACAATCAATGATTTTTGGTACAAGTTTGCGCTTCTTGGAGATTGGAACATGAAACTTTGCCAAACATCCCCAAGTCTGTAGGTAACAGAGTTTCTTCTCCCATCCCTCAAATGGAGTAATTTCTTTGTCGTTTATGGGAACTCTATTCAGGACATGAAACATAGTTAATAGTGCCTCCCGCACTGACATGGGTATGATTACTCGGATGCTTATGATTTACTACCCTATACTGGGTAAAAGGGCTTCCGGCCCATGGAGATTCCAGATGACAGCCCAAGGAAGCCCCGACAAAGGTTGTGATTGTATTAGGAAAGAAACTGTGAACCGACATTATGTTGGTATTATAGTCACGCATGTATGAAACCTATCCGCATACAACTTTGAGACCCAGCCTATTATATATAGGACGGGAGAAGCCCAAGCGAGGGTACCCGAAATCTAGGAGACAACTTGTAATCGTGCAACTACTCAATATTCAGGTGACTTTGATCCCATTGTTTTCCTGATATCCGACGAAATCCCCAACGTTCTCTTTTTTGCGAAACCCCAAGTCCATCACCATGGGCATTGCCGAGGTTACCCCTCGTCAATTGGCGCCGTCTGTGGGAAACCTGATCGCTAGAACCATGGATTCCGCAGAATGCTCTCCACCGAGCATCAACTCGACAAAAGCAGATCCACACTCGCCCACCCTGCATTGGTACCCATCGATTTTAATAGCAGATCCAATCTAATCATCGGAAGCCTCCACTTCCAAGCAGACAACCCGCAACAATCACACCCTTCGACCCTGATCGCATCAGAACCGTCGGTGGGAAAAGCTACGCCTACGGAGGTACCATCATCTTCCGTCAGATCCTCCACGGACATCACAACATAGATCAAAGAAGGTGAAGAAGGTCACCAGCCAATCCCACCACACGAAGCAAACCCAACAAACTCAGAACCCGAAGAAAGCAGTGAAAACGTCGACTTCGAAGAAAGAATGGTGAAGATCTATCTAGGACTACGATCTCGGAATACCATTGGCACATCCACAGAAGCAGAAGATGATGCCATTATGCCACGCATAACACGCCACCAAGTGTACATGATCAACGGAGATACCTCAACACCATGCGACGTAAAAGGTAATCCCATCCTCAACCCCGATGATATTTTATCAGATGACCATGCAGGAAACCACGACAATGAAGGAGACCACTGATACATTGCAAATGTATCTATAATTTTTGATGTTCCATGCTTGGTTTTATCTACTTTCTTATGTTTTGTTCCAACTTTGGAGTACTTTTCATAGACTTTCTTGGACTAACCTATTAACAAGATGCCACAGTGCGCTTGCCTGCTTTTCTTACGCTTTTTGGTTCCAGAAAGTCAGAAAATGAATATTCTCGGAATTGGACGGGACAAAAGCCAAAGTTGATATTTTACCGGAAGACTCACGGAGCCAGAAGACAAGACGGAGAGGGGCCATAGGGCGGCCGCACCATGTGGTGGCGTGGGCTAGCCCTGGCCGCGCCACCAGGTGGTGTGGGCCCCCTGGATGCCCACCGACCTTGCCTATTCGCCTATAAGAAGCCTCCTGATGCATAAACCCTAGATCATCAATCAGAAATCCATGAAAAGTTCCGCTGCGCCGCCACCACCGAAGGGGAGATTCGGGGGACAGAAAGTCTCTGTTCCGGCACCCTGCCGGGATGGGGAAGTGCCCCGGAGCCATCTCCATCACCGTTGCTGATACCCATGATGAGGAGGGAGTAGTTCTCTCTCGAGGCTAAGGGTTCTACCGGTAGCTATGTGTTCATCTCTCTCTCTATGCATGATCTTATTGAGATCATGAGCTTTGTAATCAAGTAGATCTACCTTTCTACTCAAGTGCTTTAATAGATCTCTGCTCTCCCTATGTGTGTGAAAGTGACAGCGTGCACACCATGGTGGCACTTAGGCTAGAGACTACAAATACTTGTTATGAGTTATATTTGGAGTTGGATGTCTTTATGAAATTGTGGTGTTTGTTGGACTCATCTAGTACTCAAGGTGACAGTGTGGGGTTATCTAGATGGGAAAGGCTTCCTTTGAGGTGTGCTGTTATATCCCTACCATCAATTAGAGTGTTCAATCGAAGAGTAGTTAAGAGTAGTATCATAAAGAGAATATATTTATATGAGAGTGTTCACTAGTGAAAGTATGATCCCTAGGCCTTGTTTCTAAGCACTGAAACACCGTTTGCAATTAGATCTGTTACATGTTTGCTTGCTTCCATCTTTATTACAGTTTGCTTTTAGTCTCTTCCACGCCATCAAGCTACTTTCTATCACCGATTACCACTTGTATTTCACTATCTCTTCGCCGAACTAGTGCACCTATACACCTGACAAGTGTATTGGGTGTGTTGGGGACACAAGAGACTTCTTGTATCTTGATTGCAGGGTTGCTTGAGAGGGAATACCTTTGACCACTTCCTCCCTGAGTTCGATAAACCTTGGGTGATCCACTTAAGGGAAAACTTGCTGCTGTTCTACACACCTCTGCACTTGGAGGCCCAACAACTGTCTACAAGAATAGAAGTGCGTAGACATCAACCACGGAAACGGAGGAGAAACATCAGATAACCGCGTAGTCCAAGGAAGAGGCGGAGAATTGCACGCAGGAGGAAGACAAGGACTTCGGCTACCAGCGTCGGCATGGCAAAAAGCAAGGGAGGCAATTTCGAGAGCAGTCTCGGTGACAGCGAATGCTTCACATGACGATCTATTAGCATACCAATATCTGCTCCACCATAAGAAGAGAGACCTACTTCGGATGCGAAGGCAACTTGATGAAAGAAAGAGATTAGCCGACGAATCCAGCTTACGACAGGCACAATTAAGCTCTACTCGAGGATCAAGGAGTGTAATAGGAGCAACACCACCAAGAAGGGCAACATCTCGACTATAGAATATCCCCAAAGAAGAAAGAAGTGGAATCATCCGAGATCTCGACCTATCATTCATGTCAATTGATCAAGCATGAAATATCAAGGCAAAAGCAGCTCAGGCAGCCATTGTGGCCGCGCAAACATATCTGATCACCACTCAACCCGCACCCGACGATCCGTGTGCGGCCCTTCGCCACTCCGCCCTGATGAACCTTGGCTTGGTAGGAGCCTCTCTCGCCGAAGCAAAACAAGGAATCACACAAAGATCCCCACACTATCACAACAGTCCTCGGCAAGTAGGACACACCCGACGATCTCGATCACCACACCAGGCACATCTCGTAGGATCCAAGTCGCGGAGAAATACAAGAAACAACAACACCCAACATAGGAGCAGTGGATCCAGAGATGAAAGCCGCAGCCGACGATATCAGGATGGATACGACGAAGACGATAACGAGCTATGCAGGGCCAGTTGTTTCTCGCAGAGGATTTGCAAGGCCTCAGTGCCCAAGGACTTCAAACTTCCACATGACCGCCACAAATACGATGGACTCCAAGAACCCGAATCTTGGTTAGCATACTATTTGGCCACCGTCAAATTAAGGGGTGGCTCCACAACTACCGCAATGCAAAGTCTACAACTACATCTCACCGGCGCCGCAAGATCATGGCTCAAGCAGTTACCCGAAGATTCAATTGGTATCTAGAACGATCTAGAAGATAAATTCATTCGACATTTCCATTCCATGTTCAAACGACCAGCATCCTTGGAGCAGTTGAGAGCATGCAAACAAAAATCTGGAGAATCAATAAGAGCATTCATAAACGATGGAATATTATCCAAAACTCAGCTGAATCCATATCCTACAAAAGGGCCATCGACGCCTTCAACGACGGCCTCCATCGCCGAGAATTCATAGAAGAACTGGGACGGGTTAAACCCAAGACAATATCACAGCTAATGGAAATAGCAAATTGCTGGGCTGATGGAGAGGATGTGCTGCATAATAAGCGCGCACGGTCACCCGAGGAAGACAGGGATAAGCGTAGAAATGATAGAAGAAGGAGGAACAACAATGGAAATATGAGACCAAATTACGTCGTTGTAGGTTTTTCGGGTGAAGGTAACAACAGAAGCAATGACCACAATGACGGATACTGCCAGAATAGGGATGACGTCGGAGGAAGCCAGTCCGCACAACAGTATCAGCCAAGTGCACGAGACCTACCTATGTCCGTAGTGCAAATGCTGGAAGGACCCTATAATATGCATTTTTACGTTGACTCAGCAGGCAGACGACAATCCAATCACCTCATGAAATACTACCGAACATTCCTAAAGATGTAGGAGTTGTGCAATGCAAAGGCAACCGAAGCGGCAAATCGAGGTTACACATCCACGCCTGGTACACTAGCCATCGGTGCACCACCACAACCACCAGCAGCACCACCACAAAACACAAACAATCAAAACAACGAATACCCTATATCAAAATGAGCAATGTCTATGAGGGTGTCTGTCCAACAGAATTCAGAAGCTCATCACAAGACAAATCAATATGGCAAAAACAGCAACATCAACCACTCCCGAATACCTCCACTAGTCAGAGCAAGAAATCACATTGAGCAGATCTGATCACCCACTTCGGGTCCCACGACTGGGTCACTCAGCCTTCATAGTCGAAGCACAAATTGACAGGTTCGATATGAGCAAGGTCTTCATGGATGCAGGAAGTAGCATAAATCTGATCTACGCAAAAACACTGAGAACAATAGGCTACCCCCTGGACAATGTCGCGCCAACAGAAACATCTTTCCACGGAATAGTACCAGGTAAAGCCGAAATTCCTTTACGCAAAGTATTTCTTGACATTGTTTTTGGTTCCAAGATAAATTTCAGGCGAGAAAAACTCGAATTTGAAGTCATGGATTGGCCATCACAATATCATGCAATCCTGGGACGACCAGCCTTTGCACGGTTTATGGTAGTGCCGCATTATGCATACTTAGTGATGAAAATGCCAACACCAAAGGGAATTATCACGGTAAAAGGAAGCTTCACACGTGCTGACAGCTGCGATCGGGAATTCAATAAAATTTCTGAATCTTTCGAGATGGCAACGGAGTTTGAACAACTCAAAACTTCAGCAAACGCACAACCTCTCGAAGTAACACGTGTCAATCCTGACTAGGCTTTTGACACGGAAAAAGACACAAAAGAAGTACAGATGCACCCTACCGACCCGACGAAAACATCATTTGTGGCTTCTAACCTTGATCCCGCATAGGAAAGCACGGTCATCGAGTTCCTCCGTGAGCACTGGGAGATTTTCGCATGGCTACCTTCTGACATGCCGGGAATTCCTAGGGAACTCGCTGAGCACGCATTAAATCTATATCCAAAGGCGAAGCCAGTAAAGCAGCCGCTTCATCGCTTCATAGAGCCAAAGCACAAAGCCATTGGAAAGGGGCTCCATCGCCTCACTGATGCCAATTTTATCAAAGAACTAACAAAATCAGAGTGGCTCGCAAACCCAGTATGTGTTCCAAAGAAAAACACTACAGAACTTCGGATGTGCATCGACTTTACTACACTGAACAAGCATTACCCAAAAGATCACTTCCCATTGCCGCAAATCGACGAAATAATTGATGCAACTGTGGGATGCGAAGATCTTTGTTTCTTGGACGCTTACTCAGGATACCACCAGATTAGGATGAAAGAAGAAGATCAGGAGAAAACGGTGGTTATCACGCCCTATGGTGTATTCTGCTACACAACAATGCCTTTTGGCCTCAAGAACGCCGGAGCAACATATCAGTGGATGATGCAGAAGTGTCTGGGAAGCCAAATAGGCACAAATGTGCAAGTGTATATTGATGACGTCATAGTTACAACAGGTCAAGGATCTGCTCTGATCAAGGACCTCGAAGAAACATTCAAAAATGTCGACAAGTTTAGCATCAAACTGAACCCGAAAAAATGTTCCTCGGGTATTTGATATCAGCTAGAGGAATCGAGGCTAATCCCAAAAAAATACAAGCAATCCTAACAATGAAGAAGCCAACAAATCTGCATGGTGTACAGCAACTGGCAAGGTGAGTAGCGGCACTCAGCCGTTTTATTGCAAGGTTAGGAGAAAAAGTGCTTCCATTCTATGCCCTCATGAGGAAATTAGAAAAATTTGAGTGGACAGAAGAAGCTCAGCGCGTCTTTGAAGATCTTAAAAGGACACTTTCGACATCTTCTGTCGTCGTGTCGCCAAAAGACAAAGAACCTTTATTACTTTATATCGCTGCCACAAATCAGGTGGTCAGCATGGTCTTGGTCGTAGAGCGACCCGAAGAAGGGAAGTACCCACGGTGTGCAGAGGCCAGTTTACTTCCTGAGTGAGGTTCTATCGCCATCCAAACAAAGGTACCCACACTACCAGAAACTAGCATATGGGGTATTTATGACAGCACGAAAACTATGCCACTATTTTTCGGAGCATCCAATCGTGGTAGTCAACGAAGCGCCTTTGTCAAGCATCCTCAACAATCCAGAAGCAACTGGATGTGTCTCTCTATGGGGCATTGAATTATCCCCTCGGGATATCACGTATGAGAAGCGAAAGCAATTAAGTCACAAGTTCTGCCGGATTTCATCACAGAGTGGACGGAGTTGCAATGTGCGGGTCCACCAGACCTTTCTAGTGCCTAGACAATGTACTTTGATGGATCCAAAATAACGGAGGGAGCAGGAGCAAGATTCGTACTAATATCACCTCAAGGCGACAAAATGCGCTATATACTTCGGATGAGCTTCGCGAACGCATCCAACAACGAAGCAGAATACGAGGCCATGTTGCATGGCATGCAAATGGCCAAAGCTTGTGATACGTCCAAAACGTATCTACTTTCCTGAACACTTTTGCTATTATTTCTCCTCTATACTTGTGTGATTTGGATGCAACTAATGTGAACTGACGCTGTTTTCAGCAAAATTGCCTTGGTGTCTACTTTTTGTGCAGAAAATCAACTATCAGGAAAAATCCCGGAAAATATGCCAAAAATCCTATTTCACCCGAAGACTCCAGGAGCCAGAATACGAGACGGAGAAGAGCCAAGGGGTGGCCACACCACCTGGTGGCGTGGGCCAGGCCAGGCCGGGCCAGGGGGTGGTGTGGGCCCTAGGCACCCTCTCGACCTCTCTCTTCGCCTATAAGGAGCCTTCTGACCTAAAAACTTCGGGGGGTTCGAATTTTTTCTAGAAGGAGTTCCGCTCCGCTGCCACCACCAGATTCCACAAAACAACACCAGAAACTCCGTTCTGGCACCCTGCCGGGACAGGGAATTGAAGGATATCATCACCATCATCATCACCATCGCTTCTCCATCGACCATCCATGTTTCCCCCATCTATGAGTGAGTAATCCCCCGCTGTAGGCTATGGGGATGGTAGGGATTGGATGAGATCGTTCATGTAATGGCATCAGATCGTTAGGGCATGGTGCCTAGTATCTTTTATTAGTGCTTTATGACTTTGTTGCGACTTGTTGTGCTTATGCTTGTCACTAGGGCCCGAGTGCCATGATTTCAGATCTGAACGTATTATTGATTCATTATGATAGTATTGTTTCTGGTCTTATCTAAAAGTTGTATACACACGTTGTTGTCTAGAACCTATGGCCCCGAAGTGACAGAAATCGGGATAACCAGAAGGGAAAGGCTTTGATGTGAGGATCACATGTGTTCACGGAGTGTTAATGCTTTGCTCCGGTGCTCTATTAAAAGGAGCACCTTAATTGCCAATAGTTCCCTAGAGGCCCCGCTGCAAACGGGCTGGACAAAAGATGTTGTGCAAGTTCTCATTGCGACGCATGACTATTTATGGAACACATGCCTAGGATTGTCTAGTACTTGGATGCTTTATCTTATTTATCTGCAATTCCCTATGTTCTGATTGCTATGTGAATTGTCTTGTCCATGCAACGCCTGGCCCACCCATCCTATGCCTACCACTCGAATCCCATTCTTTGCTTTTGTTACTACTGTCTTTGCTTTACTACTGCTGTTACTTTGATATTCCTACTACAAAACTGTTGCTACTAATAAACTGCTGTGAGCAAGATTGTTTCCAGGTGCAGCTGAATTGACAACTCAGTTGTTAAGGCTTATAAATATTCTTTGGATCCCCTTATGTCGAATCAATAAATTGGGTTTCACTTCCCTCGAAAATACTGCGATACACCCCTATACTTGTGGGTCATCAAGACTATTTTCAGCGCCGTTGGGGACCATAGCTTTATTTATCAAGTTCACTTGGATTCTGTATTGTTATGATATCCATCCATCATGGGTAAGTCTCGTGATGGCAAGGTTCCTATTTTACCATCCACTACAAGAAGAGTGCGGTTCGAACACCTCTGCTCTTGATTCACCGTCTTATAAGTAAGCTCGTTACACCACCACATACACATGCTACACACTGATACTACTGCTGAATCTGAAACTTGATGCTTATGATCTGCTTCTCAGTGCTTGATAAGAGTGGTTCATTAGGTCCTTTCCTAGATGCTACGATTGCTAGAACTATAGCTGGAAATACCGAAACTCCTAATGAAGACACTACCACACCTGTTAGCTCACCTGAGTCTAGTGAGAGTTATGATATTGAAGAAGATTATGTTGAGATGACCGATGAGTTTATTAAAGAATGTAAGAACACCCATGATAGGAGCGCTGCTAAGAGTCTCCTTGAGAGGCGTACTATTAGACAAAAATTGTCTCCTAATGCTAAGTTTGCTGCTTCTCCCATAAACATTATAGATGAAGATTATGATTTCTCTCTCGATCTATCCTACATATCTATTGTCGAGAAAGAACCTTTTTGTGGGACTAAGAATGAAAGTGTGGTAGCACATATGAATGAACTTTCTACCATGAGTGGCTTGTTTTCTGATGATATTAAGATGCGTACTTACTTTGTTGCTAAGATTTTTCCCTTTTCACTGCAAGGAGAAGCTAAAAGTTGGTTTAGTAATTTACCTACTAGATCTATTGATAGCCCTGAGTGCTTGATTAGTACTTTCCTGCAGAAATATTTTCCTCCCAGTGCTAGACATGCTATTTTGCAGGAACTTTTTGATTTCAAACTGGGACAAAAAGAGGTATTGCCCGAATCTTGGGCGAGGTTTTGTGCTCTGATTCATGCACAGGCTGGAAGTCCATTACCTAAGAATGAGTTTCTTGATATATTTTATAATGGACTAACCGAAGAATCAAGGACATACCTGGATAATTGTGCTAATTGTGTTTTCAGGAATAGGACTCCTAAGGAAGCTGAGGAATTAATGATTAAAATAAGCAAGAATTATGAAGATTGGACTCCTCCTAAACAAGCTATACCTGAAGTAATTGTACCTGAACCATCTATTCCCCTCCTATTCCAACATCAAAGAGAGGGGAGTTATTGAATTAAATGATGAAGTGATGAAGGAAGCTAAGAAATGTCTTAAGGAGAAGGGAATTAAAGCTGCAGATGTCAAGAATTTACCTCCTATAGAAGAATTATGTAAGCCTATTCCCTACTCATCCACTATTGAGGTACACTCTCTCCAACACTTTGATGAAGGTGATATCCCTTACTCTAAACCTCCTGATCAATGCTTAGAAGAATTTGATATCTTTATTGTTAAGCACGATAACTTTAATAAAAGGGTGCAAAATCATCTAATGGAAAACACTAGAGCTATTGTTGAGTTGAAAGATATTGTGGAAAGAACCTCTAATGATGTTAAAATGATTGTTAAACACTTTCAAATGGTTCAAACTCAAATAGATCAACTCGTTAAAGTGCAAAATGACTTGCTAGTTAATGCTGCTAAAGAAAAACATGCTTATGAAATTAGAACTAGAAGTGGTGCTGCTACCCAGGATCCTCTATATTCTGAGGGGCATCCCAAAAGAATTGAGCAGGATTCTCAACAAGCTGAAAATAGTGGTTCTACTCGTAAGAAAAGGAAAAAGAAACATAAAACTGTTGTAGAACCCTCTGAACCTGCTATAGATCCTAATAGTATATCTATCTCTGATGCTGAAACTGAAAGTGTAATGAAGAAAATGAAGTGCCTAATGAAGAAAAAGTTGAAGAAGAACCTGAAAACCACACTAAGACTACTAAATACACTAAAGAAGATTTTATTGCTAAGAAACATGGTAGTGATAGAGAACCTTGGGTCCAAAAACCTATGCCTTTCCCTGATAAGAAACACAAGTCAAAGGAAGATGAACACTATAATAAGTTTTGTGAGGGGATGAAGCCTTTATTCTTGCAAATTCCTTTGACTGATGCTATTAAATTGCCTCCTTACTCAAAGTATATGAAGGATATTGTCTCGAATAAAAGGAAGATCCCTAATGAAGAAATTTCTACTTTGCTTGCTAATTATTCCTTCAATGGTAAGGTTCCTAAGAAACTTGGAGACCCAGGGATTCCAACTATCCCTTGCTCTATTAAGAATAGCTATGTTAGAACTTCTTTGTGTGATTTGGGAGATGGAGTTAGTATTATGCCTTTCTCTCTCTATAAGAGGCTTCAACTTGAAAAATTAATACCGACTGATATATCTTTGCAAATGGCTGATAAATCTACCACTATCCTTGTGGGTATATGTGAGGATGTACCTATTCATGTGGCTCACAATGAACATATTGTCTATTTCCCCAAGAAGATTGAAAGGACTTATGGTTTGAATTCAATTGAACATGTTGAAGGCATTCAAGTTGGAGAAATATATTGTCCCATACCAAGAGAAAAATTTGAAACTATTATGATTGGGACCATTGATATCAAGGTTAAGGTAACATAATCATTAGTGGAGTACAAAGTTTTGTCTCATATGCAATTGTTTTGGTAGCAAGACTTGATCAACCTTGCTAACAAAAGGATTCCATTGAACAAAACAATGTTTTCATTATGATTATCTCCATTTATTTCTATCTTTTGCTTTTTAATTTTTGCTCTCGTTTAGTTTTCTTTGTGTTGTTAGTTTGCTTGCATGCTAGAACTTCTGTAGTTCTAGCCTTGTTTTGTCTTTGCATCATGTTTCCAAAAGAAAAAAATCTGTCTGTCAGAAAAATCATTCTTCTATTTCTGAAAATTGCCCAAAAATAAAGTGTCTCGAAAAATTCCATAAAATTTATATTAAACTTTTACGTGAAAAAATGGGTAGAGGAGTACCAGGTAGGTACCAGGGGGGCCACCAGGTAGGCACACCATGTGGTGGCGCGGCCAGCCCTGGGCAGCGCCATGCCCTGGTGTGGGCCACCCCTGGCCCCCCACTACTTCTCTCACCTGCCACTTTCTTCTCTCTCCCGAGTAAGCTCCAGTTCATAGCTCAAAATCGCGTTCTTTCTGTGCTTGCTCTCGATTTCTTTGATCTCCTTGCTCAGCCCATCTTTCTTGCTGAAATTTGGAGCATTTGTTCCTTGGTATGTGACTCCTCCCCTTGTCCAAGTAGATTTGTGTTTCGTGGATTATATGTTGAGTATTTTGCTGCTTTAGGTGACTGGTTATGAGAGCTTGTAAGCTTGTTTGATGCTTAGAGATATAGTTTTGATGCATGTTTAGGCCTCTTGCAAGTCCCTGTAAATAGAATCCTTCATTATATTTACTTTGCAATCACTTGTTTAATAGGTGTTTAAATTTCAGAATAGAAGATGAGTGAACACCACCTAAACCAACATGAGCTTTGGGTGCCTGAGGTCATGAAGGTCCATCGAGAGGAGGAAGTTTTTCCCTCCATTTATCCATTCCCTGAGTTCATGAGAGCTGCAGGAATTCTACAAGATTTCCACACTTTGGTTTCTAATGCAGGGTTAGAGCGCTTCTTGGAAGATGAACCTTGTCAATTTGTGAAGCTAACCATGTCTGTGGTGCAGGATTTCTAATTTAGTCACTCTTTGCCTAACCCCATGGTCCATTACCAAATTTACAATATTGCTGTCAATCTTCCTCTTGATGATTTTTGTGCAGCTATTAAGGTACCTCAATGGGGATCATGTAAGAAGATTAAAGAGAGACCGGAACCACTCATGGATTTATACGCAGAAATTTGTCAAGGGAGTAGCTTCTCGAAGGAGAATGGAAAAATCCGTAACATTCATCTTCCCTCCATTCGCTACTTTGCCTACTTTATTGCCAAGTGTATTCTTACTAGGAAAACTGCCAATAAGTTATCTTCGTTTGATCTAGCATTTATCTCTGCTGCTCTTAGACGAGATAGGTCTTACAACTTGGGTGATTTGATAGCTTTCCATCTTGCTGCTAACCGTGAGAAAGGTGGAATTTGTGGAGGCCTCATTGCTTCTCGTTTACTAGAATTACATGGTTTAGTGCCTCATCATCTAGACCTACAATTTCCCATAGATAGGCTTGATTTTAATTCCATGATACAGCATAAATTTATTTCCTCGTGGGCTAGTTTGAGTGAGTTGTCTTATGAAATAACCTTTCTCAAAGCTGGTTGGAGAAAGAGCAAGTCCGAGCGTGTTGTTCTTTTGCCTGCACCTGTTTTGTTTAACCTTGATAATAGGGAAGGATGGTCCCTCACTGAGGAGGATCTTGACACGTACTTGGGAGAGCTCTCCCAACAGGAGCAGGACACTAGAAGGGAGGTCACGGATGATTCGGTCCAGCCCTCGAATGAGGGAGAGTCTTCATATCAGTAGCCCGCTTATGATTGGGGAGATTCTTCTTCCTCTCATGGGCCCAGTTACGACCATTCTTACCAAGATCCGCCTGCTTGGAACCCCTATTCGTACATGGATTGATTCCCACTTAGGCCAAAAGCCTAAGCTTGGGGGGAGGTACGCCGACACTGCACTCATCTCCATATCATGTTGCGTCGGTACTTTGTATATTCATGTTTTTGTTCTCTTTTTAGTTTTCGTTCTTCTTTGCTTTTGCTTTCTAAAAACAGAAAAAGACCAAAAATATTTTTGTTGTTTCTCTTTGGTTTGCTTCTTCTTTTTGCCTTGGTTTCTTTTTCCCTTTTTGCTTTGTTTGAACTATTCGAAAAACCAAAAAAGATTTTGCTTTGCTTGTTTTTCTCTTTTGGTTCTTATTTAAAAATCAAAAACACCAAAAATATTTGTCGTTCTTCTTTGGTTTTTGTGAGTTTGCTACAGGGTTCGGCAGTTCTTAGTGGATTATTGGTTTCATATTATTATTCAAGTCACACAAGTAAAGAGCAATAATGAGGATTAATGACAACTTGAGGCGTGGTAAGAGGCTGGTAACGAACTCTATTTGTCTTCATTTTTGTACATATACTCTTCATTGTGAGCTTGCTTAGTCTGTTCGTGTAGGGTGTATGTTATCTTTGGATGCTTAGTAGTTCTTGCTTTCTTGTGATTAGCTCCAACCCGCTAATAGTTTGTAGCATGTCTCATGAATGTTTGCTTGCATTACTCTATTCATAAATTGGTATGACACCGTGGTATCCTCCTCTGAATGTTTCATTTGAATTGACTTGGTACATGCTCACGCATGCACGTGACTGTAATAATCACTTAAGCCTCGATGAATTATTTTTCCTTGAGGATCTTGAATCACTTTCATGCCATGAGTAGTCCTGTTTTGTTGCAAGCATGATAATGACAGCTATTGCTCTCTTGTTTGTCGCTCCCTTACTATTGCTAGCCTTCACTTCCACTGAGTGTTTTACTCAAGTTTCCAACTCCCTAAACCAAATATTTCCAAAGTGTCCACCATACCTACCCATTAGCATCATTTGCTACCTCCGTGCATATTCAATATGCTTTGTTTTCTTCCAAATAAAATGTTTGCTTGTGATGAGAAAGTTAGTTAGTAAAGCTCTCACGAACTTGATGGCACACTTTATTTTCTTACACTTAATAAACCTGAACCATTGTGTCCTTCTTTGTTGTGCATATGCTTGCGCTTTATGAGTTGAAGTTAGCAGAACCATGTATCATGGGGACCGCTTTCAACGCTTCATAGGTACTCTGTACCTAGTTGATATAATGTTCTTTTGCTTATGGATCCCGACGGTGTGAAATAAAAGTGGAACTTGTAAGATCATGGAGTTTGTATGTATGTTAGAGAAATGCCTGGGTCGCTAGCCTAAGCCATGCCTAATCATGGTGGAAACTTGCAGCATAACCATAATGAGCATTCTATGAAGCATCCTCAATAAAAATCTATGCACATAGTAAATAAAAAGATCGCCGAGATGCTCATTGTCTGCTTGCCTTGTATTTGGATCATGGGATAGCTCCCGTGTCATGTGCAAGGGGTACCCCGTTGGCAGTTCTCTATGATACGTATGTACTTACAATGACAAGAGCTTACTTATGACTGAAGTTGAGTAGCATGAGGATCGGTGTTCGTAAGTAAGGGGCATGAGACTTCGATTTATAACTTGTCAAGCATATCCTCTTAGTTGTGTCACTTTCACCTTAACCACATTAAAGATGCTTGTGATAGGGGCAATGAGAGCTCAAAGCTAACAAGTACCATACTTTCAGCATTTGGAAGCCTTTCAAAATTATTCAAAACCTTTTTCTTCTATTGTTGAGTCTCCATATATTCTTTGAGCACCTTCTTGAGAGCATAGTTGTCATTCTTTGTGTTTGTTCTATTACTTGATTATTTGTGTTATGACTTTGATGCTTGTATCCTTGATATCTTTACTTCTAGTCATCACTTGAACTTCAGAGGTGCCTTGACATTCATAATCAAAGGCAAGCGAGATACCACTCTATCATACCTTTCTATGAGCATTCTAATGTTGCTTATGTTCATGCTTCGTGCTACTTATTATTCTTGAGTTGGAATCTCTTCATAGCTTGCAATGACTATTAAGTAGACTCAGTTGCATACTCTTTATTATGAACTGTCTGAGTAGTTGATCACATTGCTGAGAATATTTACATCATATGAAGCAAATGTGTTCGTGAAAGTTCTTTTATCGCACTCAGTTTTCAACTGAATTGCTTGAGGACAAGCAATAAGCTAACCTTGGGGGGAGTTGATACGTCCAAAACGTATCTACTTTTCCGAACACTTTTGCTATTGTTTCTCCTCTATACTTGTGTGATTTGGATGCAATTAATGTGAACTGACGCTGTTTTCAGCAGAATTGCCTTGGTGTCTACTTTTTATGTAGAAAATCAACTATCAGGAAAAATTCCAGAAAATATGCCAAAAATCCTATTTCACCCGAAGACTCCAGGAGCCAGAATACGAGACGGAGAAGAACCAGGGGTGGCCACACCACCTGGTGGCGCGGGCCAGGCCAGGCTGCTCCAAGGGCTGGTGTGGGGCCCCCAGGCACCCCCTCGGCCTCTCTCTTCGCCTATAAGGAGCCTTAGACCTAAAAACTTTGGGGGGTTCGACGGTTTTCCAGAAGGAGTTCCGCTCCGCCGCCACCACCAGATTCCATGAAACAACACAAGAAACTCCGTTCTGGCACCCTGCCGGGACGAGGAATTGGAGGAGATCATCGCCATCATCATCACCATCGCTTCTCCATCGACCATCCATGTTTCCCCCATCTATGAGTGAGTAATCCCCCGTTGTAGGCTATGGGGATGGTAGGGATTGGATGAGATCGTTCATGTAATGGCATCAGATCGTTAGGGCATGGTGCCTAGTATCTTTTATTAGTGCTTTATGACTTTGTTGCGACTTGTTGTGCTTAATGCTTGTCACTAGGGCCCGAGTACCATGATTTCAGATCTGAACGTATTATTGATTCATTATGATAGTATTGTTTCTGGTCTTATCTACAAGTTGTATACACACGTTGTTGTCCGGAACCTATGGCCCAGTGGCGAAATCGGGATAACCGGAAGGGAAAGGCTTTGATGTGAGGATCACATGTGTTCACGGAGTGTTAATGCTTTGCTCCGGTGCTCTATTAAAAGGAGCACCTTAATTTCCAATAGTTCCCTAGAGGCCCCGCTGCAAACGGGCTGGCAGGACAAAAGATGTTGTGCAAGTTCTCATTGCGAGCACGTATGACTATTTATGGAACACATGCCTAGGATTGTCTAGTACTTGGATGCTTTATCTTATTTATCTGCAATTGCCCTATGTTCTGATTGCTATGTGAATTGTCTTGTCCATGCAACTCCCATCCACCCATCCCTATGCCTACCACACTCGAATCCCACTGTTGCTGCTTTTGTTACTACTGTCTTTGCTTTACTACTGCTGTTACTTTGATATTCCTACTACAAAACTGTTGCTACTAATAAACTGCTGTGAGCAAGATTGTTTCCAGGTGCAGCTGAATTGACAACTCAGTTGTTAAGGCTTATAAATATTCTTTGGCTCCCCTTGTGTCGAATCAATAAATTGGGTTTCACTTCCCTCGAAAATACTACGATACACCCCCTATACTTGTGGGTCATCAGCTTGCAGTGCAACTCGCCTCAAAATCTTCGGAGATTCTAATCTTGTGGCACAGCAAGAAATGAACAAGTGCGACGCCGTCAACGAAAATATGGTTGCTTATCGTGATCTATATGGCATTATGGAAGCTCAATTTGATGGGTGTGAAGTATCACATATAGGAAAAGCAAGCAATGAGGAAGCCGACAATCTAGCAAACATCGTATCCTTGTGCTTACCAATACCACCCGGAGTTTGTTGGGAGGAAATAATAGAGCGATAGATCAAAGCAAAATGAGTCTCCGAGGTTGTAGCACCAAAAACAAGGAAAAAGAAACATCCGCAAAAAAGACTCGGGGGCTCCTTCAGAAGCCAAGAACATAGAAAAATCCATCGAAGAAGAAGAACAAGAAATTGAAGAGGTTATGCTAATTGAGCCCACCTCGATATAGCCATATGTAGCATATATGACTAAGGGAGAGCTACCAGAAGATGTGATAGAAGCCTGGCGAATCACCTGACGATCGAAGGCCTTCAGGATAATCAAAGGGGAACTATACAAGAGAAGTATTTCGGGTGTGTTGTAGTGTTGTGTAACACCCGAGGAAGGAAAAATCATACTCAAAGATATACACGAAGGAGTTTGTGGTCACCATGCTAGTAGCCAAGAAATTGCTGCAAAAGCATTCAGAGTAGGATTTTACTGGCTCACTACAGTTCAAGATGCAAAATACATTGTCAGAACATGTGAGACATGTCAACGCTTCGCAACAAAACCTGGAGCATCCACCGCTGAATTGAATCCTATACCTCTGGCCTAGCCGTTTGCTCAGTGGGGACTCGATATGGTTAGAAAACGTCATAGATCATCGCCAGGAGGACACGTCTTTCTGCTAGTAGCAGTCGACAAATTTACTAAATGGATTGAAGCAATGCCTGTCACCACCCAAGACGGAACTTTGGTTGTGAATTTTATCAAATCCATACTATTTCGGTTTGGCGTACCAAACAGCATCATCACGGACAATGGGACCAACTTGACTTCCAATGATTTCAAGGAGTACTTCCAGGAGATGGGCATCAAAATAAGCTACGCTTCGGTAGCTCACCCGCAAACAAATGGACAGGTTGAAAAAGCCAATGGACTGGTTACCGCTGGACTCAAGAAAAGACTACTAGCACCACTTGATAGAGCAAAAGGAGCATGGATGGATGAATTTCCATCCGTATTATGGAGTTTACGTACAAGTCCAAATAATTGAACACAAGAGACGCCTTTCTTTTTGGTCCATGGTGCAGAAGCCGTGCTTCCTATTGAGGTGTCACACGAATCCCCAAGAGTAGATGCATATGATAAAGAGGAATCAAGAGTAGCACTTGAATTTGATGTGGATGCACTTGATAAAGCTCGAGATGAAGCCCTCCAAAGAGCAACTATGTACCAGCAAAACCTGCGCAATTACCACAGCAGAAGATTGCGGCCTAGGTCCTTTGCAGTAGGGGACCTAGTTCTTCGCCTAAAGCAAGATGGTCACAAGAAGTTAGAATCGCCATGGGAAGGACCATACATCATCATAGAACTTGTTTCTGGAGGAGCATATCGACTACAATACAAGAAGACAAGAGTAAATTACTCAAATCCATGGAACGTAGCATAGCTACGACGCTTTTATGCATAAGATTACTTACAATATGATATGAGTTAAAGTTCGGCTTCTTAAGCCAGAATATCCAGACCAACGGCTAGAGGCCATCCGCCAAAAGAATAATGTATCATCCGCCAAAAGAATAAAGGGATAAGTTATACGTATTGTAATATTTTTATTGTTCAAAAGGTCAATGTTTTCCATCAAGCTAACAACAATTATGATGCTATATCCAGATACAGGCATCCGAACATAGCCTCGGGGGCTACTCTCATCGGGAGCGCTGGCCTATTATATATAGGACGGGAGAATTCCAAGCGAGGGTACCCGAAATCTAGGAGACAACTTGTAATCGTGCAATTACTCAATATTCAGTTGACTTTGATCCCATTATTTTCCTGATATCCGACAAAATCCCCAGTGTTCTCTTTTCCGTAAAACCCCAAGTCCATCACCATGGGCATTGTCGAGGTTACCCCTCATCACCCACCATTCCTCAGAGAGACCGGATGTATCTAACATGGTGTAAACCAAATATGTTAGAGTACGGTTATTTCTTTTGGCCACCCCATTTGACTAAGGTAAGTAGGAAGGCATCCTCTCATGGATTATACCACACAAAAAGAATCAAATTCATTGAAAAAATATTATCCACCACGATCGGACCTAAGCCTCTTGATCTTTCAATCAAGTTGGTTTTTTGCTTCAACTTTATAGATTTTGAAGTAACTCAAAGCCTCAAATTTCATTTTCAGAATATACACATAACAATATGACTTGCGAGGTTGCTTTTCTTGCACACAAACTTGGTTTTTAGATCCCTTGACAGTTATAAAATCAGGGATACAATTCATTTTGGCTATCCGCATCACACGTAAAGTTTATATGACAAAGACGAGAATATCAGACATTTGATTCAAAATTCGTGTAAATATGATTAACAAATTTATTAAAAAGTCTGACAGAGATAAGAAGAATAAGCATCCGCACTCATAGACTTTACCAACAAAGGTTCCATACTTAGAAATTACAAATTTATTGGACTCTAAAGCAATCTTATATCCATCTCGACAAGAGATCGGCCAACAAGATTTTTATTTATTGAGGGCACATGATGCATGTTCTTCAGGCACACAGTATTTCCCAAAGTGAACTTCAAATCGATCGTACCAACACCATGAACAGAAGCATGCGAATCATTTCCATCAACACGGAGGAAGTCCCTACGACCTAATATGCAGAAAATATGGAAATATCAAAACAAAAGTGTACATTGGCACCTGTGTTAATCCACCAATCAGATGAATGACATACTAAAAGGACAATAAGGAATATACCATACCCATCATCCTTCATCTCAGTATCGCCCATGACAACGTTATCTATCCTATCGCTCTTACCATGCTGGCACTTATCAAAAAGGTTTGGGCAACTAGTGGCCTAGTGATCGGGATCACCGCACACATGACAAGCACCCTTCATGTGGATGATGTAGTCGTACTCATCTGACCTCAAGGTCGCGAAGCTCCTCACAAGTAACCCTTAGTCCTTGCACCATGATCCTGGTGGCACTAATGGAAGCACCCCCGAGGTCTCGCACATGTCCAGTGCTCGATGATGACTCCCGCTCTCCTTGATATAGCTGGGATTACGGAAGTAGATCTTTTGGCTAGAATCACCACATCATAACGGCGTGGCATAGCGAAGCAGTCTCCTGCTCATGTAGCCCTTCTTGGGGCCATAGTTGCTAGTTAAGAGAGAGATAATTCCTAAGGAAATTGCCTTAGAAATTATTGGGTGTTTTTCCCTCCCATATAGACCTCTATCTAAAGAGGAAAAGTGGGCACCCCCAACTACTAAAGTCCCGGGGCGGGACTAAAGGGATGAGGAGGTGGCGGGGCATGCCAAGGGAGAAGAGTGCTAGCCGGCAGGGGTAGGTGGGCCCTGTGCGCGGACCCTTGGGGGTGGTGGCCGGGGTGGGCCCCACCCGCACACCCTCCAAGGCAGCGACGACTTGCCCTAGGTGGCCTTCCCTCTTGGGCCTTGTTCCCTCCGAAAACTTGGCCCGATAGGAAAGTTGCTGCATTAAATTTAATTGAAATATTTATTTTATTATTAACTACAATAATTAACTACATATTTATCAAATCCTTTTTTATCCGAAACCCTTTCGGTTCATTCCAATCTCCTTGGGATTTTGGTTCTCTCACGGAACACTTCCGGTGTTTCTTTCTCTTTCTTATTGTGATTCCATCTATTCTAGAATGATATCCAAGCGTCGTAAAACCCTTAAGGGTGTTACCCTATGGTTCCGGAACATCACAAACATGATCGAGATGACTCTCGGATCAATAATCAATAGCAGGACCGAAATGCCCATAATGACTCTATGCATTCCATGATTTCAATGTCGTTTGGACCACAAATGTCGAGTGCAATTCCCTTTGTTACTTATACCTAACTTGTTCAAGACCTGATCATCGGTATAATGATACCTTGTCCAATCTCGTTACCGACAAGTGTTGCTTTACTCGTTCCTGTGATATTCCATCCCCGTGACCTAGTCACACGCTGCGCAACTTTATGGATGTAGTCTCACCTGAGTGGGTCTAGTGTATCTTCCTGTCATACAGGAGAACAAATGCCGATCTCGATGCATACGACTCAACATGCCCCTTCGAAATACTCAACATGCACCTTTATGATCACCCTATTACAGTGTGACGGTTGATACAATCAAAGATGCCACGGGTGATAGTGATTAAATATGATCTCATGGTCTAAGAGTTAGGATACTACGTTTCAAACTATTGCAACTATGAACTTTGTAACTTGATTGTGTTACAATACTTATATGGGTAATATCCATCACATCATATTACCAATGATATGACATCATTATCAATTGGCATAAACGCTCCATGATCAGGAAACCTTGATCATTAGTTGCCCAATAAACTAGTTGTAGAGGATACTAGGGACTGTTGGTTTGCTTATATACCACACTTGTATCAATGTTTTTGATTGTTACAGTTATAATATGATATAAAACTATTATGAACTAATTAGATATGATAATAAATACCTTTATTATTTTTCTCTAGGACATATCTCCTTCAGCTTCACCTTAGCTCACGGATAACAGTTAGTCTCTTCATCTCGCATAAGGCAAGCAACATGTTCATCCGTCTCTCTCTTTGCATCCCCTTGTGTATGGTGAACTAAGAGGGGGGACGTTTGACCTATGTGTCCAATGTTTAGAAGCCTTTATTTTCCTTTTTATAATTGCCACTCAAATTAGCCCGAACACAAAAGGTTGTCCTAGATGGAAGATCTTCTTTGTCCACCTTTTGACAATGGTGGCTCGAATAGTCACTGAAGCCCATTAAGCAGTCGCTGTTGCATGGAACTTTTCCAAATATAACCAGGACAGTTTCTCAAAAAGTGATGTGTTGTCAAGATGAGTTTGGTCATTAGATACAGTTAGGAACGTGGTATGATCGGACACAACTCGTGGAAGGGAACCCACCCTTAGTAAGGAAATTTTTGTTCCCGCTCCACACGGAGGAAAAATATTCAACAGAATTTCAAATGAATTTCCGAAATTGAAAATTTTTAGCGAGGACAAAGAATAAATAATCTCAGGCTGAAATTTTTGATAAATTTGAAAAAAAAATCCCACACATTACCTACTAAGAGAAAGAAATCAGCTATTTGTCACCAAGTTTGCATGACTCTATTGGCAGAGAGTGTATGCAATGGTATGCTACAACCCAAGTTCAATTCCACATAAACACATTTAACTAAATAAATTTAATGAATTTAATTGTGACTCTTTGATCCTGATTGAAATTTTTGAATTTTTCTTCATAATTTTGTGAAATTAACGAATCTCGATCAGGCCCGGAAAAAAAAATGAAAACCAAATGTAAACTACTATCTGACACAAGCCAGAACACACTATTTTCTCGTAGGTTGGGTTCTCCAAACTATTGGTACATGACTCTCTAGGAATTGGATTTGTGTTGCGTAACTGTATCGTATTTGGTTGAAATTTTATCAATTCATTATTGGATTGTGCAATTTTTGTTTCAAACTTCATAATAAATATGGTTCATCAATTGATGTAGAGCCCAGTATTTTCATTTAAAAAAAATATAAAACAGGTTCTCATTTATAATTATGACACATGAGCCCGCATCATGTGTTATCTCTGGACCATACGTTGATGTATATTTTCTCAAAAGAAACATAAGGACACAGAGCATGTGTAGAGTATCCCAAAAACTATGCATGTTTGAATTGGTTGGATTTTTTCCAATGTGCTCTTTGACTAGGGATTATTCTTTTCAATTCCTGTGGCTTTTCCACCAACTAGCTAGGTCGAATGCAGACGGCTATTAGACTCTGTTGTTTAACTAAAAGCTCTTGATTAGAAATGGAATGATAGACAGAGACTTGTCTTTCCGGACTACCTTTCTGTGCCCGTTTGTTTCACGCTAGTCGCAATTACTACAGTTCATCGGTGGTGTGCTTCACATGTTGTGAAACTTAATTGGCCTATACCTCTACGTACGGTGATTAGTTTAGTGGTTACTGCATTCCCGCCTCTACTCATTGTCAAACTAGCTCCTACGATAGCTAGCTGGAGTAGCTAATTAAGCACATATACCTACCTAGGCGGTAGAAATTTGCAAGCAAAAAAGCTACTACTAATTGGAATAATTAGCAAACTAACTTCCAATCAAACGAATTATCAAGTTATAAAAGGAAGCATCGATTGGAAGGGATCGAAGAAATTGGCAATGGCCCCCCCTTGACGTGGAACCTTTCGGCCACTTTGGATCGTTACAGATAATAATTGAGCATTTTCATAACTAACATTATTCTTCGCTTAATCGAGCATCCGCACCGCCACTCAAATTTTGCCTGGATTCGTTCAAAAGAAAACGTTTGGAACAACCAACTCACACAATGCTTCGTCGACGTGTGTATCGCATTACTTATATTCTCACGCACAAAGTAGCAAACTATAAAACCTCTCGCGCACTTTCAAAATATCAATAGATCCTTGCGGAATATAAATATGTCAAGACCGATTTCTGAGTTGTGCATGCAGCATCATGTAGGTAGCCGACCGCGTTACGTGGCGAAGAGTATATATCTCTCCATGATCTGATCAATGCATACTGATGCAAAAAAAATCATACTCCTGTAGTCGTTATCGGTCTAGCTAATATAAGCTTACCTTAAATATCTTGTAGCAGCTTTACACATATGCTTGTCGGCATCGATCTCTGGTAAATAATGCATGCAACAAGTATATTTTACATGGAAGGAATATTGCTTCTACTACTCCGCCCGTCGATCCGTTGCGTAAACATGCCACAATTAAATCGGATCAGGGGACATATTACCGTCCCAATATATATCATATCAGCTCAAGATTCTTGTTAGATATATATGCTTTAGTCTCAGTGTAACTTGACTCTTAGGAGATAAGAATGCATATACGGAAGCTGAAAGCTCACTTTATATATGTAAATATCAACTCAGGCCACAGCAATGGATCGTTAAGCTTATGTGGCAGTCTGGCAGGGTAAAGATGGCTAAGATTCCGTGCGGACAGGATTAACTCTCCTTCGCGTGATGAAGATGTAATAATCATGTAACCAGTAAGCCGATAATTCTACACACACATGACCATGTGCTGCCAGCCGGGGTGTGTAGGGTGTGTTTGGTTCGGGAACGAAGTGGAATGGAATGTCATGGTTCCATTTTACTGGAATGGGTCGGTTCCGTTCCTGTGTTCGGTTTGGATAAAAAGGAGGAACGGAATGGTTTCCTTTTTTGTTCGGTTGGGGAAATTGGAGAGCAGAACGGAACGAAGTTAAAGTTAATCTTTTATCTCAGTATCGTAATTAACAGTGTCAAATGCCTTTTTAATCTCGAAATCATAATTAATAACACCTAATGGCCTTTTAATCTCAAAATCGTAATTAGCATCATTTTTTGTTCGGTTGAGGGAATTTGGAGAGCATAACGGAATGTCTCAAAATCGTAATTAACAGTGGCAGATGGCCTTTTTAATCTCAAAATTGTAATTAACAACGGTTAATTATTTTTCAGCTGGATTACTGGAGTGTTTCGTAATTAATAACGGCTAATTAACAGCCGTTCCACCACATTCCACCGATTCGGTGGAATGGGTGCATTCCGCATATAGGAGAATATTCCATTCCGAGAAACCACTCGGTTCCGTTCCATTCCACAACCGAACACAAGAATTGACTCTAGGTGCGGAATGGTTCCGTTCCGTTCCACATGGTTCCACGAACCGAACACACCTAAGATGTTCCAAAAAATCAGTTCTCAGGTTCTTTCTACTACCACCTCTTTTTCTACGGCTGTGTAAGATGTTCCAATAATACAAGTCTTAGTGGTCGTCCCTGTTTTTTTTTTTTGTGTGTAAATCTGTTACCCAATGAATCGTACCCCTTGTGTCCAGGTTTGTAAGACCCATTGAATTTGAACGTAAGTATTTCTAGCACGGTGATAGAGGGGCCGAGGACGGCGGCCTTCGGCTCGTGCTAGTGTCTATAATCGGCGCTACATGGTACGTGGATCTATTTATAATTTTTTACATTTAGATCCCTTTATACTGCTGCTAATGATTATTAATAGATCGGTAAAATTTGCTCAAACAAAAAGAAGTAAACTGCGAAAAGTGTCCTTCCGAACTACTTTGGTCCTTATTAGAGGAGGTATTAGCACTTAGGATACAACAACTTGTCCACGCGGAGCAAATCCATACAACTACTTGTAAAATAAGGTAGAGTGGTACATAAACTTGCGCCCTTGTGCAAAATTAGTCCAAATCATCGTAATGTGGACACGTGTTGACGTTCTTTTTCCACAAAGACCCTTAAACATTTTGTATACCACATGTGGCTTTAGTGATGACTTACGTGTTGCTGGTCCCACTTGTCAGTGAAGAACAAGAATAAAAATTAAATCACTAGGTAGAGACTCGAAACATGAACCTTACGGCACTGCCTACCTATACTAACCACTACAACAAGGCATGCACGCATGAAGTTTTTTTTGAGAGAGAAAAGCAGTGTAATGTTGTGATCAGATGATTGTCGGTGAGGATTTGAAAACAAAGTCCCGGGCTGTTGCCAAAACGACATGGCACTGGGACCAACCAAAACTAGAACACTCTGCACTTATATGCAGTCAGCACACACAAACGCATGCACCGTGATGTTCTTACCCAGCAGTTGACGGCCTTGCAGTTCGTCCTGATCTCGCCGCAGAGCGGGCCTTGGCTTCTTCAAGCCGATGTCTGCCATGTTAACCATAGTCTCTGCAAACATTTTTACCGATCTCCAACCGACGCATCAATACATGTGCTCTCTGGCACCTGCGTCGGAGGCAAGCAAGACCCTGTGCTTACACATGTTGCATCCCAGCTCACCGTCGGTCCTCCCTGGTGTCAGTCTTCTTCTTCGGGACATTTAACAACTTCCTGATTGACCTTGTGAACGAAGAGTCAATGTCGGACTCCAGGATGTCGTCACTAGCGTTAACGATGAGGTGGTCCGTGGCAAAGGACGAGCATCGGGCGCTACCTAATGATTGTGCACCGGAGAGCACCCGTCGAGCCCCTGCGTGGAAAAATTATCGACGAGGTCGCTGAGGGTTGCGAACAAAGACGGTAGGGTCGAGACCGTGTCTAAGGCGTTGGAGCGCTGACCACTGAGAAAGTATGAAGCGGGCAGACAAGGTGACGACGTCACCACAGGTAATAGTGCCTCGGCAGGTGTCGTCAAGCATGAACTTGGTCGCGTCGATCGCCTCAAAGCCACTCGTAGGTTGTGGATGTTGGGCGTACCCAACTTCTTCTGCAATGGATTCGCTAGCCCTATGCACGCACACATACAGTACCGACATGTTAGTCGTCTATCATAGCCATATCTCCGTACACACATACATATCAGCGTGACGGAGCATGGACAGTGACGAGCGACCGGTCACGGCGCTTGCCGAGCGTCCGTAGCGGCAAGGAAAAGAGCTCGTCGCTGAGAGGATCACCACGTTATGCTCTTTTACGTGTGCGTGCGTGCTAACCGTGTATAAGAGAGAGACGCATTCTAGTATAATACAACAATCGTTAGGCTTTGCATTGGCAATAGCAAGTTGGTAAAGCCGCGAGTTTTCGTGTTCGAATTCTTGCCTCCTAATTACAATTTTATTTTCTGATTCTTGACTGACAGGTGGGACACGCGTGCAAGACAGCACTAAAGTTATATGTGCTATACAAAATGTTGAAGGGTCTTTGTGCAAAAAGAATGCCGCCACATGTCCTCGTAAGAATGATTTGGACTAATTTTGCACAAGAACACAAGTTTATGTACCACTTCGCCCCATTTTGCAAGTAGTTGTATGAATTTGCTCCGGGTGGACAAGTTTATGTACCCCGGGTGCTAATACCTCTATTAGAGCAACTCCAACAGCTTAGCCATATGTGGGTAAGAGAGGTTTTATGGGTAAGATGACCAAAAAATCAGCTCCAACAACTTACCCATATGTGGTTACCCACCAATTTTTTTGGATGATCATCCATTTTTTGACACCTCCTACCCATATAGGGGTAGATGGACACAAAATTTAGGTAAAAGGCAACTCTTACCCATATGTTGCCACGTCAGCGAAAACGACGACAGGACGCTACCAACTGCTCGTGCGGAAAATTCATCCTAAGCCGCCCGATGACGGTGTCGCTCGCCACCATCCCTCCGTCCACTGGCGACAACCCCTAGCGCCACCACTAAGTGCCCCTCCACCTGCAAGCCACCCGCCGACCTCTCCCGCCCCCGCGCGTCCCTTCTACTGATCGCAATCGAGCCACAACGGCTGCCCCAGTTGACGCACCACCGGCACTGATTCGCCGTTGAGGGGGGCCTTCCAGGACCACGCGCAGCTCCACCGCCACCACACATGTGAGCTCTGCCACCGGTCCCCACTGGCGAGCACCGCGACGCCTCCCGCACACCGAACATGTGAGCTACCGAGCCGCCATATGACCTCGTTCCTCGATGGCTGCCGGCGTCGATTCAGCCGAGGACGGGCTCCACGCACCTCGTCGGCCGACCACAGGCTCCACGCGCAGCAAGCCAGGGCGCTGCAAGAAGATGGATGACGGGGTCTGGGCGATGGGGACAGGTGTGCTAGGAAAGAATATGAGAAAAGGAAGAGAAAAAATTGGACTCACAGACAAATGTGTCCCATGTGCAAACAAGTTTTGGGTAACCACAATATGGGTAAGCTGGAAAGAATAGACTCTAGTTACCCAAAACTTTTCTCTCCTCTTACCCAAACTGTGTCCTTAGCAATACAGTGGACCTTTTTTTGCGAAATTCTACTGATCTATTAATAATCATCAACGGCAGTACAAAGAGACTTAAAAGTAATAAAAATTACAAATAGATCAATGGACCACCTAGCGACGACTACAGATACTAGCATGAGCCGAAGGCACGCCGCCGTCCTCGCCCCTCCATCACCGGAGCCGGGCAAAACTTGTCGTAGTAGAGCTTGTTGTAGTAGACAGACGGAAAGTCATCGTGCTAAGGCCCCATAGGACCAGCACACCAGAGCAGCAATCGTCGATGAAGATGAAAACCATAGATCGAAAGAGACTGATCTCAAACCACACTGACGAATACGGAAAACGATCAGATCCCAAGAGATCCGCCCGACACACGACTCCAGGGGCCCTCCGCCGGAGCTAGACGCATCACCGGAGCGAGGATAGGGCGGGGAAGACCTTATTCTGATTTCAAGACGCAGCCGTCGCCACAATATCCCAAAAAAGACACTGAAAAAAGGCTAAACAAAAACGAAAACCCTCCCGCCGGCGAGAGGCCGTGGTCCGCCACACCTCCAAGGTCCTAAGATCACCAGAAGCAGAGCGGACCGGCGGCGTCGCTGGCGAGGGGACGGAACCCTAGATGAGTTTAGGTTCTTGCTTCCGGATTGCCCGTGGCGGCTGCCCTCCGTACGTAATACAGTGGACCTTAATATATGGAATTAAGAAATAAGATAAATTATTTATGTTGAATAAGAATTCGGGCAAGGCTCGTTAGACAAGAGGGCCTGCCCTAGTTTTCTTCTCGATACCATAAATATTTACATACTTGCACGACGAGGTAGCCCATGCATGTCGACATTTTGTATGCGCCCTGATATGAAAAAGCAGTGAACTCAAGGTATCTAGCCAGCTACGTAGCATACATACAACCGATGAATGTAGGCATGTAGCTATAGATATGTGCATGCATGCGTGTGTACACATATGCATGGATCCTCTCGGATGTTGGGAATAATAAACGAGCGAAAGATATAAGGGAGCCGGATAACATTGCAGATAAGAATCGGTACGTGGTGTTCCTACTTTTTTTCCAGTGAAATCATCCAGGAATTATCTGAACCATAATATATGTGCAACTTGACAGTCGACCAGTCGACACAGATATACACCAATACGTGGACGTCCTTGATCCTGTGCATACATTCTTTTTTTTCGCATCTCCCTTTTCTGGTGTGAATATTTTGGTCAAGTAAAGTCGCCTACTTCCACGTATACTCTGCACAGCTAGATTCGATGTATTTTTTTTCGATGTCAGGTGATATCTATAAATTTCCACAGAATTTCAGTAAGAAAAATTAGATCTACAAAAACAGTGAAATTTATATATTTATATATAATTCTAGTGCGAGGTAACAATATTACTTTATAGCTTAATCCTGAGCGAAACGGAACGTTCTGAGGCTACTTGGTGTCGTATGGTGTTGGGGGATACCCCCGGGTAGGGTCACTCCGGGGTATAAGGGCCGAGTTAGCCGAGGTTCGGCAAGGTCAAAGCGGATGTTGGCCGAGTCACCTCAAGGCAGGCCGGATCACGGAGTAACCCGGACCAGGGGGGGTCGCCTAACGTTGTCTCATCCGACTTAAGGAGTAAGTCGGAAATGCTTGTCTAACTTATATGCAGGAACAGGTGTAGCCGGATCTATTATGATCCGGATCCTTGCTTAGCTTCTAGGAGAAGGAAGGAATCTCTCTGGTCAAAAAAGAAGGTCCGGTGCGTACTGGATGAGCGAATAAAGCAAGGGCAGGACCACCGGGTCATGGCCGACAAGGGTGACGACACTCACGTCGGCTGACGCGGGCGCCGTAGAGGCTACGTCGCTAAAGCATGTGTGACGCAGGGGAAAAGCACCCCGGTCGGGTTACCACTTTGGGAGGGGGCATATTCTTAGGAATATGCCTCCACGTATGCCCTAGGCCAGGACCGAACCACCTCTATATAAGGGGGGTTAGGGTTCTGATAGAAGGGGTTGGCAGAATTCTAGTTGGTTGAGCACTAGTTGTTTTGGTGATTCCTTAGGGCTAGGAGATCTAGGCAAGAGTAAGAGAGCTCCTTCTTCCTCCTCTCGCCAATACAGCTCAAGGAGCACTTGTAATCTTGAAGAGATAGCAATACAAACTTCTGTGTGGAGAATCACTCTACTATTCCTCCCTGGATTCCCCTAACGCATATTAGTCCCCACCTTTAGCCTATCCATGGCATCTGCCGTGACACCACCACGACAGTTGGCGCCCACCGTGGGGCTAGCGGCGCTAGCAGGGGTGAAGATCCGGACGGGAAACTTCATCGGCACCGGTGAACGCATCGTCTTCGGGCTCGTTCAGCGCTTTGGAGCGCTGGATTTCGTCAGCGACAACGCTGGCTGCTTCGGCACGCGCCCGCTTCCGCGCAACGGCCTCTTCGTCAAGCTCGGCGCGCACAAGGTCTACGTTGTAGTGGACGTCTCGTGCGTTCATCCGCGTCGCGTCGTCGATGCGGGGGAACCACCTCTCACTGTGCCTCGCGGGGCGCGTATCGCTCGCTCCCCGGACCATGCGGAGGTGATGATGACCGCGCCAGGTGCAGGCGCAAGCAAGGATCTGGCACCAGACCCGGAAGTAACACCTAAGGCACCGAGGAAAGGTAGAGGACCTCCACTAGAGAGGCCTGAGAACGTACTGAGGGAAGCTATGGATAGCTTGGCTAACCCGGTAGCAGCAGTGATAGATCCGGCTCAAGCACAGGCCGAGCTAGAGGAAACTCGGCAGAAGATACTTGAGGGCGCAAAGAAAATAGCCGCGGCTCAGCAGTCGCTGAACATGACGCTGCGTGAGTACGCAAAAGCAAACAAGGTTGATGCAGTGAGGGTAAAAGGGAAAAATCTCATAAGTGAGATGAACAGAGAAGGTGATGATGGAGCAGCAGAAGCGGCTGCATCCGAGCTAGAAGGTATGACGGGTGAGGCCCGTCAAAGACAGCAAGACAGGGTTAACGAGCTGGTTCGGATCGCGAACAGGCAGAATGAGGAGATACTGAGAGCTAACCCGGAGAGAGCTGGGGCTTCCAAGATCGTCCATTCGGTGATGGGTCACCCGGAGAAATCCGCTGGAGCCGCATCATCGCCTCATGACGGTCCAAGGAGAGAAGAGGTAGTAACCTCGGCCAGACGGAACAAGCAGATCGTCCCGTACGACCCAACGCGTGCGGGAAAAGAGAAAGAGATGCGGAAAAATGATGATCGACGGAGTGTGAGCCGAGGTGAAGCTGTCCGAGGTAATCACGACCAAGGCAATGCCGGTCAAGGGAACGCTGCCAATGGCAATGCCGGACAGCGCAACTCCGTAGGAGCAGGACAACCGCAGCAGCGGAATATACCGAGGCAAGAGCAAAGCGCCGGCCGAGGTATGCAGCAGAAAGATGTGCAACGAGAGCAAAACCGATACAATGATGGTGATTCGGAGATGGTGAACGCAGGGTACCCCAGACCAGACTACCATGTGATAGGGTCTAGATTGGGGAGCAGGGATTTGATGCCGGATGATGCCAGGTTAAAGCTGGATCGCCTGTATAGGTCAGAACAGATCGAATGTCAAGGTCCTCCGGGTTCAGCGTGCTTCGGACCCCGGATCATGAAGGAACCACCGGTACCCAACTTCCAATTACCCAGAGGCACGAAGACGTATGACGGCAGTACTAAGCCGGAGGATTGGTTGATAAACTATGCTACGACGGTGAAAATTGCAAATGGCAACTTGAGATGGGCTGTGCGTTACGTGCCCCAGATGTTGGAAGGCCCGGCCAGAGTATGGTTGAATAATTTACCACCTGGAAGCATCAACTGCTGGATAGATTTTGAAGAAATGTTTATCAGCAACTTCTCAAGTACATACCAGAGTAGACCGCAGACCCTGGCAATGTGCAAGCAAAGACCCAACAAGACGGATCGTGAATTCTTGACCCGGTGGTGTACCGTGAGAAACTCGTGTGAGGGTGTCATAGAATCACAGGCCATAGCGTGGTTTGCGCAAGGGTGCATATACGGCAGCGAGCTATGGATGAAGTTGCAAAGGAAAATGTCAGGTACGCTGGCAGAAATGATCCGGATTGCTGATTCGTATGCTTTGGGCGATCCGACTCAACCTAGGCTCGCGTCAAATGACTCAAACGAGGAATACTATCAGAGGGATGGAGCTGGGTCGTCCCGGAGGAATGATTACAGAGGAAAAAGGAGAGATGACAGGCCGGACCATCGCTATGGTTCGCAACAAGTTGCAGCCGTGAATCAAGATCAACGCCAGAGAACTGGAGGGCAGTGGACTCCAAGAAATGATGGCAAGAAGACGTGGACTCCGGAGCAAAAGAAACAGTGGCAGGAAAAGAAAGACCGGTTGAGGTACAACTACGAGTCGATGCTGGACCAGCCGTGTAAGTTTCACACGCCAAACCCGAATAGCCCGGCGGGTCACACGAGAGGCAATGTGAGTGGATGCATAAGATAGAGCAAGGTGGTTCGGGGAATGCTCAGGCACCCCGGAATGATCAACCTCGGCAGGAGTTACCCCGACAGCAATTGCTCTCCGGAGCGAACACGCAGCAGCTAATGTTGCCTCCCCCTCCGCCGAGGTATGACAACAATGAGAGAAGGGATGCAGTGCATCAGGTGGAAAATCAGCAACAACCGGATCAGAGGTACCCCGGAAACGAGGGAAGGAATGAGTACAGGGAACATCACCATAGTTATTGTGTGTTCACGACTGAGGAAACAAATAGAAAAAGCTTGCAGCGCCGACATATGGAGGTCAATGCGGTCATGCCAGCAGTAACGAGGTACATGCCTTGGTCGGACCAGGAAATCACCTGGAACATCAAAGATCATCCTAAACTTATGCCGAGCCTAGGTTCGTATGCACTAGTGCTAGATCCGACATTCATTGGACCGAACATCAATGTGAGGTTCTCCAAGGTTCTGATTGATAATGGGAGTAGCATTAACATCATGTACGCGGATACAATGCGCAAGTTGGGCATCTCGGAGAACATGCTCCAGGCTACGAGAACAACTTTCCATAGCATAGTACCAGGCATTTCCTGTGAGCCCATAGGCAAAGTCCGGGTCGACGTGTTATTCGGAACAAGGGATAACTGCCGAACTGAAAATCTGGAGTTTGAGGTGGTGAATTTGGAAAGTGCATATCATGCGTTACTCGGAAGACCAGCATTGAACAAATTCATGGCAAGCTGTCACATCAGTTATCTGAAAATGAAGTTGCTCGGGCCAAAAGGAGCGATTACCATTGCTGGAGATTTCCGACGTTCCATAGAGTGTGCTTCAGCCGGGTCTAACCAAGCCGAGTCACTCGTGATTGCGCAAGAGAAGAGAAAAATCCAAGAGGTGGCGGCATTAGCTCAGTCCGCGCAGCAATATATGCCGGCATTAAGTAACCCGCATGGCAGCGTTTCATTTCAAGCCGCAAAGGACACCAAGAAGATTCCAGTTGATAACATGTTTCCGGAGCGCACCGTAACAATTGGTGCCGGGTTAACTGACAAATAGGAAAGCGAGCTCATCAACTTCCTCCGTGAGAATCGGGATATTTTTGCTTGGTCTACACAGGACTTGCAAGGTGTTCCGAGGGAGTTGGCCGAGCACTCTTTGAACGTAAGACCCGGAGCAAGGCCGGTGAAGCAACCTCTCCGCCGCTTCGCCGAGGATAGGAGAAAATTCATTGGAGACGAGATAGCTCGGTTACTGGCAGCAGGATTTATCATGGAGGTACTGTATCCGGATTGGCTCTCTAATCCGGGGCTGGTAGAGAAGAAGGAGGACGATCCGAACGTGGCAGTGGTTTGGCGCATGTGTATCGATTACACGAACCTGAACAAGGCGTGTCCAAAAGATCCATTTCCACTGCCGAGGATAGATCAGGTCATAGACTCAACCACGGGATGCGAACTATTGTCATTCATTGATGCATATTCTGGTTTCCACCAGATACCTCTGAACCCAGATGATCAAAAAAAACGGAATTTATTACCCCGTACGGCTTACTGCTATCGCACTATGTTGTTTGGTTTATGTAATGCAGGTGCAACGTACCAAAGATGTATGCAAAAATGTTTGCACGACCAAATAGGTCAAAACGTACAAGTATACGTAGATGATGTGGTTATCAAGACCAAGGAAAGCGCAACGCTCCTTGACGACATAAGGTAAACATTCGTGAACTTGAGAAGGTTCTGGATGAAGCTTAACCCGGAAAAATGTACCTTCGGTGTCCCGGCTGGAAAGTTACTCGGATTTCTCGTCTCCAGCCGAGGTATCGAAGTTAATCCAACTAAGATCCGAGCCATCGAACGGATGGAGCTTCCGAAGTGTCTTAACAATGTCCAGAAGTTCACTGGATGCCTGGCGTCGTTGAGTCGGTTTGTATGTCGGTTGGGGGAAAAGGCACTGCCTCTCTACCAACTCATGAAAAAGTTGGATAAGTTCGTTTGGACGCCACAGGCCGATGAAGCCTTTGCTCACTTAAAAAAGATGTTGGCCACCGCGCCAGTGTTAGCCTCCCCACTATCGAACGAGCCAATGTTGCTCTACGTAGCCGCAACCAACCGAGTTGTAAGTGCAGTAATCGAGTGGAGCGCAATGAAGAGGGTAAGTCGGTACAGAGGCCAGTGTATTACCTGAGCGAGGTGTTGTCTGCCTCGAAACAGAACTACCCACACTTTCAAAAGGTGGCATACGGTGTCTATATGGCGGCGAAGAAGTTAAAGCACTACTTTGAGGAGCACCCCATCAGAGTAATATATGAAGCTCCCATATCCGAGATAACGGGTAACAAGGATGCGAGTGGCAGAATCGCAAAATAGGCAATTGAGCTAGCCCTTATCGCTAATCTGACGAAGAAGCGATCAAATCTCAGGCTGTGGCGGACTTTTTTGTGGATTGGGCCGAGGTACAATATGAACCACCGCCACCAAATCCGAATTACTGGAGGATGCACTTTGACGGGTCGAAAACCAAAACCGGATTAGGTGCCGGGGTTGTGCTTACCTCGCCAAAGAAGGATCAGCTAAAGTACGTATTGCAAATCCATTTCGCGGCATCGAACAATGTCGCTGAGTATGAGGCTCTTGCGCATGGGCTCAAAGCTGCAAAGGAGATTGGCATACGTCGGATAATATGCTTTGGCGACTATCTGGTGGTGCAGCAAGTTTCCGGAGTGTGGGACGCCCTGGACCCAAACATGGCACTATACAAATTTCACGTGCAGAAGATATCTGGTTACTTCTAGGGGTGTGAATTTCACCATGTACCCCGAGCGGAGAACGAGGCTGCCGACATGTTGTCAAAACTCGGATGGACCAGACAGGCGATTCCACCGGGTGTAGCATTGGAACACCTCAGAAAACCATCTATCAGGCCGTCCCCAGGAACCGACTCGATCTATGTCCCGGAAAATACGGAATCCGGAGCTGAGCCCATGGACATTGACATGGGAGGTGGTACGCGAGACCCGGGATCAGGTCAAACCGGGGACTGCTTCGGCAAACCCGGGGACTACCTCGCTAGACCCGGGGACTGCTCAGCGTGATCCGGCTGAAGTTATGCTGGTGGATCAGATGGAAATTGATGAGGAGATATTCCCTCCACGAGCCATACCAGCTTGGGCACTGCCTATATTCCAATTCCTGAAAGATGGAACGTTACCCGCTGAGGAGGTATTAGCCAGGCAAACTCAGAGGAGAGCAAAAGCATACACAATCATCAATTCTGAGTTATACAAACGCAGTGTAACTAATGTCCTCCAACAATGCGTTGACCCGGAAGAAGGGCTTGACATCCTCCGAGATATACACCAAGGAGAATGTGGGCATCATGCCTCGTCCCGAGCCTTGGTGGCAAAGGCGTTCCGGCATGGATTCTACTGGCCAAGTGCCTTGGAACAAGCAGAAGATCTGGTGAGGAAATGCAATGGTTGTCAGAGGTACGCAACCAAGACACATATGCCTATGTCGGAACTCAAGACCATACCAATCACGTGGCCATTTGCTGTATGGTGCTTGGATATGGTTGGCCCGTTCAAACCAGCGAGAGCAAACATGACACACATTTTGGTCATGGTGGACAAGTTTACAAAATGGATTAAAGTGAAACCTATAAGAAAATGTGATGGAGCTACGGCCGTGACATTTCTCAAAGACATCATCTTGAGATACGGTTATCCACACAGTATTATAACTGATAATGGAACAAATTTTGCGGAAGGAGCATTTGCGCGCTTCTGCCGAGATAAGAAGATCCAACTCGATGTCGCCTCGGTAGCCCACCCCGCATCGAACGGACAAGTGGAAAGATCCAACGGATTAGTATTATCCGGGATAAAACCCCGGCTCATTGAGCCGCTGCAAAGATCAGCGGGGTGCTGGATAGAAGAACTACCAGCGGTACTATGGAGCTTAAGAACAACTCCAAATCGATCAACAGGCTATACGCCATTTTTTCTGGTATATGGGGCAGAAGCTGTATTACCAGCCGACATAGAGCATGATTCGCCTAGGGTCACCCAATACACAGAAGCCGAAGTGCAAGAGGCCCGGCAAAATGACGTTGATCTTCTGGAAGAAGCGAGAGAACTGGCACTGTCCAGATCCGCCATATATCAGCAAAACCTACGACGCTATCATAGCCGGAAAGTGTGCCTCCGAGTCTTCCGGGAAGGCGATCTGGTGCTCTGGTTGGTACAACATACCACTGACTGGCATAAGTTATCCCTCCCTTGGGAAGGGCCATTCATTGTGAGTAAAGCATTGCACAATGATTCTTACTATCTTATAGATGCAAAACCATAGGAAAAGAACAAGGCGGACAGGTCCAGAGAGGAATCCAAGCAACCATGGAATGTAGCACTACTTCGTCCCTTCTACACTTAGCTAAGAAGTGTATGTATCCGAGTCATCTCATATGTCGGTATGTATGTCGGCAATGAGCTTATCAATGAAATAGCAGCGCCTCGAGAAGTAACTCGGGGACTACCTTAATAATGTTTGTCGTAATTTCTTATGCGGTAGCTGGAATAGGTCGTTCTACTTAACCCGGATTAGTAATGTGTGAGCACCAAAAACCCAACCCTTCGACTTGCTGCTGTCCAACAAGAATTGGCTTCATGGCAAGCAAGGGAACAAGTTTGGAATTGCGTAGCACATGAAAAAACGACTAAGGAAACGAATTTATTCGAGCTAACGTTTTTTTTTCCGGACTAACCCTGTATTTATTTTCAAGTTATTATGCTGAATTATTTTGAGCCAAGCCTCAAAGTTTCTAAGTATTGTTAAGACAATTTCTTGAAGCTCGGATTCGTAAGTCGTAAAACCGAATCAAGGTAGACACGGACCGAGCCAAAGAATTGAACGAACAAGAAAATGAAACTCGGGGACTACGCCCAAGTTAATCCGGCATAAAAACGTAGTAGCAAAATATCACATATCCAGCATACAATTGCACCCGGCACACCGGGGATCTGATAAATTTTCAAGTTTCTTTAGAACTAAGGAGCAGCAGGAGGAGCAGGTTCGGCATCGTCGTCGATGTCTTCAATATCTGAAGCATCATCTTCCCCGTCCTCATCCGACCCATCTTCAACATTCTCATTCTGCTCGTCCCCAGCGGACTCCAGGAAGCTCGGTCCTTCCATCCAGTCATGAATAGGAGAATATTCGACGAGGCTGTAAGTGCAGGCCTGGCGCCAAGCTACCACTCCGGATCATCGGTCCATCTAGATCCGGTGCGCCGGCGTGTGAGGAGGCTGAGGTCGATCTTCTCGTACCATGTGAGAATATGATGAAGGATGGTGTCAGCTGCAGCGCGACCAGCAGATTCTCTCTAGAGGTCAAGCTGGGTCTCAACTTCCATTAATTTCTCGATGAGAGTTGCGATGGTCTCCGGGCTACTCTCTCCGGGCCAGAACGTATTGAAGATGCGCACTGCAAGGTCGAGGATATCCTTGCCATAATTCTTGATGGTTTCCACGCGAGAGGACAAGCTGACCAATAGGTCCTCCATGTCCAAGGGAATGTTCTCACCATTAGGAGCAAGGGGAGTACCCCTCTCTCGGCGAAACTTGGCAATAGCAGCGCTGGCAATCACAGTACCCTTTGGAAAGTGGTCTGGAAACAAGGCAAAGGAAAAAGGTAAAGGAAAGACATATGAGGTAACCCGGAGAGTTATGTCGGATAAGGGAAAGGAACTTATGAGAAATGTGGCTATGGATCTGGGTCAACTCCTTGATGCAGGCATCGCGTCTTTTGCGAAGTTGCTCAAGCTCAACGTTTGCCGACCCAAGCTGGACGTCGGATTCTCTAAGTAGGTCCTGGCCCTTAGAGATCTGGAGAGTAAGGTGCTCACGCTCTTCGGTGAAGTTCTGGCCAACTTTTTGTAGCTCGGTTTTGTGTTGGGCCTTCATCTTCTCCATCTCAGCCTTGAGCTTGGCTATCTAAATCGTCCTTGGTGGGAGGAGGGCAAGCTCATCATTCTTCTTCTTCAGCTCGGCCTGATGCTTCCCTGCTTGTTCGAGAAAATGCAGCATCATATCAGGCACGGGCACACTATCCTCAAGCGATGCTGAAATAGTATGTTGACCCGGCAAAGCCGAGGAGTGAATGTTTGCCGAGCCAAGGATAAGAAGAAATGGAAAACACAACAAGGTCGAACGAAAAAGGACATACCCCGGATTTCCTCCAAGTTCTTCCGCATAATTTTATTCTCAGCCTCCACCCCAGCTGCAAAAACTGAATGAGGAGATTAGTCCGGCGGAAACAAGTAAAGAAAAACGGAGAGGCGCCGAGGGAGAAAATTACCCCTCTTTTCATGTTCTGCACCAAGTGCAACATGTTTTGCGCAAAGGATCTTGTGGGTATCAAGCAGGCATTGAAATTCGGCGCTCCGGCGATTGGTGGTTACCTGAAAGAAGTACAGAAGTGTAAAGTTAGCTTGGCGCATATTCGAAGTGTACAAGATCCGGGCCAAGCGGAACTTAACCCGGCTCTAGGTATGTGCATATTCGAAGTGTACAAGATCCAGGCCAAGCGGAACTTAACCCGGCTCTAGGTGTGTGCATATTCGAAGTGTGCAAGATCCGGGCCAAGCGGAACTTAACCCGGCTCTAGGTGTGTGCATATTCGAAGTGTACAAGATCCGGGCAAAGCGGAACTTAACCCGGCTCTAGGTGTGTGCATATTCGAAGTGTACAAGATCCGGGCCAAGCGGAACTTAACCCGGCTCTAGGTGTGTGCATATTCGAAGTGTACAAGATCCGGGCCAAGCGGAACTTAACCCGGCTCTAGGTGTGTGCATATTCGAAGTGTGCAAGATCCGGGCCAAGCGGAACTTAACCCGGATCTAGGTGTGTGCATATTCGAAGTGTGTGAGATCCGGGCCAAGTGGAACTTAACCCGGCTCTAGGTATGTGCATATTCGAAGTTTACATGCAACTATGTTAGTTTTCTAATGAGCATCCGGCCGAGTAACAAGCTACTCCACCGGAGGCTCGGGGACTAATGGTTATTATCTACAGCATGTAAAGGAGAAACGACATACCTCCATCATTCGCCCCGTGAGGTTAATTGCCTTGGCGGCAGTGTTCATCTGGGCAGAAAATTCTGCGGGGCCGAACTTTTCCGGGAGATCGTCGTTGTAGACGAACTCCGCCTTATTCCAGTTCATGACGAACTCGATAAGGCTCGGAGGGTACCGTTCGCCAGTGGGCATGTGGGGTGCCACCAAGCCCTTTGCATGAGCTTCCTTCCTCTCAATTAGGGCAAGAGCTGGGCTGGTGTGTAGAACCATCTGCTGCGCATCTGTTGGCTCGGCAGGAACATCCGGCGCTGCTGGTAATTTCTTTGGAAGCATCGACGACAAGGTTCACTGCCCGGCCTCGACGGATGTAGACTTGGCAGTATCCGGAGCCTTTTTGCCTTTAGCTTGCTGGGAATAAGTAACCACGGTGGATTTCCCTTTGGAAGCTGCTGGAATAGTTCCTCGCCGAGGCTAAGATGACTCGGACAAGGCAGAAGAACTTGGAACTGGAGCTGCTGTGGGTTTCCTGGCTGCCGGGACAGGTGCTGGCTCGGAAGCTGGTACTGGAGATGCTGATGGTGCTGGTGTTGCGGTAGACTTGGTGGTTGCTGGTTGCGGCAATACCGAAGTGGTGGACGTCGTTGCCTCGGCCGAACCGACCCCTCCCGCTCCGAGGTCGCGTTCCTCTTGATGAGGTACTGCGGAACCCGGAGCAGCCGCAGAGCCCTCCGAAATAGGGCTCAGCGGGCGTGACTCATCGTCACGAGGAGGAGAAGGGCCGGACCGAAGGGGAGAAGAGATGCTTGATCCGCTCTGAGGGACCTCCACAAGACGCCTGCAAAAGAGAATGATGTCAGGAGTGAAATTACCGTGATGCAAGGAAAAATAAGTTGCGCAATGAAAAATGACTTACGCATCCGAGGTTTCAGCCTCCTTGGGTTTCCGGGCCCTCCGTGCCGGGGCTTTGCCTGCCCGCTTGGAGGCAGTCTTGTCTCCGGCCTTCTTTTGCCTTTTTGTGGGCTGAGAAGGTTCGGAGGAAGAACTTGACGCGGATCCGTGCTTCTTCTTCGACGCCACCGGAACCGGCTCGCCCGTGGCAAGTGGAGGATCCTCGTGGATATGCCTACCGGGGTTAGCTGGTGCCAGAAAGGCAAAAGAAAGAGGGACAGCCTCAACGGGTTCAATCACGTCGATATCCGAGTCATCCTCATCATCGGGCCAATCTCTAAGAGAAGAGAATTTACCGCTGGGACGTTTGGTGGCGTCGGTCATAGGGAGGAACATCTCCTGGTCCGGCTCCTCCTCATCCGGGACCTCTCGGTCCGGCGCCCACTTAAGGGTCGGATCCGTGCCATCCTTGAGAGTTTGCTAGAGAAACAGCTAAGAAAAAGCACAAAGAGCAGAGTCAAAAATATGACAAAAACCAACACATACTTGATCCGAAATAAGTTTACCTTGAAGCTTACATGGGAGGGAGCATCACGGCAGTAATGCTCGATTCCCCACGTCCATTCGGCGGAGAAATCCTTGTGAGTGGTGAAAAGAGCCTTGACCCGGCGGAAGATCTCTGTGTTGCTCAATTCGAAGGAGTAGGTTCGGTTGGGGTCGCGACCGAAGCTCATGTGGCACAACTTGTGGGTGCGCCTCTGGAGGGGAGAGATTTGGTTGCGCACGAACATGATCATAGCATCCTCGTTGCGCAATCCGAGCTTTTTTAGCTCCGCGAACCTCTTGTTGACTTGGTTGGCCAGAGCTATAGGTTTCTTGGGGACCTCCTCCCAGAAATCCGTGTCAGGTAGACCCGGAGCGTAGGGCAGCAACCGAATCAAGTCTTCGGCACCCTCGTTCCAGACGTAGAAGAAGGTCCAGGCCCATCCTTTGAAGGAGTCAAGCCCGGTGACCCGGGGAAAGATTGAAAATCTCCAGGGCGAGAAGGAGGCAACTCCGAACTGGGTGAGCTGCTTGTCCTCTGACTCAATGTGGATGTTGGGGACGATGTTGCGACGGAGGTCGAAGAACCGGATCCACAGCTCCTTCGTGGGCCATAGTCCGGTGTAGCCCTCGATCGTAGAGGCGAAGGCGGAAAGAGAGGTGATGTCGTTTGCTGGGAGATGGTGTGGCTACAGGTGATACGTCCTCACCCAATCCCGGAAGAAGTCGCTCACCGGAAGACCAAATCCCCGTTGGAAGTGGGATAGGAATACGACGAACTCACCCGGATTGGGTGAGGGCCGATTCGAGGAGGAGGCAGCGACGGCCGGCGGGAATACGCCTGGTCCGGTAAAGCCAGTCAATGTCGTCTTGACAAACCCATGAACCGGCCCACGCGCCGCTGTCCGCCGCGCCGACGTCCTCCTCCATCTCCTGCTCGGCGACGACGAGCTCCTCCTCCGTCATTTCGTATCCGCTATCCTCGCTGGAGCTAGCGGCGGCGGGGATCTATGGTCTAGATTGACGAGGACCCGTGGCTAAGCAGTTGCTAGCCGTGATGGCGGCGGAGGCAGGGGAGAGTCTTGCGGCGTTGCTGCTGGAAAGCACCGGCAGCGGCGTGGTCGCAGGGAAGACGAAGGTGAAAATCGCAACTGGCAAAGGGGCGCGAAGGCGGAAAAACGCTAAGGGACGCGCCCCTCCCCTATTTAACCGCCCCCAGTGATCGATGAGTGGGATAGCGCTGCGCCGGCGAGCCACACGGTGTGGCCGTGTATCACCGGCATCAGCCAATCAGAGAGAAGCCACACAGGGGGCCACGGAGTAGAAGTGATCCCATGACGCGACGTGCTGTTGCGGTAAACGAGGAGACATGCATGACGTAACCCGCGCACAGTGAAACTGACAATTACTGCGACGGTTACTGTGCAGGCCCTTAAAATAAGACAAGGTAATGATTAGCCCCAGCGTGGGTTGGCGTATGAGAGAAGGAAACGGGGCCCGGATCAAACCATGATAACCATGGGATCTGAGCCAAAGTGATGACCCGGCCGGCAAGTGAAAACTTGGAACGTGCAAAGGGAACATAAATCCATATAACCCGAAACAAGGAGCTAACTCGGAATTAAAACATCCGAGGCTCGGACATAAATGAACCTGATGTGGCCTTAGCGGCCAAGGCAGCTAAGACCGCACCAGCTTTGGGGACTAATGTTGGGGGGATACCCCCGGGTAGGGTCACTCCAGGGTATAAGGGCCGAGTTAGCCGAGGTTCGGCAAGGTCAAAGCGGATGCTGGCCGAGTCACCTCAAGGCAGGCCGGATCACGGAGTAACCCGGACCAGGGGGGTCGCCTAACGTTGTCTCATCCGACTTAAGGAGTAAGTCAGAAATGCTTGTCTAACTTATATGCAGGAACAGGTGTATCCGGATCTACTATGATCCGGATCCTCGCTTAGCTTCTAGGAGAAGGAAGGAATCTCTCTGGTCAAAAAAGAAGGTCCGGTGCGTACTGGATGAGCGAATAAAGCAAGAGCAGGACCACCGGGTCATGGCCGACAAGGGTGACGACGCTCACGTCGGCTGACGCGGGTGCCGCAGAGGCTACGTCGCTAAAGCATGTGTGACGCGGGGGAAAAGCACCCCGGTTGGGTTACCACTTTGGGAGGGGGCATATTCTTAGGAATATGCCTCCACGTATGCCCTAGGCCAGGACCGAACCACCTCTATATAAGGGGGGTTAGGGTTCTGATAGAAGGGGTTGGCAGAATTCTAGTTGGTTGAGCACTAGTTGTTTTGGTGATTCCTTAGGGCTAGGAGATCTAGGCAAGAGTAAGAGAGCTCCTTCTTGCTCCTCTCGCCAATACAGCTCAAGGAGCACTTGTAATCTTGAAGAGATAGCAATACAAACATCTGTGTGGAGAATCACTCTACTATCCCTCCCTGGATTCCCCTAGCGCATATTAGTCCCCACCTTTAGCCTATCCATGGCATCTGCCGTGACACCACCACGACATATGGTTTTTTTTCTGAGAGAAACATAACTTGTGATTTAAAAAAAGTTATTCTTTCTCGGTTATTCTTTCTCCACCAGGCCTCTCGCTACAGCGGTGTTCAGAGAGAACTAGTTCTGCCGCTGTCGCCCTCTCCCCGACCTCCGCTCTCCTCCAGCTGCTTAACCCGATGCTTACCCCGCCGCCGCCGCTCTTACTGGATCAAGTAGCGGACCGCCTCACCATGTGCAACGGCGTCTGGTGGAGCCCGATGCGGACGGCCGGGCCCGTCTCTCCACCGGTAGCGGCGCCCGACAACCGACACGAACGACTGAGTCCGCCTCTCCATCCACAGCGGCGACCAGTGACGAACGAGACCACCTCTCCACGCGTATAAGCGAAACGGAACATTCTGAGGCTACTTGGTGTCGTATGGTTTTTCTTTGAGAGAAACATTGAAGGGTTTCGCAGCATAGTAAATCAAAATTTTCTACGGAAGCGAACAGAGGGAAAGCCAAGATCTAATCTAGGAGATGCAAACAACGAGAGAGATTGGATTAGATCTTCATACCCTTGAAGATTCGCACAGCGTTAAATCGGAACGTGGGTGATGTAGTCGTACTCGCTTCTCCTCCTCGCGATCCGATCCGATCTAGCACCACAAGTGGCGGTGCCTCCGTGAGATGCACACGTGCAGCACCTCGATGTCTCCTCCTTCCTCGGACCAGCAAGTATGGTGGAGAGATGGATTGGATCTACAGCACGACGACGTGGTGTATATGGTGGAGAATTTCTGCCGCAGGGCTTCGCCTACAAACAGTCGGGAGGGAGAGACGAAGGCAGCAGGGTTACTAGGGCTTGAAGGGAGATGTGTCTTGGGGGAGGCGCACAGCCCTCTATATAGAGGGGTGGCGGCCAGCCTAGCCCTCCTCCAAGCCTATCTCTAGTTTAAATGATTTAAACTTATCCCTTATCTAGAAACCCTATCTCTAGTTTAAACGAGTTTAAACTTATCTAGGATCGGCTGGGCCCTATGGGGCCTTGTGCCCCTAATGCGGCCAGGACACTCCCTCATAGGCCCATGCCCCCTCCCGGAAGTTGGGGCCACGTTGGTCCCCTTCCGAAAGGTTCTAGAAGCTTCCGGTACAATACCGATTAACCCGGAACAATTCCGAACTCCAAAAACTGCACTGCCTTATATGAATCTTATTCTCCGGATCATTCCAGAACCTCTCGTGATATCCCGGATCACATCCGGGACTCCGAACAAAAAATTCATAAACCAATTATCCAATCTATCCTAGCGTCGAGACACGTTAAGTGTGTGACCCTGCGGGTTCGAGAATATGCAGACATGATCTTCTATCAATAATCAACGGGAGTGCAGGCACCCATATTGACTCCCACACATTCATCGATGATCATATCGGATGAACCACGATGCCAGGATTCAATCAATCCCATATATATAGTCCCTTCGTCTCGCGATATTTTACTTGCCCGAGATTCGATCGTCGGTATCGTCATACCTAGTTCAATCTCGTTCATAGCAAGTACTTTACTCGTTCCGTAATCCGATATCACTTTGTGATTAACTCCTTAACCACATGCTTGCAAGCGGTGTTGATATCGATTACCGAGTGGGCCCGAAGTATATCTCTCCGACTTGGGAGGGACAAATCCCATCTCGATACATACAACCCAACAGATACTTTCCGATCACCTGAGAGACACCTTTATGATCACCCTCTCATAGGATGACGTTTGATGGCCTCAAAGCTTTCTTCCGATACCAGGGAGTTGTATTATCTCATGGTCTAAGGAATACAATATTTGACATAGGAAAAGCTTACAAAGATGAACACAATGACACGATCTAATTGCTAGCATAGTTTGGTGCATCCATATCATTCTCCAATGATATGATCTCATTATCAATTGACAACTCATGTCTATGGTTAGGAAACCTTAACCATCATTGATCAATGAGCTAGACCATAGAGGCGTACTAGGGACACGGTGTTGTTCACAAACCACACAAGTATTAAAGTTTCCGCAATACAATTCTAGCATGGAATATAAACTTTATCATGAACAAGAATTATAATAATAACATCTTTATTATTGCCTCTAGGGCATAATTCCAACAGTCTCCCACTTGCACTAGAGTCAATAATCTAGTTTACATGGCAACCATCTCACACCCATGGCCGAGGTCTGATCATGTTTTACGTGGAAGAGGTTTAGTCAATGGATCTGCGACATTCAGATCTGTATGTACTTTGCTAATCTTCAGATCTCCATCTGCTATATAATCTCGGATTATATGAAACTTGCGGTTGATATGCTTGGTCTTTGGATGATATCTTGGTTCCTTAGCGAGTGCTATGGCGCCCGGTGTTGTCACACAATATCTCCAGTGGGTCCAATGCACTTGGAACCACGCCAAGCTCGATGATGAAGTTCTGATCCAAACTCCTTCACTTGGCAACCTGCAGCCATGTATTCCGCTTCTCAGTAGATCGCGACCACGCTTTGCAGCTTCTCTAGCTCACAGCTCCTCCATTCAAAATATACACGTATCACATTCGAGATTTACAATCATCCTTGTCGGTGTCGAAACTAGCATCGGCGTAACCTTTTCTGACGATGTTCATCACCCCCATAGACTAAGAACATTTCTTTAGTCCTATTTAGGTACCTTAGGATGTTCTTCACGGCTGTCCAGTGTTCCACTCCTAGATCACTTTGATATATGCTCGTCAAACTAACAGCATTGGACACATCCGGTCTAGTACACAGCATGGCATACATGATGGAACCTATGGCCGAGGCATAAGGCACTTTGCTCATAGCTTCCCTATCATTTACCGTAGTTGGACACTGAGCCTTGCTCAATATCTTACCTGACAACATAGGCATTGGACCTTTCAATGCCTTATCCATTCTGAACATTTTCAGAACTTTGTCTAGGTATGTACTCTGGCTTAAAGCTATCAGGCGTCTTTGTCTATCTCTATAGATTTTGATGCCCAATATATAAGCAGCTTCACCTAGGTCTTTCATTGAAAAACACTTGTTCAAATAACTCTTCACATCGTTAAGCATGTCGATGTCATTTCCAATAATCAATATGTCATCCACATATAGTACCAGAAACGTCACCGAGCTCCCACTCACTTTCTTGTAGATGCAAGCTTCGTAGCAATTTGGAACAAATCCAAAGCTCTTGATCACTTGATCAAAACGAAGGTTCCAACTCCGAGATGCTTGCTTCAGTCCATAAATGGAACGCTGAAGTTTGCATACTTTATCAGCATACTTAGGATCGACAAAACCTTCGGGTTGCATCATATACAACTCTTCCTCAATGTTGCCATTGAGGAAAGCAGTCTTGATATCCATTTGCCATATTTCATAATCATGAAACGCAGCAATTGCTAATAAAATCCGAATGGACTTAAACATCGCTACGAGAGAGAAAGTCTCATCGTAGTCAACACCTTGAACTTGTCGAAAACCTTTCGCAACAAGCCGTGCTTTATAGATGGTAACATTACCATCCGCGTCCGTTTTCTTCTTGAAGATCCATTTGCACTCAACGCCCTTTCGGTCGCTAGGAGGGTCCACCAAAGTCCATACTTGGTTTTCGCTCATGGATCCCAATTCGGATTTCATGGCTTCTAGCCATTTCTCAGAGTCTAGGCTCATCATCGCTTCCTCATAGTTCGTAGGTTCGCTGTCTTCTACTAACAAGACAGTCAAGACAGGGTTGCCGTACCACTCAGGAGGGGCACGCGACCTTGTCGACATGCGACGGTCGATGGCAGCATCGTCCGAAGCTTCATGATCCTTGTCATTAGCTTCCTCTATTGTTGGTGCAGGCGGCACTGGAACAATTTCAAGTGATGCGCTACACTCCAATTCAAGAGAAGGTTCAATAACCTCGTCTAGCTCTACTTTCCTCCCACTCACTTCTTTCGAGAGAAACTCCTTCTCAAGAAAGGAACCGTTCTTTGCGACAAACACTTTGCCTTCGGTTCTGTGATAGAAGGTATACCCAATAGTTTCCTTAGGGTATCCTATGAAGACGCATTTCTCCGCTTTGGGTTCGAGCTTGTCCGGCATCAACTTCTTGACGTAAGCTTCGCATCCCCAAACTTTAAGAAACGACAACTTAGGTTTAGCACCAAACCACAGTTCATACGGTGTCGTCTCAACGGATTTAGATGGAGCCCTATTTAAAGTGAATGCAGCGGTTTATAATGCATAACCCCAAAATGATAACGGCAAATCAGTAAGAGACATCATCGATCGGACCATATCTAATAGGGTTCGATTTGCGTCAGACACACCATTGCTTGTGGTGTTCCGGGTGGCGTGAGTTGTGAAACGATTCCACTTGCTTTGAGATGCGTGAGAAAATCATAACTCAAATATTCGCCTTACGATCGGATCGTAGAAACTTAATCTTTACATTACGATGGTTCTCCACTTCATTCTGAAATTCTTTGAACTTTTCAAACGTTTCAGATTTATGTTTCATTAAATAGATATACCCATATCTACTTAAGTCATCGGTAAAAGTGAGAAAATAGCGATATCCACAGCGTCGAAACACTCATCGGTCCGCATACATCGGTATGTATGATTTCCAACAAGTCCGTTGCTCGCTCCATCATACCGGAGAACGGGGTTTTGATCATCTTGCCCATAAGGCATGGTTCGCATGTGTCAAATGATTCAAAATCAAGAGACTCCAAAAGTCCATCGAATGGAGTTTCTTCATCGCTTTACACCAATATGACCTGAGCAAGTGCCACAAATAAGTAGTATTATCACTATCTACTTTGCATCTCTTAGCCTCAATGTTATGGATGTGTGTTTCATCCCTTTCGAGATTTAGAAGAAATAAACCATTTACAAGGGGTGCATGACCATAAAAGGTGTTACTCATATAAATAGAACAACCATTATTCTCCGATTTAAATGAATAACCGTCTTGCAATAAACACGATCCAGAAATAATGTTCATGCTCAACGCAGGCACATAATAACATTTATTAAGGTTTAAAACTAATCCGAAGGTAAAACTAAGGAGGCGTGCTTGCCATCACATCAACTCTTGATCCGTTGCCAGCAAGCATCGTCACCTCATCCCTACATGCGCCGTCTATTCCGTAGCTCTGTTTGAGTTACAAATATTAGCAACTGAACCGGTATCAAATACCCAGGCACTACAATGAGGGCTAGTAAGGAAAACATCAATAACATGTATATCAAATATACCTTTGATGGTGCCATCCTTCTTGTCCGCTAAGTACTTCGGACAGTTGCGCTTCCAGTGACCCTTGTCCTTGCAATAGAAGCACTCGGTTTCTGGCTTGGGACCAGACCTGAGCTTCTTCTCGGCGAGGGCGATGCGCGCGCCCTTCTTGAAGGGCTTCTTTGCTCCTTACCTTTCTTAAAGGAGGGCTTGTTGACCATCAACACATGATTATCCTTCTTGATGTCCACCTCCAGCCTTCAGCTTTGCGAAGAGCTCGGTGATCGTATCGATGGAACCAATCTGATTGTGAGTCACTACAAAACTTTTGTAGCTGGGAGGAGTGATTGTAGAACCTGTCAATCTTGAGCTCCTCGGAATCTTGCAGTCCAGTTGCTCAAGGCGTTGAGTGTAGCCCGACATCTTAATGGCGTGCTCACTAACGGAACTCCTTCCTCCATCTTGCGGTTAAAGAACTTCTCGGAGATCTCATATCTCTCGAGCGGGCTGAGTGCGAAACATGGTTTCAGCTCCTCGAGAATCTCAAAGGGCAGGATAGTTTTCAAAACGATTTTGAAGTTCGGTTCCATAGCAAACAACATGGTGCTCTTAATCACACCATAATCATCTTTCGTGGTGATAGACAGCTTTCTCATCAGCAGTGCGATTGCGGGGGTTACCTAACGCTTTCTCAAGGACATAGTCCTTTTGTCCGCTACAGAATGATTCTTAGATTGCGGAACCAGTTGGTGAAGTTAGACCCATTGTTTCTAAGCTTTTCTTTCTCAGCAAAAGCGTTGAAGTTGAAGTTGGACTTGGCCATTGGATCTACAGATTTGCAAGTACAATTTAGACTATGTTCATGATAAATAGTTAATCTTAATCAAATTACTAGATGAACTCCCACTAAATTCAACATCCCTCAAGTTGTTTAGTGAACACGATCCAAATTCACCACACCTAATCCGATCATCACGAGAAGAGATGTGGTTTCAATGGTGGACAACGAAGTGTCGATCATATCATTCATATGACTCATGCTTAACCTTTCGGTTCTTGTGTTCCGAGGCCATGTATGTACATGCTAGGCTCGTCAAGCTAGACCAAGTATTTCAGCGTGTGCAAAACTGGCTTGCACCCGTTGTATGTGAGCGTAGAGTCTATAGCACCCGATCATCATGTGATGCTTGGACACGGACGAACTTTCGCAATGGTGCATACTTGGGAGAACACGGTTTTATCTTGATCTTTAAGTGAGGAATCATCTTATAATGCTACCGTGATCTAAGCATAATTAGATACATAAAAGGATAAACATCACATGCATATAACTTTATGTGACATGGTATAGCCAATCCTCGCGCAATGATCTCCATCTTGTGCGTTCCGGCATGATCTCCATCACTTCACCATGATTGCCTCCACCACGAATAGCAACTACAACTATTGCTAACTACTTAGCGATAAAGTAAAGCTATTACATGGCGTATAAGAAGTTGACTACAGGTCATACACAATTATAAAGACAACCATATGGCTCACCGGTTGTGTACTCATCGACATGCAAGTCGTGAAACATTACAAAACATGATCATCGCATACAATATACACATCACATCTTGGGCCATACCATATCACAGAAAACACTCCTGCAAAAACAAGTTAGACGCCTCTACTTTGTTGTTGCATGTTTCACGTGGCTTATGGGAGTAGATGCTAAACGATTCTTACCTACGGAAAGCCACAACGGTGATATTATGGTTGCCAAACTCGGTGTTAATCCCATGACAACTATAGTGAGAAGCGGCATCCACCGGCCGCATGTATGGTACAAGCCACACGTCAAGTGCGGAGCGGTCTCATGACGGCGTCGCGTAAGGTTGGCCTGGACCGCTTCAATCTCACTATCCCGTGCCATAAGAAGAACACAAACAAGAGGCTTGCAACAGAAAACATCAACGCCGCAACAACCATGTTGCGTTCTACTCGTGAAACACATCTACGCATAGATCTAGCTCGATACCCTTTGAAGGGTTTCGGCATAGTAAATCAAAATTTTCTCTGGCGAGCGGAGGAAAGCCAAGATCTAATCTAGGAGATGCAAACAACGAGAGATTGGATTAGATCTTCATACCCTTGAAGATTCGCACAATGAACGTTATCCGGAACATGGGTGATGTAGTCGTACTGCTTCTCCTCCTCGCGATCCGATCCGATCTAGCACCACAAGTGGCGGTGCCTCCGTGAGATGCACTGCAGCACCTCGGCGTCTCCTCCTTCCTCGGACCAGCAAGTATGGTGGAGAGATGGATTGGATCTACAACGACGGCATGGTGTATATGGTGGAGAATTTCTGCGCAGGGGCTTCCTAAGCAGTCGGGAGGGAGAGAGGAAGGCAGCAGGGTTACTAGGGCTTGAAGGGAGATGTGTCTTGGGGGGAGGGGGCGCACCAGCCCTCTATATATAGAGGGGGTGGCGGCGGCCAGCCCTAGCCCCTCCTCCAAGCCTATCTCTAGTTTAAACAATTTAAACTCTCCCCTTATCTAGAAACCCTATCTCTAGTTTAAACGATTTAAACTTATCCCTTATCTAGAAACCCTATCTCTAGTTTAAACGAGTTTAAACTTATCTAGGATCGGCTGGGACCTATGGGGCCTTGTGCCCCTGGCCCAATGCGGCCAGGACACTCCCTCATAGGCCCATGCCCCCTCCCGGAAGTTGGGGCCACGTTGGTCCCCTTCCGGAAGGTTCTAGAAGCTTCCGGTACAATACCGATTAACCCGGAACAATTCCGAACTCCAAAAACTGCACTGCCTTATATGAATCTTATTCTCCGGATCATTCCGGAACCTCTCGTGATATCCCGGATCACATCCGGGACTTCGAACAAAAAATTCATAAACCAATTATCCAATCTATCCTAGCGTCGAGACACGTTAAGTGTGTGACCCTGTGGGTTCGAGAATATGCAGAAATTATCTTCTATCAATAATCAACAGCGGGGTCTAGGAACCCATATTGACTCCCACACATTCATCGATGATCATATCAGATGAACCACGATGCCAGGATTCAATCAATCCCATATATATATTCCCTTCGTCTCGCGATATTTTACTTGCCCGAGATTCGATCGTCGGTATCGTCATACCTAGTTCAATCTCGTTCATAGCAAGTACTTTACTCGTTCTGTAATCCGATATCACTTTGTCATTAACTCCTTAACCACATGCTTGCAAGCGGTGTTGATATCGATTACCGAGTGGGCCCGAAGTATATCTCTCCGACTTGGGAGGGACAAATCCCATCTCGATACATACAACCCAACAGATACTTTCCGATCACCTGAGAGACACATTTATGATCACCCTCTCATTGGATGACGTTTGATGGCCTCAAAGCTTTCTTCCGATACCAGGGAGTTGTATTATCTCATGGTCTAAGGAATACAATATTTGACATAGGAAAAGCTTCGCAAAGATGAACACAATGACACGATTTAATTGCTTCGCTTAGTTTGGGTCTGTCCACCATATCATTCTCCAATGATATGATCTCATTATCAATTAACAACTCATGTCTATGGTTAGGAAACCTTAACCATCATTGATCAATGAGCTAATCCATAGAGGCGTACTAGGGACACGGTGTTCTTCACAAACCACAGAAGTATTAAAGTTTCCGCTTAATACAATTCTAGCATGGAATATAAACTTTATCATGAACAAGAATTATAATAATAACATCTTTATTATTGCCTCTAGGGCATAATTCCAACAAACATAACTTGTGATTGTAAAAAAAGGTTATTCTTTCTCGGTTATTCTTTCTCCACCAGGCCTCTCGCTACGGCGGTGTTCAGAGAGAACTAGTTCTGCCGTCGCCGCCCTCGCCCCGACCTCCGCTCTCCTCCAGCTGCTTAACCCGACGCTTACCCCGCCGCCGCCGCTCTCACTGGATCAAGTAGCGGACCGCCTCACCACGTGCAGCGGCGTCTGGTGGAGCCCGGCGCGGAAGGCCGAGCCCGTCTCTCCACCGGTAGCGGCACCCGACAACCGATACGAACGACTGAGTCCGCCTCTCCATCCATAGCGGTGACCAGTGACGACCGAGCCCACCTCTCCACGCGTATAAGCGAAACGGAACGTTCTGAGGCTAGTTGGTGTCGTATGGTTTTTTTTGAGAGAAACATAATTTGTGATTGTAAAAAAAAGGTTATTCTTTCTCGGTTATTCTTTCTCCACTAGGCCTCTTGAAACAGCGGTGTTCAGAGAGAACTAGTTCTGCCGCAGCCGCCCTCGCCCCGACCTCCGCTCTCCTCCAGCTGCTTAACCCGACGCTTACCCCGCCGCCTCCGCTCTCACTGGATCAAGTAGCGGACCGCCTCACCACGTGCAGCGGCATATGGTGGAGCCCGGCGCGGACGGCCGAGCCCGTCTCTCCACCGGTAGCGGCGTCGACAACCGACACGAACGACTAAGTCCGCCTCTCCATCCACAGCGGCGACCAGTGACGACCGAGCCCACCTCTCCACGCGTAGCGGCGACGACGGCCAAGCACACCTCTCCAGGCGCAGCGGCGACCAGGGCCGACAATCGAGCCCGCCTCTCCGCGCTAAGCGGCGACGGCAATGACAACCGAGCCTTCTTCACCACGTGCAGCAAGCGACCGCCACCGATCTATGTCCTCCTCGATCGAGTCCACCGCACGACGTCCTCCTTGCTACCAATGGTATAAATTGAACTCCATGCAACTTTGTAACCTCAATTTGTTCCAATTTTGTTTTTAATTATTTGCAAGTTCATGGACAGAAAGTGCTCTTTGGAGAGGTTAAGTTTTCTTGTGCCCATAATTTAATATTTGTGACGGTGATATCAATTATTCTTTCCATATAAGTATCTTATTGTTCATAATTTAATTCTATCTGATACTGTAAGCCTTAGTATTTATCGTGTTCAGCAAATTGCTTGCAAGCATTTTGCAGTTGAGCATTGTTAATGATGTGATATGCATTACCGTGAAAGCTGATTGATATACAAAGTTTTGCGTCTATTTCTCGGCAGAGTTCGTGTTTGAATCAAGAAATGACCTAACAAGTGTGACCTCATACCCAACTGTCCAATCCATCCCCACTTGCACATGAACCCACTGCGAGTACGATGATTCAGGCCGCCATGATGGTGGCCGTCTTGATGAGGAGGCACGGTGAAGTTGGTACAAATGAGTTGTGTGCTTGAGGTTGACTGGCTTAGAGCCGAGAACAGTGATTTGAGGATGCCTCCCTGAACCTGAACCCACCGGAAGCACGGGGATTCGGACCGCGCTGCCTGTGCATTCCTCCTCGTGGGAGAGCTGCCACCTCCACCATCGGGGTTTCCGTCCGACGAACCACCGTAGAGCTGCCTGGTGCGCAGTCTTCTAAGTTTCGAAGAGGCAACCACTTCATCCATCAGCCGTCGACGCATCAGAGCGCTGCCTCCATCTGGCTAACGGGTCTAGCCTTCCAATTCCTCGATCTGCGTCTCCTGCGACCAGGCCGCTGCCACTTTGCCTTGGGCTCTGCCTCCACCGCCGAATCTTCAGGCTCCTGGCAGCAAGGTACACCTCACCCTTTTCATGTTGTTCTTGGCCAGCTATCCTCCTAGCCTGCTTGCTGTTCTTACTGGTTGGCGTTGACATGTTTTTGCTATTTTGCTGACCTGACCCCAAGGTCTTTTTTCCATTCCAACTGATCTCTTGCCTTAGAACTGAAATTATTTTATTTAAAGTATTTAGATGCATACTTTTTGTGGTTATGAATGCTGGGAGCTAAACCTATATGGTGTTGTGGCCGATATACTAGGAAGAGTTCACAAAATTAAAGCCAATTGTGTCCGTTCTATCAGTTAACAGTATGAAGTAGTTCACATAGACTTAATGGTTGTTATGGTTAATTCAGATTATGCACTATAAGATCCATATGTTGTAGTGTTCCAATTACTTCTAATTACTTCTGTGATTCTGCCAATGACATACTATTGTATCCTTCAAACCTTTGCCCCTAGATGTATCATCAATTATTTCTTCATCAGAAAATAAGCAATGTATTTTTTGATTGCTACAGGCCTACGGGTAAAGCAAGCAATGTCTTTTGGAGTGTGAGTAGAAAATATGAGGAGTTTCTCTACCAAGAGGACAAATAAACTGGCCCAAGTAGTAAGAATTTAAAAATTAATTTGTTCAGGTACTGTGCCATCCAAACAAGAAATTAGAAATTAGAAATTTTCAGTTATTGCATTATTATCATGAGCTAGAGTTTTTTGCCCCCCCCCCCCCTTCATTTCTTCTAGCAGTGTTCAAAAATTATATATCTTCTCGCAGCGGCGAGTATGGATTGTAATCGTGCTTGGCTCTAGATAATTGTTTCAAACGTAAAAGAATAGGTAAGCCTCCCTGATTTGATTATCTAATATCGTTACATCTTCTATTTTCTTTCTTGAAGTTCTAGGGCATTTTTTCCTAATTGGTTTAGTTTACTATGAAGTCAAAAGACTGAGGGGTTTTTTAATCGAATTTTGTCACATATATGAAATCCCTCTCTGTCATAAGGTGTGGCCCATGTAACCAGACTATTTATCTCAATTATTGTATTTTCTTATTAGATATAAGTTAGAGGTTTAAATGTTCTCTTAATTTTCATGTGAAATTGTGTTTGGAGCTCTACGAGTGCTTTTGGTAAATAAATTCATCTGTAGTGTACTAAATAAATAATTTTTCTACATGGATTTTCTCGTGAATTTATGTGTTCTGCAATAGTAACATACTATTTGTAGTCCACTTCAAACTATTTTACATTTTTGCTGCAAAGGAAATATGTCTATTGAACTAAAATTTTGGCATTTTGCTGTAACACGGATATATTACATTGCAAAGCTCTCCCTGTACATAGGTCTTTTTGAAGCCAATTGGTTTAATTTGTGATTGTCTTCTAACTGTAGACGCGAAAATCAGAAAGTTGATTCCTTCTGGATTATGGAGGTTTGGACATAAAAGCTACTCATGCCTTTGTTTTCGTACCTCTTTCAACGTTTTGGTGCTTTCTTTTATTCTGGTTGTAGTACAACTTCCAAAGAGTAAAAAGTTTGAGGCCTATGGATACAAATTTTATCTTCTGTATGTGGGTTACTGGGCTCTATCTCCCAATTGTTGGATGATCGGCTGTTGTTTTACTTTGTCTACTATTTACCGTGGGTAATTACTTGATTCAGCTGCTCCGCTCGGCATATATGAGAGAACTCGGTGTGTTATTTTATAATAAACTCAATAAGATATTTTTTTCTTGAGGGAACAATATAACTTGCTTTGCTCTTTCCTTTCTTAAATGGTATGAGCAAGTCTATGGAATCTGTAATCTTTGCTTCATGAATATGAGCGGTAGTATAATCTCTGGAATATTTGGTGATGTTTTTGGCTAACAACTTAGTGATAATGTAAAATACCACATCTGGAACCCCACTTTCAAGTGTAATTATCTGAAGGCTTAATCTTCGCCGGTAGCCGCTCCTCTCAGGCCATATGCCGCGTCGTGCTGGTTGTGGGGCTGGGTGCGTTACATGTTGTTTTTGAGTGGTAGGATATCGTCGTTGTCGTCTTCCCCATCTGTCTGATGGCCCTTCAGTTCGTGCGCCCTACCTGGCACTGACCCACCATAGGTGGAGTGGTTATCGATCTGTCGGGCGGTTCCATCCGCGGGGGTGGGGTGTCTTCTCTAAGGGCTCATCTTCTCTGGTTCCTCTGCAGTTCCACCTCATTCGGATTGGATCCATGAGAATCTCGGTCCGGATCTTTGGGGGTGATGTTTTCTTCTTGGCGTGGTGTGATGCTCCTATCTTGGCCAGTCCCTGGGTGCTTCTCTCCGGTGTGCTGGCTAGGTCGGTTGTGTTAGCTTTTGGGCGGCAGTGTTGCTCCTCGCTGCTACTGACTAGAAGATGCAGGTTTGTTCTTAAATTTTTGCTCCCTGCATTTTTTCCTTTTTATTGGTCATTCTTTTGTTCCTTATTTCGCCTCCTCTACTAGCCGTATGTGTCCAGGGACCCCGACCGGCAAGAGCTGATGTGCTTCATCTCCACCATTCTCTGTTGTCTTTTGGGGTCACCGCACAATCCTGAGCACCTTCTCCTCGTGCCATCCTACACCACTGCTCGATGTTGCCTTCCACTCTTCTTCTGCGTTGGTGTCCGGCGACCAACTACCACGAAGCTGAACCAAATGCCCCTGAGTCTTCCTCACTGCGCCACCTTTCGACGTACAAAATCGCCTCCTCCTTGTCCTCCTCATCACATATGTCTCCACATCTCTCCACATCCACTCCATCGTTGTCGCCCAATGCAGCGGCCACTTGCTAGGGATGCCAGCCCGCCACTGTTGCCTCTATCCTTCTATCTGTTCTTGGAGAATAGGAGATAGTGGTGACAACTAACGAAGCAAGGAATAGGGCACGACGATGGCATAAACGAGGCAAGCGTGTGGGCATTCATATCCAGCCACATCCCGTCTCTTCGCCCAGTGACCCAACCAGTGCAGTGTTAGGCCCTAGCGGCAACAACAGTCATGGAATCTGCTAGAGAAGCAACAATAGAGGCACACACTAGGAGCAACAGGCTACCCCCATGAGCTGCACTCATTCTGCTGTTTTGTTAGTTACTTCCTTTGCATGCATTTATTGTGTCCTCAGATAGATATTTGTTGGCGATAAAAAGTAGGCCAATGAAGAGATCAATGTGCCAATATGGTGTCGTGAGATTTTTGGATAGGTTCTTCCTCTCTTCATGAAAAGGCAGCGCTCCTGTCGCGTTTTGCAAAAAAAATGATTTGTGGATAGGTCAACAAAGTAATTCTTCTCCATAATGAAGGGAATTAATGTTTTGTTTTTCTTATCATGCCGTGCACAGGTCTTGGAAAGTATAAATACATTGGGTATTTTGTTCGAAAGCAAGTTCTAATGTATGCGATCTCTTCATTTCTATAGTAATTTCACATCTGTACCATAATAGTTGATTTTAAAAACTTCATCCCACTTATGGATCCTTCTAATTTCAGCATCTCTTTAACCATCCTAACTGATTTTTTATCTATGTAAGGATTGTAGGTTATTAGTTTTTTAGTACATAGTTCTTTTAAGTTATGTTATGTACCTCTACATAGTTCAACCTCAAATATGTCAAGTCTTACCACAATGTCGTGGTATGGTTTAGCTCCTCTCTCATAATATGACAGGAATTCATGGTTGCAAACGAATTCTAGAAGCTAGGGATTTCAGTACAAACTAGATAGGGAGTTTAAGAATATGTTGCTTGCGATCTTATCCCTGCAAAACAACATGGTGCCATCTAGGAAAAAAATCTAGCTTTCTTCAAATAACGATAATATGTTGTGGACAGTAATTGCGTACATGAATTTTTTCATTTTTCATTTTTATTTTTTCACGGGCACAATTTTTAGTTTGATGCTTGCAGTGTAATCATAAAGAGGACCAATTTTGTGTTGGTTAATTGTGTGCACAACACTCTACTTCCTTGGATTTATGCGCCGCATTTTCATGGCGTTGTAATTTCAGCATTTTTATTGGTTATTTCTCAATGGAGCTGAAATAGCAGATGGGGAGACAAGTTCTTCGTGTAATGCACACCGAAAGTTTATCCAGAAGATGAAACCACCAAGGTGCCACCATTTCCTCAACACCTATCAGTATTAATACTACAAAGCCATTCTCATAAAAATTAGTACCAAGCCCTAACAGTGCGGTACTTATTTAGTAACTCAGAATCATGATTGACAATACATCAAGTGTTCATGACATAGTTGATCATTTAAGTACCTAACAAGTAAAGGAGTATTTTAATATGTAACTCTGTATATTCTTGGTTGTCAACTGAATGCACTGAGGTTTTATTTTTGTAAGATGTTTTAGGCTATAAAAAACCTGGACAGTTGTTCAGAGTTAGCTAGTGCATTTGCATGTAAGGAATTTACCTTCATAATCCTTAATTGCCTTTTGTTCTTCACAATTTTGACAATGTGTTAGCTAGTGCATTTGCATGTAAGGAATTTACCTTCATAATCCTTAATTGCCTTTTGTTCTTCACAATTTTGACAATGTACGGTTTTAAGTACCCATTTGACTAAAAGGGTGTCATTTTCTAGGTTCTATTCTTTATTCTATTGATAGACTGCTTACAGAATAGATGATATCATTGCTAGGCATTTCAACAAGATGCCAGACATCCAAGAATTGGGGAATAATGACATCATCTCTTCCAGCCCTTCAGATTTATATTGTTACATGAGTTGCATGTTCATCTGCTATTCTAATTTTGTTTATTGATCTTCAATCTCACCAGTATGCATTGTGTATCATGCACTGAGCCATTGATACTGAAAATATACTAATTAAACTAGATATTGAAACAGACATATATTAGCTAGAATATAGGGACAAATTATACCGCAACCCTCTTTTCAAGATCACAGTGTCATCGTACATTAAGCTTCCCAAATATCACTTATTACATTATTAGTTGGATAGCATGCATGTTAAACGGATTTGTTAACCTAAATTTCAAAACATTCATACTAATAGCATATTCTATAAGTACTCCTTTTTGGGTATCTGATACTAATTTAAAGGGTGATTTTATAGTAAGCTTCCCAAAGATGTATGTAGACTGATGTCTGAACATAGATGTCAAACTGCTTTCCTAACATAAATGTCGGATAGCTCATATGAGCATAATTATAGAATTGCTCCATTTTCCTTTTTATTTTGGCCTCTCGTACTAATTTCAGGTACAAGTTTGAGACCGGTGTCAAGATAGTCTTAAGACTTTGCATCGATGTTGGGAACAATTACTTGGTGGAAACATTTGCATGAGATGAATCTAATTTCATAATATACTAAACTACTCTTTGAACAGATGTTGGCATTTATCATGAAATTGTTAGCTCATATGAGTTGATCCATTCCACAGTCTTGTAAAACACTATGACATAAAATTCTTATTTTATAGGTGGTATATTGTTGTGGGTAAATGTACTTTTTGAATTGTTGGTTAGAATAATTTATATGGCCAGAAATAATATTGCTGCAAAACTCGGACACTGCATAAACCGTGTCGTCTACCTACAGTTACATGTGCTCAACATGATTTTGTCTGACTGCGTCCCAGAATGAAAGGCCCACGGATGTACCGCAATAGCCATGCCATGCAACAACAACAAGTAGGCAGCGCGGCGAAGCATGCATGCCCGTCTAGTAGTATGCAATTTCGCAAAAAAATAACGAGTCTGCAAAACACTCATTCTAATAATTATAATTGAATTAGTTTTTACTAGAACTAGCAAGACGACTTGCGAGGGCATCATTTTTTATACGTTCAAAGTTAATGCAAATAATTTTATACTTGCATGGATATTTGTCTTATGTTGTAGGACATAATATTAATACGCCAACCGGAAATATTATGCTTTCAATTGTTATTTAGGAACATTCGATGGTCTACTGTTTTAAAAATACAATAAAAATAGTTTCACTAAATTAATAGCCATATATATTATGTTATTAATCATTTTGGGTTTAACGCCTTTTACCATATTATGATTTTATTAAATAATTTATAGATCAAGGATTTATAAACTATGCATGGTAGATTCACATAGATAATATTAACTATTTTTTAAGAATAAGAAAAGTTAATGTGGAGAGGATGCAACGGTATGCCTAGAGGTTTAATCTAAGAAGATTAGATAATTGGATGTATATTTTGAAATTGTCTTTGTTGGATTTTCAAACCCTCGACTTTCCTTAACCTCAGAGAATCAGGAAACATACTCTGACTATTTGGTTTAGGGTTATTTGGATATCTAATGTGTTGAGTTCGTATATCAATCTTACAACCTATGCCCTAGTGGTTGAGATGATATTGAATAAAATATGGTTTCATAATTCCATCCTCATGCCAAGATGGTTATCACGGTTTTTCATATATATGGGGTCCGATTGCACTCACTACCCTTGTTGTTGTGCATATAGTTTCTTCTATACTTCAGCGATAGAGCATCGGCGTGGTAGTAAATGGGTATGTCCTTATGTGAAGTGCATTTCACGATATTAGAGTCCCACTCTGTTTGAAACTACCTATTTTCAAATTAAGGAAGTTAGTTCATCACTTACGGGTTTTGACATTTATTGTAGTCATGCATATGGGCCTTTTATTCTTTGGACCTCGTGGCTTTTATTTTAGTGAGAGGCCTTCATTATTGATATTGCTATTTCCTATCAATTTTGTGCTCACTCTGTCTGTAAAAACATATGTTTTGATTTGCTCTACAATATGCACATTTGGTCTTGGCTCTTAATATCTATATAAATTAGAAATAATAATAATAATAAAATATGCTATTTGATTTTTTTAGCAAAATAGTTGTATATACTATTTTCTTTGAGTAATGTGGAAGCTATTATGTAATATAAAGGCCATGCAACCGCGGTTCGATTGTCCGGTTTTGGCAGGAAAAACAAATAAAAACATTATATTAGTTGTAAAGCTAGAGAATAAAAAGGAGGGCATTTATACTGGATGCTTTACAGAACATATTTTGAAAACATATTAAACAACTATAACAGTGAAATAGTTTTTATGCCAAAATCAAAAATCATTTTTTTGGTAATGTGGACGTGTATATTTTCAAAAAAAATGACAATGTAACCAAAGTTTTATTGTATGATTTTCATGCTGAAATGTCTTAATGGAGAGATCGTTTAAAAAAAAGGCACATTTGCAAATTAGAAGTGCATGCAAATTAAAGCGAATATTTCACGTAATTAATTCCCAAAACTATTCTTTGGTCCTGGCACATCTCATTTCAGTTTCCTGTATGCATACGACCTATTCTACCATCAGCCGTTATGTTCAAATATAGTACCTCGCACACATATCATGCACCATCTTTTCTTAATTGAAAAGCAGCACGTAGCATTAGATCTTTTCCTGGTCGTATTACTCCACGACATCGACGTATCACGTGACCGTTTCAACATGTATCGTGTCACAAAAAGGTTACGCGACTAATATTTTTTTGTAAATCCTAACCGTAAATTTTAGATCTAACCATTGTGATAATTTGGATGATATGGATTAACGTAGTGTCTCAAAATACACCGTTATATTGCTTTTAGTATATAATAGATGATGTCACCCACATTTGAAATATAAAAAATAAGTCGTAAATATTTAGTTGTAACCATGATCCAACGGGATATAATTCAGTTTAATTAAAACAAAAAAAAAGTTGTAACTAAATATATATCTTATAGTGCAAGTGGAAATTTTTATGTTGCAACCGGTGCAACTCGAAATACTCGGTGCAATGTAACATCCCATAACTTCAATCCAAGCCTATCAAGATCAAATCATCCAAAAGTAAGGTTAACAAAAACTTTTTCAAATTTAAAATGAAAGCATTCATATATGTGTGCAATTAAAATAGGAGTTGTTTGAATTGCCATAATTGATTGATCCAATGCTTGTAAAATGTTTCTTAGGTGATTTAAACATCATCTACATCATTTCCAAACTTTTTCTAAAGAAAATCAAATCAAAAAGAATTAAAATGAAGGAATGGTCATTTTGACAAATTTAACTCTCATGCCTACTTTGGCGATTCCTAGTACTCAATTCTTAACAGAAACAATTCTTGATCTTTGCACCCCTTGCTAGTACACATCATGAGGTACCAAGGCCTACCTTTTGATCTACTAAAAACATTCTGTAAACTATTTTAAATGACAGTTTAAAATTGAATCTAATGCATATGCATAGGTCACCCCTATTTCAAAAACCATCTAATTGAGCACCATTTTCAAAACCCTTGCAATCAGAGAGTACCTAGCACTAGTGGAGATCACCCAAAAATTTTGATCTCAAAATTCAAAACTTTTTCTCTTGCGGCCATTTCATCAAACACTTGGCAGACAAATTACAAACTAAACAAATTTCGTTATTTTAAATAGTGTTCTGGCCAAACTTGTTCCCCAAATTGCCACCAAAAACCTCTCCACTACTCCCCCTAACCCTCTCTAGCCCAGCCACTCACTGTGCCACGACCAAATGGTCATGGCCATTAAGGCCGAGCCCCCACTTGGGCACCCCACCGGCGACAGCCGCCGCCAGCGCCATCCACCGTGTCCTGGAGATAGCCCGTGGTCCACCTCCACCGCCCAACTAGTCCCAGCCCAAGGACAGCGACCAGAACGACCAGGAACCGCCGCGCCCCGAGCCTGTCGACCATGCCGACGCCGCCCGCAGAGCGTGCACTGTCCCCGCTCGCACCGACCGCCCCTTGGCACCAGCCCGCGCCCACCGCTCCGCCTCGACCTGGAGAACACCCCAGACACCTCCGTTCGCCGCCCAAAGCCCCACAGCCACCGCTCGCCGTGGACACAGCCGCTTCGGCCGCGCAGAGCGCCACCTCGCCCCGACCGCATGCCACCGCCCCTACGGCCGCATTGAAGCACTAGAGCACCGCCAGGGGACCGCCCATCGATCGCCATCCCCAGCCATGCCGCTAGCTCGCCGTAGCCATGTCGCCACCGTCGACCGCCCATCCCGCTCGGTCTCAACGTCGAGCCTATAAAAGGAGCCCTCCCCAGCACCAAAGACTCACACCATTCCACTCCCCTCACCTCTCTGAACCTCACCCACCTCTCGCCGGAGCAAGTGGAGCAGCAGTTCGCCGGAATTGGAGCCGGAGCCGCCGCCTCTGGAGAAGAAGGGTGCCGTTGATTCCGGCCACCCCAAGCTCCGCCGCGACCACGCCTCGCCTCGCCGTCGTCTTCCACTTTGTTCGCCCGCATCACCGACCCCGCTGCAGCCCTGGTACGCCCCCAGTAGACCCCCACCGAGCTGCTAGGGTTCGAGCTCGCCGGCGACCTGTCCGTCGTCGACGACGACCCCCAGCCGTAGATCTAGCCTCTAATCGTACGGCCCACAGCGCGCGTACCGTTTCGCGTTTTAAGTGCCGCTGACAAGTGGGACCCCCCTGTCAGCTGAGCCCCGCGCCGCGTAGCACCACTGGGCCGGCCCATTTCCTTTCCCGCGCAAGCCCGTAGATTCAAATCTAGATTTTTCTTTTTAGTTAGAATATAGTTTCTGTCCAGTGTTTCAAAATTCAATTCTGTGAGTTTGACAAATCCAAATTATATGAAACTAATTTTGTCTGAAAGGTATTGAAATGCTCTATCCAAGCTCGTTGGATTTAATTCATTTAGAGTTATAGATTTCTCCTAATAAAAATAAGAAGACAGAAGCTTTTACAACTTGAAACATTTTTATAAAATCAACCAAGTTAGCTTTTGAGTTGATTCCAACTCTCAAAAATCACATTTCATCATATCTATCCAAATATGTAATAATATTAAGGTTTATAGGCAGCGACTTTGGACTAGTACCAAAATAATGCTATATAGGCATTTCTAGTCACTTTAAATCATTAAATAATAAACTTAAACCAAAGTAATATTGATCCAACCTTTAAATCTCATTCCCACATGTTAGAATATGTGGTGATGACATGTGTCCACATGATCCCATATTTTGGTGGTGAATATTAAATTTTAGTTAATATTTCAATGAGTAGAAATTACTTTTCCAAAATAAAAAGGTTGAAACTATTGAATTAAACTTGTGATGCTTGGGATGATAATAGATCATCAATTGTGTGGTTTAGAATACTATTTAGCCTAGTTAAGTATTGTTTGGTGATTGTGCACTCCCTATGTATTTCTAGATGATAGTACCGACCAAGCCTTCGAGGAGGAGGAGTTCTACCAAGAAGAAGAAGAAGAATAAAACTTCAACCACTTCACCAACCAAGGCAAACTATTAGTGGCAAGCTAACCCTTTCAAACATGCTTTAGTAAGCTATTGTTAGCAAGCTAGAATAAAACTAGATGGTTTAGTAAAGATGCCTTAAGCATACTTTGATCACACCCCCTTTAACTATTAGTACCCCAAGTCTTATTGACAAGTTTTACCTCCCTTAGTTTACACAAAGTTCTTTAATTAATTTTGAAGGGAGCATAAAGAGTACAAAACTTGACCTACTTAGAAACCTTTAGATGTCATTCTATGGCATGAGATTGATCCCACCTTTCCACCTTAGTGACCACTCTTAACTTAGTACTTTAGAATAGCTCAAAAACATGAGTCAATTTAGATGGGAACACTTGGTGAAAATGAATTGTGAAAACCTTGGAATGATGAGTCATTCTATTGAGATGTTTTAACATGTGTTGAGAAACACAACTGGTTTATGATGATGAAAATGATAAGGCATGAGACTTAGCCCTTTTATAAAACTGATGGTTGGATTCGGATGCGATACCATTCCAAATTTACCGTACAACCATATTACCGGAATTGGGTAAGGCTTAGCTGGAAATTTATATGCATTAGTATTAGTTCCCTCATGGGAGAGGTTTGAGCTGAGGCTACCTCTCAATGATGTCCATCTATGCAGTGCCCAAGATGACTGATGGTCATGATTGGGAGGCCATGCTCATAGGAGAGGTGCTTATACTAGGGTGTGTAAAGGGAAGGTTATGTTTGATTATCTGCATACTAAGTATGATGATTCAGGGTTATCCCTGACAGATGTATTGAATCTTGTGGTGAAAGTGTACCACCTCTACAGAGTGTCAAACTATTCGAATAGTCATGTCGCGGTTATGGACAGTTGGAATGGCCATACTGTTTCGTTGTCAGATGTTTTCTAAATAACTTGAAATGAATGATGATCTTTGACTTGACCACAACAGGGTTGTGTTAATGATAATAGCTTCCTAACTGAAGTGATTCTAGAACTTTACTTTATCTTTTCTTGCTTCAGAACTCAGCTTAGGTTTCAAACTTAACTTGATAGTTATTCTTTAAATTCAGCAATTTAACTTAGAATTGTAACCCTTCTTAGTAGTAGTTTGCGAGTACTTAAAGAGTACTCATGGCTTTTGTCCCTAGCTATTATCATGGCTAGACTATGAAGAAGATTATCAAGATGATGGTCAGCAGGACGGCTATGATAACTAGGACTATCTGCCTTCGTCAGCATTGCCTGTGCCCCTGAAGATGGACTCCACCACTACGCTATCGTTTATTTTCCGCTACTTGTTATATTAAAGACTGGATCATGAGATCCGTATTTGTGTAAAACCTTATGTATGGTTTGTAATGGATGATGTAATGTGATATCCAATCCGTTATGTCTCGTAAAAATTGTAATCCTGAGATTGCGAGGTATAGCATAACGGGCATCTAGGATTAAAAATCCGGGTGTTGACATGCAACCATGGTACAACTGACTTGCACGAATCCCCGCTTAACTTCCGGTGTCAATCATTTGAATGGGAAAATGATTGACGTGTTATTAGGGAAGTCGGTTATCTTAGGTTCACATCTGAGACACTTCGTTAGGGTTGTGATTTTGTAACTATTGATAATATATTGTATAAAACGTGTATTGTCATCTTATATACAAAATGTGCATCGTATTTTGAATGGGGGAACCTATTAGCCTTCACTGCAACTACAAAAATACCCTTCCGTGCATTGCGTTTTTTGGGACGGCACAATCGAAAAGTATTTGCACAAGGCTAATAATCATTCACGGCACAATTTTTACATGACGACCACATATACACTATGGCAGAGTCGATACTGGCACACGTTAGTGCCGTGTTACGTGGTACGCAAGGGTGGCGGTTTTTTATGCCACGCTTAGCTCACAAGGGCATTCCCCCGTTGCGACATCCATTACAAGCGTCGTTAAATCTAGGAGAACGCTCAAACACGTCGTCCCATTGACTGTCCCAGTGCATTAGGGTTCGATCGACTTGTACGACTGTCGTAGAAGCTTGTCAATAAAAATATTTACTTGTATTCGTCAATATTAAGATGCACTAGGCACTATTTATGACAATAGATAAAAATGAATAACCAAGAGTTAGATGACTAGATTGTTTCATCTCAAACTGCTATCCACGCCGTCCCATCGGATGTAGGTCGAAAAGGACACGTGGCGACATCGCAACGGAGCCCTACTATCCTGTGAGGCAGGCCCTGCTGCGGGCCAGGGCAGAATATTCCCTACCGCGTACGGGTGTAGCGCGCCCCGCCATACCCCGCGTCCCCGGACGGTTGGAACGCAAGCGATATGGGCCCGCCGTCAGCGTACGCAGGCAGTACCGTGTTCTGTGAGATGTGTTCCTAGTGTGACACGGCTCCACACCCGCCGGGTGGCGGGGCCCGCCAAGAGTCGACGTGGCGCCATGACCCATGCCGCCCGCGGATTATCGCTGTGGAGAGACGAGTTAGAAGACCATTAGGCGTAGGAACGCATAGGAGGAAGCGGGTTCTCATGGCGGATAGATGACCTGGTGGTGTGATCGCTAGCTATAGACCGATGTGGTCCATCGCGTCCATCTAGAACGTAGATGGCAATATAGGCTCTAGACGGTCGCTATTTCTCGCGGCCAGCGTTATCTCTACGCGTACGGCCGTCCATGCCGCCAAGAGCCGAGTTTGAAGAGGATGTGCCATCGGTAACTCTGTCTGGACGTGGTTTCTCGCGGTTGATAGGTGAGATGGCAGCAGAAACTCCCACCGTCCAGCTTGTGGGCCCACACAAGAATTGCCTTGGCGCTTCCATGTCATGCACGTGCGCGGTTTCTCACGACGAGATCGTGTAGTGGGTCCCAATTCGTACATGCCTTGTTGGATACAATCCATGTTTCCATTATGTAAGACAGCTAGCATCGAAAGCTATGCTCAACGCACGAACGCCTACCTTTCATCTTATTGTTGCTTTTATACGCCTTCTTCTTCTGTCTTTCTATTTCGCTATTTGTTCTACGAGTTTCTGTCAACATATCCTCTTCTCTCTCAGTGTCGTCTCTGCTAGTTGGCTTGCCCGTCGTCGATGCCGGACGGACGTCCACCATGGGGAGAGGATTGCCGGTGCTGTCACAGACTCATGTCGGCGCGTAAGACCATTGGCAGAGGAACCGTTCTCCACATCCAGCTCGCACGGTGTACCGTAAGTCTTTTAAGACCTTTTGTCTATCTCAGTTTACAGCTATTATCTTAGGTTTTTTTTCTTTTTCTCTGCATTTGTCGCCTTTGGAAATGATCGAAGGCGTCTTGTTGTGAGTTCGTCTACGTCTTCGTCATCTCTATGTTCTCTTCCCTTCTTTGACGTTTTAAGATACGCATTTACCTGTACTTTCTGTATTCTGCTTATCTTATTTTATGTTCTTGTGTGATGTTTATTTTATGTGTCTCTGTATTGGCTGGGTTTGGAAATAGTGGTAGGCGTCTTTCTAAGAGATCGTCGACGTGTCGGTCATCCACGTGTCCGGTTCGCTTCTTCATCGTTTTAAGGTAATAAGTGTTCCACTCTTCTTCTCTACTTATGTTTTTCTGTTTTTACTAACATTTGTTTGCGTCTTTTTTTAGGTATTTATGCGGATTTCGCTTCGTCTCGGTATGGATTTCTTCAGCTGCGCTCGATTCAACTTTGGGACTCCTCTTCCTACCGCAAGCAGTGAGCAGAGCCCTATTGCGATGCATCTAGAAACGTAGGCCAAGCCGGATGAAGCATGCCAACTGCCAGCACAACGTTCATCGCGCACCATGATGTCTCTGTCCCCGGTGACACCGAGAAAGTGATGCCCTATATTTACTACTCTCGCATGAACAAGGAGGGCTCGCTGCTAGCCCTTTCGCGGGATGGATTTCTTCAACTACACTCGACCTAGCTTTGATACTACTCGCACGATCACGCTGTGAGGCCACTCTTTCTGCGACACCTCTACGTGCGTACGCGAGGCCCGACGAGCCACGTGGTGTGTTGACGTGTCTGCTCTGCGCGAAGAGCGACGCTTCCGTAGCCTACGACGATAAGAAGACGATGGTGTATGTTTCTTGCCCTCAAGCAAACCACGAGGGTGAGATCCCCCTCCTACGCCTACACCCGTCGTGCCTAGCCGTGAACCTGTCTTCGACGGTAACCCTATATTCTTTTACAAGGTTTGCCCTCGCCCTCCACTGTTCTCCAAACCGTCTACTCTCTGTGTCTCTCCCGGTGCTCCGTTCAGTTCTAATATTTCTCTTCTTTCTTTTTCCCTTGCTCATGGTGCCATCAGATTCCTCTTCTTCCGACTCCATCCTCTCCGAGTTTTCATCCTTTCGATGATCTCCCATGCGAAGATTTTCCAGCTCAGACGAAGAAAGTGCCAACTCGAGCACAAAGAGGCCGTACTACTGCTTCCCGCGCAAGGGCGCCTGCAAGAGAGGCTTTCCAACATGTGGAAATCGGGAGCAAGGAGATCGTCTTCGTAGCCGATCATGCTGCCTGCGTCGGTGGAGTGAAGGCGGAAGGAAGCATGAGTGAGGCTGTGTTGGTGGATTGAAGACAGAAGGCGGCAAGACCGGCATTGATGACGAAGAATTCTTTATGATAGAATTTGTTCTTCTTCGTAAGTATCATTTGTATGACAACGGCAAGCAGTAGTTTAGAGTCTAACCGTTAGCGTGTTAGACGTAGCTAATTAAGGTTTACCTTTTAGCCTGTTAGACTATTAGACATAGCTAAGTAACAAGGTTTAGCTTTTAAACTGTTATAGTCTTTGTAATCTACTATGTACTAATATTTATAATAAATAATAAACTTTTCTGATATTTACTTCATGTCGATATACCTTTCTATTCATGTGTGTGAAAGTCTGTTATTCTTTCCGATGTAAAATCTCTCTGATATTTTTGCAGCAAACATCTTCTTATATGAGCATGTGACTGGTCTTTCCGTAACTTCTTTTGCGCTAGATAAAAGATTTCCTAGAGGTACATCGAGTTAAAGATGTGCAAACTCTACTATGTCAAATCTTTTATGTCACGATTTTTAGAGTACACATCAAACGTATAACTAGCCTCCGAATGTTTTCTGTGTTGAATCATCAGCGTTTAGCCTGACTGACTTGGTCTGGACTACTGAATGGTGTTCTACCCACGTGAGCCTCATAGACTCAAGGATTTTTCAGCCTCGCTTATACGTGTTAGGGAGGGTTTGATTCCATCTTTTCTCTTGCACGTAGAAGTACCGTGATCATATCATCGGGCGCTCTGCCTACTGGCCGCGCCTGGGAGCAAAGAAGAGTCTAGTACCCATAGTAGTTGGTCTCTATGACTTATGGGCCTTTAAGCAAGTGGGGCCTAGATTTCTGCATCACTTTCTCAAGGCTCCATAAAGCAAACCATATCGCTTCCAGCGTTTTCCTATATAATATAGAGAACAATTGTCCTCTAAGTACATGTCGCTGCACTCTCTCTATCCACTCCGAACACAAGATCCTATCCCCATTCCTCTCCATTCTCGTAGTCATACAAGATCCCATCCCCATCCCTCTTCAGTCTGCACTAGTGTTTAGTACTAACTCAAAATCCCATCTATCCCCGCTAATGTGCAATACTAATCCTAAAGATCCCATCATCTTTTCTCGCAATTAGTGACCAAGTAGAAGCATTGTAGGTTGGCATCGCACGGTACCATACCGTGGGTATCTTCTTCTTCTTCCCTTCTACACATTAGGTTTCTTTTGTTTTGTATCTCTTTGTTAATCGATTTTATTGCTCTTTCAGTTCTGATGTGAGGAGGCCGACTACTAGATACGATGCGACGAGGTCGACTGCTAGATCCATTGCGAGGAGGCTGGCTTCTAGATCCACTGCGAGGACGCCAGTTGCTAGATCTTCTGCGAAGAGGCCAGTTTCAAGATCCGCTCAGATGAAGACTTGTAGATCGATAGCTAGGATGTTTGTAGCAGAAAAATCTTGTAACTACGATTTATGCATAATCTGTGTAGAATGGCAAGATTCTCAAGAACTACAAAAAAATGGAGATTTTTCTTAATAGTATTTTTTTATTTTTTCTAGCTATAAAGACAGGAAATCAAGAGATTCTCTCTTAGGAAATGGAATTTTATTTCTTAAATGTAATGGATGAAAATAGAATTTTATATCTTAAATATTATGAAAATTATTATTTATTTGTGTCTGATAAAAAAGATTTGTTAACGATGATTGTCATCTTATGATGGATCTGAAGGGAATATGCCCGAGAAGCAATAATAAAGTGGTTATTATATTATATTCCATGTTTATGATAAATGTTTATTTCTTATTCTATAATTTTGTTAACCGGAAACGTTCATACATATGTGTTTAATAAACAAATAAAAGGTTCCTAGTAATGCCTCTCATTACACTAGCTCGTTGATTAACAGATGATCAAGGTTTCCCGATTATGACATTGGATGTTGTTAATAACAAGGTGAAAAAATTGGTGGAATAATGTGATGAACAATCTCCCAAAGTATAGTAACTCGATCATGCCATTATGTTTACATTTCTATAACATCATCCGAAGTAACTCTAATCCTTAGACCATGAGATCATGTCAATCACTAACTCTGAAAGAGTACTTTGATTCCATCAAACGTCACACCGTACCAGGGTGATTATAAAGATGTCGTTGAGTGTTGGAAAGTCTTAGTTCAGGCTCATGGATCAAGAGTGGAATTTTTCCATCCTGATGACAGAGAGATATACTCAGGAACCTCTCAGTGATATCACATTAACATAGCTTGCAAGCAAGTGATTAGATCACTAAGAATGTTATATCACGGAAACAAGACAAGAGTATTTGTCAGGAACAAGATCGAACTAGGTATGGATGAAACTAAATGATCAGATCTCAGACAAGTAAAATATCGTGAGACAAAATGAATTGGTTACTAGAAAAAAGGTTCACACGATCACTAGTTCATCGTCGAATTAGTGCGAGTCATTATGGATCTGTATGTCCCGCTAATGATTATAATTCGGAGAGAGTCTCTATCATGTACACATAGTTCATGAGTCCATAGGGAGATACACTTAAGGGTAGACGATGCATTTGAGTGGATAGCGAACACAGAAGAAAATACTGGACATCGCATGAATTGTTCTGATAAATCTGCCGGAATAGTTTTGGTGTACCAAAATATTGCAAGGGATTAAATTTTTGATGTGTTCATTAAATGAGTGGCATTAAATCAAGTATATTAAAAGTGGTTTTAATAGAATGACTCTTTATTTTTTGAGTGAATTAAATGAAAGAAAGTGGCTCTTGAATTTTGTGAATGCAGAGTCCACTAGCAATCAAGAGGGGATAGGTGGGGGAACTCCATGCCCCATGCGCCCAGCCCCTTGGGGGCAGCCCCCTCTATAAAAGTAGGGGTGGAGCTCCTCTCCCTCACACACCATTCCATTCCTCTCATATGCCCTTTGGTTGGAATCGTCTCCCTCTTGCTAGCTTGTACACTATCATGAATACGGCTCCTCCACCACCACTACCATGTCATAGTGCTACTGGAGTTCCCGGGGATCCACTACTTCTGCTGCCCAATATGGAGCAAGGGACAGAGGTCATCGGCAGACCGAACTTGTGACCGATTACGGAGGCGCTGCCCTTTGTGGTGCTTATAGTCATCGCGTCCTTGAGAACGGTCATGCACATTCTACACCATTCATGTTTGTTTGCGGGAACGTTATCCCTCTTACGGCCTTCGAGGGTGAGTCCTTCTAAAACCGTTATAAGTATTGCCTAGATTCGATCTTGGCAGTTGCAACCGTAGGAAATTCTTTGTTTTCTATGCAACGAACCCCATCAATGATATCAGAGCTATGTCTATGCGTAGATTATTTGTACGGTTAGAACACATATGAATAAGTTGCTAGCGGGTGTCTGTCTCTCCCACTATAGTTGATATCTGATTTACAACGGGTTATGATACCTTCGATTCGGATTCACAGATATAGTATAATAGCTTTTTCCTTAGTAGACCTAGGTTTAATCGAACCTTGGAAAGCGATGCTAAAAGAAAATAAAAAGGACACGTCTACAAGAATTTGTTTCTTTGTTTTACCTTCGTTTACCGGACCAATCTAGTTTACTTTTATAATGGGTTGATTCAATGGATGAAGATAGGCCAGGGCTAAAGATCCACCTGCAGCTACACATCATATGGGATAAAACATAATAATAAGCATAGTCATGTGTAAAGGTTTAATAGGGATAATCTCGTATGGGCAACAAATCCAAATATACTAGAGCTCCCGTGATGCAGCGGGCATAGAAATAGACTTTTAATCCAACCGAGTGCACCACAAAGCAACGAGCTACAAAAGATTATTAAGTGTAAAACACAGATCAAAGCATTAAGTGATGATGTTGTTGTGATCCCGAATGGGTCGCTAAGCGAAGACCATACTACCCTTTATGTCACTGGGGTTCCTACGAGATCGCCGCTAGCCAACTATGTCACATCAAGCCTTTATCAATCTATGGGGTCTTTGGTACCTACAAGTCCAAAGATCAAGACAAGAGACAAAGAAACAAGAGATACAAATCTCTATTTCAAATAATACACAATGCTCCCATAGATTAGATGCACATAATCATTGCAAGGTTTCTCCCCAACCCGTAGCCCACGAGGAATATTAACTCATAACAATAAGATCAAGGATAGAAAACATTGTGCAAAATACTTAGATTAAAATCAAATATTCTTACAATGCTCGCCGAATCACAAGGATATCAAAAGTACAAAGTACTGTCTATGGCTAATGGAGGGGATGGAAGGGTTGAACAATGGTGTGGATCTTCTTCGCTTGTGTTGTGATGCAATCTGAGAATGGCGTCCTTCTACGCGGCGACTAAGACCTAAAAATATATAGGCATCTTCAGGAAAGTTGTAGGATTTCTTGAGACGGAGCCGTCGTCACATGGTACGAGTAGACGGTATGGGTGGGCCCTGCCCGTACCAGTGGTCGTTACAGATACTGTCGCCTGGAATTGACTCCACAATTACTTGGTCGTGTGGACTTTCTCAAAAACCTTCATTATGACTCCTGATTTCGCATTACAAAGCATGATTTCCTGCACAACACAAATCAAAGCAATGGTTGGCATATCTTCATAATTATTAGTCATTAGTGGCAATGACTAAGAGTTTCTTTCCAATTACTTGACTAAAAACAATGTTTAAACGCGGTGGAACATGTCTATTTTTGGAGCCATCGGGTTGCTAATAATTTTATTATCATTGTTGTAGTCCCATGGTTGTAGGTAAGATCCATTCTATCTTCCAAAGCCCAAAGCCACGTAAAATATGCAACAGATAAATTAGACGCGTCTAGTTTATTTTTGCCGGGCATGTGTCATGATATGGTAAATGTTATAATTTTAGTATGGTAGGATACTCTCGAGAACTATAACAAAGTAAGTGGGAGCGCCATAGATGTTGGCGTTACACAAATGGAATGATAGAGATCATACTATGATGCATAAGATAGTGATCAAGTGCAAGAACCATGTCATATCACTTTATGCATATGATGTTTGTTTGCATCTCATTTATGCTTACGTCTAGCTTAGAACTTGGTGGTAGCATTATAAGATGATCCCACCCACTAAATATCAAGATAATAATATGTTGTTCCTTAGTATGCAACGTTAAGAAAGTTCATCATTTCGAAGCACCGCGTAATGATTGGGTGTGATAGACTCTATGTTCGCATACAACGGATGTAAGATAGTTTTACACACGCGAGTACCAAGGTTCTTACTTGGCGAGCCTAGCATGTATAGTCATGGCCTCAGAACAAGAATCAAAAGGTAAAGCATGAGTCATATGAATGATATGATTTCCATATGATGCTCGTCATTGGAGTTGCACGACCTCACGTGAAGATCGGAGGTGGTGTAGTCAATTTAGTTCGTGTAATCACCAAAATGACTCGAGGGATGTTGTTTTGAGTGGGAGTTCATTTAGTAATTTGGATTAATTTGAACTCAATTTATCATAAAATAAATCGAAGTGAATTTGCATCATTCATTGTAGTCACTGACATCCATTTACTACCTTGTGTTTAGCTATAATTGAGATAACAGAACTATAGAATTCTGAATATTTTACTTTACGAACTGGTTGTATTTTTTTATGAGTATCAAAATAAAGTTTAAAGTACTATTGCAAACTTCCAGCAAAACGTCACTTATCCCGTGGAATTCAATAAGTAGTATTGAATCAAGAGTAACAGATTCCAGCGTTAGTATCTAAATATCATGCTTTCCTCCATGATTATTGATATTAGAAAATTGTTTTAATATCAACGTTATCTAGGAAGTGAAAATTGTTTCAGAAACCATCATATGTACAAGATATTGTGATATCCGAACAATTCTTGGTTGCAACATGATAGAGTATAATTTAATAAAAACATATTCTCGTATTGTATGAGAATTTTCAAAGGTTGGAGACGTTAGGCGTCCTGATCACCCAAAAGGTTTTGGCAATTAACATTATATTCGTGATTCGTCCTTATGAGCTATAGTAGATTTATCATGAAAGTTGTCATGATAAGGATGGATATAAGATGTAGTTAAAATCTTTACTACATTAAAAGGATTACTAAAAGGAATGAAATTTGGAAGAGCGCCAAACTTTTGATGATGGTGATCTACATCAAAAGTGCAAGTCCAAGGAAATTAGCATTTGATTAACAGGCTTTGGACTATGTCTCATGTGTATGGCACCACTATTGATGTTGATAGATTCTTTTAAAAAAGGAAAAGGAAATGCTCAAAGAGAATCTTGGAAATATTTAGCAGAAAAGAAAATACTAGAAATGTCTATCTTAGGTATATAAATCATATACACATTATGGGTGTATTCTTTGCTTGTTAAATAACGTGATTCTTGGGTATTGGATACCGAATTGGTTTGTGTGAAATGTCGCACAGAGCAACACAATTCATAAACTGTAATGGTCTAAGTAGCTAGCAAAACAATATGTGATGATGTTTATAAAAAACAAATAAAGTGTTACTATGTTTCTCATTGACATCAAAGCTTGCCATCAAGATTTGTTTTTAATAATTGTTATTTTGTTCCGGTATTATGAAAATGATGGTTGTTCAAATAATCACTATATTCTATTGAAGTTGGATGAACTCTTACAAATCTAGTGGGATAAATCACGTCCATAAATACTGATGCTAAAGTGTCGTAAGCCGAATGATTAGAAGATCACTTATGAGTAACACTGCAGTTTAAATCATATCAGAAAGAAAATATGAAGAAACTCCATGTTGATGTAATTTTGGAGTTTTTTTATTTTTGAATCAATTGACGCTTGTGATAATTTCCTCATAATGATTTAAATTTCGTTCATAGGCCAAAGAAGAACGAACGACTAACTTATTGGACATTATGCATATTGATGTATATAGTCCATTATGTGTAGCTGTATGTGGTGGATCATTCAAACTTCATATACTTTAACCAAATATTTTAGTGAATATATGTATATTTACTTAATCAGAGAGAAGTATGAAACGTGTGAAAATGTTCAAATAATTTCAAGATGAAGTGGAAAATCATTATAACGAGAAAATAAAGAATTTATGATTGGATCATAATGGAAAATATTTGAGTTACAAGTTTAGCAAAAACACCTAAGATTCAAGGAATCATTCCATGGATTTATGTTTGTCGATAAACCATAGGAGTATGCAGTATTCGAGAGATGTAAGCAAACCTTGTTTGGCATTCTAGGATCAATGGTGTTATTTATAAAATTGTCATCATATATTGAAGATTAAGCTTTAGTGACTACTGCTTCTACACTGAAAAGAGCTCCATCGTACTCCGTGAAATGACACCATATGAGTTATGGATTGGGATAAAACCCAAGTTGTCTTTTCTTAAATTTTGGTATGCTAGGCATAAGTAAAATGTTTACAACCAAAGTCGCATGAGCACGTCTTTATAGGTTATCTCAAATAACCGTTGGGTGTTCCTCCATAACACCGAAGACAAAAGTGTTTGTCACTTAGAACGTCAATTTTCTTGAGAAGGATTTTTTGCGAAAATTTAAGTGAGAGGACAATAGAAATTTGATAAGGATATTAAACCTTAGCTATATGTGCAGAGTTGCACAATACTGGAAAGTGTCCCGCAGGCAGCCATAATGTTCATGGCTCCCATACCTCAAAGGTTGTGGTCACAAAGATCTAAGTTTCTATTGAACCGTGTAGGTCAGGTAAACAATTAAATACCAAGATTTGAGATTAAATCATTATTATTTGACAATGATGAACTGACTACATGCAAAGAAGCGATGATGGGCCTTGACTCCGTCAAATGGCTTAAAGCCATAAAATCCGTGGTAGTTCTATACATGAGAAAGCAAGTTACTGAACTTGGAAGACCCTCTGAAAAGTGTAAAGCTTATCAGTCGTATTTGGATATATAAATAAATAGACATGGATGTTTCACATCTATGAAATAGTCGACATGTTAGTAAAGAGTTTACGACAATGTTCAAAGAGTTGAATACGATAAGATTCGATCTTTTGTAGTGATATTTAGTCTGGTCGAATTAGTGTAGCAACCACTACATATGTCAATTATTATATATGCTAGTTGAATAAACAAAACAACGTTCGTCTAATAGAATGGTTACCTAGGACGTGTACGTGACATGGTCCGAGGGGTTTGTTAAATCAAAGGATGCTAAAGGGCATGCATACTTCAATAGTTGAAGTAAGCATAGCAGAGTTGGAATCTTCACCGTGATGAAAATGTTTAATTTCATCAGGGGACGATGAAGATGCTCACATTTTGCAAGAAATTAAGTGGGAGCACTGAAAAATGTTTTTAATACATTGTGTATAATATGTATTGTTGATTGGAACTGATGTATCTATTACTGACACAAGAAGGAATTTATTAAAATTATATTTAAATGAAAGTTTTGGGCAAAACTTGAATATTTTGTATCAAACGTCTATTTGGATAGATTGAGACACTAATATGATTATGCCATATTATATGGATGAAATAATAAATGAGTTCAATATGGAAATGATGAGAAAGGTTCTTGCCACATGGAAAAGGTTAAATCAAGATTCAAGTGTATTGACACTTGGTGGTTGATCAAGATTCAAGTGTATTGACACTTGGTGAATGGATCAAGATTCAAGTGTTTTGACACTTTGTGAGTAAAATCACATGAATATCTTGAGAAATGATATTCAAGTGTTTTGACACTTAGTGAGTAAAATCACATCAATATCTTGATAAACGAGATTCAAGTGTTTGGACACTTGGTGAATAAAATCACATGAATATCTTGATCAATCATACCGTGATATGTGCATATCTAGATATGTCCTATGCTCTAAATGTTATAAGCACATACCAGGGTGACTCATAAGATGATCAATGGATGATAGTAAAGATATTCTTATGATCTTTGGAAGAACTGAGAATATATTATATATGTAGAAGTGATAAATAGTTCATTGTAAAGTGTTACATTGGAACTAAACAGATAGTTCATTGTAAAATGTTACATAGATACTAATTTTTTCACAAGGTATAAACTAAGTTTATCTCAATTTAGGCTATGGGTTAAGGTGGCACAATTTGATGGAAGAAAGTTCTATGATATATTTGGATGAGTTCCAAAAGGTTAAGTATTATGAGGGATACTATAACGAAAGGCTAAGTATAAGACTGCTATAGTAGTAGCAAAGGAACTAGGTGTTGTTCACAATAGGCTAGTACTATGAAAATATATTGTATGACAACGATATCAAAATGTTTTAACCTAAAGGAACTAAAGGTCTCACCAAGGACTGAATATACAATACCACCTAATTTGAGAATGAGCATTGCATAGAGACGCAAAGTCATGTAAATACACACAGACTTGAAAGTGTCAGATCTAGAGATTAGGTTTACTACAAGAAATGCGTACGTACAACACCAGTCATAGGTGTTTATATGCGCAAGTTTCAACTTTATTATTGACTCTAGTGCAAGTGGGAGACTAAAGAGAATATGCCCAAGAGGCAATAATAAAGTTGTTATTATATTATATTCTATGTTTATGATAAATATTTATTTCTCATGTTATAATTGTGTTAACCGGAAACTTTAATACATGTGTGTTTAATAAAAAAATAAAAGGTTCCTAGAAATGCTTCTCATTACACTAGCTTGTTGAATAACAGATGATCAAGGTTTCCTAATCATGACATTGGATGTTGTTAATAACGAGGTCACAACATTGGTGGTGATGTGATGAACAATTTCCCAAAGTATAGTAACACGATTATGTCATTATGTTTACATTGCTATAATATCATTCAAAGTAACTCTAATCCTTAGACCATGAGATCACGTCAATCACTAACTCTGAAAGAATATTTTGATTCCATCAAATGTCATACCATAACAGGGTGATTATAAAGATGTTGTTGAGTACTTGGAAAGTCTTAGTTGAGGATCATGGATCAAGAGTGGAATTTCTCCATCCTGATGATGGAGAGATATACTTAGGACCCTCTCGGTGATATCACATTAACATAGCTTACAAACAAGTGATAAGATCACTAAGAATGTCATATCACGTGAACGAGAAAAGAGTACTTGTTGGGAACGAGATCAAATTAGGTATGGATGATACAAAATGATCGGGTCTCAGACAAGTAAAATAACGTGAGACAAAAGGAATTGGTTACTGCGAAAAGGATCACGCGATCACTAGTTCATAGTTGAATTAGTGGGAGTCATTATGGATCTCTAGGTCCCGCTAATGATTATTGATCAGAGAGAGTCTCGATCATGTACATGTTGGGTCCACAGCATAGAAAAAAAAATTCCTATGATGAGAACTATACGTCAAGATCTATCTACTAGATAAAGAGCAACGGGTGGACATACATCCATGGAGAACTTACCCTCGAAGACAATGAGTTTTGTTAACGAGTAGAAACTCGTGGTTGATGTAGTTGTACGCTTGCCGATCTCAAGATCGTGTGGAAGTCCGAGCGCCACAAATCAGCAGTGCATCCGTCCTCGCACACACGTTCAAGCCACCGGACAACCTCCACCTCCTCGCTCCAGCGAATCAGTGGAAGCAGCAACTCCTTCTAGACGCAAGGCCACCAAGAACATGTATCTCGCTAATCCGAGACCATGGGGGAATATCTAAAGGGGAGAGAGATCCTTCACGAGGAGGTGTGCATTGTGAGGGAGGAGAGGGGGGACTCCTCCCCTACCATGTCCGACGGCCAAGGAGGGAGCCCCCTCCTCTTCCTCATTCATGTGGTGGAAGCTCCACTCACATCAATTCAAGCTCCACCCAAAGTTCCACTCACATGCATTAAATTTCCACCAAATTTAATGCCACTCTCAATTAATAAAACTCTTTTATTTATTTTATTCAGAATTTTGTTAATTACTTTAATTAACAAACATTCACATAAAACCCTTGCAACATTTCAATATCACATGCAGAACCACTTTCTGCAATTTCACCCGAAACAATTCCGATTTCTATCGAAACAATTCATGTTTCTATCGAAACATTTCCTGCGCTTTGCTAACCTTTTGTCTGAAACATATGTGCTCCTAAATGTTGTTCGGCAAACCTTAAGTGTGTCACCCTACGGTTCGCGAATAATGCAGACATGATTGAGACTCCTCTCAGATCAATAATCAGAAGCGGGACCTAGAGATCCATACTGACTCCTGCACATTCAACGATGACTTCTGTGATTGTGAGAACCTTTAACGCTAGCAATTTAATCCCTTTGTATCATGATATAATACATGTACGAGATTCGATCATCGGTATCCAAATACCCAGTTTGATCTCGTTACCGACATGCAATCTTTTCTCGTTCCCGTGATATAACATTCTAGTGATCACATTACTTGCTTGCAAGCTATCTTAATGTGATATCACTGAGAGGGCCCAGAGTATATCTATCCGTCATCGGGATTGATAAATTCCACTCTTGATCCATGAGCCTCAACATAACACCTTCATAGCACTGAACCCACCTTTATAGTCACCTTGTTACGGTGTGATGTTTGATGTTATCAAGATACTTTTCCGGTGTTAGCAATTAACATGATCTCATGATTTAAGGACTAAGACTACTTCATACGATGTTATAGCAATATAAACATAATGACTTGATCGTAATACTATACTTCGGATGAATGTTCATCACATCATTTCACAAATGTTGGGACCTTGTTATTAATAACATCCAATGTCCATGATCATGAAACCTTGATCATCTTGTTAATCAACAAGCTAGTCTATAAGAGAGGCATAACTAGGAACCCTTTTTGTTTATTAAACACACATGTATTGATGTTTCCTATCAATACAATTATAGCATGCAAAATAAACATCTATCATATACAAGGAATACATAATAACAACTTTATTATTGCCTCTCAGGGCATATTTCCTTGAGTCTTCCACTTGCACTAGAGACAATAATCTAGTTTACATAGTGATAAATCTAACACCCATGGAGTTCTGGTGTTGATCATGTTTTACCCTAGGGAGAACTTTAGTCAACGGATCTGCTACATTCAGGTCTGTGTGCATTTTACAAATCTTTATGTCTCCATCCTTGACATGCTCGCGGATGGAGTGAAACCGGCGCTTAATATGCTTGGAATTCTTGTGAGACCTTGGTTCCTTGGCGTTGGCTATGGCTCCATTGTTTTCACAATAGATCACCATTGGGTCCAACGCACTAGGAACCACACATAGTTCCATTATGAACTCCTTCATCCAAACCGCTTCCTGCGCCGCTTCTGAAGCAGCAACATATTCCGCCTCCGTCGTTGATCCAGCCACCACAGGTTGTTTGGAACTCCTCCAACTAACTGCTGCTCCGTTCAAGAGAAATACGTATCCGGATTGAGACTTTGAGTCATCCGGATTAGTGTCAAAGCTAGCATCGACATAACACTTAGCGACTAGCTCTTCTTCACCTCCGTATACAAGAAACATATCCTTAGTTCTTCTCAAGTACTTAAGGATATCCTTGACCGCTATCCAGTGTTCCAATCCTGGATTAGATTGGTACCTACTAGTCAAACTAATAGCATGTGCCACATCTGGTCTTGTACATAGCATGGCGTACATTATAGATCCTATGGCTGAGGCATAGGGGATCTTATCCATTATCTCTCTTTCTTCTGCCGTAGCAGGACTTTGAGTCTTACTCAATGTCTTGCCTTGCAACATAGGTAAGAACCCCTTCTTACTTCCATCCATATTAAACTTCTTTAATATATTATCAAGGTATGTACTCTGCGATAGCCCAATTAGGCGTCTTGATCTATCTCTATAGATTTTAATGCCTAATATATATGAAGCTTCCCCAAGGTCCTTCATCAAAAATTTGTTGTTTAGATAACTTTTAACATTGTTTAAAAGATCTATATCATTTCTAATCAATAATATGTCATCCACATATAATATTAGAAATGCCACATTGCTCCCACTCACTTTCTTGTAAATACAAGACTCTCCATAAGTTTGGACAAATCCAAACTCTTTGATCACCTCATCAAAGCGGAGATTCCAACTCCGGGATGCTTGCTTCAGTCCATAGATGGATCGCTGAAGCTTGCATACTTTATCAGCATCCTTAGGATCAACAAAACCCTTAGGTTGTATCATATACAACTCTTCTTCAATATTACCATTGAGGAACGCAATATTTTACATCCATTTGCCATATTTTATAATCGAAATATGCAGCAATTGCTAACATAATCCTAACCGACTTAAGCATCGCTACGGGAGAGAATGTCTCATCGTAGTCAACTCCTTAAATTTGTCGAAACCCCTTTGTGACAAGTCGAGCCTTATAGATGGTCACATTACCATCAGCATCAGTTTTTCTTTTGAAAATCCATTTATTCTCAACGGCCTTTCGATCGTGAGGTAAGTCTACCAAGGTCCAAACCTGGTTTTCATACATTGATTCCATCTCGGATTTCATGGCTTCTAGCCATTTTTTGGAATTAGGGCTCATCATCGCTTCTTCATACGTTGCAGGGGCATCTATTTCATCAATCATGAAATTCATAACATGATTGCCGTACAGTTCAGGAGCTGCACGTTGATGGCTCAATGCACGGCGCCTAGAAAAATGCTTGATGGCGGTGTTGATGTAGAGCTTGTTGGGAACCCCAAGAGGAAGGTATAATGAGCATAGCAACAAGTTTCCCTTAGTTATGAAACCAAGGTTTAATCGAACCAGTAGGAGCAAGGAAACACCCCAAAGGTGTTACTAGCTGAGCTTTGGCAGGGCGCACTACCGGTGCTAGTAGCAACGTGGAGACCTGCACAACACAACCACAGAACTTTGTCCCCAACTTGCGATGAGGTTGTCAATCTCACCATGTTTTGCGGAAAACAAAGGATTAAACGTATCGAATGGAAAGAAGTAAAAGTTTGCAGAAAGTAAACACAAAGCAGTAAAAGATTGTAGATTGTATGTAAAAGACAAGGACCGGGATCCATAGTTCACTAGAGGTGGCTCTCCTTAGATAGATAACATGCTGGGTGAACAAATTACAGCGGGGCAATTGACAAACACCGAGAAAGCAATACATGCATATACTAATCATCTTGACTCCTCTGAGACTTGATTGGGCATTACAATATAATACATAGATCGCCATCCAACTGCATCTATGACTAATAATCCACCTTCAGGTGATCATCCGAACCCCCTCCAGTATTAAGTTGCAAGCAACAGATTATTGCTTTACGAACCGCGTGTAAAGTAAACAATACGATTGTTCTATGAACAAAAGATCGTTGTTTTCTCCCTAGTAGCAACAACACATCTAGTACCTTAGAGATTTTTGTCACTTCCCCAGATTACCAGAGGCATGAACCCACTATCGAGCATAAATACTAACTCTTGGAGTTGCTAGCATCTACTTGGCCAAGATAGCTACTAACAACGGAAAGCATGCAAGATCTCAAATAACAAAGACATGATAGAATCAATAATCAATCTGAAATAGCATCTCAATATCCATCGGATCCCCGCAAACACAACATGTATGGATTACAAAAAGATGATCTTGATCATGAACGGACCTCATAAGATCTAAATATGAAAGCACAAAGGAGGAGAAACCAGCCATCTAGCTACTACATGGATCCGTAGTCCAAGGATGAACTACTCACGCATCACACCGGAGGCTTGCATGGTGATGAAGAAGGCCTCCAGGGTGAATTCCCCTCTCCGGCAGGGTGCCGGGAAGAGCTTCAGATCCCTCCCGATCTAGGGATGGAGATGACGTTCTGAGACTCTTCGTGGATTTTTGATCGGGTACTTAGGGTTTTCGTCCCGAGGGCAATATATAGGCGGAAGGAGGGGCCGAGGGGGTGCCGGGAGCCACCACACCACCCCCTGGTGCGGGCCAGGCCTGGCCGCGTGGCCAGGTGGTGTGGCCGGCCCCTGGCCCCTCTCCGTCTCGTATTCTGGCACTTGATCCCTTCCGGAAAAATAGGCACTTTGGCTTTTGTCCCGTCCAATTTCGAGAATATTCATTTTCTGACTTTCTTGGAACCAAAAACAGCAGAAAACAGGCAGCTGGCACTGTGGCTCTTGTTAATAGGTTAGTCCAAGAAATCATATGAAAAGTACTCCAAAGTTGGAACAAAACGCAAGAAAGTCGATGAAACCAAGCATGGAACATCAAAAATTATAGATACATTTGCAATGTATCAACATCCCCAAGCTTAACTCCTTCTCGTTCTCGAGTAGGTAAGTGATAAAAAGAAATAATTTTTGAGGTGACATGCACCATCAAAGACTTGATCAAAATATTTGCAAAACACTCAAAGCTGGGATCATAGTACTTCAATCATAACATGAAAGACAAAGTTCTAGCAATAAGCAAAGAAACTATGATGCAACATGAAAAGGCACAAACAAAAGAATCATGAATAACATGCTTTGCAAGACGTTTGTTTGTTTCACATAAAGAAAACATAGCATAATAGTATTCATCTTGTCCCTCAATAGAGTAGCAAATATAAATGCATAGGACACCTTCAAAGTTCATAAGAGTGACTAGATACAATAGTTTAAAACAAGCAATATCAAAGTATGTATCAATCAACTAGTCTTGGGACAATGCACATAGAACTAAGAATGGCCACTATGCTCTCAAAGTAGGTGCATAAAGATAGAAGGTGGAGACTCAATATAATGGTGGAAGAAAGGCCTTTTATAAAAGGAAGTAGGGATTCAAGTCTCATAAAGAGCTTCCAAAAATTATGGTACTTATAGCTTCCAGCTCTCATTGCCCCTATCATAAGCATCTTTAAGGTGATTAAGGTTAAAGTGACACAACTAAGAGGATAAGCTTGACAAGTTATAAACCAAAATCTCATGCCCCTTACTTACGAAGACCGATCCTCATGCTACTCAACTTCAGTCACGAGTAAGCTCTTGTCATTGTAAGTATATGTGTATCATTAAGAACCGCCAACGGGTACCCCTTGCACATGATACGGGAGCTTTCCCATAATCAAAATGACAAGGTAAGCAGACAATGAGCATCTCAACGATCTTTTTATTTGCTATTTGCATAGGTTTTTATTGAGGATGCTTCATAGAGTGCTCATTATGGTGATGCTGCAAGTTTCCACCATTATTAGGCATGGCTTAGGCTAGCGGCCCAGGCGTTTCTCTAACACACATACAAACTCCATGATCTTACAAGTTCCACTTTTATTTCACACCGCCGGGATCCGTGAGCAAAAGAACATGATATCAACGGGGTACAAAGTACAAGTGTAATGTTGAAAGCGTTCCCCATGGTACATGGTTCTGCTAATTTCAACTTATAAAGTGCAAGCATATACGCAACAAAGAAGGACCCAATGGTTCAAGTTTATTAGAGGCAAAAAGTAAAGTGTGCCATCAAGTTCGTGAGAGCTTTAATCACTAGTTTTCTCATAACAAGTGGAAGGTAAACAAAAGCATGAATATACTTGGAATAGCATAAGCTAGTAGGTAGGTATGGTGGAATCTTTGGAATAACTTGGTTTAGGGAGTTGGATGCATGAGTGGAACTCATACCTTGTTGTGGAGGCTAGCAAAAGACTGGGAGCGACAAACCAAGAGAGCAATAATGGCCATAATCATGCAGAGCGACAAAACATCATTGATCAAAGCATAAAGTGATACTACAAGTTGAAAACTAAAGGATCATAAAGGCTATGGTGACTTGTGACAGTCATAACATGGTGTGAGCATGTGCCAAGTCAACCCAAATAAAGCATCAAAGGAGAATACCACTATACTATGCTTTAATATGCTAAAACAACGCATGATTCATCCAAGGCACATTAAGCAATCTCAATTGTTTATAACAAGTCATGCTACAACAAAGAATACTAAGCATAAAGCCAAAACAATATCAAGCATGGCATGACAAAGCATAGCCACAGTCAAGAACGAGCTCTTTTTACCACATAAGCATGAACTTTCCTACTCTTTTCCAAACCAAACCAAACTATTTGCAAACCAATGTATGAAAGAGGGGTACAACCAACTTATTCAGAAAACTAAGCAAACCAAGCAAACTAAAAACCAAAACCAAATCGAAAAAGAAGACACTCCAAGAAAAACACAACTGTGCATGAAACAATAAAAATGAAGCGTTTGGAAGAAACCTGGAATTTTTATTGATGAAGAAGGGGATGCCTTGGGCATCCCCAAGCTTTGACGCTTGTACTTCTTGGATATTTCTTGGGGTGACACGCGTGGCATCCCCAAGCTTGAGCTTTAGTCCGTCCTTCATCTCATTACTCATTCCTTCCATACACCAGAAAATTTTCCTTCATACAAAACTTCACACAATCTCATTAGCAACATTAGTGCACTTAAGATAAATAAGTCTCAAGGTTCAGTTCTAACACCAAATAAACTTCCATTAGAACACTAGCTACTGTAGCACTTCACTCAAAAATCTCAATTCCCCAAAAGAACTAAAGAAGGAACCAACAAGAAGCAAATGCAGAAAATGGCAGAAATCTGTCAAAACATACCAGCAGGTAAAGAAGAATTTTTTTCGAAGACCTTATGTTGCTCAAATCAAAAAATGTTGAACTAAAGAAAGTTATATAACAACCTGGGGCAAAATCACAAAACATTACAGCTCAATCCGACATACAGAGCTCTCTCAGTAATTTTTACGGTGATGCACAAAAATCTGTTTCGGGACAACAACTTTCCCAATCATTACTTCACTCTCATTAGAGGTTACTCTTGGCACAAAAAGCAAATAAAAAGGATAAGGAGAGGTTATTACAGAGGTAATAACTTCCAAGACTCATCTAAAACTCTTGGGTTATCTCCCAACAAGTACTTTTCTTTAACGCCTTTAAGTTAGGCATAAGAAGCAAGGAAAGAACAAGTGTTCTCAAATGAAGAAGCATTAAGACCAAATTTTGTTTTCATAGGAGAAGAAAAAGAAATATTTTCTCTCTTTTTAGGGAAGTGTTGTATACCTTTCTTGAGTGGGAGTTGATATTTAATGGTGCCTTCTTTCGTATCAATGATGGCACCAAATGTTCTAAGAAAAGGTCTTCCCAAAGTAATAGGACAAGAAGCATTGTATTCAACATCCAAAACATAGAAATCAACGGGGACATAGGAATCGTTAACCATAATAAGAACATCATTAAGACTCCCCATGAGTTTCTTTTTAGCATTATCATCAAGTGGGACATTCAAATAACAATCTTCAAGAGGAGGCAAATCAAGCATATCATAAATCCTTCTAGGCATAATAGAAACACTACTACCAAGATCACACAAAACTTTGAAATCAAAGTCATTCACTTTAATATTAATGATGGATTCCCAACCATCTTCTTGTTTTATAGGAATAGAAGCTTTATGTTTCATATTTTCTTCTTTAATCTTTATGAGAGCATCAGTAATGTGTTTTGTAAAGGCCATGTTCATAGCACTAGCATTAGGACTTTTAGCAAGCTTTTGTAGGAACTTAATAACTTCAGAGATGTTGCAACCATCAAGATCAAAATCAAATTTATCATCTAAAGTAGTAGAACTATTGCTAGCCTCAACACTAGTGGTGGTAATAGTAGAAACACTAATGTTTCTAGCAATTTCATCTTCTCTTTCCCACTTAGCATGTAATTCAGCTAATAGTCTAAAATTTTCATCAATTCTTACTTGTATAGCATTAGTAGCTGCAAAGGGATTCTCATTAGTTTCAGGTTTAGCAACCATTTTATTCAAAGAAGATTGAGCTACAGCCAAAGATGCTATATTTCTTTCTGCATTAGAGAGTTTTTCCTCAATAGTTTTATTGAAAGCAGTTTGTTTACTAATAAACTCTTTAAGCATAACTTCAAGTTTAGAGAGAGCACTCTTATTATTGTTGTAGCAATTTCCATAAGCATTACCATTGTTGGGAGGATATGGCTTATAATTGTTGTTACCAAAATTGTTCCTATAAGCATTATTACCATAAGCATTGTTGCCAAAGTTGTTATTTCTTATGAAGTTCACATCAACTTGCTATTCTTGAGCAACCAAAGAGGCTAAAGGAACATTATTTGGATCAATATGGGCTTTCCCATTAACAAGCATAGACATAATAATATCAATCTTCTCACTCAAGGAGGAAGTTTCCTCAATAGAATTTACCTTCTTACCTTGTGGAGCTCTCTCAGTATGCCATTCAGAATAATTAACCATCATATTGTCCAGAAGTTTTGTTGCAGCACCCAAAGTGATGGTCATAAAGGTACCTCCAGCAGCAGAATCCAATAGGTTCCTTGAAGAATAGTTCAATCCTGCATAAAAAGTTTGGATGATCATCCAAGCAGTCAGTCAATGAGTGGGGCAATTCTTTAACAAAGATTTCATTCTTTCCCAAGCTTGAGCAACATGCTCATTATCAAGTTGTTTAAACTTCATTATTTCACTTCTCATGGATATAATCTTAGCAGTATTTTCCAATAAAAGCATCTTTGCACTTAGTCCAAGAATCAATACTATTCCTAGTTAAGGAATTCAACCATTCTTTAGCTTTTCCTCTCAAAGAGAAAGGAAACAATTTCAGTTTAATAATATCACCATCTATATCCTTATGATTTTGCATCTCACAAAGTTCAACAAAGTTATTTAGATGGGAAGCAGCATCTTCATTACCAATACTAGAAAATTATTCTCTCATAACAAGATTGAGCAAAGCAGGTTTTATCTCAAAGAAAGTATTTTCAGCCACAGGTGGAGCAATAGGTGTGCTCATAAATTCATTCTTGTTGGTGCTAGTGAAGTCACACAACTTAGTGTTTTCAAGAGTAGCCATTTTTTTGGGTTTTCAAATAAGAAAGCAAACAAGTAAAACTAATTTTTTTGTGTTTTTGAATAACAAAACAAGCAAACAAAGCAAAAAGAAAACTAAGGAAAACAAAAACAACAAAGTAAAGAGATTGGTTATGAGGGACTCCCCTTGTGAAGATGTCCTTGACTCCCCGGCAACGGCGCCAGAAAAATGCTTGATGGCTCAATGCACGGCTCCTAGAAAAGTGCTTGATGGCGATGTTGATGTAGAGCTCGTTGGGAACCCCAAGAGGAAGGTATGATGAGCACAGCAGCAAGTTTCCCTCAGTTATGAAACCAAGGTTTAATCGAACCAGTAGGAGCAAGGAAACACCCCAAAGGTGGTACTAGCTGAGCTTTGGCAGGGCGCACTACCGGTGCTAGTAGCAACGTGGAGACCTGCATAACACAACCACAGAACTTTGTCCCCAACTTGCGATGAGGTTGTCAATCTCACCGTGTTTTGTGGAAAACAAAGGATTAAACGTATCGAATGGAAAGAAATAAAAGTTTGCAGAAACTAAACACAAAGCAGTAAAAGATTGTAGATTGTATGTAAAAGACAAGGACCGGGATCCATAGTTCACTAGAGGTGGCTCTCCTTAGATAGATAACATGCTGGGTGAACAAATTACAGCGGGGCAATTGACAAACACCGAGAAAGCAATACATGCATATACTAATCATCTTGACTCCTCTGAGAATTGATTGGGCATTACAACATAATACATAGACAATCCTCCTTCAGGTTATCATCTGAACCCCCTCCAGTATTAAGTTGCAAGCAATAGATTATTGCTTTACGAACTGCGTGTAAAGTAAACAATACGATTGTTCTATGAACAAAGGATTGTTGTTTTCTCCCTAGTAGCAACAGCACATCTAGTACCTTAGAGATTTCTGTCACTTCCCCAGATTACCAGAGGCATGAACCCACTATCGAGCATAAATACTAACTCTTGGAGTTGCTAGCATCTACTTGTCCAAGATAGCTACTAACAACGGAAAGCATGCAAGATCTCAAATAACAAAGACATGATAGAATCAATAATCAATCTAAAATAGCATCTCAATATCCATCGGATCCCTGCAAACACAACATGTATGGATTACAAAAAGATGATCTTGATCATGAACGGAGCTCACAAGGTCTAAACATGAAAGCACAAAGGAGGAGAAACCAGCCATCTAGCTACTACAAGGATCCGTAGTCCAAGTATGAACTACTCACGCATCACACCGGAGGCTTGCATGGTGATGAAGAAGGCCTCCAGGGTGAATTCCCCTCTCCGGCAGGGTGCCGGGAAGAGCTTAAGATTCCTCCCGATCTAGGGATGGAGATGACGGCGGCTACAGACTCTTTCGTGGATTTTTGATCGGGTACTTAGGGTTTTCGTCCTGAGGGCAATATATAGGTGGAAGGAGAGGCCGAGGGGGTGCCGGGAGCCACCACACCACCCCCTAACGCAGGCCAGGCCTGGCCGTGCGGCCAGGTGGTGTGGCTGGCCCTTGGCCCCTCTCCGTCTCGTATTCTGGCACTTGATCCCTTCCGGAAAAATAGGCACTTTGGCTTTTGTCCCGTCCAATTCCGAGAATATTCATTTTCTGACTTTCTTGGAACCAAAAACAGCAGAAAACACGCAGCTGGCATTGTGGCTCTTGTTAATAGGTTAGTCCAAGAAATCATATGAAAAGTACTCCAAAGTTGGAACAAAACACAAGAAAGTGGATAAAACCAAGCATGGAACATCAAAAATTATAGATACATTTGCAATGTATCACACGTGTCCTGCTTCACCTGCGAGGTTCGGTAGTGTCCTCTTTCAGAGTTTCATGATCAATATCATTAGCTCTCTCCTCATTAGGTGAAGTCAACTCCGAAACAACTTCCGGTGCTGCGCTACTCGCCATTTCATGAAGAGAAGGTTCAATAAACTCTTCGAGTTCTACCTTCTGACTACTCACACCTTTCGCGAGAAACTCCTTCTCAAGAAAGGATCCATTCTTGGCAACAAAAACCTTGCCCTCGGATCTGTGATAGAAGGTATACCTGATACATTGCAAATGTATCTATAATTTTTGATGTTCCATGCTTGGTTTTATCCACTTTCTTGTGTTTTGTTCCAACTTTGGAGTACTTTTCATATGATTTCTTGGACTAACCTATTAACAAGAGACACAGTGCTAGCTGCTTGTTTTCTGCTGTTTTTGGTTCCAGGAAAGTCAGAAAATGAATATTCTCGGAATTGGACGGGATAAAAGCCAAAGTGCCTATTTTTCCGGAAGGGATCAAGTGCCGTAATCATTTAGACGGAAGGGCCAGGAGCCACCACACCACCTGGTCAGGCCCAGGCTGTGCCCAAGGCCAGGGGTGGTGGGGCCCCGGCACCTCGGCCTCCTTCCGCCTATAAGTTGCCCTCAGGATAAAAACCCTAGGTACCGATCAAAATCCTCGAAGAGTTTAGAGTCGCCATCTCCATCCCTAGATCGGAGGGATTCAAGCTCTTCCTGCACCCCGTCAGAGGGGAATTCACCGAGGCCTTCTTCATCACCATGCAAGCCTCCGTGTGATGCGTGAGTAGTTCATCCTTGACCACGGATCCATGTAGTAGCTAGATGGCTGGTTTCTCCTCCTTTGTGCTTTCATGTTTAGATCTTGTGAGTCTGCTCATGATCAAGATCATCTTTTGTAATCCATACATGTTGTGTTTATGGGATCCGATGGATATTGAGATGCTATTTCAGATTGATTATTGATTCTATCATGTATTTGTTATTTGAGATCTTGCATGCTTTCCGTTGTTAGTAGCTATCTTGGCCAAGTAGATGGTAGCAACTCCAAGAGTTAGTATTTATGCTCGATAGTAGGTTCATGCCTCCGTAACTGGGAAGTGACAAAAATCTCTAAGGTACTAGATGTGTTGTTGCTACTAGGGAGAAAACAACGATCTTTTGTTCATAGAACAATCGTATTGTTTACTTTACACGCAGTTCGTAAAGCAATAATCTATTGCTTGCAACTTAATACTGGAGGGGGTTCGGATGATAACCTGAAGGTGGATTATTAGTCATAGATGCAATTGGATGGCGGTCTATGTATTATGTTGTAATACCCAATCAAGTCTCAAAGGAGTCAAGATGATTAGTATATGCATGTATTGCTTTCTCGGTGTTTGTCAATTGCCCCGCTGTAATTTGTTCACCCAGCATGTTTTCTATCTAAGGAGAGCCACCTCTAGTGAACTATGGATCCCGGTCCTTGTCTTTTACATACAATCTACAATCTTTTACTGCTTTGTGTTTACTTTCTACAAACTTTTACTTCTTTCCATTCGATACGTTTAATCCTTTATTTTCCGCAAAACACGGTGAGATTGACAACCTCATCGCAAGTTGGGGACAAAGTTCTGTGGTTGTGTTGTGTAGGTCTCCACGTTGCTACTAGCACCGGTAGTGCGCCCTGCCAAAGCTCAGATAGTAACACCTTTGGGGTGTTTCCTTGCTCTTACTGGTTCGATTAAACCTTGGTTGCATAACTGAGGGAAAACTTACTGCTATGCTCATCATACCTTCCTCTTGGGGTTCCCAACGAGCTCTACGTTGAAAGTCGAGTGCATCAAGCATTTTTCTGGCGCTGTTGCCGGGGAGTCAAGGACATCTTCACAAGGGGAGTCCCTCATAACCAATCTCTTTACTTTGTTGTTTTTGTTTTGCTTAGTTTATTTTTTTGCTTTGTTTGCTTTTTTGGTTCTTCAAAAACACAAAAAAATTAGGTTTACTTGCTTTGCTTTCTTATTTGAAACCCCCAAAAAAATGACTACTCTTGAAAACACTAAGTTGTGTGACTTCACTAGCACCAACAACAATGATTTTATGAGCACTCCTATTGCTCCATTTGTGGCTGAAAATACTTTCTTTGAGATAAAACCTGCTTTGCTCAATCTTGTTATGAGAGAACAATTTTCTGGTATTGGTAATGAAGATGATGCTTCCCATCTAAATAACTTTATTGAACTTTGTGAGATGCAAAAGCATAGGGATATAGATGGCGATATTATTAAGCTGAAATTGTTTCCTTTCTCTTTGAGAGGAAAAGCTAAAGAATGGTTGAATTCCTTAACTAGGAATAGTATTGATTCTTGGACTAAGTGCAAAGATGCATTTATTGGAAAATACTATCCTCCTGCTAAGATTATATCCATGAGAAGTGAAATAATGAAGTTTAAACAACTTGATAATGAGCATGTTGCTCAAGCTTGGGAAAGAATGAAATCTTTGGTAAAGAATTGTCCCACTCATGGACTGACTGCTTGGATGATCATCCAAACTTTTTATGCAGGATTGAACTATTCTTCAAGGAACCTATTGGATTCAGCTGCTGGAGGTACCTTTATGACCATCACTTTGGGTGCTGCAACAAAACTATTGGATAATATGATGGTTAATTATTCTGAATGGCATACTGAGAGAGCTCCACAAGGTAAGAAGGTAAATTCTGTTGAAGAAACCTCCTCCTTGAGTGATAAGATTGATATTATTATGTCTATGCTTGTTAATGGGAAAGCCCATATTGATCCAAATAATGTTCCTATAGCCTCTTTGGTTGCTCAAGAAGAGCAAGTTGATGTGAACTTCAAAAGAAATAACAACTTTGGCAACAATGCTTTTGGTAATAACAATTATATGCCCTACCCTCCTAGTAATACTTATGGCTATAATGGTAAACCTCGATTGCCTAGTGAAGGAAGAATTTTAGAAGTTGAAAGAGCCACTAAAAACTTCATGCAAATGCAATATGAGCAAAATAAACTATTCACCAAAACTATGGAGGAACAATCTATCATCTTGAAGAACATTAGCCATCAACTTGAGAGTCTAAATAGGGAAATTCCTAGTTTACAATTGAAACTCTCTAATGCTGAAAGAAATATATCATCTTTGTCTGAAGCTCAATCTTCATTGATTAATAAAATGGCTGCTAAACCTGAAACTAATGAGAATCCCTTTGCAGCTACTAATGTCATACAAGTCAGAATTGATGAAAATGTTAGACTATTAGCTGAATTACATGCTAAGTGGGAAATAGAAGATGAAATTGCTAGAAACATTAGTGTTTCTACTATTACCACCACTAGTGTTGAGGCTAGGAAGAGTTCTACTACTTTAGATGATAAAGTTGATTTTGATCTTGACGGTTGCAATATCTCTGAAGTTATTAAGTTCCTACAAAAGCTTGCTAAAAGTCCTAATGCTAGTGCTATGAACATGGCTTTTACAAAACACATTACTGATGCTCTCATAAAGATTAAAGAAGAAAATATGAAACATAAATCTTCTATTCCTATAAACCAAGAATATGGTTGGGAACCCATCATTAATATGAAAGTGAATGACTTTGATTTCAAAGATTTGTGTGATCTTGATAGTAGTGTGTCTATTATGCCTAGAAGGATTTATGATATGCTTGATTTGCCTCCTCTTGAAGATTGTTATTTGAATGTTCCACTTGCTAATGCTAAAAAGAAACTCATGGGGAGTCTTAATTATGTTCTTATTATGGTTAATGATTCCTATGTCCCCGTTGATTTCTATGTTTTGGATGTTGAATACAATGCTTCTTGTCCTATTACTTTGGGAAGACCTTTTCTTAGAACTGTTGGTGCCATCATTGATATGAAAGAAGGCACCATTAAATATCAACTCCCACTCAAGAAAGGTATAGAACACTACCCTAAAAAGAGAGAAAAGATTTCTTTTGCTTCTCCTATGAAAACAAAATTTGGTCTTAATGCTTCTTCATTTGAGAACACTTGATTCTTTCTTTGCTTCTTTTGCCTAACTTAAAGGCGTTAAAGAAAAGTATTTGTTGGGAGATAACCCAAGAGTTTTAGATGAGTATTGGAAGTTATTACTTCAGTAATAACCGCTCCTTATCCTTTTTATTTGCTTTTTGTGCCAAGAGTAACCTCTATTGAGAGTGAAGTAATGAACGGAAAAGTTGCTGTCCCGAAACAGATTTCTGTGCTTCACCGTAAAAATTCCTGAGAGAGTTCTGTACGTAGGATTTAGCTGTAATTGTTTGTGCTTCTGCCCCAGGTTGTTATCTAACTTGCGTTAGTTCAGCACTTTTTGATTTGAGCAACAGAAGGTCTTCGAAAAAATTCGTGTTTACCTGCTGGTCTGTTTTGACAGATTTCTGCCATTTTCTGCATTTCCTTCTTGTTAGTTCCTTCTTGAGTTCCTTTGGGGAATTGAGCTTTTTGAGGGAAGTGCTACAGTATCTAGTGTTCTAATGGAAGTTTATTTGGTGTTAGAACTGAACCTTGAGACTTATTTATCCTAAGTGCACTAATGTTGCTAATGAGATTGTGTGAAGTTTTGTATGAAGGAAAAAATTTAGGTGTATGGAAGGAATGAGTAATGAGATGAAGGATGGACTAAAGCTCAAGCTTGGGGATGCCACGCATGTCACCCCAAGAAATATCAAAGAATTACAAGCGTCAAAGCTTGGGGATGCCCAAGGCATCCCCTTCTTCATCAATAAAAATCCCAGGTTTCTTCCAAACGCTTCATTTTTATTGTTTCATACATAGTTGTGTTTTTCTTGGAGCGTCTTCTTTTCATTTTTGTTTTGGTTTTTAGTTTGCTTGGTTTGCTTAGTTTTCTAAATAATTTTGTTGGACCCCCTCTTTCATATGTTGGTTTGCAATTAGTCTGGTTTGGTTTGGTTTGGAAAAGAGTAGGAAAGTTCATGCTTATGTGGTAAGAAGAGCTCGTTTTTAACTATGGCTATGCTTTGTCATGCCATGCTTGATATTGTTTTGGCTTTATGCTTAGTATTATTTGCTGTAGCATGACTTGTTATAAACAATTGAGATTGCTTAATGTGCCTTGGATGAATCATGCGTTGTTTTAACATATTAAAGCATAGTATAGTGGTATTCTCCTTTGATGCTTTATTTGGGTTGACTTGGCGCATGCTCACACCATGTTATGACTATCACAAGTCACCATAGCCTTTATTTTCCTTTAGTTTTCAACTTGTAGTATCACTTTATGCTTTGATCAATGATGTTTTGTCGCTCTGCATGATTATGGCCATTATTTCTCTCTTAGTTTGTCGCTCCCAGTCTTTTGCTAGCCTCCACAACAAAGTATGAGTTCCACTCATGCATCCAACTTCCTAAACGAAGTTTTTCCAAAGAGTCCACCATACCTACCTACTAGATTATGCTATTCCAAGTACATTCATGCTTTTGTTTACCTTCCACTTGTTATGAGAAAACTAGTGATTAAAGCTCTCACGAACTTGATGGCACACTTTACTTTATTGCCTCTAATAAACTTGAACCATTGGGTCCTTCTTTGTTGCGTATATGCTTGCTCTTTATAAGTTGAAATTAGCAGAACCATGTTTCATGGGGAACGCTTTCAACATTGCACTTGTACTTTGTACCCCGTTGATATCATGTTCTTTTGCTTATGGATCCCAGCGGTGTGAAATAAAAGTGGAAGTTGTAAGATCACGGAGTTTGTGTGTGTGTTAGAGAAATGCCTGGGCCGCTAGCCTAAGCCATGCCTAATCATGGTGGAAACTTGCAGCATCACCATAATGAGCACTCTATGAAGCATCCTCAATAAAAACCTATGCGGATAGCAAATAAAAAGATCGCTGAGATGCTCATTGTCTGCTTGCCTTGTCATTTTGATTATGGGTAAGATCCCGTATCATGTGCAAGGGGTACCCCATTGGCGGTTCTTAATGATACACATATACTTACAATGACAAGAGCTTACTCGTGACTGAAGTTGAGTAGCATGAGGATCGGTCTTCGTAAGTAAGGGGCATGAGATTTCGGTTTATAACTTGTCAAGCATATCCTCTTAGTTGTGTCACTTTAACCTTAATCACTTAAATATGCTTATGATAGGGGCAATGAGAGCTGAAAGCTATAAGTATCATAATTTTTGTAAGCTCTTTATGAGACTTGAATCCCTACTTCCTTTTACAAAAGGTCTTTCCTCCACCATTATATTGAGTCTCCACCTTCTATCTTTATGCACTACTTTGAGAGCATAGTGGCCATTCTTAGTTCTATGTGCATTGTCCGAAGACTAGTTGATTGATGCATAACTTGTTATTGCTTGTTTGAACTATTGTATCTAGTCACTCTTATGAACTTTGAAGGTGTCCTATGCATTTATATTTGCTACTCTATGAGGGACAAGCTGAATACTTTTATGCTATGTTTTCATTATGTTAAACAAACAAACGTCTTGCAAAGCATTGTTATTCATGAATATTTTCTTTGTGCCTTTTCATGTTGCATCATAGTATCTTTGCTTATTGCTAGAACTTTGTATTTCATGTTATGATTGAAGTACTATGATCCAGCCTTGAATGTTTTGCAAATACTTTGATAAAGTCTTTGATGGTGCATGTCACCTCAAAAATTCTTTCTTTTTATCACTTACCTACTGGAGGACGAGCAGGAGTTAAGCTTGGGGATGTTGATACATTGCAAATGTATCTATAATTTTTGATGTTCCATGCTTGGTTTTATCCACTTTCTTGTGTTTTGTTCCAACTTTGGAGTACTTTTCATATGATTTCTTGGACTAACCTATTAACAAGAGCCACAGTGCAAATGCCTGTTTTTCTGCTGTTTTGGTTCCGTGAAAGTCGAAAATGAATATTCTCGGAATTGGACGGGACAAAAGCCAAAATGCCTATTTTTCCGGAAGGGATCAAGTGCCAGAATACGAGTTGGAGAAGGGCCAGGGAGCCACCACACCACCTGGTCACGCGGCCAGGCCTGGCCGCCAGAGGTGGTGTGTGGCTCTGCAACCCTCGGCCTCTCCTTCGCCTATAAGTTGCCCTCGGGATGAAAACCCTAGGTACCGATCAAAAATCCACGAAAAGAGTCTCAGAGTCATCTCCATCCCTAGATTGGGAGGATTGAAGCTCTTCCGGCACCACGGAGAGGGAATTCACCTTGGAGGCCTTCTTCATCACCATGCAAGCCTCCGGTGTGATGCGTGAGTAGTTCATCCTTGGACTACGGATCCATGTAGTAGCTAGATGGCTGGTTTCTCCTCCTTTGTGCTTTCATGTTTAGATCTTGTGAGCTCCATTCATGATCAAGATCGTTTATTTGTAATTCATACATGTTGTGTTTGCGGGGATCCGATGGATATTGAGATGCTATTTCACATTGATTATTGATTCTATCATGTCTTTGTTATTTGAGATCTTGCATGCTTTCCGTTGTTAGTAGCTATCTTGGCCAAGTAGATGCTAGCAACTCCAAGAGTTAGTATTTACGCTCGATAGTGGGTTCATGCCTCTGGTAATCTAGGGAAGTGACAGAAATCTCTAAGGTACAAGATGTGCAGTTGCTACTAGGGAGAAAACAATGATCTTTTGTTCATAGAACAATTGTATTGTTTACTTTACACGCAGTTCGTAAAGCAATAATCTGTTGCTTACAACTTAATAGGTTCAGATGATAACCTGAAGGTGGATTATTAGTCATAGATACAGTTGGATGGCGGTCTATGTATTATGTTGTAATGCCCAATCAAGTCTCAAAGGAGTCAACATGATTAGTATATGCATGTATTGCTTTCTCGGTGTTTGTCAATTTCCCCGCTGTAATTTGTTCACCCAGCATGTTTTCTATCTAAGGAGAGCCACCTCTAGTGAACTATGGATCTCGGTCCTTGTCTTTTACATACAATCTACAATCTTTTACTGCTTTGTGTTTACTTTCTGCAAACTTTTACTTCTTTCCATTCGATACGTTTAATCCTCTGTTTTCCGCAAAACACGGTGAGATTGACAACCTCATCGCAAGTTGGGGACAAAGTTCTGTGGTTGTGTTTTGTAGGTCTCCACGTTGCTGTAGCATCGGTAGTGCACCCTGCCAAAGCTCAGCTAGTAACACCTTTGGGGTGTTTCCTTGCTCCTACTGGTTCAATTAAACCTTGGTTTCATAACTGAGGGAAAACTTACTGCTGTGCTCATCATACCTTCCTCTTGGGGTTCCCAACGAGCTCTACATTGAAAGTCGAGTGCATCAATACCCAATTGTTTCCTTAGGGTATCCTATGAAGACGCATCTTTCCACTTTGGGTTCGAGTTTATCCGGTTGAAGTTTCTTCACATAAACATCACATCCCCAAACTTTAAGAAATGACAGCTTAGGTTTGTTTCCAAACCATAATTCATACGGTGTCTTTTCAACGGATTTAGATGGTGCCCTATTTAAAGTAAATGCAGCGGTTTCCAGTGCATAACCCCAAAATGACAGTGGCAAGTCAGTCAGAGACATCATAGATCGAACCATATCCAATAAAGTACGATTGCGACGTTTTGACACACCATTACGTTGTGGTGTTCCGGCAGGCGTGAGTTGTGAAACTATTCCACAGTCTTTTATATGTGTGCTAAACTCGTAACTAAGATACTCTCCTCCACAGTTGGACCGCAGAAATTTGATCTTTCTGTTATGATGATTTTCCACTTCATTCTGAAATTCCTTGAACTTTTCAAAGGTTTCAAACTTATGTTTCATCAAATAGATATACCCGTATCTACTCAAATCATCCATGAAAGTAACAAAATAACGATATCCACCACGCACCAACACACTCATTGGTCCACACACATCAATATGTATGATTTCCAATAAATCTGTCGCCCGTTCCATTGAACTGGAAAACGGTGTTCTAGTCATCTTGCCCATAAGGCATGGCTCACATGTATCAAATGATTCAAAATCAAGTGATTCCAAAAGTCCATCAGAATGGAGTTTCTTCATGCGTTTAACGCCAATATGACCTAGACGACAGTGCCACATATATGCAGATATATCATTATCAAGCTTAATCCTTTTAGCATCAACATTATGAATATGCATAATACTACTATCGAGATCCAACAGAAATAAACCATTCAACACAGGTGCATGACCATAAAAGATATTATTCATATAAATCGAACAACCATTCTTTTCAGACTTAAACGAATAACCACTTTGCATCAAACACGATCCGGATACAATGTTCATGCTCAGTGCAGGCACCAAATAACAATTATTTAGGTTTATAACTAATCCCGACGGCATATGGAGAGGTAGCGTTCCGACGACGATCACATCAACTCTTGATCCATTGCCGACCCGCATCGTGACCTCATCCCTTGCTAGTTGTCGCTTGTTCCGCAGCCCCTAAACCGAGTTACATATATTAGCAACCGATCCTGTATCAAATACCCAGGTGCTACTACGAGTACTAGTCAAGTACACATCAATAACATGTATATCACATATACCTTTGTTTGCCTTGCCGGCCTTCTTGTCCGCCAAGTACTTGGGGCAGTTGCGCTTCCAATGGCCAGTCCCCTTGCAATAGTAGCACTCGGTATCAGACTTAGGGCTAGCTCAGGGTTTCTTTTCAGGGGCGGCAATAGATTTGCCACCCTTCTTTCCCTTCTGCTTGCCTTTCTTGTCCTTCTTGAAACCGGTGGTATTATTGATCATCAACACTTGATGTTCTTTCCTAATCTCCACTTCTGCAGTCTTAAGCATTGACAGAAGCTCGAGAAGAGACTTCTTCATGCCCTGCATATTATAGTTCATCATGAAGCTCTTGTAGCTAGGTGGCAGAGATTGGAGAACACGATGTATGCCTAAATCAATGGGAATCGTTATTCCCAAGGACACAAGCTTATCGGCGTACCCAGACATTTTGAGTACATGCTCACTAACGGAGTTGTTCTCCTCCATCATGCAGCTAAAGAACTTTTCAAAAGCATTATAACTCTCTACGGCAGCATGGGTATCGAAAATCATTTTCAGTTCTCCCATGGTATCAAAAGCATTGCCATTTTCGAAACGCTTTCGAAGTTCTGGCTCTAGCCCATACAGTATGCTGCAATGAACTAAGTTGTGGTCCTCCTGACGAGTTATATAGACGTTCTTTTCCTCGTCAGGGGCATCAGAAGCTGGTGGGGGTCCTAGCGGCGCCTCTAGCACATATTTCTTTTGTGCAGCAGTGAGGAAAATCCTCAAATTCATAGCCCAGTTGGTGAAGATGCTACCATTCGTAGCAAGCTTCTCTTTCTCCATGAAAACATTGAAATTAAAAGCAGGTGGTGCCATCTACAACAGAATTTGTAAAGTATATTTAGACTATGTTTATGATAGATTGAGTTCAACTAATCCAAATTACTAATGAACTCCCACTCAAAAACGACATCCCTCGTGTCCTTTTGGTGATTACATGAACCAAATCCACTACACCAAGTCCGATCATCACGTGAGTCGGTGTAGCTTCAAAGGCGAGCATCTATATGGGCATTATATCAACTATATGACTCATGCTTAACCTTTCGGTCCGTGTTCCGAGGCCATGTCTGTACATGCTAGGCTCGCCAAGTAAGAACCTTAGTATTCGCGTGTGTAAAACTGTCTTACACCCGTTGTATGAAAGCGTCGAGTCGAGAACACCCGATCATCACGTGATGCCTCAAAACATGATCCACAAAATGGTGCATACTTAAGGAAGAACACATTTTATCTTGATATCTAAATGAGGGATCATCTTATAATGCTACCAAAAGCGCCAAACTAGCAATATAAGATGCTAACATCTAATGTGTGAAGTGAGATGATATGGTCCATGCATTTGATCTCTATCATTTGCATCGTGGTATGATCTCTATTATTCCTTTGTGTGTAAGGCCAAGGTCTATGGAACTTACACGTTAAGTGAGTTGTAAGAGTATCTATCATATATCTACTTACAACAATACCATATCAAGACACTAGCCTAGCAACGATCTAAACTAGACGCCTCTAATTTATCAATTGCAAGTTTTACGTGGCTTAGGGCTTTCGGAGATAGAACCGGTCTTACCTACGAACATGAACCACAACGAGGATAACCAAGTTATTAGCAACTCGTTGTAAATCAGATATTGACTATAGTAGGAGAGACAGACACCCGCTAGACACTTATGCAAAACTAGTTGCATGTCAGTCGTGGAACCAGTCTCATGTACGATGACATGTAAGGTTGGTCCGGGTCGCTTCATCCCACTATGCCACCAATATCCAAAATACATAGAAGATGCAATAACATGATCATCATCGCCCACATATAAACATATGTGTACTACCCGTGCAAAGCACCTATGCATAGATCAGGCTCTGATACCACAGTTGGGTCCGCAACATAGAAAACAAAAAATTTCCTACGATGAGAACTATACGCCAAGATCTATCTACTAGATACAAAGCAACGGGTGGACATACATCCATGGAGAACGTACTCTCGAAGACAATGAGTTTTGTTAACGAGTAGGAACTCGTGGTTGATGTAGTCGTACGCTTGCCGATCTCAGGATCGTGTGAAAGTTTGAGCGCCGCAAATCAGCAGCGCATCCGTCCTCGCACACACGTTCAAGCCACCGGACAACCTCCACCTCCTCTCTCCAGCGAATCAGCGAAGCAAGAACTCCTTCCGCATTTAAGTCCACTGGAACATGTATCTCGCTAATCCGAGACCATGGGGGAATATCTAGAGGGGGAGAGAGATCCTTCACAAGGAGGTGTGCATTGTGAGGGAGGAGAGGGGGGCCTTTTATAGGAGAGGGGGAATCCTCCCCTGCCATGGCCAGTGGCCAAGGAGGGAGCCCCCTCCTCTTCCTCATTCATGTGGTGGAAGCTCCACTCACATTAATTCAAGCTCCACCCAAAGTTCAACTCACATGCATTAAATTTCCACCAAATTGTTGGAGATATGCCCAAGAGGCAATAATAAAAGTGGTTATTATTATATCTTTGTGTTTATGATGAATGTTTACATCCCATGCTATAATTGTATTGTAAGTAAACACTGATACATGTGTGTTTTGTAAACATAAAAGAGTCCCTAGTAAGCCTCTTGTTGAACTAGCTTGTTGATTAATTGATGATCATGGTTTCCTGATCATGGACATTGGATGTCATTAATAACAAGGTTATATCATTAGGAGAATGATGTGATGGACACACACCCATAGTAAGCGTAGCATAAGATCAAGTCATTAAGTTCGTATTGCTACAAGCTTTCAAATGCATAGTAACTTAATCCTTCGACCGTGAGGTTATGTTAATCACCATCACCAGATGGGTACTTTGATGACATCAAACACTGCTTCGTAACTAGGTGGTTATAAAGGTGTCATTGGGTATTCTGAAAGTATGTGTTGAAGCGCATGGACCAAGATTGGGATTTGTCCATCCATATGACGGATAGATATGCTCTGGGCCCTCTCGGTGGAATGTCATCTAGTTAGCTTGCAAGCATGTGACTAGGTCACAAGGGATGACATAACATGGAACGAGTAAAGAGTACTTATCAGTAACGAGGTAGAACTAGGTATGGAGATACCGACGACCAAACCTCGGATAAGTAGAGTATCGTGTGACAAAGGGAATTGGTTTCGTATGTTAATGGTTCTATCGATCACGAAGTCATCGTTGAGTATGTGGGAGCCGTTATGGATCTCTAGATCCCGCTGATGGTTATTGATCGGAGAGGTGTCTCCATCATGTATGCATATTCGTGAACCGTAGGGTGACACACTTAAGGTTCGATGTTGTTTACGTAGATATGGAATGTGCGTTGGAGAACGAATGTTGTTCGGAGTCTCGGATTGGATCTGAGACATCACGAGGAGATCCAGAATTGTCCGGAGAATAAGATTCATATAATGGAGATCATTTTCTATGTTCGGAAATGTCCTGGAGTGTTTATATGGGGGTTCTAGAAGGTTTGGAATGTTAGGAAGGTTCTAGAAATTTATATGGAGTTTACTTGAAAACAATGAAAGAAAAAGGAAACTTGGGGAAGGAAACTCCCCCAAGCCCCCTTTGTGCCGCCCTAGGAGGTGGGCCTAGGGGTGGGAACCCTAGGCCGCACCCCTCCCTCTATATATAGGGGGGTGGAGGCGCCACCCCCCCTTGCCCCTCCACTCTTGCCCTAGCCGCCTCTCTCCTCCTCATTCCTTCTGCTCAGGCTTAGGCGAAGCCTTGAAAAATTCTCTACTCCACCACCACCACCACGTCGTCGTGCTGCTAGGATTCTGTGGAAGATCTACTACCTCTGTTGCTTGCTGGAACAGGGAGAGTAAGGTCTGCATCGACTCCGCACGTGTGACCGACTGCGGAAGTGCTGCCGGAATGCGGCGCCGGAAGGATCATCTACTTGATCTTGAGATCGGCAAGTGATCGTCTACATCAACCACGAGATCCGATCTCGCACAAGGTTTTCGGATCTACAAGGGTTAGTACAGATCTATCTCGTTGCACATGTCTAATAGATTAGATCTTGGCTTTTATCTAGATTAGATCTGGGTTTTGTTCATTCTTGTGGTAGAAACTTTTTGTTTTCCATGGTACGAACCCATCAGTGGTATCAGAGCCATGCCTATGCGTAGATATGTTGCACGAGTAGAACACAATGGTTTTGTGGGTGTTGGTGCTCGTGCCGTCTTTTGCTTTGTGTACTTTGCATCTTGCGGTATGGTGGGATGAAGCGGCTCGGGCTAACCTTACATGTCATCGCACATGAGACTTGCTCCACGCTTGACGTGTAACTTGCTTTGCACAAGTGGCTTTGCGGGTGTCTGTCTCTCCCACCATAGTATAGATCCAATTTACTCTTTGCACTTGATAGCACGTGTATCAACGTTGTGGTTTCAGTTTCGTAGGTAAGATCCGTTCTTATTCGAAAGCCCCAAACCACGTAAAACATGCAAAGAAAATTAGAGGCGTCTAACTTGTTTTTGCAGGGGTTTTGTGATGTGATATAGCCATCATGTGATTGTGATTATATTTGATGTATGCAATGATCCTTGTTGTAATATGGCAACCGACAGGAGCCTAATGGTTGTCTTTGATTCTGTTAAGACTTGTGTGACTGTTCATCTTGTAATAGCTTTATTCCAAGTAGTTGTAATAGTTGCTAGTGATGATGGACAACCTTGAAGCGGTGCCACATGACCTTGACGCAATGCTTGTGATGATGGAGATCATGTCCGTGCTTTGGAGATGGAGATCAAAGGCATAAGAAGAAAGGGCCATATCATATCACACTAATTATGAATTGCCTGTGATGTTAATCCTTTATGCATCTTGTATTGCTTAGATCACGACGGTAGCATTATAAGATGATCCCTCTTACTAAATATCAAGTAATAAAGTGTTCGTCCTTAGTTGGCACCGTTGCTAAGACTCGTCGTTTCGAAGCATCTCGTGATGATCGGATGTGATAGATTCTACGTGTACATACAACGGGTGCAAGCCAGATTTGCACATGCGGAAACTAAGGTTAATCTTGACGAGCCTAGCATGTACAGACATGGTCTCGGAACACGGAATACCGAAAGGTAGAGCATGAGTCATATAATTGATATGATAAACATGAAGATTGTTCGCCGATAAAACTACATCTTCTCGTGAATATCGGACTTGGTGTAGTGGACTTGGTTCGTGTAATCACTAAGACAATGTGAGGGATATTGTTTTGAGTGGGAGTTCACCTAGTTAATTTAAGAATTAAAATTGAACTCAATTTATCATAAACTTAGTCTAAACTACTTGCAAATTTGTTGTAGATTATGGCGAACCTCTCCATCAATTTCAATGTGTTCCTAGAGAAAGAAAAGCTTAAGAACAATGGAAGCAACTTCACGGACTGGCTCCGTGGACTGAAGATTGTCCTCAGGGTTGTTCAGTTGACCTATGTGCTCGAAGCACCGCTAGGTGACCCACCTGCAGAAGATGCCACCGATGACGTAAAGAATGTTTACGCCACTCGGAAAATCATTACTCCACAGTTCAGTGTGCCATCCTGTACGGTTTAGAAACGGAGCTTCAGAAGCGCTTTGAGCACCATGACCTGTTCGAGATCATTAAGGAGCTCAAGCTCATTTTTGAGACTCACGCGATCGTGGAGAGCTATGAGGCCTCCGAAAAGTTCTTTAACTATAAGATGGAAGAGGGAAGCTCCGTTAGCGAGCATGTGCTCACCATGTCTGGGCACGCAAACAAGCTCCAAGAGTTGGGGATAACGATTCCTAATAAGTTAGGGATTCACCGTGTCCTCCAATCACTGCCACCGAGTTATAAGAACTTTGTGATGAACTACAATATGCCTTTGCATGAACAAGACGTTGTTCTAACTATCATCCATGCTGAAAACTGCTGAAGTGGAGATCAAGAAGGAGCACCAAGTGTTGATGGTCAATAAGACCACCAATTTCAAGAAACAGGGCAAGCCTAAGAACAAGGGCAACTTCAAGAAGGATGGCAAGAAAGCTGCCGCACCTGCTAAGAAGCCCAAGGCTGGTCCTAAGCCTGAAACTAAATGCTTCTACTGCAAGGGTGCCGTCCTTTGGAAGCGTAACTGCCCCAAGTACCTGGCGGATCTGAAGAACGGCAACATCAAGAAGAAAGGTATATTCGATATACATGTTATTGATGTGTATCTTACTAGTAATCATAGTAGTGCCTGGGTATTTGATACTGGTTCGGTTGCTCATATTTGTAACTCGAAACAGGAGCTACAGAATAAGCGAAGACTAGCGAGAGACGAGGTGACGATGCGTGTTGGAAATGGCTCCAAGGTTGATGTGATCGCTGTCGGCACGCTCCCTCTACATCTACTTTCGGGATTAGTTTTAAATTTGAATAATTGTTATTTGGTGCCTGCGTTAAGCATGAACATTATATCTGGATCTTGTTTATTGCGAGACGGTTACTCTTTTAAGTCCGAGAATAAAGGTTATTCGATTTATATGAGTAATATCTTTTATGGTAATGCACCTGAGATGAATGGTTTATTCTTCCTGAATCTCGATAGTAGTGATACACATGTTCACAACATAGATACTAAACGAACAAAATTGAATGATAATTCTGCATACATGTGGCACTGTCGTCTTGGTCACATTGGAGTGAAGCGTATGAAGAAATTCCATTCTGATGGACTTCTTGAATCACTTGATTTTGAATCACTTGAAAGATGCGAAGCATGTCTAATGGGAAAAATGACTAAGACTCCATTCTCTGGTATAATGGAGCGAGCTACGGACTTATTGGAAATAATACATACCGATGTGTGCGGTCCAATGAGTGTAGCATCGTGTGGTGGATATCATTATGTTCTCACTTTCATGGATGACTTAAGTAGATATGGGTATGTCTACTTTATGAAACATAAGTCCGAAACTTTCGATAAGTTTAAGGATTTTCAAAGTGAAGTGGAAAATCATCATAACAAGAAGATTAAGTTTCTGCGTTCTGACCGTGGAGGTGAATATCTAAGTTATGAGTTTGGCATGCATTTAAATAAATGTGGAATACTTTCGCAATTGACACCGCCAGGAACACCACAGCGTAATGGTGTGTCCGAACGTCGTAATCGAACTCTCTTAGATATGGTTCGGTCTATGATGTCTCTTACAGATTTACCGCTATCGTTTTGGGGCTATGCATAGAGACAGCCGCATTCACTTTAAATAGGGCACCATCTAAATCCGTTGAAACGACACCGTACGAATTGTGGTTTGGAAAGAAACCTAAGTTGTCGTTCCTTAAAGTTTGGGGTTGCGAAGCATATGTAAAGAAGTTACAACCTGATAAGCTTGAACCCAAAGTGGAGAAATGCGTCTTCATAGGATACCCTAAAAAACAATTGGGTATACCTTCTATCATAGATCCGAAGGCAAAGTTTTCGTTGCCAAGAATGGATCCTTTCTTGAGAAGGAAGGAAGTGACTGGAAGGAAAGTAGAACTCGACGAGGTTATTGAACCTTCTCTCGGAGTTGAAGGTAGCGCAGCACCGGAAGATGTTTTTGTGCCGCTTGCACCAATTGGAGAGGAAGCTAATGATGGTGATCATGAAACTTCGAACGAAGTTGCTGCTGAACCTCGCAGGTCAACGAGGGTTCATACCACTCCTGATTGGTATGAACCTGCCTTGAACGTCATGTTGGTGGACAACACTGATGACCCTGCGACGTATGAAGAAGCTATGGTGAGCCCAGATTCCGACAAATGGCTAGAAGCCATGAAATCCGAAATGGGATCCATGTACGAAAACCAAGTGTGGACTTTGGTGGACTTACCAAATGGCCGTAAGGCTGTCGAGAACAAATGGATTTTCAAGAGAAAAACAGATGCTGATGGTAATGTTACCGTCTATAAAGCTCGACTTGTCGCGAAAGGGTTCCGACAAATTCAAGGAGTTGACTACGATGATACATTCACACCAGTAGCGAAGCTAAAGTCTGTGAGGATTTTGTTAGCAATTGCTGCATATTTCGATTATGAGATTTGGCAGATGGATGTCAAAACGGCGTTCCTTAATAGTGACATTGAGTTGTATATGGTACAACCCAAGGGTTTTGTCGATCCTAAAGATGCTAACAAGGTATGCAAACTTCAGCTCTCCATTTATGGACTGAAGTAAGCATCCCGGAGTTGGAATCAACGTTTTGATAAAGTAATCAAAAACTTTGAATTTATACAAACTTATGGAGAAGCTTGTATTTACAAGAAAGTGAGTGGGAGCTCTATAGCATTCCTAGTACTATATGTAGATGACATATTGTTGATTGGGAATGATATAGAACTTCTTAATAGTGTCAAAGCCTATTTGAATAATAGTTTTTCAATAAAGAATCTTGGCGAAGCGGCATATATTCTAGGCATCAAGATTTATAGAGATAGATCAAGACGCCTAATAGCGCTTTCACAAAGTACATACTTGGACAAAGTTCTAAATAAGTTTAGAATGGAAGAGAGCAAGAAAGGGTTCATGCCCATGTTGTCAGGTAAGACCTTGAGTAAGACTCAAAGTCCAGCTACGGAAGAAGATAGAGAGAAGATGAATAATATTCCCTATTCCTCGGCTATAGGTTCTATCATGTATGCCATGCTGTGTACAAGACCAGATATAGCACATGCTGTTAGTTTGACTAGCAGATATCAAAGTGATCCTGGAATGGAGCACTGGACAGCGGTCAAGAATATCCTAAAGTACCTAAATAGGACTAAGGATATAGTTATTTCTTATGGAGGTGATGAACAGCTTGTTGTAAACAGTTACATGTATGCTAGTTGGAACACCGATCCAGATGACTCGAAGTCACAGTCTGGATATGTATTTATTTTGAATGGTGCTGCAGTAAGCTGGAGGAGTGCCAAGCAAAGCGTTGTGGCGAAATCTTCAACTGAATTGGAATACATAGCTGCTTCGGAGGCTACACAAGAAGCCATATGGATTAAGGAGTTCATTACTGAACTTGGCGTGGTTCCTAGTGCGTTGGACCCGATGGCCATCTACTGTGACAACACAGGTGCCATAGCTAATGCATAGGAGCCAAGGTCACATAGCAAGCTGAAGCACATCAAGCTACGTTTCCATGCTATTCGCAAGTATGTCCAAGATGGTGACATAAAGATTTGCAAAGTACACACTGATCTGAATGTGGCAGATCCTTTGACTAAACCTCTCCCTAGAGCAAAGCATGACCAACACCAGAACGCCATGGGTGTTAGGTATATTACCATGTAATCTAGATTATTGACTCTAGTGCAAGTGGGAGACTGTTGGAGATATGCCCAAGAGGCAATAATAAAAGTGGTTATTATTATATCTTTGTGTTTATGATGAATGTTTACATCCCATGCTTTAATTGTATTGTAAGGAAACACTAATACATGTGTGTTTAAACATAAAAGAGTCCCTAGTAAGCCTCTTGTTGAACTAGCTTGTTGATTAATTGATGATCATGGTTTCCTGATCATGGACATTGGATGTCATTAATAACAAGGTTATATCATTAGGAGAATGATGTGATGGACACACACCCATAGAAAGCGTAGCATAAGATCAAGTCATTAAGTTCGTATTGCTACAAGCTTTCAAATGCATAGTAACTTAATCCTTCGACCATGAGGTTATGTTAATCACCATCACCGGATGGGTACTTTGATGACATCAAACACCACTTCATAACTAGGTGGTTATAAAGGTGTCATTGGGTATTCTGAAAGTATGTGTTGAAGCGCATGGACCAAGATTGGGAATTGTCCATCCATATGACAGATAGATATGCTCTGGGCCCTCTCGGTGGAATGTCATCTAGTTAGCTTGCAAGCATGTGACTAGGTCACAAGGGATGACATAACATGGAACGAGTAAAGAGTACTTATCGATGTGAGGTAGAACTAGGTATGGAGATACCGACGATCAAACCTCGGATAAGTAGAGTATCGCGTGACAAAGGGAATTGGTTCCGTATGTTAATGGTTCTATCGATCACGAAGTCATCGTTGAGCATGTGGGAGCCGTTATGGATCTCCAGATCCCGCTGATGGTTATTGATCGGAGAGGTGTCTCCATCATGTCTGCATATTCGTGAACCGTAGGGTGACACACTTAAGGTTCGATGTTGTTTAGGTAGATATGGAATGTGCGTTGGAGAACGAATGTTGTTCGGAGTCTCGGATTGGATCTGAGACATCACGAGGAGATCCAGAATTGTCCGGAGAATAAGATTCATATAATGGAGATCATTTTCTATGTTCGGAAATGTCCTGGAGTGTTTATATGGGGGTTCTAGAAGGTTTCGGAATGTTCCGGAAGGTTCTAGAAATTTCTATGGAGTTTACTTGAAAACCAAGAAAGAAAAAGGGGAAACTTGGTGGGGAAGGAAACTCCCCCCAAGCCCCCCTTGTGCGCCGGCCCTAGGAGGTGGGCCTAGGGGTGGGAACCCTAGGCCGCACCCCTCCCTCTATATATAGGGGGGTGGAGGCGCCACCCTCCCCTTGCCCCTCCACTCTTGCCCTAGCCGCCTCTCTCCTCCTCATTCCTTCTGCTCAGGCTTAGGCGAAGCCTTGAAAAATTCTCTACTCCACCACCACCACCACGCCGTCGTGCTGCTAGGATTCTGTGGAGAGATCTACTACCTCTGTTGCTTGCTGGAACAGGGAGAGTAAGGTCTGCATCGACTCCGCACGTGTGACCGACTGCGGAAGCGCTGCCGGAACGCGGCGCCGGAAGGATCGTCTACTTGATCTTGAGATCGGCAAGTGATCGTCTACATCAACCACGAGATCCGATCTCGCACAAGGTTTTCGGATCTACAAGGGTTAGTACAGATCTATCTCATTGCACATGTCTAATAGATTAGATCTTGGCTTTTATCTAGATTAGATCTGGGTTTTGTTCATTCTTGCGGTAGAATTTTTTGTTTTCCATGCTATGAACCCATCACAAATTTAATGCCACTCTCAATTAATAAAACTCTTTTATTTATTTTATTCAGAATTTTGTTAATTACTTTAATTAATAAACATTCACATAAAACCCCTTGCAACATTTCAATATCACATGCAGAACCACTTTCTGCAATTTCACCTGAAACAATTCTGGTTTCTATCAAAACATTTCCTACGCGTTGCAAACCTTTTGTCTGAAACATATGTGCTCCTAAATGGTGTCCGGCAACCCTTAAGTGTGTCACCCTATGGTTCACGAATAATGCAGACATGATTGAGACTCCTCTTAGATCAATAATCAGAAGAGGGACCTGGAGATCCATACTGACTCCTGCACATTCAACGACGACTTCTGTGATCGTGAGAACCATTAATGCTAGCAATTTAATCCCTTTGTCTCATCCTATAATACATGTCCGAGATTCGATCATCGGTATCCAAATACCTAGTTTGATCTCGTTACCGACGTGCACTATTTTCTTGTTCCCGTGATATAACATTCTAGTGATCACATCACTTGCTTGCAAGCTATATTAATGTGATATCACCGAGAGGGCCTAGAGTATATCTATCCATCATCAGGATTGACAAATTCCATTCTTGATCCATGAGCCTCAACATAACACCTTCATAGCACTGAACCCACCTTTATAGTCACCCTGTTACGGTGTGATGTTTGATGTTATCAAGATACTTTTCCGGTGTTAGCAATTAACATGATCTCATGGTCTAAGGACTAAGACTACTTCGTATGATGTTATAGAAATATAAACATAATTACTTGATCGTAATGCTATACTTCGGATGAATGTTCATCACATCATTTCACAAATGTTGTGACCTTGTTATTAACAACATCCAATATCCATGATCAGGAAACCTTGATCATCTTGTTAATCAACAAGCTAGTCTATAAGAGAGGCATAACTAGGAACCCTATTTGTTTATTAAACACACATGTATTGATGTTTCCTATCAATACAATTATAGCATGCAAAATAAACATCTATCATATACAAGGAATACATAATAATAACTTTATTATTGCCTCTCAGGGCATATTTCCTTCAGTACACATAGTTCAAGAGCCTGTAGGAAGACACACTTAAGGGTAGATGATGCATTTGAGTGGATAGTGTTAGAGTATGATACATACACGGTTATTGTGGTAGTTTAGGATAGTTAGGATTCTAGCCTAACTTGACTCGTACTCGAAGATAATCCTCTATACGCCTATATATACTTGCCCAGGAGGCTCAATAATATATCCATCATATTCCGCCAAACTCATACTCTTTCATGGTATCAGCCTAATCGGTCCAAACCCTAGTCAAGACGCTTCCGCCTCTGTGGAGGTCGATCTCCATGATTTCCTTCAATGCATACAACCCTTATGTAGAGCCACCATCCGATCCGTGATCGGCTGTCATGTAAGTCTTTTTCTCCGATCTCTTGATCGGCTTTCTTTTTGATTTACCGATCTTAGATCGGATTGAGTCGCCCACCACTGTCGTCATCGCCGTGCCTCTACTCCGACCATCGGCATCGAGGATCTACATCGCGTCAGGCGCCCGTCGTTGTTGCACCTTTTCCCGCTTCAGTCAGCACAGAGACCATGATGGTCACGCCTTCTCGGAAGGTGTAACATCCCAAAACTTCAATCCAAGCTTATCAAGATCAAATCATCCAAAAATAGGGTAAACAAAAACTTTTCCAAATTTAAAATGAAAGCATTCATATGTGTATGCATTTAAAATAGGAGTTGTTTGAATTGCCATGATTGATTGATCCAATGCTTGTAAAATGTTTCTTAGGTGATTTAAACATCATCTACATCATTCCCAAACTTTTCCTAAAGAAAATCAAATCAAAAAGAATTAAAAAGGAGGAATGGTCATTTTGGCAAATTTAACTCTCATGCCTACTTTGGCTATTCCTAATACTCAAAACTTAACAGAAACAATTCTTGATCTTTGCACCCCTTGCTAGTACACATAATGAGGTACCAAGGCTCGCCTTTTGATCTGCTAAAAACATTCTTTTACTTATTTTAATTGGCATTTGAAAATTGAATCTAATGCATATGCATAGATCACCCCTATTTCAAAAACCATCTTTTTGAGCTCCTCTTTCAAAACCCTTGCAACCAGAGACTACCTATCACTAGTGGAGATCACTCAAAAATTTTGAAACCAAAATTCAAAACTTTCTTTCATGCGGCCATTTAATCAAACACTTGGCATGCATAATCTCTACTCTAATCCTAGCTCACTGTTTACTACAGGGTTTTGCCCCCAAATGACCTTCATTTATCTCCTCTGTCCCCTCTTGATCTAACCAAACCTCTAACACCCCTCTCCCTTGTCCCTAGTCCCCAGGCCATGCCATCCGAGCCATGCCTCGCTGGCCAACCCTTGCCCCACTGCAGCAGACCACTCCCTCTTCCCTCGCCATGTCTAGGAGGTAGCCAGGAGCTCACCGCCACCCCCTGTCCCTTGCCCGAGCCCAGAGCAGTAGTGGACCACCGAGCACAAACCGCGCCCAGTCCACCGCACCATGCCAGTGCCGCCCCTAGAGCGCGCCCTATCCCCGCTCGCACAGACCATCCCTTGGAACCAGCCCATGCCCGCCGCTCCACCTTGACCTGGAGAACACCCCAGACATCCCTGTTCGCCGCCCAAAGCCTCACAGCCACCGCTGTGGACCGCCGCTGGCCAGCAGAGCGCCACCTCGCCTGCATCACAGTGCCATCGCCCCACGCATTAAATTCCTAGAGCACCGCCAGGGAACCGCCCATCGATCGCCACCCCTAGCCATGCCTCTACCCGTCGTAGCCTTGTCGCCGGAGTCGCATGCCCAATCCGCTCGGTCTCACCGTCGGGCCTATAAAAGGAGCCCTCCCCAGCCTCTTCTCTCCACACCATTCCACTCCCCTCACCTCTTTGAACCTCACCCACCTCTAGCCGGAGCAAGTGGAGCAGCAGCTCGCCGGAATTGGAGCCAGAGCAGCCGCGGCAGGAGGAGAAGGGCGCCGTTGATTGCGACCACCCCAAGCTCCACCACAACCGCGCCTCGCCTCGCTGTCGTCTTCCACGCCGTTTGCCCGCCTCGCCGACCCCGCTGGAGCCCCTGCGCCTCAGAGACCCCACCGAGCCGCTAGGGTTCGAGCTCGCCGGCGACCTGTTTGTCGTCGACGACGACCCTCAGCCGTTGATCTCGCTTCTAATCTTACGGCCCACAGTGCGCGTACTGTTTCGCTTTTTAAGTGCCGCTGACACGCGGGACCCCTCATAGCTGAGCGCCACAGCCGGGCCGGCTCCTTTTCCTGCGCTAGCCCATCGATTCAAATCTGGATTTTTCTTTTTTAGTTAATTCTAGTTTCTGTCCCCTAGTTTGAAAATCAATTCAGAGAGTTTTGGAAATCCAAATTGCATGAAACCAATTTTGTCTGAAAGGTATTAAAATGATCTATACAAGCCCGTTGGATTTAATTCAATTAGAGTTATAGATATCTCCTAATAAAAATAAGAAGACAGAAGGTTTTGCAACTTGAAACATTTTTATAAAATCAACCAAGTTAGCTTTTGAGTTGATTCCAACTCTCAAAAATCAAATTTCATCATATCTATCTACCGATGTAATAATATTAAGGTTGACATGCAGTGACTTTGGACTAGTTCCAAAATAATCCTATATAGGCATTTCTAGTCACTTTAAATCATTAAATAATAAACTTAAACTAAAGTAATATTGATCCAACCTTTAAATCTCAATCCCACATGTTAGAATATGTGGTGAGGACATGTGTCCACATGATCCCATATTTTGTTGGTGAATATTAAATCTTAGTTAATATTTCAATGAGTAGAAATTACTTTTCTAAAATAAAAAGGATGAAACTATTGAAATTAAACTTGTGATGCTTGTGATGATAATAGATCATCAATTATGTGTTTTAGAATGCTACTTAGCCTAGTTAAGTATTGTTTGGTGATTGTGCACTCCCTATGTATTTATAGACACTAGTACCGACCAAGCTTACGAGGAGGAGGGGTTCTACCAAGAAGAAGAAGAAGAAAACTTCAACCACTGCACCAACCAAGGCAAGCTATTGTTAGCAAGCTAGAATTAAGCTAGATGAATGAGCAAGGATGCTTTAGGCATGCTTTGACCACACCCCTTTTTAACTATTAGTACCCCAAGCCTTACTTACAAGTTTTACTCCCCTTAGTATGCAAAGTTCTTGACTTGTTTGAAGGTAGCATAAAAAGTATAAAACTTGACCTACTTAGAAACCTTTAGATGTCATTCTATGGCATGAGATTGATCCCATCCTTCCACCTTAGTGAACACTCTTAACTTAGTCTTTTGGAGTAGATCAAAAACTTGAGTCACTTTGGATGGGAACACTTGGTGAAAATGAATTGTGAAAACCATGTAATGATGAGTCATTCTATTGAGATGTTTTGACATGTGTTGAGAAACACAACTGGTTTATGATGATGAAAATAATGAGGCATGAGCCTTAACCCTTTTATAAAACTGATGGTTGGATTCGGATGCGATACCATTCCAAATTTACCGTACAACCACATTACCTGAATTGGATAAGGCTTAGCTGGAAATTTATATGCATTAGTATTAATTCCCACACGGGAGAGGTTTGAGACGAGGCTACCTCTCAATGTTGTCCACCTATGCAGTGCCCAAGCTGACTGATGGTCATGGTTGGGAGGCCATGCTCATAGGAGAGGTGCTTGTACTAGGGTGTGTAAAGGGAAGGTTATGTTTGATTATCTGCATACTAAGTATGATGATTCAGGGTTATCCCTGACAGATGTATCGCATCTTGTGGTGAAAGTGTACCACCTCTGCAGAGTATCAAACTATTCGAATAGCCGCGTCCGTGGTTATGGAAAGTTGGAATGGCCATACTGTTTCGTTATCAGATGTTTTCTAAATAACTTGAAATGAATGATGAACTTTGACTTGACCACAACAGGGTTGTGTTTATGATAATAGTCCCAACTTAAGTGATTCTAGAACTTCACTTTATCTTTCTTTGCTTCAGAACTCAGCTTAGGTTTCAAACTTAACTTTATAGTTAAACTTAGCTCTAACACTATTAGCTTAGAATTATACTCCTTGTTAGTAGTAGTTTGCGAGTACTTAAAGAGTACTCATGGCTTTTGTCCCTGGCTATTATCATGGCCAGACTATGAAGGAGATTATCAAGATGATGGTCAGATTCTATGATAACTAGGACTATACGCCTTCGTCGGATTACTGTGCCTGAAGGTGGACCCCACCGCCACGCTTATCTTTTATTTCCGCTTGTTGTATTAAAGACGGATCATGAGATCCTTATTTGTAAAACCTTATGTATGGTTTGTAATGGATGATGTCTTGTGATATCCAATCCGTTATGTCTCGCATAAATAGTAATCCCGGATTGCAGGTATGGCATAACGGGCATCCGGGATTAAAAATCCGGTGTCGATGTATATACCCCCTCGGATCCTCTTTGTCGTCATTGTCTAGGACTTCACCGACAACGTCACAATCGAATCCGATCTATGCGTCGTCCACGCCATGGCGCATACGGTGTACCGTCGGTCTGATCAACCGATCCCGCGCATGTCTATGCCAAGCACGTCCCCGAGCATGCGCCTACCACCGATCGAGCTACGGGCTGCCGCTGTATAGCCCCGTTGGGCCGCAGCACTGCCGCCTTTGGTCCATGCTACCAGCCTCCAACGCGCCTTCCTTGGCGTGTACGTTGCTGGTGGTCTCCCAGCCGCTGCACCAACTTGCGCCCTGTAGCAATGCCGCCCCCTCGGGTTGTAGCGTGGCTGCACGCAGTCTACTTAGCTGTCATCGTGCATCGACGACCTCGACTTTCACCGCGCCATCTCCTACGGCGCGTGCCATCTCCTGCACATGGTCTTCGTCACGTCACCGGGTCTTCCTCGCCTACTTTGAGCACCGCCGCCATGCTTCCCAAGGTAACCTGCAGGGCTCCCTCTCGCCGTCGTAGGTCCCGCTGACTACCCCATCGCCAGTCTAGGCATCCAGCATGACTAACCCAGGTCGCCGCTAGTTTTGCCGCCTTCTATGTCTTCATCGGCTTCGACAACGTCTTCTTCGGCATCGACCCCTCTACAACTTCCTCGACCGCGTCACCGACAAGTTCTTCTTTGCATACTCGATTCTAGCAAAACCGGAGTGTGCGTTCATCTCCGATGTGCGTCTAGTTCTAGCAAAACTATGGCCGCACCTCGTCCTCGATGGCTCGGACTACATCAACTTCGGCATCGACACCCTCAACGACTGCCTCGACGCGTCTCCGTCATCCTCTTCACGCACTATGCGCATGCGGCTTCACGTGCGGCTACCTCGACACCGGCATCCCCGACCACGACATCGACCACGGTGACCCATCGCTCGGCTACCTCAACCATGGCACCGCCTCACGCTCTTGGCTCCCTCGACATCGGCACAAGGGCTACCACCTCGCTTGAGCATCACCAGCTTCCTCTACAGTTCAAGCTACTGCGACGCGACAAAGTCCAAGACGTTTCGCTACGACTGCGGGGGGATGTTAGCCTACTGGATGCTACTTCGGTTTATATCCAGTCTGACCGTTCGTGATGTTCCGATTGTTCACGACGCTACATCTACGACTGCGGGGGATGTTAGAGTATGATACATACACGGTTATTGTGGTAGTTTAGGATTGTTAGGATTCTAGCCTAACTTGACTCGTATTCCAAGATAATTCTCTGTACGTCTATATATACTCGTCCATGTGGCTCAATAATATATCTATCATATTCCACCAAACTCATACTCTTTCAGATAGGCAACATAGAAGAAAATACTGGACAACGCAGGAATTGTTCTGATACATCTACCGGAATAGTTTTGGTGTATCAAAATATTGCAAGGGATTGAATTGTTGATGTGTTAATTAAATGAAGTGTTCATTGAATGAACTGCTCATTAAATGAAGTGTGCATTAAATGGGTGGTATTAAATCAAGTGAAATAAAAGTGGTTTCAATAGAATGACTCTTGATTTTTGAGTGGAAATTAAATGGAAGAAAGTGGCTCTTGAATTTTGTGAGTGGATAGTCCACTAGCAATCAAGAGGGGAGAGGTGGGGGCAATCCATGCCCCATGCGCCCAGACCCTTGGGGGTAGCCCCCTCCCCCTATAAAAGGAGGGGTGGAGCTCCTCTCCCTCACACACCATTACATTCCTCTTATATGTCCTTTGGTTGGCATCTTCTCTCTCTTGCTAGCTTGTCCACTATCACGAGTACGGTGCTTCGGAGAAGCCCTTCTCAAGATCTTATCCTCCACCACCACTACCATGTCGTAGTGCTACTGGAGTTCCTAAGGACCCACTACTTCCGCTGCCCAACATGGAGCAAGGGACGGAGGTCATCGGCACACAGAACGTGTGACCAATTACGGAGGCGCTGCCCTATGTGATGCTTATAGTCATCATATTGTTGAGGATGGTCGAGTACATTCTACACCATCCACGTTTGTTTGCGGGAGCATTATATCGCTTACGGTCTTCGAGGGTGAGTCCTTCTGAAACTGTTACAAGTATCACCGGGATTAGATCTTGGTAGTTGCAACCATAGGAATATTTTGTTTTATATGCAACGAACCCCATCAGGGATTGGCTCAACACTAGGGATCTGATGGTAAGAGATCAATGGCATTTGGACACTAGATCTAATTGTGTTCTTTCAAACAGTGCTTCCCTGGAGACTCGAGACCATTTGTTTTTTGATTATCAACTTGTGACAAATTGCTGGGCCCTTTACACGTTCAGTGGGATTTGCAGCTGCCCTTCACAGAGATATTTATCCACACACAAAAAAATTTTGCTGACCCCTGCTTCATAGAGATTTTTTCTTCAGCTGCTTGGAATATTTAGAAGGAACGGAATGAGTTGATTTTCAACAACCAACAAGCCTCTTTTAACATATGGAAAGTTCGTTTCCAACATGATCTGCTCTTACATAGGTACAAAGTAAAAGCTGGTTTGGCGGATACCCTTATTGATTGGTTTCGTTCCATTTTCTTGTAATTCATGGATCTAAAAACACATTTCTATCCCCCTTGATGTAATTCTTCCTATTCAGGACTTTTGTAGAGGCTCTTTTATAATATATAAAATGACATTAGAGGTGATAAGGGGTGGCCCGATCTTCTCAGTGAGATAGGGTAGATGGCGATGGTGATGATGATAGATACCTTGTATGGCGCTCACGAACTCTTTGGCTAATCCCTGCTGCCAGATGCAACAGCTCTCAACCCTTTAGATATTCGCTACTCCACACACTTGCGCACGTAGCTGCTGATCATGAAGCGGTATTTCAATCTGCTAATTCCCAATGAAATAACAGATCATGCTCAAACTTGCAATTGGATAATCCCAACGAAATAACTAATCACACTTAGATTATAGTAGTAACACACCAGATCGATATGAATTGGTGTTGAATAATTCAGAGGTTCGCTTGTAGCAAAACAATCTGGATGTAGAGTTTATTTTAACGTGGTCTCCTAATTGGGGGTGCCTCAAATGACTTATATGGAGGGTGGGACGTCCTCCACAAAGATCAGGCCCAAAACTAATCATAACTTGGCCCAAACTGACCCTGTTCAACTCAAACTAATACATATCGATCCATAGATGTGTTCGACCTACTTGGCACCCATGCCATATATCGTGGTGCATCTCAATCGTGTCCTCATGCGCCACATCTCTCTCTTGATCATGATTGAGCTCCTCATTGCCTCCTAGTGCACCTTCCATCTCTCAGTAACCTTCCTCCCTCTCCTCCTGCTGGCACTATTCCCATAGATGCCAAATCTAGTCAAACTATAAAAACATGATTTAGGTAGTACAAAGTTCTTATAAATCAAAGTATCATGTCCAACTAGGAATGAATTCACCTTGTGATATTTTTCAATAATGATCAATATTTCCTTCCATCTTAAACAAGAAGAATCGTCATACTCTATGAATGTATCCTAATTAGTAGGAGCTTCCCCTATGGTAAAGTTGTAAAAAAACGATGATTGCCATTAACTTGTGTGTTGGTGTAAGAATCATGGTAGAAAAATGCGCTGCGCCTCAACGTTACACGACACTAAAATTCTGTCATCATCTGTAATGTACCAAGGCACATCCTTTGTGGTGCCGCAGTAGCGCTATGTCGGTGGATCACGATGTGTCGAGCAAAACAAGCATCACATATTCACTTTCCCCGACGTAGTTATCCCTGTCGGGGTTTTTTTTGCTGCGGGAGCACGATGATTAGGCGTGTGCATCAGCATTTACAGGTGCCAACACCTGTCTCTGTATTGTAGTGTGCATCTATTAACCTATGGATGTTAAAATGGAAAATACACCATACTGGGCTCCCCTATGATATTTTAGTATAGAAACAAACACATGGAAAATTAAACAAATACAAAACAGATTGTCTAGCAGGAATACTCTTTTTTTTAACTTGTTTTCAAATTAAGGCTTGACACAAAGTACGTTCTCTATATGTGCAACTAGGTGAGAGAACCTATATGACAATCAAGCATGCAACAACAATAATAGAGAGTAAAGGATAGAAATAACTAAGAGTAGACACGGAGATGATTTCTCAAAGTTCCTTCCTTTTGAGGGAAAGTACGTCTCCGTTGGAGGGGTGGGCGGTACTAAGACCACCAACGCCAAAAAAGGACTCACCCTATTCTCCCGTGCACCCGCCTCAAGGCAAGCACATGATCCACTATGCGGTGGCCTTGAAGGCGGCGACCGAAACCTTTAAAAACTTGTTGAGTCAACCTCCACAACACTTGAGTCTCCCAACACGATCCCGAAGATTTACAACCAATGTCCAAGCTCCGAGACCGACCTCTTCCTTCTAGGGTTCAAATAACCCAAGAATATCAAGATCGACACAGGAAAACTAGAGGGAATCAACTTTGCTTTGGTGAAACCCTAGATCTAGACCTCTTCCACCAAATCCCAAAGTATCAAGGAGATTGTAACACTATGGGGGAGATCTAGGAGAAATTCAGCTCAAGAACAATGGAGGAGAGAGATAAAAGAGGCACCCTTCCCGCTAGAGAAGAAGGGCCCATTTTATACCCCTGTGAGAGAATCTGCCCGTTGCTCCCTATTACGACTGGTACTACCAGACGCAGATGTGGTAGTACTGAAAATGACTGGTACTACCTGACTAGTACCGCAAGTGGTACCGGGCGAAAACAAACCGAGGTGAAAGCACCTCATATGCCACCATTAGACTCGCCGCGCGAGTCGGTGCTACCACCAAGCGGTAGTGCTGGAGCGGACAGCAGTACTACCTGGACACTGCGGTAGTGCCAGGAAGGTGGTATCGGAAAAACCAGAGGAGGAGCCTCAGCTCGAGATAGGCTCAGATGCGTCCGGTACCGCAGGGCGGTACTACCGGTTCCAAGCGGTAGTATCGGATGAAATGTCCATTACTACCGGTTGGTACTGACAGTTTGGGCAGCAGCCAAGGGACAAAATTCGCACTCATTTCTCTACCATTGAGGAAAAGTTGGATGGCCCAAATAAATGTAGAGTTGATTCCACCCAAACTTTCCAACATGGACCCCCTCTTGATAGTACGGTTTTCCTATGACTCAAATAAAATACCTAGAGAAAACTATGTCTCGCTCTTGACCTTTTTGAGGGGCATCGAATGACATGCAAACATATAGAGCCTGAAACACACTTAGCAAACGATTAGTCCGACACGTATGTCATCATCAAACATCAAAACCACTTAGGGAGGGAAATGCATTTTCAAAGACAATTAGTCCCATTCACTTGCACATCTATATTTGTGGGCATCCTTATTTCATGTGATCGCCTCGGTCCATCTCTCACCACCCTCTACTTCTGGTTGTGGCCCATTCCTCCTCGCGACCTATCCACCCACTATCATAACCGTTTCACCGCTCTCTTGAGGCCATATCCTTAAGCATGGATAGACACTAGATGGGATCTAAAACACTTCATCCAAACTTCTAACTATAACTGACCCATATCCTCGTTGGAATTGTGATGGTAATAACATGAACAGAGGAATGTCATTGTTATCATCTCATGAAAGGAGAAATAGTGTATGAAAAGGGAAATAGTATAGAGGACTACAAGTGAAACGGTTAGGATAAATTCCAACAAATGCCATTTTCAAATATGATATTACAGAAAATGGTAAGAGTTGCTGACACGAAACACAATCTGATCTGAATATGAGTCTAGTTGATAGGATATGGTATTGCTAATATATGACCATCTATAATAATTTGATTTTCTAGCTGTATACTTTTGAAATATGGTATCCGATTTATCAGTGAATTTTAAGTACTAACGAGATATGTGGACATCATATTTGTCTATTTGGTCGGCAAAAATGCTTATGAGTTCTTTGTTTTGAGTTTTTAGTGCCTTATAGTGTTCTATGTGTGCTTAATATCTATAATTATTAATACTTGTTGAGAGCATGTACAATGCAAGGTTCTTAGGGAAATTCTTAGAAAAATAATCCGGTTTTAGCTTAAGCATTGGTGCTTATTTGTACAAGAAAGATGCTTAACTAGCCACCTCTCCTCTAGAAATAACCATTGCTGCTTAAAGAAAAGTCTAAATTATTTTTGTAAGCATCACTCTAAGCACTCCCATTGTACATGGCCTCATATTTGTATGTATAACCTTAGTTTAGAACATGCTAATTTATCAGTGCATATCGTTGTATACCAACATGTATAGTGTTGTGGAAGATACAATTATTTGTACATGTATGTCTTGTAAGATGTCGGGTGTGTTTGGTAGCCCGTGTCAACCTAGAATCCCTATCTCCACTTATACATGATGTCCATTGGCAAGCTCAGCTCAGATTTTCTCCCGTGTTTGGTGGCCTGTGGGAGAGGAGGAGGATGGCTGGCGGGAGACTGAGAGGCGCCGACGGGAGATGGGGAGGGCAGACGGTGCTCGGTTGCCGGCACAGAGCTCTGGAAGAGGACGGCCTGGTGCTGTGGCAAGGGAGTTGACAAGGGCGGTGAGGGGGAATGAAAACGATGGATGCATGCAGGGCGGTGACCCCTAGCGGGCTGGACCGTTTCTCGGGATGGACTCAGCACTGCCGACTTGCGAAGCTCGATTTGAGCTTCACAACTGGGTAGGACTGAGCTTTTTTTGCACAAGGTGGGCACTGTCGGAAGTAGCCGACCCGACCTATCAAACAATGAAACGTGAGATGAGATGAGATTTTCTGAGTTGCCCGGGCTACCAAACACACCCGTAATTATTGTACACCACTGGTAGTACCGTCACATACCATTTGCGTAATTAATCATGTATTTATTGATAGTATATTCCTCAAATGCGTGTAGTTGTATATGCTCATTTCCGATCCGAGTTCAGCGCCATACCAAGTCTGAATACGATACAATCTGACATAATCACATTTCCAAATCCGCATCCGTCCCACTTCCGAATATGGAGGAAAGTTATGAAATAGATCCATTCATAATTATATAGTACTACATGCATTTTCCTAGGTTCAACTTCGGGCAATATAATGTTTTGATGTGTTGCAAAAATTATACGGTTACATCTGTATTCAATAAAGCTTTCAGCAATATAAGTTTCATGATACTTTATGTATTACGGTCGATTTTTTATTGTCAAATTTAGAGTACCCAAAACTAGAACGCCATGATTGTGAACGCGAGGAGTAAGGTATTAGCAGTAGCGAACCGAATCCACTGCGATGTCACACCTAGAGAGGACTAAGAAGATCCAGCATAATTTGTTTTACATTTCAAAAGGTATTAGCCAATTAATAAATTTGAAAATTCCACTGAAATCTAGAAAATACAAGATGTCCAGTGAAAAGGATAGGGATGGCCCCTTTTGAACCACGATGTCCTGTTCAATTTTGACTTTGCGCTTATGCTTTTCCCCAAGATGCATCAGCGCATGATTGCCGATAGATGGGGATGCCTCTGGTCGTGCAGCATGGCGTTTGGATGCAATATCAGCCATCCACGTGGGCTTTGACACTGGCTTGCTGATTTGACGCGAAGAACAAATGTCGACGTGTCATTACCGACCTGAAAGGTGAAAGCTAAAAGGGCACTACGCGATTGGCTATCAAACGGCTACGTGGCCACAGATTTTTGGTATAGTACAGTATTATATATGCATCTTCCTCCTGCCTGCCCATCACCCTCGATCTCCATCTGGAATCTCAAACTAGCGCGTGTTCGTTACTTGCTTTACTAGTGATGCCATTATGTATGCACATGATTTTTCTCTTTCAGAAGATTCTGCTGGATAAGCAAGATAAGTTAATCATGACATTCTCTTGAAAATAAGTCAATAATGACTCTTCATTCGATTATATTATTATTTTATTTTAATATGTTATATTTTACGCTCTCAATTTTTTCTTTTTGATAAATGGTCTCGACTATGCATAAATAGGATGCATGCACCGAAACAAGTCTAAGATAAACGACAAAAGGGCAAAATAAATATCATCATAGAAAAACCGCAGAATGCAGAAGGTGACGGAGGACCGATCCATAGATCACGCTACCATGATAAAATTATTCCATGCTATGTCCTTCTAACCATGTAGCATTTCCGTAAATAGGTCATGATTCTTCACACGCTATAGAGATAGCCATAAATAAAACATTAGTATAGATCGGGCCTTCCTACATGGTGGAAATCGTCTTCACACACGATAAATGCTACCGGAGGGTGGATGATGAGCCTATGATGCGCACAAGGTTTGTCGAATCATGTGTGAATGGGTATACATTTCCTTAAAATGAACGTTTGCGAAGTATTCGCAAAGATCACACGAAAACGTGTTTTCCTTTTCAACCGTCGTCTTTCTGCATGATTGCAAATTGTTTTTTTCTTAACCATATGTGTTTCCACATGATTGCAAATGACTTATTTGTGTCATCGTATGTGTTCAGCTAATTTCCCACATGATTAGTTATAACTAACTATAAACTGATTCCGAACATTTACAAACGTTTTTACTCTCACCGTCTCTAGTGCGTACCTAGGTAGTACATATGCAAATACAATACCAAACCTTAATTTTATTTGATTATTGCACATCGGATACATCAATGTTTACATACATTAACATAGCTTCATTTGCTAGCTACACAAGCGAGAAGATACACAAAAAGAGGAGAACATATAGTTTTTCTTGGTTACCTCTTTGTCTTGGTGACGGTGTACCTTGCAAGGATAAAAATAGAAAATGTTTCTCCATTTATACTTGGCTCATCATCGTCATGCACCACGCTGCAGCTAGAATTCTACAGTCGTGATATTGCTTCTGCACAAATGATCTGCAAATATAATACAACATGTTCTTCAATATGATAAATGTAAACACATAGAATAGATTGTTACATGTGCAAATTGAAATACTTATACACTTAGGTGCAGCTACGGATATCGTGGGAGAAGGTAAAAGGATGGTGGCCACCTTAATTTTGACACCGGGCAATCCTTGTCCCTCCCTTTGCTTAGTACTATGCAGTGTCACCAAAACAATATCCCTTTTATATAAGTGCAGAATGCAAATATATTAATATAGATGGCCATATACATTCACCATTCATTTGAAGGAATTTGAAAAAACAACACAAATAGGGTGCATATGTACATCTAAAGACACAACCACACTAACAACAAAGTATTTAACAAATCCACTATGCATTTGAAGGAATTAAAAAAGACCAACACAAGGTTGACTAGTGCATATGTTGATCAGAAATGCATAACCACACTAACATTAAAGTAATTAATAAATCCACCGTGAATTTGAATGTACTAAATAAGAAAAACATAATGTTAGCCTAGTGTATATGTACATCTAGACTACATAACCACACTAAGAGGAGAGTAATTAACAAATCAACCGTGCATTCGAAGAGATTAAAAAAAACACTAGCTAGTACACATGTGAAGGATTTAACAACCTTTGGTAGGGATCAACCACGGTTGGTCGGGAGGCCGGCCGCCATCCCATGCCGCCTGTTTGAAGACGACTTGCCGATGCAGATGCGGCGCCTCAGCAACATGGATGAAATCGCACAGGAGAACTGCCGGAGAATAGCTGATGCAGCGCATTGCCGATGTAGGACTGACCAGGTGCGTTTCCTGGATCCAGATAAGCACAAAAGAGGAAGTGACGGTTGTGGTAGCGAGTGTGGTTGTATTCTCAATGTCTGGTCCTATTTTCTAAAGGTATGTTCCACCAACTGGGCCCTGACGGGTCTTACACATCGCACATCATTTTTTGTGGATAAACCATTTGCGATGGCACACGCTTTTTCTAGAAAACTCGTATGTAACTATGCACCATACATTTATTTTTCGAAAAACCGTGTTCTATATAATGACTACGCCAACACGTCTGAACCAAATTTCAACGAATCATATGAACAAATTATAAAGTTTAACACATAAAATTTGTGTACCAACTCAATCTTGTCGCAATATAAACACCACACACGGTTTTTACAGCGAAGAAACATTTGAGATATGAGACTTGAAGAACATTTCATAATATTTGGACGGATTGGCATGAGCCAATCAAACATGGTTTATCCTTCCTGTTACAAAATACACTATTAATAATATTTGGGCTTTGGCCAGTTGGAGGAGCTCCAATTAAACATGGTTGCCCTTTCCATTTTAAAAAAACCACTAACTTCATAGTACATACTTATATATGGCCTAATTAAACATATCTAAGTTACTAAGCCTCCTCCTCGTCACTAGAGGAGATGTCGATGACATCATCACTGGTGTCTGATGCTTGTACATCGTCGGAGCTTCCTCACCATCATCTTATCCACCGCTCTCTCTAAATCTTGATGCCTCGCCATCATCGACAAAAGGCTTGTTGGTGCCCAACAACACACCCAATTCCCAGGCAGCCTTGCGCCTTGTCGCGGCGACTATACAAATCGTAATAATCTCATCGAACCCGCTGCAGGGAAACTGCAGAAATGTCGTTGTGCAGCTAGACTTCTTATTACCTTTGTTCTTGGCGCGCAACCATGCATGTAGCCGGTCGTCGTGGAGGTCTCCAAGGACTCCTCCACGACGCAATGCACTTCTTCTTTATCACGATGCGCTGACGCGATGGAGTGCTCCACCAACATGGACTCCTGCAATTCCTATGCCTGCAATCCGTCCTGCTCATCCGCCTTCGTATCATGGTCTCCTCCCCTCTGGAGCATACTCCTCCTCTGAATCAGACCCCGTGAGCCTGATGATGCTTCCCCTAGCACTATGTTGTGAGGAATATCCTCCTCTCCATCCGACGACGCGAGGTCGATGTACCCGAGAGTGGATCCACGGGGAGTCATGGTGTCGAAGATGGAGGCAGCCAGTGGGAAGATTACGCAAAGCATTTTATAGACGAGGGAAAACGTGAACAATGTGAGTCTTCACAATACGAAAAAAAATGCTGAAGCAGCAAGAATCAAACGACCATAACTTATTCGCATATGACTACGAGTAAGAATCGTTTGCGATGTCCATACTAAACCGTGTGAAATTGAGAAAATCCCAAACATTTCACCCAAAAGAAACCATGGATGATATTTAAATATCACAAACGCTTTACATAAGCTGAAGTGTGAGCCAAATACATGGAAATAGATTCGACTATAATTGCTACTATTACTTCCGGTCGTCATCGCGGATGTGGATGATCTCCTTCTTGTAGGTGGTGCCAGAGGCCTTGGCTTCGCTGGAGGTGGCGATATTGCCAGCCTTCACACCGCGCTCTTTGTCTGCCTCATGTTTCTTCTTAGTGAAGTACTCTAGTAGCCTTGCCTACTCCTCGAGGATCTCATCCTCTTCCTCCTCGTCCTGCCGCTCAGACTCCTCCCACCATTCAAGTTGGGCAAATCATCTCCCAGAGTCGCAGTCGCCGCATCCTTGTCGTCCTCCAAATTGATTTCGCAATCCTCGGCCGAGGAGATATAGCCGGAATACGAGGGGGGAGCCTTCGTCGTGGTCCGGTAGCCAGACTCGGTGCTCCTCCTCCCCAACCTCTGGAGCTTCCTTCCCTTTCACCACCAAAGAGTCATGCTCGTCGCGGCGGCACTTCGCCGGTTGACACTGCTCGAAGAAAGAAAGGCAAGTGGTCTTCTTGCTGCAAGGCATATCGAAGTGTGTCTACCGTAGTGAAGGGTGTGTGCTAAGATGACACGGTAGTGCGGAGATTTATGCCACACATCTGGTAAGTTGGATTGTCCCCAACGCGTATCACATGGTTAAATGAGAAGAGGCTACACACGCGTCTTATGAAATTCGATAAAATCACACAATGATTAATGACTCGCCGTATGAGAAAGGGCATAGAAGATCAAATAGTGGAAAAATTAGGCAAGGTTCCAAATATGAGGCACATGATTCACGAGAAAATAAACGTCATGATGCTTTGCTTATAAGCAAATGATTTTCCCATTTCGGGTCGTGTGCGTAATTTTTGTTACGGTTCTAAAAAACATTCACAAGCGACAAACCTGTGAAAAAGCCTGCCTAGACCACTAGCAGATGGTCGAATTTTTGCATCGTTAGCGATCTTTCGTGCATCACACGGAAAAAAGGCTCGATCTGTACTAGTGGGATGTATTGATGCACGGATAGTTCACCTGCATCAGAGAAAAATTATCATTAAAACCATGCCATTTCTACATAGCCAAAATGACCAAACAATGGCAAGCACTTCCACCCTAATAAGAATTATAAACCTCTTATCTATACCATGTAGCCAATTCCTATATATATCAGCAACACTACTGGATGGATTACAAGCTACAGGCTACTTGAATGACTGGCCATGTAGAACATGCAAAATTGTATTGAAAAATGAATATTTACTTGTCTCACCATGGTGACAAAATATACACTTTGTACTCTTATTACAGTTCCGCTTTACAAGGTTGTATTTGGTGAGAATAACGTCACGACGAAGATACCAAGCACATATTTTATCTTAAGTGGTATCTTTGTCTTCCTATTTTTTATTGTTATTTAATAGCACATGTGACTGGACCATTTCTCTATACATGAAATCAATTGATAATGTACCACTCTTATGTAGATTTCATCAAAATCCATTGGCCCCTGGGCGATAATTGGACTAATGCCAATTACTGAAGTAAAAAATTCCAAAATGCAGGCTTGAGACCAATTAAATCTCGTAAGAATGTCACATTTGGAGGACTCCATGAATATGGTGATTCTATTGCCCTTGTGACGAACAATATTATATAAAGTTGGATATTGATCCTGGAGTGTGGCATTTTCCAGCCACTTGTCTTTCCAGAAACTTATATCTGACCAATCCTTAATAACAAACGATCCAAAAAATCCTCAAAGAGTGGATGTACAACTGATGGCTATGAAATATAGCCATATTTATATGCGTTTAAATCTTATTTTAAGTCAAGAAATTGACTAAATAACTCTCTAGCCTTTCTAAAAATGACTAACTATTGCAAAGATGTGCAAATCCTTCTCTTGATTTGTGATGTGCAGAAAATCATGCCTTTATAACAAGATCAGGAGCAATTACTGAAGAATATGTCGTTGCCAACACAACCAAGTCAACCAGGGGCGAAAAGACGCTTCTAGGACATGTAACGAGCATCGTTACAGGTGAACCCCACTGATGGCTCCAAAAATAGCCATCTTCCACCATGTTAAACATTATTTTTAGTCAAGCAATTGATAAGAAACTCTCTATAGTTTCCACTAATGACTAATAATTGCAAAGATATGCAAAACATTGTTTTGATTTGTGTTGTGCAGGAAATCACGTCTTTTAATGCAAAATCAGGAGTCATAATGAAATTTTTTGAGGAAGTCCACATGACCAAGTAATTGTGGAGCAAATGCCAGGTGTCAGAAGCCGTAACGACCACTGGTATGGGCTGGGCTCTCCCGTACCATGTGGCGATGGCTCCGTCTCGTCAAACCCTACAACTGTCGTGAAGACGCCTATATATTTTGAGATCTCAACCGCCGTGCAGAAGGCCGCCATTCTCATATGGCATCACAACACCACCAAAGGAGATCCACACCATTGTTCATCCCTTCTATCTTCCATCCCCTCCATTAGCCATATCCATTAATTTGTGCTTGAGATCTAAGTATTTTGCACAATGTTTTCTATCCTTGATCTTATTGTTATGGGTGAGTAGTCCTCACGGGATGCGGGTTGGAGAGAAACCTCGCAGCTATTATGTGCATCTAATCTATGGGAGCATTGTGTATTGTTTGAAAGAGAGATTTGTATCTTTTGTTTCTTTCTCTCTTATCTCGATCTTTGGACTTGTAGGTGTTGGAGATATGCCCAAGAGGCAATAATAAAAGTGGTTATTATTATATCTTTGTGTTTATGATGAATGTTTACATCCCATGCTATAATTGTATTATAAGGAAACACTGATACATGTGTGTTTTGTAAACATAAAAGAGTCCCTAGTAAGCCTCTTGTGGAACTAGCTTATTGATTAAATGATGATCATGGTTTCCTGATCATGGACATTGGATGTCATTAATAACAAGGATATATCATTAGGAGAATGATGTGATGGACACACACCCATAGTAAGCATAGCATAAGATCAAGTCATTTAGTTCGTATTGCTATAAGCTTTCAAATGCATAGTAACCTAATCCTTCGACCATGAGGTTATGTTAATCACCATCACCGGATGGGTACTTTGATGACATCAAACACCGCTTAGAATCGGGTGGTTATAAAGGTGTCATTGGGTATTCTGAAAGTATGTGTTGAAGCGCATGGACCAAGATTGGGATTTGTCCATCCATATGACGGATAGATATGCTCTAGGCCCTCTCGGTGGAATGTCATCTAGTTAGCTTGCAAGCATGTGACTAGGTCATAAGGGATGACATAACATGGAACGAGTAAAGAGTACTTATCGATGTGAGGTAGAACTAGGTATGGAGATACCGACGACCAAACCTCGGATAAGTAGAATATCGTGTGACAAAGGGAATTGGTTTCGTATGTTAATTGTTCTATCGATCACGAAGTCATCGTTGAGTATGTGGGAGCCATTATGGATCTCCAAATCCCGCTGATGGTTATTGATCGAAGAGGTGTCTTCATCATGTCTGCATATTCACGAACCGTAGGGTGACACACTTAAGGTTCGAAGTTGTTTTAAGTAGATATGGAATATGCGTTGGAAACCGAATGTTGTTCGGAGTCTCGGATTGGATCCGGGACATCACGAGGAGATCCGGAATTGTCCGGAGAATAAGATTCATATATTGGGGATCATTTTCTAAGTTAGGAAATGTTCCGGAGTATTTGTATGGGGATTCTAGAAGGTTTCGGAATGTTCCGGAAGGTTCTAGGAGATTTCTTGGAGTTTCCTTGAAAACCAAGAAAGGATCAAGGAGTCCTTGTGGGACAAGACAAGGAGTCGTGGGGGAGGAGGACTCCTCCCCCTCCCAATCCGCCGGCCAAGGAAGGGAGGGGAGTCCTACTAGGACTCCCCCTCCCATGGCGCCTCCCTCCTTTAAATAGAGGGGTGGGGGCGCCACCCCCTTGCCCCCTCCACTTCATACCCTAGCCACCGCCTCTCTCCTCCTCCTTCCCTCTGCTCAGGCTTAGCCGAAGCCCTGCAGAATTCTCTACTCCACCACCACCACCACATCGTCGCGCTGCTGGGATTCCGTCGAGAAGATCTACTACCTCCGCTGCTCGCTGGAACGGGGAGAGGAAGGTCTGCTTCGACTCCGCACGTGTGACCGACTGCGGAAGCACTGCCGGAACGCGGCGCCAGAAGGATCGTCCACACGATCTTGAGATCGGCAAGTGATCGACTACATCAACCCCGAGATCCAATCTCGTAACGCTTTCGGATCTACTAGGGTTAGTACAGATCTATCTCGTTGCACATGTCTAATAGATTAGATCTTGGCTTTTATCTAGATTAGATCTGGGTTTTGTTCGTTCTTGCGGTAGAAATTTTTTGTTTTCCATGCTACGAAACCATCAGTGGTATCAGAGCCGTATCTATGCGTAGATCTGTTGCACAAGTAGAACACAATGGTTTTGTGGGCGTTGGTGCTCGTGCCGTCTTTTGCTTTGTATACTTTGCATCTTGCGGTATGGTGGGATGAAGCGGCTCGGGCTAACCTTACATGTCATCTCACATGAGAGTTGCTCCACGCTTGACGTGTAACTTGCTTTGCACAAGTGGCTTTGCGGGTGTCTATCTCTCCCACCATAGTATAGATCCAATCTACACTTTGCACTCGATAGCACATGTATCAACGTTGTGGTTCAGTTTCGTAGGTAAGATCCGTTCTTATTCGAAAGCCCCAAACCACGTAAAACATGCAAAGAAAATTAGAGGCGTCTAACTTGTTTTCGCAGGGGTTTTGTGATGTGATATGGCCATTATGTGATTGTGATTATATTTGATGTATGCAATGATACTTGTTGTATTATGGCAACCGACAGGAGCCTAATGGTTGTCTTTAATTCTGTTAAGACCTGCGTGTCTATTCATCTTGTAATAGCTTTATTCCAAGTAGTTGTAATAGTTGCTGGTGATGATGGACAACCATGAAGCGGCGCCACTGACCTTGACGCAATGCTGGTGATGATGGATATCATGTTCGTGCTTTGGAGATGGAGATCAAAGGCATAAGAAGAAAGGGCCATATCATATCACACTAATTATGAATTGCCTGTGATGTTAATCCTTTATGCATCTTGTATTGCTTAGATCGCGACGGTAGCATTATAAGATGATCCCTCTCACTAAATATCAAGTAATAAAAGTGTTCGTCCTTAGTTGGCACCATTGCTAAGACTCGTCGTCTCGAAGCATCTCGTGATGATCGGATGTGATAGATTCTACGTGTGCATACAACGGGTGCAAGCCAGATTTGCACATGCGGAAACTAAGGTTAATCTTGACGAGCCTAGCATGTACAGACATGGTCTCAGAACACGGAATACCGAAAGGTAGAGCATGAGTCATATAATTGATATGATAAACATGAAGATTGTTCGCCGATGAAACTACATCTTCTCTCGTGAAGATCGGACTTGGTGTAGTGGACTTGGTTCGTGTAATCACTAAGACAATGTGAGGGATGTTGTTTTGAGTGAGAGTTCACCTAGTTAATTTAAGAATTAAAATTGAACTCAATTTATCATAAACTTAGTCTAAACTACTTGCAAATTTGTTGTAGATTATGGCGAACCTCTCCATCAATTTCAATGCGTTCCTAGAGAAAGAAAAGCTCAAGAACAATGGAAGCAACTTCACGGACTGGCTCCGTGGTCTGAAGACTGTCCTCAGGGCTGGTCAGATGACCTATGTGCTCGAAGCACCGCTAGGTGACCCACCTGCAAATGATGCCACCGATGACGTAAAGAATGTTTACGCCACTTTGAAAAATCATTACTCCACAGTTCAGTGTGCCATCCTGTACGGTTTAGAAACGGAGCTCCAGAAGCGTTTTGAGCACCACGACCCGTTCGAGATCATTAAGGAGCTCAAGCTCATTTTTTAGACTCACGCGGCCGTGGAGAGCTATGAGGCCTCCGAAAAGTTCTTTAACTGTAAGATGGAAGAGGGAAGCTCCATTAGCGAGCACGTGCTCACCATGTATGGGCATGCAAACAAGCTCCAAGAGTTGGGGATAATGATTCCTAATGAGTTAGGGATTCACTGTGTCCTCCAATCACTGCCACCGAGTTATAAGAACTTTGTGATGAACTACAATATGCACTGCATGAACAAGACGTTGCCTGAACTATCGTCCATGCTGAAAACTGCTGAAGTGGAGATCAAGAAGGAGCACCAGGTGTTGATGGTCAATAAGACCACCAATTTCATGAAACAGGGCAAGCCTAAGAAAAAGGGCAACTTCAAGAAGGACGGCAAGAAAGCTGCTGCACCTGCTAAGAAGCCCAAGGATGGTCCTAAACCTGAAACTGAATGCTTCTACTACAAGGGTGTTGGTCACTGGAAGCGTAACTGCCCCAAGTACCTGGCGGATCTGAATAACAGCAACATCAAGAAGAAAGGTATATTTGATATACATGTTATTGATGTGTATCTTACTAGTAATCGTAGTAGTGCCTGGGTATTTGATACTGGTTCGGTTGCTCATATTTGTAACTCGAAACAGGAGCTGCGGAATAAACGAAGACTGGCGAGAGACGAGGTGACGATGCGCGTTGGAAATGGCTCCAAGGTTGATGTGATCGCCGTCGGCACGCTCCCTCTACATCTACCTTCGGGATTAGTTTTAAATTTTAATAATTGTTATTTGGTGCCTGCGTTAAGCATGAACATTATATCTGGATCTTGTTTATTGCGAGACGGTTACTCTTTTAAGTCTGAGAATAAAGGTTGTTCGATTTATATGAGTAATATCTTTTATGGTAATGCACCTGAGATGAATGGTTTATTCTTATTGAATCTCGATAGTAGTTATACACATGTTCACAACATAGATGCTAAACGAATAAAATTGAATGATAATTCTACATACATGTGGCATTGTCGTCTTGGTCACATTGGAGTGAAGCGTATGAAGAAACTCCATTCTGATGGACTTCTTGAATCACTTGATTTTGAATCACTTGAAAGATGCGAAGCATGTCTAATGGGAAAAATGACTAAGACTCCATTCTCTGGAATAATGGAGCGAGCTACAGACTTATTGGAAATAATAAATACCGATGTGTGCGGTCCAATGAGTGTAGCATCGCGTGGTGGACATCGTTATGTTCTCACTTTCACGGATGACTTAAGTAGATATGGGTATGTCTACTTTATGAAACATATGTCCAAAACTTTCGAGAAGTTTAAGGAATTTCAAAGTGAAGTGGAAAATCATCGTAACAATAAGATTAAGTTTCTGCATTCTGACCGCGGAGGTGAATATCTGAGTTATGAGTTTGGCATGCATTTAAAGAAATGTGGAATACTTTCACAGTTGACACCGCCGGGAACACCACAACGTAATGGTGTGTCCGAACATCGTAATCGAACTCTCTTAGATATGGTTCGGTCTATGATGTCTCTTACAGATTTACCGCTATCGTTTTGGGGCTATGCATTAGAGACAATGCATTCACTTTAAATAGGGCACCATCTAAATCCGTTGAAACGACACCGCATTTAATTGTGGTTTGGTAAGAAACCTAAGTTGTCGTTCCTTAAAGTTTGGGGTTGCGAAGCGTATGTAAAGAAGTTACAACCTGATAAGCTTGAACCCAAAGCGGAGAAATGCGTCTTCATAGGATACCTTAAAGAAACAATTGGGTATACCTTCTATCATAGATCTGAAGGCAAAGTTTTCGTTGCCAAGAATGGATCCTTTCTTGAGAAGGAGTTTCTCTCGAAAGAAGTGACTGGAAGGAAAGTAGAACTCGACGAGGTTATTGAACCTTCTCTCGGAGTTGAGAGTAGCACAGACCGAAGATGTTTTGTGCCACCGCACCAACCGGAGAGGAAGCTAATGATGGTGATCATGAAACTTGAACGGTTATGAGAACCTCGCAGTCAACGAGAGTTCGTACTCCTCGATTGGTATGACTCGCCTTGAACGTCATGTTGGTGGACAACACCGATGACCCCGCGACGTATGAAGAAGCTATGGTGAGCCCAGATTCATTAAATGGCAAGAAGCCATGAACCGAGATGGGATCCATGTACGAAAACCAAGTGTGGACTTTGGTGGACTTACCGATGGCCGTAAGGCTGTTGAGAACAAATGGATTTTCAAAAGAAAACAGATGTCGATGGTAATGTTATCGTCTATAAAGCTCGACTTGTCGCGAAAGGGTTCAACAAATTCAAGGAGTTGACTACGATGAGACTTTCTCACCAAGAGCGAAGCTAAAGTCTGTGAGGATTTTGTTAGCAATCGCATATTTCGATTATGAAATTTGGCGATGGATGTCAAACGCGTTCCTTAATGGTGACATTGAGTAAGAGTTGTATATGGTACAACCCAAGGGTTTTGTCGATCCTAGTGATCTCGACAAGGTATGCAAACTTCAGCGCCCATTTATGGACAAGCAAGCATCCCGGAGTTGGAATCAACGTTTTGATAAAGTAATCAAAAACTTTGGATTTATACAAACTTATGGAGAAGATTGTATTTACAAGAAAGTGAGTGGGAGCTCTGTAGCATTCCTAGTACTATATGTAGATGACATATTGTTGATTGGGAATGATATAGAACTTCTTAATAGCGTCAAAACCTATTTGAATAATAGTTTTTCAATGAAGGATCTTGGCGAAGCGGCATATATTCTAGGCATTAAGATTTATCGAGATAGATCAAGACGCCTAATAGCACTTTCACAAAGTACATACTTAGACAAAGTTCTAAAGAAGTTTAGAATGGAAGAGAGCAAGAAAGGGTTCGTGCCCATGTTGTCAGGTAAGACCTTGAGTAAGACTCAAAGTCCGGCTATGGCAGAAGATAGAGAAAAGATGAATAATATTCCCTATGCCTCGGCCATAGGTTCTATCATGTATGCCATGCTGTGTACAAGACCGGATATAGCACATGTTGTTAGTTTGACTAGAAGATATCAAAGTGATCCCGAATGGAACCTCGGACGGTGGTCAAGAATATCCTAAAGTACCTGAATAGGACTAAGGATATGGTTCTTTCTTATGGAGGTGATGAACAGCTTGTTGTAAACAGTTACACTGATGCTAGTTGGAACACCGATCCAGATGACTCGAAGTCACAGTCTGGATACGTATTTATTTTGAATGGTGCTGCAGTGAGCTGGAGGAGTGCCAGGCAAAGTGTTGTGGCGAAATCTTCAACTGAATCGGAATACATATCTGCTTCGGAGGCTGCACAAGAAGCCATATGGATGAAGGAGTTCATTACTGAACTTGGCGTGGTTCCCAGTGCGTTGGACCCGATGGCCATCTACTGTGACAACACAGGTGCCATAGCTAATGCACAGGAGCCAAGGTCACATAGCAAGCTAAAGCACATCAAGCTACGTTTCCATGCTATTCGCGAGTATGTCCGAGATGGTGACATAAAGATTTGCAAAGTACACACTGATCTAAATGTGGCAGATCCGTTGACTAAACCTCTCCCTAGAGCAAAGCATGACCAACACCAGAACGCCATGGGTGTTAGGTATATTACCATGTAATCTAGATTATTGACTCTAGTGCAAGTGGCAGACTATTGGAGATATGCCCAAGAGGTAATAATAAAAGTGGTTATTATTATATCTTTGTGTTTATGGTGAATGTTTACATCCCATGCTATAATTGTATTATAAGGAAACACTGATACATGTGTGTTTTGTAAACATAAAAGAGTCCCTAGTAAGCCTCTTGTGGAACTAGCTTGTTGATTAAATGATGATCATGGTTTCCTGATCATGGACATTGGATGTCATTAATAACACGGTTATATCATTAGGAGAATGATGTGATGGACACACACCCATAGTAAGCGTAGCATAAGATCAAGTCATTTAGTTTGTATTGCTATAAGCTTTGAAATGCATAGTAACCTAATCCTTCGACCATGAGGTTATGTTAATCACCATCACCGGATGGGTACTTGATGACATCAAACACCGGTTCGTAACTAGGTGGTTATAAAGGTGTCATTGGGTATTCTGAAAGTATGTGTTGGAGCGCATGGACCAAGATTGGGATTTGTCCATCCATATGACGGATAGATATGCTCTGGGCCCTCTCGGTGGAATGTCATCTAGTTAGCTTGCAAGCATGTGACTAGGTCACAAGGGATGACATAACATGGAATGAGTAAAGAGTACTTATCAGTAACGAGGTAGAACTAGGTATGGAAATACCGACGATCAAACCTCGGATAAGTAGAATATTACGTGACAAAGGGAATTGGTTTCGTATGTTAATGGTTCTATCGATCACGAAGTCATCGTTGAGTATGTGGGAGCCATTATGGATCTCCAGATCCCGCTGATGGTTATTGATCGAAGAGGTGTCTTCATCATGTCTGCATATTCACAAACCGTAGGGTGACACACTTAAGGTTCGAAGTTGTTTTAAGTAGATATGGAATATGCGTTGGAAACCGAATGTTGTTCGGAGTCTCGGATTGGATCCGGGACATCACGAGGAGATCCAGAATTGTCCAGAGAATAAGATTCATATATTGGGGATCATTTTCTAAGTTAGGAAATGTTCCGGAGTATTTGTATGGGGATTCTAGAAGGTTTCGGAATGTTCCGGAAGGTTCTAGGAGATTTCTTGGAGTTTGCTTGAAAACCAAGAAAGGATCAAGGAGTCCTTGTGGGACAAGACAAGGAGTCGTGGGGGAGGAGGACTCCTCCCCCCTCCCAATCCGCCGGCCAACAAAGGGAGGGGAGTCCTACTAGGACTCCCCCTCCCATGGCACCTCCCTCCTTTAAATAGAGGGGTGGGGGCGCCACCCCCTTGCCCCCTCCACTTCATACCCTAGCCGCCGCCTCTCTCCTCCTCCTTCCCTCTGCTCAGGCTTAGGCGAAGCCCTGCAGAATTCTCTACTCCACCACCACCACCACACCATCGTGCTGCTGGGATTCCGTGGAGAAGATCTACTACCTCCGCTGCTCGCTGGAACGGGGAGAGGAAGGTCTGCTTCGACTCCGCACGTGTGACCGACTGCGGAAGCGCTGCCGGAACGCGACGCCGGAAGGATCGTCCACACGATCTTGAGATCGGCAAGTGATCGACTACATCAACCCCGAGATCCAATCTCGTAACGCTTTCGGATCTACGAGGGTTAGTACAGATCTATCTTGTTGCACATGTCTAATAGATTAGATCTTGGCTTTTATCTAGATTAGATCTGGGTTTTGTTCGTTCTTGCGGTAGAAAATTTTTGTTTTCCATGCTACGAACCCATCAGTAGGTACCCAAGACCCCTCAGATTGATAAAGGCTTGAGGTGAGATAATTGGCTAGCAGCGATCTTATAGGAACCCCATCAATGACAGAAAGGGTAGTACGGTCTTTGCTTACTCACCTATTCGGGATCATAGTAACATTACCACTTAATGCTTTGATCTGTGTTTTACACTTAATAATCGTTTGTAGCCCGTGGTGCACTCGGTTGGATCAAAAGATTATTGCTATGCCTACTGCATCACAAGGGATCTATTATATTAGGATGTGTTGCCCACAAGGGATTATCCCTATTAAAATATTACACATGACTATGCTTATTATTATCTTTTATCCCATATGATATGCAGCTGCAGGTGGATCTTCAACCTTGGCCTATCTCCATCCATTGAATCAACCCACTATAAAAGTAAACTAGATTGGTCTGGTAAATAAAGGTAAAACAAAGAAACAAAGTATTGTAGACGTGTCCTTTTTATTTCCTTTTAGCATTGCTTTCCAAGGTTCGATTAAACCTAGGTCTACCAGGGAAAAAGCTATTATACTACATCCATGAATTCGGATCGAAGGTATCAACCCTTTTTCTGGCGCCGTTGCTGGGGAAGCAATTTTGCTATCCTGGTGAGGTCACTAGAGACCTTGCTTTTAGTTTTATTATTTGTTTGTAGTTTATTTCTTGTTATTAGTTTACTTTCTAGTTATCTATTTGAAAACCCAAAAAAATAGTTACATGTAATTTGTTTTCTTTACTTAAAAAATACCAAAAATATAAGATCCATGACTCAAAAGAGACTTGGGGATTATGCTACTCCCACTGATGATTTTATTCGTGCACCTATTACTTAACCCGATGTTGATGCGGAAGCATATGAAATTAAGCCTAACCTTTTATGTTTGATTCAGCAAAACCAATTTGGAGTCTCATCTTCTAAGGATTCAGGTTTGCACTTAAATAATTTTACTAAAATTTGCGACATGATGCGTATTAAGGATGTAGATCCAAATGCTGTTAAATTACGGTTGTTTCCTTCCTCTCTTAGAGGAAAGGCTAAGGACTGGTTGTTAGCTCTACCTAAGAACACTATTAAATCTTGGGAGGAATGCACTAATATGTTTATTACTAAATTTTCTCATAGCTAAAACTATGCAATTAAGATCCAACATTACAAGTTTTAGACAAGAAGATCGCGAGCCACTAGCGCTTGCATGGGAAAGGATGAAAGAAGCTGTAATGAATTATCCAAGTCATGTGATAGAAGAATGGCTTATATTACATTTATTTTATAATGGCCTTAACCCAATGTCTAAGTCTAGGCTAGATACTGCAGCAGGAGGAACAATCATGGGAAAGCAAGTGAGTGTTACAAAGAAATTACTTGATGATATGCAAAATAACCATTCCCAATGGCATGTAGAAAGAACCTCGAAAAGAGTGAGTTCAATCTCCAAGGTAAAAAATGAAGAGCTTACATCTAAGGTAGACGAGTTACTCAACATAGTAAAGGGTAAGAAAGATACCCAAGTTAATTCTATCGCTACCAATGTTAATGATGTTAATTTTATGGCTTGCACTCCTTATAATACTGCTTGGAAAAACCAAAATTTTGCTTCTAATGTTCAAAAACATTATTCAAATCCTGCAGGAGCTCCTTACAATAATTACGATAATCATAATAGAGCAAATCATGGCAATCTCTCGTTTGAGAAAACTGTTAGAACCTTTATGCAAGCTCAAACTGAGAAAAATAATATGCTTATTAAAATCATGGAGAACCATAAAAGTAGTATATGAAAATTATCTAACCAAGTCATTCCAATTAGAAATGATGTGCAGGCTCTACAAGAAAGGACAAAGACCGTGGAGGATCAATTGGGTAAGGTAGCCGAGAGCTAAACTCTCATACTAGCAAAGTTTGCTGGGAAGCCCGAGACAAATCTGGTAGAAGACCTCAAGATGATGAGGATGAAAAGAAATGAAGAGACATCTAAAGAGCTGGATTATAGCAACGCGCCAACGCTTGAATATACCGTGGAAGATCTACTAAAGATGATCACCGTGAAGAATCTCGGTATAGAACAAGGTAATGATGCTATGTATCAATAATTTATTCAACAAGTAGCATCTAAAGTCCGAGATTTAGAGATGGAGTATTAAAATACTAGCTGATAAGATTCCTGCTAAGCTAGATGATATATTTGAGCCTACTATTAAAATCAAGATTGGGGTTAATGAGATATATGTACTTTGTGATCTTGGTGCAAGCATCTCAACAATTTCCAAAAGTCTATTTGACAAGTTAAAATAGGGGCCTTTTGCAACCACCGAACTAAGACTCCATCTTGCGGATTCAACTTATAAACAAGTTATTGGGATAAAATAAAATATAGTTGTTGAAATTAAAGAGATTCCAGCTCGTATTGATCTTGTTATTGTGGACATGTCTAAAGATCCCATAGCACCTATAATTTTAGGTAGGCCCTTCCTAAGAACTATTAAAGCTTTAATCAATTTACATGAAGAGAATGTGAGAATAGGACTACCGTCTGCAGATCCTTTTATAGTCCACTTCCTAAGAACTATTAAAGCTTTAAAAAAAATTCCGACGATGTGAACTACTATACGCCAGGATCTATCTATTAGATACAAGCAACGAGTGGATATACATCCATAGAGAACATACCCTCGAAGACAACAAAGCTTTGTTAACAAGATGGAACTCGTGGATGATGTAGTTGTACACTTGCCGATCTCAAGATCGTGATGAAGTCCAGCAGGTCTAGCTCCAACACGTCCATCAGATCCAGCTCTAGCAAGTCTAGCACCACCAAGTCCAGCAGCACAAAGCAGCGGTGCATCCGTCATTGCACACATGTCCGGTACCCCGACAACCTCCGTCCCTTGCTCCAGCAAACCAGTGGAAGCAACAAATCCTTTCCAGATAAATCCACCGGGAACATGTATCTCGCTAATCCGATACCATGGGGGAAAATACTAGAGGGGGAGAGAGATCCTTCACGAGGAGGTGTGTTGAAGAAGGGTGAGAGGGGTGGCCTTTTATAGGAGGAGGGGGGTACCCCTCCCCATGGCCGGCGCCTCATGGAGGTGACCCCTCACCTCCCCCATTCATGTGGTGGTAACCCCCTCCACATAAATTTTCCCCTTAACATTCCCTTTTAAAGTCTCCACTTTAAATGCATCAAATTTCTCCAAATTTAATGCTCTCTCATTTAATAAAACTCTTTTATTAATTTTATTCAGAATTTTTTTAATTACTTTAATTGACAAACATTCACATAAAATCACTTGCAACATTTCAATATTACATGCAGAACCAATTTTAGCAATTTCACCCGAAACAGTTTTGGTGTCTATTGAAATAATCCCAGCGCTTTCTTAAATCTTTATCTGAAACATATTTGCTCCAAATGGTGTTGGTATCCCTTAAGTGTGTCACCCTATGGTTCGTGAATAATGCAGACATGATCGAGACCCCTCTCAGATCAATAATCAGCAGTGGGACCTGGAGATCCGTACTGACTCCCACACATTCAACGATGACTTATGTGATCGTCAGAACCTTTAACACTGGTAACTAAATCCCTTTGTCTCACAATATATTACATGTCCGAGATTCGATCATCGGTATCTCCATACCTAGTTTGATCTCGTTAACGACATGTACTCTTTTCTTGTTCCCGTGATATAACATTCTAGTGATCTCATCACTTGCTTGCAAGCTAACCAATGTGATATCACCAAGAGGGCCCAGAGTATATATATCCATCATCGGGATGGACAAATCCCACTCTTGATCCATGAGCCTCTACATAACACTTTCGTAGCACTAAACCCACCTTTATAATCACCCTTTCACGGTGTGACGTTTGATGTTATTGAGATACTCTTATAGTGTTAGTGATTGACATGATCTCATGGTCTAAGGACTAGGATTACTTCGTATGATGTTATAGCAATATAAACACAATGAATTTTATCGTAATGCTATACTTCGGATGAATGTTCATCACATCATTCCACTAATGTTGTGACCTCGTTATTAACAACATCCAATGTCCATGATCAGGAAACCTTAATCATCTTGTTAATCAACAAGCTAGTTTATAAGAGAGGCATAAATAGGAACTTTCCTTTTGTTTATTAAACACACATGTATTAACGTTTCCAAATTAATACAATTATAGCATGCAAAATAAACATTTATCATAAACAAGAAATAAGATAATAACCACTTTATTATTGCCTTTTCGGGCATATTCCCTTCAGTCTCCCACTTGCACTAGAGTCAGTAATCTAGTTTGAAAAACTTTGCGTATTGAACACCTATGGCTTTTTGGTGTTGCATATACGCGATTGCTAGTGGTTAACATAATCTCCGGATTTGACAGTTTCAGGTCCGTGTGTATTTGCATGTCTTTGCGTCTCTACGCATCACTCATTCTCAAATGAGATGGCATTGTATAAATTTGGTCCTTTGGTGAGACCTTTAGTTCGTTCGGGTTAAAATATGTTGATATTATTGTCATACAATATATCTTTATAATATTAGCCCACTTTGAACCACACCTAGTTTGATAACAAACTACTTAACACAAATGCCCTCCTTTGCTACTACTATAGTAGTCATATACTTAGCCTTTTGTTGTAGTATCCGTCATAATGTCTCAACTTTGGAACTCATCCAAATCCAACATAGAACATTCTTTTCATTACATTGTGCCACCCATAGTCTAAATTGAGATAAATTTTAATTTGTATCTTGTGACAAAACTAGTATCAATGTAACACTTTACAATGAACTACCTTTAAATATTTTTCACTTATACAAGATATATTCTTAGTTCTTCCAAAGCTCATAAGAATATCTTTACTATCGTCCAATAATCATCTTATGAATCATTCTGGTATGTGCTCATAACATTTAGAGTATAGGACATATCTGGATATGTACATATCACGGTATAATCAATCAAAATCTTCGTGTGATTTTACTCACCAAGTGTTGAAATACTTGAATCTTGATACAATCCTTTCCATGCAACAAGAACCTTTCTTGTTGTTTCCATATTGAACCCTTTCAATATCTCATATATGTACATCTGGTAGAACCATATTAGCGCCTCAATCTATCCATATAGACATTGATGCCAAATATTCCGGTTTTGCCCAAGTCTTTCATCGAAATCCTATTTTAATGAATTCTTAACTTGTGTCAATAAAAGATACATTATTTCCAATCAACAATATGTACTCTACATAATGTATTGGAAATTTGTCTCAGCGCTCCCACTTAATTTCTTGCAAATGCAAGCATCTTCATCGTCTTCGATGAATTTAAACTCCTTTAACATTTTCATCATAGTGAAGATCCAACTCTGCTATGCTCACTTCAACTATTGAAGTTAGCATGCCCTTTTAGCACCCTTTGAATTAACAAAACCCTTCGAATCGTGTCATGTACACGTCCTAGGTAACCATTCTATTAGAAGAACCTTGTTTTGTTTATTCAACTACCATATACCAAATTATATGTAGTGGTTGCTACATTAATCCGTCAAGACTAAATATCGCTATGAAAGATCAAATGTTGTCATAGTCAACTCCTTGAACATTGCCATAAACTTCTTTCCGACATGTTGACTATTTCATAGATGTTAAACATCCATGTCTATTTCTTTATAGATCCAAACATGACCGATAGGCTTCACGCCTTTCCAGAGGGTCTTCCAAGTTCAGAAACTTGATTTCTCGTGTATGGATACTATCACGGATTCTATGACTTTTAGTCATTTTATGGAGTCAGGGCCCATCATCGCTTCTTTGCATGCAGTCAGTTCATCATTGTCAAAACAATAACGACTTATTTATCAAATATCACTATTTGATTCTTATCAACCCACACGGTTCAATAGGAACTCTAATCTCTGAGATCACAACCTTTGTAATCACGGGAGCCATGAGCATTTTTAGCCACCTCCGGGACACTTTCCGGGGCTGCGCTACTTAGCACATGTTGCTTAGGTTCATTAACCTAATCAAAGTTCTATTGTCCTCCCACTTAACTTTTCTGAAAAATTCCTTCTTTAAGAAACTTCACGTTCTAAGTGACAAACTCTTTTGTCTTCGATGTTATGGAGGAGTACCCAAAAAATTCTTTGGGATAACCTACAAAGACGTGCTTATCCGACTTTGGTTGTAAACATTTTACTTATGCATAGCATACCAAAATTTAAGAAAAGACAATTCGGGTTTTATCCCAAACCATAACTCATATGGTGTCATTTCAACGGATCACGATGGTGCTCTTTTCAGTGTAAAAGCGGTAGTCTATAAAGCTAAAATCCTTAAAACATAGTGGCAGTTTTATAAATGACACTTTTGATCTTACCATGTCAAACATGGTTTGATTTCATCTCTCGAATATGCCATACTCCTATGGTTTATCGGAAAACACAAATCATGGAACAATTCCTCAAATCTTAGGTGTTTTTCTAAACATGTAACTCAAATATCTTCCTTTATGATCAAATCATAAACTCTTTATTTTCTTGTTATAATGATTTTCCACTTCATCTTGAAAGTCTTTGAACAATTTTCAAATGTTTCATACTTCTTCCTTATTAAGTAAATATATAAATATATTCACTCAAATTCCTGGAGAAAGGATATGGAGCAAAAAGATCCATCACATATGGCTACACATAATGGACTATGCACATCAGCATGCACAATTTCCAATAAGCTAGTCATTTGTTCCTCTTTGGCCTATGAACGAAGTTTCAATTATCTCGAGGGAAGTTTCACAAGCGTTAATTGATCAAAATCAAAAGACTCCAAAAATTCATCAACATGGAGTTTCTTCATGTTTACTTTCCAATACAATTCAAACAGCGATGTCACTTCATAAGTGATCTTCCAATCATTTGTCTTACGACATTTTAGCAATAATGTTTATGGATGAGATTTTTCCAACTAGACTTGTAAAAGTTCATCCATCCTTTATGGAATACGGTAATTATTTGAACAACCATTGTTCTCATAATATCGGAACAAAATAATAATTATTAAAACAAATCTTGAAGGCTAGGTTTGAAGACAACGCGAAACACAATACCACTTTATTTGTTTTTTGATGAACATCATCACTTATTCTCTTGCTAGTTACTTAGGCCATTGCAGTTCATGAATTGCGTTGTCCTGTATGACACTGCATACCAACCAATTCGGTATCCAATACCTAAGAACCATATTGTTTAACAAGCAAAGAATACAGCTATAACATGTATATCTTTTATATACCTAAGCTGGACATCTCCAACTTTTCTTTTTTGCCAAATATTTTATAGATTCTCTTTCAGCAATTCCTTTTTCCTTTTAAGAGAATCTATCAACATCAATAGTGGTGTCATTCACATGACACATAGTACAAAGCGTATATAGTCAAATACTAATACCTTTCGATTTGCACTTTGAAGTGGATCACCATCATCAAATGGTTGTCATTCTTTTACAAATCCAATTCTTCAGTAATCTTTTAGTGTAGTAAACATTTTACTTACATCTTTTATTCATCCTTATCATGACAACTTTCATGATCAAACTACTATAGCCTATAAGGATGAATCGTGAGTATAATATCAGTTCCCAAAACCTTTTTGGTAGATTAGGATGCCTAGCCTCTCCAACCTTCACAAATTCTCATACAATATGAGAACGTGTATTTTGTTAAATTATACTCTATCATATTGCAACCATAAACTTCTTTTCAGATATCACAATATCTTTCACACATGATGGTTTCTGAAACAATTATTTCAGCTCCTAGATAATCTTGATATTAAAACAACTTTTGAATATCAATAATCATGGAGGCAAACATGATACTTTAGATACTAACATTGGAATTCTTACTCTTGATTTAATACTACTTATTAAACTTCATGGAGTAAATAGAGTTTGCTGAAAGTTTGCAATAGGACTTCTAAACTTTAAATTGACATTCAAAACAATACGATACCAGTTCGTAAAGTAAATATCTAGAATTCTATAGTTCTATTATCTTAATTAAAACTAAGCATAAGATAGTAAACAGATGCCAATGACTACAAAAAATTATGAAAATTCACTTTGATTTAGTTTACGACAAATTTGGTTCGAATAATCCAAATTAGAAATGAACTCCCACTTAAAAATGACATCCCTCGTGCCTTTTTGGTGATTACACGAACCAAATCCACTACATCAAGTCCGATCATCACGTAAGTTGGTGTAGCTTCAAAGGCGAGCATCAATATGGGCATCACATCAACTATATGACTCATGCTTAACCTTTCGGTCCGTGTTCCGAAGCCATGTCTATACATGCTAGGCTCGCCAAGTAAGAACCTTAGTACTCACGTGTGTAAAACTATCTTACACCCGTTGTATGAAAGCGCAGAGTCGAGTACACCCGATCATCACGTGATGTCTCAAAATAGGATCCATAGAACGGTGCAGACTTAAGGAAGAACACATTTTATCTTGATATTTAAATGAGAGATCATCTTATAGTGCTACTAAAAACGCCAAACTAGCCATATAAGATGCAAACATCATATGTGTAAAGTGGAATGATATGGTCCATGCATTTGATCACCATCATGTGCATCGTGGTATGATCTCTATCATTCCTTTCTGTGTAAGTGATACATTGCAAATGTATCTATAATTTTTGATGTTCCATGCTTGGTTTTATCCACTTTCTTGTGTTTTGTTCCAACTTTGGAGTACTTTTCATATGATTTCTTGGACTAACCTATTAATAAGAGCCACAGTGCCAGCTGCCTGTTTTCTGCTGTTTTTGGTTCCAGGAAAGTCAGAAAATGAATATTCACGGAATTGGACGGGACAAAAGCCAAAGTGCCTATTTTTCCGGAAGGGATCAAGTGCCAGAATATGAGACAAAGAGGGGCCAGGGGCCGGCCACACCACCTGGACACGCGGCCAGGCCTGGCCCGTGCTAGGGGGTGGTGTGGTGGCTCCCGGCACCCCCTCGGCCTCTCCTTCCGCCTATATATTGCCCTCGGGACAAAAACCCTAAGTATTCACGAAAGAGTCTGTAGCCGTCGTCATCTCCATCCCTAGATCGGGAGGGATCTGAAGCTCTTCCCGGCAACCTGCCAGAGAGGGGAATTCACCCTGGAGGCCTTCTTCATCACCATGCAAGCCTCCAGTGTGATGCGTGAGTAGTTCATCCTTGGACTACGGATCCATGTAGTAGCTACATGGTTGGTTTCTCATCCTTTGTGCTTTCATGTTTAGTCTTGTGAGCTCCGTTCATGATCAAGATCATATTTTTGTAATCCATACATGTTGTGTTTGCGGGGATCCGATGGATATTGAGATGCTATTTCAGATTGATTATTGATTCTATCATGTCTTTGTTATTTGAGATCTTGCATGCTTTCCGTTGTTAGTAGCTATCTTGGCCATGTAGATGCTAGCAACTCCAAGAGTTAGTATTTATGCTCGATAGTGGGTTCATGCCTCTGGTAATCTGGGGAAGTGACAGAAATCTCTAAGGTACTAGATGTGTTGTTGCTACTAGGGAGAAAACAACAATCCTTTGTTCATAGAACAATCGTATTGTTTACTTTACACGCAGTTCGTAAAGCAATAATCTATTGCTTGCAACTTAATACTGGAGGGGGTTTGGATGATAACCTGAAGGTGGATTATTAGTCATAGATGCAGTTGGATGGCGGTCTATGTATTATGTTGTAATGCCCAATCAAGTTTCAGAGGAGTCAAGATGATTAGTATATGCATGTATTGCTTTCTCGGTGTTTGTCAATTGCCCCGCTGTAATTTGTTCACCCAGCATGTTATCTATCTTAAGGAGAGCCACCTCTAGTGAACTATGGATCCCGGTCCTTGTCTTTTACATACAATCTACAATCTTTTACTGCTTTGTGTTTACTTTCTGCAAACTTTTACTTCTTTCCATTTGATATGTTTAATCCTTTGTTTTCCGCAAAACACGGTGAGATTGACAACCTCATCGCAAGTTGGGGACAAAGTTCTGTGGTTGTGTTGTGCAGGTCTCCACGTTGCTACTAGCACCGGTAGTGCGCCCTGCCAAAGCTCAGCTAGTAACACCTTTGGGGTGTTTCCTTGCTCCTACTGGTTCGATTAAACCTTGGTTTCATAACTGAGGGAAACTTGTTGTTGTGCTCATCATACCTTCCTCTTGGGGTTCCCAACGAGCTCTACATCAACCACGAGCCATCAATATTTTTTTGGGCACCGTGCATTGAGCCATCAGTAAGGCCAAGGTCTATGGAACTTACATGTTAGGTGTGTTGTAAGGGTATCAACTATATATCAACTTACAACATTTCCATATCATGACACTAGCCCAGCAACGATCTAAACTAGATGCCGCTAATTTATCAATTGCAAGTTTTTACGTGGCTTAGGGCTTTCGAAGATAGAACCGGTCTTACCTACAAACATGGAACCACAACGATGATAACTAATTTATTAGCAACTCGTTGTAAATCAGATATTGACTATAGTAGGAGAGACAGACACCCGCCAGCCACTTATGCAAAACTAGTTGCATGTCAGTCATGGAACCGGTCTCATGTGCGATGACATGTAAAGTTGGTCCGGGCCGCTTCATCCCACTATGCCACCAATATCCAAAATACATGAAAGAAGCAATAACATGATCATCATCGCCCACATATAAACATATGTGTACTACCCGTGCAAAGCATCTACGCATAGATCGCAGCATAGAAAACAAAAAAAAATCCTATGATGTGAACTACTATATGCTAGGATCTATAAATTAGATACATGCAACGAGTGGATATACATCCATAGAGAACATACCCTCGAAGACAACAAAGCTTTGTTAACAAGATGGAACTCGTGGATGATGTAGTTGTACACTTGCCGATCTCAAGATTGTGATGAAGTCCAGCAGGTCCAGCTCCAACAAGTCCATCAGATCCAGCTCCAGCAAGTCCAGCACCACCAAGTCCAGCACCGTAAAGAAGCAGTGCATCCGTGATCGCACACACGTCCGGTACTCCGATAACCTCCGTACATTGGTCCAGCAAAGCAGAGGAAGCAACAATTCCTTTCCAGATAAAGCCATCGGGAACATGTATCTCGCTAATCCGAGACCATGGGGGAAAAATACTAGAGGGGGAGAGAGATCCTTCATGAGGAGGTGTGTGGAAGAGGGTGAGAGGGGTGGCCTTTTATAGGAGGAGGGGGTACCCCTCCCCATGGCCGTTGACTCATGGAGGTGACCCCTCACCTCCCCCAATCATGTCGTGGTAACCCCCTCCAGATAAATTTGCCCCTTAACATTCCCTTTTAAAGTCTCCACTTTAAAGGCATTAAATTTCTCCAAATTTAATGCTATCTCATTTAATAAAACTCTTTTATTAATTTTATTCAGAATTTTGTTAATTACTTTAATTAACAACCATTCACATAAAACCCCTTGCAACATTTCAATATTACATGCAGAACCAATTTCAGCAATTTCACCCGAAATAGTTTTGGTGTCTATTGAAATAATCCCAGCACTTTCTTAAATCTTTATGTGAAACATATTTTCTCCAAATGGTGTCGGTATCCCTTAAGTGTGTCACCCTACAGTTCGCGAATAATGCAGACATGATCGAGACCCCTCTTAGATCAATAATCAGCAGCGGGACCTAGAGATCCATACTGACTCCCACACATTCAACGATGACTTCTGTGATCGTGAGAACCTTTAACGCTAGTAACTAAATCCCTTGGTCTCGCGATATATTACATGTCCGAGATTCGATCATCGGTATCTCCATACCTAGTTTGATCTCGTTACCGACATGTACTCTTTTCTTGTTCCCATGATTTAACATTCTAGTGATCTCATCACTTGCTTGCAAGCTAACCAATGTGATATCACCGAGAGGGCCCAGAGTATATCTATCCATCATCGGGATGGACAAATCCCACTCTTGATCCATGAGCCTCTACGTAACACTTTTGTAGCACTGAACCCACCTTTATAATCACTCTTTCATGGTGTGACGTTTGATGTTATCAAGATACTCTTCTAGTGTTAGTGATTAACATGATATCATGGTCTAAGGACTAGGATTACTTAGTATGATGTTATAGCAATATAAACACAATGACGTTGATCGTAATGCTATACTTCGGATGAATGTTCATCACATCATTCCACTAATGTTGTGACCTCGTTATTAACAACATCCAATGTCGATGATCAGGAAACCTGGATCATCTTGTTAACAACGAGCTAGTTTATAAGAGAGGCATAACTAGGAACTTTCCTTTTTTTATTAAACACACATGTATTAACGTTTCCAAATTAATACAATTATAGCATGCAATATAAACATTTATCAAAAACAAGGAATAAGATAATAACCACTTTATTATTGCCTTCTCAGGCATATTCCCTTCATATTTTAGTTGGTTGATTTGCTAAGATACCATGCTAGTGGGAGTAATTCAAAATAGTTAGAGTAAAGCTTTTTGTTGGTATGGATGATTAGACGTGGAAGCTTTTGCTCTAGTTATTTTAGCTAATTGAGTCTTGCCTTAGAAATAATATTTCCAAACAAGTACAATGAGAAAAAGTCTGAAATTTATGACTTGTTTGATGAATGATTGTCTTAAGAGTATACCCTTGAAGATACTTAATCCCATAGATGTTTTGATAGACTTGACGACACTCTTGAAAGGAGTTTTTTGATTGAAATGAAGTCTAGTGGTAATTGTGATGCATGCCAAAGCTAACCTTGTGGATCAAACCGTGGTACTAGTTAAAAAAGTTATATGTTTCTCATGCACACCTTGGGATACCAACAACTCTGCTAGCCTTTGAACCATCTATGGTATAACCCCAAATTTCAGCTATGAGTTAACGACATGAGTGGCATACGTGTCAATATATGGGCAAAAGTATTGGTACTCTCAAAGATTGTGCAAGCACTTGTAAAAGAAACACTCAATGATACTTGAAGAAGGAGGAAAAAGTATATATGAAGATCCACATAACAAGTCCTTGGCATGGTCTCGTTACTACTTTATGAATTTTCTTGAAAGACAATGATTGGGTTAGAAGTGTTTTTATATCCTTGATTTACTGATGTGGGCGTCAATAAGACACTTCATTGTTATGCTACTTAGGACATGAACTCTCTTACTCAATTATGCTATTAAAACATCCTAGTGTTCCTTGGCAAGCTGAGAGTTAACTAGAAGAATTGGATTGATTGTTACACTTCTAGTTATTTATGCTTATATTAAACTCTACTTTGATTGTCTTGACTTACCGAAGCCTGTATAGTATTCTTGTCATCTCTCTAACTTTGATAAGCCTTTCAAATGGATGAAGTGCTAGATGCATATGACTACCAACCATAAGTGAATTCTTATTCTTGTTGTTTCAAGTTTAAACGTTGAATTCCTTATAGTTCTTTTATTTCTTCTTGCTCGAGGGCGATCAAGGTTTGAACTTTGGGAGGTTGATGGATCCAAAAATAGCCATCTTCCACCATGTTTAAACATTGTTTTAAGTCAAGCAATTGACAAGAAACTCTCTATCCTTGCCACTAATGTCTAATAATTGCAAAGATATGCAAACCATTGCTTTGATTTGTGTTGTGAAGGAAATTACGCCTTTTAATGCGAAATCAGGAGTCATAATGAAGGTTTTTGAGGAAGTCCACACGACCAAGTAATTGTGGAGCAAATGCTAGGCTCCAGTAGCCATAATGACCACTGGTACGGCAGGGCCTACCATACCGTCCGCCCGTACCATGTGGCAGCGGCTCCGTCTTGTCAAACCATACAACTTTTGTGAAGACACCTATATATTTTGTGGTCTCAGCCACCATGTAGAAGGCCGTCATTCTCAGATTTCATCACAACACCACCAAAGGATATCCATACCCCCCCTCCATTAGCCATAGCCATTACTTTGTACTTGATATCTCCTTGTGATTCAGCGACCATTGTAAGAATATTTGGTTTCAGTCTAAGTATTTTGCACAATGTTTTTTATCACGGGCTGCGGGTTGGGGAGAAACCTCGCAGTGACTATGTGCATCTAATCTATGGGAGCATTGTGTATTGTTTGAAAGAGAGATTTGTATCTTTTGTTTCTTTGTCTCTTGTCTTGATCTTTGGACTTGTAGGTACCCAAGACCCCCGAGATTGATAAAGGCTTGAGGTGAGATACTTGGCTAGCAGCAATCTCTTAGGAACCCTAGTTACAGAAAGGGTAGTACGGTCTTTGCTTAGCAACCCATTCGGGATCACAACAACATAACCACTTAATGCTTTGATCTGTGTTTTATACTTAATAATCGTTTGTAGCCCGTGGCTTCGTGGTGCACTCGGTTGGATCAAAAGACTATTGCTATGCCTGCTACATCACAGGGGCTCTAGTATATTAGGATGTGTTGCCCATAAGAGATTATCCCTATTAAAACATTAAACATGACTTTGCTTATTATTATATTTTATCTCATATGATGTGCAACTGCAGGTGGATCTTAAACCCTAGCGTATCTCTATCCATTGAATCAACCCACTATAAAAGTAAACTAGATTGGCCCAGTAAACAAACATAAAACAAAGAAACAAAGTCTTGTAGACGTGTCCTTTTTATTTCCTTTTATCATTGCTTTCTAAGGTTCTATTAAACCTACGTCTACTAGGGAGAAAGCTATTATATTACATCTATGAATCCAGATCGAAGGTATCACCCACCCGTACCATCCGTCTGTACTGCACGCCGAAACCTTCCTTAGGTCAAATGGAACTACTTATGTGAAGGAGGCGACACCATTCGAGGAGAGACACACCCTCTAGCTGCCACACAGATCTCATCCATCACATGCCGAAGAAGATCCATTCCACTATAGTTCATCACATCCATCTCCTACCTATTCCATAGCCATAGCCATTATATTGTAATAGAGATCTTCTTGTGAATTGGTGACCATTGTAAGAATATTTGATTTCACTCTAGGTATTTTACCAATGATTCATATTGTTGATCTTGTTATTATGAGTGAGTAGTCCTCACGGGCTGCAGGTTGGGGTGACGCCTCACAGTGTCTATGTGCATATAATTTTATGGGAGTATTGTGTAGTGACTGAATAGGTGCTTTTTTATATTGTATATTTATCTCTACCTCGATCTGAGGACTTGTAGGTACCCAAGACCCCGCAGATTGTTCAAGGTGTGAGGTGAGATGAGTGGAGAACGGCGTCTAACACGCGAAACCACAGTGGCATCAAGGGGAGTACATTATTTGCTTAGTGATCTGCTTGGGATCAATAGTACATCACTAATCTTAATGTTTTGTTCTGTTTTACCTAATATTCGTTGTAACCCGTGGTCTCGTGATATGATGATTGGACCAAAAGACTATTCTCACCTATGGTTTTAGGGGATCAAGTAGCTGAGATGTACTGCCCACAATTCCTATCACTATTAGATCATTTTACACATGACTGCGCTTAATCTTATTTTTATACCATTTCGAATGCATAGCTGCAGGTGGATCTTCAACCCTAGCCTATCTCGATCAGTCAAAACAACCAAAATATACATAGTAAACTGGAAAGATCCGGTAAACGAAAAACTAAATTAATAAGCAAGTCTTGTTCAAGTTCCTCAAATTTGCTGTTAGCATTTGTTTCCAAAGGTCCGATAAACCTAGGTCTTTCTAGGGAAAAAGCTACTATACTGCATCCGTAATCTAGATCAAAGGTATCAACCCTTTTTTTGGCACGGTTGCCGGAGAAGCAATTTCGCTATCCTAGTGAGGTTACTAGAGACCTTGCTTATTCGTTTTGTTTTTGTTTTTGTTTTAATTATTGTTATTAGTGTACTTTTTGTTATCTACTTGAAAAACCCAAAAAAAATAGTTATTTGTTTAATTGTTTCTATAAACCTAAAAAGATCAAAAAGATAATTATTATGGCACAAAAGAAGCTTGGGGAATATGCTACTTCCAATGATGATTTTATTTGTGCACTTATTACTCAGCCCGCGGTTACAGCAGATAACTATGAAATTAAGCCTAACCCTTTGAGTTTGGTTCAACAAAACCTATTTCAAGGTTCAGCTGCTAAAGACTCAGGTTTGCACTTAAATGCATTTACTGAAATGTTTGATATGATACGCATAAAAGATGTTGACCCCGATGTTTTTAAATTACGATTATTTCCTTTTTCACTTAGGGGGGAAATAAAAATATTGGTTGGTAGCTCTTCCTAAAGGAACTATTACTTCATGGGAGGAATGCATTAATATATTCATGACTAAAATTTTCCCTCCAGCTAAGACTATGCAACTTTGATCAAATATTACGGGTTTTAGACAAGAAGATCACGAGCCACTAGCTCTTGCTTAGGAAAGAATGAAGGAAGCTATAATGAGTTGTCCCAGCCATGGGATGGAAGAGTTGTTAATTCTCCAATTGTTTTAAAACTCTCTTAACTCAATGTCTAAATTTATACTTGATACTACAGCCGGAGGCACACTCATGGGAAAGGAAGTAAATGTTGCCAAGAAGCTTCTGGATGATATGCAAAGCAACCATGCCCAATGGCATGTAGATAGATCTCCCTCAAGAAAAGTGAATGCAATCACTAAGGAGACTAATGAAGAGATTACTTAAAAGGTAGATGAGCTTCTAAGAATTTTAAAGGGTAAGGAAACCCACGTAAATGCCATCACCGGCTCAAACATTGAGGAAGTAGATTTATATCTCGTAATCCTTATAACCCTGCATGGAAGTGTCAAAACTATGGCTCAAACTTTCAAAAGCAATACTAATCCTGCAGGTGCTCCAAACAATAATAACTATACACATAATAATGGAGCAAGTAATGGTAATCTCTTGCTTGAAAAATCTTTTAAAACTTTTATGCAAACACAAACTTAGCAGAATAATCTTCTTATTAAGATTACAGAGAACCATGCTACTATTATTAATAAAATGCCTAACCAAGCAGTTACTCTTAGAAGTGATGTTTAGGCTTTACAGGAAAGAAAAAGACTGTAGAAGCATAATTGGTCAAAATAGCTGAGAAACTCTCATTCTTGCAAGGTTTGTAGGAAAGTCCGAACCAAATCCGGAAGACCTCAAGATGGTGAGGGTGAAAAATAAATATGAGAAGCCTAAGGAGTTGTACTATAACAATGCTCCATCTCTAGATTATACCTTGGAGGATCTTGTGAAGATGATCACCGTAAAGAATCCAGGTATTGATGGAGGCAATCATGCCATGTACCAACATTTTATTCAACAAGTAGAAGCTAAGGTACGTGAGCTAGAAATGCAATATAAGAACTTAGCTGAGAAAGTTCCAGCTAAATTTGATGATATATTTGAGCCTATAAATTAAAATCCATATAGGAGTTAATGAGATTGTTGCACTTTGTGATTTAGGTGCTAGTGTTTAAATAATTTCTAAAAGTCTATTTGAAATATTCAGTCTTGGTCCATTTCAAACTACTGAACTAAGACTCCACTTAGCGGATTCAACATATAAACAAGTTGTGGGAGTCAAAGATAATATTGTTGTAGAAATCAAAGAATGTCCTATATTAATTGATCTTGTTATAGTGGACATGCCTGAAGATCCTATAGCACCAATCATTCTAGGAAGGCTATTTTTAAGAACTATAAAAACCTTAATTAATTTATATGAAGGGAATGTTAGAATGGCGCTACCATCTAGAGAACCTTTTGTAGTCCATTTCTCTAGAAAGAAAAAGGCCAAACCTAACGATAATGAGATCATTACTTTAAAATCCAACTACTTTAGAGTGGGTGTTCCACTTCCAAAACCAAAATGATTGCCATTTGGGTCAAGATAAATGATCTTAACTAGAGGCGCTTCATGGGAGGCAACCCATGTGAAACAAAAGTTTTATTTGTGTTAGTTTTGTTTTTGGTTTTTTACTAATAAAGAGTGTTTAAGAGATCAATTGAAGAGAAGAGAAGAAATATAAGGTAATCATTCATGTATATTTTATTCACTAACACATGATTATATGATCAAAGGTTTAGTACTATATTCATGCTGTCATTTTTGAGGATTAACTGATGTGTGAAGGTGTGTGAGAAAGTTTCAACAAAAATCTTAAGTTTTGGAGGTTTCTAAGGCCATAACGACCATCAGTACGGTGGGAGTCCACCGTACCACACGCCCGTACCGCATCCACACCAAAGAAAATGAAGTCCTCAAATTTTGTTCAAAGGTACAAAGACCACCCGTACGAGGGGATGTGGTCGTACCGCTCGCTCGTACCGAATCTACACAAAAGTTTGAGAATTTTTTAGAAATCATTGAGCCTGTAACGACCATAAGTACGGTGTTGTGTGGTCGTACTGTGCGCCCATACCGAGCGTGTCACCAAAATAGAGTACTGATCCTAAGGCAACCTCGCTCAGTATGGGCGGGACGTGTTTGTTCAGTCTGTACCGACCATCCTTACTGTTTGCTCGACTACGATATGAGCCCAGAGAAGAGGTAAACCTAAACATAAATTGTCATTCTCTTTCTTCTTTCTCCAAACTCTAAACCACCTCTATTGTATCTTAATATCTACTCGTGTTTGATTCGATTCCTTGCACGTCATCAATTCAATGTATGTTTCTCCTCTGATCCCTAACTTATTTGCAACAAAACGATGCTCTAGCTCTTGTCATTATCAATCTATACTTAGATCTTATTTTTGAGCTTATTACATATTTAAGCATGTTAGTCTTGTTATTTAGAGGACATTCTTTTGTAGAAAGTATATAGGAGTAATCCATGCTTATTTCTATCAGATCAAAATTTTGTTTTAAGAAAGTTTTTATTGTTAGATGAACAGAAGGAGCCATACAAGTGCGATGGCTGCACAAGTTGTGCCACCGGTTGAAGGACTAACCCCTGCAGCGCTCAACATCGAGTTCACCGAATACTTTCTCTCAACCGTTTCAATCATCTTAAGGACCGCAATATCAAGTCTATCAAATGGGCGTGCCCACATATTTTGAACCAACTAGGCATTTGATGTGATTTAAATTATCTTTGCAACAATGCTGGTTTGCTTGACTTTGTTTTTCAGGAGGCCTCCACCCATCGCCGATTGACACTCAAGTTTCTTAGCACCTTGAAGCATACGGTAGGTCCTGATCTATAGTTCCGAGGAGGACATCCGAGGATCTGACATAGTTATGTTCCGCCTGATAAACCGTGAATATGACTTGTCTCTCGATGAGTGGTGCCACTGCTTTGGTTTTTCCAACAATGTTGCCGACATCGCCTCCACTTGTTTCACACTTAGTACAACCCCTAACTACTATTTTAATTTGATGAGAATTTAAAATCTTGTCCCAAAGGGGAACCAAATTGAGTGCCCGGTAGTTCGCTATTTGTTCTATGTTATTTCTAACACCCTGCGGGCCCATGGTGACTTCACAAGAGTCAATGAGGAGGACATGATGAATCCTCGCAATAGCTTCCATTCCAAAATGTAACTTAACGCCAAATCTAGGCGCTCTTCTAGTGATTTATTTAAAGTATCAAACTCTCCAAACTCGTGGATCCATATGCAGAGAAGGAGTTATGACCGTCCACGCCCGAGCACTCCACCTCAACGTAAGCAACCTGCGACCGTTGGAAGGTACTCACTGTCTCGGTTTTGCTACTCTCAATGCATGTGGTATGATTAGAAAAATTAATGGTAGGTATTTCTTCGATATACCTGGAGCCGATCACTTGATTATTGCTCCTCTACATAAAGGTATATTCTCTATCGAGGATGGACGTCTTCATTATGATATGCAGGTCGAGGCAACCTACCACCACAATCTGAACCACAAGGAGATGAAGAAGTAGAAGAAGAGCAAGAAGGGCATGAACAAGAGCAGCAGCCGCCAAACTACTACACCACCTACGAAGATGTGTACGAGCTCTAAGAAACCATTCATAACATGAACACCCTCACCATCATCCTTCGAGACTCCACCGTGAATCTCTCCTCCCAATTCATCGATTGGAGCAGCCAATAGAACTTGGGAGACTATCCTCCACCACCGCAATGAGCAAACAACGGTCTTGCAAAAGCCTAAGCTTGTGGATGTGTGTAATAATGAAGTTGTGCTGCAGCTTCTTTGGAGCTTTGAAATACCCGTGTTTGATTCATTCCAACACTTCACTTTTTCTTTTGTTTTCCTTTTCATTTTCTTTTTTGTTTGTTTGTTTTTAGTATCTTCCTTTGTCACCAATATTTTTCTATTCTTTAAACCCAATCTTCAAAAATACAAAATGATTTTTTCCTATTATCCTTATTCTTGAAATATGGATCATTATTTACCTCTTTGCTTTAATATTATTAATGAGAGTGATCTACCTTTGAGTTCTGAAGGAACACATCATATGGAAGAAAATTGTGAAGTCACTCATGATAGGTATATCCTATGTCTCCCACTTTAGAAACTTTGAAATGTTTATGCTAGTTGGCAGTATTGTTAAGGTATTATGCTAGTGGGAGTAATTCAAATAATTATAGTAAGGATTTATATTCATATGAGTAAGTAGTTGAGTAAGCTTTTTCTCTAATTCTTATAGCTAACCGAGTCCTGCCTTGGAAATAAATTTGCCAAATTATTACAACAAGAGAAGGTCTATAATTGTGACTTGTGTGATGTTTTGATTTTCCTAAGAGTTTAACCTTTAAGATACTCAACTCCATAGATTTGATAGTCTAGATAGCACTCTTGAAAGGAGTTGTTTGATCGAAATGAAGTCTAGTAGTGATAGAGATGCATGCCAAAATTAAGATGTGGATCTAAAAAGTATGATATTGCTTCAAAGCTTGTCTAACAAAATTGATGATTTCGGCTACGAGTTGATGCCATGGATAGCTAGCTACCTGTGGGCAAAAGTATTGGTATTGTTGAGGGCTGTGCAAAAAGGTTGCAAAACACATTAATGACTCCAACTGGAAATTATTATTAAATCCAATATGATCCCTATAAGTCTTTGGCATGGTCTCATTACTATTATATGAATTTTCTCGAAAGGAAACAAATAGAAATAAGTGTTTTGATAGACTTGATTCATTGATGTGGGTGTCAATGAGACACTTGATATGATTCTTTTGACATGATCTCTCACACTTAAATTGATAAATGAAACTTCCTAGTGTTCCTTGCCAAGCTGAGAGTTAAGGGGAATTGGAATAATTGTTACACTTCTAGTTACTTATGGTTATAGATACCTTTTTTGATTGTCTTGAGCTTCCAAAGCTAGTATGATGTTCTTGAGACTACTCTAACTATTCTAAACTTTTGAATGAAAGAAGTGTTGGATTCATATGGCTATCTCTCATAAGTGAATTTACATTCTTGTTATTTTAGTTTAAACACTGAGTTCCTTATGATGTTTGGTTTCTTGCTTGAGGATGATCAAGGTTTACGGGATGTTGATGGCTATGAAATATAGCCATATTTATCCGCGTTAGAATCTTATTTTAAGTCAAGAAATTGACTAAATAACTCTCTAGTCTTGCTACGAATGACTAATTATTGCAAAGATGTGCAAATCCTTCTCTTGATTTGTGATGTGCATAAAATCATGCCTTTATGACGAGATCCGAAGCAATTACTAAGAATATGTCATTTCCAACACAACCAAGTAAACTAGGGGCGAAAAGGCACTTACAGGACATGTAACGAGTATCAGTACGGGTGAATCCCGCCCGTACCATCCCCCCGTACTACACGCTGAAGCCTTCCTTAGGTCAAACACAACTACTTATGTGAAGGAGGTGACACCATTTGAGGATAGACGCACCCTCCAGCCGCCACAGAACTCATTCTCCATCCAGATCTCATCCATCACACGCCGAAGGAGATCCATTCAACCATTGTTCATCACATCTATCTCCTACCTCCTCCATAGCCATAGTCATTATCTTGTAATAGATCTTCTTACGAACTTGTGACCATTGTAAGAATATTTGATTTCAATCTAATTATTTTATCAATGATTCATATTGTTGATCTTGTTACTATGAGTGAGTAGTCCTCACGGGCTGTGGGTTAGGGTGAAGCCTCGCAGCGTCTATGTGCATCTAATCTTATGGGAGTATTATGTAGTGATTGAATAGGAGCATTGGTATCTTGTATCTTTGTCTCTACCTTGATCTGAGGACTTGTAGTTATCCAAGACCTCGCGGATTGATCAAAGTGTGAGGTGAGATGAGTGGAGAACGGCGTCTGACACTCGAAACCTCAGTGACAGCAAGGGGAGTACGGTATTCGCTTAGTGATCTGTTTGGGATCAACAGTAACATCACTAATCTTAATGTTTTGGTCTGTTTTACTTAATAATCGTTGTAACCCGTGGTTTCGTGGTATGATGGTTGGACCAAAATACTATTGCCACATATGGTTTTAGGGGCTCTAGTAGCTAAGGATGTACTTCCCACAATTCCTATCACTATTAGATCATTTTACACATGGCTGCGCTTAATCTTATTTTATCGCATTTCATATGCATAGCTATAGTTGGATCTTCAACCCTGGGCTATCCCCATCATTAAAAACAACCAAAAGATATATAGTAAACTAGAAAGATCCAGTAAATAAAAAACAAAAATAATAAGCAAGTCTTGTAGAAGTTCCTCGGATTTTCTTTTAGCATTTGTTTCCCAAGGTTCAATAAACATAGGTCTTTCTAGGGAAAAAGCTACTATACTGCATCCGTAATCTGGATCGAATATATCAATAACCCAGCCACTCAGGTTAGCGAAGTGGATGTAGGACCCAACCACTTAGGTTCAAGTCCTCACGAATGCGAAATTAGATTCTTATTATTTTAAAAATCAAAACTCGTTGTGGGGGTTTACCCCACCACTTTCCTTTAAAAAAATCCAGAACATGTGAAAAATAGACTTACAATGTGCTTTCTGGTTAAGAGTGTCTTATTTTTCCCCAAAATATATGTGGCGTGTGCTTGTTCTTTACATTTTATTGCTAAGATCAGATTATAGTGACCAAGAAAAAAATGATAACAAGTTTCCACATCTAAACCTTGGACAGTTTTTTTTTGCGAAAATAAACCTTGGACAGTTGTCCCCACATTAATAGAAAATACCTTGAGAAAAGATAGAATTACATGCAAGTTCCTAGCAAAACCTTCTGAAACTAAATATGTCATCGCTTGTTTGTTCGTCGTCTCATTGCCAAAGGAGAGAAAGAACTCTGAGAGAGAAACTGAGTCATTCACACATATGTTGAGGGATATTCCTAGTAGACGTCATGACAGTAGCCACCCACCAGGTACAGTGGAATCTGGGGGCGGAAGCCGAATTAGCCCGGGGACACATCTTGATATGTGCTAACAGTCGGCCTAGAATCTCCGATGAGATCCAAAGACTTAGCCGGTGTATTTCCATGGGTGTGAATAACCCGCGTCGTGTCGTGATGACTATAATCCTAACACTAACTAGACATGAAACATGCAAAACCGAGGTTCCCCCACCTATGTCGCTTGAGCAGCAGACGGAGAGGAGGGGGACCACCGGTCTCACCGACATGAGTTGTAGATCTGGTCGATTTTCTAGGCGTTGGGAGATAGAGGAAATGATGGGTGGCGACTAAAGACTTGTTTCTTTCACCTATTTTTACTTGTCTAAGAATAATCTGTTTTATAAAGGATGCTTTATTATTTAAAAGGTCTAAGTATTACACTGGCCTCTGCATAACTAGGATGTATACAGTTACAACTTGTCCGAGATATAAAAAGGCATTAGAGGCGAAATACATAACATCAAAGAAAATATAAAACGCCTAGGACGATGGAGCATTAATCCGGAGGCCACGCTGCCATCCATTTGAATATAAATATCTCTCACCGTTTCCTCGAACCATGTACACACCTAACACCTCCATTAGCAGGTCCTGATTCTTTACACACCGTGGAGCCGGTAGATAACCTGCAATATTGTCTAGGTATAAATATCCGACAAATATGTTTCGCAAAAAACAAATATGAGTGAGCAATATGAGAGCATTCGAAGGAGCCATAAATCATCCAAAACACACGTCTCTTTCGTTGGGTGCAAGTTGCACGTACGGACTGCAATAACAACACTAGTGGTATAGCAATAAGGAACTGGAGCTAGGAAGTTAAGAAGTGGCGCCCAAACGCAACTGAAACAAACCGGACTCCACGAAAAACGAGAGCACCCGCTCCATTCGGGAGGGGGAGGAGGCATCGAATCAAAACAATAGAAGATTATTGGCTAACCTAAAGGAAACGGCAAAGAAAAGAGAAAATCCAAGGGGCGGGGCGGGAGGAATGAATGAATTATTGGCGCGTCGCGTAGGAGTGAGAAAGGAAAGATTCGACGATAGAGAATGAGAGAGAAACGAACCAAAGCAATCTCTCTCTCGAAGGATGGAATTGGAGGAGCTAGCAATTCGGCCATATCCGAAAAGCATCCTTCACTTTCCCGCTCCCTCCCCCCTTCCCTTCCACCATCATCACCGAGCGCCGACCCGGCCCTGCCCGGCGGTTTCTACGATTCCCAGAATTTATCCCCAGCGAACGAATCCATCGGCCATCCCACCTCGCCCTTAAATCCACCTCCCGGAGACGACATCTCACCGTAGACCTCCACCGCTCTCTCCTTTCTCTCTCATACACACACATCCTACGCTCTTGCTCTTGCGTCTGTCGACAAGTAGCTCTTCCTCCAGTTTGTGCTTGGGCTAACACAACTTCTGCGAGCTCTCCTTGGCTTGGTAATTAATGTTACCGCCTCAATCTCTTGGGTTCTTGTTGGATAGTTTGGGAGTTCGTTTGATTGGCTTTTCTTGTTGGGTAGATCGATCGCTCTTTCTTTCTATCTACTAGTTGGGTGATGTATGCATATATAGGAGTAGTACGTAAGTAAGTAGTTGCACCAAGTAGGCATTGCAAACTTGCAATTGCGTAACTGTTTGGTCGGTGCACAGATGTTCTGATCGATACAACAATAGTACCAGATTACATACTACTATATATTGATCCATATATGCATGCTCATGATGCATGTATCCTTAATTTGGTTCCTGCATGCAGATGATACATTTCTTGGCATGGCCTAGCTAGAACATGTGCAGAGTAGAATGCAGTACTAGCATGATCGATAATGGAAGAATTACTAATTCATGTGAAACCTACTGCATGCATGCATGCATGCATGTGTGCTAGCTTGTCCACTGTTCAATTTCCTTTTCTTAGAACGGAAACTAATTCATGCGAGTCGCAAATGTAATCTGCAGGCATGCCTAGGTGCAACACCGAGACAACGGCAGCAGCGACCATGTCGGAGCTCATCTGCAACGGCTGCCGGAGCCTCGTCACCTACAACCGCAGTGCCACCAACATACGCTGCTCCCGCTGCAACTGTCTCAACTCCACAAGATCAGGTAGGAAATCGTTTCTGCAACTGTCTCAATAATCACTCCACTGGTGTTTGCTCACCCATGTTGCATTGAACTGGACTCACTGACATTCTTATCCATGCGTGGATTGGCAGCCAGCCAGATGGCCCACCTGACGTGCGGCCGCTGCAGGACGACGCTCATGTACCCGCCGGGGGCCTCCACCGTGGAGTGCGGCTCGTGCCGGCACGTCAACCATGCCAGAGGCCAGGGCTCCTCTGCTCCTCCCGTAAGTGCCCGCTTCATCCTGCTAAATCTCATCACCTAAAATTCCACTGTCCATGTTTAAGAAATTTTAGGAATTAGTCAAAAGAGATGGTCAAAGTTGTAAATATCTCAGAGTTTGTTTTTAATGGAGAGGATTGGTCGTCAGTACAGTCCTGCACATAGTAGTGGGCACGGTTTCCTGCACATATAGGATGGAATTTTAGGTAGATATTTGTGTGGTCCAAAATTATGCTTGGACCATGCATTAGACGATCACCCTCTCCTGTTGCATCAAAATTTCTTGAAAAGATCACACCACTTTGGTAGGCTCAGGTTGCTCCATAGCTTCATCTTGGAATCAGTTCTCAAATAGGCAAGTACCTAAGAAGAATATAGATGATTTAGCTACCAATCTACCATGTTCAAATTCTCTGGACCATGTGCGTTATCAAATTCTATGGTCCATTTGATCTTAATGCCTGAATATTTTTCAAATGTTCGACGACGATGACCGCGGCGCCGTCTTTATTCTCCAGCTAAACTTTGTTCTCCCTACTTGCAGGATGCCTGGCCTCAGACAGTTCTGGTGGAGAATCCCAGGACAATGAATGACAAAGGCAAACTGGTAATTAGCCTCATCTCTAGCTAATACTACTTTTGAACTAAAATTCTCCCTTTTCATCCACTGACTATGATTCAGAAAATTAATATCTGTTTGATTTGCTGTTTTGCTTATGTCTGTTCCAGGTGAGCAATGTTGCTGTTGGTGTCACCTCATGGAAAAGATGACCAGGAAGAAATTCCTGGTTTTCTCCCCAGGGGTCTGATAAAGGATGCATGCCCTTGGTGAATCTGTATCATTGTTGTCATCGTCAGGCTAATGTTAAAATCAAGTGTGTTTTGAAGCTTGATATAAACAAGAGAAACAGTAGGACAAGAGGCATGGAGATTAAAAAAAAGGAGGAAAAAAAATGGATCTGTGAAATGTTCCATGTTTGTGCTTCTTTCTGAAATGTAAATATGCTGGCTATGTGCTAGCCTATGATGTGCTCTGAACAAAAAGGAATGCAAAAGCATTTATGTCCTGGAATCTCCGCTTGTCCTCTTTTTTTGGAAAATTCTTTTCTGACGTGTTCCTGATCATCTTGGACATGCTGAGTCAACTTTGCACTTGGCCCTGATTCTTGAGTTGAAAAGCTGAAAAACTACTGTTGAGCAAAAAGATTTTGGTGGCCTCTGGAATAATGGATGTCTGCTTCTTCTTCAGTTAACAGGGAGAAGAGATTTGCCCATCTTCCCAGGAATTCAGGGATTTGCAAGTTGCAGATAGTCCATGGATAACATTTTGGAGCTAGGGTTCTGCAGCATAAACCCTAGTGATCAGGCCAGTATGTTGTGCTCAGAGTCTAAGTATGCAGAAGATGGCCGATTAAAAGCCTGGCCCAACACAACACTCAGATCGAGAAGATATGGTGTACTGGGGTACTATCAAATCCAAATTAACACGAAAAAGGAAAAAACATGACATGACATTAGATACAATATGTATCGGTGATATGACCAACTCAAATCCAAAATCATAACACCGCTCCAGATATTAAAAGTACAAATCTTGGTATGAATAATTTCAAATTATGCTGTGAATTCAGCCCATAAAACCGTTGACGATGAATTTCTCTCCCCCCACCCCACCCCAACATAAGTTTTGAGTTACGCTATGTACTTTCGCGAGCATAATGGATCATAGAGTATTAGCATTGTACAATTACTTTGGATTTTTTGAAAAAACCTTTAGACAGATAAAAGTATTTGGGTGCACTAGAATTTTGGAGTAATAGATACCTTCTCGGCTCAAAGAATGCCAAAATTATTTATATTGATTTTGATAAGATTGGATACAGTGTATAGTGCACTTGCAGAAATCCAATTCGACTCACAGGTGCAAATGAACTCATAGTTTGAAAACATATTTTAAAATGTCAAAAAATAGAAAAAGAATATTCACATGTACATCTAGACAATCTATGTTCGCACATAAGGTTTCGAAAAAACAACATTCTTTATATCCCATGTAAAAAGACAAATTTTGATGCTCAACCATACTTATTCTCGGACATTTTTTTATCTTTTTAAACAAGTCACATAAAACTTTTTTTTTTCTAAAACATGTGTGCGAACATAAAATGTCTAGAGGTACCCCGTAATTTTATTTCAGAATTTTTGACATTTAAACAAAAATTTATGTATTTTTTATAATAGCTTCATTTGCACCCGGCGGGGCAACACAGCAATTCAACATGTGTGTGCTCTGTTACGGGCATGTGAAGGAGGGATCCTATTTGCAGCCCCTAGCAGCATGCACTAGGAAAAATGTTGCCCCGCCTGAACAATTTTCTATATGGGCCGAATTCCACGCCGCCCAACAAAAGGTGCATACTTATTTTCTCTTATGAATCTCAAAATATTCATTTAGAAAAAAGTTTCTAAAAAGCAAGGAAAATATGTATATATAGAAGATAATTGTTCACATGTATGAAAATAAAATGTTCCCATATACGGAAAAATATTCACGCACATTGAAATAAATGTTCTGCATCATAGACAAACATTCATACACTTATTATAAAGGAAAATATAATATATAATAACATTGAACAAAATAAAAAGCATATGTAATTAAATAAATGTTCAAGTATATAAAAATAAGTGTTCATATATTTTACAAAGTTGTTTATACAAGTTAGAATATATGTTCTTTCAATTGGTGTATTTTTCTTAAGAATGAAAAAAAAGGTGGAAAATATTAAATAAACTAGAAGCTAGAAAACAAAAACACAAAAAAGGAAAAGACACGAAAGATAGTAACAGGAAGGAAATATAAGAAAAACGTAAGAGAAAAGTACAAAAAGAATGAAAAAAAACTCCGGAAAAACAAAAGAAACATGCAACGACAAAAAAAACTAGAAAAAAGGAAAAATAGAAGAAGATTATTTATGAACCGGCTCAGCACATAGTTGAGGTACAACCATGCGACAGCAAATACCACCACAGCCATCAGCCAGGGTCTTTCTCTCAAGAACGCGCTGAGATGAACATTTCTTTACTTAGAATGAAAGAAGCCGCAGCATACAAGGGCGAGGCTCCAAAAATCCAGAACATTTCCAAAAACTAGAGAGAGGAGGACGGCTGATCACTCTTCTATCAAGCCCACTCATTTTCACCTTTTGTGCTTCTTTCATGACCATAGCATTGTGATGGATCCATATGGCTAGCACAACCAGCAACATACCGCCATTTTTTCGAAAAGGAGGTCTAGACCCGGCCTTTGCATTAGAAAGATGGATATTGTTATATGTTGATCCAAATTCTACAAAGTAGAGGCCAACTTCTGACGGTATGGATCGTTGATGACCTAGGTTACCACCGTTATATATACCTCTTGTAAGCCGCCGGTTGGGATAAGTTGCATCTGTGAAATCCCCGACGTTGTGTAATCACTCCCCATTATAGTGAAGTTTCGCTGGCTGGCACCCATGATTTTTCCCTCTCTTTGTTGGAGAGGGTTTTCCACGTTAAATCTGTGTCCCCTTGTTGTGATTTCGTTTTTCGTTCTTCGTTATTTACTTGTCGCAAAGCTAACAGATATGACTTTTATTTATATTATATTTAATAAAGGCTGGCAAGATCCTACATCAAATAATATGAGGCCATCACACAATATCTACAAACCCGACAATGGATGAAGATCATGACATCAAGGTGTTATTCGCTAAAAACGCAAAAAAACACCACAACAGTTAGGTCCTAGGATCATTACGGAGTCACCCTATGGCGAACTGGGATCACCAATCCGATCCAGTAGATTCTTAGCGAGCACCTCATGCACACACTCTGAAAGTCATCACCACCGCCGAAATGTTGAGCCATCTTCAAGACAGAGATCCACCAAAGTTCGCACTAGGCCTGTCGTCGACGCCCCATGAAGCCAGAGAACGCCATTCGTCCTTCCAGCGTCCATCATTTTGTGTCCTTCGTTGAGACCCCGTTGTATCAGCTGCTGCATGTCTTCGTCAACGTAGTAGAAACCACGAAGCTCCACCGCTTCACCTCTAAACCACTGCAACCGGTATCTGCTCCAAAAATGACGCCCTCAAGAGGGAAAGCGACACCAAAGGCCACCATCATTTGATCTAGGAGACCTAGGTCTAGGGTTTTCCACAGGGCATCTCAAGCGAAGTAATGGGACCAGCAATGATGATGCCTTCGACAAGGTAAAGCCACCATCGTCCGCCAATACTGAGGTTGAGGCTCGATTTTCACCGGCTGGCGCACCTCCCCTAACTCGTCACCGACTGTACCACAGCCGAGACTCGGTGTTGGATCCCAAGATCCTCCACAACCAGGCCAGGAATTGGCCCACCTTCAAAGTAGGAGGATACCGCCAACATGCATAGGGTCGCTGGCACAATTGTCGGGGATATAATTTCTGAGTATACCCACGGTCAGCGATTATACTCGGAGACCAAGATAGCCCACTTGTGGTTAGAGCATATGGCTCCACGGACAGCCTAGTCAATGAGATAGACAGAGGCCCATACGTCGATGAGAAGGCCCAGAAGAGTTACCGACTTAAGTCTGACACCAGAAGACTAGGAGTACAAGATGTAATGGTTACAGACTATGTTGTAATTTGGACAATAGCTGGATATGTTTCTTCCTATAAGCCCTATGCCACATGAGTATATAAGCCGCCATATGAGCAGTCTTTAGGGAATGATTCATAAGCTCTCGCACAAGCGAACCAACCTCAAACCCTTTGTAACCTTAGGCTTTGTCGATTATAGTAGATTGATAGAAGAAGTAGGATCCGGCCACCGCAGTCGGATTTGAACCTAGTTGAACTTGTGTCCTCCCTGTCCCAGACATCCTTATGTCTCACACCCCCTTTCTTTACATGCCTCGAGGACCCCCTCATGACGTACTTATCATCAATACGACAACAGTTGGCACCCACCGTGGGGCCAGTGACCTCAGGAGCTCGGATCTAGGCGGGATCTAACTTTGTGGGAATCAACAAAAACATCGACATCGGTGGCGTTCTGTATGAATGCGCTCTTTCTATAGTCCCCAACGACGAGACCTGGATTTCGGCTAACAGCTATGTCACTAGCTATAGCATTGTGCTGTTCAGAGATATCCACATACTCATCATCTCAACCGATCCTTTTGGATTCAGACCAACAATGAAGCCCGCCCAACCCACCTCGATGGTTACAACATCGTCAGAACTAAGATTTGGATCTACACTATTCGCAGAGGCGGCAGTATTTCGGCTCTTTGGCAAACCCGTCAAGCCTTCCCCATAGGTAGAGATCAAGGTGGAAGAAAAATCTAGATCTCGTCTATCCACGAGGACGGCAGATTTCCAGCTCGCTAAAACACCCATCCAACCTACCCCATAAGCGATAGAGGTGGAGAAGAAATCCAAGGAGGATCTCCCAGTCAAAACACAATCCTGCGGATCTCACTTTGTCGGCTACGTTGGATCTGGATCCGGCGCTATCAAGGCTGGAGCCGAAAACAACTTCATCCTAGATGCAATCGAATCTGAGTTCGACACAATATACTCTTCGGTGGGGTCGTTTACCTCGAGCGAACTACAAGCATACATCGGTAAATGCAGGGATGAAGCTGAATCCAACCTACCACTAAAGCCGCAATGAAGCTGAAGATCTGAATTTGACTCCTTATGACAGCATGGACGAAGGAAACCCTGGAGACGACCTCGCTATGCCCGAAAGTATTAACAGATCTGAGTTTACTCGGCCTGAGAGCACTGATGGAAGCCTCTCTCTAGGACAGGGTCCAAAGTCCATCCTTGTCACCATCACCGACACGAAGGGAGAGCAGAACGTTGTAGATCAAAAAATCTTCTATCTCCTCCCCGCGGATCAACGTACCTCTGAATGATCCTGGATCAAGAAGGCCACAAATTAACGCTAACACAATCATGCCATCGGGCAAATACATCTTTGGAGAAATTTTGACAACTCCGATCAACACGGCGATGGAAAAAACTATGGAGGCTCTAGAAGCCAAATGATTATTGGTCTTGGAGCTAGTAGAGAATATCGTCGAGATACAGATACAACAGAGCATATACTGAGAAATTGATCGCATAGATCAGCTAAGGTCCGAGTACAAAAGGCTCACTGCCCTCTATGAGGGACAAGAAGGCGCACGCGCAAGGCAAAACCCAAACGTGGACAAGAAGTTTATTAACAACTCAAGGAAACCCGGAGTATCACATGCCTCCGGTATACAGATAGGACAACCTCGGCTCGATAGCAAAGGAAATCGGATCTACAGTATGCTAGTGGAAAATGATGCCATGGCTAAGGAAATCCTGAACAATAATCTGACTCCATCGCAAATCAAGCAATCCATCGCCCATCAGTGGTAGGCCTAAGTAAAAATCCACTCATTGTCCCACAGACGTGGACATGCTGGATGTTGACTCACATCCTCGGGAAGAACGCCGTTCGGCTAACCATGTCAATCCCCGAGAGAAACATTTATGAACCATCTCTTCGAGCCGAAGGCACGGGTAAATGCGAGGTTGGAGAAACATGATACCTATATCATCGGAAGATGCATCCCGAGATCTACTGGGTCAGGTTCCTCCACCTGCACCTACAACCTAGAGATACACTGAAGATGAGAAAGGTAAAATGCTAGTGATAGTGGAAGCCGGAGCATGTCGACGCAGGGAAGAGCACGACAGGGAGCAGATGCCACCCCCTCATCAACCAAGCTGGACTACAGAAAACTATCGCTACATCATAGTATTTATCCATAGCAGCAAGTCATGCTACCTGGGCCACCACGGTGCACACAATAGGATTAGACGCACCCCAACAGCAGCCTAAGGCAGCAGAATCCACTAGGGCAATTTTCCACACTAGCTAATCATCAGGTTTAATCAATTAAGGCAGTTTTTATCATTTTCCTAGCTAGTGTTCTAGGAATCATATTTACTTTTAGGTCACTGTCAACATGGCTAGAAAACAAATCCTTCTCAAGTTATCAAATCCATAATAAATCATCTAAAGAGATGATGTCCAACAAGTAGCAAGATCAAGTTGGGATCTTGATGGGGAGTGATCCCAGACTAGCATAAGAATGTTATTCTAATATCATCACAAGGAAATTAAGCATCATACATATTAATTAAAGCCTCAACTTAGATATCATGGGCAGGCACTTAAATAGTTATATTTGCATGTCTCATCAAACGATGATATCATCAAACCTAGCCGAATCAACCACAACGATCATGCTTAAATGACTCTACTACTATGCACACTCCAAAAGGAGGCACCACAATAGCAGGGGCATTCAATAGAAGCCATTATTGGCAATAAGATAAAGTGCCCAGTCTATAAGATCAGCAAGTCCCCTACAAGAAAGCAGAGGATGCATCTAAATCATTTTCCTAGCCAAAAAGATAGAAATCATTCCTACCATATTTTCCTAAGCCTAGGTGGGCCGATTATTTGGGCTCGGTTAGTCAGGTTCGGTTGGGACTGTTGGCATCTCCAATAGTTTTATTTTTCTTTTTATCAGGAGTAAATAATAGTGCTAGATTGTTTCTGCTCAAACTGCTATCCACTTAATCCTGATTCTTTTTGGCCGTGGGATGGACATAGAGAAGGACACATAGCGACATCGCAATGGAGCCCTACTATCCCGTAGCGCGGGTCCAGCTGTGGGCCAGGGGCTCCCTCCCTTGGCAAGTTTGTCAATATCAAGTCAACCAGGGGCTCCAGACCGATCGAACCCGTGCGGCCGCCACCGAGCCGCACCGGGCAGATCTCCTCCCTCCCGGCAACTCCCCACCTCCCACCTAGATCCACCCCTTTATCGTGTTCGTGTTCTGATCTGATCCAGATCATGGTGGTGGTGGCCTCGGACTCGAGCGGTGGCGGCGGCTTGCAACTCGACCGACGGCGGTGATGGAGTCATGGCGGCGGCCATGGAGCGCTGATGGTGGGGCTGAAGGCGACTGGGCAGATGGAGGATGTGATCTAGGGTTTCTTGGATCGTCTTGCTACTCTGTCCTCCATCGTCCTTGGTCGGACATCGTGCGTCTTCTATGGGCTCTACTTCGCATCATGAGGACGCTCGAGGCAGAGTCCCTGGTTTTGGTGGTGGTGGGCACCTTCTTCGTCGAAGGTGGTCGGACTGAGGCTAGTTTGGCGGATCTCGGGATCCGTCATCTAGTCCCGGCAGCAAGGCGAGGAGACCTAGGTGCCGGTGAAAACCGAGCCGTTGGTGGGCGATGGCAGTGTTACCATGTTGTTACCTTGATGAAGGAATCATCGTGCACCTAGTGTCAACCTAAATCGTGCTACTCTGGGGGAAACTACCGGACGGACGAGCTGGCAGCCTGCAATTTGCACGTCCGTGGTTTCTCACAGCAGAGATCTGACGTGGACGAGTAGACTATATAAGCTGGCGAGCGTTCTCATGGCGATATAGTACGGTGGGTCCCGCTTGTGCGGGAGAGTGCATATCCCCTACATAGAATGCACAGTAGGGTCCATGCATCGCTCGTGCGGCTATAAAACATTCCTCCTCTTCGTTACTTCTTGTATCTTTTTTTCTTCTTCCTCGCCGCGACTTAGCTTCAGCGGCACGCCGTCCTTTACGTAGCCAGGTTCGACCACCCGAATGGCATAGCTGTATCCTACGCGTTCTGGGTGTTGGCATGGTTGCTTTTTGGCAGAGCGACGCTGCAAGAGAGAGCTTGCCAACATAAAATGCACCGATAGTTTAGATATAGGTTTTAGGTGAACGTGACATCATGAGCTAAGGTTTTCCAATGTTTGCTACGTAGATAGGGTAGCTACTCGGATTCGATAGTTTGGTAGATTAGATATACTGCGTATTGGTGGTAACGATGCGCTGAGCGTGTTCGGTTTCATGCGTACATCCGGTGACTCGGCGTCTGTCGTCGTGTCGATGCCTATCCATTCGATCAGTGATATTTCCTAGTATGTTGGCAGCTCTCGGCACGACGATGTGCGGCAGCGATGTTTGCATGTTTATGTGCGCAGTAAGCGCTCTCGTGCACGGCCGCAATTTTTCTCTCTTTTGTTTTTAGCTTTTATTTCGTTTTCTCGCCCTTCTCGCTTTTTTTACTTTTTTTTTACTTTGTGTTTTCCTTCCTCTTTCCTTTTTTATGTTCTGTTTCTTTCCTCTCTCTTTTCTTCTTGATTTTTACTTTTTGGCGTTGGCGTCCTTGTGTCCGGTTTCTTTTCTATGTATTTTTATGCTCTTTTTCGTCCTTTTCCCTTTTAGAGTGTTATTTGGTTTTTTTAACTCGAAGTTTTCTCATGTTTGTTTGTCTTGCTATTCGTATGATTTTTCTGTTTCTTACGCGTTTGTATGTATAGGGAGTAAAACACGTAAAGTATAAAATGAAATGAACATTCTCGCGATCATCAATGATGATCAAACGTGATCGATCATGATAAATGCGTACAAGTCTCGCAAACATAAATGACAAGAAAACTCTCTTGAACATAAATGATGAGCAAACGTGATCGAACATGATATTTTCCTTGTGACGCGAATGACGTGATCGAACACGATAGCTGCCCGGTGGCGCGAATGATAGCCAGCTTCGTCACTGTTTATAGAACACTCCGATGTCGCGGTTGATCCATATGAAGCGTCCAAAATGAATGATGATTGTGCGTTGCCAAGAAGGTTCTTTCTGTGACTTCTCGCAGCTGTCAACGGCAGAACGGCGATTGTTTCATCCATGCACGCAAATGTTGTTCAAATTGTCAATATTGTACCTTTTATTTTTTTCTTGCGTACTTTCTACTATTTGCAGTATAAAATATAAGTCTAACTCGCGAATATGTATTGTGATTTATACAAAAAAAATTGTGTGCGTGTTCTATGTACGTTTACCATAGAAACGTTTGTTGTAATATGTATATGTGTATAAAATAAAAATAATTTATGTACTACTTTATACTATGTGTGCTTTCTAGGTCGCGCGGCCAGGCCTAGCCCGCGCCAGGGGGTGGTGTGGTCAGCCCAGGCACCCCCTAGGCCTCTCCTTCTGCCTATATATTGCCCTCGGGACGAAAATCCTAAGAACCCGATCAAAAATCCACAAAAGAGTCTGTAGCCGCCGTCATTTCCATCCCTAGATCGGGAGGGATCTGAAGCTCTTCCCGGCACCCTGCCGAAAAGGGGAATTCACCCTGGAGGCCTTCTTCATCACCATGCAAGCCTCCGGTGTGATGCGTGAGTAGTTCATCCTTGGACTACGGATCCATGTAGTAGCTAGATGGCTGGTTTCTCCTCCTTTGTGCTTTCATGTTTAGATCTTGTGAGCTCCGTTCATGATCAAGATCATCTATTTGTAATTCATACATGTTGTGTTTGCGGGGATCCGATGGATATTGAGATGCTATTTCAGATTGATTATTGATTCTATCATGTCTTTGTTATTTGTGATCTTGCATGCTTTCCGTTGTTAGTAGCTATCTTGGCCAAGTAGATGCTAGCAACTCCAAGAGTTAGTATTTATGCTCGATAGTGGGTTCATGCCTCTGGTAATCTGGGAAAGTGACAGAAATCTCTAAGGTACTAGATGTGGTGTTGCTACTAGGGAGAAAACAACAATCCTTTGTTCATAGAACAATCGTATTGTTTACTTTACACGCAGTTCGTAAAGCAATAATCTGTTGCTTGCAACTTATCTTTGGAGGGGTTGGATGATAACCTGAAGGTGGATTATTAGTCATAGATGCAGTTGGATGGCGGTCTATGTATTATGTTGTAATGCCCAATCAAGTCTCAAAGGAGTCAAGATGATTAGTATATGCATGTATTGCTTTCTTGGTGTTTGTTAATTGCCCCGCTGTAATTTGTTCACCCAGCATGTTATCTATCTAAGGAGAGCCACCTCTAGTGAGCTATGGATCCCGGTCCTTTTTCTTTACATACAATCTATAAACTGTTTGCTGCTTTGTGTTTACTTTCTGCAAACTTTTACTTCTTTCCATTCGATACGTTTAATCCTTCATTTTTCGCAAAACACAGTGAGATTGAAAACCTCATCGCAAGTTGGGGACAAAGTTCTGTGGTTGTGTTGTGCAGGTCTCCACGTTGCTACTATGACCGGTAGTGCGCCCTGCCAAGGCTCAGCTAGAAACACCTTTGGGGTGTTTCCTTGCTCCTACTGGTTCGATTAAACCTTAGTTTCATAACAGAGGGAAACTTGGTGCTGTGCTCATCATACCTTCCTCTTGGGGTTCCCAACGAGCTCTACATCAACCACGAGCCATCAACACTTTTCTGGGCGCCGTGCATTGAGCCATCAGATGCATGAGTAGAACTCATACTTGGTTGCGGGGGCTAGCAAAAGACTGGGAGCGACAAACTAAGAGAGCAATAATGGCCATAATCATGCAGAGCGACAAAACATCATTGATCAACGCATAAAGTGATACTACAAGTTGAAAACTAAAGGTTCATAAAGGCTTATGGTGACTTGGGTCATAATATGGTGTGAGCATGCGCTAAGTCAACCCAAATAAAGCATCAAAGGAGAATACCACTATACTATGCTTTAATATGCTAAAACAACGCATGATTCTTAAAAGGCACATTAAGCAATCTCAATTGTTTATAACAAGTCATGCTACAGCAAAGAATACTAAGCATAAAGCCAAAACAATATCAAGCATGGCATGACAAAGCATAGGCCACAGTCAAAAACAAGCTCTCTTTACCACTTAAGCATGAACTTTCCTACTCTTTTTCCAATCCAAACCAAACTATTTGAAACCAATGTATGAAAGAGGGGGTGCAACCAATTTATTTAGCAAACTAAGAAAACAAAACAAACGAAAAACCAAAATGAAAATGAAAAAGAAGACACTCCAAGAACACATGTGCATGAAACAATAAAAATGAAGCGTTTGGATGAAACCTAGGATTTTTATTGATAAAGAGGGGGATGCCTTGGGCATCCCCAAGCTTTGATGCTTGTACTTCTTGGATATTTCTTGGGGTGACACGCGTGGCATCCCCAAGCTTGAGCTTTAGTCCATCCTTCATTTCATTACTCATTCATTCCATACACCTAAAATTTTTCCTTCATACAAAACTTCACACAATCTTTATTAGCAACATTAGTGCACTCAAGATAATAAGTCTTTAGGTTCAGTTACAACATCAATAAAACTTCCATTAAAACACTAGCTACTGTAGCACTTCCCTCAAAAATCTCAATTCCCCAAAAGAACTCAAAAAGGAACCAACAAGGAGCAAATGCAGAAAATGGCAGAAATCTATCAAAACAGACCAGCAGGTAAAGACGAATTTTTTCGAATACCTTATGTTGCTCAAATCGAAAAGTGTTGAACTAACAAAAGTTAGATAACAACCTGGGGCAGAAGCACAAAATTCACGCCTCAAAAGGACGTACAGAGATTTTACATAAATTTTTACGGTGAAGCACAGAAATCTGTTTCGGGACAGCAACTTTCCGAATCATTACTTCTCTCTCATTAGAGGTTACTCTTGACACAAAAAGCAAATAAAAAGGATAAGGATCGGTTATTACTGAAGTAATAACTTTCAAGACTCATCTAAAACTTTTAGGTTATCTCCCAATAAGTACTTTTCTTTAACGCCTTTAAGTTAGGCATAAGAAGTAAGAAAAGATGCTCACACAAGAAATATGAATTGAAGTAAAAGTAAGCGTCAAGAAGCAAATTCCAAACACATTTAAGTCTAACCCACTTCCTATGCATAGGAATCTTATACTGAAATAAGTTCACAAAGAACAAAGTGACAAGCATAGGAATATAAAACGAGAGTAACTTCAACACTTTCAGCAAACAGAGAGGTGTTCCAGTACCATGAAAACTTCTACAACCATATTTTCCTCTCTCGTACTAATTTTCAGTAGCCTCATAAATAAACTCAACAATATAACTATCACATAAAGCATGCTTTTCATGATCTACAAACACTATAGCTTTATTATAAACATTTTCAAAAGAATCCTTAGGAACATGGCATTCGTCCTCCTTTGGTAAGCATGGGGGACAATCAAATAATGTAAGGGGTAAAGAGTTACTCTCATTAGAAGGTAGGGATAGGTAGATCCATTCTTCCTCCTCTTGATCATCACTCTCCTCTTTTTCATCTAATGAGCTTCCAGTTTCAGCAATTTCTTCTTCCATAGGCTCCTGCAAGGCATTAGTCTCTTCCATTGGTGGAGAGCATCTATTAAGATATTCAAGAATATAGCCATTTTCTACCTTGTAATTATCAAAGCAAAATTTAAGTATATCATAAACCTCATATTTATAAGGTGAATCATCAGTATTTTCAAGCAAACTAGCAAGTTCAAATGCACCCTTCCAAGCAATAAATTCTTCAATTTGTTCCACATCATAAAAGTCATAATTCCCTTTACCATAAGAAGATATGATAACATTATCATTATACTCACATTGAAAAGGGAGGTGTTTATACCTCCTACAGCAACAAGATTTATCAACGCAATAAGTAACATTATAAGTAGATCACACGTTTCTAGTAATGGTATTCAATTAATCAATTTGTTCCCATAAGAGTTTCCCTTTTGTGACAAGCGGTGTTCCTTATAATAATATTTTTGTTCTTCTGTGAACCCACCTTGCCAATTAGTTTCAGTTTCAAAGAAACCAACCATTGATAGTAAGCATGATAAAGCAAGACAATAACAGACCAACAAAAATACCAACTATAGTAGGAACTAATTTTTTTGTGTTTTTGATAAAGAAACAAGCAAACAAAGAAGAAACAAACTAAGCAAAACAAAAATAACAAAGTAAAGAGATTGGTTATGAGGGACTCCCCTTGTGAAGATGTCCTTGACTCTCAAGAACGGCCGTAAAAATAGCTTGATGGCCCAAAATATATCGAGCTCGTTGGGGAACCCCAAGAGGAAGGTATGATGAGCGCAACAGCAAGTTTTCCCTTAGTATGAAACCAAAGTTTAATCGAACCAGTAGGAGCAAGGAAACACCCCAAAGGTGTTGCTAGCTGAACGTTGGCAGGGCGCACTACCGGTGCCAGCAGCAACGTGGAGACCTGCAGAACACAACCACAGAACTCTGTCCCCAACTTGCGATGAGGTTGTCAATCTCACCGGTTTTGCTGAAAACACAGGATTAAACGTATCGAGTGAAAGAAAGTAATAGTTTGCAAAAAGTAAACACAAAGCAGTAAACAGTTGATTGTAGATTGATGATAAAAGAAAGGACCGGGGTCCATAGTTCACTAGAGGTGGCTCTCTTTAAGATAGATAACATGCTGGGTGAACAAATTACAGCGGGGCAATTGACAAACATCAAGAAAGCATACAAGCATATACTAATCATCTTGACTCCTTTGAGATTCGATTGGGCATTACAACATTATACATAGACCGTCATCCAACTGCATCTATGACTAATAATCCACCTTCAGGTTATCACCCGAACCCCTCCAGTATTAAGTTGCAAGTAACAGATAATTGCATTAGGAATTGCGTGTAAAGTAAACAATACGATTGTTCTATGAACAAAGGGTTGTTGTTTTCTCCCTAGTAGCAATAGCACATCTAGTACCTTAGAGATTTCTGTCACTTCCTCAAATTACCAGATGCATGAACCCACTATCGAGCATAAATACTAACTCTTGGAGTTGCTAGCATCTAGTTGGCCAAGATAGCTACTAACAACAGAAACCATGCAAGATCATAAATAACAAAGACATGATAGAATCAATAATCAATCTGAAATAGCATCTCAATATCCATCGGATCCCCGCAAACACAACATGCAGAATTACAAATAGATGATCTTGATCATAAATGGAGCTCACAAGATCTAAACATGAAAGCACAAAGGAGGAGAACCAGCCATCTAACTACTACATGGACCTGTAGTCCAGAGATGAACTACTCACGCATCACACCGGAGGCTTGCATGATGATAAAGAAGGCCTACATGGTGAATTCCCCTCTCCGGCAGGGTGCCGGGTAGAGCTTTGGATCCCTCCTGATCTAGAGATCGAGATGACAGCGGCTACAGACTATTTCGTGGAATTTTGATCGGGTCCTTAGGGTTTCCATATCAGAGGCAATATATAGGCGAAAGAAGAGGCCGAGGGGGTGCCTGGGGCGGCCAGACCACCCCCTGGCGCGGGCCAGGCCTGGTCGCGCGGCCAGGTGGTGTGGCCGGGCCCTAGCCCCTCTCTGTTTCGTATTCTGGCTCCAGGTGTCCCTCGGTAAAATAATGGCTTTGGCTTTTGTCCCGTCCAATTCCGAGAATATTTATTTTCTGACTTTTTTGGAACCAAAAATAGCAGAAAACAGGTAGCTGGCACTGTGGCTCTTGTTAATAGATTAGTCCAAGAAATTATATGAAAAGTACTCCAAAGTATGGACAAAACATAACAAAGTAGATAAAACCAAACATGGAACATCAAAAATTATGGATACATTTGCAACGTAACAATCGTGTATCTTGGAATGCATGTCAGACAACCTCAGAATGCACCGAAGAGAAAAAATCAGTGTCCTTTATTGTCGCACCTATGGTGGGTACGATGTCATCTGAGATGAAAAAAATGTATAAAGAATCGTCCATGATACGACCCATGTACAACAATATTGCGATGCACTGAATTGGTACCGAGTCAACTGTACACTACGTGTTTCTAAAAACTCTCATAGGATTTAGTGGTGCAAGAACGGTTTCTAGTCGCATCGAGACTCGCGATTTAAGAACAACGTGCTATTATTTAGCATTCCGAGATCACAAATTTTCTCTTGCACGTAGATATAGCACGATCATATCATAAAGCGTGCGTACCGACCGTGCTCCGGGAGCGTAGAGAGAAGTCGAATTAATATAAATTCAAAAGGAAATTTTAAATAAGAAATATTGCTACAGAATAACTATGGCTTCACAATTTTAGTAAATCAAAAAAATACATAAAAATAAATACAATTCATATTAATATGAAGTAAGCATCCTAGTATTTTCTAAAAATATAGAAAATAAGTGTTTAGAAAAATTAAGGTGTAGGAAATTGTATAGGTTACACACTCAATCTTAAATTGATTTCTTTAATAATTTTAACAAATTAGAACATAGAAAAATAAGAAAAAACCCTAAAAATAAATAAAAACATCATTCTAAGTCATTTTGACATTACTAAAAAATGCGAGTTATAAAATGGATTATAAAATTTATTTCTTGTATTAAAGAAACGGAATGTATTTCTTTTTATTAGTTATAAATCAAAATAAATTCTTTTAGCTTTATTTAAATTACTGAGCATTATTATTATATTAAAAAAAATTAACTAAAGAAAGTGTTTGTTACATTCTACATTAGTTTTCTTTTCATAAATACTAGGAAACTATTTCTACGTTAATAATTTGGGTAAAATATACAAAGAAGGATAAGTAGATTAAGCCGTCAATGACAATGTGTTATAAATTCAATTACATCAACTGATTCTTCAAAGTTAAATCAAATCGATAATTCTACAAAGCTAATTCCTTAAAAGCAAATATCCTTACTTAATTTGTAGTCTTTGCAATGTTTACGACGAAAGGCAGGATAGCGACTTAAAAGTCAGATATCATCCTTCACTTATCTTGAGAGTTAAGGAGTATACATCTGTTACCATACCTAGTAACACCTAAAACCTTGAAACACTTTAGTACATTATGTTTTGATATGACCTATCTATAATTAAACTTCAACATGTATTTTTATAACTAAAATACTTCTTATGAAATTAGCTATAAGATAACCTTATGAAAACTAAATACAGTACTCAATCAAGCCCAAGGTATACCTGAAAACATTTTCTTATTTGTGTACTATTTGATAGAAGCCTAACTATTTTTTAAATAATAAAACGTTCCTGGATAAAACTCCATTTCCAGAGAAATCACTTGAATCTAATTCATACTCGGTCATAGGGTTTTACTTTAAGTCTTTACAAAAGTACATATTATTACTTATGCATAACAACATATTACTTCTTTATAAATTGTCCTTACCAGGCAATGTAGTATTTTGTAGAACCCGAGGTACATGGTCAAGTCGAAACACACGAGTGCATTACTTCAAAATATCAAGGCAAATTCATACTTTCTCATGTCCTTTGATTATTTTCTATCAAGTATTTTCAATATACTAAATTATCACCTATATTTCAAAAAGGATGGAAGAAAATATTATTTTCATCATAATATGACTTATTGATTATCGGCCCGAGTGGTGATAATCTATTATGGCTGGGAATGGAGCCATGGTACGGCATGTGGATTGGTGGAGGTTCTATTTGCATGGTAAAGTATCATCCCGGATTAATAACAAATGTCGTCAGTAATGCTTACACCGTATATTACGCATTAACCATAAGATGTATATGGCTCTAGCGAAGTTAGTTGGATCTTCTTCCTTTCATATGTCAACGGACAACTTGCCAGAGCCGTGTTCCTAACATTGGCCACGTGCACATGGGTGGGATCCCTTAAGTTCCATGGTACTTGTTATCTACGATGGATTGCCCCCTTCAGGAATGTAAACAGGTGTAGCCGTTGTCTTGAGTGAGCAAAAGGGTGGGCATACGGGGCCACAGAGAAGGGCAATGGTTGGCTTGGGTCCTTATATTAGGCCTCATACCAAAGAAAGTTTGAACGAGTAAGATGCCAAATTGTGTAACATGGATATGTATATCTCATGGGTAAAGCAACGCATCACTACAGAGTGTAGAAAACTATGACATGTTACTCCCTGTTTCAGGAAGAAGCTAGAAATACGGTAGGAAAGGAACTCTACAAAGTTCTAATCGACATGTAAAGGCTGACGGACATAGATCTTCAGAATAAAAGCAACCTTTGAAGAAATATTTACGAAAACCTACATAGCCTAGGATCTATGGTCTATGGCTATAGTTAGTGCATCAAACAGTCCTTTTTAATGAACTTGTTGAGTATGCTCGTACTCAATCGTATCTTCTTAACCCTTGCTAGATTCCGAAGACATTGACTCTACCCGGATGGATACCAAACAGAGATTTACTATGAGGAGATAGTGTTGGGGATCGCAGCAGAAAACAAAAAAATTCCTACGACGGAACCCAAAAAACTGTCTAAGATCTATCTATGTAGTAATGCGGTAACGGCCAATGCGTATAGAATACATACCCTTGTATGCCGTACGCGGTTAACGTTCCGCGGGGAACGTGGTTGAAGTAGTCGTACTCGTAGCCGACCTCAAGGTCGCGAAGCTCCTCGCAGATCACCCCTTGCTCCTTCTTGATCTTCATCGTTACAGCGGCTCCGCTCACGACATTTAAGCGTCCCAAGTGTTGCGCCTCGTGTCTTCACACATCCGATTGCGCGATGAGACCTCCTCCCCGATCCACTGAGTGTGGAAATTGATATCCGGCTAGGAATCCCTACAGCGCAACAGCGTGCTGCAGGTCTGCCTCGATTGCACAGCCCAAACTTGGGGCCATGGTCACAAGGTATAGAAAGAGGGAGGGAGGAAGTCAACCAAAGGACTTCTCAAGTTGTGTTTGGTGTCCCTTAGTCCTCCCATGGGCACCCCTTTATATAGGCTAAGGGGGGTGTGCCTTTCTCAAAGGGTTAGCCATGTGGGACTAAAATTAAAGGAAAAAGGACAAAAATAAAAGGCGGTCAATGATAGGTGGCCAATAGGCCATCTCGGGCATCCAACCCGACCGACCCAGCCTGACACCAACAAGCCAGCCGACAGCTTCGATGCAGGTGGGCGAAAGGCTGATGGCCCACTAGCCGTCCACCCGCGCCCCTCACGCACTGGCATTTCGCCGGATGGGCGGCGGCTTCACTGACGCTTCGCTGGATCCCTTTGCCGGGTGGGTTGTTAAGCCCATGGCCCGGCCATGGCGTAGCCCCAGCCGGCTCCCTCATGAAGCTCCTCTTGGGCCGGGTTGAGCTGGCCTGGCAACGGCTGCGGCTAGCTAGTGCCCGCCCTGTGCGGCGGATATTATCCGCCGCCCACGTGGCTGATAGCTTTTTCTTTTTCCCTTTATTTTTCTCCAGCTTTTATTCTAGGCTATTTCCCTCCGGGATTTGGCCTAATATAAAAGTTGCTTTTATAAATCTTAACTTAAATATTATTTAGAATATATTAATTCATAATTAACATATAATAAATATATATTTAAATTCTCATTTATCCGAAAACACTTTTCCGGTCTTTTCCTTTATTCTTTCTCCGAACAACTTCGGATCTCTTCGCGGAACATTTCCGGCTCTCTCTCTTTCTCTACTGTGATTCTGTCTTACGAATGATCGCTCTCATCGTACCCTTAAGTGTATCCTCTCACGGCTCAGGAATGCTCTAGACATGATCTGTATCAATGATCAAAAGAGGGACCAGGGATGTCCATGTGACCCCTATGTATTCCTGATGACAATGTCGTTTGAACCGCTAAATGTAGCACTTCCTTTTGTTTCTCGATACAACTTGTCCGAGATCCGATCATTGGTATCCCATACCTTGTTCAATCTCATTCACAACAAGTTCTGTTTTCTTGTTACCGTGATATTACATCCCCGTGACCTAGTCACATGTTGGAACATTTATGGATGTAATCTCACCAAGCCGGCCGTATGTATCCTTACCCATCATGTGGGTGAACAAATCCTGCTCTTGACATATTGCCTCTACAGTTCCTCCGAGTACCTGAACACACCTTTATAACCACTGTATTACCAAGTGGCGCTTGATGCTATCTAAGCACTCTCGGGAGACTGTGATTGATATCATCTCACGGTCTAAGGAGAAGGAGTCTAGGTATAGCTGTTGCAACAATGAACTATATGACTTGATCGTGTTGCAATCCTTCGAGGAATGTCCAATCACATCATTCTCCAATGATATGATCCCGTTGTCAGTCGGCATAAATGCCCATGATCTTGAAACCCAGATCATCTTCGTGACCAACGAACTAGTATGAATAGAGGCTACTAGGGACTTGGTTGTTTCATACCATACCTGTACCAATGTTTCTACTTGGCACAGTTATAGCACAATATGAAACTATTATAAACTAATTGAGATATGGCAATAAAAACCTATTTATTATTTGCCTCTAGGGATATCTCCTTCAGTCTCCCACTTGCACTAGAGTACAAATAAACTAGCTCGCATTTTACTCATATAAACCATATACCATATGCGTTTACAGATCATGCATGCTCATGGGAAACGTCATGTCCATGTTCTCTTTTACCAGATCATTATATCTTTTACAAATCGTTAATGTCTTCGTAATTTTACATTCACACCATTATCTTATAATGGGTCGAAGTATTTGTTTGGCAACAAAGTGAGACTTTTGTTTCTAGTGTTTATGATGACGGTCGTTTTCACCGTTGTCATCTAAACTTTGAAACACACTTTGCTATCCTTTGTGTATATACTATAGTCATGGCAGTAGAACGAGGCCGGATTCTAGGAGCTTACAGTGACGTTAGATCAACCTCGAGGGCTTTCTCATGGGCAGTGGGCCCTGGGACACATCATTCTATGTTAAAAGCGAACTAGCCCCGCCATAACATTATATATCACATCAGATGTAGCCTTTATACTTCTATATCTATGTAGATCATAGTGCATGAAATGCAACCATGCCACTTACTTTGCTTCTTGCCATTTAAGTACAAACTTAATTCTGGTTTAGTGATCAACTCAGGAATCACTTAAAGACATGTTCTTACAGTTAAGACTTTGTCCTACCAACCAGAACTTCGGGTCACATTACGTCGAGTATACAACATGGTTTTATGGAGAAATCTATGACTGAGGCATAGGAGATGCAACACATCTATTTCTTTCAACCATAGTTGCAATACTAACTCAATGCTTCATATAGTAAGAACTACTTTCTCACCTTGTTCCATTCTGAACTTCTTCAGAATCTTGCTTAGGACATTCTGAACATCTTTCAGAATCAAGTCCAGGAAGTATTCGACATTTAGTGTTTATTAAACTCACCAACCTATCTCGATAGATCTTATTGTTTAATAACTTCAACTTCATCCTAACTTAAACACCAATCACATAATTCACATATGTCGTCCACATATCACAAAATGATTTCACGCTCCCACTCAAATATGACATTCATGTTTGAGATCCAGGGATTTCACTTAGCTCCCACTCAAAATATGTCAGTTACATATTATGAATTAGAAGCTGATTTGCTCCCACTCAAATCTAGGTCCTCTCGATAACATTGGACATTCCAAAGTTCTTTGATCACTATCAAATCGAGAATTCCACTAATGAGATTTCAATGACTATTCATTTCTCGTACTTAGGTCCATCATGCTTCTTTGTATTTCGTAGGTATGTCTTGTTCAAAACAAGACAAGTGAATCAATATATAATTCCACAAACTTGTAGAATATATAGTTGAATCCTACTTTCTTTAGTAAAAGTATTCACTAAAACTTTATGATCATTATCATTGGTTTCTCCTCTATATGTAGAGTTTGGATTCATGAAACAAATTCCGCTGCGCCACTCAACAATTCGGAGGTAAGGTCAAATACCTTGTTTTGATCTTTTACTTTCTTCCACCTGTATCTTCATCAAGACACGTCAACTTTGGACAACAACAGGTTTGCCCCTTTTGTGGAAGATGCATTCATAGCTTCCTAAGAATGCTTTACAAAGACTTGTTTATTCGCCACGACTTCGACTTATCGAAATCTCCAGAAACTCGAACGTGCCATAACACTTATGGTGTTGTTTTTACGAATCTTTTAGATGTTCCTTTGTATTTCAAATGAGTGTTTGCTTATTTTGACCTTTAACTCTAAACGATAACTATAACCCCGATAAGAGATAATATTGTACCATGTGTATCTAATACATATTGATTACGATGTTTAGACATTTCAACACAGTTTGAATTCGTCCAATTATCATAATTTGTGAAACATCTTTCACAAATTCCTTTTATGCTAAACTTAACTTGAATACCTTAGCCATGTCGATCAAATCAAAGAGAGTTGTTAATTCAATTAATTTAATATCCCATTTAGTTATGAACTCATTTGAACAATTCAAATCATTTCAAACTTCATGTTTCATTAAGTAAATACACTTATTCACTTAAGTCCACAATAAATGATTTCCACTACTTGTTGAAAATATGATACATCACTATGTATAAGATTCAACATTTCTTCGCATATCACCGTTTTACCAGAATGCAGAGTTTTAGTCATTCTGCCCAAAAGGCATGGTTTTGCAAAGTCTCTAGATTAAGCATCTAGGACCCCGATCTTTCATAAAGAACCTGCAATAACCAAAATGACTTAAACTGTAGTGTCTTTTTATTATTAAACTTTGGATATCTTTTAGCATTCTAATCCTTTATAAATGTTTAAACTATTATCATTAACACAGTGATGAGAATAACTTGTTTGTAATCATAATGTGACCATAACGGTATTGTTCATAAGAATAGTACAAACTGGCTTGTAACTTGTTCATATGAATAATCGTCTCGCCAAAAGCAAGACACACAAACTAGGATTACAAATCTATATTCAAGTCTACTAATCCAAATGATAGACTTTGAGGGAAGAAGTGATGTCGGCCATCAACTGTTTTGCTTGCCGTCATCAAGTCACATTGCCTCAAATCCAGCAATTCTCAAGCAGAACATCCTATTTTCACAAAACGGGACAAGTATCAAATACTTTGCAAACTGCAACGAGTTCTGCAAGAACCACATTTATAATTTTGTTTATCTAACATATATCTTTTCATCCATGATCTCCTTTTACAATCAAGCCCTTCCAAGAGTTCTCAACTCTAATGCAAGATCACTAAATGTTTTTCCAAACATTCTGGAGTCATCGAATTATCTCCTAATGGTTATTGTATCAAGAAGAGAAGACCACCTTTTACGAGGATATCCCTCAGGCATGGGTATTAATCTATGAAGTTGGACCCTTTCGCTAAGTTCCATATTAAGCAATATATTCCCATGGTCTCAAAGGACCTCAGTGGGATAGGCCAAGATCTACTAAGATATTTGCAAACAGACATCTAGACTAAGTTTATAATAAGAGATCAATTTATAATTGGTCTCCACTAAAATGGTCATACCCTGGACGATTTTAGTGATCGCATGATCCCTATCCTCTACACCTCCCCCGATCATCATGGCCATCAGTGCATTATCAAAGGTAGACATTCACTAATGTCAATCACATCATCCATGTAACTCATGCTCGATCTTTCGATATCTTGTGTTCCGAGGCCATGTCTGTACATGATAGGCTCGCCAAATCTAACTTGTGTGTATTCGTTGTGCAACATGGCTTACACCCACTGTATGCGAACGTAGATATGTCTGACCCCCGATCATCATAGCCGGCCTCATAACGAAGAACTTTCTTGGTGGTGCACACACAAGGGGAACACGGAACATTGGAATTAAATAGGGATTATCTTATTTGCTACCGTTGAGTATCTAAATAATAGCACACAATAAGATGTAAAAAACACTAGTATCAACATCATATGTATAATTTGATATGATATGGTCTTTCTTCCGCCTTGATCTCCATCGAGCGCTCCAGCATGATCTCCATCATGCCCTTGGTTTGACGCCAAGTCCACGACGCCTCCACCAGGTCGTTCAACAGAACGATGACTATCACTATACTACTTAGCAACAGAAAAGTAAACTACTTTACCTTTGTAACGACCAATGCCATATCATAATCACATGCCCCCTGCAAAATAAAGTTAGACGCCTCTACTTTATCTAGTGCAAGTTTTACGTGGTTGTTAGGGCTTTCGCAATATAAATGTTTCTAAACTACGAACTTTCCAACCACAACATGGATCCGACAGTTGTCTCTATTACACCCCTATCGGGGCCCTCCGTTGTAAATGCTATATCAACTATTGAATGAGAGACAGACACCCACTAGCCACTTATACGGTACAAGCTGTATGTTGAGCGTGGGACCAGTCTCGCGTACGAATACGCGTAAGGTCGGTCCGGGCCGCTTCATCAAACAATACCGTGATATAAACAAGTACACGTTAGAGGGTAACAACTAAGGGATCAATGCCCGCACAAAACTTGTGCGTACTGGCCGTACAGCACTCCTACGCATAGATCGGCTCTGATACCACTGTTGGGGATCGCAGCAGAAAACAAAAAAATTCCTACGACGGAACCCCAAAAAACTGCCTAGGATGTATCTATGTAGTAATGCGGTAACGGCCAATGCATATAGAATACATACCCTTGTAGACTGTACACGGTTAACGTTCCGCAGGGAACGTGGTTGAAGTAGTCGTACTCGTAGCCGACCTCAAGGTCACGAAGCTCCTCGCAGGTCACCCATTGCTCCTTCTTGATCTTCATCGTGCAACAACTCCGGCTCACGACATTTAAGCGCCCCAAGTGTTGCGCCTCGTGTCTTCGTACACATCTGGTGCACGATGAGACCTCCGGCTCCCCGATCCCGCCGGGAGTGCGGAAGTTGATATCCGGCTAGGAATCCATGTAGCCCAACGGCGTGCTGCAGGTGTGCCTCGATCGTACATCCCAAACTTGGGGCCATGGTCACAAGGTATAGAGAGAGGGAGGAAGAAAGTCAACCAAAGGACTTCTCAAGTTGTGTTTGGTGTCCCTTAGTCCTCCCATGGGCACCCCTTTATATAGGCTAAGGGGGGTGTGCCTTTCTCAAAGGGTTAGTCATGTGGGACTAAAACTAAAGGAAAAAGGGCAAAAATAAAAGGGACAGCCGGCTGGGCCAATAGGTGGCCGAACGGGCCACCTCGCCGGACCCAGCCAGCTGCCCACAGCGGCCAGCAGCACCTCGGCCCAGGTGGGCCAAAAGGCCGGAGGCCCACCAGCCGTCCGCACCTCACGCACTTTGGCGGCTCGCCCGGTGGGCGGCGTGCCTGGCCCTTCGCTGGATCCCTTTGCCTCGGGTGGGCTGTTACCCGCCCGGTGGCCCAGCGGCGCAGCCCGCTGGCTGGCTCCCCGCAAGCCCCTCTTGGGCCGGGTTGAGCTGGCTCTGTCTTGTGGATATTATCCACCGCCCACGTGGCTGTTAGCTTTTTCTTTTTCCCTTTTTTTTTCTGCAGCTTTTATTCTAGGCTATTTCCCTCCGGGATTTGGCCTAATATAAAAGTTGCTTTTATAAATCTTAACTTAAATATTATTTAGAATATATTAATTCATAATTAACATATAATAAATATATATTTAAGTTTCCATTTATCCGAAAACACTTTTCTGGTCTTTTCTTTTATTCTTTCTCCGAACAACTTCGGATCTCTTCGCGGAACATTTTCGGCTTTCTCTCTTTCTCTACTGTGATTCCGTCTTACGAATGATCGCTCTCATCGTACCCTTAAGTATATCCTCTCACGGCTCGAGAATGCTCTAGAAATGATTTGTATCAATGATCAACAGAGGGACCAGGGATGTCCATGTGACCCCTATGCATTCCTAATGACAATGTCGTTTGAACCGCTAAATGTAGCATCTTCTTCCTTTTGTTTCTCGATACAACTTGTCTGAGATCCGATCATTGGTATCCCATACCTTGTTCAATCTCTTTTACAAAAAGTTATGTTTTCTTGTTACTGTGATATTACACCCCCGTGACCTAGTCACATGTTGCAACATTTATGGATGTAATCTCACCAAGCCGGCCATATGTATCTTTACCCATCATGTGAGTGAACAAATCGCTCTCTTGACATATATTGCCTCTATAGTTCCTCCGAGTACCTGAACATACCTTTATAACCACTGTATTACCAAGTGGCGCTTGATGCTATCTAAGCACTCTCGGGAGACTGTGATTGATATCATCTCACGGTCTATGGAGAAGGAGTCTAGGTATAGCTTTTGCAACAATGAACTATATGACTTGATCGTGTTGCAATCCTTCGAGGAATGTCCAATCACATCATTCTCCAATGATATGATCCCGTTGTCAGTCGGCATAAATGCCCATGATCTTGAAACCTAGATCATCTTTGTGACCAACGAACTAGTATGAATAGAGGCTACTAGGGACTTGGTTGTTTCATACCACACCTGTACTAATGTTTCTACCTTGCACAGTTATAGTACAATATGAAACTATTATAAACTAATTGAGATATGACAATAAAAACCTATTTATTATTTGCCTCTAGGGCATATCTCCTTCAGTTAGATATATCCGAAAACATCGACGAAATACACTACGAAAGTATGTATGGAGTTGAAGCCAAAGAATCTGAAGAGTGGACATGTCAAAGTATCTAGTTGACTCGAGTATCGTAGTTCTCTATCAAATAATATGTTAAGCTCATATTATATTAGGTTTAGTTTGCTTCTTTAAGTTATTCTTAAGTTGTTATAGCGTAACGTTGCATCATCGGGATAACCTCAGTGGACATAGTAGGATCTCGAAGTCGTCGTGTAATTTCTGGTTGTAATAATAAATGTATGTTTTGTGGACCTGCTTTATTTCTATTGTACTACTCTGATGGATGTAATATGTGTGAAACGGTGTTCCGTCAGTGTTTTAACGACCTGCATACTACAACATGAAGTGGTATGCTGGGTGATGTCTACGCACTTCTATTCTTGTAGACAGTTGTTGGGCCTCCAAGTGCAAAGGTTTGTAGAACAGCAGCAAGTTTTCCCTTAAGTGGATCACCCAAGGTTTATCGAACTCAAGGAGGAAGTGGTCAAAGGTATCCCTCTCAAGCAACCCTGCAATCAAGATACAAGAAGTCTCTTGTGTCGCCAACACACCCAATACACTTGTCAGGTGTATAGGTGCACTAGTTCGGCGAAGAGATAGTGAAACACAAGTGGCATGGATAATTATAAGTGGTAATGGTGATAGAGAATAGCTTGTTGGCGTGGAAAATACTAAAGTAAAACTGAAATAAAGAGGGAAGCAAGCAAACATGTAACAGATCTAATAGCAAACGGTGTTTCAGTGCTTAGAAACAAGGCCTAGGGATCATACTTTCACTAGTGAACACTCTCATATAAATATCTTTTCTTTATGATACTACTCTTAACTACTCTCCGGTTGAACACTCTAATCGATGGTAGGGCTATAACAGCACACGTCAAAGTTCATCTTTCCCATCTAGAAACCCCACACTGTCACCTTGAGTACTAGATGAGTCCAACAAACACCACAATTTCATAAAGACATCCAACTCCAAATATAACTCATAACAAGTATTTGTAATCTCTAGCCTAAGTGCCACCATGGTGTGCACGCTGTCACTTTCACACACATGGGGAGAGCAGAGATCTATTAAAGCACTTGAGTAGCAAGGTAGATTTATAGATTACAAGCTCATGATCTCAATAAGATCATGCATAGAGAGAGATGAACACATAGCTACCGGTAGAACCCTTAGCCTCGAGAGATAACTACTCCCTCCTCATCATGGGAATCAGCAATGGTGATGGAGATGGTGGTGGAGATTGATGGAGATGGATCCGGAGGCACTTCCCCGTCCCGGCAGGGTGCCGAAACAGAGACTTTCTGTCCCCCGAATCTCCCCTTCGGTGGTGGCGGTGCAGCGGAACTTTTCGTGGATTTCTGATTGACAATTTAGGGTTTATGCATCGGGAGGCTTCTTATAGGCAAAGAGGCAAGGTCGGTGGAGTGCCAGGGGGCCCACACCACCTGGTGGCCAGGCCCTGTCCCTCCTCCGTCTCTACTTCTGGCTCTGTGAGTCTTCCAGTAAAATAGGAACTTTGGCTTTTGTCCTGTCCAATTCTGAGAATATTCATTTTCTGACTTTCTTGGAACCAAAAACAGCAGAAAACAGGCAACTGGCACTATGGCATCTTGTTAATAGGTTAGTCCAAGAAATCATATGAAAAGTACTCCAAAGTGTGGACAAAACACAAGAAAGTAGATAAAACCAAGCATGGAACATCAAAAATTATAGATACATTTGCAATGTATCAACATCCCCAAGCTTAACTCCTGCTCGTCCTCGAGTAGGTAAGTGATAAAAAGAAAGAATAATTTTTTAGGTGACATGCACCATCATAAACTTGATCAAAGTATTTGTAAAACATTCAAAGCTGGGATCATAGTACTTCAATCATAGCATGAAAGACAAAGTTATAGCAATAAGACAAAGAAACTATGATGCAACATGAAAAGGCACAAACAAAAGATTCATGAATAACAATGCTTTGCAAGACATTTGTTTGTTTCACATAAAGAAAACATAGCATAATAGTATTCAGCTTGTCCCTCATAGAGTAGCAAATATAAGTGCATAGGACACCTTCAAAGTTCATAAGAGTGACTAGATACAAATAGTTTAAAACAAGCAATAACAAGTTATGCATCAATCAACTAGTCTTGGGACAATGCACATATAACTAAGAATGGCCACTATGCTCTCAAAGTAGGTGCATAAAGGTAGAAGGTGGAGACTCGATATAATGGTGGAAGACGGGCCTTCATAGAAGGAAGTAGGGATTCAAGTCTCATAAAGAGCTTCCAAAAATTATGGTACTTATAGCTTTCAGCTCTCATTGCCCCTATCATAAGCATCTTGAAGTGATTTAGGTTAAAGTGAACAAACTATGGTGTACATGCTTGACGAAGTATAAGTTAGGAATCTCATGTCCCTTGAGTACGAGGGCCGATCCTCATGCTACTCAAGTTTAGTCACCGGTAAGTTCTTGTCATTGTAAGTACATGTGTATCATAGAGAACCGCCAACAGGGTACCCCTTGCCCGATAATACGGAAGAATCCCCATATCAAAATGACAAGGCAAGCAGACAACGAGCATCTCAGCAATCTTCTTATTTACCATGGGAATATGGTGCTTTTTTCTCTCTTTCATCTTTTCATAATCTTTTTTTCTTTTTCTCTTTTTTCTCAATATAGGACTATTTTTTTATAAGAAGAATGCTTCATAGACAGCTCATTATGGTTACGCTGCAGGTTTCCACCATGTCAGTATGGATTAGACCAGCGGCCCAGGCATTTCTCTAACACATATACATAACTCCATGGACTTACAAGCTCCCCTTTCATTTCACACCGACGGCATCCATATAGAAAAGAACATGATATCAACTAGGTACAAGTACCAAGTGTAATGTTGAAAGCGTTTCCCATGAAAGCATGGTTCTGCTAATTCCCAACAAATAAGTGCAAGCATATACAACATAGACGACACAATGGTTCAAGTTTATTAAGGGCAAGAAAAGTAAAGTGTGCCATCAAGTTCATGAGAGCTTTAATCACTAGTTTTCTCATAACAAGTTTAATTTGGAAGGTAAACAAAAGCATGAATATACTTGGAATAGCATAAGCTAGTAGGTAGGTATGGTGGACTCTTTGGAATAACTTGGTTTAGGGAGTTGGATGCATGAGTGGAACTCATACTTGGTTGTGGAGGCTAGCAAAAGACTAGGAGCGACAAACTAAGAGAGCAATAATGGCCATAATCATGCAGAGCGACAAAACATCATTGATCAAAGCATAAAGTGATACTACAAGTTGAAAACTAAAGGATCATAAAGGCTTATGGTGACTTGATATAGTCATAACATGGTGTGAGCATGCGCCAAGTCAACCCAAATAAAGCATCAAAGCAGAATACCACAATACTATGCTTTAATATGCTAAAACAACGCATGATTCATCCAAGGCACATTAAGCAATCTCAATTGTTTATAACAAGTCATGCTACAGCAAGGAATACTACGCATAAAGCCAAAACAATATCAAGCATGGCATGACAAAGCATAGGCCACAGTCAAAAACAAGCTCTCTTTATCACTTAAGCATGAACTTTTCCTACTCTTTTCCAATCCAAACCAAACTATTTGAAAACCAATGTATGAAAGAGGGGGTCCAACCAATTTATTCAGAAAACTAAGCAAACCAAGAAAACGAAAAACCAAAACGAAAACAAAAAAGAAGACGCTCCAAGAACAACACAACTGTGCATGAAACAATAAAAATGAAGCGTTTGGAAGAAACCTGGGATTTTTATTGATGAAGACGGGGATGCCTTGGGCATCCCCAAGCTTTGACGCTTGTACTTCTTGGATATTTCTTGGGGTGACACGCGTGGCATCCCCAAGCTTGAGCTTTAGTCCATCCTTCACCTTATTACTCATTCCTTCCATACACCTGAAATTTTTCCTTCATACAAAACTTCACACAATCTTTATTAGCAACCTTAGTGCACTCAAGATAATAGGTCTTAAGGTTCAGTTCTAACACCAATAAAACTTTCATTAAAACACAAGCTACTGTATCACTTCCCTAAAACAGCTCAACTCCCCAAAAGAACTCAAAAAGGAACCAACAAGAAGCAAATGCAGAAAATGGCAGAAATCTGTCAAAACAGACCAGCAGGTAAATACGAATTTTTTCAAAGACATTATGTTGCTCAAATAGAAAAGTGTTGAACTAATGAAAGTTAGATAAAAACCTGGGGCAGAAGCACAAAAATTCACACCTCAAAATGACTTACAGAGATTTTACACGAAATTTTACGGTGAAGCATAGAAATCTGTTTCGGGACAGCAACTTTCCCAATCATTAATTCTCTCTCATTAGAGGTTACTCTTGGCACAAAACCACACAAAAATGATAAGGAGAGGTTATTACTGAAGTAATAACTTCCAAGACTCAACTAAAACTTTTGGGTTATCTCCTAATAAGTACTTTTCTTTAACGCCTTTAAGTTAGACATGATAGTTTGAGAAGATGCTCACATAAGGAATATGAATTGAAGTAAAAGAGAGCATCAAGAAGCAAATTCAAAGCACATTTAAGTCTAAACCTATTCCTATGCATAGGAATCTTGTAAAGAAACAAGTCATGAAAGCACAAAGCAACACGCATAGGAAAGCAAAACAAGTGCAACGTCAAGACTTTCAACATAAAGAGGGGAAACCTAATATTATTGAGATGCATAAAACCACGTTTCCCTCTCTCATAATAACTTTCAGTAGCATCATGAATAAAATTAACAATATAACTATCACAAGAAACATTCTTATCATGAGCCACATGCATAAAAGAATTAATACTCCCCACATAAACATAGTCATTCTTATTGATTGTAGTGGGAGCAAATTCAACAGAATAGCTATCATTATTATTTTCATCACCATAATCATCAAATATAGGAGGCATATTGTAATCATAATTAATTTCCTCCTCAATAGTAGGTGGACTAAAAATATCATATTCATCATTGCAATCATCATATATTGGAGGTATAGTATCATTATAAGCAATAGAATAGTTATCCTCCAAAGTGTGTTCATTTGTAAACATATCATCAATGGAAGGATCATGGATAGCACTAATAGTATAGCAATTATTAATATCATCATTTTCAGAATTGGTACCGAAGAGATTATCAATATCAAAAGTAGTGTGCTTTTCCCAATCATGATCACTACTATAGGTAATAGGCATAGGAACATCATCGAGTTCAGACTCATCAAAAACTATAATAGGAGCAACATGCTTAGGGGAAAATACCATTTCCTCTCTCCTTTTACTCCTCCTCTTCTTCTTTTTCTTCTTCTCTTTAGGAGGGAGAGGCTTGAAAGCAAGCTTCTCCATATACCCTGGTTCATTGTTAGAGACAATAGAAGAAACTTTGGAAGATTCCTCCTTTTCATTAATAAGGCCAAAACACATATTAGTCCTGTCATATTTTGGTAAAATCTAATCATTTATAATATTTTGTATATAAGTATTTGTGTGGCAATTATCAACACAATAAAGATGACAACCATGCATGATGCTATTCATACCAAAAGCACTCATATCTACCAAAGAAGTTTTTCTTGATAATTCTTCACACCCCAAAAATAATGTAAGTTCACAATGCTGATTTGGAGTGATCATGTCATCACAATACAAACTTGCAGTACTCATTGGATTAGAAGGGCTATTATTATGTCCTGAGCATTGAAAATTGAAATGACCCACTTCAAAGCAAAGTTCACAAATAAAAGGATAGAGGGCACAAACTTTTTTACCAAGATCATTTAGAGCCCTATACCACATTCTAGTTTTTAAATTCCTGTGGGTGATACAATATTCTTATTCAATTTGATTATTCTGACAAGGTCTATGTATTCCACAAAAATTAACATGCTTATAAGAAATAGTACTTTCAGAGGTTTGAGCATGTTTATTGCTATCATTAATAACAATTTCATTTTCCATGCAAATGTCTTTAAAAGGCTCATGATACATGTCCCATTTGTCTTTAGGAGCATTAGTATGAGAAGCAAAGGTTCTAAAACAATCAATAAGAATTTGAGGATCAAGACCATACTTAGCACTAAGCTCTTGAAAATCAGCAGTTTCGGTGAAAGACTTAATGCAATCATACTCATAGTTTATACCTGGTTCTTTACCTTTGTTGTTATCCCAATCTTCGGTATTGCTTTGAATTGTTTCAAGGAGATCCCACTTAGCTTTGACCTCCTTACTTGTGAAAGATCCCTCTAAACAAGTATCTAGATAGTCCTTGTAATGTCCTGAAAGCCTTGCATAGAAATTATTAATAACAATATTACTGGGGAGCTCATGAATGGGACATTTGAGCATTAGTGACTTCAATCTCCCCCATGCTTGGGCAATACTTTCTCCATCATGACGATGAAAATTATAAATATAACTCCTATCTTTATGAATTTCATGAGGAGGATAAAATTTAGAGTAAAAGAGAGATTCAAGTTCCTTCCACCCCAAATGATGAGGATCATCTAGTAACTCATACCACTCCCTTGCTTTGCCCTTAAGTGAAAAATGGAATAGCTTCCTCTTAACTTGGTTCATTGAAATACCTACACACTTGAACAACTCACATAATTCATGTATAAAGAGTAAATGATCACCGGGATGGGCAGTTCCATCTCTAAAATAGCAGTTATTCATAACACGTTCAACAATTTTTATAGGTATTTTAAAAGGGATGCTTTCAGTATGTGGATTTAAAATATCACAAGTATCATTAGAATTAGCACATATGGGAGATAAAGTATCATCAGAGCAAATTTTCTTCTTTAAAGTTGGGGAACTAAAAAGATCATTTTCATAAAAACCAACTTCCCCAAGCTTAGATGTTTCCATAGCATTAGCAATAAATGTGTCCAAAGAATTCATACTAACAACATTGATATTAGCATGCAAATAAAGTTCCATAGGTTTTTTAATTTTCTCTTCAAACACTTCATGTCCTAACTCAAGATAAATGCTATAAATCTCTCTAATTTTGTTGTTGTTTTCCATTAAACCAAACTAGTGAAAACAAGGAACAAAAAGACAAAATTGCAGAATCTAAAGGAAATAACTTTGAGCACTCACACCGAAGGATGTGAGTACCTTTTACCTTACCTCCCCCGCAACGGCGCTAGAAAATAGGCGTTTTCCGTGGGAGGTTCTTCTTCTTTAATCCTCCGGTGTGAATACCTTTTACCTTACCTCCCGAAAGAAGGCGCGGAAAATAGCTTGATGTCTACACACTTCTATTCTTCTAGACAGTTGTTGGGCCTCCAAGTGCAGAGGTTTGTAGAACAGCAACAAGTTTTCCCTTAAGTGGATCACCCAGGGTTTATCGAACTCAAGGAGGAAGTGGTCAAAGGTATCCCTCTCAAGCAACCCTGCAATCAAGATACAAGAAGTCTCTTGTGTCGCCAACACACCCAATACACTTGTCAGGTGTATAGGTGCACTAGTTCGGCGAAGAGATAGTGAAACACAAGTGGGATGGATAATTATAAGTGGTAATGGTGATAGAGAATAGCTTGGTGGCGTGGAAAAGACTAAAGTAAAACTGAAATAAAGAGGGAAGCAAGCAAACATGTAACAGATCTAATAGCAAACGGTGTTTCAGTGCTTAGAAACAAGGCCTAGGGATCACACTTTCACTAGTGAACACTCTCATATAAATATCTTCTCTTTATGATACTACTCTTAACTACTCTCCGGTTGAACACTCTAATCGATGGTAGGGTTATAACAGCACACCTCAAAGTTCTCTTTCCCATCTAGAAACCCCACACTGTCACCTTGAGTACTGGATGAGTCCAACAAACACCACAATTTCATAAAGACATCCAACTCCAAATATAACTCATAACAAGTATTTGTAATCTCTAGCCTAAGTGCCACCATGGTGTGCACGCTGTCACTTTCACACACATGGGGAGAGCAGAGATCTATTAAAGCACTTGAGTAGCAAGGTAGATCTATATATTACAAGCTCATGGTCTCAATAAGATCATGCATAGAGAGAGAGATGAACACATAGCTACCGGTAGAACCCTTAGCCTTGAGAGAGAACTACTCCCTTCTCATCATGGGAATCAGCAATGGTGATGGAGATGGTGGTGGAGATCGATGGAGATGGCTTCGGGGGCACTTCCCCGTCCCGGCAGGGTGCCGGAACAGAGACTTTCTGTCCCCCGAATCTCCCCTTTGGTGGTGGCAGCGCAGCGGAACTTTTTGTGGATTTCTGATTGACGATTTAGGGTTATGCATCGGGAGGCTTCTTATAGGCGAAGAGGCAAGGTCGGTGGAGTGCCAGGGGGCCCACACCACCTGGTGGCGTGGCCAGGGCTAGCCCGCGCCACCATATGGTGTGGCCAGGCCACGCCCTCCTCAAATCTCGCTCGCCCGTGAGTCTTCCGGTAAAATAGGAACTTTGGCTTTTGTCCCGTCCAATTCTGAGAATATTCATTTTCTGACTTTCCTGGAACCAAAAACAGCAGAAAATGGGCAACTGGCACTGTGGCATCTTGTTAATAGATCAAAAATTATAGATACATTTGCAATGTATCACTGGGTCACTGCAACACGGTAGTAGTAGCTTCCAATTTCGGGTCTGGAGGTCATGGTGGACGAGGTGGAGGCGTCCACGGACAAGGTCGTGGAGGTTCCTGAATTCAAGGGAGAGGCGAACAACACACGAGCAAGGGCCTCAGCTATGCTTGTATTGCCAACCTTCCATGCATGCATCACCAAATGGATTTGGGGGCTCTTCCCATACAAACCAAGAGTGTCATTATAATGGCAACATTAAGAAAGATGAAAGTGATGGATAGAAATCCAAGAATCAAAGAAACAAAAAGAAGGATAAGGAAAAGGAGCCCAAGAAAGATTCTAACATGGACGACTCTGGGCCTGCTACTAAGTCAGATGGAAAAAAGGTGTACCCAACCAAGAAGGATACATACATCTACTTTCTTGGGACCTAACCTGCTAAAGACCAAAAAGTATCTCTTCACGAGCTCAATGCTATAGTTCCTCCAGTACCTCAGTACCTTGATTGGTCCAAGATGACAATCACCTTCGACCATAGTGATCACCCGAAACACCCTCACAGTAGGGGAAGTATGCTATGGTTGTTAATCCTCTTATTGACAGCTTTGAGTTCTCAAAAGTCCTTATGGATGGCGGTAGCAACATTAGTATACTCTACATAGAGACCGTTCACCGCATGAATATATCGGAGTCACGGCTAAACCACAACAACGTGACTTTCCATGGTATAGTCTCAAGCAAACAAGCCAACTCACTTGGTGAAATTACCCTGGACGTAACCTTCAGTGGGTCAGATAATTTCCGCACTGAGCCACTTTCCTTTGAAGTGGCATATTTCAAGAGTGCCTATCATGCCATCTTCGGTCGTGCATCTTAATGGAAGTTCATGGCACGTCCTTGCTACATCTACAACATTCTAAAGGTTTCGGGTCCTGTGAGTGTCATTACCATCTATGGCAACCTGAAGAAAGCAAGAGAGTGTGAGGTTGGTGGTGCCTCCCCGTGTTACATGCTGAAGGGTATCAGGAGATCAAGCAAAGCATTGACCCAGCCGAGATGCCGGATACAAAGAAGAGGTTCTAAATAAGAATACCAAATTTAAGGCATCGAAAGAGACAAAGAAAAACTAGCTTGAGGAGAGTGATCCCTCCATGGTGATGAACATAGGTATATGACTTATTGACACATAGAAAAGTGCTCTCGTTGAATTCCTCCAAGCTAATTAAGACATCTTCACATGGGAGCCAGCTGACATGACTGGAGTACCTAGGGAACTTGTTGAACACTCTCTTAATGTGTATAAAGATGCTAAACACATCAAACAGTCCTTACGATGTTTCGGTGATGAAAATCGCAAAGCTATAGCTAAGGAATTAGCTCGGCTCGCGTTAGCTAGATTTATTAAGGAGGTCATCCACACTGAGTGGGTGGCAAACCCTATACTTGTCACTAAAAAGGACACTATTGAATTAAGGATGTGCGTTGATTATACCACCCTGAACAAGGCATATCCCAAAGATCCATTCTCTCTGCTTCGCATTGATCAAGTTATCAATATGATGGTCGACTCGGGACTCCTTTGTTTTCTCGACGCATATTCTGACTATCACCAAATAAGGATGAAGGTGTTGGGTCAAATCAAGACCTCATTCATCACACCGTATGAAACCTTTTGCTATGTAACGATGCCCTTTGACCTTAAAGGTGCATGAGCTATGTACCAGTGCATGATACAATGTTGCCTTCACAAGCAAATCGGACACAATACACATGCATACGTAGATGACATCGCAGTAATGTCAAATAGGAAAGACGACCTTATTGCCAACTTTGAAGAAATGTTCGCCAATATTTGGAAATATAATATGATGCTCAACCCCAAGAATTATTCGTCGGGGTTCCAGCTAGAAAATAAATAGGCTTCATCATGTCTCAAAGAGGCATTGAAGTAAACCGGAACAAGATCAAGACGGTCATCAACATAACCAAGCCTACACGCTTGAAGGATGTACAACATGTCACTGGTTGCATTGTAGCAGTGAGACAGTTCGTCGGCCGCCTTGGTGAAAAATCCATGCCACTATACAAACTCCTAAAGAAAATCGACAAGTTCATGTGGAACGATGGGGCAGAAGCTGCCTTACAAGAATTAAAATGCGTACTTTCTTTCTCCCCTATCCTTGCAGCACCAGAAGCTTGAGAGCCAATGTTGTTTTACATTTCTACGACAAATAGAGTTGTTATCATTTTCATGGAGGTAGAATGAAAAGAGGAGAACACGGAATAACAGGTGCAGCGTCCGACTTAATACCTCGACGAAGTCTTGATGGAATCCAAGCAGCATTATCCATACTACCAGAAGCTAGCCTTTGGCGTATTTTTTGGCACCAGAATGCTAAGACACTACTTCTAGGAGCATACAATCATAGTGGTGATCATAGCTCCTCCGAAGGATATAATGTGGGTCATAGAGCTAACCTCCTCTGAGATCGAGTATAAGTGACACCAAGCTATCAATTCATAGGCTCTCGCAGATTTTATCGCGGATTGGACCGAGACGGCGAAAAATATGGTTGTCCTAGACCCGGAATCTTGGACACTTTACTTTGATGGGTCTAAGGCCATTGGGGGCTAGGGGTGGCGTCATGCTAAAATTACCCCAAGGATAAAAAATGTACTATGTCTTGCAAATATACTTCAAGGCACCCAATAATATTTCTGAATATGAAGCTCTACTGCACGAACTTCACATTGCAAAAAATATCGACATTAGCCATATCATGTGCTATAGTGACTCGGATTTGGTTGCATATCAAGTATCCGACACCTATGATGCTAACGAACACATGGCATCATATCATACTGTCATGGATGAGTTGGCCAAATAGTTCATGGTGTTTTAAGCTCATCACGTTCCCCGAGAAGAAACTGGAGAGGTGGTTGCACTGCCATGCATAGGCTCTGCCCGAAAACCGGTTCCGGATGGTGATTTCTTGGAGCACTTGAAAGTTCCCTCTATCAAAGGAATTAATGAGGAGTATACTGCAAAATCTGACTCTCCTCTACAAATTGCCATGGATGTTATTTCCAGCTGGACAACACCCTACATGGAATACCTTGTGGATGGAAATTTACCTGAAGATGGAGTGTTGAGCCGGTAGATCATCCGACGAGCAAAGGCATAAATTGTTAAAAGTGGCGAGCTCTATAAGTGGAGTACATCTGGTGTCTTTCAGCGCTGCATTTCTCCATAAGAAGTGGAAATCCTAAGTGAAATCCACCTTGGTGAGTGCGATCATCATGATGCGGCCAGATCTTTAGTGGCAAAAGCTTTCCAACATAGTTTATTTTCTCTTACAGCTAAGGCAGATATTGAAAAGCTAGTCAAAACATGCATATGCTGCCAAAAATTTGCCCATCAAGCCCTTGTCTCGGCTAAGCTTAGAACAATTTTGATTACGTGGACATTCACGGTCTGGGCTTCATATAGTAGGGTCGTTTTGTATGGCACCATGTGGTTTTAGTCAAGTCCTAGTTATGGTGGATACATTCACTAGATGGGTGGAAGCCAAACCCGTCACAAAATGTGATGGAGCAACAACCACCAGATTATTCGAGTTAGTCGTTATCTGATTCGGTCTCCCACACAATATTATCACTTACAACGGGACTAACTTCGTGTAGGGAGACTTGGTAGACTATTGTAAGGACAAAGGAATCTGACTCAACCTCACATCGATCGCACATCCACAAGCTAATGGACAAGTCGAAATAGCTAATGGACTTATCCTACAAGGCATGATGCCCCGTATCAAGGCCCCACTTCATCGTGTTGCGGAGGCTTGGACAGAAGAATTAGAGTTTGTACTGTGGAGTCTTAGAACAACTCTGAATTGTTCAACGGGTTATACACCTTTCTTCTTGGTCTATGATGTTGAATCCGTCCTCCCAAGCTGATCCATAATTCCCCTAGGGTTGATGCTTATATCGAAGAAGATGTTGAGTTGTCTCGACAAGATGATCTTGATTTACTCGAAGAAGTTCGTGTCATTGCTGAGCAGAGATCTACAACCTATCGTCAGAATTTAAAAAGGTATCTTATCCACCGATCAGGCATTTCAAAAAGGTGATCTTATACTCCGGCTAGTGCATAAAAAGATGCAAAAACTTGCCCCACCTTGGGAAGGACCCCTTATGGTTAGCCGAGTGCTGCATATGGGTCATACTAGCTCGTAGATATGTGAGAGAGAAAAGACAGGCCGATGAGAAAAAGGAGGAGGTGTGGCGAGATAGATGAGCGAGATAGATGATGAATTTACTAAGTATAGTCGCCCATGGAAAATAGCACAGCTACTTCCCTTCTACTCTTAGCACTTCTACTTGTAATCACATTTGTACATGATCATATGAAATAAAAAAATTGGTATCCTCATTTTTTATGTTGAGAAGTTTTATACCATCTTAATTTCTGAATGAACACTTTAACTCGGAAAATTTCAGGATGCTCAGAAGTTTTATGCTCGTTTTTCATCATGATCTAGATTTCCAACTATATAAAACGCTACCTTCGGTTGTAAGTCTCATCTTTTGTCTAGTTTTGGTTTTTGTCTGATTGCTTGGACGCGGATTTTTTCTGAGTAGTGATTTTTTGGTACTGGAGGACGACTCAACTCTATTTTCGGATTTCAAAAGTTTAGCAATTGAGCTATGTTGCTCGGTAGTGTTTCCATGTTGAAGGTTGGCCGGCTCACGAAAAGAATGAAATAACCAAGCTAGATAGACAATAAGTTTGGATAAGATATGGTTAAGAATTTCGCAAGCATAAAAATAACACAAGTACCATAGTCGCATAAGTTCCAACCATGTCTAGATACTTGTTAAAAAACATTACAACCCTGTTTTAAATTAATGCATAGTTTATTACATATATGTGACATGATATGTAGGTGGAGAATTGGTTGTTGAGTCATCCTCTTCATCATCTTCAGTGCCGGAAAGGCCTAACTCGTAGTCCTCCTCTTCAGGTGAAGATTAACCAACTGCTCGAGGCAAAATTGGGACTGGGTGGAAGAATGGCATGATGTAGTCGGCCATTGCACCAACTCGGCATGCAAACCCAGCAAGAGACTTCCAAATGGCTCCATGTCCAATTGGTTGTTGACGTCATATGTGGTGGCCATACCCTTAGGTGACTTGACGAATGTCCATATCATCATGATGACTAGCCACCATGGCAAGTGTTTTTTCCGGTGCGGTCTGGGCATATGACATTTACAGTCTTCAGTCAGACCTGGAATAGCATTGGCCTTTTTCCTTCAGCACAGGTGGCTTCGGTTGAACCTATGGCTTCGGCTGCTTCCGATTAATGCCATCCTTAACGATTAATATGAACCGACTAGTTTTAGTAAAAAATTATGTTAATAAGAAAAGACATATGGTAAAATGGAGAAAATAACTTTCTATATTTTTATAATATCATTTGTTACCTAAGAAAAGACATCATTCTTTTCTTAATTCTCTTTTCTTCAACTAAGAAAAATACGATATGCAAGTCTAAGAGAAGCTGATGTCACTTATTATACATGTCCTGAGTACTCGTTTGGCCTCCTTCCGGGCCCTTGTCTCGCAGCGGCAGGCCGGCAACAATGTGATTGCGCAAGCATTGCTTATTTTATAAAGAACGTCTCTTAGCTAAGGAGAGACAACATTCTCTTTCTTAATTCTATCTTCTCCAACTTAACAAAAATTCAATGTAATAGATCTAAGAGATATCTGATGTCACCCCACTGTAGAGGCCCATGTACAATGAAAAATGCTTAGAGTGATGCTTACAAAAATAAATCAGACTTTTCCTTAAGCAGTGCTTATTCTATAGGAGAGGTGCCTAGTTAAGCATCTTCAGGGCACGTACAATGCAAAGGTGCTTACCGAAGTGCTTAACAAAATAAATCAATCAGTTTCTTTAACACCAGTTCTTATCTGTATAGGAGAGATGCGTAGTTAGACATCTCATCTACCTAATATAATTAAGCACCAGTGCTTAGTAAAAACCGGTTTATTTTTTTAAACACCTTCCTAAGCACCTTGCGTTGTTGATGCCCTCATTGTACAAATAAGCAATAGTGATTAAATCTAAATCGATTTATTTTCTTAAATATCTCTTAAGCAGCACCTAGCATTGTATATGCTCTTACTCGGTTGGCCTTCTACTGGGCCTTTATCTGGCGGTGGCAGACGGGCAACAATGTGCAGAGGAGGTTCCCATTGCGCAAGCATTATTATCAGCCAGTCGGGTCGGCCCATCATTAGCGAGCCCTCCTCGTGCTGCACTCAGATGGTCGATAGGATCCACGTACGTCGACGAAGGTCAGGAGCAGTTCGGCGCTCGATAATGCCAGCATCTACGCCATTAAAAAAATACTAGATCGACCCATGGTCTAGAGGTCCAGTTTTCTTTTCTTTTGAGAAACCGCCGCCATCTTTTGTTTTTGTTTTTGCGAAACTGAACCACCGGCATCTGAGGAGGCCATCATTGAGAAGACCGAAGCCCACCCAGCTGCACGATGTGCACCGCACCAGGATCTCTGTTTATCTCTCCGGCGGTGCAAGGAAACACTCTCCCTGGTGTGAACTCACAACATGTGCATGTTTTATGCTTACATGTGTACTGGCAATCTTATTCTAGTTTAGACCAAGTCTCAATTCCGGGGTGAAAATTCTAAGCCCGACGAATCTTTCACTGCTTGTACCGGCAATGTTTGGTTTTTATTACTATGTACTAGTTTTCTTGTTAAAGGTATTATCTAGAGTTTTATTTGGAATTTTACCAGGGTGAAAACCCATGATCATACGACGATCATTGTTTGCGTATTTTTTTTCTAGAGGCGTCGGTCTTGGTTTCTTTCTAGTCTGGGTGTTGCCAATATGGTGGTGGTGCTTCATGTTGCTTCGCTCTTTAGTTCAGCGTGAATTTTTCTTATTTTTTGGCTTTTTTTCATTCCTCATGTCTCAGACAAGATGATATTATATTGTTATAGAGACGGATGTAAATAATAATATATGCTTAGTGTTATATTACTCTTATAAAAAAACCTGCCTCTAGGACCAATTCAACTTTTTTTTCCAATGCAATTCTAGTCTAATTAAACGATTGCCATAGGAAGGTTCTTCATGAATCTTTTCACCGGCTGGAAACGTGCAAACTGGCCGGGTCCGACATAGGAATGCACGTTGTGATCAAATTTTAAATATTCGAATAGCAGAGAGAAAATAACAGCTGCATTGCAATCTGCAGATCGTGATATATGCAACACCGGCACACGAAACAGAGTGGGAGAGATTCCAAAAATAGTCAAACTCATGCCCAGATTACCATCTTGATTAATACGGCACTCCACTGTATCAACTAACCAACCTCTCCGACCAAAAAAATACTATAACTAACCCCCCAGATTAAGCCTAACTACCCCCGGGGACGGCAGGGGTCGTTTACAGAAACGACCCTGCGTTCCACGGCCGTCCGTTGGAACGTTACGGTCAGGTCCCCGATACAGGCGAGAATTCTGATATAGTCCCCGCCGAGTCACCCGCCCTCTCCCGGTTTCCGCTGTTCTTGTTATTATTCCCCGTCGCTGACGCGAATGCCGGTGGTGCCAATGGCGGCAGATGGCTCCGACGCCGGCGAGTCCTCCCCGCACGTGGAGGGTAACATTATACGGCCGCGGCGCGGGCCGCCTCCCCCGTCTCCGTTCCCCGTGGTCGGCAAGACGCTCCCGTCCGGCGCCGTGCCGCGGCACGCCTTCGCCTTCGACGGCGAGGGTCAGTATCTCGATTCCCTGTGGGACCTAGAGCCTCCACCGTCCTCCACGCCGGGGGCGTTCACGTGGCACCACGTGGAGATCCCGCGGGTGCTCACCGCCGGCGGCGACGGGGCGGCCGCGAAGCCGCTCCAGCTCCACCACGCGCAGGCGCTGATCGAGCTCCTGTGCCCGCCGCTCACGCTCCAGGAGATCCTCGCGCTCGTCGGGTCCGGGCCGCACTGCGGCGGCATATCCGACGGCGGCGGCGGGGCCCTCATGCTCCGCGTCAGCGCGCCGGGCCCGCCCGGCAGCGCCGCCTTCGCGATCCGCCTCGCCGCGCGCGTCACCGAGACCTCCGTTATCACCGTCTCCGTCGGCAGCGTCCCGCGGCTCGCGTTCGGGACCGCGCAGGCGTCGCTCCTCTCCGAGGTGCCCCTCGGGGTGGCCGCCTCGCTCGCCGACGAGGGACACGGCGGCGGCCGCGCCGTCGAGGGCGGCGTCGTCATCGACGAGCGCCTGCTCGAGTCGCTGCTCGCCATGAACCACGCCGACGGCGCGCACACCGACAACCCGGTCCCACGTACGGTATCCAACCTCCTCGTGCACGTCCTCGGCACGCACGTCGACCACGTCCACGACATTGTCACGCGCCTCGAGATGGAGATTGACAACATCGAGCTGCACCTAGACAAAGGTAGGTGGTCATCAAGGTTGCTTTCATATCTGGTAATCACAAAGCATACACTAAATTATTTATTCAAGGTGCCTTTCGCCCTTTTTCTGGTGATCTTCTTAGTAGCTTGTTGTTTACGCCTTTGTGGTTGGTGATGGCAAAATTCTTGTAGCATGGACTAAATGGGTCGCATTAATCATTATGGAAATGCTAATTGAAACTGCAAGTTAAATTTGATGGGAAAGGAAATGGGGATTGGTTGTTCATTTTGTTAACATTGTTGATTTGCACTGGAACGGCGGGTTGGGGAAAACTTCTGAAAGGTCAAAATGAGCTTCCTACTAAATGTTCTTGGACTAATTCTATAGATTGTTTGATCTACAACAAAGTTTTGGTTCTACATCTGTGCTTAAGCTGATTCTGAAGTAGTGTTCTTCCATCTAGAGGAGATTCCTTGATAATTTGAAGATGAGTTACTGTTGGGAATCAAGATAAGCAGGGGAGCTTAAAACGGGAATGTTGAATGTAGATTAGCAATGTCATGTTAGCACTTAGCAGTAACCTTATTGTCTGAAAAGCCATGACTGTAGTAGCAGTAGTGCTCCCAGATTGTGTTAATTTCATATAATCGGTATATGCTCTACAGGAACTTTTGTGCCCCATCTGTGAGCAACTGGGCCAGCTTTGCTCATCGATATCTAGGGTTCTAGATAGGTTGATGGAACTTTTCTCTAGTACTTGATAAACTTATGCTCCAGATTTTTTATAAGGTGATTACCATCTATTCATACTACTATTTGACTTATGTATAGTAACAGTCCTGTTTGTTTCAGCAAAGAATTATATCAACGAGGTATCAAATGGAAAATGCATTCACCTAACACTTCATAAATTGCATTTCCCTGTCTCTTGGGATTTTGCCAGTTTTGTGTGATATGTTTATGTATCTTGATTGCAGGTGGTCACTTCATGAGGAAACTTTTGCTGGATGGTAGGAGATTCCCCAAAATGCACCTTGATTTACAGCGCCTACTTCAGGTATTTACTGAGCTCTCTCAGTTTTCTGCAAGAAACATACTGAGAACTTGAGTGCTATGCTGTTTAATAATAAGATCAACCTGGTGTGTTGCTTCGTGACTTACCTTACCAAATGAAAGTCCGTGTATTGATGCTAATAAATTGTTCGTCCAGGTGGTTTCTCACGGAGAACAAGTGTTCCCCCGTGTGAAGGAAAGATGTGCGAGCAAGAGTTGGTTCGCAATTGGGGATATCACGGCCCTCGAAGATTTGATTGGCCGCCTTAGGAGGCTCAAAGAAAACCTCGGATTCATAACGAATAGAGTGACCACGCTGCAAGCCAGCCTCGACAGCTGGCAGTCAGAGCAGATCAACAAGAGCTTATACTATCTTTCATTCCTCTCCATAGTTTTCCTACCCCTATCCATTGTCACTGGAGGTAAGTTCTCCCTGTTGCTCATATAGGTCACTTCCCTATCATATTGTTTGAATCATTGATCACCTGGATATATCCTACCCTGCTACTTTGCACAGTTTTTGGGATGAATGTCGGTGGCGTGCCGTGGACCGAGCAGAACAAGAACCCCAAGAATCTGGATGGTTTCGTCAACGTGATGGTGATATGTGCTGTGATCTTGTTGCTCCTGCTGCTTTGTTTCCTGTTCCCGTCGTTGTATGCCCATGTCACAGCATGGCGAACTCGGCGTGAGCTGACCAGGAGTAGCTCTCAGAACAAAAGGCATCTGAAACCCTTCAAAGGCCATAGAGAAGGTTATATGCGTCTGTGAGGATGACATTGCAGGTGAACTGGTTACAGCAGTTAGTTGACATGAATGAGACCTTTTTTCTGGATCTCATCTCAATGGAAACCATACCATCCATGAATGCAGGTTCTTCCTTGGGAACCATCCCTGGAGTGTCAACACCTGGGGATGGCTTTGCGTTATGCAATCACGAAAGTTTTGTGATGTTGTTGTAATATTGGAATAAAACTAGACAGAAAAACTAGATAGGGGCCCATGTACAGTTTTACATCTTAGGTTCATCATACCTTTGTTCATTATTTAGTTCTTTTCTTCATTATTATCTTGGGGAAATTTGATAGGTATTAATGTACTATTATGTGACCTGTAAACTGTAACATTCTGCAACGAGAACAAGCTAATTGATTCAAACATAGTTCTTCAGGAGTCTGCTGTGTAGCTGTGTGCAGTTCTTTTCCTGCTTGACCAGTGCCCTGAAACAAAACCATGTTAAGCAGGGCTTTACATGTTGTTTTTCTCATATGTCATGATTGCAGGATGGGGAAACTCAAGTGTACAAACCTGTTAATTTTCTTTAAGTTCTGGAATTGCCGGCCAAATTATGGAAGTATGCTCATTGGGTTCATTGTTCAGGCAACGAGGCACATACAATTTAGGAATAGTCCTAGTCAGAAAGCACGTTAAGAATATGCTTGGTTTCTTTCTACCAGCCAACATCATCGATGAATTCAAAGCTGTTGCCATCTTCAATAGACACATAGTGGCATTTATGTCAAATTTCCACACAGCATGTGATAAAATATTGTTCTACATGTTGAGACAGATTCTTCAGGAGAAAATGGCACAGTGCAAATGGAAAATGGTACATCTGAGGCACATTTCACTGTCTGCGACACCAAGGAAACGAGATTGTTCCACATGAAAAACTACTGCCACTTCCACTATACGACCTAAAAAATTAGCGATTTGGTGATGTGAATTTGTAGGGCAGTTACGATCATCATTTTTCACTGGTATGTACAGCCTCTTGTCAACATGTCGCCGGCAACTGCTGTTGAATGGCAACCCTTCAGACAGAAATGGTGCGCAATAAACAGGAAACACTGAAAAATTCCTTCAGATCCTGCAATTCACAGCAGTAGTGTTATGCGACAACATATCATGACAAACTATACAACTGTGGAGTACAAGGGTTTTCATATGTAACCGCTATATGAAATTGTTTTGTTTCTAACACTACACTGAATAGCTATATTCTGCAGCATTCCTAGACTGATTGATCACTGATCTGCTGTGAAAAATGTAAGAAAGCCGATATCTACAGCAGTACATTCAGATTACCGAAATCTAATGACATACTTCTACGCTATGTTCTTACTCAGGTTTATCATGAGTACTACATACCAAATGAGATGATAGTATCTCCTAAAAAATGATATGATAATAGACTAAGTGATGTACCTCAATTCAAGTTCAATTCTGTTTTTGCAACTGTACACGAGATGAATGATCTGCAAATTAAACACAACGTGAGTAACATAATTCATAAGATTTATCCGGTAGTGAAATGAAGAATCAGATAATAGTGTTATTATGGTGAATAGTACCACCTGTAACACCAGTAGATATCATTCTATCAATATTATCTATACGTCTTTGTATGGATTTCAGTAGCATGTTGAGCGCTAAAACTCTCTTGCGGATAGAGGAAATCCTTGCTGCATGTTGTGCTATTACCGGGGAGGGTGCACTCTCCAGTAGCTTGTCTAGTTCTGCACAAATCAATAAGCTTAATTTCATAGTACTTACGATGTGCATACACAGTAGCAAATAGAACTTTGTCTATATCTACAAAGGTACTGTACATGTGATGTGAAACAAGTTTAGACAGTCAATCAGGTCCAGCAAACTGTATAGAGTACATGTTGGAAATAATATACACATGTCAAATTAATAACACTAAGTTCAAATCAGAAACATATGAACTACAAAATTAGTATGCGAATAACATTAGAAGTGTAAATATCATGGCTGATAAGGGAACTGGGCATTGACTAGTTGGCTAGCGATGCGCGCCCAGCCAGCCACCTAGGTTTGTGCCTAGGTTGTTTCTTCTTAATAAAAATGCCATTTAGGCTAGTCCCTGTTGGTGAACTTTTTATATAAATCTCCTGCCGATGAAATATACGAATCACCGTTCAAGGAAGGTTCATAGGTGCCTCGATAGAACAAGGACTATAAGCAATCTCTCATAGGTAATATACAGTTATCCTAGCAAGTTTATAACAAACAAACAAAAAAGGAGTTTATCTTTAGCACCCTTAGGTTCCCCAAGTGAATCCAGAATATCAATAGTACCACTTAAAATGTTGTTCTCTATTATGACTCAAAATACTAACATAAGCATCAATACAGCAAACAGAATGATCTCCAGTCTGAATCGATGCAAGAACACCCAAAGGCTGCTGCTGAAACAACAAGCCTAAGCCAGTATCAAAATGATCATATGCAAAGATATACTAATTCAACTACCTATATCAACAATGTACTGCAAAGTTCAATAGTTAAAAGCAGAATCTGTTAATTCTGGAAGATGCCATGTCTTATCAATTACTCTCTCCATCCCATAAGATAAGATATTATTACAACCAATATACATATACTATTGAACAAGGGAGTAGTATAATTCGCTAAGAGGAGACACTTCGAGCAAACTAGCCCCAAAGCACAACCAAAACCCTAAATACGGGAAACGGCCCACAGAACGTAGCAAAGGTAGCAGCAGGGAGCAAGTAAAACTGAGGCCACGGCGTAGGAGAAGACGCAGGAGGTGATCACCTACCTCCGTTGAGGCGGTCGATGGCGGCGGCGAGCTCGGCCTGGCTCCGGGAGGTGGCCGTGGCGTGCACCTCGTGCTCCTCCAGCGCACCGCCTAGCACCCCCGCGATGGCCGCAGAAAGCGCCTCGCACCGGTCTGGATGGGGCCCCGTGTCCGCACGCTCAGCGCCGCCGTTCCCGGTGGTCTCCAGAGGCCGGTCGCCGCCGCCGGCGATGATGGCGGAGGGGGCAGAGGTATTGGGAAGATCAGAGCCGTCCATCAGAGAGGTGGTTCCATCGAGAGGGCTCGAGACAAGTAGTGGATCGGGAGGATGAGTGGCATGTGTTGGGCCCCCAAATGGGCTTTCTTTAAGTCCAGTTAAAATTACAAGATCCGGCGATCGCACCGCGGAAAAGGGAAACTGCTCGCTGACGCCCGAGCGTCCCAGAGTACCATTTCGTTGAAGACGTTCGGTATTGAGCCAGGCCCGTTTAACTTTCCTTCCGTTCGCTTTTCATTCCATACAGAATTACAGATAGTACGTTCAGGCCTGCTTCCTTCCGTAGTTCATTCGCTCCTACGCAAGCAGAGCACGTCCAGGGCCGAGCCAGCAAAATTCGGGGCAGTGCGCCAAAATAAAAAATAGGCCCTATCATGGTAGAAAAAATAGAGCTAATGAACAATTTACAATGCATACGTCTAAATTTGTATGAATCTAGACATGTTTAATACGTACATACATTAAAATTTAAACAAATCTAATACATCCTTTTGGAGACGGAGGGAGTAAAATTTTACATAGAAATTAAATATGTTTGACTTCCAATTGCATAATGTCTATGTCAACGACATCATTCTTATAGTGTTCTTTCAAATAAAATCTTGAAACACTAGATATGAAAGATTGATAAAATAAAATTAAAGAGATATTGATTAACAACCTACTGAAGAATTGATAGAATTATTATTTTGCTTGGTGACTAAATGGACAATTAGACAGAACGCAGCACTCACCTGGTGTCCTGGTCGAACTGTTGCACTGCTACTCTACTCTTGGCGATACGATAAATCATTCTGAATGTTGTTGGCCCTAGGGTATATGGTCCAGCTTTGCCGTCGCAATAGCACCCGCAACCATGTGGGACAATAAAAAGGCGAAAAAGAACTATTTCAAGATTAGAGATTTAATCTCTCGGAAAAGAAGGAAAATAAGTCCATTTGGACCCAAGTCAAACTCGTTCCCCCTGTTGCTTGTACCAGGTTCTCCGCATCAGATTCTAGTTCAATATTCAGCATACTACAGTCGTGTGCAGCCAGCAGAGGTGTATTAGGCTCGTGCACCGCCTAGAACGAAAGGCTTATTTTGTATAGGATCTAGGGATTGCGGGTGAGAGGAGCTGCGATGACTCAGCATATGACAACACCCGGATTTTTAATCACAGATGCCTATTATATCATGTCATACATCACAATCTCAGGATTATAACTTTTGCGAGACATAACAGATTGGATATCACAGTACATCATCCATTACAAATCATAATAAGGTCTTACATAAATAAAGGATCTCATGATCCAGTCTCAATACAAACAAGCAGCGGAATAATAAGCGTGCTAGTGGGCTTCATCTTCAGAGTCACAGGCAATGCTGACGATGGGAGATGATCCTAGTTGTCGTAGACGTCCTGTTGTCTATCTTCCTGATAGTCCTCCTCATAATCGGGCCACAGGAATGGCTAGGGACAAAGCCATGAGTACTCTTTAAGTACTCGCAAACTATCACTAACAAGTAAGGTAGTTCTAGTAGAAAATCTTAAGCTCTAGGTTTATTTGCAAAAAAAGCCAGGTTTAATCTAAACTGAGTTTAGAAGTAAAGGAAACTAAAATAATGTTCTAAATCACTTAAGTGGAAACCTAGTTTTCATATTCACAACCCTGTTGTGGTCAAGTCAAAATCATAGTTCACTTTACAAGTCATTTTAAAAAATATCTGATAACAGAACAGTATGGCCAATCTAATTGTCCATGACCGCCGATACGGCTATTCGAATAGTTTGACACTCTGCAGAGGTGGTATACTTTCACCACAAAATTCGATACATCCGTTAGGGATAACCCTGAATCATCATACTTAGTATGCGGATAATCAATCATAACCTTTCAATTACACACTCTAGTATAGGCACCTTCCCTATGAGCTTGGCCTCCCAGCCATGGCCATCTGCCATCCTAAGCACTACATAGGTGGACAATTCACACTCACGAGATAGCCTCAGCTCAAACCTCTTCCGCGAGGGAACCCATACTAATGCATATTAATTTCCGCCTAAGTCTTACCCAATTCAGGTATTGTGGTTGTACGGTAAAATTAGAATGGTATCGCATCCGAACCCGACCATCAGTTTTTATAAAGGGCTAAGGCTCATGCCTCAATATTTTCATCATTAAATCCATTTGTGTTTCTCAACATATGTCAAAACATTTCAATAGAATGACTCGTCATTCCAAGGTTTTCATAATCATTTTCACCAAGTATTCACATTTAAAGTGATCAAGTTTTATGCTTAGCACTAGCCACTAAGTTAAGAGTGTTCACTAATGAGGGGTGCTAATCTTCAATCTCATGCCACAAAATGACATCTAGTATAGGCCTAGTTTTATACTCTTTATGTTATCTATACTATCTTTCCAAATACTCACAAAGCACTAGTTATAAGTAAAGAACTTTGGTAAAGTAAAAGAGTAAAGCTTGCAAGTAAAACTTGGGATGGGTATAAATCAAAGGTATATAACCAAACCATGCTTAATGCATTGTGCTTGGGTTAAAGCTTGCATGGTTAACTTGTAGTGTTAGGCTTGCCTTAAGTAGAGGAGTGCTATGCTTAATGCATTGTCCTCCTCTTCTTTTGGGTAGAACTCTTCCTCCTCGTAACTTGGGTCGGTACTATCGTCTATAAATAAATACGACGTACATAATCATCAAACAATACTTAACTAGCTCTATTTAACACACTAAGGCTCACACTTGATGATCTAACATTATCACAATCATCACATGAAATAAAGGACTAGTTTTATTTATCTTATTTGAGAAAAGTAATTTCTACTCATTGAAATTAATTAAGATTTAATATTCTCCAATTAAAATGTGGGATCATGTTGACACATGTCATCACCACATATTCTAATACATGAGAATGTGATTTAAAGGGGTTGGTCACATTTTATAGTTTAAGATTATTATTTAATAAATTTAAAGTGACTAGAAATGCCCTAATATCATTCTTTTGGTAATAGTCCAATTTTACTGCATGCAAACCTAAATATTTTTACATAATCAGATAGATCTTATCAAATGTGATTTTTGAGAGTTGGAATCAACTCAAAATCTATTATGGTTGATTTTTTTAAAAATGTTTAAAGTTGCAAAAGTCTTTGTGTTAGTATTTTTACTAAAGATTATCTCTAACTCCAAATGATTTAAATCTAACGGGCTTGGATAGATAATTTAATTACCTTTTTAGCAAAATTTAAATCATGCAATTTGGTTCAGTGAAACTCTCTTAATTGATTTTTGAATCTAGGGGCAGAAACTAGTTTAAACTAAATTGGGAAATCAATATTTGAATTTCCAGGCCAGCGCGGGAAGTTAAACGGGCCGGATTAACTGCACTGCATAGCACAGCGGGCTGCTGACAGATGGGGTCCACTCGTCAGCGACTGCATCTAAGTGAAACGGTATCTACGCATCTGAGCCGTGCGATCTAATTCTAATCCAACAGCTGGAAGTCGTCGTCGACGACGAACTACTCCGGCGAGAAATTAACCTAGCGCAGCGGTAGGGGTCTGGCTAGCCTCACCTGGGCTCCAGCTAGGGCAGTGACGAGGGCGATCACGGGCGTAATGGCGAGGCGTGGGGCGGTGTGATTTGGTCGGGAGCGTGCGGCGCTCAGCATGCGGATCTGAGGTGTTCTGACGCGTCAGGCGATTGTGGTCATGTGGCGGCGAATGGGGTTTTCTGCGGGGTTGGGGTGATCATGGCGAGCTAGTGCACGCGAGACGGGGGTGAGGCATGGTCTACGCAAGGAGGTCGAGCGCGGCGAGCTGGCGCGCTCTAGGCACGGTGCAGAGATGGTGGGCGCGGCGTAGCTAGGATGGTCCAGGGCTCGGCTAGGGTCGAGGCTTGGACAGGGAGTGGCGGTGGACCAAGGCGTGTCTGGTGCGCGTTGTGGGCGAGGGCGGCGAGGCTCCTGGCATGCTGCCCACTGTCGGCCGGCGATGACCAAAAACGGGCGATGCTCCACTATGCACACGACAAAGAGGGGGCTTGGTCTGGGTGCTGCTTGACACTAGTAGGGACAAGGTAGTTAAGGGGAGACCAAATGGTCGAGAATTACTATGGAAATAGTGGAGTTAGGCTAGAGTTAGTTTAGTGCAGGCCATGTGTTTGTTGTAATGACCGAAAGAATTTTACTTTGGAATTTTTGAGTGAAAGTTTTTGAGTGATCTTAACTTAAGCTTGAGTATCTATGTTTGCTTGGAGAGGTCAAGTGGAACTGGTTTGATAGGTTTTTGAAAAAGTGTGATCTTCACATATGAACTAGATTCAATTTTTAACTGTCCATTTAATTCATTTGGAAAAAAATTGTAAGTTTGTAAGTGGCCTTGATACACTTTTACTTGGTCTACAAGGGGTGAAAAGAAGTGAAAATATTTCTGTTAAAATTTCTCCTCTAGGAACACACAAAGTGACCTAGTGGTTAACATTGGTCAAAAAGACCATTTGCTTTATTTATTCATATTTGATTGCTTTTTTTATTTTGTTTGTAATTGGCCTAGATGATGTAGCATTCATCTTTAAACCATTTCACATCATTTGTAACAATCAAGCATGGCAATTTCAATCAATTCTACACTAATGCAAGACACACATGCATTCATATTCATTTTATTAATAAAAGTTTTTGTTAACCCTAAATTGGGTGATTAGTATTTGATAATCTTGCTTAAAAGTTTTGGGGTGTTACAAAACTTCCCTCCTTAAACAAAATCTTTTCCCGAGATTTAAGAAAAAACTAGGAACTAAAGAGATCTGGAAACTCAGTCCTAATATACTCTTCTCGCTCCCAGGTAGCTTCTTCTTCGGTATGGTTGCTCCATTGGATCTTGAGAAACTTGATACTCCGGGTCCTGGTGGTTCTGAAGGCTTCTTCCAAAATACGGATGGGCACTTCCCAATATGTCAGATCCTTGTTGATATCTATGGCTCGGTGATCGATGTTCTTGAACACTTCAGTCTTCTCCGGAACTTCCAAGCATTTGCGAAGTAACGAGATATGGAACACATTTTGGATGGCTAACATCTCCTCTGGTAGTTCTAGTTGATATGATACTTCTCCTCTGCGATTCAAAATCTTGAAGGGTCCAATATATCTGGGGGTTAACTTTCCTTTCAGCTGAAAACATTGCATTCCCTTCAAAGGCGACACTTTGAGATACACAAAATCTCTGACATTGAAGGTCAGGTCTCTACGTCTCTTGTCGGCATAACTCTTCTGCCTATATTGGGAGGTCTTGAGGTGCTCACGGACTTTGTGAACCTTCTCTTCGGCTTCCCGTAGGATGTCGGGTCCAAAAATCTGACTCTCTCCTACTTGCGACCAATTCAAAGGGGTATGACACTTTCTTCCATACAGAAATTCAAATGGGGCCATTTGCAAACTGGCTTGATAACTGTTGTTGTATGAGAATTCTGCGAAAGGCGGACAATCTTCCCATTTTAATCCATACTCTAGAACATAAGCTCTCAGCATATCTTCTAATATTTGGTTGACTCTTTCAGTCTGTCCATCGGTCTGCGGGTGATAAGCTGTGCTGAAATTCAATTTGGTTCCTAATCCTTTTTGGACTTTCTGCCAAAATCTTGAGGTAAATTAGGTTCCTCGATCGGATACTATGGTCTTGGGGGTTCCATGCAAATTGATGATTCTAGCAATGTACAACTCTGCTAGCTTTGAACTCTGGTAGGTAGTCTTGACAGGTATAAAATGGGCTACCTTGGACAGTCTAGCAACTATGACCCAAATAGAGTCATTTCCCCTACTAGAAGTAGGCAAACCAGTGATAAAGTCCATTTCAGCGGAATCCCATTTCCATTCTGGAATATGCAATGGTTGCAAAAGTCCTGTGGGTCTCTGATGTTCCTCTTTGACTCTCTGACAGATATCACACTTGGCTATGTAGCTTCCAATTTCTCTCTTCATCTTGTGCCACCAAAATTGCTCCTTCAAATCCTGATACATCTATGTTCCTCCGGGGTGGATAGAATAAAGAGTATCATGAGCTTCCTACATGATAACTTGTTTCAGCTTGGAATCTGCTAGCACACAGATACGTCCTTTGTACCACAAAACTCCTTCTTCATCTTTAGTGAATCCAGGTACCTTTCTTGTACCAATACGACTTTTTATTCCGTCGATACTCTAATTTCCTTTCTAGGCTTCCTTGATCTGACTGATCAACATGGGTTGAAGTTCAATGCTAGATAAAAATCCTTTGCTAACAAGCTCTATTCTAAACTACTCCAACTCTTCATGGAAACTTAGCTGGGCTTCTTTGATCATGGTGTTTAATCTACACTGCAATCTGCTAAGAGCATCTGCTACCACATTGGCTTTGCCGGGGTAATAGTTAATGTCAAGGTCATAATCCTTGATTAACTCTATCCATCTATTTTGCCTCATATTCAGCTCCTTTTGGGTGAAAATATACTTCAGACTCTTGTGATCCGAATAAATCCCGAAGCGGTTATCCATAAGGTAATGACGCCATGTATTCAATGCTAACACTACGGCTGCTAGTTCAAGATCATGGGTAGGGTAGTTTTGCTCATGCTGCTTCAGTTCTCGGGACAGATATGCTATGACTTTGCCTTCTTGCATCAACACACATCCGAGACAAATCTTGGATGCATCACAATACACATCAAAAGGCTTCTTGATATCTGGCATAATCGGAATTGGGGCTGAAATCAATCTCTTCTTAAGCTCTTGAAAACTTGCTTCACATTTGTTGGTGCATTCAAACTTCTTATCTTTCTTCAACAATTGGGTCATTGGTCTTGCGATGCTCGAAAATCCTTCAACAAACTTGCGGTAATATACCGCTAATCTGAGAAATGCACGAACTTGGGTTTGAGTGGTTGGGGCTTTCCATTCTTCAACATCTTTGATCTTGGCGGGATCGACAGTGACTCCTCCTGCCGACACAATATGTCCGAGGAATCCTACTTCTTTCAGCCAGAATTCACATTTGCTAAACTTAGCATACAACTGATGCTCCCTAAGGGTTTCAAGGATGGTTCTCAGGTGTAGCTCATTTTAGCACCCCGATAAAATCACTACTAGAAAATCGCTATGTTTTTGTGTTGTGCATCATCATGACCGCATGCTCACATATCATGCCACATTGCATTTGAGCATCGTTATCATCATGCATATGTTTGCCTAAAACTATTTTTCAAAAGTCTATCTTTGTTTTATAAATACCTCCGTCTTTTTTTCAAATTAAAAACCCCGGCCTCTTCGGATATTTTCTTTTATCTAAAAAATTATTTGCAAACGTGTTTTAAAATAAAATAAATAAACAAAAGTATTTTTTTAGGGGAGGCAGTCGGCCAGGCCCAAAAGGACCAGCCAACAGCTAGCCTACTACCTAGGGAAAAACCAAACCCTAGAGGACCTAACCCCTAACCCTAATCTAGACCAACCCCCACCTACCCTAATCCCTCCACCCCGCCGCCAGAACCCACCCCGCACAACCCCGCTACCGCCTGGCCCGTCCCGCGTGACACGTCAGCGCCGCCTCAGCCCTACACGCTACCTTGCCCACCTCTCGCCAGACGCAAAGCAAGACAGCAGCAGTCACGTTCATGACCGACCCCAAATCCTGATCGAGACCCGGCCCCACCCCCACATCGTGTTCCGCACCAACCTCCCCCACCCTGCGACAACCGCCGACGCTCCCCTCCATCCCCATCGCGAACCCCATCACCGTGTGTCCTATGCGCCGCTGCTCTGTTCTCTACGGGCCGTGGCCGCCCTCTTCTCTGTGGGCCACCGCCGCCAGCAAGCCCGCCACCGCTCGGCCTCTCCGCCGCCCCGGCCTCCGCTGCGAGTGCCGCCTACCGTCCTGCGTGCCTCGTCCAGCTCCGCCTCTCCTCGTTTTTGTTCAAGCTCGAGCCGACATTGTCGACCCCTCTCTGACCGCGTCGCCGCCAAGGCCGCCCTGTCATCAACCGTCCCTGCCCGCAGGAGCTCCACCCCGGCGCACACGATGGCCACGGCCGCCTCTCTGTGCGCCTCCACCCCGTCCTCATCTATCGGCCCGACCTCGCCGACCCTGTGCTCCTCGCCGTCAGCCGCCGTCTCGCCAGTCCCGAGCTGTGCCGTCAGCGTCTCCCGGTGTCGCCACGGACCTCCGGCGTCGCGTCATCCCGCACCCTCCAAGTTCTACAGCCAGATATGTTTCAGTATGTGTGCTGGAGTCAACCTGCAGCTTGCGGTGTTTGTTTTGTTGTCTGTCGCTAACTCTTCCATGTCATTTCGTGACAGAAGCCACACATGCGCGCCCAGCATCAAGTTTCAGAACCCCTTTTGTGTGTGTGTCATGCCGCTGCCAAGGTCGAGCATCGCCGAGTTTCGCCACAAGCCAAGTTCGCCACACGCTGCTCGAGAAGCTCCATGTTGCCGACGCTCGTGGATAAGAAGAAATCGACCACAAAGGATCCATGTCGCAGAGCAACCATGTTGAGAACCCGCAGACTCAAAGACCCCAACCTCTCGGACCCTAAAGACCGAACCCCGGCACCGGCTTCGTGTTCTCCTTCACGGACGACAAGACCCCGTTCACGTAGGTGAATTCTGGACCCGAAGACCCCAAACCCGAAGACTTTCCTCATGGATGCCAAGTTCTTCCTCCCGGACGCCAAGACCGATCCCGCTGAGACCGAACCCGAACACCTTCGGAACCCCAAGATCTTCGACCCTAATGTGTGACCCCGATCTGATCCCTATTTTTATAATATATGACATATATCTTATTGCATATTAAATCGTCATGCTTGCATACATATTGTGGTTTGGGGGCTTATAACGATTCACCTAAATTAAATATGGAGGCCATATGCGGGCAAATCTAGCCTCTCCATTTAAATTTGTGTACCGAACCGATGCCATGTTTTGCCTTGTTAATACAACATTTAAATTGCAGGGTAGCTAAATAACTTGAACCTTCTAATTAATTGTCGAGACCCCGGTTCCGCTTAATATTGCCTAATTGCATCGCATCTTTGCCATGGCATGCATCATACATACATCATGCCGGATCTTTTGCCGTAGTATTAAATAGTGCATCTGGTGTTTCTTTTAGTATTTGCTTCTTCACGGATTAGGCCGTTGAGTCGATGCGAGTATCGGCAAGTTCTTCGGATAATGTCTCTTCGGCTATGTTTTCCCAAGCGAGCATCTCCCCTTTCTACCTATTTTGCATTTATAGTCTTTACTTCCTCCTGTTGATCTATTGCTATCCGTATTGCGATGCTTTAGTTTCCGTGCACCATTTATATTCCTTGCAGCCTCTATATTGCCTTGGACACATCCTATTGCATGTTGTTTGATAGATAGTCGGCCTTGCGAGTCATAGTTGCTTGCTCAGGTGCTGCTTTGCATCGTTCTTGTTCCACCGTTATTGGAAGGTTGGCACATGCTTAATGGTGGAGACGATCATGGCTTTAATTACAACTTGATATTAAATTGCTGGGATAACTAATGAAAGAGGCACCGGTGGGCAATATATGCTATTTGGTTTTTCATGTCCACTTGTGTCCCGTAGGCCCTGAGTATTTGATACCTGTTCCTTGATTATTCGCACTATCCACATCCGGGAGACCCTATGGATCCCCCTTAGCCAGAGCTTGATTCATTTCTTATTTCTTGGGGCCACAAACTAGTTTGGGGCTTTATTACTATCCTGTACTTATGCCATGCTTTACTGCTTTATTTACAATTGTGCGTGGAGCACCTGTACTGTTTTGGAACGTCACTTTCGGGTTCCCAGTCGTTTATATCCATTGTCACAAACCCTGGGTCCGTCTCGAAGCCGCCCAACTTCGTTGCGGGTAGCTTAGTGGGGTGGCCCCCTAAAATGATTTATGAATCCTATGATTGCTTTGTCGTGAAAGCCTCGTTGGGTTTTTATTTGGTTTTTCCAAGGTTGATCGTGTGTGTGTTGCTATTTGTGCACCCCTGCAGGGTAAAACTTTCTGAAAGCCGTGTCCGCGGTTATGGACGACTTGGAGCACAGTATCTCGATCATAGACAAGCATAACTAAAGTAGTGCTATAAATTTGACTTAATATGTGACTAGTAATCAGCTTCACTACAATGGAATGGATAATAAAAGTGCCAACAACTGGTGGAACTGGGGTGTATCATGTCATGTTATACCTGCCTAGTAAGTATCGCAACTCCAATGGAATGAAATAAAAATGCCAACTACTGCTGGGTTTGGGATGTCTCATGCTAATTGTATCTGGTTAGTAAGTACCGCAACTACAACTGAATGGTTAACTAAAACTGCCCACTACTTATGCTATCAGGATGACCCATGTTATCTATATCTGACTAGTAAGTGCTGAACTATAATAGAATGAATAAAACTGCCAACTGTGTGAGTTCCTCGGTTGGACTTCCTCGTTTGGTCTCGAGGGGGAATACTAGGATGGGTATGATTGGTGTTAGTATTAGGTTGGATCCAAATAGGTATTTCTTATCCCTCTCTGATAGCCGCCAGTTTTACTGAGTCTCTATAGGTTGTTTAGTGCTGTTGCGCTACCGCTTTAGTCCACCATACCTATGTAGGCGAGAGCCGCCGAATTCTAGCCTCGCCATGTACTGGCCTCAGTACTGACCGCTCTCTTTTTCCTTTGCCCTTTGTCGGCACCCCTTTTGTTTTAGCAGGTATAAGTTCGACGTCGTTAGCAGGGTTACCCTTCTGGCTTGGCCTGGGCAGGGTTATGGACGCCATTAATTATTCTTCAGGGCTCTTAGCCCCATTTGCATCTTATCCGTACTCGGATGTGGTCTCATTTTCAAGGTGATTTGGATCTTTGTATTGTATATCTGTATTCTTGACGCATGGAGTCGTTGTTGTATATATATGTTCTATGGGTTCCATCGTGGACTATTGTGTAATGATATTACTTCGTTTTTCCACCCACACGCAAGTGTTTGGTGGGCATCTTTGAATCGTTTCTATGCGGGTTTGGTAGGAATCGCTAAAACTTGCATAGGGCTGATTTGAGGGTGTTACACTCATGGTCTTGTTCTGACTTTGAATAGATTAGAATATCATCAATAAAAACAACGACAAACTTATCCAGAAAGTTCATAAAAATCTTATTCATGAGATTCATGAAATAAGCGGGGGCATTGGGTCTTTGGAATATCCGTTGCACGAATCTTGAGTTGATGATAACCAGTCCTAAGAACAATCTTAGAAAACACCCTTGCACCAGTCAACTGATCAAACAGACCCTATATCTTGGGCAGTGGGTACTTGTTCTTGATGGTGACATCATTCAGCTTCCGGTAATCCGTACACAAACAGTTACCTCCATCTTTCTTATCCACAAACAAAACAGGCGATCTCCATGGCGATGCGCTTGGTTGAATCAAACCTTTCTCCAACATAGCATCAAGTTGCTTCTTCATCTCCACTAATTCAGATGGGTTCATACTATAAGGTCTCTGAGCTATGGGTCCAGTTCCAGGAATTAGTTCAATGATGAACTCGATATCCCGATCTGGGGGCATACCGAGCAATTCATCTGGGAATATGTCGGGGTATTCACAGACTACTCTGACTTGGTCTATGGTTGGTTGGGCTAGACTCTTGTTGCATTTGAATTGGCGGGGCAAGGTTTCAGATACATGCTCTACTGATACTCTAGAGCTACTGGTCATGGTTATGGCTTTCTTGGCACAGTCGATCAATCCTTTATGTTTCGACATCCAATCCATCCCTAATACTACTTCCAAACCTTTGGTTCCAAGTACTATTAGATTGGCATAAAAATCTATTCCATGGATTCTGATAGGTACAACCTTGCAAATTTTTCTAGCTTTGGTGGTTGAACTAGGTATTTGAACTATCATAACATGCTTCAATTTTGTTGGTTGAATCTTACTAGTGCATGCAAATTCTTCTGTAACAAACAAGTGCGATGCTCCATAATCAAACAACACTCTTGCAAGTACTGAGTTAACAGAAAACATACCCAGCACGACATCAGGCGCTTCCTGGGCTTCTTCAGCATTCATGTGGAACAGACGGCCGTTGCGGTTGAGCGAGTTCCCTGGGGCAAATCTCCTTACAGGCTAAACACGGTGTTGCTGTTGAGCTGGGCATTCACATTGGGGGCTAATGCAATCTTCTTGGGACACTCGTTGGAGTAGTGAACCTTGACTCCACACTCAAAGCAAGTGATCTGGGACTTGTCTTTGGCTACAACAGGCACAACATTATTTCCAGTCCTTGGGGCAGTATTGTTGTTGTTGTTGGACTTGGGCGGTGCACGGTTGAAGTTGTTGGAGTTGCCGGGGTTGTTGTTATGGTTTCCTCTAGACTTCAAGTTTCCTCCGCTACGATTGGGGTAGCTTGGAAGGGACATCGGGGGTCTGTTGTTTCTTGGGGCATATCCTGCAGACGGGTTGGGGCAATACTTCTGGGTATTATGGGACCCAGTCTGGTGCATCATCATGCGCTTGCGGTTGTCATTGGCTTGGTTGATCTTCCCTTCCATCTGGATGGCAGAGTCTACAAGCTCATCTAGATCTCCAAAATGGATGTTGACTAACACAGTTTGCATCTCGTCATGCAATCCATTCAGGAACCTTTCCTTCTTCTTGGCTTCAGTGTTGATCTCATCAGGGGCATATCTAGCTAGGGACAGAAATTTGTCATGGTATTCAACTACCGTCATCCTTCCTTGCTTCAGTTCCCTGAATTCATATCTCATTCTTGTGGCTAAACCTTGTGGCACATGGGTGCGACTGAACTTGATCTTGAATGCTTCCCAAGTCATCATCTGACCGTCATTCATAGTACGGGTGCTCTTCCACCAGGCTCTTGCATCTCCTGCCAGATAATGGGTGGCAAACAGTACTTTCTCATTAGCTTCAACTCCTGCGACCTCCATATTGTTCTCCATAGTTTGCAACCAGTCATTAGCATCTAAGGGATCCTCAGATTTGTTGAAGATAGGGGGATTGGTATTCTAAAAGTTCTTAAGCTTGGATCCATGGTGATCCTAATTTCCATGGCCTTGATTATTGTGGGCCATCTGAGCTATCTGTTGAAGAGTGGCTAGGTTGGCTTGGCGTTTGGCTCTACTAGCTTCACGGTCAGAAACTAGCATCTGTAGAATCTGCAGCATCGGGTCCTAGGATGAGCTGCTTCCTCCAGGGTTTCCACTTGTCATCTGAAGATTGAGATAGATACTGAGATAAGAGGGAATTTCTAAGGTTCATGGTTTTGTTTTCAAAAGCTTTAAACTTTGAGTTTGACTCAGGTTTTGCAAACTAACTTATTCTTCTCATTCATTCAATCAAAGCACACAATATAGCACACACCACAACACTAATGGAAAGCAGATGGTTTTAAGAACCATTCTGTGAAACTACGATACAGTGGGACCGCTACAACTCATTCCTACGGTAGTGATCAAGTGCATCTACCCATCATCAATGAAGTCGGAATCATCATCATCGGTGTAGAAATCCATGGCATCATCCTCCAGGTAGTCATTGTCATTACTGAGGTAAGAGTGAAGATCTCCCTGGATGTCTTCACCTTCCTCCTACTCTTTTGCTTCAAGCTAGACTTCCTGTTCACGGATGGTCTTCTCGAGAGTAGCCACCTTCTTGTGAAGACGATCGATGGTGTGATCCTTCTTCTCGCGCTGACGATGAAGTGATTGGTGATCCTTGATGAGCATGGTGATAGTCTGTTCCTTCTTGACGGCAATGTCAAGGTTGTGGTTGGTGTAAGCTCGGGCGTTGTACAATTCCTTCTGCCTATCATACAGCATGAAGTCAAGATTTTCCACCTGGCGCTTCAACTCTGGGTGACTTGGCATCTCCAATGGCATACCCATAGAATCATGCCTTGTGAAGTGAGCAAAGTGAGTTCCTTGGATCAAGTTGATGTTTTGCCCACATAGACGGGCAAGAGCTTCATGCATAGCCCTGGCTAATCCATTTAGCCAGTTGTTCTCTGGCAAGGTGAATTGAATCTTCTCAGAAGTAGGTGCTTCCATTCTGCATCTAAGATCTGCAACTATCATCCATTATAGATCTCCTCCTACATGATTGTTGAGTTGGGCACCGAAGAATTCCGGATGCGGGCGCTCAAGATACTCAGACAGTGCATCTAGATCCCTCTCAAAGATTAGTTGGCCTCCGTTGCCCAACTGGTAGAACTTGCAATACTGGACTTTCATCTATAAGAATTTAGGATGAGTAAGTTAGTGAAGTGATCAAGTGTGGCAAATTTTATGTAGTAATATAAGAATTTTTGAGGAACATGATTTTTTTTGAAAGAATCAAGGATAAGAGTGGGAATAGGTTTTCATAAATACTCAATTCTTTGGTTTTGAAACTAAGTTTTTGTTCGGACGTCCATTCTAACTAGGGTCTCCTATGGTCAGGATGGCTTTGATACCAACTTGTCAACACCCAGATTTTTAATCCCACATGCATGTTATGCCATACATCGCAATCCCAGGATTACCATTTTTGCGAGACATACAGATTGGATATCACAGTACATCATCCATTACAAACCATAATAAAGTCTTACACAAAAAAGGATCTCATGATCCAGTCTTAATACAAACAAGCAGCGGAATAATAAGCGTGGTAGTGGGCTTCATCTTTAGAGTCACAGGCAATGCTGGAGATGGGAGATGATCCTAGTTGTCGTAGACGTCTTGCTGTCCATCTTCCTGATAGTCCTCCTCATAGTCTGGCCATGGGAATAGCCAGGGACAAAGCCATGAGTACTCTTTAAGTACTCGCAAACTATCACTAACAAGTAAGGTAGTTCTAGTAGGAAATCTTAAGCTCTAGGTTTATTTGCAAAAAAAGCCAGGTTTAATCTAAACTGAGTTTAGAAGTAAAGAAAACTAAAATAATGTTCTAAATCACTTAAGTGGGAACCTAGTTTTCATATTCACAACCCTGTTGTGGTCAAGTCAAAATCATAGTTCACTTCACAAGTCATTTTGAAAAACATCTGACAACGGAATAGTATGGCCACTCCAACTGTCCATGACCGCCAACGCGGCTATTCGAATAGTTTGACACTCTGCAGAGGTGGTACACTTTCACCACAAAATTCGATACATCCGTCAGGGATAACTCTGAATCATCATACTTAGTATGCGGATAATCAATCATAACCTTTCAATTACACACTCTAGTATAGGCACCTCCCCTATGAGCTTGGCCTCCCAGCCATGGCCATCTGTCATCCTGAGCACTACATAGGTGGATAATTCACACTCATGAGGTAGCCTCTGCTCAAACCTCTTCCGCGAGGGAACCCATACTAATGCATATTAATTTCCGCCTAAGCCTTACCCAATTCAGGTATTGTGGTTGTACGGTAAAACTGGAATTGTATCGCATCCGAACCCGACCATCAGTTTTCATAAAGGGCTAAGGCTCATGCCTCAACATTTTCATCATCAAATCCATTTGTGTTTCTCAACATATGTAAAAACATTTCAATAGAATGACTCGTCATTCCAAGGTTTTCATAATCATTTTCACCAAGTATTCCCATCTAAAGTGATCAAGTTTTATGCTTAGCACTAGCCACTAAGTTAAGAGTGTTCACTAATGAGGGGTGCTAATCTTCAACCTCATGCCACAGAATGACATCTAGTATAGGCCTAGTTTTATACTCTTTATGCTATCTATACTATCTTTCCAAATACTCACAAAGCACTAGTTATAAGTAAAGAACTTTGGTAAAGTAAAAGTGTAAAGCTTGCAAGTAAAACTTGGGATGGGTATAAATCAAAGGTATATAACCAAACCATTCCTAATGCATTATGCTTGGGTTAAATCTTGCATGGTTTACTTGTAGTGTTAGTCTTGCCTTGAGTAGAGCAGTGGTTGAAGTTTTCCTCCTCTTCTTCTGGGTAGAACTCCTCCTCCTCGTAGCTTGGGTCGGTACTATCGTCTATAAGTAAATACGGGATACACAATCACCAAACAATACTTAACTAGCTCTATTTAGCACACTAAGGCTCACACTTGATGATCTAGCATCATCACAATCATCACATGAAATAAAGTACTAGTTTTATTATCTTATTTAACAAAAGTAATTTCTACTCATTGAAATTAATTAAGATTTAATATTCTCCAATTAAAATATGGGATCATGTTGACACATGTCATCACCACATATTCTAATACATGGGAATGTGATTTAAAGGGGTTGGTCACATTTTATAAAGTTTAAGATTATTATTTAATAGATTTAAAGTGACTAGAAATGCCCTAATAGCATTCTTTTGGTACTAGTCCAATGTCACTGCATGCAAACCTAAATATTTTTACATAATCAGATAGATCTTATCAAATGTGATTTTTGAGAGTTGGAATCAACTCAAAAGTTATTATGGTTGATTTTTGAAAAATGTTTGAAGTTGCAAAAGTCTCTGTCTTAGTATTTTTACTAAAGATTATCTCTAACTCCAAATGATTTAAATCCAACGGTCTTGGATAGATAATTTAATTACCTTTCTATAAAAATTTAAATCATGCAATTTGGTTCAGTGAAACTCACTGAATTGATTTTTGAATCTAGGGACAGAAACTAGTTTAAACTAAATTGGGAAATCAATATTTGAATTTCTAGGCCACCGTGGGAAGTTAAACGGGCCGGACCAACTGCACTGCACAGCACAGCAGGCTGCTGACAGATGGGATCCACTCGTCAGCGAAATAGTATCTACGCATCTGAGTCGTGCGATCTAATTCTAATCCAACGGCTAGGAGTCATCATCGACGATGAACTACTTCAGCGAGAAATTAACCTAGCGCGGCGCTGGGGGTCTAGCTAGGCTCACCTGGGCTCTAGCTAGGGCGGCGATGGGGGCGATCGACATGGTAGACGACGGCAGTTCGAGGCACGGTCACGGAAGGTCTTGGGGTGGTCGAAATCGACGGCGCCCTTCTCCTCTAGCAGCGGCGGGCTCTGGCCAAATTCCGCCGAGAGTGAGCTCGCCTTGATCTAGGAAGAAGTGGGGGAGGATCAGTGAGGAGTGGTGAGTGCTGGGGTGTGGAGAAATGAGGCAGGGGAGGCCTCCTTTTATACTGCGGCAAGGGGACCAAACGGTGCAGGCTCGAGCTCGTCGGTGACGATGCTACAGGCTGCTATCGGTGTGGAGGAGGCTAGTGGATGGTGCGTGGTTCCCTGGCGGTTCTCATGGGCGTAATGGCGAGGCCTGGGGCGGTGTGGTTTAGTCGGGAGCGTGCGGTGCTCCACGCGAATGGAGAGGTGTTTGCGACGGCAGGCGGCAGCTGCGGGGCACGCAGCGGCGAACGGGGTTGTCTGCGGGGTTGAGGTGATCATGGTGAGCTAGTGCACGCGAGGCGAGGGTGAGGCGCGGTCTGTGCGAGGCGGTCGGGCGCAGCAAGATGGCGTGCTCTTGGCACGGTGTAGAGATAGTGGGCGCGGCGTAGCTAGGGTGGTCCAGGGTTCGGCTAGGGTCAAGGCTTGGACAGGGGGTGGCGGTAGATCGAGGTGTGTCTGGTGCGTGTTGTGGGCGAGGGCGGCGAGGTTCCTGGCATGCTACCCACTATCGGCCGGGGATGACCAAAAACGGGGGGCGCTCCACTATGCACACGGCAAAGAGGGGGCTTGGTATGGGTGCTGCTCGACACTAGAGGGGACAAGGAAGTTAATGGGAGACCAAATGGTCGAGAATTACTGTGGAAATAGTGAAGTTGGGCTAGAGTTAGTTTAGTGCAGGCCAGGTGTTTGTTGTAATGGCCGAAAGAATTTTACTTTGGAATTTTTGAGTGAATGTTTTTGAGTGATCTTAACTTAAGCTTGAGTATCTATGTTTGCTTGGAGAGGTCAAGTGCGAGTGGTTTTATAGGTTTTTGAAAGTGTGATCTTCACATATGAACTAGATTCAATTTTTAACTGTCCATTTAATTCATTTGGAAAATGTTTTTGTAAGTTTGTAAAGTGGGCCTTGATACACTTTTACTTGGTCTAGCAAGGGTTGAAAAGAAGTGGAAATGTTTCTGTTAAAATTTCTCCTCCAGGAACACACAAAGTGACCTAGTGGTTAACTTTGGTCAAAAAGACCATTTGCTTTATTTATCCATATTTGATTGCTTTTTTCTTTTGATTTTGTTTGTAATTGGCCTAGATGATGTAGCATTCATCTTTAAACCATTTCACATCATTTTTAACAATCAAGCATGGCAATCTCAATCAATTCTACACTAATGCAAGACACACATGCATTCATATTCATTTCATTAATAAAAGTTTTTGTTAACCCTAAATTGGGTGATCAGTATTTGATAATCTTGCTTAAAAGTTTTGGGGTGTTACATGATAAATTGCAAATGTATCTATAATTTTTGATGCTCCATGCTTGGTTTTATCCACTTTCTTCTGTTTTGTCCACACTTTGGAGTACTTTTCATATGATTTCTTGGACTAACCTATTAACAAGAGCCACAGTGCCAGTTGCCTGTTTTCTGCTGTTTTTGGTTCCAGGAAAGTTAGAAAATGAATATTCTCGGAATTGGACGGGATAAAAGCCAAAGTGCCTATTTTTCCAGAAAACTCTAGGAGCCAGAATACGAGACGGAGGAGGGCCAGGTGCTGGCCACACCACCCCCAGGCGCGGGCTGGGCCTGGCCATGCCAGGGCATGGTGTGGTGTCCCCAGGCACCCCCTCGGTCTCCTTCTACGCCTATAAGAAGCCTTCTGACCTAAAAACTTCGGGGGGTCGATGATTTTCCAGAAGAAGTTCTGCAGCGCTGCCACCACCGAAGGGGAGATTCGGGGGACAAAAAGTCTCTGTTCCGGCACCCTGCCGGGACGGGGAAGTGCCCCCGGAGCCATCTCCATCGATCTCCACCATCATCTCCATCAACCATCCATGTTTCCCCCATCTATGAGTGAGTAATCCCCCACTGTAGGCTATGGGGATGGTAGGGATTGGATGAGATCGTTCATGTAATGGCATCAGATTGTTAGGGCATGGTGCCTAGTATCTTTTATTAGTGCTTTATGACTTTGTTGCAACTTGTTGTGCTTAATGCTTGTCACTAGGGCCCGAGTGCCATGATTTCAGATCTGAACATGTTATTGATTCATTATGATAGTATTGTTTTTGGTCTTATCTGCAAGTTGTATACACACGTTGTTGTCCGGAACCTATGGCCGCGAAGTGACAGAAATCGGGATAACCGGAAGGGAATGACTTTGATGTGAGGATCACATGTGTTCATGGAGTGTTAATGCTTTGCTTCGATGCTCTATTAAAAGGAGCACCTTAATTGCTAGTAGTTCCCTAGAGGCCTCGCTGCAAACGGGCTGGCAGGACAAAAGATGTTGTGCAAGTTCTCATTGAGAGCACGTATGACTATATATGGAACACATGCCTAGGATTGTCTAGTACTTGGATGCTTTATCTTATTTGTCTGCAATTGCCCTATGTTCTGATTGCTTTGTGAATTGTCTTGTCCATGCAACGCCCGTCCATCCATCCCTATGCCTACCGCACTCGAATCTCACTGTTACTGCTTTTGTTAGTACTGTCTTTGCTTTACTACTGCTGTTACTTTGCTATTCCTACTACAAAACTGTTGCTACTGATAAACTGCTGTGAGCAAGATTGTTTTCCAGGTGCAGCTGAATTGACAACTCAATTGTTAAGGCTTATAAATATTCTTTGGCTCCCCTTGTGTCGAATCAGTAAATTGGGTTTCACTTCCCTCGAAAATACTGCGATACACCCCCTATACTTGTGGGTCATCAAGACTATTTTCTGGCGCCGTTGCGAGGGAGCATAGCTTTATTTATCAAGTCCACTTGGATTCACTATTGTTCAAGCTAAGTTTATTTTCTCCTTGTTTACTTGTTTCTTTATCAAAAATACAAAAAAAGTAGTTCCTACTCTAGTTGTTATTTTCGTTGGTCTGTTATTGTCTTGCCTTATCATGCTTGTTGTCAATGGATGGTTTCTTTGAAACTTAAGCTTATTGGCAAGGTGGGTTCACGGAAGATCAAAAATATTATTATAAGGAACACCGCTTGTCACAAAAAGGGAAACACTTATGGGAACAAATTGATAGATTGTATACCATTGCTAGAAACGTGTGCTCTATTTATAATGCTACTTATTGTTGTGATGAATCTCGTTGCAGAAAGAGGTATAAACACCTCCCTTTTCAATGTGAGTATAATGATAATGGTACCATATCTTCCTATGCTAAAGGAATTTATGACTTTTATGATGCGGAACAAATTGAAGAATTTATTGCTTGGAAGGGTGCTTTTGAGCTAGCTAGTTTGCTTGAAAGTATTGATGATTCACCTTACAAATATGAGGTTTATGGTATACTTAAATTTTGCTTTGATAATTACAGGGATGAAAATGGCTATATTCTTGAATATTTTAATAGATGCTTTCCACAAATGGAAGAGACTAATGCCTTGCAGGATCCTATGGAAGAAGAAATTGATGAATCTGAAATCTCATTAGATGAAAAAGAGGAGGAGAGTGATGAACAAAAGGAGGAAGAATGGATTAGCTACCCATGCCTACCTTCTAATGAGAGTAACTCTTTATCCCTTACATTATTTGATTGTTCCCCATGCTTACTAAAGGAGAATGAATGTTATGTTCCTGAGGTTTCTTTTGAAAATGTTTATAATAAAGCTCTAGTGCTTGTAGATCATGAAGAGCATGCTTTATGTGATAGTTATATTGTTGAGTTTATTCATGAGGCTACTAAAAATTATTACGAGAGAGGAAAATGTGGTTGTAGAAGTTTTCATGGTATTGAAACACCTCTCTATGTGCTGAAAGTTTTGAAGTTACTCTTGTTTTATCTTCCTATGCTTGTCACTTTGTTCTTTGTGAATTTATTTGCATACATGATTCCTATGCATAAGAAGTGGGTTAGACTTAAATGTGTTTTGAATTTGCTTCTTGATGCTCTCTTTTACTTCAACTCTTATTTCTTATGAGAGCATCCTCTCAAACTTTTATGCCTGAAGATGATAATATGTCTATTATTCTTGGGAGGCCTTTTCTTAATACTGCAGGAGCTGTTATTAATTGTAATCAAGGGAAGGTGACCTACAATGTTAATGACAAGGAACATACTATCTATTTCCCCAAGAAGATTGATAGGACTTATGGTTTTGAATTCAATTGAACATGTTGAGGGCATTCAAGTTGGAGAAATATATTGTGCCATACCAAGAGAAAAATTTAAAACTATTATGATTGGGACCATTGCTATCAAGGTTGAGGTAACATAATCATTAGTGGAATACAAACTTTTGTCTCATATGAAATTGTTTTGGTAGCAAGACCTAATCAACCTTGTTAACAAAAGGATTTCATTGAACAAAACAATGTTTTCACCTTGATTATCTCCGCTTACTTCTATTCTATCCATTTTAGTTTTTCCTTGTGCCTAACTTAAAGGCATTAAAGAAAAGTACTTATTGGAAGATAACCCAAAAGTTTTAGATGAGTCTTGGAAGTTATTACCTCAGTAATAACGGCTCCTTATCCTTTTTATTTGCTTTTTGTGCCAAGAGTAACCTCTAATGAGAGAGAAGTAATGATTGGGAAAGTTGCTGTCCCGAAACAGATTTCTATGCTTCACCGTAAAAATCCGTGTAAATTTTCTGAACGTCTTCTTGAGGCGTGAATTTTTGAGCTTCTGCCCCAGGTTGTTATCTAACTTTCGTTAGTTCAATACTTTTTTATTTGAGCAACAGAAGGTCTTCAAAAAAATTCGACTTTACCTGCTGGTCTATTTTGACAGATTTCTGCCGTTTTCTGCATTTGCTTCTTGTTGGTTCCTTTTGAGTTCTTTTGGGGAATTGAGATTTTTGAGGGAAGTGTTTCAGTAGATAGTGTTCTAATGGAAGTTTATTGTGTTAGAACTGAGCCTTAAGACTTATTATCTTGAGTGCACTAATGTTGCTAATAAAGATGGTGTGAAGTTTTGTATGAAGGAAAAATTGCAGGTGTATGGAAGGAATGAGTAATGAGATGAAGGATGGACTAAAGCTCAAGCTTGGGGATGCCACGCGTGTCACCCCAAGAAATATCCAAGAAGTACAAGCGTCAAAGCTTGGGGATGCCCAAGGCATCCCCTTCTTCATCAATAAAAATCCCAGGTTTCTTCCAAACGCTTCATTTTTATTGTTTCATGCACAGTTGTGTTGTTCTTGGAGCGTCTTCTTTTTCGTTTTCATTTTGGTTTTTCGTTTGCTTTTGTTTTCTTAGTTTGCTGAATAAATTGGTTGGACCCCGTCTTTCATACATTGGTGTTCAAATAGTTTGGTTTGGATTGGAAAAGAGTAGGAAGCTTAAGTGGTAAAGAGAGCTTGTTTTTGACTATGGCCTATGCTTTGTCATGCCATGCTTGATATTGTTTTGGCTTTATGCTTAGTATTCTTTGCTGTAGCATGACTTTTTATAAAAAATTGAGAGTGCTTAATGTGCTTTGGAAGAATCATGCGTTGTTTTAGCATATTAAAGCATAGTATTGTGGTATTCTCCTTTGATGCTTTATTTGGGTTGACTTGGCACATGCTCACACCATGTTATGACTATCCCAAGTCACCATAAACCTTTCTGATCCTTTAGTTTTCAACTTGTAGTATCACTTTATGCTTTGATCAATGATGTTTTGTCGCTCTGCATGATTATGGCCATTATTGCTCTCTCGTTTGTCGCTCCCTTACTATTGCTAGCCTTCACTTACACTGAGTGTTTTACTCACGCTTCCAACTCCCTTAAACCAAATATTGCCAAAGTGTCCACCATACCTACCTATTAGCAACATTTGCTACTTCCGTGCATATTCAATATGCCTTGTTTTCTTCTGAATAAAATGTTTGCTTGTTTTGAGAAAGTTAGTTAGTAAAGCTCTCACGAACTTGATGTCACACTTTATCTCCTGCACTTAATAAACTTGAACCATTGTGATTCTCCATGAAAGTTATATGCTTGCAAATTATAGGCTGGGGATTAGCAGAACCGTGCTGTCACGGGGAACGCTTTCAACACTTGTAATATATATACTCAGTTGATACCTTGCTCTTTTGTTTGCGGATGTCGTCAGTGTGAAATAAAAGGGGAGCTTGTAAGTCCATGGAGTTATGTATGTGTGTTAGAGAAGCGCTGGTCATTGGTCTAATCCATGCTGACATGGTGGAAACCTGCAGCGTAACCATAATGATATCTATGAAGCATTCTTCTTATATAAAAAGAGAGATAGCTATTGAGAAAAAGAAAAAAAAGATTTATGAAAAGAGGAAAGAGAGAAAAAAGCACCATTTTCCCATGGTAAATAAGAAGATTGCTGAGATACTCATTGTTTGCTTGCCTTGTCATTTTGATATGGGGATTCTTTCATATCATCGGGCAAGGGGTACCCTGTTGGCGGTTCTCTATGATACGCACATACTTACGATGATAAGAACTTACCGGTAACTAAAGTTGAGTAGCATGAGGAGCGGCCCTCGTACTCAAGGGACTTGGGATTTTCAGTTTATAGTCTGTCAAGCATATAACTCAGATTGGACCTCACTTTCACCTTAACCACATTAAAGATGCTTATGATAGGGGCAATGAGAGCTCAAAGCTAATGAGTACCATACTTTCAGCATTTGGAAGCCTTTCAAACTATTCAAAACCTTTTCATTTCCTTGTTGAGTCTCCACATATTCTTTGAGCACTTTCTTGAGAGCATAGTGGCCATTCTTAGTTCTATGTGCATTGTCCCAAGACTTGTTGATTGATGCATACCTTGATATTGATTTTTTTTAAACTATTTGTATCTAGTCACTCTTGTAAACTTTGAAGGTGTCCTATGCATTTATGTTTGCTACTCTTTGAGGGACAAGCTGAATGCCACTATGCTATGTTTTCTTTATGTGAAACAAACAAACGTCTTGCAAGGCATTGCTATTCATGAATCTTTTGTTTGTGCCTTTTCGTGTTGCATCATAGTTTCTTTGTCTTATTGCTAGAACTTTGTCTTTCATGTTATGATTGAAGTACTATGATCCCAGCTTTGAATGTTTTACAAATACTTTGATCAAGTTTATGATGGTGCATGTCACCTCAAAAATTATTCTTTCTTTTTATCACTTACCTACTCGAGGACGAGCAGGAGTTAAGCTTGGGGATGTTGATACATTGCAAATGTATCTATAATTTTTGATGCTCCATGCTTGGTTTTATCCACTTTCTTGTGTTTTGTCCACACTTTGGAGTACTTTTCATATGATTTCTTGGACTAACCTATTAACAAGAGCCACAGTGCCAGCTGCCCGTTTTCTGCTATTTTTGGTTCTAGGAAAGTCACAAAATGAATATTATCGGAATTGGACGGGACAAAAGCCAAAGTGCCTATTTTTCCAGAAGACTCCAGGAGCCAGAATACGAGACGGAGGAGGGCCAGGGGCTGGCCACACCACCCCCAGGCGCTTGCTAGGCCTGGCCGCGCCAAGGCATGGTGTGGTGGCCCCAGGCACCCCCTCGGTCTCCCTCTTCGCCTATAAGAAACCTTCTGACCTAAAAACTTCGGGGGGTCGACGTTTTTCTAGAAGAAGTTCTGCAGCGCCGCCACCACCGAAGGGGAGATTCGGGGACAGAAAGTCTTTGTTCCGGCACCCTGCCGAGACGGGGAAGTTCCCCCGGAGCCATCTCCATCGATCTCCACCATCATCTCCATCGACCATCCATGTTTCCCCCATCTATGAGTGAGCAATCCCCCGTTGTAGGCTATGGGGATGGTAGGGATTGGATGAGATTGTTCATGTAATGGCATCATATTGTTAGGGCATGGTGCCTAGTATCTTTTATTAGTGCTTTATGACTTTGTTGCAACTTGTTATGCTTAATGCTTGTCACTAGGGCCCGAGTGCCATGATTTCAGATCTGAACATGTTATTGATTCATTATGATAGTATTGTTTTTGGTCTTATCTACAAGTTGTATACACATGTTGTTGTCCGGAACCTATGGCCCCGAAGTGACAGAAATCGGGATAACCGGAAGGGAATGGCTTTGATGTGAGGATCACATATGTTCATGGAGTGTTAATGCTTTGCTCCGGTGCTCTATTAAAAGGAGCACCTTAATTGCCAGTAGTTCCCTAGAGGCCCCGCTGCAAACGGGCTGGCAGGACAAAAGATGTTGTGTAAGTTCTCATTGCAAGCACGCATGACTATATATGGAACACATGCCTAGGATTGTCTAGTACTTGGATGCTTTATCTTATTTATTTGCAATTGCCCTATGTTCTGATTGCTTTGTGAATTTTCTTGTCCATGCAACGCCCGTCCATCCATCCCTATGCCTACCGCACTCGAATCTCACTATTACTGCTTTTGTTAGTACTGTCTTTGCTTTACTACTGCTGTTACTTTGCTATTCCTACTACAAAACTGTTGCTACTGATAAACTGCTGTGAGCAAGATTGTTTTCCAGGTGCAGCTGAATTGACAACTCAGTTGTTAAGGCTTATAAATATTCTTTGGCTCCCCTTGTGTCGAATCAGTAAATTGGGTTTCACTTCCCTCAAAAATACTGCGATACACCCCCTATACTTGTGGGTCATCAAGAATATTTTCTGGCGCCGTTGCGAGGAGGCATAGCTTTATTTATCAAGTCCACTTGGATTCACTATTGTTCAAGCTAAGTTTATTTTCTCCTTGTTTGCATCTAAACTATCTGTCTTGCAATTGCTACTAGTGCAATGCTCTATAGAAGTAGGTTTTATGGCTAGAGTATGTACTCCTATGTAATCAAGAACTTCGTCCTCACTTCGATTGATGTATATGTTGACTTCATTGACTTTATTGAACAACTAGAGCTGCCGATGATGGTTTCTTGAGCAGAAATTGATGTTGACATCGTCTTCAACGACTTAGAACCTAGCAAGGGTTAAGAAGGTACGGTTGAGTACGAGCGTACTCAGCAAGTTCACTAAAAAGGAGTGTATGATGCACTATCTCAACAACAATAGACCATAGGTCGTAGGCAATGCAGATTTTCATAAACATTTCTTCAAAGGTTGATTTTATTCTGATAACTATGTCCGACAGCCTTCATAGGTTGACCAGAACCTTTGTGGGGTTCCTTTCCTGCCATGTTCGTAGCTCCTTCCTGGAACATGGAGTAACATGTCATGGTTCTTACACTTTGTAGAGGTGCGTTGCTTTACCCATGAGAGACCTTAGCTTTGTTGCACATCCGAGCCATAGGCTTGTTCACACTTCCTTGGTATGAGGCCCAGACTAAGATCGAAGCCAATCACTACCCTTCTCCATGGCCCCACATGAAGAAACGATCCTCCAGGAAATGCCCCACCTCTGTCAATCCCCTTATAGGACTGTCTATAACTCTAGTAGGCACCTAGAGACTCTATGAGACGGTTATGCCCTGGCAAGCTCCCTTAAAGGTCTAGCTAAACCACTGACAGCCTCTCAAGATAATCTAGACACCCAAATCATGGGAAACTAAGGGGTTCCACCCATGTGCTAGGTTTCTCCACGAGAAATCCTCAGCCTCATGATCAGGTCATGCGTCCATGCGAAAGGAAGAAGATCCAACTGACTTCTCCATCTCATTCCAAATCTCATGGTTAATGCGTAATTTATGGCGCTAGAATCACTGGCAACATTGGTTGTTAAGTTCTATATGATACATTCCTGTACATTGGCATATCCATTGCCTATTAGGATAGATTAGCTGATCACCCTGGATCAGTAACCGATACTTCTAGCTAATTATGAAAATAGTGTTTTCAACCCTTTTGAAATGTAGGTGATGAAAGCATTTGATAGAAAATTATCAAAGGACATGAGCAAGTGTGAACTTCCCTTTTGTGTTTGCAAGGTTATGCAATCACGGTCTTCGAAACAATAGAAGATCCAAATTCTGTAAACAGCATCATTGATCTGGTAAGGACGAATGTTTAAAGAAGCAAGATGCAATTATGCATAAGTAATGTAATGCAGTTTGATAAACGCGAATCCCCGGAATAATCGTATCTGATCTAGGGTTTGGAGTTTGTGATGAGTTCTTTGGAATGTGTTGCACTTTTATATCAGCTTCACACTTGTGATTCTTATTAAGGCTTGTGAGAGTGTGTGCAATAACATGCAAGTAGCATATAATAGTAAAGCACTCAAATGGGCATGGTAACTAAAAGATTCCTTAGTCAAGATTATTAATCAAGTAGAGTCTTTATACAAATGTTTAAGGATTACTTTTAATGTTTCTTAAAAGAATAACTTTTGAGGAAAAGGTTACTTTTACAAAGTAAAATGTATTTAAACTTAAATTTAACACTTTAAGGTTTTCCTATTAATTACAAGTATTAAAGTAAAGAACACTTAGTATTTTTGAAAAGCTATTCCACTAGCAAGTGGAGACTTTTAACACTTCATGAAGGTGAAACAAAAGTATCATGCCTTTATGGGAGTGGTGTTCTCTTGATTTATAAGTGAATAACATCACTTAATTATTATAGAATGAATACTTATTTCTATAAACATGGGAATGGCATCATATTAAATACTTAAAAACTTTGTTTAGCTTTTAAAGTGGATTCCCAAACTTGTAAAAGAATTAGTACCCAAATCTTGATGATTTTATAATTGATAAAATATTTTTGGAGAGTAAGATTTACTTAATTTTAAATGGTAGTTTTAGTAAGTACAACTTAAATATCAATTGAACTTGTTATTATACTTTTAGATTTTATAAACTTATATTAAAGGCATAAGCAAAGTTTTATATAATTTGTATGCATTAAAATGAAAGAAAAGAGTTTAAAATAGTTTTATTAATCCTATACCTTTTATTTTACTTTAAAAGTGAGAGTGGATATTTTTAATGTGTAGATTTTATTTTTGTGATCATTTTGGTATATTATAGGTATTTTTATGATTTATAATAAATAAAATATGATTTTTATAAGTTTTACCACTTTATAAATACTAAATAAATAATAAATACTTAGTTAAGTGATACAAAAATGTATAAAATACATTTTTAAGTCTTTATTTTGTTTTTCTAAGACTTCTGATATATTATACCTATTTTTGGGAATTTTTAAAAAATAGAATATTCTTATTTAAGATTTATCCTTAATAATGTATTTACTAATTAATAATAATTATTTTATTTGAGTTGGAAAATAAAGTATAACAATAGGTTTCAATTATAGAGTTTATTTTTCTAAACATTTTGATATATAATATATATTTATCTGAGTTATAAAACAAAAGATATTAAATTACTAAGATTTAATAATTTTCTGGAATTATGAAAATTAAATAACAAAATAGTTTATTGCATCATTGCTGACGTCAGCCTCTATACTTATCCTTTTTACACCGCACCTAACTCCAGCCATTAACACTGACTAGTGGACCGGTGGCCACGTTATCAGCCACATTGGCTTGGACCAGTCAAACGACTGAGGTGACGTGGGCCTGACGTCGGCATGACGTCACCTCGCTGGAGAGGCTGAGACGGCGAGTAGCAACGGTGATCTAGCGCAAGTTAGCAAGCATGCTTGGTGTCGTTGGAAAGAGGGCGTCAAGGCGGATAATCTAGTGGCGGTGCTGTTCGGGAATGCTCACCAGAACAATGACCACGACGGTGGACAGTGGTGGCAGTGGCAGGCATGCGGTGGTACGGTGATTCATAGCGAGAGGGAATGATTAAATAGGTGCGTGACGGCCAGTAGCTCACCCTGAGGCTGTTGCGGTGGTCAACAACGATGATGGTGCCCTGATACGCGCTAATGGCCATGAACTCTGGCGAGAACCGACAGAAGGGAACGACGAAATTCTTCTTCCATCGAGCTTCCCTTGTTGCTATACTCCACCTAGAGGATCTTCAGAGCATGGCGCTTCTTCCGGACTACTCCACAGTCTCTGGGATGACCTCTACCGATGATGGTGGTTGGCTCTGGCCGGATAGGGTTTCAGCCCTCCCCGGGAAAGAGAAAGAGAGAGCGCGCGAGAGAGAGTGGATGAGGATGAGGACGAGTGAGGGAATCGTTGTGGCCTCCTTATCCCCTCCCAAAGATGGCGGCACTAATCTCCACGCCGGCAAGCGGCGACACGCTTGCCACGCAGCTGCTTTAGTGGCTGCGTGAGGTTGACGACGATGATAGGGTGGACAAACCGGTACGTTGGGCTAGGCCGGTGCTGGGCTTTGGCCGAGCGAGCGGAATGCTCTGGAGGGTGCACGCAGGCGTCAGTTAGCGCAAGGACGACCTAGGTCGTGGGCCGGGCGACTGGCTGCTTCTTTCCTTTTTCTTTTTCAATTCCAGTTTCTATTTTCTTTTCTATTTACAATTTTCTTTCAAATTTGATTTCTACAAGGGTTTATTTATCTAAAATTTTGTAAGACATGGAGAATTTTATGAAGGTTAATTGTAATCAATTGTTTCTACATTATTGTTTGTGTTTACTAAATGTATAATTATATGAAGGGTTTTGTTATTTAGTAAAGTAATTATCAACTAGGGTTTTAGGGATTTGCTTCCTCTAATAAGATTTCATGAAAATGATTCTTTTTCACTTAATAATTATAATGGTAAGGATTTAAAATGGTGAATGATATGTAGAGAATTCCATTCATACTTAGCCTCATAAAGGAATGATATATATATATATATTTATTTATTATAAGGTAGTAAACCTTGTGGTTCATGAGGTGGTGATTTGAATTTCATGGTTCTCCCTATTTGGTGACCAAATCCAATTCTACTTTATTTGTAATGTTTAGAATTATCACAGAACAATCTTGGTTAGGTCATTATGAATCAATAACAATCATTGATGGAGAAATGCTCATGTTTATTCAAATATAGGTATATGGGTTTTGAGAGGATTTAATAACTCATATTCAATTATAGATATGGATGAATATTAAGGCTAAGACATATTGCCATCAGGTTTTGTGACCAAGGTGACATCTCAACTCAGAGTGAGCTATGGAGATTACCTTCCTGATGTGATCTTGATGGTATATGAGACTAGGTCTTTATTAGGGTTTAAGACAATAAGGTGGACAAACTTCCATCAATACTCTCTCAACTAGTTTTCTACTTATCTCTTAGACATTTCATTTAACTAAGAGATACTATCCATTGGCTGCCTAAAAATAGGAATTGGTTTAACTACTAACTTAATTCTGTGGTTTTGGACAAATAGGTAGACATGGTTCTATCCTGGCTTGATATGATCTTGGTTAAATCTTCTAAAGAATCCTTACCTTAATACCTCACTAAGGTTATCTTTAGATAAGGAATTCCTTTCCTAAATATACTCTATACATCACTCTTGTCTTATTCACAAAGATCACATCCTTTTTAATAAGTTAATTATCTGACTCCACCATATCAATCATCATATGATGACATGGTCATGTCACTTCAACATGACTCCTTCTTCATTCTTCTCCTAGTACACATGGCTTCTATTTCTAAACTACCCTTGATAAATCATCAATGCATCTATTACTAACTCTAACCATTAACTCCTTCAAATCCATCTTGCAACTACTTCCAAGGCTTGCAAGATTATAGTTCTCACTATATATAACAAAGGATATCAATCCTCTAGAATAGGTATGGTACTACTTTACATAATACAAGTTTGTTATTGTATTAGCTTGGTTAAACTACTATGCCTCCAACTACTCCATACAACTTATGTTATATACTTTATCATATTCTATCTTGACTTCTCATAATCAAGCTAGATTAGATAGCTTACTAGGGTTTTGCCTAATTTGGTATGTTCACAGCACTTCTTCATCATCTAGTCATCTATTCTCAAGTGACTTGAGAATAATGACCACCATCCTTTGATCAAGCAAAGCTTAGGCTTCTAATTGTTAGATCAAGATATATTAACACTAAGTAGTAGACTTGTACTAGTCTCTCTATAGGATTTATCTTGTTAAGGAAGCTTACTTTATATTTCTATCTACTTGGCTTAACAAGATTAACATGGGATATTCTAATACTTCCAGCTTTCTCATAGCTCCATAATTACTATCTAAACTCTTGGGTTTAAATACTTCTTCTAGTTTACTCATAAGTGAGTTAACTCCTCCAACATCCAATGGTTTGATCTCCACTAAGGATCTCATTCCATTGATGATGGCACACTATACCATAAGTAGTTCCTTCTTCTCATTAACTAACTTAAGGTCTTTGGAGGTCAATATAATATGTCAAAGTTAAGGGTCAATAAGTGCTAGGTCAAGAATTGATTGCTCACATTGATGATCAATTGACACTAGGACTTGGTTAAATAGGAATGTCATCACTTAATATGATATTAAGAATATGTGGTGAATGGTCTTGGCTTGACTTCCCTTTCTACTCTACTTGTGATAAGATTTAATACTTAGTAACTACCATGATATGATCTCTATAAGATCATTTATTATTCATTAAATAATGTGTTGTGGGTTTAGCTTGATTCCATTTGATCTACCCATCGATCAAATTATATTACCCAAAGATAAGGTTTTAGCAAAGGTCATATCGAAACTTGTCGCAATCAACTTGATGATCTACTTCAATTCCACCAAGTTAAGAGAAGCTTCAATCACTTTGACAAGTTTTATTTAAAAGCGCGAAAATTATCAGGATTTTCTATGCATGAATGCAATGCACACACCTCATCTCGGCTTATTTCTAAGCTCTAATGCTGGGATGTTACAGACTCCCCCCTTAAAATAAACTTCATCCCCGAAGTTTGTACTCTCTTAAGTTTCGGAATAAGAAGTTGACTTGTATTGATCACGAAATTTCTCAATTCCATTATGATCACAATTGAGAATAATTGTGGTATCCCGTATCCAGATCTTTTTCCGTGAATCCTCTTCATTCTTACAGAATCCAATTGTCATTTCCAATTTGTAGCATAACTCCTTTTACTATAATGTCTTTGTGATCCTTCCTGTGGTTAGTTTTTGGATTCATTTAACCCAATCCAAACAGGATTTCCTATTACTCTATACAGGTCTATTTTGAAATACACTCTTTTCTCTTAAGACAAACTTAAGAGTTGTTCCCTTTAGAACTAGTCCACTAGGTTTAGGCTGTTATGTCTACTTCGAGCATTCATCCGGACATACGGTCGGAAATACTTTATAATGATGACTTCTTATAAACTTATGAGAATAAGTCTTACTCGCATCATATTTTAGTACTTCCCTTTCCGACCTTTTGTCAGAAAGTCAGATAACCACACTTCAGTGTTTATTGTTTACTCTCCCAATGGTCTTTAAACTTCATGTATAATACTCATTAACTCAATGGTAAGGATATTGATCTCTATCTAGATTATACTTTACCTCTGGAAGGTCTCACGAAAGAATCTACAATACACCCACACAATTGCGGATCTCCAAAATGAATCTTCCAATGTTACTTGTCTTACTCTTAACCCCCTTTTTAATCCTTTTGGGATGTTCTCTCGTTGGTAAACCCGTTTTCGTGAAGCATCTCGAAAGACGATATTTAAATATATACTTCTTTAGATATAAGCTAACTTAGGCCAAGTTTTATACTCCTTAAATTATACAAAGATGACCTAATCAACTAATCTGCTAGGATGCCAGCTATGGATACCAGCTACGGATCCTCCTAGGTGTGTGGATTACCCTACGGGTTTTCGACTTCTTAATGGCATTCTCTCTAAGTGTCAGAGCTTGAATACCACTTTTGTTCCAAAACTTCTTCTTTGCTTCCTTTCATGTTACTTCCATGAACTTGGTACAACTACTTCCTTAATTTCTAAGCAACATCACCTACTTTGAGTGAACTTAAGTCCATTCCTTCATGTTGCTCTCCACCTTTTTCTGCACTAATAATCCTTCTTATTGCCAGCTCATAGGGAGTTGGGATTGATCCATCCTTCAAAATAGTGTTGATACTTCTTATATTTAGCTTTCTTCTTCGTGCAAGTATTCATCTTGATCTTCGGAACTCGTCACTCCCTTTCACGAATTCCCTTATATATCTAGGTCTATAACATCAAGTAATAACTTGATAATGCAACATGCATTTGCACATCAAGTCAAACTTCATGCACAGATCTAGTCAATCAAGAAGATCCAAGAGATCCAAATGTGGTACATATAACACACATCATTCTAAGCCTAGAATGTAGTAGTTGACTATAATATCCCTAGAATTCAGGCTTAGCTGTGTAGTATATGACACCTCCTAGTATAGGTTTACTTTGTGATACTTAGCACATAAGGGTTAAACTATACTTTGTCTCCGTATTTACCCAAATTTCTCAATTGCAATAGGATAATTTAGAGCAAAGTGGTCTCACTTTGGTTTTGACTAACCTCTTACCTTTCTTTTGGGACTACTAAAGACTACTGCTGACTCATGTATTAACGAGCTCGTTGGGGAACCCCAAGAGGAAGGTATGATGAGCACAACTGTAAGTTTTCCCTCGGTTATGAAACCAAGGTTATCAACCTAGTAGGAGCAAGGAAACACCCCAAAGGTGTAGCTAGCTGAACTTTGCCAGGGCGCACTACCGGTGCCAGCAGCAACATGGAGACCTGCACAACACAACCACAGAACTTTGTCCCAACTTGCGATGAGGTTGTTAATCTCACCGGTTTTGCTGAAAACAAAGGATTAAACGTATCGAGTGGAAGAAAGTAATAGTTTGCAGAAAGTAAACACAAAGCAGTAAACAGTTAATTGTAGATTGATAGTAAAAGAAAGGACCGGGGGTCCATAGTTCACTATAGGTGGCTCTCCTTAAGATAGATAACATGTTGGGTGAACAAATTACAGCGAGGCAATTGACAAACATCGAGAAAGCATACAAGCATATACTAATCATCTTGACTCCTTTGAGATTCGATTGGGCATTACAACATTATACATAGACCGTAATCCAACTGCATCTATGACTAATAATCCACCTTCAGGTTATCATCCGAACCCCCTCCAGTATTAAGTTGCAAGCAACGGATAATTGCATTACAAATTGCGTGTAAAGTAAACAATACGATTGTTCTATGCACAAAGGATTATTGTTTTCTCCCTAGTAGCAACAACACATCTAGTACCTTAGAGATTTCTGTCACTTCCCAGTTACGGAGGCATGAACCCACTATCGAGCATAAATACTAACTCTTGGAGTTGCTAGCATCTACTTGGCCAAGATAGCTACTAACAACGGAAAGCATGCAAGATCACAAATAACAAAGACATGATATAATCAATAATCAATCTGAAATAGCATCTCAATATCCATCAAATCCCCGCAAACACAACATGTAGAATTACAAATAGATGATCTTGATCATGAACGGAGCTCACAAGATCTAAACATGATAGCACAAAGGAGCAGAACCAGCCATCTAGCTACTACATGGACCCGTAGTCCAAAGATGAACTACTCACGCATCACACCGGAGGCTTGCATGATGATGAAGAAGGCCTCCAGGGTGAATTCCCCTCTCCGGCAGGGTGCCGAGAAGAGCTTCAGATCCCTCCCGATCTAGGGATGGATATGATGGTGGTTACAGACTCTTTCGTGGAATTTTGATCAGGTACTTAGGGTTTCCGTATCAGAGGCAATATATAGGCGAAAGGAGAGGCCGAGGGGGTGCCTGGGGCGGCCAGACCACCCCCTGGCGCGGGCCAGGCCTGGCCGCGTGGCCAGGTGGTGTGGCCAGGCCCCAGCCCCTCTCCGTCTCGTATTCTGGCTCTAGGTGTCCCTCGGTGAAAAACTGACTTTGGCTTTTGTCCCGTCCAATTCTGAGAATATTCATTTTCTGACTTTCCTGGAACCAAAAATAGCAGAAAAGCAAAGTGGCACTATGGCTCTTGTTAATAGGCTAGTCCAAGAAATCATATGAAAAGTACTCCAAAGTGTGGACAAAACATAAGAAAGTAGATAAAACCAAGCATGGAACATCAAAAATTATATATACATTTGCAATGTATCAACATCCCCAAGCTTAACTCCTGCTTGTCCCCGAGTAGGTAAGTGATAAAAAGAAAGAATAATTTTTGAGGTGACATGCACCATCATAAACTTGATCAAAGTATTTGTAAAACATTCAAAGCTGGGATCATAGTACTTCAATCATAACATGAAAGACAAAGTTCTAGCAATAAGACAAAGAAACTATGTTGCAACATGAAAAGGCACAAACAAAAGATTAATGAATAACAATGCTTTGCAAGACGTTTGTTTGGTTCACATAAAGAAAACATAGCATAGTGGCATTCATCTTGTCCCTCATAGAGTAGCAAACATAAATGCAAACGACACCTTCAAAGTTCAAAAGAGTGACTAGATACAAATAGTTTAAAACAAGCAATATCAAAGCTATACATCAATCAAAAAGTCTTGGGACAATGCACATAGAACTAAGAATGGCCACTATGCTCTCAAAGTAGATGCATAAAGGTATAAGGTGGAGACTCAATATAAAAGTGGAAGAAAGGCCTTCATAGAAGGAAGTAGGGATTCAAGTCTCATAAAGTGCAATGTTGAAAGCGTTCCCCATGATAGCATGGTTCTGCTAATCCCCAACAAATAAGTGCAAGCATATACAACATAGACGACACAATGGTTCAAGTTTATTAAGGGCAAGAAAAGTATAGTGTGCCATCAAGTTCGTGAGAGCTTTAATCACTAGTTTTCTCATAACAAGTTTAATTCGGAAGGTAGATAAAAACATGAATATACTTGGAATAGCATATGCTAGTAGGTAGGTATGGTGGACTCTTTGGAATAACTTGGTTTAAGGAGTTGGATGCATGAGTGGAACTCATACTTCGTTGCGGAGGCTAGCAAAAGACTGGGAACGACAAACTAAGAGAGCAATAATGGCCATAATCATGCATAGCGACAAAACATCATTAATCAAAGAAAAAAGTGATACTACAAGTTGAAAACTAAAGGATCATAAAGGCTTATGGTGACTTGGTATAGTCATAAAATGGTGTGAGCATGCGCCAAGTCAACTCAAATAAAGCATCAAAGGAGAATACCACAATACTATGCTTTAATATGCTAAAACAACGCATGATTCTTCAAAGGCACATTAAGCAATCTCAATTGTTTATAACAAGTCATGCTACAGCAAAAAATACTAATCATAAAGCCAAAACAATATCGAGCATGGCATGACAAAGCATAGGCCACAGTCAAAAACAAGCTCTCTTTACCACTTAAGCATGAACTTTCCTACTCTTTTTCCAATCCAAACCAAACTATTTGAAAACCAATGTATGAAAGAGGATGTCCAACCAATTTATTCAGCAAACTAAGAAAACCAAGAAAACTAAAAACCAAAACGAAAACAAAAAAGAAGACGCTCCAAGAACAACACAACTGTGCATGAAACAATAAAAATGAAGCGTTTGGAAGAAACCTGAGATTTTTATTGATGAAGAGGGGGATGCCTTGGGCATCCCCAAGGTTTGACGCTTGTACTTCTTGGATATTTCTCGGGATGACACGCGTGGCATCCCCAAGCTTGAGCTTTAGTCCATTCTTCATCTCATTACTCATTCCTTCCATACACTTGAAATTTTTCCTTCATACAAAACTTCACATAATTTTTATTAGCAACATTAGTGCACTCAAGATAATAAGTCTTTTGTTTCAGTTCTAACACCAATAAAACTTACATTAAAACACTAGATACTGTATCACTTCCCTCAATAAGCTCAATTCCCCAAAAGAACTCAAAAAGGAACCAACAAGAAGCAAATGCAGAAAATGGCAGAAATCTGTCAAAACAGACCAGCAAGTAAAGATGAATTTTTTCGAAGACCTTCTGTTGCTCAAATCGAAAAGTGTTGAACTAACGAAAGTTAGATAACAACCTGGGGCAGAAGCACAAAACTTCACGCTTCAAAATGACGTACAGAGATTTTACACGAATGTTTACGGTGCAACACAGAAATCTGTTTCGAGACAACAACTTTCCCAATCATTACTTCTCTCTCATTAGAGGTTACTCTTGGCACAAAAAGGATAAGGAGTGGTTAATAACTTCCAAGACTCATCTAAAACTTTTGGGTTATCTCCCCATAAGTACTTTTCTTTAACGCCTTTAAGTTAGGCATAAGAAGCAAGAAAAAGAATCAAGTGTTCTCAAATGAAGAAGCATTAAAACCAAATTTTGTTTTCATAGGAGAAGCAAAAGAAGACTTCTCTCTCTTCTTAGGGAAGTGTTCTATACCTTTCTTGAGTGGGAGTTGATATTTAATGGTGCCTTCTTTCATATCAATAATGGCACCAACAGTTCTAAGAAAAGGTCTTCCCAAAGTAATAGGACAAGAAGCATTGCATTCAACATCCAAAACATAGAAATCAATGGGGACATAGGCATTGTTAACTAATACGTCCATTTTGCATCACTATTCTATGTCTTAATTCACTATTATTCATTTATATATTTCGTATTGAGAGGTGATACTTATGTTATTTCATCTATTTTTGCATGGTTGATGACTTTTGGAGCATGGACCGCTGCAGTCAGGATTCTGATGGAAAAGGTGCCGTTTGGAGGCAAAATTCGTGAAGATCTGAAAATCCGGGAAAATATACGGAAAATCCTATTTTTCTAGAAGACTAAGGATGCCAGAAGATGGAGTGGAGATGCGCCATAGGGGGCCCACACCACCCCATGGCTCGGGCAGCCCTAGGCCACGCCTGGAGGTGGTGTGGCCGCCCTGGCCCACTCCAGCCTCTCCCCTCTAGCGTATATCATCCTCCCGAAACCCTAAGACTCGGGGAGCGACCAAAGAAAGATTCCGCCGCCTCTGCGGGGCGGAAAACACCGAGAGAGAAAGATCTCTCCGGCAGACAGATTTCTGTCGGGGGAATTCCTTCCCCGAAGGGGAGATCGTCGCCATCAACACCACCATCAAGCTGGACTTCATCGGGATCATCATCATCATCACCATAATCATCACCCTCATCACCATCTCCATATTGCTGTAACAATTGTGTTGAATCTTGCATAGTTCATATGGGAAACTTTCCCAGTGTTGATTACTCTTTGTAGTTGATGCTATTGAGTGAACCGTTGAATTATTGTTTATGTTCAGATTGTTATACATCATTATTCCATCTCTGATCATGATCCATATGATGTCTTGTGAGTAGTTCATTTTGTTCTTGAGGACATGGGAGAAGTCTTGTTGTTAGTAGTGGAGTTGTGTTGAGAAAGATTCAATAGATTGTTATTTAAGTTGTGGTGTACTTCTTCTAGTGGTGTCATGTGAACGATGACTACATGACACTTCACCTATATGGGCCTAGGGGAATGCATTGTGTATTTGGCTACTAATCGTAGGGGTTGCCGGAGTGATAGAAACCTGAACCCCCGTTAGGAAACCATTGCACAAGGGACGTAAGGGTCTTAGAGTTTAAAGTTGTGGTTAGGTTTCTACCTTAATTACTTTCTTGTACTTACGGATGTTTGCAAGGGGTATAATCACAAGTATGTATTAGTCTTGGATGGGGCGGTACATTAGCACAGGTTCACCCACACAACACTTAGCAAGCTAAAGAAGATTAATCAACTATATGAAGAGAAAGCACTTGACAGTCTTCCCATGTGTCCTCGAGAACTTTTGGTCATCTCAAGAAATACAACCGGCTTGTCCTTTGCTGCATAAAGGATTGGGCCACTTGCTGCATTCTTCATTACTGTCTTTTATTTACTCATACTTTGTTTACTTGCTTTATCGAAAACCCCTAAAATTCCGTTTGCTGAGTATTTGCAGAGAATTCTTGATCCATACCACTAGCCAAATACGCTCCTCGTTGGGTTCGACACTCTTACTTATCGAAAATACTGCGATACACCCCCTATACTTGTGGGTCATGAAGACTATTTTTTGGCGCCGTTGCCGGGGAGTGAAGCGCTATTGGAGAGTGGAACTGGTAAAGGAAGCTTTTACTATGAGTATTGTTTACTTCTACTAGTTGCTTTATTTTTGTTATGGATAATTCACTGAGTTTCTTATTTGGTAATGCTACTACCACTGCTAAGGTAGTAGATAAGCCACCACCTGTTGAAAATGATGTTTTCAAAATACCTACAAGAATTATTGATCGTGTTATGGATAACTACTATGTTGAGGATGGAACTGTCCATCCCGGTGATCATTTACTCTATACACGAATTATGCGGGTTGTTCAAGTGTGCAGGTATTACTAAAGATCAAGTTAAGAAGAAGTTATTCTCATTATCACTGAAAGGAAGAGCTGAGGAATGGTATAAGCTGCTGAAGAATGGTCAAGCTCTGGAATGGGAGGAAATAGTGCCTCTCTTTTATTCAAAGTTTTATCCTCCTAGTGAGATTCATAAAGATCGGAATCAAATATACAACTTTTGGCCTCTTGATGGAGAGAGTACAGCTCAAGCTTGGGGGAGATTGAAGTTACTAATGCTCAAATGTCCCATTCATGAGCTCCCAAACAATATTATTATCAATAATTTTTATGCAAGGCTTTCTCTTCATGACAAGGATTTATTGTATGCTTCTTGTGCTGGATCATTCACTCGCATGGAAGAAGAAGCTAAATGGGATCTTCTGGACCGTATTCAAGACAATGCTGAAGCTTGGGAGAATGACAAAGGTAGAAAGTCAGGTATAAATTATGATTATGAATGCATTGAATCTTTTATGGGAACTGATGCCTTTCAAAATATTAGTAATGCTTATGGTCTTGATTTGCAAGTTATTACGAATTTCTTTAGAGCTTTTGCTTCTTATATTGAAATTCCAAAAAGGGGATGGAATAAGTACCATGCACCTTATAAAGATATTGTTGACCGTGTTCCTGTTGGGAGCACTGAGTGTTGTATTATTGATCGTATCTTACCTGAACCTTATATCGAGAAGATTCCCTTCCCAGATAAGGTAAAGGATCATCCTATGATAACTAATGTAATCACTAAAAGTGAAAAGAGAACTGTAAAACCTGATGAACAAATAAACATTGAACCTGTTGTAGCAATTGTGAAAGACCTTGTCACTAAAAGCGTAGAAGATGGGCACATAGTGTTCTGTGAGGATGCTTCTAATATTGTTTTGCATACTAATAGAACTAAAAAGGCTAGTGTTCCTGTGCTTTCTGTTAGAATTGGTGATCATTGCTATTATGGTTTATGTGATATTGGTGCAAGTTCCAGTGCTATTCCTTATGAGCTTTACAGAGAAATTATGCATGAAATTAGTCCCTGCGAGTTGGAAGAAATTGATGTGGTTATTCACCTTGCTAATAGAGAGACCATCTCTCCAATTGGTATCGTACGAGACGTGGAAGTCCTTTGTGGTAAGATCAAGTATCCTGCTGATTTTCTGGTACTTGGTTCAGCTGCTAGTAAAACTTATCCTATCATTTTTGGTAGACCTTTCTTGAGTACTTGTGGAGCTATTATTGATTGTAAGAGGGAGAAAATCTTGACTAAGTTTGATGGGGAACCTTATGAGTTTAATTTTTCGAAATTTACTAAAGAACCTTGCGAAGAGGAAACCCATAATGAGGATTTTAGAGTTGAACAACTTGCTTCTATCTCTCTTGCTCCTAACAATGCTTTGCAACAATTTATGGAAGATCGCGAAAGTGAGATCTTCATGGAAGAAATGAATGAGATTGACGAGATCCTCCGTCGTCAACCTAGGTTGCTTATGCATGACTTGCCTGTAGAAGACTTGGGTACCACTTTGCCACCTAAAAAGGATCCAGTCTTCGATCTAAAACCTCTCCCTGATGATCTTAAATATGCTTATATTGATGATAAAAAGATATATCCTGTTATTATTAGCTCTAAACTTTCAGGAAAGGAAGAAGAAAGCTTGTTGGAGGTTTTGAAGAAACACCGAGGAGCTATGGGCTACACTCTGGATGATTTAAAAGGGATTTCACCTACTATATGTCAACACTCTATCAACATAGAACCAGATGCGAAGACAGTAGTGGAAGACCAACGACGTTTAAATCCTAAGATGAAGGAAGTGGTAAGGAATGAGGTATTGAAACTCCTTGATGCTGGTATTATTTACCCTATTGCTGATAGTGAATGGGTTAGTCATGTTCATTGTGTTCCTAAAAAGGGAGGTATTACCGTTGTCCCTAATGATAATGATGAGCTTATTCCTCAAACAATAGTGCTAGGCTATATGATGTGCATCGATTTTAGGAAAGTCAATAAAGTTACTAAGAAAGATCACTACCCGCTTCCTTTTATTGATCAAATGTTGGAAAGGTTGTCTAAAAAGACCCATTTTTGTTTTCTTGATGGTTATTCTAGTTTCTCTCAAATTGCTATTAAACAACAAGATCAAGAAAAAACTACTTTTACTTGCCCTTATGGAACTTATGCTTATAGACGTATGCCTTTTGGTTTATGTAATGCTCTTGCTACTTTCCAAAGGTGCATGTCTGCTATCTTTCATGGTTTTTGTGAGGAAATTGTAGAAGTGTTCATGGATAACTTTTCTGTCTATGGAATTTGTTTTGATAATTGTCTGCACAACCTTGATAAAGTTTTGCAGAGATGTGAGGAAACTAATCTTGTTCTTAATTGGGAGAAATGCCACTTCATGGTTAATGAAGGGATTGTTCTTGGGCATAAGGTTTCTGAAAGAGGCATAGAAGTTGATAGAGCTAAGGTTGAGGCAATTGAGAAGATGCCATGTCCAAGAGACATCAAAGGTATTCGTAGTATCCTTGGTCATGCTGGTTTCTATAGGAGGTTTATTAAAGACTTCTCTAGGATATCAAAACCTCTCACTAATCTTCTTCAAAAAGATGTACCCTTCGTTTTTGATGATGATTGTAGGGAAGCTTTTGAAACTCTTAAGAAGGCTTTAACTACAGCCCCTATTATTCAACCACCTAATTGGAGTTTACCCTTTGAAATAATGTGTGATGCTAGTGATTTTGCTGTAGGGGCTGTCCTTGGGAAACGTATTGATAAAAAGTTAAATGGTATCCATTATGCTAGTAAGACCCTATACGCTGCTCAAAGGAATTATGCCACTACTGAAAAGGAATTTCTAGCTGTTGTTTTTGCCTGTGATAAGTTTAGGCCCTATATTGTGGACTCAAAAGTAACCATTCATACTGATCATGCTGCTATTAAATATCTTATGACGAAGAAGGACGCTAAGCCTAGGCTTATTAGATGGGTACTGCTTTTACAAGAGTTTGATCTACACATAGTAGATAGGAGGGGTGCTGAAAACCCTGTAGCTGATAATTTATCTCGTTTGGAAAACATCTCTTTTGACCCTATGCCTGTTAATGATAGTTTCCCAAATGAACAGCTAGCTGCAGTAGGGGTGAGATAACGAGGAAGCCCTTGGTATGCTGATTATGCTAACTTTATTGTCTCCAAGTATTTGCCTCCAACTTTTACAGCTCAGCAAAGAAGAAAGTTCTTCTATGATTTGAGGCATTATTTTTGGGATGACCCACACTTATACAAAGAAGGAGTTGATGGTATTATGCGAAGATGTGTTCCAGAATATGAACAAAAGGAGATATTGCATAAATGTCATGGTAGTGCCTATGGAGGACATCATGCAGGAGATAGAACTGCACAAAAGGTACTACAATCAGGTTTCTACTAGCCTACCCTTTTTAAAGATGCAAGAAAATTTGTCCTATCTTGTGATGAATGTCAGCGTGTTGGTAATATTTCTAGACGCAATGAAATGCCTATGAACTACTCTCTAGTTATTGAACCTTTTGATTGTTGGGGATTTGACTTTATGGGTCCTTTCCCTCCTTCGAAAGGCTACACTCATATTCTTGTTGCCGTTGATTATGTTACTAAGTGGGAGAAGCTATTCCTACAAAGAGTGCTGATGGAGAGACTTCTCTAAAAATGCTTAAGGATGTTATCTTTCCTAGGTTTGGGGTGCCTAGGTATCTCATGACTGATGGGGGTTCTCATTTCATTCATGGTGGTTTTAGGAAGACCCTTGCTAAATATGATGTTAATCATAGAATTGCTTCAGCTTATCATCCCCAAACTAGTGGGCAAGTAGAGTTATCAAATAGAGAGATTAAATCTATCTTGCAAAAGACTGTTAATAGGTCTAGAAAAAACTGGGCTAAGAAGTTGAATGATGCTTTATGGGCTTATAGAACTGCTTACAAAAATCCTATGGGAATGTCTCCTTATAAAATGGTTTATGGGAAAGCTTACCACCTACCCTTAGAATCAGAACACAAAGCTTACTGGGCAGTGAAAGAACTAAATAGAGATTGTAAGCTCGCTGGTGAGAAAAGATTATTTGACTTAAGTTCTTTAGATGAATGGATGAGTGAAGCCTATGAGAATGCTAGGCTCTTTAAGGAAAAAGTTAAAAAATGGCATGACAAGCAAATACTTAAGAGAGAATTTCATGTTGGTGAGAAAGTTCTATTGTATAGGTCTCGTCTCAGATTTTTTGCAGGTAAGCTACTATCAAAATGGGAAGGACCTTTCATCATTGAAGAAGTATACCGTTCAGGAGCAATAAAAATTTCTTCTCTAAAAGATAATACTACACAAGTAGTGAATGGACAGCGACTCAAACACTATATTGCTGGAGATTCTTACAATGAAGATGTTGATGCCTTTCAAGTTATAACTCTAGAGAAATTCATTGAGGACCAAATTTAGAGACCTGCAGAGTCTGTTTTCATGTAGGTAACAGTTCTGGTAAGAAAAGTTCCACGAAAATACAATACAACTATATTTTTGCAGTTTTCAGTCGATATGGAAAGTTTCGAAGCAAAAAAGGGACAGAACCGGAGCCGGGGTGGCCCACACCACCCCATGGCATGGGCCCACCCCTGGCCGCGCCACCAGGTGGTGAGGCCACCCAGGACTCCACCTCCAACCCGTTTTCACCTAGTACCTTCCTTTTGATATGAAACTTCATAATATATAACCCCTAGATCCCCCGAGGTTCGTATATCGTGTTTTCGTCGTGTTTTTGTTTTGATCTGTTTCTGCCAGGACATACTCTTTGAAGGTTTAGAAGCACAATGGTGTCTGCCAAGGATAAAGGGAAGGAGCCCATGGAGGAAGACCTCCAAGACCCCGGGAAGGAGAAGGAGATCAAGAGTGAAGGTGAAGAGGAGCAAGGCCAACACCCGCACGCCGACACTACTATTGCAAGCATTGGAGTGGTGACGAAACCTGCCAGGGTTAGAAGGACGACACTGATGCAGACTAGGGGGGAAGTTCCCTGTCACAGTTTGGCTCCAAGGTCACTTCCTCCACACATCAAGAATCCCTTCCATACCTTCATCCATAACCATGCAGGAAAAGAAGACTCCAAGAGGGAAGAGCAGAAAAAGAATCACAAGAGCTGGGATCCACAAACTGAAATGATCACGAGCCGTATTGAGCACAACTCGGAGTTGATTCGTACTCTCACTTTCGAGATTGAGGACTTGGGAAAACTGATCAGAGAGATCATCGAGAGGATACCACCACCACCTAAGGAGTAATTCGTCATCAGGTTTGGCATCCCCTTGGTTTGTTCCAAGCTTGGGGGAGTGCCGCGGTATCACATCACTATCTTCTATCTTTTTACCTTATTAGTAGAGTCATATCATGAATAGAGGAGTTATTATGTAGTATGGTTTGCATTATGGAAGTGTCCCCTCTCTCATTAGATATGTATCCCTTGGTGTGAGTTGCCGTTATGGAATATGAATGAGAAGTTCTATCATTCACTCTTTTTCATAGCTTATATTAGTTTTCAATTTGTGGTTATATGATTGATCTTGTTGTTAGTATTGGTAGCACTTTGGGATCATTGAGTTAATTTAGTTGCTTTTGGAAAACCTGGCTCGGTCAGTAGCAACACTATTTTTGAGAGTTGAAAGAAAAGATAAAAGTACCTTTAAAGAAAAATAATTTCATCATATTTCTTTCTTGATTTGCTCATAAGTCTAGTATTCTCTAGTTAAGATCTTTTGTGCTTCCAAGGAAGATTGCATGTTTGTCTTTATCACTTGTATGTTTGTTTGTTTCCCTCAACTCTTATACTTGCTACCCAGCCTTGCTAGCCAAAAACCTGTACTGAGAGGGTATTCTTATCATGCATCCACCTCCTTTAAACCAAAACCCATGCCATTTGTGTCCACCATACCTACCTAGTAGCATTATTGCTATTCCATTTTGCACCACTATTCTATGTCTTAATTCACTATTATTCATTGATATATTTCGTATTGAGAGGTGATACTTATGTTATTTCATCTATTTTTGCATGGTTGATGACTTTTGGAGCATGGACCGCTGTAGTCAGGATTCTGATGGAAAAGGTGCTGTTTGGAGGCAAAATTCATGAAGATCAGAAAATCCGGGAAAATATACGGAAAATCCTATTTTTCCAGAAGACTAAGGATGCCAGAAGATGGAGTGGAGATGGGCCATAGGGGGCCCACACCACCCCATGGCGTGGGCATCCCTAGGGCGTGCCTAGAGGTGGTGTGGCCGCCCTGGCCCACTCCAGCCTCTCCCCTCTGGCGTATATCATCCTCCCGAAACCCTAAGACTCAGGGAGCGACCACAGAAAGATTCCACCGCCTCTGCGGGGCGGAAAACACCGAGAGAGAAATATCTCTCTGGCAGATAGATTTCTGCCAGGGGAATTCCTTCCTGGAGAGTGGAGATCATCGCCATCAACACCACCATCAAGCTGGACTTCATCGGGATCATCATCATTATAATCACCATCAGCACCCTCATCACCATCTCCATATTGCTGTAACAATTGCGTTGAATCTTGCATAGTTCATAGGGGAAACTTTCCTGGTGTTGATTACTCTTTGTAGTTGATGCTATTGAGTGAACCATTGAATTATTGTTTATGTTCAGATTGTTATACATCATTATTCCATATCTGATCATGATCCATATGATGTCTTGTGAGTAGTTCATTTTGTTCTTGAGGACATGGGAGAAGTCTTGTTGTTAGTAGTGGAGTTGTGTTGAGAAAGATTCAATAGATTGTTATTTAAGTTGTGGTGTACTTCTTCTAGTGGTGTCATGTGAACGTCGACTACATGACACTTCACCTATATGGGCCTAGGGGAATGCATTGTGTATTTGGCTACTAATTGTAGGGGTTGCGGATGGTGAAACCTGAACCCCCGTTAGGAAACCATTGCACAAGGGACGTAAGGGTCTTAGAGTTTAAAGTTGTGGTTAGGTTTCTACCTTAATTACTTTCTTGTACTTACGGATGTTTGCAAGGGGTATAATCAAAAGTATGTATTAGTCTTGGATGGGGCGGTACATTAGCATAGGTTCACCCACACAACACTTAGCAAGCTAAAGAAGATTAATCAACTATATGAAGCGAAAGCACTTGACAGTCTTCCCATGTGTCCTCGAGAACGTTTGGTCATCTCAAGAAATACAACTGGCTTGTCCTTTGCTGCATAAAGGATTGGGCCACTTGCTGCATTCTTCATTACTATCTTTTATTTACTCGTACTTTGTTTACTTGCTTTATCGAAAACCCCTAAAAATCCGTTTGTTGAGTATTTGCAGAGAATTCCTGATCCATACCACTAGCCAGCACCTTCTGCTCCTCGTTGGGTTCGACACTCTTACTTATCGAAAATACTGCGATACACCCCCTATACTTGTGGGTCATCATTAACCATAATAAGAACATCATTAAGACTCCCCATGAGTTTCTTTTTAGCATTATCATCAAGTGGGACATTCAAATAACAATCTTCAAGTGGTGGCAAATCAAGCATATCATAGATCCTTCTAGGCATAATAGAAACACTACTATCAAGATCACATAAAGCTTTGAAATCAAAATCATTCACTTTCATATTAATGATGGGTTCCCAACCATCTTCTTGTTTTATAGGAATAGAGGCTTTATGTTTCATCTTTTCTTCTTTAATCTTTATGAGAGCATTTAGTTATGTGTTTTGTAAAGGCCATGTTCATAGCACTAGCATTAGGACTTTTAGCAAGTTTTTGTAGGAACTTAATAACTTCAGAGATATTGAAACCATCAAGATCAAAATCATAATTATCATCTAAAGTAGTAGAGCTATTACTAGCCTCAACACTAGTGGTAGTGATAGTAGAAACACTAATGTTTCTAGCAATTTCATCTTCTCTTTCCCACTTAGCATGCAATTCAGCTAATAGTCTAACATTTTCATCAATTCTCACTTGTATGACATTAGTGGTAGCAAAGGGATTATCATTAGTTTCAGGTTTAGCAGCCATTTTATTAATCAAAGAGGACTGAGCTTCAGACAAAGATGATATATTTCTTTCAGCATTAGAGAGTTTTTCCTCAATAGTTTTATTGAAAGCAGTTTGTTTACTAATAAAGTCCTTAAGCATAACTTCAAGTTCAGAGGGAGCACTCATATTGTTGTTGTAGGAATTTCCATAAGCATTACCATTGTTGGGAGGATACGACTTATAATTGTTGTTACCAAAATTATTCCTGTAGGCATTGTTGCTAAAATGATTATTTCTTATAAAGTTCACATCAACTTGCTCTTCTTGAGCAACCAAAGAGGCTAAGGGAACATTATTTGGATCAATATGGGCTTTACCATTAACAAGTATAGACATAATAACATCAAACTTATCACTCAAGGAGGAGGTTTCCTCAACAGAATTTACCTTCTTACCTTGTGGAGCTCTTTCAGTATGCCATTCAGAGTAGTTAACCATCATATTATCCAGAAGCTTTGTTGCAGCACCCAAAGTAATGGTCATAAAGGTACCTCCAGCAGCAGAATCCAATAGATTTCTTGAAGAATAGTTCAATCCTGCATAAAAAGTTGGATAATCATCCAAGCAGTCAGTCCATGAGTGGGACAATTCTTTACCAAAGATTTCATTCTTTCCCAAGCTTGAGCAACATGTTCATTATCAGATTGTTCAAATTTCATTATTTCATTTCTCATAGATATAATCTTAGCAGGAGGATAGTATTTTCCAATGAAAGCATCTTTGCATTTAGTCCAAGAATCAATACTATTCCTAGTTAGGGAATTTAACCATTCTTTAGCTTTTCCTCTCAAAGAGAAAGGAAACAATTTAAGCTTAATAATATCTCCATCTATATCCTTATTCTTTTGCATCTCACAAAGTTCAACAAAGTTATTTAGATGGGCAGCAGCATCTTCATTACCAATACCAGAAAATTGTTCTCTCATAACAAGATTGAGTAAAGCAAGTTTTATTTCAAAGAAAGTAGCTTCAGGAACAGGTGGAGCAATAGGTGTGCTCATAAAATCATTGTTGTTGGTGCTAGTGAAGTCACACAACATAGTGTTTTCAAGAGTAGTCATTTTTGTGTTTTTAATAAAGAAAGCAAACTTGTAAAACTAATTTTTTTGTGTTTTTTATAAAGAAACAAGCAAACAAAGCAAAAGTAAACTAAGCAAAACAAAAATAACAAAGTAAAGAGATTGGTTTTGAGGGACTCCCCTTGTGAAGATGTCCTTGACTCCCCGGCAATGGCGCCAGAAAAAGTACTTGCTGACTCGTGTATTAACGAGCTCGTTGGGGAACCCCAAGAGGAAGGTATGATGAGCACAGCAGTAAGTTTTCCCTCAGTTATGAAACCAAGGTTATCAATCCAGTAGGAGCAAGGAAACACCCCAAAGGTGTAGCTAGCTGAACTTTGGCGAGCGCTGGCCGGTGCCGGACAATGTGGAGACACCACAACACAACCACAGAACTCTGTCCCCAACTTGCGATGAGGTTGTCAATCTCACCGGTTTTGCTAAAAACAAAGGATTAAACGTATCGAGTGGAAGAAAGTAATAGTTTGCAGAAAGTAAACACAAAGCAGTAAACAGTTGATTGTAGATTGATAGTAAAAGAAAGGACCGGGGTCCATAGTTCACTAGAGGTGGCTCTCCTTAAGATAGATAACATGTTGGGTGAACAAATTACAGCGGGGCAATTAACAAACATCGAGAAAATACAAGCATATACTACTCATCTTGACTCCTTTGAGATTCGATTGGGCATTACAACATTATACATAGACCGTAATCTAACTGCATCTATGACTAATAATCCACCTTCAGGTTATCATCCAAACCCCCTCCAGTATTAAGTTGCAGGCAACAGATAATTGCATTACGAATTGCGTGTAACATAAACAATACGATTATTCTATGAACAAAGGATTGTTGTTTTCTCCCTAGTAGCAACAACACATCTAGTACCTTAGAGATTTCTGTCACTTCCCCAGATTACCAAAGGCATGAACCCACTATCGAGCACAAATACTAACTCTTGGAGTTGCTAGCATCTACTTGGCCAAGATAGCTACTAACAACGGAAAGCATGCAAGATCACAAATAACAAAGATATGATAGAATCAATAATCAATCTGAAATAGCATCTCAATATCCATCAGATCCCCACAAACACAACATGCAGAATTACAAATAGATGATCTTGATCATGAACGGAGCTCACAAGATCTAAACATGATAGCACAAAGGAGGAGAACCAGCCATCTAGCTACTACATGGACCCGTAGTCCAGAGATGAACTACTCACGCATCACACCGGAGGCTTGCATGATGATGAAGAAGGCCTCCAGGATGAATTCCCCTCTCCGGTAGGGTGCCGAGAAGAGCTTCATATCCCTCACGATCTAGGGATGGAGATGACGGTGGCTATAGACTCTTTCGTGGAATTTTGATCGAGTACTTAGGGTTTCCATATCAGAGGCAATATATAGGCGGAAGGAGAGGCCGAGGGAGTGCCTGGGGCGGCCAGACCACCCCCTGGCGCGGGTCAGGCCTGGCCACGTGGCCAGGTGGTGTGGCCGGACCCTATCCCCTCTCCGTCTCGTATTCTGGCTCCAGGTGTCCCTCGGTGAAAAAATGACTTTGGCTTTTGTCCCGTCCAATTCCGAGAATATTCATTTTCTGACTTTCCTGGAACCAAAAACAGCAGAAAACAGGCAGTTGGCACTGTGGCTCTTGTTAATAGGTTAGTCCAAGAAATCATATGAAAAGTACTCCAAAGTGTGGACAAAACATAAGGAAGTAGATAAAACCAAGCATGAAACATCAAAAATTATAGATACATTTGCAATGTATCAACTACCAATTTTCCATTCTATCATAAACTATCCTCACATGATCTCTCGAAACTACTAACAACATTGTAGTTAATTCCTTAATCCAAAAATTATCGTACTATTATGACACCTATGACTTCTATCATAGACCTACACTATTCTTTACATACTGTTGTTACAAGATTTGTTACTGAGTACTTGTCCTAATTACAAACTTATCATGGTCTCGGAGCTAATCTCACCATGATCTTATTAAGATTCACCAAGTTATCATGATTAAAGAGCTAATCTCACTAGGATGACTCTTCTTTTTAGCTTGCTATTAAGGATTCTTAACAAAATTCTACTCCATCACATGGAATTCCCAAGTGAATGCCACATGATTTACTTCCCATTGTATCTATACATACTGTAAGGGTATTCATCATGTAGCCTATCATTACCAACTAATGATAAGATTTTACTATCTTACATGGATTATATGGATAAACTACACCATTTAAACTACTCCATAAGATATCCTAATCTTAGTCATACTCTTCTTTGATATTTTAACTTACTTAAGATATCTTAGTAGTGTTATACCTATTTAGATCTATATGAAAATGGAATTTCTCTAGAGAAGACATATATCTAATCCTTAAGAAAGATGACAAGAACATCCAACTTAAGTGTGACAAGGTTTATCCTCAAGTGGATATCCATCACAAGTCTTGGTTTAGATAAGATGGTTCCTATAGTCACCGTCCAACCTATAGATCTTCCTAAAAGGGTTTTAATCCTAAGGTCAAAGCATATGCTCTGATACCAGCTACGGTGACCCAGCATACCACTGCATGATGTAGTACACTATAGTCGTTGACATAACACCAACAAAACACCGTTCACTAGTGTTATATCCCTCAGAGTGGTCAACAAAAACACAGCAAATCCAAGACATGACTATATATTACAAATCGACTCTTTACAAAAGATCCAGAGAAGACTCTAGGTTAAAGAGAGAGAGAGAGAAATAAACCTCTTACAAAGAAGAACCAAAAATAATAACTCAGAACTATCTGGCTAATAAGAATAGCATCTAACTATCTGGCTTGCAATTGCTGCTAGTGCAATGCTCTACATAAGTAGGTTTTATGGCTAGAGTATCTACTCCTATCTAATCAAGAACTTCGTCCTCACTTCGATTGATGTATATGTTGACTTCATTGACTTTATTGAACAACTGGAGCTGCCAATGATGGTTTCTTGAGCAGAAATTAATGTTGACGTCATCTTCAATGGCTTAGAACCTAGCAAGGATTAAGAAGGTACAGTTGAGTACGAGCGTACTCAGCAAGTTCACTAAAAAGAAGTGTATGATGCACTATCTCTACAGCCACATACAATAGGTCGTAGGCAATGCAGGTTTTCATAAACATTTCTTCAAAGGTTGATTTTATTCTAAAAACTATGTCCGACAACCTTCACAGGTTGACCAGAACCTTCGTGGGGTTCCTCTCCTGCCGTGTTCGTAGCTCCTTCCCGGAACAGGGAGTAACATGTCATAGTTCTTATACTCTGCAGAGGTGCGTTGCTTTACCCATGAGAGACCTTAGCTTTGTTGCACATCCGAGTTATAGGCTCGTTCACACTTCCTTGGTATGAGGCCCAGAATAAGATCCAAGCCAATCACTTCCCTTCTCCGCGACCCCACATGAAGACATGATCCTCCAGGACATGCCCCACCTCTGTAAAGCTCCTTATAGGACCGGCTATAACTCTGGTAGGCACCTGAAGACTCTATGAGATGGTTATGCCCTGGAAAGCTCCGTTAAAGGTCTAGCTAAACCACTGGCAGCCTCTTAAGATAATCTAGACACCCAAATCATGGGAAACTAAGGGGTTCCACCCATGTGCTAGGTTTCTCCACGAGAAATCCTCAGCCTCATGATCAGGCCATCCGTCCATGCGAAAGGAAGAAGATCCAACTGACTTCTCCGTCCCATTCCAAATCTCATGGTTAACGCGTAATTTACATTGCTAGAATCACTGGCGACATTGGTTGTTAAGTCCTAGATGGTACATTCCTATACAATGGCATTTCCATTGCCAGTTAGGATAGATTAGCTGATCACCGTGGATCAGTAATCGATACTTCCAGTTAATTATGAAAATAGTGTTTTCAACCCTTTTGAAATGCAGGTGATGACAACATTTGATTTACAAGCATTTGATAAAAAATAATCAAAGGACATGAGCAAGTGTGAACTTGCCTTTTGTGATTGCAAGATTATGCAATCACAGTCTTCGAAACAATAGAAGATCCAAATTTTGTAAACAACATCATTGGTCCGGTAAGGACGAATGTTTAAAGAAGCAAGATGCAATTATGCATAAGTAATGTAATGCAGTTTGATAAACGCAAATCCCCAGAATAATCGTATCTAATCTAGGGTTTGGAGTTTGTGATGAGTTCTTTGGAATGTGTTACACTTTTATATCAGCTTCACACTTGTGCTTCTTATTAAGGCTTGTGAGAGTGTGTGAAATAACATGCAAGTACAATAAGTAGCATATAATAGTAAAGCTCTCAAATGGGCATGGTAACTAAAAGATTCCTTAGCCAAGATTATTAATCAAGTAGAGTATTTATACAAATGTTTAAGGATTACTTTTAATGTTTCTTAAAAGAATAACTTTTGAGGAAAAGGTTACGTTTACAAAGTAAAAAGTATTTAAACTTAAAGTTAACACTTTAAGGTTTTCCTATTAATTGCAAGTATTAAAGTAAAGAACACTTAGTATTTTTGAAAAGCTATTCCACTAGCAAGTGCAGACTTTTAACACTTCGTGAAGTTGAAACAAAAGTATCATGCCTTTATGGGAGTGGTATTCTCTTGATTTATAAGTGAATAGAATCACTTACTTATTTTCGAATGAATACTTATTTCTATAAACATGGGAATGGCATCATGTTAAATTCTTAAAAACTTTGTTTAGCTTTTAAAGTGGATTCCCAAACTTGTAAAATAATTAGTACTCAAATCTTGATGATTTTATAATTGATAAAATATTTTTGGAGAGTAAGATTTACTTAATTTTAAATGGTAGTTTTAGTAAGTACAACTTAAAATGGTTAGAACAGTCTTGACTTCACTTAAATATCAATTGAATTTGTTATTACACTTTTATATTTTAAAAACTTATATTAAAGGCATAAGCAAAGTTTTATATAATTTGTATGCATTAAAATGAAAGAAAAGAGTTTAAAATAGTTTTATTAATCCTTTACGTTTTATTTTACTTTAAAAGTGAGAGTGGATATTTTTAATGTGTAGATTTTATTTTTGTGATCATTTTGGTATATTATAAGTATTTTTATGATTTATAATTAATAAAATATGATTTTTATAAGTTCTACCACTTTATAAATACTAAATAATTAATAAATACTTTGTTAAGTGATACAAAAATGTATAAAACAAATTTATAAGTCTTTATTTTGTTTTTCTAAGACTTTTGATATATTATACCTATTTTTGGGGATTTTTAAATAATAGAATATACTTATTTAAGATTTATCCTTAATAAGGTATTTACTAATTAATACTAATTATTTTATTTGAGTTGGAAAATAAAGTATAACAATGAGTTTCAATTATAGAGTTTATTTTTCTAAACATTTTGATATATAATATATATTTTTCTGAGTTATAAAACAAAAGATATTGAATTACTAAGATTTAATCATTTTCTGGAATTATTAAAATTAAATAACTAAATAGTTTATTGCGTCATTATTGACGTCAGCCTCTATACTTGTCCTTTTTTACACCGCACCTAACTCCAGCCACAGACACTGACTAGTGGACCTGTGGCTACGTCATCAGCCATGTTGGCTTGGACCAGTCAAACAGCTGAGGTGACGTGGGCATGATGTCACCTCGCTAGAGAGGCTGAGACGGCGAGCAGTGGCGGTGATCTAGCATGAGTTAGCAAGCATGCTTGGTGTTATTGGAAAGAGGGCATCAAGGCGGGCAATCTAGTGGCAGCTCCGTCCGGGAATGGTCACCGGAATAGTGACCATGACGGTGGACAGTGACGGCAGTGGCAGGCATGCGGTGGTATGGTGATTCATAGCGAGAGGGAATGATTAAATAGGTGCGTTGTCAACACCTGGTTTTTTAATCCTAGATGCATGTTATGCCATACATCACAATCCTAGGATTTCCATTTTTGCGAGACATAACAGATTAGATATCATAGTACATCATCCATTACAAACCATAATAAGGTCTTACACAAATAAAGGATCTCATGATCCAGTCTTAATACAAATCAAGCAGTGGAAAGCAACATAGTAGGGGCTCCATCTTTAGAGTCACAGGCAATGCTGACGATGGGAGATGATCCTAGTTGTCGTAGGCGTCCTACTGTCCATCATCCTGATAGTCCTCCTCATAGTCTGGCCACGGGAATAGCCAGGGACAAAGCCATGAGTACTCTTTAAGTACTCGCAAATTATCACTAGCAATTAAGGTAGCTCTAGTAGTAATCTTAAGCTCTAGGTTTATTTGCAAAAGGCCAGATTTATCTAAACTGAGTTTAGAAGTAAAGAAAACTAAGTTAATGTTCTAAATCACTTAAGTGGGAACCTAGTTTTCATATTCACAACCCTGTTGTGGTCAAGTCAAAATCATTGTTCACTTCACAAGTCATTTTGAAAACATCTGATGACGGAACAGTATGGCTACTCCAACTGTCCATGACCGCAGACACGGCTATTCGAATAGTTTGACACTGTGTAGAGGTGGTACACTTTCACCACAAAATTTGATATATCCTTCAAGGATAACCCTAAATCATCATACTTAGTATGCGGATAATCAATCATAACCTTTCAATTACACACTCTAGTATAGGCACGTCCCCTATGAGCTTGGCCTCCCAGCCATGGCCATCTGCCATCCTGGGCACTGCATAAGTGGACATCATCAAGAGGTAGCCTCATCTCAAACCTCTTCCACGAGGGAACCTATACTAAGGCATATAAACTTCCAGCTAAGCCCTACCCAATTTAGGTATTGTGGTTGTACGCTAAAATTGGAATGGTATCGCATCCGAACCCAACCATCAGTTTTTATAAAAAGGGCTAAGGCTCATGCCTCAACATTTTCATCATCAAATCCTTTTGTGTCCATAACACATGTCAAAACATTTCAATAGAATTAAACATCATTCCAAGGTTTTCATAATCATTTTCACCAAGTATTCCCATCTAAAGTAATCAAGTTTTATGCTTAGCACTAGCCACTAAGGTTAAGAGTGTTCACTAATGAGGGGTGCGAATCTTCAATCTCATGCCATATAATGACATCTAAGTATAGGACTAGTTTTATACTCTTTATGCTATCTATACTACTTCTTCAATACTCACAAAGTATTAACTAAAAAGTAAAGAACTTTGGCAAAGTAAAAGAATAAAGCTTGGAAGTAAAACTTGGGATTAGTATAAATCAAAGGTATATAACCAAGCATGCTTAATGCATCTTGCTTAGGTTAAAGCTTGCATGGTTAACTTGTATAATTCTATCTTGCCTTGATTGGTGCAGTGATTGATGTTTTCTTCGTCTTCTGCTTGGTAGAACTCCTCCTCCTCATATCCGGGGTCGGTACTATCGTCTATAAATAAATACGGGGTACACAATCACCAAACAATACTTAACTAATTTTATTTAGCACACTAAGGCTCACACTTGATGATCTAGCATCATCACAATCATCACATGAAAGAAAGACTTAGTTTTTATTTATCTTATTTGAGAAAAGTAATTTCTACTCATTGAAATTAATTAAGATTTAATATTCTCCAAGTGAAATATGGGATTATGTGGACACATGTCATCACCACATATTCTAATACATGGGAATGTGATTAAAAGGGTTGATCATATTTTATAAGGTTTAAGATTATCATTTAATAGATTTAAAGTGACTAGAAATGCCCTAATAGCATTATTTTCGTACTAGTCCAATGTCACTACATGCAAACCTAAATGTTTTTAAATATTCAGATAGATCTTGTCAAATGTGATTTTTGAGAGTTGGAATCAACTCAAAAGCTATTATGGTTGATTTTTGAAAAATGTTTGAATGTAGAAAAGTCTCTGTCTTGTTATTTTTGGTATAGGTGATCTCTAACTCCAAATGATTTAAATCCAATAGGTTTGGATAGATAATTTAAATTTATTTCTAACAAAATTTGAATCATGCAATCTTGTTCAGTGAAACTCTCTGAATTGATTTTTGAATCTGTGGACAGAAACTAGTTTAAACTTAATTGGAAAATCCGTATTTGAATTCTGGGCTACGCGCGGGAAACTAAACGGGCCGACCCAACTGCACTGCACAACATAGCTGACTGCTGACAGACGGGGTCCACCAGTCAGCGGGTCTAACTAAATGAAACAGTATCTACGAATCTGATCGTTATGATCTAATTCTAATCTAACGGCCGAGAGTCATCGTCGATGACGAACTGCTCCGGCGAGGAAAATAACCTAGCACGGCAGTGGGGTCTGGCTAGGCTCACCTGGGCGGCTCCATCTAGGGTCGGTGATGGGGGCACTACTAGGAAACAGCCTATAGGTAGATAAGTTAATCTGTGGCGCATATGTAAATCCATGCGCCACAAAGACTTGTCAGCGGCGCACTAGGAAACATGCGCCACAGAAACCTAGAAGTTCGGTGGCGCATTTCGTACAATATGCGCCACAAAAGATTGGTGGGACCCGCCAACCGGGGTGGGGCGATCCAAGTTTTGTGGCGCATAATGAGATATGCGCCATAGAAGTTGCCTCTTCTGTGGCGCATATTCCACTATGCGCCACAGAACTTGGAGGCGGGCCCCACCACAGATACTTTTTCACCCACGATCTGTGGCGCATGTGTGGATATGCGCCACAGATATGTTTCACTTCTGTGGCACATATCCTCACATGCGCCATAGAAACCTAACCCTAGGTCCCACCACTTTACCCTGTACCATAAGTTCTGTGGCGCATATGAACTTATGCGCCACAGAAGTTTGAGCATCTGTGGCGCATTTCCTCCATATGCGCCACAGATGAGGGCGTCCGGATCCATGTTAAAAAGGTGACAAAGCTCCCACCTTATCTATCCACCACCACCCATTTCACATCTCTTCCTTTCTACCTCCTCCCAACTCGTCTTCCTCCTTCCTCACACCCCATTTTGCCCATAGTTTCTCCATTTTCTTGTAACTAAACCTATTTTAGTCCATAGATTGGTAAGTGGAATATTCTATCCAACTTGTAGATCTAAAAGTTCCTTACTTTTCTCTCACACATCTCTATTTGTTTACTAATTTCCTCTCCACCAACTTGTACATCTATTTGTCCACACTCTCTCATCGCGCGGTCTCGTCTCGCTATTATTATGTCTACTAGGTGAGTACTTGGCCATGAACATGTAGGTGAAGCTTGTCGCGTGGGTGGTGTGTGTGTGTGTGCGATCCATGGCGAGATGATTCTTATGTGGTGCATGAATGTTTGCAATGGGAGGAAGTTTTTTGTTGCTTGCTTGTTGTTGTCCCGGCTGGTGTGGTTGCATGGATGTTTGCCGAAATGTTGATTCATTTCCATTTCAGCAAATTTTTGCACTATCCATATGTCCTAATTTTAGGAAAGGTCATGCCGAATTTTTTCCGGCTAGCATTCATGCATGTGTGTGTTCATATGGTGTGGTTCTCACCTATACTCTCTATTTTGACCGCGCAGGCAACCATGGTCCTCACGATGAGCGAAGGTCGAATTGCTAGGTACAAGAAAGACACGAAGGAGGACATGATTCTGAACAACAAGACCATGATAAGATGTCCATGTCGAACATGCAAACTACAGCGCTGGATCGACCCTGAATCTGGACAATTGGAGGGTCACCTGCTCAGGCGCAGTTTCATGCGCGACCTCAATGAGGCACCGGCAGGACATGGTGGTCACGAAGACGTGGGTGGGAAAGAAGACGAAGAGTCTACCGGGCATGATCATCATGATGAAGGAGATGCCGGCGGGCATGATCATCATGATGAAGGAGATGCCGGCGAGCATGATCAGCATGGAGAAGGAGATGGCGACGGGCATGATCATCATGAAGAAGGAGAAGACGTGAACACACAAACGTTGCTAACTTTGGTCTTGCATGACCCTAATTTTCAAGAACTACTCCTCAAGGAGACGAGCAACGATAAAGCTGCAGCTAGAGAGACAGCCAAGCTGGCCCAAATGGAGGTAGACGGGATGACTCCATTGTATCCTAGGTGTCGCCCCGAGGATACACGTTTGAGTGTAACGCTCAAGGCTCTGGAGGTGAAGGCCGAACACAAATGGACCGATGTGAGATCCAACACGAACATGGAATACTAGCACGACTGACTTCCTAAGGGGAACACATTGCCAACAAGTATCGAGGAGGCCAAGAAAATCGTGTGCCCTCTCGACCTACCACACATTAAATACCACGCATGCATCAATGATTGTGCACTTTATCGGAACGAGTACGCGGATAGAACCACATGTCCGGTGTGTGGCCAAGGACGGTACAAGAGAGGGAACAAGAAAGTTCCTCGAAAAGTGGTATGGTACTTTCCTATCACCCCCCGTCTGCAACGATATTTTGTACTACCTCTGTTTGGGATTATTAGTCCTAAGAGCTTTTCTATATTGTTTGAGATTATAAGGGCTATCTCATTTATTAGTCTCTCTCGTCCAATGCATGTTCTACTTTTCCTCTCACTTCTCTCATGCATGTAAAACTATTGGTGCATGCATGTATTAATGAGAGAGTTATGGAGTGTCTTGGTATTAGCAACTTGGCCCTTAGGACCTATAATCCCAAACAGAGGTAGTAGATCCTAAGGAAGCAAAGCTCATGCAATGGCACGCGGAAAGAGAGAAACCCGAAGATGATCTAGAGAAGGGCAAGATCCTGACACACCCTTCAGACACTAACCAGTGGAATGCATTAGACATCGAGTTCGAAGAGTTCTGGGGTGATGCAAGGAACGTCAGGCTGGGTATGAGCACTGATGGACTCAATCCTTTTGGAAACCAGAGTAGAACGCATAGCACCTGGCCCATGTTTGTATGGCCGTACAACCTCCCCCCGTGGATATGCACGAAGCAAAGGTATGTACGCATGAGCATTCTTATTCAGGGGCCAAAGCAACCAGGTATCGATATGCATCTGTATCTCAGGCTATTGAGAGAGGAGTTAGCCAGCTTGTGGGAGACGTCGGCCCGTACGTGGGACGCCTACACTAAAGAATATTTCCATCTGAGAGCCGCGTTGCTCACGACCGTGCAGGACTATCTTGGTTACGCATATGTATCGGCCCAGGTGAACCACTGACACAATGCATGCATCAAGTGCATGGATGAGACACCTCATCTCCAGCTACCAAGGGATCTCAGGTCTTCGAAAACCATGTTCCAAGGTACTCGAAAGTGGCTCCGCATGGATCACCCGTGGAGAAAACATGGTGACCTGTTCAATGGTAAGGACGAGCTCGAAAGAGCCCTGTGTCCGAGGAGCGGCGAAGAAATCGGGGAGCTTTTGAATAATTGGGTAGATTGCCCTACGCTTGGAAAAAACGACCGAGTACAAAGCCGCTGCTGGGTGTATGGAAAGCAAGGTCTGTTTTCTAGGACCTGCCGTATTGGAAGGTCCTTCACACTCCCCATAGCCTCGATGTAATGCACATCACGAAGAACGTTACCGAGAGTCTGCTTGGCACTCTACTGAACATGCCGGAGAGGACCAAGGATGGGCTGAAAGCAAGAAAGGACCTTAAATTGCTTGGCATCAAGAAAGATCTTCCGTACCCTGATAGTGATGATGATGATGATGATGATGATCAGAAGGAAGGGACTCAAGGTTGCTACAAAAGAGTTAAGAAGAATGAGGTGGTGCTTCGTGCTGCCTGCTTCACTCTGAGTCTGGAGGAGCTCGAGCAGTTTTTCAGGTGCCTATTAGGAGTGAAAGTTCCTCACGGTTACTCAGGGAAGATAAGCAGATTTCTGGACATGGCGAAGAAGAGGTTCAGCGGTATGAAGTCTCACGACTGTCACGTGCTGATGACACAGATACTCCGCGTTGCGATCCATGGGATAATGGACGAGCATGTTCGTGAGACGTTGTTTGGCCTCTGTAACTTTTTCGACGTCATATCTAGGAAGTCGATCGGTGTGAAGCAGCTCGATAGTCTACAGGAAGAGATCGTGATGATACTATGCGAGCTTGAGATTTACTTCCCGCCCGCATTCTTCGACATCATGGTGCATCTGCTTGTACATGTCGTGGACGACATCATCCAGCTCGGGCCGACATTCCTACACAACATGATGCCGTTTGAAAGGCTAAACATTGTCATCAAAGGATTCGTTCGCAACAGGTCCCGTCCAGATGGAAGCATAGCCAAGGGCTTTCTGATCTACGAGTGCATCTCCTTCTGCCAGAATTATCTAACCACCAAGAACGAGGATGTTGGAATACCCACAAAGAAGCACCTCGGCAGGCTCGGTGGATATGGTCACCGCGAGGGCTGCCGCTCACTACATGTCGCCATTGATGGTCGACGCACTGATTTTGAAAGGGCACACTAAGTCGCGCTACAACACATTGAAGTGGTCGGCCCTTGGGTCGAAGAGCACATAAGCTTAATCGAGCAGGAGTACGTCGACCAGGGCCGGCCGAGGAAGAAGGGAGACGTAACCAGAGAGCACAACTCTAGCTTCGCGGGTTGGTTCAAGAAAAGGCAACTGGACAATCCCCAAAGACGCCTTCTATGGAAGATCAAAAACTCATATTCTCCTTGTCGTGGGGCCCAGGTCACAACCTAAGGACATATCAGTCATACGACATAAACGGTTATAGATTCTACACCGAGGAAAAGGACAGGAATAGCGAATATCAAAACTCAGGAGTAACTATGTTATCCTTTGCTGATGACGAGACTACTGTCATGGAAAAATTCTACGGAAGGATCGAGGAGATATGGGAGCTCGACTACTGTGGAGAGATCGTACCGATGTTCCGTGTTAGATGGGCCAAGAACGTGGAAAAAGAAGGCTGGTATTTCACCATAATGGTTATACCAGATGCCAAATCGACGAAGAACGCCTCCGCAAAAAATGAGCCTTGGGTACTCGCTAGCCAAGTTGATCAATGCTTTTTTATTACCGACCCGTCAAATCCCAAGCGTGTTGTAGTTAGGAGGGGCAAGAGGAGCATCATCGCAATGGAAGGAGCCGCCAACGAGCAAAACTTTGACAAAAACGGCGACCCAAAGATCGAAGAGGAATTCGACAAGTACTTCGACATGCCTACTACTACTAAAGTAAAAAGGAAGACCACACTACCTACTAAAGGTTGTCCATTCACAAGAAGAAATCTCAAAGTGCACAGGCTAAAGTATTCAACCGTGACGAAAAAGGGCAAGAAGATTGTGAAGAGACACTAGCAATTATGTGACTTTTTTGTGTATTAATTCACATGTGTGCTCGCAAATATATATTAGTTAGAGACTAAAACATACACGTGATATTCGTGTGGGTATACAAATTCACATTTGTGTGTGACAAGCACATATATATATGATTTAGGAGATTTTTTGATAAGTATGCATGTGTATATGTTCTTGCTTTTTTTGAATAAATATGCATATGTGTGTATATGTTCTTGCTTTTTTTGAATAAATAAAATATTTTTTTAAAAAGGAAAAAAGTCTGAGACAACCAGGATTCGAACCTGGCTACCCCAGGTTGAAAGCTGGCGAGCAAGACCACTAGGACATGTAGCTGATCTTGTCAAACTATGACGCCGCTTTGTTTTGGACTATGCCCAAAAGTTCTGTGGCGCATATCATAGTAATGCGCCACAGAAGTTGTAAATTCAGTGGCGCATTTTAGAGGAATGCGCCACAGAACTTTCACACTTAGCCAAATAAACGGTTAGGCCTCTCCTGCTACCTTCTCCATTTCTTTTCCTCATCTCGCCCGCGCACAAACCCTAGCTAATCGCCCTCGCCGCCAGAGCTGCCATGGAGGAGAGCCCGTGGAGGAGGAGAGCCCCATCACCGCCACGTCGGAGCCTGTGGAGGAGGAGGCCCGCCTTGCCCCGCCCCGCCTGCGACCTAGGAGGAGGAGGCCCACCACCGCCGCCGGAGCCGTGGAGGAGGAGGCCCACCCCGCCTACGACCTAGGAGGAGGAGGCCTGCAACCTCCGCGGCAGGAACACCGTCGCCACCCTCGTTGACGACCACCTCCCCATCTGCAGGTACACTTCCCGCTCTCTTCTTTTCCCCCTCTCTGCAATAATGTTCTGCTCAATTTTCAGATTGCGAGAATGCTTCTGTGAATTTTATTTTAATACTAGGAAGTTGCAAGAATGATCTAGGGCTTGCATCAGAGCTTAGTTTAATAGTCATGTACATTGATCTGTCCTTCCTGTGCAATGTGGAAATATTGGTTTCATGTATCTTCATTTATTATTTGTTGATGGTTCTGGTAAAACAGTTTAACTAATATAAAGTTAGTATCTACATCTGTTAGTGATCAGGACATTAGTTACCTTGTAGGCCTAAATAACAAGGGGTTTGGGGAGTTGTTCACCTAGTGCCTGTTAATTAAGTAAGTGGCTATGGAAGCTAAAATATAGTGTTGGTTTATGGAAGAGAATTTTAAGATGTAAGTATATTAAGAATGGTTTAATTACTTTCCATGTGTCATGCTATACCACGTCGGTCCCATGCATTTCTGGTAGGGGCTTATGAGAGTTGACGATATTTCTTTAGTTTTTGCAAGAAAGAGATAGGTAATGGTAAAGTTTCCTAGGTTTTATAATTTAACCTAGTACCTGTTAAGTAAGTGCCCTTGATGAATAAGTTTCCTAGGTTTTATAATTTAACTTTTAGCCATAATTTTAGTGTATCCAATTTTTTTGAAGATAGTCAGGGTTGTGTTAGGTTCATAAGAGTGTTGTGGGGGAGAGTGCTACTATGTGGATTCTTCTTCATCTATTGTGTAGAGGATAGTGTAGTATGAAAGTTGACTAAATCAGGTGTGTTTTGGTTCAGTCAATGTACTTTGCTTTAAAAAATCACATGTGAAATGGCCACATGGAAAGCTTTGGTTTGTGAAAGTTCCTTAAAAGATTAAGATCTTCCTTTAGTATGTGCTGACCCATGCAGGTTGGAAAAGCAAGGAGACTAATTGCTGTTTATGTGATTATATATGATGAAACAATTTCACTATATTCTGTCTCCATGATGGTTCGTGTTGACTGCTCACGTTCTTTGCTCAAAGAAGGACTACTGCTGTTACACTGTACTACTTCTATTTTATTTTACTACCTGGTCATATTTTGCTGGTCTTAAGATAGTGTGTAATGCTACCTGGTCATATTTTACTACTGTACTGCTGCTGTTACACTGTACTAGTGATGCTACACTTCTATTGTTCAGCAAGTACTACTATATCTGTTATATATATACATGGGGTTGTGATGTGATGATGGACTAGTATATCTGTTATATATATACTGCATGTGGATGATGGATATGATGGATGCTGGGGTCAATGCATGGGGCTGTCAATATGGGGATGGGGTGTTTTGTCTTGCAGGGATTTCATTTGAGTTGCCCATTTCTCCCAAAGTGTCGATTCACTTCTGTTTTGGTTGAGAAATGGGCACTCCTAGGTCAAAAAATTAGCAAAGGTCATGCCAAATTTTTCGGCCGAGATTTGTGCTAACTTTTTGCCTCTTTTTAATAGAGTAGTGCAAACATGTTGGGCAACAATGAGTCCGGCCCTTCTAAGCACATGATCAGCGTTGAAGAACAAGCTAGATAGGCCAACCAGTCATTCTAGCGGGGGTCCCAACATGAGGAGGAGGAGGAGGCGATGAGGATGACACCACCACCGGAGGAGGAGGCGACCGTCGCCAGAGCTGCTGGGGCCAATGAGGGAGGAGATCCTGATTACGAGGGGGACGAAGACGACTATGATGGAACTAGTGAAGGCGGTGGCGAAGAGGATGACACCACCGATGGCGGCGCCCGCACGGATGGCAGCGAGCGCACGGTTGGCGGTAGCAGGAACCCGACATGCCAGTGCTCGCCACCGTCCGTGATGAGTTCACTGAGGTCACAAAAAGTGGCCAACCTATTGCGCTAGAGGCAATTGCTAAAGGGTACGACCTGCAACTCGGGTGCATCGTCCGGGAAAGCATGTCGATCAACACGAAGTACATCAGACATGCTGACAATGTAGCTTTGGTCGATAACCTCCTTAAGAAGCTTCACAAGCGATACAGATTCCCAGAGCGGTTTAGAAACCTCGAGAGAAATAACCCGGTGAACAAACTAGCCCTCACAAAGATGAGCAACGCCTTGAGCAGCTGAAAAACCCGGGTGAATACTAGCATTGACAAAGGTGAAAGCTGGGAGGTTATTAGTAAGAAAAACCCGATGCTCGACGAAGACGAGTTTAAGATATTCAAGGCGGATATAGCTACCGCTGACGCTATAAAATGGACTAAATGGGGAAGGAGTATGCGGGAACAGAACATAGTTAACCACCGCCTTGGAAGCGGCGGTTACAGGGGGAAACATGCCATTTGGGACAAGGAGGACGCCGAGCTTGAATGCCTTGGTAAAGACAACCCTTGGATTAAAATCACGGACTTGCAGCTTAGGCAATTTGTTCGGGCCCGCTACAACCTGGACAAGGAAACAGGGGAGTTCATCACCGACGATCCGGAGGTGAAGGACTTCGAGAAGAATCTGGTAAGGAATTTATCGCCGATCTCAAGTCTATTGCGTTCTAATTAAAATAATGAAGCCAAGAATCTAAATGGGTTCATCTTTCCTTGTCTCTGTAGGACGAGGAACTGAACGCTACTGCCACAGAGTCGTCCCAGGATTCAATGGAGCCGTGGGACACGGTTTTCAACAGGGCGACCAATGCTTACAAGAAGAGGGACAAGGGGTTGCCGCCGTCCTTAGCTGGCCGTGTGTCCGGCTTCGGTACGAGCATGAAGTTCAATGAGTACTACAAAGAGGACGCCATGAAAAGAAGGGAGAGGAAGAACCAGTTGGCGGCTAAGGATAAAGCCGTTGTTGAAGAGATGAAGATGAAGGTGCAGACACTGGAGGAGAAGATGGTGGACGAGAAAACGGTGGACAAGTTAGTGGAAGAGAAGCTCCGCTCGATGATCCCCCCTGTGTTTTTCAAGGGGCTTACTGCTTGGAATGCGGGAGGTCGACAGGGGCCGATACATCTGCCTAGCTTAAGTAGCAGCAACTCGGGTATCAATGTTACCGTGTCGCCGAACCTGGTGACCCTGCCGGCCGTCAACGTCGGGACACAACCGCTCGTTTTGGTCACACCGACGCCCCCTCCCGCCAAACATACCAATAAGGCGCAGCCGACAGCGGTGGTGCTTCGTGAGGCACCCGAGCGGGAGATTGCAGATGATGATAGGCCGGCCGCCGGCATCGGCCGTGTATCTACATTAGCCGAGCTCCACGCCATCACCAAGGTAACTAATCAGTTAGTGCACGTCATCTCCTTTATGCCTTTGATGCATGACTGCTCCCATCTCATGACACCCAACAACATGTTTTGCCTTAGGACACTTCTTGCGTACTCCTGCTTAAAGATGCCGGCAGTGAGTTGAAGGATATTGCCAAGGGCACTCTCATACAACCGGCGAGTCGCACGATGCACAACAATCCAATGGATGATGACGTGATGAGGGTCAAGTTGGCTCGGGTGTTGCTAGGGTGCGACGACATGGACCCCCTTTCAACCTCAGGGAGCCGACGAACATAAGACCCTTGGAGAATGCTACAACTCGCCCTTGACATGGCCGAAGACCCAGATTCGTCTTGCAGGGGAGCACCGGCGCCACCTCTCGATCGATCGCCCGACCACCACCTCGGAAGCCAACAGCGGCCATCATCGCCACCACCAGCCATCATCAGCAACTCTTGGCAGTGTGTGTATCGCCACATGGCAAAGACGTTGTGCCGTAACCGCCGTCGCCCCCGCTACCACCACCACATGATGGCACCCATGAAGATGTTGATGAATTGTTCAACATTGACGACTTCATTAACACCGGCGCCGACAAAGGATTGTATATGCCTTCTATGGATGAAGAACCCTTCACAACTCGCGACCATCAAGCTGGTCGGCCCAATACATGCACGCAGCACCTGGTCTTCCATGGTCTTTCTCAAGAGACGCCTCCGGCCGCCGATCCACCACAAGAGAAACCGGGATTGGTTTTCAGCCCCAACACACTCTGAAAGGCGGCCGATGAGCAGATGGCAGTGGCTGACACTGTTGTGAAGAAGAAGCACTACAGGAAGAGAGGTAATCATAATAAGAAGGGTGCGAGCTAGCCTCTTCCGAAGAGGATCCGGGGTCAGGATGCTGTCGTCGTACCATCCACACAATATGGCTTGCCCCGAGTGCATGTAGCCGGTGATCCGATATTGACTCCGGATATGCTCCACATGGCGGTTGGAGCCATGTTAACTTTGCACGAGGGTGTCAAGACACTAGAGGGCCTCCTTCTTAAAGACAAAGATCCAAATTACCCAGTTTTCACGGCCAAGGTGCCATTGTACGTGGGCTTCATCGATGAACCCCCTGAGGATATATTCTTCATAGCGTTCGAGGATATATTCAAGCTGTTTCTCACGAAACGGCTGGACTATAACTTGGTCCACCTATACGCGCTCAATCTGGCCATCAAGATCAAGAGAGAGAGAGAGTACCCCGAAAATCGCGATAGTGGATCCCTACTACATGCGGGACAACCAGTTGATCGAAGGATCAGAGACACGGACCAAGGTGACAGCGTACCTCGCGAAGTTCATGGTGGACAACAAGAGGAAGGACACACTTCTTTTGCCTTTCTTTCCCGAGTAAGTACACACACTCGCTCATCGCCGCCGTAACTTATGCATTTCTTATAGATTTCTTCCTTTGCTCTTTTTCCAACATTCCGTTCCAATTGTGTCGCGTAGAGACAAATACTGCACACTCATCGTCCTTGCCCCGAGGTATTCTCTAGCCACGTATTTCGACTCAGGGAGTTTAACAAAGAAGAAAGACTACACCAAAATAAGGGGTGTTCTCAATGAGGCTCTCGAGGGCTACGCCAAGAAGGGATGCACCTTCGTAGATAAGGGGGAATGTATCAAGGATGGCAAACATGTGTTCAAGAACGTGCTCAAGTTCCCCTGCGTCAAGCAGTCGACTACTGGTGCCAAGGAGGCCTTCTACGTCCTCCATCACCTTAAAGGCTATGTTCGGGATTGCCAGAACCTAACGCTGCCATCTAGTCTCTGAGGATGGGCCAAAACTTTGGCATGAATCGATGATGATGATCTTAGAGAAGACTTCCATCGCATTTAGATGAAGTTGTCGCAAATCATCATTGAAGATGTTAACACAAGGGGGTGCCCTATAACAAGCTAGAGGGTTGAGTAAGAGGGAGATCGAAGAACGCCTCCGTAAGCAGGGTGACACAAGGACATGGATGACGAAATAGGGATATCTATCGTTCCCGAAGCCGAGCGAGAAGAAGAAGTCTTCATGATCGACGTGTGCCTCTAGCATGATCTAGTGTGTGTATATTCTTGATGGACGCCTGCTGTATTAGTGTGTGTGTCATAAACTTTAGTATCTTGTGGTCGAAATGGTCATTGTTGTTAGATTAAACTACCTTGTGGTCGTGTTGTCGTTGAACTTATTGCTTCTATGATGATCTATCTTTTATGTTTATGGATCCTTTGTTTTATATTCTGTGAACATATATTTATGGATGTGAACCCTTTATTAATTCTTTTCGTTGTATTTTTACTAATATGCCTTGTCGTCTATAGAGATGGAGATGAGGTGGTATGTGGTGTACATGGGTAGGGTTCCAGGAGTCTACGAGGAGTGGGAGGATTGTCACAAACAAGTGAACAAGTTCAGCAGCAACATCTACAAAGGATACGCGACTAGAGAGGAGACGGTAGCCAAGTGGAGGAACCACCTGTGGAAGAAGAACCGGATGAAGATATTGGTTGGGCTCATGCTCTTTCTCACCATTATCACAGTTGTATTCTATTTGATCCTAGTGTAGGCGGCAGTGGCCACTTCATATTTGTAATGTGAGATGATATGAACTTTGTATTCGGCACTTGTGTAAAAATTCGGCACTTGACACTATTTATGTATCTTGATTGGGATCTAAGTGCTTGTATTATATATATGTCGGTTTTCATGCATCTACTACTTGTGCAAAGTACTTTATACTCATCTAGATAAATACTGTATAAATACCTGATTATACACTAGGAACGTATTTAACTTCAAATACGTGTTACACAATTAGTGGCGCATATAATTATATAGTCAGTGGCGCATAGGCTTTCTGTGGCGCATATATGTAAATGCGCCACTGAAGTTCTTCCTGTGGCGCATATGAAGAAATGCGCCACAGAAGTCTGAGACTTCTATGGTGCATATCCATATGCGCCACAGGAAGTATTTATTAGTGGCGAGGTAATAGTGGCGACTAGGATATGCGCCACAGAAGTCTCATTTCCATGCGCCACAGATAAGTTGTTTCCTAGTAGTGGGGCAATCGACGTGGTAGACGACGGCGGTTCAAGGCGCGGTCACGGCAGGTCTTGGGGTGGTCAAAATCGACGGCGCCCTTCTCCTCCAGCAGCGGCGGGCTCTAGCCAAATTCCGGCGAGGGAGAGCTCGCCTTGCTCCGGGAAGAAGTAGGGGAGGCTCAGAGAGGAGTGGTGAGTGTTGGGGTGTGGAGAAATGAGGCAGGGGAGGCCTCCATTTATACTGCAGCGAGGGGACCGAATAGTACGGGCGCGGGCTCGTCGGTGATGATGCTACCAGCTGCTAGCGGTGTGGCTGAGGCTAGGGGACGATGTTGTGTTCCCTGGCGATCGTTGCTGGCTTAAAGGCGAGGCGCGGGGCGGTGTGGTTTGGTTGGGAGCGTGTGGCGCTCTGCGCAGAGGCGGAGGTGTTTGCGACGGCGTGCGGGAGCTGCGGGCTGCGCGGCGACGAACGGGGGTGTCTGCGGGGTTGCTGTGATCATGGCGAGCGTGAGCGTGCGTGGTGAGGGTGAGGCGCGATCTGTGTGAGGTGGTCGGGCACGGCGAGCTGGCGCGCTCTGGGCATGGCATAGAGACATAGGGCGCGGCGGTGCTAGGGTGGTCCAGGGCTCGTCTATGGTCGAGGCTTGGACAGGGGGTGGTGGTGGAGTCTGGCGTGTATGGTGCGTGTCATGGGCGAGGGTGGCGATGCTTCTAGCACGCTGTCCACTGTCGATCGGCGACGACCAAAACTGGGCGGCGCTCCACTGTGCACAACAGCCAAAGGGGGTTGGTCTGGGTGCTGCTCGACACTAGAGGGGACAAGGGAGTGAAGAGGGGACACTGGGGTGGTGGATTACTGCTCAGAATAGTGAAGTTAGACAGTAGTTAGTTTAGTGTCTGCAAGGTGTTTGCTGTAATAGCCACAAGAACATTACTTTGAAATTATTGAATGAAATTTTTTGGGTGATTTGATCTTAAGCTTGAGTATCTATGTTTGCTAGGAGAGGTCAAGTGGAAATGGTTTGATAGGTTTTTGAAAAACTGGGATCTTACCATATGAACTAGATTCAATTTTCAACTGTCCCTTCAATTGATTTGGAAAATGTTTTTGTAAGTTTGTAAAGTGGGCCTGGATACACTTTTACTTGGTCTAGCAAGGGGTGAAAAGAGGTGGAATTATTTCTTTTAGAAATTCTCTTCTAGGAACACTCAAGTGGCCTAGTGGTTAACTTTGGTCAAAATGACCATTTGGTTATTTAACTCATATTTGATTTCTTTTTCTTTTGATTTGGTTTGCAATTGGTCTAGATGATGTAGTATTCACCTTTAAACCATTTCACATCATTTGTAGCAATCAAGCATGGCAATTTCAATCAATTCTACACTAATGCAAAACACACATGCATTCATATTCAAATTTGGAATAAAAGTTTTTGTTAATCCTAAACTTGGGTGATTAGAACTTGATAATGTTGATTAATGTTTTTGGGGTGTTACAAACCTTCCCTCCTTAAACAAAATCTCGTCCCGAGGTTTAAGAAAAACTAGGAACTAAAGAGATATCGAAACTCAGTCCTAATGTAATCTTCTTGCTCCTAGGTAGCTTCTTCTTCAGTATGGTTGCTCCATTGGATTTTGAGAAACTTGATACTCCGGGTCCTGGTGGTTCTGAAAGCTTATTCCGAAATACGAATGGGCACTTCACGATACGTCAGATCCTTGTTGATATCTATGGCTCGGTGATCGATGTTGTTGAAAACTTCGGTCTTCTCTAGAACTTTTAGGCATTTGCGAAGTAACGAGATATGGAACACATCATGGATGGCTGACATCTCTTCTAGCAATTCCAGTTGATAAGATACTTCTCCTCGGTGATTCAAAATCTTGAAGGTCCAATATATCTGGGGGCTAACTTTCCTTTTAGTTGAAAACGTTGGATTCCCTTCAAAGGCGACACTTTGAGATACACAAAATCTCCGACATTGAAAGTCAGGTATCGATGTCTCTTGTCAGCATAACTCTTCTGTCTAGATTGGGCGGTCTTGAGGTGTTCACAGACTTTGTGAACCTTCTCTTTGGCTTCTCGTAGGATGTCGGGTCCGAAAATCTGACTCTCTCCTACTTGCGACCAATTCAAGGGGGTACGACACTTCCTTCCATACAGAAATTCAAATGGGGCCATTTGCAAACTGGCTTGATATCTGTTGTTGTATGAGAATTCTGCGGAAGGCAAAAAATCTTCCCATTTGATCCATACTCTAGAACACAAGCTCTCAACATATCTTCTATGATTTGGTTGACTCTTTCAGTCTGTCCATCGGTTTGCAGGTGGTAAGCTGTGCTGAAATTCAACTTGGTTCCTAATCCTTCTTGGACTTTCTGCCAAAATCTTGAGGTAAACTGGGTTCCTCGATCTGACACTATGGTCTTAGGGGTTCCATGCAAATTAACGATTCTAGCAATGTACAACTCTGCTAGCTTCGAACTCTGGTAGGTAGTCTTGAAAGGTATAAAATGGGCTACCTTGGACATTCAATCAACTATGACCCAAATAGAGTCATTTCCCCTACTAGAAGTAGGCCAACCAGTGATAAAGTCCATTTCGACGGAATCCCATTTCCATTCCAGAATCTGTAATGGTTGCAAAAGTCCTGTGGGTCTCTAATGTTCCACTTTGACTCTCTAACAGATATCACACTTGGCTATGTAGCTTCCTATTTCTCTCTTCATCTTGTGCCACCAAAATTGTTCCTTCAAATCCTGATACATCTTCGTTCCTCCGGGGTGGATAGAATAAAGAGTATCATGAGCTTCTTGCATGATAACTTGCTTTAGCTCGGAATCTGCTGGCACACAGATACGTCCTTTGTACCACAAAACTCCTTCTTCATCCTCGGTGAATCTAGGTACCTTTCCTGTACCGATACGATGCTTAATTCCGTCGATACTCGCATTTCCTTTCTGTGCCTCCTTGATCTGACTGATCAAAGTGGGTTGAAGTTCAATGCTAGCTAAAAATCTTTCGCTAACTAGCTCCATACTAAACTGCTCCAACTCTTCATGCAAACTTGGCTGGGCTTCTTTAATCATGGTGTTTAATCTACACGGCAATCTACTAAGAGCATCCGCTACCACATTGGTTTTGCCGGGGTGATAGTGAATGTCAAGGTCATAATCTTTGATTAACTCTATCCATCTCCTTTGCCTCATATTCAACTCCTTCTGGGTGAAAATATACTTTAGACTCTTGTGATCCGAATAAATCTCACAGCGATTACCCATAAGGTAATGACACCATGTTTTCGAGGCTAAAACTACGGCTGCTAGTTCAAGATCATGGGTAGGGTAGTTTTGCTCATGTTGCTTTAGTTTTCTGGACATATACACTATGACTTTGCCTTCTTGCATCAACACACATCCGAGATCAATCTTGGATGCATCACAATATACATCAAAAGGCTTCTTGATATCTGGCATAATCAGAATTGGGGCTGAAATCAATCTCTTCTTGAGCTCTCGAAAACTTGCTTCACATTTATCGGTCCATTCAAACTTCTTATATTTCTTCAACAATTGGGTCATTGGTCTTGCGATGCTTGAAAATCCTTCAACAAACTTGTGGTAATATCCCGCTAATCCGAGAAATGCACGGACTTGGGTTTGAGTGGTTGGGGCTTCCCATTCTTCAACATCTTTGATCTTGGCGGGGTCGACAGCGACTCCTCCTGCCGACATAATATGTCCTAGGAATCCTACTTCCTTTAGCCAGAACTCACATTTGCTAAACTTGGCATACAACTGATGCTCTCTAAGGGTTCCAAGGATGGTTCTCAGGTGTAGTTCATGGTGTTCTTCTGACCAGGAATAGATTAGAATATCATCGATAAAAACAACGACAAACTTATCTAGGAAGTTCATAAAAATCTTATTCATGAGATTCATGAAATAAGCGGGGGCATTGGTTAATCCAAAATACATGACCGTATACTCATACAATCCATATCTGGTGGTAAAGGCGGTCTTTGGAATATCCATTGCACGAATCTTGAGTTGATGATAACCAATCCTAAGAACAATCTTAGAAAACACCCTTGCACCAGTCAACTGATCAAACAGATCCTATATCTTGGGCAGTGGGTACTTGTTCTTGATGGTGACATCATTCAGCTTCCGGTAATCCGTACACAAACAGTTACCTCCATCTTTCTTATCCACAAACAAAACAGGCGATCTCCATGGCGATGCACTTGGTTGAATCAAACCTTTCTCCAACATAGCATCAAGTTGCTTCTTCATCTCCACTAATTCAGATGGGTACATACTATAAGGTCTTTGAGCTATGGGTCCAGTTCCAGGAATTAGTTCAATGATGAACTCGATATCCCGATCTGGGGGCATACCGAGCAATTCATCTGGGAATATGTCGGGGTATTCACAGACTACTCTGACTTGGTCTATGGTTGGTTGGGCTAGACTCTTGTTGCATTTGAATTGGCGGGGCAAGGTTTCAGATACATGCTCTACTGATACTCTAGAGCTACTGGTCATGGTTATGGCTTTCTTGGCACAGTCGATCAATCCTTTATGTTTTGACATCCAATCCATTCCTAGTACTACTTCCAAACCTTTGGTTCCAAGTACTATTAGATTAGCATAAAAATCTATCCCATGGATTCTGATAGGTACAGCCTTGCAAATTTTTCTAGCTTTGGTGGTTGAACCAAGTATTTGAACTATCATAACATGCTTCAATTTTGTTGGTTGAATCTTACTAGTGCATGCAAATTCTTTTGTAACAAACGAGTGCGATGCTCCAGAATCAAACAACACTCTTGCAAGTACTGAGTTAACAGAAAACATACCCAGCACGACATCGGGTGCTTCCTGAGCTTCTTCAGAATTCATGTGGAACAGATGGCCGTTGCGGTTGAGCGAATTCCCTCGGGAAAATCTCCTTCCAGGCTGAACACGGTGTTGCTTCTGAGCGGGTGCATTCACATTGGTGGCTGCTGCAAGCTTCTTGGGGCACTCATTGGAGTAGTGACCCTTGACTCCACATTCAAAGCAAGTAATCTGAGACTTGTCTTTGGCTGCAATAGGCACAACATTGCTTCTAGTCCTTGGGGTAGTATTGTTGTTGTTGTTGGACTTGGGCGATGCACGGTTGAAGTTGTTGGAGTTGCTGGGGTTGATGTTTTGGTTTCCTCCAGTCTTCAAATTTCCTCCGCTACGATTAGGGTAGCTTGGACAGGACATCGGGGGTCTGTTGTTTCTTAGGGCATATCCTGCAGACGAGTTGGGGCGATACTTCTGGGTATTGTGGGACCCAGTCTGGTGCATCATCTTGCGCCTGCGGTTGTCATTAGCTTGGTTTATCTTCCCTTCCATCTAGATGGCAGAGTCTACAAGCTCTTCTAGATCTCCAAAACGGATGTTGACCAACACAGTCTGCATCTCATCATGCAATCCGTTCAGGAACCTTTACTTCTTCTTGGCTTCAGTGGTGATCTCATCAGGGGCATATCTAGCTAGGGACAAAAAATTGCCACGGTACTCAACTACCATCATCCTTCCTTTCTTCAGTTCCCTAAACTCGTCTCTCATTCTGGTGACCAAACCTTGCGGCACATAGGTGCGGCTGAACTTGATCTTGAATGCTTCCCAAGTCATCATATGTCCGTCGTTCATGGTATGGGTGCTATTCCACCAGGCTCTTGCATCTCCTGCCAGATAGTGGGTGGAAAACAGTACCTTCTTATTGGCTTCTACTCCTGCTACCTCCAGATTGTTCTCCATGGTTTGCAGCCAGTCATCAGCATCTAAGGGATCCTCAGACTTATTGAAGATAGGTGGGTTGGTATTCTGAAAGTTCTTAAGCTTTGATCCATGGTGATCTTGGTTTCCATGGCATTGATTATTGTGGGCCATCTGAGCTATCTGTTGAAGGGTGGCTAGGTTGGCTTGGCGTTCGACTCTACTAGCTTCACGGTCAGAAACTAGCATCTGCAGCATCGGGTCCTGAGATGAGCTGCTTCCTCCGGGGTTTCCACTAGTCAAGATTGAGATAGATAATGAGATAAGAGGTAAATTTCTAAGGTTCATGGTTTCGTTTTCAGAAGGTTTAAACTTTGAGTTTGACTCAGGTTTTGCAAACTAACAACTTCCTCTCATTCATTCATTCATTCATTCAAGCACACAATACAAACACACACCACACATAAATGGAAAACAGATGGTTTTAAGAACCATTCTGTGAAACTACGATAAAGTGGGACCGATACAACTCACTCCTACGATAGTGATCAAGTGCATCTACTCATCATGAATGAAGTTGTAGTCATCATCATCGGTGTAGAAATCCATGGCATCATCCTCTAGGTAGTCGTTGTCATCACTGAGGTACGAGTGAAGATCTCCCTGGATGTCTTCACCTTCCTCCCCCTCTTTTGCTTCAAGCTGGACTTCCTGTTCACGGATGGTATTCTCGAGAGCGGCCACCTTCTTGCGAAGACGATTGATGGTGTGATCCTTCTTGTCGCGCTGATGATGAAGTGATTGGAGCTCCTTGGCAAGAATGGCGATAGTCTAGTCCGTCTTGACAACAATGGCAAGGTTGTGGTTGGCGTAGGCTCGGGCATTGTCCAATTCCTTCTGCCTATCATACATCATGAAGTCAAGATTGGCCACCTGGTGCTTCAACTCTGGGTGTCCTGGGATCTCCAATGGAATTCCCATAGAATCACGCCTTGCAAAGTGAGCAAAGCGAGTTCCCTGGATAAAGTTGATGTTTTGCCCACACAGACGAGCAAGAGCTTCATGCATAGCCCTGGCTAATCCATCTAGCCGGCCAGTTGTTCTCTCGCAAGGTGAATTGAATCTTCTCAGAAGTAGGTTCTTCCATTTTGCCTCTGAGATCTGCAACTATCAGCCATTGTAGATCTCCTCCTATGTAATCATTGAGTTGGGCCCCGAAGAATTCTGGATGCAGGCGCTCAAGATACTCTGACAGTGCATCTAGATCCCTCTCAAAGATCAGTTGGTCTCCGTTGTCCAATTGGTAGAACTTGCAATACTGAACTTCCATCTATAAGAATTTAGGATGAGTAAGTTAGTGAGGTGATCAAGTGTGTCAAATTTTATGTAGTAATGTAAGAATTTTTGAGGAACATGAATTTTTTTGAAAGAATTAAGGATAAGAGTGGGAATAGGTTTTCGTAAATATTCACTCCTTTTGTTTTGAAACTAAGTTTTTGTTCGGATGTCCATTCTAACTAGGGTCTCCTATGGTCAGGACGGCTCTGATACCAACTTGTCAACACCCGGTTTTTTAATCCCAGATGCCTATTATGCCATACATCGCAATCCCAGGATTACCATTTTTGCAAGACATAACAGATTGGATATCACAATACATCCTCTATTACAAACCATAATAAGGTCTTACACAAATAAAGGATCTCATGATCCAGTCTTAATACAAATCAAGCAGCAGAAAGAAACATAGTAGAGGCTCCATCTTGAGAATCACATGCAATGCTGACGATGGGAGATGATCCTAGTTGTCATAGGCGTCCTTCTCTCCATCATCCTGATAGTCCTCCTCATAGTCTGGCCACGGGAATAGCCAGGGACAAAGCCATGAGTACTCTTTAAGTACTTGCAAACTATCAGTAACAAGTAAGGTAGCTCTAGTAGTAATGTTATGCTCTAGGTTTATTTGCAAAAAGGCAGATTTATCTAAACTGAGTTTAGAAGTAAAGAAAACTAAGTTAATGTTCTAAATCACTTAAGTGGGAACCTAGTTTTTCATATTCACAACCCTGTTGTGGTCAAGTCAAAATCATAGTTCACTTCACAAGTCATTTTGAAAACATCTAACGACGAAACAGTATGGCCACTCCAACTGTCCATGACCGCGGACGCGGCTATTTGAATAGTTTGACACTCTGCAGAGGTGGTACACTTTCACCACAAAATTCGATACATCTATCAAGGATAACCCTAAATCATCATACTTAGTATGCGGATAATCAATCATAACCTTTCAATTACACACTCTAGTATAGGCACCTCCCTTATGAGCTTGGCCTCTCAGCCATGGCCATCTGCCATCCTGGGCACTGCATAAGTGAAGATCATCATGAGGTAGCCTCAGCTCAAAGCTCTTCCACGAGGGAACCCATACTAAGGCATATAAACTTCCGGCTAAGCCCTACCCAATTCAGGTATTGTGGTTGTACGATAAAATTGGAATGGTATCACATCCGAACCCAACCATCAGTTTTTATAAAAAGGGCTAAGGCTCATGCCTCAACATTTTCATCATCAAATCCTTTTGTGTTTCTCAACACATGTGAAAACATCTCAATATAATGAAACATCATTCCAAGGTTTTCACAATCATTTTCACCAAGTATTCTCATCTAAAGTGATCAAGTTTTATGCTTAGCACTAGCCACTAAGGTTAAGAGTGTTAACTAATGAGGGGTGCTAATCTTCAATCTCATGCCATATAATGACATCTAAGTATAGTCCTAGTTTTATACTCTTTATGCTATCTATACTACTTCTTCAATACTCACAAAGTATTAACTAAAAAGTAAAGAACTTTGGTAAAGTAAAAGAATAAAGCTTGCAAGTAAAACTTGGGATTGGTTTAAATCAAAGGTATATAACCAAGCATGCCTAATGCATATTTCTTAGGTTAAAGCTTGCATTGTTAACTTGTATAATTCTAGCTTGCGTTGATTGGTGCAGTGATTGAAGTTTTCTTTGTCTTCTGCTTGGTAGAACTCCTCCTCCTCGTATCCGGGGTCGGTACTATCGTCTATAAATAAATACGGGGTACAAAATCACCAAACAATTCTTAACTAATTCTATTTAGCACACTAAGGCTCACACTTGATGATCTAGCATCATCACATGAAATAAATACTTAGTTTTTATTTATCTTATTTGAGAAAAGTAATTTCTACTCAATGAAATTAATTAAGATGTAATATTCTCCAAGTAAAATATGGGTCATGTGGACACCTCATCACCACATATTCCAATACATGGGAATGTGATTAAAAGGGTTGATCATATTTTATATGGTTTAAGATTATCATTTAATAGATTTAAAGTGACTAGAAATGCCCTAATAGCATTATTTTCGTACTAGTCCAATGTCACTACATGCAAACCTAAATGTTTTTACATACTCAGATAGATCTTGTCAAATGTGATTTTTGAGAGTTGGAATCAACTCAAAATCTATTATGGTTGATTTTTGAAAAATGTTTGAATGTAGAAAAGTCTCTGTCCTGTTATTTTTGGTATAGGTGATCTCTAACTCCAAATGATTTAAATCCAACGGTCTTGGATAGATAATTTAAATATCTTTCTAACAAAATTTGAATCATGCAATCTGGTTCAGTGAAACTCTCTGAATTGATTTTTGAATTTGTGGATAGAAACTAGTTTAAACTAAATTGGAAAATCCTTATTTGAATTCTAGGCTACGCGCGGGAAACTAAACGGGCCGGCCCAACTGCACTGCACAACGCAGCAGGCTACTGACAGACGGGATCCACTAGTCAGCGGGTCTAACTAAATGAAACGGTATCTGCGAATCTAAGCCTACGATCTAATTCTACTCTAACGGCCGAGAGTCATCGTCGACGACGAACTGCTCTGGCGAGGAAAATAACCTAGCGTGGCGGTGGGGGTCTAGCTAGGCTCACCTAGGCTCCAGCTAGGGTCGGTGATGGGGGCGATCGACGTGGTATACGACGGCGGTTCGAGGCGTGGTCACGACAGGTCTTGGGGTGGTCGAAATCGACGGCGCCCTTCTCCTCCAGCAGCGGCAGCCTCCAGCCAAATTCCGACGAGGGAGAGCTCGCCTTGCTTCGAGAAGAAGTGGGGGAGGCTCAGAGAGAAGTGGTGAGTGTTGGGGTGTGGAGCAATGAGGCAGGGGAGGCCTCCATTTATACTGCTGTGAGAGGACCGAACGGTGCGGGCGCAGGCTCGTCGGTGACGATGCTACAGGCTGCTAGCGGAGTGGCTGAGGCTAGGGGACGGTGATGTGTTCCCTGGTGATCGTTGCTGGATTAAAGGCGAGGCGTGGGGCGGTGTGGTTTGGTCGGGAGCGTGCGGCGCTCTACACAAAGGCGGAGGTGTTTGCGACGGTGTGCAGGAGCTGCGGGTCATGAGGCGGCGAACGGGGGTGTCTGCAGGGTTGCTATGATCATGGCGAGCGTGAGCGTGCGCGGAGAGGGTGAGGCGCGGTCTGTGTGAGGTGGTCGGGCGCAGCGAGCTGGCGCGCTCTGGGCATGGCACAAAGACATAAGGTGCGCCGGTGCTAGGGTGGTCTAGGGCTCGTCTGCGGTTGAGGCTTGGACAAGGGGTGGCGGTGGAGTGCGGCGTGTCTGGTGCACATCATGGGCGAGGGCGGTGATGCTTCTGGCGCACTGTCCACTATCGGTCGGTGACGACCAAAACTGGGCGGCGCTCCACTATGCACAACGGCCAAAGGAGGGTTGATCTGGGTGCTGCTCGACACTAGAGGGGACAAGGGAGTGAAGAGGGGACACTGGCGTGGTGGATTACTGCTCAGAACAGTGAAGTTAGACAGTAGTTAGTTTAGTGTCTGCAAGGTGTTTGCTGTAATGGCCATAAAAACATTACTTTGAAATTTTTGAATGAAACTTTTTGAGTGATTTGATCTTAAGCTTGAGTATTTATGTTTGCTTGGAGAGGTCAAGTGGAAATGGTTTGATAGGTTTTTAAAAAGTGGGATCTTACCATATGAACTAGATTCAATTTTCAACTGTCCCCTAAATTGATTTGGAAAATGTTTTTGTAAGTTTGTCAAGTGAGCATGGATACACTTTTACTTGGTCTAGAAAGGGGTGAAAAGAGGTGGAATTGTTTCTATTAGAAATTCTCTTCTAGGAACACTCAAAGTGGCCTAGTGGTTAACTTTGGTCAAAATGACCATTTGGTTATTTAACTCTTATTTGATTTCCTTTTCTTTTGATTTGGTTTGGAATTGGTCTAGATGATGTAGTATTCACCTTTAAACCATTTCACATCATTTGTAGCAATCAAGCATGGCAATTTCAATCAATTCTACACTAATGCAAAACACACATGCATTCATATTCAAATTTGGAATAAAAGTTTTTGTTAACCCTAAACTTGGGTGATTAGAACTTGATAATCTTGATTAATGTTTTTGGGGGTGTTACATGCGTGAGGACCAGTAGCTCACCCTAAGGCTATTGCGGTGGTTGATGATGATGATGGTGCCCCGATAAGCGCTAATGGCCATGAACTTTGGCGACAACCGACGGAAGGGAACGATGAAATTCTCCTTCCACTAAGCTCCCCTTGTTTCTGTACTCCACCCAGAGGATCTTCAGAGCATGGCGCTTCTTCCGGACTACTCCACGGTCTCTGGGATGACCTCTACCGATGACGGTGGTTGGCTCTAGCCGGCTAGGGTTTCTGCCAACTGCGGGAAAGAGAAAGAGAGAGAGCGCGCGAGAGAGAGTGGATGGAGATGAGGACGAGTGAGGGCATCATCGTGGCCTCCTTATCCCCTCCTAGCGATGGAGGCACTAATCTCCATGCCGGCGAGCGGCGGCGTGCTTGCCACGCAGCTGCTTTGGCGGCTGCATGAGGTTGACGACGATGATAGGGTGGACAAACCGGTACGCTGGGCTGGGCTTTGGCTGAGCGAGTGGAATGCTCTAGAGGGTCCATGTGGGCGTCAGTTAGCGCAAGGATGACCTGGGTCGTGGGCCGGGCGACTGGCTGCTTCTTTCCTTTTTCTTTTTCAATTCCATTTTCTGTTTTCTTTTCTATTTACAATTTTTCTTTCAATTTTGATTTCTACAAGGGTTTAAATATCTAGAATTTTTGTAAGACATGGAGAATTTTATGAAGGTTAATTGTAGTCAATTGTTTCTACATTATTTGCTGTGTTTACTAAATGTATAATTATATGAAGGGTTTTGTTATTTAGTAAAGTAATTATCAACTAGGGTTTTAGGGATTTGCTTCTTCTAATAAGATTTCACAAAAATGATTATGTTTTCACTTAATAATTATAATGGTAAGGATTTAAAATGGTGAATGATATGTAGAGAATTCCATTCATACTTAGCCTCATAAAGGAATGATATATATATATATTTATTATAAGGTACTAAACCTTGTGGTTCATGAGGTGGTGATTTGAATTACACGGTTCTCCCTATTTGGTGATTTCACCAAATCCAATTCTACTTGATTTGTAATGTTTAGAATTATCACAGAACAATCTTGGTTAGGTCATTATGAATCAATAACAATCATTGATGGAGAAATGCTCATGTTTATTCAAATATAGGTATATGGGTTTTGAGAGGATTTAATAACTCATATTCAATTATAGATATGGATGAATATTAAGGCTAAGACATATTGCCATCAAGTTTTGTGACCAAGGTGATATCTCAACAAAGAGTGAGTTATGGAGATTACCTTCCTAATGTGATCTTGATGGTATAAGAGACTAGGTCTTTATTAGGGTTTAAGACAATAAGGTTGACAAACTTCCATCAATACTCTCTCAACTGGTTTTCTTCTTATCTCTTAGACATTTCATTTGACTAAGAGATACTATCCATTGGCTGCCTAAAAATAGGAATTGGTTTAACTACTAACTTAATTTCGGGGTTTTGGACAAATAGGTATACATGGTTCTGTCTTGGCTTGATATGATATTGGTTAAAGCTTCTAAAGAATCCTTACCTTAATACCTCACTTAAGGTTATCTTTAGATAAGGAATTCCTTTCCTAAATATACTCTATACATCACTCTTGACTTATTCACAAAGATCACATCCTTTTTAATAAGTTAATTTTTTGACTCCACCATATCAATCATCATATGATGACATGGTCATGTCACTTCAACATGACTCCTTCTTCATTCTTATCCTAGTACACATGGCTTCCATTTCTAAACTACCCTTGATAAATCCATCAATGCAGCTATTACTAACTCTAACCATTAACTCCTTCAAATCCATCTTGCAACTACTTCCAAGGCTTGCAAGATTATAGTTCTCACTATATATTACAAAGGATATCAATCCTCTAGAATAGGTATGGTACTACTTTACATAATACAAGTTTGTTATTGTATTAGCTTGGTTAAACTACTATGCCTCTAACTACTCCATACAACTTATGTTATATACTTCATCATACTCTAGCTTGACTTCTCATAATCAAGCTAGATTAGATAGCTTACTAGGTTTTTTCCTAATTTGGTATGTTCACAACACTTCTTCATCATCTAGTCATCTATTCTCAAGTGACTTGAGAATAATGACCACCATCCTTTGATCAAGCAAAGCTTAGGCTTCTAATTGTCAGATCAAGATCTATTAACACTAAGTTGTAGACTTGTACTAGTCTCTCTATAGGATTTATCTTGTTAAGAAAGCTTACTTTATATTTCTATTTACTTCGCTTAACAAGATTATCATGGGATATTCTAATACTTCCAGCTTTCTCATAGCTCCATAATTACTATCTAAACTCTTGGGTTTAAATACTTCTTCTAGTTTACTCATAAGTGAGTTAACTCCTCCAACATCCAATGGTTTGATCTCCACTAAGGATCTCATTCTATTGATGATGGCACACTCTATCATAACTAGTTCCTTCTTCTCATTAACTTACTTAAGGTCTCTGGAGGTCAATATAATATGTCAAAGTTAAGAGTCAATAAGTGCTAGGTCACGAATTGATTACTCACATTGATGATCAGTTGACACTAGGACTTGGTTAAATAGGAATGTCATCACTTAATATGATATTAAGAATATGTGGTGAATGGTCTTGGCTTGACTTCCCTTTCTACTCTACTTGTGATAAGAGTTAATACTTAGGAACTACCATGATATGATCTCTATAAGATCCTTTATTATTCATTAAATAATGTGTTGTGGATTTAGCTTGATTCCATTTGATCTACCCATCGATCAAATTATATTACCCAAAGATAAGGTTTTAGCAAAGGTCATATCGAAACTTGTCGCAATCAACTTGATGATCTACTTCAGTTCCACCAAGTTAAGAGAAGATTCAATCACTTTGACAAGTTTTATTTAAAAGCGTGAAAATTATCCGGATTTTCTATGAATGAATGCAATACACACACCTCATCTCAGTTTATTTCTAAGCTCTAATGCTGGGATGTTACATGAGCCCTCCTAAAAATGACGAGAGAAAATTTGAAGAACCGAAACAGGCGCAGGAGTGCGAGAAGGGTAAAGGTCCAGGTTGATCTCACGGGAGTTGGCCGGATTCCGACGAGAAATCTAGATTAGAGCAGACACCACCGCCGCCGTCTTCAAGCCGAGTTGCCAGATCGAGGTCCTAGCGCAGGTACCATTTACGCGTCGTTTCGCTAGCCTAATCAATATGGGACACGGGAGAGCCATCGCTGAATCGCTAGGTCGCTCGCTCCCTCGCTCCGTTTAGGAATCGGTCGATCGCTAGGCCCTTTCTATATGCACACTGTGGTCTGGATTGCCTAAACTGAAACCTATATAAGGCTAGCAGAAAACTTGGGGCCCTTAGAATTGCTGGGCCCTGTGCGGCCGCACCAGGCGCAGTCCCGTGGGCTCGGGCCTGAGCACGTGCACGTAGTTCCTTCTCCTTTTTCTTCTTTTTTTGTGTTTTCTTTGGTATGTTTCCTTCACACGTTTTTCTTTTCTTTCCTCTAGCTCTTAAAAGATTTAAGTTTTTTCATGATTTTTCTCTTTTGTTCTGTATGATTTGATTTTTTTCATAGGTGGTAAAGTTTTGTTCGAAACATTATTATTTTTTATTGTGAAAGCAGTCGAGATTTGTTCCTCCATGTGTTTAAATTTGTTCCCATAGGAGCTAATTTTTGTTCCTCATGTACTCATGTTTTGTACTACGAGTTTAAAATTTTGTTCTGATTTGTTCATATTCTTGTTCCTTCCATTGTCATAGTTCTTTCCAAAATATTTTTTGTCCTCGAGCACTTATTTTTGAATTGACATGTACTCCTAATTTGTTTCAGTGTTGGTAAAGTTTCTCCAACCTTTTGTCATTGAGAAATGAACTTTTGTTCCATGGTCCTCATCGCTAAACTTTTGTTCCACTTGTACTTGTAACTTGTTCCACGATTGGTAAATTTTGATCCCTTCCGTGGGTTCTAAAATTTTGTTCCATGTGCATGCATGATTTGTTCCCCAGCGCTGCAGTTCATTATTCCACGTGTAGTTTTGTTTTGTTTTGTTTCTTCGTTCTATATTCTTTTTTGCCAAAACTATAGTGTGATCTATATTTTTTGTAGTCGGAAATTCGCATTGGCTCCCGTGTCCAGATGCTCTCACATCCTGGACCAACCCGCATAGTCCAGATGGCAATCCTCACTCGTATATTGTGTTGTATTCTGGATATTGAACAGTGCACTGGCCGTCTGGCAGCACCATCCGTTAGAAACCGGCCGTTTCGGTCGTCGTTTGGTACCAGATGAAGCCTCAAACGTGCTGGACCAGCATAATGTTTCTGGACCGCACGGACAGCTGTTGAACCTGGCAGAGAAGGGTAAATACGCGTCGAGTAATCCCGGCCCAGCTGTGTGCCTCCCCCAACACGCGTCAAGTAATCCCAGCCGAAATTAAAGGCGATACATCTAGGGTTCACCACCATTTCCTTACCCAGTTCCTCGGCAGCATCCAGATCCATGGCATCCTCATCGGCATCCCATCAAGTTCACGGGAGAACAACCGGCTCCCTATATATCATCACGCGCGTGCCATTGTGCGGCACCAGGGTGACCACGAACATCTCGAACGGAGGCACGAGGCCAAGCACTCGATCCAACAAGTGCAGATTCTACAGCGTGAGTTCATCTAGACTAGATTTCCATGCATCTCAGTCCCACGCTTCGATCTCTTTTCTCCTTTTTTGATGCCGATCCAAATTGGGGAGTGTACTTTCTTCAGGTGGAGCGATAATTACGCAGAACTATTGGAGGGACACGACGGACAAGGTGCCGCACACGTAGTCGTCGCGCAGCCTGAAGCTGCCGCGCACAGCAGCCGTCGTGCAGCCTGGATTTGCAGCATACGGGCAGCCGGGAGTTAGGCAGCCTGCATGAGCACAGTCCCACCAAGATCTAGCGAGCGCAATTCTTCTTGTGGCACTCACCAACACCATGGCCACTATCTTTCTGCTTTCAGTCCTAATCGCGCTGCTGATGGCATTTGTCGCCAAATGAATTTCTTAGCTAGCCTAACGTAGTTTGCCCCTAGTAGATTTAATGTTTATTGCTAGCCCATCAGATTTGAAGCATTCTGTATGTTTGCTAGCGCCTGTCAGACCCTTAATGTAACTGCAATGCAGAAGAAATTAACCATCAATGTGATCATATGTTCTACGTGGTACTTGCAAGATCCACCGTCTCTCCTTCTTTTTTGGCGTTTTGAATCGTTCTTGACTGGACATGTGTCTTCAACATTCTTTTTGCAAGCCTCGTTCGATGGTCATCGGGACACTATCTCTGTATTTTTCAGGTTCGCACGCCTGACTCCTTGAGGACGAAACCCGTAGCTCACGGCAGGAAGCATTCATACCCAAGCTCAACAGCCACGGCATCCTCCCACCCATAGCAAAGAACTAGCATGGAGTCTGAACTAGTACTACTCCCCACCCACACCAAGCTCATCTGAGGTATTGTATGCAACCAAGAACTCATCACGAATCCAAGGCATCAGCACGGAAGGTAATAGACATGGCCATAACCTGATGCTCGTTTTTTATTTCGTCCCCCAACCCCCTTCACCCGCTCCTAATCCATCCCCGATCTTTTTCTGAACTCTTTATTTTTCAGCGGCAGGCATGTCCGACGCCGCAACCAACGGCCAGGCCGGGTGCAGCCAGTAGGCCGCCCAGGCCGACGCACCAACTGAGGAGGTCAACGGTGGGAGCAATAGTCAGTCGCATGATGAACACGAGCCTTACAGGGAGTCTGACACAGTCCATGTTCCAATTCCGCCATGTACCGCAAGTCCAGGATATCTGACACACAATACCGTTTTGCGCTTCGCCAGCCGGCGTTATGCTCCACATACGAACATACACGGCCCCCGGGTGTATTCATCATTTACTGCTGCACCCAGGACATTCAATAAGCGGCAGAACTGCAATCTTCTTGCACGATCCACCGGTCCAGGTGACGGGAGCATCTGCTCCCCGGAGCCAAAACTCCACCCCCGCAGTTTTTTGTTCCTTTTAAAGGCGTGGTTTGTTCTTCAAATGCTACAGTTTTGTTCCACGTGTAGTTATAATTTTTCCTTCGCTCTACCTTTTGTTTGCCAAAATTGTAGTGTGATTTTTTTCCGTGCAGTTTAATTTTTGTTCCGCATGGAGCCGAGATTTTGTTCCTCGGAACTATATTTTTGTTCCACTAGTAGTCATTACGATGTTTTGCTTCCTCTTGTGTTATAATTTTTGTTCCTCTCAAACCACAATCTTGTTTTCTTTTGAGACGTGATTTGTTCCACGATCTGGATTTTTGTTTGACCTAATCTGGAATTTTGTTTCCTGGCGCCATCATTTTTGTTCGACTTTTTTTTGCTGGTCATTTTTGTTCGACTTGATGTAATATTTCTTTCCCACCGTTACTGAAAACTACTTTTGTGTACTCTCTTCGGTCTATATTAATGGTCTTAACTTTGTTTAGATTCGTATATATCTAGCTAGTTAGATTAGATGCATTTATATTTAGATAAAGTTGAGACCACTAATACGAACCGACGAGTAGTTGTTTCTTTAGAAATATCTTTGGTTCAACATTTTGTTGAAATATTAGGCAATTTTCTTATAAGATTAATTACCGAAATCAACATTATATAAGCACTAGAAGATCTAAACATATGCAGTCAAACAACCACATCTAGTAGATCTGAAAATCTAGCAAGAACTAGTGCATACAAAGAGAAGAATAGCACGTACAAGTTGACCGAAAAGGTCGTCACGATCATTGTTGTTGTCGTCCATGGTGCTGATGAGGTTGTCGGTTGCTGAAAAAGAACACGAACAGAGGCGAGCTGTCGCGCCCAGACGCTCCCCAAAAATCTTATCGTCCGTCTCCCGGTGCAGGATCTCAACGGACGGGGTTTCGGAGGCCTGCTCTCCCGGACAGCGGTGCACGCAGCCGCCGGGATGGGAAGCCTAGAGAGCAGCGCAGCGAGAGAAACACAAGACGAGAGAGAGACTAAGAAAAGAAGTAGATCCACTAGATCTGTGTGTCTCTTGCTCTATAGCCTGGGAGGTGAGCCGACCGAGTCGCCACGCGGTGGAAGACAAGGACACGCGTCAAACATGCACATGAATGTTGACACATACCCAACAGCTAGTGCACCAAGCAAAAATTTAGTCTTTCACAAAACGAGTTTCTAACTCAAACTCGATTCACGAAACGTGACGCGCGTGTGGGCGAGACGAGGCGGGCGGCGGAGAAGGAGGAGTGCGCGTGGACTCCTTCTCTTCTCACTCACTTAGTGGGAGTGAAACATCTCACCTTATAAGCTGGTCCAGCTCTCTCCCAACTAGCAATATGGGACTAAACTTTGTCTCCCATAGAGCTCCCAAGCTGCCATAGTAGATGGGCCTTGAGATTTCAAGATTTATTAGACTAGATGGGCTGCCTACATGGGCCGCAGCCCATATAAATCTAGCAATCTCCCACCAGATCTCAGAGACACATCATATGGCATATTAGTTCCAATCACTGTTTAATATATCTGCAGTTCAGTAAAGACTGTTAAGTTAAACTTCCACCTAGACAAAGAGATACGCTTACTACAACTGAATAATAGACTATACCTCAGTAGCTTGATGTTTAGGATAACATCAGCTTCTCCAAGATCCTTCATCTCAAAACATTGAGACAAGAAGATTTTGACCTCATTAATCACTTTGAGACTTGTCCCAAAAATTAGTATGTCATCAACGTACAGACATAGGACAACTCCTTCACCCCACCATGGCGATAGTATACACATTTGTCGGCTTCATTTACAACAAAGCCCACAGATGTCAAAGTTCTTTCAAACTTCTCATGCCATTGCTTGGGAGCTTGTTTAAGGCCACACAAAGATTTCTTCAATTTACACACCTTTCTTTCTTGACCTTCTAGTACAAAACCATCATGCTGTTCCATGTAAATTTCCTCATCCAACTCTCCATTTAGGAAAGCCGTCTTAACATCCATTTGATGAACGAGAAGACCGTGTGACGCAGCTAGTGACAGTAGTACTCGAATTGTGATAAATCTAGCCACATGTGAGTAAGTATCAACGAAATCTTCACCTTCCTTTTGGGTATAGCCTTTAGCCACAAGCCGATCTTTGTACTTTTCAATAGTACCATCAGCCCTAAGCTTCTTTTTAAATACCCATTTACATCCTACAGGTTTACACCCATACAGACGTTCAGATATCTCCCACGTTCCATTAGCCAAGATGGAATCCATCTCGCTTTGAACCGCTTCCTTCTAGTAGTATGCATCCGAAGATGCAAAAGCTTCTGAAATGATAGTGGGAGTGTCATCCACTAGGTACACAATGAAATCATTACCAAAAGATCTTGCGATCCTTTGTCTCTTACTCCTTGTGGGACTTTCATTGTCATCCGAATCTGAAGTCTCATCATCTGATTGTTCATCAGTTTCTATGGGAGTTTCAGGTTCAGAAACTGGATCATATTCCTTATTAGATATGCTAGGCATATCTCTCATAGAAATATATCCTCAAAGAATGTTGCCTCTCTTGATTCAAAAATGGTACCGACACTCATGTCGTCCATTTTAGATTTCACCACAAGAAATTTGTAAACAATGTTGTGAGAATCATAGCCAAGAAAGCCACAATCTATAGTTTTTGGTCCAAGCTTACGCTTCTTGTTGATTGGCACGTTGACCTTTGCCAGGACGAAAGCAGTGGGAAGAAAGCGATGCCCGGGCGATGGTAGTTAGAACAACCCCAAGTACGTAAGTAGGAGAGTGTCAACCTTTTCTTTTCACATTCCTCAAATGGAGTAATCTCTTTATTCTTAGTTGGAACAGGGTTTAGGACATGACACAAAGTCAATATAGTCTCCCCCACTGAAAGGATATAGATGCCGCCTAGAGGGGGGGTGGATAGGCGGTTTAAAAACTTTTCCGAGAGTGGCTGAACAAAGACGGAATTAAACTAGCGTTTACTTTGTTAAGCACAAAACCTAGAACAACTAGGGTTCACCTATTTACACCAACAACTTATGCTAAGCAAGACAAGCAACTATGTGATAGCTAGATATATACTTCAAGGACGAAGGCTATCCGAAAGTAAAGTGCATAAGTAAGAGCTCGGATATAGAGATAACCGAGGCACGCGGAGACGACGATATTTTACCGAGTTCCTCCCAACATGGAGTACGTCTCGTTTGGAGAGGGGGTGGTATCAAACCACCAACGCCACAAAAGGCCTCCCTTGTTCTCCTATGAATCTCACCCCAACGGGATCGATCCACACTTCCACTATCGGTGCACTTGTCGGTGGCAATCCAAAACCTCTCACAAGGTTGGGGCACTTATCCACAACTCAATTGGAGGCTCCTAACAAACAAGCTTGGGGAAAGCTCCACAACTTAATTGGAGGTCCCAAGTAATCCACAAACCTGCAAAACCACCAAACCGTCTAGGGTTCCAATGAACCCAAGAGTAAAAAGCTTCTCACCTTTCACCCAATCAAATCCTCAACGAGAACTCAAATCGATGCACCAAATGCAATGGCAAGAACACAAGAAGTGCTCAAATCCTTCTCTCCCAAATTCCACCAAAGCTACAAAAGCTTATGGGGGAATAAGAGAGGAAGAACAATGGAGGAAATCCACAAAAGACTCCAAGATCTAGATCCCAAGATGTTCCCCTCACTTAGAGGAGAGATTGATTGGTGGGGTTGTAGATCTAGATCTCCTCTTTCAAACCCCTCAAGAATATGCAAGAATCAATGGAAGAATTGAGGGCTAGCAATCTCAAGAAGGTCAGCAATGGAGGGGAAAACTTGCAAGGAAGGTTATCCAACCGTTGGGGAAGAGGGCCCCCTTATATAGGTCCTCCAAAATCCAACCGTTAGAGCTCTGGAGCGTGCGGGCCGGACATTCCGGCCAGATTCCGGGTGGTTTCCGATATGGCATACTGAATGTCCGCACTGGGAGAAGAAAACTTGGCGAACCCCCAGGGCCGGACACTCTGGCTGAAAACGGCCAGACATTCCGGCCGGTCCGGACACTCCGACCGTAAACAGCCGGACATTCCGCCCAAGGCAAAACTAACAGAAAGATCAATACAAAAACAACCATAACTTTTGCATCTGGACTCTGATTTTAATGATCTTAGGCTTGTTTTAAAGAGGACAACAAACTCTACAAGATCATCTAGGGAACCATCATATTCCAGCCACGGAGGATATAACAAAATGACGAAAGGTTTGACCTCTCTCGAAAAGACGAACCGGTAAAACCTCCAACATCGAAAACACAATAGAGAATGCATATAAAATCCGTTTTCTATGAACTTGGGCTTGTCATGAAGATTAACACAAGCTATAAATCCTCTCATGGATAAGAACCAAATAATGTAAGGTTTTACCAATCTCTAAAAGACAAACCTATAAAACCTCCAATATCGAAAATACAATAGAGAATGCATATGAAATCCGTTTTCGATGAACTAGAGCTTGTTATGAATATTACCACAAGCTCAAGAACCTCACATGGATAAGATCCAAATAACAACCAAGAAAGATGATGCCAAGTATCCAAAGGTTTGAGCTCTCACGAAGGATATGATCAAGTTACTCACTCGAGAGCCCCTCTTGACAGTACAGCTATCTATCCTATAAACCGGTCTCTCCAACTAACACCATGAGACCGGTAAGAAGGAAACCCTATCAAGAACATACCTTTGCCTTGCGCATATTCCACTTGAGCTTGATGATGACGATCTTCTCCACCTCAAGATGGAACACCTTTCTTGATTGTGCTAGCTTGGTGAAGACTTGCAAATTGCTCCCCATCCTCCACTACGGTAGAGCTTATCTTTTGGGCATACCATCTTCCCATATCCATGATCACCATAGGATGGCAAGCTTCAAGCAAATGATCTCTTCGAGATGGCTCATCTTGAACTTGCACATCATTTCTTCTTTCTTCATTATGTTGGTGTCTTGAAGGTACATAAGAGATATAACTCCAACTTTAGTCTTCAAGACACACTTGATATAGGCTCAACTCTCACTTGACCAATCTCCGGATCACTCATTGAAACCTTGGTCAACACTTAATCTTCTTCACTTTCTTCTTCTCCCAACCTTGAAGCCAACATATGGTTCAAGCATTGCCAATGGACAAATCCTACAAGTAAAACTCAATGCAAACATAAGTCCATAAAGATTGTCATTAATTACCAAAACCACACATGGGGGCACATATGCACTTTCACCCACCATTCCTTGGATAAACCGGTGGTGTCTAACATGGCGTTAACCAAATCTGTTAGAGTCCGATTTTTCCTCTCAGCAATCCCATTGGATTGAGGGGAGTTGGGAGGCGTCCTCTCATGTATAATAGCATGTTCCAAACAGAATAAATTGAACTCATTAGAAAAGTACTCTTCGCCACGATCAGACCGATTTGTTTTGATCTTTCTCTCAAGTTGATTTTCAACTTCTGCCTTATAGATTTAAAAAAATCTAAGGCCTCGTCTTTAGTTTTCAAGAGATATACATAAAGTACCTGGTAGAATCATCAATCAATGTCATGAAATATTTCTTTCCACTAATTGTCAACACACCATTCATCTCACATAGATATGAATGTATGAGCTCAAGAGGTGCCAAGTTTCTTTCCTTTGTAGTCTTATGAGGCTTGCGAGGCTGCTTTGCTTGCACACAAGCATGACACTTAGAGCCTTTGACAATAGTAAATTTCGGAATTAAACTCATACCAGCAAGCCACGACATACAACCAAAATTAATATGACAAAGTCGTAAATGTCAAACATTAGTTTCATTACTAGTAGTGCAAACATGGTTCACTACATCATCACAGAAGTCTACCAATGAAAAACGGAACATGCCTCCGCATTCATAGCCTTTTCCAACAAAGGTTCCATACTTAGACAGTACAACTTTATTGGACTCAAATACCAACTTAAATCCATCTTTCAGAAGATGAGATCCACTAACGAGATTCTTCTTGATAGAAGAGACATGCTGCACGTTCTTCAATTGCACGATCTTGCCCAAAATAAACTTCAGATCTACTGTGCCAGCACCAAGAACAGTAGCATGTAACCCATTCTCCATCATGATTGAGGAATCTCGAGCCTGATAAGAGATGAACATGGAAATGTTAGGACACACATGAATATTGGCACCCGTATCAATCCACCATTCTGTGGGTTGAAATACTAAAAGAACAGTAGGCAATAAATTACCGTACCCAGAACCTAAAGTTCCTGCATCAGTATTGCCAATGACCATGTTGACAGATTTAGAATTCTGTCCAGCCTGACCCTTCTTGCCTTTCTTCTGTGGATAACGATGAGCCCAATGGCCAATCTTGCCACACACCCAGCAAGCTTCTTTCTTTTCCTTGTTCTGCCCCTTCTTCTTTTTCTTGAAGTTGGTAGTCTGTTAGACTTTGTTATTTCCTTTAGACTTGTGGGCATTTTTCTGCACCATATTGGCAGCAGAATTTTCCTCGGTTCCATTAGTGTGTTTGTCTTTTGCCCTCGCCTTCTCTTCAACATCCAGAGAACCAATAAGGTACTCAATAGAGAGCTCATGCCTCCAATGTTTCAAAGAAGTGGCAAAGTTCCTCCACGAAGGGGAAGCTTAGCGATAATGCATCCCGCGACAAACTTGTCCGGAAGCACACACTTGAGGAGTTCGAGTTCCTTTGCCATAATCTGTAGCTCATGAGCCTGTTCTACTATAGACCGGTTTTCAACCATCTTGTAGTCATTGAACTCCTCCATAGCATACAGTTCACCACCGGCATCGGCAGCACCGAACTTAGTGTACAGCGTATCCCACAGTTCCTTGGCATCACGGATATGCAAATATGCATCAACCAACTTGTCTCTAAGCACACTGAGTACAGAGCCCACAAAAAGTACAATGGCCTCCCTGAATGCTCTCTCTTCCTCGAGAGTAAGCGGATCTCTGGGAGTGCCATCTACAACTTTTTCTATGTCCATAGCAGTGAACCACAAGAGGGTTTTCCCTTGCCATCTCTTAAAATTAGCACCCGTAAAAGGGCTTGGTTTCAGCGAAGCAGCAAAGGCAAATGACGAAAATTACCTAAATAAATAAGGTTTTTGGATTGTTGGAATATTAGGCAATTTTCCCATGAGATTAATTACCGAAATTAACATTATGTAAGTAATAGCAGATCTAAACACATGCAGCCAAACAACCACATCTAGTAGATCTGAAAATCTAGCAAAAACTAGTGCATACAAAGAAAGAATAACACGCACAGGTTGACCGGGAAGGTCGTCACCGCAGCAACACCTTGGTCATTGTTGTTGTTGCCCATGGTGCTGATAAGGTCGTCGGTTGCTGAAGAAGAATACACGAACAGAGGCAAGCAGTCGCGCCGAGACGCTCCCCAAAAACCTTATCGCCCGTCTTCTGGTGCAGGATCTCAACGGACATCAGTGCATGCAACCGCCGGGATGGAAAAGCGTAGAGAGCAGCGCAACGAGAGGAACACACGGTGAGAGAGATTGAGAAAAGAACTAGATCCACTAGATCTGTCTGTCTCTCGCTCTATAGCCTGAGAGGTGAGCCGACCGAGTCGCCACGCGGTGGAAGATAAGGACATGCGTCAAACATGCACACGAATGTTGACACGTACCCAACAGCTGGTGCACCAAGCAAAATTTTAGTCTTTCACAAAACGAGTTTCTAACTCGAACTCGATTCATGAAAGGAGACGCGTGTGCGGGCGAGGCGAGGCGGGGGGCGGAGAAGGAGGAGTGCGCGTGGACTCATTCTCTTCTCACTGACTTAGTGGGAGTAAAACAGCTCACCTTATAAGCTGATCCAACTCTCTCCTAACTAGTATGTGGAACTAAACTTTGTTTCCCACAGAGCTTCCAAGCTACCATAGTAGACGAGGCTTGAGATTTCAGAATTTATTAGACTAAATGGACTGTCTACATAGGCCGTAGCCCATATAAATCTAACACATTTGAACGTGTTTTTTACGGTGAAGTGCATGCTATTATTGTATGATCCTCGCTCAGCCAACCAGCGAAGTGCCAGGCTGGACCCTAGATGCATGGGCATTGGGCGTATCATGAGATGAACAATTAGTCTCATTTATTATGCTACCTCTGTTCGGGATTATACGTCCGGAGAGTTTTTTTATATTGTTTGAGAATATAAGAGTTATCTTATTTATTAGTCTCTCTCGTCCAATACATGTTCTCCTTTTTCTCTCACTTCTCTCATGCATGTAAAATTATTTATATAGATTAATAAGAGAGTTATGAAGTGTCTTGATATTAGCAACTTGGCTCTTAGGACTGATAATTCCAAACGGAGGTAGTACTGCTTAGCTAATGCGATTTCGATCGCTTTATATACCGTGAAAGAAGCAACCTCGTTGCGCCAGAAGGAAATATTGGACAGCCGACGCTCCTGTCTCATCTCTACGACTAAATGGGTCTTGGGCCGCCAGTTCCTCCCTAGCAATGGGCGACACGAGCGCACCAGACGCCTGGGCGCCAGGGAGGAGCACCCGGAAAATGTTAATTGCCGCACGTTGTGGAGCAGCTGGCTGGCGCTGCGCATGGGCTTTTTGCTGTTGGGCCGGTTCATTTCACATGCCGACGTCCTTTTCGTTTTCCCCTTTTTTCAGTTCATTTTTTCTTTTTTCCTTTTTGTTTTTTCTGTTTTCTTTTTTGGTTTCCTTTTTCCTTTTACTTATATTTTTATTTTTCTTGAACAATGTTCTTTATATTTTTGGGAAAAGCATGTTTTTCAAAATTGGTTTATGATTTTTAAATTAGGTTCATGATTTCTAAAATTTGGTTCATGATTTTTCAAAATTAGTTCATGATTTTTGAATTCTGGTTCATGATTTTTTGAAATTGGTTCAAGATTTTCGAAATTTGGGTCATGATTTTCGAAAACTGTTCATGATTTTTTTAAAAATGTTTATTATTTTGTAAATTTGATCACAATTTTAGAAAAGGTTCACGGTTTAACGAAAAGTTTACTTTTTAAATAAAAATATTTAGATTTATAATCTAGTAAACAAAAAATTAAGAATAAATATAAAAGAAAAAAGCATACATGTATCATACAATGTATATGAGTGTGCAAGAGAAATAAAGAGTCGAACGTAGCATGCAACCAGATTTTGTCTGCGAGTTGGACTTCGTACAACGAACATACTAACATGAACGAGCGAAAATATAATAGGCTGGTCCAAGTACCCACGACATGTGTATCCGACGGGTAAAAACCCATTAAGAGTATGGATATGAGATATAAAATTTCCTATGGGTATGCAAATGGGAATATATCATACCCATCAGGTAGAGCGGGTACGGGTATGATATCGTACAACCCACATCCATATACCTATTGAGAAATAGAGCAATTTTTTAAAAGATTTAACCATAGTAAAAGACAGATAAAATACAGGCAGAATAATAGAAAAAGACCAAAAGATGATATACATCACGTTAGAGGAACCGCCGGTGTTCCCGTTAGCGTTGGCACCATCGTCAGCCATGTTGTCGAGGAAAAGGTTGTTGATGTCGGGGAAGAAGTTGTCATTAGGAAAGACATCGGTGCAGTCGCTTTTCGTGAAGGAGTCCGTAAAGCTAGTAGTCACGCCGGTAGCGCTCCCCAAAAACCTTATCGTCCTTTTCCCGTACAGGACTCGAAGCAGCGGGGTCTCGGAGGCCTACTGTCCCAGCTCGCGGTGCACGCCGCAAGACGGGATGGGGAAGATCCGAGCAGCGCAATGCTCTGGAACTGGAGGCGCAAGGTGTGTGCGTTGGTGTGTCTGAGGAGAGGAGCGACCTCTCACTCTTATATGCACGGGTAGGTAGGCGAACAGTCGCCGTCGGGAGAGGAAACGAACATGCATCGACCGAAGCCGAACAGCCTCCACTAAGTTTGAATTAAATCTCCACTGAGTTTGTATTAAATCGAATTAAATTTCCACTAAGTTCGTATTAAAAATACACTCACGCGGACTGTTCAAATTATTATCCATTTATGCGTGGCAAAAAAAAAAGAAGCTCTCGGCTCGAGGCATTCCCAACCGCAACAGCAGACGCTGCTTCGTGTGACGTCCAGACGTGGCGAAGTGATGGCGGAGGAGGTGGAGCGCGCGTGTATATGTCTTCTCTTCTCAAGCTCGTATAAGTGGTGGAAGAGCTCTCCTTATAAGCTGGTCCAACTTCCACTCAATTAGCAATGTGAGACTAAACTCTTGTGCCACCTCTTTGCCTTGCATGAATGGGCCAAGTGGGCCTCTAGGATTTCAGGAATTGTTGAATAGTATAAATGGGCTAGGCCTTTATTAGGCAAAAATTCCAACAATCCCCACCAGATCCTAGAGGCACACATAAATTTGCCTATGGTTCCAAAACATTGTTTATATATTGGTACTAGCGGAGACTGTTAAGTTGAACTTCCACCTAGAACTCTATGCTACACTAGTTTGCAACTTATACAGTGGACTATGCCTTGAACTGCAAGTTTACTGCATTCTAGCTTGACACAAAGCCTTGACCAATACTGAGCTGCCATGGGACTTCCCCTCGGGTGGAGTTTATGTGTCATACTCCATAGCCTTTCATGAGTTTATTAGAGAGCACCCAACTCTCATAGACTGCGACGTTTAACAGTCAGACTCATATAGGTGTGTTCTTAAAAAGATGTTCTGCAGGACAACATCTCTGCTTAAACTAAGCCACTTAGAACACATTAAGATAAATCAACCTGCCATGCAGAATAGGAAAGTATTGCATCTTCACGGAGTGGTGATTAAAGTAGGGATACTTTCCTCTCAGTTAATCAACAGCTTGTCTCCCAATTCTAATTCATGGGATCTCCAATCACATAGGGTGGTTTACCACTATGGAAAACTTATATTGTGGGTCTCATTCCCATCTCCTTTGATGCGTTTTCTATCATGTTACGTGATATACCCTTTGTGAAGGGATCTGCCAGATTCTTAGATGTTTGGATATAATCCAACGCAATAACTCCGGAGTTTCTCATTTTTCTGAAAGATTTCAATCTCCTCTTCACATGTCTTGAGAACTTCATGTTATCCTTAGAGCTGTCCACTTTAACAGTCACAGTTTGATTATCACAGTTCATTGAGATTGCGGATATAGGTTTCTAAACAATAGGTAAGTCCATCAAGAGTTCTCGAAGCCACTCTGCTTCAACAGTGGCTGTGTCTAATGCTGCGAGTTCTTCTTCCATAGTTGACCTCGTTAAGATGGCCTGCTTGCAAGACTTCCAAGAAACAGCACCACCACCAAGTGTAAATATATATCCACTCGTGGCCTTTATCTCACCAGCATCAGATATCCAATTTGAGTCACTATATCCCTCCAGCACCCTTGGGTACCCAGTATAGTGAATGCCGTAGCTCGCAGTGCCATTTAGATAGCGCATGACTCTCTCAAGAGCTTGCCAATGATCATCTCTAGGATTTGAAACAAACCGACTGAGTTTGCTTACAGCAAAAGTGATGTCAGGCCTCGTAGCGTTAGCTAAATACATATGCGACCCAATAATCTGAAAATATGTCAATTGATCTCTAGTAGTGCCTCTATTCTTTCGAAGTAACACACTAGGATCATACGGTGTTAGAGAAGACTTGCAGTTTCTATACCCAAAGCGACTCAAGATCTTTTCAACATAGTGAGACTGAAGCAGTGTGATCCCACCATTACCATCTCTCAATAGCTTGATGTTCAAAATAACATCAACTACTCCTAGATCCTTCATCTCAAAAGACCGAGATAAGAAATCCTTGACTTCCTTAATCACATTAAGAGTGGTCCCAAAAATCAGTATGTCATCAACATACAAACAAAGAATTACTCCCTCGCCCCCACCATAACGATAGTACACACATTTGTCATCTTCGTTTACAGCAAAACCTGCAGTGGTTAGGGTTCTCTCAAACTTCTCGTGCCACTGCTTAGGTGCTTGTTTAAGGCCATATAAAGACTTCAACAACTTACGCACTTTTCCTTCTTGGCCACTCACTACAAATCCATCTGGTTGATCCATATATATTTCCTCGTCCAACTCTCCATTTAGGAAAGTCGTCTTAACGTCCATTTGATGAACGAGAAGACCATGTGAGGCAGCCAAGATAGTAGTACGCGAATGGTGGTCAATCTGGCTACGAGTGAGTAAGTATCAAAGAAGTCCTCACCTTCTTTTTAGGTATAACCCTTGGCTACAAGTCTCGCCTTGTACTTCTCAATAGTACCATCAGGCCTAAGTTTCTTCTTAAACACCCATTTGCATCCTACAGGTTTGCACCCATAAGGATGATTGATGATCTCCCATGTTCCATTCGCTAAGATGGAATCCATCTCACTACGAACGGCTTCCTTCTAGTAGTCAGCATCAGGAGATGCATAGGCTTCTGAAATAGAAGTAGGAGTATCATCTACAAGGTACACAATGAAATCATTACCAAAGGACTTTGTAGTCCTCAGTCTCTTACTCCTCTTAGGAATTTCATTACCATCCTCCTCAGGTTTTTCCGAGTGTTCAATAGGAATGGTATGTTCAGAAATTGTGGGTATTTCTTGATTCAATGAGTCAGGTATCTCCTGATTTGATGAGCTAGGTATATCCTTCATGGGAAAGATATCCTTAGAGAAAGTCACATCATTTGACTCCATGATTTTACCAACATGCATGTCTGGTACTCCAGATTTTACTATCAAGAATCTATAGCCAATGCTATGAAAAGCATATCCCAGAAAAACACAGTCCACGATTTTTGGTCCAAGTTTGCGCTTCTTTGGGATTGGCACATGAACCTTTGCCAGACAACCCCAAGTTCACAAGTAATAAAGATTTAATCTTTTCTTTTCCCATTCTTCAAATGGAGTAATCTCTTTGTTCTTAGCGGGAACTCGGTTTAGGACATGACATGCAGTCAGTAATGCCTCCCCCACCATTCCTTGGAGAGACCCGATGTGTCTAACATGGTGTTAACCAAATCTGTTAGAGTACGGTTCTTTCTTTCGGCTACCCCGTTTGACTGGGGGGAGTAGGGAGGCATTCTCTCATGGATTATACCATGTTCTGCACAAAAAGAATCAAACTCATTGGAAAAGTACTCTCCACCATGATCAGACCTAAGCCTCTTAATCTTTCGATCAAGTTGGTTTTCCGCTTCAGCTTTATAGATTTTGAAGTAACTCAAAGCCTCATCTTTTGATTTCAGAAGATACACATGACAATATCTCGTAGAGTCATCGATCAATGTCATAAAATATTTCTTTCCACCTTTTGTCAACACACCATTCATCTCACAAAGATCTGAATGTATGAGCTCTAGTGGTGCCAAATCTCTCACCTCTACAGTCGTATGTGACTTGTGAGGTTGCTTCGTTTGCACACAAGTTTGGAATTTAGATCCCTTCATAGTAGTGAATTTTGGGATTACATTCATTTTAGCTAACCGCGTCATGCAACCAAAATTAACATGAAAAAGACGTGAATGCCAGACATTTGATACAAGATCAGATGAAACATGATTCATGACATTATTACACACATCTGATAGTGATAGGCGGAACAAACCTCCACACTCATAGCCTTTACCAATAAATGTTCCAAACTTAGATAGTACAAATTTATTGGACTCAAACACAATCTTGTGGCCATCACGACATAGAAGTGATCCACTAACAAGATTCTTATTTATTGAGGGAGCATGATGCACGTTCTTCAGGTGCACGGTCTTTCCCGAAGTGAACTTCAGATCGACCGTACCAACACCATGAACAGAAGCATGCGAGCCGTTCCCCATCAGCACGGACTGAGTCCCTCTGACCTGATATGAAGAAAACATGGAAACATCAGAGCAAACATGTACATTAGCGCCCGTGTCAATCCACCAATCAGAAGAATGACATAATGAAAGAACAGTAGGTAATATACCATACCCAACATATTTCATCCCAACGTCGCCCATGACAACATTAGCAGTCTTGCTGCCTTTTTCCATGCTGGCATTTGTCAAAGCGGTTAAGGCAAGCATGAGCCCAATGATCAGGATTACCGCACACATGACAAACACCTTTCTTCTTATCAGTATTCTTCTTGAAACTAGTAGACTGTGAGGCTTTGTTCTTTCTATCGAACTTTCCTTTTCCATCAAACTTTCCCTTGTTCTTGGACTTGTGAGACTAGAAGTTCTTTTTTTGTACCAGATTGGCACTTGAACCTCCCTTGGCACCTCGAGCACGTGTGTCTTTTTCTCTCGCCTTCTCTTCCACATCAAGAGTTCCAATGAGATCCAATACGGAAAACTCTTGTCTCTTGTGTTTCAGGGAAGTAGCAAAGTTCCCCATGAAGGGCGAATTTTGGCAATAATGCCCCTGGCAATGAACTTGTCCAGTAACACGCAGGGGAAGTGCTCAAGCTCCTTGGCCAGTGACTGTATTTCATGAGCTTGCTCAACCACGGAGCGGTCATCAGTCATCTTGTAGTCATAGAGTTGTTCCATGACATACGATTCCTTTGCATCGCCGTCCGAGACCCCAAACTTGGCCTCGAGCGCAACCCACATGTCCTTGCCATTATCAAATGACATATAGGGTTCAACAATGTTCTCCCCGAGAATGGACAACAAAGCAGCCTTAAATAGGGTATCAGTTTTTCGGAAAACTTGTTCCTGAGCAGGAGTAAGCTCTTCCTCAGGCTTGCCAAGAGTGGCGTCATAGAAGTTCATGTTCTGAAACCATAGAACTGCTCTCACGGGCCACTTCTTATAATGCATACCCTCAAAGACAGGTGGCTTTATAGAAGCAACAAAACCACTTGGAACAAATTGCCTATAATAGGGTTTTTGAATGTTGAGAAATAGAGCAATTTTCCAAGAGATTTAACCATAGTAAAAGACGGATAAAACACAGGCAGGATAATAGAAAAGAACCAGAAGATGATATACATCACGGTAGAGGAACCGCCGGTGTTCCCGTTAGCATTGGCACCGTCGTCAGCCATGTTGTCGAGGAAAAGGTTGTTGATGTCGGGGAAGAAGTCGTTGTTGGGGAAGACGTCGGTGTAGTCGCTATCCGTGAAGGAGTCCGTGATGAAGCCAGTAGTCGTGCTGGTAGCGCTCCCCAAAAACCTTATTGCCCTTCTCCCGTACAGGACTCGAAGCAGCGGGGTCTCGGAGGCCTACTGTCCCAGCTCGCGGTGCACGCCGCAAGACGGGATGGGGAAGATATGAGCAGCGCAATGCTCTAGAACTGGAGGCACAAGGTGTGTGCGTTGGTGTGTCTAAGGAGATGAGCGACCTCTCACTCTTATAGGCACGGGTAGGCAGGCGAACAGTCGGCGTCGGGAGAGGAAACGAACATGCATCGACCGAAGCCGAACAACCTCCACTAAGCTCGAATTAAATCTCCACTAAGTTCGTATTAAATCGAATTAAATTTCCACTGAGTTCTTATTAAAATACACTCACGCGGACTGTTCAAATTATTATCCATTTATGCGTGGCAAAAAGTAAGAGAAGCTCTCAGCTCGAGGCATTCCCGCAACCCGCGGCGCGCGCGTCGTGACGAGATGAGACGAGGCGTCAGAACCACTCGCCTACCCTCATCCCGTTTACCCTCAAAACTGTGTGCGTTGTCGTGAAATGGTGGTAGTCTTGTTCCATCGACCCTTCTAGGCGAACACTCGAGACGGTGAGGTCGCTTTATAATCGCCTCTTCGAGCTCCTAAAATCCATGAATAGGGTCCAGAACCTCCTCCAGGTGGATGATGACCGGGTACTTGCGCATCAGTTGGCGTCTTGCCTTGCTGGTAATATCCACCTCGTACATCTTTGAAACATAATGTGGATCTTCTAGCCACGCTTTTTTCTCGATGATCCATATATCACTCGGTGGCACAATCTCCACCAGCTCATCGACAGGGATGTTGATAACCTTCTTGAGGTCCCTGGTTCCCAAGCATCCAAAGGGAGGTTGTCGAATCCGTGTTTTGAAAGGAAACAAATTATCCCAAGTGATCATACCGCCCATAAGTGTGATGCCAACTGAAGAAGCTCATTTTCTCTCCACTATGTAGAACACGCTCACAGTCTGAGATGGACTCGTACCTGAAGAACAAATTAGTGGGTAGCACGCATAGCTCAATCTTCACAACCTAATCGTTGATGTATGTAAAATGCATTTATGATCTTTGTAGTTTATTATGTTATATTCTATCATATTTGCATGATATCAGGAGTAAATAATAGCACTAGATTATTTCGGCTCAAACTGTTATCCACGTCGTTCCGATTCTTTTCGGCTGTGCGGTGGACACCAAAAAGTACACGCGGTGATGTCGCAATAGACCCCTGCTATCCCGCGAGGCGGGACCCGCGAGGCGGGACCCGCTGCAGTCCAGGGCAAAATATTTCCTGCAGCGTACATGTGTTGTATCCACAGTCATATCCTGCGTCGCCGGGCGGTGGACCGCGCACGCGAACTGGGCCTACCATCAAAGTACGTGGCAGGACCTTGCTCTATGAGAGGTGTTCTCGGCACGACATGTCACCTCACCTGCTGGGGAGAGCAGGGCCCACTAGGAGCCGATGTAGCATCAGGAGGCATGGAGGATGCGGTTTCTGGTGGCCGAGAGCTGACCTGGCAGCCAAGGCCGTAGACGTACGCGGTTTTCGTGGTCGGCCTACAAGTGAGCTACGAACGTACGGTATAGACGGTCGCTGGTTATCGGGTCCTTCGGCGACGTGACATTGTGGATCCTGGTCGGACAGTTTTTTTTGCAGTGGTAGACTATAGACATACGCGGTTTTTCGCGGCCGAACTATGGCTGAGATGACATCGTAGACTAAAGAAATACACGGGTTTTCGCGGATGCTGTAGACGTGATATTGTGGACTCCCGCCGAACGCGTTTCTACGTGGCGGACGTCCGAGCTGGTAGCCTACGGTGTAGGTGTTCGTGGTTTCTTGCGTCGGAAATCTGACCTGGAAGAGTATACAATATAGGCTGCCACGCATTCTCACGGCGAGATATTATGGTGGGACCTTCTAAATGCATCTCGCTTCCGCAGAATGTACGCTAGGGCCCGGCTTTGCCCATTCCTCGCCCGTCTAGCTATAAAACATCCCCATATTCGTTACTTCTCCTATCATTTTTGTTTTTATTTTTCCTCAAGCTCGGCTTAGTTTTGGTGGCGCGCTGTCCTTTAGGTATCCATGCTAGAGCAGCCGAACAACGACATACCGTATCCGACGTGTTCTGGGTGCCGGCGTGGTTGGTTTTAGACGGAGCGGTGCTGCAAGTGAGAGCTCGCCGATGTAGATTGTACCGATAGGAGAGCCATTTTGGCGTTAGAAATTTAGGTATAGCCTTTAGGAAAGCTTTAGACCTTTTGGGCAAAGCGGCGCCGCGAGCTAAAACTTGTCGACATTTACTACAACAATAGGATAGCTATTCAGATTCTGCCGATTAGTTGTTTAGGTATACAAGTGTATAGGTGCTACCGGTGCGTTGAGCGTGTTCGGTTCCCTGCATACGCCGTCGTGTTGACGCCTCTCCGTCCGGCCAGTGACCTTTCCTAAAATGTCGGCGGCTCTCAAGGCAGCGAAGTAGGGCAACGATGTTTCTACAGTTCTATGCGTGGCACGAGCTATTGCGCCCTAACCCTTTTTAGCTTATATTTCGTTTTCCCAATGTTCTTGCTTTTTTGTCGTTTCTATTTGCTTCACATTTTATTTTGTTTTATATTTTTCTCGTAGTTACTCTATTTTTTACTGTCTTTTTTCGCACCAACTTTTTCTGCGTTCCTTGTTTTGATCGTCTTCTTAAAGTATTTTTTGTCTTTTCATTGTTAAATCATTTTTTGCTGACTTTTTTTCCCTTTTTCATTTTCTCTCGATTTTTTCGATTCTTTTGTGTCTAAATTATTTTTTCCTTTTTTACTTTTTGGTTTTTTCGTTTTTTGTGACTCGATATTTTATCAAGTTTATTTGTGTTTCTATTTTCATATGATTTCTCTGCGTCTTACGCGTTTTTTCTCGTGTGCAGCCGTTCTCTCACGGTTCTTGCTTGCGGCGTACTGCCCTGGTGTATTAGTGAGTTCATGAGAACAAAGCAATGATACATGCAAATGCTTTCGCGTTAGTTGTCGCTGTTAGTGAACCAAGATGCCGATCTCTACAAAACATGATATTTGCACCGTGGCATCGATGTTGACACCGAACAACGATAATGTCTGGCTTAGAATGCAACATCGTATTTTTTTAGAAATGGATTCTATTTATGCTTTACCAGTACAGAGTAAAACACGTAAAAGTAAGAGAATTTGTGATCGGCCACGATAACTGTCTGCTCGTGCGAATGCCAACCAGCATCTTCACCTATCACATAACAGAACGATGATTCTTAAATAATGAACGACGAGAAAATGTGACGGACCGCGATAACTTCCTGCTAGTGCGAATGACAACCAACATCATCACCGATTATAGAATGCAACGATGATTCATATGAAGCCTCCAAGATGAACGACTATTGTGCATTGGCGACGAGGCAGTCAGTGGCAACTCTAAAACGACGATCGTTGCATCCACGTTATGCGAAGACTGTTCAAATTGTCAATATTTTACCCTTTATTTTTTGGTCTTGCATAAATTCTACTATTTGCAGTACATAATATAAACTAAACACGCGAATATGTGTTGTAATTTATACAGACAAGTCATGTATACGTGTTCTATGTAAAATTACCACATGAATATGTGTTGTAATATGTGTACATATATGAAATTTAAATAAGTTGTGTATTACTTATACTGCGTATATTGTGTTTTCTGGTTTCTTACGCTTGTACGTTGTTTCTGTCTTGCCGTTTATACTTTCCGTCTTGCAGTTTTCTCTTAGAACCATGCATCTGGTGTGGATAGAACCATGCAAGCATGTACAATTGTTGGATGTGAAAGCTTATCTCCATCGAGAACCCGCAACGTGTACTTTTTACAGATCACGATCTCGAAATGCATGGCTGACAACCTCAGAATGCACGGAAGAGAAAAAAAGTTTGTCGTCGAAGATGAAAAAAGGTATAAAGAATTCTCCACGGTAAACACCAACACACGTACATCGATAGATGTACAGATTTGGCGCCCACTGATCCGTAAACTACATGCTTTGGAAGACTCCCACAGAATTTAACGGTGCAAGAACGGTTTCCATCCGCACCCACACTCATGCTATAAGAATAGCGCACTATTACCTAGCGTTCTGAGACCAGAACAACGCACTATTACTTAGTGTTCCGAGACCATATTTTTTCTCTTGCACATAGAGGTAGCACTATCATATCATAAATCGTTACGCCTACCGACCGCGCCTCGGGAGCCGTAGAGAGAAGTACAGTTATGAGTTATTACCTTGATTTACATCGATTTTGGGGATTTTCCAAAAGATCCTCTTTATTTGGATTTTAGCTCTATCTCACAAAAAAAATCTTCTATTAGTATTTTTGACATTTCAAGAGCTACGGGACTCCAGAAAGGACAAAGTCAAAGAGCATGCTTCAGAATTTTCTGAGACGCATCCAACAAGCTAAAGTGGACGAGAAGGGGAGAAACATGCTGCAAATGGGGGCCCGTGGTGTGTTCAGATACCCTCGTCCCGCTATGCGGTCCATTTGGATCCTCGAGCATCCCCTATCATCTGTTTTCACGTCGAACTCTTTGTCTTGACCTAAAACCTTCTACAAAAGGGGCCTCGAGGGCGATATCACCACGCATAGAGGCGGAGCTCGAAAACCATGAAAGTGAGAGTTTGTAGTCCGTCGCTAGAAGAAGATTGGAGGGGAACCGCTGCCAGAAATGCCTTCGGCCACTTCTCCTCCTTCACCAACACCTCCTCATCATTCTCCACCATGAGAGGGGAGTAGTCCACCCCTTGGACTTGGGGTTTATGGTGGTACATAGAGAGTAGTCCACGCTCTATGTATGATCTTTATTCTAGATCATATGATCTTCCCTACATGATTACGGTGCTATCTATATTGTGCTATGAGATGATACATGTTATGCATTTATTATTATGTTGGGAATTTATGGCTTGCCATACTCTGGAAGCATGTTATGGTATCTATGTATTGGATTATCGGTATATGTGACGGAAGCATCAGGGTAATGCGAGTGGTAATGCCTTGTATTTCCACATCACGAGTTGTTTGACTACACTAAGTGTAGGTGGATGAGAGAGATGCGATATTCACACAACAAATAAACTTTTGACTCAATGTTATAGTGTGTTTTGTTGGGGATATACTCCCCGGGTATACCCACTGCTACTCACTGACCAGGGTGGCACACTTCTGGGTTAGAGCTTTGCTCCATGGGAGGCCTAGTCAGGTAAAGAAGATGGAAGCCCATATGGCTACTGGAAGGCCTAGAATACTTACTGACTTACGCCTATAGTTAGACTTGTAGTCCAAGTTGTACTATGTACCGAGTCTGTATCATAGCCGAATAGTTTTATCATGTAAATCCTAGGTCGGATGACTATATAAGCCGACCTAGGGGCCAACATTTGGGGAATAATCAAACAAAACTCGCACAGGTGATACCGATCCTTGTAATCCTCTATAAACTTCTAGATCTCCTGTTATAGTGGATTCTAGCAGGAAGTAGGATCCAGCCAGCGGAGTCGGATCTAAACCTGGGTAAACTTATGTGCTCACCGTCCCGTACAATCGTATGTCTTATGCCCCACCTTTTCCCATGCCTCGAGGACCCCCTCATGGTGTAATTTTCTTCATTGCAACGACAATTGGAGCCCACCGTGGGGAAAGTGACCTTCGGATCCGTGTTCTGGGCAGAATCTTCACGTGCGGGAATCGGTGAAACAATCCCCATGAGTTACGTCCTCTACGCCAACAACGTACCTCTTGTACTTCTCGACGAGGCCTGGATTCCGGCTAGGGAGGCTGTGACAAGCTACACCATCATGCCAATCAGTGAGATCGACATCTACCTCGGTTTCGCTGAACTTTCCCAACCCACCCCAACGGTGATGACAGAGGTGAAAGGGATATGGCCTAGAGGAAAATAATAAATAGGTATATTATCATATCTCCAATTATTTCATAATAGTTTCATACTGTGTTATAATTGTATCAAGCGAAAACATTGATACAAGTGTGGTGTGTAAACAAACCAGGTCCCTAGTGGCATCTATTCAACTAGTTCGTTGGGCAACCGATGATCAAGGTTTCCTGATCATGGTGTATTTATGCTAGTTGACAACAGAGTCATAGCATTAGAGAATGGAATGATGGACATTACCCACTTGAAGTACCGAAGTGAGATCAAGTCACATGGTTTATCGTTGCAATCCTCGGAAACTAAGTGACCTTCTCCTTAGACCGTGAGATCACATTAATCACTATCTCCCACGGCTTCTTTGATTACATCAAACGCCATGTCCATAACTGGGTGACTATGAAGATGTGCATTGATGTCTACGCACTTCTATTCTTGTAGATAGTTGTTGGGCCTCCAAGTGCAAAGGTTTGTAGAACAACAGCAAGTTTTCCCTTAAGTGGATCACCCAAGGTTTATCGAACTCAGGGAGGAAGTGGTCAAAGGTATTCCCTCTCAAGCAACCCTGCAATCAAGATACAAGAAGTCTCTTGTGTCCCCAACACACCCAATACACTTGTCAGGTGTATAGGTGCACTAGTTCGGCGAAGAGATAGTGAATCACAAGTGGTATGGATAATTATAAGTGGTAACGGTGCCAGAAAATAGCTTGCTGGCGTGTGGTTGACGTGAGAAAAGACTAAAGGCAAACTGAAATAAAGAAGGAAGCAAGCAAACATGTAACAGATCTAATAGCAAACTGTGTTTCAATGCTAAGAAACAAGGCCTAGGGATCATACTTTCACTAGTGAACACTCTCATATAAATACCTTCTCTTTATGATAATACTCTTAACTACTCTTCGGTTGGACACTCTAATCGTTGGCAGGGCTATAACAACACACCTCAAAGTAAGCCTTTCCCATCTAGATAACCCCACACTATCACCTTGAGCACTAGACGGTTCAAACAAACACCACAATTTCATAAAGACATCCAACTCCAAATATAACTCATAACAAGTATTTGTAATCTCTAGCCTAAGTTCCACCATGGTGTGCAGACTGTCAACTTCACACACATGGGGAGAGGAGAGATCTATTAAAGCACTTGAGTAGCAGAATAGATCTATAGATTATAAAGCTCATGATCTCAATAAGATCATGCATAGAGAGAGAGAGATGAACACAAAGCTACCGGTAGAACCCTTAGCGTCGAGAGAGAACTACTCCCTCCTCATCATGGGAATCAGCAATGGTGATGGAGATGGTGGTGGAGATCGATGGAGATGGCTCCGGGGGCACTTCCCCGTCCCGGCAGGGTGCCAGAATAGAGACTTTCTGTCCCCTGAATCTCCCCTTCGGTGGCGGCGGCGCTGCGGAACTTTTCGTGGATTTCTGATTGACGATCTAGGTTTTATGCACCGGGAGGCTCTTATAGGCGAGAAGGAAGACCGAGGGGGTGCCGGAGGGGCCAACACCACCCACTGGCGCGGCCTGGCATGGCCCGTGCCACCAGGTGGTGTGGCCACCCTCTGGCCCTTCTCCGTCTCGTATTCTGGCTCCAAGTGTCCCCCGGTAAAATAATAACTTTGGCTTTTGTCCCGTCCAATTTCGAGAATATTGATTTTCTGACTTTCCTGGAACCAAAAACAGCAGAAAACAGGCAACTAGCACTGTGGCATCTTGTTAATAGGTTAGTCAAATAAATCATATGAAAAGTACTCCAAAGTGTGGATAAAACATAAGAAAGTAGATAAAACCAAGCATGGAACATCAAAAATTATAGATACATTAGCAACATATCAACATCCCCAAGCTTAAATCCTGCTCGTCCTCGAGTAGGTAAGTGATAAAAAGAAAGAATAATTTTTGAGGTGACATGCACCATCATAAACTTGGTCAAAGTATTTGTAAAACATTCAAAGCTAGGATCATAGTACTTCAATCATAACATGAAAGACAAAGTTCTAGCAATAAAACAAAGAAACTATGTTGCAATATGAAAAGGCACAAACAAAAGATTAATGAATAAAAATGCTTTGCAAGACGTTTGTTTCACATAAAGAAAACATAGCATAGTGGCATTCAGCTTGTACCTCATAGAGTAGCAAACATAAATGCATAGGACACCTTCAAAGTTCATAAGAGTGACTAGATACAAATAGTTTAAAACAAGCAATATCAAAGCTATGCATCAATCAACAAGTCTCGGGACAATGCACATAGAACTAAGAATGGCCACTATGCTCTCAAAGTAGGTGCATAAAGATAGAAGGTGGAGACTCAATAAAAAAGTAAAAGAAAGGCCTTCATAGAAGGAAGTAGGGATTCAAGTTTCATAAAGAGCTTCCAAAAATTATGGTACTTAATAGCTTTCAGCTCTCATTGCCCCTATCATAAGCATCTTGATGTGATTAAGGTTAAAGTGAACAAACTATGGTGTACATGCTTGACGAAGTATAAGTTAGAAATCTCATGTCCCTTGAATACGAGGGCCGCTCCTCATGCTACTCAAGTTTAGTCATCGGTAAGTTCTTTTCATCGTAAGTACATGTGTATCATAGAGAACCGCCAACGGGGTACCCCTTGCCCAATGATACGGAAGAACCCCCATATCAAAATGACAAGGCAAGCAGACAACGAGCATCTCAGCAATCTTCTTATTTACCATGGGAATATTGATGGGGATATGCCAAAGGGGGTATGCCCAGCAGGACGTTCCGAGTGGGCCGAAAGGCCTGTGAGTGTGTCTGGAGGACAGCGATTGGACTATAAAGGAAGGAGAGGCCCATCGACTGGCGACTGGAAGCCCAGAAACGTAGCGGAAGCCTAGTCGAATTAGGTCAAAAGTCCCCGGATCCTTATCTTGTTTGGGGACGGCTTGTAAACCCTATTGAGGTGCTTCATATATAAACCTCCCTAGGGTATCCTGAACGTCACGTTCCATCATACACCCCCTCAAGCGACTCGCTGCCTAACCGCCGAGCTCGCCACCCCTGTAACTTGCTCTCTCATAATCTAATCTAGCAGGAGTAGGTATTTACCCTCCGAGGGGCCGAACCTGGGTAAACCCATGTGCATACGCCCCCATCTCGCACCGCAGATGGCCGCCAACTCTTCCTCACGAAACACTCAATCGCCGCGGTGGCGCGATCGCCGTGGCCATTTCCATGACAGTGGCGCCCACCGTGGGGCATAGCGGGACTGGCCTGAGTTTTGCGACGAGACCCTATTCGCCGATCGATCGGCCGCTCGCCACCGGCCGCATGATCGCCATCGGCGGGATCTTGCAGATCCTGCCCATCAGCTACATCCCGGCGTCGCGCCCGGTCACTCACGCCGCGGTGATGCCGATCGGCTCCATCAACCTCTTTGTCGGCTTCACCGGCGCGGTCGATCCAGCCACGACGGTGATCGCCGGCGGGTCGCCTCCACACCGTGATCTGCTTTCAGAGGAGCAGGTCCGCTCCATCAGGGGCCTCGTCACTGAGTACGACTCGGCCGCTAGCGATGCGGCCGAGACTAACGCCGCCACCAACGACGACGCCCTAAACGACGATGCCGACTCCGTGACCCCTGCATCGGTCAATGAATCCATCACCGTCGCGTCATGGGAGGACTCCATCACGCGGGTCTCCAACCCCGAGGATTTCAAGGATCCCTCCATCCCGGGGATCTTCGACTCTGACTCCGGCTCGGAATCCCCCGAGGATTTTCGCGCCAGATCCAATCGCTTCAACGCGATCTACATGGCGGGTAGCATGGTCGCCCCGCCAGATCCGTTCTCCATGCCGATCCCGCCGACCGCGACGGCCACGGAGGTGGAGCAAGCCCGCATGCGGCTCCAGGAGGCGCAACGCAACGAACTCGCCGAGCGCGAGAAATACCGCCTCGAACGAGAGACGGAGCGGGAGATGTCACTCTATCACTAGCGCCGCATCAGGACCCGCCTGAACCCCGATGTTCAGGACCGCGTCCTGAATTTCAATGACGAGGGCGAACCCACACGTGCCGCCGAGCGCGAATACTGTGAGAACACGCCGCCAGGAGGGAGCAACCCCGCGAGACCACCACCTGGAGCGCCGGCGACTGGGGCCCCTCCACCACCCATGGGCCGTGCGCCCCCACCAGACCAACCACGGATCATCATCTCACCTCAAGCCTGGGACACCAACGGGCTACCACTATACTCCACCCCGATGGACAATGTCGTCACGGCCGATGCCGTGATCGCCAACCTCGATGTCCAAGGTGACGGCGCGCTACAGATCCAGTACGCCAAGGCCCTACTCGTCAGGGCCGTCGAGCAACAGGCCGCGGGAGTCGACCCACGGGGGCGGATGTATTCCCGCTCGTTAGCAAGAAGGGCGGCATCAAGCGGCCACCCCACCATGGCTAACGCATTGGTTTGCCCACCACCCCAGCCCCTGGTGAACCAACCACGGGCCACCAACCCCGCATTGTCAACCAACGAGCCGCGACCGGCGAACAACACGGTCGCTGCCAACGGGCAGCCCCTCGATGCCCGAACGCACATCATCAACAATCAAGCGTGGCGGTCGCGCCAGCCCCACGACCTACGGCACAACCTTACCAACCGCGGCGACCCGGAGCCAAGAGGCTCGCTCAGCCGAGTCGGGCCGCAATGCTTTGGACCAATGATTCGCGGGGAAAAATACCCCACCAATTTCAAGGCCCCCAAGGAAATCGAGAAGTACGACCCGACGTACGACCCCGTCGTTTGGCTGGACACATACCTAATGGCAATGGGGATCGCGAGCCACCGACATGCTGCGCCGCTACCTCCCCGATGATGGAGGGTGCGACACGGCGTGGATCAACACGCTACCCGCCGACAAAGATCGATTCACGGGAAGAAATGCGGACACCTTCGCCGAACGCCGAGGCTCCTACACCCGCGCCACCACCATAGAGGACCTGGAGCGATGCATCTAGGGACAACGCGAGTCGACCCGCCGGTGGATCCAAAGGTGGCAAGAACTGTGGATAAACGCCTCCAGCATCCACCCAGACACGATGATACACTGCTTCAAGAACGCGTGCCGGTATGAACCCCTCGTCGCCAAGATCAAGAGGATCTATCGGACGCTCGACAACATCCCCGACCTCCTCGAGATCGCCAAGCGCTATGCGGAGGAGGACCCCAACCAAGACTCCGATGACGAGTCGGGAGGAAGACGCCGCACTAGCATCCATGACAGCGGGCGCCTACGCGACATGCTCTACAGCAACACCCGCATCACCGGCAAGCGCCGCACGGACGAGCGAGTCGACTTTGTCGCCAACGCCGGCTACGGCCAGCGCGACCCCAAGAACTACCGCCGCAATGGAGGAAACTACCGCGACAGCGGGAACTACCGCGTCAACAACACGACGAGGCCGAAATTCGACCCCGCCGCCTTGCTCAACCAGCCCTGCATCTATCATACCAGGGAGGGAAAACCCGCCACCCACACCACCACCGATTGCCACTCCCTTAAAGAGATTGAGAAGGCGAGACGTGCAAGGGAGGACCCCAACAACAACCCACCTCGGGACAACAGGAACGTCGGCGGCTTTGGAACTGCCGTCGGGTCGCTACATACCTTCACCGGGCTCGGCACCAAGCGTGAGAAGAAGGTACTCGCCCGCGCGGTCGCCGTCAATGCGGTGACGCAAGTCGACATCCCCCACTTCCTAAACTGGTCCGAGCAGAGCATCACCTGGAGTCGCCAGGACAACGCGCCAAGAATCGAGTACCCAGGGCGAGTCGCCCTGGTGGTCAGGCCAAAGGTGGCCGACTACTGGCTGCCCAAGACGTTGATGGACTGTGGGAGCTCCATCAATATCCTGTACCTCGACATGTTCAAAAGGCTCCAGCTCCCATAAACAGCCATCGAGCCAACACTGACGACCTTCCACGGCATCGTCCCCGGTCGGAAGGCGTACCCGATCGGGAAAGTGACGTTGCCCGTCACCTTCGGCACTCCGGCAAACTACCGCACAGAGAGGATCGTCTTCGAGCTGGTGAACTTCCGCAGTCCCTACCACTGCGTCCTGGGACGCCAGGCATTCACAAAGTTCATGGTGACCCCACACTACGCCTACAACATGATGAAGCTCCCCGGGCCGAGCGGCATCATCACCATCCACGGCGACCCCGATATGGCCGTGGAATGCAAGGAAAAAGGCGCCAAGCTCGCCGACGCCGTCATCGTCGCAGAGACCAACCACGCGGAGGAGATCACGAAATACGCGGGCAACATCAACAAGGACGATCCCACCATCCTGAAGAAACCGATCGCCGTGAACTCCACGTTCGAGGCGACCACGCACACCCGCACCGTCGAGCTCGTCCTAGGCAACTCCAGCCAGACGGTCACCATCAGGGCGTACATGAGCCCCGCATAGGAAAGCACGCTCATCGGGTTCCTCCGTGAGAACCGCGACATCTTCGCATGGAAGCCATCTGACATGCCAGGTGTCCCGAGGGAACTTGCTGAGCACAAACTTAATGCCGACCCCAAAGTGCGACCAGTAAAGCAGTCGCTACGACCCTTCAATGAAGAGCACCGCCGAGCAATCACCGAGGAAGTCCAGCGCCTACTAGCCGCAGGCTTCATCCGGCCAATCAAGTACTCCAAGTGGCTGGCAAACCAAGTCCTGGTTCTCAAAAAGAACAACACATGGAGAATGTGCATTGACTACACCAACCTTAACAGCGCCTGCCCAAAGGAGGAGTTCATCCTACCGCGCATCGATCAGATCATCGACTCGACCGCGGTATCAGAGTCGCTGTGTTTTCTCGATGCTTACTCTGGCTATAACCAGATCAAGATGGCAGTCGAAGACGAGGAGAAGACGGTGTTCATCATGCCATTCGGTGCATTCTGCTACACGGCCATGACGTTCGGCCTCAAGAACGCAGGCACCACATACCAGAGGTGCATGCAGGAATGTCTAGCAAGCCAAATTGGCCTCAACATTCACGTCTACATCGACGACGTGGTGGTAAAATCCACCAGCCAAGACGACCTGCTCGCCGATCTAGCCGAAACCTTCGCAAACTTGCGGAGGTACAACATCAAGCTGAATCCTGGAAAATGCACCTTCGGCGTACCCACCGGACAGCTTCTGGGATACGTAGTCTCCAAGCGAGGCATTGAAGCCAACCCCACCAAGATCGACACCATCGCGCGACTCGGGAAACCCGAGTGCTCGCTGACGTCAAAAGTTGGCGAGTCGCGGCCCTCAGTCGCTTCATCCCTCGACTAGGCGAGAAAGCAATGCCCCTCTACTGCCTGATGCGCAAGAACCCAACGTTCCAATGGGACGCGGAAGCCGATGACGCACTCAAAGCGCTCAAAGAAGTGCTACTTGCGGCACCACTGCTCGCCGTGCCACTCGACAAAGAGCCAATGCTCGTTTACGTCGCGGCCTCCAATCGAGTCATCAGCGCCGTGATGGTCGTTGAACGACCGGAAGAGGGCAAGGAGCGCCCCATATAGCGACCCGTATACTACATCAGCGAAGTCCTAACGGACTCACGACAGCGCTACCCGCAATACCAAAAACTAGTGTACGCGGTATTCCGAGCAAAGTGGCGGCTCCCACACTACTTCTAGGAGCACCCAATCACGGTGGTATCCTCCGCGCCCCTACAAGACATCATACGCAATCGCGAGGCAACTGGGTAAGTCGCCAAGTGGGCCGTCGAGATCGGCGTCCACAACATCAAGTACGAGCCCCGAAAAGCGATTAAGTCACAAGCCCTGGCTGATTTCCTCGCAGACTGGGAAGAAGCACAGCAGCCAGAGAAGCTCCCATACCTCTACTACTGGTCGCTCCACTTCGACGGTTCCAAGAACACCGATGGCGCGGGGGCTGGGGTCATACTGACCTCCCCCAAAGGAGACAAGCTCCGCTACGTGCTCCACCTCAACTTCAAGCCCTGCACCAACAATATGGCGGAATACGAGATCCTCCTCCACGACATGAGAGCTGCCAAGGAGATGAACATCAACCACCTACGATGCTATGGCGACTCCGACCTAGTCGCCGGCCAAGTGGACGGGACGTGCGACACTGTCTCCCCAGCAATGATCGCGTACCGCCAAGCCATCAACCAGTTGGGTGGACACTTTGACGGCTATTCCGTCGAGTGGATCGACAGGCGCAAAAATGAGGAGGCAAACGCCCTTTCCCGCATCGGATCGACCCGACAGGCACCACCAGTAGGCGTCTTCCTCGACATCATCCACAAACCCTCAGTCAGCCCACCAAAGGAGATTGACATAGGGATCCCACTGCAACCAGAACCGGCCTTAGTCGCCATGGTTGTGGAACTTAGCGACTGGACAGCGCCATACGTCGCCTTCCTAGAACACAAACTCCTACCGAGCAACGAGACAGAGGCGTGAATGATCGTGCGCCGCTGTAAATCCTTTGTCATCATCAACGGTGAGCTCCACAAGCGCATCACGACCGACGTGTTCCAGCGCTGTGTACAGCCAGAAGAAGGCCGCAAGATCCTGTAGGACATTCACGCCGGCGACTGCGGCCATCACGCCAGCGCCAAGTCGCTAGTCGCCAAGGCCATGTGGCACGGTTTCTACTGGCTAACTGCACACGCCGACGCCACCAACATCGTCCAACGATGCGTCGAGTGCCAGAAGTACGCCAACCAGACGCACCTTTCTGGCTCGGCACTCAAGACAATCCCCATCACATGGCCATTCACCGTATGGGGCATGGACATGGTAGGCCCATTCAAGAAGGCCCCATCTAGTTTCACTCACCTCTTGGTCGCAGTCGACAAGTTCACCAAATGGGTCGAGGCCAAGCCGATCAAAAAGTGCGACGGCCAGACGGCCACCAAGTTCCTCCGCGAACTCATCTACCGGTACGGCTACCCGCACAGCATCATAACAGACAATGGCACCAACTTCGCCAAGGGGGCCATGGAGGAATTCTGTGAGGAGCACAGCATCCGACTCGACCTCGCATCAGTCGCCCACCCAGAATCAAATGGCCAAGTAGAGCGCGCCAATCAGAGCATCCTCCACGGGCTCAAGCCGCGACTGCAGGTGCCCCTCGAGCGCACCCCAGGATGCTAGGTCAACGAGCTCCCCTCTGTGATATGGGGGATCCACACCTCCGTCAACCGATCAACCGGGTTCATGCCTTTCTTCATGGTATATGGCACCAAAGTCGTAATGCCAACAGACCTGGAGCACGACTCCCCTCGAGTCGCCAATTACGTCGAGGCGGCCAACGAGATCGCCCGCCAAGACAGCGTCGATCAACTTGACGAGGCACGCGACCTGGCTTGCTCCCGCACCGCCATATACCAGCAAGGTCTGCGCCGCTATCACAGCCGCCGAGTGCGAACTCGCACCTTCCAGGAAGGCGGCCTGGTCCTACGACTGGCCCAAGACAAGAAGGGCATGCACAAGCTCTCCCCCTCATGGGAAGGGCCATTCGCCATAGGCTGAGTCCTTGGCAACGACGCCTATTACCTCATCGACATACGGGGTGATGGCCAATTGGAGGTCGGGAGGCCATGGAACGTAAACCTCCTCAGAAAGTTCTATACTTAGAACCCCACACTGTACTCCATCGGAATATATAATGAAATTCATTCGGATCGCACAAATTGTGCCCACTCGCCATATTCTTGTGCCACTCGCACTCGTACATGCCAGCAATACGCTACTTATGGAAGTCAACCTCTGGTCGAGCGACCGGCACGGCAAAGTAGTGCGGCACAAGGGCACCGGAAGTATTCGGGCCTTGGGTCGTCCACAAAAAATGCCAACCCGGAGCCGCCATTGGAGTCGCCTAGCCCGACTGGCCCGCCGGGCCCAGACATCCGATACACGCTTCCCACAGCGCTCCGTCTCTCCCACCCTTGCGCAAAGCGACTCGAACGGTTATGTACCACGCACGAGGACTCCGCAAAACGGGAACCCCACGCGGCTCGGGAACACACCAAGTAAGAGAGCTGCCTAGGGCTCGCCAAGCGACTGGCTCTCCGAGCCAGGGGAGGAGACGCGTTACAAACAACGCATTCACAACCTGCAACAGGATCACGACCAATAAGGTCGGGCACCATGCTCGGGGACTCGCTCACTAGACAGCCCCACTCGCGCTCGGGGATTTGCCACTCAGAAGACGCGAGGGATAAAAACAAACGCGTAAACAAATCAAACACACAAAAGTACACACTCGAGTTATACCCCACTAAAGGGCGGACGCGCTCGGGGACTCGCTCAATCAAAACAATTCTTGAACAAAACATTTTCCTAATCATAACACGAGTCGATCAACTCCCCATGGCATACATTGCAAAAAATACCATACAGCGTTCGCCACTTGGCATACATTACAACCTTTACATTTGCTTACTCCACAGGCCCTGATGAAGAAGCAGCGCCACCACCCTTGACGTGCACAAAAAGGGCTGCCACGGGTTTGTCGGGTACGTTGTCAGCGACTTCGCCAACGATGACCAGAAGGGCTGCCCTGACTTCATGTCGCGGTGATCCGGCTCGGGGTCGCCAGGCGCCAACACCGTCTCCTGATACGGCAGCAGATCCCCCATCGCCAAGATACGATCGTCATAAGGAGTGGCCCTCGCGGTCAGCCTCAGCACCTCCGACATCTCCACCGTGCCGGTCGCCGATGGATAGCCACTCGTCACATCGTCAAGATCGAAGTCGTCGGGGAAATGTGCAAGACCCAAGCTCAACGCCGTGGCGGCCCCGCGTCTGAACGCCGAGAATGTCATCCACTCCACAACGGCGGGCACCTCCTCCAGATAGCGCCATACCTCCGTAAGCCCCCCAAGGATGATTTCGGTGGGAGACATGCCCTAAAGAGCCGCCTGGACACACAACGCCGAGGCCGTGGCCGCATTCACCACGACAGTTATGCACTGCGAGGCGGTGTAAGTCTGCACCACTGGGTCGCTTTGGCCTACCACAGCTGCAAAGTCAGATGTCAGCGAAACAATGAAACCCCCAAAGAGGGGACTCGACAAAAGGCTAAAGCAAAGACAGAGACTCACCAAGGAGTTTGCGGCAGTTCTCCTTGACGTGCTTCTCCAAGGCAGTCTACTCGTTATGCAGCCCCACGATGACGGAGTCCGTGGCCTTGCGTTCCTCTTCAGCCGCGGCGACGGCAGACTTCGCCCGTTCCTCTGAAGAAATTGAGGACGCCTTAGCCTCTTCCAAGTCCTTGACCAGAGATGCTATTCGCCCATTTGCCGTGTCCAGTTCGGCAAGTGGGACATACCCCTCATGGGCCTTGGAGATCTCAGCCGGGAAACCATCTGTAAGCAAAGATATCAGAGTATTGCACACAACCAACTCACACCAGGAAAAGAAGAATACGGCCGAACAGACACTCACCAATAGTCTCCTGAAGCCGCTGGTTCACCTCCCGCGCTTCGTGCAAGTCACGCTCCAAGCGCTCTCTCGCAGCCTGCCAATCAGTTGCCTCCCTTTGCAACCCCTGTAAACAAAGAACTCAACTAAGCATTGGACAGAACAATATCCAGTTCCCAGCCGCTGAAATTCAGCGACTGGGAATTCGGGGACTGGAGAAGGAAGAAAACTAAAATCCAGCTCCCAGCCGCTGAAATTCAGCGACTAGGAACTCGGGGACTGGAGAAGGAAGAAAACCAAAATCCAGCTCCCAGCCGCTGAAATTCAGCAACCAGGCATTCGGGGACTGGAGAAGGAAGAAAACCAAAATCCAGCTCCCAGCCGCTGAAATTCAGCGACTAGGAACTTGAGGACTGGAGAAGGAAGAAAACCAAAATCCAGCTCCCAGCCGCTGAAATTCAGCGACCAGGAACTCGGGGACTGGAGAAGGAAGAAAAAGAAAAACAACTCCTAGCCGCTGAAATTCAGCGACTAGGAATTCGGGGACTGGACATACCTGAATAGCGACGCCGAGCATCTTGTGAAGTTCCCCGACGTCAGTCGACGGGACCGTGAAGGAGGTGCGCCTGCGGCGGGACCCAATGTCCGCATCCACGATTTCCGGACTCTGTGGAGATTGCGTGTCTGCAACACCTGGAAACCCCTTCGCCATAAAACGAGGGAACGTCACGGACGCCCTGGCAGGGGCGCTAGTTGCCGAGACCGGCGCCTCCGGCACGGACACAGCCAGGGTTGGCTCCGATCGCGTCGCCACCACCTCTTTGCCGACTGGCGCAACAGCTGGCTCCGCGGCGCTTCCCCCGGTCGTGGCGTCATCAGCGCCCCCCTTCTGCTTCTTCGCAACTTCGGCGGCCGTAACATCTTCGGAGACTTTCCGCTTCTTGGGTACACCGCCCTCTCCCACTCCAGTGGCCGGTGGAATCTTAGCCACCGAAGGGCGACCAATCTTTTTAGCACCAGACCTGCACGAGCCCCTTCAATCAGCACAAGCTCAACGCAAAAGAATCAAGGCGAATTGGGACAAGGAAGCACAACTTACTTGGCGACTGGAAGGACGCGAAGCCCGGTACTAATATGGGCGGGCTTGTCCAACTCGGGACCCAGCTTGCGGCTGAGCCCCCTCTCAAAGATGTCTGAAGCCCACGAAACCGAGGGCTTCCTTGATGATGAAGCTGCAATCACCGGGATCTCTGGCTCCGACACCGCCGCCTTCGACGACTGTGGCGACTTGGGCGCCGTCGCCTCAGCTGCTTCTTGGCTTGGAACCCCTGAGATTGGCGGCGCAATCGCCACCAGGGGAACCTCTACCACCACTTCCGTGTCCTCACCCTCCAACCCCTTCGTTGGGACTGCGTCCCTTGGGGCCTTGTGCGAGACTTCGGGAGATCCTTCGTCGTCGGAGTCGTCGTATGACTCGAACACCACTGACGACCTGACCGGTGACGCAGGCCTTTTTGCTGGCGACTTGGGCCGGCGTGGGGGCTTCGACGGCATAGCAGTGCACCGGGACGTTTGCTCCTGGGCGACCTCATCGCCTTCTTCGAGCTCGTCCAGGCTATGGCTCGCTTCGACCTCTCATTGTCTCTACATCCGGGTCTTGCGAGTCACAGGCGCTGAGGGAGGGACTTCTTCTTCTTCCCTGTCGCTGTCGGAAGGATCCCTCTCAGAGTCCTCCTCTAGTTCCTGGGGAACCTCTTCGTCAAGCGGAGGAAGCCAACCCTCCAATACCTGAAAAAGCTGAGAACCACCACGAGTCAAAAACACCAAGCGAGAAGACTAAAATTGAAGTACGAACGCAGTGATTGGAAAGAGAACTTACTGTGGGGGCTTCATTCTTCACGGGAGTATACGGGGCGACCCCGACCGCCGCACCGGTGAACTCCGCGTCAGTAATCTTTTTCAGGGAGGCCTTGTAGTCCTCGGCCTCCCATGACTCCTTGCTGGTTCGAGACGGGTCATGCTTCCCGCTGTACTCGTACATCCAGTGCGGACGAGCCGCCCATCAGCGCTACCGAGCCAGCAATTGTAGAGGTTGATCGGAATCAACCCCTGGTCCTTCAGCTTCTGGATCTGATCCATCATTTCTGTGACGGCCATCCGCTGATCTTCAGGAAGCTTCTTCGGCACCAACCGACAGGGCTCGCTCCTCTCTGCGACAAACTCGGGAAGAGATACCTCGCCAGAGGGAGTGGCCTCCTTGACATAGAACCAACTCTTCTTCCACTCGCTGGCGGCCTTCTTCGGCAGGAGGAGCTTGACGAAGTTGGCCTTCGGCTTCAATTGGAAGGTGACCCCGCCTGCGGCCAGCATCAAGCCGCTGGACGCCTCGCGCCCGATGCGGCCGTGGAAGAGCTCCAGCCATAGCGGGAAATATGGCCTGCAGCCAAGATAGCATTCGCAGAAGGCGACGAAGATCGCCAGCTGCTCGATGCTGTGTGGACCAAGATCTGAGGGTTTGATCGCGTAGTATGCGCAGAAGCGGCGGAAGAAGAGCGAGGTGGGGAACCCTAAGCCCCTCTCAAGATGACTGGTGAAGCAGATGAACTCGCCGGGTCGCGGTTTCAGCTTAGTCTCGGAGGAGGGGGGAACCCGCCAATTCCCCTTGCGGAGCACCCCAGCATCCTCGAAGGATCTCAGTTGGGCCGTGGTGCACTTGGATTTCACCCATGAGCCCTTGGGAGGCGCCATCGAGTAAAGATGTGGAATCGCGTGACGCGGGGAGAGTAAGTCGGGAGGACGCAGGAAGGCAGAACAAATGAGGAAGAATGAAGAATGCGGAGAAGGATTGCGCAGCTGATCCGTCACTCCCCTTATATGGGAAACGTCACCCGCCGAAATCGGGGTAGCCATTGCCTACGGTAATTGCGCCGTAGTTACCGTTGGAAATTACAACGGATAGTTTGACCAGGTTTTGACGGTCCAACTCCTGTGGTCTATTCGCCACCCGCCAGTCTCTCCTCTCGCCGAAACGATGACTGGGCGGCAATGATGTTCATTGAAATGACGAATGGAGCTGTGGGGAAATTCTCCTCGGTTCTAATAAAGTCCATCGCCGACTCGACTAGACGCCCAAATTGGGCTCGCTTACTTCGAACGCCAAAAGGACGCCCGCGCCTGCATCAACGATGGCCTCGGGGACTACTGATGGGGATATGCCAAAGGGGGTATGCCCAGCAGGACGTTCCGAGTGGGCCGAAAGGCCTGCGAGTGCATCTAGAGGACAACGATTGGACTATAAAGGAAGGAGAGGCCCATCGACTGGCGACTGGAAGCCCAGAAACATAGCGGAAGCCCTGTCGGATTAGGTCAAAAGTCCCCGGATCCTTATCTTGTTCGGGGACGGCTTGTAAACCCTAGCGAGGTGCTTCATATATAAACCTCCCTAGGGTATCCTGAACGTCACGTTCCATCATACACCCCCTCAAGCGACTCACTGCCTAACCGCCGAGCTCGCCACCCCTGTAACTCGCTCTCTCATAATCTAATCTAGCAGGAGTAGGTCTTTACCCTCCGGGGGGCCGAACCTGGGTAAACCCATGTGCATCCGCCCCCATCTCGCACCGCAGATGGCCGCCAACTCTTCCTCACGAAACACTCAATCGCTGCCAGTGGCAGCGACTGCCGTGGCCATTTCCACGACAAATATGGTGCTTTTTTCTCTCTTTCCTCTTTTCATAATCTCTTTTTTTTTCTCAATATAGGACTCTTTTTGTTATAATAAGAATGCTTCATAGACAGCTCATTATGGTTACGCTACAGGTTTCCACCATGTCAGCATGGATTATACCAGCGGCCCAGGCGTTTCTCTAACACATATACATAACTCCATGGACTTACAAGATCCCCTTTCATTTCACACCGACAACATCCATATACAAAAGAGCATGATATCACCTAGGTACAAAGTACCAAGTGCAATGTTGAAAGCGATCCCCATGACAGCATGGTTGTGCTAATCCCCAACAAATAAGTGCAAGCATATACAACATAGACGACACAATGGTTCAAGTTTATTAAGGGCAAGACAAGTAAAGTGTGCCATCAAGTTTGTGATAGCTTTAATCACTAGTTTTCTCATAACAAGTTTAATTCGGAAGGTAAACAAAAACATGAATATACTTGGAATAGCACATGCTAATACGTAGGTATGGTGGACTCTTTGGAATAACTTGGTTTAGGGAGTTGGATGCATGAGTGGAACTCATACTTGATTACGGAGGCTAGCAAAAGACTGGGAGCGACAAACTAAGAGAGCAATAATGGCCATAATCATGCAGAGCGACAAAACATCATTGATCAAGGCATAAAGTGATACTTCAAGTTGAAAACTAAAGGATCATAAAGGCTATGGTGACTTTGGATAGTCATAACATGGTGTGAGCATGTGCCAAGTCAACCCAAATAAAGCATCAAAGGAGAATACCACAATACTATGCTTTAATATCCTAAAACAACGCATGATTCATCCAAGGCTCATTAAGCAATCTCAATTGTTCATACCAAGTCATGCTACAACAAAGAATACTAATCATAAAGCCAAAACAATATCAAGCATGGCATGACAAAGCATAGGCCACAGTCAAAAACAAGCTCTCTTTACCACTTAAGCATGAACTTTCCTACTCTTTTTCCAAACCAAACCAAACTATTTGAAAACCAATGTATTAAAGAGGGGGTCCAACCAATTTATTCAAGCAAACTAAGAAAACCAAGCAAACTAAAACCAAAAACAAAAAACGAAGACACTCCAAGAACAACACAACTGTGCATGAAATAATAAAAATGAAGTGTTTTGAAGAAACCTGATATTTTTATTGATGAAGAAGGGGATGCCTTGGGCATCCCCAAGCTTTGACACTTGTACTTCTTGGATATTTCTTGGGGTAACACGGGGTGGCATCCCCAAGCTTGAGCTTTAGTCCATTCTTCATCTCATTACATTATTTTTTCTTTACACCTGAAATTTTTCCTTCATACAAAACTTCAAACAATCTTTATTAGCAGCATTAGACTCAAATAATAAGTCTTTTTGGTTCAGTTCCAACACAAGTAAAACTTCCATTAAAACACAAGATACTGTATTACTTCCCTAAAAAAGCTCAATTCCCCAAAAGAACTCAAAAAGGAACCAACAAGAAGCAAATGCAGAAAATGGCAGAAATCTGTCAAAACAGACCAGCAGGTAAAGACGAATTTTTTCGAAGACCTTCTGTTGCTCAAATCGAAAAGTGTTGAACTAACGAAAGTTAGATAACAACCTAGGGAAGAAGAACAAAAATTCACGCCTCAAAACGATGTACAGATATTTTACACGATTTTTTACAATGAAGCACAAAAATCTATTTCGGGATAGCAACTTTCCCAATCATTACTTCTCTCTCATTAGAGGTTACTCTTGGCACAAAAAGCAAATAAAAAGGATAAGGAGCGGTTATTACCGAAGTAATAACTTCCAAGACTCATCTAAAACTTTTGGGTTATCTCCCAATAAATACTTTTCTTTAATGCCTTTAAGTTAGGCTTGATAGTTTGAGAAGATGCTCACATAAGAAATATGAATTGAAGTAAAAAAGAGCATCAAGAAGCAAATTCAAAACACATTTAAGTCTAACCCACTTCCTATGCATAGGAATCTTGTAAAGAAACAAGTCATCAAATCACAAAGCAACAAGCATAGGAAAGCAAAACAAGTGCAACTTCAAGACTTTCAACATAAATGGGGGAAACTTAATATTATTGAGATGCATAAAACCATGTTTCCCTCTCTCATAATAACTATCACATGAAACATTCTTATCATGAGCCACATGCATAAAAGAATTAATACTCCCCACATAAACATAGTCATTCTTATTGATTGTAGTGGGAGCAAATTCAACAAAATAGCTATCATTATTATTTTCATCACCATAATCATCAAATATAGGAGGCATATTGTAATCATAATTCATTTCCTCCTCAATAGTAGGTGGACTAAAAATATCATCATCATTGCAATCATCATATATTGGAGGTGTAGTATCATCATAAGCAATAGAATAGTTATCCTCCAAAGTGTGTTCATTTGTATCATCATTGGAAGGATCATGGATAGCACTAATAGTATAGCAATTATTAATATCATCATTTTTAGAATTGGTACCGAAGAGATTTTCAATATCAAAGGTAGTGTGCTTTTCCCAATCATGATCACTACTATAGGTAATAGGCATAGGAACATCATCGAGTTCAGACTCATCAAAAACTATAATAGGAGCAACATGCTTAGGGAAAAATGCCGTTTCCTGTCTCCTTTTACTCCTCCTTTTCTTCTTTTTCTTATTCTCTTTACGAGGGAGAGGCTTGAAAGTAAGATTCTCCATATACCCTGGTTTATCGTTAGAGACAATAGAAGAAACTTTGGAGGATTCCTCCTTTTCATTAATAAGAACAAAACACATATCAGTCCTATCATATTTTGGTAAAATCTCATCTTTTATAATATTTTGTATGTAGGTATTTGTGTGGAAATTATCAACACAATAAATATGACAACCATGCATGATTCTATTCATACCAAAAGCACTCATATCTACCAAAGAAGTTTTTCTTGATAACTCCTCACACCCCAAAAATAATGTAAGTTGATCATGCTGATTAGGAGTGATCTTGTCATCACAATACAAACTTTCAGTACTCATTGGATTAGAAGGTCTATTATTATGGCCTGCGCATTGAAAATTGAAATGACCCACTTCAAAGCAAAGTTCACAAAATAAAAGGATAGAGGGCACAAACTTTTTTACCAAGATCATTTAGAGCCCTATACCATGTTCTAGTTTTCTCATTCCTGTGGGTGATACAATATTCTTCTTCAATTTGATTATTCTCACAAGGTCTATGTATTCCACAAAAATTAACATGCTTATAAGAAGTAGTACTTTAAGAGGTTTGAGCATGTTTATTGGTATCATTAATAACAATTTCATTTTCCATGCAAGTATCTTTATAAGGCTCATGATACATGTCCCATTTTTCTTTAGGAGAATTAATATGAGAAGCAAAGGTTCTATAACAATCAACAATAATTTGAGGACCAAGACCATATTTAGCACTAAGCTCTTGAAAATCAATAGTTTCAGCAAAAGACTTAATGCAATCATACTCATAGTTTATACCTGGTTCTTTACCTTTGTTGTTATCCCAATCTTCGGTATTGCTTTGAATTGTTTCAAGAAGATCCCACTTAGCTTTGAACTCCTTACTTGTGAAGGATACCTCTAAACAAGTATCTAGATATTCCTTGTAATGTCCTAAAAGCCTTGCATATAAATTATTAATAACAATATTACTGGGGAGCTCATGAATGGGACATTTGAGCATTAGTGACTTCAATCTCCCCCATGCTTGGGCAATACTTTCTCCATCATGAGGATGAAAATTATAAATATAACACCTATCTTTATGAAGTTCATGAGGAGGATAAAATTTAGAGTAAAAGAGAGATTCAAGTTCCTTCCACTCCAAATGATGAGGATCATCTAGTAGCTCATACCACTCCCTTGCTTTGCCCTTAAGTGAAATAGGGAATAGCTTCCTCTTAACTTGGTTCATTGAAATACCTGCACACTTGAACAACTCACATAATTCATGTATAAAGAGTAAATGCTCAATAGGATGGACAGTTCCATCTCCAAAATAACAGTTATTCATAACACGTTCAACAATTTTTATAGGTATTTTAAAAGGGACACTTTCAGTATGTGGATTTAAAATATCACAAGTATCATTAGAATTACCACATATGGGAGATAAAGTATCACCAGAGCAAATTTTCTTCTTTAAAGCTGGGGAACTAAAAAGATCATTTTCATAAAAACCAACTTCCCCAAGCTTAGACATTTCCATAGCATTAGGAACAAAGGTGTTCAAAAGATTCATACTAATAACATTGCTATTAGCATGCAAAGGAAGTTCCATGGGTTTTTTAATTTTATTTTTAGACAATTAAAGTTCTATCTTAGGAAAAATACTAAAAAGCTCTCTAATTTTGTTGTTGTTTTCCATTAAGCCTAACTAGTGAAAACAAGAAACAAAAAGACAAAATTGCAGAATCTAAAGGAAATAACTTCGAGCACTCACACCAGAGGATGTGAGTACCTTTTACCTTACGTCCCCGGCAACGGTGCTAAAAAATAGCTTGATGTATACGCACTTCTATTCTTGTAGACAGTTGTTGGGCCTCCAAGTGCAAATATTTGTAGAACAGCAGCAAGTTTTCCCTTAAGTGGATCACCTAAGGTTTATCGAACTCAGGGAGGAAGTGGTCAAAGGTATTCCCTCTCAAGCAACCCTGCAATCAAGATACAAGAAGTCTCTTGTGTCCCCAACACACCCAATACACTTGTCAGGTGTATAGGTGCACTAGTTCGGCAAAGAGATAGTGAATCACAAGTGGTATGGATAATTATAAGTGGTAACGGTGCCAGAAAATAGCTTGCTGGCGTGTGGTTGACGTGGGAAAAGACTAAAGACAAACTGAAACAAAGAAGGAAGCAAGCAAACATGTAACAGATCTAATAGCAAACTGTGTTTCAATGCTAAGAAACAAGGCCTAGGGATCATACTTTCACTAGTGAACACTCTCATATAAATATCTTCTCTTTATGATACTACTCTTAACTACTCTCCGGTTGGACACTCTAATCGTTGGTAGGGCTATAACAGCACACCTCAAAGTAAGCCTTTTCCATCTAGATAACCCCACACAATCACCTTGAGCACTAGATGGTTCAAACAAACACCACAATTTCATAAAGACATCCAACTCCAAATATAACTCATAACAAGTATTTGTAATCTCTAGCCTAAGTTCCACCATGGTGTGCACACTGTCAACTTCACACACATGGGGAGAGGAGAGATCTATTAAAGCGCTTGAGTAGAAGAATAGATCTATAGATTACAAAGCTCATGATCTCAATAAGATCATGCATAGAGAGAGATAAACACATAGCTACCGGTAGAACCCTTAGCCTCGAGAGAGAACTACTGTCAACACCCGGATTTTTAATCCCAGATGCCTGTTATGTCATACATCGCAATCCCAGGATTACGATTTTTGCGAGACATAACAGATTGGATATCATAGTACATCATCCATTACAAACCATACATAAGGTCTTACACAAATAAGGATCTCATGATCGAGTCTTAATACAACAAGCAGCAGAATAAATGATAAGCGTAGCGGTGGGGTCCATCTTCAGGGGCACATGCAATGCTGACGAAGGCAGATAGTCCTAGTTATCATAGCCGTCCTGCTGGCCATCATCTTGGTAGTATCCTTCATAGTCTGGCCAAGAGAATAGCCAAGGACAAAAGCCATGAGTACTCTTTAAGTACTCGCAAACTACCACTAACAATTGGTAAAGTTCTAAAGTGAAGTGTTATCTCTAAGTTTAACTATAAAGTTAAGTTTGAAACCTAAGCTGAGTTCAGAAACAAAGAAAGATAAAATAAAATTCTAGAATCACTTAAGTTGGGAAGCTAGTGTCATAGTCACAACTCTGTTGTGGTCAAGTCAAGATTCATCATTCATTTCATAAGTTATTTTGAGAACATCTGACAACGAAACAATATGGCCACTCCAACTGTCCATAACCGCGGACACGGTTATTCGAATAGTTTGACACTCTGCAGAAGTGGTACACTTTCACCACAAGATTCGATACATCTGTCAGGGATAACCCTGAATCATCATACTTAGTATGCAGATAATCAAACATAACCTTTCCTTTACACACCCTAGTATAAGCACCTCTCCTATGAGCATGGCCTCCCAACCATGACCATCTGTCATCTTGGGCACTGCATAGGTGGACAACATTGAGAGGTAGCCTCAGCTCAAACCTCTCCCGTGAGGGAACTAATACTAATGCATATAAACTTCCGGCTAAGCCTTACCCAATTCAGGTATTGTGGTTGTACGATAAATTTGGAATGGTATCGCATCCGAATCCAACCATCAGTTTTGTAAAAGGGTTAAAGCTCATGCATCAACATTTTCATCATCATAAACCATTTGTGTTTCTCAACACATGTCAAAACATTTCAATAGAATGACTCATCATTCCAAGGTTTTCATAATTCATTTTCACCAAGTGTTCCCATCTAAAGTGACTCAAGTTTTTGTCTACTCTAAACTACTAAGTTAAGAGTGTTCACTAAGGTGGAAAAATAGGATCAATCTCATGCCATAGAATGACATCTAAAGTTATCTAAATAGGTCAAGTTTTATACTTTTTATGCTACCTTCAAGACAAGTAAGAGACTTTGGTAAAGTAAAGGAAGTAAAGCTTGAAAATAATACTTGGGGTAAATAATAGTCAAAGTGGTATCACCAAAGCATGCCTAAAGCATCTTTGCTCAAATCATCTAGTTTAAGTATAGCTTGTTAATCATTCTACTTGCAAGGGTTAGCTTGCATTGTTAATGATGGCTTGCCTTGTGCAGTGCAGTGGTTGAAGTTTTCTTCCTCCTCTTGATAGAACTCCTCCTCCTCGAAAGCTTGGTCGATACTATCGTCTATAATTACATACGGAATACACAATCACCAAACAATACTTAACTAGTCTAATTAGCACTCTAAGGCACACACTTCATGATCTATTATCATCACAAGCATCACATGTTTTATTAACTAGTTTCATTCTTTTTATTTAAGAAAAGTAATTTCTACTCATTGAAAAATAACTAAGATTTAATATTCACCACTTAAAATATGGGATCATGTGGACACATGTCATCACCACATATTCTAACATGTGGGAATGTGATTTAAGGGTTGGATCACAATTACTTTGGTTTAAGTTCATTATTTAATGATTTAAAGTGATTAGAAATGCCTATATAGCATTATTTTGGTACTAGTCCAAAGTCACTACATTTAAACCTTAATATTATTACATATTCAGATAGGTTTGGTTAAATGTGATTTTTGAGAGTTAGAATCAAATCAGAAGCTATCATGGTTGATTTTATAAAAATGTTTGAATGTGCAAAAGCTTCTGTCTTGTTATTTTTACTAGGATAGATCTCTAATTCTAATTGAATTAAATCCAATGGGCTTGGGTAGATCTTTTTAGTAGCTTTCTAACAAAATTGGAATCACTCCATTTGGATTTGTAGATCTCTCTGAATTGATTTTCAAACTAAGGGACAGAACTAGGTTCAAACTAAATTAGAAAATCTAAATTTGAATTAAATGGGTCACGCGGGAATGAAAACGGGCCGGCCCAGTGGCGCTCCACGGCACAGAGGGCGGCTGACAGGCTGGTCCCGCTTGTCAGCGAGACTTAAAACCCGAAACGGTATGGGACGATCTGGGCGCTACGATTAGAATAGAGATCAACGATCCACAGTCGTCGGCAACGACAGACTCGTCGCCGGTGAGACCGAATCCTAAACGACCAGCGGCGGTCTACCGGGGACGTACCAGGGCTCCAGCTACTGCAGCGAGGCAGGCGAACGAACATGCTGTCGACGACGGGCTCAGGGGTGGTCGCGGCAGCTCCTGGGGTGGACGAAATCGACGATGCCTTCTCCTCCTCTGCAGCGGGCTCCTCCGGCCAAATTCCGGCGAACCCAGGCTCGAGCGGCTCCAACGAGAGGTGGGGAAGGATCAGTGAGGAGAGGGGAGTGGAATGGTTTGAATCTTTGGTGCTGGGGAGGGCTCCTTTTATAGGCGCGGCTGAGCGGCAGAGAAGCATGGGCGGTGCTCGCCGGTGATGACGACAAAGTGATCTAGAGGCGTGGGCGGTGCGCTAGGACGGTGGGTGGTGCCCTGGCGAGTGTCACGGCGGTGCTTGTGCAGTGGTTTGCGGTCGGGGAAAGTGAAGAGCGTGGTACGCACTAAGTCTCTGCCGACGACGAGTTTTACAGCGGCCGGCGACTACGGGGCACGGTCGGGGGAAAGGGCTTGTCCGTTAGCTTGCTAGGCCGGTGGGGATCGTGTAGGCGGGCGGCTGGAGCGAGGCGAGGTCTGGCTGCACGGGGACAGTGCGCGCTCTGCGGGCGGCGTCGGCATGGCCGACCGTCTCCGGGCGCGGCGGTTCCTGGCCGTTCTGGTCGCTGTCCTTGGGCTGGGGCTGGTTGGGCAGTGGAGGTGGACCACGGGCTACCTCCAGGACACATGGATGGTGCTGGCGGCGGCTGTGGCGTGCTGTCACCAGTGAGGTGCCCAAATGGGGGCTCGGCCTTAATGGCCATGACCATTTGGTCGTGACACAGTGTGTGGCTGGGCTAGAGAGGGGTAGGGGGAGTAGTGGAGAGATTTTGGTGGCAATGTGGGGAACAAGTTTGGCGAGAACACTTCTCAAATAGTGAATTTGGTTTTTGTTTGAATGCTGTCCACCAAGTGTTTGTAAAAATGGCCGAAAGAAATCAAGTTTGGAATTTTTGGATGAATTTTGGTGGGTTTGCTATACACATGCTTAAGCCTCTGTGGTTGCTTGGGTTTTGAAAATGGATCTCATTTGAGTGGTTTTTGAATAAGTGTGATCTTCCCATATGAACTACATTGAATTTTCAAATGCCATTTAAAATTAGTGTTTGAAAGTTTTTGGCAGATCACAAAGTGGGCCTTGGTACATCATTACATGTACTAGCAAGGGGTGCAAAGATCCACATTTGTTTCTGTTAAGAATTGAGTACTAGGAATAGCCAAAGTAGGCATGTTGATTAAAATGGCACAAATGACCATTTATTTGTTTTATTCATTTTGATTTGTTTTCTCTGGGATTTGTTTGAGAATGATCTAGATGATGTTTATTTCACCTAAGAATCATTTTACAAGAAATGGATCACTTAATCATGGCAATTCAAAAAAACTCCTATTTAAATGCACACACATATGAATGCTTTAATAATTTTATTTGGAAAAGTTTTTGTTAACCCTAATTTTGATGATTTGGATCTTAATAACCTTTGATAAAAGTTTTGGGATGTTACAACTACTCCCTCCTCATCATGGGAATCAACAATGGTGAGGGAGATGGTGGTGGAGATCGATGGAGATGGCTCCAGGGGCACTTCCCGTCTCAGGTGCAACAGAGACTTTCTGTCCCCCGAATCTCCCCTTCGGTGGCGGCAGCGCTGCAGAACTTTTCGTGGCTTTCTGATTGACGATCTAGGGTTTATGCATCGAGAGGCTCTTATAGGCGAGAGGGGAGACCGAGGGGGTGCCGGAGGGTCCCACACCACCCCCTGGCGCGGCCTGGCCTGGCCCGTGCCACCAGGTGGTGTGGCCACCCTCTGGCCCTTCTCCGTCGCGTATTCTGGCTCCAAGTGTCCCCCGATAAAATAATAACTTTGGCTTTTGTCCCGTCCAATTCCAAGAATATTGATTTTTTGACTTTCCTGGAACCAAAAATAGTAGAAAACAGGCAACTGGCACTGTGGCATCTTGTTAATAGGTTAATCCAAGAAATCATATGAAAAGTACTCCAAAGTGTGGACAAAACATAAGAAAGTAGATAAAACCAAGCATGGAACATCAAAAATTATAGATACGTTAGCAACGTATCATGCATCAGGTATTCCAGAGGAACAGTTGAGGCCTATGAATCAAGATCGGGATTTGTTCACCCGCGTGACGGGAAGATACACTAGGCCCACTTGGTGAGACTGTATCCAATAGGTTGCAACCATTGACTAGGTCAAGGGATACAATATCACGATAACAAGTTAAGTGGACTTATCGATAACAAGGTAGGTATGCCGATACCATAGATTGACTAACGGATAAGTCATGTATCGAAGAAACAAAGGGATAGGGACACAAATTTTATGGTTCAAACACGACATAGTCTCATGGAATGCATGGGTAGGGATGAAAGTGGAGTAGAAAGTTTCTGACTTTTCCGCAGAAAAACGGAAAGGGAATGAAAATAGGGAAATTGAAACGGAATTTTGCAAAACAGAAATGGATTTTTTTGGCCGAAATGGAAACGAAAATGGAACAACGTTTTCCGGCGGAACAGAAGCGGAAACAGAATTTCCGTTTCTGTCTAATATGGAATTTCTGTTTTAGGGTTGATGTGTATGGCCAAATCCAAATGACCCATTACATGACCTTGTCAAGCCAAACTTGCAAAGCTGCCCATCCCATAACCGATGACCATGTAATCCCTCTATGCATTCGAGGAGACTTCCACAATTTTATCTTTCCCTTATTCCCTCATAAACCTAGCACCGTGCTATAAATAGGGCACAATTTTGTTGGTTTTCTTTAATCCTTGAGATTTTTTGCATGATTCTAGGGTTCTCTTGGTTCCAGATAAAATCTACATCGTTCTGCGTCTGCTCTGTATTTGGTATGTATTTGTTTCTGACAATATTTGCTTCCGTTTTTGTTTCCGGGGTTTTGTATTCATTTCTGTTTCCGCAAAAAATATGAAAACAAATGTGGCACCACTCAGTTCTGTCTTTTTCCCCTTTGTTTTCATCCCTATGCATGGGGCCATTATGGACATCCCCGTCCTGTTATTTATCATTTATTGAGAGTGATCTTGATCATGTTTGTGCCATTCCCGAACCATAGGTAACACACTTAAGGGTCTGACGATATTCTGAGATCGACATGGAAAGAAGGGATCACTGATGAGAAAGAGAGAGCATTGGAATTGTTCCAATAAGACATTGCCAGAATAGTTCTGAAGAGGACACGAAGATATTCGGAAAAAGGAATAAGCCAAAAGGTGTTTTAGATTAATGGGGATTTAAATATATGTTTATATGTATTAATTATGAATTAATATATATTAAATAAAATATTTAAATTAATTATTAAGGGGAAAACCTCCACTAATGGGCCGATTACTCGGAGGGAACCAACCCAAGAGGGAGGCCACCCCGGGCAGCAAAAGTGCCACTTCTGCTAGGCCACCGGCTAGCCCACGCGGGTGCGCAGCCGCGCGCATGACAGAGTACTAATGGCTGACGCTCAGGGGCTGGCGGGCCACATGCTGGCCCAGGTGGGCAACACCGCCACCCGGCTGCCACGCGAGTAGGCGGGCCGCGGGGCCAGGCCCACCAGGCCACCGCCTTTTCCACACGAGCCAGTGGGCTATTAGCAGGCTGGTGCATGTGGGCAGGCCCAGCCGCTACCAGTCGGCTGCCCCTCCTCTCCCTTTTTCCTTTAGGCCCACCTCGGGACTTTAGGGGTGGGAGTCCTAATTTTTTGCCTATGTATATATATGAGTCTATATTTGTGAGGGGAAATACACCCAAAAGTAAAAGGGGGATTTCCTAAGGACTATTTCCTTAAGGAATTTTCCCTCCTCTTTCTTAGTTGATTCTCACGAGTGTGTTTCCATGAAGAACTGCACACAAGAGAGTTGACATCAACGGCATACCGTCGTGCTGCTGGATCTCGGTTCTAGAGGGTCTACTTCCGCATCCCGGCTAGATCAAGGAGAACAAGACTCACCGTCGGACACCATACGTGTGGGAGTACTCGGATAGCGCTGCCACTTGTGGCGATGGGCTATCGTACAGGGACTAGGAGGAGACGAGTGAGGAGCTTCACAACCTCGAGTTCAACTACAAGTTTGAGTACTTCAACCACGCTCCCCATGGGATGTTAATGTATTCGGTCTACAAGGGTATGTCATCGAGCCTCTATTCTCGTTACTGCATTAACTCGTAGATAGATCTGGGAGTTTGGGTTATTCTACCATAGAACTTTTTTGTTTTCTATTGCGAATACCCTTCAAGAGACAGAAGAAATATCTGGATCCACTTTGTCTGCGGAGGCGGAGGGGTTTCAGATCTTAGAAAAGCCTAATCCCACCCAACCCTCCCCTGAGGCGGAGATCATGGAGAAAGTCGAAGTTGAGGATGATATCCCTGTTGAGATCAGATCTCAAACAGAACAAAACTACAACGGATCTTGATCCGGCTCTGCTGATGCTAGAGCAGGAAAATCTCTTCTAAGGCATAGGCTAAGGCATCTGATGGAATGTCCAACCTCGACAACATTGTCGAAACAGTTCAAAGCTACCCTGACGCCGATTCTGAAGGTCATGCTTGCTTTAGATCCCACGACAAGGAAGAAGAAGAACAGAACTCCAAAACTAGATCTCTCGGTGGAAGAATATGTCAACGAGGACGTCGACCAAGAAATCAAGATGGAGGACCCGGATGATGCGCTGGTCCCTCCTAAGACGAAAGATCCTCCATTGGATGGTAATGTGGTTACCCCAAGTTTCTGTGAACACTACGGAGGAGCACTCATGTGACCAATCACAACTGCTTCAGATCTCATGCCGTAGGAGCTGGAGAAAAGGGTTAAGACCCTAGAAGCACAATGCTTATGACTCCTCGATGAAGCAACACATCTCATCGAGGAGAAATAGTGCCTTAGTAGCAATGTTGCAGATACAAATCAGTTCAATATGTTACAACACTAGAAGACCCGAAAAGGCCCAGTATTGGTGAAAAGAAATATAGATGTCCACAAAAGCCTCTTCGATTGGAAGAGCAATAGATACCATCAGCTCGACAGCAAGGGGAACCAGATCTACAACACACCGGTGGAGAACACTACCGCAGCTTGAGAGATCCTTGCAAACAATCCAAGCCCATAAAAAGTCCGGTAGTGTGTAATACTGCTCAACAAGGGTCTGGAGCAACAGAAGGCATGCACGCCCTTATGTGGCAAGCTCGTATCGAAATCCGACTAGTGCCATGATGACCCACAAGTATAGGGGGTGTATCGCAGTATTTTCGATAAGTAAGAGTGTCGAACCCAACGAGGAGCAGAAGGTGCTGGCTAGTGGTATGGATCAGGAATTCTCTGCAAATACTTAGCAAACGGATTTTAGGGGTTTTCGATAAAGCAAGTAAACAAAGTACAAGTAAATAAAAGACAGTAAGAATAAATGCAGCAAGTGGCCCAATCCTTTATGCAGCAAAGGACAAGCCGGTTGTATTTCTATAGATGACCAAACGTTCTCGCGGACACATGGGAAGATTGTCAAGTGCTTTCGCTTCATATAGCTGATTAATCTTCTTTAGCTTGCTAAGTGTTGTGTGGGTGAACCTGTGCTAATGTACCGCCCCATCCAAGACTAATACATACTTGTGATTATACCCCTTGCAAACATCCGTAAGTACAAGAAAGTAATTAAGGTAGAAACCTAACCACAGCTTTAAACTCTAAGACCCTTACGTCCCTTGTGCAATGGTTTCCTAACGAGGGTTCATGTTTCTGTCACTTCGGCAACCCCTACGATTAGTAGCCAAATACACAATGCATTCCCCTAGGCCCATATAGGTGAAGTGTCATGTAGTCGACGTTCACATGACACCACTAGAAGAAGTACACCACAACTTAAATAACAATCTATTGAATCTTTCTCAACGCAACTCCACTACTAACAACAAGACTTCTCCCATGTCCTCAAGAACAAAACGAACTACTCACAAGACATCATATGGATCATGATCAGAGATGGAATAATGATGTATAACAATCTGAACATAAACAATAATTCAACGGTTCACTCAATAGCATCAACTACAAAGAGTAATCAACACCGGGAAAGTTTCCCCTATGAACTAATGCAAGATTCAACTCAATTGTTACAGCAATATGGAGATGGTGATGAGGGTGCTGATGGTGATGATGGTGGTGGTGATGATGATCCCGATGAAGTCCAGCTTGATGGTGGTGTTGATGGCGATGATCTCCCCTCTCCGGGAAGGAATTCCCCTGGCAGAAATCTGTCTGCCGGAGAGATCTTTCTCTCTCGGTGTTTTCCGCCCCGCAGAGGCGGCGGAATCTTTCTGTGGTTGCTCCCCGAGTCTTAGGGTTTCGTGGGGATGATATACGCCAGAGGAGAGAGGCTGGAGTGGGACAGGGCGGTCACACCACTCCCAGGCGTGGCCTAGGCCTGCCCGTGCCTTGGGGTGGTGTGGCCCCCCTGTGGCCCACCTCCACTCCATCTTCTGGCATCCGGAGTCTTCTGAAAAAATAGGATTTTCCGTATATTTTCCCGGATTTTCTGATCTTCACGAATTTTGCCTCCAAACAAGACCTTTTCCATCAGAGTCCTGACTGCAGCGGTCCATGCTCCAAAAGTCACCAACCATGCAAAAACAGATGAAATAACATAAGTATCACCTCTCAATATGAAATATATCAATGAATAATAGTGAATTAAGACATAGAATAGTGATGCAAAATGGACGTATCAACTCCCCCAAGCTTAGACTTCGCTTGTCCCCAAGCAAAACCAAGCTCAATAAACATGACCTCAGGTTTATGGAGTGAAGAGTCGATAAAAGAATACGGACAAGAAGCATCACATTCATCAAAAGCATAGATCATAATAGAAGACAACTCACTATTATATAACTAAACTTGCAATGAGTAAAGGAAACACAATAAAGATACACAAAGTGAATCATAATTGGTAATGGCAAACTTAGCTCTTGGTCGAAGAATAGTTGATAATTTGCTGGAGTTCACAAATAGCTGGTTTTTCAATGATAGCTTTCAAAGTAGTAAACTTCAAGATAAGAGCAATGTGCAAAACAAGGAGCATAAGACATGATTGAATAAATCATCATATGAATGAATGAAACACATCAACTCAAAATACTTGCTGAGATAGAAGGGAATAGGTTTACCGACTCAACTACAAAGTAAAAGAAAGGCCCTTCAAAGAGGGAAGCAGGGATTGCAAGTCTCATAAAGAGCTCCCAAAAATTATGATACTTATTAGCTTTCAGCTCTCATTGCCCCTATCATAGGCATCTTTAGGTGATTAAGGTCAAAGTGAGGTTTAATCTGAGTTATATGCTTGACAGACTATAAACTGAAAATCCCAAGTCCCTTGAGTACGAGGGCCGCTCCTCATGCTACTCAACTTTAGTTACCAGTAAGTTCTTGTCATCGTAAGCATGCGCGTATCATTGAGAACCGCCAACGGGGTACCCCTTTCCCGATGATACGGAAGAATCCCCATATCAAAATGACAAGGCAAGGCATAATGAGTATCTCAGAATCTTCTTATTTACCATGGGAAATGGTGTTTTTTCTCTTTCCTCTTTTCATAGTATCTCTTTTTTCTTTTCTTTTCTCAATAGCTATCTCTCTCTTTTTTATAAGAAGAATGCTTCATAGATATCATTATGGTTACGCCAAGAGGTTTCCACCATGTCGGCATGGATTAGACGAGCGCCCAGCGCTTTCTAACACACATACATAACTCCATGGACTTACAAGCTCCCCTTTTATTTCACACCGACGACATCCGCAAACAAAAGAGCAAGGTATCAACTGGGTATATATTTACAAGTGTTGAAAGCGTTCCGCGTGACAGCACGGTTATGCTAATCCCCAGCCTATAATTTGCAAGCATATAACTTTCATGGAGAGTTCACAATGGTTCAGGTTTATTAAGTGTAAGAAAGTAAAGTGTGCCATCAAGTTCGTGAGAGCTTTAATCACTAATTTTCGCATAACAAGTTTAATTTGGGAGGTAGAAAAAACAGGAATTTACTTGGAATAGCAATAATGCTACTAGGTAGGTATGGTGGACACAAATGGCAAAGGTTTTGGTTTAAAGGAGGTGGATGCACGAGAAGAATTCCCTCTCAGTACAGGTTTTTGGCTAGCAAGGCTGGGTAGCAAGTATAAGAGTTGAAGGAAACAAACAAACATACAAATGATAAAAACAAACATGCAATCTTCCTTGGAAGCACAAAAGATCTTAACTAGAGAATACTAAACTTATGAGCAAATCAAGAAAGAAAGATGATGAAATTATTTTTCTCTCAAGTACTTCTATCTTTTTCATTCAACTCTCAAAAATAGTGTTGCTACTGACCGAGCCAGGTTTGCCAAAACCAACTAAATTAACTCAATGATCCCAAAGTGCTACCAATACTAACAACAAGATCAATCATATAACCACGAATTGAAAACTAATATAAGCTATGCAAAAGAGTGAATGATAGAACTTCTCATTAATATTCCATAACGGCAACTCACACCAAGGGATACATATCTAACGAGAGAGGGGACACTTCCATAATGCAAACCATACTACAAAATAACTCCTCTATTCATGATATGACTCTACTAATAAATAAAAAAGATAGAAGATAGTGATATGATACCGCGACACTCCCCCAAGTTTGGAACAAACCAAGGGGATGCCAAACCTGATGACGAATTACTCCTTTGGTGGTGGTGGTATCCTCTCGATGAGCTCTCTGATCATTTTCCCCAAGTCTTCAATCTCGAAGGTGAGATTACGAATAAGCTGCGAGTTTTGCTCAATGCGGCTCATGATCATGTCGGGTTGAGAATTCCAGCTCTTGCTATTCTTTCCCCACTCTTCCTCCTTGAAGTCTTCTTTTCCTGCATGGCTAGAACGAGGCAAATCCCAATTGGAGGGTAATTTATCCTTGGGCATATTCTGGTATTGATGCTCATGGATAAGGGTATGGAAAGGATTCCTGGTGCGTGGAGGAAGTGACCGTGGAGCCAAACTGTGACAAGGAGCTTTCTCCCCAGTCTGCATCCGTGCAGTCCTTCTGATCTTGGCAGGTTTCACCACTCCAATGCTTTCAATGGTGGTGCCAGTATGCGGATGTTGGACTTGCTCCTCTTCACCTTCACTCTTGATCTCCTTCTCCTTCCCGGGGTCTTGGAGGTCTTCCCCCATGGGCTCCTTCCCTTTATCCTTGGCGGACACCATTGTGCTTCTAAGATTTCAAAGAGTATGTCCTGACAGAAAACATATCGAAACAAAACACGACAAAAACACAATATCCGGACCTCGGGGGATCCAGGGGGTTATATATTACGAAGTTTCACATCAAAAGGAAGGTACTGGGAGAAAACGAGTCGGAGGCGGAGTCCTAGGTGGCCTCACCACCTTGTGGCACGGCCAGGGGTGGGCCCGCGCCATGGGGTGGTGTGGGCCACCCCGGCTCCGGTTCCCTTTTCGCTCAAACTTTCCTTATTGACTGAAAACTGCAAAAATATAGTTGGATTGTACTTTCGTGGAACTTTTCTTACCAGAACTATTACCTATTTGAACACGGACTCTACAGGTCTCTGAATTTGGTATCTAGTAGATTCTTCCGGGGTCATCTCTTTAATATCATCGATATCTTCATCTTCATATACTTATTACTTGAGTCATAAAACCCTTCTCTTCCTTATTACACCATTGTCTCCACTTCCTGGAAATTTCTTTCACACAAAACTTCACACAGTTCTCATTAGAAACATTAGTATAAGTGAAGTATTAAAACCTTTTGAGTCTAACTTCAACTGAAAACCATCAAAACAAAATCTACTGTAGCAACTCCTTCCGAAAACCCAAAAAGAATTCAAAAAGGAAATCGAATAAAGAAGCAAATGCAAGATTGGCTAAATCTGTCAAAACAGACCAACAGGTAAAGATCAATTTTTTTGAAAATCTTCTGTTGCTCAAATCAAAAAGTGCAAAACTAACGAAAGTTAAATAACAACCTGGGGCAGAAGCACAAAAAATTACAGCTCAATCCGATAGACAGAGGGTCTCACGAATTTTTACGGTGAAGCACAAAAATCTGTTTCGAGACAGCAACTTCCCCAAATCTTACTTCTCTCTCATTAGAGGTTGATCTTGACACAAAAACCAAACAAAACGGATAAGGAGCGGTTATTACCAAGTAATAACTTCCAAGACTCAAAGAAACAAAAACAAACTGAAAGCAAAAACAAATTGGGTTGTCTCCCATAAAGCTCTTTCTTTATAGCCATTAAGATGGGCAAGATAATTTTGAAGAAGCTCTCATAGGGATATGATTTGAAGTGAAAGAGAGCATTAAGAAGCAAAAACACACACATTTAAGTCCAACCCACTTCCTATGCAAGGGGATTTTGTAAACAAACAAGTTGTTGAAACCATAGGAAACTTGCATAAGAAGGCAAATGAAATGCAGCATAAAAACTTTCGGCATAAAACGGGGAAACTTGATATTATTGAGATGCATAAGAAAACTTTTCCCTCTCTCATAATAACTTTCAGTATCATGCATAAACTTAACAATATAGCTATCACAAGGACTATCATAGCAATGATCACTTATTCTAACAGAAAACACAGGGATACTAGCTCTCATAACACTACTTTGTGGAACATTATTAGAGGTATCCTTACAAAGGATAGTGTGTCCCTCTTTTTCATATTTAGCAACAAAGTCTTTCACATTTGCTACAATAGGTTCATCAACCATTTGTTTATCAGGTTCAACAGCTTTATTCATACTTTCATCTTCCATACTAGCCATCATAGAATGTTCCTTTACCTTAACTGGGAAAGGCATTTTCTCAATATAAGGTTCAGGTAAAACATGATTAGCAGTATAAACTTCAGTATTTCTTGCAGGAACACTCTTAGCAACATCTTTATAAGGTCATGATACTTATTCCACTTCTTTTTAGGCACTTCAATATAGGAAGCAAAGGCCTTAAAATAAGAAGCAATAGCTTGAGAGTCTATACCATAAGCATTTTTAATATTTTGAAAGTCATCAGTTCCCATAAAAGATTCAATGCATTCATAATCATAATTTATACCTGACTTTCTACCTTTGTCATTCTCCCAAGCTTCAGCATTGTCTTGAATACGATCTAGAAGGTCCCATTTAACTTCTTCTTCCATGCGAGTGAATGATCCAACACAAGAAGCATCCAATAAATCCTTATCATGTAGAGGGAGCCTTGCATAAAAGTTATTGATAATAATATTATTGGGGAGCTCATGAATGGGACATTTGAGCATTAGTAACTTCAATCTCCCCCAAGCTTGAGCTGTACTCTCTCCATCAAGAGGCCAAAAGTTGTATATTTGATTCCGATCTTTATGAATCTCACTAGGAGGATAAAACTTTGAATAAAAGAGAGGCACTATTTCCTCCCATTCCAGAGCTTGACCATTCTTCAGCAGCTTATACCATTCCTCAGCTCTTCCTTTTGGTGATAATGAGAATAACTTCTTCTTAACTTGACCTGTAGTAATACCTGCACACTTGAACAACCCGCATAATTCGTGTATAAAGAGTAAATGATCACCGGGATGGACAGTTCCATCCCCAACATAGTAGTTATCCATAACACGATCAATAATTCTTGTAGGTATTTTTAAAACATCTTTCTCAGCAGGTGGTGGCTTATGTACTACCTTAGCAGTGGTAGTAGCATTACCAAATAAGAAACTGAGCGAATTATCCATAACGAAAATAAAGCAACTAACAGTAGTAAACAATACTCATAGTAGAAGTTTCCTTTACCAGTTCCACTCTCCAATAGCGCTTCACTCCCCGGCAACGGCGCCAGAAAATAGTCTTGATGACCCACAAGTATAGGGGGTGTATCGCAATATTTTCGATAAGTAAGAGTGTCGAACCCAGGACGAGAAGCGTCTTGGCTAGTGGTATCTATCAGGAATTCTCTGCAAATACTTAGCAAACGGATTTTTAGGGGTTTTCGATAAAGCAAGTAAACAAAGTACGAGTAAATAAAAGACAGTAAGAATAAATGCAGCAAGTGGCCCAATCCTTTATGCAGCAAAGGACAAGCCGGTTGTATTTCTATAGATGACCAAACGTTCTCGAGGACACATGGGAAGACTGTCAAGTGCTTTCGCTTCATATAGCTGATTAATCTTCTTTAGCTTGCTAAGTGTTGTGTGGGTGAACCTATGCTAATGTACCGCCCCATCCAATACTAATACATACTTGTGATTATACCCCTTGCAAACATCCGTAAGTACAAGAAAGTAATTAAGGTATAAACCTAACCATAGCTTTAAACTCTAAGACCCTTACGTCCCTTGTGCAATGGTTTCCTAACGGGGGTTCAGGTTTCTGTCACTCCGGCAACCCCTACGATTAGTAGCCAAATACACAATGCATTCCCCTAGGCCCATATAGGTGAAGTGTCATGTAGTCAACGTTCAGATGATACCACTAGAAGAAGTACACCACAACTTAAATAACAATCTATTGAATCTTTCTCAACGCAACTCCACTACTAACAACAAGACTTCTCCCATGTCCTCAAGAACAAAACGAACTACTCACAAGACATCATATGGATCATGATCAGAGATGGAATAATGATGTATAACAATCTGAACATAAACAATAATTCAATGGTTCACTCAATAGCATCAACTACAAAGAGTAATCAACATCGGGAAAGTTTCCCCTATGAACTAATGCAAGATTCAACTCAATTGTTACGGAAATATGGAGATGGTGATGAGGGTGCTGATGGTGATGATAGTGGTGGTGATGATGATGATCCCGATGAAGTCTAGCTTGATGGTGGTGTTGATGGCGATGATCTCCCCTCTCCGGGAAGGAATTCCCCTGGCAGAAATCTGTCTACCAGAGAGATCTTTCTCTCTCGGTGTTTTCCGCCCCGCAGAGGCGGCGGAATCTTTCTATGGTCGCTCCCCGAGTCTTAGGGTTTTGTGGGGATGATATAGGCCAGAGGAGAGAGGCTGGAGTGGGCCAGGTGTAACACCCTCAATCGGCCCTATGCAAGTTTTAGCGCTTCTCGCCAAACCCGCATAGAAACGATTCAAGGACGCCCACCAGGCACTTGCGTGCGGGTGGAGAACAAAGTAATACCATTACACATTAGTCCACCGTGGAACCCACAGAACAGATATATATACAACACGACTCCACGAGTCAAGAATACAGATATACGATACAAAGATCCAAATCACCTTGAAAACGTTACAGCGTCCGAGTACGGACAAGATGCAAATGGGGCTAAGAGCCCTAAAGAATAACCAATGGCATCCATAACCCTGCCGAGGCCAAGCCAGAAGGGTAACTCTGCTAACGACGTCGAACTCAAACCTGCTAAAACAAAAGGGGTGCCGATAAAGGGCAAAGGAAAAAGAGGAGTGTCAGTACCGAGGCCAGTACACGGCGATGCTAGAATTCGGCGGCTCTCGCCTACATAGGTATGGTGGGCTGAAGCGGCAGCGCACCGGCACTAAACAACCTATAGAGACTCGATACAACTGGCGGTTATCAGAGAGGGGTAAGAAAGACCTATCTAGATCCAACCTGATACTAACACCAAACAAACCCATCCTGGTATTTCCCCCTCGAGACCAAACGAGGAAGTCGGACCGAGGAACTCAGATAGTTGGCAATTTTACTCATTCCGTTATAGTTGCAGCAATTACTAATCAGATATAGATAGCATGAGTCATCCTGAAGCATAAGTAGTGGGCCAGTTTAATTACCATTCCGTTGTAGTTGGAACATTTACTAGTCAGATATAGTTGTCCTGAGGAATCCCAAAACCCAGCAGTTGTTGGCACTTTTATCACATTCCATTAGAGTTGCAATACTTACTAGGTAGATATAACGGGACACAAGGAACCCCAGCTCCACCAGTTGTTGGCATTTTTATTATCCATTCCGTTGTAGTGAAGCTGATTACTAGTCACATATTTAGTCAAATTTATAACACTACTTTAGTTATGCTTGTCTATGATCGAGATACTGTGCTCCAAGTCGTCCATAACCGCGGACATGGCTTTCAGAAAGATTTACCCTGCAGGGGTGCACAAATAGCAACACACACACACGATCAACCTTGGAAAAACCAACTCAAAACCCAACGAGGCTTTCACGACAAAGCGATCACAAGATTCATAAAATATTTCAGGGGGCCACCCCACTAAGCTACCCGCAACGAAGTTGGCCGGCTCCGGAACAGACCCAGGGTTTGTGACGACGGCTATAAACGACTGGGAACCCGAAAGTATGACTGGGCTTATCGATACCGCGAAAATGTGGCACGATCCAAAACAGTACAGGTGCTCCACGCATAATCTTAAATAAAGCAGTAAAGCATGGCATAAGTACATGATAGTAATAAAGCCCCAAACTACTTTGTGGCCCCAAGAAATAAGAATGAATCAAGCTCTGGCTAAGGGGATTCATGGTCCCATATGCGGATAGTGCGATAGTCAAGGAACATGTATCAAGTACTCGAGGTCCTACGGGACACAAGTGAGAGTGGAAGAACCAAATAACATCTATTGCCCACCGATGCCTCTGCATTAGTTATATCTAGCATTTTAATAGTTGTATTTAAAGTCATGATCATCTCCACCATAAACATCTGCCAGCATTCCAACAACTGTGGTACTCGACAACACAAGATCGCACCTGAGCAAGCAACTACGACTCGCAAGGCTAGCTATCTACCAAACAACAGGTAATAGGAGGTGTCCAAGGCAATATAGAGGCTGCACGGAATATATCGGTTATGGAACTAAAGCATCACAGTACGGATAGCAATAGATCAACAGGAGGAAATAAAGACTATAAATGCAAAATAGGTAGAAGGGGAAGAGATGCTCGCCTGGGAAATAGAGCCGAAGGTACACCGGAGAACTTGTCGATACTCGTATCAACTCATCGGCCTAATCTGCGAAGAAGCAAACACTAGAAGAAACACCGGATACAATATTTAATACTATGGCAGAAGATCCGGCATGATTATGATATGATGCATGGCATGGCACAGATGCGGTGCAATTAGGCAATATGAAGCGGAACCGGGGTCCCGATGATTAATTAAATGGTTCAAGTTGTTTAGATACCCCGCAATTTAAATGTTGTCTTAACAGGGCAAAACATGGCATCGGTTCGCTACGCAATTTAAATGGAGTCCGGAATAAGACAAAAGTATCCCGTATATTGACTCCATATTTAATTATGAGGTGAATCGGCATAATGCCCCCAAACCATAGACATGTATGCATGTATGAACAATTTATATGCAACCGTTATATATATATAGCATTTATAAAATAGAGGCTCGGAAAAGGGGTCACACAATGGCGTTTGGCGATCTTGGTGCTTGGAAGGTTCGGGGGATCGGTCTTGACGGGATCGGTCTTCGCCTCCGGGAACGAGGTCTTGGCGTATCGACATCTATGGTCCCATGTTGGCATGCTTGGAGACCCGACTTCGTGTTGAACTTGAATGGGCACCGATGGTTCATCAGGAGACTTTGGCGATGGCATGATGTACTTGTGAGGGTTACGGTTCGTCTCAGTGCGTCGTCCTTGTGTCGGTCTCGGAGATCCTGTCCTAGCTTTGATGTCGGCATAGAACTCGATTAGGTAGTCCTGAGCCTCTAAAATCCTGTGGTGTTCCTGGGAAACAACTACACACACTTCTACTAGCCAGAGAAAACACCGAGGCCAAGACGACGCATCATCTACAGAACAACGTCGAGGCCCAACATGTCAAACAACACTAGATGGAGTCAAACTTGTTGCTGCCTGCCACCGAGGGGAAAAAGACAACCTGCAGGGCATCCAGAGACGTTGCTCTAGGCGTGAGGCGTCGCACGCGAGCAGGGCCGGCGACGGCTCAGAGGAGGACGTGGCGCCATGGGGTCCAGCGAGGTGCAACGACGGAAGAGCGCGGACCTGGTCGAGGAGACGGTCGTGGGCGCACGGGGCCGGTCTACGGGTGCTGCAGGAAGGCGGCAACGGCTCGGGAGATAGAGGAGCAGACGGAGCGTGGCGGAGGGCGAAGAAGAGGAGGTGACTGCTGATAGTGAGGAACCCGAGCGTGGATCCACACGGTGATGGAGAGGGGGGACCGTCAGGGGAAACTCCTAGCGGCGGTGCCTCACGCGGATGGGTCGATAGGCTCGAGGAAGGGCGCCAGAGAGGGGCTCGGACGATCGGAGAAGAGGGCGGGCCGGCGACGCGGGCCGCGTGGGGTCGTCGAATGGCGAAGAAGCGGGGCTCCAGCCAGAGGCGGGGTCAGCGCGGCCGGGGACGCGACGTTGCTAGTGAGCGCTAGCGCCGACGGCTCAGGAGGAAGGAGGCGAGGTCTAGTGGTGGGGGAGCAAGCGGCTATGTGGGAGGTTGGGGACAGGAGGGCGCCTCGCATGGGTAGACACGATCGTGGTGGGGCCATGGCGCTGTGGGGGGAAGTGCCCAGGTGGGGGTAGGTGGAAGCGGGGCTGGAGGTGGAGATCCCGAGGCGGGGCCTTGTCGGCACGGGGACGTGGCCTGGTGGGCGAGCGGGAGGTGGAGGATGCGTGGTGGGGCCGAGGAGGGGAGCGGGGTGGTTGGCGACGCGATCGATCGGGGTGGGGGTTGGTGGCGTGTATGCATGACCCAGGTTGGGCTGCGCGTGTCGGTGCGGCGCTGGTGGGCCAGGGGGAGACGCGTGCACGCGGGGAAGTTGTGTGTGCCACGGGTTGTGTGGTGTGGTGGTGGGGCTGCAGGGAGTAGGTGGGGCTGGGTAGGTAGGTTAGGGTTTGCTAGTTAAGATTAGGAAGGTGGTGGCCGGCTGGGCTTTTGGGCCTGGCTGGCTGCCTCCCAAAAATAATGTAAATTTTTACTTTAATTTAAAATAGACTTTTGTAAATAGTTTTTAGACAAATAAAAGACCCGGAAAAGACCGGAGTTTTCTTTTGAAATTAAGACGGGGATATTTTAGAAAACAAAAATAGGCTTTTCAAAAATAGTTTTAGACAAAACCATGCATGATGACATGACGATGCTCAAATGCAATGTGGCATGATGACATGAGCATGCGGTCATGATGATGCAATGCACAAAAGCACAACGATTTTCTAGTAGTGGTTTTAGCGGGGTGCTACAATTCGACACCACTAACAATGGATCTCGCCCTCGAGATCCGCCTCATGGTACGGGGAAGAAGGTCGACGATCTGAATCTTCTCGCTTTGTGTAGATCCTCGCGACACCTCTAACAAGATTCTTGATCCACCTTGAAATCAGCAACACCAGCAACAAGGGGTCGTTGCTCACGTTCGTCAAGAGAACACTCCGGAGAAACAAGGTAGAGGCATCAAAAGGTAAGGCCACCTCTAACTTCCGTGGACGGAGTAAAATTGCTGGATCCACCGATTCAATGTACAAGAGCGAATGATAAGAGTAGTCGGATGGTGATCAGTCCATCGCGCACCCGAACCATTACTCTACACATGAATCGAAGAATTATGCAACCAACTCTCGAAATTAGACTGAAGATCTCGACAATCGAGGTTCGGAACAAAGGAGTGATGCAGGCTCTACATCGGATCTGGCGTAGATGATGTTGTCGCGTCGAAAAACACCGGAAGACACGAACAAGGAACAAAGAATGGTACCACAGATAAAGGATCACTCAGATAGCATGAAGTCCGGAGGTAGAAACACCGTTGCCAAGGAGGAAGCAAAACCCTGAAGGTACGACGGAACCCAACCACGAGAATTCCTGGACTTGAAGAATAGATAAGAGAGTAGAATCAAAACACGCAGAGGTAAGAGGAGAACAGCAGAGGGGTAAGGAGTAAAAGCTGACCTAATCAGATCTATCCAACCGATTTTCTAAAATAGTTTTGACACTCTACTTCGACCGTTAGCTAGGTTATCCTACAGGCTGGACTTGTGGGGTATCGCAACTGCTGAGCTCTGATACCACTCTGTAACACCCTCAATCGGCCCTATGCAAGTTTTAGCGCTTCTCGCCAAACCCGCATAGAAACGATTCAAGGACGCCCACCAGGCACTTGCGTGCGGGTGGAGAACGAACTAATACCATTACACATTAGTCCATGATGGAACACAGAATAGATATATATACAACACGACTCCACGAGTCAAGAATACATATATACGATACAAAGATCCAAATCACCTTGAAAACGTTACAGCGTCCGAGTACGGACAAGATGCAAATGGGGCTAAGAGCCCTGAAGAATAACCAATGGCGTCCATAACCCTGCCCAGGCCAAGCCGGAAGGGTAACTCTGCTAACGACGTCGAACTCAAACCTGCTAAAACAAAAGGGGTGCCGACAAAGGGCAAAGGAAAAAGAGGAGCGTCAGTACTGAGGCCAGTACACGGTGAGGCTAGAATTCGGCGGCTCTCGCCTATAGAGGTATGGTGGGATGAAGCGGCAGCGCAACGGCACTAAACAACCTATAGAGACTCGATACAACTGGTGGTTATCAGAGAGGGGTAAGAAAGACCTATCCGGATCCAACCTGATACTAACACAAAACAAACCCATTCTGGTATTTCCCCCTCGAGACCAAACGAGGAAGTCGGACCGAGGAACTCACACAGTTGGCAATTTTACTCATTCCGTTATAGTTGCAGCAATTACTAATCAGATATAGATAACATGAGTCATCCTGAAGCATAAGTAGTGGGCCAGTTTAATTACCATTCCGTTATAGTTGGAACATTTACTAGTCAGATATAGTTGTCCTGAGGAATCCCAAAACCTAGCAGTTGTTGGCACTTTTATCACATTCCATTAGAGTTGCAATACTTACTAGACAGATATAACAAGACACAAGGAACCCCAGCTCCACCAGTTGTTGGCATTTTTATTATCCATTCCGTTGTAGTGAAGCTGATTACTAGTCACATATTTAGTCAAATTTATAACACTACTTTAGTTATGCTTGTCTATGATCGAGATACTGTGCTCCAAGTCATCCATAACTGTGGACACGGCTTTCAGAAAGATTTACCCTGCAGGGGTGCACAAATAGCAACACACACACGATCAACCTCGGAAAAACCGACTCAAAACCCAATGAGGCTTTCAGGACAAAGCGATCACAAGATTCATAAAATATTTCTAGGGGCCACCCCACTAAGCTACCCGCAACAAAGTTGGCCGGCTCCGGAACGGACCCAAGGTTTGTGACGACGGCTGTAAACGACTGGGAACCCGAAAGTGTGACTGGGCTTGTCGATACCGCAAAAACATGGCACGATCCAAAACAGTACAGGTGCTCCACGCACAATCTTAAATAAAGCCGTAAAGCATGTCATAAGTATAGGATAGTAATAAAGCCCCAAACTACTTTGTGGCCCCAAGAAATAAGAATGAATCAAGCTCTGGCTAAGGGGATTCATGGTCCCATATGCGGATAATGCGATAGTCAAGGAACATGTATCAAGTACTCGGGGTCCTACGGGACACAAGTGAGCGTGGAAGAACCTAATAACATCTATTGCCCATCGATGCCTCTGCATTAGTTATATCTAATATTTTAATAGTTGTATTTAAAGTCATGATCATCTCCACCATAAACATCTGCCAACATTCCAACAACTATGGTACTCGACAACACAAGATCGCACCTGAGCAAGCAACTACGACTCGCAAGGCCAGCTATCTACCAAACAACAGGTAATAGGAGGTTTCCAAGGCAATATAGATGCTGCACGGAATATATCGGGTATGGAACTAAAGCATCGCAGTACGGATAGCAATAGATCAACAGGAGGAAATAAAGACTATAAATGCAAAATAGGTAGAAGGGGAAGAGATGCTCGCCTGGGAAACAGAGCCGAAGGTACACCGGAGAACTTGTTGATACTCGCATCAACTCATCGGCCTAATCTACGAAGAAGCAAACACTAGAAGAAACACCGGATACAATATTTAATACTATGGCAGAAGATCCGGCATGATTATGATATGATGCATGGCATGGCACAGATGCGGTGATATTAGGCAATATTAAGCGGAACCGGGGTCCCGACGATTAATTAAACGGTTCAAGTTGTTTAGATACCCCACAATTTAAATGTTGTCTTAACAGGGCAAAACATGGCATCGGTTTGCTACGCAATTTAAATGGAGTCCGGAATAAGACAAAAGTATCCCGTATATTGACTCCGTATTTAATTATGAGGTGAATCGGCATAATGCCCCCAAACCATAGACATGTATGCATGTATGAACAATTTATATGCAACCATTTTATATATATATAGCATTTATAAAATAGAGGCTCGGAAAAGGGGTCACACAATGGCATTTGGTGATCTTGGTGCTTGGAAGGTTCGGGGGATCGGTCTTGACGGGATCGGTCGTCGCCTCCGGGAACGAGGTCTTGGCATACCGACATCTATGTTCCCATGTTGGCATGCTTGGAGAGCTGACTTCGTGTCGAACTTGAATGGGCACCGATGGTTCATCGGGAGACTTTGGCGGTGGCACGATGTACTTGTGAGGGTTACGATTCATCTCAGTGCATCGTCCTTGTGTCGGTCTCGGAGATCCTGTCCTGGCTTTGATGTCAGCGTACAACTCGATTAGGTAGTCTTGAGCCTCTAAAATCCTGTGGTGTTCCTGGGAAACAACTACACACACTTCTACTAGCCAGAGCAAACACCGAGGCCGAGATGGCGCATCATCTACAGAACAACGTTGAGGCCCAACATGTCAAACAACACTAGATGGAGTCAAACTTGTTGCTGCCTGCCACCGAGGGAAAGAAGACAACCTGCAGGGCATCCAGAGGCGTGGCTCTAGGCGTGAGGCGTCGCACGCGAGCAGGGCCGGTGACACCTCAGAGGAGGACACGGCGCCACGGGGTCTAGCGAGGTGCAGCGACAGAAGAGCACGGACCTGGTCGAGGAGACGGTCGCAGGCGCATGGGGCTGGTCTACGGGTGCTGCAGGAAGGCGGCGACGGCTCGGGAGATAGAGGAGCAGACGGAGCACGGCGGAGGGCAGAGAAGAGGAGGTGACGGCCGATGGTGAGGAACCCAGGCGTGGAGCCATGCGGCGACGGAGAGAGGGGACCATCTGGGAAACCTCCTAGCGGCGGTGCCTCGCGCGGTGGGGTCGGTGGGCTCGAGGAAGGGCGCCGGAGAGGGGCTCGGACGACCGGAGAAGAGGGCGGGCCAGCGACGCGGGTCGCGCGGGGTCGTCGAACGGCTAAGAAGAGGGGCTCCGGCCAGAGGCGGGGTCGGTGCGGCTGGGGACAGGCGGCCTCGGGGCGACGGTGCTGGTGAGCGCTGGCGGCTTAGGAGGAAGGAGGCGAGGTCTGGCGATGGGGGAGCGAGCGGCTATGAGGGAGGTTGGGGACGGGAGGGCGCCTCGCGTGGGTGGACACGGTCGTGTAGGGGCCAAGGCGCTGTGGGGGGAAGTGCCTAGGTAGGGGTAGGTGGAAGCGGGGCTGGAGGCGGAGATCCCGAGGCGGGGCCTTGACAGCACGGGGACGTGGCCTGGTGGGCGAGCGAGAGCTGGAGGATGCGTGGTGGGGTCGGGGAGGGGAGCGGGGTGGTTGGCGACGTGATCGATCGAGGTAGGGGTTGGTGGCGTGTATCCGTGACCCAGGTTGGGCTGCACGTGTCGGTGCGGCGCTGGTGGGCCAGGGGGAGACGCGTGCACGCGGGGAAGTTGTGTGTGCCACGGGTGGTGTGGTGTGGCGGCGGGGCTGCAGGGAGTAGGTGGGGCTGGGTAGGTAGGTTAGGGTTGGCTAGTTAAGATTAGGAAGGAGGTGGCCGGCTGGGCTTTTGGGCGTGGTTGGCTGCCTCCCAAAAATAATGTAAATTTTTACTTTAATTTAAAATAGACTTTTGTAAATAGTTTTTAGACAAATAAAAGACCCGGAAAAGACCAGAGTTTTGTTTTGAAATTAAGATGGGGATATTTTAGAAAACAAAAATAGGCTTTTCAAAAATAGTTTTAGACAAAACCATGCATGATGACATGATGATGTTCAAATGCAATGTGGCATGATGACATGAGCATGCGGTCATGATGATGCAATGCACAAAAGCACAACGATTTTCTAGTAGTGGTTTTAGCGGGGTGCTACACCAGGGCGACCACACCACTCCCAGGCGCGGCCTAGGCCTGCCTGTGCCATGGGGTGGTGTGGGCCCCCTGTGGCCCACCTCCACTCCATCTTCTGGCATCCTGAGTCTTCTAGAAAAATAGGATTTTCCGAATATGTTCCCTGTATTTTCTGATGTTCGCGAATTTTCCTCCAAACAACACCTTTTCCATCAGAATCCTGACTACAGCGGTCCATGCTCCAAAAGTCATCAACCATGCAAAAACAGATGAAATAACATAAGTATCACCTCTCAATACGAAATATATCAATGAATAATAGTGAATTAAGACATAGAATAGTGATGCAAAATGGACGTATCATGCCACACTAATGTGGACATGCATGACAACTCAAGACCTCGTGGGGAGGCGGATCAGCGTCACTATTTTGACCCCAGGATGACAACCACTCCAGAACTGGCTCTTCAGACCAGCAACACAAGACCACATGAGGCTAGAGAGACATTGTTTTGACCGTGTCACTAATGGCCTACAAGAGCACAAGTTCATCACAACATGTTTTCGCTGAAGTATTAATTCCAGTTTTTATATCGATCCCAACGAAGATCTTAGGAAAGTGTTTATCTAAGGCGTTTTTGTTGCACACAAGGTGTCACGTTGTTTGGAGTGAATTGAATGCAAGTGTCGAGAGTGGAAATGGTGAGTGAAGTAGGGTGTAGTTTGAAGTAATAAAAGGTAATGAAAGTAATTAACATAAAATCAAAAGTATCAGAGTTGTTTGAGATTCCTGTAGACGAAAAGTTAGGCGGGGGACAAACAGTTCATCGAGATAGTGATTGTGCCAAATGGATAAAAATGAGATAAGTGATTATGATACTTCTTATTCATATATGAGTAGGCAAGCAACCCATATATTGATCAGGAGTCTTCTTGGTAGATTCTTCCCGATCCCAATGATCCATCTGTCTATTACCACAATAATGGTAAGCACATCAATTAAGGTCTTACGACCAGATCAAGGCTTTATACTTGATGGTTCCTTGTGAAGGAAATATGTCCTGAGAGGCAATAATAAAGTTGTTATTATTGTATTCCAAGTATATGATAGATGTTTATTTTACATGCTATAATTGTATTTATTGGAAACATTAATATATGTGTGTTTAATAAACAAAAAAGGGTTCCTAGTTATGCCTCTCTTATAAACTAGCTCGCTAATTAACAAGATGATCAAGTTTCCTGATCATGGACATTGGATGTTGTTAATAATGAGGTCACAACATTGGTGGAATGGTGCGATGAAATTTCATCCGAAGTATAGCAATACGATCAAAGTCATTGTGTTTGAATTGCTATAACATCATATGAAGTAATTCTAGTCCTTAGACCGTGAGATCAAGTCAATCACTAACACTGGAAGAGTAACTTGATAACATCAAACATCACACCGTAACAGGGTGACAATAAAGGCGGGTTTAGATACTCCGATTGTGTTATGTAGAGGCCCATGGATCAACCATCCCGATGACGAATATATATACTCTGGGCCCTCTAGGTGATATCACATTGAGATAGCTTGCAAGCAATTGATGAGATCACTAGAATGTTATATCACGGGAACGAGAAAAGAGTGCATGTTGGTAACGAGATCAAACTAGGTATGGAGATACTGATGAATGAATCTCGGTCATGCAATATATCGTGAGACAAAGTGATTTAGTTACTAACATTAAAAGGTTCACATGATCACTAGATTCATTGTTGAATGTGTGGGAGTCAGTACGGATCTCTAGGTCCCGCTGCTGACTATTGATCGGAGAAGGGTCTCGATCATGTCTGCATTATTCGTGAACCGTAGGGTGACACACTTAAGGGATACCAACACCATTTGGATCAAATATGTTCTAGAGAAAAGAATTGCAAAGCGCTAGAATTATTTCAATGGACACCAGAATTGTTTCGGGTGAAATTGCTAAAATTGGTTCTACATGTGATATTGAAATGTTATAGGGGGTTTTATGTAAATGTTTCTTAATTAAAGTAATTAAAAAAATTCTGTATAAAATAAATAAAATAGTTTTATTTAATGAGAGTTGCATTAATTTTGGTGGAAAATTAATGCATGTGAGTGGAAGTGTGAGTGGAGGCATGTTTATGTGAGTGGAGCATCCACCCACATGAATGAAGGAAGAGGTGGGGCACCTCCATGGCCGCCGGCCATGGGAGGGGCTGCCCCCTCTCCCTATAAAAGTCCCCCTCTCCTCCTCTCACATCACACCTCCTCGTGAAGGATCTCTCTCCTTATTCCCCCATGGTCTCAAATTAGCGAGATACATGTTCCCAGTGGCTTTTCGTCTAGAAGGAGTTGTTGCTTCCACTGCATCACTGGAGCGAGGAGGAGGAGGTTATTTGGTGGACCGGACGTGTGTGTGATCACGGATGTGCTGCTGATTCGTGGCGCTAGACTTCCTCTCGATCTTGAGATCGGCAAGCGAACGACTACATCATCCACGAGTCCAACCTTGTTACACTTTGTCGGGATTCAAGGGTATGTTCTCTATGGATGTATATCCACCGGTTGCTTGTATCTAGGTAGATAGATCTTGGTCTTAGTAGTTCCCATTGTAGGAAATTTTGTTTTCTATGTTGCGAACCCAATAGTGGTATCATGGCCTGATCTATGCGTAGATGCTTTGCATGTGTACAACACATAAGAGTATGTGGGAAATGATGTCATGTTATTGCATCTTATATGTATTTTGGATATTGGTGGCATAGTGGGATGAAGCGGCCCGGACTAACTTTACATGTCCTCGCATATGAGACCCGTTCCACGCTTGACATGCAACTAGTTTTGCATAAGTGGCTAGCGGGTGTCTGTCTCTCCTACTATAGTCAATATCTGATTTACAACGAGTTACTAATAATTTGGTTATCATCATTGTGGTTCCATGTTCGTAGGTAAGACCGGTTCTATCTTTGAAATCCCTAAACCACGTAAAACTTGCAATTGATAAATCAGAAACGTCTAGTTTAGATTGTTGCCGGGCTAGTTTCATGATATGGTAATGTTATAATTTGAAGTATAGTTGATACTCTTGGAAATTATAGCATACCTAGCGTGTAAGTTTCATAGACCTTGGACTTACACACAAAGGAATGATAAAGATCATACCACGATGCACATGATAGTGATCAAGTGCAAGAACCATATCATTTCAATTTAGGAATATGATGTTTGCATCTTATATTGTTTGTATGGTGCTTTAGTAGCATTATAAGATGATTCCTCATTTAGATATCAAGATAAAATGTGTTCTTCCTTAAGTATGCACCATTAAGAAAGTTCGTCGTTTCAAGACATCACGTGATGATCGGGTGTTTTTGACTCTACGCTTTCATACAATGGGTGTAAGATAGTTTTACACACGCGAGTACTAAGGTTCTTACTTGGCGAACCTAGCATGTACAGACATGGCCTCGGAACACGGACCTAAAGGTTAAGCATGAGTCATATGGTTGATATGATGCCCATATAGATGCTCGCCATTGAAGCTACACTGACTCACGTGATGATCAGACTTGGTGTAGTGGATTTGGTTCATGTAATCACCAAAAAGACACAAGGGATGTTATTTTTGAGTGGGATTTCATTCATAATTTGTATTAGTTGAACTTGATCTATCATAAACTTAGTCTAAATCAACTTTACAAATTTTGTTGTAGATGGCACCACCTGCTTTTAATTTCAATGTGTTTGTGGAGAAAGAGAAACTTGCGACGAATGGTAGTAACTTTACCAACTGGGCCCTAAATGCGAGGATTCTCCTCACTACTGCACAAAAGCAATATGTGCTAGAAGCGCCGCTAGGCCCCCCACCCGCTCCTGATGCCCCTGACAAACAAAATAATGTCTATTTGACTCGTTAGGAGGACCACAATATGGTTCATTATGGCATATTGTATGGGATAGAGCCAGAACTTTGAAACCATTTCGAAAATGGCAATGACTTTCATATCATGGGTGAATTGAATATGATTTTCGATACCCATGCTGCTGTAGAGAGTTATGATGCTTTAGAAAAGTTCTTTAGCTGCATGATGGAAGACAACAACTGCGTTAGTGAGCACGTACTCAAAATGTATGGGTACACCGATAAGATTGTGTCCTTCGGAATAACGATTCCCATTGACTTAGGCATACATCGTGTTCTCCAATCTATGCCACCTAGCTACAAGAGCTTTGTAATGAACTATAATATGCAAGGCATGAAGAAGTCTCTCCCTAAGCTTCTGTCAATGCTAAGACTGCAAAAGTGGAGATCAAGAAAGAACATCAAGTGTTGATGATCCATAAGACCACCACTTTAAAGAAAGACAAGAATGGTAAACAGAAGGGAAAGAAGGGCGGAAAATCTATTGTTGCGCCTGAAAAGAAATCTCGAGCTAGCCCTAAGTCTAATAGTGAGTGCTATTATTGCAAGGGGACTGGTCATTAGAAGCGCAACTGCCGCAAGTATTTGGTGGACAAGAAGGCCAGCAAGGAAAACAAAGGTATATGTGATATACATGTTATTGATGTGTACTTGACTAGTACTCGAAGTAGCACCTGGGTATTTGATACTGGATCGGTTTCTAATATATGTAACTCGAATCAGGGGCTGCGGAACAAGCGACAGCTAGAAAGGGATGAGGTCACAATGCGTGTTAGCAATGGATCAAGAGTTGATGTGATCGCCATTGGAATGCTACCTCGACATCTGCCATAAGGATTAGTTATAAATCTGAATAATTGGTATTTGGTGCCTTCCCTAAGCATGAACATTGTATCCAGGTCGTGTTTATTGCGAAGTGGTTATTCATTTAAATCCGAAACATTGGTTGTACGATTTATATGGACAATATCTTTTATGGTCATGCACCTGTGATGAATGGTTTATTTCTGTTTAATATCAATAGTAGTGATACACATATTCATAATATTGATGCTAAAAGGATTAAACTTGATAATGATATATCTGCATATATGTGGCACTACCGTCTAGGTCATATTGGCGTAAAACGCATGAAGAAGCTCCATTCTGATGGACTTTTGGAATCACTTGATTTTGAATCATTTGATACATGTGAGCCATGCCTTATAGGCAAGATGACTAGAACCCTATTTTCCGGTACAATGGAGCAGGCGACAGATTTGTTGGAAATCATACATACTGATGTATGTGGTCCAATGAGTGTGTCGGCACAAGGTGGATATCGTTATTTTATTACTTCATGGATGATTTGAGTAGATATGGATATATCTATTTGATGAAACACAAGTCTAAAACCTTGGAAAGGTTCAAGAAATTTTAGAGTAAAGTGGAAAATCATCATAATAGAAAGATTAAATTTCTGCGATGCAACCGTGGAGGTGAGTATCTAAGTTACGAGTTTAGCACACACATGAGAGAGTGTGGAATAGTTTCACAACTCACGCCTATCAGAATACCACAACATAATGGTGTATCAGAGCATCATAATCGTACCTTATTTGATATGGTTTGATCTATGATGTCTCTGACTGACTTGCCACTTCCATTTTGGGGTTATGCACTAGAAACCACTGCATTCACTTTAAATCGGGCACCATACAAATCCGTTGAAAAGACACCATATGTATTGTGGTTTGGAAACAAACCTAAGCTGTCATTTCTTAAAGTTTGGGGATGCGATGTTTATCTGAAGAAACTTCAACCTGATAAACTCGAACCCAAAGCGGAAAAATGCATCTTCATAGGACACCCTAAAGAAATAATTGGGTATTCCTTCTATCACAGATCCGAGGGCAAGGTTTTCGTTGCCAAGAATGGATCCTTTCTAAAGAAATAGTTTCTCGTGAAAGGTGTGAGTAGTTGGAAGGTAGAACTCGAAGAGGTTATTGAACCTTCTCTTCATGAAACGGTGAGTGGCGCAGCGCCGGAAATTGTTCCAGAGTTGGCTTCACTAACTGAAGAAGGAACTAATGATAACGATCATGAAACTCTGAAAGAGGACACTACCGAACCTCATAGGTCAAGCATGACACACGCAACTCCTGAATTGTACGGAAATCCTGTCATGAATTTCATGGTAGATGGAATTAATGACCCTGCGATGTATGAAGAAGCGATGATGATCCCAGATTCCAACAAATGTTAAAAAGACATGAAATCCAAGATGGGATCCATGTACGAAAACCAAGTTTGGACCTTGGTGAACTTACCTCACGACTGAAAGGCCGTTGAGAATAAATGAATTTTCAAGAAGAAAACTGATGCTGATGGTAATGTGACCATCTATAAAGCTCGACTTGTCACAAAGTGGTTTCAACAAATTCAAGGAGTTGACTACGATGAGACATTCTCTCCCGTAGTGATGCTAAAGTCGATGGGGATTATGTTAGCAATTGCTTCATATTTTGATTATGAAATATGGCAGATGGATGTCAAAACTATATTCCTCAATGGGAATATTGAACAAGAGTTGTATATGATACAACCTCAAGGTTTTGTCGATCCTAAGGATGCTGACAAGTTATGCAAACTTCAGCGATCCATCTATGGACTGAAGCAAGCATCCTGGAGTTGGAATCTCTGCTTTGATGAGGTGATCAAAGAGTTTGGATTTGTCCAAACCTATGGAGAGGCTTGTATTTACAAGAAAGTGAGTGGGAGCAATGTGGCATTTCTAATATTATATGTGGATGACATATTATTGATTGTAAATGATATAGATCTTTTAAAAAGTGTTAAAAGTTATCTAAACCGCAAATTTTTGATGAAGGACCTTGGTGAAGCATCATACATATTAGGCATTAATATCTATAGAGATAGATCAAGACGCCTAATTGTGCTATCACAAAGTACATACCTTGATAAGATTTTAAGAAGTTTAAAATGGACGGAAGTAAGAAGGGGTTCTTACCGATGTTGCAAGGCAAGACATTGAGTAAGACTCAAAGTCCGGCTACGGGGGAAGAAAGAGAGAAAATGGATAATATCCCCTATGCCTTAGCCATAGGCTAAATAATGTATTCCATGCTATGTACAAGAGCAAATGTGGCACATGATATTAGTTTGAATAGTAGGTACCAATCTGATCCAGTTTCGGAAAACTAGATAGCGGTCAAGAATATCCTTAAGTACTTAAGAAGAACTAAGGAAATGTTTCTTGTGTACTGATGCGTCAAAAATCGAAGCATTTTTACCTTTTATTTTTTCATAAATAGAGTAGGGATTTTTGTATTTCACCGCGTCTAAATGCACTATTTTGTTCTTGTTTCAACAGGATCCCAAATCATGGAGTCATATATGAATATATCAATTAGAGATGTCATATTGTGTAATTGTATGATATTTCTAAGTGATAAAAGTCATTTTATGAATTTGCCTTCGCACCTGGAAGAATACCAATCGAAGAGGAGGCATCAATATGGTTAACAACCACTAGTACAGGCGGATCCTACACATACCGTCTGCCCGTACCAAGCGCCATCGCGACCACCTTGTCAAATACTTCTCCCTGGCAAAGACGAGAGGGGGATCCGACATTCATAGCCACCAGAAACCACGAAACACCGTATCCGAGGGGATCTGAAGGAGGAACTTGGCTGGGGTAAAATCCTAGATGACCCACAGATCATTGGAGGACAACGCATCATCCCCTTCATCATCAACCGCTGCATCTTCATCACCGCCATTACTCCATCTTTCATCTATTAGGTCTCTTTCTAATTCTAGATCCAATTGTGGTTTCATTAGATCTACCCCCATACTTTAATCCATTCATTTGATTATGATGATGTTGTTGATTGCTTCCATGAGTGAGTAGTTCCTTTGTTCTTGGGGAGATGGAGAAACCCTAGCACCATTATGAACTTGTAATAAAGATGATATATTCTTGTGTCCATATGACTTGCTTGTCTATGTTATAATTATGATTTGCGTTTGATCTCTCCCTTTAGATGGTATGCATAGTTGGCCGCCTATCATTTGCCTTCATGACTAAAGGGAGGGAGAAATCCCTAGGACATGTCTTGGAAGCGTACCCGAAATGCCCCATGACAGATTGGCGCCGGCTCGTAACCTAAACGATCAAAGGGGGATTAAAGAGGGACTCCCTAAGCTAATTACGATATCCACGAGGAAACCCTTAATTGCAGTGGTTTGTATGGGTGATTGCTCTCAGACATCCCAGTGGTTATTTAGAGGTGACCTCACACTTGGCTCAACAAAGTGGCTTCCTACGAGCCTTGTCGTGAACATCTTATTATGGGGCTCTCTACACACATCATGACACAATAAGTATGTTATCTTGGTTGCACATAACAATAATACTATACTAGTGGTGTATCCTACATCCCCAAGAACGTTTTAGCCGTATTGAGTTCAACCACGCTTTCACATAAACTTGTTACTTGTTTTCTTTTTTACTTGTTTTAATTACTTTTCTGCAAACAACCATAAACCGTTCAAACACCCTTTAATTGAGATCAAAGACATCTTACAAGTATACTTTGGTAGAGAGTAACGAGGGGCATAAAGACCTTTACCAATAGCTCTCTGTGGGTTCAATATCTTTACTTTGAAACTAGCTACAATTTATCTGTGCACTTGTAGTCATCAAGCTATTTTCTAGCGCCGTTGCCAGGGAGCTAAGTGCTTTTGGTCTTTGTTCTTAGTTACTTATTTTACTAAATTTTTTACTAAAGTTGTTTACTAGTTTCAGGTGAGCACCATGACTGCACTCAGACTGATTAATCAGCTCGATGCTACTAAATACCTCGGGAAGTTCCATAGAGACTAGTTAAAGAATTCCTGAGTGGTGGCAAACCAGAGTACGAGGTCAACCCTTGTTTTATCACTATTATTAAAGAGAAAACTTTTGCATGAGATGATCCTGATGAGGATCCTTACAATCATTTAATGCATTTTACCGAGCTATGTTGGACTCTTAAATTGAGAGGCTATTCTGATGATGAGTTGAAACTTAAACTATTTAGCCAATCTCTAACCAACACTGCTTTGGCTTGGTATAGAATTTGCCCTGTAATGAAAATTGATACCTGGGAAAAACTTAAAGGAGAATTTGTTGCTCGATTCTTTACCAAGGTAAAAACTGCTGAAGTAAGGAGGGCAATTACAAACTTCAAGAACCACCCAGGTGAAGGTTTAGTAAGAGCCTACAAAAGGTACAAGTCTCTACTATATAAATGTCTCCATCATGATTTACGTGAATGGTATGTTTTGCATATTTTCTATGGAGGACTTAAAAAGAACTTAAACATGAGCTTGACACGAATTCAGGAGGTTCTTTCATGGAGTTAACTATAATTAAAGCCTGGGAACTTTTAGAACGAATTCGCTGTAATAGAGAAACATGGGGATTTGATTTAGGAGGCGAAGGAGGTATAGAAATTGAATATGATTGCCTCAATGCTAATAAAGACTTTGGTAAGGTAAAAGAAACTGCTAATGAACTACAACTTGATGATGATATTATCTTGCAAATCCTTTAGTCTTTTACAAAACATATTGAAGCTCCAAAGAAATACTGGCTTCATTATACTCCGCCACCCAAGCCAGTTGTATAAGAAGATCCAATAATCATGGCACCTATCGAGCCAATGAGGGAGGTACCCCCATATGTTGAACCCTTTCCTTTTCCAAGGACGGTGAGAAAATATATGATGGCTCAGCAACTTGATGATCAACGCAAAGAGGAAGACTTATTTCTCAAGGAGCTGGAAGAGGAAACACAAATAAGGAAAATTGAAGAAGAGCATGTATAAGAGGCAGGGGCATTAATAAAGGAAGATATTTTAACCATGTTTGCACATTGCAACATAATCGAGCTAGATATTGAAGCTTCATAATTTGTTGAAGGAAAGGTAAAAGCTAAAGAAGTGGGTAAGCCTATACTCCCTTACACTTTTGGAGGAACTTCGTATTATGGCCTCTGTGATATTGATACAGCTGTTAACGTTATCCCTTTTAATTTTTATTTAAAAATTTAAAATGAATTAGCTCCAGCTGAATTGGAAGATACGTATATGAATATAATGCTTGCAGATAAAACTCTCAGAGTCCCTATGGGAATAATTAGGGACGTACCAAACTGTATTGGACCTTACAAATATCCTATTGATTTTGTGCTTATTGATATGCCCACTGACGTTTATTGTCCCATATTTTTTGGAAGAACTTTTCTAAATACCACAAAAGCAAACATAGATTGCAAGAAGCAAACTATGTCTCTCAAGTTTGCTGATGAGAAAATGGATATTCATTTCTCCAAATTTGAACATAAACTGGCTATTGAAAAATTAGATGATGATGAGTATGAACGTGAGGAAGAAGATAATATCATAAAATTAGCCTCAATATTTATCGAGACTCTAGATGATGATCTAGCAAGAAATTTAGTCAACAATAATAACATTCTTCAATATGTAGAAAAAACTGAAATAGATAACTATCTCGACTCCACACCTGAGGTGGACATCGAGATCAATCAAAAATATGAAGAACCCATAAGGAAAGGAGATGCGGCTCTTCCTCCTCCAATTCTTAAAACTCTACCAAAGGAACTAAAATATAGGTTTCTTGATGAGACAAATAATTTTCCTGTTATTGTAAGTGCTAACCTCGCAGAGAAAGAGGAGGAAAACTTAATGAAGGTTCTCTACATGCATCGAAATGCTCTTGGGTATTCGATGAGTGACTTGAAGGGGATTAGTCCCTCGATAGCCACCCATAGAATATTCATGAAATAAGGAGCTCAACCGTCCATGGACTTTCAGCGACGTCTTAAACCTCACATGAAAGAGGAGGTAAGAAAAGAAATAATACGTTTTTTGCACACAGGTGTCATGTTTCATGTGGAGGAGAGTGAATGGGTAAGTCATGTTCATTGTGTTCCAAAGAAAGGTTGGTTTACAGCTGTAGAAAATAAACATAATGAAATGGTACCTACTAGGACTATTGTTGGACACAAGATGTGCATTTAGGGATGAAAGTGGAGCAGAAAGTTTCCGACTTTTCCGTGGAAAAACGGAAATGGAATGAAAATATGGAAATAGAAACAAAATTTTGCAAAACAGAAATGGAAACAAAAATGAAACAGTGTTTTCTGATGGAACAGACATGGAAATGGAATTTCCATTTCCGTCTAATATGGAATTTCCGTTTAGGTTTGATGTGTATGGCCAAATAGAACCGACACAAAACATGACCTTGTCAAGCCAAACTTCCAAACTTTATCATCCTAGTGCTGGAGAGTATATAATATCTTGATGCATTTGAGGATGCTATCACAAAATGATCATTCGCTTATTCCATTTTAAACCTAGCACCGTGCTATATATAATCAGGAAACAATTTGTTGGTTTTATAAAAAGCTTGAGATTTGTTGCATGATTCCAGGGTTCTCTTTGTTCCAGGTAAAATCTGCACTATTCCGCATCTGCACCGTATCCGGTCCGTATCTGATTCTGGCAATATCTGCTTTTGCTTTTGCTTCTGGGGTTTCTGTATTCGTTCCCGCTTCCGTAAGAAAATATGAAAACAAATGTGGCACCACTCAGTTTCGTCCGTTTTCGCTCCGTTTTCATCCCTATATGCATTGACTATAGATAACCAAATAAGGAAACTCGGAAAGACCATTACCCTTTACCGTTTATAGATCAAACTTTAGAAAGGCTTGCTATGCATTCTCATTTTTGCTACTTAGACGTCTATTTCAGTTTTTCCTAAATTGATGTACACCCTGATGATCAACTAAAAAAATACTCTTGTTTGTCCTTATGGCCTTTATGCTTATCATCGTATGCCTTTTGGTCTTTGCAATGCTCCTGCCACTTTTCAAAGACGCATGACTGCTATTTTTGCCGATTATGTTGAAAGTATTATGGAAGTGTTCACGGACAATTTCTCTGTTTATGGAACTTCCTTTAATCATTGTCTCCATAATCTTCATAAAGTTTTGCAGAGATGTGAAGACACTAACTTAGTCTTGAACTAGGAGAAATGTCATTTTCGTGGTTCAAGAAGGCATAGTACTTGATCACAAAGTCTCATGTAAGGGCATAGAAGTCGATAAGGCAAATATTGAAGCAATAGAAAGTTTACCCCCTCCTCGACATATAAATGGTATAAGAAGCTTTTAAGGTCATGTAGGATTTTCACTACTAGAGAAAAGGCTATAGGAGACATGCTCATTTGAGGCGTATTTATACTATATGCACCTCAGATAAATTAGGAGAGGCGCACTGCACTGACATGCGCCTCTAGAACTTAAATAGGCGAGGCACATATTTGTAGGATGCGCCTCCTCTAGTATCTGTACGGACGAAATCTGGCACCCCATACTATGTGAGGCGCATTCTGGTAATATGCGCCTCTAACATGTTAGATAGGCGAGGCGCATATGTGAACAATGCGCCTCGCATATGTTGGGTGGGCCCAGGAGGAGATCGGTGGTCCAATATCCGAGGCGTATATCTTCACATGCGCCTCCTATACTTGACAATAGGCAAGGCGCATTAAGAAGAGTGCGCCTCAAGTAACCCCTGCGGGCCCGGGTGGCTGCATAGGCGAGGCACATGTTAGCATATGCGCCTTAGATAGTTTACAATATAGGAGGCGCATTTAGTGCAATATGCGCCTCGCATAACCTGGCTCACTTTTTTCTGCACATTTTGGCACATGCACCCCACTCACTTGCCTCACTTCTTCCTCCTCCACCAAAAGACAGATTTGGTCGCCCCCCTCCTCCTCCCACCTCATTTCCCACATTGATTCACCATAGAAGCTTGCTCAATCTCCATTGGTTGGCACTCATATGTAAGTGAAGTCTCTTGCTCCGCTAGATCTACAACATGTCCCTTTACTTCTCCTCCAACTCTCTTGTGCAAGTCGTCGTTGGAGGAAGCGTGAAGGCGTTGCTTGCATGCTCATGCGTGTTGTCGGCGACACCGTGACTATATGATTGTGTTGTGGTGCATGCTTATTTTTGTGCAGGGATTTCAATTGAGATGCCAATGTTTCGTAGGAATATCGATTCATTTCTTTTCCGGCGATTTTTTGGCACTCGTGGATGTCCTCTTTTTAGGGGAGGTCATGCTGAATTTTTTCGGTGATCCAGACATCCATATATGCTCTAATTGTTCTCTTGCTCTTTGTACCACGCGTAGGCGACCATGGTCTGACCACTGATCCTCAAATCCCTCCGTGGATAGGTGGATGAGATGCGCGAGGGCCGATATGGCACGCACAAACAAGTCGAAGATAAGATGTTCGTGTCGCGACTGCAAGCTGATGTATCTGATAAGGCACGATTCCGGAATGCTGGAGTCGCACCTGCTCCGACATAGTTTCATGGATGGCTACACTCAGTGGATACGTGATGACGAAGATGATCATGAGGATGTCAATAATGGGGAAGATCAAGATGCCGGTCATGATCACGAAGATCAAGACACTGATGACGGGGCAGGTGATGATCATGAAGATCAGGGTGGCGCCGGGCATGATGAACACGAAGATCAAGGTGTCGACCATGATTCGAGCTGGCTGCGAGACCCTCATGTCCAAGATCTGCTTCTCAAGGAGACGAGTAACGCCAGAGCCGCCGCTAGAGAGAAAGCTAACCTGGAGCAAATGAAGAAATACACGGTCACTCCATTGTTTGATGGATGCAACGACAGGGATACCCGTCTGAATGTAACGCTCAGGGCTCCAGAGATGAAGGTGAAACACAAAATGACCGACGAATGCTTCGACGACAACATTGCATTCTGGCACGATATTCTTCCCAAGAAGGGGAACACATGTCCAACTAGTATCACTCAGGCCAAGAAAGTCGCGTGTCCTATCAATCTACCGCACGTGAAATACCACGTCTACATAAATGATTGCATCATCTACTGGGGCGAGCACACAGAGAAGACCATGTGCTCGGTTTGCAAGACCTCTCGATACAAGAGAGGGACCAAGAAAGCTCCTAGAAAGGTGGTGTGATACTTTTCTCTAACTCCTCATCTACAGCGGTATTTCGTGGACCCTAAGGAAGCAGAGCTCATGCGCTGGCATGCGGAAAGAAAGAGGCCGGAAGACGATGATCTCGAGAAGGAGGAAATGCTAAGGAACCCTTCAGATTCTTGCCAGTGGAAGGCGTTGGACCTCCAATATTACCAACATTTCGGGAAAGAGTCAAGGAACCTCAGGTTGGGCATGAGCACCGATGGACTCAATCCGTTTGGAATCCATAGCAACACACACAACACCTGGCCCGTGTTTGTATGGATCTACAACCTCCCCCTGGTTATGCATGAAGAAGAAGTACGTAACCATGAGTATGCTGGTTCAAGGGCCAAAACAACCCGGTATAGACATCAATCTGTATCTCACGTTGTTGAAAGAGGAGCTGGCCATGTTATGGGAAGAAGGAGCCCGTACGTGGGATGCCTCGAGACAAGAATACTTCGACATGAGAGTTGCGGTGATCACGACGGTGCAACACTATCCCGGTTACAGATACTTCTCGGGGAAGGTGGTCCAAGGATTCTATGGGTGTCTTAGGTGCAAAGATAATACAACGTACCGCCAGCTACAGAAATATCCCGGGTCCGGGAAAACTGTGTTCCTTGGGGCTTGGAGGTGGCTTCCCAAGAATCACGCCTAGAGAAAGCTAGGCGATCTGTTCGATGGGGCGGTCGAGCTCCGAGGAATCCCGGACCAGAGGAGCAGCATGGAAATCTACGAGTTGTTGTATAACTGGAAGGAATGCCCTGCACTGGGAAAGACCCAGAAGAAGCCAAAGCTGTTGCTGAAGGTATGGAAGGCGAGGTCTGTTTTATGGGACTTGCCATACTGGAAGATTCTCCGCGTGCCTCATAGCCTCGATCTCATGCATATCACGAAGAACGTGGGTGAGAGTCTTCTTGCCACCCTCCTTAACACCGATAACACCAAAGATTATCCGAAGGCAAGGAACGGCTTGAAGCATATGGGGATCAGGGATGAACTTCAACCACCACCTAGCGATGAGGAGGAGGAGGACGAGGAGGAGACGGAAACGTAGAATAGCCATCATCGCAAGGGTAAAAAGCATGTCAAGAAGGGCGAGGTTAAGCTCAAGGCCTTGTGCTTCACTCTGAGTAAGAAGGAGGCCATATAGTTTATGAAGTGCCTCCTCGGAGTCAAATTTCCAAACGGCTACGCAGGGAAGATAAGCAGATGGCTAGACGAGGCGAAGCATCACTTCAGCGGGATGAAGTCTCATGACGTCGCTGTGCTGATGACGCAGGTACTCCCGGTCGCGATCCGAGGTATAATGGACAAGCACGTCCATGAAACGTTGTTTGGCCTCTGCAACTTTTTCGACGTCATCTCTCGGAAGTCGATAGGCATTAAGCAGCTCACAAGGCTACAGGATGAGATCGTGGTGATACTATGAAAGCTCATGATCTATTTTCCCCCTGCATTCTTCGACGTCATGCGTCATTTGCTTCTCCATGTCGTGGAGGATATCGTCCAGCTCGGTCCTCCATTTCTGCGAAGCATGATGCCGTTCGAAAGGCTCAATGGACACATCAAAGGATACGTTAAGAACAGGTCCCGTCTAGATGGAAGCATAGCAAACGACTTCCTGGCCGAAGAGTGCATCTCTTTCTGCTCGAACTTTCTACAAACCGAGACCCCTCTTGGTCTGCCATTCAACAAGCACCTCGGGAGGCTCGCTGGATGGGGTCACCACGAGGGTCGGCACCCAAAGCATGTCGACATCGAGGGCCGAACCAAGGACTTTGAAAGAGAAAACCTAGTCGCACTACAACACCTGCAGGTGGTCGATCCATACATATAAGAGCACAAAGAGTTTATCAAGAAGAATTATGCTGACCAGGGGCGCCAGTACTCGGAGGAAGATGTTATCAAGGAGCACAACTCCGGTTTCATGCGGTGGTTCAGGGAGAAGGTCATTGGTAATCCACTGCAGGGCGAGTACTCGGAGGAAAATATACTCATATTCTCCTTGTCACGGGGCGCCTCGCACAACCTGATGACCTATGAGGCATACGATATCAACAGATACACGCTCTACACAGAGGAAAAGGACAATAACTACGATTACCAAAAATCAGGGGTTACGGGGATATTGTACACCGGTGACATCCTGGAAAGATACTGCAGAAGGATCGAGGAGATTTGGGATCTCGACTACGTTACGGAGAAGGTGCCGATGTTCCATGTCAGGTGGGCTAAGAGCGTCGAGAAAGAAGGCCGATATTTCACCACCATGGTTATACCGTCAAAGACCACCAGCACGAACGCACCCGCGAGAAATGAGCCTTGGGTTCTAGCTTGCAAGGTCGACCAATGCTGGTACACCACAGACCCGTCAAAGCCTAGCCGGGTTGTCGTCAAGAGAGGCAAAAGGAACATCATCGGAATGGACGGAGTCGCCAATGAGAAAGACTTTGACCAAAACGGTGACCCGAAGATGGAAGACGAATACGACAACCAAGCACCATACACCACAACCCTACCTAAGAAAGGACTCCCGTTCAAAAGAAGTAGTGAAGACGCCCCGGACCTAACCTATGCAACCGCGGCAAAGAAGGGCAAGAAGACGACCATTGTCAAGAAACGCTAGCGCGCTCCGACCATTGTCAAGAACCGTCGTGTGTGTGTGGCCTACTATTATGTATCGAAACATTCATAATTATCATTTTTTTGTATGTTATAATATTGCATTGAGAATATTATGTATCGACGAGACACATTCATAATACTCACTTTTGTTGTTTTTGCAATATTTGAATTTTTAAAATATTTGTAGTATATTTATAGTACATATTGTGTTCGGATAATGTTTTTACATGAAAAATGGCCTCCAAAAAAGTTTTCAAAAAATTTGAGCCACCAGGATTCGTACCTGGGTGGCTAGGCTTTAGAATAAGACAAGGGTCAAAACTAGTGGGCTAGTGTCTATTTTGTTGACATATACAACACACTGCGCTAGTTGACTAGTTCTTCAGAATATCCGAGGCGCATTCTGGCCAGATGCGCCTCGCGTAAACTTATACGAGGCGCATTTTCAAATATGCGCCTCGCATAAGCTGGTACCTGTCTATGATCGACTGAGCCTTTTTTCTCTTTCACTTTTTCTATGGATCAGACGAACTGCAACCTTCTCCTCGCTCTGCCATCGTCTCCCCTTCTGCTGCTGCCATCGCCTTTGCTCTGCCCGCGCCCAGGAGGAGGAGACCGTTGCTGACTCTTGTACTAATGAGCTCGTTGGGGAACCCCAAGAGGAAGGTATGATGAGCACAGAAGTAAGTTTCCCTCAGTTATGAAACCAAGGTTATCAATCCAGTAGGAGCAAGGAAACACCCCAAAGGTGATGCTAGCTGAGCCTTGGCAGGGCGCACTACCGGTGCTAGTAGCAACGTGGAGACCTACACAACACAACCACATAAGTCTGTCCCCAACTTGCGATGAGGTTGTCAATCTCACTGGTTTTGCTGAAAACAAAGGATTAAACGTATCGAATGGAAGGAAGTAATAGTTTGCAGAAAGTAAACACAAAGTATTAAACAGTTTGTAGATTGTATGTAAAAGAAAGGACCGGGGTCCATAATTCACTAGAGGTGGCTCTCCTTAAGATAGATAACATGTTGGGTGAACAAATTACAGCAGGGGAATTGACAAACATCGAGAAAGCATACAAGCATATACTAATCATCTTGACTCCTTTGAGACATGATTGGGCATTACAACATTATACATAGACCGCCATCCAACTGCATCTATGACTAATAATCCACCTTCAGGTTATCATCCGAACCCCCTCCAGTTTTAAGTTTCAAGCAACAAATTATTGCTTTATGAATTGCATGTAATGTAAACAATACGATTGTTCTATGAACAAAGGATTGTTGTTTTCTCCCTAGTAGAAACATCACATCTAGTACCTTAGAGATTTCTATCACTTCCCCAGATTACCAGAGGCATGAACCCACTATCGAGCATAAATACTATCTCTTGGAGTTGCTAGCATCTACTTGGCCAAGATAGCTACTAACAACAGAAGAATGCAAGATCACAAATAACAAAGACATGATAGAATCAATAATCAATCTGAAATAGCATCTCAATATCCATCGGATCCCCGCAAACACAACATGCATAATTACAAATAGATGATGTTCATCATGAACAGAGCTCACAAGATCTAGACATGAAAGCACAAAGGAGGAGAACCAGCCATCTAGCTACTACATGGACCCGTAGTCCAGAGATGAACTACTCACGCATCACACCGAAGGCTTGCATGATGATGAAGAAGGCCTCCAGGGTGAATTCCACTCTCCGGCAGGGTGCCGGGAAGAGCTTTAGATCCCTCCTGATCTAGGGATGGAGATGACGGTGGCTACAGAATCTTTCGTGGATTTTTGATCGGGTACTTAGGGTTTTGGTCCCGAAGGCAATATATAGGCGGAAGGAGAGGCCGAGGGGGTGCTAGGGTCGGCCAGACCACCCCCTGGCGCGGGCCAGGCCTGGTCGCGCGACCAGGTGGTGTGGCCAAGCCCCAGCCCTTCTCCATCTCGTATTTTGGCTCCAGATGCTTTCCAGTAAAATAGCAACTTTGGCTTTTGTCCCGTCCAATTCCGAGAATATTCATTTTCTGACTTTCCTGGAACCAAAAACAGCAGAAAACAGGCAGCTGGCACTGTGGCTCTTGTTAATAGGTTAGTCCAAGAAATCATATGAAAAGTACTCCAAAGTGTGGACAAAACACAAGAAAGTAGATAAAACCAAGCATGGAACAACAAAAATTATAGATACATTTGCAATGTATCAACATCCCCAAGCTTAAGTCCTGCTCGTCCTCGAGTAGGTAAGTGATAAAAGAAAGAATAATTTTTGAGGTGACATGCACCATCATAAACTTGATCAAAGTACTTGTAAAACATTCGAAGCTGGGATCATAGTACTTCAATCATAACATGAAAGACAAAGTTCTAGCAATAAGACAAAGAAACTATGATGCAACATGAAAAGGCACAAACAAAAATTCATGAATAACAATGCTTTGCAAGAAGTTTGTTTGTTTCACATAAGGAAAACATAGCATAATAGTATTTAGCTTGTCCCTCATAGAGTAGCAAATATAAATGCATAGGACACCTTCAAAGTTCATAAGAGTGACTAGATACAAATAGTTTAAAACAAACAATATCAAGATATGCATCAATCAACTAGTCTTGGGACAGTGCACATAGAACTAAGAATGGCCACTATGCCCTCAAAGTAGGTGCATAAAGATAGAAGGTGGAGAGTAAATGTAATGGTGGAAGAAAGGCCTTCATAGAAGGAAGTAGGGATTCAAGTCTCATAAAGAGCTTCCAAAAATTATGGTACTTGTTAGATTTCAGCTCTCATTGCCCCTATCATAAGCATCTTGAAGTGATTAAGGTTAAAGTGAAACAACTAAGAGGATATGCTTGACAAGTTATAAACCGAAATCTCATGCCCCTTACTTATGAAGACCGAACCTCCTGCTACTCAACTTTAGTCACAAGTAAGCTCTTGTCATTGTAAGTACATATGTATCATAAAGAACCACCAACAAGGTACCCCTTGAACATGATACAGGAGCTATCCCATAATCAAAATGACAAGGCAAGCAGACAATGAGCTTCTCAGCGATCTTTTTATTTGCTATTGGCATAGGTTTTTATTGAGGATGCTTCATAGAGTGCTCATTATGGTGATGCTGCAAGTTTCCACCATGATTAGGCATGTCTTAGGCTAGCGGCCCAGACGTTTCTCTAACACACATACAAACTCCATGATCTTACAAGTTCCACTTTTATTTCACACCGCCGGGATCCATAAGCAAAAGAACATGATATCAACGGGGTACAAAGTACAAGTGCAATGTTGAAAGCGTTCCCCATGATACATGGTTCTGCTAATTTCAACTTATAAAGTGCAAGCATATACGCAACAAAGAAGGACCCAATGGTCAAGTTTATTAAGGGCAAGAAATGTAAAGTGTGCCATCAAGTTCGTGAGAGCTTTAATCACTAGTTTTCTCATAACAAGTTTAATTTGGAAGGTAAAAAACATGAATATACTTGGAATATCATATGCTAGTTGGTAGGTATGGTGGACTCTTTGGAATAACTTGGTTTAGGGAGTTGGATGCATGAGTGGAGCTCATACTTGGTTGTGGAGGCTAGCAAAAGACTGGGAGCGACAAACTAAGAGAACAATAATGACCATAATCATGCAGAGCGACAAAACATCATTGATCAAAGCATTAAGTGATACTACAAGTTGAAAACTAAAGGATCATAAAGGCTATGGTGACTTGATATATTCATAACATGGTGTGAGCATGCGCCAAGTCAACCCAAATAAAGCATCAAAGGAGAATACCACTATACTATGCTTTAATATGGTAAAACAACGCATGATTCATCCAAGGCACATTAAGCAATCTCAATTGTTTATAACAAGTCATGTTACATCAAAGAATACTAAGAGTAAAGCCAAATCAATATCAAGCATGGCATGACAAAGCATAGGCCACAGTCAAAAACAACCTCTTTTTACCACTTAAGCATGAACTTTCCTACTCTTTTCCAATCCAAACCAAACTATTTGAAAACCAATGCATGAAAGAGGGGGTCCAACCAATTTATTCAGCAAACTAAGAAAAGAAAGCAAACGAAAAACCAAAATGAAAACGAAAAAGAAGACACTCCAAGAACAACACAACTGTGCATGAAACAATAAAAATGAAGCGTTTGGAAGAAACCTGGGATTTTAATTGATGAAGAAGGGTATGCCTTGTGGCATCCCCAATCTTGAGCTTTAGTCCATCCTTCATCTCATTACTCATTCCTTCCATACACCTGAAATTTTTCCTTCATACAAAACTTCACACAATCTTTATTAGCAACATTAGTGCACTCAAGATAATAAGTCTTTAGGTTTAGTTATAACACCAATAAAAATTCCATTAAAACACTAGCTACTGTAGAACTTCCCTCAAAAAGCTCAATTCCCCAAAAGAACTCAAAAAGGAACAAACAAGAAGCAAATGCAGAAAATGGCAGAAATCTGTCAAAACAGACCAGCAGGTAAAGAAGAATTTTTTCGAAGACCTTATGTTTCTCAAATCAAAAAGTGTTGAACTAAAGAAAGTTAGATAACAAACTTGGGCAGAAGCACAAAAATTCACGCCTCAAAAGGACGTACAGAGATTTTACACGAATTTTTACGGTGAAGCACAAAAATCTGTTTCGAGATAGCAACTTTCCCAATCATTACTTCTCTCTCATTAGAGGTTACTCTTGGCACAATAAGCAAATAAAAAGGATAAGGAGCTGTTATTACTGAAGTAATAACTTCCAAGACTCATATAAAACATTTGGGTTATCTCCCAATAAGTACTTTTCTTTAACGCTTTTAAGTTAGGCATAAGAAGCAAGAAGAAGAATCAAGTGTTCTCAAATGAAGAAGCATTTAGATTAATACTAGAAATATCTTCAACAAGGCAAGGTATATCATCCAAATAAGTTATAGAGGATCCTCTCTCAATGCTCTTAGGTTCACTTTTTTCATCAAAAGGGTTTTCAGGAACAATCTATCAAGATTCTTTTCTATGGCTTCATGTATTGCTACTAGTTTAAAGGGTATTGGTACCTTAGTTTCCTCCCCATTAGGTTCAGTTTTTTTCATCTTCTCTCGTGTACCAACAACATCTACGCATGAGCCTAGCATATTGAAACGTTCAAAGACTTTTCTTGCTTCCTTGGCAACATCATAGAATTCCTTAAACAAAGTTTCTAGAATAAAATCCCTCTTTTCAGGGTCATCAATTTCTTTAAGTTTAAGAAACATAACTTGCATTAAAGGGTTAAGTTTGACAAACCTAGCTTCCAACATGTGAACTAAAGAAGCTGCAGCAATTTCATAGTTTGGAGCAAGTTTAGCAAGGGATCTATCTTCAATATCCTCATATTTACTAACATGATTAAAGAATTCTTCAATATTATCTTTCCCAATTATAGAGCCACTACCTATTGAAAGATCTTTCAAAGTGAATTTAGGGATCAACATGGTGATCTAAGAAAAACGTGACAACTATAGAGGACTTAATTTTTTTGTGTTTTTAATAAAGAAAGCAAACTTGTAAAACTAATTTTTGTGTGTTTTTGATAAAGAAGCAAGCAAACAAAGCAAAAGTAAACTAAGCAAAACAAAAATAACAAAGTAAAGATATTGGTTATGAGGGACTCCCCTTGTGAAGATGTCCTTGACTCCCCAGCAATGGCGCTAGAAAAATACTTGCTGACTCGTGTACTAACAAGCTCGTTGGGGAACCCCAAGAGGAAGGTATGATGAGCACAACAGTAAGTTTCCCTCAGTTATGAAACCAAGGTTATCAATCCAGTAGGAGCAAGAAAACACCCCAAAGGTGTTGCTAGCTGAGCCTTGGCAGGGCGCACTACCGGTGCTAGTAGCAACGTGGAGACCTACACAACACAATCACAGAACTCTGTCCCCAACTTAGGATGAGGTTGTCAATCTCACCGGTTTTGCTGAAAACAAAGGATTAAACGTATCGAATGGAAGGAAGTAATAGTTTGCAGAAAGTAAACACAAAGTAGTAAACAGTTTATAGATTGTATGTAAAAGAAAGGATTGGGGTCCATAGTTCACTAGAGGTGGCCCCCTTAAGATAGATAACATGTTGGGTGAACAAATTACAGCGGGGCAATTGACAAACATCAAGAAAGCATACAAGTATATACTAATCATCTTGACTCCTTTGGGACTTGATTGGACATTACAACATTATACATAGACCGCCATCCAACTGCATCTATGACTAATAATCCACCTTCAGGTTATCATCCGAACCCCCTCCAATATTAAGTTGCAAGCAACAGATTATTGCTTTACGAATTGCGTGTAATGTAAACAATATGATTGTTCTATGAACAAAGGATTTTGTTTTCTCCCTAGTAGCAACATCACATCTAGTACCTTAGAGATTTCCGCCACTTCCCTAGATTACCAGAGGCATGAACCCACTATTGAGCATAAATACTAACTCTTGGAGTTGCTAGCATCTACTTGGCCAAGATAGCTACTAACAACGGAAAGCATGCAAGATCAAAAATAACAAACACATGATAGAATCAATAATGAATCTGAAATAACATCTCAATATCCATCGGATCCTCGCAAACACAACATGCAGAATTACAAATAGATGATCTTGATCATGAACGGAGATCACAAGATCTAGACAAGAAAGCACAAAGGACGAGAACCAACCATCTAGCTACTACATGGACCCGTAGTCCAGAGATGAACTATTCACGTATCACACCGGAGGCTTGCATGATGATGAAGAAGGCCTCCAGGGTGAATCCCCTCTCCGGCAGGGTGCCGGGAAGAGCTTCACATCCCTCCTGATCTAGGGATGGAGATGACGGCGACTACAGACTCTTTCGTGGATTTTTGATCGGGTACTTAGGGTTTTGGTCCCGAAGGCAATATATAGGCGGAAGGAGAGGCCGAGGGGGTGCTGAGGTCAGCCAGACCACCCCCTGGCGCGGGCCAGGCCTGGCCACGTGGCCAGGTGGTGTGGCTAGGCCCCAGCCCTTCTCCGTCTCGTATTCTGGCTCCAGATGCCTTCTGGTAAAATAGTGACTTTGGCTTTTGTCCCGTCCAATTCCGAGAATATTCATTTTATGACTTTCCTGGAACCAAAAACAGCAGAAAACAGGCAACTGGCACTATGGCTCTTATTAATAGGTTAGTCCAAGAAATCATATGAAAAGTACTCCAAAGTGTGGACAAAACACAAGAAAGTAGATAAAACCAAGAATGCAACATCAAAAATTATAGATACATTTGCAATGTATCAACCGCCCACCCGCCCGCCGTGCCCAGGAGGAGGAGGAGCCCTCCCGCGCCCATGAGGAGGAGCTCTCCCGCGCCTAGGAGGAGGAGCTCACCCGTTCTTCCCCTTCCTCTGCCGCACCGTTGTCGCCCCTTCCTGCCGCCGTCCGCGCGCCTGCCGTCCACCGTCGTCGAGGTGACCCCCTTCCCCTACCCCTCTTCCCTTCCCTCCGAGTTTGTGATGCCACCACTGCCGTCTACCCTCACTGCCGTTTGGATTCAACCATGTGTTTGAATTCAATTTAGTGAGCTCCTAGTGTATTCTGATGAAGTGATGCTTGGATAATAAGATACTGAAGCTTGCTTCAGTGATTAGTTCCTTGGATCTACTATAACTGCATCATGGCTTAAATGACTATCAACTGAATAGGATGATTGTTAAGAGTGATAGTGGATTTGAATATAAATATGATTCCTAGTATGTATACTTAGGGAAATTATTTGAATAAGACCCTTTATCTAAAAAAAATTGGTGATTGCTAAACTGTAGCTTGAGTTGGTAAACCCTGGCCTAGTGGCACTTGTGTTGCTAGGTTGTTACTGAGGTGCTTCCAATATTCGGGAATGTGCCCAGTAGTAGCCGACCAACAGGTTTGAGTTCTCTGTTTCTTGGCTATTCCTTCTTCTTGCTCTAGATTAGGACGATGATGCAAAAGGTCAATGATACTAGGCTAAGACCTAGTGTAATAATGCGTAACTTTGATTCCTAGAGTTAATGCTAGGAAAATGATAAGGACTGTTTGGGTATAATTTGTATGTGGAGATGGATGACCAATATGAATACTCTGTCCATGTGACAGTAATAGTTTAGATGATTTCTAGCCTGATTTACTCTTAGGGTTACTGCTGTGGTGTCTCCTTTTCTTTCTGGAGTGTGGACAGTATTACACCCTAAAGGGACATGATTTGTTCTAGGGATTCCTTTCTTAACGATTGAGATTTGGTTGCCAGTGATGCAAGGTCTGAGGTGCTAGCCTTGAATTGATGGCTTATACTACCCTGGTCTTATTACTGTGATGCCTCCAAAAGAGTGTACATAATATGATGATCTAAGTTAGTAAGATTTGCTGTTAAATTTAATTAGCTTGCTTGACTGTGGGTATTTAAATCTTGATATTCTAAGCATGAAACTAATGTAGTCTATGATGCAAGAGGCTGAGACATGGATTGATAATAAGAATAGATGCTTAGGTGACCTCAAGCTCTTTGATGAGCCTTGCATACCACCTATATGTAATAATGAGAGAAACTCCTCCCAATAATTTCCTTTTGGCTTGAACTAAAATAAATAATGATGCTATTTAGATGAGATGCCAACCTACTATGTAGAAGGAACACTTTTTATTGGTGATGTTAGCTTGCATGGTTTGATTTGATCTACTCTTAATGAGCTGGATCAACAACTGATTCATGTGCCTGGCCTCCTCTTCCTAACTCATGTATTTGACTTGTCATGGATCTACTCCTAGAGCTTCTCCCATGATTCTGATGGCTGGGAATATTTTTGGTAATATTTTCGATGTTCTAATGGATATTGCTGGATAGCAGCTTGTGCTTTCATGGGGTATTCTTGTGTTGAATCTGATGAGGTACTGGTTAAAACTAGTAGTTGCTAGTGGTGTTTTTGAGACAAATCTGATAAGAACAAGTGATGTTCTTGGTGGTGTTCTTGGCTAGTTTGTGAATGGGGATAAGATGGAATGGTAGTTTGCTGCTACGACTGTGCTCTACCTTGTGCACTTACTGTGCTAGCTTTGGTGTTGACAACTTATTAGTAGTGGCTGCTTGATTCCCCTACTACCAGTAACTTATTAAAGTTGACCTACTAGCAGTAACTTCTTTTTGTGAATGAGCTTCTGTTGCAAATCCTATAAGCTTCAGACCTGCTAGTACAGTGTAAATTCTGTTTCTTTATTTTTTTAGTTTGTGCATGTGTAGAGAAGGACATAAAAGCTTACCTTTGTATAGCGAATCATATATGTGGTGTATGTTGTCTAGATTTCTTGTATGCTGCTGGCAGCAAGTTGTGTATGGATGTGCTTGTGTATGCTGGCAGCAAAATGGATGTGTTTGTGCCTATTTAGGCTTTCTTGTGCAAGTTTTTCTTTTTGAGTTGATTTCTGGCACTCCTAGACATAGAAAATTAGCAAAGGTTATGCCAAAATTTTCTGTGAATTTTTGTGCTTATTAGTTCCAATTATTTGTGTGTTTAGAAATGCCGGCGGAGCCGGGCCCTTCTAGCAAGAAGCCCTTTTGGGAGCAGCAGGCGGAGATGGAATCCCAAGAGGACCCGGAATTCATTCCGCGGGATGACGAGATGGAAGCGGACGAGGATACCTCATCGGGCGATGAGGAGATGGGGGACGCCGATGGCGACGCCACTACCACTGATGGTGGCGGTGAATCTACTATGGACGGCGGTAGCACATCAAAGAAGGCCCGAAAGGATCGGACCCTGATCGTGGTCGACATCAAAAGGTCCATCATCACAAGCGAGAACGCTAAAGGTGCACCTTTCGAGCCGACCGAGTTTTTCGCGGGTTACTCAAACCAGCTCGCGGCAATCCTCCGAAACACCGTCACGATCAACACGGAGAACCTGAAGGCCGAAGCTCCTCATCGCCCGATCTCCCATCGGCGCCCGATCTCCCATCATGACGAGATGGAACGCTAAAGGTGACTGACTTCATGAGAAAATATGTAAGTAGTTTGCATGCAAGTCGATTAATTGCGTTCACGATTAATCAATGAAGTCCAGTTTTCTGATCAAATGCTTCACGTTCCTTGTGCGCAGGACGAGGAGTGTAGGAGCTCCTCATCCTAGGGGTCACCGCATGTCGCCAAGTGGGACACCACTTTTAACAGGGCGCTGAATCGGACCAAGAATGTCGAGCCCCTGGCGGCCCTATCGTCGGCTGATCGTGTGGTCGGCTTTGGTGGCATAACATGGTTCGAGTACTATGGCACCTCGGAGCGGAAGGGCAGGAAGGCCGAAAGCGCCGAGGTAAGACACCTAAGGGAACAGGTGAAAGCCTTTCCCAATATAGTCCAAGATGCCGTGAACCAGGATGTGTCGACTGCCGAGAGAAAGTTCCAAGAACAAGTTCATACACAAGTCCAAGCACAAGTCCAGTCACAAGTGAACCATAAGCTCAACACCATCCTTCCCGCCTACATGGAAAAGTACAATAAGTGGCAGAAGGGTGGTAAACGAGGGCCGCCACTGGTTCCCAACCTCAACAACGCCCAATTTGCCAACATGGCACGACCGGAGGCGCTGGTGACTCCTCCAGCGGGGCCGGTGGTGGTGGAGACTCCTCCAGCTCCGGAGCTTAACTTGCCCACTGCGGCGAAGGCGCCGGCCCGCACCACCGTGCCATTAGGCAGCCACTCCGCCACATGCACGCTCAAGCCTGCCGATGGCGGTGCCTTGACATTGGCCGAGTTTGATGCCCTCAAGGTAACTAACTAATTAAAGCGAGAGTTCGGAGGCTTAACCACACCGATGACTTGATCTTCGTTTTACTGATGCCCGACCTACATGTCTTTCGCAGGGAGACACTCCTTGCACTCTAATGCACTGGGTTGGCGGCCATTTGAAGGATGTTGCCAAGGGTACTATTGTTCAACCAGAGAACCACAAAATGCACAATGTCACAATGCCACCCGACATGATGAGGGTCAGATACAGTATGGTGCTTTCGGGATACGAGCAAGTGGAACCTCCCTCTCAACCTCAAGGATGGGATGATGAGGAGACGACGGCGGTCCTCAATACCGGCTTCAGCTACTTGTACCTATGGCCGAAGAGCTAGATCCGTCTGGGGATGGAGGACCAGCTTAACATCACCCTAGAGGCAGCACATCCAGCACAGCCAGCACATGATGAAGACTTCGAGATGGCAGACTTGGACAACATGGCACATGATCCCTATGATGATGATGGAGAAATTGACCCGAACTTCGGCGACCAGTTTGTTAACACAAGGTTTTCTGATTGGTATGAGCCGGCACCATCAGGAACACATCAAGTTGCTGATACCCAACCAGCACTGGCAAAACCCCCTTGCCAGGTGCGTCTCTTCCCAACTAGTCAGGAGACGCCACCACCCGCCCCCTTCACCGAGCCTCCAAGGCCAGCAGTTCCTTTGATCAGCCCCAACACCCTTCATAAGGTGATCGGTGAGGTGAACGCGGTGGCCGACACCCCAAAGGGACCAAAGAAGGGTCGCAAATGGAATCCTAAGGGTGACCGGGGCAAGGATCCAAATCTTGTTCTCCGGGATCAGGACGGCCCTGCGGGGCAAACCAGGAATCAGCAGCACGTGGCAGGTGCACCGATGATGTGTAACTCGTTGCACGAGGTCGCAGGCTCTCAAATGCGCAATCTTCATTATAGTTGTCTCACAATTGAGGAGCGTCGCATTCGCGAGAACGATCAGTCATACCTTGTTTTCAAGGCTAAGGTGCCTTCTGTGCCTTGCTTCGTCAGTGTACCCCCTGGGGATATCTTCTACCTGCGGCATACCGGCATCTTCGACATGTTGAACGGGTTCCGACTGCATAATACCCTGGTCCAACTATTCTCTCTCAATATGGCAATGCAGATCAACAGAGACAAGATCCTAGGCATCCAGATAGTGAATCGCTACTTCATGTGTGACGTCATCCTGAAAGATGCTAAGGACATAGCGCTGGCGACCGACTACCTCTCAACCTTCCTGCAAACATATTCGGACATGGATGTGATTCTCCTTCCCTACCATCCCATCACGGAGGATGATCAAACATGCTGCATGCTCATATGCTTGAATTTGAAACACTCAACAACCGTGTACCTCGACTCAAACAGTGCGATCCCGAAAATCTACACCAATATGAAGAACATTCTTGATGGTGCTCTCACCGGCTACGTCGCAGCAGGAGGCGTCAAACCGGCAACACCACATGTGAAGTTCGGCGTGCACGTGTTCTGCCACAACACCAAGTTCACCTGCGTCAAGCAGCCGTCTGGCAGCAAGAAGGATGCCTTCTACGCCATTTACCACATGAAGCCGTTCTTCAATGACATGGAGAGCAAAATGCTGCCATCTGACCTTGTGAAGTGGGCTGAAAGGCTTGCAATAATACATGATCTCAACCTCAGGAAGCACTTCTTCGACATCCAGGAGGAGATCGCGATAATCATGCACCAGGGATTCATGAAATCCGGGGGCACCTTCTACGGTGGCCATACACCGCCCAATAGGGAGATAGACGAACGCTTAGCGCAGTAGGGTGACCGCATGACGTTCATGCAGATGGAGAAAACTCGGTCGGGATTCATCAATGCCCCCCTAAAGCCAACGCAACAGCCGAAGAAGTCTTGATGATTGCATTTCCTGGGTAGCTAGCTGTTAGTTCTGAACTCGTGTTCTAACCTCTTATCACTATGTTAAACTTGCCTACAAAACCTCTAGAGTATGTTTCGTCAACCGTTGAACTTGATTGTGAGCGAGACTAGCTAGTTATTTGTGTTATGAACTATTTTAAGTGCTTGTTGCTTTTCATTCGTTATTGCCGCCCTACTTCTTGTGGTTTGCTTTCTTTGTCTTTCTTCGAAATGCCGATGATTAAAATGTGTTGTGGAGTCACTCATGTGTGTGACCATGCCGTTGCTAGATCTGGTGTGCCAAGTAGACTAGAGGTTTGTGCATATAATCTACTTGCCGCACCAGATCCATCAGCGGCATTGTCATTTTCCGTGCCCAACCTAAGTATGAGGCAACTATTTCATCTCGTAGCCCCAATGTCAAAAGAGCACAAATATTTTCAAGATTCATATACATAAGGCATAATATGTCCAGTGGAAAGCTCAGGAAAGGATTTTGGGTCCACGACAACGACTCCATTCGACACACCAAACTCAAAATGAGTCGTTGCCGTGGATACCGAATCCTTTCCTGGCTTTACCATTAGACATATCATGCCCATGCTATATGAATCATGGAAGTATTTCTCTTCTTTTGTCTTTGGCGATAAGAATATATTAGATAGCGTGAATTAAATGAAATGGTGAAGTATTTAGTTTCAAATATCTCATTGTAGCCCCAAAGTTGAAAGGAAAGACATTGCTTCACTATTCGTATAGCATTGGCGACATTGTTATATGAATCATGGAATGAGTTCTTTCCTTTCATCTTTGGCGATATAATGAAATGATAAAATATTTCATCTTGTAGCCCCAAAGTTGAAAGAGGACAAATATTTTCGAGATTCATATACATAAGACATAATTTTTTCAAGGGTAAGCCAAGGAAAGGATTATGGGTCCACGGCAACGACTCCTTTCAACACATCAAACTCGAAATGAGTTGTTTCCGTGGAGACCAAATCCTTTCCTTGGTTTACCTTTGGACATAATAGGCCCATGTTATATGAATCGTGGAAGTATTTCTCTTTTTTTGTCTTTGGCGATACGAATAGATTAGAATAGCGTGGATTCAATGAAATGGTGAAGTATTTAGTTTCAAATATCTCATTGTAGCCCCAAAGTCGAAAGGAAAGACATTATATTTTTCTTTGGTGATACAATGAATTGAGAAAATATTTCATCTCGTAGCCCCAAAGTCGAAAGAGGACAGATATGTTCGAGATTCATACACATAGAATATAAAATGTTAAGTGGCAAGCCAAGGAAAGGGTTCTGGGTCCACGACAATGACTCCTTTAGACACACCAAACTCGAAATGAGTCATTGCCGTGGAGACCGAATCCTTTCCTTGCTTTGCCACTTGACATATCATGCCCATGCTATATGAATCGTGAAGTATTTCTCTTCTTTTGTATTTGGCGATACAAATAGTATGAGGCACGAATCCAAATCATTCTTGGTTTGCTTTTTTGATCTTTCTTCGAAATGCTGATGATTAGAACATTTTGCATCATGTGTATGACTATGCCGCTGTTTGATCTCGTGTGCAAAGTAGACTAGTAATATGGGCATATACTCTACTTGCCGCACAAGATCAAACATCAAGCATTGTTATTTCCTTTCCCAACCTAAGTATGAGGCACTAATGCAAGTCATTCTTGGTTTGCTTTTTTTGGTCTTTCTCCGAAATGCCAATGATTAGAACGTGTTGTGGCGTCATGTGTATGACTATGCCGCTGTTTGATCTCGTGTGCCAAGTAGACTAGTAATTTGGGCATATACTCTACTTGCCGCACGAGATCAAATAGCGAGCATTGTTATTTCCATGCCCAACCTAAGTATGAGGCACTAATGCAAGTCATTCTTGGTTTGCTTTTTTTTCTCTTTCTTCGAAATGCCGATGATTAGAACATGATTTCTTTCATCCTGTTGCACCCATATATATATGCATGATCTTATCTTGTGAACTACTATTGCTTTCCACTAACATAGATAATATCATCTATCTTGTGTATAGGAGATGGAGAAGAAGTGCTATGTTGTGTACATCGACAAGGTGTGTACAAGGAGTGAGAAGACTGCTAGAAGCAAGTGAACGAATTCTCGGGCAACAGCTACAAAGGCTACAAGACTAGATAGGTGGCGGAAGATAAGTGAGGAGAAACATGAGGAAGAAGTGGAGGAACTTCCTCGTGATCACAACCTTGTTGCTCTTCATGGTAGGTTATGTGCTCTACTTCATCTAGATAGAGCTCCGTCGTCGGAGTTGTAATGTGATTGTGAACTTGTACTCGGAGGTGTGAACTTATGGCATAAACACTTGGTGTTGTATGAAAACTTGGCACTTGTATTTATGCTGGTTCTATTATGCTTTGGCCAATTGCAAGTTTCTGGAAAATTCTGTGTTGTTTATACTGTATTCTGGACTGTATTGTTTTTTGAATACATGTAAACTATAATTTGAAAATTGCTGTAAAACTTGAATTTCGAAAATATATCCGAGGCGCATATGGGAAGTATAGGAGGCGCATATAGGGTACTATCAGAGGCGCATACTACAACATATGCGAGGCGCATATCATATGCACCTCCTATACTTCATATACGCGAGGCTCATATACTGATATGCGCCTCCCGTATATGAAGTATAGGAGGCGCATGTGATATGCGCCTCACATAACAAATACTAGAGGCGCATATGATATGCGCCTCGCGTAACAAATACTAGAGGCGTGGCGCTAGAGGCGCATACCATATGCACCTCGGATAGGGTTCCTGGTGCGCCTCGGGTAGGGTATTCCCTAGTAGTGTTTATAAAAGATTTATTAATAATTTTTCGAAAACTGCTAGACCATTAACTAACCTTCTTCAAAAGGATGTTCGTTTTAATTTTGATGAAAAATGTCTTACTTCTTTCAATATATTAAAACAAGACCTTCTTGAAGCTCCCATTATAAAACTACCTAATTGGAAGAAACCTTTTGAGCTATTTTGCGAAGCTGGTCATGAAGCTGTAGGAGCAATTCTTTGTCAGTATGATGGTGATGACCTTAATATCATTCATCATGCTAGTCGCACCTTAAACGGGTCCCAAACGAACTATCCTATGGAAGAAAAAGAATTCTTCGCAGTAGACTTTTCTTGTGATAAATTTAGATCTTATATCATGAACCCCAAAGTTAGAGTACATACTGATCATATTGGCTTAAAAGAAATCCTAGAAAGGACTGATGTTAATCCAAGAATGATCCGTTGGACTCTACTTCTGCAAGAATTTGATTTATAGATCTTAGAAAGGAAGGAAGAGGTGGAGGAAACGTTCATGGACACTCAAGAAGATGCTCATCCAAAACAGGTGTCATCCGTGTACATACCCGCATGACCACACTACGAAAAAGGAAGTTCTCTATATCTTCTTACAAAGGTTTTAGTGATTTTCTACGACCTGTTTCATTCGAAGAGAGGAAGAAAAGAAACTCAAATGAGACCATATTCCCTCGATGATCATGGCTTATTAAATCCTAAACATATATTTGTTCTAGATGATTTTCTGCTTTTTATTTTTCCATATTTGATTTCCTCTAATTTTTCTAAGTTCGTTGCAGGTCTTACGAGATCGGTATAGGCGGGTCGTACGACCGGATCCACCCGTACCACTGGTCATTAAGACTGTAGACGCCCTAGTTTTGTTTTCACATAATCGGTAAGACCGCACCGTACGGGCACATCCCCTGTACGGAAGGTCGTTATCTATTTTGTGACCACCTTAAAATTTTCGTTCATTAAAAAAATTAATTTGAACCGCTGGAAGTCGGTACAGACGGGCAGTATGGGCGGGACCCGCCCATACTGCTTAGTCGGTTGACTAATTACCGAATTCAACCCGTGTTGTTTTTGGAAACAACCCGGTACAGGCGTGCCGTACAGGCGTGCGTCCATACCGACTAGTCGTTACGACCCGAAATTCCTTTTTTTGCACTTATTTGTTTCCATATTTGTTATTATTCTTTTCTTGGGAGACTCTTTTCCTCCCAGTACGAATTTTACCTTGCCTCTAACCCTTTATAAGTCTCCCATAAGAGCTCTATCCTTGTATTGATAATATAGATCTTCCCCACAATCTACTCCTTCCCTGTGAACTCTTCGGAACCATGTCCTCTATATGGAGCACCCTTCAAGATAAGGAAGATCTCTATGGATCGTCTTCAAGGATTATGGAGTAAGACAAAGTTGTTGTACCTGAAGAGAGGAAATTAGAAGATGAGGATGGATTCAAGCTGATGGAAACACTAAAGGACGGGCGCAAGGTGTTCAGCCTAGGCATTGGAAAAGAAGGCGACTTTGATGAAGTTCAACTTCATTTAGAAGGAGATGGGGAGCTTTTCTTGAAGAAGGTGAAGAGACAAGGGGAGGAGATTCAAGCCTCCTTGGACAGGCTCGATCGTCGCATCAAGAAGATTGATGTAAAATCTCCAGGATCTTCTAAACATATTGAACTGTTGTGTTGCTACCTGTACCAAATGGACCTGAAGATAATGAAAGGACCAGAGGTGAATATCAACATCAGCCTCAGATCCATTAACGCTCAGAAGCAAACAATAGAGATGTACAAGGCTCTTGTTGAGCAGTTGGAGAAAGTCAATGAGCAACGCCGGATCCGTATCTTGATGTTGGAGACATCAAACAAGATGCTCCGCGCAAGTCTTCGGGATTCTAGAGTTTCTCCACCCGCAAATTAGAGAAGCATGCCATGGTATCAAATAATCGCAAGGGATTATTTGATCCACCCGGCTTGACTCCAAGCTTGGGGGGATCTATGAGAACCTTGTAATCTATCTTACAGTTTTTGCATATTTACTTTTCTACATGCATGGTTAGGTTTAAATTTCCGAATTTTCATTAGTTGCATCAACTTCGAGTTCCCTTTGTTCAAGAGAAGAATTATATCCGTTGAGTTATGAGCCTTTATGATAATTGAAGTTATGTTTGATCCATGATTATTATATTAGATGATTGAACTAGGTTGAGTCTTATTATACTTGTACAGCTGTCATAATTTTAGGGACTTCCACACCAATAAAAGTATTGATTAAGTTATGAGAAGAAGAACTCTGGTAGCATATTATAATTAAGAGATTTTGAAAGCCATGGAAGTACTGACCATGATCAAATAGCTGTAATGAAAAGAAGAAGAGAAAAAAGAATAAGCGAAAAAATATTAGCATACAAGTATCAAAAGAGAAGAAGAAGGAAGCTATCAAAAGAATCAAACACAGAAAAAGAAAAGAGAGAAGAAAAGAGAAAATGAAAATGAATCTTCACTACTAAACTTAGCACTCTACATCTTTAAAATCCGTGATTATATGATATGTTGAATCACTAGTACCTTCTTATAATTTCATTGATACTGAAAAAAGGTGTGGAATCCTCTAAGTTATGTAATGTGTAAGGGTATGGTAATACCCCCGATGTATCTCTACATCCGATGTTGTATTTCTTCTTCAATTCCTACCTCAATTATTGTAATGACTCGTGTCTCATAAACATGATGATCTTGTACATAAGCCACCATCTTGCTCGGGGACGAGCAATATCCTAGCTTAGGGGAGTTGATGCGTCCAAAGTTGAAGCATATTTACCTTTTTTTTTGCATAAATAGAGTAGGGGTTTTGGTATTTCACCATGTCTACACACACTATTTTGTTCTTGTTTCAACAAGATCCCAAATCATGGAGTCATATATGAAAATATCAATTAGAGCTGTCATATTGTGTAATTATATGATATTTCAAAGTGATAAAAGTCATTTTATGAATTTGCCTTCGCACCTGGAAGAATACCAATCGAAGAGGAGGCATCATTATGGTTAACGACCACTGGTATGGGCGGAGCCCGCCCGTACCATCCAACCATACCAGACACCATCACGATCGCCTCGTCAAATACTTCTCCCTAGCAAAGACAAGAGGGGGATCCGACATTCACAGCCACTAGAAACCATGAAACACCACATTCGAGAAGGATCTGAAGGAGGAACTTGGCTGGGGTAAAATCCCAGCTGATCCACAGATCATTGGAGGACAACGCATCATCCCCTTCATCACCAACCGCTGCATCTTCATCACCACCAATACTCCATCTTTCATCTATTAGATCTCTTTGTAATTCCAGATCCAATTGTGGTTTTCATTAGATCTACCCCCGTACTTTAATCCATTCATTTTATTATGATGATGGTATTGGTTGCTTCCATGAGTGAGTAGTTCGTTTGTTATTGGGGAGATGGAGAAACCCTGGCACCATTATGAACTTGTAATAAAGATGATCTATTCTTGTGTCCATATTACTTGCTTGTGTATGAGATAATTATGATTCGTGCTTGATCTCTCTCTCTCTCTTTAGATGGTATGTGTAGTCAGCCGCATATCATTTTCCTTCGTGACTAAAGGGAGGGAGAAATCCTTTGGAAGTGTCTTGGAAGCGTACCCAGAATGCCTCGTGATAGATTGTCACCGGATCGTAACCTAAACAGTCAAAGGGGGATTAAAGAGGGACTCCCTAAGGTAATTAAGACTTCCAGGGGAAACCCTTAATTACGGTGGTTTGTATGGGTGATTACTCTCAGACATCGGATGGTTATTTAGAGGTGACCTCACACTTGGCTCAACAAAGTGGCTTCCTATGAGCCTTGTCATGAACATCTTATTATGGGGCTCTCTCCACACATATCATGATAGAAGAAGTATTTTATTTTGGTTACACACAACAATAATACTATGCTAGTGGTGTGTCCTACATCCTCGAGAACGTTTTGCCCTATTGAGTTCAACCACTCTTTCACATAAACTTGTTACTTGTTTTCTTTTTACTTATTTTAATTACTTTTCTTCAAACAACCATAAACCTTTCAAACACCCTTTACTTGAGATCAAAGACAACTTATAAGTATAGTTTGGTATAGAGTAACGAGGGGGATAAAGACTTTTACCAATAGCTCTCTGTGGGTTCAATATCTTTACTTCGAAACTAGCTACAATTGGTCTATGCACTTGCAGTCATTAGAGGTGACGAAGACTTGGTCACTAAGTGTTATGTCGATGCTAGTTTTGACACCGATCCATATGATTCTAAGTCTCAACCTAGATATGTATTTCTCATTAATGGAGGAGCAGTTAGTTGGAGGAGCTCCAAACAACCCGTGGTAGTGGGATCAACAATGGAGGCGGAATATGTTGCTGCTTCAGAAGCGCCATAGGAAGCGGTTTGGATGAAGGAGTTCATAACTAAACTAGGTGTGGTTCCTAGTGCATTGGACCCAATGGTGATCTGTTGTGACAACAATGGAGCCATAGCTAATGCCAAGGAACTAAAGTCTCACAAGAATTCCAAGCATATTAAGCACCGGTTTCACTCCATCCGCGAGCATGTCAAGGATGGAGATATAAAGATTTGTAAAGTACATACGGATCTGAATGTAGCGGATCCGTTGACTAAAGTTCTCCCTAGGGCAAAACATGATCAACACCAGAACTCCATGGGTGTTAGATTTATCACTATGTAAACTAGATTATTGTCTCTAGTGCAAGTGGGAGACTGAAGGGAATATGCCATGAGAGGCAATAATAAAGTTATTATTATCATATTCCAAGTATATGATAGATGTTTATTTTACATGCTATAATTGTATTGATTGGAAACGTTAATACATGTGTGTTTAATAAACAAATAAAGGGTTCCTATTTATGCCTCTCTTATAAACTAGCTCGTTAATTAACAAGATGATCAAGGTTTCCTGATCATGGACATTGGATGTTGTTAATAACGAGGTCACAACATTGGTGGAATGATGTGATGAACAATCATCCAAAGTATAGCAATACGACCAAAGTCATTGTGTTTAAATTTCTATAACATCATACAAAGTAATTATAGTCCTTAGACCATGAGGTCATGTCAATCACTAACACTAGAAGAGTAACTTGATAACATCAAACGTCACACCATAACAAGGTGGGTTCAAATACTCTGAAGGTGTTATGTAGAGGCTCATGGATCAAGAGTGGGATTTGTCCATCCCGAGGACGGATAGATATACTCTAGGGCCTCTCGGTGATATCACATTAAGATAGCTTGCAAGCAAGTGATATGATCACTTGAATGTTATATCATGGGAACGGGAAAAGAGTGCATGTTGGTAACAAGATCAAACTAGGTATGGAGATACCGATGATTGAATCTCGTACATGTAATATATCGCGAGACAAAGGGGTTTAGTTACTAACGTTAAAGGTTCTCATGATCATAGAAGTTATCGTTGAATGTGTAGGAGTCAGTATGGATCTCCAGGTCCCGCTGCTGACTATTGATCGGAGAAGGATCTCGATCATGTCTGCATTATTCACGAACCGTAGGGTGACACACTTAAGGGATACCGACACCATTTGGAGCAAATATGTTCCATAGAAAAGAATTGCAAAGCGCTAGCATTATTTCAATGGACACCAAAATTGTTTCGGGTGAAATTGCTGAAATTGGTTCTGCATGTGATATTGAAATGTTGTAGGGGTTTTATGTGAATGTTTGCTAATTAAAGTAATTAACAAAATTTTGAATAAAATAAATAAAATAGTTTTATTTAATGAGAGTTGCATTAACGTTGGTGGAAAAATAATGCATGTGAGTGGAAGTGTGAGTGGATGCATCTTGTGAGTGGAGCATCCACCCACATGAATGAAGGAAGAGGTAGGGGCACCTCCATGACCGCCGGCCATGGGAGGGGGCTGCCCCTGTCCCTATAAAAGGCCCCCTCTCCTCCTCTCGCATGACACCTGCTCATGAAGGATCTCTCTCCCCCTCTAGAGGCGGAGGAGAGAGATCCTTCTAGATTAGCGAGATACATGTTCCCGGTGGTTTTCATCTGGAAGGAGTTGCTGCTTTCGCTACATTGCTGGAACGAGGAGGCGGAGGTTGTTTGGTGGATCGGACGTGTGTGCGATCACGGATGTGCTGCTAATTTGCGGCGCTGGACTTCCTGTCGATCTTGAGATCGGTAATTGAACGACTACATCATCCACGAGTCCAACCTCGTTACACTTTGTCAGTCTTCAAGGGTATGTTCTCTATGGATGTATATCCACCCGTTGCTTGAATCTAGGTAGATAGATCTTGGTGCTTAGTAGTTCCCATCGTAGAATTTTTTTTGTTTTCTATGCTACGAAGCCAACACCTTTAGTAAGCCACTATACTTTTGGAGATCAAATCAAATACAAACCAAAGTGGAATAGAGGTTTCGAACCCTAGTCTTACAAGTATGAATCTCTCTCTCAGTACAAGAAAGAATGATGGTGCATCGTTGAAGGACGAGATGGTGTTCTTCTCCTTCTTCAGATCTGATCTCCTCTCTTCTAGGACTGTTTGTGGCGACCGTGTGCATAATTCGTCATGCCTCCCTTTACAAAACTTTCTTGTATTGATAGAATGGAGGTGATAGTGGGTCCTACGGGTGGACTATAAGACAACCACATAATTAATTACAATAGCATGTGGCCAAAGAGCTAGACAACTAGGAAGTTCATGAACAACATGCGGCATTCAGGACAGCCAGATACATCGACCTTGACCGTTCTTCCAATAGTAAGTTTGTCTACTTTCTGGAACTTGATCGACCTAGAAGTAGCTACCAAGCGCCCATCGGTCGAGTTAATGGTGTAGCGTCCCTCGATTTGCAATCCTTTGCTCTGCATCATGAAGACTATTGTGCCCTTTCGTCTGGCCTAGAGTTTCTTCATGGCACTCTTAGGCAATTTCTGTGTCAAAGCAAGGGATAGACATATAATTACTAAGAGTAATGCACTGAATCATGTGAAACTTGAGAAGACATTCAGAGCAGTTTATCTGTCATCATATACTCACAAACATAATCCGGTGCGACCTTGTGATGACACATGTGTAGGATATGGTCTGACAAGGTGCTGCCCGGGGTGATGAAGGAGCTTATGCCGGTGCCTATGCTGGGGCTAGTGCGGTAGCTGGTGCTGATGTAAGAGATGGTGCCACTAACTATAGAGGGGATAGTGCAGGAGCCAGAAGGCCCAGAACCGGTGCCGGCGCCAGAAGCTTGATGCTAGATTCCTTCTAAGGGGTAGCTAAGCTGACTGCAGGGATGGTAGAGGCAGATAAGAAGTGTACAAGCAAAATGGTCTCTTATACAACAGTTACTCACAAGACAGTCATTAGAGGATATGATGATTATACAAGCAAATTAAGTTACTACCTCCATTCTTTCTCCTCAGGTCAACAGGTGCCGGAGCAGGAACTAGGGCCAGTGCTGTTATGGGTGCCAGTAACTTGATGTTGGTTACCTTCTGGGGGTAGGTAAGGGGACTACAGGAGTGGTCAGAGAGGCATATGAGATGTGTACAAGCAAAATGGTTTATTATACAATAGTAACTCCTAGACAGAGATGAGAGTATATAAGCGAATTAAGTTACTACCTCTATTCTTTCTCCTACTAAGGTCAATAGGTGTCGTTGCAGGAACTAGGGCTGATGCTGATGCTGGTGCCAGCAGCTTGATGCTGGTGCCAGTAGCTTGATGCTGTCACCCTTCTGGGTGGTACATAAGTGGAAGCGGATGCAGAAGTGGTCAGGGTCATATGATGAGTAAACACAATGGTGTAGAACAGTTAGTCGCAAGAAAATCATTAGAGGTTGTGATGAGTACAGAAGCAAATTAATTAGTACTACCTCTCTTCCTGGTCCTTCGGTTAACAGGTGTACGATGGCGTGCAAGTATCTTCCCAGGCTTGCTAAAATCGAATGTTACTTTGTCCCCTTGCTTCAGACCATTCTCACGAACATACTTGGACCAAACTCGGCCACCCAAATAGGTGGTGGCCATCGTCTGGGAGACATCCACATCATATAGTTGCCGCATGCCTTTAGGGACCTCGCTATACAGATTTAGAAACTTGTCGTTTCCAAACATCTTGTTTATAATGGGCGACTGACATAAGGGACAACCTTCATGAGAAAATTGGTAGAGAAGTAAGGCGACAGGAAAAAAAAGTGAGATACAAGATCTTAAATCAAGTCGGTCTAAACCACTTGGAATCCATACCTGATACCATGGGTACCCTTTGCGAAGGCTGTCCATGCACCATTTTTCTTCCCTCTGCCTTTGGAAGGGCATACAGGGCCCCCTTTCAATCCACAGGCTTGACAAGAGGAGGGTAGCAGAAAGGGATGAGCAGCTGGTGTGTGGTACTGATTTAAATTAAGTGGAAAGGTTAAATTATGTAAAAAGAAAGTAAATCTAATAATATAAGACAAAACCATTGCCTATAAAGCAAACAAATTTGATTTTTGTGAACTTTTAATGAGCGTAAACATATAGTACTAGCTGATAACAATAACATGGAAAATCATAACATGTGAAATTGTGGATTTCCAAATTATACGCACTTCTTCACTACAAGAAAAGTTGGCTTTTACAACAGACGATTTTTGTGGTTGAAGGCCCGTTTTTCATGGCTAAAAAGTCTTCCACGACAGATGCCCATCATGGTAAAAGCCCCGTCACAAAAGAATCTACCACGGTTTTTTTGTGACCGCGCCGAATCGCACCCTTCAGCCACGAAAACTTGTTCCGTCGTAGATATGTTCGCCAGCCGCGTTGACTGTTGATATATTGCAAATGTATCTATAATTTTTGATGTTCCATGCTTGGTTTTATCCACTTTATTGTGTTTTGTTCCAACTTTGGAGTACTTTTCATATGATTTCTTGGACTAACCTATTAACAAGAGCCACAGTGCGTTGCTTTTACGCTATTTTTGGTTCCAGGAAAGTCAGAAAATCAATATTCTCGGAATTGGACGGGACAAAAGCCAAAGTTCCTATTTTACCGGAAGACTCACGGAGCCAGAAGCAGAGACGGAGGAGGGCTAGGGCCTGGCCACACCATATGGTGGCGCGGGCTAGCCCTGGTCGCGCCACCAGGTGGTGTGGGCCCCCTGGCACTCCATCGACCTTACCTCTTCGCCTATAAGAAGCCTCCCGATGCATAAACCCTAGATAGAAAATCAGAAATCTACAAAAAGTTCAGCAGCACCGCCGCCACCGAAGGGGAGATTCGGGGGACAGAAAGTCTGGTTCTAAGACTGGACGGGAAGTGCCCCCGGAGCCATCTCCATCGATCTCCACCACCATCTCCATCACCATTGCTGATTTCCATGATGAGGAGGGAGTAGTTCTCTCTCGAGGCTAAGGGTTCTACCGGTAGCTATGTGTTCATCTCTCTCTCTATGCATGATCTTATTGAGATCATGAGCTTGTAATCTATAGATCTACCTTGCTACTCAAGTGCTTTAATAGATCTCTGCTCTCCCCATGTGTGTGAAAGTGACAGCATGCACACCATGGTGGCACTTAGGCTAGAGATTACGAATACTTGTTATGAGTTATATTTGGAGTTGGATGTCATTATGAAATTGTGGTGTTTGTTGGACTCATCTAGTGCTCAAGGTGACAGTGTGGGGTTATCTAGATGGGAAAGATGAACTTTGAGGTGTGCTGTTATAGCCCTACCGTTGATTAGAGTGTCAATCCGGAGAGTAGTTTAGCGTAGTATCATAAAGAGAAGATATTTATATGAGGGTGTTCACTAGTGAAATTATGATCACTAGGCCTTGTTTCTAAGCATTGAAACACCGTTTGCTATTAGATCTGTTACATGTTTGCTTGCTTCCATCTTTATTTCAGTTTTACTTTAGTCTTTTCCACGCCACCAAGCTATTCTCTATCACCATTACCACTTATAATTATCCATCCCACTTGTGTTTCACTATCTCTTCGCCGAACTAGTGCACCTATACACCTGACAAGTGTATTGGGTGTGTTGGGGACACAAGAGACTTCTTGTATCTTGATTGCAGGGTTGCTTGAGAGGGGATACCTTTGACCACTTCCTCCCTGAGTTCGATAAACCTTGGGTGATCCACTTAAGGGAAAACTTGCTGCTGTTCTACAAACCTCTGCACTTGGAGGCCCAACAACTGTCTACAAGAATAGAAGTGCGTAGACATCAACTCCTGACGTCATGCAAAATGCCATGTGGCAAACACCGTTAATGACCAGTTACCGCCGTTAACGGCCATAGAAACTGTGGTAGAAGCCAGGCCCAGCCAAGGCCTGCTCATAATTAAGTGGGCCGACCCATCAAGAGAGCCCAATAAGATTATGGCCCATTACTATTTCATCCAGCACTGTTTGAAATGGGCCCAAAGATGTGGCCAGCAGCAGCCCGCGAATGTCAGGCCCGTTACTGTTTTGGCCTACAGAAGACCACACTATTCAAATATTGTGTGTCCCATTAAAAGGCTGTGTCAAGTAGTCCTGATACTGTTAAGGTCCACGGTTAGCCTGTCACTGTTCTCATAGCTTGTTCTGGACCACCTACGAACGGCCCACTTTTGAGAAGGTCCAATACTGTTCTGGCATTTTATAGTACCGTCCGTCAACTTCTCGGGCCCACCGGTGGCCTGCAACTGTTGTGATCTGGTACTGTTCTGGCCTGCCAATATGTTTGGCCTGTTACTATTCCTGTCTGGTAATATTTTCAGCCTGCTACTATTCTACCTCGTTAATATTCTGGCTATCTACTGTTCAGGTCCGTTACTGTTGTGGTCCTATACTATTCTGGCCTGCCACTTTTCTGTCTCACATTAATCGCCTCACATCGAGCTGGGTTGCCTCTGTTCTGGCTTGTTATTTCTTTGGCCTATTACTACTTTGGCCTGTTACTGTTTTGGCCTGCTACTGTTTTGGCATGTTACTGTTTGGCCTATTACTGTTCTAGCCTGTTACTGGTTGCCACCCGACGGTTGGCCCATTAAGGTCACAGACACCTATAGTTTTGGCCTTTCTTAAGCCCAGACAAATATCATAAAAGGAGTACAATTTAGCGAGCATCTTTTACTGTTCATTGTAGGCCTAATACAATAAGGGCAAATAACAAAGACCTAAACTCGTACCTGATCAACCTGGCTACCCCAGTTATGATACCGCTTACCGCCATGCGTGGACGGGGTGAGCTAAATGCCTACATTGCCCAGCCCAAAAAAATGCCTACATGGCCTATGCGAGTTATCTAGATATTACATCAGCTACAAACTTCTTAAACATATTACATAATATCAACGCTCGGGAAAGAAAATTCAGCATTTTAGTTCAAAATCAATTTGATTGCATTGTCCTCAATTTTCTTTCTCAATTCATCAACTACATCTCCTTTTGAGTGTGACAGCTACATTGGAAAACCACCTTGAGACATGATTTTCAGCCCCTCTTTGGTGGGAATAGCAATAATTGCAGTTTGAAACTAAGTAATAACAAGTTAATACAACAAACATGACAAACTACTCATAGCTTAGAATGAACCAAATAGAAATTATGATCGCATCATACGAGAACTTGTATAGAAGGAATTAAAACGAGGAATGAACTATATATTGTAGAGGATAGTTATGTCGTTGCTTAGGACAAACTAGAATGAGATGCAAGATATAGTAGCATCGCACGTGAACCTGTAGAACAAGACAAACAATCATTAGACAAGTGTGCCTACAATGAAATGAGCAATGAAACAAAGTGTTTTTTAGAATTTCAGCAAATATAAACTAGGCAGTCCATATAAGCAAATATATATGGAAGCAATGGTATTTCCTGGAATGCAAGAGACGTACAGTGACTCAGAATTTACGGTGAGCTACACAGTGTCATGTAGTTTCTATCATTGATAAGAATCAACCAGATAGAAATATGATATCATAAGAGAACTTCTAGAGTAGGAATGCAAACCACGAGTGAACTACATAGTAGAGGACAGTTATGCCATTGCTTAGGACGAACCAGCACCAGATAAGGAAATAATGGCGTTGCTTGTGAACCTGTAGAAGAGGCTATGCAAACCATCATGTTCATTGTTCTATTCTGGGCTCTATGCAAGAAAAAGAAAATAGTTAGTGTTGCAGCTTTTGAAGAACCATATGGCAACAACAAAATTATAATCGAATTAGTATGAAGAGTCTAAACGGGTACTACTGAACAACATAACAATGCTAAGGAGGAAACAATAATAAGAACTTATCTTAGGACGAACCAAATAGATTCAGTAACTGTGGAGCAGGGAATCCAAACTAATATTTTCCACTGATTTTACATTTTTCAAGAACTACACGATAGTAGGCAATTACTGTTGTTTGGAGTAGCTAAGAACATGTGCATGACTTCAAAATTTGTAGAGCAGCGAATGCAAACCAACATGTCTAGTGACCTACTTCGTAGTATCTAGCACGAAGAACAGGCGTGCGCTTTAACTGGGTGTACAGGACAATTAGAAAAATGCAGTTCACTGCGACATGCTTGAACCTGCTGTACTGCTGACAAAACAAAAAAAGAGTCGGTGATTTGGTAAATGATGACCCACAAGTATAGGGGTGTATCACAGTATTTTCGATAAGTAAGAGTGTTGAACCCAACGAGGAGCAGAAGGTGCTGGCTAGTGGTATGGATCAGGAATTCTCTGCAAATACTTAGCAAACGGATTTTTAGAGGTTTTTGATAATGCAGGTAAATAAAGTACGAGTAAATAAAAGATAATAAGAATAAATGCAGCAAGTGGCCCAATCCTTTATTCAGCAAAGGACAAGGCGGTTGTATTACTTAAGATGACCAAATGTTCTCGAGGACACATGGGAATATCGTCAAGTGCTTTCGCTTCATATAGTTGATTAATCTTCTTTAGTTTGCTAAGTGTTGTGTGGGTGAACCTGTGCTAATGTACCGACCTTCCTAGGACTAATACATACTTGTGATTATACCCCTTGCAAACATCCGTAAGTACAAGAAAGTAATTAAGGTAGAAACCTAACCACAACTTTAAAATCTAAGACCCTGACGTCCCTTGTGCAATGGTTTCCTAACAGGGTTTAGGTTTCTGTCACTCCGGTAACCCCTACGATTAGTAGCCAAATACACAATGCATTCCCCTAGGCCCATATAGGTGAAGTGTCATGTAGTCGACGTTCACATGACACCACTAGAAGAAGTACACCACAACTTAAATATGAAACTATTGAATCTTTCTCAACACAATTCCACTACTAACAACATGACTTCTCCCATGTCCTCAAGGACAAAACGAACTACTCACAATACATCATATGGATCATAATCAGAGATGGAATAATGATGTATAACAATCTGAACATAAACAATAATTTAATGGTTCCACTCAATAGCATCAACTACAAAGAGTAATCAACACCGGGAAAGTTTCCCCTAAGAACTATGCAAGATTCAACCCAATTGTTATAGCGGTATGGAGATGATGATGATGGTGCTGATAGTTATGATGATGATGATGATCCCGATGAAGTCTAGCTTGATGGTTGTGTCGATGGCGACGATCTCCCCTCTCTGGGAAGGAATTCCCCCGATCGAATTCTGTCTGTCGGAGAGATCTTTCTCTCTCGGTGTTTTCCGCCCCGAAGAGGCGGGGGAATCTTTCTATCATTGCTCCCCAAGTCTTAGGGTTTCGGGAGGATAATATACGCTAGAGGGGAGAGGCAGGGGTGGACCAGGGCGGCCACACCACCTGGTGGAGCGGCCTAGGCTGGCCCGCGCCAGGGGGTGGTGTGGGCCCCCTCTGGCCCATCTTCGCTTCCCCTTCTAGCTTTCTTCGTCTTCTGGGAAAATAGGAGTTTCCATGTATTTTCCCGGATTTTCTGATCTTCGCGAATTTTGCCTCCAAACAGCACCTTTTCCATCAGAATCCTGACTGCAGCGGTCCATGCTCCAAAAGTCATCACCATGCAAAAACAGATGAAATAACATAAGTATCATCTCTTAATATGAAATATATCAATGAATAACAGTGAATTATGATATAGAATAGTGATGCAAAATGGACGTATCAACTCCCCCAAGCTTAGACTTTGCTTGTCCCCAAAATCGAGCTCAATAAACATGACCTCAGGTTTATGGAGTGAAGAGTCGATAAAAGAATACGGACAAGAAGCATCACATTCATCAATACATAGATCATAATAGAAGAAAACTCACTATTATACAACTTAACTTGCAATAAGTAAAGGAAACACAATAAAGATACGTAAAGTAAATCATAATTGGTGATGGCAAACTTAGCTCTTGGTCGAAGAATAGTTGGTAATTTGCTAGAGTTCACAAATAACTGATTTTCAAAGATAGCTTTCAAAATAGTTTACACCAAGATAAGAGTAATGTGCAAAACAAGGAAAATAAGAAACATGATTGAATAAATCATCATATGAATGAATGAAACACAACAACTCAAAATGCTTGCTGAGGTAGAGGGGAATAGGTTTACTGACTCAACTAAAAGGTAAAAGAAAGGTCGTTCGTAGAGGGAAGCAGGGATTTCAAGTTTCATAAAGAGCTCCCAAAAATTATGGTACTTATTAGCTTTCAGCTCTCATTGCCCCTATCATAGGCATCTTTAGGTGATTAAGGTTAAAGTGACACAACTAAGAGGATATGCTTGACAAGTTATAAGTTGAAATCTCATGCCCCTTGCTTACGAGTACCGAACCTCATGCTACTCAACTTCAGTCAAAAGTAAGCTCTTATCATTGTAAATACATATGTATCATAGAGAACCGCCAACGGGGTACCCCTTGCACATGATACAGGAGCTATCCCATAATCAAAATGACAAGGCAAGCAGACAATGACCATCTCAGCAATCTTTTTATTTGCTATTTGCACAAATTTTTATTGAGGATGCTTCATAGAGTGCTCATTATGGTTATGCTGCAAGTTTCCACCATGATTAGGCATGGCTTAGGCTAGCGGCCCATGCGTTTCTCTAACACACATATAAACTCCATGATCTTACAAGTTCCCCTTTTATTTCACACCGCCGGGATCCATAGGCAAAAGAATCATGATATCAACGAGGTACAAAGTACCAGTGCAATGTTGAAAGCATTCCCCATGATACATGGTTCTGCTAACTTCAACTCATAAAGCGCAAGCATATATGCAACAAAGAAGGACCCAATGGTTCGAGTTTATTAAATGCAAGAAAGTAAAGTGTGCCATCAAGTTTGTGAGAGCTTTAATCACTAATTTTCACATAACAAGTTTAATTTGGAAGGTAGATAAAAACATGAATTTACTTGGAATAGCAATAATGCTAATAGGTAGGTATGGTGGACACGAATGGCATAGGTTTTGGTTTAAGGATTGGATGCACGAGAAGTATTCCCTCTCAGTACAGGTTTTTGGCTAGCAAGGCTAGGTAGCAAGCATAAGAGTTGAAGGAAACAAACAATCATACAAGTGATAAAAACAAACATGCAATCTTCCTTGGAAACAAAGAAGATCTTAACCAGAGAATACTAAACTTATGAGCAAATCAAGAAAGAAAGAGGATGTTGGGGGGATACCCCCGGGTAGGGTCACACCAGGGTATAAAGGCCGAGTTAGCCGAGGTACAGCAAGGCCAAAACGTATGCTGGCCGAGTCACCTCAAGGCAGGCTGACTTACGGAGTAACCCGAACCGGAGGATGTCCACCTATCCGTGTCCCAGCCGACTTATGTCGTATGTTGGCAGGCTCTTTGTAACTTGTATGCAGGTACCCATGGGGCCGGATTAACCAGGTATGATCCGGGTTATATCAGGCTTGTAAGAGAAGGAAGGTATCTCGTTGGTCAAAGGGTGACCTCTGTGCACAGGAGCATGAGCGAAGCGAACAGAGAGAAGGGCCACCGAGGCGTGGCCGACAAGGGTGATGCAGCCTGCGTCAGATGACGCTGGCGCCGCAGAGGCTTACGTAGCCTCTGCATGGCTTACGGTGGCAAAAGGTGACCCGATCGGTTTGCTATTTTGGGAGAGGCATATTCCCAGGAATATGCCTCCACGTATGCCCTAGCTATTAGCCTGGCCTCCCCTTTACAAGGAGGGCCAGGACCTCAGTAGAAGGGGATCGCGAGTTGGTTCATTGAGTAGTAGTAGTAGTGGTGAGAGTAAGAGAGCTCCTTCTTCCACATACAGCTCAAGGAGCATCTGTAAACTCACATAGCTTGAAGAATACAAAGCATCTGAGTGTGGAATCACCACGCTATCCCTCCCTGGGTTCCTCTAGTGCATATTGGCCCCACCTTTAGCCTATCCATGGCATCTTCCGTGACACCACCACGACAGTTGGCGCCCACCATGGGGCTAGCGGCGCTAGCAAGAGTGAAAATCCGGACGGGAAGCATCATCGGCAACGGCGAGCGCATCGTCTCAGGGCTCGTTCAGCTCTTTGGAGCGCTAGACTACGTTAGCGACAATGCTGGTTGCTTCGGCAAGCAGCCTCCACCGCGCAATGGCGTCTTCGTCAAGCTTGGCAACCACAGGATCTACGTCAGCGTCGATGTGTCTTGCATTCACCCGCGGCACGTCGTCGAGGGAGGCGAGCCACCACTTGGCACGGCTCACGGTGCACGTATCACTCGCTCCCCAGACCGTGCGGAGGTGATGATGACAGTGCCAGACGCTGGCGTGAGCAAAGACCCGGCACCAGATCCGGAGGAAACACCTAAGGTGCCTAGGAAAGGTAGAGGTCCTCCGCTAGAGAGGCCAGAAAACTTGTTGCAGCAGGTGATAGATAGCTTGGAAAGCCCCATAGCACCTGTGGTAGATCCGGCTCAGGCATAGACCAAGCTAGAGGAAACTAGGCAAAAAATAGTAGAGGGCGCGAAAAAGATAGCCGCGGCTCAGCAGTCGTTGAACATGACGCTGCGTGAGTACGCAAGAGCCAATAAGGCAGATGCTGTAAAAGTAAAAGGGAGAAACCTCATCAGTGAGATGAACAAAGAGGGTGATACTAGAGTTGAGGAATCAGAGAACCCTTTATCCATGGGGTTGCCGAAGTACAGCACCCCGGCAAAGAACCTCAGAGCAGCGGATGCAGCTGCATCCGAGTTAGAAGATTTGATGGGTGAAGCCCGACAAAGACAGTAGGAGAGGGTCAACGAGTTAGTTCGGATCGTTAACAAACAGAATGAAGAGTTTCTCAGGGCTAACCCGACAAGAGATGGGGCTTCCAAAGTCGTTTATTCAGCGGTGGGTAACCCGGATAAATCTGCTGGAGCTGCATCGTCCCCTCATGATGGTCCAAGAAGAGAGGAAGTGGTAACTTCGGCAAGGAGAAACAAACAGATAGTCCCATATAACCCGGCAAGGGTAGGGAAAGGAAAAGCAGTGCAGGGAAATGAGGATCGACGAAGTGTCAGCCGAGGTGAAGCTGGCCGAGGAAACCGCAACCAAGGCAATGCCGGTCAGGGAAATGCTGTATACGGTAATGCCGGATAGCGTAACCTGGCGGGTGCAGGGCGACCGCAGCAGCGGAATATACCACGGCAAGAGCGAAGTGCCGGCCAAGGTATGCAGCAGAGATGCGTTCCGCAAGAGCATGATAGATACAATGACGGTGATTCGGAAATGTAGAACGCAGGATACCCTAGGCCGGATTATCACGTGATAGGGTTAAGGTTGGGAAGCAGGAACTTGATGCCTGACGATGCGAGGTTAAAGCTGGATCGGCTTTATAGGTCGGAGCAGATTGAGGGGCAAGGTCCTCCAGGTCCAGCATGCTTTGGGCCATGGATCATGAAAGAACCTCTGGTACCTAACTTCCAGTTGCCCAGAGGCACGAAAACATATGACGACAGCACCAAGCCGGAGGATTGGTTGGTCAAGTACGCAACGGCAGTGAAGATTGCGACAGGCAATTTGAGATGGGCGGTGAGATACGTGCCTCAGATGCTGGAGGGGCCAGCGAGGGTATGGTTAAACAATTTACCACCCGGAAGTATCAACTGTTGGATCGATTTTGAGGAAATGTTTGTCAGTAACTTCTCGAGCACGTATCAAAGGCCGAATAGGCAACAGACCTTAGCGATGTGCAAGCAGAGACCAAATGAAACAGACAGGGAGTTCCTGACCTGCTGTTGCACCATGAGAAACTCCTGTGAAGGTGTGATTGAGTCTCATGCCATAGCCTGGTTTGCACAAGGGTGTAGATATGCAAGCATGTTATGGCAAAGATTACAAAGGGATATGCCAACTACACTGGCTGAGACAATCCGGATTGCTGATTCGTATGCATTGGGGGATCCGACTCAACCCCAACTTGTGTCAAACGAGTCAAATGAGGAGTACTACCAGCGAGATGGATCCGGATCATCCCGGTGAATTGATTACCGGGGTAAGAGAAGAGATGATAGACCAGATTACAGGTACAATTCGCAACAAGTTGCTGCTGTAAATCAAGATTAGCCTGGAGCAGGGAGTAATCAGCGTCAGAAAACTGGAGGTCAACAATGGACTCCAAGAAATGATGGCAAGAAAACTTGGACACCTGAGCAGAAGAAACAGTGGCAAGAAAAGAAAGATCGGCCGAGGTATACATATGAGGCAATGCTAGATCAGCCGTGCAAATTTCAAACGCCAAATCCGAGTAAACCGACGGGTCACACAACCCGACAATGTGAGTGGATGAGGAAGATAGAGCAAAGTGGTTCGGGGAATGCTCAGGCACCCTGGAACGATCAACCTCGGCAGGAATTACCTCGGCAGCAGTTGCTCTCCGGAGCAAACATGCAATAGTTAATGTTACCACCACCGCCGCCGAGGTGTGAGAATCATGAGAGAAGGGATGCAGTGCATCAGGTGGAAAACCAGCATCAGCTAGATCAAAGGTACCCCGACAATGATGGGAGAAATGAGTACAGAGAGCATCACCAGAGTTACTGTGTGTTTACCATGGAGGAAACAGATAGAAAGAGCTTGCAACAACGACATATGGAAGTGAATGTAGTTATGCCGACGGTGATGAGGTATATGCCTTGGTCGGATCAAGAAATTACCTGGAGTATCAAGGACCATCCCAAGCTTATGCCGAGTCCTGGTTCGTATGCATTAGTACTGGACCCAATGTTCATCGGGCCAAATATCAACGTCAGATTTTCCAAGGTGTTGATTGACAATGGCACCAATATTAATATCATGTACGTAGACACAATGCGCAAGTTTTGTATTTCGGAGAACATGCTCCAAGCCACAAGGACAACTTTCCATGGCATTGTGCCTGGTATCTCCTGTGAGCCCATTGGCAAAGTCCGGGTTGACGTGCTATTCGGCACAAGGGATAACTGCCGAATTGAGAATTTGGAGTTTGAGGTTGTGAACTTAGAAAGCGCATATCACGCGTTACTCGGCAGGCCAGCGCTAAACAAATTCATGGCAAGTACTCATATCAGCTACCTGAAGATGAAGTTGCCCGGGCCAAATGGAGTAATTACCATAACAGGAGATTTCCGACGTTCCATTGAGTGTGCGTCAGTCGGGTCTAACCTAGCCGAGTCACTTGTGATTGCACAAGAAAAGAGAAAGATCCAGGAAGTAGCGGCATTGGCTCGATCCAAGGCAAAGATATGCCGGGTTGAGTAACCTGCATGGAAGTGTCTCATTTCAAGCAACTAAGGATACAAAGAAGGTACCTATCGATGATCTGTTCCCAGAGCGCACCATAACAATTGGTGCTGGGTTAACTGACAAATAGGAAAGCGATCTTGTCAACTTCCTTCGTGAGAATCGGGATATCTTTGCTTGGTCCACATAGGACTTGCAAGGTGTTCCGAGGGAGTTGGCCGAGCACTCTTTGAATGTGAGACCCAGAGCAAAGCCGGTGAAGCAACCTCTCCGCCGCTTCGCCGAAGACAGGAGAAAAGTCATTGGAGATGAGATAGCTCGGCTCCTCGCAGTCGGGTTCATCATGGAAGTGCTTTATCCGGATTGGTTATCTAATCTAGTGCTTGTGGAGAAGAAGAAAGATGATCCGAATGTGGCAGTGGTTTGGCATATGTGCATTGATTACACGGACCTGAATAAGGCGTGCCCAAAACATCCATTCCCACTACCAAGGATAGATCAGGTCATAGATTCTACTGCTGGGTGTGAACTGTTGTTATTCATAGATGCATATTCTGGTTTCCACCAGATACGTCTGAACCCGAATGATCAAATAAAGACTGCGTTTATTACCCCGTACGGGGCTTATTGCTATCGCACCATGCCTTTCGGTTTACGTAATGCAGGGGCAACGTACCAAAGATGTATGCAAAAATGTTTACACGACCAAATTGGTCGAAATGTGCAAGTGTATGTGGATGATGTGGTTATAAAAACCAAGGAAAGCAAAATGCTCCTTCATGATATCGGGCAAAGATTTGTGAACCTAAGGAGGTTCCAGATGAAGCTTAACCCGGAGAAATGTACCTTTGGTGTCCCGGCTGGAAAATTACTCGGATTTCTTGTCTCCAGCCGAGGTATCGAAGCTAACCCAACTAAAATCCGGGCCATAGACCGAATGGAATTGCCGAAGTGTCTTAACAATGTCCAGAAGTTCACTGGTGGCCTGGCATCCTTAAGTCGGTTTGTATGTCGGTTGGGAGAAAAGGCATTGCCTCTCTATCAACTAATGAAAAAGTCGGACAAGTTTGTATGGACGCCACAGGCCAATGAAGCCTTCATCCAGTTAAAGAAAATGTTAGACACTTCACCAATATTAGCCTCTCCACTATCAAAAGAGCCAATATTTCTCTATGTAGCCGCAAACAACCGAGTTGTAAGTGCAGTAATAGTGGTAGAGCGCGACGAAGAGGGTAAGTCGGTGCAGAGGCCAGTCTATTACCTGAGTGAGGTATTATCAGCATCAAAGCAGAACTATCCTCACTATCAAAATATGGCATATGGTGTATATATGGCAGCAAAGAAGCTGAAGCATTACTTTGAAGAGCACCCCATTAAAGTGATATGTGAAGCCCCCATATCTGAGATAATGAGCAATAAGGACGCAAGCGGCCGGATCGGAAAATGGGCAATTGAGCTAGCCCCTTATGCTCCACAATACGACAGGAGAGATGCGATCAAGTCTCAGGCTGTGGACGACTTTTTTGTGGATTGGGCCGAGATGCAATATGAGCCACCATTGCTAGATCCGAACTACTGGAGAATGCATTTTGATGGATCAAAAACAAAAACCGAGTTAGGCGCCGGAGTTGTGCTTACCTCGCCCAAGAAAGACCAGCTAAAGTATGTGCTGCAGATCCACTTCGCAGCATCAAACAATGTTGCCGAATATGAAGCACTTGTGCATGGGCTCAAAGTGGCAAAAGAAATTGGCATACGTCAGATCTAGTGCTTTGGTGATTCGGATTTGGTAGTTCAGCAAGTCTCGGGGCAATGGGATGCATTGGATGCAAACATGACACTGTACAGATTTCATGTGTAGAAAATATCGGGATACTTCGAGGGATGCGAGTTCCATCATGTACCCCGACTGGAAAATGAGGCTGCCGACGTACTGTCGAAACTCGGATCAACCTGACAAGCGATTCCACCGGGTGTAGCACTAGAGCACCTCAGAAAGCCATCTATCAGGCCATCCCCAGAATCCGAGTCAATCAATATCCCAGCAAATCCGGAGTCGGAAGCTCTGCCCATGGACATTGACTGTGGATCGCCGCAAAACTTGGGGATCGCCAAGAAAACCGTGGATTACAGACATGATCCGGCTGAGGTTATGTCAGTGGATCAAATGGAAGTTGACGAGGATGTGTTTCCTGTGCGAGCTATACCAGCTTGGGCACTGCCCATATTCCAGTTCCTGAAGGATGGATCCTTGCCCGATGAACAAGTGCTTTCAAGGCAAATTCAGAGGAGGGCAAAGGCATACACAATTATCAATGCCGAGCTATACAAGAGGAGTGTCACTAATGTCCTGCAATGGTTTGTTGACCCAGAAGAAGGGCTTGACATCCTCCAAGATATACATCAAGGGGAATGTGGGCATCACGCCTCGTCCAGAGCCTTAGTGGCAAAAGCTTTCCGGCATGGGTTTTACTGGCCAAGTGCCTTGGAACAACCAGAAGATCTAGTGAGAAAATGCAATGGTTGTCAGAGGTATGCTACCAAGACACACATGCCAATGTCGAAGCTCAAGACCATACCAATTACCTGGCCATTTGTCGTATGGTGTTTGGATATGGTTGGCCCATTTAAGCCGACGAGAGGAAATATGACCCATATCTTGGTTATGGTGGACAAATTTATCAAATGGATTGAAGTAAAGCCAATAAGAAAATGTGATGGAGCTACAGCCGTGACATTCCTCAAACATATCATCCTGAGATATGGCTATCCTCACAGTATCATAACAGATAACGACACTAATTTTGTTGAAGGAGCATTTGCGCGATTCTGCCGAGATAAGAGGATCCGGCTGGACGTTGCTTTAGTAGCCCACCCCGCATCGAACAGACAAGTGGAAAGATCCAACAGATTAGTGTTATCCGGGATAAAACCCCAGCTCATTGAGCCGCTACAAAGATCAGCGGGGTGCTGGATAGAAGAACTACCAGCGGTACTGTGGAGTTTAAGAACAACTCCGAATCGATCAACAGGCTATACGCCATTCTTTCTGGTATATGGGGCAGAAGCTGTATTACCAGCCGACATAGAGCATGATTCGCCTAGAGTCACCCAATACACAGAAGCCGAAGTGCGAGAAGCCCGGCAAAATGATGTTGATCTGCTGGAAGAAGCGAGAGAATTGGCATTGTCCAGATCCACCATATATCAGAAAAATATCCGACGCTATCATAGCCAGAAAGTAAACCCCCGAGTCTTCCAGGAAGGTGATCTGGTACTCCGGCTGGTACAACGTACTGCTGGCATGCATAAGTTATCCCCCCCATGGGAAGGTCCTTTTATTGTGAGCAAAGCATTACACAATGACTTATTATCTCATCGATGCAAAACCACAGGAAAAGAACAAGGCGGACAGGTCCAGCAAGGAATCTAAGCGTCCATGGAATGTAGCTCTACTTCGACTATTCTACACTTAACAAAGAAGTGTGTGTATCCGAGTCTCTCATACGTCAGTATGTATGCCGGTAGTGAGTTTATCAATGAAATCTTGGCACCTCGAGCAGTAACTCGGGAATTGCCTTAATAATATTGGTTGTCTTCTGTGCTTATTATTTATTTTTATGTCGGCTGGCTTAAGTTGCTTCCGCCTAAGTCGGATTAGTAGTGTGTGAGCACCAAAAAACTCAACTCTGTGACTTGCTGCTGTCCAACAAGATTTGACTTCATGGTAAGCAAGAGAACAAGTTTGGAATTGCGTAGCACACGAAAGACGACTAAGGAAAAGAATGTAATCGGGCCAACGTTTTTTATTTGGACTAACTTTATGTTTACCTTGTTTTTACTATGCTGGATTATTTTGAGCTAGTCCTAAAGTTTTCAAGTATTGTTAAGTCAATTTTTTAAACTCGGACTCGTAAGTCAAAAAACCGAATCAAGGTGGACACGAGCCGAGCCATGAAATTGAAGGAACAAGAAAACAAAATGCAGGGACTACGCCCAAGTTAATCCGGCATAAATGACTTGGTAGCAAAACATAATCAGTATGCTTAATACATCTGCACCCGGTATACCGGGGATCTGATAAATTTCAAAGTGTTTTTTGGTGCTCAAGGAGCAGCAGGAGGAGGTAACTCGGCGCCAGCAGGTGGAACTCCGGCATCAGCCTCATCGTCATCTTCATTTTCTTTGACGTTTGAGGCTTCGTCCTCTTCCTCCTCATCCGAACCATCTTCGACATACTCATCATCAATGGCGCCGAGGAAGCTTGGTTCCTCATTCCATTGATGTACCGGGGCAAACTGGATGAGGTTATAGGCGCAAGCCTTGCGCCGAGCTATCCAATCCGGATCATTTGACCACCTTGATCCGGTGCGCAAGTGCTCGAGAAGATTCAGATTTAGTATCTCATACCATGTGAGCACAAAGTGAAGGACAGTATCAGCTCTAGCGCGAGCAGCGGATTCCCTCTAGAGATCAAGCTGGGTATCGCAATCCATCACCTTGTTGATCAAAGCAGTGGATCCCTCCGGAACATCCGCTTGAGGCCAAAGGGCGCGAAAGATCTAGACGGCTGCGTCCAGGATATCTGAACCATAGTTTTTTATAATCTCAATGCGAGAGGATAGGCTGACCAGCAAGTCCTCCATGTCAAAGGAATGGTTTCAGATCCAGGACCAGTTGGAGTACCCCTCTGCTGGCGGAACTTGGCAACGACAGCAGCCGCAATGGCATTACCCTGTGGGAACTTGCCTGAAAACAAAACAAGTGAGGTGAGTAAAAGAACTTAACCTGGAGAAATACATGTCAGTGGAAGGAAAAGAGCTTACGGGAGATATGACTATGGATCCGAGTCATCTCTTGGGTGCAATCAGCACGTCTCTTCTGGAGCTGTTCAAGTTCAACATTAGCCGAGCCAAGCTTGACATCGGCTTCTTTCAACAATTCTTGATCCTTTGCAAGTCGGAGGTTAAGGCACTCTCGCTCTTAAGTGAAGTCCTAGCCAGCTTTGTCCATCTCAACTTTGTGGAGCTCTTTGAGTTTTTTCATGTCGGCATTCAGCTTGGCAAGTTCATCATCCTTAGCTCAGAGCTTAGCAAGCTCGTCGTCCTTCTTCTTGAGCTCGGCTTGGTGTTGCCCTGCTTGTTCGAGAAAATGCAGCATCATATTAGGCACAGGCACACTATCTTCAAGGGATGCTGAAACGGTTTGTTGACCCGACAGAGCCGAGGTATGATTATCTTCTGAGCTCAGGAGAAAGGAGAGAGAGCACGGAAATTGAGTAATCAAAGCGAATTACCTTTTATCTCGGCCAAGTTTTTTTGTCATAATTTTATTTTCGGCCTCCACTTCGGCTGCACAATTCGAATGACAGATTAGTTCGGCGAGAAAAGGCACAGAAAGATGGGAAAAAAGTCAAAGAGAAAACTTACCCCTCTTCTCAAACTCAGCAAGAAGCGTTGTATGTTTCGAGCGCAGCGCCTTGTGCGTGTCCAAGAGGCGCTGAAACTCAGCACTCCGACGATTGGTAGTGACCTGAAAAAAGAAAGATTGGCTTAGTAATGTGCATATTCGAAGTGTGCAAAATCCGGTCCAAGTGGGACTTAACCCGACTCTAGGTGTGTGCATATTTGAAGTGTACAAAATCCGAGCCAAGTGGAACTTAACCCGGCTCTAGGTGTGTGCATATTCGAAGTGTGCAAAATCTGGGCCAAGTGGAACTTAACCCGGCTCTAGGTGTGTGCATATTCGAGGTGTGCAAAATCCGGGCTAAGTGGAACTTAACCCGGCTCTAGGTGTGTGCATATTCGAAGTGTACAAAATCCGGGCCAAGTGGAACTTAACCCGACTCTAGGTGTGTGCATATTCGAAGTGTACAAAATCCAAGCCAAGTGGAACTTAACCCGGCTCTAGGTGTGTGCATATTCGATGTGTACAAAATCCGAGCCAAGTGGAACTTAACCCGGCTCTAGGTGTGTGCATATTCGAAGTGTACAAGATCTGGGCTAAGTGGAACTTAACCCGGCTCTAGGTGTGTGCATATTCAAAGCTACTAAGGAGCTACGGTAGTTCTCTAAGGAGCATCCGACCGAGTAACAAGTTACTCCCCCGGAGGCTCGGGGACTAATGGTTATACCTCTAAGCACTTGTGCATGTTAGAGAAAGGACAAAGTAGTGTACCTCCATCATCTGGCCAGCAAGGTTGATAGCCTTGGCCGCTGTGTTCATTTGCACGCTAAATTCGGTAGGCTCAAACTTCTCCGGGAGATCATCATTGGGATTGACGAACTCCGCTCTGTTCCAATTATCTACATATTCGATCAGAACTGGAGGATAGCTCTCCCCACTAAGCATATGTGGCGTAACCAGGCCCTTGGCATGGGCCTCCTTGCTCGCAACTTGGGCGGCAGCAGGGCTGGTGTGCAATGCAAGTTGCTTGCTGCTAGCAGACCCGGAGGGAGCATCTTTCTTTGGCAGCATGGACGCGAGCGTGTGCTGTCCAGCCTCGATGGATGCTGCCCTGGTGGCATCAGAACTTTTCTTGGCCTTGGGCTGCTGCTGAGAGGCCGAGGTTTGAGCTGCAGATTTGGAGTTGGGTGCAGCCTTGGTGCCAGCTGGGCCCTCTCGCCGAGTCTTGGAGGACTCGGACGAGGCGGAAGGAGTTGGTGCTGGTGCTTGTGTTGCTGGTGCTGCTGTTGGTGCTAGCACTGGTGCTTGTGCTGGTGCTGGTCTTGGCGGTGGTGCTGCTGCTGCTGTTGGTACCTCGGTGGTGACGGGTTGTGGCTGAGCCGATGAGGAGCTAGGAGCATCAGCTACCTCGGCCGTACCACTTCCCCCTGCTCCGAGGTTGCCTTCCTCTGGACGAGGTGAGCTGTGACCCGGAGCAGCCACAGAACCCTCATGAATTGGGCTCAGTGGGCGTGTGTTGTCACCACGAGGGGGAGATGGGGTATGCCGGAGAGGCGAAGCGACGCTGGAGCCGCTCTGGGGAACCTCCACCGCAGCCCTGCCGAATCAAAGGATGAATAACAAGTTATAACAAAGAAGGGCATATCGATAGAAAAGCATGAAGCAGAGAATTGGACAAAGAGAAAGGTGACCTACTTGTCAGAAGTCAAAGGTTCCTTGGGCTTTCGAGCTCTCCGGACTATGGACTTAGTCGGAGGCTTGGTGGCGGTCTTATTAGTGGACTTATTTTGCCTCTTGGTTGTTTTGGGAGGTCCGGAAGAAGCAGCAGAAGTGGCGGCCCGTTTCTTGGACGCGGCTGGGACCGGCTCACCCGTAGCGAGAGGATGATCTTCATGGATCTGCCCATCCGGGTTAGCTGGAGTCAAAAATGCGTAAGAAATGGGTACAATGTCAAATGACTCCATCACCTCAACGCCAGAATCATCTTCATCGTCAGGCCAATCCCTTAAGCAAGAGAAGTTACCAGTGGGTCGCTTGGTTGCATCCGGGAATGGCAGGAACATTTCCTGATCCAGCTCCTCCTCGTCCGAGGCAAGTCGATCCTTCGCCCATTTGAGGGATGGCTCGGTGCCATCTTCAAGGGTTTGCTGAAGAAAAAACTAAAAAGAAAAAAGTGCAAAGGGATCAAATAAACAACATACTCCAACGTAGGATATAACTCGGAAAGAGATTGAATCACGAGATTTATCGTAGGAGGAGGCTTGTCCCGGCAGAAATGCTCCATCCCCCACTCCCAATCAGCGAAGAAGTCTTTGTCGGTCGTGAAGAGGGCCTTGACCCGGCGGAATATCTAGGTATTATTCAATTTGAAGGAGGAAGTCCAGTTGGGGTCAAGTCGCCAGCTCATGTGGCAAAGTTTGTGTGTGCGCTTCTGGAGAGGGGAGATCCGGCTGCGGACGAATGTGATCATCGCGTCCTTGTTGCGTAGCCCCAAATCCTTAGGCTCCTAGAACCGCTTGTTGACTTGATTCGCCAAAACAGTTGGTTTCTTGGAAACCCGGTCCCACAAATCCGGATTAGGAGGACCCAGAGCATAGGGGCGCAGCCGGATCAGATCCTCATCCGTGCCATTCCTCACATAGAAGAAGGTCCGGGCCTAGCCCTTGCAAGAGTCAAGCCCCGTGACTCGAGGGAAGACGGATTGCTTCCGGGGAGAAATGGAGGCGACACCAAATTGAGTCAGATGTTTGTCCTCCGGGGCACGTAGCTTATCCGGAATCATGTTCCTTCATAGACCGAAGAACCGGATCCAGAGCTCTTTGGTGGGCCACATGCCGACATATCCTTCTACAGTGGAGGCGAATGAAGAAAGAGACGTAATGGCATTTACCGGAAGATGGTAAGGTTGGAGTTCGTAGATGTTGAGGAAGTCATGGAAGAAATCACTCACTGGCAGGCCAAAGCCGCGCTAGAAGTGGGATAGGAAGTCCGCGAACTCACCCGGATTGGGTGAGGGAGCGAGTTCCTCGGAGGCGAGGCGAGCAATCACGCCCTCGGGGATGCGGTGGGTGCGGTGGAGCCAATCCAGGTCATCCTGGCACACCCAGGAACTGGCCTAGGCACCGCGCTCCATGGTCTCCCCCTCCTCCATCTCTTCTTCAGTGGCGGCGAGGTCCTCTTCGGTCATCTCCAGGTCACTGTCCTCACCGGCCCTATCGGAGGTGGGGGCAGAGGCTTAGATTGGCGCGGACCCGTGGCGATGAAGCAGTGCAGGAGCGGCGGCGAGGCTAGTGCAAAAAAGCACGGTGCAGCAGCGGCGCTGCAGAGCAGGTGCGGTGGTGGCGGCGCTGTTGCTAGGAAGAAGAAGAGGCAAGGAGGCAGGGCGCGAGAAGGGGAAAACGCCCAAGGGATGCGCCCCTCCCCTATTAAACCACGCCCCGGTGGTGGGTAGTGGGATCGTGTGATGCATCAAGGCCACACAGTGTGGCCGTGTATCTGCTGGGTAAACCAATCAGAGGAAAGCCACATGAAGGGTCACAGGGCACAAGGGATCCCATGACACGACATGGTGATACAGTTAACAAGGAGGCAGCTGCGGCAACAAGAATCTCCCCGACAATAAGTGCGATGGCGGCGCATGCCCTTAAAATGAGGCAAGGTAATGATTACCCTCCACGTAGGACGTGGGGAAGTGTATGAGAGAAGGAAGGATAACCCGGAAAACTGAAGGGTACCCCGGCCAGCGAGTAATGACTCGGAATGTGCCAAGGGAATGCTACGTCGGTGGGATCCGAGCTACGGAGTAACTCGGAAAAAGGAGCAAAAGATTGAACCTGCCGTGGCCTTAGCAGCTGAGGTTGCTAAGACCGCACCAGCTTTGGGGACTAATGTTGGGGGGATACCTCCGGGTAGGGTCACACCGAGGTATAAAGGCCGAGTTAGCCGAGGTATGGCAAGGTCAAAGCAAATGCTGGCCGAGTCAACTCAAGGAAGGCCGACTTACAGAGTAACCCGGACCGGAGGATGTCCACCTAAACGTGTCCCGGCCGACTTATGCCGTATGCTGGTAGGCTCTTTGTAACTTGTATGCAGGTACCCACAGGGCCGGATTAACCAGGCATGATCCGGGTTATATCAGGCTTGCAAGAGAAGGAAGGTATCTCGTTGGTCAAAGGGTGACCTCTGTGCGCAGGAGCGTGAGCAAAGCGAACAGAGGGAAGGACCATCGAGGTGTGGCCGACAAGGGTGACGCAGCCTGTGTCGGATGACGCTGGTGCCGCAGAGGCTTACGTACCCTCTGCATGGCTTACGGTGGAAAAAGGTGACCCAGTCGGTTTGCTATTTTGGGAGAGGCATATTCTCAGGAATATGCCTCCACGTATGCCCTAGCTATTAGCCTGGCCTCCCCGTTATAAGGAGCGCTAGGACCTCAGTAGAAGGGGATCTCGAGTTGGTTCATTGAGTAGTAGTAGTGGTGAGAGTAAGAGAGCTCCTTCTTCTTCCTCTTCCCAATACAGCTCAAGGAGCATCTGTAAACTCACATAGCTTGAACAATACAAAGCATTTGTGTGTGGAATCACCATACTATCCCTCCCTGGATTCCTCTAGTGCATATTGGCCCCACCTTTAGCCTATCCATGGCATCTACCGTGACACCACCATGACAGAAAGGAACACATATGCAATGACTCTGGTCGATCCATGTGGTTTAGGAAAAGAACACACATGCAATGACACTGTTGGATCCATGTGGTATAGGAAAATAACACACATGCAATGACTCTGGTGGTGATTTAGGAAAGGAAGGCACATGCAATTACTCTAGATGTGGTTTAGGAAAGGAACACACATGCAATGACATTGGTGGATCCATGTGGTTTAGGAAAAGAACACACATGCAATGACTCTGGTGGTGGTTTAGGAAAAGAACACACATGCAATGACTCTGTGCTTGCTCGTAGTAGTAGTACTCCCTCCGATCCATATTTACGCATCGCTGAATTGGACGCATCTAGCAATGAATCGGATGTAGTAGTAGTAGTAGTAGATATGTGATCATCATCAACATAAAGTATGATGTAGATATGGCCATGACCTTGGTCATTCGTATTGAAATCCAAGAATGTTCATGCCGCCAAATTTGGCCATATTTTGAAAACAAACAAGAGGAAGTAGTATGAAGAGTATGGCTCGATCAGCTTCACTCTCAAGAAGGAGCCAAACATGATTGTTTTCCCTGCTTAATTTTACGGTGCTTCGTGCTAAAAGTATGGACCTCGATGTAATTTTATCCCTTTTTAGGTCCTTGTTGTAAAATGTACTCCCACCGTCCGTGTAAAATTCGAAGATAAAAGCAAGTGGTAAAATTTAGCTATTTTTTTTCAAATAATATGTTTTTTAATAATTTCCACGAATAATAAACGAATTGAAATATTTGCAATTCTAGCATGGTGTCGGCAGTTGAATAGCCGACCAGTCCTTATTGGCTTTTGAATAGCCGACTTGTCCCTGTCTGCTTTTGAAAAGCTGATTAGTCCCTGTCTACTTTTGAAAATACGACAGGTTATAGGGCAATGTGAAGAATAGGGGGACTAGTCAGCTTTTTAAAAGCAGACAAGGACTAGTCAACTTTTCAAAAACAGACAGGGACTAGTCGGCTATTCAAAAGCTGATAAGGACTGGTCAACTTTTCAAATGCCGACACCGCACTAGAATTGTAAATCTTTCAATTCGTGTATTATTCGTGAAAATTATTAAAAAATGTATTATTTAAAAAATAGCTAAAATTCAAACGTATGTAAGCTTAGTTGTGAATGAGTGTGAACAATCTTGGATTTCAAGCCGAATGACCAAGGTCATGGCCATACCTACATCATACTTTATATCGATGATTCATGATCCCATATCCAAGAATTTGCATGATCCCATATCGTTCATGGCCATATTTGGAAAACAAACGAAGAGGGAGTAGTATGAAGAGTATGGCTCGATCAGCTTTTCTCTCGAGAAGGAGCAAAACATGACTTTTCCCTATTTAATTTTAGGGTGCTTCATGCTAAATGTATGGACCTCATTGTAATTTTACCCTTTTTAGGTCCTTGATGTAAAATGTACCTCCACCGTCCGTACGTGTAAAATTCTTACCTAAAAGCAAGTGGTAAAATTTAAATGTATTTAAGCTTATTAGTTGCCAATGAATATGAACATTCTTGCATTCCAAGCCGAACGACCAGGTTCATGGACATATCTACATCATACTCTATGTTGATGATTCATGATCCCATATCGAAGAATTTGCATGCATCCAAATTTGGCCATATATTTCGAAAACAAATGAAGAGAAAGTAGTATGAATATTATGGCTCGATCAGCTGCTCTCTCGAGAAGTTACCGCACCCGACTATTTCCATTGCTTAATTTTATGGTGCTTCGTGCTAAATGTAAGGACCTTTATATAATTTTTTTTATTTTTAGGTCCTTGATGTAAATTGTACTCCCACCATCCGTGATGGTCCCATATTTGGGCGTAAAATGGGTGTGAATCATGGCATGGTAACAATGTTGCCACTCGGAGTTTCCAACCACGAGGAAAGAAAAAAAAATTCCAAGTGAGAGGAGTGTATTTTCTGTAAAGCAAGTAGGAAGAATGTGTATTTCTGTAGAAAAGAAACAAAGTGTAAGAAGAGAAACTTTGGGCACAGAGGAAGCAACTCGAGAGAGCAGCGAAGACGAGGAGTTGAAGGCAGTGCGATATGAGAGCAAAGTTGTGATGGCTTCCTGACACGAGGTATAGGGTACAGTCACCTAGTAGTACTAGTAGTACGGAACTAGTACTAGTAAATTTCAGGACCTTTACTATATACTACTATATGCACGCAAAACAAATTATGTTTTCTCTCTCCTTTAGTGCATCATCACCATCCCCACACCTCGGCTAGGTGATCTCTTCCTCGTCCAAAACATGGCGCTACGCACGTGTGTCGAACTGCCTTATCGTTGGCTCCATGTCAGTATCAGGTGTGCTGAGTAGAAGGAACCATTTTGGGTCTTGGCGACAAAAGGGACAGTACTCAACTTATTATTAGAGTCGGAGTTCAAACTTTCACAGTTTCAAAATTTTCACTTCCTTCCCAAACATCTAGAGGGAAGGTTATTCAAAAGATTCAAAATATAGTATTTGATCATGATAACTGCGAGAGGGTGATCAGATGTGCAGGTTATCACCCATCATTTGATGGACAATTTACTATATCGTAGGTGTATTAATATAGTGATTGTTTGCTTCTAATTATAACTATTCTGTAAAGAGTTGCTTGAACACCTTCCGTTATCATGCATCCTGTTGGAACACTGTGGTACTTAATCGTGCTAGGCTGTAATGTGGAGGTATTTATTGTACTATGTTTGCAGCAAAACTGCAAACAAACATCTAGTGTACTACTGATAGTATTGTACTACCTCCTGTTCCAAGTATTAGGGCTGGACATAAAACTCGAAACTCGACGTGTTTAATGAGCACTTGTTTGCTTGGCTCATTGAAAATCGACTCGTTTCCTTAACGATCTGAGCTGAGCTGCAGTTTTTGCTCGATATCCTTAACGAGCTAAATGATCGAGTTAACGATGTTCGTGAGCAACTCGTTAAGCTCGGTAACAACCAAGGTAAGGCCCACTTATGTTGCTACATGTCTAATCTGGCAGCCCATCTAAGGCAAACAGCTAGCCCATTGAGTAAGACTGATCAATCCAGGAGTAAGAGCGACCGACCAAAAACCTTACCCTAGACTCTCCCGATCGATTCAGAATATTTCTCATGTGTCTTGTCAACTCGTCATCTCCCACTGCATACCCCATCTCCATCTTCTCGATCTAGATATGCTGACTGTGGCACTGACCAAACGCTGCCGACTGTCGTTTTTAATTATCGGTATGCCTCTGTCTGAGGCTGATACATTTTCATAACGAGCAGCTCGTGAGCGCTCGTTAACATCTAATTAACCAAGCTAAGCTTTACTTTCTGCTCGTTATCCTTAACGAGTTTAATGATCTGAGCCTTAATGAGCATGAGCCTTAACGAGCCAAGCCTTAACGAGTCGAGCTTCTCGATAGTGCAGCCCTACACAGTATAATCCTTTTTAGCAAACTAAACAAACATCATCTAGTCAAACATGACAGCAGTAGTAACTCTAGTCGGTGTACACGGCAGTGTGCCAGCCTAGCTGTAATGGCCCAGGTTGTGACATGGTTAATTTAGCGCACGGCAGCGTGGCAGCCTAGCTATAAAATGTGCCAGGATTTCAGATGGTTAATTTAGCGCACTGCAGCATGCAAGCCAAGCTAATCGGCGTCCTGGATGCAGCTCCAGAGTCCTTGCAAAAAAACTCGTTCAAAGAGCCATCCCATCTTCTCCATCTCGACTGTTTTCATCCCCACTCGCCAACGCCGCCTGCCCCGCATTTGCGATTGTCTCCAGTGCACGCTTCACACATTTTCCTCACCATCTCGCCCGCTTCAACGAATCTTGCAGGACGCGCGCCACCCCTCTCCAAAAGTCCCCCGATAGTCATACTCTGGTCCGACCTCTTCCCCCTAATGCACCCCGATGTCGCAATTTACACACAATCCACTGCACGGCGTCTGGAGCAAAGTCGGCCATGACGTTTTCAACAAAATTGCTATGCGTCTGGAAACTACCAGCACCGGCTGGCTGGCCGCATGCTCCAAGGAGTTGTACCGCCAAGTCGCGGGCGGAAAAGGTAACAGATGCCCCAACAACCACTGCGAGACATTCGGCCCCTACAACAACGTCTACGACCACATAATCTGGTGCTTTCACGGCCAGCAGGTCTGCATGGAGCCTGGATGCGAGTTCATCACCTCGTCGGTAGAGCTAACACCTATGGTAGAGCTCGTTCGCCACCTCAGAATTTCCCACTCGAGGACTACGCCCATAATGCCCTGTAGCCACAAACACTGGAAGCCGTCTAAGCCGGTGGCCATAGGGGCTCGCGCAGAGCGGATATCATCAGCATCAGGAAAGAGGGCACCGTGTTTGTCGCCCAAATTTATGGCCACACCACGGACACCGTCATATCCCCCAGGTTTGTCATTTCAGGGGTGTGCGAATCACCACGGTACAGGGTGAAGCTTTGGTCACTGTCTCTGTGGCATGTGCTCCATGCGGTCGAAATGGTGGCGACATCTGAGCTGACGAGCAGACCATTGTCGGCTGAAGTAGCTCTGGAAGGGTCCAGGTCGTATCTGTCGCAACCGCGGTGTTACCTAGAAGCTTCTGAACCGTTCGTTGGAATTCCCTGTGGATTAGGAGTATTGCATCAACAAGTTTCAAAAGTGAGATAAAACATCTAAATATTCTTTGTGATGATCCCAATGTTAAGATATGTAACGTTGTACTAAATAATTACTACTTTATGTTGGTGACATATTCAATTTGTATGGGGATAGGTGGAACAAGTTTGTAGCAATGTATACCTATTTCCAATGTACGTTGCTGACATAGTGGGCCCACAGGAGACGATGTGACAAGGAAAGGGTAAAATGCAGGAAACAAAGTGCTACCCGGCTAGCACTTGACACGATGTTGCATTAGCCGAGTATTTTGTATGGAGGTATTAACTTGCTACTACTAATCTATTTTGTAGTATACATATGTACTGGTAGTTGTTCAGATCGACCGATCGAGTGCTGAATATGGACTCTCTTTCCTTTTGAGTCATGGCCTTGCTACAACTATTGAATTTCAATGTCTGCATTGCTGAATCTGTCATTTATTTTGGCTATTGTCTATACTGCTGAATCGGTCACTTTAAAATGCTGCTGAATCTTTCAAGTGGTGCTGAATATGAACTGGGAATCTGTAGATATTTTTTCTGTTTATTCTATACTGCTCAAGCTTCAAATGCTACTCAATCTTTCAAGTGTTATGTCGCTAATATTACTAAGGTATTTTGTAGAACTAATACTGATGTACTGGTACTTGTTTAGATCAAGTGCAGTAGATGGTCTTGCTTTCCTTTTTAAACTTGGCTTTGTCACAATATAGATGAGGTTTGGGCATTTTGGGATGCATATATATGGGGGTCACACTATTACTAATGTGAAGAGGAGGTATGCACACAAAAGCATACTTGATCGTTAGTTATGCTTGCTCCAATGATCGAGTGTGTTTGGAGAAAAGGGCAAACTGATCGTGCGACAAGGTTTTTAGAGCTGAAACATGAACATGTTCTCTCTGTACTGCTATTGAGTTTCAGTGTTTGTATAGCTGAAACAGTCACTTTGGAATGCTGCAGAATCGGTCAAGTTCTGTTGAATATGAACTAGGAATCTGTCGATATTTTTCTGTCTTATTTTGTACTACTGGATCTTACAGATGCTACTGAATTTGTAAAAACGTTCCGTCGCTGCTGCTGGGTTGCTTTCACTAGAGCTTTTGCCTGTGTGTCATCGGAACCGTTGGATATGTTTTGGACAGAAATGAGAGGGTACCAAGTGAAGTCATTGGATACTAGTCTTGTTTTGGCGCACACGGTCTGTGTCCCTTGTTCTTTAGGTATTTTTACACAAATATATGTCAAAAGAATTATCATGTTTTACCCTCTGGTAGTGAGGTTGGTGTTCTGAATCCGGCCGAGCCACAGCATAATGCAAATTTTACTAAAGAGGAGGTAAAATCTAGCCCATTAGGCCCCTCTTTAGCCTAGAACAATTTAATTCGGCCTTGTAGGGGTCAGGGGACTTGCTGATGATAGCCCATTTAAATATTTATCAAGGAGCCCATGGAGAATAGTGCATGGAGTATAGCCCATTGAGTATAGTAGATGTAGAATAGCCCAAAATGTTTAATTCGGCGTTTTTGGAATTGCCCTTTAATACAAAAAAACTAGCCTACCCATGTTTATAAGAAACTACTCCATTATCTGGCATTTAATAAATTAAGATGCTAGGATCACTTCCCTTTTATTTTAATAAGAGAGATAACATGGACACATAAAATCTTTTTAAGAAGGCTAATATATAAGTTATAGGTACTATAAAGCTTTTTAATGAGAATGTTCATATTTGTTGACTCTCGTTGTGGCAACGCACATGGTTTATATGTGTTTTGAAGTCTTGAGTTCAATTCTATGTGCTTGACATAAAATTATCTTGGGTTTACATTTTTTCTTCTAGCAATATTGCTTTATGGAGAGGCTGACATCGCAGACCCACCAGCCTTCAGCATCCCTCGCGTTTAATGATCGGGTTTAAAAAAAGTTAAATACTTGTACAGAGAGGCTGGCATCGGGAACCCACCTGCCAGAACATACGAGGTTGCATGTAGGACCCACAAGCCAGAACATACAAGAGAGGCTGACATGGGGGCCTCAACAGCAAGACCATACATAGCTGCCACATCGAGCAACGTTGCCAAGGTCAAAACAGGGGACGCGCGGCCGAAAAAAGGCCATCATACGTAGGTTTGATTTACAGAGATACCGACATGTGGGACCCAGTAGCGTGGCCTTATACAGGTTCTACCTTGAGCGATGTTGCCAAGTTCGAAATAGGGAGGCGCGAGTGAGGAAAAAGTCCAGCATGCACACGTTTCTTCTAATGAGATGCTCACATGGGGGACCCAGCAGCTTGGAAAAACAGCAAAAATTCCATCATACACACGTTTCTTCTAATGAGTGGATGACATGTGGGGCCCTACATCATGATTAAACGGTAGATGTAGCGAGCAACGCTATCAAGTTCGGAACACGGAGGCGCGACCGAGAGAAAAGTTCTACCATACACACGTTTCTTCTAATGAGAGGATGAGATGTGGGGTCCAGGAGTTTGATTAAACGGTAGATGCATCGAGCAACACTATCAAGTTCGGAACAGGGTAGCGCGTGCGAAGAAACAATTTCCATCATACACACGATTCCTATAATGTGAGGCTGACATGGAGGACCCAGCAGCGTGACTAGACGGCAGATAGATCGAGCAACGTTATCAAGTTGAAATCAGGGGGGCAATAGCTAGGGAAACAATTCCATTATACACACGTTTCTTCTAATGAGAGGATGACATGTGGGTTCAGGAGGTTGATTAGATGGTGATGCATCGAGCAACTCTATCAACTTCGGAACAGGGTAGCTCGAGCGAAGAAAAAAATTCCACCATACAAACAATCCTTCCAATGAGAGGCTAACATGTGGGACCTAGCAGCCTGACTAAATGGTAGACGCCTCGAGCAACATTATCGAGTTCAAATCAGGGAGGCGCAACCGAAAAGTATGGTCCGCAAGAGACACTAACGTTCGGGACCCACATGCATCAAAAGACTTCGGCGAGTCAACATCGCGTGAGGAAACAAAAATCTTGCTTTTTCCACACGCTGGCCGAGCTTCCTCCATGTTTTTAGCAGATCTATCATAGTAGAGGGTCATGAAACTGGAATTTTTTTTCCATCGGCCGCGGCCGAGCCGAGAATTTCGTCGCGGAAGACGCGCCTCCTACGACGACCATCGGGCCAAGTCATTGCGGAAGGAAACATTTCTTGTAGTGCTTAGAGAGGTCACTGCCCACCTGTGTTGGTGCTTCCTCGTTGTGTAGAGGATGTCCTCTTTTGGTGCGGGCATCATAAATCTATTAGCCTCTACAACAGCCTCAACCTCCGCAGCAGCACCTTAAATCTGCATAAATAGCAACAGAGCTCAATAGTTCAATACTATTAAAGTTTGACCATGTTTAAAAAAATATAATATGAATTATATATCCTCGGATACATCATGAAACATATATTCACATCGTATGTATATAATATAATAGTTCTTGATAGTTTTTGACATTTTTCAAAAGTTTGATCAAACTTTCCGTAGTTTGACTTCTCAAAAAATATATATGTCTTAAGCCTTGGGACGGAGGGAGTATAATACATAGTAGTCATATACTGACTGTATGAGGCAGTCAGACAGATCCAGATCTGGATTCACATAAACATAGTGCTAGAATTAATAAAATCACACATATGTTTCTGAACATCTGATAAGCATGCATGACACCAAGCGGGTAATACTTAAATCTGACTGCACCATGGTAATAAGGGTATTAAGAACAAATACCTTTCTCTTTAAGATGGGCCCTCCCAGCTGGTCAGTGTCCTTGCGCTTGTTTAGTGAGTAGTGGTACTGGCCGGATCCTACGGCATGTGGGGGTACCATCCTATTTGCCGCACCTAGAGCACCACACATTTGCAGGTATGTACCACCGTGCTACAATAAATGAAGAAGAGATGGTGTCATAGAGACTTCCACAAAAACAGGATGCAGACAAAGACAACTTTTAGCACAGGGATACATCCAGGTTGCAGCCAACCACTTTTCGCATTGGAAAGAATGGAAGAATGCAATGAATATACCGCTACATTACCTTTTTAGGCAACTTTTAAGGGAACTGTCGAGACCATTCCTGTCCGTAGTGGTCGTGCGTGCCACTGACCTATAGTTCTCCATACAGAATCTGACGCAAAATCAATTGCACATTACGAGTAGCAACTAAAGGTTATAGAAGTGAAGAACACCGAAATTGAACCCGACCAAATGCCCCAATCAGAACAGCGGTGACCTTACCCTGATCCCGAATCCATACGAAATCAGTACCACCTCTCCCCACCCCCACCCCCAACCCCCACCACCACCCAAATGACCCAATTTCTCATAGATGAGGAAAAAATACCCTGATTGGGTGATTCCGAGGTGAGCAATAAGCAAGAACTCCACAATCAAAGCATACCGAATACTACTACTCCTAGTACTAATAGTACCCCCAATGGTCCAATCGGAAGCAAATTAAGCAAAGACGGATTTCAAGGTGAGCAAATACACCCACCTATTTCAACAAGAACTCCCCAATCGGAGGTTGCACTAGTTCCAACAGTTGCTTGCTGGATGGGTGCTAGCTAGTGATGTTTTCTTGTCTTGTCGTTGGTAGAAAGGCATGAGCAGGGGAGTAGTAGTACTGGTAGTAGGGCTAGGAAGTACACTTTTTCTATAGTAAGTATTTTTAAGTGGCAGTGGCGGGAACGTTTTGCCGGGAGAGAATCCCGATTTTTTGATCCCAGTTATCACATGGTGGCCTACAGCTGCTTCAAGCGGGACCCATGTCAGGGGTGAGTTAAAGTGGGTCCCACATCAAGTGGGTGAGATAATTGACCGAGCCAACTTCCTCCTTCTCTTGGTACTAGTACTAGTTTTCCCGGGTTCCGCTCCAAGGACAGAGAAAATCGCCCCTCTTCGAATCAAATTGATCCCAGCTTATTATCCTTTTGCTGATTCATCTCACGGAGCAGTGGACAAGACGGGGGTAGTTGCAGCATAGGGCACCAGCGCTGGGGCCTCAAAAACAGTTTAGGAACCGATAAAATGATAAGCTCGGATTTCAGACTAGAAACACACACAAACACACATATATATACTAATATACGGAATTATTTCCAATTACAGTTCTTCTAACAAAGTCCTAGAAATCATAAGGTAGCTCCATATTACAAAACTATGACAGTAGCGAACCAATCATGGGATAGCTCTACACCCCCAAGAGTTTTGCAGCTAGGCTAGTGGTCATGAGACTTCCCAGACAACACCAAAAGTACACCCCTGATGATCAGCAACCCTGCATCAAATCCATCCAGAAGTAGTTAACCCAATCTACAGCCTCAAGTGTAGGCTCATCAATGAACAAGTCATCATCATTACTATCAAAGTCCTGTTCGATCATCTGCTTCTGTGATTAGTAGATCAACAGATGCGATTATAGAGAAACATCAAAGACACACAACCTGAACATTTGTCATTCTACAGATATACCTTGTCATCTAGTATAGCAGTAGTACCAGAAATTAAACCTTTTTCATGCAGCTTGCAATTTTTCTCTCCTCCCACTTCTCCAAGTTGATCTAGATGCTCAGGAGCTGCCTCTGTCAGTTGATCAACATCTGCTTCCCCTACTTGATCTTGATGATAAAGATTTGCTTCCCCAGTTCATATGGAGGATCATATGTTTCACCATGAAATACCCATCTAACATATGTGCTTAACATCCCAAATGTAAAAATATGGTATTCCACTATAGTTTGAGGCATCACCCTATGATTCGCACATAATCGAGAGGGGCAATGTACTTTTGAGTTATCACAATGAGCTCTAACAAATCCCATAAATCTTAGAACACCAAGGATACGTTTAGCATTGTCTAATGGAGAAATCTCTATCCAAAATGTGCCCATCTGTTGAATTATGACATACAAGGTTGGTTATTATTAAAAGAAAAGAAGGAAACATATAGATGGAGTACAAAAACTATATATGCCTATGCGTTTCAGCAAACATATTGACAACAAAATCGTCGAAGGTATTTAGGAACACAGATCCAGTGTAGAATAAACTATGAACATGCAAATTTAGGACAAATTAAACTACGTATTTGAGGCGGCAAATTGGTTGAAAGGGCAATAAAATTCCATCCAGATCGAGATAGAGATAGAAGGACTACCGCGGGATCGACCCACTGGTGCGTCTCAAGAAGACCGACGAGTAGGGAAAGCTTCTTCATGCACGGTGGTGATGAGGAACGGCCGTAAGCGCGTCTGTTTTGTGGGGAAGAGGGTGAGGGCCTAGGCGGCAGAGGGTGGAATTTAATACACAGTGCGAAGGGTGAGGAGGGATAACTTTGGAAATTCTGACCTACCCTGCTTTGGGCACCACCATATACGTGGCCCACCTGCCAGTCACCATAGATCAAAATTGATCCAAAACATGTCATACAAGTTTATGTTTTACCGTGGAAACTAATGCACATAGCATTGCACTTTGCGAACGAATGTCTTTATTTCAACATATATTTAATTTCGCCCCTAATGTTCATTAATTTCGGCAAATGTCTATAAACTCATTAAATGCTGGAAAGCATACATGCCTATGCATCTATCTGATGGGAACAACATCCCAAGTGGGAGTAGCGTACCTTAGAAGGTTCAACTTCAAAATTGCGGTAGAGTGCCAAAATATCCTGCCCACCCATTCAAACATCCCGCCCATACATTCAAACATCCAGCCCCATACATTATTTTATTACACAAATTTAGCCTAGAAGCTTGAAAGGGCGTTATAAATTATGTGTAAAAAGGGGGCAATGGCATTTTGATCCATCATCTTTGTAGTTGGTTCACAAAAAACACATTGTTGTTACATGGAAATTCGAAAACAAACTTCAAATTTGGAACCAGACATATTGGTTGATTTGCAAAGATGCATAGATCTACCAAATACGGACACATCATCATAAACTATTTCCATGACCTTGGCCACCCTTTGTTTGGACGATGGTTGTCCTCTTGAAAGCCTTAAATTGTTCCAAAATTTCAGCAAATGCCTAGAAATTCATTTAAATGCTAGGACGCAACTCTTGCTGGCGTGTGGGTCTAGACGGTGACAGAGGGATATAGGTGCTAAATTTTCGTTCTCCCAAGTGCATCACCCCATCGACATTTCCCAGCCCTTCTTCAATATTTACCTGCCCGCCCACTCTGACCTACACTGACTTTTTGGACCCACTATGCAAGTGACCCACATGTCAGTGAGCTAGAATTATGGCAAGTAGAGATTCCCATCGCTTGTTGTTCAAAATTTGAACATTTTTCGCTAAAGTGAGATAAAATCGTTAAAATCATCCAACCTGGCTTATACTATCACTCCACTATGTTAGGGTAAAAGCTAAAAAACAAAGCCAAAAACACATTCCTGACTTTATAATCCAAAAAATCAAATGCCAGAATTAGAGCCCAACCAAACAGCGCCTAAATCTCAAGGAACTCTTGGTGTTTCTCCCTTATTTTAGTACTTGGGTACCTTCAACTTTATTTAACAAAAAATATGACCAAGCAGGGTATCATCAACTTGTAGATCAATTTTTGAGATACTTACATTAAGTTGTGGTAACACCATTCTATTCCCCGAATATATATTACCATAAAGTTTGAACATATTATTGAGAATTCATGGAAACCTAAACCATAAAATCTAAACCCCTAAACCCTGACCAAGCAGGTATCCTACAACTATAGATAAAAATTTGAGATACCTTCGTTAAATTGGGTAACACCATTCTATTCCACGAATATAAGCATAAAGGTTGAACATTATTGAAAATTCCCGGAATCCTGATCCCTAGCTAAACCCCTAAAACCCAAACCCTAAACCCCTATACCCCAAAACCTGACCAAGCACGTCGCATGCACTTATAGACCAAAATTTGAGATACTTCCGTTAAATTGGGTAACGCCATTCTATTTGACGAATATAAGAATAAATCATGAGCATTATCAAAAATTCCCTAAACCCTAAAACCCTCAGCCCAGAAATCCTAACCAAGCAGGTGTCATGCACTCATAGATCAAAATTTGAGATACTTTCATTAAATCAGGTAACACCACTCTATTAGAAAAATATAAGCATAAATCCTGAGCATTACCAAAAATTCGCTAAACCCTAAACCGGAAACAACCCATAAAACTAAACTGTAAAACCCTAAACCCTCGATCCATAAACCCTAACCAAGCAGGTACCATGCACTTATATATCAAAATTTGAGATACTTTCATTAAATTGCGGTAACGCCATTCTATTCCACGAATATAATCATAAAGATTGAACATTATTTAAAATTCCTGAAACCCTAAAACCTAAACACTAAACCCTAAATCCTTACCAAACACGTAGCATGCACTTATAGATCAAAATTTGATATATTTTCATTAAATTGGTAACGCCATTCTGTTCGACGAATATAAGCATAAATCTTGAGCATTATCAGAAATAACCTAAACCTTAAATAACCCCTAAAACCTAAACCTAAAACCTCAAACCCTCAACCCATAAACCCTAACCAAGAAGGTAGCATGCACTTATAGATCAAATTTTGAGATACTTTCACTGAGTTAGGTAACGACGTTCTATTCGACGAATATAAGCATAAAGCTTGAGCATTATTGAAAATTCGCTAAACCCCGTAAACCCTATTCAGTCCATATAACCTAAACCGTAAATCCCTAAACCGACCCATATAAACCCCAACCAAGCAGGTACCATGGACTTATAGATCAAAATATGAGATCCCTTGATTAAATTGCAGTAACGCCATTCTATTCCAAGAATATAACAATAAAGTATGAACATTATTAAAAATGCCCTAAACCCTAAACCCTCAACCCCGCCTAAACGACCTTGGCAAATGAGGTATCACATGCACTTGTAGATCAAAATTTCAGATATAATTTCCTCAAATTGAGCTAACGCCATTAAATTCCACGAATACAAGCATATATAAAGCAGCTTGAACATTATAGAAAATTCCCAAAAAACCTAAACCTTAAACCCCTAAACCCAAAAAACCATAAACCCTAAACTCTCATCCCCTCAACCCCTTACCAAGCAGGTATCATGCACTTATAGATCAAAATCCGTGATACTTTCATCAAATTGCGATAACATCAGTCTATTCCATGAATATATATAAGCATATTGATACCTTCGATCCGGATTACGGATGTAGTATAGCTTCTTTTCCCTAGTAGACCTAGGTTTATCGAATCCTCGGGAAGAAGAGCATAGTGAAGTTACTTTAATGGACCAAGAGTTTGTGTATTTTTGTTGTTGTCGATGATGGAGAGAGAGGGGGCCTGGGGCATTCGGTTTTACCTGTAGCTGTGCAAAACATCTGATGAGAATAAAAGATAGAAATAAAGTATGCATGTAATTGTTAGAGCAAGATAAATTATATGTGGGCAGTGCATCCATAATTGCTAGGTATTGCATCCGCAACCGCTTATAGCAATAACCTAGTAGTCTCATCCATAGAAGAAAGAGAACTAATGATATGCATAGTGATGTCACCATTAATCCCAAGTAAATCCCTCACATACATCCGTACTACCCTTTCTGTCACTAGGGTTCCCAACCTGCAGATTACTCATTACTCATACTCCCTATACCTGGCTCAATTCTCAGGGTCTTGGGTACCTGACAAGTCCTTAGATTGAGGCAAGAGAGGATACAATAATCATCATGTCATACAAACTAATACATGATCCCATCTATGATAAATAACATGCACAAAAAGCTACATGGCTAGGCCGAAGCCCTTAACCCAAGGAGAATTACTCACACATAGAGATGAGATCAAAGATCATAAACATTGTAGTAGAAATCATGAGATTGATAGCAAATAGTCTTACAATGTCGCCAATCGAAGAAGATATCTACTATTACAGGTGGTGGAATATGGCTATGGTGGTGGAGAGATTAGATCAAAGTCTTTCCTCTGGCGGCTCATTGGTGTTATGGATCGAGATCTAGGGGGTGGCGGATGGTTTCTGCGAGCGCATGTTTCTCGTCGTCGAGGCCTCTTTATATAGGGGTCCCTTCATGAAAGTTGTTCTGTTTGACCTAGCGGCATTGATGGCAACTATACGGCCAGAACTATATGGCCAGAATTTTATTCCGGTCGTATAGTTGGTCATTAAAGCGTCTGCCTCCGATCCATGACTCCTGGTTTCTTATGGTTATTGGAAATCTCGTATCTTTGACTTTAATGTAGTGATTCCCATCATAAAACGCCATTATCTTTGCAGGAAAAAAATAGAAAGAAAGGATTGCATACCCCTTTGAATATTAGGCATTAGTGGCAGGGTTTAGAGAGATATTTCATCAAAATTGTGAATAATATCTAGTTTAAATGTGGACGTAGATGGCTATATTTGAGAGCCATCAACCTCCCCAAGCTTAAACTTGATCATCCCCGAGCAAGAAAACCAAAATCAAAAAGGAACTCAGCATTTAAACTGAAATAACAAGATGGTGATCTTACTCATGATTGGTAGTCTCATATTTTCTCCACTTCATAAATCTGAAAAACTTCAGCATAGATAGTGTACTGGCAAGCATATCATACATGTTTTATGCATCCTTATACCGCAGCAAAATTATTGTTAACATGGATGATTCAAATGAGTAATCTTTATTCCATGTCATGTAATCAACACATAGGCTTGCCTTTGAACAATAAAGTATAATCATGTAAATTGAGAGTGTGAGAGTTGTCATGAAAATCATATACACTATAGTATCTCAATTCTCCCAGATCAATAAATCTAGACTTTTCAAGCACTACTTTTCTATTCATTGTCCTTCAAGAATTTCAGTTTTTGAGTAATTGAGAGCATGCCAAAAAATTTGTTTTAGTTTATCGGGCTATGATGGACACTCGTGGGATCACTAAGGCTTTTGTTCCTTTTGCATAATGATTACTCATAATAGCCAGAGGAGTCATTCCATCGTGGACACAGCTACCTGGGAGTGCCAACAATCTTACCCACCATAGCATTGCTGCTACATGTGTTTAATCAACTCATAGACGAAATCTAGGAGTTTCCTCCATGAAGATCGTTCGTAGGCCAGCGGAGTTGTTGGCATCCCATGAAGTTTGACACGCGTAAAGCAATATCATTCTTATGATTAACAAGTCGAACTTTGGCATGCTCACAAAAACTTCTAAACATTAATTCAATCTAACAAATCCTTTTAAAGAGAGCTATCAAGTCAATCAACATTTTTTGTGGTGTTGAGTGTCTCTTCAAGACTAAACACTATAACACCCAAGCCTTCAATTGTGAGACTTTTTCTTATTACAATTGTTTAGAAATTTTTAGGAAAGACTTGGTTAATTACGAGAGCTAGAACAAAATGTACCCAACTAAATACCCATGCAAACGACAATGTTACTACAATACAAAGACTCACTCCACCAATATAATATCTCAACATTTACTACTAACTAGCATGGGTTTCTCAAACTTCAAAAGTGGGGAGCCATAAGACATACCTCTCATGTTTGGTTCCACTTCTCTCTTCCTTTTTTATTTGTTTCTTGGAAACTCGAAGTAGATCACTCTCCTGCAAATACATGAGAACCTCGAGGCGGAAAGAAAAAGAAAGAGGGAAAATAAAGAAATATGGAAAAACCTTTTTGTTGTTTTTAAGAGAGGGAATTTAAAGAATAGAAAATTGGCAGCAAGCTCGGCTAGAAAATCTCGAAAGCAAATAGAAATAACTAAAGATAAAGTGTTGGCGAAACCAACATGAGTGCTTATAAACTTGAATTAAAAACACAACCTCGAAAAAAATAAAAGAAAAAGAACGCCAAATAAAGATACATGAGGAAACTTCCCCAAGCTTAGGCTTTTGCAAGCCCTTCAAATCATTGTGGTGGCGGGAAAAAGTCAGAACTCCAGATCACAAATTGAGTTGAGAGGTTACTAGTTGATTCTCGAAGGTTCAAAGAGAGGCTATGCATCCTCTCCACAGTCCCTCCAAGTTCTTGGAAGTCTTGGTATGTGGCGAACCGGGTTAATGGCTGCTCCTCTTGATGAGGAACTTCTTGCTCCTCTTCTTGGTCCTCATCCTCATCTAGAATCTCTTCCTCGGGTTGGTGTTGCAAAACCTACAAGTCATATAGCAAACATCCTTCCTCGATAGAGAATAGACCATTATGCATAGGATCGGGGTAGATACGCCCAGCTTCAGGAATATGCAAGTAATAAACACCACCTCTCCTAGTGAGCATTCCATAAGCCTTTAAAGTAGAAAACCAACACGTCGCTCACCTAGCACAGGTTGCAACTCACCTAGGTTGATGTCCAGGGCATTGGCAAGCACGGTGATGATGCCTCCACCTGTGATTGGTCCTTGGCTTTGGGAGGATTGGTGCTCCAAGTAGCGCACAAGGATTGCGCCCAAGTTGAGTGACAAGTTGATGTTGATGTAAGCAGCCTTTGCAAGGACTGAGATGTCCTCCTCATTAAGTTTCATGAACTCATTTCTTGCCTGCAAGGTGTTAGCAATAACATACAACAAATAGCGAATTGCAGGATGTTGAATATTCTTCCCTTTGCTCAGTCTAGAAGTGAAGCTCATTCCATTATAATATTGTTCAGGGGAAGGGTCTAAGCCAGTAAAGGATGCGCGTATGGCATTGACATCATTGTTTGGGAAATTAAAACATGCGCACCATTCACCTAGTGTTAAAGTGTAGTTTTTGTTCATGAGTCAGAAAGAAATCATGTCCTCTCCTTGCCATAGTTTCATAGTGCTTTACAACGAACTTAGGAATTAAATGGTTAACCGGCAATAAGCAGGCACATGATTGTACACAAAGTTTTGCAGGCCAGCTCTATTGCAAAGTAAATTGAAGTCATCATAAATACCGAGTTGGTTCAATATAATGGGGCAAGCCCACTTGGTGGCCTTTGCTTCACGGTTTTTTATCCTATCAAAGCGATCACGTTGGAGCTCGTTCCTGAACCGTATCCCCGTGCGTTCCTGAGCGACAACCCGAGAAGCGCTAGCGGCAGCATGAGCACGATTTCGGCTCCTTGTGTTCATCGTCTAAAACAATAAAGGAAGACAAAATAAAACTTTTTGATCCAACAATAATAAGTATAACATATTCCTCATCATAGCACACTAAAGAATCCTCTCAAAATAATAATCTAGGCATGAGAATCATGACAATTAGTTCATAGTAAGTCTCACCCTAGATTGATAATGACAATAGATCGAAAATGAATTTGCAAAAAGTAATTGGAGGGTCGGAGGAGAAACATACCGTAGATCACTTGTGTGCGAGGAAAGCGAACGAAATTGAGTAGAGGTGAAGATCTATTGATGTTTTGAGAGAGTTTGGAGGTAGAAGAGAGAAAAAGGATTGAAGTTTTGGAGTTGGAGGTACCTTCCCGTGTGATTTTGTGGTTAGACGCAACTATATGACCATCACTATACGACCATAATTTTTATTCCTGCCATATAGTTGGTCGTTAAACAGTCAGTACATATGAAAGACAAATTGTCAATGGCTCAAATATCTATACGACCGGAGCTATACGGCCAAAAAATTATTCCCACGTATAGTTGGTCGTTAAACTCTCTGTGTCCATTAAAAAGTTTCCGTTTCTTTGTGAATTACTTCTTATACTGAAACTTAGCGAAATACCTTGATTTTGATAGAAAGTTGACAGTTAAAATTATTGACCAACAACAGCATGTATATAGCAGAATTTTAAGTACTACCGAACTTCTTCTCCTCAAATGGAGTTTTCTAGCACTCTTTATTAAACATAAACTTAAACTAAAACTTAAAACTTAACTCAAACCTTTTTTTAACATGGGTTGCCTCTGATGGAGCGCTCTTTTATGGTCAATAGCTTAACCTTGACGTTACTCACTTGGGCCATATGAGTGGAACGCCCACTCCAAAGTAGTTGGCCTTCAAAGTGATGGCCTCCTTCTCGCCATGTTTGGCTTTCTTTTTCCTGGGGAAATGGATAACAAAAGGATCCCACGAAGGCAATTGAAGCTTCATGTTCCCTTCATGGAGGTTAATTGAAGCCTTTATAGTTCTCAAGAAAGGACGACCTAGTATGATAGGAGAAATAGTATCTTCAGGCATGTCAACAATAACAAAGTCAATTAGAGCAGGACAGACTTTAATGTAAACTAAAGTGTTCTACTTAATTCCTACATCTTGCTTATAAGTAGAATCTGCAAGATGTAGTTTTAATTCAGTGATTTCGAAAGAGCCAAGATTTAGCTTGTTAAAAGACTCTTTGGGATTGTTGAGACGCTTGCACCTAGATCACAAAGTGCAGCTATCTCATTGGTCCCAATCTTAATTTTAATCGTGGGCTCAAATATATCATCTAGTTTAACAGGTAATTTTTCAGCGATTTTCTTGTATTCCTCTTCAAGCTCGCGTACCTTAATCGCTACTTGATCAACAAAGTGTTGATACATGGCTTCATCGTTACCTTTACTCACCGGAATTTTGACGTTGATCCTCTTTACGAGATCTTCAATGGTGTATCTTGGTGAAGGGGCGTTACTATAATCGAGCTCTTCAGGCTCCTCCCTTCGGATCCTCATCATTTTCAGTTCTTCAACAGGGCTGGGCTCAGCTTTACCTGCAAATTTAGCTAGAATGAGAGTTTGACTCTCGGTTATCTTACCTAGTTGTGCCTCAACAATCTTCGTCCTTTCTTGGAGGGCCTGCAAATCATTCCTCAAACTTACAGCTTGGTTAGATAATTTACCAAGCATAGCATCATGGTTCTCCGTTATTTTAACAAGAATATTTTTTTGTTCATTTGTGAGTCTATAAGAGACTTAAGTGTTTCTTGGAGACTACCATTACTAGTTCCCATACTATTATTAGAGTTACCTGCAGGATTAGAATAATGTTTCTAAAAATTAGGATTATAATTTTTCTTCCATGTAGGGTTATAATCATTATGAGCTATGAAGTCTATTTCTTCAATATTAGTCTTGGTATTAACTCTTACCTGGGTTTCCTTACCTTTCATGGCTAATATGAGCTCATCCAACTTAGCATTGAGTTCTTCATTTTCTTGTGGTGAGACGGAGTTCACCTTCTTCATGTTTGATCTTTCCACATGCCATTGGGCATGGTTGTCTTGCATGTTGTCTAGCAGCTACTTTGCTTCTATAATATGTTTACCCATAAATGTTCCTCTAGCTGTAGTATCAAGCATAGACTTAGATACAGGATTAAGAGCATTATAACATAAATGGAGGATTAACCAATCTTCCATCCCCATGGATGGGACAGTTTCTTAATAATTCTTTCCGTGAAAGTATTTATGCGCATCATATCACATATTTCCGTGAAAGTATTCAAGTGCATACCTGCGTCCTCAACAACAGAGCCTCCAAATTGATTCCGTTGAACCAAACTTAAGTAATGGGGCTTAATTTCATAGTCATCAGCAGGAATTGCTGCCTGAGTAATAGGAGCATGCAAATAATCATTACTGGGAGTGGCAAATTCCCCAAGCTTCTTTTTAGCCATATTTCCTATGTTTTTGGGTTTTCTTAAACAGAAACTTATGATAAAAATAAAAACAAGAATTTAAAGACTAACTAATTTCTTTGATTTTTCAAATAAACACTTAAAGCAAACTAACAAAATTAAAAACAAGAATTAAAACTAGCAAGGTTCCTACTAACCTCACCAGGGTAGCTATTGCTTCCCTGGCAACGACACCAGAAAAAGGGTTGATACCTTCGATCTAGATTACGGATGTAGTATAGCTCCTTTTTCCATAGTAGACCTAGGTTTATCGAATCCTTGGGAAGCAAAGTGTAGTGAAGTTACTTTAACGGACCTTCGGGAGTTTTAGAATTCCTTTTGTGTTTTTATGGGACCAAGAGTTTGTGTCTTTTTCTTGTTATCGAGGGGTCCTAGGGCGTTCGGTTTGACATGTAGCTATGCAAAACATCTGATGGGAATAAAAGATAGAAATAAAGTATGCATGTAATTGTTAGAGAAAGATAAATTATATGTGGGCAGTGCATCCATAATTGCTATTGCCTCCGCAACCGCTTATAGAAATAACCTACTAGTCTCATCCATAGAAGAAAGAGAACTAATGATATGCATAGTGATGTCACCGTTAATCCCAAGTAAATCCCTCACATACATCCATACTACCATTTCTATCACTAGGGTTCCCAACCTGCAGATTACTCATTACTCATACTCCCTATACCTGGCTCAATCCTCGGGGTCTTGGGTACCTCATAAGTCCTTAGATTGAGGCAAGAGAGGATAAAATTATCATGGCATACAAACTAATACATGGTCCCATCTATGATAAATAACATGCACAAAACAATACATGGCTAGGCCGAAGCCCTTAGCCCAAGGAGAATTACTCACACCTAGAGATGAGATCAAAGATCATAAATATTGTAGTAGAATTCATGAGATTGATAGCAAATAGTCTTACAATGTCGCCAATCGAAGAAGAGATATACTATTACAACTATTAGAATATGGCTATGGTGGTGGAGAGATTAGATCTAAGTCTATTCCTTCGGCGGCTCGTCGGTGTTGTCGATGGAGATCTGGGGGTGGCTGATGGTTTCTGCGAGTGTCTGTTTCTCATTGCCCCAGGCCTCTTTATATAGGGGTCCCTTCATGAAAGTTGTTCCATTTGACCTAGCGGCATCGATGGCAACTATACGGATGGAATTTTATTCTGGTCATATAGTTGGTTGTTAAAGCACCTGCCTCCGACCCACGACTCCTTATTTCTTCTGGTTGTTGGAAATCTCATACCTTTGACTTTAATGTAGTGATTCCCATCATAAAACGTCATTATCTGCACAGGAAAAAATAGAAATAAAGGATTGCATACCCCTTTGAATATTAGGCATTAGTGGCAGGGTTTAGAGAGATATTTCATCAAAATTGTGAATAATATCCAGTTTAAATGTGGACGTAGATGGCTATATTTTAGAGACATCACATATATATAAAGTTTGAACATTATTAGTGAAAATTCATAAACCGTAAAACCTAGAAAACCCTAAAACCCTAAACCCTAAATACCAACCTTAAACTCCTAAGCCCTAAACCCTAGAATCCTAAATCATATACCATAAACCCTAAACCCCTAAAACCCTCAACCCAAAAAACACGAACCCTAAACCCCAGGCTATATATATCTTGTGTGGAAGGGCAGTGGGATTTTGAGCCATACTTATTTTTAGTTTCTTCATGACAAAAGAAATTGTCGTTACTTGAAAAATTGAAAATAACTTCAAATTCAGAAGCTTCCTTTGTAAATAATATTTTAAATGCCAATAATACGGACCAATCTACCAAATACAAACATGTTGTTATAAACTATAGCAAAGATATGGCCATGACCTTGGTCATCTGGTTTGAAATCCATTCATATTCATACATGGTACGCCATATATCGTATGACAAAATTAAATCCATTATTATCGATTGGGGCTTTTAAAATAACTCCAAATATGGAAGCTCTTTTTGTTAACAATGTTGAAATACCAATATGCACCAATCTAACAAACATGGTTACATTATCATAAAGTATGGTAACACATATGGCCTTCACATTGGTCATATAGTTTTTGAAAGCCATGAATGTTGAAACATGGTATGCCATATTGTGAAACAAGTTTTTGAAGAGTTATCAAATTTTATATATTTTTCATGGAAATTAGCTAATGCACACAGTGAGACACCAATAGAGAAATGAATGGTTGTATTTCGTTTTACATTTTATTTCTTTATATTTTTAGAAAAAATGGCCCAAATTTGGTGTCATTACTATTCTTATCAAAAAATTAAAATCTTGCAAAACTCTGGGTGGTTCTCCAATATTTAACTAATTCGGTACCTTTAAACTATTTTTAAAAAGTCAAGAGCAAGATATATCACACACTTTGTAGTTCATAATTACACATACTTACTTTCAATTGTCAAAAAGTCATTTTATTGCACATCTTCAGCTAGGAACCTTGGAAACTCATGAAAGTAGGGCCTTATACATCAAATCTAGAATATCCTTTGTAAACAATTGCTTGAAATGCCAAGATGCACTGATCTACCAAATATGGACACGTTTGTAAGCTTGGTTGGCGAAGATGCTTCAATGTACGGAGTAGTACAAAACATGAAAAAGGTATAGAAACTATGGCTATGACCTTGCTCATATTGTTTGAAAGCCTTGAATTAATGTTCATTAATTTAGGCATATGTCTATAAACTCAATAAATGCTGGAAAGCATATAGGCATGTGGGTCTATCTGACGGAAACAACATCCCAAGTGGGAGTAGCGTAACTTAGAAGCTTCAACTTGAAAATTTCGACAGAGCGCCGAAACATCCCGCCCACCCATTCAAACATCCCGCCCATCCATTCAAACATCTAGCACCAAAAATTATTTTATTGCACAAATTTAGCCTGAAAGCTTGAAATAGCGTTATACATTGTGTGAAAAAGGGGGAGGTGGCATTTTGAGCCATCATCTTTGTACTTGCTTCACAACAAAACACATTGTTGTTACTTGGAAATCCGAAAACAAACTTCAAATTTGGAACCAAACATATTGGTTGATTTGCAAAGATGCACTGATCTACCAAATATGGACAAGTCATCATAAACTATTTCCATGACCTTGGTCACCTTTTTTTGGACGATGGTCATCTTCTTGAAAGCCTTAAATTGTTCGAAAATTTAAGCAAATGCCTAGAAACTCGCTTAAATGCTAGGAAGCAACTCTCGTTAGCGTGTGGGTCTAGATGGTGATAGCACGTCTGAGAGGCCCCACACCGAAGTAGTGTATGATAGAAGCTTCGACCTAAAAATTTTAGTATGGCGCCCAAACATCACACCCATCCATTAAAATATCCCGCGCATCCATTCAAACATGCTTTAGCTCTTTCTAGAATGCAAAATTCCTCTTCTATCCCTGCTTCGGAAACAAGAATCTGAGGGAGCACTGCAATAAGAAAGGGATATAGGTGGTAAATTTTCCTTGTCCCAAGTGCATCACCCCATCGACGTTTCCTAGCCCTTCTTCAATATTTACCTGCCCACCCACTCCGACCTACACTAAATTTTTGGACCCACTATGCAAGTGACCCACATGTTAGTGAGCCAGAATTACGAAAAGTAGAGATTCCCATCGCTTGTTGTTCAAAATTCAAACAGTTTTTCCTAAACCGAGATAAAATCGTTAAAATCATCCAACCTGGCTTATACTATCATTCCACTATGTCAAAGTAAAAGTTAAAAAAACAAAGCCAAAAATCTAAAGCCAGAATTAGAGCCCAACTAAACATCACCTAAATCTCAAGGGACTCTTGGTGTTTCTCCCTTGTTTTAGTACTTGGGTACCTTCAGTTTTATTTAACAAAAAATATGACCAAGCAGCGTATCATCGACTTGTGGATCAATTTTTGAGATACTTTTATTAAATTGCGGTAACACCATTCTGTTTCACGGAATCCTAAACCGTAAAATCTAAACCCCTAAACCCTGACCAAGCAGGTATTGTGCAACTATAGATCAAAATTTGAGATACTTTCGTTAAATTGGGTAACACCATTCTATTCCAGGAATATAAGCATAAAGCTTGAACATTATTGAAAATTCCTGAAACCCTAAACCCCTAAAAGCCAAATCCTAAACCCCTAAACCCTCACCAAGCACGTAGCATGCACTTATAGATCGAAATTTAAGATAATTTCGTTAAATTGGGTAACACTATTCTATTTGATAAATATAAGCATAAATCCTAAGAAATATCAAAATTCACTAAACCCTAAACAACCCCTAAAACTTAAACCCTAAACCCTCAGCCATAAACCCTAACTAAGCAGGTGTCATGCACACATTGATCAAAATTTGAGATACTTTCATTAAATCAGCTAACACCATTATGTTCTACGAGTATCAGCATAAATCTTGAGCATTTTTGAAAATTCTCTAAACCCTAAACCCTAAACAACCCATAAAACTAAACCGTAAAAACATATAACCCTAGACCCATAAACCCTAACCAAAGCAGGTATCATGCACTTATACATCAAAATTTGAGATACTTTCAATAAGTTAATGTAATGCCATACTATTGCACGAATATAAGAATAAAGCAACTTGAACATTATTGAAAATTCCTGAAACCCTAAACCCCTAAAACCCGAAACCCTAAACCCTTACCAAGCACGTAGCATGCACTTATAGATCAGAATTTGATATACTTTCATTTAATTTGGTAACACCATTTTATTCAACGAATATAAGCATAAATCTTGAGCATTATCACAAATTCCCTGAACCCTAAACCCTAAACAACCCCTAAAACCTAAACCCTAAAACCCCAAACCCTCAACCCATAAACACTAACCAAGGAGGTATAATGCACTTATAGATCAAAATTTGAAATACTTTTATTCAATTGCGATAACACCATTCTATTCCATGAATATAACCATATATATAAAGCTTAAACATTATTATTGAAAATTTCCTAAACCCTAAAATCTAAACAATGATAAACCCTAAAACCCTGAACAACCCTAAACCCTAAATCATGAACCCTAAAACCCTAAACCCTATAAGCCTAAACCCTAAAATCCTAAATCATAAACCATGAACCCTTAAACCCTCAACCCAAAATAATACCCCGAACCCTAAACTTAACCCTAGGCTATATATACTTTGAGTGAAAACTGGGGTAGTGGGATTTTAAGCCATATTTTTTAGTAGCTTCATGACAAAAGCCATTGTTGTGCCTTAGAAAATTGAAATAACTTCCAATTTGGATGCTTCCTTTGTAAATAATATTTTAAATGCCAATACACACCAACTAGCAAATATGGATAGGTTATTAAAAACTATAGAAAATATATGGCCATGACCTTGGTCATCTGGTTTGTAAGCCATGCATATTCTTACATGGTACTCCATATATTGTGATACAATTTTCTCCCAAAAGTTATCAAATTTTGAGATTATATTTTTCCATGGAAACACAAAGAGAGAAAATAATGGATGTATTTATTTTTATATTTTGTTTCTTAGTATTTTTAAAAATGTCCAAAATTAGGTGTCATTACCATTCATATCAAAAAGTTGAATTTTGCGAAACTCTCGGTGGTTCTCCAATATTTGACTACTTGGTATCTTTGAATTATTTTTAAAAGTCAAGAGCAAGGTATATCACACACTTTCTAGTTCGAAATTAGACATACTTACTTCAGATTGTCAAAAAGTCATTTTATTGCGTAGATTTAGCTAGAAAGTTTGTAAATCCATCAAAGTTGGGCATTGTCCATCAAATCTAGAATCTTCTTTTGAAATGCCAAGTGTAGCGATGTACTAGATATGGATATGCTATCATAAACTATAACAGAGATATGGTCGTGACCTTTGTCATCTTGTATGAAAGCCTTCAAAATATATTGTTTATAAATTTCGGCAAATGTGTGAAAACTCATTTATATGTTGGTAAGCATACTGTCGCTGGCGTGTGGGTGGGCCAACACGTGAGAGCGGCCGCGTCGGAGTAGCGTACGTTGGAAGCTTCAACCTCAAAATTTCCACATGGCGCCAAAACATCCCGCGCACATCTATTCAAACATCTAGCACATCTATTCAAATATCCCGCCCCGCTTTTTGCAAATGCAAAATTCTTCTTCTATCCCTGCTCTAGAAACAAGGACCGTGGGAGTACTGCAATAATATAGGGGTATAGGTGGTAAATGTGCTCATCCCACCTATATTCCCCCCATCGTATCTTCCCCACCCATACCCCTCCAACCTCGACCTTCCTCCAACTGCTTCACCACTGGCCCTCTCTTCCACACCAGAGCTCTTCAACTGCCAGCGCTCTTCACCAGAACTATTTCACTGACTCCCTCGCTGCACCGGATCTGCTTCGCCAACACCGTCGTCTACCGTACTAGGGTTGCTTCACTGAATCATTCGTTGCTGACCCTGAAATGCTGAGCCGTCGCCCCGCCACCTCTTGCCCGTCCCACCCGTCCTCGCCATGCAGCGGTAATTTCTCTTGCCCATTTGCTAATTTTTGGTACTCGTAAGCTACGAAATCGTTAGCAAGTTGCTCAATATCCTTGATGCTATTGCCATTTCGTTTGCACCCTTCATCTTGTAGGTCCTATCCACATTATTAGCTTCTCACTCTATTCCCTTTCTTACATTCTCATGGTATCGGTTTAATCCTCCAACACCAACTCATAGATGCTATTCTTTCAAGCGCTCATACGGGTCATGCAAACAGATCATAGAGGATCCAACACTAACAATCTAATGCCCAACAAGGCTGAATTATGAGGTTTCCTTGTGTTACTTAGGCTAGTTTCTTGTCATGTTAATTAGTTGTATAACCTGCATGCCTAATAAGTTAATAAGTCATTCTACCTAAGATCTTGCCATGACATTTGCATTCATGTTCTATCGTGTTTCTATCTGCGAATGCTTAATTCGGAAAATTTCCATCTAGTTTGAATGATATATCTGGTCATTTTCAATGCCATATGTTGGTGTTTTCACCTGCTTTCATCCTTCCAAACCAGCTATCTAGTTTGAAACATATATCTGGTAATTTTTAATTCTATGTTTTTGGTGTTTTTCGAGAGTTTTCATCCTTCCAAACTAGCTAACTTGGTTTCAAATGTCATGCAGAGAAATGACAATGGAGTACAAGGACCAGAGTTCCAACTGCTCGACTCAGATTCTTCTGGCAGATTGACAGTGAGTCGCACCCGCTCGAGAAGGAGCTACTGTCATCCTGAACGTGCTACTGTAAGTTCATACTTACTTTAAATGATCTCTACTTTATATAATACTACTTGTTTTCCTTCTTCTTTGTTTTAACCTCTTTCACCATATTTTAGCAGACTGCAGTTAAAATCCAGCAGGAGTCCTTGGAAGGAAGGAGTGAAAGTTGTGATCCCTCTTCCCATTCATCCTCCCATTGCATTTCCGAAGCAAACAACTTACTTAACAGTCCACCTAGAACAACTCCTACAGGTGATAAATATATAAAGGTTGTATTGCATGCAGAAAGAAAGGGTGTAGTTGCTCTTAGATTGGTAGCTGAAATGTTGAAGAAGAGGACAAATGATACATGGAAGCGAATCGCGATGTACCGATCTCATATTGATGGTACTGACATATTGTAATCTTTTGGAATTACGATCTTGTTGTATAACCTGTTGTAACAAACTTTTATTATTGTGTAATAAGTAGTTTTAATTTGTGTGTGTTTATTAATTGATGTCTTGATATTCACCTATTCTGCCAAAAGTGGGCGCTAGAAAAAAAGGCTGAAACAGTAACAGGCCGAAGTAGTAGCATGTCGAACGTTGAGACACCATGCGCATTGATGACCCAAAACGACCAGGACAATAAAAGTCCAGAACGGTAGAAGGCCAGTATAGTAAAAGGACAGAATGGTAAAAGGCCATAACAGTAAAAGGCGATAATAGTAAAAGGCCAAAACAGTAAAGGCCATAGCAGTAAAAGGGCAGGACAGTAAAAGGCCAAAACAGTAAGAGGCCATAGTAGTAAAAGGCCAGAACAGTAAAAGGCTAGAAGAGTAGAAGGCCAGAACAGTAAAAGGCTAGAACAGTAGAAGGGCAGAGCAGAGAAAAGGCCGGAACAATGAAAGGTCGGGACCGCGAATGGTCTCAACAGTAAATGGCCAGAATAGTAACTGTCCAAAACAATAAAAGGCTAGTATGTTGATAGGCTAGTATAGTAATAGGCCGAACAGTGCCGACCTGAATGGGCAAAAGCCCAAATACTAAAGGACCTAAACAATAACGGGGCGAAATTCCTAAAAGGATGGAATAGTAACATGACTGAACAATAAAATGCTCGATTGGCAACATGCTTGAACAGTGCCAGGCCGTCTTGGTGCAGGCCTCAAGTGACAGCACAGTGTTGGGCTAACCTGGTCCATATATAGGCCGAAGCAGTGTTGGGCCCAAAAGTGTACTGGCCGCTGCTGGCTGCAGTACTGAGCCGATTCTAGACAGTGCATAAATAAACAGTAAAGGACCGTGTTCCTACTAGGCTCTCCACATGGGCCGACCCATTTAGTTATTAGCAGGCCTTGGCTAGGCCTGGCTTCCACCACGGTTTATGTGACCGTTAACGGTGGTAACCAAACGTTAACGGCGGCTGCCACATGGTAGGTTACGTGACGTCAGCAGTCAACACGGCTGGCAAACAGATCTACGACGGAACAAGTTTTCATGGCCGAAGGGTGCGACCCGTGATGGTCGGAAAAAATACCGTGGTTGATTCATTTGTGACGGGGATTTTACCACGAAGGGCATCCATCGCGGAAGACTTTTTAGCCACGAAAAAGGGCCTTCAACCACGAAAATTGTCCATTGTAAACGCCAACTTTTCTTGTTGTGATATATAGGTGTCTTCACAAAAGTCGTAGGGTTTGACGAGACGAGGCCAACGCCACCTGGTATGGGCAGCCGGTACGGGCGGGCTCTGCCCGTATCAGTGGTCGTTAAGCTTGCTGATGCTTGAGAATGACTCCCCAATTACTTGGCCTTGTGGACTTCCTCAAAAACCTTCATTATTATTCTTGATTTCACGTTGAAAGCCAAGATTTCCTGCACAACACAATTCAAAGCAAGGTTTTGCATATCTTTGCAATTAATAGTCATTAGTGGCAAGGATTGTGAGTTTCTTGTCAATTTCTTGACCAAAAACAATGTTTAAATGTCGTGGAGATGGCTAATTTTGAAGCCATCAACTTCCCCAAAGCTCAAACCTTGATCGCCCTTGAGCAAGAAGAAACAAAAGAACTATAAGGAATTCAACACTTAAACTTGAAACAACGAGAATGAGAACACGGTTGGTAGTCATATGCGCTCAACACTTCATTCATTTGCGAGGCTTATCAAAGTTAGAGAGATGACAAGAGTACTATACAAGCTTCAGTAAGTCAAGACAATCAAAGTAAAGTTTAATATAAGTATAAATAACTAGAAGTGTAGCAATCAATCCAATTCTTCTAGTAAACTCTTAGCTTCCCAAGGAACACTAGGATGTTTAAATAGCATAATTGAGTAAGAGAGTTTCATGTCCTAAGTAGCATAACAATGAAGTGTCTTATTTACACCCACATTAATAAATCAAGTCTATCAAAAAACACTTCTAATCCAATCATTGTTTTTCAAGAAAAATTCATAGAGTAGTAATGAGACCATGCTAAGGACTTGTTATGTGGATCCTCATAGATATATTTTTTGTTTTATTCTTTAAAGGATCACTGGCTATTTATTTTGCAAGTGCTTGCACAACCTTTGAGAGTACCAATACTTTTGCCCATATATTGACACGTATGCCACTCATCTCATCAACTCATAGCCGAAATCCGAGGTTATACCATAGATCGTTCAAAAGCTAGAGGAGTTGTTGGCATCCCAAAGGTGTGTATTGGAAACATAAAACAAAATTGTCCATCCCCTTTTTTGAGCTAGTACCACGGTTTGATCCACAAGTTTAGGTTTGGCATGCATCACAATTCCCACTAGACTTTATTTCAATCAAACAACTCCTTTCATGAGTGCCATCAAGACTATCAAAATATCTATGGGGTTAAGTATCTTCAAGGGTATACTCTCAAGACAATCATTCATCAAACAAGTCATAAATTTCAGACTTTTTCTTATTGTACTTGTTTGGCAATATTATTTCCAAGGAAAGACTCAGTTATCTAAAGGAACTAGAACAAGAGCTTCAACAACTAATCATCATACTAATAAAAAGCTTTACTCTAACCATATTAAATTACTCCCACAAGCATGGCATCTTAGCAAATCAACCAAGTAATATAAACAACTCATACATCAAAAGTGGGAGACATAGGACATACCTCTCATAAGTGACTTCACGATTCTCTTCTTTATAGGGATGTGTTCCTTCAAAACTCAAACACGATTATTCTGATAATAATAGTAAAGCGGAGAGGCAAGGTGCGAATCCACATTTACGAAAAAGGAAGAACAGAAAAATCTTTTTGTATTTTTGAGGATAGGCATTAAAGAATAGAAAAGAACTTGCGACCAAGCAAGGGTTTTAAGAAAAGAAAAACAAACGAAAAACAAAAGAAAAGTGTTAGAACGGGCCAACATGAATGTTTCAAAGCTCCCAAGGAGCTGGAGTACAACCTCGTTATTATACAAGTAAATTTTCTAGGGGAACACATCCCCAAGATCAGGATTTTGCAAGCCCTTTTGTTTCTCATTGTGGTGGCGGTGGATAGTTTCCCATGTTCCATTGGCTGCTCCAATCATGGAACTGGGTGGTGAGGCTTGAAGTAGCATCTCGAAGGTTGATGGAGAGGTTCTTCATGTTTTGAATATTTCCTTCGAGTGCATATATGTCTTCATATGTGGTATAGTAGTTTGGTCGCTGCTCGTCTTGTTCAGGTCCTCCTTGTTATACTTCTTCATCTTCTCCTCCTCCTCCCATGGGTATTTCTTGTTGGGGTAGATTAGCCTCAACCTACGCATCAAAACGCAAACGTCCATCCTTGATAGAGAATAGACCATTAGGCAAAGGATCCGGGATCAAGTGATCCGCTCCAAGTATATCAAGGAAGTATCTACCATGAGTTTTATAAACCATACCACATGCTCTTAGAGTGGGGAGAACGAGATGGTGAGTTCCTATCAATGGTTGGATGTTACCTAGGTTGATGTGAAGTGCGTGTGCAAGAACGGTCACAACTCCCCCTCCACATATGGGTCCTCAAGATTGAAGAGCTTGATGCTTAAGGTAAAACACAAGAAGAGCATCCAAATTTGGCATTAAGTTACAATTAATAATAGTAGTCTTTGCAAGTATCAACATGTCCTCCTCATTAACTCTAGTAAACTCACCACTTGCCTGCACGGTGTTAGCAATTACATAAAATAAATAGCAAATAGTAGGATGATCAATTTGGTTTCCCTTAGGTGTGTTTCCACAAATTCTTATTTAATTAAAGTACTCCCATGGTGCTGGATTTAAAACAAAATTAGTTGTGCGCATATCGGTGGTGTTGTTGGCAAACCCAAAACATTGAGCCCATTGGCCGAGTGTTAGGATGTACTCACGGTTCATAAGGCAGAATTTGATGTGATCAATTCTGGGCGTTTGTTCCTTGGTACAATAGTAAGGGTCCACTGTATGCAGAAAGGTGCCGAAGAACTCAAGCATCAAGCGATGATACATGGCAACATCCAGAAAGACAAAGTCATACAAATCAACAGTATTGTAAAGTAAATTAAAATAAGCATGAATGCCAAGTTGGTTTCGGATATAGGGACATGCCCACTTGGTGGACTTGATTTCTCAGTGCTTGAGACGATTGAAATGGTTTAGCAGAAACTCCTCGGTGAACTCGATACCAAGTGACTAGGGGGTCAACATATCAACGGGTGGTGCGGAGGACTCCGCAGCCATCTCACATGTACGGTCCTCGTGTTCATCTAAAAATAATAAGATAAAGTAAATAAAAATTGCTAATAATTTTTTTAGTCTAATAGAAACATAGCATAAGTGATTCTCTACACTAATTACAAAAGAAACTCTTCTAAAACAATACTAAGCATGCTCAATATCAAGATTGAATCAAGAACAAGACCTAAGTCTAGATTGATAGTGATGAAAGATTGAGTGAAGCTTTAGCAAAAATAAGTTGAAGATTGGAGGAGAATCATACATTTGATCGATTGAGTGCGAGGAATCAAAGAAAGATTGAGTAAATTTTAAGATCCAATGGAAGTAGTTTGGATTTTGGAGGAAGAAGAAAGAGAAATATTTGTTTTGGGGATTTTTAGGTTACCTCCTCGTGCTGGTTATGATGGCCTCTTACGTGGTACGGGTGGGCGGTACGACCGGATCCCGCCCATACCGGGTGACATACCTTGGGGGCGACAACTCCCTTATGGCGATGCACTCGGTATGGGTGCGCGGTACGATCGCGCGTGCCTGTACTACTGGTCGTTATCCATTCAGTATATTCACTTGAAATTTGATGTTTTGCTCGAGAGTACGATACGGGCACGCAATACGGGCGCGTCAACCGTACTGGTGATCGTTAATAGCACTGTTTCCTATGACAAAAATCAGAAATTCTATCTTCCCATGCCTCTATGTGGTACGGGCGCACGGTACGGTCGCTTCCAGTCGTACCGCAGGTCGTTAAACGGCCTGTGAGCTACAAAAATCAAAGAATTTGATTAGAAGCTCCGTGCGTCTTTACACATTTTATCAAAGGACAAAATAACAGCAAATATACTTCATAAAAATTTCAGCAATACTTCTTAGGCCACGTGTTAGTAAAATAAAAGATCGAGGATTACCTTATTTCTTCTCCTCTCTCCAAAGGTCTTTTGAACATTCTTTATTAAAGCAAAACAAAAAAAAACAAAAACTAACAAAACTAACACAAAAGTAAAAACTTTATTTCACATGGGTTGCCACCCATGAAGCGCTTCTATTTATGGTCAATTAGCTTGACCACAATGGCAATCATTTAGGTTTAAGGAGTGGAATACCCACTCCAAAATAGTCGGCTTTTAAAGTAATTATACCATCATTATCATTAGGCTTGGCCTTATTTTTCCTTGGGAAGTGGACTATAAAAGGATGTCTAGATGATAGCCCTATTCTCACATTCCCCTCATGTAAATTAATTAAAGCCTTAATAGTTCTGAGGAATGGCCTACCTAAAATTATAGGTGCTATGGGATCTTCAGGAATGTCCACAATAAAAATATCAATAAGAGCGGGCCTACCTTTAATTTCAACTACTATATTTTCTTTTATCCAATAGCTTGTTTATAAGTTGAATCTGCTAGATGGAGTCTCAATTCAGTAGTGACAAATGGACCCAAGTTTAATTTGTCAAATAAGCTTTTGGAAATTGTTGAGACGCTCGCACTAAGATCACAAAGTGTGGATATCTCATTGACTCCCAACTTAACTTTAATAGTGGGCTCAAATATATTATCTATCTTAGCAGGAAGCTTATCAGCTAGTATTTCATACTCCATATCTATCTTGTGAACTTTAGATGCTACTTGTTGTATAAATTGTTGGTACATAACATCATTACCTTGTTCTATATCGGGGTTCTTCACGGTGATCATCTTTATTAGATCTTCCACGGTATATTCCAGTGTCGGCACGTTGCTATAGACCAACTCTTCAGGTTTCTCTTCATTGGTTACTACCCTCATCATCTTGACGTCTTCTACCGGATTTGGCTTGGGTTTTCTAGCAAACTTTGCTAGTATGAGAGCTTGGCTCTCAGCTACTTTACCCAGCTGAGCCTCCACGGTCTTTGTCCTTTCCTGTAGAGCCTGCACATCATTTCTAGTTGCAACAACCTGGTTAGATAATTTTCCTATACTACTTTCTCCCTAATTTTTAATAAGCATGCTATTTTGCTCGGTTTGAGCTTGTATAAAGGTTCTAACAGTTTGCTCAAACGAGAGATTGCCATGATTTGCTCCATTATTATTATCATAATTTTTGTAAAGAGCGCCTGCAGGATTAGGATAATGTTTCTGAGCATTACAAGGATAATGATTTTTCCATGCATGATTAAAGGAGTGCGAGGCAAAAAATTGCATCATTAATACCGGTAGCGATAGCATTAACTTGGGTAACTTCTTTACCTTTTACTATACTAAGAAGCTCGTCTACCTTAGATGTAAGCTCTTCATTATTTACCTCCGTGATTGAACTTACTCCCTTCGAGGTACTTTCCACATGCCATTGGGCATGATTATCATGCATATCATCAAGTAATTTCTTTGCAACACTCACTTGCTTTCCCATGATTGTTCCTCCTACTATAGTATCTAGCATAGACTTAGACATTGGGTCAATACCATTATAAAACAAATGCAATATAAGACATTCTTCCATCCCATGACTAGGATAGTTCATTACGGCTTCTTTCATCCTTTCCCACGCAAGCGCTAGTGGCTCACAGTCTTCTTGTCTAAAACTTGTAATGTTGGATCTTAGCTGCATAGTTTTAGCTAGGGGAAAATTTTAGTCATAAAAAATTAGTACATTCCTCCTAAGATTTAATAGTGCCCTTTGGTAGAGCTAGCAACCATTTCTTAGCCTTTCCTCTAAGAGAGAAAGGAAACAACCTTAATTTAACAGCATTTGGATCTACATCCTTAATACGCATCTATCACAAATTTTAGTGAAAGTGTTTAAGTGCAAACCTGAATCTTCAGAAGATGAGCCCCCCAAATTGGTTTCGTTGAATGAAGCTTAAAAGGTTAGGCTTTATTTCATATGTTTTCGTATCAACAATGGGCTGAGTGATAGGTGCACGAATAAATCATCAGTGGGAGTAGCATACTCCCATAGTCTCTTTTGAGCCATGGCTCTTATATTTTTGGTAATTTTTAAGTAATGAAAACAAATAACAAGCAACTATTTTTTTTGGGTTTTCAAATAGATAACAAGAAAGTAAACTAATAATAAGAAATAAACTATAAACTAATAATGAAACTAAAAACAAGGTCTCTAGTGACCTCACTAGGATAGCAAAATTGCCTCCCTAGCCACCGAACCAAAAAAGGGTTGAGGCCTTCGATCTGAATTCACGGATGTAGTATAATAGCGTTTTCCCTAGAAGACCTAGTTTTAATCGAACCTTGAGAACCAATGCTAAAAGGAAATAAAAAGGACACGTCTACAAGACTTTGTTTCTTTGTTTTACCTTAGTTTACCGAACCAATTTAGTAGGGTTGAATCAATGGATGGAGATATGCCAGGGTTGAATATCCACCTGCAGCTGCACATCATACGGGATAAAAGATAATAATAAGCATAGTCATGTGTAATGTTTGAACAGAGATAATCTCTTGTGGATAACACATCCTAATATATTAGAGCCCCCGTGATGCAGCGGACATAACAATAGTCTTTTAATCCAACCGAGTGCACACCAAAGCAACGGGCTACAAATGATTATTAAGTGTAAAACATAGATCAACGCTTTAAGTGGTGATGTTGTTGTGATCCCGAATGGGTCGCTAAGAGAAGACTGTACTACCTTTCTGTCACTAGTGTTCCTATGAGATCGCTGCTAGCAAAGTATCTCACCTCAAGCCTTTATCAATTTATGGGATCTTGGGTACCTACAAGTCCACAAATTGATACAAGAGACAAAGAAACAGAAGATAAAAATCTCAATTGCAAACAAAATACAATACTCCCATGAATTAGGTGCACATAATTGTTGTGAGGTTTCTCCCCAACCCGCAACCCGTGAGGACTACTCACTCATAACAAATAGATCGGAGATAGAAAACATCGTACAAATACTTAGATTGAAATCAAATATTCTTACAATGGTCACCAAATCACAAGGAGATCTAAAGTACAAAGCAATGGATATGGCTAACGGAGGGGATGGATGATGTAAGTGATAAACAATGGATGAACAATGGCGTGGATCTCCTTTGGTGGTGTTGTGATCTAATCTGAGAGTGGCAACTCTCTTTCTAGCGACTGGAGCCTCAAAATATATAGGTGATGAGTGCATATTTGCATCATGTTTTATATTATTATTTTGCACTATAGTTGTAGGATCTTGGTATTTTATGGTGTTCGCGCGCACATTTTATGTCTATTTTCACCAGGATCAAGACAGATGATGGATACAATGGACACAATTCTTGGAGCAGTTGTATTGGGGAGAAAAGGAGTAAAAACAACGTAAGTCGTTTATTTGGGACATATCAATAACACCAGAAGAAAACCCGAGAGATCGAGGCATCCAAAAGGTTTAACAACCTACTATACGGCAGGAATAATTTTTCGGCCGTATAGTTCCCACCGTATAGTTGGCGCCACCATCGTCTCCTCAAATAGTTTCACCCCGTGCAAGCTAGATCAGAGAGACGACATACAGAACAACCAGAAATCGCCAAAACCTCACCTTCGGAAGGCATCTGGAGGGGGAACTCGTCCACCGGGAATCCATCTTCACCTAGCGCAGATCCAGGAGGCTAAGGGATCGATCTTCATCATCAACTGCTGCATCACCACCATCTCCATCCATCCCATCTACATCTTGTCTAGATCTTGTTGTAATTTCCATACTCGTTGTGTATTTATACAAGTACTATTCATCTATGATAGATTCCATTTGTATTGCCATGATGTTGATTGCCTCCATGTCTGAGTAAATCATTAGTTCTTGGGGAGATGGAGAAACCCTAGTATGAGATTGAAATAAGATAAAGTTTATTATGATATTCATTGTTGTGACCATGTGTTAGATTGTCTTCATCTTGATGTTGAGAGAAGTCGACCTCTCAATATTTTCATCTTGTGGGGACTTGATAGAGGGTACTACTTGTTGGTAGACGGAGGTACGTTAGCACTTCCAGTGACTATAAAGTTGTTGGCACCCCGTACGTATCAACTTGGGTACCGAGGAAACTCACAGAACACTATCCATGACATGCGATACGTCCTACGGGATTAAGTCCCTTAATAGAGCAGTAATTTGATTGATGTTGATTGCTGTCTGATGTGGTTATGAGGATGATGTGAGCAGTGGTTGCTGCCTATTTGTCCAAATACGGAGTTCCTCTCTCACATACATAGTTGAGAATGTTCATGATAATAATCTTTACCTTAGCTCTTTATAATGCTAGAGGTGTATCCGCTACTCCCCGAGAACGCCTTTTTCCCTATTGCAGTTCCAATTTCTTTTACATACGTGATACTTACTTTCTATGTTCAGTTGTTTTACTTTACTTATTGTTCTCTTATACCAAAAAACCAAAAACACCTTTTTATACAATACTCGCGTTTTATCTTGTTACTTAGAACTTTATTTAGAATTTCTATTGTAGTATTAAATTTAAGAGATATTAGACTTCAGACTCCTACTCCATGTGGGATCAATATCTTTATTTCAAAACTAGCTACAAACGATATGTGCACTTGCAGTCATCAATAGGCGTCTTCATGAAAGTCGTAGGGTTTGACGAGACGAGGCCAATGCCACCTGGTATAGGCAGAAGGTACGGGTAGACTCTTCCCGTACTAGTGGTTGTTAAGCTTGCTGACGCCTAGGAATGACTCCCCAATTACTTGACCGTGTGGACTTCCTCAAAAACCTTCATTATGACTCCTGATTTCGCATTAAAAGCCATGATTTCCTATACAACACAACTCAAAGCAAGGTTTTGCATATCTTTGCAACTATTAGTCATAATTTAGAAGGATTGAGAGTTTGTTGTCAATTGCTTGACCAAAAACAATGTTTAAATGTGATGGAAGATGGCTAATTTTTGAGCCATCAAGATACATCACGTATCGAAGTTTGTCACCCTTAGGGAAGGTGAGGATTATCCCAGCCCCAGGGCCATCTGAGTTCTTCGATCCGTCAAAGTGGAGTGACCAGTAGTGGAGGTATGGCAGCGTCGTGGGTTGTTGCGCTTCTTCCCAGTCAGTAAGGAAGTCAGCCATGGCTTGCGACTTGATGGCCTTGCATGGCTCGTACTTGATATTGGGGATGTCGATTTTGATGGCCGACTTGGCGAATCACCAATCGCGTAGCGATTTCGGATGATGCCCTACAGAGGGGTGGAGCAAACAACCGTGATGTGATGCTCCTGGAAGAAGTGAGGGAGCCTCCTTTGGGCTTGGAAGACCATGTAGACCAGTTTCTGGTACTGCGGGGAGTGCTGCCTCGAATCAGTGAGGACCTCACTGATGTAGTAGACAGGCGCTGCATAGGGCACTCCTTGTCCTCCTCAGGTCACTCGATAACCATCATGGCACTAACGACTCGACTAGAGGCCATGATGTAGACGAGCATTGGCCCCTTGTCCATGGAGCAGAGAGTACTAGCGTTGTGAGTAGCACCTCCTTCAGCGCTTTGAGTGTGTTGTCGGCCTCGCTGTCCCATGTGAACATGGGATTCATCCGCATCAATCGTTAGAGAGGCATTGCCTTCTCGCCAAGCAGGGAGATGAAGCGGCTGAGGGCGACGACTCGCCCTGCCAGCTTCTAGACGTTGTGCAGGCACTCGAGCTTCCCGAGTTGCACGATGGTGTTGATCATGGAGGGGTTGGCCTCGATGCCTCGTTTGGAGACACTATAAGAAAAGTTGGCTTTTACAACGGACGGTTTTTGTGGTTGAAGGCCCATTTTTCGTGGCTAAAAAGTCTTCTACGACGGATGCCCATTGTGGTAAAAGCCCCGTCACAAAAGAATCTACCATGTTTTTTTCCTGACCGTGGCGGATCGCACCCTTCAGCCACGAAAACTTGTTCTGTCGTAGATCTGTTCGCCAGCCGCTTTGACTGCTGACGTCATGCAAAATGTCACGTGGCACCCGTAGTTAACGGCCGGTTAGCCCCATTAACGGCCACGGAAACTGTGGTAGAAGCTAGGCCTAACCAAGGCCTGCTCATAATTAAGTGGGCCGGCCCATCAAGAAAGCCCAATAAGATTACAGCCCATTACTGTTTCGCCCGACAATGTTTGAAATGTGCGCAAAGATGTGGCCAGCAGTGGCCCGTGAATGTTAGGCCCATTACTGTTTCGGCCTACAAAAGGCCACAATTTTCGAATACTGTGTGGCCCATTAACAGGCTGTGTCAAGTAGGCCCGATACTGTTAAAGCAAATGGTCAGCCCGTCACCGTTCTCCCAGCTCGTCATGGGCCGCCTACGAATGGCCCACTTTTGAGAAGGTCCGTCACTGTTCTGGCATTTTACTATTCTGGCTCGTTACTATTCTAGCCGTTTACTATTCATGTCCTTTACTGTTGTGGCCCTTTACTGTTCTGGCCCATTACTGTGCTAGTTGCCCCTGCTCTGGCCTGTTACTATTCAGTCCTGTTACTGTTCTGGCCTGTTAGTATTTAGGTATGTTAATGTGCAGATTTTTCCACTATTCTGGTTTGCTGGTGTTTTGGCCTGTTACTGTTTAGGCATATTACTATTTATGCCTATCGCTTTTGGCACATTTTATTCGTTTACCTAGTAATCTTTTCGCCTATTATTGTTTCGCCTTATCGTCTTCGGTCTCATATCGCTTTTCTCATGTTGCTGTTTTAGCGAGTTACCGTTGTTGTTTTGGTATGTCACTATTTTGTCATGTTACTGTTTTGGCCAGTTACTGTTACTGTTTCGGTAACTCTGAAACGTGATTGACCTGGCTGGCGTAGTTATGGTATAGCCATGCATGGACGGCCTCAACTAAATGCCTACATGGCCTATGTGAGTTATCTAGATTTTACATCAGCTGCAAACTTCTTAAAAATATTACAAAATATGAACAAAAGGGAAAGAAAATCCAGCACTTCAGTTGCGAATCAACTTGATAGCAGAGTCCTCAATTTACTTTCTCAATCCATCAACTGCATCTCCCTTTGAGTGTGACAGCTACATTGGAAAACCACCTTGAGATATGATCTTGCAATCCCCTCTTTGGTGGCGATAGCAATAATTGCAGTCTGAAACAAACTAATAACAAGTTAATAAACAAAGAAGCCAAACTACTCATAGCTAAGAATGAGCCAGATAGGAATTATAACTGCATAATACAAACTTGTAGAGTAGGAATGGAAACCATGAATGAACTATATAGTACAGGATAGTTATGTCGTTGCCTAGGATGAATCAGAACCAGATACGATATATAATGGTGTGGCTTGTGAACCTGTAGAGCAGGACAAACAAGCATTAGACAAGTATGCCAACAATGAAATGAGCAATCAAACAAAGTGTTTCTTAGAATTTTAGTATAAACTAGCCAGGTCATTTCAGCAAATATATATGGAAGAAGTGGTATCTCCTGGAATGCAAGAGACATTGGGTGACTCGATATTTGCGGTGAGCTACACAATGGCATGCAGTTACTGTCATAGCTAAAAATGAACCACAAAGAAATTATGAGCGCATCATACCAGAACTTGTTGAGCAGGAATGGAAAACACAAATGAACTATACAACAAAGAATAATTATGCCGTTGATTAGGACGAACCAGCACCAGATACAGAAAATATATAATGGCATCGCTGATGGACCTATAGGATGTGCAAACCAACATGTTCAGTGCTGCCTTTTTGAGATCTACACAAAGAAAATGAAAATAGGCAGTGTTGCAGATTTTGAAGAACCAGATAGCAACAACAAAATCATAATCGAACTAGTACGAAGAGTTTGAACGGGTACCAAGAGAAGAATAATGCCAGAGAGGAAATAATAGCAGGAACTTAGCTCAGGAATAACCAGATAGAGTCAATAACTGTGTAGCAAGGAATCCACACTAATATTTTCCACTGACATTACATTTTGCAAGAACTACACAATAGTAGGCACTTACTGGTGTACAGAGCAGCTAAGATAAGAACATGTGCATGACAAAATAACAGACATGTGCATGACTTGATATTTGTAGAGCAGCAAATACAAACCAACATGTCTAATGACATTGTATGTACTAGCACGAAGAACATGCATGCCCAGTGACTTGTATGTACTAGCATGATTACAAAAATGCAGTTCACCGCAATAGGCTTGAACCTGCTATACTGCTGACAAAACAAAAACGGGTTGGAGATTTGGTTAACCTTGGTCGGAGAGGCATCTAAGCATCATAGGTACCGTGCGAGTGACGTCCAGGTCACCGAGGGTGCTGCGGTTGTGGTGGCTGTTAGCGTCGGGGAAGCAGATCTTGGGCGGTCGATGCCGGCTTGAAAGCGGTGGACTAGAGCGTCGCTGAGGAAGATCCGATGCAGTGAACGCCGACGGCCATGCAACTAGTCTGGAGCGGTGGACATGGAACTCTTTGAACTAGATCACGCCTAGTGGACACCGGTGAAGCGAATCCGGTATGGTTGGGTAGCTTTCGGCGGCGAGGAAGCAGAACTTGGGCAGTCGATGCCATCGGCATGGTGAACGACACCGCAGCTCCTAGATCTGGTGGGTGAGCATCGGTGAAGCGGCTGCGTGGTGGTGCACGCGGTGGTCATGGAGGGGATAGATGAGCTTGGGATTTTTGGGAGCGCCAGCGGGAAAAACTAGGGGAATCGGGACCATAGAGGTGAGCAGAAAAAATAATTGCGATCGTGCCTCCGAGCTACCGACTTTAGCATGCCCATTTGTCGTCTGAACAATGGGTAGATTTGGAATTTTAAATTCTAAAGTTTTTGAAACGGAAGGGCGCGAAATGCTTCAAGGTCGGTGTGTGGTTTTGCCGCTCGATTGAGAATTTGAATTTGGCTTGCGCCCATCTAATAATAATAATAGAAAAATGGTACTCCCCCGATCGGTGGGATATTTTGGCTCAAAGTTTTTGAAACGGTGGGGCGGGAAATGCTTGGTAGGTGGGTGATTTTGCCGCTCGATTGAGATTTTGAATTTGGATAGCCTCCATCTACTTATAAAAAAAGGTAGTAGACCGTACGCTATCTGTCTAGGAATTCAAGGCCGAGAGTCACAACAACTGATCATCCAACATTTTTTTGCACAGAAACTTGGATGCCTTCCATTCACACAGCATAGGCGGTAAATTTTTCCGCTTGACTCATATTTTAAATTTGTCTAGGGTCCATGTAATAATATAAAAATGGTACTACCTTGGTGGGTGATTTTCCCTGAAAATGTTTGAAACAGAGGGGGTGCAAAATGCATCGGGGTCGATGGATTATTTTCTCGCTCGATTACGATTTTGAATTTGGCTGCCGACCAAGTTTTTATTACTAGAAAAAAGGTTCTGTAGTTCGAACGCCATCTGTTCAGGAATTTAAGGCAAGACTCACATTAACTCACGCCTCCGATTCAAACGGGTAGGCGGTAGGTTTTGGTGGTCGATAGTGATTTTGAATTTAGAGATTGTCCAAAGAATAATTAAAAAAAAGGTCGTTCTCCCTCTATTTAGGGATCCAAGTCAGGGTGAGTGATTATCTACCACGCGTATAAAAATGCAGATCTCCGATACAAGAATGTTTGTTTAACATAACAACAAACAAATGTCTGAATTAGCTCTGATTTATGCATGTGAAAATGGTGTGCAACCAAGGTCTAGTAATTATTTACGTGTCGGCACAAACTCTTCTATAGGAAGCACTAACTAAATGGTAGTACTAATTCAGATCAAATAAAAAAGCCTGCCATAGTTCCATTAGCTCCTAAAACAAACAAATATTAGACTGCAGCTCCAAATAACACAACCTGGGAAAACACATGCTTGCCCAAACAAGCCTTGCTTGTTCATCCGAGTGTTATTTTCATCTCCTTGATGTTGTAGTCTGAATCAGCTGTGTTGCTGATAGGACTTCCTTTTCGTTTCTTTGATCTAGCACTCCGAATCACGTCGGTTGCTGAAGGAAATGAACAAAATGATCAGCAAAATCATAGGTGTTTAAAAATGCAAGGGTTGTAGATGAATGACTGCACTAACCAGGTGTCATAATGTAGGGATGTAAAGTACACCAATGTTTACGAGATCTGAACTTCTTAGACTTCATGCTGCTGAGATCTAATTCGAATACTCCCTCCTTCGCCCACATAACCACCATTTCTCTATCCTCAAATGCGTAGAGTAACCTTACTGCATCTTTCCCACCGTATGCCCATGATTTATCAAGGCCAAGGAGAGTATCCAACTCAACCATTATATGAGGCACCCAAGCTTCCCATTTGCCTGTTGATGATCTTGCACTGGATCATGTGTTTAGACTGAAGTCTCTTATAACCGCAAGGGCAACATCTCCATTATGCCCCTTAGCGATGACAAAATTGCATCTAGAAATATCATGTGTCTCATGGGGGCACTCAATATAACACAGTTTTGTTGTCACGTTATCGAAGGCAATTATATATCTCGAGTTCATTGTTGGCCAGTACAAAATGTCCCCTATGAGAGTTGACGGCCTACGATCAACCTTAGCTAGCATCTCAGCAGGTTCAATCCAGTCCTCCCATTTTCCTAACTCTGATGAGTACCTCTGCACCAGTGCTTGGTTACCAATGGTTAGTATCCAAACAACCCAGAAATTGCTGCAACAGTGTGCAGACAATTTCCCATGATTTCTCGAATAGAGAATTGTGCCACTATCATACCCACGTCTCCGCCAAATTGGTGGTTCTGGTATCACTGTTTCACTTCCACTGATTGGATCCCAGGCCTTTATCATGTTAGACCGTTGCGGATAATGAAGTAGCACCCTACCATTGCGACATCCGAGTACATATGGTTTGTAGGCTTTATGTTCTTCCTACCATTGTTCAAGATTATGATATGTTAAGAATCGAGTGTCCTCGGAGCTGTTGGTGAAAAACCCAAGTAACAACATTCCTCTGTTGTGTGACAGGGTTAGCCTTTTGAAATCGTTGCTTCCCATGAAGTCCATCCAACATTTTTGGGCAACTGATGCCCTCAGTATGCGGGATTGGTGCGGAGGAAGCCTAACAAGAATCTGACCAAATACATCGTCTGGCAAGTCATTGATTGTTGCATATGTTCTTCCATCGAAGCTGGTAGGATGATGCAAATAGCACAAGTGCATCATCAGAATTAAGTAAACAGCAGAATGCACAATGCACAACCCTAAAAAAAGAATTAAGTAAACACCACAATGCATCATACATTTTGACAGGAAAATTTATGATCGAAATTTCCTAAACTGTACCCATATGAAAAACTACCTAAAAAGCAGAGTATGTCAACAAAATAACCTAAACAACACAAGAAATCAACCAGAGTAGTACGAAAGCACCACAAAATGCTTCAGCATGTCGGAACTGGGCAAAGGGAATGAAGAACTTTTTTTAGGTCACCGGGGAGGACAGAAAGGCCCCACCTGATTTTTTTGGTTTTATCATAAAGAAGAGGAGAAAAACCCGACGCAGCTTCAGTGACTTGGTGAATCCAGGTCTCACAGCGACTTGCCCCAGGATCCACCTTCCATCTTAGATCAAACGTATGACAGTAGTTTAGATTTTGAACTAAAAAGTAAAACTATTCGAAAAAACTGACAAAAAATTAGTAAATCATCAGTGCCTAGGTTTGAATCCTGTGAAAGTTTCATCCCATTTGGATCACTAGTTTGTGATTAAATAGATTTTTATATTCCCAGTACTACTAGTTTAAACTAAAATCCACTACGTCCAGAAAAAACCCTGGAGCAGAATACACAAAAGAGGAAGGAAGTCAGGGAGACAAAATCTAACACAGAACTTACAATGGGGTCGACGAGTTTTGAGCAGATGGAGCAGACGCCGCCAACGAATGACGAGTGATGACCCACAAGTATAGGGGGTGTATCGCAGTATTTTCAATAAGTAAGAGTGTCGAACCCAACGAGGAGCAGAAGGTGCTGGCTAGTGGTATGGATCAGGAATTCTCTGCAAATACTTAGCAAACGGATTTTTTAGGGGTTTTCGATTAAGCAAGTAAACAAAGTACGAGTAAATGAAAGACAGTAAGAATGAATGCAGCAAGTGGCCCAATCCTTTATGCAGCAAAGAACAAGCCGGTTGTATTTCTTAAGATGACCAAACGTTCTTGAGGACACATGGGAAGACTGTCAAGTGCTTTCGCTTCATATAGTCGATTAATCTTCTTTAGCTTGCTAAGTGTTGTGTGGGTGAACCTGTGCTAATGTACCGCCCCATCCAAGACTAATACATACTTGTGATTAAACCCCTTGCAAACATCCATAAGTACAAGAAAGTATTTAAGGTAGAAACCTAACCACAACATTAAACTCTAAGACCCTTATGTCCCTTGTGCAATGGTTTCCTAACGGGGGTTCAGGTTTCTGTCACTCCGGCAACCCCTACGATTAGTAGCCAAATACACAATGCATTCCCCTAGGCCCATATAGGTGAAGTGTCATGTAGTCGACGTTCACATGACACCACTAGAAGAAGTACACCACAACTTAAATAACAATCTATTGAATCTTTCTCAACGCAACTCCACTACTAACAACAAGACTTCTCCCATGTCCTCAAGAACAAAACGAACTACTCACAAGACATCATATGGATCATGATCAGAGATGGAATAATGATGTATAACAATAGGAACATAAACAATAATTCAATGGTTTACTCAATAGCATCAACTACAAGGAGTAACCAACACCGGGAAAGTTTCCCCTATGAACTAATGCAAGATCTAACTCAATTGTTACATCAATATGGAGATGGTGATGAGGGTGCTGATGGTGATGATGGTGGTGATGATGATGATGATCCCGATGAAGTCTAGCTTGATGGTGGTGTTGATGGCAACGACCTCCCCTCTCCGGGAAGGAATTCCCCAGGTAATCTCACCGAGAGATCTTTCTCTCGGTGTTTTCCGCCAGAGGCGGGAATCTTTCGTGGTCGCCCCGAGTCTTAGGGTTTCGTGGGGATGATATACGCCAGAGGAGAGGCTGGAGTGGGGCGGCACACCACTCTGGGCGCCTAGGCCTGCCCGCGCCATGGGGTGGTGTGGTCCCCCTGTGGCCCACCTCCACTCCATATTCTAGCATCCTGAGTCTTCTAGAAAAATAGGATTTTCTATATATTTTCCTGGATTTTTTGATCTTCACGAATTTTGCCTCCAAACAGCAACTTTTCCATCAGAATCCTGACTGCAGCGGTCCATGCTACAAAAGTCATCAACCATGCAAAAACAGGTGAAATAACATAAGTATCACCTCTCAATACGAAATATATCAATGAATAATAGTGAATTAAGACATAGAATAGTGATGCAAAATGGACGTATCAACTCCCCCCAAGCTTAGACTTCGCTTGTCCCCAAGCGAAACTGAGCTCAATAAACATGACCTCAGGTTTATGGAGTGAAGAGTCAATAAAAGAATACGGACAAGAAGCATCACATTCATCAAGAGCATAGATCATAATAGAAGACAACTCACTATTATATAACTAAACTTGCAATGAGTAAAGGAAACACAATAAAGATACATAGAGTAAATCATAATTGGTAATGGAAAACTTAGCTCTTGGTCGAAGAATAGTTGATAATTTGCTGGAGTTCACAAATAGCTGGCTTTTTCAATGATAGCTTTCAAAGTAGTAAACATCAAGATAAGAGAAATCTACAAAACAAGGAACATAAGACATGATTGCATAAATCATCACATGAATGAATGAAACACATCAACTCAAAATACTTGCTGAGATAGAAGGGAATAGGTTTACTGACTCAACTACAAAGTAAGAGAAAGGCCCTTCGTAAAGGGAAGCAGGGATTGCAAGTCTCATAAAGAGCTCCCAAAAATTATGATACTTACTAGCTTTTAGCTCTCATTGCCCCTATCATAGGCATCTTTAGGTGATTAAGGTTAAAGTGACGTCCAATCTGAGTTATATGCTTGACAGACTATAAACTTAAAATCCCAAGTCCCTTGAGTACGAGGGTCGTTCCTCATGCTACTCAACTTTAGTTACCGGTAAGTTCTTGTCATCGTAAGTATGTGCGTATCATTGAGAACCGCCAACGGGGTACCCCTTGCCTAATGATACGGAAGAATCCCCATATCAAAATGACAAGGCAAGGCATAATGAGTATCTCAAAGAATCTTCTTCTTTACCATGGGAATATGGTGCTTTTTTCTCTCTTTCCTCTTTTCATAGTATCTCTTTTTTCTTTTCTTTTCTTTTCTTTTTCTCAATAGCTATCTCTCTCTTTTTTTATAAGAAGAATGCTTCATAGATATCATTATGGTTACGCTGCAGGTTTCCACCATGACAACATGGATTAGACCATGACCAAAGTGCTTTCTAACACACATACATAACTCCATGGACTTACAAGATCCCTTTATTTCACACCGACATCCGCAAACAAAAGAGCAAGGTATCAACTGGGTATATATTTACAAGTGTTGAAAGCGTTCCTCGTGACAAAGACGGCTCGCTAATCCCCAGCCTATAATTTGCAAGCATATAACTTTCATGGAGAGTTCACAATGGTTCAGGTTTATTAAGTGCAAGAAAGTAAAGTGTGCCATCAAGTTCATGAGAGCTTTAATCACTAATTTTCGCATAACAAGTTTAATTTGGGAGGTAGACAAAACAGGAATTTACTTGGAATAGAAATAATGCTACTAGGTAGGTATGGTGGACACAAATGGGAAAGGTTTTGGTTTAAAGGAGGTGGATCCACCAGAAGAATACCTTCTCAGTACAGGTTTTTGGCTAGCAAGGCTGGGTAGCAAGTACAAGAGTTGAAGGAAACAAAGAAACATACAAGTGATAAAGACAAACATGCAATCTTCCTTGGAAGCACAAAAGATCTTAACTAGAGAATACTAAGCTTATGAGAAAATCAAGAAAGAAAGATGATGAAATTATTTTTCTCTCGAGTACTTCTATTTTTTTCTTTTCAACTCTCAAAAAGGTCTTGCTACTGACCGAGCCAGGTTTGCCAAAACGAACTAAATTAACTCAAAGATCCCAAAGTGCTACCAATACTAACAACAAGATCAATCATATAACCACGAATTGAAAACTAACATAAGCTATGCAAAAGAGTGAATGATAGAACTTCTCATTAATACTCCATAACGGCAACTCACACCAAGGGATAGAAATCTAACGAGAGAGGGGACACTTCCAGAATGCAAACCATACTACAAAATAACTCCTCTATTCATGATATGACTCTACTAATAAGGTCAAAAGATAGAAGATAGTGATATGATACCGCGGCACTCCCCCAAGCTTGGAACAAACCAAGGGGATGCCAAACCTGATGACGAATTACTCCTTAGGTGGTGGTGGTATACTCTCATCTTCGTCCGTCTTCCAGGGTAAAGGCTTCCCATCAACAAAGGACATCATGGTTTCCAACATCCTGAAACTTGCAGCAGCAATTATGCATTTAAATCTAGCCTCATACTGACAATTTTGATTTTGAACGTCATAGAACTGTGCTTGTAGTTTGTTGGTTGTTTGGCAGAGTGAAAGGACTTCGTCTTTGAGTTCAGCAGTCTCCTTTTGGTGCTCGGCGATGAGTTATGAACAAATCTTATGGATGATGTCCACTTCGCGCTCTGCCATCTTCCTGTACCTAAAGACTTCTTGCTCCAATGCTTCCATCCTTTCCTCCAGACTTCCTTCACCTTTAGGGCCTTGAACCTCCTTAATCCGGACCTCCCCACCTTCGAGAAACAACTCCTTGGGATGGATCTTCAATTCTCTCATGTATGGGTTGATGATATCCTCTAAAGAATCCCCCTTGGATGATCCATAAGAAGACATTGTGGCTCCAAACCTGGGATTTTACCTGGCAGAAATAGATCGAAACAAAAACAGGACGAAAACACGATATACGGACCTCGGGGGATCCGGGGGGTTATATATTACGAAGTTTCATGTCAAAAGGAAGCTACTGGGAGAAAACGGGTTGGAGACGGAGTCCTGGGTGGCCTCACCACCTGGTGGCGCGGCCAGGGGTGGGCCCGCGCCATGGGGTGGTGTGGGCCACCCTGGCTCCGGTTCTGTCCCTTTTTTGCTTCGAAACTTTCCTTATTGACTGAAAACTGCAAAAATATAGTTGGATTGTACTTTCGTGGAACTTTTCTTACCAGAACCATTACCTAGTTGGAAACAGACTCTGCAGGTCTCTGAATTTGGTCCTCAATGAATTTCTCTGGAGTTATAACTTGAAAGGCATCAACATCTTCATTGTAAGAATCTCCAGCAATATAGTGTTTGAGTCGCTGTCCATTCACTACTTGTGTAGTATTATCTTTTAGAGAAGAAATTTTTATTGCTCCTGAACGGTATACTTCTTCAATGATAAAAGGTCCTTCCCATTTTGATAGTAACTTACCTGCAAAAAAACTGAGACGGGACCTATACAATAGAACTTTCTCACCCACATTAAATTCTCTCTTAAGTATTCGCTTGTCATGCCATCTTTTAACTTTTTCCTTAAAGAGCCTAGCATTCTCATAGGCTTCACTCCTCCATTCATCTAAAGAACTTAAGTCAAATAATCTTTTATCACCAGCGAGCTTACAATCTCTATTTAGTTCTTTCACTGCCCAGTAAGCTTTGTGTTCTAACTCTAAGGGTAAGTGGCAAGCTTTCCCATAAACCATTTTATAAGGAGACATTCCCATAGGATTTTTATAAGCAGTTCTATAAGCCCATAAAGCATCATTCAACTTCTTAGCCCAGTTTTTTCTAGACCTATTAACAGTCTTTTGCAAGATAGATTTAATTTCTCTATTTGATAACTCTACTTGCCCGCTAGTTTGGGGGTGATAAGCTGAAGAAATTCTATTATTAACATCGTATTTAGCGAGGGTCTTCCTAAAACCTCCATGAATGAAATGAGAACCCCCATCAGTCATGAGATACCTAGGCACTCCAAACCTAGGAAATATAACATATTTAAGCATTTTTAGAGAGGTTTCCCCGTCAGCACTTTTTGTAGGAATGGCATCTACCCACTTAGTAACATAATCTACGGCAACAAGAATATGAGTGTAGCCTTTCGAAGGAGGGAAAGGACCCATAAAGTCAAATCCGCAACAATCAAAAGGTTCAATAACTAGAGAGTAGTTCATAGGCATTTCATTGCGTCTAGAAATATTACCAACACGCTGACATTCATCGCAAGATAAAACAAATTTTCTTGCATCTTTAAAAAGGGTAGGCCGGTAGAAACCTGATTGTAGTACCTCTTGTGCAGTTCTATCTTCTGCATGATGTCCTCCATAGGCACTACCATGGCATTGACGCAATATCTCTTTTTGTTCATATTCTGGAACACATCTTCGCATAATACCATCAACTCCTTTGTATAAGTGTGGGTCATCCCAAAAGTAATGCCTCAAATCGTAAAAGAACTTTCTTCTTTGCTGAGCTGTAAAAGTTGGAGGCAAATACTTGGAGACAATAAAGTTAGCATAATCAGAATACCAAGGGCTTCCTCACGAGCTTACTCTAACTGCAGCTAACTGTTCATTCGGGAAACTATCATTAACAGGCATAGGGTCAAAAGAGATGTTTTCCAAACGAGATAAATTATCAGCTACAGGATTTTCAGCACCCTTTCTATGTACTATATGTAGATCAAACTCTTGTAAAAGTAGTACCCATCTAACAAGCCTAGGCTTAGCGTCCTTCTTCGTCATAAGATATTTAATAGCAGCATGATCAGGATGAATGGTTACTTTTGAGTCCACAATATAGGGCCTAAACTTATCACAAGCAAAGACAACAGCTAGAAATTCCTTTTTAGTAGTAGCATAATTCCTTTGAGCATCATCTAGAGTCTTACTAGCATAATGGATAACATTTAGCTTTTTATCAATACGTTGTCCAAGGACATCACCTACAGCAAAATCACTAGCATCACACATTATTTCAAAGGGTAAACTCCAATCAGGTGGTTGAACAATAGGGGCTGTAGTTAAAGCCTTCTTAAGAGTTTCAAAAGCTTCCTTACAATCATCATCAAAAATGAAGGGTACATCTTTTTGAAGAAGATTAGTAAGGGGTTTTGATATCCTAGAAAATCTTTAATAAACCTTCCATAGAAACCAGCATGACCAAGGATACTACAAATACCTTTGATTTCTCTTGAGCATGGCATCTTCTCAATTGCCTGAACCTTAGCTCTATCAACTTCTATGCCTCTTTAAGAAACTTTATGCCCAAGAACAATCCCTTCATTAACCATGAAGTCGCATTTCTCCCAATTAAGAACAAGATTAGTGTCTTCACATCTCTGCAAAACTTTATCAAGGTTGTGCAGACAATTATCAAAAGAAGTTCCATATACAGAAAAGTCGTCCATGAACTCTTCTACAATTTCCTCACAAAAGCCATGAAAGATAGCAGACATGCACCTTTGGAAAGTAGCAGGAGCATTACATAAACCAAAAGGCATACGTCTATAAGAATAAGTTCCATAAGGGCAAGTAAAAGTAGTTTTTTCTTGATCTTGTTGTTTAACAGCAATTTGAGAGAAACCAGAATAACCGTCAAGAAAACAAAAATGGGTCTTTTTAGACAACCTTTCCAACATTTGATCAATAAAAGGAAGCGGGTAGTGGTCTTTCTTAGTAACTTTATTGACTTTCCTAAAATCGATGCACATCCTATAGCCTACTACTATTCTTTGAGGAATAAGCTCATCATTATCATTAGGGACAACGGTAATACCTCCCTTTTTAGGAACACAATGAACATGACTAACCCATTCACTATCAGCAATAGGGTAAATAATACCAGCATCAAGGAGTTTCAATACCTCATTCCTTACCACTTCCTTCATCTTAGGATTTAAACGTCGTTGGTGCTCCACTACTGGCTTCGCATCTGGTTCTATGTTGATAGAATGCTGACATATAGTAGGTGAAATCCCTTTCAAATCATCCAGAGTATAGCCCATAGCTCCTCGGTGTTTCTTCAAAACTTCCAATAATCTTTCTTCTTCCTCCCCTGAAAGTTTAGCGCTAATAATAACAGGATATATCTTTTTATCATCAATAAAAGCATATTTAAGATCATCAGGGAGAGGTTTTAGATCGAAAACCGGATCCTTTTTAGGTGGCATCATGGTACCCAAGTCTTCTACAGGCAAGTCGTGCTTAAGCATCATTAGTTGATCACGGAGAATCATGTCAATCTCATTCCTTTCTTCCATGAAGATTTCACTTTCATGTTCTTCCATAAATTGTTGCAAAGCATTGTTAGGAGCAAGAGAAATAGAAGCATGTTGTTCAACCCTAAAATCCTCATTATGGGTTTCCTCTTCACAAGGTTCTTTAGCAAATTTCGAAAAATTAAACTCATAAGATTCCCCATCAAACTTAGTCAAGATTTTCTCCCTCGTGCAATCAATAATAGCTCCACAAGTACTCAAGAAAGGTCTACCAAAAATGATAGGATAAGTTTTACTAGAAGCTGAACCAAGTACTAGAAAATCAGCGGGGTACTTAATCTTACCGCAAAGAACTTCCACGTCTCGCACAATACCAATTGGAGAGATGGTCTCTCTATTAGCAAGGTGAATAACCACATCAATCTCTTCCAACTCGCAAGGACTGATCTCATGCATAATTTCTCTGTAAAGCTCATAAGGAATAGCACTGGAACTTGGACCAATATCACATAAACCATAATAGCAATGATCACCAATTCTAACAAAAAGCACAGGAACACTAGCCTTTTTAGTTCTATTGGGATGTGAAACAATATTAGAAGCATCCTCACAAAAGACTATGTGCCCATCTTCTACGCTTTTAGTGACAAGATCTTTCACAATTGCTACCACAGGTTCAATGTTTATTTGTTCATCAAGTTTTACAGTTCTTTTTTCACTTTTAGTGATTACATTAGTTATCATAGGATGGTCCTTTACCTTTTCGGGGAAGGGAATCTTCTCGATATAAGGTTCAGGTAAAATGGGGTCAATGATGCAATACTTAGCACTTCCAATAGGAGCATAGTCAACAATATACTTGTAAGGTGAATGGTATTTGTTCCATCCCCTATTTGGAATTTTGATATAGGAAGCAAAAGATCTAAAGCAATTTTTAATAACTTGCAAATCAAGACCATAAAGATTACTAATATTTTGAAAGTTGTCAGTTCCCATAAAAGATTCAATGCATTCATAATCATAATTTATACCTGACTTTCTACCTTTGTCATTCTCCCAAGCTTCAGCATTGTCTTGAATACGGTCCAGAAGATCCCATTTAGCTTCTTCTTCCATACGAGTGAATGATCCAGCACAAGAAGCATCCAATAAATCCTTATCATGTAGAGGGAGCCTTGCATAAAAGTTATTGATAATAATATTGTTGGGGAGCTCATGAATGGGACATTTGACCATTAGTAACTTCAATCTCCCCAAGCTTGAGCTATACTCTCTCCATCAAGAGGCCAAAAGTTGTATATTTGATTCCGATCTTTATGAATCTCACTAGGAGGATAAAACTTTGAATAAAAGAGAGGCACTATTTCCTCCCATTCCAGAGCTTGACCATTCTTCAGCAGCTTATACCATTCCTCAGCTCTTCCTTTCAGTAATAATGAGAATAACTTCTTCTTAACTTGATCTGTAGTAATACCTGCACACTTGAACAACCCGCATAATTCATGTATAAAGAGTAAATGATCACCGGGATGGACAGTTCCATCCCCAACATAGTAATTATCCATAACACGATCAATAATTCTTGTAAGTATTTTGAAAACATCTTTCTCAGCAGGTGGTGGCTTATCTACTACCTTAGCAGTGGTAGTAGCATTACCAAATAAGAAACTCAGCGAATTATCCATAACAAAAATAAAGCAACTAGCAGAAGTAAACAATACTCACAATAGAAGTTTCCTTTACCAGTTCCACTCTCCAATAGCGCTTCACTCCCCGGCAACGGCGCCAGAAAATAGTCTTGATGACCCACAAGTATAGGGGGTGTATCGCAGTATTTTCAATAAGTGTGAGTGTCGAACCCAACGAGGAGCACAAGGTGCTGGCTAGTGGTATGGATCAGGAATTCTCTGCAAATACTTAGCAAACGGATTTTTAGGGGTTTTCGATTAAGCAAGTAAAAAAAGTACGAGTAAATGAAAGACAGTAAGAATGAATGCAGCAAGTGGCCCAATCCTTTTTGCAGCAAAGGACAAGCCAGTAGTATTTCTTAAGATGACCAAACGTTCTCGAGGACACATGGGAAGACTGTCAAGTGCTTTCGCTTCGTATAGTCGATTAATTAGCTTGCTAAGTGTTGTGTGGGTGAACCTGTGCTAATGTACCACCCCATCCAAGACTAATACATACTTGTGATTAAACCCCTTGCAAACATCTGTAAGTACAAGAAAGTATTTAAGGTAGAAACCTAACCACGGCTTTAAACTCTAAGACCCTTACGTCCCTTGTGCAATGGTTTCCTAACGGGGGTTCAGGTTTCTATCACTCCGGCAACCCCTACGATTAGTAGCCAAATACACAATGCATTCCCCTAGGCCCATATAGGTGAAGTGTCATGTAGTCGACGTTCACATGACACCACTAGAAGAAGTACACCACAACTTAAATAACAATCTATTGAATCTTTCTCGACGCAACTCCACTACTAACAACAAGAATTCTCACATGTCCTCAAGAACAAAACGAACTACTCACAAGACATCATATGGATCATGATCAGAGATGGAATAATGATGTATAACAATCTGAACATAAACAATAATTCAACGGTTCACTCAATAGCATCAACTACAAAGAGTAATCAACACCGGGAATGTTTCCCCTATGAGCTAATGCAAGATTCAACTCAATTGTTACAGAAATATGGAGAAGGTGATGAGGGTGTTGATGGTGATGATGGTGGTGATGATGATGATGATCCCGCTGAAGTCCAGCTTGATGGTGGTGTTGATGGCGACGATCTCCCCTCTCCGGGAAGGAATTCCCCCGGCAGAAATCTGTCTGCCGGAGAGATCTTTCTCTCTCGGTGTTTTCTGCCCCGCAGAGGCGGCGGAATCTTTCTGTGGTTGCTCCCCGAGTCTTAGGGTTTCGTGGGGATGATATACGCTAGAGGGGAGAGGTTGGAGTGGGCCAGGGCGGCCACACCACTCCCTGGCGCGGCCTAGGCCTGCCCGCGCCATGGGGTAGTGTGGGCCCCCTGTGGCCCACCTCCACTCCATATTCTGGCATCCTGAGTCTTCTGGAAAAATAGGATTTTCCATATATTTTCCCGGATTTTCTGTTCTTCGCGAATTTTGCCTCCAAACAACACCTTTTCCATCAGAATCCTGACTGCAGCGGTCCATGCTCCAAAGTCGTCAACCATGCAAAAACAGGTGAAATAACATAAGTATCACCTCTCAATACGAAATATATCAATGAATAATAGTGAATTAAGACATAGAATAGTGATGCAAAATGGACGTATCAATGAGCCACAACCGTTGACGCTGAAGAAGCACGACCACGAGCTGACGCATTCCTAGCATCCCACGCAGCCGTCGCTTTGGCACCGGCGGCCAACATAGCTGAATTTGTTCCAGCAGCAGCCGACGAGGATTTCGACAGTGCCTCCACCGCTTTCCAAGCATCACTCAACATTGCCCAAGACTCCGATGCGGTACAAGCATCGGCCTCCGCATCCGCTACATATGTATCCGCTGGTGCTGTTTTAGCATCCACCTCTACTTTACAAGCATCCGCCGACATAGCAAATGCATCCGCCAACGCCGATTCCATTTCCTGTAAACGCCACGAGTTTATTTAGCTTGCAATGCCCAAAAATAAATGCATTCGATCCTTCAGAAAGCCCGTAATGGCTGGAGGTTGGGGACGTACATACCAGCGAACGGCGGTGCGGTGGTGTTCAATGGTGGAGCGACAGGGACGGTCTGGTCGAGGGAGGGCGGCCAGGCGGAGAAGATTACGATGGGGTCGAGGGGCACATGGCTGAGCTACCTCGAACTCGAAAAATTAAAATCTTGCAAAACTCTCGGTGGTTCTCCAATATTTGACTAATTCGGTACCTTTAAACTATTTTTAAAAAGTCAAGAGCAAGCTATATCACACACTTTGTAGTTCGTAATTACACATACTTACTTTCAATTGTCAAAAAGTCATTTTATTGCACACCTTGAGCTAGGAAGCTTGGAAACTCATGAAAGTAGGGCATTATCCATCAAATCTAGAATCTCCTTTGTAAACAATTGCTTGAAATGCCAAGATGCACTGATCTACCAAAATGGACACGTTTGTAAGCTTGGTTGGCGAAGATGCTTCAATGTACGGAGTAGTACAAAACATGAAAAAGGTATAGAAACTATGGCTATGACCTTGCTCATATTGTTTGAAAGCCTTGAATTAATGTTCATTAATTTAGGCATATGTCTATAAACTCAATAAATGCTGGAAAGCATATAGGCATGTGGGTCTATCTGACGGAAACAGCATCCCAAGTGGGAGTAACGTAACTTAGAAGCTTCAACTTGAAAATTTCGATAGAGCGCCGAAACATCCCGCCCACCCATTCAAACATCTCGCCCATCCATTCAAACATCTAGCACCAAAAATTATTTTATTGCACAAATTTAGCTTGAAAGCTTCAAATGGCGTTATACATTGTGTGAAAAAAGGGGGCGATGGCATTTTGAGCCATCATCTTTGTAGTTGCTTCACAACAAAACACATTGTTGTTACTTGGAAATCCGAAAACAAACTTCAAATTTGGAACCAAAGATATTGGTTGATTTGCAAAGATGCACTGATCTACCAAATATGGACAAGTCATCATAAACTATTTCCATGACCTTGGTCACCTTTTTTTGGACGATGGTCATCTTCTTAAAAGCGTTAAATTGTTCAAAAATTTAAGCAAATGCCTAGCTACTCTCTTAAATGCTAGGAAGCAACTCTCGCTAGCGTGTGGGTCTAGATGGTGGTATCACGTCTGAGAGGCCCCACACCGAAGTAGTGTATGATAGAAGCTTCGACCTAAAAATTTTGGTATGGCGCCCAAACATCGCACCCATCCATTAAAATATCCCGCGCATCCATTCAAACATGCTTTAGCTCTTTCTAGAATGCAAAATTCCTCTTCTATCCCTGCTTCGGAAACAAGAATCCGAGGGAACACTTCAATAAGAAAGGGATATAGGTGGTAAATTTGCCTTGTCCCAAGTGCATCACCCCATCGACGTTTCCTAGCCCTTCTTCAATATTTACCTGCCCACCCACTCCGACCTACACTAAAATTTTGGACCCACTATGCAAGTGACCCACATGTTAGTGAGCCAAAATTATGAAAAGTAGAGATTCCCATCGCTTGTTGTTCAAAATTCGAACAGTTTTTCCTAAACCGAGATAAAATCGTTAAAATCATCCAACCTGGCTTATACTATCATTCCACTATGTCAAAGTAAAAGATAAAAAAACAAAGCCAAAAATCAAAAGCCAGAATTAGAGCCTAACTAAACATCACCTAAATCTCAAGGGACTCTTAGTGTTTCTCCCTTGTTCTAGTACTTGGGTACCTTCAATTTTATTTAACAAAAAATATGACCAAGCAGCGTATCATCGACCTATGGATCAATTTTTGAGATACTTTTATTAAATTGTGGTAACACCATTCTGTTCCACGAATATATATATAACCATAATGTTTGAACATATTATAGAGAATTCACGGAATCCTAAACCGTAAAATCTAAACCCCTAAACCCTGACCAAGCAGGTATTGTGCAACTATAGATCAAAATTTGAGATACTTTCGTTAAATTGGGTAACACCATTCTATTCCACGAATATAAGCATAAAGCTTGAACATTATTGAAAATTCCTAAAACCCTAAACCCCTAAAACCCAAATCCTAAACCCCTAAATCCTAAACCCTCACCAAGCACGTAGCATGCACTTATAGATCAAAATTTAAGATAATTTCGTTAAATCGGGTAACACTATTCTATTTGATGAATATAAGCATAAATCCTAAGCAATATCAAAAATTCACTAAACCCTAAACAACCCCTAAAACTTAAACCATAAACCCTAAAGCCCTAAACCCTCAGCCATAAACCCTAACTAAGCAGGTGTCATGCACACATTGATCAAAATTTGAGATACTTTCATTAAATCAGCTAACACCATTCTGTTCTACGAGTATCAGCATAAATCTTGAGCATTTTTGAAAATTCTCTAAACCCTAAACCCTAAACAACCCATAAAACTCAACCGTAAAAACATATAACCCTAAACCCTCGACCCATATACCCTAACCAAAGCAGGTATCATGCACTTATACATCAAAATTTGAGATACTTTCAGTAAGTTAATGTAATGCCATTCTATTGCACGAATATAAGAATAAAGCAACTTGAACATTATTGAAAATTCCTGAAACCCTAAACCCCTAAAACCCGAAACCCTAAACCCTTACCAAGCACGTAGCATGCACTTATACATCAAAATTTGATATACTTTCGTTTAATTTGGTAACGCCATTTTATTCAACGAATATAAGTATAAATCTTGAGCATTATCGCAAATTCCCTGAACCCTAAACCCTAAACAACCCCTAAAACCTAAATCCTAAAACCCCAAACCCTCAACCCATAAACACTAACCAAGAAGGTATCATGCACTTTATAGATCAAAATTTGAGATACTTTCAATAAATTAGGTAACGCCATTCTATTCGACAAATATAACCATAAAGCTTGAGCATTATTCTAAATTTGCTAAACCCTAAACTCTATATAGCCCTAAAACTTAAACTGTAAAACCCTAAAACTCAAATCCTACGACCCATAAACCCTACCAAGCAGGTATCATGCACTTAAAGATCAATATTTGAGATACTTCCATTAAAGCAGGTAACGCCATTCTATTCGACGAATATAAGCATAAATCTTTGAGCATTATTGAAAAATCGCTAATCCCTAAACCCTAAACAACCCATAAAACCTAAACCATAAAATCCTAAATCCTCAACCCATAAACCCTAAACCAAGCAAGTACCATGCACTTATAGATCAAAATTTGAGATACTTCCATTAAATTGCGGTAACGCCATTCTATTCCATGAATATAAGTATAAACCTTGAAGATTATTGAAAATTAAACACCCATCACTATAAACCCTAAAAACCTCCTAACCCTAGAACCCTAACTTCCTAACCCTAGAACCCTAAACCCTTACCAAGGAGGTATAATGCACTTATAGATCAAAATTTGAAATACTTTTATTAAATTGCGATAACACCATTCTATTCCATGAATATAACCATATATATAACGCTTAAACATTATTATTGAAAATTCCCTAAACCCTAAAATCTAAACAATCATAAACCCTAAAACCCTGAACAACCCTAAACCCTAAATCATGAACCCTAAAAGCCTAAACCCTAAAATCATAAATCATAAACCATGAACCCTTAAAGCCTCAACCCAAAATAAGACCCTGAACCCTAAACTTAACCCTAGGCTATATATACTTTGAGTGAAAACTGGGGTAGTGGGATTTTAAGCCATATTTTTTAGTAGCTTCATGACAAAAGCCATTGGTGTGCCTTTGAAAATTGAAATAACTTCCAATTCGGAAGCTTCCTTTGTAAATAATATTTTAAATGCTAATACACACCAACTAGAAAATATGGATAGGTTATTAAAAACTATAGAATATATATGGCCATGACCTTGGTCATCTGGTTTGAAAGCCATGCATATTGTTACATGGTACTCCATATATTGTGATACAATTTTTTCTCAAAAGTTATCAAATTTTTAGATTATATTTTTCCATGGAAACACGAAGAGAGAAAATAATGGATGTATTTATTTTTATATTTTGTTTCTTTGTATTTTTAAAAATGTCCAAAATTAGGTGTCATTACCATTCATATCAAAAAGTTGAATTTTGCGAAACTCTCGGTGGTTCTCCAATATTTGACTACTTGGTATCTTTGAATTATTTTTAAAAGTCAAGAGCAAGGTATATCACACACTTTCTAGTTCGAAATTAGACATACTTACTTCAGATTGTCAAAAAGTCATTTTATTGCGTAGATTTAGCTAGAAAGTTTGTAAATCCATCAAAGTGGGCAGTGTCCATCAAATCTAGAATCTTCTTTTGAAATGCCAAGATGTAGCGATCTACTAGATATGGATACGCTATCATAAACTATAATAGAGATATGGTCGTGACCTTGGTCATCTTGTATGAAAGCCTTCAAAATATATTGTTTATCAATTTCGGCAAATGTGTGAAAACTCATTTATATGTTGGTAAGCATATTGTCGTTGGCGTGTGGGTGGGCCAACACGTGAGAGCGGCCCCGTCGGAGTAGCGTACGTTGGAAGCTTCAAACTCAAAATTTCTACATGGCGCCAAAACATCCTGTGCACATCTATTCAAACATCTAGCGCATCTATTCAAATATCCCGCCCCGCTTTTTGCAAATGCAAAATTCCTCTTCTATCCCTCCTCCGGAAACAAGGACCGTGGGAGTACTGCAATAATATAGGGGTATAGGTGGTAAATGTGCGTCATCCCACCTATATTCCCCCATCGTATCTTCCCCACCCATACCCCTCCAACCTCAACCTTCCTCCAACTGCTTCACCGCTGCCCCCCTCTTCCACACCAGAGCTCTTCAACTGCCAGCGCTCTTCAACAGAACAATTTCACCGACTCCCTCGCTGCACCGGATCTGCTTCGCCAACGCCGTCGTCTACCCTACTGGGGTTGCTTCATTGAATCATTCGTTGCTGACCCCGAAATGCCGAGTCGTCGCCCCGCCGCCCTCTTGCCCGTCCCATCCGTCCTCGCTGCGCAGCGGTAATTTCTCTTGCCCATTTGCTAATTTTTGGTACTCGTAAGCTACGGAATCGTTAGCATGTTGCTCAATATCCTTGATGCTATTGCCATTTTGTTTGCACCCTTCATCTTGTAGGTCCTATCCACATTATTAGCTTCTCACTTTATTCCCTTTCTTACATTCTCATGGTATCGGACAAATGATACATTGAAGCGAATCGCCATGTACCGATCTCATATTGATGGTACTGACACATTGTAATCTTTTGGAATTACGATCTTGTTGTATAACCTATTGTAACAAACTTTTATTATTGTGTAATAAGTACTTTTAATTTGTGTGTGTTTATTAATTGATGTCTTGATATTCACCTATTCTGCCAAAAAGTGGGCGCTAGAAAAAAAGGCTGAAACAGTAACAGGCCGGAGTAGTAGCATGCCGAACGTTGAGACAACATGCACATTGATGACCCAAAACGACCAGGACAGTAAAAGTCCAGAACGGTAGAAGGCCAGTATAGTAAAAGGACAGAATGGTAAAAGGCCATAACAGTAAAAGGCGATAATAGTAAAAGGCTAGAACCATAAAAGGCCAGAACAGTAAAGGCCATAGCAGTAAAAGGGCAGGCCAGTAAAAGGCCAGAATAGTAAAAGGCCATAGTAGTAAAAGGCCAGAACAGTAAATGGCCAGAAGAGTAGATGGCCAGAACAGTAAAAGGCCAGAACAGTAGATGGGTGATACATTGCAAATGTATCTATAATGTTTGATGTTCCATGCTTGGTTTTACCCACTTTCTCGTGTTTTGTTCCAACTTTGGAGTACTTTTATTATAATTTCTTGGACTAACCTATTAACAAGAGCCACAGTGCCAGCTGCCTATTTTCTGTTGTTTTTGGTTCCAGGAAATCAGAAAATGAATATTCTCGGAATTGGACGGGACAAAAGCCAAAGTTCCTATTTTTCCGGAAGGGACCAAGTGCTAGAATACGAGACGGAGAGGGACCAGGGGGCCACCACACCACCTGGTCGCGCGGCACAGCCTGGCCTGCGCCAGGGTGTGGTGAGGCCAGCCCTGGCCCCCCTCGGCCTCTCCTTTCGCCTATAAGTTGCCCTCGGGACGGAAACCCTAAGTACCCGATCAAAAATCCATGAAAGAGTCTGTAGCCGTTGTCATCTCCATCCCTAGATTGGGAGGGCTCTGAAGCTCTTCCCGGCACCCTGTCGGAGGGGGGAATTCACCCTGGAGGCCTTCTTCATCACCATGCAAACCTCCGGTGTGATGCGTGAGTAGTTCATCCTTGGACTACGGATCCATGTAGTAGCTAGATGGCTGGTTTCTCCTCCTTTGTGCTTTCATGTTTAGATCTTGTGAGCTCCGTTCATGATCAAGATCATCTATTTGTAATCCATACATGTTGTGTTTGCGGGGATCCGATGGATATTGAGATGCTATTTCAGATTGATTATTGATTCTATCATGTCTTTGTTATTTGAGATCTTGCATGCTTTCCGTTGTTAGTAGCTATCTTGGCGAAGTAGATGCTAGCAACTCCAAGAGTTAGTATTTATGCTCGATAGTGGGTTCATGCCTCTGGTAATCTGGGGAAGTGACAGAAATCTCTAAGGCACTAGATGTGCTGTTGCTACTAAGGAGAAAACATCGATCTTTTGTTCATAGAACAATCGTATTGTTTACTTTACATGTAGTTTGTAAAGCAATAATCTGTTGCTTGCAACTTAATACTGGAGGGGTTCGGATGATAACCTGAAGGTGGATTATTAGTCATAGATGTAGTTGGATGGCGGTCTATGTATTATGTTGTATTGCCCAGTCAAGTCTCAAAGGAGTCAAGATGATTAGTATATGCATGTATTGCTTTCTCGGTGTTTGTCAATTGCCCTGCTGTAATTTGTTCACTCAGCATGTTATCTATCTAAGGAGAGCCGCCTCTAGTGAACTATGGATCCCGGTCCTTTTTCTTTACATACAATCTACAACTGTTTACTGCTATGTGTTTACTTTCTGCAAACTTTTACTTCTTTCCATTCGATACGTTTAATCCTTTGTTTTCCACAAAACACGGTGAGATTGACAACCTCATCGCATGTTTTGGACAAAGTTTTGTGGTTGTGTTGTGCATGTCTCCATCTTGCTACTAGCACCGGTAGTGCGCCCTGCCAAAGCTCATCTAGTAACACCTTTGGGGTGTTTCCTTGCTCCTACTGGTTCGATAAAACCTTGGTTTCATAACTGAGGGAAAACTTGCTGCTGTGCTCATCATACCTTCCTCTTGGGGTTCCCAATGAGCTCTACGTCGATCGTCGAGCGCATCAAGCTATTTTCTGGCGCTGTTGCCGGGGAGTCAAGGACATATTCACAAGGGGAGTCCCTCATAACCAATCTCTTTACTTTGTTGTTTTTGTTTTGCTTAGTTTCTTTTTGCTTTGTTTGCTTGGTTTGTTCTTCGAAAACACAAAAAAATTAGTTTTACTTCTTTGCTTTCTTATTTGAAAACCCAAAAAATGACTACTCTTGAAAACACTAAGTTGTGTGACTTCACTAGCACCAACACAATGATTTTATGAGCACACCTATTGCTCCACATGTGGCTGAAAATACTTTCTTTGAGATAAAACCTGCTTTGCTCAATCTTGTTATGAGAGAACAATTTTCTGGTATTGGTAATGAAGATGCTGCTTCCCATCTAAATAACTTTGTTGAACTTTGTGAGATGCAAAAGCATAGGGATATATATGGTGATATTATTAAGCTGAAATTTTTTCCTTTCTCTTTGAGAGGAAAAGCTAAAGAATGGTTGAATTCCTTAACTAGGAATAGTATTGATTCTTGGACTAAATGCAAAGATGCTTTTATTGGAAAATACTATCCTCCTGCTAAGATTATATCTATGTGAAGTGAAATAATGAAGTTTAAACAACTTGATAATGAGCATGTTTCTCAAGCTTGGGAAAGAATGAAATCTTTGGTAAAGAATTGTCCCACTCATGGACTGACTGCTTGGATGATCATCCAAACTTTTTATGCAGGATTGAACTATTCTTCAAGGAACCTATTGGATTCAGCTGTTGGAGGTACCTTTATGACCATCACTTTGGGTGCTGCAACAAAACTATTGGATAATATGATGGTTAATTATTCTGAATGGCATACTGAGAGATCTCCATAAGGTAAGAAGGTAAATTCTGTTGAGGAAACCTCCTCCTTGAGTGATAAGATCGATATTATTATGTCTATGATTGTTAATGGGAAAGCGCATATTGATCCAAATAATGTTCCTTTAGCCTCTTTGGTTGCTCAAGAAGAGCAAGTTGATGTGAACTTCATAAGAAATAACAACTTTGGCAACAATGCTTATGGTAATAATGCTTATAGGAACAATTTTGGTAACAACAATTATAAGCCTTACCCTCCCAACAATGGTAATGCTTATGGAAATTCTTACAACAATAATAAGAGTGCTCCCTCTGAACTTGAAGTTGTGCTTAAAGAGTTTATTAGTAAACAAACTGCTTTCAATAAATCTATTGAGGAAAAACTCTCTAATGCTGAAAGAAATATAGCATCTTTGGCTGAAGCTAAATCTTCTTTGAATAAAATGGCTGCTAAACCTGAAACTAATGAGAATCACTTTGCAGCTACTAATGCCATACAAGTAAGAATTGATGAAAATGTTAGACTATTAGCTGAATTACATGCTAAGTGGGAAAGAGAAGATGAAATTGCTAGAAACATTAGTGTTTCTACTATCACCACCACTAGTGTTGAGGCTAACAATAGTTCTACTACTTTAGATGATAAAGTTGATTTTGATCTTGATGGTTGCAACATCTCTGAAGTTATTAAGTTCCTACAAAAGCTTGCTAAAAGTCCTAATGCTAGTGCTATGAACATGGTTTTTACAAAACACATTACTGATGCTCTCATAAAGATTAAAGAAGAAAAGATGAAACATAAAGCTTCTATTCCTATAAAACAAGAAGATGGTTGGGAACCCATCATTAATATGAAAGTGAATGACTTTGATTTCAAATCTTCGTGTGATCTTGATAGTAGTGTTTCTATTATGCCTAGAAGGATTTATGATATGCTTGATTTGCCTCCTCTTGAAGATTGCTATTTGAATGTTCGACTTGATGCTAATGCTAAAAAGAAACTCATGGGGAGTCTTAATGATGTTATTATTATGGTTAATGATTCCTATGTCCCTGTTGATTTCTATGTTTTGGATGTTGAATACAATGCTTCTTGTCCTATTACTTTGGGAAGACCCTTTCTTAGAACTGTTGGTGCCATCATTGATATGAAAGAAGGCACCATTAAATATCAAATCCCACTCAAGAAAGGTATAGAACACTTGCCTAAAAAGAGAGAAAAGATTTCTTTTGCTTCTCCTATGAAAAAAAAAATTGGTCTTAATGCTTCTTCATTTGAGAACACTTGATTCTTTCTTTGCTTCTTATGCCTAACTTAAAGGCGTTAAAGAAAAGTACTTGTTGGGAGATAACCTAAGAGTTTTAGATGAGTCTTGGAAGTTATTAACTCTGTAATAACCTCTCCTTATCCTTTTTATTTGCTTTTTGTGCCAATAGTAACCTCTAATGAGAGTGAAGTAATGATTGGGAAAGTTGCTGTCCCGAAACAGATTTTTGTGCTTCACCGTAAAAATTCCTAAGAGTGTTCTGTATGTCGGATTGAGCTATAATTGTTTGTTCTTCTGCCCCAGGTTGTTATCTAACTTTCGTTAGTACAAAACTTTTTGATTTGAGCAACAGAAGGTCTTCGAACAAATTCGTCTTTACCTGCTGGTCTGTTTTGACAGATTTCTGCCATTTTCTGCATTTGCTTCTTGTTAGTTCCTTCTTAGTTCCTTTGGGGAATTGAGTTTTTGAAGGAAGTGCTACAGTAGCTAGTGTTCTAATGGAAGTTTATTTGGTGTTAGAACTGAACCTTGAGAATTATTTATCTTAAGTGCACTAATGTTGCTAATGAGATTGTGTGAAGTTTTGTATGAAGGAAAATTTTCAGGTGTATGGAAGGAATGAGTAATGAGATGAAGGATGGACTAAAGCTCAAGCTTAGGGATGCCACGCGTGTCACCCCAAGAAATATCCAAGAAGTACAAGCGTCAAAGCTTGGGGATGCCCAAGGCATCCCCTTCTTCATCAATAAAAATCCCAGGTTTCTTCCAAACGCTTCATTTTTATTGTTTCATGCACAGTTGTGTTGCTCTTGGAGCGTCTTCTTTTTCGTTTTTATTTTGGTTTTTAGTTTGCTTAGTTTTTTTATTTCTCTGAATAAGTTGGTTGGACCCCCTCTTTCATACTTTGGTTTGCAAATAGTTTGGTTTGGTTTAGAAAAGAGTAGGAAAGTTCATACTTATGTGGTAAAAAGAGCTCGTTTTTGACTGTGGCTATGCTTTGTCATGCCATGCTTGATATTGTTTTGGCTTTATGCTTAGTATTCTTTGTTGTAGCATGACTGGTTATAAACAATTGAGATTGCTTAATGTGCCTTGGATGAATCATGCGTTGTTTTAGCATATTAAAGCATAGTATAGTGGTATTCTCCTTTGATACTTTATTTGGGTTGACTTGGCACATGCTCACACCATGTTATGACTATCTCAAGTCACCATAGCCTTTATGTGTTGGGTCTGCAGCATAGAAAACAAAAATTTTCCTACGATGAGAACTATACGCCAAGATCTATCTACTAGATACGGAGCAACGGGTGGACATACATCCATGGAGAACTTACCCTCGAAGACAACGAGTTTTGTTAACGAGTAGGAACTCGTGGATGATGTAGTCGTACGCTTGCCGATCTCAAGATCGTGTGGAAGTCCAAGCGCCGCAACTCAGCAGCGCATCCGTACTCGCACACACGTTCAAGCCACCAGACAACCTCCACCTCCTCGCTCCAGTGATCCAGCGGAAGCAGCAACTCCTTCCAGACAAAATGCCACCAGGAACATGTATCTCGCTAATCCGAGACCATGGGGGAATAATTCTAGAGGGGGGGAGAGATCCTTCACCAGGAGGTGTGAGGATGAAGGAGGGAATGGGTGGCCTTTTATAGGAGGAGGAGGGGGTGCCCCCTCTCTCCATGGCTGGCGCATGGGAGGGTGACCCCTCACCTCCCCCATTCATGTGGTGGTAACCCCTCCACATTAAAATGCCTCTTCACATTCCCTTTTAAAGTCTCCACTTTAAATGCATTAAATGTCTCCAAATTTAATGCTCTCTCATTTAATAAAACTCTTTTTATTAAATTTATTCAGAATTTTTTTAATTACTTTAATTAACAAACATTCACATATAGTCCCTTTCAATATTTCAATATCACATGCAGAACCACCTTCTGCAATTTCACCCGAAACAATTTCCGGTTTCTATTGAAATAATTCCTGCGCTTTGCATTTCTTTCGTCTGAAACATATGTGCTCCAAAATGGTGTCCGGTAACTCTTAAGTGTGCCACCCTACGGTTCGCGAATAATGCAGACATGATCGAGACCCTTCTTCGATCAATAATCAGCAACGGGACCTGGAGATCCGTACTGACTCCTACACATTCAATGATGACTCATGTGATCGTGAGAACCTTTAACGCTTGTAACTAAATCCCTTTGTCTCTCGATATATTACATGTCCGAGATTCGATCATCGGTATCTCCATACCTAGTTTGATCTCGTTACCGACATGCACTCTTTTCTCGTTCCCGTGATATAACATTCTAGTGATCACATCACTTGCTTGCAAGCTATCCTAATGTGATATCACCGAGAGGGCCCAGAGTATATCTATCCGTCATCGGGATTGACAAATTCCACTCTTGATCCATGAGCCTCAACATAACACCTTCGTAGTACTGAACCCATCTTTATAGTCACCCTGTTACGGTGTGACGTTTGATGTTATCAAGATACTCTTCTGGTGTTAGCAATTAACATGATCTCATGGTCTAAGGATAAATATTACTTTGTATGATGTTATAGCAATATAAACATAATGACTTGATCGTAATGCTATACTTAGGATGAATGTTCATCACATCATTCCACCAATGGTGTGACCTTGTTATTAACAACATCCAATGTCCATGATCAGGAAACCTTGATCATCCTGTTAATCAACAAGCTAGTATATAAGAGAGGCATAACTAGGAACCCTTTTGGTTTATTAAACACACATGTATTGATGTTTCCTATCAATACAATTATAGCATGCAAAATAAACATCTACCATATACAAGGAATACATAATAACAACTTTATTATTGCCTCTTAGGGCATATTTCCTTCAGTCTCCCACTTGCACTAGAGACAATAATCTAGTTTATATAGTGATAAATCTAACACCCATGGAGTTCTGGTGTTGATCATGTTTTTCCCTAGGGAGTACTTTAGTCAACGGATCTGCTACATTCAGGTCCGTGTGCACTTTACAAATCTTTATATCTCCATCCTTGACATGCTCGCGGATGGAGTGAAACCGGCGCTTAATATGCTTGGAATTCCTGTGAGACCTTGGTTCCTTGGCGTTGGCTATGGCTCCATTATTGTCACAATAGATCACCATTGGGTCTAGCGCACTAGGAACCACACCTAGTTACGTTATGAACTCCTTCATCCAAACCGCTTCCTGCGCTGCTTCTGAAGCAGCAACATATTCCGCCTCCGTCGTTGATCCAGCCACCACAGGTTGTTTGGAGCTCCTCCAACTAATCGCTCTGCTCAAGAGAAATACGTATCCGGATTGAGACTTAGAGTCATCCGGATCAGTGTCAAAGCTAGCATCGACATAACACTTAGCGACTAGCTCTTCTTCACCTCCGTATACAAGAAACATATCCTTAGTTCTTCTCAAGTACTTAAGGATATTCTTGACCGCTATCCAGTGTTCTGAACCTGGATCAGATTGGTACCTACTAGTCAAACTAATAGCATGTGCCACATCCGGTCTTGTACATAGCATGGCATACATTATAGAGCCTATGGCTGAGGCATAGGGATCTTATCCATTATCTCTTTCTTCCGCCAGAATGACTTTGAGTCTTACTCAATGTCTTGCCTTGCAACATAGGTAAGTACCCCTTCTTACTTCCGTCCATATTAAACTTCTTTAATATCTTATCAAGGTATCTACTCTGCGATAGCCCAATTAGGCGTCTTGATTTATCTCTATAGATTTTAATGCCTAATATATATGAAGCTTCACCAAGGTCCTTCATCGAAAATTTGTTGTTTAGATAACTTTTAACACTGTTTAAAAGATCTATATCATTTCCAATCAATAATATGTCATCCACATATAATATCAGAAATGCCACATTGCTCCCACTCACTTTCTTGTAAATACAAGCCTCTCCATAAGTTTGGACAAATCGAAACTCTTTGATCACCTCATCAAAGCGGAGATTCCAACTCCGAGATGCTTGCTTCAGTCCATAGATGGATCGCTGAAGTTTGCACACCTTATCAGCATCCTTAGGATCGATAAAACCCTTAGGTTGTATCATATACAACTCTTCTTCAATATTACCATTGAGGAACGCAGTTTTGACATCCATCTGCCATATTTCATAATCGAAATATGCAGCAATTGCTAACATAATCCTAACCGACTTAAGCATCCCTACGGGAGAGAATGTCTCATCGTAGTCAACTCCTTGAATTTGTCGAAACCCCTTTGCGACAAGTCGAGCCTTATAGATGGTTACATTACCATCAAAGATCGCTTTTTCTTTGAAAATCCATTTATTCTTAACGGCCTTTCGATCGTGAGGTAAGTCCACCAAGGTCCAAACCTGGTTTTCGTTCATGGATTCCATCTTGGATTTCATGGCTTCTAGCCATTTGTTGGAATCAGGGCTCATCATCGCTTCTTCATACGTCGCAAGGTCATCTATTTCATCAATCATGAAATTCATAACAGGATTCGTCTGATTCAGGAGTTGCACGTGTCCCGCTTGACTGCGAGGTTCTAGAGTGTCCTCTTTCGGAGTTTCATGATCAATATCATTAGCTCTCTCTTCATTAGGTGAAGTCAACTCCGAAACAACTTCTGGAGCTGCGCTACTCGCCATTTCATGAAGAGAAGGTTCAATAACCTCTTTGAGTTCTACCTTCTGACTACTCACACCTTTCGCGAGAAACTCCTTCTCAAGAAAGGATCCATTCTTGGCAACAAAGACCTTGCCCTCGGATCTGTGATAGAAGGTATACCTAATCGTTTCCTTAGGGTATCCTATGAAGACGCATTTTTCCGCTTTGGGTTCGAGTTTATCCGGTTGAAGTTTCTTCACATAAACATCGCATCCCCAAACTTTAAGAAATGACAGCTTAGGTTTGTTTCCAAACCATAATTCATACGGTGTCTTTTCAATGGATTTAGATGGCGCCCTATTTAAAGTGAATGCAGCGGTTTCCAGTGCATAACCCCAAAATGACAGTGGCAAGTCAGTCAGAGACATCATAGATTGAACCATATCCAATAAAGTACGATTACGACGTTCTGACACACCATTACGTTGTGGTGTTTTGGCAGGCGTGAGTTGTGAAACTATTCCACAGTCTTTCATATGTGTGCTAAACTCGTAACTAAGATACTCTCCTCCACGGTCGGACCGCAGAAATTTGATCTTTCTGTTACGATGATTTTCCACTTCATTCTAAAATTCTTTGAACCTTTCAAAGGTTTTAGACTTATGTTTCATCAAATAGATATACCCGTATCTACTCAAATCATCCGTGAAAGTAACAAAATAACGATATCCACCTCGCGCCGACACACTCATTGGTCCACACACATCAGTATGTATGATTTCCAATAAATCTGTCGCCCGTTCCATTGAACCGGAAAACGGCGTTCTAGTCATCTTGCCCATAAGTCATGGCTCACATGTATCAAATGATTCAAAATCAAGTGATTCCAAAAGTCCATCAGAATGGAGTTTCTTCATGCGTTTAACGCCAATATGACCTAGACGGCAGGGCCACATATATGTAGATATATCATTATCAAATTTAATCCTTTTAGCATCAACATTATGAATATGCGTAATACTACTATCGAGATCCAACAGAAATAAACCATTCAACACAGGTGCATGACCATAAAAGATATTATTCTTATAAATCGAACAACCATTGTTTTCAGACTTAAAAGAATAACCACTTTGCATCAAACACGATCCGGATACAATGTTCATGCTCAGTGCAGGCACCAAATAACAATTATTCAGGTTTATAACTAATCCCGATGGCATATGGAGAGGCAGCGTTCCGACGGCGATCACATCAACTCTTGATCCATTGTCGACCCGCATCGTGACCTCATCCCTTGCTAGTTGTCGCTTGTTCCGCAGCCCCTGAACCGAGTTACATATATTAGCAACCGATCCCGTATCAAATACCCAGGTGCTACTGCGAGTACTAGTCAAGTACACATCAATAACATGTATATCACATATACCTTTGTTTTCCTTGCCGGCTTTCTTGTCTGCCAAATACTTGGGGCAGTTGCACTTACAATGGCCAGTCCCCTTGCAATAGTAGCACTCGGTGTCAGACTTAGGGCTAGCTCGGGGTTTCTTTTCAGGCGCGGCAACAGATTTGCCGCCCTTCTTTCCCTTCTGCTTGCCTTTCTTGTCCTTCTTGAAACCGGTGGTCTTATTGATCATCAACACTTGATGTTCTTTCCTAATCTCCATTTCTGCAGTCTTAAGCATTGACAGAAGCTCGGGAAGAGACTTCTTCATGCCCTGCATATTATAGTTCATCACGAAGCTCTTGTAGCTAGGTGGCAGAGATTGGAGAACACGATGTATGCCTATGTCAATGGGAGTCGTTATTCCCAAGGACACAAGATGATCGGCGTACCCAGACATTTTGAGTACATGCTCACTAACGGAGCTATTCTCTTCCATCATGCAGCTAAAGAACTTTTCAGAAGCATTATAACTCTCTACGGCAGCATGGGTATCGAAAATCATTTTCAATTCTCCCATGGTATCAAAAGAATTGCCATTTTCGAAACGTTTTCGAAGTTCTGGCTCTAGCCCATACGGTATGCCGCAATGAACTAAGTTGTGGTCCTCCTGACGAGTTATATAGACGTTCTTTTCCTCGTCAGGGGCATCAGGAGCTGGTGAGGGGCCTGGCGGCGCCTCTAGCACATATTGCTTTTGTGCAGCAATGAGGAGAATCCTCAAATTCATAGCCCAGTTGGTGAAGTTGCTACCATTCGCAGCAAGCTTCTCTTTCTCCATGAACACATTGAAATTAAAAGCAGGTGGTGCCATCTACAACAGAATTTGTAAAATATATTTAGACTAAGTTTATGATAGATTGAGTTTAACTAATCCAAATTACTAATGAACTCCCACTCAAAAACGACATCCCTCGTGTCCTTTTAGTGATTACATGAACCAAATCCACTACACCAAGTCCGATCATCATGTGAGCCGGTGTAGCTTCAAAGGCGAGCATCTATATGAGCATCATATCAACTATATGACTCATGCTTAACCTTTCGGTCCGTGTTCCGAGGCCATGTCTATACATGCTAGGCTCGTCAAGTAAGAACCTTAGTATTTGCGTGTGTAAAACTGTCTTACACCCGTTGTATGAAAGCGTAGAGTCGAGAACACCCGATCATCACGTGATGCCTCAAAACACGATCCACAAAACGGTGCATACTTAAGGAAGAACACATTTTATCTTGATATCTAAATGAGGGATCATCTTATAATGCTACCAAAAGCGCCAAACTAGCAATATAAGATGCTAATGTGTGAAGTGAGGTGATATGGTCCATGCATTTGATCTCTATCATTTGCATCGTGGTATGATCTCTATCATTCCTTTGTGTGTATGGCGAAGGTCTATGGAACTTACACATTAAGTGAGTTGTAAGAGTATCTATCATACATCTACTTACAACAATACCATATCAATACACTAGCCCAGCAACGATCTAAACCAGATGCCTCTAATTTATCAATTGCAAGTTTTACGTGGCTTAGGGCTTTCGGAGATAGAACCGCTCTTACCTACGAACATGAACCACAACGAGGATAACCAAGTTATTAGCAACTCTTTGTAAATCAGATATTGACTATAGTAGGAGAGATAGACACCCGCTAGCCACTTATGCAAAACTAGTTGCATGTCAGTCGTGGAACCGGTCTCATGTACGATGACATGTAAGTACATAGAAGATGCAATAACATGATCATCATCGCCCACATATAAACATATGTGTATTACCCGTGCAAAGCACCTACGCATAGATCAGGCTCTGATACCACTGTTGGGTCCGCAGCATAGAAAACAAAAAAATTCCTATGATGAGAAGTATACGCCAAGATCTATCTACTAGATACAGAGCAATGGGTGGACATACATCCATGGATAACTTACCCTCGAAGACAACGAGTTTTGTTAATGAGTAGGAACTCGTGGTTGATGTAGTCGTACGCTTGCCGATCTCAAGATCGTGTGGAAGTCCGGCAACTCAACGCATCCGTCCTCGCACACACGTTCAAGCCACCGGACAACCTCCACCTCCTCGCTCCAGCGATCCAGTGGAAGCAGCAACTCCTTCCAGACGAAATGCCACCGGGAACATGTATATCGTAATCCGAGACCATGGGGGAATAATTCTAGAGAGGGAGAGAGATCCTTCACAAGGAGGTGTGAGGATGAAGGAGGGAATGGGTGGCCTTTTATAGGAGGAGGGGGGTGCCCCCTCTCTCCATGGCCGGCGCATGGGGGGGTGACCCCTCACCTCCCCCATTCATGTGGTGGTAACCCCTCCACATTAAAATGCCTCTTCACATTCCCTTTTAAAGTCTCCACTTTAAATGCATTAAATTTCTCCAAATTTAATGCTCTCTCATTGAATAAAACTCTTTTTATTAAATTTATTCAGAATTTTGTTAATTACTTTAATTAACAAACATTCACATATAGTCCCTTTCAATATTTCAATATCACATGCAGAACCACCTTCTGCAATTTCACCCGAAACAATTTCCGGTTTCTATTGAAACAATTCCTACGGTTTGCATTTCTTTCGTCTGAAACATATGTGCTCCAAAATGGTGTCCGGTAACTCTTAAGTGTGCCACCCTACGGTTCGCGAATAATGCAGACATGATCGAGACCCTTCTCCGATCAATAATCAGCAAGGGACACGGAGATCCATCTCGACTCCTACACATTCAACGATGACTCCTGTGATCGTGAAAACCTTTAACGCTTGTAACTAAATCCCTTTGTCTCTCGATATATTATATGTCCGAGATTCGATCATCGGTATCTCCATACCTAGTTTGATCTCGTTACCGACATGCACTCTTTTCTCGTTCCCGTGATATAACATTCTAGTGATCACATCACTTGCTTGCAAGCTATCCTAATGTGATATCACCGAGAGGGCCCAGAGTATATCTATCCGTCATCTGGATTGACAAATTCCACTCTTGATCCATGAGCCTCAACATAACACCTTCGTAGTACTGAACCCATCTTTATAGTCACCCTGTTACGGTGTGACGTTTGATGTTATCAAGATACTCTTCCGGTGTTAGCAATTAACATGATCTCATGGTCTAAGGATAAAGATTACTTTGTATGATGTTATAGCAATATAAACATAATGACTTGATCGTAATGCTATACTTAGGATGAATGTTCATCACATCATTCCACCAATGGTGTGACCTTGTTATTAACAACATCCAATGTCCATGATCAGGAAACCTTGATCATCCTGTTAATCAACAAGCTAGTCTATAAGAGAGGCATAACTAGGAACCCTTTTTGTTTATTAAACACACATGTATTGATGTTTCCTATCAATACAATTATAGCATGCAAAATAAACATCTATCATATACAAGGAATACATAATAACAACTTTATTATTGCATCTCAGGGCATATTTCCATCATTATGATCCTTTAGTTTTCAACTTGTAGTATCACTTTATGCTTTGATCAATGATGTTTTGTCGCTCTGCATGATTATGTCCATTATTGCTCTCTTAGTTTGTCGCTCCCAGTCTTTTGCTAGCCTCCACCACAAAGTATGAGTTCCACTCATGCATCCAACTCCCTAAACCAAGTTATTCCAAAGATTCCACCATACCTACCTACTAGCTTATGCTATTCCAAGTATATTCATGCTTTTGTCTACCTTTCACTTGTTATGAGAAAACTAGTGATTAAAGCTCTCACGAACTTGATGGCACACTTTACTTTTTTGCCTCCAATAAACTTGAACCATTGGGTCCTTCTTTGTTGCATATATGCTTGTGCTTTATAAGTTGAAATTAGCAGAACCATGTTTCATGGGGAATGCTTTCAACATTGCACTTGTACTTTGTACCCCGTTGATATTATGTTCTTTTGCTTACAGATCCCGGTGGTGTGAAATAAATGTGGAACTTGTATGATCATGGAGTTTGTATGTGTGTTAGAGAAATGCTTGGGCCGCTAGCCTAAGCCATGCCTAATCATGGTGGAAACTTGCAGCATCACCGTAATGAGCACTCTATGAAGCATCCTCAATAAAAACCTATGCAAATAGTAAATAAAAAGATCGCTGAGATGCTCATTGTCTGCTTGCCTTGTCATTTTGATTATGGGAAAGCTCCCGTATCATGTGCAAGGGGTACCCCGTTGGCAGTTCTTAATGATACACATATACTTACAATGACAAGAGCTTACTCGTGACTGAAGTTGAGTAGCATGAGGATCGGTCTTTGTAAGTAAGGGGCATGAGATTTCGGTTTATAACTTGTCAAGCATATCCTCTTAGTTGTGTCACTTTAACCTTAATCACCTTCAAGATGCTTATGATAGGGGCAATGAGAGATGAAAGCTACGAGTACCATAATTTTTGGAAGCTCTTTATGAGACTTGAATCCCTACTTCCTTTTACAAAGGCCTTTCTTCCACCATTATATTGAGTCTCCACCTTCTATCTTTATGCACCTACTTTGAGAGCATAGTGGCCATTCTTAGTTCTATGTGCATTGTCCCAAGACTAGTTGATTGATGCATAACTTGTTATTGCTTGTTTGAAAATATTGTATCTAGTCACACTTATGAACTTTGAAGGTGTCCCATGCATTTATATTTGCTACTCTATTGAGGGACAAGCTGAATACTATTATGCTATGTTTTCTTTATGTGAAACAAACAAACGTCTTGCAAAGCATGTTATTCATGAATCTTTTGTTTGTGCCTTTTCATGTTGCATCATAGTCTCTTTGCTTATTGCTAGAACTTTGTCTTTCATGTTATGATTGAAGTACTATGATCCCAGCTTTGAATGTTTTGCAAATACTTTGATCAAGTCTTTGATGGTGCATGTCACCTCAAAAATTATTCTTTTTATCACTTACCTACTCGAGGACGAGCAGGAGTTAAGCTTGGGGATGTTGATACATTGCAAATGTATCTATAATTTTTGATGTTCCATGCTTGGTTTTATCCACTTTCCTGTGTTTTGTTCCAACTTTGGAGTACTTTTATTATGATTTCTTGGACTAACCTATTAACAAGAGCCATAGTGCCAGCTGCCTGTTTTCTGCTGTTTTTGGTTCCAGGAAAGTCAGAAAATGAATATTCTCGGAATTGGACGGGACAAAAGCCAAAGTGCCTATTTTTTCGGAAGGTATCAAGTGCCAGAATACGAGACAGAGAGGGACCAGGGGGCCACCACACCACCTGGCCGCACGGCCCAGCCTGGCCCGCGCCAGGGGGTGGTGAGGCCAGCCTTGACACCCCCTCTGCCTCTCCTTCCGCCGATAAGTTGCCCTCGGGACGGAAACCCTAAGTACCCAATCAAAAATCCACGAAAGAGTCTGTAGCCGCCGTCATCTCCATCCCTAGATAGGGAGGGATCTGAAGCTCTTCTCGGCACCCTGCCGGAGAGGGGAATTCACCCTGGAGTCCTTATTCATCACCATGCAAGCCTCCGGTGTGATGCGTGAGTAGTTCATCCTTGGACTACGGATCCATGTAGTAGCTAGATGGCTGGTTTCTCCTCCTTTGTGCTTTCATGTTTAGATCTTGTGAGCTCCGTTCATGATCAAGATCATCTATTTGTAATCCATACATGTTGTATTTGCGGGGATCCGATGGATATTGAAATGCTATTTCAGATTGATTATTGATTCTATCATGTCTTTGTTATTTGAGATCTTGCATGCTTTCCATTGTTAGTAGCTATCTTGGCCAAGTAGATGCTAGCAACTCCAAGAGTTAGTATTTATGCTCGATAGTGGGTTCATGCCTCTGGTAATCTGGGGAAGTGTCAGAAATCTCTAAGGTACTAGATGTGCTGTTGCTACTAGGGAGAAAACAACGATCTTTTGTTCATAGAACAATCGTATTGTTTACTTTACATGCGGTTCGTAAAGCAATAATATGTTGCTTGCAACTTAATACTGGAGGGGGTTCGGATGATAACCTGAAGGTGGATTATTAGTCATAGATGCAGTTGGATGGCGGTCTATGTATTATGTTGTATTGCCCAATCAAGTCTCAAAGGAGTCAAGATGATTAGTATATGCATGTATTGCTTTCTCGGTGTTTGTCAATTGCCCCGCTGTAATTTGTTCACCCAACATGTTATCTATCTAAGGGGAGCCACCTCTAGTGAACTATGGATCCCGGTCCTTTTTCTTTACATACAATCTACAACTGTTTACTGCTTTGTGTTTACTTTCTGCAAACTTTTACTTCTTTCCATTCGCTATGTTTAATCCTTTGTTTTCTGCAAAACACGGTGAGATTGACAACCTCATCGCAAGTTGGGGACAAAGTTCTGTGGTTGTGTTGTGCACGTCTCCATGTTGCTACTAGCACCGGTAGTGCGCCCTGCCAAAGCTCAGCTAGTAACACCTTTGGGGTGTTTCCTTGCTCCTACTGGTTCGATTAAACCTTGGTTTCATAACTGAGGGAAAACTTGTTCCTGTGCTCATCATACCTTCATCTTGGGGTTACCAACGAGCTCTACGTCGATCGTCGAGCGCATCAAAGGGCAGAGCAGAGAAAAGCCCATAACAATGAAAGGTCGGAACCACGAATGGTCTCAACAGTAAATGGCCAGAATAGTAACCATCCAAAACAATAAAAGGATAGTATGGTGATAGGCTAGTATAGTAATAGGCCGAACAGTGCCGACCTGAATGGGCAAAATCCCAAACACTAAAGGACCTAAACAGTAACGGGGCGAAATTCCTAAAAGGATGGAATAGTAACATGATTGAACAATAAAATGCTAGATTGGCAACATGCTTGAACAATGTCAGGCCATCTTGGAGAAGGTCTCAAGTGACAGCTGTTGGGCTAACCTGGTCCATATATAGGCCGAAGCAGTGGTTGGCCCAAAAGTGTACTAGGCGCTGCTGGCTGCAGTACTGAGCCGATTCTAGACAGTGCATGAATAAACAATAAAGGGTTGTGTTCCTATTGGGCTCTCCACATGGGCCGGCCCATTTAGTTATTAGCAGGCCTTGGCTGGGCCTGGCTTCCACCACGGTTTCTGTGACCGTTAACGGTGGTAACCAGACGTTAACGGAAGCTGCCACATGGTAGGTTAGGTGACGTCAGCAGTCAACGCGGCTGGCAAACAGATCTACGACGGAACAAGTTTTCGTGGCTGAAGGGTGCGACCCGTGATGGTCGGAAAAAATACAGTGGTTGAGTCATTTGTGACGGGGCTTACCATGAAGGGCATCCATCGCGGAAGACTTTTCAGCCACGAAAAAGGGCCTTCAACCATGAAAATCATCCATTGTAAACGCCAACTTTTCTTGTTGTGATATATAGGTGTCTTCACAAAAGTCGTAGGGTTTGACGAGACGAATAGCGCCTGGTATGGTATGGGCACGGCAGATGCAGGCTCTACGCCGTGTCGATGGTCGTTAAGCTTGCTGATGCTTGAGAATGACTCCCCAATTACTTGGCCATGTGGACTTCCTCAAAAACCTTCATTATGACTCCTGATTTCGCATTGAAAGCCAGGATTTCTTGCACAACACAATTCAATGCAAGGTTTTGCATATCTTTGCAATTAATAGTCATTAGAGGCAAGGATTGTGAGTTTCTTGTCAATTTCTTGACCAAAAACAATGTTTAAATGTCGTGGAAGATGGCTAATTTTGAAGCCATCAACTTCCCGAAAGCTCAAACCTTGATCACCCTTGAGCAAGAAGAAACAAAAGAACTATAAGGAATTCAGCGCTTAAACTTGAAACAACGAGAATGAGAACACGGTTGGTAGTCATATGCACTCAACACTTCATTCATTTGCGAGGCTTATCAAAGTTAGAGAAGTGACAAGAGTACTATACAAGCTTCAGTAAGTCAAGGCAATCAAAGTAAAGTTTAATATAAGTATAAATAACTAGAAGTGTAGCAATCAATCCAATTCTTCTAGTAAACTCTCAGCTTCCCGAGGAACACTAGGATGTTTAAATAGCATAATAAGAGAGTTTCACGTCCTAAGTAGCATAACAATGAAGTGTCTTATCTACACCCACATTAATAAATCAAGTCTATCAAAAAACACTTCTAATCCAATCATTGTTTTTCAAGAAAAATTCATAGAGTAGTAATGAGACCATGCTAAGGACTTGTTATGTGGATCCTCATAGATATCTTTTTCGTTTTATTCTTTCAAGGATCAGTGGCTATTTATTTTGCAAGTGCTTGCACAACCTTTGAGAGTACCAATACTTTTGCCCATATATTGACACGTATGCCACTCATGTCATCAACTCATAGCCGAAATCCGGGGTTATACCATAGATCGTTCAAAAGCTAGAGGAGTTGTTGGCATCCCAAAGGTGTGTATTGGAAACATAAAACAAAATTGTCTCTCCCCTTTTTTGAGCTAGTACGACGGTTTGATCCACAAGTTTAGGTTTGGCATGCATCACAATTCCCACTAGACTTTATTTCAATCAAACAACTCCTTTGATGAGTGCCATCAAGACTATAAAAATATCTATGGGGTTAAGTATCTTCAAGGGTATACTCTCAAGACAATCATTCATCAAACAAGTCATAAATTTTAGACTTTTTCTTATTGTACTTGTTTGGCAATATTATTTCCAAGGAAAGACTCGGTTAGCTAAAGGAACTAGAACAAGAGCTTCAACAACTAATCATCATACTAATAAAAAGCTTTTGTCTAACCATATTAAATTACTCCCACAAGCATGGCATCTTAGCAAATCAACCAAGTAATATAAACAACTCATACATCAAAAGTGGGAGACATAGGACATACCTCTCATAAGTGACTTCACGATTCTCTTCCTTATAGGGATGTGTTCCTTCAAAACTCAAACACGATTATTCTGATAATAATAGTAAAGCGGAGAGGCAAGGTGCGAATCCACATTTACAAAAAAGGAAGAACAGAAAAATCTTTTTGTATTTTTGAGGATAGGCATTAAAGAATAGAAAATAACTTGCAACCAAGCAAAGGTTTTAAGAAGAGAAAAACAAACGAAAAACAAAAGAAAAGTGTTAGAACGGGCCAACATGAATGTTTCAAAGCTCCCAAAGAGATGGAGTACAACCTCGTTATTATACAAGTAAATTTTCTAGGGGAACACATCCCCAAGATCAGGATTTTGCAAGCCCTTTTGTTGCTCATTGTGGTGGCGGTGGATAGTTTCCCATGTTGCATTGGCTGCTCCAATCATGGAACTGGGTGGCGAGGCTTGAAGTAGCATCTCGAAGGTTGATGGAAAGGTTGTTCATGTTTTGAATATTTTCTTCGAGTGCATAAATGTCTTCATAGGTGGTATAGTAGTTTGGTGTCTGCTCGTCTTGTTCAGGTCCTCCTTGTTATACTTATTCATCTTCTCCTCCTCCTCCCATGGGTATTTCTTGTTGGGGTAGATTAGCCTCAACCTACGCATCAAAACGCAAACGTCCATCCTCGATAGAGAATAGACCATTAGGCAAAGGATCCGGGATCAAGTGATCCGCTCCAAATATATCAAGGAAGTATCTACCATGAGTTTTATAAACCATACCACATGCTCTTAGAGTGGGGAGAACGAGACGGTGAGTTCCTATCAATGGTTGGATGTTACCTAGGTTGATGTGAAGTGCGTGTGCAAGAACGGTCACAACTCCCCCTCCACATATGGGTCCTCAAGATTGAAGAGCTTCATGCTTAAGGTAAAACACAAGAAGAGCATCCAAATTTGGCATTAAGTTACAATCAATAATAGTAGTCTTTGCAAGTATCAACATGTCCTCCTCATTAACTCTAGTAAACTCACCACTTGCCTGCACGGTGTTAGCAATTACATAAAATAAATAGCAAATAGTAGGATGATCAATTTGGTTTCCCTTAGGTGTGTTTCCACAAATTCTTATCTAATTAAAGTACTCCCAAGGTGCAAGATTTAAAACAAAAGTAGTTGTGCGTATATCGGTGGTGTTGTTGGCAAACCCAAAACATTGAGCCCATTGGACGAGTGTTAGGATGTACTCATGGTTCATAAGGCAGAATTTGATGCAATCAATTCTGGGCGTTTGTTCCTCGGTACAATAGTAAGGGTCCACTGTATGTAGAAAGGTGCCGAAGAACTCAAGCGTCAAGCGGCGATACGTGGCAACATCCTGAAAGACAAAGTCATACAAACCAACATTATTGTAAAGTAAATTAAAATCAGCATGAATGCCAGGTTGGTTTAGGATATAGGGACATGCCCACTTGGTGGATTTGATTTCTCAGTGCTTGAGACGATTGAAATGGTTCAGCTGAAACTCCTCGGTGAACTCAATACCAAGTGACTAGGGGGTCAACGTATCAACGGGTGGTGCGGAGGACTCCGTAGCCATCTCACATGTATGGTCCTTGTGTTCATCTAAAAATAATAAGATAAAGTAAATAAAAATTGCTAATAATTTTTTGAGTCCAATAGAAACATAGCATAAGTGATTCTCTATACTAATTTCAAAAGAAACTCCTCTAAAACAATACTAAGCATGCTAATTATCAAGATTGAATCAAGAACAAGACCTAAGTCTAGATTGACAGTGATGAAAGATTGAGTGAAGCTTTAGCAAAAATAAGTTGAAGATTGGAGGAGAATCATACCTTAGATCGATTGAGTGCGAGGAATCAAAGAAAGATTGAGTAAATTTGATGATCCAATGGAAGTAGTTTGGAGTTTGGAGGAAGAAGAAAGAGAAAGATTTATTTTGGGGATTTTTAGGTTACCTCCTCGTGCTGGTTATGGTGGCCGCTTACGTGGTACGGGTGGGCGGTACAACTGGATCCGCCCATACCGGGTGACATACCTTGGGGACGACGACTCCCTTATGGCGATGCACTCGGTATGGGTGCGCGGTACGATCGCGCGTGCCTGTACTCCTGGTCGTTATCCATTCAGTATATTCACTTGAAATTTGATGTTTTCCTCGAAGGTACGGTACGGGCACGCGTCCGTATTGGTGATCGTTAATAGCACTCTTTCCTGTGACAAAAATCAGAAATTCTATCTTCCCATGCCTCTATGTGGTACGGGCGCACGGTACGGTCCCTTCCAGTCGTACCACAAGTCGTTAAACGGCCTGTGAGCTACAAAACTCAAAGAATTTGATTAGAAGCTCCGTGCGTCTTTACACATCTTATCAAAGGACAAAATAAAAGCAAATATACTTCATAAAAATTTCAGCAATACTTCTTAGGCCACGTGTTAGTAAAATAAAAGATCGAGGATTACCTTATTTCTTCTCCTCTCTCCAAAGGTCTTTTGAACATTCTATATTAAAGAAAAACAAAAAACAAAAACTAAGAAAACTAACAAGACTAACACAAAAGTAAAAACTTTATTTCACATGGGTTGCCACCCATGAAGCGCTTCTATTTATGGTCAATTAGCTTGACCACAATGGAAATCATTTAGGTTTAAGGAGTGGAATACCCACTCCAAAATAGTCGGCTTTAAAAGTAATTATACCATCATTATCATTAGGCTTAGCCTTATTTTTCCTTGGGAAGTGGACTATAAAAGGATGTCTAGATGGTAGCCCTATTCTCACATTCCCCTCATGTAAATTAATTAAAGTCTTAATAGTTCTGAGGAATGGCCTACCTAAAATTATAGGTGCTATGGGATCTTCAGGAATGTCCACAATAAAAATATCAATAAGAGCGGGACTACCTTTAATTTCAACTACTATATTTTCTTTTATCCAATAGCTTGTTTATAAGTTGAATCTGCTAGATGGAGTCTCAATTCAGTAGTGACAAATGGACCCAAGTTTAATTTGTCAAATAAGCTTTTGGAAATTGTTGAGACGCTCGCACCAAGATCACAAAGTGTGGATATCTCATTGACTGCCAACTTAACTTTAATAGTGGGCTCAAATATATCATCTATCTTAGCAGGAAGCTTATCAGCTAGTCTTTCATACTCCATATCTAACTTGTGAACTTTAGATGCTACTTGTTGTATAAATTGTTGGTACATAACATTATTACCTTGTTCTATATCGGGGTTCTTCACGGTGATCATCTTTATTAGATCTTCCACGGTATATTCCAGTGTCGGCACATTGCTATAGACCAACTCTTCAGGTTTCTCTTGATTGGTTACTACCCTCATCATCTTGACATCTTCTATCGGATTTGGCTTGGGTTTTCGAGCAAACTTTTCTAGTATGAGAGCTTGGCTCTCAGCTACTTTACCTAGCTGAGCCTCCACGGTCTTTGTCCTTTCATGTAGAGCCTGCACATCATTTCTAGTTGCAACAGCCTGGTTAGATAATTTTCCTATACTACTTTCTCCCTAATTTTTAATAAGCATGCTATATTGCTCGGTTTGAGCTTGTATAAAGGTTCTAACAGTTTGCTCAAACGAGAGATTGCCATGATTTGCTCCATTATTATTATCATAATTTTTGTAAGGAGCGCCTGCAGGATTAGGATAATGTTTCTGAGCATTACAAGGATAATGATTTTTCCATGCATGATTAAAGGACTGCGAGATAAAAAATTGACATTATTAATACCGGTAGTGATAGCATTAACTTGGGTAACTTCTTTACCTTTTACTATACTAAGAAGCTCGTCTACCTTAGATGTAAGCTCTTCATTATTTACCTCGCTGATTGAACTTACTCTCTTCGAGGTACTTTCCACATGTCATTGGGCATGATTATCTTGCATATCATCAAGTAATTTCTTTGTAACACTCACTTGCTTTCCCATGATTGTTCCTCCTACTACAGTATCTAGCATAGACTTAGACATTGGGTCAATACCATTATAAAACAAATGCAATATAAGACATTCTTCCATCCCATGACTAGGATAGTTCATTACGGCTTCTTTCATCCTTTCCCACGCAAGCGCTAGTGGCTCACGGTCTTCTTGTCTAAAACTTGTAGTGTTGGATCTTAGCTGCATAGTTTTAGCTGGGGGGAAATTTTAGCCATAAAAAATTAGTACATTCCTCCCAAGATTTAATAGTGCCCTTTGGTAGAGCTAGCAACCATTTCTTAGCCTTTCCTCTAAGAGACAAAGGAAACAACCTTAATTTAACAACATTTGGGTCTACATCCTTAATATGCATCTATCACAAATTTTAGTGAAAGTGTTTAAGTGCAAACCTGAATCTTCAGAAGATGAGCCCCCCAAATTGGTTTCATTGAATGAAGCTTAAAAGGTTAGGCTTTATTTCATATGTTTTCGTATCAACAATGGGCTGAGTGATAGGTGCACGAATAAATCATCAGTGGGAGTAGCATACTCCCTTAGTCTCTTTTGAGCCATGGCTCTTATATTTTTGGTAATTTTTAAGTAATGAAAACAAATAACAAGTAACTAATTTTTTTGGGTTTTCAAATAGATAACAAGAAAGTAAACTAATAATAAGAAATAAACTATAAACTAATAATGAAACTAAAAACAAGGTCTCTAGTGACCTCACTAGGATAGCAAAATTGCCTCTCTAGCCACAGCACCAAAAAAGGGTTGATGCCTTCGATCTGAATTCACGGATGTAGTATAATAACATTTTCCCTAGAAGACCTAGTTTTAATCGAACCTTGAGAACCAATGCTAAAAGGAAATAAAAAGGACACGTCTACAAGACTTTGTTTCTTTGTTTTACCTTAGTTTACTGAACCAATTTAGTATACTTTATAATGGGTTGAATCAATGGATGGAGATATGCGAGGGTTGAATATCCACTTGCAGCTGCACATCATATGGGATAAAAGATAATAATAAGCATAGTCATGTGTAATGTTTGAACAGAGATTATCTCTTGTGGATAACACATCCTAATATATTAGAGCCCCCGTGATGCAGCGGGCATAACAATAGTCTTTTAATCCAACCGAGTGCACACCGAAGCAACGGGCTATAAATGATTATTAAGTGTAAAACACAGATGAAAGCTTTAAGTGGTGATGTTGTTGTGATCCCGAATGGGTCGCTAAGAGAAGACTGTACTACCTTACTGTCACTTGTGTTCCTATGAGATTACCGCTAGCAAAGTATCTCACCTCAAGCCTTTATCAATTTATGGGATCTTGGGTACCTACAAGTCCACAGATTGATACAAGAGACAAAGAAACAGAAGATAAAAATCTCAATTGCAAACAAAATACAATACTCCCATGAATTAGATGCACATAATTGTTGCGAGGTTTCTCCCCAACCTGCAACCCATGAGGACTACTCACTCATAACAAATAGATCGGAGATATAAAACATCATACAAATACTTAGATTGAAATCAAATATTCTTACAATGGTCGCCAAATCACAAGGAGATCTAAAGTACAAAGCAATGGCTATGGCTAACGGAGGGGATGGATGATGTAAGTGATGAACAATGGCGTGGATCTCCTTTGGTGGTGTTGTGATCTAATCTGATAGTGGCAACCCTCTTTCTAGCGACTGGAGCCTCAAAATATATAGGTGATGAGTGCATATTTGCATCATGTTTTATATTATTATTTTGCACTGTAGTTGTAGGACCTTGGTATTTTATGGCGTTCGCGCGCACATTTTATGTCTATTTTCACCAGGATCAAGACAGATGATGGATACAATGGACACAATTCTTGGAGCAATTGTATTGGGGAGAAAAGGAGTAAAAAACAACGTAAATCGTTTATTTGGGACATATCAATAACACCAGAAGAAAACCCGAGAGATCGAGGCATCCAGAAGGTTTAACAACCTACTATACAGCAGGAATAATTTTCCGGGCGTATAGTTCCCACCGTATAGTTGGCGCCACCATCGTCTCCTCAAATAGTTTCACCCCGTGCAAACTAGATCAGAGAGATGACATATAGAACAACCAAAAATCGCCAAAACCTCACCTCCGGAAGGCATCTAGAGGGGAACTCGTCCACCAGGAATCCATCTTCGCCTAGTGCAGTTCCAGGAGGCTAAGGCATTGATCTTCATCATCAACCGCTGCATCACCACCATCTCCATCCATCACATCTACGTCTTGTCTAGATCTTGTTGTAATTTCCGTACTCGTTGTGTATTTATACAAGTACTATTCATCTATGATAGATTCCATTGGTATTGCCATGATGTTGATTGCCTCCATGTCTAAGTAAATCATTAGTTCTTGGGGAGATGGAGAAACCCTAGTATGAGATTGAAATAAGATAAAGTTTATTATGATATTCATTGTTGTGACCATGTGTTAGATTGTCTTCATCTTGATGTTGGGAGAAGTCGACCTCTCAATATTTGCCTCTTGTGGGGACTTGATAGAGGGAACTACTTGTTGGTAGACGGAGGTACGTTAGCACTTACAGTGACTATAAAGTTGTTGGCACCCCTTACGTATCAACTTGGGTACCGAGGAAACTCACAGAACACTATCCATGACATGGGATACGTCCTACGGGATTAAGTCCCTTAATAGAGCAGTAATTTGATTGATGTTGATTGTTGTCTGATGTGGTTATGAGGATGATGTGAGCAGTGGTTGCTGCCTATTTGTCCAAATACGGAGTTCCTCCCTCATATACATAGTTGAGAATGTTCATGATAATAATCTTTACCTTAGTTCTTTATAATGCTAGAGGTGTATCCGCTACTCCCCGAGAACGCCTCTTTCCCTATTGTAGTTCCAATTTCTTTTACATACGTGATACTTACTTTCTGTGTTCAGTTGTTTTACTTTACTTATTGTTCTCTTATACCAAAAACCCAAACACACCTTTTTATACAATACTCGCGTTTTATCTTGTTACTTAGAACTTTATTTAGAATTTCTATTGTAGTATTGAATTCAAGAGATATTAGACTTCAGACTCCTGCTCCATGTGGGATCAATATCTTTATTTCAAAACTAGCTACAAACTTGCAGTCATCAATAGGCGTCTTCATGAAAGTCGTAGGGTTTGACAAGACGAGGCTAATGCCACCTGGTACAGGCAGAAGGTACGGGTAGGCTCTTCCCGTACTAGTGGTCGTTAAGCTTGCTGACGCCTAGGAATGACTCCCCAATTACTTGACCATGTGGACTTCCTCAAAAACCTTCATTATGACTCCTGATTTCGCATTAAAAGCCATGATTTCCTATACAACACAACTCAAAGCAAGGTTTTGCATATCTTTGCAACTATTAGTCATAATTTAGAAGGATTGAGAGTTTGTTGTCAATTGCTTGACCAAAAATAATGTTTAAATGTGATGGAAGATGGCTAATTTTGGAGCCATCAAGATACATCACGTATCGAAGTTTGTCGCCCTTAGGGAAGGTAAGGATTATCCTAGCCCTGGGGCCATCTGAGTTCTTCGATCCGTAAAAGTGGAGTGACCAGTAGTGGAGGTATGGCATCGTCGTGGGTTGTTGCGCTTCTTCCCAGTCAGCAAGGAAGTCAGCCATGGCTTGTAAATCTGAGATTGGTTTCGAATTAACCAGGTCCCTTCGGTCGGTTCCTGCTTGTGGTGGCGTTCGGTTCAGGTCATAATGATCTGACTCAAATAAAAGTTTGGTTTAGTTTGGTTTCTAACAGTAAACGATCGGGTATGATCAGGTATGGGTCTGAACGGGTCCGGTTCCAAACAGTTCTGATCCACAGTTTACACCCGGTTTGTGGCATTGGTTCTGTTCCCGATATAATATAACACAGTAATCTTCATCCGTCGGCCATGCCTGCGACAGCCGCCCGCACGTGGATCACCACTCACCGGTTCCACCTCCGTGACAATCGCGTGTGTCTGGCCGGCCTGGCCTCCATGACAGATGTCGTCGCCGGCGCGCTCGGCTCGCCAGACGCCGGCCCTGCCGCCGCGGGGAAGCTGCGGCCGCGGCTTGTGGCTCACTAGCGTAGACGCCGGGGTGCCGCGCAAGAGGAAGACGACGGCAAGGAAGCGGTGGGACGAAGAGGGGCACGGCATGTCGCCGGAGGCGCCGCACGAGGATGCCGGAAGGACATAGTGCTGGCGGAATGCGCCGTCTCGTGTTGCATGTTCTGCGCGTGCTTCCTGGTGGCCCGTGCTCCGGTCTGCGCCATGCGGCAGTGCTGGCGGCTGAGGAGGCGACCCGCTCGGCGCCTCAGTCACACAACATTGTGGGAGAGTCGCACGACTTGAGCGTCAAGGCCTGGACATGCTCGGTCTCGAGATCCAGCGGGAAGTTGCCAATGAACACCAGCACGTTGCTCCTCTCCCAGTACCAGAGCAGCCTGACATCGACGATGTCGCCAACGTCGTCGTTCCCGCCGCCGCTGCAACATGTGATCGCCTGGTGCAGACTAATGTCGCTGCTGCCGGGATGACGGGGGGCACATCAGTCCAGCCCATTTTCATGGCGGCGATCAGAATGAGGAGATGGAGTCATGAAGGAGGACTGGATGTCTGGACCAGCATACGGAACATGGAGGACTCCCGGCGGCGTGCCGGACACGACTCTGCGGCTCCACCGCTCGACGTCCCGTGGCCCCTGCCTAGCCTGAAGGCACCATGACCGTATAGCATGCTAGCTAGCTGCTGGTATGGCTAGCCTATGAGAGTTTGATCTGTCCGTGGTTTGCGTGCTTTCGCATCCAGTGGTGGAAACCGTCATGAGCTACAACATTGCCTAGCAAAACCATTTGATCGAACAGTTCGTAACCCATTTTCAAAAATGGTTCCAAACCACAGTTGACGACTCAGTTTGGTTCGGTTTGGGTCTAAAATAAATCAGGTTTTGTTTTGGTTGCGTTGACATAAATATCAAATGAGTTTGGTTTAGGCTCGGCTGCCAAGTATGCTTGCGTGGGTTTGGTTGAGGTATGGCGTAGTTCTGGAACCATTCTCAGGTTTAATGGCTTGTGACTTGATGACCTTGCATGGCTCGTACTTGATATTGGGGATGTCGATTTTGACGGCCCACGTGGCGAATCGCCAATCGTGTAGCGATTGCGGATGATGTCCTACAGAGGGGTGGAGGAAACAACCGTGATGTGATGCTCCTGGAAGAAGTGAGGGAGCCTTCTTTGGGCTTGGAAGACCATGTAGACCAGTTTCTGGTACTGCGGGGAGCGCTGCCTCGAATCAGTGAGGACCTCACTGATGTAGTAGACATGCGCTGTATAGGGCGCTCCTTGTCCTCCTCAGGTCACTCGATAACCATCACGACACTGACGAGTCGACTAGAGGCCGTGATGTAGACGAGCATGGCCCCCTTGTCCATGGAGCGGCAAGTACTAGCGCTGCGAGTAGCACCTCCTTCAGCGCTTTGAGTGTGTTGTCGGCCTCGCTGTCCCATGTGAACATGGGATTCTTCCGCATCAATCGTTAGAGAGGCATTGCCTTCTCGCCAAGCAGGGAGATGAAGCGATTGAGGGCCACGACTCGCCCTACCAGCTTCTAGATGTCGTCCAGGCACTCGAGCTTCCCGAGTTGCGCGATGGTGTTGATCATGGAGGGGTTGGCCTCGATGCCTCGTTTGGAGACACTACAAGAAAAGTTGGCTTTTACAACAGATGATTTTCATGGTTGAAGGCCCGTTTTTCGTGGCTAAAAAGTCTTCTACGACGGATACCCATTGTGGTAAAAGCCCCGTCACAAAAGAATCTACCATGTTTTTTTCCTGACCGTGGCGGATCGCACCCTTCAGCCACGAAAACTTGTTTTGACGTAGATCTGTTCGCCAGCCGCGTTGACTGCTGACGTCAAGCAAAATGCCACGTGGCACCCGCCGTTAACGGCCGGTTACCCCCATTAACGGCCACGGAAACTGTGGTAGAAGCTAGGCCTAGCCAAGGCCTGCTCATAATTAAGTGGGCCGGCCCATCAAGAAAGCCCAATAAGATTACAGCCCGTTACTGTTTCGCCCGACAATGTTTGAAATGTGCGCAAAGATGTGGCTAGCAGTGGCCCGTGAATGTTCGGCCCATTACTGTTTCGGCCTACAAAAGCCCACAATTTTCGAATACTGTGTGGCCTATTAACAGGCTGCGTCAAGTAGGCCCGATACTGTTAAAGCAAATGGTCAGCCCGTCACCGTTCTCCCGGCCGTCATGGGCCGCCTACGAACGGCCCACTTTTGAGAAGGTCCGTCACTGTTCTGGCCTTTTACTATTCTGGCTCGTTACTATTCTGGCCGTTTACTATTCATGTCCTTTACTGTTGTGGCCCTTTACTGTTCTGGCCCATTACTGTGCTAGTTGCCCCTGCTCTGGCCTGTTACTATTCAGGCCTGTTACTGTTCTGGCCTGTTAGTATTTAGGTATGTTACTGTGCTGGATTTGCCACTATTCTGGTTTGCTGGTGTTTTGGCCTGTTACTGTTTAGGCATAATACTATTTATGCCTATTACTGTTTTGGCCTGTTACTGTTTCGACCTAGTAATCTTTCGGCCTATTACTGTTTCGGCCTGTTACTATTCCGATCTGTTACTGTTTTCTCATGTTGCTGCTTTAGCGAGTTACCGTTGTTGTTTTGGTATGTCACTATTTTGTCATGTTACTGTTTTGGCTAGTTACCGTTACTGTTTCGGTAACTCTAAACCTGATTGACCTGGCTGGCGTAGTTATGGTATAGCCATGCATGGACGACCTCAACTAAATGCCTACATGGCCTATGCGAGTTATCTAGATTTTACATCAGCTGCAAACTTCTTAAAAATATTACAAAATATGAACAAAAGGGAAAGAAAATCCAGCACTTCAGTTGCGAATCAAGTTGATAGCAGAGTCCTCAATTTACTTTCTCAATCCATCAACTGCATCTCCCTTTGAATGTGACAGCTACATTGGAAAACCACCTTGAGATATGATCTTGTAATCCCCTCTTTGGTGGCGATAGCAATAATTGCAGTCTGAAACAAACTAATAACAAGTTAATACAACAAAGAAGCCAAACTACTCATAGCTAAGAATGAGCCAGATAGGAATTATAACTGCATAATACAAACTTGTAGAGTAGGAATGGAAACCATGAATGAACTATATAGTACAGGATAGTTATGGCGTTGCCTAGGATGAATCAGAACCAGATACGATATATAATGGTGTGGCTTGTGAACACATGAAGCAGGACAAACAAGCATTAGACAAGTATGCCAACAATGAAATGAGCAATCAAACAAAGTGTTTCTTAGAATTTTAGTATAAACTAGCCAGGTCATTTCAGCAAATATATATGGAAGAAGTGGTATCTCCTGGAATGCAAGAGACATTGGGTGACTCGATATTTGCGGTGAGCTACACAATGGCATGCAATTACTGTCATAGCTAAAAATGAACCACATAGAAATTATGAGCGCATCATACCAGAACATGTTGAGCAGGAATGGAAAACACAAATGAACTATACATCAAAGAATAATTATGCCGTTGATTAGGACGAACCAGCACCAGATATAGAAAATATATAATGGCATCACTGATGGACCTATAGGATGTGCAAACCAACATGTTCAGTGTTGCCTTTTTGAGCTCTACACAAAGAAAATGAAAATAGTCAGTGTTGCAGCTTTTGAAGAACCAGATAGCAACAACAAAATCATAATCGAACTAGTACGGAGAGTTTGAATGGGTACCAAGAGAAGAATAATGCCAGAGAGGAAATAATAGCAGGAACTTAGCTCAGGAATAACCAGATAGAGTCAGTAACTGTGTAGCAAGGAATCCACACTAATATTTTCCACTGACATTACATTTTGTAAGAACTACACAATAGCAGGCATTTACTGGTGTACGGAGCAGCTAAGATAAGAACATGTGCATGACAAAATAACAGACATGTGCATGACTTGATATTTGTAGAGCAGCAAATGCAAAACAATATGTCTAATGACATTGTATGTACTAGCACGAAGAACAGGCATGCCCAGTGACTTGTATGTACTAGCATGATTACAAAAATGCAGTTCACCGCAACAGGCTTGAACCTGCTATACCGCTGACAAAACAAAAATAGGTTGGAGATTTGGTTAACCTTGGTCGGAGAGGCGTCTAAGCATCATCGGTACCATGCGAGTGACGTCCAGGTCACCGAGGGTGCTGCGGTTGCGGTGGCTGTTAGCGTTGGGGAAGCAGATCTTGGGCGGTCGATGTCGGCTTGAAAGCGGTGGACCAGAATGTCGCTGAGGCAGATCCGATGCAGTGAACGCCGACGGTCGTGCAACTAGTCTGGAGCGGTGGACATGGAACTCTTTGAACTAGATCACGTCTAGTGGACACCGGTGGAGCGAATCCGGTACGGTTGGATAGCTTTCGGTGGCGAGGAAGCAGAACTTGGGCGGTCGATGACGCCATCGGTGTGGTGAACGATACCGCAGCTCCTAGATCTGGTGGGTGAGCGTCGGTGAAGCGGTTGCGCGGAGGTGCACGAGACCACAGCTCAAGGCGGTGCACGCGGTGGTCGTGGAGGGGACATATGAGCTTGGGATTTTTGGGAGGGCCGGTGGGAAAAACTGGGGGAATCGGGACCATAGAGGTGAGCAGAAAAAATAATTACGATCGTGCTCCCGAGCTACCGACTTTAGCATGCCCATTTGTCGTCTGAACAATGGGTAGATTTGGAATTTTAAATTCTAAAGTTTTTGAAACAGAAGGGCGCGAAATCCTTCAAGGTCGGTGTGTGGTTTTGCCGCTCGATTGAGAATTTGAATTTGTCTTGCGCCCATCTAATAATAATAATAATAATAGAAAAATGGTACTCCCCAGGTTAGTGGGATATTTTGGCTCAAAGTTATTGAAACGATGGGGCGGGAAATGCTTGGTAGGTGGGTGATTTTGCCGCTCGATTGAGATTTTGAATTTGGATAGCCTCCATCTACTTATAGAAAAAAGGTAGTAGACCGTACGCTATCTGTCCAGGAATTCAAGGCCGGGAGTCACATCAACTGATCATCCAACATTTTTTTGCACAAAAACTTGGATACCTTCCATTCACACAGCATAGGCGGTAAATTTTGCCGCTTGACTCATAGTTTCAATTTGTCTAAGGTCCATGTAATAATATAAAAATGGTACTACCTCGGTGGGTGATTTTCCTTGAAAATGTTTGAAACAGAGGGGGTGCGAAATGCTTCGGGGTCGGTGGGTTATTTTCCCGCTCGATTACGATTTAGAATTTGGCTGCCGACCAAGTTTTTATTACTAGAAAAAAGGTTTTGTAGTTCGAACGCCATCTGTTCAGGAATTTAAAGCAAGACTCACATTTACTCATGCCTCCGATTCAAACGGGTAGGCGGTAGGTTTTGGTTGTCGATCGTGATTTTGAATTTAGAGATTGTCCAAAGAATAATTAAAAAAATAGGTCGTTCTCCCTCTATTTTAGGGATCCAAGTCAGGGTGAGTGATTATCTACCACGCGTATGAAAATACAGATCTCCGATACAAGAATGTTTATTTAACATAACAACAAACAAATGTCTGAATTAGCTCCGATTTATGCATGTGAAAATGGTGTGCAACCAAGGTCTAGTAATTATTTACGTGTCGGGACAGACTCTTCTACAGGAAGCACTAACTAAATGGTAGTACTAATTCAGATCAAATAAAAAAGCCTGCCACAGTTCCATTAGCTACTAAAACAAACAAATATCAGACTGCAACTCCAAATAACACAACCTGGGAAAACACATGCTTGCCCAAACAAGCCTTCTTGTTCATCCGAGTGTTATTTTCATCTCCTTGATGTTGTAGTCTGAATCAGCTGTTTTGCTGATAGGACTTCCTTTTCGTTTCTTTGATCTAGCACTCCGAATCACGTCGGTTGCTGAAGGAAATGAACAAAATGATCAGCAAGATCATAGGTGTTTAAAAATGCAAGGGTTGCACATGAATGACTGCACTAACCAGGTGTCATAATGTAGGGATGTAAAGTACACCAACGTTTACGAGATCTGAACTTCTTAGACTTCATGCTGTTGAGATCTAATTCGAATACTCCCTCCTTCGCCCATATAACCACCATTTCTCTATCCTCAAATGCGCAGAGTAACCTTACTGCATCTTTCCCACCATATGCCCATGATTTATCAAGGCCAAGGAGAGTATCCAACTCAACCTTTATATGAGGCACCCAAGCTTCCCATTTACCTGTTGATGATCTTGCACTGGACCACGTGTTTAGACTGAAGTCTCTTATAACCGCAAGGGCAACATCTCCATTATGCCCCTTAGCGATGACAAAATTGCATCTAGAAATATCATGTGTCTCATGGGGGCACTCAATATAACACAGTTTTGTTGTCACGTTATCGAAGGCAATTATATATCTGGAGTTCATTGTTGGCCAGTACAAAATGTCCCCTATGAGAGTTGACGGCCTGCGATCAACCTTAGCCAGCATCTCAGCAGGTTCAATCCAGTCCTCCCATTTTCCTAACTCTGATGAGTACCTCTGCATCAGTGCTTGGTTACCAATGGTTACTATCCAAACAACCCAAAAATTGCTGCAACAGTGTGTAGACAATTTCCCATGATTTCTCGAACATAGAATTGTGCCACTATCACACACGTCTCCGCCAAATTGGTGGTTCTGGTATCACTGTTTCACTTCCACTGATTGGATCCCAGGCCTTTATCATGTTAGACCCTTGCGGATAATGAAGTAGCACCCTACCATTGTGACATCCGAGTACATATGGTTTGTGGGCTTTATGTACTTCCTACCATTGGTCAAGATTATGATCTGTTAAGAATCGAGTGTCCTCGGAGATGTTGGTGAAAAACCCAAGTAACAACATTCCTCTGTTGTGTGACAGGGTTAGCCTTTTGAAATCGTTGCTTCCCATGAAGTCCATCCCACATTTTTGGGCGACTGATGCCCTCAGTATGCGGGATTGGTGCGGAGGAAGCCTAACAAGAATCTGACCAAATACATCGTCTGGCAAGTCATTGATTGTTGCATATGTTCTTCCATCGAAGCTGGTAGGATGATGCAAATAGCACAAGTGCATCATCAGAATTAAGTAAACAGCAGAATGCACAATGCACAACCCTAAAAAAAGAATTAAGTAAACACCACAATGCATCATACATTTTGACAGGAAAATTTATCATCGAAATTTCCTAAACTGCGCCCATTTGAAAAACTACCTAAAAAGCAGAGTCTGTCAACAAAATAATCTAAACAACACAAGGAATCAACCAGAGTAGTACGAAAGCATGGCAAAATGCTTCAGCATGTCGGAACTGGGCAAAGGGAATGAAGAACTTTTTTTTAGGTCACCGGGGAGGACAGAAAGGCCCCACCTGAATTTTTTGGTTTTATCATAAAGAAGAGGAGAAAAACCGGACGCAACTTTAGTGACTTGGTGAACCCAGGTCTCACAGCAACTTGCCCCAGGATCCGCCTTCCATCTTAGATCAAACGTATGCCAGTAGTTTAGATTTTGAACTAAAAAGTAAAACTATTCAAAAAAAAATGACAAAAAATTAGTAAATCATCAGTGCCTAGGTTTGAATCCTGTGAAAGTTTCATCCCATTCGGATCACTAGTTTGTGATTAAATAGATTTTTATATTCCCAGTACTACTAGTTTAAACTAATATCCACTATGTCCAGAAAAACCCCGGAGCAAAATACACAAAAGAGGAAGGAAGTCAGGGAGACAAAATCCAACGCAGAACTTACAATGGGGTCGACGAGTTCGGCGAGATGGGCAGCGCCCGCAGAATGACGAGCCACAACCGTTGACGCTGAAGAAGCACGACCACGAGCTAACGCATTCCTAGCATCCCACACAGCCGTCGCTTTGGTAGCGGCAGCCAACATAGCTGAATTTGTTCCAGCAGTAGCCGATGAGGATTTCGACTGCGCCTCCACCGCTTTCCAAGCATCACTGAACATTGCCCAAGACTCCGATGCGGTACAAGCATCGGCCTCCGCATCCACTACACATGTATCCGCTGGTGCTGTTTCCGCATCCACCTCTGCTTTACAAGCATCCGCCGACGCGGCAAATGCATCCGCCAACGCTGATTCCATTTCCTGTAAACGCCACGAGTTTATTTAGCTCGCAATGCCCAAAAATAAATTCATTCTATCCTTCAGAAAGCCCGTAATGGCTGGAGGTTGGGGACGTAGATACCAACAAATGGCGGTGCGGTGGTGTTCAATGGTGGAGCGACAGGGACGGTCCAGTTGAGGGAGGGCGGCCATGCGGAGAAGATGACGATGGGGTCGAGGGGCACATGATTGAGCTAACTCGAAACTAACTTTCACCACACTATTTTTTTGCGAACACCGCCTTTTTTTAGGGGAAACCATGGATGTATTAATAGTAGCAACCACACGACTGATACAAGTTTGTGCACTTGCGTTGCTCAGTTTCCCGCCTACAAACATCAAGGTTGTGCACTTATTCGTGTGATACAATCAATTGTTGGGTAAAATATTCTAGGTGGTAGAAGCCTGCCCTTTCTATGACATCAAGATCTAGAGTTCAAACATCGACCTGAAATTCCACAATCTACAACTACAAGTTTTGGTTTACTACCAGAAAGATCTCAGAAGGAAAAAAATTGAAAGATAAAAAACCACCACAAGTTCGAATAAGATGGCTGTTGTTGCCAAATATAGTCACATAAAGCCAGGTCCAATATATATGTCATAATAGTACATCAAATATATAGATTCATGGACACCACACACCAGCAGAGCAAAAAAAATAGTTATAGTACCTGACTTAACAAACATTCATCCTCACAAGAGATCCAAACCCTTCAAAAATGAAAGTAGAGAGGTCAATATGGTTTACACATTTCCTCATCTTTTGCAGGATCAGGACTGTATGGGCGTGGAGAATCTCGAATTTCTGTCAGGGTCTCATCTTCTTCTAGAGCCAAATTGAAAAGACTGTCAGCTTGCATTCCCACCTGTTCCAAGATCCGGTCATACACCTGGCCAATCAGCTCGTCGCCATCCACATCAGGCAACTCGGGGACTAAGTTGTCACCCACGAACTTTTGAAAATCAACAGCAGCATCATGAGCAACTGAAATTGATGTATTCCATCCTACAGTCAAATCAGCTATCCGCTTAGTGGATGTGGACACTTCTTCCTCCAGGCACCTAATTTGTTCATCCTGGTGTTTCACTTTCTCATGAAGGCACGAAATCATGTGTCGATGAGCTTTGTATTTCTCTCGGAGACAGGAAATTATCAAATCCTTGTAGTGACCAGCAACATTACGCCATGAGCAATATGATTAAGGTGGAAACTGCAGATAAGAAATCCAAAATTAAACCAGATTCTCATTTCAAAAAAAAATAAACCAAATTCTCGATTCACAATCCAAATTCAGCTGCACACATCGTGCAATCTCCACAGTGGTACCGCAAATGGAAAAGAACCATAGAGGCATATTTCCCAAACATGGGAAACAGAACCGACATGAAAAGGGCCGTACTTCAGGGTTTGCCTTCTTACGTGGCACATGAGCAATCCTGGCCTTAGTAATAAGTGGCAACAGATCAGAATGACTTTGTTTCTGCAAATCATGATGCAACAAAAATGATCAGTATATTTTATGGGACATTCTAAGTAATAAAGCGCTCTTTATCTAAAAAATGTTTTCGGGGACAAAGCATAGGTTACTGAAATTCCAGCAAAGCAGCTTGATACATAAAAACACTTGTCACTCGATAATGCCTCCTTCATGGGTGGGAAATGCGCATGATGCTAAATGAAATGCAGCAAAACCAGTAAATTTTAGGAAAGAACACATCAACTTTGCAATGCAAAGAAGGATACGTGCATTAATCTGATGCCAAGGATTGGGCGTGTTTCCCTTTAACGAACAATATAATTTAAAGAACTCAGCAATGAAGGACACCGGCAAACAACAATTTGTTTATGAACGATATGCAGCAAATTACATCTGCATTGTTCAGCAGAGGACCGTTCTGTGAAATAAAGCCAGGGGGCAAGCTTCCCATCCTCAAAAGACTCTTCTTGGCAGCATATACTTACCTATTTTCAGTGGACCTTATAACTAATTCCATGGCTATATCCATGGTGATCCCAACTTCCTAATGTGGCATATAGATCTACTATTTCAAATAGCAATCACCTAAACAACCATCCAGATGGTTGCGGACTCACCGGAGATTGCACTGATGTGATGGAAAGGTGGACGCTACTGGGTAAAGAAGGTGCGCGATGGGGGAGGTGCACAAATGTGCAAAAAATGTAACGATACTCGTATATAGATAGAGATACCAGTAACACACAGATCAATTAGTAGTAACCACAAACTCTAAAAGGGATGTAAGCAGACTGTTAACTACTCCCATATTAATTAACCTAGTGTAATTTAACGTGACAGTACTATGAGATGGTGAGTACTAGTAAACAAAAGGGGATTACTTAATTATTAGTGGAATCTATAGCCAGCCACCAAAAGCATCATGATCATGCTAAATATCTAGATTACAGACCATACTTGGTTAAGAACCTAATGTCCATCTCTAATTATCCAAATCTAAGAGCATCTATCGTATTTACGACTGAGTGTAGTGAGTTGGAGACATCCTTAACTCTGCAGCCATCTCCTCTGCATGCATCTGATGGTGCTCCAGCTCCTCCTCTTCAAGGTCATTGTGGATCTCGAGCTATAACCACAGCGACATCATCGCGCGCTGCAGCAAAAGTGAGTGCGGTAGATCTACCCAGTGGATGAACGTGCAGCTCTCACATTCGTAGTTGCAACCCAAGAACCTACGGCCGAAGTTCGTTCCCTCGAATGTGACGCAGCGACGGGGCGCAAGGGCACAATCGCACCAGAGCCAGAGATCCGCATCGGTAACAATGCCGTACCACTCTGTGTCTACCATCCATGTTGGCATCTGAACCCAGGAAACATCATCGATCGAGACAAGCAGAATAGAGAAAAACCCCAAAAGGAGAGAACCCATAAGCTGAATTTGAGAAAATAAACTGAGACCATGAACTCTGGTGTACTTACCCTAACCCGGCCGCCTTGCACATCAAGGTCCCCCATCGTTTGCCTGACCGGCATGACTGAATCCACCGACATTGCTTGAAAAAAGATCACTGATAACTGGGGCCCGCGCTAGAGAGCCCATGGGCCCCCAAACATCACTCACCTAGTTTGACTTGCATTACATGGAGTACTTTTGCAAAACAGATCAAAACTCAATAAGTAAATAAACCAAAGGCCCCCTCTCTTTTTGCAAAAACCCATTACAAAACGGAGACGCTCACAAATGCGTACACACACTCACCCCTATGAATGCTGGTACGCACACCGTACACCTATGAGCACTTCAGAAAGACTGGATCTTGACACTGATCCCGCGGGGCTTGAGCTTGATGAAGTCACCATAGGCACATCGCTATATATTGACGGGAACGTCATCTCTCACTACCCTCATAACCATCCTTCAAAGTCAAGCGCCGAGGCTTCGTGGCGAAGGAAGTGCTAGGGGGTTGGAGCTCATGTTTGTTGGCTGCTATGGGATGTAATTGAACCACTAATAATGTGGCCCATGGTAGTGAGCCCATAGAACCTAGACACCAGTGACCATTACAATTACTTTGGGAAAACCGAGCAAAACTAAATGCAAATGGAAGGCCCATCTCTCTCATTTTTGCGAAAATCCACTACAAAACGCACACGCTCACAAATGCATACACACACTCACCCCTATGAACGCATGAACACACATCCTACCCCTATGAGCACCTGCGAAAGATTGTGTCTTCAGACTGTCCGGTGGGGGTATTGAGCTTGACGAAGTCACCATAGGCACCTACTGCCCTTGTAACCATCGTTCAAAGCCAGGCATTGAGGCTTCATCGAGAAGGAAGAGCTAGAGGAGTCAGAGCTAACATTCCTTGGTTGCTATAAGATATAACTAGACCACTAATAACAATCGGGCCTCATGGTAGTGAGCCCATTGGCCCCAGACATCAAAGCAAGAACGGTGTCAAGTCTTAAACATATATCTTAACGGTGGAGTGGGTAGTGCTAACAAAAATGTTCTTCAAGGTGATTCTAGTGGTAGACTTATGTCTAAGAGAATCAATTGGGAGGGCCCACTATTCAGTGGATAACCGTCTATTTTTCTTTTTAGCATGGTTGTGTGGACCCACTTCAGTTCTAAACGCTGGACCCAAAGTAGTTTTCATAGCTACTTATATACATTGCACACGCCCTTACTATACGTAGCTTAGAAATTTACTATCCTCGTGTCTAAGAATATTGGAGGTTGCCTTGAAAGTTTTTTGAAAAACCTTTTGGAGGTACCCATCGAGGGGTCAATTAATATATCATAAAACACCAAGAGTTTTGACAATAGGTTTAACTTTTTGCTAAGATAGATTTTGCATCTTGACAATTTAATGAAATTAGGTCAAACTTGAGCTACAAGTAAGCGCGGTATAGAATGCTCTTGAATTAAATGTCTTTTTGGAGGTCTATAGGTGCATCTTGTTGTAGTAAACAATTCCATCACTATGAGTTTCCTACTATCTCAGGAAAGAACATTCTCAATTTTCTGAGTGTGATGACGAGATTGTTCTTTCCCATAAAGCAAGTCTGAAGAATATGGATCTAAATGACACACGAGGCAAGTTTTCAGACACATATTGTGGACCAACATGTTGTACTTAAAATTTCCCATGTTTTATGAATTCTCAAACTTTCTAGATAACTTCGCCCACTTGATTGATTTTATGCCGATTTATCGAAATTATTAGGTACAAATTGAACTGCAACAAGTAAATTGAAGGTTGCTTTGAAAGTTTGATGAAAGATCTCTCTTGGAGGTACCCATATCTATCGGGGGGAGGGGTCAATTAATATATGGGAAACCACCAAGAGTTTTGATGATATATAGGTACAGTTCAACTTCTTTCTAAGATTTTGCATCAATTTAATGAAATTAAGTTAGACTTGAGCTAAAAATAAGCATGATATACTTCTCTTCAATTAAATATCTTTTCAGAGGTAGATGGGTGCACCTTCTTGTGGTAAACAATGTCGCCGATGTGAGTTTCCAACTACTAGGAAAGGACATTCTCAATTTTCCGAGTCATGTCATGATCATTCTCTCCCATAAAGGAAGTTCGAAGAATATTGATCTAAATAAATGCCACAAGCCAAAGTTTTCACACACACACACAAACACAGGCACGTGCCACACTCGTATATACTGTATGAAATGTGATTTAACGAACATTAAGTTGTTATTAACCAATAGTCTTGTTAGAGAAAAAGGCATACATTAACTATATTAATAATAACTATCTAGAACCTGGTGGAGTTTGCTCTAGATACTGTTCAACACGAATCCAACTACTCTGAACCATTGGATCTAACAGCCCAACGACCATGGTTGGTACTATGGATCCAATTCAAAACTGCCTACCTAACTCCACCCACTTGAATGACTTTATGTCAATTTATCGAAAATAGGTCAGATTTGAACTTGTATTAGTAAATTTTAGGTTACTGTGAAAGTTCTACGAAAATACTTTGGAGGTACCCATCGGGGGTCACAATTAATATATGAGAAACCATCCAACGAGAGTTTTGATGACAAGTTGGATCAAGACTCGCAAATCCAAAAAAATTGCTAACTGTTGGATCTTATTTTCCATTCCTAGCATCTAAAAAGATTCTACTAATAGTCTTGATGAGAACGATGAACGCTAGTATGCGCGAACCTCAAAACACACACGTCATTGCTCAATTTAGGGTCCTTGTGCTAAATGCATGGACTTGGATGCAATTTTTCATTTTTTATGAGGTCTTTGATATGTAACTTGTACTTCCACCGACCGTGTTCACTCTCAAGCACATCGCACCTACTAGACCAACCATTAGATCGGCCATTCGTAATACTTCTTATTATCTTATCTTTATCTTGTCATATCTCTTACAATAACGTACCATACCACGCGCTACATATAGTGTACGGATTAACTTTGAACATTGACCGTTTGATCAAGACTGGCAAATCCAAACATTGCTAACCGTTGGATCTTCTTTTCCATTCTTAGCATCTAGAAATGTTCTACTAATAGTCTTTAGAATGATGACCGCTAGTATACGTAAACCTCTAGCTCAAAATACACACTTCATTGCTTAGTTTCAGGGTCGTCCTTGTGCTAAATGCATGGACTTGGATGCAATTTTCATTTTTTATGAGGTCCTTGATGTAAATTGTAATTCTACCCACCGTGTTAACTCTCAAAGCACCTCGCTTCCTACGAGACCTACCATTAGATCGACCATTCGCAGTACTTCTTATCTTATCTTTATCTTTGTCTCTTATCTCTTACAATACCATGCATACCACCACTACATAGTGTAGGAATTAACTTATTTGAAAATTGACCATTGGATCAACACTGGCAAATCCATTGCTAACCGTTGGATCTTCTTTTCCATTCTTAGCATCTAGAAAGATTCTACTGATATTCTTTAGCACGATGAACACTAGTATGCACAAACCTCAAAACACATAGTACTTCATTACTCGGTTTAAGGGTCCATGTGCTAAATGCACAGACTTGTTGATGCAATTTTCATTTTTTTTGAGGTCCTTAATGTAACTTGTACTTCCACCGACCGTGTTAACTCTCAAGCACCTCACTCTTATGAGACCTACCATTAGATCGGCCATTCGCAGTACTTCTTTCTTATCTTTATCTTGTCTCCTATCTCTTACAATATATACCATACCACTACATATAGTGTAGAGATTAACTTTGAACATTAACAGTTGGATCAAGACTGGCAAATCCAAACATTGCTAACCGCTGGATCTTCTTTTCCATTCTAGCATCTAGGTCTGTACTCCCTCGCTCCGTCCCAAAATATAAGGCGCCTAAGGATTGGTCAAAAGTCAAACCTTACTAACTAAAAAAATATCTACATCTACAATATTGAATGGACATATTAAGAAAATATACTTTATGGTGAATCTATTGATATTAATTTAGTATTGTAAAATTTTCTATTTTTGTGTACAATCAGGGTCAAACTTAAAAAATGTTGACTTTTGACTAATCCTTAGGCGCCTTACATTTTGGCGGAGGGAGAACCATTGGATCTAACAGCCCAACGGTCATGATTAGTGCTATAGATCCAATTCAAAACTGCTCCAAGATAGTAGTATATGAGAGAATACAGTCTACTATGCTATAAAATTTTGGGGGTGGTGACATGATGGTTGTAGAACATGCATGGTGGAGTTTGCTCTAGGTACTATTCAACACGAATCCAACTTCTCTGAACCATTGGATCCAATAGCCCAACGGTCAGATTGGTGCTATGGATCCAATTCAAAACTGCTCCACTATAGTAGTACAGTATAGATGTTGATAAAATTTATATTTTTTTGTGCTTTACCAATTATAATTTTATATAGTGATGATATGTCATACGATTTACTATCTGAGCCTTATTAAGGTGTGCCTTTTTACACAATGCGAGAGTAGTATATTTCTTTGCTTAGACATATGGTTGCCTCTGTCCACGTGTTGTACATGCTAAGAGAATAAAATATTGGCAGGGGAAGAAGGCAGCATCGAAGAGAAGTTGAAGGCGGTTCCATGTCTGAGCAAAGTTATGATGGGTTTTTGACACGAGGTACTCCTACGGCCTTACACTGTACACTCTACTAGTAGTAAATTTCAGGACCTATGCATGCAAAACAAATCGTGTGTTTTATCTCTCCTTCCCTATGCTCCATCTGTCGTCCCCTTTCCCCTCGGGCACCGGTCCGGCTGATCTCTCTCCCCTCGTTCACAGCGTGGCGCTGCGCACGTGTGCCTTGGTATGGCGGCTCTGTGTCTTTGGCGTGTTCGGAATACAAGCATTAGGGTGGAGTAGGGACGAGGAGGAGTACATAGGAAGGAAACCACTTTGGTCCTTGGCGGCAAAAAAATTCAAACTTTTCCGGTTTTCAAAATTTTCACTTGCTTCCCAAACATCGGGAGGGAAGGAAATTTTGAACCAGTTTTGAACATTGACCATTTGATCAAGACTAGCAAATCCAAATTTTGAACATTGATCGTTGGATCAAGACTGGCAAATCCAAACTTTGAACATTGATCGTTGGATCAAGACTGGCAAATCCAAACTTTGCTAACCGTTGGATCCTCTTTTCCATTATTAGCATCTAGAAAGATTCTACTGATAGTATTTAGCACAATGGATGCTAGTATGCGCATACCTCAAAACACATACTTCATTGCTCAGTTTCAGGGTCCTTGTGCTAAATGCATGTATGGACTTGGATGCAATTTTCATTTTTATGAGGTCCTTGACGTAACTTGTACTTCCTTGTACGAACTCTCAAGCACCTCTCCTCTGAGACCAACCATTAGATCGGCCATTGCGGTACTTCTTATCTTATCTTTATCTTGTCTTATCTCTTACAATACCATACCACAATTGTATAGTGTCTGAATTAACCCGAACATTGACCGCTGGATCAAGACTGCCAAATCCAAACATTGCTAACCGTTAGATCTTCTATTTTCCCTTAGCATCGAGAAAGATTCTATTGATAGTCTTTAGCATGATGAACGCTAGTATGCACAAACCACAAAACACACACACTTCATTATTCAGTTTTAGGGTCATTGTGTTAAATGGATGGACTTGGATGCAATTTTCATTTTTTATGAGGTCCTTGATGTAAGTTGTACTTCCATCGACCGTGTTAACTGTCAAGCACCTCTCTCCTACGAGACCTACCATAGTTAAAAGAAAATGCAACCACCCCAATTATCACACAAACTGGACCAACGGTTTCTTATACGTAATGCCCAAGTTTTTAGTACTAGGATTTTTCAAGCTTCGTCCTAGCAAACTTTGCACACTTCAGTGACTTCTTGTCGATTTAACAAAATTAGATCAAACTTGAGCTACAAGTAAGCGTGATAGATTGCTCCTGAATTAAATGTATTTTCGTAGGTAGATGGGTGCATCTTCTTCTAGTAAACAATGTCGTCTATGTGAATTTCTAACTATGAGGAAAGAAAATCCTCAGTTTTCCAAGAGATGATGAGATGGTTCTTTTATGCAAAGAAAGTCTGGAGAATATGGATCTCAATGCCATAAGCCAAACTTTTAGACATATTAAGTGGACCAACGTGTTTTACTTACGATTCCCATGTTTTATGAGTTTTCAAACTCCCTATGTAGCTAATTAACTTTGCCCAACTTGAATGACTATATGCCTATAGTTATCGAAATTTGGTCAAACTTGAACTACAACAACTAAATTATTGTACGTTGCTTCTAAAGAATTACAAAAAACTTTTGGAGGTGAACACATTGGGGGCTCAATTAATATATTAGAAAACAACCGAGAGTTTTCACAATAGGTTTTTAACTCCTTTCTAATTAAGATTTTGCATCTTGACAATTTAACCAAAAATTAGCTCAAACATGAGCTACAAGTAAGCGCGATAGATTGTTTTCTTTAATTAAATGTCCCTTTAGAAGTAGATGGATGCATCTTCTTGTAGTAATCAGTACCGTTGGTGTGAGTTTCCAACTATCAGGAAAGAACATTCTCAATTTTCCGAATGATGATGAGATTATTGTTCGTTTTCGTAAACAAAGTCCGAAGGTTATGGACCTAAATGCCACAAGCCAAGCTTTTAGACATATATAGTGGACCCTCATGTTGTACTTATGATTCCCGTGTTTTATGAGTTTTCAAACTTATTCTATAGCTAACTTTGACCACTTGAAATTGATTTTATGTCGATTTATTGAAATTAGTTCAATTTTGAACTACAAGTAAATTGTAGGTTGCATTGAAAGATTTACGTTTTAGGGAGGTAACCATTGGGGGCTGATTTAATATATCACAAACCACCACCGATAGTTTTTACAACAAGTTCAACTACTTGCTAAGATTTTGCATCTTGACAATTTAACGAAATTATATCAAACTTGAGCTACAAGTAAATGCGATAGATTGCTCTTGAGTTAATTGTCTTTTCGGAGGTAAACGGGTGCATCTTCTTGTAGTAAACAATGTCGTTGATGTGAGTTTCCAAATATCAGGAAATATCATTCTTGATTTTCCGAGTGACGATGAGATTGTTCCTTTCTGTAAAGACAGTCTGAAGAGTATGGATTTGAATGCCACAAGCCATTTTTTTAGACATCTTATCTTACTAGTATCTTATCTTATCTTATCTTACCACTATATAGTGTACGAATAACTTTGAATGTTGATCGTTGGATCAAGACTCGCGAATCCCAACATTTCTCGCCGTTGGATATTCTTTTCCATTCTAGCATCTAGAAGATTCTATTGATAGTCTTCAGCATAATGAATGCTATGCACAAACCTCAAAACACACTTCTCCGTCATAATAGAAGCTTCTCCCTTGTTTATCTAGATCATGTTATCAAAAAAATCATGTGTTAGGTAGCTAATAATATTTGACTTCTACATTATGATACAAAGTATAAGGACCAAATGTACACCCATACTTTATAGATATTGATCAAATTTATATTTTTTTTGCTTTACCAATTTTAATTGTATATAGTGATGATATGTCATACGTCTACTATCTGAGTCTCACATGCAAATAGTAGCTAATAATCGTTGACTTCTACATGATCTTGCCAGTATATAGTGTACAAACAACTTTGAATATTGACAGTTGGATCAAGACTAGCAAATCCCAACATTTCCAATCGCTGGATCTTCTTTTCCATTCTAGCATCTTCAAGATTCTATTGATAGTCTTCATTACAAACCACTATATAGTGTACGAATAACTTTGAATGTTGACCTTTGGATCAAGACTCGTGAATCCCAGCTTTTCGAGCTGTTGGATCTTCTTTTCCATCCTATCATCTAGAAGATTCTACTAATAGTCTTCGGCATAATGAATGTTATGCACAACCTGAAAACACACTTCTCCATCATTCTAGAATCTTCTCCCTTGTTTCTCTAGACCATGTTATCAAAAAATTCATGTGTTAGGTAGCTAATAATATTTTACTTCTACATGATGATACAAAGTACAAGGACCAAATATATACACCCATACTTTATAGATATTGATCAAATTTATATTTTTTTTGTGCTTTACCAATTTATAGATGTTGATCAAATTCCTGGTTAACTCCTTTCTAATTAAGATTTTGCATCTTGACAATTTAACAAAAAATTAGCTCAAACTTGAGCTACACGTAAGCGTGATAGATTTTTCTTTAATTAAATGTCTCTTTGAAGGTAGATGGATGCATCTTCTTGTAGTAATCAGTATCGTCGGAGTGAGTTTCTAACTATCAGGAAAGAACATTCTCAATTTTCCGAGTGATGATGAGATTAGTGTACGAATAACTTTGAATGTTGACCATTGGATCAAGACTCGCGAATCCCAGCATTTCTAGCCGTTGGATCTTCTTTTCCATTCTAGCATCTAGAAGATTCTATTAATAGTCTTGAACACAGTGAATGCACTATGCATAAACTCTCCAAACACACTTCACGATCATACTAGAATCTTCTCCCTCGTTTCTCTAGATCATGTTACCAAAAATTTCAAGTGTTAGGTAGCTAATAATCTTTGACTTCTACACATGATGATACAAACTACAAGGACCAAATATACACCCATACTTTATACAGTAGATGTTGATCAAATTTATATTTTTTTGTGCTTTACCAATTATAATTTTATATAGTGACGATATGTCATATGATTTACTATCTGAGCCTTATTAAGGTGTGCTTTTTTACACAATGCGGGAGTAGTATATTTCTTTGCTTAGACATATTGTCACCTCTGTCCACGCGCTGTACATGCTGAGAGAATAAAATAGTTGGCATGGGAAGAGGGCAGCAGGGAAGAGAAGTTGAAGGCAGTTCTATGTCAGTGCAAAGTTATGATGGGTTTCTCACACGAGGTACTCCTGCGGCCTTACAGTGTACACTCTACTTGTAGTAAATTTCAGGACCTATGCATGCAAAACAAATCGTGCGTTTTCTCTCTCCTTCCCTATGCTCCATCTCTCCTCCCCTTTCCCCTCGCACACCGGTCCTGTTGATCTCTCTCCCCTTGTCCACAGCGTGGCGCTGCGCACGTGTGCCTTGGTACGACGGCTCTGTGTCTCTAGCGTGTTCGGCAACCGCGCGTTGGTGTGTAGTAGGGACGAGGAGGAGTACATAGGAAGGAAACCACTTTGGTCCTTGGCGGGAAAAAAATCAAAATTTTCCGGTTTTCGAAATTTTCACTTGCTTTCCAAACATCGGGAGGGAAGGTTATCCAAAAGATTGGCCAAACATCGGGTTTATTTCAACCCGAACGAGCAAGGTCATCAAGGCCATATTGACATTATAGTTTACAATTTGATAGAGTTCCCACGATAGTTTGGTAGATGGGTGCATCTTGGCGTAGTAAGCATTATTGCATGTGGGAGTTTCCAACAATTAGAAAAAAAAGAATTTCAATTTTCCCAGTGAGGACGGTGATGTTTTTTTGTGAAGAAAGTCCAAATAATATGGTTCAGAATGCCACAAGACACACATACTGTAGTTGATCATGGTTCCTATCTAACTTTGGCTAAAAGTTTACATATTACGATGGGTCGTGACATGCGGTACTAGTACACATACTACAGTACTACGTAGTAGATTTTCTCTCTCCTTCGCCCCCCTCTCACCATCCATCCACTATAATCTCCATTTCTCCTTCCTTCCCATGTAAGCTTTCACACAATATTTATACTTCTAGTCTGAGATGCAGCGGTGCAGAAAAAGATGAGGCCTACGCCATACCACCATCAATCAAGTTCATTGACGCAACTTTGTGAAGAGTATACATATAGTAGTAGTATTGTAGCTAGATAAGTATGTACTACTATAGGCACTTAATTTTTAACGAACGAAGTAAGAGACACCAAGTAATTCAGCATGATTCTCTTCATTTTTGGATAAAGCGGGGCACCTCCTGAATTCTCTGGGCCGAGAAAAATCAAGAACCGACAAGTCTGGTATAATCCTTTTTTTGTTGACGGGACGAGTCTGGTACAATCTATTTATGATATTTTGGGATAGTTTTCAGGGTATTAACACAAGCACGACTATAAATAGACATTATTAATTGCAACAGTACGCATCCCTACTTTCACCCAAAGCACCCAACCCACCGTTGCTTAGAACTTGATCTCTCTCTATTTCCTTCCAAAATGTCGTATGACAACTCTCTCCAGAACACGTCGATTGACCTGACAAATGGGAAAGGCCCCGAAACTCCACCTAGAAGCCCAAACTCAGTCGATGGGCCATGGCTGTCGCCGCTGTCTGACTCCTCTAATGAAGAAGATAGCCACTAGCGGTGCTTTTTCGAAGGGACACCACCAGCAACGCTGAGCGACTCCGATAAGATGAGACTGAGGAAGAGGAGGAGTCTGAGGTCGACCTTGAGGAGGAGGCCGAAGACGACGACAGGGAGGAGGCCGAAGACGATGACGAGGAGGAGGTCGAGGACGACGACGAGGAGGTCTCTTCCCACCCCCACCGAAGATGCGTGCCCGAGTGCAAAATTAAATGGCGTCCATAGAAGAGGCGGGCAGTGTACTATATCTCGTTCTACGAAGCATCTTGGCTTTGGTAAATAATGTTATTAATGAGAGTTCCAAACTTTTAGGAAAATGCTTTTCAATTTCCAAGTGATAGGATTTGTTTTGTAACACCCCAAAACTTTAATCAAGATTAACAAGTTCTAATCACCCAATTTAGGGTTAACAAAAAGTTTTATTAATAAAATGTTTATGAATGCATGTTAGTTTGCATTAATGTGTGATTATTTGAAAATGCCAGGCTTGATTGTTACAAATGATGTGAAATGGTTTAAAGGTGAATGCCACATCATCTAGGCCATTTACAAGCAAAACCAAAAGAAAAAGAAATCAAATATGAATAAATAAAGCAAATGGCCATTTTGACAAAAGTTAACCACTAGGTCACTTTGCATGTTCCTAGAAGATTAATTCTAATAGAAGCATTTCTATTTCTTTTCACCCCTTGCTAGACCAAGTAAAAGTGAATCAAGGCCCACTTTACAAACTTACAAAAACATCTTTCAAATTAATTTAATGGACAATTGAAAATTGAATCTAGTTCATATGTTAAGATCCCACTTTTTCAAAAACCTACCAAACCAATTCCCCTTGACCTCTCCAAGCAAATATAGACTCTCAAGCTTAAGTTAAGATCATCCAAAAACTTTCACTCAAAAATTCCAAAGTAAAATTATTTTGGCCATTACCACAAACACCTTGTAGACACAGAACCATTACTGCCTAACATCACTGTTTTGGAGCAGTAATCTCCCACCTCAGTGTGCCCTCTTAAACCTCCTATCTCCCCTGAGCCTAACCAAGCACTAGAAAAGCCCCCTCTTTGCCGTGTGCATAGTGGAGCGCCGCCCGTTTTTGGTCATCGCTGGCCGACAGTGGGAAGCACGCCAGGAGCCTCGCCGCCCTCGCCAATGATGTGCACCAGACACGCTGCACTCCACCGCCACCCCTGTCCAAGCCTCGACCCCAGCCGAGCCCTGGACCATCCTAGAACCGCCGCACCCTATGCCTCTGCACCATGTCTAGAGCGCGCCATCTCGACGCGCCCGACCAGCTCGCACAGACCGCGCGTCACCCCCGCCTCGCGTGCACTAGCTCGCCATGATCACCCCAACCCGACAGACAACCCCGTTCGCCATCGCGCGACCCGCAGCTGCCGCACACTGTCGCAAACACCTATACATCCACGCCGAGCGCCGTACGCTCCCGACCAAATCACACCACCCCACGCCTTGCCTTTACGCCCGTGAGAACCACCAGGGAACCACGCACTATCCACTAGCATCCACCACGCTGATAGCCGCTTGTAGCATCGTCACCGACGAGCTCGCGCCTGCACCGTTCGGTCCCCTTGCCGCAGTATAAAAGGAGGCCTTCCCTGCCTCATTTCTCCACCCTAACACTCACCACTCCTCACTGGTCCTCCCCCAGTTCTTCCTGGAGCAAGGCGAGCTCTCCTTCGCCGAAATTTGGCTGGAGCCCACTGCTGCTGGAGGAGAAGGGCATCGTCGATTTTGACCACCCCAAGACCTTCCGTGACCGCGCCTCGAACCGCCATCGTCTACCACGTTGATCGCCCCTGTCGCCAACTATAGCTAGAGCCCAGGTGAGCCTAGCCAGACCCCACCGCCGCGCTAGGTTTAGTTCCTCGCTGGAGTAGTTTGTCATCGACGATGACTTCTAGCCATTGGATTAGAATTAGATCGCACGGCTCAGATGCGTAGATACCGTTTCACTTAGATGCAGTCGCTGACGAGTGGACCCCCTATGTCAGTAGCCCGCTGCACTGTGCAGTGCAGTTGGGCCAGCCCGTTTAGCTTTCCCGCGCTGGCCTGGAAATCAAATATGGATTTTCCATTTTAATTAAAACCTTATTCTGTCCACAGATTCAAAAATCAATTCAGAGAGTTTCACTGAACCAAATTGCATGATTCCAATTTTGTTAGAAAGATATTTAAATTATCTATCCAAGCCCGTTGGATTTAAACCATTTGGAGTTAGATATAATCTTTAGTAAAAATAAGAAGACATAGACTTTTCTACATTCAAACATTTCTCAAAAATCAACCATAATAGCTTTTGAGTTGATTCCAACTCTCAAAAATCACATTTGATAATATCTATCTTAATATGTAAAAGTATTTAGGTTTGCCTGAAGTGACATTGGACTAGTACCAAAAGAGTGCTATTAGGGCATTTCTAGTCACTTTAAACCTATTAAATGATAATCTTAAAGTTAATAAAATGTGACCAACCCCTTTAAATCACATTCCCATATATTAGAATAGGTGGTGATGACATGTGTCAACATGATCCCATATTCTAATTGGAGAATATTAAATATTAATTAATTTCAATGAGCAGAAATTACTTTTCTCTAATAAGACAAATAAAACTAGTTCTTTATTTCATGTGATGATTGTGATGATGTTAGATCATCAAGTGTGAGCCTTAGTGTGCTGAATAGAACTAGTTAAGTATTTTTTGGTGGTTGTGTACCCCATATTTTAGATATAGATGATAGTACCGACCCAAGATATGAGGAGGAGGAGTTCTACCCAGAAGAAGAGGAGGAAAACTTCAACCACTGCTCTACTCAAGGCAAGATTTAACCTAAGCAAGATGCATTAGGCATGCTTTGGTTATATACCTTGATTTATACCCATCACAAGTTTTACTTGCAAGCTTTATTCTTCTACTTTACTAAAGTTCTTTACTTTTTAATACTTTTTGGAGTATTAAAGGAATAGTATAGATAGCATAAAGAGTATAAAACTAGGACTATACTTAGATGTCATTCTATGGCAGGAGATTGAAGATAAGCACCCCTCATTAGTGAACACTCTTAACTTAGTGGCTAGTGCTAAGCACAAAACTTGATCACTTTAGATGGGAATAGTTGGTGAAAAGGATTATGAAAACCTTGGAATGATGCTCATTCTATTGAAATGTGTTGACATGTGTTGAGAAACACAAATGGATTTGATGATGAAAATGTTGAGGCATGAGTCTTAGCCCTTTATAAAAACTGATGGTTGGGTTCAGATGCGATACCATTCCAATTTTACCGTACAACCACAATACGTGAATTGGGTAGGGCATAGCCGGAATTTTATATGCATTAGTATGGGTTCCCTTGCGGAAGAGGTTTGAGCTGAGGCTACCTCGTGAGTGTGAATTGTCCACCTACGCAGTGCCCAGAATGGCAGATGGCCATGGCTGGGAGGCCAAGCTCATAGGGGAGGTTTCTATACTAGAGTGTGTAATTGAAAGGTTATGATTGATTATCCGCATACTAAGTATGATGATTTAGGGTTATCCCTGACGGATGTATCGAATTTTGTGGTGAAAGTGTACCACCTCTATAGAGTGTCAAACTATTCGAATAGCCGCGTCCATGGTCATGGACAATTGGAGTGGCCATACTGTTCCTTCGTCAGATGTTTTCAAAATGACTCGTGAACTGAACTATGATTCTGACTTGACCACAACAGGGTTGTGAATATGAAAACTAGGTTCCCACTTAAGTGATTTAGAATATTAATCTAGTTTTCTTTACTTCTAAACTCAGTTTAGATAAATCTGGCTTTTTGCAAATAAACCTAGAGCCTAAGATTCCTACTAGAGCTACCTTAATTGCTAGTGATAGTTTGCGAGTACTGAAAGAGTACTCATGGCTTTGTCCCTGGCTATTCCCGTGGCCATACTATGAGGAGGACTATCAGGATGATGGACAGCAGGACGTCTACGACAACTAGGATCATCTCCTATCGTCAGCATTGCAGTGACCCTAAAGATGGAGCCCACTACTACGCTTATTATTCCGCTACTTGTTTGTATTAAGACTGGATCATGAGATCTTTTATTTGTGTAAGACCTTATTATGGTTTGTAATGGATGATATACTGTGATATCCAATCTGTTATGTCTCGCAAAAATGGTAATCCTGGGATTGTGAAGTATGGCATAACAGGCATCTGGGATTAAAAATGCGGGTGTTGACATGTTTTTAGTAATTAAGTATGTCCGGATAATTAGGCTTAGTGTGCACTCACAGTATTCTAGCAAAATATAGATAATTTCCACCGCATGTTACTACTATATGAAAATACTTATTTCAATGTGTGTCATGATACATAGTTTTTTTGTGGGAGGGGGGTGGTAATGATACATAGTTGAAACTTAAATGGTGTCCTCTTATATTTGTGCTTGTTTGGATGAAAACTACAAACATGGATTTGGACAACAATCGAAAAACTTGCTACACAATAGTAGAATAACCATGTATGAACACTGTTCACATTTTAAGCCAAGTTACCAATGCCAAGGTCATATATGCATCACTCGTCCCATTTATTGGGATAAGTTAAAGAAAAGTAAAGAAAACAATAAAAAGATATTAAGCACTTATGTATGGTGTCCTATTCCGTAAATTATAAACATGAATTTTGACAAGGTTTTAAAAACTTCGTCACAATATGACCAGCGATGTGTTAACGTATACTTGGGTTTCAAGTTAAATAATGACAAAGGTCGTGTCCATTTTGGGTAGACGTGGTGCATCTTGGCATGGCATACTAATGTTGTTAATTGGACTTTTCAACTTTTATGTATAGAATTTTGTTAAATTATTTTAGAAGTGCCACATATAATTATTTTTTAAAGAAAAGGCAAACAGTATGGCTCTGAATGCCACAACACACTAAATTTCACACAAAATAGAGCATGTTTCATGGTTAACAAGTTTTATGAATTTTCAGGTCTTCTAGCTAATTTCGCATAATTAAATGACAGTTTGTCAATAAAACCAAAGTAGGTAAATTTTGAACTACAAGTGCGTGATAGATTGCTTGTAAATTTGTAAGAAATTCATATAGTACTAATTATTGTACCCACGCAGTCATACTGAAAACCGACTATTGTTTTGAAAGATACAACTTCTTTGTATGAATTTTCATGCTGACACATCTGACCATGTTTTAAAAAAGTGAAAGAAAATAAGGAAATATGCACAAAACCTTTTAGTAGTACTCCTATTAAAAATTCATACTTGTAAAATAGTAAAGACGGCGTTGTTAAAGTTTCAATACAAGGGACCTAGGCACCTTCACTAGCCCTCCACAATTAACCTTTCTTCCTCTTAGACTTTGCAGCTATGGCTCCGAAGACCAGAGCTCCCCATGGGAACAAGAAGACCCAAGTGGCAACGATAAAGGTCGTGGAAAAAAATAAGTCATGTCGCCGGCTTCCGAATCCTAGTCTAGCCACTCCAAGTCGTAGTCTCGCACTAGGCAGCCGCAGGAAGAAGCAGGTGTCGAGGTCCGTCAAGGCCGGGCTGCATTTCCCCGTCGGCCGGATCGGGCGCTACCTCAAGGAGGGTTGGTACTCCCAGCGTATAGGCTTCGGGGCTCCCGTCTACCTCGCGGCCATTCTCGAGTACCTCACCGTCGAGGTGCTAGAGCTCGTCGGGCAAGCTGCGAAGGACATCAAGAAGATCCGCATCATCCTAAAGCACGTGTTGCTCAGCGTCATGCGCGACGAGGAGCTCATCAAGCTGCTGGCCGGTGTTACCATCGCGCACAGCGGCGTGCTTCCCAGTATCCATGATCCTTGCTTGGCGATGGTACCACGGAGGACGCAGCCAAGTTACCCATAGAGGATCCTGCCAAGTCGCTTGAGAAGATCACGGAGTCCCCTAGAAGTCGTTAAGTTGTACTAGTACTACTCTGTATGTGTTTGGGTTTGCTCTATTTGTAGTTTGGTTAATCATTAGTATCATTGTAATATTTAGATATGTGATGCTAAGAAAAAGCTTGTGAGTGTTCTAAAAAAATGCTGTTTTCCTAATCTTATCTTATACTCCATTTATTTAATACTCCCTTTGTTCAGAAATATAAGACGTTTTAGCTTTGTGTATCGAATATATCTAGACGCCCATACACTAAAAGGCTTCTAGATACATTCATTTCACAAAGCTAAAACATCTTATATTTCTAAACGGCGGGAGTATTACTCAGCATATTAGGTTTAGTCAAAGTCAACTGTTATAAAGTTTGACCAAACTATATATAGTATTAAATATTATACTCGTTGAAAATAAATCAATATACAGTAAACAATATCGTCGGTGTGAGTTTCGAACTATCAGGACATTCAATTCTCAATTTTCCAAGAGATGACAAGAGAGGTTGTTATTTTTCATCAAGAAAGTCCGAAGAATATGGATCTAAATGCCACAATCCAGATTTTCAGACATATATATAGTGGATCGACATGTTGTACTGACGATACCCATGTTTTATGTGCTTTCAAACTTCCTATCTAACTCTCCCAACTTGAATGACTTTATCCCGATTTATCAAAATTATATTAGGTCAAATTTGAACTACAAGTAAATTGTAGGTTGCTTTGAAAGTTTCATGAAAAAGCTTTTGGAGGTACCCTTCGGGGGAGGGGTGAATTAATATATCAGAAACCACTATGAGCTTTGATGATAGGTTCAACTTCTTTCTAAGATTTTGTACCTTGACAGTTTAACAAAATTAAGTCAGAAATGAGCTACATGTAAGCGTGATAGATTGCTCTTGAATTAAATGTCTTTTTGGAGGTAGATGGGTGCATCTTATTGTAGTAAACAATGTCATCGGTGTGAGTTTCCAATTATCAGGAAAGACCATTCTCAATTTTCTGAGTGATCTCAAGATTATTCTCTCTCGTAAAGGAAGTTCGAAGAATATCGATCTAAATGCCAGAAACCAAGTTTTCACACATATATAGTGGACCAACATATTGTACTTATGATTTCCTGTGTTTTATGAATTCTTAAACTCGCTACCTAACTTCGCCCACTTGAATGACCTTATGTCGATTCGTCAAAATTAGGTCAAATTTGAACTACTACAAGCAAATTGTAGGTTACTGTGAAAGTTTTACGAAAAAGCTTTTGAAGGTACCCATCGGGGGGTCACAATTAATATATGAGAAACCATCCAACGATATTTTTGACGACAAATTGAACTTCTTGCTAAGATTTTGCATCTTGCTAGTTTAACAAAACTAGGCCAAAATTTAGCTACAAGTAAGTGGAATAGATTCCTCTTGATTTAAAAGTCTTTTCGGAGGTAGATATAGGTGCATCTTCTTGTAGTAGACAATGCCGCCTGTGTGAGTTTTCAACTATCTTAGGAAAGAACATTCTTAAATTTTCAAGCGATGACTAGATTGTTCTTTCCCCTAAAGAAAGTCCAAATACTATGGATCTGAATCCCACTACCCAAGTTTTCACACATATATAGTCGACCAACACGATGCACTTACAATTTCCCATGTTTTATCAGTTCTCAAATTTCCTAGCTAACTTCACCCTATTGAATGATTTTATATCGATTTATCGAATCAGGTAAAATTTGGACTACTACAGGTAAATTGTAGGTTGCTTTGAAACTTTTAAGAAAAAGCTCTTGGAGGTACCCATCGAGGGGAAGGGTCAATTAGTATATATCAGAAACCACCAAGAGTTTTGACGACAGGTCCATCTTCTTGCTAAGATTTTGCATCCTAACTATTTAATGAAATTAGGTCAAACTTTGCTCACTGTTTCCAGAAATTAGGTCAAAATTTGCTAACCGATTAACTTTGAACATTGACCGTTGGATATTCTTTTCCATTCTTAGCATCTAGAAAGATTGTACTGATAGTCTTTAGCACGATGAACACTACTATGCGCAAACCTCAAAACACACAGTACTTCATTATTACTCAGTTTCAGGGTCCTTGTGCCAAATGCACGGACTTGGATGGAATTTTCATTTTTTATGAGGTCCTTGATGTAACTTGTACTTCCACCGACCACTCGAGCACCTCGCTCTTAAGAGACCTACCATTAGATTGGCCATTTGTAGTACTTCTTATATTTATCTTGTCTATTATCTCTTACAATACCATATATACCACCACTACATAGTGTAGGGATTAACTTATTTTGAACATTGACCATTGGATCTCAAGACTGGCAAATCTAAACATTGCTAACCGTTGGATCTTCTTTTCCATTCTTAGCATCTATACAGATTCTATTGATAGTCTTTAGCATGATGAACACTAGTACGCAGAAACCTCAAAACACAGTACTTCGTTACTCGGTTTTACGGTCCTTGTGGTAAATGCATGGACTTGGATGCAATTTTAGTTTTTTATGAGATCCTTGATGTAAATTGTAATTCTACCCACCGTGTTAACTCTCAAGCACCTCGCTCGACCTACCATTCGATCGGCCATTCGTAGCACTTCTTATCTTATCTTTTATCTTGTCTCATATCTCTTACAATACGATACCACTAAATAGTGTCTGGATTAACTTTGAACATATTAACAGTTGGATCAAGACTAGCAAATCCAAACACTACTAACCATTGGATCATTTTCCATTCTTAGCATTGAGAAAGATTCGATCTGTTGATAGTCTTTAGCACGATGAACGCTAGTATGACCAAACCTAAAAACACACAGTACTTCATTGGTCAGTGCCAGGGTCCTGGTGCTAAAATGCATGGACTTGGATGCAATTTTCATTTTTTACGAGGTTCTTGATGTAACTTGTAGTTCCATCGACCGTGTTAACTCTCAATCACCTCGCTCCTACGAGACCTACCATTAGATCAGCCATTCGCAGTACTTCTTATCTTACCTTTATCTTGCCTTTTATCTCTTATAATACAATGCCTACCACCACTAAATAGTGTAGGGATTAACTTATTTGAACATTGATCGTTGGATCAACACTGCCAAATCCAAACATTGCTAACCGTTGTAGTTCCACCGACCGTGTTAACTCTCAATCACCTCGCTCTTACGAGACCTACCATTAGATCGGCCATTCGCAATACTTCTATCTTATCTTTATCTTGTCCCGTATCTCTTACAATATATACCATACCACTACATATAGTGTAGAGATTAACTTTGAACACTAACAGTTGGATCAAGACTGGCAAATCCAAACATTGCTACTGTTGGATCTTCTTTTCCATTCTAGCATTTAGGTCTGTACTCCCTCGCTCTGTCCTAAAATATAAGGCGCCTAACGATTGGTCAAAAGTCAAACCTTACTAACTTTGACCAAATATTTTAAAAAAATATCTGCATCTACAATATTGAATGGACATATTAAGAAAATATACTTTATGGTGAATCTATTGATATTAATTTAGTATTCTAAAATTTTATATTTTTGTGTATAATCATGGTCAAACTTAAAAAATGTTGACTTTTGACTAATCCTTAGGCGCCTAATATTTTGGCGGAGGGATTACTATTCAACACGAATCCAGTTGCTCTGAACCATTGGATCTAGCCGCCCAACTGTCATGATTAGTGATATGGACCAATTCAAAACTACTCCATTATAGTATTATATGATAGAATATAGTCTAATGTTCTATGAAATTTTGGGGGTGGTGACATGATGGTTGTAGAACATGCATGGTGGAGTTTTCTCTAGGTACTATTCAACACGAATCCAACTTCTCTAAACCATTGGATCCAACAGCCCAATGGTCAGGATTGGTGCTATGGATCCTATTCAAAACTGCTCCACTATAGTAGCATAGTATAGTACAGATGTTGATAAAATTTATATTTTTTTATGCTTACAGATTATAATTTTATATAGTGATGATATGTCATACGATTTACTATCTGAGCTTTATTAAGGTGTGCTTTTTTACACAATGCGGGAGTAGTATATTTCCTTGCTTAGACATATGGTCACCTCTGTCCACGCGACGTACATGCTTAGAGAATAAAACGTTGGCAGGGAAAGAGAGGAGTAACAAAGAGAAGTTGAAGGCAGTTCCATGTGAGAGGAAAGTTATGATGGTTTTCTGACACGAGGTACTCCTGTGGCCTTAAGTGTACACTCTATTACTAGTTAATTTCAGGACCTATGCACGCAAAACAAATTGTGTGTTTTCTCTCTCCTTCCCTTTGCTCCATCTCTCCTCCCCTTTCCCCTCGCGCACTGGTCCGGCTGATCTCTCTCCCCTCGTCCACAGCGTGGCGCTGCGCACGTGTGCCTTGGTACGGCGACTATGCATCTCTGGCTTGTTCGGCAGCCACGCGTTGGTGTGGAGTAGGGACGAGGATAAGTACATTGGAAGTAAACCACTTTGGTCCTTGGTGGCAAAAAAATCAAACTTTTCCGGTTTTGAAATTTTCAATTGATTCCCAAACATCGGGAGGGAAGGTTATCCAAAAGTTCGGCCAAACATCGGGAGGGCAGGCAATTTTGAACCAGTTTTGAACATTGACCGTTGGATCAAGACTGGCAAATCCAAACTTTAAACATTGACCATTGGATCAAGACTGGCAAATCCAAACTTTGAACATTGACCGTTGGATCAAGACTGGCAAATCCAAACTTTGCTAACCGTTCGATCTTCTTTTCCATAATTAGCATCTAGAAAGATTCTACCAATAGTCTTTAGCACAATGGATGCTAGTATGCGCATACCTCAAAACACACACTTCATTGCTTAGTTTCGGGGTCCTTGTGTTAAATGCATGCATGGACTTGGATGCAATTTTCATTTTTATGAGGTCCTTGATGTAACTTGTATTTCCACTAACCGTCTTAACTCTCAAGCACCTCGCTTCTACGAGACCAACCATTAGATCGGTCATTCGCGGTACTTCTTATTTTATCTTTATCTTGTCTTATCTCTTACAATACCATACCACCATTGTATAGTGTACGAATTAACTTTGAACATTGACCGCTGGATCAAGACTGCCAAATCCAAACATTGCTAAACGTTAGATCTTCTAATTTCCCTTAGCATCGAGAAAGATTCTATTGATAGTCTTTCGCATGATGAACGCTAGTATGTGCAAACCACAAAACACACACACTTCATTATTCAGTTTTAGGGTCATTGTGTCAAATGGATGGACTTGGATGCAATTTTCATTTTTTTATGAGGCCCTTGATGTAAGTTGTACTTCCATCGATCGTGTTAACCCTCAAGCACCTCTCTCCTACAAGACCTACCATAGTTAAAAGAAAATGTAACCACCCCAATTATCACACAAACTGGACCAACAGTTTCTTATATGTAATGCCCAAGTTTTTAGTATTAAGATTTTTTAAGCTTCGTCCTAGCAAACTTTGCACATTTTAGTGACTTCTTGTCGATTTAACGAAATTAGATCAAACTTGAGCTACAAGTAAGCGTGATAGATTTTTCTTGAATTAAATGTATTTTTGTAGTTAGATGGGTGCATCTTCTTCTAGTAAACAATTTCGTCGGTGTGAGTTTCTAACTATGAGGAAAGAAAATCCTTAGTTTTTCGAGTGATGACGAGATGGTTCTTTTATGTAAAGAAAGTCTGAAGAATATGGATCACAATGCCATATGCCAAGATTTTAGATATATTAAGTGCACCAACATGTTTTACTTACGATTCCCGTGTTTTATGAGTTTTCAAACTCCGTATGTAACTAATTAAGTTTACCCCACTTGAATGACTTCATGCCTATATTTATCGAAATTTTGTCAAACTTGAACTACAACAAGTAAATTATTGTAGGTTACTTCTAAAGAATTACAAAAAACTTTTGGAGGTGTACCCATTGGGGGCTCAGTTAATATATCAGAAAACAACCGAGAGTTTTCACAATAGGTTTTTAACTCCTTTCTAATTCAGATTTTGCATCTTGACAATTCAACGAAAAATTAGCTCAAACTTGAGCTACAAGTAAGCACGATAGATTTTTCTTTAATTAAATTTCTCTTTATAGGTAGATGGATGCATCTTCTTGTAGTAATCAGTACCGCCGGTGTGAGTTTCCAACTATCAGGAAAGAACATTCTCAATTTTCCGAGTGATGATGAGATTATTGTTCGTTTTCGTAAACAAAGTCCGTAGGATATGGACCTAAACGCCACAAGCCAAGATTTCAGACATATATAGTGGACCCTCATGTTGTACTTATGATTTCCGTGTTTTATGAGTTTTCAAACTTATTCTATAGCTAACTTTGCCCACTTGAAATTGATTTTATGTCGATTTATTGAAATTAGTTCAATTTTGAACTACAAGTAAATTGTAGGTTGCATTGAAAGATTTACGTTTTTTGGAGGTAACCATTGGGGGCTGATTTAATATATCACAAACCACCACCGATAGTTTTTACAACAAGTTCAACTTCTTGCTAAGATTTTGCATCTTGACAATTTAACGAAATTATATCAAACTTGAGCTACAAGTAAATGCGATAGATTGCTCTTGAGTTAATTGTCTTTTTGGAGGTAGATGGGTGCATCTTCTTATAGTAAACAATGTCATCGATGCGAGTTTCCAAATATCAGGAAAAATCATTCTTAATTTTCCGAGTGATGTCAAAATTGTTCCTTTCTGTAAAGACAGTCTGAAGAGTATGGATCTCAATGCCACAAGCCATGTTTTTAGACATCTTATCTTACCACTATATAGTGTACGAATAAATTTGAATATTGATCGTTGGATCGAGACTCACGAATCGAAACATTTCTATCCATTGGATCTTCTTTTCCATTCTAGCATCTAGAAGATTCTATTGATAGTCTTGAACACAATGAGTGCACTATGCATAAACCTCTCCAAACACATGTCTCTATCATACTAGAATCTTCTCCCTCGTTTATCTAGACCATGTTACCAAAAATTTCAAGTGTTAGGTAGCTAATAATCTTTGACTTCTACACATGATGATACTAAGTAGAAGAACCAAATATACACCCATACCTTATAGATATTGATCAAATTTATATTTTTCCACTTTACCTATTATAATTTTATATAGTGATGATATGCCTGACGTTTATTATCTGAGCCACACCTGTAGGCAACGTGCAACCTACTAGTATCTTATCTTATCTTATTATCTTATCTTATTATCTTATATTACCATTATATAGTGTACGAATAACTTTGAATGTTGACCGTTGGATCAAGACTCATGAATCCTGCATTTCTAGCCGTTGGATCTTCTTTTCCATTCTAGCATCTATAAGATTCTATTGATAGTCTTCGGCATAATGAATACTATGCACAAACCTCAAAACACACTTCTCCATCATACTAGAATCTTGTCCCTTGTTTCTTTACACCATGTTATCAAAAATTTCATGTGTTAGCAGGTAGCTAATAATCTTTGACTTCTACACATGATGATACAAAGTACAAGGACCAAATATACACCCATACTTTATAGATGTTAATCAAATTTATAATTTTGTGTGCTTTATAAATTATAATTTATATAGTAATGATATGTCATACGTCTACTATCTGAGTCTCATGTGCAACTTACTAGTAGCTAATAATGTTGACTTCTACATGATCCTACCACTATATAGTGTACAAAAAACTTTGAATATTGACCGTTGGATCAAGACTCGCGAATCCCAACATTTATAATCGTTGGATCTTCTTTTCCATTCAAGCATCTTGAATATTCTATTGATAATCTTCTTTACAAACCACTATATAGTGTACGGATAACTTTGAATTTTAACCGTTGGATTAAGACTCGTGAATCCCAGCATTTACAGCCATTGGATCTTCTTTTCCATTCTAGCATCTACAAGATTCTATTGATAATCTTCGGCATAATGAATTCTATGCACAAACCTCAAAACACACTTCTCCACCATACTATAATCTTCTCCCTTGTTTCTCTAGACCATGTTATCAAAAATTTCATGTCTTAGGTAGCTAATAATCTTTGACATCTACATGATGATACAAAGTACAAGGATCAAATATACACCCATATACTTTATAGATGCTGATCAAATTTATATTGTTTTGTGCTTTACCAATTATAATTTTATCTACTGATGATATGTCACACAACTACTATCTGAGTCTCCTGTGGAACTTACTAATAGCTAATAATCGTTAACTTTACCACTATATAGTGTACAAACAACTTACTGAATATTGACCGTTGGATCAAGAGTCACGAATCCCAACATTTCCAGTTGTTGGATCTTCTTTTCCATTCTAGCATCTTGAAGATTCTATTGATAGTCTTCATTACAAACCACTATATAGTGTATGAATAACTTTGAATGTTGACCGTTGGATCAAGACTCGCGAACCCCAGCATTTCTAGCTCTTGGATCTTCTTTTCCATTCTAGCATCTAGAAGATTCTAATGATAGTCTTCGGCATAATGAATGTTATGCACAAACCTCAAAACACACTTCTCCATCATACTACAATCTCCTACCTTGTTTCTCTACACCATGTTATCAAAAATTTCATGTGTTAGCAGGTAGCTAATAATATTTGACTTCTACACATGATGATACAAAGTACAAGGACCAAATATACACCCATACTTTATAGATGTTGATCAATTTTATAATTTTTTGTGCTTTACAAATTATAATTTTATATAGTGATGATATGTCATACGTCTACTATCTGAGTCTCATGTACAACTTACTAGTAGCTATTAATCGTTGATTTCTACATGATCTTACCATTATAGAGTGTACAAACAACTTTGAATATTGACCGTTGGATCAAGACTCACGAATCCAAACATTTCTAGTCGTTGGATCTTCTTTTCCATTCTAGCATCTTGAAAAATTCTATTGTTGTCTTCATTACAAACCACTATATAGTGTACGGATAACTTTGAATGTTGACCGTTGGATCAAGACTCGTGAATCCCAACTTTTCTAGCCGTTGGATCTTCTTTTCCATTCTAGCATCTAGAAGATTCTATTGATAGTCTTCGGCATAATGAATGCTATGCACAAACCTCAAAACACACTTCTCCATCATACTATAATATTTTCCCTTGTTTCTCTAGACCATGTTATCAAAAATTCTAGTGTTAGGTAGCTAATAATCTTTGACATCTACATGATGATACAAAGTACAAGGACCAAATATACACCCATACTTTATAGATGTTGATCGAATTTATAATTTTTTGTGCTTTACCAATTATAATTATATATAGTGATGATATGTCATACGTCTACTATCGGAGTCACACGTCCAAGGCACATGCAACTTACTAGTATATATAGTGGACCAACATGTTGTACTAACGATTCCTATGTTTTATGAGTTTTCAAACTTCCTAGCTAACTTTGCCACTTAAATGACTCTATGTAGATTCATCAAAATTAGGTCAAATTTGAACTACAAGTAAATTGTAGATTGCTTTAAAAAAGTTTTAAGAAAAACTTTTGGAGGCACCCATCGGACAGTCAATTAATATACTTTGTATCAGAAACCACATAGAGTTTTGACAAGAGGTTCAACTTCTTCCTAAGATTTTGCATCTTGAGAAACTTAAACTACAAGTATGCGTAGATACTTGTCTCGAATTAAATATATTTTCAGAGTTAATTCATGAAAAAAGAAAGTGACGTAATAAGTTAGCTACTTACCATAACATCACACATACTAAGACTAGTAGTATATGATTCTACTCCCTCTGTTCAGAAATATAAGGTGCTTTAGCTTTGTGAGATGAATGTAGCTAGATGTCTTTTAGTGTATATGTTCACTCTTAACCTCTATGAACTCATACACAAAGACGTCTAGATACATTCGATTCACAAAGCTAAAACATCTTATATTTCTAAACGGAGGGAGTACAACCTAATTAATTATGCATGTGCGTGACACTACACACATGTTGTTACCCACTATGATGAAGGTACATGTGCAAGTTACCGGAGTAGTCTAAGTTATTTAGCACTATATGACCATCCTAAATCGGAACGGAGGTGTACGTACTGTATGGAGTACAACCTAATTAATTAGGCCTTTGTGTGACACTACACACATGTTGTTACCCACTATGATGAAGGTACATGTGCAAGTTACCGGAGTAGTCTAAGTTATTTAGCACTATATGACCATCCTAAATCGGAACGGAGGTGTACATACTGTATGACTTAAAGGCACCTGTTCCGTTGCGCTTCAAGCTGTTCACCACTCGTGTCGGCTCTCACTGGTCAGACGGATAAAGCCACTGACTTGTTGATTTAGTACTGTATATCGTCAATCTTCTTCCGTCACTGACAGAGAATAAATTCGTCTGCCGCTTCCAGGCGCGTGCTTTCACGGAGCTACAACCAGTTGCTTAGACGACTACTACTCCCGCGTCGCGCTCGAGCAATTGCGAACGTCCGTTCATAATGGACGGGAAGCATTATACAATGGATTTTCTTTTGGTAGATGGTTGATTTTTTGAGAGATTGTCGACTTTTTTTCTTTAGTGAACTGAGAGATGTTCGATTTTGGGTCCGGTAAGGCCGACAGGGGAGAGGAAATTAGCGTGTGGGTGTACAGATGGTACTGCCGTACTGGTAGCCCATTTTGTGAGAATTTTGTTGTTGTACTACACAAGAGTTCGAGAGTAGTAGTATTCCAGTTTTGGTTCCTTAATTACCGGTGGAACCTTTATGTGTTTATTAGTTACAGTAGTAGTAGTACAGTAGTGACTACACAAGATGATGAATGTAGAAGATCAAAGGATTAGTATTACGTTCGGCAAGAGGAGCTCGAAGTATACTCCAAACCGTCTCTCTGCCATGACCATTTATTTGAGAGGATAGTACAACTCCATCCCGTGCTAGTCTAGGCCTGGCCTATTTACTCGATAGGCACCAGGAAACATAGAGAAGAGAGAAAAACTACGCTCGGTAGGCGGTACGATTTCAATTGATTTATTCTATTTTCCTTTGCTCTCCGTCCTCTTCCTCTCTATCTTCTCGCTGATCCCCACTCGCACACCTTTAGCACACCCCAACGCCGCCATGCCACTTTCAGAGCATCTCCGTAGCCCAGTTCGATAGGCATTGTAGATTTAGCAGAGAGAAAGAAGACATGCTTGGTTTGGTTTCATTCTGTATTTCTCTTTTCCTCGATCTCCATCCTCACTTCACCTCCAGTGTCCCGGCGACGGACATAACCACTCGCACACCAATACAGGCACGCGCTAATACCACCATGCCGCTTTAGGATCAGCTCCGGCACCCAGTTTGATAGACTGTTTTCCGTCTCGCACTACCAGTTGCCACTCGCTCACTCCTCCAAAACCCCCAATGAAAACCAAACGCCATCGCCCCCACCTGCTCGAGCCCTTCCACGGGATGGCCCAATTGACCGATGACAGTGACACTTCTAGTGTGTTTACCGATGCCCCCCTTGAAGAAATCTCTACTAGATGTGACGTCATCACCTCCATGAGCCTCGCCGCCTGCTGCAAACGTTATCTTTACTCAGCAACACATAGTGCATCCCTATCAAAATCTCATCTGTTTGGTCTCCCATGTGTTCTTCACTCTCACTCAACTGAGGTACTGTGTGAGTACAATGTCTTATACCGCGACAATCGTATGAAGCAGTTCTACAGGGGCAGCTACTATTGTGGCAGGGGCAAGCAGAAGCCACAGAAGAAGTTCGGGTGGACCTTGTGCAAGCTGACGCTGCTGGACAGGTCCTCCTCTGATGCTGTGATGCCAGATTGTGAGGGTAAGAAGTGGGAAGGAGCCCATGGAGATTGGATCACCACTGTTGGCCTCGCCTGGAACTGGGAGCTTGTGAATGTGTTCACTCGTCGCCGGATTCCTCTACTAGCGATCTTCGATTTTTAGGCCACACCCGAGGTACTTCAGTTTATCACGGCTAGTCAGCCTACTAATCTACTGAAGATAGACATTTGCCGAGTTCCCACAACTGCTGGGAACTATAAGGATTTCTCTGTCCTGGCCATCTTCAACACGGTAATTTCCTTCCTTGATGGTTCTCATGGTATGTGGATGGTTCTTGAGAACTAGTTCAGCATGTTCAGCTACCGTGATGCAATTATCCACAATGGAGTTGTCTATGTTGTAACTCAGATTGTCAATATTTATGCATGGGATCCCCGGGCATGGTGTAAAATTTCCATCCTTAAATTTTCAAGCTTCATCATTCAAATTTTGCTCAGCTGACCTCTAAATGTGCTTTCCTTGCAAGGTCCTGTGCGTCTTCCGGGGCCACCTGAATTAGACGTAAATCATGAGTACAGTCTTGATCTGTGGTCGTTAGCAAGATCTCCTGATGGTGGTAGCCTTATTCTGATCAATATTGTGGGCGCTAGTGCTTGGCGGTATGACACTAGTTATCTTGTGGCTAAAAATGTTGGTTATCATCACGGCCTCAATATTCACATCTATTCTACTGGGTTTTGCTCCCATGTGTTCACGATTGACACTAGTAGGTTACTTCCACCGAGGTGACGGCAGAGGATTTTAGACCTTGGAGCATTTTCTATCTTCCTTGGATTGAACTATCCAATTACCATTCCAGTTGGTGCGGTAGGACTTGGCCTTGGAGATCTAACGAGGAGCAACTGTGTATACACCTCTCTGCATGTAGTTAGTCTCGGTGGATTAAATACTTGTCCTGAAATATGCCACATCAGTATAAATTCTCAAGACGCTCTTGTTGGTTTCTCAACCAACATTGGCTGGAATTTTCCTCAAAAAAAACATTGGCTGTAATTGGCGACAGACTCCGTTGTGGTTCATCCCAAGCTTGGCCAACACGAAGGATTGGAACCGGCATAATTAATGGTTCAAGGGAGATCATATGGAATAGGGATTTGCGTATCTTGAATTATTTCCTTCGCCTTATTTGTATCGTATGGCCTTAGCCGTTAACTTGCTGTACTCTAACACTCATTTCGCCGCAATGTAGTGCAAGGCCTGCGATTTGATCAAACTCCTTCTTTATGCAAGTCATAGTTTAGTCAGTGCGGGTTGAATATTCTGCAACTCGTTGCGCCCGCACCCCTTTATTATTTGTTGCACTTTCGAGTTCTCAAAAAATGTGAAATAAATCCAGAACATTGGCTATGTTGTATCTTGTGCATCTACAATATTTGGTCCCACAATAAGATCTTATGTGACCTGTGTCAATGAAAAAGAAAAAACATAAGAAAACAATATCTTGTGTTCGTTTGTTCATTTTGTGGTGGCTAGGCCATGTACTAGTAATATTTTGGGATGGAAATTTATAGATGAACTATATAAATATGATCTATGTTCATGATTTATTTCATATTTTCTGTAAACTTGGAAGTGCCACATGCAATAGCTTGTGCCGGTGCAGCTAGTTGCAAATTGTAATTTCCGGCGTGTACGTACCTAGTGGCTCCAAGCGCATGGTGCATGCAAATTCTCACTGGCAGGTGGAGCCGACCTTAACAGGGCCCACATGTCAGTGAATCGGATCCACACAAAGGCATGCACGTTGCCTGACTTGAGCGAAATCTGGTGTCCTTGCACGTCTCTCATTTTGCTGCATGGTAGGTGGGTGATTTTGCCGCTCGATTGAGATTTTGAATTTCGATGGCCTCCATCTACTTATAAAAAAAAGGTAGTAGACCGTACGCTATCTGTCCAAGAATTCAAGGCCGAGAGTCGCATCAACTGATCATCCAACATTTTTTTGCACAGAAACTTGGATACCTTCCATTCACACAGCATAGGCGGTAAATTTTGCCACTTGACTCATATTTTAAATTTGTCTAGGGTCCATGTAATAATATAAAAATGGTACTACCTCGGTGGGTGATTTTCCTTGAAAATGTTTGAAACAGAGGGGGTGCAAAATGCTTCGGGGTCGGTGGGTTATTTTCCCGCTCGATTACGATTTTGAATTTGGCTGCCGACCAAGTTTTTATTACTAGAAAAAAGGTTCTGTAGTTCGAACGCCATCTGTTCAGGAATTTAAGGAAAGACTCACATTAACTCATGCCTTCGATTCAAACAGGTAGGCGGTAGGTTTTGGTGGTCGATAGTGAATTTGAATTTAGAGATTGTCCAAAGAATAATTAAAAAAATAGGTCGTTCTCCCTCTATTTTAGGAATCCAAGTCAGGGTGAGTGATTATCTACCACGCGTATGAAAATGCAGATCTCCGATACAAGAATGTTTGTTTAACATAACAACAAACAAATGTCTGAATTAGCTCGGATCGATGCATGTGAAAATGGTGTGCAACCAAGGTCTAGTAATTATTTACGTGTCGGCACAGACTCTTCTACAGGAAGCACTAACTAAATGGTAGTACTAATTCAGATCAAATAAAAAAGCCTGCCACAGTTCCATTAGCTACTAAAACAAACAAATATCAGACTGCAACTCCAAATAACACAACCTAGGAAAACACATGCTTGCCCAAACAAGCCTTGCTTGTTCATCCGAGTGTTATTTTCATCTCCTTGATGTTGTAGTCTGAATCAGCTGTGTTGCCGATAGGACTTCCTTTTCGTTTCTTTGATCTAGCACTCCGAATCACGTCGGTTGCTGAAGGAAATGAACGAAATGATCAGCAAAATCATAGGTGTTTAAAAATTCAAGGGTTGCACATGAATGACTGCACTAACCAGGTGTCATAATGTAGGGATGTAAAGTACACCAACGTTTACGAGATCTGAACTTCTTAGACTTCTTGCTGCTGAGATCTAATTCGAATACTCCCTGCTTCGCCCATATAACCATCATTTCTCTATCCTCAAATGCGCAGAGTAACCTTACTGCAACTTTCCCACCATATGCCCATGATTTATCAAGGCCAAGGAGAGTATCCAACTCAAACTTTATATGAGGCACCCAAGCTTCCCATTTGCCTGTTGATGATCTTGCACTGGACCACGTGTTTAGACTGAAGTCTCTTATAACTGCAAGGGCAACATCTCCATTATGCCCCTTAGCAATGACAAAATTGCGTCTAGAAATATCATGTGTCTCATGGGGGCACTCAATATAACACAGTTTTGTTGTCACGTTATCGAAGGCAATTATATATCTGGAGTTCATTGTTGGCCAGTACAAAATGTCCCCTATGAGAGTTGATGGCCTGCGATCAACCTTAGCCAGCATCTCAGCAGGTTCAATCCAGTCCTCCCATTTTCCTAACTCTGATGAGTACCTCTGCACCAGTGCTTGGTTACCAATGGTTACTATCCAAAAAACACAGAAATTGTTGCAACAGTGTGCAGACAATTTCCCATGATTTCTCGAACAGAGAATTGTGCCACTATCATACTCATGTCTCCGCCAAATTGGTGGTTCTGGTATCACTGTTTCACTTCCACTGATTAGATCCCAGGCCTTTATCATGTTAGACCCTTGCGGATAATGAAGTAGCACCCTACCATTGTGACATCCGAGTAAATATGGTTTGTAGGCTTTATGTACTTCCTACCATTGGTCAAGATTATGATCTATTAAGAATCGAGTGTCCTCGGAGCTGTTGGTGAAAAACCCAAGTAACAACATTCCTCTGTTGTGTGACTGGGTTAGCCTTTTGAAATCGTTGCTTGAAGTCCATCCAACATTTTTTGGCGACTGATGCCCTCAGTATGCGGGATTTGTGCGGAGGAAGCCTAACAACAATCTGACCAAATACATCGTCTGGCAAGTCATTGATTGTTGCATATGTTCTTCCACCGAAGCTGGTAGGATGATGCAAATAGCACAAGTGCATCATCAGAATTAAGTAAACAGTAGAATGCACAATGCACAACCCTAAAAAAAGAATTAATTAAACACCACAATGCATCATACATTTTGACATGAAAATTTATCATCGAAATTTCCTAAACTGCACCCATCTGAAAAACTACCTAAAAAGCAGAGTCTGTCAACAAAATAACCTAAACAACAGAAGCAATCAACCAGAGTAGTACGAAAGCATGGCAAAATGCTTCAGCATGTCGGAACTGGGCAAAGGGAATGAAGAACTTTTTTTAGGTCACCTGGGAGGACAGAAAGGCCCCACCTCAACTTTTTGGTTTTATCATAAAGAAGAGGAGAAAAACCCGACGCAGCTTCAGTGACTTGGTGAACCCAGGTCTCACAGCGACTTGCCCCAGGATCCACCTTCCATCTTAGATCAAACGTATGACAGTAGTTTATATTTTGAACTTAAAAGTAAAACTATTCAAAAAAATGACAAAAAATTATTAAATCATCAGAGTCTAGGTTTGAATCCTGTGAAAGTTTCATCCCATTCGGATCACTAGTGTGTGATTAAATAGATTTTTATATTCCCAGTACTACTAGTTTAAACTAATATCCACTATGTCCAGAAAAACCCCGGAGCAGAATATGTTGGAGATATGCCCAAGAGGCAATAATAAAGTGGTTATTATTATATCTTTATGTTTATGATAAATGTTTACATCCCATGTTATAATTGAATTAACCGGAAACATTAATACTTGTGTGTTTTGTAAACATAAAAGAGTCCCTAGTAAGCCTCTTGTTGAACTAGCTTGTTGATTAATAGATGATCATGGTTTCCTGATCATGGACATTGGATGTGATTAATAACAAGGTTATATCATTAGGAGAATGATATGATGGACACACACCCATAGTAAGCGTAGCATAAGATCAAGTCATTAAGTTCGTATTGCTGTAAGCTTTGAAATACATAGTAACCTAATCCTTTGACCATGAGGTTATGTTAATCACCATCACCGGATGGGTACTTTGATGACATCAAACGCCGCTTCGTAACTGGGCGGTTATAAATGTGTCATTGGGTATTCTGAAAGTATGTGTTGAAGCGTATAGACCAAGATTAGGATTTGTCCATCCATATGACAGATAGATATACTCTGGGCCCTCTCGATGGAATGTCATCTAGATAGCTTGCAAGCATGTGAATGGGTCACAAGGGATGACATAACATGGAACGAGTAAAGAGTACTTATCAGTAACGAGGAAGAACTAGGTATGAAGATACTGACGATCAAACCTTGGATAAGTAGAATATCGCGTGACAAAGGGAATTGGTATCGTATGTTAAATGGTTCTATCGATCACGAAGTAATCATTGAGTATGTGGGAGCCGTTATGGATCTCCAGATGCCGCTGATGGTTATTGATCGGAGAGGTGTCTTCATCATGTCTGCATATTCACGAACCGTAGGGTGACACACTTAAGGTTCGAAGTTGTTTTAAGTAGATATGGAATTTGCGTTGGAGACCGAATGTTGTTCGCAGTCTCGGAATGGATCCGGGACATCACGAGGAGATCCGGAATGGTCCGGAGAATAAGATTCATATATTGGGGATCATTTTCTAAGTTAGGAAATGTTCCGGAGTGTTTGTATGGAGATTCTAGAAGGTTTCAGAATGTTCTGGAAGGTTCTAGAGGATTTCTTGGAGTTTACTTGAAAACCAAGAAAGGGATAAAGGAGACCAAGTGGGGCAAGACACGGATTCATGGGGGAGGAGGATTCCTCCCCCCTTCCCACCGCCGGCCCAAGGAGGGGAGTCCTACTAGGACTCCGCCTCCCCAGGCGCGCCTCCCTCCTTTAAATAGAAGGGAGGGGGCGCCCCCTCTTGTACCTCCTCTCATAACAATCAATCTTAGCCGCCTCTCTCCTCCACCTTTCTTCTGCACAGGCATAGGCGAAGCCCTGCAGAATTCTCATCTCCACCACCACCACCACGCCGTCGTGCTGCTGGGATTCCATGGAGAAGATCTACTACCTCCGCTGCTCGCTGGAACAGGGAGAGGAAGGTCTGCTTTGACTCCACACATGTGACCGTCTGTGGAAGCGCTGCCGGAACGTGGCGCCAGAAGGATCGTCCACACGATCTTGAGATCGGCAAGTGATCGACTACATCAACCCCGAGATCTAATATCGTAACGCTTTCGGTTCTACGAGGGTTAGTACAGATCTACCTCGTTGCACATGTCTAATAGATTAGATCTTGGCTTTTATCTAGATTAGATCTGGGTTTTGTTCGTTCTTGCGGTAGAAATTTTTTGTTTTCCATGCTACGAACCCATCAGTGGTATCAGAGCCTTGTCTATGCGTAGATCTGTTGCACGAGTAGAACACAATGGTTTTGTGGGCGTTGGTGCTCGTGCCGTCTTTTGCTTTGTGTACTTTGCATCTTGCGGTATGGTGGGATGAAGCGGCTCGGGCTAACCTTACATATCATCGCACATGAGACTTGCTCCACAGTTGACGTGCAACTCGTATTGCACAAGTGGCTTTGCGGGTGTCTGTCTCTCCCATCATAGTATAGATCCAATTTACACTTTGCACTTGATAGCACTTGTATCAACGTTGTGGTTCATGTTCGTAGGTAAGATCCGTTCTTATTCGAAAGCCCCAAGCCACGTAAAACTTGCAAAGAAAATTAGAGGCGTCTAACTTGTTTTTGCAAGGGTTTTTTGTGATGTGATATGGCCATCATGTGATTGAGATTGTATTTGATGTATGCAATGATCCTTGTTGTAATATGGCAACTGGCAGGAGCCTAATAGTTGTCTTTAATTCTGTTAAGACCTGCGTGTCTATTCATCTTGTAATAGCTTTGTTCCAAGTAGTTGTAATAGTTGCTAGTGATGATGGACAACCATGAAGTGGCGCCACGGACCTTGACGCAATGCTGGTGATGATGGAGATCATGTCCATGCTTTGGAGATGGAGATCAAAGGCATAAGAAGAAAGGGCCATATCATATCACACTAATTATGAATTGCCTGTGATGTTAATCCTTTATGCATCTTGTATTGCTTAGATCGTGACGGTACATTATAAGATGATCCCTCTCACTAAATATCAAGTAATAAAGTGTTCGTCCTTAGTTGGCACCATTGCTAAGACTCGTCGTTTCGAAGCATCTCGTGATGATCGGGTGTGATAGACTACGTGTGCATACAACGGGTGCAAGCCAGATTTGCACATGCGAAAACTAAGGTTAATCTTGACGAGCCTAGCATGTACAGACATGGTCTCGGAACACGGAATACCGAAAGGTAGAGCATGAATCATATGATTGATATGATGAACATGAAGATTGTTCGCCGATGAAGCTACGTCATCTCACGTGATGATCGGACTTGGTGTAGTGGATTTGGTTCGTGTAATCACTAAAACAACTCGAGGGATGTTGTTTTGAGTGGGAGTTCATTTGTAATTTGGATTAGTCAAACTCAATTTATCATAAACACAATCAAAGTGAATTTGCATAGTTTGTTGTAGTCATTGGCATCCGTTCACCACCTTATGCTTAGTTATATTTGAGATAGTGGAAGTATAGAAATTCTGGATATTTGCTTTACGAACTGGTATCGTATTGTTTTGAGTGTCAATCTAAAGTTTAAAAGCCATATTGCAAACTTTCAGCAAACTCTGTTTACTCTGTGAAGTTTAATAAACAGTATTAAATCAAGAGTAACAATTCCAGTGTTAGTATCTAATGTATCATGTTTGCCTCCATGATTCTTGATACTCAAAAGATTGTTTTTAATATCAAGTTTATCTAAGAGCTGAAAGCAATGTTTCAGAAACCATCATATGTGAAAGGTATTGCGATATCTAAAACAATATGTTGGTTACAACATGATAGAGTATACGTCCTCATATTTGATGAGAATTTGTGAAGGTTGGAGACCCTAGTCGTCCTAATCCTCCAAAAGGTTTTGGAAAAGAAACATTATACTCGCAATTCACCTTTATAAGCTATAGCAGCTTGATCATGAAAGTTGTCATGATAAGGATGAATAGAAGATGTAAGTAAAATGTTTACTACACTAAAATATTACTAAAGAATGGAATTTTGAAAGAATGCCAAACATTTGATGAAGGTGATCCACTTCAAAGTGCAAGTCCAAAGGTATTAGTATTTGACTATACACACTTTGTACTATGTGTCATGTGAATGACACCACTATTGATGTTGATAGATTCTTTTAAAAGAAAAGGATTTGTTGAAAGAGAATCTATAAAATATTTGGCAGAAAAGAAAAGATTGGAGATGTCCAACTTAGGTATATAGAAGATACATGTTATGGTTGTATTCCTTGGTTGTTAAATAATGTGGTTCTGCGGTATTGGATACCGAATTGGTTGGTATTAAGTGTCATACAGGACAACACAATTCATGAACTACAATGGCCTAAGTAACTAGCAAGGGAATATGTGATGATGTTCATCGAAAACAGACAAAGGGTTGTTGTGTTGCTCGTTAACATCAAAGCTTACCTTCAAGATTTTTTTCAATAATTGTTATTTTGATCAGGTATTATGACGACAAAAGGTTGTTCAAATAATTACCGCATTCCACAATAGATGGATGATATACAAGTCTGGTTGGAGAAATAACGACCATAAAACTAATGCTAAAATGTCGCAAGACAAATGATTGAAAGATCACTTGCGAAGTGACATCGCCGTTTAAATTATATTGAAAGGGATACATGAAGAAACTCGATGTTGATGGATTTTTGGAGTCTTTGATTTTGATCAAATGACGATTGTGATACTTTCCTGGAGATAATTAAAACTCCGTTAGTAAGCCAAAAGAGGAACGGGCGACTAACTGATTGGAATTTGTACATATTGATGTATATAGTCCATTATGTGTAGTCGTGGGTGATGGATTTCAACTTCATATGCTTTCTCCGAAGATTTGAGTGAGTATATGTATATACTTACTCAATAAGGAAGAAGTATGAAACATTTGAAAATGTTCAAAGACTTTCAAGATGAAGTGGAAAATCATTGTAACAAGAAAATAAAAAGTTTATGATTGGATCATAAAGAAAGATGTTTGAGTTACAAGTTTAGCAAAACACCTAAGATTTGAGGAATCGTTCCATGGATTTGCATTTCCCAAAACACCATAGGAGTATGGAGTGTTCAAGATATGTAATGAAACCTTGTTTGACATGGTAAGATCAAAGGTGTCATTTATAAAACTGCCATTATATTTTAAAGATTAAAGCTTTAGTGACTACCGCTTTTACACTGAAAAGAGCTCCATCGTGATCCATTGAAATGACACCATATAAGTCATGGTTTGGGATAAAACCCAGGTTGTCCTTTCTTAAAAAAATTTGGTATGCTAGGCATAAGTAAAATGTTTACAACCAAAGTCGGATGAGCATGTCTTTGTAGGTTATTTAGAATAACCATTGGGTATTCCTCCATAACACCGAAGACAAAATTGTTTGTCGCTTAGAATGTCGAGTTTCTTGAGAAGGAATTTGGTGAAAAGTTAAGTGGGAGGACAATAGAACTTTGACAAGGTCGTTGAACCTTGGCTAATATGTGCTGAGTTGCGCAGCGTCGGTAAGTGTCCCGGAGGCAGCAACAATGCTCATGGCTCACGTGCCTCAAAGGTTGTGGTCACGGAGATCTAAGTTACTATTGAACCAAGTAGGTCGGGTAAGTAATCAAATGCCAAGATTTGAGAGTTAAATCATTGTTGTTTGACAATGATGAACCGACTACATGCAAAGAAGCAATGATGGGCCCTGACTTCGTTAAGTGGCTTGAAGCCATAAAATCCGTGATAATTCCATACACGAGAAATCAAGCTTTGAATTTGAAAGACCCTCTGGAAAGGTGCAAGACCTTACAGTCGTATATGGATCTATAAAGAAATAGACATGGATGTTTTACATCTATGAAATAGTCGACATGTCGGAAAGAGTTTACGACAATGTTCAAGGAATTGACTATGATAAGATTTGATCTTTCATAGCGATATTTAGTCTGGACAGATTAATGTAGAAACCACTACATATATTTTTGGTATATGGTAGTTGAACAAACAAAACAAGTTCTTCTAATAGAATGGTTACCTAGGATGTGTCCATGACACGATCCAAAGGGTTTTGTTAATTCAAAGGATGCTAAAAGAGTATGCAAAACTTCAATGGTTGAAGTGAGCATCGCGAAGTTGGAATCTTCACCGTGATGAAACCGTTAAAAGGTTTAATTTCATCAGAGATGATGAAGATGCTTGCATTTTGCAAGAAATTAAGTGGGAGCGCTAAGACATATTTCTAATACATTATGTGAAAGACATATCGTTGATTAGAAATGATGTATCTTTTATTGACACAGGTTAAGAATTTCATTTCGATGAAAGACTTAGGCATAACCCAAGAATTAGGCATCAATGTCTATATGGATAGATTGAGGCGCTAATATGGTTTTGCCAAATGTACATAGATAAGATGTTAAATGAGTTCAATATGGAAACAACAAGAAAGGTTCTTGACGCATGGAAAGGACTGAATCAAGATTCAAGTGTGTTGACACGAGATTCAAGTGTTTTGACACTTGGTGAAATCACAAGAATATTTTGATCAATCATTCTTTGAGATGTACACATCCAGATATGTCCTATGCTCTAAATGTTATGAGCATATACGAGAATGACTCATAAGATGATCATTGGACAATAGTAGGGATATTCCTATGATCTTTGGAAGAACTAAGAATATATTATTTATATAGTGGTGACAAATAGTTCATTGTAAATTGTTACATTGATACTAGTTTTGTCACAAATTAAGTTTATCTCAATTTAAACTATGGGTGGCACAATATAATGGAAAGGAAGTTCCATAACGGATTTGGTTGAGTACCAAAGTTAAAACATTGTGACAGATACTACAACAAAAGGCTAAGTATATGACTGCTATTGTAGCAGCAAATGAGGGCATTTGCGTCAAGTAGTTTGTTATCAAACTAGGTGTGGTTCATAGCGGGATAATACTATGAAGATACATTGTATGACAATTGTATCAACATGATTTAATCCCAAGGAACTAAAGGTCTCACCAAAGGACCAAATTTATACAATGCCATCTCATTGGAGAATGAGTAATGCGTAGAGACACAAGGAAATGCAAATACACACGAACCTAGAAGTGTCAGATCCGAAGATTATGTTTACCACTAGCAATAGTGTCTATACAACACCATAAAGCCATAGGTGTTGAATGCACAAGTTTTTAACTAGATTATTGACTCTAGTGCAAGTGGGAGACTGTTGGAGATATGCCCAAGAGGCAATAATAAAGTGGTTATTATTATATCTTTATGTTTATGATAAATGTTTACATCCCATGCTATAATTGTATTAACCGGAAACATTAATACTTGTGTGTTTTGTAAACATAAAAGAGTCCCTAGTAAGCCTCTTGTTGAACTAGCTTGTTGATTAATAGATGATCATGGTTTCCTGATCATGGACATTGGATGTGATTAATAACAAGGTTATATCATTAGGAGAATGATATGATGGACACACACCCATAGTAAGCGTAGCATAAGATCAAGTCATTAAGTTCGTATTGCTGTAATCTTTGAAATACATAGTAACCTAATCCTTCGACCATGAGGTTATGTTAATCACCATCACCGGATGGGTACTTTGATGACATCAAACGCCGCTTCGTAACTGGGCGGTTATAAAGGTGTCATTGGGTATTCTGAAAGTATGTGTTGAAGCGCATAGACCAAGATTGGGATTTGTCCATCCATATGACGGATAGATATACTCTGGGCCCTCTCGATGGAATGTCATCTAGATAGCTTGCAAGCATGTGACTGGGTCACAAGGGATGACATAACATGGAACGAGTAAACAGTACTTATCAGTAACGAGGAAGAACTAGGTATGAAAATACTGATGATCAAACCTTGGATAAGTAGAATATCGCGTGACAAAGGGAATTGGTTTCATATGTTAAATGGTTCTATCGATCATGAAGTAATCGTTGAGTATGTGGGAGCTGTTATGGATCTCCAGATCCCGCTGATGGTTATTGATCGGAGAGGTGTCTTCATCATGTCTGCATATTCACGAACCGTAGGGTGACACACTCAAGGTTCGAAGTTGTTTTAAGTAGATATGGAATTTGTGTTGGAGACCGAATGTTGTTCGGAGTCTCGGAATGGATCTGGGACATCACGAGGAGATCCGGAATGGTCCGGAGAATAAGATTCTTATATTGGGGATCATTTTCTAAGTTAGGAAATGTTCCGGAGTGTTTGTATGGAGATTCTAGAAGGTTTCGAAATGTTCTGGAAGGTTCTAGAGGATTTCTTGGGGTTTACTTGAAAACCAAGAAAGGGATCAAGGATACCAAGTGGGGCAATACACGAATTCGTGGGGGAGGAGGATTCCTCCCCCCTTCCCACCGCCGGCCCAAGGAGGGGAGTCCTACTAGGACTCCCCCTCCCCAGGCGCGCCTCCCTCCTTTAAATAGAAGGGAGGGGGCGCCCCCTCTTGCCCCTCCTCTCATAACAACCAATCTCAGCCGCCTCTCTCCTCCACCTTTCTTCTGCACAGGCATAGGCGAAGCCCTGCAGAATTCTCATCTCCACCACCACCACCACGCCGTCGTGCTGCTGGAATTCCGTGGAGAAGATCTACTACCTCCGCTGCTCGCTGGAACAGGGAGAGGAAGGTCTGCTTCGACTCCACACGTGTGACCGTCTGCGGAAGCGCTGCCGGAACGCGGCGCCAGAAGGATCGTCCACATGATCTTGAGATCGGCAAGTGATCGACTACATCAACCCCGAGATCTAATCTCGTAACGCTTTCGGTTCTACGAGGGTTAGTACAGATCTATCTCGTTGCACATGTCAAATAGATTAGATCTTGGCTTTTATCTAGATTAGATCTGGGTTTTGTTTGTTCTTGCGGTAGAAATTTTTTGTTTTCCATGCTACGAACCCATCAGAATACACAAAAGAGGGAGGAAGTCAGGGAGACAAAATCCAACGCAGAACTTACAATGGGGTCGACGAGTTCTGAGCAGATGGAGCAGGCGCCACCAACGAATGATGAGCCACAACCGTTGATGCTGAAGAAGCACGACCACGAGCTGACGCATTCCTAGCATCCCACGCAGCCGTCGCTTTGGCAGCGTTAAGCAACATAGCTGAATTTGTTCCAGCAGCAGCCGACGAGGATTTCGACTGCACCTCCACCGCTTTCCAAGCATCACACAACATTGCCCAAGACTCCGATGCGGTACAAGCATCGGCCTCCGCATCCACTACACATGTATCCGCTGGTGCTGTTTCAGCATCCACCTCTGCTTTACAAGCATCCGCCGACGCAGCAAATGCATCCGCCAACGCTGATTCCATTTCCTATAAACGCCACGAGTTTATTTAGCTCGCAATGCCCAAAAATAAATGCATTCTATCCTTCAGAAAGCCCGTAATGGCTGGAGGTTGGGGACGTAGATACCAACAAATGGCGGTGCGGTGGTGTTCAATGGTGGAGCGGCAGGGACGGTCCGGTCGAGGGAGGGCGGCCAGGCGGAGAATATGACGATGGGGTCGAGGGGAACATGACTGAGCTACCTCGAACTAGAAACTAACTTTCACCCCACTATTTTTTTGCGAACACCGCCTTTTTTTAGGGGAAACCATGGATGTATTAATAGTAGCAACCACACGACTGATACAAGTTTGTGCACTTGTGTTGCTTAGTTTCCAGCCTACAAACATCAAGGTTGTGCACTTATTCGTGTGATACAATCAATTGCTGGGTAAAATATTCCAGGTGGTAGAAGCCTGCCCTTTCTATGACATCAAGATCTAGAGTTCAAACATCGACCTGAAATTCCACAATCTACAACTACAAGTTTTGGTTTACTACCAGAAAGATCTCAGAAGGAAAAAAATTGAAAGATAAAAAACCACCGCAAGTTCGAATAAGATGACTGTTGTTGCCAAATATAGTCACATAAAGCCAGGTCCAATATATATGTCATAATAGTACATCAAATATATAAATTCGTGGACACCACACACCAGCAGAGCAAAAAAATAGTTATAGTACCTGACTTAACAAACAGTCATCCTCACAAGAGACCCAAACCCTTCAAAAATGAAAGTAGAGCGGTCAATATGCTTTACACATTTGCTCATATTTTGCAGGATCAGGACTGTATGGGCGTGGAGAATGTCGAATTTCTGTCAGGGTCTCATCTGCTTCTAGAGCCGAATTGAAAAGACTGTCAGCTTGCATTCCCACCTGTTCAAAGATCTGGTCGTACACCTGGCCAATCAGCTCGTCGCCATCCACATCAGGCAACTCGGGGACTAAGTTGTCACCCACGAACTTTTGAAAATCAACAGCAGCATCATGAGCAACTGAAATTGATGTATTCCATCCTACAGTCAAATCAACTATCTGCTTAGTGGATGTGGACACTTCTTCCTTCAGGCGCCTAATTTGTTCATCCTGGTGTTTCACTTTCTCTCGAAGGCACGAAATCATGTGTCTATGAGCTTTGTATTTCTCTCGGAGACAGGAAATTGTCAAATCCTTGTAGTGACCAGCAACATTACGCCATGAGCAATATGAGTAAGGTGGAAACTGCAGATAACAAATCCAAAATTAAACCAGATTCTCATTTCAAAAAGATAAACCAAATTCTCGTTTCACAATCCAAATTCAGCTGCACACATCATGCAAGATCCATAGTGGTACTGCAAATGGAAAAGAACCATAGAGGCATATTTCCCAAACATGGGAAACAGAACCGACATGAAAAGGGCCATACTTCAGGGTTTGCCTTCTTAGGCGGCACATGAGCAATCCTGGCCTTAGTAATAAGTGGCAACAGATCAGAATGACTTTGTTTCTGCAAATCATGATGCAACAAAATGATCAGTATATTTTAGGGGACATTTTAAGTAATAAAGCGCTCTTTATCGAAAAAATGTTTTCGGGGACAAAGCATAGGTTACTGAAATTCCAGCAAAGCAGCTTGATACATAAAAACACTTGTCACTTGATAATGCCTCCTTCATGGGTGGGAAATGCGCATGATGCTAAATGAAATGCAGCAAAACCAGTAAATTTTAGGAAAGAACACATCAACTTCGCAATGCAAAGAAGGATACATGCATTAATCTGATGCCAAGGATTGGGCGTGTTTCCCTTTAACGAACAATATAATTTAAAGAACTCAGCAATGAAGGACACCGGCAAACAACAATCTGTTTATGAATGATATGCAGCAAATTACATCTGCATTGTTCAGCAGAGGACCGTTCTGTGAAATAAAGCCAGGGGGCAAGCTTCCCATCCTCAAAAGACTCTTCTTGGCAGCATATACTTACCTATTTTCAGTGGACCTTATAACTAATTCCATGGATATATCCATGGTGATCCCAACTTCCTAATGTGGCATATAGATCTACTATTTCAAATAGCAATCACCTAAACAACCATCCAGATGGTTGCGGACTCACCGGAGATTGCACTGATGCGATGGAAAGGTGGACGTTGCTGGGTAAAGAAGGTGCGCGATGGTGGAGGTGCACAAATGTGCAAAAAGTGTAATGATACTCGTATATAGATAGAGATACAAGTAACACAGATCAATTAGTAGTAACCACAAACTGTAGAAGGGCTGTAAGCAGACTGTTAACTACTCCCATATTAATTAACCTAGTGTAATTTAACGTGACAGTACTATGAGATGGTGAGTACTAGTAAACAAAAGGGGATTACTTAATTATTAGTGGAATCGACAACCAGCCACCAAAATCATCATGAGCATGCTAAATATCTAGATTGCAGACCATACTTGGTTAAGAAACTAATGTCCATCTCTAATTATCCAAATCTAAGAGCATCTATCGTATTTACGACTGAGTGTAGTGAGTTGGAGACATCCTTAACTCTGCAGCCATCTCCTCTGCATGCATCTGATGGTGCTCCAGCTCCTCCTCTTCAAGGTCATTGTGGATCTCGAGCTATAACCACGGCGACATCATCGCGCGCTGCAGCGAAAGTGAGTGCGGTAGATCTACCCAGTGGATGAACATGCAGCGCTCACATTTGTAGTTGCAACCCAAGAACCTACGGCCGAAGTTCGTTCCCTCGAATGTGAAGCGGCGACGGGGCGCAAGGGTACAATTGCACCAGAGCCAGAGATCCGCATCGGTAACGATGCCTTACCACTCTGTGTCTACCATCCATGTCGGCATCTGAACCTAGGAAACATCGTCGATCGAGACGGGCAGAATAGAGAAAAACCCCAAAAGGAGAGAACCCATAAGCTGAATTTGAGAAAATAAACTAAGACCATGAACTCTGGTGTACTTACCCTAACCCGGCCGCCTTGCGCATCAAGATCCCCCGTCGTTCGCCGGACCGACATGACTGAATCCACCGACATTGCTCGAAAAAAGATCACTGATAACTGGGGCCCACGCTAGAGATCCCATGGGCCCCCAAACATCACTCACCTAGTTTGACTTGCATTACATGGAGTACTTTTGGAAAACAGATCAAAACTCAATAATTAAATAAACCAAAGGCCACCCTCTCTTTTTGCAAAAACCCATTACAAAATGGAGACGCTCACAAATGCGTACACACACTCACCCCTATGAATGCTGGTACGCACACCATACACCTATGAGCACTTCAGAAAGACTGGATCTTGACACTGATCCCGCGTGGCTTGAGCTTTATGAAGTCACCATAGGCACCTCGCTATATATTGACGGGAATGTCGCCTCTCACTACCCTCATAACCATCCTTCAAAGTCAAGCGCCGAGGCTTCATGGCGAATGAAGTGCTAGGGGGTTGGAGCTCATGTTTGTTGGCTGCTATGGGATGTAATTGAACCACTAATAATGTGGCCCTCGGTAGTGAGCCCATAGACCCTAGACACCAGTGACCATTACAATTACTTTGGGAAAACCGAGAAAAACTAAATGCAAACGGAAGGCCCATCTCTCTCATTTTTGCGAAAATCCACTACAAAACGCACACGCTCACAAATGCATACACACACTCACCCCTATGAACGCATGAACACACATCCTACCCCTATGAGCACCTGCGAAAGATTGTGTCTTCAGACTGTCCGGTGGGGGGCTTGAGCTTGACGAAGTAACCATAGGCACCTACTGCCCTTGTAACCATCCTTCAAAGCCGAGCGTTGAGGCTTCATCGAGAAGGAAGAGCTAGAGGAGTCAAAGCTAACATTCATTGGTTGCTATAAGATATAACTAGACCACTAATAACAACCGGGCCCCATGGTAGTGAGACCATTGGACCCAGACATCAAAGCAAGAACGGTGTCAAGTCTTAAACATATATCTTAACGGTGGAGTGGGTAGTGCTAACAAAAATATTCTTCAAGGTGATTCTAGTGGTAGACTTATGTCTAAGAGAATCAATTGGGAGGGCCCACTATTCAGTGGATAACAGTCTATTTTTCTTTTTAGCATGGTTGTGTGGACCCACTTCAGTTCTAAACGCTGGACCCAAAGTACTTTTCATAGCTACTTCTATACACTGCACATGCCCTTACTATACGTAGCTTAGAAATTTACTATCCTCGTGTCTAAGAATATTGGAGGTTGCCTTGAAAGTTTTTTGAAAAAGCTTTTGGAGGTACCCATCGAGGGGTCAATTAATATATCACAAAAGACCAAGAGTTTTGACAATAGGTTTAACTTCTTGCTAAGATAGATTTTGCATATTGACAATTTAACGAAATTAGGTCAAACTTGAGCTACAAGTAAGCGCGATATAGATTGCTCTTGAATTAAATGTCTTTTTGGAGGTCTATAGGTGCATCTTGTTGTAGTAAACAATTCCATCACTATGAGTTTCCTACTATCTCAGAAAAGAACATTCTCAATTTTCTGAGTGTGATGATGAGATTGTTCTTTCCCATAAAGCAAGTCTGAAGAATATGGATCTGAATGACACACAAGGCAAGTTTTCAGACATATATTATGGACCAACATGTTGTACTTACAATTTCCCATGTTTTATGACTTCTCAAACTTCCTAGATAACTTTGCCCACTTGATTGATTTTATGCCGATTTATCGAAATTATTAGGTATAAATTGAACTGCAATAAGTAAATTGAAGGTTGCTTTGAAAGTTTGATGAAAGATCTCTCTTGGAGGTACCCATATCTATCGGGGGGAGGGGTCAATTAATATATGGGAAACCACCAAGAGTTTTGATGATATATAGGTACAGTTCAACTTCTTTCTAGGATTTTGCATCAATTTAATGAAATTAAGTTAGACTTGAGCTACAAATAAGCATGATAGACTGCTCTTGAATTAAATGTCTTTTCAGAGGTAGATGGGTGCACCTTCTTGTAGTAAACAATGTCATCAGTGTGAGTTTCCAACTACCAGGAAAGGATATTCTCAATTTTCCGAGTCATGTCATGATCATTCTCTCCCGTAAAGGAAGTTCGAAGAATATTGATCTAAATAAATGCCACAAGCCAAAGTTTTCACACGCACACACACACACACACACACAGGCATGTGCCACACTCGTATATACTATATGAAATGTGATTTAACGAACATTAAGTTGTTATTAACCAATAGTCTTGTTAGAGAAAAAGGCATACATTAACTATATTAATAATAACTATCTAGAACATGGTGGAGTTTGCTCTAGATACTGTTCAACACGAATCCAACTACTCTGAACCATTGGATCTAACAGCCCAACGACCATGGTTGGTACTATGGATCCAATTGTAAACTGCCTACCTAACTCCACCCATTTGAATGACTTTATGTCAATTTATCGAAAATAGGTCAGATTTGAACTTGTATAAGTAAATTTTAGGTTACTGTGAAAGTTCTACGAAAATACTTTGGAGGTACCCATCGGGGGTCACAATTAATATATGAGAAACCATCCAACGAGAGTTTTGATGACAAGTTGGATCAAGACTCGCAAATCTAAAAATATTGCTAACTATTGGATCTTATTTTCCATTCCTAGCATCTAAAAAGATTCTACTGATATTCTTGATGAGAACGATGAACGCTAGTATGCGCGAACCTCAAAACACACACATCATTGCTCAGTTTTAGGGTCCTTCTGCTAAATGCATGGACTTGGATGCAATTTTTCATTTTTTATGAGGTCCTTGATATGTAACTTGTACTTCCACCGACCGTGTTCACTCTTAAGCACATCGCACCTACTAGACCAACCATTAGATCGGCCATTCGTAATACTTCTTATTATCTTATCTTTATCTTCTCGTATCTCTTACAATAACATACCATACCACGCGCTACATATAGTGTATGGATTAACTTTGAACATTGATCGTTTGATCAAGACTGGCAAATCCAAACATTTCTAACCGTTGGATCTTCTTTTCCATTCTTAGCATCTAGAAATATTCTACTAATAGTCTTTAGAACGATGACCGCTAGTATACGTAAACCTCTAGCTCAAAATACACACTTCATTGCTTAGTTTATGGGTCGTCCTTGTGCTAAATGCATGAACTTGGATGCAACTTTTATTTTTATGAGGTCCTTGATGTAAATTGTAATTCTACCCACCGTGTTAACTCTCAAAGCACCTCGCTTCCTACGAGACCTACCATTAGATCGACCATTCGCAGTACTTCTTATCTTATCTTTATCTTTGTCTCTTATCTCTTACAATACCATGCATACCACCACTACATAGTGTAGGAATTAACTTATTTGAACATTGACCATTGGATCAACACTGGCAAATCCATTGCTAACCGTTGGATCTTCTTTTCCATTCTTAGCATCTAGAAAGATTCTACTGATATTCTTTAGCACGATGAACACTAGTATGCACAAACCTCAAAACACATAGTACTTCATTACTCGGTTTAAGGGACTATGTGCTAAATGCATAGACTTGTTGGATGCAATTTTCATTTTTTGTGAGGTCCTTATTGTAACTTGTACTTCCACCGACCGTGTTAACTCTCAAGCACTTCACTCTTATGAGACCTACCATTAGATCGGCCATTCGCAGTACTTCTTTCTTATCTTTATCTTGTCTCCTATCTCTTATAATATATACCATACCACTACATATAGTGTAGATATTAACTTTGAACATTAACAGTTGGATCAAGACTGGCAAATCCAAACATTGCTAACCGTGGATCTCCTTTTCCATTCTAGCATCTAGGTCTGTACTCCCTCGCTCCGTCCCAAAATATAAGGCACCTAAGGATTAGTCAAAAGTCAAACCTTACTAACTAAAATAATATCTACATCTACAATATTGAATGGACATATTAAGAAAATATACTTTATGGTGAATCTATTGATATTAATTTAGTATTATAATTTTTTATATTTTTGTGTACAATCATGGTCAAACTTAAAAAATGTTGACTTTTGACTAATCCTTAGGCGCCTTACATTTTGGCGGAGGGAGAACCATTGAATCTAACAGCCCAACGGTCATGATTAGTGCTATGGATCCAATTCAAAACTGCTCCAATATAGTAGTACATGAGAGAATTTTGGGGGTGGTGACATGATGGTTGTACAACATGCATGGTGGAGTTTGCTCTAGGTACTATTCAACATGAATCCAGCTTCTCTGAACCATTGGATCCAATAGCCCAATGGTCAGATTGCTGCTATGGATCCAATTCAAAAATGCTCCACTATAGTAGTACAGTATAGATGTTGATAAAATTTATATTTTTTATGCTTTACCAATTATAATTTTATATAGTGATGATTGTCATACGATTTACTATCTGAACCTTATTAAGGTGTGTCTTTTTACACAATGCCAGAGTAGTATATTTCTTTGCTTAGACATATGGTTTCCTCTGTCCACGCGTTGTACATGCTAAGAGAATAAAACGTTGGCAGGGGAAGAAGGCAGCATCGAAGAGAAGTTGAAGGCGGTTCCATGTCCGAGCAAAGTTATGATGGGTTTTTGACACGAGGTACTCCTGCGGCCTTACAGTGTACACTCTACTAGTAGTAAATTTCAGGACCTTTGCACGTAAAACAAATCGTGTGTTTTCTCTCTCCTTCCCTATGCTCCATCTGTCCTCCCCTTTCCCCTCGCGCACCGGTCCAGCTGATGTCTCTCCCCTCGTTCACAGCGTGGCGCTGCGCACGTGTGCCTTGGTATGGCGGCTCTATGTCTTTGGCGTGTTCGGCAGACAAGCATTGGGGAGGAGTAGGGATGAGGAGGAGTACATAGGAAGGAAACCACTTTGGTCCTTGGCGGCAAAAAAATTCAAACTTTTCTGGTTTTCGATATTTTCACTTGCTTCCCAAACATCGGGAGGGAAGGAAATTTTGAACCAGTGTTGAACATTGACCAATTGATCAAGACTGGTAAATCCAAACTTTGAACATTGACCGTTGGATCAAGACTGGCAAATCCAAACATTGAACATTGATCGTTGGATCAAGACTGGCAAATCCAAACTTTGCTAACCGTTGGATCCTCTTTTCCATTATTAGCATCTAGAAAAGATTCTACCAATAGTCTTTAGAACAATGGACGCTAGTATGCGCATACCTCAAAACACATACTTCATTGCTCAGTTTCAGGGTCCTTGTGCTAAATGCATGCATGGACTTGGATGGAATTTTCATTTTTATGAGGTCCTTGACGTAACTTGTACTTCCACTTACTGTCTGAACTCTCAAGCACCTTGCTCCTACGAGACCAACCATTAGATCGGCCATTCGCGGTACTTCTTATCTTTATCTTGTCTTATCTCTTACAATACCATACCACAATTGTATAGTGTACGAATTAACTTCGAACATTGACCGCTAGATCAAGACTGCCAAATCCAAACATTGCTAACCGTTAGATCTTCTATTTTCCCTTAGCATCAAGAAAGATTCTATTGATAGTCTTTAGCATGATGAACGCTAGTATGCGCAAACCACAAAACACACACACTTCATTATTCAGTTTTAGGGTCATTGTGTTAAATGGATGGACTTCGATGCAATTTTCATTTTTTATGAGGTCCTTGATGTAAGTTGTACTTCCATCGATCGTGTTAACTTTCAAGCACCTCTCTCCTACGAGACCTACCATAGTTAAAAGAAAATACAACCATCCTAATTATCACACAAACTGGACCAACGGTTTCTTATACGTAATGCCCAAGTTTTTAGTACTAGGATTTTTCAAGCTTCGTCCTAGCAAACTTTGCACACTTCAGTGACTTCTTGTCGATTTAACAAAATTAGATCAAACTTGAGCTACAAGTAAGCGTGATAGATTACTCTTGAATTAAATGTATTTTCGTAGGTAGATGGGTGCATCTTCTTCTAGTAAACAATGTCGTCTATGTGAGTTTCTAACTATGAGGAAAGAAAATCCTAAGTTTTCCGAGCGATGATGAGATGGTTCTTTTATGTAAAGAAAGCCTGGAGAATATGGATCTCAATGCCATAAGCCAAAATTTTAGACATATTAAGTGGACCAACGTGTTTTACTTACGATTCCCATGTTTTATGAGTTTTTAAACTCCCTATGTAGCTAATTAACTTTGCCCCACTTGAATGACTTCATGCCTATAGTTATCGAAATTTGGTCAAACTTGAACTACAACAACTAAATTATTGTAGGTTGCTTCTAAAGAATTACAAAAAACTTTTGGAGGTGTACACATTGGGGGCTCAATTAATATATCAGAAAACAACCGAGAGTTTTCACAATAGGTTTTTTACTCCTTTCTAATTAAGATTTTGCATCTTGACAATTTAACGAAAAATTAGCTCAAACATGAGCTACAAGTAAGCGCGATAGATTTTTTTCTTTAATTAAATGTCCCTTTAGAAGTAGATGGATGCATCTTCTTGTAGTAATTAGTACCGCCGGTGTGAGTTTCCAACTATCAGGAAAGAACATTCTCAATTTTCCGAGTGATGATGAGATTATTGTTCATTTTCGTAAACAAAGTCTAAAGGTTATGGACCTAAACGCCACAAGCCAAGCTTTTAGACATATATAGTGGACCCTCATGTTGTACTTATGATTCCCGTGTTTTATGAGTTTTCAAACTTATTCTATAGCTAACTTTGCCCACTTGAAATCGATTTTATGTCGATTTATTGAAATTAGTTCAATTTTGAACTACAAGTAAATTGTAGGTTGCATTGATAGATTTACGTTTTTTGGAGGTAACCATTGGGGGCTGATTTAATATATCACAAACCACCACCGATAGTTTTTACAACAAGTTCAACTTCTTGCTAAGATTTTGCATCTTGACAATTTAACGAAATTATATCAAACTTGAGCTACAAGTAAATGCGATAGATTGCTCTTGAGTTAATTGTCTTTTCGGAGGTAGACGGGTGCATCTTCTTGTAGTAAACAATGTCGTCGATGTGAGTTTTCAAATATTAGGAAATATCATTCTTAATTTTCCGAGTGACGATGAGATTGTTCCTTTCTGTAAAGACAGGCTGAAGAGTATGGATCTGAATTCCACAAGCTATGTTTTTAGACATCTTATCTTACTAGTATCTTATCTTATCTTATCTTACCACTATATAGTGTACGAATAACTTTGAATGTTGATCGTTGGATCAAGACTCGCGAATCCCAACATTTCTCGCCGTTGGATATTCTTTTCCATTCTAGCATCTAGAAGATTCTATTGATAGTCTTCGGCATAATGAATGCTATGCACAAACCTCAAAACACACTTCTCCGTCATAATAGAAGCTTCTCCCTTGTTTATCTAGATCATGTTATCAAAAAAATCATGTGTTAGGTAGCTAATAATATTTGACTTCTACATTATGATACAAAGTATAAGGACCAAATGTACACCCATACTTTATAGATATTGATGAAATTTATATTTTTTTTGCTTTACCAATTTTAATTGTATATAGTGATGATATGTCATACGTCTACTATCTGAGTCTCACATGCAACTTACTAGTGGCTAATAATCGTTGACTTCTACATGATCTTGCCAGTATATATTGACAGTTGGATCAAGACTGGCGAATCCCAACATTTCCAATCATTGGATCTTCTTTTCGATTCTAGCATCTTGAAGATTCTATTGATAGTCTTCATTACAACCCACTATATAGTGTACGAATAACTTTGAATGTTGACCATTGGATCAAGACTCGTGAATCCCAGCTTTTCGAGCTATTGGATCTTCTTTTCCATCCTATCATCTAGAAGATTCTACTAATAGTCTCCGGCATAATGAATGTTATGCACAACCTGAAAACACACTTCTCCATCATACTAGAATCTTCTCCCTTGTTTCTCTAGACCATGTTATCAAAAAATTCATGTGTTAGGTAGCTAATAATATTTTACTTCTACATGATGATACAAAGTACAAGGAACAAATATATACACCCATACTTTATAGATATTGAACAAATTTATATTTTTTTGTGCTTGACCAATTTATAGATGTTGATCAAATTCCTGGTTAACTCCTTTCTAATTAAGATTTTGCATCTTGACAATTTAACGAAAAATTAGCTCAAACTTGAGCTACAAGTAAGCGTGATAGATTTTTATTTAATTAAATGTCTCTTTGGAGGTAGATGGATGCATCTTCTTGTAGTTATCAGTATCGTCGGAGTGAGTTTCCAACTATCAGGAAAGAACATTCTCAATTTTCCGAATGATGATGAGATTAGTGTACGAATAACTTTGAATGTTGACCGTTGGATCAAGACTCGCGAATCCCAGCATTTCTAGCCGTTGGATCTTCTTTTCCATGCTAGCATCTAGAAGATTCTATTGATAGTCTTGAACACAGTGAATGCACTATGCATAAACCTCTCCAAACACACTTCTCGATCATACTAGAATCTTCTCCCTCATTTCTCTAGATCATGTTATCAAAAATTTCAAGTGTTAGGTAGCTAATAATATTTGACTTCTACACATGTTGATACAAAGTACAAGGACCAAATATACACCCATACTTTATACAGTAGATGTTGATCAAATTTATAATTTTTTGAGCGTTACCAATTATAATTTTATATAGTGATGATATGTCATATGATTTACTATCTGAGCCTTATTAAGGTGTGCTTTTTTACACAATGCGGGAGTAGTATATTTCTTTTCTTAGACATATGGTCACCTCTGTTCATGCGCTGTACATGCTGAGAGAATAAAATAGTTGGCATGGGAAGAGGGCAGCGAGGAAGAGAAGTTGAAGGCGGTTCTATGTCAGAGCAAAGTTATGAGGGGTTTCTGACACGAGGTACTCCTACGGCCTTACAGTGTACACTCTACTTGTAGTAAAATTTAGGACCTATGCATGCAAGACAAATCGTGCGTTTTCTCTCTCCTTCCCTATGCTCCATCTCTCCTCCCCTTTCTCCTCGCACACCGGTCCTGTTGATCTCTCTCCCCTCGTCCACAGCGTGGCGCTGCGCACGTGTGCCTTGGTACGGCGGCTCTGTGTCTCTAGCGTGTTCGGCAGCCGCGCGTTAGTGTGTAGTAGGGATGAGGAGGAGTACATAGGAAGGAAACCACTTTGGTCCTTGGCGGAAACAAAAATAAAATTTTCCGGTTTTCAAAATTTTCACTTGCTTCCCAAACATCTGGAGGGAAGGTTATCCAAAAGATCGGCCAAACATCGGGTTTATTTCAACCCGAACGAGCAAGGTCATCAAGGCCATATTGACATTATAGTTTACAATTTGATAGAGTTCCCATGATAGTTTGGTAGATGGGTGCATCTTGGCATAGTAAGCATTATTGCATGTGGGAGTTTCCAACAATTAGAAAAAAAAGAATTTCAATTTTCCCAGTGAGGACGGTGATGTTTTTTATGAAGAAAGTCCAAATAATATGGTTCAGAATGCCACAAGCCACACATACTATAGTTGATCATGGTTCCTATGAAACTGCGGCTAAAAGTTTACATATTACGATGGGTCGTGACATGCGGTACTAGTACACATACTACAGTACTACGTAGTAGATTTTCTCTCTCCTTCTCCCCCCTCTCACCATCCATCCACTATAATCTCCATTCTCCCTCCTTCCCATGTAAGCTTTCACGCAATGATTATACTTCTAGTCTGAGATGCAGCGGTGCAGAAAAAGATGAGGCCTACGCCATATCACCATCAATCAAGTTCAGTGACGCAACTTTGTGAAGAGTATACGTATACTAGTAGTATTGTAGCTAGATAAGTATGTACTACTATAGGCACTTAATTTTTAACGAAGGAAGTAAGAGACACCAAGTAATTCAGCATGATTCTCTTCATTTTTGGATAAAGCGGGGCACCTCCTGAATTCTCTGGGCCGAGAAAAATCAAGAACCGACAAGTCTGGTATAATCCTTTTTTCTGTTGACGGGACGAGTCTGGTACAATCTATTTATGATATTTTGGGATAGTTTTCAGGGTATTAACACAAGCACGGCTATAAATAGACATTATTAATTGCAACAGTACGCATCCCTACTTTCACCCAAAGCACCCAACCCACCGTTGCTTAGAACTTGATATCTCTCTATTTCCTTCCAAAATGTCGTATGACAACTCTCTCCAAAACACATTGATTGACCTAACAAATGGGAAAGGCCCCGAAACTCCACCTAGAAGCCCAGACTCGGTCGATGGGCCATGGCTGCCGCCGCTGTCTGACTCCTCTAATGAAGAAGATAGCCACTAGAGGACCTTTTTTGAAGGGACACCACCAGCAACGCTGAGCGACTCCGATAAGACGGAAGATGAGACTGAGGAAGAGGAGGAGTCTGAGGTCGACCTTGAGGAGGAGGCCGAAGACGACGACAGGGAGGAGGCCGAAGACGATGACAGGGAGGAGGCCGAGGACGACGATGAGGAGGTCTCTTCCCACCCCCACGGAAGAAGCGTGCCCGAGTGCAAAATTAAATGGCGTCCAGAGAAGAGGCGGGCAGTGTACTATATCTCGTTCTACGAAGCATCTTGGCTTTGGTAAATAATGTTGTTAATGAGAGTTCCAAACTTTTAGGAAAATCCTTTTCAATTTCCAAGTGATAGGATTTGTTTTGTAACACCCCAAAACTTTAATCAAGATTAACAAGTTCTAATCACCCAATTTAGGGTTAACAAAAAGTTTTATTAATAAAATGATTAAGAATGCATGTTAATTTGCATTAATGTGTGATTATTTGAAAATGCCATGCTTGATTGTTACAAATGATGTGAAATGGTTTAAAGGTGAATGCCACATCATCTAGGCCATTTACAAGCAAAACCAAAAGAAAAAGAAATCAAATATGAATAAATAAAGCAAATGGTCATTTTGACAAAAGTTAACCACTAGGTCACTTTGAGTGTTCCTAGAAGATTAATTCTAATAGAAGCATTTCTATTTCTTTGCACCCCTTGCTAGACCAAGTAAAAGTGAATCAAGTCCCACTTTACAAACTTACAAAAACATCTTTCAAATTAATTTAATGGACAATTGAAAATTGAATCTAGTTCATATGTTAAGATCCCACTTTTTCAAAAACCTACCAAACCAATTCCCCTTGACCTCTCCAAGCAAATATAGACTCTCAAGCTTAAGTTAAGATCATCCAAAAACTATCACTCAAAAATTCCAAAGTAAAATTCTTTTGGCCATTACCACAAACACTTTGTAGACACAGAACCATTACAGCCTAACATCACTGTTTTGGAGCAGTAATCTCCCGCCTCAGTGTCCCCTCTTAAACCCCCTGTCTCCCCTGAGCCTAACCAAGCACTAGAAAAGCCCCTCTTTGTATTGCATAGGTGGGCCGTAGCCGTTTTGTCATCGTCGGCCGACAGTGGGAAGCACGCCAGGAGCCTCGCCGCCCTCGCCAACGATGCGCACCAGACACGCCGCACTCCATCGCCACCCCCTGTCCAAGCCTCGACCCCAGCCGAGCCCTGGACCATCCTAGAACCCCCGCACCCTATTCCTCTACACCATGTCTAGAGCGCGCCAGCTCGACGCGCCCGACCAGATGGCACATACCGCGCGTCACCCCCGCCTCGCGTGCACTAGCTCGCCATGATCACCCCAACTCGACAGACAACCCCGTTCGCCATCGCGCGACCCGCAGCTACCGCATGCTGTCGCAAAAACCTATACATCCACGCGGAGCGCCGCACGCTCCCGACCAAACCACACCACCCCACGCCTTGCCTTTACGCCCGTGAGAACCACCAGGGAACCACACACCGTCCACTAGCATCCACCACGCTTGTAGCATAAATCGACGAGCTCGCGCCTGCACCGTTCGGTCCCCTCGCCACAGTATAAAAGGAGGCCTTCCCTGCCTCATTTCTCTACCCCAACACTCACCACTCCTCACTGATCCTCCCCCACTTCTTCCTGGAGCAAGGCGAGCTCTCCTTCGCCGAAATTTGGCCGGAGCCCACTGCTGCTGGAGGAGAAGGGCTTCGTCTATTTTGACCACCCCAAGACCTTCCGTGACCGAGCCTCGAACCGCCATCGTCTACCACGTTGATCGCCCCCGTCGCCAACTATAGCTGGAGCCCAGGTGAGCCTAGCCAGACCCCACCGCCGCGCTAGGTTTAGTTCCTCGCTGGAGTAGTTCGTCGTCGACGATGACTCCTAGCCATTGGATTAGAATTAGATCGCACGGCTCAGATGCGTAGATACCGTTTCGCTTTCCAGCGCTGGCCTGGAAATTCAAATATGGATTTTCCATTTTAATTAAAACCTTATTATGTCCACAGATTCAAAAATCAATTCAGAGAGTTTCACTAAACCAAATTGCATGATTCAAATTTTGTTAGAAAGATATTTAAATTATCTATCCAAGACCGTTGGATTTAAACCATTTGGAGTTAGATATAATCTTTAGTAAAAATAACAAGACATAGACTTTTCTACATTCAAACATTTCTCAAAAATCAACCATAATAGCTTTTGAGTTGATTCCAACTCTCAAAAATCACATTTGATAATATCTATCTGAATATGTAAAAATATTTAGGTTTTCATGAAGTGACATTGGACTAGTACCAAAAGAATGCTATTAGGGCATTTCTAGTCACTTTAAACCTATTAAATGATAATCTTAAAGTTAATAAAATGTGACCAACCCCTTTAAATCACATTCCCATATATTATAATAGGTGGTGATGACATGTGTCAACATGATCCCATATTCTAATTGGAGAATATTAAACATTAATTAATTTCAATGAGTAGAAATTACTTTTCTCTAATAAGACAAATAAAACTAGTTCTTTATTTCATGTGATGATTGTGATGATGTTAGATCATCAAGTGTGAGCCTTAGTGTGCTGAATAGAACTAGTTAAGTATTTTTTGGTGGTTGTGTACCCCATATTTTAGATATAGACGATAGTACCGACCCAAGCTATGAGGAGGAGGAGTTCTACCCAGAAGAAGAGGAGGAAAACTTCAACCACTGCTCTACTCAAGGCAAGCCATCACTAATTGCAAGCTTTAACCTAAGCAGGATGCATTAGGCATGCTTTGGTTATATAACTTGATTTATACCCATCACAAGTTTTACTTGAAAGCTTTATTCTTCTACTTTACTAAAGTTCTTTACTTTTTAATACTTTTTGGAGTATTGAAGGAGTAGTATAGATAACATAAAGAGTATAAAACTAGGACTATACTTAGATGTCATTCTATGGCAGGAGATTGAAGATTAGAACCCCTCATTAGTGAACACTCTTAACTTAGTGGCTAGTGCTAAGCACAAAACTTGATCACTTTAGATGGGAATAGTTGGTGAAAAGGATTATGAAAACCTTGGAATGATGCTCATTCTATTGAAATGTGTTGACATGTGTTGAGAAACACAAATGGATTTGATGATGAAAATGTTGAGGCATGAGCCTTAGCCCTTTATAAAAACTGATGGTTAGGTTCAGATGCGATACCATTCCAATTTTACCGTACAACCACAATACCTGAATTAGATAGGGCTTAGCCGGAAGTTTATATGCATTAGTATGGGTTCCCTCGCGGAAGAGGTTTGAGCTGAGGCTACCTCGTGAGTGTGAATTGTCCACCTATGCAGTGCCCAGGATGGCAGATGGCCATGGCTGGGAGGCCAAGCTCATAGGGGAGGTTTCTATACTAGAGTGTGTAATTGAAAGGTTATGATTGATTATCCGCATACTAAGTATGATGATTTAGGGTTATCCCTGACGGATGTATCGAATTTTGTGGTGAAAGTGTACCACCTCTGTAGAGTGTCAAACTATTCGAATAGCCGCGTCCGCGGTCATGGACAATTGGAGTGGCCATATTGTTCCTTCGTCAGATGTTTTCAAAATGACCTGTGAACTGAACTATGATTCTGACTTGACCACAACAGGGTTGTGGATATGATAACTAGGTTCCCACTTAAGTGATTTAGAACATTAATCTAGTTTTCTTTACTTCTAAACTCAGTTTAGATAAATCTGGCTTTCTGCAAATAAACCTAGAACCTAAGATTCCTACTAGAGCTACCTTAATTGCTAGTGATAGTTTGCGAGTACTGAAAGAGTACTCATGGCTTTGTCCCTGGCTATTCCCGTGGCCAGACTATGAGGAGGACTATCAGGATGATGGACAGCAGGACGTCTACGACAACTAGGAGCATCTCCTATCGTTAGCATTGCGTGTGACCCTAAAGATGGAGCCCACTACTACGCTTATTATTCCGCTACTTGTTTGTATTAAGACTGGATCATGAGATCTTTTATTTGTGTAAGACCTTATTATGGTTTGTAATGGATGATGTACTGTGATATCCAATCTGTTATGTCTCGCAAAAATGGTAATCCTGGGATTGTGATGTATGGCATAACAGGCATCTGGGATTAAAAATGCGGGTGTTGACATGTTTTTAGTAATTAAGTATGTCCGGATAATTAGGCTTAGAGTGCACTCACAGTATTCTAGCAAAATATAGATAATTTCCACCGCATGTTAGTACTATATGAAAATACTTATTTCAATGTGTGTCATGATACATAGTTTTTTTGCGGGAGGGGGGTGGTAATGATACATAGTTGAAACTTAAATGGTGTCCTCTTATATTTGTGTTTGTTTGGATGAAAACTACAAACATGGATTTGGACAACTTTCGAAAAACTTGCTACACAATAGTAGAATAACCATGTATGAACACTGTTCATATTTTAAGCCAAGTTACCAATGCCAAGGTCATATATGCATCACTCGTCCCATTTATTGGGATAAGTTAAAGAAAAGTAAAGAAAACAATAAAAAGATATTAAGCACTTACGTATGGTGTCCTATTCCGTAAATTATAAACATGAATTTTGACAAGGTTTTAAAAACTTCGTCACAATATGACCAGCGATGTGTTAACGTATACTTGGGTTTCTAGTTAAATAATGACAAAGGTCGTGTTCATTTCGGGTAGACGGGGTGCATCTTGGCATGGCATACTAATGTTGTTAATTGGACTTTTCAACTTTTATGTATAGAATTTTGTTAAATTATTTTAGAAGTGCCACATATAATTATTTTTTAAAGAAAAGGCAAACAGTATGGCTCCGAATGCCACAACACACTAAATTTCACACAAAATAGAGTATGTTTCATGGTTAACAAGTTTCATGAATTTTTAGGCCTTCTAGCTAATTTCGCATAATTAAATGACAGTTTGTCAATAAAACCAAGGTAGGTAAATTTTGAACTACAAGTGCGTGATAGATTGCTTGTAAATTTGTAAGAAATTCATATAGTACTAATTATTGTACCCACGCAGTCATAAGATACAACTTCTTTGTATGAATTTTCATGCTGACACATCTGACCATGTTTCAAAAAAGTGAAAGAAAATAAGGAAATATGCACACAACCTTTTAGTAGTACTCCTATTAAAAATTCATACTTGTAAAACAATAAAGACGGTGTTGTTAAAGTTTTAATACAAGGGACCTAGGCACCTTCACTGGCCTTCCACAATTAACCTTACTTCCTCTCAGACTTTGCAGCTATGGCTCCGAAGACCGGAGCTCCCCGTGGGAAGAAGAAGACCCAGGTGGCAATGATAAAGGTCGTGGAGAAAAATAAGTCATGTCGCCGGCTTCCGAATCCTGGTCTAGCCACTCCAAGTCGTAGTCTCACACTAGGCAGCCGCAGGAAGAAGCAGGTGTCGAGGTCCGTCAAGGCCGGGCTGCATTTCCCCGTCGGCCGGATCGGGTGCTACCTCAAGGAGGGTTGGTACTCCCAGCGTATAGGCTTCGGGGCTCCCGTCTACCTCGCGGCCGTTCTCGAGTACCTCACCGTCGAGGTGTTGGAGCTCGTCGGGCAAGCCGCGAAGGATAGCAAGAAGATCTGCATCATCCTGAGGCACGTGATGCTCAGCGTCATGCGCGACGAGGAGCTCAGCAAGCTGCTGGCCGGTGTTACCATCGTGCACAGCAGCGTGCTGCCCAGTATCCATGATCCTTGCTTGGCGATGGTACCACGGAGGACGCAGCCAAGTTGCCCGCGGAGGATGCTGCCAAGTCGCTTGAGAAGATCACGGAGTCCCCCTAGAAGTCGTTAAGCTGTACTAGTACTACTCTGTACGTGTTTGGGTTTGCTCTATTTGTAGTTTGGTTAATCATTAGTGTCATTGTAATATTCAAATCTGTGATGCTAAGAAAAATCTTGTGAGGGTTCTAAAAAATGTTGTTTTCCTAATCTTATCCTATACTCCATTTATTTAATACTCCCTTTGTTCAGAAATATAAGACGTTATAGCTTTGTGTATCGAATATATCTAGACGCCCATACACTAAAAGGCTTCTAGATACATTCATTTCACAAAGCTAAAACGTCTTACATTTCTAAACGGCAGGAGTATTACTCAGCATATTAGGTTTAGTCAAAGTCAACTATTATAAAGTTTGACCAAACTATATATAGTATTAAATAGTATACTCATTGAAAAAAAATCAATATACAGTAAACAATATCGTCGGTGTGAGTTTCGAACTATCAGGACATTCAATTCTCAATTTTCCGAGAGATGACAAGAGAGGTTGTTATTTTTCATCAAGAAAGTCTGAACAATATGGATCTGAATGCCACAATCCAGATTTTCAAACATACATATATATATATATATAGTGGATCGACATGTTGTACTGACGACACCCATGTTTTATGTGCTTTCAAACTTCCTATCTAACTCTCCCAACTTGAATGACTTTATCCCGATTTATCGAAATTATATTAGGTCAAATTTGAACTACAAGTAAATTGTAGGTTGCTTTGAAAGTTTCATGAAAAAGCTTTTGGAGGTACCCTTCGGGGGAGGGGTGAATTAATATATCAGAAACCACTATGAGCTTTGATGATAGGTTCAACTTCTTTCTAAGATTTTGTATCTTGAAAATTTAACAAAATTAAGTCAGAATTGAGCTACATGTAAGCGTGATAGATTGCTCTTGAATTAAATGTCTTTTTGGAGGTAGATGGGTGCATCTTATTGTAGTAAACAATGTCGTCGGTGTGAGTTTCCAATTATCAGGAAAGACCATTCTCAATTTTCTGAGTGATCTCAAGATTATTCTCTCTCGTAAAGGAAGTTCGAAGAATATCGATCTAAATGCCAGAAACCAAGTTTTCACACATATATATAGTGGACCAACATATTGTACTTATGATTTCCTGTGTTTTATGAATTCTCAAACTCGCTACCTAACTTCGCCCACTTGAATGACCTTATGTCGATTCGTCAAAATTAGGTCAAATTTGAACTACTACAAGCAAATTGTAGGTTACTGTGAAAGTTTTACGAAAAAGCTTTTGAAGGTACCCATCGGGGGGTCACAATTAATATATGAGAAACCATCCAACGATATTTTTGATGACAAATTGAACTTCTTGCTAAGATTTTGCATCTTGCCAGTTTAACAAAACTAGGCAAAAATTTAGCTACAAGTAAGTGCAATAGATTCCTCTTGATTTAAAAGTCTTTTCGGAGGTAGATATAGGTGCATGTTCTTGTAGTAGACAATGCCGCCTGTGTGAGTTTTCAACTATCATAGGAAAGAACATTCTTAATTTTTCAATTGATGACTAGATTGTTCTTTCCCCTAAAGAAAGTCCAAATACTATAGATCTGAATGCCACAAGCCAAGTTTTCACACATATATAGTGGACCAACACGATGCACTTACAATTTCCCATGTTTTATCAGTTCTCAAATTTCCTAGCTAACTTCACCCACTTGAATGATTTTATATCGATTTATTGAATCAGGTAAAATTTGGACTACTACAGGTAAATTGTAGGTTGCTTTGAAAGTTTTAGGAAAAATCTCTTGGAGGTACCCATCGAGGGGAAGGGTCAATTAATATATATCAGAAACCACTAAGAGTTTTGATGATAGGTCCATCTTCTTGCTAAGATTTTGCATCCTAACTATTTAATGAAATTAGTTCAAACTTTGCTCACTGTTTCCTGAAATTAGGTCAAATTTGCTAACCGATTAACTTTGAACATTGACCGTTGGATCAAGACTGGCAAATCCAAACATTGCTAGCCGATGGATATTCTTTTCCATTCTTAGCATCTAGAAAGATTCTACTGATAGTCTTTAGCACGATGAACACTAGTATGCGCAAACCTCAAAACACACGGTACTTCATTATTACTCGGTTTCAGAGTCCTTGTGCCAAATGCACGGACTTGGATGGAATTTTCATTTTTTTATTAGGTCCTTGATGTAACTTGTACTTCCACCGACCACTCGAGCACCTCTCTCTTACGAGACCTACCATTAGATTGGCCATTTTAGTACTTCTTATCTTTATCTTGTCTCTTATCTCTTATAATACCATATATACCACCACTACATAGTGTAGGGATTAACTTATTTTGAACATTGACCATTGGATCTCAAGACTGGCAAATCCAAACATTGCTAACCGTTGGATCTTCTTTTCCATTCTTAGCATCTATAAAGATTCTATTGATAGTCTTTAGCATGATGAACACTAGTATGCGAAAACCTCAAAACACACAGTACTTCGTTACTCGGTTTTAGGGTCCTTGTGGTAAATGCATGGACTTGGTTGCAATTTTAGTTTTTTATGAGATCCTTGATGTAAATTGTAATTCTACCCACCGTGTTAACTCTCAAGCACCTCGCTCTTACGAGACCTACCATTAGATTGGCCATTCGCAGCACTTCTTATCTTATGTTTTATCTTGTCTCATATCTCTTACAATACCATACCACTACATAGTGTACGGATTAACTTTGAACATATGAACCGTTGGATCAAGACTAGCAAATCCAAACACTGCTAACCATTGGATCTTTTTTCCATTCTTAGCATCGAGAAAGATTCGATCTATTGATAGTCTTTAGCACGATGAACGCTAGTATGACCAAACCTAAAAACACACAGTACCTCGTTGCTCAGTGCCAGGGTCCTGGTGCTAAAATGCATGCACTTGGATGCAATTTTCATTTTTTACGAGGTTCTTGATGTAACTTGTACTTCCACCGACCGTGTTAACTCTCAATCACCTCGCTCCTACGAGACCTACCATTAGATCAGCCATTCGCAGTACTTCTTATCTTACCTTTATCTTGCCTCTTATATCTTACAATACAATGCCTACCACCACTAAATAGTGTAGGGATTAACTTATTTGAACATTGATCGTTGGATCAACACTGCCAAATCCAAACATTGCTAACCGTTGGATCTTCTTTTCCATTCTTAGCATCTAGAAAGATTCTACTGATAGTCTTTAGCACGATGAACACTAGTATGCGCAAACCTCAAAACACATAGTACTTCATTACTCGGTTTAAGGGTCCTTGTGCTAAATGCACGGACTTGTTGGATGCAATTTTCATTTTTTGTGAGGTCCTTAATGTAACTTGTACTTCCACCGACCGTGTTAACTCTCAATCACCTCACTCTTACGAGACCTACCATTAGATCGGCCATTCGCAATACTTCTATCTTATCTTTATCTTGTCTCATATCTCTTACAATATATACCATACCACTACATATAGTGTAGAGATTAACTTTGAACACTAATAGTTGGATCAAACTGGCAAATCCAAACATTGCTAACCGTTGGATCTTCTTTTCCATTCTAGCATCTAGGTCTGTACTCCCTCGCTCTGTCCCAAAATATAAGGCGCCTAAGGATTGGTCAAAAGTCAAACCTTACTAACTTTGACCAAATATTTTAAAAAATATCTGCATCTACAATATTGAATGGACATATTAAGAAAATATACTTTATGGTGAATATATTGATATTAATTAAGTATTCTAAATTTTTATATTTTTGTGTATAATCATGGTCAAACTTAAAAAATGTTGACTTTTGACTAATCCTTAGGCGCCTAATATTTTGGCGGAGGGATTACTATTCAACACGAATCCAGTTGCTCTGAACCATTGGATCTAACAGCCCAACTGTCATGATTAGTGATATGGATCCAATTCAAAACTACTCTATTATAGTAGTATATGATAGAATATAGTCTAATGTGCTATGAAACTTTGGGGGTGGTGACATGATGGTTGTAGAACATGCATGGTGGAGTTTTCTCTAGGTACTATTCAACACGAATCTAGCTTCTCTGAACCATTGGATCCAACAGCCCAACGGTCAGGATTGGTGCTATGGATCCTATTAAAAACTGCTCCACTATAGTAGTATAGTATAGTACAGATGTTGATAAAATTTATATTTTTTTGTGCTTTACCAATTATCATTTTATATAGTGATGATATGTCATACGATTTACTATCTGAGCTTTATTAAGGTGTGCTTTTTTACACAATGCGAGAGTAGTATATTTCCTTGCTTAGACATATTGTCACCTCTATCCACGCAATGTACATGCTGAGAGAATAAAACGTTGGCAGGGGAAGAGAGCAGTAACAAAGAGAAGTTGAAGGCGGTTCCATGTGAGAGGAAAGTTATGATGGGTTTCTGACACGAGGTACTCCTACGGACTTATAGTATACACTCTATTAGTAGTTAATTTCAGGACCTATGCATGCAAAACAAATTGTGTGTTTTCTCTCTCCTTCCCTATGCTCCATCTCTCCTCCCCTTTCCCCTCGCGCACTGGTCCGGCTGATCTCTCTCCCCTCGTCCACAGTGTGGTGCTGCGCACGTGTGCCTTGGTATGGCGACTATGCATCTCTGGCTTGTTCGGCAGCCACACGTTGGTGTGGAGTAGGGACGAGGAGAAGTACATAGGAAGTAAACCACTTTGGTCCTTGGCGGCAAAAAAATCAAACTTTTCCGGTTTCGAAATTTTCAATTGCTTCCCAAACATCGGGAGGGAAGGTTATCCAAAAGTTCGGCCAAACATCGATAGGGAAGGCAATTTTGAACCAGTTTTGAACATTGATCGTTGGATCAAGACCGGCAAATCCAAACTTTGAACATTGACCGTTGGATCAAGACTGGCAAATCCAAACTTTGAACATTGACCGTTGGATCAAGATTGGCAAATCCAAACTTTGCTAACCGTTGGATCTTCTTTTCCATTATTAGCATCTAGAAAGATTCTACCAATAGTCTTTAGCACAATGGACGCTAGTATGCGCATACCTCAAAACACACACTTCATTGCTTAGTTTCGGGGTCCTTGTGCTAAATACATGCATGGACTTGGATGCAATTTTCATTTTTATGAGGTCCTTGATGTAACTTGTACTTCCACTAACCGTCTTAACTCTCAAGCACCTCGCTCCTACGAGACCAACCATTAGATCGGCCATTCGCGATACTTCTTATCTTATCTTTATCTTGTCTTATCTCTTACAATACCATACCACAATTGTATAATGTACGGATTAACTTTGAACATTGACCGTTGGATCAAGACTGCCAAATCCAAACATTGCTAAACGTTAGATCTTCTAATTTCCCTTAGCATCGAGAAAGATTCTATTGATAGTCTTTAGCATGATGAACGCTAGTATGCGTAAACCACAAAACACACACACTTCATTATTCAGTTTTAGGGTCACTGTGTTAAATGGATCGACTTGAATGAAATTTTCATTTTTTTATGAGGCCCTTGATGTAAGTTGTACTTCCATCGATCGTGTTAACCCTCAAGCATCTCTCTCCTACGAGACCTCCCATAGTTAAAAGAAAATGTAACCACCCCAATTATCACACAAACTGGACCAATGGTTTCTTATACGTAATGCCCAAGTTTTTAGTATTAAGATTTTTCAATCTTCATCCTAGCAAACTTTGCACACTTTATTGACTTCTTGTCGATTTAACGAAATTAGATCATACTTGAGCTACAAGTAAGCGTGATAGATTGCTCTTGAATTAAATGTATTTTTGTAGGTATATGGGTGCATCTTCTTCTAGTAAACAATTTCGTCAGTGTGAGTTTCTAACTATGAGGAAAGAAAATCCTTATTTTTCCGAGTGATGACGAGATGGTTCTATTATGTAAAGAAAGTCTGAAGAATATGGATCACAATGCCATATGCCAAGATTTTAGACATATTAAGTGGACCAACGTGTTTTAATTACGATTCCCATGTTTTATGAGTTTTCAAACTCCGTATGTAACTAATTAAGTTTGCCCCACTTGAATGACTTCATGCCTATATTTATCGAAATTTTGTCAAACTTGAACTACAACAACTAAATTATTGTAGGTTGCTTCTAAAGAATTACAAAAAACTTTTGGAGGTGTACCCATTGGGGGCTCAGTTAATATATCAGAAAACAGCTGACAGTTTTGACAATAGGTTTTTAACTCCTTTCTAATTCAGATTTTGCATCTTGACAATTTAACGAAAAATTAGCTCAAACGTGAGCTACAAGTAAGCACGATAGATTTTTCTTTAATTAAATGTCTCTTTAGAAGTAGATGGATGCATCTTATTGTAGTAATCAGTACCGCTGGTGTGAGTTTCCAACTATCAGGAAAGAACACTCTCAATTTTCCGAGTGATGATGAGATTATTGTTCGTTTTCGTAAACAAAGTCCGAAGGATATCGACCTGAACACCACAAGCCAAGATTTCAGACATATATAGTGGACCCTCATGCTGTACTTATGATTTCCGTGTTTTATGAGTTTTCAAACTTATTCTATGGCTAACTTTGCCCACTTGAAATTGATTTTATGTCGATTTATTGAAATTAGTTCAATTTTGAACTACAAGTAAATTGTAGGTTGCATTGAAAGATTTACGTTTTTTGGAGGTAACCATTGGGGGCTGATTTAATATATCACAAACCACCACCGATAGTTTTTATAACAAGTTCAACTTCTTGCTAAGATTTTGCATCTTGACAATTTAACGAAATTATATCAAACTTGAGCTACAAGTAAATGCGATAGATTGCTCTTGAGTTAATTGTCTTTTCGGAGGTAGATGGGTGCATCTTCTTGTAGTAAACAATGTCATCGATGCGAGTTTCCAAATATCAGGAAATATCATTCTTAATTTTCCGAGTGATGTTGAGATTGTTCCTTTCTGTAAAGACAGTCTGAAGAGTATGGATCTGAATGCCACAAGCCATGTTTTTAGACATCTTATCTTACCACTATATAGTGTACGAATAACTTTGAATATTGATCGTTGGATCGAGACTCGCGAATCCGAACATTTTCAGCCATTGGATCTTCTTTTCCATTCTAGCATCTAGAAGATTCTATTGATAGTCTTGAACACAATGAGTGCACTATGCATAAACCTCTCAAAACACATGTCTCCATCATACTAGAATCTTCTCCCTCGTTTATCTAGACCATGTTACCAAAAATTTCAAGTGTTAGGTAGCTAATAATCTTTGACTTCTACACATGATGATACTGAGTAGAAGAACTAAATATACACCCATACTTTATAGATATTGATCAAATTTATATTTTTCCACTTTACCTATTATAATTTTATATATTGATGATATGCTTGTCGTCTATTATCTGAGCCACATATGTAGGGCACGTGCAACCTACTAGTATCTTATCCTATCTTATCTTATTATCTTATCTTATCTTATATTACAATTATATAGTGTAAGAATAACTTTGAATGTTGACCGTTGGATCAAGACTCATGAATCCTGCATTTCTAGCCGTTGGATCTTCTTTTCCATTCTAGCATCTAGAAGATTCTATTGATAGTCTTCGGCATAATGAATACTATACACAAACCTCAAAACACACTTCTCCATCATACTAGAATCTTGTCCGTTGTTTCTCTATACCATGTTATCAAAAATTTCATGTGTTAGCAGGTAGCTAATAATCTTTGACTTCTACACATGATGATACAAAGTACAAGGACCAAATATACACCCATACTTTATAGATGTTAATCAAAATTATAATTTTGTATGCTTTACAAATTATAATTTTATATAGTGATGATATGTCATACGTCTACTATCTGAGTCTCATGTGCAACTTACTAGTAGCTAATAATGTTGACTTCTACATGTTCCTACCACTATATAGTGTACAACAAACTTTGAATATTGACCGTTGGATCAAGACTCATGAATCCCAACATTTCTAGTCGTTGGATCTTCTTTTCCATTCAAGCATCTTGAATATTCTATTGATAATCTTCTTTACAAACCACTATATAGTGTACGGATAACTTTGAATTTTGACCGTTGGATCAAGACTCGTGAATCCCAGCATTTACAACCATTGGATCTTCTTTTCCATTCTAGCATCTACAAGATTCTACTGATAATCTTCGGCATAATGAATGCTACGCACAAACCTCAAAACACACTTCTCCACCATACTATAATCTTCTCCCTTGTTTCTCTAGACAATGTTATCAAAAATTTCATGTCTTAGGTAGCTAATAATCTTTGACTTCTACATGATGATACAAAGTACAAATATCAAATATACACCCATATACTTTATAGATGCTGATCAAATTTATAATGTTTTGTGCTTTATCAATTATAATTTTATCTAGTGATGATATGTCACACGTCTACTATCTGAGTCTCTTGTGCAACTTACTAGTAGCTAATAATCATTAACATTACCACTATATAGTGTACAAACAACTTACTGAATATTGACTGTTGGATCAAGAGTCGCGAATCCCAACATTTCCAGTCATTGGATCTTCTTTTCCATTCTAGCATCTTGAAGATTCTATTGATATTCTTCATTAGAAACCACTATATAGTGTATGAATAACTTTGAATGTTGACCGTTGGATCAAGACTCGCGAATCCCAGCATTTCTAGCTCTTGGATCTTCTTTTCCATTCTAGCATCTAGAAGATTCTAATGATAGTCTTCAGCATAATGAATGTTATGCACAAACCTCAAAACACACTTCTCCATCATACTACAATCTCCTCCCTTGTTTCTCTACACCATGTTATCAAAAATTTCATGTGTTAGCAGGTAGCTAATAATCTTTGACTTCTACACATGATGATACAAAGTATAAGGACCAAATATACACCCATACTTTATAGATATTGATCAATTTTATAATTTTTTATGCTTTACAAAATATAATTTTATATAGTGATGATATGTCATACGTCTACTATTTCAGTCTCATGTACAACTTACTAGTAGCTAATAATCATTGATTTCTACATGATCTTACCACTATAGAGTGTACAAACAACTTTAAATATTGCCCGTTGGATCAAGACTCACGAATCCAAACATTTCTAGTCATTGGATCTTCTTTTCCATTCTAGCATCTTGAAAAATTCTATTGTTGTCTTCATTACAAACCACTATATAGTGTACGGATAACTTTGAATATTGACCGTTGGATCAAGACTCGTGAATCCTAGCTTTTCTAGCCGTTGGATCTTCTTTTCCATTCTGGCATCTAGAAGATTCTATTGATAGTCTTCGGCATATGAATGCTACGCACAAACCTCAAAACACACTTCTTCATCATACTATAATCTTCTCCCTGGTTTCTCTCGACCATGTTATCAAAAATTCTAGTGTTAGGTAGCTAATAATCTTTGACATCTACATGATGATACAAAGTACAAGGACCAAATATACACCCATACTTTATAGATGTTGATCGAATTTATAATATTTTGTACTTTACCAATTATAATTGTATATAGTGATGATATGTCATACGTCTACTATCGGAGTCACACGTGCAAGGCACGTGCAACTTACTAGTATATATAGTGGACCAACATGTTTTACTAACGATTCCTATGTTTTATGAGTGTTCAAACTTCCTAGCTAACTTTGCCACTTGAATGACTCTATGTAGATTCATCAAAATTAGGTCAAATTTAAACTACAAGTAAATTGTAGGTTGCTTTGAAAAAGTTTTAAGAAAAAGCTTTTGGAGGCACCCATCGGACAGTCAATTAATATACTTTGTATCAGAAACCACATAGAGTTTTGACAAGAGGTTCAACTTCTTCCTAAGATTTTGCATCTTGAGAAACTTAAACTACAAGTATGCGTAGATACTTGTCTCGAATTAAATGTCTTTTCAGAGTTAATTAATGAAAAAAGAAAGTGACGTAATAAGTTAGCTACTTACCATAACATCACACATACTAAGACTAGTAGTATATGATTCTACTCCCTCCGTTCAGAAATATAAGACGCTTTAGCTTTGTCAGATGAATGTACCTAGACGCCTTTTAGTGTATAGGTTCACTCTTAATCTCTATAAACTCATACACTAAAAGACGTCTAGATACATTCAATTCACAAAGCTAAAACGTCTTATATTTTTAAACGGAGGGAGTACAACCTAATTAATTACGCCTTTGTGTGACACTACACACATGTTGTTATCCACTATGATGAAGATACATATACAAGTTACCGGAGTAGTCTAAGTTATTTAGCACTATATGACCATCCTAAGTCGGAACGGAGGTGTACGTACTGTATGGAGTACAACCTTTGTGTGACACTACACACATGTTGTTACCCACTATGATGAAGGTACATGTGCAAGTTACCGGAGTAGTCTAAGTTATTTAGCACTATATGACCATCCTAAATCGGAACAGAGGTGTACGTACTGTATGCCTTAAAGGCACCTGTTCCGCTGCGCTTCAAGCTGTTAACCACTCGTGTCGGCTCTCACTGGTCAGACGGATAAACCCACTGACTTGTTAATTTAGTACTGTATATCGTCGATCTTCTTCCGTCACTGACAGAGAATAAATTCGTCTGCCGCTTCCAGGCGCGTGCTTTCGTGGAGCTACAACCAGTTGCTTACACGACAACCACTCCCGCGTCGCGCTCGAGAAATTGCGACCGTCTGTTTATAATGGACGGGAAGCATTAGACAATGGTTTTTCTTTTGGTGGATGATTGATTTTTTTGAGAGATTGTCGACTTTTTTTCTTTATTAAACTGAGAGATGTTCGATTTTGGGTCCGGTAAGGCCGACAGGGGAGAGGAAATTAGCGTGTGGGTGTACAGATGGTACTGCCGTACTGGTAACCCATTTTGTGAGAATTTTGTTGTTGTACTACACAAGAGTTCGAGAGTAGTAGTATTCCAGTTTTGGTTCCTTAATTACCGACGGAACCTTTATGTGTTTATTAGTTACAGTAGTAGTAGTACAGTAGTGACTGCACAAGATGCTGAATGTAGAAGATCAAAGGATTAGTATTACGTTCGGCAAGAGGAGCTCAGAGTATACTCCAAACCCTCTCTCTGCCATGACCATTTATTTGAGAGGATAGTACAACTCCATCCCGTGCTAGTCTAGGCCTGACCTATTTACTCGATAGGCACCAGGAAACGTAGAGAAGAGAGAAAAACCACGCTCGGTAGGCGGTACGATTTAAATTGATTTATTCTATTTTCCTTTGCTCTCCGTCCTCTTCCTCTCATCTTCTCGCTGATCCCCACTCGCCACCTTTAGCACACCCCAACGCCGCCATGCCGCTTTCAGAGCATCTCCGTAGCCCAGTTCGATAGGCACTGTAGATTTAGCAGAGAGAAAGAAGGCACGCTTGGTTTGATTTCATTCTGTATTTCTCTTTTCCTCGATCGCCATCCTCACTTCACCTCCAGCGTCCCAGCGACGGATGTAACATCCCAAAACTTCAATCCAAGGTTATCAAGATCAAATCATCCAAAAATGGGGTTAACAAAAACTTTTCCAAATTTAAAATGAAAGCATTCATATATGTGTGCATTTAAAATAGGAGTTGTTTGAATTGCCATGATTGATTGATCCAATGCTTGTAAAATGTTTCTTAGGTGATTTAAACATCATCTACATCATTCCCAAACTTTTCCTAAAGAAAATCAAATCAAAAAGAATTAAAAATGAGGAATGGTCATTTTGGCAAATTTAACTCCCATGCCTACTTTGGCTATTCCTAGTACTCAAAACTTAATAGAAACAATTCTTGATCTTTGCACCCCTTGCTAGTACACATAATGAGGTACCAAGGCCCACCTTTCGATCTGCTAAAAACATTCTGTTAACTATTTTAAATGACAGTTTAAAATTGAATCTAATGCATATGCATAGATCACCCCTATTTCAAAAACCATCTATTTGAGCTCCACTTTCAAAACCCTTGCAACCAGAGACTACCTATCACTAGTGGAGATCACTCAAAAAATTTAAAACCAAAATTCAAAACTTTTTCTCTTTCGGGCATTTCATCAAACACCTTGCTGGCAAGATAATATTGGCCTAACTAATACTATTTTGGGTTGATTTTTGTCTAGCCATTGCAATGTGCTTTGATCATCTTGTCCCCATCAAGCCTGACCAGACCAACCCCAGTCTCTTCCCTACCCCCTAGCCACACTACACTGCCATGCCGAGCCATTCCTCGCCGGCCGACCGTGCACTTGCAGCAGCAGCCCTCTCCAACCCATCTCGCCATGTCTAGTACACTGCCAGTGGTCCACCTCCACCGACCAACCAGCCCCAAGCTAGAGACAGAGGGCTGAGCGGCCAGGAACCACCACGCCCGTAGCTTGTCGAGCATGCCGACGCCGCCCCCAGAGCACGCTCTGTCCCTGATCGCACAGACCGCCCCTTGGCAGCAGCCCGCGCCCGCCGCTCCGTCTCGACCTGGAGAACACCCCAGACACCCCCGCTGGCCGCCCAACGCCTCACAGCCACCGCTCGCCATGGACACCGCCGCCTCTGCCGCTCAGAGCGCCACCTCGCCCAGACCGCATGCCACCGCTCCTATGCTCACATTCAAGTTTTAGAGCACCGCCAGGGAACCGCCCATCGATCACCACCCCCAGCCATGCCTCTACCCCGCCGTAGCCATGTTGCCACCGTCGACTGCCCATCCCGCTCGGTCTCACCGTCGGGCCTATAAAAGGAGCCCTCCGCAGCCTCTTCTCTCCACACCGTTCCACTCCCCTCACCTCTCGCGGGAGCAAAGGGAGCAGCAGCTCGCCGGAATTGGAGCCGGAGCAGCCACAGCAGGAGGAGAAGGGTGCCATTGATTGCGACCACCCCAAGCTCCACCGCAACCATGCCTCGCCTCGCACTCGTCTTCCACGCCGTTTGCCCGCCGACCCTCTTTGGAGACCTGAATGCATGAAGAGACCCCCACCGAGCCGCTAGGGTTCCAGCTCGCCCGGCGACCTATTCGCTGCTGACGACCCTCACCAGAGATTCCTATTCTAATCGCAGACGCCTAGCATCTGCTTCACGTTTTAAGTGTCACGACAAGAGGAACCCCTGTCAGCTGAGCCACATGGAGCACCACCGCCGGCCCATTTCCTTTCCCGCGCTAGCCCACCCATTCAAATCTGGATTTTTCTTTTTAGTTAAATCTAGTTTCTGTCCCCTAGTTTGAAAATCACTTCAGAGAGTTTTAGAAATCCAAATTGCATGAAACCAATTTTGTCTGAAAGGTATTAAAATGGTCTATCCAAGCCCATTGTATTTAATTCAATTAGAGTTATAGATCTATCCTAATAAACATAAGAAGACAGAAGCTTTTGCAACTTGCAACATTTTTATAAAATCAACCAAGTTAGCTTTTGAGTTGATTCCAACTTTCAAAAATCACATTTCATTATATCTATCTAAATATGTAATAATATTAAGGTTTACATGCAGTGACTTTGGACTAGTACCAAAACAATGCTATATAGGCATTTAAAGTCACTTTAAATCATTAAATAATGAACTTAAACCAAAGTAATATTGATCCAACCCTTAAATCTCATTCCCACATGTTAAAATATGTGGTGAGGACATGTGTCCACATGATCCCATATTTTGGTGGTGAATATTAAATCTTAGTTAAATTCTGAATGAGTAGAAGTTACTTTTCTAAATTAAAAAGAATGGAACTATTGAATTAAACTTGTGATGATAATAGATCATCAATTGTGTGTTTTAGAATGCTATCTAGCCTAGTTAAGTATTGTTTGGTGATTGTCTACTCCGTATGTATTATTATAGAGGATAGTACTGACCAAGCTTACGAGGAGGAGGAGTGCTATCAAGACGAAGACGAAGAAAACTTCAACCACTGCACCAACCATAGCAAGCTATTATTGGCAAGCTAACCCTTGCAAAACATACTTTAGCAAGCCACCATTAACAGTACAAGCTACCCTTAGCAAACTAGAATCAAACTAGATGGTTTAGCAAAGATGCCATAAGCATGCTTTGATCACACCCCCCTTTAACTATTAGTACTTCAAGTCTTATTGACAAGTTTTACTCCCCTTAGTACACCAAGTTCTTTACTTGTTTTCAAGGTAGCATAAAAAGTATAAAACTTGACCTACTTAGAAACCTTTAGATGTCATTCTATGGCATGAGATTGATCCCATCCTTCCACCTTAGTGAACACTCTTAACTTAATATTATAGAGTAGATCAAAAACTTGAGTCACTTTAGATGGGAACACTTGGTGAAAATGAATTATGAAAACCTTGGAATAATGAGTCATTCTATTGAGATGTTTTGACATGTGTTGAGAAATACAACTGGTTTATGATGATGAAAATGATGAGGCATGAGCCTTAACCCTTTTATAAAACTGATGGTTGGATTTGGATGCGATACCATTCCAAATTTACCATACAACCACATTACCTGAATTGGGTAAGGCTTAGCTAGAAATTTATATACATTAGTATTAGTTCCCTCACGGGAGAGGTTTGAGCTGAGGCTACCTCTCATGATGTCCACCTATGCAGTGCCCAAGATGACTGATGGTCATGGTTGGAAGGCCATGCTCATAGGAGAGGTGCTTATACTAGGGTGTGTAAAAGGGAAGGTTATGTTTGATTATCTGCATACTAAGTATGATGATTCGGGGTTATCCCTGACAGATGTATCGAATCTTATGGTGAAAGTGTACCACCTCTGTAGAGTGTCAAACTATTCGAATAGCCGCGTCCGCGGTTATGGACAGTTGGAATGGCCATATTGTTTCGTTCTCAGGTGTTTTCTAAATAACTTGAAATGAATGATGAACTTTGACCTGACCACAACAGGGTTGTGTTTATGATAATAGCTTCCCAACTTAAGTGATTCTAGAATTTTTTACTTTATCTTTCTTTGCTTCAGAACTCAGCTTAGGTTTCAAACTTAACTTTATAGTTAAACTTAGCTCTAGCATTTTTAACTTAAAATTATACTCCTTGTTAGTAGTAGTTTGCGAGTACTTAAAGAGTACTCATGGATTTTGTCCCTGGCTATTATCATGGCTAGACTATGAAGGAGATTATCAAGATGATGGTCACCAGGACGGCTATGATAACTAGGACTATCTGCCTTCGTCAACATTGTCTGTGCCCCTAAAGATGGACCCCACCGCTGCGCTTATCTTTTATTTCCGCTGCTTGTTGTATTAAAGACTGGACCATGAGATCCTTATTTGTGTAAAACCTTATGTATGGTTTGTAATGGATGACGTACTGTGATATCCAATCTGTTATGTCTCGCAAAAATGGTAATCCTAGGATTGCGAGGTATGGCATAACAGGCATCTGGGATTAAAAATCCGGGTGTTGACAACGGACATAACCACTCGCACACCAATACAGGCACGCGCTAATTCCACCATGCCGCTTTAGGATCAGCTCTGGCACCCAGTTTGATAGACTGTCTTCCGTCTCGCACTGCCAGCTGCCACTCGCTCTCTCCTCCAAAACCCCCAATGAAAACCAAACGTCATCGCCCCCACCTCCTCGAGCCCTTCCTCGGGATGGCCCAATTGATCGATGACAGTGACACTTCTAGTGTGTTTACCGATGGCCCCCTTGAAGAAATCTCTGCTAGATGCGACGTCATCACCTCCATGAGCCTCACCGCTTGCTGCAAACGTTATCTTTACTCAGCAACACATAGTGCATCCCTATCAAAATCTCATCTGTTTGGTCTCCCATGTGTTCTTCACACTCACTCAACGGAGGTACTGCGTGAGTACAATGTCTTATACCGCGACAATCATATGAAGCAGTTCTACAGGGGCAGCTACTATCGTGGCAGGGGCAAGCAGAAGCCACAAAAGATGTTCGGGTGGACCTTGTGCAAGCTAACACCGCTGGACAGGTCCTCCTCTGATGCTGTGATGCCAGATTGTGAGGGTAAGAAGTGGGAAGGAGCCCATGGAGATTGGATCGCCACTGTTGGCCTCGCCTGGAACTGGGAGCTTGTGAATGTGTTCACTCGTCGCCAGATTCCTCTACCAGCAATCTTCGATTTTGAGGCCACACCCGAGGTACTTCAGTTTATCATGGCTAGTCAGCCTACTAATCTACTGAAGATAGACATTTGCCGAGTTCCCACAACTGCTGGGAACTATAAGGATTTCTCTGTCCTGGCCATCTTCGACACGGTAATTACCTTCCTTGATGGTTCTCATGGTACGTGGATGGTTCTTGAGAACTAGTTCAGCATGTTCATCTACCGTGATGCAGTTATCCACAATGGAGTTGTCTATGTTGTAACTCAGATTGTCAATGTTTATGCATGGGATCCCCGGGCATGGGGTAAAATTTCCATCCTTAAATTTTCAAGCTTCATCATTCAAATTTTGCTCAGCTGGCCGCTAAATGTGCTTTCCTTGCAAGGTCATGTGCGTCTTCCAGGGCCACCTGAATTAGACGGTAATCATGAGTACAGTCTTGATCTGTGGTGGTTAGCAAGATCTCCTGCTGGTGGTAGCCTTATTCTGATCAATATTGTGGGCGCTAGTGCTTGGCGGTATGACACTAGTTATCCTGTGGCTAAAAATGTTGATTATCATCACGGCCACAATATTCACATCTATTCTACTGGGTTTTGCTCCCATGTGTGCACGATTGACACTAGTAGGTTACTTCCACCGAGGCAACGACAGAGGGTTTTAGACCTTGGAGCATTTTCTATCTTCCTTGGATTGAACTATCCAATTACCATTCCAGTTGGCGCGACAGGACTAGGCCCTAGAGATCTAACGAGGAGCAACTGTGTATACACCTCTCTGCATGCAGTTAGTCTTGGTGGATTTAATACTTGTCCTGAAATATGCCGCATCAGTATGAATACTCAAGACGCTCCTGTTGGTTTCTCAACCAACATTGGCTGAAATTTCCCTCAAAAAAACATTGGCTGTAATTGGCGGCAGACTCTGTTGTGGTTCATCCCAAGCTTGGCCAACATGAAGGATTGGAACCGGCATAATTAATGGTTCAAGGGAGATCATATGGAATAGAGATTTGCGTATCTTGAATTATTTCCTTCGCCTTATTTGTATCGTATGGCCTCAGCCGTTAACTTGCTGTACTCTAACACTCATTTCGCCGCAATGTAGTGCAAGGCCTGCGATTTGATCAAACTCCTTCTTTATGCAAGCCATAGTTTAGTCAGTGCGGGTTGAATATTCTGCAACTCGTTGCGCCCGCACCCTTTTATTATTTGTTGCACTTTCGAGTTCTCAAAAATGTGAAATAAATCCGGAACATTGGCTATGTTGTATCTTGTGCATCTACAATATTTGGTCCCACAATAAGATCTTATGTGACCTGTGTCAATGAAAAAGAAAAAACATAAGAAAACAATATCTTGTGTTCATTTGTTCATTTTGTGGTGGCTAGGCCATGTACTAGTAATATTTTTGGGATGGAAATTTATAGATGAACTATATAAATATGATCTATGTTCATGATTTATTTCACATTTTCTGAAAACTTGGAAGTGCCACATGCAATAGCTTGTGCCGGTGCAGCTAGTTGCAAATTGTAATTTCTGCCGTGTACGTACCTAGTGGCTCCAAGCGCATGGTGCATGCAAATTCTCACTGGCAGGTGGAGCCAACCTTAATAGGGCCCACATGTCAGTGAATCGGAGCCACACAAAGTCATGCACGTTGCCTGACTTGAGCGAAATCTGGTGTCCTTGCACGTCTCTCATTTTGCGGCGCAGTTGCATGCTGTACTCGTGAATTTCATGTAGCTGATACAAGAATATATATGAACATATGCAACATGCCAAAAATACCATGGATACACCCGTACTGTGCATTATATCCGGTATATATATTTTCAGTTTTATGCTACGAGTTCTGCATGTAGGAGAACAAGATGAAAATACATGTGTCCATGTCGCGGCTACTACTACTAGTAGTAGTTCGTCCTCCTATTTTCCTTTAAAAATACTAGTACACTATGTTGAAATGAAAGCTTTAAAAAGAAAACCCTCTGGTCAAACTGATGTGACTAGACAATATTGCACCTCTGATACGTAGTAAGTAGGAGTATTGTCAAATTACTAGCTGTGTGGCATGCTAGTCTAACATACAGTGAAGTCTAGGTGACGGTGTCCTCGATGCTGCTGTTGACTAGACAGAGCAAGCAAGTAAAATATCCTCCCTCATTTTTTTCTTTGCCTCTCCATCTTCTTCCCCAGTGCCCACTCCGCCCACGATCTCCCCCACGCTCTCTCTTCTTACGCTCCCCTCCTGCCTAAATCCATCCGGTTGTGATGGCCGATTCGAAGCTCAGCAGGCGATGCAAGTGGGATCGACTCAGCACGGACGATATCGACCTCATCGTTCAGCCTCTGGATATTTCCAGCATCGTCAGGCTAGCCGCATGCTGCAAGCTGCTGTACGATCATATCGCCAAGAACGAAGGTACGAAATGGACTGTTTACCATTGGAATACCCTGCCTACTGATGCCTCAACCTGCTTATTGGTTCGACAAGCACTATGACGATACGAGGGTACCTTGTCTGCATGACACGGTGTACGACGTTGTGCCCCTCGACCATCCTCGGCACACCACCATCCTGCCCTTCATGCACAAAAAATTCTGGGTTGGCATGAACGACGACTAGCTCGCCACGGTGGACCAGCGCGGGGCCTGGTGCCTAGCAAACATCTACACCTATCGAGTAATCGACGTTCCATCGATGGATACTTGTGACATTGTGGCCGCCTCACATCCACAATATAACCTGTAATGCTACTAGCCAGCCAGGGTTCCCCCAGTTACATGTAGTCATTTCTGAACTCATTACATTTCAAAAGTTTTTTTGGCGAATCCGCAGGTATGGAGAAAAGTTCAATAAGTCGTGGGATCGATCTCTTGAGCTGTTGAAGATCGTAATCTGTAGAGTGCCCACAGAAGCTGGGGGTTACATAGACTATAAGCTCCTCGCGTTGTTCGATGGTGAAATCGCCTACCTGGAAGGCGGTAGCCAAGTTTGGAGATGTGTGGAGCATTCAGGTCTTGGAAGACGATAGTACTATGATGCCATTGAACACGGTGGCCTCATTTTTTCGGTCACAAGTCAAGGTTGCACCTACAGCTAGAACCCACATCGGAAGGTAATTCTAGTTCCATGATGGTACATTGTGAGTGATTCAGTGAAGTTGTTCTTTAACTATCTTGTTTATGTTTTACCTTTCGTATGACTAAATGAGCACATGCTTTATGTCCTAAAAAATGAATGACCATTGCCAGTAATGAATTAGTACCAGTAATATGCCTTCCAAAAATATAGTGTATGACGGCGTCCCTACACTACTAAATTCGTTCATTGTCAAAATATGAAAGGTATTATTAACCAGGATCTCAATTGTGAGCACAACACAGTGAAGCCGGGTTTCTTTATCTGTTTGTACTTTCAGTCCCTCCTCGGATTGTAGGAATCACATAGGATTTTTGTAGGACACCAATCTTTCCTTTTTCGATTTTGCCTTGGGATTCAGATGAATTGTGTAGGATTTTTGTAGGATTTGGATCCTTAGAAAAAAATTCTATAAAATGCTATTTGATTTGAAAGAGTATAATCCTTAGGAATTCCTTCAAAGGATTCCTTTGCACTCTATTTTGGTGGAAAATTTCCATCCACTCCAACCTCTTTGTATAATTCCTTTGGTCTTCCTGTGCAATCAAACACCACTTGATCCAAAATACTGCAGGCATCTAATCCTATAGGATTCAAGTGGACATGCCTCTATATAAAAAAAGTGGCGCTTCCTCTTTTGAAACTTACAACAACTAGGAAACTAAGATAAGAAAGAAATCCAAATGTTCGGAATAGCAAAGAAATGCAATTCCTAATGTTGTTAATTTATTGAGTAATATTATTGTCAGGATTTGCCTATTCACATTGTTAGCATGAACAATGAAGAATGTTGGTGTTAGAATATGTATGCCAGTAATGCACTTTTGTCTCGAATTTGGATGTTGCAGGAAACAAGGAGCTTCCGTTTGTAATCTCAGCACCTATTCTGAATGATCGGCCAGGCATCTGGTTCCTCGCTCGATCGGCTGATGGTGAACGCTTGATGATCATAATTACAACATATGGCATGGGGGTTGCCCATGGCGAAGAGGGTGAAATCATTCATCATGCTCAAAATAGGACTAACCTACTCCTATATCCTGCCTCTCGTGTCTACATTTTTGAAGAGGATCCTAGCTCTGCTGGACCTCCAAGGTCACCATTTGGAGACAGGTTAACAGCCTGGGGGAGAACTCTCTATTTCTTGGTCTCAATTATCCAATCATTGACAAGATGATGAAGAAATGCGGATGCAAGGCTACTGATGGCACATTGTTCCCATTCATGAGGAAAAACTGTGTGTACACAACATACAGTAGATTTCGTGGAATACAATTCCCTCAGATTAAACGCTGCAACCTGCATCCAACTGAAGGTGAGCTTGTGGCAGTTATCAGCCTTCCCAAAGATGGTTGGAACTCTGTGCGACAGGCGGTAATTTGGTTTAGGCCTAGTTTAGGTTTTGTATGCTCGTTGTGCCGTCCCTAGACTAAGCTGTGGATCTTTCTGGTGTAAGGTTGTGTCATCTTCTTTTGCATCGTGGTTCAACAGTTGACTGTTAGTACACTGGTTTTAGTGGCTAGCTTGAATCGGTTTATATGAGCCCTGCCGTGCTTTTGTATTTAGTATTGCCTTCCACGGTATAATCCATGTATCCGTGCTTATTTCATAGCGTGATTTCTGTACTATAGTTTTCAGTACTGTTACTGGCTTGTAGTATATACGCGACTCGTGCATTTTTTTTGAACCAACGCACCTCGTGCAGCTTTGTGTTTTGACAGGAATATTCCTTCTTTCCTCTTAGCGAACAGGGAAAAGTAGGTCACTACTTGTTATAGGGCCATGAAACAGGCCTTAACTAGGCTGTAATTGATCTTGGCTCCGTACGCCAAAGCACGCCGAGACGCCCTAGGATGATAGCCGCAAATGTTTATGCCAATATTCTAAAAAAGAGAGTTAATGCACACCCTTCCAAAAAAGAAAATTTGTTTACACAGACCCCATATTGTCTCTGATACATGGCATACTTTTGGCGCTACCGTGAAATTACTTGTTTAATATAGTATGTATCCTTGCTCGTTGATACGTCCAAAACGTATCTACTTTTCTGAACACTTTTGCTATTGTTTTTCCTCCAAACGTGTGTGATTTGGATACAACTAATACGGACTGACGCTGTTTTCAGCAGAATTACCTTGGTGTCTAGTTTTTGTGTACAAAATCAACTATCAGGAAAAATCCCGGAAAATATGCCAAAAATCCTATTTCACCAGAAGACTCACGGATCCAGAAGACGAGATGGAGTAGGGCCACGAGGGGCCCACACCACCTGGCCGCGTGGGCCAGGCCAAGCCACGCCTGGGGGTGGTGTGGCTGCCTCGGCTTCCCCCTCGGCCTCCCTCTTCGCCTATAAGTTGCCTTCTGACCTAAAAATATGGGGGGTTCGAGGTTTTTCTAGAAAGAGTTCTGCTCCGCCGCCACCACCAGATTTCACGATTCGGAACCAGAAACTACGTTCTGGCACCCTGCCGGGACGGGGAATTGGAGGGGATCATCGCCATCATCATCACCATCGCTTCTTCATCGACCATCCATGTTTCCCCCATCTATGAGTGAGTAATCCCCCGTTGTAGGCCATGGGGATGGTAGGGATTGGATGAGATCGTTCATGTAATGGCATCAGATTGTTAGGGCATGGTTCCTACTATCTTCTATTTAGTGCTTTTTGACTTTGTTGCGACTTGTTATGCTTAATGCTTGTCACTAGGGCCTAAGTGCCATGATTTCAGATCTGAACATGTTATTGATTCATTATGATAGTATTGTTTATGGTCTTACCTGCAAGTTGTATACACACATTGTTGTCTAGAACCAAAGGCCCCGAAGTGACAGAAATCGGGATAACTGGAGGGAATGGCTTTGATGTGAGGATCACATGTGTTCATGGAGTGTTAATGCTTTGCTCCGGTGCTTTATTAAAAGGAGCACCTTAATTGCCAGTAGTTCCCTTGAGGCCCCGCTGCAAACGGGCTGGCAGGACAAAAGATGTTGTGCAAGTTCTCATTCCGAGCACGTATGACTATATATGGAACACATGCCTATGATTATCTAGTACTTGGATGCTTTATCTTATTTATCTGCAAATGCTCTATGTTCTGATTGCTAAATGAATTGTCTTGTCCATGCAACGCCCGTCCATCCATCCCTATGCCTACCGCGCTTTAATCCTACTGTTTACTGCAATTGTTACTATTGTCTTTACTTTCTACTGCTATTACTTTGCTATTCCTACTACAAAATTGTTGCTACTGATAAATTGCTATGAGCAAGATTGTTTCTAGGTGCATCTGAATTGACAACTCAGTTGTTAAGGCTTATAAATATTCTTTGGCTCCCCTTGTGTCAAATCAATAAATTGGGTTTCACTTCCCTCAAAAATACTGCGATACAGCCCCTATACTCGTGGGTCATCAAGACTATTTTCTGGCACCATTGCTGGGGAGCATAGCTTTATTTATCAAGTCCACTTGGAATAATTATTGTTCGCTGCCATCCATCCATCATGGGTAAGTCTCGTGATGGCAAGGTTCCTATTTTACCATCCACTACAAGCAGAGGTACGGTTCTGAACACCTCTGTTGCTCTTGATTCACCGTCTGTTATGAGTAAGTTCCTCACACCACCACACACACATGCTACACACACTGCTACTACTGCTGAATTTGAAACTTCAGATACTTATGATGTTGCTTCTACTGTGCTTGATAAGAGTGGTTCATTAGGTCCTTTCCTAGATGCTACGATTACTAGAACTATAGCTGGAAATACTGAAACTCCTAACAAAGACACTACTACACCTGTTAGTTCACCTGAGTCTAGAGAGAGTTATGATATTGAAGACGGTTATATTGAGATGACCGATGAATTTATTAAAGAATGTCAAAACACCCATGATAGGAGTGCTGCTAGGAGTCTCCTTAAGAGGCGTACTATAAAACCCAAATTGTCCCCTAATGCTAAGTTTGCTGCTTCTCCCATAAACATTAAAGATAAGGATTATGGTTTTTCTCTTGATTTATCTTACATAACTATTGTTGAGAAAGAACCTTTTTGTGGGACTAAGAATGAAAGTGCGGTAGAACATATGACTGAGCTTTCTACCATGAGTGGCCTGTTTTCTGATGATATTAAGATGCGCACCTACTTTGTTGCTAAAATTGTCCCCTTTTCACTAAAAGGAGAAGCTAAAACTTGGTTTAGTAATTTACCTCCTGGATCTATTGATAGCCCTGATTGCTTGATTAGTACTTTCCTGTAGAAATATTTTCCTCCTAGTGCTAGACATGCTATTTTGCAGGAACTTTTTGATTTTAAACAGGGAGAAAAGGAGATATTGCCTGATTCATGCACAGGCTGGATGTCCATTACCTAAGAATGAGCTTCTTGATATATTTTATAATGGACTAACTGAAGAATCTAGGACATACCTGGATAGCTGTGCTGATTGTGTTTTCAGGAATAGGACTCCCAAGGAAGCTTAGGAATTAATGGCTAAAATAAGCAAGAATTATGAAGATTGGACTCCTCCTGAACCAGCTATACCTGAGACAACTATACCTGAACCAACTATTCCTGCGCCTATACCAACATCTAAGAAGAGGGGAGTTATTGAACTAAATGATGAAGTGATGAAGGAAGCTAAGAAATGTCTTAAGGAGAAGGGAATTAAAGCTGCAGATGTCAAGAATTTACCTCCTATAGAAGAATTATGTAAGCCAATTCCCCATTCACCCACTATTGAGGTACACTCTCTCCAACACTTTGATGAAGGTGATATCCCTTACTCTAAACCTCCTGATCAATGCTTACAAGAATTCGATATTTTTATTGTTAAGCAAGATAATTTTAATAAAAGGGTGCAAAATCATCTAATGGAAAACTCTAGAGCTATTGTTGAGTTGAAGGATATTGTGGAAAGAACCTATAATGATGTTAAAATGCTTGTTAAACATTTTCAAATGGTTCAAACTCAAATAGATCAACTTATTAAAGTGCAAAAAGACTTGCTAGTTAATGCTGCTAAAGGAAAACATGCTTATGAAATTAGAACTAGAAGTGGTGTTGCTACCCAGGATCCTCTATATCCTGAGGGGCATCCTAAAAGAATCAAGCAAGATTCTCAACAAGCTGAAAATAGTGGTACTACTCGTAAGAAAAGAAAAAAGAAACACAAAACTATTGTAGAACCCTCTGAACCTGCTAAAGATCCTAATAGTATATCTGTCTCTGATGCTGAAACTGAAAGTGGTAATGAAGAAAATGATGTTCCTGATAAAGAAAAAAATGAAGAAGAACTTGAAAAACACACTAAAGAAGATTTTGTTACTAAGAAACATGGTAGTGAAAGAGAGCATTGGGTCCAAAAACCTATGCCTTTTCCCTGATAAGAAACACAAGTCAAAAGAAGATGACCACTATAATAAGTTTTGTGAGTGGATGAAACCTTCATTCTTGAAAATTCCTTTGACTGATGATATTAAATTGCCTCCTTATTCAAAGTATATGAAGGATATTGTCTCGAATAAAAGGAAGATCCCTAATGAAGAAATTTCTACATTGCTTGCTAATTATTCCTTTAATGGTAAGGTTCCAAAGAAACTTGGAGACCCATGGATTCCAACAATCCCGTGCTCTATTAAAAATAGTTATGTTAGAACTGCTTTGTGTGATTTGGGAGCAGGAGTTAGTGTCATGCCTTTTTTTCTCTACAAGAGAAAAATTTGAAACTATTATGATTGGGACCATTGCTATCAAGGTTGAGGTAACATAATCATTAGTGGAATACAAAGTTTTGTTTCATATAAAATTGTTTTGGTAACAAGACATGATCAACCTTGTTAACAAAAGGATTTCATTGAACAAAACAATGTTTTCACCATGATTATCTCCGCTCACTTCTATTCTATCCATTTTAGTTTTTTCTTTTGTTTAGTTTACTTTTATGTTGTTGTTTGCTTGCTTGTTAGAGTGTCTTAGAACTTCTGAAGTCTTAGCCTTGTTTTGTCATTGCATCATTCCAAAAACCTTTTTCCGTCAGAAAATCATTCATCTATACCTAAAAATTGCTCAAAAATAAAGTGTCTTAGAAAATTCTAGAAAATTCATATTAAATTTTTACGTGAAAAAGGGGCAGAGGAGTGCCTGGAAGGTACCAGGGGGGCCCACCAGGCAGGCACACCACCTGGTGGCGCGGCCAGCCCAGGGGCGCGCCTGGCCATGGTGTGGGCCACCCCTGGCCCTCCACTCACTCTCTCACTTTCCACTGCTCTCTCTCTCTCCCGAGAAAACACCAGTTCATTGCTCGAAATCGCGTTCTTGCTGTTCTTGCCCTCGATTTTTCGATCTCCTTGCTCAGCCCATCTTTGCTGCTAAAATTTGGAGCATTTGCTCTCCGGTATATTACTCCTCCGCTTGTCCAAGTAGATTTGTGTTTAGTGATTTATATCTTAAGTATTTTGCTGCTGTAGGTGACAGGTTATGAGAGCTTGTAAGCTTGTTCAATGCTTAGGGATATAGTTTTGATGCATGTTTAGGCCTCTATAAGTCCCTATGAGTAGTGCCTTTCATTATATATTCACTTTGCAATCACTTGTGTAATAGATGTTTAAATTTTAGAATATCAAAGATGAACAACCACACCTTTGGAGAAATTTTTGAGAGGGATGCACCTAGGAGATCAAGGCCCTCAAGATTAGCCTCTCAGTTTAGGCCTTCATACAACAAAGATCTCATTGCACCTTGCTTTGGTAATGAAGGAGATGATGGGGATGCTCACCCATCTACTTTTCCTTATTTTACCTTCTTACAAGCTGCAGGGATTCTCGATGATTTCTTGCTATTGATTCAGAGGGTTGGTTTGACCTCATATATGCAAGATGAGAGTGAGCAATATGCTATGCTCACCAAAACTTTTGTTGAGAGTTTAATTTTCACTAACACCCCCTATCAGTCAACTGTTTCTTTCAGAATTTATAATATGCCCTTTACCATGCCATTGGAAAGATTTTGCAGCATTATAGGTGTAGGCATGACAGGGACCGCGAAGAAGATTCAAGGACGACCCGCTGATTTGCTGGAGCTATATCGAGGTGTGACCAATGACGATGATCGTGTAGCTCAGTGCGGGAAGATAAGAAACATCCAACTCCCTGCTCTTAGATACTTTGCCTATTATCTTGCTACTAGCATTCTTGGTAGGGAGAATACGAGTAATATCTCCAATTATCATTTCGCCTTCCTCGCTGCTGTGCTTAACAATGATACTCGGTACAATCTTGGCTCTCTCATTGCTCGCCGCCTAGCTTCTAGGGGACCTATTTATGGGGGCATCATCGCTTCACGTATGGTCAATGCATTAGAGCATTCGGTGGATCCAAATGATACAATATTGGCACCGCAAATGCTTGACCTTTCTACCATGAAAACTCATCACTTCGTCACTGCTGACTCTGATATGGAAAGTATAGTATATAGGATGTTGTTTACTAACGGGGATGAAAGCGAGATTCCTTTGCCGCAATCTACTTTGTTCAGTGTTCACAGGAGGCCGTGCTCATGCTCCAAGGAGGAGGTGGACGAGCAGCTCCGCTTGCTGGGTTTCCACAGGCAGCACCAAGAGGATGTTCCCTCCTACGATTACTCCGCGCACTACGGTGGGGCGTCCTCGATCTTGCACCAGGACGAGGGTACCTCCTCACCGTACTACGGAGGCGCTCCATCTTGGCCAACCTGGGATTGATACCCACTTAGGCCAAAAGCCTAAGCTTGGGGGGAGGTACACCGACATCGCACTCATCTCCATATCATGTTTCATCGGTACTTTGTATATTCATGTTTCGTTTCTCTTCTTATTTTTCGTTCTCCCTTTGTTTTTGCTTTCTAAAACACAAAAAGACCAAAAATATTTCTGTTGTTTCTCTTTGTTTGCTTCTTCTTCTTTTTGCCTTGGTTTGTTTTTCCCTTTTTGCTTTGTTTGAACTATTCGAAAAACCCAAAAAGTTTTTGCTTTGCTTGTTCTTCCTTTTTGGTTCTTGTTTTAAAAAAATCGAAAACACCAAAAATATTTGTTGTTCTTCTTTGGTTTTGTGAGTTTGTTGCAGGATTCTGCAGTCCTCAGTGGAATTTGGTTTCATGTTATTATTCAAGCCACACAAGTGAAGGGCAATAATGAGTATTAATGATAACTTGAGGTGTGGTAAGAGGCTGGTAACAAACACTATTTGTTTTCATATTTGTACATATACTCATCATTGTGGGCATGCTTAGTCTGTTCATGTAGGGTGTATGTTATTTATGGATGCTTAGTAGTTCTTGCTTTCATATGATTAGTTCCAGCTTGCTAATAGTTTGTAGCATGTCATATGAATGTTTGCTTGCATTACTCTATTCATAACTTGGTGTGACACTGTGGTATCCTCCTCTGAGTGTTCAATTTGAATTGACTTGGCACATGCTCACGCATGCATATGACTGAAATAATCAGTTAAGCCTCGATGAATTATTTTGCCTTGAGGGTCTTGAATCACTTTCATGCCATGATTAGTCCTGTTTTGTTGCAAGCATGATTATGACAGTTATTACTCTCTCATTTGTCACTCCCTTGGTATTGCTAACCTTCACTTACACTGAGTATAACCTCTACTCGTGTTTCCAATCCCCCAAAAACCAATATTGCCAAAAGTGTCCACCATACCTACCTATTAGCACATTTCCTATTCCGTGCATATTCAATATGCCTTGTTTTCTTCCGAATAAAACGTTTGCTTGTTATGAAAAAGTTTGTTAGTAAAGCTCTCACGAACTTGATGGCACACTTTATTTCTTGCACTTAATAAACTTGAACTATTGTGATTGTCCATGAAAGTTATATGCTTGCAAATTATAGGCTGGGGATTAGCAGAACCATGCTGTCACGGGGAACGCTTTCAACACCTATAAATATATACCTAGTTGATATCATGCTCTTTTGTTTGCGTATGTCGTCGGTGTGAAATAAAAGGGGAGCTTGTAAGTCCATGGAGTTATGTATGTGTGTTAGAGAAACGCCTGGGCCACCGGTCTAATCCATGCCTAATCATGGTGGAAACCTGCAACGTAACCATAATGAGTATCTATGAAGCATTCTTCTTATGAAAAAGAGATAGCTATTGAGAAATGAAAAAAAAGAGATATGAGAAAAGAGGAAAGAGAGAATAAAGCACCATTTTCCCATGGTAAATAAGAAGATTGCTGAGATACTCGTTGTCTGCTTGCCTTGTCATTTTGATATGGGGATTCTCCTGTATCATCGGGCAAGGGGTACCCCGTTGGCGGTTCTCTATGATACGCACGTATTTACTATGACAAGAACTTACCGGTAACTAAAGTTGAGTAGCATGAGGAGCGGACCTCGTACTCAAGGGACATGAGATTTCCAGTTTATAGTCTATCAAGCATATAACTCAGATTGGACCTCACTTTCACCCTAACCATATTAAAGATGCTCATGATAGGGGCAATCAGAGCTCAAAGCTAATGAGTACCATACTTTCAGCATTTGGAAGCCTTTCAAACTATTGAAAACCTTTTTCATTTCCTTGTTGAGTCACCATCTATTCTATGAGCACTTTCTTGAGAGCATAGTTGTCATTCTTAGTATAATGTGCTTGTCTCAATATTGGATTAATTGTGTTATTACTTTGATGCTTGTATCTTTGATATCTTTACTTCTAGTCTTCACCTGAACTTCAGAGGTTCCTTGGCATTCACAATCAAAGGCAAGCGAGATACCACTCTATCATACCTTGTTATGAGCATTGTAATGTTTCTTATGTTTATGTTTCATGCTACTTATTATTTTTGAGTTGGAATCTCTTCATAGCTTGCAATGCCTATTAAGTAAACTTAGTTGCATACTCTTTATTATGAATTGCCTGAGTAGTTGATCATATGCTGAGAATCTATACATCATATGAAGCAAATGTGTTCGTGAAAGTTTATTTTATAGCACTCAGTTTTCAACTGAATTGCTTGAGGCAAGCAATAAGCTAAGCTTGGTGGGAGTATTTACGTCCAAAACGTATCTACTTTCCCGAACACTTTTGCTATTGTTTTTCCTCTAAACTTGTGTGATTTGGATACAACTAACACGGACTGACGCTGTTTTTAGCAGAATTACCTTGGTGTCTAGTTTTTGTGCACAAAATCAACTATCAGGAAAAATCCCGGAAAATATGCCAAAAATCCTATTTCACCAGAAGACGATATGGAGTAGGGCCACGAGGGGCCCACACCACCTGGCCACGCCTGGGGGTGGTGTGGCTGCCACGGTTGTCCCCTCGGCCTCCCTCTTCGCCTATAAGTTGCCTTCTGACCTAAAAACTCAGGGGGGTCGATGTTTTTCCAGAAAGTGTTCCACTCCGCCGCCACCACCAGATTTCACGATTCGGAACCAGAAACTCCGTTCTGACATCCTGTCGGGACGGGTAATTGGAGGAGATCATCGCCATCATCATCACCATCGCTTCTTCATCAACCATCCATGTTTCCCCCATATATGAGTGACTAATCCCCCACTGTAGGCCATGGGGATGGTAGGGATTGGATGAGATCGTTCATGTAATGGCATAAGATTGTTAGGGCATGGTGCCTAGTATCTTCTATTTAGTGCCTTTTGACTTTGTTGCGACTTGTTATGCTTAATGCTTGTCACTAGGGCCCGAGTGCCATGATTTCAGATCTGAACATGTTATTGATTCATTATGATAGTATTGTTTATGGTCTTACCTGCAAGTTGTATACACACATTGTTGTCCGGAACCAAAGGCCCCGAAGTGACAGAAATCGGGATAACCGGAGGGAATGGCTTTGATGTGAGGATCACATGTGTTCACGGAGTGTTAATTCTTTGCTCCGGTGCTCTATTAAAATGAGCACCTTAATTTCCAGTAGTTCCCTTGAGGCCCCGCTACAAACGAGCTGGCAGGACAAAATATGTTGTGCAAGTTCTCATTGCGAGCACGTATGACTATATATGGAACGCATGCCTATGATTATATAGTACTTGGATGCTTTATCTTATTTATCTACAAATGCCCTATGTTCTGATTGCTATATGAATTGTCTTGTCCATGCAACACCCGTCCATCCATCCCTATGCCTACCGCGCTTTAATCCTACTGTTTACTGCAATTGTTACTATTGTCTTTACTTTTACTACTGCTATTACTTTGCTATTCCTACTATAAAACTGTTGCTACTGATAAACTGCTGTGAGCAAGATTGTTTCCAGGTGCAGCTGAATTGATAACTCAGTTGTTAAGGCTTATAAATATTCTTTGGCTCCCCTTGTGTCGAATCAATAAATTGGGTTTAAGTTGCCTCGAAAATATTGTGATACACCCCCTATACTTGTGGTTCATCACTCATTCTTCTGTATGTGAAATGAACAACTCAAGTTCTGATGTGACATGAACAATTCAAGCTCTGATGTGCTGACATTGTACTATCTGTGCTAGTGTACAAACTGGTTGTATTATTGTGTTTGAAATTGTGAACTAAATGTGCAAATTCTGAGCCTTTTTGCATGATGACAATGCCACATGTTGGCGCTAATTGCGGCATGTACTAATTTCATCATACGGAAGCATACAACTTCGAGTGATCAGTTTAAGCTGGTTCTTACCCGAGCTATCTACGGCTGGGCAAGTCAAGGCCACCGTGTGTCTATCGCCAACAGTTTATATGGCATGATTACAAGGTTTTGAGTACATCAAATCGATTGGGCACTTAGGCCGATTCAAAGCCACCCAAACCATCTCGAAATATATCCTTTGCTAAAAATATGATTGTGCGCTGTAAGACTTGATATGACATGATTTTATGTCAATCAGTCAAACTCCCTCCAGTACTTTCCATGTTCGAATCCTGCGCTGCCCAAGTTCCTCGCTATGTTCGCTATGTATAATAAGGCGCACTATCGGTCACTTTTCTCCATTTCCAACTTCATTCTTTTGGATAGATATAGGGGTAAGAGGGAAATTCTAAGGTTCATGGTTTTGGGTTTTCAAAGCTTAAAACTTTGATTTAGACTCAGGTTTTTCAACTAACTTCATTTTCATTTATGCAAGCAAGCACACGATACAACACACACCCCAACAAACAAAGGAAAGCAGATGGTTTGAAGAACCATTCTGCAAACTACGATACAGTGGGACTGATACAACTCATGCTATGACAATGCTCTAGTGCATCTACTCATCGTCGATGAAGTCGGAGTCCTCATCATCAGTGTAGAAGTCCACAGCATCCTCCTCTAGAAAGTCATCATCATTGCTGAGGTAAGAATCCATGTCTCCCTGGATGTCTTCACCCTTATCTTCTTCTTCCTTGGCGGCAAGCTGAGCTGCCTGCTCCTTGACGGTCTTCTCGAGGTCGGCCACCTTCTTACGAAGACGAGCGATGGTGCGATCCTTCTTTGCACGCTGGCGGCAAAGAGACTGGCGATCTTGGACGAGCAGTGCGAAAGTCTGGGCCTTCTGGTCCGCAATGGCACGGTTCTGGTTGGCTAACTCCCTAGCATTGTCCAGTTCCTGCTGTCTGTCGTGCAGCAAGAAGTCAAGATTCTCCACTTGACGCCTCAATTCTGGGTGACTTGGCATCTCCATCAGCATTCACATGAAATCATGTCTTGCATAGTGGGCAAAACGGGTTCCTTGGATCTTGTTGACACTGAGGGCACATAGACGTGCGAGAGCTTCATGCATTGCCCTGGCTAATCCATCTAGCCAGTTGTTCTCTCTCACGGAGAACTGAATTCTCCCAGAAGTTGGTGCTTCGATGCTTCCTCTAAGATCTGCGGTGACTAGCCACTGTAGGTCTCCTCCTGGGGGTCCTGGAAGTTGAGCTCCAAGAAACTTCGGATGTGGGCGTCCCAGTAACTTCGACAGTGAATCCAGATCCCTCTCGAAGATCAGCTGACCTCTGTTTCCCAATTGGTAAAACTTGTTGAACTGAGTCTCCATCTACAAGAATTAAGGATGAGGAAATTAGTGAGGTGATCAAGTGTGTCAAGTTTTAAGTAGTAATGTAAGAATTTTGAGGAACATGAATTTTTGAGAAAGAATGAGTTCACAAGGGTAAGAGAAGAAATATTTTTCATAAATACTCACTTTGGTTTTGAAGCTAAGTTTTTGGTTTGGACGTCTGTTCTAACTAGGGTCTCCTATGGTCAGGATGGCTCTGATACCAACTTGTCAACAACCGGATTTTTAATCCCAGATGCCCGTTATGCCATACCTCGCCATCCCAGGATTACCATTTTTGCAAGACATAACGGATTGGATATCATAGTACATCATCCATTACAAACCATACATAAGGTCTTACATAAATAAGGATCTCATGATCCAGTCTTTAATACAACAAGCAGCGGAAATAAAAGATAAGCGTAGCGGTGGGATCCATCTTCAGGGGCACAGGCAATGCTGACGAAGGCAGATAGTCCTAGTTATCATAGCCGTCATGTTGGCCATCATCTTGATAGTCTCCTTCATAGTCAGGCCATGAGAATAGCCAGGGACAAAAGCCATGAGTACTCTTTAAGTACTCGCAAACTACTTTTAACAGGTACTATAGTTCTAAGTTAAGTGCTAAATCTAAGTTTAACTATAAAGTTAAGTTTGAAACCTAAGCTGAGTTCAGAAGCAAAGAGATATAAAGTAAAGTTCTAGAATCACTTAAGTTGGGAAGCTATTGTCATAAACACAACCCTGTTGTGGTCAAGTCAAAGTTCATCATTCATTTCAAGTTATTTGGAAAACAACTGACAACGAAACAGTATGGCCATTCCAACTGTCCATAACCGCGGACGCGGCTATTCGAATAGTTTGACACTTTGCAGAGGTGGTACACTTTCACCACAAGATTTGATACATCTGTCAGGGATAACCCTGAATCATCATACTTAGTATTCAGATAATCAAACATAACCTTCCCTTTACACACCCTAGTATAAGCACCTCTCCTATGAGCATGGCCTCCCAACCATGACCATCAGTCATCTTGGGCACTGCATAGGTGGACATCATGAGAGGTAGCCTCAGCTCAAACCTCTCCATGAGGAACTAATACTAATGCATATAAATTTCCAGCTAAGCCTTACCCAATTCAGGTAGTGTGGTTGTACGGTAAATTTGGAATGGTATCGCATCTGAATCCAACCATCAGTTTTATAAAAGGGTGAAGGCTCATGCCTCAACATTTTCATCATCATAAACCATTTGTGTTTCTCAACACATGTCAAAACATCTCAATAGAATGACTCGTCATTCCAAGGTTTTCACAATTCATTTTCACCAAGTGTTCCCATCTAAAGTGACTCAAGTTTTTGATCTACTCTAAATTACTAAGTTAAAAGTGTTCACTAAGATGGAAGTAATGGGTTCAATCTCATGCCATAGAATGACATCTAAAAGTTTCTAAATAGGTCAAGTTTTATACTTTTTATGCTACCTTCAAAACAAGTAAAGAACTTGGGGTAAACTAAGGGAGGTAAAAACTTGTAAACAAAGACTTGAGGTAACTACTAGTTAAAAGGGGTGTGATCAAAGCATGCTTAAGGCATCTTTGCTAAACCATCTATCTTGATCCTAGCTTGCTAAGCACTAAACTTGCAAGTGTTAGCTTGCACTGTTAATGGTGGCTTCCCTCGGTTGGTGCAGTGGTTGAAGTTTTCTTCGTCTTCGTCTTGATAGCACTCCTCCTCCTCGTAAACTTGGTCGGTACTATCTTCTATAAATACATACGGAGTACACAATCACCAAACAATACTTAACTAGGATAGATAGCATTCTAAGACACACAATTGATGATCTATTATCATCACAAGCATCACAAGTTTAAATCTCTAGTTTCATTCTTTTTTATTTAGAAAAGTAATTTCTACTCATTGAAAAATTAACTAAGATTTAATATTCACCACTTAAAATATGGGATCATGTGGACACATGTCATCATCACACATTCTAACATGGGAGAATCAGATTTAAAGGTTGCATCATAATTACTTTGGTTTAAGTTCATAATTTCATGATTTGAAGTGACTAGAAATGCCTATATAGCATTATTTTGGTACTAGTCCAAAGTCACTGCATGTAAACCTTAATATTATTACATATTTAGATAGATATGATGAAATGTGATTTTTGAGAGTTGGAATCAACTCAAAACCTATCTTGGTTTATTTTATAAAAATGTTGCAAGGTGCAAATACTTCTGTTTTGTTATTTTTATTAGGAGAGATCTATAACTATAGAGGAATTAAACACAACGGGCTTGGATAGATCGTCTCCATACCTTTCAAACAAAATTGGTTTCATGCTATTTAGATTTATAAAACTCTCTGAATTGAATTTTAAACTAGTGGATAGAAACTAGATTCAACTTAAAAAGAAAAATCGAGATTTGAACAGTCGGGCTAGCGCGGGAAAGAACTTGGGCCGGACCAGTGGCGCTCCGTGGCACGGGGCTCAGCTGACAGGGGGTCCCGCTTGTTAGTGGGTCTTAACACACGAAATGGTACGCACGCTGTGGGCCGTTAGATTAGAACTGGGATCTACGGCTGGGGATCGTCGTCAACGACGAACAGGTCACCGGCGAGCTCGAACCCTAGCGGCTTGGTGGGGGTATGTTGGGGACGTACTAGGGCTCCAACGAGGTAGGCGAGGCGGGCAAACAAACTGGAAGACAACGGCGAGGCGAGGCGAGGCGCGGTTGCGGCGGAGCTTGGGGTGCCCTAAATCGCAGGCGCCCTTCTCCTCCTGCTGCGGCTGCTCCGACTCCAATTCCGGCGAGGCAGAGCTCGCTTGGCTCCAGCGAGAGGGGTGAAAGGATCAGTGAGAGGTGGGGAGTGAGTGGGTGTGGAGAAATGGTGCGGGGGAGGCCGGTTTATATAGGCCCGACGGTGAGACCGAAGGGTATGGGCAGTCGACTCCGGCGACACGGCTACGGGCGGCTAGCGGCATGGCGGAGGATGGCGATCGACAGGTGGTCTCCCGGCGGTGCCCTAGGAAGTGAATGCGAGCGTAGGGGCGGTGGCATGCGGTCTAGGCGAGATGGCGCTCTGAGCAGCAGAGGCGGCGGTCTCCACGGCGAGCGGTGGCTGGGGTGAGTTGGGCGGCCAGCGGGGGTGTCTGGGGTGTTTCCCCAGGTCATGGCGGAGCGGTGGGCTCGGGCTGTGGCCAAGGGGAGGTCCGTGCACGTGGGGACAGAGCGTGCTCTGCGGGCGGCATCGGCATGGTCGACCAGCTCCGGGCGCGACGGTTCTGGGTTATTCCTGTCTCTGGCTCTGGCCTAGGGCTGGTTGGACGGTGGAGGTGGACCACTGGCGACGTGCTAGACATGGCGAGAGAGGCTGGCGGCTGCTGTAGCGTGATGTCGCCGGTGGGGTGCTCCAAGTGCTCGGCCTTGATGGCCATGACCATTTGGTCGTGTGCACAGGGCTTGGCCGGGCTAGCAATTGGTAGGGTTGGTACTGGGGGAACAAGGGGACAAGGTTAGGCACAAATGCTGACCAAAATTACTACTCCAAATAGTGTTTGGATCTTGGACATATTTGTGCACACAAGCTGTTAGATGAAATGGCCGAAAGAGAAAAACTTTTGAATTTTGATTTCAAAAATTTTGGGTGCTCTCCACTAGTGCTAGGTAGACTCTGGTTGTAGGGGTTTTGAAAGTGGAGCTTGTTTGAATGGTTTTTGAAAAAGTGGGATCTTCCCATATGAACTAGATTCAATTTGGAACTATCATTTAAAATTAGCACTTGAAAGATTTTTGCAGATCAGAAGGTGGGCCTTGGTACCTCATTAGTGTAGGGGATTAAAATGGCCAAAATGACCATTCTTCCTTTTTATTTCTTTTTATTTGATTTTCTTTGGTAAAAGTTTGGGAATGATGTAGATGATGTTTAAATCACCTAGGAAACATTTTACAAGCATTGGATCACTTAAACAAGGCACTTTAATTTAACTCCTATTTTAAATGCACACATATGAATGCTTTCATTTTAATTTGGAAAAGTTTTTGTTAACCCTATTTTTGGATGATTTGATCTTGATAAGCTTGGATTAAAGTTTTGGGATGTTACAGTAAACCCCAATTGGCATATCCCCATCAATCCAGCAGTGCTAAGAAATGGTGTTCCAAGGATGATTCAAAGTTTGTCATCCTCAGGAACATCAAGTATAATGAAGTTAGTGGGTATAACATGTTGATCAATTCTAAGTAAAAGATCTTCGTTCATCCCAACAGGTTGTTTAGTGGTCTTATCAGCCATTTGCAAAGTAATTGAAGTAGGAGAGTAATCTCCTAGATTTAGTTTCTTAAAAAGGGAATAAGGCATGACACAAACACCTTCACCTAAAATCACAAAGAGTAATACGAATGATAGTTTTTCCAATAGCACAAGAGATAGTTGGTATACCAGGATCCCCAAGCTTAGCAGGCAGCTCGTCACCAAAGCTATTCATCACTGCTACAGTCTTAGTTACCTTTTTTTATATTAAGAATGTCTCGCATGAATTTTTTATAAGTAGGACCTTGAATTGCATCAGCCAGAAGTTCTAAACAAAGATTACTCAAAGCCTCAAAAAATGTGTCATAAACAGTCTTACCAGGTTCATACTGAACACGATTAGGATAGGGAATTTTCTTTTTTGTTGGCGTTACCTTTTCTTTTACCTTGGTTATTGGTTCAGCATCTTTTTCATTCTTCTTCTTTGTTGCGGGCTTTTGCTTCTCAGCTTTCTTTTCACCAGAGGTGATAGCTTGCTCTTCCTGTTCCTGTCCAAGTTCAGAATCTTCTCTTGGATCAATAGTTTCGGCATCTAAATCATATTGTCTCTCTTTGTCTTCTGCCTATTCCTCTTCTTTATCATTATGTGAAGCTTCTTTCTCTTTCCTTTGAGCTTCATAATAAATATCATCTTGTGCATCGACAAGGTCCTATTCTTGTGAGTCATTTCTTGAGTTTCCTTTGCTTTCCTGGCCTGCTCTTCTTGATACCACAGTGGCCCCTGAGGTTCCTGTGTCTGTGTACCATGTCTAGTAACAATATTAGTGGCAACATTATTTGGATAATAGTTATTTTGACTTAATAGCAAAGCTTGAGTTTCAGCTATCTGGTCACATTGAGTTTAACCATACTCAAAAACTTCAGTTAATTCTTTTATATTTTTCTCTTGAATCATTAAAATTTTATAGTATTTTTTACGGAACTGGTTCTGCTGATGTTTAAACTTTTGGACTGCAAGATTAATTTGATCTTCTACAACAAAAGTTTAGAGAACATCCACTTTACTTTCTTTAACAAGCTCTGCTGCAATTCCCTTTTCTTCCATGGACTTTTTAACTTTAGGCATAAGTCACTAGGGTATATGAAACATACCTTTTCTTGGTTCGATGTCCTCAATAGGGTTGTCTTGTTCGTCATTGAAGGATCTTACCTCGAAAAGCTTAATTCACTCGGGTAGCGCCAGGTTACGAATAGCTCCCCCTGGAGTTAAATCAATCATTTCCTTTGATTCATTAGAAAGACCATTATAAAAGTATTGGATAATTAGGTGCTCCTTAAAGCCATGATTTGGGACTTTCATGATCATCCCATAAAATCTTTTCCATGCTTGATAAAAAATTTCTCCAACTCTTTGGAAGAATTTTGCAATGTCGTGCTTGATCTGCATGATTTTAGTAAATGAGAAATATCTTTGCATAAATTCTCGGATGCAAACTTCTTAGATATTTATAGTATGATTAGGCAAGGATTATAACCAAGCAAATGCTTTATCTTTTAATGACAAACGGAAAAGTTTTAGAAGTACAAACTCTTTTGGTATTCCTGTTGGTTTAAGAGTGTTTCAAAGGTCATGGACCTTTGTCAAATGATCACTTGGATCTTCATCTTCTCTTCCTACAAAAGCAATTTCTTTCATTATATAAATTAGCTCAGGATATATTTCAAATTCCAGGCTCTCTAAATTAGGATAGAGAATAGGCATTTTTCTCTGACGCCTAGATGGATTCCCATATTCTCCCAATGGTTGTTCAAGTTCTTTAGCCTCTAAGGTGATGGTCAAATTTGCCATCATAGGAATTAAACTGTTCATGTCTACAGAGTCTGAGTTAGAAAATCTTTCAATAAATTCTAGACGTCTTTCTGTTGGAATACGATCGATATAAGGAGGTAAATAAGTTCTAGCAGAACGCGTAGTACCTCTATCTTCAAAAGATATCATGGAGAATGGTAACACTTACGAATGTAAAGAAACAAACACTTAGCACTTGGCTCCCCAGCAACGGTGCCAGAAAATAGCTTGATGGCCTTCAAGAGCACATGTTTGTCAGTGAATGTTTTCGTGGAACTATTAATTTCAGTTTTTATATTGATCCCAACAAAGAGCTTAGGAAAGTGTTTATCTATGGCATTTCTGTCGCACCCAAGGTGTCATGTTTTCTTGAGTGAATTGACTGCAAGTTTCGAGAATGGAAATGGTGAGTTAAGCAGAGAGTAGTTTGAAGTAATAAAAGTTACTGAAAGTAATTAACATAAAATTAAAAGCATCAAAGTTTTTTGAGATTCCTACAGACGGAACGTTAGGCACGGGGAGAAACGGTTCATGGTGATAGTGAATGTGCCAAATGGATAAAAATGAGATAAGTGATTGTGATACTTCTTATTCATATGTGAGTAGGCAAGCAACACATATGTTGGTAATTAGTCTTCTTGGTAGATTCTTCCTAATCCCAATGATCTGTTTGTTTGTTACCATAGGTCAGCACACCAATTAAGGTCTTTGAAAAGGAAAAAGATGCCACCTAGATGGGGGTGAATAGGCGGTTTAAAACTTTTACGAGATGGGCTAAAAAAGGCGGAATAAAACTAGTGTTTACATTGTAAAGCACAAACTCATATATAAACTATGATTCACCTACGTGCACCAACAACTTATGCTAAGAAATACAAGAAACTATGTGATAGCTGGATAAATCACTTCAATCATAAAGGCTATCACAAAGTAAAGTTCATCAGTGAACAGATTGGGTATAGAGATGACCGAGGCACGCGGAGGCAATGATTATTACCGAGTTCCTCTCATAAAGGTAGTATGTCTCGTTGGAGGGGTGGGCGGTACTAAGACCACCACGCCACAAAAGGCCTCACCCTATTATCTTGTGAACCTCGCCACAAGAGGCCTAGTTCACTTCTTCACTATCGGTGCACTTGTCGGTGGCAATCTGTAACCTCTGACAAATATTGGGGAACTTCTCCACAACTCAATTGGAGGATCCCAACAAACAAGCTCAAGGAAAAATCCAAAACTTAATTGGAGGAACCAAGTAATCCACAAACCTGCAAAATAACTAGACCGTCTAGGGTTCCAAGAACCCAAGAATAAAAAACTTCTCACCTTTCACCCAATCGAATCCTCACTAAAAACTCAAACCGATGCACTAAATGCAATGACAAGAACACAAGAAGTGCTCAAGTCCTTGTCTCTCAAATTCCAACAAAGCTACAAAAGCTATTGGGGAAATAAGAGAGGAAGAACTCAATAGGAAATCCACAAAATAAACCCCAAGATCTAGATCCCAAGATGTTCCCCTCACATAGAGGAGATATGGATTGGTGGAGTTGTAGATCTAGATCTCCACTTTCAAATCCCTCAAAAAGATCAAGAAGATTGGAAGGGATTGGGAGTATTTGCAAGCTCTTGAAGGTAGAAACAATCAAGGAGAGAAGGAGATCAAGCAACTTACCCAAGGAGGAAGAAGAGGGCCTTTTATAGCCCTCTCCAGCGCAATATGACCTTTTGGGGCATCCTAGGCCAGATAATCTGCCCCGGGTTTTTAGTTCCAGGGGCCAAATTATGGCTAAGGACCTCGCGGCGTGAGCCTCGAGGGGCGAATATTTGGGTCGGATAATCCGCCCCTTCAAAAACTGGCAGAAACAACAAAACTAAAACAAACATAACTTTTGCATCTGGACTCCGATTTGATGATCTTGGGCTTGTTTTGAAGGTAGTAACAAGCTATACAAGATAATGCAGCGAACCATCATAGTCCAGCAAGGGAAGATAGAACCAAATTATAAAAGTTTTAACCTATCTATAAAAGGCAAAATGGTAAAACCTGCAATATCGAAAACACAATAGAGAATGCATGTGAAATCGATTTTTGATGAACCTAAGCTTGTCATGGATATTAAAACAATATCCAAATACTCTCATGGATAAAACCAAATAATAACCAAGAAATATGATGCCAAGAATGCAAAGGTTTGAGATCCCTCCAAAGGATATGATCAAGTTACTCACTCGAGAGCCCCTCTTGATAGTACGGTTACCTATCCTATAAACCGTTCTCCTAAACTAACACCATGAGACTAGTAAGAAAGAAACCCTATCAAGAACAAACATTTTCCTTGCGCATATTCCACTTGAGCTTGATGATGATGATGATCGTGTACACATCAATATGGAACACCTTTCTTGATTGCTCTAGCTTGGTGAAGACTTGGAATTTCCTCCCCCATACTCCACTATGGGAGAGCCTCTCTTTTTGGTATATTTTCACATACCCATGATCACCATAAGGATGGCAAGCTTCAAGCATATCATCTCTTCGAGATGGATCGTCTTGAACTTGCACTTCATTTCTTCTTTCTTTATTATGTTGGTGTCTTGAAGGTATGCATGAGATCACTCCAACTTGGTATTCAAGACACACTTGCCATAGGCTCAACTCTCTCAAGACAAATCTTTGTATCACTCCTTCAACATCTTGATCATCACTTGTTCTTCTTCATTTTCATCTTCTTTCAACCTTGAGACCACCATATGGCTTAAGCATTGCCTATGGACATATCCTTAAGTATAACTCAATACAAACATTAGTCCATAGTGATTGTCATTAATTACAAAAACCACACATGGGGGCACACATGCTCTTTCAATATCCCCCATTTTGGTAATTGATGACAATCACTTTGAGAGGGTTTATATAAGGAATTTAATGAACAAACATGGTTGCCCCAACATCAAATATTACTCAAGTATGTGATATTGGTACACCCACAATATAAAGAGCAAGCTCCCCCAAAATATATGCACATGTGATGAACTTGAATTTAATTGCATATATTATCAACCATTACCGTTGGTGGAGTTTCCTCTATATATTCAACATGCAAAGCCAAAAAAAGATGTTGACAGGCAAACACTTAAGAACAAACTCAAAGAATAAAACCAACTTCCCTTAAACCCTCCAAAACTTCTCCCCCATTGGCATCGATTTCCAAAATGGGTGAAAAGTTCTAGATGGACAATATAGTGAGAATTCCTCCAAAGGTGTGCGTTTGAAACAAATTTCTTATGATTAGAAACATTTGCACATATCCAATGATGAATACTTGGGAGGAGGTCAAACTATATTGAGGATCAAAAGATTGCAAAATATAACAAGGTGAAGAAGCATCAACGAATGAAGCAGGCAATCCAAAGATCAAAAAACACTTGAAAAATGGAACATACCAAATGAAAGATAGATATTATGATAAGATCAAAAATAGAGTGCTCTAAGTAATACGAGGAGGCTCCGCAAGGTTTGTGCAGAAATTATAATTTGCATTTGAAAACAATATGCACAAACATGGCATCCTCACTCCCTCGATATTATTTACACCAAACAAAATACCAAGAAAAAATATGATAAGCACAAAGTGGTGTTGTAAATAAAATTAGGAAGCTCTGCAAGGTATGTGCACAAATTATATTTTTATATTTGAATAAAATGTGCACAAAAAAAATATCACTCCCTAGATTATATATATATAAACTATGTGCAAAAGAGAATATACCAAGGCATAAAACTTGCAAATAAACAAATGGTTGAGCAGCAGGTAAGATACAATAAAAACAGGCTCAACCACGAGGATGTGTGAGAGGAAAGACAAAGCATATTATAAGACTAATTCAAGGATGCGCATTGAGCATCAACATAGTATTCAAAGAATGATATTTCTTAGTATGACCATGCAACATACATGAATCAAAGAAGGTTTAAAAAAGAGAAGAAAACTCTCTCATGTGTATATGTTTCTAAGTACACAATCTCACGAAGATATTTATCCACAAATAAACATGTACACACAAAATAGATACAAAAATAAATAGAGCATGATATCCAAAACGAAGTCATACGATACACCAATAAGATCTTTGCTTGATAGCATGGCCAAAAGGATCAATTTTCTCTTATTGTATATTGATGAACTTCACCCACAAACAATTGAAAATACAAAAATTCATTCCAAGACGCAACCTACAAGAGGTTGGAAGCAATACATGTATGCATGAGTAAGAGATACTTGTTACTGAGATATCATTGGTGTGATGAAGTAGATAGGACTTCGTTGATCGTCCTAGCTTGTCTCTAATTATCATTGAGTCATCACTTCTTCATTATGAAAGATATAAGCATCCAATGCATCTCTAATGTACCTAAAACAAAATTTAAGTACAATATGGTCCCCAAACTTATTGGGTCCAAAGTAGTTAGAGCAACTACAATACTAATAGGAGAGACTCCCTAAAAATAGGTGCATATTGATATGAAATTGAATTTCATGCACATCTTAGCCAATTAGGATTTGGTATAGTTTCCCCTATATATTGGATCAAGGACAGCAAGCATGACATAATATATACATTTAGTAAATATGCATGCACACGGCTTTCAAGAACCAAAGGAGATACAATTTGAACAAAACACCAAGTAAACCAAGAATACACATCAAAGTGTGACATGACAAAAGGTTGTTCTAATTACATCAAATAACCAAATCAACTCATGAAAGATCACATGTTCAAGAAATGAACTAGGAAAGAACAAAAGAGCAAGAGATAAACAAAAACACAAATGCTCAGGGATTTATATCATTCTAAAATTTCAAAAAAATTAACAAGGAATGAGACAAAGCCAACTCCCCAAAAGAGCAAGGTTTCAACAACCACACATGTTTTTAATAGGCATAAAAGGAGTCTTATAAATAATATAGGAGAACTCCCCTATGATTAGTGCATTATTTAAGATTTTGCATTTGGTTACAAAATTCATACATACGGGATCATCATCTCTACCTACATCAAATAGAGCACTAAACAATTTCAAGTCAAAGAAAGATCCGTAGGAGGCAAGGAAGACATGGGAGTCAACACCAAACATTTTCTTGGCAAAAGGTAGGGCAAAAATAGACAAAATCCAAAGTAAATGTGATCAAAAAATTCTACCATATATAGAATACAAATTGTCCAATGACAAGAAGTAAAGGCATAAATTTCCTGAGGTAGTTTACAGAGATATCCAAGATCATATTCACAATAAGAAGCATATGAAAAATATAATAGTTAATCACCATGCTTCGATAGAGATTCTTGAGGGTTTCAAATAGTTAGACAATCATGCAAAGCAATGATTAGAATAACTGGAGGTAAAAGGTCCATCAATTTAGATATAATTGACCACATATAATGAACCCTTGCCAAGAAAAACTCTCAGAAACAAGATACAAAATATGAGCAATAACATCATTAAACGCAAACATGACCTGTTTGAGATCACATGCCACATAGGAACTATATAATTTTCTGTGTTAGTTCTATGTGGCAATACCTCAAATGTTCACATTTTCTAGGTTTGTAATATTCACAAAGCATATGACTCCCCCATAATCTAATAAACCATTATTTTTCAAAAAGAGGCAAAATGATCCAACACGAGACAACTAATGGACATCATATAATTTGAATTTCTCATGAGTATGTCATACCACATAGAGACTAGATAAACTTGCAATCTCAATACTAAGTGGTACTACTCATGTACACCCATTTTTAGAATTGTTCGGTGCCCTAAGGACACCACACTACCCCACAATGGAATAGTTCATTAGTTTATCAGAAGAGCCAACTTAGATGTAAACAAGATGCAATAAGATCAAAAACAAAACACACATACATGCTGTGCAAGCATACACAAACCTGATTTCTCAAGTTAAGAAAGTAGAAGCACAAAATATATAAACACATGCAAGGTACAAAACCAACACATGCACAAAGGGTGAGTAACTTTCAATGTAAATGAGTTAATAACATGTTAGTACAAAGAGGAACAATGGATATATGATAGTATAAATGACTTGGCTTAATACAATATAATTGATGAAGTTCCCTTCATTCTTCATGATGTAGCCAAGTCTCCAGTGCCCTCCACCAACACCTATTGATTAAGTTTTAGCTTGTTGGTCCCCAACCAAGTTGGGTCCTAATAAGTTAGTCACAATAGGATTGGCAACCCAAATGGTTCTTTTCTTGACACCACATTGGGCACCAACATATTTGGGAAACACATTTCCAACCTCATCCTTACAAAGAGAATAAACATCATCAATCATGATAGGGTTGGATGAGGAGTTACCAGTAGTGCATGAATAATATAGGTGACATTTCTCACGACATATGTAGAAAGTTCTTGTCTTCCCTTTCTTCACACTTGATTTCTCCACCATGGGAGTATTATCGTGATTCTTCTTGGGAAGTTGCCTTTCGTCAACTTGAGGTAGACCATGAACTTGAACTTGAGCCCTCTTCCCTTTTTGCTTCTCACTAAGAGTCTTATTCTTCAATGGGCAAGATCTAACATGGTGCCCTTCAATTTTTCACTTGAAGCAAACAATATTGGTTGAATTCTTGACTTGTTATTGGCCCTTCTTCTTGTTGCTCTTGAACTTATTCTTGTTAGTGGACTTGTTCTTGACATTGGATTTGAATCCAAGTCCACTCTTGTCATTGGGGAATTTTTGCACACTCAAGATCTTGTTGAGTGTGGCCCTCCCTTCATGACCCTTTCAACTCCCTCTTCAAAGATGAGACTTGGGCCTTGAGCTCTTTGATTTCCTCTACATGGTTAGTATCAACCCAAATAATAGAACAAGTACAAGCTTCATTTGTAGAGCAACAAGGCATGTAATGTAATTCATTACAAGATGTAGCAATAATATGAGATGATGAATTACTAGGACTAGCACATGGCAGTATGACATTTGTAGTGGATATAGTGCTAATGTCCACATGAGGCTCATTATATGTTACCTTTGACACAATAGCCTCATGATCTAACTTTATCCTATCATGGGAGACTATAAGATCCATATGAGAGCTTGGTAGCATAACATGACTTTCTTCCAATTTCCCAAATTGCTAGTTAGAAAAGCAAGTTGAGCCTTTAGCTCAACATTATTCTTAAAAATAGATGCTTCACAAGAAATAGAGTTAGTAGAAGAAGCATAACTATAATTAGCAATAGAAGAAGACAACTTGGCAAGCTCATTATATTTAATTTTGAGATCAATAGACACCTCAAGAGCTTTATCGTGGGTTTCCTTTACTTTAGACACTTCTAGAGTAAATGTCTCCTCAAGATATTCTTTGGTTGCTTGTGCTTCTTCAAGAGATTCATTTAGATTTGCAATATCATTAGCAGACTCATGCTCAAGGCTACTCATTTTGTCAATGGTGTTATCATGGTCCTCAACTTGAGCTTCTAACTTATCAATACGATCTTTTCTCTCAATAGTAAAACCCATTATTTCAACGAAGTTATAGCAAGAAATATTATTCTTAACAAGAGCATGATAAAAATCTCACCCTTTTCATGTAACAAATCAACATCAATCTCTTCTTCCTCATTATACCCATCCTCATCATCGCAAGAGGTATTGGGTTCCAAAGTACGAGATACCTTTGAAGCCCTAGCCATAAGGTATAGATGGGAACCATGAGATCATCATAATGAAGAATTACTTGAGGCTTCATTCAATATGTTGTCTTGACCCATAGAATCTTTAGTTTCCACTATATTGTTAGAAACATAACAACTAGAGGAAATAGAAGCATTTATATCATGGCAAAAAGGAACATCAAGCATATCATCATGATATTTATTCAAACAACTTACACATGATATGCAAGGACTATCAACACAAGAATGTAAATCATATATAGTGATAGAAGTGTTTAAGTCCAAAGATGAAGCATTGTAATGAGATAGAGATGAAGAATCATCAATAGTAAGCTTACTATCAACATTGCAATTTTCACCACCACTCACCATATCATTACCTTGTGTCTTGGCACAATTTGGTGAAGTGGAAGAAGATGAGAACTCATCACGACCGGAAGTGGAAGCAATACTATCATCCTCAATAATATTGGACACATCATATTTATCTTGAAGTTTTGTCCATAAATCATGAGTGCTCCGATAAGGCATGATAGACAAAATAACTACATTGCTCAAAACAAGTAAAATATCTTTAGTAGCTTGAGCATCTAGATAAGAGTTTATATTTTCCTCAAAAGATAGATTTTGAGGATCCATAGGAGGAGAAAAACCCATATCTAGAATTACCTCAATATTTGGGTGTATGCACCAAAAATAATCAAGCATGCGATATTTCCAAACATCATAATTTGTGCCATCAAATATATAGAAAGAATTCTACACTAATACCCTAGTCGACATATTTACTCTCAAAGCTATGAAGCCTAAAATGAGATACTAGGCTCTGATACTAATTGAAAAGGACAAAGATGCCACATAGAGGGGGGTGAATAGGTGGTTTAAAAATATTACGAGATGGGCTTAAAAAGGCGGAATAAAACTAGCGTTTACTTTGTAAAGCACAAACCCCTATATAAACTACGGTTCACCTATGTGCACCAACAACTTACGCTAAGCAATACATGAAACTATGTGATAGATAGATAAATGACTTCATGCATGAAGGATATCACAAAGTAAAGTTCATCAGTGAACAGATCGGATATAGAGATAACCGAGGCATGTGGAGACAATGATGTATTACCGAGTTCCTCCCATAATGGGGGTACGTCTCATTGGAGAGGTGGGCGGTACTAAGACCACCAAGCCACAAAAGGCCTCACCCTATTCTCCTGTGAACCTCACCACAAGAGGCATGGTTCACTTTTTCACTACCGATACACTTTTTGGTAGCAATCTATAACCTCTCCCAAAGATTGGGGCACTTATACATAACTCAACTATAGGCTCCCAACAAACAAGCTTGCGTAAAGCTTGATAGCTCCAAATTTCAACACTTTCTATAATTGTTTTTTCCTCTTTTTTATTTTCAAAATTCATTGAAGGTTACCCTTTTAACCAATGTTAACATCGCAACTAGCAAAGCCTTGGTTTCTTGTGATGGTATTCAGGCAATGAACATTTTTGGAAGATCTGATAGCATTTATGGGTTAATTACACAAATATAAAATTGCATAAATAATCTTTATTACATAAATAAGAAATCAAGAATTTATAAGTCAATAATAATAAAGATAAAAACTACAATTCATAAAAGAATTAACCGATGGAAAAGTTTAAACCTTATTACACAATAAATATATTACAATGTTTTACACTTTACAAAAGAAATGAATGTTTTTAAACAAAGAAAAGGCATACAATTCAGTAAATAAAGAAAATAAATTCCTTATTTGAATATACACATATTACATTGTATTTACAAATTCATAAAAGGATAAAAAGAATTGCAAAAATAATAAAGAAAAGCCTAAATTATTTTCCTATTAAATCTAATCTTATTATGTTCTTGTTTTTGTGCTTATTTCCTGCAAAAACACAAAAGAAATTAAAGAGAGAAAATGTGAGGGGTTAATTTTAGTGTAAGTGCTCCTAGTTTTACAGTGACATGCACTATTAATCACATCATTAAGAATTTGAGTTAGGGGCAAGTTTCACCAGATCATAGTAGTTGTTCTTATATTAAAGAGTCTCAGCCCTGCATCATTGATAGTAAATGGGTTAAGTTTCACCGGAGAGGGGAAAAGTAACAATAGTAACTTTAAAAAGTTACTTGAGCTAATCCTGAAGAGTGTAAGAAGCACATGCATGATTGCATGCTTGTGTGATGTCGACACAGGGCAACATAGGAGAGGGATAAAGGCACAGCCGCAGCAGCAGAGAACTCTCTCTGCTGGTCACATTTCACACAACCACAAACAACAAGAACAACCACAACACCACACCATAGTTAGCAATCACCAAATCATCCACAAAAATCACCATAGAATCAACCAACCATGGTTACATAAAGGAGGGGGCAGATCAGGTGTTGAGAAAGGTCAAGCCAGGAGAAAGAGCAAGGAGGAGTAGGCCAAGCAAATCGCAGGGAGGAGCTGGACAAGATCACAACTAGGGGAAATATCATCACAACAACCACAAGCTTACCAAGCAAACACAACCTTTAGCAATAGCACATGTTGCTAAATATTAATCATGCATACTACTTTTTTTCCAAGTTCCAAGCATGGTTTAAGATCACAAGAATTACCATTAGATTTATACTCCATTGGAGTATTGAATCTTCATAGGGTTTGGGAATTAGTCATACATATGTTCATCCATGGGAAGATAAAAGAAAGGCCTCAGTCTTTTGCATCCTAGGATAGGGGGTACTTTCAGAGATTAGATGGTAACTCATATACAATAGAGGATTCATATACCATAATTCCAAATGATCAAGCACATCAAGTCATGTTAGAGGTTACCACTGTGTACCATCCACTTGGAGGATTCATAGTGGCATCAATCTAACAATAGTCACACTTTATTTCAATCACAAATTAAATAATCACTTTCATAGAATACTAGTAATCATTTATAGTTAGAATTCTATCACATGAAAGCAACAAAAAACTATTGCTTACAACCATCAACCAGTAAGGATTAAATCCTTACTAGTACATTTAGGAATTCATCCTAAAGATTGTTCCCTGTCCATAAAGAAAGCTACTGAATTTTTATTCATTAATCAAGAGTTTCTGATGCTAATAGCCATTGTCAGTTAATCAACATCATTATCCTTCACAGAATTATAACAAGAATTGGGATTTCCATCCAAAACATCAAATGGGAAGAAACTACACAAGGAATTAATACCAGGCACAACATGAGCAACACACACCAGTACTAGTAATACAGTACAATCCACATGAGGTATTAGATTGGTAATAACTAGGTAAGATCACTAAGCCAAAGCCAGATATCAACTAACAAGACTATATTAGAAACTATGCTAAGAAAATGCTTAAATCAAATCTACCAGGACATGATGAAATTAACTACCATGCTATATTAACCATGGTAGCATCTAGGAGTTATTAGAGAGGAGAAGAACAATGGTTAATGGCAAACCCTAATTAGGGTTCACTACAACATTACAGTGAGAGTTGAGAGAGGGAGATGAAAAAGGGGACTTACATGTGGTCCTCGCTAGGGTTTAGAAAAGGAAGCAGAGGCGTTGGTCGGCAGCAATCACGTCACGGTGGCACGGTGGGCACCAAAGCACCTACACCACGCCGAGTCGTGCTAGTAGGTGTAGGGGCACGAGGGTGGCGGCGCTGGCGACCACCATGTCGCCATACCACCTGGACATCACCACGAGACCACCGGATGACGGCACCGCGAGGAGGGATGAAACCCTAGTCACCATTGAGGGGTCAACGCGGCCAGACGAGAGCGCGCACGACAAATAAAAGTGGGCCAGTCGATGCAGCAGTGCGCACTTGGTCAGCAAGCACGGCAGCAGCAGCTAGGACGGCCAGAGTTCACCGAGATCGAGAAGCGACAGCGAAGGTGTCGTAGCATCGCCAGAGAGAGGAGAGGAACGGCAGGGCCTAGTCTAGTTAAATAAATACTATGTCCTTAATAAAATTATAAATTTCAAATATACCCTAGTAATATTTAGTTTCTAAAAAATAAAGAAAAATCATAAAAAAATACATGTGATATTTCTAAATGCTTACAAAAATTATATCTACCTAGGAAAAATATAACATCAATTGTTTGAGCTAAATAAAATACAACTAAATATTAAAACCATTAGATATCCTAATGAAATAACAAAAATAAGGAAAAATTCTAAAAATAAATAAAAATCATTTTTTTGAATTAGAATAAACCTATTATTTTAGAAAAAATCTAGTTACAAGATTTCAAGTCATTCTAGGATTTTAAAAACAAACGTTAAATTTGGCTCTATAAAAATATTTTTCTTATTAGAAAATAAAAGGAATGTATTTTCTTTATATTTATAAATCAAGATAAATTCCTTATAATTTCTCTTAAGCCATAAATTTGTTGTTTTAAATGTAAAACTATTATTTTGTTTATAGATGAGATAAAGATGTTTTCACATCTTAAAATTATTTCCTACCTAATAATTTAGGTAAAACACCCAAATAACGATTAATTCTAAATACTAAACTTAAAATAATAATTTTGGTTTATAATAAAATTTAAATGTGTATTATTAATAAAGTAATATTCCCTCAAAATCTTATACCATCTATAAGTTAAAGATTTACAAGTTCATTTTGCATATCATTCACTTATGATTAAAGGCATGATATCAACCTATATAACCATATTTAGCATGACTCTAAAACTTGGTAGTAACTAAATAAACCATATAGTGAGTTCACCTATTCTTCATAACCAATTATTGCCATATAATCTATTTATATTAAACATGTTTGATCTAGATCCTTAAAGCTATATTTCATCTCTATACGATTATGTCTTCCATCATGCCTAAAAAAACTTATAAGTCATTAACGATATAAAACACTATGCATTAATTCTACTAATGTTTTGTAGTTAACTTCAGTCTGTTTGATTAAAACACAAGGAATCTTAAGTCCAAGATGTCCGAGTAATGAAAACGCCATAGATCACATTTTGTTGACCTTAAAGATGACTTAAACCTTATCAAATGAAACCTTTTCTTCAAAGGTTTTTCTTTTTGCCAGTTCAAACAAACACAATATGTTATTTATTTTAAGTCTTAAACAACTTAAAACATGGACTTTCATAACAGTTACATGGTACAAATCAACCTTAATATTGTATTATTGATGTGATTTACCTTTTATATCTTGTATGTTAGTCTTAAGTTCTTTGTAGGTATATTTTCTGAAGTAAATACAAAATCTTAAAGAAATAGCATAAGTTCAACTCATTTGCAATCTTGGGTATTACTTTGTTTTTTTTACAACGTACATGGCATTCCTTATGCATATATCATATTGCTTCTTTAAACATTAGTCCTTACCGGACCAATGATGCTATTTTCAGATGTTGGATTTTATATTGTCTTGAAGACCGTGATTGCATAATCTTGTAATCATAAAGGCAAGTTCACACTTGCTCATGTCCTTTAGTTATTTTCTATCAAGGATTTGCAACCTACTACTGTTATCACCTGCAGTTTCAAAAAGGATGGCATAAAACACTATTTTCATAATTGACTTGAACTATGAGTTATTGATCCAGGGTGATTAGTCAATCACTTATAAGTAGAAATAGAACCACCATTGCTCGGAAATGTACTCCCGCCGTACCAAGGCTTAAGGCCTATAATTTTTTTCAAAAGTCAAGCTATGGAAAGTGTGACCAAACTTTTTAAAAAAATATCAAGAACTATGATATTATATAGATACCACACGAAAATATGTTTCATGACGTATCCAAGGGTATATATTTCATATTTTAAATATTAACAATTTTCTAAAAACTTGGTCAAACTTTACATAGTTTGAATTTTTCAAAAAATTATAGGCCTTAAGCCTTGGGACGGAGATAGTATCATCTAGGATTTAACAACAAATGTCACCAGTGATTCTTGTGGCATATATTTCACATTAACCATGAGATCTAGAATGGGACAGAGAAGTTAGTTGGATCTTCTTCCTTTCATGTGTTAGCAAACGACCTTAACATGATGCTGAGATTCCTTGCGTAGATCCAATAACATGGGTGGGTGCGGTGACCCAGCATACCACTACATGACGTAGTACACTATATTTGATGACATAACACCAAGAAACACCATTCACTAGTATTACATCCCTTAGAATGGCACAACAGAAATATCACGGGTCCCCAACATGACTTTATATTAAATATAACATATAACAGAAGATCCAAAGAACTTCCTCGATATGACGAGGATTATAATTGAAAAAAGAGAACCAAAAATAGCAACTCAAAGTCGATCCTAGAAATACTACTACTATATAACTATGGCTTGTGATTGCTGTTATAGCAATGCTCTATAGAAGTAGGTGCAGGTTTCTAAGATTATTTATATGCTACGCTTCAGCTTGAGTTCTATGACTTTACATGTAGACGTTGACTCTGTTGATCTCCATTCGATGTCTTCAGTTCTTCAAGTAGTTCACCTCCTAAGTTCGCCATTGATACATTGCAAATGTATCTATAATTTTTGATGTTCCATGCTTGGTTTTATCTACTTTCTTATGTTTTGTCCACACTTTGGAGTACTTTTCATATGATTTTTTGGACTAACCTATTAACAAGAGCCATAGTGCCAGCTGCCTGTTTTCTGCTGTTTTTGGTTCCAAGAAAGTCAGAAAATGAATATTCTCGGAATTGGACGGGACAACACCAAAGTCAGTTTTTCACCGAGGGACACCTGGAGCCAGAATACAAGACGGAGAGGGGTTGGGTCCCGGCCACACCACCTGGTCGTGCAGCCAGGCCTGGCCCGCCACCAGGAGGTGGTCTGTCCGCCCCAGGCACCCCCTCGGCCTCTCCTCCTGCCTATATATTGCCTCTGATACGGAAACCCTAGGGACCCGATCAAAAATCCACAAAAGAGTCTGTAGCCGCCATCATCTCCATCCCTAGATCGGGAGGCATCTGAAGCTCTTCCCGGCACCTTGCCGAAGAGAGGTATTCACCCTAGAGGCCTTCTTCATCATCATGCAAGCCTCCGGTGTGATGCGTGAGTAGTTCATCTCTGGACTATGGGTCCATGTAGTAGCTAGATGGCTAGTTCTCCTCCTTTGTGCTATCATGTTTAGATCTTGTGAGCTCCGTTCATGATCAAGATCATCTATTTGTAATTCTACATGTTGTGTTTGCGGGGATCCGATGGATATTGAGATGATATTTCAGATTGATTATTGATTCTATTATGTCTTTGTTATTTGTGATCTTGCATGCTTTCTGTTGTTAGTAGCTATCTTGGCCAAGTAGATGCTAGCAACTCCAAGAGTTAGTATTTATGCTCTATAGTGGGTTCATTCCTCGTAACTGGGAAGTGATGTAAATCTCTAAGGTACTAGATGTGTTGTTGCTACTATGGTGAAAACAACAATCCTTTGTTCATAGAACAATCGTATTGTTTACTTTGCACGCAATTCGTAATGCAATTATCCGTTGCTTGCAACTTAATACTGGAGGGGGTTCGGATGATAACCTGAAGGTGGATTGTTAGTCATAGATGCAGTTGGATGACGGTCTATGTATAATGTTGTAATGCCCAATCAAGTCTCAAAGGAGTCAAGATGAGTAGTATATGCTTGTATGCTTTCTCGATGTTTGTCAATTTCCCCGTTTTAATTTGTTCACCCAACATGTCATCTATCATAAGGAGAGCCACCTCTAGTGAACTATGGACCCCGGTCCTTTCTTTTACTTTCAATCTACAATCAACTGTTTACTGCTTTGTGTTTACTTTCTACAAACTATTACTTTCTTCCACTCGATACGTTTAATCCTTTGTTTTCAACCAAACCAGTGAGATTGACAACCTCATCACAAGTTGGGGATAGAGTTCTGTGGTTGTGTTGTGCAAGTCTCCACGTTGCTGTTGGCACCGGTAGTGCGCCCTGCCAAAGTTCATCTAGCTACACCTTTGGGGTTTTTCCTTGCTCCTACTGGTTCGATTAAACCTTGGTTTCATAACTGAGGGAAAACTTGTTGCTGTGCTCATCATACCTTCCTCTTGGGGTTCCCCAACGAGCTCGATATATTTTGCGGCATCAAGCTATTTTTCTGGCACTGTTGTCGGGGAGTCAAGGACATCTTCACAAGGGGAGTCCCTCATAACCAATCTCTTTACTTTGTTATTTTTGTTTTGCTTAGTTTCTTTTCGCTTTGTTTGCTTGTTTCTTTATCAAAAACACAAAAAAATTAGTTCTACTAGTTTGCTTTCTTTATTAAAAAAACACAAAAAAATTAAGTCTTTCTATAGTTGTTACCTCTTTCTTAGCTCACCATGTTGATCCCTAAATTCACCCTGAAAGACATTTCATTAGGTAGTGGTTCTATAATTGGAAAAAATAATATTGAAGAATTCTTTAATCATGTTAGTAAACATGAGGATATTGAGGATAGATCCCTTGCAGAACTTGCTCCAAACTATGAAATTGATGCAGCTTCCTTAGTTCACATCTTGGAAGCTAGGTTTGTTAACCTTAACCCCTTAATGCAAGTAATGTTTCTTAAACTTAAAGAAATTGAGGACCCTGAAAAGAGGGATTTTATTCTAGAAACTTTGCTTAAGGAATTGAGGACCCTGAAAAGTGGACCCTGAAAAGTCTTTGAACGTTTTAATATGCTAGGCTCATGTGTAGATGTTGTTGGTACACGAGAAAAGATGAATAAAACCGAACCTAATGGGGAGGAAATTAAGATACCAATACCTTTTAAACTTGTAGCAATGCATGAAGCCATAGAAAAGAATCTTGATTGGATTGTTCCTGAAACTCCGTTTGATGAAAATAGTAAACCCAAGAGAGTTGAGAGAGGATCCTCTAGAAATTATTTGGATGGGATACCTTGCCTTGTTGAAGATATTTCTGGTATTAATCTTAATGCTTCTTCGTTTGAGAACACTTGATCCTTTTTCTTGCTTCTTATGCCTAACTTAAAGGCATTAAAGAAAAGTACTTATTGGGAGATAACCCAAAAGTTTTAGATGAGTCTTGCAAGTTATTTCCTCTGTAATAACCGCTCCTTATCCTTTTTATTTGCTTTTTGTGCCAAGAGTAACCTCTAATGAGAGAGAAGTAATGATTGGGAAAGTTGTTGTCCCGAAACAGATTTCTGTGCTTCACCGTAAACATTCGTGTAAAATCTCTGTATGTTTTTTTGAGGCGTGAATTTTTGTGATTCTGCCCCAGGTTGTTATCTAACTTTCGTTGGTTCAACACTTTTTGATTTGAGCAACAGAAGGTCTTCGAAAAAATCGTCTTTACCTGCTGGTCTGTTTTGACAGATTTCTGCCATTTTCTGCATTTGCTTCTTGTTGGTTCCTTTTTGAGTTCTTTTGGGAAATTGAGCTTTTTAAGGGAAGTGCTACAATAGCTAGTGTTTTAATGGAAATTTTATTGGTGTTGGAACTGAACCTAAAGACTTATTATCTTGAGTGCACTAATGTTGCTAATAAAGATTGTGTGATGTTTTGTATGAAGGAAAATTTTCAGGTGTATGTAAGGAATAAGTAATGAGATGAAGAATGGACTAAAGCTCAAGCTTGGGGATTCCACGCGTGTCACCCCAAGAAATATCCAAGAAGTACAAGCGTCAAAGCTTCAGGATGCCCAAGGCATCCCCCTCTTCATCAATAAAAATCCCAGGTTTCTTCCAAACGCTTCATTTTTATTGTTTCATGCACAGTTGTGTTGTTCTTGGAGCGTCTTCTTTTTTGTTTTTGTTTTGGTTTTTCGTTTGCTTGGTTTTCTTAGTTTTCTGAATAAATTGGTTGGACCCCCTCTTTCATACATTGGTTTTCAAATAGTTTGGTTTGGATTGGAAAAGAGTAGGAAAGTTCATGCTTAAGGGGTAAAGAGAGCTTGTTTTTGACTGTGGCCTATGCTTTGTCATGCCATGCTCGATATTGTTTTGGCTTTATGCTTAGTATTCTTTGTTGTAGCATGACTTGTTATAAACAATTGAGATTTCTTAATGTGCCTTGGAAGAATTATGCGTTGTTTTAGCATATTAAAGCATAGTATTGTGGTATTCTCCTTTGATGCTTTATTTGGGTTGACTTGGCGCATTCTCACACCATGTTATGACTATCCCAAGTCACCATAGCCTTTATGATCCTTTTGTTCTCAACTTGTAGTATCACTTTATGCTTTGATCAATGATGTTTTGTCGCTCTGCATGATTATGGCCTTTATTGCTCTCTTAGTTTGTCGCTCCCAGTCTTTTGCAAGCCTCCATAACCAAGTATGAGTTCCACTCATGCATCCAATTCCTAAAACCAAGTTATTCCAAAGAGTCCACCATACCTACCTACTAGCATATGCTATTCCAAGTATATTCATATTTTTATCTACCTTCCAAATTAAACTTGCTATGAGAAAACTAGTGATTAAAGCTCTCACGAACTTGATGGCACACTTTACTTTTCTTGCCCTTAATAAACTTGAACCATTGTGTCGTCTATGTTGTATATGCTTGCACTTATTTGTTGGGGATTAGCAGAACCATGCTATCATGGGGAACGCTTTCAACATTGCACTTGTACTTTGTACCTAGTTGATATCATACTCTTTTGTCTATGGAAGTCGTCGGCATGAAATAAAGGGGAGCTTGTAAGTCCATGGAGTTAGGTATATGTGTTAGAGAAACGCCTGGGTCGCTGGTCTAATCCATGCTGACATGGTGGAAACCTAAAGCGTAACCATAATGAGCTGTCTATGAAGCATTCTTCTTATAAAAAAAGAGTCACATATTGAGGAAAAAAGAAAAAAAATATTATGAAAAGAGGAAAGAGAGAAAAAAGCACCATATTCCCATGGTAAATAAGAAGATTGCTGAGATGCTCGTTGTCTTCTTGCCTTGTCATTTTGATATGGGGATTCTTTCGTATCATCGGGCAAGGGGGACCCCGTTGGCGGTTCTCTATGATACACATGTACTTACAATGACAAGAACTTACCGGTGACTAAACTTTAGCATGAGGAGCGGCCCCCGTATTCAAGGGACATGAGATTTCCACCTTATACTTCATCAAGAAAATACACAATAGTTTGTTCACTTTAACCTTAATCACTTCAAGATGCTTATGATATGGGCAATGAGAGCTGAAAGCTAAAAAGTACCATAATTTTTGGAAGCTCTTTATGAAATTTGAATCTCCACTTCCTTCTATGAAGGCCTTTCTTTTACTTATTTGTTGAGTCTCCACCTTCTATCTTTATGCACCTACTTTGAGAGCATAGTGGCCATTCTTAGTTCTATGTGCATTGTCCCAAGACTTGATGATTGATGCATAGTTTTGATATCGCTTGTTTTAAACTATTTGTATCTAGTCACTCTTATGAACTTTGAAGGTGTCCTATGCATTTATGTTTGCTACTCTATGAGGGACAAGCTAAATGCCACTATGCTATGTTTTCTTTATGTGAAACAAACAAATGTCTTGCAAAGTATTGTTATTCGTTAATCTTTTGTTTGTGCCTTTTCATGTTGCAACATAGTTTCTTTGTCTTATTGCTAGAACTTTGTCTTTCATGTTATGATTGAAGTACTATGATCCCAGCTTTGAATGTTTTACTAATACCTCAAAAATTATTCTTTTTTTTATCACTTACCTACTCGAGGATGAGCAGGAGTTAAGCTTGGGGATGGTGATGCATTGCAAATGTATCTATAATTTTTGATGTTCCATGCTTGGTTTTATCTACTTTCTTATGTTTTGTCCACACTTTGGAGTACTTTTCATATGATTTCTAAGACTAACCTATTAACAAGAGCCATAGTGCCAGCTGCTTGTTTTCTGCTGTTTTTGGTTCCAGGAAAGTCAGAAAATAAATATTCTCGGAATTGGACGGGACAAAAGCCAAAGTCAGTTTTTCACCGAGGGACACCTAGAGCCAGAATACAAGACGGAGAGGGGGGGGCCACACCACCACTGGTCAGCGGCCAGGCTGGCCCAGCCAGGTGGTGTGGCGCCCAGCACCCCTCGGCATGTCTTTCCGCCTATATATTGCCTCTGATACGGAAACCCTAGGGACCCGATCAAAAATCCACGAAAGAGTCTGTAGCCGCCGTCATCTCCATCCCTAGAACGGGAGGGGTCTGAAGCTCTTCCCGACACATTGCCGGAGAGGGGAATTCACCTTGGAGGCCTTCTTTATCATCATGCAAGCCTCCGGTGTGATGCGTGAGTAGTTCATATCTGGACTACAGGTCCATGTAGTAGCTAGATGGCAGGTTCTCCTCCTTTGTGATATCATGTTTAGATCTTGTGAGCTCCGTTCATGATCAAGATCATCTATTTGTAATTCTACATGTTGTGTTTGTGGGGATCCGATGGATATTGAGATGATATTTCAGATTTATTATTGATTCTATTATGTCTTTGTTATTTGTGATCTTGCATGATTTCCGTTGTTAGTAGCTATCTTGGCCAAGTAGATGCTAGCAACTCCAAGAGTTAGTATTTATGCTCGATAGTGGGTTCATGCCTCTGGTAATCTGGGGAAGTGACAGAAATCTCTAAGGTACTAGATGTGCTGTTGCTACTTGGGAGAAAACAACAATCCTTTTTCAGAGAACAATGGTATTGTTTACTTTACACGCAATTTGTAATGCAATTATCCGTTGCTTGCAACTTAATACTGGAGGGGGTTCGGATGATAACCTGAAGGTGGATTATTAGTCATAGATGCAGTTGGATGACGGTCTATGTATAATGTTGTAATGCCCAATCAAGTCTCAAAGGAGTCAAGATGAGTAGTATATGCTTGTATGCTTTCTCGATGTTTGTCAATTGCCCCGTTGTAATTTGTTCACCCAACATGTCATCTATGATAAGGAGAGCCACCTCTAGTGAACTATGGACCCCGGTCCTTTCTTTTACTTTCAATCTACAATCAACTATTTACTGCTTTGTGTTTACTTTCTGCAAACTATTACTTTATTCCACTCGATACGTTTAATCCTTTGTTTTCAACAAAACCGGTCAGATTGACAACCTCATCGCAAGTTGGGCACAGAGTTATGTGGTTGTGTTGTGCAGATCTCCACGTTGTTGCTGCCACCGGTAGTGCGCCTACCAAAGTTCAGCTAGCTACACCTTTGGGGTGTTTCCTTGCTCCTACTGGTTCGATTAAACCTTGGTTTCATAACTGAGGGAAAACTTGTGCCATGCTCATCATACCTTCCTCTTGAGGTTCCCCAACGAGCTCGATATATTTTGGGCCATCACCCATTGGGTGCTCCCGAATCTAGCAAGGGTTAAGAAGGTACGGTTGAGTACGAGCGTACTCAGCAAGTTCACTAAAAAGGAGTGTTTGATGCACTAACTATAAACACAGACCAAAAGGTGATAGGTTATGCAGGTTTTTGTAAATATTTCTTCAAAGGTTGCTTTTATTCTGAAAAGCTATGTCCGTCGGTCTTCACAAGTTGACCAGAACTTTCGGGGAGTTCCTTTCGTGCAGCGTTCGCAGCTCCTTCCCGGAACAAGGAGTAACGTATCATAGTTCTTACACTCTACAGAGGTGCGCTACTTTACCCATGAGAGACCTTAAGCTTTATTGCACGACCAAGAGTATGTCCTTGTTCAAACTTCCTTGGTGTGAGGCCCAACCTAAGATCCAAGCCAATCGATGCCCTTCTCCACGACCCACATGAAGACACGACCCCCCAGGACATTCCCTACCTCTTTTAAGCCCCTTTTGGACCAGCTATAACTCTGGTAGGCACCTGAAGACTCTATGAGACGGTTGTGACCTTCGTAAGCTCCCTAAAGGTCCGACTAGACCTCGGTCAGCTGCTCACAAATAGTCTAGACACCAAAATCGCAGGGAGCTAAATGGTCCCATCCCATGCTGACCCTCAAAAGGTACTCCAGCCCATGATATGGTCATCCGTCCATGCAAAAGGAAGAAAATCCAGCTGACTTCCCTAGAGCCATTGTAGATCTCATGGTTAACGAGTGATATATGGTTCTAGAATCACTAGCGACATTGGTTGTTAAGTCCTAGATGATATATTCCCATACAATGTGGTTTCCATTGCCGGCCTTAAATAGATTAACTAATTACCCTGGACCAGTAACCATTAGTTCATATTTAATCATGAAAAATAGTGTTTTCTGACCTTTTTGAAATGAAGGTGATGACACAACAGTTTTCAAATACTTGATAGAAAATAATCAAAGGACATTAGCAAGTGTGAACTTGCCTTGATATAGCAAAGTATTATAGTCGAATGCCTCGACTTGACCCTGGATCTTGGGTTCTACAAAATACCATCATTGCCTGGTAAGGACAATGTTTAAAGAAGCAATATGTTGTTATGCATAGGTAATGAGATGCATGTTGGAAAAATGCAAGTAATCCCCCAACATTACAAGTGAGTTGGCTTAGGTGATTTGTTTAAGATTTTATTTATCTTCAAGTCTACTTCACAAAAGAGTATAGTTGCAAAACTCTAAGACTAACATACAAGAAATAGATGGTGAAGTATAATCTTAATACGAGAATTAGGTTGAGTGGTATCTTGTAATTATTACAAGGATCATGATTAAAGTTGTTATGACTTAAAAGAAATAACATCGTGTTTCTTTTGAAGTGGCAAAAAGTACAACTTTTGAAGAATTTACTTATTATATCTAGTTAACTTGTGCATGTGGATGATCTTAGCTTGAGCTGATATTTTCTCTAGCTTTGCTATTATACGCATCTTGCAAAGTGGATTTGATTTGCCCCTTTGGTTTATGATGCTCAGCCTAAAACCTTTCACTGGATAAGAATAGATACTCACATTGGTGAAACTAATCCCTAAACAAATGCTCAGTGATGACATTTTAACAGTGCAACTCACTGTTTAGTCTGAGAGCACAACTAACACTAATCCCCTCTCTATTTATTTCATTTCCTGTCTTTGATTACAGGTACAAGACCAAGTGATGAAGGTTAAGAAGATTTAGTATAGGGTTTAGTTTAGGATTAGCTTTTTATTTTCATTTGTAATCTTTTTCTTTTCCTTTTGTAAGAACAATGTAATATATATGGTTTATTGAATAAAGCTTTCATTTCTTTTATTACAATTGTTTATATGTTGTAATTTCTTATTACTTGAGAAATTCTTGTATTTATATTGTTGCTATTGAATAAAGGAAAGAATTAAGAAATAACTATTTGAGTTATACTTTTTGTATTGCTTCAATTCTCTTTATTGTTTTATAACAATTAAATATTCAAACAATATTAACTAGTTATTTTTGGAAATAAACACTAATTAATTCTCACTTTCAAATCTTTTTCTAATGATTCAAATTTTAAATATGAATTCAAATTATTCACCCAAATTCATAATAATTCCTAAGGATCATGTCAGAATTCATAGAAAATACTCCTAAGAGCTAAACCCTAACTCAAAGAAGTGAAAGAAACTCGGATCTCCCAAGGGTTTTGTTTGGCGAAAATTTTACCCCAAATTTTCTTATGCATGAATACAAATGCACAAACTCTTTCCTATAGCCCTAAATGCTTGGGCATTACAGTCTCTCCCCTTAGACTAAACTCCGTCCCCGAAGTTACAGATATCACTCTTAATGGAATACGGAAATATTTCCTTCTGAATCTTCTCCTTTGAAGTTTGGCAATCCTTGTCCATCCATGGTCTCTTTTGGTGATCTTTATATTCCACCATGCCTCTTTAAGATTACCCACTCGAGATCTCTGACTTATCTAAACTTACGTATTCCTTCGTAGTGTATTGGAAAGGCTAGTTCATAAAATCAATGAACTAATTCATAAGTATCATGATAGCATGAAGGTTTGCTAATGGTAAAGTTTTAGGATTCATAAATTCTGATGGATTCTAATTAGTCCCTTTCAATGTCCTTTCTAGGAACGAATTAAACTCATTTAGTCCATCCATTCAAAACTACCCTACTTTTCTATAATTGAGGTATTTGATCATTATATCCCTAATTGGAACTCCTATTGGTCTCAAGCTAGGTTCTATTAGCTGAGACTAGCTGCCGTCTAAATACACCTTCAACACTAAAGTTGTCGCCAACTTGGATATTCTTGAAAGATCTTGATTTTTCTTATGAAACTATGGTAACTATCGAATCTAGATGTCTAACCTGTTCTTTACTCTCCCCCTTAGGTTTTCCTAATGGTCTTATGAAGATACATATGTTATACGCACACATTTGTGGATACCCGTGTGAACTCTTGATCCCACAAGATGTATGCATAAAATGATTCATACTAAAGACACTATGGTGACTTACCACTTGCTAGGTTGTTTTGGTCATCAGGATTGATTTGAGTCATAGCCTCATACTTCCTCCTCTGCGAGGATGTTGCTCCATCAATATCTCCGCTTACTTCTAATACTCCAATTGTCGTGTCACCTGCTTCTTGGGATAGAAGTATCAGGCAATTGATCCTGATATGTTCTGACTGTCCACATTCATAGCATATATTTGGGTATTTACCACAAGTTCTTCTTTTCTTTCCGCCATGTGTTGTTGGTTCACAACCTGGTGTCGTCGGATTGATGACAAGTAAGCCATGAGGGGGTCCTCGAGGCGTGTAGAAGAGAGGGGTGTGAGATGTACGGTGTTCCGGGACGATGAGCACGCAAGTTTACCTAGGTTCGAATCCGCCGGCTTTGGACGGATCCTACTCCTGCTAGCAATCCAGTAATACGGCAGAGCCAGAATATGGGTTACAAGGGTTCGCATGTGCGAGTTGAGATTGTAGACTATTGAGGGTGCCCTAAAGGCTCTCCCTAGGACGTCTTATATAGATATCCGGCCTAGGGTTTACATGAGAGATCTATCCGGCTACGACTAAGAGTCGGTTACAGAGTACATCTTGAACTACAAGTAACATTATGGTCCTATGTCGGTAAGTCTCAGGCCTTCCCGTGGCAGAATGGACTGACTCGTCTTTTCTCCCTGACTAGGCCGCCCGTGAAGCAAAGCTCTAACCCAAAGTGGGCCACCCTGGTCAGTGAGGAACTGTGAGAATACCTGGAAAGTATATCCCCAACAGCAGCCCCCGGAAGTCTCCAAGATCCAAAGTTGGATTCATCATCGTCTAGCTTGATCTTCGGCTTGCAGAATCTTGAAGGGTTCCTGAAACTTCAAAACAAAAGATACGATCCGGGTCTCAAAAATAAGTCAGACCTGTCAGTACGTTATTCGGGTTTTCCAGCTTGATATTCAAACTAAGTCAGAACTTGGCCTCTGACGTCATCTGACACTGGTCATGGTCAAGTCACGTCACTGACAAACATCCTGTCAGCACGACCGTTGGTGGGTCCGTTGTTCGCGGAACCGAGGTGCTGTTTCAATGCGTACATGGAGATCGAGGCGACGTAATCATCGTGTGGGACCTTCCTAGTTCCTTCCACGACGCGTGGCGGTTACACTATGGCTTTTGCATAAATCTTGGCGCGGTTAGGTGGTTATAAGGGGTGAGGATTCCCTTTTCCTCATCTTCACCTATTCCCCTTGTTGTTTCCTCTCCTCCAGTTCTCCCTCGCGCACAGAATCCCCTGCTTCCCAGATTCCCAGCGCCGCCCATCTAAGGTCACAAGCTCACCGGAGGAATGGCTTCATCTTCATCATCCGGCTTGGCTGGATTCGCAGCGGCGGCGATGGCAGCGGTGGCGGAGAAGGAAAGCAACCGCGGGGTCTGGATCCCATGCCTCCTCGACAACGAGAAGCTCCATAGTGTGGAGAACGAAGGGCTCCTCCGTGCCGGCAACTGGCAGAGCGGTTTCGGCGAAACCATCCCCAACCCGCACGCCGACGAGCGGGTACACTTCGGCACTCACCTCGACAGAGGTTTATCTTTCCCTCCTTGGGAATTCTTTTCCGAGGTGATAGACCATTACGGTGTTCAGCTTCACCATCTTCCTCCCAACTCCATCTTAGAGATAAGCTCTTATGCAGCTTTGTGTGAGGGATACCTCAGCATTAGGCTGAGTCTCACTTTATTCCGGTTCTATTTTCATGTCCAGAGAAACTCCATTACTACCGGTAATCCTTATATTACTGGCACTATTAGCCTTTCAGTTAGACGCGAGTGTGTTTATCCTCGCATTTTAGCTAGTGAGTCGGTCAAACAATGGCTAGCCACCTTCTTTTACCATAAGGATATTCCTACTCCCGGCAAAGCTACTGCTTTGCCGGCTTTCGTCGACGGAGCTGCCACGGCCCTAGCATCTTGGGACGAGGCTCCTCCGGCTCTCAGTGACAATCTGATCCTCGCCAAGAGGCGGATTGAATATCTGATGAAGCACAAGGTCCTGAAAGGGTCCAACTTAGTCCAGTCCTGGGTGGCATGCCGGATCCAGCCTCTCCAGTACCACGGCGACCGACTGATGCATTCCATCACGGCGTCGAAAAATGACTCCCTCCGCATTAGTCCCAAGGCTTTAAAGCCACAGGATTACATAAGACAGATCAAATGGCTGATTAAGGAGCGGATTGAGAGAAAGATTCTGGACTTGTCTCTAGACATGCACACAGCAGAAGACCCTATAGTTCCGGTAAGCTTTTAGCAATAAACACTTTATGTGTTTCACCTTTTAAGTTATTTGGCAATACTCAGATATTTTCTTCTTTTCAGCTTGACGACCTCCTCGAGTCAGAATTGGCTCCTATCGAGGGATATCCTCCGGAGTTTTCTCAGGAGGAGGAACTGGTCCCACTGCCGGGCGTTGTGCCCAAGAAGCGCAAGGCTCTGACAGTGGCTGTCGGCACAAAGGAACTGCCAGTTGTGAAGAGGTAACTTTCAACACAACTTCCGCCTTTGTACTTTACTCGTAATTTCTTCCGAGATGTAATGTTTTCTATTCTATCACATTCTCAGAGCTAAACAGGTCATCAAGGGAAAGGGGAAGGGAACTTCTTCGAAGCCCCTGCGGCAGACGAAGCTGACTATGGCTTCTCCTGCTGTGGCTCCTCCGACTCCTGCCCCTCAACCTTCTGCAACACCGGGGATTACTCCATCGCCGGTTGTCGCAGAAGATCCGGCTCCTTCAACAGGGCCAGCGACCCTTGAGTCCCAGACTGATGCCACCATGGGTGGCTCAGGTTTAGATAAGGGTGAACCCTCTTCGGGTAATGATCCCTCGGCAGAGACCTTCACCAAAAACCTCCTAAACAATCCGTGACTTGCCAAATTTGGCTTGTCTCGGAAATCTACGGAGGAAATCCAGCGGCTGGCCCGGCAATGCCTGGAAAGCCGTAATCTCTCTGCTGAAGAAGGAGCACAAGAAGCGGAGGACATCAAGTACTCCGACCTTCTTGGACAAGTCCGCCTTTGCGACGAGGGACTAAGAGCTAGTGTGCTTCCACCACCTCCGGTTATTCCACTCACCCTCACCGAGAAGGTTACTACCGAGGTGAACATGTGCCTGAGCAAGCTCACACATGAACATCATGTAAGTCAGAATTCCAACTCACGTTTTTCTTTATTGTACTTTATATCATATCCTCTAGCCCCCAAGAATGAAGTTGGATATACAATCCGGGTTTATGCTTCCTTAGGATGCCAAAGAACGAACTAGTATAGCCCCCAAGGCTCGTGTTGATATTAGTAACAATATTAGCCCGAGTCTTCAGTAGACTTCTGACTCTGGGTATTCTGACTTACAAAAAGTTAATTCATATAACCACGATTTGTTGAAGAACATCTGCAATAAGCGGAGAGAGATCAAAGCTCTCCGACTTAAAAATGCTGAGATGAAGGTTTCCAAGGATGAGGCCGAAGGTAAACATTCCGAGACTCAAAACTTGTCTTGTGTTTTCATAGTCGAATATTTTTGTTGAATTGTTGTTCTTTTGTCTTACAGCACTGGTAAAGCAGTCCTGTGCTATGATTGAAGAGGCCGAGAATTTGAAGACCTTGGTGGTGGAAAACAAGGATCTCTGCCATGAGCTAGACCAGATTAAGGCGGATCATGAGAAGAGCATAGCTCAAGTTCTCGAATCCTCCTCCATGGCCACCGTGGAACGTGATCGCAAGATTGCACTCCATGATAAGAAAGTCTCAGATCTCAACGACGAGCTTTGCAGAGAGAGGGACCTTTCCGAGGCACTCCGGGCTGAACTCTGGAGTCTTCGGGAAGAGAAGACCAAAGTTGATGATGTCACCTTTGGTACATTATCCATCTTTCTGACTTTTCTACATTCTTCGACTCTTTCAACATCGGATTTTTTTAACCGTTTTGCATTATATGCATAGGTCTGCTGAACTCGGACTCTTCTTCTACAGAGCCTCGCACCCACCGACTCACCCAAGTCAGTGATTTGCTTCATGACTTCTGCCAATCCATTGAGGATATTGGCAAAGCTCTCAAGGTTCCGGACATGCATAGCATATCCGACTTTCAGGTGCGGGACAAGGCAAAGGAGATGTCGTAGCTCGTCCGGGACTGGAATATGTCCTACGTGCGATCAGCAGCGCAGAACACCCTCACAATGGTCATGAGCCACCATGGAAGCATGGAAATCTAGCAAGTGACCAGAGGGTACTGCAAGGTGGACAAAGATGGATAGGAGCAAGACAGAAGTGCCATCATGGACTCCTGCGCCGGATATGGGTGTCATGTAGCTGACTTAACCAACTACAACACTCCCTTCTTCACCCGCGTGGACACGCCGCCTCTGCCTCCCGAAGAAGCAGCCAAAGTTTCCGACGATGGACAAACCATATTGGATTTGGACATCTCGGATCGCTATCAGGGCGCGGCTGATGTGTCCAGCGAGCCGGCAGCTCCTACCTCTTCTCCTACATCATAGATTACTAGAAACAAATGTGTTATTCTGAGAAAACATTATGGGTCTGTAAATATGCAGTACTATACTTTTGCTAGTGCTAAGTTTTTATCTATTCAGCACTTTTGGCTTTAAATTTTTGTGTGCCTCAAATGTTTACATAAGCACTTGTACTTTTTCGTCTATACTTATTGTTTATCTAGCTTTCCGCCTCGTCCCTTTCATGAGCCGGCTAAACTTTCTGCGCGGAAACTTTGCCGAGCAACGGAGCTCAATTGCTAAACCAGTTTAAACTCGGAAACAAAGCCGGCTTCCAGTACCAATAATTCACTACTTGGAAAATACCCGCATCTAGTAATCAGACAAATAACCAAAGTATAGACTATGAAATTTAGAGTTATACCCAAAGGTAGCATTTTTAGAATCGGAAATCTAAACCAGAACAAACATGAGCCTAAAGTACTTTCAAGTATTCTGGGATTTTCGACTGTGACATGATCATTAGGAAATAAGATGGTAAAAACTTCTCAAAAAAAACTTGAGGCAACCAAAACTTTTATTTCTCACAGAACATGTACACATATATGATTACAAAGAAGGATAAACTAAGAATAAAAGGGACGTAGCTGAGCAATATTCCATGGTCTGTCTAACTCATCCAGATTTGTACTGCCTCCAGCTCTCTTTCTCTTCTTAGTATAAGGTCTCTCTTTGACTGGCCTGATATCAGTTAGGTAGTATGAACCATTGTGCAATACTCGACTAACCAGGAAGGGCCCTTCCCATACTGGGGAAAGTTTGTGCTTTCTTTGTTGCATAAGCCGGGGAACCAAATCGCCTTTATTGAAAGATCTGTTTCTGACTCTCTGGCTATGATACTTGCGTAACTTTTGCTGATAGGCTGTTGATCTTATTTCAGCAATGACGTGAACTTCTTTGACTAAGTCGAGATCATTTTGTCGAGAAATATCGGCATCCTCTTCGATATACGCGGCCACTCTAGGAGAAGTGTGAATCAAATCACTAGGAAGAACTGCTTTTGCGCCATAGACCAAGAAGAAAGGTGTGTATCCAGTTGACCTGTTCAGAGTTGTTCGTAAACTCCATATTACAGAGGGTAATTCCTCTGCCCAAGCCCCTGCAGCACGTCGTAGTGGTGCTTCGAGTCTCGGTTTTACGCCTTGTAGGATTAAACTATTTGCTCTTTCGACGTGTCCATTAGCCTGCGGATGTGTGACTAACGCAATGTCAAGCCGGATAGTTTGTTCATTGCAGAATTCAGCAAGTTCTCCCATAGAGAAATTACTCCTGTTGTCCGTGATAATACTGTGCGGATAACCATACCAGATTATAACATCCTTGACAAATCTTTTGGCTGTTGCTCCATCACAACTAGCGATGGGTTTAGCCTCAATCCATTTGGTGAATTTATCCACCATCACTAAGAGGTGAGTAAATCCACTTGGAGCTCGTTTATACGGTCCTACCATGTCAAGCCCCCAGACCGCGAAAGGCCATGTTATAGGTATTGTTCGCAGCTAATCAGCCGGAACGTGAGCTTGTTTGGCGTAGTTTTGGCAGCCCTTGCACGTCTTGACCAGCCGTTTGGCATCTGACTTGGCTGTAAGCCAGAAAAAACCATGTTTGAAAGCTTTTGCCATTAAATATTTGGCTGCAGCGTGGTGACCACACTCGCCTTCGTGGATTTCTCTTAGGATTTCCACTCCTTCTTCCGGAGATACGCAGCGCTGAAAAACCCCAGACACACTCCGCTTATAGAGCTCACCACTAACCACAGTATAGGTTTTTGCTCGTCGAACGATCTGCCGGTTCAGAATCTCGTCTTCGGGTAATTTTCCATGTACCAAATAGTCAAGGTAGGGTTGAGTCCAGCTGGGAATTACGGCCCGAACTGCTATCAAAGGTGAGTCGGATTTGGTCGGATATTCCTCATCCACTCCCTTTATTGAGGGAGCTTTGAGGTGCTCTAAAAAGTGCAATCCGGAACCTCTTTCCATGCAGAGCCTATTTGAGATAGTGCATCTGCTTCCTCATTTTCTGCTCGAGGGATGTGTTGAACCTCAAACCCTTCGAACGATTTAGATAAATCATCCACGACAGCTTTATATGCTGCCATATGTTTATTTGCATTATAAATATCTAACACTTGCTGAGCAACAAGGTCCGAATCTTTGGAACACATCAAACGTCGGATGCTGATATCCTTAGCAATCCAGATTCCATGCAGCAGTGCTTCATACTCGGCAATATTATTTGTCGTTGTGAAGTGGATCTGCAACACGTATAGAAGTTTATCTCCTTGGGGTGATTTGAGCACCACGCCAGCCCCCGAGCCCCCACGAGCCTTAGACCCATCAAAATATAGGGTCCAATATTCTGACTCAGGGAGGGTCATATTATCCTTCGTCTCTGTCTAATCAGCAACAAAGTCGGCAAGGATTTGGGATTTTATTACTGTCCGAGGTTTGTACTCAATATCGAAAGCTGAGAGCTCTATGCCCCATTTGGCGACGCATCCTGTGGCGTCGCTGTTGTTGATTATATCTCTCATGGGAGTTGTGCTCACCACGGTAATTGGATGCTCCTAGAAATAGTGTCATAGCTTACGGGATGCTAAGAAAACACCGTAAGCTAGCTTTTGATAGTGCACATACCGTTGTTTCGATTCTGTCAAGACCTCGCTGACAAAATAAGTCGGATGCTGCACCAAGTGTTCCTGATTTTCCTCTGGTCTCTCCACTACCATGATGATACTGACGACTTTGTTTGTCGCAGCAAGATAGAGCAACATCGGTTCCTGTGGTTCCGGTGCAGCAAGGATAGGAGCAGATGAGAGTACTTTTTTCAGGTCTTGTAGCGCAGCTTCAGCTTCGTCAGTCCATACAAAATCCTTGGTCTTTTTCAGGAGTTTGTATAATGGTGCGGCTCTCTCACCGAGCCGGCTTACAAACCGACTGACTGTGGCAATGCAACCAGTTAGTCTTTGTACGTCCTTCAGGCGATTTGGCCTAGAAATATTTAGTATAGCCTTGATTTTGTCTCGGTTCACCTCTATGCCTCTTCGAGACATGATGAAACCTAACAATTTTCCGGCTAGGATTCCAAAGAAGCATTTCTTTGGATTAAGCATGATGTTGTATTTTCGTAGATTGGTGAATGTTTCCTCCAAGCCGTAAATCAATGTTTCTTTCTTTTTGGACATCACCGCAATATCATCCACATATGCATGTACATTACGTCCGATTTGATCATGGAGGCAACGCTGCATTGTGTGTTGGTACGTAACTCCTACGTTCTTCAGCCCAAAAGGCATCGTAACAAAACAGAAGGTTCCGAAGGGGGTTATGAATGAAGTTTTGACTTTGTCAGATTCCTTCATCCGCATTTGGTGATAACCGGAATATGCGTCGAGAAAACAGAGGAGTTCCGAGCCTGCCGTAGAATCGATAACTTGATCAATCCTAGGCAGAGCAAACAGATCTTTGGGACAAGCCTTGTTCAAGGCAGTATAATCAACACACATCCTTAAATCAGTGGTGTCCTTTTTAGGGACCATTACAGGATTGACCGACCACTCAGTGTGGATGACCTCTTCTATGAATCCAGCTAACTCGAGCCATGCTAGTTCCTTAGCTATTGCCTTACGCTTTTCATCGCCGAAACGTCGTCAGGACTGTTTGACGGGTTTAGCGTTCGGGTTTACATTTAAAGAGTGCTTGGCAAGTTTCCTAGGTATTCCGATCATGTCAGATGGCTGCCACGCGAAGATATCTTGATTTGCTTTGAGGAACTTGACGAGCGCGCTTTCCTATGCGCTATCTAGGCCTAAGCCTATCTGGGTCACCTTGGAGGGGTCATCATCCTTCAACGGCGTCTTCTTCGTCTCTTCTGATGCCTTGAACTCCGGATTCGGCTTTGTCACCTCCTTCTTCGTTGCGGGCATCTCGGACAGATCTATGCTCTTCTTGATCTCCTAGTACTCCTGGGCGTGCAGCACAGCTTCAGCAAAGGCGGCATTTCCATCCTCGCACTCTCGCGCTTTCTTCGGGTCTCCCCTGATGGTGATCACGCCGTTGGGACCTGGAATTTTCATCATATTGTAAATGTAACACGGACGAGCCATAAAAGCCCAGTGAGCCGAACGTCCGAATATAGCATGGTACGCGCTCTTGAACGGGACCACTTCGAAGGAAAGTGCCTCCTTCTGATAGTTCTTTGGAGTTCCAAAGGTAACATCCAAAGTGATTTCTCCCAGGGAATTTGCTTGTCTTCTTGGGACAACCCCGTGAAAGATCACAGAGTTGTGGTTCAGCTGGGTCTCCAGATCTTCATCTGGCATAGCGTTTCGACATACGGAATATTAATATTGCTGCCACCGTCCATGAGAGTCGTGGAGAAACCATAACTGTCAATAAGTGGATTGACGATCAAGGCATATTTTCCTCGCCTGTGTAGCTTAGGCGGATGATCAGCACGGTCAAATGTGATTGCCACTTCCGACCAGTGCAAGAATTGAGGGGCAGCCAGAACTGTTGCGCCGAGCTCATGTAGAACTTCCTTTTTGACCTTTGCTGGTTGAGATCCGAGGAAGGTTACGTAAGTGTCTTTCTTGGTCGGAAAATTTTTCTTCCCTTCCGGCTTGGGATTTGAAGCATCAGCTTCCTCCATGTCAGAATCTTCCTTGGTCTCTTTATCCTTTTCGGGATTCTTCTTTCCCTTCTTTCGCTTGGCTTTATAGCCAGCGGTATCATCTCTCTTAATGTCGTCATTGAAACGACACTCGGTGTTTGTGTGGGACGAGCCCCCATTGGTGTCTAAGTGATGCACACATGGGTTATTGGCAATGTCATTCCAATTGTAGGTTTTGCCTGGTTGTTGATCTCCTATACCTTGAACTCTTAAAGTCCCACGACCGCGTCCGTGGCCTCCTCCATGTCCTCCTCGTCCTCTAGACCCGAAAGTAGCAGTGACCACTGCTGTTTCTACGTTGGGTTTTTCTTCCGAGGTATTCTTGCGCTTCTGAGCTTGTTGCTTTGGTTATTTTGCTAACTGTGGCATAGCTAAGGCATTGAGCAATCCCTCCGCGTCATCGTCAGCATCTGCATACTTGCTCACTGTTTCCATCATTTCTCCCAAATCAGTGACTTTGTCACACTTCAAGCGATGACGTAGTAAACCAATTGGGAGACCTGCAGTGAAAGCTTCAATCGTAGTTTGGTCATTTACTCCTTCACAGGAGTTCTTGGTGTCGATCCATCATCTGAGGTAATCTCGGCAAGTTTCTCCGGCTTTCTGGGTGCAACGCTGTAGGTCTCTGACCGTACAGGGCCTCCGGTATGTGCCTTCGAAATTCCGAAAGAACGCACTTTGCATGTCATACTAGTTGTGGATGGTGTTCTCTGAAAGTTCATTGAGCCATGATTGTGCCGTCTTTCGCAACATAAGTGGGAGATATCGGGTTGCGACCAGGCTGTTTCCGCCTTTGGTGATGCAGCAAGCTTGGAAGAAATCCTATAGCCAAGTATCTGGCCAAGCTATACCGTCGTAGGCTTGAATATGTCTTGAGATAGAAAATCCTTCTGGGAATTTTGTAGCTCTTATGCGTGGTCCGAAGCACTTTGGGCCCACGTATATATCATCATTTTCATAGCGCCGTGCCTCTATATTGGAGTTGATCCTGTGCCTTGCATCATTTGGGGATAAGGATCGTCCCGAGTGATGGCTATGGCTGCGGTGCCTTGGAGCCGGACTTCAGCTTTTGCCACCACCTCCTCCACCACGACGCCCTCCTTGGCCTCCTTGGGAGACGTTGTGATGGCTACTTGGTAGAGAGGGTGGAGCAGCTGGCTTATTTCCGGCTGATCGCCGGCCTCCATCCGGAGCGTCATTATTCCGGTTTCAGGGAGGGTCTTCATTGTGACGAGCCCCCTGCCGGCTTGTCTCGGCACGGTGTCCATCGTTCCTTCGCCCGTCATCCGGACGGCTTGCATGTCTAGGAGGTGGCATCCTTTCTCGGTCCTCCTCCTGGCATTTCTCTTTATCTTCTTCCCTACGGTCGGTTGACTCTTGCCGGGGAGAGTTCTTCGGATTCAGTGCAGCAATTGCCTCTTGCTCTGCAACTGGGTTAACGTTACGCCAGTCACGAGCAGCTTTGTGGTGCTGTCTTGAAGATCCAGTTCTTGAGTAATTGTCTTCCCGACGGTCGGAATGCTGGTGCTGCTTTGGAACGCATTGGGGTCTTACGCCAGCCCATGCCGGATCTGTGCGACATTGGTTAGAATCGGAGACCAGTTTTTGACTTCCGGACAAGGCAACCTTTTGCTGCTCCAGTCCTTTGTTGAGTAGTTTGATTCCCAACCGGATCTGCTCCAGGCCTAGATTAGCCGATAGGATTTCCCGAGCCGCAATAATGTTCTGTACTGGCGTTGGATACACCCAATCTCCATTGCTGTCGCGTCGAGGCATCCCAAGTTCTCCTCCGAAAAGGACTTTGTGAATCTGCGGGAATTGGTCGTCATGAGTATGACGTTTCCTGGTCTTCTGATGTTGCCTAGAATTGTACTTCTCCACAGTTGCCATGTGTTTCTTTTCCTCCTCAATGTTTTTGGCTTCATCGAGGAGTACTTGGCGACGCGCTTCTAGGGCCTGGGCCCTTTCGTCCAGCTCTTCAGCAGTAATTTCTGCAGCTATAGGGATAGGTGTGGTTAATGCAGCATCGATGAGTTTACACGCACCTTCAGTGATCACGTGTCCATCCACCGACTCTTCTTTTTGGGCTCGTCTGGGATAAGTGCTCCATCCGATTCTTCTTCATATTCCTCGGTGATCACCTCCTCTGCAGGAGGATCTTTTGCCGAGGTCTTGTTCTTCTTGTTCTTCTTCTTTGCCTTCTTGGCAGCACCGGTAGCAAAGACGGCTTTGGGTCCATTTCCCGGAGTCAAGCTCTAATCGGTACTTTCGGACACCTGGACCTAGGGATTATCTCCGATTTCCATGTCATCCTACGTTTTGGGAGAGTTTTCCCCAGATGCTTCATCCATGGCTTCTTCTTCCTCTGCAGCTTTGGAGTTATACTCCTCTTCATATTCCGTGAAGAACTTTCAGAAATCTGCTGACGTCATCGACTCATCCGAGGATGCGGGTATGTCGGCGTTTGTTTTGATCGCCTCCAGCACATAATCGGTATTGTCTCCAGCATCGGCAGAGCCAGATCCGGATCCTACATATCCGACAAAGTGCGATGCGCCCCTCCTGAGATAACTGCGGTCTTCATAGTAGGCTTTGTCGAAACGTTTGATGGTCTCGAGGATTTCGTCTACGCCTGAGTTTTGCATCATCATGCGCCTTAGTGTGTATCTCAGGAAAGGCCTGCCTGTTCCAGCCTCATCAGAGCCGGAACCAGCGTTGTTGTTATGCTCCTCCTGGATTTCGACCTTAGCAAGTGGGTCGATCTGGGATTCGGTCTCTCTAGGGAGATCCACTCCAGATTCGACTTGGACCGCTAGGTCTGCTTCAGGCTCGGATTTCTCCACTATCTCCGCGATTGGTGCGGGCTAGGTGGGATTGGGGTTTTCTAAGATCCGGAACTCTACCGCCTCCGCGGACAAAGGGGACCCAGAAATTTCTTCTGCCTCTATCATCACCGCTGGGGTGGGTGGGACAGGTTCAGCAAAACCGATGTAAACATCGACCTCGCCAAAAGACATGATGGTGTAGGTAGTCACAGCCTCCCTAGCCGGAATCTAGGTCTCGTCGAGAATGATGAGAGGGGCGTCACTGGCGTAGAGGATGCGACCGATGGTGATAGTCTTGCCGATTCCGATGCTTGCAGATTCCACTCGGAACGTAGATCCGAAGCTCACTTGCCCCACGGTGGGCGCCAACTATCGTGGGATTGATGACAAGTACGCCATGAGGGGTTCCTCGAGGCATGCGGAAGAGAGGAGTGTGAGACGTACGGTGTTCCGGGACGGTGAGCACACAAGTTTACCCAGGTTTGAACCCGCTGGATTTGGATGGATCCTACTCCTGCTAGCAATCCAGTAATACAGCAGAGCCGAAATATGGGTTACAAGGGTTCGCCTGTGCGAGTTGAGATTGTAGACTATTGAGGGTGCCCTAAAGGCTCTCCTTAGGACGGCTTATATAGATATCCGGCCTAGGGTTTACAGGAGAGATCTATCCGGCTACGACTAAGAGTCGGTTACAGAGTACATCTTGAACTACAAGTAACACTATGGGACTATGTCGGTAAGTCTTCTGGGCCTTTCCATAGCTGGACTGGACTCCGTCTTTTCTCCCTGACTGGGCCACCTGTGAAGCAAAGCTCTAACCCAAAGTGGGCCACCCTGGTCAGTGAGGAACTGTGAGGATACCCGGAAAGTATATCCCCAACACCCCATGGTCGATTGGGACAATGGGGTCTGATATGTCCTCATTCCCCACACTTGTGGCACACTATCTTTGCATTTGGGCATTCCTTAAAAATGTGGCCCCTTGTTCCACAGTTATGACATATTTTCTTTGTGTTATCCGTTATATGTGGATCCGGACAATTCTCCGTCATGTGACCTTGGAGCTAACCTATTGTGGTCTGTTTTTGAACTTTCTTCCTCTTTCCTTCGGATACAGCAATCTCGTCATCCACTAACATATGTGCACTATCCAATAACTCTTGGAACTCTTTGGCATGAACAATCCTGAGTTGCATCCTAATGACTGCATGTAGTCTTTTCATGAACTTCTTTTGATTTTCTGCCTCCTTATTTAAGTCCTCAATAATGTACCAGGTATTGATTGAATTCTCGTACATGCTTCATAACTGGAAGATTCTTGTTCTCTAAAGATTCCATATCCTTCATCTGCCCATTATTTCTATGAACAACTTCTTCACGGAATTTCTTCTTGAACTCCGCCCAGGTACTAATACCTCCCACTAGTGCTACAAACTTTGACTTTTCCCACCACTTGGCTGTTGTTCTAGTGAATAGATAGGTTGCATATCTCACTTTCTCCTCATCTCTACATCCCACGCTCTTGAGATTACGAGATGTGTCCATTAACCAGTTCTCCGTCTCCATAGGTTCTTCTATCATGGAAAAACTCCAAGGTTTGGTTTGTAAAAATTCCACAAATTTAAGCCTTGAATGTGATTCCTCAGATGGCTTCTTCTACACGTTCTTCAGTATATCCTGATAGAACTGATTTTGCCTCATCATTTCAATCCTCCTACCTTCCTCCATGCCCTTCATGTACTGGACAAATCCTTCATTGATAGCCGATTGTGGCATTGGAATTGGTCCTTCCCTTGGATTTTCTTTGATAACCTCTGTTTGTGATGGCTCCACCATGGTATAAGCCTTCATCATGATGATAACTTGTCTCTCCCTCACGCGAACCCATTTTCCCCCTCTAGACATGTACATCAAGTACGAACTTAATGTAACACCGTGCATATGCCCATCAAGTTCAAACTTCATGCGCGGACCTAGTCACACAATAAATCAAGAACAAAATCCAAATAAAAACCAAATATATACCATGTATTACACATGGTTATTATAAAATAGTACAAACAAACTATTCTCACAACTCTATCTTATCGTTTGCTATTATGATACTAGTATACTATGAGCTCTTACTGATGCATGTGAACATACTCTCACTCATTATAGTTATCCTCTAAGTACTATAATACTCATTTCCGGGTATACACCCCTTTTTCATAGCTCCCACTAACAATGGTTACTACTTCATCTTACTTTCACCTTCTTCTTAATACTTCTTGGAATTCCGTCTAAGATGACGTGAAGTCCGACGACTGCCTTCTGGAACATAAGAATGTCCATAGGGTGCGTACTATGAATCAGAAGTACATAGATTGAGATTACCCATTGAAAAATGACTAGAAGATGTGTAATTCACTGTGGAAGTATTCTGCCTGGTTTCAATCCCCTTCTAAAGTAGAACATATTTTCCATCTCAATGTTTACGTAGCCATATTAAGGTGTGTAACCACCCTCTTCTGGAATGTCAAACTTGGCATTCCCCTAGCTTCATGCTAAACTAAATATTTGACTCCTAGATCTTCAGGTGTCTGAGGTTTATACTAGTAATAGGCATAGGTTTCTAACTAAGGATCATCAAGCTCAGTTTCTTTGTACACCCCTTCGGAAAAGACTATTTTAGGCTACCTATCTTCTCTATCAACTTCATTCTTGGGTTGAATGTCTTTACAGGATTAGTGAAATCCTTAAGGACAATATACAGTTCTTGGAATAGAACTGTCTAAGTGTTATAAACTAGATCGAGTAAGGATCTGTAATGATTCATATATTCGATAGCTAAAGTGAGTTCAATCTGCACAAGAGCAGTATAATCCAATTCAAGCTCCGAACTTAGAGAATCACGAGATATAGTAGTATGAATACTACCTCCTAACTCCTTGAACTTATACTCCCGATCATGATTATTACTTAAGAAATGCTTTTATTTTTTTACAAAAATAGGTATTTTATAAAATAGATAAGGATTTATTAATTTAAAACCTTAAACACATTTGGAATAATATATTTAGTATTTTTCTAGTAAAATATAATTATTCAAGTTCTTAAAAATGGTTTTTATTTATTTTTAGGAAGTGTTCTCATTTTTATAAAAATCCACAAAGGATTAAATGTTCTTAGATATTAGTTTCAAGTTTTATTTGTAAAAAATCTAGCTAGTATTTTTTAAATAGTGGATTTATTTTTGTATACAAAAAATGATTTTGTTTCATTTTTAGGAATTCTCCTTATTTTATTAACTTTCAATTAGAGTTTTAGTGTCCTTAATATTTATTTGTATTTTATTTAACTTAAACAAGTAAGGTTATATTTTTCTTAGGTAGATATTATTTTTGTGGTCTTTTTGATATATTATATATATTTTTAGGACTTTTCTATATTATTATAGAGCTTAGTTAATTCTAGGGGTATATTTGTAATTAGATATTTTTAACAAGTCCTCTTTCAAAACATGGGCCTAGATTCCGGCCGCTCCAGGCCGCCTCGACCGCCGTTGCGGTGTATTTGACATGGACGATGATGTTGTGCATCTTTGTCTAGATTGATTCGACTCGTGCATCTTCTGCTGGCCATGTCGACCCCACCTGGTGGCTAGGGTTTGGGCTCTGCCACGGTTTCGATGCTCCAGCGTCTCCCCATCGCTTCTCTGGTGCCTACGGTGCTGCCTTCCTCCCACTGCTGCCACTGCCATGGCTTGGCGTGGGTTGCAGCGCCCCCTCTGGGGTGCTTCCCGTGCCGTCGCGCACCTCACCGTCTCCGACCTTCCCCTCTGTTTCCTCTTCAATATATTAGCGAGGACCTCGAGTAAGTTCGCCTCTCTTACCCCTATAGGTCTCTACTTCCCTCTGTTCCGTGCGATGCGATTGCTACCCTGCATTCCCCATTATGGTTCATCCCTAATTTATAGGGTTCATCCCCTGTAGTGATAATTAGCAGAGCCTCTTGGGTTAGTTCCTGATACGTCCATTTTGCATCACTATTCTATGTCTTAATTCACTATTATTCATTGATATATTTCATATTGAGAGGTGATACTTATGTTATTTCATCTATTTTTGCATGGTTGATGACTTTGGAGCATGGACCGCTGCAGTCAGGATTCTGATGGAAAAGGTGCTGTTTGGAGGAAAAATTCGCGAAGATCAGAAAATCCGGGAAAATATACGGAAAATCCTATTTTTCCAGAAGACTAAGGATGCCAGAAGATGGAGTGGAGGTGGGCCACAGGGGGCCACACCACCCCATGGCGCAGGCAGGCCTAGGCCGCGCCTAGGGGTGGTGTGGCCGCCCTGGCCCACTCTAGCCTCTCTCCTCTGGCGTATATCATCCCCACGAAACCCTAAGACTGGGGGAGCGACCACAGAAAGATTTCGCCGCCTCTACGGGGCGGAAAACACCGAGAGAGAAAGATCTCTCTGGCAGACAAATTTCTGCCGGGGGAATTCCTTCCCGGAGAGGGGAGATCGTTGCCATCAACACCACCATCAAGCTGGACTTCATCGGGCTCATCATCATCACCACCATCAGCACCCTCATCACCATCTCCATATTGTTGTAACAATTGAGTTGAATCTTGCATAGTTCATAGGGGAAACTTTCCCGGTGTTGATTACTCTTTGTAGTTGATGCTATTGAGTGAACCATTGAATTATTGTTTATGTTCAGATTGTTATACATCATTATTCCATCTCTGATCATGATCCATATGATGTCTTGTGAGTAGTTCGTTTTGTTCTTGAGGACATGGGAGAAGTCTTGTTGTTAGTAGTGGAGTTGCGTTGAGAAAGATTCAATAGATTGTTATTTAAGTTGTCGTGTACTTCTTCTAGTGGTGTCATGTGAACGTCGACTACATGACACTTCACCTATATGGGCCTAGGGGAATGCATTGTGTATTTGGCTACTAATCGTAGGGGTTGCCGGAGTGACAGAAACCTGAACCCCCGTTAGGAAACCATTGCACAAGGGACGTAAGGGTCTTAGAGTTTAAAGTTGTGGTTAGGTTTCTACCTTAATTAGTTTATTGTACTTACGGATGTTTGCAAGGGGTATAATCACAACTATGTATTAGTATTGGATGGGGCGGTACATTAGCACAGGTTCACCCACACAACACTTAGCAAGCTAAAGAAGATTAATCAACTATATGAAGCGAAAGCACTTGACAGTCTTCCCATGTGTCCTCGAGAACGTTTGGTCATCTATAGAAATACAACCGGCTTGTCCTTTGCTGCATAAAGGATTGGGCCACTTGCTGCATTTATTCCTACTATCTTTTGTTTACTCGTACTTTGTTTACTTGCCTTATTGAAAATCCCTAAAAATCCATGTGCTAAGTATTTGCAGAGAATTCCTGATCCATACCACTAGCCAGCACCTTCTGCTCCTCGTTGGGTTCGACACTCTTACTTATCGAAAATACTACGATACACCCCCTATACTTGTGGGTCATCAAGACTATTTTCTGGCGCTGTCGGGAGTGAAGCGCTATTCGAGAGTGGAACTGGTAAAGGAAACTTCTACTGTGAGTATTGTTTACTTCTGCTAGTTGCTTTATTTTCGTTATGGATAATTCGCTGAGTTTCTTATTTGGTAATGCTACTACCACTGCTAAGGTAGTAGATAAGCCACCACCTACTGAGAAAGATGTTTTCAAAATACCTACAAGAATTATTGATCGTGTTATGGATAACTACTATGTTGGGGATGGAACTGTCCATCTTGGTGATCATTTACTCTTTATACACGAATTATGCGAGTTGTTCAAGTGTGCAGGTATTACTACAGATCAAGTTAAGAAGAAGTTATTCTCATTATCACTGAAAGGAAGAGCTGAGGAATGGTATAAGCTGCTGAAGAATGGTCAAGCTCTGGAATGGGAGGAAATAGTGCCTCTCTTTTATTCAAAGTTTTATCCTCCTAGTGAGATTCATAAAGATCAGAATCAAATATACAACTTTTGGCCTCTTGATGGAGAGAGTATAGCTCAAGCTTGGGGGATATTGAAGTTACTAATGCTCAAATGTCCCATTCATGAGCTCCCCAACAATATTATTATCAATAACTTCTATGCAAGGCTCCCTCTACATGATAAAGATTTATTGGATGCTTCTTGTGCTGGATCATTCACTCGTATGGAAGAAGAAGCTAAATGGGATCTTCTGGACCGTATTCAAGACAATGCTGAAGCTTGGGAGAATGACAAAGGTAGAAAGTCAGGTATAAATTATGATTATGAATGCATTGAATCTTTTATGGGAACTGACGACTTTCAAAATATTAAAAATGCTTATGGTCTAGATGATGGGTTTTCGCAGCATAGTAAATCAAAATTTTCTACGGAAGCGAACAGAGGGAAAGCCAAGATCTAATCTAGGAGATGCAAACAACGAGAGAGATTGGATTAGATCTTCATACCCTTGAAGATTCAAGACTGTGAACGTTCATCGGAACGTGGGTGATGTAGTCGTACTCGCTTCTCCTCCTCGCGATCCGATCCGATCTAGCACCACAAGTGGCGGTGCCTTCGTGAGATGCACACGTGCAGCACCTCGATGTCTCCTCCTTCCTCGGACCAGCAAGTAGGGTGGAGAGATAGATTGGATCTACAACATGACGGCGTGGTGTATATGGTGGAGAATTTCTGCAGCAGGGCTTCACCTACAAACAGTCGGGAGGGAGAGAGGAGGGTAGCAGGGCAACTAGGGTTTGGAGGAAGGTGTGTAGTAGGGGGAAGGGGGCGCACCAGCCCTCTATGTATAGAGGGGGGGTGCGGCCAGCCCTTGCCCATCCTCCAAGCCTATCTCTAGTTTAAACGATTTAAACTCTCCCTTCTAGAAACCCTATCTTATCTCTAGTTTAAACGATTTAAACTTATCTAGGATCGGCTGGGCCCTATGGGGCCTTGTGCCCCTGGCCCAATGCGGCCAGGACACTCCCTCATAGGCCCATGCCCCCTCCCGGAAGGTGGGACCACGTTGGCCCCCTTCCGGAAGGTTCTAGAAGCTTCCGGTACAATACCGATTAACCCGGAACAATTCCGAACTCCAAAAACTGCACTGCCTTATATGAATCTTATTCTCCGGACCATTCCGGAACCTCTTGTGATATCCCGGATCCCATCCGAGACTCCGAACAAAAATTCATAAACCAAGTATCCAATCTATCCTAGCGTCGAGACACGTTAAGTGTGTGACCTGCGGTTCGAGAATATGCGACATGATCTTCTATCAATAATCAACAGAGTCAGGCACCCATATTGACTCCCACACATTCATCGATGATCATATCGGATGAACCATGATGCCAGGATTCAATCAATCCCATATATATATTCCCTTCGTCTCGCGATATTTTACTTGCCCGAGATTCGATCGTCGGTACCGTCATACCAAGTTCAATCTCGTTCACAGCAAGTACTTTACTCGTTCCGTAATCCGATATCACTTTGTGATTAACTCCTTAACCACATCTTGCAAGCGGTGTTGATATCGATTACCGAGTGGGCCCGAAGCATATCTCTCCGACTTGGGAGGGACAAATCCCATCTCGATACATACAACCCAACAGATACTTTCCGATCACCTGAGAGACACCTTTATGATCACCCTCTCATAGGATGACGTTTGATGACCTCAAAGCTTTCTTTCGATACCAGGGAGTTGCATTATCTCATGGTCTAAGGAATACAATATTTGACATAGGAAAAGCTTCGCAAAGATGAACACAATGACACGATCTAATTGCTTCGCTTAGTTTGGGTCTGTCCACCATATCATTCTCCCAATGATATGATCTCATTATCAATTGACAACTCATGTCTATGGTTAGGAAACCTTAACCATCATTGATCAATGAGCTAGTCCATAGAGGTGTACTAGGGACACGGTGTTGTTCACAAACCACACAAGTATTAATGTTTCCGCTTAATACAATTCTAGCATGGAATATAAACTTTATCATGAACAAGAATTATAATAATAACATCTTTATTATTGCCTCTAGGGCATAATTCCAATAGTCTCCCACTTGCACTAGAGTCAATAATCTAGTTTACATTTGGCAACAATCTTACACCATGGCACTGAGGTGCTGATCATGTTTTACACGTGGAAGAGGTTTAGTTAATGGATCTGCGACATTCAGATCTGTATGTACTTTGCTGATCTTCAGATCTCCATCTGCTATATAATCTCGGATTATATGAAACTTGCGGTTGATATGCTTGGTCTTTGGATGATATCTTGGTTCCTTAGCGAGTGCTATGGCGCCAGTGTTGTCACACAATATCTCCAGTGGGTCCAATGCACTTGGAACCACGCCAAGCTCAGTGATGAAGTTTCTGATCCAAACTCCTTCACTTAACGCAACCTGCAGAGCCATGTATTCCGCTTCTCATCAGATCCCGCGACCACGCTTTGCTTGCAGCTTCTCCATTTCACAGCTCCTCCATTCAAAATATACACGTATCCCGTCGAGATTTAGCATCATCCTTGTCGATTCGAAACTAGCATCGACGTAACCTTTACGACGAGTTGTTCATCACCCCATAGACTAAGAACATTTCTTTAGTCCTATTTAGGTACCTTAGGATGTTCCTCACGGCTGTCCAAAGGTTCCACTCTGGATCACTTTGATATCTCGTCACAAACTAAGAGCATTGGACACATCCGGTCTAGTACACAGCATGGCATACATGATGGAACCTATGGCCGAGGCATAAGGCACTTTGCTCATAGCTTCCCTATCATTTACCGTAGCTGGACACTGAGCCTTTCTCAATATCTTACCTGACAACATAGGCACTGAACCTTTCAATGCCTTATCCATTCTGAACCTTTTCAGAACTTTGTCTAGGTATGTACTCTGGCTTAAAGCTATCAGGCGTCTTTGTCTATCTCTATAGATTTTGATGCCCAATATATAAGCAGCTTCACCTAGGTCTTTCATTGAAAAACACTTGTTCAAATAACTCTTCACATCGTTAAGCATGTCGATGTCATTTCCAATAATCAGTATGTCATCCACATATAGTACCGTAAACGCGAGCTCCCACTCACTTTCTTGTAGATGCAAGCTTCATAGCAATTTGGAACAAATCCAAAGCTCTTGATCACTTGATCAAAACGAAGGTTCCAACTCCGAGACGCTTGCTTCAGTCCATAAATGGAACGCTGAAGTTTGCATACTTTATCAGCATCCTTAGGATCGACAAAACCTTCGGGTTGCATCATATACAACTCTTCATCAATGTTGCCATTGAGGAAAGCAGTCTTGACATCCATTTGCCATATTTCATAATCATGAAACGCAGCAATTGCTAATAAAATCTGAATGGACTTAAACATCGCTACGAGAGAGAAAGTCTCATCGTAGTCAACACCTTGAACTTGTCGAAAACCTTTCGCAACAAGCCGTGCTTTATAGACGGTAACATTACCATTCGTCCGTTTTTCTTCTTGAAGATCCATTTGCACTCAACGGCCTTTCGGTCGCTAGGAGGGTCCACCAAAGTCCATACTTGGTTTTCGCTCATGGATCCCAATTCGGATTTCATGGCTTCTAGCCATTTCTCAGAATTTGGGCTCATCATTGCTTCCTCATAGTTCGTAGGTTCGCTGTCTTCTACTAACAAGACAGTCAAGACAGGTTCTTTGTACCACTCGGGAGGGCACGCACCTTGTCGACTCTGACGCTCAAGAGCAAGATCGTCCAAGCTTCATGATCCTTGTCATTAGCTTCCTCTATTGTTGGTGCAGCGACTGGAACAATTTCAGGTGCTGCGCTACTCTCCAATTCAAGAGAAGGTTCAATAACCTCATCTAGCTCTACTTTCCTCCCACTCACTTCTTTCGAGAGAAACTCCTTCTCAAGAAAGGAACCGTTCTTTGCGACAAACACTTTGCCTTCGGTTTTGTGATAGAAGGTATACCCAATAGTTTCCTTAGGGTATCCTATGAAGACGCATTTCTCCGCTTTGGGTTCGAGCTTGTCCGGCATCAACTTCTTGACGTAAGCTTCGCATCCCCAAACTTTAAGAAACGACAACTTAGGTTTAGCACCAAACCACAGTTCATACGGTGTCGTCTCAACAGATTTAGATGGAGCCCTATTTAAAGTGAATGCAGCGGTTTCTAATGCATAACCCCAAAATGATAAGCAAATCAAGAGACATCATCGATCGGACCATATCTAATAGGGTTCGATTCGGTGCTCAGACACACCATTGCGCTTGTGGTGTTCCGGTGTATGGAGTTGTGAAACGATTCCACTTGCTTTGAGATGCGTGAGAAAATCATAACTCAAATATTCGCCCACGATCGGATCGTAGAAACTTAATCTTTCATTACGATGGTTCTCCACTTCATTCTGAAATTCTTTGAACTTTTCAAACGTTTCAGATTTATGTTTCATTAAATAGATATACCCATATCTACTTAAGTCATCGGTAAAAGTGAGAAAGTAGCGATATCCACCGCGTCCGAAACACTCATCGGTCCGCATACATCGGTATGTATGATTTCCAACAAGTCCGTGTCGCTCCATCATACCGAGAACGGGTTTTGATCATCTTGCCCATGAGGCATGGTTCGCATGTGTCAAATGATTCAAAATCAAGATACTCCAAAAGTCCATCAGAATGGAGTTTCTTCATGCGCTTTACACCAATATGACCTAGACGACAGTGCCACAAATAAGTAGTATTATCACTATCTACTTTGCATCTCTTAGCCTCAATGTTATGGATGTGTGTTTCATCCCTTTCGAGATTTAGAAGAAATAAACCACTCACAAGAGGTGCATGACCATAAAAGATGTTACTCATATAAATAGAACGACCATTATTCTCCGATTTAAATGAATAACCGTCTTGCAATAAACACGATCCAGAAATAATGTTCATGCTCAACGCACGCACATAATAACATTTATTAAGGTTTAAAACTAATCAAGGTAAAACTAAGGAGGGTGTGCCGGCCATCACATCAACTCTTGATCCGCTGCCAACGCGCATCGTCACCTCATCCCTCGCAAGCCGCCTATTCCATAGCTCCTGTTCGAGTTACAAATATTAGCAATCAACCAGATCAAATACCTGCACTACAACGAGGGCTAGTAAGGAAAACATCAATAACATGTATATCAAATATACCTTTGATGGTGCCAGCCTTCTTGTCCGCTAAGTACTTGGACGATGCCCAAAGGACCCTTGTCCTTGTAATAGAAGCACTCAAAGGTCCGCTTAGGACCAGACTTGAGCTTCTTCTCTAGGGCAACGCGCTTGCCGCTTTTCTTGAAGGGCTTCTTTGCACCTTTACCTTTCTTAAAGGAGGGCTTGTTGACCATCAACACATGATTATCCTTTTGATGTCCACCTCCGCAGCCTTGACTTTGCGAAGAGCTCGGTGATCGTCGATGGAACCAATCTGATTGTGAGTCACTACAAAACTTTTGTAGCCGGGAGGAGTGATTGCAGAACCTGTCAATCTTGAGCTCCTCTGGAATCTTGTAGTCCAGTTGCTCAAAGGCGTTGAGTGTAGCCCGACATCTTAATGGCGTGCTCACTAACGGAACTCCTTCCTCCATCTTGCAGTTAAAGAACTTCTCAGAGATCTCATATCTCTCAGAACGGGCCTGAGTCTGAAACATGGTTTTCAGCTCTTCGAGAATCTCAAAGGGCCCGGGATAGTTTTCAAAACGATTTTGAAGTTCCGGTTCCATAGCAAACAACATGGTGCTCTTAATCACACCATAATCATCTTTTGCTTGACGATAGGCAGCTTTCTCATCACCGTAGCTTGATAGGGGTCACCTAACGCTTTCCCAAGGACATAGTCCTTTGTCCGCTAGACAGAATGATTCTAAGATTGCGGAACCAGTTAGTGAAGTTAGACCCATTGTTTCTAAGCTTTTCTTTCTCAGCAAAAACGTTGAAGTTGAAGTTGGACTTGGCCATGTGATCTACAGTATTTGCAAGTACAATTTAGACTATGTTCATGATAAATAGTTCAACTTAATCAAATTACTAGATGAACTCCCACTAAATTCAACATCCCTCAAGTTGTTTAGTGAACACGATCCAAATTCACCACACCTAATCCGATCTTCACGAGAAGAGATGTGGCTTCAATGGTGGACAACGAAGTGTCGATCATATCATTCATATGACTCATGCTTAACCTTTCGGTTCATGTGTTCCAAGGCCATGTCTGTACATGCTAGGCTCGTCAAGTCAAACCCAAGTATTTCCGCGTGTGCAAAACTGGCTTGCACCCGTTGTATGTGAGCGTAGAGTCTATAGCACCCGATCATCACGTGATGCTTGGACACGACGAACTTTCGCAACGGTGCATACATGGGGAGAACACAGTTTTATCTTGATCTTTAAGTGAGGAATCATCTTATAACGCTACCGTCGCGATCTAAGCATAATAAGATACATAAAAGGATAAACATCACATGCATATAACTTTATGTGACATGGTATAGCCAATCTTCGCGCAATGATCTCCATCTTGTGCGTTCCGGCATGATCTCCATCACTTCACCATGATTGTCTCCACCACGAATAACAACTACAACTATTGCTAACTACTTAGCGATAAAGTAAAGCTATTACATGGCGTATAAGAAGTTGACTCGCAGGTCATACATAATTATAAAGACAACCATATGGCTCCTGCCGGTTGTGTACTCATCGACATGCAAGTCGTGAAACATTACAAAACATGATCATCGCATACAACATACACATCACATCTTGGGCCATACCATATCACAGAAAACACTCCTCAAAAAACAAGTTAGACGCCTACTTTGTTGTTGCATGTTTTACGTGGCTTATGGGAGTAGATGCTAAGAACGATTCTTACCTACGGAAAGCCACAACGGTGATATTATGGTTGCCAAACTCCGTGTTAATCCCATGACAACTATAGTGAGAGAAAGACATCCACCAGCCGCATGTATGGTACAAGCCACACGTCAAGTGCGAGCGGTCTCATGAGCGGCGTCGTAAGGTTGTCCTGGACCGCTTCAATCTCACTATCCCGCGCCATAAGAAGAACACAAACAAGAGGCTTACAACAGAAAACATCAACGCCCGCAACAACCATGTTGCGTTCTACTCGTGAAACACATCTACGCATAGATCTAGCTCTGATACCACTGATGGGTTTTCGCAGCATAGTAAATCAAAATTTTCTACAGTTAACAGAGGGAAAGCCAAGATCTAATCTAGGAGATGCAAACAACGAGAGATTGGATTAGATCTTCATACCCTTGAAGATTCAAGACAATGTGAACGCTCATTGGAACGTGGGTGATGTAGTCGCATTTCGCTTCTCCTCCTCGCGATCCGATCCGATCTAGCACCACAAGTGGCGGTGCCTCCGTGAGATGCACACGTGCAGCACCTCGATGTCTCCTCCTTCCTCGGACCAGCAAGTAGGATGGAGAGATAGATTGGATCTACAACACGACGGCGTGGTGTATATGGTGGAGAATTTCTGCAGCAGGGCTTCACCTACAAACAGTCGGGAGGGAGAGAGGAGGGCAGCAGGGCAACTAGGGTTTGGAGGAAGGTGTGTAGGGAGGCGCACCATCCCTCTATATAGAGGGGGTGCGCCAGCCTGCCCATCCTCCAAGCCTATCTCTAGTTTAAACGATTTAAACTCTCCCTTCTAGAAACCCTATCTTATCTCTAGTTTAAACGATTTAAACTTATCTAGGATCGGCTGGGCCCTATGGGGCCTTGTGCCCCTGGCCCAATGCGGCCAGGACACTCCCTCATAGGCCCATGCCCCCTCCCGGAAGGTGGGACCACGTTGGCCCCCTTCCGGAAGGTTCTAGAAGCTTCCGGTACAATACCGATTAACCCGGAACAATTCCGAACTCCAAAAACTGCACTACCTTATATGAATCTTATTCTCCGGACCATTCCGGAACCTCTTGTGATATCCCGGATCCCATTCGAGACTCCGAACAAAAATTCATAAACCAAGTATCCAATCTATCCTAGTGTCGAGACACGTTAAGTGTGTGACCCTGCGGGTTCGAGAATATGCAGACATGATCTTCTATCAATAATCAACAGTGGTGCAGGCACCCATATTGACTCCCACACATTCATCGATGATCATATCGGATGAACCACGATGCCAGGATTCAATCAATCCCATATATATATTCCCTTCGTCTCGCGATATTTTACTTGCCCGAGATTTGATCGTCGGTACCGTCATACCTAGTTCAATCTCGTTCACAGCAAGTACTTTACTCGTTCCGTAATCCGATATCACTTTGTGATTAACTCCTTAACCACATGCTTGCAAGCGGTGTTGATATCGATTACCGAGTGGGCCCGAAGCATATCTCTCCGACTTGGGAGGGACAAATCCCATCTCGATACATACAACCCAACAGATACTTTCCGATCACCTGAGAGACACCTTTATGATCACCCTCTCATAGGATGACGTTTGATGACCTCAAAGCTTTCTTCCGATACCAGGGAGTTGCATTATCTCATGGTCTAAGGAATACAATATTTGACATAGGAAAAGCTTCGCAAAGATGAACACAATGACACGATCTAATTGCTTCGCTTAGTTGGGGTCTGTCCACCATATCATTCTCCCAATGATATGATCTCATTATCAATTGACAACTCATGTCTATGGTTAGGAAACCTTAACCATCATTGATCAATGAGCTAGTCCATAGAGGTGTACTAGGGACACGGTGTTGTTCACAAACCACACAAGTATTAATGTTTCTGCTTAATACAATTCTAGCATGGAATATAAACTTTATCATGAACAAGAATTATAATAATAACATCTTTATTATTGCCTCTAGGGCATAATTCCAACACTAGACTCTCAAGCTATTGCTTCTTATTTTAAGGCTTTTGCTTCTTACATTAAAGTGCCTAAAAAGAAGTGGAATAAGTATCATGAACCTTATAAAGATGTTGTTAAGAGTGTTCCTGCGAGAAATACTGAAGTTTATACTGCTAATCATGTTTTACCTGAACCTTATATTGAGAAAATGCCTTTTCCAGTTAAGGTAAAGGAACATTCTATGGTAGCTAGTATGGTTAATGAAAGTATATATAAGGCTATTGAACCTGATAAACAAATGGTTGATGCACCTATAGTAGAAAATGTGAAAGACTTTGTTGCTAAATGTGAAAAAGAGGGACACACTATCCTTTGTAAGGATACCTCTAATATTGTTTCACAAAGTAGTGTTATGAGAGCTAGTATTCCTGTGTTTTCTGTTAGAATAAGTGATCATTGCTATGATAGTCCTTGTGATAGCTATATTGTTAAGTTTATGCATGATACTGAAAGTTACTATGAGAGAGGGAAAAGTGTTCTTATGTATCTCAATAATATCAAGTTTCCTCGCTTTATGCTGAAAGTTTTTATGTTGCACTCCTTTTGCCTCCTTATGCAAGTTGCCTCTGGTTTCAACAACTTGTTTGTTTACAAAATTCCCTTGCATAGGAAGTGGGTTAGACTTAAATGTGTGTGTGTTTTTGCTTCTTAATGCTCTCTTTCACTTCAATTCATATCCCTATGAGAGCTTCTTCAAAAATATCATGCCCATCTTAAAGGCTATAAAGAAAGAGCTTTATGGGGGACAACCCAATTTGTTTTTGCTTTTAGTTTGGTTTTATTTATTTGAGTCTTGGAAGTTATTACTTTGGTAATAACCGCTCCTTATCCGTTTTGTTTGGTTTTTGTGTCAATATCAACCTCTAATGAGAGAGAAGTAATATTTGGGGAAGTTGCTGTCCCGAAACAGATTTTTTGTGCTTCACCGTAAAAATTCGTGAGAGATCTCTGTATGTCGGATTGAGCTATAATTTTTTGTGATTCTGCCCCAGGTTATTATTTAACTTTTGTTAGTTTTGCACTTTTTTATTGGAGCAACAGAAGATTTTCGAAAAAAATTATCTTTACCTGCTGGTCTGTTTTGACAGATTTTGCCACTCTTGCATTTGCTTCTTTATTCGATTTCCTTTTTGAATTCTTTTTGGGTTTTCGGAAGGACTTGCTACAGTAGCCTATGTTTTGATGGTTTTCAGTTGAAGTTAGACTCAAAAGGTTTGATCACTTCACTTATACTAATGTTGCTAATGAGAACTATGTGAAGTTTTGTGTGAAAGAAATTTCCAGGAAGTGGAGATAATGGTGTAATAAGGAAGAGAAGGGTTTTATGACTCAAGTAATAAGTGTATGAAGATGAAGATATTGATGATTCAAGTGATGACTCCGGAAGGATCCACTAAATACCAAATTCAGAGACCTGCAGAGTCTGTTTCCAACTAGGTAACAGTTTTGGTAAGAAAAGTTCCGCGAAAATACAATCCAACTATATTTTTGCAGTTTTCAGTCAATAAGGAGAGTTACGAAGCGAAAAAGGGATGGAACAGGGTTCGGGGTGGCCCACACCACCCCATGGCGCGGGCCCACCCCTGGTCGCGTCACCAGGTGCTGAGGCCACCCAGGACTCCGCCTCCGACTCGTTTTCTCCCAGTACCTTCCTTTTGACATGAAACTTCGTAATATATAACCCCCCGGATCTCCTGAGGTCCATATATCGTGTTTTCGCTGTGTTTTGTTTCGATCTGTTTTCTGTCAGGACATACTCTTTGAAAGCTTAGAAGCACAATGGTGTCCGCCAAGGATAAAGGGAAGGAGCCCATGGAGGAAGACCTCCGAGACCCCAAGCAAGGGCTGGTACCTTCAGTCACTTGCCCTGTATCAACAGAAGCCCTACGAGTCACTAAAGAATTCTGCGATAAGTACCGAGACTTGAAGAGGAAGGTGGACATGCTTCAATGGGATAATGATAGGCTTCGTAAGATGTTGGAAGATTTCCTCACATCAACTAAGAGCATAATACCACCACCATCGAAGGAGTAATTCGTCATCAGGTTTGGCATCCCCTTGGTTTGTTCCAAGCTTCGGGGAGTGCCGCGGTATCATATCACTATCTTCTATCTTTTTACCTTATTAGTAGAGTCATATCATGAATAGAGGAGTTATTTTGTAGTATGGTTTGCATTATGGAAGTGTCCCCTCTCTGGTTAGATTTGTATCCCTTGGTGTGAGTTTCCGTTATGGAATATTAATGAGAAGTTCTATCATTCACTCTTTTGCATAGCTTATGTTAGTTTTCAATTCGTGGTTATATGATTGATCTTGTTGTTAGTACTGGTAGCACTTTGGGATCATTGAGTTAATTTAGTTGGTTTTGGCAAACCTGGCTCGGTCAGTAGCAACACCTTTTTGAGAGTTGAAAATAAAAAAATAGAAGTACTTGAGAGAAAAATAATTTCATCATCTTTCTTTCTTGATTTGCTCATAAGTTTAGTATTCTCTAGTTAAGATCTTTTGTGCTTCCAAGGAAGATTACATGTTTGTCTTTATCATTTGTATGTTTGTTTGTTTCCTTCAACTCCTATACTTGCTACCCAGCCTTGCTAGCCAAAAACCTGTACTGAGAGGGAATTCTTCTCGTGCATCCACCTCCTTTAAACCAAAACCTTTGCCATTTGTGTCCACCATACCTACCTAGTAGCATTATTGCTATTCCAAGTAAATTCTTATTTTGTCTACCTCCCAAATTAAACTTGTTATGAGAAAATTAGTGATTAAATCTCTCACGAACTTGATGGCACACTTTACTTTCTTGCACTTAATAAACCTGAACCATTGTGAACTCTCCATGAAAGTTATATGCTTGCAAATTATAGGCTGGGGATTACCGTAACTGCGGTTGTCACGGGAACGCTTTCAACACTTGTAAATATATACCTAGTTGATACCTTGCTCTTTTGTTTGTGGATGTCGATGGGTGTGAAATAAAAGGGGAGCTTGTAAGTCCATGGAGTTATGTATGTGTGTTAGAGAAAGCACTGGGCCACTGGTTCAATCCATGCCGACATGGTGGAAACTGCGTAACCATAATGATATCTATGAAGCATTCTTCTTATAAAAAAAGAGAGATAGCTATTGAGAAAAAGAAAAGAAAAAAAGAGATACTATGAAAAGAGGAAAGAGAGAAAAAGCACCATTTTCCCATGGTAAATAAGAAGATTGCTGAGATACTCATTGTCTGCTTGCCTTGTCATTTTGATATGGGGATTCTTCCGTATCATCGGGCAAGGGATACCCCGTTGGCGGTTCTCAATGATACGCACATACTTATGATGACAAGAACTTACCGGGAACTAAAGTTGAGTAGCATGAGGAGCGACCCTCATACTCAAGGGACTTGGGATTTTTAGTTTATAGTCTTTCAAGCATATAACTCAGATTGGACCTCACTTTAACCTTAATCACCTAAAGATGCCTATGATAGGGGCAACGAGAGCTGAAAGCTAGTAAGTATCATAATTTTTGGGTGCTCTTTATGAGACTTGCAATCCCTAATTCCCTCTTTGAAGGGCCCTTTCTTTTACCTTGTAGTTGTGTCAGTAAACCTACTCCCTTCTATCTCAGCAAGTATTTTGAGTTGATGTGTTTCATTCATTCATATGATGATTTATTCAATCATGTTTCTTATGTTCCTTGTTTTGCACATTGCTCTTATCTTGATGTTTACTACTTTGAAAGCTTTCTTTGAAAACCAGCTATTTGTGAACTCCAGCAAATTATCAACTATTCTTCGACCAAGAGCTAAGTTTGCCATTACCAATCATGATTCACTTTATGTATCTTTATTGTGTTTCCTTTACTCATTGCAAGTTTAGTTATATAATAGTGAGTTGTCTTTTATTGTGATCTATGCTTTTGATGATTGTGATGCTTCTTGTCCGTATTCTTTTATCGACTCTTCACTCCATAAACCTGAGGTCATGTTTATTGAGCTCAGTTTCGCTTGGGGACAAGCGAAGTCTAAGCTTTGGGGGAGTTGATACGTCCATTTTGCATCACTATTCTATGTCTTAATTCACTATTATTCATTGATATATTTCGTATTGAGAGGTTATACTTATGTTATTTCATCTATTTTTGCATGGTTGATGAATTTTGGAGCATGGACCGCTGCAGTCAGGATTCTGATGGAAAAGGTGCTGTTTGGAGGCAAAATTCGCAAAGATCAGAAAATCCGGGAAAATATACGGAAAATCCTATTTTTCCAGAAGACTAAGGATGCCAGAAGATGGAGTGGAGGTGGGCCACAGGGGGCCCACACCACCCCATGGCGCGGGCAGGCCTAGGTCGCGCCTGGGAGTGGTGTGGCCACCCTGGCCCACTCCAGCCTCTCTCCTCTAGCGTATATCATTCCCAAGAAACCCTAAGACTGGGGGAGCGGCCACAGAAAGATTCCACCGCCTCTGCAGGGCGGAAAACACCAAGAGAGAAAGATCTCTCTGGCAGACAGATTTCTGCCAAGGGAATTCCTTCCCAGAGAGGGGAGATCGTCGCCATCAACACCACCATCAAGCTGGACTTCATCGGGATCATCATCATCATCACCACCATCATCACCATCAGCACCCTCATCACCATCTCCATATTGTTGTAACAATTGAGTTGAATCTTGCATAGTTCATAGGGGAAACTTTCCCGGTGTTGATTACTCTTTGTAGTTGATGCTATTGAGTGAACCATTGAATTATTGTTTATGTTTAGATTATTATACATCATTATTCCATATCTGATCATGATCCATATGATGTCTTGTGAGTAGTTCGTTTTGTTCTTGAGGACATGGGAGAAGTCTTGTTGTTAGTAGTGGAGTTGTGTTGAGAAAGATTCAATAGATTGTTATTTAAGTTGTGGTGTACTTCTTCTAGTGGTGTCATGTGAACATCGACTACATGACACTTCACCTATATGGGCCTAGGGGAATGCATTGTGTATTTGGCTACTAATCGTAGGGGTTGCCGGAGTGACAGAAACCTGAACCCCTGTTAGGAAATCATTGCACAAGGGACGTAAGCGTCTTAGAGTTTAAAGCTGTGGTTAGGTTTCTACCTTAATTACTTTCTTGTACTTATGGATGTTTGCAAGGGGTATAATCACAAGTATGTATTAGTCTTGGATGGGGCGGTACATTAGCATAGGTTCACCCACAAAACACTTAGCAAGCTAAAGAAGATTAATCAACTATATGAAGCGAAAGCACTTGACAGTCTTCCCATGTGTCCTCGAGAACGTTTGGTCATCTATAGAAATACAACCGGCTTGTCCTTTGCTGCATAAAGGATTGGGCCACTTGCTGCATTTATTCCTACTATCTTTTGTTTACTCGTACTTTGTTTACTTGCCTTATCGAAAACCCCTAAAAATCCATGTGCTAAGTATTTGCAGAGAATTCCTGATCCATACCACTAGCCAGCACCTTCTACTCCTTGTTGGGTTTCACATTCTTACTTATCGACCTATGCAATCTCCTTACTAATGACCTACTGATGATGGTTGCTATACTCTGTTGCTCATATTCCTAGGGTTATGTTCATTGTCAAACAACTACTCTATTGTGCATGCTCCTGGTACTATTTTTATTATCAGATAATAACTCTGTAAATGCATGATTAGTTTAGTGTGGATGCCCATGTTGTTGTTGTGGATTCACTCCTATGGAGTTGTGGTTCACTGCTATGGCTGGAGTTGGGATGCTACACTTCTGAACTGATGTTGCTTAATTAACTGTACTGATGCTAGCCTATGAAGCACCTTTGTGATCAGTCTCAGGATTCAATCCTGATGCTGTGTAAATCTATGGTCACTAGTGCTTAGTCTCTTCTCTGTGATCAATATGGAGATGATTTATAAAGAAATGATTCATGTTTGTTTATAGGAATATGGTTTGGCTTTCAAGTGTATTTGCTTACAAATAAACTAGTGGCTAGTTTAGTTAAAGTAAATTGTGGCTTCTGCTAATATGGTCCTTCTATTGTGAGGCCTCCTTGGAGTGTACACAATAGCCTGCTCCCATTTAGTATGATCTGTTGTCATTTAGGCTGGTTGTGTTGCCATTGGTAACATCTGATGCTTTACTAGAGTGGCAATTGACTACTAGAGTGGTGAAATCAGTGATGAGTTTGATCAAGAACAATCTGTCATCCTTGACAGAGAACTTGAATGAAATATGATTCCTAGTAATTTTAATCTAGGGAAGTGATTTAGATTACCTGGTGTATCTAAAATTTGATTTCTTTATCTGTTGGCTACTTCCTGTATATAGTACTTGTGGCTTAGTGATCAATAGTGTTGACCCTTGATGTCCTTTCTAAATAAAGTGAATATGTATGATTCCTAAATCTTTTAGGAAGATGATTATATATGCTTGAGATGGTATACTTGAGATGTTGTGCTTGAACTTATACTCAAGCAAAAATGAGTCTGCTAGGTACATAGGTGCTACCCTCTGGGGATGTGCCATGTAGCCTACTAGCTGTGATTTATATTTATATAGTTAAAACTAGATCATAGGGTCAGTGATGTTGGTCTAAGACCCTGATACATTGCAAATGTATCTATAATTTTTGATGTTCCATGCTTGGTTTTATCCACTTTCTTGTGTTTGGTTCTAGCTTTGGAGTACTTTCATATGATTTCTTGGACTAACCTATTAACAAGTGCCACAGTGCCAGTTGCCTGTTTTCTGCTGTTTTTGGTTCCAGGAAAGTCAGAAAATGAATATTCTCAGAATTGGAAGGGACAAAGCCAAAGTTCCTATTTTACCGGAAGACTCACGGAGCCAGAAGACGAGATGGAGAGGGGCCACAGGGTGGCCACACCATGTGGTGGCGTGGGCTAGCCCTGGTCGCGCCACCAGGTGGTGTGGGCCCCCTGGCCACCCACCGACCTTGCCCTTTGGCCTATAAGAAGCCTCCCGATGCATAAATCCTAAAAAATCAAGCCTCCAGCCATGAAAAGTTCCGCTGCGCCACCACCACCAAAGGGGAGATTCGGGGGATAGAAAGTCTCTGTTCCGGCACCCTGCCGGGACGGGGAAGTGCCCCGGGAGCCATCTCCATCGATCTCCACCACCATCTCCATCACCATTGTTGATTCCCATGATGAGGAGGGAGTAGTTCTCTCTCGAGGCTAAGGGTTCTACCGGTAGCTATGTGTTCATCTCTCTCTCTATGCATGATCTTATTGAGATCATGAGCTTGTAATCTATAGATCTACCTTGCTACTCAAGTGCTTTATTAGACCTCTGCTCTCCCCATGTGTGTGAAAGTGACAGCGTGCTCACCATGGTGGCACTTAGGCTAGAGATTACAAATACTTGTTATGAGTTATATTTGCAGTTGGATGTCTTTATGAAATGGTGGTGTTTGTTGGACTCATCTAGTGCTCAAGGTGACAGTGTGGGGTTTTCTAGATGGGAAAGATGAACTTTGAGGAGTGCTGTTATATCCCTACCATTGATTAGAGTGTCCAACCGGAGAGTAGTTAAGAGTAGTATCATAAAGAGAAGATATTTATATGAGAGTTTTCACTAGTGAAAGTATGATCCCTAGGCCTTGTTTCTAAGCATTGATACTTCGTTTGCTACTAGATCTGTTACATGTTTGCTTGCTTCCATCTTTATGTCAGTTTTACTTTAGTCTTTTCCACGCCATCAAGCTATTTTCTATCACCTTTACCACTTATAGTTATCCATACCACTTGTATTTCACTATCTCTTTGCCGAACTAGTGCACCTATACGCCTGACAAGTGTATTGGGTGTGTTGGGGACATAAGAGACTTCTTGTATCTTGATTGCAGGGTTGCTTGAGAGGGGATACCTTTGACCACTTCCTCCCTGAGTTCGATAAACCTTGGGTGATCCACTTAAGGGAAAAATTGCTGCTGTTCTACAAACCTCTGCACTTGGAGGCCCAACACCTGTCTACAAGAATAGAAGTGCATAGACATCAAGCTATTTTCCGCACTGCTTGGGGAGGTAAGGTAAAAGGTACTCACATCCTCCGGTGTGAGTGCTCGAAGTTATTTCCTTTAGATTCTGCAATTTTGTCTTTTTGTTTCCTGTTTTCACTAGTTAGGCTTAATGCAAAACAACAACAAAATTAGAGAGCTTTATAGTATTTATCTTGAATTAGGACATGAAGTGTTTGAAGAGAAAATTAAAAAACCTATGGAACTTTATTTGCATGCTAATAGCAATGTTGTTAGTATGAATTCTTTGGACACCATTATTGCTAATGCTATGGAAAAATCTAAGCTTGGGGAACCTCTTTTTGATGAGTATGATATTTTTAGTCCCCTAAGCACGGAGGAGAAAATTTACTTTGATGACACTATACCTCCAATATATGATGATTACAATGATGAATATGATATTTTCAGTCCACCTACTATTGAGGAGAAAATTAATGATGATTACAATATGCCTCCTATATTTGATGAGTATGGTGATGAGAATAATAATGATAGATATTTTGTTGAATTTGCTCCCACTATGATCAATAAGAATGACTATTCTTATAGGGAGAGTAATAATTGTTTTATGCATGTAGCTCATGATAAGAATGTTTCATATGATAGTTATATTGTTAATTTTATTCATGATGCTACTGAAAGTTATTATGACAGAGGGAAACATGGTTTTATTCATCTCAATAATATTAAGTTTCCCCTCTTTATGTTGAAAGTCTTGAAGTTGCACTTGTTTTGCTTTCCTATGCTTGTTGCTTTGTGCTTTCATGACTTGTTTCTTTACAAGATTCCTATGCATAGGAAGTGGGTTAGACTTAAATGTGCTTTGAATTTGCTTCTTGATGCTCTCTTTTACTTCAATTCATATTTCTTATGTGAGCATCTTCTCAAACTATCATGCCTAACTTAAAGGCGTTAAAGAAAAGTACTTATTGGGAGATAACCCAAAAGTTTTAGATGAGTCTTGGAAGTTATTACCTCAGTAGTAAACGCTCCTTATACTTTTTATTTGCTTTTTGTGCCAAGATTAACCTCTAATGAGAGAGAAGTAATGATTGGGGAAGTTGTTGTCCCAAAACAGATTTCTGTGCTTCACCGTAAAAATTTGTGAGACAGCTCTGTATGTCGGATTGAGCTGTAATTTTTTTGCTTCTGCCCCAGGTTGTTATCTAACTTTCGTTAGTTCAACACTTTTTTATTTGAGCAATAGAAGGTCTTCGAAAAAATTCGTCTTTACCTGCTGGTCTGTTTTGACAGATTTCTGCCATTTTTTGCATTTGCTTCTTGTTGGTTCCTTTTTGAGTTCTTTTGGGGAATTGAGCTTTTTGAGGGAAGTGCTACAGTAGCTAGTATTCTGATGGAAGTTTATTTGGTGTTAGAACTGAACCTTAAGACTTATTTATCTTGAGTGCACTAATGTTGCTAATAAAGATTGTGTGAAGTTTTGTATGAAGGAAAATTTTCTGGTGTATGGAAGGAATGAGTAATGAGATGAAGGATGGACTAAAGCTCAAGCTTGGGGATGCCACGCGTGTCACCCCAAGAAATATCCAAGAAGTAAAAGCATCAAAGCTTGGGGATTCCCAAGGCATCCCCTTCTTCATAAATAAAAATTCCAGGTTTCTTCCAAACGCTTCATTTTTTGTTTCATGCACAGTTGTGTTTTTCTTGGAGCGTCTTCTTTTTTGTTTTCGTTTTGGTTTTTTGTTTTGCTTGGTTTTCTTAGTTTGCTGAATAAATTGGTTGGACCCCCTCTTTCATACATTGGTTTTCAAATAGTTTGGTTTGGATTGGAAAACAGTAGGAAAGTTCGTGCTTATGTGGTAAAAAGAGCTTGTTTTTTGACTGTGGCCTATGCTCTGTCATGCCATGCATGATATTGTTTTGGCTTTATGCTTAGTATTCTTTGCTTTAGCATGACTTGTTATAAACAATTGAGATTGCTTAATGTGCCTTGGAAGAATCATGCGTTGTTTTAGCATATTAAAGCATAGTATAGTGGTATTCTCCTTTGATGCTTTATTTGGGTTGACTTGGCGCATGCTCACACCATGTTATGACTATCTCAAGTCACCATAGCCTTTATGATCCTTTATTTTTCAACTTGTAGTATCACTTTATGCTTTGATCAATGATGTTTTGTTGCTCTGCATGATTATGGCCATTATTGCTCTCTTAGTTTGTCGCTCCCAGTCTTTTGCTAGCCTCCGCAACCAAGTATGAGTTCCACTCATGCATCCAACTCCCTAAACCAAGTTATTCCAAAGAGTCCACCATACCTACCTACTAGCTTATGCTATTCCAAGTATATTCATGCTTTTGTTTACCTTCCGAATTAAACTTGTTATGAGAAAACTAGTGATTAAAGTTCTCACGAACTTGATGGCACACTTTACTTTTCTTGCCCTTAATAAACTTGAACCATTGTGTCGTCTATGTTGTATATGCTTGCACTTATTTGTTGGGAATTAGCAGAACCATGTTTCATGGGGAACGCTTTCAACATTGCACTTGGTACTTGTACCTAGTTGATATCATGCTCTTTTGTATATGGATGTCGATTTGTGAAATGAAAGGGAGCTTGTAAGTCCATGGAGTTATGTATATGTGTTAGAGAAACACAGGGTCATTGGTCTAATCCATGCGACATGGTGGAAACCTGCAGCGTAACCATAATGAGTTGTCTATGAAGCATTCTTCTTATAAAAAGAGTCCTATATTGAGAAAAAGAAAAAGAAAAAAAGATACTATGAAAAGAGGAAAGAGAAAAAGCACCATATTCCCATGGTAAATAAGAAGAATGTTGAGATGCTCGTTATGCCTTGCCTTGTCATTTTGATATGGGGATTCTTCTGTATCATCGGGCAAGGGGTACCCTGTTGGCGGTTCTCTATGATACACATGTACTTACGATGACAAGAACTTACCGGTGACTAAACTTGAGTAGCATGAGGAGCGACCCTCGTATACAAGGGACATGAGATTTTTGACTTATACTTCGTCAAGAATGTACACCATAGTTTGTTCACTTTAACCTTAATCACTTCAAGATGCTTATGATAGGGGCAATGAGAGCTGAAAGCTAATAAGTACCATAATTTTTGGAAGCTCTTTATGAGACTTGAATCCCTACTTCCTTCTATGAAGGCCTTTCTTCCACCATTATATTGAGTCTCCACCTTCTACCTTTATGCACCTACTTTGAGAGCATAGTGGCCATTCTTAGATCTATGTGCATTGTCCCAAGACTAGTTGATTGATGCATAACTTGATATTGCTTGTTTTAAACTATTTGTATCTAGTCACTTTTATGAACTTTGAAGGTGTTCTATGCATTTATATTTGCTACTCTATGAGGGACAAGCTGAATACTATTATGCTATGTTTTCTTTATGTGAAACAAATAAACGTCTTGCAAAGCATTGTTATTCATGAATCTTTGTTTGTGTCTTTTCATGTTGCAACATAGTTGCTTTGCCTTATTGTTAGAACTTTGTATTTCATGTTATGATTGAAGTACTATGATCCCACCTTTGAATGTTTTACAAATACTTTGATCAAGTTTATGATGGTGCATGTCACCTCAAAAATTATTCTTTCTTTTTACCACTTACCTACTCGAGGACGAGCAGGAGTTAAGCTTGGGGATGTTGATACATTGCAAATGTATCTATAATTTTTGATGTTCCATGCTTGGTTTTATCCACTTTCTTGTGTTTGGTTCCAACTTTGGAGTACTTTTCATATGATTTCTTGGACTAACCTATTAACAAGTGCCACAGTGCCAGTTGCCTGTTTTCTGCTGTTTTTGGTTTCAGGAAAGTCAGAAAATGAATATTCTCAGAATTGGACGGGACAAAAGCCAAAGTTCCTATTTTACCGAAAGACTCACGGAGCCAGAAGACGAGACAGAGAGGGTCCACAGGGTGGCCACACCATGTGGTGGCGCGGGCTAGCCCTGGTCGCGCCACCAGGTGGTGTGGCCCCCCTGGCCGCCCACCGACCTTGCCCTCTGGCCTATAAGAAGACTCCCGATGCGTAAACCCTAAAAAATCAAGTCTCCAGCCACGAAAAGTTTTGCAGCGCCGCCACCACCGAAGGGGAGATTCGGGGGACAGAAAGTCTCTGTTCCGGCACCCTGCCGGGATGGGGAAGTGCCCCCGGAGCCATCTCCATCGATCTCCACCACCATCTCCATCACCATTGTTGATTCCCATGATGAGGAGGGATTAGTTCTCTCTCGAGGCTAAGGGTTCTACCGGTAGCTATGTGTTCATCTCTCTCTCTATGCATGATCTTATTGAGATCATGAGCTTGTAATCTATAGATCTGCCTTGCTACTCAAGTGCTTTATTAGATCTCTGCTCTCCCCATGTGTGTGAAAGTGACAGCGTGCTCACCATGGTGGCACTTAGGCTAGAGATTACAAATACTTGTTATGAGTTATATTTGGAGTTGGATGTCTTTATGAAATTGTGGTGTTTGTTGGACTCATCTAGTGCTCAAGGTGACAGTGTGGGGTTTTCTAGATGGGAAAGATGAACGTTGAGGAGTGTTGTTATAGCCCTACCGTTGATTAGAGTGTCCAACTGGAGAGTAGTTAAGAGTAGTATCATAAATAGAAGATATTTATATGAGAGTGTTCACTAGTGAAAGTATGATCCCTAGGCCTTGTTTCTAAGCATTGATACTTCGTTTGCTACTAGATATGTTACATGTTTGCTTGCTTCCATCTTTATTTCAGTTTTACTTTAGTCTTTTCCACGCCATCAAGCTATTTTATATCACCTTTACCACTTATAATTATCCATACCACTTGTATTTCACTATCTCTTCGCTGAACTAGTGCACCTATACACCTGACAAGTGTATTGGGTGTGTTGAGGACACAAGAGACTTCTTATATCTTGATTGCAGGTTTGCTTGAGAGGGGATACCTTTGACCACTTCCTCCCTGAGTTCGATAAACCTTGGGTGATCCACTTAAGGGAAAACTTGCTGCTGTTCTACAAACCTCTGCACTTGGAGGCCCAACACCTGTCTACAAGAATAGAAGTGCGTAGACATCAGACCCTTCTATGCAAGAACATAGGTTCTAAGCTTGTTGTTTATTTACAAAATCCTATGATGAGTTGTTCACCTCACTTGGGTGTTCCTATGAGGATCTTCTTATCCAACAAACTTTATTTGTTGAAAAACTAATGGATGAAAGCTTGTTTAGATGACTCACCAACTGAATGATGTTGGTGATGCTACTGTAAAGCTTGTTGTACTTCTTGGTTTAGGTTTTGTTCTTGTTGATGAAGAACTTGGCCTTGTTAGCTTGGGTATTTCTTCCTTCTTGCTCTTGCTTGATCTTGCTATCCTCCTACACCATCTCCTCCTTCAGGTGATCATCTTGTATGGTTTATTAATGGATTTCTGTGGTTATTTGCTGGTTGATATTGTGGATATCTAGCAAGATATGAGGTGATTTCTAAGGTGTGCTTGAGATAAAACTATGATTGTGGCTTTGAAGTGAGTAGCCAAATGTGTGCAAGTAGCTGTGCTACAATTGGGCTCTTTCTTGTGCACTTCATGTGATGGTTGTGGTGTTGAAAACACACCGATGCATGTTGATGACTATGCTTCTTGTGTGCATGCATCACCTAGATGGATGAGATCATGTAAAGGCTTGATATTTTTTGATGTTATACCCCTTTTACCTTTTTATCTCTCTTTGGTGAAACTTGCCCTTATCTAGTGCCAATGATGTAGTGCTAAGATGGAGAACACATCATGTGTATATGAGTAGACTGCTTATAGCTGAGACCCACATGGTGCAAGTTCCCACTCTTGGAACTTGTGCCTGTGGATGAGCTTAGCTTGAGCTGATATTTTCTCTAGCTTTGCTATTATCTGCATCTTGCAAAGTGGATTTGATTTGCCCCTTTGGTTTATGATGCACAGCCTGAAACCTTTCACTAGATAAGAACAGATACTCACATTGGTGAAACTAGTCCCTAAACAAATGCTCAGTGATGACATTTTAATAGTGCAACTCACTATTTAGTTTGAGAGCACAACTAACACTAATCCCCTCTCTGTTTATTTCATTTCCTGTCTTTGTTTGCAGGTACAAGACCAAGTGATGAAGATTAAGAAGATTTAGTATAGGGTTTAATTTAGGATTAGCTTTTTATTTTCATTTGTAATCTTTTTCTTTTCCTTTTGTAAGAACAATGTAATATATATGGTTTATTCAATAAATATTTCATTTATTTTATTACAATTGTTTATATGTTGTAATTTCTTATTACTTGAGAAATTCTTGTATTTATATTGTTGCTACTAAATAAAGGAAAGAATTAACAAATAACTATTTGAGTTATACTTTTTGTATTGCTTCAATTCTCTTTATTGTTTTATAACAATTAAATATTCAAACAATATTAACTAATTCTTTTTGGAAAACAATTAAACACTAATTAATTCTCACTTTCAATTTTTTTAATGATTCAAATTATTCACCCAAATTCATAATAATTCCTAAGGATCGTGTCAGAATTCATAGCAAATACTCCTAAGAGCTAAAACCTAACTCAAATAAGTGAAAGAAACCCGGATCTCCCAGGGTTTTTTTGGCAAAAAATTTACCCCAAATTTTCTTATGCATGAATGCAAATGCACAAACTCTTTCCTATAGCCCTAAATGCTGGGGCATTATAGTGGGCACCCTTAGGGCCCCGTAGTTTTGGTGTCTAGATTATCTATGTGACGCTGCCGGAGGTAGGACGGCCATTTTAATGGGTCCTACTAGGGGCACCACCGAATCACAAAGTCTTAAGGGTCCTATCAGAGTTGTAGCGGTCCCAAAAGGGGCTTAATAGAGATATGGCGTGTTGAAGGATCTTGTTTGCATATGGGAACATGGAGAAGGGAAGTAATCAGCTTTGGTCCTTATACCGGTCCCCATACAAAGGAAGTATGGACATGGTCATGACTTTGATGTTTAACATGGATAAGGATCTCTCATGGATAAAGCTACACGCATTAGCAGAGTTTAAAAAAGTGTGGCGTGTTACTACCTGTTCGGGGAAGGTGCTGCAAACGTTGTAGGAAGGGAGCTCCATGAAGTTCTAATCAACCTGTGAAGGCTGACAAACATAGCTTTTCAGAATAAAAGCAACCACTAAAGAAATGTTTACGAAAACCTACATGACCTACGACTTTTTCTCTGTGGTTATGGATAGTGCATCAAACACTCCTTTTTAGTGAACTTGCTGAGTACGCTCATACTCAATCGTACCTTATTAAGCCTTGCTAGATCTCAGATCAATCACTGACATCTTCTGGAGGTGGACTACTTTGAAGTGTTGAAGATATTCAGTGGGGATCAATGAAGTAAATGACTACATCAAGAGCAATAGAAGAGAAGCTGAAGAGTAGTGTATAGACAAATCCCTAGATACTAGAACCTACTTCTATAGGGCATTTCTTTAATAGCAATCGCAAGCCATAGATATATATTAGTAGTAATGTTAATTCTGGAATAGACTCCAATTTTCTATTTTTGGTGTTCTTATGTATATTGTTTTCCTCACTATTTTGAGGAAGTTTTCTGGATCATTTGTAAAGATTTTAGTTATAATCTATAGGCGTGTCTTGGACCCATGATATTTCTGTTGTACCACTCTGAGGTATGTAATACTAGTGGAACTGTGTTTCATTGGTGTTATGTCAATGATTATAGTGTACTACATCATGCAGTGGTATGCTAGGTCACTGCGGTGTGCCAAACGAAACAACAGGGGCCTTACGCTTCTTGGAAGGTACCTCATGTTGCTCTTCTATCTCTTCATCCATAGTCACTTCTGGATATTCTGGAGGATAACCCTCGATTGGAGTCAGTTCTGACACGGGGAGAGCTACAAGCTAAAAGACGGAACAAATATTTCAGTATAGCACAATGATGGATGATGATGATAATGAACAAAACAACTAAGTTGATAGGTTTAATGGTCAAGGGTCTCTCTGCAGTATACATGTGCATGGATATATCAGGGACTTTCTTGTTCACCCGTTCCTTGATCAACCACTAGATCCGGGTCTTGTATTCCTTTGAGGGAATCCAGTTCGGGCTGACCCTCAAGATGTCCTTCTTGTCAAGGGTAACCGAATGCATCAGCCTCTTGCCATGGTGTTGTAGAGGTTGAATCCGATGATCCAACCAGTAGTGCGCCAAGTCGGATCCCCTCAAACGTTTCTTGTTCATTAGAAACTTGATCCGCCTATTGGCCCGGATCAAGTCATCAGATACTTCTAGCGCTTCTGCGTCCCACGAATCTTTGGGGGTCGCAAGGCCATCAACAAAAAACCGGCAAACTTTCATCCTTTCTAGGAGTCGACATGTCCTTATGGTAAAAGAATGTTGATGTTCATATTTTCACTGGACCACTAGCTAAAATCCTAGGATAGAATCAGTCCCTCATAAGGACTAAGCCAAGAGTTCTAGTATTGTAAGGAACACTAGAAATAATGGAATTCTTCTAGGTACCAAAGTAGTACCGGAAAAGTGTAATACTTGGTTTGATTCCGAGAAATCCGTCACTAAGAGCCACATGGGTACTAAAGCTCTAGCAGTGAATTGGGAGGAATATTATGGAGTTGGACATTGTAGTACCTTAGTACCTTGGAGAAGAACTCCGACGGTGGAAAGCATAACCCAAGGTCAACATGCATCGTGAAGTGGACGCGCTCGTCGTCGCGTGGCGTCAGGACCGCTTCCTTGAGGCTGCTCCACCATGCACCGGTGGGAAGGTAACCTTAATCCTCCATTTGATACAAATTCTCATTCTCAATGATGCACGGGATCTAGATCCAGCACCACTTCCTCTCCTCCGCCACAATCGACATCGATGTCGTGCCCGCCACAGATGCAGATTTGGCCATCTCACTAGAAGACCAAGAACTGGCGGTGCTGTGGTTTTTGATGGTGGATAAAAGGAGATAGGGAGGCACATAGAGAAGCAAGGAAGAATACACTGGCGTAGAAGTGAAGAAAAATGAAGATTTCCCCCCTTTATAACTGATCTGCAACAAGATTCGTGCTAATCACGCTGGATTTGTGCCACGTGTCACAGAACGCTCACGGAAGTTTCTCTCTGAAGCCTCCGCCTCCTCAATCTCCATGCATGTATTGAAATGGCGCCTCGGTTCCATGCGACATAGGACCCATCAATAGTAAATCTGATAGGATAAGTATCAATGACGTGACAAGTCCTGAAAAGTTCTCGGGATACATCATCAAAAATATTTCTAGTTCAGTTTCAAATGAGTGTGGGAATAAGAGTAATGAATCAACAAATCCAACTCAACAATTACTCGGATCCTACAGTTTTATTTGGAGTTTCAAGAATCCCTCAAGATTCTGCAGCCGAAGAACATTGAAGCTAAACGAAGAAATATGACTTTGGATCTTGGAGGCTTCTAGGGGATACTATCGCAGATATACTTTCCGGGTATACCCACTGCTACTCACCGACCAGTGTGGCCCACTTCCGAGTTAGTGCTTTGCTCCACGGGCGACCCAGTTAGGGAAATAAGTTGGAGGCTCATCTGGTTACGGAAAGGCCTAGAAGACTTACCGACTTAGGCCTGTAGTAGACTAGTAATCCAAGTTGTACTTTGTATCGACTTTGTATCATATCCGGATAGGTTTCTCTTGTAAAACCTAGTTCAGATGACTATATAAGCCGACCCAGGGGCCAGGCTTTAGGGCATAATCTTACACAACTCAAATAGGTGATATCAATCCTTGTAATCCTCTATAAATATCCGGCTCTGCCATTGCAGTGGATCCTAGCAGGAATTAGGATCTGACCACCGCAGTCAGATATGAACCTTGGTAAACAAAATTGTTCAGGGTCCTAGAAAACTATACGTCCTATGCCCTAGCTTTTCCCACGCCTTGAGGTGAAGGGTTCGCAACATAGAAAACCAAAACTTTCCTACGTTAAGATCACCAATTGCACCAAGATCAAATATAGTAGATGCTAGTAACGAGTAAGAGGGTAACCAGCACAACTAACCCTCAAAGACCAAAAGACATTTAAGAAAATTGATTTCGTTATTGATGTAGTCGATCACATGCCAATCTCAAGATCGGGTTGAAGAACACTGCAACCCAGTAGCGTATCCGTCCTCGGGCACATGTCCGGCTCCCGACAGCCTCCATGCATCCACTCTAGCAGAGAAGCGGAAGGAGTAGATAAATCTTACTCCGAGAATCCAATAGAAAATGTATCTCGCTAATCCAAAGGAATGGGTAAAATTCTAGAGGGAGAAGAGAACCTTCATGAGGAGGTGGTGCAAATGGATAGGATGCATGGGCCTCCTTTTATAGGGGAGGAGGCAGCCCATGCGGGCTTGGACACCAGCCATGGTGGTTCCCCCACCTATCCCCTCATTCATGTTGGTGGACTATCCACTCACATCAAGTACTCTTCCACTCACATGCATTTATTACCCATTAGCATAAATGCATTTTTATCTTTAAACCAAACTCTTTTGTTTATTTTGTTCAGAATTTTTTCAATTACTTTAATTAACCAATATTCACATAAAACCCCTTGCATTGTTTCGATATTACACCTGAAACCATTTCTAGTGATTTGACCCAAAACAATTTCGATGATCATCGAAACAATTTCTACTCTAACAAAATTATTCTCGAATATGTTTTATCTACCACTTAGTGTTGGTGAATCTTAAGTGTGTCACCCTACGGTTTGTGAATAATCCAGACATGATAGAAACACCTCTCTTATCAATAATCAGAAGCGGGACCTGCAGATCTGTCCTGACTCCTACACATTCAACGATGACTCTTGTGATTGTGTGAACCATCAACGTCGTATCCAATTCCTTATGTCTTGCGATTCTTTACTTGTCTGAGATACATTCACAGGTATTAACCATACACTAGTTCGATCTTGTTCCTGATAAGTATTCTTTACTTGTTCTGTGATACAATATCCTTGTGACCTAGTCACGTGCTTGCAAGCCGTGTTGATGTGATATCACCGAGAGGGACTAGAGTATATATATCCGTCATTAGGATGGACAAATCCCACTTGATCCATGAGCCTCAACGTAACACTTTCGGAATTCCCGAACCCCCCTTTATAGTCACCCTGTTATGGTGTGACGTTTGATGTTATCAAAGCATTCTTCTGGTGTTAGCGATTGACACGATCTCATGGTCTAAGGACTGGGAATACTTCGTATGTGTTTGATGTATCAATGTAAACTAAATGACTAGATTGTATTGCTAAAACTACGTTGGGTGTATGTTCATCATAACATTCTTCTAATGATATGATCCTATTATTAACAATATCCAATGTTCATGATCAGGAAACCTTGATCATCTATTAATCGACGAGCAAGTTAAATGAGAGGTATAACTAGGAACTCTGGTTTGTTTATTAAACACACATGTATTAATGTTTCCAATTAATACAATTCTAACATGATAAATAAATATTTATCATAAACATGTAATAAGATAATAACCATTTTATTATTGCCTCTTGGGCATATTCCCTTTAGTATCCCACTTGCACTAGAGTCAATAATCTAGTTGAAACTTGCGAATTTTAACACCTATGGCTTTTCGGTGTAGTTTATATGCGTTTTCTTGTGGTAAACCTGATCTTTAGATCCTAAACTTTCAGGTTCGTGTGTATTTTCATTTCTTGGCGTCTCTACGCATCACTCATTCTCAAATGAGATGGCATTTTGTAAATTTGGTCCTTTGGTGAGACCTCATTTCTCTAGGGTTAAATCATGTCGATACTATTGTCGTATAATATATCTTTATACTATTATCCCGCTTGGAACTACATCTAGTTTGATTAAAAAACTTCTTGACACAAATGTCCTCCTTTGCTGCTACTAGAGCAGTCATATACTCAACCTTTTTTGTATTATCCATCACAATGTTTTTAACTATGGAACTTATCCAAATATATCATGGAACTTTCTTCCATTACATGTGCCACCTTAACCTATAGCCTAAATTGAGATAAACTTAATTTGTATATTGTGACAAAACTAGCACCAATGTAACACTTTACAAAGAATTGTATGTCACATCTACATACAAAATATATTCTCAGTTCTTCCAAAGATCATAAGAATATCCTTAATATCGTCCAATGATCATCTTATGAGTCACCCTAGGGTATGGTCATAACATTTAGAGCATAGGACTAATATGGATATGTACATATCATGGTACGATTTCTCAAGATATTTATGTGATTTTACTCACCAAGTGTCAAAACACTTGAAGCTAGTTTCACTCACCAAGTGTCAATACACTTGAATCTTGATTCAACCTTTTCCATGTGGCAAGAACTTTCTCATCGTTTTCATATTGAACTCATTCAATATTTTTTCTATGTACATTTTGCACAACCATATTAGCATCTCCATCTATCCATATGAACTTTTATGTCTAATATTCTAGTTTTTCCTAAGTCTTTCATAGAAATCTTATTTTTAATGAAATTATTAACCTATGTCAATAAAAGATACATCATTTCTAATCAACAACATGTCTTCTACATAATGTTAGAAATGTGTCTTAGCACTCCAACTTAATGTCTTGCAAATGCAAGCATCTTCATCGTCTCTTAATGAAATTAAACCTTTTAACAGTTTCATCAAGGTGAAGATTCCAACTCCCCTATGCTTACTTCAACCATTGAAGTTAGCATGCCCTTTTAGCATCCTTTGAATTAACAAAACCCTTCGGACCATGTCACATACATGTCCTAGGTAACCATTCTATTAAAATAATGTTGCTTTGTTTGTTCAACTACCATATACAACAATTTACATATGTATTGGTTGCTACTCTAATCCGTATATACTAAATATCGCTACGAAAGATCGAATTTTGTCGTAGCCAACTCCTTGAACATTGTTGTAAACTCTTTTCTGACATGTCAACTATTTCATATATGTGAAACAACCATGTCTATTTCTTTATTGATCCAAATACGGTTGATAGGCTTCATGCCTTCTAGAGGGTCTTTCAAGTTCAAAAACTTGGTTTCTCGTGTATGGAACTATCACAAATTTTATGGTTTCTAGACATTTGACAGAATCAGAGCCCATCATCGGTTCTTTGTATGCAGTTGTTTCATCATTGTCAAACAATAATGATTCAATCTCAAATCTTACTATTTGATTGTTTACCCGACCTATGTGGTTCAATAGGAATTTAGATCTCCTTGACCATAACCTTTGAGGTACGGGAGCCATGAGCATTGTAGCCGCCTCCGGGATACTTTACGGTGTCGTGCTACTCAGCACTTGTTGCTTAGGTTCATAAACCTAATCAAAGTTCTATTGTACTCCCACTTCACTTTTCGTGAAAAATTCCTTCTCAAGAACTTGATGTCCTAAGCGACAAACACTTTTATCTTCCTTGTTATGGAGAAATACCGAACAATTTCTTTGGGATAACCTACAAAAACCTTGCTTATCCAACTTTGGTTGTAAACATTTTACTTATGCGTAGCATACAAAAATTTAAGATAGTGCAACTTGGGTTTTATCCCAAGTCAAAACTCATATGAAGTCATTTCAATGGATCATGATGGTGCTTTTTTTAGTTTAAAAGCGGCAGTCTCTAAAGCTTGTTCTTCAAAATAAAATGGCAGTTTTATAAATGATACCTTTGATCTTACCATGTCAAACAAGGTTTGATTATATTTCTCGAACACTCCATATATTCCTATGGTGTTTCCGGAAACAAAAATCAATGGAACGATTCCTAAAATCTTAGTTGTTTGCTAAAATTTGTAACTCAAATATCTTCATTTATGATCTAATCATAAATTCTTTATTTTCTTGTTATAATGATTTTCTACTTCATATTGAAAGTCTTTGAACATTTTTCAAATATTTCAAACTTCTTCCTCATTAAGTAAATATACACATGTATCTACTCAAATTTTGGAGAAAGTATATGAAGTTGAAATACATCACTCACGACTACACATAATGGACTATATACATCAACATGCACGATGTCTAATAGGTTAGTCATTCGTTCTTTGTTGGTCGTTGAACGGAGTTTTAATTATCTCCAGGAAAGTCTCACAAGGATCAATTGATCAAAATCAAAAGACTCTAAAAATCCATAAACTTGGAGTTTCTTCATGTTTTCTTTCCAATATAATTTAAACGGCGATGTCACTCATAAGTGATATTTTAATCATTTGTCATGCGACATTTTAGCATTAGTACTATGGATGTGATTTCTCCAACTAGACTTGTAAGAGTTCATCCATCTTCTATGGAATATAGTAATTATTTGAATAACCATTATTCTCATAATATCAGAATAAAATAACAATTATTAAAAACAAATCTTGAAGCCTAGGTTTGATTTCAACAAGAAACACAGCAGTTTATTTGTTTCCGATGAGCATCATCCCATATTCTCTTTCTAGTTACTTAGGCCATTTCAGTTCATGAATTGCGTTGTCATGTATGACACTTCACACCAACCAGTTAGGTATCCAATACACAAGAACCACGTTGTTTAACAAGCAAATAATAAACCCACATGTATATCATCTATATACCTAAGTTAGACATTTCTAGTCTTTTCTTTTCTACCAAATATTTTCCAGATTTTCATTCATTTTTAGAAGAACCTATAAACATCAACATTGGTGCCATACACATGACACATAGTCCAAAGTGTGTTAGTCAAACACTATTACCCTTGGGCTTGCACTTTGATGTGTATCACCGTCATCAAATGTCTGGCTTTCTTCCAAAATCTATTCTTTAGTAATATTTTAGTGTAGTAAACATTTTACCTACATCTATTTATTCATCCTATCATGAAAACTTTTATGGTCAAGCTACTATAGCCTATAAGGATGAATTGTGAGTATACTATTAGTTCCAAAAACCTTTTGGGAGATCAGGACGCCTAGCGTCTCCAACCTGTGCAAACTCTCATACAATATGAGAACATGTATCTTAATAAAATTATATTCTATCATATTACAACCAAGCATTGTTTTTAGATATCACAATATCTTCCATGCATGATGGTTTATGAAACAATTCTTTCAGCTCCTAACCTTGATACTGAAACAACTTTCAAATATCAAGGATCATGGAGGCAAGCATGATATTGAGATACTAACATTGGAACTGTTACTCTTAATTTAATAATACTTATTAAACTTCATAGAGTACTGGAGTTTGCTAAAAGTTTGCAATAGGAATTTAAACTTTAGATTGACACTCAAAACAATATGATACCAATTCATAAAGTTAAATATCCAAATTCTATAGTTCTACTATCTCAATTAAAACTAAGCGTAAGGTAGTAAGAATGCCAATGACTACAACAAACTATGCAAATTCACTTTGATTTAGTTTGTGATAAATTGAGTTCTACTAAAATCATATTACTATGTGAACTCCCACTCAAAAACAACATCCCTCAAATCGTTTTGGTGATTACATGAACCAAATTAACTACACCAAGACCGATCATCACGTGAATTGGTACATCTACAAAGGCGAACATCGATATACATCACATGTCCTGCAAAAACAAGTTAGACACCTCTAATTTCTTTTGCATATTTTATGTGGCTTTAAGCTTAAGATGAATTATTTATCCTATGAACTTCAAACCACAACGGTTTTAAACAAATTATTAAAAACCCATTGTAAACTAGATCTTAGCTATAGTAGGAGAGACAGGCACCCGCTAGCAACTTATGCAATACGAGTTGCATGTCAAGCGTGGAACAAGTCTTATCTGTGAGGACATGTAAAGTTAGTCTGGGCCACTTCATCCCACTATGACACTAAGATCCAATATGCACAAAAAGTTGCAATAATATGATCATCAATGCCCATAACCAAATGTGTTCTACTCATAAAGAACATCTACGCATAGATATGACTCTGATGAAGGATTTGCAACATAGAAATTGCGCCAAGATCTAATCTGGTAGATGCTAGTAATGAGTAAGAGGGTAACCAGAATAACAAACCCTCTAAGACCAAAATCCTTTTAGAAAACTGATTTTGATGATGTAGTCGATCACTTGCCGATCTCAAACTCAAGTTCAAGAACGTTGCAACCCAGTAGTGTATCCGTCATAGGCACACGTCCAACTCCCAACAACCTCCAACGGGGCTTAGCCGCCGACCATTGTGGTGCACCCCACCTCTCCCCTCATTCATGTGGGTGGACTCTCCACTCACATCAAGTCCTCTTCCACTCACATGCATTTATTACTCATTAGCATAAATGCATTTTTCTCTTTAAATAAAACTCTTTTATTTATTTTATTCAGAATTTTGTCAATTTATTTAATTAATTTTTTCACATAAACCTCTTGCATTGTTTCAATATTACACCTGAAATCATTTACAGTGATTTGACTTGAAACAATTCCGGTCATCATCGAAACAATTTTTGCTCTAACAAAATTATTCTTGGGTATGTTTTATCTACCACTTCGTGTCGGAGAACCTTAAGTGTGTCACCCTACGGTTTGCGAATAATGCAGACATGATAGAGACACCTCTATTATCAATACTCAGAAGAAAGACCTGGAGATCTATATTGACTCCTACACATTCAACGACGACTCTTGTGATCGTGTGAAGCATCAATATCGTATACAATTCCTTTTGTCTCGTGATACTTTACTTGTCCGAGATCTGATCACATGCATCAGCCATACCCTAATTCGATCTTGTTCCTGACAAGTACTCTTTTTACTCGTTATGTGATACAACATCCTTGTGACCTAGTCTCGTGCTTGCAAATGGTGTTGATATGATATCACCGAGAGGCCCTAGAGTATATCTCTCTGTCATTAGAATGGAAAAAATCTCATTCTTGATCCATGAGCCACAACATAATACTATCGGAATGCCCGAACCCACCTTTATAGTCACTCTGTTATGGTGTGACGTTTGATGTTATCAAAGCACTCTTTCGATGTTAGCGATTGACATGATCTCATGGTCTAAGGACTAGGAATACTTCGTATGTGTTTGATGTAGCAATGTAAACTTAATCACTAGATCATATTGCTAAATCTACTTTGGGTGTATGTTCATCATAACATTCTTATAATGATATGATCCTGTTATTAACAACATCAAATGTTCATGATCAGGAAACCTTGATCATCTGTTAATCAACAAGCTAATTAAATGAGAGGCATAACTAGGAACTCCGGTTTATTTACGAAACACACATGTATTAATGTTTCCGATTAATACAATTCTAGCATGAGAAATAAATATTTCTCATAAACAAGGAATAAGATAATAACCATTTTATTATTGCCTCGGGCATATTCCCTTCATGAGGACCCCCTCATGACGTACTTGTTTTGAATGCGATGACATGTTTTACATAAAGGAGTATGATGTATTTAGATGAAAGGTGTACCAGAGTGACAACGACGGCACCACCGAGTGATAGAAACGGGGAAACCAACATCCTTTATCTAGAGTAAAAAGGAAGGAGTGTGACAGGGTGGAGTGATAGCAACCACATGCTATAGTGACGTGATGTCTACGCACTTCTATTCTTGTAGACAGTTGTTGGGCCTCCAAGTGCAGAGGTTTGTAGAACAGCAGCAAGTTTCCCTTAAGTGGATTACCCAAGGTTTATCGAACTCAGGGAGGAATTGGTCAAAGGTATCCCTGTCAAGCAACCCTGCAATCAAGATACAAGAAGTCTCTTGTGTTCCCAACACACCCAATACACTTGTCAGGTGTATAGGTGCACTAATTCGGCGAAGAGATAGTGAAATACAAGTGGTATGGATATAAGACAACGGTGCCAGAAAATAGCTTGATGGTGTGGAAGAGACTAAAGGCAAAGTGAAATAAAGATGGAAGCAAGCAAACATGTAACAGATCTATTGCAAACGGTGTTTCAATGTTTAGAAACAAGGCCTAGGGATCATACTTTCACTAGTGAACACTCTCATATAAATATCTTCTATTTATGATACTACTCTGGACTAGTCTCCGGTTGGACACTCTAATCCATGGTAGGGCTATAACAGCACACCTCAAAGTCCGCCTTCCCCATCTAGATAACCCCACACTGTCACCTTGAGCACTAGATGGTTCCAACAAACACCACAATTTCATAGAGACATCCAACTCCAAATATAACTCATAACAAGTATTTGTAATCTCTAGCCTAAGTGCCACCATGGTGTGCACGCTGTCTCTTTCACACACATGTTGAGAGAAGAGATCTATTAAAGCACTTGAGTAGCAAAGTAGATCTACTTGATTACAAAGCTCATGATCACAATATGATCATGCATAGAGAGAGATGAACACATAGCTACTAGTAGAACCCTTAGCCTCGAGGAAGAACTAATCCCTCATCATCATGAGAATCAGCAATGGCGAGGAGATGGCTCCAGGGGCACTTCCCCGTCCCGGCAGGGTGCCGGAACAGAGACTTCTGTCCCCCGAATCAACTCTTCGGTGGCGGCAGCGCTGCAGAACTTTTCGTGGCTGGAGGCTGGATTCTTTAGGGTTTCTGCATCGGAGGCTTCTTATAGGCGAAAGGGCGATGTCAAAGGGTGGACTAGGGGCCCACACCACCTGGTGGCGTGGCCAAGGGGACCCGTGCCACCACATGGTGTGGCCAGCCCCTGGCCCCTCTCCGTCTCGTCTTCTGGCTCCGTGAGTCTTCCGGTAAAATATCGACTTTGGCTTTTGTCTGGTCCAATTCCGAGAATATTTCTTTTATGGCTTTTCTGAAACCAAAAACAGCAGAAAACATGCAACTGACACTGTGGCATCTTGTTAATAGGTTAGTTCTAGAAAATGTATAAAAATACTCCAAAGTATGGATAAAACATAAGAAAGTAGATATAAAACAAGCATGAAACATCAAAAATTATAGATACGTTTCCAACGTATCATAACGCAACACACATATATACTTCTTTCAACTATGTGTGCTTAGGTCATGTAGCCGCTATAAATATTAACCATTAAAGCATGAAAATCGTGTATGACATTTATCATCTTGTAACATGATCACCACCATTGTTAGAAAGAGAGAGATCAATTGAAACCATGAACCCAAGTCCATTGTTCCTATAAGAGTAAATCACCGCCTTGTCCTCTTGCATTTATAGGATTGGGACACTTTTCATTTGTTGTATTGTTGAATTTTACTTCCAAGCATTAATCAACCTACTTATTCCTTTAAGTTGTTTAGTGCATAGACAAAAATAACTTGTTACACTCTACTTGGAGAGTAAATAGCTTTTCCTTCTCGCTCATGTAGATCGATATCCACACTTCCATATTGAGAGGTGCTATATTAATCCCCCGCTCTTGGGGGTTATCAGGCGTCTGGTCCGAAATTGAGATCTTAACGACGACAACAAGTCCGTCGGCGATACGATGGGTCGTATCCTAGAACGGTGGCCATGAGTGCGTGGTCATTGTACTCCTCTGTCGGGGCTACCATGCCTGCGGTGCGAGACACAACACAATCGCCTAAGGCCGATCGCCACTCCAGATCTCTCGGTGGTCCATGCTCCTCCGTGGGAGAGGGACCGTCCATGGGGATAGGGTAAGACGATGATGCCAAGATCCGATCTAGTGATTGGGACAACACAGGCAAAGGCGATGTCCAATTAGGTGTGTGGGAGAGCGACTGCCCATGGTGAAGAGGCAAGGAGAGCCACGACGAGCTCCGACCTGGAGAGGTGCATCCGGAGGTGAGCTTGGGGTAGTACGTACAGAATACAATAGACAAAAAGTCGATATTAGACTGTGTGTGTTTATTTTGTCATTTTCTTGCTATCTTCCAGCATAGTTTACGTGATAATCCGTTCCTGCCAATTTGTTCACGTTTTTCACCATCAATAGTTGGAGTTTGTTTTTCTAGTTCAACTTTTGCCTTCACTAGAAACGAAATGAAAACAGATATAGCAAACAATGGACCATCTACCCCCATCCAAAATGTTTTAAACCGTGTAAACATTTAAAAAAATCAATGTATCTTCTGTTTTTATTTTATTTGTAAATTTTGTATTTCGCACCAATGTTTACCTTAATAAGACCAATTATTCCATTTGAATGGATTTTAAAAGAAGAATATTTATCTTATTTGAATGTTTTCCAATGAAAACATTTACCTCATTTAAATGAATTTCTAATAAAAAATGACTTATATGAACGAGTTTTCAATAATAATATTTACCTCATTTGAATGATTTTTAGTAAGAATATTATCTATTTTGAATGATTTTTCAATACAAACATTTATGTTATTTACAAAAAAATTCAATACAAACATTTATGTTGTTGGAATGATTTAAAAAAATGATTCGAACAATTTTTTAATGTGAACATTTATGTTATATGAAAGACTTTTTATAAAAAACATGAACTTTTTTACACCTTAAACTCTATTTTAAAATACTCCCTCCGTCCCAAAATAGATGTCTCAATTTTTTTAAAATTTAGATGAATCTAGATACTATTTAGTATATAGGTTCGTCTAAATTTTGACAAATCTAAGACATCTATTATAGGACGGAGGGAGTATAAAATAAACACAAAAGAAAACGAGAAAGAAAAGAAAAGGAACAAATAAAAACATGAAAAGAAATAAAAAGAAAAAGGAAACATGAATAAATGAAAAGAAAAAGAAAAATAAAGAACACTTGAAGAAAACACAGAAAATCGGAATACAAAACAGAGCAGGGATGAGGCATGTAGTCGCTCCTGCGTGGTCGCCCCGATACGGCCTAGTAAGAGGTACGTTTTTTATTGCCTGTTTGTTTTTATTTTCTAAAAGTAATAAAACACTAGGTTTTGAAAATGTTCAAATACAAAAAAATGAAGAACTGAAAAGTGGTCATATTTAAAAAATGCTTAAATTTGGAGAAACAAAATAAATTTGAGAACTATTCACATTCAGAAAATGTTCATATATCAAAAATCTGATTTAAAAATAAGATGTTTAAATTTGAAAATTATTCAAATCTAAAATTGTTGAAAACTTAAAATTAATTTGATTAAAAATATCAAATTCGATTTATTCATATTTAAGAAAAAGAAAATATAAAAAAGCAAAAAAATAAATAAAAACAAAAAGGAAGAAAAAAAGAAACAGAAAAGGAAGCTATAGGAAGTAAATGGACTGTCCGAATGCGGGCACCGCGTGGGTGGAAGGCCAGATAGCGCGACGGAAAATAGGATTCACCCAGAATGCCTTCTCGGAAGGAAAATGATACAGATCCCCCGGGGGATAACGCCTCGCGATCCCCCGGGTCGCTGCCTCGCGCGTGACAACGTGGGTGGGACCCAGTCCTTCTTCTTCGTCCCAAATCCTTTTTCCAAAAAAGAACACAACCAGTCGCGCGCCGTCTGCTGCTTGCCATTGCCGCTGCGGCCAGCGTCAGCTTGACCTCGCCGCTTTGCTTTACTTGCCGCCCGCCGCCCCGCTGCGGCCAGCGTGCTGACCCTCGCCGCTTACTTGCTTGCCGCGCCGCTGCGCCTTTAGGTCTCCCCATATCCGCATGTGCTCGCCATGGGCGACAGTTACAGTCACGACGGGCTGCGTGAGGTCGCTACAAGTAGCGGCGAAGCTTGCTACCACTATGGCGACGCTTTGCTACAAGCTGCGGTAGGGCTTGCTACTACACAATGACGGCGACATGCTTGCTACCACGACGGTGGCGGGGCTTGCTACCACAACGATGGTGCTTTGCTACAAGCAGCGCTAGCGCTTGCTACCACAGTGGCGGTGCTTTGCTACCAGCAGTGACAGCGCTTGCTACCATGTGTTAATGTCTCTGATGAAGTCTTTTTTTTGCTACATGTGTTAATTTTTTTTGCTAAATCTGTTTAATGGTTTTGCTACAATATAGTAAATTTTTTGCTACAAGTTCTCCGGCGAGATATTCCGGCGAAAGTCTCCGGCGAGTCTCCGGCGACATCGGTTTTGCTACATTAGAACGAAACTTCTGCTACAAAGTCCCGGCGGTCTCGGCGAGTTCTCCGTGAACGGTCTTTTTTGTTCTATTTTCTGGGCGAACCGTTTTTTGCTACAATGGAGTAAAAGCGGGACCAATGTAGCAAAAGCGGGACAAATGTAGCAAAAACGAGTAAAGGACGGAACGTGAAGATCTGGACCATCGATCTGTGCTGATCTAACGGCTGGGGACCCGGGGGATGGAGGGACGCCTAGCATTGCCCAGAAGCATTAAGAAAAATAGCAACGAGTCAGAATAACATGCCAGGCCCAGAATAAGTGCGGGTGCACGGAGCCTACTACCACACTCTATGAGTGGGAAATAGGATTTCTCGACGCTAATAACGCCCTCTCACATGTGAGCTCGTGGTGGGATGGCCCGTTAGTGGTCGATAGGGAGTCCAGTTATATTTTTTTTTGTTCCTCTTTTTTCTCCTTTTTACTACTTTCCGTTTCTTTTGTGGTTTTCCTTTCCATTTTCCCTTTCTACTTAACTTTTTCAAAATGAATATTTTTCACGTCTGAATAAACTTTGAATTCGAAACATTTTCTAAAATTAGTTCTTTTTAATTTTGAATATTTTTCAAAATATGACATTCTAAAGTACATTTCATAAAAATATTAGAAATATATGAATTTTTACCTAAAACAGAAAAAGCTAAATAGTACCCATTTATTGGGCCGAGTAAGAGAGCAGCCCATTAAAGGTTGCTGCAGGCGGAACCACGCGTGGTCCTGTGTCGAGCGGGATATTTCTACATTAGGGATTATAGGTCTACGGATAGATCAGATTAATTTAACCAATAAAATATAACTTATATATCATCAAAGTTATATCATTAGAAAATATAACCTTTAAAGTTTCTAATGGTATAATTTTTATGCTATAATATTTATATTTTGTTATTCAAATTAGCAACCTAGTTATCCGCGCGGGACTTATAATCCCAAACGGAGGGAGTATACCAGAGGCATGAGTGAACAATAATTGATGCAGTGGCAGTGGTAGCTAGTGATCAGAACTTTAATTTGCTGCAAGTCGCGCGGCAGGTGTGTGTTTTCTGGATGTTTGTGTCTGGTCCACAACTCCACATGCATGCCATGCAGCTCTCTCCACGTACACCACGTAAGTACGTGATGTCGGCAACCTAGCTATTCATGCATGTATGCTACCTTGTCTCTACCCCATACACATACAGTGCAGCCTCCACACATCCCTACTTGCTACTCCTCGTCGCCATCATGGTGGCATTTTGAGGATGGTGTGGCAGCGTGTGGGCCCACTTCAATTCAAAGGTATTCAAGTGAATACCTAAATATTTTTGAAAAATATCATTATGTGAATGTTCTATAGGATATATAATAGAAGAAAATTGCCTATTATGAGATAAATGGAGAAGTAGCTCAAATGGTTTGTAAGGAACTATCAAGTCATTTGGTTTTGAGTTCAAACAACCCCCCATATATTCATGTTTTTGTTAATTTTCAAAATAATATTTTGCGTCTATTTTTTTTGTTATAGATAGTTTATATAGAGTTTCTTCTACTGTTATGTTTCCATGTTAACTCAAATATTTAGAAAGTTGTACCAAGTTACATATCCGGCACTGTTATTTTCATAAATTTAAACGCTTTTCAAGCAAAGTGTCACCACCGTGCTGGTCTCTTAAGCACATAGTATATATGTATGATCATTTGTTCACACCTAATTATTTAACACACTTTATTTCATGCAATAACAAGTATTAATTTTTTTGGAGAATTAGAATTTTGAATACCCACACTCAAAATTTTGGGCCTGCCCCTGGAGCGAGATGGCGTTTACCTGTGACGTTTGCATAAGGTGCGCAACGTTCCCGTGTTTGTAGTAGTCTTGGCGACCATGTTCGGTGGGGTTTTGGTAGAGTTGATCTGACCAAGTAGTGATAATGCTACATCCATCCCAAGGCATAAGACATATAATTTTTTGAAAAAAAGAAATTACGTAAAGTTTGACAAAGTTTTTTTTAAAAATATTAATATTTACAATATGAAATATATACCCTTGGATTCATCATATCTATATAATATTACAGTACTTGATAGTTTTTTCAAAAAAATTGGTCAAAATTTTCCATAGCTTGACTTTAAAAAAAATTTATATACCTGAAGTCTTGGGACGGAGGCAAGTGAGGCGGGTAAGAAGGCGCATGAGCGCTCGGCTTGTGTTTGACATTGTCAAGGTTGTGAAGTATAGCGATGCTAGATTGGCATATTGGATGGAAACACAAGATGACTTTTATTGACCACCATTTCACAAGCTTCGTTTGAATGTGAAAACTCTAGGTCTAACCTAGATTGGTTGTAACTAGCAACCATAGTACTCCCTCCGTCAAAAAATAAGTGGCTTGACTTTGTCTAAAGGCACCTTTTACGGTACCTTTTACTATTAGTCAAATATGAGTAGTATAATTCGATCTAACGGTTAAGAGAGATTGGCCCATTAGGTCCAGCTAGTAATTATGTTTGGAAAAAAATCGACTAGACCGGCGGAGCTTGGAACAAAACGACCAAACGAGCATGGAACGAAATCATGAGGAGATGCCGCCGCCGCCGCTTCTCCTCCGGACACTCTCTCCTGGACACGGGCCGCCACCAGTGCTTGTACCCCACATTCGCGCCACCGCCTGACCGCACTTCCCTCTCCACTCTCTGCAGCCTCCGCTCCGATCTCCGCGACGCAGGACCCCGTCTCCATGACAGTTTTCAAACCCATCGGCAGAGCCAATGCCCTCGGCACGGTTCAGTTTGCATCAAGTATGTTTGGGAAACTCCTATGTAAGAATTCAATATAAGTTTCAGATGGACGCGGTTCAGTTCGCATCAAGTATGTTTGGGAAACAAATGTTTATGAATTCAATTCAAGTTTCAGATTGTTTTTGGCTTATCAGAATTGTTCAATCTCTAGATTAATTAGAGACGAGCGAGAATTATTAGCGTCTTGTTTTACAGATCGAGTTGCAAGAATATTCTTCCATTGGTAAATTCAATGTATCACCGTCAGTTGTGGCAACAATCGCACACATAACTGAGTTAGAAAACATCATTGTATTCACCGCTGCACCTAAACCATGCAACCATATGTCATGGTCATTAGATCTTAGTACAAAATATCATCCAATTCCTTTGGTTGCAGGGTATGTAAGGCTGAGCATGAAATGGTATTCCTAGTGCTCTGCCCTGTGAAATCAGTCAGTACATAAGTTTCCCTCTAACAGTTGCAACTTAAAACACAAGGACAATTCAGAATTGGTTTTTGCTAAATAAACCATTTAATAGCTATTGTGACAATTTGATCTATTTCCTCTGCTTTTCTGGAAAAACTATGAACGGTTTGGCAATATTATACCAAATAGTTGGCCAATGTTTCGATCACATCTTGGTTAGCATATGCATGCTGCAACGAATCGACACATACAATGTTGCAAATCATGATGAAGCGTTCTTGTTCAAACTATCCTTTTTAGCAGGGAAGGTTCAAACTATCTCTTTGATAACAAGGAGTCGTTTTGGTCTTAGAAACATGGCTACCTTAGAGTCCCAACAAGAATACAAATTTTATACAGTACGTTCGATTAATTTACAAGAAAATTTTGGAAGCCACGTCTCTGCCAAGCAACTAAAGAAAATTAATGAGTAATGTTCTCATAAATCGACCTATGTGGAAATCTAGGTACTGATCATCTTGAAATGGAGCACAAACTAAGTTTACACATCAATTGAATAATCATATAGCTACAAAATTAAGTCTGAACCCATGATGCTTGCATTGGAGAACAAAACAGAACTCACCGCAATGGCCACCTCCTCATCGCTGTCAATGTCACGACAGGAGCGCGCACGCGATGTAGCCGGAGCAGGCCATGTCACCATCCATACCACCAGGCCACGCACGGCATGCCAAGCAGGCCATGAGATGGCGGACTCCGTGACCCTCTCATCCGTAGCCGCTCCTCCAGTTCGGCCTCGACGCACCCCGAGCGTGACCTGGAACGCCGTCACAACCTACTTGCACTCGTCGGCGTCCCGTAGCATAGACTCGCCGGCCAGCTCAGACAGCAGCCGCGTCTTCTCAAAACCTTACTCCTGGAACAGTGACGAGCTCGGACGCCTTGACGATGGAAGAGGGCGGCGTTGTGGGATCTGGTATTTGGGGTTAGGAGGACGACGGAGGGTCGTAGGTAGCGTAGGAGGATGGTAGAGGGTCCGAGGCGGCAGTGAGATGGGAGGCGGCCATGGCGAGGAACTCTGAAACCACGCAGGATCAGAACGAAGGTCATGACTTTTTTTCCGGACGATATCAGTCCCACCCGGCCATGTTTGACTTGGGCTCTACTGGGACGGGCCCGTCTCTGGCCTGTTTTTTTTCTGTCCGGTGCCGATTTTGTCATCAGCAGACCACTAGTATAAACTGTAGTAGTCAACTTTTTAGCACTAGTATAAAACGTTTTAGGCCTTTGGATAGACCAAAATAAATGGCTGTTATTCATTTGAGGGTATCATAAAACAGCTCTTGTCTAAATTTGAATGAATCTAGACATTTTTTAGTGTATAGATACATACTAATAATCTAGATAAATGCAAGTCAGTTATTTATGGACGGTGGAAGTAGTTATACGCCGCTCCTTTGTTGCCTGCATTATCTGGAGATTGCTCAGACTAGGCCTCTCGGCCTATCGGGTGGTTTGATCCAGCAACAACTGCACTTTAGCATCTTCCATTTACTGAACACGCCGCTTTTTTATTGTAATGTTTTTCCTTGTAACAATTTTGTTATATTGGACCTCGATATCTCGACCAGCTGTTGATGTGTGTCTATGAAATATTGTGGATCGAAATGAAGCTTAAATTTTCGATTTTACTACACATGCCCTGTCACTTTAATCATAGCGATAGCTAACAGATCTAGCGTGGGATGGTGCTCAAGCTAGCCCATCATGTCCATGCACGTACACCATTACATGCACACATTATGAAATGGTCGTACAAATTAGAGTTCCGCGGATGTCTCCCGGGTGGGTGGCACTTGAGCTACCTAGCTAGGCTCCTCCTGGCTTGTCACTTCCCAATATCATAGTCCGTCACTACAGGAGAAGCTCGGTATGCCGAGGGCATATTGCCGTCGGCGTAGCCAGGAAAACCCTCGGCGTACGCTACGCCGACGGCTGCCCTCGGCGTATCGTCCTCGGCGGACCTCTCCCTCGGCGGAGCGGCTGGCCGTCGGCGTGGGACAAGACCGTCGGCGTGGCTAACGCCGACGGCCGACGGCGCCTGCGTCGGCGTATAGACCGTCGTGACGTCGACCGCGCCACACGGCGGTTATCAGCGTCGGCTACGCCGACGGCCTCACTCGGCGATACTAATCCACGTGGAGGCTGGTGGGCGGCGCGGCAGCTACGCCGACGGCCTCCCCTCGGCGTCGCTGCCACGTGGAAGCCGGCGGCTTCGGCGCAGATGCTACGCCGACGGCCTCCCCTCGGCGTACTCACGCCGTGGAGGCAGCGCGGTAGCGGCTTTGGCGGGCTGGCCCTACGCCGAGGGCCTTGCCGTCGGCGTAGCCTTGACCATTTGGTCACGCTTACCTCCACGCCGAGGGCAAGGCCGTCGGCGTATCAAATGCACAGTTTTTTTGAATTTTATTGCAGCGAAAGACTCACAGCCATACATCATCATCCATACATCCATACATCATCCATACATCCATACATCATCCATGCATCCATGCAATATATATTCCACACAATTGAAACAAGATCACATATGCCATACATGTATCAACATCGGTCATACAAGATCATCCATACATTAGTCATACAAGATCATCGACATCATCACACATGCCTACAACTCGGAGGAGAGGTGTACAAGATCTCCCCGGTGAAAAGTGGCGACCTCTGCCGAGGTTGCGTCCATGAGAAGCAGCGGAAGAGCCACTGGCGAGGAGTAGGAGAAGTGTGAAGCTCGGGAGAACCACTGCAGAATGGCGGAGATGGACCATCGTCATGAAGCGGTGTGATCCGCCCATCCCGAGGCGTGGCCAAAGTGCCGGTTCGAAGCTCCGTTCCTACATGTTGCCTACATGTTAGCAACTTGCGAGGCAAAGTAAGCGATAACGGTGGGTTCGCAAAGAACTTACCGTGTCGATCGTAGTAGGTCCTAGAAGCTTTTCTTCGATTGCCAAAATGGCATCGGACCTGGCATGGGAGGCACGGGCCCTAAATCTCTATTCGGCCAGTTTGAATATTCATCATCATGGCTGCAAGATAGTTTAGAAGTCAGGCCGTAGTACAACAAACGGGAAGTGGGACTTGTATCTTTTGCAAAAATAAAGGTTCGGACTTACATTTACGTATTGCATGTAGATCGCGATCGTCTCGATCTCGAAGGCCACTGATATTCGTCATAAGCGGCTTCATAGGCGCGTCTAACTCAACTACAATTTCAAATACAAGGAATCTCGTCGGTTAGCCATGCAGAACAAAACTCATAAAGATGATGAAAACGAAAAACTTACATCCTCGGCGGAAGGCGAGGGCCTGAGGCGGGATAGGGGCCGTCGGCGGGGTAGGTAGCCTTGACGGCTGAAGCTCGTCGAGGGTAGGCTTGACCTTCTTATTCAGAATCTTGAGGCGTCCATGCTGCAATCCGTGCCCAGCGGGACCAACGACTCCTCGTCGATCTCCGCGTGAATGGGGTCATCCACATGGGGGTGACGAGCCTTCACCATCGTCTTGTAGTTCCCAAGTCGTTACGGGCGGTCGAAGTACACGAACGCGAGGTTGAGGCTCCGAGTAATTGGGCTTCTTCGCGCATCATCTCATAAACGGCGTCATGAATCACCTCCCGGGTTGTGCCTCGGCCACCTGTATCGCGAAAAGAAAATATTATGCATATGAAGTACAAACATAAGAAGAAATGCACGCAGGTCGTTCCATGTATATACGTACCACCTTCCCCTTGAAGCGGTCAAAGTTGCGGTTTCCCGCGCAGTGCGTTCCACCATCGCCTCGGTTATCCGCGTTCCGCCTCGACAAGGCTGCAAACTCCTCGTCTTCTCTGAGCCACCTCGTCCTAACCAGCTCCTCCCATGCGAGTCGATGCGGCTCATTGCCCAATCGGGGATAACCTGAAAATGCAATACTCAACTCCAGAAAATGCAATGGCAACTTAGAAGCAATGTAGAATCTCATTGACATTTTACTCACCGACATGTACTCTTCTGGCGTCATCGAGTACTCAGGATTAGGGTTCCTACCGATAATGTCTTCCTTCACGACCCTCACGCCCTGTCACCGAAGTGGCTAGCGGCCGTGACCTTACGGTTGTACCACACACAGGGGTCTACTTCACAGAAGCTCCAAGCAAAGTGCTCTTCGCCTTCTCTTGGTCCTCCTCGGCCACACGGTAAAATCACTTCAATCATGCTTAAGTGTCATGTGTTAGCACGGTGGGGTCATCAAGTATGAACATAACTCGAGAAATATGCCTTACCCAAAACTTGGTGATGATGACATCACGGTTGTCGGAAAGCCGGGACACGGGTAGTGCAGTAGTCGCCCAAGTAGTAGCTAGCTTCTGTCACCCTCGGGGTAATGTGATAGCCCGGCGAACTTCCTAATCAGAGCTCCAACGAGGCTGTTAGGAAGGCGAGCCTTGGTCCCGGAGGAAATGTCCAATTCTGCACAAAAATAAACATTAGTACACAATAATTATTTATGACCAACATGAAATAAAATGTTTTAAATTGCCAAATTAGTAAACTTACTCAAGGCCATCTGGAATAATAAGGGCTTTCGCCTCCTGAGTCCTAGGCTCAAACTTCTCGTCAGGGACTCCCGATTCCCCACGATTCCGCAATTTCTTCGGCCCCACCAACTCGCGGCTAGTGTCCGCCTCCGTATCGGTCCCGCCTCCCTCTCGGTCCTCGCCTCCCTCTCGACTCTGCCTCCCTCTCGGACTCTGCCTCCCTCGGCCTGAAAATGCTCTGTCGGGAACAACTCAGGAGCCACGTCGCGAAGCGAGAGGTGGTGGGTCAAAGTCCACGCCTCCTCCGTGGCACCTCGTCCTCGTCCTCCTCGACCTCGGCCTCGACCCGTCCTCCGCTTGGCAGGAGCAAGATCGGGTAGCGGATTAGGATTTGGCTGTCTCCCACTCCGTGTAGCACTTTTCTTCTTGCTGCTTGGCGCATTAAGCAAGGACGAACTGGTTGCCTTGCGCTGCTCATATTGTTCAATCACTGCATTAAGTAAGAGAAAAGCAGTTAAGCACAAAGACATAATAAAATGTATACACAAAGAATAAAGGCATAATGCAATTAAGAAAACAGTTAAGCACAAAGACAAAATAAAATGCATTAAAAAATAAATACTCACTATCATTTTCATTCTCATTCTCATTCACATTCTCATTCTCATTCTCACTATCACTATCTTTTGAGTAGAAATCTGGATTCTCATCGAAGGGTGTAGGCTCATCATCGTTGTCATTCTCGGTATGGAGCTTCTCGAGCATACTTATGTCATGTAGATTCACCATGACTCACCCGAGTTTCTACATCATTCCCAAGATCCTCAAGATCAACGGTTCTAAATCAAAGTGTCAAAATCCTCTTGCTCTTGATAGAAAATTCCCTAAATGCGTTAAAGGGTTAATGTTGTTGTAATCGTCCTCGGAGGAATCGGTAGGTTACCATGTGGCGATACAGAACACGACTTCCAGCCAGTTCCGCTTTACGGCATGGGTAGGGCAAATAATAAACTTGGTTGGCTTGGTGAGCAACAATAAAGGCGTCGGCTCGCTATAGGTGGTTGAAGGCTAACTTCAACTAACCCAATGGAAGAGGTACTTCTCGGTCCACCTTGGGTCAAACCGGTGGCACTTGAACACAACAAGATTGAGTTCGACATTAAATGCGATTGAAGGTCAGCTCGTATACATTCTCTAACCTTCCGTAGTAATCAAGGGAATCGGCTCCTTTGGTGAACACCCGGTATTTACCGTTTTTGCATTGATTAGCCCTTTACAGTGCGTCTCGTATGGAAGCGAAACCCATTCACATCATACTTCTCATACTTCATGGCGACCTTTATTACAACCTTGGGAAACACATTTCAGCTCATCGACATCTCAACGTTGGGATCAGCTCCCTACAGTACAAGAGGAATTTATTGCGTTGATGAGTTACGTGGAATAAGAGCGACAAGTCACATATTGCAAGGTAAGAGGGACAGGTTAGAAATTACTTTTCCATAAACCAGGACACAAAGTTTTTTATTTCGGAGCACCCTCTTTCAGTAGAGTGTCCAACTCCATGGGAGAGGGATCGATCGGTCGACCCTTGTTCATCCGTGAAATCGCTAAGAAGGAGAAAATAAGCATTAGGCGGAGACCCGAGTTACTAGCTGCATAGAGAAATAGGGTGTTCACCATTTTACCTAATGAAATCGACCACTTCCTTCATGTTCATAAGCACATAGAGCATTATGCAATCCTTCTCTTCCTTGACAACCTATATTTTAGTCCTTTACGGCCTTGCCACGGGAAATTGGAATAGTTCGAGATTGGGGTCATTCTTGGGCAGTCGACATTGTAACGAGACGGGTTATGCATAGTGGGAACATCATCGGGCGATGGGTTGTCATGGCGTCGCCATCTCCGAAGGCATGTTGCTTCAGCTATGCATGCTTCAATCTTGGCTTTGTTTCGATTATCTTTGAATATACTTAAACTCTCTATCAATACAAAATTGCCAACGAAATTGCACGGCCCCCCAATAGTGCCTCGTTAAAGGTGCACAATGAGATGTGCCATCGGAGTAAAAGCTGGCGGAAAGATCATCTCAAATTGCATAGCAACTCCGGCACTGAACTTGCAGCTTCTCAATCACGGAGGACATATCTGCTTAGCACGAGAGGTGCGGAAGAAATGGCTCAACTCATAGCACTTCGCCATACTTTTTCGGGGAGATACCCTCGAACCATCACGGCATCGGCCGCTCAATCCATATATGATAGTCGTGACTCTTGAGCCCGTTGACTTGTCCGTCAAAGATTGACTCCCTTACTTATATTGAACAATAACGTCGAGGGAACATCACGACGTATTTGAGCCACCTAAATGACTCCTTCTTTTGGACATTATCAAGGCGTTAGTAGGCATGCGGCTTGAACCAATTCTTTCGACAGACGGTAGGCTGCATGTGTAATCTCTTCCTATCACAAAGCTTCTCAACATCAACTCTAGCCTTGACATTATCCTTTGACTTCCTGGGAATGTTTAGGATTTGTGTGAAAAGGACTCCCGACATTCTTTTTATGTGCATCACATCGATGTTATGGGGAAGTTCGAGGTCCTTGTAATACGAGATTCGTTAAAGGCTGCCCACGTGAGTCAATTGTCGTTACACCATATCCGCAAATTGATGGCGAGTTCGGCGCTTGTACGAGCACGTATCTCGGCATCAACCGCACCCTCGAACTTTGGTACCTCTTTTACTTCATGCACAACTTTGCCCTTCTTGAAGTTCTTTCTATCTTCTCTGAGCGAATGATTTCTTTTGAGGTCTTGTCGATTCGTGTCAAGCGCAACATATTTGCGACCCGACTTTAGCCAAAGGAACTCAAGTCGATTTGCACACTTTGGGCATGGCCACTTACCAGTATACACCATCCGCACGTTAGGGCGTACCCGGCATGTCATGCATAGTATATTGTAACCAAACTTTCATCAAAAAGTTTCTCTTTGATGCTCGATGGTATGTCAACGTCCGTGTATCCAAGAGTGGTTCAAATCATCCACAATCGGTGCATGTAGACACTCAAGTTCTTCCGGATACTCGGGTCACGGAATTATCAGCGACAAAAACATGGTCTTCCGTTGCATTAATACTCGGGAGGAGATTGGCGGAATAACATACACCGGCCAGCGGTGTCACGAGGCCGGCGACACACCATATGGGTTGGAGCCATCTGTTGCGATCGCCATTCTAACATTCCGAGCCTCTTCTGCCCACCGGGGGTATTTGTCATCGAAGTTCTTCCATGCCTTACCATCAGATGGATGTCCCATCTTCTTCCGTCCGTGCCCGTCCTCGTATCTTTCCCCTTCTTGTGCCACGTCATCATTTGGTCTCCTCGCTCAAGTAAAGCCGCTGGATTCTTTTTATGAATGGGAGATACGAAGTATCTTCTTAGCGACCTTCATTGCCTCACGACCATCCTTCCCTTTGCCTCTTCATATCTAGAGGCATTACAAATGGAGCGATGCTTGTCACCCTCAAACTGTTTCCAAAACAAAAGGCAGCCTTTTGGACAACAATCTATCTTTTCATAATCCATGTTGAGCTCCTTCATGAGTTTCTTCGTTTCGTGAAAGGTTTTGGGCAGACAATGCCCTTCGGGCAACATGTTACCACATGTTCTCAGATTAGCTTCAAAGTGAGAACGGGTGGCGAATCTTGGCACTTGTCGGCTAGACCTTGAGAGATGGCATCGAGCTGAGAAATCTTTGCACCCTCGTCTGAGAGGCCTCTTAGCAGCCATCATATCAAGGAAGGCCTTGCGGTTGGCTCCGTTCCTCCGGTTCTAGCGGTTCCTCCGGTTCTGGTGATTCCTCCCGTGGAGGTGGCGAATTCGGCTGGTCGGCATCGATAAGATCATCTAGCATGTTTCTAATCCCATCGTGCTCATTGCCATTGAGCCGCTGACGCATCACCTCACCTCTGTCACGTTCGTACCGAGCAAAGTCGACTTGCGTGACATAGTTAGACATGTACCCATATTGCAGAAGGTGTTTGTACATGTCATCCTTTCCCTGACGATGACGCTTAGTGCAATGGCGCGAGGACAAAGTGCCGAACCATTGCCTTGAACCACGCTAACTCATTCACTAACAAATGAGTGTTCCGTACCCAATCGTCTGTTTTATTAGTCGCACTAATCGGCCTTTGTACATCCACCCATTATCAGCGATACTCTTCTGCTTTGTTTGGAGTCAAACAACAAATCTAACTATTTATATCATACAGGAGATTAAATGCTTAATTTTTTTACGGATTGATCAACCTATATGTCCACTAGGATAAGAGGGTCCTAACGGCCGCGGATCCGTAGATTGGGTAAGTTCTCCTGGTTCTACCCGATCCAAGCAGAATTCGGCACCTCCCTGCTCTCCGATACGTCTCGACAAAAGCCAAGAGGATGTGCATCAGGAGAACAACGAGGCGCCACGAAATCCTGTCTCGAATCGAGGTAGAGCGAGGAGAACCAAACAACTACTGAATCCGACTTGCCGATAAAAGCCATAAGCGTTACGGTCCAAAATATCGAGACCACTAATGCATATTAAGTCGCGTAACGCTTACGGTCGAGATAGCGCCTAGGTGACGCGACAGACTTGGTGATCTAGACACAAAAATAAAACCTAGGTACAAGAGGCGAGCAGATTCTCACCCTCGAGCGTGATCAAATCGTAGAAGATGATCGGGACGGTCGTCGAAACACTCCCCACGCTCACCCTCCGGTAACTATAAACAACATACAATATACAACATATATTTATCAAATTTCATCTATTTTACTAAACATGAACTATTGTACATAAGAAAAACTACATACAAACTATAAACTACTACTACAACCTACTACTAGATACTACAACCTACTACTAGATACCACAACCTACTACAAATTTCATCTATTTCATCTAGATACTACAACCTACTACTACAAACTACTAGTACATAAGAAAAACTACATACTACAGACTATAAACTACTACTACAAACTAACCACAATCTACAATTAGTACAAACTATCAGTTAGCTATCTAAGCATAGGAACTCCTTAATAAACTATGGAAGTGCATTAAGCGATGTATTTTTTGCATTGGCTATTTAAGTACATGATATAAGAAAATTACTAGAAGCTACGGTTCTAGTGTATGGAACTTAAACAAAAATTCACTAACTATCATGTGAGCCTCCACTAAGAAATATATCTTTAAAATTTCAGAAGTATTACATCTTCTCATAATTCATCAGTATGCATTTTCTAGCTTTCCCTAAAATCGGTGGGAACGACTACACAAGCTCAATACAGAGACAATTGGTGTGTTGCAACCAAGCGGAAAATAAGAGAAGATGTGAGATGGGCTACTCACGAAGGCGATCTTGACAGGGCGGAGATAGGCGTGGGTGTGCAACCTGATGGGGAGGTGGCGGGCGGTGGGGTTGGGGCTGGGGCGATAGGGGTGGGCGGGGTCTTGGTGGCAGGGGTAGTGGGGGTGGTGGCGGTCTTGAGGCCAGGCTGAGGCAGTGGGGAAGTGGGGGTGGCCAGTTGTGGTGGCGGAGGTGGTGGCGGTGGGGAAGTGAGGAGGCGGGATGGGGCGGTGGGAGGCGGTCGGGTGGTGGCAGGGGCTATGGGGAAGGGGGTAGTGGGGGTGGCCGGGGTGGTGGTGGCGGCAGTGAGGGGTGGGAAGTGGGGAGGCAGGGGTGGGGCGGTGGGGAGGCGGTGGGGTGGTGGCTGTGGGGGCGGTCGCTCATGAGAGGAGAGAGAGGGTGGTGTGACTCGAGGGTGTGGTGGTGGCCAGTGGGGTGGGAGGGTTGGGAGGAAGGAGGTGGGGAGGGTTGGGGATAGAGAGGCTGGGAAGCAGTGGCGGGTGGGCCTTGGGTCAAAGCGGATGAGGCTACTGCAAGCCAGCATCTGTAGAAGCGGCCCGGCGTAGCTAGGCGATTTTTATTTTCCTTATTAATAACAAATTATACAAGAAACTTTATTTGGTGTCTAGTAATATAACAAATCATAATATATTATTTTGTGTCTATTATTATAGAAGAAACTATAATATATTGTTACTATATATACTTTTTTATTTAAATGCGTGTGCTCGGATCGTCTACCCCTAGGCGTTCCTCTGTGAGGGTAGCCGGCGTAGCTCTCTCTTGTTTTGTGTTTGTTTAGGTCATAGGGTGATGTCAAACCAAGTTGGTTCACAAGTTGGGGCACTATCCTACCCGGTTTCACCTCGACGGGAGATTCCACCCTCATCTGGGCGGAACCGCCTCTAGGTTAGGCGCATGCATGCGAGGGGACACATGCAAGCACCTATATATACCAACCTCTAACCACACCCACACACACATATGCTAGGGGCACATGCAAGTTTTCATCTCATTCCGATGTTCTCGTGGTCTTCCTCGTGAAATCCCGATCTCTGTGCACACTCGGATCGTCTACCCCCTAGGCGTTCCTCACGCGAGAGTAGCCAGGCGTAGCTCTCTCTTGTTTTTGTTTGTTTAGGTCATAGGGTGATGTCAAACCATGTTGGTTCACAAGTTGGGGCACTATCCTACCCAGTTTCACCTCGTGAGATTCCACCTCATCTGGGCGGAACCTTCGCCTCTAGGTTAGGCGCATGCATGCGAGGGGGACACATGCAAGCACCTATACCAACCTCTCACCACACTCACACACATATGTTTTGTGTTTGTTTAGGTCATAGGGTGATGTAAAACCATATTAGCTTCCTCAGCAGGAGATTCCCTTATCTGGTCCGGAACCTCGCTTCGCATGCATGCGAGGGACAGGCACATGTGATTGAATCTTTGAACAACTTCACAAAAATTTGTGAAATATAAATTTCATGCACATGTGATAATAACACACAAACATGCAAATTTCTCAACTTGTGAGAAGATTCGACATTTTATGTGGGCGTGAAGACTATTATTCGGAGGCTACGAATCCATCCAATTGATAAAATAGAATCTAAATAATTAATACTAATAAATAAATACAAATAATTTGGTAAGGAAAAAAAAGTGCATAGAGTGCGCCGAGGTCACCGTCGGCGTAGGCGAACGTCTGCCGAGGTGACCGTCGGCGTAGCCTATCCGGCAATGACTCTCGGCGTAATCTTGGCAGGATTAGGGCATGTCCCGGCTGGCGACTAGTGCCAGCTGCCACCCGTCTGTGAGGCTAAGTTTACGCCGACGGTCACCCTCGGCGTCGTGCCCTTCTGCCGACGGCTGCGGTACGCCGAGGGCTCGGAAGCTGGGCTGGCCTGGCCCGGTTCTACGCCGACGGCCCCGACCTTTGGCCGTCGGCGTAGCTCCCTGCCGTCGGCACACAACGCCATTCCTGTAGTGCGTCTGTACGATCTGCGCCTGCATCTGATTGCCACCTCATCACTTGGGTAATTTCCCTAGCTAGTTCTATTCTATACCACAATATTTTTCTGCCTAGTTCTTTTGACAATAAAGCTTTTATTAATATTATCATCGCCTCAAGATACTAGCTATATACTGGAAAGAAAACATTTATTTCATCTCTACCGGTAATTAAAAAACAAAACAAAAACAAAACAAAACAAAACAGGGATGTCAATCAATCCGAAGCACCAATTCAGACCGAAGCAACCGTTCTATTATATGGTGTATACATATGTGATTCAGTAGAATAATACGGTGGTTTTGGAATTACGGAGGGTCACATGGCCGGCTTCCTGCAGGTGGAGACCAATTGAGGTGACAATAATGGACGTAGCACGTCGATCGTTTGCAGTAATGCAGTGCGAGGAGGTGTGAATGTATATACAGACAAATCTAGCTCGATCGCTGATTGAATTGAATTGGAATTATATGTAGGCGCATTGATGGTGTGTCAGATCGTATATATCGATGGTGCCAAAATGTCGCAGCTAGCGTTTCTGTGTATGCTCGCTTTCAGGATGCATGATTTGCTGTGCTTACTATTGCGTGATGTACCACGGAGTACTGCATGCTCCTCCTTCTCTCTAAAAAACATCTACTGTATTATTCTGGGGGCGTACATGTGTTAGCTGTAGTCGGCAGGGTCCATGCATATGCGTACGTGCAGTGCATGCCTAACGTTTCAGTGTGCTCTTCACATCTGTCGGCTAATTCTCAGAACAGATCCATATGCTTCCTCTGATCCGTATTAATGTTCTTATATTATCCAGATTCGAATATATCGAGTCTTGTTTTAATGCTAGATATATCCGAATCTAGACAAATTCGAGAATATTAATTTGGACTAGAGAAAGTAGTATGAATCATCCGATAGAGTGGGAGAGAGGGAGGGAGGTTAGGCCATCCATGCAGAGACACATTCAAGACCAATAATCATGCACACATCCACGTCGATCTATCTAGCTACCGTGATTCTCCATTCATCCTTTATTCTTCGGAGAGCAAATTCTGTTTTAAAATATAAGATGTTTTAGCTTTGTGAAAAGAGTGTATTTAGACCCAGCGTCTTATATTTTAAAACGGAGGGAGTACAACCAATCAGGTCAATAGTAACTATTGTCTCTTGGCACGCATCGCCTCCACTTCATGTACATGTACATGCCCCTACCTATGCTAGTAGCTTTCATGGAAGCAAATAGTTGAGGGAGCCAATCATGCTTGCACAACACCACACTTCATCTCACTTTAATACATCTCGACACATTAGTTTCATTTATGACAAAGTATATATGCGCTGATCGATTTAATTAGTTTTATTTTGTTCTTCTTCCTATTCAGTTCTAGCTAGGGCATGCATCATACACCGGATCAAAATCTTAAATCAAGAATAACAAAGTAGGGCCGACATTTTCTCCCGCTCTAACACTTGCATCACACATCATTCTCAAAAACTGTTCGCTCGTCTGCTGCGGCCACAATACTCATCCCTCTTCTTTGCCGATGGTCGAAACTTTCTTTCTCTAGACGAAAAATGAAGGTGTGTTTCAATAATAAAGAAAGGTTATCGATGTCGGCAAAAGGACTCTTGTCCCAATGACATGGACAATCGAAGCGTGCTTAATACTAAGAAATGCTTTCCAATCACCATAAAATAAAAGTTATATGCATTACGATGGTGGCTCATAACATATGAGAGTCGACCCTAATAGAATGCAAAAATGGTCCGGCATGGAGTAAGTCATCTGCTTGGGACACATGCCACTTGGTTAGGGAGCCCTAAAGGAGGTTTATCTTTACCATGGTTATTAATTTTTCTACTGGGCTTGGGACCAGTAATAATTGAGATAATGGTTGAGAAAACACTTCATGCATACTCTTAGATAAGCACAGTCAACATAGAAATATGGGATTCTCTTAGATAATCACACTCGACATAGAAATACGGGATTGTAGCTAGAAATAGTCATTTCTTAGTTGACATTGGTATTTTCATCTCTTTTGTGTTTGTCGTTCCAAGAGTTTAATGTGTTCTTAGCAGTAGCTTAAAAATCTAGTCGTCTCAGGGGGTAGAGATATTGGAGACGGTTGCAAGTTTTGACCGCCTGGTGTAGTAGTTCTTAGAGCCAGAATAGGAAACCTCCTCAGGCTAGTGCGCTGCTAGAGACTATATGGGTTTGAGCCGGAATGACAAAATGGCTGAGACCTATGTCGAATAACCGACACTAAGTAAGGTTTCGGTACTAGTGGGATGAATATACTTATAACTGTCCTAAGTCAAGCTAATTTGAATTTGACTAACTTTATGGAAATGAGTACCAACATATATGATGTCAAATTGGTACATTATAAAACTACATTTCAAGAAGAACCTAGTGATATTAATTTAGTGTTATTACTTGTGATCAAATTTAGATGAGGTTGACTTAAAACAAAGCCGGAACTACACTTATTCATACTTACTCAAGCGAGGAATTAATAGCGAGACCACATGCTAGAGAAGTCACGAGTGCCCCCAAATATATCTTTATCATGCATATGCTAGCTGTGGATGATTGATCTGTTCCCCTAGCCATCTCTGGCGGCCACCGTGAATTGCTGGAGACTGATCAGCCTTGTAATAATGGATTCTAGGTCCCTGTCGACGTACATTTGAGGCCATTGTTGCGAGCACACGGGGCACAAAGAGAACCCACACGCTAAGCAACATAAGACGATCGATGGTGAAGATGACGTGGTGGAACAAGAAAGAAAGCATCGGTCGTCGTGAGAACCTAATTATATAGTACTAACAGCGCTAGCTAGAGAAACGAAATTACATTCGACCGTGATGGGGCAGTGGCGGACCCATGAAAAAACTAAAGGGTGTGCATACTTTTTCTTTGTTTTGACACTAGCATATATGCGATACAAATATGTTGAATGAGTAATATATATAGCTAATTGATTCACAACATTGTACTTCAATATATATGTTTTAAGTGTGCATGATTCCAATACAAAGAAAAACGTGGCATCCTTTGCGATGCTATATTCTGGCCATTTGTATCGCTCTAACCAAATAAAGTTAAGGTGTCGTTTTTTACCATATATTTTTCTGGTTGGGAAGGCATGTACAAATGGTTTGCGTGGGCCTTTCCGATATATCCTCTCCGAACAACATCTTGATCATTAACACCATATGCTGAAATAGGAATCCTAGATCATATGGTGCAAAGTGAGCATCGTATGACGGTCCACATGACCATTGGGGTGATGGTGGATGTGGTGTTGCATCTTCAGTTTTAGTCTTACTCTCGGTATCAGATTGGGAGGGAGGTGCTAAATGAAGATAATCCAACAAAAACCCATTGTTTCGGTTTTCTCGTCGGTTGTAATCAAGGGGGTCAAGGAAGATCCAATCCTTGCTTCATGATTCCGGAAAAGAGACACGATGTAACTATCACTCTCACTTCATAATCAACCATGTTCCTATAGTTATAACAAACATAAGGATAAATTTGAGCGAATTTTGCAAATATATAGAGAACTACATGCTACATCCAGCCACAATAAGCGGACAGGGCATCGAGCGGTCAAGGCACAAACTGGGGAGGATTTCGTGGGTAGGCTCCCTCTTCTCCAACTCAAATTTGTAGGAAAAAATAGAGATAGGTTGGAGATTTTCACCTGCTCCGGCTGGTTGTTCCTGTTCATTCCGATTCGATCCGGTCGAGTAGCGACCAGAGCGACGGGCAAGCGCCGAGCGACCGCCGACGGGATGTTGGCAAGGGCAGGCAGGACCGCAACCTGCGGGGGGACGCGAGTGAGTGGACGCTGAGACAGTGTGTGTGGCCGGAGACGGTGGCCGCTGGAGCTGGAGGTTGAGTGATGACTTGGGGATCGATCAATAGACAAACTGCTTGGTTTGATCGCTTGGATCATTGTTTTCTTAGTACTCCCTCCGTCCAAAAGTAAGTGATTTGTGTTTTTCTAGATTCGGATGTACGTACACACTAAAATATGTCCATATACATGTGAATTTAGACAAATCCAAGTCATTTATTTTTGGACGAAGAGTACATTTTTTCTTGGCTAGCTAGCTAAAAGTATTGAGGCTATTCTAGAAACGATATACTATAGTAGGTAAAAAGAAATCTTCAAAATTTCTGGTTGTGCCAGGGCACACCCGGCACACCCGCTGGGTCCGCCCATGTGATGGGGTAAAAAGTCCGTTGGCCTAGTATTGCATGGGCAAGTCGTATTCCTCACATGCACGCAGGGCAATCCGTACGTGCAGGAGAGACCAGACTGACAGCATCGTAGCGATATGCTGTGAAGGGTACGGCGGCAGCTGCAGTGTCGAAACTTTTGCACACAGATCGATTGTGCACCTAGATCTATGGTGCACCGTTATCGTGTTTTCCTTTCAGCTGCAGTACGTGTTTGCCATGCCATGCCACGCGAAAGCACTCGTACGTGCACAGCTCCGGCCTCTTCCTTTTTTTTTGGGAGGACTCGTGAATTAGTTTGGTTCTCGGTTAGTTATAGGCAGCGCGAATACAAGGCAAACTAAATGGTCATGATATATTTCCTTAGAAAAACTTAGGTGCAACTCAGTTATTTTTCCTTAGAAAAACTTAGATACTTTTCCTTAGAAAAACGGTCATGATATTTTTCCTTCGGAGTGCTTGGATCGTGGTGGGAGTTCGTTGGATGGGACAGTGATTGTGTGTCATCTTCATTTTCGTCGATCCACTGATGTCGGCAGCGTTTTCTCTTCTTTTTTTTTTGGGCGAAAGAGAGATACAAGTCTAATGATCATAGCAGAGTCGACCGAAAACTAGCAGAACTGTTTTTCTTTCCCATTATTTGTACGTTCACGCAACCAGCTTAACGCTGTTTAGTCGGCACATGATCTCCCTCCTATATGCATTGAGTTTCATGCAGAATAATAATCATAATCACATGCCTATGTCTTCTAGTACTTTCTACCACACGGATCGACATGGACATGGACTACGTGGAGGGAAAAATTGGTCCTAGCTAAGATATTGGTTTGTCCTTTCTAGCACGTAAGTATATGGACTATGTGGAAGTGTCGAAATCAATTTAATATGTTGCAATTGCTGAGGTCAGGGCAGATTTCCCACCGTATGTATTTTTCAGGAGGGGCCTAGTTGGACCACTGTTAGCTGATTTGAATGACTTGTTGACACCAAGGTCCCGATGAGTAACTGCTGTTATTAATTACAGGGTACTGTAAAAGAGCTCATCATCAACATATGGTAAATTCTCGCTTAACTCACTTTGTCTTGTCTTAGTAGTAAGTTTTAAGAATCCCATTAATAAGAAGCATATGAGAACCAAGCACTGGCTTGATGCCAATGCTAGTCAGTCCACCCAGGTTCAAGATCTCATGAGGACCGAATTAAATGAGACATTATCTAAGAAGGGTTGATTTTTTATTAATAAGAAGCATATGGAGTCTTATAAATCTCCATAGGGTTAAGATTTCCATTTGGTATCTTCGTCGATGGGTGGCAAAGGAGTAAAAGTGCATCTTTTGACATCATGATGAGTTAATCAGACAACTTTTTTCTTAGCGCAAGGTCATTCGCTAGAGAGGTATATATGGTTAATTGTTGAAGTGGCATCTAACGTGTATCTGTCTAGTAGTGTGTCAAACATTTTCGGTAATTGGTCGCATTTTTTTCAAAATGGGGCGCACCTGACCTCTGCATCAATCGATGTATACGGCCTTTTATTACTTTTGGTAATTGGTCGCATGGTATACATAGGAAGTTCCGTTCTAAACGGAAGGATTACTGTCTAGCTATCATGGATACTAGTTCTCTTGCGGTCCAAGAAGATGACATATATATGACCATGTATTGCGACAATAAGGAATTATAGTAATATTATACTAGCTTCTTTCTTTAGAAAAGAGGATAACCCTGACTTCTGCATTGATCGATGTACACATCCATGAATAATGTATCAGCTATCATGGAGATTTTTTTTTTTGACATTAAGCTATTATCATATGGAGACTAGCGACTAATTGTTTTGCGGTCGAACAAGATGATAACATGTATAGCCCCACATCCAGGTATTGTGATAATAACGAATTATGACAGCAATGTAGCTATCATGGAGATTAATGACTAATTCTTTTGAGGTCCCCGGGAATAGACTGACACTAGCTACCACCCACCAACATGTTCCTTATACAGCTTGGTTTTTGTGCCAGGGGCCCATGTTGCACGTCTGGTTCTCGCCGTGTGTAATAACACTATTTACTACTACTAATACTCGCTTAGATCTAAATTAAATAGACTCGGATTTATCTAGATTCGATGTAAGATAGGATCGCAACCAAAAAGAACCAGAGAGGACCTCTCCCGTGGCACACCCCAGGGCACTGCCGGGGGCTCCTGATACCGCCACCAACCACCCCCTCCCTGATCTACCACCCTCCGCACCGCGGTCTGCCCTGGCCAAGAAGAAGTGGGAGGAGATCACAAAGTTCGATTTGGTGGGTCGACTTCGGTGCTTCCGTAGCGGAGGCTGAGCGGCGCCTGCAGTGATGTGGCGGCGGCGATGGCTGCTCCCTGGACGTGAGATCCGATCGTGGAGGCCGGTTGCTTGCGGCGGATGGGCCGGTGTCCGGATCGTGTTGCGGCGCCGGCTTACCCATCAGGTATCAGCGCAAGGTGTGGCAGCTGTGGTCGTAGGTCTATGCTTCCGCCTCGATCCGCCATTGGCGCGGCCTTTTGGTTGCCTGAAGGTGCGTAGGGAGGTGGCACGATGTTTCTTGCTTGGGCCGACGGACCGGCGGGGGCACGTGGTTATTGCAGGCTTGTCTCCTCTTCTGCCGGAGGGGGAGGGCGGCGGACGGCGGCATGGGGGGCTATTGTTCTGTCCAATAATGGCGGTCGGTCCTAGGATTCCTTCAGCGCGAAGATAAAGATCTACTTGTTGCTTGCATTTGTTGATCTGGCCTAGAGAGGCGGGTTCTGGAAGGCTCCGTCGGCGAACTCCCATGGGCGCATTATGCCTGGAGATTGCTGGATCAGAATGTATTCGGTCGTGCGTACCCATATTTTTCTGGCCGTTTGGTTTCAGCTGGAGCGTTGCGAAGCTCTGCTGTTTGTTACAATCATGTTTCATATCGTCAACGATCCGTGGTGAAGTCAGATGCGGAGAATGTCAGAAAAGTAGGAACATGAGGGCAACAATGGTTATTTGAGTCTTTGAGGCGACGAGGAACTGGCTGCGTGATCTGTGACTTACGGCAGCGACTGTTTGTGGGGGCGACAACACAGGAGGAGTTTCTAGTCTTACCTTGCAGGGTGAAAATCTAAGGTCTGGCCTTAATTGGTTGTGCCTGGCAATGACCTTGTTGAAGGTATTGTTTTGCGAGCGAAGACTTTCTCCAAAGTGGAAACCTATGATCTTTGATCGGGCAGCAACGACGCTTGTGCACTGTTTTCTTCTTGAAGGCGTTGCTATTGGAGTGGTTGAACTACTGGTGTTGTTCTGGTGGTGTTAGTGTTGTTGCTTCGAGGCATCGTTCTCTGTTGCAGGACTTTTCCTTTTTGTAATGCTTCTTCTTTTTCTGGGTTGTGTGCATCCGTAAGGCCGCTAGGGCATGCGCTGTTACAGAGGCTGAGTGTAATTGGTATCTCCGTGATATTAATATATCTCTTTTAAAAAAAATCTAGATTCGATGTACCTACCGTATCCATTAATTTGAACTGAAGGAAGTAGTAATAACAATAATAATACTAATAATATCCATTGATGTTGACCATCACTTGATTGCTACGGCCGGTGAAGAATCAGTCTGCAAGTCTAGTGACATGTGATAACATGTACTCCCTCCATCCCAAAATAAGTAATCTGGCTTTATCTTAATTCGCATGTATCAATATACTCCTGTGTTGTCATTAAAACATGTCGAGATACATATGAATCTACACAGTGCATGCATGTCACTTATTTTGGAACGGAGGAGTAATTAATTTGATGTATCTGTTGATTTCTTGTGTGAAGGTAGATGTAAGAGCATACTTAATGATCCATTTCAGCAATATATGTGGCATCTCAAGTAATATACAATTGTTTTTCTCTGAGAAAACCACGTACATGAAGAACAAATGTCCAAAATTCTGCGATATTCGACCTGGCATTATTGTATGTTGCATGAAGAAGTTAGTACGGCCTCCATCCCAGTAGCATTTTTTACCAACCAAACATTTCTAGTTTGACCATAGATAATAAATGAATCACTAGGAGCTAGTACTACTGTCCGCCCTATTTTGTCCCCGTGGTGCATCTAGCGTAGATGGAGAGCACGTGGAGTCGTGTGTGGCGGATCTCGCGAGATCTAGTCCACTTTTGTATTCGTTGGTGTGTTTTTAAGTTAGTCTCTTTCGATCTACGATTATCAACATGACGATGGTTGCTCCTATGGTGCGTTGGTCGTCTTTCGTTGCCTTAGCTCGAAGACTTCCCGTCTGTATTACAAGCTCTACTACGACAAGTTTTGCCTGACTTTGGTGATTAAGGGACGAAGACGGCGGCACACCTTCGGCTCGCGTTAGTGATTGTAGTCCTGCGCTAGGTGATCCAAAGTCCAATTTGTATTTATTTATTTATTTTACTTTTGCATCTCTTTCTACTTATGTTGATGATTTTTAATAGATTGGTAGAATTTCACAAAGAAAAGGTTAATGGTCAAAGTACTGTCTTGGAGACTGTTCTGTGAGAAAACAAAATGTCTTGAAATACTTATAATTTTATGACAGAAAGTATATATAGCTCAAGTTGTGGTCTTCTTGGTACTAATTCCTGAAGGGGGAAAAACAGGAGTCTGGATCTTGTAGACGAGTAAATTGACTCCTGTCTACACTGTAAATATGGTGCTGCTAGTGCATGCTGAATGATTGTGGCCTTCCTCTATATATAGATGCAGCTTTGCCAGGTTATGGACACACACACACCAATCTCCATCGTCGACAGATCCTTAATCAATTAACCCGACATGGCAGCAGGAGAGGGCAAGCTGAGTCCAGAGGCCAACGTTAAGGAGGAAATGCGCAGCACCAAGGACTACCTGGATCCTCCTCCGACGCCACTGTTTGACACCGGCGAGCTGGGCAAGTGGTCCCTCTACCGTGCCATCATCGCCGAGTTCACTGCCACGCTCCTCTTCGTCTACGTCGCCGTCGCCACCGTCATTGGCCACAAGCGCCAGACGGACACTGAAGCTTGCAGCGGCGCCGGCGTGCTGGGCATCGCGTGGGCCTTTGGCGGCATGATCTCCGTCCTCGTCTACTGCACCGCCGGCATCTCCGGCGGCCACATCAACCCCGCCGTCTCCTTTGGCCTTCTCCTGGCGAGGAAGGTGTCGCTGCCGCGTGCCTTCCTCTACATGGCGGCGCAGTGCCTCGGCGCCATCTGCGGCGCGGCACTCGTCAAGGCCGTGCATGGCGCGCACCACTACGCGCTCTACGGTGGCGGCGCCAACGAGCTCGCGCCGGGTTACTCCAGGTCGGCGGGGCTGGTGGCCGAGGCGCTGGGCACCGCCGTGCTGGTGTACACCGTGTTCTCGGCGACCGACCCGAAGCGAATGGCGCGGGACTCACACGTGCCAGTGCTGGCGCCGCTGCTCATCGGGTTCGCCGTTCTGATGGTGCACCTGGCCACCATCCCCGTCACCGGCACCGGGATCAACCCGGCCAGGAGCCTCGGTGCCGCGGTGGTTTATAATGGGAAGAAGGCGTGGGCCGAGCAGTGGATCTTCTGGGTCGGGCCGTTCGTCGGCGCCGCCATTGCCATAGTGTACCACCAGTTCGTCCTCAGGAACTGCGCCGCCAAGCACTCCTTCGGCTCCGATCACGACGACGTCGAAGCCTAGGCTGGCTCCGTCAGTTCATCAACCGTATGATGATCTATACTACTACTCCTCCAGCGTATGTTGTCGCGTGCGTGTGTGGTGTGGTCGTAGGTGTACTGCGTAGGTACGTTGCTGAATAATTATTTAGTGTTGCAGTTCTCGCCTCCAATGTATGAATGCGATCGATCCATGGGATTCGATATGTGTTGGCATGATTCCAGTCCAAGCTACTCCCTCCATTCCATATTACACCGGTGGAAAATAAGGATTTTGTCCTGGTTTGTAAGGGACTTTAGTCTCGGTTGTTCAACCGGGACAGGGCAATCGGGACTAAGGCCCCAACCCTTTAGTTTTGGTTGGGCTGCGGACCGGGACAAAAGGGCGGTCCACGTGGCCGCTGGCTGTTGCAACAAGCAGGGGGTGGGGTGGGGGGGGGCATTCGTCCCGGTTAATAATACAAATCGGGATCTATAGGCCTTTGCCGTGGCAACATTTTTGGCACTTTTTGTGCCGCGGTAGAGAATTTTTTTTGTATATTTTCATTTATTTTGTTTCCCCTTTATCTAATTTCTTTTTGTGTTGTGGACAACATTTATTTTGTGACACTTACCCCAACACTATGTTGTGAGGAATGCTCGTCCTCGTAGTAGATGGTGCGAGGTTGATGTTACCGAAAATGGATTCGCATGAGGGACATACATGTTGCTTGTATGCGATCCTTTGGTATCAGATGATCCCGCAACCATTCGATCTAATTTAAAAGAATGAGTCAACATATATGAATAAAACTAAACACAATTGATGGTAATAAAACAAATTTCTGAATATTGTTTATATACTTGAAATTGTTCTAAATTTCTGCCCTTCTCATAGGTCGTCTGACGAATGAACTCGCAAACATAGTATCCACATAAGTTATTTCTGTCTGCCTGTCTCAGATACTTTACGAGAACAAAGTTCAATCAAAATAATAATAATAAAACATAATAATGGTATCGAAATTAGAATCAAAGAGATGCGCGGATATAGCTAGTAGTACTTATATTTAGTAGTTTAAATGAAAGCTTCTCTTTCCAGGCATTCTTAGCCTTATTGGTGAACCGTTTTCAAGCGCTGTCCGGCAAAGAAAATGAATAAAACGAGTTATTAATTACTTGATATGAGTAAATGAACGAAAGTTGCCGATATAGTGTCATAATGACTGAAATTAGCGCTGAAGCATATCCTGCATGGGGTCCCGCTTCTCAAGTGGTTTACGTTTAGAATCCATGACCTGTACTAGTCCATTGTCAGGTTGAATGATTAGTAAAATATAATGGAATCTGCGCATGTATAACTAATCAATTATACACTTAAATCGAGTAAGCGAAATAGAATGTGTACAAGACAATAACACTCACTCGAAGTTGTAAGGTAATAATATTCTTCTTTTGGTTTCTTGAAACCTTAACGCCATTACAATTTTATCCTCTCTATCCTTGGGATTAAGTTTCACAGTAAGTTTATGAACCCAATATGGGTCAATGAACCCAATATCATAGATCTGTCCTCTTCTGCATTCGAGAATTTTCAGTATGTTTAATATAGTGAGTCTGATTATACATGCGATATAAACGAGGTGAGCTAATTAGAGACTTAATTATTACAGAAATAATACTTACGCACAATAGACACTGACGATCGATTTGTCGAGAGCGTCTTGATTGAAAAACTGATGTAGTTTAGGAAATTCAATCAGTATCTGGGTATCTCCATACCTGTAATGCTCGTTTTGAACTTCGATCACTATCTAGTTTGCCCCTTCCTTTGTGATTTTAATGTACCAATTATGCAATCTTCGCATTTTTTGGTAGATACTTGACATCCTCAGGTCTGACGAGAGGTTCCCCGTATTGGTATTTGTATTTTTCCTCAGCCACGGAGAACTCTAACTGGGCTACGTCCTGAGCAATAGCCATATCTTGAGCAGCGGCCGCTTCTCCGTACATTGCAACAAACTCTGGATCATACTGCTCGCCCGCACATTTGCTCGACCCCATCCTGATATCGGGAATCACTTTGAGCGGGGGGCATTCCCTGTTTTTTTGTAAACCGAGCTGGGGAACTGAATTCCCGCTTGCACTAATGCTCTTCAACCGCACCATTGACTGATGTGACTTGACAATAGAGCGGTCATAGTCTGATGACATCCTTGGCTCGGGTTGATGAAGGGTCTTCAACATTTTTTGCATTTTGGCTTTTTCTTCTTTAGTGCTGGGGAATTCTAGCTCTTTCGGCCGCTTGGGGCTATCAAACCACTTTTGCGTATGGGCATTTACGATCACCGTATTCTCCTCTTCAGTATAGTCGTAAGCTCTCGTGGGAGGAACCTTTGGTACTTTTGGGAGGGGATCCGGTAGACGCTTCGGTGATCGGTTACTCTTTCGCTTTTGGCCCTGACCCTTTTGTACTTTTGGGAGGGCTGAGGCGGTGCGACGGCAAGTGAAGACGACCGTCTTTGGAGAAAAGGGCATGGCGTGGCGGAGACGGCGCTTGCCATGACGATGGCAAAGATGGCTGATGCGCCAGAGACGGGTGAGGCTGCGATGAAGATGGAGTTGTGCTCTGAGGAGTGGATGGCCTTGGCATCCGATTTGAAAGCACGATGTGTTCTTTGCGCCATATAATGGTCATGTTTTTTGCTTCTCCCAGTTCAGTCACATCCCCTTCACCTGCAGGGTAGTCAAGCTTGAGCTACGCGAATCCGTCCATAACTTCATCCACCCCGGCAATAGCGTAGCCCTGTGGAACCAGACAACAATGGTAAGTTGGTACCGGTCCAACTAATGGTAAGGCATAGCCGACCGCCACCTTCACGGTTATGTTGACAACTTTCACATGTAGCTCACAATGTGTCATCTCCATGATATCATCCACTGGGTAGCGAAGAGGAGCCATCGTCGATGCATCATCAGCATCATCACCGGGGAACTCCGTGGAAGCCACGCTACTTTTTCGATTAGTGGATGGGCCGGTAGCATCGAAGGCAGCTCCGTCTACCATATGCCGCTTAGATGGGCCGAAAGCTTGCTGGCTAAGTACATCAAGTTGATTCTGCTTCCGCTTTAATTATTCTTCTATGTTGCACATCCGGTCTGCCTGCTTCATTACTTCAATTTCCTCCCTTTCCTTTCTCCTTCGATGGCTTATATCGGGATATTTCTTCCGGATGTCAGGAAACCCAAGGTTCCATGGTTTGGAGCCTTCTGTGCCTCGCGTTTGTCCCTCGTGTTCCTTTTTCCCAAGGGCGAGTGCAAGCTTGTCATTCTCTCTATCGGGAATAAACTTCCCATCTTCAATAGCCTTTACTGTATTTATAATGTATTCGATGGGTATGGGAGTTTCTTTATGTCTTATGTCATATATGCACTTCCCTTCTGAGTCCAACATGCCCCATGCCTGTAAAACCAATTCCTTACCCGTTTGATCCAATTGTATGGCTCTGGGGTGATCCCTTTAGCAAACAGGTCGGACTCGAGTTTCTCCCACTTAGGCTTGCTAGCCTTGTAGCCACCTTGCCCCATAGTATGGTGATACTTCTTTTTAGCAGCTTTTTGCTTATTTGTTTCAGACCTTTTCTTAGCTGGCGCCGATGTCTTGTATGCCACAAAATCAGCCCAGTAGTCTTTTAGGTTCTCAAACACTCCAGTGAATTTTGGAGTCTTCTCTTTCACGACATAGTCAAGGTGCAATCTTTTCTTCCAGTTGTTGAATTGCTGGGCCATCTTCTTAAGAGCACATTCCTTGACTTTTTCCTCCATGTGTTTCTGTAGTTCCTCCTGAGTTGGAATCTCCTCATCTAGATCGAACTTATCTAGATCCACCTATAACGTCGGTAGGGTGAAATTAACCATGAGCTTTTTCCAAAGAGTATCTTTGGCTAAGTCACTGACATATAGAGATTCCGGATCCTTTGACCTATTCCATTCTCTGACGGTGATCGGGATGTAGTCCCTAACAATAACTCCGCACTGTCTTATAAATTTATTTGCAGCATCAATGGGAGCGTTCGGTTGGCCATCTAGAGCGACTTCTTTGTTCCTGTACCTTTCATGGTCTCCCAACTTTCTGGCTAGGCCTCGTTTATTCTTTGCAGAAGATTTGCTCGATCTGGAGGGACAAACAAAGAAAGAGCGTTAATATATATGTATATAGACAATAGACGCTTAATTAATTAATATATATATATATATGCACCTTGCCGGCTTCTCCCTCACCGGAGCCATCTGTTCGGTCGAAACCCAGATCTCCCTCACCGGAGTTTTTTAGATATAATGAGGTGACATCGTTATCGATATGTCCTCCATCATTGATCATATCCTCAAGCGCCATTTCCTTTTCTTCGTCTCTGGGTTCCATAGTTTTTGCAAAAGGGGAAAAGCAGATGAGTTGAAGCGGCCAAGTGAGGAGGTTAGGTAGGCGAGATTTGATGGGCTAGGGAGTTGTGGTTTGATGACGCGATAACCTTGAATGTAACCCTAATACATGCTTGACAATTTAAAGCGCGGTCCGAGGGATATAAACCGTAATTCGAAGAAACCCTAATATATAGCGCGTGTTGCCGTGCCCTCTATCGTCCCTATATGGCGCGCGTTTCCATGCCCGTCTATCGACCCTATATGGCGGCGTTGCCTTTGCAGCCCAAGATATACTCCCCCGAAAAGCGCGCTACCACGACCAACACAAGATCCCTAACAAATGTGAAGGGATTGGCATTTCACATAATAATCCAAAATAGTAACATAAAAAAGTATATACATACACAATAATAATTCTTTACTAAAATTTGTACATATAGTAACCCTAATATATATCCAGTATGGCGACCGGGCGGCGATATCCGGTGTGGCAGCTGGTCGGGCAGCGGTCCGGTGTAAAAATATATACATACACAATAATAATTCTTTATTACAATTTGTACATATAGTAACCCTAATATATATATCCGGTGTGGCGGCTGGGCAGGCAGCGGTCCGTTATGCTTGCGGAGACGACGGCGGCGACGGCGATCTAAGCGACGCGAGATGACGACGGCAATTGCAGGGTATGGCGTGGCGGCGATGGTGGTGGATGGCGGCCCGGTGTGGTGCGCCGTCCCACTAACTAACTAAACCCTAATAAGTAACTAATTAAACCCTAATAGCATCAGACTAATAACTAACTAATTAAACCCTAATAACTAACTAATTAAACCCAAAGAACTAAACCCTAATAGAATCATACTAACTAACTAAATCCTAATAACTAAACCCTAAAAACTAACTAATTAAACCTAACTAACTAACTAATTAAACAGAGAACAAATTAAAACAAAGAAGGAGAGAGGGCACGCGCGACGGCGGCCGAAGCGCATACCTGCAGGGATGAGGGGTCGCGCGTGCGGGGGGCCGGAGAGCGGCGGCGCTGTGCGACGGCGGGAGTGCGGCGGTGCGCTATGCAATGGGGGAGCGCGGCGGTGCGCTATGCAATGGGGGAGCGCGGCGGTGGTCCGGCACGGTGGTGGCGGCACGGTCGAGTGGTGGCGGCGTGGTCTGGTGGTGGCGGTCGGTGGCTGCGGATGACGGCGGTGGAGGCCGGGGCACGCGTGCGGATGTCGAGCTCGGGCAGCCTACCGGCATGCGGAATCGGGGCGGCGCCTGAGAGCTCCTTCGCGTCGAGACTTGGACTTAGCTGCAGAGATGAGATGGAGAAGGAGAGGAACAGGGGCAGGGGTTTATATGCGGGAGGTCCTTTCGTCCCGATTGGTGGTACCAACCAATCGAGACACCAACCGAGACGTATGATGGCCACCAAAGCAGTGTGCGCAGAGGACCTTTAGTCCCGGTTTTCAAAAGTTTTTCAAACTTTTCAGATGTTTCCGCCTTATTTCTTATTTAGGTGTTCACATTTGAAATGATTTGAATTTGAAAAAACTTTCTGTCTTATAAAATAATTATTCTACCTATTCAAACTATTAAATTTGAAATGGTTTAAATTTGAAATTTCTAAAATAGTTTAAATTTGAATTTGAAAACACTATCAACATGAAAAGTGTTTGAATTTGAATAACTAATGCAGAACCATTTTCTGGTTCCTAAAATAATTGTTCAAACTATTAACCATTTTTCCATTTTCAAATAAAAATGCATTACAAAATGAAAACAGTGGACCTCTCGACAATCTTGGGTACATAGACGAACCATTCGTCCTAACAAATGGATTAGTCATAATCATGTCTAGCCCTATAGTACACAACTTCAGGGTAATCTTTTGAATCATCTTCGTCATCATCGCTATGGCATATTCCGGGGATCCTCAGCCCTTCCCCGGCTTGTGTAGGGGGGAATCGGGGACCGTGAACCATGACATATTCCTGGGGCACCTGCCACTTCAGCCTCGGATTCACGACGCAGGGGGAAGGGGGCTCCCGGATGACGATGCCGCAACGGCCGCGGTCTTCACCACAGCCACCCTTATTATGGCTTTGTGGCGGGTGCAAGTGCGGGTACCGTAGGCGAGGATGATCTCCCTCGGCGATGTAGCGCATCACACCGGCGATAGTCTGATTTGCCCACCACAGGCGACGGCCAGTTTCATTGTGGTTCACCGGGGCGGGCTGTCACCTCGTACCTGGCGAGCTCCCTTTCCCGCTGGTTAGCGAAGAAGGCATTACAGGTGTCGTAGTTGTCGGGATCCCAATGGGGATCCATCCACTGCTCCGACGTGAGCTCTAGGTAGAAGTGGTTCGTGATGGCCGCCTAACAGGCAGAACCTTGAGGCATAGGAGGGTCAGGAACTCCTCCAAAGCTCAGCATCCAGTCAGCGGGCAGCCGGTAGCCCCATGGACATGGGTAGCTGGAGGTGCATAGTGACCCGGTCTCTTCGAGTGTCAGAATGGCCCAGTATGCGATGTCCATTGTTGAGAGAGTAAGGTGTGGATGTGTGGATAGCCATGGCACGGTCGGCCTAGATATAGAGGGAAAGGGCAGGAAAACATAGCGGGAAGCGGTGGGAAATATCTTTAGTCCCGGTTAAGTGCTCCAACTGGGACTAAAAGGCCTGGTCAGAGTAAAAGGGCGGGAAAGCATAGCGGGAAGCGGTGGGAAATGGCGGGAAATATCTTTAGTCCCGGTTAGTGGCTCTAACTGGGACTAAAAGGCCCGGTTATAGGAAAAGGGCGGGAAAGCATAGCGGGAAGCAGTGGGAAATGGCGGGAAATATCTTTAGTCCCGGTTAGTGGCTCTAACTAGGACTAAAAGGCCTAGTTAGAGGGAAAGGGCGGGAAAGCATAGCAGAAAGCGGTGGGAAAATGGCGAGAAATATCTTTAGTCCCGGTTAGTGGCTCCAACCGGGACTATCGACAAGAGTGTCGACATTATGTCGTGAGTGTCGACACTATGTTGTGCTGCTTAATCTATAAATAGGCATCCTTGTGAAGTTATCAACTGCAAACATGATGGTGTGCGAGAGCAGAGACACCTCTACGGCCAGTTTGAGGGAGATGCCGGTGGAGCCCAGTCCTCCGGCATCTCCAACAAACTGGCCATAGATGTAATCCCTAATATGTGAAATTAGTTAGATCCCGTCGTATTGATCTAGTTAGAGAAGTTATAAACTGTAAGACGATGGTGTGCGAGAGCAGGAACAACACTATGACCAACTTAAGGGAGATGCCTAAGGATCTAGTCCTCAGGCATCTCTCTGAAGCTGGCCATAGAGGCACTCCCTAATATGTGAAATTAGTTAGCTACCTGGCATATTGATCTAGCTAGAGAAGTTATAAACTCCAAGATGGTGTGCGAGAGCAGGGACAATACTACGGCCAGCTTCAGGGAGATGTCTACGGATCTAGTCCTCAGGCATCTCCGTTAAGCTGGCCATAGGGGATGGATCTCTGAAGAAACATCACATTATGAGTCTAAAAATGATTTTTTTAAATCACGAGCATTAGATCATGTACCTGTAGGTCAAACCAGGCCCACTTCCTACCGATTCGGTAGACATTTGTCTTTTTCTCCAGGGGTGGATGGAAAGGTTTTAAAATCCTCGGTTGGGACATTGTTCATGTAAGGTGGTCTAGTATTTTTGAAAATGGGGTGGTACCATTTTTTTATTTAACGTTTGGTGTTGCTTCACAAAACGCCTCGATTTTGGTACTCGGAAAATAGAAAATGGCTTTTCCATGCGACAAAATATAAAACTTTCTCCTACAACATTTTTAGCCATCCCAAGATGCACATGCATCACTAGTGGAAAAAAGGCCTTCGGTTCGTCGCTGAACCAGGTACCAGTCCCGGTTTGTTACAGGCCGGGACTAGTGCCAGCACTAGTCCTGGTTTGTAACGTGTCCAACAGCTAATAAAGTGGGGAAGCACTAGTCCCGGGCCGTCCCGGGTCTCTAGTCCCGGTCCGTAACATGGCCCAGGACAAGAGACCTCGAGCCGGGCCGCTGCACTTTACGGTGACAATTAGTCCCGGCCCGTATCATGGCCCGGGACTAAAAGGTCAATTAGTCCCGGCCTGTATCACGACTTGGGACTAAAATGTTCCTCTATATAATGCAGCTTCGTCCATGCCCTAGCCATGGCCATTCTCCCTCCCAAGAAAGCCGAGTTTATGCCCATTTTTTCTCAAGATTTGTCAAAAATTTAGTTACAATCCCTAGATCCAAGGTTTTAAAAGGTTAGGAACTTCATCCTTTCATATCATTGTTACTTTAGCTCAATGCTATAGAAGTATAGATGGATTTGCATGCTCTAAAAGTAGAGGATTTTTAGATGTGTAATTTTAGGAAAATTTTGATTAGGCACAAAGTTACAGAAAATTGAAATGTGTAATTTGAGAGTATCAGAGCTCAAAATGGAATGAGGATTTCACTGCTAGAACAATAATTAAAAACTCCACATTTTTCATGGTAATTTTTTTCTCCAATTCAAAACTTGGTGCATGTAAATTTTTCAAAATTCAAATTTAATGCTCTAGAAGCGCACATTATAACCTGTATTAAATTGGTCATTAATCTCTATTCATGATGTTGTGTAATGGTTTTTGATATAATTTTACAATAATGTAGATGGTCCGGGAATGGATGTACGGTACTGACCAACGCTCTAGCGAGTTCATTAATGGCGTGCATGAATTCATCTGTGTGGCTGATGCGAACAAGCGTAATGGTTTTGTATTCTGTCCATGTAGTGGATGTAGGAATCAGAAGGATTACTTTGACTCAAAAACCCTCCATAGCCACTTGTTAAAGTCCGGTTTTATGCCGCCCAGATATAATTGTTGGACCAAGCACGGAGAGAGAGGGGTTATAATGGAAGACAATGAAAAAGAAGAGGATGATGATAACTATCATGGTTTTCCTGAGTACGGTGATACTTCCATGGGGAAGCTGAATGGGAGGCTGAAGAAGAGGCACATGATGATGAGCCCACTGATGATCTTGGTCAGACCATTGCTGATGCACGGAGAGACTGCGAAACTAAAAAAGAGAGGGAGAAGTTCAATCACATGTTAGAGGATCACAAAAAGTTGTTTTACCCAAATTGCGAAATGGTCTGAAAAAGCTGGGTAGCACACTGTAATTGCTGCGATGGAAGGCGGAGTGTGGTATACCTGACTCCTCATTTGAAAAGTTGCTGAAAATGATGAAGAATATGCTTTCAAAGGATAACGTATTTCCCGCCAGTACGTACGAAGAAAAGAAGGTTGTCTGCCCTCTAGATTTAGAGGTTCATAAGATACATGCATGCCCTAATGACTGCACCCTCTACCGCGGTGAGGAGTACGAGAATTTGGATGCATGCCCGGTATGCACTGCATTGCGGTATAAGATCAGACGAGATGACCCTGGTGATGTTGAGGGCGAGCCCCCGGGAAGAGGGTTCCTGCCAAGGTGATGTGGTATGCTCCTATAATACCACGATTGAAATGTTTGTTCAGAAACAAAGAGCACACCAAGTTGTTACGATGGCACAAAGAGGAACGTAAGTCAGACGGGATATTGAGGCACCCCACTGATGGGTCGCAGTGGAGAAAAATCGATAGAAAGTCCCCGGACTTTGCAGATGACGCAAGGAGTTTAAGGTTTGGTCTAAGTACAGATGGCATGAATCCTTTTGGGGAGTAGAGCTGCGATCCAAGACACGGCTGTGACTCTATGTATCTATAACCTTCCTCCTTGGTTGTGCATGAAGCAGAAGTTCATTATGATGCCAGTGCTGATCCAAGGCCCGAAGCAACCCGGCAATGACATTGATGTGTACCTAAGGCCATTAGTTGAAGAACTTTTACAGTTGTGGCACGAACCCAGCATACATGTGTGGGCTAAGCACAAGTAGGAAGAATTTGACCTCCGAGCGTTGCTTTTCGTAACAATCAATGACTGGCCTGCTCTTAGTAACCTTTCAGGACAGACAAACAATGGATACAATGCATGCACACACTGTTTAGATGAGACTCAAAGTATATATTTGCAACATTGTAAGAAGAATGTTTACACGGGGCATCGTTGATTTATTTTGCCCAATCATCCCTTAAGAAATAGAGGCAAGCATTTCAATGGTCAGGCATGTCACCAGCCGAAGCCTAAGGAACGTACTGGTGTTAATGTATTTGATATGGTCAAGGATTTGGATCAAATAGTAATCTTTGGAAAGGGTCAGGGCGGACAATCTGTTCCGAAGAACGCTGACGGACACGCACCCATGTGGAAGAAAAAAATCTATATTTTGGGAGCTACCCTATTGGAAATTCTTAGAGGTCCGCTCTGCAATTGACGTGATATATGTGACGAAGAATCTTTGCATGAACCTGCTAGGCTTCTTGGGAATATATGGGAAGACAAAAGATACACCGGAAGTACGGAAGGACCAGCAACATATGAAAGACCCAAAAAGCCTGCATCCAGAATGGTTTCTAGGTCATGACAGCTACGCTGTTACCAAACAAGAGAAGGAAATCTTTTTTAAATGCCTGAGTAGTATCAAGGTCCCGTCTAGCTTCTCGTCGAATATAAAGGGAATAATATAATTGAATCTGAAATCAGACTATGACCGCGAAATTATTAAGCAAGCAAAGCAGAAAAAATAACAAGTGCAAAAAGTGGAAAACAAGTTGCCCAACTCGGACAATAGAATATTCAGTCGTTCCCCCTGATCAAAGTGATTTCAGATACCGACAAGGCCTTCAGAGCCGAAATGGATAAGGACATGCAAATAATGGACCCCAGAGCTAGGTCTGCCGCTGCACTAGTGGGCATCAATGTAGCGATGGCCAAAGAACTTGCTATGGCGGCAGGTATGTCTCTTGGTCAATTCTTAGACTATGAAGATACGCTAGTGGGCCAGGTAGTACGGCAATATGTTAAAGGGGAACCTCTAGTCAGTCATGAGGAGATGACGCGTCTACCAACACATATACAAAATCTGCATAATTGGTACACTGCGCAAACAGAGAAAAGGCACCAGAAAGAATGGTTTTCAGTGACCGTTAGAAATGAGCATCACTTCAAAGAGTACTCGATGCAGGTTCAAATGAGCGAACTGTTTCAGTTATACAATCAGCGCTCCCTCGACAAATCTATCATCGGTTGCTATTGTCTGTAAGTGATTTATTTCTATAATTAAGTCTTTAGATCAGCTAGTTCATTTCATGTAATATATCATCCTGACTATATATCCTTTTGTACGGTATTATATTCTGCAGAATGAAGATGCTTGAATGCAAAAGAGCAAGAGTATATGACGTTGGGTTTATTGACCCATATATCGTTAATGAATATACGTTACACAATCACCCCTGATGACATGGAGGATGACCTGTACACTTTTTAATCGAGCAAAATTTCTTCAAGCACATACTATTTCCTTACAACTTCAAGTGAGTGTTTCTGTCTTGTACACATTCATTTTTAAGTGTAATTGATGAGTTATGCATGTATGCTTATGTAAACTTCCGCAGGTTCCACTGGATCTTGCTAAACATTCAAGTTGACAAGTCCCTAGTTGAAGTCCACGACTCATTAAGTTGGGACCAAGAGCAGTGGCGTGACATGAAAGCAATGCTCTATTAGTAATTTCAATCATTATCGCATTATATCAGCCTTTTTTGTTTATTTCCTGATATCAAGTAACTAATAACTCCTCTGTTCATTTTCTTTGTCGAGCAGGTTGTGGACACGGTTCAGACAAAAAATAGATGGTCCATTCAAAGATGAGCTAACTTATAAAATGGTTAAAGGCTTGCAGCAGACACCGGGGACTCATTTATGTGGATTCTACGTTTGCGAGGACATTCGCGAGTTGACCAATAAGCGGAAAGTTGGTTCACATTATATTCACGGTTTGTGGGAGAATCTAGAGCCAGAACTGCGCGCACGAGCAATTCAAGAGAAACTGGCGGGATTTCTGATGAAGGAGGTCATTGATATAAATGGAGAACATTATACGGATGACGAGGAACTCTATATGCCTTAGTGATCTCCATGTAGTTGATATGATATATCATCAATGACCATGTAATTTCAAACATTTCCTTCCTTTTGATATGATTGAATATTGTATATATGCATGTATGCTCGCAAGAGATCGAATATTACTTATATATGCATCAAGGTGTACTATATATGTAGTAGCATATAATAAGTGTACGAAACATTATTGAAATTATAGTGAAACACAAATCAAAAAAGGAACGAAATGGAAAAAAAATGAAAACAGAGAATCTCTGCACGGTAGAGAAACACACAAATCTCTGCCGCGGTAGGAACCAGTATGGTCCCGGGTGGTGTTATGACCCGGGACTAGAGGGGTTCCCCACGCTGCGTATCGCCACATGGTGGACTCTAGTCCCAGTAGCAACCGGGACTAGAGATAGCCTCTAGTCGATCTGGCGATCTGGGTCTAAAACCAGGACTAGAGCTAGTTCCGGACCGGGATTAGAGGCCCTTTTTCCACCAGTGCATGCACAATATAGGCACAATATCACAAATTATGTCTCGAATGCACATAACATTGTTCATTGGGATTGAAAGCCATGAAACCTCGAACATGATAGGTCATTTTGTGAAGGTTTTTTCGAGACATAATCAATATACCAAGTTTGGTATTTTTCCTTGCAACTATGTCAAATAATATGACACTACGCGAAGGATTTACATAGTTCAGACCGTTTTTTAATTTTTTATGCCCGTTTCAAAATTTACCCATTTCCAACTATGGTCATAATGGCGGGCACGAAGATAGGGGATGAGCCTTGTTAAAACTTGCATTAGATCTCTGAAGAAACATCAAATTATGTGTCTAAAATGATTTTTTTAAAAATCACGAGCATTAGATCATGTACCCGTAGGTCAAACCGGACCCACTTCCTACCGATTCGGTAGATATTTGTCTTTTTCTCCATTGGTGGACGGAAAGGTTTTAAAATCCCTGGTTGGGATATTGTTCATGTAAGGTGGTCTAGTATTTTTAAAAAATGGGGTAGTACCATTTTTTTATTTAACGTTTGGTGTTGCTTCACAAAACGCCCCGATTTTGGCACTCAGAAAATAGAAAAATGGTTTTTTCATGCGGCAAAAAATAAAACTTCCTTCCGCAACATTGTTAGCCATCCCAAGATGCACATGCATGCCCAATATAGGCACAATATCACAAACTATGCCTTGATTATGCACATAACATTGGTCATTTGGACCGAAAGCCATGAAACCTCGAACATGATAGGTCATTTTGTGAAGGATTTTTCGAGACATAATCAATATACCAAGTTTGGTATTTTTCCTTGCAACTATGTCACATAATATGACACCACGTGAAGGATTTACAAAGTTTGGACCGTTTTTGATTTTGTTATGCCCGTTTCAAAATTTACTTGTTTCCAACTATGGTCATAACGGCAGGCACGAATATATGGGATGAGCCTCGTTAAAACTTGCATTAGATCTCTGAAGAAACATCACATTATGAGTCTAAAAATGATTTTTTCAAAAAATCACGAGCATTAGATCATGTACCTGTAGGTCAAATCGGACCCACTTCCTACCAATTCGATAGACATTTGTCTTTTTCTCCATGGGTGGATGGAAAGTTTTTAAAATACCTGGTTGGGACATTGTTCATATAAGGTGGTCTAGTATTTTTGAAAAATGGGGTGGTACCATTTTTTATTTAAAGTTTTGTGTTGCTTCACAAAACGCCTGCTTTAGCTTTTCGGAAAAATAGAAAATGGCTTTTCCATGCGACAAAAAATAAAACTTCCTCCTGCAACATTGTTAGCCATCCCAAGATGCACATGCATACACAATATAGGTACAATATTACAAACTATGCCTCGATTATGCACATAACATTGGTCATTGGGACCGAAAGCCATGAAACCTCGAACATGATAGGTCATTTTGTGAAGGTTTTTTCAGACATAATCAATATACCAAGTTTGGTATTTTCCTTGCAACTATGTCACATAATATGACACCACGCGGAGGATTTACATTGTTCGGACCGTTTTTGAATTTCTTATGCCCGTTTTAAAATTTACACGTTTTCAACCATGCTCATAACAGCGGGCACGAAGATAAGGGATGAGCCTCGTTAAAACTTGCATTAGATCTCTCAAGAAACATCACATTATGAGTGTAAAAATGATTTTTTCAAAAAAACACGAGCATTAGATCATGTACCTGTAGGTCAAACCAGACCCACTTTCACCGATTCGGTAGACATTTGTCTTTTCTCTAGGGGTGGATGTAAAGGTTTTAAAATCCTTGATTGGGACATTGTTCATGTAAGGTGGTCTAGTATTTTTCAAAATGGGGTGGTACCATTTTTATTTAACGTTGGTGTTGCTTCACAAAACGTCCCGATTTTCGCACTCGGAAAATAGAAAATGGCTTTTCCATGCGACGAAAAATAAAACTTCCTCCTGCAACAATGTTAGCCATCCCAAGATGCACATGCATGCACAATATAGGCACAGTATCATAAACTCTGCCTCGATTATGCACATAACATTGGTCATTTGAACCGAAAGCCATGAAACCTCGAACATGATAAGTCATTTTGTGAAGGTTTTTTTGAGACATAATCAATATACCATGTTTGGTATTTTTCCTTGCAACTATATCATATTATATGACACCACGCGAATGATTTACATTGTTCGGACCGTTTTTGAATTTCTTATGCCCGTTTATGGTCGCTTCAGCCGTAACCACGGAGCATCTTCTTTACTTAACGGGATGCTTGGGTCAGTTTTCACTGTGAAGGGCGGAATTTCATCAAACTTATTATAATCTTTTGACATGTATGTCTTGTCCTCGACTCCCACGATATTTCTTTTCCCTGAAAGAACTATGTGACGCTTTGGCTCATCGTGTGATGTGTGGCATCCCGCTAAAACCACTACTAGAAAATCGCGGTGTTTTTGTGTTGTGCATCATCATGACTGCATGCTCATGTCATCATGCCACATTGCATTTGAGAATCGTCATCATCTTGCATGGTTTGTTTAAAAACTATTTTCGAAAAGTCTGGTTCTGTTTTCTAAACGCCCCATCTTTATTCAAATACAAAACCCAGTTCTCCGGATTATTTTGTTTCGTCTACAAGCGGTTTTCAAAAGCCCCGTTTTTAATAAATAAAATTTTTATTTTATTTTTAGGGGCAACCCTTGAAAGCCCAGCCGGCCACCCCCAAACCCTATCTAAAATGCCCTAGTCTAAACCCTAACCCAACCCATCTCCCCTACTCTCTCCCCAATCTCCCTACCCCGCCGCCACCCACCACGCCTGCAGCGCGCGTGCCTGCATGTGCCCCGCGCTAACTCCCGCTGCCGCCAGCTGGCCCACCACCTGCCCCTTCTCTCTCCCGTGCCCGTCGCGATCGCCACCGACCACCTCGCATCGCACGCGCGACTCCTGTACACCTGCCTGATCGATCCAGGCCCCCACCACCCACCATCCCATCGACCCGACCACCTCGGATCCCGCACCACGTGGCCTACCCCGACCCCACCTGCCGTTTCCCGCCCCGTCCCTGGTTGCACCGCCCCTGGACACGCCTCTCCACCCCGTGCCAACGCCCTGGTCCCACTCCCACCCCGCGTGCCCGTCCGCTCCTATCGCAACCCCGACCCAATCCCGCACGCCCCCGATGCCCTGGCCCCACCCCTGCGAGGCCGCCCCAATTCCCCACCTACCCCCGCCTCTCCCGTCGATCTCCACCTCGATGACCGCCGCCCCAGGTCTCCTCCTCTCCGTCGGACCACCGTCCTCCAACACTCCAACCCCTACCTCTCACCTCGTCAGCCACCGCCCGTCCTGCACGCCCGCGACCTCGGCCGCGTGCGCCTCCTTCCTCGCCGTGGACCCCCCTCGCCCTAGCCGCCCCCTCGCCTGCAGAGCGCCGCGACCCCAGGAAACCGTCGGTGGCCTCCTCGCTGCCCCTCTCACCAGCCTTCCTCGCTGCATCCGGCCTCGCCTCCACCGTCGACCCCGCCTACGATTCCAGACGTCCCACCTGCACGTCCTGGAACCTCTGCTGGACCGCCACCGGAGCCCCACGCCTGGCCTCTATCGTTGGCGACCTCCTCGCCATCTCGCCATGCGACCTCGCCCGTGTCCGGTACCCGCCGTTGGCCTCGTCCGTCATCGCCTGGGTCCCCGCCACCATGCGCACCGCACCCCTCGCGAGCTTCTTGGTCGCCATCCGCGCCTCCTCCCCGACCTCGAGCTCCGTACAGCGGCCGTCGTCGTTAACCCCGAAGCCACCAAAGCCAGCCGCCGCCTCAAGTTCTGCTCTGCGGTGTCTCGTTCGAGCTCGCCCTCAAGGTGTTCAAATCTGTGCCTCTACTAGTCCTTCGGGTTAAAACATCGTGGGATTGATGTTGCTGTTGCTATACAAGTGAATCCCCCAGGTATGTTAAAACGTGGTGCAAATGGTGTTGTCGTTTGTGAAGACCCCATGTTAACGTGGATGTTCACCTCCCAAGCGTCAAGATCTACTACACGAAGCAGATGACCGCGACCCCGATCTGCAAATTCGATGACTGAAGAGCGCCTCACGGAACCAATCGGAACACCGAGATCTCCTTCCTGGAACCCGCAGACCGAACATCACCGTTTTACTTCTTCCTCGTCGAGCCTCGGCACGCCAAGACCTCCCATGGAACCCTGAAGCCTCGATCCGATGTCGAGACGGCAAAGTTAAGACATCATCGAGTCCTTTCGATGACCGCAAGACCGTCCCCGGAGACGATGACCCGAAGATTCCCTCGTCGGAACGCCAAGTACTTCTTCTCGGAGCCGAACCCGAAGGTTGTCGTGGTGGAACACCAAGGAGTCCTACCCGGACCCGATGACCGCCAAGATCGCCACACGGAACGACAAGCGCTTCATCTTGGAGCACCAAGTCCTTCTTCCCGAATGCGAGATCGTTCCCCCGCCGAACCCTGTCGAACCCCGAACCTCCCGGAGCCAAGATCTTCCGAACCCAGATGTGTGACGCCTTTCTAAGCACCTATTTTTATAAATGAAACACAAACTTGTTGCATATTAAATTGGTCATGCTTGCATACATCTCATCATGTGGGTTTGGAGGCATTATGCCGATTCACCTCATAACTAAATATGGAGTCTATATGCGGGCTATTCTAGTCTTATTCCGGACTCCATTTAAATTTGTGTAGAGAACCGATGCCATGTTTCGCCTTGTTAAGACAACATATAAATTGCGGGGTATCTAAATAACTTGAGCGTTCTAATTAAATGTTGGGACCCTAGTTCCGCTTAATATTGCCTAGTCGCATTGCATCTGTGCCATGTCATACATCATATATGCATCATGTCGATCTTCTGCCGTAGTATTAAATATTGTATCCGGTGTTTCTGCTAGTGTTTGCTTCTTCGCGGATTAGGCCGATGAGTTGTTGCGAGTGCCGACAAGTTCTCCGGCTATGTTCCGTCGGCAGTGTTTTCCCAGGCGAGCATCTCTCCCCCTTTCTACCTATATTACATTTATAGTCTTTATTTCCTCCTGTTGATCTATTGCTATCCGTGTCGTGATGCTTTAGTTTCCGTGCACCAGTTATATCCCGTGCAGCCTCTATATCGCCATGGACACCTCCTAATACCTGTTGTTTGGTAGATAGCTGGCCTTGCGAGTCGTAGTTGCTTGCTCAGGTGCGATCGCGTGTTGTCGAGTACCACAGTTGTTGGAATGCTGGCAGATGTTTTTGGTGGAAATGATCATGACCTTAAATACAACTATTAAATTGCTAGATATAATTAATGCAGAGGCATCGGTGGGCAATAGATGTTATTTGGTTCTTCCACGCTCACTTGTGTCCCGTAGGACACCGAGTACTTGATACCTGTTCCTTGATTTTTCGCACTATCCACATCCGGGAGGACTTATGGACCCCCCTGAGCCAGAGCTTGACTAGAGGGGTTCTGCCCCCAGCCACGCGTAACTGCCACATGGTGGACTCTAGTCCCAGGCCGTAGCAAACCGGGACTAGAGATAGGGGCCTCTAGTCCCGATCTGGCAGTCCTGGGTCTAAAACCAGGACTAGAGCTAGTTCCGGACCGGGATTAGAGGCCCTTTTTCCACCAGTGCATGCACAATATAGGCACAATATCACAAATTATGTCTCGAATGCACATAACATTGTTCATTGGGACTGAAAGCCATGAAACCTCGAACATGATAGGTCATTTTGTGAAGGTTTTTTCGAGACATAATCAATATACCAAGTTTGGTATTTTTCCTTGCAACTATGTCAAATAATATGACACTACGCGAAGGATTTACATAGTTCAGACCGTTTTTTAATTTTTTAAGCCCGTTTCAAAATTTACCCATTTCCAACTATGGTCATAATGGCGGGCACGAAGATAGGGGATGAGCCTCGTTAAAACTTGCATTAGATCTCTGAAGAAACATCAAATTATGTGTCTAAAATGATTTTTTTAAAAATCACGAGCATTAGATCATGTACCCGTAGGTCAAACCGGACCCACTTCCTACCGATTCGGTAGATATTTGTCTTTTTCTCCAGGGGTGGACGGAAAGGTTTTAAAATCCCTGGTTGGGATATTGTTCATGTAAGGTGGTCTAGTATTTTTAAACAATGGGGTAGTACCATTTTTTTATTTAACGTTTGGTGTTGCTTCACAAAACGCCCCGATTTTGGCACTCAGAAAATAGAAAAATGGTTTTTTCATGCGGAAAAAAATAAAACTTCCTTCCGCAACATTGTTAGCCATCCCAAGATGCACATGCATGCCCAATATAGGCACAATATCACAAACTATGTCTTGATTATGCACATAACATTGGTCATTTGGACCGAAAGCCATGAAACCTCGAACATGATAGGTCATTTTGTGAAGGATTTTTCGAGACATAATCAATATACCAAGTTTGGTATTTTTCCTTGCAACTATGTCACATAATATGACACCACGTGAAGGATTTACAAAGTTTGGACCGTTTTTGATTTTGTTATGCCCGTTTCAAAATTTACTTGTTTCCAACTATGGTCATAACGGCAGGCACGAATATATGGGATGAGCCTCGTTAAAACTTGCATTAGATCTCTGAAGAAACATCACATTATGAGTCTAAAAATGATTTTTTCAAAAAATCACGAGCATTAGATCATGTACCTGTAGGTCAAATCGGACCCACTTCCTACCAATTCGATAGACATTTGTCTTTTTCTCCATGGGTGGATGGAAAGTTTTTAAAATACCTGGTTGGGACATTGTTCATATAAGGTGGTCTAGTATTTTTGAAAAATGGGGTGGTACCATTTTTTATTTAAAGTTTTGTGTTGCTTCACAAAACGCCCCGTTTTTGGCACTCGGAAAATAGAAAATGGCTTTTCCATGCGACAAAAAATAAAACTTCCTCCTGCAACATTGTTAGCCATCCCAAGATGCACATGCATACACAATATAGGTACAATATTACAAACTATGCCTCGATTATGCACATAACATTGGTCATTGGGACCGAAAGCCATGAAACCTCGAACATGATAGGTCATTTTGTGAAGGTTTTTTCAGACATAATCAATATACCAAGTTTGGTATTTTTCCTTGCAACTATGTCACATAATATGACACCACGCGGAGGATTTACATTGTTCGGACCGTTTTTGAATTTCTTATGCCCGTTTTAAAATTTACACGTTTTCAACCATGCTCATAACAGCGGGCACGAAGATAAGGGATGAGCCTCGTTAAAACTTGCATTAGATCTCTCAAGAAACATCACATTATGAGTGTAAAAATGATTTTTTCAAAAAAACACGAGCATTAGATCATGTACCTGTAGGTCAAACCAGACCCACTTTCTACCGATTCGGTAGACATTTGTCTTTTTCTCTAGGGGTGGATGTAAAGGTTTTAAAATCCTTGATTGGGACATTGTTCATGTAAGGTGGTCTAGTATTTTTCAAAAATGGGGTGGTACCATTTTTTATTTAACGTTTGGTGTTGCTTCACAAAACGTCCCGATTTTCGCACTCGGAAAATAGAAAATGGCTTTTCCATGCGACGAAAAATAAAACTTCCTCCTGCAACAATGTTAGCCATCCCAAGATGCACATGCATGCACAATATAGGCACAGTATCATAAACTCTGCCTCGATTATGCACATAACATTGGTCATTTGAACCGAAAGCCATGAAACCTCGAACATGATAAGTCATTTTGTGAAGGTTTTTTTGAGACATAATCAATATACCATGTTTGGTATTTTTCCTTGCAACTATATCATATAATATGACACCACGCGAATGATTTACATTGTTCGGACCGTTTTTGAATTTCTTATGCCCGTTTATGGTCGCTTCAGCCGTAACCACGGAGCATCTTCTTTACTTAACGGGATGCTTGGGTCAGTTTTCACTGTGAAGGGCGGAATTTCATCAAACTTATTATAATCTTTTGACATGTATGTCTTGTCCTCGACTCCCACGATATTTCTTTTCCCTGAAAGAACTATGTGACGCTTTGGCTCATCGTGTGATGTGTGGCATCCCGCTAAAACCACTACTAGAAAATCGCGGTGTTTTTGTGTTGTGCATCATCATGACTGCATGCTCATGTCATCATGCCACATTGCATTTGAGCATCGTCATCATCTTGCATGGTTTGTTTAAAAACTATTTTCGAAAAGTCTGGTTCTGTTTTCTAAACGCCCCATCTTTATTCAAATACAAAACCCAGTTCTCCGGATTATTTTGTTTCGTCTACAAGCGGTTTTCAAAAGCCCCGTTTTTAATAAATAAAATTTTTATTTTATTTTTAGGGGGCAGCCCGCCAGGCCCGAAAGCCCGGCCGGCCACCCCCAAACCCTATCTAAAATGCCCTAGTCTAAACCCTAACCCAACCCATCTCCCCTACTCTCTCCCCAATCTCCCTACCCCGCCGCCACCCACCACGCTGCGGTGCGTTACGCATGTGCCCTGCTAACTCCATTGCTGGCCCACCACCTGCCCCTTCTCTCTCCCGTGCCCGTCGCGATCGCCACCGACCACCTCGCATCGCACGCGCGACTCCTGTACACCTGCCTGATCGATCCAGGCCCCCACCACCCACCATCCCATCGACCCGACCACCTCGGATCCCGCACCACGTGGCCCACCCCGACCCCATCTGCCGTTTCCCGCCCCGTCCCTAGTTGCACCTCCCCTGGACACGCCTCTCCACCCCGTGCCAACGCCCTGGTCCCACTCCCACCCCGCGTGCCCGTCCGCTCCTATCGCAACCCCCGACCCAATCCCGCACGCCCCCGATGCCCTGGCCCCACCCCTGCGAGGCCGCCCCAATTCCCCACCTACCCCCGCCTCTCCCGTCGATCTCCACCTCGATGACCGCCGCCCCAGGTCTCCTCCTCTCCGTCGGACCACCGTCCTCCAACACTCCAACCCTCTCGGCTTCAGCCACGCGGCAGCCCTGACGACCCGCCTCCCTCGGCCGCGAGCACCTCGTCGTCGTCCTCCTGTCCCCGGCCGCCGTCCTGCACGCCCGCGACCTCGGCCGCGTGCGCCTCCTTCCTCGCCGTGGACCCCCCTCGCCCTAGCCGCCCCCTCGCCTGCAGAGCGCCGCGACCCCAGGAAACCGTCGGTGGCCTCCTCGCTGCCCCTCTCACCAGCCTTCCTCGCTGCATCCGGCCTCGCCTCCACCGTCGACCCCGCCTACGATTCCAGACGTCCCACCTGCACGTCCTCGCCTGGAACCCTCTGCCTGCTGGACCGCCACCGGAGCCCCACGCCCTGGGCCTCTATCGTTGGCCGCGACCTCCTCGCCATCTCGCCATGCAAGCGCTCGCCCTCCCTGCGGCCACAGCCCGTGCGACCTCGCCCGTGTCCGGTACCCGCCGTTGGCCTCGTCCGTCATCGCCTGGGTCCCCGCCACCATGCGCACCGCACCCCTCGCGAGCTTCTTGGTCGCCATCCGCGCCTCCTCCCCGACCTCGAGCTCCGTACAGCGGTCGTCGTCGTCAACCCCGAAGCCGCCAAAGCTAGCCACCGCCTCAAGTTCTGCTCCGCGGTGTCTCGTTCGAGCTCACCCTCAAGGTGTTCAAATCTGTGCCTCTACTAGTCCTTCGGGTTAAAACGTCGTGGGATTGATGTTGCTGTTGCTATACAAGTGAATCCCCCAGGTATGTTAAAACGTGGTGCAAATGGTGTTGTCGTTTGTGAAGACCCCATGTTAACGTGGATGTTCACCTCCCAAGCGTCAAGATCTACTACACGAAGCAGATGACCGCGACCCCGATCTGCAAATTCGATGACTGAAGAGCGCCTCACGGAACCAATCGGAACACCGAGATCTCCTTCCTGGAACCCGCAGACCGAACATCACCGTTTTACTTCTTCCTCGTCGAGCCTCGGCACGCCAAGACCTCCCATGGAACCCTGAAGCCTCGATCCGATGTCGAGACGGCAAAGTTAAGACATCATCGAGTCCTTTCGATGACCGCAAGACCGTCCCCGGAGACGATGACCCGAAGATTCCCTCGTCGGAACGCCAAGTACTTCTTCTCGGAGCCGAACCCGAAGGTTGTCGTGGTGGAACACCAAGGAGTCCTACCGGACCGATGACCGCCAAGATCGCCACGGGAACGACAAGCGCTTCATCTTGGAGCACCAAGTCCTTCTTCGAATGCGAGATCGTTCCCCGCGAACTCGCCGAACCCCGAACCTCCCGGAGCCAAGATCTTCCGAACCCAGATGTGTGACGCCTTTCTAAGCACCTATTTTTATAAATGAAACACAAACTTGTTGCATATTAAATTGGTCATGCTTGCATACATCTCATCATGTGGGTTTGGAGGCATTATGCCGATTCACCTCATAACTAAATATGGAGTCTATATGCGGGCTATTCTAGTCTTATTCCGGACTCCATTTAAATTTGTGTAGAGAACCGATGCCATGTTTCGCCTTGTTAAGACAACATATAAATTGCGGGGTATCTAAATAACTTGAGCGTTCTAATTAAATGTTGGGACCCTAGTTCCGCTTAATATTGCCTAGTCGCATTGCATACATGCCATGTCATACATCATATATGCATCATGTCGATCTTCTGCCGTAGTATTAAATATTGTATCCGGTGTTTCTGCTAGTGTTTGCTTCTTCGCGGATTAGGCCGATGAGTTGTTGCGAGTGCCGACAAGTTCTCCGGCTATGTTCCGTCGGCAGTGTTTTCCCAGGCGAGCATCTCTCCCCCTTTCTACCTATATTACATTTATAGTCTTTATTTCCTCCTGTTGATCTATTGCTATCCGTGTCGTGATGCTTTAGTTTCCGTGCACCAGTTATATCCCGTGCAGCCTCTATATCGCCATGGACACCTCCTAATACCTGTTGTTTGGTAGATAGCTGGCCTTGCGAGTCGTAGTTGCTTGCTCAGGTGCGATCGCGTGTTGTCGAGTACCACAGTTGTTGGAATGCTGGCAGATGTTTTTGGTGGAGATGATCATGACCTTAAATACAACTATTAAATTGCTAGATATAATTAATGCAGAGGCATCGGTGGGCAATAGATGTTATTTGGTTCTTCCACGCTCACTTGTGTCCGTGAGACACGAGTATGATAATTCCTTGATTTTTCGCACTATCCACATCCGGGAGGACTTATGGACCCCCCTGAGCCAGAGCTTGATTCATTTCTATTTCTTGGGGCCACAAGTAGTTTGGGGCTTTATTACTCTTCTGTACTTATGCCATGCTCTATTGCTTTAATAAAGATTGTGCGTGGAGCACCTGTACTGTTTTGGATGCGGAGTGTTTTCGCGGTATCAACAAGTCCACTCATACTTTCGGGTTCCCAGTCGTTTACAGCCATTGACGCAAACCCTGGGTCCGTTCTGGAGCCGGCCAACTTCGTTGTGGGTAGCTTAGTGGGGTGGCCCCCTGAAATATTTATGAATCCTGTGATCGCTTTGTCGTGAATGCCTCGTTGGGTTTTGAGTTGGTTTTTCCGAGGTTGATCGAGTGTGTGTTGCTATTTGTGCACCCCTGCAGGGTAAAACTTTCTGAAAGCCGTGTCCGCGGTTATGGACGACTTGGAGCACAGTATCTCGATCATAGACAAGCATAACTAAAATAGTGCTATAAATTTGACTTAATATATCTGACTAGTAATCAGCTTCACTATAATAGAATGGATATTAAAAATGCCAACCACTGGTGGACCTAGGTTGTTTTGTTATATCTTCCTAGTAAGTATTGCAACTCCAATGGAATGTGATAAAAGTGCCAACAATTGCTGGGTTTTGGGATTCCCCAGGACAATTATATCTGACTAGTAAAGGTTCCAACTACCACAGAATGGTAATTAAAACTGCCCACTACTCAAGCTTCAGGATGACTCATGCTATCTATATCTGACTAGTAAGTGCTTCAACTATAATGGAATGAATAAAACTGCCCACCGTGTGAGTTCCTCGGTTTGACTTCCTCGTTTGGTCTCGAGGGGGAATACCAGGATGGGTATGTTTGGTGTTAGTATCAGGTATGATCCGAATAGGTCTTTCTTACTCCTCTCTAATAGCCGCCAGTGATACCGAGTCTCTATAGGTTGTTTAGTGCCGCTGCTCTGCCGCTTCAGTCCACCATACCTATGTAGGCGAGAGCCGCCGAGTTCTAGCCTCGCCGTGTACTGGCCTCAGTACTGACGCTCCTCTTTTTCCTTTGCCCTTTGTCGGCACCCCTTTTGTTTTAGCAGGTTTGAGATCGATGCCGTTAGCAGGGTTACCCTTCCGGCTTGGCCTGGGCAGGGTTATGGACGCCATTGGTTATTCTTCAGGGCTCTTAGCCCCATTTGCATCTTGTCCGTAGTCGGACGCTCTATCGTTTTTAAGGTGATTTGGATCTTTGTATAGTATATCTGTATTCTTGACTCATGGAGTCGTTGTTGTATATATCTGTTCTGTGGGTTCCATCATGGACTAATGTGTAATGGTATTACTTCGTTCTCCGCCCGCACGCAAGTGCCTGGTGGGCGTCCTTGAATCATTTCTATGCGGGTTTGGCGGGAAGTGCTAAAACATGCATAGGGCCGATTTGAGGGTGTTACAGAGTGGTATCAGAGCTCAGCAGTTGCGATACCCCACAAGTACAGCCTGTAGGATAACCTAGCTAACGGCCGAAGTAGAGTGTCAAAACTATTTTGCAAAAACGGCTGGATAGATCTGATTAGGTCTGATTTTACTCCTTACCCTCTACTATTTTTCTCTTACCTCTGCGTGTTTTGCATCTGTTCTCTTATCTTTCTTCAAGTCCAGGATTTCTCGTGGTTGTGTTTCCGTCGTACCTTCAGGGTTTCGCTTCCTCCTTTGGTAATGGTGCTTCTACATCCGGTCTTCATGCTATCTGAGGAATCCTTCATCTGTTGGACTGCTCTCTGTTCCTTGTTGTGCCTTCCGGTGTTTTCCGATGCGAAGACATCATCTACGCCAGATCCGATGCAGAGTCTGCATCACTCTTTTATTTCCGAAACTCGCTTGCCGAGATCTGCAGTCTAATTCCTAGAATGGTGGCACGGTTTTCTACTGATTGTGTGGAGTAATAGTTTGGGTGCGTGATGGATTGGCCCCCATGCCGACTACTCACTCTATTTGCTCGTGTACATTGAAGTGCAGGAGAATGCATCAGTTCTCTCTTTTTATCGAAGTTAGAGGTGGCTTTATTTGTGGATACCTTTACCTTCGTCCTTTGTTTTCCGGAGTGTTCTCTCGGCGATCACGGACAATGACCTCTTGTTAGTGGTGTCGCGAGGATCTACACGAAGCGAGAAGATTCAGGTTATCGGCTTCCTTCTGGTACCACGAGGCGGATGTCGAGGGCGAGATCCCTTGTTAGTGGTGTCGAATTGTGGCATTCCGCTAAAACCACTACTAGAAAATAGCGGTGTTTTTGTGTTGCGCATCATCATGACTGCATGCTCATGTCATCGTGCCACATTGCATTTGAGCATCATCATCATCTTGCATGGTTTGTTTAAAAACTATTTTCGAAAAGTCTGGTTTTGTTTTCTAAACGCCCCATCTTTATTCAAATACAAAACCCGGTTCTCCGGATTATTTTGTTTCGTCTACAAACGTTTTTTAAAAGCCCCGTTTTTAATAAATAAAATTTTTATTTTATTTTTAGGGGGCAGTCCGCCAGGCCCGAAAGCCCGACCGGCCACCCCCAAACCCTATCTAAAACGCCCTAGTCTAAACCCTAACCCAACCCATATCCCCTACCCTCTCCCCAATCTCCCTACCCCGCCGCCACCCACCATACTGCCTTGCGTGCTGCATGTGCCCAGCGCCAACTCAACTGCCGCCCGTGGCCCCCACACTTTGCCCTGCTCTCTCTCCGTGCCGTCGCGATCACCACTGACCTCCTGCGCGCCGCGACTCTCACTGCCTGATCGATCCAGGCCCCACCACCCACCATCCCATCGACCCGACCACCTCAGATCCCCCACCACGTGGCCCACCCCGACCCCACCTGCCGTTTCCCGCCCCGTCCCCGGTTCCACCGCCCCTGGACACGCCTCTCCACCCCGTGCCAACGCCCTGGTCCCACTCCCACCCCGCGTGCCCGTCCGCTCCTATCGCAACCCCCGACCCAATCCCGCACGCCCCCGATGCCCTGGCCCCACCCCTGCGAGGCCGCCCCAATTCCCCACCTACCCCCGCCTCTCCCATCGATCTCCACCTCGATGACCGCCGCCCCAGGTCTCCTCCTCTCCGTCGGACCGCCGTCCTCCGCCACTCCAACCCCCACCTCTCACCTCGTCAGCAGCCACCGCGGTCGCCCACCTGCAGAACCGCCTCCCTCCGCGGGCACCTGCGTCGTCCTCCCCGTCCCCGGCGCCGTCTGCAGACGCGACCCGGCCGCGTGCGCCTCCTTCCTCGCCACGGACCCCCTCGCCCTAGCCGCCTCCCTCGCCTGCAGAGCGCCGCCGCCCTAGGAAACCGTCGGTGGTCTCCTCGCTTCCCCTATCACCGGCCTTCCTCGCTGCATCCGGCCGCGCCGCCACCGTCGACCCCGCCTCCGATTCTGGACGTCCCACCTGCACGTCCTCGCCTGGCACCCTCTGCCCGCTGGACCGCCACCGGAGCCCCACGCTCTGGGCCTCTGTCGTTGGCCGCGACCTCCTCACCGTCTCCCCCTGCAGGCGCTCGCCTCTCCCTGCGGCCACAGCGCGTGCGACCTTGCCCGTGTTCGGTACCCATCGTCGGCCTCGTCCATCGTTGCCTGGGTCCCTGCCACCATGCGCACCGCACCCCTTGCGAGCTTCTTGGTCGCCATCCGCGCCTCCTCCCCGACCTCGAGCTCCGTACAGCGGCGATGCGTCGTCAAACCACGCCAAAGCTAGCCACCGCCTCAAGTTCTGCTCCGCGGTGTCTCGTTCGAGCTCACCCTCAAGATGTTTGACTCTGTGCCTCTACTAGTCCTTCGGGTTAAAACGCCATGGGATTGATGTTGCTGTTGCTATACAAGTGAAGCCCCCGGGTATGTTAAAACGTGGTGCAAATGGTGTTGTTGTTTGTGAAGACCCCATGTTAACGTGGATGTTCACCTCCCAAGCGTCAAGATCTACTACACAAAGCAGATGACCGCGACCCCGATCCGCAGATTCGATGACCGAAGAGCGCCTCACGGAACCAATCGGAACACCGAGATCTCCTTCCTGGAACCCGCAGACCGAATATCACCATTTTCCTTCTTCCTCGTCGAGCCTCGGCACGCCAAGACCTCCCACGGAACACCGAAGCCTCGATCCGATGTCGAGACGGCAAAGTGAAGACATCGCCGAGTCCTTCTGATGACCGCAAGACCGTCCCCAGAGACGATGACCCGAAGATTCCCTCGTTGGAACGCCAAGTACTTCTTCTCGGAGCCGAACCCGAAGGTTGTCGTGGTGGAACACCAAGGACTCCTACCCGGACCCGATGACCGCCAAGATCGCCACATGGAACGACAAGCGCTTCATCTTGGAGCACCAAGTCCTTCTTCCCGAATGCGAGATCGTTCCCCCGCCGAACCCTGTCGAACCCTGAACCTCCCGGAGCCAAGATCTTCCGAACCCAGATGTGTGACCTCTTTCTAAGCCCCTATTTTTATAAATGAAATACAAACTTGTTGCATATTAAATTGGTCGTGCTTGCATACATCTCATCATGTGGGTTTGGGGGCATTATGCCGATTCACCTCATAACTAAATATGGAGTATATACGCGGGCTATTCTAGTTTTATTTCGGACTCCATTTAAATTTGTGTAGAGAACCGATGCCATGTTTCGCCTTGTTAAGACAACATATAAATTGCGGGGTATCTAAATAACTTGAACGTTATAATTAAATGTCGGGACCCTAGTTCCGCTTAATATTGCCGAGTCGCATTGCATCTGTGCCATGTCATACATCATATATGCATCATGCCGATCTTTTGCCGTAGTATTAAATATTGTATCCGGTGTTTCTGCTAGTGTTTGCTTCTTCGCAGATTAGGCCGATGAGTTGTTGCGAGTGCCGACAAGTTCTTCGGCTATGTTCCGTCGGCAGTGTTTTCCCAGGCGAGCATCTCTCCCCCTTTCTACCTATATTGCATTTATAGTCTTTATTTCCTCCTGTTGATCTATTGATATCCGTGTCGCGATGCTTTAGTTTCCGTGCACCAGTTATATCCCGTGCAGCCTCTATATCGCCATGGACACCTCCTAATACATGTTGTTTGGTAGATAGCTGGCCTTGCGAGTCGTAGTTGCTTGCTCAGGTGTGATCGCGTGTTGTCGAGTACCACAGTTGTTGGAATGCTGGCAGATGTTTTTGGTGGAGATGATCATGACCTTAAATGCAACTATTAAATTGCTAGATATAATTAATGCAGAGGCATCGGTGGGCAATAGATGTTATTTGGTTCTTCCACGCTCACTTGTGTCCCGTAGGACCCCGAGTACTTGATACTTGTTCCTTGATTTTTCGCACTATCCACATCCGGTAGGCCTTATGGACCGCCCTGAGCTAGAGCTTGATTCAATTCTATTTCTTGCGGCCACAAGTAGTTTGGGGCTTTCTTACTATTCTATACTTATGCCATGCTTTACTACTTTAATTAAGATTGTGCGTGGAGCACCTGTACTGTTTTGGATGCGGAGTGTTTTCGCGGTATCGACAAGCCTAGTCACACTTTCGGGTTCCCAATCGTTTACAGCCATTGACGCAAACCATGGGTCCGTTTCGGAGCCGGCCAACTTCGTTGCGGGTAGCTTAGTGGGGTGGCCCCCTGTAATATTTATGAATCTTTTGATCGCTTTCTCATGAATGCCTCGTTGGGTTTTGAGTTGTTTTTTCCGAGGTTGATCGAGTGTGTGTTGATATTTGTGCACCCCTGCAGGGTAAAACTTTCTGAAAGCCGTGTCCGCGGTTATGGACGACTTGGAGCACAGTATCTCGATCATAGACAAGCATAACTAAAATAGTGCTATAAATTTGACTTAATATATCTGACTAGTAATCAGCTTCACTATAACGGAATGGATATTAAAAATGCCAACCACTGGTGGACCTGTGTTGTTTTGTTATATCTTCCTAGTAAGTATTGCAACTCCAACGGAATGTGATAAAAGTGCCAACAATTTCTGGGTTTTGGGATTCCTCAGGACAATTATATCTGACTAGTAAAGGTTCCAACTACCACAGAATGGTAATTAAAACTGCCGACTACTCATGCTTCAGGATGACTCATGCTATCTATATCTAACTAGTAAGTGCTTCAACTATAATGGAATGAATAAAACTGCCCACCATGTGAGTTCCTCGGTTTGACTTCCTCGTTTGGTCTCGAGGGGGAATACCAGGATGGGTATGTTTGGTGTTAGTATCAGGTATGATCCGAATAGGTCTTTCTTACCCCTCTCTAATAGCCGCTAGTGATACCGAGTCTCTATAGGTTGTTTAGTGCCGCTGCGCTGCCGCTTCAGTCCACCATACCTATGTAGGCGAGAGCCGCCGAATTCTAGCCTCGCCGTGTACTGGCCTCAGTACTGACGCTCCTCTTTTTCCTTTGCCCTTTGTCGGCACCCCTTTTGTTTTAGCAGGTTTGAGATCGACGTCGTTAGCAGGGTTACCCTTCTGGCTTGGCCTATGTAGGGTTATGGACGCCATTGGTTATTCTCCAGGGCTCTTAGCCCCATTTGCATCTTGTCCGTAGTCGGACGCTCTATCGTTTTTAAGGTGATTTGGATCTTTGTATAGTATATCTGTATTCTTGACTCATGGAGTTGTTGTTGTATATATCTGTTCCGTGGGTTCCATCATGGACTAATGTGTAATGGTATTACTTCATTCTCCACCCGCACGCAAGTGCCTGGTGGGCGTCCTTGAATCGTTTCTATGCGGGTTTGGCGGGAAGTGCTAAAACTTGCATAGGGCCGATTTGAGGGTGTTACATGATGTATCCGTTTGCTTATTTTTTTTCTTTTTTCGGTACGGAGGACATGTCCTTCACATAGAGAACCTGTGCCACATCATTGGCTAGGACGAATGGTTCGTCTCTATAACCAAGATTGTTGAGATCTAATGTTGTAATTTCGTATAACTAGTCTACCTTTACCCCTTCTCCATTCAGGTTGATCCATTTGCACCGAAAGAAAGGGACCTTAAAAGAAACTCTGTAGTCAATTTCCCATATCTCCTCTATGTAACCATAGTATGTTTCCTTTTTGCCATTCTCGTCGGTTGCATCAAAGCGGACACCACTGTTCTGGTTGGTGCTCTTTTTATCTTGGGCGATCGTGTAAAATGTATTCCCATTTATCTCATACCCTTGGTAATTCAATATAGTAGAAGATGGTGACCCAGCCAACAAGTAGAGTTGATCTCTAATAGTGGTGTCATTCATTAGATGTGTTCACAACCAACTACCAAAAGTCTTCATGTGTTCATCTCTAATCCAGGAGTTAGGCTTTCCCGGGTTGTTGGAGCATACAATATTCTTGTGTTCCTTGATATACGGAGCTGCCAAGGTGGAATTCTATAGAACCGTGTAGTGTGCTTGAGTGAAAGATTGTCCGTCCCAACATATCATTGCTTTTTTTCCCAGCATGCCTTTTCCACTAAGTCTCTCCTCATGTCGCGATTCAGGAACACCAATCGGCTTAAGTTCAGGAATAAAGTCAACACAGAAATCAATGACCTCCTCTGTTCCATAGCCCTTGGATATGCTTCCTTCTGGCCTAGCACGGTTATGAACATATTTCTTTAACACTCTCATGAACCTCTCAAAGGGGAACATATTGTGTAGAAATACAGGACCGAGAATGGAAATCTCTTCGACTAGGTGAACCAGGAGGTGCGTCATAATATTGAAGAAGGATGATGGGAACACCAACTCAAAACTAAGAAGACATTGGACCACATCCCTTTGTAACCTTGTCAGAATATCTTGATTGATCACCTTCTGAGATATTGCATTGAGGAATGCACATAGCTTCACAATGGTACTCGAACATTTTTCGGTAGAAGCCCCCTCAATGCAATCGGAAGCAACTGAGTCATAATCACGTGATAGTCATCAGACTTCAGGTTTTGGAATTTTTCTCTGCCATATTTATTATCCCCTTTAAGTTAGACGAGAATCCAGACGACACCTTGATACTGTAAAGGACTTCAAAAAAGATTACCTTCTCTGCTTTCGTAGGTGGCAGGACTTAAGTGATGCCCTTTATCTGTCTTGTTCTATGGATTCATGTTTTGTGGTTCTTTCAGATGTTGTTGGTCCTCCCGTGCTTCTGGTGTATCTTTTGTCTTCCCATACACACCCAGGAAGCCTAGCAGGTTCACGCAAAGATCCTTCGTCACGTGCATCACGTCGATTGAAGAGCGGACACGTAGGACTTTCCAATAGGGTAGCTCCCAAAATATAGATTTCTTCTTCCACATTGGCGTGTGTCTGGTAGCGACATCGTTCAGAACAGGTTGACCGCCAGGACCCTTTCCAAATATTACTTCTATGTCCTTGACCATACCAAATACATGATCACTAGTAAGGAGGTCAGGCTTCTTCCGGTAATCTGCCTCACCTTTGAAATGCTTGCCTTTCTTTCTTACTTGATGATTGGTCAGAAGAAATCGATGATTCCCCAGGTACACAACCTTCTTACATTTATGCAAATATGTAGCTTCAGTATCATCTAAACAGTGTGTGCATGCCTTGTATCCCTTGTTTGTCTGTCCTGAAAGGTTACTAAGAGCAGGCCAATAATTGATGGATACGAAAAGCAGCGCTCGTAGGTCAAATGGCCCCTGTTTGTGCTCATCCCACACACGTATACCTGGTTTTCCCCACAACTGTAAGAGTTCTTCAACTAATGGTCGCTGATGGGTTGCTTCGGGCCTTGGATAAGCACTGACATCATAATTAACTTACGCTTCATGCACAACCAAGGAGGAAGGTTGTAGATACATAGAGTCACAGGCCAGGTGCTGTGACTACAGCTCTGCTCCCCAAAAGGATTCATGCCATCTGTACTTAGACCAAACCATAAGTTCTTCATGTCACCTACAAATTCCAGGAACTCTCTCTCGATTTTTCTTCACTATGAGCCATCAACGGGGTGTCACAACTTCCCGTCTTTCTTACGGTCTTCATTGTGCCATCACAACAACCTAGCATGCTCTTTGTTTCTAAACAGACGTTTCAACCTTGTTATTATAGGAGCATACCACATAACCTTAGCAGGAACCCTCTTCCTGGGGGCTCGTCATCGCCATCAACATCACCAAGGTCATCTCGTCTAATCTTATACCGTAGTGCAGTGCATATCGGACATTTATCTAAATTCTCGTAGTCCTTCCCGTGGTATCTTCTTTGCTTCGTTATTACTCTCGTGAAGTCCAAGGATGTAGTCATTAATTCATGCATGTATCTTCTGCACATCTAATCCTAGAGGGCAGAGAATCTTCTTTGCTTCGTAATTGCTCTTGGGCAATTCGTTATCCTTTGGAAGCTTCAGCTTCATTTTTCAGTAACTTCTCAAATCCCTTGTCAGATAAACTAGTCTCTGCCTTCCATTTCAGCAATTCCAGTGTGGTACCGAGCTTTGTGTTTCCATCTTTGCAATTTGGGTACAACAATTTTTTGTGATCCTCTAACATGCCCTCCAACTTCAACTTCTCCTTCTCTGTTTCACAGTCTCGCTTCACCTCCTTCTTCTTCATTCTCTTCCATTGCAGTATCATCGTATTTAGGGAACATATGACAATAGTTGTCATCATCCTCTTCTTATTCATTGCCTTCCATCATAACCCCTCTTTCTTTGTGCTTGGTCCAGCAATTATAGCTAGGCATGAAACTTCTCCGAACCTAGTGGCCGCGAATGATTTTCGAGGAAGAGTACTCCTTGATGTTCCGACATTGAACACATGGACAACACATAAATCCATTCTCTTTGTTTGCCTTAGACACATCGATAAATTTATCCATGCCTTGAATGTACATGGATTCACGTCGGTCACCGTACATCCATCCCCGCCGGTTCATCTACATCATTACAGAACATCATGAATAGTGAAATGACCACTTTACGTCAACACATGCATTATTATATCAATGACAAATGAAGGATAAGGTTGCTAACCTCGATCGAGAAGGAAAGAAAGAGGAGAAAGGCTTAAGTGTGGCTCATATCATTTTTTTGTGTGAAATCAAGCGGTATCATTCTCTCAGACATTTCGTCGAACACCTAATGTGCATAGGAAAAAAACTAGCACACACACCTCACTCCTTCCACCAAGAGAAAAAACAGAGGGAGGGCCGGCTGGGGCGGCGCATTTATAGGCGGATTATTCATCCTGGTTGGTATTACGAAGCGGGACTAAAGGTGTGCGGTGGGCCATGTGTCTGGCGCATGACTTTTAGTCCCGGTTTGTAATACCAACCGAGACGAATAGTCCCTGAAGGACCAGGACGTATGCCCCCAGCCCCTGTGCTTTGCTCGGGCCGCTCGAACCAGGACAAATGCGAGCATTAGTCCTGGTTCGTGGTGGAACCGGGACTAATGCTCTAGGCCGCTCCGAACGAAAGCTAGTTTTTCTACTAGTGTTATAAGCCTTTTTAGAAAGTTGTTTAAGCTTGCTAAAAAGGCTTATATATTGGAACGGGGGTAGTAGTTAGTTACACAAACGTCGTCGTTGGAGGCAGGGTTCATGGTGCCACTGGTGGAGGCGGTGGCAAGAGCAGATGGGGTGAGGAGTGGGTTGGTGGATTCTGCATCCTGGCGAGTCACCGGAGTTGAGGGGGAGGGAGGGAGAGAGAGATATGTGCAAAATCACCCTCTGTATCATAGTGGAGTATGTTTTGGCAAACTAATTTGGATGTATTTGCCACTACGGGAAAATTTGGCGCTGCCGTGCACTGTGGCTTTGTCGTGCACCAATGCATGGCAAAGATCTCTTTGTCGTGTGAGGCGACAGAAAGACGCATGGTAAAGAAGGCTTGCATGGCGGCACGATTTAGGATACACGGCAGCGAGAAATGACATGGCAAAGCCCAGAAAAAACACACAGCAAAGAAAACCCTCACGACAAAGGTCAAAAAGGCCCCCGGCAAAGAAATTGCACGGCACACCATCTCATGGGCCCACCATTTCGGCATAGTTGACGGGCTGTGATGACGGCAGGGCTTTGCCGTGTGCCTCATCGTAAGGCACGACAAAGTTTTGAATTGCAAAAAAAATCCCCGCGAAATATACCCACCATTTATTTTTATAACGCCCGAAAATGGCCCGCCGGAATTATTCAACAAGTGGAAATGCGTAAAAATTACCAAATATTTTTTGCGCAATCTTTGCTGTGTGCCTTGTGATACGTTGCTAACGTATCTATAATTTTTGATGTTCCATGCTTGGTTAATATCTACTTTCTTATGTTTTGTCCACACTTTGGAGTATTTTTATACACTTTCTTGGACTAACCTATTAACAAGATGCCACAGTGCCAGCTGCCTGTTTTCTGCTATTTTTGGTTCCAGGAAAGTCAGAAAATGAATATTCACGGAATTGGACGGGACAAAAGCCAAAGTCAATATTTCACCGAGGGGGACATGGAGCCAGAAGACGAGACGTAGTCGGGCCAAAGGCTGGCCACACCACCTGGCCATGAGGCCAGGCCTGGCCAGTGCCAGGGGGTGGTGTGGCCGCCTAGGGCACCCCCTCGGCCTCCCCTTTCGCCAATATATTGCCTCCGATACAGAAACCCTAGGAACCTGATCAAAATTCCACGAAAGAGACCGTAGTCGCTGTCATCTCCATCCTTAGATCGGGAGGGATCTGAAGCTCTTCCCGGCACCCTGCCGGAGGGGAGAATTCACCCTGGAGGCTTTCTTCATCACCATGCAAGCCTCCGGTGTGATGCGTGAGTAGTTCACCCTTGGACTACGGGTCCATGTAGTAGCTAGATGGTTGGTTCTTCTCCTTTGTGCTATCATGTTTAGATCTTGTGAGCTCCGTTCAGGATCAAGATCATCTATTTGTAATCCTACATGTTGTGTTTGCAGGGATCCGATGGATATTAAAATGCTATTTCAGATTGATTATTGATTCTATCATGTCTTTGTTATTTGTGATCTTGCATGCTTTCCGTTGTTAGTACCTATCTTGGCCGAGTAGATGCTAGCAACTCCAAGAGGGAGTATTTATGCTCGATAGTGGGTTCATGCCTCTAGTAATCTAGGAAAGTGACAGAAATCTCTAAGGTACTAGATGTGTTGTTGCTACTAGGGAGAAAACATCAATCCATTGTTCATAGAACAATCGTATTGTTTACTTTGCACGCAATGTTTAATGCAATTATCTGTTGCTTGCAACTTAATATTAGAGGGGGTTCGGATGATAACCTGAAGGTGGATTATTAGTCATAGATGCAGTTGTATTACGGTCTATGTATAATGTTGTAATGCCCAATCAAATCTCATTGGAGTCAAGATGATTACTATATGCATGTATGCTTTCTCGATGTTTGTCAATTGCCCCACTGTAATTTGTTCACCCAACATGTCATCTATCTTAAGGAGAATCACTACTAGTGAACTATGGACCCCGGTCCATTCTTTTACCATCAATCTACAATCAACTATTTACTATTTTCTGTTTACTTTCTGCAAGCTTCTACTTTCTTCCACACAATACGCTTAATCCTTTGTTTTCAGCAAAACCGGTGAGATTAACAACCTCACTGTAAGTTGGGGACAAAGTTCTGTGATTGTGTTGTGCATGATTGCAAGTTGGAAACAACACCTTGGAGGTGTTTCCTTGCTCCTACTGGTTCGATAACCTTGGTTTCATAACTGGGGGAAAACTTGCTGCTATGTGATGACCCACAAGTATAGGGGGTGTGTCGCAGTATTTTCGAGGGAAGTGAAACCCAATTTATTGATTCGACACAAGGGGAGTCAAAGAATATTTATAAGCCTTAACAACTGAGTTGTCAATTCAGCTGCACCTGGAAACAATCTTGCTCACAGCAGTTTATCAGTAGCAACAGTTTTGTAGTAGGAATAGAAAAGTAACAGTAGTAGTAAAGTAAAGACAACAAAGAATAATAGCGAAGAAATGGGATTCGAAAGGTAGGCATAGGGATGGATGGACGGGCGTTGCATGGACAAGACAATTCACATAGCAATCAGAACATAGGGCAATTGCAGATAAATAAGATAAAGCATCCAAGTACTAGATAATCCTAGGCATGTGTCCCATATATAGTCATACATGCTCGCAATGAGAACTTGCACAACATCTTTTGTCCTGCCAGCCTGTTTGTAGCGGGGCCTCAAGGGAACTACTGGCAATTAAGGTGCTCCTTTTAATAGAGCACCAGAGCAAAGCATTAACACTCTGTGAACACATGTGATCCTCACATCAAAGTCATTCCCTCCGGTTATCCCGATTTTTATCACTTCAGGGCCATTGGTTCCAAACAACAACGTGTGTATACAACTTGCAGGTAAGACCATAAACAATACTATCATAATGAATCAATAACATGTTCAGATCTGAAATCATGGCACTCGGGCCCTAGTGACAAGCATTAAGCACAACAAGTCGCAACAAAGTCATAAAGCACTAATAGAAGATACTAGGCACCATGCCCTAACAATCTGATGCCATTACATGAACGATCTCATCCAATCCCTCCCATCCCCATGGCCTACAACGGGGTATTACTCACTCATAGATGGGGGAAACATGGATGGTCGATGGAGAAGCAATGGTGATGATGATGGCGATGATCTCCTGCAATTCCCCGTCCCGGCAGGGTGCCAGAACGGAGTTTCTGGTGCTGTTTCGTGGAATCTGGTGGTGGCGGCGGAGCGGAACTCCTTCTGGAAAAACGTCGAACCCCCCTGAGTTTTTAGGTCAGAAGGCAACTTATAGGTGAAGAGGGAGACCGAGGGGTGTGCAGGCGGCGGACCACCGCTGGCCAGCCCCTTACAGCCAGGTGGTATGGCTGGGCCCCTGCCCCACTCCGTCTCATATTCTAGCTCCGGGAGTCTTCTGGTGAAATAGGATTTCTGGCTTTTGTCCCTTCCAATTCCGAGAATATTCATTTTCTGACTTTCCTGGAACCAAAAACAGCAGAAAACAGGCAGCTGGCACTGTGGCACTTGTTAATAGGTTAGTCCAAGAAATCAGATGAAAAGTACTCCAAAGTGTGGACAAAACACAAGAAAGTAGATAAAACTAAGCATGGAACATAAAAAATTATAGATACATTTGCAATGTATCAACATCCCCAAGCTTAACTCCTGCTCGTCCTCGAGTAGGTAAGTGATAAAAAAGAAAGAATAATTTTTGAGGTGACATGCACCATCATAAACTTGATCAAAGTATTTGTAAAACATTCAAAGCTGGGATCATAGTACTTCAATCATAACATGAAAGACAAAGTTCTAGCAATAAGACAAAGAAACTATGTTGCAACATGAAAAGGCACAAACAAAAGGTTCCTGAATAACAATGCTTTGCAAGACGTTTGTTTGTTTCACATAAAGAAAACATAGCATAGTGGCACTCAGCTTGTCCCTCATAGAGTAGCAAACATAAATGCATAGGACACCTTCAAAGTTTACAAGAGTGACTAGATACAAATAGTTTAAAACAAGCAATATCAAGGTATGCATCAATCAACAAGTCTTGGGACAATGCACATAGAACTAAGAATGGCCACTATGCTCTCAAAGTAGGTGCATAAAGATAGAAGATGGAGACTCAACATAAAAGTAAAATAAAGGCCTTCATAGAATGTGTGAAGACTCAACAAGGAAATGAACAGGTTTTGAAAAGTTTGAAAGGCTTCCAAATGCTGAAAGTATGGTACTCATTAGCTTTGAGCTCTCATTGCCCCTATCATAAGCATTGATGGCTCAATGCACGGCGCCCAGAAAAGTGCTGGTGCGTGGTTGATGTAGAGCTCATTGGGAACCCCAAGAGGAAGGTATGATGAGCACAACAACAAGTTTCCCTCAGTTATGAAACCAAGGTTTAATCGAACCAGTAGGAGCAAGGAAACACCCCAAAGGTGTTACTATTACTGTAAGCTTAGGCACTACGTGCGTGCTAGTAGCAACGTGGAGACCTGCACAACACAACCACAGAACTTTGTCCCCAACTTGCGATGAGGTTGTCAATCTCACCGTGTTTTGCGGAAAATAAAGGATTAAACGTATCGAATGGAAAGAAGTAATAGTTTGCAGAAAGTAAACACAAAGCAGTAAACAGTTTGTAGATTGTATGTAAATAAAAGGACCGGGATCCATAGTTCACTAGAGGTGGCTCCCCTTAAGATAGATAACATGCTGGGTGAACAAATTACAGCGGGGCAATTGACAAACATCGAGAAAGCAATACATGCATATACTAATCATCTTGACTCCTTTGAGACTTGATTGGGCATTACAACATTATACATAGACCGCCATCCAACTGCATCTATGACTAATAATCCACCTTCAGTTATCATCCCAACCCCTCCAAGATTAAGTTGCAAGCAGCAGTTATTGCTTTAACTGCATGTAAAGTAAACAATATGAATGTTCTATGAACAAAGGATTGTTGTTTTCTCCCTAGTAGCAACAACACATCTAGTTAGAGTAGAATTCTGTCACTTCCCATTACACGAGGCATGAACCCACTATCGACGAGCATAAATACTAACTCTTGGAGTTGCTTGCATCTACTTGGCCAAGATAGGTACTAACAACGGAAAGCATGCAAGATCACAAATAACAAAGACATGATAGAATCAATAATCAATCTGAAATAGCATCTCAATATCCATCGGATCCCCGCAAACACAACATGCAGAATTACAAATAGATGATCTTGATCATGAATGGAGCTCACAAGATCTAAACATGAAAGCACAAAGGAGGAGAACCAGCCATCTAGCTACTACATGGATCCGTAGTCCAAAGATGAACTACTCACGCATCACACGGAGGCTTGCATGGTGATGAAGAAGGCCTCTGTGGTGAATTCCCTCTCTGGCAGGTGCTGGGAAGAGCTTGATCCTCCCAATCTAGGGATGGAGATGGAGATGCTCTGAGACTCTTTCGTGGATTTTGATCGGTACTTAGGGTTTATGTCCCGAGGGCATCTTATAGTCGGAAGGGAGGCCAGGGGGGCTGTGCCTCACCACCCCTGGCCAGCCGGGCCACGCGGCCAGGTGGTGTGGTGGCCCCCTGGCCCCTCTCCATCTCGTATTCTGGCATCTGATGACTTCCGGAGAAATATGCACTTTGGCTTTTGTCCCGTCCAATTCCGAGAATATTCATTTTCTGACTTTCCTAGAACCAAAAACTGCAGAAAAATGCACCGGCCTGTTTGTTAATAGGTTAGTCCAAGAAATCATATGAAAAGTACTCCAAAGTGTGGAAAAAACACAAGAAAGTGGATAAAACCAAGCATGGAACATCAAAAATTATAGATACATTTGCAATGTATCAACATCCCCAAGCATCAAAGAAGAATACCACTATACTATGCTTTAATATGCTAAAACAACGCATGATTCATCCAAGGCACATTAAGCAATCTCAATTGTTTATAAAAAGTCATGCTACAACAAAGAATACTAAGCATAAAGCCAAAACAATATCAAGCATGGCATGATAAAGCATAGGCCACAGTCAAAAACGAGCTCTTTTTACCACATAAGCGTGAACTTTCCTACTCTTTTCCAAACCAAACCAAACTATTTGCAAACCAATGTATGAAAGAGGGGGTCCAACCAATTTATTTAGAAAACTAAGCAAACCAAACAAACTAAAAACCAAAACGAAAACGAAAAAAAGACGCTCCAAGAAAAACACAACTGTACATGAAACAATAAAAATGAAGCGTTTGGAAGAAACCTGAGATTTTTATTGATGAAGAAGGGGATGCCTTGGGCATACCCAAGCTTTGACGCTTGTACTTCTTTGATGTTTCTTGGGGTGACACACGTGGCATCCCCAAGCTTGAGCTTTAGTCCATCCTTCATCTCATTACTCATTCCTTCCATACACCTGAAAATTTTCCTTCACACAATCTTTATTAGCAACATTAGTGCACTCAAGATAAAAGGTCTTAAGTTTCAGTTCTAACACCAAATAAACTTCCATTAGAACACTAGGTACTGTTGCACTTCCCTCAAAAAGCTCAATTCCCCAAAAGAACTCAAAAAGGAATCAACAAGAAGCAAATGCAGATAATGGCAGAAATCTGTCAAAACAGACCAGCAGGTAAAGACGATTTTTTTCGAAGACCTTCTGTTCCTCCAATCAAAAAGTGTTGAACTAACGAAAGTTAGATAACAACCTGGGGAAGAAGCAGAAAAATTCACGCCTCAAAAAGACGTTCAGAGATTTTACACGATTGTTTACGGTGAAGCACAGAAATCTGTTTCGGGACAGCAACGTTCCCAATCATTACTTCCCTCTCATTAGAGGTTACTCTTGGCACAAAAAGCAAATAAAAAGGATCAGGAGAGTTTATTACAGAGGTAATAACTTCGGAGACTCATCTAAAACTTTTGGGTTATCTCCCAATAAGTACTTTTCTTTAACGCCTTTAAGTTAGGCATAAGAAGCAAAGAAAGAATCAAGTGTTCTCAAATGAAGAAGCATTAAGACCAAATTTTGTTTTCATAGGAGAAGCAAAAGAAATCTTTTCTCTCTTTTTAGGAAAGTGTTCTATACCTTTATTGAGTGGGAGTTGATATTTAATGGTGCCTTCTTTCATATCAATAATGGCACCAACAGTTTTAAGAAAAGGTCTTCCCAAAATAATAGGACAAGAAGCATTGTATTCAACATCCAAAACATAGAAATCAACGGGGACATAGGCATTGTTAACCATAATAAGAACATCATTAAGACTCCCCATGAGTTTCTTTTTAGCTTTATCATCAAGTGGGACATTCAAATAACAATCTTCAAGTGGAGGCAAATCAAGCATATCATAAATCCTTCTAGGCATAATAGAAACACTACTATCAAGATCACATAAAGCTTTGAAATCAAAGTCATTCACTTTCATATTAATGATGGGTTCCCAACCATCTTCTTGTTTTATAGGAATAGAAGCTTCATGTTTCATCTTTTCTTCTTTAATCTTTATGAGAGCATCAGTAATGTGTTTTGTAAAGGCCATGTTCATAGCACTAGCATTAGGACTTTTAGCAAGATTTTGTAGGAACTTAACAACTTCAGAGATGTTCCAACCATCAAGATCAAAGTCAAATTTATCATCTAGAGTAGTAGAACTATTACTAGCCTCAACACTAGTGGTGGTAATAGTAGAAACACTAATGTTTCTAGCAATTTCATCTTCTATTTCCCACTTAGCATGTAATTCAGCTAATAGTCTAACATTTTCATCAATTCTTACTTGTATAGCATTAGTAGCTGCAAAGGGATTATAATTAGTTTCAGGTTTAGCAGCCATTTTATTCAAAGAAGATTGAGCTTCAGCCAAAGATGCTATATTTCTTTCAGCATTGGAGAGTTTTTCCTCAATAGTTTTATTGAAAGCAGTTTGTTTACTAATAAACTCATTAAGCATAACTTCAAGTTCAGAGGGAGCACTCCTATTATTGTAGTAGGTATTTCCATAAGCATTACCATTGTTGGGAGGATATGACTTATAATTGTTGTTACCAAAATTACTCCTATAAGCATTATTGCCAAAGTTGTTGTTTCTTATAAAGTTCACATCAACTTGCTCTTCTTGAGCAACCAAAGGGGCTACAGGAACATTATTTGGATCAATATGGGCTTTCCCATTAACAAGCATAGACATAATAATATCAATCTTTTCACTCAAGGAGGAAGTTTCCTCAACAGAATTTACCTTCCTACCTTGTGGAGCTCTCTCAGTATGCCATTTAGCATAATTAACCATCATATTATCCAGAAGTTTTGTTGCAGCACCCAAGTAATGGTCATAAAGGTACCTCCAGCAGCAGAATCCAATAGGTTCCTTGAAGAATAGTTCAATCCTGCATAAAAAGTTTGGATGATCATCCAAGCAGTCAGTCCATGAGTGGGACAATTCTTAACCAAAGATTTCATTCTTTCCCAAGCTTGAGCAACATGCTCATTATCAGATTGTTTAAACTTCATTATTTCACTTCTCATAGATATAATCTTAGCAGGAGGATAGTATTTTCCAATGAAAGCATCTTTGCACTTAGTCCAAGAATCAATACTATTCCTAGTTAAGGAATTCAACCATCCTTTAGCTTTTCCTCTCAAAGAGAAAGGAAACAATTTAAGCTTAATAATATCACCATCTATATCCCTATGCTTTTGCATCTCACAAAGTTCAACAAAGTTATTTAGATGGGAAGCAACATCTTCATTACCAATACCAGAAAATTGTTCTCTCATAACAAGATTGAGCAAAGCAGGTTTTATCTCAAAGAAAGTATCTTTAGGCATAGGTGGAGCAATAGGTGTGCTCATAAAATCATTGTTGTTGGTGCTAGTGAAGTCACACAACTTAGTGTTTTCAAGAGTAGTCATTTTTTGGGTTTTCAAATAAGAAAGCAAACTAGTAAAACTATTTTTTTTGTGTTTTTGAATAAAGAAAGCAAGTAAACAAAGCAAAAAGAAAATAAGCAAAACAAAAATAACAAAGTAAAGAGATTGGTTATGAGGGACTCCCCCTGTGAAGATGTCCTTGACTCCCCGGCAATGGCGCCAGAAAAATGCTTGATGGCTCAATGCACGGCACCCAGAAAAGTGCTGGTGCGTGGTTGATGTAGATCTCGTTGGGAACCCCAAGAGGAAGGTATGATGAGCACAGCAACAAGTTTCCCTCATTTATGAAACCAAGGTTTAATAGAACCAGTAGGAGCAACGAAACACCCCAAAGGTGTTACTAGCTGAGCTTTGGAAGGGCGCACTACCGGTGCTAGTAGCAACATGGAGACCTGCACAACACAACCGCAGAACTTTGTCCCCAACTTGCGATGAGCTTGTCAATCTCACCGTGTTTTGCGAAAAACAAAGGATTAAACGTATCGAATGGAAAGAAGTAATAGTTTGCAGAAAGTAAACAAAAAGCAGTAAACAGTTTGTAGATTGTATGTAAAAAAAAGGACCGGGATCCATAGTTCACTAGAGGTGGCTCTCCTTAAGATAGATAACATGTTGGGTGAACAAATTACAGCGAGGTAATTGACAAACATCGAGAAAGCAATACATGCATATACTAATCATCTTGACTCCTTTGAGACTTGATTGGGCATTACAACATTATACATAGACCGCCATGCAACTGCATCTATGACTAATAATCCACCTTCAGGTTATCATCCGAACCCCCTCCAGTATTAAGTTGCAAGCAACAGATTATTGCTTTACGAACTGCGTGTAAAGTAAACAATATGATTGTTCTATGAACAAAGGATTGTTGTTTTATCCCTAGTAGCAACAGCACATCTAGTACCTTAGAGATTTACATCACTTCCCAGTTACCAGAGGCATGAACCCACTATCGAGCATAAATACTAACTCTTGGAGTTGCTAGCATCTACTTGGGCAAGATAGCTACTAACAACGGAAAGCATGCAAGATCACAAATAACAAAGACATGATAGAATCAATAATCAATCTGAAATAGCATCTGAATATCCATCGGATCCCCGCAAACACAACATGCAAAATTACAAATAGATGATCTTGATCATGAACGGAGCTCACAAGATCTAAACATGAAAGCACAAAGGAGGAGAACCAGCCATCTAGCTACTACATGGATCCGTAGTCCAAAGATGAACTACTCACGCATCACACCGGAGGCTTGCATGGTGATGAAGAAGGCCTCCAGGTGAATTCTCTCGGCGGTGGTGCCGGGAAGAGCTTCAGATCCCTCCCAATCTAGGGATGGAGATGACGGCAGCTACAGACTCTTTCGTGGATTTTTGATCGGGTACTTAGGGTTTACGTCCCGAGGGCATCTTATAGTCAGAAGGGGAGGTCGAGGGGGTGCCAGGGCTGGCCTCACCACCTGGCGCTGGGCGAGCTGCCATGGCCAGGTGGTGTGGTGACCCCCTGGCCCCTCTCCATCTCGTATTCTGGCATCTGATGACTTCCGGAGAAATAGGCACTTTGGCTTTTGTCCCGTCCAATTCTGAGAATATTCATTTTCTGACTTTCCTGGAACCAAAAACAGCAGAAAATAGGCAGCTGGCACTGTGGCTCTTGTTAATAGGTTAGTCCAAGAAATCATATGAAAAGTACTCCAAAGTGTGGACAAAACACAAGAAAGTGGATAAAACCAAGCATGGAACATCAAAATTTATAGATACATTTGCAATGTATCAAGCATCTTTAAATGGTTAAGGTTAAAGTGACACAACTAAGAGGATATGTTTGACAAGTTATAAATCGAAGTCTCATGCCCCTTACTTACGAAGACCGATCCTCATGCTACTCAACTTCAGTCACGAGTAAGCTCTTGTCATTGTAAGTATATACGTATCATAGAGAACCTCCAACAGGGTACCCCTTGCACATGATACAGGAGCTATCCCATAATCAAAATGACAAGGCAAGCGGACAATGAGCATCTCAGCGATATTTTTATTTACTATGTGCATAGATTTTTATTGAGGATGGTTCATAGGATGCTCATTATGGTTATGCTGCAAGTTTCCACCATGATTAGGCATGGCTTAGGCTAGCGGCCCAGGCGTTTCTCTAACATACATACAAACTCCATGATCTTACAAGTTCCACTTTTATTTCACACCACCGGGATCCATAAGCAAAAGAACACGATATCAACGAGGTACTAAGTACCAATGCAATGTTGAAAGCGTTCCCCATGATACATGGTTCTGCTAACTTCAATTTATAAAGCACAGGCATATACACAACAAAGAAGGACGCAATGGTTCAGGTTTATTAAATGCAAGAAAATAAAGTGTGCCATCAAGTTCGTGAGAGCTTTACTAACTAACTTTCTCATAACAAGCAAACATTTTATTCGGAAGAAAACAAGGCATATTGAATATGCACAGAAGTAGCAAATGATGCTAATAGGTAGGTATGGTGGACACTTTGGCAATATTTGGTTTTAGGGAGTTGGAAACATGAGTAAAACATACTCAGTGAAAGTGAAGGCTAGCAATAGTAAGGGAGCGACAAACAAGAGAGCAATAGTGGCCATAATCATGCAGAGCGACAAAACATCATTGATCAAAGCATAAAGTGATATTACAAGTTGAAAACTAAAGGATCATAAAGTCTTATGGTGACTTGGCATAGTCATAACATGGTGTGAGCATGTGCCAAGTCAACCCAAATAAAGCATCAAAGGAGAATACCACTATACTATGCTTTAATATGCTAAAACAACGCATGATTCATCCAAGGCATATTAAGCAATCTCAATTGTTTATAACAAGTCATGCTAGAGCAAATAATACTAAGCATAAAGCAAAAACAATATCAATCATGGCATGACAAAGCATAGGCCACAGTCAAAAACAAGCTCTCTTTACCACTTAAGCATGAACTTTCCTACTCTTTTCCAAACCAAACCAAACTATTTGAAAACCAATGTATGAAAGAGGAGGTCCAACCAATTTATTCAGCAAACTAAGCAAACCAAGCAAAAGAAAAACCAAGACGAAAATGAAAAAGAAGATGCTCCAAGAACAACATAACTGTGCATGAAACAATAAAAATGAAGCGTTTGGAAGAAACCTGGGATTTTTATTGATGAAGAAGGGGATGCCTTGGGCATCCCCAAGCTTTGACGCTTGTACTTCTTGGATATTTTTGGGGTGACATGCATGGCATCCCCAAGATTGAGCTTTATTCCATCCTTCATCTCATTACTCATTCCTTCTATACACCTAAATTTTTTTCCTTCATACAAAACTTCACACAACCTTTATTAGCAACATTAGTGCACTCAAGATAATAGGTCTTAAGGTTCAGTTCTAACACTAAATAAACTTCCATTAGAACACTAGCTACTGAAGCACTTCCCTCAAAAAGCTCAATTTCCCAAAAGAACTCAAAAAGGAATCAACAAGAAGCAAATGCAGAAAATGGCAGAAATCTGTCAAAACAGACCAGTAGGTAAAGACGAATTTTTTTGAAGACCTTCTGTTGCTCAAATCAAAAAGTGTTGAAATAACGAAATTTATATAACAATCTAGGGCAGAATCACAAAAATTTACGCCTCAAAAAGACGTTCAGAGATTTTACACGAATATTTACGGTGAAGCACAGAAATCTGTTTCCGGACAGCAACTTTCCCAATCATTACTTCTCTCTCATTAGAGGTTACTCTTGGCACAAAAATCAAATAAAAAGGATAAGGAGTGGTTATTACTGAAGTAATAACTTCCAAGACTCATCTAAAACTTTTGGGTTATCTCCCAATAAATACTTTTCTTTAACGCCTTTAAGTTAGGCAAAAGCAAAAACTAAAATGGATAGAGTAGAAGTAAGCGGAGATAATCATGGTGAAAACATTGTTTTGTTCAATGGAATCCTTTTGTTAACAAGGTTGATCAGGTCTTCCTACCAAAACAATTTCATATGAGACAAAACTTGTATTTCACTAGTGATTATGTTACCTCAATTTTGATAGCAATGGTCGCAATCATAATAGTTTCAAATTTTTCTCTTGGTATGGGACAATATATTTCTCCAACTTGAATGCCCTCAACATGTTCAATTGAATTCAGACCATAAGTCCTTTCAATCTTCTTGGGGAAATAGACAGTATGTTCCTTGTTATTAACATTGAAAGTCACCTTTCCTTGATTACAATTAATAACAACTCCTGCAGTATTAAGAAAAGGTCTCCCAAGAATAATAGACATATTATCATCTTCAGGCATTTCAAGCACAACAAAATCAGTTAATATCAAGCAATTATGAGCCACTTGAACAGGTACATCCTCACATATACCAACAGGAATGGTGGTAGATTTATCAGCCATTTGCAAAGATATATCAGTTGGTATTAGTTTTTCTAGTTGAAGCCTCTTATAGAGAGAGAGAAAGGCATAACACTAACTCCAGCTCCCAAATCACACAAAGCAGTTCTAACATGACTGTTTTTTAATAGAGCAAGGGATAGTTGGAATCCCTGGGTCTCCAAGTTTCTTTGGAACCTTACCATTAAAGGAATAATTAGCGAGCAAAGTAGAGATTTCTTCATTAGGGATCTTCCTTTTATTCGAGACAATATCCTTCATATACTTTGAGTAAGGAGGCAATTTAATAGCATCAGTCAAAGGAATTTGCAGGAATAATGGTTTCATCCACTCACAAAATTTGACTTGTGTCTCTTATCAGGGAAAGGCATAGGTTTTTGGACCCAAGGTTCTCTTTCACTACCATGTTTCTTAGCAATAAAATATTCTTTAGTGTATTTAGTATTCTTAGTGTGGTTTTCAGGTTCTTCTTCAACTTTTTCCTCATTAGGAACTTCATTTTCTTCATTACCACTTTCAGTTTCAGCATCAGAGACAGATATACTATTAGGATCTATAGCAGGTTCTGAGGGTTCTACAACAGTTTTATGTTTCTTTTTCCTTTTCTTACTAGTAGAGCCACTATTTTCAGCTTGTTGAGAATCCTGCTCAATTCTTTTGGGATGCCCCTCAGGATATAGAGGATCCTGGGTAGCAGCACCACTTCTAGTTCTAATTTCATAAGCATGTTTTTCTTTAGCAGCATTAACTAGCAAGTCTTTTTGCACTTTAACGAGTTGATCTATTTGAGTTTGAACCATTTGAAAATGTTTAACAATCATTTTAACATCATTAGAGGTTCTTTCCACAATATCTTTCAACTCAACAATATCTCCAGTGTTTTCCATTAGATGGTTTTGCACCCTTTTATTAAAATTATCTTGCTTAACAATAAAGATATCGAATTCTTCTAAGCATTGATCAGGAGGTTTAGAGTAAGGGATATCACCTTCATCAAAGTGTTGGAGAGAGTGTACCTCAATAGTGGATGAGTAGGGGATAGGCTTACATAATTCTTTTATAGGAGGTAAATTCTTGACATCTGCAGCTTTAATTCCCTTCTCCTTAAGACATTTCTTAGCTTCCTTCATTACTTCATCATTTAATTCAATAACTCCCCCCTTCTTTGGTGATGGAATAGGCACTGGTATAGGTTCAGGTACAATTACTTTGGGTATAGCTTGTTCAGGAGGAGTCCAATCTTCATAGTTCTTGCTTATTTTAGCCATTAATTCCTCAGCTTCCTCAGGAGTCCTATTCCTGAAAACACAATCAGCACAACTATCTAGGTACGTCCTAGATTCCTCGGTTAGTCCATTATAAAATATATCAAGAAGCTCATTCTTAGGTAATGGACTTCCAGCCTGTGCATGAATCAAAGAACAAAACCTTGCCCATGATTCGGGCAATACCTCTTTTTCTCCCTGTTTAAAATCAAAAAGTTCCTGCAAAATAGCATGTCTAGCACTAGGAGGAAAATATTTCTGCAGGAAAGTACTAATCAAGCAATCAGGGATATCAATAGATCCAGGAGGTAATTACTAAACCAAGTTTTAGCTTCTCCTTTCAGTGAAAAGGGGAAAATCTTAGCAACAAAGTAAGTACGCATCTTAATATCATCAGAAAACAAGCCACTCATGGTAGAAAGTTCATTCATATGTACTACCGCACTTTCATTCTTCGTCCCACAAAAATGTTCTTTCTCAACAATAGCTATGTAAGGTAGATCGAGAGAGAAATCATAATCTTTATCTATAATGTTTATGGGAGAAGCATCAAACTTAGCAATAGGAGACAATTTGGGTCTAATAGTACGCCTCTCAAGGAGACTCTTAGCAGCGCTCCTATCATGGGTGTTTTACATTCTTTAATAAATTCATCGGTCATCTCAACATAACCATCTTCAATATCATAACTTTCACTAGACTGAGGTGAACTAACAGGTGTAGTAGTGTCTTCATTAGGAGTTTCAGTATTTCCAGCTATGGTTCTAGCAATCATAGCATCTAGGAAAGGACCTAATGAACCACTCTTATCATGCACAGTAGAAGCAACATTATAAGCATCAGAAGTTTCAGATTCAGTAGTAGTAGCAGTGTGTGTAGAATGTGTATGTGGTGGTGTAACGAGCTTACTTATAACAGATGGTGAATCAAGAGCAGCAGAGGTGTTGAACTGCACTCTTCTTGTAGTGGATGGTAAAATAGGAAAATTGCCATCACGAGACTTACCCATGATGGATGGATAGCAGCGAACAATAGAGAATCCAAGTGAACTTGATAAATAAAGCTATTCTCCCTGGCAACGGCGCCAGAAAATAGTCTTGATGACCCACAAGTATAGGGGGTGTATCGCAGTATTTTCGAGGGAAGTGAAACCCAATTTATTGATTTGACACAAGGGGAGCCAAAGAATATTTATAAGCCTTAACAACTGAGTTGTCAATTCAGCTGCACCTGGAAACAATCTTGCTCACAGCAGTTTATCAGTAGCAACAGTTTTGTAGTAGGAATAGTAAAGTAACAATAGTAGTAAAGTAAAGACAGCAGTAACAATAGCAGTAAATAGTGGGATTCGAGTGCGGTAGGCATAGGGATGGATGGACGGGCGTTGCATGGACAAGACAATTCACATAGCAATCAGAACATAGGGCAATTGCAGATAAATAAGATAAAACACCCAAGTACTAGATAATCCTAGGCATGTGTCCCATATATGGTCATACGTGCTCGCAATGAGAACTTGCACAACATCTTTTGTCCTGCCAGCCCGTTTGCAGCGGGGCCTCAAGGGAACTACTGGCAATTAAGGTGCTCCTTTTAATAGAGCACCAGAGCAAAGCATTAACACTGTGTGAACACATGTGATCCTCACATCAAAGCCATTCCCTCCGGTTATCTCGATTTCTATCACTTCGGGGCCATTGGTTCTGGACAACAACGTGTATATACAACTTGCAGGTAAGACCATAAACAATACTATCATAATGAATCAATAACATGTTCAGATCTGAAATCATGGCACTCGGGCCCTAGTGACAAACATTAAGCACAACAAGTCGCAACAAAGTCATAAAGCACTAATAGAAGATACTAGGCACCATGCCCTAACAATCTGATGCCATTACATGAACGATCTCATCCAATCCCTCCCATCCCCATGGCCTACAGCGGGGGATTACTCGCTCATAGATGGGGGAAAATGGAGAATTGATGGTGATGATGATGGCGATGATCTCCTCAAATTCCCCGTCCCGGTAGGGTGCCAGAACGGAGTTTCTGGTGCTGTTTCGTGGAATCTGGTGGTGGCGGCGGAGCGGAACTCCTTCTGGAAAAACGTCGAACCCCCCTGAGTTTTTAGGTCAGAAGGCAACTTATAGGCGAAGAGGGAGACCGAGGGGGTGTCTAGGGCGGCCAGACCATCCCCTGGCACGGCCAGGCCCAGCCCGCGCGGCCAGGTGGTGTGGCTGGGCCCCAGCCCCACTCCGTCTCATATTCTGGGTCTGGGAGTCTTCTGGTGAAATAGGATTTTTGGCTTTTGTCCCGTCCAATTTCGAGAATATTCATTTTCTAACTTTCCTGGAACCAAAAACAGCAGAAAACAGGCAGTTGGTACTATGGCACTTGTTAATAGGTTAGTCCAAGAAATCATATGAAAAGTACTCCAAAGTGTGGACAAAACACAAGAAAGTAGATAAAAACAAGCATGGAACATCAAAAATTATAGATACATTAGCAATGTATCACTATGCTCATCATACCTTCCTCTTGGGGTTCCCCAATGAGCTCGATATATTTTGGGCCATCAAGCTATTTTTCTGGCGCCGTTGCCGGGGAGTCAAGGACATCTTCAGAAGGGGAGTCCCTCATAACCAATCTCTTTACTTTGTTATTTTTGTTTTGCTTAGTTTATTTCTGCTTTTTTGCTTGTTTCTTTATCAAAAACACACAAAAATTAGTTGTACTACTTTGCTTTTTTAATAAAAAACACACAAAAAATGACTACTCTTGAAAACACTAAGTTGTGTGACTTCACTAGCACCAACAAAAATGATTTCATGTGCACACCTATTGCTCCACCTGTTCCTGAAGCTACTTTCTTTGAAATAAAACCTGCTTTACTCAATCTTGTTATGAGAGAACAATTTTCTGGTATTGGTACTGAAGATGCTGCTGCTCATCTAAATAAATTTGTTGAACTTTGTGAGATGCAAAAGCATAGGGATATAGATGGGGGTATTATTAAGCTTAAATTGTTTCCTTTCTCTTTGAGAGGAAAAGTTAAAGAATGGTTGCCATCCCTAACTAGAAATAGTATTGATTCTTGGACTAAATGCAAATATGCTTTCATTGGAAAATACTATCCTCCTGCTAAGATTATATCTATGAGAAGTGAAATAATGAAATTTAAACAAGCTGATAATGAACATGTTGCTCAAGCTTGGGAAAGAATGAAATCTTTGGTAAAGAATTGTCCCACTCATGGACTAACTGCTTGGATGATTATCCAAACCTTTTATGCAGGACTGAATTATTCTTCAAGAAATCTACTAGATTTTGCTGCTGGAGGTACCTTTATGACCATTACTTTGGGTGCTGCAACAAATCTTCTGGATAATATGATGGTTAACTATTCTGAATGGTATACTGAGAGAGCTCCACAAGGTAAGAAGGTAAATTCTGTTGAGGAAACCTCCTCCTTGAGTGATAAAATTGATGTTATTATGTCTATGCTTGTTAATGGGAAAGCTCATATTGATCCAAATCATGTTCCCTTAGCCTCTTTGGTTTCTCAAGAAGAGCAAGTTGATCTGAACTTTAGAAGAAATAATAATTTTAGCAATAATGCCTATAGGAATAATTTTGGTAATAATAACTATAGGCCATATCCTCCCAATAATGGTAATGCTTATGGAAATTCCTACAACAATAATAAGAGTGCACCCTTGAAGTTATGCTTAAAGATTTTATTAGTAAACAAACTTCTTTCAATAAAACTATTGAGGAAAAACTTTCTAATGCTGAAAGAAATATAGCATCCTTGGCTGAGGTACAATCTTCTTTGAATAAAATAGCTGCTAAACCTGAAACTACTGAGAATCCCTTTGCTACTACTAATGCCATACAAGTTAGAATTGATGAAAATGTTAGACTATTAGCTGAATTGCATGCTAAGTGGGAAAGAGAAGATGAAATTGCTAGAAATATTAGTATTTCTACTATCACTACCACTAATGTTGAAGCTAGTAAACCCAATGGAACCTTTTCTAATAAAAATGCTGAAATTCTTCGAAATATGGGAAACAATAGATCTACTACTTTAAATGATAATTATGATTTTGATCTTTATGGTTGCAATATCTCTGAAGTAATTATGTTCCTACAAAAGCTTGCTAAAAGTCCTAATTCTAGTGCTATGAATATGACCTTTACAAAACACATTACTGATGCTCTCATAAAAATTAAAGAAGAAAAGATGAAACATAAAGCTTCTATTCCTATGAAATTAGAAGATGTTTGGGAACCCATCATTAATATTAAAGTCAATGATTTTGATCTCAAAGCTTTATGTGATCTTGGTAGTAGTGTTTCTATTATTCCTAGAAGGATTTATGAAATGCTTGATTGGCCACTATTGGAAGATTATTATTTAAATGTCCCACTTGATGATAATGCTAAAAAAGAAACTCATGGGGAGAATTAGTGATGTTCTTATTATGTTTAACAATGCCTATGTCCCCGTTGATTTCTATGTTTTGGATGTTGAATGCAATGCTTCTGGTCCTATTACTTTGGGGAGTACTTTCTTAGAACTGTTGGTGCCATTATTGATATGAAAGAAGACACCATTAAATATCAACTCCCACTCAAGAAAGGTATAGAACACTTCCCTAAGAAGAGAAAGAAGATCCATTTTGCCTCTCCTATTAAAACAAAAAAATTCTCTTAATGGTTCTTCATGTGAGAACGGTTGATTCTTTTCTTGCTTTTTATGCCTAACTTAAAGGCGTTAAAGAAAAGTACTTATTGGGAGATAACCCAAAAGTTTTAGATGAGTCTCAGAAGTTATTACCTATGTAATAACCGCTCCTTATTCTTTTTATTTGCTTTTTGTGCCAAGAGTAACCTCTAATGAGAGAGAAGTAATGCTTGGAGAAGTTGCTGTCCCGAAACAGATTTTTGTGCTTGGCTGTAAAAATTCGTGTAAAATTCTGTACGTCGGTTTGAGCTGTAATTTTTTGTGCTTCTTTCCCAGGTTGTTATCAAACTTTCTTTAGTTCAACACTTTTAGATTTGAGCAACATAAGTTCTTCGAAAAAATTGGTGTTTACCTGCTGGTCTGTTTTGACAGATTTCTGCCATTATTTGCATTTTTCTTCTTGGTGATTCCTTTTTGGGTTCTATTTTGGTAATTGATCTTATTGAGGGAAGTGCTAAAGTAGCTTGTGTTTTAGTGGAAGTTTTATTGGTGTTGGAACTGAACCCAAAGACTTATTATCTTGAGTACACTAATGTTGCTAATAAAGATTGTGTGAAGTTTTATATGAAGGAAAAATTTCAGGTGTATGGAAAGAATTATGTAATGAGATGAAGAATGGACTAAAGCTCAAACTTGGGGATGCCACCCATGTCACCCCAAGAAATATCCAATAATTACTAGCGTCAAACCTTGGGGATGCCCAAGGCATCCCCTTCTTCATCAATAAAAATCTCAGGTTTCTTCCAAACACTTCATTTTTATTGTTTCATGCACAATTGTGTTGTTCTTGGAGCATCTTCGTTTTTGTTTTTGGTTTTTGTTTGCTTGGATTGCTTTGTTTGCTTGAATAAATTGGTTGGATCCCCTCATTCATACATTAGTTTTCAAATAAGTTTGGTTTGGATTGGAAAAGAGTAGGAAAAGTTCATGCTTATGTGTTTAAAGGAGCTTTTTTTAACTGTGGCCTATGCTTTGTCATGTCATGCCTGATATTGTTTTAGCTTTATCCTTAGTGATTTTTGTTGTAGCATGACATGTTATAAACAATTGAGATTGCTTAATGTGCCTTGAAAGAATCATGCATTGTTTTAGCATATTAAAGCATAGTATTGTGGTATTATCCTTTGATGCTTTATTTGGGTTGACTTGGCGCATGCTCACACCATGTTTTGACTATCCCAAGTCACCATAGACTATATGATCCTTTAGTTTTCGACTTGTAATATCACTTTGTGCTTTAATCAATGATGTTTTGTCGCTTTGCATGATTATGGCCATTATTGCTCTCTTAGTTGGTCGCTCCCAGTCTTTTGCTAGCCTCCATAACCAAGTATGAGTCCCACTCCTGCATCCAACTCCAAATAAAACCAAGTTATTCCAAAGAGTCCACCATACCTACCTATTAGCATTTGCTGTTAAAAGTATATTCATGTTTTTATCTACCTTCCGAATTAAACTTGTTATGTGAAAACTAGTGATTAAAGCTCTCACGAACTTGATGGCACACTTTACTTTTCTCGCACTTAATAAACTTGAACCATTGTGTCCATCTTTGTTGCGTATATGCTTGTGCTTTATAAGTTGAAGGTAGCAGAACCATGTATCATGGGGAACGCTTGCAACATTGCACTTATTATTCCGTTGATATCATGATTCTTTTGCTTATGGATCCCGGCGGTGTGAAATAAAAGTGGAACTTGTAAGATCATGGAGTTTGTATGTGCGTTATAGAAATGCCTGGGCCGCTAGCCTAAGCCATTCCTAATCATGGTGGAAACTTGCAGCATAACCATAATGAGCATTCTATGAAGCATCCTCAATAAAAACCTATGCAAATAGCAAATAAAAAGATCACTGAGATGCTCATTGTCTGTTGCCTTGTCATTTTGATATGGGATAGCTCCTGTGTCATGGGGCAAGGGGTACCCCGTTGGCGGTTCTCTATGATACATATGTACTTACAATGACAAGAGCTTACTTGTGACTAAAGTTGAGTAGCATGAGGTTCGGTACTCGTAAGCAAGGGGCATGCGATTTCAACTTATAACTTGTCAAGCATATCCTCTTAGTTGTGTAACTTTAACCTTAATCACTTAAAGATGCTTATGATAGGGGCAATGAGAGTTCAAAGCTAATAAGTACCATAATTTTTTGAAGCTCTTTATGAGACTTGAATCCCTGCTTCCTTCCATGAAGGACTTTCTTTTACTTTTATGTTGAGTCTCCATCTTCTATCTTTATGCACCTATTAAGAGAGCATAGTAGCCATTCTTAGTTTAATGTGCATTGTCCCAAGACTTGTTGATTGATTCATAACTTTGATATTGCTTGTTCTTAAACTATTTGTATCTACTCACCCTTATGAACTTTCAAGGTGTCGTATGCATTTATGTATTACTACACTATGAGGGACCAGCTAAATACCATTCTCATTATGCTTTATTTATGTGAAACAAATAAACGTCTTGCAAAGCATTGTTATTCATGAATCTATTGTTTGTGCCTTTTCATGTTACAACATAGTTGCTATGTCTTATTGTTAGAACTATATCTTTCATGCTATGTTGAAGTACTATGATCCCGACTATCAATGTTTTAAAAATACTTTGATCAAGTTTATGATGGTGCATGTCACCTCAAAAATTATTCTTTCTTTTTATCACTTCCCTACTCGAGGACGAGCAGGAGTTAAGCTTGGGGATGTTGATACATTGCTAACATATCGATAATTTTTGATGTTCCATGCTTGGTTTTTATCTACTTTCTTATGTTTTGTCTACACTTTGGAGTGTTTTTATACACTTTCTTGGACTAACCTATTAACAAGGTGCCACTATGCCAACTGCCTGTTTTCTGCTGTTTTTGGTTCCAGGAAAGTCAGAAAATGAATATTCTCAGAATTGGACGGGACAAAAGCCAAAGTCAATATTTCACCGTGGGGGACACGGAGCTAGAAGACGAGACGGAGAGGGGCCAGAGGCTGGCCACACCACCTGGCCGCACGGCCGGGCCTGGCCCGCGCCAAGGGGTGGTGTGGCCACCTAGGGCACCCCCTCAGCCTCCCCTTTCGCCTATATATTGCCTCCGATACAGAAACCCTAGGAACCCGATTCAAAATCCACGAAAGAGTCTGTACCACCGTCATCTCTATCCTTAGACCGGGAGGGATCTGAAGCTCTTCCCGGCACCCTGCCGGATGGGAGAATTCACCCTGGAGGCCTTCTTCATCACCATGCAAGCCTTCGGTGTGATGCGTGAGTAGTTCGTCCTTGGACTACGGGTCCATGTAGTAGCTAGATGGTTGGTTCTTCTCCTTTGTGCTATCATGTTTAGATCTTGTGAGCTCCGTTCATGATCAAGATCATCTATTTGTAATCCTACATGTTGAGTTTGCGGGGATCCGATGGATATTGAGAGGCTATTTCAGATTGATTATTGATTCTATCATGTCTTTGTTATTTGTGATCTTGCATTCTTTCCGTTGTTAGTAGCTATCTTGGCCGTGTAGATGCTAGCAACTCCAAGAGGGAGTATTTATGCTCGATAGTGGGTTCATGCCTCTAGTAATCTAGGGAAGTGACAGAAATCTCTAAGGTACTAGATGTGTTGTTGCTACTAGGGACAAAACAACAATCCTTTATTCATAGAACAATCGTATTGTTTACTTTACACGCAATGCTTAATGCAATTATCTGTTGCTTTTAACTTAATACTGGAGGGGGTTCGGATGATAACCTAAAGGTGGATTATTAGTCATAGATGCAGTTGGATTACAATCTATGTATAGTGTTGTAATGCCTAATCAAATCTCATATGAGTCAAGATGATTAGTACATGCATGTATGCTTTCTCGATGTTTGTCAATTGCCCCGCTGTAATTTGTTCACCCAACATCTCATCTATCTTAAGGAGAATCACCACTAGTGAACTATGGACCCCGGTCCTTTCCTTTGCCATCAATCTACAACTATTTACTGTTTTCTGTTTACTTTCTGCAAGCTATTACTATCTTCCACACAATACGTTTAATCCTTTGTTTTCAGCAAAACCGGTGAGATTGACAACCTCACTGTAAGTTGGGGACAAAGTTCTGTGATTGTGTTGTGCAGGATTCCAAGTTGGAAACTTCCTTGCTCCTACTGGTTCGATAACCTTGGTTTCATAACTGAGGAAAAACTTGCTGATGTGCTCATCATACCTTCCTTTTGGGGTCCCCCAACGAGCTCGATATAGCCGTGCACCATGCAGAAAAGCACACGACAAAGCTCCGTTTTTTCAAAAAAAATCTCCCTCTTTTTGCCACCATTTTCTTGCAACACATATTTTATCTCAAATATCACCCATATTGCATCTATGGACACTTTCACACATATCCAAGGTCTACATGGAGGATTTGTTGGGATTCCGGTGCTCCGGCGGTCATGCGCCGGCGAAAACACTCGTTTGTGGGCCGGGAAAACCTGGTTTAGGTTTGTTTAGGACATATGTTTGTCACATGGAGGAGCTATGTCTTGCACTATTTGGTGAATTACACCTTGCACCACACTTTCACACATATCCTAGGTCAACATGCAAGATTTGGTGGGATTCCGGTGCTCCGGTGGTCATTCTCCAGCAAAAACACGTGTATGTGGGCCCGAGAGGTACTTCCCCTAGATTTCTCCGCACGAGGTTCCACCAATGTACTTTTTCATAGGTTTAGGTTTGTTTAGGACATGGGTACATGGAAAACCTAGTTTGGGACCCTGTGGCACATTCTAGTCCCCCGGTATACCCGCAGCGGGACATTTCCACGTACACGTCCAGGAATCCGCTAAGTGTTATCGCCTGAATATGAGGAAGGTCACATAGGGGAGATATGTCTTGCACCATTTGGTGAATTACACATTGCACCACACTTCTATACATACCTTAGGTCCACGTGCAAGATTTGGTGGGATTTCGGTGCTCCGGCGGTCATTCTTTAGCGAAAACACCTGTCTGTGGGGCCGGAGGCCTACCCCCTAGATTTCTCCGCACGAGGTTCCACCAATGTACTTTTTCATAGGTTTAGGTTTGTTTAGGACATACGTACATGTAAAACCTAGTTTGGGACCCTTTGTCACATTCTAGTCCCCCGGTATACCCGCAGCGGGACATTTCCACCTACACGTCCAGAAATCTGCAAGTGTTATTGCCTGAATGTGAGGAAGGTCACATCGGGGAGCTATGACTTGCACTGTTCAGTGAATTACACCTTGCACCACACTTTCACACATATCCTAGGTACACATGCAAGATTTGGTGGGATTTCGGTGCTCCGGCGGTCGTTCTCTAGCGAAGACACCTATCTGTGGGCCCGGGAGGCCTACCCCCCAATATTTCTCCGCACGAGGTTCCACCAATGTACTTTTTCATAGGTTTAGGTTTCTTTAGGCCATAGGTACATGTAAAACCTGGTCTTGGACCCTGCGGCACATTCTAGTCCCCCGGTATACCCACAACGAGACATTTTCACCTACACGTCTAGAAAGATGCTAAGTGTTATCACCCGAATGTGAGGAGGGTCACATCAGGGAGCTATATATTGTACCATTTTGTGAATTACTCCATGCACCACACTTTCACACATATCCTAGGTCCACATGCATGATTTGGTGGGATTCCGGTGCTCCGGGGGTCATTCTCCAGTGAAAACACCTATCTGTGGGCCCGGGAGGTCTACCCCTAGATCTCTCTGCATGAGGTTCCACCAATGTACTTTTTCATAGGTTTAGGTTTTTAGGACATAGGTACATGAAAAACCAGGTTTGGGACCCTGTGGCACATTCTAGTCCCCCGGTATACCCGCAGCGGGACATTTCCACCTACATGTCCAGGAATCTGATAAATGTTAGCTCCCGAATGTGAGGAAGGTCACATGAGGGAGCTATGTATTGCACCATTTTGTGATTTAAACCTTTCACCACACTTTCACACATATCCTAGGTACACATGCAAGATTTAGCGGGATTCCGGTGCTCTGGTGGTCATTCTGTAGCTAAAACACCTGTTTGTGGGCCCGAGAGGCCTACCCACGAAGATTTCTCCGCACGAGGTTACACCAGTGTACTTTTTCATATGTTTAGGTTTGTTTAAGACATATGTACATGTAAAACCTGGTTTGGGACCCTGTGACACATTCTAGTCCCCGGGTATACCCACAGCAGAACATTTCCGCCTACATGTCCAGGAATCTCCTATGTGTTATCGCCCGAATGTGAGGAGGGTCACACCGAGGATCTATGTATTGCACCATTTGGCGAACTACACCTTTCACGACACTTTCAAACATATCCTTGGTCAAAATGCAAGTTTTGGTGGGATTTCGACACTCTAGGGGTCATTCTCCACCGAAAACACCTGTCTTTGGGCCCGAGAGGTCTACCCCTAGCTTTCTCCGCACGAGATTCCACCAATGTACTTTTTCATAGGTTTAGGTTTTTTTAGTCCATAGGTACATGGAAAATCTGGTTTGGGACCCTGTGGCACATTCTAGTCCCCCGGTATACACATCCCCAAGCTTAACTCCTGCTCGTCCTCGAGTAGGTAAGTGATAAAAAGAAAGAATAATTTTTGAGGTGACATGCACCATCATAAACTTGATCAAAGTATTTGTAAAACATTGATAGCTGGGATCATAGTACTTCAACATAGCATGAAAGATAAAGTTCTAACAATAAGACATAGCAACTATGTTGCAACATGAAAAGGCACAAACAAAAGATTCATGAATAACAATGCTTTGCAAGACGTTTGTTTGTTTCAATCAATAGTGAGTGCATAAGAGTGACTAGATACAAATAGTTTAAAACAAGCAATATCAAGGTATGCATCAATCAACAAGTCTCACATAGAACTAAGAATGGCCACTATGCTCTCAAAGTAAGTGCATAAAGGTAGAAGGTGGAGACTCAATATATATAGTGGAAGAAAGGCCTTCATAGAAGGAAGTAGGGATTCAAGTTTCATAAAGAGCTTCCAAAAATTATGGTACTTATTAGCTTTCAGCTCTCATTTCCCCTATCATAAGCATCTTGAAGTGATTAAGGTTAAAGTGAACAAACTATGGAGTATATGCTTGACAAAGTATAGGTTGGAAATCTCATGTCCCTTGAATATGAGGGACGCTCCTCATGCTACTTAAGTTCAGTTACCGGTGAGTTCTTGTCATAGTAAGTACATGTGTATCATAGAGAACCGCCAACGGGGTACCCCTTGCCCGATGCTACGGAAGAATCCCCATATCAAAATGACAAGGCAAGCAAACAACGAGCATCTTAGCAGTCTTCTTATTTACCATGGGAAAATGGTGCTTTTTTCTCTCTTTCCTATTTTCTCATATCTATTTTTCTTTTTCTCTTTTTCTCAATATCTGAGTCTTTTTTTATAAGAAGAATGCTTCATAGACAGCTCATTATGGTTACGCTGCAGGTTTCCACCATCACAACATGGATTAGACCGGTGGCCCAGGCGTTTCTCTAACACACATACATAACTCCATGGACTTACAAGCTCCCCTTTCATTTCACACCGACGACATCCATAGACAAAAGATCATGATATCAACTAGGTACAAAGTACAAGTGCAATGTTGAAAGCGTTCCCCATGACAGCATGGTTCTGCTAATCCCCAACATATAAGTGCAAGCATATACAACATAGATGACACAATGGTTCAAGTTTATTAAGTTGGAGAAAAGTAAAGTGTGCCATCAAGTTCGTTAGAGCTTTAATCACTAGTTTTCACATAACAAGTTTAATTCGGAAGGTAGATAAAAACATGAATATAGTTTTAATAGCAAATGCTAATAGGTAGGTATGGTGGACTCTTTGGAATAACTTGGTTTTATTTGGAGTTGGATGCAGGAGTGGGACTCATACTTGGTTATGGAGGCTAGCAAAAGACTGGGAGCGACCAACTAAGAGAGCAATAATGGCCATAATCATGCAAAGCGACAAAACATCATTGATTAAAGCACAAAGTGATATTACAAGTCGAAAACTAAAGGATCATAAAGTCTATGGTGACTTGGGATAGTCATAACATGGTGTGAGCATGCGCCAAGTCAACCCAAATAAAGCATCAAAGGAGAATACCACAATACTATGCTTTAATATGCTAAAACAACGCATGATTCTTCAAAGGCACATTAAGAAATCACAATTGTTTATAACATGTCATGCTACAGAAAAGATCACTAAACATAAAGCCAAAACAATATCAATCATGGCATGAACTTTTCCTACTCTTTTCCAATCCAAACCAAACTATTTGAAAACCAATGCATGAAAGAGGGGGTCCAACCAATTTAATCAGCAAACTAAGAAAACCAAGCAAACGAAAAACCAAAACAAAAACGAAAAAAAAGACGCTCCAAGGACAACACAACTGTGCATGAAACAATAAAAATGAAGTGTTTGGAAGAAACCTGGGATTTTTATTGATGAAGAAGGGGATGCCTTGGGCATTCCCAAGATTTGACACTTGTACCTCTTGAATATTTCTTGGGGTGACACGGGGTGGCATCCCCAAGCTTGAGCTTTAGTCCATTCTTCATCTCATTACATCATTCTCTCCATACACCTGAAATTTTTCCTTCATTCAAAACTTCACACAATCTTTATTAGCAATATTAGTGCACTCAAGATAATAAGTCTTTAGGTTTAGTTTCAACACTAATAAAACTTCCATTAAAACACAAGCTACTGCAGCACTTCCTTCAAAAAGCTCAATTCCCCAAAGAGAACTCAAAAAGGAACCAACAAGAAGCAAATGCAAATAATGGCAGAAATCTGTCAAAACAGACCAATAGGTAAAAATCAAATTTTTCGAAGACACTATGTTGATCAAATCGAAAAGTGTTGAACTAACGAAAGTTAGATAACAACCTGGGGCAGAAGCATAAAACTTCACGCCTCAAAACAACGTACAGAGATTTTACACGAATTTTAAAGTGAAGCACAAAAATCTGTTTCGAGACAGCAACTTTTCCGAGCATTACTTCTCTCTCATTAGAGGTTACTCTTGGCACAAAAAGCAAATAAAAAGGATAAGGAGAGGTTATTACAGAGGTAATAACTTCCAAGACTCATCTAAGACTTTTGGGTTATCTCCCAATAAGTACTTTTATTTAACGCCTTTAAGTTAGGCATGATAGTTTGAGAAGATGCTCACATAAGAAATATGAATTAAAGTAACATATAGCATCAAGAAGCAAATTCAAAGCACATTTAAGTCTAACCCACTTCCTATGCATAGGAATCTTGTAAAGAAAAAAGTCATGAAAGCACAAAGCAACAAGCATAGTAAAGCAAAACAAGTGCAACTTCAAGACTTTCAACATAAAGAGGGGAAACTTAATATTATTGAGATGCATAAAACCATGTTTCCCTCTCTCATAATAACTTTCAGTAGTATCATGAATAAAATTAACAATATAACTATCACATAAAACATTCTTATCATGAGCCACATGCATACAATCATTATTACTCTCCACATAAGCATAGTTATTCTTATTGATTATAGTGGGAGCAAATTCAACAAAATAGCTATCATTATTATTCTCATCACCATAATCATCAAATATAGGAGGCATATTCTAATCATAATTAATTTTCTCCTCAATAGTAGGTGGACTGAAAATATCATATTGATCATTGTAATCATCATATATCGGAGGTATAGTATCATCAAAGTAAATTTTCTCCTCCGTACTTGGGGGACTAAAAATATCATGCTCATCAAAACCAGCTTCCCCAAGCTTAGACTTTACCATAGCATTAGCAATAATGGTGTTCAAAGAATTCATACTAAAAACATTGGTATTAGCATGCAAATAAAGTTCCATAGGTTTTTTAATTTTCTCTTCAAACACATCATGTCCTAACTCAACATAAATACTATAAAGCTCTCTAATTTTGTTGTTGTTTTCCATTAAGCCTAACTAGTGAAAATAAAAACAAGAAACAAAAAGATATAATTGCAAAATATAAAGGAAATAACTTCGATCAGTCACACACTAGCAACTCTACTAGAAGATAGCTTAGTAGCCAGAGGATGTGAGTACCTTTTACCTTACCTACCCGACAACGGCGCCAGAAAATAGCCTGATGTCTACGCACTTCTATTCTTGTAGATAGTTGTTGGGCCTCCAAGTGTAGAGGTTTGTAGAACAGCAGCAAGTTTTCCCTTAAGTGGATCACCCAAGGTTTATCGAACTCAGGGAGGAAGTGGTCAAAGGTATCCCCTCTCAAGCAACCATGCAATAAAGATACAAGAAGTCTCTTGTGTCTCCAACACACCCAATACACTTGTCAGGTGTATAGGTGCACTAGTTCGGCGAAGAGATAGTGAAATACAAGTGGTATGGATAATTATAAGTGGTAACAGTGCCAGAAAATAGCTTGATGGCGTGGAAGAGATTAAAGGAAAACTGAAATAAAGATGGAAGCAAGCGAACATGTAATAGATCTAGTTGCAAATGGTGTTTCAATGCTTAGAAACAAGGCCTAGGGATCATACTTTCACTAGTGACCACTCTCATATAAATATCTTATCTTTATGATACTACTCTGAACTACTCTCCGGTTGGACACTCTAATCCATGATAGGGCTATAACAACACTCCTCAAAGTTCGCTTTCCCCATCTAGGTAACCCCACACTATCACCTTGAGCGCTAGATTGTTCCAACAAACACCACAATTTCATAAAAACGTCCAACTCCAAATATAACTCATAACAAGTAATTGTAATCTCTAGCCTAAGTGCCACCATGGTGTGAACGCTGTCACTTTCACACACATGGGGAGAGCAAAGATCTATTAAAGCACTTGAGTAGCAAGGTAGATCTACTTGATTACAAAGCTCATGATCACAATTTGATCATGCATAGAGAGAGAGATGAACACATAGCTACCCGTAGAACCCTTAGCCTCGAGGAAGAACTACTCCCTCATCATCATGGGAATCAACAACATCGATGGATATGGCGGTGAAGATCGATGGAGATGGCTCCGCGGCACTTCCCCGTCCCGGCAGGGTGCCAGAACAGAGACTTTCTGTCCCCCAAATCTCCCCTTCGGTTGTGGTGGCGCTGCGGAACTTTTCGTGGCTGGAGGCTGTTCGATTTAGCATTTATGCATCGGGAGGCTTCTTATAGGCGAAGAGGTAAGGTCGGTGGGCGACCAGGGGGCCCACACCATGCCCTGGCGCGGCCTAGGCTTGCCCGCGCCAAGGGGGGGTGGCCGTCCTGTGGCCCCCCTCCGTCTCGTCTTCTGGCTCCATGAGTCTTCCGGTAAAATATCAACTTTGGCTTTTGTCCCGTCCAATTCCGAGAATATTCATTTTCTGACTTTTTTGGAACCAAAAACAGAAGAAAATAAGCAACTGGCACAGTGGGATCTTGTTAATAGGTTAGTCCAAGAAAGTGTATAAAAATACTCCAAAGTGTAGACAAAACATAGAAAGTAGATATAAAACAAGCATGGAACATCAAAAATTATAGATACGTTTGCAACGTATCATATACCCGCAACTTGACATTTCCACCTACACGTCCATGAATCTGCTAAGTGTTATCGCCCGAATGTGAGGAAGGTCACATCGCGGAGCTATGTATTGTACCATTTGGTGAATTACACCTTGCACCACACTCTCACACATATCCTAGGTCCACATGCAATATTTAGTGGGATTTCGGTCCTCCGTCGGTCATTCTCCAGCGAAAACACCTGTTTGTGTGCCCGGGAGGCCTACCCCCCTAGGTTTTTCCGCACGAGGTTCCACCGATATAGTTTTTCATAGGTTTAGGTTTGTTATGGCACATTCTAGTCCCCTGGTATACCCGCAGCGGGACATTCCCACCTCCACGTCCAGGAATCTGCTAAGTGTTATCGCCCAAATGTGAGGAAGGACACGTAGGGGAGCTATGTATTGCACCATTTGGTGAATTACATATTGCAACACACTTTCACACATATCCTAGGTACACATGCAAGATTTGGTGGGATTCCTATGCTCTGACGGTCATTCTCCAGCGAAAACACATGTCTATGGGCCCTGGAGGCCTACCTCCTATATTTCTCCGCACGTGGTTCCGCCAATGTACTTTTTCATAGGTTTAGGTTTGTTTAGGACATAGGTACATGGAAAACCAGGTTTGGGACCCTCTGGCATATTCTAGCCCTCGGTATACCCATAGCGAGACATTTCCACCTAAACGTCTAGGAATCTCCTAAGTGTTATCTCCTGAATGTGAGGAGGGTCACACTGGGGAAATATGTATTGCACCACTTGGTGAATTACACCTTCCAGAACACTTTAAAACATATCCTAGGTCCGCATCTAAGTTTTGGTGGGATTTCGATGCTTCGGGGGTCATTCTCCTGCGAAAACACCTATCTTTGGGCCTGGGAGGTCTACCCCCTAGCTTTCTCTGCATGAGGTTCCACCAATGTAATTTTTCATACGTTTAGGTTTGTTTAGGCCATAGGTACATGGAAAACTTGGTTTGGGAACCTGTGGCACATTCTAGTCCCGCGGTATACCCCTAGCGGGACATTTCCACCTACACGTCGAGGAATCTGCTAAGTGTTATCGCCTGAATGTGAGGAAGGTCACATCGGGGAGCTATGTCTTGCACTATTTGGTGAATTACACCTTTCACCACACTTCAACACATATCCTAGGTACACATGTAATATTTGGTGTGATTCCGGTGCTCCAGCGGTCATTCTCAAGCAAAATCACCTATCTGTTGGCCTGGGAGGCCTACCCCCTAGATTTCTCCACACGAGGTTCCACCAATGTACTTTTTCATATGTTTAGGTTTTTTTAGGACATAGGTACATGGAAAACCAAGTTTCATACCCTATGGCACAATCTAGCCCCCGGTATACCTACAATGGGACATTTCGACCTACACGTCCAGGAATCTCCTAAGTGTTATCACCAGAATGTGAGGAGGGTCACACCGGGGAGCTATGTATTGCAAAATTTGGTGAATTAGTCCTTATACCACACTTTCAAACATATCCTAGGTCCACATTCAAGTTTTGTTGGGATTTCGACGCTCCGGGGGTCATTCTCCAGCGAAAACGCCTGTCTTTGGGCCCGGGAGGTCTACCCTTGGCTTTCTCCGCGTGAGGTTCCACAAATATTATTTTCATAGGTTTAGGCTTGTTTAGGACATATCTATATGGAAAACCAAGGTTCGGACCTTGTAGTAGAGGGATCTCGACGCTCAAACAGTCTTTTCAAACGAAACCCTAGTCCCGTAGCCCCGTAGGTCTAACATTTCACCAGACTCCAACGGTGGCTGATCAATGAACTTTTATATTTGTTCTTGCCTTCATAAAGTTTTAGAGGGATTACTTTATTAAGAATAATCTTTAATCTTCCCTTAATAAAGTCAAAGAAAATATAAATAGAAAAAATCAGGTGGTTGTCGTGTGTTTACGCTCGGCAAACCCTTTGTCGTGTGTTTACACATGGCAAACCCTTTGCCATTTGTATCTTCTAGACATGCGGCAAAGAATAGAACGAATGCAAACCATTCGATCACGGGATTATTTAATGACTGGGATACAAAGAGGCATGGATCAGTGACATGGCATAACCTGTGATAAGGATCGTCTTGGGGGTGATCCTATGAGTTTTGCTCGATCTTTCACAACGAGTAACCCGGATAGAATTCCTTCCAACAACGCCAATGAACGTCACCTGAAGGTGAGGACGAATCCAGCAAGCAATGTGGAGAAGATAACCATACATCAAACCAAAGAATGATAATCCTTGATGAACACAAGAACCTCCATAGCAATCTCAATATGACAGATAAAACGTCATCGCCGTCCCTGGAGGGATGCTTCAACAAGAAACACAACTAAACAATCTTTAGACTAAAATTCTGAACTCCTAAACCCTAGGCCAGCCAAATAATTATATGGAGGAGTGTACAAACCTGTAAGGGGCCGGATTATCCGGTCCAACTTGGCCTAGATTATCCGGTGCGACGACTCGACCCTGGTTCGGTTGGACAGGCCCGAACCGAACACACTAAAACTGACTCTACTCAGACTCAATAACATAGCAGCAATATTTTGACATGACTTTAGACCTATCATTACATATCGTAGGATGTCCTAGTGTGCCATCATCCATACCTAGCTTGGTGGAGTCCTAAAGTTGAGCTCCACCTCCTCCGTCATGCCGGAATCATCATCCCCCCTTCAAAAAGTGTTGTCCCCACTGCGTGAGGGTATGCTCGAAAGTGTGTCATGATATCAACAAACGCATCATACTTATTCGTCGTGTTCAAGTCTTGCCTGCTGATACATTGCGAACGTATCCATAATTTTTGATGTTCCATGCTTGTTTTATATCTACTTTCTTATGTTTTGTCCACACTTTGGAGTATTTTTACGCACTTTCTTGGACTAACCTATTAACAAGATGCCACAATGCCAGTTGCCTATTTAAAGTTGTTTTTGGTTCCAGAAAGTCAAAAAATGAATATTCTCAGAATTGGACGGGACAAAAGCCAAAGTAAATATTTTACCGCGGGGAACACGGAGCTAGAAGACGAGACGGAGGAGGGCCTCGAGGGGGCCACACCACCAGGCCACGCGGCTAGGCCTGACCCGCGCCAGGGGGTGGTGCGACCACCTCAGGCACCCCCTCGGCCTCCCTCTTCGCCTATATATTGTCTCTGATACAAAAACCCTAAGTACCCGATCAAAATTCCACGAAAGAGTCTGTAGCCGCCGTCATCTCCATCCCTAGATCGGGAGGGATCTGAAGCTCTTCCCGGCACGCTGCTGGGCAGAGAATTCACCCTAGAGGCCTTGTTCATCACCATGCCTGCCTCCGGTGTGATGCGTGAGTAGTTCATCCTTGGACTACGGGTCCATGTAGTAGCTAGCAGGTGGGTTCCTCTCCTTTGTGCTATCATGTTTAGATCTTGTGAGCTCCGTTCATGATCAATATCATCTATTTGTAATCCTACATGTTATGTTTGCGGGGATCCGATGGATATTGAGATGCTATTTTAGATTAATTATTGATTCTATCATTTCTTTCTTATTTGTGATCTTGCATGCTTTCTGTTGTTAGTATCTATCTTGGCCAAGTAGATGGTAGCAACTCCAAGAGGGAGTATTTATGCTCGATAGTGGGTTCATGCCTCTAGTAATCTAGGGAAGTGACAAAAATCTCTAAGGTACTAGATGTGTTGTTGCTACTAGGGAGAAAACAGCAATCCTTTGTTCATAGAACAATCGTATTGTTTACTTTACACACTTTGCTTAATGCAATTATCTATTGCTTGCAAGTTAATATTGGAGGGGGTTCGGATGATAACCTGAAGGTGGATTATTAGTCATAGATGTAGTTGGATTACGGTCTATGTATAATGTTGTAATGCCCAATCAAATCTCAAAGGAGTAAAGATGATTAGTATGTGCATGTATGCTTTCTCGATGTTTGTTAATTACCCCGCTGTAATTTGTTCACCCAACATGTCATCTATCTTAAGGAGAATCACCACTAGTGAACTATGGACCCCGGTCCATTCTTTTACCACCAATCTACAATCAACTATTTACTATTTTCTGTTTACTTTCTGCAAGCTTCTACTTTCCTCCACACAATATGCTTAATCCTTTGTTTTCAGCAAAACCGATGAGATTGACAACCTCACTGTAAGTTGGGGACAAAGTTCTGTGGTTGTGTTGTGTAGGATTCCAAGTTGGAAACAACACCTTGGAGGTGTTTCCTTGCTCCTACTGGTTCGATAACCTTGGTTTCATAACTGAGGGAAAACTTGTTGCTATACTCATCATACCGTCCTCTTGGGGTTCCCCAACAAGCTCAACGTTTTGAGTAAGCAAGAATTTTTCTGGCATCATTGCCGGGGAGTCAAGGACATCTTCACAAGGGGAGTCCCTCATAACCAATCTCTTTAATTTGTTGTTTTTGTTTTGCTTAGTTTATTTTCTACCTTGTTTACTTGTTTCTTTATCAAAAACACAAAAAAATAGTTGTACTAGTTTGCTTCCTTTATCAGAAACACAAAAAAATAAGGCTTTCTATAGTTGTTACCTCTTTCTTAGCTCACCATGTTGATCCCTAAGTTCACCCTGAAATACCTTTCAATAGGTAGTGGCTCTATAATTGGAAAAGATAATATTGAAGAATTCTTTAATCATGTTAGTAAGCATGAGGATATTGAGGATAGATCCCTTGCAAAACTTGCTCCAAATTATGAAATTGCTGCAGCTTCTTTAGTTCACATGTTGGAAGCTAGGTTTGTTAATCTTAACCCCATAATTAGAGTAATGTTTCTTAAACTTAAGGAAATTGAGGACCCTGAAAAGAGAGACTTTATTCTGGAAACCTTGCTTAAAGAATTCTATGATGTTGCTAATGAAGCTAGAAAAGTCTTTGATCGTTTTAATATACTAGGCTCATGTGTAGATGTTATTGGTACACAAGAAAAGATGGACAAAACCGAACCTAATGGGGAGGACATTAAGATGCCAATACCTTTTAAACTTGTAGGAATGCATGAAGCCTTAGAAAAGAATTTTGATTGGATTGTTCCTGAAAACCCGTTTGATGAAAATAGTGAACCCAAGAGCATTAAGAGAGGATCCTCTAGAACTTATTTGGATGAGATAACTTGCCTTGTTGAAGATATTTCTAGTATCAATCTTAATGCTTCTTCATTTGAGAATATTTGATTCTTTTCTTGCTTCTTATGCCTAACTTAAAGGCGTTAAAGAAAAGTACTTATTGGGATACAACCCAAAAGTTTTAGTTGAGTCTTGGAAGTTATTACCTCAGTAATAACCGCTCCTTATCATTTTTGTGTGTTTTTTGTGCCAAGAGTAACCTCTAATGAGAAAGAAGTAATGCTTGGGAAAGTTGCTGTCCCGAAACAGATTTTTTTCTTTGCTGTAAAAATTCTTGAAAAATCTCTGTACGTTTGTTTGAGCTGTGCTTTTTTTTGCTTCTTCCCCAGGTTGTTATACAACTTTCGTTAGTTCAACACTTTTCGATTTGAGCAACAGAAGGTCTTCGAAAAAATCGGCTTTTACCTGTTGGTCTGTTTTGACAGATTTCTGCCATTATTTGCATTTGCCTTTTAATCTCTTTCTCTTTGAGTTCTCTTTGATCATTTGAACTTTTTAAAGGAAGTGGTACAATATATTGTGTTTTAATGTAAGTTTTACTTGTGTTAGAACTGAATCAAAAGACTTATTATCTTGAGTACACTAATGTTGCTAATGAAGATTGTGCGAAGTTTTGTATGAAGGAAATTTTCAGGTGTATGGAAAGAATGATGTAATAAGATGAAGAATGTACTAAAGCTCAAGCTTGGGGATGGCACGCATGTCACCCCAAGAAATATCCAAGAAGTACAAGCGTGAAAGCTTGGGGATGCCTGATGTCTACGCACTTCTATTCTTGTAGACAGTTGTTGGGCCTCCAAGTGTAGAGGTTTTTAGAACAGTAGCAAGTTTTCCCTTAAGTGGATCACCCATGGTTTATCGAACTCAGGGAGGAAGTGGTTAAAGGTATCCCCTCTCAAGCAACCCTGCAATCAAGATACAAGAAGTCTCTTGTGTCCCCAACACACTCAATACACTTGTTAGGTGTATAGGTGCACTAGTTCGGCGAAGAGATAGTGAAATACATGTGGTATGGATAATTATAAGTGGTAACGGTGATAGAGAATAGCTTGGTGGCATGGAAAATACTAAAGTAAAACTGAAATAAAGATGGAAGCAAGCAAACATGTAACAGATCTAATTGCAAACTGTGTATCAATGTTTAGAAACAAGGCCTAGGGATCATACTTTCACTAGTGAACACACTCATATAGATATATTCTTCTTTATGATACTACGCTGAACTACTCTCCGGTTGAACACTCTAATCGATGGTAGGGCTATAACAGCACACCTCCAAGTAAGTCTTTCCCATCTAGAAAACCCCACACTGTCACCTTGAGCACTAGATGGTTCAAACAAACACCACAATTTCATAGAAACATCCAACTCCAAATATAACTCATAACAAGTATTTGTAATCTCTAGCCTAAGTGCCACCATGGTGTGCACGCTGTCACTTTCATACACATGGGGAGAGCCAAAGATCTATTAAAGCACTTGAGTAGCAAGGTAGATCTACTTGATTACAAAGCTCATGATCACAATATGATCATACATAGAGAGAGAGATAAACACATAGCTACCAGTAGAACCCTTAGCCTCGAGGAAGAACTACTCCCTCATCATCATGGGAATCCGCAATGGTGATGGAGATGGCGGTGTAGATCAATGGAGATGGCTCCGGGGGCACTTCCCCGTCCCGGCAAGGTGCCAAAACAGAGACTTTCTGTCCCCCGAATCTCCCCTTCGGTGGCGGCGGTGTTGTGGAACTTTTCGTGGATTTCTGATTAACGATCTAGGGTTTTGGTATCGGGAGGCTCTTATAGGCGAAAGAGGAAAGGTCGGTGGCTGGCCAGGGGGCCCACACCATGCCTTGGTGTGGCCTAGGGTTGCTCGCGCCAAGGGGGGGTGTGGCCACCCTGTGGCCCCTCTCCGACTCTCCTTCTAGCTCCGTGAGTCTTCCGGGAAAATAGTAACTTTGGCTTTTGTCCCGTCCAATTCCGAGAATATTCATTTTCTGACTTCCTGGAACCAAAAACAGCGTAAAATGTGTAATCGCACTGTAGCATCTTGTTAATAGGTTAGTCCAAAAAATCATATGAAAAGTACTCCAAAGTTGGAATAAAACACAAGAAAGTAGATAAAACCAAGCATGGAACATCAAAAATTATAGATACATTTGCAATGTATCAACATCCCCAAGCTTAACTCCTGCTCGTCCTCGAGTACGTAAGTGATAAAAAGAAAGAATAATTTTTGAGGTGACATGCACCATCATAAACTTGATCAAAGTATTTGTAAAACATTGATAGTTGGGATCGTAGTACTTCAATCATAACATGAAATACAAAGTTCTAACAATAAGGCAAAGCAACTGTGGTGCAACATGAAAAGACACAAACAAAGATTCATGAATAACAATGCTTTGCAAGACGTTTGTTTGTTTCACATAAAGAAAACATAACATAGTGGCATTCAGCTTGTCCCTCATTGAGTCGCAAACATAAATGCATAGGACACCTTCAAAGTTCATAAGAGTGACTAGAAACAAATGGTTTAAAACAAGCAATATCAAAGTTATGCATCAATCAACAAGTCTTGGGACAATGCACATAGAACTAAGAATGGACACTATGCTCTCAAAGTAGGGGCATAAAGGTAGAAGGTGGAGACTCAACATAAAAGTAAAAGAAAGGCCTTCATAGAAGGAAGCAGAGATTCAAGTTTCATAAAGAGCTTCCAAAAATTATGGTACTTATAGCTTTTAGCTCTCATTGCCCCTATCATAAGCATCTTGAAGTGATTAAGGTTAAAGCGAACAAACTATGGTGTACATGCTTGACGAAGTATAAGTTAGAAATCTCATGTCCCTTGAATACGAGGGCCGCTCCTCATGATACTCAAGTTTAGTCACAGGTAAGTTCTTGTCATCGTAAGTACATGTGTATCATAGAGAACCGCCAACGGGGTACCCCTTACCCGATGATACGGAAGAATCCCCATATCAAAATGACAAGGCAAGTAGACAACGAGCATCTCAGCAATCTTCTTATTTACCATGGGAATATGGTGCTTTTTTCTCTCTTTCCTCTTTTCATAGTATCTCTTTTTTTCTCTTTTTTTCTCAACATAGGACTCTTCTTTTATAAGAAGAATGCTTCATAGATAGCTCATTATGATTACGCTGCAGGTTTCCACCATGTCAGCATGGATTAGAGCAGCGACCCAGGCGTTTCTCTAACACAAATACATAAATCCATGGACTTACAAGCTCCCCTTTCATTTCACACCGACGGCATCCATATACAAAAGAGCATGATATCAACTAGGTACAAGTACCGAGTGCAATATTGAAGGCGTTCCCCATGACAGCATGGTTCTGCTAATCCCCAACAAATAAGTTCAAGCATATACAACATAGACGACACAATGGTTCAAGTTTATTAAGGGCAAGAAAAGTAAAGTGTGCCATCAAGTTCGTGAGAGCTTTAATCACTAGTTTTCTCATAACAACTTTAATTTGGAAGGTAAAAAAGCATGAATATACTTGGAATAGCATATGCTAATAGGTAGGTATGGTGGACACTTTGGAATAACTTGGTTTAGGGAGTTGGATGCATGAGTGGAACTCATACTTGGTTACGGAGGCTAGCAAAAGACTGGGAGCGACAAACTAAGAGAGCAATAATGGCCATAATCATGCAGAACGACCAAACATGATTGATCAAAGCATAAAGTGATACTACAAGTTGAAAACTAAAGGATCATAAAGGCTATGGTGACTTGAGATAGTCATAACATGGTGTGAGCATGCGCCAAGTCAACTCAAATAAAGCATCAAAGGAGAATACCACTATTCTATGCTTTAATATGCTAAAACAACGCATGATTCATCCAAGGCACATTAAGAAATCTCAATTGTTTATAACAAGTTATGCTACATCAAAGAATACTAAGCATAAAGTCAAAACAATATCAAGCGTGGCATGACAAAGCATAGGCCACAGTCAAAAACAAGCTCTTTTTACCACTTAAGCATGAGCTTTACTACTCTTTTCCAAACCAAACAAAACTATTTGAAAACCAATGTATGAAGGAGGGGGTCCAACCAATTTATTCAGCAAACTAAGCAAACAAAAAACCAAAACAAAAACGAAAAAGAAGACGCTCCAAGAACAACACAACTGTGCATGAAACAATAAAAATGGAGCGTTTGGAAGAAACCTGGGATTTTTATTGATGAAGAAAGGAATGCTTTGAGCATCCCCAAGCTTTGACGCTTGTACTTCTTGGATATTTCTTGGGGTGACACACGTGGAATCCCCAAGCTTGAGCTTTAGTCTATTCTTCATCTCATTACTCATTCCTTCCATACACCTGAAAATTTTACTTCATACAAAACTTCACACAATCTTTATTAGCAACATTAGTGCATTCAAGATAATAAGTCTTTAGGTTCAGTTCCAACACCAATAAACTTCCATTAGAACACTATCTACTGAAACACTTCCCTAAAAAAGCTCAATTCCCCAAAAGAACTCAAAAAGGAACCAACAAGAAGCAAATGCAGAAATCTGTTAAAACAGACCAGTAGGTAAAGACGAATTTTTTCGAATACCTTTTGTTGCTCAAATCACAAAGTGTTGAACTAACGAAAAGTTAGATAACAATCTGAGGCAAAAGCACAAAAATTCACGCCTCAAAAGGACGTATAGAGATTTTACTCGAATTTTTATGGTGAAGCACAAAAATCTGTTTCGGGATAGCAACTTTCCCAATCATTACTTCTCTCTCATTAGAGGTTACTCTTGGCACAAAAAGCAAATAAAAAGGATAAGGAGCGGTTATTACTGAAGTAATAACTTCCAAGACTCATCTAAAACTTTTGGGTTATCTCCCAATAAGTACTTTTCTTTAACGCCTTTAAGTTAGGCATGATAGTTTGAGAAGATGATCACATAGGAAATATGAATTGAAGTAAAAGAGAGCATCAAGAAGCAAATTCAAAACAAATTTAAGTCTAACCCACTTCCTATGCATAGGAATCTTGTAAATAAACAAGTCATGAAAACACAAAGCAATAAGCATAGTAAACAAGTGCAACTTCAAGACTTTCAACATAAAGAGTTGGAAACTTAATATTATTGAGATACATAAGACCATGTTTCCCTCTCTCATAATAACTTTCAGTAGAATCATGAATAAAATTAACAATATAACTATCATATGAAACATTCTTATCATGAGCCACATGCATAAAATGATTATTACTCTCCACATAAGCATAGTCGTTCTTATTAATTGTAGTAGGAGCAAATTCAACAAAATAGGTATCATTATTCTTCTCATCACCATTATCATCAAATATAGGAGGCATATTGTAGTCATAATTAATTGCCTCCTCAATAGTAGGTGGACTAAAAATATCATATTCATCATTGTAATCATCATATATTGGAGGCATAGTATCATCAAAGTAAATTTTCTCCTCCGTGCTTGGGGGACTAAAAATATCATGCTCATCAAAACCAGCTTCCCCAAGCTTAGACTTTTCCATAGCATTAGCAATAATGGTGTTCAAAGAATTCATACTAATAACATTGCTATTAGCATGCAAATAAAGTTCCATAGGTTTTTTAATTTTCTCTTCAAACACTTCATGTCCTAACTCAAGATAAATACTATAAAGCTCTCTAATTTTTTTGTTGTTTTCCATTAGTCCTAACTAGTGAAAACAAGAAACAAAAAGACAAAATTGTAGAATCTAAAGGAAATAACTTCGAGCACTCACACCGGAGGATGTGAGTACCTTTTACCTTACCTCCCCAGCAACGGCGCCAGAAAATAGGTGTTTGCCGTGGGAGGTTCTTCTTCTTTAATCCTCCGGTGTGAATACCTTTTTCCTTACCTCCCCGGCAACGGCGCCAGAAAATAGCTTGATGTCTACGCACTTATATTCTTGTAGACAGTGGTTGGGCCTCCAAGTGCAGAGGTTTGTAGAACAGCAGCAAGTTTTCCCTTAAGTGGATCACCCAAGGTTTATCGAACTCAGGGAGGAAGTGGTCAAAGGTATCCCCTCTCAAGCAACCCTGCAATCAAGATACAAGAAGTCTCCTGTGTCCCCAACACACCCAATACACTTGTCAGGTGTATAGGTGCACTAGTTCGGCGAAGAGATAGTGAAATACAGGTGGTATGGATAATTATAAGTGGTAACGGTGATAGAGAATAGCTTGGTGGCGTGGAAAAGACTAAAGTAAAACTGAAATAAAGATGGAAGCAAGCAAACATGTAACAGATCTAATTGCAAACGGTGTATCAATGTTTAGAAACAAGGCCTAGGGATCATACTTTCACTAGTGAACACTCTCATATAGATATATTCTTCTTTATGATACTACGCTGAACTACTCTCTGGTTGAACACTCTAATCGATGGTAGGGCTATAACAGCACACCTCAAAGTAAGTCTTTCCCATCTAGAAAACCCCACACTGTCACCTTGAGCACTAGATGGTTCAAACAAACACCACAATTTCATAGAAACATCCAACTCCAAATATAACTCATAACAAGTATTTGTAATCTCTAGCCTAAGTGCCACCATGGTGTGCACGTTGTCACTTTCACACACATGGGGAGAGCCAAAGATCTATTAAAGCACTTGAGTAGCAAGGTAAATCTACTTGATTACAAAGCTCATGATCACAATATGATCATGCATAGAGAGAGAGATGAACACATAGATACCGGTATAACCCTTAGCCTCAAGGAAGAACTACTCCCTCATCATCATGGGAATCCGCAATGGTGATGGAGATGGCGGTGTAGATCGATGGAGATGGCTCCGGGGGCACTTCCCCATCTCGGCAGGGTGCCGGAACAGAGACTTTCTGTGCCCCGAATCTCCCCTTCCTTGCAAGGCACATGGAACTTTTCGTGGATTTCTGATTGACGATCTAGGGTTTTGGTATTGGGAGGCTCTTATAGGCGAAGAGGCAAGGTCGGTTGGGCAGGGGGCCCACCATGCCTTGGCGCCTGACCTAGGGTCCGCCAAGGGGGGTGTGGCCACCCTGTGGCCCCTCTCTGACTCTCCTTCTGGCTCCATGAGTCTTTCGAGAAAATAGTAACTTTGGGTTTTGTCCCGTCCAATTCCGAGAATATTCATTTTCTGACTTCCTGGAACCAAAAACAGCAGAAAACAGGCAACTGGCACTGTGGCATCTTGTTAATAGGTTGGTCCAAGAAATCATATGAAAAGTACTCCAAAGTTGGAACAAAACACAAGAAAGTAGATAAAACCAAGCATGGAACATCAAAAATTATAGATACATTTTCAATGTATCAATGCCCAAGGCATCCCCTTCTTCATCAATAAAAATCTCAGGTTTCTTCCAAACACTTCATTTTTATTGTTTCATGCACAGTTGTGTTGTTCTTGGAGCGTCTTTGTTTTTTGTTTTTTGTTTTTGTTTGCTTCGTTTGCTTGAATAAATTGGTTGGACCCCCGTATTCATACATTAGTTTTCAAATAAGTTGGTTTGGATTGGAAAAGAGTAGGAAAAGTTCATGCTTAAGTGGTAAAAAGGAGCTTGTTTTTGACTGTGGCCGATGCTTTGTCATGTCATGCTTGATATTGTTTTGGCTTTATGCTTAGTGATTTTTGCTGTAGCATGACATGTTATAAACAATTGAGATTCCTTAATGTGCCTTGAAAGGATCATGCGTTGTTTTAGCATATTAAAGCATAGTATTGTGGTATTCTCCTTTGATGATTTATTTGGGTTGACTTGGCGCATGCTCACACCATGTTATGACTATCCCAAGTCACGATAGCCTCTATGATCCTTTAGTTTTCGACTTGTAATATCACTTTATGCTTTAATTAATGATGTTTTGTCGCTTTTCATGATTATGGCCATTATTTCTCTCTTAGTTGGTCACTCCCTGTCTTTTGCTAGCCTCCATAACCAAGTATGAGTTCCACTCATGCATCCAACTCCAAATAAAACCAAGTTATTCCAAAGAGTCCACCATACCTACCTATTAGCATTTGCTACTCCAAGTATATTCATGTTTTAATCTACCTTCCAAATTAAACTTGTTATGTGAAAATTAGTGATTAAAGCTCTCACGAACTTGATGGCACACTTTACTTTCTTGCACTTAATAAACTTGAATCATTGTGTCCATGTTTGTTGCGTATATGCTTGTGCTTTATAAGTTTAAGTTAGCAGAACCATGTATCATGGGGAACACTTTCAACATTGCACTTATATTCCATTGATATCATGATTCTTTTGCTTATGGATCCCGGCGGTTTGAAATAAAAGTGGAACTTGTAAGATCATGTAGTTTGTATGTGTGTTAGAGAAATGCCTGGGCCGCTAGCCTAAGCCATGCCTAATCATGGTGGAAACTTGCAGCATAAATATAATGAGCATTCTATGGAGCATCCTCAATAAAAACCTATGCAAATAGCAAATAAAAAGATCACTGAGATGCTCATCGTCTGTGTCATGGGGCAAGGGGTACCCCATTGGCGATTCTCTATGATACATATGTACTTACAATGACAAGAGCTTACTTGTGACTGAAGTTGAGTAGCATGAGGTTCGGTACTCGTAAGCAAGGGGCATGAGATTTCAACTTATAACTTGTTAATCATATCCTCTTAGTTGTGTCACTTTAACCGTAATCTTTTGAAGATGCTTATGATAGGGGCATGAGAGTTGAAAGCTAATAAGTACCATAATTTTTGGAAGCTCTTTATGAGACTTGAATCCCTGCTTCCTTCTATGCAGACCTTTCTTTTACTTTTATGTTGAGTCTCCATCTTCTATATTTATGCACCTATTGATAGAGCATAGTGTCCATTCTTAGTTTAATGTGCATTCTCCCAAGACTTGTTGATTGATTCATAACTTTGATATTGCTTGTTCTTAAACTATTTGTATCTAGTCGCCCTTATGAACTTTGAAGGTGTCCTATGCATTTATGTTTTGCTACACTATGAGGGACAAGTTGAATACCATTCTCATTATGTTTTCTTTATGTGAAACAAACAAACATCTTTCAAATCATTGTTATTCATGAATCTTTTGTTTATACCTTTTCATGTTACAACATAGTTGCTATGTCTTATTGTTAGAACTATATCTTTCATGCTATGTTAAAGTACTATGATCCCAGCTATCAATGTTTTATGCCTTGATCAAGATTGTGATGGTGCATGTCACCTCAAAAATTATTCTTTCTTTTTATCACTTACCTACTCGAGGACGAGCAGGAGTTAAGCTTGGGGATGTTGATACGTTGCTAACGTATCCATAATTTTTGATGTTCCATGCTTGTTTTATATCTACTTTCTTATCTTGTGTGCACATTTTGGAGTATTTTTACACACTTTCTTGGTATAACCTATTAACAAGATGCCATAGTGCCAGTTGCCTATTTTCTATTGTTTTTGGTACCAGAAAGTCAGAAAATGAATATTCTCGGAATTGGATGGGACAAAAGCCAAAGTCAATATTTTACCGTGGGGAACACGGAGCCAGAAGACGAGACGGAGGAGGGCCTCGAGGGGGCCACACCACCTGGCCGCGCGATTAGGCTTGGCCCGCACCAGGGGTGGTGCGGCTGCCTCGGTCACCCCCACGGCCTCCCTCTTCGCCTATATATTGCCTCCGATACAGAAACCCTAAGTACCCGATCAAAATTCCACGAAAGAGTATGTAGCCACCGTCATCTCCATCCCTAGATTGAGAGGGATTTGAAGCTCTTCCCGGCACCATACCAGAGGAGAGAATTCACCCTGGAGGCCTTCTTCATCACCATGCCTGTCTCCGGTGTGATGTGTGAGTAGTTCATCCTTGGACTACGGGTCCATGTAGTAGCTAGATGGTTGGTTCCTCTCCTTTGTGCTATCATGTTTAGATCTTGTGAGCTCCGTTCATGATCATGATCATCTATTTGTAATCATACATGTTGTATTTGCGTGGATCTGATGGATATTGAGATGCTATCTCAGATTGATTATTGATTCTATCATGTCTTTGTTATTTGTGATCTTGCATGCTTTCCGTTGTTAGTAGCTATCTTGGCCAAGTAGATGATAGCAACTCCAAGAGGGAGTATTTATGCTCGATAGTGGGTTCATGCCTCTAGTAATCTGGGGAAGTGACAGAAATCTCTAAGTTACTAGATGTGCTGTTGCTACTAGGGAGAAAACAGCAATCCTTTGTTCATAGAACAATCGTATTGTTTACTTTACATACTTTGCTTAATGCAATTATCTGTTGCTTACAACTTAATATTGGAGGGGGTTCAGATGATAACCTGGAGGTGGATTATTAGTCATAGATGCTGTTGGATTACGGTCTATGTATAATGTTGTAATTCCCAATCAAATCTCAAAGGATTCAAGATAATTAGTATATGCATGTATGCTTTATCGATGTTTGTCAATTGCCCCGCTGTAATTTGTTCACCCAACATGTCATCTATCTTAAGGAGAATCACCACTAGTGAACTATGGACCCCGGTCTATTATTTTACCATCAATCTACAATCAACTATTTACTGTTTTCTGTTTACTTTCTGTGAGCTTCTACTTTCTTCCACACAATACACTTAATCCTTTGTTTTCAGCAAAACCGGTGAGATTGACAACCTCACTGTAAGTTGGGGACAAAGTTCTGTGGTTGTGTTGTGCAGGATTCCAAGTTGGAAACAACACCTTGGAGGTGTTTCCTTGGTCCTATTGGTTCGATAACCTTGGTTTCATAACTAAGGGAAAACTTGTTGCTATACTCATCATACCTTCCTCTTGGGGCTCCCCAACGAGCTCAACATTTTGAGTAAGCACCTGCTTACCACACCACATCCTCCCTCTCGGCTAGCTTGACTTGCTTCCGCGCTTGGCGCCTCCTTTCTTCTCCACATGAGTTTGGACTGTGGCGCCACCACCTTTTTCTTCTCAACTCGTGATGGAGCTCTATGTTGATGAACTGAACCTTCTTTGTACGACCCTGCAAAAGATGAGTAATGCTTGGACCACACAACTGACGAACACGTCCATCCTTGCCTTTGTGCATATGAATTGCTGCTCCAACAAAATGCCTCACATGTGTTCTCACAAAACAGCGGTCATCGACCTACGAAACCATATGCACCGGGACACGATCAGACCAACTATCATCGGTCTGAACACCTATGTCAACACAAACTACAAGTGTAACACATGCTGCACTTTCCTTCCTTTCATCAATAAGAGGTTTGACTTCAACCTGCTTGTCACTAACAAGTACAACTGGCTTGTCATCTACAAGCATAGCTGAAGTAATATCACTACTTATGCTCCTAGCATCATGCTCCTCATGTTGCAGTTTAGCTAACCTTGGTTGTGGTTTAGCCTTGTGCAACTTTCCCTTATGCACCACCAACACCACATCGGAGTTGATTTGATCATCTCTCATAGGCTTCAAAATCCGTTTTTTGCCATCATGCACAAAAGAATATGTATTTGCTCTACCAGCATGTATTGCATTGCGATCATACTGCCATGGATACCCAAGTAACAACCCACACACCTCCAATAATGGCAAGACATCACACTCCACCTTATCAACATACTCACCAACTGTAAATGACACACGCACCTTATGAGTAACCTTGAGCATACCGCAGCTATTCAACCACTCGAGATGCTTAGGTTCAGGAATACGCCATGTGGAAAATCCGAATGATTCCACCATCACCTTGCTAATACCATTAGTACAGCTACCACCATCAATCATCAACTTCCATGCTTTTCCTCTAATCATACACTGCGCCTAAAATAAACTCTAATGCTGGCCTCTATCAACTGACATACAAGCATCATCTTCTACTCTCTTGAGTTACACATTCAGCCCACTCAATGGTACAACCTCAACCACGACATTCTTGCCAACATTAGTCGTGACAACATCACTCTTCTCAACCAGCTAGACGTTCTCGACAGATGGAACCTCTATCGATGTTGAGCAAGGTGCTGAAATCTTGGCAGTCACGAACTTCTCAAAATGAATAATCACAGCCGTAGCTGCCTTGGGTAAAGGTGGTATAGACTTACCAACATCCGCAATCAGATGCATAACCTTGGGTGGCTGCTTGATTGCCTCCATATTAACCATGGCCTTTCAACAAGAGACCATCATGTTAGAAGGCCTGACGCAGGCATACAGAAATTTCTTGAAATTCTCCCAAGTAACAGAAGTAATATATCTATCCACATTTGTTGACCACCAACTGGCTACCGCTACATCCACACGCCAGTGGGCAAGAACAAACCCAGAATAGCCATCAAAATCACCATCATATGTATGACATCTGCCGAAACCCCGTTGCACGTGAAACTCCCAAGACTGGTATTCCTCGGATGTATCAAAACTGTTGAGTCTCCATGTAATCTTGGATGTATCATATGCCACACCCTTTATGAAATCTAGATAGTCATTGAAAACATCACCTGACTTCTTGCCACTACGACACCTTTGGCTGTAATAATCACCCGAAAAAGGATCCATCTTTGAATTATAGCAGAACTCTAACGAAATCTGAGTCACTGAAGGAATAACATGCCGAATAATCCGGTGTAGGAGGGCCAGATAATCCGGTCTTTGAAGCGGAATTATTCTCCGCGAAGAGACGATGCGTCTTGCAGTAACCAGGACGGATTATCCACCCTATGGGGGCCATATTATCCACCCCAAATGAAACGGGACGGATCTGTAGATCCGATATACACAGCCAGATCTCTCCCCGATCTGATCTACAACGCGATTTGCTCTCCACAGAATGATCTCTGCCAAATACACTCAACAAATCAATCAACATAATCGCGCCGTGAGCAACACTAGAATCTGATACCACATGATAAGGATTGTCTTGGGGATGATCCTATGAGTTTTGCCCGATCTTTCACAGTGAGTAACCCGGATAGAATTCCTTCCAACAATGCCAATGAACATCACCTGAAGGTGAGGACGAATCCAGCAAAAACATGGAGAAGATCACCACGCCTCAAACCAAAGCACGATTATCCTTGATAAACACAAGAACCTCCACAACAATCTCAATCTGATAGATAAAACGGCATCACCGTCCCCGGAGGGATGCTTCACCAAGAAACACAACTAAACAATCTTTACACTAAAATTCTGAACTCCCTAAACCCTAGGCCGGCCAGCTCCTTATATGGAGGAGTGGACGGACCCGTAAGGGGCCGAATTATATGGTCCAACTTGGGACGGATTATCCGATGCGACGACTTGACACTTGTTTGGTTAGACAGGCCCAAACCAAACACACTCAAAGTGACTCTACTCGGACTGAATAACATAGCAGCAATATTTTTACACGACCTTAGACTTATCATTACATATCGTAGGATGTCTTGGTAAGCCATCGTCCATTCCTAGCTTGGTGGAGTCCTAAAGTTGGGCTTCACCTCCTCCGTCATGCCCGTATCACCCTGGACCCACCATCTCCCACTTACCTTTTCTCTCTCATATACATTTTTCCCACCCACCCACCGCATGCGCACCTACCTCTCACTCTCTCTCTCCTTTTTTCTTCCCCACTCCTTGCACATGAACGCACGGGTGTCCGGCGCCGACGCTGGCCATGACGAGAAGCTACGGGCGGCAGCAGGACAGATGTAACATCCCAAAACTTCAATCCAAGCTTATCAAGATCTAAATCATGAAATTTGGGGTTAACAAAAACTTTTCCAATTTTAATATGAAAGCATTCATATATGTGTGCATTTAAAATAGGAGTTGTTTGAATTGCCATGATTAAGTGATCCAATGCTTGTAAAATGTTTCTTAGGTGATTTAAACATCATCTACATCATTCCCAAACTTTTCCTAAAGAAAATCAAATCAAAAAGAATTAAAAAGGAGGAATGGTCATTTTGGCCATTTTAATCCACTACACTACTTTGGCTATTCCTAGTACTCAATTCTTAACAGAAACAATTCTTGATCCTTGTACCCCTTGCTAGTACACATAATGAGGTACCAAGGCCCACTGTTGGATCTGCTAAAAACATTCTTTTACTTATTTTAATTGGCATTTGAAAATTGAATCTAATGCATATGCATAGATCACCCCTATTTCAAAACCCATCTATTTGAGCTCCACTTTCAAAACCCTTGCAACCAGAGACTACCTAGCACTAGTGGAGATCACTCAAAAATTTTGAAACCAAAATTCAAAACTTTTTCTCTTTTGGCCATTTCATCAAACACCTTGCTGGCAGGATCATATTGGCCTAACTAATACTGTTTTGGGTTGATTTTGTCTAGCAATTTTAATGTGCTTTGATCATCTTTGTCCCCCTCAAGCCTAACCAGACCAACCCCAGCCTCTTCCCTACCTCCTAGCTGCACTACACTTCCATGCCGAGCCCCCTCTCGCCGGCCGATCGTGCACTCGCCGCAGCAGCCCTCTCTCGCCTCTCTCTCCATGTCTAGGAGGTAGCTCACACCTCACCGCCACCCCCTGTCCCCTACCCGAGCCTAGCCCTACAGTGGACCACCGAGGATACCACGCGCCCAGTGCCACCGCACCATGCCGGTGTCTGCCAGCCCAGGCCTCTGTCCCAGACAGACCGCCTTGGTCAGTAGCCCGCGCCCGCCGCTCCGCCACGACCTGGAGAACACCCCAGACACCCCCACTGGCCGCCCAACGCCTCACAGCCACCGCTCGCCGTGGACATCGCCGCCTCTGCCGCTCAGAGTGCCACCTCGCCCAGACTGCATGCCATCGCCCTACGACTGCACCACCAGGGGACCGCCCATCGATCGCCACCCTCAGCCATGCCTCTACCCCGCCGTAGCCATGTCGCCACCATCGCCTGCCCATCCCGCTCGGTCTCACCGTCGGGCCTATAAAAGGAGCCATCCCCAGCCTCTTCTCTCCACACCACTCCACTCCCCTCACCTCACTGAACCTCACCCACCTCTAGCCGGAGCAAGGGGAGCAGCAGCTCGCTGGAATTGGAGCCGGAGCAGCCGCAGCAGGAGGAGAAGGGCGCCGCTGATTGCGACCACCCCAAGCTCCTCCGTGCCTCGCCTCGTCGTCGTTGTCCAGTTTGTTTGCCCGCCTTGCCGACCCTGCTGGAGCCCTGGTACGTCCCAAGCAGACCCCCACCGAGCCGCTAGGGTTCGAGCTCGCCGGCGACCAAACTTAGCGAAACACCTTGTTTTTGACACAAAAATGACAATAAAAATTGTCGACCAACAACAGCATGTATAAAGCAGGATTTTTAGTACTACCGAACTTCTTCTCCTCAACTGGAGCTTTCTAGCATACTTTATTAAACATAAAACTTAAAAACTTTACTCAAAGCTTTATTTCATATGGGTTGCCTCCCATGCAGCCCTCTTTTATGGTCAATAGGCTCACTTAGGCCAGATGAGTGGAACACCCGCTCCAAAATAGTTGGCCTTCAAAGTGATGGCCTCCTTTTCATCATGCTTGGCTTTCTTCTTCCTGGGAAAATGAATAACAAAAGGATCCCACGAAGGCAATTGAAGCTTCACGTTCTATTCGTGTAGATTAATCAAAGCCTTAATAGTTCTTAAGAATGGATGGCCTAATATAATAGGAGCAGTAGCATCTTCAGGCATGTCAAAAATAACAAAATCAATAAGAGCAGGACAACCTTTAATGTATACTAAATTGTTATCTTTAATCCCTACAGCTTGTTTGTAGGTAGAATCTACAAGATGTAATTTTAACTCGGTGATTTGAAAAGATTCAAGATTTAACTTATTAAAAAGACTTTTTGGAATTGTTGAAACGCTTGCACCTAGATCACAAAGTGCAGCTATCTCATTTGTCCCAATTTTAATCTTAATAGTAGGCTCAAATATATCATCAAGCTTAACAGGTAATTTTTCAGCAATTTTCTTATATTCTTCTTCAAGCTCACGTATCTTTATTGCTACCTAATTAATGAAGTGTTGATACATAGCTTCATCATTTCCTTCACTTACCAGAATCTTGATGTTGATCCTTTTTACAAGATCTTCAACGGTATAACTTGGTGAAGGAGCACTACTATAATCAAGTTCTTCAGGCTCCTTCCTTTGGATTCTCATCATATTGAGGTCTTCAACAAGATTGGTCTCAGCTTTACCTGCAAATTTAGCTAGAATGAGAATTTGACTCTCGGTTATCTTACCTAGTTGTGGCTCAACAATCCTCGTTCTTTCTTGGAGGGCCTACAAATCATTCCTCAAACTTACAGCTTGGTTAGATAATTTACCAAGCATAGCATCATGGTTCTCCATTATTTTAACAAGGATATTGTTTTTCTCATTTGGCGAGTCTATAAAGGACTTAAGTGTTTCTTGGAGACTACCATTACTTGATCCCATATTATTATTAGAGTTACCTGCAGGACTAGAATAGTGTTTCTAAAAATTAGGATTATAATTCTTCTTGCAAGCAGGATTATAATTATTACGAGCTCTGAAGTCTATTTCTTAAATATTTGTTTCTGAGTTTTTCTTACCTTTTACGGCTAATATGAGCTCATCCAACTTAGCATTGAGTTCTTCATTTTCTTGTGTTGAGACGGAGTTCACCTTCTTTGTGTTTGATCTATCCACATGCCACTGGGCATGGTTGTCTTGCATATTTTCTAGCAGCTGCTTTGCTTCGGTAATATGTTTGCCCATAAATGTTCCTCCAGCTGCAGTATCAAGCATAGACTTAGACACAGGATTAAGAGCATTATAAAATAAATGGATAATTAGCCAATCTTCATCCCATGACTAGGATAGTTTCTCATGCATTCTTTCATCCTTTCCCATGCAAGCGCTAGTGGCTCACGCTCTTTCTGTCTAAAACCAGTAATATTATATCTTAGTTGTATAGTCTTTGCATGTGGGAAAATTTTAGTCATACTCCCTCCGTCCCAAAATAAGTGACTTGAGTTTGTCTAGATTCGTATGTACCTATATACTAAAACGTGTCTAGATACATCCGAATCTAGACAAATCCACGTCACTTATTTTGAGACGAAGGGAGTACATAAATAAGTACACTCCACCCATGATGTAATAGTATTTCTAGGCAAATATAGAAACCTTATTTTTCTTTTCCTCTAAGAGAGAAAGAAAATAAGCGCAATTTGACCGCATAGGGGTCAACATATTTTATGCGCATCATATCACATATTTTAGTGAAAGTATTCAAGTGCATACCCGCGTCCTCAATAGCAGAGCCTCCAAATTGATTCTGTTGAACCAAACTTAAATAATGGGGCTTAATTTCATAGTCATTAGAAGAAATTGATGGCTGAGTAATAAGAGTACGCAAATAATCATTGTTGGGAGTTGCAAACTCTCCAAGCTTTTTTTCAGCCATATTTCCTATGTTTTTGGGTTTTCTTAAACAAAGATTTATGATAATAAAAACAAGAATTTAAAGACTAACTAATTTTTGGGGTTTTTCAAATAAAGACTGAAAGCAAACTAACAAAATTAAAAACAAGAATTAAAACTAGCAAGGTTGCTACTAACCTTGCTAGGGTAGCTATTGCTTCCCCGTCAATGGCGCCAGAAAAGGGGTTGATCCCTTCGCTCCGGATTACGGATGTAGTCTAGCTCTTTTCCCTAGTAGACCTAGGTTTATCGAATACTCGGGAAGCAGAAGCATAGTGAAGTTACTTTAATGGACCTTCGCGAGTTTTAGAATTCCTTTTGTGTTTTACCAGACCAAGAGTTTGTTGTCTTTTGTTGTTGCCGATGATGGAGAGAGAGGGCCTAGGGCGTTTGGTTTCACCTGTAGCTGTGCAAAACATCTGATGGGAATAAAATATAATAATAAAGTATGCATGTAATTGTTAGAGCCAAATAAATTATATGTGGGCAGTGCATCCATAAGTGCTATTGCATCCGCAACTGCTTATAGCAATAACCTACTAGTCTCATCCATAGAAGAAAGAGAACTAATGATATGCATAGTGACGTCACTGTTAATCCCAAGTAAATCCCTCACATATAGCTGTACTACCCCTTCTGTCACTGGGGTTCCCAACCTACAGATTAGTCATTATTCATACTTCCTATACCTGGCTCAATCCTTAGGGTCTTGGGTACCTAACAAGTCCTTAGATTGAGGCAAGAGGGGATACAATAATCATAAAAGCTACACCAAACTAATACATGATCCCATCTATGATAAATAACATGCACAAAAGCTACATCCGAAGCCCTTAGCCCAAGGAGAATTACTCACACATAGAGATGAGATCAACAATCATAAACATTGTAATGGAAATTATGAGATTGATAGCAAATAGTCTTACAATGTCACCAATCGAAGATGAGATTTACTATTACAAGTGGTGGAATATGGCTATGGTGATGGAGAAGGGTTTGAGGATTAGATCTAAATCTATTCCTCCAGCGGCTCTTCGGTGTTGTGGATGGAGTTCTTGTTGGCATGGGGTGTCGCTGTTTCTTGTCACCCGAGGCCTCTTTATATAGGGGTCCCTTCACGAAAGTTGTTCTGTTTGACCTAGCGGTGTCGATGGTAACTATACGACCGGAACCATACTGCTGGAATTTTATTCCTGCCGTATAGTTGGCCGTTAAAGCGTCTGTCTCCACTTCACGACTCCTAGTTTCTTCGGGTCGTTAGAAATCTCGTATCTTTGATTTTAATATTGTGATTCTCATCATCAAACGTCATTATCTGTGCAGGGAAAATAGAAAAAAAGGATTGCATACCCCTTTGATCATTAGGCATTAGTGGCAGAATTTAGAGAGATATTTCATCAAAAATATGAATAATATCTAGTTTAAATGTGGACGTAGATGGCTATAGTTCACAGCCATCAGTGTACCACGTTGCATGGCATCGGTGTGGCCTGGGTGTGTGTGATGTGTTGACCCGGTCGGTGGTCGTCGGCGGTGGCCGTCGATGTTGTCTTTTTTTATTCAGACAAAATTTCTTTTTCGTGTCCTACTAAATTGTACACGGCAAAACCGTCGAGGGTGTCCATCAATGCAGTCTTTTTTATACATGATTTCTTTACCGTGTCTCACGAAACTGCACACGGCAAAGGCTTTTGAAATTGCACATGGCAAAGAAGTGGGACCCACCAGGACGGTGCCGTTAACTTACTTTTCTATGTCGTGTGGTGTAGCTAGGCACACGACAAAGGGTTTGACGTGTATTTTTGCAAAAGCACACGGCGAAGCATCCTTTGTCGGTCCGTTCTTGGTCGAGCGGTCTTTGTCGTGTAACGATACGGCAAAGCCTTTGCCGTGTATTCTCTATTACACGGCAAAATATGCAATTCCTCTAGTTTCTGTGGTTGCAAACATGGATGGAGTATTATTACTACAATCTTGTTTCCACACGATATTGCATGACACATCGATTTAAGGTGGTTTATGGCCGAGACACCCAGCTCTGCTCGCGTACCAGTCTGGTGACCCTCGTTTATAGGAAGTTGATGTGCTTGTGAAGGATCGCGACAAGTTCATTCGCGATGTCCAAGATCAGATCCTTTGCCGCCAACATTTTTCGTGTTGGTCATGAACAAGGTGTTGGCTAAGGTCATAGAGTTGGGGATACTTAAGAGCTTAGCACACCTAGCTAATAGCCACGACAGATAGACCATCGAGCTTTGTAACGAGAGAGACTACCGTCGGAATGAAATTTTTGACAAAAAACCCATTTGCCGGAGACAACATTGGTATTGGAGGGACAAGATACAAGCTTCCGTGTATAATTACTAACTAAAGCATTAAATTCATCTTTCATAGCATAAGCCCAATTAGGATCAAGAAGAGTAGATTTATAGGTTTTTGGAATAGGTGAAATAGATGGATTGACGAAAAGATTAAGACGTTTGACAGGTAGACGAAACCAGACTTGACACACGTACTTATAACATGGTAGTTTTGTGGAGAAGCAATAGGAATGGCATGTATAGGGATAGTAGTTCGATCATCAGTAGTCTGTGAATCTGCGGAATTAGAAGATAGAGGTGAGACACTAGGAACGCCTGCCACGGCAAACTGCCGTGTGCCCATGGTAGGGTATCGTGCTTCCGTGACAGAGGGCGCAAGAAGAATCGAAGTAGGAGTAGTCATAGAAGGAGACATGGCACCCGACACATTGGATAGGGAAGCCAGCGTAGTAGGTGCAGTATAATGTGTGAGAAGATGGAATGGTTGTAGGAGGGCTTGTCTAGTAGAGGAAAAAGATCATAGGGTGGTGGAATCGGCTGTGGTCGAAAGAGTATTAAAAGTGAAAGTGTGTTCAATAAAAGTACAACCAGAGAGTAAATCAATACAACTATAGCCTTTATGCTTATCGGGAGGGAGCGTGCCAGCAAGTTTGTTAGGTGACATGGCGTAGGTATTAGAAAAACAAAAACAACCGAAGCCACGGAGTTTTGTATAGTTAGTATGACACAAAAATAATAAGTATTAAGGAGTACTTTTAGGATTGAAGGGACCAATATTGGGTAAACGGTGGTTGTACAAAGTGATTCAGCCCAAAACTTTGGTGGCATGAGAGGGTCCGAATGATCTCATTAATAGTTCGGAGAGAGCGCTCGGCCTTGCCATTTTGTGGAGAAGTATATGGGCCAAAAAATCATAGAAGCATGCCATGGTCAAGAAAGAAATTGCGATTTGAAAGTTGTCAAATTCTCAGCCATTATCACATTGAATAAAGAGAATGGAAAAAAAATGCGTGGCAACAAAGCACTAGAAATTGATAAAGATGGTATGCACGTCAGAATTTTTACTTAAAGGAAATGTCCTCGTAAATTGAGTAAAATCATCCAATATAAAAAGATACTACCTCTGTCCCAAAGCTTAAGTTTTTTTTAAAATTCAAACTATGTAAAGTTTGACCAAGTTTTTGAAAAAAATATTAATTACAAACCTATATCCTTTGATACATCATGAAACATATTTTCACATGATATCTATATAGTATCATAATTTTTAATAGTTTTTTCTAAAAATTTGGTAAAAAAATCCATAGTTTGATTTTTTTGTAAATATGCCATAAGCTTTGGGACGGAGGGAGTAATACTTAAAACCAAAATTACATTCAAGTGGGGATGCCCATAGATCAAAATAAAGAAATTCAAATAGAAAGGTGCTAAGAGAACTAGAGGAACTAAAAGGTAGACACACATGTTTGCCTCACTAACAATTGTCAGGTTCACAAACAAAAGAGTCATGAACATATTTCTTACAAGGGGGATAATACTTACTAAGTAATGAAGACAAAATAACACCATGGGGATGGTCGAGACGCTGATGCCAAAGATCGACCGAAGTAACCATGGAGGAGGGTTGAGTAGCTTCGGGGATGCCATGTAGAGAGTACAAATCACCACAACTACTGAAGCGTGCGATCTTCGACTTGGTCAGGGAATCCTTCACAGATAAACTAAAGGGGTGAAATTCGACAGAAACAAGATTGTCATGGGTAAACCGTCGAACAACGATTATATATTTTATTAGGGTTGGTGCAACAAGAACATCTCGAAAAAGAAGGGGTGTGGTGTTATAGGGAATTTGCGCATTCCCAACACAAGATATGGGAATTGAAGAACCATTTCCAAGAGTGATAGAGGAAAAAGGAGATGAAGTGCAATTTGACAACATATTACTCGAAGAAGACATATGACTAGATGTACCAGAATTGAAAATCCAATCATTACATGAGTTTCCTTGAGAAACAAAACGGTTCATGGCCTGAAGAAACATAGCTTGATCCCAATGTGGTGTTGAGTATGAGGGCAGTGCAGTGGTAGGCGCAGACGATGATCGTACATGTGATGCAGATGGTAATATCCCGTAATTTCTACAGGAGGTGAAAGCGGAGCATCTCCATATGGAGGAGTGGTTGGTGCAATAAGGTACACATGAGTAGGCGGGCAGGATCCGAGGAGTGCAGGAGCTCCAGTGTGGGGATGCAGGCCCGACATCCAGGAGCCGGAGTATGCTGGAGGGGAGACGATTAGAGAGGGTGTTGTCCGGGGCATCGACCAAGCTTGCAGAAGGGCAGACCAAGGGTCATGTGGAGAGCGCCAGATTGGTGAAACTGACGGTGCAGGTGCCGATGGTGGAGCACCTCTTGTAGGATCTGAGACTGTTGGAGTGGATGACAGGAGTGGCAAATGATACATTGGATTCTTGCCGCGATAGTTGGGACTAGGGCGCTGGCTAGGAGGAATCTAGACCGATGGCTCTAGTGGTGGCGTAGGAGAGGTGGGTACATGTGGTAATGGGATGGACACAAAAACCTAGGGACGATACTTCATGTTAGTTAGGGTACGATCAACCCACTATAACATAAAGCGAACCTCGATGAAGGAGGGGGTAGGGCGCATCATGGGAATGAAGGAGTCCTGCTTTTCAAAGCGCTTGTTATGCCGGACAAGAAGGATGTTGATGAGTTGTCAATCGTCGATGGGGTCCCCAAGTTCATGAAACTCATCGGCGATGGTTTTGAGCCTTTTACAGTAGACCCACACGGTAGAGTTGCCTTGCATGGTGTTGCGGAGCTTGGTGTGGAGGGTGTTGACATGGGCGTTGATGTTGTCTTGAAAAAGCTGGCGAAGGGCCGCCCAAAGAGGGGCGGCGAGGAGGCATCACAGAAGATGAGGTTAAAATCTCAGTAGACACCCACGTGTAGATCCACAAGATGATGTCGAGGTCATCCTTCACCCATCGAGGATCCATGGGATAGGGAACAAAGTCAGTGGTGGTGACATGACAACGACCAATATGAACTTCGAAGAGATGACACTAATGGTAGTAGTTGTGTTATGGTAGATATAATTTGATTGGAATAAAAGGACTAACATCGGCGATAGTATCGGTGAAGGATAGTGGGGTAGCCATGATAGGAGAGGTATTAGAGGCTATAACAATGGAGGAGGAGGGGTTTTGCCAGCATCTGCGACGGCGGCACCCTTTTTGACGAAGTAGTCCAGAAGGTTCAATATTATAAACCGAATTAATAAATGTAATATATCAAATTGTTCAAAATCAAATAAATAATAAAACATAACTAATTATCGTGGACACGCCAATGATACTCAACAAGATCAGCTTGTAGCTGATTATGTGCATCCTTATTCTAGATGCTTTCATGCATTTCGAGGAACTCGTTGATCATGTTTGCATCATGCTCAGGCTCAATAGGGTATGTATTTGAGATGTACCTATATTTCTCTAGCATGTCTCTCTCATATTCAATGTTCATGTGATGCAAAATGATGCAACATGTCATTATCTGACATAGGACCTACGGTTTCCAATACTCGATAGGTCCACGAACAATGGCAAAGCACTTATGAAGCACACCAAAATCTCTATCCATATCTTTCCTTTTTTTCCTCTGCACTGTTGTGAAGTGTGATTCCTTTGGGGTATTTGCAAGATGTTGCGGGATTCTCTTCACAAATATGGACCATGGAGGATAGATCCCGTCAGCAATATAGTAACCATTTGGTACTCACATAATTCTATCTCATAGTTGCAAGGAGGAGCTTCACCCTTGATTAGCTTTGAGAACAATGGTGACCTCGACATCACATTCAGATCATTAAGGGATCCATGCAATCCAAAGAATGAATGCCATATCCATAGATCATTCGATGCAACTACCTCAAGGATGATGATCGTTGCATCTTTGCAATGGCCTTTGTATTGACCTTTCCAAGCAGCTGGACAATTTTTCCAGGTCCAGTGCATACAGTCAATTGATCCAAGCACCCCATGCCATCCTCTTGATCCACGCATGGCTGAATTGAGATGCCAGCCTCAGGGCCTAAAAATCATCATTCAAAATCATCAACCATAGCCATTTCCGATCTTCATATTCTTCATCTTCCTCCTTAGATGAAGAGTCATCAAAGATCATCTCTCTCAACCTCTTCATCTACAGCCAAAGGTCCTCTCGGTCAAGCTTGGTTCCGAACAAACAAAAACCACTAAAAAGTCACATAGTAATTTCATCGAGTACCTCGATTGTGGCGGAGGTGCAGTTAGCGACTGGAACAGTAGTGAAGGAGATCCGTAGCAGAAAACAAAATATTCTACGGTAGAACAACCCAAACACCTGGATCTATCTAGGAGTTAATGTAGTAACGGGAAAAGATATTCGGTTACATACCCTTGTAGACCGAATGCGGTTAACGTCCCGCGGGGAATGTGACTGGAGTATTCGAACTAGTAGCCGACATCAAGGTCGCGAAGCTCCTTGCTCGTCACCTTTTGGTCTTTGCACGACAGCCCGGCGCCATAAGTGGATGCGCTATCCAAGGTATCGCACACGTACGGTGTCCGACGATGACTCCCGTTCTCCCTTATCCATTCGATATGCGCAAGTAGACCCTCTAGAACTGGGATCCAGCAGTGCGACGGCGTGCCGGTGTTGCCACCTCTCTCGTGCGTAGTTCTTGGTGGAACCGGACTCGTGAGAATCAACTGAGAAAGAGGAAGGAAAATTTCCAAAGGTTGCCCAACAAACTAGTTGAATAGAGGCTACTAGGGACCTGGTTTGTTTACATACCACACCTGTATCAATGTTTCCTATTGATACAGTTATAGCACAATATGAAACTATTACGAACTAATTTTAGAGATATGATAATAAACTTATTTATTATTTGCCACTAGGGCATATCTCCTTCAGTCTCCCACTTGCACTAGAGTACAAATAATCTAGTTGCATTTGTTACCGATCAAAAACACAACTGTTTTGATCATGCCTTCTTATGGGAAACTTCATGTCTTTGATCTATTTTACCGGAACCTTATGTCTTTTGCAAATCGTTAAGTGTCGCCTAATTTTACACTTACAACATTATCTCATAATGTACCAAGTACTCATTTGGTGGTAAAGTGAGACTTCTATTTCTGAGTATTCTAATGACTTTCACTATTGTTCTTATACTTGAACCATTTCGCTGAAGTTGAATTTCATAAACCAAACTAGTCATATTTTTAGTCACCTACTTCTATATCTACGTAGATCCTTTCCTAGTATTTTATGATCCGCTTATTATTGGTTCAGTGATTCATTGAATCACTTCAGAATCTGTTCTATGAAGAACCATGGGTCACATTCTAGCCAAGTGTACAACACCTTGTTTTCATGGAAGAGACATATGAAAGATTCATATTGGATGAACTTTATCCCCTTTTCTCTCATCAACATTTGTTGTGCATACCAATGTTTCACCTAGCTCATCAAGCAAGAAAACATTATCTAATTGCTTAATCTTGAGCAAAAGGAAGGCTTTTGAGGGCACTTGCGTGTGCGAGGCGGTACCTGGTGTCACTGGATGTGGGCCTGGGGACACGTTTCGTCGATGTGCTCTCTCGCTGGAGTGGAGGTGGGCTTCGACAAGCGTTTCTTCCCGTTCCTTCTCTGGTCAAAGCCGTGAGGCCTTATCCCAGTCCCCACATCGGCTTCCCCGGCTGATCTGCCTACACCGGCCTTCCCTGCCCCAGCCGCCAGTTCCCCCTGCCCAGCGGCCGTGCCTGGGTCGGCTCCTCCCCTGTGTTGCGGATGTCGCCCAAGCGCTCTACTAGCCTGAACGGAGGCCACCGAACCTGGATGGCGGCGATGGCCACCGAATTCAGCGCCTGCTCCAATTTATTGTCTCTTTTGATTTCTTTGCGTTACGCTCCTGCTGTTTCCTTAGTTGATGATGTTTTAATCATTTTTTCCCTGTAGATCGTGGGTGGGATTTGTCACGCTGCACCTCCCTCTTGCTGCCTCCGTGCTCACATCGCTGGTCTGCGTGAGGCTGTCCCCATCCGACCACAGCTCCGCTCCGCCGGCTGCCTCCTCGGTGCCCCCGGCGCCTGTCCCTGCTGGCGGCTGCCTTTCCGGAGCCCCTACCCCGCTACGTTCTCTGCTCTCCATGCGCACCGCCATCAGCCTCCCCATGCTCCGGCGCATGCCACGGGACCGCTTGATCACTCTGCCCTCAATGGAGGTCCAGGTGTGGGCGAGAGGGCTGGCTGCACGAGGTCGTTGGCGGGCGCTCCAGTGGTCCAGCTTAATCTGCACGCTTGCAAGGGGTCCACGGCACGGTACAGACGGCCGTGTGCATATGGGGCAGTCTTTTCCTCAGGCTAAATCTGGTGAGTGTTGTTGATATTCAGATTTAAGTGATTTGCTTGGTTTTATTTAACTTTTTGAATGGATGTGGCATCTTAGTCGTATATGCTATTTTCTAGATCAACCATGCCACTACAAGAAGAAGCTAATATGATTACTTGGGAATTGTGATAATTGCAACTATAACTTCCTTTTGGAACAAATCCCACAAATCACATGTATCCATTATGTCTGGTCGCTACCATAGCTTTCTTTTGTAACAAATCTCACATATCCATTAGGTTTGGTGAAGAAAGGATTTAGAGATTCAGAGCATATGATTCATTCTGTTTCCTGGCAGTTGGACATGAAAATCTCCGTTCTCCTTCCTGGATATTGCTTCCCATAAAAAGTCCATGTTTTGTTCCTCTCTAGAAGTGCCATGGTTTTCCTTCTAAAATACGCTTGTGCTGTAGAAGAGGTCAGATTTTGTTTTAACTGAATTTATGTTCTATTTGTGGCGGCGGGTGCCATGCTAGCAGGTTTGCTCTTCCTACTTATGTGCGCCTTCTTGTTTGCCGGTGGTATTTCTTCTTCGTCTGGATTTCGTTCAGGAACTCCTGGCCCATCTAGCGTTTCTACTGACGGCATGCGTGCCGGGCTGTCTGGCGAGCGTGCTGCTGGTTTTCTCTCCGAAGAACAGGCCGCACAGGCTGCACGGAGACACAATTAGGTTGGGAAAATGTCCTCTACATGGTATAACTGGTACGATTCCTGATCATGCCATTCTCGACAACCTCTGAATGATATAACTAGTACTGCTCAGCGTCCCTCTGCATTGCATCGTGTTTGGTGTTGCTATCCTATGTTTTCTACTGTTTGATTTATGACACCTCCTTGCTCCTTTGTAGGTGATATTCGTCCGGCTTGGAGTGGCTGGGCTTGGAGTGGCTGGTCATTAACATCGTCCAGGCTGCTTTATTCGCTGCAAGCTCTTCTACTTATGATCTTCTAATCTTTCTGGTTTCGCCCATTCTTTTATGCAGCAGATTCATTGGATCAACAATGCAAGTTAGATCAGTGAAAGATTTGTCTGGCTGCGGATATGTATCGGGAATTATTCACCGGATTACCCATGTTTGGGAGAACAAGAACCGAGCGCAAGAGGTGTACGAGGTGGGACTGGTGTTTTTCGATCAGCATGTATATTTCTGATATATACTCACCTAATTTTGTTTCTCTGATGTTGAGTATTTTTTTTACTTCATATTATCAACCTATTTACATTGTCTGCTTTCTGTACACGTCCAGCATATGATCCAACCCCTATGATCCAAATATTAATTTAAGTGCCCTAATCACTAATGGTAAATTTCATTACTGCTACTTGCAAGTGTCTTATTCCGTTTTACTTATTGGTGAATCGCAAAATTTATTCTTCTATGTTATATTACTACTTGGATGTTCATTTTACATTCCTATTTATGGAATGCACATTTACATCCAATTCATTCTCCGGGGAAATATGATAGAAGGCTTTGTAGCACAGGACAATATGATGTTTACATCTTTGCTTCTCCTTCAATGTAGATTATTCTAGCTCTAAATATTATTAGATAATGATCAGTACAACTGTTGATTTAAAAATGCTTCCATCTTTCTGAACCACATGTTGTTTAGAGATGACGTCATTAACCGTCTACAATTTAGAGCCTATCCACTAAATGATCTATATCACAAGTATCAGCTCATCAATATTTACGGTCACTTGAATGCTGATCTTTATAATTATAGCTTTGCCGAATGTTTTAGATTACCTTTTTAATTTTTTTCTATGCATATCCTTGCAGCTTTCAAGGATATTGCCGAGGAGGTTCACAAGGCAGAGAAAGGTGGGTTAGTAGGCAGCAAAATAGGCCACTTATTTTTTTGTTTCCATTTCATTATATTTGACTTACCAGAGCTTCAGTTGTCGAGGTGAGATTTCTCGGCGGCTACTTTCTTATTTCATCTGTAGGAGAGCCATACTAATGTCCCTTCCAGTTTTGTATGAGTATTTTTGACATGTTATCTCTGTTAGTTTCTGGTTCTGATTGTTTACTTCGTCTATGTGGTTAGTTTTCTTAGAGATGGAAGTTGCAATATTTTTGTTGTTATTTTCTTATACAACGATTGCGAAGGAGCATATGTATGCATGCTAGGTAAAGAAATTTCTAATTTTGGAAGATGTGATGCTGCTCTGGTTGAAGTTTCTTTAATGAAAGGTAGGCAACTATTAGTGTCCAATTTTGTTAGTCAAATGTATTGTCATGTTAGTTTTTTTGATTGTACTTTCATCTGATCTTAGGTCTCCACCTGCTTATAGTGCTCATCCATAAGGTACTACTCTGACCTATGAGCATCATTACACTACTAACGGTGAAAGAGAAAATATTCTTTGTACGTGAGGAATAATAGAGGCAGTTCGTCTCCATAGGACTATATCCATGTTTTTTCTTGCATATGTTTCTCATTTTATGTAGATTGTTTCTCTTGAAGTGGGAATAAGCTCTGCATTACATTCTTTTGGCTATGTCGAAGTTAGTTTATTTCACTACGCCCGTTAGGCTCACTCTGACTCAAACTGTTTCTGAATCTTTATTGTTCATGTAGTATGTACAAAATCATGGTGCCGCTAGGGTTGGAGGCAAAAAGTCAGTACTAAGACCCTTACTGTCAATTAATACAGATTTGTTAATTTTTTGCTATCAACCGTTGCTGCAATAAAGAAGGGAAAAGACTCCGATAGCTGAAGCAATGCATACTGTTTTGGCATTAGGTTCATATATTGTAATGTTCTATGGCTTGGTACACATTGATCTCCACTCCTATAAACAAATGCTTTGTGTTTTTTCTTGGACTAGGCACTATCTTGTTTCTAGTCAGGTTTTGTTCGAGAGAAACATACTATCCCTTTGGATAGCTATCTTGTCTCCATTCGTATGATCGCTGGAATTTTGGATAGCTATTAGTTTCGGTTATTTAGAACAATATCCCTTTGTTTGCTGACACAATTGTTCTGGAATTGATGCAAAACTATCCTTATGTGCCCTTTTCCAACATGCCCTACCATGTCATATTTCTCTGCTTCGCTTCCCAACTCGCTGAAACCTGCCACCTTGATTCCCCGCCCACGTCTTTGATCGCGTTATCGATGTTCAGTTGAATGTCACTTCCTTTGTCTCCATATCTCTTTGTATCGAATCCACTGCTTCCCTTCCCGGTCCCTCCACACCGACCATCAAGTTTGACAGCGCCGTGCAGGCGGCGCGGCGAAGCGCGCTTGTCCGTCTAGTTTGCTTGATCCATTCTGAAAACACTTCAGAATCCAGTCTAGCATACTCTGAACATACTTCAGAATCCTAATAGAAACATTTTGACTTTTAATGTCTATTAAATATATCATTCTATCCCAATATATTTCAATATCTAATATTTTGTTCAACTTCGTTAATAGAATATTTAATCTTAAATATCACTAATATCAATTACGCCGTCCACTATATGTTAAACACATATACTAAGGATGTTCGTCACGCTCCCACTCAAATATGTCATCACATATGAGTCCTTTTCTAATATCCCTAGAGCTCCCACTTAAATACTTCACAAGTATGGGCTTTCTCGACATTTTGGTAATCCCAAAAATCATTTGATCTGATTATCAAACTGAGAGCTTACCACTATGAGATGTTTAGCATCCACGTGATTTAACAAACTTTTGCCTATTGTACTGATTACAACCTTTCTTCAATTTCAAATTGGAGAACTTGCAAATTTGTTTAAATTGCATCTAATTGCTAATTTAAATTCATCAGACTTCAAGCATCGCTATATTTCTGTAGTTAACCATTAAATTTATCAAGACACTCTTCATGACAAATCAAGCTTTCATGTCTTCCTTTAAAGTTGCATTTATTATTTAAAACTCTAAGTTATTTGATAAGTATCAAGTAACCATTTACTTTTACAAGATCAAATAATCACGTTACTTTTGTAACCTGCATTGGATTTTATGATTCTTAATCATTTCTCGCAATTAGGTCCACCATCTCTTCTTTATAATTCGTAGGTATGTCATGTTTAATCAACATGTCAAGTGAATCAATGTATTTCCATAAATTTGGAAATGCACCATTGAATCCTACTTTTCATAAGTAAAGTTTTTAATCAAAACGTTATGATCATAATCATCAGCTTGACCCTTTTCTCATAGAGTTTTGTTTCACGAACACATTCCATTGCACGACTCAAACTTGGGTAAGATTTGAACATCTCGATTTCAAACTTTTACTTTCTTCCACTAAATTCTTATCCAGAAACTTTTCTTTATAAGGATTCCTTGACAATAACTAGTTTGTCATATGGAAGGTTTTGTATTCATAATTGCTTATGAATGCTTGTACAAAGACGTATTCACAACGACTTTATCAAAGCCTCTATAAAACTCGAACGTGTCATAACTTTTATGGTGTTGTTTCTACAAATCTGGATGATTTCCTAATTTCATGAGTGTTTGTTAATTCTATGAGTTACAGCTCTAACTCTATATGATAACCTATTCAAAGACTCTCTTTAGACCATATGTGTCTAATATACTATGATTATGATGTTTGAGGCATATCAATACACTTTACATTACCGGCCTCGGTTATTATCTCCAAAGCACGTTACATTACTTTTGTGCTCTCGATCAAACCATACATAGTTGCAGTACCTCGGTTTTTCATAATTGCAGCCTAAGAACCTGCGGCCGGTGTGCTTGCCCAAGAACGCGACGCGATTACGGCGAGGTATTTTGCACTAACAGGTCTCGATGTTGCCATTTTCCATCGGGACACCCTGGAATCGAGGATCATCGATCCACTTCGGCACTATGTCGCTCTAAGAAAATCCCAAATTGAAATTCATGAGACCCAAGAACCGAAATGCGAACGAAAAACTAGATAGATCGATATGAGAATGAATAACATACAAATCCTTCATCGATCCGACTGCCCATCATCGTCTCCGTGTCGTTGCCGGGCCGGGGGGGGGGGGGGGGGAGGCTCCACAACCAACGCCGTCGCCACTAGCTAGGCCGCCAAGGGAGGTTCAGGAGAGGAGTATTATGGAGGGGGCGCTATTTAGAAGTGGTTGCGCAGAAGTTGAGCACGTAGTGGAGGGGCGCGCTATTTAGAAGGATATGCTGAGACGTTGTGGGTCACACCAGTCAGTGACATGTGTTGTGTCAAGTCAAATCCATGGTGGGAAAAAATAGGCCACTACTTACCTACCGTGGCATTATTAAGTGCGGGTTCATCTAGCCACCTACCACGACATTATTTTGTGTCGGCAGCTTACCTGCTACGATGTATACTTGTCCGTCGTGAAAAAATGGTGCTATGATTTCTCATCAGACGGCTAACCAACTTTTCGAGATACTTTTGCTTGTGCCACCCCATAAAACTACAGCTGCATAACCTCTCTTAAGTTGTCGCATGCGTGTGAACTCACACCCGGGAGCTACATGTTGTCTATCTAAGACTTGCCTACACTTGTAAACATATGGTCCATGTGAAAGTTTTTGAGGGATTCCGCTGTTCCGGTGCTTGATTATCAGTGAAACCCTAAACCGGTGACCCCGCAGATCAACCCGACGCGGGAGTTTCCTGCTATAGGTGCAAAAGTAAAATTTCAAAAATTGTTTCATTTTATGTGTTATATTTCTAGAGTGTTAAAGTAACATTTAAGAAGCAAACATAAGTAAATCATAAAGTAACCTTTAAAAAGAAGCAAACATAATAGAAAAAAGAGTAGCAAATTGCCAACGGCAACCATCAGCACATGTAAATCTATATCTTCTTATAAAGTAGATCCCCACTAAGAGCCATTTAAGTTTGTCTGTCTCTACATGCAGCATGTCCACGTCGTCAAGTAGTCACAGCCATACGATTTTCATCCCCATCCGTACATTAGTTGTGTTCCCATGGTGACGATGCCTAGGCAAATCCACAAAAGGTTGTTTCCGTACTCCCAGCATTTCCTCCCAAACAAAAAACACGGGTGCGCCCTGGACGTATTCCGCAACTCCCAGCATTTCCTCCCAGAAATCAAATGACAATAGACCTTATTCAGAAATAAATTCACGTGAAACTGATATGGAGCACTGAGGGCCTCTTTATCTCTACTTTATAGCTTCGCCACTCACCTTGCAGAAATGGCCGCACGTCTTCGCCTGCTATGCACCCCTCCCTGGCCGCTTCATTGCCTCTTTTCTTTTCTTTTCTTTTCTTTTCTTTTCTTTGGGAGCTACTGTTGTCTCAGGGGCATCTCTTCGTCCCTCGCTGCTCTCATATGGCGTTGTCATGTCTGACGAAGCTGAGCACATCTGTCTCTTTTACCTTGCTCTAATGCGGATGATGAGAATCCATCTTTGTGCACCCGTTTTTCCAGGTAACAACCGGATCTACCTAATCATCCTACTACGTGTATTTGTATTCTTATCAACATGGCCTTTATATTTTGATGATTTAATTTTACTTTTGCACAGTTCCAGTTTTCCCTGTATCGGTGAGCTAATAAGTGACACTTTTGTTTTGGTCCATGCATAAAATGGTGTATTTTGATATAAGATTTTGTCGAACCACTAATGGTGAATCAGTCAGATGTTTAATATGTGTTCTTGGTTGCTTGCCGGTTAGATGTGATGCTCGAAGAAATATCTCATCATATTGTTCTATTATTATTTACGTTACAATGCTTAAGTATGATTATGGTTGTCGGTGAGTTTTTGTAAGCAAGCGTTTCTGGATATCAACTATAAGTAGGGGCCCTCCTAAAAATATGCTATATAGACAGGCCTAGTATACATTGTAAAAAAAGTTTTTTTATTGGGATGATGGATTAATTGGGTCTTTTTTCCACTATCGTAGACTCTGAGCCAACCGCTCGATTCCTAGTCCTAGACAGCATCGGTCACTTCGCTTCCTCCCAGGCAAACGGAACCAACAATTGATTATACGCCTCCTGCCTGAGTCGTGTCGCCTCCACTGGATAGGAAATCGGATCGGGATACGGGATTGGGGAGCCTCGAGGCCCTCGACGATCGACGCCAGGCGCGAAGTCCAGACCATCGACGAGACGATAGACCGCCTGGCTGCTAGTCTAGTGGTCCGCTCCCGCCCATCTCTCTGTTGGTTACACCCTAATTCTTAGTTCTTAAATCTTGATTCTAATTAGAATTCTTAGCGTAAATTTGAAGAACTCTAGTCATTCAAAAGTATATTTGGGTTTTTAATAAGTTCGCCATCCTTGAAGGCATTGGATGGTTCTCAATTGAAAGAACATTGCACTTCATTTGCAAAAACTTTTACTCGGCCTGGTATAAATGGTAAACCTGATATATGTGATGTTGAGTTAAATGCACTTATTTCTAAATAAAGTGTTATGAAGTTCACTTTGCCAAATACATCAATGTCTGTTATGGAGCTTTTTGAGTTTATCGGGGAAGCGGATTGTTATCCTAATATTTGTATCCCTTATCGAATCTTATTTACTATGCCCGTGACTGTTGCATCAGTTGAAAGAAGCTTTTCAAAGTTAAAATTATTAAAGAACTATTTGAGATCTATAATGTCTCAGGAGAGGTGAAATAGTTTGGCGACTCTATGCATCAAGAAGAAGTTAGTGGACAAGATTGATATTCATTCTATCGTCACGGACTTTGCTTCTAGGATTTTTTGGAGAAAACTTTAAGGTATCATATAAACATTGTTATTTTTATATGAAAATTATAGTTGGAAGTATACGTAAACTATTTATTTTTCATCATCTCATATATCCATAAAAAAATTATAATAGGGAACCAAAATTTTAGTTTCGCCTCAGGCACCCAAATCTCAGGACCGGCCCTGTCCGCAAGTAATTACTCTGTCAGCAGATTTCCTACAAGGAGGCTACCTTTCCTGTTGGTCTGTGAATGTATTGTACAAGCTTAATATTTTTGCAAATGTCTTGAAATTACCACCATGATTTATTTAAAGATGCTCATCTTTCATCCCTTTTCTTCAGGAAGCAGTAAGATACATCATTTCCTGAGCCACCTGTAGGTATCAATCGTGGTTTTGGTGTATGCAATCACCACCATGACAAGGAATGAACCCCTCAACGACGCCCTACTGCAGCTAATACACCATGGTTGGTAATGTCACTTGCAATCGTGGTTTTGGTGTATGTAGAAGTAGGTTTGTAGCTCTCCCGACGATAGCTACTAGCCAGCACCTAATTAATGTAAGAGTAGGCAGGCAGTTCTTCTTGCAGAAATAAATGAGTACCGTTATTTGGTTATATTCTTCTGCATGCCTCTAACGAATGACTTATCCATATATGGTGCAGGGATTTGAATATTTTATTTTACATTACATCAGTTGTTAAAATATAGTGCATATATAGCGATTTCTTACTAAAACAAGAATTTCATACATATAATACACTTACTAATGTATATATGGAATTTTCCACACTTACAGCAGGATTTGGACGTTCATAGAGTTGCATGTTCTCCCGGTTAATATTGTTGAACCCAATGACTGTCTTGCTCTGTCCTTTTCTTGGCAGCAACTTTCAGTCAGACGTATATGCAAGCATACTCCCTTTTGCTTTCTACAAAAATATTACTCTCTACTCAAGTTTCCTATATAACTCAGCATATGTCAAGAATAAACTACAGATTGCTACAAACCGAAACCTCATGACTTGGTAAAGAAAGGTAAACACAAAGTCAGTGATAACTCATGTGAATTAAGTACAATTATAACAGTATCTCTTTTTATATGATCTCCACATCACCAGTTTCTTCAAAGCGTTGATTTCACCTTATGTATAGCTTAATTTTTTGCATGCAATATTAGTAGGTGCATCCTTGGACGATGGCAAACTATCAAATACGTACACAACCATTTATGGTCGATTAATTCTAGCCTATTAGACAATTTTCTTTTCTTTATGCATCATATACCATTCCATGTTCAAAATAGAGTGTCTGAATATATTTCCGCTGCAACGCGTGGAGTATCCTTCTAGTTATGTAGAAAAGCTAGAACCGAGATAAAAAAACAAAGCCATCCACATAGGTGTGGCAAAGCTGTACCGGCGGCCGTTCGTTAGAGCCGTCGGCTTAGCTCGTACGGCGTTTGCGGCCGTCTCGCTGGGTGCTCAGCTGGGCCACGTGGAGGGCATGTAATGCCGCCGAGGGTGACCATCGGTACAGGCCCACCTAAGCCGACGGCCTTTTTACACCAACGGTGGACGTCTGCATAGGTCCACCTAAACAGACGGCCTTTTGGCGCCGACGGATTTGTTTTGGCTGTGGACACATCTTGTGTGTGCCGACGGTGGCCGTCAGCATAGCTCCTGGCCGTCGGCTTCCGAGCTCTTTCCCGTGGCGATGGCCGTTTTCCTGCAGGTGGAGACCGATTGAGTGGACAACAATGGCCGTAGTACGTCGATCGTTTGCAGTAATGCAGTGCTAGGAGGTTTGAATGTATATACTCGATCGCTGATTGAATTGAATTGGAATTATATGTACACGCGTGTGTCAGATCATATATACTACTACTATCGATGGGGACAAAACGTCGCAGATAGCGTTTCTGCGCTTTCAGGATGCATGATTTCCTGTGATTACTGTCGTGTGATGTACCGTGGAGTACTGCATGCTCCTCCTTCTCTCTAAAAGTATCTACTGTATTATTCTGGGGGCGTACATGTGTGCTAGCTGTAGTCGGCAGGGTCCATGCATGCGTACGTGCAGTGCATGCCTAACGTTCAGTGTGCTCTTCACATCTGTCGTCTAATTCTAAGTCGGAGTATGAATCATCCGACAGAGTGAGAGACAGAGGTTAGGCCATGCATGCAGACACATTCAAAACTAATCATGCACACATCATACCCTCATTCTCCATTCGTACGGGAGAGCCAATTACAACCAATCAGGTCAACGTAACTCTTGTCTTTTGCCACGCATCGCGTCTATTTCATGTACATGTACATACCCTACCTATGCTAGCCTTCATGCAAATAGTTGAGTGAGCCAATCATGCTTGCACAACACCACACTGCATCACCTTGATAGTACACATCTCCATACATTACATCGATAAAAGTATGTGCTAATCGATCTAATCGGTCTTTATGAAAAGTATTTATTCCATTCCATTCTTGGTGTTCTTCCTAGTTCAATTTCTAGCTAGGACATATGTCATTCTGGATCAAAACCCTAAATCAAGAATAACGATAGCCCCTACATTTTCTCCTTCTCTAACACTTGCATCATGTTGTGCCACCACAATACTCATCCGTCTTCTTTGTCGACGGCCAAGACTTTCTTCTCGAGACGAAAAACTAAGGTGTATATTCAATAATAAGAAAGGGGTATCGATAACGACAGAAGGGCTCGTGTCCTAGCATGGACAATGGAAGTGTATTCAATAGTAAGGAAATGCTTCCTAATCATCAACCCTAAACTAAAAGTATGTATATCTTACATAAGCACAATCAACATAGAAACATGCATGGGGTCCTAGATTAAAAAAAAGTAGGCATTTCTCAGCTTACATTGGTATTCTCATCTCTTTTCCATTTGGCATGCAAGAGTCTAATTTTTTTTCTTAACGGCGACTTGGAAATAGCAGTTACTTCTCACTTGGGCGAGGAATAGAAAAACCCTACTAGACAAGTCACGAGTAATGTGTCAAGTCGGATCTCACCAAATATCCGAATTATAGTTTATTTTATGATTCTTGTTTGAAAATTAGATCAAATTTTAAAACTACAAATCAGTGAATGAACTATAAGTGAAGTGTTGACGGGATCCCACTTGCATGCATCTCTCTAGTCACGAGTAACCCCCAAATATATCTTCATCATACACGCTTCATATGGTTGATCTGTTCCCTAGCTAATCTCTGGCTGGTACCGTGAAATGCTGGAGATTTATCAGCACTGTAATTAATGGATTCCACATCGTTGTCATCCTTTGGCTACTATATAAAAAAAGGACTTTGCTCGCGCGGCACCGCATGTTTCCAAAACCGCGCGGCGGCTGCTAATCCTTGTCCCACGGGCCGAGCAAAAAGCGTGCAAAAGAGCCAAGGAAACACGTCATCAGACCCTCCTTGTTGTGGCATGCAGTGGCACGTAGCTACGCACCGGGCTGTGCATTGCTGAATAGAAGTATCAGCTAGTAATAATATTGTTCATATTCAGGCGCTTCCCATCTCAATTATTATGGGCTGCCAGATTAATCATGTCTAGTTATAAGATTAATAATGCCTAATTTGCTAGGTTCAAAACGATTTTCCATATAAATTAGGCTCTAACTGACGGTTAATTAAGTATAACTGCCCGATTCTGTTAGTCTTAATTACCAGATTGATTAGGTCCTACTAGCATGAATTCTTTGTTCTCCAAAATTTGATTAGGACCAAATTGCCCGATTAATTATACCAAATTGCCAGGTTCATACGACCCAACTGCCAGATTTGATTTTGATTAAGCCTGAGGCTCAAACCACCTTTGTCAGAATAATTTGCCTGAAATGCCAAATTAAGACCATCTAATTGCCAGATTGATTACTTGTCTTCCCCGCAGCTGCATCCTCGGTGGCGGTGGCGAGCTACTTGTTGCGTGCTCGCGTGGCGGCGTCTTCCCCGCAGCTGCGTCCTCGCGCGGCGGTGCCGAGATACTTGTTGCGTGCTCGCGTGGCGGCGGCTTCCCCGCAGCTGCATTCTCGGCGGCGGTGGCGAGCTCCCTGCTCCATGCTCGCATGGCGGCGACCTCCCCCACAGATGCGTGCTCGGCGGCGCGCCTCAAACTCCGTGCTCGGCGGCCATGGCGAGCTCTCTGCTTCGTGCTCGACGGCCATGGTGAGCTCCTTGCTTCGTGCTCGGCAGCGGCCTCCCCGCAGCTGCGCGCTAGGCGGCGCGTCCCTCCTGGCCGCACGTCGCTGGAGGGCCCCTTCTCGGCGGCGACGCTCACCTCCTCTCGCGCGTCTCCGGCGCGCCACTCCTCATCCTTTCTGTGCTCCCGTGCGATTTGAGAAAGAGAGAAAAAAAATTGTATGGAGAGGAGGGCCCGTGAGGGGATAACGATAGGGTGAACGGGAGAGCGAGCGAGCGGCGCCTTTCGTTAGATTTTTCCATAAAAAAAGGACAGCGCTGAGCGTCCTCCGGAGGACGCGCGCGACGCAACCTCCGACTCGTACGTCGTTAGATTGAGCAAACCTGGACCGTCCGATACAACTACTAGTATCCTCCTCCCGCTTTTGCGCTACGCAGCAAATATTCGGAGGTACGCAGCAAAAAAACCTGGAACGGGGGCCGCGGCGGAGCTCTCGCGATCTCGCGACGACGGCCGGAACAGGGGCCGCGGCGGCTGGATCCGTTCATGGCGCATCTCCTAAGATCCGTCCTATACCCTCCTGCTGGTCATCCTAACCATCTTATTTCTCCACCAATTGTTGCTTCTAGCTCTAGTTCAAACCCTGCTCCACGGCGGCGCTGTGAACTCGATTCGGCGAACGGCGACAACAGAGTTCAAAATCGGGGCGGGCTGAACAATCCTCCAACGTATTTCGACCAAGACCAAGAAGCTGATGACCCTGCTCCATCGGTATGCTCCATCCCTTCCCGATTTGCCGCTAGGTTATAAATTTTGAACTCTGGTAATGTGCTCTGTATGTTAGTCATCTGGTAAAGTTGTTGTATGATCGACTTGTTGTGGATAAAACAATGTTGATGCACAGCAAATAAATATGCACAACTCACATACAGAGCAATTAAATTTTGCTGCTTACATGCTGCAATAAGAAACATGTTTGGCAGCAATTAAATTTTGCTGCTTACATGCTGCAATCTACCGTAATGTGCTGGTTTTTGATTAGATATGCATCATTGGCATATGTGGTTTGATTAGATATGCATCATTGAAATATAATTTGCTGGTAATGTAACAAGAATATTTATTTTCCAATGTCAGGGTTTTGTGGCTGACAGCATACATGCTGGTTTTGACCTGAACAATGATCCTCCACAGCCAGAAGGATTTGCTTCAAACTTGAACCACAATGGTGATGTGCCACAATTTGTTCCAGGCCCTCAGAGTGCAGCAAGTGCAAGTGAAGTACATGTTGCTGTTGAAGATGGAGAAGAAATTAGTTCACAGCCTGTGGTGCCATATGTCGGTATGGTATTTGATGATCTTGAAGAGGCCAGAAAAGTGTACAACAATTATGCTTGGAAACTTGGATTTGGCACGGATTGGAAACACAAGTACAAAGACAAAAGGAGCACCAAAATCTACCATTCTTAATAGGGTGTTTGAGTGTGTGCATACCGGTAAACCAAATGCTCATGAAGCAAAAATTGAGCGCAGCACGACAGGTGTTGGTGCAAAAGGTAAAGAAGCTATCATAGACTTGAGCAACTTTAGTGGACAAAAGTCACGTAGCAAACAGGCCGGATTGCATATGGATGTGAAGGACACGAGGCAGCGGAACAGAATTTTGCGTCATGACTGTAAAGCACACATGCATGTTGGGAAGCGAGATGGGGTTTGGGTGGTGACTGTATTCAAAGCAGAACACACCCATCCAATGGTGACGCAAATAGGTCGTCGGAGGTACTATCGCTCTCACAGGAAGGTCCCGGAAGAGGATTTCCAATTCATCCAAACTTTGCATCAACAAAACATTAGCACTGCTAAAATCATGGGATGCTTGGGGAGTGTTCATGGTGGTGACCCAAGGTGCCTAGGGTACGTGAAGAAAGATGTGTCTAACATCAGGACAATGCTGCGAGAAGAGGTCTCAGTGCGAGACATGAGTATGGTTATTGAGTACTTTGAAAAGCGGCAAGCTGAAAGTCCACACTTCTTTTATGCAACACAACTAGACCAGAACAATGTCGTACGTGCCTTTTTCTGGGTGGATGGACGGACAAGGGCACTGTATCAAAAATACAAGGATTGTGTCTTCTTTGATACAACATTTTGCACCAACAAATACAACATGCCCTTTGCTCCAATTGTTGGCATCAACAACCATACACATACTATTGTTTTGGGATGCGCTTTGCTGCCAGATGAGAAGATCGAAACATTTGAATGGGTGTTCAAAAAGTGGAAATTAGCAGTTAATCTGCCTCCTGACCACATCATGACAGATCAAGACCAAGCAATGAGCACAGCAATTTCAAATATTTTCCCTGCTACAATCCACAGGTGCTGCATCTACCATGTGCTTGCAGTTGCAAGAAAAAAACTTGGTCCACTTTTGGTAGATGGAAATCCGTTTGCAGATGCGTTTTACTCATGCATTTATGGCACGGACACACATTGCGGAGTTTGAGATATCTTTGGCAGAATATGCTGCAAAGGTTTGAAATGACTGATAACACCCACCTAGATAACATGTGGAAAAGCAGAAGGAAATGGGCCCCGGTGTATTTTCGGCGCAATTTCTTTCCATTCACAAGCACAACAGGGAGATCAGAAGGACTGAATGCCTACTTCAAATCATTGGTTCAACCAAGCGACTCGGCGTACAATTTTGTGCAGCAGTACGAGTTATGCCAGAATCTGATGCTTGATAGGGAAGATAATGCAGGATTCACAATGGAGACGACTACTGCACCACTTTGGGGAAGGTGAGACCACATCATAATAGTTTCTGAAAATGAAGCATAAAATGTTTTGTAGCATTCTGTTTTACCTGTTTTAGCAAATTCTGATGCTATTTTCACCGAAAACTGTTGCAGGTACATGATAGAAAGGCAGGGTTTGAGATTTTACACTAGGGAGATATTTGAAAGGTTCCAGATGATCATACAGGCATCAACATTGTTTTATCCACAACAAGTCGAGGGAGAAGGGTTGTGTTTCGATCTTGTTCCGAATGAAGGTCTCGATGTGAAAACATATCGGGTTCTGGTTGTTGCTACAGAGGGGCTCTATTCGTGTGGTTGCAACGAATTTGAGATGTGTGGGTTACTCTGCCCACATATAATCAGGGTGATGGTCCAGTTAAATTTTCAGGAAATCCCTGCGAGATACATGCTTGAGCGGTGGTCTGCAGCAGCAACAACACCTGCTCCTAACCCGGGCACTAATACAATCAGGTTTGGAGTACCAACGACAAATACACTGAGGTACAACTCGTTGTGTATGAAGATGAATAATTTGGCCTCTGATGCCTGTTTCAATGAGGATGCATATGCAGTGGTGTCTAGCATGGTAGATGAAGCGACCAAAGTCGTTGCAACAATGAGAAGAGCACAACATGTTGCACAACAGCAAGAAGAAGAAAATGCTACATCTACGCAGCAACCTCAAATGCATTACCAAAATCAACAACAGCCTGCACCACAAGATGCTCCTACAACTAGCATGTTGCAAAATCCTCCTCGGACAAAGCCAAAAGGCCGTCCAAAAGAGAGTGAAAAGAGAAGGAAGCCGCTTATTGAGCTCCGAGAATAAGCAAACAAGAAAAGGAGGAAGAAGGCAAGTGAGCCAACGAAGCAAAAAGAACCAAAACCACCTAGGAAGTATAGAAAAAAGAAGTGTCCATACTGCAACGAGGAAGGCCACACGGTGCAAGATTGCAAGTATATGAAGGTTGCATTGGCAAAAGATGCCGAGAAAGAAGCAGGAGTGGACTTGCATTTGTAGATGATTGCATTTTATAGATGATTGGAACACATGTTTGATACATAGGAGCAAAAACTGTTTGATACATATACAAATGCAAAATTTGCATACTTAGTTCATATAGTTAATTGCTTTATTTTACCTCTTTTGTATCACTATCTGTCACATTATCTTGCTGTTATTTGTGGGAAAAAGAGCAAATGCTGTGTATGGAGCAACTGATGTGACAAAATTTATGTAGCAATTATGAGACACCAACATAGCAATTTAATTTGTCTAATATAGCAATTGTATTATGTGTTTACAACAACATAATATGTTTTATGAAAAACCTGAATAGTTTTTAGTCTGGTTAACCATCATACACTGCATTTGTATGCAACACCTGTTACTCAGTTGGCAAAACCTGTAAATCCATTTGAGTGTGACATTTTCTCGCATTTCCAGGTAACAGAGCAATTCTGGATAACATATATAGCACTTTTTATATGGATATACAATAAAAAAACTGCAGTAGCTATGTTATTCAATCATCATCTTTGCATAAATGGGAAAACGATTTTCCTGTGTAATGAGCAATTCGGATAACATATATAGCACCTTTTATATGGATATACAATAAAAATCTGCTTGTGTTCGACAACTTAATGCTTCCGATACAATAGCAATTGAATAACATAACTAGCAATTTTACATGAATATACAGCAAAAAAAGCAGCCCAGTTTTGGATAACATAACTCTGAATAACAAAGTTTTGTGCATACACAAGTTCCCAGATTTCTTTCTTCATCCATCAGTTTTGTTCGACGACCATTCATCTTACAAACATGTTTCAAAAGCATCCATCTAACATGATCCAAACATTACAGGTTTGACAAAGACAAAAACAAACATGACTAGTTTCCAATCAACTCCTCGGCCATTATCTTCTCGACATCATCATTGTGGTTCTCTCTACCATCAATAAGAATTGATGCCAAGAACTTGCGGAAGTCCAAGACTGAATCGCTGTCAATCTCCGGCATTATCTTGGCGTTGTAGTGCTCCATGTATAGAATGCTGTAGAACCCGCAATCATATCTACAAACAAAAGTTTAAACTCTTAGCATCACAAAATACACATGAAACCAACACATGCAGCAAATAAAATAGAATAAAAAGTAGTAAGGTATGTAGAAAATTACAGTGTTTGTTGCTGTGAATGGCTGGGATTTGACAAACTAACCAGATTGTCTGCGAGTTTCTGAAGCTTGCTGACACCATTGGCCGGTGTCATGGAGTCAAACGTGTGAAATTGTTTGTGGAGCAAGTTGGCACAGCAAACAATCCAGTGTTGTTGTGCTACAATGGGAAAATAAAGCTACATACACAAAGTAAAGAAAAAAGAAAGGAAAACAGATTAAACATCTAGATGTTCATAATGAAACAACTCTTTTATGAATATGTAGCACTATAATATATCATATATAGCAAAAAAAACATTGTTCACAACATTGTTGTAGCACTATAATATATCATACAATAGAGTGGTGCAGGCTGCTTATGTACAAAAATGTAGCAATAAGTATGTTCATAAAAAGCAAAAAATATTAAATCCATTTCAATCACAAGGTCATCCTTTAGGATTTTGAACTTGCTACAAGCTTCCTTAAAATCTTTCATGAAACCATTGGGGTTGAATATTGATGGCTCAGCAACAAGCTTGTCCTGTCATTATTTTTGATGGATGAGCAACACGCAATATTGATGGTTTAGCAAGAACATTGTTGGTTTAGAAAGACCAACACAGGCTTACCGTGTCATATGTTGAAAAAGAGTACTTCTTCTTTGCGCGAGTGTTCTTGACAGCATATGCTTTTGCTACATTGTTGAATTTCTCAAGAAACACATTCATCACCTCGCTGCTCAGATATTGGCGGGGGCGGAGAGACTCTTGGAAACCTCTGTAGGAAGTATAGAACCTACCATACTTCACAAAACATTTGCTGGAAATAAAAACAAAACAACATTATAATTTGGGGGAAACCAGATTGTACAAATGAAGCTCATGTTGGGGATTAATGTAGCATATAAAATTGGTAGGGGTAACTCCCGGTGCATTTTCTTAGCCCTCTTGAATCTGCGACCATTCATGACAAATTTGTCATATGTGTGGATCATATCTTGAGAGACCTTAATCTTTTTCATCTTGGGAGGTGAAAGAACTTCTTTGGCTGCCCTTTTGAACCTATTCTTCTTCTCAAGTGTTCCAGCACCAATACTATCATCTTTTGTTACATCATCTGATAAACAATTGTCACCAAGGAAGTTAAGAAGCATATGCAAGTAAATAGCCAAAACTTAATTCAGCATTCTATGCAGCATGTGCAAAACCAAAAAATATAACTTCTAACTTGTGCTCATGCGGTTGGTTGGGGTTGCAGGCTTGTTCAAAACTTCTACTGATTTAGCTTCCTCGGAAGCTTTCGGTGACAATGCTACATTGGTCTTGTCTTCAGAAGCTTTCGGTGACAAAGCTATATTGGTCGGTTCTTCGTAAGAATTAGGTGACTTTGATTGAGCGTCCTTGAAGGATTTAGGTGACACTGGTGCAACATTTGCATCATCCATTTCTTTAGCCTGCTCTGTAAGGCCTACATCAATCAAAACAAGCAAAAACACGACAAGTTTGTAAAAGTTAGAATCACATTAGCATATGAAGCAAAATTAATAGATGAATGAAGCAAAATTAATAGATGAATGAAGCAAAATTAATAGATGAATGAAGCATGAAAATGAAAATGGTAAGCATGAAATCTAAAAATGAACCATATAATATGCAGCAGTGCTTATATCCTAATGTAGCAAGAATATATCATTTATGTAGCAAGAATATAGCAACTTATGCAGCAGTGATGATTGAAATACCCATTTATGCAGCAAGAATATAGCAACTTATGCAAGCAAAGATATAGAAACTTATGCAGCTAGATTTTCATACTAATACCAATATAAATGTCTTGTGGTAGCATGATATGCATCTCTGAAAAACATAAAAGACATCCATCCAAAAATACACCTTCACTGGTTTTCCATGATATTATCCTCTTGAGAGAAAAGTTCAAACGATGGAGCATCGGGGCTACATTCCATGCTTCGATTGATATACCATGAGGTGAAATTTGGACCGGTAAGGTGAACTAACTGAACATTAACATCGGAAGGCCGCCAACAACACCTCCAGGGTCAACAAATCCACAATTATTGCGGGTTGTGGAACATCTTGTGTGGTGGTTCGTGCGCTTGAGCACCCTAAATTTTCTTTGCAAGGTTGACTTCATCATCATCATCGGTTTCCTCATGATTGCTTCGATAATCCACATGTTCCATATCCCCTTTGCTTTAGCCTCAAGGACTCCTCCCTCTTTCTCTATGCCCTGCTCTTCAGATCCCATATCAAATTCGGATCGCATTTCAGCATTACCATTTGGCTCTTTCTCAGGTGCTGCTTCTGTTGGAAACATGACGCTTGGATCGTCTTGTGAATTCTGCGCAGCATCAACATCAAGAAGCAAAGAAGCCATCCGGTGTGCATTCATTTGTTTTAACCCAACACCAAAGTTCTTCACAGCCATGTCAATATCAGCACCGTAGATGGCCTTGTGCTTGTCATACAAGTGCTTGATGCGAGCTGGAACCTGTAAAAGAAGTGTAAAATAATGTAACAATGGAGCACTGTTTTAAAACAAAAAGACGCAGCAACAATACAGAAAATGATAGTGAATGTAGCAAAATCATATGGTTGAAGTGGCAAACTAGACATATGAATGAAGCATAAAACTTTAGTTTATGAAATAACACAAAAGTGGTGAAAACTGTAAGTAGCAAAAAATATAAATTAATGTAACAAGAATATAACATTAATGCAGCAGTATAACTGAAAGTAGCAGAACACTTTAAAAAGTTGTATGCAAAAATATATAACATATGTAGCAACTGGTAGAACATAATAAAGCAAAAATACAAGAAAAATGCAACAATAATATCAATTACATGTGCTTAGAAATTGTTATGATGAAGCAACTAGAAAAGTACCTTATGAAGCATTAAATTTATGCAATTAATGCTAAAACAAGATCATAAGGAAGCATGTAATGTACCTCTAATTCCTGACTACTAGGGAACACTAGCCATTCGTTTAGAGAGGCGGACAAGTTGCCTTCTGCTGCTCCCACAGCCTCAATGATAGGTGGTTCAACTTCATATGGAGTTGCTGATATTTGAAGAAACTACAAACAAATATAGAAAAAAGAGAAAATTAAAAGAATGAGGAGAATAATTTTGACAAAAGAGAAAAAAGAAAAGATAAACATCAATAGAAGTACAAAAGATGTTGGTCAACTTTCCGGACGCCTTCCAAAAACGGTTGTATTGTTCAGAATCTTCCTTTCAATATCTGTCTTCACTACAAACTTGAAGTCGGAACTAGTCACATGACACACTCTAGGTAGCGAGTAGTCAAAGACATGAGAGTTAGGTGGAAACTGAAGGTGGTCCATGTATACAATCTGTTGAAAACAATAAGCAGAAAAAATAAACTAGTTAATCAACAATGTCAAAATTGAATAAATGCAACATGTGAAACACCAACAAAGCAAAAAGAAAATGATCAGCAGAAGACAACTTACCAAGCATTGAATAAGGCCCGGTGATCCGAACTCAAATTTAGGAGCCTTGGCACCTTTCTCATCACCCTCCTCGTCACCTCCACCGCAAGATGCTTTGCTTCTTTTTTGCATTTTTCGAACACACCGCTTTGCACCTTTCTTGGGTTCTTTCTCCTCCGGTAGTTTGGAGGCATGGCTTTGTGATTCTGAATATTTTGCACCAAATCCATAGCAAGCTGCAAGTGTTCATCCCATGCAAATTCAGCTGTCCTTGTAGGATCCTCCATGTTGGCTAGATAATCCAATGTCAGCATATTACCACTGCTAGGATCGACCACAGTTGCCAAGCAAATAAGATCCCATGATCTAAGAATTGTTGCTTCATCTGTCACAGGACACTTCAGCAGCAAGTCGACAGCATTTTGAATATCAGGCCTCTGCTTGGGATTACCATTCTTGTACACCTCTCTAAGCTCGTGCTGCTCAATCTTCTTCAACCGTAAAACTGGCCTGTTGCCGCAGCGGATGCCATAAACTTTCCTCACCATGTCCTTGCTGAAAACAATCTTGTTGTTGTTGAACTTGAACTCACGCAGCGCAGGGGTTGTGTTAGTAGCAATGAAATCAATGAGCTTGTTTGGAATAATGAAAGGGGATACATTAAGCAACGCTCCAAACGCGCTCTTATTTTCAATTATACTTCTCTTGTCAGCGACAAGTTTATCAGCAAGAGTACGGAGCCGCTTCGCAGCAAAACGGTCCTTTAACATCCACATAGGTGGCTCCTGCTAAAGCAAACATACATAAGGACCAAATATGCACAACTAACAAACCAAAAACTACTACAACGTAACAGAAAATATGCACTGCCTAAGCAATTAATATCAAAAGAGTAAAACTAGGTATGCTAAAAGCAAAAAACACTAACATAGGAAGCAAATCTACAAAGTAAAACAAAATGAATTTATGCTGCAAACTAACAAAATCTAGATATATATATATAAAACAAAAACAAAATGAAATGAAGCAAAATTGGAAGCACCACACAGTAAGAACAACAACAATAAGAACATGAACTCATCTGTACACTGAATTGCTACAAAATTAGAAGCACAACACAGTAAGAACACATCAAAAAGCATCAACCTACATAGCATGAAAATTTCTGCACACTAACTTGCTACAAAAATTGGGGAAAGCATCAACCAATCCGGCTGAGTAGGGCTTGGAAGGAGAGAAAACACTTACACCCATGCCGCTGACCCGAGGAACTTGCTTCTCCATCGCCAAAATGATCCCCCCACCGTGGATTTCTTCTCTTTCCCCTGCTCAGGAAGCACGAGATGGGTAGTTAGGGTTTCTATGGCGCAGAGAATCGGCGGGGAGAATCAGGGATGCAAGCAAAATCAGATGGAGGAACTTACGGAGACAATCGGAGGGCGGCGGCGCCGCCGTTCGCAAGTCCAGCAGTCACCGGCGGGGGCACCGGCTTCGCCCCTGCGGTCGCCTCCGTCTGCGAGTCTATGACTCGAGTCTGTGAGTATGTGAGTCTGCGGGGGAGCGATGCTGCGAGAGAGAGAGTAGATGCTGCCCAACTCCTGCGTCTACGTGGCAAACCGAGAACCGTCCGATCTACAGGAACCAACGTCCCACGATCCGAAGGACGCGTGCGACCCAACCTCCGACGGAAACGGAGCGTTTTTATAAAAAAAAAGGCCTGGCTACACAGTGCGCGCGCACTGGGTAGTCTTCGGCGGTGCCCCTCCCAAATATTGTAAAGATTCCCGTTTTATTACACGCGCCTTCCAGAAACAGCAGGCCACGGTCCTGCACAGTCCCACATCACCTCACTCCCTGATTAACGTCTTTGGATGTCACCAGCTGTAAACAATCACGATATAGATCCTCTTAAGCTCCCAACCCTCATGTAATTTCCTTGGACATCCACAAGAAACAGAGGCACCCACGATATACGTTTGAGTCATAGGGAAAGAAGCACCAAAATCTACATTCACACGTCATGCCAATGTGCAAGTAAAAACATGTAGCCTGGAGAAAAGAGATCATGCCCAGCTAAAAAAAACTATAGCAAAGAACATGTATAGGCAAGAACGAGATTTGATGTCTAAGATTTGGCTGCTGCTAACTTTCGAAAACACAGTCAGGAAACAGAACATGATCTTGCAGTCTAGCACTTTTGACATACCAGGATGTACAATATCCTGATTCCATACTTCTAAGCACAGGTATTCTGCAGGAAAACCACTAGGGCAGGTTCTCCTAGCCCCCTCCACACCCACAAGTCGTAGCTAGAAGTCCCGTTTAAAGTGAAAAATCTGGAGAATGCAATTCAGCATCTACAAATGATTGTAGCCGGATGGAGAATCAATACTTATGTACTCCTTTGGCTTGTTTATAGTGTCTGAAAAAGCACAAAATCAAACCTCCACCCCTGATGCACATGTTGGGAACGGCTGCATGTAAGAAAATCAAAAGAACAAAAATTAGGGTCTAGATTTTGATCTATAAAATAAAATTAGTAATTATCATGGAAAATAAAAGAATCTTCCAATTTATACCCAAAAGTTACAGTCTATACACTATCTATAATGGGAAAAGTTACATTCTATACACTATCCACATGCAAAAAAGTTATACTAGTCTATATACTCGCTGTATGCACAAACTTACTTGCTAGGTACAGTCCATATGCAAAGGGTTTCAGGCTATGTTGAGGAAATTGCGCATACCAGCAAGTCTTGGGGTGGATGTTGCGCAGACCAGTGACTAGAAATTTTCGTTGCACGGACCAGTGATTCAATGACCAATTGGTTGCAAAGAGCTCTAGTGACCACTTAACACGGTATGTAACAGTTGGGGCCCACTTTGTGGGCTGACCTTGCAAAATCCATCGATTGTGTCCAAGGTCGACGAAGAACAGCCATGTCTTCTTCGCCGTCGCCGTCGGAGCAAGCACAACAGAGTCATCCCAGCAGTAACAATCTCCAAGGCACCGCTCCAAGAGTACCCCTCTGGCCGCGGCTTCCGTTAGCTTGACACTCTTCGAACCACCCACTCGTCGGCGCCGTGCCATGGCTTCTCGAACAAACAGAGGTTGCTGGCTTGCATGCTAAGAGTCATCTTGCTATAGTCACGGCTGGTGTCGAGGCTGGCCGAACTCATCGTTGAAAAACCCGAAGTTGTAGCCGAAAGAGAGCAGAGACTCGTCCTTGCCATCAACAGCCCAGGGAGCGCGCGTTGCGCCCGAGGAAGCGCAGGAGCAGCTGGTAGCGTCTGGTCGACAGCTCGCACATTGGGATGTCGGGGAAGAGGCGGTGGCACCTACGTCAGCTGGCCGTGCTCTTCCTCGCAAGTAGTAGGAGGCTGGCGTTGTTGTCTGTGACCTCCCATGCTCTCCCGACGCCGCCGGGGAGGGAGAAGTGGTGGTCGTCGACGGCCTCGTTGACCAAGCAAAGGAGCCGTGGCCGTGTCCATCGAGCAGGGACGATAGTAGCTACCTGGGACAACGTGGACAGAAGTTGTAGAAGAAACCTCTAGGAGTCTGGGGATGTGTCGGCGCCACCGCTTGCACGTGGTGGCGGCGCGGACGAGGAATACGGGCTGCGCATGCGCTTTGAGGATGAGTTGGAGGATCTTGCTGGAGATGTTCTGTAGCGTCGTCCTCATCTGCCGCTATGGCAGCCTTTCCCGGTCGTCCTTGACCATGGCTTCACACCGATAGATCGGTATTTTTAGTTTCCGTCCCAGACGCGACTGGTCGCTCCCGTGACCTCTGGGTGGCCACATCGGACCACCGCCACCAGGGGAAAGAAGCGGGTGCGGCAGGGAAGATTGGTGCGACGCCCGTATGCCAGGTCAGCCCGTCTAATACCCTGTTAAGTGGTCATTAGAGCTCTTTGCATCCAATTAACTATGAAGTCGCTGGTGTGTGCAACTAAAATTTTGAGTCGCTGGTATGTGCAACATCTTCCCCAAGACTTGCGGGTATGCGCAATTTCCTCATGGCTATGTTCACAAAAGTTACAGTCTTTATATATGCAAAAGAGTTACATGCTGGATATTTAAAAGATTTTTAGTGCACAAACCAAAAAGAGTTTCAGGCTAGGCTGGAAATTTACAGTCCATGAATTACGTGTTAGATACAAAAAGTTACAGACAATACATAAAAAATTACAGGCTAGATACTAACAAGATGTAGTTCATACACAAAAATTAAGTTGCACGCTACACGGTCCAAATATATGTTACATGCTAAAACAGTAAAAAATACAAAAAGTCCCCATATGCAAAAGGTTACTTGTTAGTTAAAAGTCCCTATGTAAAAAAAAACTTACTGTAAATTTAAATAGGTTAAAGTTAACAACTACGTTATCAATAAATACATTCATATTGATTAAAGTTACATGCATATATATACAAATTAACGAAAAGTTACATGCATAAGGGCAAAAAAATGACAAACAATATATGGAGTGTAAGAATCCTAACACATATGCTATGAATTCAAAAAGTTACAGTTCATACTCAAAAAAGTTACAGGATAGATATAAAAAGCTACAACCTAGGTGTAAAAATGATATAGTCCATACACGGAATTTACATGCTAAGATGAATTATTGCCCCCCTACATCTAAATTGCCACAAATTAGTGCTAATTTGAACATGATAGTTACATCCTAATAGGAATTAGTGCTAATTTAAACATGATAGCTACAATCTATGACACAAGCACAATAGCACATCAACACCCACCCACCCCCTATTTTCCAATACCGCATCACCAATAGCACAACAACACCATCAATCCATAAGACAAAGAAAAATCAGAGGACACAACACCATCCCTAAAACAATAAAATTCAAAAAAAAAAATACCAGCAAAACTCTCATGCATGTAAAAGCTTATGTACATGAAACTACTCTTCTCATGTACATGAGTAACCAAACCAGTACTGCCAAATTTGAATTTAAGGGATCTACATGGCCCTTTATGGGATCCACACATCCACGACCCCTTGATGTACATGATTAAGCAACTAGTACCACCGAATTCAATTTCAGATGATCTACACCATGACCCTGATGTACATGAGCAAAAACTAGTGGAAATTTAAATAGGTTAAAGTTAACAACTACGTTATCAATAAATACATTCATATTGATTAAAGTTACATGCATATATATATACAAATTAACGAAAAGTTACATGCATAAGGGCAAAAAAAATGACAAACAATATATGGAGTGTAAGAATCCTAACACATATGCTATGAATTCAAAAAGTTACAGTTCATACTCAAAAAAGTTACAGGCTAGATATAAAAGGCTACAACCTAGGTGTAAAAATGATATAGTCCATACACAGAATTTACATGCTAAGATGAATTATTGTCCCCCTACATCTAAATTGCCACAAATTAGTGATAATTTGAACATGATAGTTACATCCTAATAGGAATTAGTGCTAATTTAAACATGATAGCTACAATCTATGACACAAGCACAATAGCACATCAACACCCACCCACCCCCTATTGTCCAATATCGCATCACCAATAGCACAACAACACCATCAATCCATAAGACAAAGGAAAATCAGAGGACACAACACCATCCCTAAAACAATAAAATTCAGAAAACAAAAATACCACCAAAACTCTCATACATGTAAAAGCTTATGTACATGAAACTACTGCTTCTCCTGTACATGAGTAACCAAACCAGTACTGCCAAATTTGATTTTAAGGGATCTACATGGCCATTTATGGGATCCACACATCCACGACCCCTTGATGTACATGATTAAGCAACTAGTACCACCGAATTCAGTTTCAGATGATCTACACCATGACCATGATGTACATGAGCAAAAACTAGTGGAAATTTAAATAAGTTTAAGTTAACAACTACGTTATCAATAAATACATTCATATTGATTAAAGTTACATGCATATATATATATACAAATTAACAAAAAGTTACATGCATAATGGCAAAAAAATGACAAACAATATATGGAGTGTAAGAATCCTAACACATATGCTATGAATTCAAAAAGTTACAGTTCATACTCAAAAAAGTTACATGCTAGATATAAAAAGCTACAACCTAGGTGTAAAAATGATATAGTCCATACACGGAATTTACATGCTAAGATGAATTATTGTCCCCCTACATCTAAATTGCCACAAATTAGTGCTAATTTGAACATGATAGTTACATCCTAATAGGAATTAGTGCTAATTTAAACATGATAGCTACAATCTATGACACAAGCACAATAGCACATCAACACCCACCCACCCCCTATTGTCCAATATCGCATCACCAATAGCACAACAACACCATCAATCCATAAGACAAAGGAAAATCAGAGGACACAACACCATCCCTAAAACAATAAAATTCAGAAAACAAAAATACCAGCAAAACTCTCATGCATGTAAAAGCTTATGTACATGAAACTACGGCTTCTTCTGTACATGAGTAACCAAACCAGTACTGCCAAATTTGATTTTAAGGGATCTACATGGCCATTTATGGGATCCACACATCCACGACCCCTTGATGTACATGATTAAGCAACTAGTACCACCGAATTCAATTTCAGATGATCTACACCATGACCCTGCTATACATGAGCAAAAACTAGTGAAAATTTTACTTTCATTTTAGAGGGATCTACACATCCATAAATCCCTGATGTACACATGAGCATCTAGGGATGCACATGAACACTACACTACAACTAAAAGGGACACAGCTAGGCAGCTACGCTATGTATTCAAAGGATGGAAATAAAACAGAATAACATGCTGGCATGTAAGAAAATCTAAAATTGCTACAAAAGGTACGTCCTATGTATTCATAGGATGGAAATAAAAAAGAATAACATGTTGGCATGTAGGAATAGCACAATAGTTACATTGCTATGGGTGTACAACATGAATGATTAAGCGTAAAGTTACATCAAGATTGAAAAAAAGGGATCTTGTATTCGACTAAGAAAAGGCGCACAGATACTTGACGAGGTCGGATGATATGAAAAATAATTGAAAAATTAGATGCTAATTTACATCACATCCGTAGTTACATCACTACGGACGTACAAACATGTGAATGCATAAGAAATAAAGTTACATCCATATTAAAAACAAGGATATGGTGGCTAAAAAAGCTGGCAGACAGATGAATCGGATCATATAGCATGTAAAAATAATCAAAAAGTGGGTACTACGTTACATTAGCAACCTTGATAGCATGTAGGGCACTATACATATCTATACCAAGAAATGTACTAAAGTGTTTTTTACATAAGATGTACTGAAATTATAAAACATATAAGAAAAGATGACAATTACCCCATCATGTTACATCCTACAGAGCACACATCCCCTCTATGGATGTATATTTATGGGTTCATGCTAACAAACAGATGTAAAAGGGGGGAATTACTAAACAATGAATGAAAAATGTAAGAAAACACAATTATTGGTCACAAAATTACTTTGTGGTGGCAGCAAAGATGCATGCTACTACGTGCAAAACTACACACCCTACCACCGCCACAATCCACACTCTTTGCACCAGTCGACATAATACTTTTCAAAAGCTTGGTGAGTTTATCAACAACTAGCATGTCAAGTTGTCAACTTCAATTTAAGACGAACACTTGAGCTGAATATAATGCATCCACTGTGTATCCTATCTATATCAATACGAGACTAAACTACATCTATTCTAATTAATTTTCATTGATTCAAGGTGGAAATAATAACATATACTCCCTCCACCCAAATTAGTTGACTCAAATTTGTCAAGATATCGGATATATTTAACACTAAATCATATGTAGATACAATCGAATCTAGAGAAATCTAAGTCAACTAATTTGGGTTGGAGGGAGTAACAGAAAATGATGTGTGCCTAGGTGTGCTTGGGCCAAGCTAGGCCATCGTGATCTGCTACACACATGCCGTCTCATGATTCACCACGTGCCAATAGATAAGCAACGTGTGACCTTCATAGTTGCTAGATCCGTAGATGTTTGTAAAACAGAGTGCAAAACCATCTTAGCTAGAACGCAAATTGGGCAGTTAAATCATCGAGCATGTCGTGTGCAGCACAGACAATGATGGTCATCTCATGAAAACACTAATGCACTAACACATGAATGAAACAAAACTCCTTACCTCCATTGTTGCTGGTCCGTGAGTAGTCATCCGACCTCCCGCAGTGCGCGTTGCAGCAGGTGCAGACGCTCTCTCTCGATGCGCCCCACCCAATCCTGTCTTGTTGGTCCTCCTCCTACCGTTGAACTGCAGTCAAACGCTAAACGCCGGGACACTGGTGTCCCTCACTCCTCTCAGTGGCCAAGTCGCTCCTCCACATCCTGCCCCACCTCCGGCCAGTATGAGTTATCCGTGAGGCCTTCCACTCCCTTTGAAGCTCCTGGCAATGTCGACGGTCTAGTAGCAGCGGCACCATCGAAAAAGGGCATGGACTTGGGGAAGAATGGCGAAGCCTGGACAGCGATGGAGCGCAGGTGGAGTCGCCTCCGTCGCCCGCAGCCTCACTGGAGACGGGTGGGGAGTGGTTAGGCCAGGAGTGGATAAGGTGAGGAAGGCAAAGTGTCGAGAGCGTCTGATTAGATCAGACGGACCAGACATGTGAGCACGCTGTAAGACGAAAACGTGCGCGGGCAATAAACAGATTTCACGATAAAAAAAGGCTACTTGTGGACGTACATTTAATTTGAGGCCATTGTTGTAAACACGTACAGTAGGGCGCATAGAGAACCCGGTCGTGGTGAGAACCTAATCAAGCAGCTACTAGAGAATTTCGACCGTTATGTCGTGGGGTAAAAATGAAAAACCGTTGGAATATACTATTGAATAGACAACTCATATCCCTCACATAGTCACATGCATGCACAGGCGGCCAGGACAATTCCATGCATGCATGCAGAGGAGACCAGACTGACAGCACCCGTAGCGCAATGTACGGCAGCTGCAGTGTGGAAACTTTTGCACATGTATATCGATTGTGCACCTAGTAGATCGATGGTGCAGCGCGCATAACGTGTTTTCTTTCATTTCGTCAGCTAGATTAGCGCTGTTTTAGTCGGCACATCATCTCCTACCTATGCATAGAGTTTTATGCAGAATAATAATCATAATCACATGCCTCTGTCGTCTACTTTCTCCCACGTACGTACGCGGACATGGGCATGGATTACGTACGTACGTGGAGGGCAAATTTGGGTCCTAAGCTAGCTATGGCATTGATTGATTGTCCTATCTACCACACGTATATGGACTATGTGTGGAAGCGTACGTCAAATCAACCAAATATGCTGCAAGCCTGCAACTGCGGAGGCCATGCATGGCAGATTCGCCACCGAATGTATATTTTGGAGGATGTAGTTGGACCACGCACTACGGGAGAAGACTGATACGCCGACGGCCGGATCCCATCGGCATAGCCCCAAAATCCCATCGGCGTAGCCCCAAAATCCCGTCGGTGTAGGCTGCGCCGACGGTTGCCGTCGGCGTATGGCCGTCGGCGTATATGCCCGTAGGCGTAGATCTTTTATCCGTCGGCGTAGAAAAGCCGTCGGTGTATATAGCTACGCCAACGGTAAAGCCGTCGTCGTAGACCATATGGGTCCCACCTAAATGACTAACGGCCGTTTGGCAAAGCCGTCGGCCTAGATTTTTCCAACTTTTTTTTTCAATTTTTTTTTTCAATTTTTTTTCAATTTTTTTAATTATTTTCTAATTTTTTTAAAAATTTTTTGAATTGTTTTACTCATTAATCTCACATACACAATTTTTTAATTCTAAGTACACTTAATCTCAAGTCAAATTGCACTAGTAGTCAAACTTTCCGATCGGTCACCCATCCTAACACTACTCCAGCCTTACCACGCTTAACTTCTCCATTCCTTCCACATGACCTTCCGACAAAAAAAATAGAACTTGTTGTAAATACTATCATATCAATTCTATTGACCATTAGACTATAAGGTTAGACGTCTTTATTTTTTACACTCCATATAATTATTTAAGTAAACAATAACGAATAAGTAACAATAATCTTAAATTCAAATAAAAATAAAATAAATTTTATTTATTTTGCCTTTTTTTCATTTAAAATTAAATAATTCGTATATACAAATCCGTAAAACGTAATTCGATAAATAATATATCCAAATCGATAAGAAAAATGAGAGGAATCCAAATATGACATACCTATCATCTATTTAATTATGTATCATAACTTTTTAATACTAGACTAACCGAAACTATGCTCTGATTCATGAAACACCCTGTTTTTGACACTCGGAAAATAGAAAATGGCTTTTGATTCAACGCAAAGAAAAACCTTGCATTGGATCTCTGATGAAATATCATATTATGAACCTAAAAATGATTTTTACAAAAAATCATGATCATCAAATCATGGACCGGTAGTTCAAATCTGACCCACTTTCTACTAATTCGACATGAATTTGTCTTTTTCACAAGGGGTAGAAGGAAAGCTTTGAGATATCCCGGTTGGGACATTGTCCATTCAAGGTGGTCTAGTATTTTTTGAAAAATACGGTGGTATCATTTTTAAATTTTTATTTGGTGGTTACTTCATAAAACATCCCGTTTTTTGCTCTCGGAAAATGAAAAATAGCTTTTTGGTGCAACAAAAAGGAAAACTTCCTCCTGCAACATTGTTCATCATCCCATGATACACATGCATGCATAATATGGGCACATTATCGCAAACTATACCGCAATTTAAGCCATAACATTGGTTATTTGACCTGAAAGCCAGAAAACCTCAATTGAGATAGGTCATTTTGTGAAGGTTTTTTCGAGACACGATCAATATAATAAGTTTGATATTTTTCCTTGCAACTATATCACATAATATGACACCACGCTAAGGTTTTGCATTGTTTCGACCATTTTTGAATTTTTTATGCCCGTTTCAAACTATCGTCAAACTTTCTAAATCGGCGGACATGAAGATTCTTAGCTCGGGACTTAGCCTCGCTAAACTTGCATTGGATCTCTGATGAAATAGCATATTGTGAACCTAAAAATGATTTTGCAAAAAATCATGACCATCAGATCATATACGTGTAGTTCAAATCTGACTCACTTCCTGCCGATTCGGCATGAATTTGTCTTTTTCACGATGGTAGACGGAAAGTTTTGAGATACCCCAGTTGGGACATTGTATATTTAAGGTTATCTAGTATTTTTTAAAATAGGGTAATATCATTTTAAAACTTTGATTTGATGGTTGCTTCACAAAACAACCCTTTTTTGCACTTAGAAAATGAAAAATATGTTATATGAAAGTATTTATATTATATATATATATATATGAACAAAAATATGTAATATTTGAGTTTATATAGATAGATCTTTTTCTGCAAATTTTGATATATTATATGTATTTTTCTGAATTTAAATGATTTAGTTATGAATTTTTAAGATTAATATGGCAAAAAGGAAAAATAGCTACGCCGGCGGAGGTGTGAAATCTACGCCGACGGCTTTGGCGTCGGCGTAGACTTGACGTCGTTGCTCTGCCGTTAGCCTAATCGCTTATGCCGACGGTCCTGTTTATGCTGACGGCTGCCGTCGGTCTATTCATCCTACGCCGACGGCAAAACTGGGCCGACGGCCGCACTGCCCGGCTGTCGAGCCCGTCAAGCTGCGCCGACAGCCCCGACATTTTGCCGTCGGCGTAGAATACGGTCGTCGGTGTATAAAGTTATTCCCGTAATGACGGTCGGCTGATCGGAATGACTTATTGGCCTCAAGGTCTGGGTGAGTTCCGTTAGAATTTACATCACCATATGGTAAATTCTCCGTCAACTCATTTTATTTATCTTTCCTTAATTCGTAGCTCCCATGAAAAGAGGTAAGTTTTCCTTGCATGCATTGTCGCAAAACTTAATTCACACGGGAGTGAAAGTGTATCTTTTGCCCTCACAGTTGTGTCAATCAAGACGGAAAGTAGCAGGAACCATTTTGCCACATCTGCCTCCAGCAACAACGCCAAGCCGTCAGTCCTTGCCTCCTCCGTCCGCCGCTCCGGCGACGGGAGGGGGTGGGGACCCTGGTGCTTCGGGTTGAAAATTATGAACCCACGGTACTATAACTTGCATCGAGGGAGCAAATAGGTCTTAGAGCAATCAGACAACGACATGTGGCATTGTAACTTTTGTGATAAAAACCCTGTAATTATTTCGCTCACATACATGACCTTGCTGATGTCTTACATGTGGATCCTATCTGTCAGTGATGAAAGAAGAAATAAATAAAATTACAAAAGAAAGAAAAGAAATCGAACCTGACTACTTAGTGTTGGTTGCCCACTGCCATCGCCGACGTCTTTTTATAACAAACAAATCCGTCATGCATCCATCACGTAGAGGTCAGACTCAACGTGGCGCTGGGCGCGTCCGGGCTGCACGGCTCCGACCCGCTTCATACACCGAGACGTGAACATGGCCAGCATCTTGCTCGGCTCCGACGGCCTCACCCGCCTCGCAGACTTCTGCTACACATAGCACAAGAGGTTAGGCCCGGAGAGCGACTTGTTTAGCCTCGGCATGGTGCTCCGGGAGCTCGTCAGCGGGCGCAAAGTGATGACGTGAATGCCTAGATGTCGTCCTTTGTGGCCTTGGGCGGTTCCACTGAGCGGCACTGCCATGGCACGCAAAGACATTTGATCGCCTGTCACCTGAGTCATGTCCGCATATCGCGTCAACAGCTGAACAACTTAGAGCAACTCTAGCATACCCTCTATAAATCCCGGAACCTTAAAATAACCGTCAGTTTGCGGTTTCGGTCGAAAAAAGTGGCCAGACTAGACACCGCAAATGGGGTCGGCCCTTAAATATTTTTAAGGGGCCCAGTAAAAGAAACCCCGATCTTGAAAACTAAGGGTTGGGAGGCCGACCTGACGGTGCCCCTTATACCCGCGTAGGAGTTGGCGGGCTGAAATTTCAGCTAGAAAAACCCGTACGGTGCCTCTCCATCGCGGGAGCTCCGGTGAAATACGCCCAAAATACGACCAAAATCCGGACACCCGCGGAGCGAGGACGCATAGCTGGGGGCAGGCGGCCGGCACGGCGGTGGGCGACGGTACGCGGGAGGCGGGGCCGACAACAGCTGTGCGTGGGGGAGGTGGGGGGGAGCGGCAACAACGTGCGGACAACGATGGGCGAGCGGCAGCAGCAGTGCACACGCGAGGTGAGCGGCAGAGGCAGCAGCACGCCGACGAGCGAGCAGTCGGGCGGGAAAGGAAGATGAAGTCGATTCAAATGCTGCGAATATTCGGTTTTACAGTATGTATTTGACATTTATGTTCCGTCCGAGCCAAACAGCACCGTAAAACAGGCTCTTATATGTGCTTTAAAGGTCATGTTTTTGAGGGGTCTGCTAGAGATGCTCTTATGACTCGGATAGACGAGTCACAAAATATTTGCACCTTTGTGAACAACAAGCAAACGTCCTATATTGTTTCGGTACTAGGCGTGGGTTATAAAATATTTGCACCTTTGTGAACAACAAGCAAACGTCCTATATTGTTTCGGTACTAGCCGTGGGTTGTACGGGCATGCGAATATAGTGGATACATAATGCAACGGTTTATTCCACTAGTAGAAAATGGGCCTTTGGTTCGGGCCACTAGTCCCAGCCGTGGCTGGGCCCGGGACTAATGGTCCGAACCAGACGGCCCGAGGAGGCCGATGTACTTTGTCTCGGTCCGTAAGGAACCATTAGTCCCGGTTTGAGATACAAACCGGGACAAATGGGTTTGGGCTGGCAGAACCTTTAGTCCCGGTTTTTATCTCAAACCGGGACTAATGGCCGGGCCTATATATATGCACCCAGCCCTCCACTCTCTCCTGTTTTTTTCCTATGTGAGAGGTGGGTATAACTTTGTGCTAACTTTTTTTCTTTATATGCACTAGAGGTGTTCGGTGAAATGCCTGTTAGAGCGATGCCACTTGAGTTCACACAAGACAAAATATGATATGAGGTGCCAGAGCGACACTTAAGTTTTCTCCTCTTTGTTTTGAAGTGTCCTAAAAGGTTAGCAACTATTTTCTCGTTTTGACCGCGCGATACTAATTTAAGCATCGTGATTGCGTTTGATATATATGCATGGTTGTATGATGCAGATGAGTCACCCATGGATGTACGGTGACCGACGCTCTGACGCTTACAGTGAAGGCGTGCGTTCTTTTCGCCTTGTGGCCGAGGCGAACAAGCGACGGGATGGTTTTATGTGTTGTCCATGTGTTGAATGTCGGAATGAGCAGGCTCACACTTTCTCAAGAGTCATTCAGAGCCACCTGCTTTGGTCCGGTTTCATGTCCAGCTATAATGTTTGGACCAAGCATGGAGAAAGAGGGGTTATGATGGAAGACGGCGATGAAGAAGAGAACGATGATGACAACTACCGATCTATGTTCCCTGAATACGATGATACCGCAGTTGAATATAATGAAGAAGAAGGGGGTGAAGAATGGGAACCAGATGAGCCCGTTGATGATTTTGGTCGGGTCATTAACGATGCAAGGCGAGACTGCGACATAGAAAAGGAGAGGTTGCAGTTCGAGCAGATGTTACAGGACCACAACACAGTGCTGTATCCAACTTGTGAAGATGGCCAGAAGAAGCTGGATAGCACACTGAAATTGTTGAAGTGGAAGGCAGAGACCGGTATGACTGACTCGGGATTTGAAAAGTTGCTGGTAATAATGAAGAAGCTGCTTCCAAGAAATAACCAATTGCCCTCCAGTACGTACGAAGCAAAGAAACTTGTCTGCCCTCTAGGATTAGACGTGCAGAAGATACATGCATGCCCTAATGACTGCATCCACTACCGCGGTGAGAAGTACGAGAATATGGATAAATGCCTAGTATGCACTGCATTACGGTATAAGATCAGAAAAGATGAGCCTGGTGATGTTGAGAGCGAGCCACCCAGGAAGAGGGTTCCTGCCAAGGTGATGTGGTATGATCCTATAATACCACGGTTGAAACGTTTGTTCAGAAATAAAGAGCATGCCAAGTTTTTGCGATGGCACATGGAAGACCGTAAGAAAGACGGGATGTTAAGGCACCCTGCTGATGGTCGGCAGTGGAGAAAAATTGAGAGAGACTTCCGGACTTTCTTTGGACGCAAGGAACTTATGGTTTGGTCTAAGTACCGATGGCATGAATCCTTTTGGGGAAGCAGAACTACGATCCACAAGACTGGCTCGTGACTCTATGTATCTACAACCTTCCTCCTTGGTTGTGCATGAAGCAGAAGTTCATTATGATGCCAGTGCTCATCCAAGGCCCAAAGCAACCCGGCAACGACATTGATGTGTACCTAAGGCCATTAGTTGATGAACTTCTACAGTTGTGGGCCAAACTAGGTGTACGTGTGTGGGATGAGCACAAACAGCAGGAATTTGACCTACAAGCGTTGTTGTTCGTAACCATCAATGATTGGCCTGCTCTTAGTAACATTTCAGGACAGACGGACAAAGGATACAATGCATGCACGCACTGTTTAGATGAGACTGAAAGTATATATCTGGATAAATGTAGAAAGAATGTGTACCCGTATAATCGTCGTTTTCTTCCGCCCAGTCATCCCTTAAATAAGAAAGGCAAGCATTTCAATGGCAAGGCAGAAACCCGGACGAAGCCTGTCCCCCGTAGTGGTGCTGATGTATTTGGTATGGTCAAGGATTTGGATGTAATCTTTGGAAAGGGTCCTGGAGGACAACCTGTTCCGAACGACCCCATTACCGGACACGCACCCATGTGGAAGAAGAAATCTATATTTTGGGAGCTACCCTATTGGAAAGTGCATGAGGTCCGCTCTGCATTCGACGTGATGCACCTGACGAAGAATCTTTGCGTAAATATTCTAGGCTTCCTGGGCTTGTATGGGAAGTCAAAAGATACCCCGGCAGCACAGGAGGACCAGCAACATCATAAAGGACGAGACGGCAAGCATCCAGGACAGTTTTAAGGGCTTGCCAACTACGCTCTTACCAAAGAAGAGAAGGAAATCTTTTTTGAAGTCCTTTTCAGTATCAAGGTCCCGTCTGGCTTCTCGTCGAATATAAAGGGAATAGTAAATATGAAAGAGAAAAAATTTCAAAAGCTAAAGTCTCATGACTGCCATGTGCTTATGACGCAATTGCTTCCGGTTGCATTGAGGGGAAATCTACCAGAAAATGTTCGACTAGCCATTGTGAAGGTATGTGCCTTCCTCAATGCAATTTCTCAGAAGGTAATCGATCGAGAAAGTATATCAGGGTTACAGATTGATGTGGTCCAACGTCTGGTCAGCTTCAAGTTGTTGTTCCTGCCATCCTTCTTCCATATTATGACGCACCTCCTAGTTCACCTAGTCGAAGAGATTAGAATTCTCGGTCCTGTGTTTCTACACAATATGTTCCCCTTCGAGAGGTTCATGGGAGTCTTAAAGAAATATGTTCATAACCGTGCTAGGCCAGAAGGAAGTATCTCCAAGGGCTATGGAACAGAGGAGGTCATTGAGTTTTGTGTTGACTTTCTTCCTGACCTTAAGCCGATTGGTGTTCCTGAATCTCGGTATGAGGGGAGGATGACTGGAAAAGGCACACTAGGAAGGAAATCAATGGTATGTAGGGACGGACATTCTTTCACTCAAGCACACTACAGTTCTACACAATTCCACTGTGGTGGCTCCGTATATCGAGAAACACAAGAATAGTCTACGCTCCAAAAACCCGGGGAAGCCTGAAACCTTGATTAAAGGGGAACACGAGAAGAATTTTGGCAATTGGTTGCAGACACATCTCATGAATAACACCACTATTGGAGATGAGTTGTACTCGTTGGCCAGGTTACCATCTTCGACTATATGTACTTTCCAAGGGTACGAGATAAATGGGAATATATTTTACATGATTGTCCAATATAAAAAGAGCACCAACCAAAATAGTGGTGTCCGCTTTGATGCAACAGATGACAATGGGCAGAAGGACACATATTATGGGTACATAGAGGAGATATGGGAACTTGACTATGGACCTACTTTTAAAGTCCCTTTGTTTCGGTGCAAATGGGTCAAGCTGATAGGAGGCGGGGTACATGTAGACCAAAAGTACGGGATGACAACAGTGGATCTCAACAATCTTGCGTACATGGATGAACCATTCGTCCTAGCTAACGATGTGGCTCAGGTTTTCTATGTGAAGGACATGTCTACCAAACCGAGAAAAAGGAAAGATAAGCAAAAGAGTACAGAATACGATGAGCCAAAGCGCCACATAGTTCTTTCAGGGAAAAGAAACATCGTGGGAGTGGATGACAAGACAGACATGTCATAAGATTACAATAAGTTTCATGAAATTCCGCCCTTCAAAGTGAAAACTGACCCAAACATCCTGTTAAATGATGAAGATTCTCCATGGCTACGGTGCAGAAGAAAACCACAACACTAGATGTTGGTGATGTGTAATAATGTATTAAACCTTTTATTTGAGACATAAATCTATGTAATATATTAAACCTTTTATTTGAGACATAAAGGTCCCCTTTCATGTAATACATCTTGCTCAATCAAACTAGATGTTGACGACCGGGTTCTGAGCCGCGGGAGGTGATCACCCAAAGAGAAGGAACCATCACAAGAGAAGGAACCCACAAACACTAAGGATACATAGCACAACTGAAAATTAAGATACATACCACAACTAAAAATTAAGAAACATGCCTAATGTTGGAGTGATTCAGTCATGCTCCAGCCTAATACATGTCGTGCCACTTTGTAGTAAATGCGTAGTCATTTGGCGTCGTCGGGGTCGCCGTAGTCGAACCTTGAAGGTTGGGCACGCGTGGGCTGGATTTTAGGGTACCGCGGGCGGGGGTTATTGCCCGTCGTGTTGTAGGCCATGACACTCTAGAGAGTCCGGCCGCGCCACCATAGCCGACGACCGGCCTCGTTGAAGTTCGAAGGAGGTGGGACGTCCTCCTCGTGCCTGGCGAGCGCCCTCTCATGCCGATTGATGAAGAAGGCTTCCCAAGTCGGGAAATAGTTGGGATGCCAGTTGGGATTCCTCCGCTGCTCTGGCATGAGCTCGAGGTAGTAGTGGTTCGTGATGGCCATCCGGCGCTCCACACCTAGAGGGACAGGAGGGACCGGCACGCCTCCGGCGCTCAGCATCCAGCCGGTGGGGACGCGGTAGCCCGGTGGGCAGGGGTAGTTCGAGGCGCAAAGCGCCTCCGCCTCCCGGGTGGTTAGAGATACGATGGAAGCCATGGGAAGAGAATGATGAGTCTAGATGTGATATGTAAATGGAGGCCAAGCGTACATATATATACTGAAAAAATGACGGGAAGACAGAGGTGGAACTGTGGAAAGCAGGAACACAGTGGCTGGAAACTTTCATCCCGGGTGGGGGCTCAAACCGGGACAAAAGATGGGGGGCCTTATCTAGGGGAGGCTTATCTGGGAGGGCCTTATCTGGGGGGTGGCTAACCTTTAGTACCGGCTGGTGGGTGCAACCGAGACTAAAGGTGGTTTTTGTGTGATCTAACAAAACTGTCGGTGGGATAAAGACGCGTGGGTAACCTTTAGTACCGGGTGGGGGCTCAAACCGGGACTAAAGCTGTCGGTAGGATAAGGACGCGTGGGTGGATGCACTGCTCGATGAGATAAAGCATGTAGCGCATGATGCCCTGTTGGAGGAAGAAGACAAAGTAGAAGCGGCGTCGTGCCTATAAAAGGAGCATCGATACGCCATGGCAAGCAACTCAACAAGCCAACATGGATGGAGAGTTTCATCCCCATGGATGGAGGAAAGGGTTGGGAAATCTCCCGTGGCGGAACTTCTCGAAGATGCCCTTGGTGCACACGTCCTATGGCATCTTCGGAAGTTCCGCCTCGGAAAATATTTTCCTGCTAGCCCATGAAAGGCTCCATCTCCGCCTTCCTGGGGTTAGAGGTATGGTGGAAGCCATGGGATAGAGTGGAGAGAGGCAGCAGATATGAGTCTAGATGTGCTATGGCAACGACCAAGGCTACATATATATAGTGAGAAATGGCGGGAAGTCAGAGGAGGGAAGCCTAAACCCTAAACCCTAAACCCTAAACCATATATATAGTGAGAAATGGCGGGAAGTCAGAGGAGGGCAGCCTAAACCCTAAACCCTAGAGGGGATACCCTCGTACGGAGAAAGCTATAGGGGTTGACGATGGGGGGCCCCAGTCTAGGGTTTCGCCGGAGGAAGACCACCGGAGCGTCGGAATCACATGAAAATGGCAAAATGATTAATAGTTTGACTAGTTAGAATAATTATTTTATAAAACAGAAAATGGATTTGAATCTCTTATTCAAATTCAAGCACTTTTTATGTTAAAAATTTAGTGAGATTTAAAAATATGCAAAATATAATAGTTAATGCATTTTTAAATTGGAAATGGCAAAATGGTTATTAGTTTCACTAGTTAGAATAATTATTTTATAAAACAGAAAATAGATTTGGATTACTTATTCAAATTCAAAAACTTTTCATGTTGAAAATTTTCTCAACTTCACAAGTATGCAAAAACTGTATAATTCAAATGTTTAAAAAATCTAATAGCTACAAATTGTAATATTTGAAAAAACAGGTGCCAACTTAGGCCCAGCGCGCGCAAATTTGGGCCTTTAGTCCCATCTCAGAACACCATCCAGGACTAAAGGCTCTGCAGGCGAAAAGGCGCCCAAAGCCTTTAGTCCCGGTGCGTGGATGGAACCGAGAGTAAAGACCCCCCCTTTAGTCCCGGTTTATGCCACGCACCGGGACTAAAGGGTTGGGGGTATTTAATGCGCCACTTCTTTCCCGCCCGAATCCATCGATCGAAGGAAGCACATCGCGAGGAGCTGCGTTACACCGCCAGGCTTCCAAATCTCCGGCGCCATCCTCGGCCGCGCCTCCTCGGCTGACCTCCCGCGTCGCGCCTCCCCTCGCCGCCACGAGCTCCTCCCCACGTCGCGCCTCCCCGGCTGGCCGCCCCGGCCACCATACCTACCCACGCTGCCGCGTCCACTGCCCCGCCTCCCGGGGTATATAGGAAATTTATTTGTATATAGGAAATTTATTTTTATATATAGAAATATTTTATATATGAAATATTTTGTGTATAGGAAATATTTGTATATAGAAATTTTTTGTATATAGAAATATTTGTATATAAGAATTATTTGTATATAGGAAATATATTTTTATATATAGGAATATTTGTATATATGAAATATTTGTATATAGGAAATATTTTGTGTATAGGAAATATTTGTATATAGAAATTTTTTGTATATAGGAAATATTTGTATATAAGAATTATTTGTATATAGGAAATATATTTTTATATATAGGAAATATTTGTATATAGGAAATATTTTGTATATAGGAAATATTTGTATATAGAAATATTTGTATATAGGAAATATTTGTATATAGGAAATATTTGTATATAGAAATTTTTTGTATATAGAAAATATTTGTATATAGGAATTATTTGTATATAGGAAATATATTTTTATATATAGGAAATATTTGTATATAGGAAATATTTGTATATAGGAATTAGGGTGGTAGTGCTCGCGGGCAACCGGACTTAGGGTTAGGGTGGTGGTGCTCGCGGGCCACCGGACTTAGGGTTAGGGTGGTAGTGCTTGCGGGCCCCCGGACTTAGGGTTAATGTGGTAGTGCTTGCAGGCCCCTGGACTTAGGGTTAGGGTGGTAGTGCTCGCGAGCCCCCGGACTTAGAGTTAGGGTGGTAGTGCTCGCGGGCAGCCAGACTTAGGGTTAGGGTGGTGGTGATCGCGGGCCACCAGACTTAGGGTTAGGGTGGTAGTGCTCGCGGGCCCCTGGACTTAGGGTTAATGTGGTAGTGATCACGGGCCCCCGGACTTAGGGTTAGGGTGGTAGTGCTCGCGGGCCCCCGGACTTAGGGTTAGGGTGGTAGTGCTCGCGGGCCCCGGACTTAGGGTTAGGGTGGTAGTGCTCGCGGGCCCCCGGACTTAGGGTTAATGTGGTAGTGCTCGCGGGCCCCCGGACTTAGGGTTAGGGTGGTAGTGCTCGCGGGCCCCCGGACTTAGGGTTAGGGTGGTAGTGCTTGCGGGCAGCCGGACTTAGGGTTAGGGTGGTGGTGCTCATGGGCCACCTGACTTAGGTTAGGGGTGGTGCTCATGGCCCCTGACTTAGGGTTAGGGTGGTAGTGCTCATGCGCACCGGACTTAGGGTTAGGTGGTGGTGCTCATGGGCCACCGGACTTAGGGTTAGGGTGGTAGTGCTCATGGGCCCCCGGACTTAGGGTTAGGGTGGTAGTGCTCGCGGGCCCCCGGACTTAGGGTTAGGGTGGTAGTGCTCGCGGGCCCCCGGACTTAGGGTTAATGTGGTAGTGCTCGCGGGCCCCCTGACTTAGGATTAGGGTTAGGGCATCACTAGAATTTTGCTATTGTTTAGTATTATTGTAGCAAATTGCGTGTTTATATTATTGTTTAGTATTATTTTATGCAGCAATATTGAATGAAAAATGTTATTGCGTGCATTTTGTAGAAAACTATGGATCCAATCCAGAGAGACCTAGCACAGGAAGAAATTCTCGAGGATATGATCAACGACACCTCCCATGTTGATCCACCCGAGTCTCCATCGATTTATCTGAACCCCTCCGGTGAGGGAGAGGAGGTCGACCGAAATGATCAAGGAGAAGCCGACGGCTCCGGTGGTGGAGAAGCCGACGGCTCTGGTGGTGGAGAAGCCGACGACGAGGTATATATATGAAGTCTGTTGATCAGTAGATGCATTAACTGAGTTGTATATATATATAAATTGACAAATGTTTCTTCTCTTAGGCCTCCACATCGAGCAAAAAATATTCCAAACGAGGCTCAACCAAAAAGTTGGACGCACCTACGCATTATACAATTACGCGGGTATCACCACGGGGTGAACCGTTGGAACCCGAAAAGGCTAAAACTGTATTTAAACAACAATGCGGAGTTATGGTCAGGAATCGCATCCCGATCACTGTTCGAGAGTGGAATAAGACCAAAGGGGTGAAAGAGGGTGAGTATGTCGCTGACAGGTGCAAAGAGGGTCTTTGGAATGACCTCATGACACATTTCACCCTGCCAGAATGTGAGGATGATGCCGACACAACTGCATTGAGGAAGAAAGTCAAGCAGTGGACTCTTACGAAGATGGCCGAACTATTCAAGAACTGGAAGAAAGCATTATGGCAAAAGTATCAGAAGACGAAGAAGACTCCTAAATTTGAATGCTATCTAACGAAGCAGCAGGCTAACTGGGATGCATTTGTGAAGTACAAGGAGTCACAACCTGCTATGGAAATGTCGGAAAAAACAAGAAAAATGCCGCGATGAAGAAATATCACCATCACCTGAGGCCAGGGGCTACACGGCTGCCATGCCAAAGTGGGATGCTAAAGAGAATGAGTTGCTTGGGCAAGGAATTGGTTCCTTGGGCATGGAAGTGAGTATGACGAAAGTACAGGGGACCTTATTTACAGTGACGGGATTAGGATACCCCGAGATACATGGCAGAAAGTGGTGAAGGAGATTAAAGCGGGGACAACAAAGTTCCATCCCGATAGAGAGAAAGACTTGCTGATAAAGGTCCTCGGGAATGACGAACGCGGAGGACGTGTATGAGGCCTTGGCCCTAGTTTTACGTGGGAGATGGGGTTCCCCAAAGACAGAGATACTTATAGGAGCCGAGAGAGAGAGCAAAGAGGCGATGGCAGGAGGAGGAGGGAGACAGGTTCACCGAGTTGCTAGGAACACTTCGAATGCATCAGCAACAAATTGACGAACTTCGAGGAGCAGCGCGCCTGCAAGATCCTGTACTCGATATTACCGTCGTCCCATCTCAGCGGAGAAGCAGCGTGGCTGAATCAGAGGTCCCTTCTGACGATGCACGTATGGTATATGGCGGTCCCGGCTACCCCGTGGATGGAATCAAGGAGCAGGCATCTTGTGAGCTCCATCAGAAGGTGAAGAACCTATCCATCAAGGTGGCGGTCGGATGTGCTTTACCTTGTCCACTGGCGCCGGCATGGCCGTGAGATTCCAGCTGGCTATGCTAAAGTTGTTGTGGATGAAATCGCAATGGGGTGGGACTCAATGGAGCTTGACATCCCTGGACCTGAAGGTGAGAGGACACTCGGAGAAGTACTGGGTGGTATCATTCTATGGGACAAGAACAACATCAAGCTTCCAGGCTGGACGCCAAAGCCAACACCGCCTCCGAGTGGTCGCATGTCACCTTCACCTCCATCACCTCCAAGAAGCCCACCCCATGACTACGACCACCACAGCCCGAGTCCATCTTGATCTCCGCCGCAGCCTCCGATTAGTACTAAACGACGCAGGAGCCCAAAACGACAAATGTCGCCCCTCCCAAGAGTACCTCATAAGAATCTTCCTATCAGACCTTACAATCGTACTGACGAGGAAACCGACATGATCGTAAAGGCCGAATGTGTTGCGCAGCTTCAAAAGAAGAAACCCGAGCCTGCCCCGGTATCCCATGACATTCCCCAGCAGAATATGGAAAAAGCTACGAAGCTTGCGGCCTCTATGAATGTGACTGTTGAGGAATTGCTAGGTTCCCAGGACGACAAGTTACCCAAGGCTCAGGTAGTCCCTACATATGTCCTGTGGAAGCCTCGGTCACTTTGAGCAGTTCCAACAACCGCCAACACAAATGCGGAGTTTACATAAATGGTACTTGAAAGCCGTAAAGCGAGAGAGAATAATGATCGTATGAAAGTCCCACATGACTACTACTTCCGAGAAGAAGAGGTCCATGTTGAGTTTCCAGAACTCTTCCAGTTATACATTTTCGACGCCCTCGACAAAAGTCTCATGAGTTGCTATTGTCTGTAAGTTGTTGAATTCATTGTCTATATATAAGTTGTTCATTTTTTTCAGTTGTTCAGCTCATTGCATGTAATTATCCTAATTATATCCTTTTGTACTCTATTATTATGCAGAATGAAGATCATGGAATGTAAAAGAAGGTTAATCTTTAGTGTTGGGTTCATTGACCCAGATAAAATATATTGTCAGACGCTAAAGGATAAACCCGAGGACACGCAGGAAAACCTTCTAAGGATTCTAACGGAGCAAAATTTCTGTGACCATATACTGTTTCCTTACAATTTCACGTGAGGGTCTTACTCTATTATACACATTCTCTTTTGCTTACTCGATGTTAAGTGTAATTGATGAGTTACTGATGTATATATAAACGTGTACAGTTTCCACTGGATTCTCATAGACATTCAACTTGATAAGGGAAGAGTTGAAGTCATGGACCCATTAAAGAGACCCCTGGAAATGTTTAGGGACATGCAGGACATGCTCCAGAGGTAATTTTCACGCTACATCGGTCTCTTTCGTTGATTTCCTGAGATATCACGTAATAAATAACTCATTCATTTTCTTTACCGGGTAGGGTTTGGAACGAGTTCAAGAGTACGGTTACGGGTGACTTTAGTGAGAAGCTGACGTTTAAGCCGGTCTCGGTAAGTAGTACGCGCATCTCTTTACTTCTAGTTTCAATACAATTATGATGCTGGATTATTATTTTGATTGAATTCTATTCTCGTAAAGTGCGCGAGGCAGCCACCGAAGACGAATCTATGTGGATTTTACGTTTGTGAGTTCATTTGCACGTTTACCAGTGGGATGAATGATTATAGAGTCGATGTAAGCAATACATTCATAATATTATTTTTATTACCGTCACTTTTTGTTATCATGATTGATATTCATATTGATCTCCTTTTCTTATATAGTTCGAGAAAATGCGGGATCAGCTCCTACCACGGCAACGCGTAGTAGCAATTGCTAAAGAACTGGTAGGATTCTTGATGAACGAGATGATAGATGACGCCGGAGAATTTAGTGTGAATAGGCGCCGATGATCCCCGATCGTGTAATTGAATAGATGGGCTCTAGTCCCAATAATTGTGATCTCCATGTGTAACTATCATGTATATATTTGTATGCTCGATCTTAAGAGAAGTTATCTTATGTATGCACGAACATGTACGGTATGTGGTAGCGTAGAAAACTATTTTGAAATGAAAAAAAAAGATACAAATTGAATTTTCTGCCGCGGCAGAGAAAGTGCCTAAAATTCTGCCGCGGCAAAGAACCATTTGTCCCAGTTCGTAATACGAACCAGGACTAATGGGGGGGCACCTAACGCCCGCAGAGACAGCCACGTGGATGCCCATTGGTCCCGGCTGGTAAGAGGGCAGGGACTAGTGGATGAGCCTTTAGTCCCGCCCCTCCAGTCCCGGTTATCAGGACCGGGACTAAAGCCCCTTACAGGCCGGGACTGGAGGCCCGTTTTCCACTAGTGTTCTAACCATATGGTGTAAGCTGTAGTGGCAATTAACCGTATGGTGTAAGGTGTAGTGGCAATCTTATTAGGTTGCCAGCTCTAGGTTCCTGGTTCGAAACCTCTCCCTGCTTTCTAATTTTTAATTATTTCTTCTTCCGCCACCGACAGGTGGGACCTACGTGTAAGAAAGCAGCAAGGTCATGTGCGTCCTGGAAATAATTACAGGGTCATTACTGCAAAAGTTACAGTGCTACGTGTTAGCTCCTGATTAATCTGGGACCTATTTGCTCGCTTAATGTAAGTTGTAGTACGGCGAGTTCATATTTTTCAAGTTGTGGGACTAGTTTGTACATAGAGTGCAAGTTGTAGGACTTCAGGTGTATTTAGCTCTTTTTGGGGGATGTAGTTGGACCATGGTCGGCTGATCGGAATGACTTATTGGCCTCAAGGTCCGGGTGAGTTCCGTTAGAATTTACATCAACATATGGTAAATTCTCCGTTAACTCATTTTATTTATCTTTCCTTAATTCGTAGCTCCCATGAAAAGAGGTAAGTTTTCCTTGTTATCGGGCCATGCATGCATTGTCGCAAAGCTTAATTCACACGGGAGTGAAAGTGCATCTTTTGCCCTCACAGTTGTGTCAATCAAGACGTAAAGTAGCAGGAACCATTTCGCCGCATCTGCCGCCAGCAACAACGCCAAGCCGTCGGTCCCTGCCTCCTCCGTCCGCCGCTCGGCGACTAGAGGGGGTGGGGACCCTGGTGCTTCGGCTCATGTAGTTAGGGTTGGTCTAGTGCTTTCTTGCGGCGTTGTTTCCATGGAGGAGAAGGCGCCGCGTCAGAACAATTTGTCTTTGCTCTTCCTCTATCTCAACTTCGCTCTAACCGGTGGCGTTGGGGGGCAGGTGGCCCGGTCGTCTCGCAGATCTCTGGATCCGACGAGATTCGTGTCTGGTGGTCGGCGGTTGGCACCCTCGTGGGTGGCGGTCTTGTCGGCTGCTCTAGTTGTGTTTGCTATCTTGCAGTTGGGTGCACGGATGACGGCAGGCGGCGGCGTTCCTCTTCTTCGACTACATCGGATGAAGTTGACGGCGTCGGGATCTGGTGATCACGGGGAAGATCCACGGCCGACGTGCCACAAAGTCTCGGTCTCATTGCTTGCGGCGGGCCGATTCATCGGCTCAAAAAGCATCATTGTATGCGAAGGTGCTCTCCCAGATCTTGGTATGGTGGCTATTCATCCCTTTCTCCAGCGCGGCCGTGGTGATGGCGGAGGACGACGGTGGACAACGTTTTGGCAAGGCACAATTTTCTCCAAGGGTGGACTTGTAGTTTTACTCCTTGTGGAGTTCTTTGTGCAAATTCGCTTGACACGCATTTTTATTTCATATGATAGCCATATGTGTAAAATGTTTTATTTAATGAAATATATGGTTACTTCAAAAAATTGCGTCAATCAAACACCTCCTTTCTTTGTTGAAGGTAATTCACCCGAGGGGTAATATATGGTTCACTGTTGAAGTGACATCCAGTAACATGTATGTCTCGTACTGTGCGAAACATTTTCGGCAATTGGTCACAGGGTATACACGGGAGGTTGAGGTTCCGTTCTCTAATACCCTGGTGGGGTGGTGGGGTGGCGGCTCAATAATGTACTACTCCTTCTGTTTTAAAATATAAGATGTTTTAGTTTTGTGAAAGAAGTGTATCTAGACTTTTTTTAGTGTCTAGGTTCACTTTAAATTTAAATGAACCTAAACACTAAAAGAGATCTAGATACACTCCCTTCGCAAAGCTAAAATATCTTATATTTTGAAACGGAGGAAGTAATTATCACAAGGTCGCTAAGGATCGTCAAAACTCCAGTAGTGGTGAAGAGGAAAAATTTGTGGAAGTCACTGTCTACTAAAAACAACAAGAAGATAAGTAATGTGTCTAGAGGATTTTATGATTTTATGAGATCAGACTGTCTGGGATGAACAAAAAGGAGATATGTGTTCTTCTGGTTTTGATGAGGTGTAATATCCCTTAATTAAGGCACAGTAGGTCTGGTCTTTTGTGTTAGAATACATGTACATATAGGAGTTGTAATAGAGTAGGATTGTATACCTTCTTGTCTCCAAGTCTACCCTCTCGTGTAACTTCATATATACCCCCGCATGGGTCAGATCAATATACAACAATACAATTTAGGAATCATTATTTTCTACATGGTATCAGAGCGGTTAGTCTCACAACGCCGATCCTATGACTTTCACCATTTCCGCATCGCGCGTCGCTCTTGGGGAGATCAATTTCTTCTTCTTAGGGTGTGGCACCATGCCTCGATCAAAGATCTGACCGGTTTTTTAGATTAGATCTTAAATTAGTTTCAATCTCATAGATTAGATCCAAATTTTCCGGAGAGGTATTGTTCATTATTGAAGTGACATCTATCATGTATATGTCTCGTACTGTGCGAAACAGGAGGTTCCGTTCTAATACCCTGGTGGGGTGACGGCTCTATAATGTACTACTAGCTATCACAGGGTCGCTAAGGATTGTTAACTCTCCAGTGGTGAAGAGCAAAAAGATGTGGAAGTCACTGTCGACTAAAACAACAAGAAGATACGTAATGCATCTGGAGGATTGTACTATGATATCAGAATGTCTAGGATGAACAAACAGGAGTTATGTGTTCTTCAGGTTTTGATGCCGTGTAATGTCCCTTAATTAAGGCCCAGTAGGACTGGTCTTTTGTAATAGGCTTATCTATTCGTTGTCATCTGTCTTTGGCGCTTAAACCGCACTAGTTTTTCCTAGGTAATCACCGTCTTCCGTTCTTGGAAGCTTTTATTACTCTTTCTGGGTTTGTGAAGACTTTATTCTCTTATATTTGATAATGAAACCCGTCTCCATAGTATGGAAACAAAATTACAGGAATAAGCGAATAATTTATTGCGGTTCAAGATGATGATATTTTTTTTCGAAATGGGGATACACCCCGGCCTCTGCATCCTAGGATGCACACAGCCTTTTTTATTACCTAAAGTCGGAAGTGCCAAAATTACAGTTCAAAGATCAGAGAGGGTTGATACAAACACCAACCATATGAAAAATTCTAGAAATCTGAAGATGGAAAGCATACAAAATCTAAACATCTCTCAATCTACTAGTATATCGTCACGTAGCGTGGTAATAGATATCCTGAGCAACCATCACCAGACGGCTGCACCGAGAAACCATCGTGTCGCATTGCTACTCTGGGAGTAATAAAGCCAGAGTTGGATCCATTGGGACACTGAGATAATAACTTGCAAAAAAGAATGGACTCGAACCCTGTTAAAAAAATAGCGTTGCGACTTTCTAAATAGACCAACATAAAGCCGATAACCCTGTACGTATTCTAGCTTTGTTAGCCCTATCCATCCCATTTAACCAATTCCCAAACATATTAGTAATATTGGTCGGAGGTGGAAGATTACACATATTCTAGCTTTGTTTGCCCTATCCATCCCATTTAACCAATTCTCAAACATATTAGTAATATTGCTCGGAGGTGGAAGATTGTATATAAAGAAAACAATGCGCCAAATAATTTTAGCAAAGGGACATGAAATAAAAAGGTGTTCAATTGTTTTTTCTCCATCACAGAAACAACACTTTTTGCATCTTTTCCAATCCCTTCTTAATAGATTGTCCTTAGTTAGCAAGACCTTTTTATGCAAGAACCACGTGAAGATCTTAATCTTTAGTGATATTTTAAGCATCCATAAGTATTTTGTTGAGAGGCTCTGATGATCCTTCATAAGATCCTCATACATAGATTTAAGAGTGAAAACCCTATCCATGGTTAGCTTCCACCTAAACACATTCGGTTCATCAGTCAAGTTAACCTGCATTAATCTGTGATAGAGATGAAACCATGCATCCCATTTTGTCCCAGTCAAATTCCTCCTAAAACCTATATTAAGAGGGTTGTGAGATAGGACTTCATGAACAGAGACATTTTTCCTATGGACAATATTATAAAGCGAAGGATACAGTTGGGTAAGGGGCGCCTCCCCTAACCAAATATCTTTCCAAAACCGAGTTGTTACCCCATTCCCAACTTTGAAGAACCCTCTGGTAAAAAACCATCCTTTACCTGCATTAGGCCTTTCCAAAATGGGGAATCCATCGGTTTAGCTTGTACTTGTGCCAAAGTTTTGTTTTTCAGGTACTTGTTATGAAGAAATTCCTGCCATACCCTTGCTCGAAAAGTTATTTATAAAGCCATTTGCTCAGTAGACACTTATTTTTAACCTCTAACACCTCAATTCCCAATCCACCCTGATCCTTGGGTCAACAAATTATATTACACTTAGTTAATCCATATTTCTTCTAATGTTCATCACTTTGCCAAAAGAATCTTGAATGATAAAAGTCTAATCTTTTCCTAACACTCTTTGGTATTTCCAGAAAATATAACATAAACATAGGCATACTTGTTAATACAGATTTGATTAGCACTAATCTATCTCCATATGACAATAGTTTGCCTTGCCAACATCCTAACTTTCCTTCAAAACGATTCTCAACATGATTCCACTCAGAATTCTTAAGCCTTCTGTGATGAATAGGTACCCCAAGGTACTTGAAAGGCAAATAGCCTGACTCATAGCCAAATATATCTCTATACTCATGTTCATGTTCTTTTTCCTTTCCAAAACAATAAATCTCAATTTGGTGGAAGTTAATTTTAAGTTGCGAAAGTTGCTCGAAAATCAAAGTATAAGTTTCATGTTTACATCCTTCATAAGATCATATTCCATGAAAAGAATTGTTTCATTTGCATATTGAAGGATGGACATCCCTCCCTCAACTAGATGTGGGATTAAACCACCAACCCAATACTTCCTTAGCTCTAGCTATGAGGATGGCCAACATATCTTCCACAATGTTAAAAAGCATAGGTGATAATGGATAACCCTGTCGGTCCCCCTTTCTTGTTTGGAAGAAATGACCAATATCATCCTTCACTCTGATCCCAACACTCCTACCTTGGATAAAATTTGCAATCCACTTGCACCATAAAGGATCGAAACCCTTCAAACGAAGTGATTGTTGTAAAAAGGGTCATTTGACTTTATCATGTGCTTTTTTAAAATCAGTTTTTAAAAGCACTCCATCCAACTTTTTCGAATGAATCTCATGGATGGTTTCATGCAAAATAACTACCCCCTCCAGAATATGCCTTCCAGGAATGACACTATTTGAGTTGGTCGAATAACCTTGTGATAAATCATATAAATGCAATTCGTGGCCACTTTAGTAAAAAAAATGAAACTAATATTTAAAAGGAAAATCGGCATGTATTGCTGGATCTGAACCGTATTTTATTTCTTAGGGAGGATCCTGATGACCCTGAAGTTTAGCTTATAGAGAGGTAACTCGGCTATTTGCAACTATGCAAATAAAGCCATCAAGTCACTTTTAATCACTTCCCAAAATGTCTGATATAATTCCGCAGGGAATCCATTAGGAACCGGAGACTTGTTGTGTTCCATGGAAGAAATTGCTTCAAGCACTTCCTTTTTCGAGAACACCGAAGTTAGAATTGTATTTTATATCATGGAAACCTGAGGAATATCTAGGTTCCTCTCCTCCATAAGTGAAAAGCTATTTGGTTTCGGAACACCAAAAAGTTTCTTATAATATTCAGAAATATAGGTTCTCAAGTTTTCATCTCGCACTATAGTGTCTTCATCTTGTTCAAGTTGGAAAATATTTTTCTTCCGTTGTTTTCCATTGGCAATTGCGGTGACCTGGCATACCACTACATGATGTAGTACACTATAGTCATTGACATAACACCAATGAAACACCGTTCCACTAGTATTACATCCCTCATAGTGGTACAACAGAAACATAGCAGGTCCAAGACATGACTATAGAGTACAACTTGACTCTTTACAAAAGATCTAGAGAACACTCTAGGTTATAGAGGAAGAAAGAAACTTCTTACAAAGAAGAACCAGAAATAACAACTCATAACTATTATACTAATAAACTAGTATCTAAACTATATGGTTTGCAAATGCTGCTATTGTATTGATCTACAGAAGTAGGTTCTATGGCTAGATATTATACTCCTATCTAATCAGCAACTTCGTCTTCTTTTTAGTTGATGTATATGTTGACTTCCTTAACTTCATTGAAGAACTTGAGTTGTTGGTGACGATTTCCTTGAGCAAGAGTTGGTGTTGATGTCGTCTTTATTGGCGTCATAATCTAGCAAGGGTTAAGAAGGTACGGGTGAGTACGAGCGTACTCGACAACTTTACTAAAAAGGAGTGTTCGATGCACTAACTACAATCACAAACCGAAGGTCGTAGGCAATGAAGGTTTTTGTAAACATTTCTTTAAAGGTTGCTTTTATTCTGAAAAGTTATGTCCGTCAGCCTTCACAGGTTTACCAAAACTTTCATAGAGTTCCTTTCCTGCCGCGTTCGTAGATCCTTCCAGGAATAGGGAGTAACATGTCACAGTTCATACACTATGTAGAGGTGCATTTCTTTACCCATAAGAGATCAAATCTTTGTTGCACAATCGGGCAGCTTATTTCCGTCCACAATTCCGTGTTGTGGGGCCCAGTAGATGATCCAAGCCAATCACTTCCCTCTCCGTGACCCCGCATGCCCAACAGATTGCACGTCAGTCCTAGGATAAAACTTGTTTCCAATGGCATCCTAAGTCGTATAACCCTCATAGATACCAGAAGTCGTGGGACATTGAGGGATCCCACCCATATGCTGCCAACCCTCATAGAGGAGTTATAGCCATGACATCGTCATCCGTTGACATGCGAAAGGAAGAAGATACAACTGACTTCTCTGTCCCATTCCAAATCTTATGGTTAACGTGTATTATACGGCGCTAGAATCACTAGCGACATTGGTTCTTAAGTCCTATATGATATACTCCTGGACAATGGTATTCTAATTGCCAGACTTAATAAATTAGCTGATCACCCTAGATCAGTAACCAATAGTTTACATTATTATCAAAAATAGTGTTTTATGACATTTTTTAAATGCAGGTGATGACAACATTTGATTTGCAAATACTTGATAGAAAATAATCAAAGGACATAAGGAAGTGTGAACTTGCATTTTGTGATTGCATGATTATGCATTCACGTTCTTCAAGACAATAGAAGATCCAGAATCTAAAAACCGCATCATTGGTCCGATAAGGACTAATGTTTAAAGAAGCAAGATGCCATTATGCATAAGTAATGTAATGCAACTTTGTAAACTCAAATGCCTGGAATAATCGTCTATGATCTAGGGTTTGGAAACTGAGATATGTTTCATACATGTGCTAGTTATTAAGGCTTGTGAGAGTGTGTGAAACAACTTGCAAGTGTATTAAGTAACATACAACAATAACATACTCAAGTGTGGAATGTATTCAAAGATTTATGCTATAAAGATGGTTAACCAAATAGAGCTTTTATAATAATGCTTTAGGAATTACTTTTGATGTATCTTTAAAAGAATAACTTTTGAGGAAAAGTTTACCTTTACAAAGAAAAAGTATTTAAATTTGAAGTTAACCCCTTTTAATGTTTCTTATTAACTATAATTGTCAATGAGGAAACTGGTACTACATTTAAACAATCACAACCAATGTAGTGGAGACTTATATGTTTATATTACAAGATGACATTTCATGTGGTTTATTTCATAATGCTTTATAAAGGTGGAATAAGAGTATTATTGCCCTTATGGAGTGGTGTTTCTTAATATTATAAGTGAATGGAATCACTTATCTATTTTAGAATTAATGATGATATTCTATAACAGGGGAATGAGATTACTTAAAGTACTTAAGAATTTTATTTAAGCCTTAAGTGTAAATCGTGAACTTACAAAAGAATCTGTAGTATAATTGTTTTAATGAGTCAAAATATTAACTTTGATGATTTAATCATGTATAAAATCTTTTTGGAAAGTAAGATACACTTAATTTTAAATGGTAATTTTAGGATATACATCTTAAAATGGTTAGATCTATTTTGACTTCACTTAAATATCCATTGAACTTGTTATTACACTTTTGGACTTTAAATAAATTATATTAAAGGCATAAGCAAAGATTTATAATTTTTATGCACTAAAATAAAATAAAAGGGTTCAAAAAAGATTTATTAAACCTTTACCTTTTATTTACTTCAAATGGGAAAGGTTATACTTTGAATGTGTAGATTTTATTTTTTTGATCATTTTGGGATATTATATGTAATTTTATGATTTTGAAATAATAAGATATGATTTTATAATTTTTATTACCCTATAAAATCTTAATAAATAATAATATTTAGTTAAGTGGCACAAAAATATATGATTATAGTTTTAAATTGTAGTTCTTATTTTTCTAAGAACTTATATATATTATTTGTATTTTTCTAATTTAGAAGTATTAAAATATAATTTCCCATGTTTTTTTGCTTATAAAACTTATATTAAATAATTATTATTAATTAAGTGATGTAATAATGTGTGATAATAGATTTAAAATGTATATTTTATTTTTCTTCACATTTTGATATATAATATATATTTTTTCTGAATTATAAATCAAATGTTATTGAATTTATAAGATTAATCATTTTCTGAAATTCTAAAACAAAATAACTAAATGGTTTTACTGCGTCATTGCTGACATCAGGTCTACACTTAATATTTTTACACCGCAACTAAACCTAGCCTCTAGTAACTGGCTGGTGGGCCAGTGGCCACGTCGGCAGGTCACCTCAGCAAACTGGGACCCGCCACAGTTTTGACTAGGTTTGACTGAGCGCGATGGCGTCATAGTGATGTCAGCATGATGTCACTCGCCAGAGCCACGCCAGGAAACGACGGGGACGACAAAAGGCGGCTCATGGTACTACGCAAGCGGGTGTGTTACAAGAAGCTCAACGCGAGGAACCTATTCGTAGCGGCACGCCTTGATTTGGTTCTCGGAGATGCATCAACGACGACGATTGGCGGCGGCGGACGACAAGATACGATGCGACGATGATGCAGCACACCACAAATGAATCGAAGTGGACCATTCGTTCTAGAGGCTCACTAGGAGCATGACGAAGGGCTCGGCAAAGCCAGGCGTTGCTGAATGAAGTGGTCATCGTTGACGGTGAGCGGCGGAGAGTCGAGGACGGTGGTGTCGATAGCGAGTGAGAGGGATCGATTCCTTCTGCCAGATGATCCAGGACGACGAGAGGAAGCTCCCAAGAACCACGATGGAGCTCGGCATGGTCCCGTATGGGCAGCCCATCGGTGCTAGCAGCGGTTAGGATTTTGGTTTTCGGTAAATTGCGTAGAGAGCGCAAGAGAGAATGAGGTGGGTATGAGCAGATAGAGGATAGCATGGGCGTTCTTATTCTCGTGGTCAGATACGGAGGCACGCATCACAGCACGATGGAGGATCGACGGTGGCGGTGCAGCCACGCAGCTGCTTCCCTGTGTGAGGATGACGACGATGTGACAGACGACCGAATCGATATTTGGGCCGGACTGCTGTTGGGCTGTTGTAGAGTGAGCGGAACGGTGCAGAGTATGCACGCGGCGAAAGTTAAGTGAGAGGAAAATTGGGCCGTGGGCCGCGTCTGCTGGTTGTTCTTTTCCTTTTTCATTATTCTTTTTCTATTTTCTGTTTTTACAAAACCATCTCAAATATGGTTTTCTCAATGTATAAAGTTTCCAAAAATTTATGGAATAAATAAATTACTGCAGGGATCTTTGAGACTAAGTAGTGCTTATACTTTTCATGTTTTTTCATAAATTTTAACTATTAGGAAAGTATTTTCTTGATAAAAACATTTATCCCTTAGGGGTTTAATGTTTTGTTTATTAGACAAAAGCCTTATAAGAGTTATTTTGTTTTCACCATGATAATTGTTATGGTAAGGATTTAAGATGGTAAATGATATATATAGAACTCTATTCATACTTAGCCTCATATAAGAATTGATATATATACATTATAATGCATTAAATATTGTGGTTCATAATATGGTGATATAAATTTCATGGTTCTCAAAGTTTGGTGATTTCTTCTACTTAAATTCTACTTGATTTGTAGTGTTTAGTATTACCATAGGACAATCTTGGTTAAGTCATTATGCATGAAAAAAAATCATTAATGGAGAAATGAAGATGTTCATTTACAAGTAATTATCATGAGTTTTAATAGGATTTAATAGACTCATATTCTATTATAGATAAGGATGAAGATTAAGAGTTAAGACATATTGCCATCATATTTGGTGACCAAGGATTATCTCTTAACTTAGAGTGAGATATTGAGATTATCTCCTAATGTGATCTTGATGGTTCTATTCTTCTAGGTTTCTAATAGGGTTTAAGATAATAAGGTGGAGAAGGCTTTCATCAATGCAATACTAAACTTGTGTTATACTTATCTCTTAGAATGTCCTTTTGTCTAAGAGATGTTTGTTTGGAATATGACCTAGAGGCAATCATGTATGATGTTATTCCCAATGTATTCATAAAAATATTTTCCTAATATGTATCATTGAATATGTGATTGGATTGTGGAACTATATATTCATGTTGTTCATACTAGTTGTCCTTGGTCATTGAGGTTGTGCTGGACATACAACTTAGACTAATGTGAAAGTCGGCTGATGACTCGGTTCCACTTATCATGGGCATGGTGATGCCGTTCCGATTTACACGGATTCGGCTAAAGGGTTTAGCGATTCAGACTGAACCATATTAAGGTACAATGAACAAGTCGTCATTTGTATGTCTTAATCAATGTAATCCTTAGACCTGAGGTTATTGCACAATCCGAGTTGAGGATCACCGACTTAGGTTCTATTAAACGTTGTTCCATCACTCGGCAGTTATAAAGGCAGAGTTCGGGTCGACTGAGAATCAAGCTGCGTGATGTGGATGACCAAGATAGGATTTTGCCCCTCCAACTAGAGAGATATTCTCTGGACCCTCTCGGAGGATATGATTCAGAAAGCATGTCCATGCACGACTCAGTTAAGTGTTAACCAAGGCGGCCGACTAAGAGTTAGTCGGATGAATCACTTATCTCGGATCAAGAAGAGAGTTGAGCTATTTGAAGGATGACGATTATTCACCTATAGATTGACAAGATGTATCGTGAGGAAAAAGGTACTTGGACGAAAGTTGCATTGGAAGGTGTGTCGGCATGACTCTTTGGTGCTTGGGAGTCAGCACGTTCTGCTAGGAGCCTCTACCGACTGATCGGTCATGAGTGAGACTCGGATCGTGTCCGAGTCACCATGAGCCTGTCCGGTCACATACTTAAGAGCGGTAGCAAGTTTGGGTTAGACCCAAACCTGAAATCTATTTGGGTTGGACCCGAATCAGACACGGACTGAGTCAGTGAGTCGGACTCGCAGTGAGAAATATAAGCCTTTTAGTGAATGGGCCACAAGTGAGTGGAGCCCACTTTTACTCCCTATATAAGTTGGGGCGCAGGTGCTTAGAAAACACAATTAGGTCATTCCATGTGTTGGAAACCCTAGCTCTAGTTCAGTCTAGCCGCCATACCGGACCTAGCAGTCCACCGCCAGCGCTCCTCCTCGTACATGTGAATACTGGCGGAGGTGTTGTACATTCAGCACTTCGACGATCGGATCGTAAGGACTACACTACATCAAGCGACGTGCTTCATCGATTCAACAACTACGCGTCTAGTGGTAATTCTCGTGGCCAACTATCTAAGCTAGATCTTGGTATCACCGCATAAGGAAAAGTTTTTGTTTATCTCTACGTGGCCCAACAGTGGTATCGGAGCTTTAGCTTCTGGTTTTAGGCTCGAGATCATGCATATGTGATATGCGGATGGTGTTAGATCGGATCTAATTGCAGTTTTGGTGGCTGACCTATGAGAGAGATCAGTTTTATACGTGGTTGATTGTATCAACTGTACTTGAGGAATTGGATAATATAGTTTTCGTAATTATACTATTGAGGTCGTGGAATGACATACCCCTACCTGTCGGCTTCCTCCATTAGGGTATACTGTGACACGTAAATCCGGATGCGGTGATCAAAGATCAAAGAGTTTGGTCGACTCGGAGTACGGATTGGATTTGGATAAAATTTTATCCGATGAAGAAATCCATGTTCAGAATGCAGATGAGATATGCATTTTCAAAAAAATCGTCGGGTGCTGCCCGCACCCGGGAGGGACTGCTGGCTTCGCCCTGTCGTAGCGCATTGGATGTCATTGCGAGTTTCACAACACCGGTAGATATCATATATATGCATAACTTGTTTTTGAAGGACGATGTTGTGAATGGTATGGCTTATATGCATGTGATGTGTGTAATCCATACGTGATCTACGTATCACGGTTTTTGTTAGCCGGCTAGAGCCTAGGTGTTGTCATCTTATTGTATAACGACCTGCGTGTTGGAATCTCTATTAATTTACATTACTAGCTAGTGTAGCTGTTTGGAGAATCCGGATGGCATGCAAGTCGATGTACAAGTCGGCTACATGGTTTAAGGCGCCACGTGACAAGAGTTGACACGAGTCGAATTACAAGCTTTGTTGAGTTAGAGATCACCATGAAAAGAGCCATACCATTTCACATTATAATTGCTTTATTTTGTGTTATTGTTATGTCTCTGTTTTACCTATATTAGATAGTTGGTAGAAAGAATCCCTCAAATAAGGTCTAGTCGATTTCCCCGCCAATGCTGCACCATCACAAGTCGGACATTTTTGGTAGTGGGCTCATAAAATTGAGGTGCTATCAATTCTTTCCGACTAGGTGGGTTTGAGTTGGACTCTTACAGCGGAAGCACTCGGTAATCTAGATGGGTCTATCACAACAGTTGTGGGACTCATGGAAGAGTCGGATGGGAGCCGGGGCATGTGGTGCCACCCGTCCAATAGGAGTTGTATGAGATGCGGTTGACAAGGAGTTGTCTACCTAGATCACTTGACGGCTAGCGGTGATGCTAAAGCTCACTAGTCGGCTTGCTTATTTAGGATCCTGAATCACTAAATAACCATCAGAGGGGTGTTGGTTCTAGTGGGCGGATAAGTATTAAAATATTTAATATGCTTCCTCTTTTATGGATACATGTGTTAAGTGTTTTGCATATTTTTCTGTTATAGATCAATGGCACCTAGCAGTCTCCCTCAGATTTCCAGTTTTGCTTTGAGAACCATCTTAGAGAAAGATAAGCTAAATGGAACTAACTTTACCAACTGGTATCATAATCTGAGAATTGTTCTCAAGCAAGAAAAGAGAGACCATGTCCTAGACAACCCACTTCTAGATGAGACGAATGAGAATGCGACTGTCGCAACCACCAATGCCTACCATAGGACTCGTGATGACTCTACGGAAATTAGCTATCTTATGCTTGCTCACATGGAACCGGACTTGCAGTAGCAGTTCAAGAATGTTGAGGCCTACGATATGATCGAAAGCCTCAAAAGTATGTTCTAGGCTCATGCAAAGACTAAGAGGTATCAAGTCTCTCAGGATTTGTTGAGCTGCAAGCTTAAGGATGGTGATCCGATGAGTCCACATGTGATCAAGATAGTTGGTTACGTGTAGTCTCTAGAAAGGCTTGGCTACCCCATTAGCGAAGAGTTCGCTACAAACATAATTCTGAACTCTTTTCCCTGTGCGTATGGGCAGTTCATATCAAACTACCACATACATGGTATGGATAAGAAGCTTAATGAATTACATGGGATGCTCAAGCAGGCTGAGGAGCATCTCAAGAAAGGCGTCAGTGAAGTGTTAATGGTGCAAAATAAGGCTAAGTTCAAGAAGAGTTCTTGGACTAAGAAGGAGAAGGCAAAGTTAGGAGGTAAGGCTAAGGACCCGTTCCAAAGCGCTTCCTCAAGGACTAAACCATCTCCTACAACTGGATCCACTTGCTTCTATTGCAAAGCGGATGGCCACTGGAAGAGGAATTGCAGCAAGTATCTGGCTGATAAATCCAAGAGTGGAGGTGTGACTTCTGGCTCAGGTATGCTTGTTTGCAATGTTATAGACATTTATCTTGCTTATGCACCTGGTAGTTCTTGGGTATATGATACCGGATTGGTTATTCAGATATGCAACTCGTTGCAGGGAATGGTAAGAACTAGGAGCGTGGCGAGAGGCAAGGTTGACATTCGAGTCGGCAACAAAGCAAGAGTCACTACATTGGAAGTCGGCACGATGCAACTTCATTTACCTTATGGACTCTTAATGGAGCTGAATAATTCTTATTATGTTCCAGTGCTTAGTCGAAACATTATTTTTGCCTCATGTTTGATGTGACAAGGCAATGAGTCGAATATTAAGAATAATGGTTGTTTTTTATATTTGAATGATATGTTTCACGGCTTTGCACCTGTCTAGGAAGGGTTATTTATTTTGAATCTTGATGGTGAATCTATCTATAACATAAATGTGAAAAGGTTGAAACCAAATGATCTGAATATGACTTACTTTTGGCATTGTCACCTTGGTTATATAAGTTAGAAACACATGAAGAAGTTCCATGATGATGGACTCCTAACTTTGTTCGACTTGGAGTTGTTCGAGACATGTGAATCTTGCCTACTCGGCAAGATGACCAAGACGCCTTTTGCAAACAGTTATGAAAGGGCGTCCAACTTATTGGGACTAGTACATAGTGATGTATGTGCCCCGATGAGCACGACAGCCAGAGGTGGTTATGAGTACTTCATTACCTTCACTAATGATTTAAGTACGTATGGATATATCTACTTGTTGAAACATAAGTCGGAAGCCTTTAAAAAATTCAAGCAATTCCAGAATGAGGTATAAAATCAACTCGGCAAGAAAATAAAGTTTCTTCGGTCGGACCAAGGCGGCGAGTACATGATCCATGAGTTTGATGACCATCTGAAGAGTTGTGGAATAGTTCCCTAAATCACTCCTCCAGGAACGCCACAGAGAAACGATGTGTCGGAAAGGAGGAATCGGACCTTGTTGGACATGGTACGATCAATGATGAGTTGGACATATCTGCCTTTATCATTTTGGGGTTATTGTCTAGAAACTACAGCGTTCCACTAAATAGACTACCATCAAAGTTGGTAGAGAAGACACCGCATGAGATGTGGACTGGCAAGAAGCCGAGTTTGTCTTTTCTTAAGATTTGGGGTTTTGAAGCTTTTGTCAAGCGACTTTAGTTGAAAAAGCTTACAGCCAAGTCGGATAAGTGTATTTTCGTGGGGTATCGAAGGGAAACCTTGGGTTACTACTTCTACAACCGAGAAGAGGGCAAAGTGTTTGCCGCTTAGAATGGTGTCTTCCTTGAGAAAGATTTTCTCAGACGGGGAGTCAGTGGGAGCACGGTGCAGCTCGAAGAAATTCGAGAGGAACCGGCCAGTAGCGAGTCGGGAAATGCCTTGGAGGTTGAGTCAGTCATGGTGGCTGAGCTAGCAACTACATCGACATTGCAAAGATCGGCCAGATTACGAAGTGTTCATGATGTGTTACTATTAGACAGTGATGAGCTAGCAACTTATACGAAAGCGATGGTGGGTTCTGATTCTGAGTCATGGCTTGGGGGCATGAGATCCGAGTTAAAATCCATGGATGAAAATCAAGTTTGGAACTTGGTTGATCTACCAGACAGTGCAAGACCCGTCGAGTGCAAATGGGTCTTTAAGAAGAAAACTAACATGGATGGAAATATTTCTGTCTATAAAGCACGACTTGTCACGAAGGGGTTCCGACAGGTTCAAGGAGTTGACTACGATGAGAATTTCTCACCCATAGCGATGCTTAAGTCAGTTCGGATCATGTTAGCTATAGCAGCCTATTTCAACTATGAGATATGGCAGATGGATGTCAAGACGGCTTTCCTCAATGGAAATTTAACCGAGGTTGTGTATATGATACAGCCCGAGGGTTTTTTCTATCTCGCTAAATCTAACAAGGTATGCAAGCTTCGGAAATCCATTTATGGGTTGAAGCAAGCATCTCGGAGTTGGAACATTCGGTTTGATGAGGTAGTCAAATCGTTTGGCTTCATCAAGAGTGATCATGATTCTTGTTTATACAAGAAGTTTAGTGGGAGCAAAGTAAACTTTCTGATCTTATATGTGGATGACATATTACTGATTGTAAATGATGTCTAGATGTTACAAGAAACCAAGGAATCATTGATAAAGAGTTTTTCGACGAAGGACTTGGGTGAGGCGACTTACATACTAGGAATCCGGATCTATAGAGATAGATCAAGGCAGCTCATTGGATTGAGTCAGCGTACATATTTGGACAAAGTGTTGAAGAAGTTCAACATGGAATCGTCTAATAAGGGGTTCTTACCGATGTCCCATGGCGTAAAACTTAGCAAGACTCAATGTCCTTCGACAACTTATGAGCGAAGTCGGATGAGTGCGATTCCGTATGCTTCTGTAGTCAGATCCATCATGTATGCTATGATTTCTACTAGGACGGATGTTTCCTATGCTCTAAGTGTTGTGAGAAGATACCATGCTAACCCTGGAGAGATCCACTAGGCAGCAGCTAAAAATATCCTTAAGTACTTGAGAAGGACTAAGGATATGTTCCTAGTTTATGGAGGTGAGGATGAACTCAGTGTAAGGGGTTACATGCATGCGAGTTATCTCACTAACTCGGATGATTCTCGTTCGCAATCCAGATATGTGTTTATGATAAACGGAGGGGCTATGAGCTAGAAGAGTTCCAAGCAAGAGACGGTGTCCGCGTCTACGATAGAGGCTGAGTATATTGTTGCCTTGGAGGCAACAAAGGAAGCCGTTTGGATGAGGAATTTCTTCATGGATCTTGGTGTGGTTCAGGGCTCGTCCAATCCGTTAGACGTGTATTGCAACAACAATGGTGCTATTACACAAGCCAAGGAACCTAGACAACACCAGAAGAACAAACATATACTCATGCAGTACCACCTAATTCGCCAGTTCGTGGATCAAGGTGGTATTAAGTTATGCAAGGTACATACGGATGCAAATATTGCGGATCCGTTGACAAAACCATTACCATAGCTGAAGCATGAGGCGCACCTGGGAGCTATGGGCATTAGATTCCTAGACATGTGATGTCGGATGATTGACTCTAGTGCAAGTGGGAGACTGTTGAGAATATGCCCTAGAGGCAATCATGTATGATGTTATTCCCAATGGATTCATAAAGTTATTGTCCATGTATGAACTACTGATATGTATCACTGAATATATGATTCGATTGTGGACTATATATTCATGTTGTTCATATTAGTTGTCCTTGGTCATTGGGGTTGTGCTAGACACACAACTTAGACTAATGTGAAAGTCGGTTGTTGACTCGGTTCCACTTTTTGTGGGCATGGTGATGCCATTCCGACTTACACAGATTCGGCTAAAGAGTTTAGCGAGTTGGACTGACCCATATTATGGTACAACGAAAAAGTCGTCATGTGTATGTCTCAATAAATGTAATCCTTAGACCTGAGGTTATTGCACAATCCGAGTTAAGGATCACAGACTTAGGTTCTGTCAAACGTTGTTTCGTCAGTGGGCAATGTTGACCCACAAGTATAGGGGGTGTATCACAGTATTTTTGATAAGTAAGAGTGTAGAGCCCAATGAGGAGCAGAAGGTGTTGACGAGTGGCTTGGAACAGGAATTCTCTGTAAATACTTAGCAAACAGATTTTTAGGGGTTTTTGATAATGCAGATAAATAAAGTACGAGTAAATAAAGACAATAATAATAGATGCAGCAAGTGGCCCAATCATTTCTTTAGAAAAGGACAAGCCGGTTTTATTACTTAAGATGACCAAACGTTCTCGAGGACACATGGGAATATCGTCAAGTGCTTTCGCTTCATATAGTTGATTAATCTTCTTTAGTTTGATAAGTGTTGTGTGGGTGAACCTGTGCTAATGTACTGACCTTCCTAGGACTAATACATACTTGTGATTATACCCCTTGCAAGCATCCGCAAGTACAAGAAAGTAATTAAGATAAAAACCTAACCACAACTTTAAACTCTGAGATCCTACACTCCCTTGTGCAAAGGTTTCCTAACGAGGGTTCAGGTTTCTATCACTTTGGCAACCCCTACGATTAGTAGCCAAGTACACAATGCATTCCCCTAGGCCCATAAAGGTGAAGTGTCATGTAGTCAACGTTCACATGACACCACTAGAAGAATAACACCACAACTTAAATATCAAACTACTGAATCTTTCTCAACACAATTCCACTACTAACAACATGACTTCTCCCATGTCCTCAAGAACTAAACGAACTACTCACAAGACATCATATGGATCAAGATCAGATATGATATAATGATAAGTAACAATTTGAACATGACAATGATTCAATGGTTCCACTCAATAGCATCAACTACAACAAGTAATCAACACCGGGAAAGTTTCCCCTAAGAACTATGCAAGATTCAACCCAATTGTTACAGCATATGAAGTGGTGATGATGGTGCTAAAGGAGATGATGATGGATATGATGATCCCGATGAAGTCCAGCTTGATGGTGGTGTTGATGGTGATGATCTCCCCTCTCCAGGAAGGAATTTCCCCAGCAGATTTCTGCCTACCAGAGAGCTCTTTCTCTCTCTATAGTTTTCTGCCCCGCATAGGTGGCAGAATCTTTTTGTGGTCGCTCCCCTAGTCTTAGGGTTTCATGGGGATCATATACGCCAAAGGGGAGAGCCGGAGGTGGGCCAGGGTGGCCACACCACCTGGTGGCGCGACCAGGGCTGGCCCGCACCAGGGGGTGGCGTGGGCCCCCTGTGGCCCAACTCCGCTCCCCTTCTGGCATCCTTTATCTTATGGAAAAATAGGATTTCCATGTATTTTCCGGGATTTTCTTTTCTTCATGAATTTCGCCTCCAAACAACGCCTTTTCCATCAGAATCCTGAATTCAGCGGTCCATCCTCCAAAAGTCATTAACCATGCAAAAACAAATGAAATAACATAAGTATCATCTCTTAATATGAAATATATCAATGAATAATAGTAAATTATGATATAGAATAGTGATGCAAAATGGATGTGTCAACTCCCCCCTAATACGTCCATTTTGCATCACTATTCTATATCATAATTTATTGTTATTCATTGATATATTTCATATTAAGAGATGATACTTGTGTTATTTCATCTGTTTTTGCATGGTTGATGACTTTTGGAGCATGGACCGCTACAGTCAGGATTCTGATAGAAAAGGTGCTGTTTGGAGGCAAAATTTGCGAAGATCAGAAAATTCGGGAAAATACATGGAAAATTCTATTTTTCCAGAAGACGAAGATTGCCAGAAGGGGGAGTGGAGATGGGCCACGGGGGCCCACACCACCCCCTGGCGCAGGACACCCCTAGCCGTGCCAGCAGGTGGTGTGGCCGCCCTGGCCCACTCCATGCTCTCCCTCTGGCATATATTATCCTCACGGAACCCTAATACCTTGAGGGTGACCACAGAAAGATTCCGCCGCCTCTTTGGGCGGAAAACACCAAGATAAAGATCTCTCCGGCAGACAAAATTCTGCCGAGGGATTCCTTCCCGGAGAGGGGAGATCATCGCCATCAACACCACCATCAAGCTGGACTTCATCGGGATCATCATGATCATCACCACCATCATCACCACCAGCACCATCATCACCACTTCATACAGATGTAACAATTGGGTTGAATCTTGCATAGTTCTTAGGGGAAACTTTCCCCGTGTTGATTGCTCCTTGTAGTTGATGCTATTGAGTGAACCATTGAATTATCGTTTATGTTCAGATTTTTACCTATCATTATATCATATCTAATATTGATCCATATGATGTCTTGTGAGTAGTTCGTTTTGTTCTTGAGGACATGGAAGAAGTCATGTTGTTAGTAGTGGAGTTCTGTTGAGAAAGATTCAATGATTTGACATTTAAGTTGTGGTGTATTTGTTCTAGTGGTGTCATGTGAACATCGACTACATGACACTTCACCTATATGGGCCTAGGGGAATGCATTGTGTATTTGGCTACTAATCGTAGGGGTTGCTGGAGTGACATAAACCTGGACCCCCATTAGGAAACCTTTGCACAAGGGATGTCAGGGTCTTAGAGTTTAAAGTTGTGGTTAGGTTTCTATCTTAATTACTTTCTTGTACTTGCGGATGCTTGCAAGGGGTATAATCACAAGTATGTATTAGTCCTAGTAAGGTCAGTACATTAGCACAGGTTCACCCACACAACACTTGTCAAACTAAAGAAGATTAATCAACTATATGAAGAGAAAGCACTTGACGATATTCATGTGTGCCCTCGAGAATGTTTGGTCATCTTAAGTAATACAACCGGCTTGTCCTTTGCTAAAGAAAGGATTGGGCCACTTGCTGCATCTATTATTATTGTCTTTTATTTACTCGTACTTTATTTACCTGCATTATCAAAAACCGCTAAAAATCCGTTTGCTAAGTATTTACAGAGAATTCCTGCTCCAAGCCATTCGCCAACACCTTTTGCTCCTCGTTGGGTTTGACACTCTTACTTATCGGAAATACTGTGATACACCCCTATACTTGTGGGTCATCAAGACTATTTTCTGGCGCCGTTGCCGGGGTGTGAAGCGCTATTGGAGAGTGGAACTGGTAAAGGAAACTTCTACTGTGAGTATTGTTTACTTCTATTAGTTGCTTTATTTTCAATATGGATAATTCGCTGAGTTTCTTATTTTGTAATGCTACTACCACTGCTAAGGTAGTAGATGAACCACCACCTGCTGAGAATGATGCTTTTAAAATACCTACAAGAATTATTGATCGTGTTATGGATAACTATTATGTTGGAGATGGAACTGTCCATCCTGGTGATCATTTGCTCTTTATACACGAATTATGCGGGTTGTTCAAGTGTGCAGGTATTACAACAGATCAAGTCAAGAAGTAGTTATTCTCATTATCACTAAAAGGAAGAGCTGAAGAATGGTATAAGCTATTGAAGAATGGTCAAGCTCTTGAATGGGAGGAAATAGTGCCTCTCTTTTATTCAAAATTTTATCCTCCTAGTGAGATTCATAAAGATCGAAATCAAATATACAACTTTTGGCCTCTTGATGGAGAGAGTACAGCTCAAGCTTGGGGGAGATTGAAGTTATTAATGCTCAAATGTCCTATTCATGAGCTCCCTCACAATATTATTATCAATAACTTTTATGCAAGGCTTTCTCTTCATGATAAGGATTTATTGGATGCTTCTTGTGCTGGATCATTTACACGCATGGAAGAAGAAGCTAAATGGGATCTTCTAGATCATATTCAAGACAATGCTGAAGCATGGGAGAATGACAACCTAAGAAAGTCAGGTATAAATTATGATTATGAATGCATTGAATCTTTTATGGGAACCGATGATTTTCAAAATATTAATAATTCTTATGGTCATGATTCTCAAGTTATTGCAAATTATTCTAAGGCTTTTGCTTCCTATATTAAAATTCCCAAAAAGAAATGGAATAAGTATCATGAACCTTATAAAGACATTGTTAATAGTGTTCCTGCAAGAAATACTAAAGTTTATACTGCTAATCATGTTTTACCTGAACCTTACATTGAGAAAGTGCCTTTCCCGGTTAAAGTAAAGGAACATTCTATGATAGCTAGTATGGTTAATGAAAGTACAAATAAAGCTGTTTAACCTGATAAACAAATGGATGACGAACCTATAATAGCAAATGTGAAAGATTTTGTCACTAAATATGAAGAAGATGGACACACTATCCTCTGTAAGGATATCCCTAATATTGTTTCACAAAGTAGTGTTATGAGAGCTAGTGTCCCTGTGTTTTCTGTTAGGATAAGTGATCATTGGTACAATGGTTCTTGTGATAGTTATATCATTAAATTTATGCATGATACTAAAAGTTATTATGAGAGAGGGAAGACTGTTCTTATGCATCTCAATAATATCAAGTTTCCTCGTTTTATGCTTAAAGTCTTTATGTTGCACTTGTTTTGTCTTCCTATGCTAGCAGTCCCTGGTTTCAACAACTTGTTTGCTTACAAAATTCCCTTGCATAGGAAGTGGGTTAGACTTAAACATTTATATTTTTTCTTCTTGATGCCCTCTTTTACTTCAATTCATATTCTTATATGAGCTTCATTGAAATTATCATGCCCATCTTAACAGCAATAAAGAAAGAGCTTTTTGGGAGACAACCCAATTTATTTTTGCTTTTAGTTTGTTTTGTTTCTTTGAGTCTTGGAAGTTATTACTCCGGTAATAACCTCTCCTTATCCTTTTTGTTTGGTTTTTGTGTCAAGATCAACCTCTAATGAGAGAGAAGTAAGATTTGGGGAAGTTCCTGTCCCGAAACAGATTTTTGTGCTTCACCGTAAAAATTCGTGAGAGATCTCTGTATGCCGGATTGAGCTGTAATTGTTTGTGTTTCTGCCCCAGGTTATTATTTAACTTTTGTTAGTTTTGCACTTTTTGATTTGAGCGACAGAAGACTTTCGAAAAAATTGATCTTTACCTGATGTCCTGTTTTGACAGATTTTTGCCACTCTTGCATTTGCTTCTTAAATCGATTTCCTTTTTGGATTCTTTTGGGTTTTCAGAAGGAGTTGTTTAAGTAGCTTATGTTTTAATGGATTTCAGTTGAAATTGAACTTGAAAGGTTTATTACCTCGATTATACTGATGTTGCTAATGAGAATTGTGTGAAGTATTGTGTGAAATGAATTTCCAGGTTAGTGGAGAAAATGGTTTAATAATAAAGTGAAAGGTTACATGACTCGAGAAATATGTGTATGAAGATGAAGATGTTGATGTTATTCAAGTGGTGACTCCGGAAGAATCTACTAAAGACCAAGTTCAGAGACCTGCAGAGTCCGTTTTCGAATAGGTAATAGTTCTAGTAAGAAAAGTTCCGCAAAAATTCTGTCAAATTATATTTTTGGAGTTTTTACCCAACAAGGAAAGCAACGAAGCGAAAGAGGAACGGAAACGGAGCCAGGGTGGCTCACACCACTCCCTGCCGCGGGCTCCTCTGGCCACGCCAGCAGGTGGTGTGGCCACCTCGAACTCCGTCTCCGACCTGTTTTCTCCCATTACCTTCCTTTTGTTGTAAAAATTCATAATATATAATCCCTCGGATCCCCCGAGGTTCATATATCGTGTTCTCGTCATGTTTTTGTTTCGATCTGTTTCTGCCAGGAACTATTCTCAAAGTTTAGAAGCACAACGGTCTCCGCCAAGGATAAGGGAAAGGAGCCTGCAGAGAAGGAACCCCAAGGCACTGGGCAGGAGAAGAAGATTAAGAGTAAAGATGAAGAGGAGGCAAGGAAAAGCCAGCATCCGCACACCGGCACTACCATTGCAAGCATTGGAGTGTTGGCAAACCCTGCCAAGATCAAAAGGACTGCACGGATGTCAACTAGAGGGAAGCCTCCACGTCACTGTTTGGCTCCACGGAAAAGAAGACTTCAAGGAGGAAGAGTGGGGAAAGAATCACAAGAGCTGGAATTCACAACCCAACATGATAATGAGCCGCATTGAGGAAAACTCGGAGCTGATTCGTACTCTCACCTTTGAGATTGAGGACTTGGGGAAATTAATCAAAAAGCTCATCGAGAGAATACCACCACCACCGAAGGAGTAATTCGTCATCAGGTTTTGGCATCCCCTTGGTTTGTTCCAAGCTTGGGGGAGTGCCGCGGTATCATATCACTATCTTCTATCTTTTTACCTTTTTAGTACAGTCATATCATGAATAGAGAAGTTATCTTGTAGGATGGTTTGCATTATGGAAGTGTCCCCCCTATCGTTAGATATATATGTATCCCTTGGTGTGAGTTGCTGTTATAGAATATTAATGAGAAGTTCTATCATTTACTCTTTTGCATATCTTATATTAGTTTTCAATTCATGTTATATGATTGATCTTGTCGTTAGTATTGGCATCACTTTGGGATCATTGAGTTAATTTAGTTGGTTTTGGCAAACCTGGCTCGGTCAGTAGCAAGACTATTTTGAGAATTGAATGAAAAAGATAAAAGTACTCTTAAAGAAATATAATTTCATCATCTTTCTTTCTTGATTTGCTCATAAGTTTAGTATTCCCTAGTGAAGATCTTTTGTGCTTCCAAGGAAGATTGCATGTTTGTTTCTATCGCTTGTATGTTTGTTTGTTTCCTTCAACTCTTATGCTTGCTACCCAGCCATGCTAGCCAAAAACCTGTACTGAGAGGGAATGCTTCTCGTGCATCCAATCCGTAAACCAAAACCTATGCCATTTGTGTCCACCATACCTACCCACTAGCACTATTGCTATTCCAAGTAAATTCATGTTTTTATCTACCTTCCGAATTAAACTTGTTATGTGAAAATTAGTGATTAAAGCTCTCATGAACTTGATGTCACACTTTACTTTCTTGCACTTAATAAACTTGAACCATTGTGCCCATTTGACAAGGGTTTAACTCGTCAATTCCCATTGTTATGGACTTGGGTTTTGGAGGAGGGAGCACTAGAGGCATCAATCGGCTAGCAAACAAGCACACAAGGACGCAAGTTTTACCCAGGTTCATGCCTCGTAGAGGTCCCTACTCCTGCTTGTCTGCTCTTGGAATTAATGAAGGAATCGAAGATTATAGGGGCGCGCAGATGCAATATGGCGAGAGTCGTGGAAACTAAGGTGGTGATTGTCCTCCTCAGTCCCCCCTCCTAGCCTTTATATAGATAGGCTAGGTCTCAGGTAGCAGGTCGAGTCGGTTACAAGTTAGGGGTTTCCCTTTAAACTTTCTATCTTTAAGCTTCGTCTTATCTCGCAAGCAATCTAGAGTCCATGGGACACTCGAAGTCTTCAGTGGGCCTTGGCAACGCCGTGGGCTTCAACCGTACCTGGACCGTATATACCAAACTCGAGTACCTATAGGGTATACCCATGTCAGTAGAACCCGAGTGTCCAGTGGAATCGTAGATTCGACTAGGGACTTTATGAAGTCTTTCGAGTGCATGACTGAGCATTTTCGAGTGTTCTGTTTATGTCATAGGGATTGTTGATATACATGCCTGATTTATCCGATGTATCGATATCAGTTAACTGCCTTAGGGCAAAACAACGCAATCTACTCAAACTCGAGTCCCCGGACTCGAATTCAGAAAAGTGCTGGCGTAATTCGACTCATGCCGCGGAGGTCTTACAGGAGTTGAATTCCAGTGTATAAGTGTGAGCACTCGACGCGTCCGTCAAGGCATATTCATCGTACGTGCAGGTACGGATATATTTCTGGTAGTGCGCAGCAGATGCATTGCCAGGTCTTATTCAGGTCTTACCTTCACGCTGTAAGCGCGGCATCCGAATTTTTATCATCGTGGAGATGATTCGGGTGGCCCAGGAGACGTAGTCTCTTTGTAGGGAAAAATATGAGGCGGAATCGCCATAACTTTTCGAGTGTGGATGTTATCAACACACAGTACGATGTACAAATAATCATAGGGTGTGCGACCAGTGATCCCTATGGGAGTAGCCCCCGAGTGCCTGGTTGAGTCGAAGACTCAAGCGGGGACTGAAGAACTTTTGCGACTGCTGTCGTCTTTTGTTGCTTGTTTTAGTCGAATTTGCTTCCGACGCTCCCTATGGGAGTAACCCATGATCCATAATCGAATCGTAGATTCAAGTGATGGGTATGCCTTTAATGTTCATAATCCTGCATAAAAATAAATCGTAGGGTGCACGACCAGCGCTCCCTATGGGAGTAGCCCCCGAGTGCTTGGTGGAGTCGAAGACTCGAGCAAGGACTAAAGTAGTCGAATCCTCTACTGCTAAACTCAATGACGTCAGTGCTGACGACGTGATGACCTCAGTTGCCCACGTGAGCGGCTTTGTCGGGACGTGACGAGTGGTGGTCCCACTTTCTGACTTTGATTTGATCGGGCGTGTGTAATCTTCTGTTTTAACTGTGTCTCCTCGATTTCTGCGCGTAATGGAGATAGTGGGGGACGGTTCGTGTTATGTCTTCACCACGTGTCGATGGCGATGTGCGCCATGCGTCCGGTAGGGTTTCTGCTGGCTGTTGGATGGCACCTGCGAGGAGGTTAAGTAGTGGCGCAGCTACGGTAATTTTTCCCATCTGCCTTTCTCTGCTCGTGCCTCTATTGCCGTTGCCGCTGTTCTCTGCTTCCCTGCGCACTTCTCCTTCGTGGCACTAGACCATCTCCGTGTCTTCCCCAGCTACTTTCTTCGCTCTCATCGCCTGCGGAAGATGGGCAAGAAGAAGGAAGGCGCCGCCTCTGGTTCCGCGACCGCCACTACCACCGCCAAGAAGGGCGGTGCCGCCACTGTGGGTACCGGCGCCGCCGACACCGGTGAGAAGAAGGGTGCGGGCACCCGCGTCACCAATGACGCGTGGCGCGCATCCAACAACAAGTCCTCCGAGGTCCATCTTCTGCGCCAAGATGGGGTTCTTCCGCGTGCCGAGGATGACTCGCGAGTGCCTGGTGACGAGGTAATCCCCCGTCCTCCTTCGGGTTTCCAGGTGATGTTCCTCATGTTCATCATCCGCGGTCTTTCGCTACCCTTGCATCCTTTTGTCAGGGGCCTTCTTTGTTTCTATGGGCTCCAGCTGCATCAGTTGTCCCCGAACTCTCTTCTCCACATTGCGTGCTATATCACACTTTGCGAGTGCTGGCTCGGAATCGAGCCACACTTTGGCCTCTTTAAGAGGCTTTTTAAGCTGAAACGCCAGTTGGCTTCAGGCTCGCTAGTCTACGACGTAGGAGGCTGCAGAATCCACGTCGATTCCTTCGCTACTTACTTCGACATCAAGCTCACTACCTCCGTCCAAGGGTGGAGAGACAAGTGGTTCTACATCTACGACCAGAAGGCCGACGGAGAGCATTACGGACTCGCGCCCTTCGATCCCGCGATGTCGTGCAGGAGGAGGTGCTCCTGGAAGAATATCATCATGCCTGGTGAGTCCGAGGAAACGGAGGTGCTGTATAAGCGTGTCTGCGACCTCGAGAGTTGCATAGGTAAAGAAGAGGGAGGCACTGCCCTTATTCGCACATGGTTGAGCTGTTGTGTCCAGCCTCTGCAAGCCAGAGTCCACCCCATGTTCCGCTGGGTTCACACGAATGATGCCACTCGCGTATCTGCCGATGGCATTTCCGCGGGTGAGGTTGATAAGCGGGTGCGACTGGTGACCAAGTACACCACCAAGGAGGTTCTCCTGATTGATCCAGTCGTGCCTCCTTTTGATGCTTCAAACCCTCCGCCTGAGGTAAAAAACTTATTCAAAGTGTTTCCTTTTTGACTGCTTTTATGATTTTTGACATACGTTGTCGTATCTTCGAATGAAGGACTGGAAGGTATCTCCCAGCTTGCCTCCTTTGCCTGAGGGGATTATCCCTCACAAAGTGGAGGAGGAGGACGAGTCGGAGTCGATCGTCCCAATCGAAGAGGAGGAGGGATCCCCCGAGTCCATGATGGCTCGGTGTTGATGTAGAGCTCGTTAGGAACCCCAAGAGGAAGGTATGATGAGCACGGCAGCAAGTTTCCCTCAGTTATGAAACCAAGGTTTAATCGAACTAGTAGGAGCAAGGAAACATCCCAAAGGTGTTGCTAGCTGAGCCTTGGCAGGGCGCACTACCGGTGCTAGTAGCAACGTGGAGACCTGCACAACACAACCACAAAACTTTGTCCCCAACTTACGATGAGGTTGTCAATCTCACCGTGTTTTGCTAAAAACAAAGGATTAAACATATCGAATGGAAAGAAGTAATAGTTTACAGAAAGTAAACACAAAGCAGTAAATAATTTATAGATTGTATGTAAAAGAAAAGGACCGGGATCCATAGTTCACTAGAGGTGGCTCTCCTTAAGATAGATAACATGCTGGGTGAACAAATTACAGCGGGGCAATTGACAAACATCGAGAAAGCAATACATGCATATACTAATCATCTTGACTCCTTTGGAACTTGATTGGGCATTACAACATTATACATAGACCGCTATCCAACTGCATCTATTACTAATAATCCACCTTCAGTTTATCATCCGAACCCCCTCCAGTATTAAGTTGCAAGCAACAGATTATTGTTTTACGAATTGCGTGTAAAGTAAACAATACGATTGTTCTATGAACAAAGGATTGTTGTTTTCTCCCTAGTAGCAACAACACATCTAGTACCTTAGAGATTTCTGTCACTTCCCAGTTACTGGAGGCATGAACCCACTATCGAGCATAAATACTAACTCTTGGAGTTGCTAGCATCTACTTGGCCAAGATAGCTACTAACAATAGAAAGCATGCAAGATCACAAATAACAAAGACATGATAGAGTCAATAATCAATCTGAAATAACATCTCAATATCCATCGGATCCCCGCAAACACAACATGCAGAATTACAAATAGATGATCTTGATCATGAACGAAGCTCACAAGATCTAGACATGAAAGCACAAAGGAGCAGAACCAGCCATCTAGCTACTACATGGATCCGTAGTTCAAGGATGAACTACTCATGCATCACACCGGAGGCTTGCATGATGACGAAGAAGGCCTCCAGGGTGAATTCCCCTCTCCGGCAGGGTGCCCGGAAGAGCTTCAGATCCCTCCCGATCTAGCGATGGAGATGACGATGGCTACAGACTCTTTCGTGGATTTTTGATCGGGTACTTAGGGTTTTCGTCCCGAGGGTAATATATAGGCGGAAGGAGAGGCCGAGGGGGTGCTGGGGTCGGCCAGACCAACCCCTGGCGCGGGCCAGGCCTGGCCGCACGGCCAGGTGGTGTGGCCGGCCTCCAGCCCTTCTCCGTCTCGTATTCTAGCATCTAATGACATCCGGAAAAATAGGCACTTTGGCTTTTGTCCCGTCCAATTCCGAGAATATTCATTTTCTGACTTTCCTAGAACCAAAAACAGCAGAAAACAGGTAGCATGCACTGTGGGTCTTGTTAATAGGTTAGTCCAAGAAATCATATGAAAAGTACTCCAAAGTGTGGACAAAACACAAGAAAGTGGATAAAACCAAGCATGGAACATCAAAAATTATAGATACATTTGCAATGTATCAACATCCCCAAGCTTAACTCCTGCTCGTCCTCGAGTAGGTAAGTGATAAAAAGAAAGAATAATTTTTGAGGTGACATGCACCATCAAAGACTTGATCAAAGTATTTGTAAAACATTCAAAGCTGGGATCATAGTACTTCAATCATAACATGAAAGACAAAGTTCTAGCAATAAGACAAAGAAACTATGATGCAACATGAAAAGGCACAAACAAAAGATTCATGAATAACAATGCTTTGCAAGACGTTTGTTTGTTTCACATAAAGAAAACATAGCATAATAGTATTCAGCTTGTCCCTCATAGAGTAGCAAATATAAATGCATAGGACACCTTCAAAGTTCATAAGAGTGACTAGATACAAATAGTTTAAAACAAGAAATATCAAGTTATTCATCAATCAACTAGTCTTGGGACAATGCACATAGAACTAAGAATGGCCACTATGCTCTCAAAGTAGGTGCATAAAGGTAGAAGGTGGAGACTCAATATAATGGTGGAAGAAAGGCCTTCATAAAAGGAAGCAGGGATTCAAGTTTCATAAAGAGCTTCCAAAAATTATGGTACTTATAGCTTTCAGCTCTCATTGCCCCTATCATAAGCATCTTGAAGTGATTAAGGTTAAAGTGAACAAACTATGGTGTACATGCTTGATGAAGTATAAGTCAGGAATCTCATGTCCCTTGTATACGAGGAATCTCAAGTTTAGTCACCGGTAATTTCTTGTCATCGTAAGTACATGTGTATCATAGAGAAGCGCCAACAGGGTACCCCTTGCCCGATGATACGGAAGAATCCTCATATCAAAATGACAAGGCAAGCAGACAACGAGCATCTCAGCAATCTTCTTATTTACCATGGGAATATGGTGCTTTTTTCTCTCTTTCCTCTTTTCATAATCTCTTTTTTTTTTCTTTTTCTCTTTTTTTTCTCAATATAGGACTCATTTTTTATAAGAAGAATGCTTCATAGACGACTCATTATGGTTACGCTACAGGTTTCCACCATGTCAGCATGGATTAGACCAGCGGCCCAGGCGTTTCTCTAACACATATACATAACTCCATGGACTTACAAGCTCCCCTTTCATTTCACACCGACGACATCCATATACAAAAGAGCATGATATCAACTAGGTACAAGTACCAAGTGCAATGTTGAAAGCGTTCCCCATGACATCATGGTTCTGCTAATTCCCAACAAATAAGTGCAAGCATATACAGCATAGACGACACAATGGTTCAAGTTTATTAAGGGCAAGAAAAGTAAAGTGTGCCATCAAGTTCATGAGAGCTTTAATCACTAGTTTTCTCATAACAAGTTTAATTCGGAAGGTAAACAAAAACATGAATATACTTGGAATAGCATATGCTAGTAGGTAGGTATGGTGGACTCTTTGGAATAACCTGGTTTAGGGAGTTGGATGCATGAGTGGAACTCATACTTGGTTGTGGAGGCTAGAAAAAGACTGGGAGCAACAAACCAAGAGAGCAATAATGGCCATAATCATGCAGAGCGACAAAACATCATTGATCAAAGCATAAAGTGATACTACAAGTTGAAAACTAAAGGATCATAAAGGCTATGGTGACTTGAGATAGTCATAACATGGTGTGAGCATGCGCCAAGTCAACCCAAATAAAGCATCAAAGGAGAATACCACTATACTATGCTTTAATATGCTAAAACAACGCATGATTCATCCAAGGCACATTAAGCAATCTCAATTGTTCAAAACAAGTCATGCTACAAGAAAGAATATTAAGCATAAAGCCAAAACAATATCAAGCATGGCATGACAGAGCATAGGCCACAGTCAAAAACAAGCTCTTTTTACCACATAAGTATGAACTTTCCTACTCTTTTCCAAACTAAACCAAACTATTTGCAAACCAATGTATGAAAGAGGGGGTCCAACCAATTTATTCAGAAAACTAAGAAAACCAAAGCAAACAAAAAACCGAAACGAAAACGAAAAAGAAGACGCTCCAAGAACAACACAACTGTGCATGAAACAATAAAAAGGAAGCGTTTGGAAGAAACCTGGGATTTTTATTGATGAAGAAGGGGATTCCTTGGGAATCCCCAAGCTTTGACGCTTGTACTTATTGGATATTTATTGGGGTGACACGCGTGGCATCCCCAAGCTTGATCTTTAGTCCATCCTTCATCTCATTACTCATTCCTTCCATACATCTGAAATTTTTCCTTCATACAAAACTTCACACAATCTTTATTAGCAACATTAGTGCACTCAAGATAAATAAGTCTTAAGTTTCAGTTCTAACACCAAATAAACTTCCATTAGAACACTAGCTACAGTAGCACTTCCCTCAAAAAGCTCAATTCCCCAAAAGAACTCAAAAAGGAACCAACAAGAAGCAAATGCAGAAAATGGCAGAAATCTGTCAAAACAGACCAGCAGGAAAAGACGAAATTTTTCGAAGAACTTGTGTTGCTCAAATCAAAAAGTGTTGGACTAACGAAAGTTATATAACAACCTGGGGCAGAAGCACAAAAATTCACGCCTCAAAAATACGTTCATAGATTTTACACGAATTTTTACGGTGAAGCACAGAAATCTGTTTCGGGACAACAACTTTCCCAATCAATACTTCTCTCTCATTAGAGGTTACTCTTGGCACAAAAAGCAAATAAAAAGGATAAGGAACTGTTATTACTGAAGTAATAACTTCCAAGACTCATCTAAAACTTTTGGGTTATCTCCCAATAAGTACTTTTCTTTAACGCCTTTAAGTTAGGCATAAGAAGCAAGAAAAAGAATCAAGTGTTCTCAAATGAAGAAGCATTAAGACCAAATTTTGTTTTCATAGGAGAGGCAAAAGAAATCTTCTCTCTCTTCTTAGGGAAGTGTTCTATACCTTTCTTGACTGGGAGTTGATATTTAATGGTGCCTTCTTTCATATCAATAATGGCACCAACAGTTCTAAGAAAAGGTCTTCCCAAAGTAATAGGACAAGAAGCATTGCATTCAACATCCAAAACATAGAAATCAACGGGGACATAGGAATTGTTAACCATAATAAGAACATCACTAAGACTCCCCATGAGTTTCTTTTTATCATTATCATCAAGTGGGACATTCAAATAACAATCTTCAAGTGGAGGCAAATCAAGCATATCATAAATCCTTCTAGGCATAATAGAAACACTACTATCAAGATCACATAAAGCTTTAAAATCAAGGTCATTCACTTTCATATTAATGATGGGTTCCCAACCATCTTCTTGTTTTATAGGAATAGAAGCTTTATGTTTCATCTTTTCTTCTTTAATCTTTATGAGAGCATCTGTAATGTGTTTTGTAAAGGCCATGTTCATAGCACTAGCATTAGGACTTTTAGCAAGCTTTTGTAGGAACTTAATAACTTCAGAGATATTGCAACCATCAAGATCAAAACCATACTTATCATCTAAAGTAGTAGAGATATTACTAACCTCAACACTAGTGGTGGTGATAGTAGAAACACTAATGTTTCTAGCAATTTCATCTTCTCTTTCCCACTTAGCATGTAATTCAGCTAATAGTCTAACATTTTCATCAATTCTTACTTGTATGGCATTAGTAGCTGCAAAGGGATTATCATTAGTTTCAGGTTTAGCAGCCATTGTATCCAAAGAAGATTGAGCTTCATCCAAAGATGCTATATTTCTTTCAGCATTAGAGAGTTTTTCCTCAACAGTTTTATTGAAAGCAGTTTGCTTACTAATAAAGTCTTTAAGCATAACTTCAAGTTCAGAGGGTGCACTCCTATTATAGTTGTAGGAACTTCCATAAGCATTACCATTGTTGGGTGGATATGGCTTATAATTGTTGTTACCAAAATTATTCCTATAAGCATTATTGCCAAAGTTGTTATTTCTTATGAAGTTCACATCAACTTGCTCTTCTTGAGCAACCAAAGAAGCTAAAGGGACATTATTTGGATCAATATGGGATTTCGCATTAACAAGCATAGACATAATAATATCAATCTTATCACTCAAGGAGGAAGTTTCCTCAACAGAATTTACCTTCCTACCTTGTGGAGCTCTCTCAGTATGCCATTCAGAATAATTAACCATCATATTGTCCAGAAGTTTTGTTGCAGCACCCAAAGTAATGGTCATAAAGGTACCTCCAGCAGCAGAATCCAATAGGTTCCTTGAAGATTAGTTCAATCCTGCATAAAAAGTTTGGATGATCATCCAAGCAGTCAGTCCATGAGTGGGACAATTCTTTACCAAAGATTTCATTCTTTCCCAAGCTTGAGCAACATGCTCATTATCAGATTGTTTAAACTTCATTATTTCACTTCTCATAGATATAATCTTAGCAGGAGGATAGTATTTTTCCAATGAAAGCATCTTTGCACTTAGTCCAAGAATGAATTCAACCATTCTTTAGCTTTTCCTGTCAAAGAGAAAGGAAACAATTTCAGCTTAATAATATCACCATCTACATCCCTATGCTTTTTCATCTCACAAAGTTCAACAAAGTTATTTAGATGGGCAGTAGCATCTTCATTATCAATACCAAAAAATTGTTCTCTCATAACAAGATTGAGTAAAGCAGGTTTTATCTCAAAGAAAGTATCTTCAGGCATAGGTGGAGCAATAGGTGTGCTCATAAAATCATTGTTGTTGGTGCTAGTGAAGTCACACAACTTAGTGTTTTCAAGAGTAGTCATTTTTTTGTGTTTTCAAATAAGAAAGCAAACTAGTAAAACTAATTTTTTTGTGTTTTTGATAAATAAACAAGCAAACAAAGCAAAAAGAAACTAAGCAAAACAAAAATAACAAAGTAAAGAGATTGGTTATGAGGGACTCCCCTTGTGAAGATGTCCTTGACTCCCCGGCAATGGCGCCAGAAAAATGCTTGATGGCTCGATGTTGATGTAGAGCTTGTTGGGAACCCGAAGAGGAAGGTAAGATGAGCACAGCATCAAGTTTCTAGCTGAGCCTTGGCAGGGCGCACTACCGGTGCTAGTAGCAACATGGAGACCTGGACAACACAACCACAGAACTTTGTCCCCAACTTGCGATGAGGTTGTCAATCTCACCGTGTTTTGCTGAAAACAAAGGATTAAACGTATCAAATGGAAAGAAGTAATAGTTTGCAGAAAGTAAACACAAAGCAGTAAACAGTTTATAGATTGTATGTAAAAGAAAAGGACCGGGATCCATAGTTCACTAGAGGCGGCTCTCCTTAAGATAGATAACATGCTGGGTGAACAAATTACATCGGGGCAATTGACAAACATCGAGAAAGAAATACATGCATATCCTAATCATCTTGACTCCTTTGGAACTTGATTGGGCATTACAACATTATACGTAGACCGCCATCAAACTGCATCTATGACTAATAATCCACCTTCAGGTTATCATCCGACCCCCCTCCAGTATTAAGTTGCAAGCAACAAATTATTGATTTACGAATTGCGTGTAAAGTAAACAATACGATTGTTCTATGAACAAAGGATTGTTGGTTTCTCCCTAGTAGCAACATCACATCTAGTACGTTAGAGATTTCTGTGAATTCCCCAGATTACCAGAGGCATGAACCCACTATCGAGCATAAATACTAACTCTTGGAGTTGCTAGCATCTACTTGGCCAAGATAGCTACTAACAACGGAAAGCATGCAAGATTACAAATAACAAAGACATGATAGAATCAATAATCAATCTGAAATAGCATCTCAATATCCATTGGATCCCCGCAAACACAACATGCAGAATTACAAATAGATGATCTTGATCATGAACGGAGCTCACAAGATCTAGACATGAAAGCACAAAGGAGGAGAACCAGCCATCTAGCTACTACATGGATCCGTAGTCTAAGGATGAATTACTCACGCATCACACCGGAGGCTTGCATGATGATGAAGCAGGCCTCCAGGGTGAATTCCCCTCTCCGGCAGGGTGCCGGGAAGAGCTTCAGATCCCTCCCAATCTAGGGATGGAGATGACGGTGGCTACAGACTCTTTTGTGGATTTTTGATCGGGTATTTAGGGTTTTCGTCCCGAGGGCAATATATAGGCGGAAGGAGAGGCCGAGGGGGTGCTGGGGTCGGCCAGACCACTGTTGGGTCCGCAGCATAGAAAACAATTTTTTTCCTACGATGAGAACTATACGCCAAGATCTATGTACTAGATACAAAGCAACGGGTGGACATACATCCATGGAGAACTTACCCTCGAAGACAACGAGTTTTGTTAAAGAGTAGGAACTCGTGGTTGATGTAGTCGTACACTTGCCAATCTCAAGATCGTGAGGAAGTCCGAGCGCCGCAACTCAGCAGCAAGATCCGCACTGCGTTCAAGCCACCGGACAACCTCCACCTCCTCGCTCCAGCGATCCAGCGGAAGCAGCAACTCCTTCCATACGAAATGCCACCGGGAACATGTATCTCTCTAATCCAAGACCATGGGGGAATAATTCTAGAGGGGGAGAGAGATCCTTCACAAGGAGGTGTGAGGATGAAGGAGGGAATGGGTGGCCTTTTATAGGAGGAGGGGGGTGCCCCCTCTCTCTCCATGGCCGGCGCATGGGGGGGTGACCCCTCACCTCCCCCATTCATGTGGTGGTAACCCCTCCACATTAAAATGCCTCTTCACATTCCCTTTTAAAGTCTCCACTTTGAATGCATTAAATTTCTCCAAATTTAATGATCTCTCATTTAATAAAACTCTTTTTATTAAATTTATTCAGAATTTTGTTAATTACTTTAATTAACAAACATTCACATATAGCCCCTTGCAATATTTCAATATCACATGCAGAACCACCTTCTGCAATTTCACCCGAAACAATTTCCGGTTTCTATTAAAACAATTCCTGCGCTTTGCAATTCTTTCGTCTGAAACATATGTGCTCCAAAATGGTGTCCGGTAACTCTTAAGTGTGCCACCCTACGGTTCGCGAATAATGCAGACATGATCGAGAACCTTATCAGATAAAAAATCAGCAGCGGGACCTGGAGATCCGTACTGACTCCTACACATTGAACGATGACTCCTGTGATCGTGAGAACCTTTTACGCTTGTAACTAAATCCCTTTGTCTCTCGATATATTACATGTCCGAGATTCGATCATTGGTATCTCCATACCTAGTTTGATCTCGTTACCGACATGCACTCTTTTCTCGTTCCCGTGATATAACATTCTAGTGATCACATCACTTGCTTGCAAGCTATCCTAATGTGATATCACCGAGAGGGCCTAGAGTATATCTATCCGTCATCTGGATTGAAAAATTCCACTCTTGATCCATGAGCCTCAACATAACACCTTCGTAGTACTGAACCCATCTTTATAGTCACCCTGTTACGGTGTGACGTTTGATGTTATCAAGATACTCTTCCAGTGTTAGCAATTAACATGATCTCATGGTCTAAGGATAAATATTACTTCGTATGATGTTATAGCAATATAAACATAATGATTTGATCGTAATGCTATACTTCGGATGAATGTTCATCACATCATTCCACCAATGGTGTGACCTTGTTATTAACAACATCCAATTTTCATGAGCAGGAAACCTTGATCATCCTGTTAATCAACAAGATAGTCTATAAGAGAGGCATAACTACGAACCCTTTTTGTTTATTAAACACACATGTATTGATGTTTCCTATCAATACAATTATAGCATGCAAAATAAACATCTATCATATACAAGGAATACATAATAACAACTTTATTATTGCCTCTCAGGGCATATTTCCTTCAGTCTCCCACTTGCACTAGAGACAATAATCTAGTTTATATAGTGATAAATCTAACACCCATGGAGTTCTGGTGTTGATCATGTTTTTCCCTAGGGAGTACTTTAGTCAATGGATCTGCTACATTAAGGTCCATGTGCACTTTACAAATCTTTATATCTCCATCCTTGACATGCTCGCGGATGGAGTGAAACCGGCGCTTAATATGCTTGGAATTCTTGTGAGACCTTGGTTCCTTGGTGTTGGATATGGCTCCATTATTGTCACAATAGATAACCATTGGGTCCAACGCACTAGGAACCACACCTAGTTCCGTTATGAACTCCTTCATCCAAACCGCTTCTTGTGCTGCTTCTGAAGCAGCAACATATTCCGCCTCCGTCGTTGATCCAGCCACCACATGTTGTTTGGAGCTCCTCCAACTAACTGCTACACCGTTCAAGAGAAATACGTATCCGGATTGAGACTTAGAGTCATCCGGATCAGTGTCAAAGCAAGCATCGACATAACACTTAGCGACTAGCTCTTCTTCACCTCCGTATACAAGAAACATATCCTTAGTTCTTCTCAAGTACTTAAGGATATTCTTGACCGCTATCCAGTGTTCCGAACCTGGATCAGATTGGTACCTACTAGTCAAACTAATAGCATGTGCCACATCGTACATAGCATGGCATACATTATAGAGCCTATGGCTGAGGCATAGGGGATCTTATCCATTATCTCTCTTTCTTCCGCCGTAGCCGGACTTTGAGTCTTACTCAATGTCTTGCCTTGCAACATAGGTAAGTACCCCTTCTTACTTCGTTCCATATTAAACTTCTTTAATATCTTATCAAGGTATGTACTCTAAGATAGCCCAATTAGGCGTCTTGATCTATCTCTATAGATTTTAATGCCTAATACATATGAAGCTTCACCAAGGTCCTTCATCGAAAATTTGTTGTTTAGATAACTTTTAACACCGTTTAAAAGATCTACATCATTTCCAATCAATAATATGTCATCCACATATAATATCAGAAATGCCACATTGCTCCCACTCACTTTCTTGTAAATACAAGCCTCTCCATAAGTTTGGACAAATCCAAACTCTTTGATCACCTCATCAAAGCGGAGATTCCAACTTCGGGATGCTTGCTTCAGTCCATAGATGGATCGCTGAAGTTTGCACACCTTATCAGCATCCTTAGGATCGACAAAACCCTTAGGTTGTATCATATACAACTCTTCTTCAATATTACCATTGAGGAACGCAGTTTTGACATCCATCTGCCATATTTCATAATCGAAATATGCAGAATCGCTAACATAATCCTAACCGACTTAAGCATCGCTACGGGAGAGAATGTCTCATCGTAGTCAACTCCTTGAATTTGTCGAAACCCCTTTGCGACAAGTCGAGCCTTATAGATGGTTACATTACCATCAGCATCAGTTTTTCTTTTGAAAATCCATTTATTCTCAACGGCCTTTCGATCGTGAGGTAAGTCCACCAAGGTCCAAACCTGGTTTTCGTACATGGATTCCATCTCGGATTTCATGGCTTCTAGCCATTTGTTGGAATCAGGGCTCATCATCGCTTCTTCATACGTAGCAGGGTCATCTATTTCATCAATCATGAAATTCATAACAGGATTGCCGTATAGTTCAGGAGCTGCACGTGTCCTGCTTGACCTGCGAGGTTCGGTAGTGTCCTCTTTCGGAGTTTCATGATCAATATCATTAGCTCTCTCTTCATTAGGTGAAGTCAACTCCGAAACAACTTCTAGAGCTGCGCTACTCGCCATTTCATGAAGAGAAGGTTCAATAACCTCTTCGAGTTCTACCTTCCGACTACTCACACCTTTCGCGAGAAACTCCTTCTCAAGAAAGGATCCATTCTTGGCAACAAAGACCTTGCCCTCAGATCTGTGATAGAAGGTATACCCAATCGTTTCCTTAGGGTATCCTATGAAGACGCATTTTTCTGCTTTGGGTTCGATTTTATCCGGTTGAAGTTTCTTCACATAAACATCGCATCCCCAAACTTTAAGAAATGACAGCTGAGGTTTGTTTCCAAACCATAATTCATATGGTGTCTTTTCAACGGATTTAGATGGTGCCCTATTTAAAGTGAATGCAGCGGTTTCTAGTGCATAAACCCAAAATGATAGTGGCAAGTCAGTCAGAGACATCATAGATCGAACCATATCCAATAAAGTACGATTACGACGTTCTGACACACCATTACGTTGTGGTGTTCCGGCAGGCGTGAGTTGTGAAACTATTCCAGAGTCTTTCATATGTGTGCTAAACTCGTAACTAAGATACTCTCCTCCACGGTCGGACCGCAGCAATTTGATCTTTCTGTTATGATGATTTTCCACTTCATTCTGAAATTCTTTGAACCTTTCAAAGGTTTCAGACTTATGTTTCATCAAATAGATATACCCGTATCTACTCAAAATCATCCGTGAAAGTAACAAAATAACGATATCCACCTCGCGCCGACACACTCATTGGTCCACACACATCAGTATGTATGATTTCCAATAAATCACGCCTGCTCCATTGAACCAGAAAACGACGTTCTAGTCATCTTGCCCATAAGGCATGGCTCACATGTATCAAATGATTCAAAATCAAGTGATTCCAAAAGTCCATCAGAATGGAGTTTCTTCATGCGTTTAACGCCAATATGACCTAGATGGCAGTGCCACATATATGTAGATATATCATTATCAAGTTTAATCCTTTTAGCATCAACATTATGAATATGCGTAATACTACTATCGAGATCCAACAGAAATAAACCATTCAACACATGTGCATGACCATAAAAGATATTATTCATATAAATCGAACAACCATTGTTTTCAGACTTAAACGAATAACCACTTTGCATCAAACACGATCCGGATACAATGTTCATGCTCAGTGCAGGCACCAAATAAAAATTATTCAGGTTTATAACTAATCCCGACGGCATATGGAGGCAGCGTTCGACGGCGATCACATCAACTCTTGATCCATTGCCGACCGCATCGTGACCTCATCCCTTGCTAGTTGTCGCTTTTTCGCAGCCTGAACCGAGTTACATATATTAGCAACCGATCCCGTATCAAATACCTGGTGCTCTGAGTACTAGTCAAGCACACATCAATAACATGTATATCACATATACCTTTGTTTGCCTTGCTGGCCTTCTTGTCCGCCAAATACTTGGGGCGATTCGCTTCAATGGCATCCTTGCAATAGTAGCACTTTCGATTAGGACTTAGGGCCATCTGGGTTTCTTTTCAGCGGCAATAGATTTGCCGCCCTTCTTTCCTTCCGCTTGCCTTTCTTGTCCTTCTTGAAACGGTGGTCTTATTGATCATCAACACTTGATGTTCTTTCCTAATCTCCACTTAGGTCTTAAGCATTGACAGAAGCTTGGGAAGAGACTTCTTCATGCCCTGCATATTATAGTTCATCACGAAGCTCTTGTAGCTAGGTGGCAGAGATTGGAGAACATGATGTATGCCTAAGTCAATGGGAATCGTTATTCCCAAGGACACAAGCTTATCGGCGTACCCAGACATTTTGAGTACGTTCTCACTAACAGAGCTGTTCTCTTCCATCATGCAGCTAAAGAACTTTTCAGAAGCATTATAACTCTCTACGGCAGCATGGGTATCGAAAATCATTTTCAATTATCCCATGGTATCAAAGGCATTGCCATTTTCGAAACGTTTTCGAAGTTCTGGCTCTAGCCCATACAGTATGCCACAATGAACTAAGTTGTGTCCTCCTGACGAGTTATATAGACGTTCTTTTCCTCGTCAGGGGCATCAGGAGATGGTGGGGGGCCTAGCGGGGCCTCTAGCACATATTGCTTTTGTGCAGCAGTGAGGAGAATCCTCAAATTCATAGCCCAGTTGGTGAAGTTGCTACCATTCGCAGCAAGCTTCTCTTTCTCCATGAACACATTGAAATTAAAAGCAGGTGGTGCCATCCATAACAGAATTTGTAAAATATATTTAGACTAAGTTTATGATAGATTGAGTTCAACTAATCCAAATTACTAATAAACTCCCACTCAAAAACGACATCCCTTGTGTCCTTTTGGTGATTACATGAACCAAATCCACTACACCAAGTGCGATCATCACGTGAGTCGGTGTAGATTCAAAGGCGAGCATCTATATGGGCATCATATCAACTTTATGACTCATGCTTAACCTTTCGGTCCGTGTTCCGAGGCCAAGTCTGTACATGCTAGGCTCGTCAAGTAAGAACCTTAGTATTTGCGTGTGTAAAACTGTCTTACACCCGTTGTATGAAAGCGTAGAGTCGAGAACACCCGATCATCACATGATGCCTCAAAACACGATCCACAAAACGGTGCATACTTAAGGAAGAACACATTTTATCTTGATATCTAAATGACGGATCATCTTATAATGCTACCAAAAGCGCCAAACTAGCAATATAAGATGCTAATGTGTGAAGTGAGGTGATATGGTCCATGCATTTGATCATTTGCATCGTGGTATGATCTCTATCATTCCTTTGTGTGTAAGGCCAAGGTCTATGGAACTTACACGTTAAGTGAGTTGTAAGAGTATCTATCATACATCTACTTACAACAATACCATATCAATACACTAGCCCATCAACGATCTAAACTAGACGCCTCTAATTTATCAATTGCAAGTTTTACGTGGCTTAGGGCTTTCGGAGATAGAACCGGTCTTACCTACGAACATGAACCACAACGAGGATAACCAAGTTATTAGAAACTCATTGTAAATCAGATATTGACTATAGTAGGAGAGACAGACACCCTCTAGCCACTTATGCAAAACTAATTGCATGTCAGTCGTGGAACCGGTCTCATGTACGATGACATGTAAGGTTGGTCCGGGCCGCTTCATCCCACTATGCCACCAATATCCAAAGTACATAGAAGATGCAATAACATGATCATCATCGCCCACATATAAACATATGTGTACTACCCGTGCAAAGCACCTACACATAGATAAGGCTCTGATACCACTGTTGGGTCCGCAGCATAGAAATAAAAAAATTTCCTACGATGAGAACTATACGCCAAGATCTATCTACTAGATACAGAGCAATGGGTGGACATACATCCATGGAGAACTTACCCTCGAAGACAACGAGTTTTGTTAACGAGTAGGAACTCGTGGTTGATGTAGTCGTACACTTGCCGATCTCAAGATCATGAGGAAGTCCGAGCGCCGCAACTCAGCACATCCGCACACACGCTTTTCAAGCCATCGGACAACCTCCACCTCCTCGCTCCAGCGATCCAAATGGAAGCAACTCCTTACAGACTAAATGCCAACGGAAACATGTATCTCGCTAATCTGAGACCATGGGGGAATAATTCTAGAGGGGGAGAGATATCCTTCACAAGGAGGTGTGAGGATGAAGGAGGGAATGGGTGGCCTTTTATAGGAGGAGGGGGGCCCTCTCTCCATGGCCGGCGTATGGGAGGGGGGTGACCCTCACCTCCCCCATTCATGTGGTGGTAACCCCTCCACATTAAAATGCCTCTTCACATTCCCTTTTAAAGTCTCCACTTTAAATGCATTAAATTTCTTCCAAATTTAATGCTCTCTCATTTAATAAAACTCTTTTTATTAAATTTATTCAGAATTTTGTTAATTACTTTAATTAACAAACATTCACATATAGCCCCTTGCAATATTTCAATATCACATGCAGAACCACCTTCTGCAATTTCACCCGAAAAAATTTCTGGTTTCTATTGAAACAATTCCTGCGCTTTGCAATTCTTTTGTCTGAAACATATGTGCTCCAAAATGGTGTCCGGTAACTCTTAAGTGTGCCACCCTACAGTTCGCGAATAATGCAGACATGATCGAGACCCTTCTCTGAGCAATAATCAGCAGCGGGACCTGGAGATTCATACTGACTCCTACACATTCAACGATGACTCCTGTGATCGTGAGAACCTTTTACGCTTGTAACTAAATCCCTTTGTCTCTCGATATATTACATGTACGAGATTCGATCATCGGTATCTCCATACCTAGTTTGATCTCGTTACCGACATGCACTCTTTTCTCGTTCCCGTGATATAACATTCTAGTGATCACATCACTTGCTTGCAAGCTATCCTAATGTGATATCACCGAGAGGGCCTAGAGTATATCTATCCGTCATCTGGATTGAAAAATTCCACTCTTGATCCATGAGCCTCAACATAACACCTTCGTAGTACTGAACCCATCTTTATAGTCACCCTGTTATGGTGTGACGTTTGATGTTATCAAGATACTCTTCCGGTGTTAGCAATTAACATGATCTCATGGTCTAAGGATAAAGATTACTTCGTATGATGTTATAGCAATATAAACATAATGACTTAATCGTAATGCTATACTTCGAATGAATGTTCATCACATCATTCCACCAATGGTGTGACCTTGTTATTAACAACATCCAATGTCCATGATCAGGAAACCTTGATCATCCTGTTAATCAACAAGCTAGTCTATAAGAGAGGCATAACTAGGAACCCTTTTTGTTTATTAAACACACATGTATTGATGTTTCCTATCAATACAATTATAGCATGCAAAATAAACATCTATCATATACAAGGAATACATAATAACAACTTTATTATTGCCTCTCAGGGCATATTTCCTTCAACCACCTCGGCCAGCCGCTGGCCAGGTGGTGTGGCGACCTCAGCCCTTCTCGTCTCGCGTCTAGATTCTGGCATCTGATGACTTTCAGAAAAATAGGCACTTTGGCTTTTGTCTCGTCCAATTCCGAGAATATTCATTTTCTGACTTTCCTGGAACCAAAAACAGCAGAAAACAGGCAGCAGGCACTGTGGCTATTGTTAATAGGTTAGTCCAAGAAATCATATGAAAAGTACTCCAAAGTGTGGACAAAACACAAGAAAGTGGATAAAACCAAGCATGGAATATAAAAAATTATTGATACATTTGCAATGTATAAGTCCAGCAATCAGGACACTCGCAAGCGTTCCCGAAGCAAGGACTCGGATGGTTCATTGCCAACGACACTGGAAGGCCCTTTTGTTGTTGCAGAGGAGCCCATTCCCGCCGTTCCTATGCGCTCCATGGCTCCTCCTGCCCGGAAGAAGCTTCGACTACCATAGGAGTATTCAGAGTCGGAGGAGCAATCCTTCGACCTTGATAGATTTGAATGGTAAGTTCTGTATTCACGACCTCGTTTTGATTTCTTCTTGGAGTTGCTGTTTTCCCTGAAGCTTTTGCTTGATGTGTGTTCCAGCCAAGCAGCATCGTCGTCTTATAACGACGTCCGATTTGTGAAGAAGTCCGGAGTCGCAGACTCCAAAGCCAAGAAGATGGCCGAGCGGTCCCCTTCTCCTCCATTGGCGGCCCACTCCGGGCATAACTCATCGAGGTCCTCGCATGCTGGGGAGCATCAGATGGTTACCCGGATGACTTTGCGACAACATTCTTCGGAATCTATGGAGGATCATGTAAGTGTCTTGCATTTTGGCAGTCGAATTTATACTTGGTGGTTTTTGCTAAGCTTTTCACTGTCTTCTGATGTAGCTCATCATGAAGGAAGATGCCCGCTTGGCGGAGCAAGTCCTTGACATGGGTCGACAACATGCGCGACTGGAAAATCGCCATCGCATTGTCGAAAGTAAGTCTTGGCTATGTCTTTTATCTTCGTGATTTGTATGAATTCTATTGATGGTATATCCTGTGTGTTGCAGCTGAGCATAATGAATTACTTCGCCATGCTGCTACGCTTGAGAAGATGCTGACTGCAGCGACGAAGAATCACGACGAGGCAATCGCAGCCTTGGCAGCGCAGAAGCGAGAGGAGGACCTCCTTGCCTCCACTGCTGAGAGGTTGAAGTTGTTCGAAGAGCAACTTTTCTCGATTGCCAAGTCCCTCTCAAGTATTCTGTCCTCTTGATGTGTTTTGCTCTTTTGTACCTTGGCGTGTGGTTGTTATACTAACATTTTTGTGTATACAGAGGCTAGCGGCTTGAGCTTTGACGCCCAGTCTCTATGCCGTGCGGATGCCTTGGCAGGCGCCGTTGCTGCAGTCGAAGAGCACAGTGTTTCCCTCCAGGAGACGCTGAGGAAGGCCAGGGATGTGCTCAGTCACATCTGTGAGGACTTAAGTCCGAAGGCCGGACTGATCGACAATCTCGGTGACTTGGTGGAGTCCCTGGCTGGAGGAATCCCTGCGGACTTCAAGAACTCGCAGCGCTCCGTCGGTGCCACCATGGCACTCACAATGGTGCAGGCCCACGGTGTGGAGATGGATCCTGCTGCTACCTCTGAGGCGATGCATGTCGATGATGGAGGCCAGCAGGTAGTGTTTGCTCCCTTTGTTGGTAAATGCACAAATTATGGTCCCTAGCTTATCGGGACACTCGCTAAGTACTCCGAGGAACGGCGTCAAGCGAGGCTGCAAAGGCTGAGGTGTCTGGGGGTACTGCCGGCAAATGCATGGCATCAAAGACTGCCACGGATGTGATGAAGCCCCCGAAGCCAAAGTCGAAGTCGAAGAAGCACACTGGATAGTCGCAGTGCTTTTAGCCTGCTATGTTGGATCAGTACTTTTTGTGGGAGTGTCCAAATCAAAACTTTTGATGTGTCTGAATGCATATATTCCCCTTGCCAATGTATTCTTGGTCTCTTATTTGCTTTTTGCTTGGTTCGTGGTAGGGTGCGTCGAGTGGTCCTTCGAGTGATCCTCGTGATCCTCCATCTATTGATGAGAACGTGGCGTAGCCTCGCTCAAAGGTGGAGGAGTTGTCCTTGTTTTCGCGACTGCACGATCGCATTAAACAGCTGGAATGTGAGTTGCCCATCCTCCGCGGTAGCGCCGATGTGTCGAAGTCGAAGGTGGAGAAGGCCACTGCTCGCAAGAAGTATCTCTTGGAGGAGGTGGCGCAGCTGAGCGAGCAGTTCAAATGTTAGCTTTCTGCCCTCTTATCTTTTCTTTTAGTCAGTCGTGGCGATGCATGTCTTCATACTTCTCCCTTTTGCTTGTTGTAGTTGTTAGTGCTCGTCATCCGCAGGATGAAAAGGACCAGATCGCTGTTCGAATGCACGATCTGACCCAGGAGCAATTACATGCGAGTGGATACTTTTGGGTGGACCATGATCGCGCAATCACCCTTGCGACCCTGCAGGATCATGCTTCTCGAGTGCTTCACTTTTTGAAGAAGGCGCGGTCGTGCCTCAGGTACATCTACCAGACGATGTTTCCGCTAGACGCTGTCCCTTCAAGCCTGTTGGCCCTTCTGGATAAATTCCAGGATTTAAGTGCAGTTCGCGAGTGCGTCCGACAGCAGTTAGTGGCTGGTGCAAAAGCTGCTTTGTCGCTGGTGCGACTGCATAGGCCCGATTTAGATATTGCAGATGGGCCGCCGCCTCTGCCAGAGGGTATGACTTGGGATATGGTCCCGCATTATCAGGCAGTTGATCGCCCAACAGAAGAAATTGTCGACTTCTTCGAGGAATAGACAAACGTTCTTCTTCTACTGCAGCAGTAGTTTAGCTTGTATCCTGCACATAATTGCACAAATGCTGTAAAGTTCAAATTATTATGTTGGGCACACTGAATACCCATTGATATGTATAGAGTTTGTTTGCTTGTATGTTTTTCGAGTGCGTTGCACGTTTGTAGTTCCTTTTTGTTAGCCTGACTTGTGTTTATCTCAGCACCTTGCCAACCTATCAGCTATGCTGCAACTGGGTTGGTGTTTATCAAGGTTTCGATTTGCAGTGCATCAGCTACTCAGGATATTGCGATTTGTTTGTAGAATGAAGGTACAAAGGGTGGCATAGCCCCCGAGTGATAAATTGCGAGGAAATAAGAGGGAACACAGAGTTTCTGGGCACTTAGCTTTCTTTATTCACATAATAGTACGAGGTACAATATGTGGCTGAGTAGCCTGGCTGAATAGCCTTATTTGTAATGTAAAAATGACTAGGGGTAGAAATGACGTAGTTGCGCGATGTTCCAGGGGTTGGAGTACGCGACTCCTGTCTCGAGGTCTTTAAGGCGATATGCGCCACCAGGGATTACTTCTGTAATCACGTAAGGTCCTTCCCAAGGGGACTCGAGTTTGAGATGCCCTTGCTGCTTCAGTCGCAGGACCAGGTCTCCTTCGACGAAGGATCTAGGGCGTAGCCTTCTGTTGTGGTAGTTGCGGAGGTTTTGCTGATAGATCGTTGATCTCTCTGCTGCGATTTCCCGTGCTTCGTCATGGAGGTCGATGGAGTCTTCGAGTGCAAGAGTTGACTCCTGCTCACTGTAAGCGACTACCCATGGGGCCTTGTAGCGTACTTCTGCGGGTAACACTGCTTTAGCACCATGCACCATGAAGAACGGGGTGTATCCCGTGGCGCTATTTGGGGTTGTGCGTAAACTCTAGAGTACGGATTGCAACTCATCTGGCCAGCATCCTGCGGCTTGCTCGAGTGGTCGGAGGAGTCGCTTCTTGATTCCGCCACAGACAAGGCCGTTGGCCTTTTCAACTTGACCGTTGGTCTATGGATGGGCTACAGAGGCATAGCTTATGTTGATTCCCAGGTTTTCGCAGAAATCCTGGAACTCCTTAGAGGTGAAGTTCGTTCCATTATCCGTGATGATGTTGTGTGGCACTCCAAAGCGGTAGACGATGGACTCGAAGAACTTGACGGCACTAGCCCCTGATTGATTTGTCACCGGCATGGCCTCAATCCACTTGGTGAATTTATCGACTACAACCAGGAGGTAGACATAACCTCTTGGCGAGGATTTCGGGAGTTTGCCGACCATGTCGAGTCGCCATTGCACGAAGGGCCAGGCCAATGGTATTGGTCGAAGTTCCGCGCCAGGTGCGTGAGGTTTGTCTGCGAATCGTTGGCAAGCGTTGCAGCGCTGGATGATATCCTTGGCGTCTCGCATGGCCGTGGGCCAGTAGAATCTAGCTCGTAGAGCTTTGGCGATGAGGGCGCGACTTCCCGCATGATGCCCGCAGGTGCCTTCGTGGATGTCGAGGAGGACGGCCCTTCCAGCTCCGTTGGAGACGCACCTTTAGAGCGCTCCTATGATGTTGCGCTTGTACAGTTCGCCATTGATGATGGCGAATGCCTTGGATCGTCGCGAAATGTGTCACGCGTCAGTCGGATCATCTGGTAGCCTCTTGTTGAGTATATATGTGAAGTAGGGTTGCGTCCAAGATGGTTCAATCATCATGATGCTCATTGGTCCTTCGAGTCCCGTGTCAAGTTCTAGGTCGTCGAGTGCCATTGGCTCATTAGGTGGCACAGCCCCCGAGTCCATTGATGTGCTTGCTTTCTTCTCTGGAGCCTTTGGCTTGATGGAGCGTTCGCAGATGCACTCGAGAAATACCCCTGGTGGTATGGGGGCGCAGGTGGAGCCAATATTGGCGAGTAGATCTGCCTCTTCATTACTTTCGTGTCCCACATGTCGTAGTTCACAGCCGTCGAAATCTCCTTCGAGTGTGTCGTAGAGGTCGCGATATGTGATCATGTTGTCACTGAGTGTGTTGCACTCGTGCGTAGTTTGGTTGACCACCAGTTTGGAGTCGCCGCAGATGATGAGCCTTTTGGCACCACAAGCTTTCGACATTCGCATCCCATGGATTAGAGCCTCGTACTCAGCTTCATTGTTGGAGGCGGTGAACTGCATTCGCAGTATGTATTTCAGTTTTTCCCCTTGGGGTGATGTCAGTATGACACCTGCGCCAGCTCCGTCCTTTCGTTTGGACCCGTCAAAGTGCATTGTCCAGAGGTAGGACATATTTGGCTTATCAGGGAGCTGGTTCTCCATCCAGTGTACGAGAAAGTCTGGGAGAACTTGTGACTTGATCGCGTCGCGCTTCTCATATGTTATGTCTCGTGGAGACAATTTGATTCCCGAGAGTGCGACTCGTCCGGTGGCATCAGGGTTATTGAGTATTTGCCCGAGTGGGGCGTCGTTGACCACCACAATTGGGTGTTCTTGGAAGTAGTGGCGCAGCCGCCTGGCTATCATGAAGACGCCGTACGCTAGTTTTTGGTAGTGCGGGTACCGCTGTTTAGTTGGCGTGAGCACCTCGCTGAGGTAATACACTGGGCGCTGGACCCCGTGGACCTTGTTTTCCTTGGATCGTTCCACCACAAGCACTATGCTGACCACCTGGTTGGTGGCGGAGATGTAGAGCAGTAGTGGCTCCCTTTCACGTGGCATTACCAGCACTGGCAAGGTGGATAGTAGACGCCTGAGATCTTCGAATGCATCCTGCGCCTCGTCCGTCCACTCGAACTTATCAGTCTTGCGGAGAAGTTGGTAGAAGGGAAACGCCTTTTCGCCCATGCGACTGATGAATCGACTGAGCGCCGCGATTCGCCCATCCAGCTGCTGGACGCCTTTCACATTCTTCGGCTTCTCCATGGTCAGTATGGCCTTTATTTTCTTCGGGTTCGCCTCGATTCCCCTCGCGGAGATGAGATACCCGAGTAACTGCCTAGATGGCACGCCAAAGGCGCATTTATCCGGATTGAGCTTGATCCAATAGCGGTCGAGGTCGGCGAAGGTTTTGCGTAGATCGTTGATTAGCGAGGCTCCCTCTTTGGTTTTGATGACGATGTCATCAACGTAGACTTAGAAGTTGGTTCTTGAGGCAAGCCTGCATGCACCGCTGATAGGTGGCTCCTGTGTTTTTTAGCCCGAAGGGCATCGTGTTATAGCAGAATACGCCAAAGGAGTTGCGAACGCCGTTTTCTCCTGGTCCTCCTCCTTCATTCAAATCTGATTATAGCCTGAGTAGGCATCGAGGAAGCAGAGATGCTCACATCCCACGGTGGAGTCGATGATTTGGTCGATGCGCGGCAACGGGAAGTGATCCTTTGGGCAGTGCTTATTCAAGGAGGTAAAGTCCACACACATCCGCAGGATATCTGTGTCTTTTTTAGGCACGAGCACCATGTTGGCGAGCCAAGTGCTTTCCTTGATCTCATGTATGAAGTTGGCGTCGAGGAGTCTGTTGATCTCCATTCCAGTTGCTTTTGCCCTTGGTTCAGACAGTTGCTGAATTGTTTTCTTGACTGGCCTCACGTCTGGGTTTACGTTGAGTGCGTGCTTGGCGAATTCCCTGGGGACTCCTGGCATGTCCGCTGGACACCACGCGAAAATCTCCCAGTGCTCACGGAGGAATTCGACGAGCGGGAGTTCCTATGCAGAACTCAAGTTGTTGGCGATGAGGGCCGTCTTGGTCGGGTTCGTTGGGTGGACCTGGACTTTCTTCGTATGTATCGATGAGTCGAAGGACAGGTCGGGTGAACTTGGCCTGCTCAGGGGAGGCAGACTGTTTTCTGTCGACTCCTTCAATCTTGCGAGTTCCTCCTGCATTCCGAAGGACTGGGAGATTCTATTGAATTCCCTGTCACAACTGTCGGACCTCTTGAAATTCCCGTTGATTGTTATTACGCTGTTTGGACCTGGCATCTTCATCTGCAGGTAGGTGTAATGTGGCACTGCCATGAACCTTGCGAACGCGACACGTCCGAGGATGCAGTGGTATTGTGAGGGCCAGTCGACGACTTCAAAGTCAATGCTCTCTCGCCGAAAGTTTTGCAGCGTGCCGAAGATGACGTCGAGGTTGATTTTGCCTAGGGGATATATGCCCTTGCCTGGGATGATGCCTTGGAACGTTGTGTCTAATGCTTCTAGGCAAGTCAGAGGGACCCTCATCGTGCGCAAGGTACTTGCGAACATGAGGTTGATGCCGCTTCCGCTGTCCATGAAGACGCGACTCATATCGAAGCCCCTGATCTGCACCTCGAGTATGAGGGGAGAGTGGCCTGGATGAGGAACTTGATGTAGGTGATCACGCCTGTCGAAGGTGATGCAGGAGTCGCTTCCACTAAGGTACTCAGTGGTGGGAGGTGGAGAGTTTATCGCCAGATTCACTTGGCGAGTGATGGCCTTCTACACTCGATTGGAGGGGCGCCCTTTTTGGATCATCCCCATGTTGCCCACAGCTCGTGGGTATGGCTCGCCTCTGTGATGCTGGACCGGTGCAGCCGCGGGTGGTGGTGGTCCGGGCGGTGGTGGAGAAGCTCCATGTGCCACGGCGCCTGGAGCAGCTCCATAGCCCATGTTGACCGCGTCGCGGTTCATCCGAGCAGGCCTTCGTGGAGCTTGAGGAACTCGCGGCTGTCCTTGAGAAGGTGACTTGATTTCTTCTTGCCATCATGCTTGTCGATGTAGAAGTGCACAATGCATGGCCCGGACAGTTTGTCCTCGATAGATGTTGCGGGTGCTTCCTCGCGAGTGCGGTGCTGCCACACCTATGTGGTTTTTCCACTATCACGGTATCCACCGCTACGATATCCGCTGTTGCGGTTGTCGTCGCGTTTGTCGGTGTAGCCAGCTGCGACCATGTTGACGTCGTCGCGGTCATCATAGACACGCATTCGATGTTTGCCTCGGCGGTCGCGTCTGCGCCCGAGGTCTTCGTCGTCGTCGGAGTAGGTGTGGTTTTTCACCGAATCTTCTTTGTTAGCCCACCGATTCACGATTTTGATCAGGTGGTCGATTGTTTTGGGCTTCGAGCGGCCCAAATCCTCCTTGAGCTCTATACATCGGATGCCGCCGTTGAATGCGTCGATTGCGCGGTCCTCCGAGATGTTTTCTGCGGAGTTCTTGATGATGGACCATCACTGGATGTATGAGCGCAGCGATTCACTAGATCTTTGCTGGAAGCTTCTCAGTTCCTCAATTGACGCGCGCCTTTTGTAAGTGCCCTTGAAGTTGCGCACAAAGCTGTACACCAGCTCCTCCCAGCTGCGAATGGATCTGCGCGGGAGATTGTTGAGCCATGCGTGGGCGACGCCCTATAACTGCAGCTGCAGGCATTGCATGGTTGTGCTTCGACTCCCGCCGTGTAGCCTAACGAAGGAGATGTGGTCCTCCAACCAAATCTTCGGGTCTTGTAGGCCATCGATCTTTGGGTTCTCCGACGAGAGTTTAAATCCCTTGGGCATTCGCTTCTGCCTAATGGCCCTGCTGAAGCATCTGGCGCCGCAGAGCTCAGTCTCGTCCTCTTCTGAGTCAGTCAAACGAGCACGTCTTGCCCTTGATTTGTCTATTTTGCACTGCGTGATGTCATCACGCGCGTCATAGTCATGCTCATGCCGCCGTGAGCAACGTTGTCGTGACAGATCGTGATTGTCTTTGCTGGAGGAGTACGAGTAGTAGTACTTGTCCAGAGCCTTGTTTTTCTTCGGCTCTGGCGTCAGAGCTTTGTCGAGGGCGGCCTTGACTAATCCCAAGCCCGCGGTCATAGATCGGTGCATGGCAGCTTGTGGATCTCCAGCTGGCGGCTGGTTGTTGAGGAGGTACATGGTGGCCGCCATTACCGCGGCTTGTGGTGTCTTCGGGACCATGTTGCCCCGTGTGTCGACTGTCATAGAGCTGAAGTCGAGGACTTTTGCAGCTTCTATGTGCTGTTGCTCGGTGAGATGGGCCATTGATGGCTCTGTGTATGGCGCCCAGAAAAGTGCTGGTGCAGTGTTGATGTAGAGCTCGTTGGGAACCCCAAGAGGAAGGTATGATGAGCACAACAGCAAGTTTCCCTCAGTATGAAACCAAGGTTTAATCGAACCAGTAGGAGCAAGGAAACACCCCAAAGGTGTTACTAGCTGAGCTTTGGCAGGGCACACTACCGGTGCTACTAGCAACGTGGAGACCTACACAACACAACTACAGAACTTTGTCCCCAACTTGCGATGAGGTTGTCAATCTCACCGTGTTTTGCGGAAAACAAAGGATTAAATGTATCGAATGGAAAGAAGTAAAAGTTTGCAGAAAGTAAACACAAAGCAGTAAACAGTTTATAGATTGTATGTAAAGAAAAAGGACCGGGATCCATAGTTCACTAGAGGTGGCTCTCCTTAGATAGAAAACATGCTGGGTGAACAAATTACAGCGGAGCAATTGACAAACACCGAGAAAGCAATACATGCATATACTAATCATCTTGACTCCTTTGAGACTTGATTGGGCATTACAACATAATACATAGACCGCCATCCAACTGCATCTATGACTAATAATCCACCTTCAGGTTATCATCCGAACCCCCTCTAGTATTAAGTTGCAAGCAACAAATTATTGCTTTACGAACTGCGTGTAAAGTAAACAATATGATTGTTCTATGAACAAAGGATTGTTGTTTTCTCCCTAGTAGCAACAGCACATCTAGTACCTTAGAGATTTATGTCACTTCCCTAGATTACCAGAGGCATGAACCCACTATCGAGCATAAATACTAACTCTTGGAGTTGCTAGCATCTACTTGCCCAAGATAGCTACTAACAACGGAAAGGATGCAAGATCACAAATAACAAAGACATGATAGAATCAATAATCAATCTGAAATAGCATCTCAATATCCATCGGATCCCCGCAAACACAACATGTATGATTACAAATAGATGATCTTGATCATGAACGGAGCTCACAAGATCTAAATATGAAAGCACAAAGGAGGAGAACCAGCCATCTAGCTACTACATGGATCCGTAGTCCAAGGATGAACTACTCACGCATCACACCGGAGGCTTGCATGGTGATGAAGAAGGCCTCCAGGGTGAATTCCCCTCTTTTTAGGGTGCCGGGAAGATCTTCAGACCCCTCCCGATCTAGGGATGGAGATGACGGCGGCTACAGACTCTTTCGTGGATTTTTGATTGGGTACTTAGGATTTTTCGTCTCGAGGGTAATATATAGGCGGAAGGAGAGGCCGAGGGGGTGCCGGGAGCGGCCACACCACCCCCTGGCACGGGCCAGGTGGTGTGGGGCTCCCTGGCCCTTCTCCGTCTCGTATTCTGGCAATTGATCCCTTCCAGAAAAATAGGCACTTTGGCTTTTGTCCCGTCCAATTCCGAGAATATTCATTTTCTGACTTTCCTGGTGTAGCATCACATCGGTCTAACATATGTAATGCTACATGGTCTAGTAATATAATGGCTACTTCCTACATAATTGTTGCATCATAATTATGTCATGCTCATGTCATCATGCCACCTTGCATTTGAGCATCATATAAAACCCTTTTTCATTTGGTTCTTATCTCATATGCATTATTAATTGTTTTTGCTTCTTGTTATATTGTATTGGCTTCTTGATATAATTGCTAAAAATGCCTAGATTGATTTGGGGACACCATCTCTTAAATTCTCTCTATCACTAACTTGCCAATCTATCTTTTCCTTATGATCTTTTCAACTCTACCATATATGACACATGGGTTCCTTTCATTTTTACTTATGGATTTAAATCATGCCCATTTGGTTTTGTCTACACCGAAACCTTGATCCACTCCCTATCTTGATCTTATCTAAAACCATTTATTCTACACCACCTGGTTTTAAAACCTGCGGCCAATCAGCTGACCTGTCTAAGCTAGCTGTTATATCCTACGTACACCATCTTTTATTTTCCTAAAACCAACCGTGCTATTGTTTCTACGATCTTTGTCCCTGATCAGATGCATCGATTGTAGTTTTAAAGCCTTTAAAAAGAAAAAAATCAATTCTGGACAAACTGAGGTGCACGCAACCGAGACCAACCCCTCTGTTTTTCCTCTGCACCCCTTTTTCTGTTTCTCTTCCTCCTATACCAGCACATGAGGGACACGCTGTCGAGGTGGAGACCTTCCCCTCTGCATCTCGCCTGCCCTTCCGCTCTCTTAGCCACACAAATTCGGCCGTCTTGAAAACCCTATCCCTGCTCCTTCTTCCAGATCGAGCACCGCCATGCCCTGAAGTTCCGCCGCCCGCTGGTTCCACACCACCGTTGCTGTTGTCCTCGGGCCGGGAGAACTGCTGCGCTCGCCTCCGTCGACTACCACATGGAGCAAGGAGGAGAAGGAGTACTGGCACGTCAGGGATGTCATTGATCTCACCACGGCCGCCGTACGCACCTCTACTTCACCGCCGTGATCTCCGTCAACTCCGGCATTGACTAGCTCGACAGCAGAGCTTAGACGCCGAGCAGGGGAAATATCAGGAATCCTAGGAGTACTACCCAGATCCACCTCTCGCTTCAACTGAGCTGCCAGGCAAGCACTACCACATTCTTGCATACATATAGTACCTATTGCCTCTATCTTATTCTTGCATCATTGAGTCACGATTGCATTAAATTGGATCCCAAGTACTGCATAGCCTTTACTTTTAAACCCCACCGAAGCTTGTTCCTCTATCCCATGAGCCATTACTACAAGAGTTGTTTCAGCCATGCGGGTCGTAGAATAGCATGTGTAGGGTATGTGACTGTCTAATGGATAACGAGGTACCTAAACAACTTAACCTGAGTAGTAATGGGATAACTAATGAAAGTGGCACCGGTGAGCAATATCTGCTATTTGGTTCTTCATGCTCACTTGTGTCCCGTAGGACCCCGAGTCTTGATTCCTGTTCCTTGACTATTCTCACTATCCACATCCGGGAGGCCTTATGGACCCCCCTGAGCCAGAGCTTCATTCACTCTTATTTCTTGGGGCCACAAAGTAGTTTGGGGCTTTATTACTATCCTGTACTTATACCATGCTTTACTGCTTTATTTAAGATTGTGCGAGGAGCACCTGTACTGTTTAGGATTGCGGAGTGTTTTCGCGTTATCGATAAGCCCAGTCACACTTTCGGGTTCCCAGTCGTTTATAGCCATTGGCGCAAACCTTGGGTCTGTCTCGGAGCCGGCCAATAGCTTAATGGGGTGGCCCCCTGAAATATTTCTGAATCGTGTGATCGCTTTGTCGTGAATGCCTCGTTGGGTTTTGATTTGGTTTTTCCAAGGTTGATCGAGTGTGTGTTGCTATTTGTGCACCCCTGCAGGGTAAATCTTTCTGAAAGCCGTGTCAGCGGTTATGGACGACTTGGAGCACAGTTTCTCGATCATAGACAAGTATAACTAAGTACCGCTTTTAATTTGACTAAGTACCTGACTAGTAAATAGTGCAACACTCATGGAATGGCTAATAAAACTGTCAACGGATGGGGGTTGTTCGTCCGCTTTCTCGTTGGTAAGCGAGAAGGAGGATGAATCTGTTAATTATACTGTTATAACTGTTGTTCTTAATTAACGGACATCCTTCTATCATTGGTTAGGCGGATGGTTAGCGAGTATCTATAGAATTGTTAGTTATTATCTTTTGCTGCAATTGCGTCACCCCAAGTTATGTCCCCTTTAGAGGAATAAAGACTTGCTGAGTACCCCTAGGGTCTCACACGATAAATTGTTTGATTCAAATGAACACGTATATTCACAAGATGGATACTGGGTGGAGGAGACGGATGATGTCGGCAACGATCACTCGGTGTAGAGATTCCGGGAACGGGGATCCGTGAGATCTGTGGGCGGGATGTGTTTATTTATGTGGCATCTTATGCCGATTTGCTTCTTATCCGTACTCGGATATTGTTTTCAACTTCCGCCTGATACTCTGATGTTTGATGTATGAGGAGATATCCTAAACTATTATATCTATCTAGGATATTTGGATCTTGCCATATGGCGTTGCAATATTTCTATTTCTTTTAGATGGAATGGGTCTGAGGACTGTTGTATGTGGCTTGCATACATACTCACTTGTGTATGTAGTTGATCCCTTCGCCTGCTGATTACACCGCTCGTTCTTGTCCTGATGTTCTGAAAGTGGTTAGGACGGCCGAAAGGTCTACCTATGAGTGTCCCCTGGGCCCCACCGTACTATTTTAACCACTTTCGCTCATCCAGGCATGTAACTAAGAGCGTAATTCACCGAGGTAGTTACAATTGGTATCAGAGCCATCCCGCCCTTCAGGGTCTCAGCCAAATGGTCATTGTCAGTCTAGCAAATATTTTTGGTAGTTATGTATACTAGTGAAAAACAAAACGTGAGAGTAGGACTGCTTCCATTTTTCTTCTTACCCACCCACCCACCCTTTTTCTGGTAAGGAAGTGTAACGTTTTCAATCGTCTTCTAAAATTCAAACTAGGATTCACGTGTTCTGGGTTTCGTAGTACCATAGGTTGTGTGTGTGTGTGAATTCCTTGTCTATCTGTTGCATCCAACATGTTATCACTATCTGCCTTTTGGTTATCAACTGTTGGTACATTCCATACCGACAGGGTTTTGTAAACCGATGCGATCTATCTGATTCGTTGTATACCGATGCGATCTGTCTTACTCTTTGTTATCCGACATTATCTTGTTTGGGGTGTTCGTTTCCGTAGTTACTAATCTTTAGGTTCATCTTAAAAGAAGGTGTTGGGATATGTGTTTTACTTATTCATGTGCGGAGTAATGATTCGAGTGCGGGATGGAGTCGCGACCATACCACTACTTTTATCATTCGCTTTTGTATATTGAATTGGTAGAGTTACTAATCTTGATTCGTTATGTGGTTTTGCGCATATAGTGGTATTGTAATGCCGAAATTTGCGGAATTTTTTTCTTTGTTAGCTTGTGTACCACACTCCTTGTTCAGTCGTGTGCGATATGCTTAATATCTTCTAGGTGCTTTGAACTTTGTTGATATTTTAATATCATCTTAGTAAATTGTATCCTTTAATCTTGGTTAATTCCATTTTGGTACTATTTTGGATTATTATTATTCTCCATTATGGTACTGACTTGAGTTTTATATCAATCACAGGATGGCACCACCACGCCGTTCTGAGGAGGACATACCACCTGAACTGGGGGCTGCGTTGACAAGTATTGCTAATGCCTTGGGTACAATACAGCAGAACCAGCAGCGTTTTGAAGAAAGTGTCAGGAGGAATGAGTTTGTTCCGCTACCTCCACCTCCCAAGCGAGGAGACATCAAAAGCTTCCTGAAGTTCAACCCGCGCCAATTTGACGTGTCTGATCAACCACTTGATGCTGATGATTGGTTGCGTGAGATGTCAAGGTTACTGGTGATTGCTGATGTTCCTAAGCAAGAATGGGTAAAGTGTGCCACTCACCTTCTGAAGGGAGATGCATCTCTGTGGTGGGAGAATTACCTCAAGGCAAACTACACTAGTTTTCAGCCTACTTGGGAACAATTCACTCGGGCTTTCAAAGAGCAATATCTGTCAGAAATTGTCATGGAGAGGATGAAGGAAGTGTTTCTTAACCTCAAGCAGGGCAATGACAATGTCAATACCTATATCAGAAACTTCATGAACCTATCTCGGTATGGTGGCGATGAGATCTCTGATGACAAGAAGAAGCAAAAGAGGTTCAGACAAGGGCTCAATGCATCGATTAAATATGCAATCACACATGCAAGGCCGACGTCTTTTTTGGAACTCCAACATACAACTCTGCAGGAAGAAGCAAGTAGGCAAGTGTTTGAGGAGTCAAAGAAACACAACCGCGATGCAGCAAGCTCTTCAGCTATGTCAACTCCTTCTAAGCGTCATGTCTGGGTTCCTAACACCCCACCGTCGCTCCCGGCTCCACCAAGACCTTCAAGCTACGCGGCAAGGCCACCAAACTCCTTCACTGCTGCTCCCAGGGGCTACAACCACAACTACCAGGCGCCTGGCGGAGTCCCTGGCTACGTTGCTCCACGTCCACCTGGTGCTTGTTACACTTGTGGGAACACTGGACATCAACACTGGAACTGTCCAATGAACAACAAAGCTCTTCCTCCACCACCTCCTAGACCTGCGGCAAGTTCTTCTATGGTTCGTGCACCTCCACCGCGGGCTCTCAACATCAACACCAAGCTCGGGTCTACTGTTGCTCGTGCCAACTGTGTCAACATCGCTCAAGCTGAGCATGCACCTGGAGTTGTGATGGGTATGCTTCCTGTTAACTCAGTTCCTGCATGAGTTTTGTTTGATTCTGGTGCATCGCATTCTTTTGTCTCCACAAGTTTTGCTGATGTGAATGGGTTACCTATGGATCCTCTCCTGAAGCGGTTAATGGTCCTTTCTCCTGGAGCAACAATGGCATCTTCTAAAATCAGCCATGGCAATCAAATCGAGATTGGTGGTTCGTCGTTCCCGGCTTCCTTAATTATTCTGGGCAACTCTGACATTGATGTTATCTTGGGCATGGATTGGTTAACAGCAAATGCAGCTGTGATTGATTGTGCGGAACGCTCGGTTTTTCTGAAAATTCCTGAAGGCCATATAGTCTATTCGCCAAGTCTGACTCCTGCAATTCAGCTTTTCTCTTTGGTGGCTCTGAATGATGATGCTATGGAAGCTACTCAGAGTGTTCCGATGGTATGTGAGTTTCCAGATGTTTTTCCTGAAGAGTTACCGGGTATGCCTCCTGACCGTGAGGTCAAGTTTGTGATTGAGCTTGAACCTGGTACTGCTGCTATCTCCAAGCGGCCTTATAAAATACCTGTGGACTCCTGCATGTCAAGCAAGCTCTAAAACACTCAAAGAGAAGCTCACTTCCACACCAGTCTTGATTTCTCCGGATACATCAAAGCCTTTCCAGATATTCTGTGATGCCTCATTGCAAGGATTGGGTGCAGTCCTTATGCAAGAAAAACAAGTTGTTGCTTATGCCTCTTGACAGTTGAAGACGCATGAGATCAACTATCCTACACATGACCTCGAACTCGCATCAGTTGTCTTTGCTTTGAAAGTATGGAGGCACTACTTGCTTGGCAACCGTTGTGAAATCTTTTCTGATCACAAGAGTCTGAAGTATATCTTCACACAGCCTGATCTCAAACTTCGTCAGAGGAGGTGGATTGAAGCAATCAATGATTTCGATTTGACCATCAACTGCACTCCGGGCAAAGCTAATGTGATGGCCGATGCTCTCAGCCGCAAAGCTTATGTCAGCAACCTCATGGTGGAAGAACAACAGCCTCTCTTGTGCGAGGAATTCCGTCAGCTCAACCTTCAAATTGTGGATCAAGGGTATCTTCTGAACCTTCTGGCAACCCCTCTCTTGGAAGAAAAAGTTCGCTCCATTCAACTTGGTGATCCGTACACTAAAAAGATCATCTCCAACATTCAGCTTCCGAAGTATGAGTCCTTCCACGTCGATGACCAAGGCACTCTTTTATTTGAACACCGGATGTTCGTTCCGAACTACCCGGGTTTGAGAGAGCAAGTTCTCAAGGAGGCGCATGATTCTGTTCTTTCTATCCACCCTGGAAGCACTAAGATGTACATGGACTTGAAAACACAATATTGGTGGCCTGGGTTGAAACGATATTGTGCCAAGTATGTCTCGGAGTGTGATGTCTGCCGTAGAGTTAAAGTTGTCCATCAGAAACCTTCCGGTCTTCTACAGCCATTGAAACCTCCGGAATGGAAATGGGAGAAAGTAGAGATGGGCTTCATCACTGGTTTTCCAAGGTCGCAGAAGGGCAACAATGCAATCTTTGTTGTCATTGACAGGCTTTCTAAAGTGTCTCACTTCTTTCCCGTCAAGGAAACAATTTCTGCAATTCAGTTGGCTGAGCTCTATATCAATAGAATTGTCTCTCTATATGGGGTTCCTCTTGAGATCAGTTCAGACTGTGGAAGCATCTTCACTTCGAAGTTCTGGGGAAGTTTCCAAAATGCTTCTGGAACAAAATTGAACTTCAGCACAGCTTACCACCCTCAGTCGCAAGGACAAGTTGAAAGGATCAATCAGATTCTAGAATATATGCTCCGTGCTTGCGTCATCTCTTTCGGCATGAAGTGGGAAGAATGTCTTCCTTATGCTGAATTCTCTTACAACAACAGCTTCCAGAAAAGTCTAAAGATGGCACCATTTGAGGCTCTCTATGGTCGCAAATGCAGAACTCCGATTGGTTGGTCGGGCGCAGGTGAAAGAACATTGTTTGGCCCCGACATTGTAACTCAAGCGGAGGAGAAGGTTCACATCATTCTTGAAATTCTGAAGGTTGCTCAAAGTCGCCAGAAGAGCAACTATGACAGAAAGCACACGGACATGGAGTATGTCCCTGGTGATCTCGTTTACCTTCGTGTCACTCCCATGAGAGGCACGCACCGCTTTGGTATCAAAGGAAAGCTGGCTCCTAGATACATTGGTCCATTCAAAATTCGTGGAAGAAGAGGAGAAGTTGCTTATGCTCTTGAGCTCCCCGAAAAACTCAAGGTCCATGATGTTTTCCACATCTCTCAACTCAAGAAGTGCTTCAAGGATCCCGGCAGGACCATGGACCATGAGCTTATCAATCTCCAAGAAGACTTGTCTTATCAAGAACACCCCATAAAAATCCTTGAAGTCGCAGAAAGAAGGACTCGCAACAAGTCCATCAAGTTCTGCAAGGTGCAGTGGTCGCACCATTCCGTTGATGAAGCCACTTGGGAACGCGAGGATGAGCTCCGTGCCAAGTATCCTACCCTCTTCGTGTCTTCTTCTTCTTCCTAGAATCTCGGGGCGAGATTCCTGTTTAGCGGGGGAGAGTTGTAGCATCCCATCTGTCTAACATATGTAATGCTACATAGTCTAGTAATATAATGGCTACTTCCTACATAATTGTTGCATCATAATTATATCATGCTCATGTCATCATGCCACCTTGCATTTGATCATCATATAAAACCCTTTTTCATTTGGTTCTTATCTCATATGCATTATTAATTGTTTTTGCTTCTTGTTATATTGTATTGGCTTCTTGATATAATTGCTAAAATGCCTAGATTGATTTGGGGACACCATCTCTTAAATTCTCTCTATCACTAACTTGCCCATCTATCTTGTCCTTATGATCTTTTCAACTCTACCATATATGACACATGGGTTCCTTTAATTTTTACTTATGGATTTAAATCATGCCCATTTGGTTTTGTCTACACCGAAACCTTGATCCACTCCCTATCTTGATCTTATCTAAAACCATTTATTCTACACCACCTGGTTTTAAAACCTGCGGCCAATCAGCTGACCTGTCTAAGCTAGCTGCTATATCCTACGTACACCATCTTTTATTTTCCTAAAACCAACCGTGCTATTGTTTCTACGATCTTTGTCCCTGATCAGATGCATCGATTGTAGTTTTAAAGCCTTTAAAAAGAAAAAAAATCAATTCTGGACAAACTGAGCTGCACGCAACCGAGACCAACCCCTCTGTTTTTCCTCTGCACCCCTTTTTCTGTTTCTCTTCATCCTATACCAGCACATGAGGGACACGCTGTCGAGGTGGAGACCTTCCCCTCTGCATCTCGCTTGCCCTTCCGCTCTCTTAGCCACACAAATTCGGCCGTCATGAAAACCCTATCCCTGCTCCTTCTTCCAGATCGAGCGCCGTCATGCCCTGAAGTTCCGCCGCCCGCTGGTTCCACACCACTGTCGCCGTTGTCCTCGGGCCGGGAGAACTGCTGCGCTCGCCTCCGTGGACTACCACATGGAGCAAGGAGGAGAAGGAGTACTGGCACGTCAGGGATGTCATTGAGCTCACCACGGCCGCCGTACGCACCTCTACTTCACCCCCGTGATCTCCATCAACTCCGGCGTTGACCAGCTCGCCAGCAGACCTTAGACGCCGAACAGGGGAAATATCAGGAATCCCAGGAGTACTACCCAGATCCACCTCTCGCTTCAACTGAGCTGCCAGGCAAGCACTACCACATGCTTGCATACATATAATACCTATTGCCTCTATCTTATTCTTGCATCATTGAGTCGCGATTGCATTAAATTGGATCCCAAGTACTGCATAGCATTTACTTTTAAACCCCACCGAAGCTTGTTCCTCTATCCCATGAGCCATTACTACAGGAGTTGTTTGAGCCATGCGGGTCGTAGAATAGCATGTGTAGGGTATGTGAGTGTCTGATGGATAACGAGGTACCTAAACAACTTAACCTGAGTAGTAATGGGATAACTAATGAAAGTGGCACCGGTGAGCAATATCTGCTATTTGGTTCTCCATGCTCACTTATGTCCCGTAGGACCCCGAGTACTTGATTCCGGTTCCTTGACTATTCGCACTATCCACATCCGGGAGGCCTGATGGACCCCCCTGAGCCAGAGCTTCATTCACTCTTATTTCTTGGGGCCACAAAGTAGTTTGGGGCTTTATTACTATCCTGTACTTATACCATGCTTTACTGCTTTATTTAAGATTGTGCGAGGAGCACCTGTACTATTTAGGATTGCGGAGTGTTTTCGCGGTATCGACAAGCGCAGTCACACTTTCCGGTTCCCAATTGTTTATAGCCATTAGCGCAAACCTTGGGTCCGTCTCGGAGCCGGCCAACTTCGTTGCGGGTAGCTTAATGGGGTGGCCCCCTGAAATATTTCTGAATCCTGTGATCGCTTTGTCGTGAATGCCTCGTTGGGTTTTGATTTGGTTTTTCCGAGGTTGATCGAGTGTGTGTTGCTATTTGTGCACCCCTGCAGGGTAAATCTTCCTGAAAGCCGTGTCCGCGGTTATGGATGACTTGGAGCACAGTTTCTCGATCATAGACAAGTATAACTAAGTACCGCTTTTAATTTGACTAAGTACCTGACTAGTAAATAGTGCAACACTCATGGAATGGCTAATAAAACTGTCAACGGATGGGGGTTGTTCGTCCGCTTTCTCGTTGGTAAGCGAGAAGGAGGATGGATCTGTTAATTATACTGTTATAACTGTTGTTCTTCATTAACGGACATCCGTCTATCATTGGTTAGGTGGATGGTTAGCGAGTATCTATAGAATTGTTAGTTATTATCTTTTGCTGCAATTGCGTCACCGCAGGTTATGTCCCGTTTAGAGGCATAAAGACTTGCTGAGTACCCCTAGGGTCTCACACGATAAATTGTTTGATTCAGATGAACAGGTATATTCACAAGATGGATACTAGGTGGAGGAGACGGATGATGTTGGCAACGATCACTCGGTGTAGAGATTCCGGGAACGGGGATCCGTGAGATCTGTGGGCGGGATGTGTTTATTTATGTGGCATCTTATGCCGATTTGCTTCTTATCCGTACTCGGATCTTGTTTTCCGCTTTGATACTACGATGTTTGATGTATGAGGAGATATCCTAAACTATTATATCTATCTAGGATATTTGGATCTTGCCGTATGGCATTGCAATATTTCTATTTCTTTTAGATGGAATGGCTCTGTGGACTGTTGTATGTGGCTTGCATACATACTCACTTGTGTATGTAGTTGATCCCTTCTCCTGCCGATTACGCCGCTCGTTCTTGTCCCGATGTTCTGAAAGTGGTTAGGACGGCCGAAAGGTCTACCTGTGAGTGGCCCCTGGGCCCCACCGTACTATTTTAACCACTTTCGCTCATCCAGGCATGTAACTAAGAGCGTAATTTACCGAGGTAGTTACACCTGGAACCAAAAACAGCAGAAAACAGGCAGCTGGCACTGTGGCTCTTGTTAATAGGTTAGTCCAAGAAATCATATGAAAAGTACTCCAAAGTTGGAACAAAACACAAGAAAGTGGATAAAACCAAGCATGGAACATAAAAAATTATAGATACATTTGCAATGTATCAACATCCCCAAGCTTAACTCCTGCTCGTCCTCGAGTAGGTAAGTGATAAAAAGAAAGAATAATTTTTGAGGTGACACGCACCATCATAAACTTGATCAAAGTATTTCTAAAACATTCAAAGCTGGGATCATAGTACTCCAATCATAACATGAAAGACAAAGTTCTAGCAATAAGCAAAGAAACTATGATGCAACATGAAAAGGCACAAACAAAAGATTCATGAATAACAATGCTTTGCAAGACGTTTGTTTGTTTCACATAAAGAAAACATAGCATAATAGTATTTAGCTTGTCCCTCAATAGAGTAGCAAATATAAATGCATAGGACACCTTCAAAGTTCATAAGAGTGACTAGATACAATAGTTTAAACAAGCAATAACAAGTTATGCATCAATCAACTAGTCTTGGGATAATGCACATAGAACTAAGAATGGCCACTATGCTCTCAAAGTAGGTGCATAAAGATAGAAGGTGGGGACTCAATATAATGGTGGAAGAAAGGCCATTTGTAAAAGGAAGTAGGGATTCAAGTCTCATAAAGAGCTTCCAAAAATTATGGTACTTGTAGCTTTCAGCTCTCATTGCCCCTATCATAAGCATCTTGAAGGTGATTAAGGTTAAAGTGACACAACTAAGAGGATATGCTTGACAAGTTATAAACCGAAATCTCATGCCCCTTACTTACGAAGACCGATCCTCATGCTACTCAACTTCAGTCACGAGTAAGCTCTTGTCATTGTAAGTATATGTCTATCATTAAGAACCCCCAACAGGGTACCCCTTGCACATGATATGGGAGCTTTCCCATAATCAAAATGACAAGGCAAGCAGACAATGAGCATCTCAGCGATCTTTTTATTTGCCATTTGCTTAGGTTTTTATTGAGGATGCTTCATAGAGTGCTCATTATGGTGATGCTGCAAGTTTCCACCATGATTAGGCATGGCTTAGGCTAGTGGCCTAGGCATTTCTCTAACACACATACAAACTCCATGATCTTACAAGTTCCACTTTTATTTCACACTGCCGGTGTCAACACCCGGATTTTTAATCCTAGATGCCTGTTATGCCATAGCTCGCAATCCCAGGATTAACATTTTTGCGAGACATAACGGATTGGATATCACAGTACTTCATCCATTACATACCATACATAAGGTCTTACACAAATAAGGATCTCATGATCCAGTCTTAATACAACAAGCAGCAGAAATAAAAGATAAGCATGGCGGTGGGGTCCATCTTCAAGGGCACATGCAATGCTGATGAAGGCAGATAGTCCTAGTTATCATAGCCGTCCTGCTGACCATCATCTTGACAATCTCCTTCATAGTCTGGCCATGATAATAGCCAGGGACAAAAGCCATGAGTACTCTTTAAGTACTCGCAAACTACTACTAACAAGGAGTATAATTCTAGGTTAAAGTGCTGAATCTAAGTTAACTATCAAGTTAAGTTGGAAACCTAAGCTGAGTTCAGAAGCAAAGAAAGATAAAGTAAAGTTCTAGAATCACTTAAGTGGGAAGTTATTATCATCAACACAACCCTGTTGTGGTCCAGTCAAAGTTCATCATTCATTTCAAGTTATTTAGAAAACATCTAACAGCAAAACAGTATGGCCATTCCAACTGTCCATAACCGCGGACGCGGCTATTCGAATAGTTTGACACTCTGCAGAGGTGGTACACTTTCACCACAAGATTTGATACATCTGTCAGGGATAACCCTGAATCATCATACTTAGTATGCAGATAATCAAACATAACCTTCCTTTTACACACCCTAGTACAAGCACCTCTCCTATGAGCATGGCCTCCCAACCATGACCATCAGTCATCTTGGGCACTGCATAGGTGGACAACATTGAGAGGTAGCCTCAGCTCAAACCTCTACCGTGAGGGAACTAATACTAATGCATATGAATTTCCAGCTAAGCCTTACCCAATTCAGGTAGTGTGGTTGTACGGTAAATTTGGAATGGTATCGCATCTGAATCCAACCATCAGTTTTATAAAAGGGTTAAGGCTCATGCCTCATCATTTACATCATCATAAACCAGTTGTGTTTCTCAACACATGTCAAAACATCTCAATAGAATGACTCATCATTCCAAGGTTTTCACAATTCATTTTCACCAAGTGTTCCCATCCAAAGTGACTCAAGTTTTTGATCTACTCCAAAAGACTAAGTTAAGAGTGTTCACTAAGGTGGAAGGATGGGATCAATCTCATGCCATAGAATGACATCTAAAGGTTTCTAAGTAGGTCAAGTTTTATACTTTTTATGCTACCTTCAAAATAAGTAAAGAACTTTGCATACTAAGGGGAGTAAAACTTGTAAGTAAGGGTTGGGGTACTAATAGTTAAAAAGGGGTGTGATCAAAGCATGCCTAAAGCATCCTTGCTCATTTATCTAGCTTAAGTCTAGCTTGCTAACAATAGCTTGCCTTGGTTGGTGTAGTGGTTGAAGTTTTCTTCTTCTTCTTGGTAGAACTCCTCCTCCTCGAAAGCTTGGTCGGTACTAGCGTCTATAAATACATAGGGAGTGCACAATCACCAAACAATACTTAACTAGGCTAAGTAGCATTCTAAAACACACAATTGATGATCTATTATCATCACAAACATCACAAGTTTAATTTCAATAGTTTCATCCTTTTTATTTTTAGAAAAGTAATTTCTACTCATTGAAATATTAACTAAAATTTAATATTCACCACCAAAATATGGGATCATGTGGACACATGTCCTCACCACATACTCTAACATGTGGGAATGAGATTTAAGGGTTGGATCAATATTACTTTGGTTTAAGTTCATTATTTAGTGATTTAAAGTGACTAGAAATGCCTATATAGCATTATTTTGGTACTAGTCCAAAGTCACTGCATGTCAACCTTAATATTAGTACATTATTAGATAGATATGATGAAATGTGATTTTTCAGAGTTGGAATCAACTCAAAAGCTCACTTGGTTGATTTTATAAAAATGTTGCAAGTTGCAAAAGCTTCTGTTTTGTTATTTTTATTAGGGGAGCTCTATAACTCTAATTGAATTAAATCCAACGGGCTTGGATAGAGCATTTCAATATCTTTCATACAAAATTAGTTTCATGCAATTTGGATTTATAAAACTCTCTGAATTGATTTTAAAACTAGGGGACAGAAACTAGATTTAACTAAAAAGAAAAATCCAGATTTGAATCGATGGGCTAGCGCGGGAAAAGGAATGGGCCGGCCCAGTGGCGCTCCGCGGCGCGGAGCTCAGCTGACAGGGGGGTCCCGCGTGTCAGCGGGACTTAAAACGCGAAACGGTACGCGTACTGTGGGTCGTGCGATTAGAATAGGGATCTACGGCTGAGGGTTGTCATCGACGACGAACAGGTCACCGGCGAGCTCGAACTCTAGCGGCTCGGTGGGGGTCTACTGGGGGCGTACTAGGGCTCCAGCGGGGTCGGCGAGGCGGGCAAACGACGTGGAAGATGACGGCGAGGCGAGCCGCGGTTGCGGCAGAGCTTGGGGTGGTCGCAATCAACGACGCCCTTCTCCTCCTACCGCGGCTGCTCCGGCTCCAATTCCGGCGAGGCAGAGCTCACCTTGCTCTAGCGAGAGGTGGGTGAGGTTCAGAGAGGCGAGGGGAGTGGAATGGTGTGGAGAGAAGAGGCTCGGGAGGGCTCCTTTTATGGGCCCGACGGTGAGACCGAGCGGGATGGGCAGGCGACTACGGCGACAAGGCTACGGCGGGGTAGAGGCATGGCCGGGGGTGGCGATCGATGAGCGGTTCCCTGGCGGTGCTCTAGAACTTAAATGCGATCGTAGGGGCGGTGGACGCGGTCTGGGCGAGGTAGCACTCTGCACGGCCGAAGCGGCGGTGTCCACGGCGAGCGGTGGCTATGAGGCTTTGGGCGGCGAACGGGGATGTCTGGGGTGTTCTCCAGGTCGAGGTGGAGCGGTGTGCGCGGGCTGGTGCCAAGGGATGGTCTATGCAAGCGGGGACAGGGCGTGCTTTGGGGGCGGCGTCGGCATGCTCGACTCGGGCTGGCGTTGGCCGCTCTGCTCTCTGTCTGCACTGGGATTGGGCGGTGGAGGTGGACCACGGCAAGCTGCTGAGACATGAGGAGAGGGCTGAGAATTTCTGCTGAGTGGCAATCAGTCGGCGGGCGAGGTGGTGCTGATGGCATGGCAAAGGCAACTAGGGGTAGGGAGATGTTGGTTAGGCTCTGGTTAGATCAAGAGGGGACAAGGGGATTAAATGGGGATCAATTAGGGGCAAAACCCTGTAGTAAACAGTGAGCTAGGATTGGAGGTGATATTTTGCATGCCAAGTGTTTGATGAAATGGCCGCATGAAAGAAAGTTTTGAATTTTGGTTTCAAATTTTTTGAGTGATCTCCACTAGTGATAGGTAGTCTCTGGTTGCAAAGGTTTTGAAAATGGAGCTCAAATAGATGGTTTTTGAAATAGGGGTGATCTATGCATATGCATTAGATTCAATTTTAAACTGTCATTTAAAATAGTTAACAGAATGTTTTTAGCAGATCCAAAGGTGGGCCTTGGTACCTCATTATGTGTACTAGCAGGGGGTACAAAGATCAAGAATTGTTTCTGTTAAGAATTGAGTACTAGGAATAGCCAAAGTAGGCATGAGAGTTAAATTTGCCAAAATGACCATTCCTCCTTTTTAATTTTTTTTATTTGATTTTCTTTAGGAGAAGTTTGGGAATGATGTAGATGATGTTTAAATCACCTAAGAAATATTTTACAAGCATTGGATCAATCAATCATGGCAATTCAAACAACTCCTATTTTAAAATGCATACACATATGAATGCTTTTATTTTAAATTTGGAAAAGTTTTTGTTAACCCTATTTTTGGATGATTTGATCTTGATAAGCTTGGATTGAAGTTTTGGGATGTTACAAACCTTCCCCCTTAAAAAAAATCTCGTCCCGAGATTTACAAAGAAAACTAGGAACTAAAGAGATCTGGGAACTCTGTTCTAATGTAATCTTTGCGCTCCCAAGTAGCTTCCTCCTCGGTATGGTTGCTCCACTGAATCTTGAGAAACTTGATACTCCTGGTCCTGTTGGTTCTGTAGGCTTCTTCTAAGATACAGATGGGTACTTCCCGATAGGTCAGGTCATTGTTGATTTCCACAGCTCTATGATCGATGTTCTTGAAAACTTCAGTCTTCTCAGGCACTTCCAAGCATTTGCGAAGTAACGAGATATGGAACACATTGTGGATGGCTGACATCTCTTTAGTCAGTTCCAGTTGATACGATACTTCTCCTCGGCGGTTTAGAATCTTGAAAGGTCCGATATATCTGGGAGCTAACTTTCCCTTCAGACTAAAGTGTTGAGTTACCTTCAATGGTGAAACCTTGAGATATACGAAATCTGCGACATTGAAAGTCAGGTCTCTCCTTCTCTTGTCAGCATAGCTCTTCTGTCTGGATTGGGCGGTCTTGAGGTGCTCACGGACTTTGTGAACTTTCTCTTCTGCTTCTCGGAGAATGTCGGGTCCAAAGATCTGACTCTCTCCTACTTGCGACCAATTCAAAGGGGTACGACACTTTCTTCCGTATAGGAATTCAAATAGTGCCATCTGCAAACTAGCTTGATAACTGTTGTTATAGGAGAATTCTGCGAAAGGCAGGCAGTCTTCCCATTTTGATCCGTATTCCAACACACAAGCTCTAAGCATATCTTCTAGGATCTGGTTGACTCTCTCAGTCTGTCCATCTGTTTGCGGGTGATAAGCGATACTGAAGTTCAACTTGGTTCCTAAACCTTCCTGAACTTTCTGCCAAAATCTCGAGGTAAACTGGGTTCCTCGATCTGATACAATGGTCTTGGGGGTTCCATGCAGACTAACAATCCTAGCAATGTATAGCTCTGCTAGCTTTAGACTCTGGTAAGTGGTCTTGACAGGTATGAAGTGGGCTACCTTGGACAGTCTATCAATTATGACCCAGATTGAGTCATTTCCCCTACTAGAAGTAGGTAAACCGGTGATAAAGTCCATTCCGACGGAATCCCATTTCCATTCCGGAATCTGCAATGGTTGCAACAATCCTGCAGGTCTCTGATGCTCTGCTTTGACTCTTTGACAGATGTCACATTTGGCGATGTACCTTCTGATCTCTCTCTTCATCTTGTGCCACCAAAATTGCTCTTTCAAATCCTGATACATCTTTGTTCCTCCGGGGTGGATAGAATAAAGAGTATCATGAGCTTCCTTCATGATAACTTCTTTCATCTCCGAATCTGCTGGCACACAGATACGTCCTTTGTACCACAGTACACCTTCTTCGTCTTCGGTGAATCCAGGTACATTTCCTGTACCAATACGACGTTTGATTCTGTCGATACTTTCATTTCCCTTCTGGGCTTCCTTGATTTGGCTAATCAAAGTGGGTTGAAGTTCAATGCTAGCTAGGAATCCTTTGCTAACTAACTCAGTCCTGAACTGCTCCAACTCCTCATACAAACTTGGTTGCTTCTCCTTGATCATGGTGTTAAGCCTGCACGGCAATCTGCTAAGAGCATCCGCTACCACATTGGCTTTGCCGGGGTGATAGTGAATGTCAAGGTCATAATCCTTGATTAACTCTATCCATCTTCTTTGTCTCATATTCAGCTCCTTCTGAGTGAAGATATACTTCAAGCTCTTATGATCTGAGTAAATCTCACGACAATTACCCATCAAATAATGATGCCATGTCTTCAAGGCTAGAACCATAGCTGCTAGCTCAAGATCATGGGTCGGATAGTTCTGCTCATGTTGCTTCAATTGTCGAGACAGATACGCGATGACTTTGCCTTCTTGCATCAATACACATCCTAGGACAATCTTGGATGCATCACAATATACATCAAACGGCTTCTTGATGTCTGGCATGATCAAAATTGGGGCGGATATCAATCTCTTCTTCAGCTCTTGGAAACTGGCTTCACACTTGTCTGTCCATTCAAACTTCTTGTCCTTCTTCAACAATTGGGTCACTGGTCGGGCTATGCTCAAGAATCCTTCTATGAACTTGCGGTAATATCCCTCTAATACGAGAAATGAACGAACTTGGGTTTGATTGGTTGGGGCTTCCCATTCCTCGACATCTTTGATCTTGGTGGGATCAACAGAGACTCCTCCGGCAGGCACAATATGTCCTAGGAATCCTACTTCTTTCAACCAAAACTCACACTTGCTGAACTTGGCATATAACTGATGCTCTCTCAGGGTTTCTAGGATGATTCTCAGATGTTGCTCATGATCTTCTTCTGACTTGGAGTAGATAAGGATGTCGTCGTTAAACACAACTACAAACTTGTCTAGGAAATTCATAAAGATCTTATTCATGAGATTCATGAAATAAGCAGGGGCATTGGTTAATCCAAAAGACATAACCGTATACTCGTATAAACCATAGCGAGTAGTAAAGGCGGTCTTCGGAATATCCGTTGCACGAATCTTAAGTTGGTGATAACCAGTCCTAAGATCAATCTGTGAGAACACCTGAGCTCCGGTCAACTGATCAAATAGATCCTCTATCTTTGGCAAGGGGTACTTGTTCTTGATGGTGACGTCATTCAACTTTATATAATCTGTACACAAACGATTGCTCCATCTTTCTTGTCAATGAATAACACTGGTGATCTCCATCGCGATGCGCTTGGCTGAATCAAGCCTATTGCTAACATGGCATCCAACTGCTTCTTCAGTTCTACTAACTCTGAGGGGTTCATGGTATAGGGTCTCTGGGCTATAGGTCCAGTTCCGGGGATTAGTTCGATAATGAACTCAATATCCCTATCCGGGGGCATACCTGGCAATTCATCTAGGAATACGTCGGGGTATTCACAGACTACTCTGACTTGGTCAATGGTGGGCAGGGCTACACTCTTGTTGCACTTGAATTGACGGGGTAAGGTTTCAGAGATATGCTCTACTGTTACTCCAGAACTACTGGTCATGGTGATGGCTTTCTTAGCACAGTCTATCAGTCCTTTATGCCTTGACATCTAGTCCATACCTAGTACTACTTCCAATCCTTTGGTTCCAAGTACAATTAGGTTGGCATAAAAATCTATCCCATGTATTCTGATAGGTACAGCCTTTCAAATTTTTCTAGCTTTTGTTGTTGAACTGGGGATTTGAACTATCATGACATGCTTCAGGTTGGTTGGGTGAATCTTACTAGTGCATACAAATTCTTCGGTGACAAATGAATGCGATGCTCCAGAATCAAACAATACTCTTGCTAAAACTGAGTTGACAGAAAACATACCCAGCACTACATCTGGCGCTTCCTGGGCTTCTTCTGCGTTCATGTGGAAGAGACGACCGTTGCGGTTGTGAGGGTTCCCTGGGGAAAATCTCCTTCCTGGTTGAACACGACGCTGCTGTTGAGCTGGGGCATTCACGGGGGCATTGGCGGCAGTCTTCTTGGGACACTCATTGGAGTAGTGACCCTTCACTCCACACTCGAAACAAGTGATCTGGGACTTGTCCTTGACTGCGACAGGCACAGCATTGCTACCAGTTCTGGGTGCAGTGTTGTTGTTGTTGCTCTTGGGAGGGGCATGGTTGAAATTGTTGGTATTGCCGGAGTTGTGATTGCTTCCTCCGGACTTCACATTGCCTCCGCTATGGTTGGGGTAGGTTGGGCGAGAATTTGGGGGTCGGTTGTTCCTTGGTGCATATCCTGGTGAGGGGTTGGGACGGTACTTCTGGTGACTACTGGATCCAGACTGCTGCATCATACGATGCTTGCGGTTGTTGTTTGCCTGGTTAATCTTCCCTTCCATCTGAATGGCAGAGTCGACTAGCTCTTCGAGATCATCGAAACGGATGTTGACGAGGACAGTCTGCATCTCATCATGCAGTCCATTTAAGAATCTCTCCTTCTTCTTGGCGTCCGTGTTGATCTCATCCGGTGCATATCTGGCAAGTGACAAGAATCTGTCATGGTACTCCACCACAGTCATTCTTCATTGCTTCAATTCACGGAATTCATCTCTCATCCTGTTGACAAGACCTTTGGGCACGTGGGTGTGGCTGAACTTGACCTTGAATGCTTCCCAGGTCATCACCTGGCCATGGTCCATATTGCGGATGCTATTCCACCAAGCTCTTGCATCTCCCGCCAGATAGTGGGTGGCGAAGAGAACTTTCACATTCTCATCAACTCTGGCAACCTCTAAGTTGTTTTCCATGGTCTATAACCAGTCATCAACATCTAATGGGTTTTCAGATTGGTTAAAGATTGGGGGATTGATGTTCTGAAAGTTTTTGAGTTTGGATCCTTGGTGATCCTGATTTCCATGTCCTTGGTTGTTGAGAGCCATTTGGGCGATCTGCTGCAATGTTGCTAAGTTGGCTTGACGCTCGGCCCTGCTTGCTTCACGGTCCGCGATGAGATTCTGCAAGATCTGCAGCATTGGGTCCTGCGACGAGCTGCTCCCTCCTTGGTTCCCACGAGTCATCTGAAGATTCAGATAGATATAGGGGTAAGAGGGAAAGTCTAAGGTTCATGGTTTTGGCTTTTTCAAATCTAAAACTTTGATTTAAACTCAGGTTTTTCAACTAACTTCTTTTTCATTCATGCAAGCAAGCACACGATACAACACACACCACAACAATCAAAGGGGAAAACAGATGGTTTGAAGAACCATTCTGCAAGCTACGATACAATGAGATGATACATCTCATTCTATGACAGTGCTCTAGTGCATCTACTCATCGTCGATGAAGTCAGAGTCTTCATCATCAGTGTAGAAGTCCACATCATCCTCCTTCAGAAAGTCATCATCGTTGCTGAGGTAAGAATCCATATCTCCCTGGATGTCTTCACCCTCATCTTCTTCTTCCTTGGCGGCAAGCTGGGCTTCCTTCTCCTTGACGGTCTTCTCGAGGTTGGCCACCTTCTTGCAAAGACGGGCGATGGTGCGATCCTTCTTTGCACGCTGGCGGCGAAGAGACTGGCGATCTTGGATGAGCAGTGCGAAAGTCTAGGCCTTCTGGCCGGCGATGCCACGGTTCTGGTTGGCTAACTCCCTGGCATTGTCCAGTTCTTGCTGTCTGTCATGAAGCAAGAAGTCAAGATTCTCCACTTGACGCCTCAACTCTGGGTGACTTGGCATCTCCATCGGCATTCCCTTGAATTCAAGTCTTGCATAGTGGGCAAAACGGGTTCCTTGGATCTTGTTGACACTGAGGGCACATAGACGTGCGAGAGCTTCATGCATTGCCCTGGCTAATCCATCTAGCCAGTTGTTCTCTCTCACGGAGAACTGAATTCTCCTGGAAGTTGGTGCTTCGATGCTTCCTCGAAGGTCTGCGGTGACTAGCCACTGTAGGTCTCCTCCTGGGGGTCTTGGAAGTTGAGCTCCAAGAAACTCCGGATGTGGGCGTCCCAATAACTCCGACAGCGAATCCAGATCCCTCTCCAAGATTAGCTGACCTACGTTTCCCAACTGGTAAAACTTGCTGAACTGAGTCTCCATCTACAAGAATTAAGGATGAGGGAGTTAGTGAAGTGATCAAGTGTGTCAAATTTTAGGTAGTAATGTAAGAATTTTGAGGAACATGAATTTTTGAGAAAGAATGAGTTCACAAGGGTAAGAGAGGAAATAGTTTTTCATAAATACTCACTTTGGTTTTGAAGCTAAGTTTTTGGTTTGGACGTCCATTCTAACTAGGGTCTCCTATGGTTAGGATGGCTCTGATACCAACTTGTCAACACCTGGATTTTTAATCCCAGATGCCCGTTATGCCATACCTCGCAATCCCAAGATTACCATTTTTGCGAGACATAACGGATTGGATATCATAGTACATCATCCATTACATACCATACATAAGGTCTTACACAAATAAGGATCTCATGATCCAGTCTTAATACAACAAGCAGCAGAAATAAAAGATAAGCGTAGCGGTGGGGTCCATCTTCAAGGGCACAGGCAATGCTGACGAAGACAGATAGTCCTAGTTATCATAGTCATCCTGCTTACCATCATCTTGATAATCTCCTTCATAGTCTGGCCATGATAATAGCCAGGGACAAAAGCCATGAGTACTCTTTAAGTACTCGCAAACTACTACTAACAAGGAGTATAATTCTAGGTTAATGTGTTGAATCTAAGTTAACTATCAAGTTAAGTTGGAAACCTAAGCTGAGTTCAGAAGCAAAGAAAGATAAAGTAAAGTTCTAGAATCACTTAAGTGGGAAGTTATTATCATCAACACAACCCTGTTGTGGTCAAGTCAAAGTTCATCATTCATTTCAAGTTATTTAGAAAACATCGACAACAAACAAGATGGCCATTCCAACTATCCATAATCATGACGCGGCTATTCGAATAGTTTGACACTCTGCAGAGGTGGTACACTTTCACCACAAGATTCGATACATCTGTCAGGGATAACCCTGAATCATCATACTTAGTATGCAGATAGTCAAACATAACCTTCCTTTTACACACCCTAGTACAAGCACCTCTCCTATGAGCATGGCCTCCCAACCAAGACCATCAGTCATCTTGGGCACTGCATAGGTGGCCAACATTGAGGGTAGCCTCAGCTCAAACCTCTCCCGTGAGGGAACTAATACTAATGCATATAAATTTCCAGCTAAGCCTTACCCAATTCAGGTAGTGTGGTTGTACGGTAAATTTGGAATGGTATCGCAACTGAATCCAACCATCAGTTTTATAAAAGGGTTAAGGCTCATGCCTCATCATTTTCATCATCATAAACCAGTTGTGTTTCTCAACACATGTCAAAACATCTCAATAGAATGACTCATCATTCCAAGGTTTTCACAATTCATTTTCACCAAGTGTTCCCATCCAAAGTGACTCAAGTTTTTGATCTACTCCAAAAGACTAAGTTAAGAGTGTTCACTAAGGTGGAAGGATGGGATCAATCTCATGCCATAGAATGACATCTAAAGGTTTTTAAGTAGGTATACTTTTTATGCTACCTTCAAAATAAGTAAAGAACTTTGCATACTAAGGGGAGTAAAACTTGTAAGTAAGGCTTGGGGTACTAATAGTTAAAAAGGGGTGTGATCAAAGCATGCCTAAAGCATCCTTGCTCATTTATCTAGCTTAAGTATAGCTTGCTAACAATAGCTTGCCTTGGTTGGTGTAGTGGTTGAAGTTTTCTTCTTCTTCTTCTTGGTAGAACTCCTCCTCCTCGAAAGCTTGGTCGGTACTAGCGTCTATAAATACATAGGGAGTGCACAATCACCAAACAATACTTAACTAGGCTAAGTAGCATTCTAAAACACACAATTGATGATCTATTATCCTCACAAACATCACAAGTTTAATTTCAATAGTTTCATCCTTTTTATTTTTAGAAAAGTAATTTCTACTCATTGAAATATTAACTAAAATTTAATATTCACCACCAAAATATGGGATCATGTGGACACATGTCCTCACCACATACTCTAACATGTGGGAATGAGATTTAAGGGTTGGATCAATATTACTTTGGTTTAAGTTCATTATTTAGTGATTTAAAGTGACTAGAAATTCCTATATAACATTATTTTGGTACTAGTCCAAAGTCACTGCATGTCAACCTTAATATTAGTACATGATTAGATAGATATGATGAAATGTTATTTTTCAGAGTTGGAATCAACTCAAAATCTCACTTGGTTGATTTTACAAAAATGTTGCAATTTGCAAAAGCTTCGGTTTTGTTATTTTTATTAGGAGAGCTCTATAACTCTAATTGAATTAAATCCAACGGGCTTGGATAGATCATTTCAATACCTTTCAGACAAAAATAGTTTCATGCAATTTGGATTTATAAAACTCTCTGAATTGATTTTCAAACTAGGGGACAGAAACTAGATTTAACTAAAAAGAAAAATCCAGATTTGAATCGATGGGCTAGCGCAGGAAAAGGAATGGGCCGGCCCAGTGGCGCTCACATGGGCTCGGTGACAGGGGTCCCGCGTGTCAGCGGCACTTAAAACGCGAAACGGTGCAGCTACTGTAAGGTCACGATTAGAATAGGATCTACTGAGGGTCGTCGATTTACCTAATGTGTCACCGGCGAGCTCGAACCCTAGCGGCTCGGTAGGGGTCTACTGGGGGCGTACCAGGGCTCCAGCGGGGTCGGCGAGGCGGGCAAACGACGTGGAAGACGACGACGAGGCGCGGTTGCGGCGGAGCTTGGGGTGGTCGCAATCAACGGCGCCCTTCTCCTCCTGCTGCGGCTGCTCCGGCTCCAATTCCGGCGAGGCAGAGCTCGCCTTGCTCCAGCGAGAGGTGGGTGAGGTTCAGAGAGGTGAGGGGAGTGGAATAGTGTGGAGAGAAGAGGCTGGGGAGGGCTCCTTTTATAGGCCCGACGGTGAGACCGGGCGGGATGGGCAGGCGACTCTGGCGACAAGGCTACGGCGGGGTAGAGGCATGGCCGGGGGTGGCGATCGATGAGCGGTTCCCTAGCGGTGCTCTAGAACTTAAATGCGATTGTAGGGGCGGTGGCACACGGTCTGGGCGAGGTGGCGCTCTGCGCGGCCGAAGCGGCGGTGTCCACGGCGAGCGGTGGCTGTGAGGCTTTGGGCGGCGAACGGGGATGTCTAGGGTGTTCTCCAGGCCGAGGTGGAGCGGCGGGCGCGGGCTGGTGCCAAGGGATGGTCTTTGCGAGCGGGGACAGGGCGTGCTCTGGGGGCGGCGTCGGCATGCTCGACCGGCTCCGGGCGCGGCGGTTCCTGTCCGCTCTGCTCCCTGTCTCTGGCCTGGGGCTGGTTGGGCGGTGGAGGTAGACCACTGGCAAGCTGCTAGACATGAGGAGAGGGGCTGGAGAGGGCTGTTGCTGCGAGTGCACTGCCGGCCGGCGAGGTGGTGCTCGACATGGCATGGCAGTGCAGCTAGGGCATAGGGGAGATGCTGGTTAGGCTCTGGTTAGATCAAGAGGGGACAAGGGGATTAAATGGGGATCATTTGGGGGCAAAACCCTGTAGTAAACAGTGAGCTAGGATTAGAGGTGATATTATGCATGCCAAGTGTTTGATGAAATGGCCGCATGAAAGAAAGTTTTGAATTTTGGTTTCAAAATTTTTGAGTGATCTCCACTAGTGATAGGTAGTCTCTGGTTGCAAGGGTTTTGAAAATGGAGCTCAAATAGATGGTTTTTGAAATAGGCGTGATCTATGCATATGCATTAGATTCAATTTTAAACTGTCATTTAAAATAGTTAACAGAATGTTTTTAGCAGATCCAAAGGTGGGCCTTGGTACCTCATTATGTGTACTAGCAAGGGGTACAAAGATCAAGAATTGTTTCTGTTAAGAATTGAGTACTAGGAATAGCCAAAGTAGGCATGAGAGTTAAATTTGCCAAAATGACCATTCCTCCTTTTTAATTCTTTTAGATTTGATTTTCTTTAGGAAAAGTTTGGGAATGATGTAGATGATGTTTAAATCACCTAAGAAACATTTTACAATCATTGGATCAATCAATCATGGCAATTCAAACAACTCCTATTTTAAAATGCATACACATATGAATGCTTTTATTTTAAATTTGGAAAAGTTTTTGTTAACCCTATTTTTGGATGATTTGATCTTGATAAGCTTGGATTGAAGTTTTGGGATGTTACAACCGGGATCCGTAAGCAAAAGAACATGATATCAACGGGGTACAAAGTACAAGTGCAACATTGAAAGCGTTCCCCATGGTACATGGTTCTGCTAATTTCAACTTATAAAGTGCAAGCATATACACAACAAAGAAGGACCCAATGGTTCAAGTTTATTATAGGAAAAAAATTAAAGTGTGCCATCAAGTTCGTGAGAGCTTTAATCACTAGTTTTCTCATAACAAGTTTTATTTGGAAGGTAAACAAAAGCATGAAAATACTTGGAATAGCATAAGCTAGTAGGTAGGTATGGTGGAATCTTTGGAATAACTTGGTTTAGGGAGTTGGATGCATGAGTGGAACTCATACTTTGTTGTGGAGGCTAGCAAAAGACTGGGAGCGACAAACTAAGAGAGCAATAATGGCCATAATCTTGCAGAGTGACAAAACATCATTGATCAAAGCAAAAAGTGATACTACAAGTTGAAAACTAAAGGATCATAAAGTCCATGGTGACTTGAGACAGTCATAACATGGTGTGAGCATGCGCCAAGTCAACCCAAATAAAGCATCAAAGGAGAATACCACTATACTATGCTTTAATATGCTAAAACAACGCATGATTCATCCAAGGCACATTAAGCAATCTCAATTGTTTATAACAAGTCATGCTACAGCAAAGAATACTAAGCATAAAGCCAAAACAATATCAAGCATGGCATGACAAAGCATAGGCCACAGTCAAAAACGAGCTCTTTTTACCACATAAGTATGAACTTTCCTACTCTTTTCCAAACCAAACCAAACCATTTGCAAACCAAAGCATGAAAGAGGGGGTCCAACCAATTTATTCTGAAAACTAAGCAAACCAAGCAAACTAAAAACCAAAACAAAAATGAAAAAGGAGACGCTCCAAGAACAACACAACTGTGCATGAAACAATAAAAATGAAGCGTTTGGAAGAAACCTGGAATTTTTTATTGATGAAGAAGGGCCAAGCTTTGAAGCTTGTACTTCTTAGATATGGGGTTACACGCGTGGCATCCCCAAGCTTGAGCTTTAGTCCATCCTTCATCTCATTACTCATTCCTTGCATACACCTAAAATTTTTCCTTCATACAAAACTTCACACAATCTTATTAGCAACATTAGTGCACTTAAGATAAATAAGTCTTAAGGTTCAGTTCTAACACCAAATAAACTTCCATTAGAACACTAGATACTTTAGCACTTCCCTCAAAAAGCTCAATTCCCCAAAAGAACTCAAAAAGGAACCCACAAGAAGCAAATGCAGAAAATGGCAGAAATCTGTCAAAACAGACCAGCAGGTAAAGACGAATTTTTTCGAAGACCTTCTGTTGCTCAAATCAAAAAGTGTTGAACTAACGAAAGTTAGATAACAACCTGGGGCAGAAGCAAAAACAATTACAGATAAATCCGACATATACAGCTCACTCACGAATTTTTACGGTGAAGGACAAAAATCTGTTTCGGGACAGCAACTTTCCCAATTATTACTTCACTCTCATTAGAGGTTACTCTTGGCACAAAAAGCAAATAAAAAGGATAAGGATCGGTTATTACAGAGGTAATAACTTCCAAGACTCATCTAAAACTTTTGGGTTATCTCCCAATAAGTACTTTTCTTTAACGCCTTTAAGTTAGGCATAAGAAGCAAGAAAAAGGATCAAGTGTTCTCAAATGAAGAAGCATTAAGACCAAATTTTGTTTTCATAGGAGAAGCAAAAGAAATCTTTTCTCTCTTTTTAGGGAAGTGTTCTATACCTTTCTTGAGTGGGAGTTGATATTTAATGGTGCCTTCTTTCATATCCATGATGGCACCAACAGTTCTAAGAAAAGGTCTTCCCAAAGTAATAGGACAAGAAGCATTGTATTTACCATCCAAAACATAGAAATCAACGGGGACATAGGAATCGTTAACCATAATAAGAACATCATTAAGACTCCCCATGAGTTTCTTTTTAGCATTAGCATCAAGTGGGACATTCAAATAACAATCCTCAAGAGGAGGCAAATCAAGCATATCATAAATCCTTCTAGGCATATTAGAAACACTACTATCAAGATCACACAAAGCTTTGAAATCAAAGTCATTCACTTTCATATTAATGATGGGTTCCCAACCATCCTCTTGTTTTATAGGAATAGAAGCTTTATGTTTCATCTTTTCTTCTTTAATCTTTATGAGAGCATCAGTAATGTGTTTTGTAAAAGCCATGTTCATAGCACTAGCATTAGGACTTTTAGCAAGCTTTTGTGGGAACTTAATAACTTCAAAGATATTGCAACCATCAAGATCAAAATCAACTTTATCATCTAAAGTAGTAGAACTATTACTAGCCTCAACACTAGTGGTGGTGATAGTAGAAACACTAACGTTTCTAGCAATTTCATCTTCTCTTTCCCACTTATCATGTAATTCAGCTAATAGTCTAACATTTTCATCAATTCTTACTTGTATAGCATTAGTAGCTACAAAGGGATTCTTATTAGTTTCAGGTTTAGCAGCCATTTTATTCAAAGTAGATTGAGCTTCAGCCAAAGATGCTATATTTCTTTCAGCATTAGAGAGTTTTTCCTCAATAGTTTTATTGAAAGCAGTTTTCTTACTAATAAAGTCTTTAAGCATAACATCAAGTTCAGAGGGAGCACTCTTATTATTGTTGTAAGAATTTCCATAAGCATTACCATTGTTGGGAGGATATGGCTTATAATTGTTGTTACCAAAATTGTTCCTATAAGCATTATTACCATAAGCATTGTTGCCAAAGTTGTTATTTCTTATGAAGTTCACATCAACTTGCTCTTCTTGAGCAACCAAAGAAGCTAGAGGAACATTATTTGGATCAATATGGGCTTTCCCATTAACAAGCATAGACATAATTATATCAATCTTATCACTCAAGGAGGAGGTTCCTCAATAGAATTTACCTTCTTACCTTGTGGAGCTCTCTCAGTATGCCATTCAGAATAATTAACCATCATATTGTCCAGAAGTTTTGTTGCAGCACCCAAAGTGATGGTCATAAAGGTACCTCCAGCAGCTGAATCCAATAGGTTCCTTGAAGAATAGTTTAATCCTGCATAAAAAGTTTGGATGATCATCCAAGCAGTCAGTCCATGAGTGGGACAATTCTTTACCAAAGATTTCATTCTTTCCCAAGCTTGAGCAACATGCTCATTATCAAGTTGTTTAAACTTCATTATTTCACTTCTCATAGATATAATCTTAGTAGGAGGATAGTATTTTCCAATAAAATCATCTTTGCACTTAGTCCAAGAATCAATACTATTCCTAGTTAAGGAATTCAACCATTCTTTAGCTTTTCCTCTCAAAGAGAAAGGAAACAATTTCAGCTTAATAATATCGCCATCTATATCCCTATGCTTTTTCATATCACACAGTTCAACAAAGTTATTTAGATGGGAAGCATCATTTTCATTACCAATACCAGAAAATTGCTCTCTCATAACAAGATTGCGCAAAGCAGGTTTTATCTCAAAAAAAGAATTTTCAGCCATAGGTGGAGCAATAGGTGTGCTCATAAAATCATTGTTGTTGGTGCTAGTGAAGTCACACAACTTAGTGTTTTCAAGAGTAGTCATTTTTTGGGTTTTCCAATAAGAAAGCAAAGTTGTAAAACTATTTTTTTTGTGTTTTTCAATAACAAAACAAGCAAACAAAGCAAAAAAGAAAACTAAGCAAAACAAAAACAACAAAGTAAAGAGATTGGTTGTTAGGGACTCCCCTTGTGAAGATGTCCTTGACTCCCCGGCAACGGCGCCAGAAAAATGCTTGATGGCTCTGTGTATGGCGCCCAGAAAAGTGCTGGTGCGGTGTTGATGTAGAGCTTGTTGGGAACCCCAAGAGGAAGGTATGATGAGCACAACGGCAAGTTTCCCTTAGTATGAAACCAAGGTTTAGTCGAACCAGTAGGAGCAAGGAAACACCCCAAAGGTGTTTCTAGCTGAGCTTTGGCAGGGCGCACTACCGGTGCTAGTAGCAACATGGAGACCTGCACAACACAACCACAGAACTTTGTCCCCATCTTGCGATGAGGTTGTCAATCTCACGGTGTTTTGTGGAAAACGAAGGTTTAAACGTATCTAATGGAAAGAAGTAAAAGTTTGCAGAAAGTAAACACAAAACAGTAAACAGTTTATAGATTGTATGTAAAGAAAAAGGACCAGGATCCATAATTCACTAGAGGTGGCTCTCCTTAGATAGAAAACATGTTGGGTGAACAAATTACAGCGGGGTAATTAACAAACACCGAGAAAGCAATACATGCATATACTAATCATCTTGACTCCTATGAGACTTGATTGGGCATTACAACATAATACATAGACCGCCATCCAACTGCATCTATGATTAATAATCCACCTTCAGGTTATCATCCGAACCCCCTCCAGTATTAAGTTGCAAGCAACAGATTATTGCTTTACGAACTGCGTGTAAAAATAAACAATACGATTGTTCTATGAACAAAGGTTTGTTGTTTTCTCCCTAGTAGCAACAGCACATCTAGTACCTTAGAGATTTCTGTCACTTCCCCAGATTACCAGAGGCATGAACCCACTATCGAGCATAAATACTAACTCTTGGAGTTGCTAGCATCTACTTGGCCAAGATAGCTACTAACAACGGAAAGCATGCAAGATCATGAATAACAAAGACATGATAGAATCAATAATCAATCTGAAATAGCATCTCAATATCCATTGGATCCCCGCAAACACAACATGCAGAATTACAAATAGATGATCTTGATCATGAACGGATCTCACAAGATCTAAACATGGAAGCACAAAGGAGGAGAACCATCCATCTACCTACTACATGGATCCGTAGTCCAAGGATGAACTACTCACGCATCACACCGGAGGCTTGCATGGTGATGAAGAAGGCCTCCAGGGTGAATTCCCCTCTCCGGCAGGGTGCCGGGAAGAGCTTCAGATCCCTCCCGATCTAGGGATGGAGATGACGGCGGCTACAGACTCTTTCGTGGATTTTTGATCGGGCACTTAGGGTTTTCGTCCCGAGGGTAATATATAGGCGGAAGGAGAGGTCGAGGGGGTGCCGGGAGTGGCCACACCACCCCCTGGCGCAGGCCAGGTGGTGTGGTGGCCCCCTGGCCCCTCTCCGTCTCGTATTCTGGCACTTGATGATATCTGGAAAAATAGGCACTTTGGCTTTTGTCCCGTCCAATTCCGAGAATATTCATTTTCTGACCTCCGTGGAACAAAAAATAGCAGAAAACAGGCAGCTAGCACTGTGGCTCTTGTTAATAGGTTAGTCCAAGAAATCATATGAAAAGTACTCCAAAGTTGGAACAAAACACAAGAAAGTGGATAAAACCAAGCATGGAACATCAAAAATTATAGATACATTTGCAATGTATCAGGCCGCCGGTCTAATCCATGCCTAATCATGGTGGAAACCTGCAGCGTAACCATAATGAGCATCTATAAAGCATTCTTCTTATAAAAAAAGGAGATAGAGATTGAGAAAAAGAGAAAAAAAAAGAGATATGAGAAAAGAGGAAAGAGAGAAAAAGCACCATATTCCCATGGTAAAAAAGAAGATTGCTAAGATGCTTGTTGTCTGCTTGCCTTGTCATTTTGATATGGGGATTCTTCCGTATCATCGGGCAAGGGGTACCCCATTGGCGGTTCTCTATGATACACATATACTTACTATGACAAGAATTTACCGGTAACTAAACTTGAGTAGCATGAGGAGCGACCCTCGTATTCAAGGGACATGAGATTTTCAACTTGCAATTTGTCAAGCATATCCTCATATTTGATCACTTTAACCTTAATCACCTAAAGATGCCTATGATAGGGGCAATGAGAGCTAAAATCTAATAAGTATCATAATTTTGGAAGCTCTTTATGGAACTTGAAATCCCTGCTTCCCGTCAGTAAACCTATTCCCTTCTATCTCAAGCAAGTATTTTGAGTTGTTGTGATTCGTTCATTCATATGATGATTTATTCAATCATGTTTCTTATGTTCCTTGTTTTGCACATTGCTCTTATCTTAGTGTTTACTACTTTGAAAGCAATCATTGAAAACCAGTTATTTGTGAACTCCGGCAAATTGTCAAGTATTCTTCGACCAAGAGCTAAGTTTGCCATTACCAATTATGATTTACTTTATGTATCTCTATTGTGTTTCCTTTACTTATTGCAAGTTAATTTATATAATAGTTAGTTGTATCCTATTGTGATTTATGTATTGGTGAATGTGATGCGTCTTGTCCGTATTCTTTTATCGACTCTTCACTCCATAAACCTGAGGTCATGTTTATTGAGCTCAGTTTTCGCTTGGGGACAAACGAAGTCTAAGCTTGGGGGAGTTGATACGTCCATTTTGCATCACTATTGTATCTCATAATTTACTATTATTCATTGATATATTTCATATTAATACATGATACTTATGTTATTTCATCTATTTTTGCATGGTTGATGACTTTTGGAGCATGGATCGCTGCAGTCAGGATTCTGATGGAAAAGGTGCTGTTTGGAGGCAAAATTCGCGAAGATCAGAAAATTCGGGAAAATACATTGAAAATTCTATTTTTCCAGAAGACGAAGATTGCCAGAAGGGGGAGTGGAGATGGGCCACAGGGGGCCCACACCACCCCCTAGCGCGGGCCACCCCTGGTCGCGCCAGCAGGTGGTGTGGCCGCCCTGGCCCACTCCAGGCTCTCCCATATGGCGTATATTATCCTGACGGAACCCTAATACCTGGAGGGCGACCACAGAAAGATTCCGCCACCTCTGCGGGGCAGAAAACACCGAGAGAGAAAGATCTCTCTGGCAGATAGAATTCTGTCGGGGGAATTCCCTCCCGGAGAGGGGAGATCGTCGCCATCGACACCACCATCAAGCTGTACTTCATCGGGATCATCATCATCATCACCACCACCAGCACCATCATCACCACTTCATACCGCTATAATAATTGGGTTGAATCCTGCATAGTTCTTAGGGGAAACTTTCCCGGTGTTGATTACTCCTTGTAGTTGATGCTATTGAGTGAACCATTGAATTATTGTTTATGTTCAGCTTGTTTCATATCATTATATCATCTCTGATCTTGATCCATATGATGTCTTGTGATTAGTTCATTTTGTTCTTGAGGGCATGGGAGAAGTCATGTTGTTAGTAGTGGAGTTGTGTTGAGAAAGATTCAATGGTTTGATATTTAAGTTGTTGTATATTTCTTCTAGAAGTGTCATGTGAACATCGACTACATGACACTTCACCTATATGGGCCTAGGGGAATGCATTGTGTATTTGGCTACTAATCGTAGGGGTTGCCGGAGTGACAGAAACCTGAACCCTCGCTAGGAAACCTTTGCACAAGGGATGTCAGGGTCTTAGAGTTTAAAGTTGTGGTTAGGTTTCTATCTTAATTACTTTCTTGTACTTGCGGATGCTTGCAAGGGGTATAATCACAAGTATGTATTAGTCCTAGGAAGGTCAGTACATTAGCACAGGTTCACCCACACAACACTTGTCAAACTAAAGAAGATTAATCAACTATATGAAGCGAAAGCACTTGACGATATTCCCGTGTGTCCTCGAGAACGTTTGGTCATCTTAAGTAATACAACTGGCTTGTCCTTTTCTAAAGAAAGGATTGGGCCACTTGCTGCATCTATTATTATTGTCTTTTAGTTACTCGTAATTTATTTACCTACATTATCAAAAACCCCTAAAAATCCGTTTGCTAAGTATTTATAGAGAATTCCTGCTCCAAGCCATTCGCCAACACCTTCTGCTCCTCGTTGGGTTCGACACACTTACTTATCGAAAATACTGTGATACACCCCCTATACTTGTGGGTCATCACCCCCAAGCTTAGACTTTGCTTGTCCCCAAGCGAAAAATGAGCTCAGTAAACATGACCTCAGGTTTATGGAGTGAAGTGTCGATAAAAGAATACGTACAAGAGGCATCACATTCATTAATACACAAATCATAATAGGAGACAACTCACTATTATATAACTTAACTTGCAATGAGTAAAGGAAACACAATAAAGATACACAAAGTAAATCATAATTGGTAATGGCAAACTTTGCTCTTGGTCAAAGAATAATTAACAATTTGTAGGAGTTCAAACATAATGGGGTTTTCAATGATAGCTTTCAAAGTAATACTCATTAAGATAAGAGAAGTGTGCAAAACAAGGAACATAAGAGACATGATTGAATAAATCAGCATATGAATGAATGAAACACGACAACTCAAAATACTTCCTGAGATAGAAAGGAATAGGTTTACTGACTCAACTAGAAAATAAAAGATAGGTCCTTCGCAGAGGGAAGCAGGGATTTCAAGTTTCATAAAGAGCTTCCAAAAATTATGGTACTTATTAGGTTTCAACTCTCATTGCCCCTATCATAAGCATCTTGAGGTGATTAAGGTTAAAGTGAACAAATATGAGGATATGCTTGACAAGTTATAAGTTGAAAATCTCATGCCCCGTGCTTACGAGTACCAGACCTCATGCTACTCAACTTTAGTCACAAGTTAGTTCTTGTCATTGTAAATACATGTGATCATGGAGAACCGCCAACGGGGTACCCCTTGCTCGATGATACGGAAGAATTCCATACCAAAATGATAAGGCAAGCAGAAAATGAGCATCTCAGCGATCTTTTTATTTGCTATTTGCATAGGTTTTTATTGAGGATGCTTCACAGATTGCTCACTATGGTTACGCTGCAAGTTTCCACCATGATTAGGCATGGCTTAGACTAGCGGCCCAGGCGTTTCTCTAACACATATACAAACTCCATGAGCTTACAAGCTCCCCTTTTATTTCACACTACCGGGATCCATAAGCCAAAGAATCATGATATCAACTAAATAAGTGCAATGTTGAAAGCGTTCCCCATGGTAACATGGTTGTGCTAACTCTCAACTTATAAAGCGCGAGCATATACGCAACATAGATGGGCACAATGGTTCAAGTTTATTAAATGCAAGAAAGTAAAGTGTGCCATCAAGTTTGTGAGAGCTTTAATCACTGAATTTCACATAACAAGTTTAATTCAGAAGGTCTATAAAAACATGAATTTACTTAGAATAGCAATAGTGCTAATAGGTAGGTATGGTGGACACAAGTGGCATAGGTTTTGGTTTAAGGATATGATGCACGAGAAGCATTCCCTCTTAGTATGGGTTTTTGGCTAGAAAGGCTGGGTAGCAAGCATAAGAGTTGAAGGAAACAAACAAACATACAAGTGATAAAAAAAACATGCAATCTTCCTTGGAAGCACAAAAGATCTTAACTAGAGAATACTAAGCTTATGAGCCAATCAAGAAATAAGGATGATGAAATTATATTTCTTTTAAGAGTACTTTTATCTTTTTCATTCAAATTCTCATAATAGTGTTGCTACTGACCGAGCCAAGTTTGCCAAAACCAACTAAATTTACTTAATGATCCAAAGGTGATACCAATACTAACAATAATATCAATCATATAACATAAATTGAAAACTAAAATAAGATATGCAAAAGAGTAAATGATAGAACTACTCATTAATATTCCATAACGGCAACTCACACCAAGGGATACATCGATAACTAACGAGAGGGGGGACACTTCCATAATGAAAACCATCCTATATGATAACTTCTCTATTCATGATATGACTCTACTTAAAAGGTAAAAGATAAAAGATAGTGATGTGATACCACGGCACTCCCCCAAGCTTGGAACAAACCAAGGGGATGCCAAAACATGATGATGAATTACTCCTTCGGTGGTGGTGGTGTTCTCTCGATGAGCTTGTCAATCAATTCACTCAAGTCCTCAATCTCGAAGGTGAGAGTACGAATCAACTCCAAATTGTGCTCTATGCGGTTCATGATCATGTCAGGCTGCGAATCCTAGCTCTTACGATTCTTTCCCCACTCTTCCTCCTTGAAGTCTTCTTTTCCTGCATGGTTAGAACGAGGCATATCCCAATTGGAGGGTAGTTTCTCCTTGGGCATATTCTGGAATTGCTACTCATGGATAAGGGTATGGAAGGGATTCTTGGTGCATGGGGAAGGTGACCGTGAAGCCAAGCAATGACGTGGAGTCTTCCCTCCAGTGGACATCCGTGTAGTTCTCTTGAACTTGCCGGGATTTGCCATCACTCCAATACTTGCAATGGTAGTGCTCATGTGCGGATGCTAGTCTTCCTTTGCCTCCTCTTCATCTTCACTCTCGATCTCCTCCTCCTGCTCAAAGTCTTGGAGATCCTCCTCCGCAGGCTCCTTGCCCTTATCGTCAACGGAGACCATTGTGCGTCTAAACTTTAAGAATAGTTCCTGGAAGAAACAGATCAAAACGAAAACACGACGAGAACACGATGTACGAACCTCGGGGATCTGGGGGAATATATATTATGAAGTTTAACAACAAAAGGAAAGTACTGAGAGAAAACGGGTCGGACACAGGCTCCAGGGTGGCCACACCCCCTGGTGGCGTGGCCAGGTGGGCCCGCGCCACGGGGTGGTGTGAGCCACCCGGCCTCCGTTTCCGTCCCTCTTTCTACTCATTTCTTTCCATGTTAGATAAAAACTGCAAAAATATAAATTGATAGATTTGTCGCGGACCTTTTCTTACCAGAACTGTTACCTATTTGAAAACAGACTCTACAGGTCTCTGAAGTTGGTCTTTAATAAATTCTTCCGGAGTCACGGCTTGAATAACATTAATATCTTCATCCTATTAAACGTATTGTTTGAGTCACTTAACCATTCACCATCTTATTACACCATCTTCTCCTACAACCTAGAAATTTCTTTCACACAAAACTTCACACAATTCTCATTGGCAACATTAGTGCATGCAAGGTAATAAACCTTTTAAGTTCAATTTCAACTGAAATCTATCAAAACATAAGCTACTAAAACAACTCCTCTCGAAAGCCCAAAAGGAATTCAAAAAGGAAATCGATTTAAGAGGCAAATGCAGGATGGCAGAAATCTGTCAAAATAGACCAGCAGGTAAAGATCAATTTTTTCGAAAATCTTCTGTTGCTCAAATAAAAAAGTGCAAAACTAACGAAAGTTAAATAATAACCTGGAGCATGCACACACACAATTACAGATCAGTAAGACGCTCTAGGATTTTTCACGATTTTTTATAGTGAAGCACAAAAATCTGTTTCGGGACAGCAACTTCCCCAAATCTTACTTCTCTCTCATTAGAGGTTGATCTTGACACCAAAACCCAAATAAAAAGGATAAGGAGAGGTTATTGCAGAAGCAATAACTTCCAAGACTCAAATAAACAAAAATAAACTGAAAGCGGAAATATATTGGGTTGTCTCCCAAAAAGCTCTTTCTTTATAGCCATTAAGATGGGCATGATAATTTCAATGATGCTCTCATAAGAATATGAATTGAAGTAAAAGGGAGCATCAAGAGGCAAAAATACACATGTTTAAGTCTAACCCACTTCCTATGCAAGGTAATTTTATAAGAGAATAAATTGTTGAAACCAGAGGCTACTAGCATAGGAAGGCAAAACAAGTGCAACATAAAGAATTTTAGCATAAAATGAGGAAACTTAATATTATTGAGATGCATAAGAACAATTTTCCCTCTCTAATAATAACTTTCAGTATCATGCATAAATTTAAAGATATAACTATCACATGAACCATTGTAGCAATGATCACTTATTATAACAGAAAACATAGGGATACTAGCTCTCATAACACTACTTTGTGAAACAATATTAGAAGTATCCTTACAGAGGATAGTGTGTCCATCTTCTACATATTTAGTGACAAAGTCTTTCACATTTGCTATTACAGGTTCATCAACTATTTGTTCATCAGGTTCAACAGCTTTATTTGTACTTTCATTAACCATACTAGCTATCATAGAGTGTTCCTTTACCTTGACTGGGAAAGGCATTTTCTCAATGTAAGGTTCAGGTGAAACATGACTAGCAGTATAAACTTCAGTATTTCTTGCAGGAACACAATTAACAATATCTTTATATGGCTCATGATACTTATTCCATTTCTTTTTAGGAATTTCAATATAAGAAGCAAAAGCTTTAAAATAATTTGCAATACTTTGAGAATCAAGACCATAAGCATTAATAATATTATGAAAGTCATCAGTTCCCATAAAAGATTTAATGAATTCATAATCATAATTTATACCTGACTTTCTTCCTTTGTCATTCTCCCATGCTTCAGCATTGTCTTGAATACGGTCTAGAATATCCCATTTAGCTTCTTGTTCCATGTGTGTAAATGATCCAGCACAAGAAGCATCCAATAGATCCTTGTCATGAAGATAAAGCCTTGCATAAAAGTTATTGATAATAATATTGTTGGGGAGCTCATGAATAGGAAATTTGAGCATTAGTAACTTCAATCTCCCCCAAGCTTGAGTTGTACTCTCTCCATCAAGAGGCCAAAAGTTGTAAAATTTTGAATAAAAGAGAGGTACAATTTCCTCCCATTCAAGAGCTTGACCATTCTTCAGCAGCTTGTACCATTCCTCAGCTCTTCCTTTCAGTGATAATGAGATTAACTTCTTCTTGACTTGATCTATAGTAATACCTGCACACTTGAAGAACCTGCATAATTCGTGTATAAAGAGCAAATGATCACCCGGATGGACAGTTCCATCTCCAAAATAGTAGTTATCCATAACACAATCAACAATTCTTGTAGGTATCCTAAAAGCATCATTTTCAGCAGGTGGTGGTTCATCTACTACCTTAGCAGTGGTAGTAGCATTACGAAATAATAAACTAAGTGAATTATCCATATTGAAATAAAGTAACTAATAGAAATAAACAATACTCATAGTAGAAGTTTCCTTTACCAGTTCCACTCTCCAATAGCACTTCACTCCCTGGCAAATGTGCTAGAAAATAGTCTTGATGACCCACAAGTATAGGGGGTGTATCACAGTATTTTCGATAAGTAAGAGTGTCGAACCCAACGAGGAGCAGAAGGTGTTGACAAGTGGCTTGGAGCAAGAATTCTCTGTAAATACTTAGCAAACGGATTTTTAGGGGTTTTTGGTAATACAGATAAATAAAGTACGAGTAAATAAAAGACAATAATAATAGATGCAGCAAGTGGCCCCATCCTTTCTTTAGCAAAGGACAAGCCGGTTGTATTACTTAAGATGACCAAACGTTCTCGAGGACACATGGGAATATCGACAAGTGCTTTCGCTTCATATAGTTGATTAATCATCTTTAGTTTGATAAGTGTTGTGTGGGTGAACCTTTGCTAATGTACTGACCTTCCTATGACTAACACATACTTGTGATTATACCCCTTGCAAGCATACGCAAGTACAAGAAAGTAATTAAGATAAAAACCTAACCACAACTTTAAACTCTGAGATCCTACACTCACTTGTGCAAAGGTTTCCTAACGGGGGTTTAGGTTTCTGTCACTCTGTCAACCCCTACGATTAGTAGACAAATACACAATGCATTCCCCTAGGCCCATAAAGGTGAAGTGTCATGTAGTCGACGTTCACATGACACCACTAGAAGAATAACACCACAACTTAAATATCAAACTATTGAATCTTTCTCAACACAATTCCACTGCTAACAACATGACTTCTCCCATGTCCTCAAGAACTAAACAAACTACTCACAAGACATCATATGGATCAAGATCAGAGATGATATAATGATAAGTAACAATCTTAACATAATAATGATTCAATGGTTCCACTCAATAGCATCAACTACAACAAGTAATCAACACCGGGAAAGATTCCCCTAATAACTATGCAAGATTCAACCCAATTATTACAGAGGTATGAAGTGGTGATGATGGTGCTGATGGAGATGATGGTGATGATGATCCCGATGAAGTCCAGCTTGATGGTGGTGTTGATGGCGACGATCTCCCCTCTCCGTGAAGGAATTTGCCCGGCAGATTTCTGCCTATCGGAGAGCTCTTTCTCTCTCTGCAGTTTTTTGCCCTGCAGAGGCGGCGGAATCTTTCTATGGTCGCTCCCCTAGTCTTAGGGTTTTGTGGGGATAATATACGCCAAAGGGGAGAGCCGGAGGTGGGACAGGGTGGCCACACCACCTGGTGGCGCGGCCAGGTCTGGCCCACGCCAAGGGGTGGTGTGGGCCCCTGTGGCCCAACTCTGCTCCCCCTTATGGCATCCTTCATCTTCTGGAAAAATAGGATTTTCCATGTATTTTCTGGGATTTTCTGATCTTCGCGAATTTTGCCTCCAAACAGCACCTTTTCCATAAGAATCCTGACTTCAGCGGTCCATCCTCCAAAAGTCATCCACCATGCAAAAATAGATGAAATAACATAAGTATCATCTCTTAATATGAAATATATCAATGAATAATAGTAAATTATGATATAGAATAGTGATGCAAAATGGACGTATCATGCAGTTATAAAGGCAGAGTTCGGGTCGACTGAGAATCAAGCTACGTGATGTGGTTGACCAAGATGGGATTTTGCCCCTCCAACTAGAGAGATATTCTCTGGGCCCTCTCGGAAGATATGATTCGGAAAGCATGGCCATGCACGACTCATTTAAGTTTTAACCAAGGCGGCCGACTAAGAGTTAGTCAGATGAATCACTTATCTCGGATCAAGAAGAGAGTTGAGATATTTGAAGGATGACGATTATTCGCCTATAGATTGACAAGATGTATCGTGAGGCAAAAGGCACTTGGACAAAAGTCGCATAGGAAGGTATGTCATCATGAGTCTTTGGTGCTTGGGAGTCGGCTCGTTCTGCTAGGAGCCGCTACTGACTGATCGGTCACAAGTGAGACTCGGATCGTGTCTGAGTCACCATGAGCCTGTTGGGTCACACACTTAAGAACGGTAGCAAGTTTGGGTTAGACTCGAACCGGAAATCTATTTGGGTTGGACCCTAATCAGACACGGACTGAGTCAGTGTGTTGGACTCGTAGTGACTAATATAGGCCTTTTAGTGAATGGGCCACAAGTGAGTGGAGCCCACTTTCACTTGGTATATAAGCTAGGGCGCAGGTGCTTAGAGCACACGGTTAGGTAATTCCATGTGTTGTAAACCATAGATCTAGTTCAGTCTAGCCACTGTACCGGACCTAGTAGTCCACCGCTGGTGCTCCTCCTCATACGTATGGATACTGGCAGAGGTGGTGTACATTTAGCACTTCGACAATCGGATCGCGAGGACTACACTACATCAAGCGACGTGCTTCATCGATTCCGCAACTACACGTCTAGTGGTAATTCTCGTGGCCAACGGCCTCAGCTAGATCTTGGGATCACAACATAAGGAAAAGTTTTGTTTATCTCTATGTGGCCCAACAATGTAACTCATTGACTGCCCAGGAATAGGAAATGGCTACTCTTCCAACTTAATTCTAGGGTTTTCGACAAAGAAGTAGACATGAGACTAGTCATGGCTTGCTACAATCCTGGTTAAAGATTTCTTAAGAATTCCTATCCTCAATACTTCACTAAAATTATATTTAGTTAAAGAATACCTTTCCTAAATATACTATGTATATTTATCTTATCTCATTCACTAAGATCACATCTTCCTGAATTGCTCAATCATATGACTCCACCATATCCATCATCATATGATGACATGGTCATGTCATTCCAACAATTTCCATTCTCCGTTCTTAATCTAGTATATAACCTCTATTTCTTAGGTACCTCTGATGAATCCATCAATGTAGCTATTTCTAACTCCATCCATTAACTCCTCTATATTCACCTTGGATCAACTTCCAAGGCTTGTCAGATTATAATCCTCACTAGATAACAAGTGATAGCAATCCTCTAGAAGAGGTATGGTACTACTCCCATAATACAAATTTGTCCTTGTATAAGCTTGAGCATAATACTAGACTTCCAACTACTCCATACAACTCTGGTTCTAAATTTCATCATACACTAGTTGGACTTCTCTTGATCAAGCTAGAGGACTAAGATTTAGTCTAGTTGGATATACTAATATCAACTCCTCAACACCTGGTTAATTATCCTCAAGTGAATTGATAATAATGACCACCATCCATAAAGTACAATAAGCTTAGGCTTCTAATTGTCTAGTCTAGATCTATCTTCAAATAAGTAGTAAGCTTGTGTTACACCTGTTCTCTATATAGGATGTATCTTGTTAATGAAGCTTACTTTGGGTTTATACCTACTTGGCTTAATAAGATTATCATTTGATACTCTATTATTACTAGTTTTTTCATGACACCTTAAGTACTAGCTTAACTCTTAGGTTTAGATGCTTCTTCTAGTTAACTCATGAGTGAATTAACTCCTCCCACATCAAATGGTCTGATCACCACTAAGGATCTCATCCCATTGATGATGGCACACTATACCATAACTAGTTCTTCTTCTTTTTACTTTAATACTTTGGAAGGTCAATATAACAGGTCAAGAGCTAAAGGTTAATAAGTGCTAGGTCAAGAATTGATCACTCAACATTGCTGATCAATTAACACTAGGACTTGGTTAATTAGAAATGTCATCTATTAATATGACAATAAGGATATGTGGTGAATGACCTTGGATTGACTTCCTTTCTACTATATTTGTGACCAAGGTGAATGTTTGGGAACTTCCATGATGTTCATGTTATAAATAACTATGGTAAGCATATATACCAAGGTTTAATGATTGAGTTTCTTTACTTGATTATATACTTGATTTGGTATTCAAGAGTTCTTGTAATGAATACCATAATATGATCTCTATAATATCATGTATTAATCATTAAGTAATGTGTTATGGCTTTGTTTTATTACATTTGATCTACCCTCAGATCAAATCATCTTTACCCAAAATATGGTTTTAACAAAGGTCATATTGAAACTTATCGCAATCAACTTGATGATCTACTTTAGTTCCACCAAGTTAAGAGAAGCTTGAATCACTTCGACAAGTTTTATTTAAAAGCGCGAAAATTATCCAGATTTTCTATGCATGAATGCAATGCACACACCTCATCTTAGCTTATTTCTAAGCTCTAATGCTAGGATGTTACAGTCTCTCCCCCTTAAAATAAACTGCGTCCCCGAAGTTCGTACTCTCATACATTTCGGAACAAGATATTGTCTTGTATTGACCATGATATTTCTCAACTCCATTCTAATCACAAATGGGGACGATTATGGTATCCCATGTATAGACCTTTTCCTTGAATCCTCTTCATTCTTAACAGGATCCAATTGTCGTTTCCAATTTATGAAGAACTCCTTTTACTATATTCCCTTGGGGTTATTTCCTTATAGTCCTACATAGGATTGGTTTTGGATAAATTTAGTACATTCCAATCAGGTTTTCTTAATACTCTACACTGGTCTATTTTGGGATACTCTCTTCCCTCTTAAGGGAAACTTAAGAGTTGTTTCCCTTAAAACTAGTATGTTAGGTGAACCTATTTTATTTTCTTCAATCTTCCATCCAAACATACTCTCGAGAGTACTTTTATAATGATGACTTCTTATAACCTTGTGAAAATAAGGCTTAAGGTTGTCATAGTTTAGCACTTCTTCTCCAACCTGTACTCGTAAAGTCAAATAGCAATACTTCCATTTTACTGTTTACTCTCCCCCTTGGGGATTTCTAATGGTATCTACACAACATGTTTAATAACCATTGGATTTATAGTTAGGATGTTGGTCTGTGTCCAACTTCTACTTTACCTATTTAAGGTCTCCCGGAAAATCTTACGGTATACCCACACAATTCTGGATATCCGAAGTGTATCCTTAAATCTTATTTGTCTTACTTACTTTTTGGACATTCTCTCTTTGGTAAGCCTGATTTTGCAAAGCGTCTCGAAAGACGGTTGCCTTAATTTCATACTCCTTTATGTCTTAATTAACTAAGGCTAAGATGACATGATTAGCTAAATCACTAGGATACCAGTTGCGGATCCTCCTAGGGTTTAACTCTTGTGGATATTTTGTAGGCTTTTAATTTCCTCCTAGTATTCTCTCTAAGTTGCCAGATCCTAAATACCACTTTTGTTCCAACTTCTTCTTTGCACCATTTCAGGTTACTTCCGGGAACTTGGTACTACTACTTCATTAGCTTCTTAGCAACATCACCTACTTTGAGTGAACCTAAGTTCATCACTTTGTGTTGCTCCATAACTTTTCTGCACTAATATTCCTTCTTATTGCCAACTAATAATGAGTTGGGGTTGATCCATCCTTCAAAATAGTGTTCATACTCCATAAATTTGGCTTCACTCTTCAAGTAATTCTTTATATAAGCACTTATAACTCATCACTCCCTTACATGAATTCCCTTAACTATCTAGGTCTATAACATCAAGTAATAACTTGAGGATGCAACATGCATTTGCACACCAAGTTAAACTTCATGTACAGATCTAGTCAATCAAGAAGATCCAATAAAAACCAAGAAATCCAAATGTGGTACATATAACACACATTATTCTAAGCCCGTAATATAGTAGTTGAGTAAACCATCTCTAGAATTCAGGCTTAGTTGTGTAATATATGACACCTCCTAGTATAGGTTTAGATTGTGGTACTTAGCACTTAGGGTTAACTACTCTTTGTCTCAATTTTTACCCAAATTGCTCAATTGCAATTGGATACTTTTGATAAAAGTGATCTCAACTTGGTTTTTACTAACTTCCTGCCTCACTTTTGGGTCTTCTAAAAACTACCAACTTTCTATTCTATCATAAACTATCCTCACATAATCTATTTAAATGGTTAACCAGATTCTATTTACTGTATTAGACCAAAGATGATCGGAGATTTATAACCGCTTTAACTTCTCGCATGGTCCTACATTGCTCTTTCATACTTTTATTTCAAGATTATTTACTAAGTACTTGTCATAACTACATCTTCATCATGGTTTCAGAGCTAGTCTCACCATGGTCTTGTTATGATTTAACTGTTCCTCATGATTTAAGAACTAATCTCATCATGATGCCTCTTCTTATTACCTTACCATTATGGATTCTTAACAAAATTCCACTCCATCATGCAAGATTCTCAAGCGAATCCCACATAATTTACTTCCCATTGTGTATATACATGTCATAATGGTATTTATTATGTGGTATAGTGTTATCAACTAATGATAAGATTCTGCTACCTTACATGGATTCTACTGATAGACTACACCATTTATACTATTCCATATGATAACGTAAACTTCATAATAATCTACTTCGATACTTTACTTCCTTAAGATATCTTAATGGTGTTATACCTACTTAGAAACAGCACTACACCAATAAATAATGGATAACTACTTCTAAGAAAGATGACCAAAGCATCCTACTTAAGTGTGACAAGGTTATCCTCAAGTAGATATTCATCACAAGTTATAAGTACATTTGGTTTAGATAAGATGGCTTCCTATAGTCACTATCCAATCTACAGATCTCCTAAAAGGGTTTTAATACTAAGGTCAAAGCATATGCTCTGATACCAGATGCGATGACCTAGCATACCACTTGTCAACACCCAGATTTTTAATCCCAGATGCATGTTATGTCATACATCGCAATCCCAGGATTACCATTTTTGCGAGACATAACAGATTGGATATCACATTACATCATCCATTACAACCCATAAATAAGGTCTTACACAAATAAGGATCTCATGATCCAGTCTTAATACAACAAGCAGCAGAATAAATAATAAGCGTAGCCGTGGGGTCCATCTTCAGGGGCACAGGCAATGCTGACGAAGGCAGATAGTCCTAGTTATCATAGCCGTCATGCTGACCGTCATCTTGGTAGTCTCCTTCATAGTCTGGCCATAGGAATAGCCAAGCACAAAAGCCATGAGTACTCTTTAAGTACTCGCAAACTACCACAAACAAGTAAGATAATTCTAGTTTAAAGTGCTAACTCTAAATTTATTTATAAAGTTAAATTTGAAACCTAAGCTGAGTTTAGAAACAAAGAAAGATAAAATAAAGTTCTAGAATCACAAAAGTTGGGAAGCTAGTGTCGTAATCACAACCCTGTTGTGGTCAAGTCAAGATTCATCATTCATTTCGTAAGTCATTTTGAAAAATATCTGACAACAAAACAGTATGGCCACTCCAAATGTCCATAACCGTGGACGCGGCTATTCGAATAGTTTGACACTCTGCAGAGGTGGTACACTTTCACCACAAGATTCAATACATCTGTCAGGGATAACCCTGAATCATCATACTTAGTATGCAGATAATCAAACATAACCTTTCCTTTACACACCCTAGTATAAGCACCTCTCCTATGAGCATGGCCTCCCAACCATGACCATCTGTCATCTTGGGCACTACATCGGTGGACAACATTGAGAGGTAGCCTCATCTCAAACCTCTCCCGCAAGGGAACTAATACTAATGCATATAAACTTCCGGCTAAGCCTTACCCAATTCAGGTATTGTGGTTGTACGGTAAATTTGGAATGGTATCGCATCCGAATCCAACCATTAGTTTTGTAAAAGGGTTAAGGCTCATGCCTCAACATTTTCATCATCATAAACCATTTGTGTTTCTCAACACATGTCAAAACATCTCAATAGAATGACTCATCATTCCAAGGTTTTCATAACTCATTTTCACCAAGTGTTCCCATCTAAAGTGACTCAAGTTTTGATCTAGCTCTAAGCTACTAAGTTAAGAGTGTTCACTAAGGTGGAATGCTAAGATCAATCTCATGCCATAGAATGACATCTAAGGTTACATAGATAGGTCAAGTTTTATACTTTTTATGCTACCTTCAAAACAAGTAAGGGACTTTGGTAAAATAAAGAAAGTAAAGCTTGGAAATAAGACTTGGGATAGGTAATAGTCAAAGTGGTATAACCAAAGCATGCCTAGTGCATCTTGCTCAGATTATCTAGCTTAATTCTAGCTTGCTAAGCATTATACTTGCAAGTGTTAGCTTGCATTGTTAATGATGGCTTGCCTTGTGCAGTGCAGTGGTTGAAGTTTTGGTCCTCCTCTTCTTGGTAGAACTCCTCCTCCTCGAAAGCTTGGTTGGTACTATCGTCTATAAATACATACGGAGTACACAATCACCAAACAATGCTTAACTAGTCTACTTAGCACTCTAACGCACACATTGGATGATCTATTATCATCTTAAGCATCACAAGGTTTTATTAATTAGTTTCATTCTTTTTATTTGAGAAAAGTAATTTCTACTCATTGAAAATAACTAAGATTTAATATTCACTACTTAAATTATGGGATCATATGGACACATGTCCTCACCACATATTCTAACATGTGGGAATGTGATTTAAGGGTTGGATCATATTTACCTTGGTTTAAGTTTAATATTTAATGATTTAAAGTGACTAGAAATGCCTATATAGCATTATTTTGGTACTAGTCCAAAGTCACCGCATGTAAACCTTAATATTATTACATATTCAGATAGGTATGGTTAAATGTGATTTTTGAGAGTTGGAGTCAACTCAAAATCTAACATGGTTGATTTTATAAAAATGTTTGAATGTGCAAAAGCTTCTGTCTTGTTATTTTTACTAGGCGAGATCTCTAACTCTAAATGAATTAAATCCAACGGGCTTGGATATATCTTTTCAGAAGCTTTCGAACACAATTGGAATCACTCCATTTGGATTTGTAAATCTCTCTGAAATAATTTTCAAACTAGGGGACAGAACTAAGTTCAAACCTAATTAGAAAAACCTAAATTTGAATTCGTGGGCTAGCGTGGGAACAGAAATGGACCGGCTCAGTGGTACTCCACGGCGTAGAGAACAGCTGACAGGGGGTCCACATCTCAGCGGATCTTTAAACGCGAAGCGGTACGGGGCGACGTGGGCCGTTAGATTAAAAGGAAGATCTACGGCTGTGGCTTGTCGTCGACGAGGGACAGGTCGCCGGCGAGGTGGAACCCTAGCGGCTCGGTGGGGGTCTGTGGCGGCTTACCGGGGCTCCGGCGAGGGTCGGCGAGGCGGGCAAATGAACAAGTCGAGGATGGTGGTTCTCCTGGTACCGGCGGCATCCCGTGAGGTGGCCTTGATCAACGGCCCCTTCTTCTCCCTCCGCGGCAGACTCTAGCGGAATTCCGGTGCTGCGGACGGCGGCTTGCTCCGGTGGGGCTCTAGGAGTGCTATGAGAGGGAGGGGATGAGAGTGGTGTGACGAATTGGTGCTGGGGAGGCCTCTATTTATAGGCTCGACGCAGCGGCTGAGGAGCATGGGCGGTGCTCGCCGGTGACGACGGCACAACGAGCTAGAGGAGTGGGCGGTGCGCTAGGACCGTGGGCGGTGCCCTGGCGAGTGTCACGGAGGTGCGTGTGCAATGAATGGTGGTCGGGAGAGGTGAGTGGCGCGGCGCGCACAATGTCTCTGCCGACGGTGAGTTTCACGGCGGCCGGCGACTACGGGGCACGGTCGGAGGAAAGAGGATGCCCGTTAGCTTCCTAGGACGATGGTGATAATGTAGACGGGCTGGCTAAGCGGGGACCGGGCGCGCTCTCCGGGCGGCATCAGCATGGCCGACAGTCTCCGGGCGCGGCGGTTCCTGGCTGCTTCGGTCACTGTCCTCGGGCTGGGGCTGGTTGGGCGGTGGAGGTGGACCACAGGCGACCTCCTAGACATGGTGGCTGCCATTTGGCGGCGCTACTGGCTTGTCATCGGGTGGGTGCCCAAATGGTGCTCGGCCTTAATGGCCATGACCATTTGGTCATGGCACAGTGGGTGGCCGGGCTAGAGAAGGGTAGGAGGGTGCACTAGGTGGCTGTGGTTGCAAAATGGGAGACCAATTTGGTCCAAACACTGCTCCAATTAGTGTTTTTGGTTTTTGTTTGAATTCTGCCGACAAGGTGTTTGTAGAAATGGCCGCAAGAACTCAAGTTTTTAATTTTTGGATGATTTTTGGTGGAGTTGCTAGATACATGCTTAAGCCTTTGTGGTTGCTTGGGTTTTGAAAATGGAGCTCATTTGAGTGGTTTTTGAATAAGTGGGATCTTCTCATATGAACTACATTCAATTTTCAGATGCCATTTAAAATTAGTGTTTGAAAGTTTTTGGTAGATCACAAAGTGGGCCTTGGTACATCACTATACGTACTAGCAAGGGGTGCAAATATCCACACTTGTTTCTGTTAAGTTTTGAGTTCTAGGAATAGCTAAAGTAGGTATGTTGATTAAAATATCACAAATGACCATTTGGTTATTTTATTCATTTTGATTTGTTTTTCTTTGGGATTTGTTTGGGAATGATCTAGATGATGTTTATTTCACCTAAGAATCATTTTACAATCAATGGATCACTTAATCATGGCAATTCAAAACAACTCCTATTTAAATGCACACACATATGGATGCTTTAATATTTTTAAATGGAAAAGTTTTTGTTAACTCTAAATTTGATGATTTGGATCTTGATCACTTGGATTAAAGTTTTGGGATGTTACAAACCTTCCCCCTTAAACAAAGTCCTGTCCCGAGATTTACGAAAGAAAACTAGGAACTAAAGAGATCTGGGAATTCTGTCCTAATGTAATCTTCTCGCTCCCAAGTGGCTTCCTCTTCGGTATGGTTGCTCCATTGAATCTTGAGAAATTTGATACTTCTGGTCCTGGTGGTTCTGTAAGCTTCTTCCAAGATACGGATGGGAACTTCACGATATGTCAGGTCTTTGTTGATCTCAACAGCTCGGTGATCGATGTTCTTGAAAACTTCAGTCTTCTCCGGCACTTCTAAGCATTTGCGAAGTAACGAGATATGGAACACATTATGGATGGCTGACATCTCTTCTGGTATCTCTAGTTGATACGATACTTCTCCTCGGCGGTTCAGAATCTTGAAGGGCTCGATATACCTGGGGGCTAACTTTCCTTTCAGACTAAAGCGTTGCGTTCCCTTCAATGGCGAAACCTTGAGATATACAAAATCTCCGACATTGAAGGTCAAGTCTCTTCTTCTCTTGTCAGCATAACTCTTTTGTCTGGATTGGGCAGTCTTGAGGTGCTCACGGACTTTGTGAACCTTCTCTTCGGCTTCTCGAAGAATGTCGGGTCCGAAGATCTGAATCTCTCCTACTTGTGACCAATTCAAAGGGGTACGACACTTCCTTCCGTATAGGAACTCAAATGGTGCCATTTGCAAACTAGCTTGATAACTGTTGTTATATGAGAATTCTACGAAAGGCAGGCAGTCTTCCCATTTTGATCCGTACTCTAACACACAAGCTCGGAGCATATCCTCTAAGATATGGTTGACTCTTTCAGTCTGTCCATCAGTTTGCGGGTGATAAGCGGTGCTGAAATTCAACTTGGTGCCTAATCCTTCTTGGACTTTCTTCCAAAATCTCGAGGTAAACTGGGTTCCTCGATCTGATACTATGGTCTTGGGGGTTCCATGCAGACTAACAATTCTAGCAATATACAACTCTGCTAGCTTCGAACTTTGGTAGGTTGTCTTGACAGGTATAAAGTGAGCTACCTTGGACAGTCTATCAACGATGACCCAGATTGAGTCATTTCCCCTACTAGAAGTAGGCAAACCGGTGATAAAATCCATTCCGACGGAATCCCATTTCCATTCCGGAATCTGCAAAGGTTGCAACAGTCCTATAGGTCTCTGATGCTCTGCTTTAACTCTTTGACAGATGTCACACTTGGCGATGTAGCTTCCGATTTCTCTCTTCATCTTGTGCCACCAAAATTGCTCTTTCAAATCTTGATACATCTTCGTTCCTTCGGGGTGGATAGAATAAAGAGTATCATGAGCTTCCTGCATGATGACTTGCTTCAGCTCCAAATCTGCTGGCACACAGATACGTCCTTTGTACCACAGAACTCCTTCTTCGTCTTCAATGAATCCAGGTACCTTTCCTGTACCAATACGACGTTTGATTATGTCGATACTTTCATTTCCCTTCTGGGCTTCCTCGATTTGGCTGATTAATGTGGGTTGAAGTTCAATGCTGGCTAAGAATCCTTTACTAACCAGCTCAGTTCTGAACTGCTCCAACTCCTCATACAAACTTGGTTGCTTCTCCTTGATCATGGTATTTAGCCTACACGGCAATCTACTAAGAGCATCCGCTACCACATTGGCTTTGCCGGGGTGATACTGAATGTCAAGGTCATAATCCTTGATTAACTCTATCCATCTCCTTTGCCTCATATTCAGTTCTTTCTGAGTGAAAATATACTTCAAGCTTTTGTGATCTGAGTAAATCTCACAGCGATTACCCATCAGATAGTGAAGCCATGTCTTCAATGCCAACACTACGGCTGCTAATTCAAGATCAATGGTCGGATAGTTCTGCTCATGCTGGGCGATGACTTTGCCTTCTTGCATCAATACACATCCGAAACCAATCTTGGATGCATCACAATACACATCAAACGACTTCTTGATATCTGGCATGATCAGTATTGGGGCTGATATCAATCTCTTCTTCAGCTCTTGGAAATTGGCTTCACATTTATCGGTCCATTCAAACTTCTTGTCCTTCTTCAACAATTGGGTCATGGGTCTGGCGATGCTCGAGAATCCTTCTATGAACTTGTGGTAGTATCCCGCTAATCTGAGAAATGCACGGACTTGGGTTTGAGTGGTTGGGGCTTCCCATTCTTCGACATCTTTGATCTTGGCGGGATCAACAGAGACTCCTCCGGTAGACACAATATGTCCTAGGAATCCTACTTCTTTCAGCCAAAACTCACATTTGCTGAACTTGGCATATAACCGATGCTCTCTCAGGGTTTCTAGGATGATTCTTAGATGTTGCTCATGCTCTTCTTATGACTTGGAGTAGATAAGGATATCGTCGATAAACACAACGACAAACTTATCTAGGAAATTCATAAAGATCTTATTCATGAGATTCATGAAATAAGCAGGGGCATTGGTTAATCCAAAAGACATAACCGTATACTCGTATAAACCATAGCGAGTAGTAAAGGCGGTCTTCGGAATATCCGTTGCATGAATCTTAAGTTGGTGATAACCAGTCCTAAGATCAATCTTTGAGAATACCTGAGCTCTGGTCAACTGATCAAATAGATCCTCTATCTTTGGCAAGGGGTACTTGTTCTTGATGGTGACGTCATTTAAATTTCTATAATCTGTGCACAAAATGTTGCTTCCATCTTTCTTGTCGACGAATAACACTGGTGATCTCCATGGTGATGCGCTTGGTTGAATCAAGCCTGTTGCTAGCATGGCATCCAACTGCTTCTTCAATTCTACTAACTCTGAGGGGTTCATGCTATAGGGTCTCTGGGCTATGGGTCCGGTTCCGGGTATTAGTTCGATAATGAACTCAATATCCCTATCCAGGGGCATACCTGGCAATTCATCTGGAAATACGTTGGGGTATTCACAGACTACTCGCACTTGGTCAATGGTGGGTAGGGCTAGACTCTTGTTGCATTTGAATTGACAGGGTAAGGTTTCAGATATATGCTCTACTGTTACTCCAGAGCTACTGGCCATGGTGATGGCTTTCTTTGCATAGTCTATCAGTCCTTTATGCCTTGACATCCAGTCCATACCTAGTACTACTTCCAATCCTTTGGTTCCAAGTACTATAAGGTTGGCATCAAAATCTATCCCATGTATTCTGATAGGCACAGCTTTGCAAATTTTTCTAGCTTTTGTAGTTGATCCAGGGATTTGAACTATCATGACATGCTTCAAGTTGGTTGGGTGGATCTTACTAGTGCATGCAAATTCTTCGATGATAAATGAATGTGATGCTCCCGAATCAAACAATACTCTTGCTAAAACTGAGTTGATAGAAAACATACCCAGCACTACGTCTGGTGCTTCTTGAGCTTCCTTGGCGTTCATGTGGAAGAGACGACCGTTGCGGTTGTGAGGGTTCCCTGGGGCAAATCTTCTCCCTGGTTGAACACGATGCTGCTGTTGAGCTGGGGCATTCACATTGGTAGTGGCGGCAGTCTTCTTGGGACACTCATTGGAATAGTGGCCCTTAACTCCACACTCGAAACAAGTTATCTGAGACTTGTCTTTTGCTGCGACAGGCACAACATTGCTGCCAGTTCTAGGTGCAGTGTTGTTGTTGTTATTGTTGTTGCTCTTGGGAGGGGCACGGGTGAAATTGCTGGTGTTGTCGGAGTTGTTGTTGTTTCCTCCGGACTTCACATTGCCTCCGCTATGGTTGGGGTAGCTGGGGCGAGACATTGGGGGTCGGTTGTTCCTTGGTGCATATCCTGGTGAGGGGTTGGGATGGTACTTCTGGTGTGACGTTTGCGGTTGTCGTTCGCCTAATTAATTTTCCCTTCCATCTGAATGGCAGAGTCGACTAGCTCTTCGAGATCCTCGAAGCGGATGTTGACGAGGATAGCATGCATCTCATCATGCAGTCCGTTCAGAAATCTCTCCTTCTTCTTGGCCTCCGTGTTGATCTCATCAGGGGCGTACCTTGCAAGTGACACGAATCTGTCATGGTACTCTACCACAGTCATTCTGCCTTGCTTCAACTCTCTGAATTCATCCCTCATTCTGGTGACTAAGCCCTGCGGCACGTGGGTGCGGCTGAACGTGATTTTGAAGGCTTCCCATGTCATCACTTGACCATGGTTCATGTTATGGATGCTAGTCCACCAAGCTCTTGCATCTCCTGCCAAGTAGTGGGTGGCGAAGAGAACTTTCTCGTTGTCATCAACTTCTGCTACTTCCAAGTTGTTTTCCATTGTCTGCAGCCAGTCATCAGCATCTAGTGGGTTTTCAGCCTGGTTAAAGATTGGGGGATTGGTATTCTAAAAGTTTTTGAGTTTGGATCCATGATGATCCTGATTTCCATGCCCTTGGTTGTTGAGAGCCATCTAGGCGATCTGTTGCAATGTTGCTAGATTAGCTTGGCGCTCTGCCCTGCTTGCTTATCTGTCTGCGATGAGATTCTGCAAGATCTGCAACATTGGGTCTTGCGACGAGCTGCTCCCTCCTTGGTTTCCACGAGTCATCTAAAGATTGAGGTAGATAAAGGGGTAAGAGGGAAAGTTCTAAGGTTCATGGTTTTGGTTTCAAAGCTAAAACTTTGAGTTTGACTCAGATTTTGCAACTAACTTCATTTCACTCATTCAAACAAGCACACGATACAACACACACCACAACAACAAAGGAAAACAGATGGTTTGAAGAACCATTCTGCAAGCTACAATACAGTGGGACCGATACATCTCATGCTACGATAGTGCTCTAGTGCATCTACTCATCATCGATGAAGTCGGAGTCCTCATCGTCAGTGTAGATGTCCATAGCATCCTCCTCCAGAAAGTCATCATCATTGCTGAGGTAAGAATCCATGTCTCCCTGGATGTCTTCACCCACCTCTTCTTCCTCCTTTGCTGCAAGCTGAGCTTCTTGCTCCTTGACGGTCTTCTCGAGGTTGGCCACCTTCTTGCGAAGACGGGCGATGGTGCGATCCTTCTTCTCGCGTTGGAGGCAAAGAGACTGACGGTCCTTTACAAGTAGTGAGAAAGTCTGGGCCTTCTGAGCGGCAATGGCATGGTTGTGGTTGGCGAACTCCCTAGTATTGTCCAATTCCTTCTGGCGATCGTACAACAGGAAGTCAAGGTTCTGCACTTGACGCTTCAGCTCCGGGTGACTAGGCATCTCCATCGGCATTCCCATGAAGTCACGTCTTGCATAGTGAGCAAAACGGGTTCCTTGGATTTGGTTGACACTGAGGGCACACAGACGTGCGAGAGCTTCATGCATTGCCCTGGCTAATCCATCTAGCCAATTGTTCTCTCTCACGGAGAACTGGATTCTCCCGGATGTTGCTCTTCTATGCTTCCTCGAAGATCGGTGGTGACTAGCCACTGTAAATCTCCTCCTGGGGGTCCTGGAAGTTGAGCTCCAAGAAACTCCAGATGCGGGCATCCCAATAACTCAGACAGTGAATCCAGATCCCTCTCGATGATCATCTGGCCTCCGTTGCCCAATTGGTAGAACTTGCTGAACTGAGTCTCCATCTACAAGAATTTAGGATGAGGAAGTTAGTGAAGTGATCAAGTGTGTCAAATTTTAGGTAGTAATGTAAGAAATTGGAGGAACATGAATTTTTGAGAAAGAATGAATTCCCAAGGATAAGAGAGGAAATAGTTTTTCATAAATAATCACTTTGGTTTTGAAACTAAGTTTTTGTTCGGACGTCCATTCTAACTAGGGTCTCCTATGGTCAGGATGGCTTTGATACCAACTTGTCAACACCCGGATTTTTAATCCCAGATGCCTATTATGTCATACATCGCAATCCCAGGATTACCATTTTTGCGAGACATAACAGATTGGATATCACAGTACATCATCCATTACAACCCATAAATAAGGTCTTACACAAATAAGGATCTCATGATCCAGTCTTAATACAACAAGCAACAGAATAAATAATAAGCGTAGTGGTAGGGTCTATCTTTAGGGGCACACGCAATGCTGACGAAGGCAGATAGTCCTAGTTATCATAGCCGTCCTGCTGACCGTCATCTTGGTAGTCTCCTTCATAGTCTGGCCATAGGAATAGCCAGCGACAAAAGCCATGAGTACTCTTTAAGTACTCGCAAACTACCACTAACAAGTAAGATAGTTCTAGTGTAAAGTGCTAACTCTAAATTTATTTATAAAGTTAAATTTGAAACCTAAGATGAGTTCAGAAACAAAGAAAGATAAAATAAAGTTCTAGAATCACAAAATTTGGGAAGCTAGTGTCATAGTCACAACCCTATTGTGGTCAAGTCAAGATTCATCATTCATTTCATAAGTCATTTTGATAAATATCTGACAACGAAACAGTATGGCCACTCCAACTGTCCATAACCGCGGACGCGGCTATTCGAATAGTTTGACACTCTGTAGAGGTGGTACACTTTCACCACAAGATTCGATACATCTGACAAGGATAACCCTGAATCATCATACTTAGTATGCAGATAATCAAACATAACCTTTCCTTTACACACCCTAGTATAAGCACCTCTCATATGAGCATGGCCTCCCAACCATGACCATGTGTCATCTTGGGCACTTCATAGGTGGATAACATTGAGAGGTAGCCTCAGCTCAAACCTCTCCCGCAAGGGAACTAATACTAATGCATATAAACTTCCGGCTAAGCCTTAGCCAATTCAGGTATTGTGGTTGTACGGTAAATTTGGAATGGTATCGCATCCGAATCCAACCATCAGTTTTGTAAAAGGGTTAAGGATCATTCCTCAACATTTTCATCATCATAAACCATTTGTGTTTCTCAACACATGTCAAAAAATCTCAATAGAACGACTCATCATTCCAAGGTTTTCATAACTCATTTTCACCAAGTGTTCCCATCTAAAGTGACTCAAGTTTTGATGTAGCTCCAAGCTACTAAGTTAAGAGTGTTCACTAAGGTGGAATGCTAAGATCAATCTCATGCCATAGAATGACATCTAAGGTTACCTAGATAGGTTAAGTTTTATACTATTTATGCAACCTTCAAAACAAGTAAGGGACTTTGGTAAAATAAAGAAAGTAAAGCTTGGAAATAAGACTTGGGATAGGTAATAGTCAAAGTGGTATAACCAAAGCATGCCTAGTGCATCTTTCTCAGATTATCTAGCTTAATTCTAGCTTGCTAAGCATTATACTTGCTAGTTTTAGCTTGCATTGTTAATGATGGCTTGCCTTATGCAGTGCAGTGGTTGAAGTTTTGTTCCTCCTCTTCTTGGTAGAACTCCTCCTCCTCGAAAGCTTGGTCAGTACTATCGTCTATAAATACATACGGAGTACACAATCACCAAACAATGCTTAACTAGTCTACTTAGCACTCTAAGGCACACATTGGATGATCTATTATCATCTTAAGCATCACAAGGTTTTATTAACTAGTTTCATTCTTTTTATTTGAGAAAAGTAATTTCTACTCATTGAAAATAACTAAGATTTAATATTCACTACTTAAAATATGGGATCATATGGACACATGTCCTCACCACATATTCTAACATGTGGGAATGTGATTTAAGGGTTGGATCATATTTACTTTGGTTTAAGTTTAATATTTAATGATTTAAAGTGACTAGAAATGCCTATATAGCATTATTTTGGTACTAGTCCAAATTCACTGCATGTAAACCTTAATATTATTACATATTCAGATAGGTATGGTTAAATGTGATTTTTGAGAGTTGGAATGAACTGAAAAGCTAACATGGTTGATTTTATAAAAATGTTTGAATATGCAAAAGCTTCTGTCTTATCATTTTTACTAGGAGAGATATCTAACTCTAAATGAATTAAATCCAACGGGCTTGGATAGATCTTTTCAGAAGCTTTCCAACACAATTGGAATCACTCCATTTGGATTTGTAAATCTCTTTGAAATGATTTTCAAACTAGGGGACAGAATTAAGTTCAAACCTAATTAGAAAAACCTAAATTTGAATTCGTGGGCTAGCGCGGGAATGGAAACGGGCCGGCCCAGTGGTCCTCCGCGGCGCAGAGAACAGCTGACAGGGGGGCCACATGTCAGCGGCTCTTTAAACGCGAAGCTGTATGGGGCGACGTGGGCCGTTAGATTAAAAGGAAGATCTACGGCTGTGGCTTGTCGTCGACGATGGACAGGTCGCCGGCGAGGTGGAACCCTAACGGCTCGGTGGGGGTCTGTGGCGGATTACCGGGGCTCCGGCGAGGGTTGGCGAGGCGGGCAAACGAACAAGTCAAGGGCGGCGGTTCTCCTGGTACCGGCGGTGTCCCGAGAGGTGGCCTTGATCAACGGCCCCCTTTTTCTCCCTTCGCGGCAGACTCCGGCGGAATTCCGGCGCTACGGATGGCGGCTTGCTCCGATGGGGCTCTGGGAGTGCCGTGAGAGGGAGGGGATGAGAGTGGTGTGACGAATTGGTGCTGGGGAGGCCTCTATTTATAGGCTCGGCGAAGCGGCAGAGGAGCATGGACGGTGCTCACCGGTGACGACGGCACAACGAGCTAGTGGAATGGGCGGTGCACTAGGATGGTGGGCGGTGCCATGGCGAGTGTCACGGAGATGCGTGTGCAGTGAATGGCAGTCGGGAGAGGTGAGTGGCACGGCGCACACGATGTCTCTGCCGACGGTGACTTTCGCGGCGGTCGGCGACTACGGGGCACAGTCGGCGGAAAGGGGATGTTCGTTAGCTTCCTAGGACCATGGTGATCGTGTATACGGGCGGCTGGAGGGAGGCGAGGTCTGGCTGAGCAGGGACCGGGCGCGTTCTGCGGGCGGCGTCGGCATGGCCGACAGTCTCCGGGCGCGGCGGTTCCTGGCTGCTCCGGTCGCTGTCCTCGGGCTGGGGCTGGTTGGCCGGTGGAGGTGGACCACAGGCGACCTCCTAAACATGGTGGCCGACGTTGGCGGCGGCTGTGGCGCGCTGTCGCTGGTGGGGGTGCCCAAATGGTGCTCGGCCTAAGAATCATTTGGTTATTTTATTCATTTTGATTTGTTTTTCTTTGGGATTTGTTTGGGAATGATCTAGATGATGTTTATTATACCTAAGAATCATTTTACAACCAATGGATCACTTAATCATGGCAATTAAAAACAACTCCTATTTAAATGCACACACATATGGATGCTTTAATATTTTTAAATGGAAAAGTTTTTGTTAACTCTAAATTTGATGATTTGGATCTTGATCACTTGGATTAAAGTTTTGGGATGTTACACCACTTCACGATGTAGTACACTATAGTCGTTGACATAACACCAATGAAACACCATTCCACTAGTATTACATCCCTCAGAGTGGTAGAATAGAAACATAGCAGGTCCAAGACATGACTATAGATTACAACTTGACTCTTTAGAGAAGATCCAGAGAACACTCTAGGTTATAGAGGAAGAAAGAAACTTCTTACAAAGAAGAACTAGAAATAACAACGCATAACTATTATACTAATAAACTAGTATCTAAACTATATGGCTTGCAAATGTTGTTATTGCATTGATCTACAGAAGTAGGTTCTATGGCTACATATTATACTCCTATCTAAGCAGCAACTTCGTCTTCCCTTTAGTTGATGTATATGTTGACTTCCTTAACTTCATTGCAGAACTTGAGAAGTTGGTGACGATTCCCTTGAGCAAGAGTTGGTGTTGACATCGTCTTTATTGTCTTCAGAATCTAGAAAGGGTTAAGAAGGTATGGGTGAGTACGAGTGTACTCAGCAAGTTCACTAAAAATGAGTATTTGATGCCCTAACTACAGCCACAGACCAAAGGTCATAGGCAATGCAGGTTTTTGTAAACATTTCTTCAAAGGCTGCTTTTATTATGAAAAGCTATGTTCGTCAACCTTCACTGGTTTACCAGAACTTTCGGGAAGTTACTTTCCTGCCATGTTCGTAGCTCCTTCCCGGAACAGGGAGTAACATGTCATAGTTCTTACAGTCTGCAGAGGTGCATTGCTTTACCCATAAAAGATCAAATCCTTGTTGCACAATCGGGCAGCTTATTCCTGTCCACAATTCCGTGATGTGGGGCCCAGTAGATGATCCAAGCCAATCACTGCCTCTCCGCGGCCCCGCATGCCCCACGGATTGCATGTCAGGCCTAGGATAAAACTTGTTTCCAATGGATGCCTAAGGCGTACAACCCTCATAGATACCAAAAGTCGTGGGACGTTAAGGGATCCCACCCATATGCTACCAACCCTCATAGAGGAGTTACAACCACGACTTGGCCATCCGTTGACATGTGAAAGGAAGAAGATACCGCTGACTTATCCATCCCATTCCAAATCTTGTGGTTAACGTGTATTATACAACTCTAGAATCACTGGAGACATTGGTTCTTAAGTCCTATATGATATATTCCTGGACAATGGTATTCCAATTGCCAGACTTAATAGATTAGCTGATCACCCTGGATCAGTAACCAATAGTTTACATTATTATCGAAAATAGTGTTTTCTGACCTTTTTGAAATGTAGGTGATGACAACATTTGATTTGCAAATAATTGATAGAAAATAATCAAAGGACATGTGCAAGTGTGAACTTGCCTTTTGTGGTTGCAATATTATGCATTCACGGTCTTCAAGACAATAGAAGATCCAGAATCTGAAAATAGCATCATTGGTATGGTAAGGACTAATGTTTAAAGAAGCAAGATGCCATTATGCATAATTAATGTAATGAAACTTTGTAAACCCGAATCCCCAGAATAATCATCTATGATCTAGGGTTTGGAAACTAGGAATGGTTTCATTAGAATGTGTTTCCTTTTTTAGATATGATTCATACCTATGCTTCTTATTAAGGCTTGTGAGAGTGTGTGAAACAACTTGCAAGTGTATTAAGTAACATACAACAATAACATACTCAAGTGTGGAATGTATTCAAATATTTATGGTATAAAGATGGTTAACTAAATCGTTTTATTGTGTCATTGCTGACGTCAGCTCTACACTTATTTTTGCACCGCAACTAAACCTATCCTCTAGTCACTAGCTGGTGGGCCAGTGGCCACGTTGCCAGGCCACCTCAGCGAAGTGGGATCCGCCATGATTTTCACTGGGTTTGACTGAGCGCGCTAGTGTCATAGTGTCAGCATGACGTCACTCGCCGAAGCCACGTCAGTCGATGACGAGGACGATGACACGCGGCTCGTGGGACTACGCAAGCATTGTGTGTTAGAAGCAGCACATTGCGAGGAACCTATTCGTAGCGGCACCGCCTCGATTTGGTTCTCGGAGATGCATCAACGGCGACGACTAGAGGTGGAGGACGACATGATACAGTGCAACGATGATGCAGCACACCACAAACGAATCGAAGTGGACCATTCAGTCCAGAGGCTCACTGATGGCTCAGTGCACGGCGCCCAGAAAAGTGTTGATGGCTCGTGGTTGATGTAGAGCTCGTTGGGAACCCCAAGAGGAAGGTATGATGAGCACAGCAGCAAGTTTCCCTCAGTTATGAAACCAAGGTTTAATCGAACCAGTAGGAGCAAGGAAACACCCCAAAGGTGTTACTAGCAGAGCTTTGGCAGGGCGCACTACCGGTGCTAGTAGCAACGTGGAGACCTACACAACACAACCACAGAACTTTGTCCCCAACTTGCGATGAGGTTGTCAACATCACCGTGTTTTGCGGAAAACAAAGGATTAAACGTATCGAATGGAAAGAAGTAAAAGTGCAGAAAGTAAACACAAAGAGGTAAACAATTTATAGATTGTATGTAAAAGCCAAGGACCGGGATCCATAGTTCACTAGAGGTGGCTCTCCTTAGATAGATAACATGCTGGGTGACAAATTACAGCGGGGCAATTGACAAACACCGAGAAAGCAATACATGCATATACTAATCATCTTGACTCCTTTGAGACTTGATTGGGCAATACAACATAATACATAGACCGCCATCCAACTGCATCCATGACTAATAATCCACCTTCAGGTTATCATCCGAACCCCCTCCAGTATTAAGTTGCAAGCAACAGATTATTGCTTTACAAACTGCGTGTAAGGTAAACAATACAATTGTTCTATGAACAAAGGATCGTTGTTTTCTCCCTAGTAGCAACAGCACATCTAGTACTTTAGAGATTTCTTTCACTTCCCTAGATTACCAGAGGCATGAACCCACTATCGAGCATAAATACTAACTCTTGGAGTTGCTAGCATCTACTTGGACAAGATAGCTACTAACAACGGAAAGCATGCAAGATCTCAAATAACAAAGACATGATAGAATCAATAATCAATCTGAAATAGCATCTCAATATCCATCGGATCCCTGCAAACACAACATGTATGATTACAAATAGATGATCTTGATCATGAACGGAGCTCACAAGATCTAAACATGAAAGCACAAAGGAGGAGAAACCAGCCATCTAGCTACTACATGGATCCGTAGTCCAAGGATGAACTACTCACGCATCACACCGGAGGCTTGCATGGTGATGAAGAAGGCCTCCAGGGTGAATTCCCCTCTCCGGCAGGGTGCCGGGAATAGCTTCAGATCCCTCCCGATCTAGGGATGGAGATGATGGTGGCTATAGACTCTTTCGTGGATCTTTAATTGGGTACCTAGGGTTTTCATCCCGAGGGCAACTTATAGGCGGAAGGAGAGGCCGAGGGGGTGCTGGGGTCGGCCAGACCACACCCTGGCGCGGGCTAGGCCTGGCCGCGCATCCAGGTGGTGTGGCCGGCCCCTGGCCCCTCTCCGTCTCGTATTCTGGCACTTGATCCCTTCCGGAAAAATAGGCACTTTGGCTTTTGTCCCGTCCAATTCCGAGAATATTCATTTTCTGACTTTCCTAGAACCAAAAACAGCGAAGCAGGCACTGCACTGTGTCTTGTTAATAGGTTAGTCCAAGAAATCATATGAAAAGTACTCCAAAGTTGGAACAAAACACAATAAAGTGGATAAAACCAAGCATGGAACATAAAAAATTATAGATACATTTGCAATGTATCACTCACCAGGAGCATGCCGAAGTGCTCGGTGAAGCCAGGTGTTGTCGGATGAAGTGGTCATCATCGACGACGAGCGATGGCGGCTCGAGGACGGTGGTGTCAATAACGAGCAAGAGGGCTTGATTCCTTCTGCTAGACGATCCAGGATGACAAGAGGAAGGTCCTAGCCACCATGACAGAGCTCGGCAAGCTCCTGTATGTCCAGCCCGTCAGCACCCGCAGCGGCTAGGGTTTCGATTTTAGGGAAATTATGAAGAGAGCGCGAGAGAGAGTGAGGTGGGCATGAGCAGATAGAGGAGAGCATGTGCGTCCTTATCCTCGTTGTCAGATACGGCGGCGAGCATCACAACGCGGCAGAGGATCGACGACGGCGGTGCAACCACACCGTTGCTTCCCTACGTGAGGATGACGACGACGTGACAGACGACCAAATCGGTATTTGGGCTGTGCTGCTGTTGGGATGTTGCAGAGTGAGCAGAACGGTGCAGAGTATGCACGCGGCAAAAGGTAAGCGAGAGGAAAATTGGGCCGTAGGCTGCGTCTGCTGGTTGTTCTTTTTCTTTTTCATTATTCTTTTTATATTTTTTGTTTTTACAAAACCATCTCAAATATGGTTTTCTCAATGTTTAAAGTATCCAAAATTTTATGTAGCAAATAAAATACTGCATGGATCTTTGAGACAAGTGGTGCTTATACTTTTAATGATTTTTCATAAATTTTAACTATTAGTAAAGTATTTTCTTGATAATAACATTTATCCCTTAGGGGTTTAATGTTTTGTTTATTATACAAAAGCCTTATAAGAGTGATTTTGTTTTGACCATGGTAATTGTTATGGTAAGGATTTAAGATGGTGAATGATATATATAGAACTCTATTCATACTTACCCTCATATAAGAATTGATATATATATATACATTATAATGCATTAAATCTTGTGGTTCATAATATGGTGATATAAATTTCATGGTTCTCAAAGTTTGGTGATTTCTTCTACTCAAATTCTACTTGATTTGTAGTGTTTAGTATTGCCATAGAACAATGTTGGTTAAGTCATTATGCATGAATAACAATCACTAATGGACAAATAAAGATGTTCATTTACAACTAATTATCATGAGTTTTGAGAGGATTTAATAGACTAATATTCTATTATGGATAAGGATGAAGATTGAGAGTTAAGACATATTTCCATCATATTCGGTGATCAAGGATTATCTCTTAACTTATAGTGAGAAATTGAGATTATCTCCTAATGTGGTATTGATGATTCTATTCTTCTAGGTTTCTAATAGGATTTAAGATAATAAGGTGCACAAGGCGTTCATCAATGCAATACTAAACTTGTATTCTACTTATCTCTTAGAATTTCCATTTGTCTAAGGGATGTTACTCAATGACTGCCCAGGAATAGGAAATGGCTACTCTTCCAACTTAATTCTAGGCTTTTCGACAAAGAAATAGACATGAGGCCTTTCATGGCTTGCTATAATCCTGGTTAAAGATTTCTTAAGAATTTCAATCCTCAATATTTCACTAAGATTATATTTAGTTAAAGAATTCCTTTCCTAAATATACTATGTATATTTCTCTTATCTCATTCACTAAGATCACATCTTCCTGAATTGGTCAATCATACGACTCCACCATATCCATCATCATATGATGACATGGTCATGTCATTTCAACAATTTCCATTCTCCATTCTTAATCTAGTATATAACCTCCATTTCTTAGGTACCTCTAATGAATCCATCAATGTATTTCTAACTCCATCCATTAACTCCTCTATATTCACCATGCATCAACTTCCAAGGCTTGCAACATTATTCTCCCATAATACAAATTTATCCTTGTATAAGCTTGAGCAAAACACTAGACTTCGAACTACTCCATACAACTCTGGTTCTAAATTTCATCATACACTAGTTTTACTTCTCTTGATCAAGCTAGAGGACTAAGATTTAGTCTAGCTGGATATACTAATATCAACTCTTCAACACCTGGTTAATTATCCTCAAGTGAATTGAGAATAATGACCACCATCCATTAAGTACACTAAGCTTAGGCTTCTAATTGTCTAGTCTAGATCTATCTTCAAATAAGTAGTAAGCTTGTGTTACACCTAGTCTCTGTATAGGATGTATCTTGTTAATGAAGCTTACTTTGGGTTTATACCTACTTGGCTTGACAAGATTATCATTTGATACTCTATTATTACTAGTTTTTTCATAACTCCTTAAGTACTAGCTTAACTCTTAGGTTTAGATGCTTCTTCTAGTTAACTCATGAGTGAATTAACTCCTCCCACATCAAATGGTTTGATCACCACTAAGGATCTCATTCCATTGATTATGGCACACTATACCATAACTAGTTCCTTCTTCTTTTTACTTTAATACTTTGGAAGGTTAATATAACAGGTCAAGAGCTAAAGGTTAATAAGTGCTAGGTCAAGAATTGATCACTCAACATTGTTGATCAATTAACACTAGGACTTGGTTAAATAGAAATGTCATCTATTAATATGACAATAAGGATATGTGGTGAATGACCTTGGATTGACTTCCTTTCTACTATATTTGTGACCAAGGTTAATGCTTGGGAACTACCATGATGTTCATGTTCTAAATAACTATGGTAAGCATATATACCAAGGTTTAATGATTGAGTTTATTTACTTGATTATATACTTGATTTGGTATTCAAGAGTTCTTGTAATGAATACCATAATATGATCTCTATAAAATCATGTATTAATCATTAAGTAATGTGTTGTGGCTTTGTTTTATTACATTTGGTCTACCCTTAGATCAAATCATCTTTTCCCAAAATAAGGTTTTAACAAAGGTCGTATTGAAAGTTATCGCAATCAACTTGATGATCTACTTTAGTTCCACCAACTTAAGAGAAGCTTCAATCAATTCGACAAGTTTTATTTAAAAGCGCGAAAATTATCCAGATTTTCTATGCATGAATGCAATGCACACACCTCATCTCAGCTTATTTCTAAGCTCTAATGCTAGGATGTTACAGCAATTAAGTGAAAATATTTAGTATTATTTCCCCCTTCCTGTATATGTTTAACTTTTGCCTATTGAGCCCACTTGGTCTCTTCATCTCGCCTCAGTTTTGTGACCTGCTCATTAGCAGATTTGAGCATGTTTCACTCGGCTTCCGACAATACAGTCGTTTCAGCCCTAATATCAAGTCTATCGATAATCGCAAGAAGTCTATCTTTTTCTTTTCTATATTTACCATTCTGGTTTTTAGCCCAACCGCGTAGAAAGCATCATAAATGCCTAATTTTATTTTGCCATCTCGCAATAGGTGTATCACCATGTGATACAGGAACCCATTTGGCAACCACCATCTCAAAGAAATCATCTTGTCTTAACCACGATAGTTCAAAAGAAAATCGCGGGTTATTACCAAGGTGAGCTCTATTTCCTAAGTCAATCAGGAGAGTTGTATGGCCTGATCTAGACCGAGTAAGGGAACGAGCAGTAACTAACGGAAAATTTTGTTCCCATTCAACACTGGATAGGATACGGTCAAGCTTCTCATAGGTAGGTGTTTCTCTACGGTTAGCCGAAGTAAACTGTCTTTCTGAGAGAAAAAACTCTCTAAAGTTTAGATTTTCAATGATAGCATTGAAAACAAAAGTCCAATGAGTTGAACATATCATTGTTCTTGTCCTCTCTTCTCCGTAGAATGGTAAAATCTCCACCCACTAACAAAATGGAGTGTCTCATTTTCACAGATCCAAACCAGTTCCGCCAGAAACTCATGTTTATGACTGTCATGTGTCGCCCCATAGACTGGAACAAAGATCCACTCAGAGCCATCACTACGACACTTCAAATACATTTTAACACAGTAATCCCCTATATCAACTTTATTAACCTATAATGTTGTAGTATTTATACCCACAAGGATACCACTTGAACGACCATGGGGGTAAGTAGAACCATGCAAAATCCGCTCTAGGTGTCAAGTGTTGTAGGAACAGAATAGTGAAATTAGATCTCCCGGTTTCTAACAAGGCAATAAAATCAAATTTATGTTCATTGATTGTTTCCCTCATGAAGATATGTTTAGGTGGATATCTAAAACCATCACTATTCCAGATTAGACCTCTCAAACCCTGCATTTAATTTTTTGACTCTTACCCTAGTTCCTCTCCTAACACATGTAGTGTCATATTGTTTCTTCTTATTTTTACGAGTACATTTGACCTCAAGGTCAATCGAATCATGAGAGAAATCAATGGTATCCATCTCTTCAGTAGCAATATCCTCACAGAGATTAGAAACTTTAGAAACGAAAAGGTTAGCAGGTGTAAGATCCTCGTTGTTTTTATTAGCATTGTGCTCTAGAACTGTCAAAGTTCTACAAAATTCGTTATCTTTGAATAAATTGGTTGATGCATTTCTTTTCTCAGTCGTTTGCCTAAAGACACCCCAATAGTTTTTGCCTTTTCTAAAATTTCAACATTGGACAACGACAAAATTGAAAATTTTGAGTTGGACAAAATACCTTGTTCACCGTTACGATGTTGCGTCAACTCAGCTGCCCTCTCCAGCTATGTAGCATCAGCGTTAGGTTGAGACAAAAGCCAATCACTCGACCTAATATACTTCACTGAAGATAACATAATTCCACCAAAAGCAATTACCTCTACCAACCAAAGCTTCTCTTGTCCGTCTCAGGTCCAGGCATCAACACTGATCCCTCAATTTTGTGAATTAGAGAGGCAGAAAACCCATCTTCCTTGGCCATCCCAGATGAAAAAACTGGGTTCTCGGTGTCGCTAGAAAGAACCCCCTTGGCTAGGCTAAATAGTCCCGGAGGCAGCCCCTCCCTCAGCACATGATCATCAAAATTTGATAATGCTGAACGCTCAGCATCCATGTCCCTATTTTCAGCGCATGAGGTGATCTGAGCCTTCTTATCACATGTGGAAAGGCTGCTCGAAAGAGCCCCCTTCGCTGGGCTAAACAGTCTCGATGGCAGCCCCTCCCTCAGTATATGATCATCAACACTTGGTAACATCGGACGCTCAGCATCCATTTCCCTATCTTCATTGCGTGGTGTGATATGAGCCTTCTTACCACATGTCGAAAGCCTCATGGTTGATTCACATTCCTCCATCATGGCCCCTTAGTAAGAGGTGCAACAACGGATGTCTCATAGGTGCCCAACACAGTTGTGCGTGGATGCACCAAAAGAGGTAGAACAAGCTCCTGTGTATCACACGAAAGATTAGAAACAGCCTGACTATCATTCACATAACATTCATCATGCTCATTTTTAGTAAAAAAATTGTGAGGAAAAGATACCTTAGCACTGTATAAAGCAAACGCTCCCACATGAAATAATGGAGTACAAGGCAACGATGCCTGATTCACCCCACCACATGTTGTAGACACCCCCCCCCCCCCCCCCGCGCATGGTGTACCCAAGTTCCCTGTAATTGCTGTGTTTCGTAAAGTTGGGCTGCCAACTACTCAGAGGGGCCATTTCAAGGCAAACTCATCTCACCCCTGCCAAATTCAAACATTCCGTTAAACTGTCCCGTGAAGTAGATGGTCGGGACCCACATGTCGGTCATCTATCTGTGACGTGAGTGCCAACGCGGCAACCTCTTAGGCAAATTGAGGAACTAAGTGGATTGGATGCATTGAACAATTTCACAAATCCATTCCCTCATTCCCCCTAGCACCGGCGGCGTTGAAATCCACCCTCCAGGCAGAATGATCCCTTCAGACATTTGACTTTTGGTGCCAAGTTGTTGCGCCCAGTCGCTGATCCCGAGCTCCAATGGTGCATGCCGTAGCCGCCGTTGCGAGGCTCTAGCCCGCCTCCGCCGTCGACGAGCCGAGATGCTTGGAGGATGGCAGGTCCTACTACCAAGGAAGAAGAAGTTTTGGCTACATGCGGGTGAGCTACCCTTCTCTTTGCTATTCGCACTAATTATAACTGCTAGCTGGCTACTGAACCTAAAATTGTTTGTTAGCCCAACACTGACAAACATATTTTGTCCATAGTTTTCTGTCAAGTGGGATCTCCACGGACCACCCTTACCTGGTTACGGTAGTCCTATTCAGGTACGACTCTAAATAAGCAAGGGTGAAGGGCAAGTGGTATGGACACCATTGTATCACGATGGAAGAAGCGCCTGCGCATATCTACACTATATCTAGTATGGTTGCTGCTCTGCGTAATAATGATGAAATATGGCCGAAGCATACTGCAAAGTTCAGCTTCATGGATGAACGTGGCATCATGGTTTGTCTAACGTGTGACAATTAGCTAATTAGGTTGATGAAAAGGTATGCTTCGGCTTGCATGTTTTAGCTGAACTGTGATGTACTAGATGTGGAAGCTGCTGCAAGTGGGAGTCGCCCTTCTATTCTTAGACAGGGTGGTCGCTCGAACCCAATTAGCTCCTGGTAAGCAAAAGTCTCTTGGGGTTCGCATGTTTGTGCTGAATTGTAATTTTTGCAAGTATTTACTCTGTAGATATTGGGCAGTTATGCAACAGTCCTGTTTCTTTGACAGGAAGCGCCGCGAGGTTAGAAACATGACTGTCGGGTTAGACATTTTGCTGCCCGAAGAAGGAAAAAACGACTGGAAAGATGATGCTGGACACGATTCTGGTGCTGATTGTCCCGGCGATGCAGAGTACGTGAAGCTAAGAAAATTGGCACCGAGGAACAGGAAGAAGGCAGGAAATGAAGAAGCCAGTGGACGTGAAGGCTTGGCACCCAAGCTACGGAAGAAGGCTACTGGCAATGAAGATGCATAGCAATGTGTTGAACTTGAACCTATATATGTGATTGGTTAAATTATGGAGCTCTGTGTGGAACTTTGCTTGGCGAAACAATCTACCCATGTTCTCTGAGTAAAATGTACTGCGACTTAGGGTTTGGAAATGCTCGAGTCAGTAGTTGAATCCGAAATTTTGATTGTGCCACTACTATCTAAAAAAACGCAGCACCGGTTCCACGATTACTGAGGGGCAGGATGTCTCCAAATTCGATGAATGTAAGTGGCATAGAAATAAATTATTTAAGCTGCTACACTCCATGAAGCAGCAACTTATTTCAGCTGCTGCACAACCACATGGCAACATAAACAGCAATGGCAACCGAGATGAGGAGGAAATTGGTACCACTTTCTAGCCTAATCTTGAGCCCGTCTATCTCACCGCCTCCCTACTCCTGCATCCCCTTCATCTGGCGAAGCTCCCGGATCTCCAGTAACCGGGTGTACATGCTTCCACTTTATAAATTGTGGTTGTTCCATTTGCATGCGGCACAATCCACGTAGATTATGTTTAAACAAACCACCAATGTCAGAATACCACCATGATTAGACAAAAGGAAGTAATGCAGGGTCAAGACAGATTAACAGGTGGCCAATTTTTTTCTCCCAGGACTCCGGGACCACTAGTTCAGACCGCTAGGTCAACAAGTACTACTATTACAACTTAAAAAGGCACGGAGCTCAAGCTAAATAGAACTAGTTATCACACATCTCCTTGATCTTCCTAATCTTAGCCCGATGAGCATCTTCCTGCGAGAGCAAGGATCGAATCGTCTGCTCCTTCCTTTTAGCATCTTCCTTGCACAACTTCAATTGTTTCTCTGCATTTTTCCTCATGCACTTGTCAATAGTCGTAGTTGTGAACTGCAGGACTTTGGCCTGGTGAAGATCATTCCTTGCTTGAGTCAATTCTTGCTCTGCTTTAGCCTTCATGGCCAACGCCATGTCCCTCTCCTTCTCGACTTTGCTAACCTTGTCTTGCACCCTCCCGAGATCTCGGTTAAGCTTGGTCGTGTCATCTGGTTCCCATAACTTCATCTCAACACTGTCAATAAGTGAGATGAATATGGATTCTTTCAACTCAACAGTCATTTCCCATAGTTTGTCCATCGTTTTTTGCATTGATTTTGGCCACTCTGGATCTATCCATTTGACAACACCACAACTTCTGCCTTGCATCATTGCATGATGTCCTTGACACCATAAAAACCTCCTGCTTGCGTTTCGTCCTTCGAACGTGACAAATTTAGCGGTCACATATCCATGTTTACATATCATAGGACTGTCTTCATCCGCTAAACCGTGATAGTCGGAGTCATACATTGTCTGGTTGTCTAACACATCATACACGCATGAGTAAACAGAGTAGATCTAGCTCAAAATAAATAACTAGCCAGAGATGATAGAGATAGAGATGAGATGACTCACACCGAAATCACCGTCCCTGTCGTCACGACGTGTTTCCTCACCGTCTCCCCTTGAACCCATGGCGAGAGAGAGAGGGAGGGGGAGGGGGTGGCTACTGGATAGATAGCTGGAGGCGCCGTCGGCTTGCGGCTACGGTAGGATGGGAGAGAAGTGGGGAAAGTGGCTTCAAGGGGAAGGAAGAGAAGTACGGAGAGGAAGAGAAGTAATGGGGACGTGACACTGGCATATGGCCCACTGAACTCGTGAGTCGTGACACTCACAAAAGGGGAGCGCCCGGTGTTGCCAGTTTGTCCAGAGCAAGCGTGGCAAATCATGCCACAGAACAGCCTACTGATGGCTCAATGCACGGCGCCCAGAAAAATGCTTGATGGCGGTGTTGATGTAGAGCTCGTTGGGAACCCCAAGAGGAAGGTATGATGAGCATAGCAGCAAGTTTCCCTTAGTTATGAAACCAAGGTTTAATCGAACCAGTAGGAGCAAGGAAACACCCCAAAGGTGTTACTAGCTGAGCTTTGGCAGGGCGCACTACCGGTGCTAGTAGCAACGTGGAGACCTGCACAACACAACCATAGAACTGTGTCCCCAACTTGCGATGAGGTTGTCAATCTCACCGTGTTTTACAGAAAACAAAGGATTAAACATATCGAATGGAAAGAAGTAAAAGTTTGCAGAAAGTAAACACAAAGCAGCAACAGTTTATAGATTGTATGTAAAGAAAAGGACCAGGATCCATAGTTCACTAGAGGTGGCTCTCCTTAGATAGATAACATGCTGGGTGAACAAATTACAGCGGGGCAATTGACAAACACGGAGAAAGAAATACATGCATATACTAATCATCTTGACTCCTTTGAGACTTGATTGGGCATTACAACATAATACATAGACGCCATCCAACTGCATCTATGACTAATAATCCACCTTCAGGTTATCATCCGAACCCCCTCCAGTATTAAGTTGCAAGCAACAAATTATTGCTTTACGAACTGCGTGTAAAGTAAACAATACGATTGTTCTATGAACTAATGATTTTTGTTTTCTACCTAGTAGCAACAACATCTAGTACCTTAGAGATTTCTATCACTTCCCAGTTACGAGGCATGAACCCACTATCGAGCATAAATACTAACTCTTGGAGTTGCTAGCATCTACTTGGCCAAGATAGCTACTAACAACGGAAAGCATGCAAGATCTCAAATAACAAAGACATGATAGAATCAATAATCAATCTGAAATAGCATCTCAATATCCATCGGATCCCATAAACACAACATGCATGAATTACAAATAGATGATCTTGATCATGAACGGAGCTCACAAGATCTAAACATGAAAGCACAAAGGAGGAGAAACCAGCCATCTAGCTACTACATGGATCCGTAGTCCAAGGATGAACTACTCACGCATCACACCGGAGGCTTGCATGGTGAGGAAGAAGGCCTGTGGTGAATTCCTCTCCGTGAGTCTTGGGAAGAGCTTGGATCCCTCGCGATCTAGGGATGGAGATGACGGGCTCTGAGACTCTTCGTGGATTTTGATGGTGCCAGGATTTTCGTCCCGAGGGCAACTTATAGGCAGAAGGAGAGGCCGAGGAGGTGCTGGGAGCCACCACACCACCCCCTGGCGCGGGCCAGGCCTGGTCGCGCGGACAGGTGGTGTGGCCGGCCCCTGGCCCCTCTCCATCTCGTATTCTGGCACTTGATCCCTTCCGGAAAAATAGGCACTTTGGCTTTTGTCCTGTCCAATTCCGAGAATATTAATTTTCTGACTTTCCTGGAACCAAAAACAACAGAAAACAGGCAGCTGGCACTGTGGCTCTTATTAATAGGTTAGTCCAAGAAATCATATGAAAAGTACTCCAAAGTTGGAAGAAAACACAAGAAAGTGGATAAAACCAAGCATGGAACATCAAAAATTATAGATACATTTGCAATGTATCACCTACTCGCGGATTTATCTCACGAAGACCATCCCAATCGTCCAAGCGCCCCGATCAAACAGTATGTAACAATTGTCATGCAGAACAACTGTGTTAGGGCGTGCCTTCTAGAAGACTCGGTCTAACGGCCACCATTGGAGGGCTAAGGTTAGGGCTCTCCTAAGGTTAGGATACATATGTGGTTTATGAGAAGAACACACATGCAATGACACTAGTGATATGTGGTTTGTGAAAAGAACACACATGCAATGACTCTAACTATGGATTATGAAAAGAATAGGCAATACAATTACTCTTGTGGATCCATGTATGGTTTGTGTAAGAACAGACATTCACTGACTATAGTTGCGGTTTGTGAGAACACACATGCAATGACACTGGGGGTAGTTCACGAAAAGAACAAACATCCAATGACACTAGTGGATCCTTATGTGGTTTGTGAAAAGAATACACATGCAATGACTCCTTATGTGGTTTGTGATAAGAACACACATGCAATGACACTGGTGGATCCATATGTGGTTTGTGAGAAGAACACACATGCAATGACACTGGGTGTGGTTCATGAAAAGAACACACATCCAATGAACTCTGGTGGATCCATGTGGTTTGTGAAAAGAACACACATGCAATGACTCCATATGTGGTTTGTGAGAAGAACACACATGCAATGACACTGGTGGATCCATACGTAGTTTGTGAGAAGAACAGACATGAAATGGCACTAGGTGTGGTTCATGAAAAGAACACACATCAAATGAACTCTGGTGGATCCATATGTGGTTTATAAGAAGAACACACATCCAATGACACTGATGGATCCTTATGTGGTTTGTGAAAAGAACAGGCATGCAATGAGTCTAGCTATGGTTAATGAAAAGAACACACATGCAATGACACTGTTGGATCCATATGTGGATTGTGAAAAGAACACACATGCAGTGACTCTAGTTATGGTTAATGAAAAGAACACACATACAATGACATTGGTGGATCCATATGTGGTTTGTGAAAAGAACAGACATGCAATGAACTCTGGTGGATCCATATGTGGTTTATGAGAAAAACACACATGCAATGACACTGGTTGTTGTCCATGAGAAGAACACACATCCAATGACACTGGTGGATCCTTATGTGGTTTGTGAAAAGAACAGACATGCTATGACTCTGGTGGATCCACATGTGGTTCATGAAAAGAACACACATGCAATGACATTGGTGGATCAATGTGGTTTGTGAGAATAATAGAAATGCAATGAACTCTAGTGGATCCATATGTGGTTCATGAAAAGAACACATATGCAATGACACTGGGTGTGGTTCATGAAAAGAACACACATCCAATGACACTGGTGGATCCTTATGTGGTTTGTGAAAAGAACATACACGCAATGACTCTGGTGGAACCACATGTGGTTTGTCAAAAGAACACACATGCAATGACACTGGTGGATCAATGTGGTTTGTGAGAATAACAGACATCCAATGAACTCTGGTGGATCCATGTGTGGTTCATGAAAAGTACACACATGCAATGACTCTAGATGTTGTTTGTGAGAAGAAAACACATGCAATGACACTGGTGGATCCATATGTGGTTTGTGAGAAGAACACACATCCAATGACACTTGTGGATACATATGTGGTTTCTGAGAAGAACACACATGCAATGACATTAGGTGTGGTTCATGAAAAGAACACACATCCAATGACACTGGTGGATCCTTATGTGGTTTGTGAGAAGAACCCACATGCAATGACTCCATATGTGGTTTGTGAGAAGAACACACATGCAATTACACTGGTGGATCCTTATGTGGTTTGTGATAAGAACAGACATGCCATGGCACTAGGTGTGGTTCATGAAAAGAACACACATCCAATGAACTCTGGTGGATCCATATGTGGTTTGTGAGAAGAACACACATGCAATGACTCTGGTGGATTCATGTGGTTTGTGAAAAGAACAGACATGCAATGACCCTAGCTATGGTTAATGAAAAGAACACATATGCAATGACACTGGTGGATCCATATGTGGTTTGTGAAAAGAACACACATGCAACGATTCTATCTATGGTTAATGAAAAGAACACACATGCAATGACACTAGTGGATCCATATGTGGTTTGTGAAAAGAACAAACATGCAATGAACTCTGGTGGATCCATATGTGGTTTGTGAGAAGAACACACATGCAATGGCATTGGTTATGATTCAATAAAAGAACACACATCCAATGACACTGGTGGATCCTTATGTGATTTGTGAACAGAACAGCCATGCAATGACTCTAGTGGATCCACATGTGGTTCATGAAAAGAACACACATGCAATGACACTCGTGGATCAATGTCGTTTGTGAGAATAACAGACATGCAATGAACTCTGGCGGATCCATATGTGGTTCATGAAAGAACACGGATGCAATGACACTAGGTGTGGTTCATGTAAAGAACACACATCCAATGACACTAGTGGATCCTTATGTGGTTTGTGAAAAGAACACACATGCAATGACTCTGGTGGATCCACATGTGGTTTGTGAAAATAACACACATGCAATGACACTGGTGGATCAATGTGGTTTGTGAGAATAAAAGACATGCAATGAAGTCTGGTGGATCCATATGTGGTTTATGAAAAGAACACACATGCAATGACTCTAGATGTGGTTTGTGATTAGAACACACATGCAATGACACTAGTGGATCCATATGTGGTTTGTGAGAAGAACACACATGCAATGACACTGGGTGTGGTTCATGAGAAGAACACACATCCAATGACACTGGTGGATCCTTATGTGGTTTGTCAAAAGAACACACATGCAATGACTCCATATGTGGTTTGTGAGAAGAACACACATGCAATGACACCGGTGGATCCATATGTGTGTTGTGAGAAGAACAGACATGCAATGGCACTAGGTGTGGTTCATGAAAAGAACACACATCCAATGACACTGGTGGATCCTTCTGTGGTTTGTCAAAAGAACACACATGCAACGACTCTGGTGGATCCACATGTGGTTTGTGAAAAGAACACACATGCAATGATACTGGCGGATCAATGTGGTTTGTGAGAATAACAGACATGCAATGAACTCTGGTGGATCCATATGTGGTTCATGAAAAGAACACACATGCAATGACTGTAGATGTGGTTTGTGAGAAGAACACACATGCAATGACATTGGTGGATCCATATGTGGTTTGTGAGAAGAACACACATCCAATGACACTTGTGGATACATCTGTGGTTTGTGAGAAGATGCATTGACATTAGGTGTGGTTCATGAAAAGAACACACATCCAATGACACAGGTGGATCCTTACGTGGTTTGTGAGAAAAACACACATGCAATGACTCCATATGTGGTTTGTGAGAAGAACACACATGCAATGACTCTAGCTATGGTTAATGAAAAGAACACATATGCAATGACACTGGTGGATCCATATGTGGTTTGTGAAAAGAAGAAACATGCAATGAACTCTGGTGGATCCATATGTGGTTTGTGAGAAGAACACACATGCAATGACATTGGTTATGATTCAATAAAAGAACACACATCCAATGACACTGGTGGATCCTTATGTGATTTGTGAACAGAACAGCCATGCAATGACTCTAGTGGATCCACATGTGGTTCATGAAAACAACACACATGCAATGACACTCGTGGATCAATGTCGTTTGTGAGAATAACAGACATGCAATGAACTCTGGCGGATCCATATGTGGTTCATGAAAGAACACGGATGCAATGACACTGGGTGTGGTTCATGTAAAGAACACACATCCAATGACACTGGTGGATCCTTATGTGGTTTGTGAAAAGAACACACATGCAATGACTCTGGTGGATCCACATGTGGTTTGTGAAAATAACACACATGCAATGACACTGGTGGATCAATGTGGTTTGTGAGAATAAAAGACATGCAATGAAGTCTGGTGGATCCATATGTGGTTTATGAAAAGAACACACATGCAATGACTCTAGATGTGGTTTGTGATTAGAACACACATGCAATGACACTAGTGGATCCATATGTGGTTTGTGAGAAGAACACACATGCAATGACACTGGGTGTGGTTCATGAGAAGAACACACATCCAATGACACTGGTGGATCCTAATGTGGTTTGTCACAAGAACACACATGCAATGACTCCATATGTGGTTTGTGAGAAGAACACACATGCAATGACACCGGTGGATCCATATGTGCGTTGTGAGAAGAACAGACATGCAATGGCACTAGGTGTGGTTCATGAAAAGAACACATCCAATGACACTAGTGGATCCTTCGTGGTTTGTCAAAAGAACACACATGCAACGACTCGTGGATCCACATGTGGTTTGTGAAAAGAACACACATGCAATGATCTGGCGGATCAATGTGGTTTGTGAGAATAACAGACATGCAATGAACTCTGGTGGATCCATATGTGGTTCATGAAAAGAACACACATGCAATATTTGTAGATGTGGTTTGTGAAGAACACACATGCAATGACATTGGTGGATCCATATGTGGTTTGTGAGAAGAACACACATCCAATGACACTTGTGGATACATCTGTGGTTTGTGAGAAGATGCATTGACATTAGGTGTGGTTCATGAAAAGAACACACATCCAATGACACAGGTGGATCGTTACGTGGTTTGTGAGAAAAACACACATGCAATGACTCCATATGTGGTTTGTGAGAAGAACACACATGCAATGACTCTAGCTATGGTTAATGAAAAGAACACATATGCAATGACACTGGTGGATCCATATGTGGTTTGTGAAAAGAAGAAACATGCAATGAACTCTGGTGGATCCATATGTGGTTTGTGAGAAGAACACACATGCAATGACATTGGTTATGATTCAATAAAAGAACACACATCCAATGACACTGGTGGATCCTTATGTGATTTGTGAACAGAACAGCCATGCAATGACTCTAGTGGATCCACATGTGGTTCATGAAAACAACACACATGCAATGACACTCGTGGATCAATGTCGTTTGTGAGAATAACAGACATGCAATGAACTCTGGCGGATCCATATGTGGTTCATGAAAGAACACACATGCAATGACACTAGTTGTGGTTCATGAAAAGAACACACATGCAATGACACTGGTCGATCCTTATGTGCTATGTGAAAAGAACACACATGCAATGACTCTGGTGGATCCACATGTGGTTTGTGAAAATAACACACATGCAATGGCACTGGTGGATCAATGTGGTTTGTGAGAATAAAAGACATGCAATGAAGTCTGGTGGATCCATATGTGGTTTATGAAAAAACACACATGCAATGACTCTAGATGTGGTTTGTGATTAGAACACACATGCAATGACACTAGTGGATCCATATGTGGTTTGTGAGAAGAACACACATGCAATGACACTGGGTGTGGTTCATGAGAAGAACACACATCCAATGACACTGGTGGATCCTTATGTGGTTTGGGAGAAGAACACACATGCAATGACTCCATATGTGGTTTGTGAGAAGAACACACATGCAATGACACTGGTGGATCCATATGTGCGTTGTGAGAAGAACAGACATGCAATGGCACTAGGTGTGGTTCATGAAAAGAACACACATCCAATGACACTGGTGGATCCTTCTATGGTTTGTCAAAAGAATACACATGCAATGACTCTGGTGGATCCACATGTGGTTTGTGAAAAGAACACACATGCAATGATACTGGCGGATCAATGTGGTTTGTGAGAATAACAGACATGCAATGAACTCTGGTGGATCCATATGTGGTTCATGAAAAGAACACACATGCAATGACTGTAGATGTGGTTTGTGAGAAGAACACACATGCAATGACACTGGTGGATCCATATGTGGTTTGTGAGAAGAACACACATCCAATGACACTTGTGGATACATCTATGGTTTGTGAGAAGATGCATTGACATTAGGTGTGGTTCATGAAAAGAACACACATCCAATGACACAGGTGGATCCTTATGTGGTTTGTGAGAAAAACACACATGCAATGACTCCATATGTGGTTTGCGAGAAGAACACACATGTAATTACACTGGTAGATCCATATGTGGTTTGTGAGAAGAACAGACATGCAATGGCACTAGGTGTGGTTCATGAAAAGAGCACACATCCAATGAACTTTGATGGATCCATATGTGGTTTGTGAGAAGAACACACATGCAATGACTCTGGTGGATCCATGTGGTTTGTGAAAAGAACACACATGCAATGACTCTAGCTAGGGTTAATGAAAAGAACACAGGTGCAATGAGACTGGTGGATCCATATGTGGTTTGTGAGAAGAACACACATGCAATGACTCTAGCTATGGTTAATGAAAAGAACACACATGCAATGACACTGGTGGATCCATATGTGGTTTGTGAAAAGAACAGACATGCAATGAACTCTGGTGGATCCATATGTGGTTTGTGAGAAGAACACACATGCAATGAAACTGGTTGTGGTTCATGAAAAGAACACACATCCAATGACATTGGTGGATCCTTATGTGGTTTGTGAAAAGAATAGACATGCAATGACTCTGGTGGATCCACATGTGGTTCATGAAAAGAACACACATGCAATGACGCTGGTGGAACAATGTGGTTTGTGAGAATAACAGACATGAACTCTGGTGGATCCATATGTGGTTCATGAAAAGAACACAGATGCAATGACACTGGGTGTGGTTCATGAAAAGAACACACATCCAATGACAGTGGTGGATCCTTATGTGGTTTGTGAAAAGAACACACATGATATGACTCTGGTGGGTCCACATGTGGTTTGTGAAAAGAACACACATGCAATGACACTGGTGGATCAATGTGGTTTGTGAGAATAAAAGACATGCAATAAAGTCTGGTGGATCCATATGTGGTATATGAAAAGAACACACATGCAATGACTCTAGATGTGGTTTGTGATTAGAACACACATGCAATGACACTAGTGGATCCATATGTGGTTTGTGAGAAGAACACACATGCAATGACACTGGGTGTGGTTCCTGAGAAGAACACACATCCAATGACACTGGTGGATCCTTATGTGGTTTGGGAGAAGAACACACATGCAATGACTCCATATGTGGTTTGTGAGAAGAACACACATGCAATGACACTGGTGGATCCATATGTGCGTTGTGAGAAGAACACACATGCAATGGCACTAGGTGTGGTTCATGAAAAGAACACACATCCAATGACACTGGTGGATCCTTTTGTGGTTTGTCAAAAGAACACACATGCAACGACTCTGGTGGATCCACATGTGGTTTGTGAAAAGAACACGCATGCAATGATACTGGCGGATCAATGTGGTTTGTGAGAATAACAGACATGCAATGAACTCTGGTGGATCCATATGTGGTTCATGAAAAGAACACACATGCAATGACTGTAGATGTGGTTGTTGAGAAGAACACACATGCAATGACACTGGTGGATCCATATGTGGTTTGTGATAAGAACACACATCCAATGACACTTGTGGATACATCTATGGTTTTTGAGAAGATGCATTGACATTAGGTGTGGTTCATGAAAAGAACACACATCCAATGACACAGGTGGATCCTTATATGGTTTGTGAGAAAAACACACATGCAATGACTCCATATGTGGTTTGTGAGAAGAACACACATGTAATTACACTGGTAGATCCATATGTGGTTTGTGAGAAGAACAGACATGCAATGGCACTGGGTGTGGTTCATGAAAAGAACACACATCCAATGAACTTTGGTGGATCCATATGTGGTTTGTGAGAAGAACACACATGCAATGACTCTGGTGGATCCATGTGGTTTGTGAAAAGAACACACATGCAATGACTCTAGCTAGGGTTAATGAAAAGAACACAGGTGCAATGACACTGGTGGATCCATATGTGGTTCGTGAGAAGAACACACATGCAATGACTCTAGCTATGGTTAATGAAAAGAACACACATGCAATGACACTGGTGGATCCATATGTGGTTTGTGAAAAGAACAGACATGCAATGAACTCTGGTGGATCCATATGTGGTTTGTGAGAAGAACACACATGCAATGAAACTGGTTGTGGTTCATGAAAAGAACACACATCCAATGACATTGGTGGATCCTTATGTGGTTTGTGAAAAGAATAGACATGCAATGACTCTGGTGGATCCACATGTGGTTCATGAAAAGAACACACATGCAATGACGCTGGTGGAACAATGTGGTTTGTGAGAATAACAGACATGAACTCTGGTGGATCCATATGTGGTTCATGAAAAGAACACAGATGCAATGACACTAGGTGTGGTTCATGAAAAGAACACACATCCAATGACACTGCTGGATCCTTATGTGGTTTGTGAAAAGAACACACATGCAATGACTCTGGTGGATCCACATGTGGTTTGTGAAAACAACACACATGCAATGACACTAGTGGATCAATGTGGTTCGTGAGAATATTAGACATGCAATGAAGTCTGGTGGATCAATATTTGGTTCATGAAAAGAACACACATGCAATGACTCTAGATGTGGTTTGTGAGAAGAACACACATGCAATGACACTAGTGGATCCATATGTGGTTTGTGTCAAGAACACAATCACACTTGTGGATCCATATGTGGTTTGTGAGAAGAACACACATGCAATGACATTAGGTGTGGTTCATGAAAAGAACACACATTCAATGACACTGGTGGATCCTTATGTGGTTTGTGAGAACAACACACATGCAATGACTCCAGATGTGGTTTGTGAGAAGAACACACATGCAATTACACTGGTGGATCCATATGTGGTTTGTGAGAAGAACAGACATGCAATGGCACTAGGTGTGGTTCATGAAAAGAGCACACATCCAATGAACTCTGGTGGATCCATGTATGGTTTGTGAGAAGAACACACATGCAATGACTCTGGTGGATCTATGTGGTTTGTGAAAAGAACACACATGCAATGACTCTAGCTATGGTTAATGAAAAGAACACACGTGCAATGACACTGGTGGATCCATATGTGGTTTGTGAGAAGAACACACATGCAATGACTCTAGGTATGGTTAATGAAAAGAACACACAGGCAATGACGCTGGTGGATCCGTATGTGGTTTGTGAAAAGAACAGAGATGCAATGAACTCTAGTGGATCCATATGTGGTTTGTGAGAAGAACACACATGCAATGACACTGGTTGTTGTTCATGAAAAGAACACACATCCAATGACATTGGTGGATCCTGATGTGGTTTGTGAAAAGAACAGACATGCAATGACTCTGGTGGATCCACATGTGGTTCAAGAAAAAACACACATGCAATGACACTGGTGGATCAATGTGGTTTGTGAGAATAACAGACATGCAATGAACTCTGGTGGATACATATGTGGTTCATGAAAAGAACACACATGCATTGACACTGGGTGTGGTTCATGTAAGGAACACACATCCAATCACACTGGTGGATCCTTATGTGGTTTGTGAAAACAACACACAAGCAATGACTCTGGTGGATTCACATGTGGTTTGTGAAAAGAACACACATGCAATGACACTGGTGGATCAATGTGGTTTGTGAGAATAACAGACATGCAATGAAGTCTGGTGGATCTAAATGTGGTTCCTGAAAAGAACACACATGCAATGACTCTAGATGTGGTTTGTGATTAGAACACGCATGCAATGACACTGGTGGATCCATATGTGGTTTGTGAGAAGAACACACATGCAATGACACTTGGTGTGGTTCATGAGAAGAACACACATCCAATGACACTGGTGGAACCTTATGTGGTTTGGGAGAAGAACACACATGCAATGACTCCATATGTGGTTTGTGAGAAGAACAGACATGCAATGACACTAGTGGATCCATATGTGGTTTGTGAGAAGAACAGACATGCAATGGCACTCGGTGTGGTTCATGAAAAGAACACACATCCAATGAACTCTGGTGGATCCATGTGTGGTTTGTGAGAAGAACACACATGCAATGACTCTTGTGGATCCATGTGGTTTGTGAAAATAACAGACATGCAATGACTCCATATGTGGTTTTGGAGAAGAACAGACATGCAATGACACTAGCTATGGTTAATAAAAAGAACACACATGCAATGATACTGATGGATCCTTATGTGGTTTTGAAAAGAACACACATGCAATGACTATAGCTATGGTTAATGAAAAGAACACACATGCAATGACACTGGTGGATCCATATGTGGTTTGTGAAAAGAACAGACATGCAATGAACTCTGGTGGATCCATATGTGGTTTGTGAGAAGAACACACATGCAATGACACTTGTTGTGGTTCATGAAAAGAACACACATCCAATGACACCGTTGGATCCTTATGTGGTTTGTGAAAAGATCAGACATGCTATGACTCTGGTGGATCCACATGTGGTTCATGAAAGGAACACACATGCAATGACACTGGTGGATCAATGTGGTTTGTGAGAATAACAGACATGCAATGAACACTGGTGGATCCATATGTGGTTCATGAAAAGAACACACATGCAATGACATTGGGTGTGGTTCATGAAAAAAACACGCATCCAATGACACTGGTGGATCCTTATGTGGTTTGTGAAAAGAACACACATGCAATGACTCTGGTGGATCCACATGTGGTTTGTGAAAATAACACACATGCAAGGACACTAGTGGATCTATGTGGTTTGTGAGAATAACGGACATGCAATGAACTCTGGTGGATCCATATGTGGTTCATGAAAAGAACACACATGCAATGTCTCTATATGTGGTTTGTGAAAAGAACACACATGCAATGACACTGGTGGATCCATATGTGGTTTGTGTGAAGAACACACATCCAATGACACTGGTGGATCCATATGTGGTTTGTGAGAAGAAGACACATGCAATGACACTGGATGTGGTTCATGAAAATAGCACACATCCAATGACACTGGTGGATCCTTATGTGGTTTGTGAGAAGAACACTCATGCAATGTCTCCATATGTGGTTTGTGAGAAGAACACACATGCAATGACATTGGTGGATCCATATGTGGTTTGTGAGAAGAACAGACATGCAATGGCACTGGGTGTTGTTCACGAAAAGCACACACATCCAATGAACTCTGGTGGATCCATATGTGGTTTGTGAGAAGAACACACATGTGATGACCCACAAGTATAGGGGTGTATCGCAGTATTTTTGAGGGAAGTGAAACCCGATTTATTGATTCGACACAAGGGGAGCCAAAAAATATTTATATGCCTTAACAACTGAGTTGTCAATTCACCTGCACCTGGAAACAATCTTGCTCATAGCAGTTTATCAGTACCAACAGTTTTGTAGTAGGAGTAGTGAAGTAACATCAGTAGTAAAGTAAAGACAGTAGTAACAATAACAGTAAACAATAGGATTTTAGTGCGCTAGGCATAAGGATGGACAGATGGGCGTTGCATGGAAAAGACAATTCACATGGCAATCAGAACATAGGGCAATTGTAGATAAATAAGATAAAACATCCAAGTACTAAATAATCCTAGGCATGTGTCCCATATATAGTCATACGTGCTCGCAATTAAGGGAACTACTGGCAATTAAGGTGCTCCTTTTAATAGAGCACCGGAGCAAAGCATTAACACTCCGTGAACACATGTGATCCTCACATCAAAGTCATTCCCTCCAGTTATCCCGATTTCTATCACTTCGGGGCCTTTGGTTCCAGACAACAACGTGTGTATACAACTTGCAGGTAAGACCATAAACAATACTATCATAATGAATCAATAACATGTTTAGATCTAAAATCATGGCACTCGGGCCCTAGTGACAAGAATTAAGCATAACAAGTCGCAACAAAGTCATAAAGCACTAATAGAAGATACTAGGCACCATGCCCTAATAATCTGATGCCATTACATGAACGATCTCATCCAATCCCTACCATCCCCATAGCCTATAGCGGGGGATTACTCACTCATAGATGGGGGAAACATGGATGGTGGATGGAGAAGCGATGGTGATGATGATGGCGATGATCTCCTCCAGTTCCCCGTCCCGGCGGGGTGCTAGAACGGAGTTTCTAGTTCTGAATCGTGGAATCTGGTGGTGGCGGCGGAGCGGAACTCCTTCTGGAAAAATGTCGAACCCCCCTGATTTTTTAGTCAGAAGGCATTTTATAGGCGAAGAGGGAGACCGAGGGGGTGTCTGGGCGGCCAGACAACCCCCTGACGCGACCAGGCCCAACCCACGCGGCCAGGTGGTGTGGCTGGGCCCCAGCCCCACTTCTTCTCATATTCTGGCTCCCAGAGTCTTCTGGTGAAATAGGATTTTTGGCTTTTGTCCCGTTCAATTCCGAGAATATTCATTTTCTGACTTTCCTGGAACCAAAAACAGCAGAAAACAGGCATCTGGCACTGTGGCTCTTGTTAATAGGTTCGTCCAAGAAATCATATGAAAAGTACTCCAAAGTGTGGACAAAACATAAGAAAGTAGATAAAACCAAGCATGGAACATCAAAAATTATAGATACATTTGCAATGACTCTAGTGGATCCACATGTGGTTCATAAAAAGAACACACATGCAATGACACTGGTGGATCAATGTGGTTTGTGAGAATAACAGACATGCAATGAACTTTGGTGGATCCATATGTGCTTCATGAAAAGAACACACATGCAATGACACTAGATGTGGTTCATGAAAAGAACACACATCCAATGACACTGGTGGATCCTTATGTGGTTTGTGAAAAGAACACACATGCAATGACTCTGGTGGATCCACATGTGGTTTGGGAAAAGAACGCACATCCAAGGAAACTGGTGGATCAATGTGGTTTGTGAGAATAACGAACATGCAATGAACTCTGGTGGATCCATATGTGGTTCAGGAAAAGAACACACATGCAATGTCTCTATATGTGGTTTGTGAGAAGAACACACATGCAATGACACTGGTGGACCATATGTGGTTTGTGAGAAGAACACACATCCAATGACACTGGTGGATCCATATGTGGTTTGTGAGAAGAACACACATGCAATAACACTGGGTGTGGTTCATGAAAAGAACACACATCCAATGACACTAGTGGATCCTTATGTGGTTTGTGAGAACAACACAGATGCAATGACTCCATATGTGGTTTGTGAGAAGAACACACATGCAATGACACTGGTGGATCCATATGTGCTTTGTGACAAGAACAGACATGCAATGGAACTTGGTGTGGTTCATGAGAAGCACACACATCCAATGAACTCTGGTGGATCCATATGTGGTTTGTGAGAAGAACACACATGCAATGACACTGGTGGATCGATATGTGGTTCATGATAAGAACACACATGCAATGACACTGGTGGATCAATGTGGGTTGTGAGAATAACATACATGCAATGAACTCTGGTGGATCCATATGTGGTTCATGAAAAGAACACACATGCAATGACACTGGGTGTGGTTCATGAAAAGAACACACATCCAATGACAGTGGTGGATCCTTATGTGGTTTGTGAAAAGAACACACATGCTATGACTCTAGTGGATCCACATGTGGTTTGTGAAAAGAACACACATGCAATGACACTGGTGGATCAATGTGGTATGTGAGAATAACATACATGCAATGAACTCTGGTGGATCCATATGTGGTTCGTGAAAAGAACACACATACAATGACTCTAGATGAGGTTTGTGAGAAGAACACACATGCAATGACACTGGTGGATCCATATGTGGTTTCTGAGAAGAACACACATCCAATGACACTGGTGGATCCATATGTGGTTTGTGAGAAGAACACACATTTAATGACATTGGGTGTGGTTCATGAGAAGAACACACATCCAATGACACTGGTGGATCCTTATGTGGTTTGTGAGAAAAACACACATGCAATGTCTCCATATGTGGTTTGTGAGAAGAACACACATGCAATGACACTGGTGGATCCATATATGGTTTGTGAGAAGAACAAACATGCAATGGCACTTGGTGTGGTTCATAAAAAGAACATACATCGAATGAACTCTAGTGGATCCATATGTGGTTTGTGAGAAGAACACACATGCAATGAATCTGGTGGATCCATGTGGTTTGTGAAAAGAACATACATGCAATGACTCTAGGTATGGTAAATGAAAAGAACACACATGCAAGGACACTGGTGGATCCATATGTGGTTTGTGAAAAGAACACACATGCAATGACTCTAGCTATGGTTAATGAAAAGAACACACATGCAATTACACTGGTGGATCCATATGTGGTTTGTGAAAAGAACAGACATGCTATGAACTCTGGTGGATCCATATGTGGGTGAGAAGAACACACATGCAATGACACTGGTTGTGGTTCATGAAAAGAACACACATCCAATGACACTGGTGGATCCTTATGTGGTTTGTGGAAACAACATACATGTAATGACTCTGGTGGATCCACATGTGGTTCATGAAAAGAACACACATGGAATGACACTGGTGGTTCAATGTGGTTTGTGAGAATAACAGACATGCAATGAACTCTAGTGGATCAATATGTGGTTTGTGAAAAGAACACACATGCAATGACTCTAGTGGATCCATATGTGGTTTGTGAAAAGAACACACATGCAATGACTCTAGCTATGGTTAATGAAAAGAACACACATGCAATTACACTGGTGGATCCATATGTGGTTTGTGAAAAGAACAGACATGCTATGAACTCTGGTGGATCCATATGTGGGTGAGAAGAACACACATGCAATGACACTGGTTGTGGTTCATGGAAAGAACACACATCCACTGACACTGGTGGATCCTTATGTGGTTTGTGGAAACAACATACATGTAATGACTCTGGTGGATCCAGATGTGGTTCATGAAAAGAACACACATGGAATGACACTGGTGGTTCAATGTGGTTTGTGAGAATAACAGACATGCAATGAACTCTAGTGGATCAATATGTGGTTCGTGAAAAGCACCAAGATGCAATGACACTAGGTGTGGTTCATGAAAAGAACACACATCCAATGACATTGGTGGATCCCTATGTGGTTTGTGAAAAGAACACACATGCAATGACTCTGGTGGATCCACATGTGGTTTGTGAAAGGAACACACATGCAAGGACACTGGTGGATCAATGTGGTTTGTGAGAATAACGGACATGCAATGAACTCTGGTGGATCCATATGTGGTTCATGAAAAGAACACTCTATATGTGGTTTGTGAGAAGAATACACATGCAATGACATTGGTGGATCCATATGTGGCTTGTTAGAAGAACACACATCCAATGACACTGGTGGATCCATATGTGGTTTGTGAGAAGAACACACATGCAATAACACTGGGTGTGGTGCATCAAAAGAACACACATCCAATGACACTAGTGGATCCTTATGTGGTTTGTGAGAAGAACACACATGCAATGACTCCATATGTGGTTTGTGAGAAGAACACACATGCAATGGCACTAGTGTATCCATATGTGCTTTGTGAAAAGAACAGACATGCAATGGCACTGGGTGTGGTTCATGAAAAGCACACACATCCTATGAACTCTGGTGGATCCATATGTGGTTTGTGAGAAGAACACAAATGCAATGACACTGGTGGATCCATATGTGGTTCATGAAAAGAACACACATCCAATGACACTGGTGGATCCATATGTGGTTTGTGAGAAGAACACACATGCAATGACATTGGGTGTGGTTCATGAGAAGAACACACATCCAATGACACTGGTGGATCCTTATGTGGTTTGTGAGAAGAACACACATGCAAAGTCTCCATATGTGGTTTGTGAGAAGAACACACATGCAATGACACTGGTGGATCCATATATGGTTTGTGAGAAGAACAAACATGCAATGGCACTTGGTGTGGTTCATGAAAAGAACACACATCGAATGAACTCTAGTGGATCTGTATGTGGTTTGTGAGAAGAACACACATGCAATGACTCTGGTGGATCCATGTGGTTTGTGAAAAGAACAGACATGCAATTACTCTAGCTATGGTAAATGAAAAGAACACACATGCAATTTCACTGGTGGATCCATATGTGGTTTGTGAAAAGAACACACATGCAATGACTCTAGCTATGGTTAATGAAAAGAATACACATGCAATTACACTGGTGGATCCATATGTGGTTTATGAAAAGAAAAGACATGCTATGAACTCTAGTGGATCCATATGTGGGTGAGAGGAACACACATGCAATGACACTGGTTGTGGTTCATGAAAAGAACACACATCCAATGACACTGGTGGATCCTCATGTGGTTTGTGAAAAGAACGTACATGCAATGACTCTAGTGGATCCACATGTTGTTCATGAAAAGAACACCCATGCAATGACACCGGTGGATCAATGTGGTTTGTGAGAATAACAGACATGCAATGAACTTTGGTGGATCCATATGTGGTTCATGAAAAGAACACACATGCAATGACACTGGGTGTGGTTCATGAAAAGAACACACATCCAATGAAACTGGTGGATCCTTATGTGGTTTGTGGAAACAACATACATGTAATGACTCTGGTGGATCCACATGTGGTTCATGAAAAGAACACACATGGAATGACACGGGTGGTTCAATGTGGTTTGTGAGAATAACAGACATGCAATGAACTCTGGTGGATCAATATGTGGTTCATGAAAAGCACACTGATGCAATGACACTAGGTGTGGTTCATGAAAAGAACACACATCCAATGACATTGGTGGATCCCTATGTGGTTTGTGAAAAGAACACACATGCAATGACTCTGGTGGATCCACATGTGGTTTGTGAAAGGAACACACATGCAAGGACACTGGTGGATCAATGTGGTTTGTGAGAATAACGGACATGCAATGAACTCTGGTGGATCCATATGTGGTTCATGAAAAGAACACTCTATATGTGGTTTGTGAGAAGAATACACATGCAATGACATTGGTGGATCCATATGTGGCTTGTTATAAGAACACACATCCAATGACACTGGTGGATCCATATGTAGTTTGTGAGAAGAACACACATGCAATAACACTGGGTGTGCTGCATGAAGAGAACACACATCCAATGACACTAGTGGATCCTTATGTGGTTTGTGAGAAGAACACACATGCAATGACTCATATGTGGTTTGTGAGAAGAACACACATGCAATGGCACTGGTGGATCCATATGTGCTTTGTGAAAAGAACAGACATGCAATGGCACTGGGTGTGGTTCATGAAAAGCACACACATCCAATGAACTCTGGTGGATCCATATGTGGTTTGTGAGAAGAACACACATGCAATGACACTGGTGGATCCATATGTGGTTCATGAAAAGAACACACATGCAATGACACTGGTGGATCAATGTGGGTTGTGAGAATAACATACATGCAATGAACTCTGGTTGATCCATATGTGGTTCATGAAAAGAACACACATGCAATGACACTGGGTGTGGTTCATGAAAAGAACACACATCCAATGACACTGGTGGATCCTTATGTGGTTTGTTAAAAGAACACACGTGCTATGACTCTGGTGGATCCACATGTGGTTTGTGAAAAGAACACACATGCAATGACACTGGTGGATCAATGTGGTATGTGACAATAACAGACATTCAATGAAATCAGGTGGATCCATATGTGGTTCGTGAAAAGAACACACATACAATGACTCTAGATGTCGTTCGTGAGAAGAACACACATGCAATGACACTGATGGATCCATATGTGGTTTCTGAGAAGAACACACATCCAATGACACTGGTGGATCCATATGTGGTTTGTGAGAAGAACACACATGCAATGACATTGGGTGTGGTTCATGAGAAGAACACACATCCAATGACACTGGTGGATCCTTATGTGGTTTGTGAGAAGAACACACATGCAATGTCTCCATATGTGGTTTGTGAGAAGAACACACATGCAATGACACTGGTGGATCCATATGGTTTGTGAGAAGAACAAACATGCAATAACACTTGGTGTGGTTCATGAAAAGAACACACATCGAATGAACTCTGGTGGATCCATATGTGGTTTGTGAGAAGAAAACACATGCAATGACTCTGGTGGATCCATGTGGTTTGTGAAAAGAACAGACATGCAATTACTCTATCTATGGTTAATGAAAAGAACACACATGCAATTTCACTGGTGGATCCATATGTGGTTTGTGAAAAGAACACACATGCAATGACTCTAGCTATGGTTAATGAAAAGAACACACATGCAATTACACTGGTGGATCCATATGTGGTTTATGAAAAGAAAAGACATGCTATGAACTCTTGTGGATCCATATGTGGGTGAGAGGAACACACATGCAATGACACTGGTTGTGGTTCATGAAAAGAACATACATCCAATGACACTGGTGGATCCTCATGTGGTTTGTGAAAAGAACGTACATACAATGACTCTAGTGGATCCACATGTTGTTCATGAAAAGAACACCCATGCAATACCACTGGTGGATCAATGTGGTTTGTGAGAATAATAGACATGCAATGAACTTTGGTGGATCCATATGTGGTTCATAAAAAGAACACACATGCAATGACACTGGGTGTGGTTCATGAAAAGAACACACATCCAATGACACTGGTGGATCCTTATGTGGTTTGTGAAAAGAACACACATGCAATGACTCTGGTGGATCGACATGTGGATCATGAAAAGAACACACATGCAATGATAGTGGTGGATCCATATGTGGTTTGTGAGAATAACAGACATGCAATGAACTCTGGTGGATCCACATGTGGTTCCTGAGAAGAACACACATGCAATGACACTAGGTGGATCCTTATGTGGTTCATGAAAAGAACACACACACAATGAATCTTGTGGATCCACATGTGGTTTCTGAAAAGAACACACATGCAATGACACTAGTGGATCAATGTGGTTTGTGAGAATAACAGACATGCAATGAACTCTGGTGGATCCATATGTGGTTCATGAAAATAACACACATGCAATGACTCTGGTGGATCCATATGTGGTTTGTGAGAAGAACACGCATACAATGACATGGGTAGATCCATTTTGTGTTTGTGAGAAGAACACGCATGCAATGACACTGGGTGTGGTTCGTGAAAAGAACACACATCCATTGACACTGGAGGATCCTTATGTGGTTTGTGAAAAGAACACACATGCAATGACTCCATATGTGGTTTGTGAGAAGAACACACAGGCAATGACACCAGATGTGGTTTGTGAGAAGAACAAACATGCAATGACACTGGTGGATCCATATGTGGTTTGTGAGAAGAACACACATCCAATGACACTGGTGTATCAATATGTGGTTTGTGAGAAGACCAACATGCAATGGCACTAGGTGTGGTTCATGAAAAGAACACACATCCATTGCCACTGGAGGATCCTTATGTGGTTTGTGAAAAGAACACACATGCAATGACTCCATATGTGGTTTGTGAGAATAACACACAGGCAATGACACCAGATGTGGTTTGTGAGAAGAACACACATGCAATGACACTGGTGGATCCATATGTGGTTTGTGAGAAGAACAGACATGCAATGGCACTGGTTGTGGTTCATGAAAAGAACACACATCCAATGAACTCTAGTGGATCCATATGTGATTTGTGAAACACTCACGCAATGACTCCGGTGGATCCATGTGGTTTGTGAAAAGAACACACATGCAATTACTAGCTATGGTTAATGAAAAGAACACATATGCAACGACACTGGTGGATCCTTATGTGGTTTGTGAAAAGAACACACATGCAATGACTCTAGCTATGGTTAATGGAAAGAACACACATGCAATGACACTGGTGGATCCATATGTGGTTTGTGAAAAGAACAGACATGCAATGAACTCTGGTGGATCCATATGTGGTTTGTGAGAAAACACACATGCAATGACACTTGTTGTGGTTCATGAAAAGAACACACATCCAATGACACTGGTGTATCCTTATGTGGTTTTTGAAAAGAACAGACATGCTATGACTCTGGTGGATCCACATGTGGTTCATGAAAAGAACACACATGCAATGACACTAGTGGATCAATGTGGTTTGTGAGAATAATATACATGCAATGAACTCTGGTGGATCCATATGTGGTTCATGAAAAGAACACACATGCAATGACACTGGGTGTGGTTCATGAAGTGAACACACATCCAATGACACTAGTGGATCCTTATGTGGTTTGTGAAAAGAAAACACATCCAATGACTCTGGTGCATCTACATGTGGTTTGTGAAAAGAACACATATGAAAGGACACTGATGGATCAATGCGGTTTGTGAGAATAACAGACATGCAATGAATTCTGGTGGATCCATATGTGATTCATGAAAAGAACACACATGCAATGACTTTAGATGTGGTTTGTGAGAAGAACACACATGCAATGACACTGGTGGATCCATATGTGGTTTGTTAGAAGAACACACATCCAATGACACTAGTGGATCCATATGTGGCTTATGAGAAGAACACACATGCAATGACACTGGGTGTAGTTCATGAAAAGAACACACATGCAATGACATAGGTGGATACTTATGTGGTTTGTGAAAAGAACACACATGCAATGACTCCATATGTGGTTTGTGAGAAGAACACACATGCAATGACACTGGTGCCATATGTGGTTTCTGAGAAGAATAGACATGCAATGGCATTGGGTGTGGTTCATGAAAAGAACACACATCCAATGAACTCTTGCGGATCCATATGTGGTTTGTGAGAAAAACACACATGCAACGACTCTGGTGGATCCATGTGGTTTGTGAAAAGAACATACATGCAATGACTCTAGCTATGGTTAATGAAAAGAACACACATGCAATGACACTGGTGGAACCATATGTGGTTTGTGAAAATAACAGACATGCAATGAACTCTAGTGGATCCATATGTGGTTTGTGAGAAGAACACACATGCAATGACACTTGTTGTGGTTCATGAAAAGAACTCATCCAATGACACTGGTGGATCCTTATGTGGTTTGTGAAAAGAATAGACATGCAATGACTCTGGTGGATCCACGTGTGGTTAATGAAAAGAACACACATGCAATGACACTCGTGGATCAATGTGGTTTGTGAGAATAACAGACAGGCAATGAACTCTGCTGGATCCATATGTGGTTCATGAAAAGAATACACATGCAATGATACTGGGTGTGGTTCATGAATAGAACACACATCCAATGACACTGGTGGATCCTTATGTGGTTTGTGAATAGAACAGACATGCTATGACTCTGGTGGATCCACATGTGGTTTGTGAAAACAACACATGCCTTGACACTGGTGGATCAATGTGGTTTGTGAGAATAACATACATGCAATGAACTCTGGTGGATCCATATGTGGTTCCTGAACAGAAAACACATGCAATGACTCTAGATGTGGTTTGTGAAGAACACACATGCAATGACACTGGTGGATCCATATGTGGTTTGTGAGAAGAACACGCATCCAATGACACGGGTGGATCCATATGTAGTTTGTGAGAAGAACATGCATGCAATGACATTGGGTGTGGTTCATGAAAAGAACACACATCCAATGACATTGGTAGATCCTTATGTGGTTTGTGAAAAGAACACACATGCAATGACTCCATATGTGGTTTGTGAGAATAACACACAGGCAATGACACCAGATGTGGTTTGTGAGAAGAACACACATGCAATGACACTGGTGGATCCATATGTGGTTTGTGAGAAGAACAGACATGCAATGGCACTGGTTGTGGTTCATGAAAAGAACACACATCCAATGAACTCTAGTGTATCCATATGTGATTTGTGAAACACTCACATAATTGACCTTTGGAGGATCATTATGTGGTTCTTGAAAAAGAACACACATGCAATGACTCCATATGTGGTTTGTGAAAAGAACACACATGCAATGACTCTAGCTATGGTTAATGAAAAGAACACACATGCAATGACACTGGTGGATCCATATGTGGTTTGTGAAAAGAAAAGACATGCAATTAACTCGGTGGATCCATATGTGGTTTGTGAGAAAACACACATGCAATGACACTTGTTGTGGTTCATGAAAAGAACACACATCCAATGACACTGGTGTATCCTTATGTGGTTTTGAAAAGAATGGACATGCTATGACTGGTGGATCCACATGTGTTTCATGAAAAGAACACACATGCAATGACACTAGTGGATCAATGTGGTTTGTGAGAATAATATACATGCAATGAACTCTGGTGGATCCATATGTGGTTCATGAAAAGAACACACATGCAATGACACTGGGTGTGGTTCATGAAGTGAACACACATCCAATGACACTAGTGGATCCTTATGTGGTTTGTGAAAAGAAAACACATCCAATGACTCTGGTGCATCTACATGTGGTTTGTGAAAAGAACACATATGAAAGGACACTGATGGATCAATGCGGTTTGTGAGAATAACAGACATGCAATGAATTCTGTGGATCCATATGTGATTCATGAAAAGAACACACATGCAATGACTCTAGATGTGGTTTGTGAGAAGAACACACATGCAATGACACTGGTGGATCGATATGTGGTTTGTTAGAAGAACACACATCCAATGACACTAGTGGATCCATATGTGGCTTATGAGAAGAACACACATGCAATGACACTAGGTGTAGTTCATGAAAAGAAGACACATGCAATGACATAGGTGGATACTTATGTGGTTTGTGAAAAGAACACACATGCAATGACTCCATATGTGGTTTGTGAGAAGAAAACACATGCAATGACACTAGTGCCATATGTGGTTTGTGAGAAGAATAGACATGCAATGGCATTGGGTGTGGTACATGAAAGAACACATCCAATGAACTCTTGTGGATCCATATGTGGTTTGTGAGAAAAACACACACATGCAACTCTGGTGGATCCATGTGGTTTGTGAAAAGAACATACATGCAATGACTCTAGCTATGGTTAATGAAAAGAACACACATGCAATGACACTGGTGGAACCATATGTGGTTTGTGAAAATAACAGACATGCAATGAACTCTAGTGGATCCATATGTGGTTTGTGAGAAGAACACACATGCAATGACACTTGTTGTGGTTCATGAAAAGAACTCACATCCAATGACACTGGTGGATCCTTATGTGGTTTGTGAAAAGAATAGACATGCAATGACTCTGGTGGATCCACGTGTGGTTAATGAAAAGAACACACATGCAATGACACTCGTGGATCAATGTGGTTTGTGAGAATAACAGACAGGCAATGAACTCTGCTGGATCCATATGTGGTTCATGAAAAGAATACACATGCAATGACACTGGGTGTGGTTCATGAATAGAACACACATCCAATGACACTGGTGGATCCTTATGTGGTTTGTGAATAGAACAGACATGCTATGACTCTGGTGGATCCACATGTGGTTTGTGAAAACAACACATGCAATGACACTGGTGGATCAATGTGGTTTGTGAGAATAACATACATGCAATGAACTCTGGTGGATCCATATGTGGTTCCTGAACAGAAAACACATGCAATGACTCTAGATGTGGTTTGTGAGAAGAACACACATGCAATGACACTGGTGGATCCATATGTGGTTTGTGAGAAGAACACGCATCCAATGACACGGGTGGATCCATATGTGGTTTGTGAGAAGAACATGCATGCAATGACATTGGGTGTGGTTCATGAAAAGAACACACATCCAATGACATTGGTAGATCCTTATGTGGTTTGTGAAAAGAACACACGTGCAATGACTCCATATGTGGTTTGTGAGAAGAACACACAGGCAATGACACCAGATGTGGTTTGTGAGAAGAACACACATGCAATGACACTGGTGGATCCATATGTGGTTTGTGAGAAGAACACACATCCAATGACACTGGTGTATCAATATGTGGTTTGTGAGAAGACCCAACATGCAATGGCACTAGGTGTGGTTCATGAAAAGAACACACATCCATTGACACTGGAGGATCCTTATGTGGTTGTAAAAGAACACATGCAATGACTCCATATGTGGTTTGTGAGAAGAACACATGCAATGACACCATATGTGGTTTGTGAGAAGAACACACATGCAATGACACTGGTGGATCCATATGTGGTTTGTGAGAAGAACAGACATGCAATGGCACTGGGTGTGGTTCATGAAAAGAACACACATCCAATGAACTCTGGTGGATCCATATGTGGTTTGTGAAACACTCACGCAATGATTCTGGTGGATCCATGTGGTTTGTGAAAAGAACACACATGTAATCACTAGCTATGGTTAATGAAAAGAACACATATGCAACGACACTGGTGGATCCTTATGTGGTTTGTGAAAAGAACACACATGCAATGACTCTAGCTATGGTTAATGAAAAGAACACACATGCAATGACACTGGTGGATCCATATGTGGTTTATGAAAAGAATACACATGCAATGAACTCTGGTGGATCCATATGTGGTTTGTGAGAAAACACACATGCAATGACACTTGTTGTGGTTCATGAAAAGAACACACATCCAATGACACTGGTGGATCCTTATGTGGTTTGTGAAAAGAACAGACATGCTATGACTCTGGTGGATCCACATGTGGTTCATGAAAAGAACACACATGCAATGACACTAGTGGATCAATGTGGTTTGTGAGAATATATACATGCAATGAACTCTGGTGGATCCATATGTGGTTCATGAAAAGAACACACATGCAATGACACTGGGTGTGGTTCATGAAGTGAACACACATCCAATGACACTAGTGGATCCTTATGTGGTTTGTGAAAAGAAAACACATCCAATGACTCTGGTGGATCTACATGTGGTTTGTGAAAAGAACACATATGAAAGGACACTGGTGGATCAATGCGGTTTGTGAGAATAACAGACATGCAATGAATTCTGGTGGATCCATATGTGATTCATGAAAAGAACACACATGCAATGACTCTAGATGTGGTTTGTGAGAAGAACACACATGCAATGATACTAGTGGATCCATATGTGGTTTGTTAGAAGAACACACATCCAATGACACTAGTGGATCCATATGTGGCTTATGAGAAGAACACACATGCAATTGCACTGGGTGTAGTTCATGAAAAGAACACACATGCAATGACACAGGTGGATCCTTATGTGGTTTGTGAAAAGAACACATGCATGCAATGACTCCATATGTGGTTTGTGAAGAACAAACATGCAATGACACTGGTGGATCCATATGTGGTTTGTGAGAAGAATAGGCATGCAATGGCATTGGGTGTGGTTCATGAAAGAACACATCCAATGAACTCTTGTGGATCCATATGTGGTTTGTGAGAAAAACACACATGCAACGACTCTGGTGGATCCATGTGGTTTGTGAAAAGAACATACATGCAATGACTCTAGCTATGGTTAATGAAAAGAACACACATGCAATGACACTGGTGGAACCATATGTGGTTTGTGAAATATGAGACATGCAATGAACTCTAGTGGATCCATATGTGGTTTGTGAGAAGAACACATGCAATGACACTTGTTGTGGTTCATGAAAAGAACTCACATCCAATGACACTGGTGGATCCTTATGTGGTTTGTGAAAAGAATAGACATGCAATGACTCTGGTGGATCCACGTGTGGTTAATGAAAAGAACACACATGCAATGACACTCGTGGATCAATGTGGTTTGTGAGAATAACAGACAGGCAATGAACTCTGCTGGATCCATATGTGGTTCATGAAAAGAATACACATGCAATGACACTGGGTGTGGTTCATGAATAGAACACACATCCAATGACACTGGTGGATCCTTATGTGGTTTGTGAAAAGAACAGACATGCTATGACTCTGGTGGATCCACATGTGTTTGTGAAAACAACACATGCAATGACACTGGTGGATCAATGTGGTTTGTGAGAATAACATACATGCAATGAACTCTGGTGGATACATATGTGGTTCCTGAACAGAACACACATGCAATGACTCTAGATGTGGTTTGTGAGAAGAACACACATGCAATGACACTGGTGGATCCATATGTGGTTTGTGAGAAGAACACGCATCCAATGACACGGGTGGATCCATATGTGGTTTGTGAGAAGAACATGCATGCAATGACATTGGGTGTGGTTCATGAAAGAACACATCCAAAGACATTGGTAGATCCTTATGTGGTTTGTGAAAAGAACACACATGCAATGACTCCATATGTCGTTTGTGAGAAGAACACACATGCAATGACACTGGTGGATCCATATGTGGTTTCTGAGAAGAACAGACATGCAATGGCATTGGGTGTGGTTCATTAAAAGAACACACATCCAATGAACTATGGTGGATCCATATGTGGTTTGTGAGAAGAACACGCATGCAATGACTCTGGTGGATCCATGTGGTTTGTGAAAAGAATACACATGCAATGAACTCTGGTGGATCCATATGTGGTTTGTGAGAAAAACACACGTGCAATGACATTGGTTGTGGTTCATGAAAAGAACACACATGCAATGAACTATGGTGGATCCATATGTGGTTTGTGAAAAGAACACACATGCAATGAACTCTGGTGGATCCATGTGGTTTGTGAAAAGAACACACATCCAATGAACTCTTGTGGATCCATATGTGGTTTGTGAGAAAAACACACATGCAACGACTCTGGTGGATCCATGTGGTTTGTGAAAAGAACATACATGCAATGACTCTAGCTATGGTTAATGAAAAGAACACACATGCAATGACACTGGTGGAACCATATGTGGTTTGTGAAAATAACAGACATGCAATGAACTCTAGTGGATCCATATGTGGTTTGTGAGAAGAACACACATGCAATGACACTTGTTGTGGTTCATGAAAAGAACTCACATCCAATGACACTGGTGGATCCTTATGTGGTTTGTGAAAAGAATAGACATGCAATGACTCTGGTGGATCCACGTGTGGTTAATGAAAAGAACACACATGCAATGACACTCGTGGATCAATGTGGTTTGTGAGAATAACAGACAGACAATGAACTCTGCTGGATCCATATGTGGTTCATGAAAAGAATACACATGCAATGACACTGGGTGTGGTTCATGAATAGAACACACATCCAATGACACTGGTGGATCCTTATGTGGTTTGTGAAAAGAACAGACATGCTATGACTCTGGTGGATCCACATGTGTTTGTGAAAACAACACATGCAATGACACTGGTGGATCAATGTGGTTTGTGAGAATAACATACATGCAATGAACTCTGGTGGATACATATGTGGTTCCTGAACAGAACACACATGCAATGACTCTAGATGTGGTTTGTGAGAAGAACACACATGCAATGACACTGGTGGATCCATATGTGGTTTGTGAGAAGAACACGCATCCAATGACACGGGTGGATCCATATGTGGTTTGTGAGAAGAACATGCATGCAATGACATTGGGTGTGGTTCATGAAAAGAACACACATCCAAAGACATTGGTAGATCCTTATGTGGTTTGTGAAAAGAACACACATGCAATGACTCCATATGTCGTTTGTGAGAAGAACACACATGCAATGACACTGGTGGATCCATATGTGGTTTCTGAGAAGAACAGACATGCAATGGCATTGGGTGTGGTTCATTAAAAGAACACACATCCAATGAACTATGGTGGATCCATATGTGGTTTGTGAGAAGAACACGCATGCAATGACTCTGGTGGATCCATGTGGTTTGTGAAAAGAATACACATGCAATGAACTCTGGTGGATCCATATGTGGTTTGTGAGAAAAACACACGTGCAATGACATTGGTTGTGGTTCATGAAAAGAACACACATGCAATGAACTATGGTGGATCCATATGTGGTTTGTGAAAAGAACACACATGCAATGAACTCTGGTGGATCCATGTGGTTTGTGAAAAGAATACACATGCAATGAACTGTGGATCCATATGTGGTTTGTGAGAAGAACACACATGCAATGACATTGGTTGTGGTTCATGAAAATAACACACATCCAATGACACTGGGATCCTTATGTGGTTTGGGAAAAGAACACACATGCAATGATTCTGGTGGATCCACATTTTGTTTGTGATAATAACACACATGCAATGACATTGGTGGATCAATGTGGTTTGTGAGTATAACAAACATGCAATGAAGTCTGGTGGATCCATATGTGGTTCATGAAAAGAACACACATGCAATGACACTAGGTGTGGTTCATGAAAGAAACACACATCCAGTGACACTGGTGGGTCCTTATATGGTTTGTGAGAATGACACACATGCAATGACTCCATATGTGGTTGGTGAGAAGAAGACACATGCAATGACACTAGTGGATCCATATGTGCTTTGTGAGAAGAACGGACATGCAATGGCACTGGGTGTGGTTCATAAAAAGCACTCACATCCAATGAACTCTGGTGGATCCATATGTGGTTTGTGAGAAGAACACACATGCAATGACACTGGTGGATCCATATGTGGTTACTGAAAATAACACACATGCAATTACACTGGTGGATCAATGTTGGTTATGAGAATAACATACATGCAATGAACTCTGGTGGATCCATATGTGGTTCATGAAAAGAACACACATGCAATGACACTAGGTGTGGTTCATGAAAAGAACACACATCCAATGACAGTGGTGGATCCTTATGGGGTTTGTGAAAAGAACACACATGCTATGACTCCATGTGTGGTTTGTGAGAAGAACACACATGCAACGACACTGGTGGATCCATATGTGGTTTGTGAAAAGAACAGACATGCAATGACACTGGGTGTGGTTCATGAAAAGAACACACATCCAATGAACTCTGGTGGATCCATATGTGGTTTGTGAGAAAAACACACATGCAATGACTCTGGTGGATCCATGTGGTTTGTGAAAAGAACACACATGCAATGACTCTAGCTATGGTTAATGAAAAGAACACACATGCAATGACACTGGTGGATCCATATGTTGTTTGTGAAAAGAACACACACGCAATGACTCTAGCTATGGTTAATGAAAACAACACGCATGCAATGACAGTGGTGGAACCATATGTGGTTTGTGAAAAGAATAGACATGCAATCAACTATGGTGGATCCGTAGGTGGTTTATGAGAAGAACACACATGCAATGACACTTGTTGTGGTTCATGAAAAGAACACACATCCAATGACACTGGTGGATCCTTATGTGGTTTGTGAAAAGAACAGACATGCAATGACTCTGGTGGATCCACATGTGGTTCATGAAAAGAACACACATGAAATGACACTGGTGGATAATGTGGTTTGTGAGAATAACAGACATGCAATGAACTCTGCTAGATCCATATGCGGTTCATGAAAAGAATACACATCCAATGACACTGGTGGATCCTTATGTGGTTTGTGAAAAGAACACACATGCAATGACTCTGGTGGATCCACATGTGGTTAGTGAAAAAAAACATCCAATGAGACTGGTGGATAAATGTGGTTTGTGAGAATAATAAACATTCAATGAACTCTGGTGGATCCATATGTGGTTCATGAACAGAACACACATGCAATTACTCTAGATTTGGTTTGTGAGAAGAACACACATGCAATGACACTGGTGGATCCATATGTGGTTTGTGAGAAGAGCACGCATCCAATGACACGGGTGGATCCATATGTGGTTTGTGAGAAGAACATGCATGTAATGACACTGGGTGTGGTTCATGAAAATAACACACATCCAATGACATTGGTGGATCCTTATGTGGTTTGTGAAAAGAACACACACATTCAATGACTCCATATTTGGTTTGTGAGAAGAACACACATGCAATGACACTCGTGGATCGATATGTGGTTTGTGAGAAGAATAGACATGCAATGGCACTGGGTGTGGTTCATGAAAAGCACACACATCCAATGAACTCTGGTGGATCCATATGTGGTTTGTGAGAAGAACACACATGCAATGACACTTGTGGATCCATATCTGGTTCATGATAAGAACACACATGAAATGACACTGGTTGATCAATGTGGGTTGTGAGAATAACATACATGCAATGAACTCTGGTGGATCCATATGTGGTTCATGAGAAGAACACACATGCAATGACATTGGGTGTGGTTCATGAAAAGAACACACATCCAATGACAGTGGTGGATCCTTATGGGGTTTGTGAAAAGAACACACATGCTATGACTCTGGTGGATCCAGATGTGGTTTGTGAAAAGAACACACATGCAATGACACTGGTGGATCAATGTGGTTTGTGAGAATAACAGACATGCAATGAACTCTGGTGGATCCATGTGGTTTGTGAAAAGAACACACATGCAATGACTCTAGATATGGTTAATGAAAAGAACACACATGCAATGACACCGGTGGATCCATATGTGGTTTGTGAAAAGAACACACATGCAATGATTGTAGCTATGGTTAATGAAAAGAACACACATGCAATGACACTAGTGGATCAATGTGGTTTGTGAGAATAATATACATGCAATGAACTCTGGTGGATCCATATGTGGTTCATGAAAAGAACACACATGCAATGACACTGGGTGTGGTTCATGAAGTGAACACACATCCAATGACACTAGTGGATCCTTATGTGGTTTGTGAAAAGAAAACACATCCAATGACTCTGGTGGATCTACATGTGGTTTGTGAAAAGAACACATATGAAAGGACACTGATGGATCAATGCGGTTTGTGAGAATAACAGACATGCAATGAATTCTGGTGGATCCATATGTGATTCATGAAAAGAACACACATGCAATGACTTTAGATGTGGTTTGTGAGAAGAACACACATGCAATGACACTGGTGGATCCATATGTGGTTTGTTAGAAGAACACACATCCAATGACACTAGTGGATCCATATGTGGCTTATGAGAAGAACACACATGCAATGACACTGGGTGTAGTTCATGAAAAGAACACACATGCAATGACATAGGTGGATACTTATGTGGTTTGTGAAAAGAACACACATGCAATGACTCCATATGTGGTTTGTGAGAAGAACACACATGCAATGACACTGGTGCCATATGTGGTTTCTGAGAAGAATAGACATGCAATGGCATTGGGTGTGGTTCATGAAAAGAACACACATCCAATGAACTCTTGCGGATCCATATGTGGTTTGTGAGAAAAACACACATGCAACGACTGGTGGATCCATGTGGTTTGTGAAAAGAACATACATGCAATGACTCTAGCTATGGTTAATGAAAAGAACACACATGCAATGACACTGGTGGAACCATATGTGGTTTGTGAAAATAACAGACATGCAATGAACTCTAGTGGATCCATATGTGGTTTGTGAGAAGAACACACATGCAATGACACTTGTTGTGGTTCATGAAAAGAACTCACATCCAATGACACTGGTGGATCCTTATGTGGTTTGTGAAAAGAATAGACATGCAATGACTCTGGTGGATCCACGTGTGGTTAATGAAAAGAACACACATGCAATGACACTCGTGGATCAATGTGGTTTGTGAGAATAACAGACAGGCAATGAACTCTGCTGGATCCATATGTGGTTCATGAAAAGAATACACATGCAATGATACTGGGTGTGGTTCATGAATAGAACACACATCCAATGACACTGGTGGATCCTTATGTGGTTTGTGAATAGAACAGACATGCTATGACTCTGGTGGATCCACATGTGGTTTGTGAAAACAACACATGCCTTGACACTGGTGGATCAATGTGGTTTGTGAGAATAACATACATGCAATGAACTCTGGTGGATCCATATGTGGTTCCTGAACAGAAAACACATGCAATGACTCTAGATGTGGTTTGTGAGAAGAACACACATGCAATGACACTGGTGGATCCATATGTGGTTTGTGAGAAGAACACGCATCCAATGACACGGGTGGATCCATATGTAGTTTGTGAGAAGAACATGCATGCAATGACATTGGGTGTGGTTCATGAAAAGAACACACATCCAATGACATTGGTAGATCCTTATGTGGTTTGTGAAAAGAACACACATGCAATGACTCCATATGTGGTTTGTGAGAATAACACACAGGCAATGACACCAGATGTGGTTTGTGAGAAGAACACACATGCAATGACACTGGTGGATCCATATGTGGTTTGTGAGAAGAACAGACATGCAATGGCACTGGTTGTGGTTCATGAAAAGAACACACATCCAATGAACTCTAGTGGATCCATATGTGATTTGTGAAACACTCACGCAATTGACACTGGAGGATCATTATGTGGTTTGCGAAAAGAACACACATGCAATGACTCCATATGTGGTTTGTGAAAAGAACACACATGCAATGACTCTAGCTATGGTTAATGAAAAGAACACACATGCAATGACACTGGTGGATCCATATGTGGTTTGTGAAAAGAACAGACATGCAATTAACTCTGGTGGATCCATATGTGGTTTGTGAGAAAACACACATGCAATGACACTTGTTGTGGTTCATGAAAAGAACACACATCCAATGACACTGGTGTATCCTTATGTGGTTTTTGAAAAGAACAGACATGCTATGACTCTGGTGGATCCACATGTGGTTCATGAAAAGAACACACATGCAATGACACTAGTGGATCAATGTGGTTTGTGAGAATAATATACATGCAATGAACTCTGGTGGATCCATATGTGGTTCATGAAAAGAACACACATGCAATGACACTGGGTGTGGTTCATGAAGTGAACACACATCCAATGACACTAGTGGATCCTTATGTGGTTTGTGAAAAGAAAACACATCCAATGACTCTGGTGCATCTACATGTGGTTTGTGAAAAGAACACATATGAAAGGACACTGATGGATCAATGCGGTTTGTGAGAATAACAGACATGCAATGAATTCTGGTGGATCCATATGTGATTCATGAAAAGAACACACATGCAATGACTCTAGATGTGGTTTGTGAGAAGAACACACATGCAATGACACTGGTGGATCGATATGTGGTTTGTTAGAAGAACACACATCCAATGACACTAGTGGATCCATATGTGGCTTATGAGAAGAACACACATGCAATGACACTAGGTGTAGTTCATGAAAAGAAGACACATGCAATGACATAGGTGGATACTTATGTGGTTTGTGAAAAGAACACACATGCAATGACTCCATATGTGGTTTGTGAGAAGAAAACACATGCAATGACACTAGTGCCATATGTGGTTTGTGAGAAGAATAGACATGCAATGGCATTGGGTGTGGTTCATGAAAAGAACACACATCCAATGAACTCTTGTGGATCCATATGTGGTTTGTGAGAAAAACACACATGCAACGACTCTGGTGGATCCATGTGGTTTGTGAAAAGAACATACATGCAATGACTCTAGCTATGGTTAATGAAAAGAACACACATGCAATGACACTGGTGGAACCATATGTGGTTTGTGAAAATAACAGACATGCAATGAACTCTAGTGGATCCATATGTGGTTTGTGAGAAGAACACACATGCAATGACACTTGTTGTGGTTCATGAAAAGAACTCACATCCAATGACACTGGTGGATCCTTATGTGGTTTGTGAAAAGAATAGACATGCAATGACTCTGGTGGATCCACGTGTGGTTAATGAAAAGAACACACATGCAATGACACTCGTGGATCAATGTGGTTTGTGAGAATAATGCAGTGCAATGAACTCTGCTGGATCCATATGTGGTTCATGAAAAGAATACACATGCAATGACACTGGGTGTGGTTCATGAAAAGAACACACATCCAATGACACTGGTGGATCCATATGTGGTTTGTGAAAAGAACAGACATGCAATGAACTCTGGTGGATCCATATGTGGTTTGTGAGAAAACACACATGCAATGACACTTGTTGTGGTTCATGAAAAGAACACACATCCAATGACACTGGTGTATCCTTATGTGGTTTGTGAAAAGAACAGACATGCTATGACTCTGGTGGATCCACATGTGGTTCATGAAAAGAACACACATGCAATGACACTAGTGGATCAATGTGGTTTGTGAGAATAATATACATGCAATGAACTCTGGTGGATCCATATGTGGTTCATGAAAAGAACACACATGCAATGACACTGGGTGTGGTTCATGAAGTGAACACACATCCAATGACACTAGTGGATCCTTATGTGGTTTGTGAAAAGAAAACACATCCAATGACTCTGGTGGATCTACATGTGGTTTGTGAAAAGAACACATATGAAAGGACACTGATGGATCAATGCGGTTTGTGAGAATAACAGACATGCAATGAATTCTGGTGGATCCATATGTGATTCATGAAAAGAACACACATGCAATGACTTTAGATGTGGTTTGTGAGAAGAACACACATGCAATGACACTGGTGGATCCATATGTGGTTTGTTAGAAGAACACACATCCAATGACACTAGTGGATCCATATGTGGCTTATGAGAAGAACACACATGCAATGACACTGGGTGTAGTTCATGAAAAGAACACACATGCAATGACATAGGTGGATACTTATGTGGTTTGTGAAAAGAACACACATGCAATGACTCCATATGTGGTTTGTGAGAAGAACACACATGCAATGACACTGGTGCCATATGTGGTTTCTGAGAAGAATAGACATGCAATGGCATTGGGTGTGGTTCATGAAAAGAACACACATCCAATGAACTCTTGCGGATCCATATGTGGTTTGTGAGAAAAACACACATGCAACGACTCTGGTGGATCCATGTGGTTTGTGAAAAGAACATACATGCAATGACTCTAGCTATGGTTAATGAAAAGAACACACATGCAATGACACTGGTGGAACCATATGTGGTTTGTGAAAATAATAGACATGCAATGAACTCTAGTGGATCCATATGTGGTTTGTGAGAAGAACACACATGCAATGACACTTGTTGTGGTTCATGAAAAGAACTCACATCCAATGACACTGGTGGATCCTTATGTGGTTTGTGAAAAGAATAGACATGCAATGACTCTGGTGGATCCACGTGTGGTTAATGAAAAGAACACACATGCAATGACACTCGTGGATCAATGTGGTTTGTGAGAATAACAGACAGGCAATGAACTCTGCTGGATCCATATGTGGTTCATGAAAAGAATACACATGCAATGATACTGGGTGTGGTTCATGAATAGAACACACATCCAATGACACTGGTGGATCCTTATGTGGTTTGTGAATAGAACAGACATGCTATGACTCTGGTGGATCCACATGTGGTTTGTGAAAACAACACATGCCTTGACACTGGTGGATCAATGTGGTTTGTGAGAATAACATACATGCAATGAACTGGTGGATCCATATGTGGTTCTAACAGAAAACACATGCAATGACTCTAGATGTGGTTTGTGAGAAGAACACACATGCAATGACACTGGTGGATCCATATGTGGTTTGTGAGAAGAACACGCATCCAATGACACGGGTGGATCCATATGTAGTTTGTGAGAAGAACATGCATGCAATGACATTGGGTGTGGTTCATGAAAAGAACACACATCCAATGACATTGGTAGATCCTTATGTGGTTTGTGAAAAGAACACACATGCAATGACTCCATATGTGGTTTGTGAGAATAACACACAGGCAATGACACCAGATGTGGTTTGTGAGAAGAACACACATGCAATGACACTGGTGGATCCATATGTGGTTTGTGAGAAGAACAGACATGCAATGGCACTGGTTGTGGTTCATGAAAAGAACACACATCCAATGAACTCTAGTGGATCCATATGTGATTTGTGAAACACTCACGCAATTGACACTGGAGGATCATTATGTGGTTTGCGAAAAGAACACACATGCAATGACTCCATATGTGGTTTGTGAAAAGAACACACATGCAATGACTCTAGCTATGGTTAATGAAAAGAACACACATGCAATGACACTGGTGGATCCATATGTGGTTTGTGAAAAGAACAGACATGCAATTAAACTGGTGGATCCATATGTGTTTTGTGAGAAACACATGCAATGACACTTGTTGTGGTTCATGAAAAGAACACACATCCAATGACACTGGTGTATCCTTATGTGGTTTTGAAAAGAAGGACATGCTATGACTGGTGGATCCACATGTGGTTCATGAAAAGAACACACATGCAATGACACTAGTGGATCAATGTGGTTTGTGAGAATAATATACATGCAATGAACTCTGGTGGATCCATATGTGGTTCATGAAAAGAACACACATGCAATGACACTGGGTGTGGTTCATGAAGTGAACACACATCCAATGACACTAGTGGATCCTTAGGTGGTTTGTGAAAGAAAAAACACATCCAATGACTATGGTGCATCTACATGTGGTTTGTGAAAAGAACACATATGAAAGGACACTGATGGATCAATGCGGTTTGTGAGAATAACAGACATGCAATGAATTCTGGTGGATCCATATGTGATTCATGAAAAGAACACACATGCAATGACTCTAGATGTGGTTTGTGAGAAGAACACACATGCAATGACACTGGTGGATCGATATGTGGTTTGTTAGAAGAACACACATCCAATGACACTAGTGGATCCATATGTGGCTTATGAGAAGAACACACATGCAATGACACTAGGTGTAGTTCATGAAAAGAAGACACATGCAATGACATAGGTGGATACTTATGTGGTTTGTGAAAAGAACACACATGCAATGACTCCATATGTGGTTTGTGAGAAGAAAACACATGCAATGACACTAGTGCCATATGTGGTTTGTGAGAAGAATAGACATGCAATGGCATTGGGTGTGGTTCATGAAAAGAACACACATCCAATGAACTCTTGTGGATCCATATGTGGTTTGTGAGAAAAACACACATGCAACGACTCTGGTGGATCCATGTGGTTTGTGAAAAGAACATACATGCAATGACTCTAGCTATGGTTAATGAAAAGAACACACATGCAATGACACTGGTGGAACCATATGTGGTTTGTGAAAATAACAGACATGCAATGAACTCTAGTGGATCCATATGTGGTTTGTGAGAAGAACACACATGCAATGACACTTGTTGTGGTTCATGAAAAGAACTCACATCCAATGACACTGGTGGATCCTTATGTGGTTTGTGAAAAGAATAGACATGCAATGACTCTGGTGGATCCACGTGTGGTTAATGAAAAGAACACACATGCAATGACACTCGTGGATCAATGTGGTTTGTGAGAATAATGCATGCAATGAACTCTGCTGGATCCATATGTGGTTCATGAAAAGAAGACACATGCAATGACACTGGGTGTGGTTCATGAATAGAACACACATCCAATGACACTGGTGGATCCTTATGTGGTTTGTGAATAGAACAGACATGCTATGACTCTGGTGGATCCACATGTGGTTTGTGAAAACAACACATGCAATGACACTGGTGGATCAATGTGGTTTGTGAGAATAACATACATGCAATGAACTCTGGTGGATCCATATGTGGTTCCTGAACAGAAAACACATGCAATGACTCTAGATGTGGTTTGTGAGAAGAACACACATGCAATGACACTGGTGGATCCATATGTGGTTTGTGAGAAGAACACGCATCCAATGACACGGGTGGATCCATATGTGGTTTGTGAGAAGAACATGCATGCAATGACATTGGGTGTGGTTCATGAAAAGAACACACATCCAATGACATTGGTAGATCCTTATGTGGTTTGTGAAAAGAACACACGTGCAATGACTCCATATGTGGTTTGTGAGAAGAACACACAGGCAATGACACCAGATGTGGTTTGTGAGAAGAACACACATGCAATGACACTGGTGGATCCATATGTGGTTTGTGAGAAGAACACACATCCAATGACACTGGTGTATCAATATGTGGTTTGTGAGAAGACCCAACATGCAATGGCACTAGGTGTGGTTCATGAAAAGAACACACATCCATTGACACTGGAGGATCCTTATGTGGTTGCGAAAAGAACACACATGCAATGACTCCATATGTGGTTTGTGAGAAGAACACACAGGCAATGACACCAGATGTGGTTTGTGAGAAGAACACACATGCAATGACACTGGTGGATCCATATGTGGTTTGTGAGAAGAACAGACATGCAATGGCACTGGGTGTGGTTCATGAAAAGAACACACATCCAATGAACTCTGGTGGATCCATATGTGGTTTGTGAAACACTCACGCAATGATTCTGGTGGATCCATGTGGTTTGTGAAAAGAACACACATGTAATCACTAGCTATGGTTAATGAAAAGAACACATATGCAACGACACTGGTGGATCCTTATGTGGTTTGTGAAAAGAACACACATGCAATGACTCTAGCTATGGTTAATGAAAAGAACACACATGCAATGACACTGGTGGATCCATATGTGGTTTATGAAAAGAATACACATGCAATGAACTCTGGTGGATCCATATGTGGTTTGTGAGAAAACACACATGCAATGACACTTGTTGTGGTTCATGAAAAGAACACACATCCAATGACACTGGTGGATCCTTATGTGGTTTGTGAAAAGAACAGACATGCTATGACTCTGGTGGATCCACATGTGGTTCATGAAAAGAACACACATGCAATGACACTAGTGGATCAATGTGGTTTGTGAGAATATATACATGCAATGAACTCTGGTGGATCCATATGTGGTTCATGAAAAGAACACACATGCAATGACACTGGGTGTGGTTCATGAAGTGAACACACATCCAATGACACTAGTGGATCCTTATGTGGTTTGTGAAAAGAAAACACATCCAATGACTCTGGTGGATCTACATGTGGTTTGTGAAAAGAACACATATGAAAGGACACTGGTGGATCAATGCGGTTTGTGAGAATAACAGACATGCAATGAATTCTGGTGGATCCATATGTGATTCATGAAAAGAACACACATGCAATGACTCTAGATGTGGTTTGTGAGAAGAACACACATGCAATGATACTAGTGGATCCATATGTGGTTTGTTAGAAGAACACACATCCAATGACACTAGTGGATCCATATGTGGCTTATGAGAAGAACACACATGCAATTGCACTGGGTGTAGTTCATGAAAAGAACACACATGCAATGACACAGGTGGATCCTTATGTGGTTTGTGAAAAGAACACACATGCAATGACTCCATATGTGGTTTGTGAGAAGAACAAACATGCAATGACACTGGTGGATCCATATGTGGTTTGTGAGAAGAATAGGCATGCAATGGCATTGGGTGTGGTTCATGAAAAGAACACACATCCAATGAACTCTTGTGGATCCATATGTGGTTTGTGAGAAAAACACACATGCAACGACTCTGGTGGATCCATGTGGTTTGTGAAAAGAACATACATGCAATGACTCTAGCTATGGTTAATGAAAAGAACACACATGCAATGACACTGGTGGAACCATATGTGGTTTGTGAAAATAACAGACATGCAATGAACTCTAGTGGATCCATATGTGGTTTGTGAGAAGAACACACATGCAATGACACTTGTTGTGGTTCATGAAAAGAACTCACATCCAATGACACTGGTGGATCCTTATGTGGTTTGTGAAAAGAATAGACATGCAATGACTCTGGTGGATCCACGTGTGGTTAATGAAAAGAACACACATGCAATGACACTCGTGGATCAATGTGGTTTGTGAGAATAATGACATGCAATGAACTCTGCTGGATCCATATGTGGTTCATGAAAAGAATACACATGCAATGACACTGGGTGTGGTTCATGAATAGAACACACATCCAATGACACTGGTGGATCCTTATGTGGTTTGTGAAAAGAACAGACATGCTATGACTCTGGTGGATCCACATGTGTTTGTGAAAACAACACATGCAATGACACTGGTGGATCAATGTGGTTTGTGAGAATAACATACATGCAATGAACTCTGGTGGATACATATGTGGTTCCTGAACAGAACACACATGCAATGACTCTAGATGTGGTTTGTGAGAAGAACACACATGCAATGACACTGGTGGATCCATATGTGGTTTGTGAGAAGAACACGCATCCAATGACACGGGTGGATCCATATGTGGTTTGTGAGAAGAACATGCATGCAATGACATTGGGTGTGGTTCATGAAAAGAACACACATCCAAAGACATTGGTAGATCCTTATGTGGTTTGTGAAAAGAACACACATGCAATGACTCCATATGTCGTTTGTGAGAAGAACACACATGCAATGACACTGGTGGATCCATATGTGGTTTCTGAGAAGAACAGACATGCAATGGCATTGGGTGTGGTTCATTAAAAGAACACACATCCAATGAACTATGGTGGATCCATATGTGGTTTGTGAGAAGAACACGCATGCAATGACTCTGGTGGATCCATGTGGTTTGTGAAAAGAATACACATGCAATGAACTCTGGTGGATCCATATGTGGTTTGTGAGAAAAACACACGTGCAATGACATTGGTTGTGGTTCATGAAAAGAACACACATGCAATGAACTATGGTGGATCCATATGTGGTTTGTGAAAAGAACACACATGCAATGAACTCTGGTGGATCCATGTGGTTTGTGAAAAGAACACACATCCAATGAACTCTTGTGGATCCATATGTGGTTTGTGAGAAAAACACACATGCAACGACTCTGGTGGATCCATGTGGTTTGTGAAAAGAACATACATGCAATGACTCTAGCTATGGTTAATGAAAAGAACACACATGCAATGACACTGGTGGAACCATATGTGGTTTGTGAAAATAACAGACATGCAATGAACTCTAGTGGATCCATATGTGGTTTGTGAGAAGAACACACATGCAATGACACTTGTTGTGGTTCATGAAAAGAACTCACATCCAATGACACTGGTGGATCCTTATGTGGTTTGTGAAAAGAATAGACATGCAATGACTCTGGTGGATCCACGTGTGGTTAATGAAAAGAACACACATGCAATGACACTCGTGGATCAATGTGGTTTGTGAGAATAATGTGCAATGAACTCTGCTGGATCCATATGTGGTTCATGAAAAGAATACACATGCAATGACACTGGGTGTGGTTCATGAATAGAACACACATCCAATGACACTGGTGGATCCTTATGTGGTTTGTGAAAAGAACAGACATGCTATGACTCTGGTGGATCCACATGTGTTTGTGAAAACAACACATGCAATGACACTGGTGGATCAATGTGGTTTGTGAGAATAACATACATGCAATGAACTCTGGTGGATACATATGTGGTTCCTGAACAGAACACACATGCAATGACTCTAGATGTGGTTTGTGAGAAGAACACACATGCAATGACACTGGTGGATCCATATGTGGTTTGTGAGAAGAACACGCATCCAATGACACGGGTGGATCCATATGTGGTTTGTGAGAAGAACATGCATGCAATGACATTGGGTGTGGTTCATGAAAAGAACACACATCCAAAGACATTGGTAGATCCTTATGTGGTTTGTGAAAAGAACACACATGCAATGACTCCATATGTCGTTTGTGAGAAGAACACACATGCAATGACACTGGTGGATCCATATGTGGTTTCTGAGAAGAACAGACATGCAATGGCATTGGGTGTGGTTCATTAAAAGAACACACATCCAATGAACTATGGTGGATCCATATGTGGTTTGTGAGAAGAACACGCATGCAATGACTCTGGTGGATCCATGTGGTTTGTGAAAAGAATACACATGCAATGAACTCTGGTGGATCCATATGTGGTTTGTGAGAAAAACACACGTGCAATGACATTGGTTGTGGTTCATGAAAAGAACACACATGCAATGAACTATGGTGGATCCATATGTGGTTTGTGAAAAGAACACACATGCAATGAACTCTGGTGGATCCATGTGGTTTGTGAAAAGAATACACATGCAATGAACTCTGGTGGATCCATATGTGGTTTGTGAGAAGAACACACATGCAATGACATTGGTTGTGGTTCATGAAAATAACACACATCCAATGACACTGGGATCCTTATGTGGTTTGGGAAAAGAACACACATGCAATGACTCTGGTGGATCCACATTTTGTTTGTGATAATAACACACATGCAATGACATTGGTGGATCAATGTGGTTTGTGAGTATAACAAACATGCAATGAAGTCTGGTGGATCCATATGTGGTTCATGAAAAGAACACACATGCAATGACACTAGGTGTGGTTCATGAAAGAAACACACATCCAGTGACACTGGTGGGTCCTTATATGGTTTGTGAGAATGACACACATGCAATGACTCCATATGTGGTTGGTGAGAAGAAGACACATGCAATGACACTAGTGGATCCATATGTGCTTTGTGAGAAGAACGGACATGCAATGGCACTGGGTGTGGTTCATAAAAAGCACTCACATCCAATGAACTCTGGTGGATCCATATGTGGTTTGTGAGAAGAACACACATGCAATGACACTGGTGGATCCATATGTGGTTACTGAAAATAACACACATGCAATTACACTGGTGGATCAATGTTGGTTATGAGAATAACATACATGCAATGAACTCTGGTGGATCCATATGTGGTTCATGAAAAGAACACACATGCAATGACACTAGGTGTGGTTCATGAAAAGAACACACATCCAATGACAGTGGTGGATCCTTATGGGGTTTGTGAAAAGAACACACATGCTATGACTCCATGTGTGGTTTGTGAGAAGAACACACATGCAACGACACTGGTGGATCCTTATGTGGTGTGAGAAAATAAAATACAAGCAATGACACTGGTGTGGTTCATGAAAAGAACACACATCCAATGAACTCTGTGGATCCATATGTGGTTTGTGAGAAAAACACACATGCAATGACTCTGGTGGATCCATGTGGTTTGTGAAAAGAACACACATGCAATGACTCTAGCTATGGTTAATGAAAAGAACACACATGCAATGACACTGGTGGATCCATATGTTGTTTGTGAAAAGAACACACACGCAATGACTCTAGCTATGGTTAATGAAAACAACACGCATGCAATGACAGTGGTGGAACCATATGTGGTTTGTGAAAAGAATAGACATGCAATCAACTATGGTGGATCCGTAGGTGGTTTATGAGAAGAACACACATGCAATGACACTTGTTGTGGTTCATGAAAAGAACACACATCCAATGACACTGGTGGATCCTTATGTGGTTTGTGAAAAGAACAGACATGCAATGACTCTGGTGGATCCACATGTGGTTCATGAAAAGAACACACATGAAATGACACTGGTGGATAATGTGGTTTGTGAGAATAACAGACATGCAATGAACTCTGCTAGATCCATATGCGGTTCATGAAAAGAATACACATCCAATGACACTGGTGGATCCTTATGTGGTTTGTGAAAAGAACACACATGCAATGACTCTGGTGGATCCACATGTGGTTAGTGAAAAAAAACATCCAATGAGACTGGTGGATAAATGTGGTTTGTGAGATTAATAAACATTCAATGAACTCTGGTGGATCCATATGTGGTTCATGAACAGAACACACATGCAATTACTCTAGATTTGGTTTGTGAGAAGAACACACATGCAATGACACTGGTGGATCCATATGTGGTTTGTGAGAAGAGCACGCATCCAATGACACGGGTGGATCCATATGTGGTTTGTGAGAAGAACATGCATGTAATGACACTAGGTGTGGTTCATGAAAATAACACACATCCAATGACATTGGTGGATCCTTATGTGGTTTGTGAAAAGAACACACATTCAATGACTCCATATTTGGTTTGTGAGAAGAACACACATGCAATGACACTCGTGGATCGATATGTGGTTTGTGAGAAGAATAGACATGCAATGGCACTGGGTGTGGTTCATGAAAAGCACACACATCCAATGAACTCTGGTGGATCCATATGTGGTTTGTGAGAAGAACACACATGCAATGACACTTGTGGATCCATATCTGGTTCATGATAAGAACACACATGAAATGACACTGGTTGATCAATGTGGGTTGTGAGAATAACATACATGCAATGAACTCTGGTGGATCCATATGTGGTTCATGAGAAGAACACACATGCAATGACATTGGGTGTGGTTCATGAAAAGAACACACATCCAATGACAGTGGTGGATCCTTATGGGGTTTGTGAAAAGAACACACATGCTATGACTCTGGTGGATCCAGATGTGGTTTGTGAAAAGAACACACATGCAATGACACTGGTGGATCAATGTGGTTTGTGAGAATAACAGACATGCAATGAACTCTGGTGGATCCATGTGGTTTGTGAAAAGAACACACATGCAATGACTCTAGATATGGTTAATGAAAAGAACACACATGCAATGACACCGGTGGATCCATATGTGGTTTGTGAAAAGAACACACATGCAATGATTGTAGCTATGGTTAATGAAAAGAACACACATGCAATGACACTGGTGGATCCATATGTGGTTTGTGAAAAGAACATGTATGCAATAAACTCTAGTGGATCCATATGTGGTTTGTGATAAGAACACACATGCAATGACACTAGTTGTGGTTCATGAAAAGAACACACATCCAATGACACTAGTGGATCCTTATGTGGTTGGTGAAAAGAACAGACATACTATGACTCTAGTGGATCCACATGTGTATCCTGAAAAGGACACACATGTAATGACACTGGTGGATCAATGTGGTTTGTGAGAATAACAGACATGCAATGAACTCTGCTGGATCCATATGTGGTTCATGAAAAGAATACACATGCAATGACACTGGGTGTGGTTCATGAAAAGAACACACATCCAATGACACTGGTGGATCCTTATGTGGTTTGTGAAAAGAACACACATGCAATGACTTTGGTGGATCCACATGTGGTTTGTGAAAAAAAACACATGCAATAACAGTGGTGGATCAATGTGGTTTGTGAGAATAACATACATGCAATAAACTCTGGTGGAGCCATATGTGGTTCATGAACAGAACACACATGCAATGACTCTAGATGTGGTTTGTGGGAAGAACACACATGCAATGACATTGGTGGATCCATATGTGGTTTGTGAGAAGCACACGCATCCAATGACACGGGTGGATCCATATGTGGTTTGTGAGAAGAACACGCATGCAATGACACTGGCTGTGGTTCGTGAAACGAACACACATCCAATGACACTAGTGGATCCTTATGTGGTTTGTGAAAAGAACACACATGCAATGACTCCATATGTGGTTTGTGAGAAGAACACACATCCAACGATACTGGTGGATCGATATGTGGTTTGTGAGAAATACAGACATACAATGGCACTAGGTGTGGTTCATGAAAAGAACACACATCCAATGAACTCTGGTGGATTCATATGTGGTTTGTGAGCAGAACACACATGCAATGACTCTGGTGGATCCATGTGGTTTGTGAAAAGAATACACATGCAATGAACTCTGGTGGATCCATGTGGTTTGTGAAAAGACACACATGCAATGAACTCTGGTGGATCCATATGTGGTTTGTCATAAGAACACACATGCAATTACATTAGTTGTGGTTCATGAAAATAACACACATCCAATGACACTGGTGGATCCTTATGTGGTTTGGGAAAAGAACACACATGCAATGACTGTGGTGGATCCACATTTGGTTTGTGATAATAACACACCTGCAATGACACTGGTGGATCAATGTGGTTCGTGAGAATAACAGACATGCAATGAACTCTGGTGGATCCATATGTGGTTCATGAAAAGAACACACATGCAATGACACTAGGTGTGGTTCGTGAAAAGAACACACATCCAATGACACTGGTGGATCCTTATATGGTTTGTGAGAATAACACACATGCAATGACTCCATATGTGGTTGGTGAGAAGAACACACATGCAATGAAAATGGTGGATCCATATGTGCTTTGTGATAAGAACAGACATGCAATGGCACTGGGTGTGGGTCATGAAAAGCACACACATCCAATGAACTCTGGTGGATCCATATGTGGTTTGTGAGAAGAACACACATGCAATGACACTGGTGGATCCATATGTGGTTCATGAAAAGAACACACGTGCAATGACACTGGTGGATCAATGTGGGTTGTGAGAATAACATACATGCAATGAACTCTGGTGGATCCATATGTGGTTCATGAAAAGAACACACATGCAATGACACTAGGTGTGGTTCATGAAAAGAACACACATCCAATGACAGTGGTGGATCCTTATGTGGTTCGTGAAAAGAACACACATGCTATGACTCTGGTGGATCCACATGTGGTTTGTGAAAAGAACACACATGCAATGGCACTGGTGGATCAATGTGGTTTGTGAGAATAACACACATGCAATGAACTCTGGTGGATCCATGTGGTTTGTGAAAAGAACACACATGCAATGACTCTAGATATGGTTAATGAAAAGAACACACGTGCAATGACACCGGTGGATCCATATGTGGTTTGTGAAAAGAACACACATGTAATGATTCTAGCTATTGTTAATGAAAAGAACACACATGCAATGACACTGGTGGATCCATATGTGGTTTGTGAAAAGAACAGACATGCAATGAACTCTGGTGGATCCATATGTGGTTTGTTAGAAGAACACACATGCAATGACACTAGTTGTGGTTCATGAAAAGGACACACATCCAATGACACTGGTGGATCCTTATGTGGTTTGTGAAAAGAACACACATAGTATGACTCTGGTGGATCCACATCTGGTTCATGAAAAGAATACACATGCAATGACACTGGTGGATCAATGTGGTTTGTGAGAATAACAGACATGCAATGAACTCTGCTGGATCCATATGTGGTTCATGAAAAGAATATGCATGCAATGACACTGGGTGTGGTTCATGAAAAGAACACACATCCAATGACACTGGTGGATCCTTATATGGTTTGTGAAAAGAACACACATGCAATGACTCTGGTGGATCCACATGTGGTTTGTGCAAAAAAACTCATGCAATGACACTGGTGGATCAATGTGGTTTGTGAGAATAACATACATGCAATGAACTCTGGTGGATCAATATGTGGTTCATGAACAGAACACACATGCAATGACTCTAGATGTTGTTTGTGAGAAGAACACACATGCAATGACACTGGTGGATCCATATGTGGTTTGTGAGAAGAACACGCATCCAATGACATGGGTGGATCCATATGTGGTTTGTGAGAAGAACACGCATGCAATGACACTAGGTGTGGTTCGTGAAAAGAACACACATCCAATGACACTGGTGGATCCTTATGTGGTTTGTGAAAAGAACACACATGCAATGACTCCATATTTGGTTTGTGAGAAGAACACACATGCAATGATACTGGTGGATCGATATGTGGTTTGTGAGAAGAACAGACATGCAATGGCACTGGGTGTGGTTCATGAAGAGAACACACATCCAATGAACTCTGGTGGATCTATATGTGGTTTGTGAGAAGAACACACATGCAATGACTCTGGTGGATCTATGTGGTTTGTGAAAAGAACACACATGCAATGACTCTGGTGGATCCATGTGGTTTGTGAAAAGAATACACATGCAATGAACTCTGGTGGATCCATATGTGGTTTGTGACAAGAACACACATGCAATGACATTGGTTGTGGTTCATGAAAATAACACACATCCAATGACACTGGTGGATCCTTATGTGGTTTGGGAAAAGAACACACATGCAATGACTCTGGTGGATCCACATTTGGTTTGTGATAATAACACACATGCAATTACACTGGTAGATCAATGTGGTTTGTGAGAATAACAGACATGCAGTGAACTCTGGTGGATCCATATGTGGTTCATGAAAAGAACACACATGCAATGACACTAGGTGTGGTTCATGAAAAGAACACACATCCAATGACACTGGTGGATCCTTATATGATTTGTGAGAATAACACACATGCAATGACTCCATATGTGGTTGGTGACAAGAACACACATGCAATGACACTGGTGGATCCATATGTGCTTTGTGAGAAGAACAGACATGCAATGGCACTAGGTGTGGTTCATGAAAAGCACACACATCCAATGAACTCTGGTGGATCCATATGAGGTTTGAAAGAATAACACACATGCAATGACACTGGTGGATCCATATGTGGTTCATGAAAAGAACACACATGCAATGACACTGGTGGATCGATGTGCATTGTGAGAATAACATACATGCAATGAACTCTAGTGGATCCATATGTGGTTGATGAAAAGAACACACATGCAATGACACTGGGTGTGGTTCATGAAAAGAACACACATCCAATGACAGTGGTGGATCCTTATGTGGTTTGTGAAAAGAACACACATGCTATGGCTCTGGTGGATCCACATGTGGTTTGTGAAAAGAACATGCATGAAATGACGTTGGTGGATCAATGTGGTTTGTGAGAATAACAGACATGCAATGAACTCTGGTGGATCCATGTGATTTGTGAAAAGAACACACATGCAATGACTCAAGATATGGTTACTGAAAAGAACACACATGCAATGACACCGGTGGATCCATATGTGGTTTGTGAAAAGAACACACATGCAATGATTCTATCTATGGTTAATGAAAAGAACACACATGCAATGACACTGGTGGAACCATATGTGGTTTGTGAAAAGAACAGACATGCAATGAACTCTGGTGGATCCATATGTGGTTTGTGAGAAGTACACACATGCAATGACACTAGTTGTGGTTCATAAAAAGAACACACATCCAATTACACTGGTGGATCCTTATGTGGTTTCTGAAAAGAACACGCATGCAATGACACTGGTGGATCAATGTGGTTTGTGAGAATAACAGTCATGCAATGAACTCTGGTTCATGAAAAGAATAAACATGCAATGACACTGGGCGTGGTTCATGAAAAGAACACACATCCAATGACACTGGTGGTTCCTTATGTGGTTTGTGAAAAGAACACACATGCAATGACTCTGGTGGATCCACATGTGGTTTGCTGAAAATAACACATGCAATGACAATGGTGGATCAATGTGGTTTGTGAGAATAACATACATGCAATGAACTATGGTGGATCCATATGTGGTTCATGAATAGAACACACATGCAATGACTCTAGATGTGGTTTGTGAAAAAAACGCATGCAATGACACTGGTGGATCAATGTGGTTTGTGAAAATAATATACATGCAATGAACTCTGGTGATCCATATGTGGTTCATGAAAAGAACACACATGCAATGACTCTGGTGGATCCACATTTGGTTTGTGATAATAACACACATGCAATGACACTGGTGGATCAATGTGGTTTGTGAGAATAACAGACATGCAATGAACTCTGGTGGATCCATATGTGGTTCATGAAAAGAACACACATGCAATGACACTAGGTGGTTCATGAAAAGAACACATCCAATGACACGGGTGGATCCTTGTATGGTTTGTGAGAATAACACACATGCAATGACTCCATATGTGGTTGGTGAGAAGAACACACATGCAATGACACTGGTGGATCCATATGTGCTTTGTGAGAAAAACAAGCATGCAATGGCACTGGGTGTGGTTCAAGAAAAGCACACACATCGAATGAACTCTGGTGGATCCATATGTTGTTTGTGAGAAGAACACACATGCAATGACACTGGTGGATCAATGTGGGTTGTGAGAATAATAGACATGCAATGAACTCTGGTGGATCCATATGTGGTTCATGAAAAGAACACACATGCAATTACAATGGTGTGGTTCATGAAAAGAACACACATCCAATGACAGTGGTGGATCCTTATGTGGTTTGTGAAAAGAACACACATGCAATGACTCTGGTGGATCCACATGTGGTTTGTGAAAAGAACACACATGCAATGACACTGGTGGATCAATGTGGTTTGTGAGAATAACAGACATCCAATGAACTCTGGTGGATCCAGATGGTTTGTGAAAAGAACACACATGCAATGACTCTAGCTATGGTTAATGAAAAGAACACACATGTAATCACACCGGTGGATCCATATGTGTTTTGTGAAAAGAACACACATGCAATGACTCTAGTTATGGTTAATGAAAAGAACACACATGCAATGAGACTGGTGGATCCATATGTGGTTTCTGAAAAGAACAGACATGCAATGAACTCTGGTGGATCCATATGTGGTTTGTGAGAAGAACACACATGCAATGACACTAGTTTTAGTTTATTTAAAGAACACACATCCAATGACACTGGTGGATCCTTATGTGGTTTCTGAAAAGAACAGACATACTATGACTCTGGTGGTCCATATGTGGTTCATGAAAAGAATAAACATGCAATGACAGTGGTGGATCCATATATGGTTTGTGAGAATAAGAGACATGCAATGAACTCTGGTGGATCCATATTTTGTTCATGAAAAGAACACACATGCAATGACACTGGGTGTGGTTCATGAAAAGAACACACATCCAATGACACTGGTGGATCCTTATGTGGTTTGTGAAAAGAACACACATGCAATGCTCTGGTGGATCCACATGTGGTTTGTGAAAAGAACACACATGCAATGACACTGGTGGATCCATATGTGGTTCATGAAAAGAACACACATGCAATGACACTGGTGGATCGATGTGCATTGTGAGAATAACATACATGCAATGAACTCTAGTGGATCCATATGTGGTTGATGAAAAGAACACACATGTAATGACACTGGGTGTGGTTCATGAAAAGAACACACATCCAATGACAGTGGTGGATCCTTATGTGGTTTGTGAAAAGAACACACATGCTATGACTCTGGTGGATCCACATGTGGTTTGTGAAAAGAACATGCATGCAATGACGTTGGTGGATCAATGTGGTTTGTGAGAATAACAGACATCCAATGAAATCTGGTGGATCCATGTGATTTGTGAAAAGAACACACATGCAATGACTCAAGATATGGTTACTGAAAAGAACACACATGCAATGACACCGGTGGATCCATATGTGGTTTGTGAAAAGAACACACATACAATGATTATATCTATGGTTAATGAAAAGAACACACATGCAATGACACTGGTGGAACCATATGTGGTTTGTGAAAAGAACAGACATGCAATGAACTCTGGTGGATCCATATGTGGTTTGTGAGAAGTACACACATGCAATGACACTAGTTGTGGTTCATAAAAAGAACACACATCCAATTACACTGGTGGATCCTTATGTGGTTTCTAAAAAGAATAGACATACTATGACTCTGGTGGATCCACTTGTGGTTCATGAAAAGAACACACATGAAATGACACTGGTGGATCAATGTGGTTTGTGAGAATAACAGTCATGCAATGAACTCTGGTGGATCAATATGTGGTTCATGAAAAGAATAAACATGCAATGAAACTGGGCGTGGTTCATGAAAAGAACACACATCCAATGACACCGGTGGTTCCTTATGTGGTTTGTGAAAAGAACACACATGCAATGACTCTGGTGGATCCACATGTGGTTTGCGGAAAATAACACATGCAATGACAATGGTGGATCAATGTGGTTTGTGAGAATAACATACATGCAATGAACTCTGGTGGATCCATATGTGGTTCATGAACAGAACACACATGCAATGACTCTAGATGTGGTTTGTGATAAAAACACATGCAATGACACTGGTGGATCAATGTGGTTTGTGAAAATAACATACATGCAATGAACTCTGGTGGATCCATATGTGGTTCATGAAAAGAACACACATGCAATGACTCTGGTGGATCCACATTTGGTTTGTGATAATAACACACATGCAATGACACTGGTGGATCAATGTGGTTTGTGAGAATAACAGACATGCAATGAACTCTGGTGGATCCATATGTGGTTCATGAAAAGAACACACATGTAATGACACTAGGTGTGGTTCAAGAAAAGAACACACAACCAATGACACGGGTGGATCCTTGTATGGTTTGTGAGAATAACACACATCCAATGACTCCATATGTGGTTGGTGAGAAGAACACACATGCAATGACACTGGTGGATCCATATGTGCTTTGTGAGAAAAACAAACATGCAATGGCACTGGGTGTGGTTCAAGAAAATCACACACATCGAATGAACTCTGGTGGATCCATATGTGGGTCATGAAAAGAACACACATGCAATGACAATGGGTGTGGTTCATGAAAAGAACACACATCCAATGACAGTGGTGGATACTTATGTGGTTTGTGAAAAGAACACACATGCTATGACTCTGGTGGATCCACATGTGGTTTGTGAAAAGAACACACATGCAATGACACTGGTGGATCAATGTGGTTTCTGAGAATAACAGACATCCAATGAACTCTGGTGGATCCATGTGGTTTGTGAAAAGAACACACATGCAATGACTCTAGCTATGGTTAATGAAAAGAACACACATGTAATCACACCGGTGGATCCATATGTGTTTTGTGAAAAGAACACACATGCAATGACTCTAGCTATGGTTACTGAAAAGAACACACATGCAATGACACTGGTGGATCCATATGTGGTTTCTGAAAAGAATAGACATGCAATGAACTCTGGTGGATCCATATGTGGTTTGTGAGAAGAACACACATGCAATGACACTAGTTGTGGTTCATGAAAAGAACACACACCCAATGACACTGGTGGATCCTTATGTGGTTTGTGAAAAGAACAGACATACTATGACTCTGGTGGATGCACATGTCATTCATGAAAAGAACACACATGCAATGACACTGGCGGATCAATCTGGTTTGTGAGAATAACAGACATGCAATGAACTCTGCTGGATCCATATGTGTTTCCTGAGAAGAACACACATGCAATGACACTTCTAGATCCTTATGTGGTTTGTGAAAAGAACACACATGCAATGACTCTGGTGGATCCACATGTGGTTTGTGAAAAAAAACACATGCAATGACACTGGTGGATCAATGTGGTTTGTGAGAATAACATACATGCAATGAACTCTGGTGGATCCATATGTGGTTCATGAAAAGAACACACATGCAATGACTCTGGTGGATCCACATTTGGTTTTTGATAATAACACACATGCAATAACACTGGTGGATCAATGTGGTTTGTGAGAATAACAGACATGCAATGAACTCTAGTGGATCCATATGTGGTTCATGAAAAGAACACACATGCAATGACACTAGGTGTGGTTCATGAAAAGAACACACATCCAATGACACGGGTGGATCCTTGTATGGTTTGTGAGAATAACACACATGCAATGACTCCATATGTGGTTGGTGAGAAGAACACACATGCAATGACACTGGTGGATCCATATGTGCTTTGTGAGAAGAACAAACATGCAATGGCACTGGGTGTGGTTCATGAAAAGCAGACACATCGAATGAACTCTGGTGGATCCATATGTGGTTTGTGAGAAGAACACACATGCAATGACACTGGTGGATCAATGTGGGTTGTGAGAATAACAGACATGCAATGAACTCTGGTGGATCCATATGTGGGTCATGAAAAGAACACACATGCAATGACAATGGGTGTGGTTCATGAAAAGAACACACATCCAATGACAGTGGTGGATACTTATGTGGTTTGTGAAAAGAACACACATGCAATGACTCTGGTAGATCCACATGTGGTTTGTGAAAAGAACACACATGCAATGACATTGGTGGATCAATGTGGTTTCTGAGAATAACAGACATCCAATGAACTCTGGTGGATCCATGTGGTTTGTGAAAAGAACACACATGCAATGATTGTAGCTATGGTTAATGAAAAGAACACACATGCAATGACACTGGTGGATCCATATGTGGTTTGTGAAAAGAACATGTATGCAATAAACTCTAGTGGATCCATATGTGGTTTGTGATAAGAACACACATGCAATGACACTAGTTGTGGTTCATGAAAAGAACACACATCCAATGACACTAGTGGATCCTTATGTGGTTGGTGAAAAGAACAGACATACTATGACTCTAGTGGATCCACATGTGTATCCTGAAAAGGACACACATGTAATGACACTGGTGGATCAATGTGGTTTGTGAGAATAACAGACATGCAATGAACTCTGCTGGATCCATATGTGGTTCATGAAAAGAATACACATGCAATGACACTGGGTGTGGTTCATGAAAAGAACACACATCCAATGACACTGGTGGATCCTTATGTGGTTTGTGAAAAGAACACACATGCAATGACTTTGGTGGATCCACATGTGGTTTGTGAAAAAAAACACATGCAATAACAGTGGTGGATCAATGTGGTTTGTGAGAATAACATACATGCAATAAACTCTGGTGGAGCCATATGTGGTTCATGAACAGAACACACATGCAATGACTCTAGATGTGGTTTGTGGGAAGAACACACATGCAATGACATTGGTGGATCCATATGTGGTTTGTGAGAAGCACACGCATCCAATGACACGGGTGGATCCATATGTGGTTTGTGAGAAGAACACGCATGCAATGACACTGGCTGTGGTTCGTGAAACGAACACACATCCAATGACACTAGTGGATCCTTATGTGGTTTGTGAAAAGAACACACATGCAATGACTCCATATGTGGTTTGTGAGAAGAACACACATCCAACGATACTGGTGGATCGATATGTGGTTTGTGAGAAATACAGACATACAATGGCACTAGGTGTGGTTCATGAAAAGAACACACATCCAATGAACTCTGGTGGATTCATATGTGGTTTGTGAGCAGAACACACATGCAATGACTCTGGTGGATCCATGTGGTTTGTGAAAAGAATACACATGCAATGAACTCTGGTGGATCCATGTGGTTTGTGAAAAGACACACATGCAATGAACTCTGGTGGATCCATATGTGGTTTGTCATAAGAACACACATGCAATTACATTAGTTGTGGTTCATGAAAATAACACACATCCAATGACACTGGTGGATCCTTATGTGGTTTGGGAAAAGAACACACATGCAATGACTGTGGTGGATCCACATTTGGTTTGTGATAATAACACACCTGCAATGACACTGGTGGATCAATGTGGTTCGTGAGAATAACAGACATGCAATGAACTCTGGTGGATCCATATGTGGTTCATGAAAAGAACACACATGCAATGACACTAGGTGTGGTTCGTGAAAAGAACACACATCCAATGACACTGGTGGATCCTTATATGGTTTGTGAGAATAACACACATGCAATGACTCCATATGTGGTTGGTGAGAAGAACACACATGCAATGAAAATGGTGGATCCATATGTGCTTTGTGATAAGAACAGACATGCAATGGCACTGGGTGTGGGTCATGAAAAGCACACATCCAATGAACTCGGTGGATCCATATGTGGTTTGTGAGAAGAACACACATGCAATGACACTGGTGGATCCATATGTGGTTCATGAAAAGAACACACGTGCAATGACACTGGTGGATCAATGTGGGTTGTGAGAATAACATACATGCAATGAACTCTGGTGGATCCATATGTGGTTCATGAAAAGAACACACATGCAATGACACTAGGTGTGGTTCATGAAAAGAACACACATCCAATGACAGTGGTGGATCCTTATGTGGTTCGTGAAAAGAACACACATGCTATGACTCTGGTGGATCCACATGTGGTTTGTGAAAAGAACACACATGCAATGACACTGGTGGATCAATGTGGTTTGTGAGAATAACACACATGCAATGAACTCTGGTGGATCCATGTGGTTTGTGAAAAGAACACACATGCAATGACTCTAGATATGGTTAATGAAAAGAACACACGTGCAATGACACCGGTGGATCCATATGTGGTTTGTGAAAAGAACACACATGTAATGATTCTAGCTATTGTTAATGAAAAGAACACACATGCAATGACACTGGTGGATCCATATGTGGTTTGTGAAAAGAACAGACATGCAATGAACTCTGGTGGATCCATATGTGGTTTGTTAGAAGAACACACATGCAATGACACTAGTTGTGGTTCATGAAAAGGACACACATCCAATGACACTGGTGGATCCTTATGTGGTTTGTGACAAGAACACACATAGTATGACTCTGGTGGATCCACATCTGGTTCATGAAAAGAATACACATGCAATGACACTGGTGGATCAATGTGGTTTGTGAGAATAACAGACATGCAATGAACTCTGCTGGATCCATATGTGGTTCATGAAAAGAATATGCATGCAATGACACTGGGTGTGGTTCATGAAAATAACACACATCCAATGACACTGGTGGATCCTTATATGGTTTGTGAAAAGAACACACATGCAATGACTCTGGTGGATCCACATGTGGTTTGTGCAAAAAAACTCATGCAATGACACTGGTGGATCAATGTGGTTTGTGAGAATAACATACATGCAATGAACTCTGGTGGATCAATATGTGGTTCATGAACAGAACACACATGCAATGACTCTAGATGTTGTTTGTGAGAAGAACACACATGCAATGACACTGGTGGATCCATATGTGGTTTGTGAGAAGAACACGCATCCAATGACATGGGTGGATCCATATGTGGTTTGTGAGAAGAACACGCATGCAATGACACTAGGTGTGGTTCGTGAAAAGAACACACATCCAATGACACTGGTGGATCCTTATGTGGTTTGTGAAAAGAACACACATGCAATGACTCCATATTTGGTTTGTGAGAAGAACACACATGCAATGATACTGGTGGATCGATATGTGGTTTGTGAGAAGAACAGACATGCAATGGCACTGGATGTGGTTCATGAAGAGAACACACATCCAATGAACTCTGGTGGATCTATATGTGGTTTGTGAGAAGAACACACATGCAATGACTCTGGTGGATCTATGTGGTTTGTGAAAAGAACACACATGCAATGACTCTGGTGGATCCATGTGGTTTGTGAAAAGAATACACATGCAATGAACTCTGGTGGATCCATATGTGGTTTGTGACAAGAACACACATGCAATGACATTGGTTGTGGTTCATGAAAATAACACACATCCAATGACACTGGTGGATCCTTATGTGGTTTGGGAAAAGAACACACATGCAATGACTCTGGTGGATCCACATTTGGTTTGTGATAATAACACACATGCAATTACACTGGTAGATCAATGTGGTTTGTGAGAATAACAGACATGCAGTGAACTCTGGTGGATCCATATGTGGTTCATGAAAAGAACACACATGCAATGACACTAGGTGTGGTTCATGAAAAGAACACACATCCAATGACACTGGTGGATCCTTATATGATTTGTGAGAATAACACACATGCAATGACTCCATATGTGGTTGGTGACAAGAACACACATGCAATGACACTGGTGGATCCATATGTGCTTTGTGAGAAGAATGACATGCAATGGCACTAGGTGTGGTTCATGAAAAGCACACACATCCAATGAACTCTGGTGGATCCATATGAGGTTTGAAAGAATAACACACATGCAATGACACTGGTGGATCCATATGTGGTTCATGAAAAGAACACACATGCAATGACACTGGTGGATCGATGTGCATTGTGAGAATAACATACATGCAATGAACTCTAGTGGATCCATATGTGGTTGATGAAAAGAACACACATGCAATGACACTGGGTGTGGTTCATGAAAAGAACACACATCCAATGACAGTGGTGGATCCTTATGTGGTTTGTGAAAAGAACACACATGCTATGGCTCTGGTGGATCCACATGTGGTTTGTGAAAAGAACATGCATGAAATGACGTTGGTGGATCAATGTGGTTTGTGAGAATAACAGACATGCAATGAACTCTGGTGGATCCATGTGATTTGTGAAAAGAACACACATGCAATGACTCAAGATATGGTTACTGAAAAGAACACACATGCAATGACACCGGTGGATCCATATGTGGTTTGTGAAAAGAACACACATGCAATGATTCTATCTATGGTTAATGAAAAGAACACACATGCAATGACACTGGTGGAACCATATGTGGTTTGTGAAAAGAACAGACATGCAATGAACTCTGGTGGATCCATATGTGGTTTGTGAGAAGTACACGCATGCAATGACACTAGTTGTGGTTCATAAAAAGAACACACATCCAATTACACTGGTGGATCCTTATGTGGTTTCTGAAAAGAACACGGATGCAATGACACTGGTGGATCAATGTGGTTTGTGAGAATAACAGTCATGCAATGAACTCTGGTTCATGAAAAGAATAAACATGCAATGACACTGGGCGTGGTTCATGAAAAGAACACACATCCAATGACACTGGTGGTTCCTTATGTGGTTTGTGAAAAGAACACACATGCAATGACTCTGGTGGATCCACATGTGGTTTGCTGAAAATAACACATGCAATGACAATGGTGGATCAATGTGGTTTGTGAGAATAACATACATGCAATGAACTATGGTGGATCCATATGTGGTTCATGAATAGAACACACATGCAATGACTCTAGATGTGGTTTGTGAAAAAAACGCATGCAATGACACTGGTGGATCAATGTGGTTTGTGAAAATAATATACATGCAATGAACTCTGGTGATCCATATGTGGTTCATGAAAAGAACACACATGCAATGACTCTGGTCGATCCACATTTGGTTTGTGATAATAACACACATGCAATGACACTGGTGGATCAATGTGGTTTGTGAGAATAACAGACATGCAATGAACTCTGGTGGATCCATATGTGGTTCATGAAAAGAACACACATGCAATGACACTAGGTGTGGTTCATGAAAAGAACACACATCCAATGACACGGGTGGATCCTTGTATGGTTTGTGAGAATAACACACATGCAATGACTCCATATGTGGTTGGTGAGAAGAACACACATGCAATGACACTGGTGGATCCATATGTGCTTTGTGAGAAAAACAAGCATGCAATGGCACTGGGTGTGGTTCAAGAAAAGCACACACATCGAATGAACTCTGGTGGATCCATATGTGGTTTGTGAGAAGAACACACATGCAATGACACTGGTGGATCAATGTGGGTTGTGAGAATAATAGACATGCAATGAACTCTGGTGGATCCATATGTGGTTCATGAAAAGAACACACATGCAATTACAATGGTGTGGTTCATGAAAAGAACACACATCCAATGACAGTGGTGGATCCTTATGTGGTTTGTGAAAAGAACACACATGCAATGACTCTGGTGGATCCACATGTGGTTTGTGAAAAGAACACACATGCAATGACACTGGTGGATCAATGTGGTTTGTGAGAATAACAGACATCCAATGAACTCTGGTGGATCCATATTTTGTTCATGAAAAGAACACACATGCAATGACACTGGGTGTGGTTCATGAAAAGAACACACATCCAATGACACTGGTGGATCCTTATGTGGTTTGTGAAAAGAACACACATGCAATGCTCTGGTGGATCCACATGTGGTTTGTGAAAAGAACACACATGCAATGACACTGGTGGATCCATATGTGGTTCATGAAAAGAACACACATGCAATGACACTGGTGGATCGATGTGCATTGTGAGAATAACATACATGCAATGAACTCTAGTGGATCCATATGTGGTTGATGAAAAGAACACACATGTAATGACACTGGGTGTGGTTCATGAAAAGAACACACATCCAATGACAGTGGTGGATCCTTATGTGGTTTGTGAAAAGAACACACATGCTATGACTCTGGTGGATCCACATGTGGTTTGTGAAAAGAACATGCATGCAATGACGTTGGTGGATCAATGTGGTTTGTGAGAATAACAGACATCCAATGAAATCTGGTGGATCCATGTGATTTGTGAAAAGAACACACATGCAATGACTCAAGATATGGTTACTGAAAAGAACACACATGCAATGACACCGGTGGATCCATATGTGGTTTGTGAAAAGAACACACATACAATGATTATATCTATGGTTAATGAAAAGAACACACATGCAATGACACTGGTGGAACCATATGTGGTTTGTGAAAAGAACAGACATGCAATGAACTCTGGTGGATCCATATGTGGTTTGTGAGAAGTACACACATGCAATGCCACTAGTTGTGGTTCATAAAAAGAACACACATCCAATTACACTGGTGGATCCTTATGTGGTTTCTGAAAAGAATAGACATACTATGACTCTGGTGGATCCACTTGTGGTTCATGAAAAGAACACACATGAAATGACACTGGTGGATCAATGTGGTTTGTGAGAATAACAGTCATGCAATGAACTCTGGTGGATCAATATGTGGTTCATGAAAAGAATAAACATGCAATGAAACTGGGCGTGGTTCATGAAAAGAACACACATCCAATGACACCGGTGGTTCCTTATGTGGTTTGTGAAAAGAACACACATGCAATGACTCTGGTGGATCCACATGTGGTTTGCGGAAAATAACACATGCAATGACAATGGTGGATCAATGTGGTTTGTGAGAATAACATACATGCAATGAACTCTGGTGGATCCATATGTGGTTCATGAACAGAACACACATGCAATGACTCTAGATGTGGTTTGTGATAAAAACACATGCAATGACACTGGTGGATCAATGTGGTTTGTGAAAATAACATACATGCAATGAACTCTGGTGGATCCATATGTGGTTCATGAAAAGAACACACATGCAATGACTCTGGTGGATCCACATTTGGTTTGTGATAATAACACACATGCAATGACACTGGTGGATCAATGTGGTTTGTGAGAATAACAGACATGCAATGAACTCTGGTGGATCCATATGTGGTTCATGAAAAGAACACACATGTAATGACACTAGGTGTGGTTCAAGAAAAGAACACACATCCAATGACACGGGTGGATCCTTGTATGGTTTGTGAGAATAACACACATCCAATGACTCCATATGTGGTTGGTGAGAAGAACACACATGCAATGACACTGGTGGATCCATATGTGCTTTGTGAGAAGAACAAACATGCAATGGCACTGGGTGTGGTTCATGAAAAGCAGACACATCGAATGAACTCTGGTGGATCCATATGTGGTTTGTGAGAAGAACACACATGCAATGACACTGGTGGATCAATGTGGGTTGTGAGAATAACAGACATGCAATGAACTCTGGTGGATCCATATGTGGGTCATGAAAAGAACACACATGCAATGACAATGGGTGTGGTTCATGAAAAGAACACACATCCAATGACAGTGGTGGATACTTATGTGGTTTGTGAAAAGAACACACATGCAATGACTCTGGTAGATCCACATGTGGTTTGTGAAAAGAACACACATGCAATGACATTGGTGGATCAATGTGGTTTCTGAGAATAACAGACATCCAATGAACTCTGGTGGATCCATGTGGTTTGTGAAAAGAACACACATGCAATGACTCTAGCTATGGTTAATGAAAAGAACACACATGTAATCACACCGGTGGATCCATATGTGTTTTGTGAAAAGAACACCCATGCAATGACTCTAGCTATGGTTAATGAAAAGAACACACATGCAATGAGACTGGTGGATCCATATGTGGTTTCTGAAAAGAACAGACATGCGATGAACTCTGGTGGATCCATATGTGGTTTCTGAGAAGAACACACATGCAATGACACTAGTTTTAGTTTATGAAAAGAACACACATCCAATGACACTGGTGGATCCTTATGTGGTTTCTGAAAAGAACAAACATACTATGACTCTGGTGGTCCACATGTGGTTCATGAAAAGAATACACATGCAATGACAGTGGTGGATCCATATATGGTTTGTGAGAATAAGAGACATGCAATGAACTCTAGTGGATCCATATTTTGTTCATGAAGAGAACACACATGCAATGACACTGGGTGTGGTTCATGAAAAGAACACACATCCAATGACACTGGTGGATCCTTATGTGGTTTGTGAAAAGAACACACATGCAATGCTCTGGTGGATCCACATGTGGTTTGTGAAAAGAACACACATGCAATGACACTGGTGGATCAATGTTGTTTGTGAGAATAACAGACATGCAATGAACTCTGGTTGATCCATGTGTGGTTCATGAAAAGTACACACATGCAATGACTCTAGATGTGGTTTTTGAGAAGAACACACATGCAAAGACACTGCTGGATCCATATGTGGTTTGTGAGAAGAACACACATCCAATGACACTGGTGGATCCATATGTGGATTGTGAGAAGAACACACATGCACTGACACTTGGTGTGGTTCATGAGAAGAACACACATCCAATGACACTAGTGGATCCTTATGTGGTTTGTGAAAAGAACACACATGCAATGACTATGTATGTGGATTGTGAGAAGAACACACATGAAATGACACTAGTGGATCCATATGTGGTTTGTGAGAAGAAAAGACATGCAATGGCACTGGGTATGGTTCATGAAAATAACATAGATCCAATGAACTTAGGTGGATCCATATGTGGTTTGTGAAAATAACACAAATGTAATGACTCTTTTGGATCCATGTGGTTTGAGAAAAGAACACACATATAATGAGTCTACTTATGGTTAATGAAAAGAACACACATACAATGACACCGGTGGATCCATATGTGGTTTGTGAAAAGAACAGACATGCAATGAACTCTGGTGGATCCATATGTGGTTTGTGAGAAGAACACACATGCAATGACATTGGTTGGGGTTCATGAAAACAACACACATCCAATGACACTGGTGGATCCTTATGTGGTTTGTAAAAAGAACAGACATACTATGACTCTGGTGGATCCACATGTGGTTCATGGAAAGAATACACATGCAAAAACAGTGGTGGATCCATATGTGGTTTGTGAGAATAACATACATGCAATGAACTCTAGTGGATCCATATGTGGTTCCTGAGAAGAACACACATGCAATGACACTGGTGGATCCATATGTGCTTTGTGAGAAAAATAAACATGCAATGGCACTGGGTGTGGTTCAAGAAAAGCACACACATCGAATGAACTCTGGTGGATCCATATGTTTTTTGTGAGAAGAACACACATGTAATGACACTGGTGGATCAATGTGGGTTGTGAGAATAACAGACATGCAATGAACTCTGGTGGATCCATATGTGGTTCATGAAAAGAACACACATGCAATGACAATGGGTGTGGTTCATGAAAAGAACACACATCCAATGACAGTGGTGGATCCTTATGTGGTTTGTGAAAAGAACACACATGCTATGACTCTGGTGGATCCACATGTGGTTTGTGAAAAGAACACACATGCAATGACACTGGTGGATCAATGTGGTTTCTGAGAATAATAGACATCCAATGAACTCTGGTGGATCCATGTGGTTTGTGAAAAGAACACACATGCAATGACTCTAGCTATGGTTAATGAAAAGAACACACATGTAATCACACCGGTGGATCCATATGTGTTTTGTGAAAATAACACACGTGCAATGACTCTAGATATGGTTAATGAAAAGAACACACATGCAATGACACTGGTGGATCCATATGTGGTTTCTGAAAAGAATAGACATGCAATGAACTCTGGTGGATCCATATGTGGTTTGTGAGAAGAACACACATGCAATGACACTAGTTGTGGTTCATGAAAAGAACACACACCCAATGACACCGGTGGATCCTTATGTGGTTTGTGAAAAGAACAGACATACTATGACTCTGGTGGATGCACATGTCATTCATGAAAAGAACACACATGCAATGACACTGGCGGATCAATCTGGTTTGTGAGAATAACAGACATGCAATGAACTCTGCTGGATCCATATATGTTTCCTGAGAAGAACACACATGCAATGACATTGGGTGTGGTTCATGAAAAGAACACACATCCAATGACTCTGCTGGATCCTTATGTGGTTTGTGAAAAGAACACACATGCAATGACTCTGGTGGATCCACATGTGGTTTGTGAAAAAAAACACATGCAATGACACTCGTGGATCAATGTGGTTTGTGAGAATAACATACATGCAATGAACTCTGGTGGATCCATATGTGGTTCATGAAAAGAACACACATGCAATGACTCTGGTGGATCCACATTTGTTTTGTGATAATAACACACATGCAATGACACTGGTGGATCAATGTGGTTTGTGAGAATAACAGACATGCAATGAACTCTAGTGGATCCATATGTGGTTCATGAAAAGAACACACATGCAATGACACTAGGTGTGGTTCATGAAAAGAACACACATCCAATGACACGGGTGGATCCTTGTATGGTTTGTGAGAATAACACACATGCAATGACTCCATATGTGGTTGGTGAGAAGAACACACATGCAATGACACTGGTGGATCCATATGTGCTTTGTGAGAAGAACAAACATGCAATGGAACTAGGTGTGGTTCATGAAAAGCACACACTTCGAATGAACTCTGGTGGATCCATATGTGGTTTGTGAGAAGAACACACATGCAATGACACTGGTGGATCAATGTGGGTTGTGAGAATAACAAACATGCAATGAACTCTAGTGGATCCATATGTGGTTCATGAAAAGAACACACATGCAATGACAATGGGTGTGGTTCATGAAAAGAACACACATCCAATGACACTGGTGGATCCTTATGTGGTTTGTGAAAAGAACACACATGCAATGACTCTGGTAGATCCACATGTGGTTTGTGAAAAGAACACACATGCAATGACATTGGTGGATCAATGTGGTTTCTGAGAATAACAGACATCCAATGAACTCTGGTGGATCCATGTGGTTTGTGAAAAGAACACACATGCAATGACTCTAGCTATGGTTAATGAAAAGAACACACATGTAATCACACCGGTGGATCCATATGTGTTTTGCGAAAAGAACACCCATGCAATGACTCTAGCTATGGTTAATGAAAAGAACATACATGCAATGAGACTGGTGGATCCATATGTGGTTTCTGAAAAGAACAGACATGCAATGAACTCTGGTGGATCCATATGTGGTTTGTGAGAAGAACACACATGCAATGGCACTAGTTTTATTTTATGAAAAGAACACACATCCAATGACACTGGTGGATCCTCATGTGGTTTTTGAAAAGAACAGACATACTATGACTCTGGTGGTCCACATGTGGTTCATGAAAAGAATACACATGCAATGATAGTGGTGGATCCATATATGGTTTGTGAGAATAAGAGACATGCAATGAACTCTGGTGGATCCATATTTTGTTCATGAAAAGAACACACATGCAATGACACTGGGTGTGGTTCATGAAAAGAACACACATCCAATGACACTGGTGGATCCTTATGTGGTTTGTGAAAAGAACACACATGCAATGCTCTGGTGGATCCACATGTGGTTTGTGAAAAGAACACACATGCAATGACACTGGTGGATCAATGTGGTTTGTGAGAATAACAGACATGCAATGAACTCTGGTTGATCCATGTGTGGTTCATGAAAAGTACACACATGCAATGACTCTAGATGTGGTTTTTGAGAAGAACACACATGTAATGACACTGCTGGATCCATATATGGTTTGTGAGAATAACACACATCCAATGACACTGGTGGATCCATATGTGGATTGTGAGAAGAACACACATGCACTGACACTTGGTGTGGTTCATGAGAAGAACACACATCCAATGACACTAGTGGATCCTTATGTGGTTTGTGAAAAGAACACACATGCAATGACTATGTATGTGGTTTGTGAGAAGAACACACATGAAATGACACTAGTGGATCCATATGTGGTTTGTGAGAAGAAAAGACATGCAATGGCACTGGGTATGGTTCATGAAAATAACACACATCCAATGAACTTAGGTGGATCCATATGTGGTTTGTGAAAATAACACAAATGCAATGACTCTTTTGGATCCATGTGGTTTGAGAAAAGAACACACATATAATGAGTCTACTTATGGTTAATGAAAAGAACACACATACAATGACACCGGTGGATCCATATGTGGTTTGTGAAAAGAACACACATGCAATGACTCTAGCTATGGTTAATCAAAAGAACACACATGCAATGACACTGGTGGATCCATATGTGGTTTGTGAAAAGAACAGACATGCAATGAACTCTGGTGGATCCATATGTGGTTTGTGAGAAGAACACACATGCAATGACATTGGTTGGGGTTCATGAAAACAACACACATCCAATGACACTGGTGGATCCTTATGTGGTTTGTAAAAAGAACAGACATACTATGACTCTGGTGGATCCACATGTGGTTCATGAAAAGAACACACATGCAAAAACAGTGGTGGATCCATATGTGGTTTGTGAGAATAACATACACGCAATGAACTCTAGTGGATCCATATGTGGTTCCTGAGAAGAACACACATTCAATGACACTAGGTGTGGTTCATGAAAAGAACACACATCTAATGACACTGGTGGATCCTTATGTGGTTTGTGAAAAGAACACACATGCAATGACTCTGGTGGATCCACATGTGGTTGTGAAAAGAACACACATGCAATGACATTGGTGGATCAATGTGGTTTGTGAGAATAACAGACATGCAATGAACTCTTAAGAATCCAGATGTGGTTCATGAAAATAACACACATGCAATGACTCTAGATCTGGTTTGTGAGAAGAACACACATGCAATGACACTGGTGGATCCATATGTGGTTTGAGAGAAGAACACACATCCAATGACACTAGTGGATCCATATGTGGTTTGTGAGAAGAACACACATGCCTGGGTGTGGTTCATGAAAAGAACACACATCCATTGACGCTGGTGGATCCTTATGTGGTTTGTGAAAAGAACACACATGCAATGACTCCATATGTGGTTTGTGAGAAGAACACACAGGCAATGACTCTAGATGTGGTTTGTGAGAAGAACACACATGCAATGACACTGGTGGATCCATATGTGGTTTGTGAGAAGAACAGACATGCAATGGCACTGGGTGTGGTTCATGAAAAGAACACACATCCAATGAACTCTGGTGGATCCATATGTGGTTTGTGAGAGGAACACACATGCTATGACTCTGGTGGATCCATGTGGTTTGTGAAAAGAACACACATGCAATGACTAGCTATGGTTAATGAAAAGAACACACATGCAATGACACTGGGTGTGGTTCATGAAAAGAACACACATCCAATGACAGTGGTGGATCCTTATGTGGTTTGTGAAAAGAACACACATGCTATGACTCTGGTGGATCCACATTTAGTTTGTGAAAAGAACACACATGCAATGACACTGGTGGATCAATGTGGTTTGTGAGAATAACAGACATGCAATGAACTCTCGTGGATCCATATGTGGTTCATGAAAAGAACACACATGCAATGACTATAGATGTGGTTTGTGAGAAGAACACACATGCAATGACACTAGTGGATCCATGTGTGGTTTGTGAGAAGAACACACATCCAATGACACTGTTGGATCCATATGTGGTTTGTGAGAAGAACACACATGCAATGACACTGGGTGTGGTTCATGAGAATAACACACATCCAATGACACTGTTGGATCCTTATGTGGTTTGTGAGAAGAACACACATGCAATGTCTGTTGGAGATATGCCCAAGAGGCTATAATAAAAGTGGTTATTATTATATCTTTGTGTTTATGATGAAAGTTTACATCCCATGCTATAATTGTATTATTAGGAAACACTAATAGTTGTGTGTTTTGTAAACATAAAAGAGTCCCTAGTAAGCCTCTTGTTGAACTAGCTTGTTGATTGATTGATGATCATGGTTTCCTGATCATGGACATTGGATGTGATTAATAACAAGGTTATATCATTAGGAGAATGATGTGATGGACGCACACCCATAGTAAGCGTAGCATAAGATCAAGTCATTAAGTTCGTATTGCTGTAAGCTCTAAAATACATAGTAACCTAATCCTTCGACCATGAGGTTATGTTAATCACCATCACCGGATGGGTACTTTGATGACATCAAATGCCGCTTCGTAACTGGGCGGTTATAAAGGTGTCATTGGGTATTCTGAAAGTATGTGTTGAAGCGTATAGACCAAGATTGGGATTTGTCCATCCATATGACAGATAGATATACTCTGGGCCCTCTCGGTGGAATGTCATCTAGATAGCTTGCAAGCATGTGACTGGGTCACAAGGGATGACGTAACATGGAACGAGTAAAGAGTACTTATCGATGTGAGGAAGAACTAGGTATGAAGATCTGACGATCAAACCTCGGATAAGTAAAATATCGTGTGACAAAGGGAATTGGTTTCGTATGTTAAATGGTTCTATCGATCACGAAGTAATCGTTGAGTATGTGGAGCCGTTATGGATCTCGGATCCGCTGATGGTTATTGATCGGAGAGGTGTCTTCATCATGTCTGCATACTCACGAACCGTAGGGTGACACACTTAAGGTTCGAAGTTGTTTTAAGTAGATATGGAATTTGCGTTGGAGACCGAATGTTGTTCGGAGTCTCGGAATGGATCTGGGACATCACGAGGAGATCCGGAATGGTCCGGAGAATAAGATTCATATATTGGGGATCATTTTCTAAGTTAGGAAATGTTAGGAGTGTTTATGGAGATTCTAGAAGGTTTGAATGTTACGGAAGGTTCTAGAGGATTTCTTGGGTTTACTTGAAAACCAAGAAAGGGATCAAGGAGACCAAGTGGGGCAATACAGTTCATGGGGAGGAGGATTCCTCCCCTTCCCTTGACCCAAGGAGGGGAGTCCTACTAGGACTCCCCCTCCCCAGGCGCGCCTCCCTCCTTTAAATAGAAGGGAGGGGACGCCCCCTCTTGCTCCTCTTCTCATAACAACTAATCTAAGCCGCCTCTCTGCTCCACCTTTCTTCTGCACAGGCATAGGCAAAGCCCTACAGAATTCTCATCTCCACCACCATCACCACGCCGTCGTGCTGCTGGGATTCCGTGGAGAAGATCTACTACCTCCGTTGCTCGCTGGAACAGGGAGAGGAAGGTCTGCTTCGACTCCGCACGTGTGACCGTCTGCGAAAGTCTTTGCGAACGTTGGCCGGAAGGATCGTCCACACGATCTTGAGATTGGCAAGTGATCGACTACATCATCCACGAGATCTAATCTCGTAACGCTTTCGGTTCTACGAGGGTTAGTACCGATCTATCTTGTTGCTCTTGTCTAATAGATTAGATCTGGGTTTTCTTCGTTCTTGCGGTAGAATTTTTTTTGTTTTCCATGCTACGAACCCATCAATGTCTCCATATGTGGTTTGTGAGAAGAACACACATGCAATGTCTCCATATGTGGTTTGTGAGAAGAACACACATGCAATGACACTGCTGGATCCATATATGGTTTGTGAGAAGAACAGACATGCAAAGGCACTTGGTGTGGTTCTTGAAAAGAACACACATCGAATGAACACTGGTGGATCCATATGTGGTTTGTGAGAAGAACACACATGCATTAACTCTGGTGGATCCATGTGGTTTGTGAAAAGAACAGACACGCAATGACTATAGTTATGGTTAATGAAAAGAACACACATGCAATGACACTGGTGGATCCATATGTGGTTTGTGAAAAGAACAGACATGCTATGAACTCTAGTGGATCCATATGTGGGTGAGAAGAACAACATGCAATGACACTGGTTGTGGTTCATGAAAAGAACACACATCCAATGATGTCGGTGGATCCTTATGTGGTTTGTGAAAAGAACATACATGCAATGACTCTGGTGGATCCACATGTGGTTCATGAAAAGAACACACATGCAATGACACTGGTGGATCAATGTGGTTTGTGAGAATAATAGACATGCAATGAACTCTGGTGGATCCATATGTGGTTCATGAAAAGAACACACATGCAATGACACTGGGTGTGGTTCATGAAAAGAACACACATCGAATGAACTCTGGTGGATCCTTATGTGGTTTGCGAAAAGAACACACATGCAATGACTCTGGTGGATCCACATGTGGTTTGTGAAAAGAACACACATGCAATGACACTGGTGGATCAATGTGGTTTGTGAGAATAACAGACATGCAATGAACTTTGGTGGATCCATGTGTGGTTCATGAAAAGTACACACATGCAATGACTCTAGATGTGGTTTGTAAGAAGAACACATATGCAATGACACTGGTGGATCCATATGTGGTTTGTGAGAAGAACACACATGCAATGACACTTGGTGTGGTTCACGAGAAGAACACACAACCAATGACACTGGCGGATCCTTATGTGGTTTGTGAAAAGAACTCACATGCAATGACTCTATATGTGGTTTGTCAGAAGAACACACATGCAATGACACTGGTGGATCCATATGTGGTTTGCGAGAAGAAAAGACATGCAATGGCACTGGGTGTGGTTCATGAAATGAACACACATCCAATGAACTCAGGTGGATCCATATCTGGTTTGTGAGATGAACACACATGCAATGACTCTGCTGGATCCATGTGGTTTGTGAAAAGAACAAACATGCAATGACTCTAGCTATGGTTAATGAAAAGAACACACATGCAATGACACCAGTGGATCCATATGTGGTTTGTGAAAAGAACACACATGCAATGACTATAGCTATGGTTAATGAAAAGAACACACATGCAATGGCTCTGGTGGATCCATATGTGGTTTGTGAAAAGAACAGACATGCAATGAACTCTAGTGGATCCATATGTGGTTTGTGAGAAGAACACACATGCAATGACACTGGTGGATCCATATGTGGTTTGTGAAAAGAACAGACATGCAATGAACTCTGGTGGATCCATATGTGGTTTGTGAAAAGAACACACATCCAATGACACTGGTGGATCCTTATGTGGTTTGTGAAAAGAACAGACATCCTATGACTCTGGTGGATTGACATGTGGTTCATGAAAAGAACACACATGCAATGACACTGGTGGATCAATGTGGATTGTGAGAATAACAGACATGCAATGAACTCTGGTGGATCCATATGGTTTGTGAAAAGAACACACATGCAATGACTCTAGCTATGGTTAATGAAAAGAACACACATGCAATAACACCGGTGGATCCATATGTGGTTTGTGGATAGAACACACATGCAACGACTATAGCTATGGTTTATGAAAAGAACACACATGCAATGACACTGGTGGATCCATATGTGGTTTGTGAAAAGAATAGACATGCAATGAACTCTGGTGGATCCATATGTGGTTTGTGAGAAGAACACACATGCAATGAAACTGGTTGTGGTTCATGAAAAGAACACACATCCAATGACACTGGTGGATCCTTATGTGGTTTGTGAAAAGAGCAGACATACTATGACTGTGGTGGATCGACATGTGGTTCATGAAAAGAACACACATGGAATGACAGTGGTGGATCCATATGTGGTTTGTGAGAATAAGATACATGCAATGAACTCTGGTGGATCCATATGTGGTTCCTGAGAAGAACACACATGCAATGACACTTGGTGTGGTTCATGAAAAGAACACACATCCAATGACACTGGTGGATCCTTATGTGGTTTGTGGAAAAAAAACACATCCAATGACTGCGGTGGATCCACATGTGGTTTGTGAAAAGAACACACATGAAATGACACTGGTGGATCAATGTGGTTTGTGAGAATAACAGACATCCAATGAACTCTGGTGGGTCCATATGTGGTTCATGAAAATAACACACATGCAATGACTCTAGATGTGGTTTGTGAGAAGAACACACATGCAATGACACTGGTTGTGGTTCATGAAAAGAACACACATCCAATGACACTGGTGGATCCTTATGTGGTTTGTGAAAAGAACATACATGCAATGACTCTGGTGGATCCACTTGTGGTTCATGAAAAGAACACACTTGCAATGACACTGGTGGATCAATGTGGTTTGTGGGAATAACAGACATGCAATGAACTCTGGTGGATCCATATGTGGTTCATGAAAAGAACACACATGCAATGACACTCGGTGTGGTTCATGAAAAGAACACACATCCAATGAACCTGGTGGATCCTTATGTGGTTTGTGAAAAGAACACACATGCAATGACTCTGGTGGATCCACATGTGGTTTGTGAAAATAACACACATGCAATGAAACTGGTGGATCAATGTGGTTTGTGAGAATAACAGACATGCAATGAAGTCTGGTGGATCCATGTGTAGTTCATGAAAAGTACACACATGCAATGAGTCTAGATGTGGTTTGTGGGAAGAACACACATGCAATGACACTGGTGGATCCATATGTGGTTTGTGAGAAGAACACACATGCAATGACACTTTGTGTGGTTCATGAGAAGAACACACAACCAATGACACTGGTGGATCCTTATGTGGTTTGTGAAAAGAACACACATGCAATGACTTCGTATGTGGTTTGTGAGAAGAACACACATGCAATGACACTGGTGGATCCATATGCGGTTTGTGAGAAGAAAAGACATGCAATGGCACCGGGTGTGGTTCATGAAATGAACACATATCCAATGAGCTCAGGTGGATCCATATGTGGTTCGTGAGATGAACACACACGCAATGACTCTGCTAGATCCATGTGGTTTGTGAAAAGAACACACATGCGATGACTCTAGCTATGGTTAATGAAAAGAACACACATGCAATGACACCGGTGGATCCATATGTGGTTTGTGAAAAGAACACACATGCAATGACTATAGTTATGGTTAATGAAAAGAACACACATGCAATGACACTAGTGGATCCATATGTGGTTTGTGAAAAGAACAGACATGCAATGAACTCTGGTGGATCCATATGTGGTTTGTGAGAAGAACACACATGCAATGGAACTGGTTGTGGTTCATGAAAAGAACACACATCCAATGACACTGTGTAGCACCCCGGTAAAACCACTACTAGAAAATCGCTGTGTTTTGTCTTTATGCATCACCATGATCGCAGTGTCATGTCATCATGCCACATTGCATTTGAGCATCATCGTATCATCATGCATAAGTTCATCAAAAACTATTTTCTAAAAGCCTGTATTCGTTTTCTAAATACCCTTCTTTTGTTCAAATATAAAACCCTCGGTCTATCCGAATATTTTATTTGTCTAAAAACTAACTACAAAAGTCTTTTAAATAAATAAATAAAACTTATACTATTTTTGGGAGGCAGCCAACTAGGCCCAAAAGCCTAGCCGGCCACCTCCAGACCAAACCCTAAACTAGTCCGCCCAAACCCTAACCATCTAATCCCACCCGCCGCACTCCCTAGCTACGCTGGCAAGACACCTGGCCGCAAGATCACAGACACACAGCACCCAGCGGTGCACCACGACACACACGCACGCGGTCAACCCCGCCAGCCCGACTCCACCACCCCTGTTCGGCCCACCCACCGACAACGCTCTCGCCTCGATCCCATCGTGGCCCGCTCCCCTTGTCCGTTTCTCGCCACCCGACCCCGCTCTCCCTCTCCTCGTCCCACAACCACCGCCAGGGGAGAAGCCCCGCTCGATCCCCCGGCCCCGAGATCGCCATCGACCCAACGCTCGCCGGTCCCTCCTCTATCCTGGCACCATCGCCGCTGGTCGTCATGTCGCCTCCCTCTCCCGTGAGCACCACCGTCCGTGGCCCTGCCTCCCTGGAGCCCGCCGCCACTGCCAAGCTTCCCTCAGGCGCCGCCGCCCTCCAGAGCCTCTGCCCCGAGTCTCTCACGGCGCCTCTACGTGCCTCCTGCCGCCACCGCCGTCTTCGGCCCCGGGCCTGCATCCCTGCTGCGTCGCCTCTGCTCGCCTCTACCCCGCACCTCCAAGGTCGACTTTGACCTCCTACTCGCGCTAGTGCCTTTGTCGTCGTCTTGTCGCCCTCGGCCCGCTCTCCTCGCCCAGGTCGTGTCTGTCTTCCGCGTCCCTGCTTCGTCATCCCTGCCGCAGGTCGCCAGCGCCCTCCCCGAGTTCGCCTCCTTCCTGTGCGCTTTGCTCGAGGAACGCATGCGCCTTCCCAAGCCAAGGACCCCGCCTCGCCACCGCGGGCGCCCTTCATCCTGTCTACCTTGCCTCACGGCCGCCCATGAAGCCGCCGTCTCGTCTCCCTCCATGGCCGCCGTCGACCTCGCCCCTGCCCAAGCACTCCGTCGCCCACAGCGGAGCTCCCCCATCGACTCCACCGCGCGTTCCCACCCTCTCCGCAGCACATGCGGAAGCTAGCGCCCTCCTCCATGTTTCTCCATGTTCGACCTGCCGTTGCGACCCCGCGGCTCTCGCCGCTAGGTGAGGTTCGTGAGCAGTTTTGGAGGACCTATTGTTGTGCTCCATCGACAGGTTTTCCTATGCGCGCTCCTCGAACGAACGTTGAGGCCTTTTGCTTTTGTCCTATGCTCAGGTACTGTAGATGTTGATGTTAGAGGGCCGCATGTTTGTGAACCTCTAGCTTGTCGTCGATCGATGCCGAGTACCGCATTGCCAAGATCTGCAGCATGTACATGGACGGAGGAGGATCTTGTACACACACATGAACACCTCTGCCTTGGACAAGAGCTACCACACAGACCCGAGACCGAACCCTGAAGACCCCGATCCCGAAGTCCGAAGACCGAATCCGAACCTCTAAGCCCCAAGATCGTCGATCCGACATGTGTGACCCCTACCTAACCGACCCTATTTTATAAATTGCTATATATAATTGTTGCATCTAAACTGTCATATTCACATACATATTCGTTTGGTTGGGGATACTTGGTCGGTTCACCTCATAATTAAATATGGAGCTAATATGCGGGCTATTCTTGTCTTATACCACCTCCATTTAAATTTGTGTAGCGAACCGATGCCATGTTTTGTCTTGTTAATTCAACATTTAAATTGTGGGGTATCTAAACAACATAAACCACCTAAGTAATTGTCGGGACCCCGGTTCCGCTTAATATTGCCTAGTTGCATCGCATCTTGGCCATGTCATAAATCATACATGCATCATGCCCGATCTTCTGTCGTAGTATTAAATAGTGCACTCGGTGTTTCTTTTAGTGTTTTGGTTCTTCGCAGATTAGGCCGTTGAGTGGATGCGAGTATCGACAAGTTCTTCAGATATGAACCATCGGCTATGTTTGCCTGGCGAGCAATCTCCCCCTTTCTACCTATTTTGCATTTATAGTCTTTACTTCCTTCCTGTTGATCTATTGCTATCCGTGTCGCGATGCTTTAGTGTTCCGTACCAGATATATTCCGTGCAGCCTTTATATTGCCTTGGACACCTCCTATTACCTGTTGTTTGGTAGACAGATGGTCTTGAGAGTCGTAGTCGCTTGTTCAGGTGCGATCCCGTGTCGTGAAGTACCACACAGTTGTTGGAATGTTGTCATATGCTTTACAGTGGAGAGGATCATGACTTTAAATACAACTATTAAATTGCTGGGACAACTAATGAAAGAGGCACCAGTGGGCAATATATGCTATTTTGTTTTTATGTCCACTTGTGTCCCGTAGGCCCCGAGTACTTGATACCTGTTCCTTGACTATTCGCACTATCCACATCCGCTAGACCCTATGGATCCTCCTTAGCAAGAGCTTGATTCATTTCTTATTTCTTGGGGCCACAAAGTAGTTTGGGGCTTTATTACTATCCTATACTTATGCCATGCTTTAATGCTTTATTTACGATTGTGCGTGGAGCACATGTACTGTTTTGGAATGTGGAATGTTTTCGCGATATCGACAAGCCCAGTCACACTTTCGGGTTCCCAGTCATTTACATCCATTGGCACAAATCCTGGGTCCGTCTCGGAGCCAGCCAACTTCGTTACGGGTAGCTTAGTGGGGTGGCCCCCTAAAATATTTTATGAATCCTGTGATTGCTTTGTCGTGAAAGCCTCGTTGGGTTTTGATTTGGTTTTTCCGAGGTTGATCGTGTGTGTGTTGCTATTTGTGCACCCCTGCAGGGTAAATCTTTCTGAAAGCCGTGTCGCAGTTATGGACGACTTGGAGCACAGTATCTCGATCATAGAGAAGCATAACTAAAGTAGTGCTATAAATTTGACTTAATATGTGACTAGTAATCAGCTTCACTACAATGGAATGGATAATAAAAGTGCCAACAACTGGTGGAACTGGGGTGTATCGTGTCATGTTATACCTGCCTAGTAAGTTTCGCAACTCCAATGGAATGAAATAAAAGTGCCAACAACTGCTGAGTTTGGGATGTCACATGCTAATTGTATCTGACTAGTAAGTACTTCAACTACAACTGAATGGTTAACTAAAACCGCCCACTACCTATGCTATCAGGATGACTCATGCTATCTATATCTTACTAGTAAGTGCTGCAACTATAATGGAATGAATAAAACTGCCAACTGTGTGAGTTCCTCGGTTTGACTTCCTTGTTTGGTCTCGAGGGGGAATACCAGGATGGGTATGATTGGTGTTAGTATAAGTTTGGTTCCTAATAGGTCTTTCTTATCTCTCTCTAATAGCCGACAGTTGCATCGACTCTCTATAGGTTGTTTAGTGCATGCTGCGCTGCAGCTTTAGCCCACCATACCTATGTAGGTGAGAGCCGCCGAATTCTAGCCATGTGTCTTGGCCTCGATCGACGCTCCTCTTTTTCCTTTGCCCTTTGTTGGCACCCCCTTTTGTTTTAGCAGGTTTGCGATCGACCTCGTTAGCATGGTTACCCTTCCGGCTTGGCCTAGGCAGGGTTATGGACGCCATTGGTTATTCTTCAGGGCTCTTAGCCCCATTTGCATCTTATCCGTACTCGAATGTTGTATCGTTTTCAAGGTGAATTGGATCTTTGAATTGTATATCTGTATTCTTGACTCTTTGAGTCGTTGTTGTATATAAATGTTCTGTGGGTTCCATCGTGGACTAATGTGTAATGGTATTACTCTGTTTTCCACCCGCACGCAAGTGCCTGGTGGGCGTCCTTGAATCGTTTCTATGCGGGTTTGGCGGGAAGCGCTAAAATCTGCATAGGGTCGATTCGAGGGTGTTACACACTGGTGGATCCGTATGTGGTTTGTGAAAAGAACAGACATACTATGACTCTGGTGGATCGACATGTGGTTCATGAAAAGAACACACATGCAATGGCAGTGGTGGATCCATATGTGGTTTGTGAGAATAACATACATGCAATGAACTCCGGTGGATCCATATGTGGTTCCTGAGAAGAACACACATGCAATGACACTGGGTATGGTTCATGAAAAGAACACACATCCAATGACACTGGTGGATCCTTATGTGGTTTGTGAAAAAAACACATGCAATGACTCTAGTGGATCCACATGTGGTTTGTGAAAAGAACACACATGCAATGACACTGGTGGATAAATGTGGTTTGTGAGAATAACAGACATGCAATGAACTCTGGTGGATCCATATGTGGTTCATGAAAATAACACACATGCAATGACTCTAGATGTGGTTTGTGAGAAGAACACACATGCAATGACACTAGTGGATCCATATGTGGTTTGTGAGAAGAACACACATCCAACGACACTAGTGGTTCCATATGTGGTTTGTGAGAAGAACACACATGCAATGACACTAGGTGTGGTTCATGAAAAGAACACACATCCATTAACGCTGGTGGATCCTTATGTAGTTTGTGAAAAGAACACACATGCAATGACTCCATATGTGGTTTGTGAGAAGAACACACACGCAATGACTCTAGATGTGGTTTGTGAGAAGAACACACATGCAATGACACTGGTGGATCCATATGTGGTTTGTGACAAGAAAAGACATGCAATGGATCTGGGTGTGGTTCATGAAAAGAACACACATCAAATGAACTCGGGTGGATCCATATGTGGTTTGTGAGAGGAACACACATGCAATGACTCTAGTGGATCCATGTGGTTTGTGAAAAGAACACACATGCAATGACTAGCTATGGTTAATGAAAAGAACACACATGCAATGACACTAGGTGTGGTTCATGAAAATAACACACATCCAATGACAGTGGTGGAACCATATGTGGTTTGTGAAAAGAACACACATGCTATGACTCTGGTGGGTCGACATGTGGTTTGTGAAAAGAACACACATGCAATGACACTGGTGGATCAATGTGGTTTGTGAGAATAACAGACATGCAATGAACACTGGTGGATCCATATGTGGTTCATGAAAAGAACACACATGCAATGACTCTAGATGTGGTTTGTGAGAAGAACACACATGCAATGACACTAGTGGATCCATATGTGGTTTGTGAGAAGAACACATAGCCAATGACACTGGTGGATCCATATGTGGTTGGTGAGAAGAACACACATGCAATGACACTGGGTGTGGTTCATGAGAAGAACACACATCCAATGACACTGGTGGATCCTTATGTGGTTTGTGAGAAGAACACACATGCAATGTATCCATATGTGGTTTGTGAGAAGAACACACATGCAATGACACTAGTGGATCCATATATGGTTTGTGAGAAGAACAGACATGCAATGGCACTTGGTGTGGTTCATGAAAAGAACACACATCGAATGAACTCTGGTGGATCCATATATGGTTTGTGAGAAGAACACACATGCAATGACTCTGGTGGATCCATGTTGTTTGTAAAAAGAACAGACATGCAATGACTCAGCTATGGTTAATGAAAAGAACACACATGCAATGACACTGGTGGATCCATATGTGGTTTGTGAAAATAACAGACATGCTATGAACTCTGGTGGATCCACATGTGGGTGAGAAGAATACACATGCAATGACACTGGTTGTGGTTCATGAAAAGAACACACATCCAATGACACTGGTGGATCCTTATGTGGTTTGTAAGGACACACATGCAATGTATCCATATGTGGTTTGTGAGAAGAACACACATGCAATGACACTAGTGGATCCATATATGGTTTGTGAGAAGAACAGACATGCAATGGCACTTGGTGTGGTTCATGAAAAGAACACACATCGAATGAACTCTGGTGGATCCATATGTGGTTTGTGAGAAGAACACACATGCAATGACTGGTGGATCCATGTTGTTTGTAAAAAGAACAGACATGCAATGACTCAGCTATGGTTAATGAAAAGAACACACATGCAATGACACTGGTGGATCCATATGTGGTTTGTGAAAATAACAAACATGCAATGACTCTAGCTATGGTTAATGAAAAGAACACACATGCAATTACACTGGTGGATCCATATGTGGTTTGTGAAAATAACAGACATGCTATGAACTCTGGTGGATCCACATGTGGGTGAGAACAATACACATGCAATGACACTGGTTGTGGTTCATGAAAAGAACACACATCCAATGACACTGGTGGATCCTTATGTGGTTTGTGAAAAGAACATACATGCAATCACTCTAGTGGATCCACATGTGGTTCATGAAAAGAATAGACATGCAATGACACTGGTGGATCAATGTGGTTTGTGGGAATAACAGACATGCAATGAACTCTGATGGATCCATATGTGGTTCATGAAAAGAACACACTGCAATGACACTGGGTGTGGTTCATGAAAAGAACACGCATCCAATGACACTGGTGGATCCTTATGTGGTTTGTGAAAATAACACACATGCAATGACTCTGGTGGATCCATATGTGGTTTGTGAAAAGAACACACATGCAATGACACTGGTGGATCAATGTGGTTTGTGAGAATAACACACATGCAATGAACTCTGGTGGATCCATATGTGGTTTGTGAGAAGAACACACATGCAATGAAACTGGTTGTGGTTCATGAAAAGAACACACATCCAATGACACTGGTGGATCCTTATGTGGTTTGTGAAAAGAACAGACATACAATGACACTTGGTGTGGTTCATGAGAAGAACACACATCCAATGACACTGGTGGATCCTTATGTGGTTTGTGAAAAGAACACACATGCAATGACTCCGTATGTGGTTTGTGAGAATAACACACATGCAATGACACTGGTGGATCCATATGTGGTTTGGGAGAAGAAAAGACATGCAATGGCACTAGGTGTGGTTCATGAAATGAACACACATCCAATGAAATCAGGTGGATCCATATGTGGTTTGTGAGATGAACACACATGCAATGACTCTGCTGGATCCATGTGGTTTCTGAAAAGAACACACATGCAATGACTCTAGCTATGGTTAATGGAAAGAACACACATGCAATAACACCGGTGGATCCATATGTGGTTTGTGAAAAGAACACACATGCAATGACTATAGCTATGGTTGATGAAAAGAACACACATGCAATGACAATGGTGGATCCATATGTGGCTTGTGAAAAGAACAAACATGCAATGAACTCTGGTGGATCCATATGTGGTTTGTGAGAAGAACACACATGCAATGAAACTGGTTGTGGTTCATGAAAAAACACACATCCAATGACACTGGTGGATCCTTATGTGGTTTGTGAAAAGAACAGACATACTATGACTCTAGTGGATCAACATGTGGTTCATGAAAAGAACACACATGCAATGACCGTGGTGGATCTATATGTGGTTTGTGAGAATAACATACATGCAATGAACTCTGGTGGATCCATATGTGGTTCCTGAGAAGAACACACATGAAATGACACTGGGTGTGGTTCATGAAAAGAACACACATCCAATGACACTGGTGGATCCTTATGTGGTTTGTGGAAAAAACACATGCAATGACTCCGGCGGATCCACATGTGGTTTGTGAAAAGAACACACATGCAATGAGACTGCTGGATCAATGTGGTTTGTGAGAATAACAGACATGCAATGAACTCTGGTGGATCCATATGTGGTTCATGAAAATAACACACATGCAATGACTCTACATGTGGTTTGTGAGAAGAACACACATGCAATGACACTGGTGGATCCATATGTGGTTTGTGAGAAGAACACACATCAAATGAGACTAGTGGATCCATTTGTGGTTTGTGAGAAGAACACACATGCAACGACACTAGGTGAGGTTCGTGAAAAGAACACACATCCATTAACGCTGGTGGATCCTTATGCGGTTTGTGAAAAGAACACACATGCAATGACTCCATATGTGGTTTGTGAGAAGAACACACAGGCAATGACTCCCGATGTGGTTTGTGAGAAGAACACACATGCAATGACCGTGGTGGATCCATATGTGGTTCATGAAAAGAACACACATGAAATGACTCTAGATGTGGTTTGTCAGAAGAACACACATGCAATGACACTAGTGGATCCATATGTGGTTTGTGAGAAGAACACACATCCAATGACACTGGTGGATCCATATGTGGTTTGTGAGATGAACACACATGCAATGACACTGGGTGTGGTTCATGAAAAGAACACACATCCAATGACACTGGTGGATCCTTATGTGGTTTGTGGAAAAAAACACATGCAATGACTCCGGCGGATCCACATGTGGTTTGTGAAAAGAAGACACATGCAATGACACTGCTGGATCAATGTGGCTTGTGAGAATAACAGACATGCAATGAACTCTGGTGGATCCATATGTGGTTCATGAAAATAACACACATGCAATGACTCTACATGTGGTTTGTGAGAAGAACACACATGCAATGACACTGGTGGATCCATATGGGGTTTGTGAGAAGAACACACATCAAATGAGACTAGTGGATCCATTTGTGGTTTGTGAGAAGAACACACATGCAATGACACTAGGTGAGGTTCGTGAAAAGAACACACATCTATTAACGCTGGTGGATCCTTATGCGGTTTGTGAAAAGAACACACATGCAATGACTCCATATGTGGTTTGTGAGAAGAACACACAGGCAATGACTACCGATGTGGTTTGTGAGAAGAACACACATGCAATGACAGTGGTGGATCCATATGTGGTTTGTGAGAAGAACAGGCATGCAATGGCACTTGGTGTGGTTCATGAAAAGAACACACATCCAATGAACTCTGGTGGATCCATATGTGGTTGGTGAGAGGAACACACATGCAATGACTCTGGTGGATCCATGTGGTTTGTGAAAAGAACACACGTGCAATGACACTGGGTGTGGTTCATGAACAGAACACACATCCAATGACAGTGGTGGATCCTTATGTGGTTTGTGAAAAGAACACACATGATAGGACTCTGGTGGGTCCACATGTGGTTTGTGAAAAGAATACACATGCAATGACACTAGTAGATCAATGTGGTTTTTGAGAATAACAGACATGCAATGAACACTGGTGGATCCATATGTGGTTCATGAAAAGAACATACGTGCAATGACTCTAGATGTGGTTTGTGAGAAGAACACACATGCAATGACACTAGTGGATCCATATGTGGTTTGTGAGAAGAACACACATCCAATGACACTGGTGGATCCATATGTGGTTTGTGAGAAGAACACACATGCAATGACACTGGGTGTGGTTCATGAGAAGAACACACATCCAATGACCCTTGTGGATCCTTATGTGGTTTGTGAGAAGAACACACATGCAATGTCTCCATATGTGGTTTGCGAGAAGAACACACATGCAATGACACTGGTGGATCTATATATGGTTTGTGAGAAGAACTGACATGCAATGGCACTTGGTGTGGTTCATGAAAAGAACACACATCGAATGAACTCTGGTGGATCCATATGTGGTTTGTGAGAATAACACACATGCAATAACTCTGGTGGATCCATGTGGTTTGTGAAAAGAACACACATGCAATGACTCAGCTATGGTTAATGAAAAAACACGCATGTAATGACACTGGTGGATCCATATGTGGTTTGTGAAAATAACACACATGCAATGACTCTAGCTATGGTTAATGAAAAGAACACACATGCAATTACACTGGTGGATCCATATGTGGTTTGTGAAAAGAACAGACATGCTATGAACTCTGGTGGATCCATATGTGGGTGAGAAGAACACACATGCAATGACACTGGTTGTGGTTCATGAAAAGAACACACATCCAATGACACTGGTGGATCCTTATGTGGTTTGTGAAAAGAACATACATGCAATGACTCTAGTGGATCCACATGTGTTCATGAAAAGAACACACATCAAATGAACTCTGGTGGATCCATATGTGGTTTGTGAGAATAACACACATGCAATAACTCTGGTGGATCCATGTGGTTTTTGAAAAGAACAGACATCCAATGACTCAACTATGTTTAATGAAAAAACACGCATGTAATGACACTGGTGGATCCATATGTGGTTTGTAAAAATAACACACATCCAATGACTCTAGCTATGGTTAATGAAAAGAACACACATGCAATTACACTGGTGGATCCATATGTGGTTTGTGAAAAGAACAGACATGCTATGAACTCTGGTGGATCCATATGTGGGTGAGAAGAACACACATGCAATGACACTGGTTGTGGTTCATGAAAAGAACACACATCCAATGGCACTGGTGGATCCTTATGTGGTTTGTGAAAAGAACATACATGCAATGACTCTAGTGGATCCACATGTGGTTCATGAAAAGAACACACATGCAATGACACTGGTGGATCAATGTGGTTTGTGAGAATAACAGACATGCAATGAACTCTGGTGGATCCATATGTGGTTCATGAAAAGAACACACATGCAATGACACTTGGTGTGGTTCATGAAGAGAGCACACATCCAATGAAACTGGTGGATCCTTATGTGGTTTGTGAAAAGAACACACATGCAATGACTCTGGTGGATCCACATGTGGTTTGTGAAAAGAACACACATGCAATGACACTGGTAGATCAATGTGGTTTGTGAGAATAACAAACATTAAATGAACTCTGGTGGATCCATGTGTGGTTCATGAAAAGTACACACATGCAATGACTCTATATGTGGTTTGTGAGAAGAATACACATGCAATGACACTGATGGATCCATATGTGGTTTGTGAGAAGAACACACATGCAATGAAACTTGGTGTGGTTCATGAGAAGAACACACATCCAATGACACTGGTGGATCCTTATGTGGTTTGTGAAAAGAACACACATGCCATGACTCCGTATGTGGTTTGTGAGAAGAACACACATGCAATGACACGGGGGGATCCATATGTGGTTTGTCAGAAGAAAAGACATGCAATGGCACTAGGTGTGGTTCATGAAATGAACACACATCCAATGAACTCTGGTGGATCCATATGTGGTTTGTGAGAGGAACACACATGCAATGACTCTAGTGGATCCATGTGGTTTGTGAAAAGAACACACATGCAATGACTAGCTATGATTAATGAAAAGAACACACATGCAATGACACTAGGTGTGGTTCATGAAAAGAACACACATCCAATGACAATGGTGGATCCTTATGTGGTTTGTGAAAAGAACACACATGATATGACTCTGGTGGGTCCACATGTGGTTTGTGAAAAGAACACACATGCAATGACACTGGTGGATCAATGTGGTTTGTGAGAATAACAGACATGCAATTAACACTGGTGGATCCATATGTGGTTCATGAAAAGAACACACATGAAATGACTCTAGATGTGGTTTGTCAGAAGAACACACATGCAATGACACTAGTGGATCCATATGTGGTTTGTGAGAAGAACACACATCCAATGACACTGGTGGATCCATATGTGGTTTGTGAGAAGAACACACATGCAATGACACTGGGTGTGGTTCATGAGAAGAACACACATCCAATGACACTGGTGGATCCTTATGTGGTTTCTAAGAAGAACACACATGCAATGTATCCATATGTGGTTTGTGAGAAGAACACACATGCAATGACACTAGCGGATCCATATGTGGTTCATGAAAAGAACATACATGCAATCACTCTAGATGTGGTTTGTGAGAAGAACAGACATGCAATGACACTAGTGGATCCATATGTGGTTTGTGAGAAGAACACACATCCAATGACACTGGTGGATCCATATGTGGTTTGTGAGAAGAACACACATGCAATGACACTAGGTGTGGTTCATGAGAAGAACACACATCCAATGACCCTTGTGGATCCTTATGTGGTTTGTGAGAAGAACACACATACAATGTCTCCATATGTGGTTTGTGAGAAGAACACACATGCAATGACACTGGTGGATCTATATATGGTTTGTGAGAAGAACTGACATGCAATGGCACTTGGTGTGGTTCATGAAAAGAACACACATCGAATGAACTCTGGTGGATCCATATGTGGTTTGTGAGAATAACACACATGCAATAACTCTGGTGGATCCATGTGGTTTTTGAAAAGAACAGACATGCAATGACTCAGCTATGGTTAATGAAAAAACACGCATGTAATGACACTGGTGGATCCATATGTGGTTTGTGAAAATAACACACATGCAATGACTCTAGCTATGGTTAATGAAAAGAACACACATGCAATTACACTGGTGGATCCATATGTGGTTTGTGAAGAGAACAGACATGCTATGAACTCTAGTGGATCCATATGTGGGTGAGAAGAACACACATGCAATGACACTGGTTGTGGTTCATGAAAATAACACACATCCAATGACACTGGTGGATCCTTATGTGGTTTGTGAATAGAACATACATGCAATGACTCTGGTGGATCCACATGTGGTTCATGAAAAGAACACACATGCAATGACACTGGTGGATCAATGTGGTTTGTGAGAATAACAGACATGCAATGAACTCTGGTGGATCCATATGTGGTTCATGAAAAGAACACACATGCAATGACTCCGTATGTGGTTTGTGAGAAGAACACACATGCAATGACACGGGGGGATCCATATGTGGTTTGTCAAAAGAAAAGACATGCAATGGCACTAGGTGTGGTTCATGAAATGAACACACATCCAATGAACTCTGGTGGATCCATATGTGGTTTGTGAGAGGAACACACATGCAATGACTCTAGTGGATCCATGTGGTTTGTGAAAAGAACACACATGCAATGACTAGCTATGATTAATGAAAAGAACACACATGCAATGACACTAGGTGTGGTTCATGAAAAGAACACACATCCAATGACAATGGTGGATCCTTATGTGGTTTGTGAAAAGAACACACATGATATGACTCTGGTGGGTCCACATGTGGTTTGTGAAAAGAACACACATGCAATGACACTGGTGGATCAATGTGGTTTGTGAGAATAACAGACATGCAATTAACACTGGTGGATCCATATGTGGTTCATGAAAAGAACACACATGAAATGACTCTAGATGTGGTTTGTCAGAAGAACACACATGCAATGACACTAGTGGATCCATATGTGGTTTGTGAGAAGAACACACATCCAATGACACTGGTGGATCCATATGTGGTTTGTGAGAAGAACACACATGCAATGACACTGGGTGTGGTTCATGAGAAGAACACACATCCAATGACACTGGTGGATCCTTATGTGGTTTCTAAGAAGAACACACATGCAATATATCCATATGTGGTTTGTGAGAAGAACACACATACACTGACACTAGTGGATCCATATATGGTTTGTGAGAAGAACAGACATGCAATGGCACTTGGTGTGGTTCATGAAAAGAACACACATCGAATGAACTCTGGTGGATCCATATGTGGTTTGTGAGAAGAACACACATGCAATGACTCTGGTGGATCCATGTGGTTTGTGAAAAGAACAGACATGTAATGACTCAGCTATGGTTAATGAAAAGAACACAGATGCAATGACACTGGTGGATCCATATGTGGTTTGTGAAAATAACACACATGCAATGACTCTAGCTATGGTTAATGAAAAGAATACACACCCAATTACACTGGTGGATCCATATGTGGTTTGTGAAAAGAACAGACATGCTATGAACTCTGGTGGATCCATATGTGGGTGAGAAGAACACACATCCAATGACACTGGTGGATCCTTATGTGGGTTGTGAAATGAATAGACATACTATGACTCTGGTGGATCGACATGTGGTTCATGAAAAGAACACACATGCAATGACAGTGGTGGATCCATATGTGGTTTGTGAGAATAACATACATGCAATGAACTCTGGTGGATCCATATGTGGTTCCTGAGAAGAACTCACATGCAATGACACTAGGTGTGGTTCATGAAAAGAACACACATCCAATGACACTGGTGGATCCTTATGTGGTTTGTGAAAAAAAACACATGCAATGACTCTGGTGGATCCACATGTGGTTTGTGAAAAGAACACAAATGCAATGACACTGGTGGATCAATGTGGTTTGTGAGAATAACACACATGCAATGAACTCTGGTGGATCCATATGTGGTTCATGAAAATAACACACATGCAATGACTCTAGATATTGTTTGTGAGAAGAACACACATGCAATGACACTAGTGGATCCATATGTGGTTTGTGAGAGGAAGCCACATCCAACGACACTAGTGGATCCATATGTGGTTTGTGAGAAGAACACACATCCATTAACGTTGGTGGATCCTTATGTGGTTTGTGCAAAGAACACACATGCAATGACTCCATATGTGGTTTGTGAGAAGAACACATAGGCAATGACTCCAGATGTGGTTTGTGAGAAGAACACACATGCAATGACACTTGTGGATCCATATGTGGTTTGTGAGAAGAACGGGCATGCAATGGCACGGGGTGTGGTTCGTGAAAAGAACACACATCCAATGAACTCTGGTGGATCCATATGTGGTTTGTGAGAGGAACACACATGCAATGACTCTGGTGGATCCATGTGGTTTGTGAAAAGAACACACATGCAATGACACTGGGTGTGGTTCATGAAAAGAACACACATCCAATGATAGTGGTGGATCCTTATGTGGTTTGTGAAAAGAACACACATGATAGGACTCTGGTGGTTCCACATGTGGTTTGTGAAAAGAACAGACATGCAATGACAATAGTGGATCAATGTGGTTTTTGAGAATAACAGACATGCAATGAACACTGGTGGATCCATATGTTGTTCATGAAAAGAACACACATGCAACGACTCTAGATGTGGTTTGTGAGAAGAACACACATGCAATGACACTAGCGGATCCATATGTGGTTCATGAAAAGAACATACATGCAATGACTCTAGATGTGGTTTGTGAGAAGAACAGACATGCAATGACACTAGTGGATCCATATGTGGTTTGTGAGAAGAACACACATCCAATGACACTGGTGGATCCATATGTGGTTTGTGAGAAGAACACACATGCAATGACACTAGGTGTGGTTCATGAGAAGAACACACATCCAATGACACTGGTGGATCCTTATGTGGTTTGTGAGAAGAACACACATACAATGTCTCCATATGTGGTTTGTGAGAAGAACACACATGCAATGACACTAGTGGATCTATATATGGTTTGTGAGAAGAACTGACATGCAATGGCACTTGGTGTGGTTCATGAAAAGAAAACACATCGAATGAACTCTGGTGGATCCATATGTGGTTTGTGAGAATAACACACATGCAATAACTCTGGTGGATCCATGTGGTTTTCGAAAAGAACAGACATGCAATGACTCAGCTATGGTTAATGAAAAAACACGCATGTAATGACACTGGTGGATCCATATGTGGTTTGTGAAAATAACACACATGCAATGACTCTAGCTATGGTTAATGAAAAGAACACACATGCAATTACACTGGTGGATCCATATGTCGTTTGTGAAGAGAACAGACATGCTATGAACTCTGGTGGATCCATATGTGGGTGAGAAGAACACACATGCAATGACACTGGTTGTGGTTCATGAAAAGAACACACATCCAATGACACTGGTGGATCCTTATGTGGTTTGTGAAAAGAACATACATGCAATGACTCTGGTGGATCCACATGTGGTTCATGAAAAGAACACACATGCAATGACACTGGTGGATCAATGTGGTTTGTGAGAATAACAGACATGCAATGAACTCTGGTGGATCCATATGTGGTTCATGAAAAGAACACACATGCAATGACACTTGGTGTGGTTCATGAAAAGAGCATACATCCAATGAAACATGTGGATCCTTATGTGGTTTGTGAAAAGAACACACATGCAATGACTCTGGTGGATCCACATGTGGTTTGTGAAAAGAACACACATGCAATGACACTGGTAGATCAATGTGGTTTGTGAGAATAACAAACATGCAATGAACTTTGGTGGATCCATGTGTGGTTCATCAAAAGTACACACATGCAATGACTCTAGATGTGGTTTGTGAGAAGAACACACATGCAATGACACTGGGTGTGGTTCATGAGAAGAACACACATCCAATGACACTGGTGGATCCTTATGTGGTTTGTGAGAAGAACACACATGCAATGTCTCCATATGTGGTTTGTGAGAAGAACACACATGCAATGACACTGGTGGATCTATATATGGTTTGTGAGAAGAACTGACATGCAATGAAACTTGGTGCGGTTCATGAAAAGAACACACATCGAATGAACTCTGGTGGATCCATATGTGGTTTGTGAGAATAACACACATGCAATAACTCTGGTGGATCCATGTGGTTTTTGAAAAGAACAGACATGCAGTGACTTAGCTATGGTTAATGAAAAAACACGCATGTAATGACACTGGTGGATCCATATGTGGTTTGTGAAAATAACACACATGCAATGACTCTAGCTATGGTTAATGAAAAGAACACAATTGCAATTTCACTGGTGGATCCATATGTGGTTTGTGAAAAGAACAGACATGCTATGAACTCTGGTGGATCCATATGTGGGTGAGAAGAAGACACATGCAATGACAGTGGTTGTGGTTCATGAAAAGAACACACATCCAATGACACTGGTGGATCCTTATGTGGTTTGTGAAAAGAACATACATGCAATGACTCTGGTGGATCCACATGTGGTTCATGAAAAGAACACACATGCAATGACACTGGTGGATCAATGTGGTTTGTGAGAATAACAGACAAGCAATGAATTCTGGTGGATCCATATGTGGTTCATGAAAAGAACACACATGCAATGACACTTAGTGTGGTTCATGAAAAGAGCACACATCCAATGAAACTGGTGGATCCTTATGTGGTTTGTGAAAAGAACACACATGCAATGACTCTGGTGGATCCACATGTGGTTTGTGAAAAGAACACACATGCAATGACACTGGTAGATCAATGTGGTTTGTGAGAATAACAAACATGCAATGAACTCTGGTGGATCCATGTGTGGTTCATGAAAAGTACACACATGCAATGACTCTAGATGTGGTTTGTGAGAAGAACACACATGCAATGACACTGGTGGATCCATATGTGGTTTGTGAGAAGAACACACATGCAATGAAACTTGGTGTGGTTCATGAGAAGAACACACATCCAATGACACTGGTGGATCCTTATGTGGTTTGTGAAAAGAGCACACATGCAATGACTCCGTATGTGGTTTGTGAGAAGAACACACATGCAATGACACGGGTGGATCCATATGTGGTTTGTCAAAAGAAAAGACATGCAATGGCACTGGGTGTGGTTCATGAAATGAACACACATCCAATGAACTCTGGTGGATCCATATGTGGTTTGTGAGAGGAACACACATGCAATGACTCTAGTGGATCCATGTGGTTTGTGAAAAGAACACACATGCAATGACTAGCTATGATTAATGAAAAGAACACACATGCAATGACACTAGGTGTGGTTCATGAAAAGAACACACATCCAATGACAATGGTGGATCCTTATGTGGTTTGTGAAAAGAACACACATGATATGACTCTGGTGGGTCCACATGTGGTTTGTGAAAAGAACACACATGCAATGACACTGGTGGATCAATGTGGTTTGTGAGAATAACAGACATGCAATTAACACTGGTGGATCCATATGTGGTTCATGAAAAGAACACACATGAAATGACTCTAGATGTGGTTTGTCAGAAGAACACACATGCAATGACACTAGTGGATCCATATGTGGTTTGTGAGAAGAACACACATCCAATGACACTGGTGGATCCATATGTGGTTTGTGCGAAGAACACACATGAATGACACTGGGTGTGGTTCATGAGAAGAACACACATCCAATGACACTGGTGGATCCTTATGTGGTTTGTAAGAAGAACACACATGCAATGTATCCATATGTGGTTTGTGAGAAGAACACACATGCAATGACACTAGTGGATCCATATATGGTTTGTGAGAAGAACAGACATGCAATGGCACTTGGTGTGGTTCATGAAAAGAACACACATCGAATTAACTCTGGTGGATCCATATGTGGTTTGTGAGAAGAACACACATGCAATGACTCTGGTGGATCCATGTGGTTTGTGAAAAGAACAGACATGCAATGACTCAGCTATGGTTAATGAAAAGAACACACATGCAATAACACTGGTGGATCCATATGTGGTTTGTGAAAATAACACACATGCAATGACTCTAGTGGATCCATATATGGTTTGTGAGAAGAACAGACATGCAATGGTACTTGGTGTGGTTCATGAAAAGAACACACATCGAATGAACTCTGGTGGATCCATATGTGGTTTGTGAGAAGAACACACATGCAATGACTCTAGTGGATCCATGTGGTTTGTGAAAAGAACAGACATGCAATGACTCAGCTATGGTTAATGAAAAGAACACACATGCAATGACACTGGTGGATCCATAAGTGGTTTGTGAAAATTACACACATGCAATGACTCTAGCTATGGTTAATGAAAAGAATACACACCCAATTACACTGGTGGATCCATATGTGGTTTGTGAAAAGAACAGACATGCTATGAACTCTGGTGGATCCATATGTGGGTGAGAAGAACACACATGCAATGAAACTGGTTGTGGTTCATGAAAAGAAGACACATCCAATGACACTGGTGGATCCTTATGTGGGTTGTGAAAATAACAGACATACTATGACTCTGGTGGATCGACATGTGGTTCATGAAAAGAACACACATGCAATGACAGTTGTGGATCCATATGTGGTTTGTGAGAATAACATACATGCAATGAACTCTAGTGGATCCATATGTGGTTCCTGAGAAGAACTCACATGCAATGACACTAGGTGTGGTTCATGAAAAGAACACACATCCAATGACACTGGTGGATCCTTATGTGGTTTGTGAAAAAAACACATGCAATGACTCTAGTGGATCCACATGTGATTTGTGAAAAGAACACACCTGCAATGACACTAGTGGATCAATGTGGTTTGTGAGAATAACAGAAATGCAATGAACTCTGGTGGATCCATATGTGGTTCATGAAAATAACACACATGCAATGACTCTAGATGTGGTTTGTGAGAAGAACACACATGCAATGACACTAGTGGATCCATATATGGTTTGTGACAAGAACAGACATGCAATGGCACTTGGTGTGGTTCATGAAAAGAACACACATCGAATGAACTCTGGTGGATCCATATGTGGTTTGTGAGAAGAACACACATGCAATGACTCTGGTGGATCCATGTGGTTTGTGAAAAGAACAGACATGCAATGACTCAGCTATGGTTAATGAAAAGAACACACATGCAATGACACTGGTGGATCCATATGTGGTTTGTGAAAATAACACACATGCAATGACTCTAGTGGATCCATATATGGTTTGTGAGAAGAACAGACATGCAATGGTACTTGGTGTGTTTCATGAAAAGAACACACATCGAATGAACTCTGGTGGATCCATATGTGGTTTGTGAGAAGAACACACATGCAATGACTCTGGTGGATCCATGTGGTTTGTGAAAAGAACAGACATGCAATGACTCAGCTATGGTTAATGAAAAGAACACACATGCAATGACACTGGTGGATCCATATGTGGTTTGTGAAAATAACACACATGCAATGACTCTAGCTATGCTTAATGAAAAGAATACACACCCAATTACACTGGTGGATCCATATGTGGTTTGTGAAAAGAACAGACATGCTATGAACTCTGGTGGATCCATATGTGGGTGAGAAGAACACACATGCAATGAAACTGGTTGTGGTTCATGAAAAGAAGACACATCCAATGACACTGGTGGATCCTTATGTGGGTTGTGAAAATAACAGACATACTATGACTCTGGTGGATTGACATGTGGTTCATGAAAAGAACACACATGCAATGACAGTGGTGGATCCATATGTGGTTTGTGAGAATAACATACATGCAATGAACTCTAGTGGATCCATATGTGGTTCCTGAGAAGAACTCACATGCAATGACACTAGGTGTGGTTCATGAAAAGAACACACATCCAATGACACTGGTGGATCCTTATGTGGTTTGTGAAAAAAACACATGCAATGACTCTAGTGGATCCACATGTGATTTGTGAAAAGAACACACCTGCAATGACACTAGTGGATCAATGTGGTTTGTGAGAATAACAGAAATGCAATGAACTCTGGTGGATCCATATGTGGTTCATGAAAATAACACACATGCAATGACTCTAGATGTGGTTTGTGAGAAGAACACACATGCAATGACACTAGTGGATCCATATATGGTTTGTGACAAGAACAGACATGCAATGGCACTTGGTGTGGTTCATGAAAAGAACACACATCGATGAACTCTGGTGGATCCATATGTGGTTTGTTAGAAGAACACACATGCAATGACTCGGTGGATCCATGTGGTTTGTGAAAAGAAGACATGCAATGACTCTATGGTTAATGAAAAGAACACACATGCAATGACACTGGTGGATCCATATGTGGTTTGTGAAAATAACACACATGCAATGACTCTAGTGGATCCATATATGGTTTGTGAGAAGAACAGACATGCAATGGTACTTGGTGTGTTTCATGAAAAGAACACACATCGAATGAACTCTGGTGGATCCATATGTGGTTTGTGAGAAGAACACACATGCAATGACTCTGGTGGATCCATGTGGTTTGTGAAAAGAACAGACATGCAATGACTCAGCTATGGTTAATGAAAAGAACACACATGTAATGACACTGGTGGATCCATATGTGGTTTGTGAAAATAACACACATGCAATGACTCTAGCTATGCTTAATGAAAAGAATACACACCCAATTACACTGGTGGATCCATATGTGGTTTGTGAAAAGAACAGACATGCTATGAACTCTGGTGGATCCATATGTGGGTGAGAAGAACACACATGCAATGAAACTGGTTGTGGTTCATGAAAAGAAGACACATCCAATGACACTGGTGGATCCTTATGTGGGTTGTGAAAATAACAGACATACTATGACTCTGGTGGATCGACATGTGGTTCATGAAAAGAACACACATGCAATGACAGTGGTGGATCCATATGTGGTTTGTGAGAATAACATACATGCAATGAACTCTAGTGGATCCATATGTGGTTCCTGAGAAGAACTCACATGCAATGACACTAGGTGTGGTTCATGAAAAGAACACACATCCAATGACACTGGTGGATCCTTATGTGGTTTGTGAAAAAAACACATGCAATGACTCTAGTGGATCCACATGTGATTTGTGAAAAGAACACACCTGCAATGACACTAGTGGATCAATGTGGTTTGTGAGAATAACAGAAATGCAATGAACTCTGGTGGATCCATATGTGGTTCATGAAAATAACACACATGCAATGACTCTAGATGTGGTTTGTGAGAAGAACACACATGCAATGACACTAGTGGATCCATATATGGTTTGTGACAAGAACAGACATGCAATGGCACTTGGTGTGGTTCATGAAAAGAACACACATCGAATGAACTCTGGTGGATCCATATGTGGTTTGTGAGAAGAACACACATGCAATGACTCTGGTGGATCCATGTGGTTTGTGAAAAGAACAGACATGCAATGAACTCTGGTGGATCCATATGTGGGTGAGAAGAACACACATGCAATGAAAATGGTTGTGGTTCATGAAAAGAACACACATCCAATGACACTGGTGGATCCTTATGTGGGTTGTGAAAAGAACAGACATACTATGACTCTGGTGGATCGACATGTGGTTCATAAAAAGAACACACATGCAATGACAGTGGTGGATCCATATGTGGTTTGTGAGAATAACATACATGCAATGAACTCTGGTGGATCCATATGTGGTTCCTGAGAAGTACTCACATGCAATGACACTAGGTGTGGTTCATGAAAAGAACACACATCCAATGACACTGGTGGATCCATATGTGGTTTGTGAAAAAAAACACATGCAATGACTCTGGTGGATCCACATGTGGTTTGTGAAAAGAACACACCTGCAATGACACTAGTGGATCAATGTGGTTTGTGAGAATAATAGACATGCAATGAACTATGGTGGATCCATATGTGGTTCATGAAAATAACACACATGCAATGACTCTAGATATGGTTTGTGAGAAGAACACACATGCAATGACACTAGTGGATCCATATGCGGTTTGTGAGAGGAAGACACATCCAACGACACTAGTGGATCCATATGTGGTTTGTGAGAAGAACACACATCCATTAACGCTGGTGGATCCTTATGTGGTTTGTGCAAAGAACACACATGCAATGACTCCATATGTGGTTTGTGAGAAGAACACACAAGCAATGACTCCAGATGTGGTTTGTGAGAAGAACACACATGCAATGACACTTGTGGATCCATATGTGGTTTGTGAGAAGAACACACATGCAATGACACTGGGTGTGGTTCGTGAAAAGAACACACATCCAATGAACTTTGGTGGATCCATATGTGGTTTGTGAGAGGAACACACATGCAATGACTGTAGTGGATCCATGTGGTTTGTGAAAAGAACACACATGCAATGACTAGCTATGGTTAATGAAAAGAACACACATGCAATGACACTGGGTGTGGTTCATGAAAAGAACACACATCCAATGACAGTGGTGGATCCTTATGTGGTTTTTGAAAAGAACACACATGATATGACTCTAGTGGGTCCACATGTGGTTTGTGAAAAGAACACACATGCAATGACACTGGTGGATCAATGTGGTTTGTGAGAATAACAGACATGCAATGAACACTGGTGGATCCATATGTGGTTCATGAAAAGAACACACATGCAACGACTCTAGATGTGGTTTGTGAGAAGAACACACATGCAATGACACTAGCGGATCCATATGTGGTTTGTGAGAAGAACACACATCCAATGACACTGGTGGATCCATATGTGGTTTGTGAGAAGAACACACATGCAATGACACTGGGTGTGGTTCATGAGAAGAACACACATCCAATGACACTAGTGGATCCTTATGTGGTTTGTGAGAAGAAGAACACACATGCAATGTCTCCATATGTGGTTTGCAAGAAGAACACACATGCAATGACACTAGTGGATCCATATATGGTTTGTGAGAAGAACAGACATGCAATGGCACTAGGTGTGGTTCATGAAAAGAACACACATCGAATGAACTCCGGTGGATCCATATGTGGTTTGTGATAAGAACACACATGCAATGACTCTGGTGGATCCATGTGGTTTGTGAAAAGAACAGACATGCAATGACTCAGCTATGGTTAATGAAAAGAACACACATGCAATGACACTGGTGGATCCATATGTGGTTTGTGAAAATAACACACATGCAATGACTCTAGCTATGTTTAATGAAAAGAACACACATCCAATTACACTGGTGGATCCATATGTGGTTTGTGAAAAGAACAGACATGCTATGAACTCTGGTGGATCCATATGTGGGTGAGATTGGCGTGCTCGTTGTTCGATGTAGAGCTCGTTGGGAACCCCAAGAGGAAGGTATGATGAGCACAGCAGCAAGTTTCCCTCAGTTATGAAACCAAGGTTTAATCGAACCAGTAGGAGCAAGGAAACACCCGAAAGGAGTTACTAGCTGAGCTTTGGCAGGGCGCACTACCGGTGCTACTAGCAACGTGGAGACCTACACAACACAACCACAGAACTTTGTCCCCAACTTGCGATGAGGTTGTCAATCTCACCGTGTTTTGGAGAAAACAAAGGATTAAACGTATCGAATGGAAAGAAGTAAAAGTTTGCAGAAAGTAAACACAAAGAAGTAAAAGATTGTAGATTGTATGTAAAAGACAAGGACCGAGATCCATAGTTCACTAGAGGTGGCTCTCCTTAAGATAGATAACATGCTGGGTGAACAAATTACAGCGGGGCAATTGACAAACACCGAGAAAGCAATACATGCATATACTAATCATCTTGACTCATTTGAGACTTGATTGGGCATTACAACATAATACATAGACCGCCATCCAACTACATCTATGACTAATAATCCAGCTTTAGGTTATCATCCGAACCCCCTCTAGTATTAAGTTGCAAGCAACAGATTATTGCTTTATGAACTGCGTGTAAAGTAAACAATACGATTGTTCTATGACCACAGGATTGTTGTTTTCTCCCTAGTAGCAACAGCACGTCTAGTACCTTAGAGATTTCTGTCACTTCCCCAGATTACCATAGGCATGAACCCACTATCGAGCATAAATACTAACTCTTGGAGTTGCTAGCATCTACTTGGCCAAGATAGCTACTAACAACGGAAAGCATGCAAGATCACAAATAACAAAGACATGATAGAATCAATGATCAATCTGAAATAGCATCTCAATATCCATCGGATCCCCGCAAACACAACATGTATGATTACAAATAGATGATCTTGATCATGAACGGAGCTCACAAGATCTAAACATGAAAGCACAAAGGAGGAGAACCAGCCATCTAGCTACTACATGGATCTGTAGTCCAAGGATGAACTACTCACGCATCACACCGGAGGCTTGCATGGTGATGAAGAAGGCCTCCAGGGTGAATTCCCCTCTCCGGCAGGGTGCCGGGAAGAGCTTCAGATCCCTCCCAATCTAGGGATGGAGATGACTGCGGCTATAGACTCTTTCGTGGATTTTTGATTGGGCACTTAGGGTTTTCGTCCCGAGGGAAATATATAGGCGGAAGGAGAGGCTGAGGGGGTGCCGAGAGCGGCCACACCACCCCTGGCGTGGGCCAGGCCTGGACGCGTGGCCAGGTGGTGTGGTGGCTCCCTGGCCCTTCTCCGTCTCGTATTCTGGCACTTGATCCCTTCCGGAAAAATAGGCACTTTGGCTTTTGTCCCGTCCAATTCCGAGAATATTCATTTTCTGACTTTCCTGGAACCAAAAATAGCAGAAAACAGGCAGCTGGCACTGTGACTCTTGTTAATAGGTTAGTCCAAGAAATCATATGAAAAGTACTCCAAAGTTGGAACAAAACACAAGAAAGTGGATAAAGCCAAGCATGGAACATCAAAAATTATAGATACATTTGCAATGTATCAACATCCCCAAGCTTAACTCCTGCTCGTCCTCGAGTAGGTAAGTGATAAAAAGAAAGAATAATTTTTGAGGTGACATGCACCATCAAAGACTTGATCAAAGTATTTGCAAAACATTCAAAGATGGGATCATAGTACTTCAATCATAACATGAAAGACAAGGTTCTAGCAATAAGCAAAGAAACTATGATGCAACATGAAAAGGCACAAACAAAAGATTCATGAATAAAATGCTTTGCAAGACATTTGTTTGTTTCACATAAATAAAACATGGCATAATAGTACTCATCTTGTCCCTCAATATAGTAGCAAATATAAATGCATAGGACACCTTCAAAGTTCATAAGAGTGACTAGATACAATAGTTTAAAACAAGCAATAACAAGTTATGCATCAATCAACTAGTCTTGGGACAATGCACATAGAACTAAGAATGGCCACTATGCTCTCAAAGTAGGTGCATAAAGATAGAAGGTGGAGACTCAATATAGTGGTGGAAGAAAGGCCTTTTGTAAAAGGAAGTAGGGATTCAAGTCTCATAAAGAGCTTCCAAAAATTATGGTACTTGTAACTTTCAGCTCTCATTGCCCCTATCATAAGCATCTTGAAGGTGATTAAGGTTAAAGTGGCACAACTAAGAGGATATGCTTGACAAGTTATAAACCGAAATCTCATGCCCCTTACTTACGAAGACCGATCCTCATGCTACTCAACTTCAGTCACGAGTAAGCTCTTGTCATTGTAAGTATATGTGTATCATTAAGAACTGCCAACGGGGTACCCCTTGCACATGATACGGGAGCTTTCCCATAATCAAAATGACAAAGCAAGCAGACAATGAGCATCTTAGCGATATTTTTATTTGTTATTTGCATAGGTTTTTATTGAGGATGCTTCATAGGGTGCTCATTATGGTGATGCTGCAAGTTTCCACCATGATTAGGCATGGCTTAGGCTAGCGGCCTAGGCGTTTCTCTAACACACATACAAACTCCATGATCTTACAAGTTCCACTTTTATTTTACACCGCCGGGATCCGTAAGTAAAAGAACATGATATCAACGGGGTACAAAGTACAAGTGCAATGTTGAAAGCGTTCCCCATGGTACATGGTTCTGCTAATTTCAACTTATAAAGCGCAAGCATATACGCAACAAAGAAGGACCCAATGGTTCAAGTTTATTAGAGGCAAAAAAGTAAAGTGTGCCATCAAGTTCGTGAGAGCTTTAATCACTAGTTTTCTCATAACAAGTTTAATTCGGAAGGTAAACAAAAGCATGAATATACTTGGAATAGCATATGCTAGTAGGTAGGTATGGTGGACTCGTTGGAATAACTTGGTTTAAGGAGTTGGATGTATGAGTGGAACTCATACTTGGTCATGGAGGCTAGCAAGCATGGGGCGACAAACTAAGAGAACAATAATGGCCATAATCATGCAGAGCGACAAAACATCATTGATCAAAGCATAAAGTGATACTAAAATTTGAAAACTAAAGGATCAGAAAGGCTATGGTGACTTGAGATAGTCATAACATGGTGTGAGCATGCGCCAAGTCAACCCAAATAAAGCATCAAAGGAGAATACCACTATACTATGCTTTAATATGCTAAAACAACGCATGATTCATCCAAGGCACATTAAGAAATATCAATTGTTTATAACAAGTCATGATACAGCAAAGAATATTAATCATAAAGCCAAAATAATATCAAGCATGGCATGACAAAGCATAGGCCACAGTTAAAAACGAGCTCTTTTTACCACATAAGCGTGAACTTTCCTACTCTTTTCCAAACCAAACCAAACTCTTTGCAAACCAATGTATGAAAGAGGGGGTCCAACCAATTTATTCAGCAAACTAAGAAAACGAAGCAAACGAAAAAAAAACGAAAACGAAAAAGAAGACGCTCCAAGAAGAACACAAATGTGCATGAAACAATAAAAATGAAGTGTTTGGAAGAAACCTGGGATTTTTATTGATGAAGAGGGGGATGCCTTAGGCATCCCCAAGCTTTGACGCTTGTACTTCTTGGATATTTCTTGGGGTGACACGTGTGGCATCCCCAAGCTTGAGCTTTATTCCATCCTTCATCTCATTACTCATTCCTTCCATACACCTGAAATTTTTCCTTCATACAAAACTTCACACAATCTTATTAGCGACATTAGTGCACTTAAGATAAATAAGTCTTAAGGTTCAGTTCTAACACCAAATAAACTTACATTAGAACACTAGCTACTGTAGCACTTCCCTCAAAAAGCTCAATTCCCAAAAGAACTCAAAAAGGAACCAACAAGAAGCAAATGCAAATAATGGCAGAAATCTGTCAAAACAGACCAGCAGGTAAAGACAAATTTTTTCTAAGACCTTATGTTGCTCAAATCAAAAAGTGTTGAACTAACGAAAGTTAGATAACAACCTGGAGAATAAGCACAAAAATTCACGCCTCAAAAGGATGTACAGAGATTTTACATGAATTTTTACGGTGAAGCACAAAAATCTGTTTCGGGACAGCAACTTTCCTAATCATTACTTCTCTCTCATTAGAGGTTACTCTTGGCACAAAAAGCAAATAAAAAGGATAAGGAGCAGTTATTACTGAAGTAATAACTTCCAAGACTCATCTAAAACTTTTGGGTTATCTCCCAATAAGTACTTTTCTTTAACGCCTTTAAGTTAGGCATAAGAAGCAAGAAAAAGGATCAAGTATTCTCAAATGAAGAAGCATTAAGATCAATACCAGAAATATTTTCAACAAGGCAAGGTATATCATCCAAGTAAGTTCTAGAGGATCCTTTCTCAATGCTCTTGGATTCACTATTCTCATCAAAAGGGTTTGCAGGAACAATCCAATCAATATTCTTTTCTATGGCATCATGTATTGCTACTAGTTTAAAGGGTATTGGTATCTTAGGTTCCTCCCCATTAGGTTCAGTTTTGTTCATCTTTTCTCGTGTACCAACAACATCTACACATGAGCCTAGCATATTGAAATGTTCAAAAACTTTTCTAGCTTCCTTGGCAACATCATACAACTCCTTAAACAAAGTTTCTAGAATAAAATCCCTCTTTTCAGGGTCTTCAATTTCTTTAAGATTAAGAAACATTGCTTGCATTAAGGGGTTGAGGTTAACAAACCTAGCATCTAACATGTGAATTAAAGAAGCTGCAGCAATCTCATAATTTGGAGAAAGTTCTACAAGGGATCTATCCTCAGTATCTTCATGTTTGCTAACATGATTAAAGAATTCTTCAACATTATCTTTCCAAATTATAGAACCACTACCAATTGAAAGGTCTTTCAAGGTGAATGTAGGGATCAACATGGTGAGCTAAGGAAGAGGTGACAACTAAAGAAGACTTAATTTTTTTGTGTTTTTGATAAAGAAAGCAAACTAGTAAAACTAATTTTTTTGTGTTTTTGAATAACCAAACAAGCAAACAAAGCAAAAAGAAAACTAAGCAAAACAAAAACAACAAAGTAAAGAGATTGGTTATGAGGGACTCCCCTTGTGAAGATGTCCTTGACTCCCCGGCAACGGCGCCAGGAAATCTTTGATGTGCTCGTCGTTCGACGTAGAGCTCGTTGGGAACCCCAAGAGGAAGGTATGATGAGCACAGCAGCAAGTTTCCCTCAGTTATGAAACCAAGGTTTAATCGAACCAGTAGGAGCAAGGAAACACCCCAAAGGTATTACTAGCTGAGCTTTGGCAGGGCGCACTACCGGTGCTAGTAGCAATGTGGAGACCTACACAACACAACCAGAGAACTTTGTCCCCAACTTGTGATGAGGTTGTCAATCTCACCGTGATTTGCAGAAAACAAAGGATTAAACGTATCGAATGGAAAGAAGTAAAAGTTTGCAGAAAGTAAACACAAAGCAGTAAAAGATTGTAGATTGTATGTAAAAGACAAGGACCGAGATCCATAGTTCACTAGAGGTGGCTCTCCTTAAGATAGATAACATGCTGGGTGAACAAATTACAGCGGGGCAATTGACAAACACCGAGAAAGCAATACATGCATATACTAATCATCTTGACTCATTTGAGACTTGATTGGGCATTACAACATAATACATAGACCGCCATCCAACTGCATGTATGACTAATAATCCACCTTCAGGTTATCATCCGAACCCCCTCCAGTATTAAGTTGCAAGCAACAGATTATTGCTTTACGAACTGCGTGTAAAGTAAACAATACAATTGTTCTATGACCAAAGGATTGTTGTTTTCTCCCTAGTAGCAACAGCACATCTAGTACCTTAGAGATTTTTGTCACTTCCCCAGATTACCAGAGGCATGAACCCACTATCGAGCATAAATACTAACTCTTGGAGTTGCTAGCATCTACTTGGCCAAGATAGCTACTAACAACGGAAAGCATGCAAGATCACAAATAACAAAGACATGATAGAATCAATAATCAATCTGAAATAGCATCTCAATATCCATCGGATCCTCGCAAACACAACATGTATGATTACAAATAGATGATCTTGATCATGAACGGAGCTCACAAGATCTAAACATGAAAGCACAAAGGAGGAGAACCATCCATCTAGCTACTACATGGATCCATAGTCCAAGGATGAACTACTCACGCATCGCACCAGAGGCTTGCATGGTGATGAAGAAGGCCTCCAGGGTGAATTCCCCTCTCCGGCAGGGTGCCGGGAAGAGCTTCAGATCCCTCCTGATCTAGGGATGGAGATGACGGTGGCTACAGACTCTTTCGTGGATTTTTGATCGGGCACTTAGGGTTTTCGTCCCGAGGGCAATATATAGACGGAAGGAGAGGCCGAGGGGGTGCTGGGAGCGGCCACACTACCCCCTGGCGCGGGCCAGGCCTGGCCGCGCGGCCAGGTGGTGTGGTGGCTCCCTAACCCCTTCTCCGTCTCGTATTCTGGCACTTGATCCCTTCTGGAAAAATAGGCATTTTGGCTTTTGTCCCATCCAATTCCGAGAATATTCATTTTCTGACTTTCCTAGAACCAAAAACAGTAGAAAACAGGCAGCTGGCACTTTGGCTCTTGTTAATAGGTTAGTCCAAGAAATCATATGAAAAGTATTCCAAAGTTGGAAAAAAGCACAAGAAAGTGGATAAAACCAAGCATGGAACATCAAAAATTGTAGATACATTTGCAATGTATCAGAGATGAACACACATCCAATGACACTGGGTGTGGTTCATGAAATGAACACACATCCAATGACACTAGTGGATCCTTATGTGGTTTGTGAAAAGAACACACATCCAATGACTCTGGTGGATCTACATGTTGTTTGTGAAAAGAACACATATGGTTTGTGAAAAGAACACACCTGCAATGACACTGGTGGATCAATGTGGTTTGTGAGAATAATAGACATGCAATGAACTCTGGTGGATCCATATGTGGTTCATGAAAATAACACACATGCAATGACTCTAGATATGGTTTATGAGAAGAACACACATGCAATGACACTGGTGGATCCATATGTGGTTTGTGAGAGGAAAACACATCCAACGACACTAGTGCATCCATATGTGGTTTGTGAGAAGAACACACATCCATTAACGCTGGTGGATCCTTATGTGGTTTGTGCAAAGAACACACATGCAATGACTCCATATGTGGTTTGTGAGAAGAACACACAAGCAATGACTCCAGATGTGGTTTGTGAGAAGAACACACATGCAATGACACTTGTGGATCCATATGTGGTTTGTGAGAAGAACAGGCATGCAATGGCACTGGGTGTGGTTCGTGAAAAGAACACACATCCAATGAACTCTGGTGGATCCATATGTGGTTTGTGAGAGGAACACACATGCAATGACTCTGGTGGATCCATGTGGTTTGTGAAAAGAACACACATGCAATGACTAGCTATGGTTAATGAAAATAACACACATGCAATGACACTAGGTGTGGTTCATGAAAAGAACACACATCCAGTGACAGTGGTGGATCCTTATGTGGTTTGTGAAAAGAACACACATGATATGACTCTGGTGGGTCCATATGTGGTTTGTGAAAAGAACACACATGCAATGACACTGGTGGATCAATGTGGTTTGTGAGAATAACAGACATGCAATGAACACTGGTGGATCCATATGTGGTTCATGAAAAGAACACACATGCAATGACTCTAGATGTGGTTTGTGAGAAGAACACACATGCAATGACACTAGTGGATCCATATGTGGTTTGTGAGAAGAACACACATCCAATGACACTGGTGGATCCATATGTGGTTTGTGAGAGGAACACACATGCAATGACACTGGGTGTGGTTCATGAGAAGAACACACATCCAATGACACTAGTGGATCCTTATGTGTTTTGTGAGAAGAAGAACACACATGCAATGTCTCCATATGTGGTTTGCGAGAAGAACACACATGCAATGACACTGGGTGTGGTTCATGAAATGAACACACATCCAATGACACTAGTGGATCCTTATGTGGTTTGTGAAAAGAACACACATCCAATGACTCTGGTGGATCTACATGTTGTTTGTGAAAAGAACACATATGGTTTGTGAAAAGAACACACCTGCAATGAGACTGGTGGATCAATGTGGTTTGTGAGAATAATAGACATGCAATGAACTCTGGTGGATCCATATATGGTTCATGAAAATAACACACAGGCAATGACTCTAGATATGGTTTGTGAGAAGAACACACATGCAATGACACTGGTGGATCCATATGTGGTTTGTGAGAGGAAGACACATCCAACGACACTAGTGGATCCATATGTTGTTTGTGAGAAGAACACACATCCATTAACGTTGGTGGATCCTTATGTGGTTTGTGCAAAGAACACACATGCAATGACTCCATATGTGGTTTGTGAGAAGAACACATAGGCAATGACTCCAGATGTGGTTTGTGAGAAGAACACACATGCAATGACACTTGTGGATCCATATGTGGTTTGCGAGAAGAACAGGCATGCAATGGCACTGGGTGTGGTTCGTGAAAAGAACACACATCCAATGAACTCAGGTGGATCCATATGTGGTTTGTGAGTAGAACACACATGCAATGACTCTGCTGGATCCATGTGGTTTGTGAAAAGAACACACATGCAATGACTCTAGCTATGGTTAATGAAAAGAACACACATGCAATGACACCGGTGGATCCATATGTGGTTTGTGAAAAGAACACACATGCAATGACTCTAGCTATGGTTAATGAAAAGAACACACATGCAATGACACTGGTGGATCCATATGTGGTTTGTGAAAAGAACAGACATGCAATGAACTCGGGTGGATCCATATGTGGTTTGTCAGAAGAACACACATGCAATGATACTGGTTGTGGTTCATAAAAAGAACACACATCCAATGAAACTAGTGGATCCTTATGTGGTTTGTGAAAAGAACAGACATACTATGACTCTGGTGGATCCACATGTGGTTCATGAAAAGAACACACATGCAATGACAGTGGTGGATCCATATGTGGTTTGTGAGAATAACTGACATGCAATTAACTTTGGTGGATCCATATGTGGTTCCTGAGAAGAACACACATGCAATGACACTGGGTGTGGTTCATGAAAAGAACACACATCTAATGACACTGGTGGATCCTTATGTTGTTTGTGAAAAGAACACACTTGCAATGACTCTGGTGGATCCACATGTGGTTTGTGAAAAGAACACACATGCAATGACACTGGTGGATCAATGTGGTTTGTGAGAATAATAGACATGCAATGAACTCTGGTGGATCCATATGTGTTTCATGAAAATAACACACATGCAATGACTCTAGATGTGGTTTGTGAGAAGAACACACATGCAATGACACTGGTGGATCCATATGTGGTTTATGAGAAGAACACACATCCAATGACTCTCATGGATCCATATGTGGTTTGTGAGAAGAACACACATGCAATGACACTGGGTGTGGTTCATGAAAAGAACACACATCCATTGACACTGGTGGATCCTTATCTGGTTTGTGAAAAGAACACACATGCAATGACTCCATATGTGGTTTGTGAGAAGAACACATAGGCAATGACTCCAGATGTGGTTTGTGAGAAGAACACACATGCAATGACACTAGTGGGTCCATATGTGGTTTGTGAGAAGAACAGACATGCAATGGTACAGGTTGTGGTTCATGAAAAGAACACACATCTAATGAACTCTAGTGGATCCATATGTGGTTTGTGAGAGGAACACACATGCAATGACTCTAGTGGATCCATGTGGTTTGTGAAAATAACACACATGCAATGACTAGCTATGGTTAATGAAAAGAACACACATGCAATGACACTGGTGGATCCTTATGTGGTTTGTGAAAAGAACACACATGCAATGACTCTAGCTATGGTTAATGAAAAGAACACACATGCAATGACACTGGTGGATCCATATGTGGTTTGTGAAAAGAACAGACATGCAATGAACTCTGGTGGATCCATATGTGGTTTGTGAGAAGAACACACATGCAATGGCACTTGTTGTGGTTCATGAAAAGAACACACATCCGATGACACTGGTGGATCCTTATGTGGTTTGTGAAAAGAACAGACATGCTATGACTCTGGTGGATCCACATGTGGTTCATGAAAAGAACACACATGCAATGACACTGGTGGATCAATGTGATTTGTGAGAATAACAGACATGCAATGAACTCTGGTGGATCCATATGGGGTTCATGAAAAGAACACACATGCAATGACACTGGGTGTGGTTCATGAAATGACCACACATCCAATGACACTAGTGGATCCTTATGTGGTTTGTGAAAAGAACACACATCCAATGACTCTAGTGGATCTACATGTGGTTTGTGAAAAGAACACACATGCAAGGACACGGGTGGATCAATGTGGTTTGTGAGAATAACAGACATGCAATAAACTCTGGTGGATCCATATGTGGTTCATGAAAAGAACACACATGCAATGACTCTAGATTTGGTTTGTGAGAAGAACACACATGCAATGACATCGGTGGATCCATATGTGGTTTGTCAGAAGAACACACATCCAATGAACTCAGGTGGATCCATATGTGGTTTGTGAGTAGAACACACATGGAATGACTCTGCTGGATCCATGTGGTTTGTGAAAAGAACACACATGCAATGACTCTAGCTATGGTTAATGAAAAGAACACACATGCAATGACACCGGTGGATCCATATGTGGTTTGTGAAAAGAACACACATGCAATGACTCTAGCTATGGTTAATGAAAAGAACACACATGCAATGACACTGGTGGATCCAAATGTGGTTTGTGAAAAGAACAGACATGCAATGAACTCTGGTGGATCCATATGTGGCTTGTGAGAAGAACACACATGCAATGACACTGGTCGTGGTTCATGAAAAGAACACACATCCAATGACACTAGTGGATCCTTATGTGGTTTGTGAAAACAACAGACATACTATGACTCTGGTGGATCCACATGTGGTTCATGAAAAGAACACACATGCAATGATAGTGGTGGATCCATATGTGGTTTGTGGGAATAACAGACATGCAATGAACTCTTGTGGATCCATATGTGGTTCCTGAGAAGAACACACATGCAATGACACTGGGTGTGGTTCATGAAAAGAACACACATCCAATGACACTGGTGGATCCTTATGTTGTTTGTGAAAAGAACACACATGCGATGACTCTGGTGGATCCACATGTGGTTTGTGAAAAGAACTCACCTGCAATGACACTGGTGGATCAATGTGGTTTGTGAGAATAATAGACATGCAATGAACTCTGGTGGATCCATATGTGGTTCATGAAAATAACACACATGCAATGAATCTAGATGTGGTTTGTGAGAAGAACACACATGCAATGACACTGGTGGATCCATATGTGGTTTGTGAGAAGAACACACATCCAATGACACTCATGGATCCATATGTGGTTTGTGAGAAGAACACACATGCAATGACACTGGGTGTGGTTCATGAAAAGAACACACATCCATTGACACTGGTGGATCCTTATCTGGTTTGTGAAAAGAACACACATGCAATGACTCCATATGTGGTTTGTGAGAAGAACACATAGGCAATGACTCTAGATGTTGTTTGTGAGAAGAACACACATGCAATAACACTAGTGGATCCGTATGTGGTTTGTGAGAAGAACAGACATGCAATGGTACTGGTTGTGGTTCATGAAAAGAACACACATCCAATGAACTCTAGTGGATCCATATGTGGTTTGTGAGAGGAACACACATGCAATGACTCTAGTGGATCCATGTGGTTTGTGAAAAGAACACACATGCAATGACTAGCTATGGTTAATGAAAAGAACACACATGCAATGACACTGGTGGATCCTTATGTGGTTTGTGAAAAGAACACACATGCAATGACTCTAGCTATGGTTAATGAAAAGAACACACATGCAATGACACTGGTGGATCCATATGTGGTTTGTGAAAAGAACAGACATGCAATGAACTCTGGTGGATCCATATGTGGTTTGTGAGAAGAATACACATGCAATGGCACTTGTTGTGGTTCATGAAAAGAACACACATCCGATGACACTGGTGGATCCTTATGTGGTTTGTGAAAAGAACAGACATACTATGACTCTGGTGGATCCACATGTGGTTCATGAAAAGAACACACATGCAATGACACTGGTGGATCCATATGTGGTTTGTGAGAACAACAGACATGCAATGAACTCTGGTGGATCCATATGTGGTTCCTGAGAAGAACACACATGCAATGACACTGGGTGTGGTTCACGAAAAGAACACACATCCAATGACACTGGTGGATCCTTATGTTGTTTGTGAAAAGAACACACTTGCAATGACTCTGGTGGATCCACATGTGGTTTGCGAAAAGAATACACCTGCAATGACACTGGTGGATCAATGTGGTTTGTGAGAATAATAGACATGCAATGAACTCCGGTGGATCCATATGTGTTTCATGAAAATAACACACATGCAATGACACTGGTGGATCCATATGTGGTTTGTGAAAAGAACAGACATGCAATGAACTCTGGTGGATCCATATGTGGTTTGTGAGAAGAACACACATGCAATGGCACTTGTTGTGGTTCATGAAAAGAACACACATCTAATGACATTGGTCGATCCTTATGTGGTTTGTGAAAATAACAGACATGCTATGACTCTGGTGGATCCACATGTGGTTCATGATAAGAACACACATGCAATGACACTGGTGGATCAATGTGGTTTGTGAGAATAACAGACATGCAATGAACTCTGGTGGATCCATATGGGGTTCATGAAAAGAACACACATGCAATGACACTGGGTGTGGTTCATGAAATGACCACACATCCAATGACACTAGTGGATCCTTATGTGGTTTGTGAAAAGAACACACATCCAATGACTCTGGTGGATCTACATGTGGTTTGTGAAAAGAACACATATGCAAGGACACGGGTGGATCAATGTGGTTTGTGAGAATAACAGACATGCAATAAACTCTGGTGGATTCATATGTGGTTCATGAAAAGAACACACATGCAATGACTCTAGATTTGGTTTGTGAGAAGAACACACATGCAATGACATCGGTGGATCCATATGTGGCTTGTCAGAAGAACACACATCCAATGAACTCAGGTGGATCCATATGTGGTTTGTGAGTAGAACACACATGAAATGACTCTGCTAGATCCATGTGGTTTGTGAAAAGAACACACCTGCAATGCTCTAACTATGGTTAATGAAAAGAACACACATGCAATGACACCGGTGGATCCATATGTGGTTTGTGAAAAGAACATACATGCAATGACTCTAGCTATGGTTAATGAAAAGAACACACATGCAATGACACTGGTGCATCCATATGTGGTTTGTGAAAAGAACATACATGCAATGAACTCTGGTGGATCCATATGTGGTTTGTGAGAAGAACACACATGCAATGACACTGGTTGTGGTTCATGAAAAGAACACACATCCAATGACACTGGTGGATCCTTATGTTGTTTGTGAAAAAACACACATGCGATGACTCTGGTGGATCCACATGTGGTTTGTGAAATGAACACACATGCAATGACACTGGTGGATCAATGTGATTTGTGAGAATAATAGACATGCAATGAACTCTGGTGGATCCATATGTGGTTCATGAAAATAACACACATGCAATGACTCTAGATGTGGTTTGTGAGAACAACACACATGCAATGACACTGGTGGATCCATATGTGGTTTGTGAGAAGAACACACATCCAATGACACTCATGGATCCATATGTGGTTTGTGAGAAGAACACACATGCAATGACACTGGGTGTGGTTCATGAAAAGAACACACATCCATTGACACTTGTGGATCCTTATGTGCTTTGTGAAAAGAACACACATTCAATGACTCCATATGTGGTTTGTGAGAAGAACACACAGGCAATGACTCCAGATGTGGTTTGTGAGAAGAACACACATGCAATGACCCTAGTGGATCCATATGTGGTTTGTGAGAAGAACAGACATGCAATGGTACTGGTTGTGGTTCATGAAAAGAACACACATCCAATGAACTCTAGTGGATCCATATGTGGTTTGTGAGAGGAACACACATGCAATGACTCTGGTGGATCCATGTGGTTTGTGAAAGAACACACATGCAATGACTAGCTATGGTTAATGAAAAGAACACACATGCAATGACACTGGTGGATCCTTATGTGGTTTGTGAAAAGAACACACATCCAATGACTCTAGCTATGGTTAATGAAAAGAACACACATGCAATGACACTGGTGGATCCATATGTGGTTTGTGAAAAGAACAGACATGCAATGAACTTTGGTGGATCCATATGGGGTTCATGAAAAGAACACACATGCAATGACACTGGGTGTGGTTCATGAAATGACCACACATCCAATGACACTAGTGGATCCTTATGTGGTTTGTGAAAAGAACACACATCCAATGACTCTGGTGGATCTACATGTGGTTTGTGAAAAGAACACATATGCAAGGACACGGGTGGATCAATGTGGTTTGTGAGAATAACAGACATGCAATAAACTCTGGTGGATTCATATGTGGTTCATGAAAAGAACACACATGCAATGACTCTAGATTTGGTTTGTGAGAAGAACACACATGCAATGACATCGGTGGATCCATATGTGGCTTGTCAGAAGAACACACATCCAATGAACTCAGGTGGATCCATATGTGGTTTGTGAGTAGAACACACATGAAATGACTCTGCTAGATCCATGTGGTTTGTGAAAAGAACACACCTGCAATGCTCTAACTATGGTTAATGAAAAGAACACACATGCAATGACACCGGTGGATCCATATGTGGTTTGTGAAAAGAACATACATGCAATGACTCTAGCTATGGTTAATGAAAAGAACACACATGCAATGACACTGGTGCATCCATATGTGGTTTGTGAAAAGAACATACATGCAATGAACTCTGGTGGATCCATATGTGGTTTGTGAGAAGAACACACATGCAATGACACTGGTTGTGGTTCATGAAAAGAACACACATCCAATGACACTGGTGGATCCTTATGTTGTTTGTGAAAAAACACACATGCGATGACTCTGGTGGATCCACATGTGGTTTGTGAAATGAACACACATGCAATGACACTGGTGGATCAATGTGATTTGTGAGAATAATAGACATGCAATGAACTCTGGTGGATCCATATGTGGTTCATGAAAATAACACACATGCAATGACTCTAGATGTGGTTTGTGAGAACAACACACATGCAATGACACTGGTGGATCCATATGTGGTTTGTGAGAAGAACACACATCCAATGACAATGACACTCATGGATCCATATGTGGTTTGTGAGAAGAACACACATGCAATGACACTGGGTGTGGTTCATGAAAAGAACACACATCCATTGACACTTGTGGATCCTTATATGCTTTGTGAAAAGAACACACATTCAATGACTCCATATGTGGTTTGTGAGAAGAACACACAGGCAATGACTCCAGATGTGGTTTGTGAGAAGAACACACATGCAATGACCCTAGTGGATCCATATGTGGTTTGTGAGAAGAACAGACATGCAATGGTACTGGTTGTGGTTCATGAAAAGAACACACATCCAATGAACTCTAGTGGATCCATATGTGGTTTGTGAGAGGAACACACATGCAATGACTCTGGTGGATCCATGTGGTTTGTGAAAGAACACACATGCAATGACTAGCTATGGTTAATGAAAAGAACACACATGCAATGACACTGGTGGATCCTTATGTGGTTTGTGAAAAGAACACACATCCAATGACTCTAGCTATGGTTAATGAAAAGAACACACATGCAATGACACTGGTGGATCCATATGTGGTTTGTGAAAAGAACAGACATGCAATGAACTCTGGTGGATCCATATGTGGTTTGTGAGAAGAACACACATGCAATGGCACTTGTTGTGGTTCATGAAAAGAACACACATCCAATGACACTGGTGGATCCTTATGTGGTTTGTGAAAAGAACAGACATGCTATGAATCTGGTGGATCCACATGTGGTTCATGAAAAGAACACGCATGCAATGACACTAGTGGATCAATGTGGTTTGTGAGAATAACAGACATGCAATGAACTCTGGTGGATCCATATGGGGTTCATGAAAAGAACACACATGCAATGACACTGGGTGTGGTTCATGAAATGAACACACATCCAATGACACTAGTGCATCCTTATGTGGTTTGTGAAAAGAACACACATCCAATGACTCTGGTGGATCTACATGTTGTTTGTGAAAAGAACACATATGCAAGGACACGGGTGGATCAATGTGGTTTGTGAGAATAACAGACATGCAATAAACTCTGGTGGATCCATATGTGGTTCATGAAAAGAACACACATGCAATGACCCTAGATGTGGTTTGTGAGAAGAACACACATGCAACACTGGTGGATCCATGTGTGGTTTGTCAGAAGAACACACATCCAATGACACTGGTGGATACTTATGTGGTTTGTGAAAAGAACAGACATGCTATGACTCTGGTGGATCCACATGTGGTTCATGAAAAGAACACGCATGCAATGACATTGGTGGATCAATGTGGTTTGTGAGAATAACAGACATGCAATGACACTGGGTGTGGTTTATGAAATGAACACACATCCAATGACACTAGTGGATCCTTATGTGGTTTGTGAAAAGAACACACATCTAATGACTCTGGTGGATCTACATGTGGTTTGTGAAAAGAACACATATGCAAGGACACTGGTGGATCAATGTGGTTTGTGAGAATAATAGACATGCAATGAACTCTGGTGGATCCATATGTGGTTCATGAAAAGAACACACATGCAATGACCCTAGATGTGGTTTGTGAGAAGAACACACATGCAATGACACTGGTGGTTCCATGTGTGGTTTGTCAGAAGAACACACATCCAATGACACTAGTGGATCCATATGTGGTTTGTGAGAAGAACACACATGCAATGACACTGGTGGTTCCATGTGTGGTTTGTCAGAAGAACACACATCCAATGACACTAGTGGATCCATATGTGGTTTGTGAGAAGAACACACATGCAATGACACTGGGTGAGGTTCATGAAAAGAACACAGATCCAATGAAACTGGTGGATCCTTATGTGGTTTGTGAAAAGAACACACATGTAATGACTCCATATGTGGTTTGTGAGAAGAACACACATGCAATGACACTGGTGGATCCATATGTGGTTTGTGAGAAGAACAGACATGCAATGGCACTGGGTGTGGTTCATGAAAAGAACACACATCCAATGAACTCTGGTGGATCCATATGTGGTTTGTGAGAAAAACACACCTGCAATGACTCTGGTGGATCCATGTGGTTTGTGAAAAGAACACACATGCAATGAGTCTAGCTATGGCTAATGAAAGGAACACACATGCAATGACACTGGTGGATCCATATGTGGTTTGTGAAAATAACGCACATGCAATGGCTCTAGCTATGTTTAATGAAAAGAACACACATCCAATTACACTGGTGGAACCATATGTGGTTTGTGAAAAGAACAGACATGCAATGAACTCCGGTGGATCCATATGTGGTTTGTGAGAAGAACACACATGCAATGACACTGGTTGTGGTTCATGAAAAGAACACACATCCAATGACACTGGTGGATCCTTATGTGGTTTGTGAAAAGAACAGACATGCTATGACTCTGGTGGATCCACATGTGGTTCATGAAAAGAACACGCATGCAATGACACTGGTGCATCAATGTTGTTTGTGAGAATAACAGACATGCAATGAACTCTGGTGGATCCATATGGGGTTCATGAAAAGAACACACATGCAATGACACTGGGTGTGGTTTATGAAATGAACACACATCCAATGACACTAGTTGATCCTTATGTTGTTTGTGAAAAGAACACACATCTAATGACTCTGGTGGATCTACATGTGGTTTCTGAAAAGAACACATATGCAAGGACACTGGTGGATCAATGTGGTTTGTGAGAATAACTGACATGCAATGAACTCTGGTGGATCCATATGTGGTTCATGAAAATAACACACATGCAATGACCCTAGATGTGGTTTGTGAGAAGAACACACATGCAATGACACTGGTGGATCCATGTGTGGTTTGTCAGAAGAACACACATCCAATGACACTGGTGGATCCTTATGTGGTTTGTGAAAAGAACATACATGCTATGACTCTGGTGAATCCACATGTGGTTCATGAATAGAACACGCATGCAATGACACTGGTGGATCAATGTGGTTTGTGAGAATAACAGACATGCAATGAACTCTGGTGGATCCATATGGGGTTCATGAAAAGAACACACATGCAATGACACTGGGTGTGCTTTATGAAATGAACACACATCCAATAACACTAGTGGATCCTTATATGGTTTGTGAAAACAACACACATCTAATGACTCTGGTGGATCTACATGCGGTTTGTGAAAAGAACACATATGCAAGGACACTGGTGGATCAATGTGGTTTATGAGAATAACAGACATGCAATGAACTCTGGTGGATCCATATGTGGTTCATGAAAAGAACACGCATGCAATGACCCTAGATGTGGTTTGTGAGAATAACACACATGCAATGACACTGGTGGATCCATGTGTGGTTTGTCAGAAGAACACACATCCAATGACACTGTTGGATCCATATGTGGTTTGTGAGAAGAATAGACATGCAATGACACTGGGTGAGGTTCATGAAAAGAACACACATCCAATGAAACTGTTGGATCCTTATGTGGTTTGTGAAAAGAACACACATGCAATGACTCCATATGTGGCTTGTGAGAAGAACACACATGCAATGACAGTGGTGGATCCATATGTGGTTTGTGAGAAGAACAGACATGCAATGGCACTGGGTGTGGTTCATGAAAGGAACACACATCCAATGAACTCGGGTGGATTCATATGTGGTTTGTGAGAAAAACACACATGCAACGACTCTGGTGGATCCATGTGGTTTGTGAAAAGAACACACATGCGATGAATCTAGCTATGGTCAATGAAAAGAACACACATGCAATGACACTAGTGGATCCATATGTTGTTTGTGAAAAGAACACACATGCAATGACTCTAGCTATGGTTAATGAAAAGAACACACATGCAATGACACTGGTGGAACCATATGTGGTTTGTGAAAAGAACAGACATGCAATGAACTCCGGTGGATCCATATGTGGTTTGTGAGAAGAACACACATGCAATGACACTGGTTGTGGTTCATGAAAAGAACACACATCCAATGACACTGGTGGATCCTTATGTGGTTTGTGAAAAGAACAGACATGCAATGACTCTAGTGGATACACATGTGGTTCATGAAAAGAACACACATGCAATGACACTGGTGGATCAATGTGGTTTGTGAGAATAACAGACATGCAATGAACTCTGGTGGAACCATATGTGGTTCATGATAAGAATACACATGCAATGACACTGGGTGTGGTTCATGAAAAGAACACACATCCAATGACACTGGTGGATCCTTATGTTATTTGTGAAAAAAACACACATGCAATGACTCTGGTGGATCCACATGTGGTTTGTGAAAAGAACACACATGCAATGACACTGGTGGATCAATGTGGTTTGTGAGAATAATAGACATGCAATGAACTCTCGTGGATCCATATGTGGTTCATGAAAATAACACACATGCAATGACTCTAGATGTGGTTTGTAAGCAGAACACACATGCAATGACACTGGTGGATCCATGTGTGGTTTGTGAGAAGAACACACATCCAATGACACTAGTGGATCCATATGTGGTTTGTGAGAAGAACACACATGCAATGACATTGGGTGAGGTTCATGAAAAGAACACACATCCATTGACACTGGTGGATCCTTATGTGGTTTATGAAAAGAACACACATGCAATGACTCCATATGTGGTTTGTGAGAAGAACACACATGCAATGACACTGGTGGATCCATATGTGGTTTGTGAGAAGAACAGACATGCAATGGTACTGGTTGTGGTTCATGAAAATAACACACATCTAATGAACTCTAGTGGATCCATATGTGGTCTGTGAGAGGAACACACATGCAATGACTCTGGTGGATCCATGTGGTTTGTGAAAAGATACAACATGCGATGACTAGCTATGGTTAATGAAAAGAACACACATGCAATGACACTGGTGGATTCTTATGTGATTTGTGAAAAGAACACACATGCAATGAGTCTAGCTATGGTTAATGAAAAGAACACACATGCAATGACACTGGTGGATCCATATGTGGTTTGTGAAAAGAACAGACATGCAATGAACTCTGGTGGATCCATATGTGGTTTGTGAGAAGAACACACATGCAATGGCACTTATTGTGGTTCATGAAAAGAACACACATCCAATGACACTGGTGGATCCTTATGTGGTTTGTGAAAAGAACAGACATGCTATGACTCTGGTGGATCCACAAGTGGTTCCTAAAAAGAACAGACATGCAATGACACTGGTGGATCAATGTGGTTTGTGAGAATAACAGACATGCAATGAACTGTAGTGGATCCATATGGGGTTCATGAAAAGAACACTCATGCAGTGACACTCAGTGTGGTTCATGAAATGAACACACATCCAATGACACTAGTGGATCCTTATGTGGTTTGTGAAAAGAACACACATCCAATGACTCTGGTGGATCTACATGTGGTTTGTGAAAAGAACACATATGCAAGGACACAGGTGGATCAATGTGGTTTGTGAGAATAACAGACATGCAATAAATTCTGGTGTATCCATATGTGGTTCATGAAAAGAACACACATGCAATGATTCTAGGTTTGGTTTGTGAGAAGAACACACATGCAATGACATCGTTGGATCCACATGTGGTTTGTCAAAAGAACACACATCGAATGACACTGGTGGATCCATATGTGGTTTGTGAGAACACACATGCAATGACACTGGGTGTGGTTCATGAAAAGAACACACATCCAATGACACTGGTGGATCCTTATGTGGTTTGTGAAAAGAACACACATGCAATGACTCCATATGTGGTTTGTGAGAAGAACACACATCCAAGACACTGGTGGATCCATATGTGGTTTGTGAGAAGAACAGACATGCAATGGCACTGGGTGTGGTTCATGAAGATAACACACATCCACTGAACTCTGGTGGATCCATATGTGGTTTGTGAGAAAAACACACATGCAACGACTCTGGTGGATCCATGTGGTTTGTGAAAAGAACACACATGCAATGAGTCTAGCTATGGTTAATGAAAAGAAAACACATGCAATGACACTGGTGGATCCATATGTGGTTTGTGAAAAGAACACACATGCAATGACTCTAGCTATGGTTAATGAAAAGAACACACATGTAATGACACTGGTGGAACCATATGTGGTTTGTGAAAAGAACAGACATGCAATGAACTCTGGTGGATCCATATGTGGTTTGTGAGAAGAACACACATGCAATGACACTGGTTGTGGTTCATGAAAAGAACACACATCCAATGACACTGGTGGATCCTTATGTGGTTTGTGAAAAGAACAGACATGCAATGACTCTAGTGGATCCATATGTGGTTCATGAAAAGAACACACATGCAATGACACTGGTGGATCAATGTGGTTTGTGAGAATAACAGACATCCAATGAGCTCTGGTGGATCCATATGTGGTTCATGAAAAGAATACACATGCAATGACACTAGGTGTGGTTCATGAAAAGAACACACATCCAATGACACTGGTGGATCCTTATGTGGTTTGTGAAAAGAACACACATGCAATGACTCTGGTGGATCCACATGTGGTTTGTGAAAAAACACATGCAATGACATTGGTGGATCAATGTGGTTTGTGAGAATAACCTACATGCAATGAACTCTGGTGGATCCATATGTGGTTCATGAACAGAACACACATGTAATGACTCTAGATGTGGTTTGTGAGAAGAACACACATGCAATGACACTGGTGGATCCATATGTGGTTTGTGAGAAGAACGCGCATCCAATGACACGGGTGGATCCATATGTGGTTTGCGAGAAGAACACGCATGCACTGACACTAGGTGTGGTTCATGAAAAGAACACACATCCAATGACGCTGGTGGATCCTTATGTGGTTTGTGAAAAGAACACACATGCAATGACTCCATATGTGGTTTGTGAGAAGAACACACATGCAATGACATTGGTGGATAAATATGTGGTTCGTGAGAAGAACAGACATGCAATGGCACTGAGTGTGGTTCATGAAAATAACACACATCCAATGAACTCTGGTGGATCCATATGTGGTTTGTGAGAAGAACACACATTTAATGACTCTGGTGGATCCATGTGGTTTGTGAAAGGAACACACATGCAATGAACTCTAGTGGATCCATGTGGTTTGTGAAAAGAACACACATGCAATGAACTCTGGTGGATCCATATGTGGTTTGTGAGAAGAACACACATGCAATGACATTGGTTGTGGTTCATGAAAATAACACACATCCAATGACACTGGTGGATCCTTATGTGGTTTGTGAAAAGAACACACATGCAATGACTGTGGTGGATCCACATTTGGTTTGTGATAATAACACACATGCAATGACATTGGTGGATCAATGTGGTTTGTGAGAATAGCAGACATGCAATGAACTCTGGTGGATCCATATGTGGTTCATGAAAAGAACAAACATGCAATGACACTAGGTGTGGTTCATGAAAAGAACACACATCCAATGACACTGGTGGATCCTTATGTGGTTTATGGAAAGAACACACATGCAATGACTCTGGCGGATCCACATGTGGTTGGTGAAAAGAACACACATGCAATGACACTAGTGGATCAATGTCGTTTGTGAGAATAACAGACATGCAATGAACTCTAGTGGATCCATGTGTGTTTTGTGAAAGAACAAACATGCAATGACACTGGGTGTGTTCCATGAAAATAACACATATCCAATGACACTAGTGGATCCTTATGTGGTTTGTGAAAAGAAAACACATGCAATGGCTCTAGATGTGGTTTGTGAGAAGAACACACATGCAATGACACTGGTGGTTCCATATGTGGTTTGTGGAAAGAACAGACATGCAATGACTCTAGTGGATACACATGTGGTTCATGAAAAGAACACACATGCAATGACACTGGTGGATCAATGTGGTTTGTGAGAATAACAGACATGCAATGAACTCTGGTGGAACCATATGTGGTTCATGAAAAGAATACACATGCAATGACACTGGGTGTGGTTCATGAAAAGAACACACATCCAATGACACTGGTAGATCCTTATGTTATTTGTGAAAAGAACACACATGCAATGACTCTGGTGGATCCACATGTGGTTTGTGAAAAGAACACACATGCAATAACACTGGTGGATCAATGTGGTTTGTGAGAATAATAGACATGCAATGAACTCTAGTGGATTCATATGTGGTTCATGAAAATAACACACATGCAATGACTCTAGATGTGGTTTGTGAGCAGAACACACATGCAATGACACTGGTGGATCCATGTGTGGTTTGTGAGAAGAACACACATCCAATGACACTAGTGGATCCATATGTGGTTTGTGAGAAGAACACACATGCAATGACATTGGGTGTGGTTCATGAAAAGAACACACATCCATTGACACTGGTGGATCCTTATGTGGTTTATGAAAAGAACACACATGCAATGACTCCATATGTGGTTTGTGAGAAGAACACACATGCAATGACACTGGTGGATCCATATGTGGTTTGTGAGAAGAACAGACATGCAATGGTACTGGTTGTGGTTCATGAAAATAACACACATCTAATGAACTCTATTGGATCCATATGTGGTCTGTGAGAGGAACACACATGCAATGACTCTGGTGGATCCATGTGGTTTGTGAAAAGATACAACATGCAATGACTAGCTATGGTTAATGAAAAGAACACACATGCAATGACACTGGTGGATCCTTATGTGATTTGTGAAAAGAACACACATGCAATGACTCTAGCTATGGTTAATGAAAAGAACACACATGCAATGACACTGGTGGATCCATATGTGGTTTGTGAAAAGAACAGACATGCAATGAACTCTGGTGGATCCATATGTGGTTTGTGAGAAGAACACACATGCAATGGCACTTATTGTGGTTCATGAAAAGAACACACATCCAATGACACTGGTGGATCCTTATGTGGTTTGTGAAAAGAACAGACATGCTATGACTCTGGTGGATCCACAAGTGGTTCCTGAAAAGAACAGACATGCAATGACACTGGTGGATCAATGTGGTTTGTGAGAATAACAGACATGCAATGAACTGTAGTGGATCCATATGGGGTTCATGAAAAGAACACTCATGCAATGACACTCGGTGTGGTTCATGAAATGAACACACATCCAATGACACTAGTGGATCCTTATGTGGTTTGTGAAAAGAACACACATCCAATGACTCTGGTGGATCTACATGTGGTTTGTGAAAAGAACACATATGCAAGGACACAGGTGGATCAATGTGGTTTGTGAGAATAACAGACATGCAATAAATTCTGGTGGATCCATATGTGGTTCATGAAAAGAACACACATGCAATGATTCTAGGTTTGGTTTGTGAGAAGAACACACATGCAATGACATCGTTGGATCCGCATGTGGTTTGTCAAAAGAACACACATCCAATGACACTGGTGGATCCATATGTGGTTTGTGAGAACACACATGCAATGACACTGGGTGTGGTTCATGAAAAGAACACACATCCAATGACACTGGTGGATCCTTATGTGGTTTGTGAAAAGAACACACATGCAATGACTCCATATGTGGTTTGTGAGAAGAACACACATCCAAGACACTGGTGGATCCATATGTGGTTTGTGAGAAGAACAGACATGCAATGGCACTGGGTGTGGTTCATGAAGAGAACACACATCCAATGAACTCTGGTGGATCCATATGTGGTTTGTGAGAAAAACACACATGCAATGACTCTGGTGGATCCATGTGGTTTGTGAAAAGAACACACATGCAATGAGTCTAGCTATGGTTAATGAAAAGAAAACACATGCATGACACTGGTGGATCCATATGTGGATTGTGAAAAGAACACACATGCAATGACTCTAGCTATGGTTAATGAAAAGAACACACATGTAATGACACTGGTGGAACCATATGTGGTTTGTGAAAAGAACAGACATGCAATGAACTCTGGTGGATCCATATGTGGTTTGTGAGAAGAACACACATGCAATCACACTGGTTGTGGTTCATGAAAAGAACACACATCCAATGACACTGGTGGATCCTTATGTGGTTTGTGAAAAGAATAGACATGCAATGACTCTAGTGGATCCATATGTGGTTCATGAAAAGAACACACATGCAATGACACTGGTGGATCAATGTGGTTTGTGAGAATAACAGACATGCAATGAACTCTGGTGGATCCATATGTGGTTCATGAAAAGAATACACATGCAATGACACTAGGTGTGGTTCATGAAAAGAACACACATCCAATGACACTGGTGGATCCTTATGTGGTTTGTGAAAAGAACACACATGCAATGACTCTGGTGGATCCACATGTGGTTTGTGAAAAAACACATGCAATGACATTGGTGGATCAATGTGGTTTGTGAGAATAACCTACATGCAATGAACTCTGGTGGATCCATATGTGGTTCATGAACAGAACACACATGTAATGACTCTAGATGTGGTTTGTGAGAAGAACACACAAGCAATGACACTGGTGGATCCATATGTCGTTTGTGAGAAGAACGCGCATCCAATGACACGGGTGGATCCGTATGTGGTTTGCGAGAAGAACACGCATGCAATGACACTAGGTGTGGTTCATGAAAAGAACACACATCCAATGACGCTGGTGGATCCTTATGTGGTTTGTGAAAAGAACACACATGCAATGACTCCATATGTGGTTTGTGAGAAGAACACACATGCAATGACATTGGTGGATAAATATGTGGTTCGTGAGAAGAACAGACATGCAATGGCACTGAGTGTGGTTCATGAAAATAACACACATCCAATGAACTCTGGTGGATCCATATGTGGTTTGTGAGAAGAACACACATTTAATGACTCTGGTGGATCCATGTGGTTTGTGAAAGGAACACACATGCAATGAACTCTAGTGGATCCATGTGGTTTGTGAAAAGAACACACATGCAATGAACTCTGGTGGATCCATATGTGGTTTGTGAGAAGAACACACATGCAATGACATTGGTTGTGGTTCATGAAAATAACACACATCCAATGACACTGGTGGATCCTTATGTGGTTTGTGAAAAGAACACACATGCAATGACTCTGGTGGATCCACATTTGGTTTGTGATAATAACACACATGCAATAACATTGGTGGATCAATGTGGTTTGTGAGAATAGCAGACATGCAATGAACTCTGGTGGATCCATATGTGGTTCATGAAAAGAAAAACATGCAATGACACTAGGTGTGGTTCATGAAAAGAACACACATCCAATGACACTGGTGGATCCTTATGTGGTTTATGGAAAGAACACACATGCAATGACTCTGGCGGATCCACATGTGGTTGGTGAAAAGAACACACATGCAATGACACTAGTGGATCAATGTCGTTTGTGAGAATAACAGACATGCAATGAACTCTAGTGGATCCATGTGTGTTTTGTGAAAGAACAGACATGCAATGACACTGGGTGTGTTCCATGAAAATAACACATATCCAATGACACTAGTGGATCCTTATGTGGTTTGTGAAAAGAACACACATGCAATGGCTCTAGATGTGGTTTGTGAGAAGAACACACATGCAATGACACTGGTGGTTCCATATGTGGTTTGTGGAAAGAACAGACATGCAATGACTCTGGTGGATCCATGTGTGGTTTGTGACAATAACACACATCCAATGACTCTGGTGGATACATATGTGGTTTATGAGAAGAACACATGTCCAATGAACTCTGTTGGATCTATCTTGGCATAATTTGATGTATGCCATGATGTATTTCATTGTACAAGACACTCACTTTCCATTTTTATACTACTCAGTTTTGCCCTTGGTTTTTTGATACTACTCAGTTTTGCCCTCTCTCTCTTTCATAAAAGCCCAAACATGTGATCACTCTGTCTGCTACGCCCTGATTGGTTCTCACAGTTGTCACGCGGATCGTGTGCACCAACCGTTGATCCTGTGTGATCCAACAAGGATCGTTGCATCGTGCCCTTCACAGTACAGCGTGAGACAGCACGGACGTCTCCCTCAGTGAGACTTCTACAAGAAGGAACACGATGTCGTCCATGGAAAAAGTCATCGAGTGGTCATGTCACGTTTAATCTAGTGTGCAAAGGCTACTACTGCTACTATAACACATGCACAGGGCAACAGGGTCATCGAGTGCACGGTTGTCGATGGGACGCTGCAATTTATTGCCACTTGATTTGAATAAGACATATCTCATTTTTACGCAGCGCTCTCGATCTCACTTCCCACTAGGCCCTACCGCAAGTAACTTCCATGAGTCAAGGGCCCCCTCGAGTAGATCTAACGTAGCTAGAAATTGGTTCTGTGCCACTTGCATGCAGTGGAATCGCGGTCTTCCATGAGCGTGTTTTCAATGTAGCTCTAAAGTGGAGATCGTGGCTGTTTCAAAAAAAAGGGAACCCAAAAAAAGGTGGAGATCGTGGTAGCCCCACCCCCCCACCCACCACAAGTGTCCACTCGAGGACTACAAATGGTCCAGTGTTTATAAACCTGCTCGGCCTTCTTCTTCCATGTGCTCGTGTCATTTTCCCCAATCTGTCTAGTCCCAAAACCCCAATCTGCACCTACCATGCGCGCCGAAGCTCCTTCGCTTGCACTACCTCCTTCCCTAGGTGCGCCATGAATCGTACGTGTGGAGACGAGCCGGAGGTGAAGCCAGTTGAAGGCACAACAGAAGATGGCTCGGTCATCGCCAAGCAGGCGGAGGCTTCTTCTCCGGGCACGAACGCCGCTCATCGCCGCGCCATCGAGGGTTCGAGCTCATCCGTCCAGCCAGTAGCCGTCGCCACCGAGCAGCAGGTGGCCGACAATGTCGTGGCCAACAATGTCGTGGCCGACAACGTCGTGGTGCTAGCAGCAGATCTGGATGGAGGGTAGGCGGCAGGCAGAGGCAATCCGGTGCTCTACATCAACGACATTGCCGTCCAAGAAATCTTTGAAGCAATCACGGAGAATGACGAGATCAGGGAGGAGGTCCAAGATGAGGAGTCCAAGGTACTACATTTCTAGCTTCTCTAGTTGTAGCCACGGATTTCACTATTCATACATAAGATTTGCTCAATCGTGTATAGATTCTTTTGCTCTTGAAGTAGGGTAGTATATATATGGTTCAAACGGTCGATTGATGCATCTGCTATCTAGTCACAAAACCCCAATCCGTCTAGTCACAAAACCCCAATCTGCTCATCTGCCATCTAGTTGAGTTTGCTAGTCGAGTGTTGATTTCGATACACAACATGCCTATAACATTACATTTCTATTCCTTACTAAGCCCAATGATTCAATTTTGCCCCAATATAGTGCAAGGGCATCTGATGGTGTCGTTTTCTTAGGGATGGTTAGTGAACTTGAGGCAGCAATGTATATAAACAATATAGGTTGTGTTGTTGGTATTTTGGTTCTCCAACTCCATCTCTGAAAAAAATGAGGCCCTTAATTTATTCTCATATGGAACCTATATATATAATCTTTGTATTGTTTCTGATCTATGAATGCGTCGTATGATGCATATGTATATCCCTGGATATTATTTTGTACAATTACATTTCAATTTCTTATTGTGGCTAATGATTCAAATTTGCCCCAAAAGAGAGGCAGACACATTGGTGTCAGATTTTTTTAGGGATGAGTTAGCGAACCTGGAGCCATGTACAAGATCAATATAAGTTGTGCAATTGTTACTTGGTTCGCTTACGCCATCCCTGAAGAAACTTATGAGGCTGCAATCTTTATTCTACATTCATAGAACTATGATATTTGAATTATCTATTTCCATGCATTCATAGTGTATAAGAATTACATTTCAGTTTGTCACCGACGCCGATGATTGAAATTTGCCCCAAAAGAGTTCAAGGGGGACACATATGGTGTCGTGTTTTAGGGATGGGCTGGTGAACCTGAGGCAGCAATGCACACAAACAATATAGGTTGTGTTGTTGGTACTTTGGTTCAGCAACTCCATCTCTGAAACAAATTATGAGCCCTTGATTTATTCTCATATGGAACTACATATATGATCCTTGATTTGTTTCTAATCTTTGAATGATTCGTATGATGCATATGTAAATGAATGGTTTTGATCATAAGTATTTTTAACATGTACCTGAAGATTAATTGTTTGGTTTTTTATTTATAATTACAATATTGTTTTTGTACCTGACTATGTATATCCCCGAATATTGTTTTGTATGATTACATTTCAATTTCTTATTGTGGCCAATGATTCAAATTTTTCCCAAAATAGAGGCAGACACATTGGTGTCAGATTTTTTCAGGGATGAGTTAGTGAACCCGGGGCGATGTACAACAACATTACAGGTTGTATAATTGTTACTTGGTTCACTAACACCATCCCTAAAGAAACTTATGAGGCCCCTAGATTTATTCTACATACACTCTGATCCAATTAATTGTCATTTTGTTGAGATGAAATGATATATGAACTGATCAAACTATTGTTGTGATGCTTACTCTTTGATATCAACTTAATATTGTCTTACATATACATGTTGTCAATTCTTGAGTTGTAATACAATTCAATCATATGTATGAGTTCTAAGTTATGTTCTTAAAATTTAACAGGAGGAGGATGATGACGTGGATGATAGCAAGGAATCCAGGGACAACAAGAGCCGCTACTTGCTGAGGCGGTTACGGTGTGGGCTAATCCGTTTCTACCGTAGGGGAGACTGTTTTGCCTATTCTGTGGCAGAGCAATCAACATGGACCTCGACAGCATGATCCAGCACGCGGTGGGCGTTGCCAAAGGCGGAGGCATAAGGCATAAGCCGATTACCTTGGCGCGGCACACAACCTTTGGCAAATTCCTCCGGGAATATGTCAGGACTGGCCTGTATCCCCTTGACTAGGTTGTCCCTGCCTCCTGCTGATGCCCCTGCCCTGCTAGGCGTCTCCGTGTCCCGGCCTCCTACTGTTGCCCCTGCTTTTATTTTGTTAGTTAATATTACCTATGTGTGGCATGTAAGACAATATATCCGTGGTGTCTCTGGTGAAACTTCTATATATATATATTAATCTACTCCTTTATATGGAGTGCCTCAAAATTTCTAGTGTTCAATTATATTACTGATCATGCTCATGCACACTACAAAATATTTCTAGTGCTCGATTATATTATAATTGTCAAGGAATACACCAACAAGTTAAATTGGTCGAAATTTTGTATTGAAGTAACTAAATGATCTCACATCGGCGGTGGACTCTTGGAGCGGCACGCAGTCTTCAGCAAATTCCTTACAGGTTCAACAACGGGTTGCCGCCGCCCAACTCGGCTCCGAATTCGCTTACAGGTTCAACATGTCAGAACTTGAGCTACCACAGAGATCTCGGCAGAGGTGGCAGAATTGGTGCGGGTGCGACCACGTCGATGGCGAGCTCTGATTCTGAAGGAGGAAAACAGGATCGAGCATGGTTGACACAGTGATAGATCTCACCGGGAATTAATTCTCGTCCCTGCACCGGGCCATTGGTGCGTCCACGATGAGGGCGAGCTCCGACTCGGGATGGGGGGAGAGCGGGGCCGAGCAGGTTCATCACATCCCAGCTCCACGCCATGGCCGCGACCATAGATTGCCGCTCCGGGGAAGAAGAAGAAGAAGAAGAAGACGCGTAATGGATGCAGGCGCCAACGCTGCAAGCCTACAGGGAGGAGAGCGGGGCCGAGCAGGTTCGTCCACGTCCCAGCTCCGGGCCATGGCCGTGATGCCCCACAGATTGCCGCTCCAGGGAAGAAGAAGACGCTTAATGGATGCAGGCGCCAACGCTGCAAGCCTAATTGACGCCTAAGCGACGGGAGCAACATAACGGCGAAAACTGATAGGGGGGCCAACTTGACGGCCGATAGCCTGATATTTTGTATTGAAACGTAAAGTTGAATTCGTGCCGAAAAAGACCCTCTGAGTATTTGGCACGCCAACTGTAGTCATGGCGGCTGATTACAGGCAACTTGGGTACCGCGTCGCCTGGGAGCCCCAACTTTCAGGCCGCAAAATGATATCCCCCCCCCCCCCAACCTGTTTCTCAGAATTGTTGCTTGTGGTTCCAGCAGTTTTATCTTTCTCCATATTAGAGTGATCATCATTTTTTTTATTAGCACCATTGTAACACCCTCGAATCGGCCCTATGCAAGTTTCAGCGATTCCTGCCAAACCCGTATAGAAACGATTCAAAGATGCCCACCAGGCACTTGCGTGCGGGTGAAAAAACGAAGTAATACCATTACACAATAGTCCACGATGGAACCCATTGAACATATATATACAACAACGACTCCATGAGTCAATAATATGATATACAATACAAAGATCCAAATCACCTTGAAAACGATACAACGTCTGAGTACGGATCAGAAGCAAATTGGGCTAAGAGCCCTGAAGAATAACCAATGGCGTCCATAACCCTGCCCAGGTGTCAACACCCGGATTTTTAATCCCAGATGCCCGTTATGCCATACCTCGCAATCCCAGGATTGCCATTTTTGCGAGACATAACGGATTGGATATCACAGTACATCATCCATTACAAACTATACATAAGGTCTTTACACAAATAAGGATCTCATGATCCAGTCTTTAATACAACAAGCAGCGGAAATAAAAGATAGCATAGCGGTGGGATCCATCTTCAGGGGCACAGGCAATGCTGACGAAGGCAGATAGTCCTAGTTATCATAGTCGTCCTGCTGACCATCATCTTGATAATCTCCTTCATAGTCTGGCCATGAAAATAGCCAGGGACAAAAGCCATGAGTACTCTTTAAGTACTCGCAAACTACCACTAACAAGGAGTATAATTCTAAGTTAAAGTGCTAGAGCTTAGTTTAACTATAAAGTTAAGTTTGAAACCTAAGCTAAGTTCTGAAGCAAAGAAAGATAAAGTAAAGTTCTAGAATCACTTAAGTTGGGAAGCTATTATCATAAACACAACCCTGTTGTGGTCAAGTCAAAGTTCATCATTCATTTCAAGTTATTTAGAAAACATCTGACAACGAAACAGTATGGCCATTCCAATCTCCATAATCATGGACGCTATTCAATAGTTTGACACTGTAGAGGTGGTACACTTTCACCACAAGATTCGATACATCTGTGTGGGTAACCCTGAATCATCATACTTAGTATGCAGATAATCAAACATAACCTTCCCTTTACACACCCTAGTATAAGCACCTCTCCTATGAGCATGGCCTCCCAACCATGACCATCAGTCATCTTGGGCACTGCATAGGTGGACATCATTGAGAGGTAGCCTCAGCTCAAACCTCTCCCTTGAGGGAACTAATACTAATGCATATAAATTTCCAGCTAAGCCTTACCCAATTCAGGTAGTGTGGTTGTACGGTAAATTTGGAATGGTATCGCATCCGAATCCAACCATCCGTTTTATAAAAGGGTTAAGGCTCTTGCCTCGTCATTTTCATCATCATAAACCAGTTGTGTTTCTCAACACATGTCAAAACATCTCAATAGAATGACTCATCATTCCAAGGTTTTCACAATTCATTTTCACCCATTTGTTCCCATCTATAGTGACTCAAGTTTTTGATCTACGCTAAACTACTAAGTTAAGAGTGTTCACTAAGGTGGAAAGGATGGGTTCAATCTCATGCCATAGAATGACATCTAAAGGTTTCTAAGTAGGTCAAGTTTTATACTTTTTATGCTACCTTAAAAACAAGTAAAGAACTTTGTGTACTAAGGGGAGTAAAAATTGTAAGTAAGACTTGGGGTACTAATAGTCAAAAGGGGGGTGATCAAAGCATGCTTAAGGCATCTTTGCTAAACCATCTAGTTTGATTCTAGTTTGCTAAGTACTACACTTGCAAGTACTAACTTGCAAGGGTTAATCTTGGATAGTGCTGGCTTGCTAATGGTAGCTTGTACTGTTAATGGTGGCTTGCCTTGGTTGGTGCAGTGGTTGAAGTTTTCTTCGTCTTCGTCTTGATAGCACTCCTCCTCCTCATAAGCTTGGTCGGTACTATCTTCTATAACAATACATACGGAGTAGACAATCACCAAACAATACTTAACTAGGCTAGATAGCATTCTAAGACACACCATTGATGATCTATTATCATCACAAGCATCACAAGTTTAATTCAATAGTTTCTTTCTTTTTATTTTAGAAAAGTAATTTCTACTCATTGAAAATTTAACTAAGATTTAATATTCACCACTTAAAATATGGGATCATGTTGACACATGTCATCACCACATATTCTAACATGTAGGAATGAGATTTAAGGGTTGGATCAATATTACTTTGGTTTAAGTTTATTATTTAATGATTTAAAGTGACTAGAAATGCCTATATAGCATTATTTTGGTACTAGTCCAAAGTCACTGCATGTAATCCTTAATATTATTACACGTTTAGATAGATATGATGAAATGTGATTTTTGAGAGTTGGAATCAACTCAAAAGCTAACTTGGTTGATTTTATAAAAATGTTGCAAGTTGCAAAAGCTTCTGTTTTGTTATTTTTGTTAGGAGAGATCTATAACTCTATTTGAATTAAATCCAACGGGCTTGGATAGATCATTTTAATACCTTTCAGACAAAATTGGTTTCATGCAATTTGGATTTCTAAAACTCTCTGAATTGATTTTTAAAGTAGGGGACAAAAACTAGATTCAACTAAAAAGAAAAATCCAGATTTGAATGGGTGGGCTAGCGCGGGAAAAGAAATGGGCCGGCCCAGTGGCGCTCCGCGGCGCTGGGCTCAACTGACAAGGGGGTCCCATATGTCAGCGGCACTTAAAATGCAAAACGGTACGCGCGCTGTGGGCCGTGCGATTAGAAGCGAGATCTACGGCTGAGGGTTATCGTCGACGACGAATGTCGCAGGGCGCTCGAACCCCTAGCTGCTATGGGGGGTCCAGGGGCGTGCAGGGCTCCAGCAGGGTCAACAAGGCGGGCAAACAACGTGGAAGACGACGGCGAGGCGAGGCGAGGCGTGGTTACGGCGGAGCTTGGGGTGGTCGCAATCAACGGCGCCCTTCTCCTCCTGTCGTGGCTGCTCCGGCTCCAATTCCGGCGAGGCAGAGCTCGCCTTGCTCCGGCTAGAGGTGGGTGAGGCTTAGAGAGGTGAGGGGAGTATAATGGTGTGGAGAGAAGAGGCTAGGGAGGGCTCCTTTTATAGGCCCGACGGTGAGACCGAGCGGGATGGGCAGTCGACGGTGGCGACAAGGCTACGGTGGGGAAGAGGCATGGCTGGGGATGGCGATCGATGGGCGGTTCCCTAGCGGTGCTCTAGAACTTGAATGCGGCCGTAGGGGCGGTGGCACACGGTCTGGGCGAGGTGGCGCTCTAAGAGGCAGAGGCGACGGTGTCCACGGCGAGCGGTGGCTGTGAGGCGTTGGGCGGCCAGCGGGGGTGTCTGGGGTGTTCTCCAGGTCGAGAGGCGGGCGTGCTGCTGCCAAGGCGGTCTGTGCGGGGGACCGAGCGCTCTAGGGGCAGACTTGGCATGGTGCTTGGTGCTTGGTGTCCCACTGCTCTGGGCTCGGGCAAGGGACAGGGGGTGGCGGTGAGCTCCGGGCTACCTCCTAGACTTGGCGCGGGACGAGGGTATGGTCTGCTGCAAGGGTTGGCAGGCGAGGCATGGCTCGGCATGGCATGGCCTAGGGACTAGGGACAAGGGATAGGGGTGTTAGGGGTTTGGTTAGATCAAGAGGGGACATAGGAGATAAATGAAGGTCATTTGGGGGCAAAACCTTGTAGTAAACGGTGATCTAGGATTAGAGTAGAGATTATGCATGACAAGTGTTTGATTAAATGGCCGCATGAAAGAAAGTTTTGAATTTTGGTTTCAAATTTTTTGAGTGATCTCCACTGGTGATAGGTAGTCTCTGGTTGCAAGGGTTTTGAAAGTGGAGCTCAAATAGATGGTTTTTGAAATAGGGGTGATCTATGCATATGCATTAGATTCAATTTTAAATTATCATTTAAAATAGTTAACAGAATGTTTTTAGTAGATCCAAAGGTGGGCCTTGGTACCTCATTATGGGTACTAGCAAGGGGTGCAAAGATCAAGAATTGTTTCTGTTAAGTTTTGAGTACTAGGAATAGCCAAAGTGGGCATGAGAGTTAAATTTGCCAAAATGACCATTCCTCCTTTTTAATTCTTTTTTATTTGATTTTCTTTAGGAAAAGTTTGGGAATGATGTAGATGATGTTTAAATCATGGCAATTCAAACAACTCCTATTTTAAATGCACACATATATGAATGCTTTCATTTTAAATTTGAAAAAGTTTTTGTTAACCCTATTTTTGGATGATTTGATCTTGATAACCTTGGATTAAAGTTTTGGGATGTTACAAACCTTCCCCCCTTAAACAAAATCTCGTCCCGAGATTTACAAAGAAAACTAGGAACAAAAGAGATCTGGGAACTCTATTCTAATGTAATCTTCGCACTCCCAAGTAGCTTCCTCCTCGGTATGGTTGCTCCACTGAATCTTGAGAAACTTGATACTCCTGGTCCTGGTGGTTCTGTAGGCTTCTTCTAAGATATGGATGGGTACTTCCCGATAGGTCAGGTCATTGTTGATTTCCACAGCTCTGTGATCGATGTTCTTGAAAACTTCAGTCTTCTCAGGCACTTCCAAGCATTTGCGAAGTAACGAGATATGGAACACATTGTGGATGGCTGACATCTCTTCAGGCAGTTCTAGTTGATACGATACTTCTCCTCAGCGGTTCAGAATCTTGAAAGGTCCAATATATCTGGGAGCTAACTTTCCCTTCAGACTAAAGCGTTGAGTTCCCTTCAATGGTGAAACCTTGAGATATACGAAATCTCCGACATTGAAAGTCAGGTCTCTCCTTCTCTTGTCGGCATAGCTCTTCTGTCTGGATTGGGCGATCTTGAGGTGCTCACGGACTTTGTGAACTTTCTCTTCTGCTTCTCGGAGAATGTCGGGTCCAAAGATCACTTCTACTTGCGACCAATTCAAAGGGGTACGACACTTTCTTCCGTATAGGAATTCAAATGGTGCCATCTACAAACTAGCTTGATAACTGTTGTTATATGAGAATTCTGCAAAAGGCAGGCAGTCTTCCCATTTTCATCCGTATTCCAACACACAAGCTCTAAGCATATCCTCAAGGATCTGGTTGACTCTCTCAGTCTGTCCATCTGTTTGCGGGTGATAAGCGGTACTGAAGTTCAACTTGGTTCCTAATCCTTCCTGAACTTTCTACCAAAATCTCGAGGTAAACTGGGTTTCTCGATCTGATACGATGGTCTTGGGGGTCCCATGCAGACTAACAATCCACGCAATGTACAGTTCTGCTAACTTCGCACTCTGGTAGGTTGTCTTGACAGGTATGAAGTGGGCTACCTTGGAGAGTCTATCGACGATGACCCAGATTGAGTCATTTCCCCTACTAGAAGTAGGTAAACCGGTGATAAAGTCCATTCCGACGGAATCCCATTTCCATTCCGAAATATGCAATGGTTGCAACAGTCCTGCAGGTCTTTGATGCTCGGCTTTAACTCTATGACAGATGTCACACTTGGCGATGTAGCTTCCGATCTCTCTCTTCATCTTGTGCCACCAAAATTGCTCTTTCAAATCCTGATACATCTTTGTTCCTCCGGGGAGGATAGAATAAAGAATATCATGAGCTTCCTTCATGATAATTTCCTTCAGCTCCGAATCTGCTGGCACACAGATACGTCCTTTGTACAACAGTACTCCTTCTTCGTCTTCGGTGAATCTAGGTACCTTTCCTGTACCAATACGACGTTTGATTCGGTCGATACTTTCATTCCCCTTCTGGGCTTCCTTGACTTCGCTAATCAAAGTGGGTTGAAGTTCAATGCTAGCTAGGAATCCTTTGCTAACTAACTGTAGCATCCCAATTGTCTAACAATTGTAATGCTACTTGGTCTAGTAATATAATGGCTACTTCATATATATAATTGTTGCATCATAAATATATCATGCTCATGTCATCATGCCACCTTGCATTTCAGCATCATATAAAACCCCTTTTTGTGTTGGTTCTTCTCTCATATGCATTGTAAATTGTATTTGCCTCTTGATATTGTATTTGGTTCTTGATATATTGTTTAAATGCCCAAGTTGAGTTGTGGGCATATCTTTTATTAACTCCACCACCTTTCTTGTCATCACCCCTTCATTCCACCATTCCACCATATATGAGCACTGCAACTTATTTTGGTTTTACCTCTAGCTCATGTGGGTTGGAATGGATCCAATTCTATCTCCACTTGCTCTAATATATGCACCATATTGTTTCCACATTATTGGTTTATGAGAGCCACATGGCCACCTTTGCATGCCTTGTGAGTGGAACCTTTCCCTAGCTTCCATATGGGTTGTTTTGGGGTTATTATCATGTTGGGGTATTTTTGGGGCTTACTAAATATCTAGTGGAATATACACACTAGCAAGTCCCAATTATAATCAAATGTGACCATCTCCATCTACTCCACTTGGAACTTTCTTTTAAATTCTTTTGCTTGGCTTTATTCCACTTTTGGAAATGCATAAGAATAATGCCATGTTTATTATTTTGTTTCACAAGGTTAAAACATGGCATTAATTATTTTGCATGGGCCATGCAAACATCTCCACCTTTGGCCCTCCTTGTTTTTATTTGGATTTTGGGGTGAACCACCTCATCTCTCATCTCTCTCTCCCTCCTTTTGGCTTGGTCTTATTTTGATCTTGCTTAAACCCCCACCACCTTTGATCTCTTTCTCTCTTTTGTCTAGCTCTTGTTTGAACTTGGCTTGATCTTGCTTGGTCTTGTCAAAAGGGAACTTTCCACCTAATCTCTCTCTAAACCCTAAGACCTCACCTCTCCTCTCTCTAATCCGAGCCACCACCACCATGACCTACCCCATCTACCTTTCCCTCTCTCACCCTCCCTCTCCCTGCCAGCAGGCCCCACCTAGCCACCCTTCCCTGGTCGAGCTACCCTCCCCAACCCTAGCACCAACCCTAAACCCGAGCCCCCTCTAGCTCCAACCCTAGCTACACCCGAGCCTACCCCTCCCTCTCTCTAGCTCTCTTGCTCTGCCACCCTAGCCCCACCGCCCTCTCCTTCCTTCCCTGGGCCACCTGCCAGCTCCCCTAACCTGCTCCTGCCCTAGACGAGCCCAGCTCGAGCACGTGAGGAGGAGAAGGAAAAGTGGCACCCGAGCCACCTTTTCCCTACCCACTCCCGCACGGCACCTCCCCCTCGCTTTACCCTCCGCCCCACAACCTCTCGGCCTCTCCCAGATCTCTCCAGACCGTCCCCTTCCTCTCCGTCTACCCCTACCACCGTCTACCCCATCACCGGCCACCGTCGGTGTCCACCGTCGTTTCCTCGAACCAGCAGGCGGGCGTGGCGTGGAGGCTGTCGAGGAAGTCGAGGACGCTCCCCTGCATCGCCCTGTACACGCCGTCGCGGAGGAGAAGCACCAGAGCGTCGGTACCAGCGCCGCCCGAAGCCAAACCCTAGCTCCGCCCGGCCTCTGCCTCGTCGTTGATCCGCTACTCCTCTGCCCAATCAGACCGCATCAACAGCCTCCCGGTGAGCCCACGATCCTCCCTGACACCTCCTTCCTCACCGTTGCTTCCTGTTCTCGTCGGACCACTTGTCGAGCGCGCTCTGTGCGTCGGTGGCCGCTGCTTCGGCTCGTCGCCGCGCCACAGCACGCTACTCCTAGCCGCGTTTCCGTACCCAGCAACAACACCCAGCCTAGCCCAGTGGTCACCGCCGCCTGCGCGCGCGCCCAGGTCGCGTGTTCGATCCTCCGTGCCGCGCGCTCGTTCGCGAGCACCGATCGGTCCTCTGTACGCGGAGAAGATCCACAGTGCCGCCGCACTTTTTGCAGAAACCCCCCTAGCTTTTTATTTCCTAAACCCGCGGACCAGCCTGCCCCACCGTCAGCCTCAGCGCTTGTTTTGCAGATAGACCCCCTAGTTCTTCCAGCCTCAACCCGCACTCCTCCGGATCCACCACGTGTCGCGTCCCAGCTGGTGGCCGTGGACCTTACACCTGGCCCCCACTTTGTTATTCACGAGGCTAGATTAGCTCATGCGGTGAGAAACCCTTCTCTGGCGTTTGGTCCTGATCAGCAATGGCCCACCTGTCATTGTCTGTGGCTAACTTAACCTGAGTAGAAAAAGTATTTCTGTATTTCTATTTTAATTCAAACTTTTCCAAATTAATTTAAATTCAAATTTCAATCTGTTTTCAAATAACTTTTAAAATATAAACCCAAATTAAACATGTAATATATGTTTTGAAATCAAAAAAATATGAGGAATTCAAATATGCCCTCTAAAATATATTTTGAACACTTTAATTTTCAAGTTGATTAAATTACAATAAAATGCCCTTTTTCCTTAATTAATTAATAACTTTTGCTTTATAACTCCAAATTTAACAAATAATATGTCTAAAATGATTAGCTCGACGAGACCTTTCTGTTTATGCATTCCTTGTTCTGAATTGCAGCATGCATCATATAAATATAAAGATTACAGCAACTTATTTGAGTATAAAATAGGATTAAAACCCCATAAAATGTTTGTTTCTAGTATTCCACACCTCACCCATGCCATGCTACTTTATTGCCATGCAAATTTGTGCATCATTCATCATGGCATGATTTTTGCTTGTCGCATTCTATTCATATGCTTGTGCACTTTATTTATGTTGGCCCTTGTTTGTTTGGTTCTTCTTCGAATAGACGTTGAGCAGGGGATATATCAAGAAACCCAGGAGCACTACCCAGATCCTTCTCTCGCTTCAACTGAGCTGCCAGGCAAGCACTACCACATGCTTGCATACATATAGTACCTATTGCCCTATCTTATTCTTGCATCATCGAGTCGCGATTGCATTAAATTGAATCCCAAGTACTGCATATCCTTTACTTTTAAACCCCACTGAAGCTTGTTCCTCCATCCCATGAGCCATTACTACAGGAGTTGTTTGAGCCATGCGAGTCGTAGAACAGCATGTGTCGGGTATGTGAGTGTCTGATGTACAACGAGGTACCTAAACAACTTAACCTGAGTAGTAATGGGAGAACTAATGAAAGTGGCACCGGTGAGCAATGTCTGTTATTTGGTTTTTCATGCTCACTTGTGTCCCGTAGGACCCCGAGTACTTGATTCCTATTCCTTGAATATTCGCGCTATCCACATCCGGGAGGCCTATGGACCCCCCTGAGCCAGAGCTTGATTCATTCTTATTTCTTGGGACCACAATTAGTTTGGGGCTTTATTACTATCCTGTACTTATGCCATGCTTTACTGCTTAATTTAAGATTGTGCGAGGATGCACCTGTACTGTTTAGGTCCGTGACCGATATCGACAAGCCCAGTCACACTTCGGGTTCCCGATCGTTCTGCCATCAGTCCACACAAACCATGTGTCCGTCTCGGAGTCGGCCAACTTCATCGCGGGTAGCTTAATGGGGTGGCCCCAAATATTTCTGAATCCTGTGATCGCTTTGTCGGATCGCCTCGTTGGGTTTTGATTTGGTTTTCGAGGTTGATCAGTGTGTGTTGCTATTTGTGCACCCTGCAGGTAAAACTTTCTGAAAGCCGTGTCATGGTTATGGACGACTTGGAGCACAGTTTCTCGATCATAGACAAGCATAACTAAAGTACCGCTTTAATTTGACTAAGTATCTGACTAGTAAATAGTGCAACACTCATGGAATGGATAATAAAACTGCCAACGGATGGGGGGGTTGTTCGTCCGCTTCCTCGTTGGTAAGTGAGGAGGAGGATGGATCTATTAATATTACCGTTATAACTGTTGTTATTAATTCACGGACATCCGTCTATCTTTGGTTAGGCGGATGGTTAGCGAGTATCTCTAGCATTGTTAGGTATTATCTTTTGCTGCAATTGCGTCACCCCAGGTCGTGTCCCCTTTAGAGGCATAAAGACTTGCTGAGTACCCCTAGGGTCTCACATGATAAATTGTTTGATTCAGATGAACAGGTAAGCTCGCAAGATGGATACTGGGTGGAGGTGACGGACGATGTGGGCAACGATCATTTGGTGTAGAGATTCCAGGAACGGGGATCCGTGAGATCTGTGGGCGGGATGTGTTTATTTATGGGGCATCTTATGCCGATTTGCTTCTTATCCGTACTCGGATCTTGTTTTCCGCTTCCGCCTGATACTCTGATGTTTGATGTATGAGGAGATATCCTAAACTATTATATCTATCTAGGATATTTGGATCTTGCCTTATGGCGTTGCAATATTTCTATTTCTTTTAGATGGAATGGCTCTGAGGACTGTTGTATGGTGGCTTGCATACATACTCATTTGTGTATGTAGTTGATCCCTTCGCCTGCCGATTACGCCGCCCGTTCTTGTCCCGATGTTTGGGAATGGTTAGGACGGCCGCAAGGTCTACCTGTGAGTGGCATTTGGGCCCCACCGTACTATTTTAACCATTTCCGCTCATCCAGGCTTGTAACTAGGAGCGTAATTCACCGAGGTAGTTACAATTGGTATCAGAGCCATCCCGACCTTCAGGGTCTCAGCCAAATGGTCGTTGTCAGTCTAGCAAATATTTTTGGTAGTTATGTATACTAGGGAAAAACAACAACGTGAGAGTAGGACTGCTTCCACTTTTCTTCTTACCCAACCACCCACCCATTTCTTGTAAGGAAGTGTAACGTTTTCAATCCTCTTCTTAAAATTCAAACTAGGATTCACGTGTTCTGGGTTCCGTAGTACAATAGGTTGTGAGTGTGTGTGTGTGTGTGTAATTCCTTGTCTATCTGTTGCATCCAAGTTGTTATCACAATCTGCCTTTGGTGATCAACTATTGGTACATTCCATACTGACAAGCTTTTGCAAACCGACGCGATCTATCTGATTCGTTGTATACCGCCGCGATCTGTCTTACTCTTTGTTATCCGACGTTATATTGTTTGGGGTGTTCGTTTCTGTAGTTACTAATCTTTAGGTTCATCGTGAGAAGAAGGTGTTGGGATACGTGTTCTACTTATTCATGTGCGGAGTAATGATTCGAGTGCGGGATGGAGTCGCGACCATACCACTACTCTTATCATTCGCTCTTGTATATTGAATTGGTAGAGTCACTAATCTTGATTCGTTAAGTGATTTTGCGCATCTATTGGTATTTTAATGCCGAAATTTGCGGAAAATTTTTCTTTGTTAAGTTGTGTACCACACTCCTTTTCAGTCGTGTGCGATATGCTTAATATCTTCTAGGTGCTTTGAACTTTGTTGATATTTTAATATCATCTTAGTAAATTGTATCCTTTAATCTTGATTAATTCCATCTTGGTACTATTTTGGATTATTATTATTCTCCATTATAGTACTGACTTGTGTTTTATATCAATCACAGGATGGCACCACCACGCCGTTCTGATGAGGACATACAACCTGAACTGGGGGCAGCGTTGTCAAGCATCGCCAATGCCTTGGCAGCAATGCAATCCAGCGGCGTTTTGAAGAAAGTGTCAGGAGGAATGAGTTTGTTCCGCTACCTCCACCTCCCAAGCGAGGAGACATCAAAAGCTTTCTGAAGTTCAACCCACGCCAATTTGATGTTTCTGATCAACCACTTGATGCTGATGATTGGTTGCGTGAGATGTCAAAGTTACTAATGACTGCTGATGTTCCTGAGCAAGAATGGGTAAAGTGTGCCACTCACCTTCTGAAGGGAGATGCAGCTCTCTGGTGGGAGAATTACCTGAAGGCAAATCGACCGGTTTTCAGCCTACTTGGGGGAGTTCACTGGAGCTTTCAAAGAGCGAAGACATCGAGAAATTGTCATGGAGAGGATGAAGGAAGTGTTTCTCAACCTCAAGCAGGGCAATGATAATGTTAATACCTACATCAGGAACTTCATGAACCTTTCTCGTTATGGTGGCGATGAGATCTCTGATGACAAGAAGAAGCAAAAGAGGTTCCGGCAAGAGCTCAATGCATCGATTAAATATGCAATCACACATGCAAGGCCGGCGTCTTTTCTGGAACTTCAGCATACAGCTCTGCAGTAAGAAGCAAGTAGGCAAGTGTTTGAGGAGTCAAAGAAACACAACCGTGATGCAGCAAGCTCTTCAGCCATGTCAACTCCTTCTAAGCGTCGTGTCTGGGTTCCTAACACCCCACCGTCGCTCCCGGCTCCACCAAGACCTTCAAGCTACGCGGCAAGGCCACCAAACTTCCTCACTGCTGCTCCTAGGGGCTACAACCACCACTACCCTGGAGCGCCTGGAGGAGTCCCTGGCTACGTTGCTCCATGTCCACCTGGTGCTTGTTACACATGTGGAAACACTGGGCATCAATACTGGAACTGTCCGATGAAAAACAAAGCTCTTCCTCCACCACCTCCAAGATCTGCGGCAAGCTCTCCTATGGTTCGTGCACCACCACCTCGGGCTCTCAACATCAACACCAAGCCCGGGTCTCATCATTGCTCGTGCTAACTGTGTCAACACCGCTCAAGCTGAGCATGCACCGAGTTGTGATGGGTATGCTTCCGTTAACTCAGTCCTGCGAGTTTTGTTTGATTCTGGTGCTTCGCATTCTTTTGTTTCGCATAAGTTTGCGCATGAGCATGATCTGGATATGGTTCCCTTATCACATCGTCTGGTGGTACAATCTCCTGGTTCAAACATGAGGGCTTCTCATATCAGCCATGGCAATCAAATTGAGATTGGTGGCTCTTTGTTCTCGGCGTCCTTAATTGTTCTGGGCAACTCTGACATTGATGTCATCTTGGGCATGGATTGGTTGACAGCAAATGCAGCTGTGATTGATTGTCTTTGAGCCTCGGTTTCTCTGAAGATTCTGAAGGCCATATAGTCTATTCTCCAAGTCGACTCCTTCTATTCAGCTTTTCTCTTTGGCGGCTCACGAATGATGATGCTATGGAAGCTATTCGAGTGTTCTGGTCTGTGAGTTCCTGATGTCTTTCTGAAGAGTTGCTGGTATGCCTCCGGATCGTGAGGTTGAGTTTGTAATTGAGCTTGAACCTGGTACCGCTCCTATCTCCAAGCGGCCTTATAAAATGGGTCCTGCTGAGTTGGCTGAACTCAAACGTCAGCTTGATGAACAAGAGAAGTTGGGTTTCATTCAACACAGTACTTCTTCTTGGGGTAGCCCAACAATCTTTGTGAAGAAGCGAGACAAGACTAATAGACTTTGTGTTGACTATCGGGCTCTCAATGCTAAAACCATCAAGAATAAATATCCCCTTCCGCGGATTAATGATCTCTTCGATCAGCTAGCTGGAGCTGTGGTATTCTCTAAGCTTGATTTGAGAAGTGGTTATCACCAAATCAAGATTCGCAAGGAAGATGTTCCTAAAACAGCTTTCACCACCCGCTATGGCCTGTATGAGTACACGGTCATGTCTTTCGGTCTCACCAATGCACCTGCCACCTTCTCGAGGCTCATGAACTCGATTTTCATGGAGTATCTTGATAAATTCGTTGTGGTCTATCTGGATGACATCCTAGTCTATTCTAAGTCACAGGAAGAACATGAAGAACACCTTCGGTGTGTCCTAAACAAGCTTCGTGAGAATCGCTTGTATGCAAAGTTCTCAAAGTGTGAGTTTTGGCTGCCTCAAGTAACCTATCTTGGTCACGTCATCTCTTCCAAGGGCATTGCCGTCAACCCGGAAACTGTGAAGACAATTGTTGAATGGCTTCCTCCTGTAAATGTCAAAGAAGTGCGGAGCTTCCTTGGTTTGGCTAGTTATTACCGTCGCTTCGTTCAGAACTTTTCGAAGATAGCGAAGCCTCTTACCGATCTCCTCAAGAAAGGCAAGAAATACCTTTGGACTCCTGCATGTCAAGCAAGCTTTGAGACACTCAAAGAGAAGCTCACTTCCACACCAGTCTTGGTTCCTCCGGATACATCCAAGCCTTTCCAGATATTCTGCGACGCCTCTTTGCAAGGATTGGGTGCGGTCCTTATGCAAGAAAAGCAAGTTGTTGCTTATGCCTCTCGACAGTTGAAGACGCATGAGATCAACTATCCTACACATGACCTCGAACTCGCAGCAGTTGTCTTTGCTTTGAAAGTATGGAGGCATTACTTGCTGGGCAACCATTGTGAAATCTTTTCTGATCACAAGAGTTTGAAGTATATCTTCACACAACCTGATCTCAACCTTCGGCAGAGGAGATGGATTGAAGCAATCAATGATTTTGATTTGACCATCAACTACACTTCAGGCAAAGCTAATGTCATGGCCGATGCTCTCAGCCGCAAAGCTTATGTCAACAACCCCATGATGGAAGAACAACAGCCTCTCTTGTGCGAGGAATTCCGTCAGCTCAACCTTGAAATTGTGGAACAAGGGTATCTCCTGAACCTTCTGGCTACCCCTCTCTTGGAAGAAAAGGTTCGCTCCTTTCAGCTTGGTGATCCGTATACCAGAAAGATCATCTCCAACATCCAGCTTCCGAAGTATGAGTCCTTCCACGTCGATGTTCAAGGCACGCTTTTCTTTGAACACCGCATGTTTGTTCCGAACTACCCGGGTTTGAGAGAGCAAGTTCTCAAGGAGGTGCATGATTCTGTTCTTTCTATCCACCCTGGCAGCACAAAGATGTACATGGACTTGAAAACACAATATTGGTGGCCGGGATTGAAACGATATTGTGCCAAGTATGTCTCGGAGTGTGATGTCTGCCGCAGAGTGAAAGTTGTCCATCAGAAACCTTCCGGTCTTCTACAGCCATTGAAACCCCCGGAATGGAAATGGGAGAAAGTAGAGATGGACTTCATCACTGGTTTTCCAAGGTCGCAGAAGGGCAACAATGCAATCTTTGTTGTCATTGACAGGCTTTCTAAAGTGGCTCACTTCTTCCCCGTCAAGGAAACAATTTCTGCAATTCAGTTGTTGAGCTCTATATCAACAGAATTGTCTCTCTGTATGGGGTTCCGCTTGAGATCAGTTCAGACCGTGGAAGCATCTTCACTTCCAAGTTCTGGGAAAGTTTCCAAAATGCTTTGGGAACAAAATTAAACTTCAGCACAGCTTACCACCCTCAGTCGCAAGGACAAGTTGAAAGGATCAATCAGATTCTGGAGGATATGCTCCGTGCTTGCGTCATCTCCTTTGGCATGAAGTGGGAAGAATGTCTTCCTTTTGCTGAATTCTCTTACAACAACAGCTTCCAGAAAAGTCTAAAGATGGCACCATTTGAGGCTCTCTATGGCCGCAAATGCAGAACTCCGATTGGTTGGTCGGGTGCAGGAGAAAGAATATTGTTTGGCCCTGACATTGTAACTCAAGCGGAGGAGAAGGTTCATATCATTCTTGAAAATCTGAAGATTGCCCAAAGTCGCCAGAAGAGCAATTATGACAGAAAGCACACAGACATGGAGTATGTCCCTGGTGATCTCGTTTACCTTCGTGTCACTCCCATGAGAGGCACGCACCGCTTTGGTATCAAAGGAAAGCTGGCTCCTAGATACATCGGTCCATTCAAAATTCGTGGAAGAAGAGGAGAAGTTGCTTATGCTCTTGAGCTCCCGGAAAAACTCAAGGTCCATGATGTTTTCCACATCTCTCAACTCAAGAAGTGCTTCAAGGATCCCGGCAGGACCGTGGACCATGAGCTTATCAATCTCCAAGAAGACCTATCTTATCAAGAACACCCCACAAAAATCCTTGAAATCGCAGAAAGAACGACTCGCAACAAGTCCATCAAGTTCTGCAAGGTGCAGTGGTCGCACCATTCTGTTGATGAAGCCACTTGGGAACGTGAAGATGAGCTCTGTGCCAAATATCCTACCCTCTTTGTGTCTTCTTCTTTTTCCTAGAATCTCGGGCCGAGATTCCTGTTTAGTGGGGGAGAGTTGTAGCATCCCAATTGTCTAACAATTGTAATGCTACTTGGTCTAGTAATATAATGGCTACTTCATATATATAATTGTTGCATCATAAATATATCATGCTCATGTCATCATGCCACCTTGCATTTGAGCATCATATAAAACCCCTTTTTGTGTTGGTTCTTCTCTCATATGCATTGTAAATTGTATTTGCCTCTTGATATTGTATTTGGTTCTTGATATATTGTTTAAATGCCCAAGTTGAGTTGTGGGCATATCTTTTATTAACTCCACCACCTTTCTTGTCATCACCCCTTCATTCCACCATTCCACCATATATGAGCACTGCAACTTATTTTGGTTTTACCTCTAGCTCATGTGGGTTGGAATGGATCCAATTCTATCTCCACTTGCTCTCATATATGCACCATATTGTTTCCACATTATTGGTTTATGAGAGCCACATGGCCACCTTTGCATGCCTTGTGAGTGGAACCTTTCCCTAGCTTCCATATGGGTTGTTTTGGGGTTATTATCATGTTGGGGTATTTTTGGGGCTTACTAAATATCTTGTGGAATATACACACTAGCAAGTCCCAATTATAATCAAATGTGACCATCTCCATCTACTCCACTTGGAACTTTCTTTTAAATTCTTTTGCTTGGATTTATTCCACTTTTGGAAATGCATAAGAATAATGCCATGTTTATTATTTTGTTTCACAAGGTTAAAACATGGCATTAATTATTTTTGCATGGGCCATGCAAACATCTCCACCTTTGGCCCTCCTTGTTTTTATTTGGATTTTGGGGTGAACCACCTCATCTCTCATCTCTCCCTCCTTTTGGCTTGGTCTTATTTTGATCTTGCTTAAACCCCCACCACCTTTGATCTCTTTCTCTCTTTTGTCTAGCTCTTGTTTGAACTTGGCTTGATCTTGCTTGGTCTTGTCAAAAGGGAACTTTCCACCTAATCTCTCTCTAAACCCTAAGACCTCACCTCTCCTCTCTCTAATCCGAGCCACCACCACCATGACCTACCCCATCTACCTTTCCCTCTCTCACCCTCCCTCTCCCTGCCAGCAGGCCCCACCTAGCCACCCTTCCCTGGTCGAGCTACCCTCCCCAACCCTAGCACCAACCCTAAACCCGAGCCCCCTCTAGCTCCAACCCTAGCTACACCCGAGCCTACCCCTCCCTCTCTCTAGCTCTCTCGCTCGTCCACCCTAGCCCCACCGCCTCTCCTTCCTTCCCTGGCCACCTGCTCCCTAACCTGCTCCTGCCCTAGACGAGCCCAGCTCGAGCACGTGAGGAGGAGAAGGAAAAGTGGCACCCGAGCCACCTTTTCCCTACCCACTCCCGCACGGCACCTCCCCCTCCCCCTCGCTTTACCCTCCGCCCCACAACCTCTCGGCCTCTCCCAGATCTCTCCAGACTGTCCCCTTCCTCTCCGTCTACCCCTACCACCGTCTACCCCATCACCGGCCACCGTCGGTGTCCACCGTCGTTTCCTCGAACCAGCAGGCGGGCGTGGCGTGGAGGCTGTCGAGGAAGTCGAGGACGCTCCCCTGCATCGCCCTGTACACGCCGTCGCGGAGGAGAAGCACCAGAGCGTCGGTACCAGCGCCGCCCGAAGCCAAACCCTAGCTCCGCCCGGCCTCTGCCTCGTCGTTGATCCGCTACTCCTCTGCCCAATCAGACCGCATCAACAGCCTCCCGGTGAGCCCACGATCCTCGACACCTCCTTCCTCACCGCTGCTTCGCGTCGGACCACTTGTCGAAGGCTCAAGGCGCGTCGGTGGCCGCTGCCGGCTCGTCGCCCACAAAGACGCTACTCCTAGCCGCTTAGCACTCCAACAACACCCAGACTAGCCCAGTGGTCACCGCTGCCACAAGCGCCAGGTCGCGTGTTCGATCCTCCGCAAGACGCTGCTCATGAAAGCACCGATCGGTCCTCTGTACGCGGAGAAGATCCATAGTGCCGCCGCACTTTTTGCAGAAACCCCCCTAGCTTTTTATTTCCTAAACCCGCGGACCAGCCTGCCCCACCGTCAGCCTCAGCGCTTGTTTTGCAGATAGACCCCCTAGTTCTTCCAGCCTCAACCTGCACTCCTCCGGATCCACCACATGTCGCGTCCCAGCTGGCTGCGCGCGCCGTGGACCCTTACACCCTGCCGGCCCCACCTGTCATTCGCTGAGGCTAGATTAGCTCGCGGTGAGGAAACCCTTCTACAGGCGCTTTGGTCCTGGGCCACCAAAGGCCCACCTGTCCTTGTCTGTGGCTAACTTAACCTGAGTAGAAAAAGTATTTCTGTATTTCTGTTTTAATTCAAACTTTTCCAAATTAATTTAAATTCAAATTTCAATCTGTTTTCAAATAACTTTTAAAATATAAACCCAAATTAAACATGTAATATATGTTTTGAAATCAGAAAAATATGAGGAATTCAAATATGCCCTCTAAAATATATTTTGAACACTTTAATTTTCAAGTTGATTAAATTACAATAAAATGCCCTTTTTCCTTAATTAATTAATAACTTTTGCTTTATAACTCCAAATTTAACAAATAATATGTCTAAAATGATTAGCTCGACGAGACCTTTCTGTTTATGCATTCCTTGTTCTGAATTGCAGCATGCATCATATAAATATAAAGATTACAGCAACTTATTTGAGTATAAAATAGGATTAAAACCCCATAAAATGTTTGTTTCTAGTATTCCACACCTCACCCATGCCATGCTACTTTATTGCCATGCAAATTGTGCATCATTCATCATGGCATGATCGTTTGCTTGTCGCATTCTATTCATATGCTTGTGCACTTTATTTATGTTGGCCCTTGTTTGTTTGGTTCTTCTTCGAATAGACGCTGAGCAGGGGATATATCAAGAAACCCAGGAGCACTACCCAGATCCTTCTCTCGCTTCAACTGAGCTGCCAGGCAAGCACTACCACATGCTTGCATACATATAGTACCTATTGCCCTATCTTATTCTTGCATCATCGAGTCGCGATTGCATTAAATTGAATCCCAAGTACTGCATAGCCTTTACTTTTAAACCCCACCGAAGCTTGTTCCTCCATCCCATGAGCCATTACTACAGGAGTTGTTTGAGCCATGCGAGTCGTAAAACAGCATGTGTCGGGTATGTGAGTGTCTGATGTACAACAAGGTACCTAAACAACTTAACCTGAGTAGTAATGGGAGAACTAATGAAAGTGGCACCGGTGAGCAATGTCTGTTATTTGGTTTTTCATGCTCACTTGTGTCCCGTAGGACCCCGAGTACTTGATTCCTGTTCCTTGAATATTCGCGCTATCCACATCCGGGAGGCCTATGGACCCCCCTGATCCAGAGCTTGATTCATTCTTATTTCTTGGGGCCACAATTAGTTTGGGGCTTTATTACTATCCTGTACTTATGCCATGCTTTACTGCTTAATTTAAGATTGTGCGAGGATGCACATTTTAGGTTAGTCCGCTGTATCGACAAGCCCAGTCACACTTCCGGGTTCCCAGTCGTTTACCGCCGTCCACACAAAACTTGAGTCCGTCTCGGAGGCGGCCCACGTCGTCGCGGGTAGGTTAATGGGGTGGCCCCCGGACATATTTCTGAATCTGTGATCGCTTTGTCGTGGCGCCTCGTTGGGTTTTGATTTGGTTTTTCCGAGGTTGATCGAGTGTGTTGCTATTTGTGCACCCTAGGGTAAAACTTTCAAAGCCGTGTCATGGTTATGGACGACTTGGAGCACAGTTTCTCGATCATAGACAAGTATAACTAAAGTACCGCTTTAATTTGACTAAGTATCTGACTAGTAAATAGTGCAACACTCATGGAATGGATAATAAAACTGCCAACGGATGGGGGGGTTGTTCGTCCGCTTCCTCATTGGTAAGCGAGGAGGAGGATGGATCTGTTAATATTACCGTTATAACTGTTGTTATTTATTTACGGACATCCGTCTATCTTTGGTTAGGCGGATGGTTAGCGAGTATCTCTAGCATTGTTAGGTATTATCTTTTGCTGCAATTGCGTCACCCCAGGTCGTGTCCCCTTTAGAGGCATAAAGACTTGCTGAGTACCCCTAGGGTCTCACACGATAAATTGTTTGATTCAGATGAACAGGTAAGCTCGCAAGATGGATACTGGGTGGAGGAGATGGACGATGTGGGCAACGATCATTCGGTGTAGAGATTCCAGGAACGGGGATCCGTGAGATCTGTGGGCGGGATGTGTTTATTTATGGGGCATCTTATGCCGACTTGCTTCTTATCCGTACTCGGATCTTGTTTTCCGCTTCCGCCTGATACTCTAATGTTTGATGTATGAGGAGATATCCTAAACTATTATATCTATCTAGGATATTTGGATCTTGCCTTATGGCGTTGCAATATTTCTATTTCTTTTAGATGGAATGGCTCTGAGGACTGTTGTATGGTGGCTTGCATACATACTCATTTGTGTATGTAGTTGATCCCTTCGCCTGCCGATTACGCCGCCCGTTCTTGTCCCGATGTTTGGGAATGGTTAGGACGGCCGCAAGGTCTACCTGTGAGTGGCATTTGGGCCCCACCATACTATTTTAACCATTTCCGCTAATCCAGGCTTGTAACTAGGAGCGTAATTCACCGAGGTAGTTACACTAACTCAGTCCTGAACTTCTCCAACTCCTCATACAAACTTGGTTGCTTCTCTTTGATCATGGTGTTAAGCCTACATGGCAATCTGCTAAGAGCATCCGCTACCACATTGGCTTTGTCGAGGTGATAGTGAATTTCAAGGTCATAATCCTTGATTAACTCTATCCATCTTCTTTGCCTCATATTCAGATCCTTCTGAGTGAAGATATACTTCAAGCTCTTATGATCTGAGTAAATCTCACAGCGATTACCCATCAAATAATGACGCCATGTCTTCAATGCTAGAACCACGGCTGCTAGCTCAAGATCATGGGTCGGATAGTTCTGCTCATGTTGCTTCAATTGTCGAGACAGATACGCGATGACTTTGCCTTCTTGCATCAATACACATCCTAGGCCAATCTTGGATGCATCACAATACACATCAAACGGCTTCTTGAGGTCTGGCATGATCAAAATTGGGGCTGATATCAATCTCTTCTTCAGCTCCTGGAAACTGGCTTCACATTTGTCTGTCCATTCAAACTTCTTGTCCTTCTTAAACAATTGGGTCATTGGTCAGGCTATGCTCGAGAATCCTTCTACGAACTTGCGGTAATATCCTGCTAATCCTAGAAATGAACGAACTTGGGTTTGATTGGTTGGGGCTTCCCATTCTTCGACATCTTTGATCTTGGTGGGATCAACAGAGACTCCTTCGGCAGACACAATATGTCCTAGGAATCCTACTTCTTTCAGCCAAAACTCACACTTGCTGAACTTGGCATATAACTGATGCTCTCTCAGGGTTTCTAGGATGATTCTCAGATGTTGCTCATGCTCTTCTTCTGACTTGGAGTAGATAAGGATGTAAATCGATAAACACAACTACAAACTTATCTAGGAAATTCATAAAGATCTTATTCATGAGATTCATGAAATAAGCAGGGGCATTGGTTAATCCAAAAGACATAACTGTATACTCGTATAAACCATAGCGAGTAGTAAAGGTGGTCTTCGGAATATCCGTTGCATGAATCTTAAGTTGGTGATAACCAGTCCTAAGATCAATCTTTGAGAATACCTGGGCTCTAGTCAACTGATCAAATAGATCCTCTATCTTTGGCAAAGGGTACTTGTTCTTGATGGTGACATCATTCAATTTTCTGTAATCTATACACAGACGATTGCGTCCATCTTTCTTGTCGATGAATAACACTGGTGATCTCCATGGTGATGCGCTTGGCTGAATCAAGCTTGTTGCTAACATGGCATCCAACTGCTTCTTCAGTTCCACTAACTCTGAGGGGTTCATGGTATATGGTCTCTGGGCTATAGGTCCGGTTCTGGTGATTAGTTCGATAATGAACTCAATATCCCTATCCGGGGGCATACCTGGCAATTCACCTGGGAATACGTCGGGGTATTCACAGACTACTTTGACTTGGTCAATGGTGGGCAGGGCTACACTCTTGTTGCACTTGAATTGACGGGGTAAGGTTTCGGAGATATGCTCTACTGTTACTCCAGAACTACTAGTCATGGTGATGGCTTTCTTAGCACAGTCTATCAGTCCTTTATGCCTTGACATCCAGTCCATACCTAGTACTACTTCCAATCCTTTGGTCCCAAGTATAATTAGGTTGGCATAAAAATCTATCCCATGTATTCTGATAGGTACAGCTTTGCAAATTTTTCTAGCTTTTGTAGTTGAACCGGGGATTTGAACTATCATGACATGCTTCAGGTTGGTTGGGTGAATCTTACTAGTGTATACAAATTCTTCGGTGACAAATGAATGTGATGCTCCAGAATCAAACAATACTCTTGCTAAAACTGAGTTGACAGAAAATATACCCAGCACTACATCTGGCGCTTCCTGGGCTTCTTCTAAGTTCATGTGGAAGAGACGACCGTTGCGGTTGTGAGGGTTCCCTGGGGCAAATCTCCTTCCTGGTTGAACACAACGCTGCTGCTGAGCTAGGGCATTCACAGGGGCATTGGCGGCAGTCTTCTTGGGACACTCATTGGAGTAGTGACCCTTCACTCCACACTCGAAACAAGTGATCTGGGACTTGTCCTTGACTGCGATAGGCACAGCATTGCTGCCAGTTCTAGGTGCAGTGTTGTTGTTGTTGTTGCTCTTAGGAGGGGCACGGTTGAAATTGTTGGCATTGTTGGAGTTGTGATTGTTTCCTCCGGACTTCACATTACCTCTGCTATGGTTGGGGTAGCTTGGGCGAGAATTTGGGGGTCGGTTGTTCCTTGGTGCATATCCTGGTGAAGGGTTGGGACAGTACTTCTGGTGACTACTGAATCTAGACTGCTGCATCATACGATGCTTGCGGTTGTCGTTTGCCTGGTTAATCTTCCCTTCCATCTGAATGGCAGAGTTGACTAGCTCTTCGAGATCATCGAAACGGATGTTGACGAGGACAGTTTGCATCTCATCATGCAGTCCATTCAAGAATCTCTCCTTCTTCTTGGCCTCCGTGCTGATCTCATCTGGTGCATATCTGGCAAGTGACAAGAATCTGTCACGGTACTCCACCACAGTCATTATGCCTTGCTTCAATTCGCGGAACTCATCTCTCATTCTGTTGACAAGACCTTGCGGCACGTGGGTGCGGCTGAACTTGACCTTGAATGCTTCCCAGGTCATCACCTGGCCATGGTTCATATTGCGGATGCTATTCCACCAAGCTTTTGCATCTCCCGCCAGATAGTGGGTGGCGAAGAGAACTTTCTCATTCTCATCAACTCTGGCAACCTCTAAGTTGTTTTCCATGGTGCGTAACAGTCATTGACATCTAATGGGTTTTGATTGGTTAAAGATTGGGGATTGGTGTTCGAAAGCTTTTGAGTTTGGATCCTTGGTGATCCTGATTTCTATGTCCTTGGTTGTTGAGAGCCATTTGGGCGATCTGTAATGTTGCTAAGTTGGCTTGGCTCGCCCTGCTTGCTTCATGATCCGTGATGAGATTACGCAAGATCTGCGACATTGGGTCTATGACGAGCGGCTCCCTCCTTGGTTTCCACGAGTCATCTGAAGATTGAGATAGATATAGGGGTAAGAGGGAAATTCTAAGGTTCATGGTTTTGGGTTTTTCAAATCTAAAACTTTGAGTTAAACTCAGGTTTTTCAACTAACTTCTTTTTCATTCATGCTAGCAAGCACACGATACAACACACACCACAACAAACAAAGGGGAAAACAGATGGTTTGAAGAACCATTCTGCAAGCTACGATAGAAGGAGATGATACATCTCATGCTACGACAGTGCTCTAGTGCATCTACTCATCGTCGATGAAGTCGGAGTCTTCATCATCAGAGTAGAAGTCCACAGCATCCTCCTCCAGAAAGTCATCATCGTTGCTGAGGTAAGAATCCATATCTCCCTGGATGTCTTCACCCTCATCTTCTTCTTCCTTGGCGGCAAGCTGAGCTTCCTGCTCCTTGACGGTCTTCTCGAGGTCGGCCACCTTCTTGCGAAGACGGGCGATGGTGCGATCCTTCTTTGCACGCTGGCGGCAAAGAGACTGGCGATCTTGGACAAGCAGTGCGAAAGTCTGGGCCTTCTGGTCGGCGATGGCACGGTTCTGGTTAGCTAACTCCCTAGCATTATCCAGTTCCTGCTGTCTATCATGAAGCAAGAAGTCAAGGTTCTCCACTTGACGCCTCAACTCTGGGTGACTTGGCATCTCCATCGGCATTCCCATGAAGTCACATCTTGCATAGTGGGCAAAACAGGTTCCTTGGATCTTGTTGACGCTGAGCGCACATAGACGTGCAAGAGCTTCATGCATTGCCCTGGCTAATCCATCTAGCCAGTTGTTCTCTCTCACGGAGAACTGAATTCTCTCGGAAGTTGGTGCTTCGATGCTTCCTTGAAGATTCGTGGTGACTAGCCACTGTAAGTCTCCTCCTAGGGGTCTTGGAAGTTGAGCTCCAAGAAACTCCGGATGTGGGCGTCCCAGTAACTCCGATAGTGAATCCAGATCCCTCTCAAAGATCAGCTGACCTCCGTTTCCCAACTGGTAAAACTTGCTGAACTGAGTCTCCATCTACAAGTATTAAGGATGAGGAAGTTAGTGAAGTGATCAAGTGTGTCAAATTTTAAGTAGTAATGTAAAAAAATTGAGGAACATGAATTTTGGAGAAAGAATGAGTTCACAAGGGTAAGAGGGGAAATAGTTTTTCATAAATACTCACTTTGGTTTTGAAACTAAGTTTTTGTTTGAACGTCCATTCTAACTAGGGTCTCCTATGGTCAGGATGGCTCTGATACCAACTTGTCAACACCCGGATTTTTAATCCCAGATGCCCGTTATGCCATACCTCGCAATCCCAGGATTACCATTTTTGCGAGACATAACGGATTGGATATCACAGTACATCATCCATTACAAACCATACATAAGGTCTTTACACAAATAAGGATCTCATGATCCAGTCTTTAATACAACAAGCAGCGGAAATAAAAGATACCGTAGCGGTGGGGTCCATCTTCAGGGGCACAGGCAATGCTGACGAAGGCAGATAGTCCTAGTTATCATAGCCGTCCTGCTGACCATCATCTTGATAATCTCCTTCATAGTCTGACCATGATAATAGCCAGGGACAACAGCCATGAGTACTCTTTAAGTACTCGCAAACTACCACTAACAAGGAGTATAATTCTAAGTTAAAGTGCTAGAGCTTAGTTTAACTATAAAGTTAAGTTTGAAACCTAAGTTGAGTTCTAAAGCAAAGAAAGATAAAGTAAAGTTCTAGAATCACTTAAGTTGGAAGATATTATCATAAACACAACCCTGTTGTGGTCAAGTCAAAGTTCATCATTCATTTCAAGTTATTTAGAAAACATCTGACAACGAAACAGTATGGCCATTCCAACTGTCCATAACCGTGGACGCGGCTATTCGAATAGTTTGACACTCTGCAGAGGTGGTACACTTTCACCACAAGATCTGATACATCTATCAGGGGTAACCCTGAATCATCATACTTAGTATGCAGATAATCAAACATAACCTTCCCTTTACACACCCTAGTATAAGCACCTCTCCTATGAGCATGGCCTCCCAACCATGACCATCAGTCATCTTGGGCACTGCATAGGTGGACATCATTGAGAGGTAGCCTCAGCTCAAACCTCTCCCATGAGGGAACTAATACTAATGCATATAAATTTCCAGCTAAGCCTTACCCAATTCAGGTAGTGTGGTTGTACGATAAATTTGGAATGGTATCGCATCCGAATCCAACCATCAGTTTTATAAAAGGGTTAAGGCTCTTGCCTCGTCATTTTCATCATCATAAACCAGTTGTGTTTCTCAACACATGTCAAAACATCTCAATAGAATGACTCATCATTCCAAGGTTTTCACAATTCATTTTCACTCATTTGTTCCCATCTAAAGTGACTCAAGTTTTTGATCTACGCTAAACTACTAAGTTAAGAGTGTTCACTAAGGTGGAAAGGATGGGTTCAATCTCATGCCATAGAATGACATCTAAAGGTTTCTAAGTAGGTCAAGTTTTATAATTTTTATGCTACCTTCAAAACAAGTAAAGAACTTTGTGTACTAAGGGGAATAAAAATTGTAAGTAAGACTTGGGGTACTAATAGTCAAAAGGGGGGTGATCAAAGCATGCTTAAGGCATCTTTGCTAAACCATCTAGTTTGATTCTAGTTTGCTAAGTACTACACTTGCAAGTACTAACTTGCAAGGGTTAATCTTGGATAGTGCTGGCTTGCTAAGGGTAGCTTGTACTGTTAATGGTGGCTTGCCTTGGTTGGTGCAGTGGTTGAAGTTTTCTTCGTCTTCGTCTTGATAGCACTCCTCCTCCTCGTAAGCTTGGTCGGTACTATCTTCTATAACAATACATACGGAGTAGACAATCACCAAAAAATACTTAACTAGGCTAGATAGCATTCTAAGACACACCATTGATGATCTATTATCATCACAAGCATCACAAGTTTAATTCAATAGTTTCTTTCTTTTTATTTTAGAAAAGTAATTTCTACTCATTGAAAATTTAACTAAGATTTAATATTCACCACTTAAAATATGGGATCATGTTGACACATGTCATCACCACATATTCTAACATGTGGGAATGAGATTTAAGGGTTGGATCAATATTACTTTGGTTTAAGTTTATTATTTAATGATTTAAAGTGACTAGAAATGCCTATATAGCATTATTTTGGTACTAGTCCAAAGTCACTGCATGTAATCCTTAATATTATTACACGTTTAGATAGATATGATGAAATGTGATTTTTGAGAGTTGGAATCAACTCAAAAGCTAACTTGGTTGATTGTATAAAAATGTTGCAAGTTGCAAAAGCTTCTATTTTGTTATTTTTGTTAGGAGAGATCTATAACTCTAATTGAATTAAATCCAACGGGCTTGGATAGATCATTTTAATACCTTTCAGACAAAATTGGTTTCATGCAATTTGGATTTCTAAAACTCTCTGAATTGATTTTTAAACTAGGGGACAAAAACTAGATTCAACTAAAAAGAAAAATCCAGATTTGAATGGGTGGGCTAGCGCGGGAAAAGAAATGGGTCGGCCCAGTGGTGCTCATGGGGCAGGCTCAGGTGACGAAGTCCCGTGTGTTGACACTTAAAACATGAAGCAGTCTGTGGGTAGTGCGATTAGAAGCGAGATCTACGATGAGGGTCGTCGGCGATGAGCAGGTCGTGAGCTCGAACCCTAACGGCTCGGTGGGGGTCTACTGGGGGCGTACCAGGGCTCCAGCGGGGTCGGCAAGGCGGGCAAACGACGTGGAAGATGACGGCGAGGCGAGGCGCGGTTGCGGCAGAGCTTGGGGTGGTCGCAATCAACGGCGCCCTTCTCCTCCTGCCGCGGCTGCTCCGGCTCCAATTCCGGCGAGGCAGAGCTCGCCTTGCTCCGGCTAGAGGTGGGTGAGGCTCAGAGAGGTGAGGGGAGTAGAATGGTGTGGAGAGAAGAGGCTGGGGAGGGCTCCTTTTATAGGCCCGATGGTGAGACCGAGCAGGATGGGCAGTCGACGGTGGCGACATGGCTACGGCGGGGTAGAGGCATGGCTAGGGATGGCGATCGATGGGCGGTTCCCTGGTGGTGCTCTAGAACTTGAATGCGGCCGTGAGGTGGTGGTCTGATGCGAGGTGGCGCTCTGAGAGCGAGAGGCGGTGTCCACAGCGGCGGTGGGCTGTGGCGTTAGCCAGCGGGGTGTCTGGGTGTTCTCTGTGTCAAGGCGGAGGCGGGCGCTGGCTGCGCTAAGGTCTGGTCTGGAAGGGGGGCAGCGGCTCTAGGGGCGGCACTGGCATGGTGCGGTGGCACTGGGCGCGGTTTGTGCTCCGTGGGCACTGCTGCTCTAGCCTCGGGCAAGGGACAGGGGTGGCGGTGAGCTCCTGGCTACCTCCTAGACATGGCGAGGGAAGAGGGAATGGTCTGCTGCAGCGGGGCAAGGGTTGGCCGGCGAGGCATGGCTCGGCATGGCATGGCCTAGGGACTAGGGACAAGGGATAGGGGTGTTAGGGGTTTGGTTAGATCAAGAGGGGACAGAGGAGATAAATGAAGGTCATTTGGGGGCAAAACCCTGTAGTAAACAGTGAGCTAGGATTAGAGTAGAGATTATGCATGCCAAGTGTTTGATTAAATGGCCGCATGAAAGAAAGTTTTGAATTTTGGTTTCAAATTTTTTGAGTGATCTCCACTGGTGATAGGTAGTCTCTGGTTGCAAGGGCTTTGAAAGTGGAGCTCAAATAGATGGTTTTTGAAATAGGGGTGATCTATGCATATGCATTAGATTCAATTTTAAACTGTCATTTAAAATATTTAACAGAATGGTTTTAGCAGATCCAAAGGTGGGCCTTGGTACCTCATTATGGGTACTAGCAAGGGGTGCAAAGATCAAGAATTGTTTCTGTTAAGTTTTGAGTACTAGGAATAGCCAAAGTGGGCATGAGAGTTAAATTTGCCAAAATGACCATTCCTCCTTTTTAATTCTTTTTTATTTTATTTTCTTTAGGAAAAGTTTGGGAATGATGTAGATGATGTTTAAATCACCTAAGAAACATTTTACAAGCATTGGATCATTCAATCATGGCAATTCAAACAACTCCTATTTTAAATGCACACATATATGAATGCTTTCATTTTAAATTTGAAAAAGTTTTTGTTAACCCTATTTTTGGATGATTTGATCTTGATAACCTTGGATTAAAGTTTTGGGATGTTACACCAGGCCAAGCCGGAAGGGTAACACTACTAACGATGTCGAACTTATACCTGTTGAACAAAAGGGGTGCCGACAAAGGGAAAAGGAGTGGTCAGTATTGAGGCCAGTACACGGCGAGTCTAGAATTCGGCGGCTCTCACCTACATAGGTATGGTGGACTGAAGCGGCAGCGAAGCATGCACTAAACAATCTATAGAGACTCGATACAACTGTCGGCTATTAGGGAGAGGTAAGAAAGACCTACATGGGTCCAATCTGATACTAACACTAATCATACACATCCTGATATTCCCCCTCGAGACCAAACGAGCAAGTCAAACCGAGGAACTCACACAGTTGGCAGTTTTATTCATTCCATTATAGTTGTAGCACTCACTAGTCAGATACAATTAGCCAGAGATATCCCAAATTCAGCAGTTGTTGGCACTTTTATTTACTCATTCCGTTATAGTGAAACTGATTACTAGACATGTCAAAGTCAAATTTATAGCACTACTTTAGTTATAGTTGTCTATGATCGATATATTATGCTCCAAGTCATCCATAACCGCGGACACGGCTTTCAGAAAGTTTTACCCTGCAGGGGTGCACAAATAGCAACACACACACGATCAACCTCGGGAAGAACCAAATAAAACGCAACGAGGCCTCACGACAAAGCATTCATAGGATTCATAAATTATTTCAGGGGGCCACCCCACTAAGCTACCCGCAACGAAGTTGGTCGGCTCCGAGACGGACCCAGGGTTTGTGACAATGGCTGTAAACGACTAGGAACCCAAAAGTGTGACTAGGCTTGTCGATACCGCGAAAACATTCCACGTTCCAAAACAGTACAGGTGCTCCACGCACAATCATAAATAAATAAAGCATGGCATAAGTACAAGATAGTAATAAATCCCCAAACTACTTTGTGGCCCCAAGAAATAAAGTGTGAATCAAGCTCAGGCAAAGGGGGATTCATAGAGTCTCCCGTATGTGGATAGTGTGAATAGTCAAGGAACAGGTATCAAGTACTCGGGGCCTACGGGACACAAGTGAGCGTGGAAGAACCAAATATTAGCTATTGCCCACCAGTGCCTCTGCATTAGTTATATTTATTCTCAGCATTTTAATATCAAGTTGTAATTAAAGTCATGATCATCTCCACCATTAAACATGTGTCAACCTTCCAACAACTGTGGAACGACAACGACATGAAACAACACATGAGCAAGCAACTACGACTCACAAGGCCGACTGTCTATCAAACAACAGGCAATAGGGTGTGTCCAAGGCAATATAGAGGGTGTAGGGAATACAAATGGTGCACGAGAACTAAAGCATCGCAACAAGGATAGCAATAGAGCTACAAGAGGAAGTAAAGACTATAAACGCAAAATAGGTAGAAAGGGGGAGATTGCTCACCTGGGAAACATTGCCGAAGGTTCAATATCCAAAGAACTTGTCGATACTCGCATCCACTTAACGACCTAATCCGTGAAGAAGCAAAGCACTAAAAGAAACACCGGATGCACTATTTAATACTACGGCAGAAGATCGGGCATGATGTATGTATGATGCATGACATGGCAAACATGTAGTATAATTAGACAATATTAAGCGGAACCGGGGTCCGACAGTTAATTAGAAGGTTCAAGTTGTTTAAGCTACCCCGCAATTTAAATGTTGACTTAACAAGACGAAACATGGCATCGGTTCGCTGCACAAATTTAAATGGAGCCAATATAAGACTAGAAAAGCCTGCATATAGTCTCCATATTTAATTATTATATGAATCGACATAATGCCCCAAACCCACATGATGAGATGTATGCAAGCATGCACAATTTAATATGTAACAATTTAGATAGATGGAAATTTATAAAATAGGGGTCTCGGGAAAGGGGATCACACATAGGGTATCGATGATCTTGGGGTTCGCCGGGGGGGGGGGTCGATGGGATCGGTCTTCAGGGTCTCAGCATCGGATCCAGGAAGGAGGACTCGTGGTCTTCGGGTCCGCCCTTCGGTTCCGGGTCGGGGAACTTGGCGTCCGATTCGGGTGTCGAGGACGGACTTGGTTCCGATAACGGTGTCCAGGGTCTTCGAGGTTCCGCCTTCGGATTCCGGGACGGAGCACTTGAATTCCGATCATTGTCGGTGGCGAACTTGGGCGTCAGGGTACTCCCATCTTATCGGAGTCTTGACATCTTGTACAAAATCTCGCTCCTGTCTTCGCAGCACCAACACGACACCAACACGAGCCGCAACATAACATCATCAACACCTCCACACCACACTATCTCCACATCAACAGACACTACAGGGAACGCACAGGGCCAAGGAGAGGCACTGACGCGGGGTCACATGGCCGGGAGGATGCGGCGATGCGAGATAGAGGTCATGGCGCGGCCTCGGCAGTGGGCAGAGGATGGCAGCGATGCGACGGGCTTGGCGAGGATGGTGGCCACGGCACGGGGATCTCTGGCGGCAGCCTAGCAGCGACGGTCGTCAGAGGAAGGAGGTGGCGGCACCTACGCGACGCGGGCGGCTGGCGCACAGGAGACCGAGGGCGATGCAGGCGGAGAGGGATGGTGAGGTAGACGAGGTGCGGGGCCAGCTCCGGCGAAGGGGTGGCTCAACGACGCGCAGCCGCGAGATCCGTGAGGCGGCTCCCTGGCGGTGGAAAGCAGCGACCGATGGGCGCAAAACGATGCGACGCTACAAGATCCAGCGAGAGGGGTAGCGAGGAGGTGCAGCGGGGAGAGGCGGGGCTCGCGCGGGGTTTTGGCGCTGCGGAGGGAGGGCCAAGCGCGTGGCTGCGGACAACAGGGACAGGGGCAGCGAGGCGATGAGCTCGCAGGGACATGACCGGCGCTGGCTATGCGAGGTGGTCGCTGGAGGGCAGGGCCGCGACGCTCGACGGTGGCGGTGCTCTGTGAGGGGTGGAGGCCGACGGGGTTAGCAACGGGAGGCACGACGGCGCTGGGATCGAAGTGGGCGAGGCTTGGTGGCGATGGACAGCAAGGCGGCGGGGTTGGGGATCGATCCAGAGAGGAGGTGGGGTGCAGTTTCGATCGGGGTAGGTGGGGTGGGGATCGCGACAAGGAAGAGGCGGGGTGGTTGTGTCGACCGCTAGGTGGCGTGCGTGGTGGGGCCGCCGGGTGGGACCGGGTACTCTGGCCGTGTCGGGGAGTGGTGCTGTGCGCGCGGGCGCTTCGTAGGCGCGTGTAGGTGCGCACGCTGCTGCGTATGTGTTAGCGGCAGGGAGTGGCGGCTGGCGGGTTAGGATATGACTAGGGTTTGGTTAGGTGGGTTTAGACTAGGGCTTTCTTTTGGGCAGGGTGGTAGGCAGTTTAGCCAGTTGGGCCTTTGGCCTGACCGGCTAGACTGCCTCCCCAAACAAAACATTTTTATTTATTTTATTTTGAAAGACGATTTATAAATAGTTTTTAGACAGACTAAAGATCCGAAAAGACCGAGGTTTTGATTTAAAATAAAGACGGGGGGATTTAGAAAACAAAGGTAGGCTTTTAGAAAAATAGTTTTTGGCGAACTTATATATGATGACATGATGATGCTCAAATGCAATGTGACATGATGACATGAGCATGCAGTCATGATGATGCATAAAATAAAAATAACACGTGATTTTCTAGTAGTGGTTTTACCGGGTGCTACAACCATCAACCATCGTCTCTATCTCCTTTATGTTGAGAATCACGCATATGATCCACATGTTCAGAATTGGCATTCGGTTTCTCAACCGAGAAGGATAACCTGAAAAAGGCTCGTTTGATCCAAATGTCAAGGTGTGAAGGTATAAGCTTCGGATTCACACAATAGACTTGCACTCGGACAATGCCATGTTACCTAGTAAACGGCATATCCACAGCACAAGTTTTCCCAAAAATTGATCCCAGTCCCCAAAGGAATAGAAAATCTCTTCTCGCGTCTTTGGGTACCCAGCAATTTGAACTCACACAAAAAGAAGAGAGAAAATTGGTTCATCAACCACTCCCCACTCATCAAACTTCAGAATAATGTGGGTATCAGGGATGTGATATTGTCTCAATTCTTTCATACGTACCACTTCGGCCTTTGTAGGGAATTTAACTTTGAACATGTTTTGTTGAAACTCAGTCACTTCCCAACTATAGTTCTCCGATCGGACCAACTTCTTTAGTTGATCAATAACTTGAGGAACAGATAACGATCCTCCCTCGACAAACACCCTTCCTACCTAAGAATTCTCCACTCTAGGTTTGAAAGTCCATGTAGTCGGCAGCTCAAGGAACATGAGTTGTTCACTACCAAACTCATGTACAATCATGGTTGGCTTAGGAGCACTCAAAAGCACGGACAAGAAGTGGTAATGTACTGCGGAGATTCATAATTGTCACAGATGACCACCGTGCAATCCTTATGAAAGTGACCAGGCTGCTCGCAGCGGAAACATCTCAGCTTATTGTCTTTCTTCACTTTTTTATTTGGTCCATCCAATTCAGCAATATCCATATCAGAAACAGAATTATAGGCATCCGCTGCCGCGGCAGGAAAAACCACGATCAACCTGTACTAGCTATCATGGAGATTAGCGACTAATTGTCTTGCTCCGGTCCAAGATGATGACATATATAGCCCCACATCCAGGTATTGTCATAATTAGGAATTATAATAATGTACAGTACTAGCTATCATGCAGATTAGCGAATAAATCTTTTGAGGTCCCCGATAATAGACGGAGAAGGACACAAGCAAGCTGTACCAACCAAGATGTTCCATATGCAGCCAGGTTTGTGTGAGGTGAGGGTGTTGCACGGCTGGGTTTCCCCTATGTGTTGGGCATACGAGTGGCCCATGATTGTAACATTTTGCGACCTCTTTCAAAATAATAACAATATTCATATAACTCATACTAATCACAAGAACTATAATAATTTATGCTGATGTTGAGCATTACTGGTGCTTTATTTATAAAGCGGGGCGAAAGCCTATTTCGGGAGAGATGTTGAGCATTACTCAATTTCTAGCGTCCGAATGAAAAATCAATCCACAATTCCAGCTAATGACCTATACATAACTCGTGATACCATAATTAACTGGACGCATTTGTTGATTTCATGTGTGATTGTATGTGTAAGAGCATCCTCAATGGTCCATTTCAGAAAGTATATGGCATGTTACCTAGTGTAAAACAAAGGCTCAAAGAAGAGTTAACAAGGAAACAGGGTGGCAAAATTGTCTTGGGTCCTTGATTCTCTCTCCAACATTTGGAGCAATTTGTGGAGCTTTGGAGGCTACTCAATCGTGTTCATCTTGATGACAATATGGAAGACAGCAACTCATGGAAGCTCACGGACAATGGTGATTACTCGGCAAAGTTGGCTTATGAGGTTCAATTTTTGGGTTCCACCTTATCCAACATGGACAAGACGGTTTGGAAGGCTTAGGCCCCCCTAAGGTCAAGTTCTTCGCTTGGCTTGCTACTCAGAATAGGATTTGGACGGTAGATAGGTTGGAGAAACGGGGGTGGAAAATTTGTGGCTTGTGCCCTCTTTGCAACCAAACCATGGAGATGGTCACTCATATTTTTGTATCTTGTCAGTATACCATACGGGTTTGGAACCTCATCAAAAATTGGATGGGCATAGATGGCATTGAACCTCAACAATGGCAAGGTGCGGGCCTTTCGATCAAGAGTTGGTGGAGTATGATGACGGATGGAGTAATCCCTAATCGAAAAGTGTTGGCATCGTTAACCTTACTCACCGCGTGAGAGATATGGAACGAGAGGAACGCACGAGTCTTCCGCAACAAGCACGTGCTGCCTTTTGTTCTATTAGATAGGATTAAGAATGAGGCCCGCTTGTGAGTTATTACGGGCGCTAAGCATTTGGGCGAAATGATGCCGAGAGAGTGGGCTTTTTATAATATTCATCATTCTTTTTTTGCCTTGTTTTGTTTGTCAAAATCCTCCTTAATTAATAGATTGGGGTAAATCTTTTGTCCCAGTTCAAAAAAAAATCAAATCGCCAAAATTCCTTGATATTAAACTTGGGCTTTTTTTTGCAGGAAGAAGTACCACTAGTAGAAATAGGGCCTTTGGTCCAGCGCCCAAATTCCATTGGTCATGGTTTGTTTCCATAATCGGGACCAATGCTAGGCACCGGTCCCGGTTCATCTGTAAGCATTGGTACCGGTTGGTGGCACGAACCGGGACCAATGCCCCCGTGACGCACACGTGGCGCTCCGCGGGGCATTGGTCCCGGTTCATGCCACCAACCGGGACCAAAAAACCCGCGACGGTCAGCAGTCCAGAACAATTAATGTAAATTAATTCGGGGCAGAAATTAATTCGAGGCAGAAATTAATTCGAGGTAGAAATTGAATTGATCACTATTTTTGAACAAATCTTTCACGAATTAATCGAGACAAAGGTCTAAATTGAGACATTTTATTATTCGACCACAATTTTTTCCATACAAAGATGCGACTTTATAAATTCCTAGTCGACAACACTTCCGCTGCCGCTGTCCTCCGAGTCGTTGTCCTCCGAGCCGCCGGCTTCCTCGTCGTTGTCAGACAAAATCTCCATGATTTCGGCGTTGTTCGGGAGACGGAGCTCGTCTGCGCGCCTAGAAGCGTCGATGGCGGTGTAGATGGTCCGTCCAGGGATGGACCAGAACATCTCCCGCCCTTCTTGGTTGCGGCGATCCGGGTGCACCAGGCGCCCGTCCACGAAACGGTTGCCAAGCTTGGCCTTCCGCTCCTTCTTGAACAGCCGGGGCCAATACTCGTTGGCCGACGCGTACCGGGGCAACGCCCTCATGCACGCGGGCAGTTGGTGGCAACGCTCCGCGATGACGTACTTCATCTCGTATCCGCGGGGGTTGAGGAGCGGAGCCACCAGCACACCCCCCTCGCTGATGCGAAATCCGGCGGGCATGGTCGCGCGCGGCGGCGCGAGGATGCCGTAGATCGCAAACTGCGCCGCCTCGTAGTGGTTGAGCGTGGGCACCTCCATGACGGCGCGGTGGAGATTGGAGAGGGAGGGGAGGCGAGACGACGGCGCGATGGAGAGGCGGTTGCTAAAGTGGTGGGGTGGAGAGGGACTGCAGAGAGGCAGAGGCGATGGAGAAAGCGAGCGTTGTGGCCTCATATTTATGCACGGGGACGACGAAGCGACGGGGGCATTGGTCCCGGTTATTGCCACGAACCGGGACCAAAGCCCCTCAGCGACTGCGTGGCGGCCCAGCACAGCGCCCCACGAGTCATTGGTCCCAGTCGTGCCATTAACGAGACCAATGACTGGGTGGGGTGCGACTGCTGAGCCATGTGTCAGGGCTTTGGTCTTCGTGTAATAACCGAGACCAAAACTCCGGCTATATAAGCCCAGCCCTTTGCCCACCAAATTTTGCTGGATTGTGTGTGAGGTGTGGGTGCTAGCTTTTTTTTTGATTGCACACAAGGTGTTCAACGAAATGTCCGAGCCACACTTTAGTTCGCACAACACGGTATCCTCGGTTGAGATTAGCAACCTTATCTTCTTTATCTGTAACTGATACAAAAATATTGCATCTTTCCATGTAGGGTGGTCATTTTACTATTCACGATGTTATTGTAATGGTTAATTATTATGACACAGATCGATGCACGGATGCGATGGATGTATGGCGACCGACGCCATTCCGATTTTATTGCAGGCCTCCATAAATTTATCGATTTGGCTAAGGCAAACAAAGTGGATAATTTTATGCCTTGTCCCTGCGTCGACTGTCGGAACGTGGCGGAGCACTCTGCCCCGAGAATCCTTCAAAGCCATCTGCTTCGGAGAGGTTTCATGCCCGGATATTATTGTTGGGCCATGCACGGAGAAAGAGGGGTTAGGTTGGAAGAAAATGAAGAAGAGGAGGATGATGACAGCTATCCTATGTCCCTTGAAGAATATGGTGATACTGCAATGGAAGACAATAAAGAAGAGGGAGGCGGCAATGAAGAAGAACAACGGGCATCGGATGAGCCCGCTGATGGTCTTGGTCGGGTCATTTCTGATGCAAAGCAACAATGTGATACAGAAAGGGAGAAACTTAAGTTGGAGGCCATGCAAAAGGATCAAAAAAAGTTGTTGTACCCAAATTGCGAAGATGGCAGCACAAAGCTCGGTACCACACTTGAACTGCTGAAATGGAAGGCAGAGACTGGCTTATCTGACAAGGGATTTGAGAAGTTACTGAAAATAATGAAGCCGAAGCTTCCAAAGGATAACGAGTTGCCCGAGACAACGTACGAAGCAAAGAAGACTATCTGCCCTCTAGGATTAGATGTGGACAAGATACATGCATGCATTAATGACTGCATCCTGTACCGCGGTGAGAAGTACGAGAATATGCATAAATGCCCGGTATGCAATGCATGTCGATACAAGATCAGACAAGATGACCCTGGTGATGTTGAGGGCGATGACGAGCCCTCCAGGAAGAGGGTTTCTGCTAAGGTTATGTGGTATGCTCCTATAATACCACGGTTGAAACGTCTGTTCAGAAATAAAGAGCATGGCAGGTTGTTGCGATGGCACAAAAAAGAGCATAAGAAAGACGGGAAACTGAGACACCCCGCCGATGGGTCGCAATGGAGAAACATCGAGAGAAAGTACTCGAACTTTGTAGGTGACGCAAGGAACTTATGGTTTGGTCTAAGTACAGACGGCATGAATCCTTTTGGGGAGCAGAACTGTAGTCACAGCACCTGGCCAGTGACTCTATGTATCTACAACCTTCCTCCTTGGTTGTGCATGAAGCGGAAGTTCATTATGATGCCAGTGCTCACCCAAGGACCGAAGCAACCCGGCAACGACATTGATGTGTACCTAAGGCCATTAGTCGATGAACTTTTGCAGTTGTGGGCAAAACCAGGTGTAAAGGTGTGGGATGAGCACAAACAGGAGCCATTTGACCTACGAGCGTTATTGTTCGTAACCATCAATGATTGGCCTACTCTTAGTAACATTTCAGGACAGTCAAACAAGGGATACAATGCATGCACGCACTGTTTAGATAATACTAAAGGTACATATTTGGATAAATGTAAGAAGGTTGTGTACCTGGGGTGTCATAAATTTCTTCCGACCAATCATCAAGTAAGAAAGAAAGGCAAGAATTTCAACGGTGAGGCAGATTACCGGAAGAAGCCTAAGCTCCCTAAAGGTGCTGATGTATTTGGTATGGTGAAGGACCTAGAAGTAATCTTTGGAAAGGGTCCTAGCGGTCAATCTGTTCCGAAAGACCCCATTACCGGACACACGGCCATGTGGAAAAATAAATCTATATTTTGAGAGCTTGAGTATTGGAAAGACCTAGAGGTTCGTTCTTCAATCGACGTGATGCACGTGACGAAGAATCTTTGCGTGAACCTGCTAGGCTTCCTGGGCGTGTATGGGAAGACAAAAGATACACCAGAAGCACGGGAGGACCAGCAACGTATCAAAGACCAACACAACAAGCATACTGATAAAGGACGTAAATACTTAAGTAGCTACGCTCTTACCAAAGCAGAGAAGGAAATCTTTTTTGAAGTCCTTTACAGTATCAAGGTCCCGGCTGGCTTCTCGTCAAATATAAAGGGAATAATAAACATGGCAGAGAAAAAATTTCAGAACCTGAAGTATCATGATTGCCACGTGATTATGACACAGTTGCTTCCGGTTGCATTGAGAGGGCTTTTACCGGAAAATGTTCGATTAGCCATTGTGAAGCTATGTGCATTCCTCAATGCAATATCTCAGAAGGTAATCGATCGAGAAAGTCTGGAAAGGCTACAGAAGGATGTGGTCCAATGTCTTGTCAGTTTTGAGTTGGTGTTCCCACCGTCCTTCTTCAATATTATGACGCATCTCTTAGTTCACCTAGTCGAAAAGATTTACATTCTTGGTCCTGTATTTCTGCACAATATGTTCCCCTTCGAGAGGTTCATGGGAGTCTTAAAGAAATATGTTCGTAACCGTGCTAGGCCAGAAGGAAGCATCTCCAAGGGCTATGGAACAGAGGAGGTCATTGGGTTCTGTGTAGACTTTCTTCCTGACCTTAAGCCGATTGGTGTTCCTGAATCACGGTATGAGGGGAGACTGAGTGGAAAAGGCACGCTAGGAAATAAAGCAATGATATTTAGGGACGGACATTCTTTGAATCAAGCACACTACATAGTTCTCCAAAGTTCTACCTTCGTGGCTCCGTATATCGAGGAACACATGAATGTTGTACGCTCCAAGTTCCCGGGGAAGGATGACTACTGGATTAAAAAAATCACATGGAGACTTTCGGCACTTGGTTGCAATTACATCTCATGAATGACACCACTATTGGAGATCAGCTCTACTTGTTGGCCGCGACACCATCTGCGACTGTATTGACTTTCCAAGGGTACAAGATAAATGGGAATATATTTTACATGATTGCCCAAGATAAAAAGAGCACCAACCAAAACAGTGGTGTCCGCTTTGATGCAACATACGAGAATGGGAAAAAGGACACATACTATGGTTACATAGAGGAGATATGGGAACTTGACTATGGACCTACTTTTAAGGTCCCATTGTTTGATGCGATTGGGTCAACATGAATGGAGAAGGGGTAAAGGTAGACCAGCTGTACGGAATGACAATAGTGGATCTCAAGAATCTTGGTTACAGAGACGAACCATTCGTCCTAGCCAATGATGTGGCTCAGGTTTTTTATGTGAAGGACATGTCCTCTAGACCAAAAAAAGAAAAATAAGGAAACGAATACATCAGACGATGAGCCCAGGCGTCACATAGTTCTTTCAGGGAAAAGAAACATCACGGGAGTCGAGGACAAGATGACATGTCGTGATTATGATAAGTTTGATGAAATTCTTCCCTTCACCGTGAAAACTGACCCAAGCATCCCGTTAAGCAAAGAAGATGCTCCATGGTTACGGCCTAAGAAGCGATCATAGGCAAGGGATCGACATACGCGACGAAGGATTCATATCCTAAACCCTAAACCCTAAACCCTATGTAAATCTATGTAATGTATGGAAACTTTATGTGATGTATGGAAACTTTATGTGATGTATCGAAACTTTATGTAATGGAGTCTTTCACGGGCTTGAGGAAATTTTTAAGTAGAGCTTCAAGATGCCGAGGGCGTGCACCAACCACATCTTCGAGAAGCTCCGCCACGGGAGATTTCTCAACCCTTTCCCCAACACTGTTAGAGGAGATGGAGTCTTTCACGGGCTTGCAGGGAAATTTTTCCGAGGCAGAGATTCCGAAGATGTCGTAGGGTGTGCGCACCAACGACATCTTCGAGAAGCTCCGCCACGGGAGATTTCTCAACCCTTTCCCCAACACTGTTAGAGGAGATGGAGTCTTTCATGGGATTGCAGGGAAATTTTTCCGAGGCGGAGCTTCCGAAGATGCCGTAGGGCGTGTGCACCAACGACATCTTCGAGAAGCTCCGCCACGGGAGATTTCTCAACCCTTTCCCCAACACTGTTAGAGGATATGGAGTCTTTCACGGGCTTGCGGGGAAATTTTTCCGAGGCGGAGCTTCCGAAGATGCCGTAGGGCGTGCGCACCAACGACATCTTCGAGAAGCTCCGCCATGGGAGATTTCTCAACCCTTTCCCCAACACTGTTAGAGGAGATGGAGTCTTTCACGAGCTTGCAGGGAAATTTTTCCGAGGCGGAGCTTCCGAAGATGTCGTAGGGCGTGTGCACCAACGACATCTTCGAGAAGCTCCGCCACGGGAGATTTCCCAACCCTCCATCCATGGGGATGAAACTCTCTCTACCTATGTTGGCTTGTTGAGCTGCTTGCCAGGGCGTATCGATGGTCCTTTTATAGGCACGGCGCCGCTTCTACTTTGTCATGTTCCTCCGATAGGGCGTCGTGCGCAACATGCTTTATCTCATCAAGCAGTGCGTCCACCCACACGTCCTTATCCCGCCGACAGCTTTAGTCTCGGTTGCACCCACCAGCCGGGACTAAAGGTTACCCACGCGTCCTTATCCCACCGACAGCTTTAGTCTCGGTTGCACCCACCAGCCAGGACTAAAGGTTACCCACGCGTCCTTATCCTACCGACAGCTTTAGTCTCGGTTGCACCCACCAGCTGGGACTAAAGGTTACCCATGTCCTTATCCCACCTGCAACATCGTAAGCATCCCAAGATGCACATGTGTGCACACTATGGGCACATTATCACAAACTATGCCCTGATTCTAGCCATAACATTGGTGGTTTGACCCAAAAGCCATGAAACCTCGAACATGATAGGTCATTTTGTGAAGGATTTTTTATGATGTTTGCAATTTTTCAAGTTCAATATTTTTCCTTGCAACTGTGACACATAATATGACACCACGCGAAGGTTTCACATTGTTTGGATCATTTTTGAATTTCTTATGCCCGTTTCAAACTATATTCAAAACGGTGGGCATGAAGCTTCTTAGCCCGAGGCTGAGCCTCGCTGAGCTTTTTGACAAGCTCATGACTAATTTCCTCCTGCCGGTACTAGAGGTGACTTTAGATGAGGAGGAGAGAGCAAGAAGGGAGCTTGTGCAAAGAGTCAAGAAGTTTGCTCTCAGCAAGATGGTCGATGCATTCAAGAACTGGAAGAAGAAACTGTACAATAACTTTGTCAAGGTAGAGAAGACTCCGAATTTCAATGAAGCCGGCTATGCTAAGTTAAGACACCAGTGGGAGGATTTTGTGAAGTACAAGATATCGGAGAAAGCTAAGGAAAGGTCTAGAATAAATACGGAGAACACTGCTAAGAAACTGTACCATCATAACATGGGGCCTGCTGGCTATGCCGGTTGCATGCCTAAGTGGGATGCACTTTAGGTCAATTACATAGCTGTCGGGATCAGACCAGAGCCCACAACATGGACACCACGGGCGAGAAACTGGTTTTACGGCCATGGGGGCACGTTGGACAAAGAAGGGAGGGCAATATATAATCAGAAACACAAAGATGATCCCCTACTGCCCATCGACGATATTAGAAATGTAGTAGATGATGTTGTAGCGGGATGGTTCGTTCCCGATAGAGAGAACGACGAGCTCACACGGGCCCTTAAAAATCCTGAACACGACGGACGAGCACGAGGCACACCAAGCTCCAAGCCGTGGAAGGTTGCCTTCCCCCCGGAAATGAAGAGATATCCTGATAAAAGCCATCAGAGGAGAAAGGAAAGGGAGGCAGCTGAGAAAGCGGCCGCTGCAGACCGGCTGCGTAATGTAGAAGAAGCATTAAAGCGGCACCAGGATCAACTCGACAGACTTAGCCAGCAAGGTACTAGCGGCCAATCTCAGCGGCACGTGGTAGAAGTTGCATTCGAGGGTACCGGCGCCCTATTGAATAAGAAAAGTAGCGTCGCTTCCATGCAGCTCCATGATGTTGATGATGATGCACCAACGACATCTCCTCCTAAACGCTACCCAGTGGATGATATCACGGACACAATAGCTTGTGAGCTAAAGGTGCAGGTTATGAACTTAAGGGTGACGGCGGCGGTTGGCATGGCGGTACCAATTGCACCTAACCCAACTCGGCATTGCAGACCGGTTCCAAAAGGGTACGTTGTCGTCATGGTGGATGAGGTGAAGGAAGATTTTGAGGAGCTGAAGCTAGACCACCCTGCAGGGGAAGATATGGAGCTGACTCAACTAGGAGAAGCCAAAGGGCGGACTATTCTATGGCTAAAGGAGCGCATCATGCTTCCACATTATGTGCCGCCAAGGCCACCCACTCCTCAGAGCAGCAATCCACCTTCGCCGCCACCTCACCATTCTCCAACAAGGCGCCTTTCATCGCTTTCGCCTCACCAATCTGCCGCCGCCTCAGCTGTCTCCGTCCCCTGAGCCTCAGAGACAAAAGCAGAAGTATACTAAGGGGGGCAGCACCACCAGCAGTAGTAAGAGCACGTTCCGATCACCGAAACGTAAGCTATCGCCCCTCCCAAGAGTACCTCATCAGAATATGAAGAAGCTACCTTGCGAGAAGACAGATGAGGAAACTGATGTAACTACCTCGGTGAATTACGCTCTTAGTTACATGCCTGGATGAGCGAAAGTGGTTAAAATAGTACGGTGGGGCCAAGGGCCACTCACAGGTAGACCTTTCGGCCGTCCTAACCACTTCCAGAACATCAGAACAAGAACGAGCGGCGTAATCGGCAGGCGAAGGGATCAACTACATACACAAGTGAGTATGTATGCAAGCCACATACAAAAGTTCTCAGAGCCATTCCATCTAAAATAAATAGAAATATTGCAACGCCATACGGCAATAATATTTTAGGATAGCTCCTCATACATCAAACATCAGAGTATCAGGCGGAAGCGGAAAACAAGGTCTGAGTACGGATAAGAAGCAAATCGGCATAAGATGCCATATAAATAAACACATCCCGCCCACAGATCTCACGGATCCCCGTTCCCGGAATCTCTACACCGAGTGATCGTTGCCAACATCATCCGTCTCCTCCACCCAGTATCCATCTTGCGAATACACCTGTTCATCTGAATCAAACAATTTATCGTGTGAGACCCTAGGGGTACTCAGCAAGTCTTTATGCCACTAAAGGGGACATAACCTGGGGTGACGCAATTGCGGCAAAAAGATAATAACTAACAAGTCTATAGATACTCGCTAACCATCCGCCTAACCAATGATAGACGGATGTCCGTTAATTAGTAACAACATTTATAACAGTATAATTAACAAATCCATCCTCCTTCTCGCTTACCAACGAGAAAGCGGGCGAACAACCCATCCGTTGGCAGTTTTATTAACCATTCCATGAATAATGCTCTATTTACTATTCAGGTACTTAGTCAAATTAAAAACGGTACTTTAGTTATACTTGTCTATGATCGAGAAACTGTGCTCCAAGTCGTCCATAACCGCGGACACGGTTTTCAGAAAGATTTATCCTGCAGGGGTCCACAAATAGCAACACACACTCGATCAACCTCGGAAAAACCAAATCAAAACCCAACGAGGCATTCACGACAAAGCGATCACAGGATTCAGAAATATTTCAGGGGGCCACCCCATTAAGCTACCCGCAACGAAGTTGGCCGGCTCCGAGACGGACCCAAGGTTTGCGCCAATGGCTGTAAACGACTGGGAACCCAAAAGTGTGATTGGGCTTGTCGATACCGCGAAAACACTCCGCAATCCTAAACAGTACAGGTGCTCCTCGCATAATCTTAAATAAAGCAGTAAAGCATGGCATAAGTATAGGATAGTAATAAAGCCCCAAACTACTTTGTGGTCCCAAGAAATAAGAATGAATCAAGCTCTGGCTCAGGGGGTCCATAAGGCCTCCCGGATGTGGATAGTGCGAATAGTCAAGGAACAGGAATCAAGTACTCGGGGTCCTACGGGACACAAGTGAGCATAAAAACCAAATAACATATATTGCCCACCGGTGCCACTTTCATTAGTTATCCCATTACTACTCAGGTTAAGTTGTTTAGGTACCTCGTTATCCATCAGACACTCACATACCCTACACATGCTGTGCTACGACTCGCATGGCTCAAACAACTCCTGTATTAATGGCTCATGGGATGGAGGAACAAGCTCCGGTGGGGTTTAAAAGTAAAGGCTATGCAGTACTTGGGATTCAATTTAATGCAATCGCGACTCAATGATGCAAGAATAAGATAGAGGCAATAGGTACTATATGTATGCAAGCATGTGGTAGTGCTTGCCTGGCAGCTCAGTTGAAGCGAGAGTCGGATCTGGGTAGTGCTCCTGGGATTCCTGATATATCCCCCGCTCGGCGTCTATTCGAAGAAGAACCAAACAAATAAGGGCCAACATAAATAAAGTGCACAAGCATATGAATTAAAGTGCGACAAACAAACAAGCATGCCATGATGAATGATGAATGATGCACAATTTGCATGGCAATAAAGTAGCATGGCATGGGTGAGGTGTGGGGTACAAGATTAAAGCATTTTATTAAGTTTTTAGTCCGGTTTGCTCTCATAACACTTGCTGTATACTTTATTTTTATATGGTGCATTCTCAATTCAGAACATGGAATGCATAATTAGAACGGGCTCGTCGAGCTTATCGATTTAGACATATTATTTGTCAAATTTGGAGTTATAGAAATAAAGTTATTAATTTATTAAGAAAAGGGCATTTTATTGTAATTTTAAACAATGTCGAAATTTAATTTGCCCAAAAGATATTTTGAATGGCATATTTGAATTCCTCACATTTTTCTGATTCCAAAACATATATCATTTGTATTATTTGGATTTATAATTTAAAAGTTATTTAAAACAGATTTTTTTAATTCCTATTTAAACATTTCTGAAATTGTTTTATTAAAACAGAAAAATAGAAAAGCTTTTTATACTCAGCGGGGGTTAGCTCAAGACGCTGACGGGTAGGATCCGTGCTGACTCGGCAGCAGGTGGGCGCAGCGGCTGGGTCGGCGTTTCTAACCAGGACCTTTCCTAGTCGCAACCGCCGACGGGTGGGGAGTTCGGGAAGTCACGCTGCCGCCCAGAGGACGTGACACGTGGGCGGTCCAGGGACTGCGCGGTGGAAACCCAGATGGCGCGGGTATCTTTCTGTAAAACAACCCGCGCAGAGGGGCTGACCGGCGGGGCGTCAAGGACTGCGGCTTGAGGTCTAAAATCCTCAGGGGCCTCGGAGCAAAACGCAGGAGACAAAAGCGATTTAACTGAAACAAAAAAAACACGGATAGAAGTCTAACTCGGGCTGATCTTTCGACGAAGATTGCGACGAATCCATTAGGAATTTCACGGAGCCGCAAAAACCAAAAGAGTAGAGGGAACTAAGGCCTACAACTTTCGTCTAAGGGGTTTCATCGGATGTGGAACGAGGGTGCCGGAATATGGACAGAAATAGAGGGGATTCCAACGGTCGCAGACTGACAGGGAAACTGCCGAGAACGACAGTGAAATCGTCCCAACTTTCGTGAATGATTCCCAGAGGTACAAGCAACGGATTGGCGTGTGGTAAGCGGCACCAGATAGGGGAAAGTACCCTCTACGACGGAGCGGACAAACGGCGGCGGAGGTGCACGAAGGCGACCCGAATCTACTCGTGAACAAGCGGCTGAGCTGATGCTGCACTGCTGCTACTGCGCGTCTGACGGTCGTCTACCCTGCACGACATGGTGAGCGGGCGGCAGCTATGGCGGCGCGGGAAGGACAAGGAGGGGTAAAGGGGAGGTGAGGTGAGGCGGAGCTCACCCAGAGGTCGCGTCGACAGTGGTCGGGCTCGGTGGAGAAGACGATGCCGATGGTGACCGCGGTGGCAAGGGCTAGCAGAGATGGCGGTGCTAGGCACTACTTGTAGAGGAAGAAAAAGGGGCGTGGCTCTGCTAGGGTTCGAAGGGGGTCCGGGATAAGGAGGTGCAAGAGCTGGCACAGATGACGGGTAACGGCCACCTGCTCCCCTCCGTCGCGCGTAGAGAGGGAGGGAGAAGACGGCGTGAGACGCCGGGAGGAGAAGAACAGCAACAGAGGATGAAGGGGTATGGGCTGCAGATAGAAGGAGAAATGGGCCGGGAGAGGGGACTGCGACGTTGGGCTGCTACTCTAGCCCTGCTGCTGGGCTGCTAGGTAAGCTGCTCCTACCTTTTTATTATTTGTTTTGTTTGTAGTTTTGATTTCAATTCAAACAATAGATGAACTCTTAACTATTTGAAACTTTGCAGATTGATTTGAAAAGAGGGGTTTTGACAACACAAAGACAAGAGGGAAACAAGACCTGGGAAAAGGGGATGCCCACAAGTAATTCGATTTGGGCACTTGTACAAGACTAAGAATTGGGTTTTTTACACTTTGATAAAAATCATTAGGAAAAAATATTGGACCCAAGCAAGTGGGTCCCAACTTGTAGAAACCAACATAGAGAGTTTTAAAAGAGAGAGGGAGATGGGGTTTTGGGGTTGACCTCACATGATCCTGCATGGCACATACACATGTGAGGGGATGATTTTGAGGGCACGTGGTAAGGAGAGATCAAACAAGGGGGTAGGGTTTTATGGTAAGAGCAAAAGAATATAGCCAACACGAATTGATTCTCAAAGAACCATGCTCCACTCAAAATTCCAAGTACATCCCAAAAGAATAGAATGGTGGTGATTTGCATGGCCCATGCATGGGCATTAAATGCCATGTTTTATTCTTGTGAAAACAATAATAATGTAACATGGCATGATTCCCATGCATTACCAAAATGTGGAGTAAAGGCCAAGCAAAAGAAAATAGAATTGAATCCATCCCAACTCCTATGAGCTAGATTAAATGCCAAAAGAAGTAAAAGCTCATGGGAAATTAGGATGGTGGAATTATAAGGTGGTGACAACAAAAAATGATGGAGTTGAATAAAAGATATGCCCCCAACTCAACTTGGGCATCAAGCATTTATCAAGAACCAAATACAATATATCAAGAGCCAAATACAATTACTAATGCATATGAGAGAAGAACCAAATGAAAAGGGTTTTATATGATGCTCAAATGCAAGGTGGCATGATGACATGAGCATGATATATTTATGATGCAACAATTATATGTAGGAAGTAGCCATTATATTACTAAACCATGTAGCATTACATATGTTAGACAGATGGGATGCTACAACTCTCCCCCACTAAACAGGAATCTCGCCCCGAGATTCTAGGAAGAAGAAGACACGAAGAGGGTAGGATACTTGGCACGGAGCTCATCTTCATGTTCCCAAGTGGCTTCATCAACGGAATGGTGCGACCACTGCACCTTGCAGAACTTGATGGACTTGTTGCGAGTCCTTCTTTCTGCGACTTCAAGGATTTTTGTGGGGTGTTCTTGATAAGACAGGTCTTCTTGGAGATTGATAAGCTCATGGTCCACGGTCCTGCCAGGATCCTTGAAGCACTTCTTGAGTTGAGAGATATGGAAAACATCATGGACCTTGAGTTTTTTAGGGAGCTCAAGAGCATAAGCAACTTCTCCTCTTCTTCCACGAATTCTGAATGGACCGATGTATCTAGGAGCCAGCTTTCCTTTGATACCAAACCGGTGCGTGCCTCTCATGGGAGTGACACGAAGGTAAACAAGATCACCAGGGACGTACTCCATGTCTGTGTGCTTTCTGTCATAGTTTCTCTTCTGGCGACTTTGAGCAACCTTCAGATTTTCAAGAATGATGTGAACCTTCTCCTCCGCTTGAGTTACTATGTCAGGGCCAAACAATGTTCTTTCACCGCTACCAACCAATCGGAGTTCTGCATTTGCGACCATAGAGAGCCTCAAATGGTGCCATCTTTAGACTTTTCTGGAAGCTGTTGTTGTAAGAGAATTCAGCATAAGGAATACATTCTTCCCACTTCATGCCGAAAGAGATGACGCAAGCACGGAGCATATCTTCCAGAATCTGATTGATCCTTTCAACTTGTCCTTGTGACTGAGGGTGGTAAGCTGCGCTGAAGTTCAATTTTGTTCCCAAAGCATTCTGGAAACTTTCCTAGAACTTAGAAGTGAAGATGCTTCCACGGTCTGAACTAATCTCAAGAGGAACCCCATATAGAGAGACAATTCTGTTGATATAGAGCTCAGCCAACTGAATGGCAGAAATTGTTTCCTTGACGGGAAAGAAGTGAGCCACTTTAGAAAGCCTGTCAATGACAACAAAGATTGCATTGTTGCCCTTCTGCGACCTTGGAAAACTAGTGATGAAGTCCATCTCTACTTTCTCCCATTTCCATTCCGGAGGTTTCAATGGCTGTAGAAGACCAGAAGGTTTCTGATGGACAGTTTTAACTCTATGGCGGACATCACACTTCGAGACATACTTGGCACAATATCGTTTCAATCCAGGCCACCAATATTGTGTTTTCAAGTCCATGTACATCTTAGTGCTGCCAGGGTGGATAGAAAGAACAGAATCATGCGCCTCCTTAAGAACTTGCTCTCTTAAACCCGGGTAGTTCGGAACAAACATCCGGTGTCCAAAGAAAAGAGTGCCTTGGTCATCGACGTGGAAGGACTCATACTTCGGAAGCTGAATGTTGGAGATGATCTTTTTAGTGTACGGGTCACCAAGTTGAATGGAGCGAACTTTTTCTTCCAAGAGAGGGGTTGCCAGAAGGTTCAGAAGATACCCTTGATCCATAATTTCAAGGTTGAGCTGACGGAATTCCTCGCACAAGAGAGGTTGTTGTTCTTCCACCATGAGGTTGTTGACATAAGCTTTTCGGCTGAGAGCATCGGCCATGACATTAGCTTTGCCCGGACTGTAGTTGATGGTCAAATCGAAATCATTAATTGCTTCAATCCACCTCCTCTGACGAAGGTTGAGATCAGGCTGTGTGAAGATATACTTCAGACTCTTGTGATCAGAAAAGGTTTCACAACGGTTGCCAAGCAAGTAATGCCTCCATACTTTCAAAGCAAAGACAACTGCTGCGAGTTTGAGGCATGTGTAGGATAGTTGATCTCATGCATCTTCAACTGTCGAGAGGCATAAGCAACAACTTGTTTTTCTTGCATAAGGACCACACCCAATCCTTGCAATGAGGCGTCACAGAATATCAGGAAGGGCTTTGATGTATCTGGAGGAATCAAGACTGGTGTGGAAGTAAGCTTCCTCTTTGAGTGTTTCAAAGCTTGCTTGACATGCAGGAGTCCAAAGGTATTTCTTGCCTTTCTTGAGGAGATCGGTAAGAGGCTTCGCAATATTCGAGAAGTTCTGAATGAAGCGACGGCAGTAACTAGCCAAACCAAGGAAACTCCGGACTTCTTTGACATTTACAGGAGGAAGCCAGGCAACAATTGTCTTTACAGTTTCTGGGTTGACGGCAATGCCCTTGGCAGAGATAACGTGACCAAGGTAGGTGACTTCAGGCAGCCAGAACTCACACTTGGAGAACTTTGCATACAGGCGGTTCTCACGAAGCTTGTTTAGGACACACCGAAGGTGTTCTTCATGTTCTTCCTTTGACTTAGAATAGACTAGGATATCATCCAGATAGACCACAACAAACTTATCAAGATACTCCATGAAAACCGAGTTCATAAGCCTCGAGAAGGTGGCAGGTGCGTTGGTGAGCCCGAAAGACATGACCGTGTACTCATACAGGCCACAGCGGGTGGTGAAAGTTGTTTTAGGAACATCTTCCTTGCGAATCTTGATTTGATGATATCCACTTCTCAAATCAAGCTTAGAGAATACCACAGCTCCAGCTAGCTGATCGAAGAGATCATTAATCCGCGGAAGGGGATATTTATTCTTGATGGTTTTAGCATTGAGAGCCCGATAGTCAACACAAAGTCTATCAGTCTTGTCTCGCTTCTTCACAAAGATGGTTGGGCTACCCCAAGAAGAAGTATTGTGCTGAATGAAACCCAACTTCTCTTGTTCATCAAGCTGACGTTTGAGTTCAGCCAACTCAGCAGGACCCATTTTATAAGGCCGCTTGGAGATAGGAGCGACACCAGGTTCAAGCTCAATCACAAACTCGACCTCACGGTCAGGAGGCATACCCGATAACTCTTCAGGAAAGACATATGGGAACTCACAGACCACCGGAACACTCTGAATAGCTTCCATAGCATAATCATTCAGAGCCGCCAAAGAGAAAAGTTGAATTGCAGGAGTCAGACTTGGAGAATAGACTATATTGCCTTCAGGAATTTTCAAAGAAACCGAGCGTTCAACACAATCAATCATAGCTGCATTTGCTGTTAACCAATCCATGCCCAAGATAACATCAATGTCAGAGTTGCCCAGAATAATTAAGGAAGCCGGGAACAAAGAATCACCAATCTCAATTTGATTGCCATGGCTGATTTTAGAAGATGTCATGGTTGCTCCAGGAGAAAGGACCATTAACCGCTTAGGGAGAGGATCCATAGGTAACCCATTCACATCAGCAAAACTTGTGGAGACAAAAGAATGCGATGCACCAGAATCAAACAAAACTCGTGCAGGAACTGAGTTAACAGGAAGCATACCCATCACAACTCCATGTGCATGCTCAGCTTGAGCGACATTGACACAGATTAGCACGAAAACGATGAACCGGGCTTGGTGTTGATGTTGAGAGCCCGAGGTGGAGGTGCACGAACCATAGAAGAACTTGCCGCAGGTCTTGGAGGTGGTGGAGGAAGAGCTTTGTTGTTCATTGGACAGTTCCAGTGTTGATGTCCAGTGTTCCCACAAGTGTAACAAGCACCAGGTGGACGTGGAGCAACGTAGCCAGGGACTCCGCCAGGCGCTCCAGGGTAGTTGTGGTTGTAGTCCCTAGGAGCAGCAGTAAAGGAGTTTGGTGGCCTTTCCGCGTAGCTTGAAGGTCTTGGTGGAGCCGGGAGCGACGGTGGGGTGTTAGGAACCCACACACGGCGCTTAAAGGAGCTGACATAGCTAAAGAGCTTGCTGCATCACGGTTGTGTTTCTTTGAATCCTCAAACACTTGCCTACTTGTTTCTTCCTGCAGAGCTGTATGTTGGAGTTCTAGAAAAGACCCCGGCCTTGCATGAGTGATTGCATATTTGATTGATGCATTGAGCCCTTGTCTGAACCTATTTTGCTTCTTCTTGTCATCAGAGATCTCATCGCCACCATACCGAGAAAGGTTCATGAAGTTTCTGATATAGGTATTGACATTGTCATTGCCCTGCTTGAGGTTGAGAAACACTTCCTTCATCCTCTCCATGACAATTTCTGACAGATATTGCTCTTTGAAAGCTCTAGTGAACTGTTTCCAAGTAGGCTAAAACCCAGTGTAGTTTGCCTTGAGATAATTCTCCCACCACAGAGCTGCATCTCCCTTCAGAAGGTGAGTGGCACATTTTACCCATTCTTGCTCAGGAACATCAGCAGTCACCAGTAACCTTGACATCTCACGCAACCAATCATCCGCATCAAGTGGCTGATCAGACACCTCAAAGTGGCGTGGGTTAAACTTCAGGAAGCTTTTGATGTCTCCTCGCTTGGGAGGTGGAGGTAGCGAAACAAACTCATTCCTCCTGACACTTTCTTCAAATCGATGTTGGTTCTGCTGTATTGTACCCAAGGCATTAGCAATACTTGCCAACGCAGCCCCCAGTTCAGGTGGTATGTCCTCCTCAGAACGGCGTGGTGGTGCCATCCTGCGATTGATATAAAACACAAGTCAGTACCATAATGGAGAATATTAATAATCCAAAATAGTACCAAGATGGAATTAACCAAGATTTAAAGGATACAAATTACTAAGATGATATTACAATATCAACAAAGTTCAAAGCACCTAGAAGGTATTAAGTATATCGCACACGACTGAACAAGGAGTGTGGTACACAAGCTAACAAAGAAAAAAATTCCGCAAATTTCGGCATTAAAATACCACTATATGCACGAAACCACTTAACGAATCAAGATTAGTAACTCTACCAATTCAATATACAAGAGCGAATGACAAAAGTAGTGGTATGGTCGCGACTCCATCCCGCACTCAAATCATTACTCCGCACATGAATAAGTAAAACACATATCCCAACACCTTCTTTTTAAGATGAACCTAAAGATTAGTAACTATGGAAACGAACACCCCAACAAGGTAGCGTCGGATAACAAAGAGTAAGACAGATCGCGTCGGTATACAACGAATCAGATAGATCGCGTTGGTTTACAAAGGCATGTCGGTATGAAATGTACCAACAGTTGATAACCAAAAGGCAGAAAGCGATAACATGTTGGATGCAACAGATAGACAAGGAATTCACGCACACGCACACACACAACCTATGGTACTACGGAACCCAGAACATGTGAATTCTAATTTGAATTTTAGAAGAGAATTGAAAACGTTACACTTCCTTACCAGAAAAGGGTGGGTGGGTGGGTAAGAAGAAAAATGGAAGCAGTCCTACTCTCACGTTTTGTTTTTCCCTAGTATACATAGCTACCAAAAATATTTGCTAGACTGACAACGACCATTTGGCTGAGACCCTGAAGGGCGGGATGGCTCTGATACCAATTGTAACTACCTCGGTGAATTACGCTCTTAGTTACATGCCTGGATGAGCGAAAGTGGTTAAAATAGTACGGTGGGGCCAAGGGCCACTCACAGGTAGACCTTTTGGCCGTCCTAACCACTTCCAGAACATCGGGACAAGAACGAGCGGCGTAATCGGTAGGCGAAGGGATCAACTACATACACAAGTGAGTATGTATGCAAGCCACATACAACAGTTCTCAGAGCCATTCCATCTAAAAGAAATAGAAATATTGCAACGCCATATGGCAAGATCCAAATATCCTAGATAGAAATAATATTTTAGGATAGCTCCTCATACATCAAACATCAGAGTATCAGGCGGAAGCGGAAAACAAGGTTCGAGTACGGATAAGAAGCAAATCGGCATAAGATGCCATATAAATAAACACATCCCACCCACAGATCTCACGGATCCCCGTTCCCGGAATCTCTACACCGAGTGATCGTTGCCAACATCATCCGTCTCCTCCACCCAGTATCCATCTTGCGAATACACTTGTTCATCTGAATCAAACAATTTATCGTGTGAGACCCTAGGGGTACTCAGCAAGTCTTTATGCCTCTAAAGGGGACATAACCTGGGGTGACGCAATTGCAGCAAAATATAATAACTAACAAGTCTATAGATACTCGCTAACCATCCTCCTAACCAATGATAGACGAATGTCCGTTAATTAGTAACAACAGTTATAACAGTATAATTAACAAATCCATCCTCCTTCTCGCTTACCAACGAGAAAGCGGACGAACAACCCATCCGTTGGCAGTTTTATTAACCATTCCATGAATATTGCTCTATTTACTAGTCAGGTACTTAGTCAAATTAAAAACGGTACTTTAGTTATACTTGTCTATGATCGAGAAACTGTGCTCCAAGTCGTCCATAACCGCGGACACGGCTTTCAGAAAGATTTACCTGCGAGGTGCACAAATAGCAACACACACTCGATCAACCTCGGAAAAACCAACTCAAAACCCAACGAGGCATTCACGACAAAGCGATCACAGGATTCGGAAATATTTCAGGGGGGCACCCCATTAAGCTACCATAGCGAAGTTGGCGGCTCGAGACGGACCCAAGGTTTGCGCCAATGGCTGTAAACGACTGGGAACCCGAAAGTGTGACTGGGCTTGTCGATACCGCGAAAACACTCCGCAATCCTAAACAGTACAGGTGCTCCTCGCACAATCTTAAATAAAGCAGTAAAGCATGGCATAAGTACAGGATAGTAATAAAGCCCCAAACTACTTTGTGGCCCCAAGAAATAAGAATGAATCAAGCTCTGGCTCAGGGGGTCCATAAGGCCTCCCGGATGTGGATAGTGCGAATAGTCAAGGAACAGGAATCAAGTACTCGGGGTCCTACGGGACACAAGTGAGCATAAAAACCAAATAACAGATATTGCCACCGGTGCCACTTTCATTAGTTATCCCATTACTACTCAGGTTAAGTTGTTTAGGTACCTCGTTATCCATCAGACACTCACATATCCTACACATGTTGTGCTATGACTCGCATGGCTCAAAAAACTCCTGTAGTAATGGCTCATGGGATGGAGGAACAAGCTCCGGTGGGGTTTGAAAGTAAAGGCTATGCAGTAATTGGGATTCAATTTAATGCAATCGCGACTCAATGATGCAAGAATAAGATAGAGGCAATAGGTACTATATATATGCAAGCATGTGGTAGTGCTTGCCTGGCAGCTCAGTTGAAGCGAGAGTCGGATCTGGGTAGTGCTCCTGGGATTCTTGATATATCCCCTGCTCGGCGTCTATTCGAAAAAGAACCAAACAAACAAGGGCCAACATAAATAAAGTGCACAAGCATATGAATTAAAGTGCGACAAGCAAACAAGCATGCCATGATGAATGATGCACAATTTGCATGGCAATAAAGTAGCATGGCATGGGTGAGGTGTGGGGTACAAGATTAAAGCATTTTATTAAGTTTTTAGTCCGGTTTGCTCTCATAACACTTGCTGTATACTTTATTTTTATATGATGCATGCTGCAATTCAGAACATGGAATGCATAGTTAGAACGGGCTCGTCGCGCTGATCGATTTAGACATATTATTTGTCAAATTTAGAGTTATAGAAATAAAGTTGTTAATTTATTAAGAAAAGAGCAATTTATTGTAATTTTAAATAATGTCAAAATTTAATTTGCCCAAAAGATATTTTAAATAGCATATTTAAATTCCTCACATTTTTCTGATTCCAAAACATATATCATTTGTATTATTTGAATTTATAATTTAAAAGTTTTCTCCAAGATATACCAAAGTCAGGAACCTGGACGAGTTTCAGGTTGAGCATGTTGTTCCAAGCTTGTTAGACATCATCCAGTTTTCCTGAGTAAGGAAAAATCCAGAACACAACACCAATATACCACGAAGGCCAAGCACACCAGTAGAACCAACAAGAATAAGAAACAACACTAAACAATTCTTAATGGTTTCCGATACAACACCAATCTGGTATAACAGTTTACGAAATAGCCATACATATGGTGGTCGAAAACACAATCTTAGCAAATCATAGCAGATCGCTGACATGCCAATTGCCAAATGATACAAAGCTAGCTCGCCAAACACGTTGCAACTAACACCAAACTGAGAATGTAGACCATAAATCATGTGGTGTCCCTTCCCTTGGCAGATATGGTGGGAGCTCGGTGGTGTTCCCTGGCATAATCAACAGCACTTACACAACAAAAGAACATCAAGTTAGACAGTTAGCGAACAAATATTACGAAGAGAAAAAATGGTTGAGGAACCATTCGAAAAAGAAAGTTTGAGGAAGAAACATGCAATCACCTGGGCTGTCCGGATCGCTTATTCTTAATTTGCACAGGCGACAAGTTTGCCAAAAGCCATACTGGTGACAGTTTGCACAAAAGCCATACTTTTAACATCATGCACCGGTGACAGTTCGCCAAAAGCCATACTGTCAAGGTAATAAACCTGCACACGAGTCCATAAAATCTACTACTCCTTCCGACCCAAATTAATTGACTTGGATTTGTCTAGATTCGAATGTATCTAGACATGTTTTAGTGCTAGATACACCCGAATGTACGCAAATCCAAGTCAATTAATTTGTGTCGGAGAGAGTATATCTAGGTGAATTTAATGGAGCCGACAGGAAAATGTTAACTAGGCGAATGCTCCTTCTCTATAGCTGGGCATACATGGATGACCATAGGCGATGCTCCAAGACTTAGCTCATGCTTCTGCGTGGAGGCTTCCCGCTTGATGCACTGGAGCCCAATACGCGCGGTCAGTACAGCAGCTAAGAGGAGATGCATCGCTACCACGCCAAGCGATGGTTGTGAACAAAAATGGTGGTGCCGGAAACGAGAGAATGTACCTGACCGCGAGGAGCAAAGAGGAGGCGAGAGGGAGGAGCTATACGGCGCTGCCAAGATCTGGTAATATAATAGTCCTGATTGCGATAAACAGCCAAGATCTGGTAATATAATGGTGCAGATGCACATCTCGAACTCCCAATTGAGTTCCAGTTACCTTTTCTTGTAACCAGGGACGCCGTCACCATTGAGGCTGCCACCGCCTTCAGCGCATGCGGAACTCGTGCCCCGGCCGGTAGGAATTGGACCGGCGGCGTCCCGGTCTAGAGGTGATGCATCTCCTGCAGGCTGCCGTCAGCTGTCCGTCTGCAGGCACCCGAAAAATCGATGAGGGTGGTAGAGCAGAGGATGGATGAGAAGGGACGGAGCATGAGGAGGAGAGATATTACCTAGGCTGGGTGGGAGGAACCGCATGAAGGATCTCGCCGTCGTCGGTGCCGCTGCTGCCATTTTCTTCTCCGGCGGCACCACGGCACTATGTGCCTTCACCAATGAAACCGTCGCCGACCCCACCGTGAACAAATGGAGAGGCACCTCCTGCAAACGGGCCTCCTCTCCCGTCCGCCATTTTTTCGGCTGGAAGAAAAGCCCCAAAATCGGTGGGCGGCAACGGCGACGGGGGTCTCGCCGGAGTGATTTTGGCACAGGGGTGGGAACTACTGGCGATGGAGGATTTCTCTCCCCGTGACGGTAAGGATAGATGCCTACTGTTTTCTTTGTCAATGGGATGGGCACAAGAAAAGGCTACCACTCTAGGCCCGAGTGCGCGGCGTAAAGGCCGGAATAAAAACGGTGAGAAATTCGGACAAGATTTCATAAAATTGGGTGGGGCACGACGTGCACGGATCTCGATATTTGCATGAGGGACAAGATAGGTCCCGCACCCGCTTGTACAAGCATAAAATCCATTCTCGTTATTTAAAACAGATTTTTTTTAATTCCTATTTAAACATTTCTGAAATTGCTTTATTAAAACAGAAAAACAGAAAAGCTTTTTATACTCAGCGGGGGTTAGCTCAAGACGCTGACGGGTGGGGTCCGTGCTGACTCAGCAGCAGGTGGGCGCAGCGGCTGGGTCGGCGTTTCTCACCAGGACCTTTCCTAGCCACAACCGCCGACAGGTGGGGCCGGGTTCAGCGGGGGCCACGCGCGCGCGTCGCCCAGCAGGGACGTGACACGTGGGCGGTCCAGGGACTGCGCGGTGGAAACCCAGACGGCGCGGGTATCTTTCTGTAAAACAACCCGCGCAGAGGGGCTGACCGGTGGGGCGACAAGGACTGCGGCTTGAGGTCTGAAATCCTCAGGGGCCTCGGAGCAAAACGTGCAGGGACAAAACTGACGAACTGAAACAAAAAAAACACGGATAGAAGTCTAACTCGGGCTGATCTTTCGACGAAGATTGCGACGAATCCATTAGGAATTTCACGGAGCCGCAAAAACCAAAAGAGTAGAGGGAACTAAGGCCTACAACTTTCGTCTAAGGGGTTTCGTCGGATGTGGAACGGGGGTGCCGGAATCTGGATAGAAACAGAGGGGATTCCAGCGGTCGCAGACTGACAGGGAAACTGCCGAGAACGACAGTGAAATCGTCCCGACTTTCGTGGATGATTCCCAGAGGTATAGGCAACGGATTGGCGTGTGGTATGCGGCACCAGATAGGGGAAAGTACCCTCTACGACGGAGCGGACGAACGGCGGCGGAGGTGCACGAAGGCGACCGGAATCTACTCGTGAACAAGCGGCTGAGCTGATGCTGCACTGCTGCTACTGCGCGTCTGACGGTCGTCTACCCTGCACGACATGGTGAGCGGGCGGCAGCTATGGCGGCGCGGGAAGGACAAGGAGGGGTAAAGGGGAGGTGAGGTGAGGCAGAGCTCACCCAGAGGTCGCGTCGACAGTGGTCGGGCTCGGTGGAGAAGACGATGCCGGTGGTGACCGCGGCGGCAAGGGCTAGCAGAGACGGTGGTGCTAGGCACTGCTTGTAGAGGAAGAAAAAGGGGCGTGGCTCTGCTAGGGTTCGAAGGGGGTCCGGGATAAGGAGGTGCAGGAGCTGGCACAGATGACGGGTAACGGCCACCTGCTCCCCTCCGTCGCGGTAGAGAGGGAGGGAGAAGACGGCGTGAGACGCCGGGAGGAGAAGAACAGCAACAGAGGATGAAGGGGTATGGGCTGCAGATAGAAGGAGAAATGGGCCGAGAGGGATCACACGTTGTTGGGCTGCCTCGTCATTGGCTGCTAGGTAAGCTGCTCCTGCCTTTTTATTATTTGTTTTGTTTGTAGTTTTGATTTCAATTCAAACAATAGATGAACTCTTAACTATTTTAAACTTTGCAGATTGATTTGAAAAGAGGGATTTTTACAACACAAAGACAAGAGGGAAACAAGACCTGGGAAAAGGGGATGCCCACAAGTAATTCGATTTGGGCACTTGTACAAGACTAAGAATTGGGTTTTACACTTTGATAAAAAATCATTAGGAAAAAATATTGGACCCAAGCAAGTGGGTCCCAACTTGTAGAAACCAACATAGAGAGTTTTAAAAGAGAGAGGGAGATGGGGTTTTGGGGTTGAATCCTGCATGGCACATACACATGTGAGGGATGATTTTGAGGGCACGTGGTAAGGAGAGGTCAAACAAGGGGGTAGGGTTTTATGGTAAGAGTAAAAGAATAGAGCCAACACGAATTGATTCTCAAAGAACCAGGCTCCACTCAAAATTCCAAGTAAATCCCAAAAGAATAGAATGGTGGTGATTTGCATGGCCCATGCATGGGCATTAAATGCCATGTTTTATTCTTGTGAAAACAATAATAATGTAACATGGCATGATTCCCATGCATTACCAAAATGTGGAGTAAAGGCCAAGCAAAAGAAAATAGAATTGAATCCATCCCAACTCCTATGAGCTAGATTAAATGCCAAAAGAAGTAAAAGCTCATGGGTAATTAGGATGGTGGAATTATAAGGTGGTGACAACGAAAAATGATGGAGTTGAATAAAAGATATGCCCCTAACTCAACTTGGGCATCAAGCATTTATCAAGAACCAAATACAATATATCAAGAGCCAAATACAATTACTAATGCATATGAGAGAAGAACCAAATGAAAAGGGTTTTATATGATGCTCAAATGCAAGGTGGCATGATGACATGAGCATGATATATTTATGATGCAACAATTATATGTAGGAAGTAGCCATTATATTACTAAACCATGTAGCATTACATATGTTAGACAGATGGGATGCTACAACTGATGCGGCCGCAGCTGCCCATTATGAAAAGTGGAAGATTGACATGGCTAACAAGAAAAAGGCGATAGAGGCATTTTTCCCGGTCACCGCAGAAGATAAAGCCAAAGTAGCCGCACTTAAGATTCAGCTTCACCAACTCATAGAGCTCACATCAGATTATAATCGCTCTATTACCAAGTCGGCTGAGGCAAAAGAGCGGAGAGTCGGGAAAGAAGTTGCCCAGCTCGGACAACAGAAAAATCAATCGATCGAACCGCTCAAAGTGTACGATACCAATGAGTGGATGATTCAGGAGCGTCATGATCCAAACATTGATCCAGAGTTTGTTCGACTGTACGGAGAAAAAGCCCAATTATATGGACTTTCTATTACTGAGTACATGAGCCGTATGCATGAGTTCGAGGGGTACCAAGAAACAGCATACGTGTACCAGTACGGGGCTCCTCTCGTCAAACCCGAGTTAGTCAAAGATCTACCAACAAAAATACGAAGATTGCATAACTGGTACATCCAAGCCTGTGCTGATTCCAAAAACTGGATCTATGCTGCATATAAACACCACCATTATGGTGATGGAGATGGCTTCCTACTGATCGAATTTTCAGAATTATTTCAGTTTTACCAACAAGACACCCTCGACAAAACTATCAGCAGTGCCTATTGTTTGTAAGTATTATTAATTTCTGTAATTAAGTCTTTCTAGCTCAGCTCATTCGTTGCTTGTATAATCTTACTAATCGCTATACTAATTATATATGCAGAATAAAGATTCAAGAATGCAACAAAGGACAAATCTATGACCTTGGGTTTGTTGACTGTAATTTCGTTCATGAAGTTACTCTAAAAACAAATCCCAAAGAGACATAGGATAACTTGTTCTAAGCGTTGAAGTATTTCAGCAACAGAAGGGAAATACTATTTCTTTATAACGCTGCGTGAGTGTTACTGTCTTGTACACATTCTATTTTCGATTACTCGATGTTAAGCGTATAATTGACTCGTGTTATATTTTGTTAGTGTGTCAAGCTTTCACTATATTCTCTTAATCATTTCTGTTGACACCGGAGTAGTAAAAGTCCTGGACTCGAAACGCACACTATTAGAAAAGTGGGCGGACATGCGGGAATGCCTCCAGAAGGCTTGGAAACGGTTCACGCCAAAACTAGGGATGTTTGGAAGCCAGAGCTTACATTTCAATCATTGACTGTAAGTACTACTTGCTAGATCAACGCATCTCTTGATTCTAGTTTCAATACCACCATTATCATGCTTGATTATTATTTTGATTGAACTCCGTTCTCGTAAAGTGCTTGAGGCAGGAAGTCGGGAATAACTTATGTGGATACTATGTCTGCGAGTTCATTCGCCAGACGACCAAAGTGAAGGGGGCAGACCGGAACATCAAAAAAATTGAAGTACGATAAACAATAATCACAACTTTATTTTATTATCACCAATTATATTTAGTTTCATTCATATATATTGATCCCCTTTTTTATATTAGATCGAACGGATGCGGGACGGTCTTCTATCACAAGAACGCGTGCAAGCAATTCAAGAGGAAATTGCCGGATTCTTATTAGAACAAGTCATAGATCCGAAAGGAGAATACTATCACCCACTTCATTTGGAAGGGTGAAGTGTATAAAAGAAGATGTAAATTAGATCAAATTCGTGTGAGAGTATCGTTTGTAATTATAATATGTTTCGACCAAGAAGACGGATGAGACGGTGTATATATTTGTGATCATGCATGATGTGTAATATATATATATCGTGATTTCATTATTGCTGTATATATGTAGTACCATTAAATTTATAAAAAAAATCCTGCCGCGGCAGAAAAATAGCCCGAAAATCCTGCCGCGGCACAGAGTCCAACGATCCCGGTTCGTGCCAAGAACCGGGACCAATGATCCACCCCCGCCCGTCTCTGGCGCTGCCACGTGGGGACCCATTGGTCCCGGTTTTTCCCACGAACCGGGACCAATGATCCACCCCCCCCCCCTGCGTCGCTCGCCCGTCCATGTGAAGACCCATTGGTCCCGGTTCGTGCGCGAACCGGGACTACATTAGTCCCGAGTGATTGGTTCCGCCCTTATGAACCAGGACTAGAGGCCATTTTTCCACCAGTGTACTACCTCCATCCAAAGTGCAAGTCCTATTTGCATTTTTTACCAAACTAACATTTCTAGTTTTTTCATCTATAATAAATAATAAATGAATCACTAGGATACAAAAAATAAAATATCTATTACTACTACTCCATACTAATGAAGATATATTGGTAGTTTTATCATAAAATATACTTTTATAAATGGGTTACTCCTATTATCAGGTGAGCAAATATGGAGTACAGACATAGATTAGTGGTCAAAGTACCGTCCTGAATACCGTTTTTCGAGATGACAAAATGTCTTAAAATACTTATGTTTTGGATGACAGAAAGTATAATAACTCAAGTTGTGCTCTTCTTGGTACTAATTCCTGAAGGGGGAAAAACAGGAGTCTGGATCTTGTAGACGAGTAAATTTACTCCTGTCTACACTGTAAATATGGGGCTGCTAGTGCATGCTGAATGATTGTGGCCTTCCTCTATATATAGATGCAGCTTTGCCAGGTTATGGACACACGCACACACCAATCTCCATCGTCGACAGATCCTTAATCAATTAACCCGACATGGCAGCAGGAGAGGGCAAGCTGAGTCCGGAGGCCAACGTTAAGGAGGAAATGAGCAGCACCAAGGACTACCTGGATCCTCCTCCGACGCCACTGTTTGACGCCGGCGAGCTGGGCAAGTGGTCCCTCTACCGTGCCATCATCGCGGAGTTCACCGCCACGCTCCTCTTCGTCTACATCGCCGTCGCCACCGTCATTGGCCACAAGCGCCAGACGGACACTGAAGCGTGCATCGGCGCCGGCGTGTTGGGCATCGCGTGGGCCTTTGGCGGCATGATCTCCGTCCTCGTCTACTGCACCGCCGGCATCTCCGGCGGCCACATCAACCCCGCTGTCACCTTCGGGCTTCTGCTCGCGAGGAAGGTCTCCCTGCCGCGTGCCTTCCTCTACATGGCAGCGCAGTGCCTCGGCGCCATCTGCGGCGCGGCACTCGTCAAGGCCGTGCATGGCGCGCACCACTACGCGCTCTACGGCGGCGGCGCCAACGAGCTCGCGCCGGGTTACTCCAGATCAGCGGGGCTAGTGGCCGAGGCGCTGGGCACCGCCGTGCTGGTGTACACCGTGTTCTCGGCGACCGACCCGAAGCGGATGGCGCGGGACTCGCACGTGCCAGTGCTGGCGCCGTTGCTCATCGGGTTCGCCGTTCTGATGGTTCACCTGGCCACCATCCCCGTCACCGGCACCGGGATCAACCCGGCCAGGAGCCTCGGCGCCGCGGTGGTTTATAATGGGAAGAAGGCGTGGGCCGAGCAGTGGATCTTCTGGGTCGGGCCGTTCGTCGGCGCCGCCATTGCCATGGTGTACCACCAGTTCGTCCTCAGGAACTGCGCCGCCAAGCACTCCTTCGGCTCCGATCACGACGACGTCGAAGCCTAGGCTGGCTCCGTCAGTTCATCAACCATATGATGATCTATACTACGAGTACTACTTAGGGCCCTATTACTTATGTTGTCGCGCAAAGGCCTTGTACTTTACACGGGGCAAAGTCCTTTACCGCGTGTTTTTGTTCCTTTAGCCGTGTATTTTCGCCACTCAGCGAAAAATTATTTCCCCGTAGTGGCGTGCGTGTGGTGTGATCGCAGGTGTACTGTGTATGTGCGTTGCTGAATAATTAGTACATGTTGCAGTTCTCGGGTCCAATGTATATGGATGAATGGGATCCATCCATGGGATTCGATATGTGTTGGTGGACCTATGATTCCAGTACAAGCTAGTTAGTTACACAAATGTAGAAAACATAAAGATAATTCACAACAACATAAACCAAGGTATTCAACATAGGCAATGCTTTTCTTTCTAAACCGTTACATGCCCTAGGCGTTCGGGAAGCGACAGGCTAAACCCATCTAGGATTCCGTCCCTTCATCGGCTACGACGCTAGTCCACTCCGCCTTCAGTGGGTCACTGTTAGGGAATTAGCACACTCAAACATGATCTAAAAATATGCAGCGGAATAAGATGTAAGATTCGTCACCACTCATGTACTAAATTCACATATCGTTGCTCTATCACGGAAGGAAACATATGCATCAAACATATATGGAAAATGGATATGTCTCAACTGAGGACAAGTCGTGGGTGCTCTCAGCACACGAGTAGCTGAAATCTACAGGTAGGCAAGACAAGTTATATGTGCTCTCAGCATATAGGTGCAGCAACAAGCAAATCAATACACAGGGATATCAATCCTTTTCACGTGAAAAACCTCTCAACTTGAGAGGAAAAACCAGGGGTCAAAGCCACCCAAATATTCTCTCACTATTATTAAATGGGGATACAACTTGTTCTTATCTATAGATTACTAGAGGATCTCATATATCAAGATACACACGGATCTTGGATGCCAACAACAAGATTTGGGGCATAAGTGCTAGGGATCAGAACAATCTTACCAAAGATGATGAAACCATAGCTTGAAGGAGACAAGGTGGTGGATTTGGACGTCACGACCTTGTGAGCAGTGCATGGTGCTTGATTTAGATTCATCCTTCAACTTCTTCATCTTCCCTCTCTCTTGGTTTTCTTTTCCAATTAAGGCTAATCTGAGTTTTCATCACTCCAGCTTGTGGTGGCTGGATGGGAGGTTTATCCTCTCCCTTTCCTCATGTGCAATATCCAAAATGACCCTTGATCATAACGCTAAGGGTTGGTGGGCACTTGCACCTAATTTGGGCCACCTGAAAGGTTTCATAAGGCCATCTCATCACATTCCACATGAGGAGGATACCCAACATTGTCCCCTATCTGACTCATGTGGGGGGGCACTGCCATGCTCGCTGCCTTGCAACATACAAGCATCTTCTCACTTGGCAATATTTTGGTCATCATATCTGAGCCATTCTTGTCGGTATGGATCTTCTTAAGTTTTATCAACTTGGAACTCACAACACCTTGAATTCAATGATACCTCACATCAATGTGCATGGTTTGAGAGTGGAAAATTGTATTTTTTTTGGCAAGATGGAGAACACTCTGGCTATCACAAAACAGATTGTAGTTCTTTTGCTTCATGCCCAACTCTTGCAAGAAGTTCCTCATCCACAACACTTCCTTGCAAGCCTCAACCGCTGCTATATACTCAGCATCTATGGTTGATAGTGAAATGCATTTCTTCAACCTTGATTGACATGACACTGCTCCCCCTACATAAGTCATCAAGTATCTAGAAGTATACTTCCTAGAATCTGCATCACCAGCATAATATGCATATGTATAGCCTCGCCGCTTCTAAAGCATAAGCACGATCTAGAAGTACCTTTGAGATACTTGAGAATCTACTTCATTGCATTATAGTGAGCTTCGCCTGGATTTGTCATGAACCTGCTAATAACTCCAATTTCATAGCGATGACAAGCCTAGTGCATACATTGGCATACATCAAACTATTCATGGCATATTGGTACAGTACTTTACTTATTTCATCTTTCCCCTTCTTATTGCTAGGACATTGTTCTAAACTCAGTTTGTGATGGCCTGCAAGTGGAGAGGTAACAGACCTTGTGTCTTGCATATTAAACCTTTCAAGTACCTTCTTAATGTACCGTTCCTATGAGAGCTAAAGCAGCTTCATTGATCTATCACGGAAGATTTTCATGCCAAGTATTTTCTTAGATGGTCCTAAATCCTTCATTGAAAATTATTTACTCAATGCCTTCTTGAGGAGAGCAATTCTCTGTGCCATTTCCAACAGTTAGCATGTCATCGACATATAGCAAGAGAATAATGAAGTCACCATCGGCATACCTCTTCATAAAGACACAATGATCAGGTTGTGCTTTATGGTATTCAAGATCATTCATAAACAACTCGAACTTCTTGTACCATTGTTGAGGAGCTTGTTTTAAGACATACAAGCTCTTCTTCAATTTGCACATTTGGTGCTCATTGCCTGCAACCATGAATCCTTCTGGCTGCTCCATGCATATATATCTCCTTCTCTAGGTCATCGTGTAAGAACGCTATCTACACGTTGATTTGTTCAATTTCCAAGTCCATGGTGGAATCCATGCCCAGCACATCTCAGACCAAAGACATCTTGACTACTGGAGAGAATATCTCATCAAAGTCAATACCTTTTTTCAGACTGAAACCTTTCACAATCAATCTGGCCTTGTACCTTGGATGTGAGCTATGCTAGCTCTTTACTCTTTACTCTTCACTCTTTACACCCACCTGTTCTTGAGCGTTTTCGTTCCCTTTGGCAAAGACACCAATTCGAAGGTGTTGTTCTCATACAGGGATTTCATCTCATCCTGCATGGCTTCCGACCATTCATTATTGTGCTCATCAGACACTGTCTCATCATAGCATGAGGGATCACCTGCATCAGTCATCAACGCATATTGATGTGGTAGATACCTTGTGGAAGGTACTGAATCTCTTCCACTTCTCCACAACTTCTACATTGGTGGTGGGGAATCAGGTGGGTTAACATCACCTTGATCATCATCTTCTTCTTCATCAGATGGTTGTTATGTCCCTCACTTGTACTGCCTTGTTCAGTTGCATCATCACTGTTTTCAGCATCATCATCTCCCCCGTGATTGTCATGCACGAGAGGAGGGTTAACTAGATCCAAGTCAACCTGAGATGTGGTGTCATTCGGCTTCTCCAGCTTCCCAATATGTTGTATTATTTCATCTTCAATGAAAACCACATATCGGCTTCTACATTTCTTCTTCTTGATTAGATCCTACGGTATGTATCCAAATTTATCACTTGGACTGCTGAGATAGATGCAATGTTTTGTCTTACTATCAAGCTTGGATCTTTCATTCCTCGGGACATGCACAAATGCCTTGCACCCAAAGACATTCCATTGCTTATATGACACTTCCTTCCCTAACCAAACTCTCTAAGGAATATCACCTGCAAGAGGAATGGAGGGGGATAGGTTTAGTATATACATAGCATGAATCAATGCTTTAGCACAAAAAGGATTAGGTAACTTAGCATGAGAGAGCATAGTTGTGACCCTCTCGGCAAGAGTCCGTTCATTATCTCTACAAGTCCATTGAGTTGGGCTGTCTTTGGTGGAGTCTTCTCAAGTCTGATGCCAAAATTTCAGCAATACCTCTCAAAGGGACCAAGGTATCCACCACCATTGTATGATCTTACACACTTCACACTACAACATGGAGCTCGGGCCCTGGCGCTTATAGATGTCGAGGCACAACCTTAGTCACCGCACTCATGTTGGCGCGGCAAAAAAAAAGCAGCCAAGGATAACTGTGTCAGGATTGTGCAACAGCGGCAGATTTTTTGGCGCGGCACAATATGATCCGCCGAACTAACGCTTCCGCGGCGCGGCAGAGGATGCGCCTCGTTACATTACTGAAGACGGCGCAACTTTAGTGTCGTTGTAACTGCGAATTATTTGCCATGTTACACTTTTCAGCATTAGTGAAAATTAATTACCTTATTAACAATAACTGATTAAGGTTGCTAATCCTTTGTAATTCGACAAATCAAAAATTATCATAACATTAAGATATAATTACATTTCTGTTACAAGATTTCTTGAGCCTCTCTAAAATAAAGAAAAAACAAAGAAATACTAATAGGGAAAGAGGAGAAAAAACTAAAAAATCTAAAATTGAGCTCCTCCCTATTCTGCACGAGATTCTACACCACGGTGGATCTGGTCGGCGCTGGATCTGGTCGGCAGTGGATCTGGACGACGCTATCGGCTTCCCGATGATCTGAGAACCATCTTCGACGTGGTGGATCGGCACGACGCAGACAACCTCACCGCTAGATGTCAGCGCCTTCCACGCGGTGGATCAGCACGGTGCATAGGACGCCGCCGCGCAGTGAATCAGCACGACGCTGACCTATACACCGTAGGACATAGTGGAGATATATTGTTCTGGGATCTTTTGTTAGTCGTGGAGAGAGAGAGTGGAGGTAGATCTAGGGTTAGCAGAGAGGGGAGTGCGGTGGCGTGGATAGAAGTTAGTGTTCATGTATTATATAGATGTAGGGTTTGTATCATGAGCTTGACTTGCTTAAAAGCCCATTGGCCATAGTGGGTTAGTTAGGTGGTTAACAAGTCCGACTCTCTCGTGATCGACAATATAAATAGTAAAGTAACCAAAAAGCAAGATTTGATGAACGTGGTGATCAAATATATTTGTTAAACACTGCAATAGAAAATTACATATCAGTACAGTGATGGAATTTTCTCCGGCACCACCAGGCCATTGAATTTCGCCCTATGTTCACCGGCTTTGTACTCGATATTGGCCTCGGACGGAAGTTACATCTTGTCGTCGTCACCACCACTAACAGAGCCATCGGCTTGGGTGTTCGAAGGATCGATCGAATTGATATACTCGCACCTCATCGCTGTGTAGTTGCACCGCAGGAACCTAGGACTAGCGTTCTCGCCAGCGACTATGTGACACTGTTGAGGGATCCGGCCGCAATAGCAAATCTAATAGAGAGAAATATCCCCAAATTATCTTCTGGTCAATAGAGGATATAGGATCAATAGAGATCGATAAAAAACTACCAATAACTTACACAGTGCTCCATTGGCTTGGATATCGCCTTACCAGAGGAAGAATCGTGAGAGTACGGCGGTAGGAAGTACAAGAAACTAGATCGAGATCGGGAGCGGAAGCTGAAGAAGTTCTATGATCCCAACCATGTTCTGCTGAATGTCAACAGAAGTAACACTATGTCCGCAGGTACAATCCCAAGCAGGACTCCAGGGCCACCACGTGATACGAGCAGGGGATTAGGCAAGTTTAGTCATGGGGAGTCCCGTAGAAGGTTTTCAAAAGGTCATGTAATCCGCAGGCTATACAATGCCATGGACTAGTATTCAATGAGGAAGCAACATACAGAAATAGTAGAAGAGGGAGGTTCTCCGCCGCAGCCCTATCTTCCCCTCATCGCAGCTGATACTTCCTCTGGAGTCTGGATCATCACAACGCACTGAAAATGCATCAGGTAAGAGATTATCAGAAGCTATCAACAGATGTTCAGGTAAGAGTTTACCTGAACAGATAAATGAATATTAGATATGAATCCAGTCTGTGCCGTAAGCTGGAGCATGGAGCTACTACTTGTACATCAGTGCGGCACACGCTAAATTCATTTCAGAATTCAAGAATGAATCGTCATGTATTTACATGTCAAATTTACATTGAGTTAGATATAGTCGATAACTCGATATGATTCATTTATATCAAAAACAGTATCCGACAGAAGCAATTTCATCTACATATCTATCAAGCGTAACCCCTGGTATATACAAAGATCAGCCACAGTTGTATAATGATGACTTGTCTGAAGCGCAAAAACAATGGTATATCCGCCTATAGAAGTGCAGGATTTCTGAGATAAAACCATGCAACGGCTGGATATTGAAGACGTGCTAAGTGGACATATCCAGACCTCCGCATCGGACGCTTCTCTGCAGCCGCAGTCACACGCTTCTTCCTCCACTGAATCATCACAATGCAGTGGAAGTACAGCAGGTAAGAAGACACCGGACCAAAATAAAGCACAAAGCAAACACAACATAAACTGCAAACATAGCCAGTACGAAGCTATCAACACAAGATTTATAAAGCCATCAACAAAGTTTAGTAGATAAAATTTAGAAGTAGTTGACAGATCTTTTTTTGTTTTGAAACGGAGTAGTTGACAGATCTGGGTTATTTGGATTTTGGCAGCATCGAGTGATGAACAAAGTGGAACTAGTCACGTTAAGAACCAAGGAAATAATTAAAACCACCTGTTTTGCAATTTCACACGATACCAATTGCTGGTGAGTAAGTTGAATTTAAAAAAAAAAACTGCTCATGGACGAATTCGAGTGTTGATGTGCAAGGCATTCGTCCATCCACGGTAAGTGCATTTGTACAGGCACAGTTTACAAGTGCTTAAAACTACAAAGGATATTATCCTACGACCTGGTATACGAACCCAAGACCGAATTGTGTTAATAATTCACTTGAGCAGACACAATTCTTACATTCTTCCAAAACTAAAACTGCCACATGCTGATTCATTGTTACATACTTTGAAGACACCAAAACAGACAAAAAAACATACAAATTAAGCAGCAGCATCAACTTAGCATAACATCACTGTGAGGCAAGTAGAATTTTTTTTGTTTCGTTTTTCAGATGTAATGTAACTTCAACATGTCCAAAGAAATAAGCAAAAATAATATAATTAACCCACTACTAACGATGGAATACTTCACGCTAATAGTGTACCTTGAGCTCACTTTTGGACTTCAAACTCCTGCCTGCTCATGAATATTGCAATAGGTTCACCGGGGGAAGGCAGGGTCTTGTTCAGCACTGAAACATGGGTGCCAGCTTTGGCAAGAGCAGCTTCATCAGACGCCGACAGGACCTCTATGTGGTCAAGTCCCAACTGTCTCCTGATCAGTTCCACATTCTGCTCAAGCACATCAATTTCACCAAAAGGAAGCTTCAAATTCAAAGCATGAGGACCAAAGTTCCTTGTTTCGATCTTCTTCAGCTTGATGAAAGGCATGCACAGTTTCTGGACTTGTCTGAAGTCTTCTTCTTGTCCAATGAAGCAATTCCGCAACGCCTCGTTAATCTCCTCATCAGGGGTGAAGGAACATGACTGGCTATCAAAGTTTGACTGGAGCACCTTCAAACACTGCGCTTTCCACCCATAATAGTGCTCATTGACATATATCAGACCGACGGTCAGCTTGTTTCCCTCTGATGGAGGAGGTGCAGCTCCCTTCTTGGGTTTCTTGGAACCAGATTCTCGCGTCTGAAGCAACTTCCTCATGAAAACTATGGTGTCCTGTAAATATTTGTTTGCAAATCTTAGAGTAGGATCTGTAGTGCCTGCAACTGGCCACCCAGCTTTTATCACAAAACCATCCTTCCTCAGGAGCTTTTGCCAGACATGTTCAGCATAGTGCGGACAGATGGGGGTGATCAGTCTGGTCTGGACATCCATAAATCGCCACAAGAGATCACGGTTCATGCCAGCCATTTTGCAGAAAAGTCTGTACTCGTCTCTAGCCAATTGGAGGTCATAGAACCCAGACTTGAGGGCATCTCTGAACATGAAGGCATCATAACTCTTCTCGGTTTCTTTCACAGCAATGTTTATCTCATTCTCAAACACACAGTCAGCAAAAGTAGAGGGAGGCCCAGATCTTAGAGAAGATTCAGAATCTATAGTCTCTTCCATCCATGCAAGTTCTTTTGTAAGCCTCAAAACAGCAGATTCTGCTGTTTCGGTGACAAAATTTGCATCATCCATGCCGTCACCAGCATCAGCGAGGGCAAACCTAGTGGCGTCAGAAGAGTATTCAGCAATGGCCTGCTCAAGAGTTAAAAAATTCCCTGTCGACTTGGACATCTTCTCAGAGTTAAGCATAAGATGCCCATTGCAACGGAAGCCACGAGGCCAATGGTGCTCCGGAAGAAGTGCTGTATGATTTTAGATGCTGAAAGTCAGATGGTTCTGGATAAGATCCTTACCAGATACCCGGATATCCAAGGGATACCAATACTCAAATTCTTGCTTCATTTTGCACAAGAGGGCAGAAGGGATGTCACTCTTGGGTGCTGAACCACCACAGAACACATAATCCCAGACGTCATCCGTCATTTGTTCTGGCCTAATGGATGATATTTCCTTCCCATACATGTTGCCATTTTGCAAATAATGAGCAATGGTGCAATAAGCCATGTACAGGGTTGAATCGGAAAGAGACTCCACAAGGAACTGCTCGTCCCAAGGAATACGAGTGCCAAGGCCAAAAGAACGTGAACATGCCCATTGGTTGAGCCAGCCCAGCGTGTGCTCAAAACCGTTACGACTTTCTGCTGAGAAAGTGTTCATATTTTCCAAACACTGGACTGCCTTCTGCTTCCACTCATCTTCACCGTAAGTGATGTACCACTGATCTGTGAGTGCGACCACGCACTCGTCGCCAGACCTCGACATAACTTTCTTCTCAGGCTCACTGTACAACACTGCAGTGGCTTCGTCCAGTAGTTTTTTCCTTATCAGTGGCTTTGCTTCTTGAACTCTTCGGCCACTGTACTCCCCTACAATCATTGTCCCATCAGTAAATCCTTTCAGGTATGTCATTCTTTTCGCTTCCGCGAGCTTCTCCTTGTCATTCTGGCTCTTGATCTTAAGATCAAAGCACACCTTCTCAGCAGACTTATCTCCAAATTCAGGAATGTTGATTATCGGGATGACTTTAAAGGGAAGAACCCACTCATCCTTGACTCCATACTTCGCTCTCAAAGCAGGCTTAGTGACTAAATCTTGCAGTGCCATGAAGTCATCCGGTGAATCACTTGGAACACTAGTCACGATGCCAGTGCCTTTATCAGTTAAGATAGTGAGCATGGGCAGCGCGTATATGGGTCCACTAAAAGCGAGAGGAGACCTTAATCGCATACCAATCAGATCACTGCCAGACAGTTGAGCTAAGCAGGTTGGCTTCTCTGGGACCCTAGATAGATGCTGATATGCAAGATTAAGAGCGGCCCTTTCTGTCATAATGAATACATCAGTGTCATTAATCTCAAAAGCCCCATATTTCCCATCAGGCAATACCCAACAATTTGTCTGCCCATACATTGTCTCCGGTCTCAACGTAGCTGCTGCCAAATAGACATTCCTCCCTTCCAAGGCTTTCAACTTGGGAGAAAAGGGTGTGAGCACCTCCATTTTAATCAACACATACTCCTGTGGCTGCACACCTTCACCCGTTGCTCGATCATGGTCAGCACAAGGTTGGCCATCCAATGGAGAATAGATCGTGTACCTCATATCTTTAACAATCTTGCCAAGTTTCTTCAACTTCCTCATCTGCCATCGGACAAAAGAATCATAGAACGGGTTCATGTCAGTGGTCACGAAAGAACGCCTCCAATCACAGCCCAGGCCAAAATCCTTGAGATGGTCCTTGGCCAACCGAGGGAAGTAGGTCATCCAGTGATAAGGATCCTGGAACCTGGCAATATCTTCATCTGACAGGTTAAAGCTCTTCATGATCTCCCACTGGAACTTCTGTACACCAGACTTTGCAGCAGCCTTACTTTTCTTGCTCTTAAATTTATCTGGAAGGACAGCGACCTGGCAATCATCTACCACTTCAGCACTTGAATTCTCCTCTGCTACAGTGAATACTGGAGGATTTCCATAGCGTTCAATCTCTCGGGCAAGCTTGTCGGCCGAGGCCTTTATGGGCATCCCGGTACAGTGGAAAGCAAAGGGTAACAAGACGTTGGAGCCCCGAAGCCTGTGGTACGCGGCACCGAACTCGAGCTTGGACAACGAGAAGGCATGGCCCAGATGTAGCAAGCCGTTCATGTAAGGGTAAGGAAAGCTGCCAAAGAATTTTTCGCCGGGGGCTGGAGGCTCGCTCCCAGGCTCAGCATCGAAAACCTTGTGCTCCTCCCAACTCTGCTGAACAGCATTCTGGATACCGATCAACAGATCTGTCCGTGCCCTGCTCTTGCCTCCTTCATGAGTCGATGACATTTTCCTGCTAAGTGAAGAAAACAAGGTAAACGAACTCTTGAAATGTTTGCTCATTATTAGGTAATCCATTAAAAAGTATATACGCAAACTGATGCCAAGTAATACAATTTCAGATAAACGAACTAATAGCCTGATCGCACAAACAGACTCGAATGCATGAACTGATGGGTCATCTGTACTAGTATGTTTTCATTTACAATACACACAAACTGGCCAAATGTGAGGTGAGGCTCATACAGCATTGCGGAGTAACTGAATGAATGAGCATCTTATCACGGAACAATGGACACGTATTAACAACAGCAGCAGCAGCAAAATAGAGATCCCAAAGCGAAATCAGTAGTGTAGGACTAGAGAAACCGAATACTGAACCCAGTCCCGAAATCAGTAGTGTAGGACTAGTGTACAGCAACGAAATTCATTTAGTTTAACTTTTTTTTTATTGGATTGGGAACTCGTGAAATCTTCATCCATTAGGTTAGGTAGTCATTGAACAGCATACACAGCAAACTGACGCCAAGTAATACTATAATTCCCATCGATACATACAATGAACTATAACCCCAATGAGACAAGTATGTTTCTTACTTTCATTCAGTATCGAAAAAGTGAAGCTCGTACAACAATGCACACTAGAGAAGCAACTGAAAGAGTGTTTCCTAGCTTTATATATTATTATCGGATCCATATTAACAGCAGCAGCAGCAAAACAGAGATGAGCGTCCCCGACAGTAGAGGCAATACCGCCTCCTCTCGAATCGAAGTCGGCAGTATGGGACTAGAGAGACCCAATCCCCAACCCAGCAGCTACAGGTACAGCCACGAAATTAAGTAACAATCTGGGTGGGAGAATCCAGAACAGGCGCGGGGACACCAGCCACCCAAAGAGGAGAATATATAGTACTAGTAGGTAGAAAACCAGAATGCGTACCTAACGGCGGCGGTGGCTCGCAAGCAGGAGAGCCTTGCGCCGCGAAGCAGGTTCGGAGCCAGCAGACGACGCTCTGTCAGGTTCAGAAAGATGCGCTGAGTTCGAGGGCCGGCACGGCAAGGAATCGCTAGTTGACAGCACGGCGGGGCGAAGGAGACGAGGAGTGCGCGCGTGGAGAGCGGCGTGGGGCTTGAAGGCTTCTTCTCAACAGAGTCGACCTGCGCCGTCCCGTTTGATCCAACGGTCCACGACTAATCTGTCTGCGCACCGGACGGCCTTAAACTTGAGTAGCCGCCAAGCCATGTACTAGTACGAATCACGAACTCAAATCGCATTGTTATTTGTATCCGTCGGTACCTGTGATCCGAACAGCCCTTGTGTTTTGGTAGAGGCATTCTAGCCAAGACCAAATACAAAGAGCGAAATTGGCAAGATGCTTTCCGTGGGTATAAGCTTGCAACTGTGAGCCCAAGACTTGCAACTGAGATTGAAACACCCTTTTCAGGCCAAATCTAAGGTGAATTAGAATGTACCCAAATCATTTTGATTATTTGGTTTCTATAGAAACAGAGCTACCAACCAAATCTATTTTGTAAAGGGCTGGCTCACAAGAGCAACATACATGCCAGTGTGATGCACCATTTTCACGGTACACCACAGGCAAACATGTTGCGTGCCCTACATCAGCCAGCGAGGGACTGAGAGCCAGATCCACTATGATCATACAATTTCCAGCATCCTATTACCAGACAGCCGAGTGGACACAGCAGTAATATCAGCACTTCAACAGACAGAGCACCCAAATTGCAATGCTAATGCAAGCAGCAGCAGAATACACAGACCAACATAGGCAAGTCCACATAGCAGTGATCACCACTTCAGCAGATAGAGCAACCCAAATTGCAAACATGCAAGCAGCAGAATACACAAACCAACATAGGAAATACTTGATGGCTGGCTATAAGCAGCAAATAAAAGCTCCAACAACAGAGTTCATAAGATACGACAGCTGATTGGTCCAGATGGCAAAACTCCTGATAGAACTAAAAGCAACAATAACAGGCCTACTATAGTGCAGGTTTCTGGAATAAGCTATTTGACAGATGAACGCTGGCGCCATGCCAGAGAAGGCAAAATATCCAGCCAAAGACGTGGATAGCTGCTAACTACAACACGGCGCCACCACCTCCATCAGCCTACTTAGATCGCTGCCTCATCTTTCGGCGCTTCCTCTTGAGCCTCCTCATGCGCTTCTTCTTCCACTGAATCATCGCAAGAAAAAAAACAAGTTAAAACGAGCATTCAACCAAAAGGAGAATAAAGCATTGTACAAACAGAAACAATAAAACATGAACAGTTTACACTCCAGCAGAGCACACTGGAGAAACAAGGCATTTTGTTTGCAAAAATAAATACTCCAACAGGATTAACTTGCAAGGAATTTTGCAACTTGAAAGCAGCTAAACAGAGTAAAGTTGGACAAAGCAAACCATATCAAGGCAGCAAATTAAATCAGTGGCCCTATCCTGAGAGGTTGTAAACATGACTGGAGCATAAGGAACTTGCATATGCTACAAGCCTACAACTACATGACAGTTCATGAATTGTCCAATAAAAATTGTCTACAAGAGAGTTCAAAATGGAATATGGCCGATAGCAAACACATGGGTAGGACTACATGATACACACTAAGCATATGATAATATACAACCACATAACTCAACCAAACTTAATAGCAGGATCAGCAAATAAGTAAAGCCCAAATATGCACCGAGTGGAACACCAGTGAGCACTAACCGACCAAGCACTACACTAGAAAGCAAGATACAAATGTTCCATCATCGAAGTGCATATTCAACAACTCGTGGGGGCTCATATCAAGTGTATAGTTAAAGAAACCGTCACCGTGGCAGGGAAACCCCATCGAGACGACGACCCACGCACGCACGGGCACAGAACCACCCATCGCGACGACGAGCAACGCGAGCACGGGTCGGGAGCAGCGGAACGCGAGATACCAAGCCCAAACGATCCATCAATCGATCTACTGACCGATCTAAACTCGTAAGAGACAAAAGCTCCCATCGCCACCGCCACCGCCGCGAGAACGTCAGGCGGCACCTCGCGTTCCATCCCAAACCGGCAAGAATTGCTTGTCGTAGCAACGGGGGGCACAGGCGCAAACGGCGAGATCTGCAGGCTCACTAGGGTTTCCCAGGAATTCAAGCCACTCGAGCCTCTCTCTTTGTAATCACAGCCCCCGACCAAGAACGAACGCGCAAAACTAGAATCGCACGGGACATCTGCTACGAACTGGACATACGCGTCCGATGATTTTAGGACGTGGGGACTGGGATGTTACCTTGGCCCTCATGGTCGGTGGCCTCCTCGGGAGATCTCCTTTCTCGCGTCTGCTCCTTCTCCTCCTGCGGCAGCGGCGGCAGCGGTGTTGTGGTGGGGAGTGGGGAAAGTGGGAGAGAGCTGACGCTTTGGGGGACTACAAGAAGCGAAACCCTAGAAGGTAGCTTCGAGAATATGGGCCTGGGCTTCCTCCCCAGTCCAAGCCTAGCAGGCAGGGCGCGTGTTGGGCCGAATGTTTTCGAGGTAACTGTGTTCCCAAGAAACAGAAATCTATCTTTATATACCTAAAAAAAAGTCTAACTTTATATTTACGAGTATTAAACGAGACTTGTTGATCGTAGGTCGTCCTCAAACATCAAACATTGGAAGCATCTGTCCAATCTATATCGGATGGTACATTAATTCGTCGGTTAGTTAATTACGTTGCTTTGATACCTATAAGTGATTGGAATCTTTATCTCTATTATACTACTTTATTTATTACTAGTAAAAGACATGTGCCATGCACGTATAGATCGTATGAAACGTGATTTGACAAACAAGATTGTTATTGTACTTTGCTAACTTTTTTACATAGATGGAACTTTGTTATTCTGAGATAAACCCGCAAAGGGAACATTGGTCCAACGAGCCATGAGTTTGAGCGGGGGCTGAATCACGTGTTCTGAACTTCTCAACGACGGCGAAGATGACGGCGTGCACACACCACACAGAGGTTGACACATGATTTTTTACCTAGGTTCGAGACCCTCGTTGTATTGCGCGCGGTGCTTCGCAAGGGTACAATGAAGAACCAATATCTAGGGTTACAAGTTCTAAGACTCGACCTCCTCCAAGGTAGAGGAAGGCCTCCTTTTATAGGGTGGCTCGGCCTCTTCCCCAAAACACTGGGCGGGAAGGGTCACCACACTCTCGCCTCTCAAGGACTCGGTCTACTTGGTAGACTTGGTCCTCCTGGCCTTGGGCACCTGCCAGTACTTTGTAAAGCCGGTCCACCTGATGCCATCCTCCGCTTCCCCACGTCGCTCTTGTCCCCTTAGCACCAAAGTGGCAAGGAACAGCTGTCCTAGCTCCGCTGAAGTCCGCGACGCCCATACATCGGTTGGTGCGTGGTCCTTCCTTTCTTTACCGAGGCGACTCGGTCTTCTGTGTAGGCTTTTGTCTTCTTCCTCCGTGTCGTGGCAGGGCCGCATGTGCGCCCCCTGCCATGACCCTCTAGAGATCTCCTCGGATACCCTGGAGGGTCGGGCCTTGTGTGAGGGCAGAGTTGTGGGCATGGTTACATCCTCTTCAGGCGCCCGTCTCGACCTTCCCTTGCGAGGCCTTCTACCCCTCTTGTCGTCGTGGGAGGGAGGTGACTCCTCAGGTGGGCCCGTCACCCGCAGGATGGGGATACCCACCAAGACTCCGACAAAAAAGGATCATGTGTATTGTTTCAAAACTGATGCGGTGTATTACTATTTACAAATTATGAACCATAATTGTTACAAAATTGTTCAAATCTTTTGTGTATTCAAGACAGGATTCTAAACCATATATTGAGTATATCTATTTACAAATTGTGAGAAAACGTATAGGGTGTTGGTTTGAATCTTGGGCTATCAATGGCCCAACACAAAAAATCTAAACCATAATCGTTACAAAATTGTCCAAATCTTTTGTGTATTAGTTCAGAATCCTAAAGATTCAGCTTCAGTAGTCTATCGCATGTACCTCAACAAACCATAACAGATGAGGATTGTCAGAAACACAAACAGCTGGAGTCCGGAGCCATTCTGTTTTAGTAAATTGTGATTGCTTTTAGTAAAAATTCGAGCACACCGATTGAAGAAAAGGAAGCTCAATCAAGAGAGAGAATAGCCCTCGTAGACCTCCTCATTCTCTCTGACGCATGGGGTGTTGTTGGGCCATTGCCATGCCTCTTCATCCTCGTATGCCTGACAAGCGGGAAGCGGGGTTAAGCCTGCGAGGCAGGGGTTACCAGTGAGAGGCACTGATACTTGGGGACGAGGATGGGATCGGCCTTCGACCGGGTTCTGCAGAGAGATGGCAGCCGCAGCCTGCGTGACGGGCTCACGGCAGCATTTCAGGAGGCGAGTCTGGGATAAATACGTATACTACGAGGGCTGAGGAAGAAAATTGAGTTGATCGCTAGAGGCGGAGTCTGGGAAGAAGCGAATGATGGGGGAGCAGTCGACTGCGTGCTGGGGGCTGGGAGCAGAGGGTGACGCTACAGCGTGAGAACAAGACATGGTGGCGACCGGCAAATGAACTTAGACCATCTCCACTCTTGATCTCTATACGGGCTTCAGCGCGGCCATTTTTTGCCCGTATGGGGGAGCGCCGGCGCGAAATCAGAAATGGGGGTCGGTCAGCGTCCAGCCGTGCACCCCAAACCGGCCATTTTTTTATTTTCTGAATTATTTCAACAGAAGCAATCAATCAAACTAGAACACAAATTCAATACAAATTCAACACAATTATTCAACAAGTTCAACATAGTACACAAAAAAATTATGTTTAACACACCACACAAATTAAACAAGTTTGAATCATAGTGACCAATAAACTGGAGAGTTGCTTTCAGGTTCCACAAATGTTCGATCAAATCATTTTGCAGCTGGTGATGAGTGTTGGAGTCTCGAAGTTCTTGACGCTTGGCCAGAAAAGAGGCAAAGGCAGTAGGCACCTGATGATCAATATCTACAAGAGGACCCTGGCGATAGTATGTTTGAGTGTCGAACACTGGGTTCTCCCACTCGCTCTCGATGATCATGTTGTGCAAGATGATACTAGCAGTCATGACCTCCCACATCTGATCCTTGGACCATGTAAGCGCAGGGTACCGAACAATGGCAAATCGAGCTTGTAGCACACCAAATGTCATCTCCACATATTTCCTGCAAGCCTCCTGGCACTGAGCAAACCAAGCTTTCTTCTCTCCAGGCACTGCATTTGAAATGGTCTTGACAAATGTTGACCACTTTGGATAGATGCCATCAGCTAGATAGTAACTAGAGGAGATATGCCCTAGAGGCAAATAATAAATAGGTTTTTATTGTCATATCTCAATTAGTTTATAATAGTTTCATATTGTGCTAGAACTGTGCCAAGTAGAAACATTGGTATAGGTGTGGTATGAAACAACTAAGTCCCTAGTAACCTCTATTCATACTAGTTCGTTGGTCACGAAGATGATCTGGGTTTCAAGATCATGGGCATTTATGCCGACTGACAACGAGATCATATCATTGGAGACTGATGTGGTTGGACATTCCTCGAAGGATTGCAACACGATCAAGTCATATAGTTCATTTTTGCAACAACTATACCTAGACTCCTTCTCCTTAGACCGTGAGCTTATATTACTCACTGTTTCCCTAGGCTGCTTAGACTGCATCAACCGTCTTCTGGTAATACGGTGGCCATAAAGGTGTATGTTGGGTATTCCAAAGGAACAGTAGATGACATGTGACTACAAGACCGGGATTTGTTCACCCACATGACGGGTAAAGATACATATGGCCGGCTTGGTGAGATTACATCTATAAATATTGCAACATGTGACTAGGTCACGAGGATGTAATATCACGGTAACAAGGAAAACATAACTTGTCGTGAACGAGATTGAACAAGGTATGAGATACCAATGATCGGATCTCGGACAAGTTGTACCGAGAAACAAAAGGAAGAGGATGCTACATTTAGCAGTTCAAACGACATTGTCATCAGGAATGCATAGGGGTCACATGGACATCCCTGGTCCCTCTGTTGATCATTGATTTAGATCATGTCTAGAGCATTCCCGAGCCGTGAGAGGATACACTTAAGGGTACGATGAGAGCGATCATTCGTAAGACAGAATCACAGTAGAGAAAGAGAAAGCCAGAATCGTTCCGCAGAGAGATCCGAAGTTGTTCAGAGAAAGAATAAAGGACCGGAATCATTTCGGGAACTCCGAAGTTGTTCGGAGGGTATAGAAAGGGGAACCGAAAGGTGTTTCGGGTCAAGACGGATTTTGTAATATGTATTTATATATTAATTAGTGTAATTAATATTAAATATAATATTAAAATCTAATTTGAAGGGTTATTCCACTAATGGGCCAAACTTCCTAGGGAAAAAGGGCCCATGAGGGAAAACTGAAGGGGGGAAGGGCCAACGGCCAAGGCCCAGCCGCCACAAGGGGACCCACCCGGCCAGCCTAGGGCTGTGCGCGGGGTGGGGCCCACCCCTGTCGGCTGGCCCATGAAGCCCTAAGGGCCCATGCGCCTCCCCCCTCTCCCTTGAATAGTCCCACATGGGAAACCCAAAGGGGAGGGCCCCTCCCCCTATATAAAGGGGTGCCCATGGGTGGGATTCAACACACAATTGGAGAAGTCCTTTGGTTGACTTTCTCCTCCTCCCTCTCTCTATACCTTGTGACCATGGCCCCAAGTCTAGGCTGTGCGATCAAGGCACACCTGCAGTATGCCGTTGCGCTACAGGGATTCCTAGCCGGATATCAACCTTTGCACTCCCGGCGAGATCGGGGAGCTGGAGGTCTCATCATGCACCGGATGTGTACGAAGACACGAGGCGCAATGCTTGGGGCGCTTAAATTTCGTGAGACAGAGCTGTTGCACGATGATGATGACGAAGGAGCAAGGGGTGACCTGCGAGGAGCTTCGCGACCTTGAGGTCGGCTTCGAGTACGACTACATCAACCACGTTCCCCGCGGGCGTTAACGCTCTGATCTACAAGGGTATGTATTCTATACGCTCCGTTGCTATCAGACATTACATAGATAGATCCTAGGCAGTTTCAGGGTTACATCATAGGAAAAAATTTGTTTTCCGCATCGATCCCCAATAGTAACCCCTTGTCATATTGGTGGCCATTGATCTCATAAGCCATAGGAGGAGAATTGCCTGAAACAAACTTGGCAAACACATCCGAGCACTAAAAGCATGTTGATGTCATTGTGAAATCCTGCCATCCCAAAGAAAGCATGCCAAATCCAGAGATCCTTGTCAGCCACTACTTCAACAACCACACTGCATGCTCCTTTGTGGCCCTTGTATATGCCCTGGTTTGCAAATGGACAGTTCTTCCATGCCCGGTGCATACAGTCAATGCTTCCAAGCATCCCAGGGAACCCTCTACCTGCATTCTGTGCCAACAGACAAGCAGTGTCGCCTTCATTGGGTGTGCACAGATATGTGTCGCCAAACACCGCCACAGTTGCCCTGCAAAACCTATACATACAATCAATGGTCGTGGACTCGGCCATGCGCATGTAGTCGTCATGTGTGTCTCCAGGCATTCCATATGTTAGCATCCGAAGGGCATCTGTGCATTTCTAGATAGTGGAGAAGCCAAGCGTATCGACGATGTCCCTCTTCAGCTTGAAGTAGTCATCAAACTCCCTCAGCTTCTCGATGATCTTGAGGAAGAACTTCCTGCTCATCCTGAAACGGCAGCGGAATGTGACATCGTCGTGCACTGGATCATCGGCGAAGTAGTTTGCATACAACATGCAGTACCCTTCCATCCTCTTCCTCGACTTTCTCTTGCGGCGTCCAGGCGCCGAGCCGTCGTGGACCGGCTTGTCCTCGTCGATGATCATGGACATGAGGGTGAGGAGGATAGGCAGGTGCTCGTCGTCCCTGGCCGCCGCTGCATTGATCGCAGCGACCTCCTCATCCATCAGAGCGGTCATGACCTCCTCCTCATCCGAGTCCATCGTTTTGGCAAATGGTCGAACACCTTATGTGCGGGGAGGAAGTCGGGTGGGAGCAGAGGTTCGCCGGCCGGCGGTTCGACGTAAGGACGGCGGAGAAAGAGGCGGCGTGGGTGTTTAAAGTTGTGGAGGGGTTTATTTGGCGGTGGGGAGTGCTACCGGAGGCGGGTTCCCGACGGCGAGGTAGGGGTGGTCGCGGCGGCTACCAGGGGGTCGGGGGTCGAAAGGGTGGGATAGGACAGGTTTTCTGGCCATTTGTCACTGACAAGGCTGTCCTACAACGTTTTCTCGATGCGCTGGCGCTCCCGCTTGCCTCCCTGTACATTGGGTTTTGTAGGGGTTCCGCGCATGAAAACAATAAAATTTTACTCTACGCCCCTGAACCCCTGGCTGCGGGACCTATCTATTAATGTCTGATGGGAGGGCTTTTCACGAACTTACCCTCGAAGACCAAAAAGCGTTGTCAACGCTCAGGAGAGCGTGGTTGATGTAGACGAGTCGAAGCCGACCTCAAGGTCGTGATGAAGTCCTTGCGCTCCTTCTGGCTCCAACGACTTGAGTGCCTCAAGTGTGACACCTCATAGGAGTTACACATGCCCGGTGCCTGACGATGACTCCCGCTTCCCCGATCCAGCAGTAGTTGCGGAAGTAGAGCTCCCGGATCCGAAATCCCGCAGCGTGACGACGCTCCGCGGTGAAGATGTCTCTCGCTCGCGCAGTCCAGACTTGGGACCATGGTCACGAGAGAGAGAGAGGAGAGAGAGAAAATATCAATTAGAGGTCCTCCCAAAAGTGGGGAGACCTTTATTGATTATTGGGGTGTCTTTTCTAGGCCAATATACCCCACTATATATAGGGGGAGGGGAGGTGCTACCTCCCCTCAAGTCCTGGGGTGGGACTAAAGGAGAGGAGGGGAGGGGTGGCCGCTGGCTAGCCCCTAGTGGGCCCCACGGGGGGGCAAGGCCCAACCCCCCCTTGGTCCCTTCTCCATCTCTCCTTTCCCCTAATGGGCCTTCTCCCTCCGGAAATCGGCCCATTAAGCCTTTTGACTTTTTAATTGATTTTCTCTTTATTCAAATAATTATGAATAAATGATTAAATCAATATTTAACATTCATTCACATATTATCTAATCTCCATGGCTATGGAACACCTTCCACCTCCACTCCGGACATCCTCCGGACTTACCCAAAACCCTTCCGGTTTTCTCCCTTCTTTTCTTCAGCGATTCTACCGATCCCATAAACACTCTCTAAGCATCATCAAGCCCTTAAGCGTGATACCCTACGGTTCAGGAACACTCTAGACATGGTCAGGACACTCCCGCACCAATGATCAACAGAGGGACCTGGATGGCCATGTTACCTCTGTGCATTCCACGAAGATCTTTCGTCATTTGAACCGGTGACAGTCGCGTCTTATTCCCTTTGTCATTCGATACTTACATTGCCCGAGACCTGATCAATGACATCTTCATGTCGAGTTCAATCTCGTTACTGAACAATGCTATTTGACTCGTTCCGACAAGTGATATCCCCATGATCTAATCACACGCTGCGCAGCTATTGGATATAACTTCTCCGAGTGGGCCCTTGAGTATCTTCCCGTCACATGGACGGACAAATCCCGCTCTTGACATATATTGCCTCTACGGTTTCCTCTAAATACCTTAACACACCTTTATAACCACCGTTTTACCAGATGGCGTTTGATGCTATCTAAGCATTCTCGGGAGACAGTGATTGATATAGCCTCACAGTCTAAGAAATAGTCTACGAGGATCCTTTTCTAATCATTGTAACTTGAACTTCGTGACATGATCGAATCACGATGTTTAGGTTGGGTATTGGTTCATCATCTCATTCTCAGAATGAGATGGCATCATTTCCAACTGGCATAAATGCCACATGATCAGAAAACATGATCATCTGTTGACCAATGAACCAGTGACTAGAGTTTCACTAGGAACCCCTGGTTTGTTTATATATCACATGTGTATTGATGTTTCCACTCAACATAGTTATAGCATGATACAAAACTTAATCATAAACTATATGAAATATGATAATAGTCCTTACTACTATTTGTCTCTAGGGCATATTTCCAACAGTCTCCCAATTGCACTAGAGTACAAATACACTAGATGCATTTGTTCTTTAATTATTGGCACCATATAACCGTTACCTAGAACATGCTTGCTCATGGAAGAGGTTGAGTCTTGGTTCTGTACTTTACAGTCCCAGATCCTTTGCAACTCATTAATGTCACTATGATTGACATTAATATTCTATCATCACATGACAACATCTGTGTGTATGCATCGTCGCTATGGCAGCAGAACGAGGCCTGATTCCAGGAGCCTACAGTGACGTTAGATCAACCTCGAGGGCTTTCTCATGGGCATTGTGCCATGGGACACATCATTCTACGTTAAAAGCGAATTAGCCCCGCCATAACATTATACAACACTTTAGATGGTACCCTTATCTAGTATTATAAATGTATTCATCGAAACACTAGTGCACTCGGTGCAACTTTCGATGTTTTGTTCACCTCGCTTCCTTCTTGACTTTTATTTGTATCTAGAGGAGTTTCCAACATATTCCCTTATAACATAACTCTTTATGCTTTAAGATATGTTATCCTTTATGGATTTGGAAAATATGTCTACAGTTCTCTACTAGATATTGCGGACAAACTTAGCTCAACGTTCTGTGATTCTAACTTGATCACTTTCAAACGTTCCTTATTTGGATTACATATTATGCTAAGTTACCATTATGGCTTCTAAGATAGAACCTATGTCTCAACATAGTGGATGATGATCATCCTATTCTTTCTTTCAACCATTGATATTAAACTTAATGCTATTCGTAATTCGAGTTATTAAGGACTGGTTCCTCAATTAACTTCTATTCTGAAAATCCCTTTCAGAATCTCTTAAGGAATACTACATAATATCATAATACGCTTATTATCAACTTCTACATCTTATAAATCATTATTTATAAGTATTTGCGCTTTCATCCTTAACTTACTTAAGAATTACTCCTATAAGCTCCCACTCAAACTATGTTGCTAACATATTTGGGTACGAGTCAGTACTCTTACTCAAACAATGTTCCTACATATTTGAATTTGAGACTTATGTTGCTCCCACTCAAAAATATGTCAATCACATATTGTTTCGGGAAGACTTTCATAGCTCCCACTCAATTTTATGCAAATTGCATATCTCCTTTACTATTTTGAATAACTTCAAAATCCTTTGATCAAGTATCAAACTTGGAGTTTTACTATGAGATACTAGTACTTTACTAGTTTTAAATCCACTAGACACTTAGCCCACATGAATCAAATTCATTTGAATTCATCCAATACTTGACAAATTGTGCTTTTGTCATTTACCCCTTTTCCTACTATGGCTTTGCAGTCATTTGGGAAAATTCCAAGTAACTCCTTTTTACTTGTGAGATTCAGCAATGAATTGCTTTCTAATCTCTAGGGAATTTTGCTATTAGGATTTCTCATAATTCTAGTTTACCATCATTTCCTTTGTAGTTCGTAGGTATGTCATATTCCAAAAATCATGACAAGTGATTCACAAATGTTTCCATACAAGATATGGATTTACATTTTGAATCCTACTTCATATAGTGAAAAACAATAGTGGAGGGAAAAACACAATGATCAAAATCATTGGTTCTTTCCTTCTGTGAAGAGAATTGTTCAGGAATGCTATCCGTTGCGCTTCTCAACACTCTAATGCAGGGTTTTGAATCCTCATCGCGTTTTACACTAATTTCCATTTGCTCCATAATTGAGAAACATCACTAGAAGTGAGCTTTCTCAAGAATGTACCAAAATCCAAGCAATATGAATCTTGCTTTCCTTTTGGTTTGAGCTATGGGTTTTGTATTCAAAGTATCCAATGAATACTCTGCAAGGACTTATTCGCTTATTGTTTTGGTTATATCGAATAACCCCAAAACTTTTCATGAATTCTAATGGTTCACTGTAACTCATTGAGTGCTAACTATTTCTAAACTAATGGTCTCTACATATACTCTACAATGATTTATTTGGTGCCTTCTATTCAACCCCTTTTGATATCCAATATCACTTTGTGATGCTTTGTATTTCGACGTTTCAAAACACTTTGCATTCCACAATTTCTTTCATGCCATTCTTATAAAGTTGAATTTCATTACTATTGATCAAATCGTAGTAATTAGATTTCCTTTTATATTTATACCCTCTATTGATGAAACACTCTGATCAAATCAAATAGTTTCATATTCATGTTTCCTTTGGTAAACTTACTTTACACATTTAAATAATCATTTAATGATAATTACCATTTTCGTTAAAACACAATACATCGGATATGTATATTCTTTTAACAATTCATTAAACACTTTGTATTCAAGTAATACATGGTGTTCAAGTTAATTTGCCAAACTTAGGCATGATTTATATGTGAAAAGAAATCGAATGACTCTCACATATTATCACATAACTTTGAATTTAAACAATGGTTTCATACATTAATGAATTATCATTAAATTGGGTATTTTAAAACAAGGCATTTTTAATGTTTTACAAATGTTTATACATTATCAATTAGTTTCAATCAATATGGATAATTCACACATAATCAAACAAGATATGAACACGAATTGAAATCATTCATAAAAGTGGAACAACCGTTTGTTACAAACTCATACGAATAACCGTCTCACGAAGTGTGAGACACACTAAAGAAGTTCAAATCTCTCGATTACAATAATCACCCTAAAACACAAACTAAGTGATAAATGTCGAGGGAGAGTGTCGTCGGCCGTCATCATCATGCTCGCCATCAACACGCAACGTCACCTCCTCTCCAGCAAGCACCTCTATGCAGAAGGACCTGTTTTCAATAAAACAGAACAAGTATCAGATATACTTAACACTACAAATGTGTTTGCAAGATTATAACATTTATAAAACTGTATATCAAATATATACCTTGGTCGTCGATGACCTCCCCGGCGATTGGTTCAACCTTTACGTTCCGGAAACGTAATATGAACTCATGGAAGTCCAGTGCTTCCGTATCACCACTCATGATGCTACTCTGGACATGTCCTTTGTAGCTGGGAGGCAATGACCGAAGCAGTACGTCTATCGCAAATGGATCAGCCATCGAGTAATCCATGAAGTGAACCAGTCTCGTGTGTGCGTCAAGCATGCGCTCCAGGTGACTCCTCAGACATGTATGCTCCTCCATCTGTATGGAAAGGAACTCTCCAAGCAACTCGTGCTTCCATATGCGCACATGGCCTATGAACTCTGATCTCAGCTGATCCACCATCGAATATGGGTCAAGATCACCCATGAGCGGATGTAGTTCATCCACCATCCCGTAACGCATTATTATCTGAATGTAAGTGGACATCTTGAAGGGAATATGCCCGAGAGGCAATAATAAAGTGGTTATTATCTTATTCCTTGTTTATGATAAATGTTTATTTTGCATGCTATAATTGTATTGATCGGAAACATCAATACATGTGTGTTTAATAAACAAAAGGGGTTCCTAGTTATGCCTCTCTTATAGACTAGCTTGTTGATTAACATGATGATCAAGGTTTCCTGATCATGGACATTGGATGTTGTTAATAACAAGGTCACACCATTGGTGGAATGATGTGATGAACATTCATCCGAAGTATAGCATTACGATCAAAGTCATTATGTTTATATTGCTATAACATCATACAAAGTAATCTTAGTCCTTAGACCATGAGATCATGTTAATTGCTAACACCGGAAGAGTATCTTGATAACATCAAACGTCACACCGTAACAGGGTGACTATAAAGGTGGGTTCAGTGCTACGAAGGTGTTATGTTGAGGCTCATGGATCAAGAGTGGGATTTGTCCATCCCGATGACGGATAGATATACTCTGGGCCCTCTCGGTGATATCACATTGAAATAGCTTGCAAGCAAGTGATGTGATCACTAGAATGTTATATCACGGGAACAAGAAAAGAGTGCATGTCGGTAACGAGATCAAACTAGGTATTTGGATACCGATGATCGAATATCGGACATGTAATATATCGCGAGACAAAGGGATTTAGTTACGACGTTAAAGGTTCACACGATCACAAGAGTCATCGTTGAATGTGTAGGAGTCCGTATGGATCTCCAGGTCCCGCTTCTGATTATTGATCTGAGAGGGGTCTCAATCATGTCTGCATTATTTGCGAACCGTAGGGTGACACACTTAAGGGATACCGACACCATTTGGAGCAAATATGTTTCAGATAAAGATTTAAGAAAGCGTTGGAATTATTTCAATAGACACTAAAACTGTTTCGGGTGAAATTGCTGAAATTGGTTCTGCATGTAATATTGAAATGTTGCAGGGGGTTTTATGTGAATGTTTGTTAATTAAAGTAATTAACAAAATTCTGAATAAAACTAATAAAAGAGTTTTATTAAATGAGAGAGCATTAAATTTGGAGAAATTTAATGCATTTAAAGTGGAGACTTTAATGGAGAATGTGAAGAGGCAAATTTATGTGGAGGGGGTTACCACCACATGAATGGGGGAGGTGAAGGGTCACCTCCATGGGGCGCCGGCCATGGGAGGGGTACCCTCCCCTCCTCCTATAAAAGGCCCCCCTCTCCTCACTTCTCACTCACACCTCCTTGTGAAGGATCTCTCCCCCCCTCTAGTATTATTCCCCCATGGTCTCGGATTAGCGAGATACATGTTCCCGGTGGCTTTATCTGGAAAGGAGTTGGTGCTTCCGCTGCTTTGCTGGAGCGAGGGACGGAGGTTGTCGGGGTACCGGACGTGTGTGCGATCACGGATGCACCGCTGCTTTGCGGTGCTGGACTTGGTGCTGCTGGAGCTGGATCTGATGGACGTGCTGGAGCCGGACCTGCTGGACTTCCTCACGATCTTGAGATCGGCAAGTGTACGACTACATCAACCACGAGTTCCTTCTCGTTAACAAAGCTCGTTGTCTATGAGGGTAAGTTCTCATTGGATGTATGTCCACCCGTTGCTTTGTACCTAGTAGATAGATCTTGGCGTGTAGTTCACATCGTAGGAAATTTTTTGTTTTCTATACTGCTAGACCCAACAGTGGTATCAGAGCCTGATCTATGCGTAGGTGCTTTGTACGGGTAGTACACATATGTTTATATGTGGGCGAGGATGATCATGTTAGTGCATCTTCTATGTATTTTGGATATTGGTGGCATAGTGGGATGAAGCGGCCCAGACCAACCTTACATGTCATCGTACATGAGACCGGTTCCACGACTGACATGCAACTTGTTTTGCATAAGTGGCTGGCGGGTGTCTGTCTCTCCTACTATAGTCAATATCTGATTTACAATGAGTTGCTAATAACTTAGTTATCCTCGTTGTGGTTTATGTTCGTAGGTAAGAACAGTTCTATCTCCGAAAGCCCTAAGCCACGTAAAACTTGCAATTGATAAATTAGAGGCGTCTAGTTTAGATCGTTGCTGGGCTAGTGTCTTGATATGGTATTGTTGTAAGTAGATGTATGATAGATACTCTTACAACTCACTTAACGTGTAAGTTCCATAGACCTTGGCCTTACACACAAAGGAATGATAGAGATCATACCACGATGCAAGTGATAGAGATCAAATACATGGACCATATCATCTCACTTTACACATTAGATGTTAGCATCTTATACTGCTAGTTTGGCGCTTTCTGTAGCATTGTAAGATGATCCCTCATTTAAATATCAAGATAAAATGTGTTCTTCCTTAAGTATGCACCGTTCTATAGATCGTGTTTTCGAGACATCACGTGATGATCGGGTGTTCTCAACTCTACGCTTTCATGCAACGGGTGTAAGACAGTTTTACACACGCGAATACTAAGGTTCTTACTTGGCGAGCCTAGCATGTACAAACATGGCCTTGGAACACGGACCGAAAGGTTAAGCATGAGTCATATAGTTGATGTGATGACCATATTGATGCTCGCCTTTGAAGCTACACCGACTCACATGATGATCGGACTTGGTGTAGTGGATTTGGTTCATGTAATCACCAAAAAGGCATGAGGGATGTCGTTTTTGAGTGGGAGTTCATTTCTAATTTGGATTAGTCAAACTCAATTTGTCATAAACTAAATCAAAGTGAATTTGGATAGTTTATTGTAGTCATTGGCATTCGTTTTCTACCTTATGCCTAGTTTTTAATTGAGATAATAGAACTATAGAATTCTGGATATTTACTTTACGAACTGGTATCATATTGTTTTGAATGTCAATTTAAAGTTTATAAGTCCTATTGCAAACTTTCAGTAAACTCTATTTACTCCATGAAGTTTAATAAGTAGTATTAAATCAAGAGTAAGAATTCCAATTTTAGTATCTAAAGTATCATGTTTGCCTCCATGATTATTGATATTCAAAAGGTTGTTTTAATATCAAGATTATATTGGAGCTGGAAATTGTTTCAGAAACCATCATGTGTGAAAGATATTGTGATATCTGAAACAATATTTTTTGGTTGCATTATGATAGAGTATAATTTAGCAAAATACATGTTCTCATATTGTATGAGAATTTGTGAAGGATGGAGATGCCAAGCATCCGAATCTACCAAAAAGGTTTTGGGAACTGATATTATACTCGCGATTCTTCCTTATAGGCTATAGTAGCTTGATCATGAAAGTTGTCATGATAAGGATGAATAGAAGATGTAAGTAAAATGTTTACTACACTAATAGATTACTAAAGAATGGATTTTTGAAAGAACACCAAACATTTGATGATGGTGATCCACTTCAAAGTGCAAGTCCAAAGGTATTAGTATTTGACTATATACTCTTTGTACCATGTGTCATGTTGATGACACCACTATTGATGTTGATAGATTCTTTTAAAAGAAAAGGAATTGCTGAAAGAGAATCTATAAAATATTTGGCAAAAAATAAAAGGTTGGAGATGTCCAACTTAGATATATAGAAGATATACATGTTATGGCTATATTCCTTGCTTGTTAAACAATGTGGTTCTTAGGTATTGGATACCGGTATTGGATACCAAATTGGTTGGTATGAAGTGTCATACAGGACAACGCAATTCATGAACTACAATGGCCTAAGTAACCAGCAAGAGAATGAGTGATGATGTTCATTGAAAACAAATAAAGTGTTATTGTGTTTTTCGTTGTCATCAAACCAAGCCTTCAAGATTTGTTTAAATAATTGTTATTTTGTTCCGGTATCATGAGAACAATGGCTGTTCAAATAATTACCATATTCCATAAAGGATGGATGAACTTTTACAAGTCTAGTTGGAGAAATCACATCCATAAACACTATTGCTAAAATGTCGCAAGACAAATGATTGAAAGATCACTTATGAAGTGACATCGCTGTTTAAATTATATTTGAAAGAAAACATGAAGAAACTCCATGTTGATGGATGTTTGGAGTCTTTGATTTTGATCAATTGACGCATGTGAGACTTTCCTCGAGATAATTGAAACTCCGTCCATAGGCCAGAGAGGAACGGATGACTAGCTTATTGGAAATTGTGCATGCTGATGTGCATAGTCCATTATGTGTAGCCATATGTGATGGATCTTTTTTGCTTCATATGCTTTCTCCGAAAATTTGAGTGAATATATCTGTATATTTACTTAATAAGGAAGAAGTATGAAACATTTGACAACTGTTCAAAGACTTTTAAGATGAAGTGGAAAATCATTGTAACAAGAAAATAAAGAGTTTATGATTCGATCATAAAGGAAGATATTTGAGTTACATGTTTAGCAAAAACACCTAAGACTTGAGGAATTGTTCCATGATTTGTGTTTCCCGATAAACCATAGGAGTATGGCATATTCGAGAGATAAAATCAAACCATGTTTGACATGATAAGATCAAGGGTGTCATTTATAAAACTACCATTATGTTTTAAGGATTGAAGCTTTAGAGACTACCGCTTTTACACTGAAAAGAGCACCATCGTGATCCATTGAAATGACACCATATGAGTTATGGTTTGGGATAAAACCCGAATTGTCTTTTCTTAAATTTTGGTATGCTATGCATAAGTAAAATGTTTACAACCAAAGTCGGATAAGCACGTCTTTGTAGGTTATCCCAAAGAATTTGTTGGGAATTTCTCCATAACACCGAGGACGAAAGAGTTTGTTACTTGGAACGTCAAGTTTCTTGAGAAGGAATTTTTCATGAAAAGTTAAGTGGGAGGACAATAGAACTTTGATAAGGTTGTTGAACCTTAGCTATATGTGCTAAGTAGCGCATCGCCGGAAAGTGTCCCGGTGGCGGCCATAATGCTCATGGTTCTCGTGATTACAAAAGGTGTGATCTCGGAGATTAGAGTTCCTATAGAACCGTGTGGGTCGGTAAGAATCAAATAGTAAGATTTGATAAGCAAGTCGTTATTGTTTTGACAATGATGAACCGACTACATGCAAAGAAGCAATGATGGGCCCTGACTCCATAAAATGACTAGAAGTCATGGAATCCGTGATAGTATCCATACACGAGAAAACAAGTTTCTGAACTTGGAAGACCCTCCGGAAAGGCGTGAAGCCTATCGGTCATGTTTGGATCTATAAAGAAATAAGACATGGATGTTTAACATCTATGAAATAGTCGACATGTCGGAAAGAAGTTTACGACAATGTTCAAGGAGTTGACTATGACAAGATTTGATCTTTCATAGCGATACATAGTCTTGACGGATTAATGTAGCAACCACTACATATAATTTGGTATATGGTAGTTGAATAAACAAAACAAGGTTCTTCTAATAGAACGGTAACCTAGGACATGTACATGACATGGTCCGAAGGGTTTTGTTAATTCAAAGGGTGCTAAAAGGGCATGTAAACTTCAATAGTTGAAGTAAGCATAGCGGAGTTGGAATCTTCACCATGATGAAACTGTTAAAAGAGTTTAAATTCATCGGAGATGATGAAGATGCTTGCATTTACAAGAAATTAAGTGGGAGCGCCGAGACATATTTCTAATACATTATGTAGAGGACATATTGTTGATTGGAAATGATGTATCTTGTATTGACACAAGTTAAGAATTTCATTAAAATAAGATTTCGATGAAAGACTTGGGCAAACTCGGAATATTAGGCATCAATATCTATATGGATAGATTAAGGCGCTAATATGGTTGTGCCAGGCATACATATATGAGATATTGAAAGGGTTCAATATGGAAACAACAAGAAAGGTTCTTGCTGCATGGAAAGGATTCTATCAAAATTCAAGTGTTTCAACACTTGGTGAGTAAAATCACATGAAGATTTTGATCAATTATACCATGATATGTATATATCCAGAATGTCCTATGCTCTAAATGTTATGAGCATATACCAGAATGATTCATAAGATGATCATTGGACAATAGTAAAGATATTCTTATGAGCTTTGGAAGAACTAAGAATATATAATGTATAAGTGACAAATAGTTAAAGGTAGTTCATTGTAAAGTGTTACATTGATACTAGTTTTGTCACAAGATACAAATTAAATTTATCTCAATTTAGACTATGGGTGGCACAATGTAAGGGAAATGATGTTCCATTATGGATTTGGATGAGTTCCAAAGTTGAGACATTGTGACGGATACTACAACAAAAGGCTAAGTATATGACTGCTATAGTAGCAGCATATGAGGGCATTTGTGTTAAGTAGTTTGTTATCAAACTAGGTCTGGTTCAAAGTGGGCTAATACTATGAAGATATATTGTGTGACAATAATATCAACATATTTTAAACCCGAACGAACCGAAGGTCTCACCAAAGGACCAAATTTATACAATGCCATCTCATTTGAGAATGAGTGATGCGTAGAGACGCAAATACATGCAAATACACACGGACCTGAAACTGTCAGATCTAGAGATTATGTTAACCACTAGCAATCGCGTAGATGCAACACCAGAAAGCCATAGGTGTTCAATATGCAAATTTTTTCAAACTAGATTATTGACTCTAGTGCAAGTGGGAGACTGAAGGGAATATGCCCGAGAGGCAATAATAAAGTGGTTATTATCTTATTCCTTGTTTATGATAAATGTTTATTTTGCATGCTATAATTGTATTGATCGGAAACATCAATACATGTGTGTTTAATAAACAAAAGGGGTTCCTAGTTATGCCTCTCTTATAGACTAGCTTATTGATTAACATGATGATCAAGGTTTCCTGATCATGGACATTGGATGTTGTTAATAACAAGGTCACACCATTGGTGGAATGATGTTATGAACATTCATCCGAAGTATAGCATTACGATCAAAGTCATTATGTTTATATTGCTATAACATCATACAAAGTAATCTTGGTCCTTAGACCATGAGATCATGTTAATTGCTAACACCGGAAGAGTATCTTGATAACATCAAACATCACACCGTAACAGGGTGACTATAAAGGTGGGTTCATATACTCTGAAGGTGTTATGTTGAGGCTCATGGATCAAGAGTGGGATTTGTCCATCCCGATGACGAATAGATATACTCTGGGCCCTCTCGGTGATATCACATTGAAATAGCTTGCAAGCAATTGATGTGATCACTAGAATGTTATATCACGGGAACGAGAAAAGAGTGCATGTCGGTAACGAGATCAAACTAGGTATTTGGATACCGATGATCGAATCTCGGACATGTAATATATCGCGAGACAAAGGAATTGAGTTACAACGTTAAAGGTTCACATGATCACAAGAGTCATCGTTGAATGTGTAGGAGTCAGTATGGATCTCCAGGTCCCGCTTCTGATTATTGATCTGAGAGGGGTCTCAATCATGTCTGCATTATTCGCGAACCGTAGGGTGACACACTTAAGGGATACCGACACCATTTGGAGCAAATATGTTTCGGATAAAGATTTAAGAAAGCACTGGAATTATTTCAATAGACACCAAAACTGTTTCGGGTGAAATTGCTGAAATTGGTTCTGCATGTAATATTGAAATGTTGCAGGGGATTTTATGTGAATGTTTGTTAATTAAAGTAATTAACAAAATTCTTAATAAAACTAATAAAAGAGTTTTATTAAATGAGAGAGCATTAAATTTGGAGAAATTTAATGCATTTAAAGTGGAGACTTTAATGGAGAATGTGAAGAGGCAAATTTATGTGGAGGGGGTTACCACCACATGAATGGGGGAGGTGAAGGGTCACCTCCATGGGCCGCCATGGGAGGGTACCTCCTCCTCCTATAAAAGGCCCCTCTCCTCACTTCTCACTCACACCTCCTTGTGAAGGATCTCTCTCCTCTAGTATTATTCCCCATGGTCTCGGATTAGCGAGATACATGTTCCCGTGGCTTTATCTCGAAAGGAGTTGCGCTCACGCTTTGCTGGAGCGAGGGATGGAGGTTGTCGGGGTACCGGACGTGTGTGCGATCACGGATGCACCGCTGCTTTGCGGTGCTGGACTTGGTGCTGCTGGAGCTGGATCTGATGGACGTGCTGGAGCCAGACCTGCTGGACTTCCTCACGATCTTGAGATCGGCAAGTGTACGACTACATCAACCACGAGTTCCTACTCGTTAACAAAGCTCATTGTCTATGAGGGTAAGTTCTCATTGGATGTATGCCCACCCGTTGCTTTGTACCTAGTAGATAGATCTTGGCGTGTAGTTCACATCGTAGGAATTTTTTTGTTTTCTATACTGCGGACCCAACACATCTCTTGGCGATAGTAGCGGTCTACCAGCTCTTGTGGGGTCTCATAGTAGTCTGGCTCAGTCAAATCCATCATGCGGCGTATGTAGTCTACCACATGATTCCTAGTCAGGAGATCATCTAGGCGCACAAGCCAACTAGGGAAGTTGGGTCCATCAAGTCTAAGTTTCTCACCCTTTACCCAATCCTTAATCTCAAAGTAAGCTTCACGGTGAGCCATCTACATTTATAATTGCAAAAGGAATTTAGACTAAGTTTATAATTAAATGAGTTAATAATAACTCCACTTAGAAACACCTATCCCCAGTGAGGGTTCCTAGTGATAACACGACCCCTATCAGCCACATCTCCCCCGGTCGTCACGGCCATCAATGTGGGTTCAAGGGTGGACGCTAAACATCGGTCACATCATTCACGCGACTCGTGCTCGATCTTTCGACCATCCATGTTCCAAGTCCACGCTTCTCTAGCGTGCTAGGCTCGCCAACTCAACCTTAGTGTATTCGCTGTGCAACATGGCTTACACCCACTGTATGTGAACGTAGATATGTATGACACCCAGGCCTGTCACCCTGGATCGCCTCATACCGAAGAACTTTCTTGGTGGTGCACACTAAGGGGGAACACAATCGTTGGTTATTTTAACAGGGATCTTATTATTAGGCTACCGTCGAGTATCTAATACTAGCACACAATAAGACATACAAACAATAACATTGAATGTAAATGCTATGTGATATGGTCCTTCACATCGTGATCTCCATCCGCCATTACCGGGTTCCGGCGCCAGGGTTCCGGCGCCATAGACACTAGGGTACCAGTGTCATTCTGGCGTGGTAGTTCGTCACCTCCATGACTATCTACTACTATGCAACAAAAGGTAATTACTTTACCTTTGCCACAACCATATCACAAAGCAACGCCCTCTTGCAAAACAAAGTTAGACGCCTCTACTTTATCTTTGCATGTTTTACGTGGCTGAATGGGCTTTCATACGAGAACCATTCTTACCTACGAACTTTCAGCATAACACTGATCAAGTAGTTGTCTATACTACACCCCTTTCGGGGCCCTCCGTTGCAAATGGTATACCAACTAATGCGAGAGAAACAGACACCCCCCTAAGCCACTTTATACGGTACAAGCCGTATGTCAAGCGTGGACTAGTCTCGCGAATGAACGCGTAAAGTCGGTTGGGGGCCGCTTCATCAAGCATTGCTGCGGTATACACAAGTACACGTGGGAGGGTAATAACTAAAAGATCAACGCCCACACGCTACATCTCGTGTGTTCTACCTGTACTAGCATTACTACGCATAAAACTAGCTCTGATTCCACTGTAGGGGTTCCGCGCATGAAAACAATAAAACTTTACTCTACGCCCTTGAACCCCTGAAACTGCCAGGACCTATCTATTAGTAATACAGTAACAGGAGGGGCTTTTCACGAACTTACCCTCGAAGACCGAAAAGCGTTGCCAATGCTCAGGAGAGCGTGGTTGATGTAGACGAGCCGAAGCTGACCTCAAGGTTGTGATGAAGTCCTTGCGCTCCTTCTGACTCCAATGACTTGAGTGCCTCAAGTGTGACACCTCGTGGGAGTTACACACGTCCGGTGCCTGACGATGACTCCGCTTCGATCCAGCGATTGCAAAGTAGAGCTCGGATCCGAATCTCAAGCGATGTAGCTCCATGGTGAAGATGTCTCTCACTCGCGCAGTCCAGACTTGGGACCACGGTCACGAGAGAGAGAGGGGGAGAGATAAAATATCAATTAGAGGTCCTCCCAAAAGTGGGGAGACCTTTATTGATTATTGGGGTGTCTTTTCTAGGCCAATATACCCCACTATATATAGGGGGAAGGGAGGTGCTACCTCCCCTCAAGTCCCGGGGTGGGACTAAAGGAGAGGAGGGGGGAGGGGTGGCCGCCGGCCAGACCCTAGTGGGCCCCACGGGGGGGCAAGGCCCAACCGCCGCCCCCCTTGGTCCCTTCTCCATCTCTCCTTTCCCCTAATGGGCCTTCTCCCTCCGGAAATCGGCCCATTAAGCCTTTTGACCTTTTAATTGATTTTCTCTTTATTCAAATAATTATGAATAAATGATTAAATCAATATTTAACATTCATTCACATGTTATCTAATCTCCGTGGCTATGGAACACCTTCCACCTCCACTCCAGACATCCTCCGGACTTATCGAAACCCTTCCGGTTTTCTCCCTTCTTTTCTTCAGCGATTCTACCGATCCCATAAATACTCTCTAAGCATCATCAAGCCCTTAAGCGTGATACCCTACGGTTCAGGAACACTCCAGACATGGTCGGGACACTCCCGCACCAATGATCAATAGAGGGACCTGGATGGCCATGTGACCCCTGTGCATTCCACGAAGATCTTTTGTCGTTTGAACCGGTGACAGTCGCATCTTATTCCCTTTGTCATTCGATACTTACATTGCCCGAGACCTGATCAATGACATCTTCATGTCGAGTTCAATCTCGTTACTGAACAATGCTATTTGACTCATTCCGACAAGTGATATCCCCGTGATCTAGTCACACGTTGCGCAGCTATTGGATATAACTTCTCCGAGTGGGCCCTTGAGTATCTTCCCGTCACATGGACGGACAAATCCCGCTCTTGACATATATTGCCTCTACGGTTTCCTCCGAATACCTGAACACACCTTTATAACCACCGTCTTACCAGATGGCATTTGATGCTATCTAAGCATTCTCGGGAGACAGTGATTGATATAGCCTCACGGTCTAAGGAATAGTCTACGAGGATCCTTTTCTAATCATCGTAACTTGAACTTCGTGACATGATCGAATCACGATGTTTAGGATGGGTATTGGTTCATCATCTCATTCTCAGAATGAGATGACCTCATTTCCAACTGGCATAAATGCCACATAATCAGGAAACATGATCATCTGTTGACCAATGAACCAGTGACTAGAGTTTCACTGGGAACCCCTGGTTTGTTTATATATCACACGTGTATTGATGTTTCCACTCAACACAGTTATAGCATGATACAAAACTTAATCATATACTATATGAAATATGATAATAGTCCTTACTACTATTTGTCTCTAGGGCATATTTCCAACAGGTTTTTCCTGGGGCCGCTGGCTAAATAATTGGGTCGCGTCAGCGGAAATTCTGAAATGAGGGCCGCGGCTGGGTGCGTTTTTTGGCGCCGGTGGCCCTCGTAGGATTTTGGGGGGCTTTGAGGACCTCGAGTGGACATGCTCTTACGGGAGTTAAACCGAGAAGCATCTAGAAGAGCCCTCATCCAGGGATGAACAACATGGGCCATAGATGTATATAGATCAACGGTCAGTTTTCCTTGGATTCATCCCTGCTTGGTTTGTTGGATTTTTAGAATCAAGGGATGACATCACTTGGAGTGCTGTTTTGGCGGGAACGCTATAGCCGACGGGGGGTAAATCTCTCTTTCAAAACTCGCGTATTATAGTAGTAGAGAAAAAAAGAGAACAGTTATGTGTTCAGCCTCCACATCGTTTCGATCCCCTTTGTCCAAACTCCTAGGTCGCGTGTTGCTCGTGTTATCTCTTTTTTCCTTTTAGTCCCCAAGACTGACACCGGGGAAAGCCATCACACGCCGCCAGTGCCATCACACGCCGCCAGCCTCAGGAACACTCTCAATCCCCTCCCTCAAGCTCTCGCCTTCCTCACGGCCTCGATGACGTCCGAATCTCTGCCGTCCTCCGCCTCCTCGAGGCCTTCCCCATCTGGGTGAAGAAGGCGCTGGACCTCCGGCCTGGTCGTCGACATAGAGCGTGGGTTGGCAACATAATGGAGGCCATCGCCTCCCTCCATGCCTTCGACTTAGCCCACATCTACGCCATCCTCTGCCTAGACAAAGAAGGCGCTAGACCTCTTCCCCTAGGGTATCATTCTACCCGCCGCTGACTCCCCTCCTCTGCCACGGAGATGATCTCATACTGTCGGCGTGAAGGGTTCTGTAGCAGAAAACAAAAATTTCCCTATGCTGGAACCGCCTAATACTGCCAAGATCTATCTATGTAGTAATGCGGTAACGGCTAAGCGTATAGAATACATACCCTTGTAGATCAGATGCGTTAACGCCCGAGGCGTGGTTGAAAATAGTCAAACTCGTAGCCGACCTCAAGGTCGCGAAGCTCCTCGCAGGTTACCCCTTGCTCCTTCTTCATCATGCAGCAGCTCCGGCTCACGACATCCAAGGTACCTCAAGTGAGGCCCCTCGTGGTTTCATACACATACGGTGTACGATGACGACCTCCGGCTCCTTGATCCCTGTCGGGAGTGCGGAAGTAGATCTCCGGCTTGGAATCCCTGCAGCGCAATGGCGTGCTGCAGGTGCGGTGTCTCTTGCATGGACAATCCTTACTTGGGACCGTGCCAACGCATGGAGACGAGAGAGAGAGGGAATTAGAAAGTCAACCAAAGGACTTCTCCAAATATTGGTGTGTCTATTCCCACCCATGGGCACCCCTTTATATAGGGGGAGGGGTGTGCCCTCCCATTCGGGTTTCCCATGTGGGACTAATCAAGGGAGATGGGGGAGGCGCCATGGGCCTCATGGGCCGGCCGGCCAGGGGTGGGCCCCACCCTACGCACAACCCTAGGCTGGCCGGTTGGGCCCCCTTGAGGCGGCTAGGCCTTGGCCCTTTGGCCCTTGGCCCTTCCCTCCTTTGGTTTTCCCTCATGAGCCCTTTTTCCCTAGGAAGTTTGGCCCATTAGTGGAATACCCCTTCAAATTAGATTTTAATATTATATTTAATATTAATTACATTAATTAATATGTAAATACATATTACAAAACCTGATTTGACCCAAAACACCTTTCGGTTCCCTTTCGATTTCCCCTAAACAACTTCGGATCTTTCCCGAAACGATTCTGGTTCTCTCATGGAACTTTTCCGGTTTCCTTTTCTCTTTCATATGGTGATTACAACTTATGGAGGATCTCTAGCTCATCGTACCCTTAAGTGTATTTCCCCATGGCTCGGGAATGGCACAGACATGATCTCCATCAATGATCAATAGCGGGACCGGGGTGCCCATAATGACCCCTGTGCATTCCACGATGATAACGTAGTTTCAACCATAAACGGCTGTTTCCCATTCACTTTGCCACTTGATACCTAGTTCACATGAGATTTGATCTACGGTATCTCCATACCTTCATTCGATCTCGTTACCGATGAACTTGTTTTCTCGTTTCCGTGTCGTTGCATTCCGTGACCCAGTCACACGCTTGCAAGCTTCGTTAATGCAACGTCACTGAGATGGCCACTAATGTATCTGTCCGTTATATGGATGGGCAAATCCTGGTCTTGATATGTACTCCTCTATGAGCCCCTTTGGGAAACCTGAGTGGCACCTTTTCGATCACCCAGTCACAGAGTGATACTTGATAACCATCTAAGCTCCCTCCAGAACGGTGATTTGCATTACCTCACAGTCTAAGGATCGGGTCGTGAGGTTTCCTTAGTTTATCATTAATGGTGAACTTTGTAACTAGATCTCATTAAGATACAACTGGTTAGGTTGTTTGTCTATCACATCATTCAACTAATGATGTGACCTCATTGTCAATTAGCATAAATGCCCATGATCTCGAAACCCTAGATCATCCTCATGACCAATGAACTAGTTCGCTAGAGGTAACTAGAGACATGGTTTCTTTACATACCACACGTGTATTAATGTTTCGTATTAATACAGTTATAGCATAGTATGAAACTATTATGAACTAATTGAGATATGACAATAAAAACCTATTTATTATTTGCCTCTAGGGCATATCTCCTTCAGTCTCCCACTTGCACTAGAGTACAAATAATCTAGCTCGCAATTTACTCATCATAAACCATATCACATATGAGTTTATTGATCATGCATGCTTATGGAAAACGTCTTGTCCATGTTCTGGTTTACCAGATCATTATGTCTTTGCAAATTGTTAATGTCTTCCTAACTTTGACATTCATACCATTATCTCATAATGGGTTGAAGTATTCGTTTGGTGACAAAGTGAGACTTTGTTTCTAGTGGTATAATGACAGTCGTTTTCACTGTTGTCATCTAAACTTTGGAACACACTTTGCAATCCTTTGTGTATATACGGCAGTTATGGCAGCAGAATGAGGCTGGTTTCCAGGAGCCTACAGTGACTTTAAATTAACCTCGAGGGCTTTTTCATGGGCACTATGCCCTGGGACACATCATTATAGGTTAAAAGCAAACTAGTCCCGCCATAACAATATACATCACATCAGATGGAGCCTTTATACTTCTATATCTATGTAGATCCTAGTGCATGAAATGCAACTATGCCACTTACTTTGCTTCTTACCATTTAAGTACAAACTTAATTCTGGTTCAGTGATTAACTCAAGAATCACTTCAAGACATGTTCTTATAGTTAAGAGCTTGTCCTTCCAACCAGAACTTCGGGTCACATTACGTCGAGTATACAATATGGTTGTATGGAAGAACCTATGAATGAGGCATAGGAGATGCAACACATCTCTTTCTTCCTTTTTAACCATCGTTGTGATACTAAGAAAATGCTTCATATAGTAAGAACTTCTTTCTTACCTTGCTCCATTCTGAACTTCTTCAGAATCTTGCTTAGGACATTCTAAACATCTTCAGAATCAAGTCCAAGAAGCATTCGACATTCAATGTTTATTAAACTCATCAATCTATCTTGATAGATCTCATTGTTTAATAACTTCAACTTCATCCCAATTTGTCTAACTTAAATGTTATCAATACCAGTCACATCATTCATATATGTTGTCCACATATCCTAGAATGATTTCACGCTCCCACTCAAATATAGCATCCATATTTGAGATCCAGGGATTTCACTTAGCTCCCACTCAAAATATGTCTGATACATATTATGATTCAGCCAAGCTACTTAGATCCCACTCAAAATATGTCTCTCACATATTAAGATTTGGCCAAGCTAATTAGATCCCACTCAAATGCAGGTCCTCTCGATAATCTTGGACATTCCAAAATTCTTTGATCATCATCAAATTGAGAATTCCAGCTACGAGACTTCAATATCCATATATTGCTAGCGTAAATCCAATAGACTCAAGCATCGCTACATTTATAGTCAACTCCTTGAATTTGTCCATACTTTGTGAGAAATCGAGCTTTTATGTCTCCATTAAGTTTCATTTCCATCTTATGACTTTGAAGTCATTCAGAAATATCAAGTAAACTTCTTTACTTAAAAAGATCAAGTAACATGTTACTTTGCAATCTTAAATGTAACTTAATATAGGATTTTATGACTCCTGGTCATTTCTCGCACTTAGGTCCATCACGCTTATTTGTAATTGATAGGTATGTCTTATTCATAAACATGACAAGTAATAATATATTTCCATGAACTTGTAGAGTATATATTGTTGAATCCTACTTTCTTTAGTAAAAGTATTCACTGAAACTTTATGATCATTATCAATAGTTTCGCCTCTATTTGTAGAGTTTGATTTCACGAAACAAATTCCGCTGCGCTACTCAACAATTCGGAGGCAAGGTCAAATACCTTGTTTTGATATTTTACTTTCTTCCACATGTATCTTCATCAAGACACATCAACTTTGGACAACAGCAGGTTTGCCCCTTTTTGGAAGATGTATTCATAGTTGCCTAAGAATACGCTACAAAGACTTGTTTATTCGCCACGATTTCAAATTATCGAAATCTCCAGAAATTCGAACTTGCCATAACACTTATGGTGTTGTTTCCATGAATCTTTATTTAGATGTTCCTTTGTATTTCAACTGAGTGTTTGCTCATTTTGATCTCTAACTCTAAACAATAACTGTAACCCTGATAAGAGATAATATTATACCATATGTATCTAATACATAATGATTATGATATTTAGACATTTCAATATACTTTCAATTTGCCCTATTATCATAATTTGTGAAACCTCTTTCACATGTCCTTTTATGCTAAAATTAACTTAAATACTTTAGTCATGTCGATCAAATCGAAGAGACTTTTGCATTCTTGTTAATTCAACATCCTTCACTTTGAAGTATTTTGAACAATTCAAAACAGTTTCAAACTTATGTTTCATTAAGCAAATGCTCATATTCACTTAAATCCACAATGAAGTGTGAAATAATGATTTCCACTATTTGTTGAAAATACAATACATCACTATGTATAAATTTCAACATAAAGTATAAATAATGATTTCCACTATTTGTTGAAAATACGATACATCACTATGTATAAATTTCAACATTTCTTTGCATATCACCGCTTTACTAGAATGCGGAGTTTTAGTCATTCTGCCCAACGAGGCATGGTTTTGCAAAGTCTCTAGATTAAGCATCTAAGACCCCGATCTTTATTTAGAATGAAGAACATGCAATAACCAAAATGACTTAAACAATAGTGTCATATCATAATCAAACTTTGGATATCTTTTAGCATTCTAATCCATTATAAATGTTTAAACTATTATCATTAACATAGTGATTAGAATATCTCATTTATAATCGTAATGTGACCATAACGGTATTATTCATAAGAACAGTACAACTGGCTTGTAACTTATTCATATGAACAATCGTCTTGCCAAAAGCAAGACACACAAACAAGGATTGCAAATTATATTCAAGTCCACTAATCCAAATGATAATCCTTTGAGGAAAGGGGTGATATCGGCCATCAACTGTTTTGCTTGCCGTCATCAAGACACATTGCCTCAATTCCAGCAATTCTCAAGCAGACCATCCCGTTTTCACAAAACTAGACAAGTATCCAATACTTATATAAGCTGCAACGAGTTTTGCAAGAACTACATTTATAACTTTATATATCTAACAAATACCCTTTTTCATTCATGACCTCCATTGCAATCAAGCCCTTCTGAGAGTTCATAACTCTAATGCAAGATTGCTAAGTGTTTCTCCAAATATTCTCTTTTTCATCCATCATGGAAGAAAACTCATCCAACGGCTCATACTTTATGTGCCTGATCTTGCAGAATACAAGATTGTAATCCAACTCTCCATCGAATGGAGAATGGATTGTTGGATGATTATGGAGAACACACAAACATGGCGGAGTCATCGGATTATATCCTAATGGTCATTGTATCAAGAAGAGAAGATCACCTTTTACGATGATATCCCTCAGGCGTGGGTATTAATCTATGAAGTTGGACCCTTTTTCTAAGTTCCATATCAAGCAATATATTTCCCATGGTCGCAAAGGACCTTAATGGGATAGGCCATGATCTACTAAGATATTTGCAAATAGACATCTAGACTAAGTTCATAATATGAGTTCAATCCTAATTGAGCTCCCACTAAAATTGTCATCCCCTGGACGATTTTAGTGATCACATGATCCCAATCCTCTGCACCTCCCCCGATCGTCACGACCATCAGTGTAGCATCAAAGGTAGACATTCCCTAATGTCAATCACATCAACCATGTGACTCATGCTCGACCTTTCGGTCTCTTGTGTTCCGAGGCCATGTCTACACATGCTAGGCTCGCCAAATCTAACTTGTGTGTATTTGCTGTGCAACATGGCTTACACCCACTGTATGCGAATGTAGATATGTCTAGCCCCCGATCGTCACGGCTGGCTTCATAACGGCAAACTTTCTTGGTGGTGCACACACAAGGGGAACACTATCATTGGAATTATTTAGGGATTATCTTATTTTCTACCGTTGAGTATCTAATACTAGCATATAATAATATATAAAGCAGGTATCAACATCACATGTGTATTGTGATATGATATGGTCCTTCTTGCGCCTTGATCTCCATCGAGCGCTCTGGCATGATCTCCATCTTGCCCTGGTTTGACGCCAAGTCCACGACGCCACCAGCAGGTCGTCCATCGGAATGATGGCTATTACTATACTACTTAGTAACATAAAAGTAAACTATTTTACCTTCGTAACGACCAATACCATATTAAAACACATGCCCTCCTACAAAATAAAGTTAGACGCCTCTACTTTATCTGTTGCAAGTTTTACGTGGTTGTTAGGGCTTTCGCAATATAACCGTTTCTAATCTACGAACTTTCCAACCACAACATGGATCCAAAAGTTGTCTCTACTACACCCCTTCTGGGACCTCCATTGTAAATGCTATATCAACTATTGAATGAGAGACAGACACCCGCTAGCCACTTATACGATACAAGCCGTATGTTGAGCGTGGAACCAGTCTCGCGTACGAATACGCGTAAGGTCGGTTCGGGCCGCTTCATCAAACAATACCACGATATAAACAAGTACACATTAGAGGGTAACAACTAAGGGATCAATGCCCGCACAAAACTTGTGCGTACTGGCCCACAACATTCCTACGCATAGATCGGCTCTGATACCACTAAAAGGTTCCGCAGCAGAAAACAAAAATTTCCCTATGTTGGAACTGCCTAATACTGCCAAGATCTATCTATGTAGTAATGCGGTAACGACCGAGCATATAGAATACATACCCTTGTAGACCGTACGCGGTTAACGTTCTGAGAGGAACGTGGTTGAAGTAGTCGAACTCGTAGCCGACCTCAAGGTCACGACGCTCCTCGCAGGTCACCCCTTGCTCCTTCTTCATCGTGTAGCAGCTCCGGCTCACGACATCCAAGGTGCCTCAAGTGAGGCCCCTCATGGTTTCGTACAAATATAGTGTACGATGACGACCTCTGGCTCCTTGATCCCTGCCAGGAGTGCAAAAGTAGATCTCTGGCTTGGAATCCCTGCAGTGCAATGACGTGCTGCAGGTGCGGTGTCTCTTGCATGGACAATCCTTACTTGGGACCGTGCCAACTCATGGAGACGAGAGAGAGAGGGAAGGAGAAAGTCAACCAAAGGACTTCTCCAAATATTGGTGTGTCTATTCCCACCCATGGGCACCCCTTTATACAGGGGGAGGAGGTGTGCCCTCCCCTTTGGGTTTCCCATGTGGGACTAATCAAGGGAGATGGGGGGAGGCGCCATATGCCTCATGGGCCGGCCGGCCAGGGGTGGGCCCCACCCCGCGCACAGCCCTAGGCTGTCCGGGTGGGGGCCCTTGAGGCGGCTAGGCCTTGGCCCTTTGGCCCTTGGCCCTTCCCTCCTTTGGTTTTCCCTCATGGGCCCTTTTTCCCTAGGAAGTTTGGCCCATTAGTGGAATACCCCTTCAAATTAGATTTTAATATTATATTTAATATTAATTACACTAATTAATATGTAAATACATATTACAAAACCTGATTTGACCCGAAACACCTTTCGGTTCCCTTTCGATTTCCTCCGAACGACTTTGAATCTTTGCCGGAACGATTTCGGCTCTCTCACGGAACTTTTTCGGTTTCCTTTTATCTTTCATATGGTGATTCCAACTTACAGAGGATCTCTAGCTCATCATACCCTTAAGTGTATTTCTCCACGGCTCGGAAATGGCACATACATGATCTCCATCAATGATCAATAGCAGGACCGAGATGCCCATAATGACCCCTGTGCATTCCACGATGATAATGTTGTTTGAATCGTAAACAGTCGTTTCCCATTCCCTTTGCCACTTGATACCTAGTTCACCAGAGATTTGATCTACGGTATCTCCATACCTTTGTTCGATCTCGTTACCGATGAACTTGTTTTCTCGTTTCCGTGTCGTTGCATTCCGTGACCCAGTCACACGCTTGCAAGCTTCGTTAATGCAACGTCACCAAGATGGCCACTAATGTATCTGTCCGTTACATGGATGGGAAAATCCTGGTCTTGATATGTACTCCTCTACGCGCCCCTTTGGGAAACCTGAGTGGCACCTTTTCGATCACGGAGTGATACTTGATAACCATCTAAGCTCCCTCCAGAACGGTGATTTGCATTACCTCACAGTCTAAGGATCAGGTCGCGAGGTTTCCTTAGTTTATCATTAATGGTGAACTTTGTAACTAGATCTCATTAAGATACAACTGGTTGGGTTATTTATCTATCACATCATTCAACTAATGACGTGACCTCATTGGCAATTGGCATAAATGCCCATGATCTCGAAACCCTAGAGCATCCTCATGACCAATGAACTAGTTCGCTAGAGGTAACTAGAGACATGGTTTGTTTACATACCACACGTGTATTAACATTTCATATTAATACAGTTATAGCACATTATGAAACTATTATGAACTAATTGAGATATGACAATAAAAACCTATTTATTATTTGCCTCTAGGGAATATCTCCTTCACGGTGCCCTCCATCTCTACGTACTAACATGCAGCAAGTTCAAGACATGGTCCGCCGTCCGGCAGGAGGCCCAGGTGGCGAAGGAAGATTCTATCATAGAGGGGATTTCAGTTATGGAGGTCTTGGGAATTTTACTTAGATCCAAGAGGCGTTGGCTTACAACAAGATTTCTTTGGGAGGCGGTTCCCTCAGCAACAAGGTAATTTCCCCAACACCGACTAGAATTTTGGTCCAAATTTTCAAGTATCAGATTAGAGGGCAGACAGTGTTTGCGCAGAGTAATTATTTCAACCATAAAAGCAATTTGCATAGAGATGTTAATGATAGCTCGAATTTTGTTAGTTTGGACACAATCTTGGTTATCAATCAGATACTACCTCAAATCTTTAGTGTAATAACAGCTAATTAGAGAAGTGGCGCATCAGTATCTACCGTGGTAGGTGTAAAAATTTCTTAGCAATGTGAAATACCTGGCCATCTGTAGCAAGGCAATTGAAAGGACATTTATTGTCATAATATATTTTGGTGTTAGTTAACAACATAAGGTACATTTTACTGTGTGTTAATGTCTACAGGTAAATCCATTGAAAAGGGAAAAAGTCAGAATGTTATGGGAAATCTCATGGCCAAATCCATGTTTACCTGAAGATTTTAGACCGGAGTCTCTGGTGTCCAAACACCGGAGTCTCCGGTGTGGTCCAGAGTTTCCCCTGGAATTCCCGGTGTGTGGCCTAGACTTGGCCGAGGGACAAACTGTGTGGTGGTCTGGAGATGGACCGGATATCAGCCAGAATCTCTGGTGTGTCTCCTTAGGCCGGAGTTTCCGGTGTGGACACACGGGAGTATCCCGTGTCTCTGGTTCGGAGTTACAGCCAGAGTCTCCGGAGTGGACGCCAAGCATGTGCCCAAACCAGCCAGAGTACTGGTCCGGAGATGGACCGGAGGTAGGGAGGAGTCTCCGGTCTGGACCGGAGTCTCTGGTCTGCCAGGCCGGAGTCTCCGATGTGATTGGTCCCCAACGGTCAGAAAACGGTTCACAATGTGTGGCCTATAAATAGGTGACCTCATCCCCTTCCTCCAGTTGCTCGTTCCTGACAGAGAAGACCACACCATTAGAGCCACCAAACCTCCAAGATCTCTTCATCCAACCACCCAAAGTCATTGATCTTTGGGGAATCGGAGGAGGAGGCATCGATCTACAACTTCACCAAGAGAGATCTTCATTTCCCCCTCATTCACTTGAGGTACCCTTGCTCTAGGGTTTTATTGGAAACCCTAAGCCTTGTTTTGGTTGATTTGATTCTTACAAGCTTGTCTTTGATTGTTTGATAGCTTGCTTGTATTCGGGAGCCTCCAATTTGGTCGTGGATGTGTGCCTCGAACTTGTTGTAAAGGTGTCGGCTTCCACCTCGAAGGTTGCCGTATAGTGGAAGAGGTGAATCGAACCCGTTGGGGTGAGGTTCATCAGAGAACAAGGGAGGCCTCCCATGGCGTTGGTGGTTTGAAACCACCCCCTCTCCAAACGTAGATGTACTTCCCCTCAAAAGTAAGGAACTACGGGAAACAAATCCTTGTGTCTTGATACATCGTAAACGTATCTATAATTTTTGATGTTCCATGATTGTTTAGTATCTACTTTCTTATGTTTTGTTCACACTTTGAGGTATTTTTATACATTTTCTGGAACTAACCTATTAACAAGATGCCACAATCGGTTGCCATTTTCTCGCTGTTTTTGGTTTAGAAAATCTAGTAAGGAAATATTCTCGGAATTGACGGACAAAAGCCAAAGTCAATATTTACCCAAGCAACACGGAGTCGGAGGGAGGACGGCGGCGCACTGTGCCAGCCACACTGGTGGCAGCGGCCTGGGCGCGCTCAAGAGGGTGTGGGCCCCCTAGTGCTCCACCGACCTTGCCCCTTCGCCTATAAAAGCATCCTAGGACGAAAAACCTAAGTACCCAATCAAAATTCCACGAAAGAGTTTGTATCCACCACCATCTCCATCCCTAGATCGGGAGGGATATGAAGCTCTTCCCGGCACCCTGCCAGAGGGGAGAGATCACCCTGGAGGCCTTCTTCATCACCATGCCTGCCTCTGGTGTGATGCGTGAGTAGTTCATCCTTGGAATATGGGTCCATGTAGTAGCTAGATGGTTGGTTCTCCTCCTTTGTGCTATCATGTTTAGATCTTGTGAGCTCTGTTCATGATCAAGATCATCTATTTGTAAAATTACATGTTGTGTTTGCAGGGATCTGATGGATATTGAGATGCTATTTCAGATTGATTATTGATTCTATCATGTCTATATTATTTGTGATCTTGCATGCTCTCCATTGTTTGTAACTATCTTGGCCAAGTAGATGCTTGCAACTCCAAGAGGGAGTATTTATGCTCGATAGTGGGTTCATGCCTCTAGTAATCCGGGGAAGTGACATGAATCTCTAAGGTTGTAGATGTGATGTTTCTACTAGGGAGAAAACAACAACCCTTTGTCCATGGGACAATGGTATTGTTTACTTTACACACTTTGCTTAATGCAATTATCTGTTGCTTGCAACTTAATATTGGAGGGGGTTCGGACGATAACCTGAAGGTGGATTATTAGTCATAGATGCAGTTGGATTACTGTCTATGTATTATGTTGTAATGCCCAATCAAATCTCATAGGAGTCAAGATGTCTAGTATATGCATTGTATGCTTTCTCAAATCTGTCAATTGCCCCGCTATAATTTGTTCACCCAGCATGTCATCTATCTTAAGGAGAAACACCTCTAGTGAACTATGGACCCCGGTCCATGCTTTTACCATTGATATACCTTCTACTGTTACTGTTTACTATTTACTTTCTGCAAGCAATTACTATCTTCCACACAATACGTTTAATCCTTTGTTTTAAGCAAAACCAGTGAGATTGACAACCTCACTGTAAGTTGGGGGCAAAGTTCTGTGATTGTGTTGTGCAGGATTCCAAGTTGCTAGCAACAGCTTGCAGTTGTTTCCTTGCTCCTACTGGTTCGATAACCTTGGTTTCATAACTAAGGGAAAACTTGCTGATATGCTCATCATACCTTCCTCTTGGGGTTCCCAACGAGCTCTACATTTTGAGCCATCAAGCACTTTTTCTGGCGCTGTTGCCGAGGAGTCAAGGATAGCTTCACAAGGGGAGTATCTCACATCCCATCTCTTTACTTTGTGTTTTGGTTTGCTTAGTTTATTTTTGCTTAGGTTGCTTGTTTCTTTTTACCAAAAACACAAAAAAATTAGTATACTAGTTTGCTTCCTTTTATCAAAAACACAAAAAAATGACTACTCTTGAAAACACTAAGTTGTGTGACTTCAATAGCACCAACAACAATGATTTCATGTGCACACCTATTGCTCCACCAGGTCCCGAAGCTGCTTTCTTTTAAATTAAACCTGCTTTGCTCAATCTTGTTATGCAAGAACAATTCTCTGGTGCTGGTACGAATGATGCTGCTACTCACCTTAATAACTTTGTTGAACTTTGTGAGATGCAAAAACATAGGGATATAGATGGAGATATTATTAAGATTAAATTGTTTACTTTATCTTTGAGAGGAAAAGATAAAGAATGGTTGCTATCCCTACCTAGAAATAGTATTGATTCCTGGATTAAATGCAAAGATGCTTTCATTGGAAAATACTATCCTCCTGCTAAGATTATATCTATGAGAAGTGAAATAATGAAATTTAAACAATTTGATAATGAACATGTTTCTCAAGCTTGGGAAAGAATGAAATCTTTGGTAAAGAATTGCCCCACTCATGGACTGACTGCTTGGATAAATATCCAAACCTTTTTATGCAGGACTGAATTATTCTTCAAGAAATCTATTGGATTCTGCTGCTGGAGGCACCTTTATGACCATTACTTTGGGTGCTGCAACAAAGCTCCTTGATAATATGATGGTTAACTATTCTGAATGGCACACTGAGAGAGCTCCACAAGGTAGGAAGGTAAATTCTGTTGAAGAAACTTCCTCCTTGAGTGATAAAATTGATGTTATTATGTCTATGCTTGTTAATGGAAAAGCTCATATTGATCCAAACCATGTTCCCTTAGCATCTTTGGTTGCTCAAGAAGAGCAAGTTGATGTGAACTTCATTAGAAATAATAATTTTAGCAACAATGCCTATAGGAATAATTTTGGTAATAACAATTATAGGCCATATCCTCCCAATAATGGTAATGCTTACGGAAATTCCTACAACAACAATAGAAGTGCACCCTCTGAACTTGAAGTCATGCTTAAGGATTTTATTAGTAAACAAACTGCTTTCAATAAAATTGTTGAGGAAAAACTTTTGAATGCTAAAAAAAATATATCATCTTTGTCTGAAGCAGAATCTTCTTTGATTAATAAAATGGCTGCTAAACCTGAAACTATGGAAAACCCCTTTGCTGCTACTAATGCCATACAAGTTAGAATTGATGAAAATGTTAGACTGTTAGCTAAATTGCATGCTAAGTGGGAAAGAGAAGATGAAATTGCTAGAAATAGTAGTATTTGTACTATCACCACCACTAATGTTGATGCTAGCAAACCACATGAAGTCCCCATTCCTTTTGCAACAATGTCTAAAATCAATGGAACCTTCTCCAATAAAAATCCTGAAATTCTTCAAAATATAGGAAATAGTTCTACTTCCTTGGATGGTAATTTTGATTTTGATATTGATGGTTGCAATATTTCTGAAGTAATTAGGTTCCTACAAAATCTTTCTAGAAGTCCTAATGCTAGTGCTATGAATATGGCCTTTACAGAACACATTACAGATGCTCTAATGAAAATTAAAGAAGAGAAGTTGAAACATAAAGCTTCTATTCCTAGGAAATTAGAAGATGGTTGGGAACCCATCATGAATATGAAAGTGAATGATTTTGATCCCAAAGCTTTATGTGATCTTGATACTAGTGTCTCTATTATGCCTAGAAAGATTTATGAAATGCTTGATTTGCCACCATTGAAAGATTGTTATTTAGATGTCCAACTTGATGATAATGCTAAAAAGAAACTCATGGGGAGTATTAATGATGTTCTTATTATGGTCAATAATACCTATGTCCCTGTTGATTTCTATGTTTTGGATGTTGAATGCAATGCTTCTTGTCCTATTACCTTGGGAAGACCTTTTCTTAGCACAGTTGGTGCTATTATTGATATGAAGGAAGGCACCATTAAATATCAACTCCCACTCAAGAAAGGTATAGAATAGTTCCCTAAGAAGAGAAATAAGATACCTTTTTCCTTTCCTATTAAAACAAAATTTGGTCTTAATGCTTCTTCATTTGAAAATAGTTGAATCTTGCTTCCTATGCCTAGCTCAAAGGCGTTAAAGAAAAGCACTATTGGAAGATAACCTAAATTTCTGTTCAATAAGTTTTTCTTTTGTTGAGTCTTGGAAGTTATTACTTCTATAATAACCTCTCCTTATCCTTTTTGTGTGGTTTTTGTGCCAATAATAACCTCTAATGAGAGAGAAGTAAGACTTGGGAAAGTTGCTGTCCCGAAATAGTTTTTTATGCTCCACTATGAAAAATCGTGAAAAATCTCTGAACGTCGGATTGAGCTGTAATTGTTTGTCCTTATGCCCCAGGTTATTATCTAACTTTTGTTAGTTCAGCACTTTTTGATTTGAGCAACAGAAGGTCTTCTAAAAAATTGGTTTTTACCTGCTAGTCTGTTTTGACAGATTTCTGCCATTATTTGCATTTGCCTCTTAATCTCTTTCTCTTTGAGTTCTCTTTGATCACTTGAGCTTTTAGAAGGAATTGCTACAGTATCTTGTGTTTTAATGGAAGTTTTACTTGTGATGAAACTAAACCATAGGACCAATTATCTTGAATACACTAATGTTGCTAATGAGGATTGTGTGAAGTTTTGTATGAAGGAAAAATTTCAAGTGCAGGGGAAGAATAATGTGATAAGATGAAGTATGGACAAAAGCTCAAGCTTGGGGATGCCACCCGTGTCACCCCAAGAAATATTCAAGAAGTACAAGCGTCAAAGCTTGGGGATGCCCAAGGCATCCCCTCCTTCATCAATAAAAACCTCAAGTTTTCTTCCAAAACACTTCATTTTTATTGTTTCATGCACAATTGTGTTGTTCTTGGAGCATCTTTGTTTTTGCTTTTAGTTTTATTTTGTTTAGTTTGCTTAAATAAATTTGATGGACCCCTACATTCATATGATATTTCAAATAAGTTGATTGGTGATTGGAAAAGAGTAGGAAAGTTCATGCTTATAAGTGGTACAAAAGGAGTTTTGTTTTAACTGTGGCCTAGACTTTATCATGTCATGTTTGATATTGCTTTGACTTTATGCTTAGTAATTATTGCTGTAGCATGATTTGTTCCAAACAATTGAGATTGCATCATGTTCCTTGAAAGAATCATGCGTTGTTCTAGCATACAAAAGCATAATATTGTGGTATTCTCCTTCGATGCTTTATTTGGGTTGACTTGGCACATGCTTACACCATGTTAAGACTATGTACCAGTCACTTTTTGACTTGTAATATCACTTTATGCTTTAATTAATAATGTTTTGTTGCTTTGCATGATTATGGCTATTAGTGCTCTCTTAGTTGGTCACTCCTAGTCTTTTGCTAGCCTCCACATGTACCAAGTATGAGTTCCACTCATGCATCCAACCCCCAAGAAAACCAAGTTGTTCCATAGAGTCCACTATAAATTCCTATGCATGGTGTGTTACACCATTCCAAGTATATTCATGCTTTTATCTACCTTCCAAATTAAACTTGTTATGTGAAAATTAGTGATTAAAGCTCTCACAAACTTGATGGCACACTTTACTTTTTTGCACTTAATAAACTTGAACCATTTCGTCCATCTATGTTGCGTATATGCTTGCACTTTATAAGTTGAGAATTAGCAGAACCATGCTACCATGGGGAATGCTTTCAACATTGCACTTATTATTCAGTTGATATCATGTTCTTTTGTTTATGGATCCCGACGGTGTGAAATAAAAAAGGGAACTTATAAGCTCATGGAGTTTGTATATGTGTTAGAGAAATGCCTAGGCGGCTAGCCTAAGCCATGCCTAATCATGGTGGAAACTTGCAGCATAACCATAGTGAGCATTTTGTGAAGCATCCTCAATAAAAACCTATGTAAATAGCAAATAAAAAGATCGCTGAGATGATCATTGTCTGTTGCCTTGTCATTTTGATATGGGATAGCTCCTGTATCATGGCGCAAGGGGTACCCCGTTGGTGGTTCTCCATGATACACATGTACTTACAATTACAAGAACTTACTTGTGAATAAAGTTGAGTAGCATGAGGTCCGGTACTCGTAGGCAAGGGGCATGAGGTTTTCGACTTATAACTTGTCAAACATATCCTCATATTTGTTCATATTAACCTTAATCACCTAAAGATGCTTATGATAGGGGTAATGAGAGCTGAAAGCTAATAAGTACCATAATTTTTGGAAGCTCTTTATGAAACTTGAAATCCCTGCTTCCCTCTTATGAAGGGCCTTTCTTTTTACTTTTATGTTGAGTCTCCATCTTCTATATTTATGCACCAATTGAGAGAGCATAGTGACCACTCTGAGTTTGATGTGCATTGTCCCAAAACTTGTTGATTGATTCATAACTGTGATATTGCTTGCTCTTAAATTTATTTGTATCTAGTCACTCTTATGAACTTTGAAGGTGTCCTATGCATTTATGTTTTGCTATACCATGAGGGACAAGATGAATACCATTCTTATTATGTTTTCTATATGTGAAACAAACAAATGTCTTTTAATGCATTGTTATTCATGAATCTTTTGTTTGTACCTTTTTCATGTTACAACATAGTTGCTATGTCTTATTGTTAGAACTCCGTCTTTCATGTTCATGTTAGGGTACTTTGATCCCAACCATCAATGATTTACAAATACCTTGATCAAGATTATTATGGTGCATGTCACCTAAAAAATTATTCTTTTTATCACTTACCTACTCGAGGACGAGCAGGAGTTAAGCTTGGGGATGTTGATACATCGTAAACGTATCTATAATTTTTGATGTTCCATGTTTGTTTAGTATCTACTTTCTTATGTTTTGTTCATACTTTGAGGTATTTTTATACATTTTCTGGAACTAACCTATTAACAAGATGCCACGGTGCTAGTTGCCTGTTTCTACTATTTTTGGTTTTAGAAAAGCTAGTAAGGAAATATTCTCGGAATTGGACAGGGAACAAGCCAAAGTCAATATTTTACCCAAAGCAACACGGAATCCGGAGGGGAGACGAAGTGGCGCACCAGGGCGGCCACACCTGGTGTCCCCATGGCCCGGGGGCACGCCACCAAGGGGTGTGGCCCTCCTGGTGCTCCACCGACCTTGCCCCTTTGCCTATAAAAGCCTCCTGGGACGAAAACTCTAAGTACCCGATCAAAATTCCACGAAAGAGTCTGTAGCCTCCGCCATCTCCATCCCTAGACCGGGAGGGATCTGAAGCTCTTCCCGGCACCCTGCCGGAGGGGAGAGATCAACCTGAAGGCCTTCTTCATCACCATGCCTGCCTCCGGTGTGATGCGTGAGTAGTTCATCCTTGGACTATGGGTCCATGTAGTAGCTAGATGGTTGGTTCTCCTCCTTTGTGATATCATGTTTAGATCTTGTGAGCTCCGTTCATGATCAAGATCATCTATTTGTAATCTTACATGTTGTGTTTGCGGGGATCCGATGGTTATTGAGATGCTATTTCAGATTGATTATTGATTCTATCATGTCTATGTTATTTGTGATCTTGCATGCTCTCTGTTGTTTGTAACTATCTTGGCCAAGTAGATGCTTGCAACTCCAAGAGGGAGTATTTATGCTCAATAGTGGGTTCATGCCTCTAGTAATTTGGGGAAGTGACAGGAATCTCTAAGGTTGTAGATGTGTTATTGCTACTAGGGAGAAAACAACAATCCTTTGTCCATGGCACAATCATATTGTTTACTTTACACACTTTGCTTAATGTAATTATCTGTTGCTTGCAACTTAATACTGGAGGGGGTTTGGACAATAACTTGAAGCTGGATTATTAATCATAGATGCAGTTGGATTACTGTCTATGTATTATGTTGTAATGCCCAACCAAATCTCATAGGAGTCAAGATGTCTAGTATATGCATTGTATGCTTTCTCAAATCTGTCAATTGCCCCGCTGTAATTTGTTCACCCAGCATGTCATCTATCTTAAGGAGAAACACCTCTAGTGAACTATGGACCCCGGTCCATGCTTTTACCATTGCTATACCTTCTACTGTTACTGTTTACTATTTACTTTCTTCAAGCAATTACTATCTTCCACACAATACGTTTAAACCTTTGTTTTTAGCAAAATCGGTGAGATTGACAACCTCACTGTAAGTGTGCGCAAAGTTCTGTGATTGTGTTGTGCAGGATTCCAAGTTGCTAGCAACAGCTTGCAGTTGTTTCCTTGCTCCTACTGGTTCAATAACCTTGGTTTCATAACCGAGGGAAAACTTGTTGCTGTGCTCATCATACCTTCCACTTGGGGTTCCCAATGAGCTCTACATTTTGAGCCATCATGTCTCCGCGTGCTCCACTTTGGTTACTTATATCCTTTACCACACTTTACTTATATAGTTCTTGCTTAATATATGTTCTAGTTTGACATATAGGTAAATTCACCATAGTTGCATAATCTAGAGAATTTACCCTTTGTGCCAAACCCTAAATTGAAAATGACTAAAATTTGAAGTAGCATCTATTCACCCCCCTCTAGGTGCCCATACGATCCTTTCAATTGGTATCAGAGCCTCGGCTCTTTATTCGGGCTTAACCGCCTAAGATATTATGGGCAACCTAGGAGATGAGGGAGAGGGTGAGGTTAGCAATTCAGTGACCATGGTAGATCTCAAGAATTTGGAAACAAGCTTGAGCTCTACCTTGGGCAACGAAATCCAACATTTGCATCAACTTGTTGAGCGACTTGTGATTGAAAAGATGGCCGATACGTTGCAAACGTATCTATAATGTTTGATGTTCCATGCTTGTTTTATATCTACTTTCTTATGTTTTGTCCACACTTTGGAGTATTTTTATACACTTTTCTGGAACTAACCTATTAACAAGATGCCATAGTGCTAGTTGCCTGTTTTCTGCTGTTTTTGGTTCAAGAAAGTCAAAAATGAATATTATCGGAATTGGACGGGACAAAAGCCAAAGTCAATATTTCACCGAGGGGAACACAGAGCCAGAAGACGATACGGAGAGGGGCCAAGGGATGGCCACACCACCTGGCCGTGTAGCCAGGCCTGGCCCACTCCTGGGGGTGGTGTGGGCCCCCTGGCACTCCACCGACCTCGCCCTTTCGCCTATAAGAAGCCTCCGATACAGAAACCCTAGTTACCCGATCAAAATTCCATGAAAGAGTCTGTAGCCGCCGCCATCTCCATCCCTAGATCGGAGGGATCTAAAGTTCTTGCCGGCACCCTGCCGGAGGGGAGAGATCACCCTGGAGGCCTTCTTCATCACCATGCCTGCCTCCGGTGTGATGCGTGAGTAGTTCATCCCTGGACTATGGGTCCATGTAGTAGCTAGATGGTTGGTTCTTCTCCTTTGTGCTACCATGTTTAGATCTTGTGAGCTCCGTTCATGATCAAGATCATCTATTTGTAATCATACATGTTGTGTTTGCGGGGATCTGATGGATATTGAGATGCTATTTCAGATTGATTATTGATTCTATCATGTATTTTTTATTTGTGATCTTGCATGCTTTTCGTTGTTAGTAGCTATCTTGGCCGAGTAGATGCCAGCAACTCCAAGAGGGAGTATTTATGCTCGACAGTGGGTTCATGCCTCTAGTAATCTGGGGAAGTGACAGAAATCTCTAAGGTACTAGATGTGTTGTTGCTACTAGGGAGAAAACAACAATCCTTTGTTCATAAAACAATCACATTGTTTACTTTACACACTTTGCTTAATGCAATTATCTGTTGCTTGCAACTTAATACTGGAAGGGGTTCAGATGATAACCTGAAGGTGGATTGTTAGTCATAGAAGCAGTTGGATTACGGTCTATGTATAATGTTGTAATGCCCAATCAAATCTCGTAGGAGTCAAGATGATTAGTATATGCATGTATGCTTTCTTAGTGTCTGTCAATTGCCCCGCTGTAATTTGTTCACCCAACATGTCATCTATCTTAAGGAGAATCACCACTAGTGAACTATGGATCCCGGTCCATTCTTTTACCATCAATCTACAAGCTATTTACTATTTTCTGTTTACTTTCTGCAAGCAATTACTATCTTCCACACAATACATTTAATCCTTTGTTTTCAGCAAAACCGGTGAGATTGACAACCTCACTGTAAGTTGGGGGCAAAGTTCTGTGGTTATGTTGTGCAGGATTTCAAGTTGGAAACAACACCTTGGAGGTGTTTCCTTCCTCCTACTGGTTCGATAACCTTGGTTTCATAACTGAGGGAAAACTTGCTGATGCGCTCACCATACTTTCCTCTTGGAGTTCCCCAACGAGCTTGAATATATTTTGAGCCATCAAGCTATTTTTCTGGCGCCGTTGCCGGGGAGTCAAGGACATCTTCACAAGGGGAGTCCCTCATCACCAATCTCTTTACTTTGTTTTATTTGTTTTGCTTAGTTTATTTCTGATTTGTTTGCTTGTTTCTTTATCAAAAACACAAAAAAATAGTTGTACTAGTTTGCTTTCTCTATTAAAAACACAAAAAATGACTACTCTTGAAAATACTAAGTTGTGCGACTTCACTAGCACCAACAACAATGATTTCATGTGCACACCTATTGCTCCACCTGTTCTTGAAGCTACTTTATTTGAAATTAAACCTGCTTTACTCAATCTTGTTATGAGAGAACAATTTTCTGGAATTGGTACTGAAGATGTTGCTGCTCATCTTAATAACTTTGTTGAACTTTGTGAGATGCAAAAACATAGGGATATAGATGGAGATATTATTAAGCTTAATTCTTTACTTTCTCTTTGAGAGGAAAAGCTAAAGAATGGTTGCAATCCCTAACTAGAAATAGTATTGATTCTTGGACTAAATGCAAAGATGCTTTCATTGGAAAATACTATCCTCCTGCTAAGGTTATATCTATGAGAAGTGAAATAATGAAATTTAAACAATTTGATAATGAACATGTTGCTCAAGCTTGGGAAAGAATGAAATCTTTGGTAAATAATTGTCCCACTCATGGACTGACTGCTTGGATGATTATCCAAACCTTTTATACATGACTGAATTATTCTTCAAGAAATCTACTGGATTCTGCTGCTGGAGGTACCTTTATGACCATTACTTTGGGTGCTGCAACAAAGTTTCTGGATAATATGATGGTTAACTATTCTGAATGGCACACTGAAAGAGCTCCACAAGGTAAGAAGGTAAATTCTATTGAAGAGACCTCTTCCTTGAGTGATAAAATTGATGTTATTATGTCTATGCTTGTTAATGGGATAGCTCATATTGATCCAAATCATGTTCCCTTAGCCTCTTTGGTTGCTCAAGAAGAGCAAATTGATATGGACTTTATAAGAAATAATAATTTTAGCAACAATGCCTACAGGAATAATTTTGGTAATAATAATTATAGGCCATATCCTCCCAATAATGGTAATGCTTATGGAAATTCCTACAACAATAATAGGAGTGCACCCTCTGAACTTGAAGTTATGCTTAAAGATTTTATTAGTAAACAAACTGCTTTCAATAAAACTATTGAGGAAAATCTCTCTAATGCTGAAAGAAATATAGCATCATTGTCTGAAGCACAATCTTCTTTGAATAAAATGGCTGCTAAAACTGAAACTATTGAAAATCCCTTTGCTGCTACTAATGCCATACAACTTAGAATTGATGAAAATGTTAGACTATTAGCTGAATTTCATGCTAAGTGGGAAAGAGAAGATGAAATTGCTAGAAATATTAGTATTTCTACTATCACTACCACTAATGTTGAAGCTAGTAAACCCAATGGAACCTTTTCTAATAAAAATGCTGAAATTATTCAAAATATGGGAAACAATAGCTCTACTACTTTAGATGATAATTATGATTTTGATCTTGATGGTTGCAATATCTCTGAAGTTATTATGTTCCTATAAAAACTTGCTAAAAGTCCTAATGCTAGTGCTATGAATATGGCCTTTACAAAACACATTATTGATGCTCTCATAAAAATTAAAGAAGAAAAGATGAAACATATATAAAGCTTCTATACCTATGAAATTAGAAGATGGTTGGGAACCCATCATTAATATGAAAGTGAATGATTTTGATCTCAAAGCTTTATGTGACCTTGATAGTAGTGTTTCTATTATGCCTAGAAAGATTTATGAAATGCTTGATTTGCCACCATTAGAAGATTGTTATTTAAATGTCCCACTTGATGATAATGCTAAAAAGAAACTCGTAGGGAGTATTAATGATGTTCTTATTATGGTAAACAATGCCTATGTCCCCGTTGATTTCTATGTTTTGGATGTTGAATGCAATGCTTCTTGTCCTATTGCTTTGGGAAGACCTTTTCTTAGAACTATTGTTGCCATTATTGATATGAAAGAAGGCACCATTAAATATCAATTTCCACTCAAGAAAGGTATAGAACACTTCCCTAAGAAGAGAGAGAATATTTCTTTTGCCTCTCCTATTAAAACAAAAATTGCTCTTAATGCTTCATCATTTGAGAATACTTGATTCTTTTCTTGCTTCTTATGCCTAACTTAAAGGTGTTAAAGAAAAGTACTTATTCGGAGATAACCCAAAAGTTTTAGTTAGTATTGGAAGTTATTGCTTCAGTAATAACCTCTCCTTATCATTTTTGTGGTTTTTGTGCTAAGAGTAACCTCTAATGAGAGAGAAGTAAGACTTTGAAAAGTTGTTGTCCCGAAACAGATTTTTGAGCTTCGCTGTAAAAATTCGTGAAAAATCTCTGTACGTTGGTTTGAGCTGTAATTTTTTGTGCTTCTTCCCCAGGTTGTTATCCAACTTTCGTTAGTTCAACACTTTTCGATTTGAGCAATAGAAGGTCTTGGAAAAAATCGGTTTCTACCTGCTGGTCTGTTTTGATAGATTTCTGCCATTATTTGCATTTGCTTCTTATTGCTTCCTTCTTGGGTTCCTTTTGGGGAAATTGAGATTTTTGAGGGAATTGCTACAGTAGCTTGTGGCTTTAGTGAAATTTATGCTGTTTTAAACCTAAAACCCCAAAGTTCTATTATCTTTTGAACATACTAATGTTGCTAATGAAGATTGTGTGAAGGAAAAATTTCAGGTGTAGGGAAGAGTAATGGAATGAGATGAAGAATGGACAAAAGCTCAAACTTGGGGATTCCACCTGTGTCACCCTAAGAAATATTCAAGAAGTACAAGCGTCAAAGCTTGGGGATGCCCAAGGCATCCCCTTCTTCATTAATAAAAATCTCAGGTTTCTTCCAAACACTTCATTTTTATTGTTTCATGCACGGTTGTGTTGTTCTTGGAGCATCTTTGTTTTAGTTTTTAGTTTTTGTTTGCTTAGTTTGCTTGAATAAATTGGTTGGACCCCCTCATTCATGCATTAGTTTTCAAATAAGATTGATTTGGATTGGAAAAGAGTAGGAACGTTCATGCTTAAGTGGTAAAAAGGAGCTTGTTTTTTACTGTGACTTAGACTTTATCATGTCACGCTTGATATTGTTTTGGCTTTATGCTTAGTGATTTTTTCTGTAGCATGGCATATTATAAACAATTGAGATTGCTTAATGTGCCTTGAAAGAATCATGTGTTGTTTTAGCATACTAAAGCATAGTATTATGGTATTCTCCTTTGATGCTTTATTTGGGTTGACTTGGCGCATGCTCACACCATGTTAAGACTATCCCAAGTCACCATAGATGCAACGAAGAAGCAACCCCAGTGGGAGAAGAGACAATGGGTCTAAATTGAGAACTTGCTTCAATTGTGGTGACCGCTATCACTTTGTTGCCGGTGTCCCTATGAGAAAAGAGAAGACCATGGGGGTAAACTTGTGTTGAAGAAAACCTCCAAGGCACCTTTCAAGAAACCCTTCATAAAGAAGAATATCATCAACAAGAAGTCGGGTGAAATTGTCTTGATAACACATGAAGAATTATCCTCCTCCGATGATGATGATGATGAAGAGGATACATCAAGTGGTGTGGCTGCTCTTGCCACTACATCTACTCCTACCTTCTCACTCTTCGACTCTCCAAATGATAACATCTCCACCAAGAACGTCACTTGACTTATGGCAAGAGGAACGGAGGTATTATCCTCGTCACACCCCACCTCCTTAGTTGATAATGAATTTGATGATGAGATGTCTCTTGAGGTAAAAAAGGAATTAGTTGCTTTTTATGTGTTTATGAACAACTTGCAAGGGGAGCACAAGAAACATTTTGTGGACCTCTTAAATCAACTTGCACACACAAGAGCTTCTAGATGAGATATGTAAATTAGGAAGAGAGCACATGATTGAGGTAGAAGCTCTAAATAATGCTCTAGAAGAAGAACAAGAGACTAGGATGTCTCTTGAAACTAAACTTGAAGGGCTTGATGAAGCTAATGACTTAATTATTAATAAACTCATCAAGGAACGTGACCATGCTATTGCTAAATATAAAAAGGCTAAAAAGGACAAGATTGAGTTTGATGTTGTTCATGGAAAACTTGCAGAGGACTTTAGGATGCTTGACAAGGCTCACAAGGCCTTGGAGAGTGAACTCTTGTTGCTCACAAAGTCTTGTGAAAAGCCTCAAACTCAATTGACCAATATTCCTTCACCTAGTACTTTCATTCCTTCTAGTTGTACAAATATACTTGAAGAAAATGCTAGGTTAAAGGGGGAGCTAGCTAAGGGCACCTTCCCCAAAGGGAACAAGTCAATTGATGACCTCTTGAGTAAGTAGAGGCCAAATGGTGAGAAAGGTGGCATTGGCTTTGTCTCTAAAGCCAAGAAGAAGAACAACAACAACAAGAAGAAGGCCAAGCCCGCACAAGAAAAAGACAAGGTCATTGTGGGTAGTAAGACCACGAGTGGCAAAACTATGTATCATGATGACTTTGCGGGAAGTGATAACCCTCACTATGTTTTAATGCGTGATTATTATGGTGATGTATATGGACAATATGTTGGCCCATTTGATGGTTATATTGCTTGGTATATTTGGGTTCCCAAGACCCTTGTTGCTAACAAAAGAGGACCCATTAAAAAATGGGTACCTAAAAACTAGTTTGATCTTTTGTAGACCTATGCTTCCAGAGGGTCAAAATGGGTGCTTGATAGTGGATGCACAAGTCATATGACCGGAAGCGCATCTAGTGTCAAGGAGTTGAGACCGAATGTTGATCAAATATTCGTGACATATGCTAACAAGTCAAAGTCTAAGGTAATGGGTTTCGACAAAGTTGTGGTTGCACACGATATCACTCTCGTGGACGTCATGCTTGTTGAGACCCTTGGCTATAATTTACTTTCAGTTCGTGCTCTTGGAAAGATGGGATTTGCCGTCTTTATTGATAATGATATTGTGATCCTCATATGGAGCAAGATTCTAAAGGTGGCTTTTGTTGGGTATGTCGAAAATGACTTGTATGTGGTGGACTTCTCAGGGAAAACCACTACAAGTGTGATGTGCTTATTCGGAAAGGCCGATGTGGGTTGGTTATGGCATCACCGTCTAACCCATGTCAATATGAGAACTTTGCAAAGCCTCCACAAGGATGGTCATATTGTTGGACTAAAAGAAAATGTTTGCTTTGCCAAAGATCGTGTTTGCAGGGCATGTGTTGAAGGAAAGATGCATGATTCTCCCCACAAGCCAAAGAACTACATCAAGTCCAAGAGGATCTTGGAGCTCCTTCATGTGGATCACTTTGGTCCTCCATCTCATGCAAGCCTTGGTGGGAAGATATATTGTTTAGTGATTGTTGATGACTACTCAAGATACACATGGGTATATTTCTTCAAGCTGAAAAGTGAGACCCAAGAAAACTTCATTGACTTCATCAACATGGCTCAACATCAATACAATGTCCCGATGTTAACAATAAGAAGTGACAACGGTACCGAGTTCAAGAACTACACATTGAATGGATTTCTTAGTGATGAGGGGATAAAACATCAATATTCTGCTGCCTATACCCCTAAAAAAATGGTGTAGTCGAGAGGAAGAACCGGACTCTTATTGATATGGCAAGGACCATGTTGGCAAAGTTTAAATCTTCATACAATTTTTGGGCTGAAGCAATCTCCACCGCATGCCATGCATCAAACTGTCTCTACCTCCGCAAAGAATTGATCAAGACTCCATATGAAATTCTTACCGGTAACAAGCCCAACATTTCATACTTCCTGGTGTTTGGTTGTAAGTGTTTCTATCGCATTAAGGGTGTTCGTTTGTCCAAATTTGATTCCAAAGCATTAGAGGGTATTTTTGTTGGTTATGGTCTAGAATCCCACACATATAGAATCTATGACAAGCTCTCCGGAACTATCATAGAATCATGTAGTGTGGTTTTTGAAGAATATGATGGTCCCCAAGAGGGACGTGTTGATGTCTGTGATGTAGATGATGAAATGCCTCAGGATGCCATAGGAAGAATGGGTGCGGGATTCATCCGCCCTGTTGAGGAACCCCTTATGGCGGATCGATAAGAACTATGATCTACTCAAGTGGAGCCCTCATCTTCACAACATAAACAAGCTCTTGTCGAGGAGGATAATGACCCAAGCCAAAGACAAGTTGTGGACCCTCAACAAGATGATCAGGGAGAATCCTCTAGCCAGGAGGTGCTTGAGTCTCCATTTGCCAGAATGTCCAGCACTGCTCAGTCTATTGTACAAGGAAGATCTGTAGAAACTGCCATAAGAACGGCCCGACGCCTGTCTAGAAGTGTGCCTGATCAATACCAAGGTCAATCTTTGCCTCTTAATGAAGAGAATGACTCCAATGATGATCAAGGTCAAGTTAATGGTCAAGACGAGGACCAAAATGATGAAGTGATCCCCCTAAGAAACAACAAGGAGATCGAAACTCGTCGTCGAGCTAGAATGGATAGAATATTGGAATTAAGAGACCACACTCTTGAGAATGTGGTAGGAGATCTAAGAAGAGGGATATCCACTCGAGCTCAACTAAAGAACTTTGGTGAACACCAAGCACACATCTCCATGGTGGAACCAAAGAAAGTATTGGAAGCTCTTGAAGATTCAGATTGGTTGGATGTAATGCACAAAGAGCTCAACAACTTTGAGAGAAACAAAGTATGGAAGTTAGTTGAAAAGCCAAAAGATTGTCGCAATGTTATAGGCACCAAGTGGATATTCAAGAACAAGCAAGATGAGCATGGAATTGTGGTGAGGAACAAGGCAAGATTGGTTGCACAAGGGTTCTCTCAAATTGAAGGCATTGATTATGGAGAGACATATGCACCCGTGGTTCGCCTTGAGTCCATCCGTATCCTTCTTGCTTATGTGGCACATCATAACTTTAAATTACATCAAATGGATGTAGAAAATGCATTTCTTAATGGCCCATTGCATGAGTTGGTATATGTAAAGCAACCCCCGGGGTTTGAGGATCCCAAGTTCCCAAACCATGTATACAAACTTGATAAGGCGCTCTATGGGCTCAAACAAGCCCCACGAATGTGGTATGAGCACTTTAGAGAGTTGTTGTTTGACTGTGGGTTTGAGGTTGGGAAAATCGATCCCACTCTTTTTACTAAGAAGGTTAATGGGGAGATTTTTGTATGTCAAATATATGTTGATCATATTATTTGGGCTCATCTAAAAAAGCTTTTAATGATGAATTCTCAAAGCTTATGACTGACAGATTCAGGATGTCTATGATGGGAGAATAGAGAGTATTTCTTGGTTTTGAGATCAAGCAAGTAAGAGGAGGAACATTCTTCAACCAAGCCAAGTATACTCAAGATATGCTCAAGAGATTCAACATGAAAGATCTAAATGGAGCTCCCACTCCTATGGCAACAACGACCCATCTTGAACTAAACCCAAATGGTAAAGATGTGGATCAAAAGGTATACTGGTCCATGATTGGTTCTTTGCTTTACCTTTGTGCATCTAGACCTGATATTGTGTTGAGTGTAGGAGTATGTGCAAGATATCAACCGGCTCCTAAAGAAAGCCATTTGATGGCAGTCAAGAGAATCTTTCGATATTTGGTTCATACCCCAAACTATGGTATTTGGTATCCCAGGGGCTCAACATTATCTCTTTGTGGTTACTCAGATTCGGATTGGGCTAGTGATAAGGATGATAGAAAATCAACCTCCGGGGCTTGCCAATTCCTTGAGAGGACCTTGGTGTGTTGGTCTTCTAAGAAGCAAAATTGTATATCTCTCTCCACCGCCGAAGCCGAGTATGTGGCAGCTGCTAGTGCTTGTACTCAATTGCTATGGATGAGGCAAACTTTAAAGGAATACGGTGTCCATTGTGACAAAGTGCCTCTTCTATGTGACAATGAAAGTGCTATCAAGATTGCCTATAACCTAGTGGATCATACAAGGACAAAGCATATTGAGATTCATCATCACTTCATTAGAGATCATGTTGCTCGAGGTGATATTGAGCTATCCTATGTGTCAACCAAATACCAACTTCCCAACATTTTCACGAAGCCACTTTATGAAGCAAGGTTTTGTTATTTGAGGAATGAACTAAATATCATAGATTCAAGGAGCTTGACTTGATCATCTTGTGCACTCACCTATGTCTTGACTCTTATTTGGTTTAGGTGCAGGCATGGAGATAGGGGTGACGAGGGTTTAACTCGTTGATGACCCACAAGTATAGGGGGTGTATCGCAGTATTTTTGATAAGTAAGAGTGTCGAACCCAACGAGGAGCAGAAGGTGTTGGTGAATGGCTTGGAGTAGGAATTCTCTGTAAATACTTAGCAAACAGATTTTTAGGGGTTTTTGATAATGCAGGTAAATAAAGTACGAGTAAATAAAAGACAATAATAATAAATGCAGCAAGTGGGCCAATCCTTTCTTTAGCAAAGGACATGCCGGTTGTATTAATTAAGATGACCAAACGTTCTCGAGGACACACGGGAATATCATCAAGTGCTTTCACTTCATATAGTTGATTAATCTTCTTTAGTTTGCTAAGTGTTGTGTGGGTGAACCTGTGCTACTGTACCAACCTTCCTAGGACTAATACATACTTGTGATTATACCCCTTGCAAGCATCCGCAAGTACGTCTATAAGCATAGGTTCCATAAGGGCATGTAAAAGTAGTTTTTTCTTGATCTTGTTGTTTAATAGCAATTTGAGAGAAACCAGAGTATCCATCAAGAAAACAAAAATGGGTCTTTTTAGACAACCTTTCTAACATTTGATCAATAAAAGGTAGTGGGTAATGATCTTTCTTAGTAACTCTGTTAACTTTTCTGAAATCAATGCACATCCTATAACCTACTACTATTCTTTGGGGAATAAGCTCATCATTATCATTAGGCACAATGGTAATTCCTCCTTTTTTAGGGACACAATGAACAAGACTAACCCATTCACTATCAGCAATAGGGTAAATAATACCAACATCAAGGAGTTTTAATACCTTCTTTCTTACCACTTCCTTCATCTTAGGATTTAAACGACGTTGGTGCTCTACCACTGGCTTTGCATCTGGTTCTATATTGATAGCGTGATGACATATAGTAGGAGAAATCCCCTTTAAATCATCCAGAGTATAGCCCATAGCCCCTCGGTGTTTCTTCAATACCTCCAATAATCTTTCCTCTTCCTTCCCTGAAAGTTTAGAACTAATAATAACAGAATATATTTTATTATCATTAATGTAAGCATACTTAAGATCATCAGGTAAAGGTTTTAGATCAAAGACCGGATCCTTTTTAGGTGGCAACGTGGGACCCAAATCTTCCACATGCAAGTTAAGCTTAAGCATCTTAGGTTGACGACGGAGAATCTCGTCAATCTCATTTCTTTCTTCCATGAAGATTTCACTTTTGTGGTCTTCCATAAATTACTGCAAAGCATTGTTAGGAGCAAGAGAAATAGAAGCAAGTTGTTCAACTCTAAAATCCTCATTATGGGTTTCATTTTCACAAGGTTCTTTAGTAAATTTCGAATAATTAAACTCATAAGATTCCCCATCAAATTTAGTTAAAATTTTCTCCCTTTTGCAGTCAATAATGGCTCCACAAGTACTCAAGAAAGGTCTACCAAAAATGATAGGATAGGTTTTACTAGAAGCTGAACCAAGTAGTAGAAAATCAGCAGGATATTTAATCTTACCACAAAAAACTTCCACATCCCGTACAATACCAATTGGAGAGATGGTCTCTCTATTAGCAAGGTGAATAACCACATCAATCTCTTCTAGTTCGCAGGGACTAATTTCATGCATAATTTCTTTGTAAAGCTCATAAGGAATAGCACTTGAACTTGCACCAATATCACATAAACCATAATAGCAATGATCACCAATTCTAATAGAAAGCACAGGGACACTAGCCTTTTTACTTTTATTAGGATGTGAGACAATATTAGAAGCATCCTCACAGAAGACAATGTGTCCATCTTCTACACTTTTAGTGACAAGGTCTTTCACAATTGCTACAGCAGGTTCAATGTTTATTTGTTCATCAGGTTTTACAGTTCTCTTTGTACTTTTATTGATTACACTAGTTATCATAGGATGTTCCTTTACCTTATCCGGGAAGGGTATTTTCTCGATATAAGGTTCATGTAAGATGTGATCAATAGTGCAAAATTCAGTACCTCTAACAAGAACATAATCAACAATATCTTTATATGGTGCATGATACTTGTTCCATCCCTTTTTCGGAATTTCAATATAGGAAGCAAAAGCCTTAAAACAATTTGCCATCACTTGAGAGTCTAGACCATAAGCATTACTAATATTTTGAAAGTCATCAGTTCCCATAAAAGATTCAATGCATTCATAATCATAATTTATACCTGACTTTCTTCCTTTGTCATTCTCCCATGCTTCAGCATTATCTTGAATACGGTCTAGAAGATTCCATTTAGCTTCTTCTTCCATGCGTGTAAATGATCCGGCACAAGAAGAATCCAATAGATCCTTATCATGAAGAGAAAGCCTTGCATAAAAGTTATTGATAATAATATTGTGAGGGAGCTCATGAATAGGACATTTGAGCATTAGTAACTTCAATCTCCCCCAAGCTTGAGCTGTACTCTCTCCATCAAGAGGCCAAAAATTGTATATTTGAGTCCAATCTTTATGAATTTCACTAGGAGGATAAAATTTAGAATAAAAGAGAGGCACTATTTCCTCCCATTCAAGAGATTGACCATTCTTCAGCAGCTTATACCATTCTCCAGCTCTTCCTTTTAGTGATAATGAGAATAACTTCTTCCTGACTTGATTTGTTGTAATACCTGCACGTATAGAATAGTGATGCAAAATGGACGTATCTCTCGTCAATGCCCATTGTTATGGACTTGGGTTTTGGAGAAGGAGGGAGCGCTGGAGGCATTAATCGGCTAGCAAACAAGCACACAGGGACGCAAGGTTTACCCAGGCTCAGGCCTTGTAGAGGTCCCTACTCCTGCTTGTCTGCTCTTGGAATTATTGAGGGAGTCGAAAGTTACAGGGGTACGCAGATGCAATCTGGCGATGGTTGTGGAAACTAGGATTGTGATTATCCTCCTCACCGCCCCCTCCTAACCTTTATATAGATAGGCTAGGTCTCGGGTAGCAGGATGAGTTGGTTACAGATTAGGGTTCATCTTTTGAACTTTCTAACTAGAGTTTCTTCTTGCACCACAAGTGAAAGTGCGTGTGTGCCCCCATGTGTGGATTTGGTAATTAATTACAATCTTTCTGGACTTATGTTTGCATTGAGTTTTACCTGTAGGATTTGTCCATAGGCAATGCTTGAACCATATGTTGGCTTCAAGGTTGGGAGAAGAAGAAAGTGAAGAAGATTAAGTGTTGACCAAGGTTTCAATGAGTGATCCGGAGATTGGTCAAGTGAGAGTTGAGCCTATAGCAAGTGTGTCTTGAAGACTAAAGTTGGAGTGATATCTCTTATGTACCTTCAAGACACCAACATAATGAAGAAAGAAGAAATGATGTGCAAGTTCAAGATGAGCCATCTCGAAGAGATCATTTGCTTGAAGCTTGCCATCCTATGGTTATCATGGATATGAGAATATGATATGCCCAAGAGATAATCTCTACCATAGTGGAGTATGGGAGAGCAATTTGCAAGTCTTCACCAAGCTAGTGCAATCAAGAAAGGTGTTCCATCTTGAGGTGGACAAGATCACTATCGTCAAGCTCAAGTGGAATATGCTCAAGGCAAAGGTATGTTCTTGATAGGGTTTCTTTCTTACCGGTCTCATGGTGTTAGTTGGGGAGACCGGTTTATAGGATAGATAGCCGTACTATCAAGAGGGGCTCTCGAGTGAGTAACTTGATCATATCCTTCGTGAGAGCTCAAACCTTTGCATACTTGGCATAATCTTTCTTGGTTGTTATTTGGATCTCATCCATGTGAGGTTCTTGAGCTTGTGTTAATCTTCGTGACAAGCCCAAGTTCATCGAAAATGGATTTCATATGCATTCTCTATTGCATTTTCGATGTTGGAGGTTTTACCGGTTCGTCTTTTTGAGAGGTCAAACCTTTCGTCATTTGGTTCTATCCTACCTTGCTGTACTATGATGGTTCCCTGCATGATCTTGTAGATTTTGTTGTCCTCTTTAAAACAAGCCCAAGATCATCAAAATTGGAGTCCGGATGCAAAAGTTATGGGTGTTTTCGTATTGCTGTTTCTGTCAGTTTTGTCTTGGCCGGAATGTCCGGAGTGAATAGGCCGGAATATCCGGCCCGCACGCTCCAGGGCTGTAACAGTTGGATTTTGGAGGACCTATATAAGGAGCCCTTCTTCCCCAATGTTGACCCAACCTTCCTCGCAAGTTTTCCCCTCCATTGCTGACCTTCTTGAGCTTGCTATCTCTCAATCCCTCCTATGATTCTTGCATATTCTTGAGAGATTTGAAAGAGGAGATCTAGATCTACAACTCCACCAATCAATCTCTCCTCTAAGTGAGGGGAACATCTTGGGATCTAGATCTTGGAGTCTTTTGTGGATTTCCTCCATTGTTCTTCCTCTCTTATTCCCCATAAGCTTTTGTAGCTTTGGTGGAATTTGGGAGAGAAGGATTTGAGCACTTCTTGTGTTTTTGCCATTGCATTTGGTGCATCGGTTTGAGTTCTCGGTGAGGACTTGATTGGGTGGAAAGTTGAGAAGCTTTTTACTCTTGGGTTCATTGGAACCCTAGACGGTTTGGTGGTTTTGCAGGTTTGTGGATTACTTGGGGCCTCCAATTGAGTTGTGGAGCTTTCCCCAAGCTTGTTTGTTGGGAGCCTCCAATTGAGTTGTGGAGAAGTGCCCCAACCTTGTGAGAGGTTCCAGATTTCCAGCGACAAGTGCACCGATAGTGGAAGTGTGGATCGATCCCATTGGGTTGAGATTCACAGGAGAACAAGGGAGGCCTTTTGTAGCGTCGGAGGTTTGATACCACCCCCTCTCCAAACGAGACGTACTCCATGTGGGGAGGAACTTGGTAAAACATCGTCGTCTCCGCGTGCCTCGGTTATCTCTATACCCGAGCTCTTACTTATGCACCTTACTTTGGGATTGCCTTCGTTCTTGAAGTTTATATCTTGCTATCTCATAGTTGCTTATCTTGTTTAGCATAAGATGTTGGTGCAAATAGGTGAACCCTAGTTGTTCTAGGTTTTTGTGCTTAACAAAGTAAACGCTAGTTTACTTCTGCCTTTGTTGAGCGTCTCTCAGAAAAGTTTTTAACCGCCTATTCACCCTCCCACTCTAGGCGGCATCTATATCCTTTCAATTCATATCAGAGCCCGGTCTCTCATTTTAGGCTTCACCGCCTTGAGAGTAAAGATGCCGGCTAGGGGATTTGTGCACAATGAAATGTTCATATTCGATGGCACAAATTATGATATATGGAAAACTCGTATGCTTATTCACTTTTGAGACATGGACCCAAATTTGGAGCATATTGTAGATATAGGTTTTTCTCCTCCAATGGATTTCGAAAATCTATCTTGTGAGGATGAGAAAAACTTATATTTCGATGCTCAAGCTTCTAATGTGCTTGTTAATGCTTTGAGCTATGTAGTTACTTCTTTAATCATACCTTTTTGGAGAGCTCATGAGTTATGGACAAAACTTCAAGATAAATATGATGTGTCCAACATTATTGAGGATGATTGTATTGCTTCCACTTCCGGTTGTGATGAGTTATCTTTTTATTCCACTTCACCAAAGTGTGCTAAGACACAAGGTAATGATATGGTGAGTGGTGGTGAACTTTGTAATGTTGATAGTGAGCTTACTCTTATTGATACTTCTTATCTATCTCATTTCAATGGTTCATCTTTGTACTTAAACATGTCTAGCACTATATATGAGTTACATGCTAGTGTTGATAGTCCTTGCATATCATATATAAATTGCCCCAATAGATCTCATGATGATATTCTCTCCTTGCATTGTTGCCATGATAAAAATGCTTATGTTTCCTCTAGTACTTGTGTTGCTAACCATGTAGAGGAAAACAAAGATACTATTGGCCAAGACAAGATCTTGAATGAAGCTTCAAATAATTCATCATCATCACCACCATCACCACCATCACCAGCATATCATGGTACCCACCTATGCCTTATGGCTAAGGATTCAAAGGTAACTCCTACTTTGGAACCCAATACCTCTTGTGATGATGAGGATGAGGATAATGAGGTAGAAGAGTTGAATGTTGATGATTTATATGAAAAGGGTGAGATGGTTTATCATGCTCTTGTTAAGAATAATATTGCTTGCTCTAACTTCGTTGAAATCTTGGACTTTGCTATTAAGAGCAAAGAACATATTGATAAGTTAGAAGCACAAATTGAGGAGCATGAGAACACCATTGATAAAATGAGTAGCCTTAAGCGTGAGTATGATAATCAAATTGCACATCTAAATGAAGCTCTTGAAGAGGAACAAACTACTAAGGAATCTCTTGAGGAGACAGATACGTCCAAAACGTATCTACTTTACCGAACACTTTTTCTATTGTTTCTCCTCTAAACTTGTGTGATTTGGATACAACTAACACAGACTGACGCTGTTTTCAGCAGAATTACCTTGGTATCTAGTTTTTGTGCAGAAAATCAACTATCAAGAAAAATCCCGGAAAATATGCCAAAAATCCTATTTCACCAGAAGACTCACGAAGCCAGAAGACGAGACGGAGGAGGGCCATGAGGGCCCCACACCACCTGGCCACGCCTAGGGGTGGTGTGGCCGCCTCGGTCACCCCCTCGGCCTCCTTCTCTGCCTATAAGATGCCTCTTGACCTAAAAACCTAGGGGGTCGATGTTTTTCCAGATAGAGTTCCGCTACGCCGCCACCACCAGATTCCGTGAATCGGAACCAGAAACTCCGTTCTGGCACCCTGTCGGGACGGGGAATTGGAGGAGATCATCACCGTCATCATCACCATCGCTTCTCCATAAACCATCCATGATTCCCCCATCCATGAGTGAGTAATCCCCCGTTATAGGCTATGGCGATGGTAGGGATTGGATGAGATCGTTCATGTAATGGCATCAGATTGTTAGGGCATGGTGCCTAGTATCTATTATTAGTGCCTTTTGACTTTGTTGCAACTTGTTATGCTTAATTCTTGTCACTAGGGTCTGAGTGTCATGATTTCAGATCTGAACATGTTATTGATTCATGATGATAGTATTGTTTATGATCTTACCTGCAAGTTGTATACACATATTATTGTCTAGAACCAAAGGCCCCGAAGTGACAATAATCGGGATAACCGGAGGGGATGGCTTTGGTGTGAGGATCACATGTGTTCACGGAGTGTTAATGCTTTGCTCCGGTGCTCTATTAAAAGGAGCACCTTAATTGCCAGTAGTTCCCTTGAGGCCCCGCTGCAAACGAGCTGACAGGACAAAAGATGTTGTGCAAGTTCTCGTTGCGAGCACATATGACTATATATGGAACACATGCCTATGATTATTTAGTACTTGGATGCTTTACCTTATCTATCTGCAAATGCTCTATGTCTTGATTGCTATATGAATTCTCTTGTCCATGCAACGTCCGTCCATCCATCCCTATGCCTACCGCGCTTTAAACCTACTATTTACTGCAATTGTTACTACTGTCTTTACTTTTACTACTTCTATTACTTTGCTATTGCTACTACAAAACTGTTGCTACTGATAAACTCATGTGAGCAAGATTGTTTCCAGGTGCAGCTGAATTGAAAACTCAGTTGTTAAGGCTTATAAATATTCTTTGGCTCCCCTTGTGTCGAATCAATAAATTGGGTTTCACTTCCCTCGAAAATACTGCGATGCACCCCCTATACTTGTGGGTCATCACGGATATTTTCTAGCGCCGTTGCCGGGGAGCATAGCTCTATTTATCAAGTTCACTTGGGATCACTATTGTTCCTGCCATCCATTAATCATGGGTAAGTCTCATGATGGAAAAGTTCCTATATTACCATCCACTACAAGGAGAGGTACGGTTCTGAACACCTCTGTTGCTCTTGATTCACCATCTGTGATGAGTAAGCTCCTTACACCACCACATACACATGCTACACATACTGCTACTTCTGCTGAATCTGAAACTTTTGATACTTATGATGCTTCTGCTGTGCTTGATAAGAGTGGTTCATTAGGTCCTTTCCAAGATGCTCTGATTGCTATATCTATAGCTGGAAATACTGAAACTCCTAATGAAGATACTACTACGCCTGTCAGTTCGCCTGAGTCTAGAGAGAGATATGATATTGAAGACGGATATATAGAAATGACTGATGTATTTATTAAAGAATGCAAAAACACTCATGGTAGGAGTGCTATTAAGAGTCTTCTTGAGAAACATACTGTTTGACCTAAATTATCTCCTAATGCTAAGTTTGCTACATCTCCCATAAACATTAAAGATTATGATTTCTCTCTTGATCTATCTTACATAACCATTGTTGAGAAAGAACCTTTTTGTGGGACTAAGAATGGAAGTGTTGTAGCACATATGTCTGAGCTTTCTACCATAAGTGGCCTATTTTCTGACGATATTAAGATGCAAACCTACTTTGTTCCTAAATTTTTCCCTTTTTCACTGAAAGGAGAAGCTAAGGCTTGGTTTAATAATTTATCTCCTGGATCTATTAATAGCCCTGATTGCTTGATTGATACTTTATTTCAGAAATATTTCCCTCCTAGTGCTAGACATGCCATTCTGCAGGAACCTTTTGATTTTAAATAAGGAGAGAAGGAGATATTTCCTGAATCATGGGCAAGGTTTTGTGCTTTGATTCATGCACAGCCTGTGTGTCCATTACCTAAAAATAAGCTTGTTGATATATATTATAATGGACTAACTAAAGAATCTAGGACATAGCTGGATAGTTGTGTTGATTGGGTTTTCAAGAAAAGAACTCCCAAAGAAGCTGAGGAATTAATGGCTAAAATAAGCAAGAATTATGATGAATGGACTTCACCTGAGTCAACTCCACCTGAGTTAACAGTGCCTGAGCCAACACCAACACCAAAGAAGAGGGGAGTGATTGAACTAAATGATGAAGTGATGAAGGAAGCTAAGAAATGTCTTAAGGAGAAGGGTATTAAATCAGAAGATGTGAATAATTTACCTCCTATTGAAGAATTATGTAAGCCAATCTCCCACTCATCCACTATTGAGGTACACTCTCTCCAACATTTTGATGAAGGTGATATTCCTTATTCTAAACCTCCTGATCAATGTTTGGAAGAATTTGATATTTTTATTGTTAAGCAAGATAATTTTAATAAAAGAGTGTAGGATCATTTGATGGAAAACTCTAGAGCTATTATTGAATTAAAGGATATTGTAGAAAGAACCTCTAATGATGTTAAAATGCTTGTTAAACATTTCCAAATGGTTAAAACTCAAATTGATTAGCCCATTAAGGTACAAAAAGATTTGCTAGTTAATAATTCTAAGGAAAAACAAGCTTATGAAATTAGAACTAGAAGTGGTGCTGCCACTCAGGATCCTCTATATCCTGAGGGGCATCTTAAAAGAATTGAGTAGGACTCTCAACAAATTAAAAATAGTAGTACTTCTCCTAAGATAAGGAAAAAGAAACATAAAACTATTGTAGAGTCTTCTGAACCTGCTAAAGATCTTAATAGTATATCTTTCTCTAATGCTGAAACTGAAAGTGGTAATGAGGAAAATGATGCTCCTGATAAAGAAAAAGTTGAAGAAGAACCTGAAAGACACACTAAGAATACTACATACACTAAGGAAGATTTTGTTGCTAATAAACATGGTAGTGAGAGAGAGCCCTGGGTTCAAAAACCTATGCCTTTTTCCTGATAAGAAACACAAGTCAATGGAAGACGAACACTATAATAAGTTTTGTGAGTGGATGAAACCTTTATTTTTGAAAATTCGTTTAACAGACGCTATTAAATTACCTCCTTATTCAAAGTATATGAAGGATATTGTCTCTAATAAAAGGAAGATCCCTAATGAAGAAATTTCTACTTTGCTTGCTAATTATTCCTTTAATGGTAAGGTTCCAAAGAAACTTGGAGACCCAGGGATTCCAACTATTCCATGCTCTATTAAAAATAATTATGTTAGAACTGCCTTGTGTGATCTAGGAGCAGGAGTTAGTGTTATGTCTTTTTCTCTCTACAAAAGACACCAATTGGAGAAACTAATACCAACTGATATACCTTTGCAAATGGCTGATAAATCTAGCACTATTCCTGTTGGTATATGTGAGGATGTACCTATTCAAGTGGCTCATAATTGCTTGATATTAACTGACTTTGTTGTGCTTGAAATGCCTGAAGATGACAATATGTCTATTATTCTTGGGAGACCTTTTCTTAATACTGCAGGAGCTGTTATTAATTGCAATCAAGGAAAGGTAACTTTTAATGTTAATGACAAGGAGCATACTGTCTATTTCCCCAAGAAGATTGATAGGAATCATGACTTAAATTCAATTGAAATTATTGAGGGCATCCAAGTTGGAGAAATATATTTTCCCATACTACGAGAAAAATATGAAACTATTATGATTGGGACCATTGCTATCAAGGTTGAGGTAGCATAATCAAAGTTTTGTTTCATATAAAATTGTTTTGGTAACAAGACCCGATCAACCTTGTTAACAAAGGGATTTTAATGAACAAAACAATGTTTTCACCATGATTATCTTTGCTTACTTTTATTCTATCCATTTTAATTATTGCTTCCACTTAGTTTACTTTTCTATTGATAGTTGCTTGCATATTAGAGTGTCTTAGAACTTCTGAAGTTTTAGTTTTGTTTTGTTATTGCATCATTCCAAAATTATCTTTCTGCTAGGAAATCATTCATCAATACCTAAAAATTGCTAAAAAATAAAGTGTCTCGAAAAATTCCAGAAAATTCATATTAAATTTTTACGTCAAAAGAGGGGCAGAGAAGTACCTGGAGTGACCCAGGGGGGCCCACTAGGCAGGCACACCACCTGGTGGCGTGGCCACCCTAGGGGCATGCCTGTCCATGGTGTGGGCCACCCTGGCCCTCCACTTACTCTCTCACCTGCTACTCCTTTCTCTCTCCCGAGAAAACACCAGTTCATTGCTCAAACTCGTGTTCTTGCTTTTCTTGCCCGTGATTTTTCGATCTCCTTGCTCAGCCCATCTTTGCTGCTGAAATTTGGAGCATTTGTTCTCCGGTATGTGACTCCTCCGCTTGTCCAAGTAGATTTGTGTTTAGTGGATTATATCTTGAGTATTTTTCTACTGTAGGTGACAGTTTATGTGAGCTTGTGAGCTTGTTCAATGCTTAGAGAAATTGTTTTGATGCATGTTTAGGCCTCTTACAAGTCCCTATGAGTAGTTCCTTTCATTATGTATTCACTTTGCAATCACTTGTATGATGGTTGTCTAAAAATTTCAAAAAAGAAGATGAATGAACACCAACTCAACCAACATGAATTAAGGGTGCCTGCAGTTATGAAGGTTCACCATGAGGAGGAAGTCTTTCCCTCTACCTATCCATGCCCCGAATTCATGAGGGCTACAGGAATTTCTCAAGATTTCCATACTTTAATTACTAATGGAGGATTGGAGCATTTTGTGGGAGACAAACCTACCCAATATGTGAAACTAACTATGTCTGTGGTGCAGGATTTCCTCTTTAGTTGCTCCTTGCCTAACCCCATGGTCCACTACAAAATTTACAATGTAGCTGTCGATCTCCCTTTTGATGACTTTTGTGCAGCTATTAAAGTACCATAGTGGGGTTCGTGTGGAAGGATTAGAGAGCGACCTACACCACTCATGCACTTGTACGCGGAAATTTGCTAAGGGAGCAGCTTCTCATTGGAGAGTGGTAAAATTCGTAATATTCATCTCCCGTTTATTTGATACTTTGCCTGCCAAGTGTCTCCTCGCTAGGAAAACTGCTAATAAATTATCCTCATATGATCTAGCCTTCATCTCAGCTGCCTTAAAACGAGATAGGACTTACATTTTGGGTGCCTTGATAGCTTTCCGTCTTGCTGCTAACCGCGAGAAAGGTGGAATTTGTGGAGGCCTCAACGCCTCTCGTTTGATAGCTTTGCATGATGTAGTGCCTCATCATTTAGACCTACAGTTTCCCATAGAGAGGCTTGACCTTAATTCCATGATACAACATAAATTCATTTCTTCTTGGGCTAATTTCAGTGATTTATCTTATGAAATAACCTTCCTCAAGGATGGTTGGAGAAGGGGTAAGTCTGAGCGTGTTGTTCTTTTGCCTGCACCTATTTTGTTTAACCTTGACACCAGGGTAGGATGGTCACTCATTGAGGAAGAGCTCGACACATATCTGGGGGAGCTTTCCCAGCAAGAGCATGATACTGGAAGGGAGGTTACAGATGATTCAGTCCAGCCCTCCAATGAGGGGGGGTCCTCGTACCAGCAGCCTGCCTATGATTGGGGAGTTTCTTCTTCTTCACAAGGGCCTACCTACGATCATTCTTATGATGACCCGCCGGCTTGGAGTTCCTACCTGCATTGGGGTTGATACCCACTTAGGCCAAAAGCCTAAGCTTGGGGGAGGTACACCGACATCACAATCATCTACATATCATGTTCAGTCGGTACTTTGTATATCCATGTTTAGTTTTATTTTTAGTCTCCGTTCTTGCTTTATTTCTGATTTCCAAAACACAAAAAGACCAAAAATATTTTCGTTATTTCTCTTTGCTTGCTTCTTTATCTTTTTGCCTTGGTTTTTCTCTTTCTATTAGCTTTGTCTTAATTATTCGAAAAACCCAAAAAGATTTCACTTTGCTTGATCTCCCTTTTCGTTCTTGCCTTTAAAAATCAAAAACACCAAAAATATTTTCTGTTCTTCTTTGGTTTTGTGAAGTTCGTTGTAGGGTTCAGCAGTCCTCAGTGGAGTTTGGTTCCATGTTATTATTCAAGCCACACAAGTGAAGGGCAATAATGAAGATTAATGACAACTTGAGGTGTGGTAAGAGGCTGGTAACAAACTCTATTTGTTTTCATTTTTGTACATATACTCAACATTATGGGCATGCTTAGTCTGTTCATGTAAGGTGTATGTTATTTATGGATGCTGAGTAGTTCTTTCTTTCTTAAGATTAGCTATAGCTTGCTAATGGTATGTAGCATGCCATATGAATGTTTGCTTGCATTGTTCTATTCATAACTTGGTATGACATTGTGGTATCCTCCTCTGAATGTTTCATTTGAATCGACTTGGCACATGCTCACGCATGCATATGACTGAAACAATAATCAGTTAAGCCTCGATGAATTATTTTGCCTCAGGGTTCTTGAATCACTTTCATGCCATAATTAGTCCTATTTTGTTGCAAGCATGATTATGACAGTTATCGCTCTCTCATTTGTCGCTCCCTTTATATTGCTGGCCTTCACTTGCACTGAGTATGTGCTCTACTCGTGTTTCCAACTTCCCAAAACCAATATTGCCAAAAGTGTCCACCATACCTACCTATTAGCATCATTTGCTATTCCGTGCATATTCAGTATGCTTTGTTTTCTTCTGAATAAAATGTTTACTTGTTATGAGAAAGTTAGTTAGTAAAGCTCTCACGAACTTGATGGCACACTTTATTTCTTGCACTTAATAAACCTGAACTATTGTGACTGTCCATGAAAGTTATCTGCTTGCAAATTATAGGCTGGGGATTAGCAGAACCGTGCTGTCACGGGGAACGCTTTCAACACCTCTAAATATATACCCAGTTGATATCATGCTCTTTTGTTTACTGATGTTGTCGGTGTGAAATAAAAGGGGAGCTTGTAAGTCCATGGAGTTATGTATGTGTGTTAGAGAAACGCCTAGGCCGCTAGCCTAAGCCATGCCTAATCATGGTGGAAACTTGCAGCATCACCATAGTGAGCAATCTATGAAGCATTCTTCTTATAAAAAAAGAGATAGAGATTGAGAAAAGAAAAAAGAAGAGAGGTGAGAAAAGAGGAAAGACAAAAAAGCACCATTTTCCCATGGTAAATAAGAAGATTGCTGAGATGCTCATTGTCTGCTTGCCTTGTCATTTTGATTATGGGATAGCTCCTGTATCATGTGCAAGGGGTACCCCGTTGGCAGTTCTCTATGATACGCATGTATTTACTATGACAAGAACTTACCAGTAAATAAAGTTGAGTAGCATGAGGAGCAGCCCTCGTACTCAAGGTACATGAGATTTCCAGTTTATAGACTGTCAAGCATATAACTCGTATTGGACCTCACTTTAACCTTAACCATTTAAAGATGCTTATGATAGGGGCAATGAGAGCTCAAAGCTAATGAGTATCATACTTTCAGCATTTGGGAGCCTTTCAAACTTTTCAAAACCTTTTCACTTCCTTGTTGAGTCACCACTTATTCTATGAGCACTTTCTTGAGAGCATAGTTGTCATTCTTAGTGTAATATGCTTGTCTCAAATTTTGGTTAATTGTGTCATGACTTTGATGCTTGTATCTTTGATATCTTTACTTCTAGTCTTCACTTGAACTTCAGAGGTGCCTCGGCATTTATGATTTCTCTACAATCAAAGGCAAGCGAGATACCACTCTATCATACCCTTTTATGAGCATTGCAATGTTGCTTATGTTTATGTTTCATGCTACTTACTATTTTTGAGTTGGAATCTCTTCATAGTTTGCAATGACCATTAAGTAAACTTATTTGCATACTCTTTATTATGAATTGCTTAAGTAGTTGATCATATGCTGAGAATATATACATCTTATGAATCAAATGTGTTCGTGAAAGTTTTTTTATCGCACTCGGTTTTCAACTAAATTGCTTGAGGACAAGCAATAAGATAAGCTTGGGGGAGTTGATACGTCCAAAACGTATCTACTTTCCCGAACACTTTTGCTATTGTTTCTCCTCTAAACTTGTGTGATTTGGATACAACTAACACGGACTGATGCTATTTTCAGCAGAATTACCTTGGTGTCTAGTTTTTGTGCAGAAAATCAACTATCAGGAAAAATCTCGGAAAATATGCCAAACATCCTATTTCACCAGAAGACTCACGGAGCCAAAAGACGAGACGGAGGAGGGCCACGAGGGGCCCACACCACCTGGCCGCACAGGCCAGCCCAGGGCACGCCTGGGGGTGGTGTGGCCGCCTCGGTCACCCCCTTGGCCTACCTCTCCACCTATAAGATGCCTCTTGACCTAAAAACCTAGGGGGGTCGATGTTTTTCCAGATAGAGTTCTGCTACGCCGCCACCACCAGATTTCGTGAATCGGAACCAGAAACTCCGTTCTGGCACCCTGTCGGGACGGGGAATTGGAGGAGATCATCACCGCCATCATCACCATCGCTTCTCCATCAACCATCCATGATTCCCCCATCCATGAGTGAGTAATCCCCCGCTATAGGCTATGGGGATGGTAGGGATTGGATGAGATCGTTCATGTAATGGCATCAGATTGTTAGGGCATGGTTCCTAGTATCTATTATTAGTGCTTTTTGACTTTGTTGCAACTTGTTATGCTTAATGCTTGTCACTAGGGCCCGAGTGCCATGATTTCAGATCTTAACATGTTATTGATTCATGATGATAGTATTGTTTATGATCTTACCTGCAAGTTGTATACACATATTATTATCCGGAACCAAAGGCCCCAAAGTGACAATAATCGGGATAACCTGAGGGGATGGCTTTGATGTGAGGATCACATGTGTTCATGGAGTGTTAATGCTTTGCTCCGATGCTCTATTCAAAGGAGAACCTTAATTTCCAGTAGTTCTCTTGAGGCCCCACTGCAAACGGGCTGGCAGGACAAAAGATGTTGTGCAAGTTCTCATGGAGAGCACGTATGACTATATATAGAACACATGCCGATGATTATTTAGTACTTGGATGCTTTACCTTATCTATCTGCAAATGCTCTGTGTCTTGATTGCTATATGAATTGTCTTGTCCATGCAACGCCGGTCCATCCATCCCTATGCCTACTGCGCTTTAAACCTACCATTTACTGCAATTGTTACTACTGTCTTTACTTTTACTACTGCTATTACTTTGCTATTGCTACTACAAAACTATTGCTACTGATAAACTGGTGAGCAAGATTGTTTCCAGGTGCAGTTGAATTGACAACTCAGTTGTTAAGGCTTATAAATATTCTCTGGCTCCCCTTGTGTCGAATCAATAAATTGGGTTTCACTTCCCTCGAAAATACTGCGATACACCCCCTATACTTGTGGGTCATCAGAGACCTTTGCTCTAGAGTTGTCTAGAGTGAAGGAATCTCATGATAGAGGTCCTAAGGTGGCTAGTGGTCTCATAAGTAAAAATGATGAGCTTCAAGTTGCTTATGCTAAACTCCTTGAGGATCTTGAGCACCTCAAAAATGGCTCTAGGGTCATCAAGGGTGAGCTCATCAAACTCACCGAGTCACATGAGCAACTTAAAACCTCTTACTCAAAAGAGCTTTCGAAGTTTCGTTCACCTCTTGCAATTAATTATGATGCTTGTGCTACTAACTCTATTTCTTGTGAAGCATCTATTTTGAAGGAAAATGTTGAGCTAAAGACTCAACTTGCTTTGCTAACAAGAAAGTATGGGATCTTGGAAGAAAGTCATGGTAAGCTATCAAGCTCTCATGAGGATCTTCTAGCATCCCATGCTAGGCTAAAGTTAGCTCATAAGGCTAGCTGTACAAAGGTAACATCTTCTGAGCCTCATGTGGTCACTAGCACAATCTCTACGAATAATGCTATATTGCCATGTGCTAGTCCTTGTAATTCGTCCACTCACATTATTGCTAAATCTTGTGATGAATTACATTCTTTGCCTTGTTGCTCTAGTAATGAAATTTCTACTTCCTCTAGTATATGTGTTGTCACTAACCATGTAGAGGAAATCAAAGAGCTCAAGGCTCAAGTCACTTCTTTGAAGAATGACTTGAAAAAGGGTCATGAAGGGAAGACCACTCAACAAGATCTTGAGTGTGCAAAAATCCCCCAATGACAAGAGTGGGATTGGATTCAAATCCAATGTCAAGAACAAGTCCACTAACAAGAATAAGTCCAAGAGCAACAATAAGAAGGGTTAAGAACAAGTCAAGAATTCGGCCAAGATTGTTTGCTTCAAGTGCAAAATTGAAGGGCACCATGTTTGATCTTGCCCCTTGAATAAGAAGCCTCTTGGTGAGATAAAAAAGGGAAGAGGCCTCTAGTTCAAGGTCATGGCCTACCTCAAGTTGGAGAAAGGCCACTTCCCAAGAAGATTCAAGCTAATGCTCCCATTGTGGAGAAATCAAGTGAAAAGAATGGGAAGAGAAGAACTTGCTACTTATGTCGTGAGAAGGGTCACATATCTTCTTCTTGCACTATTGGTAACTCCTCATCCAACCCAATCATGATTGATGATGTTTATTCTCTTAGGAAGGATGAGGGTGGCAATGTGTTTGCCAAATATGTTGGTGCTCAAAGTGGTGTCAATAAAACAACCATTTGGGTTGCCAAACCTATTGTGACTAACCTATTAGGACCCAACTTGGTTGGGGACCATCAAGCTAAAACTTGATCAATAGGTGTGTGTTGGAGGGCATTGGAGACATGGCTACATCATGAAGAATTAAGGGGACTTCAACTATATTCTCTCAAGCCAAGTCATTTGGATTATCATATGTCTATCATATATCCATTGCTCCTCCTTGCGGTAACATGTTTGTCAACTCTTTTACATTGAAAGTTACTTTCCCATTGTGCATGTGTTAGTTTTGAACCTTGCATGTGTTTTGTATATGCTGTGCTTCCTACTTGCTTAAACTTGAGAAATCAGGTTTGTGTATGTTGGCTTGCACACCATGTATGTGTTTTTGTGTTTGAGCCTATTGCATCTTGTTTATATCTTAGTTGACTTTTATGGGAGATTAATGGACTATCCCATTTTGGGGGAGTGTTATGCTTAGGCATTCCACAATCCTAAATGTGTGTACATGAAGAATGCCACTTAGTATATATATATATATTGCAAGTTTTATCTAGTTTCTATGTGATATGTTTCTCATGAGATATTCAAATTCTATAATGTCCATTAATTATCTCTATTTGGATCCTTTTGCCTAATACGTCCATAACGTATCTATAATTTTTGATGGTTTTATGCTAATAATATGCTTTTGATACTCCTTTTTATATAAAGTTTATGATTTATTTGGAATAACCTACTAATAGTTGCCAAAGTTCACAATATTATTGTTTTACACTTTGATGTGTAGGAATTACCAAGAATACAAGTGGAAACCTTGTTGGAGTCAAATTGGGATTTTCCAGAAATCTGTCTCAGAACTCTTTTTGAAGACGGTCACGTTTCGGGTCGAATACGGCATCAAACGGAAAACTCTTCAACTACAGAGTTGTTGGAAATTTTGCGACAAACGTTCTGGACATAAAATTTGGCTAATTCCGAGTCCGAACAGGCTCTATAGGCCCGATTTACTGCAGCCCAAGATGGGGTGACGGGAATCCGAGAAGCTATATAAAGAGAGGAAACCTAATTCGTGGGAGACACCTCCACCCACGAATTTGCAGCCACCAAAGCCATGTTTTTGCCTCCCCATGGATCCCATCTCCATAGGAGAGGGCTCCCAATAAGCCATGAAGGAAGGGGACTAAGAGGCGGTGCTCCCCCGTGATACCGGTAGCGGGGAAGGAGTCCTCCGCGTCTTCGCCTCTTCACCATCTTCACCGCCATCTCCATCGACTCCACCGCCATCTCCATCGCCGTTGCTGACTCCCATGATGAGGAGGGAGTAGTTCTCTCTCGAGGCTAAGGGCTCTACCGGTAGCTATGTGTTCATCTGTCTCTATGCATGATCATATTGTGATCATGAGCTTTGTAATCAAGTAGATCTACTTTGCTACTCAAGTGCTTTAATAGATCTCTGCTCTCCCCATGTGTGTGAAAGTTACAGCGTGCACACCATGGTGGCACTTAGGCTAGAGATTACAAATACTTCTTATGAGTTATATTTGGAGTTGGATGTCTCTATGAAATTGTGGTGTTTGTTGGAACCATCTAGTGCTCAAGGTGACAGTGTGGGGTTACCTAGATGGGAAAAGCGAACTTTGGGGAGTGTTGTTATAGCCCTACCATGGATTAGAGTATCCAACCGGAGAGTAATTAAGAGTAGTATCATAAAGAGAAGATATTTATATGAGAGTGTTCATTAGTGAAAGTATGATCCCTATGCGTTGTTTCTAAGCATTGAAACACCATTTGCAACTAGATCGGTTACATGTTTGCTTGCTTCCATCTTTATTTCAGTTTGCCTTTAGTCTCTTCCATGCCATCAAGCTATTTTCTGGCACCATTGTCTTTTATCCATACCACTTGTATTTCACTATCTCTTCGCCGAACTAGTGCACCTCTACACCTGAGAAGTGTATTGGGTGTGTTGGGGACACAAGAGACTTCTTGTATCTTAATTGCAGGGTTGCTTGAGAGGGATAACTTTGACCACTTCCTCCCTGAGTTCGATAAACCTTGGGTGATCCACTTAAGGGAAAACTTGCTGCTGTTCTACAAACCTCTGCACTTGGAGGCCCAACAACTGTCTACAAGAATAGAAGTGCGTAGACATCAAGCTATTTTCTAGCGTCATTGCCGGGGAGGTAAGGTAAAAGGTACTCACATCCTTCAGTGTGAGTTCTCGAAGTATTTCCTTTAGATTCTGCAATTTTGTCTTTTTGTTTCTTGTTTTTATTTTCACTAGTTATGCTTAATGGAAAAGAACAACAAAATTAGAGAGTTTTATAGTATTTATCTTGAGTTAGGACATGAAGTGTTTGAAGAGAAAATTAAAAAACCTATGGAACTTTATTTGCATGCTAATAGCAATGTTGTTAGTATGAATTCTTTGTACACCATTATTGCTAATGCTATGGAAAAGTCTAAGCTTGGGGACTAGTTTTTACGAAAATGATCTTTTTAGTTCCCCAGCTTTGGAAGATAGCTATTCTATTGCTTATGATGATACCAAACCTCCAATATATGATGATTACAATGATGAATATGCTATTTTCAGTCCACCTACTATTGAGGAGAAAATTAATGATTACAATATGCCTCCTATATTTGATGATTATGATGATGAGAATAATAATGATAGCTATTTTTTGAATTTGCTCCCACCACAATTAATAAGAATGACTATGCTTATGTGGAGAGTGATAATCATTTTATGCAAGTGTCTCATGATAAGAATGTTTTATGCGATATTTATATTGTTAATTTTATTCATGTTGCTACAGAAAGTTATTATGAGAGAGGGAAACATGGTCTTATGCATCTCAATAATATTAAGTTTCCCCTCTTTATGTTGAAAATATTGAAGTTGCACTTGTTTTGCTTTCCTATGCTTGTTGCTTTGTGCTTTCATGACTTGTTTCTTTACAAGATTCCTATGCATAGGAAGTGGGTTAGACTTAAATGTGTTTTGAATTTGCTTCTTGATGCTCTCTTTTACTTCAATTCATATTTCTTATGTGAGCATCTTCTCAAACTATCAAGCCTAACTTAAAGGCGTTAAAGAAAAGTACTTATTGGGAGATAACCTAAAATTTTTCTTGAGTCTTGGAATTTATTACTTCTGTAATAACCTCTCCTTATCCTTTTTATTTGATTTTTGTGCCAAGAATAACCTCTAATGAGAGGGAAGTAAGATTTGGGGAAGTGTTGTCCCGAAACAGATTTTTGTGCTTCACTGTAAAAATTCGTGAAAAATCTCTGTATGTCGGATTGAGCTATAATTTTCCGAATAAATCCCCCAGGTTGTTAGCTAACTTCTGTTAGTTCAACACTTTTCAATTTGAGCAACATAAGGTCTTCGAAAAAATAAGTTTCTACCTACTGTTCTGTTTTGACAGATTTCTGTCATTATTTGCATTTGCCTCTTAATCTCTTTCTCTTTGAGTTCTCTTTAATCATTTGAACTTTTTAAAGGAAGTGATACAGTAGCTTTTGTTTTAATGGAAGTTTTATTTGTGTTGGAACTGAACCAAAAGACTTATTATCTTGAGTACACTAATGTTGCTAATGAAGATTGTGTGAAGTTTTGTATGAAGGAAAATTTTAAGTGTAGGGAAGAGTAATGTGATAAGATGAAGAATGGACAAAAGCTCAAGCTTGGGGATGCCACCCGTGTCACCCCAAGAAATATCCAAGAATTACAAGCGTCAAAGCTTGGGGATGCCCAAGGCATCTCCTTCTTCATCAATAAAAATCTCAGGTTTCTTCCAAACACTTCATTTTTATTGTTTCATGCATAATTGTGTTGTTCTTGGAGCGTCTTTGTTTTCATTTTTATTTTCCGTTTGCTTAGTTTGCTTGAATAAATTGGTTGGACCCCCTCATTCATGCATTAGTTTTTAAATAAGGTTGGTTTGGATTGGAAAAGAGTAGGAAAATTTCATGCTTAAGTGGTAAAAAAAAGAGCTTGCTTTTGACTATGGCCTATGCTTTATCATGTCATGCTTGATATTTTTTTGGCTTTATGCTTAGTGATTTTTGCTGTATCATGACATGTTATAAACAATTGAGATTGCTTAATGTGCCTTGAAAGAATCATGCATTGTTTTAGCATATTAAAGCATAGTATTGTGGTATTCTCCTTTGATGCTTTATTTGGGTTGACTTGGCGCATGCTCACACTATGTTAAGACTATCCCAAGTCACCATAGCCTCTATGATCATTTAGTTTTCGACTTGTAATATCACTTTATGCTTTAATTAATGATGTTTTGTCGCTTTGCATGATTATGGCCATTATTGCTCTCTTAGTTGGTCGCTCATAGTCTTTCGCTAGCCTCCATACCAAGTATGAGTTCCACTCATGCATCCAACTCCAAATAAAACCAAGTTATTTCAAAGAGTCCACCATATCTACCTATTAGCATTTTTCTATTCCAAGTATATTCATGTTTTTATCTACCTTCCGAATTAAATTTGTTATGAGAAAACTAGTGATTAAAGCCCACACGAACTTGATGGCACACTTTACTTTCTTGCACTTAATAATCTTGAACCATTGTGTCGTCTATGTTGTATATGCTTGCACTTATATGTTAGGGATTAGTAGAACCATGTTGTCATGGGGAACGCTTTCAATATTGCACTTGTACTTTGTACCTAGTTGATATCATGCTCTTTTATCTATGGATGTCGCCGGTGTGAAATGAAAGGGGATATTGTAAGTCCATGGAGTTACGTATGTGTGTTAGAGAAACGCATGGGCCGCCGGTCTAATCCATTCCTAATCATGGTGGAAACCTGCAGCATAACCATAATGAGCAATCTATAAAGCATTCTTCTGATAAAAAAGAGATAAAAAGAGAAAAAGGAAAAAAATATATGAGAAAAGAGGAATGAGAGGAAAAGGCATCATTTTCCCATGGTAAATAAGAAGATTGCTGAGATGCTTGTTGTCTGCTTGCCTTGTCATTTTGATATGGGGATTCTTCCATATCATCGGGCAAGAGGTACCCTGTTGGCGGTTCTCTATGATACACATGTACTTACAATGACAAGAACTTACCGGTAACTAAACTTGAGTAGCATGAGGAGCGGCCCTCGTATTCAAGGAACATGAGATTTCCAACTTATACTTTGTCAAGCATATACTCCATAGTTTGTTCACTTTAACCTTAATCACTTCAAGATGCTTATGATAGGGGCAATGAGAGCTGAAAGCTAATAAGTACCATAATTTTTGGAAGCTCTTTATGAAACTTGAATCCTTCCTTCTATGAAGGCCTTTCTTCCACTTTTATATTGAGTCTCCACCTTCTATCTTTATGCACCTATTTAGAGAGCATAGTGGCCATTCTTAGTTTAATGTGCATTGTCCCAAGACTGTTGATTGATGCATAACTTTGATATTGCTTGTTCTTAAACTATTTGTATCTAGTCACCGTTATAAACTTTGAAGGTGTCCTATGCAACGCTGAATGCCACTATGCTATGTTTTCCTTATGTGAAACAAATAAATGTCTTGCAAAGTATTTTTATTCATGAATCTTTTGTTTGTGCCTTTCATGTTACAACATAGTTGCTATGTCTTATTGTTAGAACTTTATCTTTCATGACATGTTGAAGTACTATGATCCCAACTATCAATGTTTTATAAATACTTTGATCAAGATTGTGTTGGCTGTGTGTCACCTCAAAAATTACATTGTTTTTCTCGTTTACCTACTCGAGGACGAGCAGGAACTAAGCTTGGGGATGTTGATACGTCCATAACGTATATATAATTTTTGATGGTTTTATGCTAATAATATGCTTTTGATACTCCTTTTTGTATAAAGTTTTTGATTTATTTGGACTAACCTACTAATAGTTGGAAAAGTGCACAATATTCTTGTTTTACACTTTGATGTGTAGGAATTACCAAGAATACAAGTGGAAACCTTGTTGGAGTCAAATTGGGATTTTCCAGAAATCTGTCTCATAACTCTTTTTGAAGATGGTCACGTTTCGGGTCGAATACAGCATCAAATGGAAAACAGTTCAACTACAAAGTTGTTGGAAATTTCACGACAAACATTCTAGACATAAAATTTAGCTGATTCCGAGTCCGGACAGGCCATATAGGCCCGATTTACTGCAGCCCAAGATGGGATGACGGGAATCCGAGAAGCTATATAAAGAGAGGAAACCTAATTCGTGGGAGGCACCTCCACCCACGAATTTGCAACCACCAAAGCTACGTTTTTGCCTCCCCATGGATCCCATCTCCATAGGAGAGGGCTCCCAATAAGCCATGAAGGAAGGGGGCTAAGGGGCGGTGCTCCCCTGTGATACCGGTGGCGGGGAAGGAGTCCTCCGCATCGCCGCCTCTTCACCATATTCACCGCCATCTCCATCGACTTCACCGCCATATCCATCACCATTGCTGACTCCGATGATCAGGAGGGAGTAGTTCTCTCTCGAGGCTAAGGGCTCTACCGGTAGCTATGTGTTCATATCTCTCTATGCATGATCATATTGTGATCATGAGCTTTGTAATCAAGTAGATCTACTTTACTACTCAAGTGCTTTAATAGATCTCTGCTCTCCCCATGTGTATGAAAGTGACGGCATGCACACCATGGTGGCACATAGGCTAGAGATTACAAATACTTGTTATAAGTTATATTTGGAGTTGGATGTCTCTATGAAATTGTGGTGTTTGTTGGAACCATCTAGTGCTCAAGGTGACAGTGTGGGGTTACCTAGATGGGAAAAGCGAACTTTGAGGAGTGCTGTTATAGCCCTACCATGGGTTAGAGTGTCCAACCGGAGAGTAGTTAATTGTAGTATAATAAAGAGAAGATATTTATATGAGAGTGTTCACTAGTGAAAGTATGATCCCTATACCTTGTTTCTAAGCATTGAAACACCGTTTGCAACTAGATCTGTTACATGTCTGCTTGCTTCCATCTTTATTTCAGTTTTCCTTTAGTCTCTTCCACGCCATCAAGCTATTTTCTGGCACTGTTGTCTTTTATCCATACCACTTGTATTTCACTATCTCTTTGCCGAACTAGTGCACCTATACACCTGACAAGTGTATTGGGTGTGTTTGGGACACAAGAGACTTCTTGTATCTTGATTGCAGGGTTGCTTGAGAGGGATACCTTTGACCACTTCCTCCATGAGTTCGATAAACCTTGGGTGATCCACTTAAGGGAAAACTTGTTGATGTTCTACAAACCTCTACACTTGGAGGCCCAACAACTGTCTACAAGAATAGAAGTGTGTAGACATCATTGCCTCGTGTCGATATTTATGGTTTATCACATTATGGGGGATGTATATGCTTAGTGCATATTACAAGCCTAGAAAATGTGAATATTTGAGGTTGTGTCACACTAGCTCCTATGTGACACATTTGCTCAAATAAGTTCAAATTTGCTTGAATACAGTTTTTCTCATCTTTTGGATCTTGTTTGTGTGAGCTCTTCTTGGTATGTGTTTCCTCATACTTGGACATCTATATCCTCCATGGAAACCATTTGCTTCAAGTTAGTCTAATCATTAATGATTGTGTAGCCATTTGGAGCTATCAAGATTCTCTTTCTATGCATCAAGCTTAATTTTTATATTTTGTCATATGCTTCTTGTTGTGAATATGATCATGATATCCTTGAAAACTACCATGGGAAATGTTTCCCCATAATTCTTGTCATTGGACAAATGGTACTCCGTATATGGTAGAATTTATTGATCATATTCACTTTGGACTTTGCTTAAATTTTGGACTACCTCTTGCCAAGAAAATGTTTTGTGTTGTCTCCCAAGCTTTCCTTACCTCTTGTGGATCTTCTTATTTTTTGTATCCTCGTGTGTTTTATTTAATGTAGGTACTAGTGATGATCCGATTTGTGTGCATTTTGTATTCAAAAGGAAAATCCTACATAATGAACTATCCATGGGGGAGCTCTCCTATATTATTTAGAACACTCATATTTATTCTTCTTGTTTTTTTCCATATCATGTTTTATGTGCTTGGAAGTTTGATCTTTTCTTTTGGTACTTTGTGCCATCATGAAAAGTGTAGAGAGTTTAGTTTGTGTGTTGGAACCTTGCTTTTTGGGAGTTGGTTTTGTCTCATTCCTTGTTACTTGTTTGATCACTTAGGATGAGATAAATCCTTGAGCATTGGTGTTTTTGTCTATCTTTTGCTCTTTGGCTGTTGCCTTGTTCATTTGTTGAATTTGTTTCCTTTCATGTGTTGATTTGGCTCTTTGATACAATTTGGACACCCTTTTGTCATGTCACACTCTTGTGTGTGACTTCTTGGTTTACTTGGTGTTTTTCTTCAAATTGTATCACCTTTTTGGTTCTTGAAATCTTGTGCATGCATATTTACTACATGTTCTATATTATGGCATGCTTTCTTTCTTGATCCAATATATAGGGGATTCTCCACCAAATCCTATCGGCTAAGATGTGCATGAAATTTAATTTCATATCAATATGCACATATTTATGTGGAGTCTCTCCTATGTATTGTAGTTTATCTAACTACTTTGGACCCAATGAGTTTTGGGACCATTGTGTACTTGAATGTGATATAGGTACATTGGAGATTCATTGGATGCTTTTCAATACTAAATGATAATTGGAGTCAAGCTAGGATGATCAATAAACTCATATCTACTTCATCCTACCGATGGTATCTCGGTAACAAGTATCCCTCTCATGCATACTTTTCTAGCATCCAAGCTTTGTGGTTGCATCATGGCATGATTTCCTTTAGTTGCTTTTATTGTGGTTCTTGCAAGATTTTATTGTATCATCCTTATTGTTATATGAGTAAGTTGAGATGAATGCATACTTTGGGGAGTATATAAAATTCATGTTTATGATTCACCAATCCCACATATGCCAATCTAGTAATTCTATTGCCAATCATTTCCTCAATTTCTCTCATGTGCAATATGGATGAATTTGCAAGGTTTATTTGTTCTTTATGATACTTGTTGCTTTTTCCAATGCATTCCAACTATCTCTTGTTCCCTTGTGATAGTTGTGATGTATTCATTTGTGTTTGAAGGTCATTGATGATCAATAAGATAATGCTTTCTAGCAATAGTCTTATTGGCATTATCTATAACTTTCTTTTGGATATGTTGTTCATTCTTGAGTATCCATTTTGTGTGTACATGTTTCTTTGTGGATGTGTATCTTGGTGATTGTTGTCTACCTAGAAACTTATACACATAATTATGGCTGAATCTCTAGTTGACATCCTTTTGCTTTGGAGTCTACTCCTTGTGCTCCTTTTTATTCTTTGGTGGCTCCAAAAGTTTTGCTTTGAGTGCTTGACCTTTTCATTTGCATCTTTTGGCACTCATTGGTGCTAAGAAACTTGATCTCTCATGCCTTTGTGTTGTTATGTAAGTTTGGGGGAGCAAGGATACCATGTTTATGCACTTTGCATTCAAAGCAATTATTACATTTGGGGCATAAACCTTGGGGAGCTTTCCTAATCTACCTAAGAACACACATTTGCTTTCTTGTTCTTGTTTGGTGTTTTGTTTGATTATGGGGAGTTAGGATTCCATAATTATGCACTTTGTTGTGCATGAACCTTGGGTAGCTTCCTATTTTCATCTAAACACTCATTTGCTCTCATCATAATATCTTCTCAGTTGCTCGTGCTCGTGGTTTAAATGATATAGAGGGAATGAGGATGCCATGTTTGTGCATATTGTATTCAAACACAAATTATAAGTTTTGCAAAAACATTGGGGAGTCTCCTCATATTATTTAGATCACTCTCTTTTCAACCTTGTCATAATATCTATCTTTCTTTTGGTATCTTCCTTTTGTGATGTGCTTCTTTCGATCTTTTGATTGCTTGCTTCATTCGTTGATGCTTCTTCACCATTTTATTTCTTTGCAATCTTTGGATCCTCAGTTTAGTTTGATTTCCTCATGGTATTCATCACTGGATACGTGCATTTGATTCCACTCATATTATGAGGAATGCACACCATATGGAGGAACTCTCACTAAATTGGCCTTCTAAAGTTTTTCACCCATTTCGGCAATCGATGCCAATGGAGGAGAAGTTTTAGAGGGTTTTAGGGAATTTGGTTGTGTGTTGTGAGTTTTGTACTTAAACACTTGCCTCGTTTGCTTTGCATCTTAGTGTATTGCTTTGCATATTGAATATATCGAGGAAACTCCACCACCGATAATGGTTGGCAATATATGCAATGAAATTCAAGTTCATCCACACGTGCATAGATTGTGTGGGAGTTTGCTCCATATTGCGGTTATACTAACATCACATACTTGTGTTGTATTTGATGTTAGCACAACATTTTGTTTGGTTAATTCCTTATATAAACCCTCTCAAAGGGATTGTCATCAATTACCAAAATGGGGGAGATTAAAAGTGCATGTGTGCCCCCATGTGTGGTTTTGGTAATTAATGACAATCTTTATGGACTTATGTTTGCATTGAGTTTTACCTGTAGGATTTGTCCATAGGCAATGCTTGAACCATATATTGGCTTTAAGGTTGGGAGAAGAAGAAAGTGAAGAAGATTAAGTGTTGACCAAGGTTTCAATGAGTGATCCGGAGATTGGTCAAGTGAGAGTTGAGCCTATAGCAAGTGTGTCTTGAAGACTAAAGTTGGAGTGATATCTCTTATGTACCTTCAAGACACCAACATAGTGAAGAAAGAAGAAATGATGTGCAAGTTCAAGATGAGCCATCTCGAAGAGATCATTTGCTTTAAGCTTGCCATCCTATGGTTATCATGGATATGGGAAGATGATATGCCCAAGAGAGAAGCTCTACCATAGTGGAGTATGGGGGAGCAATTTGCAAGTCTTCACCAAGCTAGTGCAATCAAGAAAGGTGTTCCATCTTGAGGTGGACAAGATCGCTATCATCAAGCTCAAGTGGAATATGCTCAAGGCAAAGGTATGTTCTTGATAGGGTTTCTTTCTTACCGGTCTCATGGTGTTAGTTGGGGAGACCGGTTTATAGGATAGATAGCCGTACTATCAAGAGGGGCTCTCGAGTGAGTAACTTGATCATATCCTTCGTGAGAGCTCAAACCTTTGCATACTTGGCATAATCTTTCTTGGTTGTTATTCGGATCTCATCCATGTGAGGTTCTTGAGCTTGTGTTAATCTTCGTGACAAGCCCAAGTTCATCGAAAACGGATTTCATATGCATTCTCTATTGCGTTTTCGATGTTGGAGGTATTACCGGTTCGTCTTTTTGAGAGAGGTCAAACCTTTCGTCATTTGGTTCTATCCTCCCTTTCTGGACTATGATGGTTCCCTGCATGATCTTGTAGAGTTTTTTGTCCTCTTTAAAACAAGCTCAAGATCATCAAAATTGGAGTCCGGATGCAAAAGTTATGGGTGTTTTCGTATTGTTGTTTCTGTCAGTTTTGTCTTGGCCGGAATGTCCGGAGTGAATAGGCCGGAATGTCCGGCCCACGCGCTCCAGGGCTGTAACGGTTGAATTTTGGAGGACCTATATAAGGGGCCCTTCTTCCCCAATTTTGACTCAATCTTCCTCGCAAGTTTTCCCTTCCATTGCTGACCTTCTTGAGCTTTCTATCTCTCAATCCCTCCTATGATTCTTGCATATTCTTGAGGGATTTGAAAGAGGAGATCTAGATCTACAACCCCACCAATCAATCTCTCCTCTAAGTGAGGGGAACATCTTGGGATCTAGATCTTGGAGTCTTTTGTGGATTTCCTCCATTGTTCTTCCTCTCTTATTCCCCCATAAGCTTTTGTAGCTTTGGTGGAATTTGGGAGAGAAGGATTTGAGCACTTCTTGTGTTCTTGCCATTGCATTAGGTGCATCGGTTTGAGTTCTCGGTGAGGATTCGATTGGGTGAAAAGTTGAGAAGCTTTTTACTCTTGGGTTCATTGGAACCCTAGACGGTTTGGTGGTTTTGCAGGTTTGTGGATTACTTGGGGCCTCCAATTAAGTTGTGGAGCTTTCCCCAAGCTTGTTTGTTGGGAGCCTCCAATTGAGTTGTGGAGAAGTGCCCCAACCTTGTGAGAGGTTCCAGATTGCCAGCAACAAGTGCACCGATAGTGGAAGTGTGGATCGATCCCATTGGGTTGAGATTCACATGAGAACAAGGGAGGCCTTTTGTGGCGTCGGTGGTTTGATACCACCCCCTCTCCAAACGAGACGTACTCCATGTGGGGAGGAACTTGGTAAAACATCGTCGTCTCCGCGTGCCTCGGTTATCTCTATACCCGAGCTCTTACTTATGCACCTTACTTTGGGATTGCCTTCGTTCTTGAAGTTTATATCTTGCTATCTCATAGTTGCTTATCTTGTTTAGCATAAGATGTTGGTGCAAATAGGTGAACCCTAGTTGTTCTAGGTTTTTGTGCTTAACAAAGTAAATGCTAGTTTAATTCCGCCTTTGTTGAGCCTCTCTCGGAAAAGTTTTTAACCGCCTATTCACCCCCCCTCTAGGCGGCATATGTATCCTTTCAACAAGCAATCGTAGAGTCCGTGGGTCACCCGAATTCTGTATTGGGCCTTGGCAACGCCGTGGGCTTCTGCCGTATCCGGACTGTATATGCCAAACTCAAGTACATGTAGGGTATACCCATGTCAGTAGCCCCCGAGTGTCCAGTGGAATCGTAGATTCAACTGGAGACTTTATGAAGTCTTTCGAGTGCATAGCTGAGCATATTTTTGAGTGTTCTGTTTTTTGTCATAGGGATTGTTGATATACATGCCTGATTTATCCGATGTATCAGTATCAGTTAACTGCCTTAGGGCAAAACAATGCAATCTACTCAAACTCGAGTCCCCGGACTCGAATTCAGAAAAGTGTTGGTGTAATTTGACTCAGGCTGCTGAGGTCTTACATGAGTCAAATTCTAGTGTATAAATGTGAGCACTCGACGCGTCCGTCAAGGCATGTTCATCGTACCTGCAGGTACGGATATATTTCTGGTAGTGCACAGCAGATGCGTTGCCAGGCCTTATTCAGGTCTTATCTTCACGCTATAAGCGCGGCATCCGAGTTTTGTCACCGCAAAGATGATTTGGGTGGCCCAGGAGACGTAATCTCTTTGTAGAGAAAATATGAGGCAGAGTCGCCATAGCATTCGAGTGTGGATGTTATCGACACACAATACGATGTATAAGGAAAAATAATCATAGGGTGTGCGACCAGCGCTCCCTATGGGAGTAGCCCCCGAGTGCCTATTCGAGTCGTAGACTCGAGTGGGGACTAAAAACATCTTGCAACTGCTGTCGTCTTTTGTTGCTTGTTTCAGTCGAATGTGCTTCCAGTGCTTCCTATGGGAGTAACTCGTAACTCACAATCGAATCGTTGATTCGAGTGATGGGTTTTTTGTGAAGCTTGTACACCTGCATAAAAATTCTTTCGGGTGCGCGGCCAGCGCTCCTGTTAGGAGTAGCCCCCGAGTGCTTGGTCGAGTCGAAGACTCGAGCAAGGACTAAAGTAGTCAAAAACTTCTTCTGCTAGACTCGATGACATCAGTGATGACGATGTGATGACTTCAGTTTCCCGCATGAGCGGCTTTGACGGGACATGAGAGTAGTGGGTCCCACTTTCTGACTTTGATTTGACTAGGCGTGCGTAATCTTCTGTTTTAACTATGTCTCCTCGATTTCCGCGCGTAATGGGAGTAGTGGGGGACGGTTCGTGATTCACCTTCGCCACACGTCGATGGCGATGTGCGCCACACGTCCAATAGGGTTTTCGCTTGCCGTTGGATGACGATCACGAGGAGGTTAAGTAGCAGTGCAACTGCGGTAATTTTTCCTCATCTCTCTTCTTACTCGTGCCTCCTTCGCCATTGTTGCTATTTCTGCTTCTTTGCGCACCTCCTCTTCGTGGCACTGGACGAGCTCTGTGTTTTCCCCAGTTACTTCCTGCGCTCGCATCGCCATCGAAAGATGGGCAAGAAGAAGGGAGGTTTTGCTGTTGGATCTGCGGCCGCCACCAAAAAGAAGGGAGGCGCCGCCACCGTGGGCACCAGCGCCGCTGGCACTGGGAAGAAGAAGGGCGCGGGGACTCGCGTCACCAATGGGTCCTGGCGCCCATCCACCATCAAGCCCGTGGAGTTGTTCAATCTTCGCCAAGATAGAGCACTTCCTCCCATGGAAGGCGACTCCCGCGTACCTGGCGAGGAGGTAATTCCCGTTCCTCCTACTGGTTTTCGGGTGATGTTCCTTGTGTTCATCATTCGCGGTCTCTCTCTTCCCCTACATCCCTTTGTCAGGGGTCTTCTCTGTTTCTACGGGCTCCGACTGCACCAGCTGTCCCCAAATTCGATTATCCACATTGCCTATTTCACCACCTTGTGCGAGTGCTGGCTCGGAATTGAGCCACACTTTGGTCTCTTTAAGAAGCTTTTTAAGCTTAAGCGTCAGTCGGCGTCTGGTTCGGTAGTCTACAATGTAGGAGGCTGCAGGATTCACGTCGACTCCTCCGCCACCTATTTTGATATCAAGCTCACCACGTCTGTCCAAGGGTGGAGAGATAAGTGGTTCTACGTCCATGATCAGAAGGCCGATGGAGAGCACTACGCACTCGCTCCCTTCGATCCCATGGCAGCTTGCAAGAGGAGGCGCTCCTGGAAGAATGTCGTGATGCCTGGCGAGTCCGAGGAGACGGATATGCTGTATCAGCATGTCTGCAACCTCGAAGGCCACATAGGCCAGGAAGAGGGTGGCGCTGCTCTCATTCGCACGTGGTTGCGCTATCGCATCCAGCCTCTGCAGGCTAGAGTCCATCCGATGTATCGCTGGGTCAGTGCTAGCGATGTCACTCGCATATCTGCGGAGGGCATTTCTGCGGGTGAGGTAGATAGGAGGTTGCGACTGGTGACCAAGTACACTGATGGCTCAGTGTTGACGGCGCTAGAAAAATGCTGGTGCGGTGTTGATGTAGAGCTTGTTGGGAACCCCAAGAGGAAGGTATGATGAGCACAACAACAAGTTTCCCTCAGTTATGAAACCAAGGTTTAATCGAACCAGTAGGAGCAAGGAAACACCCCAAAGGTGTTGCTAGATGAGCCTTGGCAGGGCACACTACCGGTGCTAGTAGCAACGTGGAGACCTGCACAACACAACCACAGAACTCTGTCCCCAACTTGCGATGAGGTTGTCAATCTCACCGTGTTTTGCTGAAAACAAAGGATTAAACGTATCGAATGGAAGAAAGTAAAAGTTTGCAGAAAGTAAACACAAAGCAGTAAACAGTTTATAGATTGTATGTAAAGAAAAGGACCGGGATCCATAGTTCACTAGAGGTGGCTCTCCTTAGATAGATAACATGCTGGGTGAACAAATTACAGCGGGGCAATTGACAAACATCGAGAAAGCAATACATGCATATACTAATCATCTTGACTCCTCTGAGATTCGATTGGGCATTACAACATTATACATAGACCGCCATCCAACTGCATCTATGACTAATAATCCACCTTCAGGTTATCATCCGAACCCCCTCCAGTATTAAGTTGCAAGCAACAGATTATTGCTTTATGAATTGCGTGTAATGTAAACAATACGATTGTTCTATGAACAAAGGATTGTTGTTTTCTCCCTAGTAGCAACAGCACATCTAGTACCTTAGAGATTTCTGTCACTTCCCCAGATTACCAGAGGCATGAACCCACTATCGAGCATAAATACTAACTCTTGGAGTTGCTAGCATCTACTTGGCCAAGATAGCTACTAACAATAGAAAGCATGCAAGATCACAAATAACAAAGACATGATAGAATCAATAATCAATCTGAAATAGCATCTCAATATCCATCGGATTCCCGCAAACACAACATGTATGATTACAAATAGATGATCTTGATCATGAATGGAGCTCACAAGATCTAGATATGAAAGCACAAAGGAGGAGAACCAGCCATCTAGCTACTACATGTATCCGTAGTCCAAGGATGAACTACTCATGCATCACACCGGAGGCTTGCATGGTGATGAAGAAGGCCTCCAGGGTGAATTCCCCTCTCTAGCAGGGTGCCGGGAAGAGCTTCAGATCCCTCCCGATCTAGGGATGGAGATGACGGCGGCTATAGACTCTTTCATGGATTTTTGATCGGGTACTTAGGGTTTTCGTCCCGAGGGCATCTTATAGGCGGAAGGGGAGGCCGAGGGGTGCCGTCGCAGTACCACCCGGCGCGGGCGAGGCTGGCAAAGGGCCGTGTGTGGTGGCCGCCTCCTGTTAGGGATACCCCCGGGTAGGGTCACTCCGGGGTATAAGGGTCGAGTTAGCCGAGGTTCGTCAAGGTCAAAGCAGATGCTGGCCGGGTCACCTCAAGGCAGTTCGGATCACGGAGTAACCCAGACAGGGGGGGTCGCCTAACATTGTCTCATCCGACTTAAGGAGTAAGTCGGAAGTGCTTGTCTAACTTATATGCAGGAACAGGTGTGGCCGGATCTACTATGATCTGGGTCCTCGTTTAGCTTCTGGGAGAAGGAAGGAATCTCTCTGGTCAAAAAGAAGGTCTGGTACGTACTGCATGAGCGGAGAAAGCAAGGGCAGGACCACCGGGTCGTGGCCGACAAGGGTGACAACGCCCATGTCGGCTGACGCAGGCGCCGCAGAGGCTTACGTCGCTAAAGCATGTGTGACGCGGGGGAAAAGCACCCCGGTCGGGTTACCACTTTGGGAGGGGGCATATTCTTAGGAATATGCCTCCACGTATGCCATAGGCAGGGACCGAACTTCCTCTATATAAGGGGGGCTAGGGTTCTAGTAGAGGGGGTTGGTTGAGCTCTAGTTGATTTGGTGATTCCATAGGGCTAGTTGATCTAGGGTTCTAAGGAAAAACGGTAGGCAAGAGTAAGAGAGCTCCTTCTTCCTCCTCACGCCAATACAGCTCAAGGAGCACTTGTAATCTCGATATATAGCAATACAAACTTTTGTGTGGAGAATCACTTCACTATCCCTACCTGGATTCCCCTAGCGTGTATTAGTCCCCACCTTTAGCCTATCCATGGCATTTGCCGTGACACCACCACGATAGTTGGCGCCCACCGTGGGGCTAGCGGCGCTAGCAGGGGTGAAGATCCGGACGGGAAACCTCATCGGCACCGGCGAACGCGTCGTCTCCGGGCTCGTTCAGCGCTTCGGAGCGCTGGATTTCGTCAGCGACAACGCTGGCTGCTTCGGCACGCGCCCGCTTCCGCGCAACGGCCTCTTCGTCAAGCTCGGTGTGCACAAGGTCTACGTTGCTGTGGACGTATCATGCGTTCATCCGCACCGTGTCGTCGATGCGGGGGAACCACCCCTCACTGTGGCTCGCGGGGCACGTATCGCTCGCTCCCCGGACCATGCGGAGGTGATGTTGACTGCGCCAGGTGCAGGCGCAAGCAAGGACCCAGCATCGGACCCGGAGGTAACTCCTAAGGCACCGAGGAAAGGTAGAGGACCTCCACTAGAGAGGCCTGAGAATGTACTGAGAGAAGCTATGGATAGCTTGGCTAACCCGGTAGCAGCAGTGGTAGATCCGGCTCAGGCACAGGACGAGCTAGAGGAAACTTGGCAAAAGATACTGGAGGGCGCAAAAAAATAGCCGCGGCTCAGCAGTCGCTGAACATGATGCTGCGTGAGTACGCAAAGGCAAACAAAGTTGATACGGTAAAAGTAAAAGGGAGAAATCTTATAAGTGAGATGAACAGAGAAGGTCATGATGGAGCAGAAGGGTCGGAAAACTATCTGTCTGTGGGGTTGCCGAAGTATAGTACCCCGGCGAAGAACCTCAGAGCAGCAGATGCGGCTGCGTCTGAGTTAGAGGGTCTGACGGGTGAGGCCCATCAAAGACAGCAAGATAGGGTTAACGAGCTGGTTCAGATCGCGAACAGACAGAACGAAGAGCTGCTGAGAGCTAACCCGGAGAGAGCTGGAGCTTCCAAAATCGTCCATTCGGTGATGGGTAACCCGGAGAAGTCCGCTGGAGCCACATCATCGCCTCATGGTGGTCCGAGGAGAGAAGAGGTAGTAACCTCGGCCAGACGGAACAAACAGATCGTCCCGTATGACCCAACGCGTGCGGGAAAAGAAAAAGAGATGCGGAAAAATGATGATCGACGGAGTGTGAGCCGAGGTGAAGCTGGCCGAGGTAATCATGACCAAGGCAATGCCGGTCAAGGGAACGCTGCCAACGGCAATGCCGGACAGCGCAACTCCGCAGGAGCAGGACAACCGCAGCAGCGGAATATACCAAGGCAAGAGCAAAGCGTCGGCCGAGGTATGCAGCAGAAAGGTGCGCAACGAGAGCAAAACCGATACAACGACGGTGATTCGGAGATGGTGAACGCAGGGTACCCTGCGGACTATCATGTGATAGGGTCAAGATTGGGAAGCATGGATTTAATGCCGGATGACGCCAGGTTAAAACTGGATCGCCTGTATAGGTCAGAACAGATCGAATGTCAAGGTCCTCCGGGTCCAGCGTGCTTTGGACCCCGGATCATGAAGGAACCGCTGGTACCAAACTTCCAGTTACCCAGAGGCACGAAGACGTATGACGGTAGTACCAAGCCAGAGGATTGGCTGATAAACTATGCTACGGCGGTGAAAATTGCAACTGGCAACTTGAGATGGGTTGTACGTTACGTACCCCAGATGTTGGAAGGCCCGGCCAGAGTATGGCTGAATAATTTACCACCCGGAAGCATCAACTGCTGGATAGATTTTGAAGAAATGTTTATCAGCAACTTCTCAAGTACATATCAGAGGCCGAATAGACCGCAGACCCTAGCAATGTGCAAGCAAAGACCTAACAAGACGGATAGTGAATTCTTGACCCGGTGGTGTACCATGAGAAACTCGTGTGAGGGTGTCATAGAGTCATAGGCCATAGCATGGTTTGTGCAAGGGTGCAGATATGGCAGCGAGCTGTGGATGAAGTTGCAAAGGAAAATGCCAATTACGCTGGCAGAGATGATCCGGATTGCGGATTCGTATGCTTTGGGCGATCCGACTCAACCTAGGCTCGCATCAAATGAGTCAAACGAGGAATACTATCAGAGGGATGGAGCTGGGTCATCCTGGAGGAACGATTATAGAGGAAAAAGGAGAGATGATAGATCGGATCATCGCTACGGTTCGCAACAAGTTGCAGCTGTGGATCAAGATCAGCCCGGAGCAGGGAGCAACCAACACCAGAGAACGGGAGGGCAATGGACTCCAAGAAATGATGGCAAGAAAACATGGACTCCAGAGCAAAATAAACAGTGGCAGGAAAAGAAAGACCGTCCGAGGTATACCTATGAGTCGACGTTGGACCAGCCGTGTAAGTTTCACACGCCAAATCCAAGTAGCCCGGCGGGTCACACGACGAGGCAATGTGAGTGGATGCGTAAGATAGAGCAAGGTGGTTCGGGGAATGCTCAGGCACCCCGGAATGATCAACCTCGGCAGGAGTTACCTCGGCAGCAATTGCTCTCCAGGGCAAACACGCAGCAGCTAATGTTGCCTCCCCCTCCGCCGAGGTATGACAACAATGAAAGAAGGGATGCAGTGCATCAGGTGGAAAATCAGCAACAACCGGATCAGAGGTACCCCGGAAACGACGGAAGGAATGAGTACAGGGAACATCACCAGAGTTATTGTGTGTTCACGACTGAGGAAACAGATAGAAAGAGCTTGCAACACCGACATATGGAGGTCAATGCGGTCATGCCAGCAGTGACGAGGTACATGCCTTGGTCGGACCAGGAAATCACCTGGAACATCAAAGATCATCCTAAACTTATGCCGAGTCCAGGTTCATATGCGCTAGTGCTAGATCCGACATTCATTGCACCGAACATCAATGTGAGGTTCTCCAAGGTTTTGATTAATAATGGCAGTAGCATTAACATCATGTATGCGGATACGATGTGCAAGTTGGGCATCTCGGAGAACATGCTCTAGTCTACGAGAACAACTTTCCATGGCATTGTACCAGGCATTTCTTGTGAGCCCATAGGCAAAGTCCGGGTCGACGTGCTATTCGGCACAAGGGATAACTGCCGAACTGAAAATCTGGAGTTTGAAGTGGTGAACTTGGAAAGTGCATATCATGCGTTACTCGGAAGACCAGCATTGAACAAATTCATGGCAAGCTGTCACATCAGTTATCTAAAGATGAAGCTGCCCGAGCCAAATGGAGTGATCACCATTGCTGGAGATTTCCGACGTTCTATTGAGTGTGCTTCGGCCGGGTCTAACCTAGCCGAGTCACTCGTGATTGCACAAGAGAAAAGAAAAATCCAAGAGGTGGCGGCACTAGCTCAGTCCGCGCTGCAATATATGCCGGTGTTAAGCAACCCGCATGGCAGCGTTTCATTTCAAGCCGCAAAGGACACCAAAAAGATTCCAGTTGATAACATGTTCCCGGAGCGCACCGTAACAATTGGTGCCGGGTTAACTGACAAATAGGAAAGCGAGCTCGTCAACTTCCTCCGTGAGAATCGGGATATTTTTGCTTGGTCTACACAGGACTTGCAAGGTGTTCCGAGGGAGTTGGCCGAGCACTCTTTGAACGTAAGACCCGGAGCAAGGCCGGTGAAGCAACCTCTCTGCCGCTTCGCCGAGGATAGTTGAAAAGTCATTGGAGACGAGATAGCTCGGTTACTAGCAGCAGGATTTATCATGGAGGTACTATATCCGGATTGGCTCTCTAATCCGGTGCTGGTCGAAAATAAGAAGGACGATCCGAACGTGGCAGTGGTTTGGCGTATGTGTATCGATTACACGAACCTGAACAAGGCGTGTCCAAAAGATCCATTTCCACTGCCGAGGATAGATCAGGCCATAGACTCGACCGCGGGATGCGAACTGTTGTCATTCATTGATGCATATTCTGGCTTCCACCAGATACCTCTGAACCCGGATGATCAAATAAAGACCGCGTTTATTACCCCGTACGGGGCTTACTGCTATCACACTATGCCGTTCGGTTTACGTAATGCAGGTGCAACGTACCAAAGATGTATGCAAAAATGTTTGCACGACCAAATAGGTCAAAACGTACAAGTATACATGGATGATGTGGTTATCAAGACCAAGGAAAGCAGCACGCTCCTTGACGACATAAGGCAGACATTCGCGAACTTGAGAAGGTTCCGGATGAAGCTTAACCCGGAAAAATGTACCTTCGGTGTCACGGCTGGAAAATTACTCGGATTTCTCATCTCCAGCCGAGGTATCGAAGTTAATCCAACTAAGATCCGAGCCATCGAACGAATGGAGTTGCCGAAGTGTCTTAATGACGTCCAGAAGTTCACTGGATGCCTGGCATTGTTGAGTCGGTTTGTATGTCGGTTGGGAGAAAAGGCACTGCCTCTCTACCAACTCATGAAAAAGTCGGATAAATTTGTTTGGACGCCACAGGACGATGAAGCCTTTGCCCACTTAAAGAAGATGTTAGCCACCATGCCAGTGTTAGCCTCTCCACTATCAAAGGAGCCAATGTTGCTCTACATAGCCGCAACCAACCGAGTTGTAAGTGCAGTAATTGTAGTGGAGCGTAGTGAAGAGGGTAAGTTGGTGCAGAGGCCAGTATATTACCTGAGTGAGGTATTGTCTGCCTCAAAACAGAACTACCCGCACTTTCAAAAGGTGGCATACGGTGTCTATATGGCGGCAAAGAAGTTAAAGCATTACTTTGAGGAGCACCCCATCAAAGTAATATGAGAAGCTCCCATATCCGAGATAATGGGTAACAAGGATGCGAGTGGCAGGATCGCAAAATGGGCAATTGAGCTAGCCCCTTATGCACCCCAATACGACAGAAGAGAAGCGATCAAATCTCAGGCTGTGGCGGACTTTTTTGTGGATTGGGCCGAGGTACAATACGAACCACCGCCACCAGATCCGAATTACTAGAGGATGCACTTTGACGGGTCGAAAACCAAAACCGGATTAGGCGCCGGGGTTGTGCTTACCTCGCCAAAGAAGGACCAGCTAAAGTACGTATTACAGATCCATTTCGCGGCGTCAAACAATGTCGCTGAGTATGAGGCTCTTGTGCATGGGCTCAAAGTGGCAAAGGAGATTGGCATACATCGGATAATATGCTTTGGCGACTCGGATCTGGTGGTACAGCAGGTGTCCGGAGTGTGGGACGCCCTGGATCCAAACATGACACTATACAAATTTCACGTGCAGAAGATATCTGGTTACTTCGAGGGGTGTGAATTTCACCATGTACCCTGAGTGGAAAACGAGGCTGCCGACATGTTGTCAAAGCTCGGATCGACCAAACAGGCAATTCCACTGGGTGTAGCATTGGAACACCTCAGAAAACCGTCTATCAGGCCGTCCCCAGGAACCGACTCGATCTATGTCCCGGAAAATATGGAATCCGGAGCTGAGCCCATGGACATTGACATGGGAGGTAGTACGCTAGACCCGGGGACTGCATCAGCAAACCCGGGGACTGCCTCGCTAGACCCGGGGACTGCTCAGCATGATCCGGCTGAAGTTATGCCGGTGGATCAGATGGAAATTGATGAGGACATATTCCCTCCACGAGCCATACCAGCTTGGGCACTGCCTATATTCCAATTCCTGAAAGGCAGAACGTTACCCGCTGAGGAGGTGTTAGCCAGGCAAACTCAGAGGAGAGCAAAAGCATACACAATCATCAATTTCGAGTTGTACAAACGGAGTGTAACCAATGTCCTCCAACGATGCCTTGACCCAGAAGAAGGGCTTGACATCCTCCGAGATATACACCAAGGAGAATGCGGGCATCATGCCTCATCCCGAGCCTTGGTGGCAAAGGCGTTCCGGCATGGATTCTACTGGCCAAGTGCCTTGGAACAAGCAGAAGATCTGGTGAGAAAATGCAATGGTTGTCAGAGGTACGCCACCAAGACACATATGCCTATGTCGGAACTCAAGACCATACCAATTACGTGGCCATTTGCTGTATGGTGCTTGGATATGGTTGGCCCGTTCAAACCAGCGAGAGGAAACATGACACACATTTTGGTCATGGTGGACAAGTTTACAAAATGGATTGAAGTGAAACCTATAATAAAATGTGATGGAGCTACGGCCGTGACATTTCTCAAAGACATCATCTTGAGATACGGTTATCCACACAGTATTATAACCGATAATGGAACAAATTTTGCGGAAGGAGCATTTGCGCGCTTCTGCCGAGATAAGAAGATCCGACTCGATGTTGCCTCGGTAGCCCACCCCACATCGAACGGACAAGTGGAAAGATCCAACAGATTAGTATTATCCGGGATAAAACCCCGGCTCATTGAGCCGCTGCAAAGATCAGCGGGGTGCTGGATAGAAGAACTACCAGCGGTACTGTGGAGCTTAAGAACAACTCCGAATCGATCAACAGGCTATACGCCATTTTTTCTGGTATATGGGGCAGAAGCTGTATTACCAGCCGACATAGAGCATGATTCGCCTAGAGTCACCCAATACACAGAGGCCGAAGTGCAAGAAGCCCAGCAAAATGATGTTGATCTGCTGGAAGAAGCGAGAGAACTGGCACTGTCCGGATCCGCCATATATCAGCAAAATCTCTGACGCTATCATAGCCAGAAAGTGTGCCCCCGGGTCTTTCGGGAAGGCGATCTGGTGCTCCGGTTGGTACAACGTACTACTGCGGCATGCATAAATTATCCCCCCCATGGGAAGGGCCATTCATTGTGAGCAAAGCATTGCACAATGATTCTTACTATCTCATAGATGCAAAGCCACAGGAAAAGAACAAGGCGGACAGGTCCGGAGAGGAATCCAAGCGACCTTGGAATGTAGCACTACTTTGTCCCTTCTACACTTAGCTAAGAAGTGTATGTATCCGAGTCGTCTCATATGTCGGTATGTATGTCGGCAATGCGCTTATCAATGAAATAGCGGCGCCTCAAGCAGTAACTCGGGGACTGCCTTAATAACGTTTGCTGTTACTTTTTATGCGGTAGCTGGAATAAGTCGTTCTACTTAACCCGGATTAGTAATGTGTGAGCACCAAAAACCCAACCCTTCGACTTGCTGTTGTCCAACAAGAATTGGCTTCATGGCAAGCAAGGGAACAAGTTTGGAATTGCGTAGCACATGAAAAAACGACTAAGGAAGCGAGTTTATTCGAGCTAACGCTTGTTTTTCGGACTAACCCTATATTTAGTTTCAAGTTATTATGCTGAATTATTTTGAGCTAAGTCTAAAAGTTTCTAAGTATTGTTAAAACAATTTTTGAAGCTCGGATTCGTAAGTCGTAAAACCGAATCAAGGTAGACACGGACCGAGCCAGAGAATTGGACGAACAAGAAAATGAAACTCGGGGACTGCGCCCAAGTTAATCCGGCATAGAAATGTAGTAGCAAAATATCACATATCCAGCATACAATTGCACCCGGCATACCGGGGATCTGATAAATTTTCAAGTTTTTTGGAACTAAGGAGCAGCAGGAGGAGGAAGTTCGGCGTCGTCGTTGTTGTCTTCAATATCTGAAGCATCATCTTCTCTGACCCATCTTCAATGTTCTCATTGTGCTCGTCCCCAGCGGATTCCAGGAAGCTCGGTCCTTCAACCCAGTCATGAATAGGAGAATATTCGACGAGGCTGTAGCGCAAGCCTGGCGCCGAGCTACCCACTCCAGATCATCGGTCCATCTGGATCCGGTGCGCCGGCGTGTAAGGAGGCTGAGATCGATCTTCTCGTACCATGTGAGAATATGGTGAAGGATGGTATCAGCTGCGGCACGACCAGCAGACTCTCTCCAAAGCTCAAGCTGGGTCTCAACTTCCATTAACTTCTCGACAAGAATTGCGATGGTCTCCGGGCTACTCTCTCCGGGCTAGAACGTATTGAAAATACGAACTGCAACGTCGAGGATATCCTTGCCATAATTCTTGATGGTCTCCACGCGAGAGGACAAGCTAACCAATAGGTCCTCCATGTCCAAGGGAATGTTCTCACCATCAAGAGCAATGGGAGTACCCCTTTCTCGGTGAAATTTGGCAACAGCAGCGCTTGCAATAGCAGTACCCTCTGGAAAATGGTCTGGAAACAAGGCAAAGGAAGAAGGTAAAGAAAAGACATATGAGGTAATCCCGGAGAATTATGTCGGACAAAAGGAAAGGAACTTACGAGTAATGTGTCTATGGATCCGGGTTAACTCCTTGATGCAGGCATCACGTCTTTTACGAAGTTGCTCAAGCTCAGCGTTTGCCGACCCAAGCTGGAGGTCGGATTCTCTGAGTAGGTCCTGGTCCTTGGAGATATGAAGAGTAAGGCGCTCACGCTCTTCTGTGAAGTTCTGGCCAACCTTTTGGAGCTCGGTTTTGTGCTGGGCCTTCATCTTCTCCATCTCACCCTTGAGCTTGGCAATCTCGTCGTCCTTAGTCCGGAGGAGAGCAAGTTCATCATCCTTTTTCTTCAGCTCAACTTGATGTTGCCCTGCTTGTTCGAGAAAATGCAACATCATATCAGGCACGGGCACACTATCCTCAAGTGATGCTGAAATAGTATGTTGACCCGGCAGAGCCGAGGAGTGAATGTTTGCCGAGCCAAGGAGAAGAAGAAATGGAAAACACTACGAGGTCGAACAAAATAGGACATACCCCAGATTTCCTCCAAGTTCTTCCGCATGATCTTGTTCTCAGCCTCCACCCCAGCTGCAGAAACCGAATGAGGAGATTAGTTCGGCGGAAGAAAGTGAAGAAAAACGGAGAAGTGCCGAGGGAGAAAATTACCCCTCTTTTCATGTTGTGCACCAAGTGCAACATGTTTTGCACGTAGCATCTTGTGGGTGTCAAGCAGGCGTTGGAATTCAGCGCTCCGGCGATTGGTGGTTACCTGAAAAAAGTACAGAAGTGTAAAATTAACTTGGTGCAGATTCGAAGTGTGCAAGATCCGGGCCAAGTGGAACTTAACCCGGCTCTAGGTGTGTGCATATTCGAAGTGTACAAGATCCAGTCCAAGTGGAACTTAACCCGGCTCTAGGTGTGTGCATATTCAAAGTGTACAAGATCCGGGCCAAGTGGAACTTAACCCGGCTCTAGGTGTGTGCATATTCGAAGTGTGCAAGATCCGGGCCAAGTGGAACTTAACCCGGCTCTAGGTGTGTGCATATTCGAAGTGTGCAAGATCCGGGCCAAGTGGAACTTAACCTGACTCTAGGTGTGTGCATATTTGAAGTTTACATGCAGCTACGTTAGTTTTCTAATGAGCATCCGGCCGAGTAACAAGCTACTCCACCGGAGGCTCAGGGACTAATGGTTATTATCTACAGCATGTAAAGGAGAAACGACATACCTCCATCATTCGTCCCGCGAGGTTAATTGCCTTAGCGGCAGTATTCATCTGGGCAGAAAATTCTGTGGGGCCGAACTTTTCCGGGAGATCGTCATTGTGGACGAACTCCGCCTTATTCCAGTTCATGAAGAACTCGATAAGTCTCAGAGGGTAACGCTCGCCGATGGGCATATGGGGTGCCACCAAGCCCTTCGCATGAGCTTCTTTCCTCTCAATTAGGGCAAGAGCTGGGCTGGTGTGCAGAACCATCTGCTGCGCATCGGTTGGCTCGGCAGGAACATCCGTCGCTGCTGGTGATTTCTTCGGAAGCATCGACGATAGGGTTCGCTGCCCGGCCTCAATGGATGCAGACTTGGTAGTATCCGGAGACCTTTTGCCCTTAGCTTGCTGGGAAGAAGTAACTGCGGTGGATTTCCCTTTAGAAGCTGCTAGAATAGTTCCTCGCTGAGGCTGAGATGACTCGGACGAGGCAGAAGAACTTGGCACTGGAGCTATTGTTGGTTTCCTTGGTGCCGGGACAGGTGTTGGCTCGGTCGCTAGTACTGGAGCTGTTGCTGGTGCTGGTGTTGTGACAGACTCGGTGGTTGCTGGTTGCGGCGATGCCGAAGTGGTGGACGCCGTCGCCTCGGCTGGACCGACCCCTTCTGCTCCGAGGTCGCGTTCCTCTCGATGAGGCACTGCGGAACCCGGAGCAGCCGCAGAACCCTCCAGAATAGGGCTCAGCGGGCGTGACTCGTCGTCATGAGGAGGAGAAGGGCCAAACCGAAGGGGTGAAGAGATGCTTGATCCGCTCTGAGGGACCTCCACCGGAGGCCTGAAAAAGAGAATAATGTCAGAAGAGAAATTACCACGATGCAAGGAAAAGTGAGTTACGCAATGAAAAATGACTTACGCATCCGAGGTTTCGGCCTCCTTGGGTTTTCGGGCCCTCCGTGCCGGGGCTTTGCCTGCCCGCTTGGAGGCAGTCTTGTCTCCGGCCTTCTTTTGCCTTTTTGTGGGCTGAGAAGGTTCGGAGGAAGAACTTGATGCGGATCCGCGCTTCTTCTTCGACGCCACCGGAACTGGCTCGCCCGTAGCAAGTGGAGGATCCTCGTGGATATGCCCACCGGGGTTAGCTGATGCCGGAAAGGCAAAAGAAAGAGGGACGGCCTCAACAGGTTCAATCACATCGACATCCAAGTCATCCTCATCATCGGGCCAATCTCTAAGGGAAGAGAATTTACCGCTGGGTCGTTTGGTAGCGTCGGTCATAGGGAGGAACATCTCCTAGTCTGGCTCCTCCTCATCCGGGATTTCTCGGTCCGGCGCCCACTTAAGGGTCGGGTCCGTACCATCCTCGAGAGTTTGCTGAAGGAACAACTGAGAAAAAGCACAAAGAGCAGAGTCAAAAATACAACAAAAACCGACACATACTTGATCCGAAATAAGTTTACCCCGCGAAGCTTACCGCGGGAGGGAGCCTGTCACGACAGTAGTGCTCGATTCCCCATGTCCATTCGGCGGAGAAATCCTTGTGGGTGGTGAAAAGAGCCTTAACCCGGCGGAAGATCTCCGTGTTGCTCAACTCGAAGGAGGAGGTTCGGTTGGGGTCGCGGCCGAAGCTCATGTGGCACAACTTGTGGGTGTGCTTCTGGAAGGGAGAGATTCGGTTGCACACGAACATGATCATAGCATCCTCGTTGTGCAATCCGAGTTTCTTCAGCTCCACGAACCTCTTGTTAACTTGGTTGGCCAGAGCTGTAGGTTTCTTGGGGACCTCCTCCTAGAAATCCGTGTCAGGTAGACCCGGAGCGTAGGGCAGCAACCGAATCAAATCTTCGGTACCCTCGTTACGGACGTAGAAGAAGGTCCGAGCCCATCCTTTGCAGGATTCAAGCCCGGTAACCCGGGGAAAGACTGAAAACCTCCGGGGCGAGATGGAGGCAGCTCCGAATTGGGTGAGCTGCTTATCCTCCGACTCTACGTGGATGTTGGGGACGACGTTGCGACGAAGGCCGAAGAACCGAATCCACAGCTCCTTCGTGGGCCATAGTCCGGTGTAGCCTTCGATCGTAGAGGCAAAGGCAGAAAGGGAGGTGATAGCGTTGGCTAGGAGATGGTGCGGCTGCAAGTGATAGGTCCTAACCCAATCCCGGAAGAAATCGCTCACCGGAAGACCAAATCCCCGTTGGAAGTGGGATAGGAATACAAAGAACTCACTCGGATTGGGTGAGGGGGCCAGTTCGGCGGAGGGGAGACGAGCGGTGACGCTGGCGGGAATGCGCCTGGTCCGGTAGAGCCAGTCAATGTCATCTTGACAGACCCATGAACCGGCCCACGCGCCGCGGTCCGCCGCGCCAGCGTCCTCCTCCATCTCCTGCTCGGCGATGATAAGCTCTTCCTCCGTCATCTCGTATCCACTATCCTCGCTGGAACTAGCGGTGGCGGGGATCTGAGGCCTGGATTGGCGAGGAACCGTGGCTAGCGATTCTTGCAGAGCTGCGCGAAGCACGGAGGAGAGGCGCGGCGACAACGCTGCTGCTAGAAGCACCGGCGGCGGCGTGGTCGCAGGGAAGACGAAGGAGAAAACGCAACGGGCAGAGGGGCGCAGAGCTGGAAAAACGCTAAGGGATGTGCCCCTCCCCTATTTAACCACCCCCAGAGATGGATGAGTTGGATCGGGCTGCACCGACGAGCCGCACGGTGTGGCCGTGTATCACCTACATCAGCCAATCAGAGAGAAGCCACACAGGGGGGGCACAGAGTAGAAACGATCCCATGACGCGACGCGCTGATGTGGTAAACGAGGAGGCAGGCATGACGTGACCCACGCGGTGATAATCGACAATTCTGCGGCGATTCGTGCGGGCCCTTAAAATAAGACGGGGTAATGATTAGCCTCCACGTGGGTTGGCGTACGAGAGAAGGAAGTGGGGCCCGGATCAAACCATGATAACCATGGGATCCGAGCCAAAGTGGTGACCCGGCCGGCAAGTGAAAACTTGGAACGTGCGAAGGGAACGTAAATCCATATAATCCGAGATAAGGAGCTAACCCGGAATTAAACGACCGAGGCTCGAACATAAATGAACCTGATGTGGCCTTAGCGGCCAAGGCATCTAAGATCTCACCAGCTTCGGGGACTAATGTTGGGGGGATACCCCCGGGTAGGGTCACTCCAGGGTATAAGGGCCGAGTTAGCCGAGGTTCGGCAAGGTCAAAGCAGATGCTGGCCGGGTCACCTCAAGGCAGTCCGGATCACGGAGTAACCCGGACAGGGGGGGGGGGGTCGCCTAACATTGTCTCATCCGACTTAAGGAGTAAGTCGGAAGTGCTTGTCTAACTTATATGCAGGAACAGGTGTGGCCGGATCTACTATGATCCGGGTCCTCGCTTAGATTTTGGGAGAAGGAAGGAATCTCTCTGGTCAAAAATAAGGCCCGGTACGTACTGCATGAGCGGAGAAAGCAAGGGCAAGACCACCGGGTCGTGGCTGACAAGGGTGACGACGCCCATGTCGGCTGACACAGGCGCCGCAGAGGCTTATGTCGCTAAAGCATGTGTGACGCGGGGGAAAAGCACCCTGGTCGGGTTACCACTTTGGGAGGGGGCATATTCTTAGGAATATGCCTCCACGTATGCCCTAGGCAGGGACCAAACTTCCTCTATATAAGGGGGGCTAGGGTTCTGGTAGAGGGGGTTGGTTGAGCTCTAGTTGATTTGGTGATTCCATAGGGCTAGTTGATCTAGGGTTCTAAGGAAAAAGGTAGGCAAGAGTAAAAGAGCTCCTTCTTCCTCCTCTCGCCAATACAGCTCAAGGAGCACTTGTAATCTCGAAATATAGCAATACAAACTTCTGTGTGGAGAATCACTTCACTATCCCTCCCTGGATTCCCCTAGCGTGTATTAGTCCCCACCTTTAGCCTATCCATGGCATCTGTCGTGACACCACCACGACACCCCCAGCTCTTCTCCGTCTCGTATTCTGGCATCAGATGACTTCCGGAAAATAGGCACTTTGGCTTTTGTCCCATCCAATTCCGAGAATATTCATTTTCTGACTTTCCTGGAACCAAAAATAGCAGAAAACAGGCAGCTGGCACTGTGGCTCTTGTTAATAGGTTAGTCCAAGAAATCATATGAAAAGTACTCCAAAGTGTGGACAAAACACAAGAAAGTGGATAAAACCAAGCATGGAACATAAAAAATTATAGATACATTTGCAATGTATCATACACCGCCAAGGAGGATCTCCCTGGCGAATCAGTCGTGCCCCCTTTCGATGCCAACAACTCTCCACCTGAGGTAGAGCTTTCATGTGAAGTAGTATGTATTTTTCAATTGATTGCCAAGTGCTTGATATGTACTGATGTTTCTTCTAATTGCAGGACTGGAAAGTGGCCTCCAACTTCCCTCCTCAGCCTGAAGGGATTATCCCGCGTGAAGCTATTGAAGAAGAGGAGGAAACCCCCGAGTCCAGTGGCCACGGCACTCACAAGTGCTTTCATAGCAAGGATTCTGACGCTTCCTCGCTGACGATGCTGGAGGGTCCCTCTGCTACTTCAGAGGAGCTGATTCCCGTCGTGCCTGTGCGCGCCATGGCTCCTCCCGCTCGGAAGAAGCTATGGCTGCCGAAGGAGTCGCCAGACTCCTTTGACCTTGACAAGTTCAACTGGTGAGTTTTAATATCCGTGAGTTCGTCTTGTTTTCTTTGAAGTTGCTTTTCTAAAGTGGTGCTGGGCATGTTTTGCAGTCAAACGGCATCGTCGTCTTCTGACAACGTCCAATTTGTGAAAGGGTCTGGAGTCGCAGACTCCAAGACCAAGGGGGCGGCCGCACGGTCTCCTTATCCTCCAGTGGCGGCCCACTCCAGCGCCAATTCTTCGAGTTCCCCACATGCTAGGGAGCACCAGATGGTTGCACGGACAACTGCCCGACAGGCATCTTTGGAGTCCCTGGAGGAACATGTGAGTATCTTTTTTGCCGTTGGCAGTCGATTTGTGGAGTTTGTGCCTTTTTTTAATGTCATGGCTTTGTTTTCCTTTTGATGTAGCCCATTGTGAAGGATGCTACTCGCCTTGCGGAGCAGGTTCTTCATTTGGGTTGCTAGCACGCCTTGCTGGACAATCGCCACCGTGCAGTCGAAGGTTTGTAGTAATATTCTCTTTTCACTCACTTTTGTGTTGAAATTTGTAGATTCATGTACTTGTCGTGCTCTATCCTTTGTAGGTGAGCATAGTGAACTTCTTCGTCGTTGTACGTCCCTCGAGAAGGGGCTTGCTGCGGTGGTGAAGAACCGCGACAAAGCAATCGCATCCCTGGAGGAGTTGCGGAAGCGTGAGGAAGACCTACGCGCTTCCAATGCTAAGAGGGAGAAGTTGTTCGCGGAACAACTTTTCTCGACTACGAAGGCGCTTTCAGGTACTTGCGCTGCTTTCCCTTGTGTTTTTCCTTATCTTGGTTATCTTGCTTTCGTGTTGACACCGTGTATTCTTCAGATGCTGTCGGTCTGAGCTTCGACGCCTAAGAGTTGCATCGCGAGGATGCGCTTGCTAGCGCCGTGGCTGCAATCGAGGATCGCGGTGTCTCCCTCCAAGAGACGTTGGGGAAGGACAAAGGTGTGTTGAGTCGCCTCTAGGAGGACCTGACTCCCAAGGCCGGCCTAATCGACAATCTTGACGACCTGGTGGAATCCTTCACTGGAGGTATTCCTATGGACTTCAAAAACTCCTAGCGATCTATCGGCGCCACCATGGCACTCGCGATGGCGCAAGCCCATGGTGTGGAGTTGAATCCCGCCGCGATCTCCGAGACGATGCCTATCGGTGCCGATGGCCAGCAGGTAGTGTTTGCTCCCTTCGCTAGTAGCTGCGGTAAATATGGGCCTCGGCTTATCGAGACAGTCGCAAAATACCCTGAGGAGCGGTAGCAAGCGAATGCAGCGAAGACCATGGCATCTGGGGCTACCACCAGCAAGTCCGTGGCGTCGGAGACTTCCACGAATGCGATGAAGCCCCCAAAGTCAAAGTCTAAGTCGAAGAAGTAGATTTCTCCGTAGTTACCCTTTGTAATAATTGTAGCTTCTTTTTGTTGGTCCGCATTTTGTGGGGGGTGCCCCCTTGACACTTTTATCGAATTTGAATGCAATCCTCCTTTTTATTGATGTATGATTGGTCCCATTCACGTATTGCTTGATTGTACCTAGGGTCCTTCGAGTGGTCATTCGAGTGGTCCTCGTGATTCTCCTCAAACCGATGAAACCACGGCGCAGCTGTGTTTAAAGGTGGAGCAATTGTCGTTGCTTTCGCGACTGCGCGACCGCATTAAGTAGTTGGAGCATGAGTTACCCATCGTCCGCGGTAATGCAGATGTGTGGAAGTCGAAAGCTGAGAAGGCCACCGCCCGCGAGAAGTATCTCTTGGATGAAGTGGTGCAGTTGAACGAGCAGTTTAAATGTTAGCTTTCTATCTTCTCATCTTGTCTTTTAGTCAGTCGTGGCGATGCCTTGTCCTTACACTTTGTTGTTTTCTTGGTGTAGTTGTTAGCGCTCGTCATCCGCAAGATGAGAAGGACCGAGTGGCCATTCGGATGAATAAACTGACCCAAGAGCAGCTGCAGGCTAGTGGGTATTTTTGGGTGGACCACGACCGTGCAGTCGCGTTGGCGATCCTGCAGGATCGTTCCTCTCGAGTGCTTCAATGCTTGAAGAAGGCGTAGTCGTGTCTTAGACACATTTATCAGACGATGTTTCCGCTGGACGCTGTCCCTTCAAGCTTGTTGGCTTTTCTGGCGAAATTTCAAGATATAAGCGTGGTCCGCGAGTGTGTGCGACAACAACTGGTCATAGGTGTGAAGGCTGCCTTGTCACTGGTGCGACTGCATCGGCCGGATGTGGACATAGCGTCTATTGCTGTTGGACCACCGCTGCCAGAAGGGATGACCTGGAATATCATGCCGAACTACCAGACAATTGATCGACCAGCAGAGGACATCGTCGACTTCTTTGAAGACCAAACGAATGTTCATCTTTTGCAGCAGTAGCGTAGTTTGTATCCTGCACATAGATGTACGAGTGTTGTAAAGTTTGTATGATTGTGTTGGGTGTATTTAACACCCATTGATATGTGAAGAGCTTGCTAGCTTGTATTATTTGCAAGTGCATTGCACTCTGCAGTTCCTTTTCGTTAGCCTGACGTGTATTTATCTCAGCACCTTGCCAACTTGTCAGGTGCATTGCAACTGGGTTGGTGTTTATCAAGGGTTCGATTGGTAGTGTGTCAGCTACTAAAGATACTACGATTTGTTCATAGAACAAAGGTGTAAAGGGTGGCGCAGCCCCCGAATGATGAAATTTCAAGAACATAGAAAAAGACACAGAGTTTTGGGGCACTTAGCTTTATTATTCGTAGAATAGTACGAGGTACAATGTGTGGCTAAGTAGCCTGGCTGAATAGCTTTATTTGTAATGGAAAAAACGACTAGGGGTAGAAATGACGCAGGTACACTACGTTCCAGGGGTTGGAGTATGCGACTCCGCTTGCTAGGTTTTTGAGGCGATAGGCGCCACCTGGGATCACTTCAGTAATCACATAAGGTCCTTCCCAAGGGGACTCGAGTTTGAGGTGCCCTTGCTGCTTCAGTCGCAGGACCAGATCTCCTTCGACAAAGGATCTAGGGCGTAGCCTTCTGCTGTGGTAATTGCGGAGGTTTTGTTGATAGATCGTTGATCTCCCCGCTGCGATCTCGCGTGCCTCATCGAGGAGGTAGACGGAGTCTTCGAGTGCGAGAGTTGACTCCTGCTCGCTGTAAGCAACCACTTGCAAAGCTTTGTAGCGCACTTCTGCAGGTAGCACCACCTCAGCACCGTGCACCATGAAGAATGGGGTGTAGCCCGTGGCGTTGTTTGGAGTTGTGCGTAAGCTGCAAAGTACGGATTGCAGTTCGTCTGGCCAGCATCCGGTGGCTTGTTCAAGTGGCCAAAGGAGTCGCTTCTTGATTCAGCCATAGACGAGGCCGTTGGCCTTTTCAACTTGACTATTGGTCTGAGGGTGAGCCACTGAGGCGTAGCTAATGTTGATTCCCAGGTTTTCACAGAATTCCTGGAACTCCTTGGAGGTGAAGTTCGTCCCATTGTCCGTGATGATGCTATGTGGCACCGCAAAACGGTAGACGATGGACTCGAAGAACTTGATGGCGCTGGCTCCTGACTGATTCGTCACCGGCATCGCCTCGATCCACTTGGTGAATTTGTCGACCGCGACTAGGAGGTAGACATAACCTCTTCGCAAGGACTTTGGGAGCTTGACGACCATGTAGAGTCCCCATTGCATGAAGGGACAAGCCAATGGTATTGGCCTGAGTTCCGCGCCAGGTGTGTGTGGTTTGTCCGCGAATTGCTGGCAAGCGTTGCAGCGCTGGACGATGTCCTTGGCATCGTGCATGGCCGTGGGCCAATAGGATCCAGCTCGCAGAGCTTTGGTGACAAGGGCGTGACTGTCCGCATGGTGTCCGCAAGTGCCTTCATGTATGTCAAGGAGGACGACCCTTCCATCCCCGTTGGAGACGCACCGCTGAAGTACCCCTGTGATGCTGCCTTGTACAGTTCGCCATTGATGAGGGCGAATACCTTAGATTGTCGTGCGATGTGTCATGCATCGGTCGGGTCATCTAGCAGCCTCTTGTTGAGTAGATATGTGATGTACGGCTGTGTCCAGGATGGCTCGATCGTCATGACCTCCATTGGGCCTTTGAGTTCCGTACCAACCTCCATGTCATCGAGTGCCATTGTCTCATTGGGTGGCGTAGCCCCCGAGTCAGTTGGAGTGCTTTCTTTCTTCTCTAGAGCCTTGGGCTTGATGGAGCGCTCGCAGATGCGCTCGAGGAATACTCTAGGTGGTATGGGGGCGCAGGTGGAGATGATGTTGGCGAGTAGATCCGCCTCTTCGTTGCTTTCACGGCCTACGTGTCGTAGCTCGCAGCCGTTGAAGTCTCCCTCGAGTGTGTCGTAGAGGTCATGATAAGCGATCATGTTGTCGCTCAGTGCGTCGCACTCGGGCATCGTTTGGTTAACCACTGATACATTGCAAATGTATCTATAATTTTTTATGTTCCATGCTTGGTTTTATCTACTTTCTTGTGTTTTGTCCACACTTTGGAGTACTTTTTATATGATTTCTTGGACTAACCAATAAACAAGAGCCACAGTGCCAGTTGCCAGTTTTCTGCTGTTTTTGGTTCCAAGAAGTCAGAAAATGAATATTCTCGGAATTGGACGGGACAAAAGCCAAAGTTATTATTTTACCGGGGGACACTTGGAGCCAGAAAACGAGACGGGGAGGGTTGGGGCCCGGCCACCACTGATCAAGGCGGCCAGGCCTATCCGCGCCAGGGTCTGGCCACTGTGCACCCTCGGCCTCTCCTTCCGCCTATATTTTGCCTCTGATACGAAAACCCTAAGTACCCAATCAAAAATCCACGAAAGTGTCTGTAGCCACCGTCATCTCCATCCCTAGATCGGGAGGGATATGAAGCTCTTCCCGGCACCCTGCCGGAGAGGGGAATTCACCCTAGAGGCCTTCTTCATCGTCATGCATGCCTTCGGTGTGATGCGTGAGTAGTTCATCTCTGGACTACGGGTCCATGTAGTAGCTAGATGGCTGGTTCTCCTCCTTTGTGCTTTCATGTCTAGATCTTATGAGCTCCGTTCATGATCAAGATCATCTATTTGTAATTCTACATGTTGTGTTTGCGGGGATCCGATGGATATTGAGATGCTATTTCAGATTGATTATTGATTCTATCATGTCTTTGTTATTTGTGATCTTGCATGCTTTCCATTGTTAGTAGCTATCTTGGCCAAGTAGATGCTAGCAACTCCAAGAGTTAGTATTTATGCTCGATAGTGGGTTCATGCCTCTGGTAATCTGGGGAAGTGACAGAAATCTCTAAGGTACTAGATGTGTTGTTGCTACTAGGGAGAAAACAACAATCCTTTGTTCATAGAACAATCGTATTGTTTACATTACACACAATTCGTAATGCAATAATCTGTTGCTTGCAACTTAATACTAGAGGGGGTTCGGATGATAACCTGAAGGTGGATTATTAGTTATAGATGCAGTTGGATGGCGGTCTATGTATAATGTTGTAATTCCCAATCAAGTCTCAAAGGAATCAAGATGATTAGTATATGCTAGTATGCTTTCTCGATGTTTGTCAATTGCCCCGCTGTAATTTGTTCACCCAACATGTTATCTATCTTAAGGAGAGCCACCTCTAGTGAACTATGGACCCCGGTCCTTTCTTTTACATTCAATCTACAAACTGTTTACTATTTTGTGTTTACTTTCTACAAACTATTACTTCCTTCCATGCGATACGTTTAATCCTTTGTTTTTAGCAAAACCGGTGAGATTGACAACCTCATCGCAAATTGGGGACAGAGTTCTGTGGTTGTGTTGTGCAGGTCTCCACGTTGTTGCTGGCACCAATAGTGCGCCCTGCCAAAGTTCAGCTAGCTTCACCTTTGGGGTGTTTCCTTGCTCCTACTGGATTGATAACCTTGGTTTCATAACTGAGGGAAACTTACTGATGTGCTCATCATACCTTCCTCTTGGGGTTCCCCAACGAGCTCGTTAATACACGAGTCAGCAAGTATTTTTCTAGCGTCGTTGCCGGGGAGTCAAGGACATCTTCACAAGGGGAGTCCCTCATAACCAATCTCTTTACTTTGTTGTTTTTTGTTTTGCTTAGTTTACTTTTCCTTTGCTTGCTTGTTTCTTTATCAAAAACACACAAAAAAATAGTTTTACTAGTTTGGTTTCTTTATCAAAAACACAAAAAATGACTACTCTTGAAAACACTAAGTTGTGTGACTTCACTAGCACCAACAACAATGATTTTATGAGCACACCTATTGCTCCACATGTTCCTCAAGCTTCTTTCTTTGATATTAAACCTCCTTTACTCAATCTTGTTATGAGAGAACAATTTTCTGGTATTAGTAATGAAGATGTTGTTGCCCATCTAAATAACTTTGTTGAACTTTGTGAGATGCAAAAACATAGGGATATAGATGGAGATATTATTAAGCTTAAATTGTTTCCTTTCTCTTTGAGAGGAAAAGCTAAAGAATGGTTGAATTCCTTAACTAGGAATAGTATTGATTCTTGGACTAAATGCAAAGATGCTTTCATTGGAAAATACTATCCTCCTGCTAAGATTATATCTATGAGAAGTGAAATAATGAAGTTTAAACAATTTGATAATGAACATGTTGCTCAAGCTTGGGAAAGAATGAAATCTTTGGTAAAGAATTGTCCCACTCATGGACTGACTGCTTGGATGATGATCCAAAAAATTTATGCAGGATTGAACTATTCTTCAAGCAACCTATTGGATTTTGCTGCTGGAGGTACCTTTATGACCATTACTTTGGGTGCTGCAACAAAGCTTCTGGATAATATGATGGTTAACTATTCTAAATGGCATACTGAGAGAGATCCACAAGGTAAGAAGGTAAATTCTATTGAGGAAACCTCCTCCTTGAGTGATAAGATTGATATTATTATGTCTATGCTTGTTAATGGGAAAGCCCATATTGATCCAAATAATGTTCCCTTAGCCTCTTTGGTTGCTCAAGAAGAGCAAGTTGATGTGAACTTTATAAGAAATAACAATTTTGGCAACAATGCTTATGGTAATAACAATTATAAGCCATATCCTCCTAACAATGGTAATGCTTATGGAAATTCCTACAACAATAATAGGAGTGCACCCTCTGAACTTGAAGTTATGCTTAAGGACTTTATTAGTAAACAAACTGCTTTCAACAAAACTATTGAGGAAAAACTCTCTAATGCTGAAAGAAATATAGCATCACTTGTTGAAGCTCAAACTTCTTTGAATAAAATGGCTGCTAAACCTGAGACTATTGACACTCCCTTTGCATCTACTAATGTCATACAATTGAGAATTGATGAAAATGTTAGACTATTAGCTGAATTGCATGCTAAGTGGGAAAGAGAAGATGAAATTGCTAGAAACATTAGTGTTTCTACTATCACCACCACTAATGTTGAGGCTAGTAATAGTTCTAATACTCTAGATGATAATTTTGATTTTGATCTTGATGGTTGCAATATCTCTGAAGTTATTAAGTTCCTACAAAAGCTTGCTAAAAGTCCTAATGCTAGTGCTATGAACATGGCCTTTACGAAACACATTACTGATGCTCTCATAAAGATTAAAGAAGAAAATATGACACATAAATCTTCTATTCCAATAAAGCAAGAAGATGGTTGGGAACCCATCATTAATATGAAAGTGAATGATTTTGATTTCAAAGCTTTATGTGATCTTGATAGTAGTGATTCTACTATGCCTAGAAGGATTTATGATATGCTTGATTTGCGTCCACTTGAAGATTGTTATTTGAATGTCCCACTTGATGATAATGCTAAAAATAAACTCATGGAGAGTATTAATGATGTTATTATTATGGTTAACAATGCCTATGTCCCCGTTGATTTCTATGTTTTGGATGTTGAATGCAATGCTTCTTGTCATATTAATTTGGGAAGATCTTTTCTTAGAACTGTTGGTGCCATTATTGATATGAAAGAAGGCACCATTAAATATCAACTCTCACTCAAGAAAGGTATAGAACACTTCCCTAAGAAGAGAGAGAAGATTTCTTTTGCCTCTCCTATGAAAACAAAATTTGCTCTTAATGCTTCTTCATTTGAGAACACTTGATTCTTTTTCTTGCTTCTTATGCCTAACTTAAAGGCGTTAAAGAAAAGTACTTATTGGGAGATAACCCAAAAGTTTTAGATGAGTATTGTAAGTTATTACTTCTGTAATAACCGCTCCTTATCCTTTTTATTTGCTTTTTGTGCCAAGAGTAACCTCTAATGAGAGAGAAGTAATGATTGGGAAAGTTGCTGTCCCGAAATAGATTTATGTGCTTCATCGTAAAAATTCGTGTAAAATCTCTGTACATCCTTTTTATGCGTGAATTTTTGTTCTTCTGCCCCAGGTTGTTATTTAACTTTCGTTAGTTCAACACTTTTTGATTTGAGCAAGAGACGGTCTTCAAAAAAAATCGTATTTACCTACTAGTCTGTTTTGACAGATTTCTGCTATTTTCTGCATTTGCTTCTTGTTGGTTCCTTTTTTAGTTCTTTTGGGGAATTGAGATTTTTGAGGGAAGTGCTACAGTATCTATTGTTTTAATGTAAGTTTTATTGGTGTTATAACTGAACCTAAAGACTTATTATCTTGAGTGCACTAATGTTGCTAATAAAGATTGTGTGAAGTTTTGTATGAAGGAAAAATGTCAGGTGTATGGAAGGAATGAGTAATGAGATGAAGGATGGACTAAAGCTCAAGCTTGGGGATGCCACGCATGTCACCACAAGAAATATCCAAGAAGTACAAGCGTCAAAGCTTAGGGATGCCCAAGGCATCCCCTTCTTCATCAATAAAAATCCTAGGTTTCTTCCAAACGCTTCATTTTTATTGTTTCATGCACAGTTGTGTTGTTCTTGGAGCGTCTTCTTTTACATTTTTTTTTGTTTGCTTGGTTTGCTTAGTTTGATGAATAAATTGGTTGGACCCCCTCTTTCATACATTGGTTTTCAAATAGTTTGGTTTGGTTTGGAAAGAGTAGGAAAGTTCATGCTTAAGTGTTAAAGAGAGCTTGTTTTTGGCTGTGGCATATGCTTTGTCATGCCAGGCTTGATATTGTTTTGGCTTTATGCTTAGTATTCTTTGTTGTAGCAGGACTTGTTATAAACAATTAAGGTTGCTTAATGTGCCTTGGATGAATCATGCGTTGTTTTAGCATATTAAAGCATAGTATTGTGGTATTCTCCTTTGATGCTTTATTTGGGTTGACTTGGCGCATGCTCACACCATGTTATGACTATCCCAAGTCACCATAGCCTTTATGATCCTTTAGTTTTGAACTTGTAGTATCACTTTATGCTTTGATCAATGATGTTTTGTCGCTCTGCATGATTATGGCCATTATTGCTCTCTTAGTTGGTCGCTCCTAGTCTTTTGCTAGCCTCCATAACCAAGTATGAGTTCCACTCATGCATCCAACTCCTTAAACCAAGTTATTCCAAAAAGTCCACCATACCTACCTACTAGCATATGCTATTCCAAGTATATTCTTGTTTTTGTCTACCTTCCAAATTAAACTTGTTATGAGAAAACTAGTGATTAAAGCTCTCACGAACTTGATGGCACACTTTACTTTTTTGCATTTAATAAACTTGAACCATTGGGTCCTTCTTTTTTGCGTATATGCTTCCGCTTTATAAGTCGAAATTAGCAGAACCATGTATCATGGGGAACGCTTTCAACATTGCACTTGTACTTTGTACCCTGTTTATATCATGTTCTTTTGCTTATGGATCCCGACGGTGTGAAATAAAAGTGGAACTTGTAAGATCATGGAGTTTGTATGTGTGTTAGAGAAACGCCTAGGCCACTAGCCTAAGCCATGCCTAATCATGGTGGAAACTTGCATCATCACCATAATGAGCACTCTATGAAGCATCCTCAATAAAAACCTATGCAAATAGCAAATAAAAAGATCGCTGAGATGCTCATTGTCTACTTGCCTTGTCATTTTGATTATGGGATAGCTCCTCTATCATGTGCAAGGGGTACCCCGTTGGCGGTTCTTTATGATACACATGTACTTACAATGACAAGAGCTTACTCGTGACTAAAGTTGAGTAGCAAGAGGTTCGGTCTTTGTAAGTAAGGGGCATGAGATTTTGATTTATAACTTGTCAAGCATATCCTCTTAGTTGTGTCACTTTAACCTTAATCACCTTCAAGATGCTTATGATAGGAGCAATGAGAGCTGAAAGCTAATAAGTACTATAATTTTTGGAAGCTCTTTATGAGACTTGAATCCCTACTTCCTTCTATGAAGGCCTTTCTTCCACTTATATATATTGAGTCTCCACCTTCTATCTTTATGCACCTACTTTGAGAGCATAGTGACCATTCTTAGTCCTATGTGCATTGTCCCAAGACTAGTTGATTGATGCATAACTTGATATTGCTTGTTTTAAACTATTTGTATCTAGTCACTCTTATAAACTTTGAAGGTGTCCTATGCATTTATATTTGCTACTCTATGAGGGACAAGCTGAATGCTACTATGCTATGTTTTCTTTATGTGAAACAAACAAACGTCTTGCAAAGCATTGTTATTCATGAATCTTTTGTTTGTGCCTTTTCATGTTGCAACATAGTTTCTTTGTCTTATTGCTAGAACTTTGTCTTTCATGTTATGATTGAAGTACTATGATCCTAGCTTCGAATGTTTTACAAATACTTTGATCAAGTTTATGATGGTGCATGTCACTGATGGGTTCGTAGCATGGAAAACAAAAAATTTCTACCGCAAGAACAAACAAAACCCAGATCTAATCTAGACAAAAGCCAAGATCTAATCTATTAGACATGAGCAACGAGATAGATCGGTACTAACCCTCGCAGAACCGAAAGCGTTACGAGATTAGATCTCGTGGATGATGTAGTCGATCACTTTCCGATCTCAAGATCGTGTGGATGATCCTTCCGGCGCCGCATTCCGGCAGCGCTTCCGCAGATGGTCACACGTGCGGAGTCGAAGCAGACCTTCCTCTCCCGTTCCAGCAAGGCGGAGGTAGTAGATCTTCTCCACGGAATCCCAGCAGCACGACGGCGTGGTGGTGGTGGTGGAGATGAGAATTCTGCAGGGCTTCGCCTATGCCTGTGCAGAAGAAAGGTGGAGGAGAGAGGCGGCTGAGATTGGTTGTTATGAGAGGAGGGACAAGAGGGGGCGCCCCCTCCCTTCTATTTAAAGGAGGGAGGCGCGCCTGGGGAGGTGGAGTCCTAGTAGGACTCCCCTCCTTGGGCCGGCGGTGGGAAGGGGGGAGGAATCCTCCTCCCCCATGAATCCGTGTCTTGCCCCACTTGGTCTCCTTGATCCCTTTCTTGGTTTTCAAGTAAACCCCAAGAAATCCTCTAGAACATTCTGAAACCTTCTAGAATCTCCATACAAACACTCCGGAACATTTCCCAACTTAGAAAATGATCCCCAATATATGAATCTTATTCTCCGGATCTCCTCGTGATGTCCCAGATCCATTCCAAGACTCCGAACAACATTCGGTCTCCAACGCAAATTCCATATCTACTTAAAACAACTTCGAACCTTAAGTGTGTCACCCTATGGTTCGTGAATATGCAGACATGATGAAGACAACTCTCCGATCAATAACCATCAGCGGGATCTGGAGATCCATAACAGCTCCCACATACTCAACGATTACTTCATGATCGATAGAACCATTTAACATACGAAACCAATTCCCTTTGTCACACGATATTCTACTTATCCGAGGTTTGATCGTCGGTATCTGCATACCTAGTTCTTCCTCGTTACTGATAAGTACTCTTTACTCGTTCCATGTTTTGTCATCCCTTGTGACCCAGTCACATGCTTGCAAGCTATCTAGATGACATTCCACCGAGAGGGCCCAGAGTATATCTATCCGTCATATGGATGGACAAATCCCAATCTTGGTCTATGCGCTTCAACACATACTTTCAGAATACCCAATGACACCTTTATAACCGCCCGATTCTGAGCGGCGTTTGATGTCATCAAAGTATCCATCCGGTGATGGTGATTAACATAACCTCATGGTCGAAGGATTAGGTTACTATGTATTTCAAAGCTTACGCAATACGAACTTAATGACTTGATCTTATGCTACGCTTACTATGGGTGTGTGTCCATCACATCATTCTCCTAATGATATAACCTTGTTATTAATCACATCCAATGTCCATGATCAGGAAACCATGATCATCAATCAATCAACAAGCTAGTTCAACAAGAGGCTTACTAGGGACTCTTTTATGTTTACAAAACACACAAGTATTAGTGTTTCCTAATAATACAATTATAGCATGGGATGTAAACATTCATCATAAACACAAATATATAATAATAACCACTTTTATTATTGCCTCTTGGGCATATCTCCAACAGTCTCCCACTTGCACTAGAGTCAATAATCTAGATTACATGGTAATATACCGAACACCCATGGCGTTCTGGTGTTGGTCATGCTTTTCTCTAGGGAGAGGTTTAGTCAGTGGATCTACTACATTCATATCAGTGTGTACTTTGCAAATCTTTATGTCACCATCTTGGACATACTCGCGAATAGCATGGAACCGTAGCTTGATGTGCTTCAGCTTGCTATGTGACCTTGGCTCCTGTGCATTAGCTATGGCTTTGTGTTGTCACAGTAGATGGCCATCGGGTCTAACGCACTGGGAACCACGCCAAGTTCAGTAATGAACTCCTTCATCCATATGGCTTCTTGAGCAGCCTCCGAAGCAGCTATGTATTCCGATTCAGTTGAAGATTTCGCCACAACGCTCTGCTTGGCACTCCTCCAGCTCACTGCAGCACCATTCAAAATAAATACGTATCCAGACTGTGACTTCGAGTCATTTGGATCGGTGTTCCAACTAGCATCAGTGTAACCATTTACAACAAGTTGTTCATCACCTCCATAAGAAAGAACCATATCCTTAGTCCTATTCAGGTACTTTAGGATATTCTTGGCTGTCCAAAGGTTCCATTCGGGATCACTTTGATATCTGCTAGTCAAACTAACAACATGTGCTATATCCGGTCTTGTACACAGCATGGCATACATGATAGAACCTATGGCCGAGGCATAGGGAATTTTATTCATATTTTCTCTATCTTCTGCCATAGCCGGACTTTGAGTTTTACTCAAGGTCTTACCTGACAACATGGGCACGAACCCTTTCTTGCTCTCTTCCATTCTAAACTTCTTTAGAACTTTGTCTAAGTATGTACTTTGTGAAAGCGCTATTAGGCGTCTTGATCTATCTCTATAAATCTTGATGCCTAGAATATATGCCGCTTCGCCAAGATCCTTCATCGAAAAACTATTATTCAAATAAGTTTTGACGCTATTAAGAAGTTCTATATCATTCCCAATCAACAATATGTCATCTACATATAGTACTAGGAATGCTATAGAGCTCCCACTCACTTTCTTGTAGATACAAGCTTCTCCATAAGTTTGTATAAATCCAAAGTTTTTGATTGCTTTATCAAAACGTTGATTCCAACTCCGGGATGCTTGCTTCAGTCCATAAATGGAGCGCTGAAGTTTGCATACCTTGTCAGCATCACTAGGATCGACAAAACCCTTGGGTTGTACCATATACAACTCTTCCTCAATGTCACCATTAAGGAACGCCATTTTGACATCCATCTGCCAAATTTCATAATCGAAATATGCAGCGATTGCTAACATAATCCTCACAGACTTTAGCTTCGCTACTGGTGAGAAAATCTCATCGTAGTCAACTCGTTGAATTTGTCGGAACCCTTTCACGACAAGTCGAGCTTTATAGACGGTAACATTACCATCAGCATCTGTTTTTCTTTTGAAAATCCATTTGTTCTCGACAGCCTTACGGCCATCTGGTAAGTCCACCAAAGTCCATACTTGGTTTTCGTACATGGATCCCATTTCGGATTTCATGGCTTCTAGCCATTTGTTGGAATCTGGGCTCACCATAACTTTTTCATACGTCACAGGGTCATCAGTGTTGTCCACTAACATGACGTTCAAGGCAGAGTCATACCACTCAGGAGTGGTACGAACCCTCGTTGACCTGCGAGGTTCAGTAGTAACTTCGTTCGAAGTTTCATGATCATCATCATTAGCTTCCTCTCCAGTTGGTGCGGCACGCGAAACATCTTCCGGTGCTGCGCTACTCTCAACTCCGAAAGAAGGTTCAATAACCTCGTCGAGTTCTACTTTCCTTCCAGTCACTTCTTTTGAGAGAAATTCCTTCTCCAGAAAGGATCCATTCTTAGCAACAAAAACTTTGCCTTCGGATCGATGATAGAAGGTATACCCAATTGTTTCTTTAGGGTATCCTATGAAGACGCATTTCTCCGCTTTGGGTTCAAGCTTATCAGGCTGTAACTTCTTTACATATGCTTCGCAACCCCAAACTTTAAGGAACGACAACTTAGGTTTCTTACCAAACCACAATTAAATGCGGTGTCGTTTCAACGGATTTAGATGGTGCCCTATTTAAAGTGAATGTGGCTGTCTCTAATGCATAGCCCCAAAATGATAACGGTAAATCTGTAAGAGACATCATAGACTGAACCATATCTAAGAGAGTTCGATTACGACGTTCGGACACACCATTAAGCTGTGGTGTTCCCGGCGGTGTCAACTGTGAAAGTATTCCACATTTCTTTAAATGCATGCCAAACTCATAACTCAGATATTCACCTCCGTGGTCAGAACGCAGAAACTTAATCTTCTTGTTACGATGATTTTCCACTTCACTTTGAAATTCCTTAAACTTCTCGAAAGTTTCGGATTTATGTTTCATAAAGTAGACATACCCATATCTACTCAAGTCATCCGTGAAAGTGAGAACATAACGATATCCACCACGCGATGCTACACTCATTGGACCGCACACATCGGTATGTATTATTTCCAATAAATTCATAGCTCACTCCATTATTCCAGAGAATGGAGTCTTAGTCATTTTTCCCATTAGACATGCTTCGCATATTTCAAGTGATTCAAAATCAAGTGATTCAAGAAGTCCATCAGAATGGAGTTTCTTCATACGCTTCACTCCAATGTGACCAAGGCAGCGATGCCACATGTATGTAGAATTATCATTCAATTTTATTCGTTTAGCATCTATGTTGTGAACATGTGTATCACTACTATCGAGATTCAATAAGAATAAACCATTCATCTCAGGTGCATAACCATAAAAGATATTACTCATATAAATCGAACAACCTTTATTCTCAGACTTAAAAGAGTAACCGTCTCGCAATAAACAAGATCCATATATAATGTTCATGCTTAACACAGGCACCAAATAACAATTATTTAAATTTAAAACTAATCCCGATGGTAGATGCAGAGGGAGCATGCCGATGGCGATCACATCAACCTTGGAGCCATTTCCAACGCGCATCGTCACCTCGTCTCTCGCCAGTCTTCATTTATTCCGCAGCTCCTGTTTCGAGTTACAAATATGAGCAACCGAACCAGTATCAAATACCCAGGCACTACTACGATTACTAGTAAGGTACACATCTGTAACATGTATATCGAATATACCTTTCTTCTTGATGTTGCCGTTCTTCAGATCCGCTGTATTTGGGGCGATTCGCTTCGATGACCAGCACCCTTGCAGTAGAAGCACTCAGTTTCAGGTTTAGGACCAGCCTTGGGCTTCTTAGCAGGTGCGGCAGCTTTCTTGCCATCCTTCTTGAAGTTGCCCTTGTTCTTAGGCTTGCCCCGTTTCTTGAAATTGGTGGTCTTATTGACCATCAACACTTGGTGCTCCTTCATGATCTCCACTTCAGCAGTTTTCAGCATGGACGATAGTTCAGGCAACGTCTTGTTCATGCGGCATATTGTAGTTCATCACAAAGTTCTTGTAACTTGGTGGCGTTGATTGGAGGACACGGTGAATCCCCAATTCATTAGGAATCGGTATCCCCAACTCTCGAAGTTTGTTTGCGTGCGGGACATGGTGAGCACGCGTGCTAACGGAGCTACCCTCTTCCATCTTGTAGGTAAAGAACTTCTCGGAATCTTCATAGCTTTCCATGGCCGCGCGAGTCTCAAAGATGAGTTTAAGCTCCTTAATGATCTCAAACGGGTCATGGTGCTCAAAACGCTTTTGAAGCTCCGATTCTAAACCGTCTGAGATGGCACATCGAATCGTGGAGTAGTGATGTTTCCGAGTGGCATAAACATTCTTTATGTCATCGGTGGCATCTTCTGCAGGTGGGTCACCTAGCGGTGCTTCGAGCACATAGGCTAACTGACCAGCCCTGAGGACGATGAAACCAGTCCGTGAAATTGCTTCCATTGTTCTTAAGTTTTTCTTTCTCTAGGAACGCATTGAAATTGATGGAAACGTTCGCCATAATCTACAACAAATTTGCAAGTAGTTTAGACTAAGTTTATGATAAATAGTGTTCAAATTTAATTCTTAAATCAACTAGGTGAACTCCCACTCAAAACAACATCCCTCGAGTTGTTTAGTGATTACACGAACCAAATCCACTACACCAAGTCCGATCATCACGTGAGATGATGTAGCTTCATTAGCGAACATTCTTCATGTTCATCATATCAATCATATGACTCATGCTCTACCTTTCGGTATTCCGTGTTCCGAGACCATGTCTGTACATGCTAGGCTCGTCAAGATTAACCTTAATTTCCGCATGTGCAAATCTGGCTTGCACCCTTTGTATGCACACGTAGAGTCTATCACACCCGATCATCACGAGATGCTTCGAAACGACGAGTCTTAGCAACGGTGCCAACTAAGGACAAACACTTTATTACTTGATATTTAGTGAGAGGGATCATCTTATAATGCTACCATCGTGATCTAAGCAATACAAGATGCATAAAGGATTAACATCACAGGCAAATCATAATTAGTGTGATATGATATGGCCCTTTCTTCTTATGCCTTCGATCTCCATCTCCAAAGCACGGACATGATCTCCATCATCACCAGCATTGCGTCAAGGTCCGTGGCGCCGCTTCATGGTTGTCCATCATCACTAGCAACTATTACAACTACTTGGAACAAAGCTATTACAAGATGAATAGACACGCAGGTCTTAACAGAATTAAAGACAACCATTAGGCTCCTGCCGGTTGCCATATTACAACAAGGATCATTGCATACATCAAATACAATCACAATCACATGTAGGCCATATCACATCACAAAACCCCTGCAAAAACAAGTTAGACGCCTCTAATTTTCTTTGCAAGTTATACGTGGCTTGGGGCTTTCGACTAAGAATGCATCTTACCTACGAAACTGAACCACAACGTTGATACAAGTGCTATCAAGTGCAAAGTGTATATTCGATCTATACTATGATGGGAGAAACAGACACTCGCAAAGCCACTTGTGCAAAGCAAGTTGCACGTCAAGCGTGGAGCAAGTCTCATGTACGATGACATGTAATGTTAGCCCGGGCCGCTTCATCCCACCATACCGCAAGATGCAAAGTACACACATAGCAAAAGACGGCACGAGCACCAACGCCCACAACCTCATTGTGTTCTACTCGTGCAACAGATCTACGCATAGACAAGGCTCTGATACCACTGATGGGTTCGTAGCATGGAAAACAAAAAAATTCTACCGCAAGAACGAACAAAACCCAGATCTAATCTAGACAAAAGCCAAGATCTAATCTATTAGACATGAGCAACGAGACAGATCGGTACTAACCCTCGTAGAACCAAAAGCGTTACGAGATTAGATCTCGTGGATGATGTAGTCGATCACTTGCCGATCTCAAGATCATGTGGACGATCCTTCCGCACGTGTTCATCGGTAGCGCTGCAGACGGTCACACGTCTTGGTCGAAGCAGACCTTCCTCTCCCTGTTCCAGCGAGCAGCGGAGGTAGTAGATCTTCTCCACGGAATCCCAGCAGCATGACGGCGTGGTGGTGGTGGTGGAGATGAGAATTCTGCAAGGCTTCGCCTATGCCTGTGCAGAAGAAAGGTGGAGGAGAGAGGCGGCTGAGATTGGTTGTTATGAGAGGAGGGACAAGAGGGGGCGCCCCCTCCCTTCTATTTAAAGGAGGGAGGCGCGCCTGGGGAGGGGAGTCCTAGTAGGACTCCCCTCCTTGGGCCGGCGGTGGGAAGGGGGGAGGAATCCTCCTCCCCCACGAATCCGTGTCTTGCCCCACTTGGTCTCCTTGATCCCTTTCTTGGTTTTCAAGTAAACCCCAAGAAATCCTCTAGAACCTTCCAGAACATTCCGAAACCTTCTAGAATCTCCATACAAACACTCCGGAACATTTCCCAACTTAGAAAATGATCCCCAATATATGAATCTTATTCTCCGGACCATTCCGGATCTCCTTGTGATGTCCCGGATCCATTCCGAGACTCCGAACAACATTCGGTCTCCAACGCAAATTCCATATCTACTTAAAACAACTTCAACCTTATGTGTCACCCTACGGTTCGTGAATATGCAGACATGATGAAGACACCTCTCCGATCAATAACCATCAGCGGGATCTGGAGATCCATAACGGCTCCCACATACTCAACGATTACTTCATGATCGATAGAACCATTTAACATACGAAACCAATTCCCTTTGTCACACGATATTCTACTTATCCGAGGTTTGATCGTCGGTATCGGCATACCTAGTTCTTCCTCATTACTGATAAGTACTCATTACTCATTCCATGTTATGTCATCCCTTGTGACCCAGTCACATGCTTGCAAGCTATCTAGATGACATTCCACCGAGAGGGCCCAGAGTATATCTATCCTCATATGGATGGACAAATCCCAATCTTGGTCTATGCGCTTCAACACATACTTTCAGAATACCCAATGACACCTTTATAACCGCGCCCGATTCTGAGCGGAGTTTGATGTCATCAAAGTACCCATCTGGTGATGGTGATTAACATAACCTCATGGTCGAAGGATTAGGTTACTATGTATTTCAAAGCTTACAGCAATACGAACTTAATGACTTGATCTTATGCTACGCTTACTATGGGTGTGTGTCCATCACATCATTCTCCTAATGATATAACCTTGTTATTAATCACATCCAATGTCCATGATCAGGAAACCATGATCATCGATCAATCAACAAGCTAGTTCAACAAGAGGCTTACTAGGGACTCTTTTATGTTTACAAAACACACAAGTATTAGTGTTTCCTAATAATACAATTATAGCATGGGATGTAAACATTCATCATAAACACAAAGATATAATAATAACCACTTTTATTATTGCCTCTTGGGCATATCTCCAATAGTCACCTCAAAAATTATTCTTTCTTTTTATCACTTACCTACTCGAGGACGAGCATGAGTTAATCTTGGGGATGTTGATACATTGCAAATGTATCTATAATTTTTGATGTTCCATGCTTGGTTTTGTCTACTTTCTTGTGTTTTGTCCACACTTTGGAGTACTTTTTATATGATTTCTTGGACTAACCTATTAACAAGAGCCACAGTGCCAGTTGCTTGTTTTCTGCTGTTTTTGGTTCCAGGAAGTCAGAAAGTGAATATTCTCGGAATTGGACGGGACAAAAGCCAAAGTTATTATTTTACCGAGGGACACTTGGAGCCAGAATACGAGACAGAGAGGGGCTGGGGCCCGGCCACACTACCTGGCTGTGACCGAGGCTTGGCCGCACTGGGGTGGTCTGATGCCTGTGCCCAGGCACCCCCTCGGCCTCTCCTTCCGCCTATATATTGCCTCTGATATGGAAACCCTAAGTACCCAATCAAAAATCCACTAAAGAGTCTGTAGCCGCCGTCATCTCCATCCCTAGATCGGGAGGGATATGAAGCTCTTCCCGACACCCTGCCAGAGAGGGGAATTCACCCTGGAGGCCTTCTTCATCATCATGCAAGCCTCCGGTGTGATGCGTGAGTAGTTCATCTCTGGACTATGGGTCCATGTAGTAGCTAGATGGCTGGTTCTCCTCCTTTGTGCTTTCATATCTAGATCTTGTGAGCTCCATTCATGATCAAGATCATCTATTTGTAATCATACATGTTGTGTTTGTGGGGATCCGATGGATATTGAGATGCTATTTCAGATTGATTATTGATTCTATCATGTCTTTGTTATTTGTGATCTTGCATGCTTTCCGTTGTTAGTAGCTATCTTGGCCAAGTAGATGCTAGCAACTCCAAGAGTTAGTATTTATGCTCGATAGTGGGTTCATGCCTCTGGTAATCTGGGGAAGTGACAGAAATCTCTAAGGTACTAGATGTGCTGTTGCTACTAGGAAGAAAACAACAATCCTTTGTTCATAGAACAATCGTATTGTTTACATTACACGCAATTCATAAAGAAATAATCTGTTGCTTGCAACTTAATACTGGAGGGGGTTCGGATGATAACCTGAAGGTGGATTATTAGTCATAGATGCAGTTGGATGGCGGTCTATGTATAATGTTGTAATGCCCAATCGAATCTCAGAGGAGTCAAGATGATTAGTATATGCATGTATTGCTTTCTCGATGTTTGTCAATTGCCCCGCTGTAATTTGTTCACCCAGCATGTTATCTCTCTAAGGAGAGCCACCTCTAGTGAACTATGGATCCCGGTCCTTTTCTTTACACACAATCTATAAACTGTTTACTGCTTTGTGTTTAATTTCTGCAAACTTTTACTTTCTTCCATTCGATACGTTTAATCCTTTGTTTTCAGCAAAACACGGTGAGATTGACAACCTCATCGCAAGTTGGGGACAGAGTTCTGTGGTTGTGTTGTGCAGGTCTCCACGTTGCTACTAGCACCGGTAGTGTGCCCTGCCAAGGCTCAGCTAGCAACACCTTTGGGGTGTTTCCTTGCTCCTACTGGTTCGATTAAAGCTTGGTTTCATAACTAAGGGAAACTTACTGTTGTGCTCATCATACCTTCCTCTTGGGGTTCCCCAACGAGCTCGTTAATACACGAGTCAGCAACCACCAGCTTACAGTCGCCGTATATGATGAGCCTCTTGGCACCACAGGCTTTCGCCATTCGCATCCCATGGATTAAGGCCTCGTACTTGGCTTCGTTATTGGAGGCCGTGAACTGCATTCGCAGAACATATTTCATCTTGTCTCCTTGGGGCGATGTCAGTATGACACCTGCGCCAACTCCGTCCTTTCTCTTGGACCCGTCGAAGTGCATTGTCCAAAGATAGGACGTATCTGGCTTGTCAGGGAGCTGGTTCTCCATCCAGTGCACGAGAATGTCCGGCAAGACTTGTGACTTGATTGCGTCGCGCTTCTCATATGTGATGTCTCGTGGAGACAGTTCGATTCCCTAGAGCGCGACTCGTCCAGTGGCATCAGGATTATTGAGTATATGCCCGAGCGGGGCGTTGTTTACCGCCACGATTGGGTGCTCCTGGAAGTAGTGGCATAGTCGCCTCGTTGTCATGAAGACGCCATACGCCAGCTTCTGTTAGTGCGGGTACCACTGGTTTGTTGGTGTGAGCACCTCGCTGAGGTAGTATACTGGACGCTGGACCCCGTGGACCTTATTTTCTTCGGCTCGTTCCACCATGAGCACCGTGTTGACCACCTGGTTGGTGGCGGAGATGTAGAGCAGTAGTTGTTCCTTTTCGCGAGGTGTCACCAGTACTGGCGAGGTGGATAGTAGACGCTTGAGGTCTTCGAATGCTGCTTGCGCCTCGTCTATCCACTCGAACTTGTCAGCTTTACGGAGAAGTTGGTAGAAGGACAGTGCCTTTTCGCCCATTCGACTGATGAATCGACTGAGCGCCACGATTCTCCCAGCCAGCTGCTGGACGCCTTTTACATTCTTCAGCTTCTCCATGGCCAGTATGGCCTTTATTTTCTTCGGGTTTGCTTCAATCCCTCTCGCAGAGATGAGATACCCGAGTAGTTGCTGAGATGGTACGCCGAAGGCGCATTTGTCCGGATTGAGCTTGATCCGGTAGCGGTCAAGGTTAGCGAAGGTCTCGCGGAGATCGTCGATTAACGTGGCTTCCTCTTTGGTTTTGATGACAATGTCGTCAACATAGACTTGGATGTTGCGACCAAGTTGGTTCTTGAGGCAAGCTTGCATGCACCGCTGATAGGTGGCTCCTGCGTTTTTAGCCCAAAAGGCATCGTGTTGTAGCAGAACACACCAAAGGGCGTTGTAAACGCTATTTTCTCCTAGTCTTCCTCCTTCATTCGAATCTGATTGTAGCCTAAGTAGGCGTCGAGGAAGCAGAGGCGCTCACATCCCGCAGTGGATTCGATTATTTGATCGATTCGTGGCAACGGGAAGTGATCCTTTGGGCAGTGCTTATTTAAGGAGGTGAAGTCCATGCACATCCGCAGGATATCTGTGTCTTTTTTAGGCACAAGCACTGTGTTAGCGAGCCAGGTGCTTTCCTTGATATCGCGTATGAAATTTGCGTCGAAGAGTCTATTGATCTCCATACCGACAGCTTTTGCTCTTGGTTCAGATAGTCGCCGTATTGTTTGTTTGACTGGCCTTGCTTCTGGATTCACGTTGAGTGAGTTCTCGGCGAATTCCATGGGAACCCCTGGCATGTCCGCTAGACACCAGGCAAATATTTCCTAGTGCTCACGGAGGAATTCGACGAGCACGAGTTCCTATGCGGAACTCAAGTTGTTGGCGATGAGGGTCGTCTTGGTCGGGTCCGTTGGGTGGACCTGGACTTTCTTTGTGTGCACCGACAAGTCAAAGGATAGGTCGGGTGAACTTGGCCTACTCAGGGGAGTCAAACTGTTGTCTGTCGACTCCTTTAGTTTTGCGAGTTCTTCTTGCATGCCAAAGGACTAGGAGATTCTGTTGAATCCCCTGTTGCAGCTGTCGGACCTCTCGAAGCTTCCGTTGATTGTGATGACGTTGTTTGGGCCTAGCATCTTCATCTGTAGATAGGTGTAGTGTGGTATTGCCATAAACCTTGCGAACGCGACATGTCCGAGGATGCAGTGGTATTGTGAGGGCCAGTCGATGACTTCAAAGTCGATGCGCTCTCGCCGAAAATTCTGCGGCGTGCCAAAGATGATGTCAAGGTTGATTTTGCCCAGGGGGTATACGCCCTTCCCTGGGACAATGTCGTGGAACGTCGTGTCCGAAACTTCCAGACAGGTCAGAGGGATCCTCATCACGTGCAAGGTACTTGCGAACATGAGGTTGATGCCACTCCTGCCGTCCATGAAGACGTGACTCATATCGAAGCCCCCGATCTGCACCTCGAGTATGGGGGGACAGTGGCCTAGACGAGGAACTTGGCGCGGGTGGTCGCGCTTGTCGAAGGTGATGCAGGACTCGCTTCCACTGAGGTACTCAGTGGTGGAAGGTGGAGAGTTTATCGCCAAATTGACTTGGCAAGTGATTGCCTTCTGCATTCGATTGGAGGGGCGCCCTTTTTGGGTCATCCCCATGTTGCCCACGGCTCGTGGGTACGGCTCACCTCTTTAATGCTGGACTGGTGCAGCCGCAGGTGGTGGTGGCCTAGGCGGTGGTGGTGGAGCTCCATGTGCCACAGTGCCTGGGGCAGCTCCATAGCCCTGGTTGATCGCGTCGCGATTCATCTGGGCTAGGCCCTCGTGGAGTTTAAGGAACTCACGGCAATCCTTTAGAAGGTGGCTGGATTTTTTCTTGTCGTCGTGCTTGTCGATATAGAAGTGCATGTTGCATGGTCCGGACAGTTTGTCCTGGATGGATGTTGCTGGTGCCTCTTCGCGAATGCGGTGTTGCCACACTTGCGTGGTTTTCCCAGCATCATGGTATCCTCCGCTACGATATCACTGTTGCAGTTGTCATCACGTTTGTCGGCGTAGCTAGCCGTGACCATGTTGACTTTGTCGCGGTCCTTGTAGACGCGCATTCGACGTTTCCCTTAGCGGTCGCGTCTATGCCCAAGGTCGTCTTCATCATCGGAGTAGGTGCGGTTTTTTACCGAATCTTCTCCGTCCGCCCACCGATTCACGATCTCCATCAGGTGGTCGATTGTTTTGGGCTTCGAGCGGCCCAGCTCCTCCCTGAGCTCTATATGGCGGACATTGCCGTTGAACACGTCGATTGCACGGTCTTCCGAGATGTTTTCTGCGAAGTTCTTGATGATGGACCACCTCTGGATGTACGAGCGCATCGACTCGCCAGACCTTTGGTGGCAACCTCTTAGTTCTTCGATTGACGCGGGCCTTTTGTAAGTGCCCTTGAAGTTGCGCATGAAGCTATAGACCAGCTCTTCCCAACTGTGAATTGATCTGCGGGAGATTGTTGAGCCATGCGCGGGCGGCGCCTTGCAGCTGTAGCTGCAGGCATTGCATTGTCGTGCTTGAGCTTCCACCGTGTAGCCTGATGGAGGAGATGTGATCCTCCAGCCAGATTTTCGGGTCCTGCAGGCCGTCAAATTTTGGGTTCTCCGATGGGAGTTTGAACCCCTTAGGCATTCGCTTCTGCCTGATGGCCCTACTGAAGCATCTGGCGCCGTAGAGCTCTGTCTCGTCTTCTTTCGAGTCAGTCGAGCGAGCACGCCTTGCCTGCATCTTGTCGACCTTGCGTTGCGTGATGTCATCACACGCGTCATAGTCATGGTCACGCTGCCGTGAGCGACATCATCGTGACAGATCGTGGCTATCGTTGCTGGAGGAGTACAAGTAGTAGTATTTGGCCAGAGCCTTGCTTTTCTTCGGCTCTGGTGTTGGTTCTTTGTTGAGGGCAGCCTCGATTAGCCCCAGGCCCGCGATCATAGATTGGTGCATGGCAGCTTGCGTATCTCTAGCCGGTGGCTGGTTGTTGAGGAGGTACATGGTGGCTGCTGTCACCGCAGCTTGCGGTGTCTTCGGGGGCACGTTGCCTCGTGTGTCCACCGTCATAGAGCTGAAGTCAAGGACTTTCGCGGTTTCTACGCGCTCCTGGTCAGTGAGGTGGGCCAGTCGAGATCGTCTTTTGTTGGCCAGGTACTCGTTGCCTTTAGAGGAGGATCCTCCATGGGAGGAGAGCTGAGCTCGTCGAAGACTCGACTCATCCGCCGCCTTTGTGCGCATGTCGAGTTGTGCGATCACCTGATGTTGGCGTTTGAATTCTTCCTTCAACAGCCAATGGTAGCCCATCAGCAGGTCCTGCGATGAGTTAGGGGGTAGAGGGTTGCCCCATAGAGCTTCTCGACAGCAGGCCCACTTGTTGTCGTTGAGGTGGATCTGCACGCGCTCGCCGATGTTCTCATTCGTTGTGGGGTGTTGTGCTCCTCCTGTCCCATTGTTGGTGGGCACACTGTTGGTAGGGCCGCCATTTGTGGGGCCACCATTTGTGACTGGTATACCGCCGTTGGTCGGTCTAGTGCTGGTGCCGGTGTTTTCGCGATTGACACCGGTGTCACCCGCGTTGATGATGGCGCACATGAAGTGATTGGGGAAGCTGTTGCTTCCACAACTTTCAGATTCGAAGCCGTAGGCTCCATCTTCTGTGGCCAGATCGGATCTGCGACTGCTGTCGCTGTCTGTGCTCCCAGCTGTTGCCGGGGTGTTGAGCTCGCTGAGGGTGCCGGTTGGTGGCAGGAACCACGATGCGGGAGCAATCGCGGGTGTCGTTGGCTGGCCGGGCATGCGAAGCGTGCCTAGTTGACCGACCTGGAAGTGGAAACTCCCGATCGCCAGGCTGATCCCATCACCCACGGACTCGAAAGCCGGGCGAGTGGCCGTCGTGTGAACGTTGAAGTCGAAAGCACCGAAGAGCTGGCGAATCTCCGCAGTTGCAGAGTTGTAGATCGCGGTTGATGGGGCCGAAGAAGCCGCGACATCAACACTCCTAGTTCCCACAAACGACGCCAATTGACAAGGGTTTAACTCATCAATGCCCATTGTTATGGACTTGGGTTTTGGAGAAGGAGGGAGCGCTGGAGGCATGAATCGTCTAGCAAACAAGCACACAGGGACGCAAGGTTCACCCAGGTTTAGGCCTTGTAGAGGTCCCTACTCCTGCTTGTCTGCTCTTGGAATTATCGAGGGAGTCAAAAGTTACAGGGGTGCGCAGATGCAATCTGGCGATGGTTGTATAAACTAGGATTGTGATTGTCCTCCTCGCTGCCCCCTCCTAGCCTTTATATAGATAGGCTAGGTCTCGGGTAGCAGGTCGAGTCAGTTACAGATTAGGGTTCGTCTTTTGAACTTTCTATCTAGAGCTTCTTCTTGCACCACAAGCAATCGTAGAGTCCGTGGGTCACCCGAATTCTGTATTGGGCCTTGGCAACACCGTGGGCTTCTTCCGTATCCGGACCGTATATGCCAAACTCGAATACCTCTAGGGTATACCCATGTCAGGGGAAGTGCGGTCCTAATACATTGGACTATCCCTCCCCCCATAATGCCAACATTAAGGAATTCAATTCTCTTATTATCATTTTGTGATATGTGAGCTTTATTGATGAGTAGTGGCTATGACCCCAAGGATAATTCTTCGCGATGTCATGCCACAAACTATTACATGGTAGCCTCAGCCACCGCCCCTTCTCTACGAAAGATTGGTTCTTGGTTTGTGCTTTTAAGTAATCTAAGTTTCACATTGCCATTTTTATTGATGTTCGATGTCTTTCTGTTCTTCACAGTGTGAAATCTTAACCTAATCCGGTCTCCATCCCGTGAAAACATTCTTTCCAACATATATGTCCCCAAAACTTGAACCTAGCAGTTTTTGGTCAAAGAGGACCGGAGTCTCCGGTGTGCTTACACCGGAGTCTCCGGTCCGGGGGGTTTCGGGTTGTGACTTAAGGGGGCAGGGTGAGAGAGTCACTTAAACTCTTTCTTCCACCCCGACCCCCACCCTCACAAACCTCCTCCTCCTCCAAAACTGCTGCCCGGAGGCTAATTTGCCGCCGGGATCCGCCGTGCCGCCAGCCAACTCCACCTTCTCCACCCTTGGGACCTTCCCCTCCAGTGGAATCTCCCCAATGGACAGATCTGGTACAGTTTCCTCTCACCATGAACCTAGGGTTCATCCCCTTTGTTTGTTTTGAGTTTTGTACTAGTTTGTCTCTTGGAACAACATGCCTGCATGCACTACTTCACACTAGCCTTGTATCTCTGCCCGATCTACTGGAATCACTCTCATCTGCAGCCTCCTGTGCAAATCAAAATCTCTAGACCGGAGATTCCGGTTGGTCAGTCCGGAGATTCCGGTCCAGGCTGGAGACTCCGGTCTGTCTGACCGAAAACTCCGATCTAGGCCGGAGATTCCGGTGTTGCACTCCGGAGACTCCGGTGTAGATTGCCTCCAGCACATCCAACATAGCTATGAGGGTCGTGTGCCTATCTCCTGGACATATATGCTTACCCCCATGCTACCCCCTCTCTCTCTGTTCATAGGTGGCTATGGGTCTCGTCGTGGTCGCACCAAGGCCAAGTCCAAAAGAGCAGATCCTCAATTTGATGAAGAGGTTGGGCAGTATATTATTCCACCATCCAACCGCAGGAAGCAGCTCAGAGATGCTGAGTATATGAGGAAGAACCGAGAACGGATTGAGGAGGAGAACCGGGCCAAGAGGGCCAAGTATGACAATTTGCAGTCTCTTGCTCACATGTCAAATAAGGAGTTCTGAGAGCTTTGAAAGACTAATTTCTATGAGTTGCCAAGGACTAGTGAGGATCCTTGTTATTGGAGGAGGGAACAGAAGGTATTCATGACTGATATCTACCGCAAGCTCACCATGTCCCTAGTTTGTCCACAGAGGTACATGGAACTTGAGTACATGCATGCCAACAACTACTTTGCAGATGCTATGTGGATCACAGAAAAGCTTGGGTTGTATAGGCTCATGGAGCTCCGAGAAGATTACATTATTCCCCTTGTCCAGCAATTCTATGCCACTGTGGTGTTTGGGACTGATCAAGCAAGGACCATGACCTGGATGTCAGGCGATGTTCGTTGCACAACTACCTTTTTTGACTTTGCCGGGTCATCCATGAGACCTTTTAGGGTGTGGCTGTTCATACAGGACATCGTATGCATGATGCTGCACTTGGAGAGAGCAAGAACAAGTTGGCTCCTCTCTATGATAGGGATGTTGTTGTCGGTGAGGCTAAGGGCCTCAAACCTCTATACAACTTGCTGCTCAGAATATTCCGCCACAGTATCTCTCCTAGTGTTGGCAATGATGATGCCATTAGATGTGGGCTTGTCAACCTACTTCACCATGCTCACAAGATATATCTTGCCGGTCCTGATTCTGATGGGTTTGCTATTGATGTGATGGATTACATTTTTTAGGAGATGCACCATCCTATTCTCTATAGGAAATCTCCTCCATATGCTCCTCTTGTGATGAGGCTTATCAACACTTAGACTCATGGATCACCACTTGCTCTACCTCCCAACCTTACAGAACATGCCTCGGTGTCTCTTCAGAAGAAAGGGAAGATGGTGACTAGACAGCCATTTGAGAGTGAGGATGAGGAGATCTCTGAGGCTGAGCGTGCTCATACCCCTCCTAGGGGCTCCAGGAGGAAGAATGCCTCCAATGTTCCCATCCCTCCAGTCACACGTGAGGTTATCAAGGAGAAAATCAAGAAGGCATCCTTTTGGGAGAAGACCCTTTGTCGCATGAATGTTTACATTTGTAAGGAACAACATGATGCTTACAAGAGAAACTGCAGGATTGAGAAACTTCTCAATGACATCAAGGCTCAAGGTGAGGAAGAAGGGGAAGGTGAGTCAGAGTACAATGATGAACATGGAGCTGAACCATCTGCAGAGTATGATCACACACTTTTTTTTGGGGCTTGGAATGCCATGAATGCCAGCCTAGTTGACTGGCAGACCTTCTTTGAGGTTACTTCTGGTGTTGCACCTCAGGGCACCTCTTCTTATCGCCCTCACGGCAAAGGGCTACATACCTCTATTGCTGATGATGATTATGATCAGGTTGAGGATGAGGATGATGATGACAATGATGAGTCCGAGTGATTTTTTTTGGGACGATAGCGGGCACTTTTTCCTTTTCGGTGTTTCGATGCCAAAGGGGAGAAGTTGTCCATTAGGAGCATCGGGATTTGCATGGGTTGGGCTGTCGTCTTTATATCTTTATGTTCGAACATTTGCTTTCATTTGGTTCTTGTGAGACTTATTTGGCGTATGTGAACTATTGTTGTGTGTGCACATATCTATGCCCGTTCCTTATTGTAATATCTATCCATTACCTGACATATCTATGCGTGTATCATTTGTTTATCTTGCTGCACAACGTCAGGGGGCATAACTATGTTTTGTCACAAATTCCATGCAAAATCTGGTGTTGTCATCGAACACCAAAAAGGGGGAGATTGAAAGGACATTTATTGTCATAATCTGTTGTCGTGTTCGTTAACAACATAAGGTACATTTTATTGTGTGTTAATGTCTACAGGTAAATCCATTGAAAAGGGAAAAAGTCATAATGGTATGGGAAATCTCATGGCCAAATCCATGTTTACCTGAAGATTTCAGACCGGAGTCTTCGGTGTGCAAACATCGGAGTCTCTGGTGTGGTCCGGAGTTTCCCCTGGAATTCCCGGTGTGTGGCCTGGACTTGGCCCAGGGCCAAACTGTGTGGTGGTCCGGAGATGGACCGGATATGAGCCGGAATCTCCGGTGTGTCTCCTCAGGCCGGAGTTTCCGGTGTGGACACACCGGAGTCTCTGATGTCTCTGGTCCGGAGTTACGACTAGAGTCTCCGGAGTGGACGCCAAGCATCTGCCCAAACCAGCCAGAGTAGTGGTCCGGAGATGGACCGAAGGTGGGGCGGAGTTTCCGGTCTAGACCGGAGTCTCTGGTCTGCCAGACCGGAGTCTCCGGTGTGATTGGTCCCCAATGGTCAGAAAATGGTTCACAATGCGTGGCCTATAAATATGGGACCTCGTCCCCTTCCTCCAGTCGCTCGTTCCTGACAGAGAAGACCACACCATTAGAGCCACCAAAACTCCAAGATCTCTTCATCCAACCACCCAAAGTCGTTGATCTTTGGAGAATCAGAGGAGGAGGCATCGATCTACAGCTTCACCAAGAGAGATCTTCATTTCCCCCTCATTCACTTGAGGGCCCCTTGCTCTAGGGTTTCGTTGGAAACCCTGAGCCTTGTTTTGGTTGATTTGATTCTTACAAGCTTGTCTTTGATTGTTTGACAGCTTGCTTGTATTCGGGAGCGTCCAATTTGGTTGTGGATGTGTGCCTCGAACTTGTTGTAAAGGTGTCGGCTTCCACCTCGAAGGTTTTTGTATAGTGGAAGAGGTGAATCGAACCTGTTGGGGTGAGGTTCATCGGAGAACAAGGGAGGCCTCTCGTGGCGTTGGTGGTTTGAAACCACCCCTCTCCAAACGTAGATGTACTTCCCCTCAAAAGGAAGGAACTACGGAAAACAAATTCTTGTGTCTCCGCGTGCTCCACTTTGGTTACTTCTATCCTTTACCGCGCTTTACTTATATAGTTCTTGCTTAATATATGTGCTAGTTTGACATATAGGTAAATTCACCATAGTTGCATAATCTAGAGAATTTACCTTTTGTGTCAAACCCTAAATTGAAAATGAGTAAAATTTGAAGTAGCACTTATTCACCCCCCACCCCCCCTCTAGGTGCCCATACGATCCTTTCAGCAATCCTATTTTCTGTTTATTGCAGCAAAGAGACTCCCCTGTTTGGAAAATTTGTTACATGTACCAATTCATAGGCATCATGGTCTAACCGACCGAGGCACGATTTAGGTGATGTTGCAGGAGGCAAACGAGGGTACAAAAAATTACCGTGCCCATTCCATGTTTATCATCATCGCCAATGTAGGCCCAAAAGCTTCTCATCATCAAGAGGAGACAGCTAACATCTAAGCCTGTAGGTCAACTCATGTGGGACCCTCCCAGTTTCAAGGTAATCTAGCAGTTGTGACTTTATCTCCAGGGTGTAGTACTTCCATTTAAGTAGTAGAGATTACCAAGCGTATGGTGTACTTTACTCTTCAATTTTTCAGAACTTTTAGAACGTGAGTGAGATTCTCGAAACAAGAAAAAAAAATTAAGGAGACAATACTCAGTATCTACTTTAATCTGGATGAGTGTGTGCCATCAAGTGCAAAAATCTTGAGATTGATTTCATTGACACGTGATATTGAAGAATCCATATCTGTAGTTTACACATTAAATTCCTGCTCTTTTGCTTATGGTAACATGAACTTATGAATGTATCATTAGAGGTGTTATGTGATCTACAGTTTTACTGTTGTAAGTTGGATTCTGCACACAAATAATCAACAAAACTACAGTGGTGGAGTTGAAGGTTGAGGCGAATGGCATACAGAGAAGGATGAACGGGTGGAGATGGAGGCAAAGCTGGTCGCAACTCACCGTTTTTGGCAAAGTTGAGTGATAGGCTAATGTTGGCAATGCCATGTGCTGCTATTTGCTAGCAAGGGTCATATTGCCAAGGCGCAAGGTATATATCTTTGAGTTAGGGGTAACACTGGGCAACTGAAGCTTGGTGATGTTGAGCTAGAAGTACAACCGAGGTGCTGGTATTCTTGATTGTGATTCTTGGACAATTAGCTACATTATTGGACATTTTTTGTGCGGACGTCTCATGCATTTTCTCTTACTTTTTAAATTCTTTTCTCTCAAGATGAAGGGCATACTTTTGAACATCGTGTTGTGCATATATATTAAGTGTAAACGAAAGTAACGTCCTACTCTTCTTTCTAGCAAGAATTTGAACATCACCTTGTCATTTTATGATTTGAAGGTTAGTTATCTTGCCCAGCACAACCATAAGTCCAGTACATGATGTGCACTGTAAAAGGGGAGAGTTCTGTTGCCTGTCATAAACGGACAAATTAGGTAGAGTGATGCAAGCGCCACAGAATGGGTTGGAAAATTTGATTTATGATGCACTGATAAATATAAAACATATATTCTTGATTTTATAACATGTTGATTTTCTTTTATCAACAGTGATAAGTAGTACTGCGCCACTATAAGTGTTATAGTATTCAGTAGGACTGGGTCATGTTGATTTTCTTTTATCAACAATGATAAGTAGCACTGCGCCACTATAAGTGTTTAATATTCAGTAGGACTGGGTTATTAGTGTGTGGTTCTCCATTATATTGATTGGTCGATGTTCCATTCTCATTCTCATATAAACATGAGAGAAGAGCCGAGAGCAGTCGTTTGTTGAAGAACTGAGGGGAGGTTGCTATAATCGAGGTAAGGTCTACTACTGCAAAAGATATTACAATTACTCATCGAACGAGCATCTATAAAACCTTCTTAACGAGCCATAGCTCCTCCATTAATCTATAAGACCTTTTTAATTGTTAGCGAAATCTGGTAGCAACAGAGTTCGATTCCACACCTTTCAGGTGAATGTTCACTTCTAATATAATTTACCCTATTAGCGCCTTGTGATCCAGTTGATTAAACTAGCACCTCTGCACTTGGCCACTTTGATTAAATTTGCTATCTGCTTCATGTCATTATTATGGCAAGCAGATCAAAATGATATATGCAGATTCCTCAATAGTGTTGAACGTGACTTTCTGGATGTTGCTGCATTTGGAACGGGCTTCACATATAGTTGACTATATTTGGAGCAAAAGCAGAATTATTGATTTATCTTAGTGTTATTAGCATATCCAAATCTGTCACTCTTATCAATGCTTGACGGTGCAACCCCGTTCTAATCAAACTTGTTCATGGAACATGTTATTTTTGTCACAGAAGATTAACCAATTATGGTTTAATTCCATAAAAACTGAGGAGGCAAGAGTAAGTAAATTCTTCCTCCTAGTGCATTGTTGTCTTTTAACAGGAAACAACTATAGTCTTCCCCTTAGATTCATGGTTCACACTGAGATGAACGATGATGGTGTCTAGTCACGCACACCAAGGAAACTAAGTCATGGTTCCTGCTGATTATTGTGGGGACACGCAACGCAAGAATCGTGGTGCAAAATATAGACATAAACGAGTTATGATATTAATCTTCTATGTTGAGAAAGAGTTGTCCCCTTTGTCATAGTGGCCTCCCTGACAAGTTGATCAAGTATGTCAATTAAGTTTTTAACTTCTCTTTCTCATTACATGTGATTCAATTGAGTAACGCACATCATTGAATTCATTTGACTTTTTTTTAATTTTATAAACTAAAAAACATAGTTTGAATCCATAACAAAAATATTTGGGAAATTCTAAGGTGAGTAGCTTGTTGGTTGCAATGTCGTCGAACTGGAATATGGAATACGAGCGAGGATTTGCGACATTTGAAAATGATAGTGGTACCACCATGGAGGAGTGAGACGATGGGGATGGTTTTTTCTCGATTGCTTGTCAGCAAATGATAACACATGCTCAAAAAAACATGAGAACTTTGATGATTCTCTATGGCCATTTTTATTCTCTCACGGTAACATCATGTGTGCGAGAGGGAGGGAGGGAGGGAGGGGTGGAGGGATAACAAGAGGGGGTGGGAGAGGGAGAGCAAGAGGAAGAGGGAAAGAGAGGGGTGAGAGGGAAACAAAAGGTAGGGAAGAGAGAAAGATACAATAAACAAATGTTGTCTAGAGTGACTAGGAAGTACCATCGCAGAACAATTAGAAGAGACATATGCATCCATATCATTCGTGCGAAAGAAGGACAATGATCAAGAACATGATCTTTGGTTAGAGTGACTGAAACTACATGCATTTCTCCTTGGCTAGATGACGTCATTTGTGGCTGAGAAAGAAATTCGATGACCGTAGCAACATACGGGCATTTAACTATGTGGTTCCGGTCGTTCATCCGTACGGAACTGATGATTTTACCCTTACAGTTTACAGGAGGATTATCCATGTCCGCCACCGCTTAGTCAAACTGACAGTTCGCTTGGTTCGATCGTGGGTGTTCGGTCGTGGCTGGGCCGCGCCGGGATACAGGGGATGAGAGGGGGTGAGGAGGCAGAGGATGGGCGGGGATGGTGCTACCAGCCAGCCGACGGCCATGAGGGGGAGAAGCTCGAGGCTGGTTATGCAGGCGGCATCCATTCCCGAAGCTTCCCGCGGTCCTCGCCGCCTGCCTTCCACCGGTCAGACGGTTTCGAGGAAGGGGATCGGAGGCCGGCCGCGCGCGTTCCGTCGGTCCGGTGAGCTCAGGAAGGGGATTGGAGGGCGGCGCCGGTGGACTCAGAGGGGGAACCATGGCGGCAGCTTCAGCCAACAACCGTCGGGTTGCTCTCTCCTTTCACACATCTCACGTGGACCCTCTTGCTTCAGGATCATCCCACCTCTCAACTTTCGTCTGCCCTACCCTCCGATCCCATGTCTCGGGAAGATCCGCACACCCCCGCTCACCATCAGGCTCCACCCTGGCCATGAGCCCTGTTTGAGGGCGCAATCCGCCTAGCCCCACCCTGGCTCCATGCACTCCGCTCAGTCCTTGGCTGGGCATACAAAAAATGCAGGAACCGGAGTAGCCTAGAAGGAGGAGGGGAGCCCGCCGTGATGTGGTGGGACAGAGGGGGGCGCCTATGAGTTGGGCAGCCACGCCTGGAGTTGGGTCGGGATCCAGGCAGATGAGGCAGGCGACGAGGGAGCTCATTGTAGTAGCGCTGAGTAGAGGGATGCGACCGTCGCTTTCGTTTTGAACCTGCCCGTGTGTGTATGGAGGAAGGGGGGCTAAGCTGCTCAAGTGCTCATGCGTGTGTAGAAAATGGACATAACAGGAGCTGAATTTCTAGATTAGTGATCGTGTGTGTGTGTTACCGGAAGGCTAACTGAATATGTAGTTCATGCTAGCTCAATGTGAGTTAACTGAATGCTAACATAATACTCCTCGGCAGCTTTAGAGATTTATTTGCAGATTATACTCGTGATAAATTTTGGTGTGCTAGATCGTGCAAAGGAAGTCTAGATCCTTTTTTTTCTTCAGCAGCTTTGCCAGGCCAGGTTTATTTCCTCACATATTTAGTGGTGTCCAACTATATTTAAACCAAGTAAATAGAATAAAAGTTTTGGGGCTAATTTTCAGTTTTCCATCCTAGCACCTTCATCTTGCAAATGTTCATTGCATGCCAAGGGATCCCTGTATCGTTGATTTTTTAGAGACTGATTATGCAAAATTCAGGTAACTCTATTCATTTTTGTCTCAAACATTTCATTTTAGACTTCCCTGGTACATCCTTTAGTATTACTAAATTGTCATTTCTGATTAATATATTCCATAGGATTCTAAATTAGCAGGGAAGTGGTTCATCTTGCAATTCTGCAGTTCTTCGAGCTTCAACATTCAACTCCGACAAATCACTTCTGCGGCAATACCATAAAAAAGTGGAATACTTCTCGCCCAATACTAGTGCCTTACTAATAAGAAACTCATTTAGACAGTTAGGAACTAAACATGTCTTAATTTGGAATTCTAAGAAAGGTGTGTTTTAGTTTATCATTTGCAGTCAATTGTAAGTAACAAAATTCAATTGTTTTGCTAAAAGCATGTGTTCTACACTTGGTCTATCCGTGGCACGGGTATTGTGCTAGTTACTATTGAAAGTGCATAAATAAAATTCTCTGTTTTTAGGATATTTTTGCTGGCAGGATTTTGCCGGAAGACCTATATAAAGTTACTCACGCGAATCAGAATGCATTAGAATGGTACGCTTTCCCACAAGATTCATGCGTAGTTTCCATGTTTCAGAAGATGTTCCGAGGTTACATAGTTTTGAATTTATGATCATTTCATTTTGAGATGACATGGAAGCAAAGGAATCTGAAAAATATACTAGCTCCATCCCAAAATAACTGACACAGCTTTGTCTAAATACAAATGTATCTAGACACGTGCCTAGACAAAACTGCATCACTTATTTTAGGGCAATACTGCGTCACTTATTCTAGGGCAGAGGGAGTAAAACAGATTCTCCATTGGCATTGCTACGATGCGATTATAGACAGACCTAGCATCCCAACAGCCCAGGCTTGCCAATTGCGCAATGCTTACAATTTATGATTTTTTATAGTGATTTTGTCTAGAATTTGGCAACTTATAAACTCGTTTGACCAGGCTTCAAGTTTCTTGGTCCGCCACTGGGTGCGATCACCATCATTACAGAAGTAGAGCAAAGAAAACTCGGTTAAACACGAAACAATATCAGAATTTGTATCCATCTTGAATTGATAAATAAATGTATCAGGTGATGACGATGGAACAAGGGAGATGGTGCATAAAACCAAACAGGTTTTTCTACTCCCCCTAAGCATAATGCTGCGGCTTTGTTTAAACTAGGGTGTTCTTCCTGGAGGAAGGAAAGCACACAGCGTTGCATGGGCTACCAAAGGAGCTATGCTCATTTGCCGCGGCTCCCATTACACCTGTTAACAAAACCATTGCCGTTGGCACTGCCATTCATGTGGGTCCCATTACTGCTGCTGCTGCTGCCAGGGTACCTGTGCTTTGCAGCGGCTTTCTTCACCCCCCATATGCGAACGGTGTGATCATCACTTGCAGAGGCGAGCATATGTGGATTGGTAGGGTTCCAGCTTACACAGTTAACTGCACCCGAGTGGCCAGACAGGGTCTCGATAACATCTCCACTACCTCTGTGCCATATGTAGACCTGAAAAGTTAAGATAATTGCATGTTACTGAGTAGTCCAACTTGAAACAAGCACTGAATAAGCTAGTAACAAATTTTCACCAAAACCCTATGTCGCAACCTGGAAGACATGCATTTCCACACATCGCTGCTTTACTAAACCAAGCTCTCAACTATCTCGCCATGTTATGTTATATAAGAATAAAATAAGGCGATGTGTTTAGAACTGTTCCAATAGTCTCTAGGTTCTCTAGTATTGTGAGATAGCGAATATAATTTTGCTAGATTCACTCACAGTACTTTCTAAAAATCAGCATTTATCTGGCAGTCAAGGAATGATAGAACTGGTACAAACAACATAATTTATGTGCTTCCGCAATGAATACATCATACCTTCGAATCTTCACTTCCACTAGCAATAAAGGCCTGATCGGATCCACCGAAGCACGACCTTATGATAAACCGGCAGCGCTTATGGCCAGTATACTGTTTAACTTGAAGAGGGTCATTCCTTATGTTCCACAAATGAATCTTCATATTTATGAGATTTACAAGCAAGAAATCGCCATCTTCCGAAAGAGAAAATGAAGTGATTGTATCCTCCTCTTCAATCAGCCTCTCCTGTTTCGTGTCCCTATTGAATAAAAGAATTGTACTATCTCTATTGGTGCTTATTATAAGTTTGCCATCTTTTGCTACAGCAAAATCAGATGTCTTTGATGACCTCTGCCCTCTCCAGCAATCTGCTTGTTTACCATCTAAATCCCACAAGCAAAGGCTGTGATCAGTTAAAGCAGACAATATTTGCTTTCCATCTGGAAACCAACCACATGACATCGGACCAAGGCCAGTTTTTTCATAAACATGAATACATTTGCCAGATTCAACATCCCAGCGCCGGATGGCTTCTTCCATCCCACATGTGAGAAGCTGGCAATCATCAGGGCTCCATGCAACCATCATCACTGCTTTCTCATGACCATTCAATATGTGTTTCAGCAATATTTCTCCGTCTTCATCGACCTAGGAAATGAATATTCACATTACTGCAAGCAAGCAGAAGATTGACTGTGTTGCATTGAACTATCAAGATGATGGTGAATATATAACCTTCACCATCATTACAAGTAAACACACGTGTTCTGTGTGCATTCTAAACTACATAAAGAAATGCACCTAGATGAGAAAAGAACACAGAAAAACAGGTCCATGTTCACTGGAATCTTGATGGGAATTTATGCACCATAAGTTTCAAAATTTTCAAAGAGCGAGCAACATTAAATCACTTCCTCACATGCATAAATGCCAAGCTCTAGGGTTGTGGAGTTGTTCACTGAACTGTAAGAAGACCATGTTGAACGGTGACAGGCTGCGAGAAAAGTGTCATGCCACACGAGCATGGAGCAAACCTGACAAACATAATCAATTCTATCTGGTGCCAACGCCAACATGGCAAGGATCTCAGATAGGCACTGATGAAACTAATAATGCAAAAAATGGCAAATCCATTGTCTTTGATTTTCGTTTGCACAAATAACTAGATATTCTAGATGTCAAATTTTCAGACAGAAATGAAGAGAAGGTGAACAAAACAGAGTGAATGAGATTGTGTAATTTCAAGTGAGTGGCGAGTTACCACACTACTAAACACCATGAAAAATGGTCAGAAGTTCGAAGCATAGTTACCTTCCATATGATTGCGGATTTATCATTTGATGCTGATGCTAAATACTTCCCATTGTTTGAAAATTGGAGAAACCATACTTCGTCACGGTGTGCACATAAAACCTGCAAAAAAACTGCATTAGTACAAGTGAGAAGATATGCATCTAGCCGTGTCTCATCATGCAACACAAAACATAGCATTGCATAGTTTCAGTTATTAAATTTACGTATAGTCTAGTTTACACTAGGAATGTGAGGCGCATCAAGAGAGCTTGAAATTGCACTCAAGTCACATCTATCTTCTTGTTATACAAAAAACAGTAAGTTCAACTAATTTGAATCCGATGTGTGCCATCCTATCCAACCTATACATTGCAAGAATATTCAAACGACAACAAACGGCAACATAGAAGTGGGGGAGGGGGAGTAGGAGAGTGGAGCTGTAGAGATGCTTACGAGGTTTATATGTTATAACAGCTGAATCACACCTTCGTAGATGCATATTGCAAGTAAAGTGGACGTTTTCTTCTTCAATTAAGATGACTATGTTTTACGCTTCCACTATCCAACAACAGCAAAACCAAATATGAACAAAAGGTGGTCAAACAAGTGCGCATGCGCTACACGCACATACACACAAAAGAAGAAGGAAAGAGAAAATAAATTGTCAAACAAAGAGCAGAAAATTGGACACTACTGCTTATGTTGGTGCATAACCAGTCCAGGTAAGCGGCAAGTATGCAACCTTGATTTAAAACACACTATTCAAATATATTCCAAAATGTAATAAAACCAAGCCCTTATACAGAGTATCAGCACAAGTACTTACCTGCAGTGCTTGAGATGGTATCTGATCCTTCCCGCAATGATGATCAATATAGAGTGACAAGCCATCAATAGAATTATGGAGATAACAAGCTTCACGTTGTACAGTAAGTGCCTGTTCAACTAAATTCTCCAACCTTTTCTCAGGTACCATAACAGTAGGGGGGAGCACCTTCTGCAATTCCTCTAGGAGCTTAAACCGTGAGTTAGAATATTCAATTCCAAGCTTTGAGAAGCCCAGCAAAACATTTTCCGAAGAAGAAATTATGCAACTTGACATTTCGTGAACTCTTTTTCGGTTAACACCAAGAGGGGAGATTTCACTTCGCAGCGTCTTTATAGCACCCATGAGGTTGCCATTTCTCAGAAGTTCAAAGAATTTTTGCTCCAATAACAAAAATGCAGCCGACTTCACAGTGTTTTCATCCAGAAGGCCAAGTGTGTTCAAGGTAATTACCGCAGTGTCCCAATTTCCATCTAGCACCTGCTTTCTGAAAAGATTTGCTGACGGGGAATGCAGTGTTATACCTGATTCTTCCTCAAGAATTGCTCCACTTTTTTCATATCCAAGAGTATACAGAGATTTCGTGATTATCCTCACAAATTCGTCCCTCTTAATAACACCTTTAGAACCAACCATAACTTCTTTCCCTTGGGAAGTCAAAGGTCTAGCCATTGTACCTCCCAAAGGATTAGCGGATTTCAAATAGAAGGAACTGTCTGACAAACTTGCTGGCTCTACTGAGGATGCTCTTGCACGTTTTGATGGTGGTTCATCGTCTTCAAAACCTCCCATGAAATGCCAAAGTCAGCCCATATATTTTTTACTACTGTGGAGATGATGCTAGACAAGCGACAGGAAATTGCCCCCAAAGAATTCCGTATATTACTGCAGATGAATAGCATATTACAAAGTCAGCTATGAAAGTCGATTGCGGCCAATAAAAAATAGTATATCTCTACAATTTAAACATTAAGAATACAGACACCAAGCAACTTTGCATTCCACTTAATCTGATCTAACAAGACATGGTCAATCACACACGCATACAAACAATCAGTCCATGTAAGCAAATGTGCACAGCAGTAAATTTCAGAGACATAAGATACAGGTTTTAGTTTTCCCAATCACTTTTCCATGGCGCAGGTCAAACATTATGCACACCCCCAAAAAGAGCCCCATTGGAAAAATCATTGTGTGGTCTACCCATATCACACTTGATTTTTACTATCAATCATCACCTAATAATATCCTAAAGAGCAAAACCATTTGTTTGCTACCGATCAAAGGGCACCAGGGACATTTTTGAGTTACAGCTGGCAAGCTTCTATTTATTCATCCTAAGTTAAAAAAACAAACAAGAAGGCAGTCCCGTTTACAGCTAGAACTATATGAGCTCTTACTTTCCACCATTCGATAAACAAAACAAAATCAGGACAGTTGGACCAGCATATCCAAAGACAAAGTCATAGCAGCACTAGCTTCTGGCAAGCTACCATGGATCCAAAAACAATAACATACCAGTTATCATAATACCATCACGGTATTTTGGACCGACTAGTAAACCACAAGATATCTCACTCCACGATGAGACTCTTGTTCGAGAGAACGAACTCCACAATGAGACTCTGGCGGAAACAGTTCTCTATTGCCACGAACTAGCATGTAAAATTGTAGAAAGCTGCTAAAATTCGAGAAACGACCACTCCGCTTCGGAACCCTATACTCGACTGACACTATGAAGTTGCATCCCTGATAATGCACAACTCATATCAGTCAACTAACACTATAAAGTTGCAAACGACCTCCAGCATGAACAAAAATAAGAATTCTGTGATGACATCCTCACATAAACTAGTAGCAACCACTGGCATACTAGACGAATCAGCCCTGCAATTACTACGAACCAACTCTTCAATCTACCCTTTTGTAATTATTGCTGCCTAATTAGTTACCACCAACCTTTTATCGCACGGTCTTCCTACCCAAAAACGGAGCAACCTTCGCGATTTGACCTAGACATGGAAGATAAAGAAACTAAGCGAGCAGCGCCACAACAGCGAACCGACCGATCATCTACGAAATTCCGTTCTCCGACGAGTTCATCGTACGGTACACACGCCACCGCAGGAACCCCTCCTCCCCAAACCCGCACCCCGCACGTCGGAAACAAAGAGGCGAAGCAGGGAAGGACCCTGACCTGCAATCCGGCGCCCGATCCCGGCGCGAGTGTACGTGGACGACGCGGAGAGCAGCTGCCCGCCGTCTCAATCAAACCGCCTCCGCACGTCACCGCGCCTCCTCCGCCGCCGCTGCGAGACAACTCTGTGGTCGCAATCGGGGCGCGGCCGCCGCGAATCGACCCGCCGCCGCACCGAATCGAGCGGACGTCGCCGCGCCACCAAATCAGGCCAGCCGCCGGTCGGGACAGCGAATAGAACCTGATGGTGGCTTTACCGGAGGCCGCTGGCGCGACGCTTCGTGGGGAGGACGACACTGCCGGGGCCCGCCGGGATCTTCACCGCTGGAGACGCAAATCCACCGCTTTTGGGGTTTGGTTAGCCAATGCTGCTCGGCCTCGTTGGTCTGATGAAAAAAAAAAACAGAAATGAACGTGGTGGTAGATATGATCCTGTCACGAAAAAAACATAGTTCTTGCCTCATGAAGATGAAAACGCATTACCAGCTATACGTTTTCTCGTGTGAGACATGGCCTTGTGTTTTACATCCTCTCGACATGTCATATAGTATGCAGCATCTCTGGCAGCCCCTCCAATCCCACGCTTCGTGTCTCGATATCTCTTTACAAGCCAATAGATTGCACTTTGTGTACTCCCTCTAATATATTACTTGTTTCAGAAATTGATATATCTAGATATGTTTTAGTGCTAGATACATCTAATCCAGTAACAATTAATACTCCTCCCGATCCAAATTAGTTGACTTAGATTTATCTAAATTCTAATGTATCCGGACAAAACCAAGTCAACTAATTTGGGTCGGAGGAAGTATATAAATCGGAGAGAGTATTTTTATCTCTTTTACTCTATATTTAATATCAACCACAATATTTATCTTTTGCCACAATATCTCTATTACTCCCTCCGACCCATATTAGTCGACTTGGATTTATCTAGATTCAGATATATCTAGTATGATACATCTGAATCTAGACAAATCCAAGTCGACTAATATGGGTCGAAGGGAGTATTAAATTGCTAGCGGTGGTGATGTTCGTCCGACCAAATTTTGTTCGTTGGCTCCAATTCTCGCGTCACCAGGTTCAACGCGAATTAGTGTGCCACACGGATTGGACTTGCTTCTACCTGCGACGTGTTTTGCCGATTAAACCTGACCAAACTCTCTGTATGTACGTGAAGTTACTAATGCTTTGTTTGGATGCACAGAATTGAATTTAGGAAATGAATTAGGTGTGAATTCCAAATCCTGTTTGAAAAGGAAATGGTTGTGATTCTAATTCTGTTGTTTGGGTGGCTTAGAATTTACTATTGGAATTAGAGGGTGTTACCCAATTCTAATTCCTGTTTGGATGTACAAACCATGGAATTGATTTTTTCGGCTAATATATACTTGTGTAAATGTATGAATAGTCAGATGTGTATTTATTAGAATGTATATATATTATTTTCATACTAACATTAAAATAATCTGAGTAAGATCACAATACGCACACACATAAGATATAAGATAAAATAGTTCGCCAATATGTAATTTTTTGTCTCTTCCACATAATGTGAGCAACCACCTCTTATCTAGACATTATTATGCTACGATTCACATACCAATTGTACAAGAATCATTCAGAGATGTGATATTGACCTTTAAACATCCATACATGAAGCACATTTGTACAAAATCACATCCGCACTAGGCAAACATCAAACTATAGTCAAAAGTATAATTTTGACACCTCAGATTGGCCTCCGCTGCTACGACTTCTCGATGGAATCTGCAATTACAAATAAATCAAAAAAAATCAGCCTAAAATATATTTCTAGGCTGCTGCAATGGGAGGATTCAATGCGGAGGGGATGAGAACAGTGGCAAGAGTGCATTCTCGCTGACACAAAGATAAATAGTGTAGCTTGTAGAGAACCGAAAAAATAAAATATAAACAATTGCATCGTTTCAAGCTTTGTCTCACGCGTGGGCAAGGATGCATTGACGGCCATCTTATTGCCATGTCTCATCAAAATCGCTACTGCAGATGCCTCATCACGTGTGGGCTGATTAAAATCGGTATTGCAGATGCATCATCAAAATCAGGCAGACCCCAACTAGGGATCAAAGAAACAGCGCCTAGAAGGGGTTGTCGAGGTAAGGGGCTGATGGTCCTCATGCAGATGGCTAGAATAGGACCCCAAAGCGCCACCCAAACGTCACCACCGCCGTCCAGCATTCCGCCGGCGGTCTGGTCGTGCCCACGATTAGGGGTTGGCCCAGGCAGGGAAGGAGGTGGCCAGGGCGAGGCGAAGAAGGGAGAAGGTCTTGCGGGGAAGAGGGAGGCCAAGGGGAGACAGAGGACAGGGTAGGGAGGGCAGGACGGAGACATACCTGCAGCAGCACCGGCCTGAGCTAGCCAAGTATGTATGCTATGATGTAATCTGGGGATTGAAAAGAATGAACTATGCTTGTTTGATTGTTGGCAGCATATCTTAGTTCAAATGGAAATTTCAGCAGAACTTTGTTTGTTTTTCTGTATTTGGGATGAGATAGTCAAGTATAATAGTAAAAGAACAAGTAAATGACAATTTAAATGAAGACCATAGAGCACTTAATATAAGTGTTGGGATGAGCTAGTCTACAACATTCAGGATTTGCAACAAGTTCTGCAACATCCAGCAAAATAGTACACTTAATATAAGTTTGCACTTAAATGGTTTGTGTGAAACCATAGCCACATCATCAGCAAGTGGTTTCATTACAAACCGTCCAAAATATGGAACTACTACCTAGTTATGTCCAAAATATCCATCTACTTTTCACTTCTCAACTACTTCCCAGCTGGAAGTATGTTCTCCTTCTTCTTGCCCATCACCTTCTTCTTTCTTTTTCAACCAAGTGTTGCAGTAGTTGCCCTTGGAGGGGGTATGTCACCTCTGCATCTTGCAATAAACTGGCTTTCAGGAAGAGGACCTGGCAATGGAGTCTGAGACTGCTGAGTTGCTGCAGCCTGCAAAGCATAGGAAACCAAGAATCAAGCATAGGAAATTACAATTAGTTGTTTCTTTACAATCAATTGTTTATGTACTCACTTGGTCCTGTAGGATCTGTAGGACACTGGATGATGAAATATCATAACTCATAGAAGATGCAACAATAGTACAAGATGGACTCATCCCCATCTTATGGAACTACCTTTTTCTGAAAAGATATTGGTGTGAGAGCAATGAAATGCATTATTAATGTAAACAAGTGTGAGATCAATGAAATCTACCTTGTAATTAATCTTCCTCTTTACTGGCATTTTCTTTAGTGTTGTTGGTTCATCATCAGGAAGTACAACATGAATTGGCTCTGGTTGTTCAGGATCTGGTACATGTGGTTGTTCATGATCTGCTACATCTGGTTGTTCAGGATCTGGTACATCTAGTTGTTCAGTATCTGGTACATGTTGTTGTTCAGTATCTGGTACATGTTGTTGTTCATGATCTGCTACATCTGGTTGTTCAAGATCTGGTACATGTGATGGAGCTGGACCTCTACCCAACTTTGGGCACTTCCTTTTGTTATGGTTAGTTTCATTGCACACACTGCAGTGGCTTACTGTTCCATGTCTGCTCATCCTAGTTCCATCATCCTCCTCTAGTGGATTTTTCTTTCTTTTCTTACTAGGCCTTCTAACTTGCTTATCAAATTTGGGTGGCCTTATTGAAGGCCCATTCATTTTTTTCCACACTCTAGGATCACTGCATGGCATTATCACATTGCATAAGCAGTTTTAAATGCCTCTATGCTGTAGCACTTGTGTACCACTGACTCTGGCTTGATCCTTTCATGCCTAAACACTGCACAAGCATGTCTGCATGGAATTCATGTGAGTTGCCAGGACCTACAAGAGCATTCCAGCTTCTTTAAGTGCACTTCATACTCTCCATTCATTCCTTTCACCTGGAATAGGTGTTCTGCAGCAGGTGTAGATTGGTACCTGTTGGAAAATTCAATGTTCTTTTCCAACTTTTTCCTAATTTTTGGGCAAATATCTCCATACATATCATCAGTTTCTTTCCTCTTGGCATAATATCTAATCATGAGCTGGTCTTTGATCTTCTTCAGTGCTATTACAATAGGCAATTCTCTAGCATCAAGTATGTACTTGTTGAAAACTTCACATATATTGTTCAAAAGCAAATCACATTTTGGCAGGTCCTCAAAAAATGCTTTGCACCATTGTCTTGGGTCAATTGCATTCAGATACTCAAATGCCCCCGGTCCATAGCCTTCATCTCATCCATGTGTTTCTGCCAGTCTGCCTTGCCTCACGTGTTGCTCTAGCAATCTGCCACAACTTATTCTTCAAAATCTCAGTTCTCCAGCCATTCTTTGCAAAGTTTTGATGCAGATGCCTTACACAAAATCTGTGTTGTGCATCAGGCCATAATGCATTGACAACATTTATCAATCCCTACATATAAGCATAGACAAGTAATAAATATACAAGCATAGACAAGTAATAAATATATATAAGAATAATTTACAAGCATAGACAAGTAATATACCTTTTGCCTATCACTCATAAAAGTCCATGGCCTTGTTTTCTCTATGCCTAAATCTTCCTTCAGTGTGCTAAAAAACCACTTCCAACTGTCTGTATCTTCAACTTCAACTATACCAATGGCAATAGGAAATATACAGTCGTTTGGATCAACACCAACTGTTGTAAGCATCACTCCACCAAATTTGTTCTTGATATGGCACCCATCAATGCCTATGATGGGCCTACAGGCTGCCAAGAAACCTCTTTTGCATGCATCCAATGCCATATAGCAATTCTCAAATAGTCCATCCTTTGCATTTACAAACATGGTGCTTCCAGGGTTTGATCTTCTTAGCTCAGCTGCAAAATCCCACAGTAGATTATATTGTTCCAACTCATCTCCATTGATCTTCTTCAGTGCAATCCTTCTAGACCTTTCTAACTTGCTTCTACTTGGACTCATGTTGAAATCTTGTTCAATAAGCCTAGCATAATTCTTCAGTGACATCTTGTCATCAGCTCTGAATGTTTCCAAGTACTTTGTAGCTAGATATTTGGATGTGAACTGTTTCAGTACAAACTCTCTCTCACACTTGTGTTTTCCCACAAATTTCTTCACAACCCATGCACCTGTTGTCCTACTATTAGGTGCAGCATATAGGTACCAAGGACAATCACCATCACAACAAGCCCTCACCCTTTTCTTGTCATTCTTCACATAATGTACACCAACTCTTTGTTGCACAGTGTACTCATGTAATGCTCCTCTAAGTTCACCAACTGTCAGGAACAACATGCCAATGTGGAAATCTACTTCTTTCATGTTCTCTGGTCTCCACCTTTTCAGCTTGACTTTCTTCTTTATTTTCTTCTTTCCTTGCTTGTCAACTACTTCCACTTCTTCTGCTGAATCATCTTCCTCAACATCTGAATCTTGTAGCTCTTTCAAATCAACATCTGTATCATAGTCACTATCCTCCTCCCATTTGGATTTGCTCCTTCTTTTTTCAAACTTGTCATCTACCCATTCTTCATACAAATCATCATCATCAGCTGCTAACTCATTATCAAAGTCTACCCAATCTGCATCCCAATCACTATCATCACTATCACTATCTATGCAATTCTTTGCTTCTTCTTCCACATCTAGCTGCCTCCTACTTCTTCTAAGCTCATGCCCAACATTGTGCTCCTGCCTAGGTAGAACACTATTGCTGCTACCTACATTGCTCCTACCAGCTGCTGCTTTACCCATCCTCTTTCCAGGGCTTAACACTGGAGGCATATCAGGAGAACCACAGATCACAACATCATCCAACATTGCATTGTCAAACTGCAAATCCTTGTGGTCCACATACAGCTGAAAATACTGAAACTTTGGGACAACAGCAATCATGCTCAAGGTGTTAGTATCACTGTCACAATTCGTAGCCCTGTGTCTAAGTTCATTCCAGGAAGCAGCCAGTAAAGCACATATTTCTCTGGTTCAGAGTAACCTAACTGCTGCATAAAATCAGTGAGCCATAGAGGCGACCATGTGTCTGCTTCACACCCATCAAATCGAGCTACTTTGCCATCCACATAGCTCTTTGACATCCCAAATCCGCAAAAAAATCCAGCATAATTGATTTCTACGGTGAAAGCATCCTCGTATGGTCCTAAAAAACATGCATATAGTCAAGAACTAGCAGCAATTCGATCTACTTCTCTACCACCGCCACCACAGATAGAAATGGAGATCTAGGGTTAGGTCATCTTACCGTAGCGCGCGGGAGGATCGCCAGGTCGCCGCAAATTTGGCCCCTTGCTCACAGGCTCCATCCTCGTGACCACCGCCGCCTATCGATTGTCATCGTTCAGTACCGGAGCAAAACCGTCGCCGCCGCCAGATCGCCTTCCATGTCGCGGGAGAGGTGGAAAGAGGAATAGGTTAGCCGGTGAGGTCTAGGAAGAAGACGGGGCTATGTGCAAATATTCACCTCCAGCAGTTAGTCCTAGTGGCCCTCCCTGCCGACGTGGCGCTGGTCAACCCGGGTTAGACGAGAAAAGGACCTACGATGAATCACTTAAAAACAATTAGGACCTTAATGTTCAGTTCAGAAGAACTAGACCTACTTGACGTTGCATCGAAAGAAATAGGACCGCGGGTGTGGTTTACTCTTCCGAGGGCCGGAGGTCCGAATTGGTCCAGGTTATTTTCGCGTGCGCGCAGCCCCGCGCGGAATTGACCACAGATTCCACGACTTAATTTCTAACCAATCCAAACGCTAGAATTAGAGGTCCTAATTCCAATTCACTAATTCAACCAAACATAGTGTAAAAGTAATCACCATGGTACATAATTGATCAATCCGTCGGCTAGCAGTCAGACACCTCTGTACATCGCAGGTTCATTCGTACTACTTCCGTTTATAAATATGCGTTTTAACTTTGTGAAATAAATGTATTCAAACGTTTTTTAGCGTATAAGTTCACTCCGAACCTCGACGAATCTATATACTAAAAATCGTCTAGATACATTCGGTTTGCAATACTAAAATGTTTTATATTATATTTGAATGGAGGGAGTACTAGATATCTTTGCTTCCGGCAGGTGCCTAACTAGTAAATCCATCAGCTAACCAGCCAGCGAGATCAACCAAGTTCTAGTGTGTGCTTCTCGGCTCGACTAGCAAGGCTTGCACGAATTTCTGCCGTGTTGCTAGCTGATGTTGTTTGCAAAACTGCAAACTTTCATGTTTTTTGTTAATTTTTAAGGTTCAAATTCTAGCAAAGCTGGCAAAACCCATTTTTCATTTAGATTATATCTTTGACAATTTGAATCGATTATTGAATTTTTTTACATGTCAATGTTTGTTTTTTATACATGAATTATCGTTGTGTTGGTGGCTGTTTTTTTTGCAAAACTGCAAAATATCTTGATATTTGTTAATTTATAAGTTTCAGATTTTAGCCAAGCTAGCAAAATCGAATTTTCATTTAAATTACATCTTTGAAATTTTGAATCGGTTATTGAATTTATTTATATACTAACACATTTGCCGTTGCAATGGAAATAAAAAGGTGAATTAGCTTGGGAGACACCCAAAGTCCAACTTTGGCTCCACATGGTTGGTGACATGTGCCAAAAGCGAGTAACTTCGTTCTCTCATGCGCGAGTATAGTTGTGAACAAAGAGGTGTCATATCGAGATATGTATAGTGAAATATGTCGTGTGTTGCAAACTGCTACCTAATGTGTTGAATACTTATTGGTATCGGTACATGTGTGTGGGAATGTTAAGAAACTTTGCCTACTTATAATATGTTGGGATGTTGCTAATGTTAGTTAGTACTAGAAGGACCCTGCGCGCTTTGCTGCGCCCTTTTTATATAGATGACATTTTTTCTATGCTTTGTGGTTTGTTAGGATTTTCGCTTACAAAATATTGTAAAATCCGCAAGGGCTTTCCTCGAGCTAGGTGCATGTGGAGAGGCCACATCGCATTTGCGGTAGGGCGGTGTACATGGAAGATGATAGCCTTGTTACTCTGTTATCTTTTGGCACCGTCCGTTTATTCCTCGTGATATGACTATTATACAATATTAAAAAATGAGTACGACAATAACATAGAAGTGTAAGTGTAGTCCACAACATATCAATAACTTATGTATCCAAGAATATAGAAGCCATAAACTTTTCAGACAAAACAATAATTATGTAACTTTTACGGTGTAATTTGCCACCAGCCAATATAAAGTAACAAAGCTATCCAAGCACATGTAGTTTTCCTTACATATATGCAAAATTTTGCAGCGCAAAAATAAGTATGTTCCTTATATTATATTCTCTATGATCATTAAAGTTTCAAGAGAACAATATCCATTCTACCTAAGCGAATACTTTTATTAAACCATGGTCTGACTTGCCAAATCTTACATGCTTCCGTGTTATCAAGATTTTAAGGCATCTTATAGACACTTCAAAAAAACTGCAAATGTCTAAGAAGGGAAGGTTTCAAAGATATGGGTATGAAGTTACATACATCTTTAGGTGAAAATTAAGAGAAACTAAAATGATCTAGTGAAAAAATCATATAAGTAATAATATGCAAAAGATAGTAATGAGTTCAAGTAAAAAAGATAGTAATGAGTTGTAAGAAATTACATGGTTAGCAATAGGATAAACAAATTTTGCATTTCGATTATTGCCATAAGTAAGGATACTGTATGACATTAAGGGACTTGATAATACAATTATTACATCCACTGCTTATCATTTTTTCTAGTAAATCAGAGTGGTTTATATAAGATCTAAAATACATGGTATCCATGAACTACACTTGCAAATATGAAAAATATTGTGCATGGAGGACTGTGGCAAATACTTTCGGGACCGTCTGCAAGTTCTGCAAAAAAAATCTCCTAATTATCTTTACTTAAAAATACATGAGAAATCATCTACAAAATATTGATATTTCAAGAACTTATGTATAATTATGGAAACCGTCAAAGAAAGAAATAAGGAATAAGCACAATATTGAATATAGGAAATTGCTAACTAATGCAAAGAGCTAGAGCTATAAGCACCTCCAAATAATAGATAAGAAAACTTGTGAGCTAGTAAGAGAAAATATGAACAAATGTGCAAACACAAAAATTATTGCCATACCTTTAATTTAAAATTGAATAACTTAACGAAAGATCAATCACCTAACACTAATGAACCTTTGTTACGCTGGGAAACTACAACCTGTTATGTATCATCAACAATATATCTTAATATGCGATGTGTCTCCTAGGAGATCTAGTTTTCTTTTTGGCAATCTTAAACCTAGGCTTTAACCCTGCTATAGAATTTGGAAATAGTAATAGTGATAATCAATTTATCTAACATCTAGAAATGAATAGCTTTAGCTAAGATAAAGTAGCCAGAGTTTCTAGTTTGGTTATTCTTCGATATAATGCAAGTCCAATAAATGGAAATAATATTAATATTTGTATAAGTAGTTATGTGAGGCCAAAGGGCGTACACTATTTTTTTTATATTAAACTTTGGACTGAAATGGCTTTTCCTTTGTCCAACTTACCTATCTTTATTTCCTGGAATTTTCTAGATTTTGCTTGATGTGTATTTGAGCAAATTTGAGGCTTAAAAAATAAAACAAAAAATAAAAAGAGAAGACGACCAGCTGGACCGAAACAGCCCAGTCGGCCTAGCTTCTACCTACATTACATGTCCTATGCAAAGCTAACAAGTGCAGAGCAAAATATCTGCTTTTCTTTTAGTGACACATCGAAAAAAATGCAAGTGGACAATGCATTTCCGTTCATACTTTTTATCAAGCTTCACAAGAAAAACATCACCTTTATAATTCAGATAAAGTGACATGCATGGTATCTGAAGGATGGGATCGGCATGCCTTATCTCGTATGAAATCTTTCTTATCTTCCCTAGACCATCAAGAACCCGGTTTCATCCTTCCACCTTTCTCTTCATCCATATCTTCCCAACATGAGACAATTTCACTCACTTCCCCACGTAAGGCACATGTTTTCTATTTAGACTGAAAAAGGTATATAACAAAAATACTTGTTACTGGTGTACTCCCCATGATATAAACTTTTAGCCTTTGAAATTAGCTACTTTAGAAGGCGTGCAGAAATAACAAAATTTTACCCTTTATACACTGTACATTGTAGACAATACCACAATTGCTAAAGCCTATTTTCATTGTATCAAAAGATGAACACAAGATTTTCTCATAGAATTGTGTTACATGAAAAAACAAATATCCGAAAAGTGACCAACCTGACTGCGCTGAAGTTGTTCCAACGTAGTTTAAACCTAAGTTTATTGTATCAATGGTTGAAGGTTGAACACAAGCTTTATTATAGAGTTGTGTAATAGTCGCACTTGACAAACCTGTGTGGTGTGCACCAGCGTCTCGCCCAATAAGAAACAACTGGTGATTACCTCGGTTTGGGAGTCGGCATGGATTTTCACCGTTGGGTTGGCATCGGTTGGCCTGGTCCATCTTCCTCCTATAGGCTGGGAAGTCTGCCTGGGCGTTTGGTTTGTTCGGTTTGCTCGGTATGGTCTTTTCGGTCATTGAAAATTTCGGTCATCCAAAAATGCTACCCGTATTATGTTCGATCTTTTCGATCTTTATGTATTCGGTCTTCGGTCTGGTCTTCGGTCATGACCATATTACCCAAACAAAGAAAGCGTGGCAGAATTTTCATAATTGATACTTCAAAGCAAATAAGCAAACAGTAGTATTATAGACCCACATAGTTACAGACTCATAGAGTCAGTCACACTCAGTTTCACATAGTCGCACACTTATAAGTCACCACTTGACAAATAACAACTCACAGTTGACAAATACCAACTCACAGATCACAAGCACAAATGCAGATACATGAATATATGATAGAAAGCTGCTGGACGTGAATATACTGTATGATAGAAAGCTGCTGGATGTGAATATACTGTATGCACATCCATTCATTTGGGCGCGGTTGATATTTTGTTGGTGAAATTTCTTAACTTGCTCATGTCTGGGGATGCGACAACAACTGAACTTTTAGCCTTGCTCTTCCCTTTACCCTTTTCACCTAGTTCTTCAAGCAACTCTGCATATGAAGTATGCATATAAGTATTTCTGAAATCTTATGGCCAGAACGCTAGATAGTATGTCTAAGCATCACTAGATGGTGTTCTGCTAGCTACTTATCTATTTAAAACATACCATTAGTAATTAACATCAAAAGAACTATATTGTCCGATTGTATCAGCTATCAACTATGGCCACATGTCCTATTTAAAACATACAAGAATAATATGGAGAGTAGTTAGCATCAAGGGAACTATACTACAGCAGCTATCGCTTCATTTGCCTCTAAATCCGCAAGGGTAAGTTCCCCTGCGTTTATTCTCAATTCTCAACGGCAAACAGACAAATACAATTCTTAATCTAACCGAATAAAAATTCAATTGTAAATGCGAGTAGCAGAATGTGTATATCAGAGAAAATGTTGATTCATCTCCATTGCTAATCACCAATGAGAACGTGTATAACAGTATAAGTACTCCAACAGTTTGCATGTATACGTATAACAATCTAGCGGAGTAGCAAAGATACTAGTGATCCCAGATGATGTGAGGGCATGCAACTTGCAAACTGCATCGAATCACATCGGCAACCATGGATGATGCGAGCGACGCGCACACACCTGAAATATAATGGACTAACTGATTGAGCAAATGAGAACTCATAGATTGGATATTTCATAATCTTGCCTTGGGTGAATGAAATCTTATAGAGCCTGTAATTGTTTCTTCTATATCAGATATTTGCACGATTTCCCTCAACACAGATAGTTCCATGCTACTATGTACCTGATCCATTTTGTGTTAATTCAGTACAACAACAATCAGCTCAGGAATCAAGTTGTGTACGTTTAAAAAATCGTGCGCTAGCTAGAAGCTTTGCTCTTGCGGGGTTGCATATCTTCAATTAAATTTAATAAACTACATTTCTAGTGATCACAATATCATAAGCTAGGATTTTATGATCTCGCGGTTATTCTAAAATAAACAAGGATTTATGATCTCATAAGTAAGCCACGTCGGCCCCACCTAGGTTACATGAAGAATGCAACAGAAATATGCACAAGAAGACCTATCCCATCAAACAGTGGAGTGCAAAAGTTAGCATGGAAATTATAATGGTATGAAATAAAGCATTCCTAATTAACATAATCAGCATGATCATCCTATGTTGTCGGTAGTTGATAATCGTCCATGTTTACAGAACAAGTGATAAAAAAGAGTGAACCATGACATAAACCATGGTAGGTAGCCATTGTATTGCATTGGATAATTATGACGCAAGAAATGTAATGCAGTCAATCTTCACAAGCAACCATCGACACTCTATTCCATGCAAAGATATTTAGCACAAATTGTCATCCGCTGGATTGCTGGAGCTATATCATCATTTACAGATTATGTTAGAACCAAACTTCCTAAAAGATGTTCCAAGAATAAATGAACAGTTGAAATAGATGTTAATATCGGACATAGCGGCTGAATTAAACATGAATAATGGTCTAGAAAATAATATATCAACAACCTCTATCAGAATAGCTAGCTCCCTTTGAAATACAGGTGCCAATGGTAACAGTTAGCGGTGTGTTCTGAATTCTTACTGACTGAAGTTTCTCAGAGTCAGGTACGTAGGAACGGAAGGAAAAGCTGGTTGGGTAAGATTAAAGATATAAACCTGAATCAAAATTTCTCCAACGACATTCCATGACAGCTTTAGTGCAGCCGAGTTACAGAAAACATGTTGCAGGAGTAGTGGGTTTTCAGTGCAGCCAAGTCTCTCAAGCTGCAGGAGTAGTGGGTTTTCAGTTGCCAACACCTGCAAAACTCGGCAATGCAACACTGCTTTAGTGAAACATCCATTAGGGTGTGCCTGACACTTTGAACCATCTTTATTGCTGCCCATACTTGCAAAATGAATGTATATTTTAACAATTGTTAGAACTACTGCAGTGAATAGGTATGTGATTAAAAGTAACCTAACCGTAACACGTGCATGCTCCTGCCTGTCTAGATTATCCAACTCCAAGGAGAGAGATATATATGAGCCTATAACAAGATCAAGAGAACATCATCAAGAATGATAGAAAAAGATCAATAGGAAACTTGGCCAATCTAGATTATATCTGATGTATTGATGATTTAAGCGTCATGCAATCATCATTCCGCTTAAACAGGTGACCTAATTCTTATGAGGTGCAGGTCATGTTGATATAATCACGTGCTGCCCTCCACAAATAATTATTTCTTAGAATCATGATAGCAAAAACATAAGATTCAGGTGATATGGAAAGAATGCTACAAAAAACACTACCAAACTTAAGGGCGGGGGTAGCTCACAGACCATGGACCTATATTTCTCCATAAGCAAAATATGAAGAAAAAAGCAGCTTTGTACTACAACTAATCAAACGACTACAGCTAACTGAATCTTATATGTGACTCTTTCTGCAGCCAACCAAAGCCAAACTGAATTCTTTTTAACACAACAACCAGACATTAATCGTTGATTTGGGATGCATGATAACTAACGTAAAATTAACATGGGCGCGCTCATATCCGAGATTGCAGTTGAGAGAATATGAGAATCAGCATCTAACCATCACATAGATGATATAATCGCTCAAGAGGAGAAATTTCTCACCAACTGGCCGTGAATCTTGACAGGGTCGCCCGCGACGGCCTCCAGTCGCCCCTCAACCACATCGTGGTGGTATCTCTCCTCGACCAAGTCCCTTGTGCATGTGAGATTATTGGAACCACGGGCGCGCCCTACACACACGGGAATGATTATGGCTAACGGGTTGACCAGATAGAGCGATGGTGCCATCGCAGCTAGTGCACGACGATGCCGTAGGCCATCTTGTGTGATTGGAGCTTGTGGCCGCTATCCCAGCAAGGACACCTAGGCCTGCAAGGGGAACAAAATTCGACGGGCTCAGCGCGTCAATGCCAGCTTCCTAGCCGGAGTTTTCACCTGAAGCCCCAAGGCGGAAGCGCAGCACCAAGGAAGATGACCACGATGCTTTGTCGGCGGCGAAGTGCGAGGGCGACCAAGAAAATTCCCCTCTCCCTCAGCCTAGCAAGGAGGAAAGTCGAACCCCAATTCGTAGGGATATAGAAGGACGCTTTGGCCAACCGACCATACCAGACGCGTACACCACTACACCAGAGAGAACAAGTCTCGTATGGATCGATAGATGCGCAGACAGGTGGGCCCAATACCTTGGAGAAAGCATAGCTCGTCAATTCTAGGAAGTTTAGAGCTCTTAGAAGACTCCTTGATTTTGGAAATAAGTTACCGAGTTTTGGTTAAATGTAGATGTATCTACACAATAAAATGCATCTAGATACATCCATAAAAGTTGAGTAACTTATTTCTAAATGGACGGAGTATATAATTACACTAATTCCTGAGAAAATTTCAACGGCACGTTACCCTTTGACCTCCGCATTTATAAATGCATAGAAAGAACCGATCAGTAAGCTTTAATAGTGACTAGGCACAATAAGCACACGGTTTCTTTCACTCTTCCATACTCGGTAGAGAAAACAAATCCTAAATATGAGAAAGAAAGATTTGCTAGGGTATGAGCGGGGTGTGGCTAGACTGACAGCAGGAAACATCCACATAAAAATACATCTTCTTGCTCCTTCGCTGCCCTGCCCAAACTGCTCCCGAGATAGGTGGTAGAAATATCCCCTTTTCTTCTCGATTCTTCCCGTTCTTCATCAAGTTCTACCACCAACCTTTTCTTCTTCCAATCATTTCTTCAGCAGCAAAATCAAGGGTGGTCGACTCTGCTGATCGAGTCCTTCTACATATCGAGTATGGAGATGAGGTCTACTCAGCTCACCACTGCATGAAAAGAGTTATACTCGGTTGCATGCGAGGTCGGTGCGATGGCACGCCGTCTAGGCTTGACTCGGCCGATGGAACATCTAACGAAGAGTTTTTTTACTTATCGATAGCGTCAGAGGTAATTTGATATGGTGGGAGGATAAAACCGTCTAGAAAAGTGTTGGACCGCAAAAAATACTTTGTCCTTTATTATTAGGTATAGATTAATATTATCTGTTATAGTGTATGCCTAAGTAGGAGTGCATGTACACAGTTTTTTGTATGTTTTTCTTTTTTCCCTATTTTCAAACAAAATTAAAGCCATTGGGAAAGTAGAGGACCAGCGTCTCCAACGATCTAGATCGGTGCGGGTGTAGGTCAGCACAGAGGCGGGCCAATGATGGTGCTTCGTGGCAGCGAACGATAATGCTCAGTGCCACCACTAACACAGTGCTCGGTGCCAACATACACATGGTGAGAGGCATACAAAAACTAAAAGCTCACGAGCCAAAGATCCATGGGACAGTCGATGGGTCCGAGGATGCACATGAATGACAACACGACCAAGCGCGAGGATGGTCTGAGAAAGGCCACATCAAGGAAGGGCTCTTGGATGTGTGCCCGCTGATGGCACCAAACTACGTGGATACCAATTCGTTAGGATTTCAAGCATAGAGTAGTGTAATAAGAGTGTTTTTTCTAATAAAGATGACTTGAGGTTTATATCAAACTCTCGAAAAAATAGTAGAATACACTCTTCCCTCCTCTTCAAGCAAGCTACAGAATGAAAAAAATGCTGCCTTGTGTCCCCAACTCCACTCAAGCACAAGGTTTCGTATTAGGACCGAAAACAAATATGTAAATACGACAAATAAAGTAAATATGCTACAAGTAATGTAAAATAAACGCAATATGAAAGATAAAACTAAATGCAATGCAAGTTTGTATTGTAGTTGGCGTTGGTAGTGGTGTACTCCCTCCGTTTGTGATTATAAGTCATGCGTGGATAAGGAGGTTGTGAATTTGACCAACAAAATATAAATAGTATAACACAAAAAAACTATATAACATATATTTTACTAGTCAAATTAACAACCTAGGTATACGCGTAGGCCCTATAATCCCAAACAGAGGGAGTATACTACATGAAAAAATTAAATGAAAGTGGGATATGTATTTTTGTAATTTCGGATTAAATAAATCTTGAAAATAGAAAGTGTGTGTATGCAAGTAAAAGTTGTTCCTTATGATTAAAACGGATAAGGGTTCATAGTTTCACTTGTCTACTCTCTCATAAACATGATGAAATCAAAACAACTTCAAAGAAGGCCTAATATGCTATAACTTCATAATGTGTTTGATAAGTATCCATATGAGCATCACGTCCTATTTTTGAGATGATACAACACATCCTACTAATACTCCTCTAGTAAGAGAACCCTTCACAAACTAGATTTAAGATAAACAGAGTATTGTCTTTTCTTCTCTGACATGATATTGAATATCAAATATATTATGTTACAAGATATGAGATCACAAAAAAAATTCACTAGAAAATAGTAGCACATGCATTCATTTATCCCTAATGAGATAACAACAAAAAGATAAATACCATAGTAGGACTCAAACTTTCTATCATTCTTCAGTTCCATACTACCATGTTACTTCAACTAATGCACACGTTCCCCTCTTGCGCCCCATCATACTTTTTTATCAAAACATGTAATCAAGAACGTGGTACATAATACATCTACTCATGCATCAAAACACAATCTAAAAATTACAATCTCATATACTCATTTTATAAAGGGATTACAAATAGATTGCCATAATCATATTGGGAAACTCATATAACACTAGAACAATGATAGCATGAGAGAGAGAACAAGCTACTTTCACAAACCCATAGTCCGGGCGTGGACTACTCCCTCTTCATCATGGAGATAAAGGAGATGTTGTTGGAGAGGTTGGAGATGCAAGCCGACGGTGTTCCCCCTCCAACTTCCGTTGGATCTTCTCTGTTTTGCGTTTGTGTCTCCGTGGTGCACCATGCTTTGAGATAGCGATTGGGACCATACATATAGGCATTTTTAGGTCAAAACAAAGCTAGCGGCATGAAGATTGACATCATCAAAGCAATGAGGCCCGAGGTGGGCACCACCGCATGGTAGTGGTAGCAGGCTGCACGTTGGGTCCTATCTTGGGCCTCCTGCCTGTAACACCCTCGAACCGGCCCTATGCAGATTTTAGCGCTTCCCACCAAACCCTCATAGAAACGATTCAAGGATGCCCACCAAGCACTTGCATGTGGTTGGAAAATGAAGTAATACCATTACACAATAGTTCATGATGAAACCCACAGAAACATATATATATACAACAACAATTCAATGAGTCAAGAATACAGATATACAGTATAAAGACACAAATCACCTTGAAAATGATACAACATACGAGTACGTATAATATGCAAATTGGACTAAGAGTCCTGAAGAATAACCAAAGGCATCCATAACCCTTTCCAGGCCAAGCCAGAAGGGTAACCCTGCTAATGACGTCGAACTTATGCCTGTTAAAACAAAAGGGGTGCCAACAAAGGGCAAGGAAAAAGGGAGCGGTCAGTACTGAGGCCAGTACATGACGAGTCTTAGAATTCGGCGGCTCTCTCCTACATAGGTATGGTGGACTGGAGCGGTAGCAAGAATGCACTAAATGACCTATAAATACTCGATAAACTGTCGTCTATCAGAGAGTGATAAGAAAGACCTATTCGGAACCAACCTGATACTAACACCAAACATATCCATCCTGGTAGTTCCCCCCCAAAACCAAATGAGGAAGTTATTCTAAGGAAACTCACATAGTTGGAAGTTTTATTCATTCATTCCATGGTGATTGTCCAACTTACTAGTCATATCAGATACACGTCAAATTATAACAGTAATTATTTAGTGTAAGTTGTCTATGATCGAGAAACTGTGCTCCAAGTCGTCCATAACCGGGGACATGACTTTTTGAAAAGATTTAATCCTGCAGGGGTGCACCAAAGTATCCACACGCACTTCCACCCTTGTTTCCCAACGCCACGAAGGCTCACCTTCTTCTCCGAGTCTATCCCATGAAGGAATAGGCCCTTTCCTTATGGCTAGCTTTTCCTCCACTCCGGAGATGGAAAGCTCCACAACCACTTCACAAGCTCCACGAAGGAGAAGCCCGGGTCTCTTCACAATCTTCCACAAAGATGACACTGCGCCACCAACCGCCAAGCCAACTAGGAGGTCACCCTCCAAGAGTAACAAGCTCACGGTCTCTCACTCGAACAAATCATAATGGAGAGCTCAACACATATGCAAGAATGCAAAGCAAGAACACCAAGGGTGTTCAAATCCCTCACTCTCAAATCCCACCAAAGCAACAAGTGCTAGGGAGGAATTAGAGAGGAAGAACAATGGTGGAAGTCAACCAATGACTTCAAGATCTAGATCCAATGGGTTCCCCTCACATAGAGGAGGAATTGATTGGTCGGGATTGTAAATCTAGATATCCTCTTCCAAAGCCCTCAAAAAGATGCAAGAATCATAGGAGGGAAGGAGGAGGAAGTAACCTCAAGAGAGTCAACAATAGAGGTCAATTTCGGGCTCCAGAACACACCAAAACGCGTTGGGGAAGAACCCCCTTTTATAGGGGATAGCAAATATGGCCGTTAGAGAAATCTGCGAGAACCCGGTTTCAAGTTCGGTTGAACTGGCTCACAGACCGGACGTCCCGGTTTCAAGTTCGGTTGACCGGCTCACGGACCAGAAAGTCTCTATGTGCCATCTCAGAATAGACTCGGTTGCGACCCAAAATAGACTTGGTAGCAAAACCAGGAAATCCGGTATATGGGCCGGTCTACTGGTGCTGGAACTAGACCATCCGGTGTGGGAATTGGTTGAACCAGATCCACAACCGAGATCCAACAGACTTCATAAAAATATAATAACTTTTGCATCCGAACTCTGATTTTGATGATCTTGGGCTTGTTTTGATGAGGACAACAAGCTCTAAAAGATGGTGCATAGAAAAATCATATTACAACAAAGGAGGATAGAGCCAAATTAAGAAAGGTATGAAGCTTCCCTATAAGAAGAACTGGTAAAACCTTTCAAACTCGAAAACTCCATAGAAGATGCATATGAATTCTGTTTTCGATGAACTTGGGCTTGTTTAAGAGCTAGCAACAAGCTCAAGAACCTCACATGGAGAAACACTAAGAAGCAACAAAATAGGAAGATGCAAAGTATGCAAAGGATTGAGCTCCCTAAGACGATGTGATCAAGTTACCCAACCAAAAGCCCCTCTTGATAGTGCGGCTATCTATCCTAAAACTCGGTCTCCCAACAACCACCTCGAGTCTGTAAAAGGAAACCTAGTAAGGCCATACCTTTTCCTTGCGCATACCGCTTGATCTTGATGACAATTCTTCAAGTTCCATCCAAGCCAGTATGCATCACTTCATCATTGTTGCTTTGTGAAGACTCATAATTTGCTCCCCCATACACCACCATGGGATAGCTTCATTAAGACATGTCTTCACATGTCCATTATCACCAATATGGACGGCAAGAATCAAGCAAATGATCTTCTCGAGATGCTTATCTTGAGCTTTCCCTTCTCAACCTTGATGACGATCACCACTTGATGTCATCCTCTCATGGGCTATATGAGATCTTCACTTTTGAAGCATGCCCATGGAAAGATACTGATGGCCTGTAAGTGCACAAGTTCATCAGAGAATGTTTTCACGGAAGTATTAATTCCAGTTTTTATATCGATCCCAACGAGGAGCCTAGGAAAGTGTTTTTATGCGGTGTTTCTGTCACACCCAAGGTGTCACAAGTCTTGAGTGAATTGACTGCAAATGTTGACGGTGGAAGTGGTTAATAAAAGATAGAGGAACTTTCTTAGGAAATAAGTAAATTGCATATAAGTAAAGATGCAGAAGATGTGTAAAGGTCCCGCAGATGAGAAGTTAGGCGTGGAGAGAATCAGTTCATGGTGATTGTAAAAGTGCCAAATGGAATAAGCGGAATAAGTGATAATGATAATTCTTATTTATAAGTGAGTAGGCAAGAAACCCATATACCGACTAGGAGTCCTCATGGACAATTCTTCCTAATCTCAATGATCCATCTGCCTGTTACCACGACCAAGGTCAGCGCATTAATTAATGTCTTTCAACCGGATCAAGGCTTTAATCTTGGTGGTTCCTTGTTGTCCTCGAGTAACGCTAGCTCTTCTTTGATATCGGCCGTGCCACTCGGGGGTCGCTGAATTACTAGCTTACAAGTTCATACCTATGAGATCTTTGGATCATGTTACCTGGGCCCTTAAATTAGATAACAAGCATTAGGCAAACATAGATATTCATTCTCACTGTTTAAATAAACATTGCAACAATCACAAATGAATGGAAATAAAATAGGCACATCACATCTCACCAATTCCCTACATCTCCCACGCCTATGGGGATTTACTCAGACATGAGAGGTAGACAGATCAAAGGCATAATTGTATTGCAAATAGAAAACATCTCAAAGTTATTGTAGCAAACCACAATAGCGATTTAAAGATCCAATCAAATACAAACCAAAGGTGGATCAAAGTATCAAACCCTAATCTTACAAGTGGCGATATCTCTCTCTCTCTCTAAGTAATGATGGGATGATGGTGGAGTGTGTGGTTTTGAGGTTGAAGATCGTCGGAGAACGAGGGGAAGTTCTTCTCCTCTTTCAAATCTGATCTCTCCCTCCAGATGACTTGCGACGGCTGTAACTTATGTTTTGTGGTTCTTCTCGTGTCTCCCTTTTTACGAAAGTTGCTTGTATTGATATAGGGAAGGCGCTGGGTAGGTAGTACGGGCAGACGGTACGGGCGCGCCTCGACTGTACCATTGGTCGTTATGCGTGTTGACGCCTCCAATGAAAATGGCTTCAATTGGGTATTTGCTTATTCTGGTGTAACTGGCCCATAAAAGCTATTAGATCTTCAATAAATGTGCATTGCATGAAAACCATCACAAGAAAACAAAGATTCGCTAATTGCAACATTAATGTTAGAGAAAAGGGTAATCTGCAGGGAAATCCGACAATAAACAAGAGGAAAACCAATGTTAAAAAGTGATGAAATTTGGAGCTATCAGATATCTATCCCATATAGAAAACACAAAGGCAGATATATAATGGGTTAGTTCATGATGCATAATTGACAAGGCTTACCATACCACAAGATCCATGTGGTACATTCTTTATGCTTCATGAGTTGACCAACTTGAAATCACTATTCACTCTTTGTATTGGTCAACCAAGTATCTTCTCGTGATCCATCTCATTATCTTGAGGTACATAAGGAACTCTTCATTTTATTACATGCTAAATCTTAGTCAACCATAGATCAACTAATGAGGATATCATGACACTAACTTAGAGCCATATCTTGAATTCTTCTATTGAGATCACACTCTCAAGATCTTGATCATATCATATTCTTCTCTTCAACTCGATGATCTTGATGCCAATACTCAAGGTATATCTTTATCTTCATGGCATCCATACTTGAATCCAACACATAGACTACAAGCATGAACTATGGAATATTCCTTCATATAAAACTCAATGGTAACATTAGTCCATAGGGATTGTCATTAATCACCAAAACCACACATAGGGGCAATTACACTTTCAGTATGTCGGCGGGGCTTTGGACACGACGTTTCCTAGACCCAAAGAAAGTACATGGGGGCCACCCCACTAAGCTACCCATAACAAAGTTAGCCGGCTCCGAGATGGACCCAGGGTTTGTGCCAATAGCTATAAATGACTAGGACCTCGAAAGTGTGACTGGGCTTGTCGACACCGTGAAAACATTCCACATTTGTTCCTAAATAGTACAAGCACTCCACACGCAATAGTAAATAAAGCAGTAAAGCATGGCATAAGTACATGATAGTAATAACGCCCCAAACTAGTTTGTGCCCCCCAGCATAGTACTTTGAAATCAGGTAGTAAGCCGATAGGGGTGCCCACACACCCCACATGTGGTTAGTGTGCTCGGTCTCGGAACAGGTGCCATGAACTCGGGTCCTAGGTGGAGACAAGTGGGCGGGTAAAAAACCAGATCTCAACTATTACCCACCGGTGTCTCTTCATTAATTATATCTACTTTCAACATTTAATCATTAAGTGATAAATGGAACCATGATTATCTCCACCATTAATCATGTGCCAACCTCCCAACAATGGTGGAACACCAATGACGCGAAGCAACACCTGACAAAGAAACTACGACTCGCAAGACCAACTTTCTACCAAACAACAGGCAATAGGAGATGTCCAAGGCAATATAGAGGCTGCAAGGAATATAAATGGTACGAAAACTAAAGAATCGCAATAGGAATAACAATAGATCAATAGGAGGAAGTAAATACTATAAATGCAAGATAGGTAAAAAGGGGGAGAATGCTCGCCTGGGAAACACTGTCGAAGATACATCTGCAGAACGGGTCGAAACTTGCATCAACTCAACGGCCTAATCCGTGAAGAAGCAAAGCACTAAAAGAAACACCAGATGCACTATTTAATACTACACAAAAGATTGGGCATGTTCATGATATGATATATGACATGGCGAAGATGTGATGCAATTGGCGATATTAAGCGGAATCAGGATCCCGACAATTAATTAGAACGATCATGTTGTTTAGGTACCCCATATTTCAAATGTTGTCTTAATAAGGCAAAATATGGCATCGGTTCGCTACACAAATTTAAACGGAGTCAATATAATACTAGAGTAGCCCATGTATAGTCTCCATATATAATTATGAGGTGAATCTACAAAATACCCCCAAACAAATGAATATGTATGCGAGCATGAACAATTTATATGCAGCAACATAGATATCATATATTATAAAAATAGGGGTCTCGGATAGGGGTCACACATTGGTGTTTGAAGCCGGGGGTCTTGGGGTTCGACGGAATCGGTCTTCGAATCTCATGTAGACAATCTTTGGTTCATCGACTCCGGGAAGGAGAACATCGGGTCTCCGAGTCCCCGGGAACGGTGGTCTTAGGTTCCATGATGGAGATCGTGGGGCTTCGACTTTGTTGCTGGTGGTGATCTTGTTTCGATTTTCCATGACAGAGAACTTGTCGTCGAGGTTGCGGTAGCTGTGTCGCGTCAACATCACCCCACAATCTCCACATGCTTGGATTTGTTTACTTCTAACAGCCTAGGGATCACCAGGAGCTCTTGCTACCATCTTTGGCCATCGTGTAGTAGCAACATCACAGTACCGGCACCAAAGGTCATGAGTCACTGCACCAAAGCAGTAGCACCACATAGCATGATTCCCCAATCATAGAGGAGAAATAGTACCGATGGGGACAGGGGCCATGGGGACGACGTCGTGACGGTGAGGCGGATGGGAGTTCCCGGCGGCAAGGCACACACAGAGAGAGGTGTTGTTGCCCGCAGGGAAAATAGAGGTGGGGCGGCGCTGGCTGATGGAGAGGTGGACCAGCACAACGCGGGGCTCGAGGACGAACATGGACTCGGGGTCTGCGTAGAGAGGTAGGCGACAGCCGGGAGAGGCGCTGGAGAGGTCGGCAGCCGGGATGGGGCTCGACGAGGCAGAGATCGAGGCGGCTCGGCGGCGGGGAATCGTGCCGAGCACGGAGCAGGGGCAGGCGAGGCAGGAAAACTGGGTGGAGGTGACACACGGCAAGGTGCAGGCCGAGCTCCAGTGAGCAGAGGCAGCGTAGGTCGATGGTGGCCAGGCGCAGCGACGCTCATCCGCCACGAGAGGGAGGAGGGCAGCGGCGAGGAAGCTTGCAAGGTCGGGGAAGAAGAGGGATGAAGGGAGCACGTAGGGCAGAGGGAGGCCAGCGAGTGGAGGCAACGGGAGGGGGCGACAAAGGGCCAGGCCGGCGAGGATGAGCGGGGGAAACTCGGGTTCCAGCGTGCAGCGGGGGGATGGTAAGGTAGCGGCGAGGCATGTAGAGGGAGAGAGAGGTGGCGGTGGAGAACGCTATCGGGGTTGAGGATGGAAGGCGGGCGACGTGGCATGGGTAGGTGAGGGATACGGGGATCGAGAGATCGGGGTCATGGGGTGGGGCTAGGGCTCGTGTCGATCGCGTGTGGGGGGTTGAGCTGCGGCTACGTGTGGAGTTGACCGTTGCGATGTGTATGTGGCGGTAGCGGGTTAGGTTGGGTCATGTGGCAGGGTCGAGGTGGTTACGGTCAGCTATGCGCACGTGGTTCGGTTGGATTGGTGCAGGGCGGTTTGGGTAGGTAGGTGGGTGGTGGCAGTGGCTGGGATGGTTAGCTAGGGTTGGGGTTTTGGTGTAGGTGGGTGACATGGGTATACCCTACAGGTACTCGAGTTTGGTATATACGGTCCAGATACGGCAGAAGCCCACGGCGTTGCCAAGGCCCAATGGAGAATTCGAGTGGCCCACGGACTCTCGATTGCTTGCGAGACAAGAAGAAGCTTAAGATAGAAAGTTCAAAGGGAAAACCCTAATCTGTAAACGACTCGACCTGCTACCCGAGACCTAGCCTATCTATATAAAGGACTAGGAGGGGGTGGCGAGGAGGACAATCACCATCCTAGTTTCCACAATTCTCGCCAGATTGCATCTGAGCGCCCTTGTAATCTTCGATTCCTTCGTTAATTCCAAGAGCAGACAAGCAGGAGTAGGGACCTCTACGAGGCCTAAACCTGGGTAAAACTTGCGTCCCTGTGTGCTTGTTTGTTAGCCGATTGATGCCTCCAGTGCTCCCTCCTTCTCCAAAACCCAAGTCCATAACAATGGGCATTGACGAGTTAAACCCTCGTCAATTGGCGCCATCCGTGGGAACTAGGAGTGCTGATGTCACGGCTTCTTCGGCCCTGTCAACCGTGATCTACAACTCCGCAACATCGGAGATTCGCCAGCTCTTCGGCGCGTTCAACTTCACCGTCCACACGCTGGCCACTCGCCCGGCTTTCGAGTCCGTGGGCGATGGAATCAGCCTGGCTATTGGGAGCTTTCACTTCCAAGTTGGTGAACTGGGCACACTTCGCATGCCTGATCAGCCGACGACACTCACGATTGCTCCAGCATCGTGGTTCCCGCCACCAATCAGCACCCTCAGTGAGCTCAACGCCTCGGCAACAGCTGGGAGCACGGACAGCGACAGCAGTCGCGGATTCGATCTAGGTGACCTAGCCACTGAAGACGGAGCCTACGGCGCTGGATCTGAATGTTGCGCGAGCAACAGCTTCCCCAACCACTTCATGTGCACCGTCATCAACACGGGCGATACTACCGCCAATCGCGAAAACGCTGCCACCGGATCTGGCACCGGACCGCCCAACAACAGCATGCCCAATGGCACCGGACCACCCAACGGCAGTATGCGCAACGACAACCCCAACAACGGTGGCAACGGCGTGCCCGTCAACAACGGAACCGGTGGGGGACCGACGCTCACGGCGAATGAGAACACCGGCAAGCGCATGCAGATCCACCTCAATGACAACGAGTGAGCCTGTTGTCGTGAAGCTCTACGGGGCAATCCTCTACCCCCCAACACACCGCAGGACAGGCTAATGGGCTACCATTGGCTGCTAAAGGAGGAATTCAAGCGCCAGCAACAGGTGATCACGCAACTCAAAGCGCGTAGAAAGGCGGCGAATGAGTCGAGTCTTCGACGAGCTGGGCTCTCCTCCCACGGAGGATCCTCCTCCAAAGGCAACGAGTATGTTGCCAACAAGAGGCGATCTCGACTGGCCCCCTCACCGATCAAGAACGCATAGAGGCTGTAAAAGTCCTTGACTTCAGCTCTATGATAGTCAACATGCGGGGCAACGTGCTCCCAAAAACGCCGCAAGCCGCGGTAACGGTGGCCGCCATGTACCTCCTTAACAACCAGCCTCCGGCTAGAGATCCGCGAGCTGCCATGCACCGATCTACGATCGCGGGCTTGGGGCTAATCGAGGCCGCCCTCGACAAAGAACCAACGCCAGAGCCGAAGAAAAGTAAGGCTCTAGAAAAGTACTACTCGTACTCCTCTAGTGACGATAGTCACGATCTGTCACGGTGGCGGCGCTCACGGCGACATGACCGCGACTACGATGCACGCGATGACCTCACGCAGCGCAAAGTCGACAAGATGCGGGCAAGACGCGCTCGTTAGACTGACTCATAAAAAGACGAGACTGAGCTCTGTGGCGCCAGATGCTTTAGCAGGGCCATCAGGCAGAAGCGAATGCCTAAGGGGTTCAAACTCCCATTAGAGAACCCAAAATTTGACGGTCTACATGACCCAAAAATCTGGTTGGAGGACCACATCTCCTCCATCAGACTACACGGAGGGAGTCAAAACACGGCCATGCAATGCCTCCAGCTACAGCTGTAGGGTGTCGCTCGCGCATGGCTCAACAACCTCCCGCGCGGATCCATTCGCAGCTGGGAAGAGCTGGTCTACAGCTTCGTGCACAATTTCAAGGGCACTTACAAAAGGCTCGCGTCAATCGAAGAACTGAGAAGCTGCCAGCAAAGATCGGGTGAATCGCTACGCTCGTACATCTAGAGGTGGTCTATCATCAAGAACTCCGCAGAAAACATCTGGAGGACCGTGCAATCGACGCGTTCAACGTGATGGGTTCGTAGCATGGAAAACAAAAAAATTCTACCGCAAGAACGAACAAAACCCAGATCTAATCTAGATAAAGCCAAGATCTAATCTATTAGACATGAGCAACGAGATAGATCTGTACTAACCCTCGTAGAACCGAAAGCGTTACGAGATTAGATCTCGGGGTTGATGTAGTCGATCACTTGCCGATCTCAAGATCGTGTGGACGATCCTTCTGGCGCCGCGTTCCGGCAGCGCTTCCGCAGTCGGTCACACGTGCAGAGTCGAAGCAAACCTTCCTCTCCCCATTCCAGCGAGCAGCAGAGGTAGTAGATCTTCTCCACGGAATCCCAGCAGCACGACGGCGTGGTGGTGGTGGTGGAGATGAGAATTCTGCAGGGCTTCGCCTATGCCTGTGCAGAAGAAAGGTGGAGGAGAGAGGCGGCTGAGATTGGTTGTTATGAGAAGAGGGGCAAGAGGGGGCACCCCCTCCCTTCTATTTAAAGGAGGGAGGCGCGCCTGGGGAGGGGGAGTCCTAGTAGGATTCCCCTCCTTGGGCCGACGGTGGGAAGGGGGAGGAATCCTCCTCCCCCATGAATCCGTGTATTGCCCCACTTGGTCTCCTTGATCCCTTTCTTGGTTTTCAAGTAAACCCCAAGAAATCCTCTAGAACCTTCCAGAACATTCCGAAACCTTCTAGAATCTCCATACAAACACTCCGGAACATTTCCTAACTTAGGAAATGATCCCCAATATATGAATCTTATTCTCCGGACCATTCCGGATCTCCTCGTGATGTCCCGGATCCATAGAACCATTTAACATACGAAACCAATTCCCTTTGTCACGCGATATTCTACTTATCCGAGGTTTGTTCGTCAGTATCTTCATACCTAGTTCTTCCTCACATCGATAAGTACTCTTTACTCGTTCCATGTTATGTCATCCCTTGTGACCCAGTCACATGCTTGCAAGCTATCTAGATGACATTCCACCGAGAGGGCCCAGAGTATATCTATCCGTCATATGGATGGACAAATCCGAATCTTGGTCTATGCGCTTCAACACATACTTTCAGAATACCCAATGACACCTTTATAACCGCCCAGTTACGAAGCGGCGTTTGATGTCATCAAAGTACCCATCCGGTGATGGTGATTGACATAACCTCATGGTCGAAGGATTAGGTTACTATGTATTTCAAAGCTTACAAATAATAACTTAATGACTTGATCTTATGCTATGCTTACTATGGGTGTGTGTCCATCACATCATTCTCCTAATGATATAACCTTGTTATTAATCACATCCAATGTCCATGATCAGGAAACCATGATCATCAATCAATCAACAAGCTAGTTTCAACAAGAGGCTTACTAGGGACTCTTTTATGTTTACAAAACACACAAGTATTAGTGTTTCCTAATAATACAATTATAGCATGGGATGTAAACATTCATCATAAACACAAAGATATAATAATAACCACTTTTATTATTGCCTCTTGGGCATATCTCCAACAGTCTCCCACTTGCACTAGAGTCAATAATCTAGATTACGTGGTAATATACCGAACACCCATGGCGTTCTGGTGTTGGTCATGCTTTGCTCTAGGGAGAGGTTTAGTCAACGGATCTGCTACATTCAGATCAGTGTGTACTTTGCAAATCTTTATGTCACCATCTTGGACATACTCGCGAATAGCATGGAACCGTAGCTTGATGTGCTTCAGCTTGCTATGTGACCTTGGCTCCTGTGCATTAGCTATGGCACTGTGTTGTTACAAAGAGATGGCCATCGGGTCCAACGACCGGAACCACGCCAAGTTCAGTAATGAACTCCTTCATCCATATGGCTTCTTGTGCAGCCTCCGCAGCTATGATTCCGATTCTTGAAGATTTCGCCACAACGCTCGCTTGGCACCTCTAGCTCCGCAGCACCATTCAAAATAAATACGTATCCAGACTGTGACTTCGAGTCATCTAGATCGGTGTTCCAACTAGCATCAGTGTAACCGTTTATAACAAGCTGTTCATCACCTCCATAAGAAACAACCATATCCTTAGTCCTATTCAGATACTTTAGGATATTCTTGACCGCTGTCCAAAGGTTCCATTCTGTGATCACTTTGATATCTGCTAGTCAAGCTAACAGCATGTGCTATATCCGGTCTTGTACACAGCATGGCATACATGATAGAACATATGGCCGAGGCATAGGGAATTTTATTCATCTTTTCTCTATCTTCTGCCGTAGCCGGACTTTGAGTTTTACTCAAGGTCTTACCTGACAACATGGGCACGAACCCTTTCTTGCTCTCTTCCATTCTAAACTTCTTTAGAACTTTGTCTAAGTATGTACTTTGTGAAAGCGCTATTAGGCGTCTTGATCTATCTCTATAAATCTTGATGCCTAGAATATATGCCGCTTCGCCAAGATCCTTCATTGAAAAACTATTATTCAAATAAGTTTTGACGCTATTAAGAAGTTCTATATCATTCCCAATCAACAATATGTCATCTACATATAGTACTAGGAATGCTACAGAGCTCCCACTCACTTTCTTGTAGATACAAGCTTCTCCATAAGTTTGTATAAATCCAAAGTTTTTGATTACTTTATCAAAACGTTGATTCCAACTCCAGGATGCTTGCTTCAGTCCATAAATGGAGCACTGAAGTTTGCATACCTTGTCAGCATCACTAGGATCGACAAAACCCTTGGGTTGTACCATATACAACTCTTCCTCAATGTCACCATTAAGGAACGTCGTTTTGACATCCATCTGCCAAATTTCATAATCAAAATATGCAGCGATTGCTAACAAAATCCTCACAGACTTTAGCTTCACATCGGTGAAAAGTCTCATCGTAGTCAACTCCTTGAATTTGTCAGAACCCTTTCGCGACAAGTCGAGCTTTATAGATGGTAATATTACCATCAACATCTGTTTTTCTTTTGAAAATCCATTTGTTCTCGACAGCCTTACGGCCATCCGTAAGTGCACCAAAATCCATACTTGGTTTTCGTACATGGATCCCATTTCGGATTTCATGGCTTCTAGCCATTTGTCGGAATCTGGGCTCACCATAGCTTCTTCATACGTCACAGGGTCATCGGTTGTCCACCAACATGACGCTCAACGCAGAGTCATACCACTCGAGTGGTACGAACCCTCGTTGACTCGCGAGGTTCAACAAGAACTTTGTTCAATTTTCATGATCACCATCATTAGCTTCCTCTCCGGTTGGTGCAAAGGCAAAAACATCTTCCGGTTGCGCTACTCTCAACTCCGAGAGAAGGTTCAATAACCTCGCCGAGTTCTACTTTCCTTCCAAATACTTCTTTCGAGAGAAACTCCTTTTCAAGAAAGGATCCATTCTTGGCAATGAAAACTTTGCCTTCGGATCTATGATAGAAGGTATACCCAATTGTTTCTTTAGGGTATCCTATGAAGACGCATTTCTCCGCTTTGGGTTCAAGCTTATCAGGTTGTAACTTCTTTACATACGCTTCGCAACCCCAAACTTTAAGGAACGACAACTTAGGTTTCTTTCCAAACCACAATTAAGACGGTGTCGCTTTCAACGGATTTAGATGGTGCCCTATTTAAAGTGAATGCGGTTGTCTCTAATGCATAGCCCCAAAATGATAATGGTAAATCAGAAGAGACATCATAGACAACCATATCTAAGAGAGTTCGACACGACGTTCGGACACACCATTACTGTGGTGTTCCCGGTGTGTCAATGTGAAAGTATTCCACATTTCTTTAAATGCATGCCAAACTCATAACTCAGATATTCACCTCCGGTCGTAACACAGAAACTTAATCTTCTTGTTACGATGATTTTCCACTTCACTTTGAAATTCCTTAAACTTCTCGAAAGTTTCGGATTTATGTTTCATAAAGTAGACATACCCATATCTACTCAAGTCATCCATGAAAGTGAGAACATAACGATATCCACCACGCAATGCTACACTCATTGGACCGCACACATCGGTATGTATTATTTCCAATAAATCCGTAGCTCGCTCCATTATTCCAGAGAATGGAGTCTTAGTCATTTTCCCATTAGACATGCTTCGCATATTTCAAGTGATTCAAAATCAAGTGATTCAAGAAGTCCATCAGAATGGAGTTTCTTCATATGCTTCACTCCAATGTGACCAAGACGACAGCGCCACATGTATGTAGAATTATCATTCAATTTTATTCGTTTAGCATCTATGTTGTGAACATGTGTCTCACTACTATCGAGATTCAATAAGAATAAACCATTCATCTCAGGCGCATAACCATAAAATATATTACTCATATAAATCGAACAACATTTATTCTCAGACTTAAAAGAGTAACCGTCTCGCAATAAACAAGATCCATATATAATGTTCATGCTTAACGCATGCACCAAATAACAATTATTTAAATTTAAAACTAATCCCGATGGTAGATGTAGAGGGAGCGTGCCGATGGTGATCACATCAACCTTGGAGCCATTTCCAACGCGCATCGTCACCTCGTCTCTCGCCACTGCTTATTCCGCAGCCTCGCTTCGAGTTACAAATATGAGCAACCGAACCAAAGATCAAATACCTGTGCACTACTACGATTACTAGTAAGATACACATCTATAACATGTATATCGAATATACCTTTCTTCTTGATGTTGCCTTTCTTCAGATCCGCTGTATTTGGGAAGTTACGCCCAAAGGACCAGCACCCTTGCAGAGAAGCACTCGGGCCAGTGCTTAGGACCAGTCTTGGGCTTCTTAGCGAGTGCAGCTTTCTTGCCATCCTTCTTGAAGTTGCCCTTTTCTTAGGCTTGCCCTGCTTGAAATTGGTGGTCTTATTGACCATCAACACTTGGTGCTCCTTCTTGATCTCCACTTCAGCTTTTCAGCATGGACGATAGTTCAAGCAACGCCTTGTTCATGCAAAGGCATATTGTAGTTCATCACAAAGTTCTTATAACTCGGTGGCGTGATTGGAGGACACGGTGAATCCCTAACTCATTAGGAATCGTTATCCCCAACTCTTGGAGTTTGTTTATGCGTCTGACATGGTGAGCACATGCTCGCTAAGATCTTCCTCTCTTCCATCTTGCGTAAAGAACTTCTCGGGCCTCATAGCTCTCCACGGCCGCGTGAGTCTCAAAATGAGCTTGAGCTCCTTAATGATCTCTAACGGGTCGTGGTGCTCAAAACGCTCGAGCTCCGCTTCTAAACCGTACAGGATGGCACCGAACTGTGGAGTAATAATTTTTCCGAGTGGCGAAACATTCTTTACGTCATCGGTGGCATCATCTGCAGTGGGTCACCTAGCGGTGCTTCGAGCACATAGGTCATCCGACCAGCCTCGAGGACAATCTTGGACCACGAAGCCAGTCCATGAAGTTGCTTCCATTGTTCTTAAGTTTTTCTTTCTAGGAACGCATTGAAATTGATGGAGAGATTCGCCATAATCTACAACAACAAATTTGCAAGTAGTTTAGACTAAGTTTATGATAAATTGAGTTCTACTTTAATTCTTAAATTAACTAGGTGAACTCCCACTCAAAACAACATCCCTCACATTGTCTTAGTGATTACACGAACCAAGTCCACTACACCAAGTCCGATCTTCACGAGAAGATGTAGTTTCATCGTAACAATCTTCATGTTCATCATATCACTTATATGATTCATCCTCTACCTTTCGGTATTCCGTGTTCCGAGACCATGTCTGTACATGCTAGGCTCGTCAAGATTAACCTTAGTTTCCGCATGTGCAAATCTGGCTTGCACCCGTTGTATGCACACGTAGAATCTATCACATCCGATCATCACGATATGCTTCGAGACGCATTTAGTCTTAGCAACGGTGCCAACTAAGGACGAACACTTTATTACTTGAAATTTAGTGAGAGGGATCATCTTATAATGCTACCGTCGTGATCTAAGCAATACAAGATGCATAAAGGATTAACATCACAGGCAATTCATAATTAGTGTGATATGATATGGCCCTTTCTTCTTATGCCTTTGATCTCCATCTCCAAAGCACGGACATGATCTCCATCATCACCAGCATTGGCCAAGGTCCGTATGCCGCTCATGGTTATCCATCATCACTAGCAACTATTACAACTACTTGGAACAAAGCTATTACAACATGAGTAGACACGCAGGTCTTAACAGAATTAAAGACAACCATTAGGCTCCTGCCGGTTGCCATATTACAACAAGGATCATTGCATACATCAAATACAATCACATGTAGGCCATATCACATCACAAAACCCCTGCATAAACAAGTTAGACGCCTCTAATTTTCTTTGCAAGTTTTATGTGGCTTGGGACTTTCGACTAAGAACGCATCTTACCTACGAAACTGAACCACAACGTTGATACAAGTGCTATCAAGTGCAAAGTGTAGATTTGATCTATACTATGATGGGAGAGACAAACACCCGCAAAGCCACTTGTGCAAAGCAAGTTGCACGTCAAGCATGGAGAAAGTCTCATGTACGATGACATGTAATGTTAGCCCGAGCCGCTTCATCCCACCATACCGCAAGATGCAAAGTACACACATAGCAAAAGACGACACGAGCACCAACTCCCACAACCTCATTGTGTTCTACTCGTGCAACAGATCTACGCATAGACAAGGCTCTGATACCACTGATGGGTTCGTAGCATGGAAAAAAAAAATTTCTACCGCAAGAACGAACAAAACCCAGATCTAATATAGATAAAAGCCAAGATCTAATCTATTAGACACGAGCAACGAGATAGATCTGTACTAACCCTCGTAGAACTGAAAGCGTTACGAGATCAGATCTCGGGGTTGATGTAGTCGATCACTTGCCGATCTCAAGATCGTGTGGACGATCCTTCTGGCGCCGCGTTCCGGCAGCACTTCCGCAGTTAGTCACACGTGCGGAGTCGAAGCAGACCTTCCTCTCCCCGTTCCAGCGAGCAGCGGAGGTAGTAGATCTTCTCCATGGAATCCCAGCAGCACGACGGCGTGGTGGTGGTGGAGGTGGAGATGAGAATTCTGCAGGGCTTCGCCTATGCCTGTGCAGAAGAACGGTGGAGGAGAGAGGCGGCTGAGATTGGTTGTTATGAGAAGAGGGGCAAGAGGGGGCGCCCCCTCCCTTCTATTTAAAGGAGGGAGGCGCGCCTGGGGAGGGGGAGTCCTAGTAGGATTCCCCTCCTTGGGCCGGCGGTGGGAAGGGGGAGGAATCCTCCTCCCCCACGAATCCGTGTATTGCCCCACTTGGTCTCCTTGATCCCTTTCTTGGTTTTCAAGTAAACCCCAAGAAATCCTCTAGAGCCTTCCAGAACATTCCGAAACCTTCTAGAATCTCCATACAAACACTCCGGAACATTTCCTAACTTAGGAAATGATCCCCAATATATGAATCTTATTCTCCGGACCATTCCGGATCTCCTCGTGATGTCCCGGATCCATTCCGAGACTCCGAACAACATTCGGTCTCCAACGCAAATTCCATATCTACTTAAAACAACTTCGAACCTTAAGTGTGTCACCCTACGGTTCGTGAATATGCAGACATGATGAAGACACCTCTCCGATCAATAACCATTAGCGGGATCTGGAGATCCATAACGGCTCCTACATACTCAACGATTACTTTGTGATCGATAGAACCATTTAACATGAAACCAATTCCCTTTGTCACGCGATATTCTACTTATCCGAGGTTTGTTAAATCGGTATCTTCATACCTAGTTCTTCCTCACATCGATAAGTACTCTTTACTCGTTCCATGTTATGTCATCCCTTGTGACCCAGTCACATGCTTGCAAGCTATCTAGATGACATTCCACCGAGAGGGCCCAGAGTATATCTATCCGTCATATGGATGGACAAATCCGAATCTTGGTCTATGCGCTTCAACACATACTTTCAGAATACCCAATGACACCTTTATAACCGCCGCCACGGCGGCGTTTGATGTCATCAAAGTACCCATCCGGTGATGGTGATTGACACAACCTCATGGTCGAAGGATTAGGTTACTATGTATTTCAAAGCTTACAGCAATACGAACTTAATGACTTGATCTTATGCTACGCTTACTATGGGTGTGTGTCCATCACATCATTCTCCTAATGATATAACCTTGTTATTAATCACATCCAATGTCCATGATCAGGAAACCATGATCATCAATCAATCAACAAGCTAGTTTCAACAAGAGGCTTACTAGGGACTCTTTTATGTTTACAAAACACACAAGTATTAGTGTTTCCTAATAATAAAATTATAGCATGGGATGTAAACATTCATCATAAAGACAAAGATATAATAATAACCACTTTTATTATTGCCTCTTGGGCATATCTCCAACACAACGGCGGCGTTCGCCGTATAGATCTCAGGGAGGAGCTGGGCCGCTCGAAGCCCAAAACGATCGACCACCTGATGGAAATCACGAATCGGTGGGCTGACAGAGAAGACTCAGTGAAAACTGTGCCTACTCCGATGACGACGATGACCTCGGGCGCAGACGCGACCGCCGAGGCAAACGTCGGATGCGCGTCTATGACGACCGTGACAAAGTCAATATGGTCGCAGCCGGCTACGCCGACAAACGCGATGACAACCGCAACAACAGATACTGCAGTGGTGGATACCACGACAGCGGAAAAACCACGCAGGTGTGGCAACACCGCACTCGCGAAGAGGCACCCGCAACATCTATCGAGGACAAACTGTCCGGGCCATGCAACGTGCACTTCTACATCGACAAGCACGATGGCAAGAAGAAATCCAGCCACCTTCTCAAGGACTGCCGTGAGTTCCTCAAACTCCACGAGGGCCTGGCCCGGATGAATCGCGATGTGGTCAGCAGGGGCTACGGAGCCGTCCCAGGCGCTGTGGCACATGGAGCTCCTCCACCACCGCCCAGACCACCACCACCCACGACTGCGCCGGTCTAGCATCACGGAGACGAGCCATACCCATGAGCCGTGGGCAACATGGGGATGATCCAAAAAGGACGTCCCTCAAATCGAATGCAGAAGGCCATCACTCGCCAAGTCAACTTGGTGATAAACTCTCCACCTTCCACCATTGAGTATCTCAGTGTAAGCGACTCCTGCATCACCTTCGACAAGCGTGACCACCCGCGCCAAGTTCCTCGTCTAGGCCACTGTCCCCTCGTACTCGAGGCGCAGATCGAGGGCTTCGACATGAGTCACATCTTCATGGACGGTGGCAGCAGCATTAACCTCATGTTCGCGAGTACCTTGCGTGCGATGAGGATCCCTCTGACGTGTCTAGAAGTTTCAGACATGACGTTCCACGGCATCGTCCCAAGGAAAGGCATATATCCCCTAGGCAAAATCAACCTCGACGTCATCTTCGGCATGCCGCAAAATTTTCGGCAAGAGCGCATTGACTTTGAAGTCGTCGACTGGCCTTCACAATACCACTACATCCTTGGACGTGTCGCGTTCGCAAGGTTCATGGCAGTGCCGCACTACGCCTACCTGTAGATGAAAATGCCAGGTCCAAATGACGTAATCACAATCAACGACAACTTCAAGAGGTTCGACAGCTGCGACAGGGAATTCAACAGAATCTCCCAGTCCTTCGGCATGCATGAGGAACTCGCAAGATTAAAGGAGTCGACAGACAACAGTCTGCCTCCCCTGAGCAGGCCAAGTTCACTCGACCTGTCCTTCGACTCGTTGGTGCACATGAAGAAAGTCCAGGTCCACCCAACGGACCCGACCAAGAGGGCCCTCATCGCCAACAACTTGAGTTCCGCATAGGAACTCGCGCTCGTCGAATTCCTCCGTGAGCACTAGGAGATCTTCGCCTGTTGTCCTGCGGACATGCCAGGAGTTCCTAGGGAATTTGCCGAGCACTCACTCAACATGAATCCAGATGCAAGGCCAGTCAAGAAGACAATTCGGCGACTGTCTGAACCAAGGGAAAAGGCAGTCGGAATGGAGATCAACAGGCTCCTCGACGCAAAAATCATACACAAGATCAAGGAAACCACTTGGCTCGCTAACACAGTGCTTATGCCTAAAAAAGACACGGATATCCTACGAATGTGCGTGGACTTCACCTCCTTAAATAAGCACTACCCAAAGGATCACTTCCCGTTGCCGCGAATCGACCAAATCGTCGACTCCACCGCGGGATGTGAGCGTCTCTGCTTCCTCGATGCCTACTCAGGCTATAATCAGATTCGAATGAAGGAGGAGGATCAGGGGCGTTTATGATGCCCTTTGGTGTGTTCTGCTACAACACGATGCCCTTCGGGCTAAAAAACGCAGGAGCCACCTATCAGCGGTGCATGCAGGCTTGCCTCAAGAATCAACTTGGTCGTAACATCCAAGTCTACATTGACAACATCGTCATCAAAACAAAATAGGAAGGCTCACTAATCGACGATCTACGCGAGACCTTCGCCAACCTCGACCGCTACCGGATCAAGCTCAATCCGGACAAATGCGCCTTCGGCCATACAAGCGATTACTCGGGTATCTCATCTGCGAGAGGGATCAAGCAAACCGAAGAAAATAAAGGCCATCGGCCATGGAGAAGCAAGAACGTAAGAGGCGCCAACAGGCTGGTGAATCATGGCGCCGAAATCAGTCATCAGTCGCATGGGCAAAAAGGCATTGCCCTTCTACCAACTTCTCATAAAAATCGACAAATTGAGTGGACGAGGCGCAAGAAGCATTCGAGGACCTCAAACGTTTACTATCCACCTCGCCAGTACTGGTGACTCCATGCGAAAAAGAGCCGCTGTTGCTCTACATCTCCGCCACCAACTGTAACATCCCAAAACTTCAATCCAAGGTTATTAAGATCCAAATCATCAAAATTAGGGTTAACAAAAACTTTTCCAATTAAAATTATTAAAGCATTCACATGTGTGTGCATTTAAATTAGGAGTTGATTTGAATTGCCATGGTTAAGTGATCCATTGCTTGTAAAATGATTCTTAGGTGAAATAAACATCATCTAGATCATTCCCAAACAAATCCCAAAGAAAAATAAATCGAAATGAATAAAATAACTAAATGGTCATTTGTGCCATTTTAATCAACATGCCTACTTTGGCTATTCCTATGACTCAATTCTTAATAGAAATAAATGTGGATCTTTGCACCCCTTGCTAGTACATGTAATGATGTACCAAGGCCCACTTTGTGATCTGCTAAAAACTTTCAAACACTAATTTTAAATGGCATTTGAAAACGAATCTAGTTCATATGGGAAGATCCCACTTATTCAAAAACCACTCAAATGAGCTTTATTTTCAAAACCCAAGCAACCACAGATGATCAAGCTTATGACTAACACACCCACCAAAAATCTTTTCAAAATCCAAAACTAAATTTCTTGCGGCCATTTCCACAAACACTTGGCAGGCATGAATTGCACTCTAATCCTAGCTCACTGTTTCTACAGGGTTTTGCCACCCAATTGACCTTAAATCACTCCTCTGTCTCCACTTGATCTAACCAGGCCATAAACACCCCATCCCCTATCCCCTAGCAGCAGTGCCTTGCCACCCCGAGCAGCATGCTCGCCGGCCAACCTTGCCAACACAGCAGCAGACAACCCCTCTCTCTCTCGCCATGTCTAGGAGCTAGACCAGACCGCACCACCACCCTCTGTCCCCTCCTCGAGCAAAGCCAAGCCGTGGACCACTGCGGCCAAGCTGCCCAGGCGCCAGCGCCCGACAAGCGTGCACACGCCGTGCCCGACAAGCGTGCACACGCCGCGCCTCGACCGCAGCCCGTGCTCACCGCATCGCCACGACCCAGGGAACCACCCAGACATGCCAGTTCGCCGCCATTTGAACCACAGCCACTGCCCGCCGTGTCAAACGCCGCCTCTGCCGCTCAGAGCGTGAGTACCGCCCGACTATTTGCCACCGCCCCTAGCCCCGCATTTAAGCCATAGCGCACCGCCAGGAGGCAGGCCACCGTCCCTTACCTCGAGCCACGCCACTAGCCCGCGGTGCAGCCCTCGCCGGAGTTGCCCGCCCATCCCTTTCAGTCGCCTCGTCGAGCTATAAATAGAGGCCTCCCCAGCACCAAAGACTCACACCTCCCTCTCCTCACTGGTCCTTCCCCACCTCTAGCCTGAGCCGCTCGAGCTCTTAGTCGCCAGAATTCCACCGGAGCTGGCCGCCTCTGGAGGAGAAGGGCCCCGCTGATTGCGACCACCCCAGAATGCCGCCACACCACCTCGACCTCGCTGCCGTCCACCAGTTTGTTTGCCCGCCTCGCCGTTGTCGCTAGAGCCCTGGTACGCCCCCTAAGCACCCCCACCGAGCCGCTAGGGTTAAACCTCGTCGGCGACCTATCCGTCGTCGACAACGAGCCCCAGCCGTAGATCCTAGTTCTAATCTAATGGCCCACATCGCCCCGTACCGCTTCGCGTGTAACGAGCCGCTGACCGGTGGACCCTCCTGTCAGCTGTGCCCGCGCCGTGGAGTGCCACTGGGCCAGCCCGTTAGCTTTCCTGCGCGACCTAGTTAATTCAAATTAGGATTTTTCTATTTAGGTTTGAACTAAGTTCTGTCCCCTAGTTTGAAAATCAATTCAAAGAGATTTACCAATCCAAATGGAGTGATTCCAATTTTGTTAGAAAGCTACTGAAAAGATCTATCCAAGCCCGTTGGATTTAATTCATTTAGAGTTAGAGATATCTCCTAGTAAAAATAACAAGATAGAAGCTTTTGCACATTCAAACAGTTTTCAAAAATCAACCATGATAGCTTTTGAGTTGATTCCAACTCTCAAAAATCACATTTAACCATACCTATCTGAATACGTAATAATATTAGGGTTTATATGCAGTGACTTTGGACTAGTACCAAAATAATGCTATATAGGCATTTCTAGTCACTTTAAATCACTAAATAATGAACTTAAACCAAAGTAATTATGAACCAACCCTTAAATTACATTCCCATATGTTATAATATGTGGTGATGACATGTGTACACATGATCCCATATTTTCAGTGGTGAATATTAAATCTTAGTTAATTTTCAATGAGTAGAAATTACTTTTCTTAAATAAAAATAATAACACTAGTTAAGAAAACCTTGTGATGCTTGTGATGATAATAGATCATCAAATGTGTGCCTTAGAGTGCTAAGTAGACTAGCTAAGTATTGTTTGGTGATTGCGTACTCCGTATGTATTTATAGACGATAGTACTGACCAAGCTTTCGAGGAGGAGGAGTTCTATCAAGAGGAGGAAGAAAACTTCAACCACTCTGATGACCCACAAGTATAGGGGGTGTATCACAGTATTTTCGAGGGAAGTGAAACCCAATTTATTGATTCGACACAAGGGGAGCCAAAGAATATTTATCTGCCTTAACAACTGAGTTGTCAATTCAATGCACTGAAACAATCTTGCTCACGCGGTTTATCAAGAGTAACAGTTTTGTAGTAGGAATAGTAAAGCAAAGCAGAGTAAAGCAAAGACAATAGTAACAAAAGCAAAGAAATGGGATTCGAGTGTGGTAGGCATAGGGATGGATGGACAGGCGTTGCATGGACAAGACAATTCACATAGCAATCAGAACATAGGGCAATTGCAGATAAATAAGATAAAGCATCCAAGTACTAGACAATCCTAGGCATGTGTTCCATATATAGTCATACGTGCTCGCAATGAGAACTTGCACAACATCTTTTGTCCTGCCACCGCTTGCGGCGGGCCTCTAGGGAACTACTGGCAATTAAGGTGCTCCTTTTAATAGAGCACCGGAGCAAAGCATTAACACTCCATGAACGCATGTGATCCTCACATCAAAACCATTCCCTTCCGGTTATCCCGATTTCTGTCACTTCGGGGCCATAGGTTCCGGACAACAACGTGTTCAGATCTGAAATCATGGCACTCGGGCCCTAGTGACAAGCATTAAGCACAACAAGTCGCAACAAAGTCATAAAGCACTAATAAAAGATACTAGGCACCATGCCCTAACAATCTGATGCCATTACATGAACGATCTCATCCAATCCCTACTATCCCCATAGCCTACAGCGGGGGATTACTCACTCATAGATGGGGGAAACATGGATGGTCGATGGAGATGATGGTGGAGACCGATGGATGGAGATGGCGGGGGCTTTCCGTCCGGCAGGTGCCGAACAGACTTTTGTCCCCCGAATCTCTCCTTCGGTGGTGGCAGCGCTGCGGAACTTTTTCTAGAAAAAACGTCGACCCCCCCGGAGTTTTTAGGTCAGAAGGCTTCTTATAGGCGAAGAGGGAGACCGAGGGGGTGCCTGGGGCCACCACACCATGCCCTGGCGCGGCCAGGCCTAGCCCGCGCCTGGGGGGGGGGGGTGTGGCCAACCCCTGGCCCTCCTCCGTCTCGTATTCTGGCTCTTGAAGTCTTCTAGAAATATAGGCACTTTGGCTTTTGCCCCGTCCAATTCCGAGAATATTCATTTTCTGACTTTCCTGGAACCAAAAACAGCAGAAAACAGGCAGCTGGCACTGTGGCTCTTGTTAATAGGTTAGTCCAAGAAATCATATGAAAAGTACTCCAAAGTGTGGACAAAACACAAGAAAGTGGATAAAACCAAGCATGGAGCATCAAAAATTATAGATACATTTGCAATGTATCAACATCCCCAAGCTTAACTCTTGCTCGTCCTTGAGTAGGTAAGTGATAAAAATAAAGAATAATTTTTGAGGTGACATGCACCATCAAAGACTTGATCAAAATATTTGTAAAACATTCAATGCTGGGATCATAGTACTTCAATCATAACATGAAAGACAAAGTTCTAGCAATAAGACAAATAGACTATGCTGAAACATGAAAAGGCACAAACACAAGATTCATGAATAACAATGCCTTGCAAGACGTTTGTTTGTTTAACATAAAGAAAACATAGCATAGTGGCATTCAGCTTGTCCCTCATAGAGTAGCAAACATAAATGCATAGGACACCTTCAAAGTTTACAAGAGTGACTAGATACAAATAGTTTAAAACAAGCAATATCAAGGTATGCATCAATCAACAAGTCTTGGGACAATGCACATACAACTAAGAATGGCCACTATGCTCTCAAGAAAGTGCTCATAGAATGTGTGGAGACTCAACAAGGAAATGAACAGGTTTTGAAAAGTTTGAAAGGCTCCCAAATGCTAAAAGTATGGTACTCATTAGCTTTGAGCTCTCATTGCCCCTATCATAAGCATCTTTAAGTGGTTAAGGTTAAAGTGACACAACTAAGAGGATATGCTTGACAAGTTATAAATCGAAGTCTCATGTCCCTTACTTACGAAGACCGATCCTCATGCTACTCAACTTTAGTCACGAGTAAGCTCTTGTCATTGTAAGTATATACGTATCATAGAGAACCGCCAACAGGGTACCCCTTGCACATGATACAGGAGCTATCCCATAATCAAAATGACAAGGCAAGCAGACAATGAACATCTCAGCAATCTTTTTATTTACTATGTGCATAGATTTTTATTGAGGATGCTTCATAGAATGCTCATTATGGTTATGCTACAAGTTTCCACCATGATTAGGCATGGCTTAGGCTAGCGCCCAGTGCTTTCTAACATACATACAAACTCCATGATCTTACAAGTTCCACTTTTATTTCACAATCACGGATCCATAAGCAAAAGAACATGATATCAACTAGGTACAAGGTACCAATGAAGTGTTGAAAGCGGTCCCCATGATACATGGTTCTGCTAACTTCAACTCATAAAGCGCAAGCATATACGCAACAAAGAAGGACGCAATGGTTCAGGTTTATTAAGTGCAAGAAAATAAAGTGTGCCATCAAGTTCGTGAGAGCTTTACTAACTAACTTTCTCATAACAAGCAAACATTTTATTCGGAAGAAAACAAGGCATATTGAATATGCACGGGAGTAGCAAATAATGCTAATAGGTAGGTATGGTGAACACTTTGGAAATATTTGGTTTTAGGGAGTTGGAAACTTGAGTAAAACATACTCAGTGAAAGTGAAGGCTAGCAATAGTAAGGGAGCGACAAACGAGAGAGCAATAATGACCATATGCAGAGCGACAAAACATCATTGATCAAAGCATAAAGTGATACTACAAGTTGAAAACTAAAGGATCATAAAGGCTTATGGTGACTTGGGATAGTCATAACATGGTGTGAGCATGTGCCAAGTCAACCCAAATAAAGAATCAAAGGAGAATACCACAATACTATGCTTTAATATGCTAAAATAACTCATGATTCATCCAAGGCACATTAAGCAATCTCAATTGTTTATAACAAGTCATACTACAGCAAAGAATACTAAGCATAAAGCCAAAACAATATCAAGCATGGAATGACAAAGCATAGGCCACAGTCAAAATCAAGCTCTCTTTACCACTTAAGCATGAGCTTTCCTACTCTTTTCCAAACCAAACCAAACCAAACCAAACTATTTGAACACCAATGCATGAAAGAGGAGGTCCAACCAATTTATTCAGCAAACTAAGAAAACCACACAAACTAAAAACCAAAATGAAAACAAAAAAGAAGACGCTCCAAGAACAACACAACTGTGCATGAGACAATAAAAATGAAGTGTTTGGAAGAAACCTGGAATTTTTATTGATGAAGAAGGGGATGCCTTGGGCATCCCCAAGCTTTGACGCTTGTACTTCTTGGATATTTCTTGGGGTGACACGCGTGGCATCCCCAAGCTTGAGCTTTAGTCCATCCTTCATCTCATTACTCATTCCTTCCATACACTTGAAATTTTCCTTCATACAAAACTTCACACAATCTTTATTAGCAACATTAGTGCACTCAAGATAAATAAGTCTTAAGGTTCAGTTATACACCAAATAAACTTCTATTAGAACACTAGCTACTGTAGCACTTCCCTCAAAAAGCTAAATTCCCCAAAAGAACTCAAAAAGGAACCAACAAGAAGCAAATGCAGAAAATGGCAGAAATCTGTCAAAACAGTCCAGCAGGTAAAGACGAATTTGTTCGAAGACCTTATGTTGCTCAAATCAAAAAGTGTTTAACTAAATAAAGTTAGATAACAACCTGGGGAAGAAGCACAAAAATTCACGCTGCAAAAGGACGTACAGAGATTCTACACGAATTTTTACGGTGAAGCACAAAAATCTGTTTCGGGACAGCAACTTTCCCAATCATTACTTCTCTCTCATTAGAGGTTACTCTTGGCACAAAAAGCAAATAAAAAGGATAAGGAGCGGTTATTACTGAAGTAATAACTTCCAAGACTCATCTAAAACTTTTGGGTTATCTCCCAATAAGTAATTTTCATTAACGCCTTTAAGTTAGGCATAAGGAAAAACTAAAATGGATAGAATAGAAGTAAGCGGAGATAATCATGGTGAAAACATTGTTTTGTTCAATGAAATCCTTTTGTTAACAAGGTTGATCAGGTCTTGCTACCAAAACAATTTCATATGAGACAAAACTTTGTATTCCACTAATGATTATGTTACCTCAACCTTGATAGCAATGGTCCCAACCATAATAGTTTCAAATTTTTCTCTTGGTATGGGACAATATATTTCTCCAACTTGAATGCCCTCAACATGTTTAATTGAATTCAAAACCATAATTCTATAAATCTTCTTGGGGAAATAGATAGTATGTTCCTTGTCATTGACATTGAAGGTCACCTTCCCTTGATTACAATTAATAACAGCTCCCGCAGTATTTAAGAAAAGGTCTCCTAAGAATAGTAGACATATTATCATCTTCAGGCATAAAAGTTTGAGAGGATGCTCTCATAAGAAATATGAGTTGAAGTAAAAGAGAGCATCAAGAAGCAAATTCAAAACACATTTAAGTCTAACCCACTTTCTATGCATAGGAATTGTGTATGCAAATAAATTCACAAAGAACAAAGTGACCAGCATAGGAAGATAAAACAAGAGTAACTTCAAAACTTTCAGCACATAGAGAGGTGTTTCAATACCATGAAAACTTCTACAACCATATTTTCCTCTCTCATAATAATTTTCAGTATCCCCATGAATTAACTCAACAATATAACTATCACATAAAGCATGCTTTTCATGATCTACAAGCACTAGAGCTTTATTATAAACATCTTCAAAAGAATCCTCAGGAACATAACATTCATCCTCCTTTAGTAAGCATGGAGGACAATCAAATAATGTAAGGGATAAAGAGTTACTCTCATTAGAAGGTAGGCATGGGTAGCTAATCCATTCTTCCTCCTTTTGTTCATCACTCTCCTCCTCTTTTTCATCTAATGAGATTTCAGGTTCATCAATTTCTTCTTCCATAGGATCCTGCAAGGCATTAGTCTCTTCCATTTGTGGAGAGCATCTATTAAAATACTCAAGAATAGAGCCATTTTCATCCTTGTAATTATCAAAGCAAAATTTAAGTATACCATAAACCTCATACTTATAAGGTGAATCATCAATATTTTCAAGCAAACTAGCAAGTTCAAAAGCACCCTTCCTAGCAATAAATTCTTCAATTTGTTCCGCATCATAAAAGTCATAAATTCCTTTAGAATAGGAAGATATGGTATCATTATCATTATACTGACATTGAAAAGGGAGGTGTTTATACCTCTTTCTGCAACGAGATTCATCACAGCAATAAGTAACATTATAAGTAGAGCACACGTTTCTAGCAATGGTATACAATCTATCAATTTGTTCCCATAAGTGTTTCCCTTTTTGTGACAGGCGGTGTTCCTTATAATAATATTTTTCATCTTCCATGAACCCACCTTGCCTTAAGCTTCAGTTTCAAAGAAACCAACCATTGACAACAAGCATGATAAAGCAAGACAATAACAGACCAACGAAAATGACAACTAGAGTAGGACCTATTTTTTTTGTATTTTCAATAAAGAAAGAAGCAAACAAGGAAGAAATAAACTTAGCTTGAACAATAGTGATTCCAAGTGTACTTGATAAATAAAGCTATGCTCCCCGGCAACGGCGCCAGAAAATAGTCTTGATGACCCACAAGTATAGGGGGTGTATCGCAGTATTTTCGAGGGAAGTGAAACCCAATTTATTGATTCGACACAAGGGGAGCCAAAGAATATTTATCAGCCTTAACAACTGAGTTGTCAATTCAGCTGCACCTAGAAACAATCTTGCTCACAGCAATTTATCAGTAGCAACAGTTTTGTAGTAAGAATAGTAAAGCAACAGTAGTAGTAAAGCAAAGACAGTAGTAACAAAAAGCAGTAAACAGTGGGATTCGAGTGCGGTAGGCATAAGGATGGATGGACGGGCGTTGCATGGACAAGACAATTCACATAGCAATCAGAACATAGGGCAATTACAGATAAATAAGATAAAGCATCCAAGTACTAGACAATCCTAAGCATGTGTTCCATATATAGTCATACGTGCTCGCAATGAGAACTTGCACAACATCTTTTGTCCTGCCAGCCCATTTGCAGTGGGGCCTCTAGGGAACTACTGGCAATTAAGGTGCTCCTTTTAACAGAGCACCGGAGCAAAGCATTAACAAACACATGTGATCGTCACATCAAAGCCATTCCCTTCCGGTTATCCCGATTTCTGTCACTTCGGGGCCATAGGTTCCGGACAACAACGTGTGTATACAATTTGTAGATAAGACAAAAAACAATACTATCATAATGAATCAATAACATGTTCAGATCTGAAATCATGGCACTCGGGCCCTAGTGACAAGCATTAAGCACAACAAGTCGCAACAAAGTCATAAAGCACTAATAAAAGATACTAGGCACCAGGCCCTAACAATCTGATGCCATTACATGAACGATCTCATCCAATCCCTACCATCCCCATAGCCTACATCAGGGGATTACTCACTCATAGATGGGGGAAACATGGATGGTCAATGGAGATGATGGTGGAGACCGATGGAGATGGCTCTGGGGGCACTTCCCCGTCCCGGCAGGGTGCCAGAATAGAGACTTTCTGTCCCCGAATCTCCCCTTCGGTGGTGGCGGCACTACGGAACTTCTTCTGGAAAAACGTCGAACCCCCCGGAGTTTTTAGGTCAAAAGGCTTCTTATAGGCGAAGAGGGAGACCGAGGGGGTGCCTGTGGCCACCACACCAGGCCCTGGCGCGGCCAGGCCCAGCCCACGCCTGGGGGGGGGGGGGGCAGCCCCTGGCCCTCCTCCGTCTCGTATTCTGGCTCCTGGAGTCTTCTGGAAAAATAGGCACTTTGGCTTTTGTCCCGTCCAATTCCGAGAATATTCATTTTTTGACTTTCCTGGAACCAAAAACAGCAGAAAACAGGCAGCTGGCACTGTGGCTCTTGTTAATAGGTTAGTCCAAGAAATCATATGAAAAGTACTCCAAAGTGTGGACAGAACACAAGAAAGTGGATAAAACCAAGCATGGAGCATCAAAAATTATAGATACATTTGCAATGTATCACACTGCACTACACAAGGCAAGCCATCATTAACAATGCAAGCTAACCCTTGCAAGTATAATGCTTAGCAAGCTAGAATTAAGCTAGATGATTGAGCAAAGATGCTTTAGGCATGCTTTGGTCATACCACTTTGACTATTACTTTACTCAAAGTCTTTTACTTGTTTTGAAGGTAGCATAAAGAGTATAAAACTTGACCTATTTAGATAACTTTAGATGTCATTCTATGGCATGAGATTGATCCCATCTTTCCACCTTAGTGAACACTCTTAACTTAGTAGTTTAGATTAAATAAAAACTTGAGTCACTTTAGATGGGAACACTTGGTGAAAATGAATTATGAAAACCTTGGAATGATGAGTGATACATCCATTTTGCATCACTATTCTATGTCTTAATTCACTATTATTCATTGATATATTTCATATTGAGAGGTGATACTTATGTTATTTCATATATTTTTGCATGGTTGATGACTTTTGGAGCATGACCGCTGCAGTCAGGATTCTGATGGAAAATGTGCTGTTTGGAGGCAAAATTCGCGAAGATCAGAAAATCCGGGAAAATATATGGAAAATCCTACTTTTCCAGAAGACTAATGATGCCAGAAGATGGAGTGGAGGTGGGCCACAGGGGGCCCACACCATCCCATGGCGCGGGCAGGCCTAGGCCGCGCCTGGAGGTGGTGTGGCCACCCTGACCCACTCCAGCCTCTCCCCTCTGGCGTATATCATCCTCCCGAAACCCTAAGACTCGGGGGGTGACCACAGAAAGATTCCGCCGCCTCTACGGGGCGTAAAACACCGAGAGATAAAGATCTCTCCGGCAGACAGATTTCTGCTGGGGGAATTCCTTTCCGAAGAGGGGAGATCGTCGCCATCAACACCACCATCAAGATGGACTTCATCGGGATCATCATCATCATCACCATCAGCACCCTCATCACCATCTCCATATTTCTGTAACAATTGCGTTGAATCTTGCATAGTTCATAGGGGAAACTTTCTCGGTGTTGATTATTCTTTGTAGTTGATGCTATTGAGTGAATCATTGAATTATTGTTTATGTTCAGATTGTTATACATCATTATTTCATCTCTGATCATGATCCATATGATGTATTGTGAGTAGTTCGTTTTGTTCTTGAGGACATGGGAGAAGTCTTGTTGTTAGTAGTGGAGTTGCGTTGAGAAAGATTCAATAGATTGTTATTTAAGTTGTGGTGTACTTCTTCTAGTGGTGTCATGTGAACGTCGACTATATGACACTTCACCTAGATGGGCCTAGGGGAATGCATTGTGTATTTGGCTACTAATCGTAGGGGTTGCCGGAGTGACAGAAACCTGAACCCCCGTTAGGAAACCACTGCACAAGGGACGTAAGGGTCTTAGAGTTTAAAGCTGTGGTTAGGTTTTTACCTTAATTACTTTTTTGTACTTATGGATGTTTGCAAGGGGTATAATCACAAGTATGTATTAGTCTTGGATGGGGCGGTACATTAGCACAGGTTCACCCACACAACACTTAGCAAGCTAAAGAAGATTAATCAACTATATGAAGCGAAAGCACTTGACAGTCTTCCCATGTGTCCTCGAGAACGTTTGGTCATCTTAAGTAATACAACCAGCTTGTCCTTTGCTGCATAAAGGATTGGGCCACTTGCTGCATTTATTCCTACTGTCTTTTATTTACTCGTACTTTGTTTACTTGCTTTATCAAAAACCCCTAAAAATCCGTTTGCTAAGTATTTGCAGAGAATTCCTGATCCATACCATTAGCCAGCACCTTCTGCTCCTTGTTGGGTTCGACATTCTTACTTATCAAAAATACTGCGATACACTCCCTATACTTGTGGGTCATCAAGACTATTTTCTGGCGCCGTTGCCGGGGAGTGAAGTGCTATTGGAGAGTGGAACTAGTAAAGCAAACTTCTGCTGTGAGTATTGTTTACTTCTGCTAGTTGCTTTATTTTTGTTATGGATAATTCACTGAGTTTCTTATTTGGTAATGCTACTACCACTGCTAAGGTAGTAGATAAGCCACCACCTGCTAAGAATGATGTTTTCAAAATACCTACAAGAATTATTGATCGTGTTATGGATAACTACTATGTTGGGGATGGAACTGTCCATCCCGGTGATCATTTACTCTTTATACACGAATTATGCGGTTTGTTCAAGTGTGCAGGTATTACTACAAATCAAGTCAAGAAGAAGTTATTCTCATTATCACTAAAAGGAAGAGCTGAGGAATGGTATAAGCTGCTGAAGAATGGCCAAGCTCTGGAATGGGAGGAAATAGTGCCTCTCTTTTATTCAAAGTTTTATCCTCCTAGTGAGATTCATAAAGATCGGAATGAAATATACAACTTTTGGCCTCTTGATGGAGAGAGTACAACTCAAGCTTGGGGGAGATTGAAGTTACTAATGCTCAAATGTCCCATTCATGAGCTCCCCAACAATATTATTATCAATAACTTTTATGCAAGGCTCCGTCTACATGATAAAGATTTATTAGATGCTTCTTGCGCTGGATCATTCACTCGCATGGAAGAAGAAGCTAAATGGGATCTTCTGGACCGTATTCAAGACAATGCTGAAGCTTGGGAGAATGACAAAGGTAGAAAGTCAAGTATAAATTATGATTATGAATGCATTGAATCTTTTATGGGAACTGATGACTTTCAAAATATTAAAAATGCTTATGGTCTAGACTCTCAAGCTATTGCTTCTTCTTTTAAGGCTTTTGCTTCCTACATTGAAGTGCCTAAAAAGAAGTGGAATAAGTATCATGAACCTTATAAAGATGTTGCTAAGAGTGTTCCTACAAGAAATACGGAAGTTTATACTGCTAATCATGTCTTACCTGAACCTTATATTGAGAAAATGCCTTTCCTAGTTAAGATAAAGGAACATTCTATGATAACTAGTATGGTTAATGAAAGTACAAGTAAAGTTGTTGAACCTGATAAAAAATGGTTGATGAACCTATAATAGCAAATGTGAAAGACTTTGTCACTAAATATGAAAAAGAGGGACACACTATCCTTTGTAAGGATACCTCTAATATTGTTTCACATAGTAGTGTTATGAGAGCTAGTATTCCCGTGTTTTCTGTTAGAATAAGTGATCATTGCTATGATGGCCCTTGTGATAGCTATATTGTTAAGTTTATGCATGATACTGAAAGCTACTATGAGAGAGGTAAAAGTGTTCTTATGTATCTCAATAATATCAAGTTTCCTCGTTTTATGCTGAAAGTTTTTATGTTGCACTTGTTTTGCCTTCTTATGCAAGAAGCCTCTGGTTTCAACAACTTGTTTGTTTACAAAATCCCCTTGCATAGTAAGTGGGTTAGACTTAAATGAGTGTGTGTTTTTGCTTCTTAATGCTCTCTTTCACTTCAATTCATATCCCTATGAGAGCTTTTTCAGAATTATCATGCCCATCTTAATGGCTATAAAGAAAGAGCTTTATGGGAGACAACCCAATTTGTTTTTGCTTTTAGTTTGTTTTTGTTTCTTTGAGTCTTGGAAGTTATTACTTCGGTAATAACCGCTCCTTATACTTTTTTTTTGGTTTTTGTGTCAAGATCAACCTCTAATGAGAGAGAAGTAAGATTTGGGGAAGTTGCTGTCCTGAAACAGATTTTTGTGCTTCGCCGTAAAAATTCGTGAGAGACCTCTGTCTGTCGGATTGAGCTGTAATTGTTTGTGCTTCTGCCCCAGATTGTTATTTAACTTTCGTTAGTTTTGCACTTTTTGATTTGAGCAACAGAAGATTTTTGAAAAAAATGATCTTTACCTGCTGGTCTGTTTTGGTAGATTTTGCAACTCTTGCATCTGCTTCTTTATTCGATTTCCTTTTTGAATTTCTTTTTGGGTTTTTGGAAGGAGTTGTTTCAGTAGCTTTTGTTTTGATGGTTTTCAGTTGAAGTTGGACTCAAAATGTTTTATCACTTCACTTATACTAATGTTGCTAATGAGAACTGTGTGAAGTTTTGTGTTAAAGAAATTTCCAGGAAGTGGAGATAACGGTGTAATAAGGAAGAGAAGGGCTTTATGACTCAATTAATAAGTGTATGAAGATGAAGATATTGATATTCAAGAGATGACTCCGGAAGAATCTACTAGATACCAAATTCAGAGACCTGCAGAGTCTGTTTTCAAATAGGTAACAGTTCTGGTAAGAAAAGTTCCACGAAAATACAGTCCAACTATACTTTTGCAGTTTTCAGTCAATAAGGGAAGCTACAATGCGAAAAAAAGACGGAAATGGAGCCAGGGTGGCTCACACCACCCCGTGGCGTGGGCCCAACCCTGGCCGCGCCACCAGGTGGTGAGTCCACCCCGGACTCTGCCTCCGACTCGTTTTCACCCAGTACTTCCCTCTTGTTATGAAACTTCATAATATATAACCCCTCGGATCTTCCGAGGTTCGTATATCGTGTTTTCGTCGTGTTTTCGTTTCGATCTGTTTCTGCTAGGACATACTCTTTGAAGGTTTGGAAGCACAATGGTGTCCGCCAAGGATAAAGGGAAGGAGCCTATGGAGGAAGACCTCCAAGACCCCGGGAAGGAGAAGGGGATCAAAAGTGCAGATGAAGAGGAGCAAGGCCAACATCTGCTCACCGGCACTACCATTGCAAGCATTGGAGTGGTGACGGAACCTGCCAGGGTTAGAAGGACTGCGCGGATGCAGACTGGGGGAAAAGCTCCTCGTCACAGTTTGGCTCCACGGTCACTTCCTCCACACACCAAGAATCCCTTCCATAGCTTTATCCATGACCATGCAGGAAAAGAAGACTCTAAGAGGGAATAACGGAAAAAGAATCACAAGAGCTGGGATCCACAAACTGAGATGATTATGAGCCGTATTGAGCACAACTCAGAGTTGATTCGTACTCTCACCTTCGAGATTGAGGACTTGGGGAAACTGATCAGAGAGCTCATCGAGAGGATACCACCACCACCGAAGGAGTAATTCGTCATCAGGTTTGGCATCCCCTTGGTTTGTTCCAAGCTAGGGGGAGTGCCGCGGTATCATATCACTATCTTCTATCTTTTTACCCTTTTAGTAGAGTCATATCATGAATAGAGGAGTTATTATGTAGTATGGTTTGCATTATGGAAGTGTCCCCTCTCTCGTTAGATATGTATCCCTTGGTGTGAGTTGCCGTTATGGAATATTAATGAGAAGTTCTATCATTCACTCTTTTTCATAGCTTATATTAGTTTTCAATTTGTGGTTATATGATTGATCTTGTTGTTAGTATTGGTAGCACTCTAGGATCATTGAGTTAATTTAGTTGGTTTTGGCAAACCTGGCTCGGTCAGTAGCAACACTATTTTTGAGAGTTGAATGAAAAAGATAAAAGTACTCTAAAGAAATATAATTTCATCATCTTTCTTTCTTGATTTGATCATAAGTCTAGTATTCTCTAGTTAAGATCTTTTGTGGTTCCAAGGAAGATTGCATGTTTGTCTTTATCACTTGTATGTTTGTTTGTTTCCCTCAACTCTTATACTTGCTACCCAGCCTTGCTAGCCAAAAACCTGTACTGAGAGGGAATTCTTCTCGTGCATCCACCTCCTTTAAACCAAAACCCATGCCATTTGTGTCCAGCATACCTACCTAGTAGCATTATTGCTATTCCAAGTAAATTGTTGTTTTATCTACCTCCCAAATTAAACTTGTTATGTGAAAATTAGTGATTAAAGCTCTCACGAACTTGATGGCACACTTTACTTTCTTGCATTTAATAAACTTGAACCATTGGGTCCTTCTTTGTTGCGTATATGCTTGCGCTTTATGAGTTGAAGTTAGCAGAACCATGTATCATGGGGACCGCTTTCAACACTTCATTGGTACTTATACCTAGTTGATATCATGTTCTTTTTCTTATGGATCCCGGAGGTGTGAAATAAAAGTGGAACTTGTAAGATCATGGAGTTTATATGTGTGTTAGAGAAACGCCTGGGCCGCTAGCCTAAGCCATGCCTAATCATGGTGGAAACTTGCAGCATAACTATAGTGAGCATTCTATGAAGCATCCTCAATAAAAACCTATGCAGATAGCAAATAAAAAGATCGCTGAGATGGTCACTGTCTGTTTGCCTTGTCATTTTGATTATGGGATAGCTCCTGTGTCATGTGCAAGGGGTACCCCGTTGGCGGATGTCAATGATACACATGTATTTACAATGACAAGAGCTTGCTCGTGACTGAAGTTGAGTAGCATGAGGATCGGTACTCATAAGTAAGGGGCATGAGATTTCATCTTATAACTTGTCAAGCATATCCTCTTAGTTGTGTCACTTTAACCTTAATCACCTAAAGATGCCTATGATAGGGGCAATGAGAGCTGAAAGCTAGTAAGTATCATAATCTTTGGGAGCTCTTTATGAGACTTGCAATCCCTGCTTCCCTCTGCGAAGGGCCCTTTCTTTTACTTTGTAGTTGAGTCAGTAAACCTACTCCCTTCTATCTCAGCAAGTATTTTGAGTTGTTGTGTTTCATTCATTCATATGTTGATTTATTCAATCATGTTTCTTATGTTCCTTGTTTTGCACATTGCTCTTATCCTGATGTTTACTACTTTGAAAGCTTTCATTGAAAAACTAGTTATTTGTGAACTCCAGCAAATTATCAACTATTCTTCGACCAAGAGCTAAGTTTGCCATTACCAATTATGATTCACTTTATGTATCTTTATTGTGTTTCCTTTACTCATTGCAAGTTGAGTTGTATAATAGTGAGTTGTTTTCTATTATGATCTATGTATTTGATGAATGTGATGCTTCTTGTCCGTATTCTTTTATCGACTCTTCACTCCATAAACCCGAGGCCATGTTTATTGAGCTCAGTTTTGCTTGAGGATAAGCGAAGTCTAAGCTTGGAGGGAGTTGATACGTCCATTTTGCATCACTATTCTATGTCTTAATTCACTATTATTCATTGATATATTTCATATTGAGAGGTGATACTTATGTTATTTCATCTATTTTTGCATGGTTGATGACTTTTGGAACATGGACCGCTGCAGTCAGGATTCTGATGGAAAAGGTGCTATTTGGAGGCAAAATTCGCGAAGATCAGAAAATCCGGGAAAATATACGGAGAATCCTATTTTTCTAGAAGACTAATGATGCTAGAAGATGGAGTGGAGGTGGGCCACAGGGGGCCCACACCACCCCATGGCGCGGGCAGGCCTAGGCCGCGCCTGGAGGTGGTGTGGCCACCCTTGCCCACTCCAGCCTCTCCCCTCTGGCGTATATCATCCTCCCAAAATCCTAAGACTCGGGGGGCAACCACAGAAAGATTCCATCGCCTCTGCGGGGCGGAAAACACCGAGAGAGAAAGATCTCTCCGGCAGACAAATTTCTGCCGAGGGGAATTCCTTCACGGAGAGGGGAGATCATCGCCATCAACACCACCATCAAGCTGGACTTCATCGGGATCATCATTATCACCATCATCATCATCACCATCCGCACCCTCATCACCATCTCCATATTGCTCTAACAATTGAATTGAATCTTGCATAGTTCATAGGGGAAACTTTCCCGGTGTTGATTACTCTTTGTAGTTGATGCTATTGAGTGAACCATTGAATTATTGTTTATGTTTAGATTGTTATACATCATTATTTCATCTCTGATCATGATCCATATGATGTCTTGTGAGTAGTTTGTTTTGTTCTTGAGGACATGGGAGAAGTCTTGTTGTTAGTAGTGGAGTTGCGTTGAGAAAGATTCAATAGATTGTTATTTAAGTTGTGGTGTACTTCTTCTAGTGGTGTCATGTGAACGTCGACTACATGACACTTCACCTATATGGGCCTAGGGGAATGCATTGTGTATTTGGCTACTAATCGTAGGGGTTGCGGAGTGATGTAAAACCTGAACCCCCGTTAGGAAACCATTGCACAAGGGACGTAAGGGTCTTAGAGTTTAAAGTTGTGGTTAGGTTTCTACCTTAATTACTTTCTTGTACTTACGGATGTTTGCAAGGGGTATAATCACAAGTATGTATTAGTCTTGGATGGGGCAGTACATTAGCACAGGTTCACCCACACAACACTTAGCAAGCTAAAGAAGATTAATCAACTATATAAAGCGAAAGCACTTGACAGTCTTCCCATGTGTCCTCGAGAACATTTGGTCATCTTAAGTAATACAACCGGCTTGTCCTTTGCTGCATAAAGGATTGGGCCACTTGCTGCATTTATTCCTACTATCTTTTATTTACTCATACTTTGTTTACTTGCTTTATCGAAAACCCCTAAAAATCCGTTTGCTAAGTATTTGCAGAGAATTCCTGATCCATACCACTAGCCAGCACCTTTTGCTCCTCGTTGGGTTCGACACTCTTACTTATCGAAAATACTGCGATACACCCCCTATACTTGTGGGTCATCAATGAGTCATTCTATTGAAATGTTTTCACATGTGTTTAGAAACATAAATGGTTTATGATGATGAAAATGTTGAGGCATGAGCCTTAGCCCTTTTATAAAAACCAATGGTTGGATTCGGATGCGATACCATTCCAAATTTACCATATAACCACAAAACCTAAATTGGGTAAGGCTTAGCCGGAAGTTTATATGCATTAGTATTAGTTTCCTCGCGGGAGAGATTTGAGCTGAGGCTACCTCTCAATGTTGTCCACCTATGCAGTGCCCAAGATGACAGATGGTCATGGTTGGGAGGCCATGCTCATAGGAGAGGTGCTTATACTAGGGTGTGTAAAGCAAAGGTTATGTTTGATTATCTGCATACTAAGTATGATGATTCAGGGTTATCCCTGACATATTATCGAATCTTGTGGTGAAAGTGTACCACCTCTGCAGAGTGTTAAACTATTCGAATAGCCGCGTCCGTGGTTATGGACAGTTGGAATGTCCATATTGTTTCGTTGTCAGATGTTTTCAAAATAACTTATGAAATGAATGATGAATCTTGACTTGACCACAACAGGGTTGTGTTTATGACACTAGCTTCCCAACTTAAGTGATTCTAGAACTTTATTTTATCTTTCTTTGTTTCAGAACTCAGCTTAGGTTTCAAACTTAACCTTATAGTTAAACTTAGCATTAGCACTTTACTTTAGAACTATACTACTTGTTAGTGGTAGTTTGCGAGTACTTAAAGAGTACTCATGGCTTTTGTCCCTGGCTATTCTCATGGCCATACTATGAAGGAGACTACCAAGATGATGGCCAGCAGGACGGCTATGATAACTAGGACTATCTGCCTTTGTCAGCATTGCTTGTGCCCCCCTGAAGATGGACCCCACCGCTACGCTTATCTTTTATTCCGCTGCTTGTTGTATTAAGACTGGATCATGAGATCCTTATTTGTGTAAGACCTTATGTATGGTTTGTAATGGATGATGTACTGTGATATCCAATATGTTATGTCTTGCAAAAATGGTAATCCTGGGATTGCGATGAATGACATAACAGGTATCTGGGATTAAAAATCCGGGTGTTGACAAGTTGGTATCAGAGCCATCCTGACCATGGGAGACCCTAGTTAGAATGGACGTCCGAACAAAAACCAAATTTCAAAACCAAAGTAAGTATTTATGAAAAACTATTTCATCTCTTATCCTTGGGAATTCTTTCTTTCTCAAAAATTCATATTCCTCAAAATCCTTACATTACTACTTAAAATTTGACACACTTGATCACTTCACTAATTTCCTCAACCTTAATTCTTGTAGATGGAGACTCAGTTCAGCAAGTTCTACCAGTTGGGAAACGGAGGTCAACTGATCTTCGAGAGGGATCTGGATTCACTGTAGGAGTTACTGGGATGCCCGCATCCAGAGTTTCTTGGAGCTCAACTTCCAGGACCCCTAGGAGGAGAGTTGTAGTGGCTAGTCACCGCTGATCTTAGAGGAAGCATCGAAGCACCAACGTCCGGGAGAATCCAGTTCTCTGCGAGAGAGAACAACTGGCTAGATGGATTAGCCAGGGCAATGCATGAAGCTCTCGCACGTCTATGTGCCCTTAGTGTCAACCAACTCTAGGGAACCCGTTTTGCTCACTATGCAAGACGTGACTTCATGGGGATGCCAATGGAGATGCCAAGTCACCCGGAGCTGAAGCGTCAAGTGGAGAACCTTGACTTCCTATTGTACGATCGTCAAAAGGCGACTGCACCACTACTTCCAGGAGCACTCAATCGTGGTGGTTAACGATGCCCCGCTCGGGCATATACTCAATAACCCTGATGCCACCGGGCGAGTCACGCTTTGGGGAATCGAACTGTCTCGACAAGACATCACATACGAAAAGCGCGACGCGATCAAGTTGCAATTCCTCCCTGATTTCCTCGTGCACTGGATGGAGAACCAGCTCCCTGACAAGCTAGATATGTCCTACCTCTGGACAATGCACTTTGATGGGTCCAAACGAAAGGATGGAGCTAGCGCAGGTGTCATACTGACATCGCCCCAGGGAGACAAGCTGAAATACATTCTGCGAATGCAGTTCACCGCCTCTAATAATGAAGCTGAGTACGAAGCTCTTATCCATGGGATGCGGATGGCAAAAGCCTACGGCGCCAAAAGGCTCATCATCTACGGCGACTCCAAACTGGTGGTCAACCAAACGATGCACGAGTGCGACGCACTGAACAACAACATGATCGCCTATCGCTACCTCTACGACACACTCGAAGGGGACTTCGACGGCTGTGAGCTGCGACATGTGGGTCACGAAAGCAATGAAGAGGCGGATCTCTGATACGTCCAAAACGTATCTACTTTCCCGAACACTTTTGCTATTATTTCTCCTGTATACTTGTGTGATTTGGATGCAACTAATGCGGACTGATGCTGTTTTCAGCAAAATTGCCTTGGTGTCTACTTTTTGGCAGAAAATCAACTATCAGGAAAAATCCCGGAAAATATGCCAAAAATCCTATTTCACCCGAAGACTCTAGGAGCCAGAATACGAGACGGAGAAGAGCCAGGGGTAGCCACACCACCAGGCCGCGCCACGAGCTGGTGTGGGCCCCCCAGGCATCCCCTCGGCCTCTCTCTTTGCCTATAAGAAGCCTTCTGACCTAAAAACTCCGGGGGGTTCGACGTTTTTCCAGAAGGAGTTCCGCTCCGCTGCCACCACCAGATTCCACGAAATAGCACTAGAAACTCCGTTCTGGCACCCTTCCGGGACGGGGAATTGGAGGAGATCATCGCCATCATCATCACCATCGCTTCTCCATCGACCATCCATGTTTCCCCAATCTATGAGTGAGTAATCCCTCGCTGTAGACTATGGGGATGGTAGGGATTGGATGAGATTGTTCATGTAATGGCATCAGATTGTTAGGGCATGGTGCCTAGTATCTTTTATTAGTGCTTTATGACTTTGTTGCGACTTGTTGTGCTTAATGCTTGTCACTAGGGCCCGAGTGCCATGATTTCAGATCTGAACATGTTATTGATTCATTATGATAGTATTGTTTTTGGTCTTATCTACAAGTTGTATACACACGTTGTTGTCCGGAACCTATGGCCCTGAAGTGACAGAAATCGGGATAACCGGAAGGGAATGGCTTTGATGTGAGGATCACATGTGTTCACGGAGTGTTAATGCTTTGCTCCGGTGCTCTATTAAAAGGAGCACCTTAATTGCCAGTAGTTCCCTAGAGGCCCCGCTGCAAACGGGTTGGCAGGACAAAAGATGTTGTGCAAGTTCTCATTGCGAGCACGTATGACTATATATGGAACACATGCCTAGGATTGTCTAGTACTTGGATGCTTTATCTTATTTATCTGCAATTGCCCTATGTTCTGATTGCTATGTGAATTGTCTTGTCCATGCAACTCCCGTCCATCCATCCCTATGCCTACCGCACTCGAATCCCACTGTTTACTGCTTTTGTTACTATTGTCTTTGCTTTACTACTACTGCTGCTTTACTATTCCTACTACAAAACTGTTGCTACTGATAAACTGATGTGAGCAAGATTGTTTCCAGGTGCAGCTGAATTGATAACTCAGTTGTTAAGGCTGATAAATGTTCTTTGGCTCCCCTTGTGTCGAATCAGTAAATTGGGTTTCACTTCCCTCGAAAATACTGCGATACACCCCCTATACTTGTGGGTCATCAAGACTATTTTCTGGCGCCGTTGCCGGGGAGCATAGCTTTATTTATCAAGTTCGCTTGGATTCTCTATTGTTCGCTGCTATCCATCCATCATGGGTAAGTCTCGTGATGGCAAGGTTCCTATTTTACCATCCACTACAAGAAGAGGTACGGTTCTTAACACCTCTGCTGCTCTTGATTCACCATCTGTTATAAGTAAGCTCGTTACACCACCACATACACATGCTACACACACTGCTACTACTGCTGAATCTGAAACTTCTGATGCTTATGATGCTGCTTCTACTGTGCTTGATAAGAGTGGTTCATTAGGTCCTTTCCTAGATGCTACGATTGCTAGAACTATATCTGGAAATACCAAAACTCCTAATGAAGACACTACCACACCTGTTAGCTCACATGAGTCTAGGGAGAGTTATGATATTGAAGAAGATTATGTTGAGATGACCGATGAATTTATCAAAGAATGTAAGAACACCCATGATAGGAGCGCTGCTAAGAGTCTCCTTGAGAGGCGTACTATTAGACCCAAATTATATCCTGCTGCTAAGTTTGCTGCTTCTCCCATAAACATTACAGATGAAGATTATGATTTCTGTCTCGATCTATCTTACATAGCTATTGTCGAGAAAGAACCTTTTTGTGGGACTAAGAATGAAAGTGCGGTAGCACATATGAATAAACTTTCTACCATGAGTGGCTTGTTTTTTGATGATATTAAGATGCGTACTTACTTTGTTGCTAAGATTTTTCCCTTTTCACTAAAAGGAGAAGCTAAAACTTGGTTTAGTAATTTACCTCCTGGATCTATTGATAGCCCTGAGTGCTTGATTAGTACTTTCCTGCAGAAATATTTTCTTCCCAGTGCTAGACATGCTATTTTGTAGGAATTTTTTGATTTTAAACAGGGAGAAAAATAGGTATTGCCCGAATCTTGGGCAAGGTTTTGTGCTTTGATTCATGCACAGGCTGGAAGTCCTTTACCTAAGAATGAGCTTCTTGATATATTTTATAATGGACTAACCGAGGAATCTAGGACATACCTAGATAGTTGTGCTGATTGTGTTTTCAGGAATAGGACTCCTAAGGAAGACAAGGAATTAATGGCTAAAATAAGCAAGAATTATGAAGATTAGACTCCTCCTAAACAAGCTATACCTGAAGTAATTGTACCTGAACCATCTATTCCTGTGCCTATTCCAACATCAAATAAGAGGGGAGTTATTGAATATGATGATGAAGTGATGAAGGAAGCTAAGAAATGTCTTAAGGAGAAGGGAATTAAAGCTGCAGATGTCAAGAATTTACCTCCTATAGAAGAATTATGTAAGCCTATTCCCTACTCATCCACTATCGAGGTACACTCTCTCCAACACTTTGATGAAGGTGATATCCCTTACTCCAAACCTCCTGATTAATGCTTAGAAGAATTCGATATCTTTATTGTTAAGCAAGATAATTTTAATAAAAGGGTGCAAAATCATCTAATGGAAAACACTAGAGCTATTGTTGAGTCGAAAGATATTGTGGAAAGAACCTCTAATGATGTTAAAATGATTGTTAAACACTTTCAAATGGTTCAAACTCAAATAGATCAACTCGTTAAAGTGCAAAACGACTTGCTAGTGAATGCTGCTAAAGAAAAACATGCTTATGAAATTAGAACTAGAAGTGGTGCTGCTACCCAGGATCCTCTATATCCTGAGGGGCATCCCAAAAGAATTGAGCAGGATTCTCAACACGCTGAAAATAGTGGTTCTACTCGTAAGAAAAGGAAAAAGAAACATAAAACAGTTGTAGAACCCTCTGAACCTGCTATAGATCCTAATAGTATATCTATCTCTGATGCTGAAACTAAAAGTGGTAATGAAGAAAATGAAGTGCCTAATGAAGAAAAAGTTGAAGAAGAACCTGAAAACCACACTAAGACTACTAAATACACCAAAGAAGATCTTATTGCTAAGAAACATGGTAGTGAAAGAGAACCTTGGGTCCAAAAACCTATGCCTTTCCTTGATAAGAAACACAAGTCAAAAGAAGATGAACACTATAATAAGTTTTGTGAGTGGATGAAGCTTTTATTCTTGCAAATTCCTTTGACTGACGCTATTAAATTGCCTCCTTACTCAAAGTATATGAAGGACATTGTCTCGAATAAAAGGAAGATTCCTAATGAAGAAATTTCTACTTTGCTTGCTAATTATTCCTTCAATGGTAAGGTTCCTAAGAAACTTGGAGACCCAGGGATTCCAACTATCCCTTGCTCTATTAAGAACAGTTATGTTAGAACTGCTTTGTGTGATTTGGGAGCTGGAGTTAGTGTTATGCCTTTTTCTCTCTATAAGAGGCTTCAGCTTAAAAAATTGATTCCAACTGATATATCTTTGCAAATGGCTGATAAATCTACCACCATTCCTGTGGGTATATGTGAGGATGTACTTGTTCAGGTGGCTCACAGTTGCTTGATATTAACTGATTTTGTTGTGCTTGAAATGCCTGAAGATGATAATATGTCTATTATTCTTGGGAGACCTTTTCTTAATACTGCAGGAGCTGTTATTAATTGTAATCAAGGAAAGGTGACCTTCAATGTTAATGACAAGGAACATACTGTCTATTTCCCCAAGAAGATTGAAAGGACTTATGGTTTGAATTCAATTGAACTTGTTGAAGGCATTCAAGTTGGAGAAATATATTGTCCCATACTAAGAGAAAAATTTAAAACTATTATGATTGGGACCATTGCTATCAAGGTTAAGGTAACATAATCATTAGTGGAGTACAAAGTTTTGTCTCATATGCAGTTGTTTTGGTAGCAAGACTTGATCAACCTTGCTAATAAAAGGATTCCATTGAACACAACAATGTTTTCATTATGATTATCTCCGTTTATTTCTATCCTTTGCATTTTAGTTTTTGCTTTCGTTTAGTTTTATTTGTGTTGTTAGTTGCTTGCATGCTAGAACTTCTATAGTTCTAGCCTTGTTTTGTCCTTGCATCATGTTTCCAAAAGAAAAAAAAATCTGTCTGTCGGAAAAATCATTCTTCTATTTATGAAAAAGCCCAAAAATAAAGTGTCTCGAAAAATTCTAGAAAATTCATATTAAATTTTTACGTGAAAAAAGGGGGCAGAGGAGTACCTGGTAGGTACCAGGGGGGCCCACCAGGTAGGCACACCATGTGGTGGCGCGACCAGCCCTGGGTGGCGCCATGCCCTGGTGTGGGCCACCCCTGGCCCCCCACTTACTCTCTCACCTGCCACTTTCTTCTCTCTCCCGAGTAAGCTCCAGTTCATAGCTCAAAATCGTGTTCTTTCTGTGCTTGCTCTCGATTTCTTCGATCTCCTTGCTCAGCCCATCTTTCTTGCTGAAATTTGGAGCATTTGTTCCCTGGTATGTGACTCCTCCCCTTGTCCAAGTAGATTTGTGTTTAGTGGATTATATGTTGAGTATTTTGCTGCTGTAGGTGACTGGTTATGAGAGCTTGTAAGCTTGTTTGATGCTTAGAGATATAGTTTTGATGCATGTTTAGGCCTCTTGCAAGTCCCTATGAGTAGAATCCTTCATTATATTTACTTTGCAATCACTTGTTTGATAGGTGTTTAAATTTCAGAATACCAAGCATGAACAACCATACTTTTGGAGAGATATTTGAGAGTGATGCACCTAGGAGGTCGAGGCCCTCAAGAACAGCCTCTCAAGCTAGGCCATCATACAATGAAGACCTCATTGCAACCCGTATTAGCAGTGAAAGGGATGATGGGGATGCTCACCCATCCTCTTTTCCTTGTTTTACTTTCTTGCAAGCTGCAGGCATTCTTGATGATTTCTTGCTACTGATTGAGAGGGTTGGTTTGACCTCTTATATGCAAGATGAGAGTGCACAATACACTATGCTCACCAAAACTTTTGTTGAGAGTTTCTCATTTACTAACACACCCTATCAATCTACTGTCTCTTTTAAAATATATGATATGCCCTTCACCATGCCTTTGGAGAGATTTTGCAGTATTGTAGGTGTGCGTATGATAGGGACCGTGAAGAAAATTCAAGGGCGACCTGCTGATTTGTTGGAGCTTTACCGAGGGGTGACCAATGATGATCACCGTGTAGCGCAGCGCGGAAAGATAAGAAATATCCAACTCCCTGCTCTTAGATACTTTGCATATTATCTTGCTACTAGTGTATTGGGTAGGGAGAACACTAGTAATATCTCCAACTATCATTTAGCATTCCTTGTTGCTGCGCTTAACAATGATACTCGGTACAATCTTGGCTCGCTTATTGCTCGCCGCCTAGCTGCTAGGGGGCCTATCTATGGGGGCATCATTGCCTCACGTGTAGTTAATGCATTAGGTCTTTTGGTGGATCCCGATGATGCTATGCTAGCACCACAGAGGCTTGACCTTGTTGCCATGAAAACTCATCACTTTGTCACTGCTACCTCTGATTTGAACAATCTAGTATATAGGATGATTTTCACTGACGGGGATGAAAGGGAGATCCTTTTGCCACAGCCTGCTTTGTTTAGTGTTGACAGGAGACCGTGGTCCCGCTCCAAGGAGGAGGTGGACGAGCAGCTTCGCTTGCTGGGTTTCCACGAGCAGCACCAGGAGGATGTGCCCTCCTATGATTACTCTGCACATTATGGAGGGACGTACTCGAGCTCGCACCAGGACGAGGGTACCTCCTCGTCATACCACGGTGACACTTCATCTTGGCCAGCTTGGGATTGGTACCCACTTAGGCCAAAAGCCTAAGCTTGGGGGGAGGTACGCCGACACCGCACTCATCTCCATATCATGTTGTGTCGGTACTTTGTATATTCATGTTTTCATTCTCTTTTTAGTTTTCGTTCTTCTTTGCTTTTGCTTTCTAAAAACACAAAAAGACCAAAAATATTTTTGTTGTTTCTCTTTGGTTTGCTTCTTCTTTTTGCCTTGGTTTGTTTTCCCTTTTTGCTTTGTTTGAACTATTCAAAAAATCCAAAAAGATTTTGCTTAGCTTGTTTTTCCCTTTTGGTCCTTGTTTAAAAATCGAAAACACCAAAAATATTTGTCGTTCTTGTTTGGTTTTTGCGAGTTTGCTACAGGGTTCGGCAGTTCTCAGTGGAATATTGGTTTCATATTATTATTCAAGCCACACAAGCGAAGAGCAATAATGAGGATCAATGACAACTTGAGGCATGGTAAGAGGCTGGTAACGAACTCTATTTGTTTTCATTTTTGTACATATACTCATCACTGTGGGCATGCTTAGTCCGTTCATGTAGAGTGTATGTTTTCTTTGGATGCTTAGTAGTTCTTGCTTTCTTATGATTAGCTCCAGCTCGCTAATAGTTTGTAGCATGTCTTATGAATGTTTTCTTGCATTGCTCTATTCATAAATTGGTATGACACCGTGGTATCCTCCTCTGAATTTTTCATTTGATTGACTTGGCACATGCTCATGCATGCACATGACTGTAATAATCAGTTAAGCCTCGATGAATTATTTTGCCTTTAGGATATTGAATCACTTTCATGCCATGAGTAGTCTTGTTTTGTTGCAAGCATGATAATGACAGCTATTGCTCTCTCGTTTGTCGCTCTCTTACTATTGCTAGCCTTCACTTCCACTGAGTGTTTTACTCATGTTTCCAACTCCCTAAACCAAATATTTCCAAAGTGTCCACCATACCTACCTATTAGCATTATTTGCTACTCCTGTGCATATTCAATGTGCCTTGTTTTCTTCCGAATAAATGTTTGCTTGTTATGGGAAAATTAGTTAGTAAAGCTCTCACGAACTTGATGGCACACTTTATTTCCCGCACTTAATAAACCTGAACCATTGTGAACTCTCCATGAAAGTTATATGCTTGCAAATTATAGGTCAGATTAGCAGAACTGTCATCACGGGAACGCTTTCAACACTTGTAAATATATACCCAGTTGATACCTTGCTCTTTTGTTTGCGGATGTTGTCCGTGTGAAATAAAAGGGGAGCTTGTAAGTCCATGGAGTTATATATGTGTGTTAGAGAAACGCCTGGGCCGCTGGTCTAATCCATGCTGACATGGTGGAAACCTGCAGCGTAACCATAATGATATCTATGAAGCATTCTTCTTATAAAAAAGAGAGAGATAGCTATTGAGAAAAAAAAAGAGATTTATGAAAAGAGGAAAGAGAGAAAAAAGCACCATTTTCCCATGGTAAATAAGAAGATTGCTGAGATACTCATTGTCTGCTTGCCTTGTCATTTTGATATGGGGATTCTTCCGTATCATCGGGCAAGGGGTACCGCGTTGGCGGTTCTCAATGATACGCACATACTTACGATGACAAGAACTTACCGGTAACTAAAGTTGAGTAGCATGAGGAGCGACCCTCGTACTCAAGGGACTTGGGATTTTCAGTTTATAGTCTGTCAAGCATATAACTCAGATTGGACCTCACTTTCACCTTAACCACATTAAAGATGCTTATGATAGGGGTAATGAGAGCTCAAAGCTAACGAGTACCATACTTTTAGCATTTGGAAGCTTTTCAAAATTATTCAAAACCTTTTTCTTCTACTTGTTGAGTCTCCACATATTCTTTGAGCACCTTCTTGAGAGCATAGTTGTCATTCTTTGTGTTTGCTCCATTACTTGGTTATTTGTGTTATGACTTTGATGCTTGTATCCTTGATATCTTTACTTCTAGTCATCACTTGAACTTCAGAGGTGCCTTGATATTCATAATCAAAGGGCAAGTGAGATACCACTCTATCATACCTTTTTATGAGCATTGTAATGTTGCTTATGTTCGTGTTTCATGCTACTTATTATTCTTGAGTTGGAATATCTTCATAGCTTGCAATGACTATGAAGTAGACTCAGTTGCATACTCTTTAGTATGAATTGTCTAGGTAGTTGATCACATTGCTGAGAATATTTACATCATATGAAGCAAATGTGTTCATGAAAGTTCTTTTATCGCACTCAGTTTTCAACTAAATTGCTTGAGGACAAGCAATAAGCTAAGCTTGGGGGAGTTGATACGTCCAAAATGTATCTACTTTCCCGAACACTTTTGCTATTGTTTCTCCTCTATACTTGTGTGATTTGGATGCAACTAATGCGGACTGACGCTGTTTTCAGCAGAATTGCCTTGGTGTCTACTTTTTGTGCAGAAAATCAACTATCAGGAAAAATCCCGGAAAATATGCCAAAAATCCTATTTCACCCGAAGACTCCAGGAGCCAGAATACGAGACGGAGAAGAGCCAGGGGTGGCCACACCACCTGGTGGCGCGGGCTAGGCTAGGCCGCACCAGGGGGTGGTGTGGGCCCCCAGGCACCCCCTCGGCCTCTCTCGTCGCCTATAAGGAGCCTTCTGACCTAAAAACTTCGGGGGGTTCGACGTTTTTCCAGAAGGAGTTCCGCTCCGCTGCCACCACCAGATTCCACGAAATAGCACTAGAAACTCCGTTCTGGCACCCTGCCGAGACGGGGAATTGGAGGAGATCATCACCATCATCATCACCATCGCTTCTCCATCGACCATCCATGTTTCCCCCATCTATGAGTGAGTAATCCCCCGCTATAGGCTATGGGGATGGTAGGGATTGGATGAGATTGTTCATGTAATGGCATCAGATTGTTAGGACATGGTGCCTAGTATCTTTTACTAGTGCTTTATGACTTTGTTGCGACTTGTTGTGCATAATGCATGTCACTAGGGCCTGAGTGCCATGATTTCAGATCTGAACATGTTAGTGATTCATTATGATAGTATTGTTTTTGGTCTTATCTACAAGTTGTATACACACGTTGTCGTCCGGAACCTATGGCCCCGAAGTGACAGAAATCGGGATAACCGGAAGGGAATGGCTTTGATGTGAGGATCACATGTGTTCATGGAGTGTTAATGCTTTGCTCCGGTGCTCTATTAAAAGGAGCACCTTAATTGCCAGTAGTTCCCTAGAGGCCGCGCTGCAAACGGGCTGGCAGGACAAAAGATGTTGTGCAAGTTCTCATTGCGAGCAGGTCTGACTATATATGGAACACATGCCTAGGATTGTCTAGTACTTGGATGCTTTATCTTATTTATCTGCAATTGCCCTATGTTCTGATTGCTATGTGAATTGTCGTGTCCATGCAACGCCCGTCCATCCATCCCTATGCCTACCGCACTCGAATCCCACTGTTTACTGCTTTTGTTACTATTGTCTTTGCTTTTCTACTGTTGCTGCTTTACTATTCCTACTACAAAACTGTTGCTACTGATAAACTGCTGTGAGTAAGACTGTTTCCAGGTGCAGCTGAATTGACAACTCAGTTGTTAAGGCTGATAAATATTCTTTGGCTCCCCTTGTATCAAATCAATAAATTGGGTTTCACTTCCCTCGAAAATATTGCGATACACCCCCTATACTTCTGGGTCATCAATCTCCTCGCCAATATTGGCTCCACCTACGCCCCCATACCACCTGGGGTATTTCTCGAGCGCATTTGCGAATGCTCCATCAAGCCAAAGGCTCTAGAGAAGAAAGCTAGCACGTCAACGGACTCGGGGGCTACGCCACCCAATGAGCCAATGGCACTTGACGACCTGGAGCTTGATACGGGACTCGAAGGACCAATGGGCATCATGATGATCGAGCCATCTTGGACACAACCCTACATCACATATCTACTCAGCAAGAGGCTGCCAGATGACCCGACCGACGCGCGACACATCGCTCGACGATCCAAGGCATTCGCCATTATCAACGGCGAACTGTACAAGCGCAGCATCACAGGAGTGCTCCAACGGTGCGTCTCCAACGGGGACAGAAGGGACGTCCTCCTCAACATCCATGAAGTCACTTGCGGGCACAATGCTGGCAGTTGTGCCCTCGTTGGCAAAGCTCTACGAACTGGATTCTACTGGCCCACAGCCATGCATGACGCCAAGGACATCGTCCAGCACTGCAATGCTTGCCAGCGATTTGCGGATAGACCTCACGCACCTGGCGCGAAACTCCAGCCAATACCATTGGCTTGTCCCTTCGTGCAATGGGGACTCGACATGGTCGGCAAGCTGCCGAAATCCTCACGAGGAGGTTATGTCTACCTCTTGGTTGCAATCGACAAATTCACCAAGTGGATCGAGGCCATGCCGGTGACAAATCAATCAAGGGCCAGCGCTGTCAAGTTTTCCGAGTCCATTGTCTATCGCTTTGGAGTGCCACACGGCATCATCACGGACAATGAGACGAACTTCACCTCCAAGGAGTTCCAGGAATTCTGCGAAAACCTGGGAATCAACATAATCTACGCCTCGGTGGCTCACCCGCAGGCCAACGGTCAAGTCGAAAAGGCCAACAGCCTCGTCTGCGGCAGAATCAAGAAATGACTCCTCCGGCCACTCGAACAAGCCGCCGGATGCTAGCCAGATGAGCTGCAATCCGTACTCTGGAGCTTGCGTACAACTCCAAACAGCACCACGGGATACACCCCGTTCTTCATGGTGAACGGTGCTGAAGTGGTGCTACCTGCAGAAGTACGCTACAAAGCCCCACGGGTGGTCGCTTACAGCGAGAAGGATTCAACTCTTGCACTCAAAGACTCCGTCGACCTCCTTGATGAGGCACGAGAAATTGCAGCAGAGAGATCAACGATCTACCAGCAAAACCTCCGCAACTACCACATCAGAAGACTACGCCCAAGATCCTTCATCGAAGGAGATCTGGTCCTGCGACTCAAGCAACAAGGGCATCTCAAGCTCGAGTCTCCTTGGGAGGGACCTTACGTGATTACAGAAGTAATCCCAGGTGGCGCCTATCACCTTAAAGATTTCGAGACAGGAGTCACATACTCCAACCTCTAGAACATTGCACAGCTGCGTGATGGCCCAAGATATCTCGAGTTCGTTGGGGAACCCCAAGAGGAAGGTATGATGAGCACAACAGCAAGTTTCCCTCAGTTATGAAAACCACGGTTATCGGACCAGTAGGAGCAAGGAAACACCTCCAAGGTGTTGTTGCCAACTTGGAATCTTGCACAACACAACCACACAACTTTGCCCCCAACTTACAGTGAGGTTATCAATCTCACCGGTTTTGCTGAAAACAAAGGATTAAACGTATTGTGTGGAAGAAAGTAAAAGCTTGCAGAAAGTAAACAGAAAGCTGTAAACAGTTGTAGATTGATGGTAAAAGAAAGGACCGGGGTCCATAGTTCACTAGTGGTGGTTCTCCTTAAGATAGATGACATGTTGGGTGAACAAATTACAGTGGGGCAATTGACAAACATTGAGAAAGCATACATGCATATACTAATCATCTTGACTCCTATGAGATTTGATCGGGCATTACAACATTATACATATACCGTAATCCAACTGCATCTATGACTAATAATCCACCTTCAGGTTATCATTCGAACCCCCTCCAGTATTAAGTTGCAAGCAACAGATTATTGCTTTACGAACTGCGTGTAAAGTAAACAATATGATTGTTCTATGAACAAAGGATTGTTGTTTTCTCCCTAGTAGCAACAACACATCTAGTACCTTAGAGATTTCTGTCACTTCCCCAGATTACTAGAGGCATGAACCCACTATCGAGCATACATACTAACTCTTGGAGTTGCTAGCATCTACTTGGCCAAGATAGCTACTAACAACGGAAAGCATGCAAGATCACAAATAACAAAGATATGATAGAATCAATAATCAATATGAAATAGCATCTCAATATCCATCGGATCCCCGCAAACACAACATGTAGGATTACAAATAGATGATCTTGATCATGAACGGAGCTCACAAGATCTAAACATGATAGCACAAAGGAGAAGAACCAACCATCTAGCTACTACATGGACCTGTAGTCCAAGGATGAACTACTCACGCATCACACCGGAGGCTTGCATGGTGATGAAGAAGGCCTCCAGGGTGAATTCTTCCCTCCGGCAGGGTGCCGTGAAGAGCTTCAGATCCCTCCCGATCTAGGGATAGAGATGACGACGACTACAAACTCTTTCGTGGAATTTTGATCGGGTACTTAGGGTTTCTGTATCGGAGGCATCTTATAGGCGAAAGGGGAGGCCGAGGGGGTGCCCTAGGCGGCCACACCACCCCCTGGCGCGGGCCAGGCCTGGCCGCGCGGCCAGGTGGTGTGGCGCCCCTCTGGCCCCTCTTCGTCTCGTATTCTGGCTCCGTGTCCCCCTCGGTGAAAAACTGACTTTGGCTTTTGTCCCGTCCAATTCCGAGAATATTCATTTTCTGACTTTCTTGGAACCAAAAATAGCAGAAAACAGGCAACTGGCGCTGTGGCATCTTGTTAATAGGTTAGTCCAATAAAGTGTATAAAAAGTACTCCAAAGTGTGGACAAAACATAAGAAAGTAGATAAAAACCAAGCATGGAACATCAAAAATTATGGATACCCCTAGTCGCTTTTCTTTTACATTTACAAATAAGGCTATTCAGCCAGGCTACTTAGCCACACATTATACCTCATACTATTCTGTGAATAAATGAAGCTAAGTGCCCCAAAACTCTGTGTTTTCCTTATTTTTCTTGCAATTTTATCACTTGGGGGCTGCGCCACCCTTTACACTTTTGTTCTACGAACAAATTGCAGTATCCTGAGTAGCTGACACAACATTAATCGAACCCTTGATAAACACCAACCCAGTTGCAACGCACCTAACAGGTTGGCAAGGTGCTGAGATAACACAAGTCAGGCTAACGAAAAGGAACTACAGAGTACAAATACACTCGCAAAATATAAAAGCTAGTAAGCTCTTCACATATCAATGGATATTAATTACATCCAACATATTCATACGAACTTTACAACACTTGTACAATTATGTGCAGGATACAAGTCATGCTACTGCTCCAACAGAAGAACGTTCGTTTGTTCCTCAAAGAAGTCGACAATTTCTTCTGCTAAGCGGTCAACCGCTTGGTAGTGCGGAACCATGTCCCGGGTCATACCTTCTGGCGGAGGCGGTGGCCCAGTGGCAACAGCTGCGACGTCTACTTCCGGCCTATGCAGTCGCACCAGCGACAATGCAACCTTAGCGCCAGCTACTAACTGCTGTTGTACGCACTCGCGACCCGCACTCAAATCCTAGAACTTCACCAGAAGAGCCAACAGGCTTGATGGAACAACGTCTAGTGGAAACATCATTTGGTAAATATGCCTAAGGCACGACTGTGCTTTCTTCAAAAAATGAAGTGCTCGAGAAGCACGATCCTACAGGGTCGCAAGCGCGATCGCACGATCGTGGTCCACCCAAACATACCCACTCGCCTGCAGTTGCTCCTGGGTCAGGTCATTCATTCGAATAGCAATACAGTCCTTCTCATCCTGCGGATGACAAGCACTGAAAACTACACTAAGCAAAATGGCAAAGTGTGAAGACAAGGCATCACCATGACTGACTAAAAGAAAAGATGACAGGGCAGAAAGCTAACACTTGAACTGCTCACTCAGCTGCGCCACCTCCTCCAAGAGATACTTCTCATGGGCGGTGGCTTTCTCCGCTTTTTACTTCCATACATCGGCGCTACAGCGGAGGATGGGCAACTCACGCTCCAATTGCTTAATAAGATCGCGTAGTCGTGAAAGCAACGACAACTCCTCCACCTTTGAGCACGGCTACGCCAAGGTTTCATCGGTGGGCGGAGGATCATGAGGACCACACGAAGGACCACTCGACGTACCCTATCACAAACCAAGCAAGAGCAAATAAGGGACCAATAATACATTGATAAAAGGCACGAATGCATTCAAAGCACGGCAAAGTCTCGACAGGGACACTCCCACAAAAGCATAGTCTCAAGAAAAGGCAACTACATCTATTACATATGCAGACTAAGGAGCATTTTGCTACTTCGACTTGGACTTTGGCTTCGGGGGCTTCATCGCATCCGTGGCAGTCTCCGATGCCGCGGATTTGCCGGTGGTAGCCCTAGATGCCGCGGCCTTCACCGCCTTCGCTCGCCACCACTCCTCAGAATACTTGGCGACTGTCTCGATAAGTTGAGGACCATATTTAGCGCAGCTACCAGCAAAGGGAGCAAACACTACATGTTGGCCTCCGACGTCGACAGGCATCGCCTCGGAAACAACGGCAGGGTCCATCTCCATGCCATGGGCTTGCACCATCGCAGTGCCATGGTGGCACCGACGAAACGCTGCGAGTTCTTGAAGTCCACGGGAATACCTCCAGCGAGGGATTCCACTAGGTCTCCAAGGTTGTCGATCAGCCCGGCCTTGGGAGTTAAATTCTCGTGGATGCGACTGAGCACATCCTTGGCCTTCCCCTACGTCTCCTGGAGGGAAACACTGCGGTCTTCAACTGCAGCGACGGTGCCGGCCAATGCATCCACGAGACGCAGAGATTGGGGCGTCAAAGCTCAGGCCGCTGGCATCTGCATACACAAAAGTGTTAGTACAACAACCACATGTCAAAGCAAAAGAGCAATGCAAAATCCAGCCGAAAGAATACCTGAGAGAGACTTGGCAATAGAGAAAAGTTGCTCCTCGAACAACTTCTCCCTCTCAACAGTGGAAGCGCGGATATCCTCTTCTCGCTTTCGCGACTCCTCCAAAGCTGCGATTGCCTCGTCGTGATTCTTTGTCGCTGCGGCAAGCGTCTTCTCGAGTGCAGCAACACAGCGAAGTAGTTCATTGTGCTCAACTACAATGCATAAGGTGTATAATCAGTTGAATTCATAAAATTCATGAAGACAAAGACAAAGTCCAAACTCACCTTCGACAATGCAGTGGCGATTGTCCAGCAGAGCGTGCTGCCGACCCATGACAAGGACTTGCTCTGCCAGACGAGCAACCTCCTTCATGATAAGCTGCACCAGAGAAGAAAACAAAAGTTCAGCAATAGCACCAGGTATAAATTCGACTGCCAAAACAGCAAAAGGACGCTTACATGATCCTCCAAAGACTCCGAAGATGACTGTCGCACAGTCATCTGGGCAACCATCTGGTGTTCCCCATCATGCGGTGAACTCGACGAATTGTGCACGGAGTGGGCCGCCAATGGAGGGGAAGAAGATCGTTCGGCACTTCCTTGGCCTTGGAGCCTGCGACTCCGGACTCCTTCACAAATTGGACGTCATCAGAAGACGACGACGCCGCTTGGCTACAAAATACATCAAGCAAAAACTTCAGGGAAAAAAGGAACTCCAAAAAAGAAACGAAACGAGGTCGCGAATGCAGAACTCACCATCTAAATTTATCAAGGTCGAAGGATTGCTCCTCCGACTCCTTTGGCAGTCGCAGCTTCTTTCGGGAAGGAGGATCCATGGAACGCACAGGAACGGCAGGGATTGGCTCCTCTGCAACAATAGAAGGACCTTCTAGCATCATCGGTGATGAGGCATCCGAGTCCTTGCTGCGGGAACGCTTGCGAGTGTCTGGTTACTGGACTCGGGGGCTCCCTCCTCCTCTTCAATTGGGACGGTCGATTCCGACTCGTCCTCTTCATCCACTTCACGAGGGATAACCCCTTCAGAATGAGGGGGCAAATTGGGAGACACCTTCCAGTCCTGCATTCAGAAAATACAACATTACATATCAAAGCATCATAAAAGGCAATCAAAAATAGAAACTACTTCATAGTACAGTTCTACCTCAGGAGGAGGGTTAGAGGCGTCGAAAGGAGGCACGACTGGTTCGCCCGGGAGAACCTCCTTGGCGGTGTATTTGGTCACCAGTCGCACCCTCTTATCCACCTCACCCGCAGAAATGCCCTCGGCAGACACGCAAGTGACATCATTAGCACTGGTCCAGTGGAACATAGGGTGCACTCTGGCCTGCAGAGGCTAGACGCGGCGGCGCAACCAGGTGCGAATAAGGGCAGTACCACCTTCTTCCTTGCCTATGCATTTTTCGAGGTCGCAGACATGCTTATACAGCACTTATGTTTCCTCGGACTCGCCGGGCATAATGACATTCTTCCAGGAGCGCCTCCTCTTGCAAGACGCTGTGGGATCAAAGGGCGCGAGTCTGTAGTGCTCTCCGCCGGCCTTCTGGTCGCGGATGTAGAACCACTTATCCCTCCACCCTTGGACGGACGTGGTGAGCTTGATGGAAAAATAGGTGACAGAGGAGTCAACATGGATCCCGCAGCCTCCTACGTTGTCGACTACCGAACCAGATGCCGACTAGCGTTTCAACTTAAAAAGCCTCTTGAAGAGGCCAAAGTGCGGCTCAATTCTGAGTCAGAACTCGCAAAGAGTAATGAAGCAGGAGATGTGGAGAATGGAATTTGGGAACAACTGGTGAAGTTGGAGCCCATAGAAACAAAGGAGACCGCGAAAGAAAGGATGCAGAGGGAGAGAAAGACCTCGGATGACAAACACAAGGAACATCACCCGGAAACCCGGAGGAGGACAAGGGATTACCTCCTCACCAGGCACTCGCGAGTCGTCTTCTACGGAAGGAAGAACCCCATCTCGACGATGAAGATGCAGTTCGGCGGGCTTGATGATGGACGCCCGCCAGGCGCCATTGGTGATGTGGGTGCTAGCACCTTTCTTCTTCCCAGCACCGGCGGCGCTGGTTCCCACGGTGGTGGTACCGCCCTTCTTCTTGGCGGCGACAATGGTGGCCGCGGATCCAGCAGCGGCGCCTCCTTTCTTCTTGCCCATCTTCCGATGCAGTGAGAACGGAGGAAGTAACTGGGGAAGACACGAAGCTGTTCCATTGCTGAGAAGAGGAAGTGCACAAGGAAGCAGAGCGCAGCAGCAATGGCAATGGAGGCACGAGCAAAGAAGACAGATGAGAAAATTACCGCCGCTGCGCTGCTACTTAACCTCCTCGCAGACACCATCCAACGGCCAGCAGAAACCCTACTACACGCGTGGCGCACATCGCCATCGACATGTGGCGAAGCTGAAGCACGAACCGTCCCCCCACTATTTCCATTACACGCGGAAATCGAGGAGACACAGTTAAAACAGAAGATTACGCATGCCCGGTCAAATCAAAGTCAGAAAGTGGGACCCACCACTTGTCACGTCCCGTCAAAGCCGCTAACGCGGGCAACCAAGGTCATCACATCGTCAGCACTGATGTCATTGATTCCAGCAACAGAAGATTTTGACTACTTTAGTCCTTGCTCGAGTCTTCGACTTAACCAAGCACTCAGGGGCTACTCCTAACAAGAGCGCTGGCCGTGCACCCGAAAGATTTTTTATGCAGGTATACAAACATTCAAGATAAACCCTTCACTCGAATCATCGATTCGACTATGAACTGTAGGTTACTCCCATAGGGAGCGTTGAAAGCATATTCGACTGAAACAAGCAACAAAAGACGACAGTAGCCACAAATGTTTTTTAGTCCCCACTTGAGTCTATGAGTCGAATAGGCACTCGGGGGCTACTCCCATAGGGAGCACTGGTCGCACACCCTATGATTATTTTTCACATCGTACTGTGTGTTGATAACATCCACACTCGAATGCTATGGCGACTCCGCCTCATATTTTCCCTATGAAGAGATTACGTCCCCTAGGCCACCCGAATCATCTCCGCGATGACAAAAATTCGGATGTCGCGCTTACAGTGTGAAGATAAGACCTAAATAAGGCTCTACAGTGCGATGAACATGCCTTGACTGATTACGACTCCTGTAAGACCTCCGCCTGAGTCGAATTACGCCAGCACTTTTCCGAATTCAAGTCTGGGGACTCGAGTTTGAGTAGATTGCGTTGTTTTGCCCTAAGGCAGTTAACCGATACCGATACATCGGTTAAATCAGGCACATATATCAACAATCCCTATGACACAAACAGAACACTCGAAAATGCTCAGTAATGCACTCAAAAGACTTCATAAAGTCTCCAGTCAAATCTGCGATTCCACTGGACACTCGGGGGCTACTAACATGGGTATACCCTATAGGTACTCGAGTTTGGTATATACGATCCAGATACGGTAGAATCCCACGGTGTTGCCAAGGCCCAATGGAGAATTCGAGTGGCCCACGGACTCTCGATTGCTTGCGAGACAAGAAGAAGATTAAGATAGAAAGTTCAAAGGGAAAACCGTAATCTGTAACTGACTTAACCTGCTACCCGAGACCTAGCCTATCTATATAAAAGACTAGGAGGGGGCGGCGAGGAGGTCAATCACCATCCTAGTTTCCACAACTCTCGCCAGATTGCATCTGCGCGCCACTATAATCTTCAATTCCTTCATTAATTCCAAGAGCAGACAAGAAGGAGTAGGGACCTCTACGAGGCCTGAACCTGGGTAAAACTTGCGTCCATGTGTGCTTGTTTCCTAGCCAATTTATGCCTCCAGCGCTCCCTCCTTCTCGAAAACCCAAGTCCATAACAATGGGCATTGAGGAGTTAAACCCTCGTCAGTGGGAATTAGGGTTTTGGTAGTCTAGGGTTTAGTTGTTAGGTTGGAGGTGGCCGGCTCGGCTTTTGGGCCTGGCTGGCTGCCTCCCTAAACAAAATAATTTTTATATTTATTATTTTTCTGTTTTATTTTAAAGGACTTTTATAAATAATTTTTAGACAAAACAAAATATCCTAACATACCCGGTTTTATCATTTGACATGAATAAGGGGTTATTTAGAAAACAAAGATAGGCTTTTAGGGGAAATAGTTTTTAGGCAAAAATATGCATGATGATGATGATGCTCAATTGTAATGTGGCATGATGACATGATCATGCTAGCATGATGATGCACAAAATGAAAACAACAAGCGATTTTCTAGTAGTTATTTTACCGGGGTGCTACAATTCGATACCACTAACAAGGGATCTCGTCCTCGAGATCCGCCTCATGGTACAGGGGGAAGGCTGATGATATGAATCTTCTTACTTCGTATATATCCTCGCGACACCACTAACAAAGATTCTTGCACTGTCTTGAAATCAGCGACACCACCAACAAGGGTCGTTGCTCACGTTCGTCGAGAGAGCACTACGGAGAAACAAAGACGAAGGTAGAGGTCTCAAAAGCTAAGGCCACCTCTAACTTCCATGGAAGGAGTACAATTGCATTAACCCACCGATTCAATGTACAAAAGCGAATGTTAAGAGTAGTGGTACGGTCGCGACTCCATCCCACACTCAAAGCATTACTCTATACATGAATAAGAGAATCATGCAACCAACTCTCAGAATTCAGACTGGATATCTTCATAAGCGAGGTTCGAAAAACAAAGGAGTGATGTAGGCTCTTCATCAGATCTGGCATAGATGATGATGTCGTCACGCTGGAAAAGATCAGAAGATACAAAGAAAAATTTAATGACTTTTGGGTCACTTGAGAGGTACACAAAGGAAAATTCCTCAGATAGCATGAAGACCGGATGTAGCAACACTTCTACAAGAAGAAGGAATCAAAGCCCTAAAGGTACGACGGAAACCCAACCACGAGAAATCCTGAACTTGAAGGAAGGTAAGAGAGCAGATTCAAACACGCAAAGGTAAGAGGAGAATAGCATAGGAATAAAATAAGATCTAATCAGATCTAACCAACTGATTTTTCCAAAATAGTTTTGACACTCTACATCGTCCGTTAGCTAGGTTATCCTAAAGGCTCGACCAGTGGGGTATGATAGCTGCTGAGCTCTGATACCACTTTGTAACACCCTCGAATCGGCCCTATGCAGATTTTAGCGCTTCCCGCCAAACCCGCATAGAAATGATTCAAGGATGCCCACCAAGCACTCGCGTGTGGGTGTAAAACAAAGTAATACCATTACACAATAGTTCATAATGGAACCCACAGAAACATATCCATACAACAATGACTCAATGAGTCAAGAACACAGATATATAGTACAAATACACAAATCACCTTGAAAATGATACAACATCTGAGTACGGATAAGATGCAAATTGGACTAAGAGTCCTGAAGCATAACCAATGGCGTCGATAACCCTGCCTAGGCCAAGCCGGAAGGGTAACCCTGCTAACGATGTCGAACTTATACCTATTAAAACAAAAGGGGTGCCAACAAAGGGCAAAGGAAAAATGGAGCGGTCAATACTGAGGCCAGTATACGACGAGTCTTAGAATTCGGCGGCTCTCGCCTACATAGGTATGGTGGACTGGAGCAGCAGTGAAGCATGCACTAAACAACCTATAGATACTCGATACAATTGTCGACTATCAGAGAGGGATAAGAAAGTCCTATTTGGAACCAACCTAATACTAACACCAAACATATCCATCCTGGTAGTTCCCCCTCGAGACCAAACGAGGAAGTTATTCTGAAGAAACTCACATAGTTAGCAGTTTTATTCATTCATTCCATGGTGATTGTCCAACTTACTAGCCAGCCATGTTCTTATTGCGTAGAAAGCTTCTTTGGCACTGAGTTTGCTGACCTAGAGTCACGGGAGTCCAACCGAGCTCAGAACCGTGAGGCCAATTTTGCCATGCTTTGCACCATCCTCTCGTACATTGTCATCCCCACCTCTTCCGTGCACTCGTACATGTCTGCCTCGGGACTAGCCACAAACACTATGTTCGGGCCGTTGGACAAAAATATATGCGTATTGCGTATCTGGTTAGACAGCAAATAAACTCGAGTTTTGTTTGCCACATATATATTTGGACATCAGAATGAAATCCAGTCGAAGATATTTAGATGGCAGATTAAAATTAAGTCGAAGATCAGATGGAACATGTGGTACTCAAAGTAGACAGAAAAGAAATGAGAGAAACCTCTTTTACCAACAATAACTCAAAATAGGGTTTTCTCCCGCTATATTAATATATCAACCACACGATACAAGGTTTGAGTTCATTGATGGGGCCGACAACACAAAAGAAGCCTAAAAGAAAGTACAAAAGATCGAGAGAGAAACAAATCCACAACGTTGCCGGATCGACAAATGATGATGACTCACAACCACTGCGTCCTCCAGATTACTCCCACCACACTCATATGCTCCAAATTTCTGGGTATCAAGCAACACCTTCAAGAAGGAGTGCAATAATGACAATGCTGCTACCCAGACTACTCCTAGGATTTCTCCCGGTACATGCAGGGTGTAGGGAGAGGGTACACCAAGCACCCTTCAAGAAGGAAGACAACACCCGCAGGTGTCCCCGCGTCGGAGCCGGCCTAGCCAGCAAGGATTTCTCCCGACCCTAAAAGAACCACAACCCCGTCCAATCCTTGAACTACACCAACATGTCGTCCACCAACATGCGCCACCACGGTCTTGAATGCACCATCTTCTTCTCACCATGGCAAACGCTGCGAGACCGGTCAAATCGTGAAAGAACTATGGATACGGGAAGATAATTCCTTAGTTGCATGGGAGGAAACAACCTCCACCACCATAGATGGTAGACACCCGGACACAACGACAAGAGCACACCAAGCCAAATTGGAGCCAAGGGGCGGCAGCGGCACAACCACTCGGAGGTTGTCCTCCACCGCCATCGGTGGGTGCCGACCGCACGCAGCAGCAGGAACACACCAGACCGTGCAGGCCCGTCCATTCCCTGGATGAGCACGTAAAGTCCCTGACGCCATGCTGTAGCACATAGGCCATGCCACCGCTACCCTCTTGTTTGGCACCAGAGGCCCGGCTGGACCTAGACGAGCCCGTGAAGCTCCCACCACCATGTTGTAGCAGGCGTGTCATCGTCACCGCCACCCTCACCACGAGTCGCTCAGCAGACCACTCGGAAATGACGAGGCCAAGACTGTCTAGGCTCGCCCTGACCTAGATTGGGCCCAAAAGGGCCCAAATCTAGGCCTGCAGGGCTCCACTGGCCAGCGTTGACACCACACCACCAACCAGCCGCACCACTCGCCCCGCTGCCATCCGCATGCGCTAGAACTAACTGGTGATAGCCTAGTAGGTCTATTGCCGCATCGACCCTCCCAGCAGGCGCCCTAGCGCGGGTAGAAAAAGGGGGGCACCACCATCGGCCATAGCGACACCACACGGGCAACGCCTGGTGGCGCTGGCCGGTGGCAGCAGCAAGGGAGGAGGAGAGAGGGAGGTGTTGTGCAGGGGTGGAGGAGGCGGCCACCCGGTTGCCTCGCTTGGAGGCGACACGGGGGCAATGAAGGGGGTCGGTACTATCGAGGAAACCACCAATAATAACTTTGAACAACTATATCTAGTGACCCATAGCGGTTAGGCAAAATAGAAGACTCAGATATTATATATACATGGCATGCTTGGTTTCAAGGCTCTTCATTTTTGTTTGTATGGAAGTATCGTCGATTGTAGTCCTTCAGTTGGTTTGCCTACATGGGCGGAGGACCCCTGTGGGTAAGGTAGAAAGGCTACTCTACCTCCTTTTTTGCCAAAATTTTAAGTATATGTATATATCTCTAGCATCAACAACACCGATCTCTTTCCGTTCATCTGTTCCTCTGTTTATGGACGTTTTTTCTTAGAAAAGAAAGGGAAGGAAAGGTGTGCTAGCTTACACCTAGCTATTGGTCCTTTATTAGCCAAGTTGTAGACATCACTGGCTAAATTCGTTTAGTTCGATCGAGTAAGGAACGAACGAACTAAGGCAATAAGACAAAGTACACAAGGCCTGTGAGGAGGAGTGGCCGGATCTATGGACATTTTGCCCCTGACACCCTGATCCGCCAGTAGCAGCTTACCCTCATCACTAGGCTGGGGATCACTTGGGAGGGCGAGGTGATTGGTGACGAGGCATTGGACACATACCTATATCTGTTTGCGAGACCGCTACGCTAGCAGCACATCGATGTGGTCCTTCGTCTGTTTGGTGGTTGCCCGAGGCCTTACCTTTGTGCAACGACGCACCGGTGGAGTGTCTAGTCTGAGTGGTGTATTCATAGTTCCGATCCCCCTCCCTTTAGACATTTGTTGTAATAATGGAGGATCCGTGCTTTTGCATTGGTATCCGGAATGCATGTGGACTTAACTCCCTGGCTCGCTAACTAGCGATCTCACGAGTTTTGTCGCCAGCTAGAGCGGCAGTGATCTGTCTGAAGGATACCAAGATGGCGGTCAGCACTGACCGTGTGGTAAGGGAGTATCTCGGGCCCTACTTAGACAAGTTCTTCTTCATGCCGATAGAAGGGACGCCGGGGGGATTCTTCTTGCCTGACAATCCAGCTTGGTCTCCATCACCCATACTTACCCTTTCCGATAATGCAATCACAACCCGCATCTTGACGAGTGTTGATCACAGCTGGTGGTTCATGGAGTTTATGGACCCTAAAGTGATGATGACAAGAGGGTTGTCCTCCAGGAGCTCCAGGATATCCGGGACCTTCACAACGGTATGTGGATAGTTGTGGGCGATTTTAACCTCATCATCAACCCGGAGGACAAGAACCAGGTACCGCTTCACCGCCACATGATGGCCAGATTTAGGCATACTCTCGTGCTTCTAGAAGGAACTCTACCTCAACGGGCATCGATTCACCTAGACCAATGAGAGGGCGTAACCTACTTAGAGAAACTAAACAGGGTTGTGGGGACCCCGGATTAATCCTCTGAGAATCTCTGCTATGCATACACCACAATCCCATGATCAGTTTTTCGTGGCACATAACCAACAAGTATCAAAGTAAACATACATTGCCTTAGCGGATACATGTCATACCTTATTTGCCATTATGGCTACATCAATCAACATCAGTGAACTTCATCAAGCGTAGAGCCCGAGCCATGCCTTAAACTACAGGCAACTGACTAGGAGAATGTCCTAGCTCACAGAGTCATCAACGTCACCATATTCTTCAGCTTACTTATTGAATATGACAAAGTTAAAAGCCAGGGACAATGCCAGTGAGTACTTTGAATGTACTCGCAAACCACCTTACAATAATAATAATATCAATGATATGCAATATGGCCATGGTAGTAGGAGGGCTCCATGATAGGTTCTTTTCTAAAATAGTTTCTCTTGTAGATATAGCATCTACATATTTTTGTTGAAAAACTTTTGTAAAACATTAAAAAAACATTTGAGGAGTTTTTAAAACACTAGGATTGGGTCACCCATTCGTTTCTTCCTTCCAGTCATCCCATGACCAAACTCCTTTCCTCTTCGACCATCCCATGGTCAAACATTTCCAAAGCCTTTGCTTTTTCGAAATCCTTTTTGAAATCAAAACCAGAACTGCTCTACAGCAACCTTACCAACTGTCAATGACCGTGGACATGGATATTTGAATAGATTTACACTCTGCAGAGGTTGTACACTTTACCCACACCATCCGGTTACCCTGCCCTGATCACCTACGGATCATGGGTAGAATAACCGATCAAGACTCCCCGGATGCCACTCTAGCATAGGCCCTACCCTATGAGTTGTTCCCCTCAACATCGGGATGTCTGGATCCACAGACCAACCGGAGCGCAAACAAACTCCTCGAGAGTGGGCACTTTCAATGAGAGGCTCACCGCACACATCGGCGGTCCTAATTCCTCCAGGTGACTGTCTAACAGTTGACCCTTTTTGTAAAGGAAGCCTAGAATTAGAGGGATCTGATTGATGAGTGCATAATTGCATCATGTTTTACACCATTATTTTGCATTGTAGATGTAGGATCTTGGTATTTTACGGCACTCGCGCGCACATTTTATGTCTGTTTTCACCAGGATCAGGACAGATGAAGGATCCAATGGATATAATTCTTGGAGCAGTTGTACTGAGAAGAAAAGGAGTCAAAAACAACGTAAATCTCTTATTTGGGAAATATTAATAATACTAGAAGAAAACCCGAAACGAACAAAGGAGATAGACGGTTCAACGACCAACTATATGACCGGAATAAATTTTCTGGCCGTATAGTTGGCGCCGCCACCGCCTCCTCAAATAGTTTCACCCCGTGCAACTTGATCAAGGAGACGACATACAGAACACCCAGAAATCATCGAAACCTCACCTTCGGAAGGCATCTAGAGGGAGAACTCATCCACCGAGGATCCATCTTCACCCTGCGTAGATCCGGAGGCTAAGGCATCGATCTTCATCATCCACCGCTGCATCACCACCATCTCCATCCATCCCATCTACATCTTGTCTATATCTTGTTGTAATTTTCGTACTCGTTGTGGATTTATACAAGTACTATTCATATATGATCGATCCCATTGTTATTGCCATGATGTTGATTGCCTCCATGTCTGAGTAGATCATTAGTTCTTGGGGAGATGGAGAAACCCTAGTATGAGATTGAAATAAGATAAAGTCTATTATGATATTCATCGCTGTGACCATGTGTTAGATTGTATTCATCTTGATGTTGAGAGAAGCTGACCTCTCAATATTTGCCTCTCATGGGGACTTGATGCAGGGAACTACTTGTTGGTAGACGGAGGTGTGCTAGTACTTACAATGACTATAAAGCTGTTGGCACTCCTTAGATATCAACTTGGGAAACCGAGGAAACTCACGGAACACTATCCATGCCATGGGATACGTCCTACGGGATTATGTCCCTTAATAGCACAGTAATTCGATTGATGTTGATTGTTGACTGTTGTGGTTATGAGGATGATGTGAGCAGCGGTTTTTGCCTATTTGACCAAATACGGAGTTCCTCCCGCACATACATTGTTGATAATGTTTATGATAATAATCTTTATCTTAACTCCTTATAATGCTAGTGGTGTATCCGCTACTCACTGAGAATGTTTTCCCCCTATTGCAGTTCCAATCTCTCTTACATACGCGATACCTACTTTCTGTATTCAGTTGTTTTACTTTACTTTATTGTTGCTCTTATACCTAAAACCTAAAAACACCTTTTTACACAATACTCACATTTATTCTTGTCACTTAGAACTTTATTTAGCATTTCTATCGTAATATTTATTTCAAGAGTTATTAGACTTTAGACTCCTTCTCCCTGTGGGATCGATATATTTATTTCAAAACTAGCTACAAATGATCTGTGCACTTGCAGTCATCAAGCTATTTTCTGGCGACGTTGCTGGGGAGCTAAGCGCTGTAGGTCTTTTAGTTTTTGCTTATTTATTTTTGTCTTGCTAAGTTTTGTTTTGAGTTATAGGTTTCCACCAACACGATGGAGTTTGAGCATATGACTAGTGCTAACCCACTCAACTACTTTGGGAAGCCCTATGATATTTATAAAAGAGACAACTCCAATGAGAAGACAAGGGGGTTTGAAATAAATCCTCTACTACTGGGTATTCTACACAAGAAGCAATTTACTGGAGATGAAGAAGATCCTGATCCATATGAGCATATTGCATGTTTCAAAGATATATGTGGCACTTTTCAATTGACAGGATATACCGATGATGAGGTAAGGGTTAAACTTTTTAGTCAGACTTTGACTAGTACAACTCTCTCATGGTATAGATCTCTACCCCCTGAAACCACTACTACTTGGGATAATCTAGCCTGTGAATTTCTAGCAAAATATTATCCATTATCAAAATCTTTTGGAATCAGGCATCTTATAATGACTTGGAGGAACCATTCTAATGAAGGACTAGTAAGAGCTTATATCAGATTTAAAGATCTACTATGTCTATGTCCTCATCATGATTTACCTGAATGGTATTTATTGCATATCTTTTATGGCGAGTTAATTGAACCTAATAAAATTGAACTAGACTCTTTCACAGAAGGAGCCTTTATGAATCTTCCTATAACTAAAGCTTGGGATTTACTTAATAGAATTCGCGATCATAGAGTTTCATGGAATTTTGGTCTAGGAAGTGAAGGAGGAGTAGAAATAGAACATGATTGCATTCATGACTATAACAAAAAGGGCCATGTTAAAGAATTATCTAAAGAACTTTATTTGGATTCAGATCTTGTGTTGCAAGTTGTTAAAGCTTTTACAAAACATATCAAAGCTCTTAAAGAGGGTGTGGTCAAGTATGATCCACCACCCGAACCTAAGAAGAAAAGATAAGATAAAGAAACATTGGACTCCCTAGAACCAATACATGAGATGCCTTTCCCTAACACTGCACAAAAGCATATTCTTGAATATGAACAGGTCAAAGCAGTATAGGAAAAGATGGAAGAAGAAAGTATGCCAGAAGTCGTGGAACATCTAGAAGAAACCAAAGATGAAGAGGTAACCAAGGAAGCAATTATGGCTATGTACGCACATTGTAACATAGTTGAACTTGATGAAGAGACTTTCGTATTGGTAGAAGGTAAAACAAAGGTAAAAGATGTGGGTAAGCCTATTCTTCCCTGCATATTTAAAGAAAACTCGCATTATGGTTTATGTGATCTTGGCATCGAAGTTAATGTTATATCTTATGATTTCTACTTAGAAATAAAATAAGATAGAACCGACTACAATTGAAAATACCGATATGACAATTATGTTAGGCAATAAAAATCTTAGAATTCCAATGGGAGTAGTTGAAGATGCAACTGTCACAGTTGGCACAAAAACTTTCCTATCTATTTTGTAGTTGTTGATAGCCAGCTGACAGGCCTCCACAAATACAAGAAGAAGAGGAAGAGAAAACTATTGAGGAAACGACAGCTCTTTTCTTTAGTAATCGAGAAGAAGAAATAAATGAAGACTCAAATTATGAAGAAATAATAATGAAGGACAAGTCCCTAGAAGAGCTAAAAGATGAATTTGATTCACTTCCCATTATGGGACCTCCAACTGATGAGGCTTTTGAAGAGCCAGAAAAGAGAGGGGACGAGGAATTACCACCCCCGGAGTTGAAGACTCTACCATATAATCTTAAATACAGGTTTTTAGATGATACAAAAAAAATCATGTTATTATTAGTGCTAAACTTTTAGGAAAATAAGAAGAACTCATGAAAATACTTAAGGAGCATCGCAAGGCCTTTGGGTACTCAATGGATGATTTGAACGGCATTAGTCCCATGATAACCGTCCATGAGATATGCATGGAAGAATGTGCTAAACCAGTTGCGGAATTTAATAGAAGATTGAAGCCTGAAATGAAGGAAGTGGTAAGAAAAGAAATTGTACGCCTACTAGATGCAGGTATAATCTATCATGTTTAAGAAAGTGAATGGGTAAGTCATGTTCATTGTGTCCCTAAGAAGGGCGGTCTTACTGTTGTTCCTAATGAAAACAATGAATTGATACCTACTAGAACTATTGTTGGGCATAGGATGTGCATAGACTTCAGGAAATTAAATAAAGAAACTAGGAAAGATCACTATCCTTTACCGTTCATAGATCAAACTTTACAAAGGTTAGCAAACCACACTCATTTTTTCTACTTGGACAGATACTCAGATTTTTCTCAAATAGCTGTTCATCCGGATGACCAACTTAAAACGACTTTCATTAGTTCTTATGGTTTACATTCTTACCGACGTATGTCTTTTGGTTTATGTAATCCAGCTACTTTTCAAAGATGCATGACTGCTATTTTTTCGGATTTTATAGAACTAATAATGGAAGTATGTATGGATGACTTTTATGTCTATGGAACTCCGTTTACTAGTTGCTTGGATAATCTCAAAAGTGTTTTGCAGCGTTGCGAAGAAACCAATATTGTTCTGAACTAGGAGAAGTGCCATTTTATGGTCAAAGAAGATATAGTCCTTGGACACAAGGTATCAAGTAAGGGAATTGAAGTGGATAGAGCTAAGGTTGAGGCAATAGAGAGAATGCCACAACCTAGGGATATTAAAGGTATAAGAAGTTTCCTTGGTCATGTGGGCTTTTATAGGAGGTTCATTAGAAATTTCTCTAGAATATCTAAACCTTTGACCAACCTCCTGCAAAAGGGAGTAAGATTTAATTTTGATGATAAATGTCTTGAAGCCTTTGATAAACTCAAAAAATGCTTTATCCCGTGCTCCTATCATTAAACCACCTATCTAGGACACAACCTTTGATTTAATATGTGAATCTAGTGATGATGTTGTAGGAGTAACTCTAGGATAACACATTGGTCGTGGATTTAATATTATACATCATGCTATTAGAACTCTTAATGGTGCTCAAAAGAATTACCCTAAGGAAGAAAGAGAAATTTTTGCTGTATTTTTCTCTATATAGTTGATGCAAAAGTAAGAGTTCATACGGATCATGATGGTTTAAAGGAACTCCTTGAGAGGAAAGACCATAAGCCAAGACTGATCCGTTGGATTCTTTCACTTCAAGAATTTGAGTTGAAGAATATGCAGAGGCAAGAAATGAAGATGTTGGATGCAGTGTCCATAATTACCCAGCAGGACACCAATCTTGTTGAGAAGAACTTTAGTCCTGGTGATTTTCATTTACGGGAATTATTCAATGAACTAAGGTTAATTCCTCCAAAAGATAAGAAGTCTTTGTTGTTGGAGGAGCTTTTCATCCCCGAATAAGTAAATGGTAAGTTCGAGGTAAGTGTTCCGACTCAAATAAGTGATTTGTTTTAATAGATTTTACTTCTGAAAATTTTGCCTTTAAATTCCTCATGTTTTTCTGAAATTTTTGAGGGTTTTACCAACTATACTGGCGGAACCATCTGACCGGAGAGGAAGCTCCCATCGTATAGTTGGTGATTAAACTCTCTGTATCATCTTTGTGAATTTTATTTCGAAGTCTGGACCTATGCGGTCACAACTATACGACCGAAGCCAAAATTCTGGCCGTATAGTTGGTCGTTAAACTCTCAGACACTTTTGATTTTTGATGTTTGTATCTATACCATCGCAACTATACGATCGGAGCAAAAATTCCGGCCGTATAGTTGGTCGTTAAACTCTCAGACACTTTTGATTTTTGATGTTTGTATCTATACGGTCACAACTATACGACCGGAGAAAAAATTACGGCTGTATAGTTGGTCGTTAAACAACAGACACTTTTTTTGTTTGCCTTTTCATTTTTATTATGAAAATAAAATGTTATTATCGGTTCTGAGTCATGACTTAATCGACCTGGACTCGAGATATTTGGAAATATCTGCCCGGAACCAACTATACAGCCAGAGCTATACGGGCCGCGCTCGTATAGTTGGTCGTTACGCGGTAGGACTCTTCCAAATCCGTGATTTTTTCCCTGTTTCATTAAGATTCTTTTCTTGGGAGAAAATTTGGTGTTTCTCACGAGTTTTACCGACCTCTGACCCCCCCTTATATACTGCCATTGTCTTTCTCTCTAAATCATAATCTCCAGGAATCAATCCAGCCATGCTCTATCCTGTTCTAAGCCGTGGGAAACCCCTGGGCCTCATTACTCCTTCTAGGGACCGCTCTCGCAGCCCGTCCTTGGAGGACGACAATGAGGAGATGGAGAGGTTTAGCCCAGGGTACAAGGAGTATGTCGAGCCAAGATACTACAACAATGATTCTGATGATGATGTGGTTGACGTCTACATCTGCCGTGATGTCTATGATCCCCCGGAGATCAACTGGGCGGCAATGAAGAGATCTCAAGAAGAGAGAGAAGGTCACAAGCCGCACGAATAAGGGCATGTGGAGATGGTCAAGTTTGTCACCACGAACCCTAGGCCGCACAAGCGTAAGGAATTACCTAATGTTGGTGCAGGTGCTAGCATGGGAGTAATGACGTCACTCTTGAAGCCAACCATGGGTGCACGTATGAAGGTGAAGCCTCAAGAAGAGTGGAGGTATAGCTTCCACTTCCCCGATCCATTAATTATGGATGAGGAAGAAGAAGCTGTCCCCAGGACCAAGGATCGCGTGTGAGCACTGGAGATATATCAGAAGCAGGAACTACTTCATCGCGTCAAAGTCCGCCACCGTCTCAAGAAGATAGAAAAGAAGGATGATCTTCTCCCATTGGTGACTAAGCTCGCAGATAGAGTGGACACTCTGCAATCTGATTTGTGCAGGTTCTACAGCCGCATCACTGCTTTGGAGGAGACCAACAAGAAGCTACGCACCACGGTGTTACATGCCATGGTGCCACAGTGATCTACAATAATCACGGTATCAAATGATCGCAAGGGATTATTTGATCCTACCTGGCTTGATTCCAAGCTTGGGGAGATCTTTAAGACCTTGTAATCTATCTTATAAGTTTTAGATTACTATTTTAGTTTTGCATTAGTTCAAACTAGAAATAAAGTTTGCATCATTAGAATTCCCTTCAGAAATAGTCGATCCCTTTAATGAAATTCCGAGTTTATTATTATATATGGAGCAATATTGAGTTTGTGTTTGTTTTATTGGATATATGAATGGCTTGAGTATAATTTTACTTGCACTTGATGATAGCAATAGGAGTCTTCCACACCATTGGTATTAATGGAAATATAAAGATAATTTGGTCAATATGTTGTAAGTCTACAGTTTGATTTACAAAGAAAAATTATCTATGCAGTTAAGTTGAAAAAGAAACCTTGAACAAAGGAAAATTAAAATGCTATCAAAATAGAGTGAGAACAAGTCAAGGTAGAATCTTCAAGTCTTAATAATGTTTCCTATACAATTGGAATTTGATAATTGAGATTGTTAAACTTTAGATTCCTACATGAAGTGGAATGTATGGCTATCTCCTTTGCACAACACTTAAAGAAAAGTGTGAGCATATACACAAAAGAGAAGAAAAGAAAGTAGAAAAAGAGCGAGTGTGCAAAGAGCAAATAGGCATATACCATTATATTGTAGTATGACAAAGAGATACTTTTGAGATTTTGAATCCCAAGTGAATACATTGATCCTAAAACACTTGGGACTACCTCGCTAACTCATTTAGTTAAACCAGATACTTTTACATTATGTTGAGATTCATCTTTTATGAACTGTTGATCACTAAGGTGTGGAATCCTTCTAATACTATTCAGATGGTTCGAGTAAGGTACTATTCATGAACTTATTCCTATGTATCGTATATGATAAACGCATGTTGCAACTGCCTCATTTATTTTATCGACTCAGCTTCATGAATATGAGGATCACATCCATTAAGCTAAACTTGCTCGGGACGAGCAAGATTCTAAGCTTGGGGAAGTTGATGAGTGCATAATTGCATCATGTTTTACACCATTATTTTGCATTGTAGATGTAGGATCTTGGTATTTTAGGACGCTCGCACGCACATTTTATGTCTGTTTTCACCAGGATAAGGACAGATGATGGATCCAATGGATACAATTCTTGGAGCAGTTGTACTGAGGAGAAAAGGAGTCAAAAACAACGTAAATCTCTTATTTGGGAAATATTAATAATACCAGAATAAAACCCGAAGCGAACAAAGGAGATAGATGGTTCAACGACCAACTATACGACCAGAATAAATTTTCTGGTCATATAGTTCTGGCCGTATAGTTGGCACCGCCACCACCTCCTCAAATAGTTTCACCCTGTGCAACTTGATCAAGGAGACAACATACAGAACACCCAGAAATCATCGAAACCTCACCTTCGGAAGGCATCTAGAGGGAGAACTCATCCACCGAGGATCCATCTTCACCCTGCGTAGATCCGGAGGCTAAGGCATCGATCTTCATCATCCACCGCTGCATCACCACCATCTCCATCCATCCCATCTACATCTTGTCTATATCTTGTTGTAATTTTCGTACTCGTTGTGGATTTATACAAGTACTATTCATATATGATTGATCCCATTGTTATTGCCATGATGTTGATTGCCTCCATGTCTGAGTAGATCATTAGTTCTTGGGGAGATGGAGAAACCCTAGTATGAGATTGAAATAAGATAAAGTCTATTATGATATTCATTTCTTTGACCATGTGTTAGATTGTCTTCATCTTGATGTTGAGAGAAGTCGACCTCTCAATATTTGCCTCTCATGGGGACTTGATGGAGGAAACTACTTGTTGGTAGACGGAGGTGTGCTAGCACTTACAGTGACTATAAAGCTATTAGCACTCCTTACATATCAACTTAGGAAACCGAGGAAACTCACGGAACACTATCCATGCCATGGGATACGTCCTACGGGATTACATCCCTTAATAGCACGGTAATTCGATTGATGTCGATTGCTGACTGCTATGGTTATGAGGATGATGTGAGCAGCGGTTGCTGCCTATTTGTCCAAATATGGAGTTCCTCCCACACATACATAGTTGAGAATGTTCATGATAATAATATTTATGTTAACTCCTTATAATGCTAGTGGTGTATCCGCTACTCCCTAAGAACGTTTTCCCCTATTGCAGTTCCAATCTCTCTTACATACGCGATACTTACTTTCTGTATTCAGTTGTTTTACTTTACTTTATTGTTGCTCTCATACCTAAAACCCCAAAACACCTTTTTACACAATACTTGCATTTATTCTTGTCACTTAGAACTTTATTTAGCATTTCTATTGTAATATTTATTTCAAGAGTTATTATACTTCAGACTCCTGCTCCCTGTGGGATTGATATCTTTATTTCAAAACTAGCTACAAACGATTTGTGCACTTGTAGTCATCACTGATCCCTTATAAGTTGTGCGGCTGGTCCTACTTCCTCCAGGTGATTGTCTAACAGTTGACCCTTTTTGTAAAGGAAGCTCGGAATTAGAGGGAGCTGATCCCTTATAAGTAGTTGTGAGAATTCCCACACCAGAGTAGCAGACCTCAAGTCCAGCCCTATCCCATTACAGATTACTGTGGTTGCACGGGTTAATTGTTCTGGAAAAACTGCAAAGAAACGGGTGCATTTTTGTAAACCTTTTTCCTCCATGTTTCCTTCGAATTTTTTGCAAAACAAAACATTTTTCCTTTCTCAAACCTCTCTTGGTATGTCAAAACTCACCAAGGTTTTACCATAAAACATTTTTGTAAAACTTTTCCGGGGTCTTCCCATCCTATGGTTTTGCTTCGGCTAATACGGGGTCTCCAAAAGGGTATCGTGTTATACACCATCTACCATACTAGGGACAAGTAGGTGTAACCAATGGGGTTGTACTTAGTAGTACAAAAGTGTAATGGTTTGGAGGAGCCAGGCCACTACCATATATAGATCATCATATAATAAAGGGATTTCTATTTGCGTGCCCTCGGTTCGTTAGTTGTACTCTGTTTTCCCTAGCTGCTTAGTTTTTCCTCACTTTTTTCCATCTCCTTGTACGAAACTCTCACATGGTCTGAAACTCACCGTCTGTCAGCCTTGCCGTTACGTGCTGACAAGTGGGGCCGCGTTCAGTCGGGTAACATAGTGGACCCTCGCCGTTATGTGCTGACGAGTAGGGCTATGTTCTGTCAGGTCCCATAGTGTACCCTTGCCGTTACATGCTGACAAGTGGGGCCTCGTTCAGTCGATTCCCGTAGTGGACACCTCTCTCAACTTATCCAGATCAGCATCGGACCCACAGCTTATCCACGTGAGCACCGGACCCACAGCTTATCCACGTGAGTGCCGGACCCATAGCTTACCCAGGTTGGCGTTGCAAGATGGGACCCCGAGCCAGCCCCGTGCCCGCGCCCTTTGTCTAGCTTCATTTTCATATAGTGAAATGTAATGCATATACGGAAATTATATGAAAATTATACACCTTTGAACTCTTTTAAATCGCACTTAGGACATGATAATGTTGTGCTAATAAAATCCTGATCATTTATCATTTCCATGGAGTGAAAATATAATGCATAAACTTGCATATAAAAAAGTTATACACCTTTGAACTCTTTGAAATCGCACTTAATACGTGATAATGTCGTGCTAAGAAAATCTTGAGAGATTATTATTTTCACCCCCACTTTCGTAGAGTGGAATGTAATGCATAAACTTGCATATACGAAGTTTATACACCTTTGAACTCTTTGAAATCGCACTTAATACATGATAATGTTGTGCTAAGAAAATCTTGAGAGATTACCATTTCCATGGAGTGAAATATAATGCATAAACTTGCGTATACAAAAATTATACACCTTTGAACTCTTTGAAATTGCATTTAATACATGATAATGTTGTACTAAGAAAATCTTGAGAGATTACCATTTCCATGGAATGAAATATAATGCATAAACTTGCGTATACAAAAATTATACACCTTTGAACTCTTTGAAATCGCACTTAGGTCATGATAATGTTGTGCTAAGAAAAACTTGAGAGATTACCATTTCCATGGAGTGAAATATAATGCATAAACTTGCGTATACAAAAATTATACACCTTTGAACTCTTTGAAATCGCACTTAATATGTGATAATGTTGTGCTAAGAAAATCTTGAGAGATTACCATTTCCATGGAGTGAAATATAATGCATAAACTTGCGTATACAAAAATTATACACCTTTGAACTCTTTGAAATCGCACTTAATACATGATAATGTTGTGCTAAGAAAATCTTGAGAGATTACCATTTCCATGGAGTGAAATATAATGCATAAACTTGTGTATACAAAAATTATAGACCTTTGAACTCTTTGAAATCACACTTAGGTCGTGATAATGTTGTGCTAAGAAAATCTTGAGAGATTACCATTTCCATGGAGTGAAATATAATACATAAACTTGGGTATACAAAAATTATACGCCTTTGAACTCTTTGAAATCACACTTAATACGTGATAATGTTGTGCTAAGAAAATCTTGAGAGATTATCATTTCCATGGAGTGGAATGTAATGCACAAATTATACACCTTCAAACACGTTCCCTTCAAATTATATTCAAGTTCATTTGTTTATGGAGTTAAAGTATCGGTCGCATACTCGTTATTTTGCGCGGATAGAGGGGTGCCCTTCGATAGATATAAGGGTTATCCTGTCCGCTAGATCACAGAGGATCAACGATTGGTGGGCACGATCTGTGTAACAACTGTCTCGACCAATCAGAGCATAGTAGCAAAGATGAGCACATGTGCGAGAGATCGAGATGGATACAAAGAGAGGGGAAAACTGAGTAACACTTAAGAACCAAGGGCAAAACTGAGTAGAACTTAAAAACCAAGGGCAAGACTGACAAAGGGATTCAAATAGAAAATAGAAAAGATTTAAAAAATGGAAAACGTGTCTTTTATACAATAAAATACATCTTGGTATACATCAAACTATTTGCAATTTAAATATACACCAGTTTGACAATTATTGCCTCATTTAGACAAACTATGTTTTGGGGAGGGATGTTTTGGGAAGAGGCTTGAGTAGAAAGCCATGAACCTTCATAGATAGTAGGTGATTTGAGAAGTGGTGATTTAGGTTAAAACTTGGATTATATACATTTCTTATGGTGGAAGGTCACATAATAAGTCTCCCTAGGTAGATGCCACTATGTTTTGCTCTTTTTGAATTTGTTGTGCATAAAATGACTCAATTAGCTAGCTAAAACTTATTCGTTGACTCTCTGTTGACCAGCCACCGGAGGGTAAAACTGAGTATATTGCACACGACATTGTTAGTACTGGAGGGCAAAACTGAGTACAACCAAACTGCTAGTGTTACACTCGAGGGAAAAACTGAGTACAACTTAGTCGCCAGGGTTTGACATGAGGGAAAAACGTGACTCATGGTATGCATGTGCGGTGCACGGGGTGGTAGCGGACACGTGTGGCCGTGCATGGTGCAGTAGCGTATGCGGTTACGTGGTGCACGGTAGTGCAACAAAATGTTGCTTCCCTTCTCCTTTAATAGAGGCCTCCCCACTCTCACTCATCACTCACTCGCTCACTCAACCGTCTCCACTGTCCCATCACCTTCTGCAAACCCCCAAGAAAACCCCAACCACATCAGTGATGGAGAAGAACGGCTTGGTGGCCATCGGTGCCTCCAAGGCCGCCGGCGAGGAGGCCCCCATCCCCATAGAGGCCCTCGTCCTCATCCCCGCATCCGCCGTAGCCGCCGGCAAGGAGGCCCCCACCGGTCTCGGGCAGATCCCGCTTGGCTGGGACCCCTACGAGGAGGTTGTTTACATAAGGCCAGAGAACCCCTACGACACCAGCATCGCTGACCCATGGTCGGAGGTAACCAGGGTTTTCTCTCCTTCCCTTGTTCTTCCTCCGTTCCCATCATTGGATGCTAGAACGTATGTTATTAGGGCTCAGCTGTTCACATTTTTACAGTAGCTAATCATCTTGTGTTAAATCTCGTATTTCGGTGAATCCTCCTTTTCATATTTGAACCCCCTGTTCGTAGTTGGGATCAGTATTCGATTTGGTTTGAGATTTGGAGAATAATCAGGAGATCTCAATCAGTTAATTTATGCAAATAATCAATCCCGATAATCAAAGTATCTCAATCATGTCCTTATTGCACTTTACTGTTTTTTCCAACAGGAGGATAATAGTGACATCCGCAGTGACGACGAGTCCAATGACACCAAGACTCGTCATGTGCTGAGGAGGCTGAAGTCCGGCCAGTACAACAACTTCTTAGCCTGTGACATGTACAGGTGCCCCTTCTACCCCACCAGGAGGCTCCGTGCCACGGACTTCAACTCCCTCGTGAAGCATGCCGAGGACATGAGGACCTGCGGTGAGTCCGTGAACATCCACGGCTTCATAGCCAATCACCAGGCCCTCGGTCTTCACCTCCACAACCTCCAGAAGGTGCTATCGAGGAGGGTCGCATGCCCCTGATCAAGCCCAAGGTGCCCAAGGTCAAGGGACTGGGCAGCAAGAAGTGGAGGAGGCGTTAGAGGGAGGAGGCAGAGGCCCTCCTGGCAGAGGCCATGAGGGGCCATTGATCTGCTGCTGCTGTAAAGCAGCTTCTTTTGTCTTGTCTGTGTTGAACTTGTCCGTTGCTGCTGTTGAGCAGCCTAATTGTCGAACCTCGTTCAGTATCGTACTATATAACCTATATTAGCTGTTTTATCTATATCTGCTCTGTTTACTGAATTTATTTATACTGCTGGTTAGATTTGCTACTCTAGATTTGCTACCAGATTGGGGAAAAACGAGGGCAAAAGGAACAATGAATGAAGAGAGAAGCTGCTCTAGATTCGCTACCTTTTTTGGAAAAAAAACACAACTGTTAGCGAGAGAGAGAGAGAGGAGTAAAAGGCGCTCTTAAAAAGGCCAATCATAAAAATAACAAAAAAGAAAACTTCCAATTTAGGCGAAGGACGCACGTAACCACCAAACGCATCCCACATTGTCCCACACCACATCCCCCATAATCAGCGAGAGATGGATGGCCGATCTGCTGTGTATCCTAGCCCCACCTGTCAGTATGTAATGGTCGAGGTGACGTAACGTAACGATCAACACACGACCCGCCCAACGCGGTTCCACCGGTCAGCATCTAACGGTCAAGCCTTTGACCTGACGGCATCCCCCCGTCCGAGCGCATGTGAGGGTTTCAGAATGGAGGGAGCGTAAAGTTGAGGAAAACTAAGCGGCTGGGGAAAACTTAGTACAACTAACGAACCAGGGGCACGAAAATAGAAATCCCTATAATAAAACAATTAAGTTTTCATAAACAGTAGGTAAAACATGCATAAGTAAAATAGTAGGACACGGCTTATGATCAGGAAGGTGGCTTGCCTATGACCAGCAGTATGGCAATATGTCCTTGGACTTATTCATAAAATACCATAATAACCAATAATAATAACTATCTTCCTCGGTCTTCGATATAATCGCAACTATCATAGTCACGGATCATACATGCAATCAAACAAAGGCACAATCAACACCAGGCATAAAAGCACCGATACAATCCATAAAACCATCATAGAAGACAATACTAATTTCAGTAGGTTTTGATAAGTTGAGTTTATAGCAATTGTAATTACTTTAATTGCCTTGGTGGAATTTCTTTTATGATTTATTTGCCAAATACTACTTGATAAAGGGGTTTTGGGATAAGTCCTGGGTCTGTATGATATCAATATACAAAAATGATATCATCAGATAGGCAATCAAATAACAAGGCCAACACAAGTGGTTTCATGGTTTTATCACTTTTCTTTAATTAGATATGAATTTTATAGTGGAAATAACCCTAGTTTAGGTGAATAAATCACCTGAAATGATCTGGAGATCAAATAAAATTTTCCTCTGAGGGTTTTGAATATATTTGCGTTTGTGATTTTTTGAGAGTTGGAAATACTTCAAAATAATTACCAAAATGCCCTTGGGAAAATCCCAAAGTCAGTTATGTAGTTAATTTGTCTTTTTAACCAGATTTATTTTACATGTCCAAATGATATGAGACAAAAGGAAATGGATAGGTATTACAAATACCTTCCACTAGAAATTGGAATCACTATTTTTGGAGTTTCTAAGCTTTTGGAATAATTTATCTAGTGATAATACCCCATGCAGAGGTGTTTAATTCATTAAAAATCCTACGAGGCTCAATAATTCTTAACCTCCTGGGATCTGATATGCTCTGATGTACCACATCACTGGGAGTTGGAATTAACTCAAAGTAGGCTATGGTTTGGCCTAGGAATTTTTCCAAAGTCATAAAGGAATTGAATTTGTCATTTTTGCTATAGACAAACCACATCTCAACTTGGCAGGAGCTCAAGGGAAGGGGATAGGTACATTTAGTATCTACCAAAGGAAGTTGAATTTATCCAATTTGGATATGTGGAACTTCTTGAGAGATTTATTTATTGCAAGGGACACTAATTGGTAGATTAATTGGCAGAGAATATTGGGGAATAGTTTGGGCAGGAGGTTGACTCTGAATGTTTGAGAAAACACAGGGATGAAAGTACAAATTTAGACCTGGCATTAGGTGGTTCTCATTTTTATTTTGCATTAAACCTTTCACTCATTTTAAAACCTGGAGAAATTCGATTTAAATAAAGGAAAAGGGATAGGGGGCAGCAGGCCAGGGTTCAGCACCGAAATGGGCCACAGAACATGGAGTCGGCCCACTAGGCGAGGCAGCGCATAGGAGCCAGCGGTTTAAACCGACAGGCAGGGCCTGCTCGTCAACTATAGACACAACCGAAGAGGTATGGGAGCATGGGGGCCGTACGATCTAGTGGGAGCGAACGACTCTCCGTCATCGTTCCTAGAGGAATAGGTCCGGCAGCGGCGGAATCCTAGGCGAGATGGGGGAAGGGCAGGGAGCTCACCTCAGGCCTCGCCGGTGATAGAGGGGTGGCGGAGGAGGTGCGGCGCATGCTGGCGAGTTTGGGAATGGTCAATGACGAGGGGTAACCTCGGGAATGTCCATGGTTATGAACTTAGGGTTTTGCAGAAAAGAGAACGCTAGGGATTTCGTCGGATGTCAGACAAACAAGGGAGTCGAAGTTGTCTGATTATTGATGGACAATGCTATTACAGATTGCTTGGAGGTTTTTCAGTACCTCTTCGCAGGCTCCTCCCAGCCTATATATAATAGGCTGTGTCCCAAAGCCGTATACGGATAGGTTATATATTTACAATTACAACATCAACTCAATATCGGTTTCTATTTCCTTATCTAGCAAAACTAAGATTTTCGTCGGATGCTTCCTAGGCCTTTTTCTTGGGTCTTCATGGGCCGTGAGCGTTTATGCAACTAGGGTTACTAAGTACCCTAGTAATCATACCCATGTCAGTAGCCCCGGAGACTCTACCTGAGTTGTAGATTCAGGTTGAGTCTCAAAGATATTTTCGGTATTTCATGAGATATTCACTTTTGGTTTTGTAGGGATTTGGTACAACAGGCCCGATGCATCCGACGAATTAGGAATCAGTTAAATGCTCCTAGGCAAAAACACTGTAGACCTACATCAAATTCTGGTCCCCAGGCTTGAACTCAGAATTTTACTAGCGTAATCCAGTTCGAGCCGTTGAGGTCTTATCGAATAGTGAATTCTAGTTCTATTTTATCGGGTACCCAACGCGTCTGTTGGAATTGTTCATCGTATCATTGATATGGATATTTTACTGTCAGAGCATATTCTTGTGCGATTACCAGGCCACACGGGATGGATCTCGGGATCTTATCTTCATGTTGCGGGCATGGCATTTGGAGTTTTATCGCGTCGGGCGCGATCCGAGGTTTTTTGTATGATTTTCGTCAACCGTCTTGTTTGGCTATTGGAGTTACTGAAGTTTGTGTATGATATCTAAAAATACTCCCGATGGGAGTAACCTTTGGAGGATACAATAATTAATACTCATAGGTTTTAATTTTATCGGGTGTGTTTTACACACGAGGATAATGTTTCTTTAGCGCATATAAATCTCAGTTTTCTGTTGGGTGCGCGGTCAGCGATCCCGATGGGAGTAGCTCCCGAGGCTATGTTCGGATGCCTGTATCGGGACATAGGCTCAAAGCTTCTAACCATCTGAGGAAGTCTTCACCTTCAATTTATTCATCTAGGACTATTATGTCTTATTTTATCGGGTGCACGACCAGCGCTGCCGATGGGAGTATCCCCCAAGGCTACAATCGAATATTTGTATTTTATTGTAGTCTCAAGGTTTTTAGCTGAGGAATTTACTTCAACTCAGGTTTTTGTACTTACTTTTATCTGGTCCTTCTAAAATAGAGCCAAAGTTTGGTCATTGCCTCTTCTATGACATCATTGTTGATGAAGTTGTTACGCCATGGCTTCCGAGAAACAAAAAACGATGGGACATTTCAATTGTGGGCTCATGCTATAGTAATGATGACGCTTGAGCAGCGTGTCAGCAAAGATCTTTTGACCACACATCCCTATTTACGCGTGAAGATTGAGGCGTCGTGGAGATTTTCTATGTTTTTACCGTGGCAATAACTACCCACAATTTTTATCCTTCTATGCGCCCTTGACACGCATCGTCATCCTATGAATTTTGACAGTTCGCTGGTTTCATCCAACGGCCAAGCTTTGCTCTTCTTCTCTAAACCGGGAGGGGAGCTTTTTACTATTTTACTACTTCCTTTTGTTGCCTGCTTCTTCTTCCTTGCGCTACTCCTGTGTTTGCCGCTTTCGCCTACTCCTTTGTGCTTGTGCTGCACCTGCATCGCTCTTCAGCCACAATGGGGAAAATCAAAGTTGGAACTTCCACCGCGGCCACCAAGACCATGAAGAAGACGGCTCTCGGATGAGCTCCGACAAAGTGTTTCGCACGAGATCTGCGTGATGCTTGGAACTTTGGTCTCCTTGAAGAGGGATCCTTCAAGCTCCCAGGAGACGAGGCTGCCCCAACCCCCAAATATGGCTGGCGGGTAATGTTTCTCTCCTTCCTGTATCATGGCCTCTCCCTTCCTGTTCATGAATTCCTTTGAGGCCTTCTCTTTGTCTATAGCGTGTAGCTCTACCAGCTCCTGCATAATTATATTCTTCATGTTGCCTGCTTTGTCACTCTTTGCGAATGCTTATTCGGGATCCATCCCCATTGGTGCATGTGGAAGTATTTCTTCCATGTCCATCGCAATGCCACCGATACTCTTGTCCATGATGTCGGTGGCGCCATTTTCTCTGTTCGCTCTGATGTTGACTATTTCGACTTTAAAATCACGGATTTCGTCCAAGGATGGAAAGCCAAATGGTTTTACATCAAGGACCAGGAAATTAAGGGTCAATCTTTCGGGTTAGCCCCTTTTGACCCTAAGAAGACATGCCGAAAGCTTGATTCATGGGATCAGTGACCAACTCCCGAAGAAATGATGGAGATCAAACCCTTGCTCACCTGGATAGAGAAGCTGCATCACGAGATTGGCAAGGAATTGTCAGGATTACAGATCCTGGCATATTTTCTTTGTATACATATTCAGCCTCTCCAGGCAAGGTTGTTTGGTATGTGGGCCTATACCAGCAAGAAGGACCCGATGAGGATTTCATCGGAGTATCTTACCCTCAAGGTCTATGAGAAAAGAGTTTGAAACTTCACCACGCTGACCAAGAAGAGCTCGGTTCCCTCAGATTGTCGTGTGAAGCCTTTTGGCAAGAAGAAGCGCCTCCCAGACGTAAGTTTCCGTTGGCTTACTCTTTGTTCTTCGTACTGATGTACTTTATCTCTTACAATTTCCCTCTCCTTTGTTTTTTGTTCTTTCGCGGTGTAGGATTATGATCATCTATCTTCACTTCCTCCTCTCCCTGAAAGCGGAGAGCTTCCTGCTGGCCCCTCTTCATCCGAAGATTTCACTAGGGCTAGAACTACTGCCGATGAAGAAATAGAGGCGTCTGTCGCTGAATCTTTGTCGCGTACCCAGTTCATGGCTTCGGCTCAGTCTAGAGATTTTTGGGTGGTGCCAGCTGGTGAAAAAGGAAGCGTACTGATGCCACGGAAACTATTGAAGACTCTAATGATTCAACAGGCTCAAAATCGTTGCGTGCTACTTCTGTTTCGTTGGCTCCACCACCGATGAATCCATTCCACTTTATGCGAGATGTTTCTTCGTAAGTATTCTTTGTCCTTTTTTGATTTTTGCGAGTGGTAAATTTACAGAGTTTTTGTGTTGCTTCTGTAGTGGCGATGAGGGGGAAGATCCTCCTGTGTCCCCTCTTGGTAATTCTGTTACCCCTCCCCCGGTTAAATCTCCTCAACCATCAGGGGATCCAAAGGAAACACATGCGTCTCTTGCGGAAAAGATGATCCTCAAGGATGTTGCCACTTCGCCAAAGCCATCACCGTAAAAAAGAAGAAAAATTGTGAGCAAGGGTGTGGTGATATCCGAGAATCCTATCAAGGTTGACATGCAGGACGTACGTATTTCTTTGGATAATGTAATTGTGGCATCAACTTTGCTTTTATTTTCCTAATTTTCTGCTCTTTGCATTTGATACCCTTTGATACGTGAGATGGTTGATATGGCCTCTCACTTTATCAAGATCTGCAATTAAGCCGAAGAATTGAAAGGTTTGTTTCCTTTGTCCCAAAAAAATTGTATTCTTGTACTAACTATCTACCCCCTTTCAATTGTCCAGCCGCTGCCAAAGAGTCCGGGGTTATCCAGGACGAGGCATTAAAGCGCGTCGATGATTTGGAGGCCAAACTATGGGTTGCCGAGAAAGCTCTAGAGGAGGCCAAGCAGAAGGACAAAGCTGACACCGAAGAGAGGGAGAAACAAACCGTTGCCCTTGCTGAACAAGATGAAAACCTTTGGAAGCGCTTGGAGGCCCTCAATACTTCATTGACTCGTGAGTTTACTATCTTTGAAAGAAGATTTATGTTTTGCTTCCGATACTTACTTTTGGTTCTTGAGTGTTCGTATTTGTAGAGCTTACTTGCCAGAATTTGGTGCTAGACAAGGATAAGAGGGTTGACCCTTTATCGGATGTTGTTGGTACTTTAGAAGCCAACAGTGTTCGTGGGCGCAATCTTCTTATCCACTCACGGCGTGCCTTCAAGAGCTTGCTTGCCGAGATTTTTCTGACAAAGGTGGTGCCGGCTGATTTGAACAACCTCATTGTTGTCTTCGATGCTAATCCGAGCCCACTTGCTGGCTATAGTGTGATGCAGTCGAAGAGTGGAACTGAAACTTTTATGGCCCTGGCGATGGTGCATGGCGAGAAGGTCGACTGGCAGAAGGTTAGCTACTCTGTCCTAGTCGCCAAGGATGGCCAAGCGGTTTATTTAAAGCCTTTTGTGAAGAAGGCCAAAAAGTACTCTCGTCTGCTCCTAGGCATCGGCGCGGAGCCAAAAAAATCCACTACCCAAACTTCGGCTAGTGCCCCTTCAGTGAGTGTCGCCCCAGTCATTCCTTCGACTAACGCTCCATCTGCTGGCACCACCTTGTCTATGGAGAAAACTGCCCCGTAGTTTTAGTTTATAGCTATAGAGGCTCTTTTGTTTACTTTGCCTTGTAATGAACTTCACTCCTTCTATTGAATCACTCCCTTTTGTCAGGATAAATCTGGTGTATTTATTCATTATGCATGCCATTTGCTGCTTGTGTTCTGAAATTCCTGTATTTTTCATCTGCTCTGCCAGATATTATGTGACAGCGGCTCCATCAGGGTCCATTCAGGCTTCGGATGCGCACCCATCTTCGTCTGGTTTGGGTGCATCCGAAACTACTATCGTTCGTGCGATCGATCCGCCGCTATATGCAGAAAAGATTGAGCAGGTGAAGAAACTTAAGGGTAATCTTCGGGTTGTCCAGGCAATGGTAGACGTATCTCAGTCGAAGATGCGCAAGGCCCGGATCGTGAAGCATATTTTTTGGAAGAAATTTCTAGGGCGAGCGAGAAGATGCTATGTAAGTCTTCCGCAATATTTCTTAGTATTTCCTTCTTAGTCGTAGAAATTAACTTTTCCTTTTTATTTTAGGTATTCGATTGTGCGAGAGGGAAGAGACCCAACATCTGTGCAATTGAATCCATGCTCTAGTGACTGCTTCCCAAGGTACCGAGACTGATTTTTGGATTGATCATCGATGTGCCTATTCGGTGGCTTTGCTTCAAGACCGTGTATCAAAGGTGGAGCAGTTCACCGAGTGCTACCGTATATCCTTGGCTATTGTATATAATGCCATGTTTCCTCAGGATCCTCAGCCCCAGAGCCTAGCTGATTTGATGGCAGAATTTCGGCAGGGTGAAAGGATTCATCATTTTGTGAAGATGCAACTTGTGGCGGGTGCTAAGCTTGCACTTTCTTGGGTGCACGTGCACCATTCGATGCTAGATTTGGATACTGTGTCTCTGGGGATGCCTCCCCTCCTAGCGGTGGATTGGTTAACATGGCGCCTCACTACACGGCTGCCCGTAAGCCTGCCATCAGGATTGTCCGAAGATACCTGGAGGAACATGAAGATTTCTTCATAAATTTCGCCATCTAGATGTTTCATGTGTTATGTATCTTTGTATTTCAAAGAAATACTATGTGATGCCATTGTTTTTATCAAAAAGGTCGTAAATTTATACTAGATTTTGTTTTTATCACGCGAGACCTTTTTGTTTGTCTGACGCCTATAGGTTGAGTCAGCTTGTTCGGTTCAAAGGCATGTTATATGGGAGCCGAAGGTTTTTTATATGGTGTACTTGTCGAAGCCCCGGTGTATCAGGTTGATGAATAGAACAGCGAAAATCTCGAAACCCAGTTTTGGGAACTTTTGTTTATTTATCGTCGAATAGCAGAGGATACATTTTTGGCATGCTCGCTTGGCCGTTGGCCTTACTGAATATAAAATGCGTAAAAGTAAAAGAACTTCCTAAAATATGCGGCTTCTGTCTTAATGTGCTCCATTGTTATCTTGTCACGTTCCTTGTGGGCTCAAGGGGGTTTTAACTTTTTGATTGGAGGTGCAGCTTCTGCATGGCGGACCAGAAAGAAAAGGGCGTAGTTTGGTGGATCATTTTCGGTTGGAAAGTCAATGCACACGTGGAGTCCATCGCCTTTCTTTGGGACAAGTATTGGGTTAGCCACCCATGTTGCTTTTGTTATCCTTGCGATGTGCCACGCATTGGTAAGGCGAGGAGCTTGCTGTCCAATGGCCCTGATTTGTTGGGTGGACCGTTGATTGTCTGCTGTGTTTAATTTGGCTGGGTGCTCGTCAGGTTCCATGGGGGTTTCTTGTGCATTGATTGAGTTCATAAGAGTCTCCCAATTCTCATGGGGGAAACCGACGAGCATGCCTTCCTATGCGGGACCAATGCTGGAGGTTGGCTAGGTCGTTTTGGCGGTTGCATGGTGCGCCTGATTTACTAGAGCCTGTTCATTGGGGACATGTCCTTCGTGTAATAGTTCCGTGTCCGCAATTTCCAGCTGGCCAAATTCTGCTTTCATCCCGAAAGATTCTGATATTTTATTGAACTCTTGGTCACAACTATCTGAACGAGTGAAACTTCCTCTTATGATTATGATCCCATTGGGGCTAGCATTTTTAGTAGCAGATATGCGTAGTGGGGTACTGCCATGAACCTAGCGAAAGATGATCGTCCCATGATCGCGTGGTATTGTGATGGCGAGTCCATGAATTCGAACTCAAGTTTTTCGCGCCTGAAGTTGTTCCTTGATCCGAAGACTACGTCAAGATAGACTTTGCTTAAAGGAATCTCGGCTTTGCCCGAAACTATCCTGTGGAAAGTTCTATCCGTAGGCTCTGGGTTTGTCAGGGACCAATTGATTGCCTGTAGAGTTTTGGCATAAATGAGATTGATGTTGCTCCTTGCATCCAAGAAAACCTTGCTCATGTCGAACCTGCCAATTTGCGCTTCCAATATTAAGGCTGACTAACCCGGTCGTGGCACCCGAAGCGGGTGATCAGCTCTACTGAACGTGATTTCTTGTTCTGACTAGGGGAGGTATTCGGGTGTAGGGGTGGTGCTGTTACTGCCATGTTTACTTGTCATGTAATCAACTTCTATGTCATGTTGGATGGTCGCCCTTTCTGAATCATCGGCAACGTGCCCTTGGACCTGGGGTACTCATCTTCTTGGTTTGTTGTGTGTTGCGGCTGCCCGGCTGGCGGATGTACTAGCATCGGTGGTGGTGTGCCAATGGCTAAAGCGCTAGGTGCAGTGGCGTATCCTCGACTTGCTGCTTCGGTTCCCTTTGTGTTGCATAGCTCTTGCATCTTTAAAAATGTTTGGCAATCCTTCATGAGATGGTTGGATTGACTTTTGCCCGTTGAGTCAATGTAAAAGTGCATATTGCAGGGTCCTTCCAGCATTTGCATTGCGGACATTGGTGGTTCCCGAGCTCTTGGCTGGTATCGATATGGTGGTTTGCTTCCTCCGACATCGTCCCTATTGATGCGATACCTGCTATTGTAATCATCGTTTCTTCGATTGTCCCCTCCTGAGAAACTACCTGCGACATAGCTTGGTCCGCTGTATCCATCGTTGTTTCGTCGTCTTTTGTCATTATTGCACCTATACCTGTCTTCTTCGGGTGAATGGGCTCGCTTATCGTGTATTGCGTCTTCTCCATCATCCCAGCGATTTTCCATGTCCATCAGCTGTGAAATTGTTTTGGGCTTGACCCATCCCATCTCCTCTATGAATTCTGGTCAATGAAGGCCATCGTTGAAGGTGTCAATTGCCCTTTCATCGGATATGGCCTCAGCCGATTGTTTTATAATGTTCCACCGCTGGATGAGGCCCGTATTGGTTCTCCAGATTTCGGCTTGCACGCTCGCAATTGCTCCAGAGATGCGGGTCGCTTGAATTGTAGTGGAAAATTTGGATGAATTTGTCCTCAAGATCATTCCAGCTGCTAATGGAATCTTTGGGTAACTATCTTAGCCATGACCGGGCGGCACCGGTTAGGTGCAACTGTAGGCTCTGCATTGCGGTGGACTTGGAGCCACCCTATAGTTTGACGGTTGCCAAATAATCTGCCAATGAAGCTTTAGGTTCTTGGAGGCCGTCGTACTTATGATGATCACGAGGGAGTTTGAAATACCTAGGTACTAGAGTTCTGCGAACCCGTCAGGTAAAGAAACTGGCTCCACATAGTTCATACTCGTCCTCGCTTTCACCATCATAATATCCTCGGCTGCTACGCTCTTCCCTGGATCTATCGATCCTGCGGTGCGTAATGTCGTCGCTTGCATTGTTTTGCGGCTCGGAGCCCAAAAAGTGCACTCGATGTAGCAATCGTGATAGTCGGGTGTGCCCCACCTTCTGAGGCCTACTGCAACGGCATGGGGATCTATCGGGTTGTCGTGTGATTCCTTGTTCTGCTTGTGCAAGAGATGCTCCTACCATGCCGAGGTTCATCATAGCGGAGCGATGGAGAGCCGCACGAGGATCGTCGGGTGCGGGTTGACTTGTGAGCAAATACGCTTGTGCAGCTACAATTGCGGCTTGGGCTGTTTTTGCTTTGATGTGTTTTGTTGGATCTACTGACATAAACAATAAATTTAGATCTCAAGTCAGTTCGTTTCTTTCAGCTTCGGGAATATTTTGCAGTTGTGATGTTCCTCTCCTTGGCGGTGCTCCTCTAGTTACACTTCATGATCCTCGGGTAGAGCTTAACTGCGCCCGTCGTAGGCTAGCTTCGTCGGCTAGCCTTTTCCTTTTGTCGAGTTGCCTCTGCATCCTTAGGAGATCCCTTTTTGATGAAGCAAATTTTGGTAGGCTAGTAGATCTTCGCATGTGGCCTCGGCTGTCATTGGGACCACACCCGAAATTGCTTCCCTTGCTTTTTGCGATGCTTCGGCTAGTAGCTGGAGAGTTTGTCGCTCGCCTCTGCATGGTTCTCCTCCTCCTGGGATTATGTGGTTATTTGTCGGGTCTCCTTCGTTTCCATGATTTCCTTTGTTTTCGTGGTCTCCTGCATTGTCATCTGACAAAATATCATCAGGGTCAAGGATAGGGTTACCGTTAGAGTCACGTTGAGTTGAGGTGTCTCCGATGATCATGCACACTTGGTGATGAGTTATGTATGAACTAGTGACGTCATCGTTGGATATGAGGGAGACACTGTCTCGGGGATAAATGAAATCCGGTAGTTTCTGTTCTCGGTAGATTTCATCCATCATGATTCAGAAGTTGATACTTTCGCCGCTTTCTTTGGGTTCCACATTTTCTAGGCTCGATCCACATGGTGGAGTTAGCTGAGAGTCTGACCCGAGGGAGAGATCATTTTAAAGACCATCAAGATCCCCTAGATCTACTGTGTTTTCAGTGTTTTCTTCATCTTTCTCCGGCTGGAGTGTGGCTTCTATGGATGATTCAACAAATGATGCAGGTATCATCGTAGGCGTAGCTTTTTCGACCTATGGTCCCGATGGAGTCGGATCCGAGAGGTGTGGCTCTTCGGGTTCATTCTCCTAAAAGTGGAAACTTCCAACGATGAGATCGGATCCGTCGTTGAAATCAGCGGTACCGAGACGGGGGTGGGCGGGTGTGGTTTTGCTTCCGCTATATTGTTGCTTGATGAAAAGGGGCAGCATTCAGGTTTCCCACATACGGCGCCAATTGACGAGGGGTAGCCTCAGAAATCTCCATGGTTATGAACTTAGGGTTTTGCGGAAAAGGGAACGCTAGGGATTTCTTCGGATGTCAGAAAAACAAGGGAGTCAAAATCATCTTATTATCGATGGAAAATGCTATTACAGATTGCTTGGAGGTTTTTTGGTACCTCTCAGTAGGCTCCTCCCAGCCGATATATAATAGACTGGGTCCCAAAGCCGTATATGGATAGGTTACATATTTAGAAATACAACATCAACTCAATGTCGGTTTCTATTTTCTTATCTAGCAAAACTAAGATTTCTGTTGGATGCTTCCTGGGCCTTTTTCTTGGGTCCTCATGGGCCGTGAGCCTTTATGCAACTAGGGTAAACAAACATAAATACCCGAGTAATCATAGGGCCAGCCCTAGGGGGGACTGGAGGGGCAGCCGCCCCGGGCCCAAAATTTTTGGGGGCCCTCTCCAAATATATGCTGCATATATGGGCTATAATAGATCTCAGAAAATTTTAAAAAAAATAGCAGTTTTGAATTACGTATTGGGCCAGATTGGGCCCACTTGTTCACTAGACACACAAGTTTCAGATTATTAGGAGTCCATCACGGGCAGCGCAGCACGTACGTAACGTGAGATCAGATGAGACATCGGTATCTTGATCGTATATTTGTATCATACAATCTATGAAACGAAGGCACACCGCAGGCCAGTTCCTGCGCCTCCTTGCTAGACTCGACCCTTCTCTCGATCGTAGGAAGGCCCGTAGCACGCCGTCGGCCGATCGTCGCCCATCGCCTCGCGCCCTCGCCCTTTGTCTGCCTCTCGTCTTGCTTTGGCCGTTCAGCGCATGCAGGTCCGAATTCTGAATTTCCGATCCCATCTTCTGCAGTTTAACGTTGCCGATAATTTTTGTTCTAATCGCTAGTCCTTCTTCATATTTTTAGTGTGGTTAATTGGTTATGGCACCTGATTCCAGTGCTAAGAAAATGAAAAAGAGGAAGGAAGAACAGAAGTTGATTGACTCATAGAGAGGATCCCTTCATAATTTTTTAAAGAGTAACACGAGCAGTTCGAGGAATCCAGATGAGTTAGCACTAGTTCTTGTTGAGAAACAGTAATGTTGATCTAGAGGATGATATTTGGTATAGAGGAGAACGATGACATCTACGCGGACAATGATAATGTAAGTGATCATGATGCCACATTTAATTCATCTCCTGCAAAATCTGCTAGTGTTGACAAGGAACCAATTAGCGTGGATATTTATGATCCAGAAAACTGGACTAGTATTGATAACAAAGTAAGGGACACATTAGTGGAGAAGGGGCCTATCAGAGAAGAAAATATTACTTTTCCTTTAGATGGTACTATCTCGAGACATTTTTCACATTCTCATTACTCTAAACACATGCACAACGGAGAGGTACATGATCAAAAATGGTTAGTTTATTCAAGAAGTGTCGACAAAATTTTCTGTTTTTTATGCAAGTTATTCAATTCTATCAACTACAGGAGTACTTTGGCACATGATGGGTTTAGAGATTGGAAACATATCACTGATAGACTCAAAGAACCTTTTCAAATTTGAAACTATTGAAGAACTATTTGAAATCTTCAATGTCTCAAGAGAGGTTAAATGGTTTGGCAACTCTATGTATCGAGAAGAAGTTATTGGACATGATTGATATTGATTCTATTGTCACTGACTTCGCTTCTAGGAATACATAGAGAAAGTTTTAAGGTAATATGTAAAATTTGATATTTTTATATGAAAATTGCAAATGGGTATACTTGAAATATTTATTCTTCATCATTTCATACATACATATCAAAAAGAAATTAGTATGGGGCCCTAAATTTTAGTTTCGCCCCAGGCCTCTGAAATCTCAGGACCGGCCCTGAGTAATCATACCCATGCCAGTCGGCATCGAGGGGTTCGGCCGCAGAGGCGAGGTTCACGCATCTCGCCGGCGAAGCACGCTCGGGTACCCATTGGGGCACTCCTAGGGATGCATGCATGTCGGCGGCGACGCGGTGCTTCGAACCAGGGTTGACTAGGAGGCCATGGATTGTCGATGTTGAGCCTAAATGTGTGTGGTATGACTAAGTTCATCGAGTATGCGCTGGTTTGGACATACGGCGAGGTGGTGGTCTCATGCTTCCTGGGAAGGAAACAGAGACAAGGGAAGGTAGATCAGGGCCTGGAGGTCACATATATGCAGAAAGAGGGAGATAAGGTAGTCCAAAACTAGGCCAACAATACCTTATTCCTTGCAACACAAAGAACATAGTACATCTCCTCCTTCGGCCATGGGGAGGGGAAGGCAGGGCTAGAGCGCTTCAGGGTGCTAGGAGAGAGTTGGAGGGAGGATATGAAAGTGAAGTTGAGGGCCAAAGGGTCTTGCAACAATTTATCCCGAGTTGGATGAGTCCATGGTTTACATGGTCTAAGGGAGGTGCATGGGAGGAGGGCTGGCTAGGGATAGGTCGAGGAGGGCGGTGTTGGGGTGGTGCGGGGGCTCTAGAGTCGGGATCAGAGGTAGAGAGGCAGGGGTGTAGCACCAGCAAGTAAAGAAAGGGGCATTTAAAGATATGTGCATTGTCTCCCATCTATCCAAGCACATGGGACAAGGAGGAGGGGTTGGTTACTGTAGATATACAGTGGCACATGACCAAAGAGGGGTGTGGGTACTATGAATGCTTGTTTGGCAACGTTGAATGGGGTTTTTTTGGGGGTTTAGAGCATGATTTTGATTAGTTCCAAAAATTGGCCAAATGGATGATCATGAAGGACTCCTTGAGTTTTGGTCTTGGCAGGGTGAGTCAAGGCTAGTGGTACATAGGCAAGATCAAGATATACCTCCAATAATTGTTTGGGATTTATGTAATCATTTTAGATCCTTTTCATATCAATTATTCTAAAACTACTGAATCTATTTTATTGAGTTTATTTGAGATTATTGAATAGGGCAAGGATGGTTTTTTGGTTGTGGGATGGTCCCAAATATGATTTCACATATTGGAGAATTTTCCCAAGATTTATTGAAGAAGAAAACTATTTAAAACATTTATTTTTCCATTTCTACCATTTAATAAAATAGGCAAAAAGAATTATTAAACTCTTCAAAAATATTTATTTTTGAAGTGGGAAGATAGGGGGTGATATATAGTCCTCAAAGGATCTCAAAGTTGGAGATGTGATGTGGAGAAAACCCAACTTGCCTTTATCGAGAGAGTTTTGGGGGTTTTGTCAATTAAAAGAATTAATTAGTTTTGGGGCCAAAAGAACTATGGATAATATTTGATAATTTTTGTATCCAAGGTGGATTATGTCCCCACGTTGTATCAATCATTTTCACCCTTTTTTTTTGAAAGTCCAACATGATTTTAGATGAGAGCATGGAATAGATGATCTTGGGCAAAGTTAATATCATACCATCAAAACCTTGTTGGATCTTGGAGCTCAGAGTTCCCCTTGGGTCATGGGATATATGGATGGATAGCCCAAGTGATGTAGGTCACCATGGTACAAGGGTTTGAGGTTGATCGTGGTTGAGCTCACCAAGGATTGATGCCAAAGTTTGAATAAAATAAGGGTGCCATAGCAGATTGTCAAGTAGCCTTCAAAACCATGTGGGGTTTTGGAGGCACAAAGCTCCAATTGAAACAAGTGAAGTAGGGATGGATATACCTTCATGATTAGTGCAAAATCATGCAAGAGTTGGCCCAAGGAAGATAGCATGGAGATGGGAGCTTGTGCCAAAGTAGGCATGTTGATAAGATTTGTAGGAAAGATTATTTTCTTGCTTATAAAACCATCAAGAACAAGTGGGTTAAAGGATGATATAGCCAAGGGAAAGAGTGGTCCTTCTAAGTTTTTAATATGGTTCAAGTGCATTTCCAAAAATGCACAAGGGTTGGGAAAGAGATAAGCCCAAAGATGTGATATTGATAACAGTTTCCCAGACTTAGCCATTTTTTGGCAGTTTTAGGGTTTTTGACTAGATTATGGGAGTTAGTGTTTTTGATTGGTTTCAAGGGTCCAAGGCATCATCAAGTGGATGATGTTGAAGTGTTGATTGAGTGTAAAGGATCCTTGCTTAAGATTGGTATTCATTGACTTGGAAGCTTTGAGAAGGATTAGCTCTGGATTGATCTAATTAAGGGAATTAGAGGGTCACTTTAGTGACTAGAGATCAGATCCAGCTTTGTAAACTTGGTCAAGGTTGGTATTCCTAATTTAGATTGATCCTAGAGGATGAGCTCCTAGAGTAGCTCATACTACTTCTTAAGCAAACAAGTCAAACAATAGATCAAGGTAATTCACCACACAATAGATCAAGGCAAATCATCAGACAGCAGATCAAGGCAATTCATATTAGCAAGCAAACCAATCTACTACTATGGATACCTTCAAGCCTAGCTTGAGGTGGGTATGGGTATTTTGAAAAGGTTGTGTTTAGAAGTAGATAAGAGTCCTTGGTATTTCTACCAAGAGTAGCATTCAAAAGCTTATAAAAGGTTTTGGAGAAACCTAGGGGTAAGAGTAGTTGAAGGTTCTGTCTTGACAACATAAGGATATTATATTATATAGCTCTCTATAGTTTGGTCAATAGAATCTACTAAAATAGTTAGTGTTGCAAAGTCATCTTGGCTCAGGTTTTGAAATGCCAGAACATTTGAGAATATGTAAAATGAGCCAAGACGGTTTTGTTAAATAGATTTTGTCAACTGATAGTGAGGTAAGGAGCATATCATCTGCTACACATTTATAAGCACAAACAGCAAGCATGCAAACACTGCATAACTAAGAATTTTTTTTTGTTCCCCCTGATTTTTGCATTTTGGACAATTAATAAATAGGGTTGCTGAAACTGGGATGTTACAAGGGTCTTCACCACTATGGATTGGGAAGTGCGTTAGCCGGACACCTTCCTATCAGCGATGTTTTCAGGCCCTTCTGACCACTGTCCTTTGTTGCTCTGCCTAGCACCAGACTTGTAGCATGGGCGTAGATTCCAGTTCCAACCTTTATGGCCTAAAGTGGATGGCTTCATGGAAGTAGTTCAAGAAGCATGGAACGTGCAGTCGTGGGACCCCAACCCTTTCAAGAGGCTTGATGCCAAGCTGAGAGCCGTGGCCAAAAGGCTGTCAGGATGGAACTCCAAATTCATCGGCAATGTCAAAATGCAGATCCTACTGGCGATAGAGCTGGTCCTTCTCTTTGATGTGGCCATGGAGAGTAGGCAGCTCTTGCCTGTGGAGCATGGTTTGCGGCGCTTGCTCAAGAAGAAACTTCTGGGACTAACCTCCTTTGAGAGGACGTTGGCGCGATAGTGATCGAGGATCCCTTGGCTCAGGGAGGAAGACGCATGCACGTGTTTCTTTCACACACATTCCAACCATCCAAAGGAGGAAAAATTCATCAGCCACCTTATAGTTTACAATGTTCGGATCTCTAAGCATGGGGACAAGGCCAAGGTCGTGGATAGTTTCTTAGAGAACTTGCTGGGAATGGCAGGAGATCGACCTTTCTCGATTGACCTAGAATTCCTGGGGCTACAATCAAGGGACCCCCAGCTCACTGATGAAGAGTTCATAGAAGAAGAAGTGTTGGCAGCCATCAGAGGCATGTCGTTGGATAAGTTCCCTAGACCGGATGGCTTCTCCACCCGCTTCTTCGTGACCTGCTGGAGCATCATCAAGGACAATATCATGAACGCTTTCAACTCTCTCTCTCTCTAGGAAAGACTGTCATGGATTTGGAGCGGTGAACAGTGTTCTGATCACACTCTTAAACAAAAAGCCGGGTGTAGAGGAAATACGGGACTACCAACCCATCAGCCTAATCTGGGATCACCAAGTGGGTTGCCAAGGTGATCTCAAACAGGGTGGCACATGTCCTCCCTCAGTTGGTAGGGGTGCACCAGAGTGTATTCATGCGTGGAAGGTGTCTACATGATAACTTCATGATGGCGCAAGGAATGGCTTGTAAATTTCACACCGGCAAAACTCCAATAGTGCTCCTCAAGTTGTACATCATCAAGGCTTTCTACATGGTGGACTGGGCCTTCCTTTTACAAATCCTGACAAATCTGGGCTTGGGGAGCAACTCCTAGTGTGCATCTTCTCCCTACTCTCCACAGCCACCATGCACATCTTGATGAATGGCTACCCAAGTGCGAAGATAGCCAACGGGTGATGTCTAGGGCAAGGGGACCCTCTCTCCCTGCATTTGTTCATCCTAATCATGGAGGTCTTTCACATGTTGATCGTTAAAGCAGAAGGTCAAGGCCTCCTCACCAGGCTTGCAACAACATGCCTCCCGCATCGTACCTCGATCTACGCGGACGACGTGGTGACCTTCCTAAGGCCGTCAGTGGTGGATTTCTGGGTGAACTCTGGGATCATCGAGGACTTGGGCTCAGCCTCGGGCCTACGGACAAATTTTGACAAGTGCTTGATTAACTTGATCAGATGTTGTGACGAGTATAGGGACCTGGTTTCCCGAGAGATGCGATGCCCAGTCACGCAATTTCCATTCTGCTACCTTGGGTTGCCGCTCTCCTTGCAGAAACCATCTATGGCGCAGCTCCAATCTCAGGTTGACCTGGTAGCTGCCAAACTACCATCATGGAAAGCTTCAATGCTGAACAGGGGAGGACGGCTTGAGCTAGCGAAGACAACGCTCTTGGCCATCCTAGTCTTCTGCATGATGTCCTTGGATATTCCTATAGAGATGATTGTCGCCATCGAGAAGATCATTCACGGATTCCTCTGGAAGGGGAGAAAGGATGCCCATGGTTGGCACTGCTTGGTGGCATGGGATAGGGTGTGCATGCCCAAAGAACTTGGTGGACTTGGCATTCCCAACCTGCGCCTTTTGAACGTCACGCTGAGAGCCAGGTGGCTGTGGTTGAAGCGTGTCAAGGTGGATAAGCCATGGCATGATCTCGACATCTAGGTATCAGAGCTTGCGGAATGGCTATTCAAGGCAGCAACCACCTCGGTGCTTGGAGATAGTGCCTCTACTTTCTTCTGATAGACAAGTGGTTGCCATGTGGACGCATCAGGGATGTCGCACCGAACATCTTTGTAGTGGTCCCGGCGAGCGTGGTCGTGACTCACCGAGTGCGAGAGGGCCTAGCAGGAGCCTGGCTGCATGATTTCCCCTAGCGTAAGCACGGCTACTTCATAGAGCTCCTTGAAGTTGCAGATCGACTGGAGGAGATCACCCTTGTAGTAGGGATGTAGGATGTCTTCAAGTGGAATTTGGAACCGACCAATGGGTACACTGTGAAGTCGTGCTATCAGTCCCTGTTTGTAGGACGGACCTCGAAGGCGGGAGCACTGCAGATCTAGTGTTCCCGAGCTCCTGCCAGTTGCAAGGTCTCGTTTTGGTTGGCTATGAGGAACAAATGCTAGACTACTGACACGTTGAGCCAGCGTGGATTGCAGCACCTGGCTGCATGCCCTTTCTATGAACAATGTGGAAAAACTATTGACCATCTCCTCATGGGATGTGTACTATATAGAGAAGTTTGGATGACCTGCCTAGGTTTGTGGGGCAAGAGCCTGTGGATGCCGGATCACGAGACAAAGCTCAGCGCCTGGCTATAAGACAGGCGCGGTGGCAAAGGCCGCGAGCGTGACCTATGGACGGGGATCGCCTTGGTCTGTTAGACGCTCTGGTGATGTAATGGTGTTGTCTTTGGAGGAGCTCCCCGTCTCCTGCAAGGGTAATCGAGAAGATTTCTGCTGAGGTAGGTCCGTGGAGAGCCACATGACTATGTCGTGACTATTTAAGTCAGGTGGACAAGTGGAGATGCCGCGAGTAGTTGGTTAGAGTGTGCGTGCTACCCCTGGGGCAGCGTGGGGTTGCGTTCGAGGCGTCTGTGCCCAAGTGTGTTGTAATCTTGGCCTCTTGGACCTCCTTCTATGAAAAAGACATGTCTCCCAGAACGTATCCTTAAAAACTTAGGCAAAAAAGTCATTCATGTGTACGAATACGGATAGAGACAGTCGCGTGGTAAGGCATGCAAGAACCCTAGCGGCGGCCGGCGGCCGAAAGGGCATGCAACGGTTCCGACGATGGGAAGGATGTGCAACCGTGCCAATAATGAGGGCGACACTTCTCTAGGCAGTGAGTGTATCTGTTGAGGGCAAACCTATAGGGTGTCCCGATCTTTCACGAATCCCTTTCAAATCGAGGGTGGAGTGCAGGGGTAAGGAGAGGCAGATGAACACGATGAACTCACGCATGAAGAACACGATGAACACACTCACGCAAAACCGTGATACACACCAATATCTCACGCCGATGGTTACCGGTCCGGCGCAATCCCTAGGATCAACGTCGGGTGGAGGACTCTCTCTCGAACCGGCTCGACGAGTAGGGAGACTCGGTGAGATCTTGATGTCTAGGCAAAGGAACTCCAATGCCTAGGCCTTGTACAACGCATAGGCACGATGCAAACTCCAACGAGGTTTGTGATATTTGGTGCTCCTTTGACATCAAAGGATCATGAGGCAAGAACTAGATAGATCCACAAGGGGTTTCCACTAATTCCAAATATCATGCCTAGAGTTTACAATAGAGGTGGGGGACTATATATAGGCCAGCCACTAAGTCAGGGGTACTTTAGGGATAAAAGGTAAGTTCTGGATGGACTAAGAGGTACATGGGACGAAGGCCCAAAGGCTTTTGCATGCCTGGCGACGCTCGGTCCGAAGACTCGGGTTTGGTGGACCAGAGACTCCGATCTGGGCCGGAGATTCCAGTCAGTATCCGGTCCATCTCCGGAGGGGCACACTGACTGTCCTCGAGCTCGATTCGGGGGTCAGACTGGAGGTGGGCCGGATACTCTGGGGTCTTCAGGCCAGAGACTTTGGTAGGACGGAGACTCCGGTGTGCGCAGACCAGAGACTCCGGTCTGAGCAGCTCCAGCAGCTTCTGCCTCACGCCCTGCTCCTTGTTCTCCATCCTTGGGTGCTTGGTGTTGTGTTGGGTCTTCATACCTGATGATGCATAGAGTAGTTTCATGAAGTAGCACACCATCCAAGGATGTACCAAATTGACACGAGGAGAGGAGGGAGTTCACCTTAGCTTGTAGGAGTTTGGCTCGGGCACGAGTCATGGGTCCACTTGGGGGACTTGGTGGTGTAGATGTAGGAGCGTCCGTAGGATGGGCTGCATCAGCTCCCCCCCCCTTGGGAAAGAGTCGTCATCGACTCTTCATGGGTATCATCTTGAACATCTCCATGGTAGGGTCAGAGGTCCTTGACATTGAATGTGTTGCTTGCAAGGTACTTGGAGGTTGGAATGTTGATGATGTAGGCGTTGTTGTTGATTCTCTTGAGGACCTTGAAGGGGCCATCTCCTCTTGGTTTGATCTTGGAATCTCGTTCCTTTGGAAAGCGGTCCTTGCTCAAGTGTATCCACACAAGGTCACCTTCTTCAAAGATCATCTCCTTCTTGTCCTTGTTTAACCTTGAAGCTTGGCGAAGGACTTGTTGTTTGATAGTAGCTCTAGTTTCTTCATAAAGCTTCTTCATAGCTTGTGCGTGCTTCTCAACATCCATGTTGGTGCCTCATGGAGAGGTAGTGGTAGGATGTCGAGCGCGGTGAGGGGCTCGAAACCATAGACGATCATGAAGAGACTCATCTTGTTTGTTGAGTGCTTGGCACGGTTGTAGGTGAACTCGGCGTGTGGAATACATTCCTCCCAATCCTTGAGGTTTTTCTTGATCAACACACGAAGGAGAGTCCCGAGGCTTCGGTTGACAACTTTGGTTTGGCCATCGGTTTGAGGATGCGATGCGGATGAAAAGAGGAGCTTGATGCCGAGCTTGGCCATGAGGGTCTTCCATAAGTAGCTCATGAATTTGATGTCGCGGTTGGAGACGATTGTTCTTGGCACACCGTGAAGACGAACGATTTCCCTGAAAAACAAATTTGCAACATGTGAAGCATCGTCGGTCTTATGCACGGTATGAAGTGTGCTATTTTGGAAAAGCGATCCACGACAACAAATATAGAATCGTGACCATGCTTAGACCTAGGCAATCCTAACACAAAATCCATGCTAATTTCGGACCAAGGTGTATGAGGAATAGGCAATGGCATATAAAGACCATAAGGGTTAGCTTGTGACTTAGCTTGAACACATGTCATGCACCGTTGAACGTAGCGCTCCATGTCGCGCTTCATCTTGGGCCAAAAGTAGTGAGTGGAGAGCATGTCCAATGTCTTGTCACGACCAAAGTGACCCATGAGGCCTCCACCATGAGATTCTTGGAGAAGCAAAAGTTGAAGGGACGACTTTGGAATGCAAAGCTTGTTTTGTTTAAATAGAAAGCCCTTATGCAAATAGAAATCATCAACTCCTTTGTCAATGGAGCACTTTGCGAAAAATTGTTCAAAGAATGGGTCGGAAGAATACAAAGTTTTGATTTCATCAAGACCCAACACGTTGATTTCAAGTCGAGTAAGAAGGGCTGTGTGCTTGTGAGACAAAGCGTCCACAACTACATTATCTTTGCCCTTCTTATAATTGACAATGTACGGAAAAGACTCCATAAACTCAACCCACTTAGCATGTCTCTTGCTCAAGTTGGCTTGGCCTTTGAGATATTTCAACGACTCATGGTCGGAATGTATGATAAATTATTTAGGCCATAGGTAGTGTTGCCAAACTTGAAGAACACAAACTAAGGCAAAAATCTCTTTGTCATAAATTGGATATTTAACGCGAGCACCATCAAGTTTCTCGCTATGGTAGGCTATAGGACGTCCGTTTTGCATAAGGACTCCTCCAATGCTAATACCACTAGCGTCACACTCTATCTCAAAAGTTTTTGTGAAATCTGGTAACGCAAGAAGAGGTGCTTCGGTGAGCCTCTTTTTAATTTCATCAAAAGCTTTTTGTTGTGCTTTGCCCCACACGAATGTGACATTCTTTTTGGTCAATTCGTTGAGAGGACAAGCAATGGTTGAAAAGTCTTTCACAAAGCGACGATAGAAACCGGCCAACCCATGAAAACTTTGAAGTTCACTCACATTTATGGGTACGGGCCAATCTCGTATGTCCTTTACCTTGGAAACATCAACTTCAATGCCCTTCGAAGAAATGACAAACCCAAGAAAAATTAACTTGCCTTTAGCAAAAGTGCACTTGGGAATATTAGCATATAGCTTTTCATGTTGAAGGATTCGCAAAACTTCCTTGACATGTGTAACATGGTCCTCAAGTGACTTGCTATAAACAAGTATATCATCGAAATAGACAACGACACTCTTGCCAATGAGAGAATGCAAAATATGATTCATAAGGCGCATGAAGGTGGATGGGGCATTAGATAAGCCAAAGGGCATAACCAACCATTCATAAAGACCAAGTTTGGTCTTGAAGGTGGTTTTCCACTCATCACCTTCCGCCATGCATATTTGATGGTAACCACTATGAAGATCAATTTTCAAGAATAGTGGCTCCACAGAACTTGTCAAGCATGTCATCAAGATGCTGTATTGGATGTCGATAACACACGGTGATAGCATTGATTGGACGTCAGTCCATGCATAACCGTAACGTATCATCCGATTTTGGGACAAGAATCACGGGTACCGCACTTGGACTAGTGCTAACTTGGATCAAACCTTTGGAGACGAATTGGTTGACTTGACATTTGATCTCCTTCGTCTCCTCCGGGTTCGTGCGGTAGGCGGAGTGGTTTGGAAGGGGTGCGCCGAGGATAAGGTCAATGCGATGCTCAATTCCGCGAAGAGGAGGTGGTCCATTGGAAGCTCTTCAGGAAACACATCCTTGAATTCCTGCACAAAAATCAGCAAAGATGGAGGAACATTGGTTAATTCATTAGTTCCTTGTGCTAGTCCCTTAAAAATGAGGACATAGTGCAAGATGGATGGGTTGTTCTGCACATCTCTCATCTCACTTTTGGTGGCAAGGAGAACACTCTTAGTTTTTTCACTCGAGTTTGGCTTGTGTCTCTCACTCACTATGAGGTGGTTCTCTTGCTCACCGCTCTTCTCACAAGGAGGTGTTGTGTTTTGCGCCCTCGCTAAAGCCTTTGCATTGTCCGCAATTATTTGGCTAGGAGTCATCAGTTGCAAAACACATGTCTTGTTGAGCCACTTGAAGGTGTAGACATTTGTGTGACCATCATGTGGAGCAGCCTTGTCGAATTTCCATGGTCGACCAAGTAGCATATGTCAAACCGTCATGGTAACAACATCGCACTCCACCATGTCCTTGTAAGGGCCAATGGCAAAGGTTACTGATACAGTATGCTTGATCTTCATAGACCCTTGGTCACTTAACCATTGCACATGATAGGGGTGCTTGTGCGGATGGAGAGTGAGATTGAGCTTCTCACACAACTTGGTGCTAGCAAGGTTGTGGCAACTCCCTCCATCGATGATCACTGATACATTTGCCATTGATGTTGGCCCATGTTTGGAAGATATTTGAGTGTTGGTCTTCATGCTCTTGTGCTTGAGTGGTCAAGATCCTTGTGACGACAAGCGATGGACTTGCGTCATGTTCACACATGAGGAGTTCTTGGTCATCTTCCACTCGTTGCCTTGTCATTGCTTCCTTGACTCAGGCATCAAATTCATCTTCACTCAAGTACTCTTCGTCACCATTGTCATGGATAAACAAAACTTTCTTGTTTCCACATTTAGCCGAATTGTGTCCTTTTCCTACACACTTGTAGCATTCACCGTTGAAAGGTGTATCACTCTTTGCTTGTTTGCCACTTGGGGGTAGTTTTCCTTGAGGAAGTGTGGGCTTGAAGGAAGGCCTGGAGGTACTTGAGGAGATTCCATTGAAGGTGGTTGGCGTAGCGGTTGAAGCTTTCTTGTAGGTGAAATACATCTTGGGCTTGTTGTACTTGATGTCCTCTTGCACTTGACGTTCGGCCTTTGTTGAGATGTGCACAAGCTCAACCATGTTGGTGTATGTTTAGAACTCGACAATGCGCTTGATTGGGAGGTTCAAGCCAATAAGGAAATGTGCCATAGTTTGCTCCTTGCACTCTTTAATCTTGGCGCAGATCATGTTGAGCTCCATTTCCTTGAAGTACTCTTCCATGGTATTTGTCCCTTGACGGAGTGATTGAAGGTTGTTGAAGAGGTCGCGCGTGTAATGCGCCGGGACAAAGCGGGATATCATATGAGCCTTCATGCCATGCCAAGTTGTGATTGGTGGCTCTTGTCTTGCGTCACGAGCAACTTGAACTTCTTCCCACCAAAGGTTAGCGTAATCATCAAACTCAAGCGAAGCCATGGCAACCATCTTCTCGTTGCTATAATTGTGCATGAAGAAGATCTTGTCGACTTTGAGTGCCCATGAGAGGTATCCTTCGGGGTCATTGGATCCGGTAAACTTGGTCATTGTGAACTTGAGCTTGCCGAAGGTTTCTTCATCATTGCGGTCATTATGATGAGGTTGGCCACCTTGATGATGTGCTTGTGGTGGAGGAGGTGGAACTTGATTCTCGCGACCTTGTTGAGGAGCTTGCTCTTGATGTTGTTGTTGTTGTGGAGCTTGCTCTTGCGCTTGGCACGGTTTGCTGACGGGGTTGAGGCGCTTGGGCCTCATGATGGTGTTGAGAATGTGGAGCCTCATGACGCGGTTGATAACGAAGAGGAGGCTCTTTCCTCGGTTGGTGATGTGGATTAGGCGCATGGGCCTCATGGTGAAGATCATGGTCTGGAGCCTCATGACATGGTGGGCGTCGCTCAACATGTACCACTTGACGTTCCAAGTCTTGGTGATGCGGAAGAGGCTCGTCATGGTGACCATGGTGTCGGTGTGGACGTTCATGACAGCGATGATGAAGATGAGGATCTTGGAGAGCTTCATGACAACGGCGAGCTTGATCCTCCAAGTTGGAGTCATCACTTCTAGTTGCAAGAATGTCACGGTGACGATGGTGATGTAGTTGAGGTTGGACTCGAGGTTCTACTCACGGTTCTTCATGTGGTTGTGCTTGTTGGATCACTAGTGCCCTTGCGTGATGATGGTGTGCTTCACGCCGTGCTTGTGGCCTTGAAGAGAAATCACCATCATAGCTTGTGTCCAGGTCGGAGACTCCGGTGTGTTCAGGCTGGAAACTCCGGTGTCGGCCGGAGACTCCGGTATGTAGGTCCGGAAACTCCGATCTGAAGGCAGAGCTCGAACTTCTCGTGTTCTTGAGCAAAAATCCACACCTTGGGTCCTCAAATCCGCGAAAAATTGGCCAAATTGGGCTGGGAAAACACAGGATAAAGCCGGACCAATACCTAAGACAAGATTTGGTCGGATCAAAACCACAAATAACACTCCAAATCAAGAGATCGTTCCAAAGGCAAATTTGGGGCTCTTTTTTGGGGATTTTCGAAAAAATTTGGTGCATAGAAGAATATTTTGTGGGGGAATCGTGAGCAATGAAGCTCTTTATACCAATATGTTGAGGGCAAACCTCTAGGGTGGCCCGATCTTTCACGAATCCCTTTCAAATCAAGGGTGGAGTGCGGGGGGAAGGAGAGGCGGATGAACACGACGAACTCACGCACGAAGAACACGATGAACACACTCATGCAAAACCCCGATACACATCAATAGCTCACACTGGCGATGACCGATCTGACGCAATCCCTAGGATCGGTGTCTGGCGGAGGACTCTCTCTCGAACTAGCACGATGAGTAGGGAGACTCGGTGAGATCTTGACGTTTAGGCAAAGGAACTCTGATGCCTAGGCCTTGTACAACGCGGAGGCACGATGCAAACTACAACGAGGTTTGTGATATTTGGCGCTCCTTTGTCAAAGGAGCATGAGGCAAGAACTAGATAGATCCACAAGGGGTTTCCACTAATTCCAAATATCATGCCTAGGGTTTACAATAGAGGTGGGGGACTATATATAGGCCAACCACTAAGTCATGGGTACTTTAGGGATAAAAGGTAAGTTCTGGACGGACTAAGGGGTACATGGACCGAAGGTCCAAAGGCTTTTGCATGCCTGACGATGCTCGGTCCAAAGACTCTGGTGTGGTGGACCGGAGACTCTGGTCTAGGCTGGAGATTTCGGTCAGTTCTGGTCCATCTCCGGAGGGGCACACTGACTGTCCTCGAGCTCGATTCGGGGGTCAGACCGAAGGTGGGCCGGAGACTAGGGTCTTTAGGGCAGAGACTTTGGCGGACCGAAGACCCTGATGTGCACAGACCGGAGACTCCGGTCTGAGCAGCTCTGAAAGAACATTTCATGTTTTCCTGTGTTTTGAGTGTTAGATAACAATACTGTGGATATTTCTCATGTGCGCTAAGTGTACAGAAACTTTGGGGGGCGGATTATCCGCCCCACCAAGGGCCGGATAATCCGGCCTACCCCATTGTTCAAAGACTGCCAAGGCATGTCACCCAGAGAGGGGCGGATTATTGCCCAGAAAATTCGGACTTGGGGCGGTTTTTCTTCCCCGGGCCGGATAATCCGGCTATCGCATGGGCCGGATAATCCAGCCACCAGTTTTTGAGCAAAGCATGCCAAGGCGCATCGCTTGGAGTCCGGTCAGATTTTCTCCCAGAAAATCCGAACTGGGGCGGTTTTTCCTCCCCAGGCCGGATAATCCGGCCTTCACATGGGGCCGGATTATCCGGCCCCCAGAAGATGATCAAAGTGCAAGCTCTGCACGACACTCAGAGAGGGGGCGGACTATCTGCCGGATATTCCGAGTCTAGGGCGGATTTTTCCCTAGGCCGGATAATCCGGCCCTCACTTGGGCCGGATAATCCGGCCCCCAAAGTCTCCAACGGCTGGTTTTGAAAGGGGGTATAAATATCCCTTCTTCCCCAACGTCCAGAACACTTGATTCATTCGAAATTGTTCAGACACAGTGCAAGAGCTCCCATTCTAGATCTCCCACTTCAACCACCCGAAGGCTTCGATCTTTGGGGGAATTGAAGGAGGAGAGGATCATCATCATCATCACGAATCAAGCGCATCAACTCCTCTCCATTCATTTGGAGAAATCCTTGATCTAGTATTCTTGTCAATATCTAGATCTTGTTCTTTGTTTTTGATAATATTGTTCTTGTGGTAGCTTGTTATCATTACAGGAGCCTCCAAGTTGATTGTGGAGTTGTGCCCCGCTAGTTGTGTAAAGGTGTCGGTACCCACCTCGAAGGGTCCCTATAGTGGAAAGGTGGATCAGGCCTTTGGTGGTGGGATCCATCAGAGAACAGGGTGAGGCCTTTTGTGGCGTGGTGGTCTTAGTACCGCCCACCCCTCCAACGCAGACGTACTTCCCTTAACAAGGAAGGAACTGCGGTCAAACAAATCCTATGTCTCCGTGTGCTCCATTACGGTTTACCCGTTCCTCTTCCACTCGCTCTTTACTCGCTAGTAGATAGGTTTTCATATAGGGAAATTCAACCTAATAGTATATCTAGAGAATTTACCCTTTGTGCTAAGCCTAAAATTGAAAAAGCATTAAAATTTGAAGTAGCACATATTCACCCCCCCCCCCCCTCTAGGTGCCCATACGATCCATTTCAATTGGTATCAGAGCCCCGGCTCTTAATTCGGGCTTAACCGCCTAAGAGTAGTATGGGTACCAAGGATGATGGGAATGAGGCTGTGAATAAGGTCACAATGGATGACCTCAAGACGTTGGAAAAAACCTTGTTGAAATCCTTTGAGGCCAAGATGGAGGAGATGAATCAAATGATTGCTCGCCTCACATCATCCATAACCCCATCTCCATCCTCCTCTGAGGCAGCCACACCATCATCCAAGGAAAAGGCTAACACCGAATCCAAGGATGAGGATGCGGAAGGTGAAAAACTTAATGGTTCCACCTCCAAGAAGGGAAGTGGTAAGGAGGAATATAGTGAGGTTCGTCACGTATATTCCCCCGATCCACCTATCCCTCATCCTCATATAAACAATAGGGGTGATCCACCCAAGCTCACTGCATCCTCTTTTAATCAATGGCAATTCTTAATGAAGTCTCATGTTTACAGCTCCTCAATTGAACTTTGGAGGATTATTGAAGATGGTCTTCATATTAGAGATCATTACAATCTAACAAGGAGAGAAGTTGTGGACAGCCAATTGAATTCTATGGCTCTCCACATGATACAACTCGGTGTGGATCCCAAGGACATGCCCCACATTGAACACCTCAACACTGCTAAAGAAGCTTGGGATGCCCTCACCGATCTCTTTATTGGAAATGAAACCATGAGAAGGAATAGGTATGATGCCCTTAGTAATGAATCTGAGGGATTCTACATGTTGGATGGTGAAAATCATGAAGACATGTATAGAAGACTCAAGGGGATTACAACAACATTTAGAAAGCATGGAGCCACTCACATTGATGATGCGTGGATAAAAAGAAAATATGTGAGTGCCTTAATGCCTTTCGAGCCAACGGACTTGAAGATCTTGCAAGGTAGACACGACTACCATCAAATGACATCCAATGAAGTCATGCAAGAAATGGCATCATTCAAAGTTGCCGCGAAGAATGCTGAAGATGCCCGGGCTCGTGCCATTGGAATGCAAAAAGGTGTAAATGTTGCTCTAAAAGCTAATTTTGTTGAGCAAGAGGAGGATGAAAGAGTTTTTGAGGGGGCGTCCATGGACTGCCCCGATGAAGTCAAGCGTGCTCATGGTGAGTACATGGCGTTTTATGCAAGGAACTTTTGGAAGGATCCTGCCAAGGCCAAGTCGGAACTCGAACACAAGAATGGGTCAAGTGGAAGAAGAGAAAGTGGCCCAAAACTGAGAACATGCTACAATTGTGGAGATAGGATGCACTTTGTAGCCAAGTATCCTTATCAAAATAGAGAAGACAATGGTGGCAGGATCATTCTTAAAGAAAAATTCAAGGCACAAAAGAAGAAGCCATTCATTAAAAAGAATGGCCCCTACAAGAAACAACCCAAGATTATCTTAGTGGCACAAGAAGAATACTCCTCGGCAAGTGCAGACGAAGAGGACGAAGATAGTTCTCGCGAGGTGGCTGCTATAGCCACCACATCGACTCCATCATCTCTTTTCGACTCGCCAAACGAGAACGTCATCAACAACAACGTCACTTGCCTTATGGAAAGAGGGTCCGAGGTATCAAGTTCTAGCTTTTCAATTCCTAAGACTAACATAATTTTGGATTTGGATGATCATGATAGTCTTAAGATGAAAGAAGAAGTTATTGCCTTGGACAACTTTTTCACTAACCTGCAAGGTGAGCACAAACTCCATTTTGATACTCTTATGAGTCAACTTGCTCAAGCCGAAGATCTCCTAGAAGAAAAGGGCAGAATTGAAAGAGAAGATGCCTTGGAGATAGCTTCTTTGAAGAATGCTTTGGAAGAAGAAGAGGAAGCTCGAGTATCTCTGGAAGAGAGACTCGAATCCATTGAGGAGTCACATGAAGAAGTTATGGGTCAGCTCATCAAAGAACGTGACAATGCTCTTACCAAGGTAAATAAACTAAAGAAAGAAAGGATTGAATTTGGGGCTGCTCATGCTAGACTTTTGGAGAAGTTTGACAAACTTGACAGTGCTCACAAGGCATTGAAGAGTGATCACTCTACTCTAAATGAGTCTCATGATCAGCTCCAAACTCAATTGAAGCTGCATGATGTGCCAAGTACCTCCACATCATCTCATGGTAAAGAAGATCTTGCTAGAGGTTCTCAACACAAAGGTAAAGAGGTTCTTGATGAGATACTGAGCAAGCAAAGGACAAACAATAGAAAAGAAGGTCTTGGTTACATTCCCAAGACAAATAACAAGAAAAACAACAATAAGAAGAAGAGAGAGACTTCTCAACCAAAGACTAGCAACATCACCAATGACAAGTCTAATTATGATGGTTTTGCAGGGGCTAACAATCCTAACTTTGAATTATATTGCGATTATTATGGTGATGTTTATGCTAGTTATGTAGGCTCATATGATTGTTACATTCCTTGGTCTATTTGGGTCCCCAAGACCCTTGTCACTAACATAAGAGGACCCATTGAAAAATGGGTACCTAAAACCAAGAAGTAACTTTCTTGCAGGGCTATGCTTCCGGTGGTTCTAAATGGGTACTCGATAGCGGATGCACGAGTCATATGACCGAAAGCAAGGAGATCATCACGGAGATGTGGCCAAATTATGATCATATAATCGTCTCCTATGGTGACAAGTCAAAATCTGAGGTATTGGGTCTCGGCAAAGTTGTGGTGGCTCACGATATCTCTCTCTTGGACGTCATGCTTGTTGAGACCCTCGGGTACAACTTACTTTCAGTTCGCGCCCTTGGTAAGATGGGCTTTGCTGTTTATATTGATGTTGATTTGGTGGTACTCTTGTGGAGCAAGTCTCTAAAAGTCGCTTTTGTGGGATATGTCGAAAATGACCTGTATGTGGTAGACTTTTCGGGGAAAACCACTACAGGCCCAATGTGTCTTTTTGGAAAGGCTGACGCAGGTTGGCTATGGCATCGCCGACTAGCCCATGTCAATATGAGAACTTTGCAAAGTCTTCACAAGGGTGGCCACATCCTTGGACTAAAAGAAAATGTCTCCTTTGCCAAAGATCGTGTTTGCAGGGCTTGTGTTGAAGGGAAAATGCATGACTCTCTTCATCGTAGGAAGACTATCATCTCGTCAAAAAAGATCTTAGAGCTCCTACATGTGGACCTCTTCGGACCTCCATCTCATACAAGCCTCGGTGGGAAGAAGTACTGTCTTGTGATCGTTGATGATTACTCAAGATACACTTGGGTTTATTTCTTCAAGTTGAAGAGTGAAACTCAACAAACGGTCATCGACTTCGCCAACGAGGTTCAATGTCAACACAACGTCCCTATTCTGGCTATAAGAAGTGATAACGGCTCTGAGTTCAAGAACTACACCTTAAATGAGTTTCTAAGTGAAGAGGGGATTAGACATCAATATTCCGCTGCGTACACCCCTCAACAAAATGATGTAGCCGAGAGGAAGAATTGAACTCTAATGGACATGGCAAGGTCAATGCTAGCCGAATTCAAGTCTCCATATAACTTCTGGGCTGAAGCAATCTCTACCACTTGTCATTCATCCAACTGGTTATACCTCCGTAAGATCTTGGACAAGACTCCGTATGAAATACTTACCGGTAACAGGCCAAACATCTCATACTTTTGGGTATTCGGGTGTAAGTGTTTCTTTCTCATCAAGGGAGTTCGTTTATCTAAGTTTGAATCTAAGACTCTAGAAGGTATTTTTGTTGGTTATGGTGCCGAATCCCACACTTATAGAGTCTACAATAAGCTCTCCGGAACTGTTGTAGAATCTTGTAGTGTGGTGTTCGAGGAAAATGACGGTTCCCGTGCGGAGCAAGTTGGTGTTTGTGATGCAGATGTTGAAATATCCCAAGATGCCATAAGAAGAATGGGCGTGGGATTTTTCCGCCCCATTGAGGAACCCCTTGTGGCGGATCGGGAAGGACAATGCTCTACTCATGTAGAGCCCTCATTTACACAAACTCAACATGTTCCTACCACGGGAGCAACTTCTACACCATCTCCATCAACTACTGAAGGTCAAGATGTTCTAGAAAGCTTCAGGCTGGATTATCTGGTGGACACCAGATTATCCGTCCACCCCGCTCCTGACGATCATGTTACTCCTGGTGCTGAAGATATCGATGCAAGCTCTAGGTCGGATTTTCCGGCTGGCGCCGGATTATCCGGCCCCTCACCAATTTAAGCAAGCCCCAAGCAGCCTGACAAAGCTGCTACAAGTACTCCCAGGCCAGATTATCCGGCCTCTCCATCAGCCGGATTATCCGGCCCTGATTCACCTGTTGTTCAGCAGTCTCCTGTTACTGCTGCTGACTCATCTCAAGGGCACGCTTCATCACCGCCTACTACTATTATCCCAGATTCTAATCAAGGTTGAGCAAATGATTCCAATGAAGATTCAAGTGATGAAACTACTCCACCAAGAGACAAAAAACTTATTGAACTTCGTCGCAAGGCTCGGGCTGATCGGAACCTTGAGTTAAGGGGTCACACCCTCGACAAGGTTGTTGGTGATCTTCGATGAAGGGTTTCTACAAGAAGGGAATTATCCAGTTTTGGTGAGCATCAAGCTCACATCTCAATGGTGGAACCCAAGAAGGTATTTGAAGCTCTTGAAGATCCGGACTGGGTTGTTGCTATGCATGAAGAATTGAATAATTTCGAGCGCAACAAGGTCTGGAAACTCGTGGAGAAACCCAAAGATTGCCGCAATGTTATCGGCGCCAAATGGATATTTAAAAACAATCAAGATGAGAATGGCATTGTTATGAGGAACAAGGCAATACTTGTGGCACAAGGCTACTCTCAAGTTGAGGGCATTGACTTCGGCGAGACCTATGCTCTAGTGGCTCGCCTTGAGTCCATCAGTATCCTCCTTGCTTATGCTGCCCATAACAATTTTAAATTGTAGCAAATGGACGTCAAGAGGGCTTTCCTTAATGGTCCTCTACATGAGTTGGTATATGTAAAGCAACCCCCGGGCTTTGAGGATCCTAACTTCCCAAACCATGTCTACAAACTCGATAAGGCACTCTATGGCCTTAAACAAGCCCCGCGTGCGTGGTATGAGCACCTTAAAGAGCTTTTGCTAGACTGTAGCTTTGAAGTTGGGCAAATCGATCCCACTCTTTTTACTAAGAAGGTTAAGGGGGAGCTCTCCGTATGCCAACTATATGTATATGATATCATATTTGGTTCTACTAATAAAGCGTTTAATGATGAATTTTCAAAGCTTATGACTGACAGGTTTGAGATGTCTATGATGGGGGAATTACGGTTCTTTCTTGGATTCAAGATCAAGCAACTTATAGAAGGAACCTTCATCAATCAAGCAAATTACATCCAAGACATTCTCAAGAGATTCAAGATGACGGATATTAATGGTGTTGCCACTCCCATGCAAACAAAATGTCATCTTGAACTTAACCCACATGGTAAAGATGTGGACCAAAAGGTATACCGGTCCATGATCAGCTCTCTTCTTTACCTCTGCGCATCTAGACCCGATATTGTGTTGAGTGTGGGGGTGTGTGCAAGGTATCAAGCAGCTCCTAAAGAAAGCCACTTAGTGGCGGTCAAGAGAATCTTTCGATATTTGGTTCATTCCCCTAACTTTGGTCTCTGGTATCCCAAGGGCTCCAATTTCTCTCTATGTGGTTATACTGATTCGGATTGGGCTGGTGATAAGGATCATCGGAAAATCCACTTCTGGAGCTTATCAATTCTTGGGAAGATCTCTAGTGTGTTGGTCATCTAAAAAGCAGAATTGTATCTCTCTCTCCACCGCCGAAGCTGAATATGTTGCTGCTACTAGTGCTTGCACTCAGTTATTGTGGATGAGGCAAACTTTAAAGGAATACGGTGTCAATTGTGACAAAGTGCCTCTTTTATATGATAATGAAAGTGCAATCAAAATTGCGTACAATCCGGTACAACACACAAGGACAAAGCATATTGAGATTCGGAATCATTTTATTCGAGACCATGTTGCTCGAGGCGATATTGATCCATCTTTTGTGAGCACGAAGAACCAACTTGCTGATATTTTTATGAAGCCACTTGATGAAGCAAGATTCTGCTACTTGAGGAATGAGCTAAATATCATTGATTCCAGGAGTTTGTCTTGATTACCCATGCACTCACTCGTACATCTCAGTCTTATTTGGTCTAGGTATGGGCATGGATATAGGGGGAGTGTGGTCCTAATTCATTGGGCTAACCCTCCCCCATAATGCCAAAAGCAAGATAAATCATTTTCTTAATATCATTTTGTGATATGTGAGCTTATTGATGAGTATTGGTCGTGAACCCAAGATATATCTTTGCGGTGTCACACCATACACTCCAACAAGGTGGCTTCGGCCACCGCCCTCTCCCTTGAGGAGAATTGGATCTTTTTGGTTGTTTTTGCTCTCTCATGTTCTTATGGGAATTACACTCAATCTTGGCTCTTATTTGATTTGGATCTTGCAATTTTAAGTGTCTAGTACCATCTCAGTTTGGTTCTCTTAATCCTAAGCCTTTCCCTACCCCTAAGCCATCTATTCTTGCACACAAGTCCCTTGTACACCTTGTGGGGGTGTTGTTTGGGGACACGTGGGCCTGAATCTGTGTACAATAGAATTTCAGATTTGAGGCCAGATAATCCGGCCCAAGTGTAGGCCGGATAATCCGGCCCTGGCAGATTTCGTCTTAAAGGGCAGGGATCGGGGGGAAGGGCTCATAACGAGCAGCACTTTTCCCCCAACCCTCTCCTCCTCCTCAGCCACCGCCCCCCACCCTCCCCAGAGCCTCTCCGGCCACCGGATTTTCCGGGCCTCCCCGGATCTTCTTCTCCGCGCCTCCGAGTACCTTCTCCTCCGTGTTCTTCCTCCAATGAGTGAGGGTAACTCCCTCTCTCCCCATCTTTGGCTAGATGTGTTATTTGTTGGGTGGAACGTTGTCTAGAAGGATGTTGTTTTCGCATAGAAATTGTAGTCTTGCAGTTTCTAGGCCCGATCTACTTTTTTGCATTCAAACTAGGTGAAATCGAAAATTTCTGCCAGGGCCGGATTATCCGCCCCTGGCCAGGCCGGATAATCCGGCCTGACAGATTCAACTCTGGTTCAGTTTCACCATGGAGTGTGCATTGAGTAGATTTGTCTTATGAACTTTTTTGACTACTTTTTCCATTCCCTCTCCTGGACTTGTGTGTATGCTTATCCCCATGCTATCACCCTTGTTCTCCTCACAGGTGGTTCTAGTGTTCCCAAGACCTACAAGTGTCGCCCTCGCGGTAAATACTTCCGGGATGACGGACAGGGTAACTTAGTGGACGAGGTTGAGTTGAGGAGAAGAAAGAATGAAGAGAAGCGAATGGCTGAACAAGCAAAGAGAACTAGAAAGGGTGTGTCCAAAAGGAAGGGCAAGGAGCCCAAGATCAACTACAAGGCTTTGGATGCAGTCACCTATTCCTCCATCCATCACCATGATTTGTTTGCTGAGTTGCCTCGTGATGATGAGCTGGGGGATGCTCGTTTTTGGTGTGCTGAACAGAAAGGTATTTATGAAGATGTGTATGCTAGGCTGAACATTAGGCCTATGCACCCATTGGTTCTTGCTGAGGCTTTGGAGAAGCTCCACCTTGTGGATGCCATGTATGTGGCTGAGTGGATGGGGCTGCACCATCTCATGTCTCTCCAGTGCTCCTTTGACTCTGAGGTGGTGAAGCAGTTCTTTTCCACTTTGGTTATTTGTGGCGATGAGCATCGCACCATGAAGTGGATGACTCATGACAGGCCTATGACTGCTGATTTCCGTGTGTTTGCTGAGGTTCTTGGATACAATTTCTATAGAAGGGATAGGGCAAGTGGCCACCGTATCATCACTCAGCTGAAGCCTAACAAAGATGCAGCTCTCTCTCCTTGTACTGTGGACAATGTGTTGGAGATATGCCCAAGAGGCAACAATAAAGTGTTTATTATTATATCTTTATGTTTATGATAAATGTTTACATCCCATGCTATAATTGTATTAACCGGAAACATTAATACTTGTGTGTTTTGTAAACATAAAAGAGTCCCTAGTAAGCCTCTTGTTAAACTAGCTTGTTGATTAATGGATGATCATGGTTTCCTGATCATGGACATTGGATGTCGTTAATAACAAGATCATATCATTAGGAGAATGATGTGATGGACACACACCCATAGTAAGCATAGCATAAGATCAAGTCATTAAGTTTGTTTTGCTACAAGCTTTCAAATGCATAGTAACCTAATCCTTCGACCATGAGGTTATGTTAATCACCATCACCGGATGGATACTTTGATGACATCAAACACCGCTTCATAACTAGGTGGTTATAAAGGTGTCATTGGGTATTCTGAAAGTATGTGTTGAAGCGCATGGACCAAGATTGGGATTTGTCCATCCATATGACGGATAGATATGCTCTGGGCCCTCTCGGTGGAATGTCATCTAGTTAGCTTGCAAGCATGTGACTAGGTCACAAGGGATGACATATCATGGAACGAGTAAAGAGTACTTATCAGTAACGAGGTAGAACTAGGTATGGAGATACCGACGATAAAACCTCGGATAAGTAGAGTATCGCATGACAAAGGGAATTGGTTTCGTATGTTAAATGGTTCTATCGATCACGAAGTCATCGTTGAGTATGTGGGAGCTGTTATGGATCTCCAGATCCCGCTAATGGTTATTGATCGGAGATGTGTCTCCATCATGTCTACATGTTCACGAACCGTAGGGTGACACACTTAAGGTTCGAAGTTGTTTTAAGTAGATATAGAATGTGCGTTGGAGACCGAATGTTGTTTGGAGTCTCGGATTGGATCCAGGACATCACTAGGAGATCCGGAATTGTCCGGGCAATAAGATTCATATATTGGGGATCATTTTCTAAGTTAGGAAATGTTCCGGAGTATTTGTATGGGTATTCTAGAAGGTTTCGGAATGTTCCGGAAGGTTGTAGAAGATTTCTTGGAGTTTACTTGAAAACCAAGAAAGGATCAAGGAATCCTTGTGGGGTAAGACAAGGATTCATGGGGGAGTAGGACTCTACCCCCACCTCCTTGATCCGCCGGCCAAGGGAGAGGGGAGTCCTATAAGGACTCCACCTCCCCATGGCGCCTCCCTCCGTTAAATAGAGGGGTGGAGGCACAAACCCCCTTGCCCCTTCTATTCTCTAGATCTCAAGTTGCCTCTCTCCTCCTCCTTCCCTCTGCTCTGGCTTAGGCGAAGCCCTGCAGAATTCTCTACTCCACCACCACCACCATGCCGTCGTGCTGCTGGGATTCCATGGAGATATCTACTACCTCCGCTGCTCGCTGGAACGGGGAGAGGAAGGTCTTCTTCGACTCCATGCGTGTGACCGATCGCTTGAGCGCTGCCGGGCGCGGAAGGATCGTCTACTCGATCTTGAGATCGGCAAGTGATCGACTACATCAACCACGAGATCCGATCTCGTAACGCTTCGGGTCTAGGGTTAGTACAGATCTATCTCGTTGCACATGTCTAATAGATTAGATCTTGGCTTTTATCTAGATTAGATCTGGGTTTTGTTCGTTCTTGCGGTAGAAATTTTTTGTTTTCCATGCTACGAACCCATCAGTGGTATCAGAGCCGTGTCTATGCTTAGATCTGTTGCACGAGTAGAACACAATGGTTTTGTGGGCGTTGGTGCTCGTGCCGTCTTTTGCTTTGTGTACTTTGCATCTTGTGGTATGGTGAGATGAAGCGGCTCAAGCTAACCTTACATGTCATCGCACATGAGACTTGCTCCACAGTTGACGTGTAACTTGCTTTGCACAAGTGGCTTTGAGGGTGTCTGTCTCTCCCATCATAGTATAGATCCAATCTACACTTTGCACTTGATAGCACTTGTATCAACGTTGTGGTTCAGTTTCGTAGGTAAGATCCGTTCTTATTCGAAAGCCCCAAACCACGTAAAACATGCAAAGAAAATTAGAGGCGTCTAACTTGTTTTTGCAGGGGTTTTGTGATGTGATATGGCCATCATGTGATTGTGATTATATTTGATGTATGCAATGATCCTTGTTGTAATATGGCAACCGGCAGGAGCCTAATGGTTGTCTTTAATTCTGTTAAGACCTGCGTGTCTATTCATCTTATAATAGTTTTATTCCAAGTAGTTGTAATAGTTACTAGTGATGATGGACGACCATGAAGCGGCGCCACTGACCTTGACACAATGCTGGTGATGATGGAGATCATGTCCGTGCTTTGGAGATGGAGATCAAAGGCATAAGAAGAAAGGGCCATATCATATCACACTAATTATGAATTGCCTGTGATGTTAATCCTTTATGCATCTTGTATTGCTTAGATCGCGACGGTAGCATTATAAGATGATCCCTCTCACTAAATATCAAGTAATAAAGTGTTCTTCCTTAGTAGGCACCATTGCTAAGACTCGTCGTTTCGAAGCATCTCGTGATGATCGGGTGTGATAGATTCTACGTGTGCATACGACGGGTGCAAGCCAGATTTGCACATGCGGATACTAAGGTTAACCTTTTTCGAGCCTAGCATGTACAGACATGGTCTCGGAACACGGAATACCGAAAGGTAAAGCATGAGTCATATGGATGATATGATGAACATGTTGATTGTTCGCCTTTAAAGCTACATCATCTCACGTGATGATCGGACTTGGTGTAGTGGATTTGGTTCGTGTAATCACTAAAACAACTGGAGGGATGTTGTTTTGAGTGGGAGTTCATTTGTAATTTGGATTAGTCAAACTCAATTTATCATAAACACAATCAAAGTGAATTTGCATAGTTTGTTGTAGTCATTGGCATCCGTTCACCACCTTACGCTTAGTTATAGTTGAGATAGTGGAACTATAGAAATTCTGGATATTTGCTTTACGAACTGGTATCGTATTGTTTTGAGTGTCAATCTAAAGTTTAAAAGTCCTGTTGCAAACCTTCAGCAAACTCCGTTTACTCTGAAGTTTAATAAAGTATTAAATCAAGAGTAACAATTCCAGTGTTAGTATCTAATGTATCATGTTTGCCTCCATGATTCTTGATACTCAAAAGATTGTTTTTAATATCAAGTTTATCTAAGAGCTGAAAGCAATGTTTCAGAAACCATCATATGTGAAAGGTATTGCAATATCTAAAACAATGTGTTGGTTACAACATGATAGAGTATATGTCCTCATATTTGATGAGAATTTGTGAAGGTTGGAGACGCTAGTCGTCCTAATCCTCCAAAAGGTTTTGGAAAAGAAACATTATACTCACAATTCACCTTTATAAGCTATAGCAGCTTGATCATGAAAGTTGTCATGATAAGGATGAATAGAAGATGTAAGTAAAATGTTTACTACACTAAAAGATTACTAAAGAATGGAATTTTGAAAGAATGCCAAACATTTGATGAAGGTGATCCACTTCAAAGTGCAAGTCCAAAGGTATTAGTATTTGACTATACACACTTTGTACTATGTGTCATGTGAATGACACCACTATTGATGTTGATAGATTCTTTTAAAAGAAAAGGAATTGTTGAAAGAGAATCTATAAAATATTTGGCAGAAAAGAAAAGATTGGACATATCCAACTTAGGTATATAGAAGATACATGTTATGGCTATATTCCTTGGTTGTTAAACAATGTGGTTCTGTGGTATTGGATACCGAATTGGTTGGTATGAAGCGTCATATAGGACAACACAATTCATGAACTGCAATGGCCTAAGTAACTAGCAAGAGAATATGTGATTATGTTCATCGAAAACAAACAAAGGGTTGTTGTGTTGCTCGTTAACATCAAAGCTTGCCTTCAAAGATTTGTTTCAATAATTGTTATTTTGATCAGGTATTATGACGACAAAAGGTTGTTCAAATAATTACCGTATTCCATAATAGATGGATGATATACAAGTCTGGTTGGAGAAATAACGACCATAAAACTAATGCTAAAATGTCGCAAGACAAATGATTGAAAGATCACTTGCAAAGTGACATCGCCATTTAAATTATATTGAAAGGGATACATGAAGAAACTCCATGTTGATGGATTTTTGGAGTCTTTGATTTTGATCAAATGACGCTTGTGATACTTTCCTGGAGATAATTAAAACTCTGTTCGTAGGCCAAAAGAGGAACGGACGACTAACTGATTGGAATTTGTACATATTGATGTATATAGTCCATTATGTGTAGTCGTGGGCGATGGATTTCAACTTCATATGCTTTCTCCGAAGATTTGAGTGAGTATATGTATATACTTACTCAATAAGGAAGAAGTATGAAACATTTGAAAATGTTCAAAGACTTTCAAGATGAAGTGGAAAATTATTGTAACAAGAAAATAAAAAGTTTATGATTGGATCATAAAGAAAGATGTTTGAGTTAAAAGTTTAGCAAAACACCTAAGATTTGAGGAATCATTCCATGGATTTGCATTTCCCAAAACACCATAGGAGTATGGAGTGTTCAAGATATGTAATGAAACCTTGTTTGACATGATAAGATCAAAGGTGTCATTTATAAAACTGCCATTATATTTTAAAGATTAAAGCTTTAGTGACTACCGCTTTTACACTGAAAAGAGCTCCATCGTGATCCGTTGAAATGACACCATATAAGTCATGGTTTGGGATAAAACCCAGGTTGTCCTTTCTTAAATTTTTGGTATGCTAGGCATAAGTAAAATGTTTACAACCAAAGTCGGATGAGCATGTCTTTGTAGGTTATTTCGAATAACCATTGGGTATTCCTCCATAACACCGAAGACAAAAGTGTTTGTTTCTTAGAATGTCGAGTTTCTTGAGAAGGAATTTTTGGTGAAAAGTTAAGTGGGAGGACAATAGAACTTTGACAAGGTTGTTGAACCTTGGATAATATGTGCTGAGTTGCGCAGCATCGGTAAGTGTCCCGGAGGCAGCAACAATGCTCATGGCTCACGTGCCTCAAAGGTTGTGGTCACGGAGATCTAAGTTACTATTGAACCAAGTAGGTCGGGTAAGTAATCAAATGCCAAGATTTGAGAGTTAAATCATTGTTGTTTGACAATGATGAACCGACTACATGCAAATAATCAATGATGGGCCCTGACTTCGTTAAGTGGCTTGAAGCCATAAAATCCGTGATAATTCCATACACGAGAAATCAAGCTTTGAATTTGAAAGACCCTCTGGAAAGGTGCAAGACCTTACGATTATATGGATCTATAAAGAAATAGACATGGATGTTTCACATCTATGAAATAGTCAACATGTCGGAAAGAGTTTACGACAATGTTCAAGGAATTGACTATGATAAGATTTGATCTTTCATAGCGATATTTAGTCTGGACGGATTAATGTAGCAACCACTACATATATTTTGGTATATGGTAGTTGAACAAACAAACAAGTTCTTATAATAGAATGGTTACCTAGGACGTGTACATGACACGATCCAAAGGGTTTTGTTAATTTCAAAGGATGCTAAAAGAGTATGCAAAACTTCAATGGTTGAAGTGAGCATCGCGGAGTTGGAATCTTCACCGTGATGAAACCGTTAAAAGGTTTAATTTCATCAGAGACGATGAAGATGTTTGCATTTTGCAAGAAATTAAGTGGGAGCGCTAAGACATATTTCTAATACATTATGTGAAAGACATATTGTTGATTAGAAATGATGTATCTTTTATTGACACGGGTTAAGATTTTCATTTCGATGAAAGACTTAGGCATAACCCAAGAATTAGGCATCAATGTCTATATGGATAGATTGAGGCGCTAATATGGTTTTGCCAAATGTACATAGATAAGATGTTGAATGAGTTCAATATGGAAACAACAAGAAAGGTTCTTGACGCACGGAAAGGACTGAATCAAGATTCAAGTGTGTTGACACGAGATTCAAGTATTTTGACACTTGGTGAAATCACAAGAATAGTTTGATCAATCATTCTTTGAGATGTACACATCCAGATATGTCCTATGCTCTAAATGTTATGAGCATATACCAGAATGACTCATAAGATGATCATTGGACAATAGTAGGTATATTCCTATGGTCTTTGGAAGAACTAAGAATATATTATTTATATAGTGGTGACAAATAGTTCATTGTAAATTGTTACATTGATACTAGTTTTGTCACAAATTAAGTTTATCTCAATTTAAACTATGGGTGGCACAATGTAATGGAAAGGAAGTTCCATAACGGATTTGGTTGAGTACCAAAGTTAAAACATTGTGACAGATACTACAACAAAAGGTTAAGTATATGACTACTATTGTAGCAGCAAATGAGGGAATTTGCGTCAAGTAGTTTGTTATCAAACTAGGTGTAGTTCATAGCGGGATAATACTATGAAGATACATTGTATGACAATTGTATCAACATGATTTAATCCCAAGGAACTAAAGGTCTCACCAAAGGACCAAATTTATACAATGCCATCTCATTGGAGAATGAGTAATGCGTAGAGACGCAAGGACATGCAAATACACGGACCTGGAAGTGTCGGATCCAAGATTATGTTTACCACTAGCAATAGTGTCTATACAACACCAGAAAGCCATAGGTGTTGAGTGCACAAGTTTTTAACTAGATTATTGACTCTAGTGCAAGTGGGAGACTGTTGGAGATATGCCCAAGAGGCAATAATAAAGTGGTTATTATTATATCTTTATGTTTATGATAAATGTTTACATCCCATGCTATAATTGTATTAACCGGAAACATTAATACTTGTGTGTTTTGTAAACATAAAAGAGTCCCTAGTAAGCCTCTTGTTAAACTAGCTTGTTGATTAATGGATGATCATGGTTTCCTGATCATGGACATTGGATGTCGTTAATAACAAGATCATATCATTAGGAGAATGATGTGATGGACACACACCCATAGTAAGCATAGCATAAGATTAAGTCATTAAGTTCGTTTTGCTACAAGCTTTCAAATGCATAGTAACCTAATCCTTCGACCATGAGGTTATGTTAATCACCATCACCGGATGGATACTTTGATGACATCAAACACCGCTTCGTAACTGGGTGGTTATAAAGGTGTCATTGGGTATTCTGAAAGTATGTGTTGAAGCGCATGGACCAAGATTGGGATTTTTCCATCCATATGACGGATAGATATGCTCTGGGCCCTCTCGGTGGAATGTCATCTAGTTAGCTTGCAAGCATGTGACTAGGTCACAAGGGATGACATATCATGGAACGAGTAAAGAGTACTTATCAGTAACGAGGTAGAACTAGGTATGGAGATACCGACGATCAAACCTCGGATAAGTAGAGTATCATGTGACAAAGGGAATTGGTTTCGTATGTTAAATGGTTCTATCGATCACGAAGTCATCGTTGAGTATGTGGGAGCTGTTATGGATCTCCAGATCCCGCTAATGGTTATTGATCGGAGATGTGTCTCCATCATGTCTACATGTTCACGAACCGTAGGGTGACACACTTAAGGTTCGAAGTTGTTTTAAGTAGATATGGAATGTGCGTTGGAGACCGAATGTTGTTCGGAGTCTCGGATTGGATCCGGGACATCACGAGGAGATCCGGAATTGTCCGAGGAATAAGATTCATATATTGGGGATCATTTTCTAAGTTAGGAAATGTTCCGGAGTATTTGTATGGGGATTCTAGAAGGTTTCAGAATGTTCCGGAAGGTTCTAGAAGATTTCTTGGAGTTTACTTGAAAACCAAGAAAGGATCAAGGAATCCTTGTGGGGTATGACAAGGATTCGTGGGGGAGTATGACTCTCCCCCACCTCCTTGATCCGCCGGCCAAGGGAGAGGGGAGTCCTACAAGGACTCCACCTCCCCATGGCGCCTCCCTCCTTTAAATAGAGGGGTGGAGGCACAAACCCCCTTGCCCCTTCTATTCTCTAGATCTCAACTTGCCTCTCTCCTCCTCCTTCCCTCTGCTCTGGCTTAGGCGAAGCCCTGTAGAATTCTCTACTCCACCACTACCACCACGTCGTCGTGCTGCTGGGATTCCGTGGAGAGATCTACTACCTCCGCTCACCGGAACGGGAGAGGAAGGTGCCGCCGACTCAAGACGTGTGACCGATCATGAAGCGCTGTCGGAAGGATCGTCTACTCGATCTTGAGATCGGCAAGTGATCGACTACATCAACCACGAGATCCGATCTCGTAACGCTTTCGGGTCTACAAGGGTTAGTACAGATCTATCTCGTTGCACATGTCTAATAGATTAGATCTTGGCTTTTATCTAGATTAGATCTGGGTTTTGTTCGTTCTTGCGGTAGAAATTTTTTGTTTTCCATGCTACGAACCCATCACAATGGCATTGTGGGCACTCTTGCTGGTCTGGCTCCTATCTATGCTACTTTTGTCAGTCTCTTCCGTGATTCCATCACTCCAAGTGGAGGCAACAATGTAGCATCCGTGGTCACCTTGTTCAGCTCCTTGCTTTCTCCCATGAGGTTGCCTCGTGCGAGGATGAGTCTGTGCAATACAAACTGGATGTGATGGACTTCATCTACCATGAACTGATTGATGCAATGTTCAACCGGCTGTCCATTCCTTATGCTCCCTGCATCATGATGCTCATCAGCCACCCGCTTCCGTCTGAAGATTTCAACATTGATGTGGTGCACAAGGCCAAGAAGATTTACACCAAGGTTCGGAAGACCTCTCACCCCTCCTCTGCTCCTGAGGGTCTCATGAGGGATGCACACAGGCCCCCAGTGCCTCCTGTTGCCCGTGAGATCAAGCAGCTGAACTGGTTCTAGCGGCACATCCTTTGCATGGGCGTGGACACACGCAAGGGTCAGTACGAGGCGTACAAGCAGCGTCATGAGTTGTCTCACTCCCAGTAGCTCATCCTTCACCATGTGTCTGGTGCTTCTGGTGACCCCCCAGCTCCTACACCTCCCACACCATATGCGCGGTGGAACTCTTCTTCCGAGCTGAACTATGGAGAGTTGGAGCGTCACTTGTTCCCCTCTGCGGCCACTGCTGATGATGAGGATGGTGACACCGAGGAGCTTGAAGATGAGGACAAGGACGGGAATGAAGACGAGGACGAGGACGAGGATGAGGACTACGAGTGATCCCTTGGGGCGCTAGCATCGCTCTTCTTCCTTTTTGGCGTTTCGATGCCAAAGGGGGAGAAGTAGTTCTATTAGGATCTTCGAGGATTTGCATGGGTCGGGCATACGCATCTGCATTTTTCTATTCGTCGTTTTCTCGCTTATGCCCATTTAGCATTGAACTTTAAATTTGAGATTTGTGGTTTGTTTGAGACTCTATGTCAGTGGTTGTCTGGATTATGCTTATGGATTATCTCATGGATTAAGCTTATGGATTCATCTATTCATATCCTATCATGCTAGAAATCTATGCAAGGAAGGCGCTTATATAGGTTATCATGTTGATAATTGAGGCTATTTCAAGGATGCATCTCTTCTACCTCGGTGGTATGATTATGTTGCTCATATGTCTATGGAATAGATTCACCTATTTGTGTGCATTTGTATTCAAATGCAAAATTCTAATATGCACACATTGAGGGGGAGTCTCTTCCATGCTTATTGCCGGTAGTCTTGTGATCTTTTCCTGCAAATCCTAGTATTGTCATCTAACACCAAAAAGGGGGAGATTGAAAGAACATTTCATGTTTTCCTGTGTTTTGAGTGTTAGATAACAATATTGTGGATATTTCTCATGTGCGCTAAGTGTGCAGAAAGTTTGGAGGGGCCGGATTATCCGCCCCACCAAGGGCCGGATAATCCGGCCTACCCCATTGTTCAAAGACTGCCAAGGCGCGTCACCCAGAGAGGGGGCGGATTATTGCCCGAAAAATCCGGACTTGGGGTGGTTTTTCTTCTCCAGGCCGGATAATCCGGCTATCGCATGGGCCGGATAATCCGGCCCCTAGTTTTTGAGCAAAGCATGCCAAGGCGCGTCGCTCGGAGTCTGGTCGGATTTTCTCCCGGAAAATCCGAACTAGGGCGGGTTTTCCTCCCCAGCCGGATAATCCGGCCTTCACATGGGGCCGGATTATCCGGCCCCCAGAAGATGATCAAAGTGCAAACTCTGCACGACACTCAGGGAGGGGGCGGACTATCTGGCGGATATTCCGAGTCTAGGGAGGATTTTCCCCCAGGCCGGATAATCCGGCCCTCACTTGGGCCGGATAATCCGGCCCCCAAAGTCTCCAACGGCTGGTTTTGAAAGGGGGTATAAATATCCCTTCTTCCCCAATGTTCAGAACACTTGATTCATTCGAAATTGTTCAGACACAGTGCAAGAGCTCCCATTCTAGATCTCCCACTTCAACCACCCGAAGGCTTCGATCTTTGGGGGAATTGAAGGAGGAGAGGATCATCATCGTCATCACGAATCAAGCGCATCAACTCCTCTCCATTCATTTGGAGAAATCCTTGATCTAGTATTCTTGTCAATATCTAGATCTTGTTCTTTGTTTTTGATAACATTGTTCTTGTGGCAGCTTGTTGTCATTACGGGAGGCTCCAAATTGATTGTGGAGTTGTGCCCCGCTAGTTGTGTAAAGGTGCCGGTACCCACCTCGAAGGGTCCCTATAGTGGAAAGGTGGATCAGGCCTTTGGTGGCGGGATCCATCGGAGAACAGGGTGAGGCCTTTTGTGGCGTGGTGGTCTTAGTACCGCCCACCCCTCCAACGCAGACGTACTTCCCTTAACAAGGAAGGAACTGCGGTCAAACAAATCCCGTGTCTCCGCGTGCTCCATTACGGTTTACCCGTTCCTCTTCCACTCGCTCTTTACTCGCTAGTAGATAGATTTGCATATAGGAAAATTCCACCTAATAGTATATCTAGAGAATTTACCCTTTGTGCTAAGCCTAAAATTGAAAAAGTATTAAAATTTGAAGTAACACCTATTCACCCCCCCCTCTAGGTGCCCATACGATCCATTTCAAGCTCCAACAGCTTCTGCCTCACGCCCTGCTCCTTGTTCTCCATACTGATGATGCATAGAGTAATTGCATGAAGTAGCACACCATCCAAGGATGTATCAAATTGGCACGAGGAGAGGAGCGAGTTCACCTTAGCTTGTAGGAATTTGGCTCGGACACGAGTCATGGGTCCACTTAGGGGACTTGGTGGTGTAGATGTAGGAGCGTCCGTAGGACGGGCTACATCAATATCCAGTCTCAACAAAAAAAGGAAAGGAAGTGTAATTTATTTTCAATTTTATTGCAATTGTATGCACCGATGGGCAGAGAATCACTAATCGTGTTCATTGCAAATAAATAATCCTTCTTCTATTGTGTTCATTGTAAATTAGTGGTCTTTTCATATTGATTTGATTGCAAGTTAATGATCCTTTTGCATTTTTTATGCTTCAGATTTCGTCCAACCTCAAAGAATTTCGTCCTTAGCTACTTTAGCTACTGTTGCTAAGAGCATCTTCAGCAGAGACGGTAAATTGGTGCTGTCCTGAAAAAATCGCCGATATGCAGCGCTGGAGACAAAAAGTGGTGCTCTAGCAAAGACGGTAAAATTATGCGCGTGCTAAATTTTTTTACAGCATGCAACAAATTTCGTTATTCAAAACGGTAGATCTGCATCTCCAAATTTTTTTGATGGTCATCTGCATCTCCAAATAGCGCGCGCTCTAGACTCTGGAAGAAACGCACGAGTCCAACTTACCGTTTGGATCCTGGGCAAAAGCAGCTATAGTCTTGTTAGGCTAGGCCATGCGTTTGGTATGGCAAGAAAATATTCCCGAGGCAAGCTAGCCCCCGTGGGCCAGAAAAAGCTCGCCGAGCTGGGAGAGCCGATTTGGCTCGGATGGCAAAATCGCTTGATGCAAAAAAGTCCGTCCCAGGTAACCGTGACAAAACAGCTTTGCGCTAAAAAAATCTCGCGGGAGAATCCGTTAGTTGTTTAATTTCAGAAGCACTCGAACCAATCTATCCAAATGGCTGCCCCGTTGCCCTTGCTAGCAAAAGCAAATAACCCATCCGAACGTACCGCCGAGGCAAATCGAGCGTAGACCAGCTGGGCTAGCTGGCTAGCTCAGCTATAGCCCTTCTAGGCGGCCAGGCCTTCCGCCGCCCCGAGCCTGGCCCTCCGCCGACCTCCGTCGGGCCCCCCGCCGTCCTTCTCCTCCTCGTCCGGGAGCGCGCACAGCGTCATCAGCGACGTGAGCACGACGAAGCTCAGCAGCTGCGACACCGACACGGCCAGGAGGAGGTGCCCGCCGTCTCGTGGTAGTAGGCGGAGAGGAGGCCGTGGACGTCGGGGCGGTTGCGCACGGACGCGAGCACGGCTGCGGCGGCGGCCTGGTCCGGCTTGAGGAGGTGCTCGGCGAAGAGGCGATAGGAGGAGAAGCGCCTGGACGCGGTGCCGCCGCCGCCGCTCCGGGTGGCCGGTTTGGGCACGAGGTCGTCGCCATGTACGCACCAGCGTCAGCGTGTACGCGTATGTCTATGGTCAGCAGAAGCGGCTGCTCTGGATCAGACCCGTCTGTCTCTGGTCTAACTTCCATCGCGTGTACGCGCGCAATGCCAATGGTAGGTGTTGCGCCCACGAATCCGTGCAAGAAAAACTGATGAAGTGGACGGAGTATATAAAGAAATTTTATGTTGATTTTCGGTCTATTTGTTTGGTCTTGTTTGATCACTTTTGGCTGCACGTATGTGAAAAAAGATGTTTTTGACACTGTATTTTAGAGCGTCTTGTGGAGAGCCCGTTTTAGGTTCTTGGCGCGCTGTGCAAAACAGTGGAGTTCGTGCTGGGACCGCGCTGTATTCGGATCGAGTGCGTTGCAAACGACTTTTACAACACTAAATTTTAGAGTCACTGCTAGAAATGTTGTGAGGTTGGCTAAAACCCATTAACGTGTTCGAGTAGCCGGTGTGGCTCCATCCAAATTGGGCAATTTCCTAGGCGCCATCTAACAATTATACACAAAGAGATGAACTTAGACCTTTGTTGCAGCATTGTTCCATTGGCAAAACATGTGTCCTACTCCGTCCATTTGAAGTTGTCGACTGTTTTTTTTTAAGGGAAAAGTAGTCAATTGTTCGGTCAAAAGTAGTCGAATGGAAGTAAGCAGTTGTGTCAGAGACACTTTCAAAAATCTTATCGCCCTTTTCCCATGCAGAATCCCAAGGATGGGGTTCCGAAGATCTGCTCTCCTAAACGCTCGTGCACACAGTCATCGGGATGCAGAAATCCGAAAGTGACACAACAAAAGGAACTTTGACAATGGTGCGAAGAGTTGTCCCTCATTCTAGGCACATGCTTACTAACACATGCACACATAATTGGTGCATCAAGCAAAATTTTGAGATTCCACCAAAACACGCTCGAACACGAGCTCAATTCATAACGCAAAGCGGGCGGTGGAAAAAGAATAAATTTGAACATATACTCTTGCCACTCATCTACATGATGGTGGAAGAGATACCCTTCTAAATATGTGCAACTCTCTCTCCCACAGATAATGTGGGATTAATGCTGCCAATCCTCGGTGTTTCAGTGGCTCTCCTCACCTCCACGTGTCCCCCCTCACCTCCCTCTTCTCTTAGCGGCGCCCCACCGGTACCAGGCCGCCCCCGAGCTATCTCCACCGGCGTTGTCGGTTGGAGATGGCGAAGGGGATGCACCGGAGTAGATAGGATAGGTAGTTGTTGCGACTGGATGCCGGGAGTGGGCGTTTTGCCCGTAGTTAGAAGAGTAGCTCGCGATCTGAGCAGCCAGATCTGCAGCTTAGGGTTCCTCGCCGGTGCTCTTCGGATTCTTGGTGGTCGGAAGACGGCGGCGTCGGACACCTCTTCTTCGAATAAAGCTGCTTGCGGTGCTCCTTCTGCTGAGTCCCCGCTCGATTTGGTTCCTTCTCTGGACGGCCGTGGTGGCGGGGGGAGTTGGACGTTTTCTGGCTGGTGGCGAAGCGGTGGAGCGCCTCCGGGCTACTCCTGGCGGCTGTCGAGCGGCGTCAGGAGGTCGCCCGCCCCCTTTGCGCTCTATGTTTCTGTGGTAGGAGCTGTAGAGGGTTTAGGTGGTTGTGGCGGTTCAGTCATAAAGCTCGGTGGTTCTTCGACGACGTGTATGGTGTCGAGCTTCCTCTCCTTCTCTCGGCCTGCCGTGGTGGCGAGGGATGGAAGGGAAGGTGCTTCGATGCGGAAGACGAAGCTGAAGACCGTGGAAGCTGCGCCCTCTAGATCTTTCTCGCAGCGGTCCATCGGTAGCATGAGGGCTGTCGGGCTGCTGCCCGTTCTGGCCGAAAGGCGGCCTCAGGATCAAACCTCCATGGGAGGCCCTTTTCTGAAGCGTGGCGCTGGTGCTCGACCTCCCGTTCTTGGCAAGTGGTTCGTCCCCGCCGTGTGCGGGAGGGCTGGTGGCTTCGCTTCCTCTCCGGTTCGATGGACGTCACAAGCAAGAGACCCTTTTGACCTCGCCACGGGCTGGAGGTCGCCGGAGTTCGGTGGTGGAGGCGCTCAGGGACTTGATTGCTTTTCATCTTTTAGTCATAGGGTGCTATTTGTAAGTTGGAGGCCCTTTTTTGTTGTTTCTAGTTTAGCTAGGGTGCTTTTTGTCAAGGGCCTCTTTGCAATTTGTACCTGCCACGTGTATCTGTTCACAGCAAGACCCTGTTAATTGTTAAAAAAAAATGCTGCCAAGCTAGGCAATGGTGCGAAGAGCTGTCCCTCATTCTAGGCACATGCTTACTAACACGTGCACACATAATTGGTGCGTCAAGCAAAATTTTGAGATTCCACCAAAACACGCTCGAAACACGAGCTCAATTCATAACGCGCTGTGTGATGAAGCAGACCGCGGAAAAAGAATAAATATGAACATATACTCTTGTCACTCATCTACATGATGGCGGAAGAGATACCCTTCTAAATATGTGCAACTCTCTCCCCACAACCACAGATAATGTGGGATTACTGCTGCCAATCCGCCAACCTAAATGGGTCGCTGAGACTTTGAGGATTTGATAGAGTAAATGGGCCAAAGCACAAAAAATCCAACACATGTGTCGTAGTATATCTTTATATTATTTTTGGGTATATTGCAGCGGAAGTCACAAAGCAAACCAAACTGTGCACTGACACTTGTATTTCTAAACCAGGGCGAATACTGAAGAGGTATATACGCTTTTAGTTCCACATCTTGCACTATGGGAGTGATTTAGTCTCACATCTTGCAATATGAGAAACATTATTCTCACAACTCGCATCTCGAGAGCATTTTAGTCCACTTTGATGAATTTCAGCGAGTTTGACTAAATTCGGCTACCTATAGCGTCGTATTTTCTTTAACTAGAGGTAGAAATAAAATAATTAAAACTAAGGGAACGGAGTGACTCGAACTCACTACCTGTGCCCATTACACAAGCTCACAAGCCACTACACCAACTAATATTGCCGGCTATTAAAGATGACGTATTCTTATACTATACAAAAGAATAAAAGCACAAACGACACATACAAAATGCTAGCATCCTGCCTTGACACGGTCCACAATATCTCTTCGTGCCTTTATTTCGAACATTTAAAAAATGATGTAAGGTTTTTCGATGTGCAACATCAATCCAGGTTGATTTGTATTATGCTACACACGGAAATTCAGGCAGGATTTAAAGGTGCATAATTTACAAATCCAAATCTCTAATTTGTCTTTTTTATGTAGTCCAGAACACAAATTATTTGGATTAAAAATTTGCATCTTTTTAGATTTTTTCACGACTTTAGAACACGTATTTTAAATGTCTGTAACATCCTAAAACTTCAATCCAAGTTTATCAAAGATCTAATCATCCAAAAATAGGGTTAACAAAATTTTTTCCATTTTTAAAATGAAAGCATTCATATTGTGTGTATTTAAAATAGGAGTTATTTTGAATTGCCATGATTGTGTGATCCTTTGCTTCTAAAATGTTTCTTAGGTGATTTAAACATCATCTACATCATTCCCAAACTTTTCCTAAAAGAAATCAAATAAAAACGAATTAAAATAAAGGAATGGTCATTTTGACAAATTTAACTCTCATGCCTATTCCTAGTACTCAATTCTTAACAGAAACAAATTTGGATCTTTACACCCCTTGCTAGTATACATAATGAGGTACCAAGGCCCACCTTTTGATCTTCTAAAAACCTTCTGTAAACTAATTTAAATGCAGTTCAAAATTAAATCTAATGCATATGCATAGATCACCCCTATTTCAAAAACCAGGTATTTGAGATCCATTTTCAAAACCCTTGCAACCAGAGACTACCTAGCACTAGTGGAGATCACCCAAAAAATTTGAACTCAAAATTCAAAACTTTTTCTCTTGCGGCCATTTTGTCAAACACCTTGTTAGCAAGATCATTAAGGCCTAACTATTACTGTTTTGGGCTGATTTTGTCTAGCAATTCTGTAGTGCTTTGATCATCTTGTCCCCCTCAAGCCGCACAGACCAAACCAGCCTCTTCTCTACCCCCTAGCCGCACTGCACAGCCATGCCGAGCACCACCCTGGCCGGCCAACCTTGCAACCATCGAAGCAGACCACTCCCCCTTCCCTCGCCATGTCTAGGAGGTAGCCAACGCCGCACCGCCCCTCTCTGTCCCTTGCCCGAGCCAAGAGCAGCCGTGGACCACCGAGGAGAAGCCGCCACCATCAGGACCATGCCGACGCGCCCAGAGCGCCATGCGTCCACAAGCCGCCGCTCGACACCAGCCCGCGCCCACCGCTCCGCCTCGACCTAGAGAACACCCTGCACACCTCCGTCACGCCCAAAGCCCCACACACCGCTTGCCGTGCTGCCGCAGAGCGCCACCTTACCCGATCAGATACCACCGCCTATGGCGCATTGAAGCGCTAGAGCACCGCCAGGGGACCGCCCATCGATCGCCATCCCCAGCCATGCCGCTAGCTCGCCGTAGCCATGTCGCCACCATCGACCGCCCATCCCGCTCGGTCTCACCGTCGAGCCTATAAAAGGAGGCCTCCCCAACACCAAAGACTCACACCATTCCACTCCCCTCACCTCTCTGAACCTCAACCACCCCTCGCCGGAGCAAGTGGAGCAGCAGTTCGTCGGAATTGGAGCCGGAGCCGCCGCCTCTGGAGAAGAAGGGTGTCGTTGATTCCGGCCACCCCAAGCTCCGCCGCGGCCACGCCTCGCCTCGCCGTCGTCTTCCACTTTGTTCGTCCACATCGCCGACCCCGCTGGAGCCCTGGTACACCCCCAGTAGACCCCCACCGAGCCGCTAGGGTTTGAGCTCGCCGGCGACCCGTCCGTCGTCGACGACGACCCTCAGCCGTAGATCTGCCCTCTAATCGCACGGCTCACAGCGCGCGTACCATTTCGCGTTTTAAGTGCCACTGACCAGTGGGACCCCCCTGTCAGCAGAGCCCCGTGCCGCGCAGCGCCACTGGGCCGGCCCATTTCCTTTCCCGCGCAAGCCCGTAGATTCAAATTAGGATTTTTCTTTTTAGTTAGAATATAGTTTCTGTCCTGTGTTTCAAAAATCAATTCTATGAGTTTGACAAATCCAAATTGCATGAAACTAATTTTGTCTGAAAGGTATTGAAATACTCTATCCAAGCCTGTTGGATTTAATTCATTTAGAGTTATAGATTTCTTCTAATAAAAATAAGAAAACAAAAGCTTTTGCAACTTGAAACATTTTTATAAAATCAACCAAGATAGCTTTTGAGTTGATTCCAACTCTCAAAAATCACATTTCATCATATCTATCCAAATATGTAATAATATTAAGGTTTACATGCAGTGACTTTGGACTAGTACCAAAATAATGCTGTATAGGCATTTCTAGTCACTTTAAATCATTAAATAATAAACTTAAACTAAAGTAATATTGATCCAACCTTTAAATCTCATTCCCACCTGTGGAATATGTGGTGAGGACATGTGTCCACATGATCTCATATTTTGGTGGTGAATATTAAATTTTAGTTAACATTTCAATGAGTAGAAATTACTTTTCTAAAACAAAAAAGATTAAAACTATTGAATTAAAACTTGTAATGTTTGTGATGATAATAGATCATCAATTGTGTGCTTTAGAATGCTACTTAGCCTAGTTAAGTATTGTTTGGTGATTGTGCACTCCCTATGTATTTCTAGACGATAGCACCGACCAAACTTTCGAGGAGGAGGAGTTCTACCAAGAAGAAGAAGAAGAAGAAAACTTCAACCACTGCACCAACCAAGGCAAGCTATTAGTGGCAAGCTAACCCTTGCAAACATGCTTTAGTAAGCTCTTGTAGCAAGCTAGAATAAAACTAGATAGTTTAGTAAAGATGCCTTAAGCATACTTTGATCACACCCCCTTAGTTTACACAAAGTTCTTAAATTAAGTTTGAAGGTAGCATAAAGAGTATAAAACTTGACCTATTTAGGAACCTTTAGATGTCATTCTATGGCATGAGATTGATCCCACATTTCCACCTTAGTGAACACTATTAACCTAGTGCTTTAGAATAGATCAAACTTGAGTCACTTTAGATGGGAACACTTGGTGAAAATGAGTTATGAAAACCTTGGAATGATGAGTCATTCTATTGAGATGTTTTGACATGTGTTGAGAAACACAACTGGTTTATGATGATGAAAATGATGAGGCATGAGCCTTAACCCTTTTTATAAAACTGATGGTTGGATTCGGATGCGATACCATTCCAAATTTACCGTACAACCACATTACCTGAATTGAGTAAGGCTTAGCTGGAAATTTATATGCATTAGTATTAGTTCCCTCACGAGAGAGGTTTGAGCTGAGGCTACCTCTTAATGTTGTCCACCTATGCAGTGCCCAAGATGACTTGATGGTCATGGTTGGGAGGCCATGCTCATAGGAGAGGTGCTTATACTAGGGTGTGTAAAGGGAAGGTTATGTTTGATTATCTGCATACTAAGTATGATGATTCAGGGTTATCCCTGACAGATGTATCGAATCTTGTGGTGAAAGTATACCACCTCTGCAGAGTGTCAAACTATTCGAATAGCCGCGTCCGTGGTTATGGACAGTTGGAATGGCCATATTGTTTCGTTGTCAGCTGTTTTCTAAATAACTTGAAATGAATGATGAACCTTGACTTGACCACAACAGGGTTGTGTAGATGAAAATAGCTTCCCAACTTAAGTGATCCTAGACTTCTATTTTATCTTTTCTTGTTTCAGAACTCAGCTTAGGTTTCAAACTTAACTTGATAGTTATTCTTTCAATTCAGTACTTTAACTTAGAATCATAACCCTTGCTAGTAGTAGTTTGCGAGTACTTAAAGAGTACTCATGGCTTTTGTCCTTGGCTATTATCATGGCCAGACTATGAAGGAGATTATCAAGATGATGGTCAGCAGGACGGCTATGATAACTAGGACTATCTGCTTCACAAGATTACTCGTGCTCCTCAAGATGGATCCCACCGCCACGCTTATCGCTTATTTCCGCTTGTTGTATTAAAGACTGGATCATGAGATCCTTATTTGTGTAAAACCTTATGTATGGTTTGTAATGGATGATGTACTGTGATATCCAATCCGTTATGTCTCGCAAAAATGGTAATCCTGGGATTGCGAGGTATGGCATAACGGGCATCTGGGATTAAAAATCCGGGTGTTGACAATGTCCAAAATAAAGGCTTACATGTAGTCCGGGTGCATACACTGAAATCAATCAAACTTCACTTCACTCGTGTGTGTGTGGGGGGGGCTAGTATACCTAACTTTGTTTCTGTGGTTCGTGTCCGTGTGAGTCAGTGAGGGCTAGCTAGCGTGTTGTGTGACTAATACCTAAGAGCATCTTCGGCCATCCCCGCAAATCAGACACCGGATATGTCTGTTTGCGACCCGAGGAGGAGAGAAAACGGGCAGTTATCCAGCCCAACTCGGTGTGTGCACCCAACGGTGTCCCCCGATGCATACGGACAGAACAAATGGGCCCCACATGTCATACACCCCCATCATCATTTCCCATTGTCAGCAGCTCACGGCATGCGCAGTCGCCCGACTCGCCGGCGTCTCCCTCGCTCGCCATTAGCACCTCGCACGCTGGTGTTGCCCTCTCTCTTTATCAGCAGCTTGAGCGGCGTGTGCAGTCGCCCGACTCACCGGCGACATGGAGAATCAGGCGACAGCGTCGGTGGAGAACCATGCGATGGCGGCACGGAGAACCATGCGATGACAACGGTGGAGAAACAAGCGACGTCGGCGATGGAGAACCAAGCGAAGTAGGCGAAAGGATGACTGTGGGGTTGGCCAGAGTGCTGACCAAGATGAACCGATCGGACGAAGGATGCGACCCACACCTATCTCCCACCTACTACCACCGCGCATTTCCTCGCCGCCGACACCGGACCACTGTACCGCCGCGTCGCCGGACCACTGGACCACCACCGCCGTCGTTCCCACCGAGCACCAGACCCGGCCATTTGTTCTGTCTGTATGCGTCGGGAGACACCGTTGGGTGCACACACCGAGTTGGGTGGATAACTGCCTGTTTTCTCTCCTCCTTGGCCCGCAAACGGACATATTAGGTGTCCGATTTGTAGGGATGGCTGGATATGCCCTTAGGTATTAGTCACACAACACGCTAGCTAGCCCTCGCTGGCTCACACGGACATAAAACACATAAACAAAGTTACGTATACTAGCCCTTCCCGCCTCCACACACCTACACGAGTGAAGTGAAGTTTGATTGATTTCAGTGTATGCACCCGGACTACATGTAAGCCTTTATTTTAGACATTCAAAATAGGTGTTCTAAAGTCGTGAAAAAAATCTAAAAAGATATAAATTTTCAATCCAAATAATTTGTGTTCTGGCTACATAGAAAAGACAAATTAGAGATTTGGATTTGTAAACTGTGCACCTTTAAATCCGGCCAGAACTGTGTTTTTTGTGTGTAGCCTAATACAAATCAATCCGGCTTGATGTTTTGCACACTGAAAAACCATACATCATTTTCCACATGTACATATTTTTTGAAGATGCTTTTGATATTTTAATTTGTATTTTTAAAATGTTCAAAATAAAGACCCGACGAGATATTGTGGACCGTGTCAAGGCAGGACACTAGCAATTATATGTGCGTTTGTGTTTTTATGCTTTTATATAGTATAAGAAAATTACGTCCTCCTAAACTACCAACAACATTAGTTGGTGTAGTGGCTTGTGCGCTTGTGTAGCGGCCACAGGTTCTGAGTTCAAGTCAGTTCATTTCCTTGTTTTTAACTATTTTATTTCTACCTCTAGTGGATGTGGTTCATCTGTCAGCCACACCAAGGACACAAATGCCAAAGAAAAATACACAGGGGTTATCTTATAAAAATGCGACAGTAGCCGTACTGAAAGTCTTGACACTCTCAGCGACGGGCCAACTACTTGCCATAACAAAACGAAATACGCGCGCACGCCCTTTATACGCACCGGACCAACAGTTGAACCCCAAAAAAACTGGAGCTAGAGCCTCGGGTGTTTTTTTAAGCGCTACCGAGCCGGAACCCGGAAGACCAAACCGCTATCCGGTCTGACCGGTTGAATAATCTAAACGCTCGAAAATTTTAATTAGCGTGGGTGGGGTGTCGACGTGCGATAGAGAAGAGCGTGGGTGGGATCTGACTCTTTGATGTACATTGATGAGAGAACGTTCCTTCTTTATTACTCATTAGCAAAAGTGTCCGTGCGTTGCAGCGGGAGAGGAAAAAGCTACTAAGTGGAAGGGATGCATTTTGTTTGAAAATTTGTGTTCCTATGGATTTAAACACAGAAGTTTCTTGGCAACCTTGATCCCAGCTCCTAAGAATCTTGTCATTAACGATAATCCAGCGTAGAACAATATTTGATTTGAATAGGTGAAAGATGGTGCTAATGATGCAATGTGACAATGCTGAAATCAAAGATTAGAACAGGATAAATAGTGTGGCAATGCTCGATCTTTTGATTCAGTATTTGTTAACCATTTCGTCCTATTTCGGCATTATCACGAACCATCTCACAAGCAATAGAACCTCCCACTAAAAGGATATTGTATATTTCATAAGTAAATATGGCATGAAAAGGTAAACTACCTTATCTTCTGATGATTTCTTCATTGTCTTAGTCAATAATCTATCATCTTGGATGAGGTAAAAGAAACTTCCGCTCTTCCTAGACGAAGACAGCTCCCTCAAGGCATCATTTCCACATATAGCAAGCATGTAACCTTCAGGATAAACAGCAAATAACTTCCTCAAGTGTCTACAAAATCCGTATATCAGTCAATAATACAGTGATTGAATAAACTAAAATCAGAGCATGTTGATTAGAAGGAAGGGCAAACAAGCACCTGAACACCATGGGGCAGTAGTCCTTACAACGGAAATTTGGGAAGGAATGTGGTAGTGTGACTTTTGAACCCACGGCCGAGAAGCGTGTCCAGAACTTCTCCTTAGAATCAAAATCAGCCAGTGCCATCTCCCGCATTGGCACAGCCATAGACTTCCCTATGGAGTGACTGAAATTTTCCCAGCATACACATCCCAAATCCACAAATTCAGATAAAATATAAGCAATGTTGACAGCAGCATACGCAATTGCAGCATGGAAAGAACACATTTTCATGGTTGTTTCATGCCCAGTGCATCGATGGGTGACTGCAGTCTATTGCTTTCTGCCACTAAAGGAAGTAGACATATACATGTAGAAACAAATCATTATTCTCTAGACATTTGAAGGGCGGAGTTAAATATATTGTTGTGCTAAAGGCCAAAAGTTTGGACTATCTGGTCTCTATTTTATAGCAAGTAAGAAAATGCAAAAATAATACAGAACATAGATGTAGAGAAGCTCAATTTAGCACTGATATGTGTCCCCGTGTTTCTGGTGCCTTCTTTACATCGTACATCATAAATTCAAAGACAAAAATTTCCTATAAAGTCTATCTTATTTAATGCAAAATAAATCGTAAGAAAAAACTATAACCTTCTTATATAACCTGAGTATATTTTTAAGGCAACTTAATCTTTTCACCAATCCAAAAACTAACTGCTCATCTAATAGATGTGTCTGACATTTAGTTTTTTAATCTCTTTTTTATTTAATGTAAAAACAATTTCTAGGATTATAATCTGAATTTACCTAGAATGGTTTTTAATTTTCCTTGTTGGCTATTTAATGCAAAATAAATCGTAAGAAAAAACTATAACCTTCTTATATAACCTGAGTATATTTTTAAGGCAACTTAATCTTTTCACCCAATCCAAAAACTAAATGCTCATCTAATAGATGTGTCTGACATTTAGTTTTTTAATCTCTTTTTTATTTAATGTAAAAACAATTTCTAGGATTATAATCTGAATTTTCCTAGAATGGTTTTTAATTTTCCTTGTTGGCCTAAAATAAAAAAGGGTTTTTCCCTATGGGTTAATTCTCACTCGACTTTATTGAATATACTGACTCCCCTCTCTTGCAGATAAAGCCTTGTTTTTCATATGGTGCAAACATACGTAGCTTCAATCCATATGTCGAGAAAGTATAACTCTATACTATTTCGATTCCTCTAGGACATTCATGAGTTAGATCGATTGCCAGTATAAAATTTAATTCATAATAAACATTGAAATTAACCATATATCACTGGTTACATAAAATTAAGTATTGGGCTAGCCATCAGCTCAAAAATACATTCGAAATTTATTAATCCATGCAAATTAAAATTCTACCATCTATTCCATTGAACCTGCATGTAATACGTTGTTCTGAACATTTGTGCATCTGCATCTATATTCACGAGGAGAGGAGCGACTACCTGGGAGCTCAGGTGAATATCAAACAGGTCAATGGCATCGACGATGTCATCTTCAGTTCTTCACCGAAGAAAAAGATGTCGGTGCCACCATTTTTCTGGCAAGAGGGCACCGATGCTGATAGCAAAGTCCAGGACGAAATATTATTCCTCGTCTCCGGCAGTTAGATGTGCTCGTTGCCATCTTCGTGCGCCAACTGAATTGAATTAAACTTTTGCAGGTGCTTGCACACTGGAGATCCTTTAAATCATAGAGGCCAGTAACATGCATGGTTAGTGGTAGCTTGTGACCTGCACCAGTCAATTTACCGAGCAGGTCCTGGATGTCTAGCTCGTCAAGTAAGAGAAATTAGGACGCACTGCTTTTAGATCCGATCATCTATGTACATGAACGTGATCCAAGCACCAGCAGGTTTTGAGGACGTCGCCAACTTCGGATGCTGCTACCGCGCATGCAGGCGCATGAGCACAGGAAGAAGACTGGAGCGCGTAGATGGATTCGGACCTTCAATAGGCAAATCAATTCCATGGAGGACCAGAGGAAGCGACGACGATTAGATGAGTTATTTATTTGTTGCGGAAGAGATATAAGAAGATATATAAGAGTCCATACCATAGAAGGAGAGAAAGTCTGTCTCGCACAAGCGCAGATTCAACGGGTTTTTTTCCACTTATCGGTGGCGTGGTGAGTAACTTAATACAATTAAAGGGGTAAAACGGTCTAAAAAAGTGTTAAACCGGAAGAAACAATCCGTCCTTTATTATTAGGTATAGATATAGATCTATATACACGGTAGAACTAATAATTCAACCAGCAGGATTTACCGAGTTTGCTTACGGTTGTTATGTGTATTTTTATGTCAAATTGCTTGTCCAAAATATTTTGCATACATAAATATTTATTCATTGCAGCATTTATAAGTATAAGATATATTATATTTATAGTATATCTTAAAAAAACAGACCGTGAACCTGTGAATCAGAGGTCTAACCAACCTTGACCGTCAGCCTCATCGGCTCTATCACCGGTCCGGTTTTTAAACTACGGTGAACCAGGACACTTGGCGTGGCAGACAAAAAGAGGTTGTCTGGTGGTAGGTGCCGGCACTATCCAATCCACATATGTGTTGTGTTGCGTACAACAGTACATCACACCTGGTTTGGTTGTCTGTTGCTGCAGCAAAGTTGGTTGCTCGTTCAGTCACCTACTATTTTTTTGTTCTTTTTGGTACATATACACAAGCACCCAAAAAGCACTGCTCACCAAACTGCTGGCAAGACCTCACTATTGAATGCCCTACGTAGGCATGGATTAGGCCGAGCTGTTAGCTGACGGGGACTCATACTGGTGTGATGCAGTGCTGTTGTTGTTGGGGCTGCTGATCGGTCATTTTTCCAGGGATTTTGCTAATGAACGATACATCTGGCCTTGCTGGATGCATACACATGGTTCCATCCATTTCAAAAAAGAACCACGCATGCTAAACATGGTTCCATCCATCCATCCACCCACCAGTGCAGCAGTTCATGTTCACACATGAATTTACAGGAACAAGCATATGCGAAATCCATGTGCCCGAACTAATCTTAAACGATACGCCCTCTGTCCAATTCAGGTGGCGCAGATGCATCCCGATGTCCAATTTTGATCATTAATTTAACTAACCAAATATAATTTATATACTACTATATCATTAATTTCGTATTCAAAAGAAGTTTTGAATGGTATAATTTTAACAACAAACAACTCAAGCAAGTTAATTTTTTGGTTAAAGAAGAATCACAGAAAACAAGGAGGGCACCTAAATGGGGACTGAGGAAGGCTGCAGCATACAAAGTGCAGAAACAGCATGCAAAGCGGGCAAATATTGGTGCGCATACAAAGGCCAAGCACATCACCAACTCCGAGACTGGTTCTGTGAACAACCGTACGGAATTGGGTGGCAGAAGAAATGTACAATTCTTTCGATCAGCAATTTGCTCTTACACGAATGCTTACAGGATTTCCAGCATATCCAGATCGCTGATTATATTTCAACCAGCAAAAAAAAAAACATATCAAAACGGAAAGAAAAAGAAGAACTGAAAGAGTAAGAAGAAAGCGCGGCCTGGGAAGGAAGGAGTATAGCACCAAGATCCTATACCACTAACTACAGATTCAACATGTATTTGACGATTTCAGCCGAGTTATTGGCCGTGGGCTATATTTAGTTTGTCCCGTAGCCCCGTGGATGTGACTTCTGCCATCTCCACGCGACCGACAGGCTCTCCTTGAGATCCGTATGTTGAGCAGTCCAGTTGAGCTCATTGTTGATCTTTGTAGGGTCACTGAATACTTCAGCATAGTCTCCTGGCCTCCTGCTGAGGTACTCAACTTTGATGTCAACCCCAGTTGCCTTTTTGCAGGCATCCACAAACTCCTTGACGGAACGACCTGAATAACAGAGCAAGTTAGTGCTGATAGCAGCAAGTATGATGCACGTAACGATATAGTAACTCTTATGCAGGCTTTTATGTAGTACGTCCAGTAAAGAAAATTCCATTGGTTCTGTGACTCTTTGCATGTTCTACTGTGCCAATTTTTGTATATAAACTATGGAACATTTAATTAAAGACATGCTTTGACCTTGTGTGATAAAAGAATTAAGTGCAGTTAAGTAAAACTAGAAAGAGAACACCGTTGTATTCTCGCACCTCTTCCCGTGCCAACATTGTAAATGCTAACTTTACTAGGCTCTGCCTTGCCGAGCGCTTTCACATGAGCATCCACTAGATCTGTGACATCAATGTAGTCTCTTATGCAGGTACCATCAGCTGTAGGATAATCTGTTCCTTTAACCTGTAAATGATTCGTCAAAATTCATCAGCTTTACCCCTATGTCACCTAGTACACTTAACAATACAGGTGTGCTATTTCATCAAGAAAAGAGTAACTGTTATATTTATAATCCCTCCGTTTCAAAATATAAGATGTTTTAGCTTTGTGAAAGGAGTGCATCTAGACCCCTTCTAGTGTGTAGGTTCACTCCAAGCCTACATGAACATACACACTAAAAGGGGTCTAGATACACTTCTTTCACAAAACTAAAACATCTTATATTTTGAAACGGAGGGAGTACATGACAACCTGATATGCAGCCATAGACTAAACTATCCAGGGACCCATGCTACAATCAGTATACAAGAGAAAAGCACCTTCAATCCTGGAAGGATTCCTAATGCGGCATCAAAGCATGCCCCAGATATCCTTCCATGCTCTCGTAGTTCAGGCCTAGGAGCCTCACCTAGTCTTCCCTCTGGGTCTGATCCGATAACATTGAAATATCTAAGACAGAAGTTTTCATGTCAGTCCAAATCAATTTTGCGCACAGAAATTGCTAATCTGTACAAGTCGAGAAACAATCCACCTTAAAATCATGACAGCCATATCTGTTCTCTTCGAGAAATCTAGTATGATGTCCTCTGCCATTTTCTTGGCTTTTCCGTAGGGGTTAATTGGGAACTACGCCAAGGTACAGTATAAACCAATTAGGAATATAATACCACAAATATCTGAAAAATATGACAGGTTACATGGAACCAATAGTAGCAACGGTAAATAATAAAACATTTAATTAGCAGCCCTGGATTTGCCTTTTCAGCAGTACGAAGATGAAATGGAAACATTCCATTTGTAAATTAACCACCTGCATTTCTATAAAGCCGGCTTAAAAGTAACAACCTGAGGTGTGGTTTCTATTATAGGCATCTTCTCCGGTTCTCCATACGTGGCACAGGTACTAGAGTAAATAAGTGTCTTGACTCCATGAGAAGCCATAGCCTCCAAAATCAGTAAGGTGTTTGATGTAATATTGTGATAATACCTGCAAGGTAGTTGAGACTGTAAAATCAGTACAAGAATTACCTGAGGAAGCATAGAATCATCAAATGCATGACTGAGGGGTTAACATGAATAACAAAATGTTTTGGGGCTTAACAGGGTAAGTGGGCCCCTCAAACTCAATGAGGCAATGACTTACCTAAGGGGTTCCAATGTACTCTCGCCCACGTAAGCAACAGCAGCAAAGTGCATCACAGCATCAAATGCATTTTCAGCAAATATCTTGTTGACCTGGAGCCCAGTTAAGTCAAAAACAAGAACTTCAATGTATAACTCAAAAGGAGTACACATATGAAGTGTTATAAGCATAAAATTAGGATACCGATTTTTGATCCCCAAGATCTGCATAGATGAATTGAAGTCTACCAGGCTCCGGAAACAATTCTTGGAGAACCTTTACTGCTCCCTTGTTTCCTCTAGAAAGATTATCCTACAAAAATAAACATAATTCATCATCAAGGGTGAAGATTCACATAACAAACTACTTCAGATATTCAACACAAAGAGAAAACAGAATTACCACAATGGTAACTCGATAGTTGTCCTTTAACAGCCGCAATGAGGCATGTGAACCAATATAGCCAGCTCCTCCCGTTACTAAGACATGGGTAACCCCAGGTTCATGGCGAGAAAACTGCAGGCCACATGCACCAGAATCAGTTTTTTACAGTTGTTAATCAATGTGAATGAAGAGTTGAAGACACAAGAATACCATGACAATCCTATCAGCAGACCTTGCATGAAGTGTGAAAAGTGTGAGCAACAGAAATTGATGCACATTTTACTTTCTTGTCTAACGACGACTTAAATTGGTGTCTACCCCAGCTTGACCACACATCATGACTCAAATTTATATATGTACATCAACTTATATATGACTTTGAGAACAGTCAATGTAGCATTTTAACTTCATTTAGCAGCAGTCTCTAAAATGTCTTGTAAAGAAGCGTGCTAGGTTCTTATAAAAAAGCAGGTTAGGTTATTAACCGTAATTTCAGAGATCTGACATATCAAAATCCAAATTCATCTAATAGTTTTCTTCAACAGGAAAAATTCAGCAGATTTATTCAGATAGGTTAGATGTCATAAGATACGACTGCCATCTCATGGATGAAAGCTCAAATCTGTTAGGATGCTTTAGGTCCAACTCACCACACCAAAAAGTGGCAACAAACAGTCATGAAAATTCAAGTTGTACCATGACCTAACGTAAACTGCAGTGCAATAACAAAGATTATTGCCAGGAAGCATGTCACTTTCATCATCTGCCTGCTAGCACTACTAAGAGCAGGAGTAAAGATGTGCGTGAGAAAAACTAGAATATTTCTCATTTTCTTTATGTTGATTACACAAGGATGTATTCAATAATCAAAGCCATGTCATATCTTTTTCCGTTACTCTTATAAGCTTGAGACTAAATAGATTATTAAATGAAGTGCATAGCAAGAAAACAAAAGAGAAAGAAGCTCAGAAAGGTGTCTTGGGAGCCAATACCTAAAGGTAGATGAATGGGTGATCTTTAATTGATGTTGTGAGACGTGAGAAAAACTGATACACAAAAGTAGATTTAAAGGAATACTATTGGAGGGAAAATGATAAGATATAATGGACATCTTACCATACTATTGCCACCAAAAACAGGAGATTGCTTCAGAACAAATATACAGAGTGTAATGAGGACCAGGACCACCATGATTTTCCCAACGTTATATGGTTTCCGCCTAGCATCGAAGTACTCCATCCCTGTCAACAACAGAAGCATTGGCCATAAAGGAAACAACCATACATGTAATCATTATGAATTAATGCTGGTGGATTAAGTTGAAGCATACTCATGATCAGACCAACGGAGCAGCCTAGTTGGTTAGAACAATGATTCAATGAATGAGAGAGAGAGAGAGAGAGATCAACCTCACAGGTAATGAACTTCTCTTTGTTACAGTGGACTTGCTTTAAAATGCGACCGCAACAAAGTGACAAATTTTGCTTAAAGACTAAACCGCACATGTCCAGTTGACTTGAGTTCAAATACTGCACCTAATAACATTACTGAAACTTGCCTATCTGAAATCTTTAATGTCCACGTTACAGGCATTACTTCAGGCAGAAGAAACACCATTGAAAACGGTACAGTAGCAAGTTCAACTCATAGCTAAGCATGTGCACGCCAAGTGAATCCCACTGTAATTTCTAAGAAATTGCAGCTTTGCAGATAGAGTATTTAATGATAAAAAACACTTTGTATCATGGGGCATGGATTCGATAGTCAAATCAGACATAAACAATGGCCACTACTCTAATAGCCATAAAAAGGGCACAGAGATCTACCAGCCCTAGGCTGAGTTCCCCTCCTGTTTACAGGGATCATGTAAGAATTCTTCTCCTGGAGACGAAGTAGCCAATGGTGTAAACCCTACTCGCCGCCACCGCCGCCAATGGTAATCCCTGCAGCACAGTCGTGCGTCAGTCACAAAAGGACACAAAATCATCCCAGGGCGGCACAGGGCAAGAACAGCATTGCAATTCCAAACAAGAATCGGCCGGAAATTTCAGCTCCAAAAGTCAATTCGGTGGCTCTGATCTCGAATTTCAGAAAAAATGAGAACGAAATCAAAGAGCGCAAGATCTTGAGTTCATGAGAATGTGCAACCGCAGTAGATCCAAAGAGAGCAGCACGAAACACACGACGAGAGAAATTGAAAAAAAAATCACAAACACGAACAACTCGAACAGAAGAGAGTAATGAACGCAGAACTCCGCCAATCCCCAGAACGCAGACCACCAACGCATCGACCATCCCTATTCCCGACTCGGACGCATCAAGATCGCATTTTCACCGCCTGAATCCCAACCAGGCACCACGAGCGCCCTAACTCCAAGAAACGCACGCATGACCGTGAGGAAACCCCCGATCCGACCCAAGAACCGCAAGAAAGTTCGGCGGCCGCGAGCCCAGATCAAGAAAATCGGCCGAGGAGAAATGCAGCCGTGGAGCTCACCCTGTGCGCGGAGGGGGAGAGGGAGGGAGTAGCAGCTGCCTCCAACCAAGCAGGACGAGAGGGGAGGAGGAGAGGCCTCCGTCCAGGAGGAGAAGTAGGAGAAAACTACCTCGGTCTACTCTACTCCCTCGGTCCCTCGTCCTGTGGAGAGAAGAAGTAGAGTTGCAAAAGTCCTTGCTTTGCTGTTGCTTCCTCTCTCACTCTCTCGGATCAGGAGTGAGGTGACTGCTCACTCCCTCCACCTCACTCCCATGGAAGACAGGTTCTGAAGTTTCAGAATTTATTACTCTTATTGTTTGTTGTTGGGAATCTATCACCACCTGCACTGCAAACTTTTCTTCCATCTTTTCTTCTTTTTCTTGACATTTCCTTGCATTTATGGCCTGGCAATAGCATCCATATCAATATTGTTGAAAAGCAGGTCAGCATCAAATCGACTTGAGGAGACGCCACCTGACATGATACTTGTACAGTGTATATGTCAATCACTGAAGTTGAAGTTTGTCTTTTAACTGAAGTTCAGCGTCTCCTTGGTGATAATAAGGGCTCCTTTGATTCATAAGATTTTTGTAGGAATTGTCCTATGGAAATTTTCTACAGAAGTTAATCTCATAGGAAGTAATCCTATAGGAATCTGGTAGTGTAAATCTCATAGGAAAAAAACATTAGGTCATACCTCATGGAAAATTCCTTTGCTACAATCAAAGGGCCGTAGGATTCAAGTAGGCATAACACTCCAACCCTATGTCTTTCTAATTCCTACATTTTCCCTATCCTATGAATCCTAGGAGCCCTAAGGAAAAAATCTCAATCTGACAGTGGAGGAGCATCTTCACCGGCGCCCCCAAACTCAACCGAGTTGAGGGTGGAGGCCAAAAAAGACCCACACCGATGCCCCCAGTCGGTGCCGACAGTTTCGACCGTCCACTAGACTGTCCGACATCACCTTGCCGCCCCCGACAAACAGCGGCCAGGTGGATTGCCGGCAACGCAAGGAACGTCATACGTGCCGCGTCCGCTCGCATTAGGCTTAGTTGACAGTCACTCAACTTGGACGGTCAATGTAGTTAATGACCCTATGTCTTTCCAGTACGCGCACGTGTGGGCATTTGTCGGTTTCAGGCGACAACGCCAACGTGACGGCTCATCTCCCGATGAGGCGGAGTTAATGGAGCGGTGGACGTTCGGCCTACCATCCCGCGGCGCCAATAAAAGCCCCCTCCTCAGCGGCACACACCCACACATTACCCATCGCCCTCTCCTCCTCATCCAATCCACTCCGGCGATGAACCATGTCGTGCAACGACCACGAGGCCAACGGCAGCAAGAGCGGCAGTGCGAGGTCGCACGGCCTGACCCTCGACAAGGCGACGGTCTTGTACGAGGCGAACCTCCTCATGCCACCGGACTGGTGCCTGCCAGGCTGGTGGACATCACCCACGACGGCAACGCCATCCCGCCCCTCCCCACCGACGACGAACTGTGAGAGGTCATCGCCTACCGCAGTCCCTGTTGTCGGCTATCAACCAGTAGGACCCCGGCTGGCTGGACGAGGGATACTAGGTCGGCTTCCTACATCAGGAGCGTGAGTACGCCGTCCACTGCGAGGTCGTGCCCTATGGCATCCCTTTCAATAGGCCCGCCCGCCATGCCTACTGGGATGGCCTCTACGTCGATGACGTCCTCACCTGGCGTGGCCTCCGCCCACGCCGCGGTTGCCCAAGCCGCTACGCCTTCTTCGGAAGGCCACGAGTGACCGGTCTAATGCCACCATCTTCTCCCCCGACACTGTGATGCGACGCGGATGCAGCTACCGCGTTGAGCTCGCGGTGTCTTCTTCCGCCCCATGGCACCACTACCACCGCCACCGATGAGTCCCAACAAGCGCATGTACCAGGATAGCCTCGTTGCCTGGGTGGAGGAGCCGGTGGTCACCGGCGCCAACACGGAGGTGAAGGATGAGGAGGAGGACGGCGTGCCCCCATGTCGTCGGGCCTCACTGAGTCAGAGGCCTTCGAGCTCTCCATGCACGAGTTGGAGGCGCTCTGGGTCGGCACCTTCCAGGCGCTGTAAGCCTCCACCACCGCGGCCGCTCGCACGCCTCCACCGCCACCGGCGTAGGTAGCATTGCCTCTGCCGCTACCGCCGCCCGTCCATCACCACCACCAGCAGGGGGCTTTCCCCTAGCGGGCACCGGACTAGGTCAACCTCTGTCAAGGGGATGACCCCTGGATAGGCTAGCCGGACAAGAACAAGGCAGAGCAAGTCACGACCGGCTAGCTGGGCTTAGCCGAACAGAAACACAAGATAGGGCACAAGGAAGAACCCGGACCAGGGCGAGCCGGCGAACAGGCTAGCCGGATAAAAGAAGGTTGGCAAGGTGTCAGTTCGGCTAGACGATCCTAGCCGAACGAAGTCAAAACAGAGGCAGCAGGCAGGGCGACGTGCGACACAGTGTGCGGTACGCCCTGGCCTATCGACAGGACATAAAGCAAGCAAAGTACAAGGCCCATGTCGGCGACTTTGTGGCTGACGGGGGGCACAGTGACTGGTTGCTGACTCCATGCTCCCAACGGCTCGCACGACGTCCACTGTGCCCACGACACCCCGCACGGCAGGCACTATAGACAAGACCGTCACTACGCGGCACTGTAGGTGACCAGCCGGCTGGGGCCCGCATGTGGGACCCGCCAGCCGGCCTAGCCAATGTGATCGCTGCCCCAGCCTATATAAGGGAGAGTGTGGATCTTGTAGTAAGGGTTGGACTCCATTAGATAGATAGCTCATACAGCTCGAGGAGCGTTCTGTAGTTCTTGTGTTGATCATACCATAGCCAGATCGGCAGGAGTAGGGGTGTTACCTCCTCACGAGGGCCCCGAACCTGGGTACTTCCCGCGTCTCGTTACATTGGCTCGTATCCAATCCCGCCTGCCGACACCATCGATAGCTTCTCTGTCGTTTACCCACACCTCTTTCTAGCCTTCTTAGGCACTGTCGTTCCACATACAACGACAGTTGGCGCCCACCGTGGGGCAGAATGGTTTCGACCAGAGCCACGTTTCGCACGAGACCCCGCACTTCAGCCGGCAAGTGCATGGCCTCCGTCCTCATGCTCACCTTGGACAAATTTGACTGCGTCATTGACAACGCTTCGTGCTTCGCCGGATCCACCTTCCCGGTGAACGGCACCGTCATGCTATTCGGTGACTGATAGCTGTGAGATTTGACACATTTTTGATGGTTTTTATTGATGGTTTTCTCCTGGATTTGATCGTTTTCTAGCTTTACCTAATGCTAATACTTCGGTAGCAAAGAAAACTTGGGTTTTAATGTGTGTTTTAGGTTCTGGACGTCAACAGAAGGTTTTAACTAGAGAAACACAATATTTAGGCGAAAACAAGCAAGTCTCTCTTTGAAAGCAATCGAGGGAAGCGTACAGAGGCTTTAACGAGCAACTATACGGCAGGAACAATTTTTTCGACCGTATAGCTGCCGCCGCCTCTATCTTGTCAAAAGGGACAACTTCCATAAAGGGACGGGTAACAAAAACACAACACAACAGCCGCCATCCCACCCAGAGGGGAGAAAGAAGATATCCAGAGAAGACGGGGAAGAGGTTCTTCATCTCGCTCCACGATCTTCGACCTCCTAGCCAATACACCCCTATAGCCATTACTTGTACTTGAGAGAGAGATCTTCACCTTGCAAGACTAGGGTTTGAGATTATTTGTTCCCATCTTGAATTGTGTTGGATTACTTTTCTATTCTTATTGTGGATCTCTACGGTAATATCGAGAAGAACTCCCTTTATTTAATTATATTGATGGTGCTTTCTTCTCTCATGTGTGAGTAATTTCCTTGGGCGTGGGAGATGTAAGGGATTGGTGAGATGTGATGTGCCTCTATATATTTTCCATTAAGTTTGTGTAACTACCTCGGTGAATTACGCTCTTAGTTACATGCCTGGATGAGCGAAAGTGGTTAAAATAGTACGGTGGGGCCCAGGGGCCACTCACAGGTAGACCTTTCGGCCGTCCTAACCACTTCCAGAACATCGGGACAAGAACGAGCGGCGTAATCGGCAGGCGAAGGAATCAACTACATACACAAGTGAGTATGTATGCAAGCCACCATACAACTGTTCATAGAGCCATTCCATCTAAAAGAAATAGAAATATTGTAACGCCATACGGCAAGATCCAAATATCCTAGATAGAAATAATAGTTTAGGATAGCTCCTCATACATCAAACATCAGAGTATCAGGCGGAAGCGGAAAACAAGGTCCGAGTACGGATAAGAAGCAAATCGGCATAAGATGCCATATAAATAAACACATCCCGCCCACAGATCTCACGGATCCCCGTTCTCGGAATCTCTACACCGAGTGATCGTTGCCAATATCATTCGTCTCCTCCACCCAGTATCCATCTTGCGAGTACACATGTTCATCTGAATCAAACAATTTATCATGTGAGACCCTAGGGGTACTCAGCAAGTCTTTATGCCTCTAAAGGGGACATAACCTGGGGTGACGCAATCGCAGCAAAAGACAATAACTAACAAGTCTATAGATACTCGCTAACCATCCGTCTAACCAATGATAGACGGATGTTCGTTAATTAGAACAACAGTTATAACAGTATAATTAACAGATCCATCCTCCTTCTCGCTTACCAACGAGAAACCGGACGAACAACCCATCCGTTGGCAGTTTTATTAACCATTCCATGAGTATTGCACTATTTACTAGTCAAGTACTTAGTCAAATTAAAAGCGGTACTTTAGTTATACTTGTCTATGATCGAGAAACTGTGCTCCAAGTCGTCCATAACCGCGGACACGACTTTTAGAAAGATTTACCCTGCAGGGGTGCACAAATAGCAACACACACTCAATCAACCTCAGAAAAACCAACTCAAAACCCAACGAGGCATTCACGACAAAGCGATCACGGGATTCAGAAATATTTCAGGGGGCCACCCCATTAAGCTACCCGCAACGAAGTTGGCCGGCTCCGAGACGGACCCAAGGTTTGCGCCAATGGCTGTAAACGACTGGGAACCCGAAAGTGTGACTGGGCTTGTCGATACCGCGAAAACACTCCGCAATTCCTAAACAGTACAGGTGCTCCTCGCACAATCTTAAATAAAGCAGTAAACATGGCATAAGTACATGATAGTAGTAAAGCCCCAAACTACTTTGTGGCCCCAAGAAATAAGAATGAATCAAGCTCTGGCTCAGGGGGTCCATAAGGCCTCCTAGATGTAGATAGTGCGAATAGTCAAGGAACAGGAATCAAGTACTCGGGGTCCTACGGGACACAAGTGAGCATAAAAAACGAAATAGCAGATATTGCCCACCGGTGCCGCTTTCATTAGTTATCCCATTACTACTCAGGTTAAGTTGTTTAGGTACCTCGTTATCCATCAGACACTCATATACCCTACACATGCAGTTCTACGACTCGCATGGCTCAAACAACTCCTGTAGTAATGGCTCATGGGATGGAGGAACAAGCTTCGGTGGGGTTTAAAAGTAAAGGCTATGCAGTACTTGGGATTCAATTTAATGCAAACGCGACTCAATGATGCAAGAATAAGAAAGAGGCAATAGGTACTATATGTATGCAAGCATGTGGTAGTGCTTGCCTGGCAGCTCAGTTGAAGCGAGAGACGGATCTGGGTAGTGCTCCTGGGATTTTTGATATATCCCCTGCTCGGCGTCTATTCAAAGAAGAACCAAACAAACAAGGGCCAACATAAATAAAGTGCACACGCATATGAATTAAAATGTGACAAGCAAACAAGCATGCCATGATGAATGATGCACAATTTACATGGCAATAATGTAGCATGGCATGGGTGAGGTGTGGGGTACAAGAATAAAGCAACTTATTAAGTTTTAGTCATGTTTTGCTCTCATAACATCTGATGTATACTTTATATTTATATGATGCATGCTGCAATTCAGAACATGGAATGCATAGATAGAACGGGCTCGTCGCGCTGATTGATTTAGACATATTATTTGTCAAATTTGGAGTTATAGAATTAAAGTTATTAATTAATTAAGAAAAGGCATTTTTATTGCAATTAAACAATTTCGAAAATTTAAATTAGTCGAACATTATTTTGGATGGCAGATTTGAATTCCTCACATTTTTCTGATTCAAAAATATATATTATATTAGTTATTTGGATAAATCAAATAAAAGTTATTAAAAGATGATATTTGTTCAGTTTTTTATACATTTCTAGATAAATGGATAACAAAAAGGAATTGGAAACTTTTTATACTGGACACATTTCAGCCCGAGTCACTGTGGAGTGGGGTCGTTGTGTGGACTGTGCCTATCAGGTTGAGGTGGAGCGGCAGTGTATGACGGACGGGGCCCAGCTGTCAGCGTGCAGTCAAAGATTAAAAAATAAAAACATGACCGGGCGGTGATTCGAACCCATGACCTTGTATCCAGCAGCCTAGACAGGATCGAGGCCCAAACCACTAGGCTACTCGGGTGGGTGTGTCATACTACTGTCCTTGCTCTTTGGACTCATCGCGGCACGGCGTTCCTGTGACGAAAACTGCATCTCACGATGCTGAATCTCTACAGCAAAACAGCACGACAGCGCGATCTTGCCAGCAAGATTCTGGGAGCTATACTGCACCGATTAGGGCGTGTGGCGACTCGTTGGAAAGAGGATAGATAGGCCTACATGCTAGTGCAAGCGTCTTGGGCTGAGATGGACCATTCTGATTGTGAGATGGCGACAAGCAGAGGCGGACGTGAGCTGCGGTATCGAACGGCGGCGATCTGCGCGATAGAGCAAAATTGCGAGCACGACTACGGGCGGCACACTGCACCGAAACGGGCATGCAGCCACTCGAATCGAAGAGGAAAAACAGGGCTACGCATTGGTGGTTGCGGTTCTGAAGTTAGTAGACCGTTTCGACGGGTAGATCAGCAAGAACAGGCGGTGCAACAACAGTTCTGCCTGGCGTCTGCTGCGGCGCACGGAAGACGTTCGACAAAAAGATCTCGCGGTACAGGAGCAGCGAGTGGAGAGAAGATTGTCTGGGAGTTAGGACAGCTCACCAGCGACCTACTGGTGCAGATAGTTTAGCTCGAGGAGGCGGAGATCTGTGGGTGGCCCGTGCTCCGGCAGCGTCGGGCTTGCTTCGGTTCGGCGACGATCTGCGAGCTCCGACCTTCTCCTGGCGCAGCTCCTGGTCTAGGGCGATGAAGAGGACGCAAAACCACCTCCTGGTACTGCTGGTTGTACTTGGCAAGATTCAGAGCATTCGGGAGGAGGTTATGGCCGTGGGAGTGGCTAGATGGGGCATGACATGGAGAGGAAGAAGAGGATGGTGAACGGATCTGAGATGCAGATGGAGTGGTTAGGAGAGGATGAGGACGAGGCTCCTCCGGCTGCTGCTTTAGGATCAGGAGTAAAAAGGAGGAAAGCCACAACACGCACACGGCATGGTCTAGCTGGGTGTCCACGTGCGCCAGATGAGAGGAAGGGAGAAAAACAGTGCATGCCTGGGGCTGGCTCGGTGTGGTTAGGCGTTTAGGTAGAGGTGTATGTGTTATGTGTGGGGTGTACACGGTTAGGTAGGATAGATTATGGTAGTTAGGTTTGATTTTATTTGACCAAAATCAACTAACCAACTCTTTAGAAAAAAAATTAAAAAAAACACCAAAACAAATAGAAGGAAGAGGTGTATATGGTGCCCATATTGCATATAGGCATGTAAGTGAGCATGCATGTGAGCATATTTAGTGAAAACTAAATACGTCCCACATATGTTAGTTAGAAAAGTGAGAGAAAACAAATAAATCAAGATTGGGATAGATTTAATGAAACCACATGTATGCATGTGTAGAATAGAATATTGGATCCATACATATATGTGTGACCTGAATAAAATAGTAAAATGGTCACATAGATATATATATATATGGCGGGATTAAGATGATACCAAGAGTAAATTGACAAAGACAAGTTGGTAGAAGGAAAAGAATTGAAGAGATATGCCCTCAACTCAAATTGGGCATTTAACATATATCAAGATGCAATACAATATAGTAAGGACCAATGCAAAGTCAAATATAAATCAACAAGAAGCATGTTTAAAGGGTAAGAACCAAATACCAGACAAGAATATAATGCAAGATTTAATATGATGCTCAAATGCAATATGACATGGTGACATGAGCATGATATAATTATGATGCAACAATTATATGTAGGAAGATAGCATTATATAGACCAGGCTAGTAGTATTGCAATTGTTAGACAATTGGGATGCTACAACTCTTCCCCACTAAACAAGAATCTCACCCCGAGATTCCTAGGAAAAAGAAAACAACACAAGGAGAGGCGGGTGTCCGGAACGAAGGTGACCTTCACGTTCCCAAGTTGATGAACCACGGAATGGTGCGACCACTACACCTTGCAAAACTTGCTAGACTTGTTGCGAGTCTTGCGTTTTGCTTCAAGAAACAAAGGGTTAGAAGAATTGAAGGATTGTCGTGAGACAAGAAGGATAGGATGAACATAGCTTCGGTTTTCTCAAGAAACATGATAAAAGAATAGAACCACTTGTGAAGGAAATAGGAAGGATGATGTATCAGGGAGACAGAAACGACACACCATTAAGATTAAAGATTTACCGATACGAGAGAGAATTGAATCTTTGTCTCGTCGGAAGAAAAGAGCTAGATTGGAGAGGTTTTGAACCACTATGACAATAGCATTGTATCTTCTCTTGGATTTGAGAACTGAAGTTTGGAAACAATATTGCCTTCAAACAATAGAGTTCCTTGATATCAACGGAAAGATTGAGTTAGACATTGTCAGATTAGATTCTTGTTACGCCGGTAAGAACCAAAGGATCACACAATTGAGGTGCGCGGATATATCTTCAAGACAAAGAGGTGATGCTAGATTATGGTGGGATCCCGAGAAGAAAGAATATAGAGGATCTGGAGTTTATTGTAGGGATACTTGTTGCTTTCTATAACCTCGAGGCTAAAGCAATAGATTTGCGACTGATGGCATCAACCATAATTGGCTTTGCCATAGAAAAGAATTGATGAAGTAAAGAGAGAGATAGTTTCTTTCCATCTTGTTTGAGAGTGTCGAGCACCGATAGAAAGACGAGGACAGAAAGAGTTTGTGTTTGTTCCCACCAGATAATTAAAGATTTTACTCCGTGTAGAAAAACGAGATCACCAACAAGAGATTATAGATTATGTTCTTCGAGAGAGCACTCCGGAAAAACAAGGACGGAAGTAGAAGTATCGAGGGATAAAGGCCACTTCTAACTTCCGTGGAATGAGTGAAATCACATTAATTCACCAATTCAATGTACAAAAGCGAATGATAAGAGTAGTGGTATGGTAGCTACTCCATCCCGCACTCGAAGCATTACTCCATACATGAATAAGAAAATCATGTAACCCAACTCCCAAAGACAGACTGAAGATCTTGACAAAAAGAACTCATGGAACTCCATTAGAAAACAAGGATAGATGCAAACGATTCGCCAGATTCAAAGATAGATAAAGATGATGATGTTGTCGTCATGTCGGAAGTACCAAGCCATCGGAAAGATATGAAGGAAGATTATGGAGAACAACTGCAAGATTCAACAGATAAAGAAAAAGATAGCACCAACTTGAACGGAAGGAATACAAAAGATCTGAAAAGTCTTCATGGCCTCCGGTGGATTGAGCATAGACGATCGAACGAGATGGTTCCAAAGATTACTTAATGAGACAGAGGTGAAAAGAACTCCATGTTCTTCTTGAAGTGATTGAGAGAGATTTAGCAGTCTTGAGGAAATCTTCAGCGGAACGACGATGATAACTTGCCAACAAGGAAAAACTACGGGTTGGTTGAAGATGGAGGATGGAATTAACAATGGGCTTGCTTATTCTAGAATTGACGCGATGTATTTAGCAGAAGGACGTGGTCGAGATAGGTGACTTCAAGAAGCCAGAATTTACACTTTGAGAACTTTGCACACAGGCAGTGTTCACAAAGCTTGAGAGGATGATAAGAATATTTTCTTCATGTTCTTCCATTGATATAGAATAGGCGAGCATATCGTCAAGATATACCACCATGGATTAACAAGATATTCCAAGAATATCGGTTCAAAAGACGGGAGAAACGAACAAATGCTCGAAACACTTCCTGAGCTCCACGCTCTTTGAAAAATCAATATTAAGAGCACGGGTTCATGTTGAAGAAGATGCATTGGCAGAATAGATTATCTGGTCCTTCGGAAGAGAACAGGAAATGCCACTTGGTTCACATTGTCGATTGGGTCACCGGTTACAAAGATAAAGAGACCTTGGATAAAGAAACGATGATAGCTCATACCGTAAGCAAAGCTATCAGAGACGGAAAATATGCAATTCCCTCGTGTCGAAGAGAATTTTCAGATATGGAGTTCAAAAAGATGTGGAGCATGATAACAGATGATAGACCATCGTAGAGCCTTAAGCAAAACTCTGGATTGGCAAGGATACTTGAATATGATAAAGATATGATCACGGTATAACTCAAAATCACAGGAGATAACCGCCATCATTTGGAGGATAGGGTCGATAGCATTGCCCATATTCCACTCATGATAAGTGTCATATAGCTATGCCGCGAACCCAATTACAATACAAGAATCGGATCGACACACGTTATGTATTTTAGCCCAAAAGAATTAAAGATGACGTAAAACTCCAGGATTAAGCGCCGGTGACAAAAGAATGGGTTAGCATGAACATGCCGATAAAAGGAAGATAGATAATGTTTCACACACGACTGAAGAGGAGTGAGGAAACATATATGTATCAAAGAAATTTTTTCCGCATTTTTCGGCATTAAAATACCAATAGATGTGCAAAACCACTTATCAGATAGAGATTAGCAACTCCACATTCTGTGAAACATGCTAAAGAATGAACACCCTTAACAAGATGGCACCGGTTAACAAAGAGTAAGATAGATCGCGTCGGTTACAACGAATCAGATAGATCGCATCGGTTTACAAAAGCCTGTCGGTATGGAGTGTACCAACAGTTGATAACCAAAAGGCAGATAGTGATAACATGTTGGATGCAACAGATAGACAAGGAATTCACACACATACACACACACACAACCTATGGTACTACGGAACCCAGAACACATGAATCCTAGTTTGAATTTTAGAAGAGGATTGAAAACGTTACACTTCCTTACCAGAAAAGGGTGGGTGGGTGGGTAAGAAGAAAAATGGAAGCAGTCCTACTCTCACGTTTTGTTTTTCCCTAGTATACATAGCTACCAAAAATATTTGCTAGACTGACAACGACCATTTGGCTGAGACCCTGAAGGGCGGGATGGCTCTGATACCAATTGTAACTACCTCGGTGAATTACGCTCTTAGTTACATGCCTGGATGAGCGAAAGTGGTTAAAATAGTACGGTGGGGCCCAGGGGCCACTCACAGGTAGACCTTTTGGCCGTCCTAACCACTTCCAGAACATCGGGACAAGAACGAGCGGCGTAATCGGCAGGCGAAGGGATCAACTACATACACAAGTGAGTATGTATGCAAGCCACCATACAACTGTTCATAGAGCCATTCCATCTAAAAGAAATAGAAATATTGTAACGCCATATGGCAAGATCCAAATATCCTAGATAGAAATAATAGTTTAGGATAGCTCCTCATACATCAAACATCAGAGTATCAGGCGGAAGTGGAAAACAAGGTCCGAGTACGGATAAGAAGCAAATCGGAAAAAGATGCCATATAAATAAACACATCCCGCCCACAGATCTCACGGATCCCCGTTCCCGGAATCTCTACACCGAGTGATCGTTGCCAACATCATCCGTCTCCTCCACCCAGTATCCATCTTGCGAGTACACCTGTTCATCTGAATCAAACAATTTATCATGTGAGACCCTAGGGATTCTCAGCAAGTCTTTATGCCTCTAAAGGGGACATAACCTGGGGTGACGCAATTGCAGCAAAAGACAATAACTAACAAGTCTATAGATACTCGCTAACCATCCGCCTAATCAATAATAGACGGATGTCCGTTAATTAGAACAACAGTTATAACAGTATAATTAACAGATCCATCCTCCTTCTCGCTTACCAACGAGAAAGCGGACGAACAACCCATCCGCTGGCAGTTTATTAACCATTCCACGAGTATTTCACTATTTACTAGTCAAGTACTTAGTCAAATTAAAAGCGTTACTTTAGTTATACTTGTCTATGATCGAGAAACTGTGCTCCAAGTCATCCATAACCGCGGATACGGCTTTCAGAAAGATTTACCCTGTAGGGGTGCACAAATAGCAACACACACTCAATCAACCTCAGAAAAACCAACTCAAAACCCAACGAGGCATTCACGACAAAGCGATCATGGGATTCAGAAATATTTCAGGGGGCCACCCCATTAAGCTACCCGCAACAAAGTTGGCCGGCTCCGAGACGGACCCAAGGTTTGCGCCAATGGTCAGAAATTTGGGAACCCGAAAGTGTGGTGGGCTTGTCGATACCTGAAAACACTCATAATTCCTAAACAGTACAGGTGCTCCTCGCACAATCTTAAATAAAGCAGTAAACATGGCATAAGTACAGGATAGTAATAAAGCCCCAAACTACTTTGTGCCCCCAAGAAATAAGAATGAATCAAGCTCTGGCTCAGGGGGTCCATAAGGCCTCCCGGATGTGGATAGTGCGAATAGTCAAGGAATAGGAATCAAGTACTCGGGGTCCTACGGGACACAAGTGAGCATGAACAACCAAATAGCAGATATTGCCCACCGGTGCCGCTTTCATTAGTTATCCCATTACTACTCAGGTTAAGTTGTTTAGGTACCTCGTTCTCCATCAGACACTCACATACCCTACACATGCAGTTCTACGACTCGCATGACTCAAACAACTCCTGTAGTAATGGCTCATGGGATGGAGGAATAAGCTTCGGTGGGGTTTAAAAGTAAAGGCTATGCAGTACTTGGGATTCAATTTAATGCAAACGCGACTCAATGATGCAAGAATAAGAAAGAGGCAATAGGTACTATATGTATGCAAGCATGTGGTAGTGCTTGCCTGGTAGCTCAGTTGAAGCGAGAGACGGATCTGGGTAGTGCTCCTGGGATTTTTGATATATCCCCTGCTCGGCGTCTATTCAAAGAAGAACCAAACAAACAAGGGCCAACATAAATAAAGTGCACAAGCATATGAATTAAAATGTGACAAGCAAACAAGCATGCCATGATAAATGATGCATAATTTACATGGCAATAATATAGCATGGCATGGGTGAGGTGTGGGATACAAGAATAAAGCAACTCATTAAGTTTTAGTCATGTTTTTCTCTCATAACACCTGCTGTATACTTTATATTTATATGATGTATGCTACAATTCAGAACATGGAATATATAGATAGAACGGGATCGTCGCACTGATCGATTTAGACATATTATTTGTCAAATTTGGAGTTATAGAATTAAAGTTATTAATTAATTAAGAAAAGGTATTTTTATTACAATTAAACAATTTCGAAAATTTAAATTAGTCAAACATTATTTTGGATGGCAGATTTGAATTCCTCACATTTTTCTGATTCAAAAACATATATTATATTAGTTATTTGGATAAATCAAATAAAAGTTATTAAAAGATGATATTTGTTCAGTTTTTTATACATTTCTAGATAAATGGATAACCAAAAAGGAATTGGAAACTTTTTATACTAGACAAATTCCAGCCCGAGTCACCGTGGAGTGGGGTCATTGTGCGGACTGTGCCTATCAGGTTGAGGTGGAGCGGCAGTGTATGACGGACGGGGCCCAGCTGTCAGCGTGCGTTCAAAGATTAAAAAATAAAAACATGACTGGGCAGTGATTCGAACCCATGACCTTGTATCCAGCAGCCTAGACAGGATCGAGGCCCAAACCACTAGGCTACTCGGGTGGGTGTGTCATACTACTATCCTTGCTCTTTGGACTCATCGCGGCACGACGTTCCTCTGACGAAAACTGCACCTCACGATGCTGAATCTCTACAGCAAAACAACGCGATAGCGCGATCTTGCCAGCAAGATTCTGGGAGCTATACTGCACCGATTAGGGCGTGTGGCGACTCGTTGGAAAGAGGATAGATAGGCCTACAGGCTAGTGCAAGCGTCTTGGGCTGAGATGGACCATTATGATTGTGAGATGGCGACAAGCAGAGGCGGACGTGAGCTGCGGTACCGAACGGCGGCGATCTGCGCGATAGAGCAAAATTGCGAGCACGACTACGGGCGGCACACTGCACCAAAACGGGCATGCAGCCACTCGAATCGAAGAGGAAAAACAGGGCTACGCATTGGTGGTCGCGGTTCTGAAGTTAGTAGACCCTTCCGACGGGTAGATCAGCAAGAACAGGCGGTGCAACAACAGTTCTGCCTGGCGTCTGCTGCGGCGCACGGAAGACGTTCGACAAAAAGATCTCGCGGTACAGGAGCAGCGAGTGGAGAGAAGATTGTCTGGGAGTTAGGACAGCTCACCAGCGACCTACTGGTGCAGATAGTTTAGCTCGAGGAGGCGGAGATCTGTGGGTGGCCCGTGCTCCGGCAGCGTCGGGCTTGCTTCGGTTCGGCGACGATCTGCGAGCTCCGACCTTCTCCTGGCGCAGCTCCTGGTCTAGGGCGATGAAGAGGACGCAAAACCACCTCCTGGTACTGCTGGTTGTACTTGGCAAGATTCAGAGCATTCGGGAGGAGGTTATGGCCGTGGGAGTGGCTAGATGGGGCATGACATGGAGAGGAAGAAGAGGATGGTGAACGGATCTGAGATGCAGATGGAGTGGTTAGGAGAGGATGAGGACGAGGCTCCTCCGGCTGCTGCTTTAGGATCAGGAGTAAAAAGGAGGAAAGCCACAACACGCACACGGCATGGTCTAGCTGGGTGTCCACGTGCGCCAGATGAGAGGAAGGGAGAAAAACAGTGCATGCCTGGGGCTGGCTCGGTGTGGTTAGGCGTTTAGGTAGAGGTGTATGTGTTGTGTGTGGGGTGTACACGGTTAGGTAGGATAGATTATGGTAGTTAGGTTTGATTTTATTTGACCAAAATCAACTAACCAACTCTTTAGAAAAAAATTAAAAAAAAACACCAAAACAAATAGAAGGAAGAGGTGTATATGGTGCCCATATTGCATGTAGGCATGTAACTGAGCATATTTAGTGAAAACTAAATACGTCCCACGTATGTTAGTTAGAAAAGTGAGAGAAAACAAATAAATCAAGATTGGGATAGATTTAATCAAACCGCATGTATGCATGTGTAGAATAGAATATTGGATCCATACATATATGTGTGACCTGAATAAAATAGTAAAATGGTCACATAGATATATATGGCGGGATTAAGATGATACCAAGAGTAAATTGACAAAGACAAGTTGGTAGAAGGAAAAGAATTAAAGAGATATGCCCTCAACTCAAATTGGGCATTTAACACATATCAAGATGCAATACAATATAGTAAGGACCAATGCAAAGTCAAATATAAATCAACAAGAAACATGTTTAAAGGGTAAGAACCAAATACCAGACAAGAATATAATGCAAGATTTAATATGATGCTCAAATACAATATGACATGGTGACATGAGGATGATATAATTACGATGCAACAATTATATGTAGGAAGGTAGCATTATATAGACCATGCTAGTAGCATTGCAAGTTAGACAATTGGGATGCTATAGTTTGTGATTTATTCTAATTACTATATTATGTGTGCTTGATTATCTATGGGATGCCTAATGCTTGTTGTCCAATTAAGGGCTCAGATAACATGATACTTTGTTCTACATGGATAGGATTTTGTTCGCTAGCAGACCGGCGACCCCCGAGTGACACGGGATTTCAATGGAAAACTAGTAGACTCGAGGATAACGAGGAACCACCATGCTAATTGCATTAGTCCAATCCAAGGAGCTTAATCGCTAAGCGACCGGAAGGGTCTTAATCGTCTAGTGTCTAACCATGGTTTTGGTAACAGACTAGTAGGATTATTGAAGTTGGGATGAAATCTACCAAGAGGAGTTCCGACTAATTATGAGTTGCTCGCCTACACATATACTTATAAGATTATAATTGTTACACTCATTATTTGTCCATCTGGCATATTCACTATCACCATGAACTGTATCTCCCCGCGCCTTCTTTCGCCATCTAGAGAAAACAACAAACAACCGAATCATTCTTTACTTTTATGCTTTTTATTTCTGAAGTTTGCATTTTAGTTTTATTTAATACAACTAGTTTAATCCAAACTCCATTCTCATTTTTATACTTGTAGTCAATTCACTCGAAGACATGTGAAAACTTTGGGTGTGATAGAGACTTCACCATAAACACTTACCTTTGGGCTCCCTTTGGGATCGATATCTATACTTCGAAACTAGCTACAAACAATTTGTGCACTTGCAGACATCAAGCTATTTTCCGGCGCCGTTGCCGGGGAGCTAAGCGCTAAGTGTTTGTCTCTTCACATTTCAGGTGTTACTACTATAAAATGTTCTCCCTAGGAGACAAAGGGTCTACATGCTCTGGTAGGACCTATTTACCAGATTATATTGATTGTGTGCCTGCTCAGAGACGCGAGGAAATTATTGAAAAACTTTTAAGATCGAATAAAGTTGAAGTTGAAAACCTGAGTGCTATTATGGAAATCATGTCTATTTACAAGACAACTCCCAAGAAATCTAAGAAAACTCTCAGAGAATACAGTGCTCCAAGTTCTGAATTTCTTAAACAACCAATAGAATTCCCTAATCTTGGAGTTAGGGAATATCGGTTTGATGGTGGAATTATTAAAATTTAGCAGGAAAAAACTTTCAGTGGAAGGGAAGATGAAGACCCAGGAAGACATCTTAGAGAGTTCGATGATGTGGTAACATCACTTGGACCAAAAGGTTTGCCAAGAGACTTTTCTCGTCTAAAATTATTTCGTTGGTCTCTTAAAGGTAAGGCTCTAAACTGATTATATTCTCTCCCTCGCCATTACATTAAATGTTGGGGAAATTGCATTGTTAAATTCATAAACAGGTTTAATCCTTTTAAAAAGGTAACTGAACTAAGAAATAATATAGGCAACTTTAGTCAGAATGTGGGAGAAAACAACCCACAAGTCTGGGATAGATTCTTTGGAAGGATCAATAGTATTCCTAATCATGGCTATTCCGAATCAACTATTTACCATTTATTTTACCATGGTCTTAATACTCAATGTAGAGAATTGCTTGACTTCTCAGCAGGAGGACCGATAAATACCTTAACTATTAAAGAATGTTTGGAATTGATGTCTACGAGGGCTAAGAATGATTATTTATATAATCCTGATTTTGGCACTAAGATGGAAAATGGGATACTTCGGATAACTCTTGATCTTAATCCTGAAGTACAAAGCAATGAAAGAAAAAGGTATACCTTCTGAACTTGTTAAGGAAAACAAAGTAGACTTGTTACAAGTTTTAACTTAAGAAGATGAAACTAGGAAAGTTTTTCAAGAATTAAAACATCAACAAGCAAAAACTCATAATAACCTGCATAAGCACTTTCAAAAACATAAAAAGATTTTGGCGGAACTCACGGAAAATTATGATGAGATCGGCCAAGAAATAAAATTATTTCAAAAGTATCTTAGTATGATTGAAACCTAGTGTGAACAAATAGCATCTAGTTATCAAATTTTTCTTCGAGATGATATAGATATTCCTGTTTCTACTAATGTTGTTACAAGGAGAGGTGCAGTTGTTATAGGACCATTAAGACCACCAGAATATGAAGCTACAAAAGAGCGAAAGGAAAAAGCCTTGCTCGAAGCAAGCCAAGAAGATGATACACTGGTGGATCCTCAAGATGAAACTGCTCAAGAAACACAAGATAAAACCAAGGAGGGATAAGATGATGCATAGAATGACCGTTATGACTCTGATGCAGAGATGGTTGATCCAAGAGAAGAAAATAAATAAGCAATGAAGATGAAGTTGTTGTAGTAGAAAAGAAGAAAAGCGGTAAGTAACAACAAAAGAAAGCCATAAAAGAGCCTGACCCCATAAAAGGTAAAAGATAAGAATAAGAAAGGTGAGAAAAAGCTTCCTTATCTAGATCAAAAAAAAAGCACCAGATCAGGTAATCTATGATTCTTTTACAAAGGCACTTGGTGACCTTCGTCTAGAAATTCCATTTGCGGATGCAATCAAAGTTCCTACATATTATAAATTCCTCCATGACATTCTTAGTAGAAAGAAAGAAATAACTAAACCGTTGCCATGGTGACTAGTTATCCTGCTAATGGGAAGCTATTGTCTAAATCAGGAGATCCCAGAATACCAACTATTTCATGCTCAATAGGCAAGACTAATATTCACAATGCTTTGTGTGATTTAGGTGCTGGAGTTAATGTAATGACATACTCCCTCTATAAAAGGTTAGGATTAGGGGAGTATTCCCCTACTACTATCACTTTACAGATGGCTGACAAGTCCACTAAATAACCCATTGATATAATTGAGGATGTTCTACTTAGAATAGATGAGCATATTATTCCCACTGATTTTATTATTCTTGAGATGCCAAAAGATGAAAAATTATCAATAATACTTGGAAGACCTTTCCTTAGTACGGCAGGAGCATCAGTTGATTATGCTAAGGGAAAAATAATCTTCAATGTTTATGATGCTAAAATCATCTGTTATTTTCTAAAGAAGCTAGAAGCAGGAGAAAGATATATTCCACCAGCAAAACGAGTTCATGTGGTAAGTGCTTTTGATAAGGGGCAACCCAAGGTAAGAATTCGAGAACATAGAAGGGGTTGAGTTATTCAACCATTCTTAATGAAATGCTTAATGGGAGTCAACCCATCACATCAATAAAATAAACTAAAGAATAAAAAGTTCATCGTATTCCTACAACTTTTTCACAGACATTCTTGTGGAAGCGCGCCTATGAAGATGCAGCTATCAAAAAGTAGTAGAAACATCGATTATAAAAATGTAGAATAATTATAAAAATAAAAGTTTGAGTTTTATCTACAAAGGTTAAAGATTCTGCTCTTTACATGCTGATGTTGGTCGACAGTTTCTACTGTCATTTTTCTATCAAAAATAAGGTATTTCGTTAAGTTTTGAGACAAGAAGGTATTCTTGAAGAAATAGAAATGTTTTATGACTACTGATGGTTTAACGACCAACTATACGGTGGGAATAAAAATTCCGGCCGTATAGTTTGGCCGTATAGATACCTTTTCCATCAACAAATTTTCTTTCGAAGGAACAGAGAACTTAACGACCAACTATACAGCGGGAATAAAAATTCTGGCCGTATAGCTCTGGTCGTATAGATATCGATGCCTTCGTACAATTTCTTCTCAAAGGTACTGACTATTTAATGACCAACAATACAACGGGAATAAAAATTCCGGCCGTATAGTTCTGGTCGTATAGATATCGATGCCTGTTTTTGAGAATTTCTTCTCAAAGGTACTGACTGTTTAACGACCAACTATACGGCGGGAATAAAAATTCCGGCAGTATAGCTCCGGTCATATAGATATCGATGCCTGCTTTTGAGAATTTATCTCTAGAGTACAAACGGTTTAACAACCAACTATACGGTGGGATCATTATGATCTGGCCGTATAGTTGCGTCCATATAGTTGTATTCTGCATAAAGAAACCCTAGTTGGCAGCGCTGCCGCAATTATACGGGCGGAACAACATATCTCGCCCGTATAGTTCCGGCCATATAGTTCACTGCGACCACAAAATTGGGCCAGGGCGGCTATGTTTCTTCTCCTTCCTCATTATTTCTCTCATATTCTCTCTCCAAACCTCTCAAACCTACCTAGAACTCTTGATTCTTCATGGATTTCATTCGTTTGAGTGGGGGAATCAACAGATTGGTATGTTTCGCTCCCTATCCATGCTTTATTTTCAGATTTCCATGGTTGAAACTCTCACATTGATCTAGTGGATGAACTCAAGCTTGTTTAGCTTTCTCCATTGATTTCTCATGTTAGGATTGAATTTTTCCATGTAGGATCATTCATATATCATGTAGAAACTATATGCCTAAGGTTTTATGGTGAAATTTTTCAGTGCATCAAGATGAACAAAATCGGTAACATCTTTCGCAAGAGCAAGCGCCAACATGGCGAGAGCTCGGGGTCCCAAGCCGAGCGCAACCCCAAGTTCTGTTGGTGGAGGAGGGTGTTGCTCCGGCCGAGGCGCTCGTTCGCCTTGGTCAGCCGGTCGATCTCCCGCTGGGAAGTGTCGTTCACTGCGGCAAGCTTGTGCTTCACCGTCCGGCTAGCCCCGAGCGAGGCCTCGAGGAGCCGGACCTCCTTGAGCCCCACCTCAAGGCTAACGGCCAGATCCGCCAAGGACGTGGCGGAAGGAGTGAGATCGCCGGCTGCATTGGCAGTCAGAGACTGCTTGGCCTCCTGGAGCACGATGCGCCACTCCTCTCCCGACTCCTCATTGGAATTGTCGCCTGCCATGACCACCAGCTCCTTGCTGGCTGCAACCGCCCTCACCCTAGGGAGGATCCCCCGCCACTGCCCGGGCTCGGCACGGCGGTGTCCGGCTAAACCGTGAGGGTCAGCTGGGCATCAACGCTAGGGTCGGTCGTATCAGCCGGATCTTCAAGACGTGGTGGCAGAGTTCCTCGTGGGGGAGAAGGGGCGGCAGCGGAGGTGGCCGGTGGGCGGGTTGACAAGCGGGATGTGGGGCGGTGAGGCGGTGGACGCATGCGCAGGGCTCGCCGTGCTGGAGGATATGAGGTTGCTATAAAACAAAGATTGAGCTAGTTAGGAAAAGAAAGGAAAAGGAGCCAGATCAATCAAGAGAGAAAAGAATAAGACCGGCTAGAATCATCTGGCTACGAAAATAAAACGCGAAAATAGGCGTGAAATCCTCCAAGGGAAAGAGGGAGGCTTACCCCTAGACCACCGGAGGCGCCGCCTTCTTGCGGCCGCCTCAAGTCGGGTGCGAGGTGCCGGTCCGGCTCCTCCACCATGGGCCGGTTGGATCCGCCTCCCCCATCACGGACCGGGTTGGGTTCATCGTCATCGACCTGGCTCGCCGGGGCTTGGCGGCTCCGCATCTTCGACAACAGGCTCGTGGGGGTCATTTGTCGGTTTGTTGTTCCGATTGGGGAAGACATCGCCCTCGCCATCGGATTCCTTACGGGCTTGCCGCGCAAGCGACTCCGGTAGGTCAGGAGTGAACACCTAGAGTGGGGCCTCGCCTTCCTCCCGGATGATGCAGGGAAAGTTCTGCCGTGAAAACAAAGGCATCAGTTGGATAAACACACAAAACCGGAAAGTAAAAGAAGGAGGAAGACAGAGAGCTCACCCGGGGCGTGCGGTTGTTGCGTGTGTACGAGGCCTTCCCATAAGTCCAACCCCCCACGAGCCTTGTTGGAGATATGCCCAAGAGGCAATAATAAAGTGGTTAATATTATATCTTTATTTTTATGATAAATGTTTACATCCCATGCTATAATTGTATTAACATGAAACATTAATACTTGTGTGTTTTGTAAACATAAAAGAGTCCCTAGTAAGCCTCTTGTTAAGCTAGCTTGTTGATTAATGGATGATCATGGTTTCCTGATCATGGACATTGGATGTCGTTAATAACAAGATCATATCATTAGGAGAATGATGTGATGGACACACACCCATAGTAAGCATAGCATAAGATCAAGTCATTAAAGTTCATTTTGCTACAAGCTTTTCAAATGCATAGTAACCTAATCCTTCGAACATGAGGTTATGTTAATCACCATCACCGGATGGATACTTTGATGACATCAAACACCGCTTCGTAACTGGGTGGTTATAAAGGTGTCATTGGGTATTCTGAAAGTATGTGTTGAAGCGCATAGACCAAGATTGGAATTTGTCCATCCATATGACGGATAGATATACTCTGGGCCCTCTCGGTGGAATGTCATCTAGTTAGCTTGCAAGCATGTGACTAGGTCACAAGGGATGACATAACATGGAATGAGTAAAGAGTACTTATCAGTAACGAGGTAGAACTAGGTATGGAGATACCGACGATCAAACCTCGGATAAGTAGAGTATCGCGTGACAAAGGGAATTGGTTTCGTATGTTAAATGGTTCTATCGATCACGAAGTCATTGTTGAGTATGTGGGAGCCGTTATGAATCTCTAGATCCCGCTAATGGAAATTGATCGGAGATGTGTCTCCATCATGTCTACATGTTCACGAACTGTAGGGTGACACACTTAAGGTTCGAAGTTGTTTTAAGTAGATATGGAATGTGCGTTGGAGACCGAATGTTGTTCGGAGTCTCGGATTGGATCCGGGACATCACGAGGAGATCCGGAATTGTCCGGGGAATAAGATTCATATATTGGGGATCATTTTCTAAGTTAGGAAATGTTCCGGAGTATTTGTATGGGGATTCTAGAAGGTTTCAGAATGTTCCGGAAGGTTCTAGAAGATTTCTTGGAGTTTACTTGAAAACCAAGAAAGGATCAAGGAATCCTTGTGGGGTAAGACAAGGATTCGTGGGGGAGTAGGACTCTCCCCCCACCTCCTTGATCCGCCGGCCAAGGGAGAGGGGAGTCCTACAAGGACTCCACCTCCCCATGGCGCCTCCCTCCTTTAAATAGAGGGGTGGAGGCACAAACCCCCAAAGCCCCTTCTATTCTCTAGATCTCATGTTGCTCTCTCCTCCTCCTTCCCTCTGCTCTGGCTTAGGCGAAGCCCTGCAGAATTCTCTACTCCACCACCACCACCACGCCGTCGTGCTGCTGGGATTCTGTGGAGAGATCTACTACCTCTGCTGCTCGCTGGAACAGGGAGAGGAAGGTCTGCTTCGACTCCGCACGTGTGACCGACTGCGGAAGCGCTGCCGGAACGCGGCGCCAGAAGGATCGTCTACTCGATCTTGAGATCGGCAAGTGATCGACTACATCAACCACGAGATCCGATCTTGTAACGCTTTCGGGTCTACAAGGGTTAGTACAGATCTATCTCGTTGCACATGTCTAATAGATTAGATCTTGGCTTTTATCTAGATTAGATCTGGGTTTTGTTCGTTCTTGCGGTAGAATTTTTTTGTTTTCCATGCTACTGAACCCATCGGGTATCGAGCCGTGTCTATCGTAGATCTGTTGCCTGAGTAGAACACAATGGTTTTGTGGGCGTTGGTGCTCGTGCCGCCTTTTTGCTTTGTGTACTTTGCATCTTGCGGTATGGTGGGATGAAGCTCGGCTAACCTTACATGTCATCGCACATGAGACTTGCTCCACAGTTGACGCGGCAACTCGTATTGCACAAGTGGCTTTATGGGTGTCTGCTCTCCCATCATAGTATAGATCCAATCTACACTTTGCACTTGATAGCACTTGTATCAACGTTGTGGTTCAGTTTCAGAGGTAAGATCCGTTCTTATTCGAAAGCCCCAAACCACGTAAAACATGCAAAGAAAATTAGAGGCGTCTAACTTGTTTTGTAGGGTTTTGTGATGTGATATGGCCATCATGTTATTGTGATTATATTTGATGTATGCAATGATCCTTGTTGTAATATGGCAACGGCGGAGCCTAATGGTTGTCTTTAATTCTGTTAAGACTGCGTGTCTATTCATCTTGTAATAGTTTTATTCCAAGTAGTTGTAATAGTTACTAGTGATGATGGACAACCATGAAGCGGCGCCATCGACCTTGGACGCAATGCTAGTGATGATGGAGATCATGTCCGCTTTGGAGATGGAGATCAAAGGCATAAGAAGAAAGGGCCATATCATATCACACTAATTATGAATTGCTGTGATGTTAATCCTTTATGCATCTTGTATTGCTTAGATCGCGACGGTAGCATTATAAGATGATCCCTCTCACTAAATATCAAGTAATAAAGTGTTCTTCCTTAGTAGGCACCATTGCTAAGACTCGTCGTTTCGAAGCATCTCGTGATGATCGGGTGTGATAGATTCTACGTGTGCATACGACGGGTGCAAGCCAGATTTGCACATGCGGATACTAAGGTTAACCTTGACGAGCCTAGCATGTACAGACATGGTCTCAGAACACGGAATACCGAAAGGTAAAGCATGAGTCATATGGATGATATGATGAACATGTTGATTGTTCGCCTTTAAAGCTACATCATCTCACGTGATGATCGGACTTGGTGTAGTGGATTTGGTTCGTGTAATCACTAAAACAACTCGAGGGATGTTGTTTTAAGTGGGAGTTCATTTGTAATTTGGATTAGTCAAACTCAATTTATCATAAACACAATCAAAGTGAATTTGCATAGTTTGTTGTAGTCATTGGCATCCGTTCACCACCTTACGCTTAGTTATAGTTGAGATAGTGGAACTATAAAATTCTGGATATTTTCTTTACGAACTGGTATCGTATTGTTTTGAGTGTCAATCTAAAGTTTAAAAGTCCTGTTGCAAACTTTCAGCAAACTCCGTTTACTCTGTGAAGTTTAATAAACAGTATTAAATCAAGAGTAACAATTCCAGTGTTAGTATCTAACGTATCATGTTTGCCTCCATGATTCTTGATACTCAAAAGATTGTTTTTAATATCAAGTTTATCTAAGAGCTGAAAGCAATGTTTCAGAAACCATCATATGTGAAAGGTATTGCGATATCTAAAACAATGTGTTGGTTACAACATGATAGAGTATATGTCCTCATATTTGATGAGAATTTGTGAAGGTTGGAGACGCTAGTCGTCCTAATCCTCCAAAAGGTTTTGGAAAAGAAACATTATACTCGCAATTCACCTTTATAAGCTATAGCAGCTTGATCATGAAAGTTGTCATGATAAGGATGAATAGAAGATGTAAGTAAAATGTTTACTACACTAAAAGATTACTAAAGAATGGAATTTTGAAAGAATGCCAAACATTTGATGAAGGTGATCCACTTCAAAGTGCAAGTCCAAAGGTATTAGTATTTGACTATACACACTTTGTACTATGTGTCATGTGAATGACACCACTATTGATGTTGATAGATTCTTTAAAAGAAAAGGAATTGTTGAAAGAGAATCTATAAAATATTTGGCAGAAAAGAAAATATCGGAGATATCCAACTTATGTATATAGAAGATACATGTTATGGTTGTATTCCTTGGTTGTTAAACAATGTGGTTCTGCGGTATTGGATACCGAATTGGTTGGTATGAAGTGTCATACAGGACAACACAATTCATGAACTGCAATGGCCTAAGTAACTAGCAAGAGAATATGTGATGATGTTCACCGAAAACAAACAAAGGGTTGTTGTGTTGCTCGTTAACATCAAAGCTTACCTTCAAGATTTGTTTCAATAATTGTTATTTTGATCAGGTATTATGACGACAAAAGGTTGTTCAAGTAATTACCGTATTCCATAATAGATGGATGATATACAAGTCTGGTTGGAGAAATAACGACCATAAAACTAATGCTAAAATGTCGCAAGACAAATAATTGAAAGATCACTTGCGAAGTGACATCACCGTTTAAATTATATTAGGGATACATGAAGAAACTCCATGTTGATGGATTTTTGGAGTCTTTGATTTTGATCAAATGACGCTTGTGATACTTTCCTGGAGATAATTAAAACTCCGTCAGAGGCCAAAGAGGAACGGACGACTAACTGATTGGAATTTGTACATATTGATGTATATAGTCCATTATGTGTAGTCGTGGGCGATGGATTTCAACTTCATATGCTTTCTCCGAAGATTTGAGTGAGTATATGTATATACTTACTCAATATGGAAGAAGTATGAAACATTTGAAAATGTTCAAAGACTTTCAAGATAAAGTGGAAAATTATTGTAACAAGAAAATAAAAAGTTTATGATTGGATCATAAATAAAGATGTTTGAGTTACAAGTTTAGCAAAACACCTAAGATTTGAGGAATCGTTCCATGGATTTGCATTTACCAAAACACCATAGGAGTATGGAGTGTTCAAGATATGTAATGAAACCTTGTTTGACATGATAAGATCAAAGGTGTCATTTATAAAAACTGCCATTATATTTTAAAGATTAAAGCTTTAGTGACTACCGCTTTTACACTGAAAAGAGCTCCATCGTGATCCGTTGAAATGACACCATATAAGTCATGGTTTGGGATAAAACCCAGGTTGTCCTTTCTTAAATTTTTGGTATGCTAGGCATAAGTAAAATGTTTACAACCAAAGTCGGATGAGCATGTCTTTGTAGGTTATTTCGAATAACCATTGGGTATTCCTCCATAACACCGAAGACAAAAGTATTTGTTTCTTAGAATGTCGAGTTTCTTGAGAAGGAATTTTTGGTGAAAAGTTAAGTGGGAGGACAATAGAACTTTGACAATGTTGTTGAACCTTGGCTAATATGTGCTGAGTTGCGCAGCATCGGTAAGTGTCCCGGAGGCAGCAACAATGCTCATGGCTCACGTGCCTCAAAGTTTGTGGTCACGGAGATCTAAGTTACTATTGAACCAAGTAGGTCGGGTAAGTAATCAAATGCCAAGATTTGAGAGTTAAATCATTGTTGTTTGACAATGATGAACCGACTACATGCAAATAATCAATGATGGGCCCTGACTTCGTTAAGTGGCTTGAAGCCATAAAATCCATGATAATTCCATACACGAGAAATCAAGCTTTGAATTTGAAAGACCCTCTGGAAAGGTGCAAGACCTTACAATCGTATATGGATCTATAAAGAAATAGACATGGATGTTTCACATCTATGAAATAGTCGACATGTCGGAAAGAGTTTACGACAATGTTCAAGGAATTGACTATGATAAGATTTGATCTTTCATAGCGATATTTAGTCTGGACGGATTAATGTAGCAACCACTACATATATTTTGGTATATGGTAGTTGAAAAACAAGTTCTTCTCATAGAATGGTTACCTAGGATGTGTCCATGACACGATCCAAAGGGTTTTGTTAATTCAAAGGATGCTAAAAGAGTATGCAAAACTGCAATGGTTGAAGTGAGCATCGCGGAGTTGGAATCTTCACCGTGATGAAACCGTTAAATGGTTTAATTTCATCAGAGACGATGAAGATGTTTGCACTTTGCAAGAAATTAAGTGGGAGCGCTAAGACATATTTCTAATACATTATGTGAAAGACATATTGTTGATTAGAAATGATGTATCTTTTATTGACACAGGTTAAGATTTTCATTTCGATGAAAGACTTAGGCATAACCCAAGAATTAGGCATCAATGTATATATGGATAGATTGAGGCGCTAATATGGTTATGCCAAATGTACATAGATAAGATGTTGAATGAGTTCAATATGGAAACAACAAGAAAGGTTCTTGACGCACGGAAAGGACTGAATCAAGATTCAAGTGTGTTGACACAAGATTCAAGTATTTTGACACTTGGTGAAATCACAAGAATATTTTGATCAATCATTCTTTGAGATGTACACATCCAGATATGTCCTATGCTCTAAATGTCATGAGCATATACCAGAATGACTCATAAGATGATCATTGGACAATAGTAGGTATATTCCTATGATCTTTGGAAGAACTAAGAATATATTATTTATATAGTGGTGACAAATAGTTCATTGTAAATTGTTGCATTGATACTAGTTTTGTCACAAATTAAGTTTATCTCAATTTAAACTATGGGTGGCACAATATAATGGAAAGGAAGTTCCATAACGGATTTGGTTGAGTACCAAAGTTAAAACATTGTGACAGATACTACAACAAAAGGCTAAGTATATGACTGCTATTGTAGCAGCAGATGAGGGCATTTGCGTCAAGTAGTTTGTTATCAAACTAGGTGTGGTTCATAGCGGGATAATACTATGAAGATACATTGTATGACAATTGTATCAACATGATTTAATCCCAAGGAACTAAAGGTCTCACCAAAGGACCAAATTTATACAATGCCATCTCATTGGAGAATGAGTAATGCGTAGAGACGCAAGGACATGCAAATACACACGGACCTAGAAGTGTCAGATCCGAAGATTATGTTTACCACTAGCAATAGTGCCTATACAACACCAGAAAGCCATAGGTGTTGAGTGCACAATTTTTTTTAACTAGATTATTGACTCTAGTGCAAGTGGGAGACTGTTGGAGATATGCCCAAGAGGCAATAATAAAGTGGTTATTATTATATCTTTATGTTTATGATAAATGTTTACATCCCATGCTATAATTGTATTAACATGAAACATTAATACTTGTGTGTTTTGTAAACATAAAAGAGTCCCTAGTAAGCCTCTTGTTAAGCTAGCTTGTTGATTAATGGATGATCATGGTTTCCTGATCATGGACATTGGATGTCGTTAATAACAAGATCATATCATTATGAGAATGATGTGATGGACACACACCCATAGTAAGCATAGCATAAGATCAAGTCATTAAAGTTCGTTTTGCTACAAGCTTTTCAAATGCATAGTAACCTAATCCTTCGACCATGAGGTTATGTTAATCACCATCACCGGATGGATACTTTGATGACATCAAACACCGCTTCGTAACTGGGTGGTTATAAAGGTGTCATTGGGTATTCTGAAAGTATGTGTTGAAGCGCATAGACCAAGATTGGAATTTGTCCATCCATATGACGGATAAATGTACTCTGGGCCCTCTCGGTGGAATGTCATCTAGTTAGCTTGCAAGCATGTGACTAGGTCACAAGGGATGACATAACATGGAATGAGTAAAGAGTACTTATCAGTAACGAGGTAGAACTAGGTATGGAGATACCGACGATCAAACCTCGGATAAGTAGAGTATCGCGTGACAAAGGGAATTGGTTTCGTATATTAAATGGTTCTATCGATCACGAAGTCATCGTTGAGTATGTGGGGGGCATTATGGATCTCCAGATCCCACTAATGGTTATTGATCGAAGATGTGTCTCCATCATGTCTACATGTTCACGAACCGTAGGGTGACACACTTAAGGTTCGAAGTTGTTTTAAGTAGATATGGAATGTGCGTTGGAGACCGAATGTTGTTCGGAGTCTCGGATTGGATCCGGGACATCACGAGGAGATCGAATTGTCAGGGAATAAGATTCATATATTGGGGATCATTTTCTAAGTTAGGAAATGTTCGAGTATTTGTATGGGGATTCTAGAAGGTTTGAATGTTAGGAAGGTTCTAGAAGATTTCTTGGAGTTTACTTGAAAACCAAGAAAGGATCAAGGAATCCTTGTGGGGTAAGACAAGGATTCGTGGGGGAGTAGGACTCTCCCCCCACCTCCTTGATCCACCAGCCAAGGGAGAGGGGAGTCCTACAAGGACTCCACCTCCCCATGGCTCCTCCCTCCTTTAAATAGAGGGGTGGAGGCACAAACCCCCAAAGCCCCTTCTATTCTCTAGATCTCAAGTTGCCTCTCTCCTCCTCCTTCCCTCTGCTCTGGCTTAGGCGAAGCCCTGCAGAATTCTCTACTCCACCACCACCACCACGCCGTCGTGCTGCTGGGATTCCATGGAGAGATCTACTACCTCCGCTGCTCGCTTTCGGGTCTACAAGGGTTAGTACAGATCTATCTCGTTGCACATGTCTAATAGATTAGATCTTGGCTTTTATCTAGATTAGATCTGGGTTTTGTTCGTTCTTGCGGTAGAAATTTTTTGTTTTCCATGCTACGAACCCATCAAGCCTCTCCTTCGTAATCGTCCACACCCACTCCCGAAAGTTGGAGTAGCGGGGATTGCGGTGGAAGAGTCGGGTCGGGTCTAGCCAGCCGGAGTAGAAGCACATCTTGTGTGCGCAAGGCTGCAGCGACATCATCAGCCGGGACATCCAGCTGAGCGTGATGTCCAGGCCAGTCAAGCCGGCTATGACGAGTGCCCTCATCCTCCTCAGCATCTCGTCTGACTCCGCCTTGGAGCCATAAACCTTCAGGTCCCAGTTCTATCGGCTGAACTCCACGTCTTGGAACGCCGGAAGGTTGATCCGGTCAAGATCGGTGACATTGTAGATGTAGAAATACGTATGCTACCAAAGCTTGACCATATTAGACAGCCGGAACTTGGGGTAGCTGGTCTGCGAGTGAGAATATATGGAGGAGCCGCCGCAAGGGACAAGTAGGCCTTTGGAAAACTAGACCTAGGCCCGGATGAGGAAGAGGTGGCAGAAGAGCCCGAGATCCGGCTAGATCCCAAGATAGCATTCGTAGAAGGCAACAAAGTGGGCGAGGGTGCTGATTGTGTTGGCGCGAAGATGGTGGAGGCGGAAATCTAAGAAGGCGAGGAGGTCAGGAAGAAGGGATTCATCGGGAGAGCAAGGCCGCGGGCAAGGTGTGACAAAAAATCACCTGTTCACCCTCCTAGTGGTGCGGCGACTCCTCCGCCAGCGTAAGCGACACTACCACCTCCGACTCTAGCGGGAGGACCCGCTAAAAGAGCATGTGGGTCCCATGTGTGGTTTTGGTAATTAATGACAATCTTTATGGACTAATGTGTGTATTAAGTTGCACTTGTAGGAATTGTCCATTGGCATTGCTTGGGGAATGTGTTGGCTTCAAGGTAGATGAAATGATGAAGAAGATGTGTTGTGCAAGCTCAAATTGTGCCATCACTAGAATATCTCATGTTTGATGCTTGCTATCCTCGGTGATCATGGATCAATGAAGACAAGGTCAAAGTATGCTCAAATCAAAGGTATATTCTTGATAGGTTTTCCCTTTTGCTGGTCTCATGTTGGTTGTTGAGAGACTGGGTTTAGGATAGATAGCCGTACTATCAAGAGGGGCTCTCGAGTGAGTAGCTCAATCATATCTTTCGGAGAGATATCAAACCATTGCATTCTTAGCATCATCTTTCTTGGTTGTTATTTGGATATTATCCATGTGAGGATTTAGAGCTTGTGCTAATCTTCATAACAAGATCTTGTTCATCAAAAACAGATTTCCCTTTTATATCTTATTGCATTTTTTATCTTGGAGGTTCTCCGGATTCTCACCGAGTGAGGTATCTCAAATCATAATACTTAATACATTCTCACTTGGTGATATCCAATATTTCCAACAAAATTGGTTTTGGGTCAATCAGAGTTTCCTAGCTCAAGTTATTGCATTTTGAATCTTCCTCCTATTTTGTTTTAAAAAGAAAATAAGGGGGAAGGCCATTTTCTAGGCCGTCCGGTACTACCGGGCTCAGTACCGGGAAGTACCGATCATTCCCGTCGGCCTTTGTTTCGGCCCGGCTGTGCAGGACGGTAGTAACAGGCCCAAGAGGTTCTACGCCTAGGCCAGGCGATACTACCGGGCCGGCCTTTCCTCGCGTGGCCCAGCCAGCTTGCTTCCAGCCGCCGTCGCTCCTCTTGGCCCGCTTGCTCGCACTCTGCTCCCGCCCGCTCGATCTCGCTCGTTGCACGCCCCGCCCCCGATCCCCTACGCGTGCTCGCTTGCCAACTCGCCATGCTTGCTGCGCCCCGCCAAGCGTTGACCTGCCGCTCGCTCTGCTGCTTCGAGGCGCCAGGCCGGGAACCAGTAGTACCGGCCCATCGGCGGTACAACCGGCCCAGGCCAAAAATATGCCCCAACAGGCAGATTCGCCGTGGGCCTATAAATGTCTTCTCTCTCTCTCTCCTTTTGGGCTGCTTCTTTCTCCCTCTTTCTTCAAGCTTTGCCCTATTGATTCTTACTCTCTTGATCTTGATTTATTCCTCCCCATCCAATGGTTCTTGCATCCATTTGAGAGGAAGATAGAGGAAATCTAGATCTACATTTTAAGCAAACCAAATCACCTCTTTGTGAGTGTATCTTTGGGATCTAGATCTTGGGGGGATTTTGTGTTGTCCTTGTGTTCTTCCTCTCTTGTTCCCCCAATTGCTTTAGTAGCTTTTTTGGAACTTGAGAGTGAAGGATTGGGGCATCTTTATGGTGTTCTTGCTGTTTTCATTAGGTGCATCGGTTTGAGTCCTCCCAAGAGGATTTGGTTGGTGAAATCAAGAATATTGACCCTCTTGGGTTCTTGGAACCCTAGACGGTTATGTGACCTTTGTGGCATGTTCTTGGGGCCTTCAATTAAGTTGTGAAGCTCTCCCCAAGATTGAGGCCTTGGTGGCAATTATTGGGAGCCTCCAATTAAGTTGTGGAGATAGCCCCAATCTTGTACGGGTTTGGTGACCTTCCTCAAGTGTCCCATAGTGGAACGGGTGCTTGCCGCATGGTGGGTGCTCGGGAGAATAGGGTGAGGCCTCTTGTGGCGTTGGTGGTCTTATTACCGCCCACCCCTCCAATGAGACGTACTCCCTTGTTGGGAGGAACTCGGTAAAATATCATCGTCCCTGCGTGCCTCGGTTATCTCTATACCCGAGCTCACTTATGCACTTTACATTGTGATAGCCTTCATGCTTGAAGTAATATATCTTGCTATCACACGGTTGCTTGTCTTGCTTAGCATAAGTTGTTGGTGCACATAAGTGAACCTTAGTATATCTAGGCTTTGTGCTTGACAAAAGAAAACACTAGTTTTATTCTACCATTATTAAGCCCATCTCACAAAAGTTTTAACCGCCTATTCAACGCCCTCTAGGCGATATGAGTGATCTTTCACCCATGAGGCATGGTACTTCGCCACCTGCTCCTCCATCACCGAAGACCCGCACTAGGCGCCGCGGGCCGACGCCATCACCTTCTCCTCCGTCGTCGAGGGCGTCGAGAAGTGAGGGCTCGTGTCACCTAGGACCATGAACAGGCGGTACATCAAGGACAACCGAAGTAGAGCGGAGGCGCGGTGCAGGAAGAGCGGTAAGAGCAAGGAAGGGAAAGGGGGAAATGAGCGGTGGGTGGGGAAACCGCTCCCCATGGTGCTATTTAACCCCCAGGGAGAGCAACCGTCCGGTGCGCCGCGTGGAACCCCTGGGCCGTGTCGCATCCCCACTCGCCACCCAAGATCCCATGCACCGACGCATCTGATACATTGCAAATGTATCTATAATTTTTGATGTTCCATGCTAGGTTTTATCTACTTTCTTGTGTTTTGTCCACACTTTGGAGTACTTTTCATATGATTTCTTGGACTAACCTATTAACAAGAGCCATAGTGTCTACTGCCTGTTTTCTGCTGTTTTTGGTTCCAGGAAGTTAGAAAATGAATATTCTCGGAATTGGACGGGACAAAAGCCAAAGTTGCTATTTTACCGGAAGACATCTGGAGCCAGAATACGAGACAGAGAAGGGTTGGGGCCCGGCCACACCACCTGGCCGCGTGGCCAGGCCTGGCCCGCGCCAGGGGGTGGTCTGGCCGACCCCAGCACCCCCTCAGCCTCTCCTTCCGCCTATATATTGCCTCTGATACGGAAACCCTAAGTACCCGATCAAAAATCCACGAAAGAGTCTGTAGCCGCCGTCATCTCCATCCCTAGATCGAGAGGGATCTTCCGGCACCACAGCCGGAGAGGGAATTCACCCTAGAGGCCTTCTTCATCACCATGCAAGCCTCCGGTGTGATGCGTGAGTAGTTCATCTCTGGACTATGGGTCCATGTAGTAGCTAGATGGCTGGTTCTCCTCCTTTGTGCTTTCATGTTTAGATCTTGTGAGCTCCGTTCATGATCAAGATCATCTATTTGTAATCCATACATGTTTTGTTTGCGGGGATCCGATGGATATTGAGATGCTATTTCATATTGATTATTGATTCTATCATGTCTTTGTTATTTGTGATCTTGCATGCTTTCCGCTGTTAGTAGCTATCTTGTCCAAGTAGATGCTAGCAACTCCAAGAGTTAGTATTTATGCTCGATAGTGGGTTCATGCCTCCGTAACTGGGAAGTGACAGAAATCTCTAAGGTACTAGATGTGTTGTTGCTACTAGGGAGAAAACAACAATCCTTTGTTCATAGAACAATCGTATTGTTTACTTTACACGCAATTAATAAAGCAATAATCTGTTGCTTGCAACTTAATACTAGAGGGGGTTCGGATGATAACCTGAAGGTGGATTATTAGTCATAGATGCAGTTGGGTGGCGGTCTATGTATAATGTTGTAATGCCCAATCAAGTGTCAAAGGAGTCAAGATGATTAGTATATGCTTATATGCTTTCTCGATGTTTGTCAATTGCCCCATTGTAATTTGTTTACCCAGCATGTTATCTATCTTAAGGAGAGCCACCTCTAGTGAACTATGGACCCCGGTCCTTTCTTTTACATACAATCTACAAACTGTTTACTGCTTTGTGTTTACTTTCTGCAAACTATTACTTCCTTCCATTCGATACGTTTAATCCTTTGTTTTCAGAAAAACCGGTGAGATTGACACCCTCATCACAAGTTGGGGACAGAGTTCTATGGTTGTGTTGTGCAGGTCTCCACGTTGCTGCTGGCACCGGTAGTGCGCCGTGCCAACGTTCAGCTAGCTACACCTTTGGGGTGGTTCCTTGCTCCTAATGGATTGATAACCTTGGTTTCATAACTGAGGTGTGGCATCCCGCTAAAACCACTACTAAAAAATCGCTATGTTTTTGTGCATTGCATCATCATGACTGCATGCTCATGTCATCATGCCACATTGCATTTGAGCATCGTCATCATCATGCATGGTTTTTGTCTAAAACTATTTTCGAAAAGTCTGGTTTTGTTTTCTAAATGCCGTCTTTATTTCAAATTAAAACCTGACCTCTTCCGGATATTTTTGTTTTGTCTAAAAACTGTTTGCGAAAGGTTTTATAAAATAAAAATAAAACAAATATTTTTATTAGGGGAGGCAGCCGGCCAGGCCAAAGGCCCAGCCAGCCAGCCTACAACCCCACCTATCTACCCAGCCGCACACACATACACCCACACACACACGCACGCCGCCGTAGCAAACTCCCACCCCGCCGCCACCTAGGCTGCTTGCCACCTCACCCGAGCCAACCCCGTCTCGCCACCTATACCCCAGCCCCACTTGGCCCGTCTCGTTTTCCGCATCGCCCGCACTCCCCCAGCGCCTCACCAACGCCACCTCATCTCCCACTCACGCGCCTCAGCCGCCACCTGCCACACCAACCGGCCGCCCCTGCCCGCTCCCGCCTGGCCCTACCCCACTGCATGCCGCCGACCCGCGTCGCACACAAGCCGCGTGCAACACACACCCCGGCCCCACCCCACATCGCGTCCCGCGCCTGCGCTCTCTCTCTGTGCGCGACGGACACGCGACCCAGCGCCTCGGTCTCGATCCCCTCGCCTCTCACCTACCTCGCTCGCATCTCACCCCACCAAGCACCCTGCCAACCCCGCCGCCGACGCCTCCGGCACTTTGTCGGCGCCCGCTGCCATGGCCCGAAGCGCCTTGGCGCCTCCGAAGCTCCGCCGCCCGCGCAGCTCTGCCCACGGCCGCCACGCAGCTTCGCGCCGCCCATGAGCCCTGCTCCCCACGGCCGCCCTCCTCGTTGCCCTGCAAGCCGCCATCCCCGCGCCTCCTCGTCGTCGACCCCTCCGCCGCTCGCCCGGGGCCCGAGCTTCCTCCACCCTCTGCACGGACTCCTCGCCAGCCCGGCCGTTGACTTCACCGCGTCGCTGACCGTCAGCCGTCCCCACCCCGAGGCCGCGCCGACCCCACCTGCGCCCCTCCGTAACCACGGCTGCCCGAGCTCGCCCAGGCGCCTCTGTCTCCGCGCCCTTCCTCTCCGTTCGGCCTCACCGGAGCCCCGTCAGCTCCGCCGGCTTCTCCCGCCGCTGTCGCGGCCTCCTGCGAGCAGCTCCGCCCCGCGACCCCTTCCACTCTCTGCTGCCACGCACGTGAGCCCTGGCCCGTGACCCTCTACGCTTTGCACGCTCCTGCTCTGGTGCAGCAAGCGCGCCGCGAGGCCCCTGCTCCAACCAACCCTCGTGTCCGACCTCGCCTCGCGCATGTCTTGTTCCGGCGTTTTCTCCCTGCATCACAAGGCCTTTTTCAGATACAGTCTTCGGTTGTTTGTTCCCTCGTGTGCGCCTTGCTTTTGCGTGGCTAAATGCAAGATCTGCCAAGACCTTCCATCGGATAAGATCGACAAGTGGACCGGTGCTCCTCGGACAAGCTCGACCCCGGAAACCACCGGTGCGAACCCAAAACCATCATCGGCAGTCGACATGATCACCAACACGTTTCACCAAGAACCTCGTCATGGATTCCAAGATCTTTGCCCTAGAACCACAAGACCGACACGAGTCGAGACCCGAGGACTACGACAAGATCGTCCCAACCCGCCATGTTCGCCTACCCGGACACCGTGCGACAAGATCTACTTCCCGGATTCGAAGACCTCGGTACCCGATCCACTTGAGTTCGCCATCGACGACAAGATCGACACCGACCAGGGCGAATCCGATGTGCCCCCGACGCCAAACCAAGTCCTTCGACAACCTCTGAAGCCTGATCCCCGACGAACCTGAGACCGAACCCCGAACCCCCCGGAACCCAAGATCTTCCGAACCCAGATGTGTGACCCTAAGCCCCTATTTTTATAATATGACATATACCTGTCGCATCATTAAATCATCATGCTTGCATACATGTCATCTGGTGGGTTGGGTTAACATATACCTGTCGCATCATTAAATCATCATGCTTGCATACATGTCATCTGGTGGGTTGGGTTAAATAGTCGATTCACCTAAATTAAATATGGAGTCTATATGCGGGCTATTCTAGTCTTATTTCGGACTTCATTTAAATTTGTGTAGCGAACCGATGCTATGTTCTGTCTTGTTAAGTCAACATTTAAATTGTAGGGTAGTGAAACAACTCGAACCATTTAATTAATTGTCGGGACCCCGGTTCCGCTTAATACTGCCTAATTGCACCGCATCTCCATCATAACATAATCATGCCGGATCTTTTGCCGTAGTATTAAATAGTGCGTCCGGTGTTTCTTCTAGTGTTTGCTTCTTCGCGGATTAGGCCGATGAGTTGATGCGAGTATCGACAAGTTCTCCGGATATGAACCTTCGGCAGTGTTTCCCAGACGAGCATCTCCCCCTTCTACGTATTTTGCATTTACAGTCTTTATTTCCTCCTGTTGATCTATTGCTATCTATGTCGCGATGCTTTAGTTTCCGTGCACCATTTATACCCCTTGCAGCCTCTATATTGCCATGGACACATCCTATTACCCGTTGTTTGATAAATAGTCGGCCTTGCGAGTCATAGTTGCTTGCTCATGTGCTGCTTTGCGTCGTTGTTGTTCCATCGTTATTGGAAGGTTGGCACATGCTTATTGGTGGAGATGATCATGACTTTAAATACAACTATTAAATTGCTGGGATAACTAATGAAAGAGGCACCAGTGGGCAATATATGCTATTTGGTTTTTATGTCCACTTGTGTCCCGTAGGCCCCGAGTACTTGATACCTGTTCCTTGACTATTCACGCTATCCACATCCGGGAGACCCTATGGGATCCCCCTGAGCCAGAGCTTGATTCATTTCTATTTCTTGGGGCCACAAAGTAGTTTGGGGCTTTATTACTATCCTGTACTTATGCCATGTTTTACTGCTTTATTTAAGATTGTGCGTGGAGCACCTGTACTGTTTAGGATTGCGGAGTGTTTTTGCGGTATCAACAAGCCCAGTCACACTTTTGGGTTCCCAGTCGTTTACAACCATTGGCGCAAACCTTGGGTCCGTCTCGGAGCCGGCCAACTTCGTTGCGGGTAGCTTAATGGGGTGGCCCCTGAAATATTTATGAATCCTGTGATTGCTTTGTCGTGAAAGCCTCGTTGGGTTTTGAGTTGGTTTTTCCGAGGTTGATCGAGTGTGTGTTGCTATTTGTGCACCCCTGCAGGGTAAATCTTTCTAAAAGCCGTGTCCGCGGTTATGGACGACTTGGAGCACAGTATCTCGATCATAGACAAGCATAACTAAAGTAGTGCTATGAATTTGACTTAATATGTGACTAGTAATCAACTTTACTACAATGGAATGGATAATAAAAGTGCCAACAACTGGTGGAACTAGGGTGATCTGTGTCATACTATACCTTCCTAGTAAGTATTACAACTCCAATGGAATGTGACAAAAGTGCCAACAATTGCTGGGTTTTGGGATTCCTCAGGAAAATTATATCTGACTAGTAAATGTTCCAACTACCACAGAATGGTTAATTAAAACTGCCCACTACTTATGCTTCAGGATGACTCATGCTATTTATATCTGACTAGTAAATGCTGCAACTATAATGGAATGCATAAAACTGCCAACTGTGTGAGTTCCTTGGTTTGAATTCCTCGTTTGGTCTCGAGGGGGAATACCAGGATGGGTATGATTGGTGTTAGTATAAGGTTGGTTCCGAATAGGTCTTTCTTATCTATCTCTAATAGCCGACAGTTAATCGAGTCTCTATAGGTTGTTTAGTACATGCTGCGCTGCCGCTTCAGTCCACCATACCTATGTAGGCGAGAGCCGCCGAATTCTAGCCTCGCTGTAATCGGCCTCGATCGACGCCTCTTTTTCCTTTGCCCTTTGTTGTCACCCCTTTTGTTTTAGCAGGTTTGAGATCGACGTCGTTAGCAGGGTTACCCTTCCGGCTTGGCCTGGGCAGGGTTATGGACGCCATTGGTTATTCTTCAGGGCTCTTAGCCCCATTTGCATCTTGTCCGTAGTCGGACGCTCTATCGTTTGCAAGGTGATTTGGATCTTCGAATAGTATATCTGTATTCTTGACTCATGGAGTCGTTGTTGTATATATCTGTTCTGTGGGTTCTATTGTGGACTAATGTGTAATGGTATTACTTTGTTTTCCACCCCCACGAAAGTGCTCGGTATGGCCCTGAATCGTTTCTATGCGGGTTTGGCGGGAAGCGCTAAAACTTGCATAGGGCCGATTCGAGGGTGTTACATGAGGGAAACTTACTGCTGTGTTCATCATAGCTTCCTCTTGGGGTTCCCCAACGAGCTCGTTAATACACGAGCCAGCAAGTATTTTTCTGGTGCCGTTGTCGGGGAGTCAAGGACATCTTCACAAGGGGAGTCCCTCATAACCAATCTCTTTACTTTGTTATTTTTGTTTTGCTTAGTTTCTTTTTGCCTTGTTTGCTTGTTTTGTTATCAAAAAACACACAAAAAAATAGTTTTACTAGTTTGCTTTTTTATTTAAAAACACAAAAAAATTAGTTCCTATCTTAAGTTGCCTTTATGTCAAGCTTTGCTCGAATCACTATGTCACCCGAGGAAATGATTTTCACTTTTAAACAAGGAATTGAGGAAAGTTTCAAGGAAGCTTGGTCTAGAATCTCTGATGTACATGGAAAAACTGAGCCTAAAATGACTCAAAGCTTGTTCCTTAGCAGTTTTTATCTTGGGATTGCTCTTTGCTATAGATATGCTTTAGATGCTGTTGTGGGAGGAGATTTCCTCCAATGTAATGAGGATGATGCTATTAATTCTATAAAGAAATTGATCTTTACTTAAAACTTGCCTAGCAAAACTGATATTTCTTTCGCAAGCATATTTGCTAGATTAAACACTCTTGAGACCCACACTACTAGCTTAAAAGATTGCTATAATACGCTTAGGGAGCATCATAATTATGTTCCAATAAATTCTGAACCATCAAAGTGGCTCCCCACAGTAAAGATTGATATAAATAATGAAACTTTTCAAGCTCGCTGTGATATCATGTCTGAATTTTGTCTTATGCCAAAAGATATTTATGAATCTTTGAATCTTTGGGGGCTTTTCTGATGGGGGAAAGAAATATCTCTTGCTAATAATGCTACAATATTACCTATTGGAATAGCTGAAGGAGTGTTTACAAAGATCCTTGGGAAAATGATTTCTACTGATTATCTTGTTATTGAATGTGCAGGAAAGGGACAAATTACACTTGGAAGGTCCCTATTAGAACTCCTTGGAGCAATAATAGATGTGGGAAAGGGGACCATGCACCTTGCTTCTCCACCAAACAATCATATTTTCCCCAAGGTTAATAATAAAAGTAAGAAAGGTAAGAGCAAGAAATTTGGTCTTAATGTTTCTTCATTTGAAGACACTTGATTCTTTTTCTTGGTTCTTATGCCTAACTTAAAGGCGTTAAAGAAAAGTACTTATTGAGTGTCGTCGGATTGAGGACAAGTACGCCATGAGGGGGTCCTCGAGGCGTGCAAAAGAGAGGGGTGTGAGACGTACAGTATTTCGGGACGGTGAGCACACAAGTTTACCAAGGTTCGAATCCGCCGGCTTTGGACGGATCCTACTCATGCTAGCAATCCAGTAATACGGCAGAGCCGGAATATGGGTTACAAGGGTTTCGCCTGTGTGAGTTGAGATTGTAGATTATTGAGGTGCCCTAAAGGCTCTCCCTAGGACGGCTTATATAGATATCTAGCCTAGGGTTTACAGGAGAGATCTATCCGGCTACGACTAAGAGTCGGTTACAGAGTAAATCTTGAACTACAAGTAACAGTATGGGCCTAAGTCGGTAAGTCTTCTAGGCCTTCCCGTAGCCGGATTGGACTCCGTCTTTCTCCCTGACTAGGCCGCCCGTGAAGCAATGCTCTAACCCGAAGTGGGCCACCCTGGTCAGTGAGGAACTGTGAGGATACCCGGGGAGTATATCCCCAACAACAGTCCCTGGAGGCCTCCAAGATCCAAAGTCGGATTTATCATCATCTAGCTTGATCTTCGGATTGCAGAATCTTGAAGGGTTCCTGAAACTTCACAATAAAAAATACGATCCGGGTCTTAAAAATAAGTCGGACCTATCAACAGGTTACTCGGATTTTCCAGCTCGATTTCAAACTAAGCCGGAACTTGGTCTCCAACGCCACCTGACACAAGCATGGTCAAGTCACGTCATCTGACAGGCGTTCCGTCAGCACGACCATTGGTGGGTCCACGGTCCGTGGAACCGAGGCGCCATTTCAATGCGTGCGTGGAGATCGAGGCGACGCAAGTATCGCGTGGGTCCTTTCCAGTTCCTTCCACGACGCGTGGCGGTTACACTGTAGCATTTGCACGAATCTTGGCGCAGTTAGGTGGATATAAGGTGTTTGGATTTTTCCTTCTCCTTTCCACCAGTCCTTTGCCGTTTCCTTTCCTCCCAATCCTCCCTTAGAGATGAGTGCGTATGCTTCGTTGTGCGAGGGCTTTCTCGGCATTAGGCCGAGTCTGACTCTCTTCCGGTACTATTTCCATGTCCGGAGAAACTCCATTACCGCCGGTGTTCCTTACATCACCGACACTATTAGTTTTTCGCTTAGACATGACCGGGCGTATCCCAAAATTCTAGCTAGTGACTCGGTCAAACAATGGTCAGCCACATTTTTCTATCATAGGGATATTCCGGCTCCCGGCAAAGCCACTGCTTTGCCGGCTTTTATCGACAGAGCCGCCACGGCCCAACCTTCCTGGGACGAGGCTGCTCCGGCTCTTTCCGACGATCTGATCCTTGCTAAGAGGCGGATCGAATATTTGATTAAGCACAATGGTCTGAAGGGATCCGACTTGGTCCAGTGCTGGGTCTCACGTCGGATCCAGCCACTTCAGTACCACGGAACCCGACTGATGCATTCCATTACGTCTTCTCCGAAAGACTCCCTCCGCATCAGCTCCAAAGCCTACACCACTCAAGGCTACATAAGCCAGATCAAGTGGCTGATCAAGGAGCGGATCGAGAGGAGAATTCCGGAGGTTTCTCTGGATATGCACACGGCAGAAACCCCGTGGTGCCGGTAAGCTTCCATCATCACACCTTTTATGTGTTTCATTCTTTGAGTTATATCGCAATACTGATGTGTTTTCTTCTTTTCAGCTTGCTGACCTCCCCGAGTCAGAACTTGCTCCGCTCGAAGGATATCCTCCGGAGTTCTCTCAGGAGGTAGAAGTGGTCCCATTGCTGGACCTTGCGCTCAAGAAGCGCAAAGCTCCGACAGTGGATGTTGGCACAAAGGAGGTGCTTGTCGTGAAGAGGTAACTTTCAGTCACAACTTTCCGCCTTTGTACTTTACTCAAATTTCTTTCCGAGATGTAATGTTTCCGACTTCACTACATTCTCAGAGCAAAACCGCTCGTCAAGGCCAAGGGGAAAGGGATTTCTTCGAAGCCGCTGCGGCAGACGAAGCTTACCATAGCTTCCCCTGCCGTGGCTCCTCCGACTCCTATCCCTCAACCTTCTGCAACACCGGTTATCTCGCCGGACGCTGCAGAAGATCCGGCTCCTTCAACGGGGCCTGTGAACCTTGGATTGCAAACTGACGTCACCACGGTGCGTCAGATCTAGATAAGGGTGAAACCTTCTTTGGGTAATGATCCCTCGGCAGAAACCTTCGCGGAAAACCTCATCAGCAATCCGGGACTTGCTAAGTTTGGCCTGTCTCGGAAATCTGCTGAAGAAATCCAGCGGCTCGCCAGGTAATGCTTGGAGAAAAGCCATCTATCTCCTGAAGAAGAAGCGCAAGAAGCAGAGGACGTCAAGTTCTCTGACCTTCTCGCCCAAGTCCGCCTTCGCGATGAGAGGATTAGGTCCGGTGAGCTTCCAACAACTCCAGTGATTCCTCTGACTCTCGCTGAAAAGGTGGCTGCTGAAGTGAACGCGGGTTTGGATAAACTCACCCGCGAGCAATATGTAAGTCGGAATTCCATCTCCTGTATTTTCCATTATGTTATATCATATCCTCTAGCCCCCAAGCATAAAGTAGGATAAATAATCCGGGTTTATGCTTCATTAGGATGCCAAAGAACGAACTAGTGTAGCCCCCAAGGCTCGTGCTGATATTTAGCAAAAATATTAGCCCGAGCCTTAAGTAGCTTTTTGACTTTGGGTATTCTGACTTACAGAAAGTATGTTCCTATAACCAGGAATTACTGACCAATGTCTGCGACAAGCGGAGAGAGATCAAAGCTCTTCGGCTTAAAAATGCTGAACTCAAAGTTGCCAAGGATGAGGCTGAAGGTAAACATTCCGAGACTCAAACCTTGTCCTTGTTATTTTCAATGTCGAATTTTTCTGAACTTTTGTTCTTTTTGACTTACAGCGCTGGTGAAACAATCCGTCACCATGATTGAAGAGGCCGAGAACCTCAAGACCCTGGTGGTGGAGAACAAGGGACATCGCCAACAGCTGGATAAGCTTAAGGCGGATCATGAAAGGAGCATAGCTCAAGTCCTTGAATCCTCCTCCATGGCCACTGATGAGCGTGATCGCAAGATCGCTGCTCAAGATAAAATAATCTCGGATCTCAAGAATGAGCTTGGCAGAGAGAAGGATATGTCCTGCGCCTGGCTGAACTCCAGTCTCCGGAGGAGAAGACCAAAATTGACGACGTCATTTTTGGTACGTTCCATCTATCTGACTTGTCTCTTTCTTCGACTTTTATCAATGTCGGATTTTTCTTAACTTGTTTTGTGTATAGGTCCTCTGAACTTGACGGACTCTTCCTCCTCCGAGCCCCACACCCACCGGCTTACCCAAGTCGGTGACTTGCTTCATGACTTCCGCCAGTCCCTTGAGGACGTCGGCGAAGCTCTCAAGATTCCGGACATGCCAAGCATGTCGGATTTTCAGGTGCGGGACAAGGCGAAGGAGACGCCGCAACTTGTTCGGGACTGGAACATGTCCTACGCGCGGACTGCTGCACAGAACACTCTCACCATGGTCATCAGCCACCATGGAAACATGGAAATATGGCAAGTGACCAGAGGGTACTGCAAGGTAGACAAAGACGGCCAGGAGCAGGACCTTCAAGCCATCATGCATTCCTGCGTCGGATATGGGTGTCACATAGCTGACCTGACCAGCTACGAGATCCCCTTCTTCACCCGCGTGGCTACTCCGCCTCCTCCTCCGGAAGAACCAACAGAAGTTTCTGATGATGAATGCACCACCTCGGATGCGGACATCTCGGAACGATATCAAGGCGGAGTAACCAGCGAGCCGGCAACTCCTTCATCTCCTCCTGCATCATAGACCAGAAACTTATGTATTATTCCGGAAAAAACATGATGCGTTTGTAAATATGTAATACTTTAACTTTGCTAGTGCTAAGCTTTTGATCTATTCAGCACTTTTCGGCTTTGAAATTTTTTGTGTGCCTGAAATGTTTACATAAGCACTTGTACTTTTTCGTCTCTACTTATCGTTTATCTGGCTTTCCACCTCGTCCCTTTCATGAGCCGGCTAAACCTTCTGCCAGAAACTTTGCCGAGCAATGGAGCCCAATTGCTAAACCAGTTTAAACTCGGAAACAAAGCCGGCTTCCAGTACCAACAATTCACTACTCGGAAAATGCCCGCATCCAGCAATCAGACAAATAACCAAAGTAAAGACTAGAAACTTTAGAGTTATACCCGAGGGTAGCAATTTTAGAATCAGAAATCTAAACCAGAACGAACATGAGCATAAAGTACTTTCAAGCATTCTGGGATTTTTGACTATGACATGATCATTCAGAAATAAGATGGTAAAAACTTCGCAGAAAAATTTGAGGCAACCAAAACTTTTATTTCTCACAGAATCATGTACATATATATGATTACAAAGAAGGATAAACTTAGAATAAAAGGGACGTAGCTGAGCAATATTCCATGGTCTATCTAACTCATCCGGATTCGTACTGCCTCCAGCTCTCTTTATCTTCTTAGTAGCAGGTCTTTCTTTGACTGGCCTCATGTTAGTTAAGTAGTACGATCCATTGTGCAATACTCGACTAACTAAAAAGGGCCCTTCCCATACTGGGGAAAGTCTGTGCTTTCTTTGTTGCACAAGCCGGAGAACCAACTCGCCTTTATTGAAAGATCGGTTTCTGACTCTCTGGCTATGATACTTGCGTAACTTCTGCTGATAGGCTGTAGATCTCATTTCAGCAACAACGCGAACTTCTTCGACTAAGTCGAGATCATTTTGTCGAGAAATCTCGGCATCCTCTTCGATATACGCGGCCACTCTAGGAGAAGTATGAATCAAATCACTAGGAAGAACTGCTTCTGCACCATAGACCAAGAAGAAATGTGTGTATCCCGTTGACCTGTTTGGAGTTATTCGTAAACTCCAAATTACAGAGGGTAATTCCTCTGCCCAAGCCCCCGCAGCACGTCGTAGTGGTGCTTCGAGGTTCGGTTTTAGGCCTTGTAGAATTAAACCATTTGCTCTTTCGACTTGTCCGTTAGCCTGTGGATGTGCGACTGACGCAATGTCAAGCCGGATATTTTGATCGTTGCAGAATTCAGCCAATTCTCCCATAGAAAAGTTACTCCCGTTGTCCATGATAATGCTATGCGGATAACCATACCGGATTATAACATCCTCGACAAATCTTTTGACTGTTGCTCCATCACAACTAGTGACAGGTTTAGCCTCAATCCATTTGGTAAATTTATCCACCATCACTAAGAGGTGAGTAAATCCACTTGGAGCTCGTTTAAAAGGTCCTACCATATCAAGCCCCCAGACCGCAAAGGGCCATGTTATAGGTATTGTTCGCAGCTGATCAGCCGGAACATGAGCTTGCTTGGCGTACTTTTGGCAGCCTTTGCACGTCTTGACTAATCGTTCGGCATCTGCCTGAGCTGTAAGCCAGAAAAATCCGTGTCTAAAAGCTTTTGCCACTAAAGATTTGGCTGCAGCGTGGTGACCACACTCGCCTTCGTGGATTTCTCTTAAGATTTCCACTCCTTCTTCCGGAGATACACAGCGCTGAAAAACCCTAGAAACACTCCGTTTATGGAGCTCACCTTTAATAATAGTATAGGCTTTTGCTCGTCAGATAATCTGCCGGCTCAGCACCTCGTCTTCGGGTAATTTACCATCTACCAAATAATCGAGGTAGGGTTGAGTCTAGCTGGGAATCACAGCCAGAACTGCTATCAAAGGTGAGTCGGATTTGGTCGGATATTCCTCATCTACTCCCTTTATTGAGGGAACTTTGAGGTGCTCTAAAAAAGCGCCATCCGGGACCTCTTTCCGCGCAGAACCTATCCGAGATAGTGCATCTGCCTTCTCATTTTCTGCTCGAGGGATGTGTTGAACTTCAAACCCTTCGAATGATTTAGATAGATCATCCATGACAGCTTTATATGCTGCCATGTGTTTATTTGCATTACAAATATCTGACACTTGCTGAGCAACAAGATCCGAATCTCCGTAACACATCAAACGTCGGATGCCGATATCCTTAGCAATCCGGATTCCATGCAGCAGCGCTTAATACTCGGCAATATTGTTTGTCATTGTGAAGTGGATCTGCAACACGTATAAAAGTTTATCTCCTTGGGGTGATTTGAGCACCACGCCAGCCCTCGAGCCGCCTCGAGCCTTAGACCCGTCGAAAAAGAGGGTCCAATATTCCGACTCAGGGAGGATCATGTTCTCCTTCGTCTCTGTCCAATCAGCGACAAAGTCAGCAATGATCTAGGATTTGATTGCTGTCTGAGGTTTATACTCAATATCGAAAGCTGAAAGCTCTATGCCCCATTTGGCGACGCATCCTGTGGCGTCACTGTTGTTGATTATATCTCTCATGGGAGCTTTGCTCACCACGGTAATTGGATGCTCCTGAAAATAGTGTCGTAACTTACGAGATGCTAGAAAAACACCGTAAGCCAACTTTTTATAGTGCGGATACCGCTGTTTTGATTCTGTCAGGACCTCGCTGACAAAGTACGTCGGACGCTGCACCAGGTGTTCCTGATTTTCCTCTGGTCTCTCCACCACCATGACGATACTAACGACCTTATTTGTCGCAGCAATGTAAAGCAACATCGGTTCCTGAGGTTCTGACGCTGCAAGGATAGGAGCAGATGAGAGTACTCTCTTCAGATCTTGTAGTGCAGCTTTAGCTTCGTCAGTCCAAACAAAATCCTTGGTCTTTTTCAGGAGTTTATATAATGGTGCGGCTCTTTCACCAAGCCGGCTTACAAATCGACTGACCGCAGCGATGCAGCCAGTTAATCTTTGTACGTCCTTCAGGCGAGTTGGCCTGAAATATTGAGTATAGCCTTGATTTTGTCTCGGTTCACCTCTATTCCCCTTTGAGACACGATGAACCCTAACAATTTTCCGGCTGGTATTCCAAAGAAGCAATTCTTCTGATGTTGTATTTTCGTAGATTGGCGAACGTTTCCTCCAAGTCGGAAATTAGTGTTTCCTTCTTTTTGGACATCACCGCGATATCATCCACGTATGCATGTATATTGCGTCCGAGTTGGTCGTGGAGGCAACACTGCATCGTGCGCTGGTACGTAGCCCCTGCGCTCTTCAGCCCAAAGGGCATCGTAACAAAACAAAAGGTTCCGAAGGGGGTTATGAATGAAGTTTTGACTTTGTTAGATTCCTTCATCCGGATTTGGTGATAACCGGAATATGCGTCGAGAAAACAGAGGAGTTCCGAGCCTGCCGTAGAATCGATAACTTGATCAATTCTAGGCAGAGCAAATGGATATTTTGGACAAGCCTTGTTCAAGGCAGTATAATCAACACACATCCTTAAATCAGTGATGTCCTTTTTAGGGACCATTACATGATTGGCCGACCACTCAGTGTGGATGACCTCTTCTATAAATCCGGCTAACTCGAGCCGCGCTAGTTCCTTAGCTATTGCCTTACGCTTTTCGTCGCCAAACCGTCGTAAGGACTATTTAACGGGTTTAGCGTTCGGGTTTACATTTAGAGAGTGCTCGACAAGTTCCCTAGGTACTCCGGTCATGTCAGATGGCTGCCATGCGAAGATATCTTGATTTGCTTGGAGAAACTTGATGAGCGTGCTTTCCTATGCGCTACTTAGGCCTACGCCTATCTGGGTCACCTTGGAGGGGTCATCATCCTTCAACGGTGCTTTCTTTATCTCTTATGATGCCTTGAACTCCAGATTTGGCTTTGTCACCTCCTTCTTCGTTGCGGGCATCTCAGACGGATCTATGCTCTTCTTGATCTCCTGGTACTCCTGGGCGTGCAGCACGGCTTCGACAAAGACGGCATTTCCATCCTCGCACTCTCGCACTTTCTTCGGGTCTCCCCTGATGGTGATCATGCCGTTGGGACCTGGAATTTTCATCATATTGTAAATGTAACACGGACGAGCCATAAAAGCCTAGTAAGCCGGACGTCCGAATATAGCGTGGTATGCGCTCTTGAACGGGACCACTTCGAAGGAAAGTGCCTCCGTCCGATAGTTCTTTGGAGTTCCAAAGGTAACATCCAAAGTGATCTCTCCCAGGGAATTATCTTGTCTTCCTGGGACAACTCCGTGAAAGATCACAGAGCTATGGTTCAGCTGGGTCTCCGAGATCTTCATCTGGCGTAGCGTTTCGACATAGAGAATATTGATGCTGCTACCACCGTCCATGAGGGTCTTGGAGAAACCATAACCGTCAATAAGTGGATTGACGATTAAGGCGTATTTTCCTTGCATGTGCAACTTAGGCGGATGATCAGCACGGTCAAATGTGATTGCCACTTCCGACCAGTCCAGATATTGAGGGACAGCCGGAACTGTTGCATTGAGTTCGTGTAGAACTGCTTTCTTGACCTTTGCTGGTTGAGATCCGAGGAAGGTGACATAAGTGTCCTTCTTGGTGGGAAAGTCTTTTTCCCTTCCGACTTGGGATTTGAAGCATCAGCTTCCTCCATGTCGGAATCTTCCTTGGTCTCCTTGTACTTTTCGGGATTTTTCTTTCCCTTCTTCCGCTTGGCTTTGTAGCCGGCGATATCATCTCTTTTGATGTCGTCATTGAAACGACATTCAACGTTGGTGTGGGACGAGCCCCCATTGGCGTCTAGGTGATGCACACATGGGTTATTGGCAATGTCGGCCCAAGAGTAGGTTTTTCCTGGTTGCTGTTCTCCTCTACCTTGGACCCTCGAAGTCCCATGGCCACGCCCATGGCCTCCGCCGCGTCCTCCTCGTCCTCCAGACCCGGAAACAGTAGTAACCACCGCTGTTTCCGTGTTGGGTTTTTCCTCCGAGGTATTTTTGTGTTTTTGCTGACTGAGGCACAACTAGGACGTTGAGTAATCCCTCTGCATCGTCATCAGCATCTGCGTACTTGCTCGCTGTTTCTATCATCTCTTCCAGATCAGTGACCTTGTCACACTACAAGCGGTGACGTCGTAGACCAATTGGGAGCCCTGCGATGAAAGCTTCAATCGCTGTTTGATCGTTTACTCCTTCACAGGAGTTCTTGGTGTCGATCCATTGTCTGAGATAATCTCGGCAAGTTTCTCTGGCTTTCTAGGTGCAACGCTGTAGGTCTCCGACCGAACAGGGCCTCCGATATGTGCCTTCGAAATTATGAAAGAACGCACTTTGCATGTCATACCAGTTATGGATGGTGTTCTCCGGAAGTTCATTGAGCCATGATCGCGCCGTCTTCCACAACATAAGTGGGAGATATCGGGTTGCGACCAGGATGTTTCCGCCTTTGGCGATGCAGCAAGCTTGGAAAAAATCCTGTAGCCAAGTGTCTGGCCGAGCAATGCTGTCGTAGGCTTGGATGTGCCATGAGATAACAAATCCTTCCGGGAATCTTGTAGCTCTGATGTGTGGTCCAAAGCACTTTGGGCCCATGTACACGTCATCGTTTTCATAGCGCCGCGCCTCTATGTTGGAATTGATCCTGTGCCTTGCGTCGTTCGGGGATAGAGATCGTCCCGAATGCCGGCTATGGTTGCGGTGCCGTGGAGCCGGACTTCGGCTTCTGCCACCACCTCCTCCGCCATGTCGTCCTCCTTGCCCTCCTTGGGAGCCGTAGTTTGACTGTGTGGTGGAGAGGGTGGGGAAGCTGGATAATTTCCGGCTGATCGCCGGCCTCCGTCCGGAGCGTCATTATTCCGGTTCCGGGGAGGATCTTGACTACGACGAGCCCCCTGCCGGCTTGTGCCAGCATGGTTTCCGTCGTTTCTTCGTCCATTGTTCCCACCATGGTGAGGCTCAGCCGGACGGCTTGCATGCTTAGGAGGTGGCATCTTTTGACGATCCTCCTCCCGTCGTTTCTCTTTATCTTCTCCCCTTCGATTGTTAGAGTCTCGTCGGGGAGGGTTCGTCAGATTCAGTGCAGCAATGGCATCTTTCTCGGCCGCTGGGGCGACGTTGCTCCAGTTACACGAAGTTCTGTGATGCTGTCCTGACGATCCGGTTCTTGCATAATTGTCTTCCCGGCGTTCGGGGTGATGATACTGCGCCCGGACATAATGGGATCTTACGCCAGTCCATGCCGGATCTATGCGACATTGGTCAGAATCCGAGACCAGTTTTTGACTTCCGGACAGGGCGACCTTTTGCTGCTCCAGTCCCTTATTGAGTAGCTTGATACCCAAACGGATCTCCTCCGGTCCTGGATTAGCCGATAGAATTTCTCGGGCCGCCACGGTATTCTGTACCGGGATTGGGTATAACCAATCTCCTTTGCTATCTTTCCATGGCTTCCCCATCTCATCTCCGAAAAGGACGACATGGACAGTTGGGAACTGGTCGTCATTGGTGTGACGTTTCCGTTTCTTCTGGTGCAACCGAGACATGTAGTCCTTAGTTGCCATGTGTTTCTTCTCCACCTCGATGTTTTTGGCTTCATCGAGGAGTTGTTGACGATGCGCTTCTAGGGCTTTGGCCCTTTCTTCTAGCTCTTCAGCAGTAAGTTCTGCAGCTGTAGGGATAGGTGTGGTTAATGCATCATCGATGAGTTTACGCGCACCTTCGGTGATCACGTGTCCGTCCATCGATTCTTCTTTTTTCGGCTCTTCTGGGATAAGTGCTCCATCCGAGTCTTCTTCGTATTCCTCGGCAATCACCTCCTCTGTCAGAGGGTCTTTTGTCGGGGTCTTGTTCTTCTTGTTCTTCTTCTTTGCCTTCTTGGCAGCGCCGGTAGCAAAGACGGCTTTGGGTCCGTTTCCCGGAGTCAAGCTCTGGTCGGTACTTTCGGACATCTGGACTTCGGGATTATCTCCGACGTCCATGTCATCCTGCGCTTTGGGGGAGTGTTCCCCGGATCCTTCATCCATGGCTTCTCCTTCTTCTGCAGCTTTGGAGTTATACTCCTCTTCATATTCCGCGGAGAACTTTCAGAAATCTGCTGACGTCATCGATTCATCCGAGGATGCGGGTACGTCGGCGTTTGTTCCAATTGCCTCCAGCATAGAGTCGGTGTTTTCCCCAGCATCAGCAGAGCCGGATCCGGATCCCACATATCCGACGAAGTGCGATGCGTGCTTCCTGAGGTACCTGCGGCTTTCGCGATCAGCCATGTCGAAACTTTTGATGGTCTCGAGGATTGCATCTGCGCTTTCGCCTTGCAGTATCATACGTTTTAGTGTGTACCTTAGGAAAGGTCTGTCTGTCCCGGCATCATCAGAGCCGGAATAAGTGTCGTTGATATGCTCCTCCTGGACTTCGACTTCCGCGGGTGGGTCGATCTGGGATCCGGCTCCTCCAGGGAGATCCGCTCCAGATTCGACTTGGGCCGCTAGGTCTTCTTCAGGCTCGGATTTCTCCACTATCTCCGCAACAGGTGCGGGCTGGGTGGGATTAGGGTTTTCTGAGATCCGGAACTCTGCCGCCTTCGCGGACAAAGGGGACCCAGAAGATTCTTCTGCCTCTATCATCACCGCTGGGGTGGGTTGGGCAGGTTCAGCGAAACCGATGTAAACATCGATCTCGCCAAAAGATATGATTGTGTAGGCAGTCACGGCCTCCTTAGACGGAATCCAAGTCTCATCGAGAACGATGAGAGGGACGTCACTGGCGTAGAGGATGCGACCGATGGCGATGGTCTCGCCGATTCTGATTCTTGCAGATTCCGCTCGGAACACAGATCCGAAGCTCACTTGCCCCACGGTGGGCGCCAACTGTCGTCGGATTGAGGACAAGTACGCCATGAGGGGGTCCTCGAGGCGTGCGGAAGATAGGGGTGTGAGACGTACGGTATTCCGGGACGGTGAGCACACAAGTTTACCCAGGTTCGAATCCGCCGGCTTTGGACGGATCCTACTCCTGCTAGCAATCCAGTAATACGGCAGAGCCGGAATATGGGTTACAAGGGTTTCGCCCGTGTGAGTTGAGATTGTAGATTATTGAGGTGCCCTAAAGGCTCTCCCTAGGACGGCTTATATAGATATCTGGCCAAGGGTTTACAGGAGAGATCTATCCGGTTACGACTAAGAGTCGGTTATAGAGTACATCTTGAACTATAAGTAACATTATGAGCCTAAGTCGGTAAGTCTTCTGGACCTTCCTGTAGCCGGATTTTACTCCGTCTTTCTCCCTGACTAGGCCGCCCGTGAAGCAATGCTCTAACTCGAAGTGGGCCACCCTGGTCAGTGAGGAACTGTGAGGATACCCGGAAAGTATATCCCCAACATTGGGAGATAACCCAAAAGTTTTAGATGAGTCTTGGAAGTTATTTCTTCAGTAATAACTGCTCCTTATCTTTTTTATTTGCTTTTTGTGTCAAGAGTAACCTCTAATGAGAGAGAAGTAATGATTGAGAAAGTTGCTGTCCTGAAACAAATTTCTATGCTTCACCATAATAATTCGTGTAAAATCTCTATATGTCCTTTTGAGGCGTGAATTTTTGTGCTTCTGCCCCAGGTTGTTATCTAACTTTCGTTAGTTCAACACTTTTCGATTTGAGCAACATAAGGTCTTCGAAATTTTTTGTCTTTACCTGCTGGTCTGTTTAGACAGATTTCTGCCATTTTCTGCATTTGCTTCTTGTTGGTTCCTTTTTAGTTCTTTGGGGGAATTGAGCTTTTTGAGGGAAGTGCTACAGTAGCTAGTGTTTTAATGGAAGTTTATTGGTGTTAGAACTGAACCTAAGGACTTATTATCTTGAGTGCACTAATGTTGCTAATAAAGATTGTGTGAAGTTTTGTATGAAGGAAAAATTCAGGTGTATGGAAGGAATGAGTAATGAGATGAAGGATGGACTAAAGCTCAAGCTTGGGGATGCCACGCATGTCACCTAAGAAATATCCAAGAAGTACAAGCGTCAAAGCTTGGGGATGCCTTGGGCATCCCCTTCTTCATCAATAAAAATCCCAGGTTTCTTCCAAACGCTTCATTTTTATTATTTCATGCACCGTTGTGTTGTTCTTGGAGCGTCTTTCTTTTTCGTTTTCGTTTTGGTTTTTCGTTTGCTTTGTTTTCTTAGTTTGCTGAATAAATTGGTTGGACCCCCTCTTTCATACATTGGTTTTCAAATAGTTTGGTTTGGTTTGGAAAAGAGTAGGAAAGTTCATGCTTAAGTGTTAAAGAGAGCTTGTTTTTGACTGTGGCCTATGCTTTGTCATGCCATGCTTGATATTGTTTTGGCTTTATGCTTAGTATTCTTTGCTGTACCATGACTTGTTATAAACAATTGAGATTGCTTAATGTGCCTTGGATGAATCATGCGTTGTTTTAGCATATTAAAGCATAGTATAGTGGTATTCTCCTTTGATGCTTTATTTGGGTTGACTTGGCGCATGCTTACACCATGTTATGACTATCTCAAGTCACCATAAGCCTTTATGATCCTTTAGTTTTCAACTTGTAGTATCACTTTATGCTTTGATAAATGATGTTTTGTCGCTCTGCATGATTATGGCCATTATTGCTCTCTTAGTTTGTCGCTCCTAGTCTTTTGCTAGCCTCCGCAACCAAGTATGAGTTCCACTCATGCATCCAACTCCCTAAACCAAGTTATTCCAAAGAGTCCACCATACCTACCTATTAGCTTATGCAATTCCAAGTATATTCATGTTTTTGTTTACCTTCCGAATTAAACTTGTTATGAGAAAACTAGTGATTAAAGCTCTCACGAACTTGATGACACACTTTACTTTTCTTGCCCTTAATAAACTTGAACCATTGTGTCGTCTATGTTGTATATGCTTTCACTTATTTGTTGGGAATTAGCAGAACCATGATGTCATGGGGAACGCTTTCAACATTGCACTGGTACTTTGTACCTAGTTGATATCATGCTCTTTTGTCTATGGATGTCATCGGTGTGAAATGAAAGGGGAGCTTGTAAGTCCATGGAGTTATGTATATGTGTTAGAGAAACGCCTGGGTCGCTGGTCTAATCCATGCTGACATGGTGGAAACCTGCAGCGTAACCATAATGAGCTATCTATGAAGCATTCTTCTTATAAAAAAAGAGTCCTATATTGAGAAAAAAGAGAAAAAAGGAGATTATGAAAATAGGAAAGAGAGAAAAAGCACCATATTCCCATGGTAAATAAGAAGATTGCTGAGATGCTCGTTGTCTGCTTGCCTTGTCATTTTGATATGGGGATCCTTCCGTATAATTGGGCAAGGGGTACCCCGTTGGCGGTTCTCTATGATACACATGTACGGAAACCCGCGCCAGGGGGTGGTCTGGCCGACCCTAGCACCCCCTCGGCCTCTCCTTCTGCCTATATATTGCCTCTGATACGGAAACCCTAAGTACCCGATCAAAAATCCATGAAAGAGTCTCAGAGTCATCATCTCCATCCCTAGATCGGGAGGGATTTGAAGCTCTTCCGCACCACGGAGAGGGAATTCACCACGAGGTCTTCTTCATCACCATGCAAGCCTCCGGTGTGATGCATGAGTAGTTCATCTCTGGACTACGGGTCCATGTAGTAGCTAGATGGCTAGTTCTCCTCCTTTGTGCTTTCATGTTTAGATCTTGTGAGCTCCGTTCATGATCAAGATCATCTATTTGTAATCCATACATGTTGTGTTTGCGGGGATCCGATGGATATTGAGATGCTATTTCAGATTGATTATTGATTCTATCATGTCTTTGTTATTTGTGATCTTGCATGCTTTCCGTTGTTAGTAGCTATCTTGGCCAAGTAGATGCTAGCAACTCCAAGAGTTAGTATTTATGCTCGATAGTGGGTTCATGCCTATGGTAATCTGGGGAAGTGACAGAAATCTCTAAGGTACTAGATGTGTTGTTGCTACTAGGGAGAAAACAACAATCCTTTGTTCATAGAACAATAGTATTGTTTACTTTACATGCAATTCGTAAAGCAATAATCTGTTGCTTGCAACTTAATACTGGAGGGGGTGATACATTGCAAATGTATCTATAATTTTTTATGTTCCATGCTTGGTTTTATCTACTTTCTTGTGTTTTGTCCACACTTTGGAGTACTTTTCATATGATTTCTTGGACTAACCTATTAACAAGAGCCAAAGTGCCAGCTGCCTGTTTTCTGCTGTTTTTGGTTCCAGGAAAGTCAGAAAATGAATATTCTCGGAATTGGACGGGACAAAAGCCAAAGTCGCTATTTTACCGGAAGACACTTGGAGCTGGAATACGAGACGGAGAAGGGCCAGAGGGTGGCCACACCACCTGGTGGCACGGGCTAGGCCAGGCCACGCCAGGGGTGGTGTGGGCCCCTCCGGCACCCCCTCGGTCTCTCCTCTCGCCTATAAGAGCCTCCCGATGCAAAAACCCTAAATCATCAAGCCTCCAGCCACGAAAAGTTCCGCAGCGCTGCCGCCACCAAAGGGGAGATTCAGGGAACAGAAAGTCTATGTTCCGGCACCCTGCCGGGACGGGGAAGTGCCCCCGGAGCCATCTCCATCGATCTCCACCACCATCTCCATCGTTGTTGCTGATTCCCATGATGGGGAGGGAGTAGTTCTCTCTCGAGGCTAAGGGTTCTACCGGTAGCTATGTGTTCATCTCTCTATCTATGCATTATCATATTGTGATCACGAGCTTTGTAATCAAGTAGATCTACTTTGCTACTCAAGTGCTTTAATAGATCTCTGCTCTCCCCATGTGTGTGAAAGTGACAGTGTGCACACCATGGTGGCACTTAGGCTAGAGATTACAAATACTTGTTATGAGTTATATTTGGAGTTGGATGTCTTTATGAAATTGCGGTGTTTGTTGGACTCATCTAGTGCTCAAGGTGACAGTGTGGGGTTTTCTAGATGGTAAAGGCTTACTTTGAGATGTGCTGTTATAGCCCTACCAACGACTAGAGTGTCCAACCGGAGAGTAGTTCAGCGTAGTATCATAAAGAAGAATATATTTATATGAGAGTGTTCACTAGTGAAAGTATGATCCTAGGCCTTGTTTCTAAGCATTGAAACACCATTTGCTACTAGATCTGTTACATGTTTGCTTGCTTCCATCTTTATTTAAGTTTGCCTTTAGTCTTTTCCCACGTCAACCACACGCCATCAAGCTATTTTCTATCACCATTACCACTTATAATTATCTATACCACTTGTATTTCACTATCTCTTCGCTGAACTAGTGCACCTATACACCTGACAAGTGTATTGGGGACACAAGAGACTTTTTGTATCTTGATTGCAGGGTTGCTTGAGAGGGGATACCTTTGACCACTTACTCCCTGAGTTCGATAAACCTTGGGTGATCCACTTAAGGGAAAACTTGCTGCTGTTCTACAAACCTCTGCACTTGGAGGCCCAACAACTGTCTACAAGAATAGAAGTGCGTAGACATCAATCTATTTTCTGGCGCTGTTGCCGGGGAGGTAAGGTAAAAGGTATTCAGACCGGAGGATTAAAGAAGAAGAACCTCCCACGGCAAACGCCTATTTTCTGGCGCCATTGCCGGGGAGGTAAGGTAAAAGGTACTCACATCCTCTGGTGTGAGTGCTTGAAGTTATTTCCTTTAGATTCTGCAATTTTGTCTTTTTGTTTCTTGTTTTCACTAGTTAGGCTTAATGGAAAACAACAAAAAAATTAGAGAGCTTTTTAGTATTTTTCCTAAGATAGAACTTGAATTGTCTGAAAAGAAAATTAAAAAACCCATGGAACTTTCTTTGCATGCTAATAGCAATGTTATTAGTATGAATCTTTTGAACACCTTTGTTACTAATGCTATGGAAACGTCTAAGCTTGGGGAAGTTAGTTTTTATGAAAATGATCTTTTTAGTTCCCCAGCTTTAAAGAAGAAAATTTTCTCTGATGATAATTTATCTCCCATATGTGGTAATTCTGATGATACTTGTGATATTTTAAATCCACATACTAAAAGCATCCCTTTTAAAATACCTATAAAAATTGTTGAATGTGTTATGAATAACTGCTATTTTGGAGATGGAACTGTCCATCCTGGTGATCATTTACTCCTTATACATGAATTATGCGAGTTGTTCAAGTGTGCAGGTATTTCAATGAACCAAGTTAAGAGGAAGCTATTCCCTATTTCACTTAAGGGCAAAGCAAGGGAGTGGTATGAGCTACTAGATGATCCTCATCATTTGGAGTGGAAGGAACTTGAATCTCTCTTTTACTCTAAATTTTATCCTCATGAAATTCATAAAGATAGGAACTACATTTATAATTTCCATCCTCATGATGGAGAAAGTATTTCCCAAGCATGGGGAAGATTGAAGTCACTAATGCTCAAATGTCCCATTCATGAGCTCCCCAGTAATATTGTTTTTAATAATTTCTATGCAAGGCTTTCAGGACATTACAAGGACTATCTAGATACTTGTTTAGAGGGATCCTTCACAAGTAAGGAGGTCAAAGCTAAGTGGGATCTTATTGAAACAATTCAAAGCAATACCGAAGATTGGGATAACGACAAAGGTAAAGAACCAGGTATAAACTATGAGTATGATTGCATTAAGTCTTTCGCTGAAACTGCTGATTTTCAAGAGATTAGTGCTAAATATGGTCTTGATCCTCAAATTCTTATTGATTGTTTTAGAGCCTTTGCTTCTCATATTAATGCTCCTAAAGAAAAATGGGACATGTATCATGAGCCTTTTAAAGACACTTGCATGGAAAATGAAATTGTTATTAATGATAGCAATAAACATGCTCAAACCTCTAAAAGTAATATTTCTTATAAGCATGTTAATTTTTGTGGAATAAATAGACCTTGTGAGAATAATCAAATTCAAGAAGAATATTGTATCACCCATAGGAATGAAAAAACTAGAACGTGCTATAGGGATCTAAATGATCATGGTAAAAAAGTGTGTGCCATCTATCCTTTTATTTGTGAACTTTGCTTTAAAGTGGGTCATTTCATTTTTCAATGATCAGGCCATAATAATAGCCCTTCTAATCCAATGAGTACTGCAAGTTTGTATTGTGATGACATGATCACTCCTAATCAGCATGATCAACTTACATTATTTTTGGGGTGTGAAGAGTTATCAAGAAAAACCTCTTTGGTGGATATGAGTGCTTTTGGTATGAATAGTGTCCTGCATGGTTGTCATATTTATTGTGTTGATAATTGCCACACAAATACTTACATACAAAATATTATAAAAGATGAGGTTTTACCAAAATATGACAGGACTAATATGTGTTTTGTTCTTATTAATGAAAAGGAGGAATCCTCCAAAGTTTCTTCTATTGTCTCTAACCATGAACCAGGGTATATGGAGAAGCTTCCTTTCAAGCCTCTCCCTCCTAAAGAGAAGAAGAAAAAGAAGAAGAGGGGGAGTAAAAGGAGAGAGGAAACGGTATTTTCCCCTAAGCATGTTGCTCCTATTATAGTTTTTGATGAGTCTGAACTCGATGATGTTCCTATGCCTATTACCTATAGTAGTGATCATGATTGGGAAGAGCACACTACTTTTGATATTGATAATCTCTTCGGTACCAATTCTGAAAATGATGATGTTAATAATTGCTGCACTATTAGTACTATCCATGCTCCTTCCAATGATGATATGTTTACAAATGATCACCCTTTGGAAGATAACTATTCTATTGCTTATGATGATACTATACCTCCAATATATGATGATTGCAATGATGAATATGATATTTTCAGTCCACCTACTATTGAGGAGGAAATTAATTATGATTACAATATGCCTCCTATATTTGATGATTATGGTGATGAAAATAATAATGATAGCTATTTTGTTGAATTTGCTCCCACTACAATTAATAAGAATGACTATGTTTATGTGGGGAGTATTAATTCTTTTATGCATGTGGCTCATGATAAGAATGTTTCTTGTGATAGTTATATTGTTAATTTTATTCATGATGCTACTGAAAGTTATTATGAGAGAGGGAAACATGGTTTTATGCATCTCAATAATATTAAGTTTCCCCTCTTTACGTTGAAAGTCTTGAAGTTGCACTTGTTTTGCTTTCCTATGCTTGTTGCTTTGTGCTTTCATGACTTATTTCTTTACAATATTCCTATGAATAGGAAGTGGGTTAGACTTAAATGTATTTTGAATTTGCTTCTTGATGCTCTCTTTTACTTCAATTCATATTTCTTATGTGAGCATCTTCTCAAACTATAAAGCCTAACTTAAAGGCGTTAAAGAAAAGTACTTATTGGGAGATAAAACAAAAGTTTTAGATGAGTCTTTGAAGTTATTACTTCAGTAATAACAGCTCCTTATCCTTTTTATTTGCTTTTTGTGCCAAGAGTAACCTCTAATGAGAGAGAAGTAATGATTGGGAAAGTTGCTGTCCCGAAACAGATTTCTGTGCTTCACCGTAATAATTCGTGTAAAATATCTGTACGTCCTTTTGAGGCGCGAATTTTTGTGCTTCTGCCCCAGATTGTTATCTAACTTTCGTTAGTTCAACACGTTTCTATTTGAGCAACAGAAGGTCTTCGAAAAAATTCGTCTTTACCTGCTGGTTTGTTTTGACAGATTTCTGCCATTTTTGCATTTGCTTCTTGTTGGTTCCTTTTTGAGTTCTTTTGGGGAATTGAGCTTTTTGAGGGAAGTGCTACAGTAGCTTGTGTTTTAATGGAAGGTTTTTTGGTGTTGAACTGAATCTAAAGACTTATTATCTTGAGTGCACTAATGTTGCCAATAAAGATTGTGTGAAGTTTTGTATGAAGGAAAATTTTCAGGTGTATGAAAGGAATGAGTAATGAGATGAAGGATGGACTAAAGCTCAAGCTTGGAGATGCCACGTGTGTCACCCCAATAAATATCCAAGAAGTACAAGCGTCAAAGCTTGGGGATGCCCAAGGCATCCCCCTCTTCATCAATAAAAATCCCAGGTTTCTTCCAAACATTTCATTTTTATTGTTTCATGCAAAGTTGTGTTGTTCTTGGAGCGTCTTTTTTTTTCATTTTTTTTGTTTTCTTGGTTTTATTAGTTTGCTGAATAAATTGGTTGGACCCCCTCTTTCTTACAATGGTTTTCAAATAGTTTAGTTTGGTTTGGAAAAGAGTAGGAAAGCTGATGTAAGTGGTAAAGAGAGCTTGTTTTTGACTGTGGCCTATGCTTTGTCATGCCATGCTTGATATTGTTTTGGCTTTATGCTTAGTATTCTTTGCTTTAGCATGAATTGTTATAAACAATTGAGATTGCTTAATATGCCTTGGATGAATCATGCGTTGTTTTAGCATATTAAAGCATAGTATTGTGGTATTCTCCTTTGATGCTTTATTTGGGTTGACTTGGTGCATGCTCACACCATGTGATGACTATCCAAAGTCACCATATCCTTTGTGATCCTTTATTTTTCAACTTGTAGTATCACTTTATGCTTTGATCAATGATGTTTTGTCGCTCTGCATGATTATGGCCATTATTGCTCTCTTAGTTTGTCGCTCCCAGTATTTTGCTAGCCTCCACAACCAAGTATGAGTTCCACTCATGCATCCAACTCCCTAAACCAAGTTATTCCAAAGAGTCCACCATACCTACCTATTATCTTATGCAATTCCAAGTATATTCATGTTTTTGTTTACCTTCCGAATTAAACTTGTTATGAGAAAACTAGTGATTAAAGCTCTCACGAACTTGATGGCACACTTTACTTTTCTTGCCCTTAATAAACTTGAACCATTGTGTCGTCTATGTTGTATATGCTTTCACTTATTTGTTGGGAATTAGCAGAACCATGATGTCATGGGGAACGCTTTCAACATTGCACTGGTACTTTGTACCTAGTTGATATCATGCTCTTTTGTCTATGGATGTCATCGGTGTGAAATGAAAGGGGAGCTTGTAAGTCCATGGAGTTATGTATATGTGTTAGAGAAACGCCTGGGCCGCTGGTCTAATCCATGCTGACATGGTGGAAAACTGCAGCGTAACCATAATGAGCTATCTATGAAGCGTTCTTCTTATAAAAAAAGAGTCCTATATTGAGAAAAAAGAGAAAAAAGGAGATTATGAAAAGAGGAAAGAGAGAAAAAGCACCATATTCCCATGGTAAATAAGAAGATTGCTGAGATGCTCATTGTCTGCTTGCCTTGTCATTTTGATATGGGGATCCTTCCGTATAATCGGGCAAGGGGTACCCCGTTGGCGGTTCTCTATGATACACATGTACTTACGATGACAAGAACTTACCGGTGACTAAACTTGAGTAGCATGAGGATCGGCCCTCGTATCCAAGGGACATGAGATTTCTAACTTATACTTCATCAAGCATGTACACCATAGTTTGTTCACTTTAACCTTAATCACTTCAAGATGCTTATGATAGGGGCAATGAGAGATGAAAGCTATTAATTACCATAATTTTTGGAAGCTCTTTATGAAACTTGAATCCCTACTTCCTTCTATGAAGGCCTTTCTTTTACTTTCATGTTGAGTCTCCACCTTCTATCTTTATGCACCTACTTTGAGAGCATAGTTGCCATTCTTAGTTCTATGTGCATTGTCCCAAGACTAGTTGATTGATGCATACCTTGATATTGTTTGTTTTAAACTATTTGTATCTAGTCACTCTTAGGAACTTTGAAGGTGTCCTATGCATTTATGTTTGCTACTCTATGAGGGACAACCTGAATACTATTATGCTATGTTTTCTTTATGTGAAACAAACAAACGTCTTGCAAAACATTGTTATTCATGAATCTTTTGTTTGTGCCTTTTCATGTTGCAACATAGTTTCTTTGTCTTATTGCTAGAACTTTGTCTTTCATGTTATGATTGAAGTACTATGATCCCAGCTTTGAATGTTTTACAAGTACTTTGATCAAGTTTTGATGGTGCATGTCACCTCAAAAATTATTCTTTCTTTTTATCACTTACCTACTCGAGGACGAGCAGGAGTTAAGCTTGGGAATGTTGATACATTGCAAATGTATCTATAATTTTTGATGTTCCATGCTTGGTTTTATCTACTTTCTTGTGTTTTGTCCACACTTTGGAGTACTTTTCATATGATTTCTTGGACTAACCTATTAACAAGAGCCACAGTGCGGTACTGTTTTCTGCTGTTTTTGGTTCCAGGAAAGTCAGAAAATGAATATTCTCGGAATTGGACGGGACAAAAGCCAAAGTCGCTATTTTACCGGAAGACACTTGGATCCAGAATACGAGACGGAGAAGGGCCAGAGGGTGGCCACACCACCTGGTGGCGCGGGCGAGGCCAGGCCACGCCAGGGGGTGGTGTGGGCCCCTCCGGCACCCCCTCGGTCTCCCCTCTCGCCTATAAGAGCCTCCCGATGCAAAAACCCTAAATCATCAAGCCTCCAGCCACGAAAAGTTCCACAGCACCGCCGCCACCAAAGGGGAGATTCAGGGGACAGAAAGTCTCTGTTCCAAGACTCGGGACGGGAAGTGCCTTGAGCCATCTCCATCGATCTCCACCACCATCTCCATCGCTGTTGCTGATTCCCATGATGAGGAGGGAGTAGTTCTCTCTCGAGGCTAAGGGTTCTACCGGTAGCTATGTGTTCATCTCTCTATCTATGCATGATCATATTGTGATCATGAGCTTTGTAATCAAGTAGATCTACTTTGCTACTCAAGTGCTTTAATAGATCTCTGCTCTCCCCATGTGTGTGAAAGTGACAGCGTGGACACCATGGTGGCACTTAGACTAGAGATTACAAATACTTGTTATGAGTTATATTTGGAGTTGGATGTCTTTATGAAATTGCGGTGTTTGTTGGACTCATCTAGTGCTCAAGGTGACAGTGTGGGGTTTTCTAGATGGTAAAGGCTTACTTTGAGGTGTGCTGTTATAGCTCAACCAACGATTAGAGTGTCCAACCGGAGAGTAATTCAGCGTAGTATCATAAAGAAGAATATATTTATATGAGAGTGTTCACTAGTGAAAGTATGATCCTAGGCCTTGTTTCTAAGCATTGAAACACCGTTTGCTACTAGATCTGTTACATGTTTGCTTGCTTCCATCTTTATTTAAGTTTGCCTTTAGTCTTTTCCCATGTCAACCACACGCCATCAAGCTATTTTCTATCACCATTACCACTTATAATTATCTATACCACTTGTATTTCACTATCTCTTCGTCGAACTAGTGCACCTATACACCTGACAAGTATATTGGGTGTGTTGGGGACACAAGAGACTTTTTGTATCTTGATTGCAGGGTTGCTTGAGAGGGGATACCTTTGAACACTTCCTCCCTGAGTTCGATAAACCTTGGGTGATCCACTTAAGGGAAAACTTGTTGTTGTTCTACAAACCTCTGCACTTGGCGGCCCAACAACTGTCTACAAGAATAGAAGTGCGTAGACATCAGGGGGTTTGGATGATAACCTGAAGGTGGATTATTAGTCATAGATGCAGTTGGATGGCGGTCTATGTATAATGTTGTAATGCCTAATCAAGTCTCAAAGGAGTCAAGATGATTAGTATATGCTTGTATGCTTTCTCGATGTTTGTCAATTGCCCCGCTGTAATTTGTTCACCCAGCATGTTATCTATCTTAAGGAGAGCCACCTCTAGTGAACTATGGACCCCGGTCCTTTCTTTTACATACAATCTACAAACTGTTTACTGCTTTGTGTTTACTTTCTGCAAACTATTACTTCCTTCCATTTGATACGTTTAATCCTTTGTTTTCAGCAAAACCGGTGAGATTGACAACCTCATCGCAAGTTGGGGACAGAGTTCTATGGTTGTGTTGTGCAGGTCTCCACGTTGCTACTGGCACCGGTAGTGCGCCCTGCCAACGTTCAGCTAGCTACACCTTTGGGGTGTTTCCTTGCTCCTACTGGATTGATAACCTTGGTTTCATAACTGAGGGAAACTTACTGCTATGCTCATCATACCTTCCTCTTGGGGTTCCCCAACGAGCTCGATAATACACGAGCCAACAAGTATTTTTCTGGCGCCGTTGTCGGGGAGTCGAGGACATCTTCACAAGGGGAGTCCCTCATAACCAATCTCTTTACTTCATTATTTTTGTTTTTCTTAGTTTCTTTTTGCCTTGTTTTCTTGTTTTGTTATAAAAACACACAAAAAAAATTAGTTTTACTAGTTTGCTTTCTTATTTAAAAACACAAAAAAAATTAGTTCCTATCTTAAGTTGCCTTTATGTCTAGCTTTGCTCCAATCACTATGTCACCCGAGGAAATGATTTTCACTTTTAAACAAGGAATTGAGGAAAGTTTCAAGGAAGCTTGGTCTAGAATCTCTGATCTACATGGAAAAACTGAGCCTAAAATGACTCAAAGCTTGTTCCTTAGCAGTTTTTATCTTGGGATTGCTCTTTGCTATAGATATGCTTTAGATGCTGTTGTGGGAGGAGATTTCCTCCAATGTAATGAGGATGATGCTATTAATGCTATAAAGAAATTGATCTTTACTTATAACTTGCCTAGCAAAACTGATATTTCTTTCACAAGCATATTTGCTAGATTAAACACTCTTGAGACCCGCACTACTAGCTTAAAAGATTGCTATAATACGCTTAGGGAGCATCATAATTATGTTCCAATAAATTCTGAACCATCAAAGTGGCTCCCCACAGTAAAGATTGATATAAATAATGAAACTTTTCAAGCTCGCTGTGATATTATGTCTCTTTGAATCTTTGGGGGCTTTCTGAAGGGGGAAAAGAAATATCTCTTGCTAATAATGCTACAATATTACCTATTGGAATAGCTGAAGGAGTGTTTACAAAGATCCTTGGGAAAATGATTTCTACTGATTATCTTGTTATTGAATGTGCAGGAAAAGGACAAATTACACTTGGAAGGTCACTATTAGAACTCCTTGGAGCAATAATAGATGTGGGAAAGGGGACCATGCACCTTGCTTCTTGTAACACCCTCAAATTGTCCCTATGCAAGTTTTAGCCCTTTCCGCCAAACCCGCATAGAAACGATTCAAGGACGCCCACCAGGCACTTTCGTGCGGGTGGAAAACGAAGTAATACCATTACACAACAGTCCTCGATGGGACCCACAGAACAAATATATATACAATAGCGACTCAACGAGTCAAGAATACAGATATACAATACAAAGATCCAAATCACCTTGAAAACGTTACAGCATCCGAGTACGGACAAGATGCAAATGGGGCTAAGAGCCCTGAAGAATAAACAATGGCGTCCATAACCCTGCCAAAAGCGGAAGGGTAACCTCGCTAACAACGTCGAACTTAAACCTGCTAAAACAAAAGGGTGCCGACAAAGGGCAAAGGAAAAAGAGGAGCGTCGATCGAGGCCAGTACACGGCGAGGCTAGAATTCGGCGGCTCTCGCCTACATAGGTATGGTGGGCTGAAGCGGCAGCGCAGCGGCACTAAACAACCTATAGAGACTCGATACAACTGACGGTTATCAAAGAGGGATAAGAAAGACCTATTCGGATCCAACCTGAAGCTAACACCAAACAAACCCATCCTGGTATTTCCCCCTCGAGACCAAACGAGGAAGTCAGACCAAGGAACTCACACAGTTGGAAATTTTACTCATTCCGTGATAGTTGCAGCAATTACTAATCAGATATAGATAGCATGAGTCATCCTGAAGCATAAGTAGTGGGCAGTTTTAATTACCATTCTGTGGCCGTTGGAACCTTTACTAGTCAGATATAATTGTCCTGAGGAATCCCAAAACCCAGCAGTTGTTGGCACTTTTATCACATTCCATTGGAGTTGCAATACTTACTAGGCATATATAACAAACAACCCATATCCACCAGTTGTTGGCATTTTTAATATCCATTCCGTTATAGTTGAATCTGGTTACTAGTCATATATTAAGTCAAGTTTATAGCACTACTTTAGTTATGCTTGTCTATGATCGAGATACTATGCTCCAAGTCGTCCATAACCGCGGACACGGCTTTCAGAAAGTTTTACCCTGCAGGGGTGCACAAATAGCAACACACACTCGATCAACCTCGGAAAAACCAACTCAAAACCCAACGAGGCATTCACGACAAAGTGATCACAGGATTCATAAAATATTTCTGGGGGCCACCCCACTAAGCTACCCGCAACGAAGTTGGCCAGCTCTGGAACGGACCCAGGGTTTGCGTCAATGGCTGTAAACGACTGGGAACCCGAAAGTGTGACTGGGCTTGTCGATACCGCGAGAACACTCCGCATCCAAAACAGTACAGGTGCTCCACGCACAATCTTAAATAAAGCAGTAAAGCATGGCATAAGTACAGGATAGTAATAAAGCCCCAAACTACTTGTGGCCCCAAGAAATAGAAATGAATCAAGCTCTGGCTCAGGGGGGTCCATAAGGCCTCCCGGATGTGGATAGTGCGAAAAATCAAGGAACAGTTATCAAGTACTCGGGGTCCTACGGGACACAAGTGAGCGTGGAAGAACCAAATAACATCTATTGCCCACCGATGCCTCTGCATTAGTTATAGCTAGCATTTTAATAGTTGTATTTAAAGACATGATCATCTCCACCACTAAGCATCTCCACCATAAACATCTGCCAGCATTCCAACAACTGGGGTACTCGACAACACGAGATCGCACCTGAGCAAGCAACTACGACTCGCAAGGCCAGCTATCTGCCAAACAACAGGTATTAGGAGGTGTCCATGGAAATATAAAGGCTGCACGGGGTATAACTGGTGCACGGAAACTAAAGCATCACGACACGGATAGCAGTAGATCAACAGGAGGAAATAAAGACTATAAATGCAAAATAGGTAGAAGGGGAAGAGATGCTCGCCTGGGAAACACTGCCGGAGGTTCATATCCGGAGAACTTGTCGATACTCGCATCCACTCATCGGTCTAATCCGCGAAGAAGCAAACACTAGCAGAAACACCGGATGCAATATTTAATACGACGGCAGAAGATCCGACATGATTATGATATGATGCATGGCATGGCACAGATGCGGTGCAATTAGGAAGTATTAAGCGGAACCAGGGTCCCGGCATTTAATTAGACGGTTCAAGTTATTTAAAACCCCGCAAATTAAATGTTGTTATCACAAGACAAAACATGGCATCGGTTCGCTACACCAATTTAAATGGAGTCCAGAATAAGACAAAGATATCCCGCATATAGACTCCATATTTAATTATGAGGTGAATCGGCATAATGCCCCCAAACCACAGACAGATATGCATGCATGAACAATTAATATGCAACAAGATATATGGCTAAGATAGGGGCTCGGGAAAAGTTTCACACATTAGCCTTTGGCGATCTTGGGTTCCGGGGGTTCGGGGTTCGGACTCAGGGGCGACGGGGAGAACGGTTCGACGGGATCGGTCTCGGACAACGGGAAGTAGATCTTGTCGCATCCGCGGTCTTCGGGTTAGACTTGGCATCCGGGGTGAAGTGCTTGTCGTTCCTTGGCGATCTTGGCGGTCTTCGGAGTTCGCCATCGGATCCGGGTCAGGGTCTACGGATCCATTGCGATGCTCTTGTCGTACCGGGATGAAGACCTTGGTGTGCCATCTCGATCAATGGTCAACGCGTGTGGAAGTAGATCTTGGCGTATCCGTGTCGACGGCCTTGCGTCCGGGGTCTTGTGCTCTGGTAGAAGTTCTTGTCGCTCCATGTCGGAGACCCAGGGTACCGTTCGCCCGCGTTGTTATCATTAGGAAGATCTTGTCGTGTCGAGACGTCGTGGCCATACCATCACCACTTGATACCCACTGAGAAGGACACCAAAGTTAAAGACACATAATAGAGGCTTCGGTTTAATGCTGCAGCAAAACAAAACGAGGCAGGCGCATACAGAGAGACGACAGACAACAACCAAAAAGGCTCCAGCATATGGCGACAACGATGAGGCACTGCAGCGAGCGTCGGCGGTGGGGCTGCGGCCAAGGAATAAAGGGCAAGGACCGACGATGGGCTCGGCAGCCGGCACACAGGTTGAGGAGGCCGAGGGGGCTTGGCGAGGAGAGGCTGGCGAGGTGGCGACGATGCAGACGAGGCGGACGTCGATGTCACTGAGCCGGCGGAGCAGAGGGGCACGGTAGTGGCCAAGGTCGGGGCGGGCTCGGGCCGGCGGACACGGGGGATGCGGATGATGGGGGGGGATGGGGCCCTGGCGAGCGCGGATGGTCGTCGGCAGAGGACCATGGCGAGGACCCAGCGGCGCTACGGACCGAGGTGGCAAGCTCTGGTGGCATGCAGGAGAGATGCGGGAGGGAGACGCCGCCCTGGGAGGAGCTCCGTGTCGAGGGCATTGGCGGTGGCGGACAGGTGGTCGACGGGACGGCCAGGACGAGGATGAGACGGGGAGGGCAGCGACGGACGCGGCTCGGTGAAAAGCGGCGGACGCAGGGGCCGTCGAGCGGAGCGCGGGCCGGGCGGCGAGGACTTCGCCGGATAAGACGAGGTGGGGGAGGGCTCGGGCAACGGCGCTGGCGACCAGGGCGGTGGCGGCTGCGGGGCTCCGGGCGGCGGCCAGAGACGAAGAAGGGGAGGACGACGAGGATGGAGGCGTCGCGGCTGGGCGGGGTTCGCGGGGGAGAGAGAGGAGGGGGAGAGAGAAGGGGCGCGGGGCGCGTGGTAGGTGGAGACCAGGGGGTGGGGGTTTGCGTGCAGGGGCGTCTGTCCAGTGCGGGGTGGGGCCAGGCAGGTGGACCAGGTGGGCGGGGTGCACGCCCAGGTGGCGGCGGCTGGGAGGGAAAAAGAAGGAAGGAGGGGGCAGGCGGCTGAGGTGGCGAACACCGATTGGTGCAGGTGAGGTGGAGGGAGTTGGCTGGGAGGGAGTGAGGTGGCGATGGGGGGTTTGAGCGGGATCTTGCTAGATATTTTGGGGGTGGCCGGCTGGGACGGATCGGCCCGGTTTGGCTGCCCCCTAAAAATAAAATAAATTTTTTATTATTTAACACGGGGCTTTTGAAAACCGTTGTTAGACGAAACAAAATATTCCGGAGACCCGGGGTTTTAATTTGATTAAAGACGGGAATATTTAGAAACAAAAGTAGGCTTTTAGAAAATAGTTTTTAAACAAACCATGCATGATTACGATGCTCAAATGCAATGTGGCATGATGACATGAGCATGCGGTCATGATGATGCAATGCACAAAAACAACGCGATTTTCTAGTAGTGGTTTTGCGGGGCGCCACACTTCTCCACCAAACAATCATATTTTCCCCAAGGTTAAGAATAAAAGTAAGAGAGGTAAGGGCAAGAAATTTGGTCTTAATGCTTCTTCATTTGAAGACACTTGATTCTTTTTCTTGGTTCTTATGCCTAACTTAAAGGCGTTAAAGAAAAATACTTATTGGGAGATAACCCAAAAGTTTTAGATGAGTCTTAGAAGTTACTACTTCAGTAATAACCGCTCCTTCTCTTTTTTATTTGCTTTTTGTGCCAAGAGTAACCTCTAATGAGAGAGAAGTAATGATTGGGAAAGTTGCTGTCCCGAAACAGATTTCTGTGCTTCACAATAAAAAATCGTGTAAAATCTTTGGACGTCCTTTTAAACTATTTGTATCTAGTCACTCTTATGAACTTTGAAGGTGTCCTATGCAATTTTATTTGCTACTCTATGAGGGACAAGCTGATTACTATTATGCTATGTTTTCTTTATGTGAAACAAACAAACGTCTTGCAAAGCATTGTTATTCATGAATCTTTCGTTTGTGCCTTTTCATGTTGCATCATAGTTTCTTTGTCTTATTGCTAGAACTTTGTCTTTCATGTTATGATTGAAGTACTATGATCCCAGCTTTGAATGTTTTACAAGTACTTTGATCAAGTTTATGATGGTGCATGTCACCTCAAAAATTATTCTTTCTTTTTATCACTTACCTACTCGAGGACAAGCAGGAGTTAAGCTTGGGGATGTTGATACATTGCAAATGTATCTATAATTTTTGATGTTCCATGCTTGATTTTATCTACTTTCTTGTGTTTTGTCCACACTTTGGAGTACTTTTCATATGTTTTCTTGGACTAACCTATTAACAAGAGCCACAGTGCCTACTGCCTGTTTTCTGCTGTTTTTGGTTCCAGGAAGTCAGAAAATGAATATTCTGGGAATTGGACGGGACATAAGCCAAAGTTGCTATTTTACCGGAAGACATCTGGAGCCAGAATACGAGATGGAGAAGGGTTGGGGCCCGGCCACACCACCTGGCCGCGCGGCCAGGCCTGGCCCGTGCCAAGGGGTGGTCTGGCCGACCCCAGCACCCCCTCGGCCTCTCCTTCCACCTATATATTGCCTCTGATACGGAAACCCTAAATACCCGATCAAAAATCCAAGAAAGAGTCTTTAGCCACCGTCATCTCCATCCCTAGATCGGGAGGGATCTGAAGCTCTTCCCGGCACCCTGCCGGAGAGGGGAATTTACCCTGGAGGCCTTCTTCATCACCATGCAAGCCTCCGGTGTGATGCGTGAGTAGTTCATCTCTGGACTACGGGTCCATGTAGTAGCTAGATGGCTGGTTCTCCTCCTTTGTGCTTTCATGTTTAGATCTTGTGAGCTCCGTTCATGATCAAGATCATCTATTTGTAATCCATACATGTTGTGTTTGCGGGGATCTGATGGATATTGAGATGCTATTTTAGATTGATTATTGATTCTATCATGTCTTTGTTATTTGTGATCTTGCATGCTTTCCGTTGTTAGTAGCTATCTTGGCCAAGTAGATGCTAGCAACTCCAAGAATTAGTATTTATGCTCGATAGTGGGTTCATGCCTCTAGTAATCTGGGGAAGTAACAGAAATCTCTAAGGTACTAGATGTGTTGTTGCTACTAGGGAGAAAACAACAATCCTTTGTTCATAGAACAATCATATTGTTTACTTTACACGCAATTCGTAAAGAAATAATTTGTTGCTTGCAACTTAATACTAGAGGGGGTTCGGATGATAACCTGAAGGTGGATTATTAGTTATAGATGCAGTTGGATGGCGGTCTATGTATAATGTTGTAATGCCCAATCAAGTCTCAAAGGAGTCAAGATGATTAGTATATGCTTGTATGCTTTCTCGATGTTTGTCAATTGCCCCGATGTAATTTGTTCACCCAGCATGTTATCTATCTTAAGGAGAGCCACCTCTAGTGAACTATGGACCCCGGTCCTTTCTTTTACATACAATCTACAAACTATTTACTGCTTTGTGTTTACTTTCTACAAACTATTACTTCCTTCCATTCGATACGTTTAATCCTTTGTTTTCAGCAAAACCGGTGAGATTGACAACCTCATCGCAAGTTGGGGACAAAGTTCTGTGGTTGTGTTGTGCAGGTCTCCACGTTGCTGCTGGCACCGGTAGTGCGCCTTGCCAACGTTCAGCTAGCTACACCTTTGGGGTGTTTCCTTGCTCCTACTGGATTGATAACCTTGGTTTCATAACTGAGGAAAACTTACTGCTGTGCTCATCATACCTTCCTCTTGGGGTTCCCCAACGAGCTCGTTAATACATGAGCCAGCAGCATCCCGCACAGAAGATCTGGAGACGGATACCAAAGCGCCAGACAACAGTTCCCTAGGCGACGTGCGATGGGACGCGTCGCTGCGCGCGACAGCGCAATGATGGCGTGCGTGGGCATGGCTGGAGTCAGCAGTGACGTCACTAAGCATCTCAACCGCCAGATATCAGTCGGACGCAATTTCAAACTAGGAGAGGAGCACGTGCACATTTCACCTAAGGGCGAAAGCTACACGCGCTTGGGGGCTAGTGTCGGGGGGATGACCCCCGGATAGGCTAGCCAGATAACAACAAGGCAGAGCAAGTCATGACCGGCTAGCTAGGCTTAGCTAGACGGAAACACAAGACCGGACACAAGGAAGAACCCGGACCAGGGCGAGCTGGCGGATAGGCTAGCCGGATAAAAGAAGGTTGGCAAGGTGTTGGTCCGGCTAGACGATCCTAGCTGGACGAAGTCAAGACAGAGGCAGCATGCATGGCGACGTGCGACACAATGCACGGTACGCCCTAGCCTACCGACATGACGTAAAGCAAGTAGAGGATGAGACCCATGCCAGCAACTTTGTGGTTGACGGGGGGCACAGTGACTGGTTGCTGACGCCATGCTCCCAATGTCTTGCACGACGTCCACTGTGCCCACGACGCCCCGCACAGCAGGCACTATAGACAAGACCGCTACTACGCGGCATTGTAGGTGACTAGCTGGCTGGGGCCCGCCTATGGGACCCGCTAGCCAGCCTAGCCAATATGATCGCTGCCCCCAGCCTATATAAGGGGGAGCGTGGCTCTTGTGGCAAGGGTTGGACTCCATTAGATAGATATCTCATACAGCTCGAGGAGCATTCTCTAGTTCTTGTGTTGATCATACCATAGTCAGATCGGTAGGAGTAGGGGTGTTACCTCCTCACGAGGGCCCCGAACCTGGGTACTTCCTGCGTCTAGTTATGTTGGCTCGTATCCAATACCGCCCGCGGACACCGTCGATAGCTTTCCTGCTGTTTACCCACACCTATTTCTAGCCTTCTCAGGCACTGCCGTTCCACATACAACAACAACCTCGAGTCCGATGACGATGAGTAGGCCGCGGCGGCAGTGCAAACCCTAGCATCGTCACGAATAGTTTCATACTGTGCTATAACTGTATTAATCGTCCAGGGGATGACAATTTTAGTGGGAGATCAATTATAAATTGAACTCATATTATGAACTTAGTCTAGATGTCTATTTGCAAATATCTTAGTAGATCATGGGCTATCCCATCGAGGTCCTTTGCAACCATGAGAAATATATTACTTGATATGGAACTTAACAAAAGGGTCCAACTTTATAGATTAATACCCACGCCTGAGGGATATCCTCGTAAAAGGGTGATCTTCTCTTCCTGATACAATAACCATTAGGAGATAATCCGATGACTCCGCAATGTTTGTGTTCTCTCCATAATCATCCAATAAGCCATTATCCATGTGATAGAGAGTTGGATTACAATCTTGTATTCTACAAGATCAGGCACATAAAGTATGAGCGATTGGATGAGTTTTCTTCCATGATGGATGAAAAAGGGAATATTTGGAGAAACAATTAGCAATCTTGCATTAGAGTTACGAACTCTCAGAAGGTCTTAATTGCAATGGAGGTCATGAATGAAAAAGAGTATATTTTAGATATATAAATTATAAATGTGGTTCTTGCAAAACTCGTTGCAGTTTGCAAAGTATTTGATACTTGTCCTGCTTTGTGAAAACAGGATGTTCTGCTTGAGAATTGCTAGATTTGAGGCAATGTGACTTGATGGTAGCAAGAAAAATAGTTGATGGACGACATCACCCCTTTCCTCAAGGTTTATCATTTGGATTAATGGACTTGAATATAATTTTGTAATCCTCGTTTGTGTGTCTTGCTTTTGGTGAGACGATTATTCATATGAACGAGTTACAAGACAATTATACTATTCTTATGAACAATACTGTTACGTTCACATTACGATTATAAATGAGTTATTCTCATCACTATGTTAATGATAATAGTTTAAACATTTATAAAGGATTAGAATGCTAAAAGATATCCAAGGGTTAGTAATGACATGACACTATAGTTTAAGTCATTTTGGTTACTACATGTTCTTCATTCTAAATGAAGATCGGGATCCTAGATGCTTAATCTAGAGAATTTGCAAAACCATGCCTCTTGGGCAGAATGACTAAAACTCCGCATTCTGGTAAAATGGTAATATGCAAAGAAATGTTGAATCTTATGCATAGTGACGTATCGTATTTTCAACAAGTAGTGGAAATCATTAGTTAATTGTGGACTTAAGTGAATAAGCGTATTTACTTAATGAAACATAAGTTTGAAATGATTTGAATTGTTTAAATGAGTTCACAACAAAGGAGGATATTGAATTAACAAGTCTCTTCGATTTGATCGACATGACTAAAGTATTCAAGTTAAGTTTAGCATAAAAGGGAATTGTGAAATTATGACAATTTGACAAATTCAAAGTGTATTGAAATGTCTAAACATCATAATCATTATGTATTAAGATACATATGGTATAATATTATCTCTTATCAGGGTTATAGTTGTCATTTAGAGTTAGAGATCAAAGTAAGCAAACACTCATTTGAAATACAAAGGAACTTCTAAAGATTCGTGGAAACAACACCATAAGAGTTATGGCATGTTCAAGTTTCTAGAGATTTCAATAAGTCGAAATCATGGCAAATAAATAAGTCTTTGTAGAGCATTCTTAGGAAGCTATGAATGGATCTTCCACAAAAGGGTAAACCTGCTGTTGTCCAAATTTGACGTGTCTTGATGAAAATACAGGTGGAATAAAGTAAAAGATCAAAACAAGGTATTTGACCTTACCTCCTGATTATTGAGTGGCGCAGCGGAATTTGTTTTGTGAAATCGAACTCTACAAATAGAGGAGAAACTAATTATAATGATCATTAAGTTTCAGTGAATGCTTTTACTAAAGAAAGTAGGATTCAATGATATATATTCTGCAAGTTTGTGGAATTATATTATTGATTCACTTGTCATGTTTATGAACAAGACATTCCTATGAATTACAAAGAAGCGTGATGGACCTAAGTGCGAGAAATGACTAGGAGTCATAAAATCCTATATTAAGTTACATTTAAAGATTGCAAAGTAATATGTTACTTGATCTTTACTTGATATTTCTGAATGAGTTCAAAGTCATAAGATGGAAATGAAACTTAATGGAGACATAAAGCTCGATTTTTCATAAAGGATGGACAAATTTAAGGAGTTGAATACAAATGTAGCGATGCTTGAGTCTATTAGATTTACACCAGCAATATATGGGTATTGGAATCTCGTAATTAGAATTCTCGATTTGATGATGATCAAAGAATTTTGGAATGTCTAAGATTATAGAGAGGATCTGCATTTGAGTGGGAGATAATTAGCTTGGCCAAATCTTAATATGTAAGAGACATATTTTGAGTGGGAGCTACGTAGCTTGGCCAAATCTTAATATGTAGTTGACATATTTTGAGTGGGAGCTAAGTGAAATCTCTAGATCTCAAATATGGATGCCATATTTGAGTGGGAGCGTGAAATCAGTCTGGGATATGTGGACGACATATGTGAATGATGTGATTGGTGTTAATAACATTTAAGTAGATAAATAAGGATGAAGTTAAAGTTGTTAAACAATGAGACCTATCGAGATAGATTGGTAAGTTTAATAAACATCATAGTCGAATGCTTCCTGGACTTGATTCTGAAGATGTTCAGAATATCCTAGATAAGATTCTGAAGTAGTTCAGAATGGAACAAGGAAAATAAATAGGTTCTCACTTGTATGAAGCATTGAGTTAGTCTTAGTATTACAACGATGGTTAAAAGAAAGGCAGAGATGTGTAGCATATCCTATGCCTCAGTCATAGGTTCTTCCATGCAACCATATTGTATACTCGACATAATGTGACCTAAGATTCTGGTTGGAAGGAAAAGCTCTTAACTGCAAGAACATGTCTTAAAGTGATTCTTGAGTTAATCGCTGAACCAGAATTAAGTTTGTACTTAAATGGCAAGAGAAGCAAAGTAAGTGGCATAGTTGCATTTCATGCACTGGGATCTACATAGATATAGAAGTATAAAGGCTCCATCTGATGTGATGTATATTGTTATGGCGGGACTAGTTCATCTTTAACGTAGAATGATGTGTCCCAAGGCACAACGCCCATGAGAAAACCCCTAAGGTTGATCTAAAGTCACTGTAGGCTCCTGGAACCCGGTCTCGTTCTGCTGCCATAACTGACGTACATACACAAAGGATTGCAAAGTGTGTTCCAAAGTTTAGATGACAATAGTGAAAACTACCGTCATTATAAACACTAGAAACTTTGTTGCCAAACGAATACTTTGACCCATTATGAGATAATGGTATGAATGTCAAAATTAGGTAGACATTAACGATTTGCAAAAGACATAATGATCTGGTAAAACAGAACATGGACAAGACATTTCCCGTGAGCATGCATGATCTATAAACGCATATGTTATATGGTTTATGATGAGTAAAATGCGAGCTAGATTATTTGTACTCTAGTGCAAGTGGGAGACTGAAGGAGATATGCCCTAGAGGCAAATAATAAATAAGTTTTTATTGTCATATCTCAATTAGTTTATAATAGTTTCATACTATGCTATAATTGTATTAATACGAAACGTTAATACACGTGTGGTATGTAAATAAATCAAGTCTTGCCTCTAGCGAACTAGTTCATTGGTCATGAGGATGATCTAAGGTTTCGAGATCATGGGCGTTTATGCCAATTGACAATGAGGTCACGTCATTAGTTCAATGATGTGATAGACAAACAACCCAACCCGTTGTATCTTAATGAGATCTAGTTACAAAGTTTACCATTAATGATAAAACTAAGGAAACCTTGCAACCTGTCCTTAGACTATAAGATAATGCAAATCACAGTTTTGAAGGGAGCTTAGATGGTTATCAAGTATCATTCCGTGACTGGATGATCAAAAAGGTGCCACTCAGGTTTTCCAAAGGGGCGCGTAGAGGAGTACATATCAAGACCAGGATTTGCCCATCCATGTAACAGACAGATACATTAGTGGCCATCTCGGTTATGTTGCATTAACAAAGCTTGCAAGCGTGTGACTGGGGCACAGAATGCAACGACACGGAAACGAGAAAACAAGTTCATCAGTAACGAGATCGAACAAAGGTTTGGAGATACCGTAGATCAAATCTCGGGTGAACTAGGTATCAAGTGGCAAAGGGAATGGGAAATGACTATTTATGGTTGAAACAATATTATCATCGTGGAATGCACAGGGGTCATTATGGGCATCCCGATCCCGCTATTGACCATTGATGGAGATCATGTCTATGCCATTCCCGAGCCATGGGGAAATACACTTAAGGGCACGATGGGCTAGAGATCCTCTGTAAGTTGGAATCACCCTATGAAAGAGAAAAGGAAACCGGAAAAGTTCCGTGAGAGAACCGGAATCGTTCCGAAGGTGTGAGAAAATATTTTGTTAGGATTTTAACCATTTATTCATTCAAAAAAATATTATCTAAGTAGTAAGTAGAGTTTTAAAACGGATGTTGGTACTTATTCCATTAGATGCTTCACTTGTGCTTTTTGCCGGTGTTTTTAGATGAGTGAAATCTACAAACAATAATAACACCAGCAAAAGTGGTGAGGTGATGAATGATTTGAATTGTATAGGAGGCAAAAAGTAGATTTTTGAGTAGTTTAAAAGTGAGACTCTTTTATTTGAAGGAATTTTTTAGGATTCGAATCCATAGGAAAATTTTATGTGAAGGCTGTTGGTTCAAAGGAATGAGACTTCTAAAATCTAATACATATCATTTTTTCATGCTATGGTTTCAAATTATTTCTAGCAGGAGGTGCGACGTCTTGGAATATTTCCTTGGGATTTCTATTTTTGTGCCCTCGGTTCGTTAGTTATACTCAGTTTCCCCACCCGCTTAGTTTTTCTCACTTTTTCCCTCCCTCCATTCCGAAACCCTCACATGCGCTCGGACGGGGGGATGCCGTCAGGTCAAAGGCTTGACCGTTACATGCTAACCAGTGGGACCGTGTTGGGGCGGGTCCTATGTTGAGCATTACATTACGTTGCCTCAACCGTTACATGCTGACAGGTGGAGCCAGGATACACGGTGGACCAGTCATCCGTCTCCCGCTGACTTGTGGGTCCCGTTTTTCCTGATAGTGTGGTCGGTGCAGCCAATGACAAATGGGGCCATTTTGTGAGGCCATCGAAGCCAATGAACGATGGGGCCACTATGTGGAGCCGTCCTGTGGGGCCTTCGTAGCCAATGACCGTTGGGGCCGTCATGTGGGGCTAGAGGGGGGATTTGCATATTTGCCACATTTTACTTTGCAACTTGCATATTTTCATTTTGTGTGTCACTGACATGTGGTGGTTATGTGGCAAATATGCAAATTTCAAATAAAAAGTTTGGCAGATATGCAAAATTGGCAAATATGAAATAATTGACAGGTGGGGTCGTGTATGACACATTGGCTCTCTGTCTCTCTCATCCGCTCCTAGCCCCCAGCCCCGAGCAGCTCCTATCCCACCGGTGGACAGAGCAGCCATCGTCGGTGTGTCGACGCGTCGCCGGATCTGTCCTATGGCGGCATCGGACGGACTGCCGTGCTACACCTCAACCACGGCTCCGGCACCTGTTTCGTCCGCACACATTGTGCGTTGAGGCAGTACTGACCGCAGGCAGGTCCGCCGCCCACGACGACTGGGATTTGGTTCCGCCGCCATAGCTCGATGAACAGTCACATCAATTGCTAGTAGTGCTTGCTAATACCTCCGCTTCTGCTCCGCCCAGCTTAATCGATTCGGTTCCCATAATTTCCTCGATATTGTAGGTGCAAATTAGTCCTCAATGTCTGGTCGCAGCGGGTACACCGGCGAGGGTGGGGAATCGATCATGTCATGGCCACATTCTCCTTCTCCTACCACATCGGAAGTGCATGTAGCTCCTTATCTTTGTACTGCCATTGAATTTGAAGTGATGACATGGCCTGTCGGACTGATTCCAATTTGGTTTGTTTTGGGATTGTTACAGTGTGCTATGCAGGTCGATGATCCATGGTATATTGCATACCAAGATGAATCAACTCAGTGGTCTAGCCATAGAATGGATTTGTAGGAGATGGTTGCCAAGTTAGGTGATGAATTGGCTCGTAATAACCTGTTGATATTCGAGGTGAAGTGTACTATCGAGGAAGAATTCAGAGCTTATTCGCAAAGAGAAGTTGACACCTGAGGTTGATCTTGCCATATCTGATCAAGTCGTAGAAAATCTCAAACATGAACTTCAAGTGAAGAGGGGGGATAGTAGATTCATGTGAGCTATTTTAGTAGTTGTCATCCATGTCCTAGCAGTTACAGTATGCGGTTGTGGTGAAGGGTGGCACGTGTAATGATCAGCTGAATAGATAGCTAATTTAGATAGTAGAATTGTTATTCAATAGATGGTTGTGAGTTCCTGCTAATTTAGTCACTTTGCGGTCCCAAAGTTGTTGAGAGAATGCATTGTGGTGCCCAAGTTGCTTGCCATTGGATCTAGCGGTCCCAAAGTGGTCGAGAGAATGCATTGCGGTACTGAGTTGCTTGCCATTGGATCTAGCGGTCCCAAAGTTGTCGAGATAATGCATTGCGGGGCCTGAGTTGCTTGCCATTGGATCTAGCTACCCATAGTTGGCGTGCCAAATGCCTAGAGGGTCAAGTTGGGGCCTATTAGTTTTGACTGTTATGTCGCTGCCATCGTGGCTGCCATGTAGAGTTGAAGTGGTGGCAACATCCATTCCCCGTTCCAAATTAGTGGCTGAGATTGTCAATCCAAGTTAGTTGACTCAAATTCCTCAAGATACAATCGAATCTAGTCAAATCTAAATCAACTAATTTGGGTTGGAGGGAGTACTACTTCTGAATCCGCTTTAGAGCATATCCACCGTCCTCACTGCTCAAATACATATCAATTTTGATTCAAATCATACATATTTTGATCAAATTTATACAAGCCCACCGGATATTGTCAAAGCAAGCACTACTACTTATGAATTAGCTTTAGAGCATATCCATCGGTCTCACAGCTCAAATACATGTCAAATTTATTCAAATCATACATATATTTTAAGTCACAAAATTTTGGTTCAAATTGGGCTTAAATTTGTCCCAATTTTAAGTGGACGGCGAGCTAGCCGCCCTCCCCGCCGTATGTGTACTCCAAGAAGTACGGGCTGAAGGAAATATGCCCTAGAGGCAATCATAGAGATGATTGTGTTTCATGTGTATCCATGAGTTTTTATAATGTTCCTTGAATATCCATATACTAGGAAACTTGTATTGATTGACAATTATGTGAATTGTTTGTGAAACTCTTTACTTGTATGGTTATCTAATAATTGTCCCTAGTCAGAGTTCATGTGAGGACACACGTGAATATTAGACTAGCACCTCGATTGGTTGATGACTATGTTTTGCAAGTCATAGACATGGAGATGTCAAACCAATGATGTGGACACATGTTATGAACATGGGGTTGGACTGACCCAACTTGAGACTAGCAATAATACTTGCAGCTCTCTCTACACATCGTGTACGTTTTGTCCTTAGACCTGAGATTGTCGCATGTACTTGAGATGTGGGTCGACCTACTTTGGGGCTATCAAACACTACTCCGTAACTGGGTAGTTATAAAGGTAGCTTTCAGGTTTGTCCTGATACATGCTGCAAGGCACCGGTCAATCAAGATGGGATTTGCCCCTCTCTACTTGAGAGAGATATCTCTGGGCCCCTCGAGTGATCGGATCCAGAAATGCATGGCCGTGCTACATATGGTTAAGAGTTAACCTAGTAAAGGGATTCCGAATCATAGTATCGAGAAAAAGAGGTCAGCTTGGAGCTAGACCAAATATCGTGAGGCAAAGGAAAAGACATGTACTCATCCTTGTGATGGTTCGTCTGAATGATCTTTATATGCGTTTAGGAGTTGGCACGTCTTGCTAGAGGCCGCTACCAACTATTGACGGAGTAAGTGTACTCGTGTCATGTCTATACGTGTATGAACCTATAAGGTCATACACTTTAGGGGTTGGAAGCCTAATGAGGATTGGATCCGAATTAGACCAGGCTTAGACTGCTAATGGGCTGCTAATGTAGAAGCCCACCAGGGATGCCTATATAAGAGAGGGTGAGGCGAGCTGAATAGGGTTGAGCATTCCACCCAGCCACCACTCCTCTTCACTTTGTGTTGCACGCAGACCTAGATCTGGCGTGTGACGGCTTCCACTCCGGACGTGTGGATACCTCGGAGGTGCTGCAGCTGTAGCACTTGGACGAGCCGCGCAAAGGGGAGCTGCTCGTGGGACGAGGACGAGGAGGAGACGTAGATCATCTACACTGCCCCAACGTGCTTCATCGAGTTCCGCAACTGCACGTCTAGTGGTAATCCCGTGATCTATGACAATAGTATTCCTGGTTGACGCGGTAGAAATTTTTGATTTTATGCTAGTGTAGCCTACCCGTTTCCCTACACGGGCAAAGTGCTCCCATCCGGCCTTCACCATCGAAGTGCACCTTGACGTGCCAGCCACGGCCACGGCCTGCCTCCCACAGCTTCGGTTCATGAGGACTTGATCTGCATCGTCGTAGTGATGTTGCGGATGATGGATTCAATCGTCTTCGCATCGATGATCACTGTCGACACCACAACCGTAGATGTTGCGGATGATGGCTTCAATCGTCGTCGCATTGATGACCATTGTCGGCACCATAGCCATAGATGTTGCGGATGATGGCTTCAATCATCGTTGCATCGATAACCACTGTCGGCACCACAACCGTAGATGTTGCGGATGATGGCTTCCATCAGTGTCTTTCATCGATGGCCACTATCGGCACCACCACCATCGCACTGATGTTGCGGATGATGGCTTCCATCGATGTCTTTCATCAGTAATGGATCTGACGATGTGAACAGAAGTGAGATAGACAGAGACATAAATTTTAGACGGTTAGATCCTCACCGCCACACGTCGTTCTAGCAGCCGTGCTTAGATCCGCGCTGCCACAAGCCGTTCCAACCCCACGCGTAGGTCCGCGCTATCGTACGTCGATAGGAGGGAGGAAGATGCGGATGGTATACGTGTGATAGGGAAAGGGAGGGAGAGACATCCAGCCCATCGAGCTCTCCTCTCCATAGCCCAATGGGAGAGAGATACCTCTAGCCCGTCAGATCATGATGTATCCAATGGTGGTTGGCCAAGATTCGTCTGACATACATCTCAACCAAACAGAGCACAGCCAAACTGAGCGCTAGTTGATGCGGCTGGTATACGTGCGTAGTGAAAGGGAGGGAGAGACATCCAACCTGTCTGGCTCTCCTCGCCGTACAAGGTTAGGTGCGCCCATCGTGAGAGAGAGACCTCCAGCCCGTCGGATCATGATGTATCCAACGGTGGTTGGCCAAGATCTGTGTGACATACATCTCGACCAATCAGAGCGCTAGCCAAACTGAGACATGAGAGAGGGGAAAAGTGAGGAAAACTTTAGCAGGAGGGGAAAACCAAGGAAAACTTTAGCGGGAGGGGAAAACTGAGTAGTGCTAAGGAAAACAAGGGCGCTCAGATAAAACAATGACTAAGGGAAATTCAATCTTTTGGCATAACAAATGGAAAGTGTGTTATTTGAACAAAATAATCCATCTTGGCCGACATTATATTGTTTGCAACTCAAAGATACACAAGTGTGCCAAGTTTGGACTCATTTAGACAAAGTATGTTTTGGGATGGGCTATCTTGGAGGTTGACTGAGTAGAAAGCCATGCATCTTCATATCTAGTAGCTCATTCCAAGAAGTCGTTTAGGGGAGAAGTCCATTTCTCTTTATTTCCTTTTCCTTTATTATTCATGCTAGGTTTTAGTTAACATAACAAGACTCCATGCGAAGGTTGCACTATGTTTTGACTTCTTTTTTGAATTAAACTAACCCTAAAAGCATTTATTTGAATTTAGTCACTTAGAAAAAGAAAAATATGGATGATTACAAGTAAATCCAAAATTTCCAATTTCATATGGTAAATCAATCCAGGATACACAAGTGTTCCAATTTTTGGATCAATTGATGAACGTTTGCTATGGTTTAAGCCATGAACTAGCTAAACCCCATGTGTTGACCACATGTCAGGGCAAAACTGAGCAGTGCTAAGCAACTAGATGCATGCCAATAAAAACTTGCAATAACACATACATTATGGGGTTATCCTATATACAAACTTGGAAGCGTCACAAACATCGATAGTAGTTCAAATTCAATACAAACATTGACAGTAGTTCAAATTCATCATACAAATTCAAATTCATTTTTTTCTTACTCCTAGTGTTTTTTGCTGGAATATTCTCGGAGTTCACCACCTTGCTCCCGGTGATCCTGGCTAGAATATTCTCGGAGTCCACCATCAGCTTCTTCCGTTTGTTCCGTTTGTTCTTTTTCTCTGCATCAAATGAATCAAGTGCTTCAGTCTGTCGTACAATTGGTTCAACCATGTTTTGATTCATTAGTTCATACGGTTCAAAACACATTGGCATCATTTCTTCAATATCCTCTTGTGTAATTCCTTTACTTTTGAACTCTGCTTCCAATGGATAAATTGCTTGAATCTCCCATGCATTTGGTGCAATCTCCCCTTCATTTGGTTCAATATCCTCTCGATCCATTGGTTCAATCTCCCCTGTATCTGGTTCAATCTCCCCTGCATTTGGTTCAATCTCCCATGCATATGGTTCAATCTCCTCTCGATCTGTTGGTTCAATCTGCAATGTGTCCATTGCTTCGTTCTCCTCTCGTTCAGATACTCCATTCTCATCTGCATTTGCTGCTCCCGCCTGATCATCCATTCCATAAGCTGGGTCCACTGCATTTTTACAAAGCCTAGCAATGTGCCCTAGGATCCCACAACCTGGTCTAGTAAAAACTGGAGGGTATATCTTAAAACCTGGATTCACTTCCATCCATTGGTCTTTTCCCAACAAGGCTGGAACATTCTGAGCATATGCTGCCCTAAATTTGGCAACGGAGAAATACTCCGACACGTACTGATCAACTTCACCTTCTTCACCTCCTAGAACACCCATGAAAAACAATGCATGTATGCAGGGTTTCCCACGGAGCTACCATTGCCTGCAATGGCATGTCCTGTCAGCCAAACTCACTGGATACCTCCATTGCCTGCAATGGCATGTCCTGTCAGCCAAACTCACTGGATACCTCCATTGCCTATCTTTACTGTTAGTGTACGTTACCTCAGCCTCCATTCCTTTTGTAATGCATTTCATCTTCAATTGTTTTGCCCTGCCATGCAAAGCCTTAATCAAATATGGGAGGATGAGATGGCCAGCATATACTGTTGATGCAATTCTTTGACGCAAATCGATCTTTATCATGATCATCTACCTAATCTTATCAAATATTTGCCACAACATAAGCCCTTTCAATGACTTGACCTTTGCATTGAAACTCTCTGCAAGGTTACTTGTCACATAGTCTATCTTGCAAATTTCATTGAATTGGCTTTTTGACCACACCATTCCATGATGTGCATCCAAGTACTCCTTCATCGCAGGTTTTTGTTTATACAACACTTCCAAATGATACAGATGCTTCCTCAAACTGCATGTGTATGAAGCTGGCCATAGGTTGTCAGTATAAACTTTACCCTTGAATTTCTTTGTAAAATTCTGCACTAAGTGTCGCATACATTCCCTATGCTCCACTCAGGGGAATACTGCTTCTACAGATTTCTCCAAACCTTTGCAAGCGTCCGTGTGGATAGTAAGTCCTGGTGGATGACCTATAAGGTCGCCAAATTCTCCATAAACCAAGTCAAACTTTCCTCTGACTCAATCTCCAAAACTCTAAAAGCAACAGGGAACATCCAATTGTGGCCATCAACTACAGTAGCAGCTACTAGTTGTCCTTTAAATCTGCCATGAAGAGCTGTTGCATCCACGGCCAAATAAGGCCTGCAACCATCCAGAAACCCTTGCCAGCAAGCTTTGAAACAAACAAAAGCCCTTCTAAAGCACTCCTTCTCCATTGCCTTCCCTCTTATTTTGTACTGAACTGCATGTCTGTCTATCTGTACAACACTACCTGGACTAGCCATCTCCACTTCAGCTTTGAAGCTGTAAAGCAACTGAAAACTTTCATTCCATGGACCATTGATCCTATCAAGAGCCATTTCCTTTGCATAGAACATCCTCATGTAAGGTACTGTAATATTAAACTTTTCAGAAACTTTTTTTATGAGTGTTGTTGCACCAAGTGATGGGTTCACTCTCATCCAATCCATGATTGCATCTGCCAACCACCTAGCCTTTACTAGTTTTGTTTTGTCCTTTGGCTGTCCCCCTTGAGGTGGATAATAATGTTCGAACCGCTTACCTTTTATCTGAAACGTAATCAAAATGTCAGGTATAGTTAACAAATTCCACACAATGATCTAAAATACATAACTGGTTGTAATACCTGAACCAAACTGCTCCTGAGCATAGTAGATGCGTGCATCCTCCACCTACACCTCTTGTATGGGCACTTCACTGTGAACCTTGGTGGCTCACTCTTAATAACAACATAATCATTATTGGTGCAGATGCAATATGTAGTAGGGGCATTATGACAGTCCTGCATTGACATAGGTATGACTACTCGGATGCTTATGATTTGCTACCCTATACTGGGTAAAAGGCTTACGACCCATGAAGATTTCAGATGATAGCCCAAGGAAGCAGCCGACAAAGACTTTGATTGTATTAGGAAAGAGACTATGAACCAACATTGTGTTGGTATTGTAATTGCGCGTATGTAAAACCTATCCGCCTACATCTTTGAGACCCGTCCTATTATATATAGGACGTGAGAAGCCCAAGCGAGGGTACCGAAAATATCCCAGGCAACTTGTAATAGTGCGGTTTCCAAATATTCAAGCGACTTTGACTCCATTGTTTTCTGACATCCAACAAAATCCCCAACGTTCTCTTTTCCGTGAAACCCTAAGTCATTCACCATGGACATTGCTGAGGTCACCCCTCGTCAATTTGCGCCGTCTGTGGGAAACCTGAAACGCTAGAACCATGGATTCGGCGGACCGCTCTCCACCAAGCATCAAGCTGACAAAATCAGATCCACACCCGCCCACTCTCGTAGTGGTACCCGCCAATTTCAACGGCGGATCCGATCTAATCATCGGAAGCTTCCACTTCCAAGTAGAAGACCCGCAAGAATCGCACCCTTTGGCCCTGCTCACATCAGAACCATCGGTGGAAAAACCTACACCTACGGCGGTACCGGCATCATCCATCGGATCCTCCATGGATGTCACAGCACAGATCGAAGCAGGCGAAGAAAGCGAGCAAATCAAGACGGATCTGGGGGACCTTGAAGGCCTTTATGGCAATATCTCCCTCGGATCAGGCCCTCAGCCAACTCCACCACATGAAGCAAGCCTGGCAAATTCAGAATCCAAAGAAAGCAGCAAAAACATTAACTTCGAAAAAAGGATGGCGAAGATCTACCCAGAACTATAATCTCAGAATATTACTAGTACATCCTTTGAAGCAGAAGATAACGTCATCAGCCCACACATAACACGCCACCAAGTGTGCATGATCAACAAGAATACCTCAACACCACGCGACTCTAACGGTAATCCGATCCTCGACCCCAATGATATTTTATCAGATGACAATGCAGGAAATCATAGCAATGAAGGGGACCACAGAAATGGAGGAGAGACGACGGATAACCGCATCGTCCAAGGAAGAGGCGGAGAACCGCATGGAGGAGAGAGGCAAACTCTTCGGCTACCAGCAACAACATGGCAAAAAGCAAGGGAAGCAATTTTGGGAGCAGTTCTGATGACAGTGGACGCTTCATGCGAGGATCTATTAGCATACCAATATCCGCTTCATCACAAGAAGAGAGACCTACTCAGGATGCAGAGGCAACTCGATGAAAAAAAGAGATTAGCCGACGAATCCATCTTATGACGGGCACAGTTAAGCTCTATCCGAGGATCAGGGAGCGTAACAGGAGGAGCATAGCCAAGAAGGGGAACATCTCGACTGCAGAATATCCCCGAAGTAGAAAGAAGCGGACTCATCCGAGATCTTGACCTATCGTTCGTGTCGATTGACCAAGCAGGAAACATCAAGGCAAAAACGGCCCAGGCAACCATTGTGGCCGCACAAACATATCTGATCACAACTCCCATCGGGAGCGCTGGCGTGCACTCAATAGAAATCCAATTATGTATGATTAAAACAAAAATATTCATGATTGAAAATACCTATGAGTTTTACATCAATGTATCCTCAAAAAGGTATCCTCAAAAAAGGTTACTCCCATTGGGAGCCGACATAAAGCATTAAACTATCTGATAAAAGTCAGAAATATTGGCAGCCTAGCAAGCCAACCGCCAAAAAACCAAAGTCTCGGATCGCGCTCAAACACGACAAAAATCCGAATGCCATGTTTAGAAACATGAAGGTAAGACCCCAGGATCCATCCTGTGTGGCCTGGTAATCGCACAAGAATATCCTTTGCCAATAACATATCCATATCAACGATATGATGAAAAATCCCGACGGACGCATTGGGTACCCGATACAATGAAACTGGGATTCAGTATTCGATAAGCCTCAGCGGCCCGAACTGAATTACGCCATAGTAAATTCCGAGTTCAGGCCTGGGGACTTGATGTAGGACAACCTTGTTTTTGCCCTGGAGCAATTAACTGATTCCCGATCCGTCGGAAGCATCAGACTCGTTGTACCAAATTCCTATGAAAAAATAATAAGGAAATAAAAATAAATAAAAAGAAGGAAAAAGAAACTTTGAGACTTAACCTGAAACTACGGTTCAAGTAGAGTGTCGGGGGCTAGTGATATATGTACGACTACTCGGATGCTTATGATTTTCTACCCTATACTTGGTAAAAGGCTTACGACCCATGAAGATTTCAGATGATAGCCCAAGGAAGCAGCCGACAAAGGCTTTGATTATATTAGGAAAGAGACTATGAACCGACATTGTGTTGGTATTGTAATTGCGCGTATGTAAAACCTATCCACATACAACTTTGATACCCGACCTATTATATATAGGATGGGAGAAGACCAAGTGAGGGTACCGAAAATCTCCCAGGCAACTTGTAATAGTGCGATTCCCAAATATTCAGGTGACTTTGACTCCATTATTTTTCTGACATCCGACGAAATCCCCAGCGTTCCCTTTTCCATGAAACACTAAGTCCTTCACCATGGATATTGCCGAGGTCACCCCTCGTCATGCATCGTTTCAAATATGGTGCCTTCTGAAATCTTAGGATCGTTCCTGTCCCACTCAATTACTGGCAAGTCCTCACCATCGTACTCGGATAAAACGTGACTATCCTTATTCTCCTCGTTCTCTTCTTTATCAGTGTCATCAAATCTGGCATCGTGGACCAATTCCTCCGTGTATTGATCCTCTAGTGACTGTTTACTGAATCTATCTACCAATTCAGGAAACATCAACTCATCATCATCATCTAGTGGAGGCGCTCCCTCGGCAAGCTCTGCTTTGTCCTCCACATTGGCCACACGAGCGATTTGTCTTACACTCGCAGTGCGAACATATGGTATAGTTGTGGACCTACAAGGAGCGCGGGGGCGCACACTATTAGCAGAGATAGCAGAGGCACATGATGCCCGACCACCTGATGATGCCTGACCACCAGATGATGCTTTAGCCCTATTTTAACGTGTGTTCAACATTAGGTTGCACATGGAGACGGATTCGACCAAAATATTCGGCAGCATTCAAAGAGAAAAACGTTACCAGATCAGCTTCGCTAGTTAGTGGGAGCAATCTTTGCTCACTAATATTGAAATATAGCAAATCAACTGAATCGCCATTGCTCTAGGGGAATTTAGAATATATTTTATCTTTCAAATATCTGAGAGTTATGGAGGTTGCAACCATCCCTGGGAAGTAAAATCCAGAGAGATACCGTTCACAACCATGAATTACGCTAGAATCCAGTTTAACCGCCAGCCGAAATGCCAGTGCTGGATCAATCCTATTCGAAAAGCAAGGCAGTTAGCTGAGCACCGGTGGTTCGCGCTCAATTACTCCCTATAACCAATCCACAAAGGGAAACAATACTTACCCAAATAGAATCCATGCGTTAGATTTCTCTGATTCCACCCAATCTTCCCTGCGCTCGACGGCGAGGACCGATACACCCGCCGGCGTCGCATACTGTTCCGCGAAAGAGGTAGATCTAGCGGGGAAGGAAGCGGAGCCGGAGTGGGCTCCACGGCTAGGGGGAGGGGGCGGCTCGGGGGCCGAGGACGACATAAGGTAGGAGGTGCTCTCAGGTAGGAGGGCACGACGACGGGGGAGCAGAGCGGAGGGATGGTGTAGGAGCTGTTCCAGGCTCGGAGCGAGAATGGCCGGTCCGACGTGTCTCCATGCGGCCCCACCCTTCACCACGTATGCGAGACCTGTCCCAACGCGGCCCCACCCTTCACCACATATGCAGGACCCGTCCCAACAGGGCCCCACCCGTCAGCACGTAACGGTCGATGCGACGTAACGTAACGCTCAATGCAGGACCCGTCCCGACGCGATCCCACATGTCAGCATGTAACAGTCAAGCCTTTAACCTGACGGCATACCCCGTTCGAGCGCATGCGAGGGTTTCGGTATGGAGGGAGGGCAAAAGTGAGAAAAAACTAAGTGGCTAAGGAAAACTGAGTACAACTAACGAACCAGGGACACGAAAATAGAAATCCCTATTTCCTTTGACCATGACATATCAATACGGAAAGTTTTTTTCATGAGGCACAACTAAATAGTTTCTGTTACTAACTACTATGTTTCCAATCGCCAAAGGATTTCACATACCATGACATTATATTACTGGTGTTTCCTGTTGGTGTGTCTTTTAAATCTTGCGAGAACATAGGTTTATGCATTGTTTCAAGCTATGTACAACAAACTTTCAACCTTTGGCCTAAACTCCCACTCATGTGTCCAACTGTATACGATTTTTTTTTAAATGTTAGCAGAAGAGCTGCTAAATTCATTGATTGGATAGAAAATTTGTTAAAAAGGGGTTAAAGCAAGAACCAAGGCGTTTAAGAACCCTGGTCGCCAAAGCATAAAGCAAGAGAAAAGGAAAAAAAAGGGCTCATGAGAATCAGCCCGGGTCGAAGGGGATCTTTGCTCCTACCCTATTCCAAAGTTTTGCTTCATCGTGTATGCGGGCGACAAGCCCGACAGACAAAAGCTCTTGATGCTGGAAAAAATCGCCTGTACCGCTCTTTCCAAATCTCCCAAGTTGCCAACATTAAGAGGGAGTGCGCCCTTCCTTTTCTCCTTTGGGGAGTTTAGACGGCAAAGCTGCAGCCACTCCGTGATCGTGGCGGCTCCATTCCATGACGACGGCTTCAAGGATTCTAGATGCGACCAAGCAGCCAGCCTATACCATAAATCCCTTGTCCAGGTGCACTCCGTGAACAGGTGCCACGACGTTTCTAAGTTTTGGAAACATAATTGACAGAAATAATTGTTCTTCCACCCACTTCGTTGCAGGGCATCGACAGTTAGGATGCGATCGAGCACCGTAGTCCACATGAAGAACTTGCACTTGCCTGGAGCTCAACATTTCCAAATGGACGTGGGGAAATACGAGAGGGCAGCGCCCTGAAATTGCATTGGGTAGGCAGATTTGGCCATGTATTCGCCCGATTCTTCATATCTCCAACGAATAACATCCACAACGGTGTCATTGAGCTGAATCACGTTTGTTAGAGTATACGTGTACGGTTAGGTAATCTAGGATAGAGATATATCTCGTGTCTTGTCTTGCACTCCAAGATGATTCCTGTACGTCTATATATACTCGCCCATGAGGCTCAATAATACATCCATCATATTTCGTCAATCTCTCTCCCTCTCTATCGTTCTACATGGTATCAGCCTAACCACGATTCTCCTATCCTAGCCGCCGCCGCCCTCCTCCCAGGCACCGCCGACTCCCCCGCCCCCAAACCCTAGCGTCGTCGTCCCCATGGCACCGCGCTAGCCGCCGCACACACTTCCGCGCCACGCCGCCCCCGGGGAGGTCGATCTCCATGATCTCCGTCGGGGGCCCCGCAACCCGTATGCAGGGTTCGTCCGCCGATCCGTGATCGACTGCCCTGTAAGTCCTTTTTTCGATCTCTTAATCGGTTTTCTTTTTTTTTGGTTTACCGATCTTAGATCGGATTGAGTCGCCCATCGCCATCATCATTGCCGCGCCTCTACTCCGACCATCGGCATCGAGGATCTACACCGCGCCCGTGCGCCTGCCTCCTCCGCTGTCGCGGCCTTAGGGCAGGCTGCCGCGTACCGCGGACGGCTGCTACGCCTTCCATTGGAAGGCTGCCACGCCCCCCCCTCGGATCATCTCCATCGTCATCGTCTAGGACTTCACTAACAACGCCGCCATCGACTCTGATCTACGCGTTGTTCACGCCATGGCGCATACGGTGCACCATCGGTCTGATCAACCGATCCCGTGTCTGTCTACGCCATGCACGTCCGTGAGCACGTGCCTACCATCGATCGAGCTACGGGCTGCCGCTGTGTCGCCCCATAGGGCCGCAGCGCCGCCGCCTTTGGTCCATGCTACCGGCTTCCAACGCGCCTTCCATGGCGTGTACGTCGCTGGTGGTCTCCCAGCCGCTGCACCGGCTTGCGCCCTGCAGCTATACCGCCCCCTCGGGTCGTAGCGTGGCTACATGCAGTCTACTTCGCCTTTCTCGTGCATCGACGACCTCGGCTTTCACCGCGCCATCTCCTACGGCACGGATCGCCGCCGTCTGCACATGGTCTTCGTCACGTCGTCGGGTCTTCCTCTCCTACTTCGAGCACCGCCACCACGCTTCACAAGGTAACCTGCAGGACGCCCTCTCGCTGCCGCAGATCCCGCCGATAACCCATTGCCACTCTAGGCATCCAGCATGACTAACCCAGGTCGCCGCTGGTTTCGCCGCCTTCTACGTCTTCGTCCACTACAACTTCGCCGCCAGCGTCATCGCCTCATCCCCGACTACACCACCTGCTACTCTACTCCGACAACCGCGGACAGCGCCGGTATCTCTCCCTTTGCCACTCTGCGTGTTGCAACCGCTTTGGAGGCTTCCTATGCTAGTCTTTCTGACATGGCGGCAAGTTCATGATGGTCTCTGCCCCCGCACGCCTGGTACTGGCAACACAGGGAGTGCCTTCGTCCCCGACGCGTTCCTGAGTTTGGCTAGCTCGGATCGGCGCCTCGTCTTCATCGGCTTCGACAACGTCTTCTTCGGCATCGACCCCTCTATGACTGATCGACCGCGTCACCGACGAGTTCTTCTTTGCATACTCGGTTCTGGCAAAACCACAGTGTGCGTTCGTCCCCGACGTGCGCCTAGTTCTGGCAAAATTATGGTCGCACCTTGTCCTCGACGGCTCGGACTGCATCGACTTCGGCATCGACACCCTCAACGACTGTCTCGACGCGTCTCCGTCATCCTCCTCGCGTGCTATGCGCACGCGGCTTCACGTGCGTCTACCTCGACACCAGCATTCCCGACCAGGATATCGACCACGGCGACCCATCGTACGGCTACCTCGACCATGGCACCGCCTCACGCTCTCGGCTCCCTCGACTTCGACAAAAGGACTACCACCTCGCTTGAGCATCATCAGCTTCCTCTAAAGTCCAAGCTACTGCGTTGCGACACCGTCTACGATGTTCCCGCTCGGACTGCGGGGGATGTCAGTCTACTGGATAATACTTCGGTTTATCTCTAGTCTGACCGTCCGTGACGTTCTAGTTGTTCACGACGCTACCGCTACGACTGCGTGGATGTTAGAGTATACGTGTACGGTTAGGTAATCTAGGGTAGATATTGGATTTATGTCTTGTCTTATACTTTAAGTTGATCCATGTACACCTATATACACTCGTCCATGAGGCTCAATAAATTCCGTGGGTGGGCCAGCTCAAGAAATTCCGGTTTTTCCATGCAGCTATATTGAATAGGGATGGCGCAATCTCTTTTGGCGTCAATCCCGGCAGCCAGCGGTCTTGCCAAAAATTGGCAGTAGAGCCATCTCCAATGGTGATTTTGGTTACTGCAGGAAAAGGCTCACGATCAACTCTTTCACATGGCAGAGCTGAGCTGACCCATGTTCTGGTGGGTTTCTTCCATATTAGGCAAAGCCACCGCAGTCTAAGCGCTCGCCCGAACTTGACGAGGTCGTGCACGCCCAATCCCCCCAGCTGTTTCGGCCTGCACATGTAGATTACCGGGGAAGACAGAACGCTCTTGAGTAGATTACCAACCTCCCTCCCCTGAGACAAGGCATCCTTTCCACTTCCACGCAGCAAGAGGGGGCGTCAATCTTATCAAGCAAACTTTGGAAATCACCCCTCCAGAGCTGCTGCTGCGCCAGTGGCATCCCTAGGTATTTGCAAGGAACACTCTTCGTGGCAATGTTCAGTGGCTGCAGAATATCTTCCAGGTTTAGGCCGCCACACCTGATTGGCAAAGCCGATCTCTTGGACAGATTAGTGGACAACCCCATGACAGCCGCAAACGTGTTGAGTACCCGTCTAATCATTACCATGTCGCGGTGTGTATGATTTATGAAGAGGGCCACGTCATCTGCGTACAGAGATGCTCGAATTACCATTCGCCTTCCCGGAAGCTTGGATAGAACACCTTCTTTCGTGGCTAGGTCTAGAATACGTCCATCAAAAGAATTAACAAGAAAGGAGAGAGTGGGTCACTCTTTCTGAGCCCACGGCGATGGATCACAAAGTCGGTTGCCATCCCGTTTATCAGAACCTGCGAGGAGGATGCTAGAAGCATAGCGATCCACTCTCTCCATCCATGGCCAAAACCTCTTGCCTTAAGCATATCCAGAAGGTATGGCCAGGCCACCGAGTCGAAGGCCTTTGCAAGATCCAGCTTTAAAAGTATTGATGACTTCTTTGTTCTGTGAAAGAAGCGAGCTGTATTCTGCACATTCAGATAGTTTTCCTGTCTGATAGACCCGTGCTGCCAGAGTGCCTTTGTCAAACTGTACATGATTCTGATCTACATATGACTGAGCATTTGTCCAAGTGTACATGGATGCCACATGCTTGTCATGACTCTCAAGCATGTAGCAATCAGAATCAAGTAAAGGTAACCAATAGATTCTCCGCTCAAATATAGATCAATCTTGCACGTGGTCTTTGTGATGGCCCGTCCTGCGCATGTGGTGTTTTGGAAAACAATGCGTGGCATCACTTCAAATGATTAGAGGCATGTGATGTTTTGGTTTGAATCTCCCATAACTACAAGAATTAGCATCACTTCAAATGATTAGAGGCCGCAACACTATATATCGCTCAATGCGAGTATTAGTCTTCTGCACGGGTTGGCCCATTCGGTTTTTCTGCCTTTGCCTATTTATTTATTTTGAATCTTTTTTTTGCCTTCTCCTTTTTTTTCGTTTCTTTTTGCTTCTTTTTCGTTCTCATTTTTTCCATTTTATTTTCTCTGTTTTCTGTATTTTTTTTACATCTGTTTTTTTTAAATCATGAACAATTTTTAAAACTGTAAAATTTTAAAATCAAATTTTAACATAGTGAGCAATATTTAGAATTTGAATCTTTTTAAAATCTTTAAAAAAATTCAAAACTACTTTTAAAAAATTGTGAAGCTTTTGAAACCGGAACCTTTTTTAAATCATGAATTGTTTTTCAAAATCTAAATCTTTTCTAATGGGTTGTTATTAATGAAAATAAAATCATAAAATAAAAATAAAATAAAAAGGAATCACACCTCTTAATGTACCGGAATAAACCATCCCAACAGATGGATGTTGTGGGCAAGTCCTACTAGCACTCGCTAAGAGTGATGTACACGGTGACCCTTAGAGGTTGCATGTCATGCACAGATCATCAAATTTGCCACGAAAGCCTCAGGATAAATCTAGGTCTAACTTGTCGAATTGGGACTATGCAGATTTAGCGAATCCCATCAAACTCGTATAGAAACGATTCAAAGATGTCCACCAAGCACTTGCGAGTGCGTGAAAAACGGAATAGTATCATTACACAATACTTTAAGATGGAACCCATAAGAAACATATATATATACAACAACGACTTCAATGAGTTAAAGTATAAACATATACATTACAAAGATCCAAATCATATTGAAAGCGATACAACATCCGAGTATAGATAAGAATACAAATGGGACTAAGAGTTCTGAAGAATAACTAATGGCATCCCTAACCCTGCGCAGGCTAAGCCGAAAGGATGACCTTGCTAACATCATCAATCTCATACCTTTCAAAATCTGGCCAACAGTTGCCGACAAAGGGGAGAAACAAAAAAGCAAGGGTAAGTACTCAGGCAAGTACTTAAAGAGACTTAGAATTCGGCTGCTCTCGTCTATATGGTATGGTGGACTTAGCGGCAGCAAAACATGCACTAAAATAAACTATAGAGACACAATACAACTTCTATCTATTAGAGAGGGATAAGAGAGCTCTATTCAGAACCAACTTGATACTAACACCAAACATAACCTATCCAAAACATTACCCCTGTCGCATAACCACTAAGGAGTAATACTGGAGACACTCACACGGTTGGCAATTTTATTAATTTATTATTATAGATGCACTAACTTATTAGTCAAGTACAATCAAATTTATAGTACTACTTTAGTATAAGTTGTCTATGATCAAGAAACCGTGCTTCAAGTCATCCATAACCGCGAACACGTTTTTTCAAAAAGATTTAACATGCAGGAATGCACCAAATTATTTGTACATGCAAGGTCAACCTCAAAAAAACCAAAGGTAGACAAAAAGCAACGGGGTATCACGGTGGAGTCATTCCAAGAAATCAGAAAAAAATTAGGGGTCACCCAACTGAGCTACCCGCATCGAGGTACAATCAATCCTCGAATGGACCTAGAGGTTACATGCACTTGTCAAGCAAGCAGATGAAGCGATCCAACCCGTTAAAGATTGGATCATGTGTTTATCATGACAATCCTTTGGATTGATTAGCTAGCACAACATAGTTTGGATGAATAAAGAAGTATCAATGCGTCACATTATTACAATGATTGATCCAAGAATATAAATATTACAAAGTTGCTTAACTCACAACTAGCTCAAATAACATAGTTCAATAAATAAACAATAGATAAAAGCTCTATCATGCCATAGGCAACACGTTGAGTGAAGATTCGCAACCTAAACGAAAACCTTACTCATTCTTAGAATATCCCGCAACATAAAAAGTTGCAGCCACGAATGATCAATACATAGGAATTGTATTGGCAAGATATCACTCTTATGTGTATACAATTGGCAACCTAACACATACATACACACTTTGGCTAGTGAAGTTCGGGCTATTTGCAGAAAGCAATGCTTTCTCCTACCTTTTTAAATAAGGTTTTAGTTTTTCAGAATAACTAAGAACACCTCGAGTCACTCAAGGGCTCCTAATATAAACTATGGACACATTGAGTCACTCAAGTGCTCCTAAACCCATTAAGTTCACCCATCAAGTTTTATTAGCGAAATTAGAATATGATTGAGACTTTTCAACTGCGTCAAGAGAAGTTACTCATAATTGTCCATTACTGGAGACACGACTAACCATTTATTTTTAACCCTCTACAGAGGTCAGTAAACTTTACCCATAAGACCCAATCAACCCCTTTTGAGAGAAGACTGGGACCAGACCTTTAGGAAACATAATCCCGAGCCTAGCCCCGGACCGTACCATCCTATACACACCTACATCTGCTAGTCACGGTAGGACACGAACCCATAACTTACTCAGTCATGTTAGAGCCCATATGACATGTGGTTGTACATAAAAATTACTAATCATGACCATTTATTATCTCTTTAAAGCCTGGGTGGCAATCCCCACCATAAATCACACTCGATGACCCAATCAATGCCATTCTACCCAGGTGATTCATTTATTAAGTGGTTTTTATTTCAGCAAAACATAATCTTCCTCATACACATATATATCATAAAAACCACCCACGCAACTAACAACATGGCTAAGAAATTCTACAATATGATGGCTATCAAGAAATCAACTAGGGGACCTATGACAATTCTATTGGGTACTCACGTCATAGCATAGCATATAAGGTAAAAACTTCCTATACATGCAAAGATACTGAAATCTAAATGCATAAGAAAACAATAGGGGATTTATGATAGTGACACTTGCCTTAATGGTAGTTCTCGTTCACATAGTCATCACAATCACAAGAATCACACTCTAAGCAATCTATCATGAAAAAGGAATAATTGCAATCAACATAAAACAACACAAATACAACAAAATAGTATGTATACATACTAGAAAAGAGAAACAAGTTCAAGACCTTTTCACATGCATTTTCTATTAACCAAATTTGCTTAAAATAGGTATTATTGGAATCTGAATACTTTCAGTACAAAATAGTTTCATAAAACTTTGGAAAACATGCTACTAGATAGACAATGTTCAAAGCTTTCATTTGCCTCTGGTTTTACATTAAAATGATTTACAGATTGAAAGTTATAGCCAAAATACTCATTTAAGGGATTTAATTATAGATAATTATTTTGTACCATAACAAAGTAAACTAATGTTTCAGTGTCGTAGCTTACAATTTTTTGAATCCATAGACACAAAATTTTCCAAATTTGGTGTTGTGGATATTTTTCTGTGAATTAAATACCATTAAATATATTTAAATAATCTAGAAAATATTTATTGGGCAAAGTGTAAATTTTATTGCTGAATAAAATTTTACAATTTTTTCCGAATCCAGGGATATTTTATTTGCATTTTTCTGACTATTATTCTATTTTTTATGATTTCTATAAGTTTAATACATTATCTGGCCATTTTCTTATTCTAGAAATTCGAGAGAATATTCTCTAGAATATTCTTGCTGACGACATAGCTGACTCAGCACTACACGCTGACTGGATGCTGATGATGTTGCTGACGCGGCAACCACGCAGGCTCCACGCGGCAGGCTAGCACTGGTTGATACCGGTTCGTCGTAACGTTTTAATCTGGGGTGTTGGCTAGGGACCTAACGGATGCGGTGAAAAGTTTCCTGGCTCACTGGTGGGTTGACGCCAAGAGGCGGCGATGGTTCAGGAGGTGAAGGTTGGCGACACTTCGTCGGTCACCACTGACGAATGACTCGATAGCGAGGTGTGGCGCCGGACAGTGATTCTGTTGGTGTCCTATACCACAACTCGGTCTTCCTGGGGCGTCACCTGCGAGTGGCTGGACCATCTAGCATCTGACGGTACTTTGGTGGCGTCGTACACCCTCTATGGTGCTCTGCTGGGAGGGAAAGGAGGCCAACGAGAAGTGGTCGAGGATGGGGAGAAGAACTGAGAAATAAAAGAGGGTTGGGGCGACATATACGTGCTCTACCTCGAGTTCCCATGATCAGTAATGGCAGCGGGAGAAGATTTCTGGCGAGATCTGAAAAATCGAACCCGGCGGCTAGGGTTCGGAAAGAGCGGAAAAAACGTCGGGAGTGAGACAGGGTTTTTTATGGGGGCGGAAATCGTGCACGAGGGGCATGGGGACGAACAGAAACTCGCGAATTTGAAAGGGGCCGAATGGAATCGAAGGCGTGATCATGTTGTTCTCTGGCCAGAGGAAGGGGACGACCGCGGGGCAGGCCCCACGCGTCAGCGAGAGAGGGGAGGGGGTATGTGGACTGGGCGCTAGCGACTGTTGTGGTTATGCTTGTCGTGGGCCGGCCTGCTTGCTGCGGCGCACGCATGGTAGATAGGGGAAGGAGGAGGGGCGGCTCGGGCTAGGCCGACCTGTAGATTAGGTTTAGTTTAGTTTTTTATTTGTTTTATTCATTTTCTATTTCTTATTTCTTGCATATCTTTTGCATATATAATCCAATTGACTTGACTCTTGTCTTTAATTTTTTCTAAAAATCATAGGATCAACTTAGGATCCTTTTTGCAACATTTTCACTAGTTTTCAAATAGTGAATTTACAAATCCATAATTTATTCCTCATAGGGACATTTTGGAAAATCAAAATAGTGTTTTGAAACTAGGATTTGACTTTAATTTTTAAAATTTTGCAAAGATGCAATTCAATACACATGAAACCTATGAATCATTCCCATTCTAAAATATAGGATGTTACAGACTAACCCCCTTAAGATGAATCTAGTCCTCAAGATTCAGAATGGCTAGCAAATAGGTTCTGATAGTGTTCTCGAAGATCCTTCTTCTAGCTTTCAAGCTTTTCCATACTACGGGTACATTCTCGAGGCTAACCCCCTTAAGAGAATTAAACTTGGCATCTCAAACCTTAACTATTGGAATATATCTGACCCTCATTACTTAAGTGTCCATGGTGTAAACCTTGTGAATCCAATGTAGTAAGCTAGTAGGAATACATGTATGCTCCAATCTCTAGGATTCAATTGTGGCATCTTATACTAGCTATCAATTTTTTCTCCAGTGAGTTCACTTTAACAGATCCTCTAAGTAACTCCATATGTGACTAATCTCATCCATCAATGCCTTGATAGGAGTGAATGCAATGCACCAGTATTGAAAAGGTACGAGTGCGATGCATAAGTTGACTAGAAACTTACCAGTCACAAATCCTAGCTTGTTGTATACTTCCTTCACATTCACGTGGTTTCAAAGTTGCCTTCTCTGTTGAATTTGGCTTGGTCCCATCTTCTGGACAACTGTAGGCGTAGTGTCCCAACTTTCCGCACTTGTAGCATTCCACGTTGCTGAGATCTCGGTTTCCATTGTGGTGATGGCCATTGACTCCAGAATTGTGGCCATTTCCTCCTCCATGGTGCTGATGTCCATTGCCACCATGGTGTTTGTGTCCATTGCCTCCATTATTGTGGCCATTACCTCCATTGTTGTGGCGCTCAGAATTGTCATTACCATCATGGGAGGTATGGGTTTTATGATGTGGTCCCGAGTTGTGATTGTTGTGCTTCCTCTTGCGGTTTTCCACTTGCCTATGATTCCCCTCCAGAATTTTAGCTTTGTCCATCAGTTCCTAGAATGTAGGACAATATACCACTGACAGCTGCAACAATAGCTCATCACTAAGGCTATGTAGGAACCTCTTTTTCCTCTTAATATGAGTGTCAACATCCTCAGGTGCATAGCAAGACAGATTGTTGAACTCCTCTATATAGTCCACCACCATGCGATTGGTTTGACGCATGTTGTGAAACTCCTTCCTCTTCAAGCTCAGGATCCCTGAATAGACATGGTTGGTCTTGAAACCTTCCTCAAACATCACCTAGGTGACATTAGCAATGGGGTGGGTGATCTGGAATGCAGCTTGTCCCTCCAATAGGTGAACACCAAATCTCACCTTCTCAGCATCGGTGTAGCTAACAGTTGCTAGATTCTTGTTCACCGAGCACAACCAGTTAAGAGCAATCATAGGTTTAGGAGAAGTGTAGAACTTAGCCGGCCTCGGTCTCATAAACCTGGTGAGAGCATCTCCCTGGGGCTGGTTGTTCCCATTGTTGTTGTTGTTGTTGTTTTGGGTGGCCACGAACTGGGTCATCACATGTGCTAGTTGAGTCTGGGCTTCCACGAGTTGAGCGATATCACCAGGTTGACGACGGGGAGCCAATTGTTGGGACAACATAGACGAGTTATAGATGGAAATACTAGAGAAAGTAGTACTACCCATAACTATATGAAGCAATCAATGATACACACAAGCAACAATCATCAACAAACAACACATAAGCCAAAATAGTTTTGTTTTATAAGTTCTAGAAGTTTTGTTTTAGCGGCATATCATCCAAAAATACTTTAAAAACATGGGAAACAATACTAAGTGACATGGGTATGATTACTCGGGTGCTTATGTTTTGCTACCCTGGCTGTATAAAGGCTCACGACCCATGAAGACTCAAGATGAAGGCCCAAGAAGACCCTGATGGAAGCCTTAATTGTATTGGATAAAGAAATAGGAACCAACGTTGTATTGGTGTTATAATCGTAAATATGTAACCTATCCGTATACAGCTTTGGGACCTAGCCTATTATATATAGGCTGGGAGAAGCCAACGAAGAGGTATCAAAAAACTCCTCAGCAATCTATAATAGTTTTGTCCACCAATAATCAGGCGACTTTGACTCCTTTGTTTATCTAACATCCGACGAAATCCCCAGAGTTCTCTTTTTCGCAAAACCCTAAGTCCATAACTATGGGCATTCCCGAGGTTACCCCTTGTCAGTTGGTGCCGTCTGTGGGAAATCTGTGTAGGGGTTCCGCATATGAAAACAATAAATTTTTATCCTACGCACCTGAACCCCTAATGCTACCAGGACCTATCTATTAGTAATACAGTAACTGGACGGGCTTTTTGCGAACTTACCCTTGAAGACCGAAAAGCATTGTCAACACTCAGGAGAGCGTGGTTGATGTAGACGAGCCGAAGCCGACCTCAAGGTCGTGTTGAAGTCCTTGCGCTCCTGTGGCTCCAACGACTTGAGTGCCTCAAGTGCGACACCTCGCGGGGAGTTACACACATCCGGTGCCTGACGATGAATCCCGCTTCCCCGATCCAGCAGCAGTTGCAGAAGTAGAGCTGCTGGATCCGAATCCCGTAGCGCGACGGTGCTCCGCGGTGAAGATGTCTCTCGTTCGCGCAGTCCGAACTTGGAACCACGGTCACGAGAGAGAGAGAATATCAATTGGAGGTCCTCCCAAAAGTGAGAAGACCTTTATTAATTATTGTGTATTTTTATTTGGCCAAATACCCCCACTATATATAGGGGAAAAGGAGGTACTACCTCCCTCGAAGTCCCGGCGTGGGACTAAAGGAGAGGAGAGGAGGAGGAGGGGGTGGCACCACCGGCCACCCCATGGGCCCCGCGTGGTGTCTGGCCCACTAGGGTGCCGGCCTCCCCTCTTAGCCCTTCTCCCTCTTGCCTTTTCCCTAATGGGCCCTCTTCCCTCCGGAATTGGCCCATTAAGCCTTTGACCATTTAAATTGATTTTCTCTTTTATTAAATAATTATGAATAAATGATTAAATCAATATTTAACATTCATTCACATATTATTCAACCTCTATGGTTATGGAACACTTCCACCTCCACTCCGAACATCCTTCGGACTTACCAAAACCCTTCCGGTTTTCTCTCTACAATTCTTCGGCGATTCTACCGATCCTATAAACACTCTCTAAGCATCATCAAGCCCTTAAGCGTGATACCCCACGGTTCAGGAACACTCCAGACATGGTCGGGACACTCCCGCACCAATGATCGACAGAGGGACCTGGATGGCCATGTGACCCCTATGCGTTCCACGAAGATCTTTCGTCGTTTGAACCGGGACAGTCGTGTCTTATTCCCTTTGTCTCTTGATACTTGCATTGCCCGAGATCTGATAAATGACATCACCATGTCATGTTCAATCTCATTACCGAACAATGCTACTTGACTCGTTCCGACAAGTGATATCCTTGTGATCAAATCACACGCTGTGAAGCTATTGGATATAACCTCTTCGAGTGGGCCCTTGAGTATATTTCCGTCACATGGACGGACAAATCCCACTCTTGACATATATTGCCTCTACGGTTTCCTCCGAGTACCTGAACACACCTTTATAACCACTGTATTACCAAGTGGCGCTTGATGCTATCTAAGCACTCTCGGGAGACAGTGATTGATATAGCCTCACGGTCTAAGGAATAGTCTACGAGGATTCATTCCTAATCATTGTAACTTGAACTTTGTGACATGATCGGGTCACGATGTTTAGGTTGGATATTGGTTCATCATCTCATTCTCAGAATGAGTTGACTCCATTTCCAACTGGCATAATTGCCACATGATCAGGAAACTTGATCATCTGTTGACCAATGTGTTGGGTCCGCAGCATAGAAAACAAAAAATTTCCTACGATGAGAACTACACGCCAAGATCTATCTACTAGATACAGAGCAACGGGTGGACATACATCCATGGAGAACTTACCCTCGAACACAACGAGCTTTGTTAACGAGTAGGAACTCGTGGTTGATGTAGTCGTACACTTGCCGATCTCAAGATCGTGAGGAAGTCCGAGCGCCGCAACTCAGCAGCGCATCCGCACTCGCACACACGTTCAAGCCACCGGACAACCTCCACCTCCTCGCCCAGCGATCCAGGAAGCAGCAACTCCTTCCGCATTTAAATGCCACCGGGAACATGTATCTCGCTAATCCGAGACCATGGGGGAATAATTCTAGAGGGGGAGAGAGATCCTTCACAAGGAGGTGTCTGGATGAAGGAGGGAATGGGTGGCCTTTTATAGGAGGAGGGGGGTGCCCCCTCTCTCCATGGCCGGTGCATGGGGGGGGATGACCCCTCACCTTCCCCATTCATGTGGTGGTAACCCCTCCACATTAAAATGCCTCTTCACATTCCCTTTTAAAGTCTCCACTTTAAATGCATTAAATTTCTCCAAATTTAATGCTCTCTCATTTAATAAAACTCTTTTTATTAAATTTATTCAGAATTTTTTTAATTACTTTAATTAACAAACATTCACATATAGCCCCTTGCAATATTTCAATATCACATGCAGAACTACCTTCTGCAATTTCACCCGAAACAATTTCCGGTTTCTATTGAAACAATTCCTGCGCTTTGCAATTCTTTCGTCTGAAACATATATGCTCCAAAATGGTGTCCGGTAACTCTTAAGTGTGCCACCCTACGGTTCTAGAATAATGCAGACATGATCGAGACCCTTCTCCGATCAATAATCAGCAGCGGGACCTAGAGATCCGTACTGACTCCTACACATTCAACGATGACTCCTGTGATCGTGAGAACCTTTAACGCTTGTAACTAAATCCCTTTGTCTCTCGATATATTACATGTCCGAGATTCGATCATCGGTATCTCCATACCTAGTTTGATCTCATTTCCGACATGCACTCTTTTCTTGTTCCCGTGATATAACATTCTAGTGATCACATCACTTGCTTGCAAGCTATCCTAATGTGATATCACCGAGAGGGCCCAGAGTATATCTATCCATCATCTGGATTGACAAATTCCACTCTTGATCCATGAGCCTCAACATAACACCTTCGTAGTACTGAACCCATCTTTATAGTCACCCTGTTATGGTGTGACGTTTGATGTTATCAAGATACTCTTCCGGTGTTAGCAATTAACATGATCTCATGGTCTAAGGATAAAGATTACTTCGTATGATGTTATAGCAATATAAACATAATGACTTGATCGTAATGCTATACTTCGGATGAATGTTCATCACATCATTTCACAAATGTTGTGACCTTGTTATTAACAACATCCAATGTCCATGATCAGGAAACCTTGATCATCTTGGTAATCAACAAGCTAGTCTATAAGAGAGGCATAACCAGGAACCCTTTTTGTTTATTAAACACACATGTATTATGTTTCCTATCAATACAATTATAGCATGCAAAATAAACATCTATCATATACAAGGAATACATAATAACAACTTTATTATTGCCTCTTAGGGCATATTTCCTTCAGTCTCCCACTTGCACTAGAGACAATAATCTAGTTTATATAGTGATAAATCTAACACCCATGGAGTTCTGGTGTTGATCATGTTTTGGCCTAGGGAGTACTTTAGTCAACGGATCTGCTACATTCATGTCCGTGTGCACTTTACAAATCTTTATATCTCCATCCTTGACATGCTCGCGGATGGAGTGAAACCGGCACTTAATATGCTTGGAATTCTTGTGAGACCTTGGTTCCTTGGCGTTGGCTATGGCTCCAATATTGTCACAATAGATCACCATTGGCTCCAACGCACTAGGAACCACACCTGGTTCCGTTATGAACTCCTTCATCCAAACCGCTTCCTGCGCTGCATCTGAAGCAGCAACATATTCCGCCTCCGTCGTTGATCCAGCCACCACAGGTTGTTTGGAGCTCCTCCAACTAACTGTTGCTCCGTTCAAGAGAAATACATATCTGGATTGAGACTTAGAGTCATCCGGATCAGTGTGAAAGCTAGCATCGACATAACACTTAGCGACTAGCTCTTCTTCACCTCCGTATACAAGAAACATATCCTTAGTTCTTCTCAAGTACTTAAGGATATTCTTGACCGCTATCCAGTGTTCCGAACCTGGATCAGATTGGTATCTACTAGTCAAACTAATAGCATGTGCCACATCCGGTCTTGTACATAGCATGGCATACATTATAGAGCCTATGGCTGAGGCATAGGGGATCTTATCCATTATCTCTCTTTCTTCCGCCGTAGCCGGACTTTGAGTCTTACTCAATGTCTTGCCTTGCAACATAGGTAAGTACCCCTTCTTACTTCCGTCCATATTAAACTTCTTTAATATCTTATCAAGGTATGTACTCTGCGATAGCCCAATTAGGCGTCTTGATCTATCTCTATAGATTTTAATGCCTAATATATATGAAGCTTCACCAAGGTCCTTCATCGAAAATTTGCTTAGATAACTTTTAACACTGTTAAAAGATCTATATCATTTCCAGTCAATAATATGTCATCCACATATATCAGAAATGCCACATTGCTCCCACTCACTTTCTTGTAAATACAAGCCTCTCCATAAGTTTGGACAAATCCAAACTCTTTGATCACCTCATCAAAGCGGAGATTCCAACTTCGTGATGCTTGCTTCAGTCCATAGATGGATCGCTGAAGTTTGCACACCTTATTAGCATCCTTAGGATCGACAAAACCCTTAGGTTGTATCATATACAACTCTTCTTCAATATTACCATTGAGGAACGCAGTTTTGACATCCATCTGCCATATTTCATAATCAAAATATGCAGCAATTGCTAACATAATCCTAACCGACTTAAGCATCGCTACGGGAGAGAATGTCTCATCATAGTCAACTCCTTGAATTTGTCGAAACCCCTTTGCGACAAGTCGAGCCTTATAGATGGTTACATTACCATCAACATCAGTTTTTCTTTTGAAAATCCATTTATTCTCAACGGCCTTTCGATCGTGAGGTAAGTCCACCAAGGTCCAAACCTAGTTTTCGTACATGGATTCCATCTCGGATTTCATGGCTTCTAGCCATTTGTTGGAATCAGGGCTCATCATCGCTTCTTCATACGTCGCAGGGTCATCTATTTCATCAATCATGAAATTCATTACAGGATTGCCGTATAGTTCAGGAGCTGCACGTGTCCTGCTTGACCTGCGAGGTTTGGTAGTGTCCTCTTTCGGAGTTTCATGATCAATATCATTAGCTCTCTCTTCATTAGGTGAAGTTAACTCCGAAACAACTTCTGGAGCTGTGCTACTCGCCATTTCATGAAGAGAAGGTTCAATAACCTCTTCGAGTTCTACCTTCCGACTACTCACACCTTTCGCAAGAAACTCCTTCTCAAGAAAGGATCCATTCTTGGCAACAAAGCCCTTGCCCTCGGATCTGTGATAGAAGGTATACCCAATCGTTTCCTTAGGGTATCCTATGAAGACGCATTTTTCTGCTTTGGGTTCGAGGTTATCCGGTTGAAGTTTCTTCACATAAACATCACATCCCCAAACTTTAAGAAATAACAGCTTAGGTTTCTTTCCAAACCATAATTCATACGGTGTCTTTTCAACGGATTTAGATGGTGCCCTATTTAAAGTGAATGCAGCTGTTTCTAGTGCATAACCCCAAAATGACAGAGGTAAGTCAGTCAGAGACATCATAGATCGAACCATATCCAATAAAGTATGATTACAATGTTCTGACACACCATTATGTTGTGGTGTTCCGGCAGGCGTGAGTTGTGAAACTATTCCACAATCTTTCATATGTGTGCTAAACTCGTAACTAAGATACTCTCCTCCACGGTCGGACCGCAGAAATTTGATCTTTCTGTTACGATGATTTTCCACTTCATTCTGAAATTCTTTGAACTTTTCATAAGTTTCAGATTTGTGTTTCATCAAATAGATATACCCATATCTACTCAAATCATCTGTGAAAGTAATAAAATAATGATATCCACCTCGCGCCGACACACTCATTGGTCCACACACATCAGTATGTATGATTTCCAATAAATCTGTCGCCCGTTCCATTGAACCGGAAAACGGTGTTCTAGTCATCTTGCCCATAAGGCATGGCTCACATGTATCAAATGATTCAAAATCAAGTGATTCCAAAAGTCCATCAGAATGGAGTTTCTTCATGCGTTTAACGCCAATATGACCTAGACGGCAGTGCCACATATATGTAGATATATCATTATCAAGTTTAATCCTTTTAGCATCAACATTATGAATATGCGTAATACTACTATCGAGATCCAACAGAAATAAACCATTCAACACAGGTGCATGACCATAAAAGATATTATTCATATAAATCAAACAACCATTGTTTTCAGACTTAAATGAATAACCACTTTGCATCAAACACGATCCGGGTACAATGTTCATGCTCAGTGCAGGCACAAAATAACAATTATTTAGGTTTATAACTAATCCCGACGGCATATGGAGAGGCAGCGTTCTGACGGCGATCACATCAACTCTTGATCCATTGCCGACCCGCATCATGACCTCATCCCTTGCTAGTTGTCGCTTGTTCCGCAGCCCCTGAACCGAGTTACATATATTAGCAACCGATCTCGTATCAAATACCCAGGTGCTACTGCGAGTACTAGTCAAGTACACATCAATAACATGTATATCACATATACCTTTGTTTGCCTTGCCGGCCTTCTTGTCCGTCAAATACTTGGGGAAATTGCGCTTCCAATGGCCAGTCCCCTTGCAATAGTAGCACTCGGTGTCAGACTTAGGGCCAGCTCGGGGTTTCTTTTCAGGCGCGGCAATAGACTTGCCACCCTTCTTTCCCTTGTGCTTGTCTTTCTTGTCCTTCTTGAAACCGGTGGTCCTATTGATCATCAACACTTGATGTTCTTTCCTAATCTCCACTTCTGCAGTCTCAAGCATTGATAGAAGCTCGGGAAGAGACTTCTTCATGCCCTGCATATTATAGTTCATCACGAAGCTCTTGTAGCTAGGTGGCAGAGATTGGAGAACACGATGTCTGCCTAAGTCAATGTGAATCGTTATTCCCAAGGACACAAGCTTATCGGCGTACCCAGACATTTTGAGTACATGCTCACTAACGAAGCTGTTTTCCTCCATCATGCAGCTAAAGAACTTTTCTGTAGCATTATAACTCTCTACGGCAGCATGGGTATCGAAAATCATTTTGAATTCTCCCATGGTATCAAAGGCATTGCCATTTTCGAAACGCTTTCGAAGTTCTGGCTCTAGCCCATACAGTATGCCGCAATGAACTAAGTTGTGGTCCTCCTGACGAGTTATATAGACGTTCTTTTCCTTGTCAGGGGCATCAGGAGCTGGTGGGGGGCCTAGAGGCGCATCTAGCACATATTGCTTTTGTGCAGCAGTGAGGAGAATCCTCAAATTTATAGCCTAGTTGGTAAAGTTGCTACCATTCGCAGCAAGTTTCTCTTTCTCCATGAACACATTGAAATTAAAAGCAGGTGGTGCCATCTACAACAGAATTTGTAAAGTATATTTAGACTAAGTTTATGATAGATTGAGTTCAACTAATCCAAATTACTAATGAACTCCCACTCAAAAACGACATCCCTCATGTCCTTTTGGTGATTACATGAACCAAATCCACTACACCAAGTCCGATCATCACGTGAGTCGGTGTAGCTTCAAAGGCGAGCATTTATATGGGCATCATATCAACTATATGACTCATGCTTAACCTTTCGGTCCGTGTTCCGAGGCCATGTCTGTACATGCTAGGCTCGTCAAGTAAGAACCTTAGTATTTGCGTGTGTAAAACTGTCTTACACCCGTTGTATGAAAGCATAGAGTTGAGAACACCCGATCATCACGTGATGCCTCAAAACACGATCCACAAAACGGTGCATACTTAAGGAAGAACACATTTTATCTTGATATCTAAATGAGGGATCATCTTATAATTCTACCAAAAGCGCCAAACTAGCAATATAAGATGCTAACATCTAATGTGTGAAGTGAGGTGATATGGTCCATGCATTTGATCTCTATCATTTGCATCGTGGTATGATCTCTATCATTCCTTTGTGTGTAAGGCCAAGGTCTATGGAACTTACACGTTAAGTGAGTTGTAAGAGTATCTATTATACATCTACTTACAACAATACCATATCAAAACACTAGCCCAGCAACGATCTAAACTAGATGCCTCTAATTTATCAATTGCAAGTTTTACGTGGCTTAGGACTTTTGGAGATAGAACCGGTCTTACCTACAAACATGAAACACAACGAGGATAACCAAGTTATTAGCAACTCGTTGTAAATCAGATATTGACTATAGTAGGAGAGACAGACACCTGCCATCCACTTATGCAAAACAAGTTGCATGTCAGTCGTGGAACCGGTCTCATGTACAATGACATGTAAGGTTGGTCCGGGCCGCTTCATCCCACTATGCCACCAATATCCAAAGTACATAGAAGATGCAATAACATGATCATCATCGCCCACATATAAACGTATGTGTACTACCCATGCAAAGCACCTACGCATAGATCAGGCTCTGATACCACTATTGGGTCCACAACATAGAAAACAAAAAATTTCCTACGATGAGAACTACACGCCAAGATCTATCTACTAGATACAGAGCAACAGGTGGACATACATCCATGGAGAACTTACCCTCGAAGACAACGAGCTTTGTTAACGAGTAGGAACTCGTGGTTGATGTAGTCTTACACTTGCCGATCTCAAGATCGTGAGGAAGTCCGAGCGTCACAACTCAGCAACGCATCCGCATCACTTACGTTGAAGCCACGGACAACCTCCACCTCCTCGCTCCAGTGATCCAGTGAGCAACAACTCCTTCCGACGAAATGCCACTGGGAACATGTATCTCGCTAATCCGAGACCATGGGGAATAATTCTAGAGGGAGAGAGATCCTTCACAAGGAGGTGTGCGGATGAAGGAGGGAATGGGTGGCCTTTATAGGAGGAGGGGGTGCCCTCTCTCCATGGCGCGCATGGGGGTGACCTCACCTCCCCATTCATGTGGTGGTAACCCCTCCACATTAAAATGCCTCTTCACATTCCCTTTTAAAGTCTCCACTTTAAATGCATTAAATTTCTCCAAATTTAATGCTCTCTCATTTAATAAAACTCTTTTTATTAAATTTATTCAGAATTTTGTTAATTACTTTAATTAACAAACATTCACATATAGCCCCTTGCAATATTTCAATATCACATGCAGAACTACCTTCTGCAATTTCACCCGAAACAATTTCCGGTTTCTATTGAAACAATTCCTGCGCTTTGCAATTCTTTCGTCTGAAACATATATGCTCCAAAATGGTGTCCGGTAACTCTTAAGTGTGCCACCCTACGGTTCGCGAATAATGCAGACATGATCGAGACCCTTCTCCGATCAATAATCAGCAGCGAGACCTAGAGATCCGTACTGACTCCTACACATTCAACGATGACTCCTGTGATCGTGAGAACCTTTAACGCTTGTAACTAAATCCCTTTGTCTCTCGATATATTACATGTCCAAGATTCGATCATCGGTATCTCCATACCTAGTTTGATCTCGCTTCGACATGCACTCTTTTCGCTCCCGTGATATAACATTCTAGTGATCACATCACTTGCTTGCAAGCTATCCTAATGTGATATCACCGAGAGGGCCCAGAGTATATCTATCCGTCATCTAGATTGACAAATTCCACTCTTGATCCATGAGCCTCAACATAACACTTCGTAGTACTGAACCCATCTTTATAGTCACCCTGTTACGGTGTGACGTTTGATGTTATCAAGATACTCTTACGGTGTTAGCAATTAACATGATCTCATGGTCTAAGGATAAAGATTACTTCGTATGATGTTATAGCAATATAAACATAATGACTTGATCGTAATGCTATACTTCGGATGAATGTTCATCACATCATTTCACAAATGCTGTGACCTTGTTATTAACAACATCCAATGTCCATGATCAGGAAACCTTGATCATCTTGTTAATCAACAAGCTAGTCTATAAGAGAGGCATAACTAGGAACCCTTTTTGTTTATTAAACACACATGTATTGATGTTTCCTATCAATAGAATTATAGCATGCAAAATAAACATGTATCATATACAAGGAATACATAATAACAACTTTATTATTGCCTCTCAGGGCATATTTCCTTCACAATGAACCAGTGACTAGAGTTTCACTGGGAACCCCTGGTTGTTTATATATCACACATGTATTGATGTTTCCACTCAATATAGTTATAGCATGATATAAAACTTAATCATAAACTATATGAAATATGATAATAGTCCTTATAACTATTTGTCTCTAGGGCATATTTCCAACAGTCTCCCACTTGCACTAGAGTACAAATACACTAGCTGCATTTGTTCTTAATCATTGGCACCATATATCCGGTAACCTGAACATGCTTGCTCATGGAAGAGGCTGAGTCTTGGGTCTGTACTTTACAGTCCCAAATCCTTTGCAACTTACTAATGTCACCTTGATTGACATTAATACTTTATCATCACATGACAACAACTGTGTGTATGCATTGTCGCTATGGCAGCAGAACGAGGCCTGATTCCAGGAGCCTACAATGACTTTAGATCAACCTCGAGGGCTTTCTCATGGGCACTGTGCCCTGGGACACATCATTCTATGTTAAAAGCGAACTAGCCCTGCCATAACATTATACAACACTTTAGATGGTACCCTTATCTATTATTATAAATGTATTCATCGAAACACTAGTGCACTCTATGCAACTTTCGATGTTTTTGTTCACCTCTCTTCCTACTTGACTCTAATCGGTATTTACAGGAGTTTCCAACATATTCCCTTATAACATAACCCTTTATGTTTTAAGATATGTCATCCTTTATGGATTTGGAAAATATATCTACAGTTCTCTATTAGACACTACGGACAGACTTAGCTCAACGTTCTGTGATTCGAACTTAATCACTTTCAAACGTTCCTTATTGGATTACATATTATGTTAAGTTATCATCATGGTTTTCTAAGATAGAACCTATATCTCAACATAGTGGATGATGATCATCTTTTTATTTCTTTCAACCATTGATGTTAAACTTAATACTATTCCTAACTTGAGTTATTAAGGACTAGTTCCTTAATTAACTTCTATTCTGAAACCCTTTTCAGAATCCCTTAAGGAATACTACATAATATCATAATACATTTATTATTAACTTCTACACTTTATAAATCATTATTTATAAGTACTTGCGCTTTTATTCTTAACATCCTTAAGAATCACTCATATAAGCTCCCACTCAAAATATGTTCCTATCATATTTGGGTATGAGTCAGCACTATTACTCAAACTATGTTCCTACATATTTGAATTTTAGACTTATATTGCTCCCACTCAAAAATATGTCATTCACATATTGTTTTAGGAAGACTTTCATAGCTCCCACTCAATTTCATGCAAATTACATATCTACTCACAATTTCAAAATCCTTTGATCAAATATCAAACTTGGAGATTTACTATGAGACGCTAGTACTTTTACTAGTTTTAAATCCACTAGACATGAAGTACACTTGAATCAAATTCATTTGAATTCATCCAATACTTGACAAATTGTTCTTTTGTCATTCAACCCCTTTTCCACTATGGCTTTGTAGTCATTTCGGAAAATTCAAGTAACCCCTTTTACTTGTGAGATTTAGCAACGAATTGCTTTCTAATCTCAAGGGAATTTTGCTTTGGGGATTTCTCATAATTTTAGTTTACCATTATTTCCTTAGTAGTTCGTAGGTATGTCATATTCCAAGAATCATGACAAATGATTCACAAATGTCTCCATACAAGATATGGATTACATTTTGAATCCTACTTCATGTAGTGAAAACACCAGTGGGGAAAACACAATGATCATTATCTGTAACACCCCCAGGATCAAGGTTAAACAAATCCAGACCTTAGCCTGGCATAATCTTAACCTAGATCTCGAGGATATCCAGTGAGAAATCGGTAACACAACAGTAACCCTACGACACAAAAATTATTATAGCAATCTCATAACTGAGCGAAGAACCAAAAGTATTACAAGCAGAGGTCACCGACCATAAACATCAAACAACGGAAGGCAAATTATGCTATTAAGTATAGCAAACTTAACAAATGGACAAAGAGGTCTGAAGCATAACGATGACGTCCCAGCCCATAGATTCCAGGTTGCCAACCAGGAACCCCAAGCTACTCGTCGATGTCGATGTCGTACGGAACTCGTCTTCAGGGGAACACTTACTCTGCTACAAAAGTATCAACAAAGCAAGGGTGAGTGCAGGGTGTACTCCGCAAGACTTATGGCTGGTGGGGTTAATTTGCGTAAAGCCATCTTTGTTTATAAAACAAGAGGGAGAAGAAGCTCGTCTAATCAGAGTATTTTTAAAGGGGATAAGAGAGCGACATATCCAAAGAATTGATCATCATCTTGATATCCACCAAAGTAATCCTCATCTCACAACTAGGATCAACCCCCTCGTACCCATGAGGAAGCATCCTTAAGCACACGTTGAACTGCCAAGTTTTATGTTAGGTTCAGGTTCTCTATGATCTTCACATCCGTTCCCAAGTCGTCCATAACCGTGGACACGACTTTTCGAAAATATTTAACCCTGCAGGGGTGTACAACTTTACCCACATGTACCAATCGACTCTTAATGCCACTAGTAATAGCCCTCTTCCTTGGAAGGCCGACAGAGGGTGGTTGGACACGACCTTTACCTTGCTTTCGCCGAGACCATGAGTCACGCCCTAAGGATGGTTCCGCCGTAATGGGTCAAATCCCGAAGTCGGTCCCTAGAGATGTGGGCGAGGTTGGTTTACCAGGAGCGCCATCTACCCCAAGCAACCCCGGCCACGCTTACCTACCTGTATGAATGCACCTCCTTCACCTCCTCTTTCGAAAACATTTTCTATGCATATGTCGAATGGAACGCCCGAACTATGTGAATCATGGAATCTACTAGGCAAGTTAGTTGCTCGTGAGGTTTTCCAGGACCCGTGCGGTTGTACGCTCGTCTTGGTTCAAGAGGCTAGAACTCGGGTCCTAGTAGTGGCGAGCATGGGACTACAAAAACCACATCCCACCGTGGCCGCCCATACAAGCCTTAGCATGTTTAACCTTTACCACTGATCTTACCTCATCAGTATACCTCGTTCTCCTGTCATACTAGATTCTCTGCATTTGGTACATCTTTTGGATGAACCAGCACTAACAGCTAAGCAAGGTTAAGCAAGACACAAATAAAAGCTCTAGTAGTGCACACAAGCCAAACCTAGTTATGCTAGGAGAAGTGGATCAGGTAATATAAGCTCAAAAGGAGTAATGCAACATATAGGACACTGTATCTATCGATAGAAGACCATAGTAGAATCGTATGCATCATGGCAATAATTGAAATACTTTCGAAATCATAGGATTCTTTTATGTGTGGGGCTACACTTGCCTTGTTTGTTGATACCTGGATATAGATCTTCGGAAGCCTTGTACTTGACTTGAGTATAGTTGAGCAAGTATTGTCTGTCGATCTTCGATGGTGTTGATCTCGATCTTCGATCTCGATCTCGATATTGTATTCTACCGGGAAGAAGCAAACACTTGAAAGAAAGGGGGAACAAGAATCAACACATGGCATCGATGCAATGCTCAAGCAAGGATGATGATATGACAAGTTAAATGGATCTTAAATGAAACCCTAGGGCATGCTTGATCATTTTAAACAGGGTCCGAAGGGTACAAACCCTAGAACAGGGGAACCCTGGAACACCTATGAGGGGTTGATTTAGTTCTCTAATTAAACTTGTAATACAAGTTTCTTAACAATGCATGATTATATTTTAAACACACAGATCTCATTTTTCTGAACATTTTGATATATTATTTGTATTTTTCTGACTTATAAATAATTACTTATTAATTTTATAAAATTATCCTTTTTCTGAAATTATTAAACTAATTTTAAAAGATTTACTGCGTCAGCACAGGTGGAGGCTGACGTCACCACGGGATCAGGGACTTTTCTCACTGGGGCTATGTCTAGCCCCAGAGACTGACTGCTGGGGCCAGGGCTAGGTCAACAGGCCACGCTGGCCAGGATGTGTCAGCGCCCATGTCACGGCCATGCGGGCGCCACCTCAACGCCACATGGGCTCCACGCGGGCTCACCAGAATCCACGTCAGCCGACGGCCAGGGAAGGCGGAGGAGGGCGTGAGCGAGTGGGCGGAGTGGTGCGTTCAAACCAGGAGACCAAGGCGAACCCTATAGTGGTTGCTCCGCTCGATTTGTGTCACCAGAGACACGGCTACGATGAGGTTTCGCGGCGACGCACGACGGTGCTCGGCAACAGGACGGAACATAGCGAGAGAAAGAGAAAGGAGAGGTCCTGGGGGACCACGAGCTCACCATGAAGGCGTTGGAGGGGTCGGCGAGGCAGGAGGAGGTCGTGGAAGACGGCAATGGCGGCGACGGTGCTTGTCGGTACCGAGGAAGACGAAGTCGAAGCGGCCGAATGCGGCCGCTCAGGCTCGATTCCTCTTACACGGAGACGAAGGAGACTACGATGGAGCTCATGGCGGTCTCCGATGGACGAAAGGAGCACAGCAACGACACGACACCGGTGCATCTGGTAGGCTAGGGTTCAGGCTCTCACAGGGAGGAATAAGGAGAGCGCTGGGGGAAAGAGAGGATAGGGACGAGAGGAAGGGCATCGTGGCGGTCTTATCTCCTCCAGGGCGTGATGGACGGTGATGCGCGGGCAGTGCAGATCGACGGTGGTGCTACAGACACCGAGCAGCTTTGCCGTCGTCATCGAAGACGACGAGAGCAAAGGGGTACGCGGGCTAGGCCTTGCTAGGCTGCGGGAGCTGCTGGCTGCTGCGCGTTGAGCGGCAGGGAGAAGGAGAGAAGCTATGGGCTAGCCTGTGTGGCTGCTGCTCTATTTTTTTTATAAAACCTTTTTCTTTTATGTTTTTCTCTTTTTTCTTTTGTCAATTTCTTTTCTCATTTTGGTTATTCCAAATATACCAGAGAGTGTATAAAATATGTAAATTATAGCAGGGCCCTTATAATCCATTTGGGCTCCACTATTTTTGCTAGTTTTCGAAATCTTCCAAACCATTTGGAAGGATTTTCAAAGAGAGGGGAAGATTAAGGTTTTAGGGTTTGGCATTATTTCTTTTGCATGCATTTTAAAATATGATGCTCATGAATGCACAAATAAAACCCTATTTAGGTTTAGCTAAAACTAGGGTGTTACAGATCTATCCCCCTTACGAGAATCTCGACCCGAGATTCCAAAGGCAGGAAGAGAGACAAAGGGAGAAAGAAACAGGGTCACTTCTGAGGATAAGAGGGAAACACACTAACAACATACAGAGTATCTCATAGTCAACTTGTGAAGGAGTGTTCAGAAACAACTCGAAGATGGCGACATGAAACACGTCAAGGTGACAGAGGAAACAAAAGGAGATATGTTTCAAATTGTTAGATAGTTGGTCTTCATAAGGATTGAGACCATGGAGCTTCAGAAGAGTTTAAGCTTCTGAAAACGAAAGCTCAGAAAGAACAGGACCACAGACTTCGAGAAATAGAACTCTACTAGACGGCTTAAGCAGAGCTTCATTGATACAAAGATAGATCAGGAGGACCAAGCTGTCAAGCTACTTTTGATACAGAAAGATCACTCTTCGTTCAACAGAATGTCAAGACGGAAAGGTATTTTACGGAGAGGACTCGTAAGAGACACAAGGAACATGTAACAAGAGGAACTAATGATTACCAAAATCATAGTCACTCTATGAACATGGTTGAGATACGAAGGAAACTCTTTATTCATCCAGGGTTATCAAAATCTTTGCCAAAGATCGTGATATCACTTTACACCACTAAGATGAATATATAAGAAGATTCCTGATGACATGAGGAAAAAGAAACTTCATTCTCAGACTTCAATTGCTGGGCATAACAAATGCTTGCCAACATAAGAGGGTCTGGAGGATCGACCGAGAGACATTTAACAACACTACTTTAAATGTTCTCCTTGATGTTCGAGAAAGCAGACTTCAAGTAAAGGTCGGACTTTAGATACAAAGGAAACCATAAGAACAACTCCTATAATTAACTCATAGAAGATGCCTCATGAAGAGTGGTTGTTATTTGCTGATTCAAGAGAATTTGACAATAGGCATTCCGACTAGTTGTGTCAACCATTACAACAATCTTGCCAGATGTTCAAAGAAACCTATGTCAAAACCTTGAAGAACACCAACCATCGTATCTGCTTGAGATTCAGATCTGGTTAGGTGTAATGATACTTCAGACTCAGCATGGGCGAATAGAGAGTTTGCAACATTTACCACGAAGGTAAAGTTACTAGATTCTCAAGACATGGACTATAGTGTCAAGCTCCAAAATGTTGAGCTAATTGCGGGACCCATGTGTTAGCAACTTGGCGATGGACAACTGCTCATACATCGAGTTCTTGCAATGAAATACACCTGTGTGCGTGAAGGGAACAAGGATAACTCTACTCAAATCCACGGCGACATATTTCTACAATTGCACGTGAACCAGAGAAGGTCACTTCTAACATCCAGAACACATACTTCGAGATGACCCGAAGATGGTTCTCAAAAAGTTTCCCAACATTATTGCCAAATGTTCCATATGAATCCATTTTAGCATGGATAAGATAAGGATATTGTCGATGGGATGAACAACAAACTTATCGAGATACTCCAAGAAGATGGACTCGTAGGTTGTATGAACAAGACAATAATATTGGTCATACCATAGGACAAGAAGATGTACTCAAGTGAAACATCACGAGTAGCAACATCATCAAGATAGTCCTTGGAACTGAGTTTGATTTGATGATAACCCAAATCAAATCAAAGGTAGAGGGAGATAACATATCCACGAAGGAGATACTATCCTTCTTCAGCACGGACAAAACTAGACATCCCTTTAAGATAAACTAAGTCGGGTAGAACTTTTGTCTTACAATTCTCCAAGTTTTTCTTTAAGCTCAAGCAACTAGTTCAGGGGTATCCAGTACGGATCCTTGGAGAAAAGAGCAGTTCAGAGAACTTGCTTGCTCAAGAACTTGACAACACGGTCATGTGGCAACATGGCAATACTTCTAGTAGACATCTAGAATATCACGAACCACCGATATGTCACTTAGTTCAAGAGGAAACTTGCTTGGTAAGGCAAGAAGACATAGTCTCAGAGCTTCGGATCAAGCCTAACTCTTCAACCGAGGAGGGTGTACCAGAGTAGCAGACTTGGTAGCACAATCATCCTTTGCTTAGTGACAGGGTTAACCAAGCACGCTAAGAATGACACAAATGTCCTTGGAGTTCAAAGAAATAATGATTGCTAAGAATCTCAGATGGTCACATTATTACACACACGCATCATTCACGAGCGCGAAAGCTCAGAGGAAGGGTGGGTAAAAATATGTAAGAGCATCACTTCATTAAGGGGTCATGAAACTTAGCACGACCTCTTAATATAAAAGGGTGTGATGCGCTAAGGTAGAACAGATAGAAGCTAATCAATGCTTCTTAATCTGTGGACCACAACACTTTGATCTGGTCCTAGATATGATGAGGTACTAGAGTTTGTCTCTCCTGACATCCCGAAATGGTTTGTCATGATAGATCACAAGAGTATCTTGCATCGGTAGACACCAATGCACAGTACTACTTGACTACCAACTGGTAGATATAGGTCTAAAACAATAAGGGGAAAGGAACATGCTCAGGAAGGAATCCCGGGATGTGGATGCATAGATTAACAATCTTCTGGAAACCAATGCAAAGAAGGAAGGGTGTGGCATAGTCACGAGTATAGATGCGAGACTCGCGAGGAGTTCTCTTGTTGTGATCTATTTGGTTCCATTAAGGAACATTTGCCATGGCTAGTGGTAGGGGAAGTCCTTAATTGTCGAGATTTAATCGCGACAATAACCTCAAGCTTGAAGGCTAGAATTTTAGTACCAGCCATCCTGGGGTAATGTGTGAACATTAACAACAAGGGACAATGGAATGTATCTTGGGTTAAAGATCAGCTTCATGTACAAGATTCACAACACCAGAATCCAGCACAATCCGGGATATTCGGTTCAAGTCCAAGGGTTAAAACCCGAGAAAGAAGTAACTACTACTTGAGTGACACAATGTACACTACAAGGTAGCAATCACGAGGTAGCTTCCAAGAGAAGAAAGAACTTCTTAATTACCCAAACAAATAAAAAGGAGGCGTACGAGGCGAAAGGAAACCTCGAAGCCTAGAATAGAACACTTTAGATCCTACAATATAATATTGTGGGCCCATAAGGTAGAGAGATCATGATGGAAAGGAATCTCTCGATTGAAGCAGAGCAAGGGAAAACAAGGAATTCACAACACACACAACTCTAGAGAACTTAACACTAGGTCAACTGGCTGAGAAACATCATACCCAGAAGGCACCTAAGTTTTGAAAGACTAGAAGAGATATCAAAACTTTTTCCAAACCAACACAAGGTAAGATGACCCAGAGTTAGAGCGAAACTGGATAAGGAGAAAAATAAGCATACCAAAGTTTTCGCAAATACTTTTCATCTTTGAAATAGTTTTCACAAACACTAGACTCAACATCGACCAATAGCAAGGTTTTCCTACGATCGGTACTGCTCTGATACCAAGAATTATAACACCCCCGGGATCAGGGTTAAACAAATCCAGACCTTAGCCTGACATAAGCTTAACCTAGATCTCGAGGATATCTAGTAGAAATTGGTAACACAACAGTAACCCAACTGTAACACCCCCTGGGATAAGGGTTAAACAAATCCAGACCTTAGCCTAACATAAGCTTAACCTAGATCTCGAGGATATCTAGTGACAAATCAGTAACACAACAGTAACCCTGCGACACAAAAATTATTACAACAAGCTCATAACTGAGCGAAGAACCAAAAGTATTATAAGCAGAGGTCATCGACCACAAACATCAAACAATGGAAGCAAATTATGCTGTTAAGTATAGCAAACTTAACAAATGTCCTAAGAGGCCTGAAGCATAATGATGACATCCCAGCCCATAGATTCCAGGCTACCGATCGGGAACCCCAAGCTACTCGTCGATGTCGTACGGAACTCGTCTTCAGGGGAACACTTACTCTGCTACAAAAGTATCAACAAAGCAAGGGTGAGTACAGGGTGTACTCCGCAAGACTTATGGCTGGTGGGGTTATTTTGCGTAAAGCCATCTTTGTTTATAAAATAAGAGGGAGAAGAAGCTCGTCTAATCAGAGTATTTTTAAAGGAGATAAGAGAGCGACATCTCCAAAGAATTGATCATCATCTTGATATCCACCAAAGTAATCCTCATCTCACAACTAGGATCACCCCCTCGTACCCATGAGGAAGCAGACTTAAGCACACGTTGAACTGCCAAGCTTTACGTTAGGTTCAGGTTCTCTATGATCTTCACGTCCGTTCCCAAGTCGTCCATAGCCGTGGACACGGCTTTTCGAAAAGATTTAACCCTGCAGGGGTGTACAACTTTACCCACACGTACCAATCGACTCTTAATGCCACTAGTAATATCCCTCTTCCTTGGAAGGCCGATAGAGGGTGGTTGGACATGACCGTTACCTTGCTTTCGCCGAGACCATGAGTCACGCCCTAAGGATGGTTCCACCGTAACGGGTCAAATCCCGAAGTCGGTCCCTAGAGATGTGGGGGAGGTTGGTTTACCAGGGGCGCCATCTACCCCAAGCAACCCCGGCCACTCTTACCTACCTGTATGAATGCACCTCCTTCACCTCCTCTTTCGAAAACATTTTCTATGCATATGTCGAATGGAAGGCCTGAACTATGTGACTCATGGAATCTACTAGGCAAGTTAGTTGCTCGTGAGGTTTTCTAGGCCCTGTGTGGTTGTACGCTCATCTTGGTTCAAGAGGCTAGACCTCGGGTCCTAGTAGTGGCGAGCATGGGACTACAAAAACCACATCCCACCGTGGCCGCCCATACAAGCCTTAGCATGTTTAACCTTTACCACTGATCTTACCTCATCAGTATACCTTGTTTTCCTGTCATACTAGATTCTCTGCATTTGGTACATCTTTTGGATGAACCAGCACTAACAGCTAAGCAAGGCTAAGCAAGACACAAATAAAAGCTCTAGTAGTGCACACAAGCCAAACCTAGTTATGCTAGGAGAAGTGGATCAGGTAATATAAGCTCAAAGGGAGTAATGCAATAGATAGTACACTCTATCTATCGATAAAAGACCATAGTAGAATCGTATGCATCATGGCAAGAATTGAAATACTTTCGAAATCATAGGATTCTTTTATGTTTGGGGCTATGCTTGCCTTGTTTGTTGATACCCAGATATAGATCTTCGGAAGCCTTGTAATTGACTTGAGTATAGTTGACCAAGTATTGTCTGTCAATCTTTGATGGTGTTGATCTCGGTCTTCGATCTCGATCTCGATATTGTATTCTACCGGGAAGAAGCAAACACCGAAAAGAAAGGGGGAACAACAATCAACACATGGCATCGATGCAATGCTCAAGCAAGGATGATGATATGCCAAGTTAAGTAGATCTTAAGTGAAACCCTAGGGCATGCTTGATCATTTTAAACAGGGTTCGAAGGGTACAAACCCTAGAACAGGGGAACCCCGAAACACCTATGAGGGGTTGATTTAGTTCTCTAATTAAACTTGTAATACAAGTTGCTTAACAATGCATGATTATAGTTTAAACAGATAGATCTCATTTTTTCTGAACATTTTGATATATTATTTGTATTTTTATGACTTATAAATAATTACTTATTAATTTCATAAGATTATCCTTTTTCTGAAATTATTAAACTAATTTTAAAAGATTTACTGTGTCAACATAGGTGGAGGCTGACGTCACCACGGGGCCAGGGACTTTTCTCACTGGGGCTGTGTCTAGCCCTAGAGACTGACTGTTGGGGCCAGGGCTAGGTCAACAGGCCACGCTGGCTAGGATGGGTCAACGCCCACGTCACGGCCACGCGGGCTCCACCTCAACGCCACATGGGCTCCACGCGGGCTCACCGGAATCCACGTCAGCCGGCGGCCAGGGAAGGCGGAGGAGGGCGTGAGCGACTGGGCGGAGTGGTGCGTTCGAACCAGGAGACCAAGGTGAACCCTATAGTGGTTGCACCGCTCGATTTGTGTCACCAGAGACACGACTACGATGAGGTTTCGCGGTAGCACATGGCGGTGCTCGGTGATAGGACGGAACAGAGCGAGAGAAAGAGAAAGGAGAGGTCTTGGGGGACCACGAGCTCACCATGAAGGCGTTGGAGGGGTTGGCGAGGCGGGAGGAGGTCGTGGAAGACGACAATGGCGGTGGTGGTGCTTGTCGGTGCCGAGGAAGATGCAGTCGATGCGGCCGATTGCGGGCGCCCCAGCTCGATTCCTCTTGCATGGAGACGAAGGAGACCACGATGGAGCTCATGGCGGTCTCCGATGGATGAAAGGAGAACGGCAACAGCGCGACACTGGCGCATCTGGTAGGCTAGGGTTCGGGCTCTCACAGGAAGGAAGAAGGAGAGCGCTGGGGGGAAGAGAGGATAGGGACGAGAGGGAAGGCGTCGTGGCGGTCTTATCTCCTCTAGGGCGCGATGGACGGTTATGCGCGGGTGATGCAGATCTATGGCAGCGCTGCAGACACCGAGCAGCTTCGCCGTCATCGTCGAAGACGACAAGAGCAAAGGGGTATGCGGGCTGGGCCTTCTGGAGCTCAAGGAGTCACTGGTCACAAGACCGAGCAGGGAGAAGGAGAGAAGCTATGGGCCGACCTATGTGGCTGCTACTCTATTTTTTTATAAAACCTTTTTCTTTTATGTTTTTCTATTTTCCCTTTTGTCAATTTCTTTTCTCATTTTGGTTATTCCAAAAATACCAGAGAGTGTATAAAATATGTAAATTATTGCAGGGCCCTTATAATCCATTTGGGCTCCACTATTTTTGATAGTTTTCGAAATCTTCAAAACCATTTGGAAGGATTTTCAAAGAGAGGGGAAGATTAAGGTTTTAGGATTTGGCATTATTTCTTTTGCATGCATTTTAAAATATGATGCTCATGAATGCACAAACAAAACCCTATTTAGGTTTAGCTAAAACTGGGGTGTTACATTATCATTGATTCTTTCCTTTGTGAAAAGAATCGTTCAGGAACGTTTTCCGTTGCGCTTCTTAACACTCTGATGCAGGGATTTGAATCCCCATCGTGTTTCACACTATCTTCCATTTGCTCCATAATCGAGAAATATCACTAGAAGTGAGCTTTCTCAAGAATGCACCAAAATTCAAGCAATAATGGTTTTGCTTCTCTTTTGGTTTCAGCTATGGATTTCGTATTCAAAGTTTCCAATGAATACTCTACAAGACCTTATTCGCTATTGTTTTGGTTATATCGAATAACCCCAAAAATTTCACGAATTCAAGTGGTTCACTATATTTTCTAATTGAGTGCTAACTATTTCTAACTAATGGTCTCTACATCTACACTACAACGATTTATTTGGTGCCATCTATTTACCCATTTGATATCTAATATCATATTGTGATGCTTTGCATTTTGACGTTTCAAAACGCTTTGCATTTCAAAATTACTTTTATGCCATTCTTTATAAAGTCAAATTTCATTACTATTGATCAAATCATAGTAATTAGATTCTCTTTTATATTTATACCCTTTTATTGATGAAACACTTTGATCAAATCAAATAGTTTCATATTCATGTTTCCTTTGGTAAACTTCTTTACACAATTAAACAATCATAATGATAATTACCATTTCGTTAAAACACAATACATCGAATATGTATTTACTTTCAATAATTCATTAAACACTTTGTATTCAAGTAATACACGGTGTTCAAGTTATTTTGCTGAACTTAGGCATGATTTATATGTGATAAGAAATCAAATGTCTTTCACATATTATCAACATAACTTTGAATTTAAACAATGGTTTCATTCATTAACGAAATATCATTTAAGTTGGGTATTTTAAGGCATTTCAATATTTGACAAATGTTCATGCATTATCAATTAGTTTCAAAACAACAAGGATAATTCACATATAATCAAACAAGATATGAACACACATAGAAATCATTCATAAAAGTATAACAATTATTTGTTACAAACTGATATGAATAACCGTCTCACAAAATGTGAGACACACTAAAGAAGTTCATAATATTTTGATTACAACAACTATCCAAAAACATAAACTAAGTGATAAATGTCAAGGGAGAGTGTTGTCGGCCATCATCATCATGCTCGCCATCAACACGCAACGTCACCTCCTCTCTAGCAAGCACCTCTCATGCAGAAGGACCTGCTTTCAGCAAAACAGAACAAGTATCAAATATACTTAACACTGCAAATGTTTTTGCAAGATTATAACATTTATAAAATTGTATATCAAATATATACCTTTGTCATTGATGACCTCAGCGACATTTGGTTCAACCAACACATTCATGAGGTGTGTTATGAACCGGTGGAATTCCATTGATTCCGCATCGCCTCTCATAATGCAAGTCCTGACTTGTGCTTGATAGCTTGGTGGCAGTGACCGCAGCACAACGCCATTTGCAAAAGAGCCCATCATCCAGCTATCCAGGAAGTATGTAGGCCTCATGTACACATCATGCATGCGCTCCAAGTGGTCGTCAAGTGATGAGTTCTCCTCCATCTTAATGGAGAGGAAGTCTCCCATCAGCTCATACTCCCATATGCGTGCTTGTTCCACAAAATGTGTCCTAAGCTGTAACATTACCGTACGAGGGTTGACATCACCCACGAAAGTCCACAGCTCGTCCACCATTCTGAAACGCATTGTAACTGAAATGAAGGAGGCCATCTCCCGACAGAGATAGCGGTCTTCCCGCTACTTTGGGATCTCTAGGTCAATGGGCTGATCCAAATCCATCCCGTCGAGTATGTAGTCGACCACGTCATTCTCGCTAAGGAGAACATGGAGACACGCAACCCATATAGAGAAGTTTGATCCATCTAATCTGAGCTACTCTCCTTCTAACCAATCAATCGTCAACAGGAAAGGTGGCATCGGGGAGAACTTTTCTACATTTACAATTGCAAAAAGGAATTTAGACTAAATTTATAATTAAATGAGTTAATAATAACTCCAATCAGAAACACCTATCCCCATAAGGGTTCCTAGTGATAACACGACCCCTATCAGCCACATCTCCCCCGATCATCACGGCCATCAATGTGGGTTCAAGGGTGGACGCTAAAACTCGGTCACATCATTCATGCAACTCGTGCTCGATCTTTCGACCATCCGCATTCCGAGGCCATGTCTGCACATGCTAGGCTCGCCAACTCAACCTTAGTGTATTCGCTGTGCAACATGGCTTACACCCACTATATGCGAACGTAGATATGTCTGACACCCATGCCTGTACCATGGATCGCCTCATACCGAAGAACTTTCTTGGTGGTGCACACTAAGGGGGAACACAATCGTTGGTAATTTAAGAGGGATCATCTTATTAGGCTACCATCGAGTATCTAATACTAGCATACAATAAGATATACAAACAATAACATTGAATGTAAATGCGATGTGATATGGTCCTTCACGTCGTGATCTCCATCCGTCATCACCGGATTCCGGCGCCAGGGTTACGGCGCCGTAGACACCAGGGTACTGTTGTCATTCCGGTGTGGTAGTCCGTCACCTCCGTGACTATCTACTACTACGTAACATAAGGTAATCACTTTACCTTTTCCACAACCATATCATAAAGCAACGCCCCCCCTGTAAAACAAAGTTAGATGCCTCTACTTTATCTTTGCATGTTTTATGTGGCTAAATGGGCTTTCGCACAAGAACCATTCATACCTATGAACTTTTAGCACAACGTTGATCAAGTAGTTGTCTCTACTACACCCCTTTCGGGGCCCTCCATTGTAAATGACATACCAACTAATGCGAGAGAGACAGACACCCCCCTAAGCCACTTTATACGGTACAAGCCGTATGTCAAGCGTGGACCAGTCTCGCAAATGAACGCGTAAAGTCGGTTGGGGGCCGCTTCATCAAGCATTACTGCGGTATAGACAAGTACATGTGCGAGGGTAACAACTAAAAGATCAACGCCCACATGCTACATCTCGTGTGTTCTACCTGTACTAGCATTACTACGCATAGATCTAGCTCTGATACCACTGTAGGGGTTCCGCGTATGAAAACAATAAAATTTTACCCTACGCCCCTGAACCCCTAATGCTGTCAGGACCTATCTATTAGTAATACAATAACGGGAGGGGCTTTTCGCGAACTTACCCTTGAAGACCGAAAAGCGTTGTCAACGCTCAGGAGAGCGTGGTTGATGTAGACAAGCTGAAGCCGACCTCAAGGTCGTGATGAAGTCCTTGCGCTCCTGTGGCTCCAACGACTTGAGTGCCTCAAGTGCGACACCTCGCGGGGAGTTACACACATCTGGTGCCTGACGATGACTCCCGCTTCCCCGATCCAGCAGCAGTTGCGGAAGTAGAGCTCCTGGATCCGAATCCCAAGTGTGACGGTGCTCATGATGAAGATGTCTCTCGTTCGAGCCGAACTTGGGACCACGGTCACGAGAGAGAGAGAATATCAGTTGGAGGTCCTCCCAAAAGTGAGAAGACCTTTATTGATTATTGTGTATTTTTATCTGGCCAAATACCCCCACTATATATAGGGGAAAATGAGGTACTACCTCCCTCAAAGTCCCGGGGTGGGACTAAAGGAGAGGAGAGGGGGAGGTGTGGCACCACCGGCCACTCCATGGGCCCCGCGCAGGGGGCTAGCCCACTAGGGCGCTGGCCTCCCCTCTTAGCCCTTCTCCCTCTTACCTTTTCCCTAATGGGCCCTCTTCCCTCCGAAATTGGCCCATTAAGCCTTTGACCATTTAAATTGATTTTCTCTTTTATTAAATAATTATGAATAAATGATTAAATAAATATTCAACATTCATTCACATATTATTCAACCTCTATGGTTATGGAACACTCCCACCTCCACTCCGGACATCCTCCGGACTTACCAAAACCCTTCCGGTTTTCTCTCTACAATTCTTTGGCGATTCTACCGATCCTATAAACACTCTCTAAGCATTATCAAGCCCTTAAGCGCGATACACCACGGTTCGGGAACACTCCAGACATGGTCGGGACACTCCCGCACCAATGATCGATAGAGGGACCTGGATGGCCATGTGACCCCTGTGCGTTCCACGAAGATCTTTCGTCGTTTGAACCGGGACAGTCGTGTCTTATTCCCTTTGTCTCTCGATACTTGCATTGCCCGAGATCTGATCAATGACATCACCATGTCATGTTCAATCTCTTTACCAAACAATGCTACTTGACTCGTTTCGACAAGTGATATCCTTGTGATTAAATCACACGCTGCACAGCTATTGGATAGAACCTCGCCGAGTGGGCCCTTGAGTATCTTTCCGTCACATGGACAGACAAATCCCGCTCTTGACATATATTGCCTCGACGGTTTCCTCCGAGTACCTGAACACACCTTTATAACCACTGTATTACCAAGTGGCGCTTGATGCTATCTAAGCACTCTCGGGAGAAAGTGATTGATATAGCCTCACGGTCTAAGGAATAGTGTACATGGATCCATTTCTAATCATCATAAATTGAACTTAGTGACATGATCGGGTCATGATGTTTAGGTTGGGTATTGGTTCGTCATCTCATTCCCAGAATGAGTTGACTCCATTTCCAACTGGCATAAATGCCACATGATCAAGAAACTTGATCATCTGTTGACCAATGAACTAGTGACTAGAGTTTCACTGGGAACCACTGGTTGTTTATATATCACACGTGTATTGATGTTTCCACTCAATACAGTTATAGCATGATATAAAACTTAATCATAAACTATATGAAATATGATAATAGTCCTTATAACTATTTGTCTCTAGGGCATATTTCCAATAATCTGAACATTGGAGTCATGGATTCGGCAGACCCCTTTTCATCAAACAACAATCCAACGGAAGCGGATCCACGCCCGCCCACCCTTGTTTCGGTACCCACCGATTTCAACGGCGGATCTGATCTCATCATCGGAAGTTTCCACTTTCAAGTGGAGGATCCCGAAGAACCGCACCTCTCGGCTTCGATCTCATCGGGACTGCCGGTCGAATAGTCTGCGCCTATGACGATACCTGCATCATCTGCCGGATCATCCGCAAAAGCCATTATAGACAGAGAAAGATGAAGGAAACAATGAAAATGCAGCAGATCTAGGGGATCTTGATGGAATTTACGATGATCTCTCCCTTGGGTCAGGCTCCTAGCCAACTACGCCACGTGGATCAAGTTAGACAAACACGGAAGGAGGAGAACCTAAAGAAAGCGGCAAAAGCATCGACTTCGGAATCAGGATGGCCGGAATCTACCCAGAACAGGAACCACTAGACTTCATTGATCCCCAAAATAGTGTCTCCCTTGAATCCGACGATGATGCCACTAGTTTATATATAACACACCACCAAGTGTGCATGATCATCGGGGACCCTCCCACATAACACGACTCTAACTGTAACCCTATTCTTAACCCCAATGATATTCTGTCAGATGATAATGCAGGAAATCATAACAACGAAGGAAATAACAGGAACAAAGGAGACCCGACGGACAATTGCATAATCCCGGGAGGAGGAGAACCATACAGAGGCGAGAGGCAAACTCTCCGACTACGAGCCGAGGCATGGCAAAAAGCAAGGGAAGCAATTTCGAGTGTGGTTCCAATGACAGTTGATGCCACATGCGAAGATCTACTAGCCTACCAATATTTGTTTCATCACAAGAAAAGAGATCTCCTAAGGATGCAGAGGCAACTTGATGAAAGAAAAGGGCTAGCCAACGAATCCAGCCTACGACAGGCACATCTAAGCTCTACGTGAGGATCAGGAAGCATAACTGGGGGAGCAACGCCAAGAAGGGGGACATCACGGCTGCAAAACATCCCCGAAGCTGAAAGAAACGAATTAACTCGAGATCTCGATCTGTCATTTATGTCAGTAGATCCAACAGGACACATCAAGGTGAAAACAGCCCAAACCGCAATTGTAGCTGCACAAACGTATTGATACGTCCATTTTGCATCACTATTCTATATCATAACTTACTGTTATTCATTGATATATTTCATATTAAGAGATGATACTTATGTTATTTCATCTGTTTTTGCATGGTTGATGGCTTTTGGAGGATGGACCGCTGAAGTCAGGATTCTGATGGAAAAGGCACTGTTTGGAGGCGAAATTCGTGAAGATCAGAAAATCCCGAAAAATATATGGAAATCCTATTTTTCCAGAATACGAAGGAAGCCAGAAGGGGGAGCGGAGATGGGCCACAGGGGGCCCACACCACCCCTAGCGCGGCCTAGCCCTGGCCGCGCCACCAGGTAGTGTGGCCACCCTAGCCCACCTCTGGCTCTTCTCTTTGGCGTATATAATCCTCTTGAAACCCTAAGACTCAGGGAGAGAGCACATAAAGATTCCACCGCCTCTACAGGGCGGAAAACTGCAGAGAGAGAAAGAGCTCTTCGGCAGGCAGAAATCTGTCGGGGAAATTCCTTCCCGAAAAGGGGAGATCGTCGCCATCAACACCACCATCAAGCTGGACTTCATCAGGATCACCAACATCATCATCTCCATCATCATCTCCACCAGCACCATCATCACCACTTCATACCGATGTAACAATTGGGTTGAATCTTGCATAGTTCTTAGGGGAAACTTTTCCGGTATTGATTACTTGTTGTAGTTGATGCTATTGAGTGGAACCATTGAATTATCGTTCATGTTCAGATTATTACTTATCATTATTTCATCTCTGATCTTGATCCATATGATGTCTTGTGAGTAGTTCATTTAGTTCTTTAGGACATGGGAGAAGTCATGTTATTAGTAGTGGAATTGTGTTGAGAAAGATTCAATGGTTTGATATTTAAGTTGTGGTGTTATTCTTCTAGTGGTGTCATGTGAACGTCGACTACATGATACTTCACCTTTATGGGCCTAGGGGAATGCATTGTGTATTTGGCTACTAATCGTGGGGTTGCCGGAGTGACAGAAACCTGAACCCCCGTTAGGAAACCTTTGCACAAGGGAGTGTAGGATCTCAGAGTTTAAGGCTGTGGTTAGTTTTTTTATCTTAATTACTTTCTTGTAGTTGCGGATGCTTGCAAGGGGTATAATCACAAGTATGTATTAGTCCTAGGAAGGTCAGTACATTAGCACAGGTTCACCCACACAACACTTATCCAACCAAAGAAGATTAATCAACTATACGAAGCGAAAGCACTTGACATAATTCCCATGTGTCCTCGAGAATGTTTGGTAATCATAAGTAATACAACTGGCTTGTCCTTTGCTAAAGAAAGGATTGGGCCACTTGCTGCATCTATTATCATTGTCTTTTATTTACTCGCACTTTATTTATCTGCATTATCAAAAACCCCTAAAAATCCATTTGCTAAGTATTTACAGAGAATTCCTGCTCTAAGACACTCGTCAACACCTTTTGCTACTCGTTGGGTTCGACACTCTTACTTATCGAAAATACTGCGATATACCCCCTATACTTGTGGGTCATTGATACGTTGCAAATGTATCTATAATTTTTGATGTTCCATGCTTGTTTTATATCTACTTTCTTATGTTTTGTCCACACTTTGGAGTATTTTTATACACTTTCTTGGACTAACCTATTAACAAGATGCCACAGTGCCAGCTGCCTGTTTTCTGCTGTTTTTGGTTCCAGGAAAGTTAGAAAATGAATATTCTTGGAATTGGACGGGAGAAAAGCCAAAGTCAATATTTTACCGGAAGACACATGGAGTCCGAAGGAGAGACGAAGGGGGGCCACAGGGTGGCCACACCCCCCTTGGCACGGGCAGCCCTAGGCCATGCCAGGGCATGGTGTGGGCCCCCTGGATGGCCACCGACCTCGCCTCTTCGCCTATAAGAAGCCTCCTAATCCAGAAACCCTAGGAATCTAGCCTCCAGCCACGAAAAGTTCCGCAACACCGCCACCACCGAAGAGGAGATTCGGGGGACAGAAGTCTCTGTTCCGGCACCCTGTTGGGACGGGGAAGTGCCCCCGGAGCCATCTCCATCGATCTCCACCACCATCTCCATCACCATTGCTGATTCCCATGATGATGAGGGAGTAGTTCTTCCTCGAGGCTAAGGGTTCTACCAGTAGCTATGTGTTCATCTCTCTATGCATGATCATATTGTGATCATGAGCTTTGTAATCAAGTAGATCTACCTTGCTACTCAAGTGCTTTAATAGATCTCTGCTCTCCCCATGTGTGTGAAAGTGACAGCATGCACACCATGGTGGCACTTAGGCTAGAGATTACAAATACTTGTTATGAGTTATATTTGGAGTTGGATGTTTCTATGAAATTGTGGTGTTTGTTGGAACCATCTAGAGCTCAAGGTGATAGTGTGGGGTTATCCAGATGGGGAAAGCGGACTTTGAGGAGTGTTGTTATAGCCCTACCATGGGTTAGAGTGTCCAACTGGAGAGTAGTTCAGAGTAGTATCATAAAGAGGAGATATTTATATGAGACTGTTCACTAGTGAAAGTATGATCCCTAGGCCTTGTTTATAAGCATTGAAACACCGTTTGCAACTAGATGTGTTACATGTTTGCTTGTTTCCATCTTTATTTCAGTTTGCCTTTAGTCTCTTCCATGCCATCAAGCTATTTTCTGGCACCGTTGTCTTATATCCATACCACTTATATTTCACTATCTCTTCGCTGAACTAGTGCACCTATACACCTGACAAGTGTATTGGGTGTGTTGGGGACACAAGAGACTTCTTGTATCTTGATTGCAGGATTGAGAGGGATACCTTTGACCACTTCCTCCCTGAGTTCGATAAACCTTGGGTAATCCACTTAAGGGAAAACTTGCTTCTTTTCTACAAAACTCTGCACTTGGAGGCCCAACAACTGTCTACAAGAATAGAAGTGCGTAGACATCAAGCTATTTTCTAGCGCTGTTGTCGGGGAGGTAAGGTAAAAGGTACTCACATCCTCTAGCTACTAAGCTATCTTCTAGTACTGTAGCTGGTGTGTGAGTGCTCGAAGTTATTTCCTCTAGATTATGCAATTATTTCTTTTGTTTCTTGTTTTTATTTTCACTAGTTAGGCGTAATGGAAAACAACAACAAAATGAGAGAGCTTTTTAGTATTTTTCCTAAGATAGAACATGAATGGTCTGAAAAGAAAATTAAAAAACCCATGGAACTTTCTTTGCATGCTAATAGCAATGTTATTAGTATGAATTTTTTGCACACCTTTGTTACTAATGCTATGGAAACGTCTAAGCTTGGGGAAGTTAGTTTTTATGAAAATGATCTTTTTAGTCCCCCATCTTTTGAGGAGGAAATTTGCTTTGATGATACTTTAACTCCAATATATGATGATTACAATGATAAATATGATATTTTCAGTCCACCTACTATTGAGGAGGAAATTAATTATGATTACAATATGCCTCCTATATTTGATGATCATGGTGATGAGAATAATAATGATAGCTATTTTGTTGAATTTGCTCCCACCATAATTAATAAGAATGACTATGCTTATGTGGAGAGTAATAATCATTTTATGCATGTGGCTCATGATAAGAATGTTTTATGTGATAGTTATATTGTTAATTTTATTCATGATGCTACTGAAAGTTATTATGAGAGAGGGAAACATGGTTTTATGCATCTCAATAATATTAAATTTCTCCTCTTTATGTTGAAAGTCTTGAAGTTGCACCTGTTTTGCTTTCCTATGCTTATTTCTTTGTGCTTTTATGACTTGTTTCTTTACAAGATTCCTATGCATAGGAAGTGGGTTAGACTTAAATGTGCTTTGAATTTGCTTCTTGATGCTCTCTTTTACTTCAATTCATATTTCTTATGTGAGCATCTTCTCAAACTACCATGACTAACTTAAAGGTGTTAAAAAAGTACTTCTTGGGAGATAACCCAATAGTTTTCTTGAGTCTTGGAAGTTATTACTTCTGTAATAACCTCTCCTTATCCTTTTTATTTGATTTTTGTGCCAAGAATAACCTCTAATGAGAGGGAAGTAAGATTTGAGAAAGTTGTTGTCCCGAAACAGATTTTTGTGCTTCGCTGTAAAAATTCGTGAAACATCTCTGTACGTCGGTTTGAGCTGTAATTTTTTGTGTTTCTTCCACAGGTTGTTACACAACTTTCTTTAGTTCAACACTTTTCGATTTGAGCAACAGAAAGTCTTGGAAAAAATTAGTTTTTACCTGCTGGTCTGTTTTGACAGATTTCTGCTATTATTTGCATTTGCCTCTGAATCTCTTTCTCTTCGAGTTATCTTTGATCATTTGAACTCTTTAAAGGAAGTGCTACAGTAGATTTTGTTTTAATGGAAGTTTTACTTGTGTTGACACTGAACCAAAAGACTTATTATCTTGAGTACACTAATGTTGCTAATGAAGATTGTGTGAAGTTTTTTATGAAGGAGATTTTAAAGTGTAGGGGAGAGTAATGTGATAAGATGAAGTATGGACAAAAGATCAAGCTTGGGGATGCCACCCGTGTCACCCCAAGAAATATTCAAGAAGTACAAGCGTCAAAGCTTGGGGATGCCTAAGGCATCCCCTTCTTCATCAATAAAAACCTCAGGTTTCTTCCAAACACTTCATTTTTATTGTTTCATGCATAGTTATGTTGTTCTTGGAGCGTCTTCATTTTTGTTTTTGGTTTTAGTTTTCTTGGTTTGCTTTGTTTGCTTGAATAAATTGGTTGGACCCCCTCTTTCATACATTAGTTTCCAAATAAGATTGGTTTGGATTGGAAAAGAGTAGGAAAAGTTCATGCGTAAGTGGTAAAAAGGAGCTTGTTTTTGACTGTGGCCTATGCTTTGTCATGTCATGCTTGATATTGTTTTGTATTTATGCTTAGTGATTCTTGCTGTAGAATGACTTGTTATAAACAATTGAGATTGCTTAATGTGCCTTGAAAGAATCATGCGTTGTTTTAGCATATAAAAGCATTATATTGTGGTATTCTCCTTTAATGCTTTATTTGGGTTGACTTGGCGCATGCTCACACCATGTTAAGACTATACCAAGTCACCATAGCCTCTATGATCATTTAGTTTTCGTCTTGTAACATCACTTTATGCTTTAATTAATAATATTTTGTCGCTTTGCATGATTATGGCCATTATTGCTCTCTTAGTTGGTCGCTCCCAGTCTTTTGCTAGCCTCCATACCAAGTATGAGTTCCACTCATGCATCCAACTCCAAATAAAACAAAGTTATTCCAAAGAGTCCACCATACGTACCTATTAGCATTTTCTATTCCAAGTATTCATGTTTTTATCTACCTTCCGAATTAAACTTGTTATGTGAAAATTAGTGATTAAAGCTCTCACGAACTTGATGGCACAATTTACTTTTCTTGCCCCTAATAAACTTGAACCATTGTGTCATCTATGTTGTATATGCTTGCACTTATACATTGGGGATTAGCAGAACCATGCTGTCATGGGGAATGCTTTCAACATTGCACTTGTACATTGTACCGAGTTGATATCATGCTCTTTTGTTTATGGATGTCGTCGGTGTGAAATGAAAGGGGAGACTTTAATTCCATGGAGTTATGTATGTGTGTTAGAGAAACACCTAGGCCACTGGTCTAATCCATGCCTAATCATGGTGGAAACCTGCAGCGTAACCATAATGAGCAATCTATGAAGCATTCTTCTTATAAAAAAAGAGATAGAGATTGAGAAAAAAGGAAAAGAAAAAAAGATGACAAAACAGGTAAGAGAGAAAAAAACACCATTTTCCCATGGTAAATAAGAAGATGCTTATTGTCTGCTTGCCTTGTCATTTTGATATGGGGATTCTTCCGTATGATCGGGCAAGGGTACCTCGTTGGCGGTTCTCTATGATACACATGTACTTACTATGACAAGAACTTGCCGGTAACTAAATTTGAGTAGCATGAGGAGCGGCCCTCGTATTCAAGGGACATGAGATTGCCAACTTATACTTTGTCAAGCATATACTCCATAGTTTGTTCACTTTAACCTTAATCACTTCAAGATGCTTATGATAGGGGAAATGAGAGCTGAAAGCTAATAAGTACCATAATTTTTGGAAGCTCTTTATGAGACTTGAATCCTTCCTTCCTTCTATGAAGGCCTTTCTTTTACTTTTATGTTGAGTCTCCATCTTCTATCCTTAGGCACCAATTAAGAGAGCATAGTTGTCATTCTTAGTTCTATGTGCATTGTCCCAAAACTTATTGATTGATTCATAATGTTGATATTACTTGTTCTTGAACTATTTTTATCTAGTCACCCTTATGAACTTTGAAGGTGTCCTATGCATTTATGTTTTGCTACTCCATGAGGGACAAGATGAATGCCACTATGCTATGTTTTCTTTATGTGAAACAAATAAACGTCTTTCAAAGCATTGTTATTCATGAATCTTTTGTTTGTACGTTTTCATGTTACAACATAGTTGCTATGTCTTATTGTTAGAACTATATCTTTCATGCTATGTTGAAGTACTATGATCCCAGCTATCAATGTTTTACAAATACTTTGATCAAGTTTATGATGGTGCATGTCACCTCAAAAATTATTCTTTCTTTTTATCACTTACCTACTCCAGGACGAGCAAGAGTTAAGCTTGGGGATGCTGATACGTTGCAAACGTATCTATTATTTTTGATGTTCCATGCTTGTTTTATATCTTTCTTATGTTTTGTCCACACTTTGGAGTATTTTTATACACTTTCTTGGACTAACCTATTAACAAGATGCCACAGTGCCAGCTGCATGTTTTTTGCTGTTTTTGGTTCCAAGAAAGTCAGAAAATGAATATTCTCGGAATTGGACGGGACAAATGCCAAAGTCAATATTTTATCGGAAGACACATGGAGTCCGAAGGAGAGACGAAGGCGGGCCACAGGACGACCACACCCCCTTGGCACGGGCAGCCCTAGGCCGCGCTAGGGCTTTGTGTGGGCCCCCTGGCCGGCCACCGACCTCGCCTCTTCGCCTATAAGAAGCCTCCCGATCTAGAAACCCTAGGAATCCAGCCTCTAGCCACGAAAAGTTCCGCAGCACCGCGGCCGCCGAAGAGGAGATTCAGGGGACAGAAGTCTCTATTCCGGCACCCTGCCAGGACGGATAAGTGCCCTTGGAGCCATCTCCATCGATCTCCACCACCATCTCCATCGATCTCCACCACCATCTCCATTGTCGTTGCTGATTCCCATGATGATGAGGGAGTAGTTCTTCCTTGAGGCTAAGGGTTCTACCGCTAGCTATGTGTTCATCTCTCTCTCTATGCATGATCATATTGTGATCATGAGCTTTGTAATCAAGTAGATCTACCTTGCTACTCAAGTGCTTTAATAGATCTATGCTCTCCCCATGTGTGTGAAAGTGACGGCGTGCACACCATGGTGGCACTTAGGCTTGAGATTACAAATACTTGTTATGAGTTATATTTGGAGTTGAATGTTTCTCTAAAATTTTGGTGTTTGTTGGAACCATCTAGAGCTCAAGGTGACAGTGTGGGGATGTCTAGATGGGGAAAGCAGACTTTGAGGAGTGCTGTTATAGCCCTACCATCGATTAGGGTGTCCAACCGGAGAGTAGTTCAGAGTAGTATCGTAAAGAGAAGATATTTATATGAGAGTGTTCACTAGTGAAAGTATGATCCCTAGGCCTTGTTTCCAAGCATTGAAACACTGTTTGCAACTAGATCTGTTACATGTTTGCTTGCTTTCATCTTTATTTCAGTTTGCATTTAGTCTCTTCCACGCCATCAAGCTATTTTCTGGCACCGTTGTATTATATCCATACCACTTGTATTTCACTATCTCTTCACCGAACTAGTGCACCTATACACCTAACAAGTGCATTGGGTGTGTTGGGGACACAAGAGACTTCTTGTATCTTGATTGCAGGGTTGCTTGAGAGGGATACCTTTGACCACTTCCTCCCTGAGTTCGATAAACCTTGGGTAATCCACTTAAGGGAAAACTTGCTGTTGTTCTACAAACCTCTGCACTTGGATGCCCAACAACTGTCTACAAGAATAGAAGTGCGTAGACATCAGTCATCACGTATATACTTACAACTCAACCAGCACCCGACGATCCCCGCGCGGCTTTCCATCGCTCCACTCTAATGAACCTTGGCATGGTGGGAGCATCTCTTGCACAAGCAGAACAGAGAATCATGCATCAACTTGATAGATCCCCACGCTGTCGTAGCAGCCCTCGACAGCTGGGGCACACCCGAAGATCTCGGTCACCACATCGGGTGCACTTTTCAGGATCCAAGCTGCAAAACAGCACAAGAACCAACAACACACAACACAGGAACGACGGATAAAGGGATGACCCGCAACCAAAGATACTATAACGATGATAGTGAAGATGACTATGAGTTATGTGGAGCTAGCTGCTTTACCCAGCGGGTTCATGTCAACACCTGGATTTTTAATCCCAGATGCCTGTTATGCCATACATCGCAATCCCAGGATTACCATTTTTGCGAGACATAACAGATTGGATATCACAGTACATCATCCATTACAAACCATAATAAGGTCTTACACAAATAGGGGATCTCATGATCTAGTCTTAATACAAACAAGCAGCGGAATAATAAGCGTAGTAGTGGGCTCCATCTTCAGGGTCACAGGAAATGCTGACGATGGGAGATGATCCTAGTTGTCGTAGCCGCCCTACTGTCCATCTTCCTGATAGTCCTCCTCATAGTCTAGCCACAGGAATAGCCATGGACAAAGCCATGAGTACTCTTTAAGTACTCGCAAACTATCACTAACAAGTAAGGTAGTTCTAGTAGGAAACTTAAGCTCTAGGTTTATTTGCAAAAGGCCAGATTTATCTAAAATGAGTTCAGAAGTAAATAAAACTAAGTAAATGTTCTAAATCACTTTAAGTTGGGAACCTAGTTTTCATAGTCACAATCCTGTTGTGGTCAAGTCAAAAATCATAGTTCACTTGACAAGTCATTTTGAAAACATCTGACGACGGAACAGTATGGCCACTCCAACTGTCCATGACCGCGGACGCGGCTATTCGAATAGTTTGACACTCTGCAAAGGTGGTACACTTTCACCACAAAATTCGATACATCCGTCAGGGATAACCCTGAATTATCATACTTAGTAGGCGGATAATCAATCATAACCTTTCAATTACACATTCTAGTATAGGCACCTCCCCTATGAGCTTGGCCTCCCAGCCATGGCCATCTGCCATCCTGGGCACTGCATAGGTGGACATAATCAAGAGGTAGCCTCAGCTCAAACCTCTTCCACGAGGGAACCCATACTAATGCATATAAACTTCCGGCTAAGCCTTACCCAATTCAGGTATTATGGTTGTAAGGTAAAATTGGAATGGTATCGCATCTGAACCCAACCATCAGTTTTTATAAAGGGCTAAGGCTCATGCCTCAACATTTTCATCATCAAATACATTTCAATCCATGTCAAAACATTTCAATGGAATGACTCATCATTCCAAGGTTTTCATAAGCATTTTCACCAAGTATTCCCATCTAAAGTGATCAAGTTTTATGCTTAGCACTAGCCACTAAGTTAAGAGTGTTCACTAATGAGGGATGCTAATCTCAATCTCATGCCATATAATGACATCTAGTACAGGCCTAGTTTTATACTCTTTATGCTATCTATACTATCTTTCCCAAAAATCCTCACCAAGCACTAACTAAAATTAAAGAACTTTGGTAAAGTAAAAGAGTAAAGCTTGCAAGTAAAACTTGGGATGGGTATAAATCAAAGGTATATAACCAAAGCATGCCTAATGCATCTTGGTTAGGTTAAATCTTGCATGGTTAACTTGTATAACTCTAGCTTGCAAGTGTTAGCTTGGCAATAATAGCTTGCCTTGATTGGTCAGTGATTGAAGTTTTCTTCGTCTTCTTCGGGGTAGAACTCCTCCTCCTCGTAGCTTGGGTCGGTACTATCGCCTATAAATAAATATGGGGTACACAATCACCAAACAATACTTAACTAATTCTATTCAGCACACTAAGGCTCACACTTGATGATCTAGTATCATCACAATCATCACATGAAATAAGGAACTAGTTTTATTTAGTTTATTTGAGAAAAGTAATTTTTACTCATTGAAATTAATTAAGATTTAATATTCTCCAAATAAAATATGGGATCATGTGGACACATGTCATCACCATATATTCTAATACATGGGAATGTGATTTAAAGGGTTGGTCACATTTTATAAAGTCCAAGATTACCATTTAATAGATTTAAAGTTACTAGAAATGCCCTAATAGCATTCTTTTGGTACTAGTACAATGTCACTACATGCAAACCTAAATATTTTTATATAATCAGATAGACATTATCAAATGTGATTTTTGAGAGTTGGAATCAACTCAAAATCTATTATGGTTGATTTTTGAAAAATGTTTGAAGTTGCAAAATTCTCTGTCTTATTATTTTTGCTATAGAATATCTCTAACTCCAATTGGTATAAATCCAACGGGCTTGGATAGATATTTTAATTAACTTTCTAGGAAAATTTGAATCATGCAATTTGGTTAAGTGAAACTCTCTGAATTGATTTTTGAATAAGTGGACAGAATAGGATTTCAACTAAAAAGGAAAATCATTATTTGAATTTCCAGGCCTGGGCAGGAAAGCTAAACGGGCCGGCCTAGCTGCACTACGCGGCGCAACGGGCTGCTGACAGATGGGGGCCACCAGTCAGCGACTCAGTTTAACCGAAACGGTATCTAAGCATCTGGGCCATGCGATCCTATTCTAATCCAACGGCCGAGCATCATCGTCGACGACGAATAGCTCCGGTGAGGAATGTGATCTAGCATGGTGGTGGGGGTCTCGCAGGGCTCACCTGGGCTCCAGCTAGGGTCAGCGACGGGGGCAAACGACGTGGTAGATGACGGCGAGGCGAGGCGCGGTCACGGCAGGGCTTGGGGTGGTCGGAATCGACGGCGCCCTTCTCAACCAGCAGCGGTGGACTCCGGTGAAATTCCGGCACGGTGGTGCTCTCCTTGCTCCGGGGAGAAGTGGGGGGAGGAGTGGCTGTGAGGAGTGGGGTGTGTAGTGGTGTGGAGAATGGAGGCGGGGGTGGCCTCCTTTTATAGCGTGGCGAGGGGACCGAGCAGTGCGGCGGTGAGCTCGACGGTGGCGTCACTACAGGCGGCTATTGGCATGGGCGAGGGCGTAGGACCGTGCGGTGTCTCCTAGCGGTTCTCTCTGACTTCAAGGCAAGCCGTGGGGCGGCGTGGTGTGATCGGGAGTGTGCGGTGTTCTGAGCGGCGGCAGAACTGTTTGCGGCGGCGTGCCGCAGCTGCGGGTTGCACGGCATCAAACAGGGGTGTCTGCTGGGTTGGCGTGATCATGGCGAGGCTGCGCATGCACGGTGAGGGCAAAGCGCGAGATGGGGAGCTGGTCGGGCGCGGCGCACTGGCGCGCTCTAGACACGGCACATAGAGGTGGTGCGCGGCATAGATAGGGTGGTCCACGGCTCGGCTGGGGCTATGGCCTGGACAAGGGGTGGTGGTAGGCTGCGACGCACCTCCTGAACATCCTGGATGGGTGCAGGGCAGTCTGCTGCTTGCTTGCCGCGGTCGGCCGGCGATGACCAAATTCGGGCGGCGCTCCAGTGTGCTCCACGGTGAAGGGGGGATTGGTCTGGGTGCTGGTTAGACTCAGGGGAGACCAGAGAGTGCAGAGGGGACCAAATGGTCGAGGTTTACTGTGCACAACAGTGAAGTTAGGCCAGGGGTTTAATTAGTGCAGCTCAGGTGTTTGTGTTAATGGCCATAAGAATTTTACTTTGGAATTTTTTGATTCAAATTTTTTGAGTGGTTTGATCTTAAGCTTGAGTAACTATGTTTGCTTGGAGAGGTCAAGGGGAATTGGTTTTGATGGGTTTTTGAAAAAGTGGGATCTTAGCATATGAACTAGATTCAATTTTCAACTGTCCTTTAAATTGATTTAAAAGATGTTTTTGTAAGTTTGTAAAGTGGGCCTTGATGCACTTTTACTTGGTCTAGCAAGGGGTGAAAAGAAATAGATTTGTTTCTGTTAGAACTTTTCTTCTAGGAACACACAAAGTGGCCTAGTGGTTTACTTTTGTCAAAAAGACCATTTGCTTTTTTAATTCATTTTTTATTTCTTTTTCTTTTCATTTTGTTTGTAATTGGTCTAGATGATGTAGTATTCATCTTTAAACAATTTCACATCGTTTGGAAACAATCAAGCATGGCATTTTCAATCAATCACACATTAATGCAAAACTAACATGCCTTCATATTTATTTTCTTAATAAAAGTTTTTGTTAACCCTAAATTGGGTGATTAGAACTTGATAATCTTGATTAGAAGTTTTGGGGTGTTACAAACCTTCCCTCCTTAAACAAAATCTCGTCCCAAGATTTAAGAAAAACTAGGAACTAAAGAGATCTGGAAACTCGGTCCTAATGTAATCTTCTCGATCCCAAGTAGCTTCTTCTTCGGTATGGTTGCTCCATTGGATCTTGAGAAACTTGATACTCCGGGTCCTGGTGGTTCTGAAGGCTTCTTCAAAATACGAATGTGCACTTCATGATACATCAAATCCTTGTTGATATTGGCTCGGTGATCGATGTTCTTGAAAACTTTTGTCTTCTCCGGAACTTCTAGGCATTTGTGAAGTAACGAGATATGGAACACATCATGGATGGCTGACATCTCCTCTGGCAGTTCCAGTTGATAAGATACTTCTCCTCGGTGATTCAAAATCTTGAAGGGTCCAATATATCTGGGGGCTAACTTCCCTTTCAGCTGAAAACGATGCATTCCCTTCAAAGGTGACACTTTGAGATACACAAAATCTCCGACCTTGAAGGTTAGGTCTCGACGTCTCTTGTCAGCATAACTCTTCTGTCTGGATTGGGCGGTCTTGAGGTGCTCATGGACTTTGTGAACCTTCTCTTCGGCTTCTCGTAGGATGTCGGGTCCGAAAATCTGACACTCTCCTACTTGCGACCAATTCAAAGGGGTACGGCACTTCCTTCCATACAGAAATTCAAATGGGGCCATTTGCAAACTGCCTTGATAACTGTTGTTGTATGAGAATTCTGCGAAAGGCAGACAATCTTCCCATTTTGATCCGTACTCTAACACACAAGCTCTCAACATGTCTTCTAAGATTTGGTTGACTCTTTCAGTCTGTCCATCGGTTTGCGGGTGATAAGTGGTGCTGAATTCAGTTTGGTTCCTAATCCTTCTTGGACTTTCTGCCAAAATCTTGAGGTAAATTGGGTTCCTCGGTCTGACACTATGGTCTTGGGGGTTCCATGCAAACTGACAATTCTAGCAATGTACAACTCTGCTAGCTTCGAACTCTGGTAGGTGGTCTTGACAGGTATAAAATGGGCTACCTTGGATAGTCTATCAACTATTACCCAAATAGAGTAATTTCCCCTACTAGAAGTAGGCAAACCGGTGATAAAGTCCATTCTGACAGAATCCCATTTCCATTCTGGAATCTACAATGGTTGCAAAAGTCCTGCGGGTCTCTGATGTTCCGCTTTGACTCTCTGACATATATCACACTTGGCTATGTAGCTTCCGATTTCTCTCTTCATCTTGTGCCACCAAAATTGATCCTTCAAATCCTGATACATCTTCGTTCCTCCAGGGTGGATAGAATAAAGAGTATCATGAGATTCCTACATGATAACTTGCTTCAACTCCGAGTCTGCTGGCACACAGATACGTCCTTTGTACCACAAAACACCTTCTTCATCTTCTGTGAATCCAGGTACCTTTCCTGTACCAATACGACGTTTGATTCCGTCGATACTTGCATTTCCTTTCTGGGCTTCCTTGATCTGACTGATCAACGTGGGTTGAAGTTCAATGCTAGCTAAAAATCCTTTCCTAACTAGCTCTGTTCTAAACTGCTCCAACTCCTCATGCAAACTTGGCTGGGCTTCTTTGATCATGGTGTTCAACCTACATGGCAATCTGCTAAGAGCATCCGCTACCACATTGGCTTTGCCGGGGTGATTATGAATGTCAAGGTCATAATCCTTGATTAACTCTATCCATCTCCTTTGCCTCATATTCAGCTCCTTCTAGGTGAAAATATACTTCAGGCTCTTATGATCCGAATAAATCTCACAGCGGTTACCCATAAGGTAATGACGCCATGTCTTCAACGCTAACACTACATATGCTAATTCAAGATCATGGGTTGGGTAGTTTTGCTCATGCTGCTTCAATTGTCTTGAAAAATATGCTATGACTTTGCCTTCTTGCATCAACAGACATTCGAGACCAATCTTGGATGCATAACAATACACATCAAAGGGCTTCTTGATATCTGGCATAATCAAGATTGGGGCTGAAATCAATCTCTTCTTGAGCTCTTGAAAACTTGCTTCACATTTGTCGGTCCATTCAAACTTCTTGTCTTTCTTCAACAATTGGGTCATTGTTCTTGTGATGCTCAAAAATCCTTCAACGAACTTGCGGTACTATCCCGCTAATCCGAGAAATGCACGGACTTGAGTTTGAGTGGTTGGGGCTTTCCACTCTTCAACATCTTTGATCTTGGCGGGATCAACAACGACTCCTCCTGCCGACACAATATGTCCTCCTTCAACCAGAACTCACACTTGCTAAACTTGGCATACAACTGATGCCATCTAAGGGTTTCAAGGATGGTTCTCAGGTGTAACTCATGGTCTTCTTCTGACTTGGAATAGATTAGAATATCGTTGATAAAAACAATGACAAACTTATCTAGGAAGTTCATAAAAATCTTATTCATGAGATTCATGAAATAAGTGGGGGCATTGGTTAATCCAAAAGACATGAACGTATACTCATACAATCCATAGATGGTGGTAAAGGCGGTCTTTGGAATATCCGTTGCACGAATATTGAGTTGATGATAACCAGTTCTAAGATCAATCTTAGAAAACACTCTGGCACCAGTCAACTGATCAAACAGATCCTCAATCTTTGGCAGTGGGTACTTGTTTTTGATGGTGACATCATTCAGCTTCCGGTAATCCGTACACAAACGGTTACCTCCATCTTTCTTATCCACAAACAAAACATGCAATCTCCATGGCGATGCGCTTGGTTGAATCGGACCTTTCTCCAGCATAGCATCAAGTTGCTTCTTCGTCTCCACTAATTCAGATGGGTTCATACTATAGGGTCTCTAAGCTATGGGTCTAGTTCTAGGAATTAGTTCAATAATGAACTCGATATCCCGGTTTGGTGGCATACCGGGCAATTCATCTGGGAATACGTCAGGGTATTCATAGACTACTCTGACTTGGTCAATGGTTGGTTGGGCTAGACTCTTGTTGCATTTGAACTGACGGGGCAAGGTCTCTGATACATGCTCTACTGATACTCTAGAGCTACTGGTCATGGTTATGGATTTCTTGGCACAGTCGATCAATCCTTTATGTTTCTACATCCAATCCATTCCTAGTACTACTTCCAAACCTTTAGTTCCAAGTACTATTAGATTGCCATAAAAATCTATCCCATGGATTCTGATAGGTACAACCTTGCAAATTTTTCTAGCTTTCGTGGTTGAACCAGGAATTTGAACTATCATAACATGCTTCAATTTTGTTGGTTGAATCTGACTAGTGCATGCAAATTCTTCTGTAACAAACAAGTGTGATGCTCCAGAATCAAACAACACTCTTGCAAGTACTGAGTTAATAGAAAACATACCCAGCACGACATCGGGCACTTCCTAAGCTTCTTCAGCATTCATGTGGAATAGACGACCGTTGCGGTTGAGCGAATTCCCTGGGGCAAATCTTCTTCCAGGCTAAACACGGCGCTGCTACTGTGCTGGGGCATTCACATTAGTGGTGGCTGCAAGCTTCTTGGGACACTCATTGGAGTAGTGACCCTTGACTCCACATTCAAAGCAAGTAATCTAGGACTTGTATTTGGCTGCAACAGGCACAACATTGCTTCCAGTCCTTGGGGCAATATTGTTGTTGTTGTTGGACTTGGGCAGTGCACGGTTGAAGTTGTTGGAGTTGTCGGGGTTGTTGTTTTTGTTTCCTCCAGACTTCAAGTTTCCTCCACTATGATTGGGGTAGCTTGGACGGGACATCAGGGGTCTATTGTTTCTTGGGGCATATCCTGCAAACGGGTTGGGGCGATACTTTTGGGTATTGTGGGACCCAGTCTGGTGCATCATTCTGCGCTTGCGGTTGTCATTGGCTTGGTTGATTTTCCCTTCCATCTGGATGGCAGAGTCGACTAGTTCTTCTAGATCGTCAAAACAGATGTTGACTAACACCGTCTGCATTTCATCATGTAATCCATTTAGGAATCTTTCTTTCTTCTTGGCTTCAGTGTTGATCTCATTAGGGCCATACCTAGCTCGAGACAGAAATTTGTCGCGGTACTCAACTACTGTCATCCTTCCTTGATTCAGTTCCCTGAATTCATCTCTCATTCTGGTGATCAAACCTTGTGGCACATGGGTGCGGCTGAACTTGATCTTGAATGCTTCCCAAGACATGACTTGACCAGTGTTCATGGTATGGGTGCTATTCCACCAGGCTCTTGCATCTCCTGCCAGATAATGGGTGGCAAACAGTACCTTCTCATTGGCTTCAACTCCTGCGACCTCCAGGTTGTTCTCCATGGTTTGCAGCTAGTCATCAGCTGTTGGGGTTCACAGCATAGAAAACAAAATTTTTCCTACGATGGGAACTATACGCCAAGATCTATCTACAAGATACAAGCAACGGGTGGAAATACATCCATGGAGAACTTACCCTCGAAGACAACAAACCTTTGTTAACGAGATGGAACTCGTGGATGATGTAGTCGTACACTTGCCGATCTCAAGATCGTAATGAAGTCCAGTAGGTCCGGCTCCAACACGTCCTTCAGATCCAGCTCCATCAAGTCCAGCACCACCAAGTCCAAGATCAAAGCGGGTGCATCCGTGATCGCACACACGTCCGGTACCCGACAACCTCCGTCCCTAGCTCCAAAAAGCGTGAGCAGCAACTCCTTTCCAGATAAAGCCACCGGGAACATGTATCTCGCTAATCTGAGACCATGGAGGAATAATACTAGAGGGGGAGAGAGATCCTTCACGAGGAGGTGTGAGGAAGAAGTAGTGAGAGGGGGGCCTTTTATAGGAGGAGGGAGGGTGTCCCTTCACCTCCCCCATTCATGTGGTGGTAACCCCTTCCACATTAAAATGCCCCTTCACATTCTCTTTTAAAGTCCCCACTTTAAATGCATTAAATTTCTCCAAATTTAATGCTCTCTCATTTAATAAAACCCTTTTATTAATTTTATTCAGAATTTTGTTAATTACTTTAATTAACAAACATTCACATAAAACCCCTGCAACATTTCAATATTACATGCAGAACCAATTTCAGCAATTTCACCCGAAACAGTTTTGGTGTCTATTGAAATAATTCTAGCGCTTTCTTAAATCTTTATCTGAAACATATTTGCTCCAAATGGTGTCGGTATCCCTTAAGTGTGTCACCCTACGGTTTGCGAATAATGCAGACCTGATCGAGACCCCTCTCAGATCAATAATCAGAAGCGGGACCTGGAGATCCATACTGACTCCTACACATTCAACGATGACTTCTGTGATCGTGAGAACCTTTGACGCTAGTAACTAAATCCCTTTGTCTCATGATATAATACATGTCCGAGATTCGATCATCGGTATCCAAATACCTAGTTTGATCTCGTTACCGACATGCACTCTTTGTCGTTCCCGTGATATAACATTCTAGTGATCACATCACTTGCTTGCAAGCTATCTTAATGTGATATCACCGAGAGGGCCCAGAGTATATCTATCCGTCATCGGGATGGAAAAATCTCACTCTTGATCCATGAGCCTCAACATAACACCTTTGTAGCACTAAACCCACCTTTATAGTCACCCTGTTACGGTTTGACGTTTGATGTTATCAAGATACTCTTCCGGTGTTAGCAATTAACATGATCTCATGGTCTAAGGATTACGATTACTTTGTATGATGTTATAGAAATATAAACATAATGACTTTGATCGTAATGCTATACTTCGGATGAATGTTCATCACGTCATTCCACCAATGTTGTGACCTCGTTATTAACAACATCCAATGTCTATGATCAGGAAACCTTGATCATCTTATTAATCAACAAGCTAGTATATATGAGAGGCACTACTAGGAACTTTGTATTTTGTTTATTAAACACACATGTATTAACGTTTCCAATTAATACAATTATAGCATGCAAAATAAACATTTATCATAACCATGGAATAAGATAATAACCACTTTATTATTGCCTCTCGGGCATATTCCCTTCAGTCTCCCACTTGCACTAGAGTCAATAATCTAGTTTGTAAACTTGTATATACAACACCTAGGTGTTGAATATACGCGTTTGCTAGTGGTTAACATAATCTCCGGATCTGGCACTTTCAGGTCCGTGTGTATTTGCATGTCTTTGCGTCTCTACGCATCACTCATTCTCAAATGAGATGGCATTGTATAAATTTGGTCCTTTGGTGAGACCTTTAGTTTGTTCGGGTTAAAATATGTTGATATTATTGTCATACAATATATATTCATAGTATTAGCCCACTTTGAACCACACCTAGTTTGATAGCAAACTTCTTAACACAAATGCCCTCCTTTGCTGCTACTATAGCAGTCATATACTTAGCCTTTTTTTTGTTTTAGTGTCCATCACAATGTTTCAACTTTGGAACTTATCCAAATCCATCATGGAACATCCTTTCCATTACATTGTGCCAGCCATGGTCTAAATTGAGATAAATTTAATTTGTATCTTGTGACAAAACTAGTATCAATGCAACACTTTACAATGAACTACCTTTAACTATTTGTCACTTATACATGATATATTCTTAGTTCTTCCAAAGCTCATAAGAATATATTTACTATTGTCCAATGATCATCTTATGAATCATTATGGTATGTGCTCATAACATTTAGGGCATAGGACATTCTGGATATATACATATCATGGTATAATCGATCAAAATCTTCATATGATTTTACTCACCAAGTGTTGAAACACTTGAATCTTGATACAATCCTTTCCATGCAGCAAGAACCTTTCTTGTTGTTCCATATTGAACCCTTTCAATATCTCATATATGTATGTCTGGCACAACCATATTAGCGCCTCAATCTATCCATATAGATATTGATGCCAAATATTCCGGGTTTTCCCAAGTCTTTCATCGAAATCTTATTTTAATGAAATTCTTAACTTGTGTTAATACAAGATACATCATTTCCAATCAACAATATGTTCTCTACATAATGTATTAGAAATATGTCTCAGCGCTCCCACTTAATTTCTTGCAAATGCAAGCATCTTCATCATCTCCGATGAAATTAAACTCCTTTAACATTTTCATCATGGTGAAGATTCCAACTCCGCTATGCTCACTTCAACTATTGAAGTTTGCATGCCCTTTTAGGATCCTTTGAATTAACAAAACCCTTCGGACAGTGTCATGTACACGTCCTAGGTAACCATTCTATTAGAAGAACCTTGTTTTGTTTATTCAACTACCATATACCAAATTATATGTAGTGGTTGCCACATTAATCCGTCAAGACTAAATATCGCTATGAAAGATCAAATCTTGTCATAGTCAACTCCTTGAACATTGTCGTAAACTTCTTTCCGACATGTCGACTATTTCATAGATGTTAAACATCCATGTCTATTTCTTCATAGATCCAAAAACGACCGATAGGCTTCACGCCTTTCCGGAGGGTCTTCCAAGTTCAGAAACTTGATTTCTAGTGTATGGATACTATCACGGATTCGATGACTTCTAGTCATTTTATGGAGTCAGGGCCCATCATCGCTTCTTTGCATGTAGTCGGTTCATCATTGTCAAAACAATAACGACTTGCTTATCAAATCACACTATTTGATTCTTACCGACCCACACAGTTCAATAGGAACTCTAATCTCCAAGATCACAACCTTTGTAATCACGGGAGCCATGAGCATTGTGGCCGCCACCGGGACACTTTCCGGTGCTACGCTACTTAGCACATATAGCTAAGGTTCAACAACCTTATCCAAGTTCTATTGTCCTCCCACTTAACTTTTCACGAAAAATTCCTTCTCAAGAAACTTGACGTTCCAAGTAACAAACTCTTTTGTCCTCAGTGTTATGGAGAAATTCCCAACAAATTCTTTGGGATAACCTACAAAGATGTGCTTATTCGACTTTGGTTGTAAACATTTTACTTATGCATAGCATAACAAAATTTATGAAAAGACAATTCCGGTTTTATCCCAAACCATAACTTATATGGTGTCGTTTCAACGGATCACGATGGTGCTCTTTTCAGTGTAAAAGCGGTAGTCTCTAAAGCTTTAATCCTTAAAACATAATGGCAGTTTTATAAATGACACCTTTGATCTTACCATGTCAAACATGGTTTGATTTCATCTCTCGAATATGCCATACTCCTATGATTTACCGGAAAACACAAATCATGGAACAATTCCTCGAATCTTAGGTGTTTTGCTAAACATGTAACTCAAATATCTTCCTTTATGATCAAATCATAAACTCTTTATTTTCTTGTTGCAATGGTTTTCCACTTCATCTGGAAAGTCTTTGAACAATTTTCAAATGTTTCATACTTCTTCCTTATTAAGTAAATATATAGATATATTCACTCAAATTTCTGGAGAAAGCATATGAAGCAAAAAAGATCCATCGCATATGGCTACACATAATGGACTATGCACATCAGCTTGCACAATTTCCAATAAGCTAGTCATCCGTTCCTCTTTGGCCTATGAACAAAGTTTCAATTATCTCGAGGAAAGTCTCACAAGCGTCAATTGATCAAAATCAAAGACTCCAAAAATCCATCAACATGGAATTTCTTCATGTTTTTTTTCCAATATAATTTAAACAGCGATGTCACTTCATAAGTGATCTTTCAATCATTTGTCTTGCGACATTTTAGCAATAGTGTTTATGGATGTGATTTCTCCCACTAGACTTGTAAAAGCTCATCCATCCTTTATGGAATACGGTAATTATTTGAACAACCATTGTTCTCGTCATACCGGAACAAAATAACAATTATTAAAACAAATCTTGAAGGCTAGGTTTGACGACAACGAAAAAACACAATAACACTTTATTTGTTTTCGATGAACATCATCACTTATTCTCTTGCTAGTTACTTAGGCCATTGCAGTTCATGAATTGTGTTGTCCTGTATGACACTTCATACCAACCAATTCGGTATCCAATACCTCAGAACCACATTGTTTAACAAGCAAGGAGTACAACCATAACATGTATATCTTCTATATACCTAAGTTGGACATCTCCAACCTTTTCTTTTCTGCCAAATATTTTATAGATTCTCTTTCAGCAATTCCTTTTCCTTTTAAAAGAATCTATCAACATCAATTGTGGTGTCATTCACATGACACATAGTACAAAGTGTATATAGTAAAATACTAATACCTTTGGACTTGCACTTTGAAGTGAATCACCATCATCAAATGTTTGGTATTCTTTCAAAAAATCCATTCGTTAGTAATCTATTAGTATAGTAAACATTTTACTTACATTTTCTATTCCTCCTTATCATGCAGCTTTCATGATCAAGCTACTATAGCCTGTAAGGAAGAATCGCGAGTATGATGTTAGTTCCCAAAACCTTTTGGGGAGATTCAGATGCTTAGCATCTCCATCCTTCACAAATTCTCATACAATATGAGAACATGTATTTTGCTAAATTATACTCTATCATAATGCAACCAAAAACATTGTTTCAGATATCACAATATCTTTCACACATGATGGTTTCTAAAACAATTTTTCAGCTCCTATATAATCTTGATATTAAAACAACTTTTGAATATCAATAATCATGGAGGCAAACATGATACTTTAGATACTAACATTGGAATTCTTACTCTTGATTTAATACTACTTATTAAACTTCATGGAGTAAATAGAGTTTGTTGAAAGTTTGCAATAGGACTTATAAACTTTAAATTGACATTCAAAACAATACGATACCAGTTCGTAAAGTAAATATCCAGAATTCTATAGTTCTATTATCTCAATTAAAACTAAGCATAAGGTAGTGAACAGATGCCAATGACTACAACAAATTATGCAAATTCACTTCGATTTAGTTTATGACAAATTGAGTTCGACTAATCCAAATTAGAAATGAACTCCCACTCAAAAACGACATCCCTCGTGCCTATTTGGTGATTACACGAACCAAATCCACTACACCAAGTCCGATCATCACGTGAGTCAGTTAGCTTCAAAGGCGAGCATCAATATGGCCATCATATCAACTATATGACTCATGCTTAACCTTTTGGTCCGTGTTCCGAGGCCATGTCTGTACATGCTAGGCTTGCCAAGTAAGAACCTTCGTACTCGCGTGTGTAAAACTATCTTACACCCGTTGTATGAAAGTGTAGAGTCGAGTACACCCGATCATCACGCGATGTCTCGAAACATGATCCATAGAATGGTGCATACTTAAGGAAGAACACATTTTTATCTTGATATCTAAATGAGGGATCATCTTAAAATGCTACTAAAATGCCAAACTAGCAATATAAGATGCAAACATCTAATGTGTAAAGTGAGATGATATGGTCCATGCATTTGATCTCTATCATATGCATCATGGTATGATCTCTATCATTCCTTTGTGTGTAAGGCCAAGGTCTATGGAACTTACACGTTAGGTGTGTTGTAAGAGTATCAACTATACATCAACTTACAACATTACCATATCATGACACTAGCCCTGCAACGATCTAAACTAGACGCCTCTAATTTATCAATTGCAAATTTTTACGTGGCTTAGGGCTTTCGAAGATAGAACCGGTCTTACCTACGAACATGGAACCACAACGAGGATAACCAAGTTATTAGCAACTCGTTGTAAATCAGATATTGACTATAGTAGGAGAGACAGACACCTGCCAGCCACTTATGCAAAATTAGTTGCATGTCAGTCGTGGAACCGGTCTCATGTACGATGACATGTAAGGTTGGTCCGGGCCGCTTCATCCCACTATGCCACCAATATCCAAAATACATAGAAGATGCAATAACATGATCATCATCACCCACATATAAACATATGTGTACTACCCATGCAAAGCACCTACGCATAGATCAGGCTCTAATACCACTCTTGGGGTTCGCAGCATAGAAAACAAAAAATTTCCTACGATGGGAACTATACGCCAAGATCTATTTACTAGATACAAGCAACGGGTGGATATACATACATGGAGAACTTACCCTCGAATACAACAAAGCTTTGTTAACGAGATGGAACTCGTGGATGATGTAGTTGTACACTTGCCGATCTCAAGATCGTGATGAAGTCCAGTAGGTCCGGCTCTAGCACGTCCTTCAGATCTAGCTCCATCAAGTCCAGCACCACCAACTCCAGCACCGCAAAGCAGTGGTGCATCCGTGATCGCACACACGTCCGGTACCCCGACAACCTCCATCCCTCGCTCCAGCAAAGCAGCGGAAGCATCAACTCCTTTCCAGATAAAGCCACCGGGAACATGTATCTCGCTAATCCGAGACCATGGGGGAATAATACTAGAGGGGGAGAGAGATCCTTCACGAGGAGGTGTGAGGAAGAAAGAGTGAGAGGGGGCCTTTTATAGGAGGAGGGAGGGTGTCCCTTCACCTCCCCCATTCATGTGGTGGTAACCCCCTCCACATTAAAATGCCCCTTCACATTCTCTTTTAAAGTCCCCACCTTAAATGCATTTAATTTCTCCAAATTTAATGCCCTCTCATTTAATAAAACCCTTTTATTAATTTTATTCAGAATTTTGTTAATTACTTTAATTAAGAAACATTCACATAAAACCCCCTGCAACATTTCAATATTACATGCAGAACCAATTTCATCAATTTCACCCGAAACAGTTTCGGTGTCTATTGAAATAATTCCAGTGCTTTCTTAAATCTTTATCTGAAACATATTTGCTCCAAATGGTGTTGGTATCCCTTAAGTGTGTCACCCTACGGTTCGCGAATAATGCAGACATGATCGAGACCCCTCTCAGATCAATAATCAGAAGCGGGGCCTGGAGATCCATACTGACTCCTACACATTCAACGATGACTTCTGTGATCGTGAGAACCTTTAACGCTAGTAACTAAATCCCTTTGTCTCATGATATAATACATGTCCGAGATTCGATCATCGGTATCCAAATACCTAGTTTGATCTCGTTACCAACATGCACTCTTTTCTCGTTCCCGTGATATAACATTCTAGTGATCACATCACTTGCTTGCAAGCTATCTTAATGTGATATCACCGAGAGGGCCCATAGAATATCTATCTGTCATCCGGATGGACAAATCCCACTCTTGATCCATGAGCCTCAACATAACACCTTTGTAGCACTGAACCCACCTTTATAGTCACCCTGTTACGATGTGACGTTTGATGTTATCAAGATACTCTTCCGATGTCAGCAATTAACATGATCTCATGGTCTAAGGATTAAGATTACTTCGTATGATGTTATAGCAATATAAAAATAAAGACTTTGATCGTAATTCTATACTTCAGATGAATGTTCATCACAACATTCCACCAATGTTGTGACCTCATTATTAATAACATCCAATGTCTATGATCAGGAAACCTTGATCATCTTGTTAATCAACAAGCTAGTTTATATGAGAGGCAGTACTAGGAACTTTGTATTTTGTTTATTAAACACACATGTATTAACGTTTCCAATTAATACAATTATAGCATGCAAAATAAACATTTATCATAAACATGGAATAAGATAATAACCACTTTATTATTGCCTCTCAGGCATATTCCCTTCATCAGCATCTAAGGGATCCTCAGATTTGTTAAAGATAGGGGGATTGGTATTCTAAAAGTTCTTAAGCTTGGACCCATGATGATCCTGATTTCCATGGCCTTGATTATTGTGGGCCATCTGAGCTATCTGTTGCATGGTGGCTAGGTTCGCTTGGTGTTCGGCTCTACTAGCTTCACGGTCGGAAACTAGCATCTGCAGAATTTGCAGCATCGGGTCCTACGATGAGCTGCTTCCTCCTTGATTTCCACGAGGCATCTGAAGATTGAGATAGATAATGAGATAAGTGGGAAATTGCTAAGGTTCATGGTTTTGTTCAAAAAAAAGCTTTTAAACTATGAGTTTGACTCAGGTTTTTCAAACTAACAACTTCCTCTGATTCATTCATTCATTCAAGCACACAATACAACACACACCACAACACAAATGGAAAACAGATGGTTTTAAGAACCATTCTATGAACTAAGATACAGTGGGTCCGATACAACTCATTCCTACGGTAGTGATCAAGTGCATCTAATCATCATCAATGAAGTCGGAATCATCATCATCGATGTAGAAATCCATGGCATCATCCTCCAGGTAGTCGTTGTCATCACTGAGGTACAAGTGAAGATCTCCCTGGATGTCTTCACCTTCTTCCTCTTCCTTTGCTTCAAGCTGGACTTATTGCTCATGGATGGTCTTCTCGTGGTCGGCCACCTTCTTGCGAAGACGAGCGATGGTGTGATCCTTCTTCTCGCATTGACGACAAAGTGATTGGCGATTCTTGACAAGCATGGCGAGAGTCTGGTCCTTCTTGGTGGTTATGGCAAGGTTGTAGTTGGCATAGGCTCGAGCATTGTCCAATTCCTTCTGCCTATCATACAACAGGAAGTCAAGATTCTCCACTTGGCGCTTCATCTCCGGGTGACTTGGCATCTCCAATGGCATTCCCATAGAATCACGCCTTGCATAGTGAGCAAAGCGAGTTCCCTGGATCAAGTTGATGTTTTGCCCACATAGACGGGCAAGAGCTTCATGCATAGCCCTGGCTAATCCATCTAGCAAGTTGTTCTCTCGCACGGTGAATTGAATCTTCTCAGAAAGGGGTGCTTCCATCTTGCCTCTGAGATCTGCAATTATCAGCCATTGTAGATCTCCTGGGTGATCCTTGAGTTGAGCTCTGAAGAATTCCGGATGCAGGCGCTTAAGGTACTCTGACAGTGCATCAAGATCCCTCTCAAAGATCAGCTGGCCTCCATTGCCCAACTGGTAGAACTTGCAATACTGAACTTCCATCTATAAGAATTTAGGATGAGTAAGTTAGTGAGGTGATCAAGTGTGTCAAATTTTATGTAGGAATGTAAGAATTTTTTAGGAGCATGAATTTTTTGTAGGATGAGTAAGTTAGTGAGGTGATCAGCTAGCCTCCATTTTCAAGTTGCCGGCATGGGGAAGTACCCCTGGATCCATCTCCATCTGTCTCCACCACCATCTTCATCGCTGTTGCTGATTCCCATGATGACGAGGGAGTAGTTCTTCCTCGAGGCTAAGGGTTCTACCGGTAGCTATGTGTTCATCTCTATCTCTATGCATGATCATATTGTGATCATGAGCTTTGTAATCAAGTAGATCTACCTTGCTACTCAAGTGCTTTAATAGATCTCTGCTCTCCCCATGTGTGTGAAAGTGACAGCATGCACACCATGGTGGCACTTAGGCTAGAGATTACAAATACTTGTTATGAGTTATATTTGGAGTTGGATGTTTCTATGAAATTGTGGTGTTTGTTGGAACCATCTAGAGCTCAAGGTGATAGTGTGGGGTTATCCAGATGGGGAAAGCGGACTTTGAGGAGTGTTGTTATAGCCCTACCATGGGTTAGAGTGTCCAACCGGAGAGTAGTTCAGAGTAGTATCATAAAGAGGAGATATTTATATGAGACTGTTCACTAGTGAAAGTGTGATCCCTAGGCCTTGTTTATAAGCATTGAAACACCGTTTGCAACTAGATGTGTTACATGTTTGCTTGTTTCCATCTTTATTTCAGTTTGCCTTTAGTCTCTTCCATGCCATCAAGCTATTTTCTGGCACCGTTGTCTTATATCCATACCACTTATATTTCACTATCTCTTCGCTGAACTAGTGCACCTATACACCTGACAAGTGTATTGGGTGTGTTGGGGACACAAGAGACTTCTTGTATCTTGATTGCAGGATTGAGAGGGATACCTTTGACCACTTCCTCCCTGAGTTCGATAAACCTTGGGTAATCCACTTAAGGGAAAACTTGCTGCTGTTCTACAAACCTCTGCACTTGGAGGCCCAACAACTGTCTACAAGAATAGAAGTGCGTAGACATCAAGCTATTTTCTAGCGCTGTTGTCGGGGAGGTAAGGTAAAAGGTACTCACATCCTCTAGCTACTAAGCTATCTTCTAGTACTGTAGCTGGTGTGTGAGTGCTCGAAGTTATTTCCTCTAGATTCTGCAATTATTTCTTTTGTTTCTTGTTTTTATTTTCACTAGTTAGGCATAATGGAAAACAACAACAAAATGAGAGAGCTTTTTAGTATTTTTCCTAAGATAGAACATGAATGGTCTGAAAAGAAAATTAAAAAACCCATGGAACTTTCTTTGCATGCTAATAGCAATGTTATTAGTATGAATTTTTTGCACACCTTTGTTACTAATGCTATGGAAACGTCTAAGCTTGGGGAAGTTAGTTTTTATGAAAATGATCTTTTTAGTCCCCCATCTTTTGAGGAGGAAATTTGCTTTGATGATACTTTAACTCCAATATATGATGATTACAATGATAAATATGATATTTTCAGTCCACCTACTATTGAGGAGGAAATTAATTATGATTACAATATGCCTCCTATATTTGATGATCATGGTGATGAGAATAATAATGATAGCTATTTTGTTGAATTTGCTCCCACCATAATTAATAAGAATGACTATGCTTATGTGGAGAGTAATAATCATTTTATGCATGTAGCTCATGATAAGAATGTTTTATGTGATAGTTATATTGTTAATTTTATTCATGATGCTACTGAAAGTTATTATGAGAGAGGGAAACATGGTTTTATGCATCTCAATAATATTAAGTTTCTCCTCTTTATGTTGAAAGTCTTGAAGTTGCACCTGTTTTGCTTTCCTATGCTTATTGCTTTGTGCTTTTATGACTTGTTTCTTTACAAGATTCCTATGCATAGGAAGTGGGTTAGACTTAAATGTGCTTTGAATTTGCTTCTTGATGCTCTCTTTTACTTCAATTCATATTTCTTATGTGAGCATCTTCTCAAACTACCATGACTAACTTAAAGGTGTTAAAAAAGTACTTCTTGGGAGATAACCCAATAGTTTTCTTGAGTCTTGGAAGTTATTACTTCTGTAATAACCTCTCCTTATCCTTTTTATTTGATTTTTGTGCCAAGAATAACCTCTAATGAGAGGGAAGTAAGATTTGAGAAAGTTGTTGTCCCGAAACAGATTTTTGTGCTTCGCTGTAAAAATTCGTGAAACATCTCTGTACGTCGGTTTGAGCTGTAATTTTTTGTGTTTCTTCCACAGGTTGTTACACAACTTTCGTTAGTTCAACACTTTTCGATTTGAGCAACAGAAAGTCTTGGAAAAAATTAGTTTTTACCTGCTGGTCTGTTTTGACAGATTTCTGCTATTATTTGCATTTGCCTCTGAATCTCTTTCTCTTCGAGTTATCTTTGATCATTTGAACTCTTTAAAGGAAGTGCTACAGTAGATTTTGTTTTAATGGAAGTTTTACTTGTGTTGACACTGAACCAAAAGACTTATTATCTTGAGTCGCAGTCGACAAATTCACCAAGTGGATAGAGGCCATGCCAGTGACTAATCAGTCAGGATACAGTGCAGTCAGGTTCTTCGAGTCCATCGTCTACCGCTTCGGAGTACCACACAGCATCATCGCGGACAATGGGACGAACTTCACATCCAAAGAGTTCCAAGAATTCTGCGAGAATCTGGGAATCAACGTCAGCTATGTCTCCGTAGCACATCCATAGACCAACGGTCAGGTCGAAAAATCTAACGGGCTCGTCTGCGGCGGCATCAAGAAGCGACTCCTCGGGCTACTCGAGACATCACATACAAGAAGCACAAAGCAATTAAGTCATAGGTTTTGCCCGACTTTATTACTGGATGGACTGAATTACAGTGCACGGGCCCACCAGACCTTTCTAGCGCATGGATAATGTATTTTGACGGATCAAAAAGAACGGAAGGAGCATGGTCAGGAGTCATATTAGTATCACCACAAGGCAGTAAAATGCGGTACATACTTCGGATGAGCTTCACAAATGTGTCCAACAATGAAGCCGAATATGAGGCCTTGTTGCACGGTATGCGTATGGCCAAGGCTTGCGGTGCAACTCGCCTTAAAATATTTGGTGATTCTAATCTTGTGGCACAGCAAGCAATGAACAAGTGTGACGCTATCAACAACAACATGATTGCCTACCATGATCTGTATAGCATTATGGAAGCCCAATTTGATGGATGCGAAGTATCGCACATAGGAAGAGCAAGCAATGAGGAAGCCGACAATTTGGCAAACATCGGGTCCTTATGCCTACTAATCTCACCTGGTTTTTTTGGGAAGAGATAACAGAGCATTCTATTAAGGCCAAGAGAGTTTTTGAGGTCATAGCACCCAAGAAAGGGAAAAAGATCAAGCCGCAAAAGGACTCGGGGGCTGCATTAGCAAGCGCAGATATAGAGGAAATCCTTGAACAAGAGCCAGAGGTCGACCAAGTTATGAAAATAGAACCTACATGGATGCAGCCATACATAGCATATATGGCTTGGGGAGAACTCCCCGAAGACGTGACAGAAGCTCGATGAATCACTCGAAGGTCAAAAGCCTTCAGAATCATTAAGGGCGAATTATATATAATAAGTATTTTGGGTGTGCTACAATGATGCGTCACACCCGACAAAGGGAAAATCATAATCAAAGACATACATGAAGGAGTATGTGGTCATCATGCTAGCAGCCGGGCAATTGCTGCCAAAGCATTCAGGGAAGGATTCTACTGGTTCACAGAAGTACAAGATGCAAAGGATATAGTTAGAACATGCGAGGCAGGTCAGCGATTCGCAACAAAGCCCGATGCACCTGTTGCCGAGTTAAATCCAATACCTCTTGCCTGGATCTTCGCCCAGCGGGGACTTGATATGGTGGGTAAACTTCACAAATCATCTCCAGGAGGGCATGTCTTTCTGCTAGTAGCAGTCGACAAATTTACCAAATGGATTAAAGCAATGCCTGTTACTAGCCAAGATGGAACTTCAACTGTGAATTTTATCAAAACAATAGTTTTTCGATTTGGCGTACCAAATAGAATCATCACTGACAATGGGAATAATTTTACTTCTAATGAGTTCAAGGAATACTGCGAGGAGATGGGTATAAAAGTAAGTCATACCTCAGTTGCCCACCCGCAAACTAATGGGCAAGTGGAAAAATCCAATGGCCTCGTAACTGCTGGCCTCAAGAAAAGGTTACTAGCACCACTTGACAGAGAAGAAGGAGCATGGGTTGATGAGTTACCATATGTTTTGTGGAGTTTGCATACTACTCCAAATAATTCGACACAAGAAACACCCTTCTTTCTGGTCCACGACGCTAAAGTTGTCCTTCCAGTCAAAGTATCTCACGAATCTCCACGGGTCACTGAATACGGTGAAGAAGCATCAAGGGAAGCACTTGAAGACGATGTTGATGCACCTGATGAAGCACGCGATATTGCCTCACAAAGAGCCACTATATATCAACAAAACTTGCGCAACTACCATAGTCGACGATTGCGTCCTAGGTCCTTTGTTGTAGGAGTCCTAGTTCTTCGCCTCAAGCAAGATGGACACTGTAAATTGGAGACACCTTGGAAAAGGCCTTACATCATTACAGAAGTTATTCCTGAAGGAGCATATCGTCTTCAAGAAAAGAAGAGAGGAGTCAAATACTCAAATCATGGAATGTCGCACAACTACGGCATTTTTACACTTGGAATTTATGTTTTCTCGTAGTTTAAATTACAATAAGGCATATGACCCGACTTCTTAGCCAGAATATTATAAAGGCCAATGCTAGACAAAATCCACTCGGCTTCAGATTATAAATAATAGATAAGTTCTTCATACTCTGATTTTTTCTTTATTATTTTTTACCCGCAAATCAGGGGTTTCTCTATTTTTGATAAAATTTACGAACATTATTCTTATGAAACTAACAAAATTATGAGCCTATGTCCAGATACAAGCATCTGAACATAGCCTCGGGGGCTACTCCCATCGAGAGAGCTGGCGCGCACCCGATAGCAATTATATTTTGCATATAAGGTCAAGACAAATTCAACCAAAAAATAAAACCTATGAGTTTTACTTTGGTGTATCCTCAAAAAGTTACTCCCATCAGGAGATTCTATAAAATCATTAAAATAAAAAACTGATAAACTTCAGTAATTTTAACAGCCAAACAAGGAAGTCGATAAAAATTATACAAAAATCTCGGATCGCACCCGACGCGGTAAAATTCCGAATGTCGTGTCCAAGACATGAAGGTAAGACCCCTATATTCGTCCTATGTGGCCTGGTAATCACACAAGAATGCGCTCTTCTAGTAAAATATCCGTATCAGCGATACAATGAAAACTCCCGACAAACATGTTGGATACCCGATAAAATAGAACTGGAATTCAGTATTCGATAAGACCTCAATGGCTCGAACTGACTTACACCAATTACAATTCCGAGTTCAGGCTTGTGGACTTAAATTTGATGTAGGTCTATAGTGTTTTTGCCAAGGAGAAATTAACTGATTCCCGATCCGTCGGATGCATCAAGCCTGTTGAACCAAATCCCTAATAATGCTGGAAAAATAAAGACAATTTGTAAAATCTCAAATCATAAAACATCTTTGAGACTCAACTAGAGTCTATGATTCGGGTAGAGTCTCAGGGGTTACTAACATGCGTTTGATTACTCGGGTGCTTATGTTTTGCTACCATGGCTGTATAAAGGCTCATGGCCCATGAAGACTCAAGATGTAGGCCCAAGAAGCATCCGATGGAAGCCTTAGTTGTATTGGATAAAGAAATAGGAACCGACGTTGTGTTGGTGTTATAATCGTAAATATGTCACCTATCCGTATACAACTTTGGGACCTGGTCTATTATATATAGACTGGGAGAAGCCAACGGGGAGGTATCAAAAAACTCTCGAGCAATCTGTAATAGTTTTGTCCACTAATAATCAGGCGACTTCGACTCCTTTGTTTATCTTACATCTGACAAAATACCCAGCGTTCTCTTTTCCGCAAAACTCTAAGTCCATACCTATGGGCATTGCCAACGTTATCCCTCATCACTAAGGTAAACAGAGCAACACATAAACAATAAACAAAATCTGTCAAAATAGTATTGTAGGATTCATGAATAGTTTTGACAGACTTAAACTCGTCAAGAATTTTATCCAATTTTTTAGCATGTAGTAAAGGTAATTATGCTCCAGATTCTATTTTTGCATATTTTTATGAGTTACCAGTAAAATACTTAAAATCGCACAGAAAACAATGACGTGCAGAAAACTATACCTCCACACAACATAACTTTCAATCAAAAAGCATTTATTAAGTCATTGTAAAATCCCCACAAAAATCTAGAACATTTAGAGGTTCGCAATAATAGATTCGAAACAAGGCATCACACTATATGGTTCAATATAACCAAGCAAATAACTAATATTTTCATACCATATAAGTTGGTAAGATCAATATGCTAACACGATAATGATGAGTTCCTAAAGAGATAAAAATATGGTTGTCCAAACTTACACAAACTTGTTGAGGTATTCATTCGTGTCATCTTATTTGTTGTTTTACCTATAGGACAATTGTCATATATGGATTTTCTTTATAGAAAACTTATAATAATATCTTCCTATTCTTGTAGTCTTAATGGTAGATCATCTCTTCTACTAGTCAAATGAATGAACATCTATAAGTTTTGAACAAGAAGAGGTCTTATAAATGATAGTAAAAGATTACAAGAATTCTAATAAGTACAAAATATAATAGTTCTCCTAATAGAGATCTCCTATTTCTAAGGTCATAGACCTATAGTCAACGCAAAGCTCTGATACCATCTGAAGCAATCCAACCCGTTAAAGATTGCATCATGTGTTTACCGTGCTAGTAACTTGGACCGATTAGCTAGCACATACAGTTTTGATGAATAAAAGTGTATCAATGCATCAGATTATTACAATGATTTATCCAAGAATATAAATATTACAAAGTTTCTTAGCTCATAGCTAGCTCAACTAACATAGTTTAGTAAATAAACAATAGATAAAAGCGCCATCACGCCACAAGCAACATGCCGAGTTGAGATTCACAACCTAAATGAAAACCTTACTTGTCCTCAGAATATCCTGCAACATAAAAAGTTACATCCACGAATGGTCAATACATTTGAATTGTATTGGTAAGATGTCAACCCTAGGATTGAAATTCAAATTAAAATATAAATTGTTTGACAATCATTTGAGTGAATAGATCAATGAAACCTAAGCACACAATCATAAATCCACATACACATTTTATCAATAAAGCAAATGACATAACCGACATATATACTTGGAATTCAAAATTGAGGTTTGAATTATTTAAACTTGAATTCACAAGATAATAAATACTATAATAAGATAAAGTCATCACAAATGAAATCACATCAAACTCAAGTAATTTGAACTTTATTCATAATTCAAATGAGTACAAGTTCGGGATTTACAAAGTTTGGTCCAAAAAGTTCAAAGAAAAAGAAGAAATGAACCCTAGGAACTAAATCATCTACTACCTATCTTGCTTACCTATCATCTATCTTCTTATGTTCATGCTATACTTCACTCTCACCTTGATCTTTCAAACCCGCTAGCAAAAACACACACAAGAACCTTCTGTTAAGATTAAAATGTAAGTTTTTCCTAAGGAAAAAAGAAATTAATGTTGAAATCCAAAACCAAGATCTAGAAACCAGTCTTCAATCCCAGTGGCTTGAGTTAAGAAAATAAAAACCCCATAAATGACAGTCAAATGAACCGTAGTGAGTAATAGGAACCAAAAGCTAGTTAGGACGAATAGTTGCTCATAGAAGAAAGTAGTTAACCAAATAGAAAGATTACAACCAGAACCAACCATCCAAGCTTTGTATTCATAGAAAAGGTATCCAACATTGGAGGATGATCACTGGCAGTTCACCACTCCAAACTATAAACCAAAGTAACCAGAGTAAACCAACGAACCAACCAAAACTTAGCTAGGATATCACCAACCAGTATCTTAGAACATGATCATCTCACGACACACTTGCACAATCCCAAGACAAGCCAAAATCCAAAGATCAGTAACTATCCCAAAATTTCTAAACAGAAGTGGTAGAAATTCTAAACCTATAGAAAACACAACAACCATAATACAAGACTACTAAACATATGAAATACCTAGGCTTAGTACTCTACCAAGAACATGTAAATCTTAGGAATTTAGATCATGCATAATGAAACATGTAAACCAATAGAAGTGATAGTAATCATAATACATGATCAATGACCAAAGGATACCCATGCTTCAAAATATGGCAAGAACATAAGAATAGTAGAAATTTAAATATTATACCCGAGAAAAGTAAACCAATCAAACTTCATAGTAATAATAACTAAGAACATTCGTCCAATTGGAATTGCAAGGACTCACGGATGAAATCCACATTGAAATCACTTATAATAGTATGATAATACACTTGGCATGTTCCAAAAATAGAACATGACAAAAGATAAACCAACATGCCTATTTAGGCATATGCAGATACTACCCCCTGCATATAAAAAAGAACTTATATGCCAATTTTGGCATACACATATAAGTTAAAGTTAGAATGGGCTTGCCACCGAAAGCAACATGCCACATATGAATAAGTTAAGAAATAGAGGCAGTTTCACACATGCCTAAGCAGGTGAATCACCTAAATGCATGGCATAAGTGTCATCACTATAGCCATTTAGGAACACTATAAATAGCTTCCCACCTGAGACCCCTTAGCTCACAACTCATTGGTCTAGCTCAGACCAAAAACACACACACATTAGTGTAGAGAGAGATCTAAGAGATAGAAGAAGCAAAAAAGGAGGAGAGGAACTGTAAGAACACTTCAAGAACTAGAGGAAGAAGAAAGAAGGAATCTACCACAGATCTTCACCAAGCAAACTTAGGAATCTATAAAGGATTAACTTATTAACTCTTAGGATGGGTAGGAAAATAATTAAATGGTAATTAGGGATCATCTGGATCCAGGGAAAGGTAGGATTATAGCAGTACCACTACTACTTAGAACCAACAGATCATCTATGACCGTGATCTTGTTGCTAGGAAGCAATCAAAAGCACAAAATCTTGATTATCATCTGCATAAACTCAATTAATAGGTATCACGGACAGATAACCAAGTAACTATACCCAATGCACAACCTATTAAACCTTGATTGAGTGATTGATTTAATTAAAGAATAATGGATTAAATTTATGAAACAAAAAAGAAATGATACAGTAAATAAATCCACACACTTTTCCACTAACTACAATTTCATTGGGAAACTGAAAGTTTGCCCATTTTGTAACAGGAAAAGCATGGATATTTAAATATTATATCAAGCATCTGTGCTAACCAACTGAAAACTAAGAATTGACAGTAAAACTAAGAAGAAATTTTAATGCTACATCATAATGCCATCTGGCAAGTGTGATTTGAAATGAAATCATAAACAACATCCTCTTCATATCTTGAGAAATATAAGTTCAGAGGATGAAGAAGACACTATCAAAGACAACATGTGAAATAATATGCAGTAAGTAATAAAGACTAATTAAGAACAATTTATGAACCCTCAACTCACTTGAGCTATGTACTTTCCTAACCCCCAACACTGAATTCGGCAGCGGTGGTCCTTTTTCTCCCTCCCCCGACACTTAATCTGGTGGTGGTGGCGTCGGTCCTTTTTCTCCCTTTCTCGCCTTTTCCTAGCCCAACATGTCTAGCAAGGCGAAGGTGGTACCTACATCGGCAACTGATTCGGGGTCCGTCGGAGCTAGAGTCTCGGGCGCAATGCTTGAGAAGCGAAGCAGCGACGAGGTCTTTAACCCAGGTTAGTTTGGAGGTCATCTAGAAGTCTGCTACCAAGGTACCTATGAGCTATGGGTTGAAGAGAAAAGCAAGTCCGACGGCAGATTTTTTGACGGTGGTGCGGGTTGCGGCACCTAGATCTCGAAGAAAACTACCCGGGAGAAGAGCGAGAGGTAAATTTTTCTTATCTGTGCCATATCTTACAAGTAGATTAGTGACTGCAAAATAGAATCGAATGAACTGAAAATTCTCCTTTTTAATCAAATTAGGCACAACCATGATACGATGGACCTATAGGAGTTCACACTTCATGTCCGCCAGTACATTGCAAAACTAGATTTTGGTTACGAGAGGGTTGTGTTCGGGCAGGATGTGCATCTGCTTGTTAATTGCAAGGAGGTTGTGTCTGTTTCACAACTAATAGATATGATTCATGCTATGACTTCCTTGGGGATCCACAAAGAGGAAAAAATTGGTGTGGAGTAACATGACTGATACCTATATGCGAATTGAGCACTCCCATGAGCTTCAGATGGTTTGGAGTGTTGTGGAGCTAATCATAAGGTGAAAGTTGAAGCGATGATTGATGATATGTATGCAGATACTGGAGATCTTGCTGCCAGCGCTTCTACTCCTCAAGTTTATGGACAAACATGTGCTAATTAAGCTAAGTTCAGTATACACTTAGAGGTGGATTCATACATGGCAAAACTTGATGGTGGAGTTAATAAGCTAGTTTTGTCATGTACTGCGGTCACCATCAATTCCAAAAACATAACTCTTAATGAAATGAGAGAGATGATTGGTAAGGAAATCAGTATTAGCCCTAAGTAGATGGCATGACTTCGGTGGTGGCATCATAAGAAGCAAGAATTCATAGAGGTTTTGGATACTAAAGATCTGATGCAGACTATGCGACAAAACAAGAAAACTAGGAAGGTTTTCTTCTTGACTGCCATTTCTAATGTTGTTGAACAGGTTATAGTGGATGTAGAGGCCCCTGTATTTGCTGAACAGAATGAGGTGATCAACGTTGATTAGATCTGATGATAGTTGCTACCCAAGGCTTGTCATATGGACCACAAGATTCCCTTGCCTGTATTTGTAACATAGATTGTTGTTGCATTGAAATTATGTTTCTATGATTATGTTTGTTGAGAGATTGTGATATAATGTTGTGTGAGCTGTTGAGATTTTTCAACATATCACTCACTGAAACCATCATTGTTGTAATAAGACATAAGTACATTGTAGTTGAGCTGATTATGTTATTTGAGATGATGTACTATACTTGTTTCTATGATTATGTTTGTTGAGATATTGTAATATAATGTTTTGTGAGCTGTTAGATTTTCGTACATATCATCCATTGAAACCATCACTGAACAAGTGATGCATAAGTACCTTGTAGTTGACATGATTATGTTTCTTGAGATGATGTAATATACTGCTATGTGAGATCAGTAATTTGACTAACTATAGATAAATACCTATTACTTAGAAGACAATACTATGATGGATGAACGAGTGTAGGGTTTAGGAAAAAAACTTACTAGGTAGGAGACAATAATCTATTGGACAGATAGGGCTAAGATTTAAGATTAAGGGTTAAGGGGTTAGTGCACTAAACGGTGCATTAGACCCTAAACCATAAACCCTAATCCTATAGTGTCACATCGAGTAAACTATCGTAACACACCCAATATGCTAAACACACACTAGGAATCGAACTCGGGTGGCTTTGATAGAAGTCAGCATCTCCCAACCATTGAGTCAAACCTAAGTGTGCGGTAGACTAGATTTTGTATGTTGCTATAAGTCAAATAAATTGGGATGGAGGAAGTACAGGTTTAATATTTAAAACTAGAATGTAGGAAGAGAAAACCTATTAGGTAGGAGACAGTAATCCAGTGAAAAGGCATGGTATCCATTAAACTATTGTAACATACCAATTTAGTCAATGTTGCAGTGTTGACGCATTTCACTTTCCCCACTCTTGCTTTCTCTCTCTCTCACTCACTAGCCTCCTCTCTCTCTCCTCACCATCGCCAATGCATCACCGCCACCACATTCGCCATGCTGTCCTAGAACGACGAGGACGACCAGTCGAGCAGTGATAGCCTTCTCTCTGACATCAAGTCTTCCTTCCCTGATGTAAGTTCCTCTGTTTTCTCGGCAATGGTTAGGCATTGGTAATTCCCTCGATCCGAGCTCCATTTGTGCATGCAATCATGTTCAATTCTAGCTTTGTGTTTCCTTATAGGTACCACAAATGATCTACGACCCCGATTGGGAGGGCCTAGATCTTGATGGGGAAGTACCATGTGACCATGGGATAAATTTGAGGAAATATGTTGCATTCGAAGGAAGTAACACTGGATAAGTTTTTTGGGTTGTACAAATCAGGTTCGTTTACATTATGTACAATGGTGACATGAAGAAAAATTTATCATGTTATGTTCATAATTAGGTCGTGTGTTTTTTTAGGTTGGCCCGGTGTGTAATCTTGAGTGGCCAGATGCACTTAAGAATTTTTTGGCCTAGTTATGGGAGATGTATGAGTTGGAAAGGTCAAGGAGATTCACTGATGCTTGTGATCCATCTAAAACAAATTACAAGCTCTCGGTAGGAAATAAGGAGCTAGAACAAGAAATCAAGAATTTGTAATCAGAACTAAATGACACAATCAATGGGATCTTGGTGGTGGGAACCGCACATAAGCTTCAGGATAGTCACAAGTTTCTGATTCAAAAGGCAGAAAAGGAGAGGGATCAGCTCAGGGAAGAGGAGAAGAAGCGAGAGTACTACATTGCGGATCTGTTGAACAATCTAAAGAAGCCGCACGAGGTGAACAAGGATAGGCTACATAGGATGAAGGAAATTCTAGATGAATAATTTATGTCGTGTCAATATCTGAAACTAGTTAATTGTAAGACTTGCAATTGTGATATCTTAACTAAGAGAAACTCAATCCTCGAGCAAATTAATTTCAGACGAACACATATTTTGCATAGAGTTAAGTTCACGTTTACAAAATCACTACTACAGGGATAAAACATGCAATTTAGTACTATACAGACATTAGTTGGCTTCAAGCGAGCCTAGCCCGGAGCTGCTCGTTTTCCTTCCTAATATCCTCTAGTTCGAGGGTACGTTCGATCAGGTCCACTTTCGTCTTTACCTACTCCTTTAGTACTTGGACGTGTGCCTCCTGCAGGTTCAAGCGCTTCGTCTGGAATTCGACAAGTTTATCCGTAAGCTTACAATTATCCTCCATGAGCTCCTTCAAGATCTTCTTCTACTTACTAGCGAAGGCGCAACCTTCCTTGTGAAGTTTAGCCCAGCCGGAGCTTTCCACCTTCAGATTATGGCACTTGTTATAAAGTAGCACGACTTCTTGGCGCAGTTGGTCAATGGCCAGCTTCTGAGAATTCTGTTTTTCCTTTGGATGTCTATCTTGTCATCTAGCCAGGTCACCAAGTCTATTTTGAGCTTTCCCCTCTTTTCATGCAATAAAAACATATGGTTTGTTCAGTTCACCTGGCGAAAGTGGTTAACTTCCATAATTAACTTAATCAACTAGTGTTACAGTCATAATTTCAAGGACGAAGCAATCTAGGACTAATCAACATTTTGTGAATCAACTAGTTGCATAGTCATAATTTCAATTTCAAAGTAGGCTAGGATTTACTCCAATTAAGGGTGGTGTGGGTTTTTCCAATGTCACCAAATAGTAGTGGCATCCTCATAATCCAAAAGCAAACTTAGATACACAATGGAAAGAAAGGATGATGTCCATTCATGAACTTGAACACCAACCCATAGTTCAGTTGACAGGCACGCAAGATAAATAAATAGATAAGGAGTTACTCTAAGATTCCTTAATTTCATGATATATATATATATTACAAAAAGAGTAGAGCATGAACCGAGATTCCTGCCCCTCTACTGGGAATTAGACTTAGGCACTGCCCGATACGCCTCCGGCTTGTCCCTTAGCTCCTCATTCTCCTTCTGAACACCCTCGAGTATGGTGATCCCTCGACTCATGTCCTCCTTCATCCCTCTCACTACATCCAGGCAACAGTTCCTGTCATGGAACGCTTCGATGGCGGCCTTTGTTTCGTTGATGCATTCTCTGAGTGCCTTGGCGGTTTCCTCCTACTAGAGGGTGCATCTTATCTGGAGATTCTTCTTGTCATCCATGAGCTCTCTAATTATTTTGTTGTCTAGTTCTTGCTTGGTCATGATATTTGCGATCAACTTCTGAAGCTCGTCTCACTCTTCTTCTAGCCTCTTGATGTCACATGAAAAATCTAGTGATATCTCCTTCTGCAGCAACAAATGCCTGTGTAGGCTCTCATTAGCCTGGGTGAGGGAGCATGCACCCTCCAGTTGGTTGTCAATCTTGGAATTGATCGCGGCCACCTTGTCACGGCAATCAGCCTTCACTTGATGCATCGTTCATGTTATTTAAAAAAGAAACTCTATAACTCTACTCCAAGTGTGGAAATTTGCTACCTCGCTAAGCCGGGAATAGGGACGAACGGGTCCTGCAACACCGCCATCATCGTGCTGGATTCTAGGTCCACGATCATCTTGGAATATGTAGAAGAGAATGAAAAAGAAGAAGAATAACATGATGTAGAGGAAGATGGAGAATAAGAAGACCGTATTGGGAGGTGACACATTGCAAATGTATCTATAATTTTTGATGTTCCATGCTTGGTTTTATCCACTTTCTTGTGTTTTGTTCCAACTTTGGAGTACTTTTCATATGATTTCTTGGACTAACCTATTAACAAGAGCCACAGTGCTACATTTTCTGCTGTTTTTGGTTCTAGGAAAGTCAGAAAATGAATATTCTCGGAATTAGACGGGACAAAAGCCAAAGTGCCTATTTTTCCGGAAGGGATCAAGTGCCAGAATATGAGACGGAGGAGGGCCAGGGGCCGGCCACACCACCTAGCCGCGCGGCCAGGCTGGGCCCGCGCCAGGTGGTGGTGTGGTGGCTCCCGGCACCCCTCGGCCTCTCCTTCCGCCTATATATTTCCCTCAGGACAAAAACCCTAAGTCCCCGATCAAAAATCCATGAAAGAGTCTGTAGCCGCCGCCATCTCCATCCCTAGATCGGGAGGGATCTGAAGCTCTTTTCGGCACCCTGCCGGAGAGGGGAATTCACCCTAGAGGCCTTCTTCATCACCATTCAAGCCTCCGGTGTGATGCATGAGTAGTTCATCCTTGGACTACGGATCCATGTAGTAGCTAGATGGCTGATTCTCCTCCTTTGTGCTTTCATGTTTAGATCTTGTGAGCTCCGTTCATGATCAAGATCATCTATTTGTAATTCACATGTTGTGTTTGCGGGGATCCGATGGATATTGAGATACTATTTCAGATTGATTTGATCTTGCATGCTTTCCGTTGTTAGTAGCTATCTTGGCCAAGTAGATGCTAGCAACTCCAAGAGTTAGTATTTATGCTCGATAGTGGGTTCATGCCTCTAGTAATCTGGGGAAGTGACAGAAATCTCTAAGGTACTAGATGTGTTGTTGCTACTAGGGAGAAAACAACAATCCTTTGTTCATAGAACAATCGTATTGTTTACTTTAACGCAGTTCGTAAAGCAATAATCTGTTGCTTGCAACTTAATACTGGAGGGGGTTCGGATGATAACCTGAAGGTGGATTATTAGTCATAGATGCAGTTGGATGGCGGTCTATGTATTATGTTGTAATGCCCAATCAAGTCTCAAAGGAGTCAAGATGATTAGTATATGCATGTATTGCTTTCTCGTTGTTTGTCAATTGCCCCGCTGTAATTTGTTCACCCAGCATGTTAACTATCTTAAGGAGAGCCACCTCTAGTGAACTATGGATCCCGGTCCTTGTCTTTTACATACAATCTACAATCTTTTACTGCCTTGTGTTTACTTTCTTCAAACTTTTACTTCTTTCCATTCGATACGTTTAATCCTTTGTTTTCCGCAAAACACGGTGAGATTGACAACCTCATCGCAAGTTGGGGACAAAGTTCTGTGGTTGTGTTGTGCAGGTCTCCACGTTGCTACTAGCACCGGTAGTGCGCCCTGCCAAAGCTCAGCTAGTAACACCTTTGGGGTGTTTCCTTGCTCCTACTGGTTCGATTAAACCTTGGTTTCATAACCGAGGGAAAACTTGCTGATGTGCTCATCATACCTTCCTCTTGGGGTTCCCATCGAACGACGAGCACATCAAGATTTTCTAGCGCCGTTGCCGGCGAGTAAAGGACATCTTCACAAGGGGAGTCCCTCATAACCAATCTATTTACTTTGTTGTTTTTTTTTGCTTAGTTTTCTTTTTGCTTTGTTTGCTTGTTTTGTTCTTCAAAAAACACAAAAAAATAGTTTTACAAGTTTGCTTTCTTATTTGAAAACCCAAAAAAATGACTACTCTTGAAAACACTAAGTTGTGTGACTTCACTAGCACCAACAACAATGATTTTATGAGCACACCTATTGCTCCACCTGTGGCTGAAAATACTTTCTTTGAGAGAAAACCTGCTTTACTCAATCTTGTTATGAGAGAGCAATTTTCTGGTATTGGTAATGAAGATGCTGCTTCCCATCTAAATAACTTTGTTGAATTTTGTGAGATGCAAAAGCATAGGGATATAGATGGTGATATTATTAAGCTAAAATTGTTTCCTTTCTCTTTGAGAGGAAAAGCTAAAGAATGGTTGAATTCCTTAACTAGGAAAAGTATTGATTCTTGGACTAAGTGCAAAGATGCTTTTATTGGAAAATACTATCCTCATTCTAAGATTATATCTATGAGAAGTGAAATAGTGAAGTTTAAACAATTTGATAATGAGCATGTTGCTCAAGCTTGGGAAAGATTGAAATCTTTGGTAAAGAATTGTCCCACTCATGGACTGACTGCTTGGATGATCATCCAAACTTTTTATGCAGGATTGAACTATTCTTCAAGGAACCTATTGGATTCTGCTGCTGGAGGTACCTTTATGACCATCACTTTGGGTGCTGCAACAAAACTTCTGGACAATATGATGGTTAATTATTCTAAATGGCATACTAAGAGAGCTCGACAAGGTAAGAAGGTAAATTATGTTGAGGAAACCTCCTCCTTGAGTGATAAGATTGATATAATTATGCCTATGCTTGTTAATGGGAAAGCCCATATTGATCCAAATAATGTTCCTCTAGCTTCTTTGGTTCCTCAAGAAGAGCAAGTTGATGTGAACTTCATAAGAAATAACAACTTTGGCAACAATGCTTATGGTAACAATGCTTATAGGAACAATTTTGGTAACAACAATTATAAGCTATATCCTCCCAACAATGGTAATGCTTATGGAAATTCTTACAACAATAATAAGAGTGCTCCCTCTGAACTTGAAGTTATGCTTAAAGAGTTTATCAGTAAACAAACTGCTTTCAATAAAACTATTGAGGAAAAACTCTAATGCTGAAAGAAATATAGCATCTTTGGTTGAAGCTAAATCTTCTTTGAATAAAATGGCTGCTAAACCTGAAACTAATGACAATCCCTTTGCAGCTACCAATGCTATACAAGTAAGAATTGATGAAAATGTTAGACTATTAGCTGAATTACATGCTAAGTGGGAAAGAGAAGATGAAACTGCTAGAAACATTAGTGTTTCTACTATCACCACCACTAGTGTTGAGGCTAGTAATAGTTCTACTACTTTAGATGATCAAGTTGATTTTGATCTTGATGGTTGCAATATCTCTGAAGTTATTAAGTTCCTACAAAAGCTTGCTAAAAGTCCTAATGCTAGTGCTAGGAACATGGCTTTTACAAAACACATTACTGATGCTCTCATAAAGATTAAAAAAGAAAAGATGAAACATAAAGCTTCTATTCTTATAAAACAAGAGGATGGTTGGGAACCCATAATTAATATGAAAGTGAATTACTTTGATTTCAAAGCTTTGTGTGATCTTGATAGTAGTGTTTCTATTATGCCGAGAAGGATTTATGATATGCTTGATTTGCCTCCTCTTGAGGATTGTTATTTGAATGTCCCACTTGATGCTAATGCTAAAAAGAAACTCATGGGGAGTCTTAATGATGTTCTTATTATGGTTAACAATTCCTATGTCCCCGTTGATTTCTATGTTTTGTATGTTGAATACAATGCTTCTTGTCCTATTACTTTGGGAAGACCTTTTCTTAGAACTGTTGGTGCCATCATTGATATGAAAGAAGGCACCATTAAATATCAACTCCCACTCAAGAAAGGTATAGAACACTTCCCTAAAAATAGAGAAAAGATTTCTTTTGCTTCTCCTATGAAAACAAAAGTTGGTCTTAATGCTTCTTCATTTGAGAATACTTGATCCTTTTTCTTGCTTCTTATGCCTAACTTAAAGGCGTTAAAAAAAAGTACTTATTGGGAGATAACCCAAAAGTTTTAGATGAGTCTTGGAAGTTATTACCTCTGTAATAACCGCTCCTTATCCTTTTTATTTGCTTTTTGTGCCAAGAGTAACCTCTAATGAGAGTGAAGTAATGATTGGGAAAGTTGCTATCCCGAAACAGATTTTTGTGCTTCACCGTAAAAAATCGTGAGAGATCTCTGTATGTCGGATTTGCTGTAATTTTTGTGCTTCTTCCCCCAGGTTGTTATCTAACTTTCGTTAGTTCAACACTTTTTGATTTGAGCAACATAAGGTCTTCAAAAAAATTCGTCTTTACCTGCTGGTCTGTTTTGACAGATTTCTGCCATTTTCTGCATTTGCTTCTTGTGGGTTCCTTTTTGAGTTCTTTTGGGGAATTGAGCTTTTTGAGGGAACTGCTACAGTATCTAGTGTTCTAATGGAAGTTTATTTGGTGTTAAAACTGAACCTTAAGACTTATTTATCTTAAGTGCACTAATGTTGCTAATGAGATTGTGTGAAGTTTTATATGAAGGAAAAATTTCAGGTGTATGGAAGGAATGAGTAATGAGATGAAGGATGGACTAAAGCTCAAGCTTGGGGATGCCACGCGTGTCACCCCAAGAAATATCTAAGAAGTACAAGCGTCAAAGCTTGGGGATGCCCAAGGCATCCCCTTCTTCATCAATAAAAATTCCAGGTTTCTTCCAAACGCTTCATTTTTATTGTTTCATGCACAGTTGTGTTTTTCTTGGAGCGTCTTCTTTTTCGTTTTCGTTTTGGTTTTTAGTTTGCTTGGTTTTCTTAGTTTTCTGAATAAATTGGTTGGACCCCCTCTTTCATACTTTGGTTTGCAAATAGTTTGGTTTGGTTTGGAAAAGAGTAGGAAAGTTCATACTTATGTGGTAAAAAGAGCTCGTTGACTATGGACTATGCTTTGTCATGCCATGCTTGATATTGTTTTGGCTTTATGCTTAGTATTCTTTGCTGTATCATGACTTGTTATAAACAATTGATATTGCTTAATGTGCCTTGGATGAATCATGCGTTGTTTTAGCATATTAAAGCATAGTATAGTGGTATTCTCCTTTGATGCTTTATTTGGGTTGACTTGGCACATGCTCACACCATGTTATGACTATCCAAAGTCACCATAGCCTTTATGATCCTTTAGTTTTCAACTTGTAGTATCACTTTATGCTTTGATCAATGATGTTTTGTCGCTCTGCATGATTATGAACATTATTGCTCTCTTAGTTTGTCGCTCCCAGTCTTTTGCTAGCCTCCACAACAAAGTATGAGTTCCACTCATGCATCCAACTCCCTAAACCAAGTTATTCCAAAGAGTCCACCATACCTACCTACTATCTTATGCTATTCCAAGTATATTCATGCTTTTGTTTACCTTCCACTTGTTATGAGAAAACTAGTGATTAAAGCTCTCACGAACTTGATGGCACACTTTACTTTTTTGCCTCTAATAAACTTGAACCATTGGGTCCTTGTTTGTTGCGTATATGCTTGCGCTTTATAAGTTGAAATTAGCAGAACCATGTACCATGGGGAACGCTTTCAACATTGCACTTGTACTTTGTACCCCGTTGATATCATGTTCTTTTGCTTACGGATCTCGGCGGTGTGAAATAAAAATGGAACTTGTAAGATCATGGAGTTTGTATGTATGTTAGAGAAAGCGCTTTAGCTAGCCTAAGCCATGCCTAATCATGGTGGAAACTTGCAGCATCACCATAATGAGCACTCTATGAAGCATCCTCAATAAAAACCTATGCAAATAACAAATAAAAAGATCGCTGAGATGCTCATTGTCTGCTTGCCTTATCATTTTGATTATGGGAAAGCTCCCGTATCATGTGCAAGGGGTACCCCGTTGGCGGTTCTTAATGATACACATATACTTACAATGACAATAGATTACTCATGACTGAAGTTGAGTAGCATGAGGATCGGTCTTCGTAAGTAAGGCGCATGAGATTTCGGTTTATAACTTGTCAAGCATATCCTCTTAGTTGTGTCACTTTAACCTTAATCACCTTCAAAATGCTTATGATAGGGGTAATGAGAGCTGAAAACTACAAGTACCTTAATTTTTGGAAGCTCTTTATGAGACTTTAATCCCTACTTCCTTTTACAAAAGGCCTTTCTTCCACCATTATATTGAGTCTCCACCTTCTATATTTGTGCACCTACTTTGAGAGCATAGTGGCCATTCTTAGTTCTATGTGCATTGTCCCAAGACTAGTTGATTGATGCATAACTTGTTATTGCTTGTTTTAAACTATTGTATCTAGCCACTCTTATGAACTTTGAAGGTGTCCTATGCATTTATATTTGCTACTCTATTGAGGGACAAGCTGAATACTATTATGCTATGTTTTCTTTATGTGAAACAAACAAACGTCTTGCAAAGCATTGTTATTCATGAATCTTTTGTTTGTGCCTTTTCATGTTGCATCATAGTTTCTTTGCTTATTGCTAGAACCTTGTCTTTCATGTTATGATTGGAGTACTATGATCCCAGCTTTGAATGTTTTGTGAATACTTTGATCAAGTCTTTGATGGTGCATGTCACCTCAAAAATTATTCTTTCTTTTTATCACCTACCTACTCGAGGACGAGTAGGAGTTAAGCTTGGGGATGTTGATACATTGCAAATGTATCTATAATTTTTGATGTTCCACGCTTGGTTTTATCCACTTTCTTGTGTTTTGTTCCAACTTTGGAGAACTTTTCATATGATTTCTTGGACTAACCTATTAACAAGAGCCATAGTGCCAGCTGCCTGTTTTCTGCTGTTTTTGGTTCTAGGAAAGTCAGAAAATGAATATTCTCGGAATTAGACGGGACAAAAGCCAAAGTGCCTATTTTTCCGGAAGGGATCAAGTGCCAGAATATGAGACGGAGGAGGGCCAGGGGCCGGCCACACCACCTAGCCGCGCGGCCAGGCTGGGCCCGCGCCAGGTGGTGGTGTGGTGGCTCCCGGCACCCCTCGGCCTCTCCTTCCGCCTATATATTTCCCTCAGGACAAAAACCCTAAGTCCCCGATCAAAAATCCATGAAAGAGTCTGTAGCCGCCGCCATCTCCATCCCTAGATCGGGAGGGATCTGAAGCTCTTTTCGGCACCCTGCCGGAGAGGGGAATTCACCCTAGAGGCCTTCTTCATCACCATTCAAGCCTCCGGTGTGATGCATGAGTAGTTCATCCTTGGACTACGGATCCATGTAGTAGCTAGATGGCTGATTCTCCTCCTTTGTGCTTTCATGTTTAGATCTTGTGAGCTCCGTTCATGATCAAGATCATCTATTTGTAATTCACATGTTGTGTTTGCGGGGATCCGATGGATATTGAGATACTATTTCAGATTGATTATTGATTCTATCATGTCTTTGTTATTTGTGATCTTGCATGCTTTCCGTTGTTAGTAGCTATCTTGGCCAAGTAGATGCTAGCAACTCCAAGAGTTAGTATTTATGCTCGATAGTGGGTTCATGCCTCTGGTAATCTGGGGAAGTGACAGAAATCTCTAAGGTACTAGATGTGATGTTGCTACTAGGGAGAAAACAACAATCCTTTGTTCATAGAACAATCGTATTGTTTACTTTACATGCAGTTCGGAAAGCAATAATCTGTTGCTTGCAACTTAATACTGGAGGGGGTTCGCATGATAAGCTGAAGGTGGATTATTAGTCATTGATGCAGTTGGATGGTGGTCTATGTATTATGTTGTAATGCCCAATCAAGTCTCAAAGGAGTCAAGATGATTAGTATATGCATGTATTGCTTTCTCGGTGTTTGTCAATTGCCCTGCTGTAATTTGTTCACCCAGCATGTTATCTATCTTAAGGAGAGCCACCTCTAGTGAACTATGGATCCCTGTCCTTGTCTTTTACATACAATCTACAATCTTTTACTGCCTTGTGTTTACTTTCTTCAAACTTTTACTTCTTTCCATTCGATACGTTTAATCCTTTGTTTTCCGCAAAACACGGTGAGATTGACAACCTCATCGCAAGTTGGGGACAAAGTTCTGTGGTTGTGTTGTGCAGGTCTCCACGTTGCTACTAGCACCGGTAGTGCGCCCTGCCAAAACTCAGCTAGTAACACCTTTGGGGTGTTTCCTTGCTCCTACCGGTTCGATTAAACCTTGGTTCCATAACCGAGGGAAAACTTGCTGCTGTGCTCATCATACCTTCCTCTTGGGGTTCCCAACGAGCTCTACGTCGAACGACGAGCACATCAGGAGGAGCCATCGCCTGTTGAAACATTCCGTGCCATTGCCACGAGATATTGCGCCTCTGTGAGAGGGAAAGCTTGAGGGGATGGTAGAGCAAGAAGTTCTAGGCGGAGAGCTCTCCTTTTTCTCCTCGCGCCTGGTTGACCTACCTCTCCTCAGGGGAGCCATGGCTAATGCAGAGGGAGGAAGGTGGGGGCATGAGAAAGAAGAAAGTGATTAGTGTGGGAGAATAGTCAAAGAGTCCAGGCCGTGGTCCAGTCTTATACTACACCACCACCATCTACTCCAATGTTATCTTAGGCTACATCCACTGTATGTTTGTTAACCAATGGCCTATGTTGCTGAAAGGAATAAGTCTGAGAGGCAATAATAAAGTGGTTAGTATGCTATTCCAGGTTTATAACAGATGTTTATTTTTCATGCTATAATTGTGTTAATAGGAAACATTAATACTTGTGTGATTCATAAACAGAAAAGGTTCCTAGTAAGGCCTCTCTTAATACTAGCTTGTTGATTAACTAATGATCATAGGCTTCCTGATCATGAACATTGGATGTTGTTAATAACAGGGTTATATCAATAGAGAATGATATGATGAACAGTCACCCGAAGTAGATGTAACAATATGATCATGTCCTCAAGTTTATATTGTTATCACATTCATAGTAACTCAATGTCCTTCGATCATGAGACCACGTCAATCACTTTCACCGAAAAGGTACTTTGATTCCATCAAAACATCACACCATAACAGGGTGATTATAAAGGTGTTGTCGGGTACTTGGAAAGTGTTAGTTGAGGCTCGTGGATCAAGAGTGGGATCTGTCCATCCAAATGATGGATATATATACTCATGGCCCTCTCGGTGATATCACATTGACATAGGTTGCAAGCAAGAGATTTGATCACTAGAATGTTATATCACAGGAACGAGAAAAAGGGTACTTGTCGGGAACGAGATTAAACAAGGTATGGATGATACCGAGTGATCGAATCTCGGACAAGTAAAATATCGCGAGACAAATAGAATTTGATTACAGTGAAAAAGGTTCAGATGATCAATTGGATTTTTGTGGAACTAGTGGGAGTCATTATGGATCTCGAGGTCCCACTAATGATTATTGATCGGAGAGAGTATCGATCATGTCTACATAGTTCTCAAACCCATAGGGAGACACACTTAAGGTTAGTCGACGCAATTGAGCGGATAGATAACGCAGGGGAAGACAATGGATATCGCAGGATTTTGTTCCATCGAATCTGCCGAAATGGTTTCGGGGTATCGAAACAAAGCAAGGGATTGAATTGTTAATGTGTTCATTAAATTAAGTGTTCATTAAATGAAGTACCCATTAAATGAAGTGTTCATTAAATGAGTGACATTAAATCAAGTGAATTAAAAGTGGTTTTAATGAAAATACTCTTGATTCTTGAGTGGAAAATGAATGAGAGAAAGTGAAGAGAGTTTTTATGTGAGTGGAGAGTCCACCACATAATTGGGGAGGAGGTGACGGTAGCCATATGGCTGTGCGTCTAGCCCCCTGGGCTGCCCCCTCACCTATATATAGACACCCTCATCTCCTCTCTCTCACACACATTCACCCCTTTCTCATATGCACTTTGGTTGGCATCTTATCCCTCTTGCTAGCCTTGTCCATTGCCACTAGAAAGGTGCTTAGGCAAAGCCCTGCTAGAGATCTTCCCTTCCACAACCTCTATCATGGCATAGCGTTGTTGGAGTTCCCATGGATCTGCTACTTCCGCTGCCTGGCTGGAGCGAGGGATTGGGAGTCATCAGCACACCGTACGTGTGATCGATTACGGAGGCGCTGCCTCTTGTGGTGTTGATCGTCTGCGCATCCTTGAGGATGGTCAAGTACATTCTACACCATCCACGTTTGTTTACGGGAACATTATCCTGCATTACTGTCTTCGAGGGTGAGTCCATATGAAACCATTACATGTATCTCCTAGATATGATCTTGGTGGTTGAAACCGTAGGAATTTTTTTTGTTTTCTATGCAATGAACCCCATCAGTTGCTACCTTCTCAACAAAGGGTCACTAACAGAACCAGGGAATAAACCCCACAGTGTGCACTATGCGACTCGATTGGACTGGTCTTTAATGCGATGGACAGTGCAATGGTTCAATGGGCTTCGGTGCGCCGCCATAAATCCAGCGGATAAAAGGGGTGGGACCGGGTGATAATCATGGGCAACGACATCCACGTCCCGTGTGCATGCGGGCGTGCTTGCGAGCGGGCGTCACATGTTAACGGGGTAGGCATGATGCTCTCAACTGCTGTATGGACATGTTGATACGTTGAACTCCACGTCGATAGACATGCACGGGACACTCGCCGCTACCAAAGTGCGTTTTGTGATTTTTACATGACTAAACTTCGACTATGTTGATATTTACGAGTCTAGAATATGTTGTGCCACTTTTGTTGTGATCAAACTATGTTAAGTATGCGATATAGTATAACTTTTATGTGACTACACTTCGAGTATGCTCCTCGTACCCCTGATAGGATCGGCACCCAACTCTGTGTACCTGCCATCCCTCATTTCGAACAACTTCCTCGCGCATGGTGGACCTGCGCTGTGGCAATGGGAGATCCTTGCCAGTGGCTGACCATCCTACGTCACCTACTCGTCGTTGCATTTTCGCTCTCGCGAGTGGCAATCCGAGGCACCATGCTGTGTCCAATCGCGCCAGGATCCATCGACATTGGCACTCGTGGACACCGCAACGTCGAAGCTTGTTGTACCTGTCGAGCCGGAGGAGCACGGTGCATCGGCAGTGATAGAGGAGTGTGGCACATTGGTAGCGACGGAGGGGCAGCAAACAGCCGCCAAGACGGAGGCATGTGTTGGACCAGCAAGTACGGACAATAAGAAGTATGAGAGGAAGACCGAGAGGAAGACCTACAAGACCACCATGAAGAAGGCCAGGAAAAAGAGAGGAGATAGCTATGAGGATGACTCCGACTCAGCCAATGAGGAGGCATTCATAGATCAGTTGGAGGCAGAAGCGGAGGAGAGTTACGTGGACCTATGGTACTTGAAAGGCCCAAGAAGAACCAATGAAGGCCCAATAAGTATCTGACGAAAGGCATGTCTTACTAGATAAGGAAATAATAGGAACCGATGTTATATTAGTGTTGTAATTCTAACTTGTAAACCTATATGTATATGGCCTCGGGACCAAGCCTATTTTATAAATGCTGGGAGGAGCCAACAGAGAGGTACCGAAAAAATCCTTGAGCGATCTATAATCTCATTGTTCACAAGAAATCAGACGAATTCGACTCCCTTGTTTGTCTGATCAACCGATGAAAACCCCAGCATTCTCTTTTCCATGAAACCCTAAGCCCATGATCATGGGCATTGCCGAGGCTACCCCTCATCAATTGGAGCCGTCTGTGAGAAATCTGAATGCTGGAGTCATGGATTAAGTGGCCCTCCTCTTCACTAAGCAAAAGCTCGACAACAGCGGATCCACACCCACCCACCCCTATTTTGGTTCTGGTCAGTTTCAACGAAGGATCTAATCTCATCATCGAAAGCTTCCACTTTAATGTGGAGGAACCCAAAAATCTCTGCCCATCGGCCTCGATCTCCTCGGGTCCATCGGTCGTAATGGTAGCACCTACAGTGATACGTGCATATTCCGCTGACTCATTGGAAGAAGCCGCACCCCAGTTAACAAACAGCGAATAAAACTCCAGAAACTCCATAGATCTAGGGGATCTGGTTGATCTATATGACAGTCTCTCCTTTGGGTCAGACTCCCAGCTAACGCCACTACATGGCTCAAGTCCAGTAAACACCAAACCCGAGGAAAGATACAAAAACATCGACTTCGGAATTAGGATCGCTGAGATCTACCCAGAACATAACCCACGGGATTTCACCGACTTTCCAAACAGTGTCTCTTGCAGATCCAATGCCAACGGAAGCAACATGTACATGACACATCATAAAGTATGCGTGATCATCGGTGAACCGACAAAATCGCACGGCTCTAACTATGATCTGATCCTTGATCCCAATGATATTTTATCGGGTGATGATGCAGAAAACCGCGAAAATGAACGATATCCACCCAACAATCAAGTCATACAAGGAAGATAAGGAACACATGACGGTGAATGACTAACTCTTCACCTGTCAGCGGAAACATGGCAAAGAGTGAGGGACGCAGTCTCGAGCGCAGTCCGCATGACGACGGAAGCCACGTGCGAGGATTTGATGGCATACCAGTACTTGCTCCACCATAAAAAGAGGGACCTGCTCAGGATGCATAGACAACTCGACGAAAGAAAAAAGTTAGCCGACGAATCTAGCATACGGCGGGCACAACTAAGCTCCACCCACGGATCCAGTAGCATAACTGGAGGTGCACCCTGGAGAGGAACCTCGCGGCTCCAGAATATCCCGGAGGCCGAAAGAAACAAGCTGACTCGAGATCTGGACCTGTCCTTCATGTCAGTAGATCCGACAGTGCACATCAAAGCAAAAACAGCACAAGCCGCAATTGTTGCTGCCTAGACTTACCTACTTACAATTCAACCCGCACCCGACGACCCCCGGGCGGCTCTCCATCCCTCCGCTCTCATGAACCACAGCATGGTGGGAGCAACCCTTGCATATGGAGAACAAGGAACTTCAAGGCAACTCGATAAATCGCCACGCCATCGCAATAGCCCTCGGCATGTGGGACACACCCGACGATCACGGTCGCCACATCGGGTACACTTTTTGAACTCCGAACCATGGTACGATGCAAGAAACGACATCACACAACACAGAGTTGATAGATCAAGGGAAGATCGTAGCAGCCGAAGATACTATGATGGTGAAAGCGAGGATGCGTACGAAGATACTATGCGGGGCTAGTTGCTTTACCCAATGGATTTGCAAGACCTCGGTACCCAAGGACTTCAAACTTCCTCATGATCGCCAAAAGTACGACGGTCTCCAGGAACCCGAGGATTGACTGGCAGATACCTGGCAACCATTAAACTCTAGGGTGGCTCCAAGGCTACCGCAATGCAAAGCTTGCAGTTACACCTAAGTGACGCCGCCTGCTCGTGGCTCAGCCAAATACCTAAAGAATCTATCAGCAGTTGGAACGACCTCAAAGATAAGTTCATCCAAAATTTTACATCTACATTCAAGCGACCCGCATCATTGGAGCAGTTACGGGCGTGCAAACAGAAAGTTGGAGAACCGATACGAGCATTTATCTAGTGATGGAACATCATCAAAAACTCAGACGAAGCTATATTTGATGAAAGGGCAATTGACGCGTTCAATGACAGCCTCTGTCGAACAGAATTCATTAAGCAGCTGGGGTGAGTTAAGCCTAAAACAATCTCGCAATTGATGGACATGGCAAACTGCTGGGCAGATGGCGAGGATGTAGTAAACAACAAGCAAGGGCGCTCACCCGAAGAAGACCAGGACATGTGCAATAATGCCAGGAGAAGACGCAACAACGATGGATATGGCGGACCAAGCTATGTTGTGGCTGGCTTTTCAGGAGAGGACAACCAAAGAAATGACGATCGTAGCGGCGGATACCGCAGCAAAAGAGACGGTGCTGGTGGAAGCCAATCAGCACAACAGTACTAACCAAGGGCTCAGGAGCCCCCAATGTCTCCACTACAGATGTTCGAAGGACTCTGCAATATGCACTTCTACGTCGATTCCGCAGGAAGGAGGCGAATGAACCACCTCATGAAGGACTGTCGCACTTTCTTAAAAATGCAGGAGGTATGTAATGCAAAATCGGCAGAAGCAGTGAACCAAGAATATGCCACCGCACCTCAAACCCTAGCTATTAGCGCACCACCACCACCAGTACAACCTCTAGCTGGGCTGCCACAACCCGCAACAAACATTAGGAGGATGAGTACCCAAGGTCCAAAGGCTCAATGTCAATGATCAAAAAAGGGCACCCGTCCAACAGAATTCAGAAGCTGATCACTCGAAAAGTTAACATGGTAGTAACGGTGCCACCACCTACACCCGAATATCTCCACTGGTCAGGTCAAGAAATTACATTCAGCAGGGTAGATCACCCACTACGAGCCCCACGACCGGGTCATTCGGCCGTGATAGTTGAAGCCCAAATTGGCGGGTTCAACATGATCGAGCAAGGTCTTCATGGACGTAGGAAGCAGTATCAACTTAATCTACGCCAATACCCTGCAAGCAATGAACTACTCTCTGAAAATTTAGCCCCAACCGACACATCCTTCCATGGCATAGTCCCAGGTAAAGCTAAAATTCCTTTAGGAAAAAATTGTCTTGACGTTGTCTTCAAATCAAGAGAAAATTTCAGGCGTGAGAAGCTCGAGTTTGAAGTCATGGACTGGCCATCACAATACCACGCAATCCTAGGGCGTCCAGCTTTCGCATGGTTCATGGCAGTACCACACTATGCTTAGCTGGTAATGAAAATGCCAGCACCAAACAGAATCATAACCGTAAGAGGTAGCTTCACCCGATACGACAACTGTGATCAAGAGTTCAACAAAATCACCGAATATTTTGGGATGGAAGCAGAATTCGAGCAATTAAAAATCTCAATAGACATAGACCTTTGACAATAGCACGGGTCAACCCCGATCAAGCTTTTGACACTGCAAAAGATACAAATGAAGTTCAAGTCCACCCTACGGACCCTAAGAAGACGACCTTTGTGGCTTCCAACCTTGGTCCCGCATAGGAAAGCGTGCTCATTGAGTTCCTCCATGAGCGCTGGGAGATTTTTGCATGGTTACTAGCTGGCATGCCAAGAATCCCCAGGGAACTCGCTGAGCACGCACTTAACTTAAATCTCGAAGCCAAGCCTGTAAAATAGTCACTCCGCCATTTTGTAGAGCCCAAACACAAGGCCATTGGAAAAGAACTCCATCGCCTAATGGATGCTAAATTCATCAAAGAAATCAAGAAAGCGGAGTGGGCCGCCATTCTAGTATGCATCACAAAGAAAAACATAAAAGAATTACGCATGTGCATTGACTCTACCGCGTTGAACAAACATTGTCCAAAGGATCAGTTCCCATTAGCGTGAATCGATCAAATAATCGATGCAACCGCAGGATGCGAACGTCTTTCCTTTTTAGACGCATACTCAAGGTATCACCATATTCAGATGAAGGAGGAATATTAGTATAAAACAGCATTTATAATGCCTTGTGGCGTATTCTACTACACCACAATGTCCTTCAGACTCAAAAATGCGGGTGCCACGTATCAACGGATGATGCAGAGTTGCCTTGAAAGTCAAATTGGAACAAACGTATAGGTATATATCGATGATCTCATCATCACGTCAAAGCAAGGGTCGACCCTTATCGATGATCTTCACGAAACATTCGATAACCTCGACAAATATTGCATTAAACTAAACCTAACAAATGCTCCTTTGGAGTCCTTGCGGGGCAACTCCTCGGTTACCTTATATTGACAAGAAGAATAGAAGCAAATCCATAGAAAATACAGACAATCCTTATGATGAAGAAGCCATCAAATCTTCGTGGTGTACAAATATTGTCCCGACGAATCACGACGCTCAGTCGATTTATCGCTCGCTTGGGCAAGAAAGCACTACCATTCTACGCACTCATGAAAAAATCAGAGAAATTCGAGTGGACGGACGAAGCTCGACGAGCCTTCGAAAGCTTCAAGAAAACACTCTTGACATCCCCTATCATCGTGTCACCAAGATAAAAAGAACCACTACTACTCTACATGGCGGCTACTAATCAAGTGATAAGCATAGTTCTGGTTGTTGAATGACCAGAAGAAGGAAAAACACATGGAGTCTAGAGGCCACATTGTGGCATCCTGAGCCACACTCTTCGGATTTTCTTTACAAAATAACCCATCGTCACTTGGAAAACTAAAAATGTTTTTTCCTCATTTTTGGAAACTCCCATGGGCAATATTGTTTTCTACACCAAGACACACCCATCTGTCCGATGTGAGAACTGTATCATAAAGTAGTTAGGGTGACGATATATATGGCCATATGACCTTACTGGTCATTCGGGCTGAAAACCAAGAATTTTCATACATGGTAGGCTATAATGTGAATCTATTTTTTTAAGTTGTGGAAAACTCATGTTTATCATTTTCATGGTAATTAATACTAGCACAAGTATGCCGAGCCTAATGAAGTCTCATGTTTTTGTTTTACGCATTATTTTATTTAGATATTTTCCATACACGGTCATATTTGTCGGTATGAAAATACTAATTAATAATGGCATTTTTCAAAACTACTATTGGTCCATGATATATTGACTGCCTAGTTACTCTTAGAAGAAATTTTGAAATTTTCAAGAGTAATAGTCTATGGCGCTCACATGTATTCAATTTTGACCTAATTTTATTTTATTAACGTAAATTCATTTAAGTGCATGGAGTTTAAACTTGTAATATTGGAAAATCCTTAAACTTGAGAACTATAAGAAAGCATTATCCAACTATAAGAAAGCATTATCCACTTTGTACAAAAATTGGGTGGGGGAATTCTTTATTCTACCACTAAAAATACTTGAAAAACTCACTTCATGGTATGGCCTACCATGTACTCCGTATGAACTTTTTTGGGTTTTAAGCCAAATGACCAATGTCATGGACACACTCTACCTACATCAAGATAATGATAGCGTGCCCGTATTTTGGTAGGTCGGTGCATGTTTGTATGGTAAATAAGTAAAATATTTTTCAGAAGGAAGTATGAATAATATGGCTTAGAGTGCATAGCATGTGCCATTTACTAGTACATAAAGTGGTCCATGTTTTATGGATAATTTCAAGGTTATATTTCTCAAGCTTTTCTAGCTAATTAATTTCACCCACTCAGATGACTATCTATCGATTTGTCCAATTAGGTCTAATTTAATATTCTACAAGTGTGTGGGAGCAAGTTCAACAGTATAACCAACTCTTAGGTATAAGAAAGTGACATGTCGACATCTATTGTCATCCTTATACCATCATATACAATACCTAGCAATTAAAATATATTCCTACAATAGTTAGCATTATGATGCAACAACCTCATGAACCATCAAGAAAAGTAAACATAAATAAAATGAAAAACCTTTCTATGCCCTCTTGTAAAATCCTAAAACTTGGGAATTATAAGAAAGCACGGTACACTTTGTCTGAAAATTGGAGTAGTGGCATTCTTTATTATTTTTTTGAAACCGGGATACGTAGGTCCTGAAGGAGCGAGATGCTTCAATTATCGTGCTAGTGTTTGTAGTCATCGGTAGGTGGTCTAAGGAACTTTTCGTAATTATTATTACTTTTGAGACTTTTAGTATTGTTGTTGATGATTATTAATAGATCGGTTGAATTTCGTAAAAAGACGGTTACTCGAAGTATATCAGTGTGCCGTACCAAGACACATGTGCGTAGTGCCATGTTGTGGATGAGGAAGATACCAATATTGCAAAGCAAGTTTTTCAAAGGTAGAAAAAACTCATGTTTATCATTTTTCATGGTTGTTAATAGACGCAAAAGGATGCCGCACATGAGCCTTTTTTTGAATTTTTCTTTATTTTCTTATTTTATCTTCAAAGAAGGGTCAACTTTGTCAGCATATAAATTATAGCAAAAAGGTAAATCTTTCAAAACCCTCGTTTATTCTCCATATATTGACTATCTGGTGGATACCTTCAGAAGATTTTTGTAAAATTTTAAGAGCAATCAACAGTTCACTTATGGTTCAAATTAATTTCACCTAATTTCGACAAATCGACATAGAGTTATTTAAGTGGATGAATTCAGCTATGAAGTTTGAAAACTCATAAAACCTGGGAATCGCAAGTAAAACATGCATGGTCCCTTATGACTAAAAATAAGGCTTGTGGCATTCTGACCCACATTCTTCAGATTTTCTTTACAAAACATCCTCGTCGTTATATGGAAACTGGAAAAAAATCCTAATTGTTGGAAACTCTCACGGGCAATATTGTTTACTATGCCAAGATGCACCCATCTATCCAATGTGAGAACGGTATCATAAAGTTGCTAGGGTATCGATATAAATGGCCATGACCTTATTGGTCGTTCGAGCTGAACCCAAGAATGTTCATACATACGGAGGTGGTTATTCGGCTCACGGGTGCATTTGCACTCATTGCGAAAAAACATATTTCGAATTGTCAAAATATTCGAAAAACAATGTCTACATATACATTCGAACATTTTATGTTCATTCACAAGTTTTCGGAATGAAAGAACATTGTACCTATCCCATGCAAAAATGGATAAAAAAATATCCTATGAATAGTCCTATTCACGTGACATTTTTTGTATTTTTATACATGACACATAAGATGTTCTTTCATCTCAAAAACTTATGAACAAATATAATATGTTCGAATGTACATGTAGACATTTTTTTGTTTTTTTTTTGACATTTTGAAATATGTTTTCTCACAATGGGTACAAATACACCCGTGAGTCAGAAGGGATTTCTATGAATCTGTTTAATATGGAGTACGTAATTATAGATGACACTGACAGTACTTCCGAATGCTCTACTACAAAAGAAATAAAATTAAGAAAAAATACAGTAAACAATGAACTCTGACGCTGGTTGTGCCATTGTCCTCGAATTGGTCTTCTTTGTAGCGCAACTAGTTGCCCTTCCGAGTTTCGACAGACAAGTTCCAGCAGACACACTGCCTCCAAGATCGTCTTCCACTGCGCGTGCATGTTGTTAGAGGTTGGACTGAAGTCGCTGATGTATGTGGTTGATGTCAGACGAATGTCCAAAGAGGTCGACCTTGCCCCCTACCGAGTCGCTTCCCACAACCTTATCTTCGCCGGCCGCAGGTTCCTTATGCTCGAGCTTGAACTTGAGCATGTCCTAATAGTAAGCAAGGACGAAATAGAATCGATAGGCTCGAGGAGACCAAGGACCGCGTCTTCCGCCACGGCCAGGTCAACCTGGCGCTCTCCCGAGTTGACTTCTGCAGTCGCATGGTCGCTAGCCACAATTTCCCGACGGAAGGATTGGCCGCTGCCACGCGTGGACTTAACTTGGTCGCGGTTGAAGTCCATCCTAAGCTCCCCCCGGATGCAGCTCCGGTGCGGTCGAAGTGGAGGCACACCGGTGCTTTGTTGTAGAGGTCTACTTTCCTTTGGTTGTCGTGTTGACACCTCCGTGATGCGGCCGACACAGGATCGGTAGCCTCGAGGGGGCCCAAAATTGTATCATCCGCCGGCGCGGCCAACAGACATTTATCGTAGGCGACCAGGTGCCTTAAAGAGGAAACTCCAATGGCAGCATGTTTCTAGTGGATTAACTATTTATGGGTCTGGCCTCGAGCCTAAGAAGACCTCTGAAAACTACGTAGACATCTACCGGGATTTCTTCAAGTATTTATGAGGGGAACATGCCTCGTGGACTAAAGAAATTTCGCTGGAGAGTAGCATGAAGGAGAGGTTTAACTTCTTTTTTGTGAAGGATAGGTACTACTACTGGTACTACTTAGTTACTCCCTCTATTACAATAAATAAATAAGGGGACCTCGTTTTCAGTGTTTTTTTGACCAAGCATTTCTCCATGTACTCCTATAGAAGAACGACAACATGTAGCACGATCGATCAGCAATGTGTGAGTTTTTAGACAGTCGGTGGTGGTTCGGGGAATTAACATTGTGAAGAGAAATTTCATATCGGTACTTGTAGCAGTCGTACTTTCTCTTGGTGTGGTCTTATCAGCTAGTACTCTCGAAACAGAGGTGGCGAGTAGCTGGCAGCACGCGTAGCGTGTCTGGTAATTCTTATCTTGTACTACTCCTACTAATAAGTTACACATGCCTTGCACGTGAGACTCGGAAAATATAAGTACTAGTATGACATATTATCACTATATCAAATTTTAATAGGTAAAGCTAAAAAAATAATTGTAATTTTGAGCCACAATATATTCATAAAGTATCGGGTGTATATTTAGTTGTTATACTTTATATCATGTAGAAATCAACCTTAATAGCTATGAAGTACCTAATACTCGAAATTTTTGGTAACATGCTCTAGAGGAATAGGGGAAGATTTTAGAATGATGGAGAAGTGTGTTTTGAGGTTTGTGCATAGCACTCATTATGCTAAAGACTATTAATAGAATCTTCTATAGATACTAAAATGGAAAAAAAGATCCAGCGGTTAGCAATGTTGGGATTTGTTGATCTTTATTAATGGTGAATGTTCAAAGTTACCCGTACATTATATAGTGGCAAGATAATATAAGATAAGATAAGATAGGAGAAAACGCATTCCTGACTTGATAATTGTTAAGTGGCACGACGAATCCCTGAGACGCTTGCAGTATGTTCTAAAACCATCTCGTCTTTCGTATTGAAAAATTCATGCCATCTTTACGTATGTTTTCAGCTCAAGCAAATCGTAGATGGCCTTCAAATATTAATAAGTGCATTGTACGTATATACATACTAGTCTTGCCACTATATAGTGTGCGGAAACCTTTGAACATTGACCGTGGGATCAAGACTGGAAAATCCTAACATTGCTAACTATTGGATCTTCTTTACCATTATAACATTTAGAAGATTCTATCGATATTCTTAGCACAATAAATGCTATGCGCAAACCTTAAAACACAGCTCTCCATCATTTAAGGATCTTCTCCATCATTTTTCTAGAGCATGTTACCAAAATATTTGAGTATTAGATAGCTAGTAAATGTTGATTTCTACATCTTATCTTACCACTATATAGTGTACAAATAACTTTGAACATTGACCGTTAGATCAAGACTCGCAAATCTCAATATTTCCAACCGTTGAATTTTTTTTCTATTCTATAGCATCTATAAGATTCTATTCTGATAGTCTTTAACATAGGCGGACCCAACCATCCCTAAGCCTGGGAATGTGCCCAGGCTTCTGACCGACCGACAAGCCTAATTTTATGGCAATTTGATAAAATATAGTGTCACTGGCCTTGAAATACACTGTTTGCCCAGGTTTTGAATAATTCTTGGATCCTACACGGATATTTAGCACTATGCACAAACCTTAAACACACATCTCCATTATTTTAGAATCTTCTCCGTTATTTTTCTAGACCATGATTACCAAATTTTCAAGTATTAGGTCGCCAATAAATTATGATATTTACATGATATAAATTAAAAGAACCAAATATACACCGATACTTTATAGATTTGACTGAATTTTACAATTTTTTACCTTTACCTATTATAATTTTATATAGTGATGATATGCCATACTCCTACTTCTATTATGTGGGTCTCACGTGCATGACACATGCAACTTAATAGTGATATAAAGTATAAGAACCAAATATACACCCTATATATTACGAATATGTTGTGGCTCAAAATTATAATTATTTTTTGAGCTTTACCTATTACAATTTTATATAGTGATGATATGTCATACTTCTATTATCTGGGTCTCATGTGCAAGGCACATCCAACTTAATAGTACTACTAGTATTTAACGTGGATGAAAAACATGAAAAGTTGGCTCTCGTGTCCCCTTTTGGAAAAAACCAAGAGAAAAAACATGCTCCAAAGTATGGCATACCATTGAACTTCTTACTAGGAATATCCATGCCAGCAGATTTGATCCCCTTTTGAAAACATTCAAGGAAAATAATTTCAACAAAATATGCTAAACGTTAATTTTGAAAACATTAAAAAAACTCGTTTAATAGTTTGCCTTATCATGCGCAAACATTCTTGTGTTTCAAGCCAAATGAGCAAGGGCGTGTCCATATCCACATCATAGTTTTGTGGATCTACAAGTAATACCACCAAACCAAGGCTAATGTCGCATTATATGTTGTAACTAGGCTAAATCCTAGAGAAGATAACTCATTTTTAGTGGAGTAACATATAGGTGAAAATTTTATTCACGATGGGTGTATACCCGCTGATGTCGTTGCCATATCTAGCTATTAGTATATGATGGTGCATCTTGGCATGTTAAACAATGTTGCTCTAGGAGTTTCCAACTTTTATGAACATAACATTATTTTCAAATTTCATCCTCTTAAACGACTTTATGTCAATTTAACAAAATCTTGATCTACATGTGTGTGTGATAGCTTGCTTATAACTTTTTTGGGAACCATTTTTATTTACCCAAGTAGTCACTCTATCTAGAAACTCCGAAGTTTTATAGATTTCAACTTCTTTCTTGGAATTTTCATGCTAAAAAATTTATCCCTGCTTTGGAAAAATAAATAAAAGTAATCCAGTAAAACCTTTTTTGGGGGAAACTAGCACATGGCGTTTTCTGACATGTACTAATTTCAAGAAAGATTCTACATGAATTTTGAATAGTTTTTGAAAAAACATGCTTCAAAGTATGGCCTCATTCAACTTCTTGCTTTCACTAAAAGATTTTTTTGGAAAAACAAGCACATGGCATTCCCTTACATGTACTAGTTCCATGAAAAGTTCTAAACACGAATTTTAAATTATTTTTGAAAAAACATGCTTCAAAGTATGGCCTCACTCAACTTATTTCTTGGAATATAAGTACTCCCTCCGTTCCAAAATATTAGATGTTTTAACTTTTGTAAAATAGGCATCTAGATACATTTGCTTCACAAAAGTTAAAACATCTTACGATATATTTTAAAATGGAGGGAGTATATGCAAAAAAATTTGACATACGTCAATCCTAGTGTCGTAGTACTAGTATGCTATTTAGTCATGCACATAGTCGTTGTCAAAGCGATGTGTACACCGGTTCAGAGGGAGTATAAATGGAAAATTAATTAAAAACTACTCCTCACCTACTCCTACTCAGTGAAAGGACACAAATGTTGCCTAGAGGGGATGAATAGAGGGTTAAAAACTTTTATGAGATAGGCTTATCAAATATGGAATAAAACTAGCATTTATTTCGTCAAGTACAAAGCCTATAAATACTATGGTTCACCTATGTGCACCAACAACTTATGCTAAGCAAGACAAGCAATAAGGTGATAGCAAGATAGATTACTTCAAGCATGAAGACTATCACAATGTAAAGTGAATAAGTAAAGGGATCGGGTATAGATATAACTGAGGCATGCGGAGAGGAAGATGTATCCTAAAGTTCCTTCCTTTTAAAGGGAAGTACGTCTTCCTTGGAGGGGTTGGCGGTACTAAGACCACCAAGGCCACAAGAGGCCTCACCCTATTATCCCGAGCACCTGCCAGACGGCAAGCACCCGATCCACTATGGGACACTTGAGGGCGGTCACCAAACCCATATAAGATTGGCGCAATCTCCACAACTTAATTAGAGGCTCCTAATAATCACCACCAAGGCCACTAACTTGGGGAGAGCTCCACAACTTAATTGGAGGCCCCAAGAACTCACCACATAGGCCACTAAACCATCTAGGGTTCCAAGAACCCAAGAGTAACAAGCTTCTTGATTTCACCAACCAAATCCTTCGAGGAGAACTCAAACCGATGCACCTAGTGCAATGGCAAGTCCTTCAGTCCCAAAATTTACCAAAGCTACACAATCTATTGGGGGGAATAAGAGAGGAAGAACACAAAAGGAAAAAATACAAAAGTCTTCCAAGATCTAGATCCCAATATGTTCCCCTTACTTAGAGGAGTTATGGATTGGTGGGATTGTCGATCTAGATCTCATCTCTCTTTTCCCTCAAATAGATGCAAGAATCATGGGAGGAAGAGGAAGAGTACAATCTCAAGAGATCAACAATGAAGGTCAAATGGAGAAGAAGGGCCCCTTTTATAGGGAGGTCGAGAATCTGCCCGTTACCCACTTGGGAGGACCGGTACTACCGGACTTGGCAGTAGTAGTACCGGACAAGTTCTGTACTACCAGCTAGGTACCGGAGTGAGAAGCCAGGCGAGCCAGTGAGAAAATGAAAGGGGCGAACCAGCTCAGTGTCCACCAATAGTGTCGGGTCCAAGGGCGGTACTACCACTTACCGGTAGTTCCGAGCCATGGAGTTGTACTACCGTTGACCTCCGGTAGTATTAGGTGGCAGTACCAGATGCTACAAAGGAGGATGCCCAACTCGCGGCTAGGCTCATATGTGATCGATACCGCCGTATGGTACTACCGCTGTCGAGCAGTACTACTAGACACAAGAGTCCGGTACTACCGGTCACGACAGATAGTTCTGGCAGCAGTAGCAAACGCAATAACTCGAGCATCCAAACTCCAAATGTGATGAAACCAATTTTGTTGGAAATATTGGGTATCACCAAGTGAGAAAATACCATTCATAAAAAAGTGATAAACCTCCCAAGGTGATGAGCCGGAAAACCTTCAAGATCAAAAACACAATTACATATACAAGGTAAATCCGTTTTTGATGAACTAGAGCTTATTATCAAGATTACCACAAGCTCTAGAACCACACATGGATAAGATCCAAATAACAACCAAGAAATATGATGCTAAGTATGCAAAGGTTTGAGCTATCTCCAAAAGATATGATTGAGTTAATCACTCGAGAGCCCCTCTTGGTAGTACGGTTATCTATGCCAAACCCGGTCTCCTAACAACCAACATGAGACCAGCAAAAGGGAAAACCTATCAAGATGATACCTTTTCCTTAAGCATGTCACTTGACCTTGATATAGACGATCTTGTCCTCCTCAAGATGGAACACCTTTCTTGATTGCTCTTTCCATGCTTGCTAGATGAAGACTTGCAAATTTCTCCCCCATAACCATGGGGAAACCTCTTCTTTGAGCTTGTCTTCATCGATCCATGCAACTTAGGATGGCAAGCTTCAAGCATGAGATCTTCTAGAGAAGGTGCATCTTGAACTTGCACATCATTTCTTCTAAATCCATTAGGATGATGTCTTCAAGATATACATGAGGAACTCCATGTTTTTCTTCAAGACACTATTGATCTTATTTTATTTATTCTTCTTCTTCAACATGATTCCAATAGGCCCAAAGCCCTTAGACATTGCTTATTGTTCTTCACCTTTCAACCTTGAAGCCAACACATGGTTCAGGTGATGCCAATGGACAATTACTACAAGTGTAACTCAATGCAAACTTTAGTCCATAGATATTGTTATTAATTATGAAAACCACACGTGGGGGCACACATGCCTGTCACTCGGGAAGCACAACGCTTCACTGGTTCTCTCAGTGCTAGTCTCTTCCTGACATGGGTATACCCTATAGGTACTCGACCTTGGTATATACAGCCTGAATACAGCGGAAGCCCATGGTGTCGCCAAGGCCCAAATGGAGAACTCGAGTAACCTATGGACTCTCGATCACTTGCAGAACAAGAAGAAGTTAAAGATAGAAAGTTTAAAGGGAAACCCTAACCTGTAACCGACTCGACCTGCTACCCGAGACCTAGCCTATCTATATAAAGGCTAGGAGGGGGCGGCGAGCAGGACACACGCAACCCTAGTTTCCACAACCCTCGCCAGATTGCATCTGCGCACCATTGTAATCCTTGATTCCTTTGATAATTCCACGAGCAGACAAGCAGGAGTAGGGACCTCTACGAGGCCTGAACCTGGGTAAATCTTCGAGTCCCCTGTGTGCTTGTTTGCTAGCCGATAGATGCTTCCAGCGCTCCCTCCTTCTCCAAAACCCAAGTCCATAACAATGGGCATTGATGAGTTAAACCCTCATCAATTGGCGCCATCTGTGGGAAGTGGGAGTGCTGATGTTGCGGCTTCTTCGGCCCCATCAACTGCGATCTACAACTCCGCAACAACGGAGATTCGCCAACTCTTTGGCGCATTCGACTTCACCGTCCACACGCCGGCCACTCGCCCGGCTTTTGACTTCGTGGGTGATGGAATCAGCTTGGCGATTGGGAGCCTCCGCTTCCAAGTTGGTCAGATGGGCACGCTTGCATGCTGGACCAGCCGACGACACCATCGATTGCTCCGGCATCGTGGTTCCCTCTGCCGATCGGCACCCTCAGCGAGCTCAATGCCTCGACAACAGTTGAGAATACGGTCAGCAACAACAGTCGCGAATCCAATCTGGGCGATCTGGAAACTAAAGATGGAGCCTACGGCTCCGAATCTGAAAGTTGTGGGAGCAGCAGCTTCCCCAACCACTTCATGTGTGCTGTCATTAACGCAGGCGACTCCTCCGCCAATCGCGACAACACGGGCAATGGTGGCCATGAAGCCAACCCACCAAACGGCGGCATACCCAATGGAGGACTACCCGACCGCGGCCCTACCAACGGCGCCCCGTCAACAACGGAGGGGCAGCCAAACCTCCCACCATGCTGAATGAGCACACCGGCGAGCGTGTCGTGATCAGGCTCAACGATCTCGAGTAGGCCCATTGCCTAGAAGCTCTACGTGGCAATCCCCTGCCTCCAGGCACATCGCAAGAGATGCTAATGGGCTACCATTGGCTACTTAAGGAAGAATACAGACGCCAGCTGCAAACAATTGCGCAACTCGAAGCGCGTAAAAAGGTGGCAGATGAGTCGAGCCTTCGACGGGCCGGACTCTCCTCCCATGGAGGATCCTCCTCCAAGTGCAACGAGTATGTGGCCAACAAGAGATGATCTCGAATGGCCCACCTCACTGAGCAGGAGCGCATAGAAGCTGCAAAAGTCCTCAACTTCAGCTCTATGACAGTCGACACCTGGGGCAACATGGTCCCAAAGACGCCGCAGGCAGCGGTGATAGCGGCCACCATGTACCTGCTCAACAATCAGCCACCAGCAGGAGATCCCCGAGCTGCCATGCACCAATCTACGATCGCAGGCTTGGGATTAGTCGAGGCTGCTCTCGACAAAGAACCAGCGCCGGAGCCAAAGAAAGGCAATGCCCTAGCGAAACGCTACTCCTCACCCTCATCTAGCGACGACAGTCACGACCTGTCTCGATGCTGCCGCTCGCGGCGACACGACCACGACTACGACGCGCGTGATAACATCACACAACGCAAAATCGACATATCAAGGGCGCGACGTGCCTGGTCGACTGACTCAGAAGACGAAGATGTGGAGCTCTGTGGTTCTAGATGCTTCAGCAGGGCCATCAGGCAAAAGTGAATGCCCAAGGGGTTTAAGCTCCCATCAGAAAACCCGAAGTTCGACGGTCTGTAGGACCCGAAAATCTGGCTAGAAGACCATATCTCCTCCATCAAGCTCCACGGCGGGAGTCGAAGCACGGCTATGCAATGCCTGCAGCTACAGCTGTAGGGCGCCGCCCGATCATGGCTCCACAACCTCCCACACGGATCCATTCGCAGTTGGAAAGAGCTGGTCTATAGCTTTGTGCGCAACTTCAAGGGCACCTACAAAAGGCCCACATCAATCGAAGAGCTGAGATGCTGCCAGCAAAGATCGGGCGAGTCACTACGCTCATACATCCAGAGGTGGTCCATCATCAAGAACTCCGCAGAAAACATCTCGGAGGATCGCGTGATTGATGCATTCAACGGCAGCGTACGCCGTATAGAGCTCAGGGAGGAGTTGGGCCGCTCGAAGCCCAAAACCATCGACCACTTGATGGAAATCGCGAATCGATGGGCAGATGGAGAAGATTTGGTGAAGAATCATGTTCATTCCGACGATGAAGCAGAACTCGAACGCAGACGCGACCCTCGAAGTAAACGTCGCATGCGCATCTACGATGACCGCGACGATGTCAACATGGTCGCAGCCGGCTACGCCGACAGACGCGACGACAACCGCAACAGCGGCTACCACAGCAGTGGATACTGCGACTCCGGGAAAACCACGCAAGTATGGCAGCGCCGCACTCGCGATGAGGCACCCGCAACATCCATCAAAGACAAGTTGTTTGGGCCATGCACTGTGCACTTCTACATCGACAAGCACGACGGCAAAAAGAAGTCTAGCCACCTTCTCAAGGACTACCGCGAGTTCCTCAAGCTTCACGAGGGTCTAGCTCGGATGAATCGCGACGCTGTAAACAGGGGCTACGGAGCCGCCCCAGGAGCTGTGGCACATGGAGCTCCGCCACCACCACCTGGACCACCCCCAAATGCAGCTGCGTCGGACCAGCACCACGGAGGCGAACCATACCCATGGTCCATGGGTACCATGATGATCCAAAAGGTACGCCCCTCAAATCGGGTGCAGAAGGCCATCACTCACCAAGTTAACTTGGCGACAAACTCACCACCATCCACCACTGAGTACCTCAGTGGAAGCGACTCCTGCATTACCTTTGACAAGCGCGACCACCCGCGCCAGGTACCTCGTCCAGGACATTGTCCCCTCGTCCTCGAGGCACAAATTGGAGGTTTCAACATGAGTCGCGTCTTCATGGACGGCGAAAGTGGCATCAACCTTATGTTCGCGAATACCTTGCGAGCAATGAGGATCCCTCTGACCTGCTTAGAGGCCTCAGACACAACATTCCACGGCATCGTCCCAGGAAGGGGCGTATATCCCCTTGGCAAGATCAACCTCGACGTCATCTTCGGCACACCGAAAAACTTTCGGCGCGAGCGCATCGAATTCGAAGTCGTCGACTGGCCCTCACAGTACCACTGCATCCTCGGACGTGTCGCGTTCGCTAGGTTCATGGCAGTGCCGCACTACGCCTATCTGCAGATGAAAATGCCAGGCCCTAATGGCGTCATCACAATCAATGGGAGCTTCGAGAGGTGCGATAGTTGCGACAGGGAATTCAACAGAATCTCCCAGTCCTTCGGAATGCAGGAGGAACTCGCAAGATTGAAGGAGTCGACAGACAATAGTCTGCCTCCCCTAAGCCGGCCAAGCTCACCCGACCTGTCCTTCGACTCATTGGTCCACACGAAGAAAGTTCAGGTCCACCCATCGGATCCCGCCAAGACGGCCCTCATCGCCAACAACTTGAGTCCCGCATAGGAACTCGCGCTCGTCGAATTCCTCCGTGAGCACTGGGAAATCTTCGCCTGGTGTCCAACAGACATGCCAGGAGTTCCTAGGGAATTTGCCGAGCATGCATTCAATGTCAACCCAGACGCAAGGCCAGTCAAACAAACAATTCGGCGACTGTCTGAACCAAGAGCAAAGGCAGTTCGAATGGAGATCAACAGACTCCTCGATGCCAAATTCATACACGAAATCAAGGAAAGCACTTGGCTAGCCAACACGGTGCTAGTACCAAAAAAGGACACGGATATCCTACGGATGTGCGTAGACTTCACTTCTCTGAATAAGCACTGCCCGAAGGACCACTTTCCGCTACCGCGAATCGACCAGATCATCGACTCCACCGCGGGATGTGAGCGCCTCTGCTTCCTTGACGCCTACTCAGGCTACAACCAGACTCGAATGAAGGAGGAAGACCAAGAAAAAATGGCATTTACAACGCCTTTTGGCGTGTTCTGCTACAACACAATGCCCTTCGGGCTAAAAAACGCAGGAGCCACTTACCAGTGGTGCATGCAGGCTTGCCTTAAGAACCAACTTGGTCGCAACATCTAAGTCTATGTTGACGACATAGTAATCAAGACCAAAGAGGAAGCCTCACTAATCGACGATTTACGCGAAATCTTCGACAACCTCGACCGCTACCGGATCAAGATCAATCCAGACAAGTGCGCCTTTGGCGTACCATCTGGGCAACTACTCGGGTATCTTATCTCCACGAGAGGGATCGAGGCGAACCCGAAGAAAATCAAAGCCATACTGGCCATGGAGAAGCCGAAGAACATAAGAGGTGTCCAGCAGCTGGCTGGGCGAATCGCGGTGCTCAGTCGATTCATCAACCGAATGGGCGAAAAAGCACTGCCCTTCTACCAACTCCTCCACAAGGCTGACAAATTCGAGTGGACCAACGAGGCACATGAAGCATTCGAAGACCTCAAGCGCCTACTGTCCACCTCGCCAGTACTGGTGACCCCACACGAAAGGGAACCACTGTTGCTATACATCTCTGCCACCAACCAGGTGGTCAGCACGGTGCTCGTGGTAGAATGAGCCGACGAAAACAAGGTCCACGGGGTATAGCGCCCAGTCTACTACCTCAACGAGGTACTTACGCCAACAAAACAGTGGTACCCTCACTACCAGAAACTGGTGTACGGCGTCTTCATGACAGCCCAGCGGCTACGCCACTACTTCCAGGAACACCCAATAGTGGTAGTCAACGACGCCCCGCTTGGGCATATCCTCAACAATCCCGACGCCACTAGACGAGTCGCGCTTTGGGGAATCGAACTGTCTCCACGAGACATTACATATGAAAAACGCGACGCAATCAAGTCGCAAATCCTCCCTGACTTCCTCGTACACTGGATGGAGAACTAGCTCCCCGAAAAACCAGATATATCCTACTTCTGGACAATGCACTTCGACGGTTCAAAGCGAAAGGATGGGGCAGGCGCAGGTGTCATACTGACATCGCCCTAGGGAGACAAGCTGAAATATATCCTGCGAATGCAGTTCACCGCCTCCAACAATGAAGCTGAATACGAGGCCCTGCTGCACGGGATGAGGATGGCAAAAGCCTGCGGCGCCAAGAGGCTCATAATATATGGCGACTCCAAGCTGGTCGTCAACCAGACAATGCACGAGTGCGACGCACTGAACTACAACATGATCGCCTACCGCGACCTCTACGACACACTCGAAGGAGACTTCGACGGTTGCGAGTTGCGACACATAGGCCGCGAAAGCAATGAAGAGGCGGACGCACTTGTCAACATAGGCTCTACCTGCGCCCCCATACCACCTGGGGTATTTCTCGATCGCATCTGCGAGCGCTCCATCAAGCCAAAGGCCGCAGAGAAGAAAACAAGCGCAGCAACAGACTCGGGGGCTACGTTGCCCAATGAGCCAATGGCACTCGATGACTTGGAGATGGATACAGGACTCGAAGGACCAATGAGCGTCATGATGATCGAGCCATCCTAGACTCAACCGCACATCACGTACCTTCTCAGCAAGAGGCTACCGGACGATCCGACTGACGCACGGCACATCGCGCGGCGATCCAAGGCATTCGCTGTTATCAACGGCGAACTATACAAGCGCAGCATCACAGGAGTACTCCAGCGATGCGTCTCCACGGCCGATGGAAGAGTTGTTCTCCTTGACATCCACGAGGGGACTTGCGGGCACCATGCCGGCAGTTGCGCCCGCGTCGCCAAAGCTCTACGAGCTGGATTCTACTGGCCTACGGCCATGCGCGACGCCAAGGACATCATCCAAAAATGCAACGCTTGCCAGCGATTCGCGGACAAGCCACATGCACCTGGTGCAGAAATCCGGCCAATTCCATTGGCCTGGCCCTTCGCGCAATGGGGACTCGACATGGTCGGCAAGCTCCCAAGAGGAGGCTACGTCTACCTCCTAGTCGCAGTCGACAAATTCACCAAGTGGATAGAGGCCATGCCAGTGACTAATCAGTCAGGATACAGTGCAGTCAGGTTCTTCGAGTCCATCGTCTACCGCTTCGGAGTACCACACAGCATCATCGCGGACAATGGGACAAACTTCACATCCAAAGAGTTCCAAGAATTCTGCGAGAATCTGGGAATCAACGTCAGCTATGTCTCCGTAGCACATCCATAGACCAACGGTCAGGTCGAAAAATCTAACGGGCTCGTCTGCGGCGGCATCAAGAAGCGACTCCTCAGGCTACTCGAACAGGTCACGGGCTGCTGGCCAGACGAACTGCAATCGGTACTCTGGAGCCTACGCACAACTCCAAACAGTGCCACGGGGTACACCCCGTTCTTCATGGTGCACGGTGCTGAAGCGGTGCTACCCGTCGAGGTACGATACAAAGCACCGCGAGTGGTCGCCTACAGTGAGCAGGAGTCAACTCTTGCACTCGAAGACTCCGTCAACCTCCTTGACGAGGCACGGGAAATCGCCGCGGAAAGATCAACGATCTACCAGCAGAACCTGTGCAACTACCACAGCAGAAGGCTACGCCCGAGGTCCTTCGTCAAAGGAGACCTGGTCCTGCGATTGAAACAGCAAGGGCACCTTAAGCTCAAGTCCTCCTGGGAGGTACCATACGTGATTACAGAAGTAATCTCAGGTGGCGTCTATCGCCTCAAAGATTTTGAAATAGGAGTCGCGTACTCCTACCCTTGGAACATCGCGTAGCTGCGACGCTTCTATCCTTAGTTGTCTTTTATTTTTACACTGCAAATAAGGCTACTCAGCCAAGGCTACTTAGCCACACATTATACCCCGTACTATCCTGCGAATGAATAAAGCTAAGTGCCCCAAAACTCTGTGTCCCTTTTACTTTTGCAAAAATATCCACTCGGGGGCTGCGCCACCCTATACACACATGTTCTATGAACTAACGCGATATCCTGAGTAGTTGGCACACCAATTGAAACCCTTGACAAACACCAACCCAGTTGCAACGCACCTGACAGGTTGGTAAGGGGCTGAGATAAACACAAGTCAGGCTAACGAAAAGGAATCGCATAGTGCAACGCACTCGCAAAACATACACACTAACAAGCTCTTTATATACATCAATGTTAATCAATTATACACAACATATATATATATATGAACTTTACAACACTGGTATAACTATGTGCAGGATACAAACTAAACTATTGTTGAAGCAAAGGAATGTTGGTCTGCTCCTCGAAGAAGTCGACGATTTCCTCTGCTGGACGATCCACCGCCTAGTAGTGAGGAACCATGTTCCAAGTCGAACCTGCTGGCGGCGCTGGCGGTCCGGTTGCAATTGCTGCAACATCCACATCAGGCCTATGCAATCGCACCAGCGACAGAGCAGCCTTGGCACCATCCACTAGCTATTGCCGTACACACTCGCGGACTGCATTCAAGTCTTGGAATTTGGCAAGAAGGGCCAGCAGGCTCGATGGAACGATGTCCAGCGGGAACATCGTCTGTTAAATATTCTTCAAGCACGATTGTTACTTCTTCAGGAAGTGAAGTACTCGCGATGCACGATCCTGCGGGGTCGCCAGTGCGATTGTGCGATCATGATCCACCCAGAAGTATCCACTCGCCTGAAGCTGCTCTTGGGTTAGATCATTCATGTGAATGGCAATCCTATCCTTCTCATCCTACGGATGGCGCGCACTGACAACTATACCAAGCAAAGGCAGAAGTATGAAGACAACGAACTATTGTGAGTGACTACAAGGAAAAGATAAGGAAGAAGAAAACTAACATTTGAATTGGTCGCCCAACTGCGTCACCTCCCCTAGCAGATATTGTTCTCGGGCGGCGGCCTTCTCCGCCCTTGATTTCCATACATCCGCGTTACCACAGAGTACGGGCAATTCATGCTCCAACTGCTTCACGCGGTCACGAAGTCGTGAGAGCAAAGATAGCTCATCCACCCTTGAGCGCGGCGGCGCCAAGGTGTCATCAGGGGATGGTGTATCCTGAGGTTCCCTCAAAGGATCACTCGATGTGCCCTATCACAAGTCAAGCAAGAGATAATAAGAAGACTAAGGCGAGGCATAGACAAAAGACTCGAATGCATTCAAGCATAATAAACGTATCAGCAGATGCACTCGCCATAGGCATGTTCCAGACAAAAGAAATAGGATATCTAACTATTACAGACACAACTACTGAGGAGCAACTGGTTTCTTTGACTTAGACTTCGGTTTTGGGGGCCTCATCGAGTCCGTGGCAGTATCAGACGCCACAGACTTTCCGCCGGCCCCTGACATTGCAGCCTTCGCCGCTTTCTTGGCTCGCTGCAGCTCCTCAGAGTACTTTGCAACTATGTTGATCAATTGCGGCCCGTACTTGCCACAAGCAGCTGCGAAAGGAGCAAAGACTACCTGCTGGCCATCCGTGCTGACAGGCATCACCTTGGAGACCGCTGCAGGATCAACTTCGACTCCATGGGCTTGAACCATTGAGAGTGACATTGAAGCGCCAGCCGCACAGAGTGAGTTCTTGAAGCTCGAAGGAATGCCTCCGGCAAGGGACTCCACCAGCTCATCCATATTCTCGATCAACTCAGCCTTGGGCACCAGCTCTTCCCGGAGGCGACTGAGCACGCCCTTGGCCTTGGTGAGCGTCCCCTAAATGGCAGCGCTGCGATCTTCGACTGCCGAAATGTCACCCGCCAGGGCATCATCACGATAGAGTGCCTGGGGCTCGAAGCTCAGACTGCTGGCATCTACACAAAACTCAAGCATGGGCACAAAAGTCAGTACCAACAACAAATTCAAAAGAAGAGAAAACAGCGAAAATTCAGACAAGGGAATACCTGAGAGAGCCTTGGCAATCGAGAAAAGTTGTTCCTCGAACAACTTCTCCCTAGCCACGATGGAGGCTCGCAAATTCTCTTCGTGTTTCCGTGACTCGTCACATGCTGCGACTGCCTCATCGCGACTCTTTACCGCCGCGGCGAGCATTTTCTCGAGGGAAGCAGTGCTACGGAGGAGTGCATTATTCTTAGCTGTGACACAAACGAAGATAAACCGTCAGTCGAATATATCACAAGGATGTAGAGGGAAAGTAAAGAACACTCACTTTCAACCACGCGATGGCGATTGTCCAGCATTGCATGCTGACGACCCATCGCAAGCACCTGCTCCGCAAGGCGAGCGGCTTCCTTCACAATGAGCTGCGACAAAAGACATAGTTAAGGGTCAATAGATGGCATAGATGAAAATTCGACTACAAAATCAGAAGAAGAGATACTACACTTACATGATCCTCCAATGACTCTGAAGTCAATGGATTCGCAGACGTCCGGATAACCATCTGGTGCTCCACATTGTGTGGAGAACTTGACGAATTATGCCCGGAGTGGGTCGCCAATGGAGGAGAACTTGTACGCCGCTAGAAGATGACGATGCTTGCTGACTGCAAAAGAAAACCAACATAAAGAAAAGGCAACTTCAAAGAACAACCAGAAGGAAGACTCGTACACTTACCAATCAAACTTGTCAAAATCGAAGGTTTGAGCCCCCGACTCTGATGACGACTCCTTCGGCAGGCGCATCTTCTTGCGAGAAGATGGTGCCATGGCACTCAGAAGAACGACAGGTATCGGCGACTCTACACCAACAGCTGCACCTTCCGGAGTCGAAGGAGACGATGGATCCGAATCCTCGTTGCGCGCACGCTTGCGAGCGTTGATGACCCAAAAGTATAGGGGGTGTATCGCAGTATTTTCGAGGGAAGTGAAACCCAATTTATTGATTCGACACAAGGGGAGCCAAAGAATATTTATAAGCCTTAACAACTGAGTTGTCAATTCAGCTGCACTTGGAAACAATCTTGCTCACAGTAGTTTATCAGTAGCAACAGTTTTGTAGTAGGAATAGCAAAGTAACAGCAGTAGTAAAGTAAAGACAGTAGTAACAGTAGCAGTAAACAATAGGATTTGAGTGCGGTAGGCATAGGGATGGATGGACGGGCGCTGCATGGACAAGACAATTCACATAGCAATCAGAACATAGGGCAATTGCAGATAAATAATATAAAGCATCCAAGTACTAGATAATCCTAGGCATGTGTTCCATATATAGTCATACGTGCTCACAATGAGAACTTACACAACATCTTTTGTCCTGCCAGCCCGTTTGCAGCGGGGCCTCAAGGGAACTACTGGCAATTAAGGTGCTCCTTTTAATAGAGCACCGGAGCAAAGCATTAACACTCCGTGAACACATGTGATCCTCACATCAAAGCCATTCCTCCGTTATCCCGATTTACCATGGGGCCATCGGTTCCGGACAACAACGTGTCTATACAACTTGCAGATAAGACCATAAACAATACTATCATAATGAATCAATAACAAGTTCAGATCTGAAATCATGGCACTCGGGCCCTAGTGACAAGCATTAAGCACAACAAGTCGCAACAAAGTCATAAAGCACTAATAAAAGATACTAGGCACCATGCCCTAACAATCTGATGCCATTACATGAACAATCTCATCCAATCCCTACTATCCCCATGGCCTACAGCGGGGGATTACTCACTCATAGATGGGGGAAACATGGATGGTCGATGGAGAAGCGATGGTGATGATGATGGCGATGATCTCCTCCAATTCCCCGTCCCGGCAGGGTACCAGAACGGAGTTTCTGGTGTTGTTTCGTGGAATCTGGTGGTGGCGACGGAGCGGAACTCCTTTTGGAAAAACGTCGAACCCCCTGAAGTTTTTAGGTTAGAAGGCTTCTTATAGGCGGAGAGGGAGACCGAGGGGGTGCCTGGGGGGCCCACACCATGCCCTAGCACGGCCAGGCCCAGCCCGCGCCTGGGGGTGGTGTGGCCAGCCTCTGGCCCTCCTCCGTCTCGTATTCTAGCTCCGTGAGTCTTCCGGAAAAATAGGCACTTTGGCTTTTGTCTCGTCCAATTCCGAGAATATTCATTTTCTGACTTTCCTGGAATCAAAAACAGCAGAAAACAGGCGGCTGGCACTGTGGCTCTTGTTAATAGGTTAGTCCAAGAAATCATATGAAAAGTACTCCAAAGTATAGACAAAACACAAGAAAGGAGATAAAACCAAGCATGGAACATCAAAAATTATAGATACATTTGCAATGTATCAACATCCCCAAGCTTAACTCCTGCTTGTCCTCGAGTAGGTAAGTGATAAAAAGAAAGAATAATTTTTTAGGTGACATGCACCATCAAAGACTTGACCAAAGTACTTGTAAAACATTCAAAGCTGGGATCATAGTACTTCAATCATAACATGAAAGACAAAGTGCTAGCAATAAGACAAATAAACTATGATGCAACATGAAAAGGCACAAACAAAAGATTCATGAATAACAATGCTTTGCAAAACGTTTGTTTGTTTCACATAAAGAAAACATAGCATAGTGGCACTCAGCTTGTCCCTCATAGAGTAGCAAACATAAATGCATAGGACACCTTCAAAGTTTACAAGAGTGACTAGATACAAATAGTTTAAAACAAGCAATATCAAGGTATGCACAATCAACAAGTCTTGGGACAATGCACATAGAACTAAGAATGGCCACTATGCTCTCAAGAAAGTGCTCATAGAATGTGTGGAGACTCAGCAAGGAAATGAACAGGTTTTGAAAAGTTTGAAAGGCTTCCAAATGCTGAAAGTATGGTACTCGTTAGCTTTGAGCTCTCATTTCCCCTATCATAAGCATCTTTAATGTGGTTAAGGTGAAAGTGACACAACTAAGAGGATATGCTTGACAGGTTATAAATCGACGTCTCATGCCCCTTACTTACGAAGACCAATCCTCATGCTACTCAACTTCAGTCACGAGTAAGCTCTTGTCATTGTAAGTATATACGTATCATAGAGAACCGCCAACGGGGTACCCCTTGCACATGACACAGGAGCTATCCCATAATCAAAATGACAAGGTAAGCAGACAAGGAGCATCTCAGCGATCTTTTTATTTACTATGTGCATAGATTTTTATTGAGGATGCTTCATAGAATGCTCATTATGGTTATGCTGCAAGTTTCCAACATGATTAGGCATGGCTTAGGCTAGCGGCCCAGGAGTTTCTCTAACATACATACAAACTCCCTGATCTTACAAGTTCCACTTTTATTTCACACCGTCGGGATCCATAAGCAAAAGAACATGATATCAACAAGGTACAAGTACCAAGTGCAATGTTGAAAGCGTTCCCCATGAAAGCATGGTTCTGCTAATTCCCAACAAATAAGTGCAAGCATATACCATAGACGACACAATGGTTCAAGTTTATTAAGGGCAAGAAAAGTAAAGTGTGCCATCAAGTTCGTGAGAGCTTTAATCACTAGTTTTTTCATAACAAGTTTAATTTGGAAGGTAAACAAAAGCATGAATATACTTGGAATAGCATAAGCTAGTAGATAGGTATGGTGTAATCTTTGGAACAACTTGGTTTAGGGAGTTGGATGCATGAGTGGAACTCATACTTTGTTGTGGAGGCTAGCAAAAGACTGGGAGCGACAAACTAAGAGAGCAATAATGGCCATAATCATGTAGAGCGATAAAACATCATTGATCAAAGCATAAAGTGATACTACAAGTTGAAAACTACAGGATCATAAAGGCTATGGTGACTTGACATAGTCATAACATGGTGTGAGCATGTGCCAAGTCAACCCAAATAAAGCATCAAAGGAGAATACCACTATACTATGCTTTAATATGCTAAAACAACGCATGATTCATCCAAGGCACATTAAGCAATCTCAATTGTTTATAACAAGTCATGCTACAGCAAAGGATACTAAGCATAAAGTCAAAACAATATCAAGCATGGCATGACAAAGCATAGGCCACAGTCAAAAACAAGCTCTTTTTACCACATAAGCATGAACTTTCCTACTCTTTTCCAAACCAAACCAAGCTATTTGAAAACCAATGTATGAAAGAGGGGGTCCAACCAATTTATTAAGCAAACTAAGAAAACCAAGAAAACAAAAAACCAAAACAAAAACGAAAAAGAAGACGCTCCAAGAACAACACAACTATGCATGAAATAATAAAAATGAAGCGTTTGGAAGAAACCTGGATTTTTTATTGATGAAGAAGGGGATGCCCAAGGCATCCCCAAGCTTTGACGCTTGTACTTCTTGGATATTTCTTGGGGTGACACGCGTGGCATCCCCAAGCTTGAGATTTAGTCCATCCTTCATATCATTACTCATTCCTTCCATACACCTGAAATTTTTCCTTTATACAAAACTTCACACAATCTTTATTAGCAACATTAGTGCACTCAAGATAAATAAGTCTTAAGGTTCAGTTATAACACCAAATAAACTTACATTAGACCACTAGATACTGTAGCACTTCCCTCAAAAAGCTCAATTCCCCAAAAGAACTCAAAAATGAACCAACAAGAAGCAAATGCAGAAAATGGCAGAAATCTGTCAAAACAGACCAGCAGGTAAAGACGAATTTTTTCGAAGACCTTCTGTTGCTCAAATCAAAAAGTGTTGGACTAACGAAAGTTAGATAACAACCTAGGGCAGAAGCACAAAAATCTACGCCTCAAAAAGACGTTCAGAGATTTTACACGAAGTTTTACGGTGAAGCACAGAAATCTGTTTCAAGACAGCAACTTTCCCAATCATTACTTCTCTCTCATTAGAGGTTACTCTTGGCACAAAAAGCAAATAAAAAGGATAAGGAGCGGTTATTACTGAAGTAATAACTTCCAAGACTCATCTAAAACTTTTGGCTTATCTCCCAATAAGTAATTTTCTTTAACGCCTTTAAGTTAGACATAAGCAAAAACTAAAATGGATAGAATAGAAGTAAGCAGAGATAATCATGGTGAAAACATTGTTTTGTTCAATGAAATCCTTTTGTTAACAAGGTTGATCAGGTCTTGTTACCAAAACAATTTCATATGATACAAAACTTTGTATTCCACTAATGATTATGTTACCTCAACCTTGATAGCAATGGTCCCAATCATAATAGTTTTACATTTTTCTCTTGGTATGGGACAATATATTTCTCCAACTTGAATGCCCTCAACATGTTCAATTGAATTCAAATCATAAGTCCTTTCAATCTTCTTGGGGAAATAGACAATATGTTCCTTGTCATTAACATTGAAGGTCACCTTCCCTTGATCATAATTAATAACAGCTCCTGCAGAATTTAAGAAAAGGTCTCCCAAGAATAATAGACATATTATCATCTTCAGGCATGATAGTTTGAGAGGATGCTCACATAAGAAATATGAGTTGAAGTAAAAGATAGCATCAAGAAGCAAATTCTAAACACATTTAATTCTAACCCACTTCCTATGCATAGGAATCGTGTATGCAAATAAATTCGCAAAGAACAAAGTGACAGGCATAGGAAGATAAAACAAGAGTAACTTCAAAACTTTCAGCACATAGAGAGGTGTTTCAGTACCATGAAAACTTCTACAACCATATTTTCCTCTCTCATAATAATTTTCAGTAGCCTCATGAATAAACTCAACAATATAACTATCACATAAAGCATGCTTTTCATGATCTACAAGCACTAGAGCTTTATTATAAACATTTTCAAAAGAATCCTCAGGAACATAACATTCATCCTCCTTTAGTAAGCATGGAGGAAAATCAAATAATGTAAGGGATAAAGAGTTACTCTCATTAGAAGGTAGGCATGGGTAGCTAATCCATTCTTCCTCCTTTTGTTCATCACTCTCCTCCTCTTTTTCATCTAATGAGATTTCAGGTTCATCAATTTCTTCTTCCATAGGATCCTGCAAGGCATTAGTCTCTTCCATTTGTGGAAATCATCTATTACAATATTCAAGAATATAGCCATTTTCATCCTTGTAATTATCAAAGAAAAATTTAAGTATACCATAAACCTCATATTTGTAAGGTGAATCATCAATATTTTCAAGCAAACTAGCAAGTTCAAAAGCACCCTTCCAAGCAATAAATTCTTCAATTTGTTCTGCATCATAAAAGTCATAAATTCCTTTAGCATAAGAAGATATGGTATCATTATCATTATACTCACATTGAAAAGGGAGGTGTTTATACCTCTTTCTGCAACAAGATTCATCACAGCAATAAGTAACATTATAAGTAGAGCACACATTTCTAGCAATGGTATATAATCTATAAATTTGTTCCCATAAGTGTTTCCCTTTTTGTGACAAGCGGTGTTCCTTATAATAATTTTTTTGATCTTCCATGAACCCACCTTGCCAATAAGCTTCAGTTTCAAAGAAACCAACCATTGACAACAAGCATGATAAAGCAAAATAATAACCGACCAGCGAAAATAACAACTAGAGTAGGAACTATTTTTTTGTATTTTTGATAAAGAAACAAGCAAACAAGGCGAAAATAAACTTAGCTTGAACAATACTGATTCCAAGTGGACTTGATAAATAAAGCTATGCTCCCCGGCAATGGCGCCAGAAAATAGCTTGATGTCTACGCACTTCTATTCTTGTAGACAGTTGTTTGGCCTCCAAGTGCAGAGGTTTGTAGAACAGCAGCAAGTTTTCCCTTAAGTGGATCACCCAAGGTTTATCGAACTCAGGGAGGAAGTTTTTAAAGGTATCCCCTCTCAAGCAACCCTGTAATCAAGATACAAGAAGTCTCTTGTGTCCCAACACACCCAATACACTTGTCAGGTGTATAGGTGCACTAGTTCGGCAAAGAGATAGTGAAATACAAGTGGTATGGATATAAGATAACGGTGCTAGAAAATACTTTGATGGTGTGGAAGAGACTAAAGGCAAACTGAAATAAAGATGGAAGCAAGCAAACATGTAACAGATCTAATAGCAAACGGTGTTTCAGTGTTTAGAAACAAGGCCTAGGGGTCATACTTTTACTAGTGAACACTCTCCGGTTGAACACTCTAATCGATGGTAGGGCTATAGTAGCACACCTCAAAGTAAGCCTTTCCCATCTAGAAAACTCCACACTGTCACCTTGAGTACTAGATGAGTCCAACAAACACCACAATTTCATAAACATATCCAACTCCAAATATAACTCATAACAAGTATTTGTAATCTCTAGCCTAAGTGCCACCATGGTGTGCACGCTGTCACTTTCACACACATGGGGAGAGCAGAGATCTATTAAAGCACTTGAGTAGCAAGGTAGATCTATAGATTACAAGCTCATGATCTCAATAAGATTATGCATAGAGAGAGAGATGAACACATAGCTACCGGTAGAACCCTTAGCCTCGAGAGAGAACTACTCCCTCCTCATCATGGGAATCATCAATGGTGATGGAGATGGCGCTGGAGATCGATGGAGATGGCTCCGGGGTCACTTCCCCGTCCCGGCAGGGTGCCGGAACAGAGACTTTCTGTCCCCCGAATCTCCCCTTCCCCGGCAACGGCGCCAGAAAATAGTCTTGATGACCCACAAGTATAGGGGGTGTATCGCAGTATTTTTGAGGGAAGTGAAACCCAATTTATTGATTCGACACAACGGGAGCCAAAGAATATTTATAAGCCTTAACAACTTAGTTATCAATTCAGTTGCACCTGGAAACAATCTTGCTCACAGCAGTTTATCAGTAGCAACAGTTTTGTAGTAGGAATAGAAAAATAACAGCAGTAGTAAAGTAAAGACAGCAGTAACAATAGCAGTAAACAATAGGATTCGAGTGCAGTAGGCATAGGGATGGATGGACGGGCGTTGCATGGACAAGAAAATTCACATAGCAATCAGAACATAGGGCAATTGCAGATAAATAAGATAAAGCATCCAAGTACTAGATAATCCTAGGCATGTGTTCCATATATAGTCGTACGTGCTCGCAATGAGAACTTGCACAACATCTTTTGTCCTGCCAGCCCGTTTGCAGGGGGGCCTCAAGGGAACTACTGGCAATTAAGGTGCTCCTTTTAATAGAGCACCGGAGCAAAGCATTAACACTCCATGAACACATGTGATCCTCACATCAAAGCCATTCCCTCCGGTTATCCCGATTTCTGTCACTTCGGGGCCATCGGTTCTGGACAACAACATGTCTATACAACTTGCAGATAAGACCATAAACAATACTATCATAATGAATCAATAACAAGTTCAGATCTGAAATCATGGCACTCGGGCCCTAGTGACAAGCATTAAGCACAACAAGTCGCAACAAAGTTATAAAGCACTAATAAAAGATACTAGGCACCATGCCCTAACAATCTGATGCCATTACATGAACAATCTCATCCAATCCCTACCATCCCCATGGCCTACAGCGGGGGATTACTCACTCATAGATGGGGGAAACATGGATGGTCGATGGAGAAGCGATGGTGATGATGATGGCGATGATCTCCTCCAATTCCCGTCCGTGAGTGCTAGAATGGAGTTTCCGGTGCTGTTTCGTGGAATCTGGTGGTGGCGGCGGAGCGGAACTCCTTCTGGAAAAACGTCAAACCCCCTGAAGTTTTTAGGTTAGAAGGCTTCTTATAGGCGAAGAGGGAGACCGAGGGGGTGCCTAGGGGGCCCACACCATGCCCTGGCGTGGCCAGGCCCAGCTCGCGCCTGGGGGTGGTGTGGCTAGCCCATGTCCCTCCTCCGTCTCGTATTCCGGCTCCATGAGTCTTCCGGAAAAATAGGCACTTTGGCTTTTGTCCCGTCCAATTCCGAGAATATTCATTTTCTGACTTTCCTGGAACCAAAAACAGCAGAAAACAGGCAGCTGGCACTGTGGCTCTTGTTAATAGGTTAGTCCAAGAAATCATATGAAAAGTACTCCAAAGTGTGGACAAACACAAGAAAGGAGATAAAACCAAGCATGGAACATCAAAAATTATAGATACATTTGCAATGTATCAAGTGTCTGGACCACTCGACTCGGGGGCTTCCTCCTCTACATCAGATGGGATGGTCGACTCTGACTCGTCCTCTTCCAGGGCTTCATGAGGGATACCCCCTCAGGAAGAGGGGGCATACAGGGCGACACCCCCCAATCCTGCATACAGAAAACAATTTAGCGCAAAGTCAAGAAAAACAGCAAAGAAGCAGTCGACAAACAAAGCTACTACGTAGCACAATTGTACCTCAGGAGGAGGGTTAGAAGCATCAAATGGAGGCACGTCTGGATCATTGGGCAGCACATCCTTGGCAGTGTACTTGGTGACCAGTCGCACCCTTTTATCTACCTCACTCGTGGAAATGCCATCGGCAGATACGCGAGCGACATCGTCCGCGCCAGCCCACAAGAACATAGGGTGGACTCTGGCCTGCAGGGGCTGGACGCGATGGCGCAGCCATGTGTGAATGAGAGCGCAGCCTCCCTCCTCTTTACCCATGCAATTCTCGAGGTCGCAGACGTGCTCGTATAGCACATCTGTCTCTGCGGACTCACCGGGCATCACTACGTTCTACCAGGAGCGCCTCCTCTTGCATGGCGTTGCGGGATCGAAGGGCGCGAGTCCGAAGTGGTCTCCGTCGGCCTTCAGGTCACGGATGTAGAACCACTTGTCCCTCCACCCTTGGATAGACGCCGTGAGTTTGATGTCGAAGTATGTGGCGGAGGAGTCGACGTGGATACCGCGGCCGCCTACATCATAGACTACGGAGCCAGACGTCGATTGGCACTTCAGCTTGAAGATATGCTTGAAGAGACAGAAGTGCGGCTCGATTCCGAGCCAGCACTCGCAAAGAGTAATGTAGCAAGCTACATGGAGGATGGAGTTGGGGGACAGCTGATGCAGCTGGAGCCCATAAAAACAGAGAAGGCCCCTGAAGAAAGGATGCAGGGCATCGAGAGACCGCGGATGATGAACGCCAAGAACATCCCCCGAAAACCGGTAGGAGGAGAAGGGATTACCTCGCTGTCGGGGACACGCGCATCAGCGACTGCGGAAGATAGAACTTCGTCTTGGCATAGGAGACGGAGCTCAGAAGACTTGATCACGGATGCACGCCACGCGCCATTGGTGACGCGAGTGCCCGTGCCCTTCTTTTTCCCGGCGGCGGCGGTGCTGGTGCCTGCAGCGGCGGAGCCGCCCTTCTTCTTGGCAGCAACAGTGGCGGCGGCGGAATCAGCCGCGGCACCTCCTTTCTTCTTTCCCATCTTATGGTGGCGGTGTGACCGGAGAAAGTAACTGGGGAATACGCGGAGCTGGTCCAGCACCGCGAGAAAGAGGAACACAAAGAAGCAGAGGAGCAGCAGCAATAGCGATGGAGGCAAAGGCAGAGAAAAGAAGCAGATGTGAAAAAATACCGTCACAGCATTGCTACTTAACCCCCTAGAAGATGCAATCTAATGGCCAGGAAAAACCCTATCAGACGCGTGGCATTCATCATGATCGAAACATGGAGGAGCCTAAGCGTGAACCGTCCCCCACTACCCCCATTACGCGCGGAAATCGAGGAGGCACAATTAAAACAAAGATTTAGGCACGCCCGGTCAAGTCAGAGTCAGAAAATGGGACCCACCGCTCGTCACGTCCCGTCAAACCCGCTCACGCGGGCAACTGAGCTCATCACACTGTCAGCACTGATGTCATCAAAAATTGAGGAGCAGAAGACTTCGACTACTTTAGTCCTTGCTCGAGTCTTCGACTCCACCAAGCACTCAGGGGCTACTCCCATAGGCAGCGCTGGTCGCACACCCTATGATTTTTCTTTTCTTTTCTGCAGGAACATGGACAATCAAAACAAACCCAACCACTCGAATCCGCGATTCGACTATGGACATGGGTTACTCTCATAGGGAGCGCTAGAAATAAATTTGACTAAAACAAGCAAACAAAAGACAACAGCAGTCGCAAAAGTTCTTTAGTCCCTGCCTGAGTCTTTGACTCAACCAGGCACTCGGGGGCTACTCCCATAGGGAGCGTTGGTCATGCACCCTATGATTATTTGTACCTCGTACTGTGTGCCACACTCGAAGTTTATGGCGACACCGCCTCCTGATGTTTCCCTACAAGGAGACTGCATCTCCTGGGCCACCCAAATCATCTCGGCGATGACAAAATTCAGATGCCGCGCTTGCAGCATGAAGATAAGACCTGAATAAGGTCTGGCAACGCATTTTCTGCGCATTACCAGAAATATATCCGTGCCAATAGGTATGACGAACATGCCTTGACGGACGCGTCGAGTGCTCACACCTATATACTGGAATTCGACTCCTGTAAGACCGCCGCGGCTTGAGTCGAATTACACCATCACTTTTCCGGATTCGAGTCCAGGGACTCGAGTTCGAGTAGATTGCGTTGTTTTACCCTAAGGTACTTAACTGATACCGATACATCGGTTAAATCAGGCACGCACATCAACAATCCCTATGACACAAACAGAGCAGTCGAAAAACATACTCGAAAGGATTCATAAAGTCCCCAGTCGAATCTGCGATTCCATTGGACACTCGGGGGCTACTGACATGGGTATACCCTACAGGTACTCGAGCTTGGTATATATGGCCTGAATACAGTGGAAGCCCACAATGTCGCCAAGGCCCAAATGGAGAACTCGAGTAACCTACAGACTCTCGATCACTTGAAGAACAAGAAGAAGTTAAAGATAGAAAGTTTAAAGGGAAACCCTAACCTATAACCGACTCGACCTGCTAACCGAGACCTATCCTATCTATATAAAGGCTAGGAGGGGGCAGCAAGGAGGACACACGCAACCCTAGTTTCCACAACGCTCGCCAGATTGCATTTGCGTACCATTGTAATCCTCGATTCCTTTGATAATTCCACGAGCAAACAAGCAGGAGTAGGGACCTCTACGAGGCTTGAACCTGGGTAAATCTTCGAGTCCCCTGTGTGCTTGTTTGCTAGCCGATAGATGCTTCCAACGCTCCCTCCTTCTCCAAAACCCAAGTCCATAACAATGGGCATTGATGAGTTAAACCCTCGTCACTTCCCAAAGAAGGTATCTGCTCATGCCTATTGAATTTGGATGGATGGACGATATTGCCTAGAGTGAGATGAGGAGTCTACTCTTAGATCCGCTTCTCTCTGCTCTCTAACTCGCTCTAAAAAATCCCTCCTCAGATCCTCCGCATTTGAAGAAGGTGGCACTATGGCAGAGGAGTGGATTACAATTATGGATGACATGAGCGTATTGAGGGAGCTCTTCTGCTGCAGGATGTGTTCTCAAATTTTTCATCATCCCGCGTACATGGTTATTACTTCTTCCTTCAGGATGTTTTCCTTTTGTGTTGCGCTAGGTCCAATCCAACTATTTTTTCAGCCTAAATATGTTTTCCTTGCATGAGCAGTGCTATGGAAAGGTTGTGGTGCATGTTGCATGCATAGAATTTGTACATCTTCTGATGACTAGTGTCGGAGATGCGAGTACAGAGGCGTCTTCAAACCAAGTGGTAGTGTGGAACGGATGTCCTCAGGGACAAGGTTCAAGTGCAACAACAAAGGGTGCGACATGAGTGGCGGCTACCTCTATTTCATCGAACACCTAAGGGCATTCTCGCATGGGCCAATGTGCCCATAGGTTCTTGGCGAAAAAGAACCGTATGATATGCGGGTGTCTATGTGTGTGCTAATTCCTTTTATAGTATGGTGTTTAGTTTCTGCCATGGTTATGGAGTACCTGTACTAGTTATGTTAATTGAATCATCATTGCATCCACATAGTTTATCTCTTGTACCAAAAATGGGAAGTACCACCAGCGCATGCATCCACATAGTTTCTCTCTTTTAGCTAGGAAGCTTGAAAAGTCATAGAACTTGGGTGTTACCACCGAATTTCGTCTACTTTGTGTGAAAAGGCAACCAAAGGGTGACTGGTTAGGTTTGAACACATAGTGTGGAGCATCGAATTCATCGTGTCAGATGTAACCCTAAAAGAAGTAAAAGGTCCAAAATAAACCTTAAGCTCGTAGGCAAAAGTTAAATCAAACCCCCAACTCCTAATCCCTGAAATTGGCACTTTGAACTTGACAATTGAAGTTGTTTGGCGCACCGGGAAAGTTAAATCCTGCTGGGAATAAAATCCACATTCACTAGCACATGGACCCACCTATAAAACCCTTCTTCCCCAATCCTCAATCGATCTCTCTATTAGTCAATTTCTTTCGTTCGACGCTGCAACCACTAAATCCTATGCCCAATCAAGTTATCCTCGTGATTTCGAATTATAATGGTAAGGATTACTTTCTTATTCATGAAAGATTTTTCTTATGGGAAGAAATACTTTGAAACCTTCAAATGGATCCTTGTCCAAAATGATTATTTCAAACACTTAATGATTCCATGGAGAATGATGATTCTTTCTAAAATCATTTCTTGAGATGATGATGCAGAATAGCCACTAGGGTTTTCCAACTGAGATAATTCTTAAATGTATTCCTTTGTGTTTTAAAAGCACTTCATAAGATCTTGTGTCACTCAAATTTGAGTTAAGATACTTACAAAGAATTTGATAAGTGATTTTAGTGGATTCACTACTAACAAATGGGAGTGAGTGGTTGTAGGTATTCTTAGTGTACTTAGATGTGTTCTTGATGATCACAAGAGCATCTAGTTGTATAGGATGGTATCTGGATCAAATAAATGATCTTGAAATTGAATTTGGGTGCCTAGGTGGTGTGTAGATGATAGAAATATGCATTTCTAGACAAAATTGTGTTATTGTCCATATTTTCTTGATAATCTATGCAAATCATTGTTCTCACCCCTCACTAAGTATTCTCTCTACCCACTAATCTACTACTATTTTATCCTAGAGACTAGACTATAACCTTTGTAGATTCCTAAGTTTGCTTTGAAGATCTATAGATGCTCCTCCTCCTTGTTCTTCCTTATTATTAGTGTTCTTGAGTTGTTCCTCCAGTTCTTGCTTCATTGCTCCCTCTATATCTCTCTCTAAAGTGAGTGTTTTTTTGGTCCAAGCTAGGATGGTGAGTTGTGAGGCTTGGGTCTTGGGTGCATGGCTATTTGTAGTGTTCTAGGATGCATAGGATGGGATACCTCACTATTTTGCATGGGTGACTCATGCTTTAACAATTGTGCAACAATCCTTGTAGTTTGGTTTTATGTGTAGATTCACCCCCTTCATAGTAGGATGACACCTCATGAGGTGACTCATCACTTGTGTGGATTACTAGGCTACTAGGTGTCAATCTCTCATGAGATACCTTGGTGACCAGGGTTCCTAAGGAAGCTTGTGCTAGAAGAAACTTGGAACCCAAGTTTCCTATTTAGGATTTACTTTTGGATCATGACAAGTGGAATTTGTCACTAGATGGGCCTTGGGCTGAATTAGATATATGGGTTGATTTGCATCTCAAGCGAAAACTTAATTTGCAAACTCAATTGCTAATTGTATGCTTCCATCTTAATTAAGTGGAAACTTAATTAGCAATATAGATGATTTGATCTCATCAAGGCATGATTCTTTGAATTGCAAAACACTCATTAGTGATTTTATTCAAATATTTGGACCTATTTGATGGAATGCAAATGGATTTAGTTTTATTATATTCCATATATTTATTAAGTCATGATTTGATCAAGAAGTATAGATTTGGAAGATAAAGATTTGGTTAATAGACTTAAAAATTACTTGACATGGGTATACCCTACAGGTACTCGAGCTTGGTATATACGGTCCAAATACATACAGGCCCACGGTATCGCCAAGGCCCGGAGGGAGGGACTCGAGTAACCTACGGACTCTCGATTGCTTGAAGGACAAGAAGAAGCTAAAGATAGAAAGTTTGAAGGGGAAAACCCTAACTTGTAACCGACTCGACCTGCTACCCGAGACCTAGCCTATCTATATAAAGGCTAGGAGGGGACGGCGAGGAGCACACATGAAACCCTAGTTTCCACAACCCTCGCCAGATTGCATCTGCGCACCATTGTAACTTTCGACTCCTTCAATAATTCCACGAGCAGACAAGAAGGAGTAGGGACCTCTATGAGCCCTGAACCTGGGTAAATCCTTTGTCCCCTGTGTGCTTGTTTGCTAGCCGATAGATGTCTCCAGCGCTCCCTCCTTCTCCAAAACCCAAGTCCATAACAATGGGCATTGACGAGTTAAACCCTCATCAATTGGCGCCGTCTATGGGAATTGGGAGTGCTGATGTTGCGGCTTCTTCGGCCCCATCAAACGCGATCTACAACTCTGCAACAGCAGAGATTCGCCACTTTGGCGCCGACTTCACCGTCCACACGTCGGCTACTTCGCCCGGCCTTCGAGTCCGTGGGCGACGGAATCAGCCTGGCAATTGGGAGCTTCCGCTTCCAAGTTGGTCAGATGGGCACGCTTCGCATGCCCGATCAGCCGACAGCACCGGCGATTGCCCCAGCATCATGGTTCCCTCCATCGATCGGCACCCTCAGCGAGCTCAATGCTCCAGCAGTAGTCGGGAACATGATCAGCGACAGCAGTCGCGACTCCGATCTAAGCGATCTAGCCACTGAAGATGGAACCTACGGTTTCGGATCTGAAAGTTGTGGAAGCAACAGCTTCCCAAATCACTTCATGTGCGCCGTCATCAACGCGGGCGACACCTCTGCCAACCGCGGTAACAATGGTAACACCAGCAATGGCACCGACCCGCCCAACGCCGCCAACAGCGGCAATGGGGGAGCAGTCGAACCCCCCAGCATAATCAACGAGCAAACCGGCGAACGCGTCGTGATCAGGCTCAACGAGCAAGAGTGGGAACGCTGCCACGAAGCCCTACGAGGTGCACCTCTACCCTTCGGGTCCCCTCAGGAACTACTGATGGGTTACCAGTGGCTCCTAAAAGAGGAATTCAAGCGCCAGAAACAGGCAATCGCGCAACTTGAGGCGCGTAAAAAGGCGGCGGACAAATCAAGCCTTCGCCGTGCTGGGCTCTCCTCCTACGGAGGATCCTCCTCAAGAGGCAACGAGCATCTCGTCAGGAAGAGGCAATCGCGGATGGCTCACCTCACCGAACAAGAATGCATAGACGCCATGAAAGTCCTCGACTTCGGCTCTATGACAGTCGACACGAGAGGCAACGTGGTTCCCGACGCCACACGGGGCGCGATGCGGCCACCATGTACCTTCTCAATAACCAGCCACCGGCTGGAGATCCCCGAACGGCCATGCACCGATCTACGATCGCAGGCCTTGGGCTAATCAAGGCCGCCCTCGACAAAGAACCAGTACCAGACCCAAAAAAGGGCAAAGCGTTAGCAAAACGCTACTCCTCGTCCTCGTCAAGCGATGACAGTCACAACCTATCTCGGCGCCGCTGTTCACGACGACACGATCACGACTACGATGCACGCGACGAGCTAACGCAGCGCAAGATCGACAAGTCAAGGGCACGACGTGCTCAGTTGACTGATTCGGAAGAAGATGGGGAGATCTGCGGCGCCAGATGCTTCAGCAGATCCATCAGGCAAAAGCGAATGCCTAAAGGGTTCAAACTCCCATCGGAGAACCCGAAATTTGACGGTCTGCAGGACCCCAAGATCTGGTTGGAGGATCACATCTCCTCTGTCAGGCTGCACGGAGGCAGTCGAAGTACTGCCACGCAATGCTTGCAGCTACAGCTGCAGGGCGCCGCCCGGGCATGGCTCAATAACCTCCCACGCGGATCCATTCGCAGCTGGGATGAGCTGGTCTACAGCTTTGTACGCAACTTTAAGGGCACGTATAAACGCCCCGCTTCAATCGAAGAACTGAGATGCTGCCAGCAAAATCTGGCGAATCATTGCGCTCTTACATCCAAAGATGGTCCATCATCAAGAACTCCGCGGAGAACATCTCGGAAGACCGCGCGATTGATGCATTCAATGGTGGTGTCCGTCGCATGGAATTCAGGGAGGAGCTAGGCCGCTCAAAGCACAAGACCATCGACCACCTGATGGAGATCGTGAATCGGTGGGCGGATGGAGAAGATTCGCTGAAGAATCGCGTTCACTCTGACGAGGAGGCAGAACTCGAACGAAGACGCGACCGTCGGAGTAAACGTCGTATGCGTGTCTACGACAATCGCGATGACGTCAACATGGTCGCAGCCGGCTACGCTGATAGACGCGACGATAACCGCAACAGTGGATACTGCAGCGGCGGATACCGCGACTCCGGGAAAACCACGCAAGTATGGCAACGCCGCACTCGCGATGAAGCACCCGCGACCTCCATCGAAGACAAACTGTCCGGACCATGCACGGTACACTTCTACATCGACAAGCATGACGGCAAGAGAAAGTCCAGTCACCTCCTCAAGGACTGCCGCGAGTTCCTCAAGCTACATGAGGGGTTGGTTCGGATGAACCGCAATGCAGTCGAAAGAGGCTACAGAACCGCTCCAGGCGTAGTGGCACATGGCGCACCACCACCACCACCTGGGCCACCCCCGAACGGAGCTGCACCGGACCAGCATCACGGAGGCGAACCATACCCACGGGCCATGGGTACCATGATGATCCAAAAGGGACGCCCCTCCAATAGGGTGTAGAAGGCCATCACTCGCCAAGTCAATTTGGCCATGCACTCGCCACCATCCACCACTGAGTACCTCAGTGGTAGTGAGTCGTGCATTACCTTCGACAAACGCGACCACCCGCCTCAAGTACCTCGCCCAGGTCATTGCCCCCTCGTACTCAAGGCGCAAATTGGAGGCTTCGACATGAGTCGCGTCTTCATGGATGGCGGAAGCGGTATCAACCTCATATTCACAAGTACCTTGCGAGCAATGAGGATCCCTCTAACCTGCTTGGAGGCATCGGACACAACGTTCCACGGCATCGTCCCAGGAAAAGGCGTATACCCCCTGGGCAAAATCAACCTCGACGTCATATTCGGCACGTCGAAGAACTTCCGGCGCGAGCGCATTGACTTTGAAGTTGTCGACTGGCCCTCACAATACCACTTGATCCCCGGGCGTGTCGCGTTCGCTAGGTTCATGGCAGTACCCCACTACGCCTACCTGCAGATGAAAATGTCAGGTCCCAACGGCGTCATCACGATCAACGGGAGTTTCGAGCGATCTGACAGTTGCGATAGGGAATTCAACAGAATCTCCCAGTCCTTCGTTATGCAGGAGGAGCTCGCGTGATTGAAGGAAATGACAGACAATAGTCTGCCCCCCTGAGTAGGCCAAGCTCACCTAACTTTTCCTTCGACTCATCTGTGCACACAAAGAAGGTGCAGGTCCATCCATCAGATCCCGCTAAAACAGCCCTCATCGCCAACAACTTGAGTCCCGCATAGGAACTCGCGCTCGTCGAATTCCTCCGTGAGCACTGGAAATTTTACCTGGTGTCCTGCGGACATGCCAGGAGTTCCTTGGGAATTCGGCGAGCACGCACTCAACGTCAACCCCGACGCAAGGCCGGTCAAGCAAACAATCGGTATTTATGCGAGCCACGAACGAGCGATCGGAATGGAGATCAACAGACTCCTCGAGGCCAAATTCATACGCGAGATCAAGAAAAGCACTTGGCTCGCCAATACGGTGCTGGTGCCAAAAAAGGACACAGATATCCTGCGGATGTGCGTGGACTTCACTTCTCTAAACAAGCACTACCCAAAAGATCACTTCCCGCTACCCCGGATCGATCAAATCATCGACTCCACTACTGGATGCGAGTGCCTCTGCTTCCTCGACGCCTACTCAGGCTATAACCAAATTCGAATGAAGGAGGAAGACCAGGAGAAGACCGTGTTTACAATGCCCTTCGGCGTGTTCTGCTACAACACAATGCCCTTCGGGCTAAAAAACGCAGGAGCCATGTACCAGCGATGCATGCAGGCCTGCCTCAAGGAGCAACTTGGTCGCAACATCCAAGTCTATGTCGACGACATAGTAATCAAGACCAAGGAAGAAGCCTCTCTAATCGACGACTTGCGTGAAACCTTCGCCAATCTCGATCGCTACCGGATAAATCTCAATCCAGACAAATGCGCCTTCGGCGTACCCTCTGGGCAACTGCTCGGGTATCTCATCTCCGCGAGAGGGATTGAGGCAAACCCGAAAAAGATAAAGGCCATACTGGCCATGAAGAAGCCAAAGAACATAAGAGGCGTTCAGCAACTAGCCGGGCGAATCACGTCCCTCAGTCGATTTATCAGTCGAATGGGAGAAAAGGCGCTGCCCTTCTATCAGCTCCTCCGCAAAGCTGACAAATTCGAGTGGACCAACGAAGCACAAGAAGCATTCGAGGACCTCAAGCGCCTACTATCCACCTCACCAGTATTGGTAACTCCACGAGAAAGGGAACCACTGCTGCTGTACATCTCCGCCACCAACCAAGTGGTTAGCACAGTGCTCGTCGTCGAACGGGCCGAGGAAAACAAGGTCCATGGCGTACAACGCCCGTTATACTACCTCAGCGAGGTCCTCACGCCAACAAAACAGCAGTACCGCACTACTGAGCTGGCGTACGGCGTCTTTATGACCGCCCGGCGACTGCGCCATTACTTCCAGGAACACCCAATCGTGGTAGTCAACGACGCCCCATTGGGACATATCCTCAATAACCCTGACGCCATAGGACGAGTCGCGCTTTGGGGAATCGAACTGTCTCCACGAGACATCACATACTGGCAGCGCAATCAAGTCGCAAGTTCTCCCTGACTTCCTCGTACATTGGATGGAAAACCAACTCCCGGACAAGCCAGACATGTCCTACCTCTAGACAATGCACTTCGATGGGTCCAAAAGGAAAGATGGAGTAGGAGCAGGTGTCATACTGACATCGCCTCAAGGGGACAAGCTGAAGTACGTCCTGCGAATGCAGTTCACCGCCTCAAACAACGAGGCTGAATACGAGGCCCTATTACACGGGATGAGAATGGCAAAAGCCTGCGGCGCAAAGAGGCTAATCATATATGGCGACTCCAAGCTGGTCGTCAACCAAACAATGCACGAGTGCGACGCACTAAACGACAACATGATCGCATACCAAGACCTCTACGACACACTTGAAGGAGACTTTGATGGTTGCGAGTTGCGACACATAGGTCGCGAAAGCAATGAGGAGGCGGACGCACTCGCCAACATAGGCTCCACCTGCGCACCCATACCACCTGGGGTATTTCTCGAGCGCATATGCGAACGCTCCATCAAGCCAAAGGCCGCAGAGAAGAAAACAAGTGCAGCAACGAACTCGGGGGCTACGCCACCCAATGAGCCAATGACATCGATGACTTGGAGCTCGACACAGGACTCGAGGGACCAATGAGCGTCATGATAATCGAACAATCTTGGACATAGCCGTACATTACGTACCTCCTCAGTAGGCGCCTACCGGATGACCCAACAGACGCACGACACATCCTGCAACGCTCTAAGGCATTTGCCGTTATCAACGGCGAACTGTATAAACGCAGCATCACAGGCGTGTTACAGCGATGCGTCTCCCTAGCCGATGGAAAAGCAGTACTCCTCGACATCCATGAAGGGACATGCGGGCACCACGCTGACAGTCGCGCCCTCGTTGCCAAAGCTCTACGAGCTGGATTTTACTGGCCCACGGCCATGCGTGATGCCAAAGACATAGTCCAAAAGTGCAATGCTTGCCATCGATTCGCAGACAAGCCACACGCACCAGGCGCAGAACTCCGGCATATCCCATTGGCCTGGCCCTTCGCCCAGTGGGGACTCGACATGGTTGGCAAACTTCCAAGGTCCTCGCAAGGAGGCTACGTCTACCTCTTGGTCGCAGTCGACAAATTCACCAAGTGGATCGAGGCCATGCCAGTGACCAAGCAATCAGGGCACAGCGCAGTCAAGTTCTTCGAGTCCATCGTCTACCGCTTCGGCGTGCCGCAGAGCATCATCACCGACAACGGAACGAACTTTACATCCAAGGAGTTCCAAGATTTCTGCGAGAACCTGGGGATCAACATCAGCTACGCCTCAGTAGCACACCCACAGACCAACGGTCAGGTGGAAAAGGCAAACGGGCTCGTCTGCAGCGGCATCAAAAAGCGACTCCTCCGGCCACTCGAACAAGCCGCGGGCTGCTGACCAAACGAACTGCAATCCGTACTCTGGAGCCTGCGTACAACTCCAAACAGCGCCACCGGCTACACACCATTCTTTATGGTACATGGAGCAGAGGCAGTATTACCCGCCGAGGTACGGTACAGAGCGCCACGCGTAGTCGCCTACAGCGAGAAGGAGTCATCCCTCGCACTCGAAGACTCTGTCGACCTCCTTGACGAAGCAAGAGAAATCGCCGCAGAAAGATCTACGATCTACCAGCAAAACCTGCGCAACTACCATAGCAGAAGGCTTCGCCCAAGATCCTTCGTCGAAGGTGACCTGGTCCTGCGACTGAAGCAGCAGGAGCATCTCAAGCTCGAGTCCCCTTGGGAAAGACCGTACGTGATTACAGAAGTAATCCCTAGTGGCGCCTATCGCCTTCAAGATTTAGAGACAGGTGTCGCATACTCCAACCCTTGGAACGTCGCACAACTGCGATGCTTCTACCCTTAGTCGTTTCTTCTTTACTTTTGCATCACAAATAAGGTTATTCAGCCAAGGCTACTTAGCCGCACATTGTACTACGTACTGATCTCCGAATTAATAAAAGCTAAGTGCCCCAAAACTCCGTATTCTCCTTTCTTTTGTCAACTTCCATACTTGGGGGCTACGCCACCCTATACACATATGTTCTTCGAACAATAGCGCGACATCCTGAGTAGCTGGCACATCAATCGAACCCCTTAACACAAACTCAACCCAGCTGCAACACACCTGACAGGTTGACAAGGGAACGATACAAGGATGGCCAGGCTAACGAAAAGGACTCGCATAAGTGCAACGCACCCCACGCTTATAAATCTATTTGTATACACTCAGCAATAAGTTATCTAAAAATATGTATGAGCTTTACAACACCAGTACACTTATATGCAGGATACATATTTGGCTACCCTTGCAACAGAAGAACATTAGTCTGTTCCTCGAAGAAGTCGACGATCTCCTCAACTGGACGATCCACCGCCTGATAGTGCGGCACCATGTTCCAGGAAGATCCTGCTGGTGGCACCGATGGCCCAGATGCGATGGCGGCGACACCCACGTCAGGCCTGTGCAAACGCACCACGGAGAGGGCAGCCTTGGCACCAGCCACCAGCTGCTGCCTCACGCACTCGCGAACCGCGGACATATCTTGAAATTTCGTCAGAAGGGCCAGCAGGCTTGATGGAGTATCGTCCAGCGGGAACGTCGCCCGGTAGATGTTCTTCAAACACGACTGCGACTTCTGACGAGGTTTCAACTCGTCAATGCCCATTGTTATGGACTTGGGTTTTGGAGAAGATGGGGATGCTGGAGATCGTGGCACGGTTAACAGACAAGCAACCAGGGGACACGGGATTTACCCAGGTTCAGGCCCCCGGAGGGAAAACCCTACTCCTGCTTGTCTGCTCTTTTATTGCGGCGGAACCGAAAGTTCTGAGGTCTTGTGATTCGATCTGGCGTGGAGGTGTGTATGTCGTAATCGCAGGGTGTAATCGTTGTTGGGTTGTGTGCGTGCCCTCCTCGTTGGACCCTCCTAGCCTTTATATATGGGGAGGCTAGGTCTCGGGTGCCAATACGAGTAGGTTACAAGTTGTATTGAAACTCTAGTATTGTTCTTCAAGGATCCGAAGGCGTCATGGGCCTGGGCCACCCTAAAATCTTCATGGGCTGGCGTATATTGGCCGTGGGCCTTCCTTGGGTTGGACCAGGTATGCTGAAGTTACGTACCCGTAGGGTATAACCATGTCAGTAGCCCCCGAGTGTTTAGTCGAATCGTAGATTCGGCTGAGGACTCTTCAATCCTTCGGGTGTAACTCTGTCTTTCAAGAGAATGTGTAGGGATTGTTGATGCGTGTGCCTGACTCACCCGGCGGATCAAATTGATTAATCGTCTTAGGACAAAACAACACGATCTTCTTCAGGTGCGAGTCCCTCGACTCGAACCCGGAACATATGCTGGCGTAATTCGACTCAGGCCGCGGAGGACTTACAGGAGTGGAATTCCAGTGTTTTTAAATGATGTACCCAACGCGTCCGTCGGGATTTTTCATCGTACACCTGATGCAGTTCATACTAGCGAGCGCGATCAGTGCGTTGCGAGGCCATCGGATGATATCATAGGTCTTATCTTTGCGTCATGAGCGACATCGAATGTTTATCACCGCGGAGGTGTTTGGTGTGGCCAAGGAGGATGTTACTCACTTAGCATTAATTGGGGCAGAGTTGCGAAAAGTTTTGCATGCGGATCCGGAAGATCGCGATCGAAGATTTCATAGGGTGCGACCAGCGCTCCCTATGGGAGTAGCCCCGAGTGTCCGTCGAGTCGTGACTCGGCGGAGACTTTAGTGCAAGCATTGCTCGATTGTTTAGTCCGTAGGACCCGAAAATTTTCGGATGCTGAAATCCTTCCTCCCTATGGGAGTAGCCCCCGAGTCCGTAGTGGAGTCGTGGACTCGACGTAGGACTCGAAGCTCTTGTGTGTGAACGGCCATCGCTCTAGTTTGGAGTAGCCCCCGAGTGTCTGGCGGAGTCGTAGACTCGGCGAGACTCGAGTCTTGTATCATGCAACGGTAGTAGGAAAATCTTGGGCGTGCCGCTGACCCGGAAGTACATCGGGTGCGCGACCAGCGCTCCTGATAGGAGTAGCCCCCAAGTATTTAGTCGAATCGTAGATTCGAGTGAGTACTTTTAGCTGTGGAGCTGAAGTTATTGCTAGTATAGCTGTTGATGACGTCAGTGCTGACGATCAATGACCTCAAGCGTCTGCGCCGCGAAGATGACTTGACTGGACGATGCGTGGGTCCCACTTCCTGACTTTGAATTGACCGGTCACGCGCGGCATGGAGATGATTACGGCGTTTCCTCGATTTCCGCGTGTAGTGGACGTCGTGGGAACGACGGTTCGTTTTGGTGCTGACACGTGTACGGCCAGATCTGCCATTGGCGTTAGGTCTTCTTGATGGACGGTCAGCGTCGTCTTCTTGTTATAAGCCATGGTGAAAATCGTGGTTTGTTTTCACCGCACCAGTTCTTGCGTTTTACTGCCTCCTTGTGCTCGAGCGATTCTTGCTGCGTGCTGAGAGTTCCTTTCGCATTTCCTTTGTCTTCGTCGTTGGCAACGACACCACCGCCGTAGCGCCATGGGGAAGCCAAAGAAGTCTTCGCCTGCAGTGGGAACCAGCGCCGCCGGAGGCAAGAAGGGCGCCGCCGCTGCTCGTGTCACCGATGGTGGCTGGCGGCGATCAGAGACAGCAGAAGCGATCTCCACAAGCTCGCGATGAGCCTGATTCCGAGGACACGGCCGTGAGACTCCCGGTAGTAGCGTAATCCCGTCCCCCATCTGGGTATCGGGTTATGTTTGTCGCCTTCGTTTTGCGTGGGTTTGCGTATCCAGTCCATGACTTCCTTCGTGGACTGCTCTTTTTCTATGGGGTTCAACTCCATCATCTGTCTCCCAACTCCCTTCTCCACATTGCGTGTTTTATCACGCTTTGCGAGTGTTGGCTTGGCATTGAGCCGCACTTTGGCCTCTTCCGGAAGCTGTATTCCGTGAGGAGGCAGTCTGGTTCGGATGGTGTGTATCCCATTGGGGGTTTCATCATCTCTCTTAGTCCCGATGTCCAATTCTTTTCCTTCTCCATGTCCGAATCTGTCCAGTACTGGCGGAGGAAATGGTTTTACATCCGTGACTCCGTGCTGCCTGGGCAAGATTTTGGTCTCGTTCCTTTTGACCCCTCCCAGTTAATTGTGAAGAAGAGGTCCTGGAAAAATCAGATCTTAGACGGTGAGGTGGCGGAGATAGAGGCCTTGTACCGTCGGGTGGAGGAGCTCCAATTGATTCCTGAGAAGGAGGTGAACGGTGTCGACATTATCCGGGTGTTTCTTGAGCGTCGGGTGCAGCCGCTCCAGGCTAGAGCGCACCCGATGTTCCTGTACTCTGGGCGCCGTGATCCGACGAGGGTTTCGAGTGAGAAGGTCTCCGAGGTGGACCTTGACAAGGATCTTCGCGTGCTGTTGAAGTTCAAGGCCGACGAAAAAATCCCGGGGAAGTCGCTGACTCCTCCCTTTTCGTCGATGTTGGCCGTGCCAAAGGTGTAGATTTGCGCACGTAGTGCTTCCCTTATGTTTTTGTCAGTTGTGTACTTGTGTCCTTTGTTTTCTAACAAAGTTTCTTCTCATCTTGTAGAGCTTCAAAGTGCCAGGCATGGCGCCACCATTGCCCGAAAGGTATCCGAATGCCCCGGATAATGAAGTGGTGGATTCCGTGTCCGAGCTTCCTTCGGCGCGATCTCCGGCGGAGGATGCCGACGAATCGAGTGAAGACCATTCGAGTAAGCGATCACGGAGCTCGAGCGAGTCTTCGGATGCCTCGACTCCTCCGACTCCCAGGAATCCTCGGGGTCTTGAGCGTCATGATGATGTTCAGGGGGGTTCGTCTTCTCCTATTCCTGCCGTTCCTGTGCGAGCTGTTGCTCCGCACCCGCCAGCAAAGTGGAAGAAGGAGGAGAAGAAGGAGGAGAAGAGGGCCCGGAGGGCTTCTCCTATCTTTGACCTGAGCGCGTTGGGCTCGTAAGTGTGCTTGTTGCCACTGTTGTCTTTTGCTCACTTGTTATTTTTGCGCATGTGTTGATTGGTTCGTATGTAGGCAATCCTCCGACGGCTCTAGTGATGGAGCGCGCGAGATGATGGGGGAGTCGAACATTGCGTCGCCGCCTCCGCAGACGGTGGCGACGTCGGGTGGTGCTGCACCAGTTCCTCTTGTGCAGGAGAGGCTGGTGGTTGCGCCTCAGAATTTCGTAGGCGGGCCTGCGGGTTCGCCTTCGGAGCACGTAAGTTTTTCTGCTTCATGTCACGGAGGGAGCCCCCGGGCGTCTTCGTGTGCTGATGTTGTTTTTGCTTCTTTGTTTTGGGCGGAGCCCCCAAGTCATGCTCTTACTTCTATTGCTTTTTCCTGCAGCCTTGTGTCCGAGAGGCCAAGCGGCTGGTAGAGGAGCACCTGACGCTGGAGGTGAAACTGCAGCAGCTGCAAGGTATTAAATGCCTTGTAGTACTTTTTGTTTATCCTTGTCCTGTTTGTTGACATGGCTTGTTGTGAATGCAGAGGAGCATAATGACTCTCTTCGTGAGGTTGATGCTCTGAAGAGCCTTGGCCAATTGGAGCAGGCGAAGGCGAAGAGCTGCCTTGAGCTGGAGCTATCAAAGGCGAAAAGCGTCTGCGACAGAAGCCGCAGTCGTGGTCGAGGTAGGAGTGAGAAGCTCATGGCTGCTGCCAAGGCTATTTCGGGTGAGTGCTAGCTTTTGTACTTGCTTCTTTTTCTTCGGGTCCTCTTCTATGTTGCTATTCTTCATGTTTTCTTCTGTTTTGTCTCAGATGCCGCAGGCATCGAGTTTGACCGTGGTGCTCTGGAGCACAGGAGTGTTCTGGATGATGCCACTGTGGCGGTCGAGGACCGCTGCAGCACCGTCGTCAACTCCCTTGCCAAGGCAAAGGAGGTCCTTGGTCGCTTCTACCAGGAGATCTTCCCGAAGGGCGCAACCCTTGAAGATGTGGGTGCTCTGGCAGAGGCTCTATCAGCCGAAGCGCCTGTAGCGTACAAGCGCAAGCAGAAGGGCATCGGCGCGTCCGTCGGGCTGGCGATGGCCATGGCGGCTGGGGCGGAGCTAGACTTGCCCCAGATCACTTCTCGGGTGCCGACGGCTGCGGATGGATCAGAGGTAGCCTTTGCTGCTTACTCCATTGCTGCAGGCATTTATATGGGCCCAAGCTCATTGACTTGTTGTCGAAATGCAGCGGCTTGTGGCGAGGCCAAAGCTAGGCAGTCTGGCTCTGAGGCGACTCGGTGTCCTACGCCTTAGGCATAGGAGATGTAGGGTAGTATGTAGTTTACTTTTGTTGTAAATATCTTTTGTAGCACCATTCTTGAGCCACGCAGTGGCCTTATTTAATGAATTCCTCTGAGTTGGGCTTTATCTTTGGCTGAGTGTCTGTGTGCCTTCTTTTTCTTCTGCTTTAGGTTCCTTCGGGTGTTGACCCAGTTGGTACTTCATCCGAAAGGCCCTTGCGAGCATCGTTGGATGATTCCTCGCAGCTTGCTTTTCTGCGGGATCACGTGCGCAGCTTGGAGAGGGATTTGCTTGGGCTCTGGTCGTCTTGGCGTTTGGAAGTCCAAAGCAGACCGTAGTGCAGCCAGAGAGGAATACTTGATGGCGGAGCTGGGTCGGCTGTCCGAGCAGCTGCAGTGTAAGTTGATCCTTCTTTCGGGCTGTAGCTTAGTTCTTCGGGTGAGCCTGCTGGCCTTACTCTTGTTCTGTGCTGTTGTCGTAGGTGCGAATCTCGCTCCGAAGGAAGAAAAGGAGCGCATTGATGTTCGAGTCAATTGTTTGACTCAACAGGACATGGAAGCCGGTGGCTTCTTTTGGGTGGATCGCGATCGTGCCATGGTTCTGGCGACGGTGCAGGATCGCGTCTTCCAGGTTTCGCGGGTGCTCCGCCAGGTGCAGACATCGCTGTCCTCGGTGTTGCACGTCATGTTTCCATTGGATGGCGCACCGACGACCCTTGCAGATCTTCTGGCGAAGTTTCGGAGTGCCAGCAATGTCAAGGAGCTGGTGCGGCAGCAGCTTGTCGCAGGGGTGAAGGCTGCCTTGTCTCTTGTGAGGGTGCGCCTGATGTAGATTTGGCTCTTTGTGGCGACTGGGCCACCTCCTCGGCCAGATGGTGGCGAGTGGAATATGCGTCCGCATTACGCGGCTGTAAGGCAGTATGCCGAACAGATTGTAGATTTGTTTGAGCAGCGTGCTCAGGCTATTCTGCAGAATAGGTAGAACCTGAAAATAAACAGATAGATGTAAAATTTGTATATTGCGGCTGGGCGTGTATGTGCCCTTTGTTGTAAAGGTTTGCTTGTTAGCGAGCACGCAGTGCTTTGATTTAGTACGTGCCCTTTTCGTTAGCCTGACGTGGTCAGCTACTCAGGTGTACATGTGTTGTCCTCAGTCGATGAAATCGTGAGGTGGGGAGCCCCGGCGTTTTGTCCTCGGTCGATGAAATCGTGAGGTGGGGGAGCCCGGCGTGTTTTGTCCTCGGTCGATGAAATCGTGAGGTGGGGAGCCCCGGCGTTTGTCCTCGGTCGATGAAATCATGAAGTGGGGGAGCCCCGGCGTTTTGTCCTCAGTTGATGAAATCGTGAGGTGGGAGCCCCCGAGTGCGTTAGTAGCATGTAACAAAGTTGCAGAGAAATAGTCAACCGAAGGTTGGGAGCAAGACACTTAGCTTTATTTGTAGCGTAATGGAGGAGGTACATGGTTCGGCTGAGTAGCCTTGGCCGTAAGCCTTATTGAAAGTAAAAGGGGTACATTGCCCATTGCTATGGGTAGAATCGTCGCAGGTGCGAGATGTTCCATGGGTTGGAGTATGCGACTCCAGACTCCACGTGCTTGAGGCGATAGGCGCCACAGGATGACCGGTGATGACATAGGGTCCTTCCCATGGCGAATCGAGTTTGTTCGGTCGCTTTGCTTGAGTCGCAAGGCGAGGTCTCCTCGACGAAGGACACAGAAGCAGCCGGCTGTGATAGTTGTGGAGACTTTGCTGGTACACCGCGGATCTAGCTGCTGCTATATCCCGTGCTTTGTCGAGTGTGTCGACGGCGTCTTCGAGTGCATCCCTGGATTCGGCCTCGCTGTAAGCGATGACTCGTGGAGCCTGGTGACGTACTTCGGCTGGTAGCACAGCCTCAGCTCCGTGTACCATGAAGAACGGTGTGTAGCCGGTGGAGCTATTTGGCGTAGTTCGTAAGCTCCACAGATGAGCGGTAGCTCTTTTCGCGATTGCCAGCTTTGTGCTCGAGTGAGCTCATGAGGCGTTTCTTGATGCCAGCGCCGATTAGGCCGTTGGCCTTTCCACTTGCCCGTTTGTTTGCGGGTGCGCCCTTTGGCGTCGTGATATTGATCGAGTCCTTCGCGAAGTCCTGGAATTCTTCGGAGATGAAGTTTGATCCGTTATCGGTGATGATCTTTGTCTTGATACGCCGAACCTGTAGACTATGGATTGAAGAACTTGTGGCGGTTTTCCCTTACGGTTGGTGGCGGCTTGGCCTCGATCCACTTGGTGAATTTGTCGACTGCGACCAAGAGGAAGATGTGTCCTCCCTTCGAGGATTTTGGCAGTTTGCCGATCATGTCAAGGCCCCATTGAGCAAAAGGCCAAGCTATGGGTATGGGTCGGAGTTCGGACCCAGGTGCGTGCGGTTTGTCAGCGAACCGTTGGCACCCGTTGCATCTTCGGACGATGTCCTTTGTGTCGCTCATGGCCGTTGGCCAATAGAATCCTGCTCATAGAGCTTTGGCGACAAGGGAGCGGCTGCCTGCGTGGTGGCCGCATATGCCCTCGTGGATATCTTGGAGTATGGTCTTGCCATCGCTGATGGTGACGCACCGTTGTAGGACGCCTGTAATGCTGCGTTTGTACAGTTTGCCGTTGATGATGGTGAAGGCTTTTGACCGACGAGATATGCGCCGGGCATCTGTCGGGTTGTCTGGTAAGTTTCCGTTTAGCAGGAACTGGAGGTATGGACGAGTCCAGGTTTCTTCGACTGCCATGATCTGCATCAGGTTGACCATGGCAACTTCGGTATCCAACTTTTCGGGTCCTTCTTGACCTTCGGGTAGCGTAGCCCCCGAGTGTTCTGCTTCTTCGGGTGATCCCTTGGGGAATTTCCGCTTGATGGATGGCACGCAGATCTGTTCGAGGAACATTTCTGGTGGTACTTTTGCACAAGTGGAGCCGATGTTGGCGAGTCTATCGGCCTCCTCGTTGCTCTCTCTTCCGACGTGCCGAAGTTCGCAGCCGTCAAATTCTCCTTCGAGTGCGTTGTATAGTGCGCGGTACGCGATCATGTTTTCGGCGTGTGCGTCGCACTCATTCATCGTCTGCTGGACGACAAGGTTGGAGTCACCATAGATGACCAGGCGCGTTCGCGCGCATATTTTGCCATCCGCATGCCATGGATGAGGGCCTCGTATTGACCTCGTTGTTGGAGGCTCTGAATTTCATCCGAAGGGCGTACTTCATCTTGTCACCTTGCGGGGAGGTCGTATGACTCCTGCCTGCTCCGGCTGCGTTTGGAGCCATCAAAATGCATTGTCCAGGATTGCGACATATGCAGGGTGTCGAGCTGCAGCTCCATCGAGTGCACCGAAGTCCGGGAGGACTTGAGATTTGATTGCGTGTCGCTTCCGTAGATGATGTCCGGTGGTGATAGTTTGATGCCCCACAGACCCGCGCGTCCTGTGGCCTCTGGATTGTTCAGGATGCTGTTTAGGGGTGCCTCGTTGGCGACCATCACCGATGCTCACGGAAGTAGTGGCTCGATCGTCGAGCCGTCATGAACACGCCGTGAGAAACCACAGTAGTCTTGGTACCGCTGTTTTGTTGGAGTGAGAACCTCGCTGAGGTAGTAAATTGGGCGTTGTACCCCATGGGTCTTGCCTTCTTGGTCGTTTCGACCACGAGTCTTTATCTTGACCACGGTGTGTGGCTGCTATGTACAACAGGGGCTCGCGCTCTTTTGGCGTGACCAAAGCAGGCGAGTGGAGAGGAGCGCTAGAGGTTTTGAATCGTCGTTGGCTTACGGTGTCCACTCGAACTTGTCTACTTTGCGCAGTGATTGGTAAAATGGTAGGGCCTTCTCGCCCATGCGGTGATGAACACCTTAGTGCCGCTACTTGCCTGCGAGCTGAGCAGCCCTTGAGGTTTTCGGCTTCTCCATTGTCATGATAGCTTTGATTTTCTTTGGGTTCGCCCGATCCCTCGTTGAGAGATGAAGTATCCGGCGGTGACACGAGGGGCCGAAGGTGCACTTTTGGATTGAGCTTGATCCTGTGGCGATCAAGGTTGTCGAGCGTCTCGCGGAGATCGTCGATAAGTGTTCTTGCCTCCTTGGTTTTGATGACTATGTCGCCGACATAGACTTGGACGTTGCGACCGAGATGGTCCTTGAGGCAGGCTGCATGCATCGCTGGTACGCGTGGCACCCGTTCTTTAGCCCGAAGGGCATTGTGTTGTAGCAATATACTCCGAACGGTGTGATGAACGCCGTTTTCTCTTGATCTTCGACCTTGAGTCGAATCTGGTTATAGCCTGAGTAGGCATCGAGGAAGGAGAGTTTCTCACAACCTGCAGTCGAATCGATGATCTGGTCGATCCAAGGGAGAGGGAAGTGGTCCTTAGGGCAGTGTTTGTTCGATGGCGTGAAGTCTCGCACATCCGCGGGATGTCCGTGTCCTTCTTGAGACCATCACTGTGTTTGCCACCACTCGCTTTCCTTGATTTCCCGGATGAAGTCTGCGCAGTAACTGTTGATCTCTTTGTTGATAGCTTGACTCGTGGCTTGACGTCTTGGATGGACTGTTTGGCCGCTTGGTGTGCAGGAAGACATTGAGTGCGTGCTTTCGGCGAATTCCACAGGAACTCTGGCATGTCCGCAGGACACCAGCGAAGATTTCAGTGCTCACGGAGGAATTCGACGGCGTGCTTTCCTATCGCGGTGTTGAGGTCGTTGGCGATTAGCGCCGTCTTGGAGGCATCCGTTGGATGGACCTGTACTTTTTTGGTGTTGATGGTGGAGTCGAAAGACATATCAGGTGCGTTCTGCTTGGTGACTGGGGGTAGCCCATTGTCTGCCGCTTCGCGGAGCCTTACAAGCTCGTCTTGCATGCCGAAGGACTGAGAGATTTTGTTGAAATCCCTGTCGCATTGGTCCAATCGGGTGAAGCTCCCGTGGACTGTGATGGCGCTTTGGTCCTGCATCTTGAGTAGTAGGTATCGTGGTGTGGGACGGCCAGAACCTTGCGAATGCTACGCGTCCCGAGATGGCGTGGTATTGCGATGGCCAGTCCACCACTTCAATTCTAGGCGCTCTGCCGAAAGTTGTCGGTGTCGAAGATGACGTCGAGCCCTATTTTGCCCGGGGAAGATGCCTTCCACAGGACAATGCCGTGGAACTTTGTGTCTGATTGTTCCAGGATGCATTGCGGGATCCGCATAGCTGCTAGAGTGCTTGTGAATATTAGGTTGATGCGCTGCCGCCGTCCATGAAGACGCGACTCATCTCGAAGCCTCCGATCTGCGCCTCCAGCACCAGGGCAGCATGACCTGGGCGAGGATCTGCAAGGGTGATTCAGCGGGTGAATGTGATGCAGGACTCCGATCCGCCGAGGTACTCGAGGATTTTAAGCGGGTTATCACGGCCATGTTGATTTGTCGGGTGATTTTCTTACGCATCCTGTTTGTGGGGCGCCCATACGTATCATATTGAGTGCTCCTTTTGGTGGGGGTAGCGACCCGGCGTTATTTTTGTTGGTGCGATTGGTTGATGTGGGCCTCAATAGGCGGCGTGGAGGAGCTCCGTGTGCTATTTCGCTGGCGTAAGTGCGTTTCGAACGCAAGAATTGGAGCTTGTTGCCTCATCGTACCATGCTTTCGCTGAGTTTCGGAACTTCGCGGCGGTCCTTGAGCATGTGGCTAGCTTTCTTTTTGCCATCTTGTTTGTCGATGTAGAAGTGGATGGTGCATGGACCGAAAGTTTGTCGAGTGCTGAAGGTCCGTTGTCGCGATGCTACAGCGTTGGTCGTCCGTTGTCGCGAAGTTTCCGCTGCGATATCCTCCTGCTCCGGCTGTTGTCGTTCTGGCGTCGGCGTAACGGCTGCGACCATGTCGGGTCCGTCGCGGTCCTCGTGACGCGGTCTCCTCTTCTTGCGGGCGTTCGCGTCTTCGGTCGTAGTCGTCTTCTTCGTCTGAGTGCGCCCGCTGGATGCAATCTTCGCCATCTGCCCACCTGTTGGCGATTTCCATGAGCTGGTCGAGTGTCTTGGGCTTTACGCGTCCAAGTTTCTCCTTGAAATGCAGGCGTTTGGCGCCGTCCACAAGGCGTCGATGGCCGCTCTTCGGAGATGTGTGCTGGAGTTCTTGGTCGTAGACCAGCGTAGTATGTCTGACGAATAGATTCATCCGTTCTCACGAGTGCAGGCTCGCAGCTCTTCAATTGAGGCGGGCCTTTGCTGGTGCCTTTGAAGTTTCGGATGAAGCTATAAGCGAGCTCCTCCCAGCTTCGGATGGATCGATGATAGGCTCTAGCTGCCAGACCAGCGTCGCGCGTCATCTGCTGAAGGCATTACATGGCGGTTTCTTTGCTGCCTCCGTGAAGCTTGACGGATGACAGATGGTCGCTGAGCCAGGACTTTGGATCTTGCGTGCGTTGAACTTCGGAGTATCCGAAGGAAGCTTAAAGTTGCGTGGCATCTATGTTCGCGGACGGATCTGCTGAAGCATCGAGCCCCAGAGTTCTCCTTCGTCTTCATCCATCTCAGATTCGGATGAGCATGCGCGTTAAGCGCGTGCTTTGTCGATCTTCGCTGTGTAAGCTTGTCTCCGGCGTCGTAGTCGTGTTTGTGGCGGTGCGAGCTCTTCCTTCGAGGAAGGTCGTGTTCTTCTTCATCTTCGGATGAGGAGTGGGGCTCGGTCGCGCTGGCGGAGCTTTCTTCTTCGCTCCGTGGAGCATCTTCGTGAGCGCAGCTCCGATTAGTCCTAGTCCGGTGAGTGCGGACCTATGCATGGCCCTTTTCAGGTCCCCTCCGGAGGTGGGTGAGCCGCAAGATACGCTGTGGGCTGCCATGATCGCGCTTGTGGCGTCTTCGGGTGATGTTGCCGGCGTCCATATCCATGAGCGATGTGTGGAGGGTTCGGTCACGCCACGCCCTTCGGTCCATGTTTTCCACCGAGAGTGGTGCTTGTTTCCTTGATTTCCGTTTGTGTTGGAGCCGGGTCCCATGGCGGAGAGCGCAGCTCGTTGCGCACTGGACTCAGAGGCTGCTTTCTTGCGTTTATCGAGCGTCTCCTGCATCTTGACTTGCTTCTTGTGCTCCTCGATGAGGAGGTAGTGGTATGCCCTCAGCAGATCAAGTGGGGAGTCCAGAGGTAGGACTAGTTAGCCGCTTGACGGCGCGGCGTGCTTCGGCCCATCCTTCTTTGCTAAGTTGGATGAGGTGGCCCCTGTTTTCCCCGTTTTCGTCGTTTCCGCCCTGCGGGTTGGGGTTGGGCGGCGGGTTAGGCGTGTCTTCGTCGGTTTGGATGATTGCGCGGCGGATGATAGCGCTGCAGATTGGTTATTGCCGCGGCTTTCGGATTGAACCGTAGGTCCTTCATCCGAAGGTGGATCGCCAGATCGGAGTTGCGCAGCTGCTTCTGTAGAACTCATCTGTTGATGGTGACGTCGTATGCAGGGTGTGGAGCCCACGGCGGGCCTGATCGGCGGCACGGGCATCCGCCGGGAGGCGGAGGTGCCGGCTTGTCCCACAGGAAGCGAAGCTCCCGAACAGAATTTCGAGTCCGTCGCCTACGGGCTCGAAATCCTTCATGGTGGCCGGCGAGTGGGCGGTGAAGTCGAAAGCGCCGAAGAGGAGGTGATTCTCCGTCGCCGAGGAGTTGTAGATTGATCGGGTCGAAACCGTCACGACCGCACAATCAGCAGCCCCAATTCCCACAGACGGCGCCAATTGACGAGGTTTCAACTCGTCAATGCCCATTGTTATGGACTTGGGTTTTGGAGAAGATGGGGATGCTGGAGATCGTAGCACGGTTAACGGACAAGCAACGAGGGACACGGATTTACCGAGTTCAGGCCCCCGGAGGGAAAACCCTACTCCTGCTTGTCTGCTCTTTTATTGCGGCGGAACCGAAAGTTACAGGGTGCGCAGATTCGATCTGGCGTGGAGGTGTGTATGTCATAATCGCAGGGTGTAATCGTTGTTGGGTTGTGTGCGTGCCCTCCTCGTTGGACCCTCCTAGCCTTTATATATGGGGAGGCTAGGTCTCGGGTGCCAATACGAGTAGGTTACAAGTTGTATTGAAACTCTAGTCTTGTTCTTCAAGGATCTGAAGGCGTCATGGGCCTGGGCCACCCGAAAATCTTCATGGGCTGGCGTATATTGGTCGTGGGCCTTCCTTGGGCTGGACCAGGTATGCTGAAGTTACATACCCGTAGGGTATAACCATGTCAACTTCTTCAGAAAGAGTAGCACTCGCGAAGCGCGATCTTGCAGGGTCGCTAACGCAGTCGCACGATCATGATCTACCCAGAAGTATCCACTCTCCTGAAGGTGCTCTTGGGTGAGATCATGAAGGCGGATGGCAATCCTATCCCTCTCCTCCTGCGGACGGCGTGCACTAACAACTACACGAAGCAGCATCAACAGCATGAGTACAACGTACCATCGTGATTAACTATAAAGGAAAAGACGAGGATGAGCAAACTAACACTTAAACTGGTCGCCCAGCTGCGTCACCTCACCAAGCAGATATTGCTCGTGGACGGTGGATTTTTCAGCCTTCGACTTCCACACGTCCGCGCTACCACGGATCAAGGGCAACTCACGCTCCAGTTGCTTAACGCGATCACGAAGTCGTGAAAGCACGGAAAGCTCCTCTACCCTGGAGCAGGGTGGTGCCATTGTATCCTCAAGAGATGGCGAGTCCGGGGTTCCCCCCATAGGGCCACTTGACGTACCCTACCAAAAATCAAGCCAGAGGCAAAATAAGGCGACCAACTCAAAAGTCAAAAGTAACAGGTGCATTCAGGATCAATAAAAGTATCTACAAACACATTCGCCAACAGGCATGTTCTCCAATCAAAAGAGCAAGTTCATCAGCTATTACAAGGAACTAACTACGGAGCAGCTGGCTTCTTCGACTTCGATGACCTCGGGGGCTTCATCAAGTCCGTGGCAGTATCAGATGCCACTGACTTTCCACCGGCCCCTGAGGCCAAAGTTTTCGCCGCCTTCTTCGCGCAATTGAGCTCCTCCGAATACTTGGCAATAGTGTTTATCAAGGAATGGCCATATTTGGCACAGGCAGTCGCAAAGGGAGCGAATACTACCTGCTGACCATCTGCGCCAACAGGCATCGTCTTCGACACTGCAGAGGGATCCACTTCGACTCCGTGGGCTTGCACCATGGCAAGCGACATGATTGCGCCAGCTGCACGGAGGGAGTTCTTGTACGTGGCAGGCACACCCCCAGCGAGCGACTCCACCAGCTCCTCCACATTGTCGACCAGCTCCGCCTTCGGCATCAGCTCCTCCTGGAGGCGACTCAGGGTGGCCTTGGCTTTGGACAACGTATTTTGGACAGCGGCGCTACGATCTTCGACCGCAGATTCGCACCCGCCAGAGCGTCATCGCGACCAAGGGCTTGTGGATCAAAACTCAAGCCGCCAGCATCTACACCAAAATACACACACGAATCAAACATCTAATGCCACCGGAACTACAGAGGAAGAGAAGAACATCAATAAAATATCTACCAAGTAAAGGTACCTGAGAGGGCCTTGGCGACTGAGAATAGTTGCTCTTCGAACAACTTCTCCCTGGCTGCAAAGGAGGCACGCAGATCCTCTTCGCACTTCTGGGCTTCATCACGAGCCGTGATTGCCTCGTCGCGACCCTTCACAGCTGCGGCAAGCGTCTTCTCCAACATGGCGACATCACGCAGTAAAGCATTATGCTCAGCTACAAGGCAGTCAAAAATTTGGTTGTCAGTCGATTATACCAAAATACAGAGAAGACAAAAAGAATAAGTATAGAACACTCACTCTCAACCACGCGGTGACGCGTCTCCAGCATAGCATGCTGGCGACCTATCGCCATCACCTGCTCCGCCACCTGCGCGGCTTCCTTTACAAGGAGCTGTCGCACAAAACAAGGAGTCAGCAGAGGGCAACATAAGGGCGCTGACTGACAACTTATAAAAGAAAGAAAGATATACTTACATGGTCCTCCAGTGACTCCGAAGAAGATTGCTGAATCCTCATCCGAGCAACTACTCGATGCTCCCCTACGTGAGGAGAGCTCGAAGAAGTGTGCCCAGAGTGGGCCGCCGCCAGAGGAGAAGGAGCGCGCTCGACCTCTGTCTTGGCTTTTGAGGTCGCGACTCCTGATTCCTTCAAAAATTCGACGTCGCCAGAAGATGACGACGCCTCTTGACTGCAAGACAAAATCCGCACTCAGAAAGGGCAAACTCCAGGGCAAAGCCAACAAGAAGAAAACAAGAGAAGAATGAATGCGCTAGCAAACCTACCAGTCAAATCTGTCAAGATCAAATGTGTCCTCCGTCGACTTCGACGAAGACTCCTTGGGCAATCGCATCTTCTTACGAGAAGACGATGCCACAGCCCTCACAGGAACGACAGGAATTGGTGACTCTGCGCCAATAGCCGCGCCTCCTAGAGTTGAAGGAGTCGACGCGTCAGAATCCCCGCTATGCGAACGCTTGCGAGTATCCGGACTTTCAGACTCGGGGGCTTCCTCTTCCACATCAGAAGGGACAGTCGACTCAGACTCGTCCTCTTCCAAAGCTTCACGAGGAATAATCCCCTCAGGGAGGGGAGGCATGCAAGGCGACACCACCCACTCCTGCATACAAAAAGTAAAACAAATAAGCAACAGAAGACGCAATCGAGAAAATAAGCTACTGCGTAGCACAACCATACCTCAGGAGGAGGATTCGAAGCATCAAAAGGAGGAACGACTGGCTCGTTCGGAAGCACATCCTTGAGGGTATACTTCGTGACCAGTCGCACCCTCTTATCTACCTCACTCGCGGACATGCCATCAGCAGACACACGAGTGGGATCATCAGCGCCACCCCATTGGAACATGGGATGGACCCTTGCCTGGAGAGGCTGGACACGACGACGCAGCCAAGTCCTGACAAGGGCGCAACCTCCTCTTCTGCGCCTATGCGACTCTCGAGGTCGCAGACACGCTGATATAACACGTATGTTTCTGCGAGTTCGGAAGGCATGATCACGTTCTTCCAAGAATGCATCTTCTTGCAGGGAGTCGCGGGATCGAAGGGCGCGAGTCCAAAGTGCTCATCCTTGGCCTTCTGGTCGCGCACATAGAACCATTTGTCCCTCCATCCCTAGACGGACTTGGTAAGCTTGATATCGAAGTAGGTGGCGAATGGGTCAACATGGATTCCGCAACCACCTACGTCATAAACTAAAGAGCCAGATTCAGACTGACGCTTCAATTTAAAGATGCGTTTGAAAAGACCAAAGTGCGGCTCGACTCCGAGCCAGCACTCACAGAGAGTGATGAAACAAGCAATGTGGAGGAGAGAATTTGGGGACAGCTGATGGAGCTAGAGCCCATAGAAACAAAGAAGACCCCGAAGAAAGGGGTGAAGAGGCAAGGAAAGACCGTGAATGATGAATGCAAGAAACATCACTCGATAACCAGCGGGAGGCACGGGAATGGTCTCATCGCTGGGGACGCGCGAATCGGCGACTGCTGCAGAAATCACTCTGTCTTGGTGAAGAAGACGGAGATACGATGCCTTGATGATAGAGGGGCGCCATGCGCCATTGGTCACACGGGTGCCCGCGACCTTCTTCTTCCCGGCGGCGGCGGCACTGGTGACATAGCGTGAGCCACCTTCTTCTTCGCTGCAGCGAGGGTGGCCGCGGAATCAGCGGCAGCGCCTCCCTTCTTCTTCCCCATTGCGCGGCGGCGATGAGAACGAAGGAAATAGCTAGGGAACAAACGGAGCTGGTCCAGCGTCGTGGGGAAGATAAGCGCAGAGGAAAGCAAAAAAGCAAAGGGCAATGGCGATGGCAGCAAGGAAGAAAGAGCACAGATGGGAAATTACCGGTGCAGCATCGCTACTTAACCCCTGGAAGATGCAATCCAACGGCTGACAAAAACCCTATTGGACGCGTGGCACGCATTGCGCAGGACACGTGGAGAAGAGGAAGCGCGAACCGTCCCCCCACTTCTACCATTACGCGCGGAAATCGAGGAGGCACAGTTAAAAATAAGATTACGCACGCCCAGTCAAATCAAAGTCAGAAAATGGGATCCACCGCTCGTCACGTCCCGTCAAAGCCGCTCACGCGAGCAACTAAGGTCATACAAGCGTCAGCACTGACGTCACCAAGCCTATGAAGTGGAAAACTTCGACTATTTTTAGTCCTTGCTGGAGTCTTCGACTCCACCAAGCACTCGGGGGCTACTCCCATAGGGAGCGCTGGCTGCGCACCCTACGACTTTCTTTTTCTTGTTGCAGGAACATGGACAATCACAAAAGCAAATCCAACCACTCGAAACACAGTTCGATTATGGACATGTGTTACTCCCATAGGGAGCGCCGGAAACAAGCAGGCAAAAGACGACAGCAGTCGCAAAAATATTTTAGTCCCTGCCTGAGTCATCGACTGAAACAAGCGAAAAAGAGATGACAGCGATGCGAAAGTGTTTTAGTACACTGCGAGTTATCGATTGCACAAGCAAGCAAAAAGGCGGCGGCATAAAAGTTCTTTAGTCCTGAGTCTTCGACTCAACCAGGCACTCGGGGCTACTCCCATAGGAAGGCCAGCGCACCCTATGATTATTTGTGCAAGAAAAATTGTCTGTTGATAACATCCACACTCGAAACTCATGGCGACACCGCCTCATAATTTTTCCCTACAAAGAGACTGCGTCTCCTGGGTTACCCAAATCATCTCCGCGATGATAAAATTCAGATGCCGCGCCTACGGTGTGAAGGTAAGACCTGAATAAGGCCTGGCAACACATTTAACTACGCACTACCAGAAACATATCCGTGCCTACAGGCACGATGAACATGCCTTGACGGACGCGTTAAGTGCTCACATATAACTGGAATTCGACTCCTGTAAGACCTCCGCGGCCTGAGTCGAATTACACCAGCACTTTTCCAGATTCGAGTCCGAGGACTCGAATTTGAGTAGATTGCGTTGTTTCACCCTAAGGTGGTTAACTGATACCGATACTTCGGTTATATCAGGCACGTATATCAACAATCCCTATGACACAAATAAAAGCAATCGAAATGTACTCATTTAGGCACTCGAAGGCTTCAAAAAGTTCCCAGTCGAATCTGCGATTCCACTGGACACTCGGGGGCTACTGACATGGGTATACCCTACAGGTACTCGAGCTTGGTATATACGGTCCAAATACATACAGGCCCATGGTATCACCAAGGCCCGGAGGGAGGGACTCGAGTAACCTACGGACTCTCGATTGCTTGAAGGACAAGAAGAAGCTAAAGATAGAAAGTTTGAAGGGGAAAACCCTAACTTGTAAACGACTCGACCTGCTACCCGAGACCTAGCCTATCTATATAAAGGCTAGGAGGGGGCGGCGAGGAGCACACACGCAACCCTAGTTTTCACAACCCTCGCCAGATCGCATCTGCGCACCATTGTAACTTTCGACTCCTTCGATAATTCCACGAAGCGACAAGCGGGAGTAGGGACCTCACGAGGCTGAACACAGGTAAATCCTTTGTCCTCTGTGTGCTTGTTTGCTAGCTGATAGATGTCTCCAGCGCTCCCTCCTTCTCCAAAACCCAAGTCCATAACAATGGGCATTGACGAGTTAAACCCTCGTCATTACTTGTTACTTGACTCTTGTCAATCATAAGTGTTGGTAGAATGAATGATGTTTAAGATAAGATAGAATATGATAAGATGAGTTAAGAATGTATTAAATCTTGTTTTAGGGTGTGATCATATGCTAAGGTATGTTTAGCACATGATGAGTTAAATGAGGTTTAGAGAAGATAAGTAAAGCATCAAGTTTTACTTGTTCTTTAAGTATGTGGAGTGTGTTGATTTACTTTTATTCACGAATCTTACATCTACCCTTCCTAACATAGAAGTTTACCAAAGATTATTTCAAAGTTGGAACACTCGGCATGATGAACTAGTCCTAAATCATCAGCTCAAGTGGAACTTCAATCACTTTGACAAGTTCTATCAAAAACCTTTTAGTTGGGCCAAATTTTCTATGCATGTATGCAATGCACTCAGCTATCATCTACCCTTTTTCGTATATCATGATCTACGAGATATTACATGCGCTCCACTGCGACCAGTGCCGACTACCACCTCGTTGAGCCCTCATGCGTCGTTGTCCTCGACCTGCACCTCCATAGTGAATGACGTCCGTGACCACACGTTTCCAGGGATATGTTCTCTCCAGCACCAAGGCCCTGCGTCGCCTCCTATCTATATCATGCCAACCACGTTCTTCCATCACCGGTGGCTGGTGTTGCCTTCTTATTTTCACGCGCATGTGCGTCGAGCCAGTTACTCATGTGCTCTATGTTGTTCAACATGTGGCTTGGACCTGTTGTTGCCCGTTCTACTACAACTAGACAGCAACGACAGACACCTCTCTAGCTAGCAAGCCAAGTTTTGCAACTATGTACTATAGTCACCCCTTTGGGTTGATGACCTCTCAAGTTACACGCTACCAAGATATTCCTGTGACCCATTCACTATCAAGACCTCCGCATTTGGGTGTTATTTGGGGGTAGATGACCTAACTGCTTCTTCATGGACCCGAAGATCTCCTTCTCGGAGTCGATGACCTAAGATCGTCGACGCATGGAACCGATGACCCTAAACCCGAAGATCTCCCTCACAGAATGCCAAGTTCTCCTTCATAGATGATAAGTTCGTCAACACGGATCCAAAGACCGAACCTGACGCTTTCTTCCTCCTCTCCTATCCAGAGCCTATTCCTAATCCCATCGAACCCCAAGACCCCTGGTTCCAAACACCAATGTGTGACCCTAAACCCCTATTTTTATAAGATGATATTTAACGTGTGCATATTCAATTACTCATACTCGCATACATATCTTGTTGTTTGGGGGTATTTAGTCAATTCACCTAATAAATAAATCTAGAGTGCATGCGGGATATTGTTGTCTTATTCTGACTCTATTCAAATTATGTAGCTCAGCGGTCACATACTTTTGACATGTTAACCAACATTTAAATTGAGGGGTATCTAAATAACTTGAACAACCTAATTAATTGTCGGGATTACGGTTTCACTTAATATGGCTAAGTCGCATCATCTTGTCGTGCCATGCACCATATCATAATCATGTCGGATCTTCTGCCGTAGTATTAAATATTACATTTGTTGGTTCTTCTAGTGTTTTGCTTCTTTCCGGATAGGACGATGAGCTGATGTGAGCTTTGGCAAGTTCTTCGGATGATGTATCTTCGATAATGTTTCTCAGGCGCACATTCTCCCTCCTGCTACCTATTTTTAGCTTTATGGATTTACTCCTATCTATTGCTATCCATGTTGCGATGATTTAGTTCCCATAAATTTATACTCCTTGTAGCCTATATTTGCCTTGGTCACCTCCTATTGTTGTTGTCTAGTAGATAGTTGGCATTGCGAGTCGTAGATGCTTTCTCGCGTGTCTGTTCGAGTTGTCAAGTTTCACAGTCGTAGGGAGGTTATCACATGCTTAATGGTGGATATAATCATGGTTCTACTTACAACTTATTAATTAAATATTGGGAGTAGATATAATTAAGAAAGAGGTACTAGTGGACAAAATAGTTGAGATTTGGATTTTATCCCATCCACTTATGTCCTCCTAGGACCCGAGTAACTAAAACTTGTTCCTTCAGTATCACACTATCCACATGTGGGAGCCTTTCTAGGATCCCCTAGGCTTGAACTTGATTTTAAAGAATGTTTCCGGGCCATAACTAGTTCGAGCTTTATACATTACCTACTATACATATGCCATATTTTACATGTTATTCCATGTTTATTACATGTTGCTCGATGATCATTTATTACTGTTGTATAGGAGAGGCACTCTGTCATGGGAATATATTGTCTATGGACTCTACTCGCGTGACAAGTGCATGTAACCTCTAGGTCCGTACGAGACTTAGCTATACCTCATACGGGTAGATATTTTAGTTGCTCCCTAGAACATACTCTGTTTTTTTGTAATGGTTCTATCGTGATGCCTTTTTGCTTTTTATTCGTTTGCTTTTTTCGAGGTTTATCGTGCATGTGTTGCTATTTATGCACCCCTGTAGGGTTAAATCTTTTCGAAAAGTTGTGTTCGTGGGTATGGACGACTTGGAGCATAGTTTATCGATCATACACAACTAATACTAAAGTAGTGCAATGAATTTGACTTGGATATGACATGACTAGTAAGTATGGCAACTACAATGAAATGATTAATAAAGTGCTAATTGTGAGTTCCTCGGAAGGACTTGTTCATTTGGTCTCGAGGGAGAAATCCCGGGATGGGTTATGTTTGGTGTTAGTATCAGGTTGGTTCTGAATAGGTATCTCTTACCCCTCTCTAATAGCTGACAGTTGTATCGTGTCTCTGTAGGTTGTTTAGTGCATGCTTTGCTGCCACTAAACCCACCATAACTTTGTAGGCGAGAGTCGCCGAATTCTAAGACTCGTTGTGTACTGGCCTCGGTACTAACCCGCTGCCTTTTTCATTTTCCCTTTAATGGCACCCCTTTGCTTTGACGGGTATGTGGTTAGTGATGTTAGCAAGTTTTACCCTTCTAGCTGGGTCTGGGCAGAGTTATGGATGCCATTGGTTATTTTCGGGACTCTTAGTCCAATTTGTCTCTTATCCGTACTCGGATGTTGTATCATTTTTAATGTGATTTGGATATTTGTAATGTATATCTGTATTCTTGACTGGATGAAGTCGTTGTTACAAATATATGTTCTTGTGGGTTCCATAGTGGACTATTGTGTAATGATATTACTTTGTTTTCCACCCGCACGCAAGTGCTTAGTGGGCGTCATCGCATCTTTTTATGTGGGTTTGGCGGGAATCGTTGAAATCTGCATAGAGCTGATTCGAGGTAGTTACAAGTGGCATCAGAGCTTAGTAGTTGCGATACCCCATTGGTCCAGCCTATAGGATAACCTAGCTAACAGACGATGTAGAGTGTCAAAACTATTTTCCAAAACCCATCAGATAGATCTGAATAGCTCTGCTTTTACTCCTTACCTCCTTTCTATTCTCATCTTACCTTTGCGTGTTTTGAATGTTCTCTCTTACCTTTCTTCAAGTCCAGGATTTCTTGTGGTTAGATTTCCGTTGTACATATAGGATTTCGATTCCTTCCACTTACAACAGTGTTTCTACATTTGGGTTTCATGAAGTCTGATGAATCTTCCTTCTATTGTACCTTTCATTTGTCCCAAAATTCACAAAAAATTATATCTTCTGGTGGTTTCTTACATGATAACATCATCACCATCTTCTTATCCGATAAAGAGTGTGCATCACATCTTTGATTTCTTACAGAGCTTCATGAACACCACTTGTAGAGATCTTCGGTCTAAATTCCGAGAATGGGTTTCACGATTTTCCTATTCATGTACGAAGTAATAGTTTGGGTGCATGATGGATTGACCCCCATATCGACTACTCTTTCTATTCGCTCTTGTACATTGAACTAGATTAAGGTGTATTCTTTTCTCGTTCCATGGAAGTTATAGGTGCCTTTATGTTTTGAGACCTTTACCTTCACCTTTGTTCTACGGAGTGTTCTCCCGACAAACATGAGCAACAACCTCTTGTTGGTGGTGTTAACGATTCCAAGATGGAGCAAGAATCCTTGCTAGTGGTGTCGCAAGAATAAACACAACGCAAGAAGAGTCAGATCATCACCCTTCTTTCTCATACCATGGAGTGGATCTCGGGGCGAGATCACTTGTTAGTGGTGTCGAATTATAGCACCCAGGGAAAACCCGAATTAGAAAATGGCATGTTGTTTCAATTATGTCGAATATATGTCAACCCGAATATGCTCATCAGGAGGTTAGCCGGTAGGTGTGGCAGGCTCATGGCCCACCCCTGAGACCCGAGCTGACTAAATCCTAGTGCTAGGTTGCTTCAGGGGAGTCACATATGAACCGAAGACTAGAAGATCGAAGTGCAAGATAAGAAGAACTTAGTCGGTACCTGTTAGGACTCCAACTCCTATATCGACACAAATACTTGTAAACCCTAGGCCGACTATGTATATAAAGCTGGCCTAGGGAAGATCATAAAGAGAGAATTGATAGCTAGCTAATAGATCACGTAGAACCAGAACCCGCCAGCTATGCGTAGTAGCCTTAGTCGTTAGAACGTTCTAACCCGATATACAAGCAACACAACAAAACATGAGTAGGTCTTTACCTCCAGAGAGAGGGGCCTAACCTGGGTAACTTGTGTGTACCAATCCCCTCCCCGATTCAACCTATGTCGCTGCGCTCCGCCCTAACGGTCCGTCTCGCGATGGTACGCGTCGTGGTATTCCCACGACACACCGAAACATGATAGTCCAAGCCCACTTTGAGTGATGACACAGACATGTGCATGTTATGACCGCACCGAGCAGACCGGTCTGCCCGGTTCACTCGCATCCCCGCCTCCTCTCTCTATTATTGGCTATCCAATAAGAGTCGCCATCTCCCTGTCATAATCTGTGTTAATACATAGAGGCTTTCCCTCGATAGGGAGTGCAAGGATCATCAACATGTATTGAAGTGTCATGGCCATCTCACCAGTCCGGAGGTGGAAACTGTGCGTCTCCGTCCTCCACCGGTTGACAAGCGCGGTGATCGCGATAGGGTTCATGTGCGGTGTCGATCGAGTGACCATATGGATATGGGAGGAGTCCTAGTTGTTGGATGTACAGAGTGTACCGCTCATCATAGGGCACCTTCGGTGAAGAGGACTCATGACACCTTAGTCGCATGGTTCCAAGTTCCCCCAAACGTACATGTTAGAATATTGCATATCCATCGTAACAAAGAAGAACAATATGAAGTAGGAAATTAATTTGTACTACCATGATTTTATCCGACATCAAGAAGGCCCGGTGTTGAACATCGTAGTGAGGAATGCGAATTTCTATCCTACATATTAGAAACATGACAAACAATAAGAATTTAAACTTTTTTGGAATTATGTGCTCACATAGTATAATACAAACTAATATTGAAGCATTGTGTAAGCATGATTTCATACATATACGAACTAATGCTTCATATAGCAAAGTTTTCACATCCCAAATATTCCTATGTGAGCAATCTAATATCCATATAGCAATATGAACTAAAATGTGAGCAACATGAGACCATATGAGCAATATGTGAGCACGTGAGTAAGTGAGCAAACATATGTTTCATATAGAAATATTTCTATCCCATAGCATGTTAGTGAATAAAAAAATATACGTATATGTGAGCAAATCTAGGTAACCCAGTGGCCGAGCTTCAAGAAAAATGATGGGCGGGCCAGACAGAAAGAGAATTTTTTTATTCAAAATCATACCGTTTTTGCTAGAAATTAGTTATTATTACTCAATACTTTTGCTTTCATTAGTTAAAAATCAGCAGTTAAACAATATATATATCAAATTGCTAACTAAGAAATCGGGGTAAGAAAGAAAACTATCTGAACGTGGAGATTTAGAGATGAGTAGGGGCTTGATTCGGTGGCTGGCTGCAGCTGCTAGCGCGTCTTTGCCGGGCTGCTGGAACTCCGGCCGGTGCCCCGACTCTGTGCCTACGGCGAGCCCCTGCCCCCATGGCTCCGGTAACACTTCTAGCTGCTGAGCTACTGCTGTTCCACTCCTTTGTGTACATAGATTTCTAAACCTAGCATGTCGTGCGGCCGTCCATCTGCGACCTACGAGACGGTCTGAGGATGTACGAATCGAACGAGAGTGATAGGGTCAGGAGAATAGGTGCTAAGAGCATCTTCACTCGTGGTCCTCAAAGGCCCCCAAAGACTTTTGAGGGCTGTCGACGTCAATTTTTGGCCCCAGCCGCGTACCCCAATTTCGTTTTGGCGCCCGCGCTCGATTTACCCGGCGCGCCCGATCGAAACTCAATTCCAAGGGAGGCTAGCGGGGGCGCCGGAGGGCGGGAAAAAGTTCGGCGGGCCAGCCTTGTCGGCGACCTAGCCGAAACTATTCCCTTTTCCCACCAAAATTAGCGTCGGTTCCCTCAAAAATTAGCCCCTACCTCCCACCTCCCCTCCCGCCTCGCCTCCCACTCCTGCCATTTCCCCCAGCACAGACCAGATCGCGCCACCATGCCACCGAAGAAGAGGGGCAAGCCGGAGAAGGAGCGGCCGGAGGGGATGACGAACGCAGAGTGGGCGTTCGACCTGCAGCGCCGGCAGGTCGAGAACGCCAGTCGCCGGCATAGAGAGTTCAGGGCGAGGAAGAAGCGGGCCTCGGAGGCGCTGGCCGTGGAGATGCTCATGGCGCAGAGAGCCGCCCACATGGCGGGCATGCCGAGCTTCCCCCCGCATGCGTGGGGGAGCCAAGAGAGCGTCTCGTCACCATCACCGTCTTCGGCAACAACCCAGGCTGGCCCGATGTCCCAGGACAGCCAGGGTACACCCAAGCTATCTCGCTTCTCGCCGTGCGGGCCACTCGACACGGGCGGCAGGTTCAACCCCAATGCCTTCAGCGCCGTCGACCTCAACAGCAGCTTCAACCCCAATGCCTTCAGCCAAGGTACACCCAACCTGGCCACCTCTCCTGCTCTCCGCCGCCCCCTCTTCCACGGCGGTATGCCCACCACCGTTGGTAGCAGCGGCAACAGCCATGGGGTGCTCGACGAAACGATGCTGGGCACCGACGCCATCATGACCGACATGATCAACGGTGGGGGGCTGCCACCGTTCTACATGCAGGGGGAGGCGGAGGCCTACGACGGCTGCGACGACAGCCAAGAACCCTGGGAGAACGAGGCCTACATGTTCGCCGAGGATGACGAGGAGGAGGCGCCGGTGCCCGAGGTGGTGCCCGAGGTCAAGAATAAGAAGAAGAACGGCGGCCGCGGCCCGAAGTGGAGCTCACGGGAAGACGAGTGCCTCGCCGAGGCTTGGAAATCAGTCAGCATCGACCCCTTCACTGGTGCGAACCAGAGCTCCGAGGCCTACTGGCTGCGCGTCAAGGCGGCGTACGATGAGCGGCGGCTCTTGGACCCCTACTTCAAGGATTTATACCACGACCGCAACGACTCCGGCATGTCGCACCGCTGGCACATGATCCAGCATGCTTGCAACAAGTGGCATGGCGTCGTGGAGGAGGTGCGCCGTGTCCATGTCAGCGACACCAACTTCGAGGACCAAGTAAGTGAGCCCACCGTGTCTACTGTCCATCGTAGCCTTTGTGTTGGGTCGCCGGCCATTGATCACGGTTGTTTGTTCGCTGCATTGCATTGCTTCCGTAGATGCGCCACATGATCACCGCCTACTGCGAGGACAACGACGACGTCGAGTTCAAGTTCATCCATATGTTCGCCAGGATCGAGACGTGCGACAAGTGGATCGAGACGCGCACGGCGCTCGCCAAGGGAAAGTACGACCCCGACGCGCCGCCAGCTCTCTCCTCAAGAGGTCGTCCGATCGGGCAGAAGAAGGCCAAGGCGGCGAGGGATGCCGCGCCAGCCATCGAGAAACTGCACAACTCGATCATGGCCTACATGGCGGATGCCGCCTCGCACGCTGCCGAGAGGGCGGAGCAGGCCGCCAAGATGGAGCAGGTTACCGCGGTCAGGTGGGCGTCGGTCATCGAGAGGCAGGACGCCAAGCTCAAGCTGATCAGGGCCAATGTGGCCGCAAAGAAGAGGAGGGAGGACCTGTCGATCCTCATGGTCGACACCAGGGACATGGACGCCGACATGCGGGCGTGGTGAGAGGCCCAGCACATCACGATCCTGTACGAGGTCCGAGGTCCACCGGCATCCACTACCCAAGCACATGCGGCATCCACTTCGCCATCACCTGCGGCATCCACTACCCCAGCACCTGCGAGCGCACCGGCGACAGGCACTCCCCTATCGGCCGTCGATGTCGACACCGCCGTCTGATGCGCCGCTATGCTTTGTGATGCCGGCGCGGCTTCTTTTGATGCTAGACTATGATGATTTGCAGCGATTTGCGACGATGTGATCGTTGAGACTTTGTTTTGTAAGACTATTTATGCTATTTGCGACTATGCGATCGGCGATTGGTCGTTGTACCCGCCATAGGTTTTTTGTTGTTTAAATTTCTAATTTCTAATTTGGAGGCCGATATGGGGGTTACGGATTGGTCGTTGTACCCGCCATAGGTTTTTTGTTGTTTAAATTTCTAATTTCTAATTTGGAGGCCGATATGGGGGTTACGGCTGGAGACCACCTCCCCCCCCCCCCCCCATAGCCGGTATTTGCGCCCCCCCCCCCCCCATATGGTCTTACGCCAGGGTTAAATTGGAGGTTGCGAGTGGAGATGCTCTAATGGGCTTGGCCACTAAGAGCAAATGCAGCGTGTAGAGACGAGTCCAGGAATAAAGGGTGCCAGGTAACCCTAAGTCTAGCAAAGAAAATTTCCTGGTGGACCCTTTTCAGCTTTTTGCTTTCTTAGCGCAGGTCTTAGACTTACCTACTCCACTGGTTAGACTCAAGCTAAAGGAAAAGATTCCCTTAAACACTAGTTTTCTCATACGCTGCACAGGCTCTCGTACATAGCCATACGTGGTTTTCGCCAAAAATCCTGGGTGGGCCACGACCCAGTTCAGCACTAACGTAGCTCCGCCAGTGGACCCACGTATGTACACGTAAACCCATGCTAACACTAGCGCTATTTAATCTAAAAAATCAAGGGTGCATATAAATTTCAGGCCCCGTTCGGCATGGAGGAAAATCACGGGTATTTTGAAGGTTTAGTTTCCTAGGGAAAACTTTTCTTTGGATGTGTTCGGAACGTGGGAAACTGAAAGAGCAATTCCTTAGAATTTTTTTGCTTTCCTATGTTTTTGGCAAAATTTCACGGGAACTGATACATCCAGTCGCAGCTCAGTTTTTCGCGGATGCCCGAGACGAGGAGCTCTCGCAGCGACATCAGACGGTTAAAATAGGTACTCTAGTACTGAAACGTAGCAGACGTAAGCTTGTAGCTAAATATAATAATGCTAATCAATGATCTTCAATAGCTCCACCGGTGGACAGCCGAATTAAAAATTCTGCACGTTGTTGTTCATGTGTATAGTTTCCGGCGTTTTGCTCATCCAAACGCTGATACATGGATAATTCCTCTAGTTCTAAATCCTATAGTTTTGCACCAGCAATGCTTTCCTATTCCTACACGGTTTTCGGTTCCTTTGTTTTGCTTTCCCGTGTTTCGAACAGAGCCTCAACATTTTTTAGATGAACTAGGGTTTCTCTAAACTAGCAAAATTAGGACAAATGTGATGGATTTTTTGGATGACATAGAGAGGATTGAGAGAGAATACTTGGGAAATGGATCGGGATCAAGACCCTCTGAGATTTGCTTCAGATATAGTCGTTTTTGATGGAGGATTGGAGGAGGGGAGGAGAACCGCCATCGCCGCCATGCTCTCTGCTTCCTCTAGTTCGGGTGTTGGACTGGCATGGGTTGGTCGGGGCATGGCCGCGTGGCCCTTTTACCTAAGTCACGGTGTAATGCCTCAGGGCATGGCGTTACGCTATGCACTATAACATTATAGGGAAAGGCGTTACACATCCGGGTGGGGGCCCTCAAGGACCCGCCTATACACGCTGGCAGGACGTGCAACGCCACTCCGGACGTTACACGAAAATGTTATTCAGATAAAATAGTTTCACCTATGATTTATTTTTTTAAATAGTTTCGCAGCAGGATTGTTTTTGTCTATGTACTTTTTGGATACGCCGGTCCATATGTTTTTCCTCGCAGTCTCGGTCTGTAGTATTTGTCATGTACGAAAATATATTTTGATGTTTTATTAGAGCACATACAATACGGTGACATCAACCTTCCTGTAGGGAATATGCTATATGGGTATCCTCATAGCATGTCACCACTCCGCCTAACCCGGGTGGTCCATAGTTGATAGCAAGACCTATGGCCTGCTAGGCGGCCTAGTTAGACGGATCCAGAAGGAAGGCCCATGCCGGATAAAGGAAGGCTACGCAGGAGTCACCAACGTACTCGGAGCCTTGGAGTGCAAGACACGAAGGACTAGTTCGTATTAGTGTAGAACTCTTTACCTTGTCCGGCAAGGACCTTTCCCTGTAAACCCTAGGTTCTTGTGCCTTTATAAGCCGGACTTGTGGGAGCCTTTAGGGCAAGATACAACAACCTAGATTGCCACGTACAACGTGCAACACCTCGCACAGCGAACCTATCTCTATAACTCGGCGTATTGTCATTATAGTGATTTATAGCAGGAGTAGACTTCTGCCACCGTTGTGGGACTTCAACCTGGGTAAGCTGTGTTACCTCGTACCCGCCAACTCTCCGCCTTACCCCACGTCTCTAAACACGCACTGTGAGGACCCCTCCATGACGTACTCGTCGGCAATACCACGACAGTTGGCGCCCATCGTGGGGCAAGAGGCGCTTCGAGCTCTACACCGAGCGAGGTCCAATCTCTTCGCAGGAATCAGCGACACCGTAGCCATCGGACGCGTTCTCTTCTCCGGCAACATCCTAATCGTCCCTCCAGATGAGTTCTGGGTGCCGGCGAAGACGAACCCTACGCGCTGCTCCGTCATCCCCTTCAGAGACATCCACATCTTCATCGGCGAAATCGACTCGGGGCCTAGCTCCCAGGAAGTCGGAACCTCGTCAAGCCCCGCACGGACCACCTATGAGCAGGACACGTTCGCAGAAGGATCTGGGCCATACCTCTCCTTAGAGTATGGTGGCTCGGATCAGGAAAATTCAAGGTCCACCCAAACCGCCCATGTGCAGGATATAAAGGTGGAAGGACCCCGCAAATCCGCTTGGCTTCCCCAAGCATTAGAGATGCGCAAGTCACACTTTGTCAGCATACTCACCAACTTCGATCTGGCCAGATGCGTTCAAAGGGATGGAGAACCTCCCCGCGAATACCTCGCCAGATGGATGAGGGTGAGGGAAACCCTAGAGGGCGACCGCACCGACAAACTCGTGTACCACTTCGTGGAAGGGCTCACACCCGAAACACTCCTCTGGCATACCCTCCGAAGGCGGCAGGCCGTAGGACCTCTCACCCTTGGTGAGATGGTCACCATCGTTAACAAACACGCAGATGCCAAGGAAGAGGTTGAAACGGCGATCGCCGTCATAGCTGGAGGAGGAAACAACAAAAACGGCCCGCCTCCATCACCCTCCACATCCGTCATCACCAACACCGAAGCCAACTCCGACTCCATCCTTGACGTGATGTACGCCGACATCAATATGGATGGCGGCGTCTCGGACGCTAACTCGGAGGAATACGATTCTATTATGAGGGAGATCGAGCAGGAGATCGAGAAGGAGGAGCGCACCGAGAAGACCAATGCTTCCCACTAGGTGCTAGTCGCCATTGGGAGCGTGATGGAAGAAGACGGACAGGAACCAGAACGTGAGAGAGCTCCGCCCACGCCAGCAGTTACCAGAACGGCAGCAACCAAGAAAGCCGCCGAGCCTCCGGCTATCCGCTCGCAACCGGTGCAGGAACTCGCCACGGCCCCTAGTACGGCCCGACAATCAAATCAGTGGCCAATGCCACCATCAACGTCTGCAGCTAGCAACCCATTGGCTACTCCTGCCGACAAGGCAATTTACGGCGCACTCCTCGTTGATCCTATCACCGTTGCCCATATCCGGAGCATTACGGAGCTTGATGAGAAGCGCACGGCAATCCTGGCGGAGGCCAAGTGCATCGCAGAATAGGGTGCTAAGCTGGATGAAGATATGGCTAGGGCGCAGCAATCCATTAAGGCAGCAAGAGCTATGAAGGCAGAATACAAGCAAATGTTGTTTAAGCAAAAGGCAAAGAAAGCACCAGCTCACATCGTCGAAGATCCCGGCGTTCGGCGTAGGTTGGGGTATGAGGGATCCAAGCCGATGAAAGCCACCCCATACATTGATTCAGAGGGGAGGCAAGTCATGCCAACTCTTGCCCTCAACATCGTCATCGCCAAGACCCTCCTAGAAACAGGACAGGTCGCTAGAAGCAGTTTCTCAGGTGTACGACCTTATCGCTAGGGCATGCAAGCACCAGGAAAAGGCTACCTCACAGAGACTCGAGTCCAACCCGGAGCTTTGCTAGTCAACCCTGAACAGCCACAGAAGGGCAAAATCTCCCCGTGACGAGGGATCCCACACAGGCTCCACAGAGCGAAGACGGAGGGAGGCACACAACAGGACTAACGCCATCCCCATATCCTCCGATCATGGAGAAACGGCTCATCCCTGCCGGTCGCCACCTCCACCACCATCTCGGCATCACGAGGAACCAGAGCCGCGCCACCGTAGAAGCATGCCACTGCCAAGGCGTCCCCAAGACGGCATCGTTATACGTGACTAGGGTGAGCAGCCCCGGCATGCCGCAGAGCGCAGCGGCATTGAAGGACATAGGAGCAGATCCCATAAGGAGCCTCCACGTCTGACAAACAACCGCGATGGGCATGAAGAGTCGTAAGAGGGCCACAGCAAGAAAGTTAACCCACCGCCTCCACCGCCACCGTCGCCACCTAGAAGCCATCATGGCAGAGGGCATGGTGGATCTCATAAATCGCACCACAAATCCCCTCCCCATGATGGAAAAGGGAAGAAGCTAGAGCCGTATGACGCACGTTCGTGGCTGGATAAGATCCAAGAAGCTCAGGAGCTCCCATACCTTGGGCCACGTTGTTTTGGACCAGTAATACGAGCCACAACCTACCCAAAGGGCTTCCGGATAGACAAGACCATCAAGCCCTACAATAGCACTGCCAGGCCAGCAACGTGGTTGCAGGACTACAGCAAAGCGATTCACATCGCAGGGGGAAACCCCAATGTCGTTGTCAAGTACCTCCCACTCATGTTGACCAGCACCGCCCGGTAATGGATCGATGAATTACCAGAGAAATCAATATGCAATTGGTTGGACATGCATGAAGCGTTCACTAAGAACTTTGAGGGTACATACAAACGTCCCTGCACTGTCGAAGACCTACAGCGGTGTGTGCAAGAAAAGGATGAAACCTCTCATGCCTACCTCTCTCGCTGGCTGGATATGAAAAATTCTTGCACAGGGGTGCACGAACAAACCGCTATGGCCGCCTTCGTCGATGGTCTGGAAAAGGGGACTTTGCTCCGCCATAAGTTGAAGCGCAAGCAAGACAACAATGAGCTCACCCTCAACACAATGATCACCATAGCTAGCGAGTTCGCCGCTACTGATGATGACGCGTGCGGATCACTCCTGGCTATAGCAATCCCTACCCAGGCCAGAAAAAACAACAATAACAAGCGGAAGAATCCGCTTGAAGCGAAGCAAACAGCCGACATGGTCACCGCAACGTTCACTGGCAGAGGCGGAGGCGGATAGCGTGGACGTGGTCGAGGGGCTAGTAGTGGCTAGCAGAGGGGTGACTCTACACCCTCAGCGCCCCGCGTTCCCCAAACGTACGAAGAGTACAATGATATGCCGTGTTTCGTCCACCTTGACGCAAACGTCAAAGCCACCCACACCAACCCCTCCAATGCAAATTTGTCAACAACCTCAAGGAAGACCCTGAGTCTAGCTATAAGCAAAGTCGGAAAAACAGACCTCGCGGAAAGGGCAAAGGGAAGAAGGAGGAAGAGACCAAGGAATCAAGTGATATGGATGAAGATGTGGAACCCAAATCTTTCGACAAGGGAGAGGATAAAGGGAAAATCCCTTCAAAAAGAAGGATCCATGTTACCATACCTTCCTTGGCACTCCCACCATCCGGGCCCAGAAAACCTCTCTGAGGATACTGATGGCCACCCGCCCTCTGGTTCCCCAGTACGTCAGGTGGTCGGAAGTTCCAATTACTTGGGATAGGAAGGATCACCCAGACCTTATCCCAACAGAGAACCAGTATGCCATGCTCATCAACCCTTTGATTGACGCCACCGAGTTCACCAAGTGCCTCATGGATAGTGGAAGCAGCATCAACATCATGTACCTGGATACACTGCACAAGATGAACTTGACGGAGACCTAGCTAAGGAAGAGCAACACTGTGTTCCATGGGGTTGTCCCCGGCCGACAAGCAAATTCCTTGGGCTGCATCACCCTTTCCATCACCTTTGGCGATGTTAACAATTACAATCAAGAGCGCATGACCTTTGAAGTGGTGCCTTTCAAGAGCGTGTACCACGTCATCTTTGGACGCGACATCTTCCACTCCTTCCTCGCAAGGCTATGCTTTGTCTACAACAAGCTCAAGATTCTCGGGCCAAAGGACGTCATCACCGTTGATGGAAGCTTCTCCAAGGCACGGGAGTGCAAACTCAGTGAGGCCGCCTTAGCCGAAGCAGTCCTCTACGGGGAGGAGTTCAAGGAGATCCAGAACCAGGTCGATGCCTCAGAGATGCCGGCTTCGAAGAAGCAGATCACTGCTGTCGAACCCGCCTTCAAGGCCGCCATCAAGACCAAGCAGGTGGAGCTTGTCGAAGGAGATTCCTCCAAGACCACCGCCATTGGCACGGACCTAGATCCCAAATAGGAAAGTGCGCTCGTCGAGTTCCACTGTGAGAATAGGGACATCTTTGCCTGGCAGCCTACCGACATGAAAGGTGTACCTAGGCAACTTGTCGAGCACAGCTTGAATATTGATCCAAATGCCAAACCGGTGAAGCAACCTCTACGACGCTTTGGTGATGAAAGATGAAGGGCTATAGGCAAAGAAATAGCTAGGTTACTTAAGGCTGACTTTATCCGAGAAATTATTCACACCCGATGGGTGGAAAATCCTATACTTGTCCCCAAAAAGGGAACCAATAAATTAAGAATGTGCGTTGATTACACTGGCTTGAACAAAGCATGTCCGAAGGATCCGTTTGCGTTGCCTCGCATTGACCAAGTCATTGATTCAACGGCTGGCTCAGAACTTCTATGTTTTCTCGATGCTTACTCAGGATACCACCAAATCCGGATGCGAAAGTCGGACCAACTAGCCACTTTGTTCACCACACCCTATGACACGTATTGCTACATCACGATGCCCTTTGGGTTGAAAAACACTGGTGCTACTTACCAGCGGACAACGCAATGTTGCCTACATGACCAAATAGGTCACAACATACACGCTTACATGGACGACATCACGGTAATGTCAAAGAAATCAAATGATCTTATCGCTGATTTGCAGGAAACCTTCGACAATCTCCGGAAATACAACATGATGCTGAACCCTAAGAAGTGCGTATTTGGGGTACCCTCTGGCAAATTGTTGGGCTTCATCATTTCGCATCACGGAATCGAGGTGAACCTGGGGAAAATCAAGGCCATCCTCGACATCAAATGCCCGAGATGCCTGAAGGACATACAAAGGCTCACAGCCTGCATTGCAGCAGTAAGCCGGTTCATCAGCCGACTTGGTGAGAAGGCTATGTCGCTCTACAAGTTGCTCAACAAGGCAGACAAATTCACATGGATGGATGAGGCTGATGTAGCACTTCAGGAGTTGAAGAGAATACTCTCCTTCCCACCAATACTTGCAGCACCGGTGTCAAGGGAGCCTATGTTAGTTTACATGGCGGCAACCAACCAAGTAATCAACATCGTCATCATGGTGGAGCGCAAGGAACCAAAGCATGAATATGGAGTACAGTGGCTCGTTTACTATGTAAGCGAGGTCTTGATGGAATCCAAGCAGCATTACCCGCACTACCAGAAGATAGCGTATGGAGTTTTCCTTGCTTCACGCAAGCTAAGGCATTATTTCCAGGAGCACCCTATCACAGTGGTAAGCAAAGCTCCACTGTCCGACATCATCAATAACATCGATGCTACAGGGAGAGTGGCAAAGTGGGGCATTGAACTTGCCGCCTTTGAAATCACCTACAAGAGACGCGATGCTATCAAATCACAAGCATTGGCAGATTTTCTCGCAGATTGGACAGAACTGACAGAAGACACTCCTGTGTTAGAGCCAGAATATTGGGTCATGCACTTTGACGGATCAAATCTACTCAATGGATCGGGGGCTGGTGTATTATTACAATCACCAATAGGAGAAAAGTTGCAATCCGTCCTGCAGATTCACTTCAATGCTACCAACAATATGGTGGAGTATGAGGCCCTCATTCATGGACTTCGCGTAGCCAAAGATATTGGCATCAAGCGCATAGTTTGCTGTGGAGATTCCAACTTGGTTTCCCAACAAGTAGTTGGCACCTGGAACACGCGGAACCCTATGATGGCGGCATATCGAGATAAAGTAGATGAAATAGCCAAGTGCTTTGATGGATACAAAGTCAAGTACGTCAAAAGGGAGGAGAATGAGGTGGCAGATCTGCTGCCAAAGCTTGGATCGACCCGTCGACCAATTCCGCCAGGCATTTTACTAGAACATTTACGAACCCCACCCATGAAGGGAGCGGACCCCGACAACCCGAATAGAGTAGATTCATTTGTTAACACAGTAAAGTGACCTCTCCGGCTTGGACGAAACCGTTCGTGGACTATCTAAAAGACGGAACTTTGCCCACCGACGAAGTCGAAAGACGACAAATAGTACGCAGAGCAAAAGTCTACGTCATCATTGATGGCCAGCTTTACAAAAGAAGTACCACATGAGTTTTCCTTTGATGCGTCTCCCAGCAGCAAGGTATTGAAATCCTTAGGGAAATACATCTCGGAGATTGCAGGCACCATGCCGCTCCCCGATCTTTGTTGGCTAAGGCCTTCCGACAAGGATTCTACTAGTTAACTGCTAAGGCGGACACCGACAAGTTCGTACAAACATGCCTTGGGTGTCAGTTCTATGCAAGACAACCAAGTGTTCTAGCTAAAGAATTGCGAACCATACCAATAACTTGGCCATTTGCAGTCTGGGGGCTGGACATGGTAGGACCTTTGCAGACAGCCGCCTGTGGATTCACACACTTGCTAGTAGCAGTGGACAAATTCACAAAATGGATTGGAGCTAAAACCATTAGAAAACTTGATGGGGCAACAACCCTCAAATTTGTCCGAGATCTAGTGGTGAGATTTGGTCTCCCACACAGCATCATCGTCGACAATGGCAGAAATTTATCTCTCGGAGAAGTTGAGGAGTACTGTCATGAAAAAGGCATCCACCTTGACCTAGCATCTGTGGCACACCCACAGTTAAATGGGCAAGTTGAAAGGGCCAATGGACTAATTCTGCACGGAATCAAGCCACACTTAGAGGCATCGCAACATAGAGTAGCTGGAGCCTGGGTGGAGGAATTACCATCTATCTTGTGCAGTTTACGAACAACACCCAACAGATCCACCGGCTTGACTCCTTTCATCATGGTTTATGGAGCAGAAGCAGTTCTACCATCTGATATCCTCCACGATGCACCAAGAGTTTCTGCCTACACGGAGGACGACGTTGAAGAATCCAGACGCTTATCTATGGACCTACTTGAAGAAGAGCACGTGCTGGCATGCCAGAGATCCGCCATCTACCAGCAGAAGCTACGTGGCTACCATAGTCGCCGCGTAAAGCATCACTCGTTTAAAGAAGGGGATTTGGTGCTTAGATTCAAACAGGAGAAATCATACAAACTATCCTCGCCTTAGGAAGGACCGTTCATCATAAGCAAAACATTGCTAAATGGTTCCTATTACCTCGTCGATATTCAGGAGTTGAAGGATAGGCCAAAAAATTGCAAGCGCAAGCAACGTGATCCGATGATGATTACCCGGAGACAGATCGGCCATGGAACATAGCACAGCTACGTCCCTTTTACACTTAGCACATTTATATTATGTAATAAGTTTCTTATATGATCAATGAAATAAATCATTTGGTTCACTCATATTCTCTGAGTCTTTTACCTCCTTTAGTTGTTCATTTTTGGATCATATAAACCCTTTATGCGCAAGTTTGCATTTGCACTTGTGAAAATTCCGCCTATGGGCGTTAGCTTAAGTTTTCTGGTCTACACGTTTTCTGAAGATTTTATGTGGATTCCGGAGTAGTGACTTCTCGGCACTCAAAGCCAGCGATTTTGCTCTTAGGTTCTTGACGGTGCTATTAAGCATCATCACCTGAGGGCATAGTTCTGTGATGCGAGTCTTTCGTCTCACGAAAGGTCAAGCATATGAACCAGAATAATGGATAAGCCAGCACTTGCTTAAAAAATATACCCATACTAGAAACAGATAAGTTGCAGGAAACTTGAGTACAAGTTTTTCTGCCTTAATAACACATAAGTTTTTCTGCATACACTTTGTAGAGATACATTTAATATAAAACATTGTTTTTCATGGCTTTGCTGCAGGAGACTTCGTGGTGGCATCATCAGGAGAGCCAGGCCGGGAAAGCTCGTCCAACTTGGAGGGAGATGGGGTAGACTCAGACGAGGCCATATCTTCATCAAGGATATCGACAGATATAAAGACATCTGTGTTGACCATTCTGGCAATCCTGGTGTCGAAGCCAGAGAGGGAATTCCAAATAGCATCGCTATCGATTTCCTTCCCTTTGTCATCCAGCTTGGGAAACCCGGAAGTCACTAGATTGATGTCGGCATTATCGTAGTGTGCCTTGACCAAGGACAGGGTCATCCTAGCACCAGCCCGGATGCAAGAGGCTTTCGAGTCCTTGACTTTCTCGGGGGCTCGGTGCAGGATTTCTGCGTACTTGGCCGCTAAGTCTACCGCCTTTATGTTAATCCCTAGAGATTGGGTTATCTCCTTGGCCTGGGCAATTTCGGTGCTGACGAAGTTGCCACCAAGAATCATGCATTCCTTGGAATCTGGAGCACCTTCACCCAGGTTGGCTAATCCAATGGGGGTTGTGGTTTGCGTAAGATACAAGGACCATGAGTACAAACAAGTCAAATGATTATCCAAACTACAGAATTGACCAAGACGAAGAAGGGTTACCAAAGATGCTCATCTCAGCTTGCTTGCACGTCTCCGCAAGACATCCTGCTCCTTGTGGACTATCTTGTACACCTCAAGATTCCTTGCATTCTGCTCTTTGGTAGCTTGGTTCTGTTCCTTGAGTTGTACAATCTCGTCCTTCAGGTGTCGCATCTCGGTGTCAGCAGATTCTTGCAGCACCTTCATCGCCTCATCATGGCCCTTGACGGCATCGGCCAGGTCCTTCTTCAAGATTTTGTTCTCATTGTCGAGCTCCTGGATATGCTTGGATTGCTCGATGATGCTCTTGGACTTGGCAATGGCTTATGTAAGACGGAAATCAGAAAGTACTATGAGAAGACGGCAGAAATAAATCCATGAGAAAAAGCAAGGATTTGTTGTAAGAAATAGACTCTGGCTATTTTTGATCTATTGCTTTAGGAAGGTTGTTTTACCCTGTTCAAGGTCCAGCTCCTTCCGCAAAGCAGCAAACCTCTCATTGGCGGCTATTCTCCGTTTATTCTCATTCTGCACAAGAAGTTAAGATGCTCAGTCTCTCTAAGAGCATCTAGTCCGAACTATCCAGTTTCAACTAAACGCTCGGGGGCTATAGTATAAGATTTTAAAATTAGCTAGTCTCTCTAGAGCATCTAGCGGAACTATCCAGTTTCAATTAAACGCTCGGGGGCTACATGGACAAGTTCTACACTTAGTTCTTTGGAGCACTCAGGCCAAAACTATTGATTTTTGCCTAATAGCTCGGGGGCTACAGTGGGATACACTACAAAGTAAAATAAGTGAATTTCAAAAGACTTACAATGACAATGACTCTAAGGTTGTTGGCCAGATGAGCAGAGGAATCATGGAAGGTCCGGGCATTGTTATAAATTGCATTGGCCTAAGAACATAAATGCATAGGACACATTCAAAGTTCATAAGGGTGACTAGATACAAATAGTCTAAGAACAAGCAATATCAAAGTTATGCATCAATCAACAAGTCTTGGGACAATGCACATTAAACTAAGAATGGCCACTATGCTCTCTCCATAGGTGCATAAAGATAGAAGATGGAGACTCAACATAAAAGTAAAAGAAAGGCCTTCATAGAAGGAAGTAGGGATTCAAGTCTCATAAAGAGCTTCCAGAAATTATGGTACTTATTAGCTTTCAGCTCTCATTGCCCCTATCATAAGCATCTTGAAGTGATTAAGGTTAAAGTGAACAAACCATGGAGTACATGCTTGACAAAGTATAAGATGGAAATCTCATGTCCCTTGAATACGAGGGCCGCTCCTCATGCTACTCAAGTTTAGTTACTGGTAAGTTCTTGTCATAGTAAGTACATGTGTATCATAGATAACCGCAAACGGGGTACCCCTTGCCCGATGATACGGAAGAATCCCCATATCAAAATGACAAGGCAAGCAGACAAAGAGCATCTCAACAATCTTCTTATTTACCATGGGAAAATGGTGCTTTTTCTCTCTTTCCTCTTTTCACATCTCTTTTTTTCTCAATCTCTATCTCTTTTTTTTAAGAAGAATGTTTCATAGATTGCTCATTATGGTTACGCTGCAGGTTTTCACCATTATTAGGCATGGATTAGACCGGCGGCCCAGGCATTTCTCTAACACACATACATAACTCCATGGACTTACAAGCTCCCCTTTCATTTCACACCAATGACATCCATAGACAAAAGAGCATGATATCAACTGGGTATAATGTACAAGTGCAATGTTGAAAGCATTCCCCATGACAGCATGGTTCTGCTAATCCCCAACATATAAGTGCAAGCATATACAACATAGATGACACAATGGTTCAAGTTTATTAGGGGCAAGAAAAGTAAAGTGTGCCATCAAGTTCATGAGAGCTTTAATCACTAGTTTTCTCATAACAAGTTTAATTCGGAAGGTAGACAAAAACATGAATATACTTGGAATAGCAAATGCTAATAGGTAGGTATGGTGGAATCTTTGGAATAACTTGGTTTTATTTGGAGTTGGATGCATGATTAGAACTCATACTTGGTTATGGAGGCTAGCAAAAGACTGGGAGCGACAAACTAAGAGAGCAATAATGGCCATAATCATGCAAAGCGACAAAACATCATTAATTAAAGCATAAAGTGATATTACAAGTCGAAAACTAAAGGATCATAAAGGCTATGGTGACTTGGATAGTCATAACATGGTGTGAGCATGTGCCAACTCAACCCAAATAAAGCATCAAAGGAGAATACCACAATACTATGCTTTAATATGCTAAAACAATGCATGATTCTTTCAAGGCACATTAAGCAATCTCAATTGTTTATAACATGTCATGCTACAGCAAAAATCACTAAGCATAAAAGCCAAAACAATACCAACCATGACATGACAAAGCATAAGCCACAGTCAAAAACAAACTCCTTTTTACCACTTAAGCATGAACTTTTCCTACTCTTTTCCAATCCAAACCAATCTATTTGAAAACTAATGTATGAATGAGGGGGTCCAACCAATTTATTCAAGCAAACTAAGCAAACCAAGCAATCGAAAACCAAAAACAAAAATAAATACGCTCCAAGAACAACACAACTGTGCATGAAACAATAAAAATGAAGTGTTTGGAAGAACCTGAGATTTTTATTGATGAAGAAGGGGATGCCTTGGGCATCCCCAAGCTTTGACGCTTGTACTTGTTGGATATTTCTTGGGGTGACATGGGTGGCATCCCTAAGCTTGAGCTTTAGTCCATTCTTCATCTCATTACATCATTCTTTCCTTAACACCTGAAAATTTTCCTTCATACAAAACTTCACACAATCTTCATTAGCAACATTAGTGCACTCAAGATAATAAGTTTTTGGGTTCAGTTTCAAAACCAATAAAACTTCCATTAAAACACAAGCTACTGTAGCACTTCCCTCAAAAATCTCAATTCCCCAAAAGAGAACCCAAAAAGGAATCAACAAGGAGCAAATACAAATAATGGCAGAAATATATCAAAACAGACCAGCAGGTAAAAACCAAAATTTTCGAAGACCTTCTGTTGCTCAAATCGAAAAGTGTTGAACTAACGAAAGTTGGATAACAACCTGGGGCAGAAGCATAAAAAATCACAGCTCAAAACGACATACAGAGATTTTACACGAATTTTACAGCAAAAAAAATTTGTCTCGGGACAACAACTTTCCCAAGCATTACTTCTCTCTCATTAGAGGTTAATCTTGGCACAAAAAGCAAATAAAAAGGATAAGAAGAGTTTATTACAGAGGTAATAACTTCCAAGACTCATCTAAAACTTTTGGGTTATCTCCCAATAAGTACTTTACTTTAACGCCTTTAAGTTAGGCATAAGAAGCAAGAAAAGCATCAAGTATTCTCAAATGAAGAAGCATTAAGAGCAAATTTTGTTTTAATAGGAGAGGCAAAAGGAATCTTCTCTCTCTTCTTAGGGAAGTATTCTATACCTTTCTTGAGTGGGAGTTGATATTTAATGGTGCCTTCTTTCATATCAATAATGGCACCAACAGTTCTAAGAAAAGGTCTTCCCAAAGTAATAGGACAAGAAGCATTGCATTCAACATCCAAAACACAGAAATCAACGGGGACATAAGCATTGTTAACCATAATAAGAACATCATTAATACTCCCCATGAGTTTCTTATTAGCATTATCATCAAGTGGGACATTTAAATAACAATCTTCCAATGGTGGCAAATCAAGCATTTCATAAATCTTTCTAGGCATAATAGAAACACTAATATCAAGATCACATAAAGCTTTGAGATCAAAATCATTCATTTTCATATTAATGATGGGTTCCCAACCATCTTCTAGTTTCATAGGAATAGAAGCTTTATGTTTCATCTTTTCTTCTTTAATTTTTATGAGGGCATCAGTAATGTGTTTTGTAAAGGCCATATTCATAGAACTAGAATTAGGACTTTTAGCAAGCTTTTATAGGAACATAATAACTTCAGAGATGTTGCAACCATCAAGATAAAAATCATAATTATCATCTAAAGTAGTAGATCTATTGTTTCCCATATTTCAAAGAATTTCAGCATTTTTATTAGAAAAGGTTCCATTGGGTTTACTAGCTTCAACATTAGTGGTAGTGATGGTAGAAACACTAATATATCTAGCAATTTCATCTTCTCTTTCCCACTTAGCATGCAATTCAGCTAATAGTCTAACATTTTCATCAATTCTAACTTGTATGGCATTAGTAGCAGCAAAAGGATTCTCAATAGTTTCAGGTTTAGCAGCCATTTTATTAAAAGAAGATTGTGCTTCATCCAATGATGCTATATTTCTTTTAGCATTAGAGAGTTTTTCCTCAATAGTTTTATTGAAAGCAGTTTGTTTACTAATAAAATCTTTAAGCATAACTTCAAGTTCAGAGGGTGCACTTCTATTATTATTGTAGGAATTTCCATAAGCATTACCATTATTGGGAGGATATGGCCTATAGTTATTATTACCAAAATTATTCCTGTAGGCATTGTTGCTAAAATTATTATTTCTTATAAAGTTCACATCAACTTGCTCTTCTTAAGCAACCAAAGAGGCTAAGGAAACATGATTTGGATCAAATTGAGCTTTCCCATTAACAAGCATAGACATAATAACATCAATTTTATCACTCAAGGAAGAGGTCTCTTCAATAGAATTTACCTTCTTAACTTGTGGAGCTCTCTCAATATTCCATTCAGAATAGTTAACCATAATATTATCCAGAAGCTTTGTTGCAGCACCCAAAGTAATGGTCATAAAGGTACCTCCAGTAGCAGAATCTAGTAGATTTCTTGAAGAATAATTCAGTCCTGCATAAAAGGTTTGGATAATCATCCAAGCAGTCAGTCCATGAGTGGGATAATTCTTTACCAAAGATTTCATTCTTTCCCAAGCTTGAGCAACATGTTCATTATCAGATTGTTTCATTATTTCACTTCTCATAGATATAATCTTAGCAGGAGGATGGTATTTTCCAATGAAAGCATCTTTGCATTTAGTCCAAAAATCAATACTATTTCTAGTTAGGGATTACAACCATTCTTTAGGTTTTCCTCTCAAAGAGAAAGGAAACAATTTAAGCTTAATAATATCTCCATCTATATCCCTATGTTTTTGCATCTCACAAAGTTCAACAAAGTTATATAGATGAGCATCAGCATCTTCAGTACCAATTCCAGAAAATTGTTCTCTCATAACAAGATTGAGTAAAGCAGGTTTAATTTCAAAGAAAGTAGCTTCAGGAACAGGTGGAACAATAGGTGTGCACATGAAATCATTGTTGTTGGTGCTAGTGAAGTCACACAACTTAGTGTTTTCAAGAGTAGTCATTTTTGTGTGTTTTTAATATGGAAAGCAAACTAGTACAACTAATTTTTTGTGTGTTTTTGATAAAGAAACAAGCAAACAAAGCAAAAATAAACTAAGCAAAACGAAAATAATAAAGTAAAGAAATTGGTTATGAGGGACTCCCCTTGTGAAGATGTCCTTGACTCCCTGGCAACGGCGCCAGAAAAAAGAGCTTGATGGCCCAAAATATATCGAGCTCTTTGGGGAACCCCAAGAGGAAGGTATGATGAGCACAGCAGCAAGTTTTCCCTCAGTTATGAAACCAAGGTTATTGAACCAGTAGGAGCAAGGAAACACCTCCAAGGTGTTGTTTCCAACTTGGAATCCTACACAACACAACCATAGAACTTGGCCCCAACTTACAGTGAGGTTGTCAATCTCACCGGTTTTGCTGAAAACAAAGGATTAAACGTATTGTGTGGAAGATAGTAATAGCTTGCAGAAAGTAAATAGAAAATAGTAAATTGTTGTAGATTGATGGTAAAAGAAAGGACCGGGGTCCATAGTTCACTAGTGATGATTATCCTTAAGATAGATGACATGTTGGGTGAACAAATTACAGCGGGGCAATGGACAAACATCCAGAAAGCATACATGCATATACTAATCATCTTGACTCCTATGAGATTTTATTGGGCATTACAACATTATACATAGACCATAATCCAACTGCATCTATGAATAATAATCCACCTTTAGGTTATCATCCGAACCCCCTCCAGTATTAAGTTGCAAGCAACAGATAATTGTATTAAGCATTGCGTGTAAAGTAAACAATACGATTGTTCTATGAATAAAGGATTGTTGTTTTCTCCCTAGTAGCAACAACACATCTAGTACCTTAGAGATTTTTGTCACTTCCCCAGATTACTAGAGGCATGAACCCACTATCGAGCATAAATACTCCCTCTTAGAGTTGCTAGCATCTACTCGGCCAAGATAGCAACTAACAATGGAGAGCATGCAAGATCACAAATAACAAAGACATGATAGAATCAATAATCAATCTGAAATAGCATCTCAATATCCATTGGATCTCCGCAAACACAACATGTATGATTACAAATAGATGATCTTGATCATGAACGGGGCTTACAAGATCTAGACATCATAGCACAAAGGAGAAGAACCAACCATCTAGCTACTACATGGACCCATAGTCTAGGGATGAACTACTCACGCATCACACCGGAGGCAGTCATGGTGATGAAGAAGGCCTCCAGGGTGATCTCTCCCCTCCAGCAGGGTGCCGGGAAGAGGTTCAGATCCCTCCCGATCTAGGGATGGAGATGACAGTGGCTACAAACTCTTTCGTGGAATTTTGATCGGGTACTTAGGGTTTCTATATCGGAGGCATCTTATAGGTGAAAGGGGAGGCTGATGGGGTTCCCTAGGCGGCCACACCACCCCCTGGCATGGGCCAGGCCTGGTCATGTGGCCATGTGGTGTGGCCGGCCTCTGGACCCTCTCCGTCTCGTATTCTGGCTCCGTGTCCCCCTCAGTGAAATATTGACTTTGGCTTTTGTCCCGTCCAATTCCGAGAATATTCATTTTCTGACTTTCCTGGAACCAAAAACAGCAGAAAACAGGCAGCTAGCACTGTGACATCTTGTTAATAGGTTAGTCCAAGAAAGTGTATAAAAATACTCCAAAGTGTGGACAAAACATAAGAAAGTAGATATAAAACAAGCATGGAACATCAAAAATTATAGATACGTTAGCAACGTATCAACCCTCCAACATCTTTGGAGGATTGCTTCAAACTAGCACCAGATTTCCTCCTGAAACGTACAAAGTATAAGTACAAGAGTTGAAAAAAATGTATGAACTGAAAAGTACAAGACGGAGAAGGAATACACTTACTCCACGGCAGGAGCCTTGGTGAGGGGAATGCCGGTGGATTTCTTCTTCTAAGCCTCTAAGGTGGTGGTGGATCGTCTAGAGACTCCACTCTCAGATTTCTTCTTCTTCTTGGCCTCGGCAGCAGCGTTAGAGGTGGAGCTCTTCCGCTTTCGCGCTGTCGGAGCTGGTTGATCCTTGGGGGCATCATCGTCGGACACCACTTGGATATCCTTTAGCTTGGGATCATAGAACTAGGAGGCCATCTGATCCCCCGCCAAGGTCGCCAGCCGGGATACAGAGGAGTGTTAGATTGACAACTTCAAGTCGGAAAAACCTTAGAGTATATAACGAGCAACAAAGGAAACAAAAGCTACCTCTGGGCATTTGCTGCAATCGAACATGTCATAGGTGATCTTGAAGCCATGCTTCCGGTCCTTCACCATGATGATGTCCTTTAGCCAGAGTTTGATGGAGTAGGTAAAGAAGTTATCCCATGAAATTCGCATGGGATCCCTCCTGTCTTGAGTATACTTGCACATCAACTCGGCGTGGTGCTATAAAGGCTGGATCCGCCTAACAAACCAGCACATGGACAAGTCCAAGCACGTTAGACCTCCGTCCACAAGCCATTCAATCCGCCTTATGGCGCAGTTGTCCTTGTTGTCGAAGAGAAGGAAGGCTGGGGTTCGCCATGCAGGTACCTCGGCGGCGGCTCCGTTGACAAAGTCGGGATAAGTCTCAAGGCGGTCAGGCAGAGGAATGTCTGGGCCATAGAAGTATGTGCGCTCCCAGTTCTTGCATGACTCATGCTCTACGATGTCGGGGAAGCGCCGGCTAGGCCGGATTTTGAAGCTAATGGTTCGGCAGATCCGCAATTTGTCCTTGGACTCTACGGACTCTCTCTTTATGGTAAAAAAGTATATGAACAGATCTAATCTAGGTTTGATACCAGAATCCTTCGCACAGAGCTCCAAAGTTGCTAAGTACTAAAATGTTGTTGGGAGAGAAGTTGTGGGGAAGTACCCGGAAATGCCGGAGAACATCCAAGAAGAATTTGGAGCCTAGCAGGATTATGCCACGTACCAGCTGAGATTTGAGGTACACTTTCTCTCCGGCTTGGGGAGAAGGAACCACCTCGCCGGCCGGCGCCGCCCGCTAGACCAAATCCTTCCCTGTGAGGAGATACCCCTTAGTGACCAGTTCTTGCAGGTCTTCGACGGTGAGGTCAGAGCCCCTCCACACCCCCTTGTGTGAATCATTGTCTTCAGCAGCAGCTTCTGGCGCCGCTCGTTCTTGGTCGTTGCCGGTGGTTTCCACCTCGGTGGTGTCAGGGACAACCACCCCCTCCGGTAGGACTGATACTCCTTGGGATGGCTCTAAAATAGCCTCGGGAGTTGCCATCATCGCAGGGACATAGCTGCTGGAGGCCATTGCAACGAGGAGTAGGTGGAGAAGAAGAGGGCTTTGGTTAGGGTTTTTTAGAGAAAAGCTCAAACAGTCACGCGGCTGGAGGAAGACGAAGAAGAGGAAGCGAATGCGGGTAAAAAAAGAAATTGAAAATATATAGACCTCGCGTCAAGATTCGTGCAGAGGGATCTAATGGATGGAGCGTTGCTGACATGGAGACGAACGTGCGCGGTAATTTTGCCACGTCCTCCGTCTTTGCCGCTTCACGGTTTCGGATTTCGCGTGTGTGATAATAGCTGATTATTAATTCTCGGTTTCTGTGAGTTTCGAGGTAGCATAGGTTGCACCCTATGTCATCCTTCTGACAGTTGCAGTGAAGCGTCATGTCTGAAGATTCTATCAAAGACGGAGATTGTTCGATTCTAGAAATGAAGATTCAAGGAATCTTTGGCTACATTGTGAAGCCGGAGAGGATTGCAGGGTTCTTTGGGAGACCTTTGAGATATTGCTTGACGGATTGCCGGCATCACTTAGAAGGGATATTCAAAGATCAATGGGCAAGACGGCACAAGATTTCAAAGTCCTTTGGGGCCTACTGTTGGGGATATGCTATATGGGTATCCTCATAGCATGTCACCACTCCGCCTAACCCAGGTGGCCCATAGTTGGTAGCAAGGCCTATGGCCTGCTGGGCGGCCCAGTTAGACGGATCCTGAAGGGAGGCCCATGCCGGATAAAGGAAGGCTACGCAGGAGTCACCGACATACTCGGAGCCTTGGAGTGCAAGACACGAAGGACTAGTTCGTATTAGTGTAGTACTCTTTACCTTGTCCGGCAAGGACCTTTTCCTATAAACCCTAGGTTCTGGTGCCTTTATAATTCGGACCTGTGGGAGCCTTTAGGGAAAGATACAACAACCTAGATTGCTACATATAACGTGCAACACCTCACACAGCGAACCTATCTCTGTAACTCGGCGTATTGCCATTATAGTGATTTATAGGAGGAGTAGAGTTCCGCCACCGTTGTGGGACTTAAACCTGGGTAAGCTGTGTTACCTCGTACCCGCCAACTCTTCGCCTTACACCACGTCTCTAAACACGCACTGTGAGGAACCCTCCATGGCGTACTCGTCGCCAATATCACGACAGTTGGCACCCACCGTGGGGCAAGAGGCGCTTCGACCTTTATGACTGCCATGTTGGATATTTGCTTAGTTGGAGGAGAGAGAAGTAAGAAAGATAAGGTCGTCTCCCCTTAACTAAGAGATGATATCTTAAAAATAAGAAAAATTTATTTCTTGGTTGTATCTATGTCTTCCTTTAGCAAATCAATTTCATACTAAAAATAGTCAGTTCTTATTAATTAGTAGAGATGGTACTAAGAAATAATGCATTGTATAACTTATATATATTGTGCTCTATATATGATGTGAAGGGATAAGGGAAGACATGTCTACCTACCATTTTAGGTGCCCTTTGGGCATCTCCACCGGACCAACCCAAACACACGACCTGTCCGGCCGACCGCGCCCAGCGGTGCAACCCAAATGTCCGCGCATGGCAAGAGACTCGTCACCGACACTGGTGCCAGTGTATTTCCAGTGTGTTCCTGCCACCCTGCCGCTTGTTAGGTTTCTTCCCGTCGTTTCTCGCCCCTTCCTACCGATTCCCACCTCTTCTTGGCGTTTCCCGCCGTGTCCAGGCGCTTCCATAAAAAGGGAACGCCAGCCAATGTAGGCACAACCAGGAACCCTACCACCATAGACCTCCATGCCTGGCGATCCCCGTCGCTGATCTGGCAGCCGTGACAATCACCCAGAAATCCCACCTCCCTATAGTGCCCGTGGTCGTCATGGCGTTCGGACCCTCCGGAGGAACCGGACGTGTTGCCACCTCCGATCCCGAGGTGCCCGTAGATATATAGGCTGACGTTCAACCACCTGCGGCACACCCACTACAACTACAACCGGACCACCGGCGAGCCTTTCTTGTTTGAGGTGATGGACTGCATCTTTCTGCTGGAGCACTAGCGGCATGTTGTGCTCACAGACATGTGCGACGAGCTCCGGGAAGTGGTGCAGGCCAATCCCGACGACATGCTCCTGCGTGCTCGCCTCGCCCAAGCTACAGGGGATAACGAGGATAACGAGTAACCACTATGCTTGTTGCATTAGTTCGATCCAAGGAGCTTAATCGCTAAGCAACCTGAAGGGTCTTAATCGTCTAGTGTCTGACCATAGTTTTGGTAGCAGACTAGTAGGATTATTGAAGTTGGGATGAAATCTACCAAGAGGATTTTCGGCTAATTATGGGTCACTCGCCTACACATATATCTATAAGATTATAATTGTTACATTTACCATTCATCCACCTAGCACAGTCACTATCACCATGAACTGAATCTCCCTGTGCCTTCTTTTGTCATTTGCAGGAAACAACAAACAAGCAAAGTCGTTCTTTACTTTTATGCTTTTTATTTATGAAGTTTACATTCTAGTTTTATTTAAATCTATCGCATTTAATCAAAACCCATTCTTATTTCAACACTTGCAGTCAATTCACTTGAAGACCTGTGACAACTTCGGGTGTGACAGAGACTTCACCAATAAACACTTACCTTTGGGCTCCCTGTGGGATCGATATCTGAACTTCGAAACTAGCTACAAACGATTTGTGTTCTTACAGTCATCAAGCTATTTTCTGGCGTCGTTGCAGGGGAGCTAAGTGCTAAGTGTTTGTATTTTGACATTTCAGGTGTTGCTACTACAAAATGTTCTCCTTAGGAGACAAAGGGTCTACACGCTCTGGTAGGACTTATTTGCCAGATTATATTGAGTGTGTGCCTGCTCAGAGGCACGAAGAAGTTATTGAAAAACTTTTAAGATCACATAAAGTTGAAGTTGAAAACCTGAGTGATATTAAGGAAATTATGTCTATTTATAGGACAACTCCTATGAAACCTAAGAAAACTCTCAGGGAATACAGTGCTCCAAGTTCTGAATTTCTTAAACAACCAATAGAGTTCCCTAATCCTGGAGTTAGAGAATATCGATTTGATGGTGGAATTATTAAAATTTTGCAAGAGAAAGCTTTTAGTGGAAGGGAAGATGAAGGACCAGGAAGACATATTAGAGAGTTTGACAATGTGATAACATCGCTTGGACCAAAAGGTTTACCCAGAGACTTCTCTTGTCTTAAATTATTTCGATGGTCTCTTAAAGGTAAAGCTCTAGACTGGTTATATTCTCTCCCTCGCCATATCATTAAATGTTGGGAAAACTGCATTACTAAATTCATAGATAGGTTTCTTCCTTTTAAAAAGGTAACTGAACTAAGAAAGAACATAGGCAACTTTAGTTAGAACGTAGGAGAAAACTACCCACAAGCATGGGAAAGATTCTTTGGAATGATTAGTAGTATTCCTAATCATGGCTATTCTGAACTAACAATTTTCCATTTATTTTACCATGGTCTCAATACTCAATGTAGAGAGTTTCTTGACTTCTCAGCGGGAGGATCAATAAATACTTTAACTATTAAAGAATGTTTGGAATTAATGTCTACTAGGGCTAAGAATGATTCTCTATATAATCCTAATTTTGGTATTAAGCTGGAAAAAGGGATACTTCAGATAACTCCTGATCTTATGCCTGAGGTACACAAAACTATCAAAGAAAAAAGGTATACCTTCTGAACTTGCTAAGGAAAACAAAGAAGATTTATTCCAAGTTTTTACTGAAAAAGATGAAACTAGAAAAGTTATTCAAGAATTAAAACATCGACAAGTAAAATCTCATAACAATTTGCATAAGCATTTCCAAAAACACAAAAAGATTTTGGCAGAACTCACTGAAAATTATGATGAGGTTGGCCAAGAAATAAAACTGTTTCACAAGTACCTTAGTATGATTGAAACTCAGTGTGAACAAATAGCATCTAGTTATCAAATGTTTCTTCGTGAAGACGAAGATATTTCTATTTCTGCTAATGTTGTCACCAGAAGGGGTGAAGTTGTTACATGACCTTTAGGACCACCGGAATACGAAGCCGAAAAAGAGCGAAAGGAAGAAGCCTTGCTCGAAGCAAGCCAAGAAGATTATACATTGGTGGATCCTCAAGATGAAGTTGAAACCTGAGAACAAAACAAGGAAGATCATAACGATGCATAGGATGATCATTATGACTCTGATGCAGAAACAATTAATCCAAGAGAAGATAAAGAAACAAGTAAGGAAGATGAAGTTGTTGTAGTAGAAAAGAAGAAAAGCAATAAGCAACAACAAAAGAAAGCAACGAAAGAGCCTGACCCCTCCAAAAAGGTAAAAGACAAGAGTAAGTCAGGTGAGAAAAATCTTCCTTATCCTGATCAAAAAAGAAAGCACTGGATGAGGTAATTTATAATTCTTTTACAAAGGCACTTAGTGACCTTCGTCTAGGAATCCCATTTGCGGATACGATCAAAGTCCCTAATTATGGTAAATTACTTTGTGATATTCTCAGTAGAAAGAAAGAAATAATTGAAACTATTGCCATGGTAACTAGCTATCCTACTAATGGGAAGTTGTTGTCTAAATCTGGAGATCCCGGAATACCAACTATTTCATGCTCAATAGGTAAAACTGATATTCACAATACCTTTTGTGATCTAGGATCAGGAGTTAGTGTAATGCCATACTCCCTCTATAAAAGGTTAGGATTAGGGCAGTATTATCCTACAACTATCACTTTACAGATGGCCGACAAGTCCACTAAACAACCTATTGGTATGTGATGTCTACGCATGCTTCTATTCTTGTAGACAGTGTTGGGCCTCAAAGTGCAGAGGTTTGTAGAACAGCAGCAAGTTTCCCTTAAGTGGATCACCTAAGGTTTATCGAACTCAGGGAGGAAGTGGTCAAAGGTATCCCTCTTAAGCAACCCTGCAATCAAGATACAAGAAGTCTCTTGTGTCCCCAACACACCCAATACACTTGTCAGGTGTATAGGTGCACTAGTTTGGCGAAGTGATAGTGAAATACAAGTAATATGGATGATTATAAGTGGTAATTGCAATCTGAAATAAGAGTGGCAACAAGCAAACATGTAATATGACTGATTGTAAACGGTGTTTAAATGCTTAGAAACAAGGCCTAGGGATCATACTTTCACTAGTGGACACTCTCATATAAATATCTTCTCTTCATTATGCTACCCTGAACTACTCTCCGGTTGGACGATGTAGGGCTATAACAGCACACCTTAAAGTTCGCATTCCCCATCTAGATAACCCCTCACTATCACCTTGAGCGCTAGATGGTTCCAATAAACACCACAATCTCATAGAGACATCCAACTCAAATTATACTCATGATACATATTTCTGTAACATTAGCCTAAGTGCCACACGGTGTGCACACTGTCAATTCACACACGTGGGGATAAGCAGAGATTAATTAAAGCACTTGAGTAGCAGAATAGATCTATAGATTACAAATCTCATGATCTCAATAAGATCATGCATAGAGAGAGATGAACACATAGCTACCGGTAGAGCCCTTAGCCTCGAGAGAGAACTACTCCCTCCTCATCATGGGAATCAGCAACGGCGATGGAGATGGCGGTGGAGTCGATGGAGATGGCTCCGGGGGCACTTCCCTGTCCCGGCAGGGTGCCGGAACAGAGACTTTTGTCCCCCAAATCTCCTCTTTGGTGGCGGCGGTGCCGTGGAACTTTTCGTGGAATTCTGATCTCGTATCTAGGGTTTTCATCTCGGGGGAATATATAGGTGAAGAGGCGAGGTCAGAGGTGTCCCAGGGTGGCCACACCACCTGGTGGCGCGGCCAGGTAGGGCCGCGCCAGGGGGTGGTGTGGGCCCTTGTGGCCCATCTCCACTCCTCCTTCTGGCCTCCTTCGTCTTCTGGAAGAATAGGAATTTTGGCTTTTGTTTCGTCCAATTCCGAGAATATTTCTTTACTAGATTTTTTGAAACCAAAAACAACAAAAAATCGGCAACTGGCACTGCGGCATCTTGCCAATAGGTTAGTTCCAGAAAATATATAAAAATGCCTCAAAGCGTACACAAATCATAAGATAGTTGATACAAAACAAACATGGAGCATCAAAAGTTATAGATATTTTTACGACGTATCAGTATGATAGAGGATGTCTTACTTAGGATAGATGAACATGTTATTCCCACTGATTTTATTATTCTTGAAATGCCGGAAGATGAAAGATTATCTATACTACTTGGAAGACCTTTCCTTAGTACTGCATGTGCATCAGTAGATTGTGTAGAAGGGAAGATAATCTTTAATGTTTATGATGCTGAAATCATCCGGTATTTTCTAAAAAAGCTAGAAGCAGGAGAAAGATATGTCCCACTGGCAAAACGAGTTCACGTGGTAAGTGCCATTGATAAGGGGCAATCAAAGGTAAGAATTTGAGAAGAGAGAAGAGGTTGAGTTATTCAACCATTCTTAATAAATGCTTGATGGGAGTCAACCCATTTTCATCAATTTAGTAAAATAAAGAATAAAAAGTTCATCACATTCCTACCAATTTTTCATAGACATTCTTGCGAAAGCACGCCCGTGAAGATGCAGCTGTCAAAAAGTTGCAGAAACATCGATTGAATGAGTAGATAATAATAATAAGAATTAAAGTTTGAGTTTTCCACTTGTAACAAACTAAAATTTTGCTTTTAATATGCTAATGTTTGTCGACAGTTTTTACTGGCATTTTTTTGTTAGAAACTAGGTATTTTGCTAAGTTATGGAATAAGAAGGTATCCTGGAAGAAATAGAATTTTTTTGATGATTACTGATGGTTTAACGAGCGACTATATGATGGGAATAAAAATTCTGGTCGTATAGTTCTCTTTGCCATCAACAATTTTTTGTCGAAGGCATAGAGAGTTTAACGACCAACTATACGGCGGGAATAAAAATTCCGGCAGTATAGTTCCGGTCGTATAGATATTGATGCCTTTGTAGAAATCTATTCTAAAAGTACTGGAAGTTTAACGACCAACTATACGACGGGAATAAAAATTTCGTTTGTATAGTTCTAGTCGTATAGATATCAATGTCTTCGCAGATTTTCATTCAAAACATACTGGGAGTTTAACGACCAACTATACGGCGGGAATAAAAATTCCGGCCGTATAGTTCTGGTCGTATAGATATTGATGCTAGTTTTAGAAATTTATCTCGGAAGATAGACGGTTTAACGACCAACTATGTGGCTGGATCATTTTGATCCGGTCGTATAGTTGCGCCCGTATAGCTGATTTTTGATTAAAGAAACCCTAGTTGTCGGTGTTGCCGCAACTATATGGGCAGAGCAACATCATCCGCATGTATAGTTCCAGCCGTATAGGTCAGCATGACCACTTAATCGGCCCAGGGCGGCGGGTTCTTCCTCCTCTCCTCATTATTTCTCTCATATTCTCTCTCTAAACCTCTCAAAATCCACCTAGAACTCTCGATTCTTCGCGGATTTTGTTTGTTTGAGTGGGGGAATCAACAGATCGGTATGTTTCTCTTCCTATCCATGCTTTATTTTCAGATTTCCATCGTTGAAACTCTCACATTGATCTAGTAGATGAACTTAAGCTTATTTAGTTTTCCTTGTTAATTTCTCATGTTAGGATTGAATTTTTCCACGTAGAATCGTTCATATATCATATAGAAACTATATGCCTAAGGTTTTATGATGAAATTTTTCAGTGCATCACGATGAACAAGGTCAGTAGCCTCTTTCATTCGAGCAAGCGCCAACGCGGAGAGGGCTCAAGTTTAAGGGCCCGAGCTCCGCGCAACTCCAAGATGGACATTGTTCTATCAAGGAGGGTGTTGCCCATGCGTTGGGCCGACCACAACTTTCTCACCGCGGCGGGGTTGAAGACAGACTTTGACCTCATGTGCTGCAGGCCTGGGCTGGCGGTGATCAGCTTCGCAAGCCATGACACCTACGTGAACTCACCCATGAGTTCCTGTCCTCCTATAATGACCACAAGGAGAAAGGTAACACGTGCGCTATCAGCTTCAACATGAAATGGGGGCACTATGATATAAGCTTCGAACAATTCTGCGATGCCTTTAGCCTCCCTCGTGCTGGGGAGCCCAATATTACTAACCTCTACAGCGCCACAAGTGGAGAGACTTGGGAGGCTATTTCTGTCAATGGTGGCAGTCACTTCTATCAGAAGAAGATGTCCACCATTCAGAATCCAACCATTCGCTACTTTGCTTTATTCCTCGCCAACACAATGTTGGGAAGGGGTGATACTGGTTCCATGGCCAATGCGGACATGGTGATGATCACCAAGGCTCTCTTCCCCACTACCACGCAAAGCCCCTATCCTACGGCTCTACTCATCCAACATTTTTGCCACCAGAGCAACAAGACCAAAGGTGATATTCGCATTGGTGGATTGGTAACCCACCTTACCTATGCATTGAACATTATACTGCCTGTCATAGAACCTGTTGACGGCTCCAAAATTATGGACGTCAAGTATTTGACTGCTTGTGGCTTCCTTGATGTTTACCATGCTAACCCGAGGCTCTAAGCATATCAATTTGGTTATCTTAATGATGTACAGGGTGAGCAGGTTCAGCTGCCATATCCCCAAGCCTTCTCGATTCTAGAGAAGGACACTTGGATCCTCACCAAGGACCAAGTGATAGAGATTTTGGCCGAGCTCTAGCCCGAGGAAGAGGAAGATGAAGGGCAGCAGGATGAGCAGGAGCAGGAGCAGGAGGGAGAGCAGGGACACAACCCTGCTTGGGAAGGACAGCAGGTGCAGCCAGGAGGAGCCTGGGAACCGTGGCCCAACCAGCCACAGCAGAGGTACGGCTACGTCCCCTATCAGGAGTTCTAGGAGCTCAACCAGCGTGTTGGGGAGATTGACCATACGCTTCAAGAAGTGAATGAATATGTGAACCTCTAACTCACAACTTCAGTCACTTCATGACCCACTTCCCCGACTTCTACCAGCAGTATCTGCGCCAGCCGCCAAATGACGGCGACAACTAAGCCTGGTAACAACCCAAGCTTGGGGGAGGTTTGAAAACTTCCGAACTTTGCATTCATGTTTTTATTTCTTCTTTTGATTTATTTCTTTAGAAATTGCATGTTTATTTTCAGTTTTGCATTCCTAAACCAAAAATAACAAAAAATAGTTGTAATTTCATTTGCAAGTTGTTTCTTTGTTTCTCTCGGAGATTGCTTGATTTCAGGTGATTTGGCAATATGGAAATATAGGAGAGGTTCGTCTCGAATACAAGAATGAAGCAAGCAAAGAGGAGGTATCACATTCCTTTCATCACACTCCTTGCAACCTTAAAATGGATCCTACAATTATTTACTTTCTTGCACTTGAGTCACTCCCCACTTAGCTTGTTATCCTACAAATTCTATTTCTTTGCTAGTGTCTCCTTTTAGCTTTGAAACAATGAGCAATGAACTTGGTTAAAATACTTCCTACATTTTTACAACAAGAAAAAGCATCTGAAAGATGATTTGAGTCCATGCTTTGCTCAAAGAATATGATTTTAGAACTACTCCATCCCAATTATGCTTAATATTAATAGACTCGATAGTACCCTTGATTAAGATTGTTTGATTAAATGGATGCTTCAAAGTAGTCAAAATTATGCCACTACTTTTTAGAAATAATTACCGTAAGATATTGCTTTACGCTTGTCATTACAACTCTGTCGTGCTCCATGGGGAACTATTAACTCCGCTGGCCAACGAACGATCTAAATATGGGAAACCACTTGATTTCGGCTATTGAATTATGTAAACGTTTGTAGCAACAATGCTATGATGTGTAATTTTTTTAGTCTCCTCATGGTTTCATGTTCCAAGTAAAGTTGTAGTACTCCTCTGGCCCATTATTGCTCAACATTATTTATTGGCATGGTCATGATTGTATAACACAGCCCCAATTAACATGTTAAAAATAGTGGCATGATTTCTCTATGAAAGAGCTGAAGTTTTTGAAAGACAAGAGAAAGAAAAAGGTGCTTTGAGATTCTTGAAATTTTGACATAGGAGTAGATGAGTTGTTCTTAAATTAAATATTTTGATGCCAACTTGAGTACTCTTAATTGGTTAAATAAGCAAGAACAAAAAGTTTTCATCTCTCAACAAAGAGGGGCACCAAAAGAATTTGTCTTACCTTCCTAGCTAAAACTTCCGACACTTGCTTGTGCATATGATTTATTTGCTAGAAAGATATACGTGGTTAGGAAGTGGACTCAGTGCAATCTTGTGAAGACTTGTATGATCATATTTAAGATTGCAGGGATTGAGAAGAAAAGAATTTGACACCACTTCGAACTTGTAAGTTCCTTTACTTTCAGTTTCGAATCTCCGCTATTCTTCCTTATTTCCTTGTCACTCGAGGGAGAGCAACATCTAAGCTTGGGGGAGTTGATAGCTGTGAGATTCAACACATTTTTTATGGCTTTTATTGATGGTTTTCTCCCAAATTTGATCGTTTTCTGGCTTTACCTAATATTAATACCTCGGTAGCAAGGAAAACTTGGATTTTAATGTGTGTTTCAGGTTCTGAACGTCAACAGAAGGATTTAACTAGAGAAATACAATGTTCTGGAGAAAACAAGCAAGTCCCACTTTGGAAGCACGCGAGGGAAGCTCACAGACGGCGTAACGACCAACTATACAACGGGAATGGCCGTATAGTTCCCACTTTATAGTTGTCGCCGCCTCCGTCTTGTCAAATGGGTCAACATCCGTGAAGGGACGGAGGACGAAAACAGAACACAGCAGCCGCCACATCATCTAGAAGAGAGAAAGAAGAGATCTGGAGAAGAAGGAGAAGACATTCTTCATCTCGCTCCACGAGCTTCGACCTCCTAGCCAATACAACCCCATAACAACTACTTGTACTTGAGAGAGAGGGATCTCCACCTTGCAAGACTAGGGTTTGAGATTGTTTCTTCCCATCTTGAATTGTGTTGGATATTTTTCTATTATTATTGGGGATCTCCACGGTAATACCAAGACGAATTCCCTTTATTCAATTATATTGATGATTTGTTCTTCTCTCATGTGTGAGTAATTCCCTTGGGCGTGGGAGATGTAGGGGATTGGTGAGATGTGATGTGCCTTCGTATATTTTTCGCCAATTTGTGATTGATTCTAAATACTATAATATGTGTGCTTGACTATCTGTGGGATGCCTAATGCTTGTTGTCCAATTAAGGGCCCAAACAACATGATACATTGTTCTACATAGATAAGATCTTGTATGCTAGTGGACCGGTGACCCTTGGGTGACACAGGGATATCAATGGAAAGCTAATTGACTCGAGGATAATGAGTAACCACTATGCTTGTTGCATTAGTTCGATCCAAGGAGCTTAATTGCTAAGCAACCTGAAGGGTCTTAATCGTCTAGTGTCTGATCATGGTTTTGATAGCAGGCTAGTAGGATTATTGAAGTTGGGATGAAATCTACCAAGAGGAGTTTCAGCTAATTATGGGTTACTCGCCTACACATATATCTATAAGATTATAATTGTTACATTTACCATTCATCCACCTAGCACAGTCACTATCACCATAAACTGAATCTCCCCGTGCCTTCTTTCGTCATTTGCAGGAAACAACAAACAAGCAAAGCCATTCTTTACTTTTATGCTTTTTATTTCTAAAGTTTACATTCTAGTTTTATTTAAATCTATCGCATTTAATCAAAACCCATTCTTATTTCAACACTTGCGGTCAATTCACTCGAAGACCTGTGACAACTTCGGGTGTGATAAAGACTTCACCAATAAACACTTACCTTTGGGCTCCTTGTGGGATCGATATCTGAACTTCGAAACTAGCTAAAAACGATCTGTGCTCTTGCAGTCATCACCTACTCACCAGAGTCTGAGTCGGAGTCTGAAGAGGGGTGGTAGCAGTGGCAGCACATGGTTTTATTGAAGACACTAACGGTAATCCTTCCTTCGCTGTCATACTTGAAGACGACGATGTTGCCCACTTCGATCTCGTGCGTGCGGGAGAACTCCTCCCAGCCGTTGGCGAGGAACATCCGGCCGAGGCGGTCGAACACCGTATCCACCGGGTACACGTTGGTATTCACATCGGTCGCCCATAAAATGAACGATGGTGGCGCTGCATCGTCGATCATTGATGCAAACTTACGAGGAAGGCGCAACCTGTCCCGCGTCATGCCCGGCCGGATGGTCATGACGAACTTGATGCCGGAGTCGACAGAATCAGGTGACGGTGGCGGTGAGGGAGAGGAAGGCAACGCGTTGCTCTGGCCATGTCCTCCGCGTCCTTCGCGCCTCCCTCTGCATCCATGGCCGGGGCCCGGTGGTCGTCCTAGACGGCCACCCCTCGATCCGATGCCGCCGACCATCGCAAGATACCGGTTGTGGAGGCTAGGATGGAGGCGAGTGTGGTGTGGTGTGGGAGAAGATGCCCACGGGAGTCGGGTTAAAAAGGGCCGACATCGGATGCCGGTGCGGAGGCCGAAGCGATGGCATTGAAGGGTCGAGGCAGGAGGTCAGGCGTCGGGTGGCGACATCAGCGGCGCGGCCAGCCTTTGGACCAGCCTTCCATTGATTCCTGATGGGTCACAGCCATTGGGTCGCTGGCTAGTGGGCCATCGACCCCCACAGGAGGACACAGGTGGCCATGCGTGCTGTCCGGGCTGACGCAACAGTCACGCAAATTAGGTGCACCGATGGGTCAAGCCGGACATGTCGAGTCGGATGGATCGTGCCGCTGGGAGACCACACACACCATGCACGTCCGCGCGGACACGTTCGGATGCGCCCAGGCGGGTTGGGTCAGGCCGGTGGAGATACCCCAGACGTGCGTGGCATGCACGGTCTCCCAGCGGCATGAACCATCCGACTCGACGCGTCTGGCTCGACCGATCAGCACACCTAATTTGCGTGACCGTTGCGTCGGCCCGGACACGGGCGGGTAGCGAGTGTGTCCTCCCCGCATGCGCTACTAGCCCACTCGCTAGCATCCATAGCGAGTCAGAGGCAACCACGACACTGATTCAGACACAACCGCGACAGTGATTCAGAGGCGCAGACGGCAGACTAAACGGCGGCACCGAGTCAGATGCAACCGTGGTAGCCTTCACCATCAATGACGACGAGACAGGGAGTCGCCTGAGTTCTTGCACCGACATTGATGGCGAAGGCGCGAGAACCTGCGCGCGCTCCCACGGATGGGGCTACTTAAGCTGCCCCTCTACGGCCGTCGGTGCCGCACACCTCCCCTCCTCTCGCCATCACCGTCGCCATAGCCACTGAGCAACTAGCCGCCGCAGCCACGCCGCCACCACCACCACCGCCACGATGAAGAAGCCGAGGTGATTCAAGAAGTCGAAGAACGACCATGAAGCCGGCGGATCCGGCTCGAGCAGCCGGTGTCGTTAGGGGAGCAACATGCCGGCCTTCCGTCGGGGGGTCCTGCCACCGCCGCCCCGGGCGCAGGATTTTGTCGGTGTCCGAGCCGCATGCCAGAAGGATGTGGAGTCGGCCCGCGACCGCCGCTACTTCCGCGTGGCGGAGTGCTAGTGGTGGTGGAGGGAAGGGAGAGGCATTGCCCACCACGATGTCTCCCTCCCCACGGGATGGCACCTCAACCAGGGGCGGGTGCCGGTGTCGCCCGCCTCGAAGGACGACAAGGCGCTGGAGGCGGAGATGGCCTGCCACATCCACAAGCTCCCGCAGGCCTTCCCGTACGACCGCGTGTACAATAACCCGGTGTTCCAGAGGGAGTTCCTCGACTAGGAGCACACGACGCACCGCCTCAGCGCCCACCTCGGCGAGTTCAACCCGTTGGGCCCCTGCAACCTCCCCGCCATCGAGGCTGCCTCCAACGGCATCGTCAACCACTCCGATGTCAACCTCGATAGCGACGACGACATTGTTGTCAAGGAGGAGGAGGAGGCAGAGGGGTCATCCTCTGCATCCGCCGCCGCGCACATGCCCCCGGAGTACCAGGAGGTCCTGGCGTGGGGCTACGACGAGGACGCCTTCCTCGAGTGGCCAGCGCGAGGGAGGAGGACTGCGGGGGTGGGCTACTCTGCCCATGTCGGAGTGGTCTGTCCCACCTGCGCCGACAAAAACGGATGCGTGGTCCGCATGGCCAGGCTAGGTCATCGACCACCCGGCACCTCCCGCACCCGCGCTGGCGCCAGCTCCGGGTCTGCTGCCACCACACCTCTGGATGCCGCCGAAGTACATCGACCTCGATCCATAGATGGACGGGGCCAGTAGTTAGGGCTAGGGTTAGTTTTTTCCTTTTTTGATGCTTTTGAATGTAATATGTGTTTGTATGAACTTTGCCAGTTTATTTTACACATGAATCATGTTGATTTGAATTAAAAAAAACAATATGGCCCATGTCCAGGCGCGGACATTTGGATCATGCCGCTGGGCACGGTCGGCCGGACAGGCCGGACCACTACCCCCAAAATGACCGCGGGCCGGCCCAAACGGACAGAAATAGACAGTTTCGATCGCGTGTTTGGGTCAGCCCGGTGGAGATTCCCTTAGGGCAAGGGCACCTCCACCGTGTCGACCTAACCCATCCTGGCGCGTCTGAACCCATCTGCGCGGACGCGCTCGTCGTGCGCGGCGCTACAGCGACACGACCCATCCGTCCTAACGCGTCTGGCTCGACTCATCCGTGCACCTAATTTGCGTGACCACTGGGTCGGCCCGGACAACGCGTGCTGCCTCGCGTGTCCGACCACTTGTTCGGTCGGGCCCTGTAGCTAGTGGCACAAAGACACTCCTCCCCCTAAACCCTCGCCTTCCATATCCCATGCAAAGAGCAGATGCAACCAGCCGCCGCCGCCATTAACAGTTGTCGCCCCCTCCCCCCCCCCCCGCTGGCCCCTGGCGTGGTATCGAGTAGGACGACCGCAAGCCACGCGCGGCGCCAGACTTGACTGGACGCTCCACAGGCAAACCCGCCGCCCTGGCCTCCGCCTCTACATTGGATGCGCATGACCTGTTCGGTCGTTTGTCGAGGTGCGTTCGCCGACCTTTTCTTGGTAATCTGGTCTGCTGCGGGAGTTGGTACAGCCATTGACAGCAGTGTACTTGACAGATGGGCAGCAGGCGAAGGGCGATCAAGTTCTTCTACCAGAATTATGTCGAGTCATCGTTCGAGGAGGAGTCCAACAATGAGACCAAAATTCTTCTAGCGGCTGCACAAATGGTGCACGACAACTATCTCCTCCCGCCGCGTAGAGGTGGCTCAGCGAAGCGGCACGAAGTCAACCATGAATGTGATCGGGAAGAGGTGTAGGGGTTCGTAGCATGGAAAACAAAAATTTTCTATCGCATACAAACAAACAAGCCAAGATCTATCTACTAGATTGTAGCAACGAGTCGATAGAGGAACTCACCCTCGAAGATTCCAAAGCGGTTAACGAGAGCAGATTCTCGTGGGTGATGTAGTCGTACTCTTTCCGATCTCAAGATCGCGTAGACGATCCTTCCAGCGCCACGTTCCAGCAGCGCTCCCGCAGTCGGTCACACGTTCGGTACTCGACGAAGACCTTCCTCTCCCTTGTTCCAGCAGGCAGCGGAGGTTGTAGCACTCTCCTCGCGATTCCGGCAGCACAACGGCGTGGTACCGGAAGTAGAGGGGAAATCCCGCAGGGCTTCGCCTTAAGCCGGTGCGAGTATGGTGGAGCTTATGAGAGAGGCTATTAGTGGTCTAGTAATTAGACACACCAATTAGAAGGCTCTAAACCGCTGGCTAAAGCAATTAGAAGCTCTAAACCAAAACGGCTCTAAACCGGAGATTAGAGGTAGGAACTTGTGTGTGCTAGGAGGGAGCCCTGCCCCTCCTTATATAGGTGGGAGGGGCTGGCCGGCCAAGGGGAGGGAGTGGAGTCCCTCCCCAACTCGGCCTTGGAGTGGGGCGCCGGCTTGGGGAGGAGGAATCCCTCCCCAACTCGGCCTCCTCTTTTCCTCCTCTTTCCACTTTCCAAAAAACTTGCCGTTTGACTTTCAAACTAGCCGTTTGACTTTTCAAACTAGGATTTGAATAAATCCTTTATTTCGGACAGCGAATACACTTAGTATATGATGCAATCATTCCAACATGCAATGACACATTCATGTACCCCTTCCCCTCGAGTCTTGGACATTCCGGAACATTCTAGAACATTCCCGATGAAAACACCGGAACCATTCCCCAACTCCGAAATGGGACTTTCCTTATATGAATCTTATTCTCCGGACCATTCCGGATCTCCTCGTGATATCCCGGATCCCATCCGAGACTCCGAACAACATTCGGTCTCTTTCTCATAATACCATAACTACTCAAACAACGTCGAATCCTTAAGTGTGTCTCCCTACGGTTCGTGAATTATGCGGACATGATCGAGACACTTCTCCGAACAATAACCAATAGAGGAATCTGGAAATTCATATGGCTCCCACATATTTCTACGATTACTTTGCGTCGAATGAACCACTTACATACGATACCAATTTCCCTTTGTCTCACGATATGTTACTTATCCGAGGTTATGATCGTCGGTATCTCGCATACCTAGTTCAACCTCGTTCTTGATAAGTACTCTTTTCTCGTTCGTGATATGTGATACCTTGTGAGCCAGTCACATGCTTGCAAGCTAATTGGATGACATTTCACCGAGAGGGCCCAGTATATCTATCCGTCATATGGATGGACAAATCCCTCTTGATCCATGTGTTTCAACCAATACTTTCCGAACACTCAATGCCACTTTTATAGCCACCCATTACGGTGTGGTGTTTGATGACATCAAAGCATCCATTCGGTAAAGGTGATATGCATGATCTCATGGTCGAAGGAATTAGGTTACTATGTATCAGAAAGCATATAGCAATTGAACTATTGAAATGACTTGATCTTTATGCTACGCTTATCTATAGGAGTATGTCCACCATATCATTCTCCTAATGATATGATCTTGTTGTTGATAACATCTCAATGTTCATGATATGGAAACCACAATCATCAATCAACCAACAAGCTAGTGAAGTATAGAGGCTATACTAGGGACTTCAAATTAAGTTTACAAATCACACAAGTATTAATGGTTTCCTTGTTAATACTATTATAGCATGAATGTAAACATTTATCATAAGTATGAAGATATGATAATAACCTACTTTATTATTGCCTCTTGGGCATATCTCCAACAGTCTCCCACTTGCACTAGAGTCAATAATCTAGTTTCAAACCTTTGTGTATTCAACACCTATGGCTTTCCGGTGTTGTATGTACACGATTGCTAGTGGTCAATCGATCTCGGATCGACACTTCCAGTCCGTGTAATTGCATGTCTTTGCGCCTCTACGCATCACTCATTCCCTAATGAGATGGCTTCGTACAAATTTGGTCCTTTGGTGTGACCTTTAGTTCTTTGGGGTTAAAACATGTTGATAATATTGTCGTACAATATATCTTCATAGTACTATCCCACTGTGAACTACACCTAGTTTGATAACAAACTACTTGACACAAATGCCCTCTTTTGCTGCTATAATAGCAGTCATATACTTAGCCTTTTGTTGTAGTATCTGTCACAATGTCTTAATTTTGGAACTCATCCAAATCCATTATGGAACTCACTTTCCATTATATTGTGCCACCCTTAATTTAGATTGAGATAAACTTAATTTGTACTTTGTGACAAAACTAGTATCAATGTAGTACTTTTACAATGAACTAACCATCTATTTGTCACTTCTACAAATAATATATTCTTAGTTCTTCCAAAAGATCATAAGAATATCCTTACTATCGTCCAATGATCATCTTATGAATCATTCTGGTATATGCTCATAATATTTATAGCATAGGACATATCTGGATTTGTACATATCACAGTATGATTGATATAAATACTCTTTGTGATTTCATACATCAAGTATCAATCTATACTTAAATCTTTGTTTCACTTACCAAGTGCCAATACACTTGAATATATCATCAACATTGAACTCTTTCAATCCTTTACGTAACAAGAACCTTTCTTGTAGTTTCTATATTGAATTCATTCAATATCTAGTCTATGTATACGGCACAACCATATTAGCGTCTATTGATGCCAAATATTTGGGTTTTGCCTAAGTCTTTCATCGGGATGAAATTCTTAATATGTGTTAATAAAAGATACATTATTTCCAATCAACAATATGTCTTCCACATAATGTATTAGAAACATGTCTTAGCGCTCCCTTAATTTCTTGCAAATGCAAGCATCTTCATTGTCTCCGATGAAATTAAACTCTTTTAATAGTTTCATCATAGTGAAGATTCCAACTCCGCTATGCTTACTTCAACCATTGAAGTTTGCATATGCTTTTAGCATCCTTTGAATTAACAAAACCCTTTGGACCGTGTCATGCACACGTCCTAGGTAACCATTCTATTAGAAGAACTTGTTTTGTTTATTCTACTACCACATAACAAATTATATGTAGTGGTTGCTACATTAATCCGTCTACACTAAATATCGCTATGAAAGATCAAATCTTGTCATATACAACCTTTGAACATTGTTGTGAACTCTTTCCCAACATGTCGACTATTTCATAGATGTGAAACATCCATGTCTACTTCTTTATAGATCCAAACACAACTGCAAGGTCTTACACCTTTTTCGAGGGTCCTTCAAGTTCAAAACTTGATTTCTCGTGTATGGAACTATCACGGATTATATGGCTTCAAGCCATTTGACGGAGTCAGGGCCCATCATCGCTTCTTTGCATGTAGTAGGTTCATTATTCTCAAATAATGATTCAACCCTCAAATCTTGGTATTTGATTGTTTACTCGACCTACTTGGTTCAATAGAAACTTAGACCTCCGTGACCACAACCTTTGAGGCACGTGAGCCATGAGCATTGTTGCTGCCTCCGGAATACTTTTCGGTGCTGCGCAACTCTGCACATATAGCTAAGGTTCCTTTAACCTTATCAAAGTTCTATTGTCCTCCCACTTAACTTTTCACGAAAAATTCCTTCTCAAAGAAACTTGACGTTCTAAGCGACAAACACTTTTGTCTCCGGTGTTTATGGAGGAATATTTAACAGTAATACAAAGACAGGTTTATCCGACTTTGGTTGCAAACATCTTTCTTATGCATAGCATACCAATGTTTAAGAAAGGACAACATGAGTTTTATCCTAAACCATAACTTTATATGGTGTCATTTCAACGGATTATGATGGAGCTCTTTTTAGTGGAAAAGCGGTAGTCTATAAAGCTTTTAATCTTTAAAATATAATGGCAGTTCTATATATTATACCTTTGATCTTACCATGTCAAACAAGGTTTTTAATTACATATCTCGAACGCTCCATACTCTTATGGTGTTTCGGGAAATGCAAATCCACGGAACGATTCCTTAAATCTTAGGTATTATGCTAAACTTGTAACTCAAATATCTTCCTTTATGATCTTATCATAAACTATTTATATTCTTGTTACAATGATTTTGCACTTCATCTTGAAAGTCTTTTGAACTTTTCAAATATTTCATACTTCATCCTTATTAAGTAAATATTCATATATTCACTCAAATTTTCGGAGAAAGCATATGAAGTTGAAATCCATCGCTCTTGACTACACATAATAGAGTTCGTACAACAATATGCACAAGTTCCAATAAGCTAGTCTTTCGTTCCCTTTTGGCCTATGAACGAAGTTTTAATTATCTCTAGGAAAGTTTCACAAACGTCATTTGATCAAAATCAAAAGACTCCAAAATTCCATCCACATGGAGTTTCTTCATGTTTTCTTTCCAATATAATTTAAACGGCGATGTCACTTCCTAAGTGATCTTTCAATAAATTTGTCTGTCGCCAATTTTAGCACTAGTTTTATGGATGTGATTTCTCCAACGAGATTTGTGAATCATCCATCTTTTATGGATTACGGCAATTATTTGAACAACCCTTTTGTTCTCATAATACCTGATAAAACAAATCTTGAAGGCAAGCGTTGATGTTTAACGAGCAACAAAATAACCCTTTATTTGTTCTCGATGAACATCATCACCTATTCTTTTGCTAGTTACTTAGGCCATTGTAGTTCATGAATTGTGTTGTTTCGTATGACGATTCACACCAACAAATTCAGTATCAAATACTTAAGAACCACATTGTTTAATAAGCAAAGAATATAGCCATAACACATATATCATCTATATACTTAAACTGAACAATTCTAGTCTTTTCTTTTCGCCATATACTTATGAGATTCTCTTTCAGTATTTCCTTTTACATTTGAAAGAATCTATCAACATCAATAGTGGAGTCATACATATGACACATAGTCCAAAGCGTGTATAGTTAAATACCAATGTCTTTGGACTTGCACTTTGAAGTAGATCACCATTATCAAATGTTTGGTGTTCTTTCAAATTCCTTTCTTTAGTTAACTCTTGGTGTAGTAAACATTTTACCTACATCAAATATTCACCTTCATCATGGATTTATCCATGATCAAGCTACTTTTAGCTTATAACGGTGAATCGTGAGTATAATGTTGCTCTCCAAAACCTTTTGGAAGATTAGGACAACTAGTGTCTCCAACCTTTTGCAAATTCTCATCAAAATATGAGAACATGAACTTTGCCATATTATACTCTATCATGTTGTAACCAAAACTTCGTTTCAGATATCACAATATCTTCCACACATCATGGTTTCTGAAACAACTCTTTCGGATCCTAGATAACCTTGATATTAAGACAATCCTTTGAATATCAAGAATCATGGAGACAAACATGATACTCAAACACTAACACTTGGAATTGTCACTCTTGTTTTAATACTAATTATTAAACTTTATGGAGTAACCGGAAATTACTGAAAGTTTGCAATAGGACTTTTAAACTTTAGATTAACACTTCAAAACAATACGATACCAGTTCGTAAAGTAACTAACCAGAATTCTATAGTTCTATCATCTCAATTATAACTAAGCGCAAGGTGGTAAACGGATGCCAATGACTACAACAACTATGCAAATTCACTTTGATTTAGTTTATGATAAATTGAGTTCTAATTAATAATTAAATTAATCTAGGTGAACTCCCACTCAAAACAATATCCCTCACATTGTTTTAGTGATTACACGAACCAAATCCACCACATCAAAACCGATCATCACGAGAGTTGATATAGCTTCAATGGCGAACAATCAACATGTTCATCGTATCTACTATATGACTCATGCTCTACCTTCGGTAATCCGTGTTCCCGAGGCCATGTCGTACATGCTAGGCTCGTCAAGATCAAACCTTAGCTACCGCATAAGCAAATCTGGCTTGCTTACGTTGTATTCACCCGGAATCAAAGACACCCGATCATCACGTGGTGCTTGAGCGACAAGCTTTGGCAACTGCATACTAAGGGTGAAAACTTTAGAACTTGAAATTTATGTGCATGAGGGATCATCTTATAATGCTACCGTCTACTAAGCAATACAAGATGCATAAAGGATTAACATCACAGGCAATTCATAATATGTGATATGATATGGCCTTTCTTCTTTGTGCTTTCGATCTCCATCTTCAAGCACGAACATGATCTCCATCATCACCGGCATAGCATCAAGGTCAATGACGCTTCTTCATGGTTGTCGTCCACCAGCTTCAACTATTACAACTACTTTGAATAGACAAGCGGTCTTAACAAAATTAAAGACAACCATATGGCTCGCGGTTGCCAACTTACAATAAGGAACATTGCATACATCAAATATAATCACAATCATGGCCATATCACATCATCGCACACCTCGCAAAACAAAGTTAGACGCCTCTACTTTCTTTGCATATTTTACGTGGTTTGGGGCTTTCAATAAGTGTCGTTCTAACTACGAACAAGAACCACAACATTGATACTAGCATTGTTGATTACCCGTTGTAAATTGGATCTTAACTATGCTAGGAGAAAGCACCCGCATAAAGCCACTTATGCAATACAAGTTGCATGTCAAGCGTGGAGCAAGTCTCATGAACGATGTCATGTAAGGTTAGCCCGGGCCGCTTCATCCCAACATACCGCAAGATGCAAAGTACAAAAAGCAATCTACAATAAAAGCATCAACGCCCACAATGACCATTGTGTTCTACTGCTGTGCAGATCTACATATAAACCTGCTCGATACCATCAGAGGGGTTCGTAGCATGGAAAACAAAATTTTCTATCGCATACAAACAAACAAGCCAAGATCTATCTACTAGATTGTAGCAACGAGTCGATAGAGGAACTCACCCTCGAAGATTCCAAAGCGGTTAACGAGAGCAGATTCTCGTGGGTGATGTAGTCGTACTCTTTCCGATCTCAAGATCGCGTAGACGATCCTTCCAAGCGCCACGTTCAGCAGCGCTCCCTTGATCGGTACTGACGTAAGACCTTCCTCTCCCTTGTTCCAAAGAAATGGAGGTTGTAGCACTCTCCTCGCGATTCGGCAAAGACAACGGCGTGGTAGGAAGTAGAGGGAAATCCCAGGCTTCGCCTTAAGCCGGAAGAGTATGGTGGAGCTTATGAGATAGGCTATTTGTGTTCTATTAATTAGACACACCATTTAGACGGCTATAAACCGGTGGATAAAGAAATTAGAAGCTCTAAACCAACACGGCTCTAAACCGGAGATTAGAGGTAGGAACTTGTGTGTGCTAGGAGGGAGCCCTGCCCCTCCTTATATAGGTGGGAGGGGCTGGCCGCCAAGGGAGGGGAGGGAGTCCTCCCCAACTCGCCTTGAGGTGGGGCCGGCTTGGGAGGAGGAATCCCTCCCCAACTCGGCCTACTCTTTTCCTCCTCTTTCCACTTTACAAAAACTTGCCTTTTGAATTTCAAACTAGCCTTTTGACTTTTCAAACTAGGATTTGAATAAATACTTTATTTCGGACAGCGAATACACTTATTATATGATGCAATCAATACAACATGCAATTACACAATCATGTACCCTTCCTCCGAGTGCCGACATTCCGGAACATTCTAGAACATTCCCGATGAAAACACCGGAACCATTCCCCAACTCCGAAATGGGACTTTCCTTATATGAATCTTATTCTCCGGACCATTCCGGATCTCCTCGTGATATCCCGGATCCCATCCGAGACTCCGAACAACATTCGGTCTCTTTCTCATAATACCATAACTACTCAAACAACGCCGAATCCTTATGTGTCTCCCTACGGTTCGTGAATTATGCGGACATGATCGAGACACTTCTCCGAACAATAACCAATAGAGGAATCTGGAAATTCATATGGCTCCCACACATTTCTACGATTACTTTGCGATCGAATGAACCACTTACATACGATACCAATTTCCCTTTGTCTCACGATATGTTACTTATCCGAGGTTATGATCGCCGGTATCTGCATACCTAGTTCAACCTCGTTCGATAAGTACTCTTTTCTCGCTCCGTGATATGTGATACCTTGTGAGCTACCACATGCTTGCAAGCTAATTGGATGACATTTCACCGAGAGGGCCCAGAGTATATCTATCCGTCATATGGATGGACAAATCCCACTCTTGATCCATGTGTTTCAACCAATACTTTCCGAACACTCAATGCCACTTTTATAGCCACCCTGTTACGGTGTGGTGTTTGATGACATCAAAGCATCCATTCGGTAAAGGTGATATGCATGATCTCATGGTCGAAGGAATTAGGTTACTATGTATCAGAAAGCATATAGCAATTGAACTATTGAAATGACTTGATCTTTATGCTACGCTTATCTATAGGAGTATGTCCACCATATCATTCTCCTAATGATATGATCTTGTTGTTGATAACATCTCAATGTTCATGATATGGAAACCACAATCATCAATCAACCAACAAGCTAGTGAAGTATAGAGGCTATACTAGGGACTTCAAATTAAGTTTACAAATCACACAAGTATTAATGGTTTCCTTGTTAATACTATTATAGCATGAATGTAAACATTTATCATAAGTATGAAGATATGATAATAACCTACTTTATTATTGCCTCTTGGGCATATCTCCAACAAGAGGGGCACGTACGCCTTTACAAGGACTACTTCGACCCAATTAATCCAGTCTTTAAAGAGAAGGCATTTCGTCGCCGCTATCGGATGTCCAGAAACCTGTTCTTGAACATACTCAATGGGGTGAGGGAGTACGACGACTACTTCAAGGCCAAGTACGATTGCACCGGTAAGCTTGGCTTCTCCTCCTACCAGAAATATTCAGCTGCCATTCGGTAGCTTGCATATGGAGTGCCCGGTGATCTCCTCGATGACTATATGCGCATAAGCGAGTCTACATGCCATGAGGCCATGTATAGATTCCGCAACGCAGTTGTAGCGGTTTTTGGCAAAGTATACATGAGAGAGCCAAACACCGAAGACACTGCCCGCCTTCTGTCCATCAACGAGCGTAGGAGTTTTTTGGGATGCTTGGTAATATCGACTGCATGCATTGGCAGTGGAAGAATTGTCCTTTTGGTTGGCAAGGGCAGTTCAAAGGGCATGCGGAGGATTGCACTATCATACTTGATGCTGTTGTATCATAGGATCTCTTGATTTGGCACTCCTTTTTTAACATGGCTCGATCAAACAATGACATTAATGTGCTACAGAGGTCTTCGATGTTTGCTAGGCTGGCAGAAGGCAATGCCCCACAAGTTTCTTATGAGATCAATGACCATGCATATGATATGGGGTACTACCTAGCTGACGGTATCTATCTATCCTGGGCCACCTTCGTGAAGACAATCCGCAACCCTGGAGATGAGAAATGAAGAGGTTTGCGAAAGAGCAAGAGGCCACTAGGAAAGATGTGGAGCGAGCATTTGGTGTGCTTCAGTCAAGATGGGCTAGGCGAGCGTGATGACGGTATTTTGGACCAAGGCTGGGATTTCCAGGGTCAATTGGTTGAACCAGAGCCAAGTGTAGCGTCTTGGGAAGAATTCATGCAAGTGCATAAAAAATTGCATCATAGGCACACCCATGACCGGCTTCAACTTGATTTGGTTGAGCATATATGGGCTCGTGCAGAAAACCAAAATGCTTAACCCCTTATTTGTTTTCTGCAATTTGAGTGACATTTGGTGGTTTTTATCTAACCATGTGAGTGTAAATATGTAAGCACTATTTTAATTATATTACGTAAGCTAGTTTATTTGCTTGTCAAACTATACATTTATCTGTGTAAATTGGCTGTGAACTATTTATATACAAAGGCCATGTCTGGACAGCCCTTTACAGGCGCGGATATTTAGGTCATGCCGCTGGGCGTGGTCGTCTGGACATGCCGGACCGCGATTCCAAATTAACCACGGACTGACATAAACGGATGGAAACGAACAGTTTCGATCACAGGTTTGGGTAGGCCGGTCAGATGCCCTTCGGAAAGCAGCAGGCCAGCAGCTGTGCACACGCGGACACGCATCTGCAGAGACACGTGAACCAAAACAAAAGTCAGAAGGAAAAGCGGACGACCATCCTAAGCGGGGCCCAGCGGTCAGCGTCTCTGCGTCGACCTGTTTCCCTGTCCCCCCTACCCTAGCCGCTACGGCTACTGGCTCTCCCTAGCAGCAGCCTACCCTTGTCTCCTCATTTCAAAATTCAAAATCCACCACGCGCACGCACACCGCTCTGCTCTCTCACCTAGCCACTCCTCGAACCCTCCGCGAGCTCGTCTCGGAATCCGGCGAGGAGCTCCATAGAAAAATCCAGCGCGCGTGGGGAGGAGGAGGGCGCAGGAACGAGGCGAGAGCATCCGAAGCTGCCGCCCTACCCTTGTCGCATCCACATCCACCACCCCTCCCTTCTCTTCTTACACTCTGCTCCAGTCCCGTTCCTTGCTGCTCAGCTCGGTCTCGAGGGACGGAGGGCGGCGAAGAAGGTCGCGGCTCTGCTCCAGGCGCGGAGGTAGGTTTCGGGCTCGATGTGTTTGTTGCGGGTCGTTGGCCTTGGTTGCTTGTTTTTGGGTGGGGATTTCTGGATTCCAAGGTGTGGGTTTGCTCGAGCTCAGATTCGACTTTTTCTGTCATGTTTGCAGGTGCATCGGAAGGTACTGTAAGAATCTCCAGCGTTTTCGCCCCCTGGTCTGGGCTGCTGCATCCCGGCGGCGGGATGGGAGGTAAGACTAAGAATCACAAGTACTACTTGGTATGCTCGATTTGTTAAGCTCAAAGGTTCGATTTTGCCATGTCATTGTGGGCAAACGTGCCGTGCCGGGCAGAAAGGATTAGGAATCCGGGGATTCTGGTTGTGCAAAACACACTAGTAACGTTATACCATTCGTCGAGTTTGATTGTTCAGGCATTGAGGATCCTTGTTTGCAATAAGCTTCATGTGTTCTTCTGTACCGAGGTAGGGAGATAGATAAATCAGCTTAAAATGCTGCTATGCTAGCAATAAATGTTAATCCCTTCGGAGCCCGTACCACCTAAAAAGGTATTTATGGGAGCAACTAGAAAGGGCACTATCAACTGTCAAGGTTATAAGAGCAAGTACAATAAGTCCTAGTCAGATGGCTATAAGGATTAAAATATTATTTTCTTGCCTAGTTGGAAGAGAGAGAATAGGAGAGAGAAGAATAGTAGGCTCTAATGCAAGAGCCAGCTCTAGCACGTGCTCCTAGGCACTTTGAGAGAGTGAAAGGTGGGCCATGTAGTGCTAAAATAGTATATTTTTGTAGCTCACTATTGTACATGCTAGCTCTAAGTTGGCTATAGATGACATGACACTTGGCTTATAGCCAGCAGCTGGCTATACTATTGTCCTTGCTCTAAGTCTTTCTTTTACGGTCCTGCCTAGACACACCAGATATTCAGAGGATTTGCTCGTTTATTTAATGCTTATTATCTGCAGTTAGAAGGACAATGATATAGGGTTCTTCAGCATTGCCAGTTTCTTATATTGTATTTTTGCATCTTATATTATTGTGGTGAGTGGTGAGATAGCATTGCCAGTTTCTAGCAAGATTGCGAGATAGATAAAGTCGGCTTCCATGCTTCCATGCTAGCAATAAATGTTAATCCCTTCAGAGCCCAGACCTCATACAAATGTATTCGTGGGAGTAACTAGAAAGGGCACTGTCAAGGTTGCAAGTCGTTGTGTATGGGTCCTGCCTGGGTTCTTGGCGATAAGGTCTCATTTGACCAGATATTGAGTTGATTTACTTGTTTATTTAATCTTTATGGGCAAGCCAGAAAGACAATATATATGGTTCTTCAGTTCTTCAGCATTGCCAGTTTCTTACATTGTTTTTCTTTATGTTATTATGGTGAGTGGTCACAATGGTTCCCAGGCAAATAACTTAAATTTCGATCCTCTTTTATTTGCAGAAACTGTAGCACTGTAATCAAGCGCTGCCACTGTTGCATGGTTGGTGTTCAGAGTGTTGTAATCTTGACTGAAGATGAAAGAGGATATCATGTTCGACAACCAATCAAAGCCATGCAGATCCAGGGTTGACTCCAAAAGCAACCAAAATTCTCTCAAGCCCAAGTTTGGGTCATCATGGGGATCCCAGATTGTCAAGGGGTTCACAGCTGACAAGAAAACCAAGAAGGCATCAGCCATTGCAAGCAAGAAACCACCTCTTGCAAGTGTGGAGAATGTTAACCCGAGTAACCAACAGATTCCATACCACTCTAGAGTTAAGAGATCTCTGATAGGAGATTTCCCTTGCTCACCTGCTGGTTCTCAAGTTCATCCCCATGTCTTTGATTGCCACGGTATCAGGTCCCCGGCATCTCATGACCTTTTTCTTGAGTTGGACCATCTCCGGGAACAACTACGTGAATCGAAGGAAAGAGAATCAGCATTGCAATCAGAGTTGCGGCAATGCAGAGAAAATCCAAGGGTTTCAGAGCTCGAGAAGGAGCTTGATTCTAGGAAGAATGAGATTGACAGGCTTGCACGGCTTAAAACATCACTAGAAGATGAGAAGACAAGCCTTTCTGAACAGCTATCAGCTCTATCTTCTATGGTGGAGCAGCATCAAGAAACTGTAAGATTAGATGGGCATGGCAATCGGGCAGCTGCTACAGAAGGTTACAATGTATCTTGTTCAGGAAACTTGGAGTTTGAGGTTGTTGAGCTGCGACGTTTAAACAAAGAGCTTCAGTTTCAGAAGCGAAGTCTTGCAATCAAGCTCTCTTCAGTAGAGTCCAAATTGGCTGTCCTTGAAAAGAATGCAGAGGTACCATTACATGAACTTCCAATTTATAATTGAAAGAAACTACTAGTTCTATTTCAACTGATCTTTTTTGCATGCTTCTTATTTTCACCAGAGCGAGATAGTTGCAAAGGTTCAAGCGGAGGCTTCGTTGCTACGGCACACAAATGCGAACTTGAGCAAGCAAGTTGAAGGCCTGCAGATGAGTAGGTTAACTGAGGTTGAGGAGCTTGCTTATCTTCGATGGATCAATTCATGTTTACGTCATGAGCTCTGTAGCTCAGATCAAGCTGCTAGAGCAATTACCGATATTGATTATAATGATGGTATGGTCTGTAATGATGATCGTTGCGATGGCGATGGCAGAAATGCTGACAACTGTTCTGATGATAAAAGACTCAGCATTGCCGAACGTATCAAACAGTGGTCTCAGAATGATAAGAATTGTCAATCATCTAAAAAGGAATCACTTCTTGATAGAGCATGGATTGAAACCACGGAAGCACGGAGCCCAACACGCAGGCACTCACTTGGTGGATCGAAGGGATGTACACAGGACTTTAGCATTGTGAAGAGAAGGCAATCTGATACCTTTATCTGCCTGCCAGAGGCAACAGATGAAGCAGCCTCTTGTGACAAGGATCAGGCAAGCAGGGAGAAGTGTGAACTTCTTGTGGACAAGTATGATTTTGGTCAATCTGATAGTCCAAGATTTATTCTTGGCAAGACAGAAATATGCAAGTCTCAATGCTTGGATGTCGAAAAGCGCACCCTGCGTATTCCAAACCCTCCACCAAGACCTTCAGTGTCTCTGCCACATTCTGGTCCATCAAATGCACCGGCTGTAAATCCACCCCGTCCACCTCCGCCACCTCCTCCACCTAAGTTTTCCACAAGGAGTACTGGGGTCATGAAGAGGGCACCACAAGTTGCAGAGCTTTACCATTCACTTATGAGAAGGGATTCAAAGAAAGATACTTCTGGTGGTGGAATCTGTGAAACAGCTAACTCTGCAAATGTTCGGAGTAGCATGATTGGTGAAATTGAGAACCGTTCTTCGCATTTGCAGGCTGTAAGTAGAGTAACCAGATTACCAAATGACACAATTTAGATATGAAGTAGCTTCTTCCTACACTGACTGTGTGCGTTGATTTGTCATTCCATTTTCAGATCAAGGCAGATGTCGAGACTCAAGGTGAATTTGTGAAATCGTTGATCAAGGAGGTGACTGATGCAGCTTACAAAGATATAGAAGACGTGGTTGCATTTGTCAAGTGGCTCGACGATGAACTTGGTTTCCTGGTACGCATATTCTACCATTCTGTTAGCAATCTTCAGTTGCAGCACTCACTCAAGTTATTGTTTCTAATTTAATTGTGTTACTTGCAGGTGGATGAGAGAGCAGTGTTGAAGCATTTTGATTGGCCTGAGAGGAAGGCAGACACTCTACGAGAAGCAGCTTTTGGCTATCAAGACCTCAAAAAATTGGAATCAGAAGTTTCAAACTATAAAGACGATCCACGCCTTCCCTGTGACATTGCACTGAAGAAAATGATAACAGTGTCCGAAAAGTAGGGCCTTACTATAAGAAAAAATAATCTGTAGAATTGTAGTATTGAGTACTGAAAATTTGATTGACATTTCTAATTCAGGACGGAGCGAGGTGTTTACAATGTTCTGAGGACAAGGGATGCAACGATGAGGCAGTGTAAGGAGTTCAATATTCCTACCGACTGGATGCTTGACAACAATCTTATTAGCAAGGTAAATAAATGATGGATAGTTTTCTGTATTGAACTGCCACTCTGCAGCTTTAAGTTCTTAGTGCTATATCACTGCTGTCTTGTGAGTACCGGGAAACATACTTTGAAAATATGTAAATAGCAGACTGTTAAGACCAGCAGTGATACTTGCTTATATCATTTTTTAACCCATTTCCTTGGCCACACTGCAGATAAAATTTGCTTCAGTCAAATTAGCAAATATGTACATGAAAAGAGTGGCTATGGAGCTTCAGTATATGGGACCTCTGAACAAGGATCTAGCTCTGGAGTATATGCTGCTTCAGGCTGTGAGATTTGCCTTCAGAATTCATCAGGTAACACGTTTCATCCGTCTTCTTGGTTCCGATTTTATAATTTGTTTCCATGCTATCTGTACTTGAGAACCTCTAGTTTTTTTGGGATATGTTTGGGAAAACCCACCGTAGAAATATCTGTATGTTCTTACTCACATGTTTTTTATAAAGCGTAAGCTGCGTGTTCTAAATTAGCAGTTTGGTTTCTTTCTTTCAGTTTGCTGGAGGATTCGACACAGAGACCATGGATGCATTTGAGGAGCTGAGGAATCTTGTTCATGTCAGGAACAACACCCAGTAGGATGGCGATTCAATGTACTGTATGATCTGCTTTGTTTCTGGAAACATTGTGGCTTACCCTCTCAGTAAGCATGACAGACAGTTTGGAGGATTGGTGTGTATGTATGTGTGTGCTAGTCTGAAGAAACCAGCTGTGGCGTGCATAGGAATTTGGTAGTAGCAGAAAGACAAATGCATGGAAGCTAATCAAGCTATGTCTACGTGTGTATGCTCCTGGTGAGCATTGGTGACTGTCAGTTAGGTAACTTATCTCTCTCTTGAATGCAATGCAATGGGAAGATTTTTAACCTGCCTGCCACAAACTTGTCCAACATCAGATGACAAACATGAACTACGACTCACAAGCTGTCATAAAAATTAACCTGCCTGCAAGTTTTGCTTGATGCATTGTAGTAGTACTCACAATGCACTATGGAAGATTTTGTAAGAAAATAAACCCATCGTTTTAACTTGCAAGTGAGTGCACAATTGAATGAACGTGCCAAGCAAAACCGAACATTTTATCCCGCACCTATCACAAAAATGCGACATTTGTGTGTGGAAATGTACTCGTGCACATGATGTAAGAAAATATCCCATTTATGAAAAGAAACATAACGGTTCAACCCTGTAGTTCAACCATATGACGCGGATTTCATTTTTGAAATTTGTCAAATTTTGTCTACTCCAAGGACGAGGGTAGATAGGTCATTTACTTTCAGGGAGCAGCTTGCTGATCACACTTCACTCCCAAGCTGAGCTGGCCTGTCTTCCTCGGTTACCGCGAGTCAGTGAAGGAGTCTTGCTGTAGAAGGAAACCACCATTTTCCTTCATCAGAAAAAAAAAGAGCAAACTTTCACCACCGTTACTACTCCTGCTACAAGTCAGCCAGTCTTCCTCCGCACCTCACTCCTGTCCCCAGAGTCCCAGGTGGCGGAGTCTCAAGGCGAAGCAGCTCCCATCCGATGGCCATGGCGCTGCTGCGTCTGCTCCGGGGCCTCGCCGCGCCGCTGTCGCCGTCCGACTGGCTTCCCTGCAACCAGCCGCTGTCCTCTTTCTCCGCCTCACTCTTGCGCAACCAGTGGTGGCTACCCATGCTCGCGGCGCTACCGCGCCTCCGCTGCCCGTCCTGCTCCGACGGATTCAAGCTCCTGCTCGTCCTCCTCCTCGTCTCCGCCGCCCTCGCCGAGGTCCGCTTCGTCGCCTCCTCCTCCATGGCGCCCACCCTCCACCCCGGCGACCGCGCCCTCGCAGAGAAAGTAAGCCCCATTTTCCCTCCTCCCTAACCTAGCTGCTAGATCTCTTTTCATTTCGTCTGATGGTTTCGGATCTGCGTTAATCGAATGGGGATTCATTTTCGCTCAGGTTACTTACCTGTTCCGGAGGCCGTCTGTTGGCGACATCGTCTTCTTCAGGGTGCCCACGGCCCTGCAGGTGGGGCTGCTTTCCTCTCCTCCTCTTTTTTCCATTGTTATTAGTACTTCTTCACAGTCTGGTTGATACTACATTGCGCTGCTTTTTCGCAGGATTGTGGCATGAGTAAAGACACGGTATTCATCAAGAGGGTGCTTGCAACCCCTGGAGATTTCATCGAGGTAAACTATCTGTACTTGTGCATCTCTTCTACATACTAGCACTATCATACATTCATTCTATATCATTTATTGCGTCCCTTCTACATTGTCCTCCACCCACCTTGTTATCATTCAGTCATCCATAAAGCTGATTCACATATGCTGCTAATTGGCATAAATCCATGCATCTTGCTCATTGGCATACTGACTGAGCAAAGGCGATGTTGACACTGTCTTTCACCCACATTACCATTCATTCATCATGTCGATGCTGCTTGCTTGAGCAAAGTCCATAAATATACCAAGTACTTGAAATAAAAAGATAAGTGTCTACTAAGCCAGTGGCTGTTATGCTTCACGGGGACGGGATGTGGCAGGAGCTGCTGCGTAATAAATACCTATGTGGTAAAACCTTAAGTCAAGTAGAAGCCAATCCTACGGATCCCTTTTGGAAGGGGGCTCATGGGAGTGAAAATAGAGTTCTTTGATCGAGGCTCATTCGTCATTGGTGATGGAACGAGTAGTCACTTCTGGGAGGATTTGTGGCTAGGCACGACCCCATTATCATCTCAACACCCAAGTTTATATAATATTGCACAACATAAAAACGTTACTGTTGCGCATGTATTAGCTCATGTTGCTCTGAATATTGTATTTAGATGACATTTGATTAGGGACAAATGGACAGCTTTGGTGAATCTTGTAGAGAGACTAATGGAGATCAACCTTTCAGATGAACCTGATCGTTTTACTTCCACGGGGATAATCTCGGTTAAATCTATGTATGCAGATTATATGAATGGCCATACTAGGTTCTTAGGCAAATAATTATTGAAATTAAAAGTTCCACTAAATATAAAGATTTTTATGTGGTTCTTGAATAAGGATGTTTTATTAACCAAGGATAACGTCGCAAAAAGGAGATGGAATGGATGTAAAAAATGTGTCTTCTGTACGTTGGAGAAGTCTGTTGAGCATTTATTCATTTCGCGTCCTTTTGTTCGTTCAGTTTGGAGAGCTGTTCATTTACTTTTAACATTACTCCACCAACTAGTATTTCTAATATGTTTGGAAATTGATTGATGCATGCGCTCTCCCTGAATCGGAAATTGTACTTACAGCCTTTTTACAGGTTCGGCAAGGCCAACTTATTGTCAACGGTGTTGCGCGCAAGGAACATTACACAGCAACCCACACAACATACACAATGGAGGCCATGGTTTGTTGCGTCTCTTTTCTATCTGTGAGCATTGTCTCCTTGAACAACATTGAGGAGTTGCTATTGCCAGGTCAAGAGATAGTACCCAAACTTCTAGTGGGTTTACACAAATTGACTATACCACTGCAAGAGGATGACCGAATGTGGCATGGCTGCTCCGTGTTGTTGACTTCCCGAGTGCCCTGTTGTTGTAATCAACAGGCCTCAGATGGTGGATGATCTCTTCCTTTCCCCCATTCTTGTTGTCTACTTGATTCTGTGTATGGGTCCCATACTGAAACCGTGTATCGTCATCATGCAGCGACTCCCTGAAGGCCATGTATTTGTTATGGGTGATAACCGTAATAACAGCTGTGATTCTTGTGCCTGGTAAGGAACAAATGCACTCTCACTCTAGGTCCATCTTCCTTTACATGTATCATAACTAGTGATTGACTGATTGCTCATGTCGAGATTATCCTAGTAGAATACTTCTTCAACTACTGAGAAGTCTTGTGGTAGTCATCTTATAGATATGTACTTGTGACTAGATCCAGTATGATCGCAGATTGATTGCCATGATAATCATTAGTGTGATCTGTAATGACGTAAGAGTAAAATGCACATATATGTTTGATTTGTGAGAATGTGCTCTTAAGTAGTGCAGGTGCTTTATTTTGGCTGTTGAGAAAATTTTGTGGTAGTCTTATAGATCCATGCTTTGGACTAGATCTAGTATGATTTCAGCTTGAACTGTCATGATGAACATTCAATCTGTAAGGAATGCCCATATTTGTTGTACTTATCGAAGAAAGTTCTGTAAGGATTTGCTCAGTTGCTTTATTTTTTGTTCTACTACGACTTACTTTCAATTGTTTTTTATGGAATTTTCTTGGGGAACCCGTACTAATCATTGTGATGCTTGTCGTGCCAGGGGACCTCTTCCTATTGGCAACATTGTTGGGAGGTACATGATGTCCTTTACAAGATCTTCGTTCCAATAGCAAAGCTGAAGAAGTTCGATGACCTCCAACATTGACAAACCCCTTGACACGATTCAACATGGTGATATCAAGCTATGTTGAGCCTCAAGCCCTCTACGTGTAGATCTTTCCACTAGCCAAGCTGAAGAGGTTTCATGACCTCCAGCATTGATGAACCTCTCGGTGTCATTCGATATGGTGATGTCGACCTATGCCTCTCGAGGCCCTTATAATAATTGTAGATCAGCAAGACCTTCCTTTCAGTGTGATGTAATAGTTGTATGTGGACTGGCTTGATCCTGGGGAGAGCGGTCTAGTGACTTTGTAGCCGCTGTCACTCACCCTGGTGCTGTCAGGTGTTGAGCTTGCTTGTTGCTAGAGCCTGCAACTTACCTAAAGGCTACACCTTATAGTAACGTACCTAGAATCTTGTTGGCAGTGTTGTACTATGTGTCGCCTGCTTGAATGCGGTATCTATATGAAGTTTGAAAATCATTGCGGCAGTTCCTTACTGCCTGTAAATATGTCTGTGGTTTCCTCTTTTGTTTTGATGCTTACAGTACTACAAACTTCGATCATCCGTTATGCTCCCTCTGTCCTAAAAATGATGCCGCGGATTTGTTTTAGTGTATAGAGAATCTAGATAAATCTATGAAATTCTTTTAGTGTATAGAGAATCTAGATAAATCAAAGAAATTATTTTTGAAACGGATGGTGTACAAGATTCCTTGAGCGATGAGAACATACTTACAACTAACTACAGCGCATATGAAACAGTTTTCAATACGTGCTTACTCCTGTTTTCTAACTCGGTGAAACTCGATGGTCAGCAAAACGGGCATCGACGTCGCGATCACGATTCAGAAGATCTCAGAGGAAATCCTTTGCTTAAAAAACCATGCCAGTGTCAGAGGTGAGCTCAAAAGCCCTGCAGTGGCACATAGCAGATAACTTGGTTTCAGATGAACATACAAATGCCGGTGTGGTGCAAAAACTCATAGCACCATCAGTCAGGATGTAAACGAACAGCTCGCTGGACGTTGATGTCATGTCCGCTTTCACCATATAAAAATAAACGGGACTAGGTGGCAACCGTATATTATTTGGTGGGATTTAAATGGGTTTCATGGTCGCCGCTGCATCAACATCCGACATGAATCTATAACTGGAAGAGCATCATGTCATTGATATGTAGCCTGCAGCAACAAACAAGTACAGCGATAAAAGAGAACAAATTCTCTTCTAATAGACTCATCGACATGTGGCCTGCATGATAGACTCATCGAAATGTAGCCTGCAGCAATGAAGAACAAAATTAATTTGGTATTACAAACCATAATGATAAAATGATATACAGTTCATAAAAATAACCCTAATTCCCGACTACTTGAGTCATAATTGACTAAAGTAATTTTAGTTGACTAAAATAATGGAGGTTACTAACATGATCATGGTTTTGCATCAATAAAGTTTTTTATTATTTTAGTCAATCATGACTTTGTGCGAAACTCGAGTCATGAAAAGCTAGCACCTCGGTTGTTTCATATTTGGCTTGATATCAAGGAGTATCATTCCGCAGAATTTAACAAAGTGAGATTATGCCCCTTCCTTCATGAGAATGGTCCACCATCGTCTTAATATGATTGATGCATTAACCCATGGTTGCATGATTTATCTCCTCATGATATTCTTGGGATATTCATGTTGTTCATCTTGCATCATAAGAAGAAGAAAATAGTTTCCACTTTGGACCCACTTCCAATACCTATTTTGGGGAGAACATATTTAATTCTATGGAAATTGGCAAAAATTTACACCTTGCGCTCCAAATTGCAAACCCTTCATGGAAGGACAATATCTCTAAATGGGGACACAAGTTTCATGATGATGTTCTAACCAACTCATACGGGTATGAAGCTCAACCTTATTTGATTCATTCAATGAACAATGCCACAATTCATATGTATGAGAGGATATGTTTGGTTATTTGGTATGATGAAAAACTTCATTGTTCACGTTGAGTATTTTCTCACACGTACACACTTTGCACATGAGCTTTCATGAAAATCTTGTATGGTGGATACATAGGATGGTAATGAACCGAGAAAGCTACTTTGATACTTATTCCGAAGTACTATGATAATGAAGCTAAAGACAATATCCGTATAGTGGAAGATGGCATTCTTAATCTCATAAAGAGGTGGAGTTTGATGAGAGATTACGTATCGTTCGACAATGTTGCTTAGTAACAATTCATTTAAGCTTCAAACTAGGGTTGAATAGTAACATATGTTTTGTTTCAAGTATTTTAAATATATTGATCAATAGTAAGGATCGTGCCCATGTGACCCATTTAAGGGGCTATGTGGAAATAACTACATAAAAATCAACTCACCAAAAGAGGAATGAGATTCAAAAGACACATGTTACATATGTTGCTTATGAAAACTTAGTAGTACATAAAGGACCTTGAGGTTATGACGGAAAGCAAGCCATATTAGATCAACAGAAGCAATGCACAAGACACATAAACCCTAGACGCTCGGAAAAATTTCTTTCTAGTTCTCAAGTCGATGGGTTCATAAAATAGTACAATATATATATTTATAGTCTTTGTGATATCATAGGAAAAAGATGGAAAGACAGGATGTAGAGATGTTACTGCATTGGCTAAACCTTTTATTGGCAACTTTGAGGGCCTAAATCTCCTTTGGCAACCGTGAGAGCCTAAACCAGGACTAATCGTGCCCCCTCACCATTCATTTCGTTCTAGTTCCATCTACGAGATCTTTGAGTTGCAGTTTGGCATTGATGGAAAAGTTATCAAAATCTATCAATATGAGATTTAGTCTTGATGATCTCACACGAATATGCTAATAGTAAAGGTGGATTGTGTAGCACCCCATTCCCTCTTGGCCCTAGGGGTGTCACTCCTGGCAGCTTAATAGGATTTCTAGACTGGCTCCATAGACTAACACTAGTCTTTTCTGCACACTTGTTCTCACTCGTGCGCACCCGGTACCCACTTCCTGTTCGGTCACCCATCCTCAAATTGCTCTAGACCAAACACGCTTAACCTTAGAGTTCTTTTCAGATAAGCTTTCGGAAAGAAGTTGCAACTTATTGTTATGAGTATCCTATCAATCCTATTAAACCATGCGTCAGGGTCTCACATACACCCACCCTTAGAAGATCGACACCCTCGTCGATCAACCACAAGCCAGGAACATACCCTCTTGGCACATGGCTGTGCGTCCAGTACCGACACATGTGCCATGTCGTGTCTACTCTGGGCTACACGTGCCATGCTCCACATGTCCCTCCACTAACCCGCACACGCCCGTGTAACTATGAGGATCAGCTCTGATACCACTTGTAATCCTCGGACCTCACGTTTCTAAATCACAAGCCGGTATAACCTGAATCGGGAGAGGACATACTACCGTGGAGGCCACGAGGCCAAGTTGCGGTTTGGCATTGATGGAAAAAGTTATCAAAACCTATCAATCTATGAGATTTAGTCTCGATGATCTCACATGAATGTGCCAATAGTAAAGGTGCATTGTCAATTAACACATAAATTATATTTTATATTTTATGAATGAGATAATTCGGGATACATCGTAGTTTTGTATGTATCAGGGAGAGGATGAGTTGTGACACGCGTTAGAACATCTCCATCCACGTCCCAAAACGATTTTCAACAAAAGCGCAGGATCGAGCGATTGGGGGGTGCACAAGTTGCCGCTCATGGGGGATGACTCTTCCCAGCCGCGGCCGCCAAACAACATCCTAAATTGTTTTGTTTATTTTTGCACATATTTTGATAAATAAATTGTTTCAACTCTTAAGTTTGAACATATAAATAAATTATTTTTACAATAATTAAAAATGGCAATAACATAATTTATACAATTCAAATAATTTGAAGTTTAACTTTGTCAAATGGTGGACATGGGTATCTGTACTTTCAGCCTACATAGATGCTCCATGAGATCATTTTGCGGTTGTTAATAATCATCTAGATCATAGATTTCTGCATGCCTGGCGAGAAAATCTGCAAAACTCTAATGGCTCTCGTGATCAACAACCACAAGAGGATGTTGACACTCATAGGGATGATCATTGATGGTTGTGAGAATATCTATCTTTATTCGTGTTTAAACTTTATTTTAAGTCAAGAAATTGATTAAATAACTCTCTATATTTTCTACTAATGAGTAATTATTGCAAAGATGTTCAAATTCTTCTCCTGATTTGTGATGTGTAGAAAATCATGCTTTTATGACAAGATCAGGAGCAATTACTGAAGAATATGTCGTTACCAACACAACCAAGTCAAACAGGGATGCAAAAGCATTTCCAATCGATACGGGAGACGCCCGCCCGTACCATCCGCACGTACTGCACGTTGGTGCCTTCCTTAGGTCAAAAGGCTACTTATGTGAAGGAAGCGAGATCATTCGAGGAGAGATGCACCCTCCATCCTCCACAGAACCCATTCACCATTCAGATCTCATCTATCACACACCAAAGGATATCCACACCACCATAGTTTATCACCTCCATCTCCTACCTCCTTCATAGCCATAGCCATTATCTTGTAACAGAGATCTTGCGAATTCGTGACCATTGTAAGAATATTTGATTTTAATCTAAGTATTTTTCCAATGATTCATATTCTTGATCTTATTATTATGAGTGAGCTGTCCTGGCAGGCTACAGGTTGGGGTGAAGCCTCACAACGTTTATGTGCATCTAATTCTATGGGAATATTGTGTAGTGATTGAATAAGATATTTTGTTATCTTATATATTTGTATCTACCTCGATCTGAGGACTTGTAGGTACCCAAGCCCCCGTGGATTGATTAAGGTGTGAGGTGAGATGAGTGGATAACGACGTCTGACACACGAAACCCAAGTGACAGAAAGGAGAGTATGGTATTCACTTAGTGATCTGCTTGGGATCAATAGTAACATCAATGATCTTAAGGATTTGTTCTGTTTTACTTAATAATAGTTGTAACCCGTGGTTTTGTGGTATGACGGTTGGACTAAGAGACTATTGTCACCTGTGGTTTTAGGGGCTCTAGTACCTGAGGATGTATTGCGTACAATCCTATCACTATTAGATCATTTTACATATGACTATGCTTAATCTTATTTTTATCCCATATGTATGCATAGTTACAGGTGAATATTCAATCCTAGTCTATCTCCATCATTGAAAACAACCAAAATATACACAGTAAACTGGAAAGATATGGCAAACAAAAAACAAAATTAATCAGCAAGCCTTGTAGAAGTTTCTCAATTCTTTTTAGAAAGTGTTTCCTAAAGTTTGATAAACCTAGGTCTTTTCTATGGAAAATCTACTATACTGCATTCGTAATCCGGATCGAAGGTATCATCCCTTTTTTGGTGCCTTTGTCAAGTAAGGAATTTCGCTATCCTAGTGAGGTTATTAGAGACCTTGTTTATTCATTTTTTTAATTATTGTTATTAGTTTACTTTTTGTTATCTATTTTAAAACCCACAAAATTAGTTACTTTTTTAATTGTTTCTCTAAATCTAAAAATACCAAAAAGATAATTACTATGGCACAAAAGAAGATTGGGGAGTATGCTACTCCTAATGATGATTTTATTCGTGCACCTATTACTCAGCCCACTGTTACAACATAGAATTATGAGATTAAGCCTAAAATTTTGAGTTGGTTCAACAAAACCAATTTGGAGGCTAGGCCGCTAAAGATTCAGGTTTGCACCTAAATATATTTACTGAAATATGCGATATGATGCGCATAAAAGATGTTGACCTCGATGCTATTAAAGTACGATTATTTCCTTTTTTACTTAGAGGAAAAGCAAAAGATTGGTTGCTACCTTTCGCTAAATGCACTATTATTTAATGGGAGGAATATACTAATATTTTCGTAACTAAGTTTTTCCCTCCAGCTAAGACTATGCAACTTCGATCAAATATTACAGGCTTTAGATAAGAAGATTGCGAGCCACTAACACTTGCTTAGAAAAGTATGAAAGAAGCAGTAATTAGTTGTCCCAGCCATGGGATGGAAGAGTGGTTAATTCTCCACTTATTTTATAATTCCTTTAACCTAATGTGTAAATCTAGGCTTGACACTGCAGGCGGAGGCACATTCATGGGCAAGGAACTAAATGTTGACAAGAAGCTTCTAGATGATATGCAAAGCAACCATGCCCAATGGCATATATATAGATCTTCCTCAAGAAAGGTGAATGCAATCATCGAGAAGACTAATGAAGAGCTTACTTCAAAGTTAGATTAGCTTCTAAAAATTCTAAAGGGTAAGGAAACCTAGGTAAATGCCATCACCGACTCAAATATTGAAGAAGTAGATTTTATAGCTCGTAATCCTTATAACCCTGCATGTAAGAGTCAAAACTATGGATCAAACTTTCAAAAGCAATATGGTAACCCTGTAGGTGCTCCAAACAACAACAACTATACTAGTATTAATGGAGCAAGTAATGGTAATCTTCCGCTTGAAAATTCTTTCAAAGCTTTTATGCAATCACAAACTAAAGAATAATCTTCTTATTAAGATTACTAAGAACCATGAAACTATTATTAATAAACTATCCAATCAAGCAGTTACTCTTAAAAATGATGCTCCAGATTTATAGGAAAGAACAAAGACCATGGAAGCACAATCGGGCAAAATAGCTGAGAGTCAAACTCTCATCCTAGAAAGATTTGCAGGAAATCTCGAGCCAAATCCAGTCAAAGACCTCAAGATGATGAGGGTGGAAAACAAATATGAGAAGCCTGAAGAGCTGGACTGTAGCAATGCACCATCTCTGGATTATACCGTGGAGGATCTTGTGAAGATGATCACCGTAGATAATACTGGTATTAAAGGAGGTAATGATGCCATGTACCAACATTTTATTCAAGAAGTAGTAGCCAAGGTGCATGAGATAGAAATGCAATATAAGAAATTAGCTGAGAAACTTCCATCTAAACTTGATGATATATTTGAGCCCACTATTAGAATCCATATAGGAGTTAATGAGATTGCTACACTTTGTGATCTTGGTGCTAGTGTCTCAACAAATTCGAAAAGTATATTTGAAAGACTTAACCTTGGGACATTTCAAACTACTGAACTAAGACTCCACTTAGCATATTCAACTTATAAACAAGTTGTGGCAGTCAAGGAGAATATTTTTGTAGAAATTAAAGGATGTTTTTCATTAATTGATCTTGTTATAGTGGACATGTTTGAAGATCCTATAGAACCAATAATTCTAGGAAGGACATTCTTAAGAACTATAAAATCTTTAATCAACTTACATGAAGGGAATGTTAGAGTAGGGCTACCATCTGGGAACCTTTTGTAGTCCACTTCCCTAGAAATAAAAAAGCCAAACCTAATGAAGATGGGATCATTATTTTAAAAGCCAACTATTTTGAAGTGCGTGCTCCACTTCTAAAACCAAAATGATCACCATTTAGGTCAAGCTAATTGACCTTAACTAGAAGTACTTCATGAGAGGCAACCCATGTGAAATAAAAGTTTTTATTTGTGTTAGTGTTAGTTTTGTTTTTGTTTTTGTGAGTTTTTTTATTTACTAATAAAGAGTGTTCAACAGATCCTTTGAAGAGAGGATAAGAAACAAAGGTAATCTTTCCTTTAGATTTTATTCATTAACATGCGGTTATTTAATCACTGGTTTAGTGTTGTATTTATACTACTCCCTCTGTCCAGAAATAAATGACTTAGGTTTGTCTAGATTTGAACGTATCTAGACACATTTTAGTGTATAGATACATTCAAATCTAGACAAACTCAAGTCGGTTATTTTTGGATGGAGGGAGTATTATTTTTGAGGTACAACTAATGTGCAAAGGCATGTGAGAAAGATGCAAAAAAAATTCAACTTTTGCAGGTTTTTGGGCCATAACAACCATTAGTATGGTGGGAGCCCACAATACCACGCGCCCATACCACATCTCGGCCGAAGAAAATGAAGTTCTCAAATTTTGTTCAAAGGTACTAAGTCCTTAACGACCACCCGTATGGGGGGACGCTGTCGCCGCTGCCCGTACTGTTTTGACACAAAGTTTGAGAAATTATCATAAATTACTATGCCCATAACGACCATTAGTACGGTGGGGAGCGGCTGTACGGCACGCCCGTACCGAGTGTGTCGCCATGATCGAACCTTGATCCTAAGGCAACGTCGCTCAGTACAAGTGGGCTGTGATCGCCGGGACTGTACCGCCCACCCGTACTGACCATTCAGTCGTGACTTGAGCCTAGGGAAGAGGTAAACCTAAACTTAAACTTCTATTTTATCTTTCTTCTTTCTCCAAACTCCAAACTACCTTCATTGGATCTTCACATCTACTTGTTTTTTATTCGATTCCTCACACATCATCGATTCAAGGTATATTTCTCCTCCAATCCCAACTTATCTGAAACAAAACCATGTTGTAGCTCTTGCCATTATTAATCTAGATTTAGGTCTTATTTTGAGCTTATTATCTAATCGAGCATGTTTAGTTTTGTTATTTAGAGGAGATTATTTTGTAGAAAGTGTAGAGGTGTATCCCATGCTTATTTATATCGGATCAAAATTTTGTTTGAAGAAAGTTATTGATTAGTGAAAGTTTTCATTTTTAGATGAACACAATGAGCCGTACGCATGAGGTGGCTACACAAGCCGTGCCATCGGTTGAAGGACTAACCCTTGCAACACTCAACTTCGAGTTCACCGAAGAATTTCATCTCAACCATTTAAACTATCTTAAGAACCATGAGATCAAGTCTACCGAATGGGCATGCCCCCATATTCTGAATCAGCTAGGCATTCATCGTGATTTCAATTATCTTTGCAATAATTTTGGTTTGCTTGACTTTGTTTCTAGGAGGCCGCCACCTATCACCCTTGACACCTGAGTTTCTTAGCACCTTGAAGCATACGATGGGTCCATTCTACAGTTCTAAGGAGGACATCCGAGGAGCTGATAGGATTACCTTTTGCTTGATGAGCCGTGAGTAGGACTTGTCTCTCGATGATTGGTGCCACTACTTTGGTTTTGCCAACAATGCCATCGACATCTACTTTACTTGTTTCACACTTAGTCCTACCCCTAACTATTACTTTAATAAGATGAGAATTTCAAATCCTGTCCCAAAGGGGAATCAAATTTAGTGTCTCGTAGTTCACTATTTGTCCTATGTTATCGCTAACACCCTCGAGGCTCGTGGTCAGTTCACAAGAGTCAATGAGGATGACATGATGATCCTCACAAAATCTTCCATTCCAAACTGTAACTTGACACCAAATCTAGGTGCTCTTCTAGTGATTTATTTTAAGTATCAAACTCTCCAAACTTGTGGACCCATAGGCGGAGGAGGAGTTATCACCATTCTCGCACGAGCACTCCATCTTAACATAAGTAACTTGCAACAGTTGGAAGGTGTTCACCGTCTCGGTTTTGCTACTCTTAATGCATGTGATATGATTAAAAAAAATAATGGTAGGTATTACTTTGATATACCTAGAGACGATCACCCGATCACTGCTCATTTGCATAAAAGTTTATTCTCTATCGAGAATGTACGTCTACATTATGATGCGCTGGTTGAGGCAACCCTACCACCACAACTTAAATCACAAGGAGAGGAAGAAGTAGAAGAAGAGCAAGAAGGATCTGGATAAGATCATCATCCACCAAACTAATACACCACCTATGAAGATGTGTATGTGCTCGAAGGGAACATTGAGAACATGAACAACCTCGCCATCAACCTTTGGGACTCCACTGCGAACATCTCCTCCTAGTTCATTGATTGGAGCATCCAGTTGAACTTGGGAGATTATCCTCCACAACCACAATGAGCAACAACGGGGCTTGCAAAAGCCTAATCTTGAGGATGTGTTCCTCAAGCAATTTATTTATGTAATAATGAGTTTCTACTACAACTCCTTAAGATCTTTGAAACACTCATGTTAGACTCGTTCCAACACTTCACTTTTTCTTTTCGTTTTTTTCGTTTATTTGTTTTTAGTATCTTCCTTTGTCGCCAATATTTTTCTATTCTCTAAACCCAATCTTCAAAAATACAAAAGGATTTTTACTTTTATCCTTATTGTTGAAATATGGATTTTTTTTGCCTCTTTGATTTGATATTATTAATGAGAGTGATCTAGTTTTGAGTTCTGAAAGAACTCATCACACGGAAGAAAATTGTGAAGTCACTCATGAGAGGTATGTCTTATGTCTACCACTTAGAAATTTGAAATGTTTATGCTATTTGGTAGTATTGTTAAGGTACTATGATAGTGGGAGTGATTCAAAATAGTTAGAGTAAAGCTTTCTATTCATACAAGTAAGTAGTTGAGTAAGCTTTTGCTCTAATTCTTATAGTTAATTGAGTCCTGCCTTGGAAATAATTATGCCAAATAAGTATAACAATAAAAAGTCTCCAATTATGACTTGTGTGATGTTTTGATTTCCCTAAGAGTTTAACATTGAAAATACTCAACTCCATAGATTTAATGATAGTCTAGATAATACTTTTGAAAGGAGTTGTTTGACCGAAATGAAGTCCAGTAGTGATTGAGATTGATGCCAAAACTATAATGTGGATCTAAAAGTATGACATTTCTTGAAATCTTGTCTAACAAAACTGATGGTGCACACTCTAGGATGCCAACAATTTATCTGGCCTTTGAACGGTCTAGGTATAAATCCTGATTTTGGCAATGAGTTGATGATATGGGTAGCCAGCTACCTGTGGGCAAAAGTATTGGTACTTTTGAGGGTTGTGCAAAAAAGTTACAAAAGTCATTAATGACTTCAACTGGAAACTATTATTGAATCCAATATGATCACTTACAAAGTCTTTGGCATGGTTGAAGGGGTTCCGCGATAGAAAACAAAAAAATTCCTACGATAGAACACACCTAGTCAGGATCTACCTAGGAGTAAAGCTGTAACAAAGAAGGTTTTAATAACATACTCTTCTAAACTAAAAGCATATAATGTTCCGAGGGGAACGTGGATGAGGTAGTCGATACTGTAGCCAACCTGAAGGTCACAAAGTCCTCGCAAGTCAACCCAGGTCCTTGCATAACAACCTAGGTGCCACTAGTGGTAGCACCTCTGAGGTTTCACAAACGTGTGGTGTACGATGACGACTTCTGGTTCCGTGATCCCTATCGGGAGTGCAGAAGTAAATCTTCGGCTAGAATCTCCGCAGCACCTCCACATCATGCAGAAAATTACTCCCTTTGCACGCACAGCTCTAACACGGGGCCTTAGTTACAAGAGAGAAAGATAGAGAAATTCTCCAAGGAAAATGCATCAGAGAATATCTCAATTAGTTGTTGTATATTTCCCACCCCTATGCCCCTCCTTATATAGGGGAAAAGGGAGACCCCTTTCTCCCCAAGTCTCGGGGTGGGACTAAAGGAGGGGAGGAGGTGGCGCATGGGGAGGAGGGGATGTCCGGGTGGGCCACCTAGGCATGCACGCTTCCTGAGGTGGAATGGTGGCAAGGTGGTCCCCACCCTAGCTATGCAGACCATGGCCGCCGGTGGTGGTGGTGGTTGCCCCTTGCCCCCATTTGGGTGGCTTAACCTCTTGAGCCTTTTTCCTCCGGGATTTTGGCCCACTAGGGGAAGTTGCCCCAAATATTTTAATAATAAATAGTTATTTAATATTAATTCCAATAATTAATACATAAATACATATTATTAATTCTCTCTTGTCCCGAAACACCTTTTGGTCCACTCCAAACGACTTCAGATCCACCTGGAACAATTCTGGTTCTCACTCTAGAACAATTCTGATATTCTATCTTTCAAGATTCATTGATTCCGTTCAACCAAAAGATCTATGAATATCATTGTACCCTTAAGTGTGTTACCCCGATGGTTTGGGAACATCACAGACATGATCGAGACCCTTCTTGCATAAATGATCAATAACGGGACCAGGATGCCCATAATGACCCCTACACATTCCACGATGTCTATTGTCATTTGAACCATAAATGTTGAGTCCAATTCCCTTTGTTACTTCAATACATGACTTGTACGAGATCTGATCTTTGGTATCATCATATCTTGTTCAATCTCGTTACTAACAAGTGTTGTTTTACTCATTCTGTGATCTTTCATCCCCGTGACCTAGTCACATGTTGCGCAACATTTATGGATGCAATCCCATTGAGTGGGCCCAGTGTATCTTATTGTAATTCAGGTGAACAAATCCCGATCCTGATGCATATGCCTCAACTATCCCTCTGGGATGCCCGACATACACCATTATGATCACCTAGTCACGGTCATGATGTTTGATGTAGTCAAAGCAGCCTCGGGTGATAGTGATTAGTATGATCTCATGGTCAAAGGAGAAGGATACTATGCTTCTAACTATTGCAACGATGAACATGTGACTTGATCGTGCTGCAATAATCATATTGGGTAATGCCCATCACATCATTCACCAATGATATGACTTCATGGTTAGTTGGCATAAATGCACCATGATCAGTAAACCTTGATCATCAGTTGTCTAATGAACTAGTTAAAATAGAGGATACTAGGGACTCTGATTTGTTTATATATCATGCGTGTATCAATGTTTACGACTTACAAAGTTGTAGCATGATAAAAAAACTATTATGAACTTATTGAGATATGATAATAAACACCCTTTATTATTTTCCTCTAGGGCATATCTCCTTCAATGGTCTGGTTACTATTATATGAATTCTCTTGAAAGGCAACTGATACATTGCAAATGTATCTATAATTTTTGATGTTCCATGCTTGGTTTTATTCACTTTCTTGTGTTTTGTCCACACTTTGGAGTACTTTTCATATGATTTCTTGGACTAACCTATTAACAAGAGCCACAGTGCCAACTGCCTGTTTTCTGCTGTTTTTGGTTCCAGGAAAGTCAAAAATGAATATTCTCGGAATTGGACGGGACAAAAGCTGAAGTGCCTATTTTTCCGGAAGACTCACGGAGCCAGAATACGAGACGGAGGAGGGCTAGGGCCTGGCCACCCCCCTCCCAGGCGCGGGCTGGGCCTGGCCACGCCAGGGCATGGTCTGGCCGCCCCAGGAACCCCCTCGGTCTCCCTCTTCGCCTATAAGAAGCCTTCTGACCTAAAAACTCTGGGGGGTTTGACGTTTTTCCAGAAGGAGTTCCGCTCCACCGCCACCACTAGATTCCACGAAACAGCACCGTAAACTCGTTCGCACCTGCCGGACGGGAATTGGAGGAGATCATCGCCATCATCATCACCATCGCTTCTCCATCGACCATCCATGTTTCCCCCATCTATGAGTGAGTAATCCCCCACTGTAGGACATGGGGATGGTAGGGATTGGATGAGATCGTTCATGTAATGGCATCAGATTGTTAGGACATAGTGCCTACTATCTTTTATTATTGCTTTATGACTTTGTTGCAACTTGTTGTGCTTAATGCTTGTAACTAGGGCCCGAGTGCCATGATTTCAGATCTGAACATGTTATTGATTCATTATGATAGTATTGTTTTTGGTCTTATCTACAAGTTGTATACACACGTTGTTGTCCGGAACCAATGGCCCCGAAGTGACAGAAATCGGGATAACCGGAGGGAATGGCTTTGATGTGAGGATCACATGTGTTCACGGAGTGTTAATGATTTGCTCCGGTGCTCTATTAAAAGGAGCACCTTAATTTCCAGTAGTTCCCTTGAGGCTCCGCTGCAAACGGGCTGGCAGGACAAAAGATGTTGTGCAAGTTCTCATTGCGAGCACGTATGACTATATATGGAACACATGCCTAGGATTATCTAGTACTTGGATGCTTTATCTTATTTATCTACAATTGCCCTATGTTCTGATTGCTATGTGAATTGTCTTGTCCATGCAACGCCCGTCCATCCATCCCTATGCCTGCCGCACTCGAATCCCATTGTTTACTGCTTTTGTTACTACTGTCTTTACTTTTACTACTGCTGTTACTTTGTTATTCCTACTACAAAACTGTTGCTACTGATAAACTGCTGTGAGCAAGATTGTTTCCAGGTGCAGCTGAATTGACAACTCAGTTGTTAAGGCTTATAAATATTCTTTGGCTCCCCTTGTGTCGAATCAATAAATTGGGTTTCACTTCCCTCGAAAATACTGCGATACACCCCTTATACTTGTGGGTCATCAAGACTATTTTTTGGCGCCGTTGCCAGGGAGCATAGCTTTATTTATCAAGTCCACTTGGAATCACTATTGTTCAAGCTAAGTTTATTTTCGACTTGTTTGCTTGTTTCTTTATCAAAAATACAAAAAAGTAGTTCCTACTCTAGTTGTTATTTTCGTTGGTCTGTTATTGTCTTGCTTTATCATGCTTGTTGTCAATGGTTGGTTTCTTTGAAACTGAATCTTATTGGCAAGGTGGGTTCACGGAAGATCAAAAATATTATTATAAGGAACACCGCTTGTCACAAAAAGGGAAACACTTATGGGAACAAGTTGATAAATTGTATACCATTGCTAGAAACATGTGCTCTACTTATAATGTTACTTATTGTTGTGATAAATCTTGTTGCAGTAAGAGGTATAAACACCTCCCTTTTCAATGTGAGTATAATGATAATGTTACCATATCTTCTTATGCTAGAGGAATTTATGACTTTTATGATGTGGAACAAATTGAAGAATTTATTGCTTGGAAGGGTGCTTTTGAACTTGCTAGTTTGCTTGAAAATATTGATGATTCACCTTACAAATATGAGGTTTATGGTATACTTAAATTTTGCTTTGATAATTACAAGGATGAAATTGGCTATATTAATAGATGAAAGAGACTAATGCCTTGCAGGATCCTATGGAAGAAGAAATTGATGAACCTGAAATCTCATTAGATGAAAAAGAGGAGGAGAGTGATGAACAAAAGGAGGAAGAATGGATTAGCTACCCATGCCTACCTTCTAATGAGAGTAACTCTTTATCCCTTACATTATTTGATTGTCCTCCATGCTTACTAAAGGAGGATGAATGTTATGTTCCTGAGGATTCTTTTGAAAATGTTTATAATAAAGCTCTAGTGCTTGTAGATCATGAAAAGCATGCTTTATGTGATAGTTATATTGTTGAGTTTATTCATGAGGCTACTGAAAATTATTATGAGAGAGGAAAATATGGTTGTAGAAGTTTTCATGGTATTGAAACACCTCTCTATGTGCTGAAAGTTTTGAAGTTACTCTTGTTTTATCTTCCTATGCCTGTCACTTTGTTCTTTGCGAATTTATTTGCATACACGATTCCTATGCATAGGAAGTGAGTTAGACTTAAATGTGTTTTGAATTTGCTTCTTGATGCTCTCTTTTACTTCAACTCATATTTCTTATGTGAGCATCCTCTCAAACTATCATGTCTGAAGATGATAATATGTCTATTATTCTTGGGAGACCTTTTCTTAAATACTGCAGGAGCTGTTATTAATTGTAATTAAGGGAATGTGACCTTCAATGTTAATGACAAGGAACATACTGTCTATTTCCCCAAGAATATTGATAGGACTTATGGTTTTGAATTCAATTGAACATGTTGAGGGTATTCAAGTTGGAGAAATATACTATCCCATACCAAGAGAAAAATTCGAAACTATTATGATTGGGACCATTGCTATCAAGGTTGAGGTAAAATAATCATTAGTGGAATACAAAGTTTTGTCTCATATGAAATTGTTTTGGTAACAAGACCTGATCAACCTTGTTAACAAAAGGATTTCATTGAACAAAACAATGTTTTCACCATGATTATCTCCGCTTAGTTCTATTCTATCCATTTTAGTTTTTGCTTATGCCTAACTTAAAGGCGTTAAAGAAAAGTACTTATTGGGAGATAACCCAAAAGTTTTAGATGAGTCTTGGAAGTTATTACTTCAGTAATAACCTCTCCTTATCCTTTTTATTTGCTTTTTGTGCCAAGAGTAACCTCTAATGAGAGAGAAGTAATGATTGGGAAGGTTGCTGTCTCGAAACAGATTTCTGTGCTTCACCGTAAAAATTCGTGTAAAATCTCTGTATGTCCTTTTGAGGCGTAAATTTTTGTGCTTCTGCCTCAGGTTGTTATCTAACTTTCGTTAGTTCAACACTTTTTGATTTGAGGAACAGAAGGTCTTCGAAAAAATTCGTCTTTACCTACTGGTCTGTTTTGACAGATTTCTGCCATTTTCTGTATTTGCTTCTTATTGGTTCCTTTTTGAGTTCTTTTGGGGAATTGAGCTTTCTGAGGGAAGTGCTATAGTAGCTAGTGTTCTAATGGAAGTTTATTGGTGTTAGAACTAAACCTAAAGACTTATTATCTTGAGTGCACTAATGTTGCTAATAAAGATTGTGTGAAGTTTTGTATGAAGGAAAAATTTCAGGTGTATGGAAGGAATGAGTAATGAGATGAAGGATGGACTAAAGCTCAATCTTGGGGATGCCACGCGTGTCACCCCAAGAAATATCCAAAAAGTACAAGCTTCAAAGCTTGGGGATGCCCAAGGCATCCCCTTCTTCATCAATAAAAATCCCAGGTTTCTTCGAAACGCTTCATTTTTATTGTTTCATGCACAGTTGTGTTGTTCTTGGAGCGTCTTATTTTTCGTTTTCATTTTGGTTTTTCGTTTGCTTTTGTTTGCTTAGTTTGCTGAATAAATTGTTTGTACCCCCTCTTTCATACATTGGTGTTCAAATAGTTTCGTTTGGTTTGGAAAAGAGTAGGAAAGCTCATGCTTAAGTGGTAAAGAGAGCTTGTTTTTTGACTATGGCCTATGCTTTGTCATGCCATGCTTGATATTGTTTTGGCTTTATTCTTAGTATTCTTTGATGTAGCATGACTTGTTATAAACAATTGAGATTGCTTAATGTGCCTTGGATGAATCATGCGTTGTTTTAGCATATTAAAGCATAGTATTGTGGTATTCTCCTTTGATGCTTTATTTGTGTTGACTTGGCACATGCTCACACCATGTTATGACTATTCCAAGTCACCATAAGCCTTTATGATCCTTTAGTTTTCAACTTGTAGTATCACTTTATGCTTTGATCAATGATGTTTTGTCGCTCTGCATGATTATGGCTATTGTTGCTCTCTCGTTTGTCGCTCCCTTACTATTGCTAGCCTTCACTTTCACTGAGTATGTTTTACTCAAGTTTCCAACTCCCTAAAACCAAATATTGCCAAAGTGTCCACCATACCTACCTATTAGCATCATTTGCTACTTCTGTGCATATTCAATATGCCTTGTTTTCTTCCGAATAAAATGTTTGATTGTTATGAGAAAGTTAGTTAGTAAAGCTCTCACGAACTTGATGGCACACTTTATTTTCTTGCATTTAATAAACTTGAACCATTGGGTCCTTCTTTGTTGCGTATATGCTTGTGCTTTATAAGTTGAAGTTAGCAGAACCATGTATCATGGGGAACGCTTTCAACATTGTACTTGTACTTTGTACCCCGTTGATATCATGTTCTTTTGCTTACGGATCCCGGCGGTGTGAAATAAAAGTGGAACTTGTAAGATCATGGAGTTTGTATGTGTGTTAGAGAAATGCCTGGGCCGCTAGCCTAAGCCATGCCTAATCATGGTGGAAACTTGCAGCATCACCATAATGAGCACTCTATGAAGCATCCTCAATAAAAACCTATGCAAATAACAAATAAAAAGATCGCTGAGATGCTCATTGTCTGCTTGCCTTGTCATTTTGATTATGGGATAGTTCCTGTATCATGTGCAAGGGGTACCCCGTTGGCGGTTCTCTATGATACGTATATACTTACAATGACAAGAACTTACTCGTGACTGAAGTTGAGTAGCATGAGGATCGGTCTTCGTAAGTAAGGGGCATGAGACTTCGATTTATAACTTGTCAAGCATATCCTCTTAGTTGTGTCACTTTAACCTTAACCATTTAAAGATGCTTATGATAGGGGCAATGAGAGCTCAAAGCTAATGAGTACCATACTTTCAACATTTTGAAGCCTTTCAAACTTTTCAAAACCTGTTCATTTCCTTGTTGAGTCTCCACACATTCTATGAGCACTTTCTTGAGAGCATAGTGGCCATTCTTAGTTCTATGTGCATTGTCCCAAGACTTGTTGATTGATGCATACCTCGATATTGCTTGTTTTAAACTATTTGTATCTAGTCTCTCTTGTAAACTTTGAAGGTGTCCTATGCATTTATGTTTGCTACTCTATGAGGGACAAGCTGAATGCCACTATGCTATGTTTTCTTTATGTGAAACAAACAAACATCTTGCAAAGCATTGTTATTCATGAATCTTTTGTTTGTGCCTTTTCATGTTGCAACATAGTTGCTATGTCTTATTGCTAGAACTTTGTCTTTCATGTTATGATTGAAGTACTATGATCCCAGCTTTGAATGTTTTACAAATACTTTGATCAAGTTTATGATGGTGCATGTCACCTCAAAAATTATTCTTTCTTTTTATCACTTATCTACTCGAGGACGAGCAGGAGTTAAGCTTGGGGATGTTGATACATTGCAAATGTATCTATAATTTTTGATGTTCCATGCTTGGTTTTATTCACTTTCTTGTGTTTTGTCCACACTTTGGAGTACTTTTCATATGATTTCTTGGACTAACCTATTAACAAGAGCCACAGTGCCAACTGCCTGTTTTCTGCTATTTTTGGTTCCAGGAAAGTCGGAAAATGAATATTCTCGGAATTGGATGGGACAAAAGCCGAAGTGCCTATTTTTTCGGAAGACTCACGGAGCCAGAATACGAGACGGAGGAGGGCCAGGGTCTGGCCACACCCCCTAGGCGTGGGTTGGGCCTGGCCGCGCCAGGGCTTGGTCTGGCTGCCCCAGGCACCCCCTCGGTCTCCCTCTTCGCCTATAAGAAGCCTTCTGACCTAAAAACTCTGGGGGTTCGACGTTTTTCCAGAAGGAGTTCTGCTCCGCCACCACCACCAGATTCCAGGAAACAGCACCAGAAACTCCGTTCTGGCACCCTGCCGGGATGGGGAATTGGAGGAGATCATCGCCATCATCATCACCATCGCTTCTCCATCCACCATCCATGTTTCCCCCATCTATGAGTGAGTAATCCCCCGCTGTAGGCCATGGGTATGGTAGGTATTGGATGAGATCGTTCATGTAATGGCATCAGATTGTTAGGGCATGGTGCCTAGTATCTTTTATTAGTGCTTTATGACTTTGTTGCAACTTGTTGTGCTTAATGCTTGTCACTAGGGCCCGAGTGCCATGATTTTAGACCTGAACATGTTATTGATTCATTATGATAGTATTTTTTTGGTCTTATCTACAAGTTGTATACACACGTTGTTGTCCGGAACCAATGGCCCCGAAGTGACAGAAATCGGGATAACCGGAGGGAATGGCTTTGATGTGAGGATCACATGTGTTCACGGAATGTTAATGCTTTGCTCCGGTGCTCTATTAAAAGGAGCACCTTAATTGCCAGTAGTTCCCTTGAGGCTCCGCTGCAAACGGGCTAGCAGGACAAAAGCTGTTGTGTAAGTTCTCATTGCGAGCATGTATGACTATATATGGAACACATGCCTAGGATTATCTAGTACTTGGATGCTTTATCTTATTTATCTGCAATTGCCTTATGTTCTGATTGCTATGTGAATTTTCTTGTCCATGCAACGCCCGTCCATCCATCCCTATGCCTACCGCACTCGAATCCCACTGTTTACTGATGTTGTTACTACTGTCTTTACTTTTACTACTGTTGTTACTTTGCTATTCCTACTACAAAACTGTTGCTACTGATAAACTGCTGTGAGCAAGATTGTTTCCAGGTGCAGCTGAATTGATAAATCAGTTGTTAAGGCTTATAAATATTCTTTGGCTCCCCTTGTGTCGAATCAATAAATTGGGTTTCACTTCCCTCGAAAATACTGCGATACACCCCTTATATTTGTGGGTCATAAGCAACAAATAGAAAGAAGTGTTTTGATGGACTTGATTTATCGATGTGGATGTCAATGAGACACTTGATTGTTATGCTTCATTTGACATGAATTCTCACACTTAAATTAATGTATGAAACTCCTAATATTCCTTGACAAGCTGATAGTTAACTAGAGGAATTGGAATGATTGCTATACTTCTAGTTACTTATTTTTATAGATACTTTACTTTGATTGTATTGAGTTACTAAAGCTAGTATGATATTCTTGACATTAATCTAACTATGCAAATATTTCGAATGAAAGAAATGTTGAATTCATATGGCTATCTCTCGTAAGTGAATTTACATTCTCGTTATTTTAGTTTAAACACTGAGTTCCTTATGATTTTTGGTTCTTGCTCGAGGACGATCAAGGTTTAAGCTTGGGGATATTGATGGTTGTTAAATAACATCTTTATCTGTGTTTAAACCTTATTTTAAGTCAATAAATTGACTAAATAACTCTCTAGCCTTGCTACTAATGACCAATTATTGCAAAGATGTGCAAATCCTTCTCCTAATTTGTGATATACAGCAAAACATACCTTTATGACGAGATCATGAGCAATTACTAAAGAATATGTTGTAACCAACACAACCAAGTAAACCAGGGGTGAAAAGGCGTTTCCAGGAGGTGTAATGAGAATCTGTATGGACATAATACCGCTTGTACCGTCCGCCCGTACTGCACGCCTACGCCTTCCTTAGGTCAAACCAAGCTACTTATGTGAAGTAAGCGAGATAATTTAAGGAAAGACGCACTCTCCAGCCATCATATAACCCATTCGCCATCCAGATCTCATCCATCACACACCAAAGGAGATCCACACCACCATAGTTCATCACCTCCATCTCTACCTCCTTCATAGCCATGGCCATTATCCTGTAATAGAGATCTTCTCGCGAATTGGCAACCATTGTAAGAATATTTGATTTCAATCTAAGTATTTTGCCAATGATTCCTATTCTTGATCTTATTATTATGAGTCAGTAGTCCTCACAGACTGCGGGTTGGGATGAAGCCCCGTAGTGTCTATGCGCATCTAATTCTATGGGAATATTGTGTAGTGATTGAATTAGAGGTTTGTTATCTTGTATTTTGTCTCTACCTCGACCTGGGGACTTGTAGGTACCCATACCCTACATATTGATCAAGGTGTGAGGTGAGATGAGTGGAGAACAGCGTATGACACACGAAACCCCAGTGACAGAAAGGCGCAGTACGGTATTCACTAATTGATCTGCTTGGTATCAACAATAACATCACTGATCTTAAGGCTTTGGTATGTTTTACTTAATAATCGTTGTAACCCGTGGTTTCGTGGTATGATGGTTGGACCAAGAGACTATTGTCACATGTGGTTTCAGGGGATCTAGTAGATGAGGATGTACTGCCCATAATTCCTATCACTATTAGATCATTTTACACATGACTGTGCTTAGTCTTATTTTTATTGAAGGAGATATGTCCTAGAGGAAAATAATAAAGTGTATTGTTTGATATATCTATTATATGTTCATAATACGTTTCATACTGTGCTAAAACTGTATTAATATGAAATGTTAATACACGTGTGGTATGTAAACAAACTGTGTCTCTAGTTATCTCTAGCGAACTAGTTCATTGGTCATGAGGATGATCTGGGTTTCAAGATCATGGGCATTTATGCCAATTGACAATGAGGTCATATCATTAGTTGAATGATGTGATAGACAAACATCCTACATTTATATCTTAATGAGATCTAGTTACAAAGTTCACCATTGATGATAAACATAGAAAACCTTGCAACCTGATCCTTTGACAGTGAGGTAATACAAATCACCATTTTGGAGGAAGCTTTGATGGTATTAAGCATCATCTCATAACAAGGTGATTGATGTCTCCAAAATTGAAGCATATTTACCTTTTGTTTTTGCATAAATATAGTAGGGATCTTTGTATTTCACCGCGTCTACACGCGCTATTTTGTCCTTGTTTCAATAGGATTCCAAATCATGGAGTCATATATGAACATATCAATTAGAGCTATCATATTGTGTAATTATATGATATTTCTAAGTTATAAAAGTCATTTTATGAATTTACCTTTGCACCTAGAAGAATACCAAACAAGGAGGAGATACGATCGATAATCGACCCTATGCAAGTGAGCCCGCCTGCACTGCTCGCCCATCAGCGCCATCGTGACCGCCTCATCAAATACTTTCTCCTGACAAAGACGAGAGGGAGATCCGACATTCACAGCCACCAGAAACCACGAAAAACCACATCTGAGAGGGATCTGAAGGAGGAACTTGGCTGGGGCAAAGTCCCAGCTGCTTCACGGATCATTGGAGGATAACACATCATCCCCTTCATCATCAACCGTTGCATCTCCATTGCCACCATTACCCCCATCTTTCATCTATTAGATCACTTGTAATTCCATATCCAATTGTGGTTTGCATTAGATCTACCTTCATACTTTTACCCATTCATTTGATTATGATGTTGTTGTTGATTGCTTCCATGATTGAGTAGTTCCTTTGTTCTTGGGGAGATGGATAAACCCTAGCACCATTATGAACTTGTAATAAAGATGACCTATTCTTGTGTTCGTATGACTTTCTTGTCTATAATATAATTATGATTTGTGTTTGATCTCTCTCTTTAGATGGTATGTGTAGTCGGCCACATATCATTTGCCTTCGGGACTAAAGGGAGGGAGAAATCCTTTGGACGTGTCTTGGAAGTGTACCCAGAATGCCCTGTGCCAGATTGGTGTCGGATCATAACCTACACGATCAAAGGAGGATTAAAGAGGGACTCCCTAAGCTAATTACGATATCCATGGGGAAACCCTTAATTGTGGTGGTTTGTATGGGTGACTGCTCTTAGACATCGTAGTGGTTATTTAGAGGTGACCTCACTCTTGGCTCAACAAAGTGGCTTCCTACGAGCCTTATAGTGAACATCTTATTATGGGGCTTTCTCCACACATATCATGACACAAGGAGTATGTTATCTTGATTACATATAACAATAATACTATGCTAGCGGTGTATGCTACATCCCCGAGAATGTTTTAGCCCTATTGAATTCAACCACGCTTTCACACATACTTATTACTTGTTTTCTTTTACTTGTTTTAATTACTTTTCTGCAAGCAACCATAACCCTTTCAAACACCCTTGACTTCAGATCAAAGATAGCTTATAAGTATACTTTGGTAGAGATTAACGAGGGGCATAAAGGCCTTTACGAATAGATCTCTATGGGTTCGATATCTTTACTTTGAAACTTGCTACAATTGGTATGTGCACTTGTAGTGATCAAGCTATTTTCTAGCACCGTTGCCGGGGAGCTAAGCGCTTTTGGTCTTTGTTCTTAGTTACTTATTTACTCATTGTTTTACTAAAGTTTTTTATTACTTTCAGGTGATACATTATGGGTGAGTACCAACATATAATACAACTAGAGGCTGTAAGGAATTCCGGTCCGCCCATGGACGCTTATTTAAAATCCAATAACCCAAGAGGGTATGATATTAACCCCATGCTCTTGGATCTTTTGCATGCAAAGAAATTCGCAAGAGATGGTACGGAGGATCCTTATGAGCATGTGGGGTTCTTTGAAGATATTTGTGCGACTTTCCACCTCAATTTACAAACTGAGGACGAGGTTAAGTTTGCCCTCTTTTCTCAAACTCTCTTTGATGAGGCCCATTCTTGGTACATCCAAAGTTCCGTAAAAATTACTAACTCCTGGGAGATCCTAGCCTCTCTATTCTTAGTTGATTTCTTTCCCAGTACAAAAACTCTTGGTGCAAGGCGCATGATTACGAACTTTAAAGCAAAACCTGAAGAAAGCTTGCATGAAGGGTATACAAGGTTTCTGGGATTTCTTGATCGTTGTCCCCATCATAATTTCCCACCTTGGCTGGTGATACACACCTTCTATGCAGGTTGAATGATAATAACAAAAATGAACTTGATTCCCTTACCAATGGGTCGTTCACTAAATTCAGTTTTCAAAGGGCATGGAATTTGCTAGACATAGTGAATAGGATAGAGAAAGCCTATTATGAGGCAGAGTTCATTAAGGAGAATCCCATAGAGTACAATTGCCTAAAAAGATTTCTAGCTTCGAGAAAAGTAGAAAAACTTTTTGGAAATTTTAATCTTGACCATTGCATGATTATTCAAATTATTAGATCTTATGCTGACTACCTGGAGATTCCAAAAGGTTGGGAACGCTATACACCACCTGTGGAACAAAAGCCCTCTAAAACTTGCCATAGTGATAAATATTTGAAAATGCAAAATAAAATGTCAGCCGAAGAAGAAACTATTCTAACTAAAGTAATGGACAGTAGGGGTGAAGGGAATAAAAGAATAGGAAGGTTAACTAGGGACTTGGGAGCCATTAAAGAAAATATTGGGATAGTAAAAGAACTTCTGGAACCTGAATTGTTCAAGGAAGAAGTAATAATGATAAGTAAAGAATCTTTCGAAATGATAGGAGGCAAGTTTGATGGTAAGAGTAGAAGTCAACAGAAAATTCCTTTTTGTTTAGGAGGGATTAGTTATGTAGGATTCTATGACTTAAGTTCTTCCATAAATATCCTGCCTTATACAATTTATCAAGAATTGCGTGATCATCTCGATGAATCTCACCTTGAGCCATCAGAAGCTACTTTTATGTTTTCTAATCGAAATTTGCATCCTACTCGCGGGATACTCCACAATGTTTGCATATTTGTTGGGGCTTTTGTGTACCCAGTTGATTTTCATATTATTGAAATACCTTTGAACTCCAGCTGCCTAGTTAATTTTGGCAATCGTTTTTACAACTCTATGAACATTGATATTGACAACAAAATGCAGGATTTATCTTTGCAGCTTGGTGAAGAAACTGTAGAAATAAACTATGGCCAATTCGTGAGACTACCTTATGAGAAGAAAGTTGAGATTAAGGAAGATAAGACTATTGAAGGATTGGCAACAATCTATTTTGCACTCTGCAATCTAAGTTCGAGAGAAGTTTGACAAGCAATGATTCGCTTGCCAACAACTCTGCCAAAGGAGATTTGGATGAGATCCTCAACACCACATCGGAGGTCGAGCTAGGTCTCAGGGTTGAATATGAAGAACTTGAAAGAAAAGGGGACGAGGACCCACTGCCCATTATTTTAAAACCTCTCTCTCTAGGTCTCAGGTATGAATTCTTAAATAAGGAAGGTAAATGCCCAATGATTTTAGATGATAAGCTCTCTTCAGAGGAAACACGAAATTGTTAGAGGTACTTGTCAAACAACACGAAACTTTTGGATACACTCTTAATGACATAAAAGGTATAGATCCCACCATAGTAACTCACAAGATATCTATGGTTGAAGATGCTAAACCATTTGTTGATAATCAAAAAAGGTTGAATTCTAAAATGAAAGAGGTAGTAAGAAAGGAAGGCATACGCATGTTGGATAGCAGTATCATCTACCCAATTTCAGACAGTAAATGGGTGAGCCCAACTCATTGCATACCTAGGGAAGGATGTATAACAATAATTAATAATGATAAGGATGAATTAATCCTAGCTAGAACAATAGCAGGATATAGAATGTGTATTGACTTTAGGAAGTTGAACAAAGAAACCATAAAGATTCATAAACAACTTCCCCTCATAAATGATATTATGGAAAGGATGTCTGCTAATTCTTACTTTTGTTTCCTTGATGGGTATTCTGGATATTCTCAAATAGCTATCCAGCCTGAAGATCAAGAAAAAACTACTTTCACCTGTCCATATGGAACCTATGCTTATCGATTAATGCCTTTTGGTTTGTGTAACGCAGCCGCTGCTTTTCAAGAGTGTGTTCTAAAAAAAATCGACTGTTTTGTGGAAAGTTCCATGGAGGTCCTTGTGGATAATTTTGTTGTTTATGGAACTACTTTTGAGCAATGTCTCTATAATCTTAATAGAGTTCTACAGCGGTGTAAACAAACTAAGATGGTTCTAAATTGGGAGCGCTGCCGCTTCATGGTAAGGGAAGGTATAGTTTTTGGGCATAAGGTTTCTAAAAAGTATATTGAGATTGATAATTCGAATTTAGCCACCTTAGAAACGCTGCCAATTCTGCAAGATGTAAAAGGGGTAAAGAATTTCCTTGGACATGCTTATTTCTATAGATGCTTTATTAAAGATTTTGCTAAAATAGTTGCCCCTTTAACTCGTCGCTTAGATAAAGATGCCCTTTTTACTTTTGATAGAGATTGCCATGATTCCTTTGAACAGTTAAAAAAGTCACTAATTTCTGCACCAGTTATTCAACCACCCAATTAGGATGAACCATTTAAAATTATGTGTGATGCTAGCGACTATGCTATTGGAGCCGTTTTAGGACAAAGAGATGATCCTAATCTCAATGTTATTCAATATGCTAGTCGAGTTTTTAATGATGATCAAAGGAACTATGCAACAACCGAGAAAGAATTCCTTGTTGTTGTTTTTGGTTGTGGTAAGTTTAGACACTATATTATCAACTCAAAAGTAATAGTTCATACTGACCATCAAGCTTTGAGACACCTTCTAGCTAAGAAAGATGCTAAACCCCGTCTAATTAAATGGGTCTTGTGACTACAAGAATATGACCTGCAGATAGTAGATAGGAGAGGAAATGATAACCCTGTTGCTGACCATTTGTCACGGATGGAAGGAATCATGGAGGATCCTATTCCTATTAACGAATCTATGCCAGGCGAATACCTTGCAGTTATAGAACCTCGTGATCCTTGGTTTGCAGATTATGCTAATTTTCTAGTAGGCAAGTTTTTACTGAAAGGAATGGACTACAATCAAAGAAATAAATTCTTTAATGATTTAAAACATTACTTTTTGGGATGATCCTTACCTGTATAGGCATGGCATAGACGGGATAATCCAGAAATGTGTACCCGAGCACGAGGCAAAAGACATCCTTAAAGCTTGTCATGATAGTCCTTACGGCGGGTAACACGCTGGTAATCGTACTGCAACTAAGGTCTTGCAGTCAGATTTCTACTGGCCTACACTAGTTAAAGACTCCCATGAATATGTTAGAAATTGTGATGCTTGTCAATGTATGAGTAATATAGGTAAAAGACGAGAAATGAATATGAAATATAACTTAGTAATAGAGTCGTTTGATGTATGGGGAATGGACTTTATGGGACCATTTGTTCCCTCTAACGGCTACACTCATATTCTTGTTGTTGTTGATTATTTTACTAAATGGGTTGAAGCTATACCCACTTCTCATGCAGATGCAACCACTTCCATTAAGATGGTCAAGGACATCATCTTTCCCAGGTTTGGAGTACCCTGATTTTTGATTACTGATGGTGGAACTCATTTTATGAAGGGAACTTTTGACAAGGTACTTCAAAAATATGGAGTAGACCATCGAGTAGCCTCACCTTACCACCCTAAAACCATTAGACAACTGGAATTATCTAACAGAGAAATCAAGGTCATACTTCAGAAGACGGTGAATAGGTCAAGAAAGGACTGGGCCTTGAAGCTTAATGATGCATTGTGAGCGTATCGTACAACATTCAAGAACCCTATGGGAATGACACCATACAAAATGGTTTATGCTAAAAATTGCCACCTTCCATTAGAACTTGAGCATAAGGCTCGGTGGGCAATCAAAACTATGAATTTTGACTTTAAAACTAGAGGAGGAAAACGACTCTTGGATATTCATGCTTTAGATGAACTCAGGAATGAGGCTTATGAAAACACTAGAATATTTAAATAAAGGGTGAAGAAATGGCACGATAAAAAATTAGAGGGCAAGGGATTTAAAACTAGAGATAAAGTTTTGCTTTACAACTCCAGGCTTATGATTTTTGCAGGGAAATTGAAATCCAGGTGGGAATGACCATATGACGTTGAAGAAGCAGGGGCAAAGATCCCAGTAGGGCAAGGTAGGGCAGCCACCCTACCTTGATTTTTGGCAAGAACCTTTATATGAGTATGTTTTTTCTGAACATTTTGACTGGTCATAGGCTGAAAACAGACTTTATATGAGAAAGTTATGCTTGTTTTAGTGAACATTGTGCAAAACTAATTTTGGAGTGAAATAAGGTCTAGGTATAGTCTAGTTTTAAACCAACTATTTCTATTTGCAACATCTAATTCTCAATCTAATAAAACAAGACTCTAAACAATATCCTAGATGGTGTATCTAAGGAGGACCTGAGAGTAATTTTTCCACCTTATGGCATGTGGCTAGAACCAACTCTAATTATGTGATGGTTGATGTTTCTATTTTGGCTTGTATATACAATTGATCTAAAATTCTAATTGACATTATGGCTCAATTGGAGAGATGATGTTTTAGATCCCTCCTAAAAGATGTGAATTCGCAAAAATGATGTCACAATCCTAAGTATGGATGAAATGGTAATAAAATGAGTGAAGAGTCATTAAAAGCGAGAAGGCACTAGGTCACTATTGATTATTTTGAGTATGTACACTTCATATTATCTATATAATTTATTACAACTAATTTTGATAGTTGCTTTGATGAGTTGTCGTTAGAGTTATTTCAGAACTTCTTGTTTGACTCAAGTGACTCATTTTATAGTTTCAATGTGAATAAGATTTCTCAACTTACGGAGATTTATATTATTATGAGCATGAGCCTATATAAGATAACCTTTAGATATTTGTTATTCATATAGAAGAATTAAATACTTCGGAGATTATGTTAGTATTTGAATAATACATCATGCTTCATATCGCCTTGTTGAGTCGGTATTGCTTTTACTCGTAGCAACAACAACAATTGAAAGGGCTTTGTGAATGGCAAAGATCATCAAGACCGAGTTGGTATTTACTTTCATTGGTGTTCGCCCTACCATAGAAATTTTCCGTCCTCCGCCACTATGCAGAAGTATATCCTTCGGGAGCAGTAAGACTGAAAGTACTACGCCCTCTTCTTCATCTTGGATTGTTAATGGGCAGCGATTGAAGCATTATAGAGTTGGTGAGGTAAACACCGTGGAATTGATCTCTTTGGTCTCGACCTAAGAATTCAACAAGTGAAAGTTAGGTAATGAAATTTTAATTACTTAGTTCTTCTACTTTGGAAACTTTTCTTTCGATTTTATCCTTTTCTTTGAACTTAGTCAGTTTTTATGGTCTTTGCAAACTATTTTTCGACCTGGTATGGGCGGACCGTATGGTTGGACGTGCCCATACCACTGGTCGTTAAACGGCCAGTGAACCAACACGGATTTTTGTCAATTCGGTACGGTCGGGCCGTACGGGCATATGCGCCTACGCCGATGATCGTTATCGGTTATGTTTCCCCTGTGTCTATTTGATATGTATTCTAAAAAAAGGCAGTAAGAAGTCCGTACAGGAGACTAGTATGGGCGGATCCTGACCATACCACATCTCGCGACCGACTTTAACCCCTATAACCTATTGATTTCGACTTTTAATTTGAACTTTTATTCTTTCTCGTTCTCCTCCATCTTATTTCAGATCTAACACTCTCTTTGTGTCCTTTACAACGAAACCTCAGATAAACAAGGTAATAAAAGAATTGCATGTTGGCATCATAGAGATGTCCACTCAATTTGCGTGTATTGCTCAAGCTTGCAGCCTCAAGGCGGATGAAGAAGAGGAAGATGATGACTTCTTTACTCCCCAAAAGGAGTAAGTAATCGCAAGGAATTATTTGATCCACCGGCTTGATTCCAAGATTGAGGGATTTGTGAGAACCTTGTAATCTATCTTACAGTTTTTGCATGTTTACTTTTCTGCACGCATGGTTAGGTTTTAAATTCCGAATTTGCATTAGTTGCATCAATTTCGAGCTCCCTTTGTTCAAGAGAAGATTTATATCTGTTGAGTTATGAGACTTTATGATAATTGAAGTTGTGTTTGATTCATGATTATTATATTAGATGATTGAACTAGGTTGAGTGTTATGATATTTGTATAGCTGTCATGATTTTAGGGACTTCCACACCAACGAAAGTAATTGTTAAGTTATGAGAAGAAAAATTCTGGTAGCATATTATAATTAAGAGTTTTTGAAAGCTATTGAAGTAGTGAGCATGATCAAATAGCTGTGCTTAAATAAAAAGAAAAAAGGGAGCAAGTAAAAACATAGACATACATCTATCAAAATAAAAGAAAAAAAGAGCAGCTACAAAAAGAATCAAATATATAAAAAAAGAGAAATGATCATGAATCTTCACTACTAAACTTAGTGCTCTATATCTTTAAACTCTGTGATTATATGATATGTTGAATCACTAGCAGCTTCTTATAATTTCATTAATACTAGAAAAGGTGTGGAAGCCTCTAAGTTATGTAATGTGTAAGGGTACGGTAATACCCCCGAAGTATCTCTACATCCGATGTTGTATTCCTGCTTCTCTACCTCATTTATTGTAACGACTCGTGTCTCATGAACATGACGATCTTGTCCGTAAGCCACCATCTTGCTCGGGGACGAACAAGAGCCTAGCTTGGGGGAGTTGATGAGTCCAAAATTGAAGCATATTTACCTTTTGTTTTTGCATAAATAGAGTAGGGATCTTTGTATTTCACCGCGTCTACACGGGCTATTTTGTCCTTGTTTCAAAAGGATCCCAAATCATGGATTCATATATGAATATATCAATTAGAGCTATCATATTGTGTAATTATATGATATTTCTAAGTGATAAAAGGCATTTTATGAATTTACCTTCGCACCTGGAAGAATACCAAACAAGGAGGAGGCACCAGTACCGATAACAACCACTGGTACGGGCGGAGCCTGCCCGTACCACCCACCCATACCGAGCTCCATTGTGACCGCCTCGTCAAATACTTTCTCCTAGCAAAGACGAGAGGGAGATCCGACATTCATAGCCACCAGAAACCACGAAAAACCACATTCGAGAGGGATCTGAAGGAGGAACTTGGCTGGGGAGAAATCCCTGCTGCTTCACGGATCATTGGAGGACCACGCATCACCCCCTTCATCATCAACCGTTGCATCTCCATTGGCACCATTACCCCCATATTTCATCTATTAGATCTCTTTGTAATTCCAGATCCAATTGTGGTTTGCATTAGATCTACCTTCGTACTTTTACCCATTCATTTGATTATGATGATGTTGTTGATTGCTTCCATGAGTGAGTAGTTCCTTTGTTCTTGGGGAGATGGATAAACCCTAGCACCATTATGAACTTGTAATAAAGATGATCTATTGTTCTGTCTGTATGACTTGCTTGTCTATGATATAATTATGATTTGTGTTTGATCTCTCTCTTTAGATGGTATGTGTAGTCGGTCGCATATTAGTTGCCTTCGGGACTAAAGGGAGGGAGAAATCCTTTGGACGTGTCTTGGAAGCGTACCCGGAATGCCCCATGACATATTGGCACCGGCTCGTAACCTACACGGTCAAAGGAGGATTAAAGAGGAACTCCCTAAGCTATACGATATCCATGGAGAAACCCTTAATTGCGGTGGTTTGTATGGGTGACTTCTCTCAGACATCGCAGTGGTTATTTATAGGTGACCTCACTCTTAGCTCAACAAAGTGGCTTCCTACGAGCCTTGTAGTGAACATCTTATTATGGGGCTCTCTCCACACATATCATGACACAAGGAGTATGTTATCTTGATTACATATAACAATAATACTATGCTAGCGGTGTATGCTACATCCCCGAGAACCTTTTAGCCCTATTGAATTCAACCACGCTTTCATACAGACTTGTTACTTGTTTTCTTTTACTTGTTTTAATTACTTTTCTGCAATCAACCATAAACCTTTCAAACACCCTTTACTTGAGATCAAAGATAGCTTATAAGTATACTTTGGTAGAGAGTAACGAGGGGCATAAAGACCTTTACCTATAGCTCTCGGTGGGTTCGATATCTTTACTTTGAAACTAGCTATAATTGGTTTGTGCACTTGCATTCATCAGTGATCAAATAAGTGCCACTCAGGTTTTCCAAAGGGACGCGTAGAGGAGTACATATCAAGACCAGGATTTGTCAATCCATGTAATAGATAGATACATGTGGCCATCTCGGTGACATTGCATTAACAAAGCTTGCAAGCATGTGACTTGGTCACGGAATGCAACAACATAGGAATGAGTAAACAAGTTCATCGGTAACGAGACTGAACTAAGGTATGGGGATACCGAAGATCAAGTGTCGGATGAACTAGGTATCAAATGATAAAGGGAATGTGAAACAACTTTTCAAGATTCGAGCGATAAGATTCAGGAAACGCATGTGCGTGACTGATGACCCACAAGTATAGGGGGTGTATCGCAGTATTTTCGATAAGTAAGAGTGTCGAACCCAACGAGGAGCAGGAGGTGCTGGCTAGTGGTATGGATCAGGAATTCTCTGCAAATACTTAGCAAACGGATTTTTAGGGTTTTTTGATAAAGCAAGTAAATAAAGTACGAGTAAACAAAAGACAATAAGAATAAATGCAGCAAGTGGCCCAATCCTTTATGCAGCAAAGGACAAGCCGGTTGTATTACTTAAGATGACCAAACGTTCTCGAGGACACATGGGAAGACTGTCAGGTGCTTTCGCTTCATATAGTTGATTAATCTTCTTTAGCTTGCTAAGTGTTGTGTGGGTGAACCCGTGCTAATGTATCGACCTTCCTAGGACTAATACATACTTGTGATTATACCCCTTGCAAACATCCGTAAGTACAAGAAAGTAATTAAGGTAGAAACCTAACCACAACTTTAAACTCTAAGACCCTTATGTCCCTTGTGCAATGGTTTCCTAACGGGGGTTCAGGTTTTTGTCACTCCGGCAACCCCTACGATTAGTAGCCAAATACACAATGCATTCCCCTAGGACCATATAGGTGAAGTGTCATGTAGTCGACGTTCACATGACACCACTAGAAGAAGTACACCACAACTTAAAAATCAAACTATTGAATCTTTCTCAACACAACTCCACTACTAACAACATGACTTCTCCCATGTCCTCAAGAACAAAACAACTACTCACAAGACATCATATGGATCATGATCAGAGATGGTGATGTATAACAATCTGAACATAAACAATAATTCAACGGTTCACTCAATAGCATCAACTACAAAGACTAATCAACACCGGGAAAGTTTCCCCTAAGAACTAATGCAAGATTCAACTCAATTGTTACAGCAATATGGAGATGGTGATGATGGTGCTGATGGTGATGATGGTGGTGATGATGATGATCTCGATGAAGTCCAGCTTGATGGTGGTTTTGATGGCGACGATCTCCACTCTCCGAGAAGGAATTCCCCTGGCAGAAATCTACAGCCGGAGAGATCTTTCTCTCTCGGTGTTTTCCGCCCCACAGAGGCGACGGAATCTTTCTGTGGTCGCTCCCCGAGTCTTAGGGTTTCGGGAGGAATATAGACGCTAGAGGGGAGAGCCAGAGGTGGGCCAGGGCGGCCACACCACCTGGTGGCGCGGCCTAGGGTGGCCCGCGCCAGGGAGTGGTGTGGGCCCCCTATGGCCCATCTCCACTCCCTCTTCTGGCTTCCTTCATCTTCTGGAAAAATAGGATTTTCCGTATATTTTCCCATATTTTCTGATCTTCGCGAATTTTGCCTCCAAACAGCACCTTTTCCATCAAAATCCTGACTACAGCGGTCCATGCTCCAAAAGTCATCAACCATGCAAAAATAGATGAAATAACATAAGTATCATCTCTTAATATGAAATATATCAATGAATAACAGTGAATTATGATATAGAACAGTGATGCAAAATGGACATATCAACTCCCCCCAAGCTTAGACTTCGCTTGTCCCTAAGCGAAACTGAGCTCAATAAACATGGCCTCGGGTTTATGGAGTGAAGAGTCGATAAAAGAATACGGACAAGAAGCATCACATTCATCAATACATAGATCATAATAGAAGACAACTCACTATTATATAACTTACTTGCAATAAGTAAAGGAAACACAATAAAGATACATAAAGTAAATCATAAATTGTAATGACAAACTTAGCTCTTGGTCAAAGAATAGTTGATAATTTGCTGCAGTTCACAAATAACTGGTTTTCAAAGATAGCTTTCAAAGTAGTAATCACCAAGATAAGAGCAATGTGCAAAACAAGGAACATAAGAAACATGATTGAATAAATCATCATATGAATGAATGAAACACAACAACTCAAAATACTTGCTGAGATAGAAGGGAATATGTTTACTAACTCAACAAAAAGGTAAAAGAAAGGCCCTTCGCAGAGGGAAGAAGGGATTTCAAGTTTCATAAGGAGCTTCCAAAAATTATGATACTTATTAGCTTTTAGCTCTCATTGCCCCTATCATAGGCATCTTTAGGTGGCTAAGGTTAAAGTGATCAAATATGAGGATATGCATTGACAAGTTGTAAATTGAGAATCTCATGTCCCTTGAATATGAGGTCCGCTCCTCATGCTACTCAAGTTTAGTCACTGGTAAGTTCTTGTCATCGTAAGCACATGTGTATCATAGAGAACCGCCAGCGGGGTACCCCTTGCCTGATGATACGAAAGAATCGCCATATCAAAATGACAAGGCAAGCAGATAACAAGCATCTCAGCAATCTTCTTATTTACCATGGGAATATGGTGCTTTTTTCTCTCTTTCCTCTTTTCATAATCTCTTTTTTCTTTTTCTCTTTTTTTCTCGATCTCTATCTCTTTTTTTATAAGAAGAATGCTTCATAGATGCTCGTTATGGTTACGCTGCAGGTTTCCACCATGTCAGCATGGATTAGACCAGCGGCCCAGGCATTTCTCTAACACACATGCATAACTCCACGGACTTACAAGCTCCCCTTTCATTTCACACCGACGACATCCATAGACAAAAGAACATGATATCAACTAGGTACAAAGTACCAGTGCAATGTTGAAAGCGTTCCCCATGACAGCATGGTTCTGCTAATTCACAACTTACAAAGCGTAAGCATATACGCAACATAAATGGGCACAATGGTTCAAGTTTATTAGATGCAAGAAAGTAAAGTGCGCCATCAAGTTCGTGAGAGCTTTAATCACTAATTTTCACATAACAAGTTTAATTTGGAAGGTAGATAAAAACATGAATTTACTTGGAATAGCAATAGTGCTAATAGGTAGGTATGGCGGACACAAATGGCATGGGTTTGGTTGAAGGATTGGATGCGCGAGAAGAATTCCCTCTCAGTACAGGTTTTTGGCTAGCAAGGCTGGGTAGCAAGTATAAGAGTTGAAGGAAACAAACAAACATACAAGTGATAAAGACAAACATGCAATCTTCCTTGGAAGCACAAAATATCTTAACTAGAGAATACTAGACTTATGAGCAAATCAAGAAAGAAAGATGATGAAATTATTTTTCTTTAGAGTACTTTTATCTTTTTTCATTCAACTCTCAAAAATAGTGTTGCTACTGACCGAGCCAGGTTTGCCAAAACCAACTAAATTTACTCAATGATCCCAAAGTGATGCCAATACTAACGACAAGATTAATCATATAACCATGAATTGAAAACTAATATAAGATATGCAAAAGAGTAAATGATAGAACTTCTCATTAATAATCCATAATGGCAACTCACACCAAGGGATACATATCTAACGAGAGAGGGGACACTTCCATAATGCAAACCATCCTACATAATAACTTCTCTATTCATGACATGACTCTACTAAAAAGGTAAAAATATAGAAGATAGTGATGTGATACCGCGGCACTCTCCCAAGCTTGGAACAAACCAAGGGGATGCCAAACCTGATGACGAATTACTCCTTCGGTGGTGGTGGTAATATTTTCTTAGTTGACGTGAGGAAATCTTCCAGCATCTTGCGAAGCCTATTATATTGAAGCATGTCCACCTTCCTTCTCAAGTCCCGGTACTTATCACAGAACTCCTTAGTGACTCGTAGGGCTTCCGTTGATGCAGGGCAAGAGACTAAAGGTACCAGCCCCTGCTTGGGGTCTTGGAGATCTTCCTCCATAGGCTCCTTTCCCTCATCCTTGGCAGACACCATTGTGCTTCTAAGCTTTCAAAGATAGTTCCTGGCAGAAATAGATCAAAACGAAAACACGACGAAAACAAGATATACGAACCTCGGGGGGTCAGGGGGGTTATATATTACGAAGTTTCACAACAAAAGGAAGGTACTGGGAGAAAACGGGTCGGAGACGGAATCCGGAGTGGCCACACCACCTGGTGGCGCGGCCAGGGGTGGGCCCGTGCCACAGGGTGGTGTGAGCCACCCTGGCTCCGTTTCCATCCCTCTTTCACTTCGTAATTTTCCTTATTGGCTAAAAACTGCAAAAATATAGTTGGATAGTATTTTCACGGAACTTTCTTACCAGAACTGTTACCTATTTGAAAACGGACTCTGCAGGTCTCTGAATTTGGTATCTAGTAGATTCTTCCAGAGTCACCACTTGAATAACATTAATATCTTCATCTTCATACACTTATTACTTGAGTCATGAAACCTTTCTCTTCCTTACTACACCATTATCTCCACTACCCGGAAATTTCTTTCACACAAAACTTCACATAGTTCTCATTAGCAACATTAGTTATAAGTGAAGTGATAAAACCTTTTGAGTTCAACTTCAACTGAAAACCATCAAAACATAAGCTACTGTAGCAACTCCTTCTGAAAACCCAAAAATAATTCAAAAAGGAAATCGAATAAAGAAGCAAATGCAAGAGTGGCAAAATCTGTCAAAACAGACCATTAGGTAAAGATCAATTTTTGCAAAAATCTTATGTTGCTCTAATCAAAAAGTGCAAAACTAACTAAAGTTAAATAACAACCTGGGGCAGAAGCACAAACAATTACAGCTCTATCCGACATATAGAGATCTCTCACAAATTTTGACGGTGAAGCACAAAAATCTGTTTCGGGATAGCAACTTTCCCAAATCTTACTTCTCTCTCATTAGAGGTTGATCTTGACACAAAAACCAAACAAAAAGGATAAGGAGAGGTTATTACTGAAGTAATAACTTCCAAGACTCAAATAAACAAAAACAAACTGAAAGCAAAAAATAAACTGGGTTGTCTCCCAAAAAACTCTTTCTTTATAGCCATTAAGATGGGCATGATAATTTTGATGCTGCTCACATAAGAATATGAATTGAAGTGAAAGAGAGCATTAAGAAGCAAAAATACACACATTTAAGTCTAACCCACTTCCTATGCAAGGGAATTTTGTAAACAAACAAGTTGTTGAAACGAGAGGCTACTAGCATAGGAAGGCAAAAGAAGTGCAACATAAAAACTTTTAGCATAAAACGAGGAAACTTGATATTACTGAGATGCATAAGAACACTTTTCCCTCTCTCATAGTAACTTTCAGTATCATGCATAAACTTAACAATATAACTATCACAAGGGCCATCATAACAATGATCACTTATCTTAACAAAAAACACAGGAATACTAGCTCTCATAACACTACTTTGTGAAACAATATTAGAGGTATCCTTACAAAGGATAGTGTGTCCCTCTTCTTCATATTTAGTAACAAAGTCTTTCACATTTGCTATTATAGGTTCATCAACCATTTGTTTATTAGGTTCAACAGCTTTATTTGTACTTTCATTAAACATACTAGCTATCATAGAATGTTCCTTTATCTTAACTGGGAAAGGCATTTTCTCAATGTAAGGTTCGGGTAACACATGATTAGCAGTATAAACTTCAGTATTTCTTGCAGGAACACTCTTAGCAACATCTTTATAAGGTTCATGATACTTATTCCACTTCTTTTTAGGCACTTCAATATAGGAAGCAAAAGCCTTAAAATAAGAAGCAATAGCTTGAGAGTCTAGACCATAAGCATTTTTAATATTTTGAAAGTCATCAGTTCCCATAAAAGATTTAATGCATTCATAATCATAATTTATACCTAAGTTTCTGCCTTTGTCATTCTCCCATGCTTCAGCATTGTCTTGAATACGGTCCAGAAGATCCCATTTAGCTTCTTCTTCCATGCGAGTGAATGATCCAGCACAAGAAGCATCCAACAAATCCTTGTCATGTAGAGGGAGCCTTGCATAACAATTATTGATAATAATATTATTGGGGAGCTCATGAATGGGACATTTGAGCATTAGTAACTACAATCTCCCCCAAGCTTGAGCTGTACTCTCTCCATCAAGAGGCCAAAAGTTGTATATTTGATTCCGATCTTTATGAATCTCACTAGGAGGATAAAACTTTGAATAAAAGAGAGGCACTATTTACTCCCATTCAAGAGCTTGACCATTCTTCAGCAGCTTATACCATTCCTCAGCTCTTCCTTTCAGTGATAATGAGAATAACTTCTTCTTAACTTGATCTGTAGTAATACCTGCACACTTGAACAACCCGCATAATTCGTGTATATAGAGTAAATGATCACCGGGATGGACAGTTCCATCCCCAACATAGTAGTTATCCATAACACGATCAATAATTCTTGTAGGTATTTTAAAAGCATCATTCTCAGCAGGTGGTGGTTCGTCTACTACCTTAGCAGTGGTAGTTGCATTACCAAATAAGAAACTCAGCGAATTATCCATAACAAAAATAAAGCAACTAACAGAAATAAACAATACTCACAGTAGAAGTTTCCTTTACTAGTTACACTCTCCAATAGCGCTTCACTCCCCGACAACGGTGCCAGAATATAGTCTTGATGACCCACAAGTATAGGGGGTGTATCGCATTATTTTCGATAAGTAAGAGTGTCGAACCCAGCGAGGAGCAGAAGGTGCTGGCTAGTGGTATGGATCAGGAATTCTCTGCAAATACTTAGCAAACGGAATTTTAGGGGTTTTTGATAAAGCAAGTAAATAAAGTACGAGTAAACAAAAGACAATAAGAATAAATGCAGAAAGTGGCCCAACCCTTTATGCAGCAAAGGACAAGCCGGTTGTATTACTTAAGATGACCAAACATTCTCGAGGACACATGGGAAGACTGTCAAGTGCTTTCGCTTCATATAGTTGATTAATCTTCTTTAGCTTGCTAAGTGTTGTGTGGGTGAACCTGTGCTAATGTACTGACCTTCCTAGGACTAATACATACTTGTGATTATACCCCTTGCAAACATCCGTAAGTACAAGAAAGTAATTAAGGTAGAAACCTAACCACAGCTTTAAACTCTAAGACCCTTATGTCCCTTGTGCAATGGTTTCCTAACGGGGTTCAGGTTTCACACTCCGGCAACCCCTACGATTAGTAGCCAAATACACAATGCATTCCCCTAGGCCCATATAGGTGAAGTGTCATGTAGTCGACGTTCACATGACACCACTAGAAGAAGTACACCACAACTTAAAAATCAAACTATTGAATCTTTCTCAACACAACTCCACTACTAACAACATGACTTCTCCCATGTCCTCAAGAACAAAAAGAACTACTCACAAGACATCATATGGATCATGATCAGAGATGGAATAATGATGTATAACAATCTGAACATAAACAATAATTCAACGGTTCACTCAATAGCATCAACTACAAAGAGTAATCAACACCGGGAAAGTTTCCCCTAAGAACTAATGCAAGATTCAACTCAATTGTTACAACAATATGGAGATGGTGATGATGGTGCTGATGGTGATGATGGTGGTGGTGATGATGATGATCCCGATGAAGTCCATCTTGATGGTGGTGTTGATGGTGACGATCTCCCCTCTCCGAGAAGGAATTCCCCCAGCAGAAATCTGTCTGCCGGAGAGATCTTTCTCTCTCGGTGTTTTCCGCCCCACAGAGGCGGCGGAATCTTTCTGTGGTCGCTCCCCGAGTCTTAGGGTTTCGGGAGGAATATATACGCCAGAGGGGAGATCCAGAGGTGGGCCAGGGCGGCCACACCACCTGGTGGCGTGACCTAGGGTTGCCCGTGCCAGGGGGTGGTGTGGGCCCTTGTGGCCCATCTCCACTCCCTCTTCTGGCTTCCTTCGTCTTCTGGAAAAATACGATTTTCCGTATATTTTCCCGGATTTTCTGATCTTCGTGAATTTTGCCTCCAAACAACACCTTTTCCATCAGAATCCTAACTGCAGCGGTCCATGCTCCAAAAGTCATCAACCATGCAAAAATCGATGAAATAACATAAGTATCATCTCTTAATCTGAAATATATCAATGAATAACAGTGAATTATGATATAGAATAGTGATGCAAAATGGACGTATCAACTCCCCCCAAGCTTAGACTTCGCTTGTCCCCAAGCGAAACTGAGCTCAATAAACATGGCCTCGTGTTTATGGAGTGAAGAGTCGATAAAAGAATATGGACAAGAAGCATCACATTCATCAATACATAGATCATAATAGAAGACAACTCACTATTATATAACTTACTTGCAATAAGTAAAGGAAACACAATAAAGATACATAAAGTAAATCATAAATTGTAATGGCAAACTTAGCTCTTGGTCGAAGAATAGTTGATAATTTGCTGCGGTTCAAAAATAACTGGTTTTCAAAGATAGCTTTCAAAGTAGTAATCACCAAGATAAGAGCAATGTGCAAAACAAGGAACATAAGAAACATGATTGAATAAATCATCATATGAATGAATGAAACACAACAACTCAAAATACTTGCTGAGATGGCCATCCATGTCCCTTAATATGAAATATATCAATGAATAACAGTGAATTATGATATAGAATAGTGATGCAAAATGGACGTATCGGTGACATGGCCATCCATGTCCCTCTATTGATCATTGATGTGAGAGATGTCTCAATCATGTCCGAAGTGTTTCTGAACTGAAGGATGTCACGCTTAAGTGTGGGCACGCTTAGGGTAGATATGGTATCGTAGGAGAAATAGAGAAAGAGAAACCAAAATAGTTCCGGGTAACATCCGATGTGGATTGGAAGGGGTCCGGAAGGTGTTCCGGAGTGAAGGAATATAATAATATATGTGTTTTATGTTAATTGGAGAATTAATATTAAAATATATATTTATTTTATTTTTATAGGCAGCCCATTGCTATTGGGCCTCACCCAGAGGGGAGGCCCAAAGGGGCAAGGCGCCTGGGGAAGGAGGCTAGTCGGCCAGGGCTTGGTGGACCGCCCAAGAGGGGCCCACCTAGGGCCGGCGGCTGCCCCTAGGTGGCCGGCGAGTGTGGGCATTAGTCCCACACTACCTACCCCTTGGGTGGTGCGCCTCCCCCTCCCCTTTGGAATCATCCCATTCTAATATTGGGGAGGACCTCTAGGGTTTTGAGTTCTCCACCTTCACACTACCATGCATCCTGTGATCTTTGATCTGGCATCTTCTTCTTCCGCTGCTCGGCTGGATCAGAACCCAGGAGACGTCGCCTACATCGAACGTGTGTAGTACTTCGGAGGCACCACACTTGGGGTGCTTGGAGCTGCTCGGCTTCATCAACATATGCCTTCCTGCGTAAGGTGTGCCTTGGTCTTCAAGGGTATGAATACCATCTCTCTCTTTTCGTTCGCTTAGTTAGAATTTTTTTCCGCTATAGAACCCTAAAGTGGTATCAGAGCTGGTCTATGGGTAGACATGTCATACGGATAGAATAGATAGCAATATGTGGGCATTGATTTTCTAGTTTCTACCCTGTTTTATGTTCTTGTACATATCGCAACACTATTTGATGAAGCGGGCCCCAACCAACCTCATGTGGTGATTCACGAGACTGGTCCACAACCAAAGTGGCTTAGGGGGTGTCTGTGTATCTCTATGGTAGTTGATATGGCATCAACATTGGAGGGCCCTAAAAAGGGAAGTAAAACGGCAATCATTGAACCCATGTGGTGGCTCCACATTCGTAGGTGGGAAGGGGTTCTACCGCGAAAGCCCTAAATCTCTTAAACTTGCAATAGATAATATAAAGGCATCAATCTTTATTGTTGCATAGGGGCATGTGTTGAGACATGGCAATGGAAAGTTTGTGAAACTTTCATTGAAGCTATTGATGGTGATCAAGATGCTATAACCATGTCATAACACTTAACTTTATGAAGTATTACTTATTATGCTAGTATGATAATATATTTGATGGTAGCATAGTAAGATAATCCCTCACTGCATTCCAGTTATCGTATCCACCTTGTGTGCACCACCAAGAAAGTTCTTCAGTATGAGGCAAGCCATGACGATTGGGTGTCAGACATATCTACGTTTGCATACAGTGGGTGTAAGCCATGTTGCAATGCAAATACACACAAGTTAGAACTAGCGAGCCTAGCATGTGTAGACATGGCCTCGGAATACAAGAGACCAAAAGGTCAAACATGAATCACATGGTTGATGTGATCGACATTAGGGAATGTCCACCTTTGAAACTAGTTTGCTGGCTGTGACGATTGGGGGTGGATTAGTGAATTGGGGTCATGTGATCACTAAACGAATGGAGGGATGTTCGTTTGAGTGGGAGTTCTTTTTGTTTTAAGTATGGTAGTATAGTTTAAAACTTGAACTCATTATTATGAACATGGTCTAAACACTTTGAAAATCCATTGTAGATGTCCCGCCCACCCACCTTCAACCTTAGCACTTTCCTCGAGAAGGACAAGCTAAAAACTGATAGAACCAACTTCACAGCATGGTTCTGCAATCTTAGGATCCTCCTAGTCCCCTACAAGTTGACTTATGTCATCGAGGCTGAGCTTCCAGCTAAGCCTGCAGATTCCGCCTCCTAGGACGAAAAGAATGTCTAGCGGTCCAAGGCGGATGATTTATCCCTCATCCAAAGTGGAATGCTCTACGCCATGGAGCCGGAGCTTCAAAAGCGTTTTGGGAAGATGAATGCTTTTGAGATCATTGAAGATCTCAAGGCTATCTTTGCTCCACAGGCTCAAGCATAGAGGTATGATGCTTCCGAGAAGAAGAACACATCAGTATTAGTGAGCACATAGTCAAAATGTCTGGCTATGTTAAGCGTTTGAACGCCCTGGATTGCAAAATACCAAAGGAGCTCACGATTGATAGGGTGCTACACTCGTTGCCGCCTAGTTACAAGAGCTTTGTGATGTATTACAACATGCAATGGACGACTAAGACCCTGGCTGAAGTGTTCGCCATGCTCAAAACTGCTGAGGTAGAGATCAAGAAGGAGAATATGGTGTTGATGGTCAACAAGACCACCAACTTTAAGACGTTGGGGAAAATGGGAAAAGGCAAGAAGCCGAAGAAGGATGGCAAGTTCTTTGCCAACACCTCTAAGACTTCCAAGCCTGACCCTAAGCCCGACACCACGTGCTACTACTACAAAGGGGATGGGCACTGGAAACGCAACTGCCCCACGTGCTACTACTGCCCGATGGATCTGAGATGCTATTTCAGATTGATTGTTGATTCTATCATGTCTATGTAATTTGTGATCTTGCATGCTTTCCGTTGTTAGTACCTATCTTGGCCGAGTAAATGCTAGCAACTCCAAGAGGGAGTATTTATGCTCGATAGTGGGTTCATGCCTCTAGGAATCTGGGGAAGCGACAAAAATCTCTAAGGTACTAGATGTGCTGTTGCTACTAGGGAGAAAATGTCAATCCTTTGTTCATGGAGCAATCGTATTGTTTACTTTACACACTTTGCTTAATGCAATTATCTATTGCTTGCAACTTAATACTGGAGGGGGTTCAGATGATAACCTGAAGGTGGATTATTAGTCATAGATGAAGTTGGATTATGGTCTATGTATAATGTTGTAATGCCCAATCAAATCTCGTAGGAGTCAAGATGATTAGTATATGCATGTATGCTTTCTCGGTGTCTGTCAATTGCCCCGCTGTAATTTGTTCACCCAACATGTCATCTATCTTAAGGAGAATCTCCTCTAGTGAACTATGGGCCCCAGTCCATTCTTTTACCATCAATCTACAATCTATTTACTGTTTTCTATTTACTTTCTGCAAGAAATTACTATCTTCCACACAATACGTTTAATCCTTTGTTTTCAGCAAAACTGGTGAGATTGACAACCTCACTGTAAGTTGGGGGCAAAGTTCTATGGTTGTGTTGTGCAGGATTCCAAGTTGGAAACAACACCTTGGAGGTGTTTCCTTGCTCCTACTGGTTCGATAACCTTGGTTTCATAACTGAGGGAAAACTTGCTACTATGCTCGTCATACCTTCCTATTGGGGTTCCCCAGCAAGATCGATATATTTTGAGCCATCGAGCAACTTTTTCTGGCGCAGTTGCCGAGGAGTCAAGGACATCTTCACAAGGGGAGTCCCTCATAACCAATCTCTTTACTTTGTTTTTTTGTTTTGCTTAGTTTATTTCTGCTTTGTTTGCTTCTTTCTTTATCAAAAACACAAAAAAAATAGTTGTACTAGTTTGCTTCTTTATATTAAAAACACAAAAAAATGACTACTCTTGAAAACACTAAGTTGTGTGACTTTACTAGCACCAACAACAATGATTTCAGGTGCACACCTATTGCTCCACCTGTTCCTGAAGCTAATTCTTTGAAATTAAACCTGCTTTGCTCAATATTGTTATGAAAGAACAATTCTCTGGTGTTAGTACTGAAGATGCTGCTGCTCATCTTAATAATTTTGTTAAACTTTGTGAGATGCAAAAACATAGGGATATAGATGGAGATATTATTAAGCTTAAATTGTTTCCTTTCTCTTTGAGAGGAAAAGCTAAAGAATGGTTGCTATCTCTAACTAGAAATAGTATTGATTCTTGGACTAAATGCAAAGATGCTTTCATTGGAAAATACTATCCTCCTGCTAAGATTATATCTATGAGAAGTGAAATAATGAAATTTAAACAATCTGATAATGAACATGTTGCTCAAGCTTGGGAAAGAATGAAATCTTTGGTAAAGAATTGTCCCATTCATGGACTGACTGCTTGGATGATTATCCAAACCTTTTATGTAGGACTGAATTATTCTTCAAGAAATCTGCTGGATTCTGCTACTGGAGGTACCTTTATAACCATTACTTTGGGTGCTGCAACAAAGCTTCTGGATAATGTGATGGTTAACTATTCTGAATGGCACACTGAGAGGGCTCCACAAGGTAAGAAGGTAAATTCTATTGAAGAAACCTCCTCCTTGAGTGATAAAATTGATGTTATTATGTCTATGATTGTTAATGGGAAAGCTCATATTGATACAAATCATGTTCCCTTAGCTTCTTTGGTTGCTTAGGAAGAGCAAGTTGATGTGAACTTTATTAGAAATAATAATTTAGCAACAATGCCTACAGGAATAATTTCCGTAATAACAATTATAGGCCTTATCGTCCTAATAATACTTATGGTTATCATGGTAAACCTAGAATACCTGGTGAAGAAAGAATTTTAGAAGTTGAAAGAGCCACTAAAAACTTCATGCAAATGCAATATGAGTAGAATAAATTATTAACTAAAACCATGGAGGAACAATCTACTATTTTGAAAAATATTAGTCAGCAACTTGAGAGTTTAAATAGGGAAATTCCTAGTTTGCAATTAAAACTTTCTAATGCTGAAAGAAATATATCATCTTTGTCTGAAGCACAATCCTCTTTGATTAATAAAATGGCTTCTAAACCTGAAACTATTGAAAATCCCTTTGCTGCCACTAATGCCATACAAGTTAGAATTGATGAAAATGTTAGATTGATAGCTGAATTGCATGCTAAGTGGGAAAGAGAAGATGAAATTTCTAGAAATATTAGTATTTCTACTATCACCACCACTAATGTTAATGCTAGAAAACCACATGAAGTCCCCATTCCTTCTGCAATAATGCCTAAAACCAATGGAACCTTTTCTAATAAAAATGCTGAAATGCTTCGAAATATGGGATACAATAGCTCTACTACCTTAGATGGTAATTATGATTTTGATCTTGATGGTTGCAATATATCTGAAGTAATTATGTTCCTACAAAAGCTTGCTAAAAGTCCTAATGCTAATGCTATGAATATGGCCTTTACAAAACACATTACTGATGCTCTCATAAAAACTAAAGAAGAAAAGATGAAACGTAAAGCTTCTATTCCTATGAAATTAGAAGATGGTTGGGAACCCCATCATTAATATGAAAGTGAATGATTTTGATCTCAAAGCTTTATGTGCTCTTGATAGTAGTGTTTCTATTATGCCTAGAAGGATTTATGAAATGCTTGATTTGCCACCATTGGAAGATTGTTATTTAAATGTCCAACTTGATGATAATACTAAAAAGAAACTCATGGGGAGTATTAATGATGTTCTTATTATGGTTAACAATGCCTATGTCCCCGTTGATTTCTACGTTTTGGATGTTGAATGCAATGCTTCTTGTCCTATTATTTTGGGAAGACCTTTTCTTAGAACTGTTGGTCCCATTATTGATATGAAAGAAGGCACCATTAAATATCAATTTCCACTCAAGAAAGGTATAGAACACTTCCCTAAGAAGAGAGAGAATATTCCTTTTTCCTCTCCTATTAAAACAAAATTTGCTCTTAATGCTTCTTCATTTAAGAATACTTGATTCTTGCTTCTTATGCCTAGCTCAAAGGCGTTAAAGAAAAGCACTTATTGGGAGATAACCCAAATTTCGTTAGGAATCTTTTGTTGAGTCTTGGAAGTTATTACTTGAGTAATAACCTTGATAACCCACAAGTATAGGGGGTCGTGTGTAGCCTTTTCGATAAGTAAGAGTGTCGAACCCAACAAGGAGCTAAAGGTAGGATAAATGTTCTCTCAAGTTCTATCAACCACTGATACAACTCTATGCACACTAAACGTTTGCATTATCTAGGGAATAAAACTAGAGAAACAATACGAGTACTAGAGATAGCTTTGCATGATAATAAATAATAAGCAAGTAAAGTTAGTTGCCGCAGCAATAAAATACACTAAACTAACAGAACCATGAGTGTGGAATAGTGGTGGTAATTGTGGTGGCTTTGTCCAAGTTTAATTATCGAATAAATCGGGTTCATTGTCTTTGATGCAGTTTTCTATGTGAGAGAGGCTAAATATACATGCGCTTCACTACTTGGAATTACATGTACTATATGATTGGATTGTTAGCAAACATCCGTCACTACTAACAATGCATTAAGGTTTCCCCAACCATAGCCTTAAGTTTAATGGTCCTCTTACTCCCATATGTGCAACGTTCCGATTCGCGTCCTCAGGTTTCTGTCACTCCGATAGAACTTCCCCCTTCCTCTTACACATACTACAAACCCTATGATGTTTAATCCATGTGAAGGAAATATGCCCTGAGAGGCAATAATAAAGTTGTTATTATGTATTCCTTATATATGATAGATGTTTATTTTGCATGCTAGAATTGTATTGATCAGAAACATTAATACATGTGTGTTTAATAAACAAAAAGGGTTCCTAGTTATGCCTCTCTTATAGACTAGCTTGTTGATTAACAAGATGATCAAGGTTTCCTGATCATAGACATTGGATGTTGTTAATAACAAGGTCACATCATTTGTGAAATGATGTGATGAACATTCATCCGAAGTATAGCATTATGATCAAGTCATTATGTTTATATTGCTATAACATCATATGAAGTAATCTTTATCCTTAGACCATGAGATCATGTTAATTGCTAACACCTGAAGAGTATCTTGATAACATCAAACGTCACACTGTAACAGGGTGACTATAAAGATGGGTTTAGTGCTACGAAGGTGTTATGTTGAGGCTCATGGATCAAGAGTGGAATTTGTCAATCCCGATGACGGATAGATATACTCTGGGCCCTCTCGGTGATATTACATTGAGATAGCTTGCAAGCAAGTGATGTGATCACTAGAATGTTATATCACGGGAACGAGAAAAGAGTGCATGTCGGTAATGAGATCAAACTAGGTATTTGGATACCGATGATCGAATATCGGACATGTATTATATCATGAGACAAAGGGATTAAATTACAAGCGTTAAAGGTTCTCATGATCATAGAAGTCATCGTCGAATATGCAGGAGTCAGTATGGATCTCCAGGTCCCACTTCTGACTATTGATCTAAGAGGAGTCTCAATCATGTCTGCATTATTCGCGAACCGTAGGGTGACACACTTAAGAGTTACCGGACACCATTTTGGAGCACATATGTTTCAGACGAAAGAATTGCAAAACGCAGGAATTGTTTCGATAGAAACCGAAAATTGTTTCGGGTGAAATTGCAGAAAGTGGTTATGCATGTGATATTGAAATATTGCAAGGGGTTATATGTGAATGTTTGTTAATTAAAGTAATTAACAAAATTCTGAATAAATTTAATAAAAGAGTTTTATTAAATGAGAGAGCATTAAACTTGGAGAATTTTAATGCATTTAAAGTGGGGACTATAAAAGGGAATGTGAAGAGGCATTTTAATGTGGAGGGGTTACCACCACATGAATGGGGGAGGTGAGGGGTCACCCCCCATGCGCCGGCCATGGAGAGGAGGGTCACCCCCCTCCTCCTATAAAAGGCCCTCCTCCTCCTCCTTCTTCCTTACACTTCCTTGTGAAGGATCCCTCTCCCCCTCTAGAATTATTCCCCCATGGTCTCGGATTAGCGAGATACATGTTCCTGTGGCATTTAAATGCGGAAGGAGTTGCTGCTCACTGGATCGCTGGAGCGAGGAGGTGGAGGTTGTCCGGTGGCTTGAACGTGTGTGCAGTAATGCGCGCTGAGAGTGCGGCGCTCAGACTTCCTCACGATCTTGAGATCGGCAAGTGTATGACTACATCAACCACGAGTTCCTACTCCTTAACAAAACTCGTTGTCTTCGAGGGTAAGTTCTCGTTGGATGTATGTCCACCCGTTGCTTTGTACCTAGTAGATAGATCTTGGCGTGTAGTTCTCATCGTAGGAAATTTTTTGTTTTCTATGTCATGACCCAACAAAGGGTATCAGAGCCAGGTCTATGCGTAGGTGCTTTGCACGGGTAGTACACATATGTTTATATGTGGGCGATGATGATCATGTTATTGCATCTTCTATGTACTTTGGATATTGGTGGCATAGTGGGATGAAGCGGCCCGGACCAACCTTACATGTCATCGTACATGAGACCGGTTCCACGACTTACATGCAACTTGTTTTGCATAAGTGGCTGGTGGGTGTCTATCTCTCCTACTATAGTTAATATCTGATTTACAACGAGTTGCAAATAACTTGGTTATCCTCGATGTGGTTCATGTTCGTAGGTCAGAACGGTTCTATCTCCGAATGCCCTAAGCCACGTAAAACTTGCAATTGATAAATTAGAGGCGTCTAGTTTAGATCGTTGCTGGGCTAGTGTATTGATATGGTATTGTTGTAAGTAGATGTATGATAGATACTCTTACAACATATTCAACGTGTAAGTTCCATAGACCTTGGCCTTACACACAAAAGGAATGATAGAGATCACACCACGATGCAAATGATAGAGATCAAATGCATGGACCATATCATCTCACTTTACACATTAGATGTTAGCATCTTATACTGCTAGTTTGGCGCTTTTGGTAGCATTGTAAGATGATCCCTCATTTAGATATCAAAATAAAATGTGTTCTTCCTTGAGTATGCACCGTTCTATGGATCGTGTTTCGAGACATCACGTGATGATCGGGTGTACTCGACTCTACGCTTTCATACAACGGGTGTAAGATAGTTTTACACACGCAAGTACTAAGGTTCTTACTTGGCGAGCCTAGCATGTACAGACATTGCCTCGGAACACGGACCAAAAGGTTAAGCATGAGTCATATAGTTGATATGATTCCCATATAGATGCTCGCCTTTGAAGCTACACCGACTCACGTGATGATAGGACTTGGTGTAGTGGATTTGGTTCATGTAATCACCAAAAGGACACGAGGGATGTCGTTTTTGAGTGGGAGTTCATTAGTAATTTGGATTAGTTGAACTCAATCTATCATAAACTTAGTCTAAATAAACTTTAAAAATTCTATTGTAGATGGCACCACCTGCTTTTAATTTCAATGTGTTCATGGAGAAAGAGAAACTTGCTGCGAATGGTAGTAACTTCACCAACTGGGCTCTGAATTTGAGGATTCTCCTCACTGCTGCACAAAAGCAATATGTGCTAGATGCGCCACTAGGCCCTCCACCAGCTCCTGATGCCCCTGACGAGGAAAAGAATGTCTATGTGACTCGTCAGGAGGACCACAATTAGTTCATTGCGGCATACTGTATGGACTAGAGCCAGAACTTCGAAAGCGTTTCGAAAATGGCAATGCCTTTGATACCATGAGAGAATTGAAAATGATTTTCGATACCCATGCTGCCGTAGAGAGTTATAATACTACTGAAAAGTTCTTTAGCTGCATGATGGAGGAGAACAGCTCCGTTAGTGAGCATGTACTCAAAATGTCTGGGTACGCCGATAAGCTTGTGTCCTTGGGAATAACGATTCCCATTGACTTAGTCATACATTGTGTTCGCCAATCTCTGCCACCTAGGTACAAGAGCTTCGTGATGAACTATAATATGCAGGGCATGAAGAAGACTCTTCCCGAGCTTCTGTCTATGCTTAAGACTACAGAAGTGGAGATTAGGAAAGAACATCAAGAGTTGATGATCAATAGGACCACCGGTTTCAAGAAGGACAAGAAAGGCAAGCACAAGGGAAAGAAGGGTGGCAAATCTATTGCCACACCTGAAAAGAAACCCCGAGCTGGCCCTAAGTCCGATACCGAGTTCTACTATTGCAAGGGGACTGGCCATTGGAAGCGCAACTGCCCCAAGTATTTGGCGGACAAGAAGTCCGGCAAGGGAAACAAAGGTATATATGATATACATGTTATTGATGTGTACTTGACTAGTACTCGCAGTAGCACCTGGGTATTTGATACGGGATCGGTTGCTAATATATGTAACTCGATTTAGGGGCTACAGAACAAGCAACAACTAGCAAGGGATGAGGTCACAATGCGGGTCGGCAATGGATCAAGAGTTGATGTGATCGCCGTCGGAACGCTACCTCTCCATATGCCATCGGGATTAGTTATAAACCTGAATAATTGTTATTTGGTGCCTGCACTTAGCATGAACATTGTATTCGGATCGTGTTTGATGCAAAGTGGTTATTCGTTTAAATCTGAAAACAATGGTTGTTCGATTTATATGGATAATATCTTTTATGGTCATGCACCTGTGTTGAATGGTTTATTTCTGATGGATCTCGATAGTAATATTACGCACATTCATAATGTTAATGCTAAAAAGATTAAACTTGATGATGATATATTTGCATATATGTGGCACTGCCGTCTAGGTCATATTGGCGTTAAATGCATGAAGAAACTCCATTCTGATGGACTTTTGGAATCACTTGATTTTGAATCATTTGATACATGTGAGCCATGCCTTATGGGCAAGATGACTAGAACGTTGTTTTCCGGTTCAATGGAACGGGCGACGGATTTATTGGAAATCATACATACTGATGTGTGGACCAATGAGTGTGTCGGCGCGAGGTGGATATCGTTATTTTGTTACTTTCACAGATGATTTGAGTAGATACGGGTATATCTATTTGATGAAACACAAATCTAAAACTTTTGAAAAGTTCAAGGATTTCAGAATGAAGTGGAAAATCATCATAATAGAAAGATCAAATTTCTACGGTCTGATCATGGAGGAGAGTATCTAAGTTACGAGTTTAGCACACACATGAAAGAGTGTGAAATAGTTTCACAACTCATGCCTGCTGGAACACCACAACGTAATGGTGTGTCAGAACATCGTAATCGTACCTTATTGGATATGGTTCGATCTATGATGTCTCTCGACTTGCCATCGCTATTTTGGGGTTATGCACTGGAAACAGCTGCATTCACTTTAAATCGGGCACCATCTAAATCTGTTGAAACGACACCGTATGAATTATGGTTTGGAAACAAACCTAAGCTGTCATTTCTTAAAGTTTGGGGATGCGATGTTTATGTGAGAAACTTCAGCCGGATAAACTCGAACCCAAAGCGGAAAAATGCGTCTTCATAGGATACCTTAAGGAAATGATTGGGTATACCTTCTATCACAGATCCGAGGGCAAGGTTTTTGTTGCCAAGAATGGATCCTTTCTTGAGAAGGAGTTTCTCACGAAAGGTGTGAGTAGTCGGAAGGTAGAACTCGAAGAGGTTATTGAACCTTATCTTCATGAAATGGAGAGTAGCGCAGCACTGGAAGTTGTTTCGGAGTTTGACTTCACCTAATGAAGAGAGAGCTAATGATATTGATCATGAAACTCCGAAAGAGGACACTACCGAACCTCGCAGGTCAAGCGGACACGGCATTTCGAACCGTATGGCAATCCTGTTGTGAATTTCATGGTTGATGAAATGGATGACCCTGCGACATATGAAGAAGCGATGATGAGCCTGGATTCCAACAAATGGCTAGAAGCCATGAAATCCGATATGGAATCCATGTCCGAGAACCAAGTTTGGACCTTGGTGGACTTACCTCACGATCGAAAGGCCGTTGAGAATAAATGGATTTTCAAAAGAAAAACTGATGCTTATGGTAATGTGACCATCTATAAGGCTCGACTTGTCGCAAAGGGGTTTTGAGAAATTCAAGGAGTTGACTACGATGAGACATTCTCTCCCGTAGCGATGCTTAAGTCGGTTAGGATTATGTTAGCAATTGCTGCATATTTTGATTATGAAATATGGCAGATGGATGTCAAAACTGCGTTCCTCAATGGTAATATTGAATAAGAGTTGTATATGATACAACCTAAGGGTTTTGTCGATCCTAAGGATGCTAATAAGGTATGCAAACTTCAGCGGTCCATCTATGGACTGAAGCAAGCATCCCGGAGTTGGAATCTCCGCTTTGATGAGGTGATCAAAGAGTTTGGATTTGTCCAAACTTATGGAGAGGCTTGTATTTACAAGAAAGTGAGTGGGAGCAATTTGGCATTTCTGATATTATATGTGGATGACATATTATTGATTGGAAATGATATAGATCTTTTAAACAGTGTTAAAAGTTGTCTAAACAGCAAATTTTCGATGAAAGACCTTGGTGAAGCGTCATATATATTAGGCATTAAAATCTATAGAGATAGATCAAGGCGCCTAATTGGGCTATCGAAGAGTACATACCTTGATAAGATATTAAAGAAGTTTAATATGGACGGAAGTAAGAAGGGGTTCTTACCTATGTTGCAAGGCAAGACATTGAGTAAGACTCAAAGTCCGGCTACGACGGAAGAAAGAGAGATGATGGATAAAATCCCCTATGCCTCGACCATAGGCTCTATTATGTATGCCATACTATGTACAAGACCGGATGTGGCACATGCTATTAGTTTGACTAGTAGGTACCAATCTGATCCAAGTTCAGAACACTGGATAGCGGTCAAGAACATCCTCAAGTACTTGAGAAGAACTAGGGATATGTTTCTTATATAAGGAGGTGAAGAAGAGCTAGTCGCTAAGTGTTATGTCGATGCTAGTTTTGACACCGATCCGGATGACTCTAAGTCTCAATCCGGATACGTATTTCTCTTGAACGGAGCAGCAGTTAGTTGGAGGAGTTCCAAACAACCTGTGGTGGCTGGATCAACGATAGAGGCGGAATATGTTGCTGCTTCAGAAGCGGCGCAGGAAGCGGTTTGGATGAAAGAGTTCATTACGGAACTAGGTGTGGTTCCTAGTGCATTGGACCCAATGGTGATCTATTGTGACAACAATGGAGCCATAGCCAACGCAAAAGGAACCGAGGTCTCAAAAGAATTCCAAGCATATTAAGCGCCGGTTTCACTCCATCTGCGAGCATGTCAAGGATGGAGATATAAAGATTTGTAAAGTACACACGGACCTAAATGTAGCAGATCCGTTGACTAAAGCTCTCCCTAGGGCAAAACATGATCAACACCAGAACTCCATGGGTGTTTGATTTATCACTATGTGAACTAGATTATTGTCTCTAGTGCAAGTGGGAGACTGAAGGAAATATGCCATGAGAGGCAATAATAAAGTTGTTATTATGTATTCCTTATATATGATAGATGTTTATTTTGCATGCTAGAATTGTATTGATTGGAAACATCAATACATGTGTATTTAATAAACAAAAAGGGTTCCTAGTTATGCCTCTCTTATAGACTAGCTTGTTGATTAACAAGATGATCAAGGTTTCCTGGTCATAGACATTGGATGTTGTTAATAACAAGGTCACAGCATTTGTGAAATGATGTGATGAACATTCATCCGAAGTATAGCATTACAATCAAGTCATTATGTTTATATTGCTATAACATCATACGAAGTAATCTTTATCCTTAGACCATGAGATCATGTTAATTGCTAACACCTAAAGAGTATCTTGATAACATCAAACGTCACACCGTAACAGGGTGACTATAAAGATGGGTTCAGTGCTACGAAGGTGTTATGTTGAGGCTCATGGATCAAGAGTGGAATTTGTCAATCCCGATGATGGATAGATATACTCTGGGCCCTCTCGGTGATATCACATTGAGATAGCTTGCAAGCAAGTGATGTGATCACTAGAATGTTATATCACGGGAACGAGAAAAGAGTGCATGTCGGTAACGAGATCAAACTAGGTATTTGGATACCGATGATCGAATCTCGGACATGTATTATATCATGAGACAAAGGGATTAAATTACAAGCGTTAAAGGTTCTCACGATCACAGAAGTCATCGTTGAATATGCAGGAGTCAGTATGGATCTCCAGGTCCCGCTTCTGACTATTGATCTGAGAGGAGTCTCAATCATGTCTGCATTATTCGCGAACCGTAGGGTGACACACTTAAGAGTTACCGGACACCATTTTGGAGCACATATGTTTCAGACGAAAGAATTGCAAAGTGCAGGAATTGTTTCGATAGAAACCGTAAATTATTTCGGGTGAAATTGCAGAAAGTGGTTCTGCATGTGATATTGAAATATTGCAAGGGGTTATATGTGAATGTTTGTTAATTAAAGTAATTAACAAAATTCTGAATAAATTTAATAAAAGAGTTTTATTAAATGAGAGAGCATTAAACTTGGAGAATTTTAATGCATTTAAAGTGGGGACTTTAAAAGGGAATGTGAAGAGGCATTTTAATGTGGAGGGGTTACCACCACATGAATGGGGGTGGTGAGGGGTCACCCCCCCATGCGCCGGCCATGGAGAGGAGGGGCACCCCTCCTCCTATAAAAGGCCCCCTCCTCCTCCTTCTTCCTTACACCTCCTTGTGAAGGATCTCTCTCCCCCTCTAGAATTATTCCCCCATGGTCTCGGATTAGCGAGATACATGTTCCCGGTGGCATTTCGTCTAGAAGGAGTTGTTGCTTCCGCTAGATCGCTGGAGCGAGGAGGTGGAGGTTGTCCGGTGGCTTGAACGTGTGTGCGAGTACGGATGCGCTACTGAGTTGCGGCGCTCGGACTTCCTCACGATCTTGAGATCGGCAAGTGTATGACTACATCAACCACGAGTTCCTACTCGTTAAAAAAACTCATTGTCTTCGAGGGTAAGTTCTCGTTGGATGTATGTCCACCCGTTGCTTTGTACCTAGTAGATAGATCTTGGCGTGTAGTTCTCATCGTAGGAAATTTTTTGTTTTCTATGCTGCAGACCCAACACCATGCGCGCACAAATATAATGGACACCAAAGGACATTCAATCTAAGAACAAAGAAACTACACAAACATGACATAGATCATAGGATTATAACTTATAGTACCAAACACCATGTTTACATAGGACGGTACTGAGGTGTGTGGGAGGATGAACCACTGCATACTAGGAGGATTAGGTCATGGAGATGGGGGTGAAGATGGTGAAGATGGGGAAGAGGGTGGCGGCGGCGCCAGCGGCGGCGCGGGGGACTCCTTCCTCGCCGCTGGTATCATGGGGGAGCACCACCCCTTAGCTCCTTCCTTCATGGCTTATTGGGAGCCCTCCCCCATGGAGATGGGATCCATGGGGGAGGCAAAAACGTGGCTTTGGCGGCTGCAAATTCGTGGGTGGAGGTGCCCTGGGAGAATTAGGTTTTCTCCCTTTATATAGCTTCTCGGATTCCCGTCACCCCATCTTGGGCTGCAGTAAATCCGGCCTAGCAGGCCTATCCAGACTCGAAATCAGCTAAATTTTATGTCCAGGACGTTTGTCGCGAAATTTCCAACAACTTTGTAAATTTCACTGGTTTTGCTGAAAACAAAGGATTAAACGTATTGTGTGGAAGACAGTAATAGTTTGTAGAAAGTAAACATAAAGCAGTAAATAGTTGTAGATTGATGGTAAAAGAAAGGACCGGGGTCCATAGTTCACTAGTGGTGGCTCTCCTTAAGATAGATGACATGATGGGTGAACAAATTACAGCGGGGCAATTGACAAACATCGAGAAAGCATACATGCATATACTACTCATCTTGACTCTTTTGAGATTTGATTGGGCATTACAACATTATACATAGACCATAATTCAACTGAATCTATGACTAATAATCCACCTTCAGGTTATCATCCGAACCCCCTCCAGTATTAAGTTGCAAGAATTAGATAATTGCATTACGCATTGCGTGTAAAGTAAACAATACAATTGTTCTATGAACAAAGGATTGCTATTTTCTCCCTAGTAGAAACAACACATCTAGTACCTTAGAGATTTACTAGAGGCATGAACCCACTATCGAGCATAAATACTAACTCTTGGAGTTGCTAGTATCTACTTGGCCAAGATAGCTACTAACAACGGAAAGCATGCAAGATCACAAATAACAAAGACATGATAGAATACATAATCAATCTGAAATAGCATCTCAATATCCATCGGATCCCCGCAAACACCAACATGTAGGATTACAAATAGATGATATTGATCATGAACGGAGCTCACAAGATCTAGACATGGTAGCACAAAGGAGAAGAACCAACCATCTAGCTACTACATGGACCCGTAGTCCAAGGATGAACTACTCACGCATCACGTCGGAGGCTTGCATGGTGATGAAGAAGGCCTTCAGGGTGAATTCTCCCCTCCGGCAGGGTGCCAGGAAGAGCTTCAGATCCCTCCCGATCTAGGGATGGAGATGACGGAGGCTACAGACTCTTTCGTGCAATTTTGATCGGGTACTTAGGGTTTCTGTATCAGAGGCATCTTATAGGCGAAAGGGGAGGCTAAGGGGGTGCCCGAGGCGGCCAGACCACCCCCTGGCGCAGGCTAGGCTTGGTCACTTGGCCAGGTGGTGTGGCGGCCCCCTGGCCCCTCTCCGTCTCATATTCTGGCTCCGTGTCCCCCTCGGTTAAAAAAAACTGACTTTGGCTTTTGTCCCGTCCAATTCTGAGAATATTCATTTTCTGACTTTCCTAGAACCAAAAACATAGAAAATGCAGCATTTGTGGCATCTTGTTAATAGGTTAGTCCAAGAAAGTGTAAAGAAAGTACTCCAAAGTTTGGACAAAACATAAGAAAGTACATAAAACCAAGCATGGAACATCAAAAATTATGGATACGTTTGCAACGTATCAACACCCCCAAGCTAAACTCCTGCTCGTCCTCGAGTAGGTAAGTGATAAAAGAAAGAATAATTTTTGAGGTGACATGCACTATCATAAACTTGATCAAAGTATTTGTAAAACATTGATAGCTGGGATCATAGTAATTCAACATAGCATGAAAGATAAAGTTCTAACATAAAAGTAAAAGAAAGGCCTTCATATAAGGAAGTAGGGATTTAAGTTTCATAAAGAGCTTCCAAAAATTACGGTACTTATTAGCTTTCAGCTCTCATTGCCCCTATCATAAGCATCTTTAGGTGATTAAGGTTAAAGTTACACAACTAAGAGGATACGCTTGACAAGTTATAAGTTGAAATCTCATGCCCCTTACTTACGAAGACCGAACCTCATGCTACTCAACTTTAGTCACAAGTAAGCTCTTGTCATTGTAAGTACATATGTATCATAGAGAACCGCCATGATACATGGTTCTGCAAACTTCAACTTATAAAGCGCAAGCATATACGCAACAAAAATGGAGCAATGGTTCAAGTTTATTAAGTGCAAGAAAGTAAAGTGTGCCATCAAGTTCGTGAGATCTTTAATCACTAGTTTTCACATAACAAGTTTAATTCGGAAGGTAGATAAAAACATGAATATACTTGGAATAGCAAATGCTAATAGGTAGGTATGGTGGACTCTTTGGAATAACTTGGTTTTAGGAGTTGGATGCATGAGTGGAACTCATACTTGGTTATGGAGGCTAGCAAAAGACTGGGAGCGACCAACTAAGAGAGCAATAATGGCCATAATCATGCAGACCGACAAAACATCATTAATCAAAGCATAAAGTGATACTAAAAGTCAAAAACTAAAGGGTCATAAAGGCTATGGTGACTTGGAATAGTCATAACTGTTGGAGATATGCCCAAGAGGCAATAATAAAATGGTTATTATTATATCTTTGTGTTTATGATGAATGTTTACATCCCATGCTATAATTGTATTATTAGGAAACACTAATACTTGTGTGTTTTGTAAACATAAAAGAGTCCCTAGTAAGCCTCTTGTTAAGACTAGCTTGTTGATTAATAGATGATCATGGTTTCCTGATCATAGACATTGGATGTTATTGATAACAAGATCGTATCATTAGGATAATGATGTGATGGACACACACCCATAGTAAGCATAGCATAAGATCAAGTCATTAAGTTCATTTTGCTACAAGCTTTCAAATACATAGTAACCTAATCCTTCGACCGTGAGATTGCGTTAATCACCATCACCGGCTGAGTGCTTTGATGACATCAAACGTTGCTTCATAACTGGGTGGTTATAAAGGTGGCATTAGGTATTCTGAAAGTATGTGTTGAAGCGCATGGATCAAGGCTGGGATTTGTCCATCCATATGACGGATAGATATGCTCTGGGCCCTCTCGGTGGAATGTCATCTAATTAGCTTGCAAGCATGTGACTAGGTCACAAGGGATGACATATCACGGAACGAGTAAAGAGTACTTATCGGTAACGAGGTTGAACAAGGTATGGAGATATCGATGATCGAACCTCAGATAAGTAGAGTATCGTGTGACAAAGGGAATTGGTTTCATATGTTAATGGTTCTATCGATCACAAAGTCATCGTTGAGTATGTGGGAGCCATTATGGATCTCCAGATCCCGCTGATGGTTATTGATCGGAGAGGTGTCTCGATCATGTCTACATATTCGCGAACCGTAGGGTGACACACTTAAGGTTTGATGTTGTTTAGGTAGATATGGAATATGCGTTGGAGACCGAATGTTGTTCGGAGTCTCGGATTGGATCCAGGACATCACGAGGAGATCCGGAATTATCCGGAGAATATGATTCATATAATGGAGATCATTTTCTGGGTTTCGGAAATGTTCTGGAGTATTCATATGGAGGTTCTAGAAGGTTTCAGAGTGTTCCGAAAAGTTCCAGAAGGTTCCATAGAGTTTGCTTGAAAACCAAGAAAGAAAGGGGAATACTTGGGGGGGAAGAAAACTCCCCCCTCCCATGGCACGCCAAACCCTAGGGGCAAGGGGGCCAGCCCTAGGCCGCCTTATAAAGGAGGGGTGGGGCGCCTCCCCCCTTGCACCTTCCACCCCAAACCCTGGCCGCCTCTCTCCTCCACCATCCTCCTGCTCCGGCTTAGGCGAAGCCCTGCAGAAATCTCACTCCAACACCACCACGCCGTCGTGCTGCTGGGATTCCGTGGAGATCTACTACCTCTACTGCTCGCTAGAACAGGGAGAGGAAGGTCTACATCGACTTCGCACGTGTGACCGTCTGCGGAAGCACTGCCGGAACACGGTGCCGGAAGGATCGTCTACTCGATCTTGAGATTGGCAAGTGATCGTCTACATCAACCACGAGATCCGATCTCGCACAAGGCTTTCGGATCTACAAGGATTAGTACAGATCTATCTCGTTGCACTTATCTAATAGATTAGATCTTGGCTTTTCCTAGATTGGATCTTGGTTCTATTCATTCTTGCGGTAGAATTTTTTTGTTTTCCATGCTATGAACCCATCAGTGGTATCAGAGCCGTGTCTATGCGTAGATCTGTTGCACGAGTAGAACACAATGGTTATTGTGGGCGTTGATGCTTTTGTTGTCATTGTCTTCACATGTACTTTGCATCTTGCGGGATGGTGGGATGAAGCGGCTCAGGCTAACCTTACATGTCCTCGTACATGAGACTTGATCCACGCTTGACGTGCAACTTGCATTGCACAAGTGGCTTTGCGGGTGTGTGTCTCTCCCACCATAGTTAAGATTCAATTTACAATTAGCATCTGACAACACTTGTATCAGTGTTGTGGTTCTTGTTCGTAGATAAGATCGGTTCTTATACGAAAGCCCCAAACCACGTAAAACATGCAAAGAAAATTAGAGGCGTCTAACTTGTTTTTGCAGGGGCATGTGATGTGATATGGCCAAGATGTGATTGTGAATATATTTGATGTATGCAATGATCCTGTGGGCTCCCCGGATTATTCATCCGAGAAATCCCTGTTATGCATACATCCATGTTCCCATGATCAGTGAGCCGTGGAACATAACCGACAGGTACCATTACAACATCCGAAACATAACGAATTACAAGACTTACATAATTGCCATAATGGCTACATCATCATTAGCAGCGGAACATTGCCAAGCGCAGAGCCCAATCGTGCCTCAACGTACAGGCAGCTGACTGGGAAGACGGCCTAGCTCGCTGGACGTCACCATAAACTCCTGAAAGTCTGGCCAAGTAAATAGCCAGGGACACAGCCGTGAGTACGTTTGAATGTACTCGCAAAACCACCAAGATAAGTGAGCAAGGGGAATGAAATTTTGGCTGTGGCGAGATAGCTCTATCTGGGGTTGCTTTTGAAAAGCCTAAACTAACAATGAAGTTATGGCATCTCCATATCTTTGTTGAAAAAGAGTTTGGAAAACATGCTTCTGTTTTATAAATCAAGACATCTCCATATCTTTGTTGAAAAAGAGTTTTGAAAACAGTTTTGTAGTAAAAACCCTTTTTAAACCTCTTCGACCACCACGGGTCAAAACAAAGCTTTCGAACTCGGGTTCCCCCGGAACCTTCGTCCTCTTCGTACTTGTTTCCCAAACAAGCACAGTTTGGGTACTCCTAGCCAACACCTTTACAACCGTCCTTGACCGTGGACACGGCTATTCGAATAGGTTATACTCTACATAGTTTGTGCACTTTCCCCACAAGAATCAATACATCCGCCGGGATTCAACCACGGCCCACTACCACTGTAGATGGGGGTCCGGATAATCAAACCTAACCTTTCGCTTGTCTACACTAGCAAAGGCATGCTTTTCCTCTTGGGTTTGTTCTCCCCGGCAATGAGTATGTGGCTCCCAGCCATAGTCCTTCCTTTCGTACACGCGCATACCCAAGCCACAGCTTGGCGTATACCTTAAATCTGGAGACTCCACTTCCTTCCGTACTACCTAAGTCATACCATCCGCGGGAGACCCAATTGTTGCACCGGCCTCCTGCCAGTTCAGGCTCACTCTTGCCGAAGCAAGCGAAAGGCTTCAGATCCTTGATCTAGTGGCGCCTGCCCGGAATTCCAGGGATTTCTCCCTATAAGAATGGTAGAAGTGCCTCGGCTAAAGCGGACAAACTACGAGTTAAGCCCCAGCAACCTGGGGTAATGTGGTTGCGCGGATAAAAATTGTTCCAGTAAAGGCGTAGAACATCCCATTCACATTTCCACTTCTTCTCATCACCATTTGTTTTGTTAAAACTTTCACATGGAGCAATGCCTCTTCCCAGGGTTTTACAAAGCCGTTTTTGGAACATTTGTAGTGGGGAAAATCCCAAAACAGTTTATTTTCTCAAAACCGGGTTTCCAAGGAGGTAGGATGCTAACCATCGTACTCTCGGTCTAAAGGGGATAAATGAGGGGTTCATCAGGGTGGTGCCTCGAAGGACACGAAATCATAACTTGGAGGAGCCAAGTTACTATCGCAGTATTTGTAAAACAAAATATGCAGGTAGAATATGCAATTTTGAAAAGAAGATATAAAACAGGTAAAAGAGAGTAGGGCATATAACAGAGTTTAGGAAATGGTGGCTTTCCTGTGATCAGCAATAAGTCCCTGGACTTCTTCAGATGACCAAGAATACCCAATAACAATAAAAATAAGAAATCCCGTTCTTCTCGTCGTCGGACACTCACACTATCGTCGTCATCAAATATACATGCAAGCAGACAATACCACAATCAATACAAGACATTCAAGCATCAAACCATACAGCAAACAAACATAAGAAATACTACTAGACTTGGGAGGTTTTGGAGGAGTGGGATTCAAATGGTGGAATTTACAAGATTGCCACTGAGGTGTTTTCTCTTGGAGGATAGTTGTCTAGGATATTTACAAGGAACTTAGACTAGGGATCTATGGTCAGTAGGATATCAATGTGCTGTTAGAGTATATATTTGTATACTGTAGTTTCCCCATATGTTAGGGGGCTTTCTGTATATTTGCACTTGTACATGTACTATATATTCTGGTCTTTGGCCCTCTGGTAATACAAGCATTTATTACCCTAACATGGTATCAAAGCCGTAAGGCCTTTTTTTCCCTACGCAGCCGCCGCCACGCCCGGCCGCCACCGCCGCTCCCCTCGCAGCCACCGCCGCCGCTCGCCCTGGCATCCCGCCGCCGCGCCCGCCTCGCAGCCGTCGCCGCCGCTCGCCCCGGCACCCCGCCGCCGCACCCGGTCGCCGCCGCCGCCTCCGTCCCCGGCTGCCCGTTCCTGGCTGCCGCCGCCATCTCCGCCCGGCCGCTCTCCGTCCCAGCTCTCTGCTGCCGCGTCCGGCCTTTGTCTGATCTCGATGTGTTCTAGAAAAAAAGAGCTATGTCTTCCTCGTCGGGCTATGTTGCGATTCCTCGCTGCCCGGTGATTTTTGATGGCGCGAATTATCCTGATTTCGCTACCTTCATGCGCGTCCACATGCGCGGTCTTCGCCTTTGGGGTGTGCTTTCCGGTGAGGTCTCCTGTCCACCGCGCCCCGTTGCGCCTACGGTGCCTATTGCACCGACACCCGTTGCCCTTGCCCCCGATGCCACTCAGGCGGTCAAGGATGCAGCCTAGAGTGCTGATGATCCTGCTCGGGATGATTATGATCGCAAGGTCCAGGAGCATTCTACTGCTGTTGCAACCTACCAGCTGGATCTGGCTGACTACACTCAGTGGATAGATGAGGATGCTCGAGCTACTGCTGTTCTCACTTCGGTGTTACGCCTCGATATCTTTTGAGTTCATGGGTCTTCCCACTCTGTTGCTCGATGGGCTTTTCTTCGTCGCTATCATCCATCCGGAGATGCTCTTTATCATCACATCTGTCAATCGGGAGCATGATCTTAAGCGGTGATTCCACTATTGATGAGTTCTATACTCGAGTGCTGCTATTTGGCGTCGACTTGACTCTCTTCGTGCAATTGTGTAACACCTGTCCCTGCTATCTGATTATGCGCGCGGATCTGGAGTTTCAGCGCGTCTTTGAGTTCTTGTCGCGGCTCCGCAAGGAGTTTGAGCCGCGTCGTGCCCAGCTGCTTGCCCGTGGTCGTGTTCCGCTCTTTGAGGTACTAGCTGAGATTCGTGCTAAGGAGACTCGTCTTCGTGGTGCTGGTCTTCTTGAGGTTCCATCTGTTCTTGCTGCTCGTGGTCCCCCCGTGCCGCCGGCTTCGTCACAGTCTCTAGCACCACCGCTACTCTCTGCTCCCGCCCCAGTCGAGTCACCTCAGCAGCCTCGTGGTTCTCGTCCTCCCTCGCTTGTGGCAAGCCTGCCACGATATCTCAGCTCTTTGGACGAGGATCCCGCTTCGTCAGTGATACCTTGCTCGTCGGCAGTCTGGTTCTTCAGGATCTTTAGGATCTTCTGCCGTTGCTTCTGGACCTCCTATTGGTGCACTGTCTGATCAGGATATTATCCGTGGTCTTCGTAGTCTGCTCGCTGCTACAGGCTCTTCCTCGTCAGGTACTGCTGGTTTTGTGCCTAGCTCTTCTGGCACCACGCGACCATCACCTTCTACACAGTAAGGTACGTCATCCCCGTGGTATCTGGATTTTGGAGCTTCTTTTCATATGACTTCTGCGTCTTCTATTCTTTCTGCTCTTCGCTCTCTTATTTCTCCTGTCCGTGTTATTACGGCTGATGGTACCTCTCTTCCTGTTTCCAGTCGAGGCACCCTCTCTACTTCCTCTTTCTCTGTTCCTGATGTTTCTCATGTTCCTAGTCTTAAGATGAACCTTTTCTCTGCTAGTCAGCTTACTGATTCTGGTTGTCGTGTCATTCTTGACGTTGATTCTTGTGATGTTCAGAACCGTCGTACACAGGCTCTGGTTGGAGCTGGCCCTCGCAGCATTGAGTCTCCGGGGCTATGGGACTTAGACTGGCTTCGCGTTCCTTCCGCTGACACTTCCTCTACCAGTTCTCCTGTGGTTGCTGCTTCTGTCACCGGCTCGTTTCAGCAGTGGCATCATCGGTTGGGTCATCTTTGTGGCTCCCGTTTATCGTCATTAGTTCGTCGTGGTCTTCTTGGGCCTGTCTCAGGAGATGTGTCTTTACATTCGTGTCAGGGTTGTAGGTTAGGCAAACAGATTCAGCTTCCCTATCCTACTAGTGTGTCTGTATCTCAGTGACCTTTTGATTTAGTTCATTCAGATGTTTGGGGTCTAGCTCCCTTTGCTTCAAAAGGGGGCCATCGATACTATATTTCGTTCATTGATGATTTTTCACGGTACACCTGGTTGTTTTTTATGCGCTCTCGCAGTGAGGTGCTTGCTATTTATCAGCGCTTTGTGGCCATGGTTCGTACTTAGTATTCCACTCCTATTCGTGTGTTTCGTGCTGATTACGCGAGAAGTATATCTCCGGCACTGCGTGGCATCCTTCTTTGAAGGTGGCACCCTTGCTCAGTTCTCATGTCCCGGCGCCCATGCTCAAAATGGTGTCGCCGAGCGTAAGCATCGTCATATTCTTGAGACTAACCGTGCTATGATGATTGCTTCCTCTCTTCCGCCGCATTTCTGGGCTGAGGCTATCGCTCGTCGACTTGCCTCATTAACATCCAGCCTTCAGCTGCTCTTCAGGGTGGGATTCCTCTCGAGCGTCTCTCTGGTACCTGTCCAGACTACTCGACTCTTCGTTTATTTGGTTGCGTTTTCTATGTCCTTCTCCCTCCTCGCGAATGCACCAAACTGACCGCTCAGTCTGTTGAGTGTGTCTTTCTTGGCTACAGTGATGAGCATAAGGGCTATCGCTATTGGGACCCCGTTGGTCGTCAGATGCGCATCTCTCGTGATGTCACGTTCGATGAGACGCGTCCGTTCTATCCTCGCCCCACCTCTGGTACTTACCCAACGGATGATCTCTCTTTTCTTCTTTTTCCCGATACACCTTCCGCTGTCCCTTCTCCTCCACCTCCTCCTTCTGATGCGCCTCCTTTGTCTTCGGCGCCATCCTCTCCTCCGTCTAGTTCCCCTAGTTCTCCTTGTTCTCCGGCTTCGGACCCTTCCTCCGCTGTTCCTTCTTCCTCCTCTTCTGATGAGTCATCTTCCGCGGATGAGCTTCCTTCTTCACGGCCTGTTCGTCAGCATCGTGCTCCAGACCGTTACTCCCCTAGTCAGTATGGTCTCTTTGTCGTCTCCGAGCCGACTTCTTATCGGGATGTCGCGTGTCATCCTGAATGGCAGCTTGCCATGGCTGAGGAGATCGCTGCGCTTGAGCGCACTGGCACCTGGGATCTTGTTTCTCCCCCTTCTGGTGTTCGTCCTATCACGTGTAAGTGGGTCTATAAAATTAAGACCCGCTCTGATGGATCTCTTGAGCGCTATAAAGCGCGTCTTGTGGCTCGTGGTTTTCAGCAGGAACACGGCCGTGACTATGATGAGACTTTTGCCCCTGTGGCCCATATGACCACTGTGTGTACTCTTCTTCTTTGTTATACATTACGGCTGATGCGTGTCCCAGCTTGATGTTCAGAATGCTTTTATTAATGGCGAGTTGAGTGAGGAGGTTTATATGCAGCCTCCTCCTGGGTATTCTGTTCCCGATGGGATGGTTTGTCGTCTTCGATGTTCCCTTTATGGCCTAAAACAGGCCCCTCGTGCCTGGTTTGAGCGCTTTGTCTCTGTGGTGACTGTTGCTGGTTTCTCTCCTAGTTCTCATGATCCAGCGCTTTTTGTTCACACTTCTCCTCGTGGACGCACTCTTCTCCTTCTCTATGTTGATGATATGATCATTACTGGTGATGATCCTGAGTATATTGCCTTTGTCAAGGCTCGTCTTCGTGATCAGTTTCTTATGACTGATCTTGGTCCTCTTCGCTACTTTCTTGGGATTGAGGTTTCCTCCACTTCTGATGGCTTTTCTATCTCTCAGGAAAAGTATATTCAGGATCTTCTTGCTCGGGCTGCTCTTGTGGATGAGCGCACCATTGAGACTACTATGGAGCTTAATGTTAAGCTTCGTCCTACTGATGGTGATCCTCTTCCCGATCCCACACGTTATCGCCATCTTGTTGGGAGTCTTGTTTATCTTGTTGTCACTCGTCCTGATATCTCTTATCCTGTTCATATTCTGAGTCAGTTTGTCTCAGCTCCTACCACTGTTCAGTACAGTCATCTCCTCCGTGTCCTTCATTATCTTCGTGGCACGATTACTCGTCGCCTTTTCTTCCCTCGTTCTAGCTCCCTCCAGCTCCAGTGCTACTCGGATGCTACGTGGGCGAATGATCCTACGGATCGTCGTTCACTTTCTGCTTACTGTGTGTTTCTTGGTGGTTCACTTGTTGCTTGGAAGACGAAGAAACAAGTAGCGGTTTCCCGTTCGAGTGTTGAGGCTGAGCTGTGGGCTATGGCTTCGATGACCGCTGAGGTGACCTGGTTACGGTGGTTGCTTGTAGATTTTGGGGTCTCTGTTACGACTCCCACTCCACTTTTGTCAGACAGTACAGGTGCTAACAGTATTGCACGTAATCCGGTCAAGCATGAGCTGACCAAGCATATTGGTGTTGATGCAAGAGTGATATCCTCAGAGCTCTTGTCGAGACAAAACCCTCACAAGTGGTTTCACTTGATTATCACTTTTCTAGAATTATTTATGCTTTTTATAGTGGATTAAATTCTAGTTAGAGGAAATAATTCACCAGAAAAGTTCTTGAGCTCCAAAAATTATTTCCTTGGATGGTTAGGTACTACTTGATGTACTGAACCACCTAGAGCTGGAATCATGTCCAAAGAATTACCAGAATGCCCTCAAGAAATTCCTAAAGACAGTTCTATATGATTCATCTCTTTTCCACCTGATTCATTCTACAGAAGCTATGGAGTTAGTTCCAAGGGAATATGCTAGTTATGTCCAATACCTTTCTGTAGGAATTGGATTCACTCATTTTGGAGTTGCCAAACTCCTGGAGTGATTTATTTAGTGAAAATACCCATCACAGAAGTATTTAAATCACTAAAATTCAACCAGAGCTCAATAAATTATGAGCTGCTGGAGTTTGGTAGATATGGGTTCTGGTGTGTACTGGGAGGTGGAATTAGGTCAAAACCTAATTTGGTTTGACCTAGGAAGATAGAAGGTTGCTAGTTTTGTTATTTCTATTAAAGGCAGAATATGGTTCACCTTGGTATGAGACCTATGCGGGATGATAGGTATTTCAAATACCTTCTAGTAGGCCTTTGGTTCATCACCAATGGAAATGTAAAACTCTCAGAGGAAATTAATTAAGGTTCCAGATAGATGTTAGCAGATTAATTACCAGTAATTAGAGGAAATTATTTTGTACATGGGGTTGCCTCTGCATGTTTGAGAAAACATCAGAGAACCACTAGAAATTTAGATCTAGGCAAGTTGACTTGGTTTACCATTTTATTTGGATTTAAACTAAACAACCTTTCAGCAGATCTAGTGGGAAAATAACAGAAAAAGGACAACTAGATGGGGTGGGCTTGGAATTTGCGCGAGTAAGTGGGCTGCCGAGCCAATTCAGCCTAGCAGAGGAGGGGGTCACCGGTGGGAGTTTGGTTTGAATCCCGCTGGGCGGGGCCCAGGGGTCAGCGAGGGCGGCGGGGTGAAGCGGTATGGGAGGCTCCTGGCCGTTCGATTAGATAGCGGATCGACGGCTGGGAGCTCGTCGTCCACCTCCAACGAGCGACGGCATGCAGAAACCCTAGCGAGCGGTGGGGGAGGTGCGGGGAGCTCACCTGAGGCACGGAGGCCGGCGGGGAAAGTGACGGGGTGACGCGGTGGTCCACGACGAGACCGGGGAGGGGCGGCAAGGGCAGGTTCTACCTCGGCAGAAGCCTCGCACGACAACGACGGTGGAGCACGTTCGGCAGCTCTCCGGTGCAGCTGCTGGGGTGCCTGCATGTCGAAGAGGAGGACTGGGGAGGTTAGGGTTGGCTCAGAGGAGGCTAAGAAAACCATTGCAAGGAGAAATGGGGAAGGAGGGAGACCACCAGGTCGGATCCGAGGAGTAGACCGAGAGGGGGCTCTCTCCTTCTCTAGGCTGAGAGAGACGCTGGGAGGAGCTCTGGAGCTTGGGGGAGGTGGATCTGTGGTAGAGGAGTGTAGGGAGATCACATGCAAGTGGAGGGGAGTTCGGGAGAGGTCACCTCGAGCTCGAGCTCAACAATGGCCGAGAGGAGTTTTCTCTCCTCTCCTAGCCAGTACAGAGCGAGGGAGGGGAAGGTGGAGCAAGGGGTGGTGAGTGGGGAGCAGTGGGGGCAAATGAAGGGCAGAGGGCTGGCTGGGGGAGGCCTGCTGGCTTTATATCGAGGGGAAGGACTAGATGGGGTAAATTACCCTTTAGGACAAGAGGGAGAGGATTGCTGGCCTAGGATTGGTCCAGGGGTCGGTGGAGAGGGGTAGGATGGTAATTGGGTCATGCTGGATCAGAGAGGGAGGGGGTGGCATCAGTGGTAATTAATTTAAGTTGATCCTTGTAAGAATTTGGGTTATTTCCCCTCTTACTACTAGTATAAGGGCACAATGGGGATTTGGTGGGGTGATGCTACAGTGTTGGTTGACCAGTGGGGTGTCCTGGTGCTGGGGATGAGCTTTTATCAAGCTTTGGTGAAATTTGGAAGTGGTTTAGACTAGTGGTTTGATAGTTTGCCAAAATTGATCCAATTGATGGTTGTGAAGGAAGTCCACAAACTTGCATTGGACCAGAGGGGAAAATGGTACTGGTAGGTAGATAAGGTCAAGGTAGGCTTCTAGGATTTATTTGAGAATTTTAGGTGGGGTTTTAGTCCACTTAAATCTATTTACTCAAAAAGGACAGAAATGATTCCTACAAGATCATTTGATAAATTTCCATTGTCCAAGGGTGGATTTTGATGTGGAAAGGTCCCAAATGTGAAGACACACTTAGGGAAATTTTCCCAAGATTTATTGGGGATTAAAAGTATTTAAAACAATTATTATTCCAATTCAGCCATTTAAGAAAATGGACAAAAAGAAATAATAAAGCTTCTCAAAAATATTTATTTTTGATATGGAAAGATAGGATATTATTTGGGGGACTCACATGAGCCAAAAGTTAGGGAAGTGTTTTGGTAAAAACCAAACTTTCCTTTATGGAGGGAGTTTTGGAGATTTTGACTATTTAAGAAATTAAATAGTTTTGGGGCCATGATAATTATGGATAATTATTGATAAATAGTGGTAATCAAAGTAGATGGAATAGACAAGGTGTATCAAGCATTTGCCACCTTGAGGAATGAAATTCCAAGTTGGAAAGGATGGAAAACAAGGAGTTGATGATCTAAGGTGGTGTTATTTTTATACCACCAAAACATGCTTGCATCTTGGAGCTCAGAGCTCACCTTGGTGCAAGGGATAGGTGGATGGGTAGACCATGTTATGTATATGATCATGGAAGAAGGAGTTTGAATTATCTGCATTTGAGATGATCTATAAATGATGGCAAACTTTGTTGAAATTAAGGCTACCAGGCAGAAAGAGTCATGAAGCCTTCTAAACCATGTGGGTTTAGTAAGCTCAGTGGTCCAGTTGGAACAAGTGGGGTAGGTTTGGATATACCTCCAAGAGTAGAACACAACCATGCAGAGAGTTGATCCATAGGGGTTTGGATGGTGATGTGAGCTTCTACCAAAGTAGGTATGATGACTAGATTTGCAGGAATTGTTATTTTCTTGCCTGCAAAACCATCATGGACAAGTGGGTTGGAGGAGGATCTAACCAGGGGCCAATGTGGGCCTTGGTATTCCTTAGGATGGTTAACAAGATGGTTCAGATGCATTTCCAAAAATGCACATGGTTTGAGAAAAGGAGACACTCAAAAAGGTGATGCTGAAACTGTTTCCAGACTTGGCCAAATTGGCAGTTTTTGAGGATTTGACTAGAGTATGAGAGGAAATGTTCTTGGGGGAGTTGCAAGTTATCAGAGCTTTAACCAGTGGGTGATATTGAATTGTATAGTGAGTAGAAGAGGTCCATGCCTGAGATTGGTCTTAAGGACTTGGAAGCATCTAGAATGGAAGTCCTCAGAATTGATCTGGTTGAGGGTTTTAGATATCACCTAGTGGCTAGGGATCAGATCTAGGTTGGCATCCTTGCTTAGGTATGGATGATTTGGAAACATCCCGAGCCTAGTGATTAGCTCCTAGGGTGGCTCATACTACTTCCTAAGCAAACAAGTCAAACAGCAGATCAAAGCACTCATCAGACAGCAGGTCAAGGCAACTCATCTTATACTAAGCATAACCACTAATGAGGTTACCATCAAGCCTAGCTTGGGGTAAGGTTGGGGCATTTTGAAGAGGTTGAGTTTTGAATAATGTGAGGGTTCTTGGTATCTCTGCCAAGAGTAGAATTCAAATGCTTTTGGAAGGAGGTTTTGGGAACACTAGGGATAAGATTAGTCGAGTGTTCTATCTTGAAAACATAAGGAGATTGTAGTATATAACTCTCCATAGTTTTGTTAATAAAAACTACCAAAATAGTTTTGGTTTACATAGGCATCTTGGCTCCTATTTTGAAATGCCAGAACGTTTGAGAATATGAAGAGTAAGCCAAGATAGTTTTGGTAAATAGCTTTTGGACAACTGAGGGTGAGGTAAGGAGTATCCTAAGATACACTTTATAAGCACAAGTGCAAACAAACAACAAGCAAGCACTGCACTAAAGCACAAGAAAAAGTTTTTATTCCCCCTGATTTTTGCATTCTAGACAACTAATCAGGGTTGCTGAAATTGGGATGTTATAGATCCTTATTGTAATATGGCAACCGACAGGAGCCTAATGGTTATCTTTAAATTCTGTTAAGACCTATGTGTCTATTCGTCATGTAATAGATTTATTCCAAGTAGTTGTTATAGTTGTTGTTACTGATGGACAACCATGAAGTGGCGCCACTGACCTTGACGCCATGCTGGTGATGATGGAGATCATGTCCGTGCTTTGCAGATGGAGATCAAAGCCACAAGAAGAAAGGCCATATCATGTCACATATTATGAATTGCATGTGATGTTAATCCTTTTTGCATCTTGTATTGCTTAGATCGTGGCGGTAGCATTATAAGATGATCCATCTCACTAAAATATCAAGTAATAAAGTGTTCGTCCTTAGTAGGCACCGTTGCTAAGACTCGTCGTTTCGAAGCATCTCGTGATGATCGGGTGTGATAGATTCTACGTGTGCATACAATGGGTGCAAGCTAGATTTGCACATGCGGATACTAAGGTTAATATTGACGAGCTTAGCATGTACAGACATGGTCTCGGAACACGGAATACCGAAAGGTAAAGCATGAGTCATATGAATGATATGATGAACATGTTGATTGTTCGCCTTTGAAGCTACATCTTCTCTCGTGAAGATCAGACTTGGTGTAGTGGATTTGGTTCGTGTAATCACTAAGGCAACATGAGGGATGTTGTTTTGAGTGGGAGTTCACTTAGTTAATTTAAGAATTAAATTTGAACTCAATTTGTCATAAACTTAGTCTAAACTCTTTGCAAATATGTTGTAGATCATGGCAACCCCCTCCATCAATTTTAATGGATTCCTAGAGAAAGAAAAGCTGAAAAACAATGGAAGCAACTTCACGGACTGGTTCCGTGGATTGAGGATTGTCCTCAACGCTGGTTAGTTGACCTATGTGCTCGATGCACCGCTAGGTGACCCACCTGCAGAGGATGCCTCCGATGATGTTAAGAATGTTTTCGTCACTCGAAAAAATCACTACTCCACAGTTCAGTGTGCCATCCTGTATGGTTTAGAATCGGAGCTTCAGAAGTGCTTTGAGCACCGTGACCCTTTTGAGATTATCAATGAGCTCAAACTGATCTTTGAGACTCATGCGACCGTGGAGAGCTACGAGGCCTCCGAGAAGTTCTTTAACTGTAAGATGGAAGAGGGCAGCTCCGTTAGCGAGCACGTGCTCAAAATGTCTGGGCACGCAAACAGGCTCCAAGAGTTGGGAATAACGATTCCTAATGCGTTGGGGATTCACCATGTCCTCCAATCACTGCCAGCTAGCTATAAGAACTTTGTGATGAACTACAATATGCATTGCATGAACAAGACGTTGCCTGAACTCTTCTCCATGCTCAAAACTGCTGAAGTGGAGATTAAGAAGGAGCACCCAGTGTTGATGGTCACTAAGACCACCAATTTCAAGAAACAGGGCAAGCCTAAGAACAAGGGCAACTTCAAGAAGGTCGGCAAGAAAGCTGCCGCACCTGCTAAGAAGCCCAAGGCTGGTCCTAAGCCTGATACTGAGTGCTTCTACTGCAAGGGTGAAGGTCCTTTGGGCAAGCGCCCCAAGTACCTGGTAGATCTGAAGAACGGCAACATCAAGAAGAAAGGTATATTTGATATACATGTTATTGATGTGTATCTTACTAGTAATCGTAGTAGTGCCTGGGTATTTGATACTGGTTCGGTTGCTCATATTTGTAACTCGAAACAAGAGCTGCAGAATAAACGAAGACTGGCGAGAGACGAGGTGATGATGCGCATTGGAAATGGCTCCAAGGTTGATGTGATCGCCGTCGGCATGCTCCCTCTTCATCTACCTTCGGGATTAGTTTTGAACTTGAATAATTGTTCTTTGGTGCCTACGTTAAGCATGAACATTATTTCCAGATCTTGTTTATTACGAGACGGTTACTCGTTTAAGTCTGAGAATAATCATTGTTCGATTTATATGAGTAATATCTTTTATGGTAATGCACCTGAGATGAATGGTTTATTCTTATTGAATCTCGATAGTAGTGATACACATGTTCACAACATAGATGTTAAACGAATAAAAATGAACGATAATTCTACATACATGTGGCACTGTCGTCTTGGTCACATTGGAGTGAAGCGCATGAAGAAACTCCGATCTGATGGACTTCTTGAATCACTTGATTTTGAATCACTTGAAAGATGCGAAGCATGTCTAATGGGAAAAATGACTAAGACTCCATTCTCTGGGATAATGGAGCGAGCTACGGACTTATTGGAAATAATACATACCGATGTGTGCGGCCCAATGAGAGTAGCATTGCGTGGTGGATATCGTTATGTTCTTACTTTCACGGATGATTTGAGTAGATATGGGTATATCTACTTTATGAAACATAAGTCCGAGACTTTCGAGAAGTTTAAGGAATTTCAAAGTGAAGTAGAAAATCATCATAACAAGAAGATTAAGTTTCTGCGTTCTGACCGCGGAGGTGAATATCTAAGTTACGAGTTTGGCATGCATTTAAAGAAATGCGGAATACTTTCGCAGTTGACACCGCCGGGAACACCATAGCGTAATGGCGTGTTCGAACGTCGTAATCAAACTCTCTTAGATATGGTTCAGTCTATGATGTCTCTTACAGATTTACCGTTATCGTTTTGGGGTTATGCATTAGAGACAGCCGCATTCACTTTAAATAGGGCACCATCTAAATCCGTTGAAACGACACCGTATGAATTGTGGTTTGGCAAGAAACCTAAGTTGTCGTTCCTTAAAGTTTGGGGTTGCGAAGCATATGTAAAGAAGTTACAACCCGACAAGCTTGAACCCAAAGCGGAAAAATGCGTATTCATAGGATACCCTAAAGAAACAATTGGGTATACCTTCTATCATAGATCTGAAGGCAAAGTTTTTGTTGCTAAGAATGGATCCTTTCTTGAGAAGGAGTTTCTCTCGAAAGAAGTGACTAGAAGGAAAGTAGAACTCGACGAGTTTGTTGAACCTCCTCTCGGATTTGAAAGTAGCATAGCACCGATAGATGTTTCTATGCCGCCTGCACCAATAAGAGAGGAAGCTAATGATGATGATCATGAAACTTCGAATGAAGTTGCTGCTGAACCTCGCAGGTCGATGAGGGTTCGTGCCACTCCTGATTGGTATGACCCTGCATTGAATGTCATGTTGGTGGACAACATTGACGACCTTGCGACGTATGAGGAAGCTATGATGAGCCCAAATTCTGACAAATGGCAAGAAGCCATGAAATCCGAAATGGGATCCATGTACGAAAACCAAGTATGGACTTTGGTGGACTTACCGGATGGCCGCAAGGCTATCGAGAACAAATGGATCTTTAAAAGAAAAACAGATGCTAATGGTAATGTTACTGTCTATAAAGCTCGACTTGTCGCGAAAGGGTTCCGGCAAATTCAAGGAGTTGACTACGATGATACCTTCTCACCGGTAGCGAAGCTAAAGTCTGTGAGGATTTTGTTAGCAATGGTTGCATACTTTGATTATGAGATTTGGCAGATGGATGTCAAAACGGCGTTCCTTAATGGTGACATTGAGGAAGATTTGTATATGGTACAACCCAAAGGTTTTGTCAATCCTAAAGATGTTGACAAGGTGTGTAAGCTTCAGCGCTCCATTTATGGACTGAAGCAAGCATCCCGGAGTTGGAATCAACATTTTGATAAGGTGATCAAAAACTTTGGATTTATACAAACTTATGGAGAAGCTTGTATCTACAAGAAAGTGAGTGGGAGCTCTGTAGCATTCTTAATACTATATGTGGATGACATATTGTTGATTGGGAATGATATAGAACTTCTTGAAAGTGTCAAGGCCTATTTGAATAATAGTTTTTCGATGAAGGATCTTGGCAAAGCGGCATACATTTTAGGCATCAAGATTTATAGAGATAGATCAAGACGCTTAATTGTGCTTTCACAAAGTACATACCTAGACAAGGTTCTAAAGAGATTTAGAATGGAAGAAAGCAAGAAAGGGTTCTTGCCCATGTTGCCAGGTAAGACCTTGAGTAAGACTCAAAGTCCAGCTACGGCAGAAGATAGAGAGAAGATGAGTAAAATCCCCTATGCCTCAGCCATAGGCTCTGTTATGTATGCCATGTTGTGTACAAGACTGGATATAGAACATGTTGTTAGTTTGACTAGCAGATATCAAAGTGATCCTGGAATGGAACACTGGACATCGGTCAAAAATATCCTTAAATACCTGAATAGGACTAAGGATATGGTTCTTTCTTATGGAGGTGATGAACAGCTTGTTGTAAACAGTTACACCGATGCTAGTTGGAACACCGATCCGGATGACTCGAAGTCACAGTCTGGATACGTATTTATCTTGAATGGTGCTGCAGTGAGCTAGAGGAGTGCCAAGCAAAGCGTTGTGGCGAAATCTTCAACTGAGTCGAAATACATAGCTGCTTTGGAGGCTGCACAAGAAGCGATATGGATGAAGGAGTTCATTACTGAGCTTGGTGTGGTTCCTAGTGCGTTGGACCCGATGGCCATCTATTGTGACAACACGGGTGCCATAGCCAATGCACAGGAGCCAAGGTCACACAGCAAGCTGAAGCACATCAAGCTACGTTTCCATGCTATTCGCGAGTATGTCCAAGATGGCGACATAAAGATTTGCAAAGTACACACTGATCTGAATGTAGCAGATCCATTGACTAAACCTCTCCCTAGAGCAAAACATGACCAACACCAGAATGCCATGGGTGTTAGGTACATTACAATGTAATCTAGATTATTGACTCTAGTGCAAGTGGGAGACTGTTGGAGATATGCCCAAGAGGCAATAATAAAATGGTTATTATTATATCTTTGTGTTTATGATGAATGTTTACATCCCATGCTATAATTGTATTATTAGGAAACACTAATACTTGTGTGTTTTGTAAACATAAAAGAGTCCCTAGTAAGCCTCTTGTTAAGACTAGCTTGTTGATTAATAGATGATCATGGTTTCCTGATCATAGACATTGGATATTATTGATAACAAGATCGTATCATTAGGAGAATGATGTGATGGACACACACCCATAGTAAACATAGCATAAGATCAAGTCATTAAGTTTGTTTTGCTACAAGCTTTCAAATACATAGTAACCTAATCCTTCGACCATGAGATTGTGTTAATCACCATCACCGGATGAGTGCATTGATGACATCAAACGCTGCTTCGTAATTGGGTGGTTATAAAGGTGGCATTAGGTATTCTAAAAGTATGTGTTGAAGCGCATGGATCAAGACTAGGATTTGTCCATCCATATGACGGATAGATATGCTCTGGGCCCTCTCGGTGGAATGTCATCTAATTAGCTTGCAAGCATGTGACTAGGTCACAAGGGATGACATATCATGGAACGAGTAAAGAGTACTTATCGGTAACGAGGTTGAACAAGGTATAGAGATACCGATGATCGAACCTCGGATAAGTAGAGTATCGCGTGACAAAGGGAATTGGTTTCATATGTTAATGGTTCTATCGATCACGAAGTCATCGTTGAGTATGTGGGAGCCATTATGGATCTCCAGATCCCACTGATGGTTATTGATCAGAGAGGTGTCTCGATCATGTCTACATATTCGCGAACCGTAGGGTGGCACACTTAAGGTTCGATGTTGTTTAGGTAGATATGGAATATGCGTTGGAGACCGAATGTTGTTCGGAGTCTTGGATTGGATCCAGGACATCACGAGGAGATCCGGAATTGTCCGGAGAATGTGATTCATATAATGGAGATCATTTTCTGGGTTTCGGAAATGTTCTGGAGTATTCATATGGAGGTTCTAGAAGGTTTTGGAGTGTTCCGAAAAGTTCCAGAAGGTTCCATAAAGTTTGCTTGAAAACCAAGAAAGAAAGGGGAATACTTGGGGGGGAAGAAAACTCCCTCCTCCCTTGGCACGCCAAACCCTAGGGGGCAAGGGGGCCAGCCCTAGGCCGCCTCCCCCTCTATATAAAGGAGGGGTGGGGCGCCTCTCCCCCTTGCACCTTCCACCCCAAACCCTGGCCTCCTCTCTCCCCCACCATCCTCCTGCGCTGGCTTAGGCGAAGCCCTGCAGAAATCTCTCTCCACCACCACCACGTCGTCGTGCTGCTGGGATTCCGTGGAGATCTACTACCTCTGCTGCTTGCTGGAACGGGGCGAGGAAGGTCTACATCGACTCTACACGTGTGACCGTCCGCGGGAGCGCTGCCAGAACGCGGCGCCGAAAGGATCGTCTACTCGATCTTGAGATCGGCAAGTGATCGTCTACATCAACCACGAGATCCGATCTCGCACAAGGCTTTCGGATCTACAAGGGTTAGTACAGATCTATCTCGTTGCACTTATCTAATAGATTAGATCTTGGCTTTTCCTAGATTGGATCTTGGTTCTATTCGTTCTTGCGGTAGAAATTTTTTGTTTTCCATGCTACGAACCCATCAATAACATGGTGTGAGCATGCGCCAAGTCAACCCAAATAAAGCATCAAAGGAGAATACCACAATACTATACTTTAATATGCTAAAACAACGCATGATTCTTTCAAAGGCACATTAAGAAATCTCAATTGTTTATAACATGTCTTGCTACAGAAAATATCACTAAGCATAAAGCAAAAACAATATCAAGCATGGCATGACAAAGCATAGGCCACAGTCAAAAACAAGCTCTCTTTTACCACTTAAGCATGAACTTTTCCTACTCTTTTTCAATCCAAACCAAACTATTTGAAAACCAATGGATGAAAGAGGGGGTCCAACCAATTTATTCAGCAAACTAAGAAGACCAAGCAAATGAAAACTAAAAACTAAAAACGAAGATGCTCCAAGAACAACACAACTGTGCATGAGACAATAAAAATGAAGTGTTTGGAAGAAACCTGGTATTTTTATTGATGAAGAAGGGGATGCCTTGGGCATCCCCAAGCTTTAACGCTTGTACTTATTTGATATTTCTTGGGGTGACACGCGTGGCATCCCCAAGCTTAAGCTTTAGTCCATTCTTCATCTCATTACATCATTCTCTCCATACACCTGAAAATTTTCCTTCATACAAAACTTCACACAATCTTTATTAGCAATATTAGTGTACTCAAGATAATAAGTCTTTGGGTTCAGTTTCAATACCAATAAAACTTCCACTAAAACACAAGCTACTGTTGCACTTCCCTTAAAAAGCTCAATTCCCCAAAGAGAACCCAAAAAGGAATCAACAAGAAGCAAATGCAAATAATGGCAGAAATCTGTCAAAACAAACAAGCAGATAGAAACCAATTTTTCCGAAGATGTTCTGTTGCTCAAATCGAAAAGTGTTGAACTAATGAAAGTTAGATAACGACTTGGGGAAGAAGCACAAAAATTCACGCCTCAAAATGACGTACAGAGATTTTACACGAATTTTTATGGTGAAGCACAGAAATCTGTTTCGGGATAGCAACTTTCCCAATCATTACTTCTCTCTCTTTAGAGGTTACTCTTGGCACAAAAAGCAAATAAAAAGGATAAGGAGCGGTTATTACTGAAGTAATAACTTCCAATACTCATCTAAAACTTTTGGGTTATCTCCCAATAAGTACTTTTGTTTAACGTCTTTAAGTTAGGCATGATAGTTTGAGAAAATGCTCACATAAGAAATATGAATTGAAGTAAAAGAGAGCATCAAGAAGCAAATTCAAAACACATTTAAGTCTAACCCACTTTCTATGCATAGGAGTCTTGTATGCAAATAAATTCACAAAGAACAAAGTGAAAGGCATAGGAAGATAAAACAAGAGTAACTTCAAAACTTTCAGCACATAGAGAGGTGTTTCAATACCATGAAAACTTCTACAACCATATTTTCCTCTCTCATAATAATTTTCAGTAGCCTCATGAATAAACTCAACAGTATAACTATCACATAAAGCATGTTTTTCATGATCTACAAACACATAATTTTTATCAAGCTCAAAAATAGTGGGATTAAAACCTTCAAACCCACTTTTAACAATTTTATAACAAGATGACTGATCAATCTCATTTTCAATAGTAGTATAATTAATATTATCAACGAATATAGGACCATCATCTAGAGATTTATTATAAACATTTTCAAAAGAATCCACAGGAACATGACATTCGTCCTCCTTTGGTAAGCATGGGGGACAATCAAATAATGTAAGGGGTAAAGAGTTACTCTTATTAGAAGGTAGGGATGGGTAGATCCATTCTTCCTCCTCTTGATCATCGCTCTCCTCCTCTTTTTCATCCAATGAGCTTACAGTTTCAGCAATTTCTTCTTCCATAGGCTCCTGCAAGGCATTAGTCTCTTCTATTGGTGGAGATCATCTATTAAGATATTCAAGAATATAGCCATTTTCTACCTTGTAATTATCAAAGCAAAATTTAAGTATATCATAAACCTCATATTTATAAGGTGAATCATCAGTATTTTCAAGCGAACTAGAAAGTTCAAATGCACCCTTCCAAGCAATAAATTCTTCAATTTGTTCCACATCATAAAAGTCATAATTCCCTTTAACATAAGAAGATATGGTAACATTATCATTATACTCACATTGAAAAGGGAGGTGTTTATACCTCCTACAGCAACAAGATTTATCAAAGCAATAAGTAACATTATAAGTAGAGCACACGTTTATAGCAATGGTATACAATTTATCAATTTGTTCCCATAAGTGTTTCCCTTTTTGTGACAAGTGGTGTTCCTTATAATAATATTTTTGTTCTTCTATGAACCCACCTTGCCAATAAGATTCAGTTTCAAAGAAACCAACCATTGATCGAAAGCATGATAAAGCAAGACAATAACAGACCAACGAAAATAACAACTATAGTAGGAACTATTTTTTTATATTTTTGATAAAAAGAGCAAGCAAACAAAGAAGAAATAAACTAAGCAAAACAAATAAAACAAAGTAAAGAGATTGGTTATGAGGGACTCTCCTTGTGAAGATGTCCTTGACTCCCTAGCAACGGTGCCAGAAAAAGTCCTTGATGGCCCAAAATATATCAAGCTCGTTGGGGAACCCCAAGAGGAAGGTATGATGAGCATAGCAGCAAGTTTTCCCTCAGTTATGAAACCAAGGTTTATCGAACCAGTAGGAGCAAGGAAACACCTCCAAGGTGTTGCTAGCTGGAATTTGGCAGGGCGCACTACCGGCGCCAGCAGCAACGTGGAAACCTGCACAACACAACCATAGAACTTTTCCCCCAACTTACAGTGAGGTTGTCAATCTCACTGGTTTTGCTGAAAACAAAGGATTAAACGTATTGGGTGGAAGAAAGTAATAGTCTGCATAAAGTAAACAGAAAGCAGTAAACAGTTGTAGATTGATGGTAAAAGAAAGGACCGGGGTCCATAGTTCACTAGTGGTGGCTCTCCTTAAGATAGATGACATGTTGGGTGAACAAATTACAGTGAGGCAATTGACAAACATCGAGAAAGCATACATGCATATACTACTCATCTTAACTCCTTTGAGATTTGATTGGGCATTACAACATTATACATAGACCATAATCCAACTGCATCTATGACTAATAATCCACCTTCAGGTTATCATCCGAACCCCCTCCAGTATTAAGTTGCAAGCAATAGATAATTGCATTACGCATTGCGTGTAAAGTAAACAATACGATTGTTCTATGAACAAAGGATTGTTGTTTTCTCCCTAGTAGCAACAGCACATCTAGTACCTTAGAGATTTCTGTCACTTCCCCAGATTACTAGAGGCATGAACCCACTATCGAGCATAAATACTAACTCTTGGAGTTGCTAGTATCTACTTGGCCAAGATAGCTACTAACAACGAAAAGCATGCAAGATCACAAATAACAAAGACATGATAGAATCAATAATCAATCTGAAATAGCATCTCAATATCCATCGGACCCCGCAAACACAACATGTAGGATTACAAATAGATGATCTTGATCATGAACGGAGCTCACAAGATCTAGACATGGTAGAACAAAGGAGAATAACCAACCATCTAGCTACCACATGGACCCGTAGTCCAAGGATGAACTACTCACGCATCACGCCGGAGGCTTGCATGGTGATGAAGAAGGCCTCCAGGGTGAATTCTCCCGTCCGGCAGGGTGCCGGGAAGAGCTTTAGATCCCTCCCGATCTAGGGATGGAGATGACGGTGGCTACAGACTCTTTAGTGGAATTTTGATCAGGTACTTAGGGTTTCTGTATCGGAGGCATCTTATAGGCGTAAGGGGAGGACGAGGGGGTGCCCGAGGCGGCCAGACCACCCCCTGGCGCGAGCCAGGCTTGGCTGCGGCTAGCTGGTATGGCGGTCCCCTAGCCCCTCTCCGTCTCGTATTCTGGCTCCGTGTCCCCCTTGGTGAAAAACTGACTTTGACTTTCCTAGAACCAAAAACAGCAGAAAACAGGCAGCTGGCACTATGGCATCTTGTTAATTGGTTAGTCCAAGAAAGTGTAAATAAAGTACTCCAAAGTGTGGACAAAACATAAGAAAGTAGATAAAACCAAGCATGGAACATCAAAAATTATGGATACGTTTGCAATGTATCAATAGTTGAGATCAAAGGTACTCTAAACATGAACATGAAAGATAGAGTTCTAACAATATAGCAACTATGTTGTAACATGAAAAGGTAAAAACAAAAGATCATGAATAATAATGCATTGAAAGACATTTGTTTGTTTCACATATACAAAACATAATAAGAGTGGTATTCAGCTTGTCCCTCATGGTATAGCAAAGCATAAATGTATAAGACACCTTCAAAGTTCATAAGGGTGACTAGATACAAATAGTTTAAGAACAAGTAATATCAAAGTTATGAATCAATCAACAAGTCTTGGGACAATGCACATTAAACTAAGAATGGCCACTATGCTCTCTCAATAGGTGCATAAAGATAGAAGATGGGGACTCAACATAAAAGAAAAGAAAGGCCTTCATAGAAAGAAGCAGGGATTCAAGTCTCATAAAGAGCTTCCAAAAATTATGGTACTTATTAGCTTTCAGCTCTCATTGCCCCTATCATAAGCATCTTGAAGTGATTAAGGTTAAAGCGAACAAACTATGGAGTATATACTTGACAAAGTATAAGTTGGAAATCTCATGTCCCTTGAATACGAGGGCCGCTCCTCATGCTACTCAAGTTTAGTTACCGGTAAGTTCTTGTTATAGTAAGTACATGTGTATCATAAAGAATCGCCAATGGGGTCTTTTTTTATAAGAAGAATGCTGCATAGATTGCTCATTATGGTTATGCTGCAGGTTTCAACCATGATTAGGCATGGATTAGACCAGCGGCCCATGCATTTCTCTAACACACATACATAAATCCATGGATTTACAAGCCCCCCTTTCATTTCACACCGATGACATCCATAGACAAAAGAGCATAATATCAACTAGGTACAATGTACAAGTGCAATGTTGAAAGCGTTCCCCATGACAGCATGGTTCTGGTAATCCACAACATATAAGTGCAAGCATATACAACATAGACGACACAATGGTTCAAGTTTATTAGGGGCAAGAAAAGTAAAGTGTGCCATCAAGTTTGTGAGAGATTTAATCACTAGTTTTCTCATAACAAGTTTAATTCGGAAGGTAGATAAAAACATGAATATACTTGGAATAGCAAATGCTAATAGGTAGGTATGGTGGACTCTTTGAAATAACTTGGTTTTATTTGGAGTTGGATGCATGAGTGGAACTCATACTTGGTTATGGAGGCTAGCAAAAGACTAGGGGAGACCAACTAAGAGAGCAATAATGGCCATAATCATGCAAAGCGACAAAACATCATTAATTAAAGCATAAAGTGACATTGCAAGTCGAAAACTAAAGGATCATAGAGGCTATGGTGACTTGGGATAGTCTTAACATGGTGTGAGCATGTGCCAAGTCAACCCAAATAAAGCATCGAAGGAGAATACCACAATATTATGCTTTAATATGCTAAAACAACGCATGATTCTTTCAAGGCACATTAAGCAATCTCAATTGTTTGTAATATGTCATGCTACAGCAAAAATCACTAAGCATAAAGCCAAAACAATACCAAGCATGACATGACAAAGCATAGGCCATAGTCAAAAACAAGCTCCTTTTACCACTTAAGCATGAACTTTTCCTACTCTTTTCCAATCCAAACCAATCTTATTTGAAAACTAATGTATGAATGAGGGGGTCCAACCAATTTATTCAAGCAAACTAAGCAAACCAAGTAGACAAAAACCAAAAACAAAAACGAAGACGCTCCAAGAACAACACAACTGTGCATTAAACAATAAAAATGAAGTGTTTGGAAGAACCTGAGATTTTTATTGATGAAGAAGGGGATGCCTTGGGCATCTCCAAGCTTTGATGCTTGTACTTGGATATTTCTTGGGGTGACATGGGGTGGCATCCCCAAGCTTGAGCTTTAGTCCATTCTTCATCTCATTACATCATTCTTTCCTTAACACCTGAAATTTTTCCTTCATACAAAACTTCACATAATCTTCATTAGCAACATTAGTGTACTCAAGATAATAAGTCTTTGGGTTCAGTTTCAACACCAATAAAACTTCCACTAAAACACAAGCTACTGTAGCACTTCCCTTCAAAAGCTCAATTCCCCAAAGAGAACCCAAAAAGGAATCAACAAGAAGCAAATGCAAATAATGGCAGAAATCTGTCAAAACAAACAAGCAGATAGAAACCAATTTTTCCGAAGATGTTCTGTTGCTCAAATCGAACAGTGTTGAACTAACGAAAGTTGGATAACAACCTGGGACAGAATCACAAAAAATTACAGCTCAAACCGACATACAGAGATTTTACGCGAATTTTTATAGCGAAGCACAAAAATCTGTTTTGGGACAGCAACTTTCCCAAGCATTACTTCTGTCTCATTAGAGGTGACTCTTGGCACAAAAAGCAAATAAAAAGGATAATAAGCGGTTGCTACAGAGGTAACAACTTCCAAGACTCAAGGAAAACAAATGTAACTGGTGTTTGATGCTAAGAAAAATAAATAAAAAGATACAAACGCTCCAAATTTATTCAAGTTTCTATGCTGCTCAAAAAACAAAGTTTAAAGGTTTGCAAACCGAGGGGTTCCTGAAGAAACTTTTGGCCATTCTTCAATTTCTCTATTTGGTGTTCCTTATTCTCAGTGAAAAAACTTCAACACAAAAACTTCCCCATTTTTCCTGCGGTTTTTAACTGAAAAGCTTCCATGGGAAGATTTGTTTTGGTTTCATAGGCATGAACACAAGTGTTCAAGGTCGACCTCCACTTAACCATTACTCATATTTTCAATCACTTCCCTTTTTGAAAACATTTTTAGGTAACAAGTACAATTAATTTTTTTTGTAATTCGCATTCCCTATCTATACTAAGATAGAGAACAACTTAAAACTGAAAGTAAAAACTACTTAGAGATAAAACAAACAAGTGCACACAACAATATTCACCCACACGCTATTTCTCTCCGGCAATGGCGCCAGAAAAGGTCTTCATAACCCATAAGTATAGGAGATCATGTGTAGCCTTTTCGATAAGTAAGAGTGTCGAACCCAACGAGGAGCTAAAGGTAGGATAAATGTTATCTCAAGTTCTATCAACCACTTATACAACTCTATGCACACTAAATGTTTGTATTATCTAGGGAATAAAACTATAGCAACAATACGAGTACTAGAGATAGCTTTGCATGATAATAAATAATAAGCAAGTAAAGTTAGTTGCTGCAGCAATAAAATACACTAAACTAACAGAACCATGAGTGTGGAATAGTGGTGGTAATTGTGGTGGCTTTGTCCAAGTTTAATTAGCAAATAAATCAGGTTCATTGTCTTCGATGCAGTTTTCTATGTGAGAGAGGCTAAATATACATGCGCTTCACTACTTGGAATTACATGTACTATATGATTGGATTGTTAGCAAACATCCATAACTACTAACAATGCATTAAGGTTTCCCCAACCATAGCCTTAAGTTTAATGGTACTCTTACTCCCATACGTGCAACGTTCTGGTTCGCGTCCTCAGGTTTCTGTCACTCCGGCAGAACTTCTCCTTCCTCTTACACATACTACAAACCCTATGATGTTTACTCCATGCGGCACAAATATAATGGACACCAAAGGACTATACCATATCAACATACAACTCTAATGAACCAAAGACGTTTAACCATTCAATCTAAGAACAAAGAAACTACACAAACATGACATAGATCATAGGATTATAACTTATAGTATCAAACACCATGTTTACATAGGACGGTACAGAGGTGTGTGGGAGGATGAACCACTGCATACTAGGAGGATTAGGTGATGGAGATGGCGGTGAAGATGGTGAAGAGGGTGGTGGCGGCGCTGACGGCGGCGCGGGGGACTCCTTCCCCGCCGTTGGTATCATGGGGGAGCACCGCCCCTTAGCCCCTTCCTTCATGGCTTACTGGGATCCCTCCCCCATGGAGATGGGATCCATGGGGGAGGCAAAAACATGGCTTTGGCGGCTGCAAATTCGTGGGTGGAGGTGCCCTGGGTGAATTAGGTTTTCTCCATTTATATAGCTTCTTGGATTCTCGTCACCCCATCTCGGGCTGCAGTAAATCAGGCCTAGTGGGCCTGTCCAGACTCGGAATCAGCTCAATTTTATGTCCAGAACGTTTGCCGCGAAATTTCCAACAACTTTGTACTTGAAGAGTTTTCCGTTTGACGCCGTATTCGACCCGAAACGTGACCATCTTCAAAAAGAGTTCTAAGACAGATTTCTGGAAAAATCCCAATTTGACTCCAACAAGGTTTCCACTTATATTCTTGGTAATTCCTACACATCAAAGTGTAAAACAAGAACATTGTGCACTTTTGCAACTATTAGTAGGTTAGTCCAAATAAATCATAAACTTTACAAAAAGGAGTGTAAAAAGCATATTATTAGCATAAAACCATCAAAAATTATAGATACGTTATGGACGTATCAAACCTCTCCTTATCATTTTTGTGTGGTTTTTGTGCTAAGAGTAACCTCTAATGAGAGAGAAGTAAGACTTGGGAAAGTTGTTGTCCCGAAACAGATTTTTGTGCTTCACTGTAAATATTCGTGAAAAATCTCTGTACATCGGTTTGAGCTGTAATTTTTTGTGCTTCTAACCCATGTTGTTATCTAATTTTCGTTAGTTCAACACTTTTCTAGCTGAGCAACAAAATGTCTTCAAAAAAATTGGTTTTTACCTGCTGGTCTGTTTTGATAGATTTCTGGCATTATTTGAATTTGCCTCTAATCTCTTTCTCTTTGAGTTCTCTTTGATTATTTGAAATTTTTAAAGGAAGTTCTACAGTAGCTTGTGTTTTAATGAAAGTTTTACTTGTGTTTAAACTGAACCAAAAGACTTATTATCTTGAGTACACTAATGTTGCTAATGAAGATTGTGTGAAGTTTTGTGTGAATGAAATTTTAAAGTGTAGGGAAGAGTAATGTGATAAGATGAAGTATGGACAAAAGCTCAAGATTGGGGATGCCACCCGTGTCACCCCAAGAAATATTCAAGAAGTACAAGCGTCAAAGCTTGGGGATGTCCAAGGCATCCCCTTCTTCATCAATAAAAATTTCAGGTTTCTTCCAAACACTTCATTTTTATTGTTTCATGCGCAATTGTGTTGTTCTTGGAGCGTCTTTGTTTTCGTTCTTAGTTTTCATTTGCTTAGTTTGCTTAAATAAAGTTGGTTGGACCCCCGCATTCCTACATAGTTTCAAATAGTTTGATTTGGATTGGAAAAGAGTATTAAAGTTCATGCTTATAAGTGGTATAAAAGAAGCTTGTTTTTGAACGTGACTTAGACTTTATCATGTCATGCTTGATATTGTTTTGGCTTAATGCTTAGTTATTATTACTATAGCATGACTTGTTACAAACAATTGAGATTGCTTAATGTGCCTTGAAAGAATCATGTGTTGTTTTAGCATATAAAAGCATAATATTGTGGTATTCTCCTTTGACGCTTTATTTGGGTTGACTTGGCGCATGCTCACACCATGTTAAGACTATACCAAGTCACCATAGCCTCTATGATCATTTAGTTTTCGACTTGTAATATCACTTTATGCTTTAATTAATAATGTTTTGTCGCTTTGCATGATTATGGCCATTATTGCTCTCTTAGTTGGTCGCTCCCAGTCTTTTGCTAGCCTCCATACCAAGTATGAGTTCCACTCATGCATGTAACTCCAAATAAAACCAAGTTATTCCAAAGAGTCCACCGTACCTACCTATTAACATTTGCTATTCCAAGTATATTCATGTTTTTATCTACCTTCCGAATTAAACTTGTTATGTGAAAACTTGTGATTAAAGCTCTCACAAACTTGATGGCACACTTTACTTTTCTTGCACTTAATAAACTTGAACCATTGTGCCCATCTATGTTGCGTATATGCCTGCGTTTTGTAAGTTGTAAATTAGCAGAACCATGTTATCATGGGGAACGCTTTCAACATTGCACTTTATTTAGTTCATATCATGTTATTTTGCTTATGGATCCCGGCGGTGTGAAATGAAAGGGGAGCTTGTAAGGCTCATGGAGTTCGTATATGTGTTAGAGAAACGCCTGGGCGGCTAGTCTAAGCCATGCCTAATCATGGTGGAAACCTGCAGCGTAACCATGAGCAATCTATGAAACATCCTCTATAAAAAAACCTATGCAAATAGGAAAGAAAAAAAAGAGAAAGAAAAAAAAGAGGCCTACGCAAATAGGAAATAAAAGGATTGTTGAGATGCTCATTGTCTGCTTGCCTTGTCATTTTGATATGGGGCTTCTTCCGTATCATTGGGCAAGGGGTACCCCGTTGGCGGTTCTCTATGATACACATGTACTTACAATGACAAGAACTTACCGGTAACTAAACTTGAGTAGCATGAGGAACGGTACTCGTAAGTAAGGGGCATGAGATTTTCAGCTTATAACTTGTCAAGCATATCCTCATATTTGTTCACTTTAATGTTAATCACATAAAGATGCTTATGATAGGGGCAATGAGAGCTGAAAGCTAATAAGTACCATAATTTTTGGAAGCTCTTTATGAGACTTGAAAACCTGCTTCCTTCTATGAAGTGCCTTTCTTTTACTTTTATGTTGAGTCTCCATCTTCTATCTTTATGCACCTACTGAGAGAGCATAGTGTCCATTCTTAGTTTAATGTGCATCGTCCCAAGACTTGTTGATTGATTCGTAACTTTGATATTGCTTGTTCTTAAACTACTTGTATCTAGTCACCCTTATGAACTTTGAAGGTGTCCTATGCATTTATGTTTTGCTACACTATGAGGGACAAGCTGAATACCATTCTCATTATGTTTTCTATATGTGAAACAAACAAACGTCTTTCAAATCATTGTTATTCATGAATCTTTTGTTTGTACCTTTTCATGTTATAACATAGTTGCTATGTCTTATAGTTAGAACTGTATCTTTCATGCTATGTTAAAGTACTATGATCCCAGCTATCAATGTTTTACAAATACCTTGATCAAGATTATGATGGTGCATGTCACCTCAAAAATTATTCTTTTTAATCACTTACCTACTTGAGGATGAGCAGGAGTTAAGCTTGGGGATGTTGATACGTCGTAAACATATCTATAATGTTTGATGTTCCATGCTTGTTTTATATCTACTTTCTTATGTTTTGTCCACACTTTGGATATTTTTACACATTTTCTGGAACTAACCTATTAACAACATGCCACAGTTCTAGTTGCCTGTTTTCTGCTGTTTTTGGTTTCAGAGAAGCTAGTAAGGAAATATTCTCAGAATTGGACCAGACAAAAGTCAAAGTCAATATTTTACCCAAAGCAATACGGAGTGCGAAGGGGAGACGAAGAGGGGAACCAGGGCGGCCACACCCTAGGGTGGCGTGGCCAGCCCGAGGCGCGCCGCCACCTGGTGTTGGCCCCCTTGTATTCCATCGACCTTGCCCTTCCGCCTATAAAAGCCTCTCGAGATGAAAACCCTAAGTACCCGATCAAAATTTCATGAAAGAGTCTGTAGCCATCGCCATCTCCATCCCTAGATCGGGAGGGATCTGAAGCTCTTCCGGCACCTCTTGGGAGGAGATCACCACAGAGGCCTTCTTCATCACCATGACTTCCTCCGGTGTGATGTGTGAGTAGTTCATCCCTAGACTACGGGTCCATGTAGTAGCTAGATGGTTGGTTCTCCTCCTTTGTGCTACCATGTTTAGATCTTGTGAGCTCCGTTTATGATCAAGATCATCTATTTGTAATCCTACATGTTGTGTTTATGGGGATCCGATGGATATTGAGATGTTATTTCAGATTGATTATTCATTCTATCATGTCTATGTTATTTGTGATCTTGCATGCTTTCAGTTGTTAGTAGCTATCTTGGCCGAGTAGATGCTAGCAACTCCATGAGGGAGTATTTATGCTCGATAGTGGGTTCATGCCTCTAGGAATCTGGGAAAATGATAGAAATCTCTAAGGTACTAGATGTGATGTTGCTACTAGGGAGAAAACAACAATCCTTTATTGATGGAGCAATCGTATTGTTTACTTTACACACTTTGCTTACTGCAATTATCTGTTGTTTGCAACTTAATACTGGAGGGGGTTCGGATGATAACCTGAAGGTGGATTATTAGTCATAGATGCAGTTGGATTATGGTCTATGTATAATGTTGTAATGCCCAATCAAATCTCGTAGGAGTCAAGATGATTAGTATATGCATGTATGCTTTCTTAGTGTCTGTCAATTGCCCCGCTGTAATTTGTTCACCCAACATGTCATCTATCTTAAGGAGAATCACCTCTAGTGAACTATGGGCGCTGGTCCATTCTTTTACCATCAATCTATGATCTATTTACTGTTTTCTGTTTACTTTCTGCAAGCAATTACTATGTTCCACACAATATGTTTAATACTTTGTTTTTAGCAAAAGCGGTGAGATTGACAACCTCAGTGTAAGTTGGGGCAAAGTTCTGTGGTTGTGTTGTGCAGGATTCCAAGTTGGAAAAAACACCTTGGAGGTGTTTCCTTGCTCCTACTGGTTCGATAACCTTGGTTTCATAATTGAGGGAAAACTTGCTACTGTACTCATCATACCTTCCTCTTGGGGTTCTCCAACGAGCTCGATATATTTTGATCCATCAATATGATATACATGTTATTGATTTGTTCCTCACTAGGGCCAGGAGTAACACCTGGGTATTTGATACGGGTTCTGTTGCTCACATTGTAACTCTCAGCAGGCACTGCAGAGTAAGAGGCGCTTGAGGAAGGACGAGGTGACGATTCGCATTGACAACGGCTCGAGAGTCGAAGTGATGGTCGTCGGCACTTTACCTGTATGTCTGCCATCATGATTGATTTTAGTTTTGAATAAATGCTACTATGTACCCGCATTGAGTATGGATATTGTTAGTGGATATTTCTTGTTGCAAGATCGTTATTCATTTAAATCAGGAACAAATGGTTGTTCTATTTATATGAATGATATTTTCTATGTTCATGCGCCTGTGTGTAATGGTTTATTCATACTGGATCTTGATTGCAATACTCACATCCATAGTGTTGATGCTAAACATTGTAAGCATAATGATGATAATTCCATGTTTATGTGGCATTGTCGTCTTGGTCACATTGGCGTAAAGCGCATGAAAAATCTTAATTCATATGGACTTATTGGATTGTTGGATTTCGAATCCCTTGATACATGTGAGCCATGCCTTATGGGCAATATGACTAGGACACCCTTCTCTGGCATAATGGAGAGAGCTATAGACCTACTGGGAATCATACATACGGATGTATGTGGACCAATGAGCGTATCAAAATGCAATGGTTATTGTTATTTTGTTACCTTTATTGGCGACTTAAGTAGATATGGATATATCACAAATCTGAAACTTTTGAAAAGTTCAAGTAATTTCAAAAAGAAGTAGAGAATCAACTTAACAAGAAAATCATGCATCTTTGGTCGGATCAGGGAGGCGAGTATTTGAGTTATGAGTTTAACATGTACTTAAAGGACTGTGGGATTATCCCATAGCTTACGCCAGCCGGAACACCACAGCATAATGGTGTGTCGGAATGACATAACCGTACTCTATTGGATAATGTGAGGTCCATGATGTATTTAACTGATTTGTCTATGTCGTTTTGGGGATATGCGTTAGAAACTGCCGCTTTTATTTTAAACAGAGCACCATCCAAATCCCTGGAGACAACCCCATATGAGATATGGTATGGCAAGAAGCCAATGTTGTCATTTCTGAAAGTTTGGGCATGTGAGGCTTACGTTAAGAAATTATAGCCCGACAAACTTGAACCCAAGGCAGATAAATGTATCTTTGTAGGATACCCAAGGGAAATAGTTGGGTATACCTTCTACAACCAAGCCAAAGGAAAAACGTTTGTCACGAAAAATGGCACCTTTCTTGAGAAAGAGATTCTCGCTAAAGGAGTTAGTGGAAGGAAAGTTGAGTTAGATGAAGTTGTTGACCCTTCTCTCCAAATTCTGAGTAGCGCAACGGAAGCCGTTCCGAAACCGCTCTCCAACGTGGAAGAAGAACCTAGCGATAATGATCAAGACAACGACATCGAAACTCTTGTGGTTCGCAAGTCTACAAAAGTTCGTACCACTCCCGATTGGTATAGTATCCTTGTGATGTCTGTCATACTAGATGAACAAGAAGAACCTGCAAACTATGAAGAGGCTATGGATAGTACTGATTCTGAGAAATGGCTAGAAGCCATGAAATCCGAAATAGGATCCATGTATGAAAACCAAGTTTGGACTTTGGTAGATCTTCTAGAAGGCCGCAAGGCCGTGGAAAATAAATGGATCTTTAAGAAAAATATAGACACGAATGGTAATGTGACCATTCACAAAGCTCGACTTGTCGCAAAGGGGTTTCGAAAAATTCAAGCAGCTGACTATGATGAGACTTTCTCTCCCGTAGTAATGCTTAAGGCTATCCGGATTTTACTAGCAATTGCTACTCATTTTGACTATGAAATATGGCAGATGGATGTCCAAACCGCGTCCCTCAATGGATACATTGATGAAGAGTTGTATATGATGCAACCGGAACGTTTTGTTGATCCTAAGGATGCTAGAAAGGTGTGCAGACTTTAGCGATCCATTTATGAATTGAAGCAAGCATCTCGGAGTTGGAACCAATGTTCTGATCAAGTGATCAAGAGTTTTGGATTCATCCAAAATCAACAAGAGTTCTGTGTTTACAAGAAAGCGAGTGGGAACTCAGTAGTTTTTCTAGTAGTATATGTGGATGACATATTACTCATGGGAAACGATGTGGATCTTATGAAAAGCGTGAAAGCATATTTGAGTAGTCAATTTTCCATGAAGGACTTAGGTGAATCTACATACATATTAGGAATCAAGATCTATAGAGATAGATCAAGGCGCCTAATTGCATTAAGTTAAAGTACTTACATCGAAAAGATTTTGAAGAGGTTCAAAATGGAAAATGCTAAAAGGGGTTTTGCACCTATGATGAAGAATGTCACACTGAGTTTGACTCAATGTCCGGTAACGAATGCTGATAGAGAAAATATTTCTTATGTCCCCTATGCTTTAGCCATAGGATCTATCATGTATGCAGTGCTAAGTACTCGACCTGATGTGGCATTGGCTCTTAGTCTGACGAGCCGATACTAAAGTAATCTAAGATCAGATTATTGGACAACTGTTAAGAATATCCTGAAGTATCTCAAAAGAACAAAGGATATGTTCCTAGTCTATAGAGGAAGTGATGAAGCTCTAAACGCAACCAGTTACGTGGATGTGAGCTGGAACTCAGATCTTGATGACTCAAAGTGTCAGATAGGATTTGTGTTCCTAGTGAATGGTGGGGCGGTAAGCTGGAAGAGCAAGAAGCAGGCGGTGGTGGTATGATCTTCAATGGAGTGCAGATATATTCTGCGGTGATGCGAATGAAGCTGTTTGGCTAAGGAATTTCATCATAGAACTAGGAGTCATTCCAAGTGTGCAAGACCCCGTGACAATCTATTATGACAACACGAGCGCTATTGCAAATGCAAAGGAACCAAGGACTCATTCCATGGCCAAACACATTAAGCTTCAGTTCCACGTCATCCGGTATAACATTGACGAAGGTGAAATCAAGATTTGCAAAATACACACGGATCTGAATGTGGCAGATCCTTTGACTAAAGCTCTCCTACAAGTCAAGCACGGACAACACCGAGATGCCATTGGTGTTAGATTCCTGCCTATTGTAAATTAGATTTATTTGTACTCTAGTGCAAGTGGGAGACTGGAGGAGATATGCCCTAGATGCAAATAATAAAGTGTATTGTTTGATATATCTCTCATATGTTCATAATACATTTCATATTGTGCTATAACTGTATTAATACGAAACGTTAATACACGTGTGGTATGTAAACAAACATTGTATCTAGTTATCTTTAGCGAACTAGTTCATTGGTCATGAGGATGATCCGTGTTTCAAGATCATGGGCATTTATGCCAATTGACAATGAGGTCATATTATTAGTTGAATGATGTGATAGACAAACATACGACAGTTATATCTTAATGAGATCTGGTTACCAAGTTCACCATTGATGATAAACACAGAAAACCTCGCAACCTGATCCTTTGACTGTGAGGTAATGCAAATCACCGTTCTGGAGGAAGCTTTGACGGTATCAAGCATCATCTCGTAACAGGGTGATCTAAAAGGTGCCACTCAGGTTTTCCAAAGGGACACGTAGAGGAGTACATATCAAGACCAGGATTTGTCAGTCCATGTAATGAATAGATACATGTGGCCATGTTGGTGACATTGCAGTAATAAAGCTTGCAAGCATGTGAATTGGTCACGGAATGCAACGACATGGGAACGAGTAAACAAGTTTATCGGTAACGAGACCGAAATAAGGTATGGGGATACCGAAGATCAAGTCTTGGATGAACTAGGTATCAAATGACAAAGGGAATGGGAAACAACTTTTCACGGTTCGAGCGATAAGATTCGTGAAACGCGCGGGGGTCACATGTCCATCTAGGTCCCTCTATTGATTATTGATGTGAGATATGTCTCAATCATCTCCGGAGTGTTTCTAAACAGAAGGATGTCACGTTAAGTGTGGGGATGCTTAGGGTAGATGTGGTATCGTAGGAGAAATAGAGAAAGAGAAACCGGAATAGTTCCGAGTAACATCCAATGTGGATCGGAAGGGGTCCGGAAGGTATTCCGGAGTGAAGGAATATAATAATATATGTATTTTATGTTAATTGGAGAATTAATATTAAAATATTTATTTATTTTATTTTTATAGGTAGCCCATTGCTATTGGGCCTCACCCGGAGGGGAGGCCCAAAGGGGCAAGGCGCCTGGGAAAGGGGTCCAGCCGGCCAAGGCTTGGTGGGCCACCCAAGTGGGGCCCATCTAGGGCCGACAGCTGCCCCTAGGTGTCCGGCGGGTGTGGCCATTAGTCCCACGCTGCCTGCCCCTTGGGTGGTGCGCCTCCCTCTCCCACTATATATAGGGGCATCCCCCTCCCCTTTGGAATCATCCCATTCTCGCCCATTCTCTCTCTCTCATTTCCATTGAGGACTTCTCCGTAATATTGGGGAGGACCTCTAGGGTTTTGAGTTCTCCACCTTCACACTACCATCATGTGATCTTCGATCCGGCATCTTCTTATTCTGCTGCTCGGGTGGATCGGAGCTCGGGAGACGTTGCCTACATCAGACGTGTGTAGTTCTTCGGAGGCACCACACTTGGGGTGCTTGGAGCTGCTCGGCTTCATCAACATACGCCTTCATGCGTAAGGCGTGCCTCCGTCTTCAAAGGTATGAATACCATCGCTCTCTTTCCGTTGCTTATGTCTACATAGTATAGATCCTGGTATTAGTGTTCGCTTAGTTAGAATTTTTTTGTTTTCTGCTATGGAACCCTATATTTATCCCATTTGTATGCATTGCTGCAGGTGAATCTTCAACCCTGACCTATCTCCATCATTGAAACAACCAAAAGATACAAAGTAAACTGGAAAGGTCTGGTAAACAAAAAACAAAATTTATTAGCAAGTCTTGTAGAAGTTCCTCAATTTCTATTAGCAAGTGTTTCCCAAGGTTCGATAAACGTAGGTATTTTCTAGGGAAAAGTACTTTACTGCATCCATAATCCGGATCAAAGGAATTAATTATCATCTAGTAGATACTTGTGCTCACCCTTGATGATAGTACTTTGCATGATGTAACATCCCAGGATGAGCACCTCTGAATAGAGAGGACACATGTGTGTGCATTGCATTCATGCATAAGAAAATCCGAGCAATTTTTGCGCAAAACTAAAAAAGTTGTAGAGGGATCTAGGTCTCTCTTGTTCTGATGGAAATGTCAGGACAGGTGCGATGGATTTCTACATGACCTCTATTGAATCTTTGTGTTTTGAGCGGGAAATAATTCAAACATGTATTTGAATTTCAAAGGTGAATTCAAATGAATTTAGAAAATTCACAAATTGAATTATGGAATAGTTAATATCTTATTGAATTTAAAACAAAATGAAATTGTGTTATGGGTAATTATCGTATTTCATAATTAAATAAACAATATGTACTTTATTATAATAAGAATACATGGTTGTTACAACTTACAAATAAAAGAAATATTTAAACTTCACTACTCAATATAATATTACCTTGTCTTTCAATAAAGAATTGAATTTGAATTCATAAATATGATACAAATAATTATAAGTACCAAGATACAATAATGGAGAAAACATTTACTTTATTATCATATAAATAATATTACAATGTTTTCACATTTACAAGAAAGAAGGAAAGTACAAAAATTGTTAATAAAAGGAAATGAAATTACAAAAGAATAAAGTAAAACTCAAAAACTAGTTCTAAATTAAACTTCCTACTTATCTTTTGTATCTTCTTATTCTTTCATTCCTATAAAACACAAAATAAAACAAAACACAATACAAAGGGGGGCTATTGGGGTTATGATACTCTCAGATTTCGCATAGTGTTGCTAATGCCCAGATCATCACTGAGTAACAATTAAAAAAGGGCCCAGATGTAGAATTTGTTCTTATCACAAATAAGGCCTCAGACTAGTGCATCATTGGCTATGGGGCAAGTTTCACCAGAGAGAAAAGTAAAAGTACAATAGTAATAGTTACAACAATCACTTGATACGATCTATTCGAGTGAAGCGCACACACAAGCAGCATAGTCATCAGCATGCACTGGTGTGCTATCAACACCACCAGAGAGCAGCAGATAGAGAGAGAGAGAGCACCATCCGTAGCAGCGTTGCTACCATATACTTTCTACACACACCACTAGACCAATAGTTCCTCTATTAACCCAAGAACACCATCAAGAAGATCACTCGTTCTTATCAGTTTTCTCTCAAGAACACACAGATCAATCCACCACATCATGAGCTCTGGTTGCTTAGATAAGTCATCCAAGAGAAGATCAAGTAGTAGAAGGAGGGGAGCAGGCATACATCAACAATTGATCAAGCAATCAGCAAGGAAGATCAAGATCAGCAGTAGCTTGAGGAGAAGCAGGCTGTTAGTAGCAGAGAAATAATAGAGACTCAATTAGATCAAGAGAAATAGTAATAGATCAAGATCTACAACAGGCCATAAACCAGCAACGGGTAAAAATCATCTGAACTAACCATTAGATCATGTAGCATCTGTTCTTATATCTTGCATAAAGATCTAGGAGTACAAGGTAAATAATATACATCAACCAGTTTCATCTACCTTTCAACTAGATTTCTATCTATGAGGATTTGATGGGGAGATTCTCTCAAAATTGCATGAAAATGCCAAACAAGGTTCATCATAGAGAAGTAGAAGCCATTAAGTATTGTCTGTTCTTATTAAAGAATACACCTAAGACCTGAGCATCATAGGTAGGGACTGAAATCTATCTCTTTGCATATCTCATCATTTAAAGAAATGATGATCTCATCAAACACAACCATATCTTCCTACTCTGCAAAGCAGGTTGACCACAAGAACCACACCATATCTGTTCTTAACATCTAGGAAGGCATGGAAATAAATGTAGTATAATGATTCTCAGAATTGCATACTAATGGTATGTAAATTCATCACAAGTAATTTAGTTTAGACCTAGTAGTAGGTCCACAATATTAGAAGCCATCAGAAAACAATTACACCAGCAACATTTATTCTTATCAAGAATTAATGCCTCAACCTTTTGCATCACTGGCCAGAGAATCTCAGATCATTAGCCACATACAAGTCATCTCAAATAAGTGGTTCCATTTCCATTTATACAAATACTGAAGTGCAACAAATCATGCTAGTTAGGTAACCACTATGCACACTCAAATTTGAGGCACCACAATGACATCTACACCAACAGAAGCCATTGTTGGCAATGAGATAAAATGCCAATATAGAAATCATCAAGTTCTCTAAAAGCAACAAATGATGTATCTAAATCATTTCCCTACTTTAAATAACTAGGAATCATTTGAATCTTCCATTGTCATGTTGACAGTATCAATTCCAAAATCCATCATAAAGGAAATCTTCTAAGAACAGTCATATCATTTTCCTAGTGAAGATTATAGGAATCAAAATTCATATCTAGTTCTCACTGATAGTGTTAACATGAACTAGATCAATCCAAGCCATTTTCCAAGAAAATCAAAGATAGGAATTACCTCAAACTTGTTCACTGTCAAGATGGACAAAAACAAGTTCAGTAAGCAGTTCCCTAAGCCAATATTCAGTCCAGTACCAGTAGGGTAGCCACTATTAAGTTAGTAACAATTTCTCTACACAGACTAAGTCCAAAATGTAAATCAAGCCACATGAGCACATGTACAACTATAGTAGATAATCAATAACAACACTAGCACTTAATCAAGCTAGGGTTCGCATGCTCAAAACTGTTCACTAAGTAAACCACTGTGAACCATCAAACAACAAAAGAAGGAAAAAACCCTAATTAGGGATGTAAACAAGATAGAGAGAGAGGTATATGAGAGAGGGAAGGTGGTACCTACCCGCTGGCAAGTCCAAGCTCGCCGGAGAGGAGGCAAAGGCGACGAAGAGCAGCATGACACGACGGCACGGTGGGCACTGAAGCGCCTGCACCGTGCCAGCAGCTGTAGTATCACGAGGAAGGTAGCACGGGCGAGCATCATACCGCTAGTTCACCAAGGCAGCACCATGAACCCAATGGGGCACAACACTACAATCAGGGCCGCAACCCTAGCTTCTAGTGAGGGTCCAGCGCGACCAGATGAAGGTTTGTGCGACGTATCTGAGTGGATCAATCGATGCAGCGGCATCAACTTGGTTTGGAGGCATGGCGGCAACGGCTGGAACGGCCAGAGCTGGCCAAAATCAGAGCACAACGGCGGCGGCGCCATGGCGTCACCAAAGAAGAAATGAGAGAGAGGGAGGAGGAGTGAGCTCGAGAGAGAGAATGGGCCAGGTTGGGCCAACCTAACCCTAAGGGTTAGGGTTGAACCCAACCAAGTGAGCCGGGCTGGGCTAGCCCATGGGTCCATTCTAGCTAAATAAAGAAATGTTTAATATTAAGAAAAAGTGTAAATTACAATATACCCCTGAGAGTATATAAACTCTAAAAAATACAAAAAATTCCTAAAAATGCATATTATATATCAAAATGATCACAAAAATAATCTCTACCAAAGAAAAATATAACTACACTTACTTGAGTTAAATAAAATGCAACTAAATGTTAAGGCTACTAAAATCCTTAGTGAAATTAAATAAAATAAGGAAAAGTTCTAAAAATGAATAAAAACTATTTTTGTATATTAAAATAAATCTACCATTTTATAAAAATAATAATTTAACTTTTTTACAAATAAACCTTAAATTAAATATTTAAGGACATGTAATCCTTTGTGGAATTTTATAAAAATAAGAATACTCCTTAAAAATAAATAAAAACCATTTTTAAGATCTTAAATAAATATATTTTACTAAAAATATTAAATATATTATTCCAAAAGATTTTAAGATTCCAAAGTAATAAATCTTAATTATTAAAATAAAAATACCTCCTTTGTAAATTCTTTAGACTCATTTCTTAAATAATAAATAATGATATGTCTCTATAAAATATTACAATCTTAAAAAGAATCCTCTAAGTTTAAGTACTAAGTCCAAAACCATAATTATGATTCATAATGAAATTTAAGTATAAACTATTAACTTTATAATACTCCTTTAGAACTTTAAATCCAATTTAAACCAACAACCTTTAAGCTAACATTATGTATCATTCATCTATATTGTGGTTAAATGATTTTTATCCCTTAACCATTCTTAACATAAATTCAAATCCTAATAAATTAATAAGATCATCTAATTATGCTCCCATTAATAAGTTGCATATTATTTTCATAATAGCAAATCAAATTTAAACTCATCATTTACTTAAATTAGAAGTAAATGAACTCACACTCTTAACCGTACTCATCGAAACTTTAAAACCTCGTAATAATCTATATCATTACACCTTAAGATTCACTTACATTTTTGTAGTCAACTTTGGTCAGTTTTACAACAAACTAAAGTATAATAACTCAACATCATTTGTACACATCAGAAAAACTCTAGTGTTAATTCTAATAACCTTAAAGATTAATTAACCTAACTTAAACAATATTTTCTTCAAAAGTTATTTGTTTTGCCACTTCAAACAACAACCTTATAATAAGTCCTTTAACTCTTAACAACCTAACACATTAACTTCCATCATAATTACTAGATAGTAATTCACCTCAATCTTAGAGTGTTATCATATTTTACTTATATACTTTGCATGTTAAACTCTTAAATACCTTGTAGATTTATTTACTTGCAAAGTAAACTTGGAAACATAATAAAATCTTAAAAGCATCACCTAAAATTTAACTCATTCACGTTATTGGGGAATTATCTCGGGATTTTATAGAATGCATTACATTGCTTATGCATCTCAGCATATTGCTTCTTTAAACATTAGTCCTTACCGGACAAATGATGTTGTTTTTAGATATTGGATCTTATATCATCTCGAAGACCATGATTACATAATCTTGTGATCACAGAGGCAAGTTCACACTTGCTCATGTCCTTTAATTATTTTCTATCAAGTATTTGCAAATCAAACGTTGTCATCACCTGTATTTTAAAAAGGTCAGAAAACACTATTTTTGATAATAATATAAACTATTGGTTACTGATCTAGGGTGATCAGCTAATCTATTAAGTCTAGCAATTGGACTACCATTACACAGGAATATATCATTTAGGACTTAACGACCAATGTCACCAGTGATTCTTGCACCATAAATTACGCGTTAACCATGAGATTTATACGGGCTCTAGGAAGTCAGCTGGATCTTCTTCCTTTCGATTGTCAAAGGGTAAACATGTCGTGGCTGTAACTCCTCTATGAGGGTTGGAAGCATACGGGTGGGATCCCTCAACGTCCCACGGCTTCTGGTATCTACAAGGGTTGTGCATTTCAAGCCATAATTGGAAACAAGATTTATCCTGGGTCTGGCGTGCAATCCAACAGGGGCTTGGATCTTAGACTGGGCTCCATACCAAGAAAGTGTGGATGAGAATGCAACCCGGATGTGCAAAAAAGCTAAGGTCTCTTATGGGTAAAGCAATGCACCTCTACAGAGTGCATAAAAGTATGACATGTTACTCCCTGTTCTGAGAAAGAGCTGTGAACACTGCAGGAAAGGAACTCCATGAAGTTCTAATCAACTTGTGAAGGCTGACGGATATAGCTTTTCATAATAAAAGCAACCTTTGAAGAAATGTTTACGAAAACTTGTATAGCCTACGACCTATGGTATGTGGCTGTAGATAGTGCATCATACACTTCTTTTTAGTGAACTTGCTGAGTATGCTCGTACTCACTAGTACCTTCTTAACCCTTGCTAGGTTCTAAAGTCGATGAGGACACTGTCAACACCAACTTATACTCAAGTAAATATACATCGAAAGCTGAAGATCTTCAATGAAGTCAATTGAGACAACATGTACATCAACTGAAGTGAAGATGAAGTTGCTGATTAGATAGGAGGATAATATCTAGCCATAGAACCTATTTCTGTAGAACATTGCAATAGCAGCAATTGCAAACCAGATAGCTTAGATACTAGTCTTATTAGTATGCAAGTTTCGAGTTGTTTCTGGTTCTTCTTTGTAAGAAGTTTCTTTCTCTCTCTATAACCTAGAGTGTTCTCTAGATCTTTTGTAAAGAGCCGAGTTGTAATCTATAGTCATGTCTTGGACCTGCTATGTTTTTGTTGTACCACTCTGAGGGATTTAATACTAGTGAAACGGTGTTTCATTGGTGTTATGTCAACGACTATACTGTACTATATCATGAAGTGATATGCTGGATCACCGCACATGATCACATAAGTATTCATCACATGTCTTGATCTGTCACATCACGTTGATGTCACTGTGTGATCCCTCCATGTTAAAGAAAGCATGCCAAATTCACAGGTCTTGATCTTTCACATCTATAACTACAACACTGCAATATTCATGATTACTTACCTACAAACCTTGCCAAGAAAATGGACAATTCTTTCATGACCAGTGCATGCAATCGATGCTTCCAAACATCCCAGAAAATCCCCTCACTGCATTTTGTGTCATGATCCTAGAAGTCTCTACTTCATTTGGTTCTCTCAAATAGTTTGCGCTAAACTTTCCCACAACAGCTATGCAGAATCTATACATGCATTCAATGTTGTGGACTCATGCATGCACATGTACTCATCTTTTGAATCTCTAGGCACTCCATATGCAAGCATCCTTATGGCAGTAGTGCATTTATAATTTGTCGAGAATTCATCACGAAGTAGTCATTGTACTCTCTCACACCATGAAGAATTTACATGTATAGATCCTTGTTCATCTTATAGCACCCCAAAATCCTTTGAAGTATATGTTGGATCGTATTATGTGTATAGCATGTTATGACCTGCCATTTCCTTCTAGCTTGGTTTTCCTTCTCCTGAACTTTGAACCTCCACGTTGTGGATCGCCGCCCCCTTCGCTTCGTTGGCTTGCAATAGTAGAAGACACGCTTAGGATCATGAGGTGCTCCTGATCGTTGGTGTTGTCGACAACTTCCTCCTCCATCAATGCATGGATCATCATCTTTTCGTCGATGTCCACTCCCTAAAATTTCCAATTGAAATGATGTTTCCAATTCCGTGATAGAACAAACACGTTTGATATAGATTCCCGACTGAGTTCCATGATATCAGTACGAAATGATGGCTTCCAAACGAGCTCTAAGAGTTAAGACTAAAATACTACGTGGCTACATAGTATTCCCTTCTTGCCAAAATGTAGTGCATATTTTTTTTTCAAAATTTAGAGGATGTAAAGTTTGACCAACTATGTACACAACATATCAAAATCTTGAACACCAAATCTCGGTTTACAAGTGTTACGCTTATGCCTTAGGTTACCACTAAAATATTAATTTTATAGCATAAAAACTATATCATTAGTTTATATTTTATTGACTAAACCGATGATCTAGATATACGGGTAGGACTTGTAAATTAAAACAGAGGAAGTATTAGATATATGTATATTTTCGCATGGTGTATATTTGGCATTCTAGATATGGATATTTTTCTCAAAAACTTTGGTCAAAGTCGATGTGACTTTTCAAAAACCTTATACAGTTATACACTATATTATTACAAGGAGGAGTATTGCCCCATTTTTATATACCCGGTACTTATTTTTGCAGGTATACATACCCCGTACATTTGGCACACATGTTTGCATGTAGGGACTGTATTTATAAGACGGTGCATGTTAGGTAAAAAGTCCGCACTCCGCTCCGCTCCCGGGAATAGGCATAAGGGCATTTCTACCGTCACGACATTGCAGCGGCAGTACCCATTCAACTCGACGTGTTCGGTTCGATCTATCTGTATACCTAATTTGCATGGCTCTTGTGTCGGTCCGGACACGAGCGGGTCGAGGGCGTGTCCTCCCACGCTACTGACCCACCCGCCAGCGACAACTGCGCAACACCGAGTCACAGGCAACGCGGCACGGATTCAGACACAACTGACACAGCGATTTAGAGACATGACAACTGACCGGCAGCACTGATTCAGACACAAACGCGGCAGCCTTCGCCATCAAGGCCGACGACGCGCGTCAAGCCTGTGACTGACAGGACGCCACCTGAGTTCCCACACCAGTATTGATGGCGAAGGCGCGAGAACCTGCACGCGCTCTACTTAAGCAGGGCCCCGCCCTGTCGGTGCCGCACACCCCTTCTCTTGCCATCGCCATCTCCCAGCACTTACCGTAGACACAGCCAATCCGGCGCACCGGCAACGATGAAGAAGCCATCCTGGTTCAAAAAGGCCAAGAATGACCACGAGGCGGGTGGGTTCGGCTCGGGCGGCATTCCGGCCTTCCTCCGGGGGGTCGTGCCACCGCCGCCTCACTCAGAGGACTTCGTCGGCCTCCCCACGCGCAAGGAGGAGGAGGCACCCGGGCGCGATCACCGCTACTTCCGCGTGGCGGAGTGCGAGCGGTGGTGAAGACAGGGGAGAGGCATCGCTCACCACAATGTCTCTCTCCTAACTGGCTGGCACCTCAATTGAGAGCGGGTGCCGGTGCCGCCCGCGCCAAAGGAGGATCGGGCGCTGGAGGAGGAGATGGCCCGCTGCATCCGAAAGCTCCCACCGGCCTTCCGGTACGATCGCGCGTACCAGAACAAGGCGTTCTGGAGGCGGTTCCTGGAGAGGGAGCACACGTCGCGGTTGTAGCTCCTACCGCGGTGAGTTCAACCCCTACGGGTCCCGCGACCTTCCCTCCTCCGACTCCGATGATGATGGCGTCGTCAACTACTCTGACGCCGACCTCGGCGACGACGACCTTGACATCGTCGTCAAGAAGGATGATGAGTCATCGTCGACCACGTCCGCCGCCGTGCACCTGCCCCTGGAGTACCAGGAGGTCCTGGCGCGGGGTTACGACGAGGACGCTTTCCTCGAGCAGGCCATCGCGGCCAACGCGCAGGAGGAGGATCGGATGTGGGACGGCTACTAGGAAGCCGTCCAACTCATCATCCTAGTGGGCGCAAGTGAACGTGGGACAGCCGCTGCCACTGCCACCACCCCCACCGCAGCCGCTACGGGCATGGGCTGCTCCGCTCGGGTTGGTCCGCTCCACCGACGCCTGGGTGGTGTGCTCCGCCCGTGCCGGCTGAGACGGATGCGTGGCCGGCGTGGCCAGGCAGATGATCGACCAGCCAGCGCCTCCCGCACCCGCACCGGTGACAGTTCCGGGGTTGCCGCTGCCACACCTCTAGTCGACACCCGAGTACATCGACCTCGATCCATAGATGGATGAGGTGGCTGGGAGATCACAGTGGCTAGGGCTAGGGCCAGTTTTTTCCTTTTTAATATTTTAAATGTAATATTTTGTATAATTAAGTACGAACTCTGTCAGTTTACGCGCGAAATGTCTCGATTTCAAATTCAGAAAAAAGGGTGGTGCCTTCGCAACCGCGACCCTAAAGCGACCGCATCCGACCTAAACTGACAGAAACGGACTGTTTCAGTCGCCCGTTTGAGTCGGGCCGGTGGAGATGCCGTAAGGACCCACGCAAAAAAAATAACGCATAAGGACCAGCCTTTAAGGGCATGTACAATAGTGCTGAGTCAGCTGTCTGCAACGGGAGGTTATAGATAATTTTGCTGATGTGGAGAGAAGAGAGAGTGAGACTGTCTATAAATTTCTAGACAGGCTGTAGGAATCTTACAGACACCTTACAGACAATAATTTTGTTGTTGTATCAGTGATGTCTATAACTTGTACTCATATAGCTATGACTAAAAATAGATATCTTACGGATAGACTGTTGTATAAGTTGTCTATAATATTAACTACAAATTGTATTATAGACACCACGTATCTAGCTCATGCCCTAAAAAAGACCTTCCAAAAAAAACGCATAAGTACGAGTCTGCAATCTCAACAAAGACAAAGGGCCGTTCCGTAAACGTTTACAAAATCCCCAATCGGTTCAAGCCCTAGCCGCGGCCCGCATCCGATTTGGTCCCCGGTCCAGCTCTCCTCTTCCCGTCTATTCTTCTCCACGAACGGCCGCCGGCGACGTTTCGCCGGAGACGCCAATTTCCACCGCCCACCTCAACCTTACCTTCGCACGTACCAAGTTCCGATGGCTGCGTCGTCTCCCGCCTCCAGCGGCAAGGCGGCGAGCGACTCGTCCGCTCCTGCCCCGGCCCCTTCCCCCGCAGTCGCCAACGGCAATGGGACGCCGCAGAAACCGCCCTCCGGACCCGGTTTCGACATGCCCAAGCCCAACCTCCGCGGGCTGAACAAGCCCAAGTGCATCCAGTGCGGCAACGTCGCTCGCTCACGGTAAGAAGGACCAGGATTTGCCAAGCTCCGTTGCTTGTCTGATTTTAGAGCTTTGTGTCGCTGTCCGAGTTCGTGAATTTTCTGGATTGGTTGTTTTTTCAGGTGCCCGTTCCAGTGTTGCAAGAGCTGCTGCTACAAAGCCCAGAACCCTTGTCATATTCACGGTACGCCTAATACTACTGCTGCTAGCTGCAATAAATCTTTATCCTCTACCATGAATTGCAGTTTTTGTTAGCGATTCAGGAGCAGTAAGCCAAGCTGCTATCCCAATTGCCCCCTCCTTTTGGTTTTAGCCCCGTCTCACCATTCAGCCGTAATTCTTTGGTGGTTATAATTCAGGGTTTGTTGCTTTTTTAGCCGAAAAATGAGCTGTATCTTAGCTGGGCTAGTTAGCCTCTTCATCATTCAGCCATACTAGTTTAAAGAATCTATAGTTCAGGATTTGTTTGGTTCCGTAGATGACAGGAGCTTCAACTCAGACTTTTGGGTCATGGTTTCAGGCAAGGATGGTATCCCGACCACATGATTGTGCTTTTTGACCTGCATTCGCTATAGCGATTTAGGGAATACAAATGACGGAACAAATGGTAGTTACTTGAATACAATGCGATATGAAGTCCGATGGGCCACGTTTAAAGCAAGTAACAAATGCGGCACAGCTCCCAATCTAAATTCACCCGGGCGTCCAACTTCTTACAGCGTGTTTGTTTGGGGTGGGGGTGTTACAACTAGGAATGGGAATTAAAGAGGTATGTGGCTTAAAATCTCTCTTATGATTGGTAGGCATGGGAGTCGAGGAGGAAGGGGATGGGGAATTACAGGAGGCAACTCCTGCAGATCTCTTTCCTAGGGGGGCCTGTTAATTAAGCTGGGGACTGGAAGTTGACGAAAGAGAAAAAAAACCGCTAGATTGGTTGCAAGGATTATGAGTCCAACGACTAGTCATAGACTGAGTCGAACGACTAGTCCTGAACTAGTCTAGACTAGTCCTGCTGTTTGAGTCCATCGACTCAATTTTAGCCGGATAAGTGAGGCGCTCGGGAAGAAAATTGGGAACCCTAACTATTCTAGACTCACTACATGAAGTTCTAGATTCTAGCATTATTATATTATGTAATTTATGTTAAACTTATGTCATTTTAGTTAATTAAATCTCCTATCTGGTTGCCATACATGATAGTATTTTGTACTAGCAACTGTTGAAGTACATGTCGACTAGTCGAGCAGTAGTCTAGACTAGCCTTGACCAGTCTATGAGTCGGTACCCCAGCGACTCGGCTCGACTCGTTGACTCGTAATCCTTGATTGGTTGTGCACGTTCACAGATCGATCCATATATATTCTCCTTTCTATTCTCTTTATCTTCCTTCACATGCTCATCTCTTGTTTGATAGCATAGAGTATGACCTTTTTCTACTGCAGATCTTGAGCATGAGGCGCCCAAAGCCTCAGCTGTGTAGGGTTGCTCTAATTCGTTTATGTGATTTGTCTGTTAGGAATTGTGTCTAGTTTTCTCTCTTGCTTGTCATGTGAATTTATTTAAGAAACATAGTTAGGCCATGGACGTGATTAGTAATGGAGTGGAGTCTCTAGCGTACTGATTTCTCAGTGGAAATTGACACTCTTGCTTGCGACTAGCTCATCCCTGCGGCTGGCTGGCCGGTACCTGCGCGTCCACTCCTGCACATGTAGACAAGTCGGTACCTGCACGTCCACTCCTGCACATGTAGACATGTTCATCTGACTGCGCCTCGCTTCCAGCACGATATGATACGACAGAAAAATCTTATCATGTCTAATTAGGCGAAGCATTAACATTTATTCACGTGCCTAAAAGGGTAAAACCCATGCAGCAAACAAGAGCAAATAACTCCCTCTCAAATTTCCCACTATCAATTCTCATCACACACCACCAAACAAGGGAATGTGATTAAAAATAAGTTTTCCCTATCTAATATCCCTGCAAACTCCCACCACTAAACTCCTATTACCCTACCCTGAGGTTGCCAAACATGCTATTATGGTAATAACACGAAGACTTAGGCAGTTAGTACACGGAGCTGTGCACAATTGGGCATAACTATCTGGGTTTATTCGAGTAACTCGTAGACTTGTCAGTTCTTGGGAGCCTAAAGATTGGCTTCAAATAGTACGGAGACGGGTGCTCAAATATTCCTCTGTTCTGAAAGTATTGCTACGGTGTTGCCTTTTTTCTATATTAAATCAGCCACGATTATTTTCTTCTATGCGAGCATGGTCTCCTGCATAGATAACATGATTTGGATTATGTTAGAATGATAAAACTATGTGAGTTGTTCTTGTATATGCCAATTGTGTTGAAGTGTCTACCCATGTGAATCATACAGATGCCAGATTCATCTCTGGGATGATACACAAAGGGAAAATGTATTTATCTGTGGCAGATGGCATATTTGAAGTTTGGTTTGGCTCCAGAGAATTCTTACCCCATTTGTGTGCGCAAGATATCTATAAGCTGATTATCCCACTTTGAAATTGTGCATTCATATTTGCAAAGGCCACAGTGTAAACAAAATGCAAAATGAAAGGCCAAGGAATGAGGACAGATATGTGATGGATAAGTCTCTGTCCTATGGTCTTTGTGGGACAGCACACATGGTCCTTGTGTCAAGGACTAGCAGTTAGAGATAGAGCATCAAGGACTGGTTGTTAGATAGAGCATCCTTGACTGCTGCCTTTAGACTAGCATCTAGCATATTCTTGGCTGGTTAGCAGCCTATAAGTATGTATCCCCAACCCCTCAGGTTGGCATGGCATTTGTGTGAGTTTGTGTGAGAAACAGAAACCAGAAAATTGCCCCAACTCCTTGTGTCATCCTCTCCCTCGATGAGAGTTAGAATTCAGCGACTAACAATATGAACCATGGCTGCCCTTGCAGTCGGGGCAATGGATGAGAGGAAGTGGGGCAACAACGATGGATGCGACTGGAGGTTGACGAGATGAGATGATGATGATAATGCGTGTGGAATTGAGTGGCACATGAACTGAGAAGGTTTATCACCAAAGAGATAAAGGAGTTGCCGGCAGCAAGGAAGATGATGAAGTACTAGAGGATAATAAAGGGATGGAGTTGGATATTACCATAGTGAGTAGTGTTGAACAGGAGAGGTGAAATCTAACTTGGCAGGCCAGAGGAGTAAATGGTGAACTAAATGTGTGCAGAGAAGATTAGTCCAGTGTGCCTGCAGACATTCATGCTGGTTGGCAATACACCACATCACAGATATGTTTTGATTAGAGAATACATAACTCGTATTGAATACCTCATGAATCTTTTGGAAATTAACGGTTTAGATTTCAGCATCGATTGGAACCATGACCCACAGCGCATTTTTGGTAGGAGCTTGCTCAATCTTAGGTAGGCTAGATAATCAAATTTAGCCAAGTCATTTTCATCTGGGCTGATGTTTTGTTATTTTACCTTTTCATGGCAATTGACAACTTGAAGCCACTACTAGTTTTGTTAAAAACTAAGCGTATGTTTGGTCTCTCCTGGACTTGCTGGGATAGGCATTTGGCACCAGCACTGTAGCAAGTAACTAACTGCAATAAGAAGAAGAGAGTGATTAATCTGACCTTGCATTAGCATATAGGTGTTATGGGAACATGAGCAGTGCCCTTTTTGATCTAATAAGGGATGGATGAAGAGCACAGTGAAGTGCCCTGAGGTTCTTGACTGAAGTGTGTTGGAGAGAAGGTGCTAATAGCAGAAGGGAGAGTGCATGATTTTCCCCATTCCAGAGATAAAATGTTTTCGCTGAAAATGCATCAGCAAATAGCCCTCTGACGCAAGCTATCCCCAAAAGGTCGGATATTTTTACAATTTCAAAGCCTAGTCTAGCCAATGAAGCCTAGAGATCTTGCTTTAGGCCTTGGAAGTTAGGATTCAAACACGCTCCTTTGTTTTTTATGGAAGGATTAAGGGGTTATTAGGCTATAGCAATTGTTTATGGCCGTGGTATTTACTTATGGTACTATTTAAATCTGCCTCTGTACTCCATTTATCTGAATTTGTAATTTCTTTTACATTGTTTTGGTGCAGTATAATGTCTGTTACACAGTTAATTTTGATCGGAGGGAGTAGTTTTTCTTTGAACTCTTTAGGAATATAGCACTAATCTTTTTTCTTGCTCCATTTACCATGGCAGTTCTCAAAACAAACAACATATTGCCAGAGAAGACACCACCAACTCCTGCCCCTTTGTCAGACCAACCATTGACCAATTCACCTGTAACTGGGTAACCTTCAGATGCTGCTAGTCAAAATTCGGATAATGCAAAAAAAAAAAAAAATCTAATGTTTTCTTGTCATGTGCCGCAGTTCTTCGTCGAGGCTGTCTTCTGTACAAAAGCTTCCCCATCATTTTCTGAATTCACTCCGAACAAAAAAGTCCCTTGCCAAGAAGGTTCTTTGCTGTTTCACCCTGTTTCATTATCTTGAATATTCCTGTGATTAAAGACTAGAAGTACTTGCGTTGTAGGATGTTGCAAGCATAAACAAGTGGAGGTTTATGAAGCTAAGGGAACATATGCAAGGAGATATTGATGTTGAAAATGAAGCATATGATAGGTACACACAGAATATTGGATTACTGGAGGAAACATTCTATCTCACAGAAGATGCTTCGGGTGAACATGAAACTGAAGCAACTTCTTCCGAAGAAAGGATGGAAATAATGGTCTCTGAGGCAAAGGTGAGGTTAAAATCTGATTGTGCAAACGCAGATAGCTTCAAGGAGAGGATTGCCACTGTCTTGCACCAGAAGCTGAAGAAACTGCAAGAGAGACACAGTGCCTACGAGGATGACAACTCCTCTGACCAAAAACTAGATGACCATAGAAAGCTGGTGAAGTTAAGCATAAAGCAGCAAATGGCGAGGAATGTGAAAACGAATGAGCTGCTTGGTAAGTTGACAAAAGCGCAGAGTGAGGATGATTTAAGGCCTTTCCTTGATATCATGGCGCAGCTGTTTGGAAAGGAGAATGCTTCCTCTGCGGGAACATCAAACAAGCTAAGCAACCAAGACTCAACTGCGATTGTACCCTCGTATTCCTTTCCAGAGCTCACGACTAGGCTGGAGGTTGATGAGAACATGGTGTCTAAGATTAATGAGTTATCTTCCTTGAGTCATGTCGTTCAGCTATAATCTGGAATCTTGACTGGCCCTACGCCTCGAAACCCCAGAGGCATGTCATGGATCCAAAATCTGGACTGGATTCTTGCTGTCTAGTAACCTCAGAATGTAACTTGTACTAGTATCTAGTGTTCCCTTACTGCTTTGTCTAATGTAATCTAGTGTTGGCAAGCAAGTCAAAAACCATGAGATCAGTGCAGTGCAGTGCAGCGTTTTTTTGTTTCTCTTCTCTGGAACTATTGTAAGCCAAATCAGGAGGGAACAATCAGATGCCATCTTGTATTTTCATTACAGAAATATAATACTCCCTCCCATCCATATTAATGTTCTTAGATTTGTCTAGATTTAAATGCATCTAGTCATGTTTTAGTGCTAGATACATCTAAACCTAAACAAATCTGAGAACATTAATTTAGATCGGAGAATGCTGGATCATCTGCAGCTTCTCGTCCTTGTCGAGATCGTTGTTCATGGTGGGCACCACGTCGTTCTTAGTTTTGTAGAACCTGGATGTATGGCTACGGATCTTATAGGATTTTCAAGTAGTATACAAGAATTGTTGCAATAGATTTGGGCGGATGGACAGTTTTCTCTAGAATTGAGTGCGGAAGGGACCTAGTTCAAAATTCAAACCGTATACTATACATAGCAAAATATACTAGTTATTCAAATCCTCCAAAAACAAAAACCTACAAAAATACCTTCAAGGCAAAGAAGCCTTAAATTTTTCTTATTTTCTTAGTATTTCGTAAATACACATAACATATAAACTACATACCTGAATGTTAGTTTCAACTTTTTTTTTACTAAAGTAGCAACTAATTGTATCACCCCCATCGCTGAAAAAAATAATCAGACCAACACAAACAACGTTCATGCGATAGACACATCCTTGAGAGGGTTGTTGTGGTGCATGAAACCATCCATAGAAAGAAAATGGACTGGGTCTTATTTAAAATTGATTTTGGGAAGGCTTATGACAAAGTCAAATGACCTTTTCTATAATAGACTTTGCGCATGAAGGGATTTGCACCGGAGTGGTGTAAGTTAATTGAGTAGTTTGTTCAAGGAGACAGTGTAGGAATTAAGGTGAATAATAACATTGGTCATTATTTCCAAACGAGAAAATGACCAAGACAAGGAGACCCTCTGTCATATGTACTTTTCAATATCATTGCGGACATGTTAGCCATTTTAATTGTTAGGGCAAAGTAAGATGGCCAAATTAGAGGACTCATACCTCATCTTGTTGAGGGAGGTCTTTCAATTCTACAATATGCGGATTTTATTCATGGAACATGATCTTGATAAAGCGGTCAATATGAAGCTTATTCTTTGCTTATACCCACAATTATAGAAAACTTAGGAACTCTAAATGGTACGCCGTAGAAAGTTGTTTTGAAGGAAAGCTTGGCTGCTGGGCAGGCAAGATGCTATCATATGGAGACCGTCTTGTGCTGATTAATTCTGGTTTACCGATATTTATGTTGTCTTTCTTGAAAGTACCCATAAGGGTAACAAAGCGCTAGACTTCTACAATCTCACCTTTTCTGGCAAAGTGAAGATGATAAATGTAAATATCGGATAACTAAATGGGACATGATTTGTACACCAAAGGATCAAGAGAACTTAAGAATTGAAGTACTAGAACTGAAAAACAAATGTTTACTCAGTAAATGGCTGTTTAAATTGCTTAGTGAAAAGGGCGTTTCGCAAGAGCTGTTATATAACAAGTATCTCAACTTTGGCTCAAGTCACAACTAAATCGGTAGATTCATCATTTTGTAAAGGACTATTGGGAGTTAAAGATGATTTCATTAACAAGGGACTTTTAAAATTGGTGACGGTAATAGGACTAGGTTCTAGGAAGATAAGTGGTTAGGATCAACGCCATTAGCCCAACAATATCCCTTATTATATAATATTATGCAATGGAAAAATGTTACCATTGCAATTATTATGTCATCAACACTCCTAAACATTGATTTTAGGAGGGTATCAACGGGTAACAACTGGAACACGTGGTTACACTTATGAAAAAGATTAATGAGGGTTTCTTTGAATAATGAATCTGATGTTTTTGTTTATAAATTGATAGCCTATGGATAATTCTAAGTTAAAATCATGTATGCTGATCTTATTAATGGTCATACAAGGTTCCAACGCAAATATTTATGAAAATTGAAAATCCTATTAAGGATATTTTTTTTCATGTGGTTTCTAAGTAAAAAAGGGTGTTATTAACTAGAGATAATTTAGCTAAGAGAAGCTGGAATGAGATTAAGAAATGTTGCTTCTATGATGTTGAGGAAACAGTTGAACATTTATTTCTCTCGTGTCCTTTTGCAAGTTAATCTAGACGATTGTTTTTCTACATATAACATACCACCACCAACTAATTGTTTTTTCTACATATAACATACCACCAACAACTAATATAATAAACACGTTGTAACACCCCAGATTTCTATCTACCTGGTAGTGTCCCCGCACTTTTCAAAAGACTACCAAAACTAACGACAATTCAAAAATTCGGCAACATCTCTTTTGTTTGAGAGGACATACACAATTGGCTGGACACAATATAAGGTATATATTTAGTATCGATATCATAAGTAAGAATCCACGTAGTTCATAGAGTGCTCCACCACTCTATGACACAAGCAATAAAACTAGAGCGACCAAAGGCTCATAGATAACATGCACCCGAATCCACAAAACCGAGATAAATATACTAGTGGTAATCTAAATTTATATGTTTTAGTGTCTAGTATATGTAGTGACAAAGTGTGCGCCAAAGTGACTGCTCGATCAACTCCCTTCCATGCATGTCGCGACATTGAGTACCTAAAATCCAAATAAAAATCAAAGAAAGAGGACGAGTGAGTAAAAGGTTACTCAACAAGTACAATGCAGAGCCCGATCAACAACATACACATTCCAATACTCATTTCAAACGCAATCCAGAAAACATTTTATGCATCTTGGATTTTACAAATGGAGCATTCCGGAATATTCACTCTTAACTTCATCACCGACCTTGCGAAATAGTTAAACACATGAATTTATCACCGACCTAACTCAAGCACACAGGAATAGTTACCCAATAACTTAATCACTGACCGCTCCAGAATTATTACCTGTAACTTTATCACCGCACTGGCTTAAAATAAATTATCGATAACACCTCGCAACATGAACATAAAAAAAAAAACCAACAACACACAGCCAACAAGTCAAAAACAAATAGCGAACTTATAGCAAGAGCTCGTCATGCACTTGCCTTAATTAGGACTGGTGTTCAACCAAGACTACCTCCGGACACCTAAAGCTCCAAAACCTGTGGGTTAAAACAGTTTTAGAAACTGTCCTTAAAGACTATAGCGCGCGTACTCTAATTATGTCCGGCAGTTGGAACCAACCATTCTATATATCCATATGGGCTAATCATTTGCCAAGCATAATGTATCAATCTACAAATGAGCAACAAACAATACGATGTCCCAGTTTGAATTATTCAGTTCAATGGGTAATTTTCGTTATAGCAAATCCCGCGCCTCTAGCTAAAAACCCAAACCATGAAGCCTATTAGCAATGATTGTTGATCTATAATAAAAGCTGTAGGGAAAACTTCTAATACGGTGGCTTATTTGCAAAGATTAGTTGATTAAACAAATCAAACGTTTTTGGCCGGCCGACACCGATATACTTCCTTGTTCACACTGATTATACTTTCTTGTTCACACTTAGATCCCACGTGCTTAATTATAGGAACTCAAGTTGCTATGTCATTGCTGCTCAAACGATTGAGCCCAGAGAGCACAACATCTGAGATTCGCCAAGCTAGCACAAGAACGGAGATGAACAGCGACAAGGAAACGAGGGGCATCAACATCGACCATGTACCTAGCAACTGCAGGTCTGAAACCCACTTCCTGGTGGCGGCGGCAGGCAAAGACGACGACGAAGAAGGCCAGGATGATCGCACTAGAGCAGCTATCAGGCGGACTATGGCGGAACCCTAGGCACGGCGGCGGCGGCTGAGTGTCTGGTTCACGGTGAGGGCTGAGCCAAACCCGTAGGTATCTATTTTATTTCCTCCTTTTTTTCTATTCAGAGATAGAGTTTTAGGCTTAACTGAAATTATCCAATGGCCAAATATTTAGCAAATCTCCAAATATGCATCTGTACTCCGATTTGCAGAAACTTGTACTCTTTTTCGATCAACTGGATGAGACGAACCCAACCATGGTATTTGATTTTCCATTCGGCTTATGAGTTAAAAAGTCAAATTTTGGATAACTAAAATAATGTGTCAAAATTAACATTCCGAAATTTCAGGATATTACATTCTCCACCCGTTTAATAGAATTCGCCCTCGAATTCTCACTCACTACTCAACCCAAATTTTTTTGTTAAGTTCAAACAAAACATATTTACTCACATGGTGTAAATATCTTAGGATATTTTTTGTTGTATCTGTGACTCAAATTCCCACGTCGCTCTGTCTGATTTGTCCAAAGGACTTTGATAGACTTGAGAGTCCGACTCCTCACTACTCCATTGGCCTTTTCCAAACTCCTTACCATGCGGGCCACAAAAGTCAAATCTTGCTAAATCAGAATCAACTCCAACGACAACCGCCGTTCAGGATCTCGGAAGTACTACCTCAACGTCAAGGCATAGAATACATACTGTACACCTTTCACTGACTCAGGTAATTCCAGGCAATATGCTAACTTCTCAGCTCGTGCTGCTATCTTGAAAGGTCTAAAAAAACATTAATTAAGCTTTTGGACGATATTGAATCTCACTACCCTTAGTAGACGACACCTAGAAACGTCTCATCAACCATTGGAAGTTTGGAATTTAGCCCCTCATAATGGACATATTTTACTAATCTGAGCTAGTTTATGGTGACTAGTATCCAAAATTTCATAGTTTGGTCGACCAAATTCAATCCAAGAAAGACCTTGTAGACAATACAACAAGTCCAGTAATCCATACTTTCTCTGGTACAAATTAAGCTTCAAGTGCTCGTGATAATAACTACTATACAATGTCAACATGACCAAGCATCAAAAGATCTACACTTCAAAGCATTTTATAGGATCCTAACATATCCTCTAGTTTTCGCACCATGCAGTCAATTTTCCAGATCCTTAATGGGTTGAGTCTAACTTTCAGTGTTGCACCATTTGCAATCAAGCAACTCCACGTTACTAGACAAATTTGTTATGTGAGTCAAAACGGATGGGTAATCATCTCAAGTTGGTGGTGAGACTTGGGTACTAATAGCTTGCAAGTTGGTGGTGAGACTTGGGTACTAATAGCTTGCAACTTCTCAACGGTTAACTAGCTTGAAATTAGAATGATGTATGGAGTGGATGGAAAACTCTTGGTGGCCTACTATATTCGGTAGTCAAAGATTACAAGTTAGTCTCATTCTCAGCGTAATTCCTATGCTTGACAAGTATTTGCCATTTCTATTAAAGATTTGATAATATATTCTAAGTTTGAAGCCGAAACATGCTGAAACTCTGAACTAAAGGCTGGGCACACATATATTTACCCATCCAATGTATAAAAGGAAAAATAGTAAGAGTAAGTGGTATGAGGGCCAATCCATCCCGCACTCGAACAATTAACCCTATACATGGATAGATAAATCCCGCCAACTAACAACTCGGGCAACCTCACTTGGCATTACAAAAAGATTCTACGGGCATGAACAAAAGTCCAAGATAAGGTCCCATTTGATCAACCCACAAAGCCACTAGTAAAACTAATATAGTTTTCATCAAAGAATAGGTTTACGACACTGCTCACTATTGAGAAGACAAGGGCACTAGTACAGATGATTGGTCAAACTTTACGAGATACACTATATCCGGTCGAGAAAAAAACACGCTTCCACTTTAATGTACTACAACCTAACTAGCAACAAGATACAACTACCATTTATGGACCTGCAAAGGCACTAACACCACTCCGATTTGGTTGAATGGTTGCAAGGATCTATGATGCTTCTCCCATCCTCTCTGAACTGGTTGACCGTGGAAGACCAGGACGTAGGACAATCTAGGATCAAAGCATTATTGCTGAAAAACACTTGTCCTCAAAAACCTTTTACGAGCTTACGAGAACCAATGAACTACTTACCCTCCAAAAAAGGCTCATTACTAACAACATGCATGGTACCAAACATCATCACGAGAGCCAAAGCAACTCGATCTCCAACACTCACTAGCCAAGGGCCCATTCTAGGAACATGAGAGCACACTTCAAAGATAGACTCCTCTCTATGCAGCGAAAAGAAGGAAAAGGCTTTCAAAAACTTACTTGACACAATCATGAAGCGATTAGCTAGTCTCATTCCAAGAAATCAAATACGAACTACGTCGAGTGAGCTAACCCGACAATTATCAAATATTAATAATTGGTTTAAAAAATCAAATAAAGAACTGAACCAATGGGCTGGAAATATTAAAAAACACATCCAATACGACCATCAAAATTATTATACCTGACAATATGTCAATAATCAAGAACCAAGAATAAAATCTATGTAAAGCCTTATTTTTCGTATATTGAAAGCTTCTACAATCTTAGGGGAAAATGTGCCACAAGGTCAAGAAAAAAGTCAAAGTCATGTAATAAAGGTTACCTGAAAATCCAACCATTTTTTATCATTCCATCCAGACATCATCAACTACTAATAAACAATTCTTGACTTTCCGTATAGCCGGACATATCTCCCAAATTGGCAGGAAACTACACTTCATATATCCACATGTAATATTCAATTTTTATACACTATTAATTCATCACTTCGATGGTAAAAATTCAAAGGTAAACATGCCCACTCAGCTTCATGTGTCGATATAATCATCCTCTAGAACCACCATAACCAATCCTTATAAATCAAGATCTAACTTAGGTCTCCAACACTTTATCCTCGATGGCGTAGCCTATCAGTTTTATCCAAAAATTACTTACAACAGAAGTTCCCACACAAAAACAAAAATTTGGTGCCATCAAATAATGAAATGACTGAATTAATTCACCGATCCTTGACACGGGATTATCAGCACCAGAAACCTATAACTCCATAAAAATAATGATCCTCCAACAAACATCATATTTCTGAATAAAAGACATCCAATTTTATCTTATCTAATTCCATCGCACCACATGTATTATCTCATATAATCCAATAATTACTCAAATATCCTCCAAGTAAGTTAACATGTACCTATGCTATAATACCATACTAATATATTGTCTTCATGGCCTAGATTAACAATTTACAATTAATAATTATCATTTTCTACCAAATTGAATTGGCAAACCCAAAACCTTGTATAAAACTATATAAGTAACCAGATCCTTTCATAGACTAATTTTCTAATTTTAACAATCCAATAGTTCAATTATCTCTCCTGCAAGTCCGCACCATCATCGGGCTAACTCAACTTTGGCTCTAAAACATCAAGATTGGTCACAATTCCTCATCATATGTTATTGTATGCGAAACACCAAATCCAATCCAACAAGACAAAGCATCAACATTACAAAACCAATGAATCGAACTTCAATTTAGCCATTTATAAGTATGTTTTTTCTCATATTATTACAACATTAATAAATCTTGAACCAGACCAAATCGCAACATTAATAATAAGATCATGTCAAATAGTCATAGAACAAGACCAACACGACAAATAAATAATGTAAAACATACGCACATATGAGGCTTGACAACGCAAGCCCTTCATGAAAAATTATTGTCAATAGGTGCAACAACATCTACAAGACAGAGTTGGCAGTAAAATGCAGAAAGTGTATATGCAATGCATATCCAATCCCATCCTAATGCGCACCGTGTGTCAAGTTTTAATTGGTTATAAGTCTAGTTTTAGTAATGTTAGGTTATAAAATTTTAGTTGTTTATCAATCCTAAAAAAAAAATCATATTAACTCATTAACCAACTACATCAGAGACCTATAGCCTAGGCTCTGATACCAACTGTAACACCCCAGATTTCTATCTACCTGGTAGTGCCCCCGCACTTCTCAAAAGACTGCCAAAACTAACAACAATTCAAAAATTCGGCAACATCTCCTTTGTTTGAGAGGACATACACAATTGGCTGGACACAATATAAGGTATATATTTAGTATCGATATCATAAGTAAGAATCCACGTAGTTCATATAGTGCTCCACCACTCTATGACACAAGCAATAAAACTAGAACGACCAAAGGCTCACAGATAACATGCACCAGACTCACGAAACCGAGATTAAAATACTAGTGGTAATCTAAATTTATATGTTTTAGTGTCTAGTATATGTAGTGACAAAGTGTGCGCCAAAGTGACTGCTCGATCTACTCCCTCCCATGCATGTCGCGACGTTGAGTACCTAAAATCCAAATAAAAATCAAAGAAAGAGCACGAATGAGTAAAAGGTTACTCAACAAGTACAATACAGAGCCCGATCAACAACATACACATTCCAATACTCATTTCAAACGCAATCCAAAAAACATTTTATGCATCTTGGATTTTACGGATGGAGCATTCCGGAATATTCACTGTTAACTTCATCACCGACCTTGCGGAATAGTTAAACACATGAATTTATCACTGACCTAGCTCAAGCACACCAGAATAGTTACACAATAACTTAATCACCGACCACTCCGGAATTATTACCTGTAACTTTATCACCGCCCTGGCTTGAAATAAATTATCGATAACACCTCGCAACATGAACATAAAAAAACCAACAACACACAACCAACAAGTCAAAAACAAATACAGAACATATCGCAAGAGCTCGTCATGCACTTGCCTTGATTAGGACTAATGTTCAACCGAAGACTACCTCCGGGCACCTGAAGCTCCAAAACCTGTGGGTTAAAACAGTTTTAGAAACTGTCCTTAAAGGAAAAGCCCTAAACTACACTAGTAGAAAACAGACCTTTGGTCTAGGGGTATTAGCCCCGGTTTTGCTACAAACTAGGACTAATGCCCCGGTCCAACGGCTAGAACTGGCCCCAGGGGGTGGCAGGCACTAGCCCCGGTTCGAACGAGACCTTTAGCCCCGGGTCATGTAACAAACCGGGACTAAAGGGTTTCAGGCAGGCCGGGTCGGGCGCCATACCCTTTAGTCCCAGTTTGTTATACGACCCGGGGCTAAAGGTGGACCTTTAGCCCTGGTTCTAGACACGAACCGGGGCTAAAGGTCTGGCTATATCTTTTTCCCCTGCCCGAGCCACCATTCAAGCTGGTGGCTCTCCTCTCTCTCTTTCTTGCTTCAAGCTTGAGTTCATGCCTTTTTTCCTCAAGATTTGTCTATATTTTGTGGTGCCCCATCTATCCAAAGGTTCTAAAAGGTGAGCAACTTCATCCTTTGAACTCTCATTGCTATATTAGCTCATTTCATGCTCTATCTTGTAGATGGATTTGTGGATTTAGTTTGGTAGTAATTTTTTCAATGATAGCATGAGATCGATGTTTAGATTCTATCTATCTTGTATTAATGTAAGGAACTCTAAGGTAAATATCACAATAGGTGGATTCTATCTATATATATCTTGTTTTGGCACATAGTCTCGGAATTTGATTTTAGAAGCACACACATGCGTGAGTTCATCATTCTAACTAGCTAGCTGGGCAAAATATCCTTCTTCGTCTACCTGCGTTCAACAAACTGAAAAAATTATAACAAAGATAGGGTTAATTCATAAAAGCTTGATAAGAAGACATCACAGTACATCTTCGAGAAGCTCCTCTATGACGAGCTCCTCGAAGATGTTTGAGGATAGGATCCTAAGACAACTTCGAGAGAAGCTCCGCCGTAGTGGTGTCCCTCTGGCACCATCTTGGAGTTAATAACTTCTCTAGCTATAGATTAATACACCGAGTAACTAAAACAATTCACATATTAGGGAGTGCCTCTATGGCGAGCTCCTCGAAGATGTCTGAGGACGGGATCCTAAGACATCTTCGAGAAGCTCTGCCGTAGTGGTGTTCCTGCTCTCGCACACCATCTTTCAGTTTATATCTTCTCTAGCTAGATCAGTATGCTGGTGGAGCTAACTAATTTCACATATTAGAGAGTGCCTCTGCGGCGAGCTCCTCGAAGATGTCTGAGGACGAGGTCCTAAGACATCTTCGAGAAGCTCCGCCGTAGTGGTGTCCCTGGTCTCGCACACCATCTTGCAGTTCTTCACAAGAACGCATACCTATTTATAGATTAAGCAGCCCAACATAGTGTCGGGCACTGATGACATAATGTCGACACACTCACCCCTGGCATAGTGCTGCCACCCACCCAAAATAGTGTCGTCATTTAATTTACGGGCTTAGTGCTGCCCACTAAGGACATAGTGTCGACATGTTGTCTCCACATCCACATTTAGTCCTGGTTGGTGCCTCCAACCGGGACTAAAGGTTCATCATATCTTTAGTCCCGGTTGCTGGTTTTAATTTTGTTTTTTAGATTAGTACTAATTAATTATGATTATGCTGCCACCCACCCAAAATAGTGTCGTCATTTAATTTACTGGCTTAGTGCTGCCCACTTAGGACATAGTGTCGACATGTTGTCTCCATATCCACATTTAGTCCCGGTTGGTGCCTCCAACCGGGACTAAAGGTTCATCATATCTTTAGTCCTGGTTGCTGGTTGTAATTTTGTTTTTTACATTAGTACTAATTAATTATGATTATGTTTGATGTACTTAATTAATTATATAATGCAGATGAGCCGGCAATGGATGTACGCTGACCGACTCTCTAACGAGTTCATTAAAGGCGTGCATTCTTTTCTTCTTGTGTCCGAGGCAAACAAGCAGAATGGTTTTATGTCTTGTCCATGTGGTGTCTGTCGGAATCATAAGGAATACTCTTCCTCAAGAGTCCTTCACGACCACTGTTTGGTCGGTTTCATGACCGGCTATAATTGTTGGACCAAGCACGGAGAAAGAGGGGCTATGATGGAAGACAACGAAGAAGAAGAGAATGACAACGACTACCCTGAATACGATGGTACTACAATGGAAGACATTGATGAAGAAAAAGATGAAGAACGGGCATCAGATCTGCCCGATGATGATCTTAGTCGGGCCATTGCTGATGCCCAGGAAGAATGCGTAACTAAAAGGGAGAGGTTGAAGTTCAAGAAGATGTTAGAGGATCACAACAAATTGTTGTACCCAAATTGTGAAGATGGGCACAAAAAACTAGGTAGCACACTAGAATTGCTGCAATGGAAGGCAGAGAACGGTGTGACTGACAAATGATTTGAAAAGTTGCTGAAAATAATGAAGAAGTTGCTTCCAAAGGATAACGAACTGCCCGCCAAGACTCTGAAGCAAAGAAGGTTGTCTGCCCTCTAGGATTAGAGGTGCAGAAGATACATGCATGCATTAATGACTGCATCCTCTACCACAGTGAGGAGTACGAGAAGTTGGATGCATGCCTAGTATGCACTTCATTGCGGTATAAGATAAGACGAGATGACCCTGGTGATGTTGAGGGCGAGCGCCGCATGAAGAGGGTTCCTGCCAAGGTGATGTGGTATGCTCCTATAATACCACGGTTGAAACGTTTATTCAGGAACAAAGAGCATGCCAAGTTGTTGCGATGGCACATGGAAGACCGTAAGAAAGACGAGATGTTGAGACACCCCGCTGATGGGTCACAGTGGAGAAAAATCGAGAGAGAGTTTCCGGACTTTGCAGGTGATGCGAGGAACTTATGGTTTGGTCTAAGTACAGATGGCATGAATCCTTTTGGGGAAGCGAGCTGCGATCCATAGCACCTAGCCTGTGACTCTGTGTATCTATAACCTTCCTCCTTGGTTGTGCATGAAGCGGAAGTTCATTATGATGCCAGTGCTCATCTGAGGCCCGAAGCAACCCGGCAACAACATTGATCTGTACCTAAGGCCATTAGTTGAAGAACTCTTATAGTTGTGGCACGGACAAGGTGTACGTGTGTGGGATGAGAACAAGCAGGAGGAATTTGACCTACGAGCGTTGTTGTTCATAACAATCAATGATTGGCCTGCTCTTAGTAACATTTCAGGACAAACAAACAAGGGATACAATGCATGCACACACTGTTTAAACGAGACTGAAAGTATATATTTGGATAAATGTAAGAAGAATGTGTACCCAAGGAATCGTCGTTTTCTTCTGCCCACGCACATCCTAAGAAAGAAAGGTAAGCATTTCAATGGTGAGACAGACAGCCGGTGTAAGCCTATCTGCTGTACTGGTGATGATGTATTTGATATGACGAAGGATTTAAAAGTAATCTTTGGAAAGGGTCCTGGTAGACAATCTGTTCCGAAGGACGATGTCGGACACGCACCCATGTGGAAAAAGAAATCTATATTTTGGGAGCTACCCTATTGGAAAGTCCTAGAGGTCCGCTCTGCAATTGACGTGATGCACCTGACGAAGAATCTTTGCGTGACGCTGCTAGGCTTCTTGGGCGTGTATGGGAAGAGCAAAGATACACCTGAAGCACGGCAGGACCAACAACATATAAAAGACCGAGACGGCATGCATCTATAGCTGTTTGAAGGTACTGCTAGCTACGCTCTTACCAAAGAAGAGAAGGAAATCTTTTTTGAAGTCCTTTACAGTATCAAGGTCCCGTCTGGTTTCTCGTCGAACATAAAGGGAATAATAAATATGGCAGAGAAAAAATTTCAAAACCTAAAGTCTCATAGCGCCACGTGCTTATGACCCGGTGCTTCCGATTGCATTGAGGGACTCCTGTGGAAAATGTTAAGTACCCATTGTGAAGCTATGCGTTTCTCAATGCAATTTCTCAAAAGGTAATCAGTCTAGATAGTCTACTAAGGTTCTGAAAGATGTGGTCCAATGTCTTGTCGACCGAGTTGGTGTTCCCACCATCGTTCTTCAATATTATGACTCACCTCCTAGTTCACCTAGTCGACGAGATTAACATTCTTGGTCCTGTATTTCTACACAATATGTTCCCCTTTGAGAGGTTCATGGGAGTGTTAAAGAAATATATTCATAGCCGTGCTAGGCCAGAAGGAAGCATCTCAAAGGGATATGGAATAGAGGAGGTCATTGAGTTTTGTGTTGACTTTATTCCTGACCTTAAGCCCATCGGTGTTCCTGAATCATGGCATGAGGGTAGAATTAGTGGAAAAGGCACGCTAGGAAAGAAAGCAAGGATATGTATGGACGAACATTCTCTCACTAAAGCACACTACACAGTTCTGCAAAGTTCCACCTTGGTGGCTCCGTATATCGAGGAACACAAGAATATTGTACACTCCAACAACCCGGGGAAGCCTGGCTCCTAGATTAGAGATGAACATATGAAGACTTTTGGCGGATGGTTGCAGACACATCTCATGAATGACATAAATATTGGAGAGAAGTTGTACTTGTTGGCCAGGTCACCATCTTCGACTATATTGACTTTCCAAGGGTACGAGATAAATGGGAATACATTTTACACGATCGCCCAAGATAAAAAGAGCACCAATCAAAACAGTGGTGTCCGATTTGATGCAACAGACGAGAATGGGCAAAAGGATGCATATTATGGTTACATAGAGGAGATATGGGAACTTGACTATGGACCTTTTTTAAGGTTCCTTTGTTTCAGTACAAATGGGTCAAGCTGACAGGAGGCGGGGTTGAGGTAGACAAGAAATACAGAATGACAACAGTGGATCTCAACAACCTTGCGTATAGAAATGAACCATTTGTCCTAGCCAATGATATGGCTCAGGTTTTTTATGTGAAGGACATGTCTAATAAACCGAGAAAAAGGAAAGATAAGCAAAAGAATACAGCATCCGATGAGCCAAAGCGCCACATAGTTCTTTCAGGAAAAAGAAACATCGTGGGGGTGGAGGATAAGGCAGACATGTCAGAAGATTATGATAAGTTTCATGAAATTCCGCCCTTCGCTGTGAAGGATGACCCAAGCATCCCGTTAAGTAAGGAAGATGCTCCATGCTTACGGATTAGAAGAAAACCCTAACATGTGTGGATGATGGTGATGTACAATATTATTAAACCTTTATTTTTAATGATCTTCTTATATGTATATGGATATGAACTATCTCGATCTCAATAGGTACTATTGCAACTTGTTGTGGCCAGACATTTATTAATATTAAAACGTAAAAATTAGTCATAATCATATCTAGCCCTATAGTACACAGCTTCAGGGTCGTCTTCGGAATCGTCATCGTCGTCGCTCATAGCACATGGATGGATCCTCAGCCCTTCCTCGTAGCATGCGGATGGATCCTCCAGCCTCGGATTCATGACACGCAGGGGAGGGGGCTCCCGGATGACGACCCAGTACGCCCTAGGCCTTCACCACCACCACCATTCTTGTGGCTATGCGACTGGTGAAAGTGCGGGTACCTCAGGCGAGGGTGGTCTCCCATGGCGATGTAGCGCATCACACCGGTGATAGTCTGGTTCGCCCACCACAGGCGATGACCAGCCTCGTTGTGGTTCACTGGGGGCGGGCCGTCACCCTCATACCTGGCGAGCTCCCTTTCTCGCCAGTTTGCGAAGAAGGCATTCCAGGTGTCGAGGTTGTCGGGATCCCAATGGGGATCCATCCACTGCTCCGGCGTGAGCTCGAGGTAGAAGTGGTTCGTGATGGCTGCCTGGCGGGCCGAACCTTGAGGCACAGGAGGAACAGGAACCCCTCCAGCGCTCAGCATCCATCCAGCGGGCAGCCGGTACCTCGGTGGGCATGGGTAGCTGGAGGCGCACAGCGCCTCGGTCTTCTCGAGCGTCAGAAAGGCCCAGTAAGCGGTGTCCATTGTTGTGAGAGAGAAGGTGTGGATGTGTGGATGGACATGGCGGTCGACCTAGATATAGAGGGACATGGCAGGAGAACATGGCGGGAAGCGGGGGAAATGGCGGGAGAACATGGCGGGAAGCGGGGGAAATGACGGGAAGCGGGAGAAATAGCGGGAAAACATGGCGAGAAGCGGGGGAAATGGCGGGAAGCGGGGGAAATGGCGAGAAAATATGTTTTAGTCCTAGTTAATAGTTTTAGTATTAAATATTACATTTCTATTTCTAATGAGTCTATTATTTTTTGTGAATATTTTGGTATATTATATGTATTTTTCCGTTTTTAAATAATAAACTATATTTTTCCAACATTTGTACTAAATATAATACTTGTTAAACAATAGATAATTTCATTTAAGTTGTATAATAAAGTATGATAATAGATTTAAATTATAGATCTTTTTCTGAAAATTTTGATATATAATACAAATTTTCTAAAAAATATAAACCATTTTTGGTTTTGGCGCCAAAAATAACCTTTAGCCCCGGTTTGTAATAAAGACCGGGGCTAAAGGGGTGTGGCGCGCGGGAAGAGCGGTGGTCGAAAACACCTTTAGTCCCGGGTTGTAATACGAACCGAGGCTAAAGGGGGACCTTTAGCCCCGGTTCGTATTGCAACTCGGGGCTAAAGGGGGGGGTGGGTGGTATAAATACCCCACCCCCACCCCGGGTCCTGCCACGATCCGGAGAGCCAGATCACTTCTTCCTAGAGGAGCTCGCCGCCCACGCCGTTCTTCTGCCGCCGCCTTACTCGTCCGTCTTGCCTCGTGCGTCTCATCTTGCCGCCCGTCGTCTTGCCATTGCCGTCATGCGTTTAGGTGATCGCCATGCCACAGTCCCGTATTTAGGGTTAATTAGTTGTTAATTTTGGTTATATGTTGTTAATTTTGATTAATTAGTATTTAGGGTTAGTTAGTATATTAGTATTAGGTTAGTATTTACTATTATTATATTAGTATTTAGGGTTAATTAGTATTTAGGGGTAGTTAGTATTTATGGTTAATTAGTATTTATGATTAATTAGTATTTAGAGGTAGTTAGTATTAGTATTAGGTTAGTATTAGTTAGTATATTAGTATTAGTTACTATTTACTATTATTATTAGTATTAGTATTTAATAGTTAGTATTAGTATTAGGTTAGTATTAGTTAGTATTTAATATTAATATTAGTTAGTATTAGTATTAGGTTAGTATTTAGTTAGTATTAGGTTAGTATTTAGTATTAGTATTACTATTAGGTTAATTGTATAGGTTAGTATTTATCTAGGGTTAGTTAGAATACTTAGTTAATTAGGTTTAGTTTAGTTAGTGTTAGGTTTAGGGTTAGTGTTATTAGGGCAATACTTAGTGATTTAGTTACTGTTTATGTTTTATGATTGTTTATTGCTATTATTTAGTTATGCCATGTCCACCTCGTCCGAGCCTACTGGACTCCGTCGGGGATGTCCGAGTCTGGATTCCGCCGGGTTGGCACTGGGAGGTGCTACCTGTCGGGTGTTGGAATTATGCCCTAGAGGCAATAATAAAGATGTTATTGTCATAATTCTTATTCATGATAAAGTTTATATTCCATGCTAGAATTGTATTAAGCGGAAACATTAATACTTGTGTGGTTTGTGAACAACACCGTGTCCCTAGTACGCCTCTATGGACTAGCTCATTGATCAATGATGGTTAAGGTTTCCTAACCATAGACATGAGTTGTCTATTGATAATGAGATCATATCATTGGGAGAATGATATGGTGGACAGACCCAAACTAAGCGAAGCAATTAGATCGTGTCTTTGTGTTCATCTTTGCGAAGCTTTTCCTATGTCAAATATTGTATTCCTTAGACCATGAGATAATACAACTCCCTGGTATCGGAAGAAAGCTTTGAGGTCATCAAACGTCATCCTATGAAAGGGTGATCATAAAGGTGTCTCTCATGTGATCGGAAAGTATCTGTTGGGTTGTATGTATCAAGATGGGATTTGTCCCTCCCAAGTCGGAGAGATATACTTCGGGCCCACTCGGTAATCGATATCAACACCGCTTGCAAGCATGTGGTTAAGGAGTTAATCACAAAGTGATATCGAATTATGGAACGAGTAAAGTACTTGCTGTGAACGAGATTGAACTAGGTATGACGGTACCGACGATCGAATCTCGGGCAAGTAAAATATCGCGAGACGAAGGGAATATATATATGGGATTGATTGAATCCTGGCATCGTGGTTCATCCGATATGATCATCTATGAATGTGTGGGAGTCAATATGGGTGCCTAGACCCCGCTGTTGATTATTGATAGAAGATCATGTCTGCATATTCTCGAACCAGAGGTCACACATAACGTGTCTCGACGCTAGGATAGATTGGATACTTGGTTTATGAATTTTGTTGAGTCTCGGATGGGATCCGGGATATCACGAGAGGTTCCGGAATGGTCCGGAGAATAAGATTCATATAAGGCAGTGCAGTTTTTGGAGTTCGGAATTGTTCCGGGTTAATCGGTATTGTACCAGAAGCTTCTAGAACCTTCCAGAAAGGGGCCAACGTGGTCCCACCTTCCGGGAGGGGGCATGGGCCTATGAGGGAGTGTCCTGGCCGCATTGGGCCAGGGGCACAAGGCCCCATATGGCCCAGCCGATCCTAGATAAGTTTAACTCGTTTAAACTAGAGATAGGATTTCTAGATAAGGGAGAGTTTAAATCGTTTAAACTAGAGATAGGATTTCTAGATAAGGGAGAGTTTAAATCGTTTAAACTAGATATAGGCTTGGAGGATGGGCAAGGGCTGGCCGCACCCCCCCTCTATATATAGAGGGCTGGTGCGCCCCCTCCCACCTAACCTACACCTTCCTCCAAACCCTAGTAGCCCTGCTGCCTTCCTCTCTCCCTCCCGACTGTTTGTAGGCGAAGCCCTGCTGGAGAATTTCTCCACCACATCCTCCGCGCCGTGGCGTTGTAGATCCAATCTATCTCTCCACCATACTTGCTGGTTCGAGGAAGGAGGAGACGTCGAGGTGCCACGTGTGCATCTCACGAGGCACCGCCACTTGTGGTGCTAGATCGGATCGAATGCGAGGAGGAGAAGCGAGTACGACTACATCACCCACGTTCCGACGTAACGCTATCTGCGAATCTTCAAGGGTATGAAGATCTAATCCAATCTCTCTCGTTGTTTGCATCTCCTAGATTAGATCTTGGCTTTCCTCTGCTCGCCCGTAGAAAATTTTATTTACTATGCTTGCGAAACCCTTGATGGTATCGAGCTAGATCTATGCGTAGATGTGTTTCACGAGTAGAACGCAACATGGTTGTTGCGGCGTTGATGTTTTCTGTTGCAAGCCTCTTGTTTGTGTTCTTCTTATGGCGGGATAGTGAGATTGAAGCGGTCCAGGCCAACCTTACGCGACGCCGTCATGACCGCCCGACTTGACGTGTGGCTTGTACCATACATGCGCTGGTGGATGTCGGTTTCTCTCACTATAGTTGTCATGGGATTAACACCGAGTTTGGCAACCATAATATCACCGTTGGCTTTCCGTATGTAAGAATCGTTCTTAGCATCTACTCCCATAAGCCACGTAAAACATGCAACAACAAAGTAGAGGCGTCTAACTTGTTTTTGCAGGAGTGTTTTACGTGATATGGTATGGCCCAAGATGTGATGTGTATAATGTATGCGATGATCATGTTTTGTAATGTTTCACGACTTGCATGTCGATGAGTACACAACCGGCCAGAGCCATATGGTTGTCTTTATAATTGTGTATGACCTGCGAGTCAACTTCTTATACGCCATGTAATAGCTTTACTTTATCGCTAAGTAGTTAGCAATAGTTGTAGTTGCTATTCGTGGTGGAGGCAATCATGGTGAAGTGATGGAGATCATGCCGGAACGCACAAGATGGAGATCATTGCGCGAAGATTGGCTATACCATGTCACATAAAGTTATATGCATGTGATGTTTATCCTTTTATGTATCTTATTATGCTTAGATCGCGACAGTAGCATTATAAGATGATTCCTCACTTAAAGATCAAGATAAAACTATGTTCTCCCCAAGTATGCACCGTTGCGAAAGTTCGTCGTGTCTAGGCATCACGTGATGATCGGGTGCTATAGACTCTACGCTCACATACAACGCGTGCAAGCCAGTTTTTGCACACGCGGAAATACTTGGGTCTAACTTGACGAGCCTAGCATGTACAGACATGGCCTCAGAACACATGAACCGAAAGGTTAAGCATGAGTCATATGAATGATATGATCGACACTTCGTTGTCCACCATTGAAACCACATCTCTTCTCGTGAAGATCGGATTAGGTGTGGTGAATTTGGATCGTGTTCACTAAACAACTTGAGGGATGTTGAATTTAGTGGGAGTTCATCTAGTAATTTGATTAAAAGTTGAACTAGTTATCATGAACATAGTCTAATTTGTACTTGCAAATATTGTAGATCACATGGCTAAGTCCAACTTCAACTTCAACATTTTTGCTGAGAAAGAAAAGCTTAAGAACAATGGGTCTAACTTCACCAACTGGTTCCGCAATCTAAGAATCATTCTGCGGCGGACAAAAGGACTATGTCCTTGGGAAAGCGTTAGGTGACCCCCTGCAATGCTACGCTGATGAGAAAGCTGTCTATCATCGCAAGAAAGATGATTATGGTGTGATTAAGAGCACCATGTTGTTTGCTATGGAACCGAACTTCAAAATCGTTTTGAAAACTATCCCGGCCCTTTGAGATTCTCGAGGAGCTGAAAACCATGTTTGGACTCAGCCCGCTCGAGAGATATGAGATCTCCAGAAGTTCTTTAAGCGCAAGATGGAGGAAGGGAGTTCCGTTAGTGAGCACGCCATTAAGATGTCGGCTACACTCAACGCCTTTGAGCAAGCGGACTGCAAGATTCGGAGGAGCTCAAGATTGTGAGGTTTTGAAATCACTCCTCCCAGCTACAAAAGTTTTGTAGTGACTCATAATCAGATTGGTTCCACTGATACGATCACCGAGCTCTTCGCAAAGCTGAAGGCTGCGGAGGTGGACATCAAGAAGGATAATCATGTGTTGATGGTCAACAAGCCCTCCTTTAAGAAAGGTAAGGGTGCAAATAAGCCCTTCAAGAAAAGGCGGCAAGCGTTGCCCTGCTGAGAAGAAGCTCAAGTATGGACCTAAGCTGGACACCGAGTGCTTCTATTGCAAGGACAAGGGTCACCGAAGCATAATCGTCCAAGTACTTAGCGGACAAGAAGGCTGGCACCATCAAAGGTATATTTGATATACATGTTATTGATGTTTTCCTTACTAGCCCTTGTTGTAGTGCACGGGTATTTGATCTTGGTTCGGTTGGTAATATTTGTAACTCAAGCAGAGCTACAAAATGAGCGGCTTGTAGGGATGAGGTGACGATCTTGGCGTTGGCAATGGATCAAGAGTTGATGTGATGGCCGTCGGCACGCCTCCTTAGTTTTACCTTCGGATTAGTTTTAAACCTTAATAAATGTTATTATGTGCCTGCGTTGAGCATGAACATTATTTCTGGATCGTGTTTATTGCAAGACGGTTATTCATTTAAATCGGAGAATAATGGTTGTTCTATTTATATGAGTAACATCTTTTATGGTCATGCACCTCTTGTGAATGGTTTATTTCTTCTAAATCTCGAAAGGGATGAAACACACATCCATAACATTGAGGCTAAAAGATGCAAAGTAGATAGTGATAATACTACTTATTTGTGGCACTGTTGTCTAGGTCATATTGGTGTAAAGCGCATAAAGAAACTCCATTCTGATGGACTTTTGGAGTCTCTTGATTTTGAATCATTTGACACATGCGAACCATGCCTCATGGGCAAGATGATCAAAACCCCGTTCTCCGGTATGATGGAGCGAGCAACGGACTTGTTGGAAATCATACATACCGATGTATGCGGACCGATGAGTGTTTCGACGCGCGGTGGATATCGCTACTTTCTCACTTTTACCGATGACTTAAGTAGATATGGGTATATCTATTTAATGAAACATAAATCTGAAACGTTTGAAAAGTTCGAAGAATTTCAGAATGAAGTGGAGAACCATCGTAACAGAAAGATTAAGTTTCTACGATCCGATCGTGGGGGCGAATATTTGAGTTATGATTTTCTCACGCATCTCCAAGCAAGTGGAATCGTTTCACAACTCACGCCACCCGGAACACCACAGCAAGAATGGTGTGTTCGAGCCGGAATCGAACCCTATTAGATATGGTCCGATCGATGATGTCTCTTACTGATTTGCCGTTATCATTTTGGGGTTATGCATTAGAAACCGCTGCATTCACTTTAAATAGGGCTCCATCTAAATCTGTTGAGACGACACCGTATGAACTGTGGTTTGGTGCTAAACCTAAGTTGTCGTTTCTTAAAGTTTGGGGATGCGAAGCTTACGTCAAGAAGTTGATGCCGGACAAGCTCCAACCCAAAGCGGAGAAATGCGTCTTCATAGGATACCCTAAGGAAACTATTGAGTATACCTTCTATCACAGAACCGAAGGCAAAGTGTTTGTCACAAAGAACGGTTCCTTTCTTGAGAAGGAGTTTCTCTCGAAAGAAGTGAGTGGGAGGAAAGTAGAGCTAGACGAGGTTATTGAACCTTCTCTTGAATTGGAGAGTAGCAGCACCTGAAATTGTTCGGTCCGCTGAACCAACAATAGAGGAAGCTAATGACAAGGATCATGAAGCTTGGACGATCTGCTCTTGAGCGTCGCAGGTCGACAAGGTCGCGTGCCCTCCCGAGTGGTACGGCAACCCTGTCTTGACTGTCTTGTTAGTAGAAGACAGCGAACCTAAGAACTATGAGGAAGCGATGATGAGCCCAGACTCTGAGAAATGGCTAGAAGCCATGAAATCCGAATTGGGATCCATGAGCGAAAACCAAGTATGGACTTTGGTGGACCCTCCTAGCGACCGAAAAAGGCCGTTGAGTGAAAATGGATCTTCAAGAAGAAAACGGACGCGATGGTAATGTTACCGTCTATAAAGCACGGCTTGTTGCGAAAGGTTTTCGACAAGTTCAAGGTGTTGACTACGATGAGACTTTCTCTCCGTGGCGATGTTTAAGTCCATTCGGATTTTATTAGCAATTGCTGCGTTTCATGATTATGAAATATGGCAAATGGATGTCAAGACTGCTTTCCTCAATGGCAACATTGATGAAGAGTTGTATATGATGCAACCCGAAGGTTTTGTCGATCCTAAGGATGCTGATAAAGTATGCAAACTTCAGCGTTCCATTTATGGAATGAAGGAAGCGTCGGAGTTGGAACCTTCGTTTTGATCAAGTGATCAAGAGCTTTGGATTTGTTCCAAATTGCTATGAAGCCTGCATCTACAAGAAAGTGAGTGGGAGCTCGGTGACGTTTCTGGTACTATATGTGGATGACATATTGATTATTGGAAATGACATCGACATGCTTAACGATGTGAAGAGTTATTTGAACAAGTGTTTTTCAATGAAAGACCTAGGTGAAGCTGCTTATATATTGGGCATCAAAATCTATAGAGATAGACAAAGACGCCTGATAGCTTTAAGCCAGAGTACATACCTAGACAAAGTTCGAAAAGGTTCAGAATGGATAAGGCATTGAAAGGTTCAAAGGCCTATGTTGTCGTAAGATATTGAGCAAGGCTCGGTGTTCACCACCTGAAATGATAGGGAAGCTATGAGCAAAGTGCCTTATGCCTCGACCATAGGTTCCATCATGTATGCCATCTTTGTACTAGACGGATGTGTCCAATGCTCTTAGTTTGACGAGAAGATATCAAAGTGATCCAGGAGTGGAACACTGGACAGCCGTGAAGAACATCCTAAGGTACCTAAATAGGACTAAAGAAATGTTCTTAGTCTATGGGGGTGATGAACAGCTCGTCGTAAAAGGTTACGTCGATGCTAGTTTCGACACCGACAAGGATGATGCTAAATCTCAGACAGGATACGTGTATATTTTGAATGGAGGAGCTGTGAGCTGGAGAAGCTGCAAGCAAAGCGTGGTCGCGGGATCTACAGTAGAAGCGGAATACATGGCTGTTGCAGAAGCGTCAAGTGAAGGAGTTTGGATCAGGAACTTCATCACTGAGCTTGGCGTGGTTCCAAGTGCATTGGACCCACTGGAGATATTGTGTGACAACACTGGCGCCATAGCACTCGCTAAGGAACCAATATATCATCCAAAGACCAAGCATATCAACCGCAAGTTTCATATAATCCGAGATTATATAGCAGATGGAGATCTGAAGATCAGCAAAGTACATACAGATCTGAATGTCGCAGATCCATTGACTAAACCTCTTCCACGTGTAAAACATGATCAGCACCTCAGTGCCATGGGTGTAAGATTGTTGCCAAATGTAAACTAGATTATTGACTCTAGTGCAAGTGGGAGACTGTTGGAATTATGCCCTAGAGGCAATAATAAAGATGTTATTTTTATAATTCTTGTTCATGATAAAGTTTATATTCCATGCTAGAATTGTATTAAGCGGAAACATTAATACTTGTGTGGTTTGTGAACAACACCGTGTCCCTAGTACGCCTCTATGGACTAGCTCATTGATCAATGATGGTTAAGGTTTCCTAACCATAGACATGAGTTGTCAATTGATAATGAGATCATATCATTGGGAGAATGATATGGTGGACAGACCCAAACTAAGCGAAGCAATTAGATCGTGTCTTTGTGTTCATCTTTGCGAAGCTTTTCCTATGTCAAATATTGTATTCCTTAGACCATGAGATAATACAACTCCCTGGTATCGGAAGAAAGCTTTGAGGTCATCAAACGTCATCCTATGAAAGGGTGATCATAAAGGTGTCTCTCAGGTGATCGGAAAGTATCTGTTGGGTTGTATGTATCAAGATGGGATTTGTCCCTCCCAAGTCGGAGAGATATACTTCAGGCCCACTCGGTAATCGATATCAACACCGCTTGCAAGCATGTGGTTAAGGAGTTAATCACAAAGGGATATCGAATTATGGAACGAGTAAAGTACTTGCTGTGAACGAGATTGAACTAGGTATGACGGTACCGACGATCGAATCTCGGGCAAGTAAAATATCGCGAGACGAAGGGAATATATATATGGGATTGATTGAATCCTGGCATCGTGGTTCATCCGATATGATCATCGATGAATGTGTGGGAGTTAATATGGGTGCCCAGACCCCGCTATTGATTATTGATAGAAGATCATGTCTGCATATTCTCGAACCCACAGGGTCACACACTTAACGTGTCTCGACGCTAGGATAGATTGGATACTTGGTTTATGAATTTTTGTTCGGAGTCTCGGATGGGATCCGGGATATCACGAGAGGTTCCGGAATGGTCCGTAGAATAAGATTCATATAAGGCAGTGCAGTTTTTGGAGTTCGGAATTGTTCCGGGTTAATCGGTATTGTACCGGAAGCTTCTAGAACCTTCCAGAAAGGGGCCTGTTGGAGATATGCCCAAGAGGCAATAATAAAGTGGTTATTATCATATCTTCATATTTATGATAAATGTTTACATACCATGCTATAATTGTATTAACAGGAAACATTAATACTTGTGTGATTTGTAAACATAAAAGAGTCCCTAGTAAAGCCTCTTGTTAAACTAGCTTGTTGGTTAATATATGATCATGGTTTCCTGATCATGAACATAGAGATGTTATTAACAACAGGGTCATATCATTAGGAGAATGATGTGATGGACATACTCCTATAGATAAGCATAGCATAAAGATCAAGTCATTTCAATAGTTCAATTGCTATATGCTTTCTGATACATAGTAACCTGATTCCTTCGACCATGAGATCATGCATATCACCTTTACCGGATGGATGCTTTGATGTCATCAAACACCACACCGTAACAGGGTGGTTATAAAGGTGGCATTGAGTGTTTGGAAAGTATTGGTTGAGACACATGGATCAAGAGTGGGATTTGTCCATCCACATGACGGATAGATATACTCTGGGCCCTCTCGGTGAAATGTCATCCAATTAGCTTGCAAGCATGTGACTGGCTCACAAGGGATCACATATCACGGAACGAGAAAAGAGTACTTATCAAGAACGAGGTTGAACTAGGTATGCGAGATACCGACGATCATAACCTCGGATAAGTAACATATCGTGAGACAAAGGGAAATTGGTATCGTATGTAAGTGGTTCATTCGATCACAAAGTAATCGTAGAAATATGTGGGAGCCATATGAATTTCCAGATTCCTCTATTGGTTATTGTTCGGAGAAGTGTCTCGATCATGTCCGCATAATTCACGAACCGTAGGGAGACACACTTAAGGATTCGACGTTGTTTGAGTAGTTATGGTATTATGAGAAAGAGACCGAATGTTGTTCGGAGTCTCGGATGGGATCCGGGATATCACGAGGAGATCCGGAATGGTCCGGAGAATAAGATTCATATAAGGAAAGTCCCATTTCGGAGTTGGGGAATGGTTCCGGTGTTTTCATCGGGAATGTTCTAGAATGTTCCGGAATGTCCGGCACTCCGGAGGGGAAGGGTACATGAATGTGTCATTGTAAGTTGGAATGATTGCATCATGTACTAAGTGTTCTTGCTGTCCCAAATAAAGGATTAAATTAAATCCTAAATTGAAAAGTCAAACGGCTAGTTTGAAAGTCAAACGACAATTTTGGGAAGTGGGAAAAGAGGAGGAGGTGAAGCCGAGTTGGGGAGGGAGTCCTCCCCAAGCCGGCGCCCCACCCAAGCCGAGTTGGGGAGGGACTCCACTCCCTCCCCTTGGCCGGCCAGCCCCTCCCACCTATATAAGGAGGGGCAGGGCTCCCTCCTAGCACACACAAGTTTCCACCTCTAGATCTCCGGTTTAGAGCCGTTTTGGTTTAGAGCTTCTAATTGCTTTAGCCAGTGGTTTAGAGCCTTCTAATTGGTGTGTCTAATTACTAGACCACTAATAGCCTCTCTCATAAGCTCCACCATACTCGCACCGGCTTAAGGCGAAGCCTCATGGGATTTCCCTCTACTTCGGTACCACGCCGTTGTCAGCCGAATCGCGAGGAGAGTGCTACAACCTCCGCTCGCTGGAACAAGGAGAGGAAGGTCTTCGTCAGTACCGAACGTGTGACCGATCAAGGAGCGCTGCCGGAACGTGGCGCGGGAAGGATCGTCTACGCGATCTTGAGATCGGAAAGAGTACGACTACATCACCCACGAGAATCTGCTCTCGTTAACCGCTTTGGAATCTTCGAGGGTGAGTTCCTCTATCGACTCGTTGCTACAATCTAGTAGATAGATCTTGGCTTGTTTGTTTGTATGCGATAGAAAATTTTGTTTTCCATGCTACGAATCCCTACAAAGGGTATCGAGCCGTGTCTATATGTAGATCTGCACAGAGTAGAACACAATGGTCATTGTGGGCATTGATGCTTTATTGTAGATTGCTTTTTGTGTACTTTGCATCTAGCGGTATGTTGGGATGAAGCCCGGCTAACCTTACATGACATCGTTCATGAGACTTGCTCCACGCTTGACATGCAACTTGTATTGCATAAGTGGCTCTGCTGGTGCCTGCTTTCTCCTAGCATAGTTAAGATCCAATTTACAACGGGTAATCAACAATGCTAGTATCAATGTTGTGGTTCTTGTTCGTAAGTTAGAACGACACTTATTGAAAGCCCCAAACCACGTAAAATATGCAAAGAAAGTAGAGGCGTCTAACTTTGTTTTGTGGGTGTCTTGATGATGTGATATGGCCATGATTGTGATTATATTTGATGTATGCAATGTTCCTTATTGTAAGTTGGCAACCGGTGAGCCATATGGTTGTCTTTAATTTCTGTTAAGACCGCGTGTCTATTCAAAATAGTTGTAATAGTTGAAGCTGGTGGGCGACAACCATGAAGAAGCGTCATTGACCTTGATGCTATGCCGGTGATGATGGAGATCATGTTCGTGCTTGAAGATGGAGATCGGAAGCACAAAGAAGAAAGGCCATATCATATCACATATTATGAATTGCATGTGATGTTAATCCTTTATGCATCTTGTATTGCTTAGTAGACGACGGTAGCATTATAAGATGATCCCTCATGCACATAAATTTCAAGTTCTAAAGTGTTCACCCTTAGTATGCACCGCTGCCAAAGCTTGCTCGCTCAAGCACCACGTGATGATCGGGTGTCTTTGATTCCATGGTGAATACAACGTAAGCAAGCCAGATTTGCTTATGCGGTAGCTAAGGTTTGATCTTGACGAGCCTAGCATGTATGACATGGTCTCGTGAACACGGATCACGAAAGGTAAAGCATGAGTCATATAGTAGATATGATGAACATGTTGATTGTTCGCCATTGAAGCTACATCAACTCTCGTGATGATCGGTTTTGATGTGGTGGATTTGGTTCGTGATCACTAAAACAATGTGAGGGATGTTGTTTTGAGTGGGAGTTCACCTGGATTAATTTAATTATTAATTAGAACTCAATTTATCATAAATTAAATCAAAGGTTATTTGCATAGTTGTTGTAGTCATTGGCATCCGTTTACCACCTTGCGCTTAGTTATAATTGAGATGATAGAACTATAGAATTCTGGTTAGTTACTTTACTTAACTGGTATCGTATTGTTTTGAAGTGTTAATCTAAAGTTTAAAAGTCCTATTGCAAACTTTCAGTAATTTCCGTTACTCCATAAAGTTTAATAATTAGTATTAAAACAAGAGTGACAATTCCAAGTGTTAGTGTTTGAGTATCATGTTTGTCTCCATGATTCTTGATATTCAAAGGATTGTCTTAATATCAAGGTTATCTAGGATCCGAAAGAGTTGTTTGAAACCATGATGTGTGGAAGATATTGTGATATCTGAAATGAAGTTTTGGTTACAACATGATAGAGTATAATATGGCAAAAGTCATGTTCTCATATTTGATGAGAATTTGCAAAAGGTTGGAGACACTAGTTGTCCTAATCTTCCAAAAGGTTTTGGAGAGCAACATTATACTCACGATTCACCGTTATAAGCTAAAGTAGCTTGATCATGGATAAATCCATGATGAAGGTGAATATTTGATGTAGGTAAAATGTTTACTACACCAAGAGTTAACTAAAGAAAGGAATTTGAAAGAACACCAAACATTTGATAATGGTGATCTACTTCAAAGTGCAAGTCCAAAGACATTGGTATTTAACTATACACGCTTTGGACTATGTGTCATATGTATGACTCCACTATTGATGTTGATAGATTCTTTCAAATGTAAAAGGAAATCTTGAAAGAGAATCTCATAAGTATATGGCAGAAAAGAAAAGACTAGAATTGTTCAGTTTAAGTATATAGATGATATACGTGTTATGGCTATATTCTTTGCTTATTAAACAATGTGGTTCTTAAGTATTTGATACTGAATTTGTTGGTGTGAATCGTCATACGAAACAACACAATTCATGAACTACAATGGCCTAAGTAACTAGCAAAAGAATATGTGATGATGTTCATCGAAAACAAATAAAGGGTTATTGTGTTGCTCGTTAAACATCAAAGCTTGCATTCAGTATTTTTTTTATCAGGTATTATGAGAACAAAAGGGTTGTTCAAATAATTGCCGTAATCCATAAAAGATGGATGATTCACAAATCTCGTTGGATAAATCACATCCATAAAACTAGTGCTAAAATTGTCGAAAGACAAATTGATTGAAAGATCACTTAGGAAGTGACATCGCCGTTTAAATTATATTGGAAAGAAAACATGAAGAAACTCCATGTGGATGGGATTTGGAGTCTTTTGATTTTGATCACATGACGCTTGTGAAACTTTCCTAGAGATAATTAAAACTTCGTTCATAGGCCAAAAGGAGCGAAATACTAGCTTATTGGAACTTGTGCATATTGTTGTACGAACTCCATTATGTGTAGTCAAGAGCGATGGATTTCAACTTCATATGCTTTCTTCGAAAATTTGAGTGAATATATGAATATTTACTTAATAAGGATGAAGTATGAAATATTTGAAAAGTTCAAAAGACTTTCAAGATGAAGTGCAAAATCATTGTAACAAGAATATGAATAGTTTATGATAAGATCATAAAGGAAGATATTTGAATTACAAGTTTAGCATAATACCTAAGATTTAAGGAATCGTTCTGTGGATTTGCATTTCCCGAAACACCATAAGAGTATGGAGCGTTCGAGATATGTAATTAAAACCTTGTTTGACATGGTAAGATCAAAGGTGTAATTCATAGAACTGCCATTATATTTTAAAGATTAAAAGCTTTGGAGATTACCGCTTTTCCACTGAAAAGAGCTCCATCATAATCCGCTGAAATGACACCATATAAAGTTATGGTTTGGGATAAAACCCAAGTAGTCCTTTCTTAAACATTGGTATGCTATGCATAAGAAAGATGTTTGCAACCAAAGTCGGATAAACCTGTCTTTGTATTACTGTTAAGTATTCCTCCATAAACACCGGAGACAAAAGTGTTTGTCGCTTAGAACGTCAAGTTTCTTTGAGAAGGAAATTTTTCGTGAAAAGTTAAGTGGGAGGACAATAGAACTTTGATAAGGTTAAAGGAACCTTAGCTATATGTGCAGAGTTGCGCAGCGCCGAAAAGTGTTCCGGAGGCAGCAACAAAACTCATGGCTCACGTACCTCAAAGGTTGTGGTCACGGAGGTCTAAGTTTCTATTGAAACAAGTAGGTCGGATGAACAATCAAATACCAAGATTTGAGGGTTGAATCATTATTTGAGAATAATGAACCTACTACATGCAAAGAAGCGATGATGGGCCCCGACTACTAAATGGCTTGAAGCCATATAATCCGTGATAGTTCCATACACGAGAAATCAAGTTTTGAACTTGAAGGACCCTCGAAAAAGGTGTAAGACCTTGCAGTTGTGTTTGGATCTATAAAGAAGTAGACATGGATGTTTCACATCTATGAAATAGTCGACATGTTGGGAAAGAGTTCACAACAATGTTCAAAGGTTGTATATGACAAGATTTGATCTTTCATAGCGATTTTAGTCTAGACGGATTAATGTAGCAACCACTACATATAATTTGTTATGTGGTAGTAGAATAAACAAAACAAGTTCTTCTAATAGAATGGTTACCTAGGACGTGTGCATGACACAGTCCAAAGGGTTTTGTTAATTCAAAGGATGCTAAAAGCATATGCAAACTTCAATGGTTGAAGTAAGCATAGCGGAGTTGGAATCTTCACTATGATGAAACTGTTAAAAGAGTTTAATTTCATCGGAGACAATGAATATGCTTGCATTTGCAAGAAATTAAGTGGGAGCGCTAAGACATGTTTCTAATACATTATGTGGAAGACATATTGTTGATTGGAAATAATGTATCTTTTATTAACACATATTAAGAATTTCATCCCGATGAAAGACTTAGGCAAAACCCAAATATTTGGCATCAATAGACGCTAATATGGTTGTGCCAGAAGTACATAGACGAGATATTGAATGAATTCAATATAGAAACTACAAGAAAGGTTCTTGTTGCACATAAAGGATTGAAAGAGTTCAATGTTGATGATATATTCAAGTGTATTGGCACTTGGTAAGTGAAACAAAGATTCAAGTATAGATTGATACTTGATGTATGAAATCACAAAGAGTATTTATATCAATCATACTGTGATATGTACAAATCCAGATATGTCCTATGCTATAAATATTATGAGCATATACCGTAATGATTCATAAGATGATCATTGGACGATAGTAAGGATATTCTTATGATCTTTTGGAAGAACTAAGAGTATATTATTTGTAGAAGTGACAAATAGATGGTTAGTTCATTGTAAAAGTACTACATTGATACTAGTTTTGTCACAAAGTACAAATTAAGTTTATCTCAATCTAAATTAAGGGTGGCACAATATAATGGAAAGTGAGTTCCATAATGGATTTGGATGAGTTCCAAAGTGAAGACATTGTGATGATACTTCAACAAAATGCTAACTATATGACTGCTATTATAGAATCAAAAGAGTGCAATTGTGTCAAGTAGATTGTTATCAAAATAGGTGTAGTTAACAGAGCGATAATACTATGAAGATATATTGTGCGACAATATTATCAACATGTTTTAACCCCAAAGAACTAAAGGTCACACCGAAAGACCAAATTATACAAAGCCATCTCATTAGAGAATGAGTGATGCGTAGAGACGCAAAGATATGCAATTACACACGGACCTGGAAGTGTCAGATCCGGAGATCAGTTGACCACTAGCAATCGAGTACATACAACACCGGAAAGCCCTAGGTGTTGAATACACAAAGGTTTGAAACTAGATTATTGACTCTAGTGCAAGTGGGAGACTGTTGGAGATATGCCCAAGAGGCAATAATAAAGTGGTTATTATCATATCTTCATATTTATGATAAATGTTTACATACCATGCTATAATTGTATTAACAGGAAACATTAATACTTGTGTGATTTGTAAACATAAAAGAGTCCCTAGTAAAGCCTCTTGTTAAACTAGCTTGTTGGTTAATATATGATCATGGTTTCCTGATCATGAACATAGAGATGTTATTAACAACAGGGTCATATCATTAGGAGAATGATGTGATGGACATACTCCTATAGATAAGCATAGCATAAAGATCAAGTCATTTCAATAGTTCAATTGCTATATGCTTTCTGATACATAGTAACCTGATTCCTTCACCATGAGATCATGCATATCACCTTTACGGATGGATGCTTTGATGTCATCAAACACCACACCGTAATGTGGTGGTTATAAAGGTGGCATTGAGTGTTTGGAAAGTATTGGTTGAGACACATGGATCAAGAGTGGATTTGTCCATCCACATGACGGATAGATATACTGGCCCTCTCGGTGAAATGTCATCCAATTAGCTTGCAAGCATGTGACTGGCTCACAAGGGATCACATATCACGGAACGAGAAAAGAGTACTTATCAAGAACGAGGTTGAACTAGGTATGCAGATACCGACGATCATAACCTCGGATAAGTAACATATCGTGAGACAAAGGGAAATTGGTATCGTATGTAAGTGGTTCATTCGATCACAAAGTAATCGTAGAAATATGTGGGAGCCATATGAATTTCCAGATTCCTCTATTGGTTATTGTTTGGAGAAGTGTCTCGATCATGTCCGCATAATTCACGAACCGTAGGGAGACACACTTAAGGATTCGACGTTGTTTGAGTAGTTATGGTATTATGAGAAAGAGACCGAATGTTGTTCGGAGTCTCGGATGGGATCCGGGATATCACGAGGAGATCCGGAATGGTCCGGAGAATAAGATTCATATAAGGAAAGTCCCATTTCGGAGTTGGGGAATGGTTCCGGTGTTTTCATCGGGAATGTTCTAGAATGTTCCGGAATGTCCGGCACTCCGGAGGGGGAAGGGTACATGAATGTGTCATTGTAAGTTGGAATGATTGCATCATGTACTAAGTGTTCTTGCTGTCCCAAATAAAGGATTAAATTAAATCCTAAATTGAAAAGTCAAACGGCTAGTTTGAAAGTCAAACGGCAATTTTGGGAAGTGGGAAAGAGGAGGTGAGGAGGAGTTGGGGAGGAGTCCTCCCAAGCCGGGCGCCCACCTGCCGAGTTGGGGAGGGACTCACTCCCTCCCCTTAGGCCGGCCAGCCCTCCCACCTATATAAGGAGGGCAGGGCCCTCCTAGCACACACAAGTTTCCACCTCTAGATCTCCGGTTTAGAGCCGTTTTGGTTTAGAGCTTCTAATTGCTTTAGCCAGCGGTTTAGAGCCTTCTAATTGGTGTGTCTAATTACTAGACCACTAATAGCCTCTCTCATAAGCTCCACCATACTGCACCGCTTAAGGCGAAGCCTCAGGATTTCCTCTACTTCCTGCAGACCACGCCAGTTGTCGGAATCGCGAGGAGAGTGCTACAACCTCCGCTGCTGCTGGAACAAGGAGAGGAAGGTCTTCGTCGAGTACCGAACGTGTGACCGATCATGGGAGCGCTGCCGGAACGTGGCGCTGGAAGGATCGTCTACGCGATCTTGAGATCGGAAAGAGTACGACTACATCACCCACGAGAATCTGCTCTCGTTAACCGCTTTGGAATCTTCGAGGGTGAGTTCCTCTATCGACTCGTTGCTACAATCTAGTAGATAGATCTTGGCTTGTTTGTTTGTATGCGATAGAAAATTTTGTTTTCCATGCTACGAACCCCTACAGGGCCAACGTGGTCCCACCTTCCGGGAGGGGGCATGGGCCTATGAGGGAGTGTCCTGGCCGCATTGGGCCAGGGGCACAAGGTCCCATAGGGCCCAGCCGATCCTAGATAAGTTTAACTCGTTTAAACTAGAGATAGGATTTCTAGATAAGGGAGAGTTTAAATCGTTTAAACTAGAGATAGGATTTCTAGATAAGGGAGAGTTTAAATCGTTTAAACTAGATATAGGCTTGGAGGATGGGCAAGGGCTGGCCGCACCCCCCCTCTATATATAGAGGGCTGGTGCGCCCCCTTCCACCTAACCTACACCTTCCTCCAAACCCTAGTAGCCCTGCTGCCTTCCTCTCTCCCTCCCGACTGTTTGTAGGCGAAGCCCTGCTACAGAAATTCTCCACCACATACACCGCGCCGTCGCGTTGTAGATCCAATCTATCTCTCCACCATACTTGCTGGTCCGAGGAAGGAGGAGACGTCGAGGTGCTGCACGTGTGCATCTCACGGAGGCACCGCCACTTGTGGTGCTAGATCGGATCGGATCGCGAGGAGGAGAAGCGAGTACAACTACATCACCCACGTTCCGATTTAACGCCGCCAGGCGAATCTTCAAGGGTATGAAGATCTAATCCAATCTCTCTCGTTGTTTGCATCTCCTAGATTAGATCTTGGCTTTCCCTCTGTTCGCTTCCGTAGAAAATTTTGATTTACTATGCTGCAAAACCCTTCATCGGGACACGTACCTTGCTGAGAAATCCGGGTATCATCGTCGACCCGGAGCTTCTTTGGTGGCGTCCACGAGGTACATGAGCGGCGTAGAGGGAGCCAACCCCCGAGGAGGTGGTACATCGTCGTATCAGGGAGGAGGACGAGCATGTACGACGATACATGTATCTTTTGGAGACTAGGTTCTCCAATATCTGGCAGGTTCACGGATCTCACCCGATCTATTCTCTGGTGATGATTCCTCTTCTGTGGCTGCAGAGCTCCCGTAGCACAGAACGCAGCAGCCGTGTTCGCTAGTTTGATATGAGCAAGATGTATTAATAATGTACTTTATATTATGAGCAAGATGTATTAGTAATGTACTTTATCTTATATTATTGTACTTTATCTTAATCACTAAGTACTGTATCCGAGTTGTCGCAATTATAATATTCTTTTACTTAATGCAATATTCTTTTTCTGTATTAGTTAAGCTATGGACGGTAGACAGAATGAAGAGGAGCTTCTCAACATGATAGATAAGGATACTGGGGGGTCTTATTATGATGGCTCCGAATATCTTAATTTGTCTGGAGGAGACGATGGTGGAGAAGATAGTGGAGACGATGGTGCTGACCATGGTGAAGACACCATAATAATGATAAACTCCATCGAGGTATATAAAGCCTCTATCGATCGTTCACTGGTATAGATGCACTAATTGATTCGTATATATATATAATGACGAATGTTTCTTCTCTTAGACCTCCGCTTCTGGCCAATCTTCTACAAGGACAAGAGGCCCGACACACAAGTTGCCCGCTGATGTCTGTTTTAGCATTGAGTTAGTCTCTCCGCAGGGTCAACCGCTGGAGCCCAAAGAATCTGCGAATGCATTTACAAGTCAATGCAGAGTGATTGTTAGAGACACCGTCCTGATCACCACGCGAAATTAGAACAAGCCAGGAAAGAAAAAGGATCCAACTGGGGCTAGTTTTGTAGATGACAGAGCGAGAGATACGATGTGGAATTCTCTCATGACACATTTCACCCTACCAGTCTTGGAGACTGATGAGCTCACACAGCAAATGACGAGGAAAGTCAAGCACTTTGCTCTTAAGAAGATGGCCGAACTATTTAAGGAATGGAAAAAAAGATTGTACCACAAATATGTCTTGAAGAAAAAAACTCCTCCATTCACTGGCCCACTAGAGTTGAAGCAGGATAACTGGGCCGCATTTGTGGAATACAAGACCTCGGAACCAGCTAAGGCAATGTCAGCAAAGAATAAGTTAAATACAGCCAAAAAGAAATATCACCATCATATGGGCATAGGTGGCTACAGGAGTGCCATGCCTAAGTGGGATAAAGCTGAGGCTGACCTGGAGGCTAAAGGGGTCACCCCAGCTACGTCTTGTTGGCCCAGGAGGTCAAGAAATTGGGTACTCGGGCATGGGGCATTATTAGACCCAGAAATAGGCGAGATTGTTGCAGCCGAAGAAATTTCTTCACCCAAGAATAAACTTATTAAAGTGATAAAAGAGGTTGAAGAGGGAACGTTTGTTCCTGACATAGAGAACGATGAGCTGACAAAGGCTCTCGGGAATCCTGAAAGGCTGGACGAACAAGAGGGTTTGAACCTTCTTATCCATGGGTTATTGGGTTTCTCGAGCACCTTGACACGTACAGAAGCCGATCGAGAAAAACAAACGGCAAAAAGAGGAGGATACGGAGCGGTTCGCGAGGTTTGAAGCCATGCTGCAGGAGCATCGCCAAGAGCTTAATAAAATTAAAGGACTCCAACAGCAAGATCCTGCACCGGTGATGTCTACGCACTTCTATTCTTGTAGACAGTTGTTGGGCCTCCAAGTGCAGAGGTTTGTAGAACAGCAGCAAATTTTCCCTTAAGTGGATCACCCAATGTTTATCGAACTCAGGGAGGAAGTGGTCAAAGGTATCCCCTCTCAAGCAACCCTGCAATCAAGATACAAGAAGTCTCTTGTGTCCCCAACACACCCAATACACTTGTCGGGTGTATAGGTGCACTAGTTCAGCGAAGAGATAGTGAAATACAAGTGGTATAGGTAATTATAAGTGGTAACGGTGATAGAAGATAACTTGGTGACGTGGAAGAGACTAAAAGCAAACTGAAATAAAGATGGTAGCAAGAAAACATGTAACAGATCTAGTAGCCAACGGTGTTTCATCGCTTAGAAACAAGGCCTAGGGATCATACTTTCACTAGTGAACACTCTCTCATATAAATATCTTCTCTTTATGATACTACTCTTAACTACTCTCCGGTTGAACACTCTAATCGATGGTAGGGCTATAACAGCACACCTCAAAGTAAGTCTTTCCCATTTAGAAAACCCCACACTGTCACCTTGAGCTCTAGATGGTTCCATCAAACACCACAATTTCATAGAGACATCCAACTCCAAATATAACTCATAACAAGTATTTGTAATCTCTAGCCTAAGTGTCACCATGGTGTGCACGCTGTCACTTTCACACACATGGGGAGAGCAGAGATCTATTAAAGCACTTGAGTAGCAAGGTAGATCTATAAATTACAAGCTCATGATCACAATATTATCATGCATAGAAAGAGAGATGAACACATAGCTACCGGTAGAACCCTTAGCCTCGAGAGAGAACTACTCCCTCCTCATCATGGGAATCAGCAATGGTGATGGAGATGGTGATGGAGGTCGATGGAGATGGCTCAGGCATACTTCCAGGGCACTGCCGTGAACAGACTTTTATCTGAATCGCCTTCTTGGTGGCGGCGCTATGAACTTTTGTGGATTTCGATTGACTATTTAGGGTTTTGGTATCGGAGGTTCTTATAGGCGAAGGAGGCAAGGTCGGTGGCGGCAGGCCCATGCCATGCCTGGCCAGCGCCTAGGGGTGGTGGCCACCCTGTGGCCCCTCTCTCTCATACTTCCGGATTCGTGAGTCTTCCGGAAAATAGTAACTTTGGCTTTTGTCCCGTCCAATTCGAGAATATTCATTTTCGACTTCCCGAACCAAAACAGCGTAAAATGTAACCGCACTGTGGCATCTTGTTAATAGGTTAGTCCAAGAAATCGTATGAAAATTACTCCAAAGTTGGAATAAAACACAAGAAAGTAGATAAAACCAAGCATGGAACATAAAAAATTATGGATAGATTTGCAATATATCAACCGGACAGTACAGTCGGCCCATCGCAACGGAAAAGCAGCGTGGCTTCCACGGAGGGCCACGGTAATGATGCAACGATGGATGTGTACCCCGTGGATGCAATTAAGGAGAAGACTAGTTGTGAGCTGCATGTTGAACTGAAGAATATATCCATGAAGGTGGCGGTCGGCTTTGCTTTACCTTCTGCACCGGGAGCGACCTACCATTGCAATCCGATTCTAGCTGGCTATGCTCGTGTCAGTGTGGATGAAATTCAACCTATGTGTCAGTCACTACAACTTGACATCCCTAGAGGTGAAGGGGAGACGACACTAGGAGAAGTCACGAGTGGCTTCATTCTTTGGAAAAAAGAATACATCAAGTTTCCAGGCTCGACACCAAGGCCACCTTCTCCACCGAGAAACAATCCATCACCTCCAAGGCAACCGTCTCCTCCCAGTAAAAGTTCACCTCCAAGTGCACCGTCTCCTCCCAGTAAAAGTCCACCACCTCCAAGTCCAATCCATGACCCCAACACGAGTCCATCTCAATCTACGCAGCTGCCTCCACCCACTAAGGGTCAAAAGCGGAAGAATATCACCGCTCCGTCGAGCGATAACCGACGCCCAAAGCGACAGTTGTCGCCCCTCCCAAGAGTACCGCCTGTTCCTCCCAAGAGGGCTTACGACCTGACCGATGAGGAGACTGATGCGGTCGTACGAGCCGAAGTGGATGCTCATTTTAAAAAGAAACAACCTGAGCCAGAGGTCCAAATAAAACCGGAAACCAAGGAGCACTTTAGGAAATTACTGATGCAGCCATCCCAAGCTTAGCTAAATGCGCCAGATGACTATACACGACGTCTTCAGAAGACACTAAAACAGAAGAGATCAAGCGGTAGAGGAAGCATCACAAAAGAGGTTCCCCAGCAGAGGGAACAAGCAAAACAATCGAGTGGTAGCGGAAGCATCAGAACGGACGTCCCCCAGCTGTGGAAACAAGCAAAACAATCAAGTGGTAGCCGAAGAACCAAAAGAGATGTTCCCTAGCTGGGGAAACAAGCAAACCAATCGCTCCCCCCACTCCAGGTGAACATACCCGAACCTCAACTATATGAGGAACCTATGGATCCGGAAACGGCTAAGATATTGGCCGAGCAATGTAATATGTCTATTCATGAAATTCTTCACGGCGATATGCCCAAGGCTGAGGTAACACCCAAATTTTTTCACGGGGAGCCTCTGGTCAGTTTTGAGAGGCTTCAGGATATGCCAACACAAATGCGACGATTTCATGAATGGTACATGAAAGCATCAAAAGAACAACAATATTGGCTCTTACTGAAAGTTCGAAAATCGCATTACTTCACTGAAGACGAGGTCCCTATTGAATTTACAGAATTATTTCAGTTATTCAATCTAAAGGAACTCGACAAAACTATCCTCAGTTCGTATTGTCTATAAGTGATTACTTTATTTATATAATTAGGTCTCTATCTCAGCTTGTTCAATTTATTGCCGGTAAGTATACTCACTATATTCTTTTGTACGCTATATATAATGATGCAGAATGAAGATGCTCGATTGTAAAAGAAAGGCTATCAATGGATTTGGGTTCATTGACCCACATCAAGTTCATTGAGCTATACTAAAGGATAAACCACTGGAGACCGAGCACAACTTGTTGCGGTTTCTCACGAAACAACATTTCTGTAATGAAATATTATTTCCTTACCACGACGGCAAGTGAGTTTTTGTACACATTAAATTTTGCTTACTCGATGTTCAGTGTAAATGATGAGTTACTGACATATGTAAATCTTGCGTAGGTACCACTGGATTCTTCTAAGATTTCACTTGACTTGGGAAGAGTTCACATCATGGACTAACTAAACAAAGATATTGAAAACTACCGCAGCATTATCGATGCACTCCAGAGGTAATTTCAACCATTATCGCACTATATCGGTTTCTTTCGTTCATTTTCTGGGATATCAAGTAGTTATTAACTCATATATTAATTTTCTTTGTCGGGTAGGGTTTGGACACAGTTCAAGAACCATGTCCGCGATCAATGGCGTGAGGAGCTATTTTTTAAATCACTCTCGGTAAGTAGTACGAGCTAAGTCCGCGCATCTATTTAATTCTAGTTTATGTGCATTTATCATGCTAGAGTTATTATTTGATTGAATTCTATTCTTGTAAAGTGCGCGAGGCAGCCACAGGGAACTAATCTATGTGGATTCTACGTGTGCGAGTTCATTCGCATCAGTATTGAGAAGCTCTCAGAAAATGTTCAAGTAAGTAAACAATATATTCACCCTTTATTTTTATTACAAAAAGTTGTGTTGAGTATAATTCATACGATCTTCTTTTTATATAGTTGGACGCGATGTGGGACAAGCTCCTACTAGAGGACCGTCTAATAGCAATCCAAGAGGAATTTGCTGGATTTTCTGTCGACGAGGTCATAGACCCATGCGGAGAATACTGTATACGTAGACCCTAAAGCATCCATGTAATGATCTCCATGTAATCAAATAGACATGCTCTGGACCCGGTTGGGACTCCATGTGAGAAATTATATTATATATTGCATCAATATGTACAACTACTGTGTAGTAGCGTTCTGTATGTATACGAAAACTTGTTTCTAATGAAAACACAGAATGAAAAATAATTGAACACAAAACACAAAATGAAAAGAAAAACACAAAACCCTAAAACCCCATCCCCTGCCGCGGCAGCCAAATGGCCCAAAATGCTGCCGCGGCAGGGAACCTTTAGTCCCGGTTCGTAAAATGTCCTGCCGCCCAACGCGCCTCGCAAGGTCACGTGGTTGGACCTCTAGCCCCGGTTCGTAACAGAACCGGGGCTAAAGCTTAGACCTTTAGTCCCGCTTTGGCAGTCCTCGTTCGCAATTCGGGACTAAAGGTCCTTACGAACCGGGGCTAATTGCCTGGTTTCTACTAGTGTTATAGCGCGCGTACTCTAATTCTGTCATGCAGTTGGAACCAACCATTCTATATATATTCATATGGGCTAATCATTTGCCAAGCATAATGTATCAATCTACAAATGAGCAACAAACAGTACGATGTCCCAGGTTGAATTATTCAGTTCAGTGGGTAATTTTTGTTATAGCAAATCCTGCGCCTCTAGCTAAAAACCCAAACCATGAAGCCTATTAGCACTGATTGTTGATCTATAATAAAAGCTGTAAGGAAAACTTCTAATACGGTGGCTTATTTGCAAAGATTAGTTGATTCAACAAATCAAACGTTTCTGGCTGGCCAACACCGATTATACTTCCTTGTTCACACTGATTATACTTTCATGTTCACACTTAGATCCTACGTGCTTAATTATAGGAACTCAAGTTGCTATGTCGTTGCTGCTCAAACGATTGAGCCCAGAGAGCATAACATCTGAGATTCGCCAAACTAGCACAAGAACTGAGATGAACAGCGACAAGGAAACGAGGGGGCATCAACATCGACCATGTACCTAGCAACTGCAGGTCTGAAACCCACTTCCCGGCGGCGGCGGCAGGCGAAGACAACGACGAAGAAGGCCAGGAGCTCGCGCTAGAGCAGCTATCGGGCAGACTATGGCAGAACCCTAGGCACGGCAGCGGTGGCTGAGTGTCTGGTTCACGGTGAGGGCCGAGACAAACCCGTAGGTATCTATTTTATTTCCTCCTTTTTTTCTATTCCGAGACAGAGTTTTAGGCTTAACCGAAATTATCTAATGGCCAAAAATTTAGCAAATCTCCAAATATGCATATGTACATCGATTTGCAGAAACTTGTACTCTTTTTCGATCAACTCGATGAGAAGAACCCAACCATGGTATTTGATTTTCCGTTCGGCTTATGGGTTAAAAAGTCAAATTTTGGATAACTAAAATAATGTGTCAAAATTAACATTCCGAAATTTCAGGATATTACACACGTTTGAGAATTGGTTGAATGGGATCGACATGATACTAAAGCTAGGATACGCATTGGGGTTTCAACTCTAGTTTGATCGATATGGAATTGTGAAATATCATTGTTTTTAACAGGAAATATTCTACCAATTTTTTGGAGGTTATTCACATAGTCGTTCGCTGGATACGGTTATGGCATTTCATGCTTCCAGAGGATCACAGAATGCATGGTTACTGGATGTAACTGACGTGGTTGATCACAATATTTTCTAGCGGGCTACTCGACGGCCTATTAATAGGATTTAGGATTTAAGATGTTTAGTTTGTTGAGCATTCTGCTGATTTTCCGATGGTTGATTTTCGTATCGACCATCTCTTATCCATGAGTTATAAACGTTTAAATTCTTGAACTAATTAATAAAGGGATGTGTGCATCTATTGATGCGAGGCAAAGTCATCCCCATTTTGAAAAAAACATACCTATATTCTTGATGGGTTACTATGGTAAACCATGTCAGATCTCCCCATATATGTAGGCTTAAAGAGGAGTACAACTTAACTAGTGCAATAATGTGTAGTTTATACTCCATTTGTTCTAAAATATAAGATGTTTTAGCCTTTTTATAAAGCATATGTATCTAAACGTCTTTTAGTGTATATGTTCACTCATTTTACTTCGAATCTACACATTAATTAAAAGACGTCTAAATACATTCGTTTTAGAAAAAGAATAAAACATCTTATATTTTAAAATGGAGGGAGTGTTACATGAACCAGATATCATTAGATTATTATTCCATAGATGCCGGTGCAAGTTAGTTCAAACAAATGAACTAGTTTTCTCGAAAACTTATGATTTATAAACATCTACTTTATTTTATTATACTAAAGAGTGTAGAGGATGCCCTCCGCCGGCAGCAGGTCTTCCTCTCCCCGCTCGCTGGGAACTTTGCGCGGGGCGGATCTTACTGGCGACGGTGGGCTCAGATGTAGCGGCTCCCTCTCTAACGAGGTGGTCGAGGGAGTAGAGTGGCCGGAGTCTGGGACGGCGTGGGCGGCGTGCCAGGACGACAGGGTGGCAGCCCCTGGTGGCATGCTGGGTGTCTCTCTGGCGAGCACCATGGCGGGTGGTGGTCATGTGGGCTGCGATGGAACAATATCGAGTGGCTCAAACACACTAGTGCCCATATCTGGAATTGGTTGGCCTTTCATGTCGCGTGTGCCATTGGGTCCTCTTTGTGACACGGGGAGTTACCGAGCGAAAGCTCCGTGCTTCCGCACTGATGGCAACGACGCTTTCCTCTTGAGGACATCGTTGAGGTGCTCTTTCCCGTGACAGAGTTCTGGGTGAAAACCCATGTCCTTTTGGACTCGGCGACGACTACGCTTTGTGCCATTACCCTTTTGGGGGGCTCTGTCTTGGAGCTCAGGTACCCTAGGGCATGGCGTGGTATGTTCGGCCTTCCGGAATGCACACTCGGCTTTGTAGTTGTGTTCTTTTTTCACCTTGGCGTTTTCTGTGCGGCTTGTGTTGCCTGCTTATGTCAGAATCTCCTTTGTAAGGGTTAGTTCACTATCTTGTAGTGTTCGACCTTGTTAGCATTATGTACATAGCGGGGCGTAAGACCTATTCTGAAAGACAAGATAAGCATACAACCAAATTATTACAATAGAAGAGGGAAGAAAATATCCACAAAACATCATGCTGCATCAGACTCACGCAACTAAACAATTCACTCTGAAATGTCACGATAACCCTGGGATAGTTACACATCAAATGTGAAGGATTATTAAGCTTCTACGATGTGATAAAACTCTACAAAACTTCTGTTTGCTCCTCTATGGCGGCTTTGTGTGCTCCAAATTGTCAGATCATATAAGTTTATTTTGAAGTAGAAGTGTTATTGCTTAACAAAACCCGGCCGCACATCTCTTTAAGATCGTCACAGCGGTGCTGGACGGCCAGAGCCAGCGTGGTCCTCGCCGTGCGCACATCTAGGTTTTCAGCCAACAGGCTCTCGCACACCTGCTTGAGCCTGTGCACGGCGTAGCGATCCGCCATGACGACGAGATGCCGGAGCATCTCCGTGGCGTCGTCTCCCTCGAGATCGTCCATGGCAGGGAGCGTGTCCGTGTAAACAAAGTAGAGGAATGCCCTGAAGACCGCGGGCTGCACGTCTTCTATTGTCACGTGGCCCGACACGTTCTCCCTCGTGGGCCCACGGAGCTCAGCCTTGAACACCGGCGACCGCGCCGCTAGCACCGCCTTGTGCGCGGGGAAGGTCTCTCCACGGACGTGGAACGTGACGTCCGCCCCGTCCTCCTCCTCGAGCAGAGCCTCGAGGTCGCCGGACAGGCTCGGAGGCGGTTCCTTCACGGCGATGATGCACTCTATGCCCAGGCTATCTTCGACCCTCCGGAGGTACCACGCCGGAGGCTTCTCGAGCTTGCTCTTGTTGATGGAGAACTTAGCCGCGTGATTAACGGCGGCCTTGGCGCCCACGGACACCCATGGCGGCCGCGGCGCCGTCCTGGCGCAGTTGAGCATGTAGTTGGATCTTCCGCCGCCGATCTGATCGACCAGCCTGACGCCGCAGATCGCCGCAACATGGGCGCTGGGTGGGCTCACGAGCACGACGTAGCCCACCATGCGACCCTCGTTCCCGGGCGCCTCGCCGGAAGGGTAGAGGCGGATGGCCCAGCCGTAGCCGCCGACGTGGAAGGTGCCGGACGTGACGGACCTGCCGGCGCCCAGGCGCCTGATCAGGCCGTACTGGTGGACTTGGAAGATGTGCCTGCCGCACGCCGTCTTCGTCGTGCACGACGAAGACGTCGCTGTGGGACACGCCATTATTGTGATCGCCGTCTGAGCTAGGAGAGCGTCGTCGATGGTCGGGAAGGTTCAATCGATCGTGGTTCGTGGCGCCGTGCCGTGCCGTATATACAGCCGGGTAGTGAATATACATAGAAACATACGTGGAGACCCGATTATACGCAGTCACGACGCGCGCGCAGGGGTTCTTTTTGGAAAGAAACGAATGAGTATGATACGATCTAATCTATCGTCCAAGCCACTACTGCCGGGAAAGTTTACCGGGACGGCTACCTACCGGTATAGTTTTCCCCGTTGATTGTACCTAAAGATTCCTGTCGCGTTGAAATCTCTGTGAAACATTGTTGCTTTAAAATCCAGGCCGCATAACTTGTATTGTATTAAAGCTCTTGCAAAACTCTAGGAATCATCTTCGGTAGGTAGTGTTGAGTTAGGGTGAACTATGCATATCCTTTCGGGGCATCGGCTGCGTGTTATATCAGCAGGAAAAAGCCTCCTATGTGGCGAATACAGAGGTGTACTATACTACTCCATATCGTATACATATGTTGTAACAAACTCTAAAACCTCTTAATCTAAAGCTTGAAAAGATTTAGATTACGTTTAAACTCATCTAGCTTCTTGGAATATAATGTCTTTGTACACCAATCTGCGGTCTTATCCTTGCTTGAGATGAACCGGACATCAAGTTGTTTACTAGCAACTCGTTTTCAATCAAACAAAATAAAAAATCAATCTTAATATGTTTGGTGCGAGCATGAAAAAATGCGTTTACAAATAGAAAAGTGGCACCAAGATTATGACACCAGAGACAAGGTTTCTCTCGAAGAGACACGCCCAATTTCTGTATAAGAGCCTCAACCCAAATTAACTCAGCGGTAGCATTGGCAAAGGCTTTGTTCTCAACCTCAGTACTATAACAGGACATAGTAGGCCGTTTTATGGCACTCCAAGATATAAGATTAGTACCAAAAAATGGCAAAACCTCTTGTAGAACGTGTGTCATCTAGCCTAGTCGGCATCCCAAAAAGCACTAAGCAAGGTCGAGGAGGACTGACAAAAAGTAAGACCAACTGTACGTGTACCATGAATATACCTCAAGATCCTTTTTACCACTATCCACTGGGTCGTAGTAGGAGCATGAAGAAATTGATAGACCTTATTAACCGAAAAGGATAAATCAGGTCAGGTCAATGTTAAATACTGAAGAGCATCTACAATACTCTTGCAACGAGTGTTGTCCTCAGAGCCAAGGAGGAACCATCAGTCAATGATAAGGTGCCATTAGTGGACAATGGCATAGAAAAGGTGTACAATATTCCATACCAACACGTTTAAGAAAGTCAGTGCCATACTTATCTTGATCCGAGAGCAATCCATGGGGCTGTTTGTGAACCTCAAGACCTAGAAAATAATGAAGATCCCCGAGATCTTTGAGAGCAAACCCATGACTTAAATTCTGAAAAAGAGCTGAAATGGTAGTGTCGGAGGAACTTGTCACAATGATATCATCAACATAAATTAGAAGCAACATTTGAATACCCGACTGATCAAAAAGAAACAGAGATGTATCTGCCTTGGAAAGAATAAAACCAAGGGTGTGAAGTTTGGAGCTGAGACGAGAGTACCATGTTCGAGGTGCCTATTTCAATCCATAAAGAGCTTTGTCAAGTTTGTAAATATAATTTGGAGTAGCGGAAGACTCAAAACCAGGTGGCTGTTTCATATAGACCTTCTCTTTCAGAACACCATGTAATAATACATTCTTGATATCTAGCTGCCATAAACTCCAATCTTTTGAAACTGATATTGATAGAACAAGCCTAATAGTGGTAGTCTTAAGAACATGACTGAAAGTATCCTCATAATCTATTCAATACCTTTGTTTAAAACTTTCTGCAACAAGGCGAGCTTTATACCTGTTAATGGTACCATCAACATTTTTCTTGATGCGATAAACCCACTTGAAATCAATGATGTTTTTGTTGGAGCTTGGTGGGATAAGGTGCCATGTGTTATTAGCCATGAGGGAATCATACTCGTCTTGCATGTCATGCTTCCAGTTTGTGCCGGTGAGAGCCTCATGCAAAATTTTTAGTTCTCCCTTAGAAGTTAACGGTGCCCATCGAATTGTTCCATCAGTACAAATTTTTGAATACCGTATACCTTTTTGTAGGCAAGTGCGCGGTTTAGTACTAGTAGGAGGTGCAGCTTCATCCGGCGTAGAAGATCCTGGCTCCTGGGGAGGCATGTATGCAGAAGAATCAGCGGCAACGCCTCTACCATTGTCACCTGGCTAGGCGATCTCGAGGTTGTTAGGGGAGACATGAGGGGACGATGGCGTGGCATCGTGTCCTGAGGAAGGTGGGGACCCGGTTGACAAGTGGTCAGCCTCTAGAGGGTTAGGCCCGCGGCCATGTGCGGCGGGTGACCCGAGGAACGACGACGTGGCATCGTCCCTTGGCCCATGCGCATGTGCGTGGAAGAGGATGCAGCCTGGGGAGTCATGGCATCGTCCGATTGGCGTGGACCAGATTGCTCAGGTGACGACATATCAGAGTAAGATGGGGGTGTATCTGAAGCCGATTTTTCCCTAGAATCAGCATCAGAATCTATGTTTTCCTGTCCTGTAGCGTTCCCTTCTTCAACACTATTAGTTGATGTGCTTTTTTCATCAGTTGAAGCAGAATTTTGACCAGTGTCTTCTCGAGAACATGAGATGTTTCTTCGGCTGTAACCTATGGAGGACCAACAACATACATAATTTGCAAATAGCGATCATTACTGTGCACACCCCTATCATGTGAATCCGAAGAGGATGTATCTAGAGAATGTAGAGGGATTTTTTCACGAAGACGACGACCAGCGTTGAGATGAAAAGAAGCAAAAGGAAAAACATTTTTATCAAAGACAATATCCCGTGAGACATGAACACGTCCAGTGGTCACATTAAGACATTTTACCCCTTTATGAAAGGGACTATAGCCAAGGAAAAACACATATTTTAGAGGGGTAAGAAATTTTGTGTTTGTTGTAAGGACGTAGATTAGGCCAACAGGTACAACCAAAAACATGAAGAGAATCATAGTTGGGTTTGATGTGAAGAAGTTTTTCAGTGGGAGTCTCAAAATTGAGTACTTTTGGAGGAATAAGATTAATAAGAAAAGTGGTTGTAAGGAAGGAATCGTCCCAATATTTCAAAGGCATAGAAGCATTGGCGAGTAAGGCAAGACTATCGGTGTTTACGTTCAGAAGAACAGTTTTGTTGATGAGCATGAGGGCATGTGACCTGATGAGTGATTCCCACTTTTTGAAAGAAGCCGTTGATTTTTTCATATTCACCACCCCAATAAGCTTGCATAGTCATAATCTTCCTATCAAATTTGCACTCAACAAATTGTTGAAAATTAAGAAACACTTGATACACATCAGAATGTTTTTTCAGGAGATAGATCCAAGTAAATTTACTGAAATCATCAATGAAACTTACATAATATGCATGCTTGCCAATAGAAAGGGGAGCTGGACCCTATACATCAGAAAAAACTTGTTTCAAAGGACCCGTGGACACACTAGTGGAAATATGATAGAGTAACTAATGACTCTTGGCCTGTTGGCATGGATCACATATGTAAGAATTTATTTCCAAAGCGCATGGTAGATTGTTTTTCCTAAGAACTTGCTGAATAATAAATAAAGAAGGATGCCCTAGACTATGATGCCACGTGGATGAGGTAGGCTTGACGATGACCAGTACATGCTTGGATGAACCCGTTGACATAGGAACAAGGGGATAGAGGCCACCATGACACGAACCTCTAAACATGATTTGTTGTGTGACTTGATCCTTAATCAAGCAAAAGAATGGGTGAATTTAAATGAAGGCATTATTGTGTAGAGAAATTTTGTGAGCAGAAAGCAAATTTATGGAAGAACTAGGTACATGTAAAATATTGCAGAGTTGAATGGAGCTATGCGAGGGTGTCCAAAATTGAACAACCAATATGAGAAATTTCCATACCTTGTCCACTAGCATTGTGAACTTGATCACACCCTTGATAGTTGTCATGGACTTGAAGCTTGTTCAGCCGGCCTACAACATGATTTGCAGCGTCTATGTCCATGTACCAGTTTGTCATCATTGTCATCATCATCACCATAGCGCCACCAACACTCATTGTCGGGGTGACCCTCCTTTTTGCAGATTTGGCAAAAACACCTGCTTTCCATGGCGTGGCGAAACAACCATGATTCTTGCCGCGCCCCCTCCGGACAATGATCCTGGCGCCCCTGATCTTGGTGTGCACACTGCTATTGGGGAGGTGGAGGAGGGGGTCAGTGCTGCTGTGGTGGTGGATAGGGTTGTGGTGGATATTGGTAGGGTGTAAGAGCATAAAGAGGTTGTGGGTACCGGGGTTGTGGCAGGGCTGCATATGGTGGAGGGGCGTATAATGGAGGCTGAAATTGTGGTGGTGGCAGGGGGTTGTACTGAGGTGGGTAGGGCAGTAGTGGTGGCTTGGGTTGGCCACCCCCATATGGAACATTAGGGCAGCGAGGAGCAACATTGACCGATGATGTGAAGGTACCGTTGTTTTGGTCCATGGCAATAAGCATGTTATCGTGATATTCATAAGACAATAGTTGAGAGTACATATCATTGAGAGTGTAGTAGAGGGATTTCCATTGATAGAGGCAACAAGGGGATTGTAGGTACCATCAAGAGCATTGAGGATATAATGCTTGAGCTCATCATCATCGACCATCCTCCCCACAACAGCAAGCTCGAAGGAAAACCCCTTCATCTTACAGAGGAATTGAGAGGCACTCATATCAAGTTTTCTGGTGTTAGAAAGGTCACCACGAAGGGTGGCAAACCCTAGATATGGATTGAGTGGAGTAGAGGCCACTGGGAGAACTCCACACATCCTTAGCATGCACAAGGGACATGGGGAGAGCATATCATCGGAGAGGGAATTCACAAGATAGCTCATCACCTATTGATCCTTGGTGACCTAGGTGTCATAAGCAAGGTTCGGGATAGAGATCTTCTTCTTGTCCTCATCTTCGGCTTCCAAGAACTCAAGTGATGCCAGATCGGTTCCCTCAAGGAGACCCATGACACGAGCACCACAAAGAGATGGTAGAACCTGCGCCTACTAGTAGAGGAAGTTTTACCGAGTGAGCTTTGTGGCCGGTCGCACACCAATGGTGCCTGATGGTGGAGTTGTGTATGTCACCATGAGGAGATTGGGGTAAGGGGAGGGTGGTTTTTTTAGATTGTTTTGATGGAAAAACTTTGGGATAGGAAGATCAGGTCCTGATTGTTTGAGGGAGGAGGGATCTGGTTGTTTTTGGAGAAGAAAGGAGGGCCGACAGTGGTGGGAAAATCAACACCAGTGGCAGCAACTAGAAGGGAAGAGGATAGCTCGTGATACCATGTTGGAGTTTGGGTAAATGATGCATACCCTTGACGGCCCAAAATATATCGAGATCGTTGGGGAACGCCAAGAGGAAGGTATGATGAGCACAACAACAAGTCTTCCCTCAGTTATGAAACCAAGGTTATCGAACCAGTAGGAGCAAGGAAACACCTCCAAGGTGTTGTTTCCAACTTGGAATCCTGCACAACACAACCACAGAACTTTGCCCCCAACTTACAGTGAGGTTGTCAATCTCACCGGTTTTGCTGAAAACAAAGGATTAAACGTATTGTGTGGAAGAAAGTAAAAGCTTGCAGAAAGTAAATAGAAAATAGTAAATAGTTGTAGATTGATGGTAAAAGAAAGGACCGAGGTCCATAGTTCACTAGTGGTGGTTCTCCTTAAGATAGATGACATGTTGGGTGAACAAATTACAGCGGGGCAATTGATAAACATCGAGAAAGCATACATGCATATACTAATCATCTTGACTCCTATGAGATTTGATTGGGCATTACAACATTATGAATAGACCATAATCCAACTACATCTATGACTAATAATCCACCTTCAGGTTATCAATCCGAACCCCCTCCAGTATTAAGTTGCAAGCAATAGATAATTGCATTACGCATTGCGAGTAAAGTAAACAATACGATTGTTCTATGAACAAAGGATTGTTGTTTTCTCCCTAGTAGCAACATCACATCTAGTACCTTAGAGATTTTTGTCACTTCCCTAGATTACTAGAGGCATGAACCCACTATCGAGCATAAATACTCCCACTTGGAGTTGCTAGCATCTACTCGGCCAAGATATCTACTAACAAAGGAGAGCATGCAAGATCACAAATAACAAAGACATGATAGAATCAATAATCAATCTGAAATAGCATCTCAATATCCATCGGATCCCTGCAAACACACCATGTATGATTACAAATAGATGATCTTGATCATGAACGAAGATCACAAGATCTAGACATGGTAGAACAAAGGAGAAGAACCAACCATCTAGATACTACATGGACCCGTAGTCCAAGGATGAACTACTCACGCATCACAACGGAGGCTTGCATGGTGATGAAGAAGGCCTCCAGGGTGAATTCTCCCCTCCGGTAGGGTGCCGGGAAGAGCTTCAGATCCCTCTCGATCTAGGGATGGAGATGACGGCGGCTACAGACTCTTTCGTGGAATTTTGATCGGGTACTTAGGGTTTATGTATCAGAAGCATCTTATAGGCGAAAGGGGAGGCCGAGGGGGTGCCCTAGGCGGCCGCACCACCCCCTGGCGCGGGCCAGGCCTGGCCGTGCGGCTAGGTGGTGTGGGCGGCCCCTGGCCCCTCTCCATCTCCCCCTCGGTGAAATATTGACTTCGGCTTTTGTCCCGTCCAATTCCGAGAATATTTATTTTCCGACTTTCCTGGAACCAAAAACAACAGAAAATAGGCAGCTGGCACTATGACATCTTGTTAATAGGTTAGTCCAAGAAAGTGTATAAAAATACTCCAAAGTGTGGACAAAACATAAGAAAGTAGATATAAAACAAGCATGGAACGTCAAAAATTATTGATACGTTTGCAACGTATCAACATCCCCAAGCTTAACTCCTGCTCGTCCTCGAGTAGGTAAGTGATAAAAAGAAAGAATAATTTTTGAGGTGACATGCACCATCATAAACTTGATCAAAGTATTTGTAAAACATTGATAGCTGGGATCATAGTATTTCAACATAGCATGAAAGATATAGTTCTAACAATAAGACATAACAACTATGTTGTAACATGAAAAGGCACACACAAAAGATTCATGAATAACAATGCTTTGCAAGATGTTTGTTTGTTTCACATAAAGAAAACATAGCATAGTGGCATTCAACTTGTCCCTCATAATGTAGCAAATCATAATTGCATAGGAGACCTTCAAAGTTTATAAGGGTGACTAGATACAAATAGTTTAAGAACAAGCAATACCAAAGTTATGCATCAATCAAAAAGTCTTGGGACAATGCACATTAAACTAAGAATGGCCACTATGCTCTCTCAATAGGTGCATAAAGATAGAAGGTGGAGACTCAATATAAAAGTGGAAGAAAGGCCTTCATAGAAGGAAGCAGGGATTCAAGTTTCATAAAGAGCTTCCAAAAATTATGGTACTTATTAGCTTTCAGCTCTCATTGCCCCTATCATAAGCATCTTGAAGTGATTAAGGTTAAAGTGAACAAACTATGGAGTATATGCTTGACAAAGTATAAGTTGGAAATCTCATGTCCCTTGAATACGAGGGCCGCTCCTCATGCTACTCAAGTTTAGTTACCAGTAAGTTCTTGTCATAGTAAGTACATGTGTATCATAGAGAACCGCCAACGGGGTACCCCTTGCCCGATGATACGGAAGAATCCCCATATCAAAATGACAAGGAAAGCAGACAACGAGCATCTCAACAATCTTCTTATTTACCATGGGAAAATGGTGCTTTTTTCTCTCTTTCCTCTTTTCTCATCTCTTTTTTTTCTCTTTTGCTCAATCTCTATCTCTTTTTTTATAAGAAGAATGCTTCATAGATTGCTCATTATGGTCACGTTGCAGGTTTCCACCATGATTAGGGATGGATTAGACCAGCGGCCCAGACATTTCTCTAACACACATACATAACTCTATGGACTTACAATCTCCCCTTTCATTTCACACTGACGACATCCATAGACAAAAGAGCACGATATCAACTAGGTACAAAGTACAAGTGCAATGTTGAAAGCGTTCCCCAGGACAGCATGGTTCTGCTAATCCCCAACATATAAGTGCAAGCATATACAACATAGACGACACAATGGTTCAAGTTTATTAGGGCAAGAAAAGTAAAGTGTGCCATCAAGTTCGTGAGAGCTTTAATCACTAGTTTTCTCATAACAAGTTTAATTCGGAAGGTAGATAAAAACATGAATATACTTAGAATAGCAAATGCTAATAGGTAGGTATGGTGGACTCTTTGGAATAACTTGGTTTTATTTGGAGTTGGATGCATGAGTGGAACTCATAGTTGGTAATGGAGGCTAGCAAAAGACTGGGAGCGACCAACTAAGAGAGCAATAATGGACATAATCATGCAAAGCGACAAAACATTATTAATTAAAGCATAAAGTGATATTACAAGTTGAAAACTAAAGGATCATAAAGGCTATGGTGACTTGGGATAGTCTTAACATGGTGTGAGCATGCACCAAGTCAACCCAAATAAAGCATCAAAGGAGAATACCACAATACTATGCTTTAATATGCTAAAACAACGCATGATTCTTTCAAGGCACATTAAGCAATCTCAATTGTTTATAACATGTCATGCTACAACAAAGATCACTAAGCATAAAGCCAAAACAATATCAAGCATGATATGACAAAGCATAGGCCATAGTCAAAAACAAACTCTCTTTACCACTTAAGCATGAAATTTCCTACTCTTTTCCAATCCAAACCAAACTATTTGAAAACTAATATATGAAAGAGGGGGTCCAACCAATTTATTCAAGCAAACTAAGAAAACCAAGAAAACGAAAACCAAAAGCAAAAACAAAGACGCTCCAAGAACAACACAACTGTGCACGAAACAATAAAAATGAAGTGTTTGGAAGAACCTGAGATCTTTTTATTGATGAAGAAGGGGATGCCTTGGGCATCCCCAAGCTTTGACGCTTGTACTTCTTGGATATTTCTTGGAGTGACACGCTTGGCATCCCCAAGATTGAGCTTTAGTCCATTCTTCATCTCATTACATCATTCTATCCATACACCTGAAATTCTTCCTTCATACAAAACTTCACACAATCTTTATTAGCAACATTAGTGCACTCAAGATAATAAGTCTTTGGGTTCAATTTCAACACCAATAAAACTTCCATTAATACACAAGCTACTGTAGCACTTCCCTAAAAAAGATCAATTCCCCAAAGAGACCCAAAAAGAAACCAACAAGAAGCAAATGCAAATAATGGCAGAAATCTGTCAAAACAGACCAGAAGGTAAAAACCAATTTTTTCAAAGACCTTCTGTTGCTCAAATCGAAAAGTGTTGAACTAAAGGAAGTTAGATAACAACCTGGGGCATAAGCACAGAAATTCACGCCTCAAAACAACTTACAAAGATTTTACACGAATTTTTACAGTAAAGCACAAAAATCTGTTTCGGGACAACAACTTTCCTAGGCATTACTTCTCTCTCATTAGAGGTTTCTCTTGGCAGAAAAAGCAAATAAAAAGTATAAGGAGCGGTTATTACTGAGGTAATAACTTCCAAGACTCATCTAAAACTTTTGGGTTATCTCCCAATAAGTACTTTTCTTTAACGCCTTTAAGTTAGGCATAAGAAGCAAGAAAAAGAATCAAGTGTTCTCAAATGAAGAAGCATTAAGAGAAAATTTTGTTTTCACAGGAGGGGCAAAAGGAATCTTATCTCTCTTCTTAGGGAAGTGTTCTATACCTTTCTTGAGTGGGAGTTGATATTTAATGGTGCCTTATTTCATATCAATAATGGCACCAATAGTTCTAAGAAAAGGTCTTCCCAAAGTAATAGGACAAGAAGCATTGCATTCAACATCCAAAACATAGAAATCAATGGGGACATAGGCATTGTTAACAATAATAAGAACATCATTAATACTCCCCAGGAGTTACTTTTTAGCATTATCATCAAGTGGGACATTTAAATAACAATCTTCCAATGGTGGCAAATCAAGCATATCATAAATCCTTCTAGGCATAGTAGAAACACTACTATCAAGATCACATAAAGCTTTGAAATCAAAATCATTCACTTTCATATTAATGATGGGTTCCCAACCATCTTCTAGTTTCATAGGAATAGAAGCTTTACGTTTCATCTTTTCTTCTTTAATTTTTATGAGAGCATCAGTAATGTGTTTTGTAAAGGCCATATTCATAGCACTAGCATTAGGACTTTTAGCAAGCTTTTGTAGGAACTTAATTACTTCAGAGATATTGCAACCATCAGATCAAAATCATAATTATCATCTAAAGTAGTAGAGCTATTACTAGCTTCAACACTAGTGGTAGTGATAGTAGAAACACTAATATTTTTAGCAATTTCATCTTCTCTTTCCCACTTAGCATGCAATTCAGCTAATAGTCTAACATTCTCATCAATTCTAACTTGTATGGCATTAGTAGCAGCAAAGGGACTATCAATAGTTTCAGGTTTAGCAACCATTTTATTAATATAAGATTATGCTTTAGCCAATGATGCTATATTTCTTTCAGCATTAGAGAGTTTTTCCTCAATAGTTTTATTGAAAGTAGTTTGTTTACTAATAAAATCTTTAAGCATAACTTCAAGTTCAGAGGGAGCACTCCTATTATTGTTGTAGGAATTTCCATAAGTATTACCCTTATTGGGAGGATATGGCCTATAGTTATTATTACAAAAATTATTCATGTAGGCATTGTTGCTAATTTTTTTATTTCTTATAAAGTTCACATCAACTTGCTCTTCTTGAGCAACCAAAGAGGCTAAGGGAACATGATTTGGATCAATATGAGCTTTCCCATCAACAAGCATAGACATAATAACATCAATTTTATCACTCAAGGAGGAGGTTTCTTCAACAGAATTTACCTTCTTACCTTGTGGAGCTCTCTCGGTATTTCATTCAGAATAGTTAACCATCATATTATCCAGAAGCTTTGTTGCAGCACCCAAAGTAATGGTCATAAAGGTACCTCCAGCAGCAGAATCCAATAGATTTCTTGAAGAATAGTTCAATCCTGCATAAAAGGTTTGGATAATCATCCAAGCAGTCAGTCCATGAGTGGGACAATTGTTTACCAAAGATTTCATTCTTTCCCAAGCTTGAGTAACATGTTCATTATCAGATTGTTTAAACTTCATTATTTCACTTCTCATAGATATAATCTTAGCAGGAGGATAGTATTTTCCAATGAAAGCATCTTTGCATTTAGTCCAAAAATCAATACTATTTCTAGTTAGGGATTGCAACCATTCTTTAGCTTTTCCTCTCAAAGAGAAAGGAAACAATTTAAGCTTAATAATATCCCCATCTATATCCCTATGATTTTGCATCTCACAAAGTTCAACAAAGTTATTAGATGAGCAACAACATCTTCAGTACCAATACCAGAAAATTGTTCTCTCATAACAAGATTGAGTAAAGCAGGTTTAATTTCAAAGAAAGTAGCTTCAGGAACAGGTGGAGCAATAGGTATGCACATGAAATCATTGTTGTTGGTGCTAGTGAAGTCACACAACTTAATGTTTTCAAGAGTAGTCATTTTTTTGTGTTTTTAATAAAGAAAGCAAACTAGTACAACTAATTTTTGTGTGTTTTTGATAAATAAATAAGCAAACAAAGGAAAAATAAACTAAGAAAAAATAACAAAATAAAGAGATTGGTTATGAGGGATTCCCCTTGTGAAGATGTCCTTGACTCCCCGGCAACAGCGCCAGAAAAAGTGCTTGATGGCCCAAAATATATCAAGCTCGTTGGGGAACCCCAAGAGGAAGGTATGATGAGCACAGCAACAAGTTTTCCCTCAGTAAGAAACCAAGGTTATCAATCCAGTAGGAGCAAGGAAACACCCCAAAGGTGTTGCTAGCTGAACGTTGGCAGGGCGCACTACCGGTGCCAGCAACAACGTGGAGACCTACACAACACAACCACAGAACTCTGTCCCCAACTTGCGATGAGGTTGTCAATCTCACCGGTTTTGCTGAAAACAAAGGATTAAACGTATCGAATGGAAGGAAGTAATAGTTTGCAGAAAGTAAACACAAAGCAGTAAACAGTTTGTAGATTGAATGTAAAAGAAAGGACCGGGATCCATAGTTCACTAGAGGTGGCTCTCCTTAAGATAGATAACATGCTGGGTGAACAAATTACAGCGGGGCAATTGACAAACATCGAGAAAGCAATACATGCATATACTAATCATCTTGACTCCTTTGAGATTCGATTGGGAATTACAACATTATACATATACCGCCATCCAACTGCATCTATGACTAATAATCCACCTTCAGGTTATCATCTGAACCCCCTCCAGTATTAAGTTGCAAGCAACAGATTATTGCTTTACGAATTGCGTGTAATGTAAACAATACGATTGTTCTATGAACAAAGGATTGTTGTTTTCTCCCTAGTAGCAACAGCACATCTAGTACCTTAGAGATTTCTGTCACTTCCCTAGATTACCAGAGGCATGAACCCACTATCGAGCATAAATACTAACTCTTGGAGTTGCTAGCATCTACTTGGCCAACATAGCTACTAACAACGGGAAGCATGCAAGATCACAAATAACAAAGACATGATAGAATCAATAATCAATCTGAAATAGCATCTCAATATCCACCGGATCCCCGCGAACACAACATGTATGGATTACAAATAGATGATCTTGATCATGAACGGAGCTCACAAGATCTAGACATGAAAGCACAAAGGAGGAGAACCAACCATCTAGCTACTACATGGACCCGTAGTCCAGAGATGAACTACTCACGCATCACACCGGTGGCTTGCATGATGATGAAGAAGGCCTCCAGGGTGAATTCCCCTCTCCGGCAAGGTGTCAGGAAGAGCTTCAGATCCCTCCCGATCTAGGGATGGAGATGACGGCGGCTACAGAATCTTTCGTGGATTTTTGATCGGGTCACTAGGGTTTTGGTCCCGAGGGCAATATATAGGCGGAAGGAGAGGCCGAGAGGGTGCTGGGGTCGGCCAGACCACCCCCTGGCGTGGGCCAGGTGGTGTGGCCGACCCCCAGCCCTTCTTCGTCTCGTATTCTGGCTCCAAATGTCTTCCGGAAAAATAGGCACTTTGGCTTTTGTCCCATCCAATTCTGAGAATATTCATTTTCCGACTTTCCTGGAACCAAAAATAGCAGAAAACAGGCAACTGGCACTATGGCTCTTGTTAATAGGTTAGTCCAAGAAATCATAAGAAAAGTACTCCAAAGTGTGGAAAAAACACAAGAAAGTAGATAAAACCAAGCATGGAGCATCAAAAATTATAGATACATTTGCAATGTATCAACATCCCCAAGCTTAACTCCTGCTCTTCCTCGAGTAGGTAAGTGATAAAAAGAAAGAATAATTTTTGAGGTCACATGCACCATCATAAACTTGATCAAAGTACTTGTAAAACATTCAAAGCTAGGATCCTAGTACTTCAATCATAACATGAAATACAAAGTTCTAGCAACAAGACAAAGAAACTATGTTGCAACATGAAAAGGCACAAACAAAAGATTCATGAATAACAATGCTTTGCAAGACGTTTGTTTGTTTCACATAAAGAAATCATAGCATAATGGCATTCAGCTTGTCCCTCATAGAGTAGCAAATATAAATGCATAGGACACCTTCAAAGTTCATAAGAGTGACTAGATACAAATAGTTTAAAACAAGCAATATCAAGTTATACATCAATCAACTAGTCTTGGGACAATGCACATAGAACTAAGAATGGCCACTATGCTCTCAAAGTAGGTGCATAAAGGTAGAAGGTGGAGACTCAATATAATGGTGGAAGAAAGGCCTTCATAGAAGGAAGCAGAGATTCAAGTTTCATAAAGAGCTTCCAAAAATTATGGTACTTAATAGCTTTCAGCTCTCATTGCCCCTATCATAAGCATCTTGAAGTGATTAAGGTCAAAAGTGAACAAACTATGGTGTACATGCTTGACGAAGTATAAGTTAGGAATCTCATGTCCCTTGAATACGAGGGCCGCTCCTCATGCTACTCAAGTTTAGTCACCAGTAAGTTCTTATCATCGTAAGTACATGTGTATTGTAGAGAACCGCCAACAGGGTACCCCTTGCTCGATGATACGGAAGAATCCCCATATCAAAATGACAAGGCAAGCAGACAACGAGCATCTCAGCAATCTTCTTATTTACCATGGGAATATGGTGCTTTTTTCTCTCTTTCCTCTTTTCATAATCTCTTTTTTTCTTTCTTTTTCTCTTTTTTCTCAATATAGGACTCTTTTTTATAAGAAGAATGCTTCATAGACAACTCATTATGGTTATATTGCAGGTTTCCACCATGTCAGCATGGATTAGACCAGCGGCCCAGGCGTTTCTCTAACACATATACATAACTCCATGGACTTACAAGCTCCCCTTTCATTTCACACCGACGACATCCATAGACAAAAGAGCATGATATCAACTAGGTGCAAAGTACCAAGTGCAATGTTGAAAGCGTTCCTCATGTCACCATGGTTCTGCTAATCCCCAACAAATAAGTGCAAGCATATACAACATAGACGACACAATGGTTCAAGTTTATTAAGGGCAATAAAAGTAAAGTGTGCCATCAAGTTCGTGAGAGCTTTAATCACTAGTTTTCTCATAACAAGTTTAATTCGGAAGGTAAAGAAAAACATGAATATACTTGGAATAACATATGCTAATAGGTAGGTATGGTGGACTCTTTGGAATAACTTGGTTTAGGGAGTTGGATGCATGAGTGGAACTCATACTTGGTTGTGGAAGCTAGCAAAAGACTGGGAGCGACAAACTAAGAGGGCAATAATGGCCATAATCATGCAGAGCGACAAAACATCATTGATCAAAGCATAAAGTGACACTAAAAGTTGATAAAGAAAGGATCATAAAGGCTATGGTGACTTGAGATAGTCATAACATGGTGTGAGCATGCGCCAAGTCAACCCAAATAAAGCATAAAAGGAGAATACCACTATACTATGCTTTAATATGCTAAAACAACGCATGATTCATCCAAGGCACATTAAGCAATCTCAATTGTTTATAACAAGTCATGCTACAAAAAATAATGCTAAGCATAAAGCCAAAACAATATCAAGCATGGCATGACAAAGCATAGGCCACATTCAAAAACAAGCTCTCTTTTACCACTTAAGCATGAACTTTCCTACTCTTTTCCAAACCAAACCAAACTATTTGAAAACCAATGTATGAAAGAGGGGGTCCAACCAATTTATTCAGCAAACTAAGCAAACCAAGCAAATGAAAAACCAAAATGAAAACGAAAAAGAAGACGCTCCAAGAACAACACAACTGTGCATGAAACAATAAAAATGAAGCGTTTGGAAGAAACCTGGGATTTTTATTGATGAAGAAGGGGATGCCTTGGGCATCCCCAAGCTTTGACGCTTGTACTTCTTGGATATTTCTTGGGGTGACATGCGTGGAATCCCCAAGCTTGAGCTTTAGTCCATGCTTCATCTCATTACCCATTTCTTCTATACACCTGAAATTTTTCCTTCATACAAAACTTCACACAATCTTTATTAGTAACATTAGTGCACTCAAGATAATAAGTCCTTTAGTTTCAGTTCTAACACCAAATAAACTTCCATTAGAACACTAGATACTGAAGCACTTCCCTCAAAAATCTCAATTCTCCAAAAGAACTCAAAAATGAACCAACAAGAAGCAAATGCAGAAAATGGCAGAAATCTGTCAAAACAGACCAGCAGGTAAAGACGAATTTTTTTGAAGATGTTCTGTTGCTCAAATCAAAAAGTGTTGAACTAACGAAAGTTAGATAACAACCTGGGGAAGAAGAACAAAAATTCATGCCTCAAAAATAGGTTCAGATATTTTACACGAATTTTTACGGTGAAGCACAGAAATCTGTTTCGTGACAGCAACTTTCCCAATAATTACTTCTCTCTCATTAGAGGTTACTCTTGGCACAAAAAGCAAATAAAAAGGATAAGGAGCGGTTATTACTGAAGTAATAACTTTCAAGAATCATCTAAAACTTTTGGGTTATCTCCCAATAAGTACTTTTCTTTAACGCCTTTAAGTTAGGCATAAGAAGCAAGAAGAATCAGGTGTTCTCAAATGAAGAAGCATTAAAACCAAATTTTGTTTTCATAGGAGAAGAAAAATAAGACTTCTATCTCTTCTTAGGGAAGTGTTCTATACCTTCCTTGAGTGGGACTTGATATTTAATGGTGCCTTCTTTCATATCAATAATGACACCAATAGTTCTAAGAAAAGGTCTTCCCAAAGTAATAGGACAAGAAGCATTGTATTCAACATCCAAAACATAGAAATCAACAGGGACATAGGCATCGTTAACCATAATAAGAACATCATTAATACTCCCCATGAGTTTCTTTTTAGCATTATCATCAAGTGGGACATTCAAATAACAATCTTCAAGTGGTGGCAAATCAAGCATATCATAAATCCTTCTAGGCATAATAGAAACACTACTATCAAGATCACATAAAGCTTTGAAATCGAAGTCATTCACTTTCATATTAATGATGGTTCCCAACCATCTTCTTGTTTTATAGTAATAGAAGCTTTATGGTTCATCTTTTCTTCTTTAATCTTTATGAGAGCATCAGTAATGTGTTTTGTAAAGGCAGTGTTCATAGCACTAGCATTAGGACTTTTAGCAAGCTTTTGTAGGAACTTAATAACTTCAGAGATATTGCAACCATCAAGATCAAAATCAAAATTATCATCTAGAGTGGTAGAACTATTACTAGCCTTAACACTAGTGGTAGTGATAGTAGAAACACTAATGTTTATAGCAATTTCATCTTATCTTTCCTACTTAGCATGTAATTCAGCTAATAGTCTAACATTTTCATCAATTCTTACTTGTATGGCATTAGTAGATGCAAAGGGATTATCATTAGTTTCAGGTTTAGCAGCCATTTTATTAATCAGTGAAGATTGAGCTTCAGACAGAGATGATATATTCCTTTCAGCATTAGAAAGTTTCAATTGTAAACTAGGAATTTCCCTATTTAGACTCTCAAGTTGATGGCTAATGTTCTTCAAAATGGTAGATTGTTCCTCCATAGTTTTAGTGAATAGTTGATTTTGCTCATATTGCATTTGCATGAAATTCTTAGTGGATCTTTCAACTTCTAAAATTCTTCCTTCACTAGGTAACCCAGGTTTGCCATTATAAACATAAGTATTACTAGGAGGGTAAGGCCTATAATTGTTATTACCATGAGCATTGTTGCCAAAATTGTTATTTCTTAGGAAGTTCACATCAACTTGCTCTTCTTGAGCAACCAAAGAAGCTAAGGGAACATTATTTGGATCAATATGGGATTTCCCATTAACAATCATAGACATAATAATACCAATCTTATCACTCAAGGAGGAGGTTTCCTCAACAGAATTTACCTTCTTACCTTGTGGAGCTCTCTCAGTATATCGTTCAGAATAGTTAACCATCATATTATCCAGAAGCTTTGTTGCAGCACCTAAAGTAATGGTCATAAAGGTACCTCCAGCAGTAGAGTCCAATAGGTTCCTTGAAGAATAGTTCAATCCTGCATAAAAAGTTTGGATGATCATCCAAGCAGTTAGTCCATGAGTGGGACAATTCTTAACCAAAGATTTCATTATTTCCCAAGCTTGAGCAACATGCTCATTATCAGATTGTTTAAACTTCATTATTTCACTTCTCATAGATATAATCTTAGCAGGAGGATAGTATTTTCCAATGAAAGCATCTTTGCACTTAGTCCAAGAATCAATACTATTCCTAGTTAAGGAATTCAACCATTCTTTAGCTTTTCCTCTCAAAGAGAAAGGAAACAATTTTAGCTTAATAATATCACCATCTATATCCCTATTCTTTTTCATCTCACAAAGTTCAACAAAGTTATTTAGATGGGCAGCAACATCTTTATTACTAATACCAGAAAATTGTTCTCTCATAACAAGATTGAGTAAAGCAGGTTTTATCTCAAAGAAAGTAGCTTCAGGCACAGGTGGAGCAAAAGGTGTGCTCATAAAATCATTGTTGTTGGTGCTAGTGAAGTCACACAACTTTTCAAGAGTAGTCATTTTTTTGTGTTTTTGATAAAGAAACAAGCAAACAAAGCAAAAGAAACTAAGCAAAACAAAAATAACAAAGTAAAGAGATTGGTTATGAGGGACTCCCCTTGTGAAGATGTCCTTGACTCCCCGGCAACGACGCCAGAAAAGTGCTTGATGGCCCAAAATATATCGAGCTCGTTGGGGAACCCCGAGAGGAAGGTATGATGAGCACATCAGCAAGTTTTCCCTCAGTAAGAAACCAAGGTTATCAATCTAGTAAGAGCAAGGAAACACCCCAAAGGTGTTGCTAGCTGAACGTTGGCTGGGCGCACTACCGATGCCAGCAGCAATGTGGAGACCTACACAACACAACCACAGAACTCTGTCCCCAACTTGCGATGAGGTTGTCAATCTCACCAGTTTTGTTGAAAACAAAGGATTAAATGTATCGAATGGAAGGAAGTAATAGTTTGCAGAAAGTAAACACAAAGCAGTAAACAGTTTGTAGATTGAATGTAAAAGAAAGGACCGGGATCCATAGTTCACTAGAGGTGGCTCTCCTTAAGATAGATAACATGCTGGGTGAACAAATTACAGCGGGGCAATTGACAAACATCGAGAAAGCAATACATGCATATACTAATCATCTTGACTCCTTTGAGATTCGATTGGGCATTACAACATTATACATATACCGCCATCCAACTGCATCTATGACTAATAATCCATCTTCAGGTTATCATCCGAAACCCCTCCAGTATTAAGTTGCAAGCAACAGATTATTGCTATACGAATTGCGTGTAATGTAAACAATACGATTGTTCTATGAACAAAGGATTGTTTTTTCTCCCTAGTAGCAACAGCACATCTAGTACCTTAGAGATTTCTGTCAGTTCCCCAGATTACCAGAGGCATGAACCCACTATCGAGCATAAATACTAATTCTTGGAGTTGCTAGCATCTACTTGGCCAAGATAGCTACTAACAACGGGAAGCATGCAAGATCACAAATAACAAAGACATGATAGAATCAATAATCAATCTGAAATAGCATCTCAATATCCATCGGATCCCCGTAAACACAACATGTATGGATTACAAATAGATGATCTTGATCATGAACGGATCTCACCAGATCTAGACATGAAAGCATAAAGGAGGAGAACCAGCCATCTAGCTACTACATGGACCCGTAGTCCAGAGATGAACTACTCACGCATCACACCGGAGGCTTGCATGATGATGAAGAAGGCCTCCAGGTTGAATTCCCCTCTCCGGCAGGGTGCCGAGAAGAGCTTCAGATCCCTCCCGATCTAGGGATGGAGATGACAGCGGCTACAGACTTTCCTGCAACCAAAAACAGCAGAAAACAGGCAGCTGGCACTGTGGCTCTTGTTAATAGGTTAGTCCAAGAAATCATAAGAAAAGTACTCCAAAGTGTGGACAAAACACAAGAAAGTAGATAAAACCAAGCATGGAGCATCAAAAATTATAGATACATTTGCAATGTATCAAGCTCGTTGGGGAACCCCAAGAGGAAGGTATGATGAGCACAGCAGCAAGTCTTCCCTCAGTTATGAAACCAAGGTTATCGAACCAGTAGGAGCAAGGAAACACCTCCAAGGTGTTGTTTCCAACTTGGAATCCTACACAACACAACCACAAAACTTTGCCCCCAACTTACAGTGAGGTTGTCAATCTCACCGATTTTGCTGAAAACAAAGGATTAAACGTATTGTGTGGAAGAAAGTAAAAGCTTGCAGAAAGTAAACAGAAAATAGTAAACAGTTGTAGATTGATGGTAAAAGAAAGGACTGGGGTCCATAGTTCACTAGTGGTGGTTCTCCTTAAGATAGATGACATGTTGGGTGAACAAATTATAGCGGGGCAATTGACAAACATTGAGAAAACATACATGCATATACTAATCATCTTGACTCCTATGAGATTTGATTGGACATTACAACATTATACATAGACCGTAATCCAACTGTATCTATGACTAATAATCCACCTTCAGGTTATCAATCCGAACCCCCTTCAGTATTAAGTTGCAAGCAACATATAATTGCATTACGCATTGCGTGTAAAGTAAACAATACGATTGTTCTATGAACAAAGGATTGTTGTTTTCTCCCTAGTAGCAACAACACATCTAGTACCTTAGAGATTTCTGTCACTTCCCCAGATTACTAGAGGCATGAACCCACTATCGAGCATAAATACTCCCTCTTGGAGTTGCTAGCATCTACTCGGCCAAGATATCTACTAACAACGGAGAGCATGCAAGATCACAAATAACAAAGACATGATAGAATAAATAATCAATCTGAAATAGCATCTCAATATCCATCGGATCCCCACAAACACAACATGTATGATTACAAATAGATGATCTTGATCATGAACAGAGCTCGCCAGATCTAGACATGGTAGAACAAAGGAGAAGAACCGACCATCTACCTACTACTTGGACCCGTAGTCCAAGGATGAACTACTCACGTATCACACCGGAGGCTTGCATGGTGATGAAGAAGGCCTCCAGGATGAATTCTCCCCTCCAGCAGGGTGTCGGGAAGAGTTTCAGATCCCTCCCAATCTAGGGATGAAGATGACGGCGGCTATAGACTCTTTCATGGAATTTTGATCGGGTACCTAGGGTTTCTATATCGGAGGCATCTTATAGGCAAAAGGGGAGGCCAAGGGGGTTCTCTAGGCGACCACACCACCCCCTTGCGCGGGTCAGGCTGGCCGCGCGGCCAGGTAGTGTGGGCGGCCCCTGGCCCCTCTCCATCTCGTATTCTGGCTCCGTATCCCCCTCGGTGAAATATTGACTTCGGCTTTTGTCCCGTCCAATTCCGAGAATATTCATTTTCTGACTTTCCTGGAATCAAAAACAGCAGAAAACAGGCAGCTGGCATTGTGGCATCTTGTTAATAGGTTAGTCCAAGAAAGTGTATAAAAATACTCCAAAGTATAGACAAAACATAAGAAAATAGATATAAAACAAGCATGGAACATTAAAAATTATAGATACGTTTGCAACGTATCAACCCTCTCGGGGCATCAGTTACGTGTGAAAAGCCCCCTACATGGCGAATACAAAGGTATACGTATACAGATGGAGTACTACTCCATACCATAAACATATGGTGTAACAAATTCTGACAGGCAGGGGCCCCAAAGAAAAATAAAAGGTAATTTATATTGAGCAAAGTTTAGGATTTTACAACTTATGGTTGATAGCAACTTCTACAATTTTTTGACTGTGCAAGTTGCCACTGTTGGTTGACCTATCAGGTTTAACAGAAAATGAAAGACAAAATTCAAAATTTGGAAAATAACGTTAAAAGGGAGGCCCACCAACCAACGTTCAATACCTCACCGTATGTTAAAAACACCCTGATCGGAGGCACCTTAACCAACTAATGATTCTAGCCCCCATTGCATGCGAAGATATATAAAGGAAAGATCCTGGCGACTAGCGATCTACCAATACTACTAGCAAAATTTTCATTGGTAGTGTGCGCCTTTTGAGGTTAGTAGCGTTCCACCCGCATGCTATTAGTGTCGCGCCACTGCTAATGCTTACTGGTAGCATGGGATCACACACTACTAGTAAGTCATGTTACTGATAGCATGTGGATAGCACACCACACTAATAAAGTTTTGATTTGTTGAAAAGGGATGGTGTTTTTATTGAATTAACAGCCATATATATCATAAATCTAAAATATCATATTTGGCATCAAAATTAATAGAATTTCATTGAATAGATAGTAGCTAGCTTATTCAAGTTATATGGACATAGTACTAGCAAGTCCTAACTAGTCGTCAGGACCATCGGCCTCGCTGTCGATATATGTAATGGTATAAGCAGGGATGTCGTCGTCTCTTGGGGAGTCGTCTGACTTGTCAGGGTCCCTGGAGCCGAAGTAGGTGGTGCCATCACTATTGAGATAGAATATGCATTTTCCCCCGACATTTAACACATAGTCATTTATCAGTTTGGCCCACCTCGATCCACTGAAGTAGGTCCGATTGGCCTTGTTCGGTACTTGAACCCGGTAACACTGAGTAGGTTGTTTCATCAGGTCCATAGTGACCTTAGACTGTTCCACCTGATGTCTCTATTGAAATGATTCATGAAATCATGTCTAAATCGGCAAGGGGATGATCTGAGTAAAATCATAAGAAAATAAAAATTAATTTGCTTTGCCATTACAGATATAATTTAAACAAGTTAGATTGAACATACACACACATACACACACATATATATATATAAAGAGAGAGACGAACGCTATGGACATCCAAAGTGTAGAATAATTATTCTTCACCCATCCTTTATATTTTAAACTGTATATGATTTTTACATCATGTAAATTTTCCCTTACCTCGAAAGTCAACAAGAACATAAGAAAATTTAGATATGTCGTAAAAAATTTATTTACATGTCGTGTAAAAATACGACGTTTATGTGTATTTTCTATGTTTTTATACTATAATTTTTTTTTTGCTTTTCTAATGAATATGAACACAATTATTAGGATACAAAAACATAAATTTTTAAATGTGAAGAACATAAAAATATGTGGGCTGCGAAATAACTATTCTGCACCCTGGGTGCTGAATAGGGTTTCTAGAGTGGCGCTATTTGACACCTAGAATGTAGAATAGTTATTCTTCACACACCCTCTATCTTTCAAACTGTACATGATTTTTACGTCACATAAGTTTTTTTCTCGGAAGTCAACAAGAACATAAAGAAAATTTAGACATGTCGTAATTTTTTTGTTTACATGTCGTGTAAAAATACGACGTAATTGCGTATCTCCTATGTTTTTTACACTATAATGACTCATAAATTGTATTTTTATGTCGATTTTTTTGCGTTTCTGATGAATATGAACATAATTATTAGCATACAAAACATAAATTTCTAATGTGAAAATATCAAAATATGTGGGATGCGAAATAACTATTCTACACCTTGGGTGGTGAATAGGGTTTCTATATAGCGCTATTTGACACCCAGAGTGTAGAATAGTTATTCTTCATCCATCCTCTATCTTTCAAACCGTATATGATTTTTACGTCATGTAAATTTTCTCTTACCTCGGAAGTCAACAAGAACATAATTTTGTTTAGACATGTCGTAAAAATATTATTTGCATGCCATGTAAAAATACGACGTAAAGTGCGCATTTTCTATGTTTTTTGCGTTTCTGATGAATATGAACATAATTATTATTATATAAAATATAAAATTTTAAATATGAAGAACATAAAAATATGTGGGATACAAAACACCTATTCTGCATCCCGGATGCAGAATAGGATTTCTATATATATGTGTATATATAGTTGTCATTATAAGATCAACTCTAGCAGATACTACTATAAACACACGAACTATAATACTCGATTATAGTCCATCGAAAATCTCTTTCATGGGTCGAGTTTGCGAGATCTATTCCGCACAAGATGTTTTCGAACGGTAAAACACACGATTTAACAATTTCAGTATATTTCATATCAAAGAAATGTCAAATAGATCCAATCAAATAATTAAAAAAATATTTCTAATCAAATAATTATAATATTATCCAAATCAAATTACAACAATAGGTCCAATCAAATAATTAAAACAAATAGTTCAAACATAGGCAAAATAAATGTTCATGTCACACATACATAAATAGAATATCAAGTGTTGATCCTTTGCGGACACGCCTCGCATACCGTCGATGAGATCCTTTTGGAGTTGCTCATGGGTGGCCTCATTTTCAGTTTGCATGTAGGACTCAAGAAATGCTTGAATACGATCGGGATTCCTTTGTGGTTTTACTCAGTTTCCAACATTGCCACAGAAACACTCCAAGTCTAACCTTCTCTCATCCTCGATGATCATGTTGTGAAGAATCACACAAAATGTCATGATGTTGTTGAAGATTTTGTATCCCAAAAATGAGCAGGGCCTCGCACAATAGCAAATCTAGCTTGCAAAACACCGAAAGATCTATCAATATCCTTTCAATATGCCTCTTGTTCCTTGGAAAATGAAGCTTCTTTCCTTGTGTTTTGTTCATGGATGGTCTTCACTAAAGTTACCAATTAGAATATATACCATCGCAAGATAATAGTCCATTGTGTAGTCATGGTTCATGACTTTGTAGTTGCAAGCTAGAGCATCTACACTAGAAAGTTTTGAAAATAGATGGGATCTATGCAAAACATTGATGTCATTTAGTGATACCAGCAATTCAAAAATACAATGTCAAATCTACAGGTCCTCCAATGCAACAGCCTCAAGCACAATCGTTGGATTATGACTTTTATCACAGTACTGTCCTTGCCAAACTTTTGGGCAATTATTCCACCGCTAGTGCATATAATCTACACTACCAAGCATGGCCATCCAACCCCTCTTTTCATTCATCTTCATCAAATTTATGGTACCTTCTTTGTTGGGAGATCAAAGATACACAAGACCAAACAACCGGATCACCACCTTGGCAAATCTCCGCACAGACTCAATGGTTGTATCTTCATCAATGTGAAGGTACTCATCAGTATAGTCTGCGGGTGCGCCATATGTGATCACCCGCATGAATGCTGATTTTTTTATAGGCACTAAAACCAAGAAGGACGACATTGTTTCTATGGTGAGTAAAGTACTTGCATTAGCCTCGTCGATTTTGACAAACAAGGTACACCGCATTCAAAACATTCTATGAAAGAGATGCAGGGGTTATGTTGGTACCTCATCAAAATAATCTTGCATGAGCGCGTGGTGGTAGAACACACATTTGCGTTGGATGAAAAGACGACCATGAACCGATCTCCGTTGCCTATGCATCATATTCCGCTTATCATCAATCTCCTTCACGGTGAGGATGACGACCAAGTGCTCATCGTCATCATCATGGAGAAACTCATCAATGTCCTAATGGTCCGAGGATTTGGCCTAGCTCCGTTTGATTTGGGTGCTAAGACAAAGAGGAAAAGTTCTAGGAAGAATGTGGTCATGCATGGCGAAATAGACGAAATGGAGGTCTTGTACCAGCGAGTGCGAGGTCTTAAACTTAGCCGAGGCAAGGAGGTCACTAGTGTAGACATCATTCATACTTTCCTGCAACATCAAGTGTAGCCGCTGCAGGTCAGAGGCTACCGAATGTTCCTATGGGCTGGCAGGTCAGACCCCACACATGTTTCTTCTAAAGACTTGTCGTCCATGGATCTTGAAAGAAAGGTTGTGTCGTTGATCAAGATCACTATGGATGAGCCTCTCCCCCCGGAAACAACGACTAAGCCGTTCAGTTCCATCAATCCTATGCCGGTGGTAATGCTCTATCATATATTTTCTTGCCCTTGTGATCATTGTAATAGAGACCTGATGGTGTTATCGCCTTTTGTTGCAGGATTGGAAAGTTGAAGGTACGATGCAACCCTTCCTAAGAGCTTGGTCCCTCCTAAGGGAACAAATCTAGATGAATTAGACTCGACTGTCCCTGCTATGGAGTCACAAGGAGCCCCCGAGTCCAGCGAGAATGGGGCTAGCAAGCGAGGGCGTAGTGAAGATTCGAATGCTTCCACACCGGAGATGCCAAAGGACTGTTTTATTGACAGGGGGTCAACACCATCCGGAAGTGTCAAGGACGTAGAGGATGAGGGAGTCATGGACTCCAAGGCCGAGGACATGGAGACAGTGATGCCCTCCCCAAGATAGTGGCCATCTCTGGTGATAGCTCCTCGAGTTCCTCCAAGTTGGGGTGCCGCAGGGTTGTCGCTCGGACGACTAGACCAGAACCTTCGGAGTCTTTGGGCGATCATGTCAGTGTTTTTTGTCCATTAGAGGGAGACCCCGGGTCCGTTCCTTGGTCTGATCTAAAGTACTACTCTATCCCTTCATGTGGGACATGGTGCACATGGGCCAGCAGCACATGCGGCTAGATGTTAACTTCTGGAAACTCTATGGTAAAACTCTTTGTCCTTTTGCATGATTCATCCAGATATGCTGGCAACTTCTGACTGATTTGTTTTCATGTGCGTTAGAGGAGAATAACCAAGCTCTTCGTTGGCTGGAATCTCCCAAAGAGGCCCAACACAACGGAGACCAAGAGGAAGGATGCGGTCGAAGCCCTCGATCATTTCAATACGGAGTCGAAGCAACATGACGAAAACCTGGCAGCAGCCGCTGCAGAACGAGTGAAGGGTTTGGTTGACCAGCTCGTGGCAGCTGCCCAGGCCTTGTCTAGTAAGTTGGTGGTGTTTGTTGCTCTTCCTTCTTATCTTCCGTCGATTACTTGCTTCTAATCTGTGATTGCTGTGGTTTATATATGCGACTGATCTTGATTTTGACCGTCAAGTGCTAGAAAACAACAACCCCTTGGTTAGTGTCGTGGCCATAGTCAGATACCACAGCAATACTGCCAAAGAAACGCTTCTCAAGGCCAAGGACATGCTCAGTCGTTTCTGTCAGGAGATATTTCCAAAATCCAAGACCATTGAGGATGTTGGCAGTCTTGTGGAGACCTTCGCAGAGGGTGTGCCCACGGAGTATAAACAGATGCAGAAGGCAGTGGGTGCCTCCCTCGGACTAGCGATGGCACAAGCTTGAGGTGCTGGATTGGACATTAGCAAGGTCACCTCCAAGCTACCAGTGACGATAGAAGGAGAAGAGGTATCCTTTGCTCCATTTGGCAAGCGCTATAAGAAGTACGGCCCTCGACTCATTGAGATGCCCGTGAAGTATTCTGTGGAGCAGAAACGGTTGGCCGCGGTAAAAGCCACGAAGTCTGAGTCTGTCGCGGACTCCGTGAAGCCTTCAGATGCTTCTGCGTAGACTATGCCGCGCCATTGCCACTGCTTTTGTTGTGTAGCTATGTTAGGATTTTGTAATCCCTTTGATTGTACCGTGAGTTGGAGTCATTAGAACTTGTGACAGTCTTTTTATTGAGGTTTTGTATATATTGGTCGCTTGCCTATGTCTGTGCTTGAGCTTTTACTTGTTGCTTGACGCTGAAAAGTGTCCTTATCCTTCGATTGTTTGCTTGAATAGGGTTCTGCGAGTGGCGCACTGGTCGCTCCACCTTCCTCTGCTTTTGTAGATCCTCCTCGGACAAGGGTGGACGAAATGTTGCAACTTCCGGTGCTTCATGATCGTGTAAAGGACATGGAGAAAGTTGTTGCTATCATCCAAGGCCATGCCGATGTGTGGAAGTCAAAGGCATAAAAATCACTCGCATAGGAGAAGTATCGCCTTGGTAAGGTATCCCAAATCAGCAAGCAGCTATGGTGTAGGTGTCCTTGGCTGTTTTTGTCCTTTCGGTCTGTTGCTTGGAGCCTACAGTGTGAGTCTCATCACTTGTTGGTGTAGTTGTCAATCTCATTCCACAGGAGGAGAAAGAGCGTGTTAGTATCCGACTGAATTGCCTGACTCAAACAGAACTAGAGGCTATCGGGTTCTTCTAGACTGATCGGGGTCAAGCGACTGTGCTGGATACGCTGCAAGATCGTGTCTCTTAGGTGCTGTACTACTTGAAGAAGGCCCAATCCTCCTTCAAGCACATTTTTAGAGCGATCTTTCCGTTGGACGAAGCTCCTTCAAGCCTATTGGCGTTGTTGCGAAATTTTCACGACGTGGGTGTTGTATGCAAATGCGTGCACCAGCAACTTGTTACTGGTGTGAAGGCTGGCTCAGCATTTGTGCATATGCAGCGTCCAGATGTGTACCTGGAGGTCATCGCTGAAGGGCCACCGCCACCTCTAGATGGTATGGCGTGGAATATGCGGCTGCACTTCTAGGTAGTTGCCCAGCCTGTGGAGGATATTATTCAGTTGTTTAACGACCGCACCAATGTCCTACTTCAGCGGCAATAGTGAAAGTTATCCGGTGCAAGAAATGTACATAATTTAAACTTTGATGTAAGTTGAGAGGGGTTTTATGGCTCTATCTATTTTATTGTGCATTTGTATGTGTTGATGCAAGTACGTTAGTGTCGTGCCTTTTCAATAGCCTGACACCGACAATTCTCAGTACCTTGTCAGCCTATCAGTTGCGTAACAACTAGGCTGGAGTTTTCAAGGATTCGATTGTGGTTTGTGGTCGGCTACTAGGGAATAAGTAGTATATTATTGATTTGATAGGGTAAGCGAGGAGGCGCAGCCCCCCGAGTGTGTTGTATATGAAAGAATAAGAGGAAAAATAAACTCATAAGGGTGAGGAACTTAGATTTTATTTATCGAAGGGTAGCAAGTACATGTTTCGGCTAAGTAGCTTGGCTGAGTAGCCTTATTCAAAGATAAAAACATCTAAGGGTAGAAACGTCACAGCTACGAGATGTTCTAAGGATTGGAGTATTCGACTCCACTTTCTATGTCCTTGAGGTGATAGGCGCATGTAGGATCACTCGGTGATAATGTAAGGTCCCTCCCAAGGGAACTCGAGTTTTAGGTGACCTTTCTGCTTGAATCACATGACGAGGTCACCTTCGACGAAGTACCTTTGATGCAACTGTCGTCTATGGTTGTTGTGAAGGCTCTGCTGGTACACCATTGATCGCACGGCAGAGATGTCGCGTGCCTTGTCGAGCAGGTCGACGCTGTCTTCGAGTGTGTCTGTTGATTCGGCTTCGCTGTAAGCAATGACCCCTGGGGCCTTATAGCATACTTTGGTAGGTAGGAACGCTTATGAACCATGCACCATGAAGAATGGTGTGTAGCCGGTGGCGTTATTGGGAGTTGTGCACAGGCTCTATAGCACCGAGGGAAGATCTTCAGCCCATGCTCCTGCAGCTCGCTCGAGGGGTCGGAGTAGTCGCTTCTTGATGCTGTTGCAGACAAGCTCGTCGGCCTTTTCGACTTGACCATTGATCTGAGGGTGCTCCACGGAGGTGTAGCTGATGTTGATGCCCATCTTACCACAGAATCCACGGAACTCCTTCGAGGTGAAGTTTGTTCTGTTGTTAGTGATGATGCTATGTGGCACCCCAAACCGGTATATGATGGACTCGAAGAATTTGACAGTGGTGGTGCCGGTTTGGTTGGTGACAGGCGTGGCCTCGATCCACTTGGTGAACTTGTCGACAACAACAAGGAGGAAGATGTATCCTCTAGGTGAAGACTTGTGCAGCTTGACGACCATGTCAAATCTCCATTGCACGAAGGGCCAGGCCAGCGGTAGTTGCCGTAGCTCGGAGCCAGGCGTGTGTGGCTTGTCCGTGAACCTTTGACAGGTATTGCACTTGGTGATGATGTCCTTGGCGTCACGTATCACAGTTGGCCAGTAGAAGCCAGCTCGTAGAGCCTTGGTGACAAGCACACAACTGCCAGCATGATACCCGCAGGTACCCTCGTGGATGTCGAGGAGGATGCTTCTGCCGTCACTGTTGATGACGCATCATTGGAGGACCCCAGTGATGCTGCACTTGTAAATCTCATAGTTGATGATGGTGAAGGCCTTTGAGTGACGGGCGATGTGTCGCGTGTCAGTCGGGTCATCCGGTAGCTTCTGGCTTAGCAGGTAAGTGATGTATGGCTGAGTCTAGGAAGGTTCGATGAGCATGACCTCCATGGGTCCTTCGAGTGGAGGATCCAGCTCTGCCCCAGCTGATGCTTCGACCTTGTCGGGTGGTGCAGCCCTCGAGTGCGTTGTAGACCCTGATGGCCCTATTGGTGGCTTGTTCTTGAGAGAGCGCTCACATATCTACTGCAGGAATACTCCAGGTGATACCAGGGCACAGGTGGAGCCGATGTGGGCCAATTGATCGGCCTCTTCATTGCTTTCATGGACAATGTTCCGGAGTTCGCAACCATCGAATTCACCCTTGAGTGAGTTGTAGAGGTCACGGTAGGCGACCATGTTGTCGCTAATGGCATCACATTGGTTCATAGTTTGTTGTACGATGAGGTAGGAGTCACCGTAGATCGTCAGTCACGTGGCACCACAGGATTTTTCCATCCACATCCCATGGATGAGGGCCTCGTACTCTGCTTCATTGTTGGATGCCCAGAAGTTCATCCGCAGTATGTACCGCATCTTGTCTCCTTGTGGAGAAGTCAGGATGACACCAGCACCCACTCCTTCTTGACGCTTGGATCCATCGAAGTGCATTGTCCAAACACTCGACATGTCTAGCGTGTCAGGTAGTTGTAGCTCCATCCAATGGACCAAGAAATCCGGGATCACTTGTGACTTTAGCGCTATGCGACGCTCGTAGGTGATGTCCCGTGGTGGGGACAACTCGATGCCCTAGAGGGCAACTCGCCCCATTGCTTCAGGGTTGTTGAGGACATGGGACAGTGAGGCGTCGTTGATGACCACTATCAGGTGCTCCATGAAGTAGTGGCGCAGTCGACGTGATGTCATGAACATGCCGTATGCCAGCTTTTGGTAGTGCGGGTACTACTGCTTGGTGGGAGTGAGCACCTCACTGAGGTAGTACATGGGCCGCTGCACCCTGTGTATCTTGCCTTCCTCAGCTTTTTCGATGACAAGTGTCATGCTGACCACCTGGTGTATAGCACATATGTAGAGCAACATGGATTCGTTCTCATGCGGAGTAACCAGGACCGGTGAAGTTGATAGTGGGTGCTTGAGGTCATCGAAGGCCTCTTCTGCTTCGATGGTCCACTCGAATTTGTCTGTCTTGCGGAGGAACTGGTAGAAAGGAAAGGCCTTTTCACCCATTTGACTGATGAATCTGCTAAGAGCCGTGATTCGCCTAGCCAGCTGTTGGACGCCTTTGATTTTCTTTGGATTTTCCATGTCTAGTATAGCCTTGATTTTCTTCGGGTTCCCCTCAATTCCTCTGGCAGAGATGAGTAACCCGAGTAGTTGCCCAGATGGGATGCCAAAAGCGCATTTCTCCAGGTTCAGATTGATTCTGTAGCGATCAAGGTTGTCGAACATCTCGGGGAGATCATTGATGACTGTTGCATTCTCTTTTGTCTTGACCACTATATCTTTGACGTAGACTTGGACATTGCGGCCGATTTGATTTTTGAGGTAGGTCTGCGTGCACCTTTGATAAGTGGCCCTTGCATTCTTCAACCCGAAAGGCATCATGTTGTAGCAGTAGAAGATGAATGGTGTGATGAAGGCCATCTTTTCTTGGTCCTCCACCTTCATCCAGATCTGATTGTAGCCTGAGTAGACGTCAAGGAAGGAGATATGCTCGCACCCCATGGTTAAATCGATGATCTGGTCGATCCACGGGAGGGGGAGTGGTCCTTTGGGTAGTTCTTGTTGAGGGCGTGAAGTCGACACACATCTGTAGTATATACGTGTCTTTCTTTGGCACCAACACGGGGTTAGCTACCTAGGTGCTCTACTTGATCTCACGGATGAAATCGGTGTCGAGCAGTCCGTTGACTTCCACGCCTACAACCTTGGCCTTTCCTTCTGACAGCCGCCACAACGCTGCTTGATTGGTCGTGCATCGAGGTACATGTTGAGTGTATGCTCGGTGAATTCCCTAGAAACTCCTGGCATGTCCGCAGGACACCGGGTGAAGATTTCCAGCACTCATGGAGGAATTCGACGAGCGCGAGTTCCTATGCGGAACTCAGGTTGTTGGCGATGAAGGCCATCTTGGTCGGGTCCTTCGGGTGAACCTGGACCACCTTGGTGTTGACTGTAGAGTCAAACGACTGGTCAGGTGTGTTCTGCCAGCTCAAAGGAGGAATACTATTGTTTGTTAACTCCTTGAGCCATGCCAATTGTTCTTGGATGTCGAATGATTGGGAGATTCTGTTGAACTCCCTGTCTTAGTTGTCATACCTGGTGAAGCTTCCTTGAACGGTGATGACACCGTATGGGCCTGGCATCTTCATCATGAGGTACATGTAGTGTGGTATGGCAAAGAATCGCACGAATGCCACGCGACCAAGTATGGCGTGATACTGGGAGGGATAATCAACCACCTCGAACTTGATATTATCGTGCCTGAAGTTCTTGGGTGTGCCGAAGATGACGTCGAGGTGGATTTTACCTGGGGGTAGATCCCCTTGCTTGGGACGATGCCGAAGAAGGTGGTGTCGATTCTTCTAGGTTGGACAATGGGATTCACATGGCACGCAAGGTGCTGGCGAATATGAGGTTGATGTCGTTGCCTCTGTCCATGAAAACTCTTCTCATTTCGTATCCGCTGATCTGGGCTTCAAGGACCAGGGCTAAGTGGCCTGGTCGTGGTACTTGGCGCGGGTGGTCGGATCTGTCGAAGGTGATATAGGATTCGGATCTGCTGAGGAGCTCATGGATCATAGGTGGTGATGACACTGCCATGTTGATTTGTCGAGTGCTTGTCTTCTGTATCCTATTGCAAGGCACCCCTTATGGATCATCATGCTCCCACGTGGTGGGGTATGGCTCACCTCCATTGTTGCACGCCACGGGTGCTACTGGTGGTGGTACCGCGTTGGCTGAAAGGGGTGGTGGTGGCGGTGCTTCGTATACTATGGGCCCTGCGGCTGCTCCTTACCCTTGATACGTCCAAAACGTATCTACTTTCCCGAACACTTTTGCTATTATTTCTCCTCTATACTTGTGTGATTTGGATACAACTAACACGGACTGACGCTATTTTCAGCAGAATTGCCTTGGTGTCTACATTTTATGCAGAAAACCAACTATCAGGAAAAATCCGGGAAAATATGCCAAAAATCCTATTTCACCCGAAGACTCCAGAAGCCAGAATATGAGACGGAGAAGAGCCAGGGGTGGCCACACCACCTGCTGGCGCGGGCCAAGCCAGGCCGCGCCAAGGGGTCGTGTGGGCCCCCCAGGCACCCCCTTGGTCTCCCTCTTCGCCTATAAGGAGCCTTCTGACCTAAAAACTTCGGGGGGTTCGACGTTTTTCCAGAAGGAGTTCCGCTCCGCCGCCACCACCAGAAACAGCACCAGAAACTCCGTTTTGGCACCTTGCCGGGAAGGGGAATTGGAGGAGATCATCGCCATCATCATCACCATCGCTTCTCCATCGACCATCCATGTTTCCCCCATCTATGAGTGAGTAATCCCCCGCTATAGGCTATGGGGATGGTAGGGATTGGATGAGATCGTTCATGTAATGGCATCAGATTGTTAGGGCATGGTGCCTACTATCTTTTATTAGTGCTTTATGACTTTGTTGCGACTTGTTTTGCTTAATGCTTGTCACTAGGGCCTGAGTGCCATGATTTCAGATCTGAACATGTTATTGATTCATTATGATAGTATTGTTTATGGTCTTATCTACAAGTTGTATACACACGTTGTTGTCCGAAACCAATGGCCCAGTGTAAATCGGGATAACGGAGGAATGGCTTTGATGTGAGGATCACATGTGTTCACGGAGTGTTAATGCTTTGCTCGGTGCTCTATTAAAAGGAGCACCTTAATTGCGATAGTTCCCTTGAGGCCCCGCAAGCGGGCTGGCAGGACAAAAGATGTTGTGCAAGTTCTCATTGCGAGCACGTATGACTATATATGGAACACATGCCTAGGATTATCTAGTACTTGGATGCTTTATCTTATTTATCTGCAATTGCCCTATGTTCTGATTTCTATGTGAATTGTCTTGTCCATGCAACGCATGATCCATCCATCCCTATGCCTACCACACTCGAATCCTCACATTTCGCTATTATTCTTGTTGTCTTTCCTTTACTAGTATCTTGTTACTTTACTATTCCTACTACAAAACTGTTACTCTTGATAAAGCTGTGAGCAAGATTGTTTCAGTGCACTGAATTGACAACTCAGTTGTTAAGGCTTATAAATATTCTTTGGCTCCCCTTGTGTCGAATCAATAAATTTGGTTTCACTTCCCTCGAAAATACTGCGATACACCCCCTATACTTGTGGGTCATCAAGACTATTTTCTGGTGCCGTTACCGGGGAGCATAGCTTTATTTATCAAGTTCACTTGGATTCTCTATTGTTCGCTACTATCCATACATCATGGGTAAGTCTCGTGATGGCAAGGTTCCTATTTTACTATCCACTACAAGAAGAGGTACGGTTATGAACACCTCTGTTGCTCTTGATTCACCGTCTGTTATGAGTAAGTTCCTTACACCACCACACTGCTACTACTGCTAAATCTGAAACTTCTGATGCTTATGATGCTGCTTCTACTGTGCTTGATAAGAGTGGTTCATTAGGTCCTTTCCTAGATGCTACGATTGCTAGAACTATAGCTGGAAATACTCAAACTCCTAATGAAGACACTACTACACCTGTTAGTTCACCTGAGTCTAGTGAAAGTTATGATATTGAAGATGGTTATGTTGAGATGACCGATGAATTTATTAAAGAATGTAAAAATACCCATAATAGGAGCACTGCTAAGAGTCTCCTTGAGAGGCGTACTATTAGACCCAAATTGGCTCCTATTGCTAAGTTTGCTGCTTCCCCATAAACATTACAGATAAAGATTATGATTTCTCTCTCGATCTATCTTACATAGGTATTGTTGAGAAAGAACCTTTTTGTGGGACTAAGAATGAAAGTGCGGTAGCACATATGAATGAACTTTCTACCATGAGTGGCTTGTTTTCTGATGATATTAAGATGCGTACTTAATTTGTTGCCAAGATTTTCCCCTTTTCACTAAAAGGAGAAGCTAAAACTTGGTTTAGTAATTTACCTCCTGGATCTATTGATAGCCCTGAGTGCTTGATTAGTACTTTCATGCAGAAATATTTTCCTCCTAGTGCTAGAGATGCTATTTTGCAGGAACTTTTTGATTTTAAACAGAGAAAAAAATAGGTATTGCCTGAATCTTGGGCAAGGTTTTGTGCTTTGATTCATGCACAGGCTGGAAGTCCATTACCTAAGAATGAGCTTCTGGATATATTTTATAATGGACTAACTGAAGAATCTAGGACATGCCTAGATAGTTGTGCAGGTTGTGTTTTCAGGAATAGGACTCCTAAGGAAGCTAAGGAATTAATGGCTAAAATAAGTAAGAACTATGAAGATTGGACTCCTCCTAAACAAGTTATACCTGAAGTAATTGTACCTGAACCTACTATTCCTGTGCCTATTCCAACATCAAAGAAGAGGGGAGTTATTGAATTAAATAATGAAGTGATGAAGGAAGCTAAGAAATGTCTTAAGGAGAAGGGAATTAAAGCTGCAGATGTCAAAAATTTACCTCCTATAGAAGAATTATGTAAGCCTATTCCCTAGTCATCCACTATTGAGGTACACTCTCTCCAACACTTTGATGAAGGTGATATCCCTTACTCTAAACCTCCTGATCAATGCTTAGAAGAATTCGATATCTTTATTGTTAAGCAAGATAACTTTAATAAAAGGGTGCAAAATCATCTACTGGAAAACACTAGAGCTATTGTTGAGTTGAAAGATATTGTGGAAAGAACCTCTAATGATGTTAAACACTTTCAAATGTTTCAAACTCAAATAGATCAACTCGTTAAAGTGCAAAACGACTTGCTAGTTAATGATGCTAAAGAAAAACATGCTTATGAAATTAGAACTAGAAGTGGAGCTGCTACCCAGGATCCTCTATATCCTGAGGATGCTTATGAAATGAAGGATTCTATATCCCAAAATAATTGAGCATGATTCTCAACAAATTGAAAATAGTGGTCCTACTCGTAAGAAAAGGAAAAAGAAACATAAAACTGTTGTACAACCCACTGAACCTGCTATAGATCCTAATAGTATATCTATCTCTGATGCTGAAACCAAAAGTGGTAATGAAGAAAATGAAGTTTCAAATGAAGAAAAAGTTGAAGAAGAACCTGAAAACCACACTAAGAATACTAAATACACCAAAGAAGATTTTATTGCTAAGAAACATGGTAGTGAAAGAGAGCCTTGGGTCCAAAAACCTATGCCTTTCCCTGATAAGAAACACAAGTCAAAGGAAGATGAACACTATAATAAGTTTTGTGAGTGGATGAAACCTTTATTCCTGCAAATTCCTTTGACTGATGCTATTAAATTGCCTCCTTACTCAAAGTATATGAAGGATACTGTCTCGAATAAAAGGAAGACCCCTAATGAAGAAATTTCTACTTTGCTTGCTAATTATTCCTTCAATGGTAAGGTTCCTAAGAAACTTGGAGACCCAGGGATTCCAACTATCCCTTGCTCTATTAAGAACAGTTATGCTAGAACTGCTTTGTGTGATTTGGGAGCTGGAGTTAGTGTTATGCCTTTGTCTCTCTATAAGAGTCTTCAACTTGAAAAATTAATACCAACTGATATATCTTTGCAAATGGCTGATAAATCTACCACTATCCCTGTGGGTATATGTGAGGATGTACCTGTTCAAGTGGCTCATAATTGCTTGATATTAAGTGATTTTGTTGTGCTTGAAATGCCTGAAGATGATAATATGTCTATTATCCTTGGGAGACCTTTTCTTAATACTGCAGGAGCTGTTATTAATTGTAATCAAGGAAAGGTGACTTTCAATGTTAATGACAAGGAACATATTGTCTATTTCCCCAAGAAGATTGAAAGGACTTATGGTTTGAATTCAATTGAACATGTTGAAGGCATTCAAGTTGGAGAAATATATTGTCCCATACCAAGAGAAAAATTGGAAACTATTATGATTGGGACCATTGCTATCAAGGTTGAGGTAACATAATCATTAGTGGAATACAAAGTTTTGTCTCATATGGAATTTTTTTGGTAACAAGACCTGATCAACCTTGTTAACGAAAGAATTTCATTGAACAAAACAATGTTTTCATTATGATTATCTCCGTTTATTTCTATCCTTTGCATTTTAGTTTTTGCTTTCGTTTAGCTTTCTTTTTGTTGTTAGTTTATTGCTTGTTATAGTGTCTTAGAACTTCTGTAGGTCTAGCTTTGTTTTGTCCTTGCATCATGTTTCCAAAAGAAAAAAAATCTGTCTGTCAAAAAAATCATTCTTCTATCTCTGAAAAATGCCCAAAAATAAAGTGTCTCGAAAAATTCCAGAAAATTCATATTAAATTTTTACGTGAAAAAAGGGGCAGAGGAGTACCTAGGAGGTACCAGGGGGGCCCACCAGGCAGGCACACCACATGGTGGCGCGGCCAGCCCTGGGTGGCGCCATGCCCTGGTGTGGGCCACCCCTGGCCCCCCACTAGCTCTCTCACCTGCCACTTTCTTCTCTCTCCCGAGTAAGCTCCAGTTCATTGCTCAAAATTGCATTCTTGCTGTGCTTGCTCTCGATTTTTTTGATCTCCTTGCTCAGCCCATCTTTCTTGCTGAAATTTGGAGCATTTGTTCCCTGGTATGTGACTCCTCCCCTTGTCCAAGTAGATTTGTGTTTAGTGGATTATATATGGAGTATTTTGCTGCTGTAGGTGACTGGTTATGAGAGCTTGTAAGCTTGTTTAATGCTTAGAGATATAGTTTTGATGCATGTTTAGGCCTCTTACAAGTCCCTATGAGTAGAATCCTTCATTATATTCACTTTGCAAATCACTTGTTTAATAGGTGTTTAAATTTCAGAATAGAAGATGAGTGAACACCACCTAAACCAACATGAGCTTTGGGTGCCTGAGGTCATGAAGGTCCACCGGGAGGAGGAAGTTTTTCCCTCAATTTATCCATGCTCTGAGTTCATGAGAGCTGCAGGAATTCTACAAGATTTCCACACTTTGGTTTCTAATGCAGGGTTAGAGCACTTTTTGGAAGATGAACCTTGTCAATTTGTGAAGCTAACCATGTCTGTGGTGCAGGACTTCCAATTTAGTCACTCTTTGCCTAACCCCATGGTCCATTACAAAATTTACAATATTGCTATCGACCTTTCTCTTGATGATTTTTGTGCAGCTATTAAAGGTACCTCAATGGGTATCATGTAGAAAGATTAAGGAGAGACCTGAACCACTCATGGATTTATACGCAGAAATTTGCCAAGGGAGTAGCTTCTCGAAGGAGAGTGGAAAAATCCGTAACATTCATCTTCCCTCCATTCGCTACTTTGCCTACTTTATTGCCAAGTGTGTTCTTGCTAGGAAAACTGCCAATAAGTTATCTTCGTTTGATCTAGCATTTATCTCTACTGCTCTTAAACGAGATAGGTGTTACAACTTAGGTGCTTTGATAGCTTTCCGTCTTGCTGCTAACCGTGAGAAAGGTGGAATTTGTGGAGGCCTCATTGCTTCTCGTTTACTAGTATTGCATGGTTTAGTGCCTCATCATCTAGACCTACAGTTTCCCATAGAAAGGCTAGATCTTAATTCCATGATACAACATAAATTTGTTTCCTCATGGGCTAGTATGAGTGAGTTATCTTATGAAATAACCTTTCTCAAAGCTGGTTGGAGAAAGAGCAAGTCCGAGCGTGTTTTTCTTTTGCTTGCACCTGTTTTGTTTAACCTTGATAACATGGAAGGATGGTCCCTCACTGAGGAGGAGCTTGACACGTACTTGGGAGAGCTCTCCCAACAGGACCAGGACACTAGAAGGGAGGTCACGGATGATTTGGTCCAGCCCTCGAATGAGGGAGAGTCTTCATATCAGCAGCCTGCTTATGATTGGGGAGCTTCTTCTTCTTCCCATGGGCCCAAATACGACCATTCTTATCAAGATCCGCCTACTTGGAACCCCTGTTCGTAGATGGATTGATACCCACTTAGGCCAAAAGCCTAAGCTTGGGGGGAGGTACGCCGACACCGCACTCATCTTCATATCATGTTGCGTCGGTACTTTGTATATTCATGTTTTCGTTCTCTTTTTAGTTTTCGTTCTTCTTTGCTTTTGCTTTCTAAAACACAAAAAGACCAAAAATATTTCTGTTGTTTCTCTTTGGTTTGCTTCTTCTTTTTGCCTTGGTTTGATTTTCCCTTTTTTATTTGTTTGAACTATTTGAAAAACCCAAAAAGATTTTGCTTTGCTTGTTTTCCCTCTTTGGTTCTTGTTTTAAAAATCGAAAACAACAAAAATATTAGTCGTTCTTCCTTGGTTTTTGTGAGTTTGCTACAGGGTTCAGCAGTCCTCAGTGGATTATTGGTTTCATATTATTATTCAAGCCACACAAGTGAAGAGTAATAATGAGGATTAATGACAACTTGAGGCCTGGTAAGAGGCTGGTAACGAACTCTATTTGTTTTCATTTTTATACATATACTCATCACTGTGGGCATGCTTAGTCCGTTCATGTAGAGTGTATGTTTTCTTTGGATGCTTAGTAGTTCTTGCTTTCTTATGATTAGCTCCAGCTCGCTAATAGTTTGTAGCATGTCTTACGAATGTTTGCTTGCATTGCTCTATTCATAAATTGGTATGACACCGTGGTATCCTCCTCTGAATGTTTCATTTGAATTGACTTGGCACATGCTCACGCATGCACATGACTGTGATACTCAGTTAAGCCTTGATGAATTATTTTGCCTTGAGGATCTTGAATCACTTTCATGGCATGAGTAGTCCTGTTTTGTTGCAAGCATGATAATGACAGCTATTGCTCTCTTGTTTGTCGCTCCCTTACTATTGCTAGCCTTCACTTTTACTGAGTATGTTTTACTCATGTTTCCAACTCCCTTGAACCAACTATTGCCAAGGTGTCCACCATACCTACCTATTAGCATTATTTGCTACTTCCGTGCATATTCAATATGCCTTGTTTTCTTCCGAATAAAATGTTTGCTTGTTATGAGAAAGTTAGTTAGTAAAGCTCTCACGAACTTGATGGCACACTTTATTTCCTGCACTTAATAAACCTGAACCATTGTGAACTCTCCATGAAAGTTATATGCTTGCTAATTATAGGCTGGGGATTAGCAGAACCGTGTTATCACGGGGAATGCTTTCAACACTTGAAAATATATACCCAGTTGATACCATGCTCTTTTGTTTGCGAATGTCGTCGGTGTGAAATAAAAGGGCAGCTTGTAAGTCCATGGAGTTATGTATGTGTATTATAGAAACGCTAGGGCCGCTGGTCTAATCCATGCTGACATGGTGGAAACCTGCAGCGTAACCATAATGATATCTATGAAGCATTCTTCTTACAAAAAAAGAGAGAGATAGCTATTGAGAAAAAGAAAAAAAGAGATTTATGAAAAGAGGAAAGAGAGAAAAATGCACCATTCTCCCATGGTAAATAAGAAGATTGCTGAGATACTCATTGTCTGCTTGCCTTGTCATTTTGATATGGGGATTCTTCCGTATCATCGGGCAAGGGGTACCCTGTTGGCGGTTCTCAATGATACGCACATATTTACGATGACAAGAACTTAACTAAAGTTGAGTAGCATGAGGAGCGGCCCTCGTACTCAAGGGACATGGGATTTTCAGTTTATAGTCTGTCAAGCATATAACTCAGATTGGACCTCACTTTCACCTTAACCACATTAAAGATGCTTATGATAGGGGCAATGAGAGCTCAAAGCTAATAAGTACCTTACTTTCAGCATTTGGAAGCCTTTCAAATTATTCAAAACCTTTTCCTTTACTTGTTGAGTCTCCACATATTCTTTGAGCACCTTCTTGAGAGCATAGTTGTCATTCTTTGTGCTTGTCTCATTACTTGATTATTTGTGTTATGACTTTGATGCTTGTATCCTTGATATCTTTACTTCTAGTCATCACTTGAATTTCAGAGGTGCCTTGATATTCATAATCAAAAGCAAGCGAGATACCACTCTATCATACCCTTTTATGAGCATTGTAATGTTTCTTACGTTTATACTTCATGTTGCTTATTATTTTTGAGTTGGAATCTCTTCATAGCTTGCAATGCCTATTAAGTAAGTTTAGTTGCATACTCTTTATTATGAATTGTCTAAGTAGTTGATCACATTGCTGAGAATACTTACATCATATGAAGCAAATGTGTTCGTGAAAGTTCTTTTATCGCACTCAGTTTTCAACTGAATTGCTTGAGGATAAGCAATAAGCTAAGCTTGGGGGGAGTTGATACGTCCAAAACGTATCTACTTTCCCGAACACTTTTGCTATTATTTCTCCTCTATACTTGTGTGATTTGGATACAACTAAGTGAATGCAACCTTTGTTTTAGCAGAATTGCCTTGGTGTCTACTTTTTGTGCAGAAAACCAACTATCAGGAAAAATCCGGGAAAATATGCCAAAAATCCTATTTCACCCGAAGACTCTAGGAGCCAGAATATGAGACGGAGGAGAGCCAGGGGTGGCCACACCACCTGCTGGCGCGAGCCAGGCTAGGCCACACCAGGGGGTGGTGTGGGCCCCCAGGCACCCCCTCGGTCTCCCTCTTCGCCTATAAGGAGCCTTTTGACCTAAAAACTTCGGGGGGTACGACATTTTTCCAGAAGGAGTTCCGCTCCACCACCACCACTAGATTCCACGAAACAACACTAGAAACTCCATTCTGGCACCCTGCCGGGACGGGGAATTGGAGGAGATCATCTCCATCATCATCACCATTGCTTCTCCATCGACCATCCATGTTTCCCCCATCTATGAGTGAGTAATCCCCCGTTGTAGGCTATGGGGATGGTAGGGATTGGATGAGATCGTTCATGTAATGGCATCAGATTGTTAGGGCATGGTGCCTAGTATCTTTTATTAGTGCTTTATGACTTTGTTGCGACTTGTTGTGCTTAATGCTTGTCACTAGGGCCCGAGTGCCATGATTTCAGATCTGAACATGTTATTGATTCATTATGATAGTATTGTTTATGGTCTTATCTACAAGTTGTATACACACGTTGTTGTCCGGAACCAATGGCCCCGAAGCAGAAATCAGGATAACCGGAGGGAATGGCTTTGATGTGAGGATCACATGTGTTCATGGAGTGTTAATGCTTTGCTCCGGTGCTCTATTAAAAGGAGCACCTTAATTTCCAGTAGTTCCCGTGAGGCCCGCTGCAAGCGGGCGGGACAAAGATGTTGTGCAAGTTCTCATTACTGCTTGACGTATGACTATATATGGAACACATGCCTAGGATTATCTAGTACTTGGATGCTTTATCTTATTTATCTGCAATTGCCCTATGTTCTGATTGCTATGTGAATTGTCTTGTCCATGCAACGCCCGTCCATCCATCCCTATGCCTACCACACTCGAATCCTCATTTCGCTATTATTCTGTCTTGTCTTTACTTTACTATTCCTACTACAAAATTGTTGCTACTGATAAACTGCTATGAGCAAGATTGTTTCCAGGTGCATCTGAATTGACAACTCAGTTGTTAAGGCTTATAAATATTCTTTGGCTCCCCTTGTGTCGAATCAATAAGTTGAGTTTCACTTCCCTCGAAAATACTGCGATACACCCCCTATACTTGTGGGTCATCAACCCTTGCCTTATCGCTTCGCGCTAAAGTTGCGCGTAAGCGTCTTGAAGCTTCTGAAACTCGTGGCAGTCTTTGAGGAGGTGACTCGACTTCCTCTTTCCATCCTGCTTGTCGATGTAGTAATGGACGTTGCAGGGGCCTGACAGTCGTGCCATAGCGGTTGAGGCGCCATCGTTGGTGCAGCGTTGCCACACCTAGGTCATTTTTCCATTGTCACGGTAGTTGCCACTGTGATATCCACTGTTGCGGTTGCCGTTGTCGCATTTGTCGGCATAGACTGCTGCGACCATGTCGACCTCATCACGGTCCTTGTAACCGTGGTGCCTGCGCTTTCCTCGGTGGCCCTCCTGCGGCCTAGACCGTCCTCATCATCCGAGTGTGCTCGGCTATTGTGGATGGCGTCTTCGCCGTCTTCCCAACAATTCGCTATGTCCATCAAGTGGTTGATTGTATCGGGCTTGGTGCGGTTGAGTTTATCCTTGAGCTCTCGATGGTGTACGCTAACCTTGAACACATCAGTCACTCGCTCCTCAGAAATGTCCTTCGTGGAGTTCTTGATGATGGACCATCGCTAGATGTATGAGCTAAGGGATTCACCAGACCTCTGGGAGCATGCTCGAAGGTTTTCGATTGAGGCCGGACGCTTGTAGGTCCCCTTGAAGTTCCTAACGAAACTGTACACCAGCTCTTCCAAGCTGCGGTTCGACCTGGAGGGGAGGCCGTTTAGCCAGGCCCACACGACACCCTACAGTTGCAACTACAGGCATTGCATGGCTGTTTCTTTGGATCCATCGTGGCACTTCATGGACTGCTTGTGGTCGTATAGCCAGATCTTCGGCTCCTGGAAGCTATCAAACTTTGGGTTGTCAAAGGGCAGTTTGAAGCCCTTGGGCATCAGCGTTTGCGGTATGGCACGGATGAAGCATCTGGCACCGCAGAGCTCCAAGTCCTCATCTTCGGAGTCGGAGGAGTAGGCGCGCTCGACGCGTAACTTATCGACTTTAAGTTGCGTGATCTCATCGCGGGCGTCATAGCCGTGGTCCTTCCTCCGCGGGCTATGATGATGTTGCCGATGGTAATCTTCGTCATATGACGGAGATCGTCTTCTCACCAGTTTCCCGGGTGTCTTCTTCGGCTCTAGGGCTGGTTCTCCCATGAGTGCAGCTTCAACCATTCCCAGTCTGGCGAGGGCGGACTGATGGATGGCAGTACGTTGATCACCCGCCTACGGGGGGTTGGACATCAAGTAGGTGGTGGCCGCCATGACGACGACTTGCGGGGTTTTGGGCATCATGTTGCCGAGCGCATCTACTGACTTGAACGAGAAGTCCAGCTGCTTGGTGGCTTACCATTTGGCCACCTCATCGAGCTGGTCCATTCGAGGGTGTCTTTTGGACGCCCTGACATTGTGATTCCCTTTTGAGGAGGACCCACCAATGGAATAGAGCATCGCCCGTCAAGCACTTGATTCATCAACGAGTCGTCGCCGTTCTTCGAGATGGGTTGCGACCGTCCATTGGCAGTGGAACTCCTTATCCAAGTACCAATGGTAAGCCATTAGCATATCTTGTGATGTACCAGGAGGCACATGCGCGCCACCCGTTAGGGCCTGGTGGACCCTTTCCCACTCTTAGTCGGTGAGGCGGATCTGTGGCCGGTCGCCACCATTGTTGTTGTCATTGTCACAGATAGCTCTGTTACCAGCTTCAGGGTCAGCGCTGGTGTCGGCACCGTTGATAGTAGTGCCACTGGTGTTGGTGTTGATGATGGCGCAGTAGTAGCGGTTGGTGCAGGTGTTACTTCCGGAGCTTTCCGGATAAGATCCGATGTCTTGGTACTTTCCGAGTAGATCAGTCTGATCGGAATCGCAACTATTGCTATTGTCCGGGTCATAAGCTGAGGAGCTGGCATTTAGCTCTCTTACGGTCCCGATTGGCGGTGGGATCCACGAAGCCGGTGCAATCGACGGTGTAGTCGACTGCTCAGGAAAGCGCAGGGTGCAGGTCTGACCGACCTGGAAGCTGAAGCCGCTGATCATCTTGTCAACCTCAACATCGAGGGAGTTGAAGGCCGGGCGGGTGGCCGGCGAGTGGATGGTGAAGTTGATGGAGCCAATGATGAGGCATCCCTCTGATGCGGAAGAGTCAAAGATGGCAGGTGATGGGGCCGTCGAGGTCACAACATCAGCGTGCCCAGTTCCCACAGACGACGCCAAATGACATGGGATCACCATATCAATGCCCATATTTTATGGACTTGGGTTTTGAGGAAGAGGGATGCACTGGACATCTCGTTCGGCTAACATGCAAGCAATTCGGGGATGCGATGTTTACCCAGGTTCAGGCCCCCAGAGGGAAAACCTTACTCCTGCTTGTCTGCTCTAGATTGAAGATGAACCGAAGGTTTACAGGGGTGCTTTGATGGCGATGGTGCGTAGATGTAATCTGGCAGGTGTTTGTGCTAGGGTTTCGGTAGGTCCTTCTCACGATTCCCTCCTAGCCTTTATATGAGGAGGCTGGGTCCTAGGATACCACCGAGTCGGTTAAAAATCAGGGTTTCCTTTCAAACTTTCTATCTATTCTTTGTCATATCCTCCAAGGAGTTGCGTCCTCTATGGGCCTGGGCCACCCCGAGACTTCATGGGCTTCAATACTTGGACACGACCTGTCTCGTTGGACCTCTGCAGGGCTGAACCGGGTAGGCCAACCTTAGGCACCCGTAGGGCATACCCATGTCAAACATCAAGTAGGGTCAAATCAGGAACATAAGTAGCACAATAGTTAAACATAACACATAATAAAGTAGAACAATAGTTAAACATAACACATAATAAAGTGGCAGATAAGTAGCATATTAATTAAACATGAAACATAATAAAGTATAGCTCTATAAGTAGCACATCCTAAACTCAGTCGGCATCACTGTTCGGATCTGCCTCAAGCGTCTTCCAGTCAATGTCGTAATAGTCCTCGTCACTCCACAAATCGTCCTGCCGGTCGTGCCATTGGCCTGCGGGGGAGGGGCAACCTCCTGGTCGTGCTACTGGCCCGCACCGGAAGGGCCACCTCCGAAATAAGCATATCATTGCGCCATCACCAATGGATCCCTACGAAGAGACTCCAAGATCACCTCCCCCTCCTCCTCCTGGCGGCACCTAAGCGCTAGCTATCGCTCGACCTAGCGGTGTTTTGACTCTTGGGCCCTCGTGACAACCCGCATGTATCTAGGCGCGCGTTGCTGCGTGGTGGCTCGATACTGCGGGGAGTTGAGCCTGACCTATCCCTACAGTGCATGATCGCTACCCAATTGTAGGCACACACACCATAGTCTCCTGGTCCCTCCAAACACAAAGGTGGTGCTTGATGTGATCGATGTGGATGCCCGCTGCCCACCTGGGCACCTTTCCCTTCTTCCTATAAATTTCATGGTAATGGCGCGACTCATCTACCATAGTAGGCACGAGGGAGATAACAAATGAAAATTAAATTATGAATAAAGCATCACCTTCTATGGAGAGTTAACAAATAAAAAATAAATAGTAGTTATTATATTAGCACTACACTAAATTATGAGAGCGCCTCTATGGCTATATTCTCGAAGATGTCTTAGCAGAGGGCTCTTAACACATCTTCGAGAAGCTCCACTGTAGTGGTACCCCTCTTGCACCATCTCACAAATGGACAATTCTAGCGCTATTATTTACTCTAACATGTACCTACTTTGAGTAGGAATTTGATTTCTTACTTAGATGATGACATGTATGAATGCTTCTTTGCTCACAAACAATTTATTTTAAAATATTGTAATAAAGATTTTGGCCTCGGTGTCGAACAAGGTAAACTATATATGTTTATCTCTTAATGATTATGTTTTGCATGTGAGTAATGTTTTGAATGATGAAAACAAACGGAAGGTTACTAGCGGTTCTTCAAAATTGTGGCATCGTACGCCATATTTTGAGGGGGATAATGGAAATACTTATTAAAATGAAGTAATGCTCCCATTAGATTTTATGGATGCGGACAACTGTGTAGACTACGTTAAACGAAAATATGCGAAAACAATTAAGAAAGGATCCATAAGAGCAACGTAGGTTCCCCAACTTATTCACAATGACATACGTGGATCCCTGAATGTTAAGTCTATAGATGAGTTTGATTTGTTCATCACAATGACAGACGTACTTCTCTCGGTATGGTTATATTTACCTCATATACTATCGATCAGAAGTTTTGGACAAATTAAAAGTGTTCAAAGCCTAAGTTGAGAACCAACTAAATACAAAAATTAAAGTTGTATGATATGATCGCCGGGGGGGTACTATTACGGAAGGCATGCTCCTTATGGGAAAGCTCCAGAACCTTTTACCAAGTTCCTAGCTAGAAATGGAATTTTTACCTAGTACTCAATGCGCGATGAACTTCACCAAAATTTTGTGGCTGAGCATATAAATTACACACTAATGGATGTGGTGCGAGGCATTCTTAGTCATGCAAATTTGCTAGTATGCCTATGAATGTAGGCTTTAAAGACAACTGCACATGTACTAAATATTGATCCTACTAAAGGTGCACCACACACACCTTACGACATAAGGAAACCGAGCTTGAACAATCTACATGTGTGGGGCTGTCCCGCCAAAGTTAGAGTTTTTAATTCACAACTTAAGAAGTTAGATCCAAAAACAGTTAACTATTTCTTTGTTGGATACCCTCATAGGAAAGGGATATTACTTATGTTGTCTAGATCACACCACAAAGTATGTGGAGACCCGACAAGAGGTAGTTTTTGAGTGAAGTCACAGAAATAAGGAATATCGATCTTGAGGAGAAGATGGCGTGTGTTCCATTCCCGACTATCCAAGAAATTGTTCTGCCAATACAAAGGAGAGTAACATCTCATAATTCTTAATATGACATTTAGGTCCTCAACCTAATGGTGATGCTTAAATTAATGAAAATGAAGAGCCTCACTAGCCATATGAAGAAAATGATCCTCAAAATAATGATGCTCCTCCACCACCTCCTATGAGAAAGTCACTGCGGGAAAAAATGCTATCTCGAATGAATATATCACTTACATGAGTGAGTATGTAAATGATATAGGAATAGTGGAGGATCCAACCTCATATAAGAAGGCCATTGAAAGTACGAATTTGTCCAAGTGGCAGGTTGCCATGGAAGGCGAGTTGAAATCTATGGGTTCAAATGATGTTTGGGACTTAGTAGAAGTTCCCAATGGTGCTAAAGATTCGGATGCAAATGGGTCTACAAAATCAAGTATGACTCCAAAGGGAATGTCGAAAGGTTCAAGGAAAGACTTGTGGCAAAAGGCTCCACACTGAGAGAAGGAATCGATCACAATGAGACATTCTATCCTATGTCATCTAAAGATTATTTCAGTATCATCATGGCTGTAGTAGCTCATTTCGACCTAGAATTGCATCAAATGAATGTTAGTACAACATTTCTAAATTTATACCTACAAGAAGAAGTTTACATGACTCAACCGAAAGATTTTGTCGTGGAAGGAAAGAAACATTTGGTGTGTCGTTTAAAGAAATCCATCTATGGCTTGAAGCAAGCTTCAAGACAGTTGTGCCTCAAGTTCTATAAGATTATTAGAACTATGGTTATAGCAAAATGTTGTTGGGAACTATATTTATGTCAAGCTTAAGGACAGTCGGTTCATAATATTAGTCTTGTATATGGATGACATATTGTTGGCTTGTAGCGGCAAGGATATGCTGCACGCACCAAGAATTGTTTGTCTTTCAATTTTGATATGAAAGATCTAGGTGAAGCCTCATATGTCCTTGGTATAAAGATTCATGGAGATAGGTCTAAAGGTGTGTTGGGACTATCACAAAAGACATAACATTGAAGAAATTCAATATGCATAAGTTCTCAGTATCACATGCGCCAATAGTCAAGAGCGATACGTTTGGGACATTTCAATGCCCAAGGAACCAAGTTGAAAATGATCAGATGAAGTCGGTTCCTTAGCTTCAGCCGTCGGAAGCATCATGTATGCACAAGTTTGTAGATGTCCTGAATTAGCTTTTATAACCGAGATGCTTGGCATATTTCAATCAAATCTAGGATTAGATCACTAGAAGGCCACAAAGAAAGTCTTGCATTATATGCAAGGCCCTAAAGATTATATGCTTACATATAGAAGCTATAATAGTGTAGAAGTTCTTGGCTATTCAGATGTTGATTATGCCGGTTGTGTGAATAGTAAGAAATCCACATCATGGTATGTGTTCACACTTGCCGGAGGAGCCATATTGTGGAAAAGCTCCAAGCAAATAATAACTATTTCATCTATGATGCAAGCGAAATTTATAGCATGGTACGAGGCCTTTAGACAGCCTGTATGGCTAAAGAATTTTATTCGCGGGCTTAAAGTTGTTGACATCATTTTTAAACTACTTGTATTGTACTGTGATAATGAACCCATAGTTTACTATATGAGTAACAATAAGTCAACTTTTGCTACCAAGCACATTGACATAAAATATCATATTGTGAAAGATAAAATCCAGGATCATACTATTGATGTAAAACATATTAGTTCTTGTATGCTTGCGGATCCACTTACCAAAGTCTTACCACCAATATTTTTGTGAGCATGCTACAGGTATGGGATTCCTTGGAGCCTTATGATTCTGGAAGAAAGGGACCATTATAAGACCCACTCCCATCAAGTAAAATTCTATCCATTTCAAATAGGCCGGTATGATATAAGTGTTGAGTTTGATGACATTTCATTGACTATTGTAACGCCTCACATTGGTGTATTATTCTTACGAAAAATGAAAAAGAAAATTTAAACCTAATGATCAAGGGAGAGAATGTTGGTTGATCTATCAGGTTTAACATGAAACAAAAGAAGAGTTAGGAATTGAGAAAATAACTCTAAAATGGAGCCCACGAACCAACATTCAGGACCACACCGTACGTGATAAAAACACCATGATCCGGGGCACTCAAACCAACTAATGGTTCTTGGCTCCCATTGCATCCGAAGATATATATATATATAAAGAGTGCCTAGCGACTAGCGATGTACTACAAGTTAGCGCTAAGTTCACGCAGCTCTCCCAAATTTCTAGTCTGCACCGGTCGCATCCACCACAGAAGCAATGTGAAGGCTCGAACCTCACCATGTTGTGCCTGGACAGTGCCGCTAGAGGCCGGAGGGAATCCGTACCTGCGCCAGATTGTCTTCTTCGACAAAAGATCAACTCTGCATCCGTAGGCTGCCATGACTTCTTCCTGTATCCCAGCACCAAGTAAAGATCTAATCTACTCACTCACGTTCTAGATGCTGCTCATACACAATCTATTGTGTTGCACCTGTTGATTGTAATCTAACATCCATGAACCCACATCCTAAAAATTCGGATTTTCATTGGCTGGAATCTCCCGAAAGAGTCCCAGCACAGCGGAGACCAAGAGGAAGGATGCGGTCGAAGCCCTCTATCATTTCAATGCGGAGTCGAAGCAACATGAGGAAAACTTGGCAGTAGCCGCTACAGAACGAGTGAAGGGTTTGGTTGACCAGCTCGTGGCAGCTGCCCAGGCCTTGTCTAGTAAGTTGGTGGTGTTTGTTGCTCTTCCTTCTTATCTTCCGTCGATTACTTGCTTCTAATCTGTGATTGCTGTGGTTTATAGATGCAACTGATCTTCATTTTGACCGTCAAGTGCGAGAAACAACAACCCCTTGGTTAGTGTCGTGGCCATAGTCAGATACCACAGCAATACTGCCAAAGAAACACTTCTCAAGGCCAAGGACATGCTCAGTCGTTTCTGTCAGGAGATATTTCCAAAATCCAAGACCATTGAGGACGTTGGCAGTCTTGTGGAGACCTTCGCAGAGGGTGTGCCCATAGAGTATAAACAGATGCAGAAGGCGGTGGGTGCCTCCCTCGGACTAGCGATGGCGCAGGCTTGAGGTGCTGGATTGGACATCAGCAAGGTCACCTCCAAGCTACCAGTGACGATAGAAGGAGAAGAGGTATCCTTTGCTCCATTTGCCAAGTGCTATAAGAAGTACGGCCCTCGACTCATTGAGATGCTCGTGAAGTATTCTGTGGAGCAGAAACGGTTGGCCGCGGTAAAAGCCACGAAGTCTGAGTCTGTCGCGGACTCCGTGAAGCCTTCAGATGCTTCTGCGTAGACTATGCCACGCCATTGCCACTGCTTTTGTTGTGTAGCTATGTTAGGATTTTGTAATCCCTTTGATTGTACCGTGAGTTGGAGTCATTAGAACTTGTGACAGTCTTTTTATTGAGGTTTTGTATATATTGGTCGCTTGCCTATGTCTGTGCTTGAGCTTTTACTTGTTGCTTGACGCTGAAAAGTGTCCTTATCCTTCGATTGTTTGCTTGAATAGGGTTCTGCGAGTGGCGCACTGGTCGCTCCACCTTCCTCTGCTTTTGTAGATCCTCCTCGGACAAGGGTGGACGAAATGTTGCAACTTCCGGTGCTTCATGATCGTGTAAAGGACATGGAGAAATCCGTTGCTATCATCCAAGGCCATGCTGATGTGTGGAAGTCAAAGGCATAAAAATCACTCGCATAGGAGAAGTATCTCCTTGGTAAGGTATCCCAAATCAGCAAGCAGCTACGGTGTAAGTGTCCTTGGCTGTTTTTGTCCTTTCGGTCTGTTGCTTGGAGCCTGCAGTGTGAGTCTCATCACTTTGTTGGTGTAGTTGTCAATCTCATTCCACAGGAGGAGAAAGAGCGCGTTAGTATCCGACTGAATTGCCTGACTCAAGCGGAACTAGAGGCTGCCGGGTTCTTCTGGACTGATCGGGGTCAAGCGACCGTGCTGGATATGCTGCAAGATCGTGTTTCTCAGGTGCTGTACTACTTGAAGAAGGCCCAATCCTCCTTCAAGCACATTTTTAGAGCGATCTTTCCGTTGGACGAAGCTCCTTCAAGCCTGTTGGTGTTGTTGCGAAATTTTCACGAAGTGGGTGTTGTATGTGAATGCGTGCACCAGCACCTCTAGATGGTATTGCGTGGAATATGCGGCTGCACTACTAGGTAGTTCCCCAGCATGTGGAGGATATTATTCAGTTGTTTGACGAGCGCACCAATGTCCTACTTCAGCGGCAATGGTGAAAGTTATCATGAGCAAGAAATTTACATAAATTAAAGTTCGATGTAAGTTGAGAGGGGTTTTATGGCTCTATTTATTTTATTGTGCATTTGTATGTGTTGATGCGAGTACGTTAGTGTCGTGCCTTTTCGATAGCCTGACACCGATAAGTCTTAGTACCTTGCCAGCCTATCAGTTGCGTAACAACTGGGCTGGAGTTTTCAAGGATTTGATTGCGGTTTGTGGTCAACTACTAGGGCATAAGTAGTATATTATTGATTTGACAGGGTGAGCGAGGAGGTGCACCCCCCGAGTGTGTTGTATATGAAAGAATAAGAGGAAAAATAAACTCATAAGGGTGAGGAACTTAGATTTTATTTATCGAAGGGTAGTAAGTACATGTTTCGGCTAAGTAGCCTGGCTGAGTAGCCTTATTCAAAGGTAAAAACATCTAAGGGTAGAAACGTCGCAGCTACGAGACGTTCCAAGGATTGGAGTATTCGACTCCACTTTCTATGTCCTTGAGGCGATAAGCGCCATGTAGGATCACCTCGGTGATAATGTAAGGTCCCTCCCAAGGGGACTCGAGTTTTAGGTGACCTTTCTGCTTGAGTCGCATGACGAGGTCACCTTCGATGAAGTACCTTGGATGCAACCGTCGGCTATGGTTGTTGTGAAGGCTCTGCTGGTACACCATTGATCGCACGGCAGAGATGTCGCGTGCCTCGTCTAGCAGGTCGACGCTGTCTTCGAGTGCGTTTGTTGATTCGGCTTCGCTGTAAGCAATGACCCCTGGGGCCTTCTAGCGTACTTCGGTAGGTAGGAACGCTTCTACACCATGCACCATGAAGAATTATGTGTAGCGGGTGGCGTTATTGGGAGTTGCGCAGGCTCTATAGCACTGAGGGAAGATCTTCAGCCCATGCTCCTGCAACTCGCTCGAGGGGTCGGAGCAGTCGCTTCTTGATGCTGCTGCAGACAAGGCCTCGGCCTTTTTGACTTGACCATTGATCTGAGGGTGCTCCACGAAGGTGTAGCTGATGTTGATGCCCATCTTACCACAGAATCCACGAAACTCCTTCGAGGTGAAGTTTGTTCTGTTGTTAGTGATGATGCTATGTGGCACCCCAAACCAGTATATGATGGACTCGAAGAATTTGACAGTGGTGGTGCCGGTTTGGTTGGTGACAGGCGTGGCCTTGATCCACTTGGTGAACTTGTCGACAATAACGAGGAGGAAGATGTATCCTCCAGGTGAAGACTTGTGCAGCTTGCCGACCATGTCAAGTCTCCATTGCACGAAGGGCCAGGCTAGCGGTATTTGCCGTAGCTCGGAGCCGGGCGTGTGTGGCTTGTCCGCGAACCTTTGACAGGTATTGCACTTGGTGATGATGTCCTTGGCGTCATGTATCGCAGTTGGCCAGTAGAAGCCAGCTCGCAGAGCCTTGGCGACAAGCACACAACTGCCAGCATGATACCCGCAGGTACCCTCGTGGATGTCGAGGAGGATGCTTCTGCCGTCACTGTTGGTGACGCATCATTGGAGGACCCCAGTGATGCTGCACTTGTAAATCTCGCAGTTGATGATGGTGAAGGCCTTTGAGCGACGGGCGATGTGTCGTGTGTCAGTCAGGTCATCCGGCAGCTTCTGGCTCAGCATGTAAGTGATGTATGGCTGAGTCTAGGAAGGTTCGATGAGCATGACCTCCATGGGTCCTTCGAGTGGAGGATCCAGCTCTTCCCCAACTGATGCTTCAACCTTGTCGGGTGGCGTAGCCCTCGAGTGCGTTGCAGACCCTAATGGCCCTATTGGTGGCTTGTCCTTGATAGAGCGCTCACATATCTACTGCACGAATACTTCGGGTGGTACCAGGGCATAGGTGAAGCCGATGTTGGCCAATTGATCGGCCTCTTCATTGCTTTCATGGACGATATGCCGGAGTTCGCAACCGTCGAATTCACCCTTGAGTGAGTTGTAGAGGTCGCGGTAGGCGACCATGTTGTCGCTAATGGCATCGCACTGGTTCATAGTTTGTTTTATGATGAGGTAGGAGTCGCCGTAGATCGTCAGTCACATGGCGCCACAGGATTTTTCCATCCACATCCCATGGATGAGGGCCTCGTACTCTGCTTCATTGTTGGATGCCCAGAAGTTCATCCGCAGTATGTACCGCATCTTGTCTCCTTGTGGAGAAGTCAGGATGACACCAGCGCCCACTCCTTCTTGACGCTTGGATCCATCGAAGTGCATTGTCCAGACACTCGACATGTCTAGCATGTCAGGTAGTTGTAGCTCCATCCAATGGACCAAGAAATCCGGGAGCACTTGTGACTATCGCTATGCGACGCTCGTAGGTGATGCCCCGTGGTGGGGACAACTCGATGCCCTAGAGGGCATCTCGCTCCGTTGCTTTAGGGTTGTTGAGGACATGGGACAATGAGGCGTCATTGATGACCACTATCAGGTGCTCCATGAAGTAGTGGCGCAGTCGACGTGATGTCATGAACATGTCGTATGCCATCTTTTGGTAGTGCAGGTACTGCTGCTTGGTGGGCGTGAGCACCTCACTGAGGTAGTACATGGGCCGTTGCACCCCGTGTATCTTGCCTTCCTCAGCATTTTCGACGACAAGTGTCATGCTAACCACCTGGTGTATAGCAGACATGTAGAGCAGCATGGATTCGTTCTCATGCGGAGTAACCAGGACCAGTGAAGTTGATAGTGGGCGCTTGAGGTCATCGAAGGCCTCTTGTGCTTTGACGATCCACTCGAATTTGTCTGTCTTGCGGAGGAAGTGGTAGAAAGGAAAGGCCTTTTCACCCATTCGACTGATGAATCTGCTAAGAGCCGTGATTCGCCCAGCCAGCTGTTGGACGCCTTTGATTTTCTTTGGATTTTCCATGTCTAGTATAGCCTCGATTTTCTTCGGGTTCGCCTCAATTCCTCTAGCAGAGATGAGGTACCCGAGCAGTTGCCCAGATGGGATGCCAAAAGCGCATTTCTCCAGGTTCAGATTGATTCTGTAGCGATCAAGGTTGCCGAACGTCTCGTGGAGATCATTGATGAGTGTTGCATTATCTTTTGTCTTGACCACTATATCTTCAATGTAGACTTGGACATTGCGGCCGATTTGATTTTTGAGGCAGGCCTGCATGCACCTTTGATAGGTGGCCCTTGCATTCTTCAACCCGAAAGGCATCATGTTGTAGCAGTAGAAGATGAATGGTGTGATGAAGGCCATCTTTTCTTGGTCCTCCACCTTCATCCAGATCTGATTATAGCCTGAGTAGACGTCAAGGAAGGAGATATGCTCGCACCCCATGGTTGAATCGATGATCTGGTCGATCCACGGGAGGGGGAGAGGTCCTTTGGGTAGTGCTTGTTGAGGGCGTGAAGTCGACACACATCTGTAGTATATACGTGTCTTTCTTTGGCACCAGCACGGGGTTAGCTACCTAGGTGCTCTACTTGATCTCACTGATGAAATCGGTGTCGAGCAGTCCGTTGACTTCCACGCCTACAACCTTGGACTTTCCTTCTAACAGCCGCCACAACGCTGCTTGATTGGTCGTGCATCAGGGTACATGTTGAGTGCATGCTCGTTGAATTCCCTAGAAACTCCTGGCATGTCCGCAGGACACCAGGTGAAGATTTCCAGCACTCATGGAGGAATTCGACGAGCGCGAGTTCCTATGTGGAACTCAGGTTGTTGGCGATGAAGGCCGTCTTGGTCGGGTCCGTCGGGTGAACCTGGACCACATTGGTGTTGACTGTAGAGTCGAACGACTGGTTAGGTGCGTTCTGCTGGCTCAAAGGAGGAATACTATTGTCCGTCAACTCCTTGAGCCTTGCCAATTGTTCTTGCATGTCTAATGATTGGGAGATTCTGTTGAACTCCCTGTCGTAGTTGTCAAACCTGGTGAAGCTTCCTTGAACGGTGACATCGTTTGGGCCTGGCATCTTCATCATGAGGTACGTGTAGTGTGGTACGGCCAGGAATCACACGAATGCCACGCGACCAAGTATGGAATGATACTGGGAGGGATAGTCAACCACCTCGAACTTGATATTATCATGCCTGAAGTTCTTGGGTGTGCCGAAGATGACGTCGAGGTGGATTTTGCCTGGGGGTAGATCCCCTTGCCTGGGACGATGCCGGAGAAGGTGGTGTCGATTCTTCTAGGTTGGACAATGGGATTCACATGGCACGTAAGGTGCTGGCGAATATGAGGTTAATGTCGTTGCCTCTGTCCATGAAGACTCTTCTCATCTTGTATCCGCTGATCTGGGCTTCAAGGACCAGGGCTGAGTGGCCTGGTCGTGGTACTTGGCGCGGGTGGTCGGATCTATCGAAGGTGATATAGGATTCGGATCCGCTGAGGTACTCATGGATCATAGGTGGTGATGACACTGCCATGTTGATTTGTCGAGTGCTTGTCTTCTGAATCCTATTGGAAGGCACCCCTAATGGATCATCATGCTCCCACGTGGTGGGGGTATGGCTCGCCTCCATTGTTGCATGCCACGGGTGCTACTGGTGGTGGTACCGTGTTGGCTGAAAGGGGTGGTGGTGGTGGTGCTTCGTATACTATGGGCCCTGCGGCTGCTCCTTACCCTTGCCTTGTCGCTTCACGCTAAATTTGCGCGTAAGCGTCTTGAAGCTTCTGAAACTCGTGGCAGTCTCTGAGGAGGTGACTCGACTTCCTCTTTCCATCTTGCTTGTCGATGTAGTAATGGACGTTGCAGGGGCCTGGCAATCGTGCCATAGCGGTTGAGGCACCATCATTGGTGCAGTGTTGCCACACCTAGGTCATTTTTCCATTGTCACGGTAGTTGCCACTGTGATATCCACTGTTGCGGTTGCTGTCGTCGCATTTGTCGGCATAGACGGCTGCGACCATGTTGACCTCATCATGGTCCTTGTAACCTGCGCTTTCTTCGTTGGTCCCGCCTGTGCTTTCCTCGGTGGTCCCGCCTGCGGCCTAGATCATCCTCATCATCCGAGTGTGCTCGTATGTTGTGGATGGCGTCTTCACCGTCTTCCCAACAATTAGCTATGTCCATTAGGTGGTCGATGGTATCGGGCTTGGTGCGGCTGAGTTTATCCTTGAGCTCTCGACGGTGTACACCAACCTTGAACACATCAGTCACTCGATCCTCAGAAATGCCCTCCGCGGAGTTCTTGATGATGGACCATCGCTAGATGTATGAGCTAAGGGATTCACCAGACCTCTGGGAGCATGCTCGAAGTTTTTCGATTGAGGCCGGGCGCTTGTAGGTGCCCTTGAAGTTCCTAACAAAACTGTACACCAGCTCTTCCAAGCTGCGGTTCGACCTGGAGGGGAGGCTGCTTAGCCAGGCCCACGCGACACCCTGCAGTTGCAACTACAGGCATTGCATGGCTGTTTCTTTGGATCCATCGTGGCACTTCATGGACTGCTTGTGGTCGTATAGCCAGATCTTCGTCTCCTGGAAGCTATCGAACTTTGTGTTGTCAAAGGGCAGATTGAAGCCCTTGGGCATTAGTGTTTGCGGTATGGCACGGATGAAGCATCTGGCACCACAGAGCTCCAAGTCCTCATCTTCGAATTCGAAGGAGTTGGCGCGCTCGGCGCGTAACTTATCGACTTTACGTTGCATGATCTCATCGCGGGCGTCGTAGCCGTGGTCCTTCCTCCGCGGGCTATGATGCTGTTGCGGATGGTAATCTTCGTCATATGATGGAGATCGTCTTCTCACCAGTTTCCCGGGTGTCTTCTTCGGCTCCAGGGCTGGTTCTCCCATGAGTGCAGCTTCAACCATTCCCAGTCCGGCGAGGGCGGACTGATGGATGGCAGTACGTTGATCACCCGCCTATGGGGGGTTGGACATCAAGTAGGTGGTGGCCGCCATGACGATGACTTGCGGGGTTTTGGGCATCATGTTGCCGAGCGCATCTACTGACTTGAACAAGAAGTCCAGCTGCTTGGTGGCTTAACATTTGGCCACCTCATCGATCTGCTCCATTCGAGGGTGTCTTTTGGACGCCCTGACGTTGTGATTCCCTTTTGAGGAGGACCCACCAATGGAACAGAGCATCGCCCGTCAAGCACTTGATTCATCAGCGAGTCGTCGCCGTTCTTCGAGATGGGTTGCGACCGTCCATTGGCAGCGGAACTCCTTATCCAAGTACCAATGGTAAGCCATTAGCATATCTTGTGATGTACCAGGAGGCACATGAGCGCCACCCGTTAGGGCCTGGTGGACCCTTTCCCACTCTTAGTCGGTGAGGCAGATCTGTGGCCGGTCGCCACCATTGTTGTTGTCATTGTCACAGATAGGTCCGTTACTAGCTTCAGGGTCAGCGCTGGTGTCGGCACCGTTGATAGTAGTGCCACTGGTGTTGGTGTTGATGATGGCGCAGTAGTAGCGGTTGGTGCAGGTGTTACTTCTGGAGCTTTCCGGATAAGATCCGATGTCTTGGTACTTTCCGAGTAGATCAGTCAGATCGGAATCGCAGCTATTGCTATTGTCCGGGTCATAGGCTGAGATGCTGGCGTTTAGCTCTCTTATGGTCCCGATTGGCGGTGGGATCCACGAAGCCGGTGCAATCGACGGTGTAGTCGACTGCTCAGGGACGCGCAGGGTGCAGGTCTGACCGACCTGGAAGCTGAAGCCGCTGATCATCTTGTCGACCTCAACATCGAGGGAGTTGAAGGCCGGGCGGGTGGCCGGCGAGTGGATGGTGAAGTTGATGGAGCCAATGATGAGGCATCCCTCTGATGCGGAAGAGTCAAAGATGGCAGGTGATGGGGCCGTCGAGGTCACAACATCAGCGTGCCCAGTTCCCACAGACGACGCCAAATGACGTGGGATCACCATATCAATGCCCATATTTTATGGACTTGGGTTTTGAGGAAGAGGGATGCACTGGACATCTCGTTCGGCTAACATGCAAGCAATTCGGGGATGCGATGTTTACCCAGGTTCAGGCCCCGGAGGGAAAACCTTACTCCTGCTTGTCTGCTCTAGATTGAAGATGAACCGAAGGTTTACAGGGGTGCCTTGATGGCGATGGTGCGTAGATGTAATCTGGCAGGTGTTTGTGCTAGGGTTTCGGTAGGTCCTTCTCACGGTTCCCTCCCAACCTTTATATGAGGAGGCTGGGTCCTAGGATACCACCGAGTCGGTTAAAAATCAGGGTTTCCTTTCAAACTTTCTATCTATTCTTTGTCGTATCCTCCAAGGAGTTGTGTCCTCTATGGGCCTGGGCCACCCCGAGACTTCATGGGCTTCAATACTTGGACACGACCTGCCTCGTTGGACCTCCGCTGGGCTGAACCGGGTAGGCCAACCTTAGGCACCCGTAGGGCATACCCATGTCAAACATCAAGTAGGGTCAAATCAGGAACATAAGTAGCACAATAGTTAAACATAACACATAATAAAGTAGAACAATAGTTAAACATAACACATAATAAAGTGGCACGATAAGTAGCATATTAATTAAACATGAAACATAATAAAGTATAGCTCTATAAGTAGCACATCCTAAACTCAGTCGGCATCACTGTTCGGATCTGCCTCAAGCATCTTCCAGTCAATGTCGTAATAGTCCTCGTCACTCCACAAATCGTCCTGCCGATCATGCCATTGGCCTGCTAGGGAGGAGCAACCTCCTGGTGGTGCTGCTGGCCCGCACGGGAAAGGGCCACCTCCGAAATAAGCATATCATTGCGCCATCACCAATGGATCCCTACAAAGAGACTCCAAGATCACCTCCCCCTCCTCCTCCTGGCGGCACCTAAGCGATAGCTATCGCTCGACCTGGCGGTGTTTCGACTCTTGGGCCCTCGTGACAACCCGCATGTATCTAGGAGCGTGTTGCTGCGTGGTGGCTCGATACTGGGGGAGTTGAGCCCGACCTATCCCCACAGTGCATGATCGCTACCCAATTGTAGGCACACACCATAGTCTCCTGGTCCCTCCAAACACAAAGGTGGTGCTTGATGTGATCGATGTGGATGTCCGTTGCCCACCTGGGCACCTTTCCCTTCTTCCTATAAATTTCATGGTAACGGCGCGACTCATCTACCATAGTAGGCACGAGGGAGATAACAAATGAAAATTAAATTATGAATAAAGCATCACCTGCTATGGAGAGTTAACAAATAAAAAATAAATAGTAGTTATTATATTAGCACTACACTAAATTATGAGAGCGCCTCTATGGCAATATTCTCGAAGATGTCTTAGCAGAGGGCTCTTAACACATCTTCGAGAAGCTCCACTGTAGTGGTACCCCTCTTGCACCATCTCACAAATGGACAATTCTAGTTGATGCATCTTCGATATTTGTAACTTAAGCAACACAACTTGCCGCCATCGCACGACCGAAAAGAATCGGGGTGACGTGGATAGCAGTGTGGGCCGAAATAACCTAGCGCTATTATTTACTCTAACATGTACCTACTTTGAGTAGGAATTTGATTTCTTACTTAGATGATGACATGTATGAATGCTTCTTTGCTCACAAACAATTTATTTTAAAATATTGTAATAAAGATGTTGGCCTCGGTGTCTGAAGGGTTTCGCAGCATAGTAAATCAAAATTTTCTACGGAAGCGAACAGAGGGAAAGCCAAGATCTAATCTAGGAGATGCAAACAACGAGAGAGATTGGATTAGATCTTCATACCCTTGAAGATTCAAGACATGAACGCGTTCGTTGGAACGTGGGTGATGTAGTCGTACTCGCTTCTCCTCCTCGCGATCCGATCTGATCCGATCTAGCACCACAAGTGGCGGTGCCTCCGTGAGATGCACACGTGCAGCACCTCGACGTCTCCTCCTTCCTCGGACCAGCAAGTATGGTGGAGAGATGAATTGGATCTACAATACGACGGCGTGGTGTATATGGTGGAGAATTTCTGCCGCAGGGCTTCGCCTACAAACAGTCGGGAGGGAGAGAGGAGGGCAGCAGGGCAACTAGGGTTGGAGGGGAAGGTGTGTGGGGAGGGGGCGCACCAGCCCTCTATATATAGAGGGGGGGTGCAGCCAGCCCTTGCCCATCCTCCAAGCCTATCTCTAGTTTAAACGATTTAAACTTATCCCTTATCTAGAAACCCTATCTCTAGTTTAAACGATTTAAACTTATCCCTTATCTAGAAACCCTATCTCTAGTTTAAACGAGTTTAAACTTATCTAGGATCGGCTGGGCCCTATGGGGCCTTGTGCCCTATTGGCCCAATGGCCAGGACACTCCCTCATAGGCCCATGCCCCCTCCCGGAAGGTGGGACCACGTTGGCCCCTTCCGGAAGGTTCTAAAGCTTAGGTACAATACCGATTAACGGAACAATTCCGAACTCCAAAAACTGCACTGCCTTATATGAATCTTATTCTCCGGACCACTCCGGAACCTCTCATGATGTCCCGGATCCCATCCGAGACTCCGAACAGAAATTCATAAACCAAGTATCCAATCTATCCTAGCGTCGAGACACGTTAAGTGTGTGACCTGAGTTCGAGAATATGCGAGACATGATCTTCTATCAATAATCAACAGCGGTGCAGGCACCCATATTGACTCCACATTCATCGATGATCATATCGGATGAACCACGATGCCAGGATTCAATCAATCCCATATATATATTCCCTTCGTCTCGCGATATTTTACTTGCCCGAGATTCGATCGTCGGTATCGTCATACCTAGTTCAATCTCGTTCACGCAGCAAAGTACTTTACCGTTCTGTAATCCGATATCACTTTGTGATTAACTCCTTAACCACATGCTTGCAAGCGGTGTTGATATCGATTACGAGTGGGCCAGTATATCTCTCCGACTTGGGAGGGACAAATTCCATCTCGATACATACAACCCAAGATACTTTCCGATCACACGAGACACCTTTATGATCACCCTCTCATAGGATGACGTTTGATGGCCTCAAAGCTTTCTTCCGATACTAGGGAGTTGTATTATCTCATGGTCGAAGGAATACAATATTTGACATAGGAAAAGCTTCGCAAAGATGAACACAATGACACGATCTAATTGCTTCGCTTAGTTTGGGTCTGTCCATCATATCATTCTCCCAATGATATGATCTCATTATCAATTGACAACTCATGTCTATGGTTAGGAAACCTTAACCATCATTGATCAATGAGCTAGTCCATAGAGGCATACCAGGGACACGGTGTTGTTCACAAACCACACAAGTATTAAAGTTTCCGCTTAATACAATTCTAGCATGGAATATAAACTTTATCATGAACAAGAATTATAATAATAACATCTTTATTATTGCCTCTAGGGCATAATTCCAACAGTCTCCCACTTGCACTAGAGTCAATAATCTAGTTTACATTTGGCAACAATCTCACACCCATGGCACTGAGGTGCTGATCATGTTTTACACGTGGAAGAGGTTTAGTCAATGGATCTGCGACATTCAGATCTGTATGTACTTTGCTGATCTTCAGATCTCCATCTGCTATATAATCTCGGATTATATGAAACTTGCGGTTGATATGCTTGGTCTTTGGATGATATCTTGGTTCCTTAGCGAGTGCTATGGCGCCAGTGTTGTCACACAATATCTCCAGTGAGTCCAATGCACTTGGAACCACGCCAAGCTCAGTGATGAAGTTTCTGATCCAAACTCCTTCACTTGACGCTTCTGCAGCCATGTATTCCGCTTCGACTGTAGATCCCGCGACCACGCTTTGCTTGCAGCTTCTCCAGCTCACAGCTCCGCCATTCAAAATATACACGTATCACGTCGAGATTTAGCATCATCCTTGTCGATTGTCGAAACTAGCATCGGCGTAACCTTTTCTGACGAGCTGTTCATCACCCCATAGACTAAGAACATTTCTTTAGTCCTATTTAGGTACCTTAGGATGTTCTTCACGGCTGTCCAGTGTTCCACTCCTGGATCACTTTGATATCTGCTCGTCAAACTAAGAGCATTGGACACATCCGGTCTAGTACACAGCATGGCATACATGATGGAACCTATGGCCGAGGCATAAGGCACTTTGCTCATAGCTTCCCTATCATTTACCGTAGCTGGACACTGAGCCTTGCTCAATATCTTACCTAACAACATAGGCACTGAACCTTTCAATGCTTTATCCATTCTGAACCTTTTCAGAACTTTGTCTAGGTATGTACTCTGGCTTAAAGCTATCGGTCTTTGTCTATCTCTATAGATTTTGATGCCCAATATATAAGCAGCTTCACCTAGGTCTTTCATTGAAAACACTTGTTCAAATAACTCTTCACATCGTTAAGCATGTCGATGTCATTTCCAATAATCAATATGTCATCCACATATAGTACCGAAACGTCGAGCTCCCACTCACTTTCTTGTAGATGCAAGCTTGTAGCAATTTGGAACAAATCCAAAGCTCTTGATTACTTGATCAAAGCGAAGGTTCCAACTCCGAGATGCTTGCTTGATCCATAAATGGAACGCTGAAGTTTGCATACTTTATCAGCATCCTTAGGATCGACAAAACCTTCGGGTTGCATCATATACAACTCTTCATCAATGTTGCCATTGAGGAAGCAGTCTTGACATCCATTTGCCATATTTCATAATCATGAAACGCAGCAATTGCTAATAAAATCCGAATGGACTTAAACATCGCTACGGAGAGAAAGTCTCATCATAGTCAACACCTTGAACTTGTCGAAAACCTTTCGCAACAAGCCGTGCTTTATAGGCGGTAACATTACCATCGCGTCCGTTTTCTTCTTGAAGATCCATTTGCACTCAACGGCCTTCGGTCGCTAGGAGGGTCCACCAAAGTCCATACTTGGTTTTCGCTCATGGATCCCAATTCGGTTCATGGCTTCTAGCCATTTATCAGTCTGGGCTCATCATCGCTTCCTCATAGTTCGTAGGTTCTGTCTTCTACTAACAAGACGGTCAAGACAGGTTGCGTACCACTCGGGAGGGCACGCGACCTTGTCGACTGCGACGTTCGATAGCGACATCGTCCAAGCTTCATGATCCTTGTCATTTGCTTCCTCTATTGTTGGCGCAGCGACCTTTGGAACAATTTCAGGTGCTGCGCTACTCTCCAATTTAAGAAGGTTCAATAACCTCGTCTAGCTCTACTTTCCTCCCACTCACTTCTTTGAGAGAAACTCCTTCTCAAGAAAGGAACCGTTCTTCGACAAATACTTTGCCTTGGTTACGTGATAGAAGGTATACCCAATAGTTTCCTTAGGGTATCCTATGAAGACGCACTTCTCCGCTTTGGGTTCGAGCTTGTCGGCATCAACTTCTTGGCGTTCGCATCCCCAAACTTTAAGCGACAACTTAGGTTTAGCACCAAACCACAGTTCATACGGTGTCGTCTCAGCGGTTTAGATGGAGCCCTATTTAAAGTGAATGCAGCGGTTTCTAATGCATAACCCCAAAATGATAACGGCAAATCAGTAAGAGACATCATTGATCGGACCATATCTAATAAGGTTCGATTTCGGCGTTCAGACACACCATTGCGCTGTGGTGTTTCGGGTGGCGTGAGTTGTGAAACGATTCCACTTGCTTTGAGATGCGTGAGAAAATCATAACTCAAATATTCGCCCCCACGATCGGATCGTAGAAACTTAATCTTTACATTACGATGGTTCTCCACTTCATTCTGAAATTCTTTGAATTTTTCAAGCGTTTCAGATTTATGTTTCATTAAATAGATATACCCATATCTACTTAAGTCATCGGTAAAAGTGAGAAAATAGCGATATCCACCGCGCATCGAAACACTCATCGGTCCATACATCGGTATGTATGATTTCCAACAAGTCCGTTGCTCGCTCCATCATACCGGAGAACAGGGGTTTTGATCATCTTGCCCATGAGGCATGGTTAGCATGTGTCAAATGATTCAAAATCAAGAGACTCCAAAAGTCCATCAGAATGGAGTTTCTTCATGCGCTTTACACCAATATGACCTGAGCACGATTGCCACAAATAAGTAGTATTATCACTATCTACTTTGCATCTCTTAGCCTCAATGTTATGGATGTGTGTTTCATCCCTTTAGATTTAGAAGAAATAAACCATTCACAAGAGGTGCATGACCATAAAGATGTTACTCATATAAATAGAACAACCATTATTCTCCGATTTAAATGAATAACCGTCTTGCAATAAACACGATCCGAAATAATGTTCATGCTCAACGCAGGCACATAATAACATTTATTAAGGTTTAAAACTAATCCCGAAGGTAAAACTAAGGAGAGCGTCACGGCCATCACATCAACTCTTGATCCGTTGCCAATCGCGCATCGTCACCTCATCCCTCGTAAAGTCGTCATTCCGTAGCTCTGTTTGAGTTACAAATATTAGCAACTGAACCGGTATCAAATACCCAGGCACTACAACGAGGGCTAGTAAGGAAAACATCAATAACATGTATATCAAATATACCTTTGATGGTGCCAGCCTTCTTGTCCGCTAAGTACTTGGACGATTGCGCTTCCATGACCCTTGTCCTTGCAATAGAAGCACTCGATGTCCGGCTTAGGACCAGACTTGAGCTTCTTCTCAGCGAGAACAGCGCTTGCCGCCGCCTTTCTTGAAGGGCTTCTTTGCACCTTTACCTTTCTTAAAGGAGGGCTTGTTGACCATCAACACATGATTATCTTTCTTGATGTCCACCTCCGCAGCCTTCAGCTTTGCGAAGAGCTCGATGATCATATCAGTGGAACCAATCTGATTGTGATCAACTACAAAACTTTTGCAGCTAGGAGTGTCAATCTTGAGCTCCTCTGGAATCTTGCAGTCCAGTTGCTCAAGGCATTGAGTGTAGCCCGACATCTTAATGGCGTGCTCACTAACGGAACTCCCTTCCTCCATCTTGTAGTTAAAGAATTTCTTAGAGATCTCATATCTCTCAGAACGGGCTTGAGTCTGAAACATGTTTTTCAGCTCCTCGAGAATCTCAAAGGGCCCGGCGAACTCCTCAAAACGATTTTGAAGATCCGATTGCATAGCATACAACATGGCGATCTTAATCAAATCATAATCATCCTTGCGCGACTGATAAACATCCTTTTCATCAGTCGGCGCATCTACAGCAGGGGCGTCACCTAGCGCTTTCTCAAGGACATAGTCCTTTTGTCCGCCAGCGAGAATGATTCTCAGAATGCGGAACCATTTGGTGAAGTTAGACCCATTGTTTCTAAGCTTTTCTATCTCAGCAAAAACGTTGAAGTTGAAGTTGGACTTGGCCATGTGATCTACAGTATTTGCAAGTACAATTTAGACTATGTTCATGATAAATAGTTCAACTTAATCAAATTACTAGATGAACTCCCACTAAATTCAACATCCCTCAAGTTGTTTAGTGAACACGATCCAAATTCACCACACCTAATCCGATCTTCACGAGAAGAGATGTGGTTTCAATGGTGGACAACGAAGTGTCGATCATATCATTCATATGACTCATGCTTAACCTTTCGGTTCTTGTGTTCCGAGGCCATGTCTGTACATGCTAGGCTCGTCAAGTTAGACCCAAGTATTTCCGCGTGTGCAAAACTGGCTTGCACCCGTTGTATGTGGCGAGAGTCTATAGCACCCGATCATCACGTGATGCTTGGACACGACGAACTTTCATAGCGGTGCATACATGGGGAGAACACAGTTTTATCTTGATCTTTAAGTGAGGAATCATCTTATAATGCTACCAATGCGATCCAAGCATAATAAGATACATAAAAGATAAACATCACATGCATATAACTTTATGTGACATGGTATAGCCAATCTTGGCGCAATGATCTCCATCTTGTGCGTTCCGCATGATCTCCATCACTTCACCATGATTGCCTCCACCACGAATAGCAACTACAACTATTGCTAACTACTTAGCGATAAAGTAAAGCTATTACATGGCGTATAAGAAGTTGACTTCAGGTCATACACAATTATAAAGACAACCATATGGCTCCTGCGGTTGTGTACTCATCGACATGCAAGTCGTGAAACATTACAAAACATGATCATCATACAATATACACATCACATCTTGGGCCATACCATATCACGAAAACACTCCTGCAAAAACAAGTTAGGCGCCTCTACTTTGTTGTTGCATGTTTTACGTGGCTTATGGGAGTAGATGCTAAGAACGATTCTTACCTACGGAAAGCCACAACGGTGAGATTATGGTTGCCAAACTCCGGTGTTAATCCCATGACAACTATAGTGAGAGAAACTGACATCCACCAGCCGCATGTGTGGTACAAGCCACACGTCAAGTGCGGAGCCGGTCTCGCGTAAGGTTGGCCTGGACCGCTTCAATCTCACTATCGCGTCATAAGAAGAACACAAACAAGAGGCTTGCAACAGAAAACATCAACGCCGCAACAAGCATGTTGCGTTCTACTCGTGAAACACATCTCGCATACATCTAGCTCGATACCACTTGAAGGGTTTTGCAGCAAAGAAATCAAAAAATTTTACGGCGAGCAGAGGAAAGCCAAGATCTAATCTAGGAGATGCAAACAACAAGAGAGATTGGATTAGATCTTCATACCCTTGAAGATTCGCACAGCGGAACGTTCGGCGGAACGTGGCTGATGTAGTCGTACTCGCTTCTCCTCCTCGCGATCCGATCCGATCCGATCTAGCACCACAAGTGGCGGTGCCTCCGTGAGATGCACACGTGCAGCACCTCGACGTCTCCTCCTTCCTCGGACCAGCAAGTATGGTGGAGAGATGGATTGGATCTACAACACGACGGCGTGGTGTATATGGTGGAGAATTTCTGCCGCAGGGCTTCGCCTACAAACAGTCGGGAGGGAGAGGAGAGGCGAGGCAACTAGGGTTGGAGGGAAGGTGTGTGGGGAGGCGCACCAGCCCTCTATATAGAGGGGGGGTGCGGCCAGCCCTTGCCCATCCTCCAAGCCTATCTCTAGTTTAAACGATTTAAACTTATCCCTTATCTAGAAACCCTATCTCTAGTTTAAACGATTTAAACTTATCCCTTATCTAGAAACCCTATCTCTAGTTTAAACGAGTTTAAACTTATCTAGGATCGGCTGGGCCCTATGGGGCCTTGTGCCCCTATTGTCTGCGGCCAGGACACTCCCTCATAGGCCCATGCCCCTCCCGGAAGGTGGGACCACGTTGGCCCCCTTCCGGAAGGTTCTAGAAGCTTCCGGTACAATACCGATTAACCCGGAACAATTCCGAACTCCAAAAACTGCACTGCCTTATATGAATCTTATTCTCCGGACCACTCCGGAACCTCTCGTGATGTCCCGGATCCCATCCGAGACTCCGAACAAAAATTCATAAACCAAGTATCCAATCTATCCTAGCGTCGAGACACGTTAAGTGTGTGACCCTGCGGGTTCGAGAATATGCAGACATGATCTTCTATCAATAATCAACAGCGGGGTCTGGGCACCCATATTGACTCCCACACATTCATCGATGATCATATCGGATGAACCACGATGCCAGGATTCAATCAATCCCATATATATATTCCCTTCGTCTCGCGATATTTTACTTGCCCGAGATTCGATCGTCGGTATCGTCATACCTAGTTCAATCTCGTTCACAGCAAGTACTTTACTTTGTGATTAACTCCTTAACCACATCCTTGCAAGCGGTGTTGATATCGATTACCGAGTGGGCCCAAGTATATCTCTCCGACTTGGGAGGACAAATTCCATCTCGATACATACAACCCAGATACTTTCCGATCACGAGAGACACCTTTATGATCACCCTCTCATAGGATGACGTTTGATGGCCTCAAAGCTTTCTTCGATACCAGGGAGTTGTATTATCTCATGGTCAAGGAATACAATATTTGACATAGGAAAAGCTTCGCAAAGATGAACACAATGACACGATCTAATTGCTTCGCTTAGTTTGGTCCATCCATCATATCATTCTCCCAATGATATGATCTCATTATCAATTGACAACTCATGTCTATGGTTAGGAAACCTTAACCATCATTGATCAATGAGCTAGTCCATAGAGGCGTACTAGGGACACGGTGTTGTTCACAAACCACACAAGTATTAAAGTTTCCGCTTAATACAATTCTAGCATGGAATATAAACTTTATCATGAACAAGAATTATAATAATAACATCTTTATTATTGCCTCTAGGGCATAATTCCAACAGTGTCAAATAAGGTAAACTATATATGTTTATCTCTTAATGATTATGTTTTGCATGTGAGTAATGTTTTGAATGATGAAAACAAACGGAAGGTTACTAGCGGTTCTTCGAAATTGTGGCATCGTCATTTACGCCATATTTTGAGGGGGATAATGGAAATACTTATTAAAATGAAGTAATCCTCCCATTAGATTTGATGGATACGGACAACTGTGTAGACTACGTTAAAGGAAAATATGCGAAAACAATTAAGAAAGGATCCATAAGAGCAACATGGGTTCTCCAACTTATTCACAATGACATACGTGGATCCCTGAATGTTAAGTCTATAGATGAGTTTGATTTGTTCATCACGATGACAGACGTACTTCTCTCGGTATGGTTATATTTACCTCATATACTATCGATCAGAAGTTTTGGACAAATTAAAAGTGTTCAAAGCCTAAGTTGAGAACCAACTAAATACAAAAATTAAAGTTGTACGATATGATCCCCGGGGGGGGGGGGGGGGGGAAAATTACGGAAGGCATGCTCCTTATGGGAAAGTTTCAGAACCTTTTGCCAAGTTCCTAGCTAGAAATGGAATTTTACCTAGTACTCAATGCGCGATGAACTTCACCAAAATGTTGTGGCTGAGCATATAAATTACACACTAATGGATGTTGTGCGAGGCATTCTTAGTCATGCAAATTTGCTAGTATGCCTATGAATGTAGGCTTTGAAGACAACTGCACATGTACTAAATATTGATCCTACTAAAGGTGCACCACACACACCTTACGACAGAAGGAAACCGAGCTTGAACAATCTACATGTGTGGGGCTGCCCCCCTAAAGTTAGAGTTTTTAATTCACAACTTAAGAAGTTAGATCAAAAACAGTTAACTATTTTTTGTTGGATACCCTCATAGGAAAGGGATATTACTTATGTTGTCTAGATCACATCACAATATGTGGAGACCCGACTAGAGGTATTTTTTGAGTGAAGTCATAGAAATAAGGAATATCGATCTTGAGGAGAAGATGGCGTGTGTTCCATTCCCGACTATCCAAGAAATTGTTCTGCCAATACAAAGGAGAGTAACATCTCACAATTCTTAATATGACATTTAGGTCCTCAACCTAATGGTGATGCTTAAATTAATGAAAATAAAAATAAAAATGAAGAGCCTCACTAGTCATGTGAAGAAAATGATCCTCAAAATAATGATGCTCCTCCACCACCTCCTATGAGAAAGTCACTGCGGGAAAAAATGCTATGTCGAATGAATATATCACTTACATGAGTGAGTATGTAAATGATATAGGAATAGTGGAGGATCCAACCTCATATAAGAAGGCCATTGAAAGTACGAATTTGTCCAAGTGGCAGGTTGCCATGGAAGACGAGTTGAAATCTATGGGTTCAAATGATGTTTGGGACTTAGTAGAAGTTCCCGATGGTGCTAAAGAGTAGGTTGCAAATGGGTCTACAAAACCAAGTATGACTCCAAAGGGAATGTCGATAGGTTCAAGGAAAGACTTGTGGCAAAAGGCTCCACACTGAGAGAAGGAATCGATCACAATGAGACATTCTCTCCTATGTCATCTAAAGATTATTTCAGTATCATCATGGCTCTAGTAGCTCATTTCGACATAGAATTGCATCAAATGAATGTTAGTACAACATTTCTAAATTGTTACCTACAAGAAGAAGTTTACATGACTCAACCAAAAGATTTTGTCGTGGAAGGAAAGAAACATTTGGTGTGTCGTTTAAAGAAATCCATCTATGGCTTGAAGCAAGCTTCAAGACAGTTGTGCCTCAAGTTCTATAAGATTATTAGAACTATGGTTATACGCAAAATGTTGTTGGGAACTATATTTATGTCAAGCTTAAGGGAAGTAGGTTCATAATATTAGTCTTGTATATGGATGACATATTGTTGGCTTGTAGCGGCAAGGATATGCTGCACGCACCAAGAATTGTTTGTCTTTCAATTTTGATACGAAAGATCTAGGTGAAGCCTCGTATGTCCTTGGTATAAAGATTCATCGAGATATGTCTAAAGGTGTGTTGGGACTATCACGAAAGACATAGCATTGAAGAAATTCAATATGCATAAGTGCTCAGTATCACATGCTCCAATAGTCAAGAGCGATACGTTTGGGACATTTCAATGCCCAAGGAACCAAGTTGAAAATGATCAGATGAAGTCGGTTCCTTAGCTTCAGTCGTCGGAAGCATCATGTATGCACAAGTTTGTAGATGTCCTGAATTAGCTTTTATAACCGGGATGCTTGGCAGATTTCAATCAAATCTAGGATTAGATCACTGGAAGGCCACAAAGAAAGTCTTGCATTATATGTAAGGCCCTAAAGATTATATGCTTACATATAGAAGCTATAATAGTGTAGAAGTTCTTGGCTATTGAGATGTTGATTATGCCGGTTGTGTGAATAGTAAGAAATCCACATCATGGTACGTGTTCACACTTGCCGGAGGAGCCATATTGTGGAAAAGCTCCAAGCAAATAATAACTATTTCATTTATGATGCAAGCGAAATTTATAGCATGATCGAGGCCACTAGACAGGCTGTATGGCTAAAGAATTTTATTCTCGGGCTTAAAGTTGTTGACATCATTTTTAAACTACTTGTATTGTACTGCGATAATGAACCCGCAGTTTACTATACCCGCAGTTTACTATATGACTAACAATAAGTCAACTTTTGCTGCCAAGCACATTGACATAAAATATCATATTGTGAAAGATAAAATTCAGGATCATACTATTGATGTTAAACATATTAGTTCTACTTGTATGCTTGCGGATCCACTTACCAATGTCTTATACACCAATATTTTTATGAGCATGCTGCAGGCATGGGATTCCTTTAAGCCTGATGATTCTGGAATAAAGGGACCGTTATAAGACCCACTCCCATCAAGTAAAATGCTATCCATTTCAAATAGGCCGATATGATATAAGTGTTGAGTTTGATGATTTCATTGGCTATTGTAACGCCTCATTTTGGTGTATTATTCTTACGAAAAATGAAAAAGTAAATTTAAACCTAATGATCAAGGGAGAGAATGTTGGTTGATCTATCATGTTTAACATGAAACAAAAGAAGAGTTAGGAATTGAGAAAATAACTCTAAAACGGAGCCCACGAACCAACATTCAGGACCACACCGTACGTGACAAAAACACCATGATCCGGGGCACCCAAACCAACTAATGGTTCTGGGCTCCCGTTGCATCCGAAGATATATATATAAAGAAGAGTGCCTAGCGACTAGCGATCTACTACAAGTTAGCACTAAGTTCACGCAGCTCTCCCAAATTTCTAGTCTGCACCGGTCGCATCCACCACAGAAGCAACGCGAAGGCTCGAACCTCACCGTGGTGTGCCTGGACAGTGTCGCTAGAGGCCGGAGGGCATCCGTACCTGCGTCAGATTGTCTTCTTCGACAAAAGATCAACTCTGCATCCGTAGGCTGCCATGACTTCTTCTGTATCCCAGCACCAAGTAAAGATCTAATCTACTCACTCACGTTCTAGATGCTGCTCATACACAATCTATTGTGTTGCACCTGTTGATTGTAATCTAACATCCATGAACCCACGTCCTAAAGAATTCGGATTTTCATGGCACGCGAATGTTTTTGCTCAGGCATCCCTCAGCGCGGCCGAGAGGAAAAGTTGCCAGACGTCCTTTTGTCGGGCCCTGACAATTTTGCCAAGTGACACTTTTTCTTCTTTCAAGATTGCCAGCTACCATACACATGTAGAGATCTAAGGGCTGACGATGCGTTCGCTCTGCATGACTAAAATTGTCATGTTAGCTTCCTATAATTACTTCGGGAAAGAATTCAGCACGATATCCAGGTGAGTCGCTCGCGCGCACCACTGCTCCGGCTCCTAACCGCTTTTGTGTTTAACTATCCGAATCGTTCCCAGCTATGTGTTTCTAATCATCCGAGTCGACCTACAACTGGATGTTGCCGATCATGCATATAATCAGTGATCTCCATAGTTAACTACGTACGCACTTATCAATCCAACAATAATCAACCTTGCTAGCTCTTCTCCCGTTGCCAACCGCGCGTGCACGACGATGGCTCCGTCGTCACTGGCGTCCGGTGGTGAGGGGCACCAAGTCAACGTGCACGACGGAGACGGTGCAGGGGCACCACGTGTTCGAGATCCGCAACTACAGCCGGCTCAAGTCCCAGCTCGTCGCCGGGCAGTTCGTCACGTCCGGCACCTTCGCCAGTTCGCCGTCGCCGGCTACGACTGGTCCGTCCTTTACTTCCCTAATGGAGCCAGTCCCGTTAACGGTAGCGTCGCACCCCAAGGCAGCACGATGGTATGCCTCAAGCTGATGACCGACACGGCACCACGGCCATGGTGAGGGCGGCCGAATTCACGCTGGAGATCGACTACCGGCACCGGGCGAAGAACGCCAGGCAGCGTGTACGCACCGGCATGATGGCGCCGACGCAGTTCGTGGTACCGGGTCCCTGCAAGGGCTTCCATGTGATGATGGAGCGGGAGCTTGAGTTTGGCGCATCATCCTACGTCGACGACGACGTCCGCCTCACGGTCGAGTGCGCCTTCACCGTCGACGAGAAACCGCGCGTGTCCGAGCCCACACTGCTGCCGGAGCTCGAGGTTCCCCCGTCGGACCTCGCAGCGCATCTCGGCAGCCTGCTGGAGCTACCGGAGCGTGCCGACGTCACGTTCGACGTGCAGGGGGAGAAGTTCCCCGCGCACAAAATGGTGCTCGCCGTGCGGTCTCCGGTCTTCGATTCTCATCTGTACGGGCGCATGAGCTTAAGCATCGAGGACGATGGGGGTTGCATAACAGTTCAGGACATGCAGCCCGAGGTATTCAGGGTTCTCCTCAGCTTAATCTACACCGACTCGCTGTCGCCCGCCATCGACGACCTCGACGAGGACACCACCAGAGAGCTCGCCCGGCACCTGCTCGTCGCCGCTGATCGGTACGGCATGGATAGGCTCAAGCTGCTATGTGGGATCATCTTGTCGAAATGCCTGACGGCCCACACCGTGGCGAGCACCATGGCGTTAGCTGCTGACCGGTACAATTGCCGTGAGCTCAAGGAGGCCTGTGCTGACTTTATCGTCTACTTGGGTATGAACAATGACGCCTTGGCAAGCAGCAGGGTCCGTCTCCCGGACGATGACCGGCCGATCGGCTGTTTCTCTTTCATCAGATACTTTTTTATGTAGGCATCCGTCGAAATTCACTAACTTTTGTAGACAGACCCACAAAATTATCATATTGTTGTGCTATGTAGTACACCGAATCCTTTTGTTGACGATTGATGCAAGGTTTCGTTGAATCGTGTGGCCTTGAGATTCTCTTTCAGCTTGTAATGTAGTACCATATATTTTTCTATCAATTTTGTGAGTATATTGTTAGGAATAAGCGCTCCGTGTTCGGCACCGGCACGGTGTCACGTATACAAGTTGTATACGTATAGGATTGCAGTACACCGAGGTGTGTGTGTTGAGTCTAATCCGTATACTTGCATGTAACTGAGTACTACTAGGATTAAAGTTGGGCTAATAGTCAAGTCGGCATACTAGAATCCTAGTATAAATATGCATGTACCCCGGATTGTAAACACACCGTGAGTTGATTCAAGAGAAAGAAAAGCAAAGGCATGATATGTGCCTGTGGTCATAAGATTGTTTTTAACGTGTCCTTGTAGTGCAAGTAGTACTAGCTGAAATCGATCGTACTGATCGGGCTAGCAGCTATACGTGAGCGTCTCGGTGGATTTGGCTGATCGTGTGGTACGTGTGTGTCGTCTCGCCGGAAGGTCTTCGTCGTCCGTCGCCGGAAAGTTCTCGGCGGCAGGGGCTGTTGCGGGTCATCGTCCCGACGAAAGTATTGTCGGGCTAGGCCAACAATTGGTATCAGAGCAAGGTCAAGGATTTGAAGCCACGCTTGCCCGGGGAGGCGACCCGTACTAGCGCCTCGGGGCAGGCGATCGTCGTTCGGTGGAGTGACATGGAGGAGTCGGCGAGCAGGCCACTGTCAGAAAGGTGGTGGTCATCGTCGGCGGGAGCGCGTCAAGTTCATCAAGGCAGTGGAGGTGGATGATCGTTGATAGGGAGCGTTGGTGCCAAGGTGCGGTGCCGTAAGTCTCATCAAGATCGTCTTCGGGGGAGCAAGGAGAAGACGGCAAAGGTGTGTGTTGTCATCAAGGTGTGCACATGAGTTCTTGACGGTGCGTCCAAGAGCTTGTGGTTGTGAAGTTTTCTGCGGCAGATGTGTCACTGGAGGAGAATAGTGTGTGCGGGAGCGAGCGGGAAAAGGATGTTGTGTCCTTGCGGTTCTGTTCGTAACTGTTGTGTTCCGGTGAGTTCATGTGCGAAAAGATGCATTGTTCGGTAAGATGCGTCACCGACAACAAAGAGAAGATGTGAAGTGGCGTCCTAGTGCTGGTCTGCGAGACCATTGCAGTTGAAGCGGGCGAAGGTTGAGGGAGTGTCCATTGAGTATGTTACCATGGACAAAGGCGCAATTTGCGCGCCTCAATCAAGTCATCTGCGTGTCTCAACGAAAAGACGAAGACCAACGTGAAGATGGACGCGGACCGGTCGAGATGAGTTCTTGCATGAGGCTATGCGTTTAGTCTGCATGTGGCACGCTAAGATGCGGCAGCGTGGGCTGGTAGTTTAGAAGTGACACGTTGAGTCGAGGGGTCTATGTTGTGAATCTGCAATAGGTCAAGATCAAGGAAATATAGGGAGACGCCAAGTTAAGATCAGGGGAAGTGCGAGTGGAAAGTTCAAGATTAGGGAGAGATTGTTGGAAATAATCTTGCCCTAGTGAGTTTGAGTCTAATTAGGTTTGCTAATTAGGTTGTTTCTAGTCTAGTACTAGTCGGATGGGATTCATGAGCTAGCTAGCTAGTTGTAGCTTGCCATGTTCGACTAGCACTAGGACTATGTGTGTCCGTGTGGTGTTAGTAGTATGTGTTAGTTTAGGTAAGTGTTTCCTAGTCTAGTCTGCTCGTGTTAGAGTAGGATTAGGACGTTGGTCTCAGGCTGGCCGTGTATATATATACACGGTGGTGTGCTGCGAGAAGTTGTACCGAGAGATATTGAGAAAAAGACTACTCTATGGCCAGAAGATAGGAAACTAGAAGGATGCATAGATGCATGTGCATCGATACCTGCACTTGTTTGTCCAGCAATTATAAGAGGAGGGGAGCTGAAGCGATCCCAGCAAACAGGCCAGCAAGGCCAGAAAGCGATGGTCCAAGAGTGTGGACTGGTGGCCAGACAGATGGAGGAGACCCAACAATAGGGGGTGCAGATCCATCAAGAGGCTTTTCACGTGGTATAGAGAAGGTAGAGGGAAACATGCCACAAAGAGATTTAAAAGGAAAAGACGAATCACTACAGGTAAGCAACATGTGCATTGCTACTCCGGATGAGCCAGAAGACGGTGTTGATCAGGAGCATGTAGAAGTTAGAATTACTAGTCACGAGCTAGCTTTGCTAGTCAATCAACGTGAGCTAGCTCCTACATATTTGTTCTATTGCATTTAAGAGTACCAGAAGGCAGAAGATCAAATATGCGAGGCATCGATGAGAAAGTACTTCATCGAACCAAGTATAATGTCTCAAGGCGTGGACAAAATGGACTGTCGACGTGAAGACGTGGAGAAGGGCATGGACAAAAAGGACGGTCGGCGTGAAGCCATGGAGAAGCCGACAAAAGCAAAGTTAGTGACATGGGTGCTGAGAAAAAAAACGTCGAAAGCAATGTCGTGGATGACGCCTGCGAGAAGTATCGTGTACATTTGGAACCCAGTTGGATGTTGAAGGCACGTCGTGCTTAGGGGGTGATTGTTAGGAATAAGCACTCCGTGTCCGGCACCGGCACGGTGTCACGTATACGAGTTATATACGTATAGGATTGCAATACACCGAGGTGTGTGTGTTGGTTCCAATCCGTATACTTGCATATAACTGAGTACTACTAGAATTAGAGTTGGGCTAGTAGTCGAGTCGGCATACTAGAATCCTAGTATATATATGCATGTACACCCCGGGTTGTAAACACACCGTGAGTTGATTCAAGAGAAAGAAAAGCAAAGACACGATATGTGCCTGTGGTCATAAGATTGTTTTTCACGTGTTCGTGTAGTGCAAGTAGTACTAGCTGAAATCGATCGTACTGATCGGGCTAGCAGCTATACATGAGCGTCTCGGTGGATTTGGCTGATCGTGTGGTACATGTGTGTCGTCTCGCCAGAAGGTCTTCGTCGTCCGTCTTCGAAAAGTACTCGGCGACAGGGGATGTTGCGGGTCATCGTCCCGACAAAAGTATTGTCGGGCTAGGCCAACATATATAGAAAATTGGTTTTGCTAATTCTTAGTCAACGGAGAATTAAAACCTCAGTCGACATCCGAATTGTCGGGTTGCGTCATGATTTCATAGTACTATCACGTGAGTTGCATCGATTGCAACCGAATTTTCCAGTTACAAACGGAAACGGGTTGGAGAACACACGATATCGTGACATAAAGATGCGAGCTGATCAACGATCGAACAGCCAGAAAAAACGGTTTACCAATTAGAAAAAACGACTGTTTATTATCCTTTTCAACCCCAGGGCAATCCAAAAGATTGGGCGCGAGCTGAGCCTCAACATCCAGACCAACGTGCGCGTTCCCCGACTCGAACGCAAGCTCAAACCGGAGCCCGAATCCGACTCGAACCGGGCACGCGGCCCGTCCTTCGATCTATAAACCCCCACTGTTTTGCCCGATCAAGCGCAGAACAAGCCATCATCGAGACCGGAAGCACAATCCAGCATCGATGGAAGCCTCCAAGTTCTGGTTCGGCCTGGGCACGCCGTCGGCTTTAATGTTGGACTCCACGGACACCGACGCCGACATTGTGACCCAGTACCTCCTCCCGCGCGCGCTCGGCCTCGACAACCCTCGCGCGCTCGGCATCATCGAGGACGACCCAAACAGCCTCCCGCCGTGGGAGATCCTCCTGAGGTACGGCCTCGTCGCCGCCGCCGACTATGCGGTCCACGCCCTCTTCTTCAGCCCACCCACGGACGCATCGTCCCAGAAAGGCGGCCGCACCGTGCAAGGCGGCGGCGTATGGCAGGGGCAGCAGGAGACCGAGGAGACCGTCACTGTGCTCCGTCCCGGCGGCGAGGTGAACATCAGGTTCAAGCGGTACAACCTTAGCTTCAGCTGCGCCAATAGCGGGCCCAGCTCCGGGTACGTCATGCACGAGTACGAGATCCTCTCGCCGCCGCTCCCCGGCATCGTGCTCACACGCATCAAGGCCGAGAAGGGCGCCTACAGGCCCGCTGTTATCCAGGCCCCGCCCATGGCGCCCAAGTATGAGCCGGACCCGAGCTACCTATACGACGCCGCCGAGCAACAGGAGGTTATCCAGGCCCCGCCCATGGCGCCCCAGTATGAGCCGGGCCCGAGCTACCTATACGACGCCGCCGCCAACGGCGAGGGATTTGCTGGCGCGCACGATGGTGCTCTCTATGACAGTAAGTACGTCCCCCCACCCCCGACGGTCGAGTACGACGACAGCTACAGCTACCGCATCTCGATCCAAGATCAGCCGGCCACCACCTACAGCTACAGCTATAGCTACAGCTACAATGCCGCCACGATGATGAATAACGGCGACAGCTTCACTGGCGCGGAAGCTAATACTACTTTCTATGGCGACGGAATGGTGCAGACGGCCGGCACCTACAGCTATGGTCCTTCCAACTGCGTTCCTGACTGTGAGTGTGGCGCCGCCGAGTACATCAACTACTGCGGCGAGTACCAAAAGCAGGACCCGAGCAACCAATACCAGGCCGGAGATCATGCCACCTTGATGTGCCCCGGCACCGAGGAGTTCATCGGCGAGCAGCAAACCGCTGCTCTATGTGGCAACAGCGACAACGCTAGTGCCGCGGGAACCGAGACAAGTGCGCACTCAACTTTTTGGCTATGTGGCGACAGGGAGGATGAATGCGACGACACCACCTTTGACAACTTCTTGTTGTGCATCGGCGAGGACGACAGGTTATCCGGCTAATATGAATTTGAACAACATCTATCTAGGATTGGGTTGCCACACCACGTCACGTAGTTGTGCTTAGTGTTGGTCCAAATTACTGATTCTACTCTTGCAGAAAGTATGTGTTTCAAAATTTAGAAAAAAAAATTACTACTACTTCATGTCCGAATTGGGTGTCCCGGATTTGATTAGATTAGATTCATATTAATCTAGGGAAATGATACTGTTATCCCGGGGATCGAATCGATCCCCCCGGGTCGCGCCCCTGCACACAGCCGCTGCGCTCGCACTTCCTCGCTCGCACCCCTGCACACAGCCGCGCCTTGCGCCCGCGCCGCCGCGCAGCCGCACCCTCGCGCCCTCGCGGCCCAGCCGCGACACCGCGCTCCAAGCACGCGCCCCACCGTGCCCTCGCCGCCCAGCCGTGCTGCCTGTGCCGCCGTGCCCCAAGCACGCGCTCCACCCTCGCCGCAGACTCCATGCACCGCCGCCTCCCCCATCCTCGTCGTTCCTCTCGCCGGAGCGCCGCCGGATCCCGCAGGCGAGTGGCCTGGCCCTGCCTGGGATTGACCACCATGACACGTCATGTTGCTCCATCCATCTCGCACCTCTGCGCCGCTGCTTTGCTCTGTCGCCCACACTACGGGAAAATGTGGCTTGATACGTCCAAAACGTATCTACTTTCCCGAACACTTTTGCTATTGTTTCTCCATTAAACTTGTGTGATTTGGATGCAACTAACACGGACTGACGCTGTTTTCAGCAGAATTGCCTTGGTGTTTAGTTTTTATGCAGAAAATCAACTATCAGGAAAAATCTCGGAAAATATGCCAAAAATCCTATTTCACCAAAAGACTCCCGGAGCCAGAATACGAGACGGAGGGGGGCTGGGTCCAGGCCACACCACCTGGCAGCGCGGGCTAGGCCTAGCCATGCCAGGGGTGGTATGGCCGCCCCAGACACCCCCTCGGTCTCCCTCTTCGCCTATAAGATGCCTTCTGACCTAAAAACTCAAGGAGGGTTCGACGTTTTTCCAGAATGAGTTTCGCTCCGCCGCCACCACCAAATTCCATGATTCGGAACCAGAAACTCCGTTCTGGCACCCTGCTAGGACGGGGAATTGGAGGAGATCATCGCCATCATCATCACCATCGCTTCTCCATCGACCATTCATGTTTCCCCATCTATGAGCGAGTAATCCCCCGCTGTAGGCTATGGGGATGGTAGGGATTGGATGAGATCGTTCATGTAATGGCATTGGATTGTTAGGGCATGGTGCCTAGTATCTATTATTAGTGTTTTTTGACTTTGTTGCAACTTGTTATGCTTAATGCTTGTCACTAGGGCCCGAGTGCCATGATTTTAGATCTGAACATGTTATTGATTTATTATAATAGTATTGTTTTTGGTCTTACCTGCAAGTTGTATACACACGTTGTTGTCCGGAACCAAAGGCTCCGAAGTGACAGAAATCAGGATAACCGGAGGGAATGGCTTTGATGTGAGGATCATATGTGTTCACGGAGTGTTAATGCTTTGCTCCGGTGCTCTATTAAAAGGAGCACCTTAATTGCCAGTAGTTCCCTTGAGGCCCCGCTGCAAACGGGCTGGCAGGACAAAAGATATTATGCAAGTTCTCATTGCGAGCACGTAGGATTATATATGAGACACATGCCTAGGATTATTTAATACTTGGATGCTTTATCTTATTTATCTGCAATTGCTCTATATTCTGATTGCCATGTGAATTGTCTTGTCCATGCAACGCCCGTCTATCCATCCCTATGCGCACTTGAATCCTACTGTTTACTGCTATTGTTACTATTGTCTTTACTTTACTACTGTTGTTACTTTATTATTGCTACTACAAAACTGTTGCTACTAATAAACTGCTGTGAGCAAGATTGTTTCCAGGTGCAGCTGAATTGACAACTCAGTTGTTAAGGCTTATAAATATTCTTTGGCTCCCCTCGTGTCGAATCAATAAATTGGGTTTCACTTCTCTCAAAAATACTGCGATACACCCCCTATACTTGTGGGTCATCAAGACTATTTTATGGCGCCGTTGCCGGGGAGCATAGCTTTATTTATCAAGTTTACTTGGATTCATTATTGTTCGCTGCCATCCATCCATCATGGGTAAGTCTCGTAATGGCAAGGTTCCTATTTTACCATCCACTACAAGAAGAGGTACGGTTCTGAACACCTCTGTTGCTCTTGATTGACCATCTGTTATGAGTAAGCTCCTTACACCACCACATACACATGCTATACATACTGCTACTACCGCTGAATCTGAAACTTCTGATACTTATGATGCTGCTTCTATTGTGCTTGATAAGAGTGGTTCATTAGGTCCTTTCCTAGATGCTACGATTGCTAGAACTATAGCTGGAAATACTGAAACTCCTAATGAGGACACTACTACACCTGTTAGTTCACCTGAGTCTAGTGAGAGTTATGATATTGAAGACGGTTATGTTGAGATGACCGATGAATTTATTAAAGAATGTAAAAACACCCATGATAGGAGCGCTGCTAAGAGTCTCCTTGAGAGGCGTACTATTAGACCCAAATTGTCTCCTATTGCTAAGTTTGCTGCTTCTCCCATAAACATTAAAGATAAAGATTATGATTTCTCTCTTGATCTATCTTATATAGCTATTGTTGAGAAAGAACCTTTTTGTGGGACTAAGAATGAAAGTGCGGTAGCACATATGACTGAGCTTTCTACCATGAGTGGCTTGTTTTCTGATGATATTAAGATGCATACTTACTTTGTTGCTAAGATTTTCCCCTTTTCACTGAAAGGAGAAGCTAAAACTTGGTTTAGTAATTTACCTCCTAGATCTATTGATAGCCCTGATTGCTTGATTAGTACTTTCCTGCAAAAATATTTTCCTCCTAGTGCTAGACATGCTATTTTGCAGGAACTTTTTGATTTTAAACAGGGAGAAAATGAGATATTGCCTGAATCTTGGGCAAGGTTTTGTGCCTTGATTCATGCACAGGCTGGAAGTCCATTACCTAAGAATGAGCTTCTTGATATATTTTATAATGGACTAACTGAAGAATCTAGGACATACCTAGATAGTTGTGCTGATTGTGTTTTCAGGAATAGGACTCCCAAGGAAGCTGAGGAATTAATGGCTAAAATAAGCAAGAATTATGAAGACTGGACTCCTCCTGGACCAGCTATACCTGAAATAATTATACCTGAATCAACTATTCCTGTGCCTATTCCAACATCAAAGAAGATGGGAGTTATTGAATTAAATGATGAAGTGATGAAGGAATCTAAGAAATGTCTTAAGGAGAAGGGAATTAAAGCTGCAGATGTCAAGAATTTACCTCCTATAGAAGAATTATGTAAGCCAATTCCTCACTCATCCACTATTGAAGTACACTCTCTCCAACACTTTAATGAAGGTGATATCCCTTACTCTAAACCTCCTGATCAGTGCTTAGAAGAATTCGATATTTTCATTGTTAAGCAAGATAATTTTAATAAAAGGGTGCAAAATCATCTAATGGAAAACACTAGAGCTATTGTTGAGTTAAAAGATATTGTGGAAAGAACCTCTAATGATGTTAAAATGATTGTTAAACATTTTCAAATGGTTCAAACTCAAATAGATCAACTTATTAAAGTGCAAAAAGACTTGCTAGTTAATGTTGCAAAAGAAAGACATGCCTATGAAATTAGAACTAAAAGTGGTGCTGCTACCCAGGATCATCTATATCCTGAGGGGCATCCCAAAAGAATTGAGCAGGATTCTCAACAAGCTGAAAATAGTGGTACTACTCGTAAGAAAAAAAAGAAACATAAAACTATTGTAGAACCCTCTGAACCTGCTAAAGATCCTAATAGTATATCTATCTCTGATGCTGAAACTGAAAGTGGTAATGAAGAAAATGATGTTCCTGATAAAGAAAAAGTTGAAGAAGAACCTGAAAAACACAATAAGAATACTAAATACACTAAAGAAGATTTTATTGCTAAGAAACATGGTAGTGAAAGAGAGCCTTGGGTCCAAAAGCCTATGCTTTTCCCTAATAAGAAACACAAGTCAAAGGAAGATAAACACTATAATAAGTTTTGTGAGTGGATGAAACCTTTATTCCTGCAAATCCCTTTGACTGATGCTATTAAATTGCCTCATTACTCAAAGTATATGAAGGATATTATCTCAAATAAAAGGAAGATCCCTAATGAAGAAATTTCTACTTTGCTTGCTAATTATTCCTTTAATGGTAAGGTTCCTAAGAAACTTGGAGACCCAGGAATTCCAACTATTCCTTTCTCTATTAAGAATAGTTATGTTAGAACTGCTTTGTGTGATTTGGGAGCTGGAGTTCGTGTTATGCCTTTCTCTCTCTATAAGAGACTTCAACTGGAAAAATTAATACCAAGTGATATATCTTTGCAAATGGCTGATAAATCTACCACTATTTCTGTTGGTATATGTGAGGATGTACCTATTCAAGTGGCTCATAATTGCTTGATATTAACTGATTTTGTTGTGCTTGAAATGCCTGAAGATGATAATATGTCTATTATTCTTGAGAGACCTTTTCTTAATACTGCAGGAGCTGTTATTAATTGTAATCAAGGAAAGGTGACCTTCAATGTTAATGACAAGGAACATACTGTCTATTTCCCCAAGAAGATTGATAGGACTTATGGTTTGAATTCAATTGAATATGTTCAGGGCATTCAAGTTGGAGAAATATATTATCCCATACCAAGTGAAAATTTTGAAACTATTATGATTGGGACCATTGCTATCAAAGTTGAGGTAACATAATCATTAGTGGAATACAAAGTTTTATTTCATATAAAATTGTTTTGGTAACAAGACCTGATCAACCTTGTTAACAAAAGGATTTCATTGAATAAAACAATGTTTTCACCATGATTATCTCTGCTTACTTCTATTCTATCCGTTTAGTTTTTGCTTTAGTTTAGTTTTCTTTTCTGTTGTTAATTGCTTGCATGTTAGAGTGTCTTAAAATTTCTGAAGTTCTAGCCTTGTTTTGTCTTTGCATCATTCCAAAAAAAAAAATCTTTCTGTCAGAAAAACATTCTATTATGCCTAAAAATTTCCTAAAAATAAAGTGTCTCGAAAAATTCTAGAAAATTCATATTAAATTTTTATGTGAAAAAGGGACAGAGGAGTGCCTAGAAGGCACCAGGGGGACCCACCAGGCAGGCACACCACCTGGTGGTGCGGCCAGCCCTAGGGCGCGCCTGCCTATGGTGTGGGCCACCCCTGGCCCTCCACTCACTCTCTCACTTGCCACTTTCTTCTCTCTTCCGAGTAAACACCAGTTCATTACTCGAAATCGCGTTCTAGCTATGCTTGCCCTTGATTTTTCGATCTCCTTGCTCAACCCATCTTTGCTGCTGAAATTTGGAGCATTTGTTCTCCGGTATGTGACTCCTCCACTTGTCCAAGTAGATTTGTGTTTAGTGGTTTATATCTTGAGTATTTTGCTGCTGTAGGTGATAGGTTATGAGAGCTTGTAAGATTGTTTGATGCTTAGATATATAGTTTTGATGCATGTTTAGGGCTCTTACAAGTCCCTATGAGTAGTGCCCTACTTTATATTCACTTTGCAATAACTTGTTTAATAGATGTTTAAATTTCAGAATATCAAACATAAACAACCATACCTTTGGGGAAATATTTGAGAGGGATGCACCTAGGAGGTCAAGGCCCTCAAGATGCGCCTCTCAGTTTAGGCCATCATACAACGAAGATCTTATTGCACCTCGCATTGGTAATGAAGGAGATGATGGGGATGCTCACCCATCTACTTTTCCTTGTTTTACTTTCTTACAAGCTGCAGGGATTCTTGATGATTTCTTGCTACTGATTCAGAGGGTTGGTTTGACCTCATACATGCAAGATGAGAGTGAGCAATACTCTATGCTCACCAAGACTTTTGTTGAGAGCTTCGTGTTTACTAACACGCCCTATCATTCAACCGTCTCTTTCAGAATTTATAATCTGTCCTTTACCATGTCATTGGAAAGGTTTTACAGTATTATAGGTGTAAGCATGACAGGGACCGTGAAGATTCAAGGGCGACCCGCTAATTTGCTAGAGCTCTACCGAGGGGTGACCAATGATGATGACTGCGTAGCTCAACGCGGAAAGATAAGAAACATCCAACTCCCTGCTCTTAGATACTTTGCATATTATCTTGCTACTAGCATTCTGGGTAGAGAGAATACGAGTAATATCTCCAACTATCATTTAGCCTTCCTTGCTGCTGCGCTCAACAATGATACTCGGTATAATCTTGGCTCTCTATATTGCTGCGCCTAGCTGCTGTAGGGGCCTATCTATGGGGGCATCATTGCTTCACGTATGGTCAATGCATTAGAGCCTTCTATTGATCCCAATGATACTATATTGGCACCACAAAGGCTTGACCTTGCTGCTATGAAAACACATCACTTTGTCACTGCTGATTCTGAGTTGGACAGTTTAGTATATAGGATGTTGTTTACTGATGGGGATGAGAGCGAGATCCCTTTGCCGCAAGCTACTTTGTTCACTGTTCATAGGAGGCCGTGGTCGCGCTCCAAGGAGGAGGTGGACAAGCAACTCCGCTTGTTGGGTTTCCACAGGCAGCACCAGGAGGATGTGCCCTCTTATGATTACTCTCACAAGACCACTGGGACGAGCTCGCACCAGGGATTCAGGTACCTCCTCGTCGTACCACGGAGACACTTCATCTTGGCCAGCTTGGGATTGATACCCACTTAGGCCAAAAGCCTAAGCTTGGGGGGAGGTACGCCGACAACACACTCATCTCCATATCATTTCGCGTCGGTACTTTGTATATTCATGTTTCGTTCTCTTTTTAGTTTTTGTTCTTTCTTTGCTTTTGCTTTCTAAAACACAAAAAGACCAAAAATATTTCTGTTGTTTCTCTTTGGTTTGCTTCTTTTTATTTTTGCCTTGGTTTGTTTTTTTCGTTTTTGCTTTGCTTGTTCTTCCTTTTTGGTTCTTGTTTTAAAAATCGAAAACACCAAAAATATTTGTTGTTCTTCTTTGGTTTTGTGAGTTTGTTGCAGGGTTCAGCAGCTTCAAGGAATTTGGTTTCATATTATTATTCAAGCCACACAAGTGAAGGGCAATAATGAGGATCAATGACAACTTGAGGTGTGGTAAGAGGCTGGTAACGAACTCTATTTGTTTTCATTTTTGTACATATACTCATCATTGTGGGCATGCTTAGCCTGTTCGTGTAGGGTGTATGTTATTCATGGATGCTTAGTAGTTCTTGCTTTCATATGATTAGTCCTAGCTTGCTAATAGTTTGTAGCATGTCATATGAATGTTTGCTTGCATTACTCTATTCATAACTTGGTATGACACCGTGGTATCCTCCTCTGAATGTTTCTTTTGAAGTGACTTGGCACATGCTCACACATGCATATGACTGAAATAATCAGTTAAGCCTCGATGAATTATTTTGCCTTGAGGGTCTTGAATCACTTTCATGCCATGATTAGTCCTGTTTTGTTGCAAGCATGATTATGCCAGTTATTGCTCTCTCGTTTGTCGCTCCCTCTCTAATTGCTAGCCTTCACTTACACTGAGTATGCTCTACTTGTGTTTCCAATTCCCTAAAACCAAAGATCGCCAAAAGTGTCCACCATACCTACCTATTAGCATCATTTGCTATTCCGTGCATATTCAATATGCCTTGTTTTCTTCCGAATAAAATGTTTGCTTGTTATGAGAAAGTTAGTTAGTAAAGCTCTCACGAACTTGATGGCACACTTTATTTTCTTGCACTTAATAAACTTGAACCATTGTGTCCTTCTTTGTTGCGTATATGCTTGCGCTTTATAAGTTGAAGTTAGCAGAACCATGTATCATGGGGAACGCTTTCAACATTGCACTGGTACTTAGTACCACGTTGATATCATGTTCTTTTGCCTATGGATCCCAGCGTTGTGAAATAAAAGTGGAACTTGTAAGATCATGGAGTTTGTATATGTGTTAGAGAAACGTCTGGGCCGCTAGCCTAAGCCATGCCTAATCATGGTGAAAACTTGCAGCATAACCATAATGAGCATTCTATGAAGCATCCTCAATAAAAATCTATGCACATAGTAAATAAAAAGATTGCTGAGATGCTCATTGTCTGCTTGCCTTGTCATTTTGATTATGGGATAACTCATGTATCATGTGCAAGGGGTACCCCGTTGGCGGTTCTCTATGATACGTATATACTTACAATGACAAGAGCTTACTTGTGACTGAAGTTGAGTAGCATGAGGATCGGTCTTCGTAAGTAAGGGGCATGAGACTTCAATTTATAACTTGTCAAGCATATCCTCTTAGTTGTGTCACTTTAACCTTAACCACTTAAAGATTCTTATGATAGGGGCAATGAGAGCTCAAAGCTAACGAGTACCATGCTTTCAGCATTTGGAAGCCTTTCAAACTTTTCAAAACCTTTTCGTTTTCCTTGTTGAGTCTCCACATATTCTATGAGCACTTCCTTGAGAGCATAGTTGTCATTCTTAGTATAATGTGCTTATCTCAAAACTTGATTATTTGTGTTATGATTTTGATGCTTGTATCTTTGATATCTTTACTTCTAGTCTTCACCTGAACTTTAGAGGTGCCTGGGCATTCACAATCAAAGGCAAGCGAGATACCACTCTATCATACTGTGTTATGAGCATTGTAATGTTGCTTATGTTTATGTTTTATGCTACTTATTATTTTTGAGTTGGAACCTATTCATAGCTTGCAATGCCTATTAAGTAAACTTAGTTGCATACTCCTTATTATGAATTGTCTAAGTAGTTGATCACATGCTGAGAATATATACATCATATGAAGCAAACGTGTTCGTGAAAGTTTCTTTTTGTCGCACTCAGTTTTCAACTGAATTGCTTGAGGACAATCAATAAGCTAAGCTTGGGGGGAGTTGATATGTCCAAAACGTATCTACTTTCCTGAATACTTTTGCTATTATTTCTCCTCTAAACTTGTGTGATTCGGATGCAACTAACACGGACTGACGTTGTTTTCAGCAGAATTGCCTTGGTGTTTAGTTTTTGTGCAGAAAATCAACTATCAAGAAACATCCCAGAAAATATGCCAAAAATCCTATTTTACCAGAAGACTCCCGGAGCCAGAATACGAGACGGAGGGGGGCTGGGTCCAGGCCACACCACCTGGCAGCGCGGGCTAGGCCTAGCCATGCCAGGGGGTGGTATGGCCGCCCCAGACACCCCCTCGGTCTCCCTCTTCGCCTATAAGATGCCTTCTGACCTAAAAACTCAAGGAGGGTTCGACGTTTTTCCAAAATGAGTTCCGCTCCGCTGCCACCACCAAATTCCACGATTCGGAACCAGAAACTCCGTTCTGGCACCCTGCTAGGATGTGGAATTGGAGGAGATCATCGCCATCATCATCACCATCGCTTCTCCATCGACCATTCATGTTTCCCCATCTATGAGCAAGTAATCCCCCGCTGTAGGCTATGGGGATGGTAGGGATTGGATGCGATCATTCATGTAATGGCATCGGATTGTTAGGGCATGGTGCCTAGTATCTATTATTAGTGTTTTTTGACTTTGTTGCAACTTGTTATGCTTAATGCTTGTCACTAGGGCCCGAGTGCCATGATTTCAGATCTGAACATGTTATTGATTCATTATGATAATATTGTTTTTGGTCTTACCTGCAAGTTATATACACACGTTGTTGTCCGGAACCAAAGGCCCCGAAGTGACAGAAATCGGGATAATCGAAGGGAATGGCTTTGATGTGAGGATCACATGTGTTCATGGAGTGTTAATGCTTTGCTCTGGTGCTCTATTAAAAGGAGCACCTTAATTGCCAGTAGTTCCTTTGAGGCCCCGCTGCAAACGGGCTGGGAGGACAAAAGATGTTGTGCAAGTTCTCATTGCGAGCACGTATGACTACATATGGGACACATGCCTAGGATTATTTAGTACTTAGATGTTTTATCTTATTTATCTGCAATTGCTATATGTTCTGATTGCCATGTGAATTGTCTTGTGCATGCAACGCCCGTCCATCCATCCCTATGGCTAGCGCAATCAAATCCTACTGTTTACTGCTATTGTTACTATTGTCTTTATTTTACTAGTGATGTTACTTTATTATTGCTACTATAAAACTGTTGCTACTGATAAACTGCTGTGAGCAAGATTGTTTCCAGGTGCAGCTGAATTGACAACTCAGTTGTTAAGGCTTTTAAATATTCTTCGGCTCCCCTTGTATCGAATCAATAAACTGGGTTTCACTCTCCTCGAAAATACTGCGATACACCCCCTATACTTGTGGATCATCATGGCTTTGCCATGCAACTCCGGATTTGCCGTGTGTTCTGCGTGAAAACCGCACGGAAAAGGACGACAATGACGTGCACCACAAAATAACACACGGCAAAATAAAACCACATGGTAAAACACAAGAAAAACAGACGGCAAAAAAAGACACACGGCAAAGACCCAAGAAAGCACACGGAAAAGAAGCCACACGGCAAAGTCCCAAACATATACATGGCAACAAACGGTGCACGGCAAACTGTCATGACACGTGGACATACTCACCTCACCTAACGGGCCTTCGTGCGGCGAGCCTTTGCCGTGTGCCATGACGTAACACACGACAAAATATTTTTTTCTCAATTTTTCTAACGCCCGCTAATGTATTTTTTCAACTTCCGCAATTTTCTAGCGCGGGGAGTCTTCTGCCACAATTAGGCTTTGCCGTATGCTTTTCCACTTTTCACATGGCAAAGTTTTTTACCATGCGTTTTTCCATTCCCACACGACAAAGACCATTTTCTTAAATTTGGCTATTTCTTTCCTGCCACATTTGTACCCCTTTGACCGACCTCCAATGAGGGTTGACCAATGTACTTTTTTCTTGGTTTAGGATTTTTTAGACCATATATACATGGAAGACCAAAATTGGGCCCATTGTACCACAAGGTTCACTCCGTTTTACAGGCAACGATAGTATTCCACCTACACGTCCAGAATTCGCTAAGTGTAACCACATGCATGTGAAGACGGTCAAAATCAGGATCTAAATATTGCATCTATGGACCTTCCACTACACTTGTACACATATGTTAGGGTCACATGCAAGATTTTATGGGGTTTCGACGCTCCGTCGGTCATTTTCCGACGGAACCCTAGTTTAGGGCCCTACAGATATACCCCTTTGACCGACCTCCAATGAGGTTTGACCAATGCACTTTTTTCTTTTTTTAGGTTTTTTGGGCCATATCTACATGAAAGATCAATGTTGGGACCATTATACCACAAGGTTCACTCCGGTTTACCCTCAGCAATAGTATTCCACCTACACGTCTAGAATTCGTTAAGGGTAACCACATGCATGTGAAGACGGTCACACCCAGGATCTAGATATTGCATCTATGGACCTTCCACCATACTTGTACACATATTCTAGGGCCACATGCAAGTTTTTGTGAGGTTCCGGTGCTCCAGCAGTAATTTTCCGGCGAAACCCTAATTTGGGGACCCTATAGATCTACCTCTTTGATCAGCCTCCAATGAGGGATGATCAATGTACTTTTTTCTTGGTTTAAGTTTTTTAGGACATATATACATGGAATACCAAGATTGGTCCCATCGTACTACAAGGTTCACTCCGCTTCACCCGCCACGGTAGTATTCCACCTACACGTCTAGAATTTGCTAAGTGTAACCGTATGCTTGTGAAGACGGTCACACACTGGGATCTAGATATAGCATCTATGGACCTTCCACCATACTTGTACACATATTTTACGGTCACATGCAAGATTTTGTGGGGTTTCGGCGCTTCGGCAGTCATTTTCCACCAAAACCCTAGTTTGGGGCCCCTATAGATCTACCCCTTTGACCGGCCTCCAATGAGGGTTGACCAATGTACTTGTTTCTTGGTTTAGATTTGTTTAGGTTATATCTCATGGAAGACCAATATTGGGACCATTGTACCACAAGGTTCACTCTGCTTTACACGTTGCGGTAGTATTTCACCTACACGTTCAGAATTTGCTAAGTGTAACCATATGCATGTGAAGACGGTCACACCCGGGATATAGATATTGCATCTATAGAACTTCCACCACACGTATACACATATTTTAGGGTCACACGAAAGATATTGTGGGGTTCCGGTGCTCCGGCGGTTATTTTCCGGTGATATCCTAGTCTGGGGCCCAATAGATATACCCCTTTGACCGACCTCCAATGAGGGTTGACCAATGTATTTTTTTTCTTGGTTTAGTCTTTTTTAGTCCATATATACATGAAACACCAAGGTTTGGCCATTATACCATAAGTTTCAATTCGGTTTACCCTCATCGGTAGTATTCCACCTACATGTCTAGAATTCGCTAAGTATAACCACATGCATGTGAATTCGGTCACAAACAGGATCTAGAAATTGTATCTATAGACCTTCCACCACACTTGTACACATATACTAGATTCACATGCAAGCTTTTGTGGGGTTCTAGTGCTCCGACAGTCATTTTCCGATGAAATCCTAGTATAGGGCCTCGCAGATATACCCCTTTAACCGACCTCCAATGAGGGATGACCAATGTATTTTTTCTTGGTTTAGCCTTTTTAGTCCATATATATACATTAAACACCAAGGTTTGGCCATTATACCACAAGTTTCAGTTCGGTTTACCCTCATCGGTAGTATTCCACCTACATGCCTAGAATTCGCTAAGTATAACCGCATGCATGTGAAGTCGGTCACACACGAGATATAGAAATTGCATCTATAGACCTTCCACCACACTTGTACACATATGCTAGATTCACATGCAAGCTTTTGTGGGGTCCTGGTGTTCCGACAGTCATTTTTTGACGAAACCCTAGTCTAGGGCCCCACAGATATACCCCTTTGACCGACCTCCAATGAGGGTTGATCAATGTAGTTTTTTATTGGTTTAAGTTTGTTTAGTCCATATCTACATGGAATACCAATGTTGGGACCATTGTACCACAAGGTTCACTCCGCTTTACGCGGATCGGTAGTATTCCACCCACACGTCCATAATTCGCTAAGTGTAACCGCATGCATGTGTAGATGGCCACACATGGGATCTAGATATTGCATCTATGGACATTCCACCACACTTATACACATATTTTAGAATCACATGCAAGTTTTTTGGGGGTTCTGCCACTCCGGCGGCCATTTTCCAGCGAAACCCTAGTCTAGGACCCCGCAAATTTTATCAGGATTCCGACACTCCGATGATCTTTTTTGGTGAAATCCTATGGGAGACGTTTATGTGTAATATTAGTTGACTTAATTTTATCTAGATTCGGATGTATCTAGCAATAAAACAAGTCTACATACATTAAATATAGACAAATCTAAATCAACTAATTTGGATCGGAGGGAGTAACAAAAATCCCGATGAACAACGGCCGTCACATCATGTTCAGATTGAAGGGCTCGGATGGCCTTCCGGGAAAGTGGCCACGGATCGGTGACATGGCACACCCCATGCACACCAGCCCACCACACACGTATACTCTCTAAAAAACAAACAAAAAAACAGGCACATACACCACGCACCTAGATAGCTAGCTTAGCTACCAAGACATGTCCATGCAAGGCAGCCCCACCGCCGCCCCTCGAGCCCATCCACGCGCCAGGCACCAGCCACCAGCGCCACCAGGCACCAGCACCGCCGCCAGCCCATCCTCGCGCCGCCGGTCCTCAGCCTAGCCTCGCACCTCAATCTGGACGCTGCCAGCCCGTCCATGCGTCGCCAGCCAACAACGCCGCCACTAGCCCGTCCTTGCGCCGCCCGTCGTCAGCCCAGCCTCGTACCGCAAGCTGGCCGCCGCCAGCCCGGACTCGTGCCACCCGCTACGCTGCCTGCCCATCCCCTCGTTCCTCGCCGGACGTCGATTGGATCGGGGTAGGATGGTGACCAGACAAGGGAGGGAGGATCTTCGGGGGCCGGCGGGAATGATGTCCTCGGCGACGACGGAGAGTCCGATTGCGCCGGTTGCGGCTGCGTGTTCTGGTGCACAGCGTCGACCTCGTCCGGCAACACCTCCTCCGCATCGCCCCATCTAGCCGACTTCACCAGCACCACTGGCCAAGATTCCTGCAGAACGCCTCCACCCGGCCGGCGGCCAGGAGCACTACCTCAGGCTCCCGACACCCGCTCCATGCCCCCGCGCCACCCCTCACTACTCGACTCCGCTGTGTGACCAGCAGAACGACGGCCTCGCTGGCGGCTCGCCGACACCTTTTTTTAATTTTGCTTGAACTTCTTTGCCATGTACCAAAGAAATGCGCACGACAAAGCGATGTTCTAAAGCACACGACACCGATTTTTTGACCTACGACGGGTCCAATGTACTGATGAGCATTTGCCGTGTTCTTTCTACCTCCCACACGGCAAACTGACAAGCCCAACGCCGTCAGATAAGGTACCGGCGTGAGCTGCTTTATTTTACCGTGCACCAGTGTAAAGCACACGGCAAAGAACTTTACCGTGCGAAATTGTGAAAACACATGGCAAAGAACTTTTGCCGTGCTGATCTTTGCCGTGTGAGCTTTGCCGTGTGTAACCACACAGCAAAGTCTTTGTCGTGCGTTTTAAGTGTTTTGCCGTGTGGAATGCCGTGTGGAAATGCCACACGGCAAAGTCTTGTTTTCCCGTAGTGCCCACCGCTGCTTTCTACAGAGGCATGTCGGGCTGCTATGTGCGGACGACAGCGATGCTACACACGGCTACTAAACCTGCTACATATGGCTTCTGGTGTTGCTACCTATGGCGACAGTCGTTGCTACCTGCGGCATCCTGACCTGCTATCCGTGGTGAGTGGCATTGCTACCTGCGGCAAGCGGCCTTGCTACACACGGCGATCGGACCTTCTACATACAGCTTCTGGTGTTGCTACCTGCGGCGAGTGGCGCTGCTACAATGGCATATCTTTCGCTACAAGTTTTTTCTCTGACGATGTCTCCGGCGAAGTCGGCTTTTTGCTACATTAGCATAATTATCTTGCCACAAATGCATGGAACCATAACTGGATTCCAAGAGACTATATGATGAGGCCTTTGGCTTGTCTAAAGGAGGACCCACCGATGATGGTGGCGTCTTTCATTGAGCCTACCTCGGCATCATGGAAGGTGGATTTGCTGAAGTGGTTCATCCCCATAGATGTTGAAGTTATATGCTCGATACCGCTGAGTACCAGGAGGATGGAGGATTTCTGGGCCTGGCAGTATGAGAAGAGTGGATTATTGACCGTGAAGTCGGTGTATCGTATGCTGGTCCAAACTAAAAAAATGAGAGAGGACTGGCTGGAGGGTAGAGCAGAAGGGTCTAACACTATTGGTGAGGGGAAGGCGTGGTGCCGGCTGTGGAAGCTCCAGGTCCCCTCGAAACTTCGCATTTTCCTCTGGCGCTTGGCCCACCAGTCACTACCTACTAGCGATGTGCGCTACCACATGCAGATGGCGGCGTCGAGCGTATGCTCTATCTGTGGGGAGGACTCCTAGAGGCACTCTTTACTTAACTGCTCGATAGCCCGCTGTGTCTGCGCGCTGGCAGATGAAGGGATAACAGAGCACATATGTGCCAATGAGGACCCATCAGCAAAGAATTGGTTGTTTACAATGATGGAATCTTTACCGCACGAGGAATTTGCTAAAGTCGCGGTTACCCTCTGGGCCATTTGGTATGCGAGAAGGAAGATCATCCATGATGAAGAGTTCCAATCACCACTCTCTACCCATCTCTTCATTCAAAGCTACCTTCGTGACCTATCTGTTGCATCTAGTGCCCAAGCAACTAAGGTTGGAGAGAAAGTGACCCATCCTCGCTGGATACCACCTCAGGCAGGATGTGCAAAGTTGAACGTGGATGCGTCTACGACAAGGGATTCCCGAGATGGTGCGGTAGGAGTCGTATATAGATCGGAGACGGGGCTATTCCTTGGAGCCTCCACTCTGAAGATCCAGGGAGTCTCGGACCCGACGACACTGGAGGCAATGGCTTGCCGCGAGGCCCTCGCCCTCGCACATGATCTTAACCTCCAGAGAGTTACTATTGCCACAACTGTCTCCAAGTTATCAATGATCTGACAAGACCGTACGCGGGCTTATACAATACAGTTATCAACGAGATCAAGGAGCAAGCGGCAAATCATCAGGTTGTCTCATTTAGACATAAAAACAGGGCCTCAAATTCAGAGACTCATAGACTGACACGTTTAGCTACTTCGTTTAATTTTGGATGTAAGGTTTGGCCGTTACAGCCATCTGAGGGTCTTTGTATCCCAGATAATATTATAATTCAAAGTTATTCTTAAAAAAAAGTAGTTTTTTTGAACAGACATAGGAGTAGTAGTAACAGCATGTTTCTCTAATGAATTCATTTGCACGATCATTTTCTTACTGAACGTAAGTGGTTCGACCAGATGCATTTACTAGGTGCCTCTTTTAACGACATAATTTTCTTTGAGAGGAAGTTCCACCGAAAGATAGTATGTCCTCGTTCGTGACATTTTTCTAAGGGATGCTGTGGCACTACTCCTTCCGTTTTAAAATATAAGATGTTTTAGCTTTGTGAAAGAACCGTATCTAGATCTTTTTTAGTGTGTAGGTTCATTTAGCTTTAAAGTGAAGCTACACACCAAACAAAGTCTAGATTGTCGGGATAAGTCCCTGGGTATCCTAGAATTGGAGCATATGTGGTTTTAATAGAAGGCATGCATATGTACAAAAATGAGTATAAGAAAAGTTAAATAAAAAGTAGGAGGGGAAAAAACCGACCGGGTCGACTCAGGTAAATCTCGGCCTGGGCAGCATCCTCCCAGGCCGAATCAGCATCAACCAGGCCTCCTCCGCTGCAATCCCGGCTCGGCCGAGTCACCCAGTCAGCCCACCAAGTAACCTCAGCCTCACCTCACTTCCCCGCCAACTCCCGCCAGAGCCAATCCCGGCTAGGCCGTGACACCCAGCCGGCCCATCACCTCATCGCGAACGCACCTCGCCAGCTCCTCGTCGCCAGTTCCCGTGACCACCTCGTCGCAGCACTGCCACCTCTTCACTCGGGTGGGCTGGCCTAACTCGGCCCACCGCGGGGCCACCCTTCCTCTACGCAGACTGCGCCACCGATTCCTGGGTGGGCCGACGTAGGAGACTTGGCCTACACTGGGTTGTTTCCACCACAGGCTTATCCTCCCCTGGCAGATCAGTTCCCGCCTAGGCCGAGTCAACTAGACCCTGGCTGGGCCTTCTCCTTTGATCCGGCTGGGCTAAGGGTTGACCCGGCTAGGCCTAATTCCTGACCCAACTGAGCCTTAATCTGATAATTCGGCTGGACCTCTTCACCTTAGGCACTTGGACCGACTCAATTCACCCACATGCCCTCTTATTCTCCCCTAGATGCTCCCCCAATCTCTACATCGACATACCATGAAGCCAGGTCAAGCCCTTCAGTCATGTACCAGTCTTGGGACGCCCCTGGCTCAGACTGGCACGTGCAACATTGTTACATATGAGATGCCCCCAGGTTCTCAGGGATGCTCCCTCGTAAGTCCAAGATACTCTCGGTATCTCAGGAGATGCTGCATGATATGCTCCCTGGTTCTCAGGAAGAGATAAGACCAATGACTGAAGATGCCAAGGACAAGCGCTACAAGACAAGCCAAAGGACAGACAAGACCTGACAAGGCCCATTCTTTGTCAGTTTACAAGACCCTAGTAGTCATGTCAGGAATAGTGCATGTGGGCCATGTCTTGTCCCCTAGGCTCCCCTTTATAAGGAGCACCAGGGGGATCGATCTAGGGGGACCCCCGGAGGGGCTCCTCACTTCTCTGCTCGTAGGAGCATTTCTTCTTGCTCCTCTAACTCTCCCAGAGAACGCCATTAGAGGCATAGAGAGCACAGCTCGAGGAGCACCATTGTAGCCACAGTAAATGGCCAGTTCATATAAGATCTAGATGCAGGAGTAGAGGTTTTATCTCACTAGGAGAGCCTCGAACCTGGGTATATTGTGTTTCTATGTGTTCTTCCGTGTGTGGTCTTCATTGCATCATCTCTCCACGGATTCCTCTGGTGTCCATGCGGCCCCAACTTAAGCCTATCCCAAGCATTTGCCGTGATACCACCACGACAATTGGCGCCACCATGGGGCTGATTAGAGGCACTAGTTGGGTTTTCATCCGGACGGGCCATCTTCATCAACCTCTGCTTCACCATCGAGCAGCAACTTCTCCAACCTCATCACCAAGTGTAATGGGAGTCTCAATTGACTCAACCAACAAGACATGACTCAACCTCATCACCAAGTGTACTGTTAAGTATCAACTGACTCAACCGCCAACACGCACATGAGATAACTCCGAATGTCGCTCGGGGGCTATCACCCTGTATCACTTAGTCATTCACCCCGGGAAGGAGATGTCTCAACCTGGGGATAGCCAACAAATCAGTAGAATCACCTATAGATAGAAAAAAGTATCTCGGAGAATTGGGTCATTATTTAACCTGGTATGCCCATGCATAGAACTGTTACTTAGAGTAGACATAAGATATGTCATCTGTTAAGTCCTCACATATGTCAACTAGTATATGTCTGTTAGCTATGTCTTTTAGTATATCTGTTTCTACAGTATATCATCTGTTATATGAGCTTGTTGACTAACTGATTCATTTGAAATGACCAATGGTGAGGAAACTTACCCCCAAGTCATCATAAATTCATCATATTATATTTCGGATTACTATTTATATCAGTTTGCCAGGTTATCTTATATCTCGGATTACTATTTATATTAGTTTGCCAGGTTATCTTATATTTGGGATTACTATTTGTATCAGTTTGCTAGGTTATATTATATCTCGAATCACTGTTTATATCAGTCTGCCAGGTTATATTATATCTCGGATTACTGTTTATATCAGTTTTCCAAGTTATCTTATATCTCGGATTACTATTTATATCAGTTTGCCATGTTATATTATATCTTGAATTACTATTTGAATCAGTTTGCCAGGTTATCTTATATCTCAGATTACTATTTATATAAGTTTGCCAGGTTATATTGTATCTCGGATTTATATCTCAGATCATTGTTTGTATCAGCTTTCCAGGTTATATTATATCTCGGATTTATATATCAGATCATTGTTTGTATTAGCTTGCCAGGTTAGCTAGTATATATCATACCATATCTCAAATTACCAGTTATGTCGGTTTGCCAGGATATCATGGCATCATACCATATCCCAAATCATGATCAATATCAATTTTCCAATATCTCATAGAATCAAACTATATCTCAAATCACCATTTATATCGGTTTGCCAACATATCAAAAGGCTATCATAAAAATAAATCAATTCATCACTCATCTCGGCACGATCAAATATCATCGAAATCTATATCAGGTTTCCTATATCTCAATCATAAAGTATCATTTGATCGGCATATATGTTAGACGTGGACATATATGTCGAATTATGACATGTATGTAGATGTTGAGTCATATAACTTGGATTTTGGGTTATATAACTTGGATTTGGCGCATATGTTAGACGTTGAGTCCTATAACTCGGATTTTGACTTATATAACTCGGATTTGGGACATATGTCAGATATTGAGTCATATAACTCGAAGTTTGGGTTAGATAACTCAGATTTGGGGCATATGTTGAGTCATATAACTCGGATTTTGGGTTAGATAACTCAGATTTGGACATATATGTTAGAATTAAAATGACTATGTCAGATTTTAACATATGTGTCGATTTGCCCAGAGAAGGCTATATGACTAAGTGCCCATGATGGCTATGAGTCAAATTTGCGCAAAGAAGGCTATATGACCAAGTTCCCATGATGTACAAGAGTCAAATTTGCCCAGATAAGGCTATATGACCAAGTGTCCATGATGGCCATGAGTCAAATTTGCCCAAAGAAGGCTATATGACCGAGTGCCCATGATGGCCATGAGTCAAATTTTTCCAATGAATGCTATATGACAAGTGTCCATGATGGACATGAGTCAAATTTTCCCAATGAAGGTTATATGACAGGTGCCCATAATGGCCATGAGTCAAAATTTCCCAATGAAGGCTATATGACAAGTGCGCATGATGGCCATGAGTCAAATTTTCCCAATGAAGGCTATATGACAAGTGACCATGATGGCCATATGTTGATCTGCCCAATGAAGGCTATATGATAAATGCCCATGATTGCTATATATCAATTTGCCCAATAAAGGCTATATGTCGAATGATGGGTCATATGAATCGGATTTGGATCTATGACTCGGAGTATGAGTCATATGACTCGGATTTGGATCATATAACTCATATTTTGGGTCATATAACCCGGATGTGGGATATATATGTCAGATGTTGGGTCATATAACCCGGATTTGAGTCATGTGACTTGGGTTGGGAGTCATATGACTAAAATTTTGACTCATGTAACTCGGATTTTGGACTATGTCAAATAATGACGGGTATATCAGATTTTGACACAAATGTCAAATTTGCCCAAAAGGGTTATATGACTAAGTGCCCATGAAGGTCAAATGTCAAATTTTCCAAAGAGGCTAGATGACTAAGTGCCTATGAAGGTCATATGTCAATTTAAGCCTATTTAGGCAATGTATGGTATCGATACAACACAAGTGTGTTGTATGTTGAATCTAAGAATATAGCTCATGCGTCAACTAAGCCAACTCAAGGAGATGAATAATACTGGTGCAATTCATTCCAGACATATATTAGAATGGAGGAAAAAGATTATATGTCAATAAACCACTCTGGGGGTATTTTAATATGAAGCCTATGCACGACTCTATGAGTCCTACATAGCCCTTGGGACTAATGTCGGGGATAAGACACAAGGTACCCTAAAGTTGGACCATATGTGGTTTTAATAGAAGATATATGTACAAAAATGAGTATAATAAAAGTTAGATAAAAAGCACAAGGGAAAAAACAGACCGGATCGACTCAGGTAAATCTCGGCCTGGGTAGCATCCTCCCATGCCGAATCAACATCAACCCGGCCTCCTCCGCTGCAATCCCGGTTGGGCCGAGTCACCCAGCTAACCCAACAAGCAACCTCGGCCTCACCTCATGTCCCTGCCAACTCCCTCTAGAGCCAATTCCGTCTGGGACGCGACACCCAGCTGGCCCATCACCTAGTTGCCAATGCACCTCGCCAGCTCCTCGTCGCTAGTTCCCGTGACCACCTCATCATAGCACTACCACCTCTTCACCCGGGTAGGCCGGAAAAGGCCTAACTCGACCCACCGTGGGGCCACCATTCCTCGATGGTGACTACGCCACCAATTCCCAGGTGGGCCGATGTAGGAGACTCAGCCCACCCCGAGTTGTTTCCACCGCAGGCTTATCCTCCCCTGCTAGATTAGTTCCTGCCTGGGCCGAGTCAACTAGACCCGGGCTAGGCCTTCTCCTTTGACCTGGATGGGCTAAGGGTTGACCTGGCTGGGCCTAATTCCTGACCCGACCGGGCCTTAATCTGATAATTCGGCTGGACCACTTCACCCTGGGCACTTGGGCCGAGTCAATTTCACCCAGATGCCCTCTTATTCTCCCCTAGATGCTCCCCAACCTCTACATCGACATACCATGAAGCCAGGTCAAGCCCTTCTATCATGTGTCAGTATTGGGACGCCCCTGACTTAGACTGGCACATGCAGCATCGTTACATACGAGATGCACCCAGGTTCTCAAGGATGCTCCCTCGTAAGTCCAAGATGCTCTCGGTATTTCAGGAGATGCTGTAGGATATGCTCCCTGTTTCTCAGAAAAAGATAAGACCAATGACTGAAAATTCTAAGGACAAGTGCTACAAGACAAGCCAAAGGACAGACAAGACCTGACAAGGCTCATGCCTTGTCAGTTGACAAGACCCTAGTAGTCATGTCAGGAATAGTGTATGTGGGCCATGTCTTGTCCCCTAGGCTCTCCTTTATAAGGAGCACCAGGGGGATCGATCTAGGGGACCCCCGAAGGGGCTCCTCACTTCTCTACTCGTAGGAACACTTCTTATTCTTCCTTTGACTCTCCCAAAGAATGCCATTAGAGGCATAGAGAGCATAGCTCAAGGAGTACCATTGTAGCCACATGAAATGGCTAGTTTATATAAGATCTAGATACAGGAGTAGAGGTTTTATCTCACTAGGAGAGCTTTGAACCTGGGTATATCATGTCTCTATGTGTTCTTCCATGTGTGCTCTTTATTGTATCATCCATCCCTGGATTCCTCCAGTGTCCATGCGGTCCCAACTTAAGCCTACCTCAGGTATCTGCCGTGACACCACCACGACATAGATACACTCCCTTCACAAAGCTAAAATATCTTATATTTTTAAACGGAGGGAGTACTAGTCAAGATCTTGTGTTGTAGTTGAAAGAGATTTTCTGAATTATATGACATTAGTAAACGTGTACGTGCCATGCACGTATAATATTAGGACATATATCACAAAATAATCCAAGAAGTGTAATATCATTATCCAAGCGAAAATCAGACAATACAACAAAAAGTTTCACACATATATAACAATGTACATATGAATTCAAGGAGAAAACAGAAATTTCTTCTATGTAACAGCTAGAATGTCACGAACAAAATAATATAAAATGAAAATTTGCGGTATATCGATGTATGTTGCCTTATGCTAAACCTTCAAATCAAATAATCATCATTTAACACGATTCAACGAGAAAACAGAAGGTTCTCTGTCTTAGAAATGAAATTGTTTGTGCGATACCCAGAGCACACATGCACGTGTTTCCGTAAAGCATCAATAAAAAATCAACAAGCTCATGGAACAACTGTAGCATTCAGTGATGGTTTTAGATGATAAGTTTGGACATGCAAACTTACATATTTGTATCAAACAAAGCCTTAGATCTAAAAAAAATCCATTTCAACAATTAAATATGAAATTGCAATAAAATTGTCCTATGGCGGCAGTAGCATCCACTATAGGAACATATAAAGGTGTCGACAGCTATTTGTCGGGGCTGTCGGCGTAGGCCTCGAGGTGGCGATTGTTTGTTTGCAGCCCGAAAGTTAATGGGCGAGTGCATGGCGGTACCCAAGTTCCCTGTAATTGCCGTATTTCATAAAGTTGGGTTGCCAACTACTCAGAGGGGCCATTTCGAGGCAAACTCATCTCACCCCTGCCAAATACAAACATCCTGTTAAACTGCCCCATGAAGTAGACGGTCGGGACCCACATGTCGGTCATCTGTCCATGATGCGAGCGCCAATGCGGCAACTTCTTAGGCAAATCAAGGAACTAAGTGGATTGGATGCGTTGACCAATTTCACAAATCCATTCCTTCCTTTTCCCTAGCACCGGCGGCGTCAAAATCCACCCTCCAAGCAAGACGATCCCTTCGGACATTTGACTTCCAGCGCCAAGTTGCTGCGCCTAGTCGCTGATCCCGAGCTCCAATGGCGCATGCCGTAGCCGCTGTTACGATGCTCTAGCCCGCCTCCGCCACCGACGAGCCGAGCATCTCGGGGGATGGAAGATCCTACTACCAAGGAAGAAGAAGTTTTGGCTATATGCGGGTGAGCTACCCTTCTCTTTGCTATTCGCACTAATTATAACTGCTAGCTGGCTGCTGAACATACCATTGTTTGTTAGCCCAACGCTGACAAACATATTTTGTCCACAGTTTTCTGTCAAGTGGGATCTCCGCAGACCATCCTTACCTAGTTACGGTAGTCCACTTCAGGTACGACTCTAAATCCGCAAGGGTGAAGGGCAAGTGGTATGGACACCATTGTATCATGATGGAAGAAGCGCTTGTGAAGATCTACCCTATATCTGGTATGGTTGCTGCTCTGCGTAATCATGATAAATTATGGCCAAAGCAGACTGCAAAGTTCAGCTTCATGGATGAACGTGGCATCATGGTTCCTCTAATGTGTGACAGTCAGCTAATTGGGTTGATGAAAAGGTATGCTTTGGCTTGCATGTTTGAGCTGAACTGTGATGTACTGGATGTGGAAGCTGCTGCAATTGGGAGTCGCCCTTCTATTCTTGGACAGGGTGGTCGCTCGAACTCAATTAGCTCCTAGTAAGCAAAAGTCTCTTGGGGTTCGCATGTTTGAGCTGAATTGTAATTTTTGCAAGTATTTACTCTGTAGCTATTGGGCAGTTATGCAACAGTCTTGTTTCTTTGACAGGAAGCGCTGCAAGGTTAGAAACATGACTGTCGGGTCAGTCATTTTGCTGCCTGAAGAAGGTAAAAATGAGTGGAAAGATGATACTGGACACGATTCTAGTGCTAATTGTCCCGGCGATGCAGAGTACGTGAAGCTAAGAAAATTGGCACCAAGAAAGAGGAAGAAGGAAGGAAATGAAGAAGCTAGTGGACGTGAAGGCTTGGCACCCAGGCTGCGGAAGAAGGCTGCTGGCAATAAAGATGCATAGTAATATGTTGAACTTGAACCTATATATGTAATTCGGTCAAATTCTGGAGCTCTGTGTGTGGAACTTTGCTGGGAGAAACAATCTACCCACGTTCTCTAAGTAAATGTGCTACGACTTAGGGTTTGGAAATGCCCGATTCAGTAGTTGAATCCAAAATTGTGATTGTGCCACTACTATCTGAAAACACGTATCACTGGTTCCACGATTGCTAAGGGGCAGGATGTCTCCAAATTCGATGGAACGTAAGTGGCACAGAAATAAATAATTTAAGCTGCTACACTCTATAAAGCAGCAACTTATTTCAGCTGCTGCACAACGACATGGCAATATAAACAACAATGGCAACCGATAATGCCCATATGCTTGAGCCCGTCTATCTCACCGCCTCCCTGCTCCTGCATCCCCTGCGTCTGGCGAAGCTCCCGGATCTCCATTAACCGGGTGTACGTGCTTCCACTTTATAAATTGTGGCTGTGCCATTTGTATGCAGCACAATCCATGTAGATTACGTTTAAACAAACCACCAATGTCAGAATACCACCATGATCAGACAAAAGGAAGTAATGCAGGGTTAAGACAGATTAACGGGAGACCAATTTTTTCCTCCCAGGACTCCGCCACCACTAGTTCAGACTGCTAGGTCAACAAGTACTACTATTACAACTTAAAAAGGCACAGAGCTCAAGCTAAATAGAACTAGTTATCACACATCTCCTTGATCTTCCTAATCTTAGCCCGATGCGTATCTTCTTGCGAGAGCAAGGATCGAATCGTTTGATCCTTCCTTTTAGCATCTTCCTTGCACAACTTTAATTATTTCTCTGCATTTTCCTCATGCACTTGTCAATACTCGTAGTTGTGAACTGCAGGACTTTGGCCTGGTGAAGATCATTCCTTGCCTGAGTCAGTTCTTGCTCTACTTTAGCCTTGTCTTGCACCCTCTTGAGCTCTCAGTTAAGCTTGGTCGTGTCAACTAGGTCCCATAGCTTCATCTCAACACTGTCAAGAAGTGAGATGACTACGGATTCTTTCAACTCAACAGTCATATCCCATAGTTTGTCCAGCATTTTCTGCATCGATTTGGGCCACTCTAGATCTACCCATTTGACGACACGACAACTTCCGCCTTGCATCATTGCACGATGTCCTTGACACCGTAAAAACCTCCTGCCTGCGTTTCGTCCTTTGAACGCTACAAATTTAGCAGGCACATATCCATGTTTACATAGCAGACGACTGTCTTCATCCGCTAAACCGTGATAGTCGGAGTCATATAGCGTCTGGTTGGCCTAACACATCATACATGCATGAGTAAACAGAGTAGATCTAGCTCAAAATAGATAACTGGCCACAGATGATAGAGATAGAGATGAGACAACTCACATCGAAATCACCGTCCCTGTCGTCATGACGCGTTTCCTCAAAGTCTCCCCTTGAACCCATGGTGAGAGAGAGGGAGAGGGGGCGGGAGGGGGGGGGTGGCTGCCGGAGAGATAGCTAGATGCGCCGTCGGCTTGCGGCTACAGCAGGATGGGAGTGAAGTGGGGAAAGTGGCTTCAAGGGGAAGGAATAGAAGTACGGGGAGGAAGAGAAGTAATGGGGACGTGACACTAGAATATGGCCCACTGAACTCATGAGTCGTGACACTCGCAACAGGGGAGCGCCTAGTGTTGCCAGTTTGTCCAGAGCAAGCGGGCAACAAGCATGGCCAATCAAGCCGTAGAACAGCCTACTCGCGGATCGCTCTCACGAAGACCATCCCAATCGTCCAAGCGCCCCGATTGAACGATATGTAACAATCGTCAAGCAGAACAACTGTGTTAGGGCGTGCCTTCTAGAAGACTCGGTCTAACGGCTACCATTGGGTTGTCATCGGATTGATGACAAGTACGCCATGAGGGGGTCCTCGAGGCGTGCGGAAGAGAGGGGTCTGAGACGTACGGTATTGCGGGATGGTGAGCACACAAGTTTACCCAGGTTCGAATCCGCCGGCTTTGGATGGATCCTACTCCTGCTAGCAATCGATGTACGGCGAGCGGAATATGGGTTATAAGGGTATCGCTTATGCGAGTTGAGGGTCTAAAGTATTGGTGTGCCCTAAGGCTCTCCCTAGGGGCTTATATAGATATCCGCCTAGGGTTTACTGAGAGATCTATCGGCTACGTCTAAGAGTCGATTCTGAGTACATCTTGAACTACAAGTAACATTATGGGCCTAAGTCGGTAAGTCTTACGGGCCTTCCCAGCTGATTGGACTCCGTCTTTCTCCCCGATCGGGCCGCCTGTGAAGCAAAGCTCTAACCCAGTGGGCCACCCTGGTCAGTGAGGAACCGTGAGGATACCGGAAAGTATATCCCCAACAGCCCTTGAGGCCTCAAGATCAAAGTCGGATTTATCATCGTCTAGCTTGATCTTCGGCTTGCAGAATCTTGAAGGGTTCCTGAAACTTCACAACAAAAAATACGATCTGGGTCTTAAAAGTAAGTCGAACCTTTCAATTGGTTACTCGGATTTTCCAGCTCGATTTTAAATTAAGCCGGAACTTGGTCTCTAACGCCACCTGACACAAGCATGGTCAAGTCATATCATCTGATCGGCTCACAAGACGACCGTTTGGTGGGTCCGCGGTTCGCGGAACCAAGGCGCCGTTTCAATGCGTGCGTGGAGATCGAGGCGACGCAATCATCGTGTGGGTCCTTCCCAGTTCTTTCCACGACGCGTGGAGGTTACACTGTAGCATTTGCACGAATCTTGGCACAAGTAGGTGGATATAAGGGGTTCAGATTTCTTCTTCTCCTTTCCACCAGTCCTTTGCCGTTTCCTTCCTTCCCAATCCTCCTACGCGCATAGAGCCCCCTCGCCCTTCCCCCACAGAAACTCCCAGCATCGCCCCTTTCAGGTCATTTTCTCACCGGAGAAATGGCTTAATTATCTTCTTCCTTCGGATTGGCAGCAGCAGCGGCGGTGGCGAAGGCGGAAGCAGCAGCAGAGAAAGAGAGCTACCGGGGAATCTGGATCCCTAGCCCCTTTGACGAGGCCTCAAGCGTGGAGAAGGAGGGCTTCTAAATGCCCGGCTGGCGGAGCGACTCCGGTGAAACCGTCCCTAACCCGCGCGACGACGAGCGGGTCCACTTTGGCACCCATCTTGACCGAGGTCTGTCTTTTCCTCCCTCGGAGTTCTTCTCCAAGGTGATAGATCATTACGGAGTTCAACTCCACAATCTTCCTCCCAACTCACTTCTAGAAATGAGTGCGTATGCTACGCTTTGCGAGGGCTTTCTCGGCATTAGGCCGAGTTTGCTTCTCTTCCGGTTTTATTTCCATGTCTAGAGGAATTCCATCACTGCCGGTGTTCCTTACATCACCGTCACTATTAGCTTTTCCCTTAGACGTGACCGGGCATAACCCAAAATTTCTGCCAGTGACTCGGTCAAACAATGGCCAGCCACTTTTTTTCTACCATAGGGATATTCCGGCTCCCGGCAAAGCTACTGCTTTGTCGGCTTTTGTCGACGGAGCCGCCATGACCCAGCCTTCCTGGGACGAGGCTGCTCCGGCTCTCACTGATGATCTGATCCTCGCTATGAGGTGGATTGAATATCTGATCAAGTACAGTGGTCTGAAGGGATCCGACTTGGTCTAGTGCTGGGTCTCACGTCGGATCCAGCCACTTTAGTACCACGGGAATAGACTGATGCACTCCATCACGTCTTCTCCAACCAACTCCCTCCGCATCAGCTCCAAAGCCTACACCACTCAAGGCTACATAAGCCAAATCAAGTGGCTGATCAAGGAGCGGATCGAAAGGAGGATTCCGGAGGTTTCTCTGGACATGCACACGGCGGAAAACCCCGTGGTGCCGGTAATCTTCCATCATCACACCTTTTATGTGTTTCAATCTTCGAGTTATACTGCAATACTGATATGTTTTCTTGTTTTCAGCTTGCTAACATCCCCGAGTCGGAACTTGCTCCGCTCGAAGGATACCCTCCGGAGTTCTCTCAGGAGGTGGAAGTAGTTCCACTGCCGGATCTTGCGCTCAAGAAGCGCAAAGATCCGACAGTAGCGGTTGGCACAAAGGAGGTGCCTGTCATGAAGAGGTAACTTTCAGTCACAACTTTTTCGCCTTTGTACTTTACTCAAACTTCTTTCCGAGATGTAACGTTTCCGACTTTGTTACCTTCTCAGAGCAAAATCGATCATCAAGGGCAAGGGGAAAGGGATTTCTTCGAAGCCCTTGCGTCAGACGAAGCTTACCATAGCTTCCCCTACCGTGGATCCTCCAACTCCGGCCCCTCAACCCTCTGCAACTCCGGTTATCTCGTCAGATGCTGCAGAAGATCTGGCTCCTCAAACGGAGCCTGCGATCCTTGGGTCGCAAACTGACGTCACCGTGGGTGCGTCAGCTCAAGATAAGGGTGAACCCTCTTCGGGTAATGATCCCTCGGCTGAAGTCTTCACCGAAAACCTCCTCAGCAATCCGGGTCTTGCCAAGTTTGGCCTGACCCGGAAATCTGCAGAGGAGATCCAGCGGCTAGCCAGGCAAGTCCTAGATAAAAGCCATTTATCCCCTGAGGAGGAAGTGCAAGAAGCAGAGGACGTCAAGTTCTCTGACCTTCTCACTCAAGTCCGCCTTCGCGATGAGAGGATTAGGACTGGCGAGCTTCCAACAGCCCCAGGCGCTCCGGGCTGAACTCCAGAGTCTCCGGGAGGAGAAGACCAAGATTGACGACGTCATTTTTGGTACGTTCCACCTCTCTGACTTATCTTTTTCCTCGACTTCTATCAATGTCGGTTTTTTCTTAACTTGTTTTGTGTATAGGTCCTCTGAAGTTGACGGACTCTTCCTCGTCCGAGCCCCACACTCACCGGCTTACCCACGTCGGTGATCTTCTTCATGACTACCGCCAGTCCCTTGAGGACATTGGCGAGTCTCTCAGGATTCCGAACATGCCAAGCATGTCGGATTTTGAGGTGTGGGACAGGGCCAAGGAGATGCCGCAGCTTGTTCGGGACTAGAACATGTCCTACGTGTTGGGTCTGCAACATACAAAACAAAATTTTTCCTACGATGTGAACTACACGCCAAGATCTATCTACTAGGTACAAAGCAATGGGTGGACATACATCCAATGAGAACTTACCCTCGTAGACAACGAGCTTTGTTAACAAGTAGGAACTCGTGGTTGATGTAGTCGTACACTTGCCGATCTCAAGATCGTGATGAAGTCCGAGTGCAGCTCCAGACATCCATCGATCCAGCTCAGCACCACCAAGTCCAAGACTGCAGCAAAGGCGGTGCATCCGTGATCGCACACACGTCCGGTACCCGACAACCTCCATCCCTCGCTCCAAGAAAGCGGAAGCAGCAACTCCTTTCCAGATAAGGCCACCGGGAACATGTATCTCGCTAATCCGAGACCATGGGGAATAATACTAGAGGGGGATAGAGATCCTTCACAAGGAGGTGTGTGTGAGAAGTGAGGAGGGGGTGGCCTTTTATAGTAGGAGGGGGGTGCCCCTCCTTCATGGCCAGCGCATGGAGGAGGTGTCTCTTCACCTCCTCCATTCATGTGGTGGTAACTCCCTCCACATAAATTTGCCCCTTCACATTCTCTTTTAAAGTCTCCACTTTAAATGCATTAAATTTCTCCAAATTCAATGCTCTCTCATTTAATAAAACTCTTTTATTATTTTTATTCAGAATTTTGCTAATTACTTTAATTAACAAACATTCACATAAAACCCCCTGCAACATTTCAATATTACATGCAGAACCAATTTCAGCAATTTCACCCGAAACAGTTTCGGTGTCTATTGAAATAATTCCAGCGCTTTCTTAAATATTTATCTGAAACATATTTGCTCCAAATGGTGTCGGTATCCCTTAAGTGTGTCACCCTACGGTTCGCGAATAATGCAGACATGATCGAGACCCCTCTCAGATCAATAATCAGAAGCGGGACCTGGAGATCCATACTGACTCCTACACATTCAACAATGACTTCTGTGATCGTGAGAACCTTTAACGCTAGTAACTAAATCCTTTTGTCTCGTGATATATTACATGTCCGAGATTCGATCATCGGTATCTCCATACCTAGTTTGATCTCGTTACCGACATGCACTCTTTTCTCGTTCCCGTGATATAACATTCTAGTGATCACATCACTTGCTTGCAAGCTATTTCAATGTGATATCACCGAGAGGGCCCAGAGTATATCTATCCGTCATCGGGATGGACAAATCCCACTCTTGATCCATGAGCCTCAACATAACACCTTCGTAGCACTGAACCCACCTTTATAGTCACCCTGTTACGGTGTGACGTTTGATGTTATCAAGATACTCTTCCGGTGTTAGCAATTAACATGATCTCATGGTCTAAGGACTAAGATTACTTCGTATGATGTTATAGCAATATAAACATAATGACTTGATCGTAATGCTATACTTCGGATGAATGTTCATCACATCATTCCACCAATGGTGTGATCTTGTTATTAACAACATCCAATGTCTATGATCAGGAAACCTTGATCATCTTGTTAATCAACAAGCTAGTCTATAAGAGAGGCATAACTAGGAACCCTTTTTGTTTATTAAACACACATGTATTGATATTTCCGATCAATACAATTATAGCATGCAAAATAAACATTTATCATAAACATGGAATAAGATAATAACCACTTTATTATTGCCTCTCGGGCATATTCCCTTCAGTCTCCCACTTGCACTAGTGTCAATAATCTAGTTTGAAAAACTTTGCGTATTGAACACCTATGGCTTTCTGGAGTTGTATAAACGTGATTGCTAGTGGTTAACATAATCTCCGGATCTGACAGTTTCATGTCCGTGTGTATTTGCATGTCTTTGCGTCTCTACGCATCACTCATTCTCAAATGAGATGGCATTGTATAAATTTGGTCCTTTGGTGAGACCTTTAGTTCGTTCGGCTCAAAATATGTTGATATTATTGTCACACAATATATCTTCATAGTATTAGCCCACTTTGAACCACACCTAGTTTGATAACAAACTACTTAACACAAATGTCCTCCTATGCTGCTACTATAGCAGTCATATACTTAGCCTTTTTGTTGTAGTATCCGTCACAATGTCTCAACTTTGGAACTCATCCAAATCCATCATGGAACATCCTTTCCATTATATTGTGCCACCCATAGTCTAAATTGAGATAAATTTAATTTGTATCTTGTGACAAAACTAGTATCAATGTAACACTTTACAATGAACTACCTTTAACTATTTGTCACTTATACATTATATATTCTTAGTTCTTCAAAAGCTCATAAGAATATCTTTACTATTGTCCAATGATCATCTTATGAATCATTCTGGTATATGCTCATAACATTTAGAGCATAGGACATTCTGGATATATACATATCATGGTATAATCGATCAAAATCTTCATGTGATTTTACTCACCAAGTGTTGAAACACTTGAATCTTGATACAATACTTTCCATGCAGCAAGAACCTTTCTTGTTGTCTCCATATTGAACCCTTTCAATATCTCATATATGTATGTCTGGCACAACCATATTAGCGCCTTAATCTATCCATATAGATATTGATGCCTAATATTCCGGGTTTGCCCAAGTCTTTCATCGAAATCTTATTTTAATGAAATTCTTAACTTGTGTCAATACAAGATACATCATTTCCAATCAACAATATGTCCTCTACATAATGTATTAGAAATATGTCTCAGCGCTCCCACTTAATTTCTTGCAAATGCAAGCATCTTCATCATCTCCGATGAATTTAAACTCTTTTAACAGTTTCATCATGGTGAAGATTCCAACTCCGCTATGCTTACTTCAACTATTGAAGTTTACATGCCCTTTTAGCACCCTTTCAATTAACAAAACCCTTCGGACCATGTCATGTACATGTCCTAGGTTACCGTTCTATTAGAAGAACCTTGTTTTGTTTATTCAACTACCATATACCAAATTATATGTAGTGGTTGCTACATTAATCCGTCAAGACTATATATCACTATGAAAGATCAAATCTTGTCATAGTCAACTCCTTGAACATTGTCGTAAACTTCTTTCTGACATGTCGACTATTTCATAGATGTTAAACATCCATGTCTTATTTCTTTATAGATCCAAACACGACCGATAGGCTTCACGCCTTTCCGGAAGGTCTTCCAAGTTCAGAAACTTGTTTTCTCATGTATGGATAGTATCATGGATTCTATGACTTCTAGTCATTTTATGGAGTCAGGGCCCATCATCTCTTCTTTGCATGTAGTCGGTTCATCATTGTAAAAAAAATAACGACTTGCTTATCAAATCTTACTATTTGATTCTTACGGACCCACACGGTTCTATAGGAACTCTAATCTCCGAGATCACACCTTTTGTAATCACGAGAGCCATGAGCATTGTGGCCGCCACCAGGACACTTTCCGCTAAGCGCTTACTTAGCACATATAGCTAAGGTTCAACAACCTTATCAAAGTTCTATTGTCCTCCCACTTAACTTTTCATGAAAAATTCCTTCTCAAGAAACTTGACGTTCCAAGTAACAAACTCTTTTGTCCTCGGTGTTATGGAGAAATTCCCAACAAATTCTTTGGGATAACCTACAAAGACGTGCTTATCCGACTTTGGTTGTAAACGTTTTACTTATGCATAGCATACCAAAATTTAAGAAAAGACAATTCAGGTTTTATCCCAAACCATAACTCATATGGTGTCATTTCAATGGATCACGATGGTGCTCTTTTCAGTGTAAAAGCGGTAGTCTCTAAAGCTTCAATCCTTAAAACATAATGGCAGTTTTACAAATGACACCCTTGATCTTACCATGTCAAACATGGTTTGATTTCATCTCTCGAATATGCCATACTCCTATGGTTTGTCGGGAAACACAAATCATGGAACAATTCCTCAAGTCTTAGGTGTTTTTGCTAAACATGTAACTCAAATATCTTCCTTTATGATCGAATCATAAACTCTTTATTTTCTTGTTACAATGATTTTGCACTTCATCTTGAAAGTCTTTGAACAATTTTCAAATGTTTCATACTTCTTCCTTATTAAGTAAATATACAGATATATTCACTCAAAATTTCAGAGAAAGCATATGAAGCAAAAAGGTCCATCGCTTATGTCTACACATAATGGACTATGCACATCAGCATGCACAATTTCCAATAAGCTAGTCATCCGTTCCTCTCTGGCCTATGGACGGAGTTTCAATTATCTCGAGGAAAGTCTCACATGCGTCAATTGATCAAAATCAAAGGCTCCAAAAATCCATCAACATGGAGTTTCTTCATGTTTTCTTTCAAATATAATTTAAATGATGTCACTTCATAAGTGATCTTTCAATCATTTGTCTTGCGACATTTTAGCAATAGTGTTTATGGATGTGATTTCTCCAACTAGACTTGTAAAAGTTCATCCATCCTTTATGGAATACGGTAATTATTTGAACAGCCATTGTTCTCATGATACTGGAAAAAAATAACAATTATTTAAACAAATCTTGAAGGCTTGGTTTGATGACAACGAAAAACACAATAACACTTTATTTGTTTTCGATGAACATCATCACTCATTCTCTTGCTGGTTACTTAGGCCATTGTAGTTCATGAATTGCGTTGTCCTGTATGACACTTCATACAAACCAATTCGGTATCCAATACCGGCATCCAATACCTAAGAACCACATTGTTTATCAAGCAAGGAATATAGCCATAACATGTATATCTTCTATATACCTAAGTTGGACATCTCCAACCTTTTATTTTCTGCCAAATATTTTATAGATTCTCTTTCAGCAATTCCTTTTCTTTTAAAAGAATCTATCAATATCAATAGTGGTGTCATCAACATGACACATGGTACAAAGCGTATATAGTTAAATACTAATACCTTTGGACTTGCACTTTGAAGTGGATCACCATCATCAAATGTTTGGTGTTATTTCAAAAATCGATTCTTTAGTAATCTATTAGTGTAGTTAACATTTTACTTACATCTTCTATTCATCCTTATCATGACAACTTTCATGATCAAGCTACTATAGCCTATAAGGAAGAATCGCGAGTATAATATCAGTTCCCAAAACCCTTTTGGTAGATTCGGATGCCTAGCATCTCCATCCTTGACAAATTTCATACAATCTGAGAACATGTATTTTGCTAAATTATACTCTATCATAATGCAACCAAAAACATTGTTTCAGATATCACAATATATTTCACACATGATGGTTTCTGAAACAATATTCAGCTCCAATATAATCTTGATATTAAAACAACTTTTTGAATATCAATAATCATGGAGGCAAACATGATACTTTAGATACTAACATTGGAATTCTTACTCTTGATTTAATACTACTTATTAAACTTCATGGAGTAAATAGAGTTTGCTGAAAGTTTGCAATAGGACTTATAAATTTTAAATTGACATTCAAAACAATACGATACCAGTTCGTAAAGTAAATATCCATAATTCTGTAGTTCTATTATCTCAAATAAAAACTAAGCATAAGGTAGTGAACAGATGCGAATGACTACAAAAATTATGCAAATTCACTTCGATTTAGTTTATGACAAATTGAGTTCGACTAATCCAAATTAGAAATGAACTCCCACTCAAAAACGACATCCCTCGTGCCTTTTTTGTGATTACATGAACCAAATCCACTACACCAAGTCCGATCATCACGTGAGTCGGTGTAGCTTCAAAGGCGAGCATCAATATGGTCATCACATCAACTATATGACTCATGCTTAACCTTTCGGTCCGTATTCCAAGGCCATGTCTGTACATGCTAGGCTCGCCAAGTAAGAACCTTAGTATTCGCGTGTGTAAAACTGTCTTACACCCGTTGCATGAAAGCGTAGAGTTGAGAACACCCGATCATCACGTGATGTCTCGAAAGACGATCCATAGAACGGTGCATACTTAAGGAAGAACACATTTTATCTTGATATTTAAATGAGGGATCATCTTACAATGCTACAGAAAGTGCCAAACTAGCAGTATAAGATGCTAACATCTAATGTGTAAAGTGAGATGATATGGTCCATGCATTTGATCTCTATCATTTGCATCGTGGTATGATCTCTATCATTCCTTTGTGTGTAAGGCCAAGGTCTATGGAATTTACACGTTGAATGTGTTGTAAGAGTATCTATCATACATCTACTTACAACAATACCATATCAAGACACTAGCCCAGCAACGATCTAAACTAGACGCCTCTAATTTATCAATTGCAAGTTTTACGTGGCTTAGGGATTTCGGAGATAAAACTGTTCTTACCTACGAACATGAACCACAACGAGGATAACTAAGTTATTAGCAACTCGTTGTAAATTAGATATTGACTGTAGTAGGAGAGACAGACACCTGCCAGCCACTTATGCAAAACAAGTTGCATGTCAGTCGTGGAACCGGTCTCATGTACGATGACATGTAAGGTTGGTCCGGGCCGCTTCATCCCACTATGCCACTAATATCCAAAATACATGAAAGAAGCAATAACATGATCATCATCGCCCACATATAAACATATGTGTACTACCCGTGCTAAGCACGTACGCATAGATCAGGCTCTGATACCACTATTGGGTCCGCAGAATAGAAAACAAAAATTTTCCTACGATGTGAACTACACGCCAAGATCTATCTACTAGGTACAAAGCAACGGGTGGACTTACATCCAACGAGAACTTACCCTCGTAGACAACAAGCTTTGTTAACGAGTAGAAACTCGTGGTTGATGTAGTCGTACACATGCCGATCTCAAGATCGTGATGAAGTCCAGCAGGTCCGGCTCCAGCACGTCCATCAGATCCCGCCCTAGCACCACAAAGTCCAGCACCGCAAAGCAGCGGTGCATCCGTGATCGCACACACGTCCGGTACCCCGACAACCTCCATCCCTCGCTCCAGCAAAGCAGCGGAAGCAGCAACTCCTTTCCAGATAAAGCCACCGAGAACATGTATCTCGCTAATCCGAGACCATGGGAAAATAATACTAGAGGGGGAGAGAGATCCTTCATAAGGAGGTGTGTGTGAGAAGTGAGGAGGGGGTGTCCTTTTATAGGAGGAGGGGGGTGCCCCTCCTTCATGGCCGGCGCATGGAGGAGGTGACTCTTCACCTCCTCCATTCATGTGGTGGTAACTCCGTCCACATAAACTTGCCCCTTCACATTCTCTTTTAAAGTCTCCACTTTAAATGCATTAAATTTCTCCAAATTCAATGCTCTCTCATTTAATAAAACTCTTTTATTATTTTTATTCAGAATTTTGCTAATTACTTTAATTAACAAACATTCACATAAAACCCCCTGCAACATTTCAATATTACATGCAGAACCAATTTCAGCAATTTCACCCGAAACAGTTTTGGTGTCTATTGAAATAATTCCAGCGCTTTCTTAAATCTTTATCTGAAACATATTTGCTCCAAATGGTGTCGGTATCCCTTAAGTGTGTCACCCTACGGTTCGCGAATAATGCAGACATGATCGAGACCCCTCTCAGATCAATAATCAGAAGCGGGACCTGGAGATCCATACTGACTCCTACACATTCAACGATGACTTCTGTGATCGTGAGAACCTTTAACGCTAGTAACTAAATCCTTTTGTATCGCGATATATTACATGTCCGAGATTCGATCATCGGTATCTCCATACCTAGTTTGATCTCGTTACCGACATGCACCCTTTTCTCGTTCCCGTGATATAACATTCTAGTGATCACATCACTTGCTTGCAAGCTATTTCAATGTGATATCACCGAGAGGGCCCAGAGTATATCTATCCGTCATCGGGATGGACAAATCCCACTCTTGATCCATGAGCCTCAACATAACACCTTCAGTAATCGAACCCACCTTTATAATCACCACATTATGGTGTGACGTTTGATGTTATCAAGATACTCTTCCGGTGTTAGCAATTAACATGATCTCATGGTCTAAGGACTAAGATTACTTCGTATGATGTTATAGCAATATAAACATAATGACTTGATCGTAATGCTATACTTCGGATGAATGTTCATCACATCATTCCACCAATGGTGTGACCTTGTTATTAACAACATCCAATGTCTATGATCAGGAAACCTTGATCATCTTGTTAATCAACAAGCTAGTCTATAAGAGAGGCATAACTAGGAACCCTTTTTGTTTATTAAACACACATGTATTGATGTTTCCGATCAATACAATTATAGCATGCAAAATAAACATTTATCATAAACATGGAATAAGATAATAACCACTTTATTATTGCCTCTCGGGCATATTCCCTTCACTACGCGCGGACTTCTGCGCAGAACGCTCTCACCATGGTCATGAGCCACAATGGAAACATGGAGATATGGCAAGTGACCAGAGGGTACTGCAAGGTAGACGAAGACGGCTAGGAGCAGGACCTTCAAGCCATCATGCACTCCTGCGCCGGATATGGGTGTCACGTAGCTGATCTGACCAGCTACGAGATCCCCTTCTTCACCCGCGTGGATACTCCGCCTCCTCCTGTAGAAGAAACCGAAGAAGTTTCTGACGATGAACACACCAACTCGGATGCGGACATCTCGGAAAGATATCAAGGCGGAGTGACCAGCGAGCTGGCAGATCCTTCATCTCCTCCTGCATCATAGACCAGAAATTTATGTATTATTCCGGAAAAAACCTGATGCGTTTGTAAAATATTAAGTACTATTTATCTTGCAAGTGCTAAGCTTTTGATCTATTCAGCACTTTGGACTTTTGAAATTTTTGCGTGCCTGAAATGTTTACACAGGCACTTGTATCTTTTCGTCTCTACTTATCGTTTATCTGGCTTTCTGCCTCGTCCCTTTCGTGAGCCGGCTAAACCTTCCGCCGAAAACTTTGCCGAGCAACGGAGATCAATTGCTAAACCAGTTTAAACTCGGAAACAAAGCCGGCTTCTAGTACCAACAATTCACTACTCGGAAAATGCCCGCATCCAGCAATCAGACAAATAACCAAAGTAAAGACTAGAAACTTTAGAGTTATACCCGAGGGTAGCAGTTTTAGAATCGGAAATCTAGACCAGAACGAACATGAGCATAAAGTACTTTCAAGCATTCTGGGATTTTCGACTATGACATGATCATTCGGAAATAAGATGGCTTAAGAACTTCTCAGAAAAAACTTGAGGTAACCAAAACTTTTATTTCTCACAGAACATGTACATATGTATGATTACAAAGAAGGATAAACTAAGAATATAAGGGACGTAGCTGAGCAATATTCCACGGTCTGTCTAACTCATCCAGATTTGTACTGCCTCCATCTCTCTTTCTCTTCTTAGTAGGAGGTCTTTCTTTGACTGGCCTCATGTCAGTTAAGTAGTATGATCCATTGTGCAATACTCGACTAACTAAAAAGGGCCCTTCCCATACTGGGGAAAGTTTGTGCTTTCTTTGTTGCACAAGCCGGAGAACCAAATCGCCTTTATTGAAAGATCTATTTCGGACTCTCTGGCTATGATACTTGCGTAACTTGTGCTGATAGGCTGTAGATATCATTTCAGCAACGACGCGAACTTCTTCGACTAAGTCGAGATCATTTTGTCGAGAAATCTCGGCATCCTCTTCAATATACGCGACCACTCTAGGAGAAGTATGAATTAAATCACTAGGAAGAACTGCTTCTGCACCATAGACCAAGAAGAAAGGTGTGTATCCCGTTGACCTGTTCGGAGTTGTTCGTAAACTCCAAATTAAAGAGGGTAGTTCCTCTGCCCAAGCCCCCGCAGCACGTCGTAGTGGTGCTTCGAGTCTTGGTTTCAGGCCTTGTAGAATTAAACCATTTGCTCTTTCGACTTGTCCATTAGCCTGTGGATGTGCGACTGATGCAATGTCAAGCCAGATATTTTGCTCATCGTAGAATTCAGCCAGTTCTCCCATAGAAAAGTTACTCCTGTTGTCCGTGATAATGCTATGCGGATAACCATACCGGATTATAACATCCTCGACAAATCTTTTGGCTGTTGCTCCATCACAACTAGTGACAGGTTTAGCCTCGATCCATTTGGTGAATTTATCCACCATCACTAAGAGGTGAGTAAATCCACTTGGAGCTCGTTTAAAAGGTCCTACCATATCAAGCCCCCAGACCGCAAAAGGCCATGTTATAGGTAATGTTCGCAGCTGATCAGCCGGAACATGAGCTTGCTTGGCGTACTTTTGGCAGCCTTTGCATCTCTTGACTAATCGTTCAGCATCTGCCTGAGCTGTAAGCCAGAAAAATCCATGTCGAAAAGCTTTTTCCACTAAAGATTTGGCTGTAGCGTGGTGACCACACTCGCCTTTGTGGATTTCCCTTAAGATTTCCACTCCCTCTTCCGGAGATACACAGCGCTGAAAAACCCCAGAAACACTCCGTTTATGGAGCTCACCCTTAACAATAGTATAGGCTTTTGCTCGTCGGATAATCTGCCAGCTCAGCACCTCGTCTTCGGGTAATTTGCCATCTACCAAATAATCGAGGTAGGGTTGAGTCCAGCTAGGAATTACAGCCAGGACTGCTATCAAAGGTGAGTCGGATTTGGTCAGATATTCCTCATCTACTCCCTTTATTGAGCGAACTTTGAGGTGCTCTAAAAAAGCGCCATCCGGGACCTCTTTCCACGCAGAACCTATCCGAGATAGTGCATCTGCTTCCTCGTTTCTGCTCGAGGGATGTGTTGAACTTCAAATCCTTCGAACGATTTAGATAGATCATCCATGATAGCTTTATATGCTGCCATGTGCTTATTTGCATTACAAATATCCGACACTTGTTGAGCAACAAGATCCGAATCTCCATAACACATCAGACGTCGGATGCCAATATCCTTGGCAATCCGGATTCCATGCAGCAGTGCTTCATACTCGGCAATATTGTTTGTCGCTGTGAAGTGGATCTTCAACACGTATAAAAGTTTATCTCCTTGGGGTGATTTGAGCACCACGCCAGCCCCCGAGCCCCCTCGAGCCTTAGACCCGTCGAAAAAGAGGGTCCAATATTCGGACTCAGGGAGGATCATATTCTCCTTCGTCACTGTCCAATCAGCAACAAAGTCAGCAAGGATCTAGGATTTGATTGCTGTCCGAGGTTTGTACTCAATATCGAAAGCTGAGAGCTCTATGCCCCATTTGGCGACACGTCCTATGGCGTCGCGGTTGTTGATTATATCTCTCATGGGAGCTTTGCTCACCACGGTAATTGGATGCTCCTGAAAATAGTGTCGTAACTTACGAGATGCTAGGAAAACACCATAAGCCAACTTTTGATAGTACGGATATCGCTGTTTTGATTCTGTTAAGACCTTGCTAACAAAGTAAGTCGGACGCTGCACTAGGTGTTCCTGATTTTCCTCTAGTCTCTCCACCACCATGATGATACTAATCACCTTATTTGTCGCAGCAATATAAAGCAACATCGGTTCCTGAGGTTCCGACGCTGCAAGGATAGGAGCAGATGAGAGTACTTTCTTTAGGTCTGGTAGTGCAGCTTCAGCTCCGTCAGTCCAGACAAAATCTTTGGTCTTCTTCAGGAGTTTGTATAATGGTGCGGCTCTTTCACCAAGCCGGCTTACAAATCGACTGACCGCAGCTATGCAACCAGTTAATCTTTGTACGTCCTTCAAAGTTGGCACGAAATATTGAGTATAGCCTTGATTTTGTCGCGGTTCACCTCTATGCCTCTTTGAGACACAATGAAACCTAACAATTTTCCGGCTGGTATTCCAAAGAAGCATTTCTTTGGGTTAAGCATGATGTTGTATTTTCGTAGATTGGCGAACGTCTCCTCCAAGTCGGAAATCAATGTTTCCTTCTTTTTGGACATCACCGCAATATCATCCACGTATGCATGTACATTGCGTCCGAGTTGGTCGTGGAGGCAACGCTGCATCGTGCGCCGGTACGTAGCTCCTGCGTTCTTCAACCCAAAGGGCATTGTAACAAAATAAAAGGTTCCGAAGGGGGTTATGAATGAAGTTTTGATTTTGTCAGATTCCTTCATCTGGATTTGGTGATAACCGGAATATGCGTCAAGAAAACAGAGGAGTTCCGAGCCTGCCATAGAATCGATAACTTGATCAATTCTAGGCAGAGCAAACGGATCTTTTGGACAAGCCTTGTTCAAGGCAGTATAATCAACACACATCCTTAAATCAGTGTTGTCCTTTTTAGGGACCATTATAGGATTGGCCGACCACTCAGTGTGGATGACCTCTTCTATGAATCCGGCTAACTCAAGCCGTGCTAATTCCTTAGATATTGCCTTACGCTTTTCGTTGCCAAACCATTGTAAGGACTGTTTGATGGGTTTAGCGTTCAGGTTTACATTTAGAGAGTGCTCGGCAAGTTCCCTAGGTACTCCGGTCATGTCAAATGGCTGCCATGCGAAGATATCTTGATTTGCTTGGAGGAACTTGATGAGCGCTCTTTCCTATGCGCTATCTAGGCCTACGCCTATCTGGGTCACCTTGGAGGGATCATCATCCTTCAACGATGCTTTCTTCGTCTCTTCTGATGCCTTGAACTCCGGATTTGGCTTGGTCACCTCCTTCGTTGCGGGCATCTCGGACGGATCTATGCTCTTCTTGATCTCCTGGTACTCCTAAGCGTGCAGCACGGCTTTAGCAAAGGCGGCATTTCCATCCTCGCACTCTCGCGCTTTCTTCGGGTCTCCCCTGATGGTGATCATGCCGTTGGGACCTGGAATTTTCATCATATTGTAAATGTAACACGGACGAGCCATAAAAGCCTAGTAAGCCGAACGTCTGAATATAGCGTGGTATGCGCTCTTGAATGGGACCACTTCGAAGGAAAGTGCCACCGTCCGATAATTCTTTGGAGTTTCAAAGGTAACATCCAAAGTGATCTCTCCTAGGGAATTAGCTTGTCTTCCTGGGACAACTCCGTGAAAAATCATAGAGCTATGGTTCAGCTGGGTCTCCGAGATCTTCATCCGGCGTAGCGTTTCGACATAGAGAATATTGATGCTGCTACCACCATCCATGAGGGTCTTGGAGAAACCATAACCGTCAATAAGTGGGTTGACAATTAAGGCATATTTTCCTCGCCTATGTAACTTAGGCGGATGATCATCGCGGTCAAACATGATTGCCACTTCCGACCAGTCCAGATACTGGGGGACAGCCGGAACTGTTGCATTGAGCTCGTGTAGAACTGCTTTTTTGACCTTTGCTGGTTGAGATCCGAGGAATGTGACATAAGTGTCCTTCTTGGTGGGAAAAGTCTTCTTACCTTACGACTTGGGATTTGAAGCATCAACTTCCTCCATGTCGAAATCTTCCTTGGTCTCTTTGTCTTTTTCGAGATTTTTCTTTCCCTTCTTCCGCTTAGCTTTGTAGCCCGCGGTGTCATCTCTTTTGATGTTGTCATTGAAACGACATTCAACGTTGGTGTGGGACAAGCCCCCATTAGCGTCTAGGTGATGCACACATGGGTTATTGGCAATGTCGGCCCAAGAGTAGGTTTTGCCTGGTTGTTGTTCTCCTCTACCTTGGACCCTTGATGTCCCACGGCCATGCCCGCAGCCTCCGCCACGTCCTCCTCGTCCTCCAGACCCGGAAACAGTAGTAACTACCGCTGTTTCCGCGTTGGGTTTTTCTTCCGAGGTGTTTTTGCGCTTGTGAGCTTGTTGCTTTGGTTGTTTTGCCGACTGAGGCACAACTAGGGCATTGAGCAATCCTTCTGCATCGTCGTCGGCGTCTGCATACTTGCTCACTGTTTCTATCATCTCTCCCAAATCAGTGACCTTGTCACACTTCAAGCGATGGCGCAGTAAACCGATAGGGAGACCTGCGATGAAAGCTTCAATCGTAGTTTGATCATTTACTCCTTCGCAGGAGTTCTTGGTGTCGATCCATCGTCCGAGGTAATCCCGGCAAGTTTCTCCGGCTTTCTGGGTGCAACGCTGTAGGTCTCCAACCTTACAGGGCCTCCGATATGTGCCTTCGAAATTCCGAAAGAACGCGCTTTGCAAATCATACCAGTTATGGATGGTGTTTGCCGGAAGTTCATTGAGCCATGATCGTACCATCTTCCGCAACATAAGTGGGAGATATCGGGTTGCGACCAGGTTGTTTCCGCCTTTGGCGATGCGGCAAGCTTGGAAGAAATCCTGTAACCAGGTGTCTGGCCGAGCAATGCCGCCGTAGGCTTGGATATGTCTTGAGATAGCAAATCCTTCGGGGAATTTTGTAGCTCTGATGCATGGACCGAAGCACTTTGGGCTGATGTAAACGTCATCGTTTTCATAACGCCGAGCCTCTATGTTGGAGTTGATCCTGTGCCTTGCGTCGTTCGGGGATAGAGATCGTCCCGAATGCCGGCCGTGGTATGCAGTGCCGGAGCCGGATTGACTTCGCCACCACCTCCTCCACCATGTCGTCCTCCTTGCCCTCCAAGGGAGCCGTTGTGATGACTGTGTGGTGGAGAGGGTGGAGCAGCTTGACTACGACGAGCCCCCTACCGGCTTGTACCGGCATGGTTTCCGTCGTTTCTTCGTCTGTCGTCCCCACCATGGTGAGGCTTAGCCGGACGGTTTTCATGTCTAGGAGGTGGCATTCTCTGACGATCCTCCTCCCGACGTTTCTCTTTATCTTCTCCCCTTCGATCCTTAGATTCTCGTCGGGGAGGGTTCATCGGATTCAGGGCAGCGATGGCGTCTTTCTCAGCCGCTGGGGCGACGTTGCTCTAGTTACGTGAAGTTTTGTGATGCTGTCCTGAAGATCCAGTTCTTGAATAGTTGTCTTCCCGGCGTTCGGGGTGATGATACTACGCCCGTACGTAATGGGATCTTACGCCAACCCATGCCGGATCTGTGTGACATTGGTCAGAATCTGAGACCAGTTTTTGACTTCCGGACAGGGCGACCTTTTGCTGCTCCAGTCCCTTGTTGAGTAGCTTGATACCCAAACGGATCTCCTCCGGTCCTAGATTAGCCGATAGAATTTCTCGGGCTGCCACGGTATTCTGTACTGGTGTTGGGTATACCCAATCTCCGTTGCTATCTTTCCATGGCTTCCCCGTCTCATCTCCAAAAAGAACGGCACGGACACGTGGGAACTGGTTGTCATCTATGTGATGCTTCCGTGTCTTCTGATGCAAACGAGACATGTATTCCTTGTTTGACATGCGTTTCTTCTCCAACCTGATGTTTTTGGCTTCATCGAGGAGTTGTTGACGACGCGCTTCTAGGGCCTGCACCCTTTCGTCCAGCTCATCTGCAGTAAGTTCTGCAGCTGTAGGGATAGGTGTGGTTAATGCGGCATCAATGAGTTTACGTGCACCTTCAGTGATCACATGTCCATCCACCGATGCTTCTTTTTTGGGCTCGTCTAGGATAAGTGCTCCATCCGAGTCTTCCTCGTATTCCTCGGCAATCACCCCCTCTGTCAGAGGGTCTTTTGCTGGGGTCTTGTTTTTCTTGTTCTTCTTCTTTGCCTTCTTGGCAGCGCCGGTAGCAAAGACAGCTTTGGGTCCGTTTCCCGGAGTCAAGCTCTGATCGAAACTTTCGGACATCTGGACTTCGGGATTATCTCCGACGTCCATGTCATCCTGCGCTTTGGGAGAGTGTTCCCCGGATCCTTCATCCATGGCTTCTCCTTCTTCTGCAGCCTTGGAGTTGTACTCCTCTTCATATTCCGCGGAGAACTTTCGGAAATCTGCTGACGTCATTGATTCATCTGAGGATGCGGGTACGTCGGCGTTTGATCCAATTGCCTCCAGCACCGAGTCGGTGTTTTCTCCAGCATCGGCAGAGCCGGATCCGGATCCCACCTATCCGACGAAGTGTGACGTGTGCTTCCTGAGGTACCTGTGGCTCTCGCGATCAGCCATATCGAAACTTTTGATGGTCTCGAGGATTGCATCTGCGCTTTCGCCTTGCAGTATCATACGTTTTAGTGTGTACCTTAGGAAAGGCCTGTCTGTCCCGGCATCATCAGAGCCGGAATCAGTGTCGTTGATATGCTCTTCCTGGATTTCGACTTCCGCGGGTAGGTCGATCTAGGATCTGGCTCCTCCGGGGAGATCCACTCCAGATTCGACATGGACCGCTAGGTCTTCTTCAGATTCGGGTTTCTCCACTATCTTCGCAAATGGTGCGGGCTGGGTGGGAATGGGGTTTTCTGAGATCCGGAACTCTGCCGCCTCCATTGCCGCCTCCACAGACAAAGGGGACATAGAAAATTCTTCTGCCTCTATCATCACCGCTGGGGTGGGTTGGGAAGGTTCAGCGAAACCTATGTAAACATCGATCTCGCCAAAAAACATGATTGTGTAGGCAGTCACAGCCTCCCTTGCCGGAATCCAAGTCTCGTCGAGAACTATGGGAGGGACGTCGCTGGCGTAGAGGATGCCACTGACAGTGATAGTCTCGCCGATTCCGATTCTTGCAAATTCCACTCGGAACGCATATCCGAAGCTCACTTGCCCCACGGTGGGCGCCAACTGTCGTCGGATTGATGACAAGTACGCCATGAGGGGGTCCTCGAGGCGTGCCGAAGAGAGGGGTGTGAGATGTACGGTATTCCAGGACGGTGAGCACACAAGTTTACCCAGGTTCGAATTCGCCGGCTTTGGACAGATCCTACTCCTGCTAGCAATCCAGTAATACGGCAGAGTCGGAATATGGGTTACAAGGGTATCTCCTGTGCGAGTTGAGAGTCTAAAGTATTGGGTGTGCCCTAAAGGCTCTCCCTAGGACGGCTTATATAGATATCCGGCCTAGGGTTTACAGGAGAGATCTATTCGGCTACGTCTAAGAGTCGGTTACAGAGTACATCTTGAACTACAAGTAACGTTATGGGCCCAAGTCGGTAAGTCTTCTAGGCCTTCCCGTAGCCAGATTGGACTCCGTCTTTCTCCCTGACTGGGCCGCCCGTGAAGCAAAGCTCTAACCCGAAGTGGGCCACCCTAGTCAGTGAGGAACTGTGAGGATACCCGGAAAGTATATCCCCAACATGGGGGGATAAGGTTAGGATTGTCCTAAGTTTAGGATCCATATGTGGTTTATGAGAAGAACACACATCCAATGACACTGGTGGATCCATGTTTGGTTGATGAAAAGAACAGACATGCAATGACTCTAGCCATGGTTTGTGAAAAGAACACACGTGCAATGACACTGGTGGATACATATGTGGTTTGTGAAAAGAACACACATGCAATGACACTTGGTGTGGTTCATGAAAATAAAACACACCTAGTGACACTGGTGTATCCTTATGTGGTTTGTGAGAAGAACACACATGCAATGACTCTAGTTGTGGTTTGTGAAAGAACACACATGCAATGACACTGGGTGTGGTTCATGAAAAGAACACACATCCAATGACACTGGTGGATCCTTATGTGGTTTGTGAAAAAGAACACACATGCAATGACATTGGGTGTGGTTCATGAAAAGAATACACATCCAATGACACTGGTGGATCCTTATGTGGTTTGTGAAAAATAACACACATGCAATGACTCTAGCCGTGGTTCATTAAAAGAACACACATCCAATGACACTGGTGGATCCATGTGTGGTTTGTGGAAAGAACAAACATGCAATGACTCTAGCTGTGGTTTGTGAAAATAAATGACATGCAATGACTCTAGCTGTGGTTTGTGAAAAGAACACACATCCAGTGACACTGGTGGATCCATATGTGGTTTGTGAGAAGAACAGACATGCAAATGACTCCATATGTGGTTCATGAAAAGGACACACATGCAATCACACTGGTGGATCCATGTGTGGTTCATGAAAAGAACACACATCCAATGACGCTGGTGGATCCTTATGTGGTTTGTGAGAAGAACACACATGCAATGAAACTGGGTGTGGTTCATGAAAAGAACACACATCCAATGACACTGGTGGATCCTTATGTGGTTTGTGAGAAGAACACACATCCAATGACTCTAACTATGGTTCATGAAAAGAATAGACATGCAATGACTCTAGCTGTGGTTTGTGAAAAGAACACACATCCAGTGACACTGGTGGATCCATATGTGGTTTGTGGAAAGAACATACATGCAATGACACTGGCTGTGATTTGTGAAAAGAACACACATGCAATCACACTAGTGGATCCATGTATGGTTTGTGAGAAGAACAGACATGCAATGACTCTAGCAGTGGTTAATGAAAAGAACAGACATGCAATGACACTGGTGGATCCATATGTGGTTTGTGGAAAGAACATACATGCAATGACTCTAGCTGTCGTTAGTGAAAATAACAAACATGCAATGACACTGGTGGATCCATGTGTGGTTTGTGAGAAGAACACACATGCAATGACACTAGTGTGGTTCATCAAAAGAAAACACATCCAATGACACTGGTGTATCCTTATGTGGTTTGTGAAAAGAACACACATGCAATGACACTGGGCGTGGTTCGTGACAAGAACACACATCCAATGACATTGGTGGATCCTTATGTGGTTTGTGGAAATAACAGACATGCAATGACTCTATCAGTGGTTTGTGAAAAGAATAGACATGCAATGACTCTAGCCATGGTTTGTGAAAAGAACACACATCCAGTGACACTGGTGGATCCATATGTGGTTTATGAGAATAACAGACATGCAAATGCCTCCATATGTGGTTCATGAAAAGAATAGACATGCAATCACACTGGTGGATCCATGTGTGGTCCATCAAAAGAACACACATCCAATGACACTGGTGGATCCTTATGTGGTTTGTGAGAAGAACACACATGCAATAACACTGGGTGTGGTTCATGAAAAGAACACACATCCAATGACACTGGTGGATCCTTATGTGGTTTGTGAGAAGAACACACATCCAATGACTCTAGCTGTGGTCCATGAAAAGAACATACATGCAATGACTCTAGCTGTGGTTTGTGAAAATAACACACATCCAGTGACACTAGTGGATCCATATATGGTTTATGTAAAGAACATACATGCAATGACACTGGCTATGGTTTGTGAAAAGAACAGGCATGCAATCACACTGGTGGATCCATGTGTGGTTTGTGGGAAGAACAGACATGCAATGACTCTAGCCGTGGTTAATGAAAAGAACAGACATGCAATGACACTGGTGGATCCATATGTGGTTTGTGGAAAGAACTTACATGCAATGACTCTAGCTGTGGTTAATGAAAAAACAGACATGCAATGACATTGGTGGATCCATGTGTGGTTTGCAAGAAGAACACACATGCAATGACACTGGGTGTGGTTCATGAAAAGAAAACACATCCAATGACACTGGTGGATCCTTATGTGGTTTGTGAAAAGAACACACATCCAATGACACTAGGTGTGGTTCATGAAAAGAACACACATCCAATGACACTGGTGGATCCTTATGTGGTTTATGAAAAAGAATACACATGCAATGACTCTAGCTGTGGTTCATGAAAAGAATACCAGTGGATCCATGTGTGGTTTGTGACAAGAATAGGCATGCAAATGAATCTAGGGGTGGTTTGTGAAAATAACACACATGCAATCACACCGGTGGATATATGTATGGTTTGTGAGAAGAACAGACATGCAATGACTCTGGATGTGGTTCATGAAAGGAACAGACATCCAATGACACTGGTGGATCCATGTGTGGTTTAATGAAAATAACACACATGCAATGACACTAGTGGTTCCATGTGTGGTTTGTGAGAAGAACAAACATGCAATGACACTGGTGGATCCATGTGTGGTTTGTGAGAGGAACACACATGCAATGACACTGGGTGTGGTTCATGAAATGAATACACATCCAATGACACTGGTGGATCCTTATGTGGTTTATGAGAGGAATACACATCCAATGACTCTGGCTGTGGTTCATGAAAAAGAACACACATGCAATCACACTGGTGGATCCATGTGTGGTTTGTGAGAAGAACACACATGCAATGACACTGGGTGTGGTTAATGAAAAGAGCATAGATGCAATGTCTCTAGCTGTGGTTTATTGAAAGAACACACATGCAATGACTCTGGTGGATCCATATCTGGTTCATGAAAAGAACACACATTCAATGACACTAGTGGATCCATATGTGGTTCATGAAAAGAACACACATGCAATGAAATTGGTGGATCAACATGTGGTTTATGAAAAGAACACACATGCAATGACACTGGTGGATCCATGTGGTTTATGACAATAACACACATGCGATGAACTCTAGTGGGTCCATGTGGTTTATGAGAAGAACACACATCCAATGAACTCTAGTGGATCTATCTTGGCATAATTTGATGTATGGCACGATGTATTTCATTCTACAAGACACTCACTTTCCATTTTTATACTAATCAGTTTTCCCCTTGGTTTTTTGATACTACTCAGTTTTGCCCCTCTGTCTATCTTTCGTAGAAGCCCAAACCTATGCTCACTCTGTCTACTACTCCCTGATTGGTTGTCACAGTTGTCACGTGGATCGTGCACACCAACCGCTGATTCTCTGCGATCCAACGATGATCGTTGCACACGTCGTGCCCTTCATAGTACAGCGTGAAATAGCACGGAAGTCTCCCTCAGCGAGACTTCTACAAGAAGGATCACGAAGTCGTCCATGGAAAAAGTCATCGACTGGTCATGAATCAAGTCTAAAAATCCTACTACTGCTACTACTATGCCACAACACATGCGTCATCGAGTGCACGGTCATCGATGGACAGCTCCAATTTATCGCCACTTGATTTTAATTAGACATATCCCATTTTTACCCAGCGACTCTCAATCTCACTTCCAACTGGGCCCCACCATAAGAAACTTGCACGCGCTAGCCGGAGGCCGAAGAGTTGAGCTCGACGAGACCTAACGTCTCCGCCTTCATTGAGTCACTCATAGTCATCAACACATCCCTCTACCCGATCTAGCACAACCCCACAAATCTCACCGTACAGCCACCTACCTTCCCCTCTACATTTCCACTTTTAATTATCGCCAATTTTAGGGCCGTGTCAAACTTCGTACATAGAAATTGTGTATGCGCCCTTTGTAGGGGTTCCGCATATGAAAACAATAAAATTTTACCCTAAGCCCCTGAACCCCTGAAGCTACCAGTACCTATCTATTAGTAATACAGTAACGAGAGGGCCTTTTCGCGAACTTACCCTTGAAGACCAAAAAGCGTTGTCAACGCTCAAGAGAGCGTGGTTGATGTAGACGAGCCGAAGCCGACCTCAAGGTCGTGATGAAGTCCTTGCGCTCCTTTGGCTCCAACGACTTGAGTGCCTCAAGTGCGACACCTCGAGGGGAGTTACACACGTCCGGTGCCTGACGATGACTCCTGCTTCCCCGATCCAGCAGCAGTTGCGGAAGGAGAGCTCCCGGATCCGAATCCCGCAGTGCGACAGCGCTCCACGGTGAAGATGTCTCTCGTTCGGTGCAGTCCATACTTGGGACCACGGTCACGAGAGAGATAGGGGGAGGGAGAAAATATCAATTAGAGGTCCTCCCAAAAGTGAGAAGACCTTTATTGATTATTGGTGTATTTTATTTGGCCAAATACCCCCACTATATATAGGGGGAGGGGAGGTACTACCTCCCTTCAAAATCTCGGGGTGGGACTAAAGGAGAGGAGGGGGGCGGCCACCCAGTGGGCCCCGCGTGGGGGGGGGAGGGGGAGGAGGGGCTAGGCACAGCCGGCCACCCCCTCCCCCTTCTCCCTCTCTCCTTTCCCTAATGGGCCCTCCCCCGGCCTATTTAGCCTTTGACCATTTAAATTGATTTTTCTCTTTATTAAATAATTATGAATAAATGATTAAATCAATATTTAACATTCATTCACATATTATTCAACCTTCGTTGCTTTGGAACACTTCCACCTCCACTCCGGACATCCTCTGGACTTACCGAAACCCTTCCGGTTTTCTCTCTACAATTCTTCGGTGATTCTACCGATCCTATAAACACTCTCTAAGAATCATCAAGCCCTTAAGCGTGATACCCCACAGTTCAGGAACACTCTAGACATGGTCGGGACACTCCCGCAACAATGATCAACAGAGGTACCTGGATGGCCATGTGACCCCTGTGCGTTCCACAAAGATCTTTCATTGTTTGAACCGGGACAATCGTGTCTTATCCCCTTTGTCTCTCGATACTTGCATTGCCCGAGATCTGATCAATGACATCACCATGTCGTGTTCAATCTCGTTACCGAACAACGCTACTTGACTCGTTCCGACAAGTGATATCCCCGTGATCAAATCACACGCTGCGCAACTATTGGATATAACTTCCCTGAGTGGGCCCTTGAGTATCTTCCCATCACATGGACGAACAAATCCCACTTTGACATATATTGCCTCAACGGTTTCCTCCGAGTACCTGAACACACCTTTATAACCACTGTAATACCAAGTGGCGCTTGCTGTTATCAAAGCACTCTCGGGATACAATGATTGATATAGCCTCACGGTCTAAGGAATAGTCTACGAGGATCCATTTCTAATCATCGTAACTTGAACTTTGTGACATGATCGGGTCACGATGTTTAGGTTGGGTATTGGTTCATCTTCTCATTCTCATAATGAGTTGACTCCATTTCCAACTGGCATAAATGCCACATGATCAAGAAACATGATCATCTGTTGACCAATGAACCAGTGACTAGAGTTTCACTAGGAACCCCTGGTTGTTTATATATCACACATGTATTGATGTTTCCACACAATATAGTTATAGCATGATATAAAACTTAATCATAAACTATATGAAATATGATAATAGTCCTTACTATTATTTGTCTCTAGGGCATATTTCCAACAGTCTCCCACTTGCACTAGAGTACAAATACACTAGCTGCATTTGTTCTCAATCTTTGGCACCATATATCCGGTACCCTGAACATGCTTGCCCATGGAAGAGGTTGAGTCTTGGGTCTGTACTTTACAGTCCCAAATCCTTTGCAACTTTACTAATGTCACCTTGATTGGCATTAATACTTTATCATCACATGATAGCATCTGTGTGTATGCATGGTCGCTATGGCAGCAGAACGAGGCCTGATTCTAGGAGCCTACAGTGACTTTAGATCAACCTCGAGGGATTTCTCATGGGCACTATGCCCTGGGACACATCATTCTATGTTAAAAGTGAACTAGCCCCGCCATAACATTATACAACACTTTAGATGGTACCCTTATCTATTATTATAAATGTATTCATCAAAACACTAGTGCACACTGTGCAACTTTCGATGTTTTTGTTCACCTCGCTTACTACTTGACTTTAATCGGTATTTACAGGAGTTTCCAACATATTCCCTTATAACATAAACCCTTTATGTTTTAAGATATGTCATCCTTTATGGATTTGGAAAACATGTCTACAGTTCTCTATTAGACACTGCGGACAAACTTAGCTCAATATTCTGTGATTCGAACTTAATCACTTTCAAATGTTCCTTTTTGGATCATATATTATGTTAAGTTATCATCATGGTTTTCTAAGACAGAACCTATGTTTCAACGTAGTGGATGATGATCATCCTTTTCTTTCTTTCAACCATTGATGTTAAACTTAATACTATTCCTAATTTGAGTTATTAAGGACTAGTTCCTTAATTAACTTCTATTCTGAAACCCTTTTCAGAATCCCTTAAGGAATACTACATAATATACTTATTATCAACTTCTACATCTTATAAATCATTATTTATAAGTATTTGCGCTTTCATTCTTAACACAATTAAGAATTACTCCTATAAGCTCCCACTCAAAAATATGTCAATCACATATTTTTTAGGAAGACTTCCATAGCTCCCACTCAATTTCATGCAAATTGCATATCCACTCACTATTTTGAATAACTTCAAAATCCTTTGATCAAATATCAAACTTGGAGTTTTACTATGAGATACTAGTACTATTACTAGTTTTAAATCCTCTAGACATTCAGCACACTTGAATCAAATTCATTTGAATTCGTCCAATACTTGACAAATTGTGCCTTTGTCATTCACCCCAGTTTCCACTATGGCTTTGCAGTCATTTGGGAAAATTCAAGTAACCCCTTTTACTTGTGACATTCCGCAACGAATTGCTTTCTAATCTCAAGGGAATTTTGCTTTGGGGATTTCTCATAATTTTAGTTTACCATTATTTCCTTAGTAGTTCGTAGGTATGTCATATTCCAAGAATCATGACAAATGATTCCCAAATGTTTCCATACTAGATATGGATTACATTTTTGAATCCTACTTCATGTAGTGAAAACACTAGTGGGGAAAACACAATGATCATTATCATTGATTCTTTCTTTTGTTAAGAGAATCGTTCAGGAACATTGTCCATTGCGCTTCTCAACACTCTGATGCAGGGTTTGAATCCTCATCGTGTTTTTCACTATCTTCCATTTGCTCCATAATCGAGAAATATCACTAAAAGTGAGCTTTCTCAAGAATGCACCAAAATCCAAGCAATAGCAGTTTTGCTTCTCTTTTGGTTTTAGCTATGGACTTCGTATTCAAAGTTTCCAATGAATACTCTACAAGGACTTATTTGCTATTGTTTTGGTTATATGGAATAACCCCAAAACTTTCATGACTTCAAATGGTTCACTATATATTCTAATTGAGTGCTAACTATTTCTAACTAATGGTCTCTACATCTATAATACAACGATTTATTTGGTGCCATATATTTACCCACTTTGATATCTAATATCACATTGTGATGCTTTGCATTTTGATGTTTCAAAACGCTTTGCATTTCACAGTTACTTTTATGCCATTCTTATAAAGTCGAATTTCATTACTATTGATCAAATCATAGTAATTAGATTCCCTTTTATATTTATACCCTTTGTTGATGAAACACTTTGATCAAATCAAATAGTTTCATATTCATGTTTCCTTTGGTAAACTTCTTTACACATTTAAACAATCATTTAATGATAATTACCATTTTCGTTAAAACACAATACATTGAATATGTATTTACTTTTAACAATTCATCAAACACTTTGTATTCAAGTAATACACGGTGTTCAAGTTAATTTGCCGAACTTAGGCATGATTTATATGTGACAAGAAATCAAATGACTTTCACATATTATCACATAACTTTGAATTTAAACAATGGTTTCATTCATTGATGAAATATCATTAATTGGGTATTTTTCAAGGCATTTCAATATTTTACAAATGTTTACGCATTATCAATTAGTTTCAAACAACAAGGATAATTCATGTATAATCAAACAAGATATGAACACGAATAGAAATCATTCATAAAAGTAGAACAACTGTTTGTTACAAACTTATATGAATAACCATTTCACAAAGTGTGAGACACACTAAAGAAGTTCACAATCTTTTGATTACAATAATTATCCTAAACACAAACTAAATGATAAATGTTGAGGGAGAGTGTTGTTGGCCATCATCATCATGCTCGCCATCAACACGCAACGTCACCTCCTCTCCAACAAGCACCTCTCATGTAGAAGGACCTGTTTTTAGCAAAGCAGAACAAGTATCAAATATACTTAACACTACAAATGTGTTTTCAAGATTATAACATTTATAAAATTGTATATCAAATATATACCTTTGTCATTGATGACCCTAGCAACGTCGGGTTCAACCACCACACCTCTGAAATGTGATATGAACTCGTGGAAATCCAGTGTTTCCGTGTCGCCTCTCATAATGCAAATCCTGACTTGTGCTTGGAAGCTTGGTGGTAGCGACCGCAGCATAACTCCCATTGCAAAAGAGCTTGCGAACCAGTTGTCCAGGTAGTATGCCAGACTCATGTATGCATCGTACATGCTCAATAAGTGCTCGTCTAGTGAGGAGCCCTCCTCCATCTTTATGGAGAGGAACTGCCCCATCAGCTCATACTCCCACATGCGCACTTGTTCTACGAAATGCGATCTCAGATGTGCCATGACCATTCGGGGATTAAGACTTCCCACCATTGGCCACAGCCCATCCTCCATCCCGAGGCGCATCGTCACTGATATAAATGTGGCCATCACACGACGACGACGGCAACGGAGATCCCGCTGCTCCTGGTCTCATGAGAATAGGGTGGCTCCAAGTACATCTCGTAGATCATGTAGTCAGCCACTTTGTTCTCACCAAGGAGATCGAAAAGGCGCATGACCCATGCATAGAAGTTGGATCCATCTAACTTGATCTTTTCTCCTTTTAACCAATCGTCAATAGGGAAGGTAATCTCGGGAGAACCATTTTCTACATTTATAATTGCAAAAGGAATTTAGACTAAGTTTATAATTAAATGAGTTAATAATAACTCCACTCAGAAACACCTATCCCCAAAAGGGTTCCTAGTGATAACACAACCCCTATCAGCCACATCTCCCCCGATCGTCACGGCCATCAATGTGGGTTCAAGGGTGGACGCTAAACGTCGGTCACATCATTCATGTGACTCGTGCTCGATCTTTCGACCATCCGCGTTCCATGGCCATGTATGCACATGCTAGGCTCGCCAACTCAACCTTAGTGTATTCGCTGTGCAACATGGCTTACACCCACTGTATGCGAACATAGATATGTCTGACACCCATGCATGTACCATGGATCGCCTCATACTGAAGAACTTTCTTGGTGGTGCACACTAAGGGGGAACACAATCATTGCTAATTTTAACAGGGATCATCTTATTAGGCTACCATCGAGTATCTAATACTAGCATACAATAAGATATACAAACAATAACATTGAATGTAAATGCGATGTGGTATGGTCCTTCACGTTGTGATCTCCATCCGTCGTCACCGGATTCCGGCGCCAGAGTTCCGACGCCGTAGACACCAGGGTACCGGTGTCATTCCGGCGTGTTAGTCCATTACCTCCGTGACTATCTACTACTACGTAACAAAAGGTAATCACTTTACCTTTGCCACAACCATATCACAAAGCAATGCCCCCTGCAAAACAAAGTTAGACGCCTCTACTTTATCTTTGCATGTTTTACGTGGCTGAATGGGCTTTCGCACAAGAACCGTTCTTACCTACGAACTTTCAGCACAACACTGATCGAGTAGTTATCTCTACTACACACCTTTCGGGGCCCTCCGTTGCAAATGGTATACCAACTAATGCGAGAGAGACAGACACCCCCTAAGCCACTTTATACGGTACGAGCCGTATGTCAAGCGTGGACCAGTCTCGCGAATGAACGCATAAAGTCGGTTGGGGGGCGCTTCATCAAGCATTACTGCGGTATACACAAGTACATGTGGGAGGGTAACAACTGAAAGATCAACGCCCACACAATACATCGCGTGTGTTCTACCCGTACTAGCATTACTATGCATAGATCTAGCTCTGATACCACTGTAGGGGTTCCGCGTATGAAAACAATAAAATTTTACCCTACGCCCCTGAACCCCTGAAGCTGCCAGGACCTATCTATTAGTAATACAGTAACGGGAGAGGATTTTGACGAACTTACCCTTAAATACCGAAAAGCACTGTCAACGCTCAGGAGAGCGTGGTTGATGTAGACGAGCCGAAGCCGACCTCAAGGTCGTGATGAAGTCCTTGCACTCCTTTGGATCCAACAACTTAAGTGCCTCAAGTGCAAAACATCGCGGGGAGTTACACACGTCCGGTGCCTGACGATGACTCCCGCTTCCCCGATCTAGCAGCAGTTGCGGAAGTAGAGCTCCTAGATCCGAATCCCGCACCGCGAGCGGCGCTCCGCGGTGAAAATGTCTCTTGTTCGCGCAGTCCAGACTTGGGACCACGGTCACGAGAGAGAGAGGGGGAGGGACAAAATATCAATTAGAGGTCCTCCCAAAAGTGAGAAGACCTTTATTGATTATTGGTGTATTTTATTTGGCCAAATATCCCCACTATATATAGGGGGAGGGGAGGTACTACCTCCCTCAAAATCTCGGGTGGGACTAAAGGAGAGGAGGGGCAGGGGAGGCCGCTGGCCACCAAGTGGGCCCCGCGCGGGGAGCTAGACCCAGCTGGCCACCCCCTTGGCCTCCCTCTCCCTCTCTCCTTTCCCTAATGGGCCCTCTCCCCTCCGGGAATTGGCCCATTGAGCCTTTGACCATTTAAATTGATTTTTCTCTTTATTAAATAATTATGAATAAATGATTAAATCAATATTTAACATTCATTCACATACTATTCAACCTCCGTGGCTATGGAACACTTCCACCTCCACTCCGGACATCCTCTAGACTTACCGAAATCCTTCCGGTTTTCTCTCTACAATTCTTCGGTGATTCTACCGATCCTATAAACACTCTCTAAGCATCATCAAGCCCTTAAGCATGATACCCCATGGTTCGGGAACACTCCATACATGGTCGGGACACTCCCGCACCAATGATCAACAGAGGGACCCGGATGGCCATGTGACCCCTGTGTGTTCCACGAAGATCTTTCGTCGTTTGAACCGGGACAGTCGTTTCTTATTCCCTTTATCTCTTGATACTTGCATTGCCCGAGATCTGATCAATGACATCACCATGTCATGTTCAATCTCTTTAACGAACAATGCTACTCGTTCCGACAAGTGATATCCCCGTGATCAAATCACACGCCGCGAAGCTATTGGATATAACTTCTCTGAGTGGGCCCTTGAGTATCTTCCCGTCACATGGACGAACAGATCCCGTTCTTGACATATATTGCCTCAACGGTTTCCTCCGAGTACCTGAACACACCTTTATAACCACTGTATTACCAAGTGGTGCTTGATGCTATCAAAGCACTCTCGGGAGACAGTGATTGATATAGCCTCATGGTCTAAGGAATAGTCTACGAGGATCCATTTCTATGAAGGAAATATGCCCTGAGAGGCAATAATAAAGTTGTTATTATGTATTCCTTGTATATGATAGATGTTTATTTTTCATGCTATAATTGTATTGATAGGAAACGTCAATACATGTGTGTTTAATAAACAAAAAAAGTTCCTAGTTATGCCTCTCTTATAGACTATCTCGTTGATTAACAAGATGATCAAAGTTTCCTGATCATAGACATTGGATGTTGTTAATAACAAGGTCACAACATTTGTGAAATGATGTGATGAACATTCATCCGAAGTATAGCATTATGATCAAAGTCATTATGTTTATATTTCTATAACATCATATGAAGTAATCTTAGTCCTTAGACCATGAGATCATGTTAATTGCTAACACCGGAAGAGTATCTTGATAACATCAAATGTCACACCGTAATAGGGTGACTATAAAGGTGGGTTCAGTGCTACGAAGGTGTTATGTTGAGGCTCATGGATCAAGAGTGGAATTTGTCAATCTCGATGATGGATAGATATACTCTGGGCCCTCTCGGTGATATCACATTAATATAGCTTGCAATCAAGTGATGTGATCACTATAATGTTATATCACGGGAACAAGAAAAGAGTGCATGTCGGTAACGAGATCAAACTAGGTATTTGGATACCGATGATCGAATCTCGGACATGTATTATATCATGAGACAAAGGGATTAAATTACTAGCGTTAAAGGTTCTCACGATCACAGAAGTCATCGTTGAATGTGGAGGAGTCAGTATGGATCTCCAGGTAACGCTTCTGATTATTGATCTGAGAGGAGTCTCAATCATGTCTGCATTATTCGCGAACCATAGGGTGACACACTTAAGGGTTGCTAGACACCATTTAGGAGCATATATGTTTCAGACAAATGGTTTGCAAAGCGCAGGAAATGTTTCGATAGAAACATGAATTGTTTCGGGTGAAATTGCAGAAAGAGGTTCTGCATGTGATATTGAAATATTGCAAGGGGTTTTATGTGAATGTTTGTTGATTAAAGTAATTAACAAAATTCTGAATAAAATAAATAAAAGAGTTTTATTAATTGAGAGTTGCATTAAATTTGGTGGAAATTTAATGCATGTGAGTGGAATTTTGGGTGGAGTCAAAATTTATGTGAGTGGAGCTTCACCACATGAATGAGGAAGAGGTGGGGGCCTTGCGTCTAGAAGGAGTTGCTGCTTCCACTGATATTTCCCTCTAGATATTTCCCCATGGTCTCGGATTAGCGAGATACATGCTCCCGGTGGCCTTGCGTCTGGAAGGAGTTGCTGCTTCCACTGATTCGCTGGAGCGAGGAGGTGGAGGTTGTCCGGTGGCTTGAATGTGTGTGCGAGGACGGATGCGCTGCTGATTTGCGGCGCTCGGACTTCCACATGATCTTGAGATCGGCAAGAGTACGACTACATCAACCACGAGTTCCTACTCGTTAACAAAACTCGTTGTCTTCGAGGGTAATTTCTCCGTGGATGTATGTCCACCCGTTGCTCTGTATCTAGTAGATAGATCTTGGCGTATAGTTCTCATCGTAGGAATTTTTTTGTTTTCTATGCTGCGGACCCAACAGTGCTATCAGAGCCAGATCTATGCGTAGGTGCTTTGCACGGGTAGTACATATATGTTTATATGTGGGCAATGATGATCATGTTATTGCATCTTCTATGTATCTTGGATATTGGTGGCATAGTGGCATGAAGCGGCCCAGACCAACCTTACATGTCATCGTACATGAGACCGGTTCCACGACTGACATGCAACTAGTTTTGCATAAGTGGCTAGCGGGTGTCTGTCTCTCCTACTATAGTCAATATCTGATTTACAACGAGTTGCTAATAACTTGGTTATCCTTGTTGTGGTTCATGTTCGTAGGTAAGATCGGTTCTATCTCCGAAAGCCCTAAGCCACGTAAAACTTGCAATTGATAAATTAGAGTTGTCTAGTTTAGATTGTTGCTGGGCTAGTGTCTTGATATGGTATTGTTGTAACTAGATGTATGATAGATACTCTTACAACACACTCAATGTGTAAGTTCCATAGACCTTGGCCTTACACACAAAGGAATGATAGAGATCATACCACGATGCAAATGATAGAGATCAAATGCATGGACCATATCATCCCACTTTACACATTAGATGTTTGCATCTTATATTGCTAGTTTGGCGCTTTTGGTAGCATTATAAGATGATACCTCATTTAGATATCAAGATAAAATGTGTTCTTCCTTAAGTATACACCGTTTTATGGATCGTGTTTCGAGGCATCACGTGATGATCGGGTGTTCTTGTTGGGTCTGCAGCATAGAAAACAAAAAATTTCCTACGATGAGAACTATACGCCAAGATCTATCTACTAGGAACAAAGCAACAGGTGGACATACATCCATCGAGAACTTACCCTCGAAGACAACGAGTTTTGTTAACGAGTAGGAACTCGTGGTTGATGTAGTCGTACACTTGCCGATCTCAAGATCGTGAGTAAGTCCGAGCAGGTCCGGCTCCAGCACGTCCTTCAGATCCAACTCCAGCACCACCAAGTCCAGCACCGCAAAACAGCGGTGCATCCGTGATCGCACACACGTCCGGTACCCCGATAACCTCCATCCCTCGCTCCAGCAAAGCAGCGGAAGCAGCAACTCCTTTCCAGATAAAGCCACCGGGAACATGTATCTCGCTAATCCGAGACCATGGGGAAATAATACTAGAGGGGGAGAGAGATCCTTCACGAGGAGGTGTGAGGAAGAAGGGGAGTGAGGGGGGCCTTTTATAGGAGGAGGGGGGTACCCCTCCCCCATGGCCGGCGCCCATGGGAGGGTGACTCCTCACCTCCCCCATTCATGTGGTGGTAACCCCTCCACATTAAAATGCCCCTTCACATTCTCTTTTAAAGTCTCCACTTTAAATGCATTAAATTTCTCCAAATATAATGCTCTCTTATTTAATAAAACTCTTTTATTATTTTTATTCAGAATTTTGTTAATTACTTTAATTAACAAACATTTACATAAAACCCCCTGCAACATTTCAAGATTACATGCAGAACCAATTTCAGCAATTTCACCCGAAACAGTTTCGGTGTCTATTGAAATAATTTCAGCGCTTTCTTAAATCTTTATCTGAAACATATTTGCTCCAAATGGTGTCGGTATCCCTTAAGTGTGTCACCCTACGGTTCGTGAATAATGCAGACATGATCGAGACCCCTCTCAGATCAATAATCAGAAGCGGGACCTGGAGATCCATACTAACTCCTACACATTCAACGATGACTTCTGTGATCGTGAGAACCTTTAACGCTAGTAACTAAATCCCTTTGTCCCGTGATATATTACATGTCCGAGATTCGATCATTGGTATCTCCATACCTAGTTTGATCTCGTTATCGACATGCACTCTTTTCTCGTTCCTGTGATATAACATTATAGTGATCACATCACTTGCTTGCAAGCTAACCAATGTGATATCACCGAGTGGGCCCAGAGTATATCTATCCGTCATCGGGATGGACAAATCCCACTCTTGATCCATGATCCTAAACATAACACCTTTGTAGCACTGAACCCACCTTTATATTCACCCTGTTACGGTGTGACGTTTGATGTTATCAAGATACTCTTCCGGTGTTAGCAATTAACATGATCTCATGGTCTAAGGACAAAGATTACTTCATATGATGTTATAGAAATATAAACATAATGACTGTGATCGTAATGCTATACATCGGATGAATGTTCATCACATCATTCCACCAATGTTGTGACCTCGTTATTAACAACATCCAATGTCCATGATCAGGAAACCTTGATCATCTTGTTAATAACCGAGCTAGGCTATAAGAGAGGCATAACTAGGAACCCTTTTTGTTTATTAAACACACATGTATTGATGTTTCCGATGAATACAATTATAGCATGCAAAATAAACATTTATCATAAACATGGAATAAGATAATAACCACTTTATTATTGCCTCTCGGGCATATTCCCTTCAGTCTCCCACTTGCACTAGAGTCAATAATCTAGTTTGAAAAACTTTGCGTATTGAACACCTATGGCTTTCTGGTGTTGCATATACGCGATTGCTAGTGGTTACCATAATCTCCGGATCTGACAATTTCAGGTCCGTGTGTATTTGCATGTCTTTGCGTCTCTACGCATCACTCATTCTCAAATGAGATGGCATTATAAACTTGGTCCTTTGGTGAGACCTTTAGTTTGTTCGGCTTAAAATATGTTGATATTATTGTCACACAATATATCTTCATAGTATTAGCCCACTTTGAACCACACCTAGTTTGATAACAAACTACTTAACACAAATGCCCTCCTTTGCTGCTACTCTAGCAGTTATATACTTAGCCTTTTGTTGTAGTATCCGTCACAATGTCTCAACTTTGGAACTCATCCAAATCCATCATGGAACATCCTTTCCATTACATTGTGCCACCCCATAGTCTAAATTGAGATAAATTTAATTTGTATCTTGTGACAAAAATAGTATCAATGTAACACTTTAAAATGAACTACCTTTAACTATTTGTCACTTATACATGATATATTCTTAGTTCTTCCAAAGCTCATAAGAATATCTTTACTATCATCCAATGATCATCTTATGAATCATTCTGGTATGTGCTCATAACATTTAGATATATACATATCATGGTATAATCGATCAAAATCTTCATGTGATTTTCCTCACCAAGTGTTGAAACACTTGAATCTTGATACAATTCTTTCCATGCAGCAAGAACCTTTCTTGTTGTTTCCATATTGAACCCTTTCAATATCATGGTATATGTATGTCTGGCACAACCATATTAGCGCCTTAATCTATCCATATAGATATTGATGCCAAATATTCTGGGTTTGCCCAAGTATTTCATCGAAATCTTATTTTAATGAAATTCTTAACATGAGTCAATACAATATACATCATTTCCAATCAACAATATGTCCTCTACATAATGTATTAGAAATATGTCTCAGCGCTCCCACTTAATTTCTTGCAAAATGCAAGCATCTTCAACATCTCCGATGAATTTAAACTCTTTTAACAGTTTCATCATGGTGAAGATTCCAACTCCGCTATGCTTACTTCAACTATTGAAGTTTGCATGCCCTTTTAGCACCCTTTGAATTAACAAAACCCTTCGGACTGTGTCTTGTACACGTCCTATGTAACCATTCTATTAGAAGAACATTGTTTTGTTTGTTCAACTACCATACATCAAATTATATGTAGTGGTTGCTACATTAATCCGTCAAGACTAAATATCACTATGAAAGATCAAATCTTGTCATAGTCAACTCCTTGAACATTGTCGTAAACTTCTTTCCGACATGTCGACTATTTCATAGATGTTAAACATCCATGTCTTATTTCTTTATAGATCCAAATACGATTGATAGGCTTCACGCCTTTCCAGAGGGTCTTCCAAGTTCAGAAACTTGATTTCTCGTGTATGGATACTATCACGGATTCTATGACTTCTAGTCATTTTATGGAGTCAGGGCTCATCATCGCTTCTTTGCATGTAGTCGGTTCATCATTGTCAAAACAATAACGACTTGCTTATCAAATCACACTATTTGATTCTTACCGACCCGCAGGGTTCAATAGGAACTCTAATCTCCAAGATCACAAACTTTGTAATCACGGGAGCCATGAGCATTGTGGCTGCCACCGGGACACTTTCCGGCGCTGTGCTACTTAGCACATATAGCTAAGGTTCAACAACCTTATCAAGGTTCTATTGTCCTCCCACTTAACTTTTCGCGAAAAATTCCTTCTCAAGAAACTTGACGTTCCAAGCAACAAACTCTTTTGTCCTTGGTGTTATGGAGAAATTCCCAACAAATTCTTTGGGATAACCTACAAAGACGTGCTTATCCGACTTTGGTTGTAAACATTTTACTTATGCATAGCAAACCAAAATTTTAAGAAAATACAATTTGGGTTTTATCCCAAACCATAACTTATATGGTGTCATTTCAACGGATAACGATGGTGCTCTTTTCAGTGTAAAAGCGGCAGTCTCTAAAGCTTCAATCCTTAAAACATAATGGCAGTTTTATAAATGGCACCTTTGATCTTACCATGTCAAACATGGTTTGATTTCATCTCTCGAATATGCCATACTCCTATGGTTTATCGGGAAACACAAATCATGGAACAATTCCTCAAATCTTAGGTGTTTTGCTAAACATGTAACTCAAATATCTTCCTTTATGATCGAATCATAAACTCTTTATTTTCTTGTTACAATGATTTTTCACTTCATCTTGAAAGTCTTTGAACAATTTTCAAATGTTTTATACTTCTTCCTTAGTAAGTAAATATATAGATATATTCACTCAAATTTCTGGAGAAAGCATATGAAGCAAAAAGGATCCATCGCATATGGCTACACATAATGGACTATATACATCAACATGCATAATATCCAATAAGTTAGTCATCCGTTCCTCTTTGGCCTATGAACGGAGTTTCAATAAATCGAAAGACTCCAAAAATCCATCAACATGGAGTTTCTTCATGTTTTCTTTCCAATATAATTTAAACAGCGATGTCACTTCATAAGTGATCTTTCAATCATTTGTCTTGCGACATTTTAGCAATAGTGTTTATGGATGTGATTTCTCCCATTAGACTTGTAAAAGTTCATGCATCCTTTATGGAATACGGTAATTATTTGAACAACCATTGGTCTCGTAATACTGGAACAAAATAACAATTATGAAAACAAATCTTGAAGGCTAGGTTTGACGACAACGAAAAACACAATAACACTTTATTTGTTTTCAATGAACATCATCACTTATTCTCTTGCTAGTTACTTAGGCCATTGTAGTTCATGAATTGCGTTGTCCTGTATGACCCTTCATACCAACCAATTCGGTATCCAATACCGGTATCCAATACCTTAGAACCACATTGTTTAACAAGCAAGAAATACAACAATAACATGTATATCTTCTATATACCTAAGTTGGACATATCCAACCTTTTCTCTTCTGCCAAATATTTTATAGATTCTATTTCAACAATTCCTTTTCTTTTAAAAGAATCTATCAACATCAATAGTGGTGTCATTCACATGACACATAGTACAAAGCGTATATAGTCAAATACTAATACCTTTGGACTTGCACTTTGAAGTGGATCACCATCATCAAATGTTTGGTATTCTTTCAAAAATCCATTCTTTAGTAGTCTATTAGTGCAGTAAACATTTTACTTACATCTTCTATTCATCCTTATCATGAAAACTTTCATGATCAAGCTACTATAGCCTATAAGGAAGAATGACGAGTATAATTTTAGTTCCCAAAACCTTTTGGGACATCCGGATGCTTAGCATCTCCATCCTTCACAAATTCTCATACAATATGAGAACATGTATTTTGCTAAATTATACTCTATCACATTGCAACCATAAACATTGTTTCAGATATCACAATATCTTCCACACATGATGGTTTCTGAAACAATTATTTCAGCTCCTAGATAACCTCGATATTAAAATAACTTTTGAATATCAAGAATCATGGAGGCAAACATGATACTTTAGATACTAACATTGGAATTCTTACTCTTGATTTAATACTACTTATTAAACTTCATGGAGTAAATAGAGTTTGCTGAAAGTTTGCAATAGGATTTATAAACTTTAAATTGACATTCAAAACAATACGATACCAGTTCGTAAAGTAAATATATAGAATTCTATAGTTCTATTATCTCAATTGAAACTAAGCATAAGGTAGTGAACAGACGCCAGTGACTACAACAAATTATGCAAATTCACTTCGATTTAGTTTATGACAAATTGAGTTCAACTAATCCAAATTAGAAATGAACTCCCACTCAAAAATGACATCCCTCGTGCCTTTTTGGTGATTACATGAACAAAATCCAGTACAACAAGTCCGATCATCACGTGAGTTGGTGTAGCTTCAAAGGCGAGCATCAATATGGGCATCATATCAACTATATGACTCATGCTTAACCTTTCGGTCAGTGTTCGAAGGCCATGTCTGTACATGCTAGGCTCGCCAAGTAAGAACCTTAGTACTCGCATGTGTAAAACTGTCTTACACCCGTTTGTATGAAAGCGTAGAGTCGAGTACACCCGATCATCACGTGATGTCTTGAAACACGATCCATAAAACCATGCATACTTAAGGAAGAACACATTTTATCTTGATATTTAAATGAGGGATCATCTTATAATGCTACATAAAACGCCAAACTAGCAGTATAAGATGCTAACATCTAATGTGTAAAGTGGGATGATATGGTCCATGCATTTGATCTCTATCATATGCATCGTGGTATGATCTCTATCATTCCTTTGTGTGTAAGGCCAAGGTCTATGGAACTTACATGTTAGGTGTGTTGTAAGAGTATCTATCATACATCTACTTACAACATTACCATATCATGACACTAGCCCAACAACGATCTAAACTAGACGCCTCTAATTTATCAATTGCAAGTTTTACATGGCTTAGGGCTTTCGAAGATATAACCATTCTTACCTACGAACATGGAACCACAATGAGGATAACTAAGTTATTAGCAACTCGTTGTAAATCAGATATTGACTATAGTAGGAGAGACAGACACCCGCCAGCCACTTATGCAAAACAAGTTGCATATCAGTCATGGAACCGGTCTCATGTACGATGACATGTAAGGTTGGTCCGGGCCGCTTCATCCCACTATGCTACCAATACCCAAAATACATAGAAGATGCAATAACATGATCATCATCGCCCACATATAAACATATGTATACTACCCGTGCAAAGCACCTACGCATAGATCAGGCTCTGATACCACTGTTGGGTCCGCAGCATAGAAAACAAAAAAATTCCTATGATGAGAACTATACGCCAAGATCTATCTACTAGGTACAAAGCAACGGGTGGACATACGTCCATCGAGAACTTACCCTCGAAGACAACGAGTTTTGTTAACGAGTAGGAACTCGTGGTTGATGTAGTCGTACACTTGCCGATCTCAAGATCAGTCCGAGCAGGTCCAGCTCTAGCACGTCCTTCAGATCCAGCTCCAGCACCACCAAGTCCAGCACCGCAAAGCAGCGGTGCATCCGTGATCGCACACACATCCGGTACCCCGACAACCTCCATCCCTCGCTCCAAAGAAAGCAGCGCAAGCAACTCCTTTCTAGATAAAGCCACCGGGAACATGTATCTCGCTAATCCGAGACCATGGGGGAATAATACTAGAGGGGGAGAGAGATCCTTCACGAGGAGGTGTGAGGAAGAAGGGGAGTGAGGGGGTCCTTTTATAGGAGGAGGGGGGGTACCCCTCCCCATGGACGGGGCCCCATGGGGGTGACTCCTCACCTCCCCCATTCATGTGGTGGTAACCCCTCCACATTAAAATTCCCCTTCACATTCTCTTTTAAAGTCTCCACTTTAAATGCATTAAATTTCTCCAAATTTAATGCTCTCTCATTTAATAAAACTCTTTTATTATTTTTATTCAGAATTTTGTTAATTACTTTAATTAACAAACATTGACATAAAACACCCTACAACATTTCAATATTACATGCAGAACCAATTCCAGCAATTTCACCCGAAACAGTTTTGGTGTCTATTGAATTAATTCCAGTGCTTTCTTAAATCTTTATCTGAAACATATTTGCTCCAAATGGTGTCGGTATCCCTTAAGTGTGTCGCCCTACGATTCGCGAATAATGCAGACATGATCGAGACCCCTCTCAGATCAATAATCAGAAGCGGGACCTGGAGATCCATACTGACTCCTACACATTCAACGATGACTTCTGTGATCGTGAGAACCTTTAACGCTAGTAACTAAATCCCTTTGTCTCGCGATATATTACATGTCCGAGATTCGATCATTGGTATCTCCATACCTATTTTGATCTCGTTACCGACATGCACTCTTTTCTCGTTCCCGTGATATAACATTATAGTGATCACATCACTTGCTTGCAAGCTAACCAGTGTGATATCACCGAGAGGGCCCAGAGTATATCTATCCGTCATCGGGATGGACAAATCCCACTCTTGATCCATGAGCCTCAACATAACACCTTTGTAGCACTGAACCCACCTTTATAGTCACCCTGTTATGGTGTGATGTTTGATGTTATCAAGATACTCTTCCGGTGTTAGCAATTAACATGATCTCATGGTCTAAGGACAAAGATTACTTCGTATGATGTTATAGAAATATAAACATAATGACTGTGATTGTAATGCTATACTTCAGATGAATGTTCATCACATCATTCCACCAATGTTGTGACCTCGTTATTAACAACATCCAATGTCCATGATCAGGAAACCTTGATCATCTTGTTAATCAACGAGCTAGTCTATAAGAGAGGCATAACTAGGAACCCTTTTTGTTTATTAAACACACATGTATTGATGTTTCTGATCAATACAATTATAGCATGCAAAATAAACATTTATCATAAACATGGAATAAGATAATAACCACTTTATTATTGCCTCTCGGGCATATTCCCTTCAGTTCTCGACTCTACTTTTTCATACGACGGGTGTAAGACAGTTTTACACACGCGAATACTAAGGTTCTTACTTGGCGAGCCTAGCATGTATAGACATGGCCTCGAAACACGGACCGAAAGGTTAAGCATGAGTCATATAGTTGATATGATGCCCATATAGATGCTCGCCTTTGAAGCTACACCGATTCACGTGATGATCGGACTTGGTGTAGTGGATTTGGTTCATGAAATCACCAAAAGTATACGAGGGATGTCGTTTTGAGTGGGAGTTCATTAGTAATTTGGATTAGTTGAACTCAATCTATCATAAACTTAGTCTAAATATACTTTACAAATTCTGTTGTAGATGGCACCACCTGCTTTTAATTTCAATGTGTTCATGGAGAAAGAGAAACTTGCTGCGAATGGTAGCAACTTCACCAATTGGGCTATGAATTGGAGGATTCTCCTCACAGCTGCACAAAAGCAATATGTGCTAGAGGCGCCGCTAGGCCCCCCACCAGCTCCTGATGCCCCTGACGAGGAAAAAAACGTCTATATAACTCGTCAGGAGGACCACAACTTAGTTCATTGCGGCATACTGTATGGGCTAGAGCCAGAACTTCGAAAGCGTTTTGAAAATGGCAACGCCTTTGATACCATGGGAGAATCGAAAATGATTTTCGATACCCATGCTGCCATAGAGAGTTATAATGCTTCTAAAAAGTTCTTTAGCTGCATGATGGAGGAGAACAACTCTGTTAGTGAGCACGTACTCAAAATGTCTGGGTACGCCGATAGGCTTGTGTCCTTGGGAATAACGATTCCCATTGACTTAGGCATACATCGTGTTCTCCAATCTCTGCCACCTAGCTACAAGAGCTTCGTGATGAACTATAACATGCAGGGCATGAAGAGGTCTCTTCCCGAGCTTCTGCCAATGCTTAAGACTATAGAAGTGGAGATTAGGAAAGAACATCAAGTGTTGATGATCAATAAGACCACCGGTTTCAAGAAGGACAAGAAAGGCAAGCAGAAGGGAAAATAGGGCGGCAAATCTGGTGTCGCACCTAAAAAGAAACCCCGAGCTGGCCCTAAGTCTGATACCGAGTGCTACTATTGCAAGGGGACTGGCCATTGGAAGCGCAACTGCCCCAAGTATTTGGCAGACAAGAAGGCCGGCAAGGCAAACAAAGGTATATGTGATATACATGTTATTGATGTGTACTTGACTAGTACTTGCCATAGCACCTGGGTATTTGATACAGGATCGGTTGCTAATATATGTAACTCGGTTCAGGGGCTGTGGAACAAGCGACAACTAGCAAGGGATGAGGTCACGATGTGGGTCGAAAATGGATCAAGAGTTGATGTGATCGCCGTCGGAATGCTGCCTCTCCATATGCCATCGAGATTAGTTATAAATCTGAATAATTGTTATTTGGTGCCTGCACTGAGCATAAATATTATATCCGGATCATGTTTGATGCAAAGTGGTTATTCGTTTAAATCTGAAAACAATGGTTGTTCGATTTATATGAATGATATCTTTTATGGTCATGCACCTATGTTGAATGGTTTATTTCTATTGGATCTCGATAGTAGTATTACACATATTCATAATATTGATGCTAAAAGGATTAAACTTGATAATGATATATCTACATATATGTGGCACTGCCGTCTAGGTCATATTGGTGTTAAACGCATGAAGAAACTCCATTCTGATGGACTTTTGGAATCACTTGATTTTGAATCATTTGATACATGTGAGCCATGCCTTATGAGCAAGATGACTAGAACGCCATTTTCTGGTTCAATGGAACGGGCGACAGATTTATTAGAAATCATACATACTGATGTGTGTGGACCAATGAGTGTGTCATTGCGAGGTTGATATCGTTATTTTGTTACTTTCACGGATGATTTAAGTAGATACGGTTTATCTATTTAATGAAACATAAGTCTGAAACCTTTGAAAAGTTCAAGGAATTTCAAAATGAAGTGGAAAATCATCGTAACAGAAAGATCAAATTTCTATGGTCCGACCGTGGAGGAGAGTATCTTAGTTATGAGTTTAGCACACATATGAAAGACCGTGGAATAGTTTCACAACTCACGCCTGCCGGAACACCACAACGTAATGGTTTGTCGGAACGTCGTAATCATACTTTATTGGATATGGTTCGATCTATGATGTCTCTGACTGACTTGCCACTGTCATTTTGGGGTTATGCACTAGAAACCGCTGTATTCACTTTAAATAGGGCACCATCTAAATCCATTGAAACGACACCGTATGAAGTATGGTTTGAAAACAAACCTAAGCTGTCATTTCTTAAAGTTTGGGGATGCGATGTTTATGTGAAGAAACTTCAGCCGGATAAACTCGAACCCAAAGTGGAAAAATGCGTCTTCATAGGATACCCTAAGAAAACGATTGGGTATACCTTCTATCACAGATCCGAGGGCAAGGTTTTTTGTTGCCAAGAATGGATCCTTTCTTGAGAAGGAGTTTCTCAAAAAGGTGTGAATAGTCGGAAGGTAGAACTCGAAGAGGTTATTGAACCTTCCCTTCATGAATTGGCGAGTGGCGTAGCACCGGAAGTTGTTTCGGAGTTGACTTCACCTGATGAAGAGAGAGCTAATGATAATGATCATGAAACTCCCAAAGAGGATACTGCCAAACCTCGCTAGTCAAGCAGGACACGTGCAACTCCTGAACTGTACGGCAATCCTGTTATGAATTTCATGATTGATGAAATATATGACCCTGCGACGTATGAAGAAGCGATGATGAGCCCTGATTCCAACAAATGGCTAGAAGCCATGAAATCTGAGATGGAATCCATGTACGAAAACCAGGTTTGGACCTTGGTGGACTTACCTCAAGATCGAAAAGCCGTTGAGAATAAATGGATTTTCAAAAGAAAAACTGATGCTGATGGTAATGTGACCATCTATAAAGCTTGACTTGTTGCAAAGGGGTTTCGAAAAATTCAAGGAGTTAACTACGATGAGACATTCTCTCCCGTAGCGATGCTAAAGTCGGTTAGGATTATGTTAGCAATTGCTGCATATTTTGATTATGAAATATGGCAGATGGATGTCAAAACTGCGTTCCTCAATGGTAATATTGAAGAAGAGTTGTATATGATACAACCTAAGGGTTTTGTCGATCCTAAGGATGCTGATAAGGTATGCAAGCTTCAGCGATCCATCTATGGACTGAAGCAAGCATCCTGGAGTTGGAACCTCCGCTTTGATGAGGTGATCAAAGAGTTTGGATTTGTCCAAACTTATGGAGAGGCTTGTATTTACAAGAAAGTGAGTGGGATCAATGTGGCATTTCTAATATTATATGTGGATGATATATTATTGATTAGAAATGATATAGATCTTTTACATAGTGTTAAAAGTTATCTAAATAGCAAATTTTCGATGAAGGACCTTGGTGAAGTTTCATATATATTAGGCATTAAAATCTATAGAGATAGATCAAGACGCCTAATTGGGCTATCGCAGAGTACATAACTTGATAAGATATTAAAGAAGTTTAATATGGACGGAAGTAAGAAGGGCTTCTTACCTATGTTGCAAGGCAAGACATTGAGTAAGACTCAAAGTCTGGATACGGCGGAAGAAAGAGAGATAATGGATAAGATTCCCTATGCCTCAGCCATAGGCTCTATAATGTATGACATGCTATGTACAAGACCAGATGTGGCACATGCTATTAGTTTGACTAGTAGGTACCAATCTGATCCAGGTTCGGAACACTAGATAGCGGTCAAGAATATCCTTAAGTACTTAAGAAGAACTAAGGATATGTTTCTTGTATACGGAGGTGAAGAAGAGCTAGTCACTAAGTGTTATGTCGATGCTAGCTTTGACACTGATCCGGATGACTCTAAGTCTCAATCCAGATACGTATTTCTCTTGAATGGAGCAGCAGTTAGTTGGAGGAGTTCCAAACAACCTGTGGTGGCTGGATCAACGACAGAGGCAAAATATGTTGCTGCTTCAGAAGCCGCGCAGGAAGCGGTTTGGATGAAGGAGTTCATACCAGAACTAGGTGTGGTTCCTAGTGCATTGGACCCAATGGTGATCTATTGTGACAACAATGGAGCCATAGCCAACGCCAAGGAACCAAGGTCTCACAAGAATTCCAAGCATATTAAACGCCGGTTTCACTCCATCCGCGAGCATGTCAAGGATGGATACATAAAGATTTGTGAAGTGCACATGGACCTGAATGTAGCAGATCCGTTGACTAAAGTTCTCCCTAGGGCAAAACATGATCAACACCAGAACTCCACGGGCGTTAGATTTATCACTATGTAAACTAGATTATTGTCTCTAGTGCAAGTGGGAGACTGAAGGAAATATGCCCTAAGAGGCAATAATAAAGTTGTTATTATGTATTCCTTGTATATGATAGATGTTTATTTTGCATGCTATAATTGTATTGATAGGAAACATCAATAAATGTGTGTTTAATAAACAAAAAAAGGTTCCTAGTTATGCCTCTCTTATAGACTAGCTCGTTGATTAACAAGATGATCAAAGTTTCCTGATCATAGACATTGGATGTTGTTAATAACGAGGTCCCAACATTTGTGAAATGATGTGATGAACATTCATCCGAAGTATAGCATTACGATCAAAGTCATTATGTTTATATTGCTATAACACCATACGAAGTAATCTTAGTCCTTAGACCATGAGATCATGTTAATTGCTAACACCGGAAGAGTATCTTGATAACATCAAACGTCACACCGTAACAGGGTGACTATAAAGGTGGGTTCCGTGCTACGAAGGTGTTATGTTGAGGCTCATGGATCAAGAGTGGAATTTGTCAATCCCGATGACGGATAGATATACTCTGGGCCCTCTCGGTGATATCACATTAAGATAGCTTGCAAGCAAGTGATGTGATCACTAGAATGTTATATCACGGGAACGAGAAAATAGTGCATGTCGGTAACAAGATCAAACTAGGTATTTGGATACCGATGATAGAATCTTGGACATGTATTATATCATGAGACAAAGGGATTAAATTACTAGCGTTAAAGGTCCTCACGATCATAGAAGTCATCGTTGAATGTGCAGGAGTCAGTATGGATCTCCAGGTCCCGCTTCTGATTATTGATCTGAGAGGAGTCTCAATCATTTCTACATTATTCGCGAACCGTAGGGTGACACAATTAAGGGTTGCCGGACACCATTTAGGAGCACATATGTTTTAGACAAAAGGTTTGCAAAGCGTAGGAAATGTTTCGATAGAAACAGGAATTGTTTCGGGTGGAATTGTAGAAAGTGGTTCTGCATGTGATATTGAAATGTTGCAAGGGGTTTTATGTGAATGTTTTTTGATTAAAGTAATAAAAAAATTCTGAATAAAATAAATAAAAGAGTTTTATTAATTGAGAGTTGCATTAAATTTGGTGGAAATTTAATGCATGTGAGTGGAATTTTGGGTGGAGTCAAAATTTATGTGAGTGGAGCTTCACCACATGAATGAGGAAGAGGTGGGGGCACCCCCTTTGGCCGCTGGCCATGGGAGGGGAGGATCCCCCCTCTCCTATAAAAGGCCCCCTTTCCTCCCTCACAAAGCACACCTCCTCGTGAAGGATCTCTCTCCCCCTCTAGATATTCCCCCATGGTCTCGGATTAGCGAGATACATGTTCTCGGTGGCCTTGCGTCTGGAAGGAGTTGGTGCTTCCGCTGATTCGCTGGAGCGAGGAGGTGGAGGTTGTCCGATGGCTTGAACGTGTGTGCGAGGACGGATGTGCTGCTGATTTGCAGCGCTCGGTCTTCCACACGATCTTGTGATCGGCAAGCGTATGACTACATCAACCACGAGTTCCTTTCATTGTCTTCGAGGGTAAGTTCTCCATGGATGTATGTCCACCCGTTGCTCTATATCTAGTAGATAGATCTTGGCGTATAGTTCTCATCGTAGGAAATTCGACGGTAAGTTCTCCATGGATGTATGTCCACCCGTTGCTCTGTATCTAGTAGATAGATCTTGGCGTATAGTTCTCATCGTAGGAAATTTTTTGTTTCCTATGCTGCGGACCCAACATTCTAATCATCATAACTTGAACTTCGTGACATGATCGGGTCACGATGTTTAGGTTGGGTATTGGTTCATCATCTCATTCTCATAATGAGTTGACTCCATTTCCAACTGGCATAAATGCCACATGATTAGGAAACATGATCATCTGTTGACCAATGAACCAGTGACTAGAGTTTCACTGGGAACCCCTGGTTGTTTATATATCACACATGTATTGATGTTTCCACTCAATACAGTTATAGCATGATATAAAACTTAATCATAAACTATATGAAATATGATAATAGTCCTTACTACTATTTGTCTCTAGGGCATATTTCCAACACCCTTTGCATGCGACTCAATACAGAACGGCCATGCATGGCTCGGGAAAAAAACATGACGTACCATGCGTGTGCCGCGGTGCACGGTGCAGTAGACTGCACGGCGTGTTGCACGGTGGTGCAACGAAACGTGCCTTGCTTCCATTCACCTTAACTATAGAGCCTCTCTCCGCACACCCACTCTCACTCTTTCTCACTCTCCCCACACAACCCTCTCCACTGTCCCACTAGCATCTACAAACTCCCGAGAATACCCCGTCCGTGCCGGTGATGGCGGAGGAGGATATGGTGGCCATCATCGCCTCCAAGGCCGCCGGTGAGGAGGCCCCCGTCTGCTTGCTGGTCCCCCTCGATGCATTGAAAGAAGCCGCCCTCGCCTGTGGCCCCATTGAGGCATCGAGCGCTGGCGTCGTTTTCTTCGGACCCGTCACTTCAACGTAGCGTAGCCACCGGCGAGGATCCCTCCGCCGGCGAGGAGGCTCCCGCCGGTCCCGAGCAGATCCAGGTCTTTAGGGGCCCCTACGATCCAGATGAATACATCGCTCCGCTGAACCCCTACGACACCGGCATCGATGACCCATGGTCGGAGGTAACTAGGATTTGCTCCCCTTCCTTGGTTCTTCTACCGTTCCCATCGTTGGATGCTAGATCTTGGTTTATTAGGATTCGCTTTTTCGCATGTCGATTGCTCGATCTTCTTACATCATCCACTCCTCCATTTTCCTTTTCTTCCAATAGGTTTACGGCTGCGATGTCTGCAGCGATGACGAGTCTAGGCACACCAAGACTCGTTAGGTGCCGAGGAGGCTGCAGGCCGGCCAGTACGACACCTTCTTTGTTGGCGGCGACTACAGTTACCTCTTCCGCAAGGGGACCGCCTTCTGCTAGGCGAGTCTCGCCGGCACCGACTTCAACTCCTTACTGAAGCATGCAGATGGCCCGCGCTCCGGCACCCACAATGGTAGCCATACCGTGAACGTCAACGCCTACATCGCTGAACACCAGACTCTCAGCATTCACCTTCGAAACCTCCAGCGGGTGGCCATCGAAGAGGGTCGCATGCCTCCAATCAAGCCCAAGGCCCCCAAGATCAAGGGACTGGGCAGCAAGAAGTGGAGGAAGCGCCGGAGGGAGGAAGCGGAGGCGCAGGCGCATGCAAGGAGGGGTTGAATGTGTCTGCTGCTACTGCTGCTGCTAAGCAACTTCTTTTGATTTTCTATATTTTGCTTGCATCCTATTTCTGGTTGAATGCATCGAACCTCGTTAAGCAATCTACTTTCTATCGCTATATCCTATTTAGCTGCGCATAGCTATATCTACATTTGTTTTGTTTTCTGAATGAATGTATTCTGCCTGGTGTGATTTGCTGCTCTAGATTTGCTACCAGATCAGAGGCAAAAATAGGTCCAAAAGGGAACAAATTATCGAAGAGAGAATCTTCTCTAGATTTGCTACCAATTTGGGCAAAATGAAACATATATGTTTAGCGAGAGAGGAAAAAGGTCCTTTTTCAAACTGCCAGTTAACGAGCTACCATCTTGACAAGCTACAAGACACATACAAAAACATAACACAAAGAGGGTTAAATTTATTTTACTACTCTCACTTGAGGTGCTAGGCATCTTGATAAGATAAACGAGTTCCACAAAATAGAGACATAACACAAAGGAGTAAAATTTAATTCACTTCTCATTAGCCCACTTGAGGCGCTTGCCATCGTTCCTAGGCGACCAACTGTGATCACTCCGGGTGGATCTTACATTATTGGCACTCCATAGCTCACGAAATGCTTCGTACCACATGGTATCTGACTTGCGTTCCCTATCTTCAGCGTCCCGCATCACAATTAGCGGTGCATCATAGACCTGATTGTTGCCGCTAGAAGATGCTGCCTCTGCTTGCTTCAGTCTTTAGCCTCTCTATCACCGCTTCGCTTCATGCAAGCTCTTTCACCGCTTCGCAGCCTCTCTCATCACCGCTTCAGATGCAACCATTTCCTTCGCATATGCAACTTTAAACTCAGCTATTCTACATTTTCTACAAAGGGCTCCCCTAAGCTCGTCTTCCCTCTTGCAAATAGGGAAAAACACGAGGTAACATAGAAAAAATTGGATCTTCTTGTATAGCTGGTAGGTCATGTAAGCATCTATGGCTGCATACTTCAGGTTTATATCAGACAACAGCCACTCGTCCCAGAAATCGTGCCTATCTGTAGGGAAATCTTCCTTCATTCTATCGTATGACTCATCGAGGATTCTAGTTGTGAGTGATGCCATTCCATCCTTCCTCGAGCCCCCTAGGATCTTGACAAGACTCTGAATATCGATCCAGTTGTTCGCAGGAATTGTAATTGCCTCTCGATGAAATTTTGAAAAATCAGTTGTATTGTCGATAGTGCAGAAAACAATTCCCTTTTCTACAAGGAATTGGCGCATGCCGGACAATTCCTACTAGTCCTGAAAGTATGTAGTTTGTCATCACCAAAATTTGTAACTACAAATATTTTGTCAATGCAAGATCAACATCTGCATATAATTTTGAAAAGTTTAGTAAATGCAAGATCAAGACTCTCAACATTGTCTTGTCATAATTTATTTGGTCCTAAATAAAATCCAGTAGTTGCAAGATGAGCAAATGGATAAAGAACAAGAGGAGAAAACCCTAAAAGCGGTTAGCTACAGAGAGCAGATCTACAAACCGGGAGAGGTGGTAGACGAGGACATGTTTCCTCATTGCTAGTTGAACGACGGCGACTTCACTCCCTTCATATGGGTCCTCCGGGGTGTACTCGAGGTCCAATCCCACAAACTTGTCCTCGTCTTTCTCAAGCCAACCCTCGTACATCCTCAGGACCCACACCACTGTCTCCTCCTCATTGGTGTAGACGACGTCTATCTTGTTATTGTCATGGGTAGTGAATATTGTCTCTAGAGTGCGACAACCTTCCATGGCGGCAAGGATAAGACAGGAAGAAGACAGATGACAGGAAGAAGAAGAGTGGTTTCTGCGAGGCAGGGGAATGGTGGAACCGTCAATGCGCCTTTAAGGTAGTGGTTAACGATGGGGATGGAAGTCCAAAGGAGGGACGCGTGGTGGTGGCCCTTCCAGCTTCTGAGTAAACAAAAAAATAATTATAACAATGATATATGTGCCCTGTTTTGTCACGCTGCAAGCCTACGTGACAGCCACCCCGCCTAAGCGACGGGAGCGACATAACGGCGAGAACTGACAGGGGGCCCAACTTGACGGCCGTTAGCCTGATATTTTGTATTGAAACGTAAAGTTGAATTCTTGCCGAAAAAGACCCTCTGAGTATTTGGCATGCCAACTGTAGTCATCGCGGCTTATACATGCAACTTGGGTATCGTGTTGCCTAGGCACCCCAACTTTCGGGCCGCAAAATGATATTCTCCTCGAGGCGGGCATACGAGGAAACATGCCCTCAGCCCAGGTTGGTTGTCGGCGTAGGCCTAGTCAGGCCCAATGGTAGCCTCTGGCATAGGACAGGCCATCGGCATATGCATAGAGGGGCCGACGACAGTCGTCAGCGTAAGTTGGCCATCAACGTAGCGGGTGCCTTGTGTGGGCCTAGGAGGCCAGGCCGTGATAGCGTGGCGCCGGCATTAGGGCTATGCTGACGGCTTGGTGTCGACCCACCGTTTATAACCCTAAAGTCGTCGACATAACATTTTTTCTTTTTTTATATGGGCTCCCAATTAATACTCATTAATTTATTAATCTCATTTACTTTAATGTTCTTATTTTTTCTCCAATTGTAGGGATTCTTACCATCCGAATAGAAGTCTCCACCCCCACCTAAAATGACCAGGTGAATCTGTCTCTCTTAGCTGCACGTCAAGAAATTGCATAAGTGTTACCGCAGGCGTGTGAAAAGGCTCGCACCTAGGAGCTAGATGTTGCCTAGCTAAGCAATCCTTGGTTTACCATGTAGGTATGACGTAAACAAACCTAAACCAATACAAAAGTATATTGGCCTACCCTCATACGGAAAATGCTAGGAGATTAGACCTACAGGGCCCACGAATTAGGGTTTCGGTGGAAAAGGACCGCCAGAGCGCCAGAATGCCACGAAAACCTACATGTGGCCATAACATACATGTACAAGTTGAAGGAGATATGTCCTAGAGGCAAATAATAAATACGTTTTTATTGTCATGTCTCAATTAGTTCGTAATAGTTTCATATTGTGTTATAACTGTATCAAGTGGAAACATTGGTACAAGTGTGGTATGAAACAAACCAAGTCCCTAGTATCCCCTATTCATACTAGTTCGTTGGTCAAACGATGATCAAGGTTTCCTGATCATGGGGTATTTATGCCAAGTGACAACGAGGTCATATCATTGGTGAATAATGTGATGGACATTCATCAAAGATTGCGACACGATCAAGTCACAGAGTTCATTGTTGCAATAGCTAAAATGTAGTCTCCTTCTCCTTAGACCGTGAGATCATATTACTCACTATTTCCCGAGGCTTCTTTGACAGCATCAAACGTCACTTGGTAACGCGGTGATCATAAAGGTGTACATTGGGTATTACAAAGGAATAGTAGATGACATGTGACTCAAGAGCGGGATTTGTTCACCCACGTGACGGGTAAGATATATACGGTCGGCTTGGTGAGATTACATCCATAAATGTTGCAACATGTGACTAGGTCACGGGGATGTAATATCACGGTAACAAGTGAAACAGAACTTGTCGGTAATGAGATTGAACAAGGTATGTGATACCAATGATCAAATCTCGAACAAGTCGTATCAGAGAAACAAAGGGAATTGGACTCGACGTTTTACGGTTCAAACGACATTATCATCGTGGAATGCACGGGGGTCATTATGGGCATCCTGGTCCCTCTATTGATCATTGATGGAGATCATGTCTGTGACATTCCCGAGGAGTGTGGAAATACACTTAAGGGTACGATGAGCTAGAGATCCTTTGTAAGTTGTAATCACCATATTAAAGAGAAAAGGAAACCAGAAAAGTTCTGCGAGAGAACCAGAATCGTTCCGGGAAAGTTCCGAAGTCCTTTGGAGGAAATCAAAAGGGAACCAAAAGGTGTTTCGGGTCAAATCAGGTTTTGTAATATGTATTTACATGTTAATTAATATAATTAATATTAAATATAATATTAAAATCTAATTTGAAAGGGTATTCCACTAATAGGCCAAATTCCTAGGGAAAAGGGCCCTTGCGGGAAAACCGAAAGAGGGAAGGGCCAAGTGCCAAAGGGGCCAATGCCCAGCCACTACTTGGGGCACATCCGGCCAGCCTAGGGATGTGAGCAGGGTGGGGCCCACCTCTGGCCGGCTGGACCATGGAGCCCTAGGGTCCCATGGCGCCTCCCCCCCTCTCCCTTGTTTAGTCCCATATGGGAAACCCAAAGGGGAGGGCACACCTCCCTCCGCCTATATAAAGGGGTGCCCATGGGTGGGAATAGACACAACAATTTGAGATGTTCTCTACATAGTTGTCTCCACGCGTTTGCATGGTCCCAAGAAAGGACTGTTCGCGCAAAATACGGCGCACCTGCAACACGCCATTGCACTACAGGGATTCCAAGCCGGAGAACTACTTCCGCACTCCCGGCGGGATCGGAGAGCCAGAGGTCATCATCGTACACCATATGTGTATGAAACTGCGAGGGGCCACACTTGGGGTACCTTGGATGCCATGAGCCGGAGCTGCTGCACGATGAAGATGGAGTAAGGGGTGACCTGTGAGGAGCTTCGCGACCTTGAGGTCAGCTACGAGTTCGACTACTTCAACCACGTTCCCCTCAGAATGTTAACCTCGTACGCTCTACAAGGGTATGTATTCTATATGCTCCGGTCGTTACTGCATTACTACATAGATAGATCATGTATGTTAGGGAGTTCTATCGTAGGAATTTTTTTGTTTTCTACTACGGAACCCTTCAGTGGTATTAGAGCCGATCTATGCATAGGAGTGTTGTACAGCCTATACGCACAAGTACTGTGCGAGGATTGATATCTTAGTTGTTACCCTCTAACGTGTACTTGTTTATATCACAATATTGTTTTATGAAGTGGCCCAGACTGACCTTACGCGTATTCGTACATGAGATTAGTTCCACGCTCAACATACAGCTTGTCCCGTATAAGTGGCTAGTAGGTGTCTGTCTCTCATTCAATAGTTGATATGGCATTTACAATGGAGGGCCCCAAAAGGGGTGTAGTATAGACAGCTGTTAGATCCATGTTGTGGTTGGAAAGTTTGTAGTTTAGAAACGGTTCTATTACAAAATCCCTAACAACCATGTAAAACTTGCAAAAGATAAAGTAGAAGCGTTTAACTTTGTTTTGCAGGAGGGCATGTGTTATGATATAGTATTGGTCGTTACGAAGGTAAAATAGTTTACTTTTCTATTACTAAGTAGTATAGTAATAGTCATCGTTCCGATGGACGACCTGGTGGTGGCGTCGTCGACTTAGCGTCAAACCACGGGTAAGATGGAGATCATGCCGGAGCGCTCGATGGAGATCAAGACACAAGAAGAAAGACCATATCATATCATAAAATACACATGTGATGTTGATACCTATTATTAATCTTATTATATGCTAGTATTATATACTCAACGGTAGAAAATAAGATAATCCCTACATAATTCCAATGATAGTGTTCCCCTTGTGTGTGCACCACCAAGAAAGTTCTCCGTTATGAGGCAGGTCGTGACGATCGGGTGCCAGACATATCTATGTTTGCATATGGTGGGTGTAAGCCATGTTGCACTGCGAATACACACAAGTTAGATTTGGCAAGCCTAGCATGTGTAGACATGGCCTCGGAACACAAGAAACCAAAAAGTCGAGCATGAGTCACATGGATGATGTGATTAACATTGGGGAATGTCTACCTTTGAAACTGCATTGCCGGCCTTGACAATCGAGGGTGGTGTAGTGAATTGAGATCGTGTGATTGCTAAAATCATCCCAGGGATGACAATTTTAGTGAGAGATCAATTATAAATTGAACTCATATTATGAACTTAGTCTAGATGTCTATTTGTAAATATCTTAGTAGATCATGGCCTATCCTATTGAGGTCCTTTGCAACCATGGGAAATTTCTTGCTTGATGTGGAACTTAGCAAAAGGGTCCAACTTCATAGATTAATACCCACGCCTGAGGGATATCCTCGTAATTAGATGATCTTCTCTTCTTGATACAATAACCATTAGGAGATAGTTCAACGACTCCGCAACGATTGCAATGGAGTTCATGGATGAAAAGGGTATATGTTAGATATACAAAGTTATAATGTAATTCTTGCAAAAAACTCGTTGCAGTTTACAAAGTATTGGATACTTGTCCTGTTTTGTGAAAACTGGATGGTCTGCTTGAGAATTGCTGGAATTGAGGAAATGTGGCTTGATGATGGCAAGCAAAATAGTTGATGGCCGACATCACCCCCTTTCCTCAAAGTTTATCATTTGGATTAGTGGGCTTGAATATAATTTTGTAATCCTTGTTTATGTGTCTTGCTTTTGGCGAGACAATTATTCATATGAATGAGTTACAAGCTAGTTGTACTATTCTTATGAATAATACCGTTATGGTCACATTATGGTTATAAATGAGTTAATCTCATCACTATGTTAATGATAATAGTTTAAGCATTTATAAAGGATTAGAATGTTAAAAGATATACGAAGTTTAATAATGACATAACACTATTATTTAAGTCATTTTGGTTATCGCATATTCTTCATTCTAAATCAAGATCGGTGTCTTAGATACTTAATCTAGAGATTTTGCAAAATCATGCCTCATTGGGAAGAATGACTAAAACTCCACATTCTGGTAAAACAGTTATATGCGAAGAAATGTTGAATCTTATACATAGTGATGTATCGTATTTTCAACAAATAGTGGAAATCGTTAGTTAATTGTGGACTTAAGTGAATAAGCGTATTTACATAATGAAACACGAGTTTGAAACAGTTTTGAATTGTTCAAAAGGTTTCAAAGGAAAGGAGGATATTGAATTAACAAGAATACAAGTCTCTTCGATTTGATCGACATGACTAAAGTATTTAAGTTAATTTTGGCATAAAAGGCCTTGTGAAAGATGTTTCACAAATTATGACAATTGGACAAATTCAAACTGTATTGAAATGTCTAAATATCATAATAATTTTGTATTAGATACATATTGTCCAGTATTATCTCTCACCGGGGTTATAGTTATCATTTAGAGTTAGAGATCGAAATAAGTAAACATTCATTTGAAATACTGAGGTACATCTAAAGATTCGTGGAAACAATACCATAAAAGTTATGTCACGTTCGAGTTTCTAGAGATTTCGATAAGTCGAAGTTGTGGCGAATAAACAAGTCTTTGTAGAGCATTCTTAGGAAACTATGAATGCATATTCCACAAAGGACAAACCTGTTGTTGTCCTAAGTTTTATGTGTCTTGATGAAGGTACATGTGGAAGAAAGTAAAAGATCAAAACAAGGTATTTGACCTTGCCTCTGTATTGTTGAGTGGCGTAGAGGAATTTGTTCCGTGAAACTCAACTGTACAAATAGAGGAGAAACTATTGATAATGATCATAAAGTTTTTGCGAATACTTTTACTAAAGAAAGTAGGATTCAACTATATATATTCTGCAAGTTTGCGGAATTATATTATTGATTCACTTGTCATGTTACTTGAACAAGACATACCTGTGAACTACAAAGAAGCATGATGGACCTAAGTGCGAGAAATGACTAGGAGTCATAAAATCCTATATTAAGTTACATTTAATATTGCAAAGTAACATGTTACTTGAACTTACTAAATAAAGAAGTTCACTTGATATTTATGAATGACTGAAAAGTCATAATAAGGAAATGAAACTTAATGAAGACATAAAGCTCGATTTTTCACAAAGTTTGGACAAATTCAAGGAGTTGACTACAACTGTAGCGATGCTTAAGTCTATTGGATTTACACTAGCAATATATGGTATTGAACTCTGATAGTTGGAATTCTCGATTTGATGATGATCAAAGAATTTTGGAATGTCCAAGATTATCGAGAGGGCCTGCATTTGAGTGGGAGCTAATTAAAGCTTGGCTAAATCATAATATGTAGCTGACATATTTTGAGTGGGAGCTAAGTGAAATCCCTGGATCTCATATATGGATGCCATATTTGAGTCGGAGCATGAAATCATTCTAATATATGTGGACAACATATATGGATGATGCGATTGGTATTGATAACACTCAAGTTAGTAAATATGGATGAAGTTGAACAAGTTATTAAATAATGAGATCTATTGAGATAGATTGGTTAGTTTAATAAACATCATAGTTGAATGCTTCCTGGACTTGATTTTGAAGATGTTCAGAATATCCTAGACAAGATTCTGAAGTAATTCAGAATGGAACAAGGTAATAAAGTAGTTTTTACTTGTATGAAGCATTGAGTTAGTTTCAGTATTACAACTATGGTTAAAAGAAAGAAACGGGTGTATTGCATCTCCTATGCCTCGGTCATAGATTCTTTCATCCAACCATATTGTATACTCGACATAATGTGACCCGAGGTTCTGGTTGAAAGAACAAGCTCTTAACTGTAAGAACATGTCTTGAAGTGATTCCTGAGTTAATCACTGAACCAGAATTAAGTTTGTCCTTGAATAGCAAGAAGCAAAATAAGGCGCATAGTTGCATTTCATGCATTAGGATCTACATAGATATAGAAGTATAAGGGCTCCATCTAGCGTGATGTATATTGTTGTGGCGGGACTAGTTTGTCTTTACACAGAGGGTGTGTCCTAGGGCACAATGCCCATGAGAAAGCTCGTTGTGGCTGATCGAAAGTCACTGTTGGCTCCTAGATACCGACTTCACTCTATTGCCATGACTACTATATATACACACAAAGTAGTGTGAAGTATGTCTCAAAGTTTACGTGAAAACAGTGAAAGCGACCATCATTGTAAACACTAGAAACAAAGTCTAACTTTATCACCGAATGAATACTTCAAACCATTATAAGATAATGGGATGAATGTCAATATTAGGAACACATTAACGATTTGCAAAAGGCATAATGATCTGGTAAAACAGAACATGGAAAGGACGTTTTCCATGAACATGCATGATCAATAAACGCATATGTGATATGGTTTATGATTAGTAAAATGCAATCTAGATTATTTGTACTCTAGTGCAAGTGGGAGACTAAAGGAGATATTCCCTAGTGGAAAATAATAAATAGGTTTTTATTGTCATGTCTAAATCAGTTCGTAATAGTTTCATATTGTGTTATAACTGTATCAAGTGGAAACGTTGGTACATGTGTGGTATGAAACAAATCAAGTCCCTAGTAGCCTCTATTCATACTAGTTCGTTGGTCAAGCTGTTGGGTTCGTAGCATAGAAAACAATTTTTTTCCTATGATGGGAACTATTATACACTAAGATCTATCTACTAGATACAAGCAACGGGTGTATATACATCCATAGAGAACATACCCTCGTAGACCGACAAAGCTTTGTTAACGAGATGGAACTCGTGGATGATGTAGTCGAATGCTTGCCGATCTCAAGATCGTGTGGACGTCCTAGCACCGCAAATCAGCAGCACATCTGTCCTCACACACACGTTCAGGCCACCGAACAACCTCCACCTCCTCGCTCCAGCGATACAGCACAAGCAACAACTCCTTCAAGATGAAATGCCACCGGGAACATGTATCTCGCTAATCCGAGACCATGGGGGAATAATTCTAGAGGGGGGGAGAGATCCTTCATGAGGAGATGTGAGGAAGGAGTGAGAGGGGGCCTTTTATAGGAGGAGGGGGTACCCCTCCCCATGGCCGACACCCCATGGGGGGTGACCCCTCACTCCACCCATTCATGTGGTGGTAACCCCCTCCACATAAATATGCCCCTTCACATTCTCTATTAAAGTCTCCACTTGAAATGCATTAAATTTCTCCCAATTTAATGCTCTCTCATTTAATAAAACTCTTTTATTAGTTTTATTCAGAATTTTGTTAATTACTTTAATTAACAAACATTCACATAAAACTCCCTACAACATTTCAATATCACATGTAGAGCCAATTTCACCCGAAACTATTTCGGTGTCTATTGAAATAATTCCAGCACTTTGCAATTCATTTGTCTGAAACATATTTGATCCAAATGGTGTTGGTATCCCTTAAGTGTGTCACCCTATGGTTCATGAATAATGCAGACATGATCGAGACCCCTCTTAGATCAATAATCAGATGTGGGACCTGGAGATCCATCCCGACTCCCACACATTCCACGATGACTTTTGTGATCATGAGAACCTTTAACGCTAGTAACTAAATCCCTTTGTCTTGCGATATATTACATGTCCGAGATTTGATCATCGGTATCTCCATACCTAGTTTGATCTTGTTGCCGACATGTACTCTTTTCTTGTTCCCGTGATATAACATTCTAGTGATCACATCACTTGCTTGCAAGCTATCTTAATGTGATATCACCAAGAGGGCCCAGAGTATATCTATCCATCATCAGGATTGACAAATTCCACTCTTGATCCATAAGCCTCAACATAACACCTTTGGAATACCCAAACCCATCTTTATAGTCACCCTGTTACGGTATGACATCTAATGATATCAAAGTATTCTTCCGGTGTTAGCAATTAACATGATCTCATGGTCTAAGGATAAAGATTACTTCATATGATGCTATAGCAATATAAACATAATGACATTGATCATAATTCCATAATTCGGATGAATGTTCATCACATAATTCACCAATGCTTTGACCTCGTTATTAACAACATCCAATGTCCATGATCAGGAAACCTTGATCATTCTGTTAATCAACGAGCTAGTTTATAGAGAGGCATAACTAGGAACTTTATATTTGTTTATTAAACACACATGTATTATGGTTTTTGTATTAATACAATTATAGCGTGCAAAATATACATCTATCATATACTTGGAATACATATAATAACAACTTAATATTGCCTCTTAGGGCATATTCCCTTCAGCCTCCCAGTTGCACTAGAGACAATAATCTAGTTTACATAGTGATAAATCTAACACCCAAGGAGTTCTAGTGTTGATCATGTTATTCCCTAGGGAGAACTTTAGTCAATGGATCTTCTACATTTAGGTCCGTGTGTACTTTACAAATCTTTATATCTCCATCCTTGACATGCTCGTGGATGGAGTGAAACCGGAGCTTAATATGCTTGGAATTCTTGTGAGACCTTGGTTCCTTGGTGTTGGCTATGGCTCCATTGTTGTCACAATAGATCACTATTGGGTCCAACGCACTAGGAACCACACCTAGTTCTGTTATGAACTCCTTCATCCAAACCGCTTCCTGTGCCGCTTCTGAAGCAGCAACATATTCCGCCTCCGTCGTTCATCCAGCCACCATAGGTTGTTTGGAACTCCTCCAACTAACTGTTGCTCCATTCAAGAGAAATACGTATCCAGATTGATACTTAGAGTCATCTGGATCAGTGTCAAAGCTAGCGTCAACATAACACTTAGCGACCAGCTCTTCTTCACCTCCATATACAAGAAACATATCCTTAGTTCTTCTTAAGTACTTAAGGATATTCTTGACCGCTATCCAGTGTTCTGAACCTGGATCAGATTGGTACCTACTAGTCAAACTAATAACATGTTCCACATTCGGTCTTGTACATAGCATGGCATACATTATAGAGCCTATGGCTGAAGCATAGGGGATCTTATTCATTATCTCTCTTTCTTCTGCCGTAGTCGGACTTTGAGTCTTAAGTATGTCTTGCCTTGCGACATGGGTAAGAACCCCTTCTTACTTCCGTCCATATTAAACTTCTTTAATATCTTATCAAGGTATGTACTTTGCGATAGCCCAATTAGGCGCCTTGATCTATCTCTATAGATCTTAATGCCTAATATATATGACGCTTCACCAAGGTCCTTCATCGAAAATTTACTATTTAGATAACTTTTAACATTGTTTAAAAGATCTACATCATTTCCAATCAATAATATGTCTTCCACATATAATATCAGAAATGCCACATTACTCCCACTCACTTTCTTGTAAATAGAAGCCTCTCCATCAGTTTGAACAAATCCAAAATTATTGATCACCTCATCAAAGCGAAGATTCCAACTCCAGGATGCTTGCTTCAGTCCATAGATGGATCGCTGAAGCTTACATACCTTATCAGCATCCTTAGGATCGACAAAACCCTTATGTTGTATCATATACAACTATTCTTCAATATTACCATTGAGGAGCGCAGTTTTGACATCCACTTGCCATATTTCATAATCGAAATATGCAGCAATTGCTAACACAATCCTAACTGACTTTAGCATCGCTACGATAGAGAATGTCTCATCATAGTCAATTCCTTGAATTTGTCGAAACCCCTTTGCGACAAGTCGAGATTTATATATGGTCACGTTACCATGAGCATCAGTTTTTCTTTTGAAAATCCATTTATTCTGAATGTCCTTTCAGTCGTGAGGTGAGTCCACCAAGGTCGAAACTTGTTTTTTGTACATGGAATCCATCTCAGATTTCATGGCTTCTAGCCATTTGTTGGAATCCGGGCTCATCATCGCTTCTTCATACGTCGCAGGGTCATCTATTTCATCAACCATGAAATTCATAACAGGATTTCCGTACAGTTCAGGAGCTGCACATGTCCTGCTTGACCGGCAAGGTTCTGTAGTGTCCTCTTTCGGAGTTTCATGATCATTATCATTAGTTCCCTCTTCATTCGGTGAATTAAACTCTGGAACAATTTCCAGCACTGCACCACTCGCTGTTTCCTGAAGAGAAGGTTTAATAACCTCTTCGAGTTCTACCTTCTGACTACACACGCCTTTCGCGAGAAACTCTTTCTCTAGAAAGGATCCATTCTTGGCAACGAAAACCTTGCCCTCGGATCTCTGATAGAAGGAATACCCAATTGTTTCTTTTGGGTATCCTATGAAGACGCATGTTTCTGCTTTGGGTTCGATTTTATCAGGTTGAAGTTTCTTCACATAAACATCGCAACCCCGAACTTTAAGAAATGACAGCTTAGGTTTGTTTCCAAACCACAATTCATACGGTGTCGTTTCAGCGGATTTAGATGGTGCCCGATTTAAAGTGAATGCAGCGGTTTCCAGTGCATAACCCCAAAATGACAGTGGAAAGTCTGGCAGAGACATCATAGATCGAATCACATCCAATAAAGTACGATTACGACGTTCCGACACACCATTACATTGTGGTGTTCCGGCAGGCGTGAGTTGTGAAACTATTCCACAATCTCTCATGTGTGTGCTAAACTCGTAACTAAGATACTCTCCTCCACGATCAGATCATAGAAATTTAATCTTTCTATTATGATGATTTTCCACTTCATTCTGAAATTCTTTGAACTTTTCAAAGTTTCAGACTTGTGTTTCATGAAATAGATATACCCATATCTACTCAAATCATCCATGAAAGTAACAAAATAATGATATCCACCTCGCACTGACACACTCATTGGACCACATACATCTGTATGTATGATTACCAATAAATCTGTCGCCCGTTCCATTGAACCGGAAAACGGCGTTCTAGTCATCTTGCCCATAAGCCATGGCTCACATGTATCAAATGATTCAAAGTCAAGTGATTCCAAAAGTCCATCAGAATGGAGTTTCTTCATGCATTTAAACCAATATGACCTAGACGCCAGTGCCACATATATGCAGGTATATCATCATCAAGTTAAATCCTTTTAGCATCAACATTATGAATATGCGTAACACTATTAACGAGATCCAACAGAAATAAACCATTCATCACAGGCGCATGACCATCAAAGATACCATTCATATAAATCGAACAACCATTGTTTTCAGATTTAAAGGAATAACCAATTGGCATCAAACACGATCCGGTTACAATGTTCATGCTCAGTGCAGGCACCAAATAACAATTATTTAGATTTATAACTAATCCTGACGGTAGGTGGAGAGGCAGCATTCCGACAGCGATCACATCAACTCTTCATCCATTGCCGGCATGCATCTTGACCTCACCCCTTGCTAGCTGTCGCTTGTTCCACAGCCCCTAATTCGAGTTACATATATTAGCAACCGATCTAGTATCAAATACCCAGGTGCTACTACAAGTACTAGTCAAGTACACATCAATAACATGCATATCACATATACCTTTGTTTGCCTTGCCGGCCTTCTTGTTCGCCAAATACTTGGGGCAGTTGCGCTTCCAATGGCCAGTCCCCTTACAATAATAACACTCGGTATCAGACTTAGGACCAGCTCAGGATTTCTTTTCAGGTGCGGCAACAGATTTGCCACCCTTCTTTCCCTTTTGTTTACCCTTCTTGTCTTTCTTGAAATCGGTTGTCTTATTGATCATCAACACTTGATGTTCTTTCCTAATCCCCACTTCTGCTGTCTTAAGCATTGAAAGAAGCTCGGGGAGAGACTTCTTCATGCCCTGCATATTATAGTTCATCATAAAGATCTTGTAGCTAGGTGGCAGAGATTGGAGAACATGATGTATGCCTAAGTCAATGGGAATCGTTATTCCGAAAAACACAAGCTTATCGGCATGCCCAGACATTTTGAGTACGTGCTCACTAACAGAGCTATTCTCTTCCATCATGCAGCTAAAGAACTTTTCAGAAGCATTATAACTCTCTACGGCAGCATGAGTATCGAAAATCATTTTCAATTCACCCATGCTATCAAAGGCATTGCTGTTTTCAAAACGCTTTCGAAGTTCTAGCTCTAGCCCATACAGTGTGCCGCAATGAACTAAGTTATGGTCCTCTTGACGAGTCAAATATACGTTCTTTTCCTCGTCAGGGGCATCAGGAGCTGGTGGGGGGCCTAGTGGCGCTTCTAGCACATATTTCTTTTGTGTAGCAGTGAGGAGAATCCTCAAATTCATGGCCCAGTTGGTAAAGTTGCTACCATTTGCTGCAAGTTTCTCTTTCTCCATGAACACATTGAAATTAAAAGCAGGTGGTGCCATCTACAACAGAATTTGTAAAGTTTAGACTAATTTTATGATAGATTGAGTTCAACTAACCAAATTGCGAATGAACTCCCACTCAAAAACAACAACCCTCGTGTATTTTTGGTGATTACATGAACCAAATCCACTACACCAAGTCCGATCATCACGTGAGTCGATGTAGCTTCAAAGGAGAGCATCTATATGGGCATCATATCAACTATATGACTCATTCTTAATCTTTTGGTCTGTGTTCCGAGGCCATGTATATACATTCTAGGCTCGCCAAGTAAGAACCTTAGTACTCGCGTGTGTAAAACTGTCTTACACCCGTTTATGATCATGGATTCAAGTACACCCGATCATCACGTGATGTCTTGAGGCGGCGAAACATAGAACAGTGCGTACATAAGGGAGAAAACATTTTTATCTTGATATCTAAATGAGGGATCATCTTATAATGCTACTAAAACACCAAACAAGCAATACAAGATGTAAGCATCAGATGTGTAAAGTGAAATGATATGGTTCTTGCACTTGATCACCATCATGTGCATCGTGGTATGAGATTTATCATTCCTTTGTGTGTAAGGCCATGGTCTATGGAACTTACACATTAGGTGTGTTGCAAGAGTATCAACTATACATCAACTTACAACATTACCATATCATGACACCATCCCAACAACGATCTAAACTAGATGCCTCTAATTTATCAATTGTAAGTTTTACGTGGCTTAGGGCTTTCAAAGATAGAACCGATCTTACCTACGAACATGGAACCACAATGATGATAATCAAATTATTAGCAACTCGTTGTAAATCAGATATTGACTATAGTAGGAGAGACAGACACCCGCTAGCCACTGATGCAAAACTAGTTGCATGTCAAGCGTGGAATAGGTCTCATGTGCGAGGACATGTAAAGTTAGTCCGGGCCGCTTCATCCCACTATGCCACCAATATCCAAAATACATGAAAGAAGCAATAACACGATCATCATTGCCCACATACTCATATGTGTACTACCCGTGCAAAGCATCTACGCATAGATCAGGCTCTGATAACACTATTGGGTTCGCAGCATAGAAAACAAAAAATTTCCTACGATGGGAACTATTATACGCCAAGATTTATCTACTCGATAAAAGCAAGGGGCGGATATACATCCACAGAGAACATACCCTCGTAGACCGACAAAGCTTTGTTAAAAAGATGGAACTCGTGGATGATGTAGTTGAACGCTTGCTGATCTCAAGATCGTGTGGAAGTCCTAGCGCTGCAAATCAGCAGCGCATCCATCCTCGCACACACATTCATGCCACCGAACAACCTCCACCTCCTTGGTCTAGCGATACAGAGGAAACATCAACTCCTTCCAGATGAAATGCCACCGGGAACATGTATCTCGCTAATCCGAGACCATGGGGGAATAATTCTAGAAGGGGAGAGAGATCCTTCACGAGGAGGTGTAAGTAAGAAGGAGTGAGAGGGGGGACTTTTATAGGAGGAGGGGGTACCCCTCCCCATGGCCGGTGCCCCATGGGGGGTGACCCCTCACCTCCCCCATTCATGTGGTGGTAACCCCCTCCACATAAATAAGCCCCTTCACATTCTCTATTAAAGTCTCCACTTAAAATGCATTGAATTTCTCCAAATTTAATGCTCTCTCATTTAATAAAACTCTTTTATTAATTTTATTCAGAATTTTGTTAATTACTTTAATTAACAAACATTCACATAAAACCCCTACAACATTTCAATATACATGCAGAACTAATTTCAGTAATTTCACCCAAAACAATTTCGGTGTCTATTGAATTAATTCCAGCGCTTTGCAATTCATTTTTCTGAAACATAGTTGCTCCAAATGGTGTTGGTATCCCTTAAGTGTGTAACCCTACGGTTCGTGAATATTGCAGACATGATCGAGACCCCTCTCAGATCAATAATCAGAAGCGGGACCTGGAGATCTATCCTGACTCCCACACATTCAACGATGACTTCTATGATCGTGAGAACCTTTAACGCTAGTAACTAAATCCCTTTGTCTCGCGATATATTACATGTCTAAGACACGATCATCGGTATCTCCATACCTAGTTTGATCTCGTTGCCAACATGTACTCTTTTCTTGTTCCCGTGATATAACATTCTAGTGATCACATCACTTGCTTGCAAGCTATCTTAATGTGATATCATTGAGAGGGCCCAGAGTATATCTATCCGTCATCGGGATTGACAAATTCCACTCTTGATCCATGAGACTCAACATAACACCTTCAGAATACCCGAACCCATCCTTATAGTCACCCTGTTACGGTGTGATGTTTGATGTTATCAAAGTATTCTTTCGGTGTTAGCAATTAACATGATCTCATGGTCTAAGGATAAAGATTACTTTGTATGATGCTATAGCAATATAAACATAATGACTTTGATCGTAATGCTATACTTCGGATGAATGTTCATCACATCATTCACCAATGTTGTGACCTCCTTATTAGCAACATGCAATGTCCATGTTTAGGAAATCTTGAGCATCCTGTTAATCAACGAGCTAGTTTATAGAGAGGCATAACTAGGAACATTCTATTTGTTTATTAAACACACATGTATTAAGGTTTCCGTATTAATACAATTATAGCATGCAAAATAAATATCTATCATATACCTAGAATACATATAATAACAACTTTATTATTGCCTCTCAGAGCATATCCTCTTCACAAGCGATGATCAAGGTTTCCTGATCATGGGGCATTTACGCTAATTGACAGTGAGGTCATATCATTGGTGAATAATGTGATGGACATTCCTCAAAGATTGCGACACGATAAAGTCACAGAGTTCATTGTTGCAATAGCTAAAACATAGTATCCTTCTCGTTAGTCCGTAAGATCATATTAATCACTATTTCTCGAGGCTGCTTTGACTGCATCAAATGTCACTTGGTAACACAGTGATCATAAAGGTGTACGTTGGGTATTCCAAAGGAATAGTAGATGACATGTGACTCAAGTGCGGGATTTGTTCACCCACGTGACGGGTAAGATATATACGGCCGGCTTGGTGAGATTACATCCATAAATGTTGCAACATATGACTAGGTCATAGGGATGTAATATCACGGTAACAAGTGAAACATAACTTGTCGGTAACGATATTGAATACGGTATCTGATACCAATGATCGAATCTCGGACAAGTCGTATCAGAGAAACAAAGGGAATTGGACTCGATGTTTTATGGTTCAAACGACATTATCATCGTGGAATGCATAGGGGTCATTATGGGCTTCCTGGTCCCTCTATGGATCATTGATGGAGATCATGTTTGTGCCATTCCTGGGCAGTGGGGAAATACACTTAAGGGTACGATGAGCTAGAGATCCTTTGTAAGTTGAAATCACCATATGAAATAGAAAAGGAAACCGGAAAAGTTCCATGAGAGAACCGGAACCGTTCCGAGAAAGTTCTAAAGTCATTCGGAGGAAATCGAAAGGGAACTGAAAGGTGTTTCGGGTCAAATCGGATTTTGTATTATGTATTAACATGTCAATTAATGTAAGTAATGTTAAATATAATATTAAAATCTAATTTGAAAGGGTATTCCACTAATGGGCCAAATTCCTAGGGAAAAGGGCTCATGAGGGAAAACCGAAAGAGGGAAGGGCCAAGGCCCAACCACCACTTGGGGCCCACCCGGCCAGTCTAGGGCTATGTGTGGGTTGGGGACCACCTCTGACTGGCTAGCCCATGGATCCCTAGGGGCCCATGGCGCCTCCCCCTATCTCCCTTGTTTAGTCCCACATGGGAAACCCAAAGGGGAGGGCACACCTCCCTCCACCTATATAAAGGGGTGCCCATGGGTGGGAATAGACACACCAATTTGAGATGTTCTCTAAGGCATTTTCCTTAGAGATTTCCTCCCTCTCTCTCTCTACATAGTTGTCTCCACGCATTAGCACGGTCCCAACAAAGGACTGTTCGCGCAAGAGAAGGCGCACCTGTAGCATGTCGTTGTGCTGCAGGAATTACAAGCCGGAGATCTACTTCCACACCCCCGGCGGGATCGGGGAGCCGGAGGTTGTCATCATACACCGTATGTGTACGGAACCGCGAGGGTCCACACTTGGGGCACCTTGGATGTCGCGAGACGGAGCTACTACACAATGAAGATGGAGCAAGGGGTGACCTGCGAGGAGCTTCGTGACCTTGAGGTCAACTACGAGTTCGACTACTTCAACCAAGTTCCCCATGGAACGTTAACCGCGTACGGTCTACAAGGGTATGTATTCTATATGCTCCAGTCGTTACTGCATTACTACATAGTTATATCTTGGGCGTTAGGGAGTTCTATCGTAGGAATTTTTTGTTTTCTGCTAGGGACCCCTTCACAAGTGTGGTGGAGGGTTCCTATACTAAGTACCTAGCTCCAGGGTGTGACCGTCTACAGTTGCATGCAATAACACTTAGAGATGTGTTGGACCTATAGGAGGAAACTCCTGCTATGGGTGAAACAGAGGGAAACCGGTGGAACCATGGACCCAACCTTGGTTTTCCATGTAGGTATGGCCTAAAAATTCCTAAAACAACAAAAAAGTAAATTGGTCAACCCTTGTACGGAGAATTCTAGGGGCTAGACCTACGGGGCCCACAGATTATAGTTTTCCTAGAAAAAGGACAGCCGGAGCACTGGAATGCCATGAAAACCTATATATGGCTCTAGCATACATTGATAAGTGTGGTGGAAGTTCCTATATGAAGTGCCTAGCTCCAGGGTGTGACTTTTTACAGTTACATGCAATAACACGTACAGAAGTGCTGGACTTGTAGGAGGAAACTCCCGCTATAGGTCAAACAGAGGAAAACCGGTGGAACCATGGGCCTAGGCTTGGTTTTCTATGTAGGTTTGTCCTAAAAATCCTAAATCGAGAAAAAAAATACATTGGTCAACCCTCGTATGGAGAATGCTAGGGGCTAGACCTGCGGGGCCCACGGATTAGGGTTTCACTGGAAAAGGGCCGCTGGAGCACCGCAATGCCATGAAAACCTGTGTGTGGCCCTAGCATACATGCGGAAGTGTGGTTAAAGGTTCCTATATGAAGTACCTAGCTCCCGGATGTGACCTTATACAGTTGCATGCGATAACACTTAGAGAAGTGCTGGACTTGTAGGAGAAAACTCCCACTACAGGTGAAATGGAGGGAAACTGGTGGAACCATGGACCTAACCTTGGTTTTCCATGTAGATATGGCCTAAACAATCCTAAACAACCTTGGTCAAACTTCGAGAAGACTAAATAAGAAGAAATATGAGTTGATGACTATGTGATCTAAGATGATCTCCCAGTCAGTTGCCTATAGGGTTAAGGCGTGACTTGGGCTCAACACTTCAACAAAATTCTTCTACTAATGATCATGCTCCATAATGAGATTGACTATGATGTAGCCATAATGAGATTGAGGTATGAATTGTATCCTCTTAATTAATGGATGTTTACTTTGATACTCGTCGACCATGCTCCACGACAAACTAATCCTAAGGTCGTGGTCTAATGCATAAGGTATTCTTGGATGGCTAAGCCAGGATGGCCACATATGAATTCCTAGCTCGTTGGGAATCATAATTCCCAGAGCTAGGAGTTTATTGGCGTACCCAGACATTTTGAGTTGGTGCTCACTAACGGAGCTATTCTCTTCCATCATGCAGCTAAAAAACTTTTCAGAAGCTTCATAACTCTCTACGGCAACATGGTTATCGAAAATCATTCTCAATCACCCATTGTATCATATGCATTGTTGTGCTCGGATGCTTTTGAATCTCAGGCTCTAACCCATACAAGATGTAATGAACTAGGTGGTGATCCTCCTTCCGAGTTAAGAAAACATTTTTCTCATCATAAGAAGCATCTTCAACAAGAGGGAGTCCTAGAGGTGCATCTAACACATAGCTCCTTTGAGCAACCGAGTGGATAATCCTCAGATTAAGGGCCCAGTCAGTAAAGTTGCTACCATTGGTTTTAAGTTTATCTTTCTCCATGAACACACTAAAATTGAAAGCACGTGGTGCCATGATCTACAACATATTTGCAAATACTATTTAGACTACTCAAAAATAATATCCTTCTAGTTGTTTTGGTGATTACACGACCCATTCACTACGGCAAAACCGATCATCACGTGAGATGGTGTAGCTTTAAAGGCGAACATTGACATGTTCATCATATCATTCATATGACTAATGCTTTACCTTTAGGTTCGGGTTCCAATGCCATGTCTGTAGATGCTAGGCTCACCAAGTAGAATCTTAGTATTCACATGTGTAAATCTGTCTTACACCTGTTGTATGCGAACGTATATTCTATCACACCCAATCATCACGTGGTGCTTTGAAACAATGAACGTTCTTAATGGTGCATACTAAAGGAAGAACATATTCTATCTTGATATTTCAGTGGGAGGGATCATCTTATAATGCTACCGCTAAGAACTAAGCAATACATAAGCAAAATAAGATTCATAAAAGGGATAAACATCACATGCATATATAATGTGATATGACATGGTCCTTTCTTGCACTTGATCTCCATCTTGTGCTCCATGGTGTGATCTCCATCATTCCACCAGCGTGGCTCCAAGGTCCATGATGCCACCATCTTGGTTGTTCTCCACTAATTTAAATTACATGGATTTCCATTTATGGCACGTAGGCCATAAAAGAATAAAAATAACCATATGGCTCCAGTCGGTTGTCATAACTTACAAATAATATCATCATATACATATAATTTGTAACATATGACCATATGACACCACATACCATGCAAAAATGAGTTAGATGCCTCTAATTTATTTTTGCATATTTTACGTGGCTTTGGGATTACAAAGAACCGTTCAAAACTAAGTCCTTCAAACCACAACGGTGATAAAAAATATTAACAACCCATTGTAAATAAGATCTTAACTATAGCACGAGAGATAGATACCCGCTATCCACTTATGCAAAACTAGTTGCATGTCAAGCGTGGAACTGGTCTCATCTACGAGGACATGTAAAGTTAGTCTGGGCCACTTCATCCCACTATGCCACTAAGATCCAATATACAAAAAAGTTGCAATAACATGTTCATCAACACCCACATCCACATGTGTTCTATTCATATAGAACATCTATGTGTAGATATGACTTTGATACCACTAAAGGGTTCACAACATAGAAAACAAAAAATGTACGATAATTACGCCAAGATCTAATCTAGTAGATGCTAGTAACGAGTAATGGGGTAACCAGAATAACTTACCCTCGAAGATCAAAAGCTTTTATGAAATTAGACTCCATTGATGTTGTAGTCGTTCACTTGCCGATCTCAAGATCGAGTAGAAGAACTCAAAATAGTAGAGCATCTATCCTCGAGCACACGTGAAGCTCCTGACAACCTCCACGCCCACACTCCAGTAGAGCAGCGGTAGCAGCAGATCTTTCTCGAGAGAATCCAACAGAACATGTACTTAGTTAATCCGAAGTCATTGGGAAATGCTAGAGGGGGAAGAGAACCTTCACGAGAAGGTGGTGCAAATGGAGAGGATGTAGAGGCATCCTTTTATAGGGGAGGGGTATGGCCGCCAGCCATGGGAGGGTGCCCCCACCTCTCCCTCATGATGGGGTTTGTTGCATGGAAAAAAATTCCTATAGTTGCAACCACCAAGATCATATCTAGGAGATACATGTAACAATTTCAGATGGACTCACCCTCGAAGACCATACCACGAGATAACATTCCCACAAATAAATGTGGTTGTTCTAGAGTGTACTCGACCGTCCTCAAGGATGCGATGACAGTGCCACATGTGCAACACCTCCGTAATCAGTCACACATATGGTGTGCCGACGACTCTAGAACCCTTGCTCCATTCGGGAAGTAGAAGTAGTGGATCCCCGGAAACTCCAACAGTGCTACGCCAAGGTAGAGATGGTATAGGGGAAGATCTCGAGCAGGGCTTCGCCTAAGAACCTTTTCTAGTGGAAATGGACAACGCTAGCAAGAGGGAGAAGATGCCAACCAAAGGGCATATGAGAGGAGTGGACAAGTGTGTGAGAGGGAGGAGGTCCCCACCTCCTTTTATAGGGGAGAGGGGGACACGCCCTCCTCCTTGTCTGGCGCCATGGGGTTCCCCCTCCCCTCCTCTCAGTCATGTGGGTGGACACTCCACTCACACATAATTCAATCTCCACTCAAAAAACCAAAGGTCTTTCAATTAAAGCACTTTAATTCTCTTGTTTTAATGCAACTAAATTTTGTGAACACTTTATTTAATGAGTACTTTATTTAATGAACACATTAACATTTTATTTCCTTGCTTTGTTTCGATACCCCGAAACCATTTCAGCAGATTCGACAGAACAAATTCCTGTGATGTCCATTATCTTCTCCGGTGTTCCCTATCCACTCAAATGCGTCGACTACCCTTAAGTGTGTCTCCCTACGGGTCACGAACTGTGTGGACATGATCGAGACATTCTCTGATCAATAATCATTACCGGGACCTGGAGATCCATAATGACTCCCACCAGTTCATGTGATGACTTAGTGATCGCGTGACCTTTTATTCGCAGTTACCAATTCATTTTGTCTTGTGATATTTTACTTGTCTGCGATCCGATCATTCGGTATCATTCATACCTAGTTCGATCCCATTACTAACAAGTACTCTTTTCTTATTCCCGTGATATAACATTCTTAGTGATCATTATCACTTGCTTGCAAGCTATGACAATGTGATATCACCAAGAGGGCCCTGAGTATATCTCTCTGTCATCAGGATGGATAAATCCCACTCTTAATCCACGAGCCTCAAATAACACTTTCCAAGTACCCGACGATATCTTTATAATCACCTTGTTACGGTGTGACGTTTGATGCAATCAAAGTACTCTTCCGGAGTCAGTGATTGACGTGATCCCATTGTCTAAGGATTAGAGTTACTTCGAATGACGTTATAGTAGTGTAAACATAATGACATGATCATGTTACTATACTTTGGGAGTATGTTCATCACATCATTCAACCAATATTGTGACCTTGTTATTAACAACATCCAATATCATGATCAGGAAACCTTGATCATCTGTTAATCAACAAACTAGTGTAATGAGGGGCATCAGTCAGAGTTTTAAAAACCGGACCGGTTCGGTGGTTTAACCAGAAAAAACCTAAACTGATGGACTCACCGGTTTTTTAAGAGGCACCGGTCTAAACAGCAAAATACTGGGAAAATAGATGTTTACTAGAGGAATCGAACTCGTGAATCTTATGTTAGGCATAAATAGCAACACGTAAAACCGAATACCACTTGGACACACCATGTTTTTGTGATTACATATTTAAATATACATTATAGCTACCTTTATGGTCATTTTGTTCCAAATTTTCTTCAATTTTGATGAAAAAGAACCGTTTTGTGTCGCCATCGAACCAATTAAACCGGTGATCCAACCAGGAAACCAGTGAACCAGTCGCCTCACCGGTTCACTAACCGGTTCGATTTTTAAAACAATGGGCATCACTAGGAACCTTTTTTTTGTTTATTAAACACACATGTATTAACGTTTCTGGTTAACACAATTATAGCATGAGAAATAAACATTTATCATAATCATGGAATAATATAATAACCACTTTATTATTGCCTCTTAGGCATATTCCTTTCACCTCATTCATGTGGTGGACACTCCACTCACATAAACTCCTCCTCCACTCACATACATTTAATATCCACTAAATTAAATGCATTGCTCTCTTAAATAAAAACACTTATTTTTATTCAAAATTATGAATTACTTTAGTTAACAAACATCTATTATATATTAAAAGTACATGATGGGCTAACCAGAAAATAGAGAAATAGCTAGAAAATCCCACAATAAACAGAAACATCTGGACGTCTATTTTTTAGATCGGTAAACCACAGCCATTTGATCTTTCTAACTTAAACTACCGACATTTAGTGCTAAATAAATTACCCACCTCTTCCATTATGTGCAAATACCTTTTCGTTTCCTTTTGCCATGAAAAGAGAACTTCTCGCATGGCCGTGACCTAGCAGATGCCGGCACCACCGAACTCTACGTCAAATGTGTCGCCTCGACTATCTGTTACGAGTACAAAGAAGCCAGAAGCAGCTCTCCATGCCCCGTGTATTCTCATGGACCTCAAAGTCACGTCCCATATGGTAGGATCTTTTCTGCTCTCGAATAAAGGCGGAGAAACCCATACAAGGAAGATCTATCTTCATCTGATCATTAGTCTTCTCAAGCATGCTGGATAGGTCATTCCTCTGTCCAATCTCACAGCCCGTGCACGCGTGGAAGTCAAAAGATCAGAAGGTAGGAAAACGACCATGGAAATCTCTCGCGATGCAGGTTGTGTATGTTCGGCAAGCAGTTTTTTTAATTCATGACAGTCCAGTTTCATAGGTCGTGCACATGGAAGTCAAGAGACTAGAAGATAGCCAAATGACCATGGAAATCTCTAGCGATTGCAGGTTGTGTGTGTTCAGTAAGCGGTTTTTTTAATTCATGTCAGCTCGCTAGGTGCCCAAAGTATTATATCTAATTATTTGTCATAAATTTGTCTAGATATGTATCTATATGTGTTTTGGTGCATAGATATAGACAAATCTAGATAAATCTGCGATATCTAATTTGAAACGGAGCGAATACCAAAATTTTAACAACTAGATGAGACTCTGCAAAGTAAGCGTACTCTCCATGAAACAAACTATTGTTCATACATATCTAATTATGACTATTTCGCGAAGGAACATCATTATTCCCCTCCTATTTATTGTTCATATTTAGTTTAAACCGGTACTATACCATGTACAAATTACCAATGTATGGCAAGTCAAGATCAGTAGCTTAACCAAAGCTTACTAGGAATAAAAGCAAGTGCAGGATCTATTTTCACAAAAGCGAGCAATATCAACATGCATAGTTTTAGCTAATCCAACTGTTCCTATAATACGTAGCCTCCGTGCACCTTTTCAAGTCTGATGGAGCTCCATCCTTCAAACAGCAACAGGAAAGCTATGCTTCAGAATGAAGTGCGACAGTCCTTATAATCATTTAAAGAAATCATATGGGTTGAACATTGGGGTACCTCTATAGCTCTTAGAATATGTTGTCCTTATAGTCATTTAAAGAAAGTATATGCTTTTGAACATATGTACCTATATAACAGCTAGAATATGTTGATATACCTTCAGAAACACTTCGACTATTTGATTTGATATAGGCAAATTGTTACACTTTGTAAAAATGGAAACTTAACAATTAATCATGTCAAATAGGAGAAAAAATAATTTGCTTATTTGAACTGATTGTCGAGATTAAGAGAAATTACTGGAACATACCAGTCTTGGAACACATACCTTATTTGTCATAAAAAATAGCTGTTGAGTAATCCGTAAAGGTTTAATTTTGAAAGAATCGTACTAAGAAGGAACCATTGCGGTTATTGAGGCTCAAAATAAAATAACATCGAACGCAGCAGCAGATGCAACTTATTTCTTCAAATAGATGAGATCCAAAAACAATCAGGTAGAAAAAACGCTAGGATTAAAAATCAATCATCAAATACCAATTCACCAATGGCGCCAGACATTTTGTTGGTGGACACATGGAGAGCAGTCGGCGAGCTAACGTATGGTGCTGGCTAAGATGGCGCATGACCTATCAACAAAGAACATAGTCGGTGTTTAGATGCAGCCTTGCAGGTTACAGTAGTAGATATCAACCAGATGTGCTACAGTTGCTAGAGAAGGCTAATGAAAAATAGGACTACTGGAGGGCCGGAGTCTCACTGGGAAGATCGATAGAAGTAATCTATGGCACAAAATTAGTAGAAGTTTCTAGAGAAGGCAGGGTAGGGGAGTTGGGCCGACGATGTGCTTGGTAACTGAAACAGGAAGGGAAAGAGACTGCTCTGGGATTTCAAGTGTGGCTCATAAATAATCATCAAAAGAAAAATTGCTAACATGAAAGAATGGTGAGGTGACATAGGTGCATGTTGAAAAAAACTACCCTAAGTGGCGTTGCTCATATTTATCTATTATAGATTACATATATCAAATAAGCTAGCAAAGTAAATTTTAAACTATGGATTTGTTTTTATTTCCTATTGTATCTGCTGAATCATTTTCTTAGTGTTAGGACTTGGGATCTAAGATGAGGCAGGCGCCAGAGAAACAGGACGAAGATATGCCGTCCTCTCAGCAACCACGCTTCTAATGTTGCAATTGAAAATTTGACTTCTGTTGTTAAACCATTTTTATGAATTCTTTGGTATGTGCTTCTTTTTTGTCATACAATGTATTTTTATAGTTACAGAACAAAAGATAGGCCATAAATTTTGTGGTTACAAATTGGTAGATGCTTTTGACTTAGCTGATCATTACACATTGTTTTTACTTTAATTGAGTTATGTTGCTAAATGTTACGGTCCCACACAATTACGAAGTTTTCATTAATTATTATATTTTTAGGCTTCAAAAATATATTTTGTGCAACAAAGAGGAACCTATATATAGTTTTTGAGTGCCACATATAAAATCAACTTGAATAATCATGGTCTAGCGCTAGTCATTTGTGTGTGATACTATATGACTATCGAATTAATCCAGTTCACTACATGAAGTACGGATAATAACTATAGTATGGATTGGTGATCTGTAAATGATATTAGATCAACACAAGGAATTATAGTTCTACTCCAAATTAAGGATCTCCTTGATCAACACAAGGAATTATAGCTCTACTCTAAATTAACGATGTCATTGCGAGATGGCCAATTAGTTGTACCATGAAAATACCTACATTCTCTTAGATATACATCAATATACATGGTCAATTTGTTGTATATTTCGCGAATGAATTCAATAAAAACATTTACTTCATTTTTACTTGGGACTGCTTAATTTTACATCTACACCTTTTATTTGATGGCGACCACATTCATTTGATTTTTTAATGTGAAAAATAATGTTTCTATTATGCATGTAATGATATTATAATAATAAACAATTGCAAGTCAATGCCTTAAAAACTGTATTTTAACGTCCTACAAGTATTTTAAACATAAGAACAATACTTTTCATTAAACTCTATATGAACCTCTGGGATTCGCTATATTTATTGTAGAGAGGATACATATATTGAAGTGAAAAATATTATAATCACAATTAAATATAGCAAAAGTAAATTTCATCGCTTCAAATATCAATGGTAAAGATCTGAACTTTATTACTATCTCAAATCGAAAAAGAGAAATAAGGCCTCGCCCGTGCCATGCACGGGCCACTGTGCTAGTTTGTATAAAACCCCTTGCATTATTTTTATATCACATCTGAAAACAATTTCAGCAATTTGAGCCGAAACAATTCCGGTGATCATCAAAACAATTCTAGCTCTAACAATATTCTCTGATTTGTTTTATCTGCCCAATAGTGTCGGTATACCTTAAGTGTGTCACCCTACGATTCGCAAATAATGCAGACATGATACAGAAACCTCTCTGATCAATAATCACAAGCGGTACCTGGAGATCCATATTGACCCCCCATATTCAACGATTACTCTAGTGATCGTGTGAACCATTAATGTCATAACCAATTCCTTTTGTCTCGTGATAATTTATTTGTATAATATCTGGTCATAGGTATCAACAATACCCTAGTTTGATCTTGTTCCCGACAAGTAATCTTTACTTGTTCCGTGATATAACACCCTTGTGACCTAGTCATATGCTTGCAAGCGGTGTTAATGTGATATCACCGAGAGGGCCCAGAGTATATCTCTCCCTCATTAGGATGGAAAACACACACTCTTGATTCATGAGCCTCAACTAATACTTTTAGAGTATCCAATGACATCTTTAGAATCACCCTGTTACAGTGTCACATCTGATGGAATCAAAGTACTCCTCTGGAATCAATGAAGACATAATATCATGGTCGAAGGATTAGGGTTACTTCGTATGTGTTTGATGTATAAATGTAAACTTAATGACTAGATCATATTGCTAAATCTACTTTTTGGGTGTATGTTCATCATATCATTCTTCTAACGACATGATCTTGTTATTAACAACATCCAATATTCATGATCAGGAAACCTTGATCATTGGTTAATCAACGAGCTACTTTATATGAGAGGCAATACTAGGAACTTTACACATGTATTAATGTTTCGATTAATAAAATTCTAGAATGAGAAATAAACAAAAATCATAAACTGGGAATAAAATAATAACATATTATTATTGCCTCTCGGGTATATTCCCTTCAGGCAGAGATCTAGACCCTCGACCAGATAGATGATACTGCATGCCTCTCTGCTGATGAATGGTCACACCATTATGCCCTGGACACCTCAATAGTGGAGATCTACAAGGGCGGGAAAATATTCTGGAGACAAAGGAGTCACCAAAATTGGCTCCTCAAGGAGATGCGAACATTGCATACTTCCATGTTGTGGCAAATGTTCGTCATAGGAAGTGCTCCATCCCATGCCTATGGGATGAGAAGAACCTCTTGGAGGAGGCAGGGAATCTATCTTCCAATAAAGCACTCTTCTCAGTAGGACCCTACAGAAGGGTCACCTTGGCGGAGGACTTCTGCCATCTGGGGCCAGGGTCACTGCTGATGAGAATGTGGATTTCACCCTCCCATTCCTCCTGGGAGAGGTAGAGTGGGCAGTGAAGACCATGGAGGTCAACTCTGCCATGGGCCGTGATGGCTTACCTATGGCCTTTTCTAGGCTTTCTAGAAGGAACTACACTAGGATGCTAGTGATATCCCACCTTAATTTTGGCGTAATCACCATGATCCCTAAAGTGGTAGGCCCTTCGGACATTCAACAATTTAGACCCATCACTATGCTTAATGTCATCCAACACATCTTCACGGAAGTATGCTCATCTCGTTTGGCCCCGTCTCGGAGAGACTCACCCATCAGTATCAGTTTGCCTTCCTCAAAGTTAGATTAATACATGGTGGGGTTCTCGCACTACATGAGATTATCCATGAGGTCAAATCCAGGAGGTTGAAAGGCGTCTTTCTGAAATTAGATTTTAGAAGACCTACCATCGACTGGATTGTCTGTTTCTTTGCCAAGTCCTCTGGCGACGAGGCTTTGACGACCACCTGATCACTTGGATCATGCAATTCATCATCACCGGGAGCGATGCGATCAATATCAATAGCGAGATAGGTCCATACTTCCACCCATCCTATCCCATATCACCCTTCTCTTTAATACAACGGTGGACGCACTCACATAGATACTAGAAAAAGCCAAGTGCGTCGGCCATATCTCTGGGGTGGTCGGCCACCTTCTCCCAGGAGGAGGGATCACACACCTACAATATACGGACGACTGATGCATGTAAAATGCATCCATGAACTTTGTCGTTTATTGCTTCAGAATCATTATTATTTTGCAACATTATTATATTTATTGAGACTAACCTACTAATAGTTGAAAAAATTCACAAGTTCTTGTTTTACACTTTGTTGTGTAGGGAATACACAAAGATGGAAGGAAACCGCTTATTATGGTGGAATATGGAAATTCCTGGAATCGAACTCTTTTCGATTGCCAGAAACAACTCCAAAGATGACGTCCAATAGAAAATGTGTATAAAGTAAAGTTGTGGATAATTTTATGATCAACAATTTAGATATACAATTCAGCCCAATCGGAATCCGGATGAATTTTTTATATCCATATTATTGTGGAGGACAGAAGCAGTTTCGGGACTCCAAAAATATGTGACGTGGTTGACTCAAACTCCTTCTATTTTTGATGATTTCGGCCCAACCATGACTTGATGGACTCATTAAGCACATATGGGACTCCTAGGAAGGTTCTAGAGATGCCTAAGAGCCCCTGGATCCAAGGGGCATCCATCCTATGGCCAAGATTGCATCTCCACCACTATATATTGAGAGGAAACCCTACTTTTGGAGGCATCCACCCATGGCCACGAAATTCCCCCTCCTTGGGATCCCCCAAGGAGGGGGATAAGCTCCTCCACACCATCACCATGTCCGAGGAAGAACAAGGGGCAAGGTGCCTCCATGCCCTAGGGCCAACGCCGCCCTAGGGAGCCATCGGGGCGCCGCCTCTCCACCATGCCATGGCCTCCTCTTCCCCTTGGGGAGGCTCATCTACATCACCATATACTACAAGATCCTATCATCCCCCAGTATAATCTCTTGGCAAACATGATGTATGATGCAATATATTATTTTCTGCTGATGTATTGTATGACTATGGTGATGTTTGAGTAGTGAATTGTTATGGCAATTGTGATCTAGTTTGCTTTGGTTGCATATAAGTATATATTATCTTCTATGATGATCTTGATGCACTAACATATGATTACACACATATGTTGGGGGATGCACAAGGTTTTCACCGTTTTATGTTTAGAGAATGAGGGATAGACAGAGTTTGACAAAAGCCGAATCCCATGTCTTCGAAATATATGTAGTATTAATTCATGGTTAATCAATAGGGGCATTATTGTTGGGACCTTAGATATAAATGCAGTGGTTGGAATTTATGTCTTAATATTCCCTTTTTTTGTTCTTAATTGGCCTTGGCATCAATCACTAGTGGTGTATTATCTCGTATCTATGGATACACCTAGTTATGGCTCCTCCTAGAAGAAACAATAAAAAGACTATATATGTGCTTCACTAATTGTGACAACCAAATGAATGACATAGAAATTTGCCTAAAATTTGCTCACATATATTATCCACATCCACTCCACTAGCTCCACTTCATTTGCATTATTTTACTTATAGTATTTATTTCAACTACTTTATTGTTTTCTTTTTAAAACCAAAAACAACCACACATACACTTTAGATCCTAGCTTTGCATAGAAGGCCATATAAGTGGGTTCTAGGGCTTTAGAGAATATATAGTTTATCTTCAGCTCCTCGTGGGTTCGACACTCAAATACTTATCGAATTGTACTATGGTTATCCTCTGCACTTGAGGGTTATTAAGATATTTTTCTGGCACCGTTGCCTGGGAGCATAGCACTAGGATTCTATTCTTGTTTGCATTGCTAGTTTATTTTTAGTACCTTGCATATAAATTTGAAACCCAAAAAAATATAAAATAAAATTCTCACAATGATGTGTATGATATGCTAGTCAAATATGCTGAAAGATTTAATATTCCCTTGGGCACTAACTTTTTGAATGCAAAAAATCACGATGAAAGTGTTAGGGAAGAACATGACAAAAGGCTAAGCTTGGGGATGCCCATGCATCCTAAAGAAAAGGGGATAGAATATAAAGACAAAAAAGTGGATGAAGAATGGAGTATCTACCCATCTCCCACTCCCAACAAGGGTAACACACAAATTCCCATGAACAACTCTTCTTATAATGATGATGGTCTTTCATTGCCTAGTAGTCCTCTATGTGGAACAATTATGTCTAATATATGGGAGGATGAAAGTGATATAATTGAGTTATATGATCCATTATGCTCATCAGATGACTTTTGTTTATTTGGTGAATCTATTCAAAACTATGACATTAAGTTTGCTTTTGATGCTTGCAATGATTATGAAAGAGGAAGAGATGCATAGGAATAAATTTAGACTCAAGCTACTGATCATTATGTGCATTGAATACCACAACCTTTCTGCTATTTATTCATATATAAAATGCCAATGCATAGGAATAAAGTTAGACTCAAATGTTAATGTCTATGTGCTTTATGGTGTGCTCCATATGCTTTCAAATACTATTATATTTGAGCACACCTTGATATCCATATAATATGTAAAATAACTTTAGATACTGTTATTTAACAATTAGTTTAAGATTTTAACTAAATATAAAATTTGGGAGAGCAAATGAAAAGGATTAGCAATGGAGAAGTTGGGGTCGACCTTGAGCATGTGTTGTTCATGCCAATGGAACCATTGCAAATCCTATATCATTAAAACTTTCTCCACATAAAAACAAAATAAAAAGAGTGTCTCTTTTGTAATATATTAGCTTCTTTAGTAAAATGGTTTCTCAATAATTACTAAGTTTTGCATCATGGTAGAAATTATTATATCATTTGTTTGGAGAACTAACCATTTTGTAGGCATTGAAGTAACATGAAGATGAAAATATTTCTTTGTTTGAGATGAGTGACATGATATGATGAGAAATAAGTAGAGTACAAGAGCTAGCAAAACCACAAGCTTGGGGATGCATGCGCATCCCCCTCTTCTTTCAAGTATTCAAGTAATATCATTCCAAACTCATGTTTAAGTTTTACCTTCATGTTTTTGTTTGTATGTTTGTGGAAACCATGTTTGAATTAACTTTTTGTTTTGTTTCGACCTTATTTTGCATATTCTTTATAAAAACAAAATATCAAAAAGATTTTATGTTTATTTGGTTATTTTTTCTTCTTCTTGTGTTTTGTTTTTAAAACTTTAAAACATTTTATGGTTCTTCATTTGGTTCTAATTTGCTTCTTGTTTTTCCTTAAAACAAAAACAACAAAAAGATTTTATGTTTTTTTCATTTGGTTCTTATTTGGTTCTTTTTATAAAACCCAAACAACAAAAATATTTTATGCTTTTTCATTTTTGTTTGCTTCTTGCTTTTCATCTTTCATAAAATAAAAAATAACAAAAAGATTTTGTTTCTTCTTTGTTTGCTTCTCTTGATTCTTTCTTGGTTCTTTTCGCTTCTTTTAGTTTTTGGTTTTTGGACATTTGTTTTATGTTAAAATAAAGTTTTTATCTTTTTTAATACCTACAAAAGTAATGTACCAAGTTTTACCCAGTTTGGTTGTTAAAAGTTGAAACATATATTTGGATTTGAAAATTTCTGCACGTTGCTGTTGACCAAACGATTTTTATGATTTTTTTATGTAACTCTGATTGAGATAAATTTTCTACTAAAGTTACAACTTGTCATCCTCTATAAACACAAAAATTGGCTAAAATTATTGACATGTTTAAGTGGGTGAAATAAATATGTTTTGTAGCTTCTATTTTTCTGGACAAAATCTGTCTTTTGTTGCAAGAGTGGCCTTTTTGCGTTTTGATTTGATCCTTTTTGAATATTTTGATATTTTATGGATATTGGCCACTTAAGTAACTCTCTGTACATTTAAAACCAAATTTTATTTGGGGCTTTTATCACAGATAGCATTATGTCTTTGTACCACTAATGTCACCCCATAGAAAAGAAATGGGAGAAAGTTTTGTGTTCAAGTTTATTGACAGGGAATAGAGGAACACCACACTAAGAGTTATCCAAGAATGGTGAATAACATAATCTTGGGGATTCCCAAGTCACCCCACTGGACCAATCAAGTTCTCGGTTTGCAAACCTCTAAACTTTGTTTTTTGAGCAACATAGAATGATCGTAGAAACTTAGAGCATCTTTGTCTAGTTTTATGTCTAGTTTTGCATGTTTCCTTGAGAATAAATGTAACCACCATGATAGATGTTTTGCATGCTTAGAAAATATCTACTGAAACAATCTATCCAATGATTAAATTCCTTGATGAGAATGAGTTGTGTGCTATCAAAATAAAAGGGAATAAAAGCAAAAAGGTGAAATTCAAAGTCATGCTTAGTGTTGCTAGCTCAAATTCTTTAATGAATGATAATTTGATAGTGCCTTATTTAATGATACCCTTTTCTCATATACATTGATGTTAAATACTAAGGAGCATTGTGTGATGATAAATGTTGGGCACTATGCATCTAATGGCATACTTGTAGATCTTTTTGCTAGCCCAAAAATTCCTATACAAGCAAAGCTTGTTTATCCAAATACCCTTAAAACTAATTTCCACATCATACACCATACATACCTATGTAGCATTAATGCTATTCCAAGTATGTTTCTTATGTTCCTTGTTTTATTTAGCTTCTAAATAATATTGCCCTTATGGTTATGGTTGTCATAAAGAAGTTAGTTGTGGGGTGACCACGAACTTGAAGGCACAACCACCAAAGGTTGTAATGATTTATGTAACATAAAATGGTTTTGTAAGATAAAAAGTGGAAGGAATGATAACAAGGGGACATGAGATACTCTTGTTCTACTTAGTAATCAATGAGTAAACTAAGGGTCATGGGTATTTCAGTACATATGCTCTAGGGAAAAGTGTTGGAAAGGTAGGCACCCGAGGATTCGGCTAGCCATGGAAAGTGAAAATCAAAGGTTGTTTTAGAGCATATGACATGATTGAAATACCCATGAATAAGGTTTATACTGGTTACTAGGAGGGAAAGACCGTTAACTGATGCCATTAAAAAATGGTGAAAGTGTTCGAAAAAAGTTGAACTTCATGTCTATCTTTTTATAATTATTCTTTTCTTTGAACTGGAAAGATGCTAATGATAGGGGTAAATGGAACCAAACACTAATGATGAACTATTGATCAATCATAAACTTAATGAAATAGTGTTTGGAAGCTAAATAGGCCTTTACACATGTTTAATCCATGCTTACTTTCGGTACGAGATATAAAAATATCTTAAGGGAAGATATAAAACTTGGAAGTGAGTCTTCCAGGTCAAGGGCATGAAACTAAGAAGTAAACCAAAATAGAAAGGCATAAAAAAACTCATGCCAATTATAGGAAAGATTCTTCCAATAATTCTATAGGTCATCTAAGTATGCTTTAAGGGTTGTTTTATCTATCATTTGTTTGAACACAAGTCTACTTATTATTGAGCATGTTTGTAGAGTGTGAAAGATATGACTTTTATAGCCCACTTGCTTGTTGTTATTCCTTAAACATTAAACCTAGTGAACTTTGTGTTGCAGTGAAAAATAAGCAAAGCAACAAACTCCAAAGTCCATGTTAATTTTATCACCTTTATGCTCGAGGACGAGTATAGTTTAAGCTTGGGGATGTTTCATGCATGTAAAATGCATTCATGAACGTTGTCGTTTATTGATTCAAAATCATTATTATTTTATAACATTATTATATTTATTGCGACTAACCTACTAATAGTTGAAAAAGTGCACAAGTTCTTGTTTTACACTTTGTTGTTTAGGGAATACATAAATATGGAAGGAAACCGCTCATTATGGTGAAATCTGAAAATTCCTGGAATCGAACTTTTTTCAAAAATTTCTAGACACGTCCCTGAAGATGACGTCCAATGTAAAACTTATAGAAAGGAAAGTTGTGGGAAATTTTATTCTCAACAATTTAGACATAAAATTCGGCCCAATCGGAGTCCGTATACATTTTTTATAGTCCTATTACTGCAAAGGACAAAAGCAGTTTCGGGACTCCGTAAATATGTGACGTGGTTGACTCAAACTCCTTCCATCTTTGATGATTTCGTCCGAACCACGACTTGATGGACTCGTTAACAACAGAGGGAACTCCTAGGAAGGTCCTAGATATGCCCAAGAGCCCTTGGATCCAAGGGGCATCCATCATATGGCCAAGATTACGTCTCCACGACTATATATTGAGAGTAAACCCTACTTTTAGAGGCATTCACCCATAGCCACGAAATTCCCCCTCCTTGGCAGCCCCGAAGGAGCGGGAGAAGCTCCTCCACACCTTCACTATGTACAAGGAAGAAGAATAAGGGGCAAGGTGCCTGCATGCCCTAGGGTCGGCGCCGCCCTAGGGAGCCGCCGGGGCACCGCCTCTCCACCACGACATGGCCTCCTCTCCCCCTTGGGGAGGCTCATCTCCATCACCATCTACTGCAAGATCTCATTATCCCCACTATAATCTCTTGTCAAACATGATGTATGATGCAATATATTATTTTCCCATGATGTATTGTATGACTATGTTGATGTTTGAGTAGTGAATTATTATGGAAATTGTGATCTAGTTTGTTTTGGTTGCATACAAGTATATGTTATATTTTATGATAATCTTTATGCACTAACATATGAGTGCACACATATGTTGGGGGATGCACAAGGTTGTCACCATTGTATGTTGATAGGATGAGGGATAGACGGAGTTTGACAGAAGCCAAATCCCAAGTCTTAGAAATATATGTAGTATTAATTAACGGTTAATCAACATGGATATTATCATGGGGACATTAGATCTAAATGTGGTGGTTAGACTTTATGTCTTAATATTCCCTTGTTTATTCTTAATTGGCCTTGGGATCAATCACTAGTGGTGTATTTGCTCGTATCTATGGCTACACCTAGTTATGGCTCCTCCTAGAAGAAACAATAAAAAGACTATATGTGTGCTTCACTAATTGTGACAACCAAATGAATGAAATAGCAATTTTCCTAAACATTTTCTCCCATAGATTATCCACATCCACTCCACTAGATCCACTTCATTTGCATTATTTTGCTTATATTATTTATTTCAACTATTTTATTGTTATCTAGTTCAAACCAAAAACAACCACACATACACTTCAAATCCTAGCTTTGCATAGAAGGACATATAAGTGGGTTATAGGGCTTTAGAAAATAGATAGTTTACCTTCGGCTCCTCATGAGTTTGACACTCAAATACTTATCAAATTGTACTATGATGATCACACTTGGGGGTTATCAACGACCCAATGATCATGATAGAAGGCTCAGATTTAGACATTGTCGCACTCGAGTAAACAACTGAGGATTAGCAGAGGATATCCGACAATTTCAATTGTCGATTGACCTCATTCCCCATCACTTATTTAGGGATGCCGATACGTGACACCAGGATCCTTATCAAGGACTTGGAACCGCTTGTGGGCAGAGTTCAATCGAGGTCTGAGCTATGGTGTGGTAGATTCACTTTGAAATGCAGCAAGCTGCTATTGATCGACTCCTGCCTGTCCAGCCTACCCATGTATATGATAGGCCGGTACCTGATCTAGGAAGGAGTGCACGGATCCTTAGACAAGGAACTACCGCGCCTCTTCTGGCAGGATCCAAAGGGGCACCAAAAATATCACTTGGCTAAAAGGGCAGACATCTGTGCCCCCAAATATCTTGGGGGGCATATGAATTGTCGCTTGTTGACAATTTAACAAAGTGTTGTTGCTTAAATGGGCCTAGCATATCCACGGGACGAGGGGGATTGTGGCTGAAATTCATCAAAGCCAAGTACTTGAGAGGACGACCCCTCCTGGACTGCGATCGCCGAGATGGCTCCTAGTTCTGGCATTCCATCCAAGAGATTAAACATGAGATCTGGCTCGGTGTTACTTTCTCCATTGGGAACGGAGGCGGAATATGTTTCTACTTCAGAAGCGGCGCAGGAAGTGGTTTGGATGAAGGAGTTCATAACGTAACTAGGTGTGGTTCCTAGTGCATTGGACCCAATGGTGATCTATTGTGACAACAATGGAGCCATAGCCAATGCCAAGGAACCAAGGTCTCACAAGAATTTCAAGAATATTAAGCGCCGGTTTCACTCCATCCGCGAGCATGTCAAGGATGGAGATATAAAGATTTGTAAAGTACACATAGACCTAAATGTAGTAGATCCGTTGACTAAAGTTCTCCCTAGGGCAAAACATGATCAACACCAGAACTCCATGGGTGTTAGATTTATCACTATGTAAACTAGATTATTTTCTCTAGTGCAAGTGGGAGACTGAAGAAAATATGCCCTGAGAGGCAATAATAAAGTTGTTATTATGTATTCCTTGTATATGATAGATGTTTATTTTGCATGCTATAATTGTATTGATAGGAAACGTCAATACATGTGTGTTTAATAAACAAAAAGGGTTCCTAGTTATGCCTCTCTTCCAGACTAGCTTGTTGATTAACAAGATGATCAAGGTTTCCTGATCATGGACATTGGATGTTGTCACATCATTTGTGAAATGATGTGATGAACATTCATCCGAAGTATAGCATTACGATCAAAGTCATTATGTTTACATTTCTATAACATCATACGAAGTAATATTAGTCCTTAGACCATGAGATCATGTTAATTGCTAACACCGGGAGAGTATCTTGATAACATCAAACGTCACACCATAATAGGGTGACTATAAAGGTGGGTTCAGTGCTACGAAGGTGTTATGTTGAGGCTCATGGATCAAGAATGGAATTTTTCAATCCCGATGATGGATAGATATACTCTGGGCCCTCTCGTGATATCACATTAAGATAGCTTGCATGAAAGTGATGTGATCACTAGAATGTTATATCACGGGAACGAGAAAAGAGTGCATGTTAATAACGAGATCAAACTAGGTATTTGGATACCGATGATCGAATCTCGGACATGTATTATATCATGAGACAAAGGGATTAAGTTACTAGCATTAAAGGTTCTCATGATCATAGAAGTCATCGTTGAATGTGCAGGAGTCAGTATGGATCTCTAGGTCCCACTTTTGATTATTGATTTGAGAGGAGTCTCAATCATGTCTGCATTATTCGCGAACCATAGGGTGACACACTTAAGGGTTGCCGGACACCATTTTGGAGCACATATGTTTCAGACGAAAGAATTCCAAAGCGCAGGAATTGTTTCGATAAAAACCGGAATTGTTTCGGGTGAAATTGCAGAAAGTGGTTCTGCATGTGATATTGAAATGTTGCAAGGGGTTTTATGTGACTGTTTGTTAATTAAAGTAATTAACAAAATTCTGAATAAAATAAATAAAAGATTTTTATTAATTGAGAGTTGCATTAAATTTGGTGGAAGTTTAATGCATGTGAGTGGAATTTTGGGTGGAGCTTGAATTATTGTGAGTGGAGCTTCCACCACATGAATGAGGAAGAGGTGGGGGCACCCTCCTTGGCCGCCGGCCATGGGAGGGGAGGAGCCCCCCTCTCCTCCCTCACAAATCACACCTCCTCGTGAAGGATCTCTCTCCCCCTCTAGATATTCCCCCATGGTCTCGGATTTGCGAGATACATGTTCCCGGTGGCCTTGCGTCTGGAAGGAGTTGCTGCTTCCGCTGATTCGCTAGAGCGAGGAGGTGGAGGTTGTCCGGTGGCTTGAACGTGTGTGCGAGGATGGATGCGCTTCTGATTTGCGGCGCTAGGACTTCCACACGATCTTGAGATCGGCAAGCGTACGACTACATCATCCACGAGTTCCAACTCGTTAACAAAACTCTGTTTTCTTCGAGGGTAAGTTCTCCATGTATGTATATCCACCTGTTTCTCTGTATCTAGTAGATAGATCTTGGCGTATAGTTCTCATCGTAGGAATTTTTTTGTTTTCTATGTTGCGAACCCAACAGGAACATCTCGTTTCATAGAACCTTCGGTCCGACCGATGCCAAGCATTATTGGAGCTTAGGGCAGCCCTGCTGAAAAACCTCTTGAACACCCCTGACACCGTAGTGTTGCGCCTAACTCTCTCACGGACCTTCACGGTCAGCTCTTGTTGGGTTCATAGCATAGAAAACAAAATTTTTCCTATGATACGAACAACTAGGCACCAAGATCTATCTACCTAGATACAATCAACGAGTCTGTATACATCCATAGAGATCTTACCCTTGAAGACCGAAAAGCTTTGTTAATGAAAACTGATTTCGTGGATGATGTAGTCGTTCACTTGCCGATCTCAAGAACGTGATGAAGTCAATCAAGTCTAGCAGGTCCAGCACCACCAAGTCCAGTAGCACAAAGCAGCGGTGCATCCGTGATCGCACACACATCCAGTACCCTGACACCCTCCATGTCCTCGCTCTAGTGATGCAGCGGAAGCATCAACTCCTTTCCAGACAAAGCCACCAGGAACATGTATCTCGCTAATCCAAGACCATGGGGAATAATTCTAGAGGAGGAGAGAGATCCTTCACGAGGAGGTGTGACATGAGAGGAGCAGTGGGAGGCCTTTTATAGGGAGAGGGGGGCAGCCCCTTCCGTGGCCGGCGGCCAAGGTGGTGCTACCACCTCTTCCATCATTCATGTGGGTGGAGCTCCCACTCACATAAATATGCCTCCACTCAAAATTCCACTCACCTCCATTAAATTTCCATGCAAGATCTCATTTAATAAAACTCTTTTATTTATTTTATTCAGAATTTTGTTAATTACTTTAATTAACAAACATTTGTATAAAACCCCCTGAAACATTTCAGTATCACATGCAGAACCAGTTTCTGCAATTTCACTCGAAAGAATTGCGGATTCCATCAAAATGATTCCAGCGCTTTCATAATCTTTATCTAAAACACATTTGCTCATAAATGGTGTAGGTATCCCTTAAGTGTGTCACCCTACGGTTCCCGAATAATGCAAACATGATCGAGACCCCTCTCCGATCAATAATCAGCAGCAGGACCTGGAGATCCGTACTGACTCCCACACATTCAACGATGACTGAAGTGATCGTGTGAACCTTTAATGTTAGTAACTAAATCTCTTTGTCTCGTGATATATTACATGTCCAAGATTCGATCATCGGTATCTCCATACCTAGTTTGATCTCGTTACCGACATGCACTCTTTTCTTATTCCCGTGATATAACATCCTAGTGATCACATCACTTGCTTGCAAGCTATCTCAGTGTGGCATCACCGAGAGGGCCTAGAGTATATCTATCTGTCATCGGGATGGACAAATCCCACCCTTGATCCATGAGCCTCTACATAACACCTTCGGAGTATATGAACCCACCTTTATTGTCACCCTCTTACGGTGTGACGTTTGATGTTATCAAGTTACTCTTCCAGTGTTAGTGATTGACATGATCTCTTGGTCTAAGGACTAGAATTACTTCGTATGATGTTATAGCAATTTAAACACAATGACTTTGATTGTATTGCTATACTTCAGATCAATGTTCATCACATCATTCCACCAATGTTGTGACCTCATTATTAACAACATCCATTGTCCATGATCAGGAAACCTTGATCAGCTTGTTAATCAACGAGCTAGTTTATATGAGAGACATAACTAGGAACTCTTTATTTGTTTATTAAACACACTTGTATTAACGTTTCCAATTAATACAATTATAGCATGCAAAATAAATATTTATCATAAACATGGAATAAGATAATAACCACTTTATTATTGCCTCTTAGGCATATTCCCTTCAGTCTCCCATTTGCACTAGAGTCAATATCTAGTTTGAAAAACTTGCGCATTCAACACCTATGGCTTTCTGGTGTTGTATATACGCGTTTGCTAGTGGTTAACATAATCTCTGGATCTGACACTTTCAGGTCCGTGTGTATTTGCATGTCTTTGTGTCTCTATGCATTACTCATTCTCTAATGAGATGGCATTGTATAAATTTAGTCATTTGGTGAGACCTTTAGTTCCTTTGGGTTAAAATATGTTGACATAATTGTCATACAATATATGTTCATAGTATTATCCCGCTGTGATCCACACCTAGTTTGATTACAAACTACTTAACACAAATGCCCTCCTTTGCTGCTACTATAGCAGCCATATACTTAGCCTTTTGTTGTAGTATCGTTCACAATGTATTAACTTTGGAACTCATCCAAATCCATCATGGAACCTCGTTTCCATTACATTGTGCCACCCATAGTTTAAATTGAGATAAAATTAAGTTATATTTTGTGACAAAAGTAGTATCAGTGTAACACTTTACAACGAACTACTTTTAACTATTTGTCACCTATACATAACATATTCTTAGTTATTCCAAAGATAATAAGAATATCCTTACTATCGTCCAATGATCATCTTATGAGTCATCCTCGTATATGCACATAACATTTAGAGCATAGGTCATATCAGGATATGTACATGTCATGGTATACATTATTGATCAAAATATTCATGTGATTTCACTCACCAAGTGTCGATACACTTGTATGTTGATACAATCTTTTCCATGCGGCAAGAACCTTTCTTGTCATTTCCATATTGAACTCTTTCAATATCTCATATATGTATGTCTGGCACAACCATATTAGCGCATTAATCTATCCATATATACACTGATGCCTAATATTCTGGTTTTGCCCAAGTCTTTCACCGAAATCCAATTTTAATGAAATTCTTAACCCGTGTCAATAAAATACACGTAATTTCCAATCAACAATATGTCATATACATAATGTATTAGAAATATTACTCAACGCTCCCACTTAATTTCTTGCAAATGCAAGCATCTTCATCGTCTCTGATGAAATTAAACTATTTTAACATTTTTATCATGGTGAAGATTCCAACTTTGTTATGCTCACTTCAACCATTGAAGTTTGCATACCCTTTTAGCATCCTTTGAATCAACAAAACGCTCCATACCGTGTCGTGTACATGCCCTAGGTAACCATTCTATTAGAAGAACTTTGTTTTGTTTGTTCAACTACCATATACCAAATTATATGTAGTGGTTGCTACATTAATCCATTAAGACTAAATATCACTATGAAAGATCAAATCTTGTCGTAGTCAACTCCTTAACATTGTCATAAACTCTATCTCGACATGTTGACTATTTCATAGATGTCAAACATTGATGTCTATTTCTTTATAGATCCAAATATGACTGATAGGCTTCATGCCTTTTCGGAGGGTCTTTCAAGTTCAAAAAACTTGATTTCTCATGAATGGATACTATCATGGATTTTATGACTTCTAGTAATTTTATGGAGTCGGGGCCCATCATCGCTTCTTTGCATGCAGCTGGTTCATCATTTTCAATATAATAATGACTTGTTTATCAAATCTCAATATTTGATTCTTACCCGACCCACACGGTTCAATAGGAACTCTAATCTTCGAGATCACAACCTTTGTAATCACGGGAGCCATGCGCATTGTGGCCTCCTCCGGGACACTTTCCGGTGATGCTCTACTTAACACATATAAATAAGGTTTAATAACCTTATCAAAGTGCTATTGTCCTCCCACTTAACTTTTCACGAAAAATCCCTTCTCAAGAAATTTGACGTTTCCAAGCAACAAACTCTTTTGACTTTGGTGATATGGAGGAATACCCAACTATGGATTTGGGATAACCTACAAAGACGTGCTTATCCAACTTTGGTTGTAAATATTTTACTTATGCCTAGCATACCAAAATTTAAGAAAATACAACTTGGGTTTTATCTCGAACCATAACCCATATGGTGTCATTTTAACGGCTCATGATGGTGCTCTTTTCAGTGTAAAAGCAGTATAGTCTCTAAAGCTTTAATCCTTAAAACATAATGACAGTTTTCTAAGTCACACCTTTGATCTTACCATGTCAAACAAGGTTTGATTTCATCCCTCGAACACTCCATAATCTTATGGTTTATCGGGAAACATAAATCCATGGAACAATTCCTCAAATCTTAGGTGTTTTGCTAAACATGTAACTCAAATATCTTCCTTTGTGATCGAATCATAAATTCTTTATTTTTGCATTACAATGATTTTTCTCTTCATCTTGAAAGTCTTTGAACAATTTTCAAATGTTTCATACTTCTTCCTTATTAAGTAAATATATAGATATATTCACTCAAATTTCCAAAGAAAGTATATGAAGTTGAAATATCCATCACAGATGGCTACATGTAATGGACTATATACATCAACATGTATAATTTCCAATAAGTTAGTCATCCGTTCCTCTTTGGCCTATGAACAGAGTTTAAATGATCCCCAGGAAATTCTCACAAGCATTTATTGATCAAAATCAAAGATTCCAAAAAATCCATCAACATGGAGTTTCTTCATGTTTTCTTTCCAATATAATTTAAATGGCGATGTCACTTTGTAAGTGATCTTTCAATCATTTGTCTTGCGACATTTTAGAATTAGTATTTGTGGACGTGATTTCTCCAACTAGAATTGTAAAAGTTCATCCATATTCTATGGAATACAGTAAATTATTTGAACAACCATTGTTCTCATAATATCGGAACAAAATAACAATTATTTAAACAAATCTTGAAGGCAAGCTTTGATGTCAATGAGAAACACAATAACACTTTATTTGTTTTCGATGAACATCATCACATATTCTCTTGCTAGTTACTTAGGCCATTGTAGTTCATGAATTGCATTATTCTGTATGACATTTCACACCAACCAATTCGGTACCCAATACCCAAGAACTACATTGTTTAAGAAGCAAAGAATACAACCATAACATGTATATCATCTATATACCTAAGATGGACATTTCCAGTCTTTTCTTTTTTGCCAAATATTTTATAGATTCTCTTTGAACATTTCCTTTTACTTTTAAAAGAATCTATCAACGTCAAACATGGCTCCATACATATGACACATAGTCCAAAGCATATATAGTAAAATACTAATACCTTTGGACTTGCACTTTGAAGTGGATTACCATCATCAAATGTTTGGCGTTCTTTCAAAATCCATTCTTTAGTAATCCTTTTGGTGTAGTAAACATTTTACCTACATCTTCTATTCATCCTTATCATGATAACTTTCATGATCAAGCTACTATGGCCTATAAGGGCAAATTGCGAGTATAATGTCAGTTCGGGAGATTAGGACGTCTATCATCTCCAACCTTTGCAAATTCTCATACAATATGAGAACATGTATTTTGCCAAATTATACTCTATCATATTGCAACCATAAAAATTGTTTCATATATCACAATATCTTCCACATATGACGGTTTTTGAAGGAATCTTTCCAGCTCCTAGATAACCTTGATATTAAAACAACTTTTGAGTATCAAGAATCATGAAGGCAAACATGATAGTTTATATACTAACACTGTAATTTTTACTCTTGATTTAATACTACTTATTAAAGTTCATGGAGTAAATGGAGTTTGCAATAAGACTTTTAAACTTTAAATTGACACTCAAAACAATACGATACTAGTTTGTAAAGTAAATATCTAGAATTCTATAGTTCTGTTATCTCAATTATAACTAAGCATAAGGTAGTAAACAGATGCCAATGACTACAACATACAAATTCACTTTTATTTAGTTTGTGATAAATTGAGTTTGACTAATCCAAATTAGAAATGAACTCCCACTCAGAACCAACATCCCTCGAGTTGTTTTGGTGATTACATGAACCAAATCCACTACACCAAGTCCGATCATCACGTGAGTTGGTGTAGCTTAAAAGGTGAGCATCTATATGGGCATCATATCAACCATATGACTCATCCTTAACCTTTTGGTCCGTGTTCTGAGGCCATGTCTATACATGCTAGACTCGCCAAGTAAGAACCTTAGTATTCGCGTGTGTAAAACTGTCTTACACTCGTTGTATGTGAACGTAGAGTCTATCACACCCAATGATCACGTGGTATCTTGAAACGACGAACATTCTTAATGGTGCATACTAAGGAAGAACACATTTTTATCTTGATATTTTAAATGAGGGATCATCTTAGAATGCTAATAAAACGCCAAACAAGCAATATAAGATGCAAAGAAACATCACATGAAAAAAGTGCTATGATATGGTTCTTGCACTTGATCACTATCTTGTGCATCTTGGTATGATCTTTATCATTCCTATATGTGTAAGGCCAAGGTCTATGGAACTTATAGTTTGGTATGTTATAATTCCAAGAGTATCAATCCATACTACAAATTATAACATCAGCATATCATGACACTTGCCCAGCAACAATCTAAACTAGACGCCTCTAATTTATGAATTGCAAGTGTTACATGGCTTAGGGCTTTCTAAGATAGAACCGTTCATACCTACGACCAGGGAACCACAACGATAATCATCAAATTATTAGCAACTCGTTGTAAATCAGATACTGACTGTAGTAGAAGAGATAGACAGCCCCTAGCCACTTATGCAAAACTAGTTGCCTGTCAAGTGTGGAACATGTCTCATGTGCGAGGATTTGTAAAGTTTGTCCGGACCGCTTCATCCCACTGTGCCATCAATATCCAAAATACATATAAGATGCAATAACATGATCATCAATGCTCACATACTCATATGTGTTTGATACGTCCATTTTGCATCACTATTCTATATCATAATTTACTATTATTCATTGATATATTTCATATTAAGAGAGGATACTTATGTTATTTCATCTGTTTTTGCATGGTTGATGAATTTTGGAGCATGGACAATTGCAGTCAGGATTTTGATGGAAAAGGTGTTGTTTGGAGGCAAAATTCGCGAAAATCAGAAAATCCGGGAAAATACATGGAAAATTCTATTTTTCCAGAAGACGAAGATTTCCATAAGGGGAAGTGGAGATGGGCCACAGGGGGCCCACACCACCCCCTGGCACGGGCATCCCTAGGCTGCGCCAGCAGGTGGTGTGGCCGCCCTAGCCCACTCCAGGCTCTCCCCTCTGGTGTATATTATCCTCCCAAAACCCTAAGACTGGGGGAGCAACCACAGAAAGATTCCGCCGCCTCTGCAGGGCGAAAAACACTGAGAGATAAAGATCTCTCCAGCAGACAGAATTCTGCTGGGGAATTCCTCCCCGGAGAGGGGAGATCGTCGCCATCAACACCACCATCAAGCTGGACTTCATCGGGATCATCATCGTCACCACCATCATCTCCACCAGCACCATCATCACCACTTCATACCACTGTAACAATTGGGTTGAATCTGGCATAGTTATTAGGGGAAACTTTCCCGGTGTTGATTACTCCTTGTAGTTGATGCTATTGAGTGAACCATTGAATTATCATTTATGTTCAGATTGTTACACATCATTATTTCATATCTGATCATGATCCATATGATGTCTTGTGAGTAGTTCGTTTTGTTCTTGGGGACATGGGAGAAGTCATGTTCTTAGTAGTGGAATTGTGTTAAGAAAGATTCAATGGTTTGATATTTAAGTTGTGGTGTATTTCTTCTAGTGGTGTCATGTGAAAGTCGACTACATGACACTTCACCTATATGGGCCTAGGGGAATGCATTGTGTATTTGGCTACTAATCGTAGGTGTTGCCGGAGTGACAGAAACCTGAACCCCCGTTAGGAAACCTTTGCACAAGGGACGTCAGGGTCTTAGAGTTTAAAGTTGTGGTTAGGTTTCTACCTTAATTACTTTCTTGTACTTGTGGATGCTTGCAAGGGGTATAATCACAAGTATGTATTAGTCCTAGGAAGGTTGGTACATTAGCATAGGTTCACCCACACAATAGTTAGCAAACTAAAGAATATTAATCAACTATATTAAGCGAAAGCACTTGACGATATTCCCATGTGTCCTCGAGAACGTTTGGTTATCCTAAGTAATACAACCGGCTTGTCCTTTGCTAAAGAAAGGATTGGGACACTTGCTGCATTTATTCTTATCGTCTTTTATTTACTCGTACTTTATTTACCTGCATTTTCAAAAACCCCTAAAAATCCGTTTGCTAAGTATTTACAGAGAATTCCTGCCCCAAGCCATTCGCCAACACCTTCTGCTCCTTGTTGGGTTTGACACTCATACTTATCGAAAATACTGCGATACACCCCCTATACTTGTGGGTCATCAAGACTATTTTCTGGCACCGTTGCCGGGGAGTGAAGCGCTATTGGAAAGTGGAACTGGTAAAGGAAACTTCTACTATGAGTATTGTTTACTTCTGTTAGTTGCTTTATTTTCAATATGGATAATTTGATGAGTTTCTTATTTCGTAATGCTACTACCACTGCTAAGGTCATAGATGAACCACCACCTGCTGAGAATGATACTTTTAAAATACCTACAAGAATTATTGATCGTGTTATGGATAACTATTATGTTGGAGATGGAACTATCCATCTTGGTGATCATTTGCTCTTTATACATGAATTATGCAGGTTGTTCAAGTGTGCAGGTATTACAACAGATCAAGTCAAGACGAAATTATTCTCATTATCTCTAAAAGTCAGAGCCGAGGAATGGTATAAGCTTCTGAAGAATGGTCAAGCTCTTGAATGGGAGGAAATAGTGCCTCTCTTTTATTCAAAGTTTTATCCTCCTAGTGAGATTCATAAAGATCGGAATCAAATATACAACTTTTGGCCTCTTGATGGAGAGAGTACAACTCAAGCTTGGGGGAGACTGAAGTTACTAATGCTCAAATGTCCTATTCATGAGCTCCCTCATAATATTATTATCAATAACTTTTATGCAAGGCTTTCTCTTCATGATAAGGATTTATTGGATGCCTCTTGTGTTGGATCATTTAGACGCATGGAAGAAGAAGCTAAATGGGATCTTCTAGACCATATTCAAGACAATGCTGTAAAAAAATGAAAAAGAAAGAAAGTTCGGTATAAATTATGATTATGAATGCATTGAATCTTTTATGGGAACTGATGACTTTCAAAATATTAAAAATGCTTATGGTCTAGACTCTCAAGCTATTGCAACTTATTTTATGGCTTTTGCTTCCTATATTGAAGTTCCTAAAAAGAAGTGGAATAAGTATCATGAACCATATAAATATGTTGCTAAGTGTGTTCCTGCAAGAAATACTGAAGTTTATACTGCTAATCATGCTTTACCTGAACCTTACATTAAGAAAATACATTTCCCAGTTAAAGTAAAGGAACATTCTATGATAGCTAGTATGGTTAATGAAAGTACAAGTAAAGTTGTTGAACCTGATGAACAAAATGATGAACCTATAATAGCAAATCTGAAAGACTTTGTCACTAAATATGTAGAAGATGGACACACTATCCTCTATAAGGATACTTCTAATATTGTTTCACAAAGTAGTGTTATGAGAGCTAGTGTCCCTGTGTTTTCTGTTAGGATAAGTGATCATTGCTACAATGGTTCTTGTGATAGCTATATCATTAAATTTATGCATGATACTGAAATTTATTATGAGAGAGGGAAGAGTGTTCTTATGCATCTCAATAATAGCAAGTTTCCTTGTTTTATGCTTAAAGTCTTTATGTTGCACTTGTTTTGCCTTCCTATGCTTGTAGCCTCTGGTTTCAACAACTTGTTTGTTTACAAAATTCCCTTGCATAGGAAGTGGGTTAGACTTAAACATGTATATTTTGCTTCTTGATGCTCTCTTTTACTTCAATTCATATCTTATGTGAGCTTCATTGAAATTGTCATGCCCATCTTAATGGCTATAAAGAAATAGCTTTTTGGGAGACAACCCAAATTATTTTTTCTTTCAGTTTGTTTTTGTTTCTTTGAGTATTGGAAGTTATTACTCCGGTAATAACCTCTCCTTATCCTTTTTGTTTGGTTTTTGTGTCAAGATCAACCTCTAATGAGAGAGAAGTAAGATTTGGGGAAGTTGCTGTCCCGAAACAGATTTTTGTGCTTCACCGTAAAAATTCGTGGGAGATATCTGTATATGTCGCATTGAGCTGTATTTTCTTTCTTTTGCCCCAGGTTATTATTTAACTTTCGTTAGTTTTGCACTTTTTGATTTGAGCAACAGAAGATTTTCGAAAAAATTGATCTTTACCTGCTGTTCCGTTTTGACAGATTTTGCCACTCTTGCATTTGCTTCTTAAATCGATTTCCTTTTTGAATTATTTTTGGGTTTTTGGAAGGAGTTGCTATAGTAGGTTATGTTTTGATGGATTTCATTTGAAATTGAACCTAAAAGGTTTACTACCTCGCTTACACTAATGTTGCTAATGAGAATTGTGTGAAGTTTTGTGGAAAGAAATTTTCAAGTTAGTGGAGAAAATGGTGTAATAAGAAAGTGAAAGGTTTCATGACTCAAGCAATATGTGTATGAAGATGAAGATATTGATGTTATTCAACCGGTGACTCCAGAAGAATCTACTACAGGCCAAGTTCAGAGACTTGCAGAGTCTGTTTTCAAATAGGTAACAGTTCTGGTAAGAAAAGTTCCGCGAAAAATCTGTCCAATAATATTTTTGCAGTTTTTACCCAACAAGGAAAGCAACAAAGTGAAAGAGGGATGGAAACAGAGCCAGGGTGGCTCATACCACCCCTTGGCGCGGCCCCCTGGCCGCGCCAGTAGGTGGTGTGGCCACCCCAGAGTCCGTATCTGACCCGTTTTCTCCCAGTACCTTCCTTTTGTTGTAAAACTTCGTAATATATAATCCCCCAGATCCCCAGAGGTTCGTATATCGTGTTCTCATGGTGGTTTCGTTTCGAGCTGTTTCTGCCAGGAACTATTCTTAAAGTTTAGAAGCACAATGGTCTCCGCCAAGGATAAGGGAAAGGAGCCTATGGAGGAAGATCTTCAAGACCCTAGACATGAGTAGATCAAGAGTGATGGTGAAGAGGAGGGAAAGAAAAGCCAGCATCCGCACACCGGCACTACCATTGCAAGCATTGGAGTGTTGGCAAACCCTGCCAAAATCAAAAGGACTGCGTGGATGTCAACTGGAGGGAAGCCTCCGTGTCACTGTTTGGCTCCACGGTCACTTCCTCCACGCACCAAGAATCCCTTCCATACACTTATCCATGAGCATCAATTCCAGAATATACCCAAGGAGAAACTACCCTCCAATTGGGATATGCCTCGTTCTAACCATGCAGGAAAAGAACACTTCAAGGAGGAAGAGTGGGGAAAGAATCGCAAGAGCTGGAATTCACAACCCGACATGATCATGAGCTGCATTGAGCAAACTTGGAGTTGATTCATACTCTCACCTTCGAGATTGAGGACTTGAGGAAATTAATCAAAAAGCTCATCGAGAGAATACCACCACCAAAGGAATAATTCGTCATCAGGTTTTGGCATCCCCTTGGTTTGTTCCAAGCTTGGGGGAGTGCCGCTATATCACATCACTATCTTCTATCTTTTTTACCTTTTTAGTAGAGTCATCTCATGAATAGAGAAGTTATCATGTAGGATGGTTTGCATTATGGAAGTGTCCCCCATCTCGTTAGATATCTATGTATCCCTTGGTGTGAGTTGCCATTATGGAATATTAATGAGAAGTTCTATCATTTACTCTTTTGCATATCTTATATTAGTTTTCAATTCACGGTTATATGATTGATCTTGTCGTTAGTATTGGTATCACTTTGGGATCATTGAGTTAATTTAGTTGGTTTTGGCAAACCTGGCTCGGTTAGTAGCAACAATATTTTGAGAATTGAATGAAAAATATAAAAGTACTCTTAAGGAAATATAATTTCATCATCTTTCTTTCTTGATTTGCTCATAAGTTTAGTATTCCCTAGTTAAGATCTCTTGTGCTTCCAAGGAAGATTGCATGTTTGTTTTTATCACTTGTATGTTTGTTTGTTTCCTTCAACTCTTATTGCTACCCAGCCTTGCTAGCCAAAAACCTGTACTGAGAGGGAATGCCTCTCGTGCATCCAATCCTTAAACCAAAACCTATGCCATTTGTGTCCACCATACCTACCTACCAGCACTATTGCTATTCCAAGTAAATTCATGTTTTTATCTACCTTCCAAATTAAACTTGTTATGTGAAAATTAGTGATTAAAGCTCTCACGAACTTGATGGAACACTTTACTTTCTTGCACTTAATAAACTCGAACCATTGTGTCCATCTTTGTTGCGTATATGTTTGCGCTTTATAAGTTGAAGTTAGCAGAACCATGTATCATGGGGAATGCTTTCAACATTGCACTTATATTCCATTGATATCATGATTCTTTTGCTTATGGATCCCAGTGGTGTGAAATAAAAGGGGAACTTGTAAGATCATGGAGTTTTTATCTGTGTTAGAGAAATGCCTAGGCCGCTAGCCTAAGCCATGCCTAATCATGGTGGAAACTTGCAGCATAACTATAATGAGCACTCTATGAAGCATCCTCAATAAAAACCTATGCAAATAGCAAATAAAAAGATTGTTGAGTGCTCATTGTCTGCTTGCCTTGTCATTTTGATTATGGGATAGCTCCTGTATCATGTGCAAAGGGTACCCCGTTGCCGGTTCTCTATGATACATATGTATTTACAATGACAAGAGTGTTGTTGTATTGGGAACGGCAGTACCTAAACAGGTTAGATAGAGGTGTGGGGACTAGCAGGGAAGCTATCGATGGTTTCCGCAGGCGGGATTGGATACATGCGAGCGTAGCTGGACACTGGAAGTACCCAGGTTCGGAGCCCTTGTGGTGAGGTAGAGCTCCTACTCCTGCCTATCTGACTATGAGCGATACACGGGCTACAAGTGCTCCTGGAGCTATATTCTCTAGCTACTGCCTTAAATGCACCGAGACCAACCCTCTCTACTAAGGCCTTGCCTCTCTTTATATAGGCAGAGAGGCAACTGTCTCACTAGTGATCGGTGGCAGGCCTGAGTGGGTCCCAGCCATTTGGTCATCTATAATATCCGTACAACTATGTCCCATCGAATGCAGCGGTATGGTCGTTGTGGGCACAGTGAACGCCAGCCGTCGAGTCGTCGACATCGGACCACTGTTCGCGTCACCCATAAAGTCTTGGTATGGCGAGTAGTTGCTGATCTTGTCATCATACCAGGCGTGTCACGCCTTTGTCTTTGCCGCCCTGTCCTCCTGATTGGTTCCGGCTATGTTGATGTAGCCGGCTGCTCTTCGCCGTTCCGGCTACCGTGAGGTAGCTGGCTTGTCTTGCTTCTGTCCAGCTGCGTTTAGCCAGCCGAGCGTAATTCGACTGCCGTAGTTCTTGTCTGGTTTGGGTATCCGGAGGTCATCCCCCCGACACTAGCCCCTGAGCGCGTGTAGATTTCACCCTTAGGTGAAATGTGCGCGTGCTCATCATCCTTCTGAATTTTCTGCCTGGCTAGGTTTGGCGGTTGCGCTACCAGTGACGTCAGTGCTGACGCCGGCCACACGCGCACAAGCCATCATTACTCTGCGGCGGGCTGTGTAACATCCGTCGCCGCGTCTCGGAACCGCTGCACGCTTCTTCTGCCCGGGGATTGTGCGCACTTTCTCCCGCTGCAAGTATCACGCATCACGCGGAGGGTGGGGGTGCCTGGTTAGTCGCCACGTGGCTCCGCGGACGGTTCCGTTTCCGGGCCTTTAAAGGGACGCCTGAGGGGAGCGGTTTGTCCCTTCGCCCACTGCTTCCTCTTTTCCTCTATTGCGCTCTTGTCTTCCCCGCGTCGCCTCACTTCGCCACCATCGCTGTAGTCCGCCGTGCCGCACGTTTAGCGTCTTCGGCGGTATGGGTCATTGTCACTCTTCCGGCACAGCACCTCTCAGTGAACCGGCAATGGCAGCCGAGCGCGGAGCATGGTGCGGCTCCTCCGTTACGGAGGAGCACATCCAGAAGTACCGGGCGACCCACGTCTTGCCGCCGGAGGAGGAGGTGGAGGTGTGCCTCGCGCCAGCGGGGGAGGAGTTGCTACAGCCGGCGGAGGGGGAGCGGGTCATCTTTCTGTCGCACCTGGCCCATGGATTCGCGCTGCCGGTGCAGCCGTTCTTCCTCACCTTCCTCGCCTTCTTCGATCTTTGCCTCCACCACCTGGGCGCCAACGCCATCGGGACGCTGGCGGACTTTATAGCCTTCTGCGAGAGCTACCTCGGGATCCAGCCAGATCTCGGGCTCTTCTGCCGGCTCTTCCGAGTCTGGCCGCAGATCCAATTCACCAAGGGGCCACTAGTCACGTGCGGTGGAGCCTCCATCTACTCCTGCATGCAGACCGGCTACCCCAAGTTCCGACTGCACGACACGGTACGACTGTGGCAATAGTCGTACTTTTATGTCCGCAACCTCACCGCCGAGGACCGGATCAACTTGCCGGCGTTCCAGGACGTGGAGTCTAGCCGGTTGTAGTGGGATTTGAAGGTCTATGGCGAGAAGACGGAGTCGAATGCGATGCTGCAACGCATGTGCGCCCTCATCACCGCCGGTCTGACCGGCCTAGACATCACCCTTAGCTAGATGTTCAGGCTGATGATGCCGCTGCAGCAGCGATCACACAAGATGTGCTTCTACTCTGGCCGGCTAGACCCAACCCGGCTGTCCCGCCATGATCCCCGCTACCACAACCTGAAGGAGTGGGTGTGGACCATCACGATGGAGTGGCTGTCGGAAGGATGGACGTTCGGGCTGGCCCCTTACAGCCGCGACAACCGTGCGCCCCGGGTAAGTCTTCCAACCGGATTTCCTTTCGAGCTTCTTGCCGTTTTTTCATCCGACTAATCTGCTTGCTTCTTCTCTCCTTGGTAGATCTTCCCATGTATCCTCCGAGAGGAGGGCGAGACTCCTCTTCAGAGCTTCACGCCCGACTTGCCTGAGCCCCACGCTCATCGGTCCGGCGAGGAGTCTGACAGGGACGTCGATGTCTTCCCAGCCGGAATGATGAGCCGGCTACCGACCCTCACACAGAGGTCGACGAGGAGGAGGAGGCCGAGCCGGCTCCTGAGCGGTCATGGCACCGCGCGAAGGACGGCGACTACAGCCGGTCCGACACTGGCGGGAGCAGCTCCAGCCGGTCTAGTGGTGGCGGAGGAGGCTCCAACCGGTCTAGCGCCAGCTGGCCCGCCACGGAGGAGCCGGCTCCCAAGAGGAGCCAGACCGGCACCCTTGCCCCGAGCCGCCTTGGTCGCAAGAAGGGACCGCCTCCGGTGGTGCAGGGGTAAGTTTTCTATTCTTAGTGGTTTTGCCATCTTCCACTCTTTTGTTTTGCTTGTCTGTCTTTGGCTTACTTGCCTCTTGCTTTTTCCCTTCCTCTTGCCGCTCAGCACGCTGGTCTCCTTCGGCGCTGCAAGCCCGGCGCGGACGCTAACTGGCTCGCCGCCCGCGCACCGCCTGTGTCCACCTCCACCCCTCCTTCTTCTGAGGCACCGCATCCGCCACCGCCTCGGGCTGAACCGGCTGCAGCAGCCGGAGCAGGAGGCCCCCCACCGGTTATGGTGGTTCAGCCCGAAACGGTTGTGACCACCTTGCAAGACGGGGACAGTTCTCCTGCGGGGGCGCGGAGGGCCGCCACTGGCAAGGAGCTCGTGGTTGTCGGTTACGACAACTTCGACGACGAGCCGAGGGTGGAGTGGAAGGTGGCGGTGGCCACGGCGAAGGAGTCCTTGGTCGCCAACGCGGTTGACAACGATGCCTCTTCCGCCGCCTCACTGACGGATCTTGCTGCCACCCTCGAGCTGGCGGTGAAGGAGATTCGGCTGCTCGAGGCCACGGCCGGCAACAACCGGACCCTGGAGCAGAAGCTTGCTGCTGCCAACGGGACGTCACAGAGTAAGTTCCCTCATCCAGAATCCTTTTTTTGCTGATAGTCAATTTTTCGCAGCCATCCTGGTGTGCGCTCAACTTGAAATCGATCGCCTGAAGAAGGCGAACGACCGGCTGAGAAAGTCCAATTCTATGCTCCGGCTGCAGAATAAGGACTGGCACGCCAAGGTGGACGCTCTGGAGGCCACCATCAAGGAGCGTGATGCCACCCTCGCCAGCCGGGCCGAAGCCTTCAACCTTCTCGAGGCCCAGAACAAGGACCAGGAGAAGGAGGATAAACGGCTGACGGTGAAGTTGAAGGCCCTGGTGGAGGAGCTGATGCAGGTCGGGCATACGGCCAAGGGTAAGTTTCCTTTCCGACTCCCCTTGTATTTCCGGATCCGGTAGCCGGATCTAACTTTCTTTTTTCTGACAGCTTTTTATCCCAGCGTAGACCTACTAGCGTACAACCGGCTGCAAGAGAATTGGCCGGGGGAACAGCCGACGGCCTAGGAGCTGGTCGTCCTTCTTGGCGAGGAGGCTGCCATGCTTCGTCAGGCGGTGCAGGCTATCTTCTCCTTCTTATGGCCAGACGCTCCGATTCCAGAGACAATGGCGCAGCTGGCCACCACGGTGGCGGAGGTGCCGGCTACCATCGACCGGCTGCGGGACTTGGCGGCGCGAGCCGGGGCGGAGATGTCCTTGGCCCTCATGCTCTCCTGGTACGACGGGGGTTTCCACGCCGGTGCCGACCTTGCCGCCGTCCGCTAGGCCCATCCGGAGCTTCGGGCCTCCGCCATCAAGATTGCTGATTACGTGGACGCAACGAGGTTCTCACCGACTCGGATTCTGCCAGCACTCTGTATGCGGAAGCTTCGATGCAACCGGCTGGTGGCGACGCCGGAACCGGATCAACCGACGCGCCTCCTCCACCACCCGAGACTGCCGCCAGCCAGGGCGCTCCGCACGGCAAGGGCCCTGCCGTTTAGTTATGACCCCGGGATGCCAGGTGTATTTGTCCATCTTGTTTTGCTCGAAACCCTGTTATCTGTGTCGGTTGCTTCTAGCGCCGGGTGAACTCATGGGAGCTGCGTCTCCCTTTTTATGTTAGGCTGAACTATTTTGGCTTCCCTTCAACTTGTGTTTTTTGTATGCTCTTTCAATATTTTGCCAATTGAATTTATCCGGCTGACTTCACTCGGCAGAACGCCTTTAGTTGGGGGAACTGCAATTCCAGCGGGGGCGCGCCAGTGCACCCACTGGGTGTAGCCCCCGAGATTCGGAGTAGCTGGCGCAGCCAGGTGCTTCGAATCTTCTTCTTTCTTCTCTTCCTGCCCTTGCCCCCACCGGGGCTCCAAATATCCGGCTAAACGCCTTTAGCCAGTTGGAAACTAGGGGCGCACGAGCGCACCCAGTGGGTGTAGCCCCCGAGATTCGGAGTGCTTGATGAAGGCAAGGACTTCGAATCTTCTTATTTTCTTCCTGAATTCTGACTTGAAATAGTCGGACCAACAATGCACACGCATACATACATTCTCACCCGTTAATAGGTTAGTCTGCTAATGTAACATCCCAAAAATCATGTTTCAAAACTCATTCATATCATCCTTGCATCTTTCATTCATATAGGGTTTTTTTCTCAAAATCATTTAGATGCATAAACTTAGGCTATGGTTTCATGTGGGCAAATTGTCTCAATTGGCCATCACCATTTGAGATTTGATTGTCTATGAACTTGTTTGCTTACCTCCATGGTTGGAAAGATTAGGTATAGCATTTAAACCCAAGTTTCCATTTTAGAAATATTTTCAAACCCTATTCCAAACATTTTCAAACTAGAGACAAAGTCTCTGTTTATTTCAAAACCCAAGCTTGACCAAGCCTTGCAAGGTAACCACTTAGTTAAAATGACTGTTTTTGAACCCACAAAACCCTGCAAAAATTCCCAAAGCAGTTTGTATTCAAAAGGATTTGAATTCATATCAAAATCAATTCAGAAAAATGGAATTAGAAAAATAAAAGGAATTTTCAAAAGAAAAGGTCGGCCATGGCGAGTTCTGTTGCAAATCGAGCCCAGCAAGCCCACCCGGGGACCTTCCTTTTCTTCTCTCACGCGCAAGCACATGCAAACAGACGCTGACAGCCAGGCCCCACTTCCACTCCGCGCACCTCGCTGACAAGTGGGCCTCCTCCACGTCAGCATCGTCTCCCCCGCACGACCAGTTCATCCCCAAATCAACGCGGGCGTTTACGTATTTAATCATGGCGTTAATTGATTAAATGGCGAGTAATTCTCGCCGTGACCAGGCTATAAGAATCCCTCTGCCCCCTCTCTTCTCCCTCAAACCCGAACCCAGGCGCCACCAGTCGAGCATTACTCTCAGAGCCCTGCCTCCGGCATCGCGCCGCGATTCTGGTGAGTTCTGAGCTCCCCTCTGCCTATCGTTCTTGCAAACTGGTTCAGTGTATCTCTGCACTTCTTTTAACACATTTCGTTTGCCCTCGCATGAACCGTAGCTCCGGCAGCATCGTCGACTGGCCGCCACCGTCCTCTGTACGAACTCCGGCGAGCTCTAGTGGTAAGCCCAGACCGCCCCAAGCCTTCTAGTTCACGCACACGACTCTGTCTCGACTCTGTGAATCTAACCGTGTCTTCGCCTTGCCTTGGGGTGATTCACAGCGACGTCCACGACGACCACCCGACGCATCGACGCTGTCCTCCACTCCGTCGAGGAATCGCGGCTGAACCGGCGCCCTTGACCAACCAGTATGCGGACGAGCATCACCGTGACCCCGAGCCCGGTGAGCTACTCTTCTTTCTCACTCGCCTCCTGATCGTCGCTTCCGTAAATCGACCGACCGTTCCGCCGCGGTAGCCACCGCCGCCAGATTTTGGCCAGGGCAATAGGAACCGTTAGATCTGCATCTGATGGCTTGGATAGAATGACTAATCGAAGGGGTACGCGATGATCTGAGCCGCACCTGCCCCTTTAAATCTAGCGGTCTGTATCACTCGATCCAGACGAACCGGTACCGACCAATTAGACAGTGACGCGTGGCTAGGGTTAGGTCTGAAAATAGATTTAAAACCAGAAATTTGATCCAAATTCAAATGCCTATATCTTTTGAATTCCACGTTGGAATTTTGCAAACTTTATACCGTTGGATTCATAAAAACAAGACCTTTCTGCCTATCCTTTTTGTTTAGCAAATAGTAACCATTAGTTTGGCTTAAATTGTAGAAACTTGTTTGAGGCCTTTTTGAGTATAGATTTAGTTTAGTATTTTGTTTTAGGGTTAAATAAGTTTGTCTTGGTTACTTTGTGACTTGTTTAGATTCTGTAATCTTGCCCTTGATTGGTAGAATTTTCAAAAATCACCACTTAGTAGATTCATGCATGCATGCATTCATAATATCTTTGTTTGTATATACTTGTGTGTAATTGTGTGCTACAACTTTGTGTGTAGATTTTGCTAGTGATTGTGATTGTGACGAGTGCTACTCTCCACACTACCAAGGCAAGTGATATCTTCATGAATATTCCATTCCTATATTTTATCTATGCATTAGTATTATTTTTCCAATTATAGGACTTGCATGGATTTTTGCCAGGTATAAACTATGCTATGGGAAAACCTATTAGGTGAAACCTTAGTGAAAATTACCTAAGTCAAGAATCCTAATACTATCATGCTTAGCCTAGCTACTAGAAAACAAGGGTGGTTTATATATTCACATTTTGAAAAAAATTCTAAGTCTTTGGACTTGTGTTTTATTTTAACAAAACAACTAAGTTAATGAATCACACAGGTGGAATGGAAGGATTGGTTTATGTTGAGTGGTTCACAAGGCCATGGACTTGGCTTGTGTATCTCACTTGTGGATGGCCACCCAGGAACAAAGAGATTTGAGATGACAAATGTTGAGAAGCTTCAAGTGCAACCACTTGGCATTATGGGCTCTGCCATGATCTTAGGATGCTAGAACTTAGTCTCTTGGACAGTGGGTGGTAGATGGGATGATAGGTTGGAGCGCGTCCATTTGACTAAGGAAAGGCTACTGAAGGATCTTGTCTTGGGAAACCAAGTCTTGTGGGGAAAGTGCACCACCTCTGCAGAGTGTAAAACCTAAGTACTTAGCCATGTCCCTGGTAAAGGACAATTTGAGCATCAAGACATGGAAGCTTCAAGAATCTCATCACTCCAATTTCTAAATAAAACTTGTGGGTGAACAAGGGTTAAAAGGATCTTCAGTCTTTGATTGGTAGATGCCCTGAGTGGATCTTCAGTCTTTGATTGGTAGATGCCTTGGGTGTTTTGTGCCAAGCAAAAACTTAGTATTTTCAAAAGTTAAGGAAAAATATATTTTGAGCAATGCAAGCCTAAGCTCCACCAGCCAAATGCATATAGTATTATAGTCCACTTAAAATATACTAAGGTATCACTTGCCAATACTATTCCAAAGTATTGACCCTCTGTGGCTATAACTTGTAATGTTGCAGGTTATTCTGATGATGATTAGGAGTCATGAGTCTACACTCAACATGCTTGCCTATGGCACATGAAGATGAAGACTTATGTTTATTTACTTATTCCATAAACTCTTGTATTAGGCCTTTGGCCATGAGTTGTAAAAGACTATGTTTTATCTCTGGAATGACTGTAATAAACGACCTTTGTATCTGTGTACTTCATCTTAAACTGTGGATGCTAGCATTGATCCAGGGACTAGCATTGCAATCACAGGGATCTTTTCCTTTACAAAGGAGGGATCTTACAGATGGTATCAGAGCATTGTGTTGCCTGTAGGATTATGACCCTAGGATTGGAAACCACTAAGGAAAAAAATTTTACTTCTTCTACACTTGTCTATTCTTCTCGTAAGCTTTTCTAATCTTTTCATTCTCATCTCTATTTGTAGATGAACTCCATCAACGAAGCCGTGAAGAGAGGACCACTCATGACCATGACCTTGGAGTGTGAGACTGAGTTTCCCAAGATCCTCAAGGATCTCATGGAGACAATGGGAGCACATGGTGCAGCTGTGTACAAGGGCTTTCCAGTGATGGAGGATGGAGTGGAGTATTGCTGGGTGCAACTTCACTTGTACAAAAACAAGGAAGACAACCACAAAGAAAAAGGCTTCTGCATGTACACCAACACTTTTATGCACACCACATTCTTTGAATCAGCAAAAGAAGCAGCTTGGAAGACTATCAAGGAACTAAGTGCTAGAGTCAAGTGCAGGATGCTCAACCTCCAAAAAGACTTAGAGAAAGAGAAGGGACATACTCAAGAGTTGGAAGTCACCAACCAATCCTTAAGAGGAGATATTATAGACTTAGTGATAGAAGCATGTGAACAAGATAGGGTGATTGCCTATATGAACATTGTGTTAGCCACCAGATCCAGTGAGATAGGATTGTAAGCGCACTTCGTTAGTTGGACCACCACCTATCACCTTATTCTCCAAAATGATACCTTAAATAAGTTTGAACCTTGGTTGATGTAATGAATTTTTGTATGCATGACTTGAGTGATTTGTGTGTTCCAAGAATGTGTTTGAATGTTGACTTGATTATCTTAAATTGTGTTGTTCTAACTTTTTCAATCTTATAAATAGATGCCTATTGCCATCAAAGCTTGAGGAGTTCCAGGCTACCCGTTTTGGTCCTCGTATCGTAGAGCTTACTACTTTACTCGATCTCCCTCTTCCTATCATTACGGTGCACCCACTCACCAAGTTTGAGAGGAAGGACCTTTGGGTCTTCAAGGTGAACCAGCCAGGACGTCAGACTGAGCCTACTACGGAGGCCATCGTCTTCAAGCTTATGCACGATGATAGGGAGAGAGGCATGGAGGTTGTCATGCAGGATCTGATAGGACGACTGTTAGGCCGTCACTCCCGACAGGTTAGAGGCACTCACTTCCACGCCTTCGGAAGGCGTGATGATGATGGAGAGTCCATCGATTTTGAGGACGACTCGAGGTCACAGTGAGCCGATCGCTGTACCTCCGGGACTTAGAGACTCTTATTAGGCACGTGGATACCGATAGGACCAACGTCATGCTTAGTAATGACGAGCTCGAGTGCAGCCATGAGAAGGACAAGCTCTTGGCGCAGCGGGGACGAGATAGTCAAGGAGATGGAGGCAAAGTTCGAGACCCAAGACCGTAAGTTCAAGAGTCAAGAGAAGCGTGTCGGGATAGGAACAAGAGGATTCGTGATATGACCAAGGAATTGCAGTCGAAGGACTTGAGTTAGAGCAGCGTGCAGACGGTGATTGAGAGGCCGTTCCCAGAAGAGGGCTCTCAAGGCCAAGATTGACTCTTTGACCACTACCATCGAGGAGAACAAGACCGCAATGGAGAACGCAGGTCTTACCTTTGTCGAGGAGGAGATTGAGGCTGACGAGTAGATTTGACTACTCAGTTATCTTTATTTACCGCACTTGTTATTTGTGAACTTATTATTGGACCATCCGACATGTGGATGGCTTGCCACTTGTGTGTTTTTACTTTGAGACTTTTGTTATCTTGTTGTTAACTTTTATCCTGTGTTGCATGCTATGTGTTTGCTTGTGCAATGTATTGTGCATAAATCATGTAAGGGTATCTCATTCTTATCTTTATATGAATAAACCACAGATGCCTCCCCGTCGCGCAAACCCCAACCCCAACATTACCCCGGAAATGCAACAAATGATGAATGCGCAGACACAGCTTATGCAAATGATGACGACGTTCATCCAGAACCAGAACAACAACAACAACCCCAACAACAACAACAACAACAACAATAACAACAACCCTCCAGGTTTTGATATGCTCACCAGATTTCTGCGTCTGAGGCCAGCTAAGTTTTCGGGAATGACTGATCCCATGGTGGCCAATGATTGGCTACGTTCTGTGAACAAAGACTTAGTGACCGTGGGATGCACAGATGCTGAAAAGGTCAGGTTCGCAGCACATTTGTTGGAAGGACCAGCCGCCGCATGGTGGGACAATTTCCAGATCACCACACCTATTGATGAGGTGACTTGGGCTATCTTTGAAGATGGCTTTCGTACTACTCATATCTCACCAGGTATGATGAGCCTGAAAAAGAAGGAGTTTCACAACCTGAAGCAGCGCCACCACAGTGTGGCTGAATATATTGAAGAATTCAACAATCTGGCGCGCTATGCACCGGATGAGGTTGACACTGATGCCAAAAGAAAGGAAAAGTTTCTGGAAGGCTTAAATGATGAGCTGAATCTGCAGTTGTCCGTGGCATATGTTCCAACTTATCAGTCGCTGTGTGACAAGGCTGTTATTGTGGAGAATAAAATGAAGCAAGTTGAGAGTAGAAAGAGGAAACACTCCGACAAGCACAGCTCGGGATCGTCTCATAAACGATCTCACTATGATGATAGTGTCAGCTCAGGATCCCACAAGCATGGGAAATTTAACAAGCACCACAACCACAACCGTCATGACAACAAGCATCATCGCAGTCATGATAATGATAAGTATAAGAACCACAAGAGTGGATATAAGAGCCACCATAGTGGAGGTGGAAGTGGAAGTAGAAGTCAGCCTAAGACGGACATCAGTCAGGTTGAGTGCTACAAATGCAAGAAGCTGGGGCATTATGCTAATGAGTGTCCTGAAAAGAAAGTTGAAGGACCTAACAAGCCCAATCCTTTTCAGAAAGGACAGGTTAACCACATCAATGTGGAGGAGGTCTATGAAGAGCACGATCTTTGTTCTGGTAAGTTCAGACTAAATTCCATCTCGGCATTTGTACTCTTCGATACTGGTGCATCTCATTCATTCATATCAAAAGCATTTGTTGATAGAAACGGGTTTGCATCTGAAAACATTGGGTGTCCGATAAAACTTAGCTCTCCGGGAGGAGATATGATAGTGAGTCTTGGATGCCGGAATCTAGTCATAGAGATCGGAAAACATAAGTTTCCAGTGAACCTAATAATCCTGAATTCCCAAGGATTGGATGTAATTTTGGGAATGGATTGGATGGCTAAGTATGAGGGAGTACTAGATTGTGCAAATCGTACAGTCTCACTCACAACCCCTGAAGGTAAGAGGATAAAATTTAAGTCCAATTTTAAATCTAAAGGAAGTAAGCTAAATTCTCTTAAGGGGGTTAGCATGGACAGTGTGCCAATTGTGTGTGAATATCCGGATGTGTTTCCGGAAGAGTTGCCAGGAATGCCACCAGATAGAGATGTGGAGTTTATAATAGATTTGGTACCGTGTTCGGACCAAGAGCAAAGAGGCCTTATAAAATGTCGGTTGGCGAACTTAAGGAACTCAAGAAACAACTTGGAGAACAATTGCGAAAGGATTCATCCAACCAAGTTCTTCATCTTGGGAGCTCGGTTTGTTCGTAGAAAAGAGAGATAGAACTCAAAGATTATGCATAGATTACCGTTCTCTCAACGAGGTAACCATCAAGAACAAATATCCTTTGCCAAGAATCAATGATTTGTTTGATCAGCTAGAAGTAGCATGTGTGTTTTCGAAGATTGATCTTCGGTCAGGCTATTTTCAACTCAAGATAAGAGAGCAAGACATACCTAAAACAGCATTCACCACAAGGTATGGATTGTATGAGTACACTGTGATGCCTTTTGGTTTAACCAACGCTCTAGCATACTTCATGAATATGATGAACAAAGTGTTCATGGAATTTCTCGACAAGTTCGTTGTCATTTTCATCGATGACATCTTAGTCTACTCCAAGAGCAAGGAAGAGCATGAAAGACATCTACGCTTGATACTTGAGAAACTAAGGGAACATAAGCTTTATGCCAAATTCAGCAAGTGTGAGTTTTGGTTAGAGGAAGTTGGATTTCTTGGTCACGTTATGACAAAGGATGGTGTAGCAGTTGATCCTACTAAAGTTTAATTTGTGTGAATGGGAATCCCTAAGAACGTAAAAGAGGTTCGTAGTTTCCTTGGTTTAGCAGGTTACTCTGAAGGTTCATTGAAAATTTTTCTAAGGTTGCTAAACCAATGGTAATTGTTAAAGAAAGATAAGAAATTTGCTTGGTGCGAAGGATGTGAACTCAGCTTTCAAGAATTAAAGAAGAGACTTGTGTCACACCATTCTGTGCCTACCAGATTTAGAAAAGGATTTCCAAGTGTATTGTGATGCTTCGCATCAAGGATTAGGTGCCGTACTTATGCAAGGCGGAAAAGTTGTGGCTTATGCCTCAAGACAACTCAAAACTCATGAAGTAAATTATCCTACCCATGATTTAGAGTTAGCCGCTGTTGTCCATGCACTCAAAACATGGAGACATTACCTTTTGGGAAAACGTTGTGAAGTATTCACCGATCATAAGAGTTTGAAGTATATCTTCACCCAGAAGGAAATCAATATGAGACAAAGGAGATGGCTAGAACTTATCAAGGATTACGACTTGAGTTTGCAATACCACCCCGGTAAAGCAAATGTAGTAGCAGATGCTCTAAGTCGTAAGGCGTTTGTAAATGGCCTTACCAAAGGTGAATTGCCAGATGATTTGTGTAAGCAATTCAAGGAACTCAGGTTGGAGATTGTGCTAGAAGGACATCTCATGTCTTTGGATGTTCAACCCACTCTGTTGGATAAGATTAAAGAAGCCCAAAAGACGGATAAAGAAATCAAAGAGATTAAGGAAAGGATTAGCCAAGGGAAGGCTAAAAGTTTCCATATGGACGAACAAGGTACTTTATGGCACGGGAAACGTATTTGTGTTCCACAAGATCCGGAAATGCGGAAACTGATTTTACAAGAAGCCCATAACTCTCCATATTCTATTCACCCGGGAAACACCAAAATGTACATGGATATGAAAGAAAGATTTTTGTGGAATAATCTCAAAAGAGACATCGCCGAACACATTGCTTTGTGTGATGTGTGTAGTAGAGTGAAAGCGGAGCATCAGAAACCAGCAGGTTTGCTTCAACCAATGCCTATTCCTGAATGGAAGTGGGAAAATATTGGTATGGATTTCATTACCGGATTATCAAGGACCAGGTCAGGGTATGATTCCATATGGGTAGTAGTGGATCGCCTAACTAAAGTAGCTCATTTTATACCCGTAAAGACAACTTATACCAGTGCCAAGTTAGCCAAAATCTACATGAGCGGAATTGTATGCCTTCACGGTGTACCTAAGAGTATTGTGTCTGATAGAGGAACTCAATTCACTTCTCACTTTTGGAGACAGCTTCATGAATCTTTAGGAACAAGGTTGGAATTTAGCACTGCTTTTCATCCTGAAACTGATGGACAAACAGAAAGGACTAATCAAATTCTTGAAGACATGTTGAGGGCATGTGCCCTAGACTATGGAGCAAGTTGGGATGAAAGTCTGCCTTACGCAGAGTTTTCTTACAACAACAGTCACCAATCTAGTATTGGGATGGCACCATTTGAGTTTCTATACGGAAGGAAGTGTACCACCCCATTGCAATGGAATGGTGTGGGAGAAAGAAGTTTGTTTGGACCAGATCTTATCAAAGACACCGAAGAAAAGGTCAAATTGGTTAGGGACAGGTTGAAGATAGCAGCCTCGATGTAAAAGCTACGCAGATGCTAAGCGAGAGAAGTCACTTACGAAGTTGGGGATAGAGCTTACCTTAGAGTATCACCACTGTGGAGTGAAAAGATTTGGAGTCAAAGGAAAGTTAGCACCAAGATATGTTGGACCATTTAACATTCTAAGTCGCAAAGGAGAAGTTATGATGAAATAGAACTGCCAAAGATCTTTATCAGCAGTCCATAATGTTTTTCATGTGAGCCAGCTCAAGAAATGTCACCCAGAAATGGAAGAATCATCTTTGAAGGATACCATACCTTTGGAAGAAGTTCAACTAGAAAGTGATCTCACCTATGAAGAAAAGCCTGTCAAGATTCTTGAGACCACAGAAAGAGTCACAAGGACAAAAACTATCAAGTTTTGTAAAGTACAATGGAACCATCATTCCGAAGAAGAAGCAACATGGGAAAGAGAAGATGATCTTCGGAAAGACCACCCACACCTATTTGCTAGCCAATCCGAATCTCGAGGGCGAGATTCATTTTAAGGGGGTTAGATTTGTAACATCCCAAAAATCATGTTTCAAAACTCATTCATATCATCCTTGCATCTTTCATTCATATAGGGTTTTTTTCTCAAAATCATTTAGATGCATAAACTTAGGCTATGATTTCATGTGGGCAAATTGTCTCAATTGGCCATCACCATTTGAGATTTGATTGTCTATGAACTTGTTTGCTTACCTCCATGGTTGGAAAGATTAGGTATAGCATTTAAACCCAAGTTTCCATTTTAGAAATATTTTCAAACCCTATTCCAAACATTTTCAAACTAGAGACAAAGTCTCTGTTTATTTCAAAACCCAAGCTTGACCAAGCCTTGCAAGGTAACCACTTAGTTAAAATGACTGTTTTTGAACCCACAAAACCCTGCAAAAATTCCCAAAGCAGTTTGTATTCAAAAGGATTTGAATTCATATCAAAATCAATTCAGAAAAATGGAATTAGAAAAAGAAAAGGAATTTTCAAAAGAAAAAGGCCGCGCGGCAGAGTTCTGGCCCAGCAGCAAATCGAGCCCAGCAAGCCCACCCGGGGACCTTCCTTTTCTTCTCTCACGCGCAAGCACACGCAAACAGACGCTGACAGCCAGGCCCCACTTCCACTCCGCGCACCTCGCTGACAAGCGGGCCTCCTCCACGTCAGCATCGTCTCCCCCGCACGACCAGTTCATCCCCAAATCAACGCGGGCGTTTTCTGTGTTTAATCCGCGGCGTTAATTCGATTAAATGGCCAAGTAATTCTTGCTCGTGACCAGGCTATAAGAATCCCCTCTGCCCCCTCTCTCTTCTCCCTCAAACCCCGAACCCAGAGCGCCACCAGGCTGCGAGCATTACTCTCTGTAGCCCCGCCGTCTCCGACGACTGCGCCGGCGAATTCCGGTGAGTTCTGAGCTCCCCTCTGCCTATCGTTCTTGCAAACTGGTTCAGTGTATCTCTGCACTTCTTTTAACACATTTCGTTTGCCCTCGCATGAACCGTAGCTCCGGCAGCATCGTCGACTGGCCGCCACCGTCCTCTGTACGAACTCCGGCGAGCTCTAGTGGTAAGCCCAGACCGCCTACGCCTTTCTAGTTCACGCACACGACTGCCTCGACTCGTGAATCTAACCGTGTCTTCGCTTTGCCTTGGGGTGATTCACGACGCCCACGACCACCCGACGCATCGACGCTGTCCTCCACTCCGTCGAGGAATCGCGGCTGAACCCGAGCGCCCCTTGACCAACCGCGAGTACGACGAGCATCACCGTGACCCCCTGAGCCCGGTGAGCTACTCTTCTTTCTCACTCGCCTCCTGCATCGTCGCCTCCGTCAATCGACTGCCGGCCACGGTAGCCACCGCCGCCAGATTTTGGCCAGGCAATAGGAACCATTAGATCTGCATCGATGGCTTGGATAGAATGACTAATCAAGGGTACGCGATGATCTGAGCCGACCTGCCCCTTTAAATCCAGCGGTGCAGATCACTCGATCCGATTTAACCGGTACCGACCAATTAGACAGTGACGCGTGGCTAGGGTTAGGTCTGAAAATAGATTTAAAACTATAAATTTGATCCAAATTCAAATGCCTATATCTTTTGAATTCCACGTTGGAATTTTGCAAACTTTATACCGCTGGATTCAGAAAAACAAGACCTTTCTGCCTATCCTTTTTGTTTAGCAAATAGTAACCATTAGTTTGGCTTAAATTGTAGAAACTTGTTTGAGGCCTTTTTGAGTATAGATTTAGTTTAGTATTTTGTTTTAGGGTTAAATAAGTTTGTCTTGGTTACTTTGTGACTTGTTTAGATTCTGTAATCTTGCCCTTGATTGGTAGAATTTTCAAAAATCACCACTTAGTAGATTCATGCATGCATGCATTCATAATATCTTTGTTTGTATATACTTGTGTGTAATTGTGTGCTACAACTTTATGTGTAGATTTTGCTAGTGATTGTGATTGTGACGAGTGCTACTCTCCACACTACCAAGGCAAGTGATATCTTCATGAATATTCCATTCCTATATTTTATCTATGCATTAGTATTATTTTTCCAATTATAGGACTTGCATGGATTTTTGCTAAGTATAAACTATGCTATGGGAAAACCTATTAGGTGAAACCTTAGTGAAAATTACCTAAGTCAAGAATCCTAATACTATCATGCTTAGCCTAGCTACTAGAAAACAAGGGTGGTTTATATATTCACATTTTGAAAAAAATTCTAAGTCTTTGGACTTGTGTTTTATTTTAACAAAACAACTAAGTTAATGAATCACCTGGGTGGAATGGAAGGATTGGTTTATGTTGAGTGGTTCACAAGGCCATGGACTTGGCTTGTGTATCTCACTTGTGGATGGCCACCCAGGAACAAAGAGATTTGAGATGACAAATGTTGAGAAGCTTCAAGTGCAACCACTTGGCATTATGGGCTCTGCCATGATCTTAGGATGCTAGAACTTAGTCTCTTGGACAGTGGGTGGTAGATGGGATGATAGGTTGGAGCGCGTCCATTTGACTAAGGAAAGGCTACTGAAGGATCTTGTCTTGGGAAACCAAGTCTTGTGGGGAAAGTGCACCACCTCTGCAGAGTGTAAAACCTAAGTACTTAGCCATGTCCCTGGTAAAGGACAATTTGAGCATCAAGACATGGAAGCTTCAAGAATCTCATCACTCCAATTTCTAAATAAAACTTGTGGGTGAACAAGGGTTAAAAGGATCTTCAGTCTTTGATTGGTAGATGCCCTGAGTGGATCTTTAGTCTTTGATTGGTAGATGCCTTGGGTGTTTTGTGCCAAGCAAAAACTTAGTATTTTCAAAAGTTAAGGAAAAATCTATTTTGAGCAATGCAAGCCTAAGCTCCACCAGCCAAATGCATATAGTATTATAGTCCACTTAAAATATACTAAGGTATCACTTGCCAATACTATTCCAAAGTATTGACCCTCTGTGGCTGTAACTTGTAATGTTGCAGGTTATTCTGATGATGATTAGGAGCCATGAGTCTACACTCAACATGCTTGCCTGTGGCACATGAAGATGAAGACTTATGTTTATTTACTTATTCCATAAACTCTTGTATTAGGCCTTTGGCCATGAGTTGTAAAAGACTATGTTTTATCTCTGGAATGACTGTAATAAACGACCTTTGTATCTGTGTACTTCATCTTAAACTGTGGATGCTAGCATTGATCCAGGGACTAGCATTGCAATCACAGGGATATTTTCCTTTACAAAGGAGGGATCTTACAGCTAAACTTTAGCCGGAAGGCGGATTTGTTTTTTCAAAACCAGCTTGCACTTCTCTAGACACTTGGTAATTTTCCCGTGTGCTCTGTTGTTTTCGCTGCGTCCTTGCCAGGCAGCCGGATTGCGGTCTGTAGCCGGAATCGAAGGGAGTTGATAGTACATTGCGCACAGTACTAACGGCTTAGTAGCCGGATCGTCTTAAGCTAGTTGCGAGGCCGGGACGCCCGATCTATCGCATCTCCTCCCCATTTTTCATGTGGGATGCCTCGGGCTTTTGCTCTTGCTAGCCGGACAGTCGGGTTGCGGTTTGTAGCTGAGACGAAGAGTGGAACTCTGACATCATCACACATTACTTAGTCGGTTTGTTGATTTAGCAGGTCAGGCCAGCCGGCAAGCCCCCGGGTAGGGACTGCCGGAGCCAGAAAACAAATGCACATAGATTTCTATCAAGGAGCCCCCGAGTACTTCGTAGGGGTCCGTGTTTTCATTCGTAGGGTTTGCGGGATACATACACTATTTGGTGACTAGGTGTAAAACGGGCGGAGCAAGGCCACGTTCTAGGGGTGCTCCGTCTCCTCATCCGACTTGTCCATCTCATTCTTGCGTGGCTGCTGCGCGTCGATGAGGTAGTAGGAGTCGTTGGGCAGCGCCCGACTGATAGCTTGTGCATGCCCTTTGTGTCTTGCACCAGCCGGAGGACCAGGTCGCTCTCGCGGAATGCGACAGGGCGGATTCGGTTTGAATGGTAGTGGCATAGACGCTGCTGGTACAAAGCCGATCTGGACAATGCCAGCTCATGGGCCTCCTCGAGGAGGTCCACACCATCCTCCCGCCTCTCTTGGTTGGCCTTTTCGTCGTAGAGGAGCTTGCGCGGAGAGTCAAACTCAATGTCTGCAGAGAGGACGGCTTCCGAGCCGTAGACCAGGAAGAACGGGGTGTAGCCGGTTGATCTATTCGGCGTGGTGCAGAGGCTCCACAGCACAGCCGGAAGCTCCTCAATCCAGCATCCGGGCGACCACTCCAAGGGCTCGATGAGGCGTGGCTTGATGCCGGCTAGCACTAAGCCGTTTGCCCTTTCGACTTGCCCGTTGGACTGCGGGTGCACGACGGAAGCAAGGTCCAGCCAGATGCCCTTGTTGCTGCAGAATCGGGCGAAGGCCCCCATGGCGAAGTTCGTGCCGTTGTCGGTGCTGATGCTGTTGGGTAGCCAAACCGGTTGATGATGTCGGTGAAGAAGGTGACGACTGTTGCCCCGTCCAGCTTCCGGATGGGCTTGGCCTCTATCCACTTTGTGAACTTGTCTACCGCCACCAGCAGATGGGTCATGCCTGCGCACGCCCGCTTGAATGGACCGACCATGTCGAGGCCCCAAACAACAAAGGGCCAGGTGATCGGTATGGTCTTGAGCACCGAAGCCGACATGTGCCTGAGCTGCCCGAAGCGTTGGCACCCGTTGCACGCACAGACTAGCTGCTCGGCGTCCTCGAGGGCAGTAGGCCAATAGAAACCGTGCCGGAACACCTTGGCGACTATCGCCCTTGACGAAGCGTGGTGCCCGCACTCGCCCTGGTGGATGTCCTTGAGCAGCCAATAGCCTGTGTCCACGTCAACACACCTTTAGAAGATGCCGGATACGCTGCGCTTGTACAGTTCTTTGTTGATGATGGTGTACGTGTGCACGCGGCGCCGGATTTGCCTTGCCTCCACCTCGTCATCTGGAAGTTCTCCGTTGGCAATGTAGTCCATGAAGGGCTGTGCCCAGGATGGTATCTCTTGGACGGTGAGGATGCTTCCGCTCTCCAGTTGATGGTCATCGGGGGGGTCATCTGGATGAGGTACCCGGGACGGCAGCCCCCGAGCCACTTGACGACTCGGCAACCCCCGGGTCTTGCGAGCCGGAGGGTACTGGTTTGCCGGAGTTCGTGCGGGCCTTCTTCTTTGGAGGTTCTGCCAGCTCTGCGTCTGCCACGCCGTCAACCGGGGCACAACCTACCCAGATGATGGAATCCGACTCAGGGGACGGGTTGATGGAGGGCTTGCGCATGTGCTCCAAGGAGACCCTGATACATTGCAAATGTATCTATAATTTTTGATGTTCCATGCTTGGTTTTATCTACTTTCTTGTGTTTTGTCCACACTTTGGACTACTTTTCTTATGATTTCTTGGACTAACCTATTAAAAAGAGCCACAAAGGCCAAATGCCTGCTTTTCGCTGTTTTTGGTTCTAGGAAGTCGATAAATGAATATTCTTGAATTGGACGGACAAAAGCCAAAGTTGCTATTTTACGGAAGACATCTAGATCGAATCTGACGAGACAGGGCTGGGGCCCGGCCACACCACAGCCACACGGCCAGGTTCGCTCTTGCCAGAGGTGCTCGCCAACCCCAAGACCCCTTGGCCTCTCCTTCCGCCTATATATTGCCTCTGATACCAAAACCCTAAGTACCCGGTCAAAAATCCACGAAAGAGTCTGTAGCCACCGTCATCTCTATCCCTAGATCGGGAGGGATCTAAAGCTCTTCCCAGCACCCTGTCAGAGAGGGGAATTCAACCTGGAGGCCTTCTTCATCATCATGCAAGCCTCCGGTGTGATGCGTGAGTAGTTCATCTCTGGACTACGGGTCCATGTAGTAGCTAGATGGCTGGTTCTCCTCCTTTGTGCTTTCATGTTTAGATCTCGTGAGCTCCATTCATGATTAAGATCATCTATTTGTAATCCATACATGTTGTGTTTGCGGGGATCCGACGGATATTGAGATGCTATTTCAGATTGATTATTGATTCTATCATGTCTTTGTTATTTGTGATCTTGCATGCTTTCCGTTGTTAGTAGCTATCTTGGCCAAGTAGATGCTAGCAACTCCAAGAGCTAGTATTTATGCTCGATCTTGGGTTCATGCCTCCGTAACTGGGAAGTGATGAAATCTCTAAGGTACTAGATGTGTTGTTGCAACTAGGGACAAAACAACAATCCTTTGTTCATAGAACAATCGTATTGTTTACTTTACACACAATTCGTAAAGCAATAATCTGTTGCTTGCAACTTAATACTGGAGGGGGTTCGGATGATAACCTGAAGGTGGATTATTAGTCATAGATGCGGCTGGATGGCGGTCTATGTATAATGTTGTAATGCCCAATCAAGTCTCAAAGGAGTCAATATGTTTAGTATATGCTTGTATGCTTTCTCGATGTTTGTCAATTGCCCCGCTGTAATTTGTTCACCCAGCATGTTATCTATCTTAAGGAGAGCCACCTCTAGTGAACTATGGACCCCGATCCTTTCTTTTACATACAATCTACAAACTGTTTACTGCTTTGTGTTACTTTCTGCAAACTATTACTTCCTTCCACTCGATACGTTTAATCCCTTGTTTTCAGCAAAACCGGTGAGATTGACAACCTCATCGCAAGTTGGGGGCAGAGTTCTGTGGTTGTGTTGTGCAGGTCTCCACGTTGCTGCTGGCACCGGTAGTGTGCACTGCCAACGTTCAGCTAGCTACACATTTGGGATGTTTCCTTGATCCTACTGGATTGATAACCTTGGTTTCATAACTGAGGGAAACTTACTGCTATGCTCATCATACCTTCCTCTTGGGGTTCCCCAATGATCTCGACACCAACCATGAGCCAGCAGACCCCAGGTGGGATCGCCTGCCTGGTGGATCCGATTCGTGCGAGCGAATCGGCTGCCTTGTTGTTGACGCGAGGGACGTGATGGAATTCACATCCGTCGAAGCAGGCGCTGAGCTTATGTATGTGGAACCGGTAGAGAGCCATGTTTGCATCGCGGGCATCCGACTCTACGGATACCTGCTGCACCACCAGATCTGAATCACCGAAGAAAAGGATCCGGTTGACACCAATCTCTCTGGCTAGCCGGAGGCCGTGCGCTAGTGCCTCATATTCGGCTACGTTGTTGGAGGCCTTGAAGTGGATCTGCAGGACGTACTCCAGTCCGTCTCCTTTGGGTGAGGAGAGCACGATGCTGGCTCCCAAGCCCCTGAGCATCTTCGACCCGTCGAAGTGCATCCTCCAATGGTCCGAATCCGGAACTGGTGGAAGGTATTGGGTCTCGGCCCAGTCGACGAGGAAGTCCGCCAGCGCCTGTGACTTGATCGTGAGCCGGGGCTCGTACTGGATAGAGTAGGCGGCGAGCTCGATGGCCCATTTGGCGGCTCGGCCAGTGGTGTCTTTGTTGCCTATGATTTCTGAAAGGGGTGCGGTTCATACGACCTTAATCGGATGCTCCTGGAAGCAGTGCCTGAGCTTCTTGCATGCCAGGTACACGCCATAACACATCTTCTGGTAGTGGGGGTAGTTTTGCTTGAAGAGGGAGAGAACCTCGCTGAGGTAGTAGACGGGTCGCTGAACCGGCTAAGCCTTGCCTTCCTCGGGGTGCTCCACCACCAGGACGACGCTGACGACCCGGCTGATGGCTGCTATATAGTGCAACATCGGCTCCTTGCTAGCCGACGTGGCTAGAACCGGCGTTGTGGATAGCATGCGCTTGAGGTCGTGAAAGGCGGCGTCGGGTTGCGAGGTCCAGGAGAACTTGTCCGTCTTCTTCATCAGCTGGTACAACGGGAGTGCCTTCTCCCCCAACCGGCTGATGAAACGGCTGAGGGAGCCTAGGCATCCGGTGAACTTCTAGACTCCGAGAAGTCTCTTGGGCGGCTGCATCCTCTCGATGGCCGCAATCTTTTCCGGATTCGCCTCAATCCCTCGTTGCGAGACGACGAAACCGAGTAGCAAACCGGATGGGACTCCGAAGACGCATTTCTCCGGGTTCAGCTTCATCTGGTATTGCAGGAGGTTCCGAATGTCTCTCCCAGGTCCTCGAGGAGGGTGCGCTTCTCCTTGGTCTTGATGACCACATCGTCCACATAAGCATGCATGTTTCGGCCGATCTACGAGTGCAAGCACTTCTGCATGCAACGCTGATAGGTAGCGCCTGCATTCTTCAGACCGAGAGGCATGGTTACATAGTAGAAAGCCCATACGGGGTGATAAATGATGTTTTTATCTGGTCAGCCGGGTTTAGCCGTATCTGATTGTAACCGGAATAACAATCTACAAAAGACAAGAAATCACAGCCGGCCGTGGAATCGATGACTTGATCGATATGGGGCAATGTGAATGGGTCCTTCGGGCACGCCTTGTTCAGGCTGGTGTAGTCAATACACATGAGCCAGGTCTTGTTCTTCTTCAACACCAGGACTGGGTTTGCCAGCCAGTCCGGGTGGTACACTTCCATGATGGACCCGGCTGCAAGGAGCCGGGTGATCTCGTCACCGATAATCTTCCTCTTCTCCTCTGCGAACCGGCGCAGAGGTTGCTTGACCGGCTTGACATCCGGCCGCACATGAAGTGAGTGCTCGGCGAACTCCCTTGGTACACCTGGCATGTCCTTGGGTGACCATGCAAAGATGTCCCAATTCTCACGGAGGAAGTCGACGAGCGCGCCTTCCTATTTGCTATCCAAGTTGGCACCAATGGTGACAAACTTGGTCGGGTCAGAGGGGTCGAGCAGGATCCTCTTCGTCTCCTTTGCCGGCTAGAAAGCTCCTTATCTAGCCAGCTTGCTGCTAGCCGGCATGTCTTGTTGGACCATGGCCACGTTGCGCATGATCACACGCTTCTCTTCGGCTATGATGAGGGCCTCTGCCAGCTTGGAGCCGGCTGAGGCGCACTCCATCGACTGCCTGAAGCAGCCGGCGACGATGATCACGCCGTTTGGTCCCGGCATCTTCGTCTTGAGGTACACGTAGTGGGGTACGGCCATGAATTTAGCGAGGGCGGGCGCCCGAGGAGAGCGTGGTAGGAGCTCGTCAGGTTTAACACCTCGAACCAAATCGGCTCGCGGCGGAAGTTTTCCTCAATCTCGAAGATGACGTCCAGCTAGATTTTACCCAGCGGGATGCAGGCCGGTCCTGGCAGCACGTTGTGGATTGTCGTGGTAGTCGGACATAGGTCACATTCGCGGATGCCTAGCTTCTCCAACCAAGACCGGTAGAGGAGGTTGAGGATGCTGCCTCTGTCGATGAGGACGCGCGAGAAATGGCAGGTGTGCTCGTTGGAGATGATGAGGGGGTCGAGCACCATGGCGTTGCCCCCGGGAGTCGGAAGCTACTCAGGCTGATCTTCTCGGATCCAGGTGATGGGGGTTTCCGACCAGTTCAGGTACTGGGGGACCGAAGAGACGATGGCGTTGACCTCCTTGGAGTGTCGCTTGCGGCTATGCTTGTCGTCCAGCTCTGTCTCGAAGATGTGGTAGGCGGCATGCGACTGGAGGTAGCCGTTGTTGTTGTTTCTGCCCTTGCTGCTGTTACCATCATTGCCGGCTCCCCTAGCCGGTGGTGGTCCACCAGGGGGGAAGACGTTGTTGTCTGCCCTGGTCCTTTAGCTGGCGGGTCCAGCTGCAGTTCCGGGTGGTGTGCGTAGCCGGTTTGAAGGGACCGCTATGCCACTTGCACGGGTCGTCAAACATCTGCTCGAAGGTGAGCCGTGGCTTCTGCCTTATTGCATCATTAGCCGGCGCGTCAGGCGCACCCTCCATAGCATTGACCTGCCGCACGTGGTAGCGGGGCTTCTGCTGTCCGGCTTGGCAGTCCCCATGGAACCGGTTGTCGTTGTCGTGGCGCCTAGAGGGTCTAGCTTCCCTAGTCAGATTGCTCGGACGGTCGCGAGCTGGCTCCGTAGGAGTCGGACACCCGTCAGCACTTACTCGGAGGGGTTTCTTCATGGCGACATCCGCCATGGCGTACTGGTCCGCTACCGTCATGAGCTCCGCCATGGTTTCCGGCGCGTCACATAGTAGCCGGTTGTGAAGCATGGTGCCTTCTCGGCATCCCTCGATGAAGAAACCAATGGCCTGGCTCTCCAGGATGCCCTCGCAAGTGTTGCGCAACTCCGTCCACTTGGCGAGGTACTCGTGGTCGGTCTCGCGATCTCCCTGAACGCATAGGGCCAGGTCGCATGGGCGTCCCGGACGCTTGTACCTGCCGTTGAAGTTGCGGACGAACACCTTCTCGAAGTCTGGCCAGGCGTTGTTGCTGTTGGGCGCGAGGCTGTTGAGCCATGTCCTCGCTGACGCAGTTAGCATAAGGAGGACATAGCGCACAAATGTGCGCTTGTTCCCATGGGCAATGCCGAATGCCGTAGCATAGTCGGTCATCCAATCTTCCGGCTTCATACTGCTGTCATACTTGGGGGTGTCCCTGGGCAGGGTGAATTTATAAGGAAACGGGTCATTTCAGATGCAGGGTCCGAAAAAACCCGGTCCGGTGGAGTCTTCTTCCTCCGTAATGCACGCTTGAGCAATGAGATCGATGCGGTCACGGGCATCCGGGCGATTCGGGTTGGGCGCTCCCACTCGGCCCGAGAGACGGGAACCAGCGGGTCTTGGCGCTCCGGTTGGGGGAGGGGGAGGCGGTGGGTTGCTGTTCACCGTTTGCTCCGGGCGCGGCTGGCCCTTGCTGCCCGACCGCGAAACTTGCTGCGGGCCTTAGCCGGCTGAGGAGAGGACGCCTGTTGGGTGTCGCGAGGTGAACCTTTGCTATTGACAGGCGGCCCGCTCCCCTTGGAGCAGCTGGGGTTCTCCTGCATCTGCCGGTTGGCGTCAGCCTGCTCGTCCGCGATCCGGAGGAGCTCACGCTCGCTCCTCGCCCTCCAGATTGGGTAGTTCGTCGAATGCGGCTCGTGCCGAGCGCAGGTTCTTGATGGGCGTGTTGTAGTTGGGCCGGATGAGAGCGGGCGCGGGATCCGGCTCGCCATCCTTTTCCAACCTCCCGCCTAGCTCGCCGCCCCGGCGTCGCACCTGGCCACGCCGGCTTGGCTCCGCCGTAGCCGGGGTGAAGCTATGCGCAAGGTCGTACTCGCACCAAGTGATCTCGAGCTACTTGCGGGTTGCTGCCAGCTCCTTGGCCTCCTGGAGGAGAAGCTGTCTCTCCATGGCGAAGTTGGCCTCCGCCTCCTCCGGGTTATCTCTGAGGTTAAGCGACATGAGGAGCCGATCAATGGCCTTCTCCACCGGGTTCCGGGGTTGCGGTGGCGCGGAAGTTCCGCCCTCGTACGCGCCCCGCTCTCGCGGCTGGCGGGGGTGAGAACTGGAGCCGGCCATCATGACCTCGATGTCGTGGGAAGCGACGGAGGTGCGGCTTCCCAAATGGGGCAGCTCCGCGATGGAGACGATCTCCCTAGGGAAATGCTCCGGAACGGTGGCGACGTAGACGGGCAGGTCACTGAAAAGCAGGATCGAACCATTTGCCAGAAATGAGGTTCCGGCGAAACAGGAAGCATTTTCGATGACGCGGTCAAATTTGCCGAGCGTGAGCACCAGGCCGAAGGCCACGTGCTCACCGGCTGAAGTGCGGGGTCCCGTGCGGAACGTAACTCCGGTCGAAGCCATCTTGCCCCACGGTGGGCGCCAACTATTGTTGTATTGGGAACGGCAGTACCTAAACAGGTTAGATAGAGGTGTGGGGACTAGCAGGGAAGCTATCGATGGTGTCCGCAGGCGGGATTGGATACAAGCGAGCGTAGCTGGACGCTGGAAGTACCCAGGTTCGGAGCCCTCGTGGTGAGGTAAAGCTCCTACTCCTGCCTATCTGACTATGAGCGATACACAGGCTACAAGTGCTCCTGGAGCTGTATTCTCTAGCTACTGCCTTAAATGCACCAAGACCAACACTCTCTACTGAGGCCTTGCCTCTCCTTATATAGGCAGAGAGGCAACGGTCTCACTGGCCAGTCTGGCTGGCAGGCCCCATAGGTGGGTCCTAGTCGGCTGGTCATCTACAGTATCCGGTACAACTATGTCCCATCAGAGTACGCGCAGTATGGTCATCATGGGCACAGTGAACGCCGTGCGAGCCTGTCGTCAGCATCAGGCCACTATTCTCGCGTCACCCCGTAAAGTCTTCGGTATGGCCGAGTAGTTGCCAGTCTTGTCGTCGTATCAGGGCGTGCCGCGCACTGTGCTGCACGTTGCCCTGTCCTCCTGATTGGTTCTGGCTACGCTGATGTAGCCGGCTGCTCTTCGCCGTTCCGGCTACCGTGAGGTAGCCGGCTTGTATTGCTTTTGTCCGGCTGCGCTTAATCAGCCGGGCGCGATCCAACTGCCGTAGTTCTTGTCTGGTTGGGGTATCTGGAGGTCATCCCCCCGACAAAGAGCTTACTTGTGACTGAAGTTGAGTAGCATGAGGTTCGGTACTCGTAAGTAAGGGGCATGAGATTTCAACTTATAACTTGTCAAGCATATCCTCTTAGTTGTGTCACTTTAACCCTAATCACCTAAAGATGCTTATGTTAGGGGCAATGAGAGCTGAAAGCTAATAAGTACCATAATTTTTGGAAGCTCTTTATGAAACTTGAAATCCCTTCTTCCCTCTATGAAGGGCCTATGTTTTACTTTTTAGTTGAGTCAGTAAAACCTATTCCCTTCTACCTCAGCAAGTATTTTGAGTTGTTGTGTTTCATTCATTCGTATGTTGGTTTATTCAATCATGTTTCTTATGTTCCTTGTTTTGCACATTGATCTTATCTTGGTGATTACTACTTTGAAAGCTATCATTCAAAACCAGTTATTTATGAACACCTGCAATTTGTCAACTATTCTTCGACCAAGAGCTAAGTTTGCCATTACCAATTATGATTTACTTTATGCATCTTTATTGTGTTTCCTTTACTTATTGCAAGTTAAGTTATATAATAGTGAGTTGTCTTCTATTATGATTTATGTATTGATGAACGTGATGCTTCTTTTCCGTATTCTTTTATCGACTCTTCACTCCATAAACCTGAGGTCATGTTTATTGAGCTCAGTTTTCACTTGGGGACAAGCGAAGTCTAAGCTTGGGGGGAGTTGATACGTCCATTTTACATCACTATTCTATATCATAATTTACTGTTATTCATTGATATATTTCATATTAAGACATGATACTTATGTTATTTCATCTGTTTTTGCATGGTTGATGACTTTTGGAGCATGGACCGCTGCAGTCAGGATTCTGATGGAAAAGGTGCTGTTTGGAGGCAAAATTCGCGAAGATCTGAAAATCCGGGAAAATAAATGGAAAATTCTATTTTTCCAGAAGACGGAGATTGCCAGAAGGGGAAGTGGAGATGGGCCACAGGGGGCCCACACCACCCCTTGGCGCGGGCAGCCCTAGGCCACACCAGCAGGTGGTGTGGCCCGCCCACCTGTGCTCTCCCTGGGCGTATATTATCCTCCCGAAACCCTAAGACTGGGGGAGCAACCACAGAAAGATTTCACCGCCTCTGCAGGGTAGAAAACACCGAGAGAGAAAGATCTCTCCGGTAGACAGAATTCTGCCAGGGGAATTCCTTCCTGGAGAGGGGAGATCGTCGCCATCAACACCACCATCAAGCTGGACTTCATCGGGATCATAATCATCGTCATCACCACCATCATCTCCACCAGCACCATCATGACCACTTCATACCGCTGTAACAATTGGGTTGAATCTTGCATAGTTCTTAGGGGAAACTTTCCCGGTGTTGATTACTCCTTGTAGTTGATGCTATTGAGTGAACCATTGAATTATCGTTTATGTTCAGATTGTTACACATCATTATTTCATCTCTGATCAGGATCCATATGATGTCTTGTGAGTAGTTCGTTTTATTCTTGAGGACATGGGAGAAGTCATGTTGTTAGTAGCGGAATTGCGTTGAGAAAGATTCAATGGTTTGATATTTAAGTTGTGGTGTATTTCTTCTAGTGGTGTCATGTGAACGTCGACTACATGACACTTCACCTATATGGGCCTAGGGGAATGCATTGTGTATTTGGCTACTAATCTTAGGGGTTGCCGGAGTGACAGAAACCTGAACCCCCATTAGGAAACCTTTGCACAAGGGACGTCAGGGTCTTAGAGTTTAAAGTCGTGGTTAGGTTTCTACCTTAATTACTTTCTTGTACTTGCGGATGCTTGCAAGGGGTATAACCACAAGTATTTATTAGTCCTAGGAAGGTCAGTACATTAGCATAGGTTCACCCACACAACACTTAGCAAACTAAAGAAGATTAATCAACTATATGAAGCGAAAGCACTTGACGATATTCCCATGTGTCCTCGAGAACGTTTGGTCATCCTAAGTAATACATCCGGCTTGTCCTTTGCTAAAGAAAGGATTGGGCCACTTGCTGCATTTATTCTTATTGTCTTTTATTTACTCGTACTTTACTTACCTGCATTATCAAAAACCCCTAAAAATCCGTTTGCTAAGTATTTACAGAGAATTCCTGCTCCAAGCCATTCGCCAACACCTTTTGCTCCTCGTTGGGTTCGACACTCTTACTTATCGAAATTACTATGATACACCCCCTATACTTGTGGATCATTAGTGTTCTACCCGTGCAAAGCATCTACGCATAGATCAGGCTCTGATACCACTGTTGGGTTCGTAGCATAGAAAACAAAAAAATTCCTACGATACAAACAACTAAGAACCAAGATATATCTACCTAGATACAATCAAAGGGTGGATATACATCCATAGAGACCTTACCCTTGAAGACCGAAAGCTTTGTTAATGAAAACTAATTTCGTGGATGATGTAGTCATTCACTTCCCAATCTCAAGATCGTGATGAAGTCCAGCAGGTCCAGCACCACCAAGTCTAGCAACGCAAAGCAGTGGTGCATCCATGATCGCACACACGTCCGTTACCCCGACAACCTCCATGTCCTTGCTTCAGTTATGCAGCGGAAGCAGCAACTCCTTTCCATACAAAGCCACCAGGAACATGTATCACGCTAATCCAAGACCATGGGGAATAATTCTAGAGGGGGAGAGATCCTTCATGAGGAGGTGTGAGATGAGAAGAGGGGTGGGAGGCCTTTTATAGGGGAGAGGGGGAAGCCCCTCCCTTGGCCGGTGGCCAAGGTGGTGCCCCCACTTCTTCCATCATTCATGTGGGTGGAGCTCCCACTCAATAAATGTGCCTCCACTCAAAATTCCACTCACCTCCATTAAATTTTCACCAAATTATTTCCAAGACCTCATTTAATAAAACTCATTTATTTATTTTATTCAGAATTTTGTTAATTACTTTAATTAACAAACATTCACATAAAGCCCCTGCAATATTTCAATATCACAAGTAGAACCAATTACTACAATTTAACCCAAAACAATTTCGGTTTCCATCGAAATGATTGCAGCGCTTCCCTTAAGTGTGTCACCCTACGGTTCATGAATAATGTAGACATGATCGAGACCCCTCTCCGATCAATAATCAACAGCGGAACCTAGAGATCTGTATTGACTCCCACACATTCAATGATGACTCCAGTGATCATGTGAACCTTTAACGTTATTAACTAAATCCCTTTGTCTCGTGATATATTACATGTCCGAGATTCGATCATCGGTATCTCAATACCTAGTTTGATCTCGTTATCGACATGCACTCTTTTCTCGTTCCCGTGATATAACATTCTAGTGATCACATCAATTGCTTGCAAGCTATCTCAATGTGATATCACCGAGAGGGCCCATAGTATATCTATCCGTCACCGGGATGGAAAAATCCCACTCTTGATCCATGAGCCTCTACATAACACCTTCAGAGCATATGAACCCACCTTTATTGTCACCCTATTACGGTGTGTCGTTTGATGTTATCAAGTTACTCTTCCAGTGTTAGTGATTGACATGATCTTATGGTCTAAGGACTAGAATTTCTTCGTATGATGTTATAGCAATTTAAACACAATGACTTTGATCGTATTGCTATACTTTGGATGAATGTTCATCACATCATTCCATCAATATTGTGACCTCGTTATTAACAACATCCAATGTCTATGATCAGGAAACCTGGATCATCTTGTTAATCAACGAGCTAGTTTATATGAGAGGAATAGTTAGAAACTATTTATTTGTTTATTAAACACATATTTATTAACGTTTCCAATTAATACAATTATATCATGAAAAATAATCATTTATGATAAACATGGAATAAGATAATAACCAATTTATTATTGCCTCTCGGGCATATTCCCTTCAGCTCTGCCTATCACGCCCTCTTTCTGGGATCGACCCTAACATGGACCAAACCATTCTGGAAGGCACCTCTACCCCTAAAGATGAAGATCTTCTTGTCACAGTTGCTACGCGACAAGCTTCCCTTTAGGGTGGAAGTGGCGAAAAGACATGGGCCGAGGGGATGGGTTATGTCCATTATGTGGGGTCCTAGAATCAGGAACCCACATAATATTCACTTGACCCGCGACCAGGTTTGTTTGTAACTTGACTAGAGAGGCGTTGTGCCCGGATTGACTTACCCATGATCTCAGCGCATTCCTAGAAGCCTAGGTGAACCATGCTGGAAAGGGCCGCCGCCTATTTTAGCTAGTGTTTGCTACATTGTCTTGGTCCCTATGAACCATACATAATAAGATTGTTATTGAGAAGATCCTCCCTCGAAATGCCACTGACTCGGTGTTCAAATTCTTGGTTTTTTTGCAGCAGTGGTTGATGGCTGTGAAATATAGCCATCTACATCCACATTTAAACTGGATATTATTCATATTTTTTTATGGAATATCTCTCTAAACCCTGCCACTAATGCCTAATGATCGAAGGGGTATGCAATGTTTTCTTTCTATTTTTCCCTATGCAGATAATGACGTTTGATGATGGGAATCACAATATTAAAGTTAAAGATACGAGATTTCCAACAACCCGAAGAAACCAGGGGTCGTGAACTGGAGACAAATGCTTTAACGACAAACTATATGGCGGGAATAAAATTCCGGCCGTATAGTTCTGGTCATATAGTTTCACAATAAGAGTGTAAAAATTTTCGATGACAAAGATATCTATACGGCCGGAACTATACGGCCGGAATTTTTATTCCCGCCATATAGTTGCTCGTTAAACTCTCTGTGCATATGAAAAGAAAATTGTCAATGGCAAAGATATCTATACGACCAGAACTATACGGCCGGAATTTTTATTCCCGCCATATAGTTGGTCGTTAAACTCTCTGTGTGCATCAAAAAATTCTATTTCTTCGAAAACTATTTTTTTTCCTATAACTTAGTGATATACCTTGTTTTTGATAGAAAATTGACAGTAAATATTGTCGACCAACAATAGCATGAATAAAGCAGAATTTCAAGTACTACCGAACTTCTTCTCCTCAAATGGAGTTTTCTAGCCTCTTTATTAAACATGAACTTAAACTAAAACTTAAAGACTTTACTCAAACCTTTATTTAACATGGGTTGCCACCCATGGAGCGCTCTTTTATGTTCAATAGCTTGACCTTGACGATACTCACTTGGGCCAGATGAGTGGAACACCCACTCCAAAGTAATTAGCCTTCAAAGTGATAGCCTCCTTTTCATCATGCTTGGCTTTCTTCTTCGCGGGGAAATGAATAACAAAAGGATCCCACGAAGGCAATTGCAGCTTCACGTTCCCTTCATGCAGATTAATCGAAGCCTTAATAGTTCTTAAGAAAGGATGACCTAAAATAATAGGAGCAGTAGCATCTTCAGGCATGTCAGCAATAACAAAATGAATGAGAGCAGGACAGCCTTTAATGTACACTAAAGTGTTCTCCTTAATTCCTACAGCTTGTTTGTAGGTAGAATCTGCTAGATGCAATTTTAGTTCAGTAATTTCAAAGGATCCAAGATTTAACTTGTTAAAAAGGCTATTTGGAATTGTTGAGATGCTTGCACCTAGATCACGAAGTGCAGCTATCTCATTGGTTCCAATTTTAATCTTAATAGTAGGCTCAAATATGTCATCTAGTTTAACAGGTAATTTTTCAGCAATTTGCTTGTATCCTTCCTCAAGCTCACGTACCTTTATTGATAATTGATTGACAAAGTGTTGGTACATAGCTTCCTCACTACCTTCACTTACTGGAATCTTGACGTTGATCCTTTTTACGAGATCTTCAATGGTGTAGCTTGGTGAAGGAGCATTACTATAATCAAGTTCTTCAGGCTCCTCCGTTTGGACCCTCATCATTTTGGGTTCTTCAACAGTATTGGGCTCAGCTTTACCTTCATATTTGGCTAGAATGAGAGTTTGACTATCGGTTATCTTACCTAACTATGCCTCAACGATCCTTGTTGTTTCTTGGAGGGCCTGCAAATCATTTCTCAAACTAACAGGTTGGTTAGATAATTTACCAAGCATGGCATCATGGTTCTCCGTTATTTTAACAAGGATATTGTTTTGTTCATTTTGTGAGTCTATGAAAGACTTAAGTGTTTCTTGGAGACTACCATTACTAGTTCCCATATTATTATTAGAGTTACCTACAGGACTAGAATAATGTGTCTGAAAGTTAGGATTGTAACTCTTCTTCCAAGCAGGGTTATAATCATTACGATCTATGAAGTCTATTTCTTCAATATTTGTTTCAGGAGTGGATCTTACCTGGGTTTCCTTACCTTTTACGGCTAGTATGAGCTCATCCAACTTGGCATTGAGTTCTTTGTTTTCTTGTGGTGAAATAGAGTTCACCTTCTTCGTGTTTGATCTTTCCACATGCCATTGGGCATGGTTGTCTTGCATATTATCTAGCAGCTGCTTTGCTTCGGTAATATGTTTACCCATAAACATTCCTCCAGCTGCAGTATCAAGCATAGACCTAGACACGGGATTAAGAGCATGATAAAATAAATGGAGGATTAACCAATCTTCCATCCCATGACTAGGATAGTTTGTTAAGCATTCTTTCATCCTCTCCCATGCAAGCGCTAGTGGCTCACACTCTTCCTATCTAACGCCAGTAATATTAGATCTGAGTTGCATAGTCTTTGCAGGTGGGAAAATTTTTAGTCATAAATAAAGAAGTACATCCCACCCATGATGTAGTAGTATTTCTAGGCAAAGATAGCAACCATTATTTTGCTCTCCCTCTTAGAGAGAAAGGAAATAAATGCAATTTGACCGCATCAGGGTCAACATCTTTAATACACATCATATCACATATTTTAGTGAAAGTATTCAAGTGCATACCCGCGTCTTCAACAACAGAGCCTGCAAATTGATTATGTTAAACCAAACTTAAGTAATGGGGCTTAATTTCATAGTCATCAGCATCAATTGCTGGCGGAGTAATAGGAGTACGCAAATAATCATTGTTGGGAGTAGCAAACTCCCCAAGCTTCTTTTCAGCCATATTTCCTATGTTTTTGGGTTTTCTTAAACAAAGAATTCTAATAGTAAAAGAAAGAATTTAAAGGCTAACTAATTTTTTTGGTTTATCAAATAAAGACTAAAAGCAAACTAACAAAATTAAAAACAAGAATTAAAACTAGCAAGGTTCCTAATAACCTCACCAGGGTAGCTATTGCTTCCCTGGCAACGGCGCCAGAAAAAGGGTTGATACCTTCGATCAGGATTATGGATGTAGTATAACTTCTTTTTCCCTAGTAGACCTAGGTTCTCAAATCCTCGAGAAGCAAATGCGTAGTGAGTTACTTTAACGGACCTTCAGGAGTTTTAGAATTCCTTTTGTGTTTTTACCGGACCAATAGCTTGCATCTTTTTGTTGTTGTCGATGATGGAGAGAGAGGGACTAGGGCGTTCGGTTCACCTATAGCTATGAAAAACATCTGATGGGAATAAAAGATAGAAATAAAGTATGCATGTACTTGTTAGAGCAAGATAAATTATATGTGGGCAGTGCATCCATAATTGCTATTGCCTCCGCAACCGCTTATAGCAATAACCTACTAGTCTCATCCATAGAAGAAAGAGAAATAATGATATGCATAGTGATGTCACCGTTAATCCCAAGCAAATCCCTCAAATACAGCCATACTAACCCTTCTATCACTGGGTTTCCCAACCTACAGATTAGTCATTACTCATACTCCCTATACCTGGCTCAACCCTCGGGGTCTTGGGTACCTGACAAGTCCTTAGATTGAGGCAAGAGAGGATACAATAATCATCATGTCATACAAACTAATACACGATCCCATCTATGGTAAATAACATGCACAATTGCTACATGGATAGGCCGAAGCCCTTAGCCCAATGAGAATTACTCACACATAGAGATGAGATCAACAATCATAAACATTGTAATGAAAATCATAAGATTGATAGCAATAGTCTTAGAATGTCACCAATCAGAGAAGAGATCTACTATTACAAGTGGTGGAATATGGCTATGGAGATGGAGAAGGGTTTTGAGATCTGGAGGCGGCTGGTGATCTGTGGCAGAGACTTTTTGGCGAGGTCTGGCTTGTTTTCTCATTGCCCGAGGCTTCTTTATATAGGGGTCCCTTCACGAACGTTGTTCTGTTTGACCTAACGGTGGTGGAGCTATACGGCCGGAGCTATACGGTCGGAATTTTTGCTCTGGTCGTATAGTTAGTCGTTAAAGCATCTGCCTCCGCTTTACGGCTCCTGGTTTCTTCTAGTTGTTGGAAATCTCGTATATCTTTGACTTTAATGTAGTGATTCCCTCCTTTAAACGACATTATCTATGCAGGAAAAATATAAAAGAAAGGATTGCATACCCCTCTGAATATTAGCATTAGTGGCAGGGTTTAGAGAGATATTTCATCAAAAATATGAGTAATATCCACTTTAAATGTGGACGTAGATTGCTATATTTCAGAGCCATCAGAGTCGCCAAGACCACGCGCCCAGGATCGAATACCTAGGGCGAGTCGCCCTGGTGGTCAGGCCCAAAGTGGCTGACTAGTGGCTGCCCAAGACGCTGATGGACGACGGAAGCTCCATCAACATCATGTACTTGGACACATTCAAGAGTCTCCACCTCCCGGAGTCGGCGATCGAGTCGACACTCACCACCTTTCACGGCATCGTCCTCGGTCAGAAGGCGTACCTGATTGGCAAGGTGACGTGCCAGTCATCTTCGGCACACTAGCAAACTTCTGCACCGAGCGGATTGTCTTCTAGCTGGTGAACTTCCACAACCCCTACCACTACATCCTGGGGCGCCAGGCGTTCGCCAAATTCATGGCGACCCCGCATTATGCCTACAACATGATGAAGCTCCCAGGGCCAAGCGGCATCATTACCATCCGGGCGACCCTGACATGGCCGTGGAATGCAACGACAAAGGCGCCGAGCTCGCCGACACCATCATCACCGCGGAGATAAACCGCACGGAGGAGCTCGCGAAATACACGAGAAACATAAACAAGGATGACCCCACCATCCTGAAGAAGCCAACCGCCGGAAGCTCCACTTTCGAGGCGACCACGTACACTCGCACCATCGAGCTCGTCTCAGGTGACTCCAGCCAGATGGTCACCATTGGGACAAACATGAGTCCCGCGTAGGAAAGCATGCTCATCGGGTTCCTGTGTGAGAATCACGACATCTTTGCATGGAAACCATCCGACATGTCTGGTGTCTCGAGGGAAGTTGTTGGGCACAAATTTAACGCTGATCCCAAAGTGCGACCGGTGAAGCAGTCGCTGTGGCCCTTCAATGAAGAGCACCGCCGAGCAATCACTGAAGAAGTACAACGTCTACTCGCCGCAGGCTTCATTCGGCCCATCAAGTACTCCAATAGGCTGGCAAACCCAGTCATGTTTCTAAAAAAGAACAACACTTGGAGAATGTGTATCGACTACACCAGCCTCAACAGCGCCTGCCCGAAGGAGTTCGTCCTACCGTGCATTGATCAGATCATCGACTCGACCAAGGGATCGGAGTACCTGTGCTACCTCGATGGATACTCTGGTTACAACCAGATCAAAATGGTGGTCGAGGATGAGGAGAATATGGCGTTCATCACGCCATTCGGTGCCTTCTGCTACACTGCCATGATGTTCGACCTTAAGAATGCTAGCACGACCTATCAAAGGTGCATGCAGGAGTGCCTTGCAAGTCAAATTGGCCACAACATCCATGTCTACATCAATGACGTGGTGCTAAAATCCACCAGCCAGAGCGACCTGCTCGCCGACCTAGCCAAAACCTTCGCAAATCTACGGAGGTACAAGATCAAGCTCAATCCAGGAAAGTGCACCTTTGGCGTGCCCACTGGACAGCTCCTAGGGTATGTGGTCTCCAAACAAGGCATCGAAGCTAACCCCACCAAGATCGACATCATCGCGAGGCTCGGGAAACCTGGGTGCCTGTGCGACGTCTAGAAGCTAGCCGGGCGAGTCGCGGCTCTCAGTCGCTTCATCCCCCGGCTCGGTGAGAAGACCATGCCTCTCTACCGCCTTATGCACAAGAACCCCACATTCCAATGGGACGAACAAGCGGACAATGCGCTCAAAGCGCTCAAGGAAGTGCTGCTCGCGGCACCGCTGCTCGCCGCCCCAATCAACAAAGAGCCAATGCTCGTCTACGTCGCATCCTCCACTCGAGTCGTCAGCGCCGTGATGGTCGTCGAGCGACCCGAAGAGGGCAAGTAGTGCCCCATATAGCACCCCGTCTACTACATCAGTGAGGTCCTAACAGACTCAAGACATCGCTACCCGCAGTACCAAAAATTGGTGTATGCGGTCTTCAGGGCCCAGCGGTGACTCCCACATTACTTCCAGGAGCACCCCATCATGGTAGTCTCCTCCGTGCAAATGTATCTATAAGTTTTGATGTTCCATCCTTGGTTTTATCTACTTTCTTGTGTTTTGTCCACACTTTGGAGTACTTTTCATATGATTTCTTGGACTAACCTATTAACAAGAGCCACAATGCCAGCTGCCTGTTTTCTGCTGTTTTTGGTTCCAGGAAAGTCAGAAAATGAATATTCTCGGAATTGGACGGGACAAAAGCCAAAGTGCCTATTTTTCGGAAGACATCTAATGCCAGAATACGAGACGGAGAAGGGATGGGGGCCGGCCACACCACCTGGCCGCGCGGCCAGGCCTGGCCCGCGCCAGGGGTGGTCTGGCCGACCCCAGCACCTCCTCGACCTCTCCTTCCGCCTATATATTGCACTCAGATGAAAACCCTAAGTACCTGATCAAAAATCCACGAAAGAGTCTGTAGCCGCCGTCATCTCCATCCCTAGACCAGGAGGGATCTGAAGCTCTTCCCGGCACCCTGCCGGAGAGGGGAATTCACCCTGGAGGCCTTCTTCATCATCATGCAAGCCTCCGGTGTGATGCGTGAGTAGTTCATCTCTGGACTACGGGTCCATGTAGTAGCTAGATGGCTGGTTCTCCTCCTTTGTGCTTTCATGTCTAGATCTTATGAGCTCTGTTCATGATCAAGATCATCTATTTGTAATTCTACATGTTGTGTTTGCGGGGATCCAATGGATATTGAGATGCTATTTCAGATTGATTATTGATTCTATCATGTCTTTGTTATTTGTGATCTTGCATGCTTTCCGTTGTTAGTAGCTATCTTGGCCAAGTAGATGCTAGCAACTCCAAGAGTTAGTATTTATGCTAAATAGTGGGCTCATGCCTTTGGTAATCTGGGGAAGTGACAGAAATCTCTAAGGTACTAGATGTGTTGTTGCTACTAGGGAGAAAACAACAATCCTTTGTTCATAGAACAATCGTATTATTTACATTACACGCAATTCGTAAAGCCATAATCTGTTGCTTGCAACTTAATACTGGAGGGGGTTCGGATGATAACCTGAAGGTGGATTATTAGTCATAGATGCAGTTGGATGGCGGTCTATGTATAATGTTGTAATGCCCAATCAAGTCTGAAAAGAGTCAAGATGATTAGTATATGCATGTATTGCTTTCTCGATGTTTGTCAATTGCCCCGCTGTAATTTGTTCACCCAGCATGTTATCTATCTTAAGGAGAGCCACCTCTAGTGAACTATGGATCCCGGTCCTCTTTTCTTTACATACAATCTACAAACTGTTTACTGCTTTGTGTTTACTTTCTGCAAACTATTACTTCCTTCCATTCGATACGTTTAATCCTTTGTTTTCAGCAAAACACGGTGAGATTGACAACCTCATTGCAAGTTGGGGACAAAGTTCTGTGGTTGTGTTATGCAGGTCTCCATGTTGCTACTAGCACTGGTAGTGCGCCCTGCCAAGGCTTAGCTAGCAACACCTTTGGGGTGTTTCCTTGCTCCTACTAGTTCGATTAAACCTTCGTTTGATAACTGAGGGAAACTTGCTGCTGTGCTCATCATACCTTCCTCTTGGGGTTCCCAACGAGCTCTACATCAACACCGCTCCAGCATTTTTCTGGCGCCGTACACTGAGCCATCAAGTATTTTTCTGGCACCGTTGCCGGGGAGTTAAGGACATCTTCACAAGTGGATTCCCTCATAACCAATCTCTTTACTTTGTTATTTTTGTTTTTCTTAGTTTCTTTTCGCTTTGTTTGCTTGTTTCTTTATTCAAAAACACAAAAAAATTAATTCCTACTATAGTTGTTATTTTCGTTGGTTTGTTAGTGTCTTGCTTTATCATGCTTTCTATCAATGGTTGGTTTCTTTGAAACTGAATCTTATTGTCAAGGTGGGTTCACGGAAGAACAAAAATATTATTATAAGGAACACCGCTTGTCACAAAAAGGGAAACACTTATGAGAACAAATTGATAAATTGTATACCATTGCTATAAATGTGTGCTCTACTTATAATGTCTTGTTGCTGTAGGAGGTATAAACACCTCCATTTTCAATGTGAGTATAATGATAATGTTACCATATCTTCTTATGTTAAAGGGAATTATGACTTTTATGATGTGGAACAAATTGAAGAATTTATTGCTTGGAAGGGTGCATTTGAACTTGCTAGTTTGCTTGAAAATACTAATGATTCACCTTATAAATATGAGGTTTATGATATACTTAAATTTGTTTTGATAATTATAAGGTAGAAAATGGCTATATTTTTGAATATTTTAATAGATGCTCTCCACCAATGGAAGGGACTAATGCCTTGCAGGAGCCTATGGAAGAAGAAATTGCTGAAATTGGGAGCTCATTGGATGAAAAAGAGGAGGAGAGTCATGATCAAGAGGAGGAAGAATGGATCTACCCATCCCTACCTTCTAATGAGAGTAACTCTTTACCCCTTACATTATTTGATTGTCCCCCATGCTTACCAAAGGAGGACGGATGTCATGTTCCTGTAGATTCTTTTGAAAATGTTTATAATAAAAATCTAGTGTTTGTAGATAATGAAAAGCATGCTTTATGTGATAGTTATATTGTTGAGTTTATTCATGAGGCTACTGAAAATTATTATGAGAGAGGAAAATATGGTTGTAGAAGTTTTCATGGTACGGAAACACCTCTCTATGTGCTGAAAGTTTTGAAGTTACTCTGATTTTATCTTCCTATGCCTATCACTTTGTTCTTTGTGTATTTATTTGCATACAAGATTCCTAAGCATAGGAAGTGGGTTAGACTTAAATGTGTTTTGAATTTGCTTCTTGATGCTCTCTTTTAATTCAATTCACATTTCCTATGTGAGCATCTTCTCAAACTATCAAGCCTAACTTAAAGGCGTTAAAAAGTACTTATTGGGAGATAACACAAAAGTTTTAGATGAGTATTGGAAGTTATTACCTCTGTAATAACTGCTCCTTATCCTTTTATTTGCTTGTTGTGCCAAAAGTAACCTTTAATGAGAGAGAAGTAATGCTTGGGAAAGTTGTTGTCCCGAAACAGATTTCTGTGCTTCACCGTAAAAATTCGTGTAAAATCTCTGTACGTCATTTTGAGGCGTGAATTTTTGCGCTTCTGCCCCAGGTTGTTATATAACTTTCATTAGTTCAATACTTTTCTATTTGAGCAACATAAGGTCTTCGAAAAAATTCGTCTTTACCTGCTGGTCTGTTTTGACAGATTTCTGCCATTTTCTGCATTTGCTTCTTGTTGGTTCCTTTTTGAGTTCTTTTGGGGAATTGAGATTTGTTAGGGAAGTACTAAAGTATATAGTGTTCTAATGGAAGTTTATTGGTGTTATAACTGCACCTTAAGACTTATTATCTTGAGTGCACTAATGTTGCTAATAAAGATTGTGTGAAGTTTTGTATGAAGGAAAATTTCTGGTGTATGGAAGGAATGAGTAATGAGATGAAATATCCAAGAAATTTCCAAGAAGTACAAGCGTCAAAGCTTGGGGATGCCCAAGGCATCCCCTTCTTCATCAATAAAAATCCCAGGTTTCTTCCAAACGCTTCATTTTTATTGTTTCATGCACAGTAATGTTGTTCTTGGAGCGTCTTCTTTTTCGTTTTTGTTTTGGTTTTTAGTTTGCTTGGTTTGCTTAGTTTGCTGAATAAATTGGTTGGACCCCCTATTTCATACATTGGTTTTCAAATAGTTTGGTTTGGTTTGGTTCGGAAAAGAGTAGGAAAGTTCATGCTTAAGTGGTAAAAGAGCTTGTTTTTGAATGCGGCCTATGCATTGTCATGCCACGATGATACATTGCAAATGTATGAATAATTTTTGATGCTCCATGCTTGGTTTTATCTCCTTTCTTGTGTTTTGTCCACACTTTGGAGCACTTTTCATATGATTTCTTGGACTAACCTATTAACAAGAGCCACAGTGCCAGCTGCCTGTTTTCTGCTGTTTTTGGTTCCAGGAAAGTCAGAAAATGAATATTCTCAGAATTGGACGGGACAAAAGCCAAAGTGCCTATTTTTTCAAAAGACTCACGGAGCCAGAATACGAGATGGAGAAGAGCCAGGGGGTGGCCACACCACAGTGGCCTTGGGCCAGGCCAGGCCGCGCAGGTGGTGTAGGCCCTGTGCACCCCTCGGCCTCTCTCTTCGCCTATAAGGAGCCTTCTGACCTAAAAACTTCTAGGGGTTCGATGTTTTTTAGAAGAAGTTCCGCAGCGCCGCCACCACCAAAGGGGAGATTCGGGGGACAGAAAGTCTCTGTTCCGGCACCCTGCCGGGACGGGGAAGTGCCCCCGGAGCCATCTCCATCGATCTCCACCATCATCTCCATCGACCATCCATGTTTCCTCCATCTATGAGTGAGTAATCCCCCGCTGTAGGCTATGGGGATGGTAGGGATTGGATGAGATTTTTCATGTAATGGCATCAGATTGTTAGGTCATGGTGCCTAGTATCTTTTATTAGTGCTTTATGACTTTGTTGCGACTTGTTGTGCTTAATGCTTGTCACTACGGCCCGAGTGCCATGATTTCAGATCTGGACATGTTATTGATTCATTATGATAGTATTTTTCTTGATCTAATCTGCACGTTGTATACACACATTGTTGTCCGGAACCTATGGCCCGAAGTGACAGAAATCGGGATAACCGGAAGGGAATGACTTTGATGTGAGGATCACATGTGTTCACAGAGTGTTAATGCTTTGCTCCGGTGCTCTATTAAATGGAGCACCTTAATTGCCAGTAGTTCCCTAGAGGCCCCGCTGCAAACGGGTTGGCAGGACAAAAGATGTTGTGCAAGTTCTCATTGCGAGCACGTATGACTATATATGGAACACATTCCTAGGATTGTCTAGTACTTGGATGCTTTATCTTATTTATCTGCAATTGTCCTATGTTCTGAGTGCTATGTGAATTGTCTTGTCCATGCAACGCCCGTCCATCCATCCCTATGCCTACCGCACTCGAATCCCACTGTTACTGCTTTTGTCACTACTGTCTTTGCTTTACTACTGCTGTTACTTTGCTATTCCAACTACAAAATTGTTGCTACTGATAAACTGCTGTGAGCAAGATTGTTTCCAGGTGCAGCTGAATTGACAACTCAGTTGTTAAGGCTGATAAATATTCTTTGGCTCCCCTTGTGTCGAATAAATAAATTGGGTTTCACTTCCCTCGAAAATACTGCGATACACCCCCTATACTTGTGGGTCATCAAGACTATTTTCTGGTGCCGTTGCCGGGGAGCATAGCTTTATTTATCAAGTCCAGTTGGAATCGCTATTGTTCAAGCTAAGTTTATTTCTTCCTTGTTTGCTTATTTCTTTATCAAAAATACAAAAAAAGTAGTTCCTACTCTAGTTGTTATTTTCGTTGGTCTGTTATTGTCTTGCTTTATCATGCTTGTTGTCAATGGTTGGTTTCTTTGAAACTGAATCTTATTGGCAAGGTGGGTTCATGGAAGATGAAAAATATTATTATAAGGAACACCGCTTGTCACAAAAAGGGAAACACTTATGGGGACAAATTGATAGATTGTATACCATTGCTAGAAATGTGTGCTCTACTTATAATGTTACTTATTGCTTGGATAAATCTTGTTGCTGTAGGAGGTACAAACACCTCCCTTTTCAATGTGAGTATAATGATAATGTTACCATATCTTCCTATGTTAAGGGAAATTATGACCTTTATGATGTGGAACAAATTGAGGAATTTATTGCTTGGAAGGGTGCATTTGAACTTGCTACTTTGCTTGAAAATATTGATGATTCACCTTATAAGTATGAGGTTTATGGTATACTTAAATTTTTCTTTGATAATTACAAGGATGAAAATGGCTATATTCTTGAATATTTTAATAGATGCTTTCCACAAATGGAAGAGACTAATGCCTCGCAGGATCCTATGGAAGAAGAAATTGATGAACCTGAAATCTCATTAGATGAAAAAGAGAAGGAGAGTGATGAACAAAAGGAGGAAGAATGGATTAGCTACCCATGCTTACCTTCTAATGAGAGTAACTCTTTATCCCTTACATTATTTTATTGTCCCCCATGCTTACTAAAGAAGGATGAATGTTATGTTCCTAAGGATTCTTTTGAAGATGTTTATGATAAAGCTCTAGTGCTTGTAGATCATGAAGAGCATGCTTTTTGTGATAGTTATATTGTTGAGTTTATTCATGAGGCTACTGAAAATTATTATGAGAGAGGAAAATATGGTTGTAGAAGTTTTCATGGTATTGAAACACCTCTCTATGTGCTGAAAGTTTTGAAGTTACTCTTGTTTTATCTTCCTATGCTTGTCACTTTGTTCTTTGTGAATTTATTTGCATACACGATTCCTATGCATAGCAAGTGGGTTAGACTTAAATGTGTTTTGAATTTGCTTCTTGATGCTCCCTTTTACTTCAACTCATATTTCATATGAGAGCATCCTCTCAAAATTTTATGCCTGAAGATGATAATATGTCTACTATTCTTGGGAGACCTTTTCTTAAATACTGCAGGAGCTGTTATTAATTGTAATCAAAGGAAGGTGAACTTCAATGTCAATGACAAGGAACATACTATCTATTTACCCAAGAAGATTGATAGACTTATGGTTTTGAATTCAATTGAACATGATGAGGGCATTCAAGTTGGAGAAATGTATTATCCCACACCTAGAGAAAAATTTGAAACTATTATGATTGGGACCATTGCTATCAAGGTTGAGGTAACATAATCATTAGTAGAATACAAAGTTCTGTCTCATATGAAATTGTTTTGGTAACAAGACCTGATCAACCTTGTTAACAAAAGGATTTCATTGAACAAAACAATGTTTTCACCATGATTATCTCCGCTTACTTCTATTTTTATCCATTTTCAGTTTTTGCTTTTGCCTAACTTAAAGGCGTTAAAGAAAAGTACTTATTGGGAGATAACCCAAAAGTTTTAGATGAGTCTTGGAAGTTATGAATTCAGTAATAACCGCTCCTTATCCTTTTTATTTGCTTTTTGTGCCAAGAGTAACCTCTAATGAGAGAGAAGTAATGATGGGGAAAGTTGCTGTCCTGAAACAGATTTCTGTGCTTCACCGTAAAAATTCGTGTAAAATCTCTGAACGTCTTTTTGAGGCGTGAATTTTCGTACATCTGCCCCAGGTTGTTATCTAACTTTTGCAACACTTTTTGATTTGAGCAACAGAAGGTCTTCGAAAAAATTCGTCTTTACCTGCTGGTCTGTTTTGACAGATTTCTGCCATTTTCTGCATTTGCTTCTTGTTGGTTCCTTTTTGAGTTCTTTTGGGGAATTGAGCTTTTTGAGGGAAGTGCTACAGTAGCTGTGTTTTAATGGAAGTTTATTTGGTGTTAGAACTAAACTTTAAGACTTATTTATCTTGTGTGCACTGATGTTGCTAATAAAGATTGTGTGAAGTTTTGTATGAAGGAAAAATTTCAGGTGTATGGAAGGAATGAGTAATGAGATGAAGGATGGACTAATGCTCAAGCTTGGGGATGCCCCGCGTGTCACCCCAAGAAATATCCAAGAAGTACAAGCGTCAAAGCTTGGGGATGCCCAAGGCATCCCCTTTTTCATCAATAAAATCCCCAGGTTTCTTCCAAACGCTTCATTTTTATTGTATCATGCACAGTTGTGTTGTCCTTGGAGCGTCTTCTTTTTCGTTTTCGTTTTGGTTTTTAGTTTGCGGTGTTTTCTTAGTTTGCTGAATAAATTGGTTGGACCTCCTATTCATGTGTTGGTTTTCAAATAGTTGGGTTTGGATTGGAAAAGAGTAGGAAAGTTCACGCTTAAGTGGTAAAGAGAGCTTGTTTTTGACTGTGGTCTATGCTTTTTCATGCCATGCTTGATATTGTTTTGGCTTTATGCTTAGTATTCTTTGTCGTAGCATGACTTGTTAAAAACAATTGAGATTGCTTAATGTGCCTTGGATGAATCATGCGCTGTCTTAGCATATTAAAGCATAGTATTGTGGTATTCTCCTTTGATGCTTTATTTGGGTTGACTTGGCACATGTTCACACCATGTTATGACTATCTCAAGTCACCTTAAGCCTTTATGATTCTTTAGTTTTCAACTTGTAGTATCACTTTATGCTTTGATCAATGATGTTTTCTCGCTCTACATGATTATGGCCATTATTGCTCTCTCGTTTGTTGCTCCCTCACTATTGCTAGCCTTCACTTACACTGAGTGTTTTACTCATGTTTCCAACTCCCTTAAACCAAATATTGCCAAAGTGTCCACCTTACCTACCTATTAGCATCATTTTCTACTTCCGTGCATATTCAATATGCCTTTTTTTCTTCCGAATAAAATGTTTGCTTGTTATGAGAAAGTTAGTTAGTAAAGCTCTCACGAACTTGATGGCACACTTTATTTCCTGCATTTAATAAACCTGAACCATTACGTCCTTCTTTGTTGCGTATATGCTTGCGCTTTATAAGTTGAATTTAGCAGAACCATGTATCATGGGGAACGCTTTCAACATTGCACTGGTACTTAGTACCTCGTTGATATCATGTTCTTTTGCTTATGGATCCCGGCGGTGTGAAATAAAAGTGGAACTTGTAAGATCATGGAGTTTGTATGTATGTTAGAGAAACGCCTGGGCCGCTAGCCTAAGCCATTCCTAATCATGGTGGAAACTTGCAGCATAACCATAATGAGCATTCTATGAAGCATCCTCAATAAAAATCTATGCACATAGTAAATAAAAAGATCGCTGAGATGCTCATTGTCTGCTTGCCTTGTCATTTTGATTATGGGATAGCTCATGTATCATGTGCAAGGGTACCTGCTGGCAGTCCTCTATGATACGTATATACTTACAATGACAAGAGCTTACTCGTGACTGAAGTTGAGTAGCATGAGGATCGGTCTTCGTAAGTAAGGGGTATGAGACTTCGATTTATAACTTGTCAAGCATATCCTCTTAGTTGTGTCACTTTCACCTTAACCACATTAAAGATCCTATGATAGGTGCAATGAGAGCTCAAAGCTAACGAGTATCATACTTTCAGCATTTGGAAGCCTTTCAAACTTTTCAAAACCTTTTCATTTCCTTGTTGAGTCTCCACACATTCTATGAGCACTTTCTTGAGAGCATAGTGGCCATTCTTAGTTCTATGTGCATTGTCCCAAGACTTGTTGATTGATGCATACCTTGATATTGCTTGTTTTAAACTATTTGTATCTAGTCACTCTTGTAAACTTTGAAGGTGTCCTATGCATTTATGTTTGCTACTCTATGAGGGACAAGATGAATGCCATTATGCTATGTTTTCTTTATGTGAAACAAACAAACGTCTTGCAAACCATTGTTATTCATGAATCTTTTGTTTGTGCCTTTTCATGTTGCATCATAGTTTCTTTGTCTTATTGCTAGAATTTTGTCTTTCATGTTATGATTGAAGTACTATGATCCCAGCTTTGAATATCTTGCAAATACTTTGATCAAGTCTTTGACGGTGCATGTCACCTCAAAAATTATTCTTTCTTTTTATCACTTACCTACTCGAGGACGAGCAGGAGTTAAGCTTGGGGATGTTGATACATTGCAAATGTATCTATAATTTTTGATGCTCCATGCTTGGTTTTATCTCCTTTCATGTGTTTTGTCCACACTTTGGAGCACTTTCCATATGATTTCTTGGACTAACCTATTAACATGAGCCACAGTGCCATCTGCCTGTTTTCTGCTGTTTTTGGTTCCAGGAAAGTCAGAAAATGTATATTCTCGGAAATTGACGGGACAAAAGCTAAAGTGCCTATTTTTCCAGAAGACTCACGGAGCCAGAATACGAGACAGAGAAGAGCCAGGGGTGGCCACACCACCTAGTGGTGCGGGCCAGGCCAGGCCGCACCAGGGGGTGCTGTGGGCCCCCCAGGCACCCCCTCGGCCTCTCTCTTCGCCTATAAGGATCCTTCTGACCTAAAAACTTCGGGGGGTTCGACGTTTTTCCAGAAGAAGTCCCGCAGCGCCGCCACCACCGAAGGGGAGATTCGGGGGACAGAAAGTCTCTGCTCGCACTCACGGACGGGAAGTACCCCCGGAGCCATCTCCATCGATCTCCACCATCATCTCCATCGACCATCCATGTTTCCTCCATCTATGAGTGAGTAATCCCCCGCTGTAGGCTATGGGGATGGTAGAGATTGGATGAGATTGTTCATGTAATGGCATCAGATTGTTAGGGCATGGTGCCTAGTATCTTTTATTAGTGCTTTATGACTTTGTTGCGACTTGTTGTGCTTAATGCTTGTTACTAGGGCCTGAGTGCCATGATTTCAGATCTGAACATGTTATTGATTCATTATGATAGTATTGTTCTTGATCTTATCTGCAAGTTGTATACACACGTTGTTGTCCGGAACCTATGTCCCCGAAGTGACAAAAATCGGGATAACCGGAAGGGAATGGCTTTGATGTGAGGATCACATGTGTTCACGGAGTGTTAATGCTTTGCTCCGGTGCTCTATTAAAAGGAGCACCTTAATTGCTAGTAGTTCCCTAGAGGCCCCGCTGCAAACGGGCTGGCAGGACAAAAGATGTTGTGCAAGTTCTCATTGCGAGCACGTATGACTATATATGGAACACATGCCTAGGATTGTCTAGTACTTGGATGCTTTATCTTATTTATCTGCAATTGCCCTATGTTCTGATTGCTATGTGAATTGTCTTGTCCATGCAACACCCGTCCATCCATCCCTATGCCTACCGCACTCGAATCCCACTGTCACTGCTTTGGTCACTACTGTCTTTTCTTTACTACTGCTTTTACTTTGCTATTCCAACTACAAAACTGTTGCTACTGATAAACTGCTGTGAGCTAGATTGTTTCTAGGTGCAGCTGAATTTACAACTCAGTTGTTAAGGCTGATAAATATTCTTTGGCTCCCCTTGTGTCGAATCAATAAATTGGGTTTCACTTCCCTCGAAAATACTGCGATACACCCCCTATACGTGTGGGTCATCACATGCTTGATATTGTTTTGGCTTTATGCTTAGTATTCTTTGTTGTAGCATGACTTGTTATAAACAATTGAGATTGCTTAATGTGCCTTGGATGAATCATGCGTTGTTTTAGCATATTAAAGCATAGTATAGTGGTATTCTCCTTTGATGCTTTATTTGGGTTGACAAGGCACATGCTCACACCATGTTATGACTATCTCAAGTCACCATAGCCTTTATGATCCTTTAGTTTTTAACTTGTAGTATCACTTTATGCTTTGATCAATGATGTTTTGTCGCTTTGCATGATTATGGCCATTATTGCTCTCTTAATTTGTCGCTCCCAGTCTTTTGCTAGCCTCCACAACCAGGTATGAGTTCCACTCATGCATCCAACTACCTAAACCAAGTTATTCCAAAGAGTCCACCATACCTACCTATTAGCTTATGCTATTCCAAGTATATTCATGCTTTTGTTTATCTTCCAAATTAAACTTGTTATGAGAAAACTAGTGATTAAAGCTCTCACGAACTTGATGGCACACTTTACTTTTTCAATCTAATAAACTTGAACCATTGGGTCCTTATTTGTTGTGTATATGCTTGCACTTTATAAGTTGAAGTTAGCAGAACCATGTATCATGGGGAACGCTTTCAACATTGCACTTGTACTTTGTACCCCGTTGATATCATGTTCTTTTGCTTACAGATCCCGGCGGTGTGAAATAAAAGTGGAACTTGTAAGATCATGGAGTTTGTATGTGTGTTAGAGAAACACCTGAGCCGCTAGCCTAAGCCATGCCTAATCATGGTGGAAACTTGCAGCATCACCATAATGAGCACTCTATGAAGCATCCTCAATAAAAACCTATGCAAATAGCAAATAAAAAGATCGCTGAGATGCTCATTGTCTGCTTGCCTTGTCATTTTTAGTATGGGATAGCTCCTATATCATGTGCAAGGGGTACCCCGTTGGTGGTTCTTTATGATACATATGTACTTACAATGAGAAGAGCTTACTTGTGACTAAAGTTGAGTAGCATGAGGATCGGTCTTCGTAAGTAAGGGGCATGAGATTTCGGTTTATAACTTGTCAAGCATATCCTCTTAGTTGTGTCACTTTAACCTTAATCACCTTCAAGATGCTTATGATAGGGGCAATGAGAGATGAAAGCTATAAGTACCATAATTTTTGGAAGCTCTTTATGAGACTTGAATCCCTACTTCCTTCCATGAGGGCCTTTCTTCCACCATTATATTGAGTCTCCACCTTCTACCTTTATGCACCTACTTTGAGAGCATAGTGGCCATTCTTAGTCCTATGTGCATTGTCCCAAGACTAGTTGATTGATGCATAACTTGATATTTCTTGTTTTAAACTATTTGTATCTAGTCACTCTTCTGAACTTTGAAGGTGTCCTATGCATTTATATTTGCTACTCTATGAGGGACCAGCGAAATACTATTATGCTATGTTTTCTTTATGTGAAACAAACAAACGTCTTGCAAAGCATTGTTATTCATGAATTTTTTGTTTGTGCATTTTCATGTTGCATCATAGTTTCTTTGTCTTATTGCTAGAACCTTGTCTTTCATGTTATGATTGAAGTACTATGATCCCAGCTATCAATGTTTTACAAATACTTTGATCGAGTCTTTGATGGTGCATGTCACCTCAAAAATTATTCTTTCTTTTTATCACTTACCTACTCGAGGACGAGCAGGAGTTAAGCTTGGGGATGTTGATACATTGCAAATGTATCTATAATTTTTGATGTTCCATGCTTGGTTTTATCTACTTTCTTGTGTTTTGTCCACACTTTGGAGTACTTTTCATATGATTTCTTGGACTAACCTATTAACAAGAGCCACAGTCAGCTGCCTGTTTTCTGCTGTTTTTGGTTCCAGGAAAGTCAGAAAATGAATATTCTCGGAATTGGACGGGACAAAAGCCAAAGTGCCTATTTTTCTAGAAGACATCTAGTGCTAGAATACGAGACGGAGAAGGGCTAGGGGATGGCCACACCACCTGGCCGCGCGGCTAGGTCTGGCCCACACCAGGGGGTGGTCTGGCCGACCCCAGCACCCCTCGACCTCTCCTTCCGCCTATATATTGCCCTCGGGATGAAAACCCTAAGTACCCGATCAAAAATCCACGAAAGAGTCTATAGCCGCCGTCATCTCCATCCCTAGATCGGGAGGGATCTAAAGCTCTTCCCGGCACCCTGCCGGAGAGGGGAATTCACCCTAGAGGCCTTCTTCATCATCATGCAAGGCTCCGGTGTGATGCGTGAGTAGTTCATCTCTGGACTACGGGTCCATGTAGTAGCTAGATGGCTGGTTCTCCTCCTTTGTGCTTTCATGTCTAGATCTTGTGAGCTCCGTTCATGATCAAGATCATCTATTTGTAATTCTGCATGTTGTATTTACGGGGATCCGATGGATATTGAGATGCTATTTTAGATTGATTATTGATTCTATCATGTCTTTGTTATTTGTGATCTTGCATGCTTTCCGTTGTTAGGAGCTATCTTAGCCAAGTAGATGCTAGCAACTCCAAGAGTTAGTATTTATTATCGATAGTGGGTTCATGCCTCTGGTAATCTAGGGAAGTGACAGAAATCTCTAAGGTACTAGATGTGTTGTTGCTACTAGGGAGAAAACAACAATCCTTTGTTTATAGAACAATCGTATTGTTTACATTACACGCAATTCGTAAAGCAATAATCTGTTGCTTGCAACTTAATACTGGAGGGGGTTCGGATGATAACCTGAAGGTGGATTATTAGTCATAGATGCAATTGGATGGCGATCTATGTATAATGTTGTAATGCCCAATCAAGTCTCAAAGGAGTCAAGATGATTAGTATATGCATGTATTGCTTTCTCGATGTTTGTCAATTGCCCCGCTGTAATTTGTTCACCCAGCATGTTATCTATCTTAAGGAGAGCCACCTCTAGTGAACTATGGATCCCGGTCCTCTTTTCTTTACATACAATCTACAAACTTTTTACTGCTTTGTGTTTACTTTCTACAAACTATTAGTTCCTTCCATTCGATACGTTTAATCCTTTGTTTTCAGCAAAACACGGTGAGATTGACAACCTCATCGCAAGTTGGGGACAAAGTTCTATGGTTGTGTTGTGTAGGTCTCCACGTTTCTACTAGCACTGGTAGTGCGCCCTGCCAAGGCTTAGCTAGCAACACCTTTGGGGTGTTTCCTTGCTCCTACTGGTTCGATTAAACCTTGGTTTCATAACTGAGGGAAACTTGCTGCTGTGCTCATCATACCTTCCTCTTGGGCTTCCCAACGAGCTCTACATCAACACCGCTCCAGCATTTTCTGGCACCGTACACTGAGCCATCATGCACCAACAACATGGCCGAATACGAGGCCTTCCTCCATGGCATGTGAGCCGCGAAGGAGATGAACGTCCATCGCTTACGGTGCTACGGTGACTCCGACCTAGTCACCGGCCAAGTCGTTGGGACCTGCGACGCCGTCTCCCTCACCATGGTAGCGTACCGCCACGCGGTGGACCAGCTGGGAGGTTACTTCACCGGCTACTCCGTTGAGTGGATCGACAGGCGCAAGAACAAGGAGGCCGACGCTCTCTCCCGCATCGGATCGGCCCACCAAACTCAACCCGTGGGCATCTTCCTCGACATCATCCACAAGCCTTTGGTCTCCCTGTCCAAAGAAATCGACATCAGGATACCTCTACAGCCCGAGCCTGCTCTAGTCGCCATGGTCATGGAGCCCAGCGACTGGACCGCACCATATGTCGCCTTCCTCAAGTACAAGGTCCTGCCCACCAACGAGACAGAGGCACGAATGATCGTGCGCAGCTGCAAATCCTTCGTCATCCTCAACGACAAGCTTCACAATTAGTGTAATAGGCATATTCCACCGCTGCGTACAGCCAGAAGAAGGACGCAAGATCCTCCAAGACATCCATGCCGGCGACTATGGCCATCACGCTGGTGCCATATCGCTAGTCGCCAAGGCCATGCGACATGGCTTCTAATGGCTCACCGCGCATGCCGAGAATATCATTTTGCGGCCAGAAAGTTGGGTCGCCCAGGCAACGCGGTACCCAAGTTCCCTGAAATCAGCCGGGATGACTACAGTTGGTGTGCCAAATACTCAGAGGGTCTTTTTCGGCACGAATTCAACTTTACGTTTCAATACAAAAAATCAGGCTAACGGCCGTCAAGTTGGGCCTCCTATCAGTTCTCGTTGTTATGTCGCTCCTGTCGCTTATGTGTCAATTAGGCTTGCAGCGTTGGCGCCTGCATCCATTACCGGTCTTCTTCTTCCCCGGAGCAGCAATCTGTGGGGCGTCGTAGCCATGGCGCGGAGCTGGGACGTGGACGAACCTGCTTGGCCCAGCTCTCCTCCATGTAGGCTTGCAGCGTTGGCGCCTGCATCCATTACGCGTCTTCTTCTTCCCCGGGGCGGCAATCTGTGGTCGCGGCCATGGCGCAGAGCTAGGACGTGACGAACCTGCTCGGCCCCGCTCTCCTCCCCATCCTGAGTCAGAGCTCGCCCTCACCATGGACGCACCCATGGCACGGTGCGGGGATGAGAATTGGTTCCCGGTGAGATCTGTCACCGTGTCGACCATGCTCGGTTCTGTTTTCCACCTCTAGAATCCGAGCTCACGGTCGTCATGGTTGCACCCGCACCAATTATGCCACCTCTGCCGAGGTCTTTGTGGTAGCTCAAGTTCTGTCATGTTGGACCTATAAGCGAATTCGGAGCTGGGCGATGGCAACCCGTTGTTGAACCTGCAAGGAATTTGCTGAAGACTGCGTGCCTCTCCAAGGTCTTCGGCTGATGCCTTCGCCTTCTGCCAATGTCCACCGCCGATTTGAGATCATTTAGTTACTTCAATACAAAATTTCGACCAATTTAACTTGTTTATGTATTCCTTGACAATTATAATATTATAATATAATCGAGCACTAGAAATATTTTGTAGTGTGCATGAGCATGATTAGTAAATATAACTAAACACTAGAAACTTTAAGGCACTCCATATAAAGGAGTAGATTAATATAGAAGGTTCAGCAGAGACACCACGGATATATTGTCTTACATCCCACACACAGGTAATAATTAACTAGAACAAAATAAAAGCAGGGGCGGCAGCAGGAGGCCGTGACACGAAGACGCCTAGCAGGGCAGGGGCATTAGCAGGAGGCAGGGACAGCTTAGTAGATGGGATACATGTCAGTCCTGACATAATCCCGGAGGAGTTTGCTAAAGGCTGCGTGCCGCGCCAAGGTAATCGGCCTATGGCTTCTGCCTCCGCCTCTAGCAACGACCACCGCGTGCTATATCATGCTGTCGAGGTCCACGTTGATTGCTCTACCACAGAATGGGCAAAATAGTTTCCCCCTATGGGTGAAACGGATTAGCCCACACCGTAACCGTCTCAGCACGTAGCGGCTCTTGTTGTTCCTGGATTCCTTGCTATCGTCCACTTCATCATCATCCTCCTGTTGATTTTTAAGAACGTAACTTAGAACTCATACATATGATTGAATTGTATTACAACTCAAGAATTGACAACTTGTGCATGTAAGATAATATATACGTGGATATCAAAGATAAAGCATCTCAGCAATAGTTTGATCGGTTCATATATCATTTCATCTCAACACAATGACAAATAATTGCATCAGAGTGTATGTAGAATAAAGATTGCGGCCTCATAAGTTTCTTCAGGGACGGCGTGAGTGAACCAAGTAACAATTGCACAACCTATATTGTTCTTGTACATCACCCAGGTTCACTAACTCGTCCCTGAAAAAATCTGACACCAATGCGTCTGCCTCTCTTTTGGGACAAATTTGAATCATTGGCCATAATAAGAAATTGAAATGTAATCGTAAAAAACAATATCCAGGGATATACATAGTCAGGTACAAAAACAAGCCTAATTATTGTAATTATAAATAAAAAACCAAACAATTGATCTTCAGGTACATGTTAAAAATACTTATGATCAAAACCATTCATATACATATGCATCATACCAATCATTAAAAGATCAGAAACAATTCAAGGATCATATATGTAGTTCCATATGAGAATAAATCTAGGGCCTCATAATTTGTTTTAGAGATGGAGTTGGCGAACCAAAGTACCAACAACACAACCTATATTGTTTGTGTGCATTGCTGCCTCAGGTTCACCAACCCATCCCTAAAACATGACACCATCATATGTGTCTCCCCTTGAACTCTTTTGTGGCAAATTTCAATCATCGGCCTCGGTGACAAACTAAAATGTAATTCTTATACACTATGAATGCATGGAATAGATAATTCAAATATCATAGTTCTATTAATGTAGAATAAAGATTGCAGCCTCATAAGTTTCTACAGGGATGGTGTAAGCAAACCAAGTAACAATTGCACAGCTTATATTGATCTTGTACATGGCCCCAGGTTCACTAACTCATCCCTGAAAAAATCTGACACCAATGTGTCTGCCTCTCTTTGGGGCAAATTTGAATCATTGGCCACAACAAGAAATTGAAATGTAATTGTACAAAACAATATTCAGGGATATACATAGTTAGGTACAAAACCAAGCCTAAATATTGTAATTATAAATAAAAAACCAAACAATTAATCTTCAGGTACATGTTAAAAATACTTATGATCAAAACCATTCATATACATATGCATCATACCAATCATGAAAAGATCAAAAACAATTCAAGGATCATATATGTAGTTCCATATGAGAATAAATCAAGGGCCTCATAATTTGTTTCAGAGATGGAGTTGGAGAACCAAAGTACCAACAACACAACCTATATTGTTTGTGTGCATTGCTACCTCAGGTTCACCAACCCATCCCTAAAACACGACACCATCATACGTGTCTCCCCTTGAACTCTTTTGGGACAAATTTCAATCATCAGCCTCGGTGACAAACTAAAATGTAATTCTTATACACTATGAATGCATGGAATAGATAATTCAAATAGCATAGTTCTATGAATGTAGAATAAAGATGGCGGCCTCATAAGTTTCTACAGGGATGGCGTAAGAGAACAAAGTAACAATTGCACAGCTTATATTGATCTTGTACATGGCCCCAGGTTCACTAACTCATCCCTAAAAAAATCTGACACCAATGTGTTTTCCTCTCTTTGGGGCAAATTTGAATCATTGGCCACAATAAGAAATTGAAATGTAATTATACAAAACAATATTCAGGGATATACATGTGCATCATACAACGCATTTATAGATCACAAACAATACAAAGATTATATATATAGGTTCCATATGAGAAAAAAATTAGGGCCTCATTTTTTTCAGCGATGGAGTCGAAGAACCAAAATACCAACAACACAACATATATTGTTTATGTGCATTGCTGCCTGAGTTCACTAACCATCCCTAAGAAAATGACACCATCAGATGCCCTAGCACTATTTTGGGGCAAAATTGAATCATTGGGCTCAGTAAGGAATAGAAATGTAATGTTATAGGTCTGCGGTGTATCGAAATCAACACTCAACTAGAAAACTCAACTAGATGGGAGATGAGAAGATTGGGGTTTTGTGACTAGATGGCAGATGCATCAATCGACCGATCGAACCATATATATACTACCCTACTTCAAGAGCAAAAGAATATGTACACGATTGAGCAAATCCTATGTATGAACAGTGAAAACTGCGGCTGTGACTAGAGAAGCTAGCAATGTAGTACCTCGAACTCCTCATTAGGGACCTCCTCCTCGAACTCGTCATTCTACATGATTGCATCTAAGATTTCTTGTACAACAATGGGGTCGTTGATGTAGAGCATCGGATTGCCTCCGCCTGCCGCCTTCCCCCCATCCAGATCTGCTGCTGGCTCCACGACATTGTCGGCCACCTGCTGCTCGGCGGTGATGGCTACTACCTTCTGCTCGGCAGCGACAGCTACCACCTGCTGCTCGGCGGTGATGGCTACTGGCTAGACGGATGAGCTCGCACCCTCGACGGCGCGGCGATGAGCGGCGTTCGTGCCCGGAGAAGACACCTCCGCCTGCTTGGCAACGACCGAGCCATCTGCTGCTGCGCCTTCAACTGGCTTCACCTCCGGCTCGTCTCCACGTGTACGCTTCATGGCACACCAAGGGAAGGAGGTAGTGCAAGCGAGGGAGCTTCAGCACGCACGGTAGGTGTAGATTGGGGTCTTGGGACTAGACAGACTGGGGGAAAATGGCACGAGCTCATGGAAGAAGAAGGTCGAAGGGGGTTATAAACACCAAACCGTTCATAGTCCTCGAGTGGACACGTGTGGTGGGTGGGGGCTACCAAGATCTCCACCCTTTTTTTGGGTTCCATTTTTTTGAAACAGCCACGATATCCACTTTAGAGCTGCTTTGAAAATACGCTCATGGCAGACCTCGATTCCACTGCATGCAAGTGGCACGGAACCAATTTCTAGCAATGTTAGATCTACTCGAGGGGGGCCCTTGACTCATGGAAGTTACTAGTGGTAGGGCCTAGTTGGAAGTGAGATTGAGAGCGCTGCGTAAAAATGGGATATGTCTTACTAAAATCAAGTGGCAATAAATTGCAGCGTCCTGTTGACAACCATGCATTCGATGACCCTGTTTCCCTGTGCATGTGTTGTAGTAGCAGTAGTAGGCTTTTCAGACTTGATTAAATGTGACATGACCACTCGACGACTTTTTCCATGGACGGCATCGTGTTCCTTCTTGTAGAGGGAGGCGTTAAGATGGGGCCTCGTCAAGATGGTAGCTCGTTAACTGGCAGTTTGAAAGAGTACCCCTTTCCTCTCTCGCTAAACAGATATGTTTCATTTTGCCCAAATTGGTAGCAAATCTAGAGAAGTTTCTCTCTTCGATAATTCGTTCCCTTTTGGACCTCTTTTTGCCTCCGATCAGGTAGCAAATCTAGAGCAGCAAATCACACCAGGCAAAAACATTCATTCAGAAAACAAAACAAATGTAGATATAGCTGTGCGCAGCTAAATAGGATATAGCGATATAAAGTAGGTTGCTTAACGAGGTTCGATGCATTCAGCCAGAAATAGGATGCAAGCAAAATATAGAAAATCAAAAGAAGCTGCTTAGCAGCACTAGCCGCCACAGATGTAGATACATTCAAGGACACATCCAACCCATTCATGCGCCAGCGCCTCCGCCTCCCTCCGGCGCCTCCGCCACTTCTTGCTGCCCAGTCCCTTGATCTTGGGGGCCTTGGGCCTGATTGGAGGCATGCGACCCTCTTTGAGGGCCACCCGCTGGAGGTTTCGGAGGTGAATGCCGAGACCCCAGTGTTCAATGATGTAGGCGTTGATGTTCACGGTCTCGCGCTTGCTGCCATTGTGGATGCTGGAGCCCGCGCCTCTGCATGCTTCAGGAAGGTGTTGAAGTCGGTGTAGCCGGCGCGAGTCACCTAGCAGTAGGTGATCACCTTGCGAAATGGGAAGCTGTAGTCGCCGCCCCTGAAGAAGGTGTCGTACTGGCCGGCCCGCAGCCTCCTCAACACCTGATGAGCCTTGGTGTGAATGGACTCGTCATCGCTGCAGACATCGCTGCCGGAAACCTATTAGAAGAAAAGGAAAATGGGGGAGTAGATAATGTAAGAAGATCGAGCAATCGAAATGCGAACAAGCGAGTCCTAATAAACCAAGATCTAGCATCCAACGATGGGAACGGTAGAAGAACCAGGGGAGGGGAGCAAACCCTAGTTACCTCCAACCATGGGTCATCGATGCCGGTGTCGTAGGGGTTCAGCGGAGCGATGTACTTATCTGGATCATAGGTGCCCAAGAAGTGCTTAATCTGCTTGTGACCGGCGGGGGCCTCGACTGGGGCCTGGAAAGGGATGGCGTCTGCTTTCAACGCGTCAAGGGGGACTGGCAAGGAGACAGGGGCCTCCTCGCCAGCGGCCTTGGAGGTGACGATGGCCACCTTATCCTCCTCAGCCATCGCCAGCATGGATGGGGTATTCTCGGGAGTTTGCGGATGCTGGTGGGACAGTGGAGAGGGTTGCGTGGGGAGAGTGAGCGAGAGTGAGAGTGGGTGTGCGGAGAGGGGCTCTATAGTTAAGGTGGATGGAAGCAAGACATGTTTCGTTGCACCACCGTGCAACGCGCCGCGCAGTCTACTGCACCGTGCACCGCGACACGCGCACGGTACATCACGTTTTTTTCCCGGGCCATGCATGGCAGTTCTGTATTGAGCCGCATGCAAAGGGCGCATACACAATTTCTATGTACGAAGTTTGACACAGCCCTAAAATTGGCGATAGTTAAAAGTGGAAATGCAAAGGAGAAGGTAGGTGGCTGTACGGCGAGATTTGTGGGGTTGTGCTAGATCGGGTAGAGGGATGTATTGATGGCTGCGAGTGACTCGATGAACGTGGAGACGTTAGGTCTCGTCGAGCTCAGCTCTTCGGCCTTTGGCTAGCGCGTGCAAGTTTCTTACGATCGGGCCTAGTTGGAAGTGAGATTGAGAGCCGTTGCGTAAAAAATGGGATATGTCTTATTAAAATCAAGTGGCAATAAATTGCAGCTGTCCATCGACGACCGTGCACTCGATGACGCATGCGTTGTGGCGTAGTAGTAGTATTAGTAGTAGGCTTTTCAGACTTGATTAAACATGACATGACCCCTGATCGACTTTTTCCATGGACGGCATCGTGTTCCTTCTTGTAGAAGTCTCGCTGAGGGAGACGTCCGTGTTGTCTCATGATGTACTGTGAAGGACACGACGTGTGCAAGGATCATCGTTGGATCGCACAGAATCAATGGTTGGTGCGCACGATCCGAGTGACAACTGTGACAACCAATCAGGGAGTAGCAGACAGGGTGAGCACATGTTTGGGCTTCTACGAAAGATAGAGAGAGGGGGCAAAACTGAGTAGTACCACATAAAACCAAGGGCAAAACTTAGTAGTATAAAAATTCAAAGTGTCTTGTACAATGAAATACATCATGGCATACATCAAATTATGCCAAGATAGACCCACTAGAGTTCATTGGATGTGTGTTCTTCTCATAAACCACACATGGATCCACCAGTGTGATTTCATGTCTGCTCTTTTCATTAACCACAGTTAGAGTCATTCCATGTCTATTCTTTTCACAAACCACATATCACCAGTGTCATTGCATGTGTGTTCTTCTCATGAACCACACATGGATACACCCAGTGTGATTGCATCTCTGTTCTTTTCACAAACCAAATATGGATCCACCAGTGTCATTGCATGTCTGCTCTTTTCACAAACCACATAACACCAGTGTCATTGCATGTGTGTTCTTCTCACAAACCACATAAGGATCCACCAGTGTCATTGCATGTCTATTCCTCTCACTAACCACACATGGATCCACCAGTGTCATTGCATGTCTGTTCTTCTCACAAACCACACAAGGATTCACCGGTGTCATTGGATGTGTGTTCTTCTCATGACCCACACATGGATCCACCAGTGTGATTGTATGTCTACTCTTTTCACAAACCACATATCACTAGTGTCATTGTATGTGTGTTCCTTCCACAAACCACATAAGGATCCACCAGTGTCATTGGATGTCTGTTCCTCTCATAAACCACATAACGATCCACCAGTGCCATTGGATGTGTGTTCTTTTCATGAACCACACCTAGTGTCATTGCATGCATCTTCCTCTCACAGACCACACGTGGATCCACTAGTGTCATTGCATGTGTGTTCTTCTCATGAACCACACATGGATCCACCCAGTGTGATTCCATGTGTGTTCTTCTCACAAACCACATATTGATCCACCAGTGTCATTGCATGTCTGCTCTTGTCACAAACCACATATCACCAGAGTCATTGCATGTTTGTTCTTCTCACAAACCACATAAGGATCCACCAGTGTCATTAGATGTCTGTTCTTTTCACAAACCACATATGGATCCACCAGTGTCATTGCATGTCTGCTCTTTTCACAAACCACATATCACCAGTGTCATTGTATATGTGTTCTTTCCACAGACCACATAAGGATCCACTTGTGTCATTGGATGTTTGTTCCTCTCATAAACCACATAAGGATCCACCGGTGTCATTGGATGTGTGTTCTTTTCATGAACCACACCTAGTGTCATTGCATGCCTGTTCCTGTCACAGACCACACATGGATCCACCAGTGCCATTGTATGTGCGTTCTTCTCATGAACCACAGCTAGAGTCATTCCATGTGTATTCTTCTCATGAACCACATCTAGATTCATTGCACGTCTGTTCTTCTCACAAACCACATAAGGATCCTAAAGTGTCACTGGATGTGTGTTCTTTTCACGAACCACACCCAGTGTCATTGGATGTGTGTTCTTCTCATAAACCACCCATGGATCCACCAGTGTCATTGCATGTGTGTTCCTCTCATGAACCACACATGGATCCACCAAGTGTCATTGCATGTATGTTCTTCTCACAAACCAAACATGGATCCACCAGTGTCATTGCATGTCTGTTCTTTTCATGAACCACACCCACTATTATTGCATGTATGTTCCTCTCATAAACCACACATGGATCAACCAGTGTCATTGGATGTGTGTTCTTCTCATGAACCACACCTAGTGTCATTGCATGTGTGTTCTTCTCATGAACCACACCCAGTGTCATTGCATGTGTGTTCCTTTCACAAACCACACATGGATCCACCAGTGTCATTGGATGTGTGTTCCTCTCATGAATCATATCTAGAGTCATTGCATGTGAGTTTTGATGACCCACAAGTATAGGGGGTGTATCGCAGTATTTTCGAGGGAAGTGAAACCCAATTTATTGATTCGACACAAGGGGAGCCAAAGAATATTTATAAGCCTTAACAACTGAGTTGTCAATTCAGCTGCACCTGGAAACAATCTTGCTCACAACAGTTTATCAGTAGCAACAATTTTGTAGTAGGAATAGTAAAGTAACAGCAGTAGCAAAGCAAAGACAGTAGTAACAAAAGTAGTAAACAGTGGGATTCGAGTGCGGTAGGCATAGGGATGGATGGACGGGCGTTGCATTGACAAGACAAGTCACATAGCAATCAGAACATAGGGCAATTGCAGATAAATAAGATAAAGCATCCAAGTACTAGACAATCCTAGGCATGTGTTCCATATATAGTCATACGTGCTCGCAATGAGAACTTGCACAACATCTTTTGTCCTGCCAGCCCGTTTGCAGCGGGTCCTCTAGGGAACTACTGGCTATTAAGGTGCTCCTTTTAATAGAGCACCGGAGCAAAGCATTAACACTCCGTGAACACATGTGATCCTCACATCAAAGCCTTTCCCTTCCGGCTACCCCGATTTCTGTCACTTCGGGACCATAGGTTCCACAACAACGACGTGTATACAACTTGTAGATAAGACCAAGAACAATACTATCATAATGAATCAATAACATGTTCAGATCTGAAATCATGGCACTCGGGCCCTAGTGACAAGCATTAAGCACGACAAGTCACAACAAAGTCATAAAGCACTAATAAAAGATACTAGGCACCATGCCCTAACAATCTAATGCCATTACATGAACGATCTCATCCAATCCCTACCATCCCAATAGCCTACAGTGGGGGATTACTCACTCATAGATGGGAGAAACATGGATGGTCGATGGAGAAGTGATGGTGATGATGATGGCGATGATCTCCTCTAATTCCCCGTCCGTGCAGGTGCCGTAACGAGTTTCGTCCAAGCTGTGGAATTGGGGTGGCGGAGCGGAACTCCTTCTGAAAACGCCGACTTCAAGTTTTTAGGTCAGAAGGCTCCTTAAAGGTGAAGAGAGAGGCCGAGGGGGCTGGGGCCCACACCACTGCACAGCCTAGCTCGCCTGGCCAGCAGTGGTGGTGGCCACCCAGGGCTCTTCTCCGCTCGTATTCGCTCTGGATTCTTCGGGTGAAATAGGATTTTGGCATATTTTCCGGATTTTTCCCGATAGTTGATTTTCTGCACAAAAGTAGACACTAAGGCAATTCTGCTGAAATGGCCATACGTTACATTAGTTGCATCCAAATCACACAAGTATAGATGAGAAACAATAGCAAAAGTGTTGGGAAAGTAGATACGCTTTTGGACGATCAACCCCGCCTAAGCTTAGCTTATTGCTTGTCCTCAAGCAATTCAGTTGAAAACTGAGTGCGATAAAAGAACTTTCACGAACACATTTGCTTCATATGATGTAAATATTCTCAGTAATGTGATCAACTGCTTAGACAATTCATAATAAAGAGTATGCAACTGAGTCTACTTAGTAGTCATTGCAAGCTATAAAGAGATTCCAACTCAAGAATAATAAGTAGCATAAAGCACAAACATAAGCAACATTACAATGCTCATAGAAAGGTATGATAGAGTGGTATCTCGCTTGCCTTTGATTATGAACGTCAAGGCACCTCTGAAGTTCAAGTGATGACTAGAAGTAAAGATATCAAGGATACAAGCATCAAAGTCATAACACAAATAATCAAGTAATGAAACAAACATAAAGAATGACAACTATGCTCTCAAGAAGGTGCTCAAAGAATATGTGGAGACTCAACAAGTAGAAGAAAAAGGTTTTGAGAAATTTGAAAGGCTTCCAAATGCTGAAAGTATGGTACTTGTTAGCTTTGAGCTCTCATTGCCCTATCATAGGCATCTTTAATGTGGTTAAGGTGAAAGTGAGGTCTAATCTGAGTTATATGCTTGACAGACTATAAAGTGGAAATCCCAAGTCCCTTGAGTACGAGGGCCGCTCCTCATGCTACTCAACTTTAGTTACCGGTAAGTTCTTGTCATCGTAAGTATGTGCGTGTCATTGAGAACTGCCAACGGGGTACCCCTTGCCCGATGATACGGAAGAATCCCCATATCAAAATGACAAAGCATGCAGACAATGAGTATCTCAGCAATCTTCTTATTTACCATTGGAAAATGGTGCTTTTTTCTCTCTTTCCTCTTTTCATAAAACTCTCTTTTTTAGTCTTTTTCTCAATAGCTATAAATCTCTTTTTTTATAAGAAGAATGCTTCATAGATATCATTATGGTTACGCTGCAGGTTTCCACCATGTCAGCATGGATTAAACCAGCAGCCCAGGCGTTTCTCTAACACACATACATAACTCCATGGACTTACAAGCTCCCCTTTTATTTCACACCGACGACATCCGCAAGCAAAAGATCAAGGTATCAACTGGGTATATATTTACAAGTGTTGAAAGCGTTCCCCGTGACAGCACGGTTCTGCTAATCCCTAGCCTATAATTAGCAAGCATATAACTTTCATGGAGAGTTCACATTGGTTCAGGTTTATTAAGTGTGGAAAATAATGTGTGCCATCAAGTTCGTGATAGCTTTACTAACTAACTTTCTCATAACAAGCAAACATTTTATTCGGAAGAAAACAATGCATATTGAATATGCACGGAAGTAGCAAATGATGCTAATGCGTAGGTATGGTGGATACTTTGGAAATATTTGGTTTAGGGAATTGGAAACATGAGTAAGACACTCAGTGGAAGTGAAGGCTAGCAAAAGTAAGGGAGCGACAAACGAGAGAGCAATAGCTGTTATTATCATGCTTGCAACAAAACAAGACTACTCATGGCATGAAAATGATTCAAGATCCTCAAGGCAAAATAATTCGTCAAGGCTTAACTGATTATTACAGTCATGTGCATGCATGAGCATGTGCCAAGTCGATCAAATGAAACATTCAGAGGAGGATACCACAGTGTCATACCAATTTATGAATAGAGTAATGCAAGCAAACATTCATGAGACATGCTACAAACTATTAGCGAGCTGGAGCTAATCACAAGAAAGCAAGAACTACTAAATATCCAAAGATAACATACACTCTACATGAACGGACTAAGCAAGCTCACAATGATAAGTATACGTACAAAAATGAAAACAAATAGAGTTCATTACCAGCCTCTTACCACGCTTCAAGTTGTCATTAATCCTCATTATTGCTCTTCACTTGTGTGGCTTGAATAATAATATGAAACCAATAATCCACTGAGAACTGCCGACCCCTGTAGCCAACTCACAAAAACCAAAGAAGAACGACAAATATTTTTGGTGTTTTTGATTTTTAAACAAAAACCAAAAGAGAAAAACAAGCAAAGCAAAATCTTTTTGGGTTTTTTGAATAGTTCAAACAAAGCAAAAAGGAACAAGCAAACCAAAGCAAAAAGAAGAAGCAAACTAAAGAGAAACAACACAAACATTTTTGGTCTTTTTGTGTTTTAGAAAGCAAAAGCAAAGAAGAACGAAAACTAAAAAAGAGAACAAAAGCATGAATATACAAAGAACCGACGCAACATGATATGGAGATGAGTGCGGTGTCGGCGTACCTCCCCCCAAGCTTAGGCTTTTGGCCTAAGTGGGTATCAATCCATGTATGAATAGGGGTTCCAAGCGGGCGGATCTTGGTAAGAATGGTCGTAGCTGGGTCCATGAGAAGAAGGGGAAGCTCCCCAATCGTAAGTGGGCTGCTGATATGAAGACTCTCCCTCATTCGAGGGCTGGACCGAATCATCCGTGACCTCCCTTCTAGTGTCCTGCTCCTGTTGGGAGAGCTCTCCCAAGTACGTGTCAAGCTCCTCCTCAGTGAGGGACCATCCTTCCCTGTTATCAAGGTTAAACAAAATGGGTGCAGGCAAAAGAACAACACGCTCGGACTTGCTCTTTCTCCAACCAGCATTGAGAAAGGTTATTTCATAAGACATCTCACTCAAACTAGCCCACGAGGAAATAAATTTATGTTGTATCATGGAATTAAAATCAAGCCTCTCTATGGGAAACTATAGGTCTAGATGATGAGGCACTAAACCATGCAATGCTAGCAAACGAGAAGCAATGAGGCCTCCACAAATTCCACCCTTCTCATGGTTAGCAGCAAGACGGAAAGCTATCAAAGCACCCAAGTTGTAGGACCTATCTCGTCTAAGAGCAGCAGAGATAAATGCTAGATCAAACGAAGATAACTTACTGGCAGTTTTCCTAGCAAGAACACACTTGGCAATAAAGTAGGCAAAGTAGCGAATGGAGGGAAGATGAATCTTACGGATTTTTCCATTCTCCTTTGAGAAGCTACTCCCTTGACAAAATTCTACGTATAAATCCATGAGTGGTTCCGGTCTCTCTTTAATCTTCTTACATGATCCCCATTGAGGTACCTTAATAGCTTCACAAAAATCACCGAGAGAAAGATCGACAGCTATATTGTAAATTTTGTAATGGACCATGGGGTTAGGCAAAGAGTGACTAAATTTGAAATCCTGCACCACAGACATGGTTAGCTTCACAAATTGACAAGGCTCATCTTCCAAAAAGTGCTCTAACCCTGCATTAGAAACCAAAGTGTGGAAGTCTTGTAGAATTCCTATAGCTCTCATGAACTCAGAGCATGGATAAATGGAGGGAAAAACTTCCTCTTCCCGGTGGACCTTCATGACTTCCGGCACCCAAAGCTCATGTTGGTTTAGGTGGTGTTCACCCATCTTTTATTCTGAAATTTAAACACCTATTAAACAAGTGATTGCAAAGTAATTATAATGAAGGATTCTACTCATAGGGACTAGCAAGAGGCCTAAACATGCATCAAAACTATATCTCTAAGGATCAAACAAGCTTAGAAGCTCTCATAACCAGTCACCTACAGTAGCAAAATACTCAACATACAATCCACAAAACACAAATCTACTTGGGCAAGGGGAGGAGTCACATACCAAGGAACAATTGCTCCAAATTTCAGCAAGAAAGATGGGCTGAGCAAAGAGATCGAAGAAATCGAGGGCAAGCACAGAGAGAACGCGATTTTGAGCTATGAACTGGAGCTTACTCGGGAGAGAGAAGAAAGTGGCAGGAGAGAGAGGTAGTGGGGGGCCAAGGGTGGCCCGCACCAGGGCATGGCGCCACCCAGGGCTGGTCATGCCACCACATGGTGTTCCTGCCTGGTAGGGCCCCCTGGTACCTACCAGGTACTCCTCTGCCCCTTTTTTCACGTAAAATTTTAATATGAATTTTCTGGAATTTTTCGAGACATTTTATTTTTGGGCATTTTTCAGAAATAGAAGAATGATTTTTCCGATGATGATTTTTTTTTTTGGAAACATGATGCAAGGACAAAACAAGGCTAGAACTACAGAAGTTCTAGCATGCAAGCAAACTAACAACACAAAGAAAACTAAACGAAAGCAAAAACTAAAATACAAAGGATAGAAATAAACGGAGATAATCATAATGAAAACATTGTTTTGTTTAAAGGAATCCTTTTGTTAGCAAGGTTGATCAAGTCTTGCTACCAAAACAATTGCATATGAGACAAAACTTTGTATTCCACTAATGATTATGTTACCTCAACCTTGATAGCTATGGTCCTAATCATAATAGTTTCAAATTTTTCTTTTGGTATGGGACAATATATTTCTCCAACTTGAATGCCTTCAACATGTTCAATTGAATTTAAACCATAAGTCCTTTCAATCTTCTTGGGGAAATAGACAGTATGTTCCTTGTCATTGACATTGAAGGTCACCTTTCCTTGATTACAATTAATAACAGCTCCTGCAGTATTAAGAAAAGGTCTCCCAAGAATAATAGACATATTATCATCTTTAGGCATTTCAAGCACAACAAAATCAGTTAATATCAAGCAATTATGAGCCACCTGAACAGGTACATCCTCACATATACCCATAGGAATAGTGGTAGACTTATCAGCCATTTGCAAAGATATATCAGTTGGTATCAATTTTTCAAGCTGAAGCCTCTTATAGAGAGAGAAAGGCATAACACTAACTCCAGCTCCCAAATCACACAAAGCAGTTCTAACATAACTGTTCTTAATAGAGCAAGGGATAGTTGGAATCCCTGGGTCTCCAAGTTTCTTAGGAACCTTACTATTGAAGGAATAATTAGCAAGCAAAGTAGAGATTTCTTTGTTAGGGATCTTCCTTTTATTCGAGACAATGTCCTTCATATACTTTGAGTAAGGAGGCAATTTAATAGCATCAGTCAAAGGAATTTGCAAGAATAAAGGCTTCATCCGCTCACAAAACTTATTATAGTGTTCATCTTCCTTTGACTTGTGTTTCTTATCAGGGAAAGGCATAGCTTTTTGGACCCAAGGTTCTCTTTCACTACCATGTTTCTTAGCAATAAAATCTTCTTTAGTGTATTTAGTATTCTTAGTGTGGTTTTCAGGTTCTTCTTCAACTTTTTCTTCATTAGGAACTTCATTTTCTTCATTACCACTTTCAGTTTCAGCATCAGAGATAGATATACTATTAGGATCTATAGCAGGTTTAGAGGGTTCTACAACAGTTTTATGTTTCTTTTTCCTTTTCTTACGAGTAGAACCACTATTTTCAGCTTGTTGAGAATCCTGCTCAATTCTTTGGGGATGCCCCTCAGGATATAGAGGATCCTGGGTAGCAGCACCACTTCTAGTTCTAATTTCATAAGCATGTTTTTCTTTAGCAGCATTAACTAGCAAGTCATTTTGCACTTTAACGAGTTGATCTATTTGAGTTTGAACCATTTGAAAGTGTTTAACAATCATTTTAACATCATTAGAGGTTCTTTCCACAATATCTTTCAACTCAATAATAGCTCTAGTGTTTTCCATAAGATGATTTTGCACCCTTTTATTAAAGTTATCTTGCTTAACAATAAATATATCAAATTCTTCTAAGCATTGATCAGGAGGTTTAGAGTAAGGGATATCACCTTCATCAAAGTGTTGGCGAGAGTGTACCTCAACAGTGGGTGAGTAGGGAATAGGCTTACATAATTCTTCTATAGGAGGTAAATTCTTGACATCTGCAGCTTTAATTCCCTTCTCCTTAAGACATTTCTTAGCTTCCTTCATCACTTCATCATTTAATTCAATAACTCCCCTCTTCTTTGATGTTGGAATAGGCACAGGAATAGATGGTTCAGGTACAATTACTTCAGGTATAGCTTGTTTAGGAGGAGTCCAATATTCATGATTCTTGCTTATTTTAGCCATTAATTCCCCAGCTTCCTTCGGAGTCCTATTCCTGAAAACACAATCAGCACAACAATCTAGGTATGTCCTAGATTCCTCGGTTAGTCCATTATAAAATATATCAAGAAGCTCATTCTTAGGTAATGGACTTCCAGCCTGTGCATGAATCAAAGCACAAAACCTTGCCCAAGATTCGGGCAATACCTCTGTTTCTCCCTGTTTAAAATCAAAAAGTTCTTGCAAAACAGCATGTCTAGCACTAGGAGGAAAATATTTCTGCAGGAAAGTATTAAACAAGCACTCAGGTCTATCAATAGATCCAGGAGGTAAATTACCAAACCAAGTTTTAGCTTCTCCTTTTAGTGGAAAAGGGAAAATCTTAACAACAAAGTAAGTACGCATTTTAATATCATCAGAAAACAAGCCACTCATGGTAGAAAGTTCATTCATATGTGCTACCGCACTTTCATTCTTAGTCCCACAAAAAGGTTCTTTCTCGACAATAGCTATGTAGGATAGATCGAGAGAGAAATCATAATCTTCATCTATAATGTTTATGGGAGAAGCAGCAAACTTAGCATCAGGAGACAATTTGGGTCTAATAGTACGCCTCTCAAGAAGATTCTTAGCAGCGCTCCTATCATGGGTGTTCCTACATTCTTCAATAAACTTATCATTCATCTCAACATAATCTTCTTCAGCATCATAATTCTCAGTAGATTCAGGTGAGCTAACAGGTGTGGTAGTGTCTTCATTAGGAGTTTCGGTATTTCCAGTTATAGTTCTAGCAATCGTAGCATCTAGGAAAGGACCTAAAGAACCACTCTTGTCAAGCACAGTAGAAGCAGCATCATAAGCATCAGAAGTTTCAGATTCAGCAGTAGTAGCAGTGTGTGTAGCATGTGTATGTGGTGGTGTAAGGAACTTACTCAGAACAGACGGTGAATCAAGAGCAGTAGAGGTGTTCAGAACTGTACCTCTTCTTGTAGTGGATGGTAAAAGAGGAACCTTGCCATCACGAGACTTACCCATGATGGATGGAAAGCAGCAAACAATAGAGAATCCAAGTGAACTTGATAAATAAAGTTATGCTCCCTAGCAACGGCGCCAGAAAATAGTCTTGATGACCCACAAGTATAGGGGGTGTATCGCAGTATTTTCGAGGGAAGTGAAACCCAATTTATTGATTCGACACAAGGGGAGCCAAAGAATATTTATAAGCCTTAACAACTGAGTTGTCAATTCAGCTGCACCTGGAAACAATCTTGCTCACAGCAGTTTATTAGTACCAACAGTTTTGTAGTAGGAATAGTAAAGTAACTGCAGTAGCAAAGCAAAGACAGTAGTAACAAAAGCAGTAAATAGTGGGATTCGAGTGTGGTAGGCATAGGGATGGATGGATGGGCGTTGCATGGACAAGACAAGTCACATAGAAATCAGAACATAGGGCAATTGCAGATAAATAAGATAAAGCATCCAAGTACTAGACAATCCTAGGCATGTGTTCCATATATAGTCATACGTGCTCGCAATGAGAATTTGCACAACATCTTTTGTCCTGCCAGCCCGTTTGCAGCGGGGCCTCTAGGGAACTACTGGCAATTAAGGTGCTCCTTTTAATAGAGCACCGGAGCAAAGCATTAACACTCCATGAACACATGTGATCCTCACATCAAAGCCTTTCCCTTCCGCCTACCCCGATTTCTATCACTTCGGGACCATAGGTTCCGGACAACGATGTGTGTATACAACTTGTAGATAAGACCAAGAATAATACTATCATAATGAATCAATAACATGTTCAGATCTGAAATCATGGCACTCGGGCCCTAGTTACAAGCATTAAGCACGACAAGTCACAACAAAGTCATAAAGCACTAATAAAAGATACTAGGCACCATGCCCTAACAATCTGATGCCATTACATGAACGATCTCATCCAATCCCTACCATCCCCATAGCCTACAGCAGGGGATTACTCACTCATAGATGGGAGAAACATGGATGGTCGATGGAGAAGCGATGGTGATGATGATGGCGATGATATCCTCCAATTCCCCGTCCGTAGGTGCGAACGGAGTTTCGGTGTTCGTGGAATTTGGTGGTGGCGTGAGCGGAACTCCTTCGGAAAACGTGAACCCCAAGTTTTTAGGTCATAAGGCTCCTTATAGGCGAAGAGGGAGGCCGAGGGGGTGCCTGGGGGCCCACACCACCCCCTGGCGCGGCCTGGCCTGGCCCGCGCCAGCAGGTGGTGTGGCCACCCCCTGGCTCTTCTCCGTCTCGTATTCTGGCTCCTGGAGTCTTTGGGTGAAATATGATTTTTGGCATATTTTCCGGGATTTTTCCTGATAGTTGATTTTCTGCACAAAAAGTAGACACCAAGGCAATTTTGCTGAAAACAGCGTCAGTTCGCATTAGTTGCATCCAAATCACACAAGTATAGAGGAGAAACAATAGCAAAAGTGTTCGGGAAAGTAGATACGTTTTGGACGTATCATGTTCTTCTCACAAACCACTTTGATACACCAGTGTCATTGCATGTGTGTTCTTCTCATGAACCACAACTAGAGTCATTGCATGGCTGTTCTTCTCACAAACCACATAAGGATCCACCGATTTCATTGGATGTGTGTTCTTCTCATGAACCACACATGGATCCACCAGTGTGATTGCATGTCTGCTCTTTTCATTAACCAAAGTTAGAATCATTGCATGTCTGTGCTTTTCACAAACCACATATCACCAGTGTCATTGCATGTCTGTTCTTCTCATGAACCGCACATGGATCCACCCAGTGTGATTGCATGTGTGTTCTTCTCACAAACAACATATGGATCCACCAGTGTCATTGCATGTCTGCTCTTTTCACAAACCACATATCACCAGAGTCATTGCATGTGTTCTTCTCACAAACCACATAAGGATCCAACAGTGTCATTGGATGTGTGTTCTTTTCACGAACCACACCCAGTGCCATTGTATATCTGTTCTTTTCACAAACCACATATGGATCCACCAGTGTCATTGCATGTCTGCTCTTTTCACAAACCACATATCACCAGTGTCAACGTATGTGTGTTCTTTCCACAGACCACATAAGGATCCACCAGTGTCATTGGATGTCTGTTCCTCTCATAAACCACATAAGGATCACCAGTGCCATTGGATGTGTGTTCTTTTCATGAACCACACCTAGTGTCATTGCATGCATGTTCCTCTCACAGACCACACATGGATCCACCAGTGCCATTGCATGTGTGTTCTTCTCATGAACCACAACCAGAGTTATTGCATGTGTGTTCTTCTCATGAACCACATCTAGAGTCATTGCATGTATGTTCTTCTCACAAATCACATAAGGATCCAGCAGTGTCATTGAATGTGTGTTTTTCATGAACCACACCCAGTGTCATTGGATGTGTGTTCTTGTCACAAACCACACATGGATCCACCAGTGTCATTGCATGTGTGTTCCTCTCATGAACCACACATGGATCCACCAAGTGTCATTGCATGTCTGTTCTTCTCACAAACCACACATGGATCCACCAGCGTCATTGCATGTCTGTTCTTTTCATGAACCACACCCAGTGTCATTGCATGCATGTTCCTCTCATAGACCACACATGGATCCACCAGTGTCATTGCTTGTGTGTTCTTCTCATGAACCACACATGGATCCACCCAGTGTGATTGCATGTGTGTTCTTCTCACAAACAACATATGGATCCACCATTGTCATTGCATGTCTGCTCTTTTCACAAACCACATATCACCAGTCATTGCATTAGTTCTTCTCACAACCTAGATAAGGATCCAGCAGTGTCATTGGATGTGTGTTCTTTTCATGAAACACACCCAGTGTCATTGCATGTCTGTTCTTTTCACAAACCACATATGGATCCACCAGTGTCATTGCATGTCTGCTCTTTTCACAAACCACATATCACTAGTGTCATCGTATGTGTGTTCTTTCCATAGACCACATAAGGATCCACCAGTGTCATTGGATGTCTGTTCCTCTCATAAACCACATAAGGACCACCAGTGCCATTGGATGTGCATTCTTTTCATGAACCACACCTAGTGTCATTACATGCATAATCCTCTCATATACCACACATGGATCCACTAGTGTCATTGCATGTGTGTTCTTCTCATGAACCACAGCTAGAGTCATTGCATGTGTGTTCTTCTCATGAACCACGTCTAGAGTCATTGCATGACTGTTCTTCTCACAAACCACATAAGGATCCAGCAGTGTCATTGGATGTGTGTTCTTTTCATGAACCACACCCAGTGTCATTGGATGTGTGGTCTTCTCACAAACCACACATGGATCCACCAGTGTCATTGCATGTGTGTTCCTCTCATGAACCACACATGGATCCACCAAGTGTCATTGCATGTCTGTTCTTCTCACAAACCACACATGGATCCACCAACGTCATTGCATGTATGTTCTTTTGATGAACCACACCTAGTGTCATTGCATGCATGTTCCTCTCACAGACCACACATGGATCCACCAGTGTCATTGCATGTGTGTTCTTCTCATGAACCACACATGGATCCACCCACTATGATTGCATGTGTGTTCTTCTCACAAACCACATATGGATCCACCAGTGTCATTGCATGTCTACTCTTTTCACAAACCACATATCACCAGAGTCATTGCATGTCTGTTCTTCTCACAAACCACATAAGGATCCACCAGTGTCATTGGATGTCTGTTCTCTCATTAACCACATAAGGATACACTAGTGTCATTGCATGTCTATTCTTTTCACAAACCACATATGGATCCACCAGTGTCATTGCATGTCTGCTCTTTTCACAAACCACATATCACCAGTGTCATTGTATGTGTGTTCTTTACATAGACCACATAAGGATCCACCGGTGTCATTGGATGTCTGTTCCTCTCATAAACCACATAAGGATCCACCAGTGTCATTGGATGTGTGTTCTTTTCATGAACCACACCTAGTGTCATTGCATGCATGTTCCTCTCACAGACCACACATGGATCCACCAGTGCCATTGCATGTGTGTTCTTCTCATGACCAATAGCTAGAGTCATTGCATGTGTGTTCTTCTCATGAACCACATATAGAGTCATTGCATGTCTGTTCTTCTCACAAACCACATAAGGATCCAGCAGTGTCATTGGGTGTGCGTTCTTTTCATGAACCACACCCAGTGTCATTGGATGTGTGTTCTTCTCACAAACCACAGATGGATCCACCAGTGTCATTGCAGGTGTGTTCCTCTCATGAACCACACATGGATCCACCAAGTGTCATTGCATGTCTGTTCTTCTCACAAACCACACATGGATCCACCAGCGTCATTGCATGTATGTTCTTTTCATGAACCACACCAGTGTCATTGCATGCATGTTCCTATCACAGACCACACATGGATCCACCAGTGGCATTGCTTGTGTGTTCTTCTCATGAACCACACATGGATCCACCCAGTGTGATAGCATGTGTGTTCTTCTCACAAACAACATATGGATCCACCAGTGTCATTGCATGTCTGCTCTTTTCACAAACCAAATATGACCAGTCATTGCATTAGTTCTTCTCACAACCCACATAAGGATCCAGCAGTGTCATTGGATGTGTGTTCTTTTCATGAACCACACCCAGTGTCATTGCATGTCTGTTCTTTTCACAAACCACATATGGATCCACCAGTGTCATTGCATGTCTGCTCTTTTCACAAACCACATATCACCAGTGTCATCGTATGTGTGTTCTTTCCACGGACCACATAAGGATCCTCCAATGTCATTGGATGTTTGTTCCTCTCATAAACCACATAAGGATCACTTGTGCCATTGGATGTGTGTTCTTTTCATGAACCACACCTAGTGTCATTGCATGCCTGTTCCTCTCAGAGACCACACATGGATCCACCAGTGCCATTGCATGTGTGTTCTTCTCATGAACCATAGCTAGAGTCATTGCATGTGTATTCTTCTCATGAACCACATCTAGAGTCATTGCATGTCTGTTCTTCTCACAAACCACATAATGATCCAGCAGTGTCATTGGATGTGTGTTCTTTTCATGAACCACACCCAGTGTCAATGCATGTATGTTCTTTTCACAAACCACATATGGATCCACCAGTGTGATTGCATGTCTGCTCTTTTCACAAACCACATATCACCAGTGTCATCGTATGTGTGTTCTTTCCACAGACCACATAAGGATCCACCAGTGTCATTGGATGTCTGTTCCTCTCATAAACCACATAAGGACCACCAGTGACATTGGATGTGCGTTCTTTTCATGAACCACACCTAGTGTCATTGCATGCCTAATCCTCTCATAGACCACACATGGATCCACTAGTGTCATTGCATGTGTGTTCTTCTCATGAATCACAGCTAGAGTCATTGCATGTGTGTTCTTCTCATGAACCACGTCTAGAGTCATTGCATGTATGTTCTTCTCACAAACCACATAAGGATCCAGCAGTGTCATTGGATGTGTGTTCTTTTCATGAACCACACCCAGTGTCATTGGATGTGTGTTTTTCTCACAAACCACACATGGATCCACCAGTGTCATTGCATGTGTGTTCCTCTCATGAACCACACATGGATCCACCAAGTGTCATTGCATGTCTATTCTTCTCACAAACCACACATGGATCCACCAACCTCATTGCATGTCTGTTCTTTTGATGAACCACACCTAGTGTCATTGCATGCATGTTCCTCTCACAGACCACACATGGATCCACCAGTGTCGTTGCATGTGTGTTCTTCTCATGAACCACACATGTATCCACCCACTGTGATTGCATGTGTGTTGTTCTCACAAACCACATATGGATCCACCAGTGTCATTGCATGTCTACTCTTTTCACAAACCACATATCACCAGAGTCATTGCATGTCTGTTCTTCTCACAAACCACATAAGGATCCACCAGTGTCATTGGATGTCTGTTCTCTCATTAACCACATAAGGATACACTAGTGTCATTGCATGTCTGTTCTTTTCACAAACCACATATGGATCCACCAGTGTCATTGCATGTCTCCTCTTTTCACAAACCACATATCACCAGTGTCATTGTATGTGTGTTCTTTCCACAGACCACATAAGGATCCACCGGTGTCATTGGATGTCTGTTCCTCTCATAAACCACATAAGGATCCACCAGTGTCATTGGATGTGTGTTTTTTCATGAACCACACCTAGTGTCATGGCATGCATGTTCCTCTCACAGACCACACATGGATCCACCAGTGCCATTGCATGTGTGTTCTTCTCATGAACCATAGCTAGAGTCATTGCATGTGTGTTCTTCTCATGAACCACCTCTAGAGTCATTGCATGTCTGTTCTTCTCACAAACCACATAAGGATCCAGCAGTGTCATTGGATGTGTGTTCTTTTCATGAACCACACCCAGTGTCATTGGATGTGTGTTCTTCTCACAAACCACACATGGATCCACCAGTGTCATTGCATGTGTGTTCCTCGGATGAACCACACATGGATCCACCAAGTGTCATTGCACGTCTGTTCTTCTCACAAACCACACATGGATCCACTAGCGTCATTGCATGTTTGTTCTTTTCATGAACCACACCCAGTGTCATTGCATGCATGTTCCTATCATAGACCACACATGGATCCACCAGTGGCATTGCTTGTGTGTTCTTCTCATGAACCACACATGGATCCACCCAGTGTGATTGCATGTGTGTTCTTCTCACAAACAACATATGGATCCACCAGTGTCATTGCATGTCTGCTCTTTTCACAAACCAAATATCACCAGTCATTGCATTAGTTCTTCTCACAACCCACATAAGGATCCAGCAGTGTCATTGGATGTGTGTTCTTTTCATGAACGACACCCAGTGTCATTGCATGTCTATTCTTTTCACAAACCACATATGGATCCACCAGCATCATTGCATGTCTGCTCTTTTCACAAACCACATATCACCAGTGTCATCATATGTGTGTTCATTCCACAGACCACATAAGGATCCACCAGTGTCATTGGATGTCTGTTCCTCTCATAAACAACATAAGGACCACCAGTGACATTGGATGTGCGTTCTTTTCATGAACCACACCTAGTGTCATTGCATGCATAATCCTCTCATAGACCACACATGGATCCACTAGTGTCATTGCATGTGTGTTCTTCTCATGAACCACAGCTAGAGTCATTGCATGTCTGTTCTTGTCATGAACCACGTCTGGAGTCATTGCATGTCTGTTCTTCTCACAAACCACATAAGGATCCAGCAGTGTCATTGTATGTGTGTTGTTTTCATGAACCACACCCAGTGTGATTGGATGTGTGTTCTTCTCACAAACCACACATGGATCCACCAGTGTCATTGCATGTGTGTTCCTCTCATGAACCACACATGGATCCACCAAGTGTCATTGCATGTCTGTTCTTCTCACAAACCACACATGGATCCACCAACGTCATTGCATGTCTGTTCTTTTGATGAACCACACCTAGTGTCATTGCATGCATGTTCCTCTCACAGACCACACAAGGATGCACCAGTGTCATTGCATGTGTGTTCTTCTCATGAACTACACATGGATCCACCCACTATGATTGCATGTGTGTTCTTCTCACAAACCACATATGGATCCACCAGTGTCATTGCATGTCTACTCTTTTCACAAGCCACATATCACCAGAGTCATTGCATGTCTGTTCTTATCAAAAACCACATAAGGATCCACCAGTGTCATTGGATGTCGATTCCTCTCATAAACCACATAAGGATACACCAGTGTCATTGCATGTCTGTTCTTTTCACAAACCACATATGGATCCACCAGTGTCATTGCATGTCTGCTCTTTTCACAAACCACATATCACCAGTGTCATTGAATGTGTGTTCTTTCCACAGACAACATAAGGATCCACCGGTGTCATTGGATGTCTGTTCCTCTCATAAACCAGATAAGGATCCACCAGTGTCATTGGATGTGTGTTCTTTTCATGAACCACACCTAGTGTCATTTCGTGCATGTTCCTCTCACAGACCACACATGGATCCACAAGTGCCATTTCATGTGTGTTCTTCTCATGAACCATAGCTAGAGTTATTGCATGTGTGTTCTTCTCATGAACCACATCTAGAGTCATCGCATGTCTGTTCTTCTCACAAACCACATAAAGATCCAGCAGTGTCATTGAATGTGTGTTTTTCATGAACCACACCCAGTGTCATTGGGTGTGTGTTCTTCTCACAAACCACACATGGATCCACCAGTGTCATTGCATGTGTGTTCCTCTCATGAACCACACATGGATCCACCCAGTGTGATTGCATCTGTGTTCTTCTCACAAAAAACATATGGATCCACTAGTGTTATTGCATGTATGCTCTTTTCACAAACCACATATCACCAGAGTCATTGCATGTGTTCTTTTGACAACCCACATAAGGATCCAACAATGTCATTGGATGTGTGTTCTTTTCATGAACCACACCAGTGTCATTGCATGTCTATTCTTTTCACAAACCACATATGGATCCACCAGTGTCATTGCATGTCTGCTCTTTTCACAAACCACATATCACCAGTGTCATCGTATGTGTGTTCTTTCCACGGACCACATAAGGATCCTCCAGTGTCATTGGATGTTTGTTCCTCTCATAAACCACATAAGGATCACCTGTGCCATTGGATGTGTGTTCTTTTCATGAACCACACCTAGTGTCATTGCATGCCTGTTCCTCTCAGAGACCACACATGGATCCACCAGTGCCATTGCATGTGTGTTCTTCTCATGAACCATAGCTAGAGTCATTGCATGTGTGTTCTTCTCATGAACCACATCTAGAGTCATTGCATGTTTGTTCTTCTCACAAACCACATAATGATCCAGCAGTGTCATTGGATGTGTGTTCTTTTCATGAACCACACCCAGTGTCATTGCATGTATGTTCTTTTCACAAACCACATATGGATCCACCAGTGTGATTGCATGTCTGCTCTTTTCACAAACCACATATCACCAGTGTCATTGTATGTGTGTTCTTACAACAGACCACATAAGGATCCACCAGTGTCATTGGATGTATGTTCCTCTCATAAACCACATAAGGATCACCAGTGCCTTTGGATGTGTGTTCTTTTCATGAACCACACCTAGTGTCATTGCATACCTATTCCTCTCACATTCCACACAAGGATACACCAGTGTCATTGCGTGTGTGTTCTTCTCATGAACCACAGCTAGAGTCATTGCATCTCCGTTCTTCTCACAAACCACATAAGGATCCACCAGTGTCATCGGATGTGTGTTCTTCTCATGAACCACACATGGATCCACCAGTGTGATTGAATGTATGCTCTTTTCATTAACCACAGTTAGAGTTGTTGCATGTCTGTGCTTTTCACAAACCACATATCACCAGTGTCATTGAATGTGTGGTCTTCTCATGAACCACCCATGGATCCAACCAGTGTGATTGCATGTGTGTTCTTCTCGCAAACCACATATGGATCCACCAGTGTCATTGCATGTCTACTCTTTTCACAAACCACATATCACCAGAGTCATTGCATGTGTTCTTCTCACAAACAACATAAGGATCCAGCAGTGTCATTGGATGTGTGTTCTTTTCATGAACCACACCCAGTGTCATTGCATGTCTGTTCTTTTCACAAACCACATATGGATCCACCAGTGTCATTGCATGTCTGCACTTTTCACAAACCACATATCACCAGTGTCATCGTACGTGTGTTCTTTCCACAGACCACATAAGGATCCACCAGTGTCATTGGATGTTTGTTCCTCTCGTAAACCACATAAGGATCACGAGTGCCATTGGATGTGTGTTCTTTTCATGAACCACACCTAGTGTCATTGCATGCCTGTTCCTCTCACAGACCACACATTGACCCACCAGTGCCATTGCACGTGTGTTCTTCTCATGAACCACAGCTAGAGTCATTGCATGTGTGTTCTTCTCATGAATGACATCTAGAGTCATTGCATGTCTATTCTTCTCACAAACCACATAAGGATCCAGCAGTGTCATTGGATGTGTGTTATTTTCATGAACCACACCCAGTGTCATTGGATGTGTGTTCTTCTCACAAACCACACATGGATCCACCAGTGTCATTGCATGTGTGTTCCTCTCATGAACCACACATGGATCCACCAAGTGTAATTGCATGTATGTTCTTCTCACAAACAACACATGGATCCACCAGTGTCATTGCATGTCTGTTCTTTTCATGAACCACACCCAGTGTCATTGTGTGTCTGTTCCTCTCATAAACCACACATGGATCCACCAGTGTCATTGGATGTGTGTTCTTCTCATGAACCACACCCAGTGTCATTGCATGTGTGTTCTTCTCATGAACCACACCCAGTGTCATTGCATGTGTGTTCTTCTCATGAACCACACGCAATGTCATTGCATGTGTGTTCCTTTCACAAACTACACATGCATCCACCAGTGTCATTGGATGTGTGTTCCTCTCATGAACCACATCTAGAGTCAATGCATGTGTGTTATTCTCACAAACCACATAAGGATACACCAGTGTCATTGCATGTGTGTTCTTCTCATGAACCACAGCTAGAGTCATTGCATGTCTGTTCTTCTCACAAACCACATAAGGATCCACCGGTGTTAATGGATGTTTGTTCTTCTCATGAACCACACATGGATCCACCAGTGTGATTGCATGTCTGCTCTTTTCATTAACCACAATTAGAGTCGTTGCATGTCTGTGCTTTTCACAAACCACATATCACTAGTGTCATTGCATGTGTGTTCTTCTCATGAACCACACATGGATCCACACAGTGTGAGTGCATGTGTCTTCTTCTCACAAACCACATGTGGATCCACCAGTGTCATTGCATGTCTGCACTTTTCACAAACCACAAATCACCAGAGTCATTGCATGTCTATTGTTCTCACAAACCACATAAGGATCCACCAGAGTCATTGGATGTATGTTCCTCTCATAAACCACATAAGGATACACCAGTGTCATTGCATGTGTGTTCTTTTCACAAACCATAGATTACAAGTGTCATTGTATGTGTGTTCTTTCCACAGACCACGTAAGGATCCACCGGTGTCATTGGATGTCTGTTCCTCTCATAAACCACATAAGGATCCACCCGTGTCATTGGATGTGTGTTCTTTTCATGAACCACAGCTAGTGTCATTGCATGCATGTTCCTCTCACAGACCACACATGGATCCACCAGTGCCATTCCATGTGTGTTATTCTCATGAACCACAGCTACTCATTGCATGTGTGTTCTTCTCATGAACCACATCTAGAGTCATTGCATGTATGTTCTTCTCAGAAACCACATAAGGATCCAGTAGTGTCATCAGATGTGTGTTCTTTTCATGAACCACACCCAGTGTCATTGGATGTGTGTTCTTCTCACAAACCACACATGGATCCACCAATGTCATTGCATGTGTGTTCCTCTCATGAACCACACATGGATCCACCAAGTTTCATTGCATGTCTATTCTTCTCACAAACCACACATGGATCCACCAGTGTCATTGCATGTCTGTTCTTTTCATGAACCACACCCAGTGTCATTGCATGTTTGTTCCTCTCATAAACCACACATGGATCCACCAGTGTCATTGGATGTGTGTTCTTCTCATGAACCACGCCCAGTGTCATTGCATGTGTGTTCCTCTCATAGACCACACATGGATCCACCAGTGTCATTGGATGTGTGTTCTTCTCATGAACCACACCCAGAGTCATTGGATGTCTATTCCTCTCATAAACCTCATAAGGATCCACCAGTGTCATTGGGTGCATGTTCCTCTCACATAACACATATGGATCCACCAGTGTCATTGCTTGTCTGCTCTTTTCACAAACCACATATCACCAGTGTCATTATATGTGTGTTCTTTCCACAGACCACATAAGGATCCACAAGTGTCATTGGATGTATGTTCCTCTGATAAACCACATAAGGATACACCAGTGTCATTGCATGTCCGTTCTTTTCACAAACCACATATGGATCCACCAGTATCATTGCATGTCTGCTCTTTTCACAAACCACATATCACCAGTGTCATTGTATGTGTGTTCTTTCCATAGACCACATAAGGATCCACCAGTGTAATTGGATGTCTCTTCCTCTCATAAACCACATAAGGATCCACCAGTGTCATTGGATGTGTGTTCTTTTCATGAACCACACCTAGTGTCATTGCATGCATGTTCCTCTCACATACCACATCCACCAGTGTCATTGCATGTGTGTTCTTCTCATGAACCACACATGGATCCACCCAGTGTGATTGCATGTGTGTTCTTCTCACAAACCACATATGGATCCACTAGTGTCATTGCATGTCTGATCTTTTCACAAACCACGTATCACCAGTCATTGCATGTTTGTTCTTCTCACAAACCACATAAGGATCCACCAGTGTCATTGGATGTCTGTTCCTCTCATAAACCACATAAGGATCCACTAGTGTCATTGGGTGCATGATCCTGTCACAGACCACATATGGATCCACCAGTGTCATTGCATGTCTCCTCTTTTCACAAACCACATATCACCAGTGTTATTGTATGTGTGTTCTTTCCACAGACCATATAAGGATCCACCGGTGTCATTGGATGTCTATTCCTCTCATAAACCACATAAGGATCCACTAGTGTCATTGGATGTGTGTTCTTTTCATGAGCCACACCTAGTGTCGTTGCATGCATGTTCCTCTCACAAACCACACATGGATCCACCAGTGCCATTGCATGTGTGTTCTTCTCATGAACCACAGCTAGAGTCATTGCATGTCTGTTCTTCTCATGAACCACATCTAGAGTCATTGCATGTCTGTTCTTCTCACAAACCACATAAGGATCCAGCAGTGTCATTGGATGTGTGTTCTTTTCATGAACTACACCAAGTGCCATTGGATGTGTGTTCTTCTCACAAACCACACATGGATCCACTAGTGTCATTGCATGTGATAATATCATGTTCCGGCCCGAAAGTTGGGTCGCCCAGGCAACGCGGTACCCAAGTTGATTTTTATCACCACGATTCGAAAAGTTGGGGCGCCAATTGCTGAGAGGGGTCTTTCGAGTGAATGATGGCCAAACCCAATATTTTCAAATCGCGCCCGTTGAGTCAAGATATTCCGTTACACTAGTTCCTGTTGTGCCCCTCCTTCGCCGGTCACTCTTCTTAGCCACCCTGTACGTGTCGTAGGGGCAAATCCATTACTTTACTTTCCTAACTCTCAACACTGAATCTTGCGGTGGCGTCGGTGGTGGTCCCTTTTCTTCCCTTCCCCGACCCTAAATCTGCCGGCGGCGGAGGACCTTTTTTCTCCCTCCCCCGATACTGAATCTGACAGTGGCGGCCCAGCATGTCTTGCAAGGTGAAGGTTGTAGCTACGTCGCCGACTGATTCGGTTCCATCGGGGCCCAAGTCTGGGGCTCAACGCGTAGCAGCGGCGAGGTCTTCAGCTCCGGTTAGCGAGGAGGCCAGCAAGGATTCTGCTCCCAAGGTACCTACAAGCAGTAGGTTGAAGAGAAAAGCAAGGCCGGCGGTGGATTGTTTGGCTCTGGTGGGCGGATGTAACACCAAAATCTTAAAGAAGAAAACCCGGGAGCAGAGCGAGAGGTGAATTTTTCTTATCTGTGCCTTATCTTGCAAGTAGATTAGTTACGGCATAATAGAATCGAATGAACTGAAATGTTCCCCTTTTTAATCAAATTAAGAACAACTTTGATACAAGGGACCTATATGAGTTCACATTTCATGTTTGGCAGTACACTGCAAAACTTGATTTTGGTTGCGAGAGTGTTGTGTTCGGGTAAGATGTGCATCTGCTTGTGAATTGCAAAGAGGTTGTGTCTGTTTTGCAGCTGGTAGATATGCTTGCCGCTAGAATTCCCTAGGGTTCTAGACAGAGGACAAAATTGGTGTGGCACAACATGAATGATACCTATCAGCAAATTGAGCACTCCCATGAGCTTCAGATGGTTTGGGAGTGTTGTGCAGCTGATCATAAGGTGAAAGTTGAAGCGATGATTGATGATATGTATGCAGATGCTGGAGATCTTGCTGCCAGAGCTTCTGCTCCTAGAGAATATGGACCAATAGATGCTGATCTAGATAAGTTTAGTATACGCATAGAGGTGGATTCATACATGGCAAAACTTGATGAGGGAGTTAATAAGCCAGTTTCGTCATGTACTGTGGAGATCACTGTCAATTCCAAAAACATAACTCTTGATGAAATGAGAGAGATGATCGGTAAGGAAATCAGTATTGGCCCTAAGCAGATGGAAAAAATCTGGTGGTGGCATCATAAGAAGCAGCAATTCATAGATGTTTTGGATACTGAAGATCTTATGCAGATTATGCAGCGAAAGGAGCAAACCAGGAAGGTGTTCTTCCTTGGTACCATTTCTGATGTTGTTGAACAGGTTATAGTGGACGTAGATGCCCCTATAGTGGTTGAACAAAATGAGGTAGTCGACGTTGATGAGATCTGATGAGAGCTGCTACCCTGGTCTTGTCATATGGACCGCGGGGTTCCCCGGCATGTATTTGTAATATTGACTACTATTGCATTTAGAGCGTGTTTCTGTGATTATGTTTGTTGAGAGATTGCGATATAATGTTGTGCGAGCTGTTGAGATTTTCGGACATGTCACTCACGGAAACGATCGTTGTTGTAATAAGACATAAGTACATCGTAGTTGACACGATTATGTTTCTTAAGATGACGTACCATACTTGTTTCTATTATTATGTTTGTTGGGACATTGTAATGTAATGTTTTGTGAAACCATGACTGGACTAGTGATGCATAAATACATTGTAGTTGACATGATTATGTTTCTTGAGATGATGTACTGTACTTGTTTCTGTTATTTTGTTTGTTGACAGACTGTAATGTAATGTTTTGCGAAACCATGAAAGGACAAGTGATGTGTAAGTACCTTGTAGTCGGCATGATTTTGTTTCTTGAGTTGATGTAATATACTTGTTTCTATGATTACGTTTGTTGAGAGATTGTAATGTGATGTTTTGTGAAACCATGTTGTGATTATGTTTGTTGAGAGATTGTAATGTAATGTTTTGTGAAACCATGACTGAAGAAGTGATGCATAAGTACCTTGTAGTTGACATGATTTTGTTTCTTTAGATGATGTAATATACTGGTATGTTTTCATTAGGCAATGAAATTGGGATGGAGGGAGTGTAGGTTTAATATTTGAAATGAGAATGTGTGAAGAGAATCCATATCAGGTGAGACAAGAATCTGAGGAAAGGGCATGGTATCCATTAAACTATTGTATCATGCCAATTTAGTCATTGTTGCAGCGGTAGAAGGGCTGCTCTCTCTCTCTCTCTCTCTCTCTCTCTCTCTCTCTCTCTCTCTCTCTCTCTCTCTCTCTCTCTCTCTCTCTCTCTCTCTCTCTCTCTCTCTCTCTCTCGCCATGTATGTCTGTCCTTGAATGGCGAGGACGACCAGTCGAGCAACGACAGCCTTCTCTCCGACATCGAGTATTCCTTCCATGATGTGAGTTCCTCTGTTTTATCGGGCTAGGGTTAGGCAATAGTAAATCTCTCGATCTGAGCTCCATATGTGCATGCAATCATGTTCGATTTCAGCTTTGCGTTTACCTATAGGTACCATGGACGATCTACGACTCCGAATGGGAGGGCCTAGATCTCGATGGAGAAGTGCCATGTGATCATGGGCTAAAACTGAGGAGATATGTTGCATTTGAAGGCAGTAACACTGGGAGAAGGTTTTTGGGCTGTACAAATCAGGTTTGTTTACATTATATGCAATTGTGACATGAAGTAAAATGCATCCTGCATGTTCATAACAATATAGTGTGTGTGTTTTTAGGTTGGCCAGGTGTGTAAAGCAGTTGAGTGGGTGGATCTTGAGTGGCCAAATGCACTTAAGAAATGTTTGGCACATATATGGGAGATGTATGAGTTGGAAAGGTCGGGGAGATTTACTGATGTAAGTGATGCAGCTAAAAAAATTACAAGCTGTCGGTACGAAATAAGGAGCTGGAACAAGAAATCGAGAAAATTTGCAGTCAGAGCTAACTGACGGAATCGATGGGAGCTTGGTTGTTGGAACTGCAAAGAAGCTTCAGGATAGTCACATGTTGCTAATTCATAATGCAGAAAAGGAGAGGGATCATCTTAGGGAAGACAAGAATAAGCTAGAGTACTGCATTGCGGATCTGTTGAAGGAACTGAAGAAGGTGTGCGAGGGTGAACAAGGACAGACTATGGAGGATAAAGGAAATTCGAGATGAATAATTTATGTTGTGCCAATGCCTGAAACTAGTTAATTGTAAGACTTGCAGTTGCGCTTTCTGAACTAAGCCAAACTGAATCCTCGAGCAAACTAAATCCAGACGAACACACATATCGTGCATAGAGTTAAGTTCACGCTTACAAAATCACCACTTCAGAGGATAAACCAGGCAGTTCAGTACTAAATAGACATATGTTGTGTTCAAGAGCCCGCCCGAGCTGCCTGCTTTTCCTCCCTAAGATCGGCCGCTCCTTCAAGATTATGTCGCTTCAATTTGTAGGTTCCAATGCTCTGTCACGGATTGGAGAATTTTTTCCGTAGACATACGATTTTCCTTCAAGATCCCTTTCATGATCTCCGTCTGCTTCCTAGCCGAGGCGCGACCTTCATTGTGTAGCTTTGCCCAGTCGGCATTTAACTCCTTCGGTTTCTGGCACTAGTCAGAAAGGACCGCGAGTTCAGCGCGCAGTTGGTCAAAGGCCAGTTTCTGGGAATTTTGCTTCTCCCTTTGGATTGTTATCTTGTCATTTAGCCAGGTCGCCAGGTCCTGGTCGATCTTTCGCCTCTTTCCCTGCAACAAAAATACATAGTATGGTTTGTTCAGTTCACCAGGACAAGCTGGTTAGTTTCCATAATTAACTGAATCGACTAGTGGCACTGTCATAATTTCAAGGAAGAAGCAATCTAGGACTAATCAACATTTTATGAATCGACTAGTGGCACTATCATAATTTCAATTTCAAAGACAAATAAGATTTATCTACAGTTTAGTGTGCTGTGGGTTTTTCCCAATGTCACCAAATAGTAGTGGGAGAGGGCAAACTCATAATGCAGCAACCCATGTCCAGATACATAATGGAAAGAGAACATGGTGTCCATTCATGAACATGAACACCAACACATGTCCAGATAGATAAGGAGTTGTCCTAAGATTCTTATTGCAGCCTATAATGGGAAGAAGACATGGGCATTGCGCCCTGAACCCTAAACATTACAAAAGGAGAGGAGGACGAACTGATATTCGTGTCCCTGCTAATGGGAATCAGACTTGGGGATTGCTCTGATACGCCTCCAGACATGCCCTTAGCTCCTCGTTCTCTTTCTGAACACCCTCAAGTACTGTGATCCCTCTGCTCATGTCTGCCTTTATCTCCTTGATTGCATCCAGGCAACGGTTCCTGTCATGGTAGGCTCGGATGGTAGCCTTGGTGTCCTCGACGCGTCCTCTGAGTGCCTCGCTGACTTCGTCCTATAGGAGAATGCACCTTTCCACGAGATTCTTCTTCTCCTCCGTGAGCTTGTTGATTATCTTGATGGCCTGTTCTTGCCTTTTCAAGTTACGGTCGAGCACTTTCTGTAGCCTAACAACGTCACGTGCAAAATCTAGCGAGATCTCCTTCTGCACAGATAATTGCTTGCGTAGGCTCTCATTAGCTTGGGTGAGGGAGCGTGCAAGCTCATGTTGGTTGGCAATCTTGGAACTGATCGCGGCCACCTTGTCACGGTACTCGGCCTTCGATTGCTGCATCGTTCATGTTAATTGAAATAGGAATTCTACAATTACACTCTAGGTCCCAGGTGAATACTAATACAGATAAAAAAATCCCCGTTGAATCTATTGGCCGCAGTGTTAAAAAATGGACCTAGAGATCTACTCATGACCACGATAAACTAATCCTAATCACAAAAAATCCATAGTGAATCTATGAATAGCGGTATTGAGGAAAGACCAAGAGATCCAGTCATATTCATGAAAACTAATACAACTCGCAAAAGAAGAAGAAAAACCAATGCAGGGCGGACAGCATCTAAGAAATCCACATCATAACTCGGAGAAATAATAGCGTGGAGATTTACTACCTCGTTGAGACATGGAACGGGGCCGAACAGGTCCTGTAATGCCTCCGTCGTGGTGGATTCGGGCTCCACGGCCGGCCTGTAATACGTAGAAGAGGAAGATCCAGAAGAAGAAGAAAAACAAGAAGAAGATGATTAAGATCATGATGGGGAGGGAGATGGAGAAGAAGTAGAACAAGAAGACCGTACCGGGAGGAGCCCTCGCCTGCTAGAACATACAGCGCCATTGTCAGGGGAGATTGGGCCTCGATGAGAGGGTGGGCTTGAGCGGCTGGTAGAGCAAGAAGTGCCTCGTGGCGATTTCTCTCCCTTTTCTCGGCGAGGATCGTCGACCGGCCTCTCCCCCTCCTCAATGGAGCCATGGCTTGCAGGGTGAGTGTGGCGGCGGTAGGAGGAAGGAGATAGTGATTAGTGTGGGAGAAGAGTCAAAGAGTACAAGCCGTGGTCTAGTAGTACTACTACTATTATACAAGACCACCATGTACGGTATACCTTCTCAAAGAAGCTAGGGAGGCAGGGGTAGGGAATCGACGGGACTTGTCTTTATTGCGATGGACACTTTAATGGTCTTCGGCGCCGCCCAAAATCCAGTATATAATAAGGGGAGTGCGAGCCGGGTGGTCATCACGGGAATCGGCACGCACATCCCGCACGCGTGTGTCACGTGTTGATGGGGCAATGACGCGCGTAACTGCTGCACGATCATGTTGGCACGTCGAACTCCACGTGATAGGCACGCATGGGATATTTACGAGTCTAGAATACGGTGTGCCACTTTTGTTGTGATCAAATTATGTTCAGTACGCGAGATATTACTTCTTTCTTCTTTTTTTGATAATCAACAAATGCATGCGTGGACACGACGCACAAAACCACTGCTGGTCCTTGATCAGATCGGCAACCCACTCTGTGTACCCGCCATTAACCATTCGAAGAAACTACCTCGAGCACGATGCCCCCTCGCCATGGCAATGGCAGGTCCAAGTCGTCCACTGACCATCCTGCGTCCCCGGCTCTTCGATGCATCGTCCGCGCTCGCGAGTCGCCTGCTGAGGCAGCACGTCGTGTCCGACCATGCCAGGATCCATCGACATAGGCACTCGAGGACACCGTGACGTCGAAGCTCGTACCGGCCGCGCAGGAGGAGCGTGGGGTACCTGCAGCGTCGGACGAGTGCAAAGCAGCAGCCAGGCGCGTGTTGCAATCAGTACGGGACAAGAAGAGGAATGAGAAGAAGACCAGGAAGAAGAGAGGAGATAGCTATTTGGACGAGTCCGACACGGCCAACAAGGAGGCGTTCATCGATCAGTTGGAGGCAGAAGCGGAGGAGAATGACGTGGACCCGTGGGATTACGAAGAGGAGGAGGAGGACTCCAAGGAGGAGATAGTGCGCTTATTCGAGGAAGGGGCAGTGTCGAGTCGTTAGAGGAGGACACCGACAACGGCGATGGCAGGGACCATGGTGTTGACGAAGACGAGGACGAACCGGAAGACAAAGACGATGGCTTCTTCGAAATATGATCATTTATTTTAGTTAGATAGATGGATTTTCACTTGTTTATGGAGGTAAAGTATCGGTGGCACGGATTGACCATGCATAAAAAAAGTGGAGAAGGGAGGGGTTATCCTGCCCGTTGGATCACATGGGATCACGGTTGGTGGAGACGATCCGCATGACATCTGTGTCAGCCAATCAGGGCATAGCACCCAGAGTGAGCACATGTTTGGGATCTCCACACGTTTGGGATTTTGTGAGATTTGTGACCGAGAGAGAGGTGAAATCTCTTTTCACAATCCGCCTACGGATCCACCAGTATCATTGAAATGTGTGCTCTTTTTACTAACAGAACCAGAGTCATTGCATGTGTGTTCTCTTTAGAGACCACACATGGATCCACCAGTGTCATTTCATGTGTGTTCTTTTTACTAACAACAACCAGAGTCATTGAAATGTGTATTCTCTTCAGAGACCACACATGGATCCACCAGTGTTATTCCACGTGTGTTCTTGCTACTAACAACAACCAGAGTCATTGCATGTGTGTTCTTTTCACATACCACATATGGATCCACCAGTGTCATTGCATGTGTGTTCTTTTCACAATCCACCTATGGATCCACCAGTGTCATTACATGTGTGTTCTTTTTACTAACAACAACTAGAGTCATTTCATGACATTTCTTTTCACATACCACATATGGATCCACCAGTGTCATTGCATGTGTGCTCTTTTCACAATCCACCTATGGATTCACCACTTTCATTGCATGTGTGCTCTTTTTACTAACAACAACCAGAGTCATTGAAATGTGTGTTCTTTTCACATACCACATATGGATCCACCAGTGTCATTGCATGTGTGTTCTTTTTACTAACAACAACCAGAGTCATTGCATAAGAGTTCTCTTCAGAGACCACACATGGATCCACCAGTGTCATTACACGTGTGTTCTTTTTACTAACAACAACCAGTGTCATTGCATGTGTGCTCTTTTCACAATCCACCTATGGATCCACCAGTGTCATTGCATGTGTTCTTTTTTACTAACAACAACCAGAGTCATTTCATGTGTGTTCTTTTCACATACCACATATGGATCCACCAGTGTCATTGAAATGTGTGTTCTCTTCAGAGACAAACACATGGATCCACCAGTGTTATTGCATGTGTGTTCTTGTTACTATCAACAACCAGAGTCATTGGATGTGTGTTATTTTCACATACCACATATGGATCCACCAATGTCATTGCATGTGTGTGTTTTTCACAATACACCTATGGATCCACTAGTGTCATTGCATGTGTGTTCTTTTTACTAACAACAACTGGAGTCATTTCATGACTGTTCTTTTCACATACCACATATGGATCCACCAGTGTCATTGAAATGTGTGTTCTCTTCAGAGACCACACATGGATCCACCAGTGTCATTGCATGTGTGTTCTTTTTACTAACAACAACTGGAGTCATTGCATGTGTGTTCTTTTCACATACCACATATGGATCCACTAGTGTCATTGCATCTGTGCTCGTTTCACAATCCACCTATGGATCTACCAGTGTCATTGCATGTGTGTTCTTTTTACTAACAACAACCAGAGTCATTGAAATGTGTGTTCTTTTCACATACCACATATGGATCCACCAGTGTCATTGCATGTGTGTTTTTTTACTAACAACAACCAGAGTCATTGCATGTGTGTTCTCTTCAGAGACCACACATGGATCCACCCGTGTCATTGCATGTGTGTTCTTTTTACTAACAACAACCAGAGTCATTGAAATGTGTGTTCTCTTTAGAGACCACACATGGATCCACCAGTGTCATTGCATGTGTTTTTTTACTAACAACAACCAGTGTCATTGCATGTGTGTTCTTTTCACAATCCACCTATGGATCCACCAGTGTCATTCCATGTGTGCTTTTTTACTAACAACAACCAGAGTCATTTCATGTGTGTTCTTTTCAAATACCACATATGGATCCACTAGAGTCATTGAAATGTGTGTTCTCTTCAGAGACCACACATGGATCCACCAGTGTTATTGCATGTGTGTTCTTGTTACTAACAACAACCAGAGTCATTGCATGTGTGTTCTTTTCACATGCCACATATGGATCCACCAGTGTCATTGCATGTGTGTTGTTTTCACAATCCACCTATGGATCCACTAGTCTCATTGCATGTGTGTTCTTTTTACTAATAACAACTGGAGTCATTTCATGACTTTTCTTTTCACATACCATATATGCATCCACCAGTGTCATTGAAATGTGTGTTCTCTTCAGAGACCACACATGGATCCACCAGTGTCATTACATGTGTGTTCGTTTTACTAACAACAACTGGAGTCATTGCATGTGTGTTCTTTTCACATACCACATATGGAAGAACCAGAGTCATTGCATGTGTGTTCTTTTCACTAACAACAACCAGAGTCATTGCATGTATGTTCTTTTTAGTAACAGCAACCAGAGTCATTGCATGTATGTTCTTTTCACATACCACAAATGGATCCACCAGTGTCATTGCATGTGTGTTCTTTTTGCTAACAACAACTGGAGTCATTGCATGTGTGTTCATTTCACATACCACATATGGATCCACTAGTGTCATTGGATGTGTGCTCTTTTCACAATCCACCTATGGATCCACCAGTGTCATTGCATGTGTGTTCTTATTACTAACAACAACCAGAGTAATTGCATGTGTGTTCTCTTTAGAGACCACACATGGATCCACCAGTGTCATTACATGTGTGTTCTTTTTACTAACAACAACCAGAGTCATTGAAATGTGTGTTCTTTTCACATACCACATATGGATCCACCAGTGTCATTGAAATGTTTGTTCTTTTCACAATCCACCAATGAATCCACCAGTGTCATTGCATGTGTGTTGTTTTTACTAACAAGAACCAGAGTCATTGCATGTGTGTTCTCTTCGGAGACCACACATGGATCCACCAGTGTCATTGCATGTGTGTTCTTTTCACTAACAACAACCAGAGTCATTGAAATGTATGTTCTCTTCAGAGACCACACATGGATCCACCAGTGTCATTGCATGTGTGTTGTTTTTACTAACAACAACCAGTGTCATTGCATGTGTGTTCTTTTCACAATCCACATATGGATCCACCAGTGTCATTGCATGTGTGTTCTTTTTACTAACAACAACCAGAGTCATTGCATGTGTGTTATTTTAACATACCACATATGGATCCACCACTGTCATTGCATGTGTGTTCTTTTTGCTAACAATAACTAGAGTCATTTCATGTGTGTTCTTTTCACATACCACATATGGATCCACCAGTGTCATTGAAATGTGTGTTCTCTTTAGAGAGCACACATGGATCCACCAGTGTCATTGCATGTGTGTTCTTTTTACTAACAACAACCAGAGTCATTGCATGTGTGTTCTTTTCACATACCACATATGGATCCACCAGTGTCATTGCATGTGTGTTCTTTTCACAATCCACCTATGGATGCACCAGTGTCATTGCATGTGTGTTCTTTTTACTAACAACAACTAGAGTCATTTCATGACTGTTCATTCCACATACCACATATGGATCCACCAATTTCATTGAAATGTGTGTTCTCTTCAGAGACCACACATGGATCCACTAGTGTCATTACATGTGTGTTCTTTTCACAATCCACCTATGGATCCACTAGTGTCATTGCATGTGTGCTTTTTTACTAACAACAACCAGAGTCATTTCATGTGTGTTCTTTTCACATACCACATATCGATCCACCAGAGTCATTGAAATGTGTGTTCTATTCAGAGACCACACATGGATCCACCAGGGTTATTGCATGTATGTCCTTGTTACTAACAACAACCAGAGTCATTGCATGTGTGTTCTTTTCACATACCACATATGGATCCACCAGTGTCATTGCATGTGTGTTCTTTTCACAATCCACCTATGGATCCACCAGTGTCATTGCTGATGGGTTCGTAGCATGGAAAACAAAAAAATTCTACCGCAAGAACGAACAAAACCCAGATCTAATCTAGATAAAAGCCAAGATCTAATCTATTAGACATAAGCAACGAGATAGATCGTACTAACCCTCGTAGAACCGAAAGCGTTACGAGATTAGATCTCGTGGATGATGTAGTCGATCACTTGCCGATCTCAAGATCAGGTGGACGATCCTTCCGTGGCGCCTGTTCCCGGCAGACGGTTCCATGACACGGTCATGAGTCGAAGCAGACCTTCCTCTCCCCGTTCTAGCGAGCAGCGGAGGTAGTAGATCTTCTCCACGGAATCCCAGCAGCACGACGGCGTGGTGATGGTGGTGGAGATGAGAATTCTGCAGGACTTCGCCTATGCCTGTGCAGAAGAAAGGTTGAGTAGAGAGGCGGCTGAGATTAGTTGTTATGATAAGAGGGGCAAGAGGGGGCGCCCCTCCCTTCTATTTAAAGGAGGGAGGCGCGCCTGGGGAGGGGGAGTCCTAGTAGGACTCCCCTCCTTGGGCCGGCGGTGGGAAGGGGGAGGAATCCTCCTCCCCCACGAATACGTGTATTGCCCCACTTGGTCTCCTTGATCCCTTTCTTGGTTTTCAATTAAACCCTAAGAAATCCTCTAGAACCTTCCAGAACATTCCGAAACCTTCTAGAATCTCCATACAAACACTCCGGAACATTTCCTAACTTAGAAAATGACCCCCAATATATGCATCTTATTCTCCGGACCATTACGGATCTCCTCGTGATGTCCCGGATCCATTCCGAGACTCCGAACAACATTCGGTCTCCAACGCAAATTCCATATCTACTTAAAACAACTTCGAACCTTAAGTGTGTCACCCTACGGTTCGTGAATATGCAGACATGATGAAGACACCTCTCCGATCAATAACCATCAGCGGGATCTGGAGATCCATAACGGCTCCCACATACTCAACGATTACTTTGTGATCGATAGAACCATTTAACATACGAAACCAATTCCCTTTGTCACACGATATTCTACTTATCCGAGGTTTGATCGTCGGTATCTTCATACCTAGTTCTTCCTCACATCGATAAGTACTCTTTACTCGTTCCATGTTATGTCATCCCTTGTGACCCAGTCACATGCTTGCAAGCTATCTAGATGACATTCCACCGAGAGGGCCTAGAGTATATCTATCCGTCATATGGATGGACAAATCCCAATCTTGGTCTATGCGCTTCAACACATACTTTCAGAATACCCAATGACACCTTTATAACCACCCAGTTACGAAGCGGCGTTTGATGTCATCAAAGTACCCATCCGGTGATGGTGATTAACATAACCTCATGGTCGAAGGATTAGGTTACTATGTATTTCAAAGCTTACAGCAATACGAACTTAATGACTTGATCTTATGCTACGCTTACTATGGGTGTGTGTCCATCACATCATTCTCCTAATGATATAACCTTGTTATTAATCACATCCAATGTCCATGATCAGGAAACCATGATCATCAATCAATCAACAAGCTAGTTCAACAAGAGGCTTACTAGGGACTCTTTTATGTTTACAAAACACACAAGTATTAGTGTTTCCTAATAATACAATTATAGCATGGGATGTAAACTTTCATCATAAACACAAAGATATAATAATAACCACTTTTATTATTTCCTCTTGGGCATATCTCCAATAGTCTCCCACTTGCACTAGAGTCAATAATCTAGATTACATGGTAATATACCGAACACCCATGGCGTTCTGGTGTTGGTCATGCTTTGCTCTAGGGAGAGGTTTAGTCAGCGGATCTGCTACATTCAGATTAGTGTGTACGTTGCAAATCTTTATGTCACCATATTGGACATACTCGCGAATAGCATGGAACCGTAGCTTGATGTGCTTCAGCTTGCTATGTGACCTTGGATCCTGTGCATTAGCTATGGCACCTGTGTTGTCACAGTAGATGGCCATCGGGTCCAACGCACTGGGAACCACGCCAAGTTCAGTAATGAACTCCTTCATCCATATGGCTTCTTGTGCAGCCTCCGAAGCAGCTATGTATTCCGATTCAGTTGAAGATTTCGCCACAACGCTCTGCTTGGCACTCCTCCAGCTTACTGTGGCACCATTCAAAATAAATATGTATCCAGACTGTGACTTTGAGTTATCTGGATCGGTGTTCCAACTAGCATCATTGTAACCATTTACAACAAGCTGTTCATCACCTCCATAAGAAAGAATCATATCCTTAGTCCTATTCAGGTACTTTAGGATATTCTTAACCGCTGTCCAGTGTTCCATTCCAGGATCACTTTGATATCTACTAGTCAAACTAACAGCATGTGCTATATCCGGTCTTGTACACAACATGGCATACATGATAGAACCTATGGCCGAGGCATAGGGAATTTTATTCATCTTTTCTCTATCTTCTGCCGTAGCCAGACTTTGAGTTTTACTCAAGGTCTTACCTGACAACATGGGCACGAACCCTTTCTTGCTTTCTTCCATTCTAAACTTCTTTAGAACTTTGTCTAAGTATGTACTTTGTGAAAGCGCTATTAGGTGTCTTGATCTATCTCTATAAATCTTGATACCTAGAATATATGCCGCTTCGCCAAGATCCTTCATCGAAAAACTATTATTCAAATAGGTTTTGACGCTATTAAGAAGTTCTATATCATTCCCAATCAACAATATGTCATCTACATATAGTACTAGGAATGCTACAGAGCTCCCACTCACTTTCTTGTAAATACAAGCTTCTCCATAAGTTTGTATAAATCCAAAGTTTTTGATTACTTTATCAAAACGTTGATTCCAAGTCCGGGATGCTTGCTTCAGTCCATAAATGGAGCGCTGAAGTTTGCATACCTTGTCAGCATCTTTAGGATTGACAAAACCCTTGGGTTGTACCATATACAACTCTTCCTCAATGTCACCATTAAGGAACGCCGTTTTGACATCCATCTGCCAAATTTCATAATCGAAATATGCAGCGATTGCTAACATAATCCTCACAGACTTTAGCTTCGCTACTGGTGAGAAAGTCTCATCGTAGTCAACTCCTTGAATTTGTCGGAACCCTTTCGCGACAAGTCGAGCTTTATAGACGGTAACATTACCATCAGCATCTGTTTTCTTTTGAAAATCCATTTGTTCTCGATAGCCTTACGGCCATCCGGTAAGTCCATCAAAGTCCATACTTGGTTTTCGTACATGGATCCCATTTCGGATTTCATGGCTTCTAGCCATTTGTCAGAATCTGGGCTCACCATAGCTTCTTCATACGTCGCAGGGTCATCAGTGTTGTCCACTAACATGACGTTCAAGGCAGAGTCATAACACTCAGGAGTGGTACGAACCCTCGTTGACCTGCGAGGTTCAGTAGTAACTTTGTTCGAAGTTTCATGATCATCATCATTAGCTTCCTCTCTAGTTGGTGCGGTGATGTAAACATCTTCCGGTGCTGCGCTACTCTCAACTCCGAAAGAAGGTTCAGTAACCTCGTCGAGTTCTACTTTCCTTCCAGTCACTTCTTTCGAGAGAAATTCCTTCTCCAGAAAGGATCCATTCTTAGCAACGAAAACTTTGCCTTCGGATCTATGATAGAAGGTATACCCAATTGTTTCTTTAGGGTATCCTATGAAGACGCATTTCTCCGCTTTGGGTTCAAGCTTATCAGGCTGTAACTTCATTACATATGCTTCGCAACCCCAAACTTTAAGGAACGACAACTTAGGTTTCTATCCAAACCACAATTAAATGCGTGTCGTTTCAACGGATTTAGATGGTGCCCTATTTAAAGTGAATGCGGCTGTCTCTAATGCATAGCCCCAAAATGATAACGGTAAATCTGTAAGAGACATCATAGACCGAACCATATCTAAGAGAGTTCGATTACGATGTTCGGACACACCATTACGCTGTGGTGTTCCCGGCGGTGTCAACTGTGAAAGTATTCCACATTTCTTTAAATGCATGCCAAACTCATAACTCAGATATTCACCTCCGCGGTCAGAACGCAAAAACTTAATCTTCTTGTTACGATGATTTTCCACTTCACTTTGAAATTCCTTAAACTTCTCGAAAGTTTCGGATTTATGTTTCATAAAGTAGACATACCCATATCTACTCAAGTCATCCGTGAAAGTGAGAACATAATGATATCCACCACGCGATGCTACACTCATTGGACCGCACACATCGGTATGTATTATTTCCAATAAATCCGTAGCTCGCTCCATTATTTCAGAGAATGGAGTCTTAGTCATTTTTCCCATTAGACATGCTTCGCATCTTTCAAGTGATTCAAAATCAAGTGATTCAAGAAGTCCATCAGAATGGAGTTTCTTCATACGCTTCACTTCAATGTGACCAAGACGACAGTGCCACATGTATGTAGAATTATCATTCAATTTTATTCGTTTAGCATCTATGTTGTGAACATGTGTATCACTACTATCGAGATTCAATAAGAATAAACCATTCATCTCAGGTGCATAACCATAAAATATATTACTCATATAAATCGAACAACCTTTATTCTCAGACTTAAAAGAGTAACCGTCTCGCAATAAACAAGATCCAGATATAATGTTCATGCTTAACGCAGGCACCAAATAATAATTATTTAAATTTAAAACTAATCCCGATGGTAGATGTAGAGGGAGCGTGCCGACGGCGATCACATCAACCTTGGAGCCATTTCCAACGCGCATCGTCACCTCGTCTCTCGCCAGTCTTCGTTTATTCCGCAGCTCTGTTTGAGTTACAAATATGAGCAAATCAACCAAGTATCAAATACCCAGCACTACTACGATTACTAGTAAGATACACATCTATAACATGTATATCGAATATACCTTTCTTCTTGATGTTGCCATTCTTGATCCGCCAGTATTTGGGGCAATTACGCTTCAATGACCAGCACCCTTGCGAGAAGCACTCAGTTTCAGGTTTAGGACCAGCCTTGGGCTTCTTAGCAGGTGCGGCAGCTTTCTTGCCGTCCTTCTTGAAGTTGCCCTTGTTCTTAGGCTTGCCCCGTTTCTTGAAATTGGTGGTCTTATTGACCATCAACACTTGGTGCTCCTTCATGATCTCCACTTCAGCAGTTTTCAGCATGGACGATAGTTCAGTCAACATCTTGTTCATGCAAAGGCATATTGTAGTTCTCACAAAGTTCTTGTAACTTGGTGGCGTGATTGGAGGACACGGTGAATCCCCAATTCATTAGGAATCGGTATCCCCAACTCTCGAGTTTGTTTGCGTGCCTGCACATGGTGAGCACGTGCTCGCTAACAGAGCTACCCTCTTCCATCTTGCAGGTAAAGAACTTCTCGGAAGCTTCATAGCTTTCCATGGCCGCACGAGTCTCAAAAATGAGTTTGAGCTCCTTAATGATCTCAAACGGGTCATGGTGCTCAAAACGCTTTTGAAGCTCCGATTCTAAACCGTGCTGAGGATGGCACATCGAATCGTGGAGTAGTGATGTTTCCGAGTGGCATAAACATTCTTTACATCATCGGTGGCATCTTCTGCAGGTGGGTCACCTAGCGGTGCCTCGAGCACATAGGTCAATTGACCAGCCCTGAGGACGATCTTCAGTCCACGGAACCAGTCCGTGAAATTGCTTCCATTGTTCTTAAGCTTTTCTTTCTCTAGGAACGCATTGAAATTGATGGAAACGTTCGCCATAATCTACAACAAATTTGCAAGTAGTTTAGACTAAGTTTATGATAAATAGTGTTCAAATTTAATTCTTAAATCAACTAGGTGAACTCCCACTCAAAACAACATCCCTCGAGTTGTTTTAGTGATTACACGAACCAAATCCACTACACCAAGTCCGATCATCACGTGAGATGATGTAGCTTCATCGGCGAACAATCTTCATGTTCATCATATCAATCATATGACTCATGCTCTACCTTTCGGTATTCCGTGTTCCGAGACCATGTCTGTACATGCTAGGCTCGTCAAGATTAACCTTAGTTTCCGCATGTGCAAATCTGGCTTGCACCCGTTGTATGCACACGTAGAGTCTATCACACCCGATCATCACGAGATGCTTCGAAACGACGAGTCTTAGCAACGGTGACAACTAAGGACGAACACTTTATTACTTGATATTTAGTGAGAGGGATCATCTTATAATGCTACCGTCGCGATCTAAGCAATACAAGATGCATAAAGGATTCACATCACAGGCAATTCATAATTAGTGTGATATGATATGGCCCTTTCTTCTTATGCCTTTGATCTCCATCTCCAAAGCACGGACATGATCTCCATCATCACCAGCATTGCGTCAAGGTCCATGGCGCCGCTTCATGGTTGTCCATCATCACTAGCAACTATTACAACTACTTGGAACAAAGCTATTACAAGATGAATAGACATGCAGGTCTTAACAAAATTAAAGACAACCATTAGGCTCCTGTCGTTGCCATATTACAACAAGGATCATTGCATACATCAAATACAATCACAATCACATGTAGGCCATATCACATCACAAAACCCCTGCAAAAACAAGTTAGACGCCTCTAATTTTCTTTGCAAGTTTTACGTGGCTTGGGGCTTTCGACTAAGAACGCATCTTACCTACGATACTAAACCACAATGTTGATACAAGTGCTATCAAGTGCAAAGTGTAGATTTGATCTATACTATGATGGGAGAGACAGACACCCGCAAAGCCACTTGTGCAAAGCAAGTTGCACGTCAAGCGTGGAGCCAGTCTCATGTACGATGACATGTAATGTTAGCCCGAGCCGCTTCATCCCACCATACCGCAAGATGCAAAGTACACACATAGCAAAATACAGCACGAGCACGAACGCCCACAACCTCATTGTGTTCTACTCGTGCAACAGATCTACGCATAGACAAGGCTCTGATACCACTGATGGGTTCGTAGCATGGAAAACAAAAAAATTCTACCGCAAGAATGAACAAAACCCAGATCTAATCTAGATAAAAGCCAAGATATAATCTATTAGACATAAGCAACAAGATATATCGGTACTAACCCTCGTAGAACTGAAAGCGTTACGAGATTAGATCTCGTGGATGATGTAGTCAATCACTTGCCGATCTCAAGATCATGTGGACGATCCTTCCGGTGCCGCGTTCCGGTAGTGCTTCCGCAGACGGTCACACGTGCGGAGTCGAAGCAGACCTTCCTCTCCCCGTTCCAGCGAGCAGCGGAGGTAGTAGATCTTCTCCACGGAATCCCAGCAGCATGACGGCATGGTGATGGTGGTGGAGATGAGAATTCTGCAGGGCTTCGCCTATGCCTATGCAGAAGAAAGGTGGAGTAGAGAGGCGGCTGAGATTAGTTGTTATGAGAAGAGGGGCAAGAGGGGGCGCCCCCTCCCTTCTATTTAAAGGAGGGAGGCACGCCTGGGGAGGGGGAGTCCTAGTAGGACTCCCCTCCTTGGGCCGGCGGTGGGAAGGGGGGAGGAATCCTCCTCCCCCACGAATCCGTGTATTGCCCCACTTGGTCTCCTTGATCATTTTCTTGGTTTTCAAGTAAACCCCAAGAAATCCTCTAGAACCTTCCAGAACATTCTGAAACCTTCTAGAATCTCCATACAAACACTCCGGAACATTTCCTAACTTAGAAAATGATCCCCAATATATGAATCTTATTCTCTGGACCATTCCGGATCTCCTCGTGATGTCCCGGATCCATTCCGAGACTCCGAACAACATTCGGTCTCCAACACAAATTCCATATCTACTTAAAACAACTTTGAACCTTAAGTGTGTCACCCTACGGTTCGTGAATATGCAGACATGATGAAGACACCTCTCTGATCAATAACCATCAGCGGGATCTGGAGATCCATAACGGCTCCCACATACTCAACGATTACTTCGTGATCGATAGAACCATTTAACATAAGAAAACCAATTCCCTTTGTCACGTGATATTCTACTTATCCGAGGTTTGATCGTCAGTACCTTCATACCTAGTTCTTCCTCGTTACTGATAAGTACTCTTTACTCGTTCCATGTTATGTCATCCCTTGTGACCCAGTCACATGCTTGCAAGCTATCTAGATGACATTCCACCGAGAGGGCCCAGAGTATATCTATCCGTCATATGGATGGACAAATCCCAATCTTGGTATATGCGCTTCAACACATACTTTCAGAATACCCAATGACACCTTTATAACCGCCCGATTCTAAGCGGCGTTTGATGTCATCAAAGTACCCATCCGGTGATGGTGATTAACATAACCTCATGGTCGAAGGATTAGGTTACTATGTATTTCAAAGCTTACAGCAATACGAACTTAATGACTTGATCTTCTGCTACGCTTAACTATGGGTGTGTGTCCATCACATCATTCTCCTAATGATATAACCTTGTTATTAATCACATCCAATGTCCATGATCAGGAAACCATGATCATCATTCAATCAACAAGCTAGTTCAACAAGAGGCTTACTAGGGACTCTTTTATGTTTACAAAACACACAAGCATTAGTGTTTCCTAATAATACAATTATAGCATGGGATGTAAACTTTCATCATAAACACAAAGATATAATAATAACCACTTTTATTATTGCCTCTTGGGCATATCTCCAACAATTGCATGTGACTTCTTTTTACTAAAAACAACTGGAGTCATTTCATGACTGTTCTTTTCACATACCACATATGGATCCACCAGTGACATTGAAATGTGTATTCTCTTCAGAGACCACACATGGATCCGCTAGTGTCATTACATGTGTGTTCTTTTTACTAACAACAACTGGAGTCATTGCATGTGTGTTCTTTTCACATACCATATATGGATCCACCAGTGTCATTGCATGTGTGATCTTTTCACAATCCACCTAGGGATCCACCAGTGTCATTGCATGTGTGTTTTTTTACTAACAACAACCAGAGTCATTGAAATGTGTGTTATTTTAACATACCACATATGGATCCACCAGTGTCATTGCATGTGTGTTCTTTTCACAATCCTCCTATGGATCCACCAGTGTCATCGCATGTGTGCTCTTTTTACTAACAACAACCAGAGTTATTGCATGTGTGTTCTCTTCAGAGACCACACATGGATCCACCAGTGACATTGCATGTGTGTTCTTTTTACTAACAACAACCAGAGTCATTGAAATGTATGTTCTTTTCACATACCACATATGGATCCACCAGTTTTATTGAAATGTGTGTTCTTTTCACAATCCACCTATGGATCCACCAGTGTCATTGCATGTGTGTTATTTTTACTAACAACGACCAGAGTCATTGCATGTGTGTTCTCTTCAGAGACCACACATGGATCCAGCAGTGTCATTGCATGTGTGTTCTTATTACTAACAACAACCAGAGTCATTGAAATGTGTGTTCTCCTTAGAGACCACACATGGACCCACCAGTGTCATTGCATGTGTGTTCTTTTTCCTAACAACAACCAGTGTCATTGCATGTCGGTTCTTTTCACAATCCACATATGGATCCACCAGTGTCATTGCATGTGTGATTTTTTTACTAACAACAACCAGAGTCATTTCATGTCTGTTCTTTTCACATACCACATATGGATCCACCAGTGTCATTGAAATGTGTGTTCTCTTCAGAGACCACACATGGATCCACCAGTGTCATTGCATGTGTGTTCTTGTTACTAACAACAACCAGAGTCATTGCATGTGTGTTCTTTTCACATACCACATATGGATCCACCAGTGTCATTGCATGTGTTTTCTTTTCACAATCCACCTATGGATCCACCAGTGTCATTGCATGTGTGTTCTTTTTACTAACAACAACCACAGTCATTGCATATGTGTTCTCTTCAGAGACCACACATGGATCCACCAGTGCCATTGAAATGTGTGTTCTCCTCAGAGACCACACATGGATCCACCAGTGTCATTACATGTGTGTTCTTTTTACTAACAACAACTGCAGTCATTGCATGTGTGTTCTTTTCACATACCACATATGGATCCACCAGTGTCATTGCATGTGTGCTCTTTTTACTAACAACAACCAGTCATTGCATTTGTGTTCTCTTTAGAGATCACACATGGATCCACCAGTGTCATTGCATGTGTGTTCTTTTTACTAACAACAACCAGAGTCATTGAAATGTGTGTTCTTTTCACATACCACATATGGATCGACCAGTGTCATTGCATGTGTGTTCTTTTTACTAACAACAACCAGAGTCATTGCATGTGTGTTCTCTTCAGAGACCACACATGGATCCACCATTGTCATTGCATGTCTGTTCTTTTTACTAACAACAACAAGAGTCATTGAAATGTGTGTTCTCTTCAGAGACCACACATGGATCCACTAGTGTTATTGCATGTGTGTTCTTCTTACTAACAACAACCAGTGTCATTGCATGTGTGTTCTTTTCAGAATCCACCTATGGATCCACCAGTGTCATTGCATGTGTGGTTTTTTTACTAACAACAACCAGAGTCATTGCATGTGTGTTCTTTTCACATACCACATATGGATCCACCAGTGTCATTGCATGTGTGTTCTTTTCACAATCCACCTATGGATCCACCAGTGTCATTGCATGTGTGTTCTTTTTACTAACAAAAACTGGAGTCATTTCATGACTGTTCTTTTCACATACCACATATGGATCCACCAATGTCATTCAAATGTGTGTTCTCTTCAGAGACCACACATGGATCCAATAGTGTCATTACATGTGTGTTCTTTTTACTAACAATAACTGGAGTCATTGCATGTGTGTTCTTTTCACATACCACATATTGATCCACCGGTGTCATTGCATGTGTGCTCTTTTCACAATCCACCTATGGATCCACCAGTGTCATTGCATGTATGTTCTTTTTACTAACAGTAACTAGAGTCATTGAAATGTGTGTTCTTTTCACATAACACCTATGGATCCACCAGTGTCATTACATGTGTGTTCTTTTTACTAACAACCACCAGAGTCATTGCATGTGTGTTCTCTTGAGAGACCACACATAGATCCACAAGTGTCATTGCATGTGTGTTCTTTTTACTAACAGCAAATAGAGTCATTTCATGTGTGTTCTTTTCACATACCACACATGGATCCACCAATGTCATTGCATGTGTAAGTTTTTTACTAACAACAACCGGAGTGATTTCATGTGTGTTCTTTTCACATACCACATATGGATCCTCAAGAGTCATTGAAATGTGTGTTCTCTTCAGAGACCACACATGGATCCACCAGTGTCATTGCATGTGTGTTCTTGTTACTAACAACAACCAGAGTCATTGCATGTGTGTTCTTTTCACATACCACATATGGATCCACCAGTGTCATTGCATGTTTGTTCTTTCCACAATCCACCTATGGATCCACCAGTGTCATTGCATGTGTGTTCTTTTTACTAACAACAACTAGAGTCATTTCATGTCTGTTCTTTTCACATACCACATATGGATCCACCAGTGTCATTGAATTGTGTGTTCTCTTCATAGGCCACACATGGATCCACCAGTGTCATTACATGTGTGTTTGATGACCCACAAGTATAGGGGGTGTATCGCAGTATTTTCGAGGGAAGTGAAACCCAATTTATTGATTCGACACAAGGGGAGCCAAAGAATATTTATAAGCCTGAACAATTGAGGTGTCAATTCAGCTGCACCTGGAAACAATCTTTCTCACAGCAGTTTATCAGTAACAACAGTTTTGTAGTAGGAATAGCAAAGTAGCAGCATCAGTAAAGTAAAGACAGTAGTAACAATAGCAGTAAACAGTAGGATTCGAGTGCGTTAGGCATAGGGATGGACGGACGGGCGTTGCATGGACAAGACAACTCACATAGCAATCAGGACATAGGGCAATTGCAGATAAGTAAGATAAAGCATCCAAGTACTAGATAATCCTAGGCATGTGTTCCATATATAGTCATACGTGCTCGCAATGAGAACTTGCACAACATCTTTTGTCCTGCCAGCCCGTTTGCAGCGGGGCCTCAAGGGAACTACTGGCAATTAAAGTGCTCCTTTTAATAGAGCACTGGAGCAAAGCATTAACACTCCATGAACACATGTGATCCTCACATTAAAGCCATTCCCTCCGGTTATCCCGATTTCTGTCACTTCGGGGCCATTGGTTACGGACAACAACGTGTGTATACAACTTGCAAATAAGACCAAAAACAATACTATCATAATGAATCAATAACATGTTCAGATCTGAAATCATGGCACTCGGGCCCTAGTGACAAGCATTAAGCACAACAAGTCGCAACAAAGTCATAAAGCACTAATAAAAGATACTAGGCACCATGCCCTAACAATCTGATGTTATTACATGAACGATCTCATCCAATCCCTACCATCCCCATAGCCTACAGCGGGGGATTACTCACTCATAGATGGGGGAAACAAGGATGGTCGATGGAGAAGCGATGGTGATGATGATGGCGATGATCTCCTCCAATTCCCCGTCCCGACAGGGTGCCAGAACGGAGTTTCTGGTGCTGTTTCATGGAATCTGGTGGTGGTGGCGGAGTGGAACTCCTTCTGGAAAAAAGTCGAACCCCCTTGCATTTTTAGGTCAGAAGGCAACTTATAGGCGAAGAGGGAGACCGAGGGGCAGTCTGGGGCGGCCAGACCACCCCCTGGCGTGGCCTGGGCTTGCCCGCGCGGCCAGGTGGTGTGGCCTGGGGCCAGCCCCCCTCCGATTCGTATTCTGGCTCTGGGAGTCTTCTGGTGAAATAGGATTTTTGGCATGTTTTCCGGGATTTTTCCTGATAGTTGATTTTCTGCACACAAAGAAGACACAAGGGCAATTCTGCTGAAAACAGCGTCAGTCCGTGTTAGTTGCATCCAAATCACACAAGTTTAGAGGAGAAACAATAGCAAAAGTGTTCGGGAAAGTAGATACGTTTTGGACGTATCAACTCCCCCCAAGCTTAGCTTATTGCTTGTCCTCAAGCAATTCAGTTGAAAACTGAGCGCGGTAAAAGAACTTTCACGAACACATTTGCTTCATATGATGTATATATTCTCAACATGTGATCAACTACTTAGAAAATTCATAATAAGGAGTATGCAACTAAGTTTACTTAATAGGCATTGCAAGCTATGAAGAGATTCCAACTAAAAAATAATAAGTAGCATGAAGCATAAACATAAGCAACATTACAATGCTCATAAAAAGGTATGATAGGGTGGTATCTCGCTTGCCTTTGATTTAAGACACCTCTGAAGTTCAGGTGAAGACTAGAAGTAAAGATATCAAAGATACAAGCATCAGAGTCATAACACAAATAATCAAGTTTTGAGACAAGCACAAAGAATGACAACTATGCTCTCAAGAAGGTGCTCAAAGAATATGTGGAGACTCAACAAGTAAAAGAAAAGGTTTTGAATAGTTTGAAAGGCTTCCAAATGCTGAAAGTATGGTACTTGTTAGCTTTGAGATCTCATTGCCCCTATCATAAGCATCTTTAAATGGTTAATGTTAAAGTGACACAACTAAGAGGATATGCTTGACAAGTTATAAATCAAAGTCTCATGCCCCTTACTTACGAAGACCGATCCTCATGCTACTCAACTTCAGTCACGAGTAAGCTCTTGTCATTGTAAGTATATACGTATCATAGAGAACCGCCAATGGGGTACCCCTTGCACATGACACAGGAGCTATCTCATAATCAAAATGACAAGGCAAGCAGACAATGAGCATCTCAGCGATCTTTTTATTTACTATGTGCATAGATTTTTATTGAGGATGCTTCATAGAATGCTCATTATGGTTATGCTGCAAGTTTCCACCATGATTAGGCATGGCTTAGGCTAGCGGCCCAGGCGTTTCTCTAACATACATACAAACTCCATGATCTTACAAGTTCCACTTTTATTTCACACCGACGGGATCCATAAGCAAAAGAACATGATATCAACTAGGTACAAAGTACCAATACAGTGTTGAAAGCGATCCCCATGATACATGGTTCTGCTAACTTCAACTTATAAAGCGCAAGCATATACGCAACTAAGAATGACGCAATGGTTCAGGTTTATTAAATGCAAGAAAATAAAGTGTGCTGTCAAGTTCGTGAGAGCTTTACTAACTAACTTTCTCATAACAAGCAAACATTTTATTCGGAAGAAAACAAGGCATATTGAATATGCACGGAAGTAGCAAATGATGCTAATAGGTAGGTATGGTGGACACTTTGGCAATACTTGGTTTTAGGGAGTTGGGAACATGAGTAAAACATACTCAGTGAAAGTGAAGGCTAGCAATATTAAGGGAGCGACAAACGAGCGAGCAATAGCTGTCATAATCATGCTTGCAACAAAACAGGACTAATCATGGCATGAAAGTGATTCAAGATCCTCAAGGCAAAATAATTCATCGAGGCTTAACTGATTATTACAGTCATGTGCATGTGTGAGCATGTGCCAAGTCAATTCAAATGAAACATTCAGAGGAGGATACCACGATGTCATACCAAGTTATGAATAGAGTAATGCAAGCAAACATTCATATGACATGCTACAAACTATTAGCAAGCTGGAACTAATCATATGAAAGCAAGAACTACTAAGCATCCAAAGATAACATACACCCTACACGAACAGACTAAGCATGCCCACAATGATGAGTATATGTACAAAAATGAAAACAAATAGAGTTCGTTACCAGCCTCTTACCACGCCTCAAGTTGTCATTAATCCTCATTATTGCTCTTCACTTGTGTGGCTTGAATAATAATATGAAACCAATATCCATTGAGGACTGATGAACCCTGCAACAAACTCACAAAGCCAAACAAGAACAACAAATATGTTTGGTGTTTTCGATTTTTAAACAAGAACCAAAAAGGGAAGAACAAGCAAAGCAAAATCTTTTTGGGGTTTTTTGAATAGTTCAAACAAAGCAAAAAGGGAAAAACAAACCAAGGCAAAAAAAAGAAGCAAAACAAAGAGAAACAACAGAAATATTTTTGGTCTTTTAGTGTTTTAGAAAGCAAAAGCAAAGAAAGAACGAAAACTAAAAAGAAAACAAAACATGAATATACAAAGTACCGACGCAACATGATAAGGAGATGAGTGCGGTGTCGGCGTACCTCCCCCAAAGCTTAGGATTTTGGCCTAAGTGGGTATCAATCCCAAGCTGGCCAGGATGACGTGTCACCGTAGTATGACGAGGAGGTACCCTCGTCCTGGTGCGAGCTCGAGTATGTCCCTCCATAGTGTGCAGAGTGATCGTAGGAGGGTACATCCTCCTGGTGTTGCTCGTGGAAGCCCAGTAAGCAAAGCTGCTCGTCCACCTCCTCCTTGGAGCGTGACCACGGTCTCCTGTGAACACTAAACAAAGAAGGCTGCGGCAAAGGGATCTCCCTCTCATCCCCGTCAGTAAATAGCATCCTATATACTAGACTATCCAAGAAGAAGCAGTGACAAAGTGATGAGTTTTCATAGCAACAAGGTCAAGCCTTTGTGGTGCCAGTACAATATCATTGGGGTCCAGTAAAAGTCCTAATGCATTGACCATACGCGAGGCAATGATGCCCCCATAGATAGGCCCCCTAGCAGCTAGGCGACGAGCAATAAGCGATCCAAGGTTGTACCGAGTATCATTGTTAAGCGCAGCAGCAAGGAAGCCTAAATGATAGTTGGATATATTACTTGTGTTCTCCCTACCAAGTATGCTAGTAGCAAGATAATATGCAAAGTATCTGAGAGCAGGGAGTTGGATGTTTCTTATCTTTCCGCGTTGCGCCACACGATCATCATCATTGGTCACCCCTCGGTAAAGCTCCAGCAAATCAGCGGGTCACCCTTCTTCATGGTCCCTATCATGATTACACCTACAATACTGCAAAATCTTTCCAATGGCATGGTAAAGGGTAGATTATAAATTTTGAAAGAGACAGTTGACTGATAGGGCGTGTTAGCAAACGCGAAGCTCTCAACAAAGATTTTGGTAAGCATAGCGTATTGCTCACTCTCATCTTGCATATATGAGGTCAAACCAACCCTCTCAATCAATAGCAAGAAATCATCAAGAATCCCTGTGGCTTGTAAGAAAGTAAAATAAGGAAAAGTAGATGGGTGAGCATCCCCATCGTCCCTTTCATTACCAATACGAGTTGCAATGAGATCTTCGTTGTATGATGGCCTAAACTAAGAAGTTGATCTTGAGGGCCTCGACCTCCTAGGTGCATCCCTCTCAAATATCTCTCCAAAGGTATGGTTGTTCATGCTTGATATTCAGCTCTCATAACCTGTCACCAGGGAACAAGTGCTGCAAATTTCAGCAACAAAGAAGGGCTGAGCAAGGAGATCGAAAAAATAGAGAGCAAGCACAGCAAGAACGCGATTTTGAGCAATGAACTGGAGCTTACTCGGGAGAGAGAAGAAAGTGGCAGGTGAGAGAATTAGTGGAGGGCCAGAGGTGGCCCACACCATGGCATGGCGCCACCCAGGGCAGGCCATGCCACCAGGTGGTGAGCCTACCTGGTGGGTCCCCCTGGCACCTCCCAGTCACTCCTCTGCCCCTTTTTCGCATAAAACTTTAATATGAATTTTCTAGAATTTTTTGAGACACTTTATTTTTGGGCAATTTTCAGGTATAGAAGAATGATTTTCTGACAGACAGATTTTTTTGGAAAAGATGCAATGCAAAACAAAGAAAAAGCTACAAAAGTTCTAAGACACTCTAAAATGCAAGCAACTAACAACAAAAAGGAAAAATAAACGAAAGAAAAAACTAAAATGGATAGAATAGAAGTAAGCGGAGATAATCATAGTGAAAACATTGTTTTGTTCAATGAAATCCTTTTGTTAACAAGGTTGATCAGATCTTGCTACCAAAACAATTTCATATGAGACAAAGCTTGTATTTCACTAGTGATTATGTTACCTCAATTTTAATAGCAATGGTCCCAATCATAATAGTTTCAAATTTTCCTCTTGGTATGGGACAGTATATTTCTCCAACTTGAATGCCCTCAACATGTTAAATTGAATTCAAACCATAAGTCCTTTCAATATTCTTGGGGAAATAGACAGTATGTTCCTTGTCATTAACATTAAAGGTCACCTTTCCTTGATTACAATTAATAACAGCTCCTACAGTATTAAGAAAAGGTCTCCCAAGAATAATAGACATATTATCGTCTTCAGGCATTTCAAGCACAACAAAAACAGTTAATATCAAGCAATTATGAGCCACTTGAACATGTACATCCTCACATATACCAACAGGAACAGTGGTAGATTTATCAGCCATTTGCAAAGATATATCAGCTGGTATTAATTTTTCTAGTTGAAGCCTCTTATAGAGAGAGAAAGGCATAACACTAACTCTAGCTCCCAAATCACACAAACAGTTCTAACATAACTATTCTTAATAGAGCAAGGTATAGTTGGAATCCCTGAGTCTCCAAGTTTCTTTGGAACCTTACCATTAAAGGGATAATTAGCAAGCAAAGTAGAGATTTCTTCATTAAGGATCTTCCTTTTATTCGAGACAATATCCTTCATATACTTTGAGTAAGGAGGCAATTTAATAGCATCAGTCAAAGGAATTTGCAGGAATAAAGGTTTCATCCACTCGCAAAACTTACTATAGTGTTCATCTTCCTTTGACTTGTGTTTCTTATCAGGGAGAGGAATAGGTTTTTGGACCCAAGGTTCTCTTTCACTACCATGTTTCTTAGCAATAAAATCTTCTTTGGTGTATTTAGTATTCTTAGTGTGGTTTTCAGGTTCTTCTTCAACTTTTTCTTCATTAGGAACTTCATTTTCTTCATTACCACTTTCAGTTTCAGCATCAGAAATAGATATACTATTAGGATCTATAGCAGGTTCAGAGGGTTCTATAATAGTTTTATGTTTCTTTTTCCTTTTCTTACGAGTAGAACCACTATTTTCAGCTTGTTGAGAATCCTGCTCAATTCTTTTGGGATGCCCCTCAGGATATAGAGGATCCTGGGTAGCAGCACCACTTCTAGTTCTAATTTCATAAGCATGTTTTTCTTTAGCAACATTAACTAGCAAATCTTTTTGCACTTTAACGAGTTGATCTATTTGAGTTTGAACCATTTGAAAGTGTTTAACAATCATTTTAACATCATTAGAGGTTCTTTCCACAATATCTTTCAACTCAATAATAGCTCTAGTGTTTTCCATTACATGATTTTGCACCCTTTTATTAAAATTATCTTGCTTAACAATAAAGATATCGAATTCTTCTAAGCATTGATCAGGAGGTTTAGAGTAAGGGATATCACCTTCATCAAAATGTTGGAGAGAGTGTACCTCGATAGTGGATGAGTAGGGAATAGGCTTACATAACTCTTCAATAGGAGGTAAATTCTTGACATCTGCAGCTTTAATTCCCTTCTCCTTAAGACATTTCTTAGCATCCTTCATCACTTCATCATTTAATTCAATAACTCCCCTCTTCTTTGATGTTGGAATAGGCATAGGAATAATTGGTTCAGTTATAATTATTTCAGGTATAGCGGGTTCAGGAGGAGTCCAATCTTCATAGTTTTTGCTTATTTTAGCCATTAATTCCTCAGCTTCCTTGGGAGTCCTATTCCTGAAAACATAATCAGCACAACTATCTAGGTATGTCCTAGATTCTTCAGTTAGTCCATTATGAAATATATCAAGAAGATCATTCTTAGGTAATGGACTTCCAGCCTATGCATGAATCAAAGCACAAAACCTTGCCCATGATTCAAGCAATATCTCTTTTTCTCCCTGTTTAAAATCAAAAAGTTCCTGCAAAATAGCATGTCTAGCACTAGGAGGAAAATATTTCTGCAGGAAAGTACTAATCAAGCAATTAGGGCTATCGATAGATCCAGGAGGTGAATTACTAAACCAAGTTTTAGCTTCTCCCTTTAGTGAAAAAGGGAAAATCTTAGCAACAAAGTAAGTACGCATCTTAATATCATCAGAAAACAAGCCACTCATGGTATAAATTTCATTCATATGTGCTACTGCACTTTCATTCTTAGTCCCACAAAAAGGTTCTTTCTCGGCAATAGCTATGTAAGATAGATCGAGAGAGAAATCATAATCTTTATCTATAATGTTTATGGGAGAAGCAACAAACTTAGCAATAGGAGACAATTTGGGTCTAATAGTACGCCTCTCAAGGAGACTCTTAGCAGCGCTCCTATCATGGGTGTTTTTACATTCTTTAATAAATTCATCGGTCATCTCCACATAACCATCTTCAATATCATAACTTTCACTAGACTCAGGTGAACTAACAGATGTAGTAGTGTCTTCATTAGGAGTTTCAGTATTTCCAGCCATAGTTCTAGCAATCGTAGCATCTAGGAAAGGACCTAATGAACCACTCTTATCAAGCACAGTAGAAGCAGCATCATAAGCATCAGCAGTTTCAGATTCAGCAGTAGTAGTAGTGTGTGTAACATGTGTATGTGGTGGTGTAACGAGCTTACTCATAACAGATGGTGAATCAAGAGCAACAGAGGTGTTTAGAACCGTACCTCTTCTTGTAGTGGATGGTAAAATAGGAACCTTGCCATCACGAGACTTACCCATGATGGATGGATAGCAGCGAACAATAGAGAATCCAAGTGAACTTGATAAATAAAGCTATGCTCCCGGCAGCGCGCGAAAATAGTCTTGATGACCCACAAGTATAGGGGGTGTATCGCAGTATTTTCGAGGAAAGTGAAACCCAATTTATTGATTCGACACAAGGGGAGCCTAAGAATATTTATAACCCTTAACAACTGAGTTGTCAATTCAGCTGCACCTGGAAACAATCTTGCTCATAGCAGTTTATCAGTAACAACAGTTTTGTAGTAGGAATAGCAAAGTAGCAGCAGCAGTAAAGTAAAGATAGTAGTAACAATAGCAGTAAACAGTAGGATTCGAGTGTGGTAGGCATAGGGATGGATGGACGGGCATTGCATGGACAAGACAATTCACATAGCAATCAGAACATAGGGCAATTGCAGATAAGTAAGATAAAGGATCCAAGTACTAGATAATCCTAGGCATGTGTTCCATATATAGTCATACGTGCTCGCAATGAGAACTTGTAGAACATCTTTTGTCCTGCCAGCTGATGACCCACAAGTATAGGGGGTGTATCGCAGTATTTTCGATAAGTAAGAGTGTCGAACCCAACGAGGAGCAGAAGGTGTTGGCTAGTGGTATGGATCAGGAATTCTCTGCAAATACTTAGCAAACGGATGTTTAGGGGTTTTCGATAAAGCAAGTAAACAAAGTACGAGTAAATAAAAGACAGTAAGCATGAATGCAGCAGGTGGCCCAATCCTTTATGCAGCAAAGGACAAGCCGGTTGTATTTCTATAGATGACCAAACATTCTCGAGGACACATGGGAAGACTGTCAAGTGCTTTCGCTTCATATAGTCGATTAATCTTCTCTAGCTTGCTAAGTGTTGTGTTGGTGAACCTGTGCTAATGTACCGTCCCATCCAAGACTTAATACATACTTGTGATTATACCCCTTGCAAACATCCATAAGTACAAGAAAGTAATTAAGGTAGAAACCTAACCACAGCTTTAAACTCTAAGACCCTTACGTCCCTTGTGCAATGGTTTCCTAACGGGGGTTCAGGTTTACATCACTCAGCAGAACCCCACGATTAGTAGCCAAATACACAATGCATTCCCCTAGGCCCATATAGGTGAAGTGTCATGTAGTCGACGTTCACATGACACCACTAGAAGAAGTACACCACAACTTAGATAACAATCTATTGAATCGTTCTCAACACAACTCCACTACTAACAACAAGACTTCTCCCATGTCCTCAAGAACAAAATGAACTACTCACAAGACATCATATGGATCATGATCAGAGATGGAATAATGATGTATAACAATCTGAACATAAACAATAATTCAATGGTTCACTCAATAGCATCAACTACAAAGAGTAATCAACACCGGGAAAGTTTCCCCTATGAACTATGCAAGATTCAACGCAATTGTTACAGCAATACGGAGATGGTGATGAGGGTGCTGATTGTGATGATGATGGTGGTGATGATGATGATGATCCCGATGAAGTCCAGCTTGATGGTGGTGTTGATGGTGACGATCTCCCCTCCCCGGGAAGGAATTCCCTCGGCAGAAATCTGTCTGACGGAGAGATCTTTCTCTCTCGGTGTTTTCCGCCCCACAGAGGCGGCGGAATCTTTCTGTGGTCACTCCCTCGAGTCTTAGGGTTTCGAGAGGAAGATATACGCCAAAGGGGAGAGGCTGGAGTGGGCCAGGGTGGCCACACCACTCCCTGGTGCGGCCTAGGCCTGCCCGCGCCATGGGGTGGTGTGGGCCCCCTGTGGCCCACCTCCACTCCATCTTCTGGCATCCCGAGTCTTCTGGAAAAATAAAATTTTCCGTATATTTTCCCGGATTTTCTGATCTTCGCGAATTTTGCCTCCAAACAGCACCTTTTCCATCAGAATCCTGACTGTAGTGGTCCATGCTCCAAAAGTCATCAACCATGCAAAAATAGATGAAATAACATAAGTATCACCTCTCAATACGAAATATATCAATGAATAATAATGAATTAAGACATAGAATAGTGATGAAAAATGGACGTATCAACTCCCCCCAAGCTTAGACTTCGCTTGTCCCCAAGCGAAACTGAGCTCAATAAACAAGACCTCAGGTTTATGGAGTGAAGAGTCGATAAAAGAATACGGACAAGAAGGATCACATTCATCAAATACATAGATCATAATAGAAGACAACTCACTATTATATAACTCAACTTGCAATGAGTAAAGGAAACACAATAAAGATACACAAAGTGAATCATAATTGGTAATGGCAAACTGAGCTCTTGGTCGAAGAATAGTTGATAATTTGCTGGAGTTCACAAATAGCTGGTTTTTTCAACGAAAGCTTTCAAAGTAGTAAACTTTAGGATAAGAGCAATGTGCAAAACAAGGAACATAAGACATGATTGAATAAATCATCATATGAATGAATGAAACACATCAACTCAAAATACTTGTTGAGATAGAACGGAATAGGTTTACTGACTCATCTACAAAGTAAGAGAAAGGCCCTTCGTAGAGCGAAGCAGGGATTGCAAGTCTCATAAAGAGCTCCCAAAAATTATGATACTTACTAGCTTTCCGCTCTCATTGCCCCTATCATAGGCATCTTTAGGTGATTAAGGTTAAAGTGACACAACTCAGAGGATATGCTTGACAAGTTATAAGTTGAAATCTCAAGCCCCTTACTTATGACTACCGATCCTCATGCTACTCAACTTTAGTCACGAGAAAGCTCTTGTCATTGTAAATATATGCGTATCATTGAGAACCGCCAACGGCGTACCCCTTGCACATGACACAGGAGCTATCCCATATTCAAAATGACAAGGCAAGCAGACAATGAGCATCTCAGCGATCTTTTTATTTGCTATTTGCATAGGTTTTTATTGAGGATGCTTCATAGAATGCTCACTATAGTTATCCTGCAAGTTTCCACCATGATTAGGCATGGCTTAAGCTAGCGGCCCAGGCGTTTCTCTAACACACATATAAACTCCATGATCTTACAAGTTCCACTTTTATTTCACACCACCGGGATCCATAAGAAAAAGAACATGATATCAACTAGGTACAAGTACCAATGAAGTGCTGAAAGCGGTCCCCATGATACATGGTTCTGCTAACTTCAACTCATAAAGCGCAAGCATATACGCAACAAAGAAGGACCCAATGGTTCAAGTTTATTAAATGCAAGAAAATAAAGTGTGCCATAAAGTTCGTGAGAGCTTTAATCACTAATTTTCACATAACAAGTTTAATTTGGGTGATAGACAAAACAAGAATTTACTTGGAATAGCAATAATGCTACTAGGTAGGTATGGTGGACACAAATGGCAAAGGTTTTGGTTTAAAGGAGGTGGATGCATGAGAAGAATACCCTCTCAGTACAGGTTTTTGGCTAGCAAGGCTGGGTAGCAAGTATAAGAGTTGAATGAAACAACCAAACATACAAATGATAAAGACAAACATGCAATCTTCCTTGGAAGCACAAAAGATCTTAACTAGAGAATACTAAACTTATGAGCAAATCAAGAAAGAAGGATGATGAAATTATTTTTCCTTAGAGTACTTCTATATCTTTTCTTTTCAACTCTCAAAAAGGTGTTGCTACTGACCGAGCCAGGTTTACCAAAACCAACTAAATTAACTCAATGATCCTAGAGTGCTACCAATACTAACAACCAGATCAATCATATAACCACGAATTGAAAACTAACATAAGCTATGCAAAAGGGTGAATGATAGAACTTCTCATTAATATTCCATAACGGAAACTCACACCAAGGGATACAAATCTAACGAGAGAGGGGACACTTCCATAATGCAAACCATACTACATAATAACTCCTCTATTCATGATATGACTCTACTAATAAGGTAAAAAGATAGAAGATAGTGATATGATACCGCGGCACTCCCCCAAGCTTGGAACAAACCAAGGGGATGCCAAACCTGATGACGAATTACTCCTTTGGTGGTGGTGGTATCCTCTTGATGAGCTCCTTGATCAGTTTCCCAAAGTCCTCAATCTCGAAGGTGAGAGTACGAATCAACTCCGAGTTGTGCTCAATGCAGCCCATAATCATTTCAGTTTGTGGATCCCAGCTCTTGTGATTCTTCTTCCATTCTTCCCACTTGGAGTCTTCTTTTCCTGCATGGTTATGGGTAAAGGTATGGAAGATACTCTTGGTGTTTGGAGAGGGTGTCCTTGGTGCCAAACAGTGACGCGGAGGCTTCCCTCCAGTTGACATCCGTGCTGGCCTTCTGATCTTGGTAGGTTTCACCACTCCAATGCTTGCAATGGTGATTCCGGTGTGCGGACGTTGGCCTTGCTCCTCTTCACCTTCACTCTTGATCTCCTTCTCCTTCCCGGGATCTTGGAAGTCTTCCTCCATGGGCTCCTTCCCTTTATCCTTGGCGGACACCATTGTGTTTCTAAGCTTTCAAAGCGTATGTCCTGGCAGAAACAGATCGAAACAAAAACACAACGAAAACACGATATACGAACCTCGGAAAATCCGGGGGGTTATATATTACGAAGTTTCATAACAAAAGGAAGGTACTGGAAGAAAACGAGTCGGAGGCGGAGTCCTGGGTTGCCTCACCACCTGGTGGCGCGGCCAGGGGTGGGCCCGCGCCATGGGGTGGTGTGGGCCACCCCGGCTCCGTTTCCATCCCTCTTTTGCTTCGAAACTTTCCTTATTGACTGAAAACTGCAAAAATATAGTTGGATTGTACTTTCGTGGATCTTTTCTTACCAGAACTGTTACCTATTTGAACACGGACTCTGCAGGTCTCTAAATTTGGTATCTAGTAGATTCTTTCGGAGTCACCACTTGAATATCATCGATATCTTCATCTTCATATACTTATTACTTGAGTCATAAAATCCTTCTCTTCCTTATTACACCATTGTCTCCACTTCCTGGAAATTTCTTTCACACAAAACTTCACACAGTTCTCATTAGCAAATTTAGTATAAGTGAAGTGATAGAACCTTTGAGTCCAACTTCAACTGAAAACCATCAAAACAAAATCTACTGTAGCAACTCCTTCCGAAAACCCAAAAAGAAATCAAAAAGGAAATCGAATAAAGAAGCAAATGCAAGATTGGCTAAATCTGTCAAAACAGACCAGCAGGTAAAGATATTTTTTTTCAAAAATCTTCTTTTGCTCAAATAAAAACGTGCAAAACTAACGAAAGTTAAATAACAACCTGGGGCAGAAGCACAAAAAATTACAGCTCAATCCAACATACAGAGATCTCTCACGAATTTTTACGGTGAAGCACAAAAAATCTGTTTCGGGACAGCAACTTCCCCAAATATTACTTCTCTCTCATTAGAGGTTGATCTTGACACAAAAACCAAAAAAAACTGATAAGGAGCGGTTATTACCGAAGTAATAACTTCCAAGACTCAAATAAACAAAAACAAACTAAAAGCAAAAACAAATTGGGTTGTCTCCCATAAAGCTCTTTCTTTATAGCCATTAAGATGGGCAAGATAATTTTGAAGAAGCTCTCATAGGGATATGAATTGAAGTGAAAGAGAACATTAAGAAGCAAAAACACACACATTTAAGTCTAACCCACTTTCTATGCAAGGGGATTTTGTAAACAAACAGGTTATTGGAACCACAGGCAACTTGCATAAGAAGGCAAAAGAAGTGCAACATAAAAAAAATTCAGCATAAAACGGGGAAACTTGATATTATTGAGGTGCACAAGAACACTTTTCCCTCTCTCATAATAACTTTCAGTATCATGCATAAACTTAACAATATAGCTATCACAAGGACTATCATAGCAATGATCACTTATTCTAACAGAAAACACAGGAATACTAGCTCTCATAACACTACTATGCGAAACAATATTAGAGGTATCCTTACAAAGGATAGTGTGTCCCTCTTTTTCATATTTAGCAACAAAGTCTTTCACATTTTCTACAATAGGTTCATAAATCATTTGTTTATCAGGATCAGCAGCCTTACTCATACTTTCATTAACCATACTAGCTATCATAGAATGTTCCTTTACTTTAACTAGGAAAGGCATTTTCTCAATATAAGGTTTAGGTAAAACATGACTAGAAGTATAAACTTCGGTATTTCTTGCAGGAACACTCTTAGCAATATCTTTATAAGGTTCATGATACTTATTCCACTTCTTTTTAGGCACTTCAATATAAGAAGCAAAAGCCTTAAAATAAGAAGCAATAGCTTGAGAGTCTAGACCATAAGCATTTTTAATATTTTGAAAGTCATCAGTTCCCATAAAAGATTCAATGCATTCATAATCATAATTTATACCTGACTTTCTACCTTTGTCATTCTCCCAAGCTTCAGCATTGTCTTGAATATGGTCCAGAAGGTCCCATTTAACTTCTTCTTCCATGCGAGTGAATGATCCAGCACAAGAAGCGTCCAATAAATCCTTGTCATGTAGAGGGAGCCTTGCATAAAAGTTATTCATAATAATATTATTGGGGAGCTCATGAATGGGACATTTGAGCATTAGTAACTTCAATCTCCCCCAAGCTTGAGTTGTACTCTCTCCATCAAGAGGCCAAAAGTTGTATATTTGATTCCGATCTTTATGAATCTCACTAGGAGGATAAAACTTTGAATAAAAGAGAGGCACTATTTCCTCCCATTCTAGAGCTTGACCATTCTTCAGCAGCTTATACCAGTCCTCAGCTCTTCCTTTCAGTGATAATGAGAATAGCTTCTTCTTAACTTGATCTGTAGTAATACCTGCACACTTGAACAACCCGCATAATTTGTGTATAAAGAGCAAATGATCACCAGGATGGACAGTTCCATCCCCAACATAGTAGTTATCCATAACACAATCAATAATTCTTGTAGGTATTTTGAAAACATCTTTCTCAGCAGTATTTTCGAGGAAAGTGAAACCCAATTTATTGATTCGACACAAGGGGAGCCAAAGAATATTTATAACCCTTAACAACTAAGTTGTCAATTCAGCTGCACCTGGAAACAAACTTGCTCATAGCAGTTTATCAGTAACAACAGTTTTGTAGTAGGAATAGCAAAGTAGCAGCAGCAGTAAAGTAAAGATAGTAGTAACAATAGCAATAACATAGGAAATTGATAAGTAAGATAAAGCATCCAAGTACTAGATAATCCTAGGCATGTGTTCCATATATAGTCATACATGCTCGCAATGAGAACTTGTAGAACATCTTTTGTCCTGCCAGCTGATGACCCACAAGTATAGGGGGTGTATCGCAGTATTTTCGATAAGTAAGAGTGTCGAACCCAACGAGGAGCAGAAGGTGTTGGCTAGTGGTATGGATCGGGAATTCTCTGCAATTTCTTAGCAAACAGATGTTTAGGGGTTTTCGATAAAGCAAGTAAACAAAGTACGAGTAAATAAAAGACAGTAAGAATGAATGCAGCACGTGGCCCAATCCTTTATGCAGCAAAGGACAAGCCGGTTGTATTTCTATAGATGACCAAACATTCTCGAGGACACATGGGAAGACTGTCAAGTGCTTTCGCTTCATATAGTCGATTAATCTTCTCTAGCTTGCTAAGTGTTGTGTGGGTGAACCTGTGCTAATGTACCGTCCCATCCAAGACTTAATACATACTTGTGATTATACCCCTTGCAAACATCCGTAAGTACAAGAAAGTAATTAAGGTAGAAACCTAACCACAGCTTTAAACTCTAAGACCCTTACGTCCCTTGTGCAATGGTTTCCTAACAGGGGTTCATGTTTCTGTCACTCCGGCAACCCCCACGATTAGTAGCCAAATACACAATGCATTCCCCTAGGCCCATATAGGTGAAGTGTCATGTAGTCGACGTTCACATGACACCACTAGAAGAAATACACCACAACTTAGATAACAATCTATTGAATCTTTCTCAACACAACTCCACTACTAACAACAAGACTTCTCCCATGTCCTCAAGAACAAAACGAACTACTCACAAGACATCATATGGATCACGATCAGAGATGGAATAATGATGTATAACAATCTGAACATAAACAATAATTCAATGGTTCACTCAATAGCATCAACTACAAAGAGTAATCAACACCGAGAAAGTTTCCCCTATGAACTATGCAAGATTCAACGCAATTGTTACAACAATACGGAGATGGTGATGAGGGTGTTGATTGTGATGATGATGGTGGTGATGATGATGATGATGATCCCGATGAAGTCCATCTTGGTGGTGGTGTTGATGGCGACGATCTCCCCTCTCCGGGAAGGAATTCCCCCGGCAGAAATCTGTCTACCGGAGAGATCTTTCTCTCTCGATGTTTTCCGCCCCGCAGAGGCAGCGGAATCTTTCTGTGGTTGCTCCCTCGAGTCTTAGGGTTTCGGGAGGAAGATATACGCCAGAGGGGAGAGGCTGGAGTGGGCCAGGGTGGCCACACCACTCCCTGGCGCGGGTAGGCCGCGCCATGGGGTGGTGTGGGCCCCCTGTGACCCACCTCCACTCCATCTTCTGGCATCCTGAGTCTTCTGGAAAAATAGAATTTTCTGTATATTTTCCCAGATTTTCTGATCTTCGCGAAATTTGCCTGCAAACAGCACCTTTTCCATCAAAATCCTGACTGCAGCGGTCCATGCTCCAAAAGTCATCAACCATGTAAAAACAGATGAAATAACATAAGTATCACCTCTCAATATGAAATATATCAATGAATAATAGTGAATTAAGACATAGAATAGTGATGCAAAATGGACGTATCACCAACCCGTTTGCAGCGGGGCCTCAAGGGAACTACTGGCAATTAAGGTGCTCCTTTTAATAGAGCATCGGAGCAAATCATTAATACTCCGTGAACACATGTGATCCTCACATCAAAGCCATTCCCTCCGGTTATCCCGATTTCTGTCACTTCGGGGCCATTGGTTCCAGACAACAACGTGTGTATACAACTTGCAGATAAGACTAAAAACAATACTATCAGAATGAATCAATAACATGTTCAGATCTGAAATCATGGCACTCGGGCCCTAGTGACAAGCATTAAGCACCACAAGTCGCAACAAAGTCATAAAGCACTAATAAAAGATACTAGGCACCATGCCCTAACAATCTGATGCTATTACATGAACGATCTCATCCAATCCCAACCATCCCCACAGCCTACAGCGAGGGATTACTCACTCATAGATGGGGGAAACATGGATGGTCGATGGAGAAGCGATGGTGATGATGATGGCGATGATCTCCTCCAATTCCCCGTCCCGGCAGGGTGCTAGAACGGAGTTTCTGGTGTTGTTTCGTGGAATCTGGGGGTGCGGCAGATGGAACTCCTTCGGAAAACGTCGAACCCCCTGAAGTTTTAGGTCAGAAAGGCGAAGAGGGAGACCGAGGAGGGCGAGGCCAGACCACTGGCGGCGGCTGGGCGCTGCCTGTGGCCAGTGGCCTGGGCCCAGCCCTCCGCCTCGTGATTCTCCAGCCCGTGAGTCTTCGTGAAATAGGATTTTGCATATTTTCCGGATTTTTGCACAAAAGTAGACACCAGCAATTTGCTGAAAACAACAAACTGCTGAAAACAACAACAAATCACACAAGTTTAGAGAAAAATCACACAAGTTTAGAGAAAACAATAGCAAAAGTGGAAAGAAGTCGTCGTGCTGACGTAGATACGCTGACGTGACGTTGTTATTTACTAACAACAACTAGAGTCATTGCATGTATGATCTTTTCACATACCACATATGGATCCACCAGTGTCATTGCATGTGTGCTCTTTTCACAATCCACCTATGGATCCACCAGTGTCATTGCATGTGTGTTCTTTTTACTAACAACAACCAGAGTCATTGAAATGTGTGTTCTTTTCACATATCACATATTGATCCACCAGTGTCATTGCATGTGTGTTCTTTTTACTAACAACAACTCGAGTCATTGCATGTGTGTTATCTTCAGAGACCACACATGGATCCACCAGTGTCATTGCATGTGTGTTCTTTTTACTAACAACAACCAGAGTCATTGAAATGTGTGTTCTCTTTAGACCACACATGGATCCACCAGTGTCATTGCATGTGTGTTCTTTTTACCAACAACAACCAGTGTCATTGCATGTGTGTTCTTTTCCCAATCCACCTATGGATCCACTAGTGTCATTGCATGTGTGCTTTTTTACTAACAATAACCAGAGTCATTTCATGTGTATTCTTTTCACATACCACATATGGATCCACCAGAGTCATTGAAATTTGTGTTCTCTTCAGAGACCACACATGGATCCACCAGTGTTATTGCATGTGTGTTCTTGTTACTAATAACAACCAGAGTTATTGCATGTGTGTTCTTTTCACATGCCACATATGGATCCACCAGTGTCATTGCATGTGTGTTCTTTTCACAATCCACCTACGGATCCACCAGTCTCATTGCATGTGTGTTCTTTTTACTAACAACAACTAGAGTCATTTCATGACTTTTCTTTTCACATACCACATATGGATCCACCAGTGTCATTGAAATGTGTGTTCTCTTCAGAGACCACACATGGATCCACCAGTGTCATTACATGTGTGTTCTTTTTACTAACGACAACTGGAGTCATTGCATGTGTTTTCTTTTCACATACCACATATGGAACTAGAGTCATTGCATGTGTGTTCTTTTTACTAACAACAACCAGAGTCATTGCATGTGTGTTCTCTTCAGAGACCACACATGGATCCACCAGTGTCATTGCATGTGTGTTCTTTTTACTAACAACAACAAGAGTCATTGAAATGAGTGTTCTTTCCACATACCACATATGGATCCACCAGCGTCATTGAAATGTGTGTTCTTTTCACAATCCACCTATGGATCCACCAGTGTCATTGCATGTGTGCTCTTTTTACTAACAACATCAGTGTCATTGCATGTGTGTTCTCTTCAGAGACCACACATGGACCCACCAGTGTCATTGAATGTGTGTTCTTTTTACTAGCAACCAGAGTCATTGAAATGTGTGTTCTCTTCAGAGACCACACATGGATCCACCAATGTCATGGCATGTGTGTTCTTTTTACTAACAACAACCAGTGTCATTGCATGTGTGTTCTTTTCAAAATCCACCTATGGATCCACCAATGTCATTGCATGTGTGTTATTTTTACTAACAACAACCAGAGTCATTGCATGTGTGTTATTTTCACATACCACATATGGATCCACCAGTGTTATTGAAATGTGTGTTCTCTTTAGAGACCACACATGGATCCACCAGTGTCATTGCATGGTGTTCTTTTTACTAACAACAACCAGTGTCATTGCATGTGTGTTATTTTCAATATCCACCTATGGATCCACCAGTGTCATTGCATGTGTGTTCTTTTTACTAACAACAATCAGGGTCATTGCATGTGTGTTATTTTCACATACCACATATGGATCCACCAGTGTCATTGCATGTGTGTTCTTTTTACTAACAACAACTGGAGTCATTTCATGTGTGTTCTTATCACATACCACATATGGATCCACCGGTGTCATTGAAATGTGTGTTCTCTTTAGAGACCACACATGGATCCACCAGTGTCATTGAATGTGTGTTCTTTTCACATACCACATATGGATCCACCGGTGTCATTGAAATGTGTGTTCTCTTCAGAGACCACACATTGATCCACCAGTGTCATTGCATGTGTGTTCTTTTTACTAACAACAACCAGAGTCATTGAAATGAGTGTTCTGTTCACATACCACATATGGATCCACCAGTGTCATTGCATGTGTGTTCTTTTCACAATCCACCTACGGATCCACCAGTGTCATTGCATGTGTGCTCTTTTTACTAACAACAACCAGAGTCATTGCATGTGTGTTCTCTTCGGAGACCACACATGGATCCACCAGTGTCATCGCATGTGTGTTCTTTTTACGTACCACATATGGATCCACCAGTGTCATTTAAATGTGTGTTCTTTACAGAATCCACCTATGGATCCACCAGTGTCATTACATGTGGGTTCTTTTTACTAACAACAACCAGAGTCATTGCATATGTGTTCTCTTCGGAGACCACACATGGATCCACCAGGGTCAGTGCATGTGTGTTCTTTTTACTAACAACAACTGGAGTCATTGCATGTGTGTTCTTTTCACATACCACAAATGGATCCACCAGTGTCATTGCATGTGTGCTCTTTTCATAATTCACCCATGGATCCACCAGTTTCAATGCATGTTTGTTATTTTTACTAACAACAACTAGAGTAATTGAAATGTGTGTTCTTTTCACATACCACATATGGATCCACCAGTGTCATTGCATGTGTGTTCTTTTTTACTAACAACAACCAGAGTCATTGCATGTGTGTTCTCTTTAGAGACTACACATGGATCCACCAGTGTCATTACATGTGTGTTCTTTTTACTAACAACAACCAGAGTCATTGAAATGTGTGTTCCCTTCAGAGACCACACATGGATCCACCAGTGTCATTGCATGGTTGTTCTTTTTACTAACAATAACCAGTGTCATTGCATGCGTGTTCTTTTCAATATCCACCTATGGATCCACCAGTGTCATTGCATGAATGCTTTTTTACTAACAACAACCAGAGTCATTTCATGTCTGTTCTTTTCTCATACCACATATGGATCCACCAGAGTCATTGAAATGTGTGTTCTCTTCAGAGACCACACATGGATCCACCAGTGTTATTACATGCGTGTTCTTGTTACTAATAACAACCAGAGTCATTGCATGTGTGTTCTTTTCACATGCCATATATGGATCCACTAGTGTCATTGCATGTGTGTTCTTTTCACAATCCACCTATGGATCCACCAGTCTCATTGCATGTGTGTTCTTTTTACTAACAACAACTGGAGTCATTTCATGACTTTTCTTTTCACGTACCACATATGGATCCACCAGTGTCATTGAAATGTGTGTCCTCTTCAGAGACCACACATGGATCCACCAGCGTCATTACCTGTGTGTTCTTTTTACTAACAACAACTTGAGTCATTGCATGTGTGTTCTTTTCACATACCACATATGGAACAACCAGAGTCAGTGCATGTGTGCTCTTTTCACAATCCACCTATGGATCCACCAGTGTCATTGCATGTGTGTTCTTTTTACTAACAACAACCAGAGTCATTGCATGTGTGTTCTCTTCAGAGACCACACATTGATCCACCAGTGTCATTTCATGTGTGTTCTTTTTACTAACAACCACCAGAGTCATTGAAATGTGTGTTCTTTTCACATACCACATATGGATCCACCAGTGTCATTGAAATGTGTGTTCTTTTCACAATCCACCTATGGATCCACCAGTGTCATTACATGTGTGTTCTTTTTACTAACAACAACCAGAGTCATTGCATATGTGTTCTCTTTAGAGACCACACATGGATCCACTAGTGTCATTGCATGTGTGTTCTTTTTACTAACAACAACCAGAGTCATTCAAATGTGTGATCTCTTTAGAGACCATACATGGATCCACCAGTGTCAGTGCATGTGTGTTCTTTTTACTAACAACAACTGGAGTCATTGCATGTGTGTTCTTTTCACATACCACATATGGATCCACCAGTGTCATTGAAATGTGTGTTCTTTTCACAATCCACCTATGGATCCACCAGTGTCATTACATGTGTGTTCTTTACTAACAACAACCAGAGTCATTGCATATGTGTTCTCTTTAGAGACCACACATGGATCCACTAGTGTCATTGCATGTGTGTTCTTTTTACTAACAACAACCAGAGTCATTCAAATGTGTGATCTCTTTAGAGACCACACATGGATCCACCAGTGTCAGTGCATGTGTGTTCTTTTTACTAACAACAACTGGAGTCATTGCATGTGTGTTCTTTTCACATACCACATATGGATCCACCAGTGTCATTGCATGTGTGCTCTTTTCACAATTCACCCATGGATCCACCAGTGTCAATGCATGTTTGTTATTTTTACTAAAAACAACCAGAGTAATTGAAATGTGTGTTCTTTTCACATACCACATATGGATCCACCAGTATCATTGCATGTGTGTTCTTTTTTACTAACAACAACCAGAGTCATTGCATGTGTGTTCTTTTTACTAACAACAACTGGAGTCATTGCATGTGTGTTCTTTTCACATACCACATATGGAACAACCAGAGTCATTGCATGTGTGCTCTTTTCACAATCCACCTATGGATCCACCAGTGTCATTGCATGTGTGTTCTTTTTACTAACAACAACCAGAGTCATTGCATGTGTGTTCTCTTCAGAGACCACACATGGATCCACCAGTGTCATTGCATGTGTGTTCTTTTTACTAACAACCACCAGAGTCATTGAAATGTGTGTTCTTTTCACATACCACATATGGATCCACCAGTGTCATTGAAATGTGTGTTCTTTTCACAATCCACCTATGGATCCACCAGTGTCATTACATGTGTGTTCTTTTTACTAACAACAACCAGAGTCATTGCATATGTGTTATCTTTAGAGACCACACATGGATCCACCAGTGTCATTGCATGTGTATTCTTTTTACTAACAACAACCGGAGTCATTCAAATGTGTGATCTCTTTAGAGACCACACATGGATCCACCAGTGTCAGTGCATGTGTGTTCTTTTACTAACAACAACTGGAGTCATTGCATGTGTGTTCTTTTCACATACCACATATGGATCCACCAGTGTCATGCATGTGTGCTCTTTTCACAATTCACCCATGGATCCACCAGTGTCAATGCATGTTTGTTATTTTTACTAACAACAACCAGAGTAATTGAAATGTGTGTTCTTTTCACATACCACATATGGATCCACCAGTGTCATTGCATGTGTGTTCTTTTTTACTAACAACAACCAGAGTCATTGCATGTGTGTTCTCTTTAGATACCACACATGGATCCACCAGTGTCATTACATGTGTGTTCATTTTACTAACAACAACCAGAGTCATTGAAATGTGTGTTCCCTTCAGAGAGCACACATGGATCCACCGGTGTCATTGCATGTGTGTTCTTTTTACTAACAATAACCAGTGTCATTGCATGTGTGTTCTGTTCACAATCCACCTATGGATCCACCAGTGTCATTGCATGTGTGCTTTTTTTACTAACAACAACTAAAGTCATTTCATGTCTGTTCTTTTCACATACCACATATGGATCCACCAGAGTCATTGAAATGTGTGTTCTCTTCAGAGACCACACATGGATCCACCAGTGTTATTGCATGTGTGTTCTTGTTACTAATAACAACCAGAGTCATTGCATGTGTGTTCTTTTCACATGCCATATATGGATCCACCAGTATCATTGCATGTGTGTTCTTTTCACAATCCACCTATGGATCCACTAGTCTCATTGCATGTGTGTTCTTTTTACTAACAACAACTGGAGTGATTTCATGACTTTTCTTTTCACGTACCACATATGGATCCACCAGTGTCATTGAAATGTGTGTCCTCTCCAGAGACCACACATGGATCCACCAGTGTCATTATATGTGTGTTCTTTTTACTAACAACAAATGGAGTCATTGCATGTGTGTTCTTTTCACATACCACATATGGAACAACCAGAGTCATTGCATGTGTGCTCTTTTCACAATCCACCTATGGATCCACCAGTGTCATTGCATGTGTGTTCTTTTTACTAACAACAACCAGAGTCATTGCATGTGTGTTCTCTTCAGAGACCACACATGGATCCACTAGTGTCATTGCATGTGTGTTCTTTTTACTAACAACCACCAGAGTCATTGAAATGTGTGTTCTTTTCACATACCACATATGGATCCACCAGTGTCATTGAAATGTGTGTTCTTTTCACAATCCACCTATGGATCCACCAGTGTCATTACATGTGTGTTCTTTTTACTAACAACAACCAGAGTCATTGCATATGTGTTCTCTTTAGAGACCACACATGGATCCACTAGTGTCATTGCATGTGTGTTCTTTTTACTAACAACAACCAGAGTCATTCAAATGTGTGATCTCTTTAGAGACCACACATGGATCCACCAGTGTCAGTGCATGTGTGTTCTTTTTACTAACAACAACTAGAGTCATTGCATGTGTGTTCTTTTCACATACCACATATGGATCCACCAGTGTCATTGCATGTGTGCTCTTTTCACAATTCACCCATGGATCCACCAGTGTCAATACATGTTTGTTGTTTTTACTAACAACAACCAGAGTAATTGAAATGTGTGTTCTTTTCACATACCACATATGGATCCACCAGTGTCATTGCATGTGTGTTCTTTTTACTAACAACAACCAGAGTCATTGCATGTGTGTTCTTTTTACTAACAACAACTGGAGTCATTGCATGTGTGTTCTTTTCACATACCACATATGGAACAACCAGAGTCATTGCATGTGTGCTCTTTTCACAATCCACCTATGGATCCACCAGTGTCATTGCATGTGTGTTCTTTTTACTAACAACAACCAGAGTCATTGCATGTGTGTTCTCTTCAGAGACCACACATGGATCCACCAGTGTCATTGCATGTGTGTTCTTTTTACTAATAACCACCAGAGTCATTGAAATGTGTGTTCTTTTCACATACCACATATGGATCCACCAGTGTCATTGAAATGTGTGTTCTTTTCACAATCCACCTATGGATCCACCAGTGTCATTACATGTGTGTTCTTTTTACTAACAACAACCAGATTCATTGCATATGTGTTCTCTTTAGAGACCACACATGGATCCACCAGTGTCATTGCATGTGTGTTCTTTTTACTAACAACAACCAGAGTTATTCAAATGTGTGATCTCTTTAGAGACCACACATGGATCCACCAGTGTCAGTGCATGTGTGTTCTTTTTACTAACAACAACAGGAGTCATTGCATGTGTGTTCTTTTCACATACCACATATGGATCCACCAGTGTCATTGCATGTGTGCTCTTTTCACAATTCACCCATGGATCCACCAGTGTCAATGCATGTTTGTTATTTTTACTAACAACAACCAGAGTAATTGAAATGTTTATTCTTTTCACATACCACATATGGATCCACCAGTGTCATTGCATGTGTGTTCTTTTTTACTAACAACAACCAGAGTCATTGCATGTGTGTTCTCTTTAGAGACCACACATGGATCCACCAGTGTCATTACATGTGTGTTCATTTTACTAACAACAACCAGAGTCATTGAAATGTGTGTTCCCTTCATTGACCACACATGGATCCACCGGTGTCATTGCATGTGTGTTCTTTTTACTAACAATAACCAGTGTCATTGCATGTGTGTTCTTTTCACAATCCACCTATGGATCCACCAGTGTCATTGCATGTGTGCTTTTTTACTAACAACAACAAAAGTCATTTCATGTCTGTTCTTTTCACATACCACATATGGATCCACTAGAGTCATTGAAATGTGTGTTCTCTTCAGAGACCACACATGGATCCACCAGTGTTATTGCATGTGTGTTCTTGTTACTAATAACAACCAGAGTCATTGCATGTGTGTTCTTTTCACATGCCATATATGGATCCACCAGTATCATTGCATGTGTGTTCTTTTCACAATCCACCTATGGATCCACTAGTCTCATTGCATGTGTGTTCTTTTTACTAACAACAACTGGAGTGATTTCATGACTTTTGTTTTCACATACCACATATGGATCCACCAGTGTCATTGAAATGTGTGTCCTCTCCAGAGACCACACATGGATCCACCAGTGTCATTACATGTGTGTTCTTTTTAGTAACAACAACTGGAGTCATTGCATGTGTGTTCTTTTCACATACCACATATGGAATAACCAGAGTCATTGCATGTGTCCTCTTTTCACAATCCACCTACGGATCCACCAGTGTCATTGCATGTGTGTTCTTTTTACTAACAACAACCAGAGTCATTGCATGTGTGTTCTCTTCAGAGACCACACATGGATCCACTAGTGTCATTGCATGTGTGTTCTTTTTACTAACAACCACCAGAGTCATTGAAAAGTGTGTTCTTTTCACATACCACATACGGATCCACCAGTGTCATTGAAATGTGTCTTCTTTTCACAATCCACCTATGGATCCACTAGTGTCATTGCATGTGTGCTCTTTTTACTAACAACAACCAGAGTCATTTCATGTGTGTTCTCTTCAAAGACCACACATGGATCCACCAGTGTCATTGCATGTGTTATCTTTTTACTAACAAGAACCAGAGTCATTGAAATGTGTGTTCTCTTCAGAGACCACATATGGATCCACCAGTGTCATTGCATGTGTGTTCTTTTTACTAACAACAACCAGTGTCATTGCATGTTTGTTCTTTTCACAATCCAGCTATGGATCCACCAGTGTCATTGCATGTGTGTTCTTTTTACTAACAACAACCAGAGTCATTGCATGTGTGTTATTTTCATATACCACATATGGATCCACCAGTGTCATTGCATGTGTTTTTTTACTAACAACAACTGGAGTCATTTCATGTGTGTTCTTTTCACATACCACATATGGATCCACCGATGTCATTGAAATGTGTGTTCTCTTTAGAGACCACACATGGATCCACCAGTGTCATTGCATGTGTGTTCTTTTTACTAACAACAACCAGAGTCATTGAAATGTGTGTTCTCTTCAAAGACCACACATGGATCCACCAGTCTCATTGCATGTGTGTTCTTTTTACTAACAACTACCAGTGTCATTGCATGTGTGTTCTTTTCACAATCCACCTATGGATCCACCAGTGTTATTGCATGTGTGATTTTTTACTAACAACAACCAGAGTCATTTCATGTGTGTTCTTTTCACATACCACATATGGATCCACCAGAGTCATTGAAATGTGTGTTCTCTTCAGAGACCACACATGGATCCACCAGTGTTATTGCATGTGTGTTCTTGTTACTAACAACAACCAGAGTCATTGCATGTGTGTTCTTTTCGCATACCACATTTGGATCCACCAGTGTCATTGCATGTGTGTTCTTTTCACAATCCACCTATGGATCCACCAGTGTCATTGATGTGTGTTCTTTTTACTAACAACAACCAGAGTCATTGCATGTGTGTTCTTTTCACATACCACATATGGATCCACCAGTGTCATTGCACGTGTGCTCTTTTTACTAACAACAACCAGAGTCATTGCATGTGTGTTCTTTTCACATACCACATATGGATCCACTAGTGTCATTGGATGTCTGTTCTTTTCACAATCCACCTATGGATCCACCAGTGTCATTGCATGTGTGTTCTTTTTACTAACAACAACTGGAGTCATTTCGTGACTGTTCTTTTCACATACCACATATGGATCCAGCAGTGTCATTGAATTGTGTGTTCTCTTCAAAGACCACACATGGATCCACCAGTGTCATTACATCTGTGTTCTTTTTACTAACAACAACTAGAGTCATTGCGTGTGTGTTATTTTCACATACCACATACGGAGCCACTAGTGTCATTGCATGTGTGCTCTTTTCACAATCCACCTATGGATCCACCAGTGTCATTGCATGTGTGATCTTTTCACAATACACCTATGGATCCACCAGTGTCATTGCATGTGTGCTCTTTTTACTAACAACAACCAGAGTCATTGCATGTGTGTTCTTTTTACTAACACCAACCATAGTCATTGAAATGTGTTATCTTTTCAGATACCACATATGAATCCACCAGTGTCATTGCATGTGTGTTCTTTTTACTAACAACAACCAGAGTCATTGCATGTGTGTTCTTTTTACTAACAACAACCAGAGTCATTGCATGTGTGTTCTCTTCAAAGACCACACATGGATCCACCAGTGTCATTGCATGTGTGTTCTTTTTACTAACAACAACCAGAGTCATTGAAATGTGTGTTCTCTTCAGAGACCACACATGGATCCACCAGTGTTATTGCATGTGTGTTCTTTTTACTAACAACAACCAGTGTCATTGCATGTGTGTTCTTTTTACTAACAACAACCAGAGTCATTGCATGTGTGTTATTTTCACATACCACATATGGATCCACCAGTGTCATTGCATGTGTTTTTTTACTAACAACAACTGGAGTCATTTCATGTGTGTTCTTTTCACATACCACATATGGATCCACCGATGTCATTGAAATGTGTGTTCTCTTTAGAGACCACACATGGATCCACCAGTGTCATTGCATGTGTGTTCTTTTTACTAACAACAACCAGAGTCATTGAAATGTGTGTTCTCTTCAAAGACCACACATGGATCCACCAGTCTCATTGCATGTGTGTTATTTTTACTAACAACTACCAGTGTCATTGCATGTGTGTTCTTTTCACAATCCACCTATGGATCCACCAGTGTTATTGCATGTGTGAATTTTTACTAACAACAACCAGAGTCATTTCATGTGTGTTCTTTTCACATACCACATATGGATCCACCAGAGTCATTGAAATGTGTGTTCTCTTCAGAGACCACACATGGATCCACCAGTGTTATTGCATGTGTGTTCTTGTTACTAACAACAACCAGAGTCATTGCATGTGTGTTCTTTTCGCATACCACATATGGATCCACCAGTGTCATTGCATGTGTGTTCTTTTCACAATCCACCTATGGATCCACCAGTGTCATTGCATGTGTGTTCTTTTTACTAACAACAACCAGAGTCATTGCATGTGTGTTCTTTTCACATACCACATATGGATCCACCAGTGTCATTGCACGTGTGCTCTTTTTACTAACAACAACCAGAGTCATTGCATGTGTGTTCTTTTCACATACCACATACGGATCCACTAGTGTCATTGGATGTCTGTTCTTTTCACAATCCACCTATGGATCCACCAGTGTCATTGCATGTGTGTTCTTTTACTAACAACAACTAGAGTCATTTCGTGACTGTTCTTTTCACATACCACATATGGATCCAGCAGTGTCATTGAATTGTGTGTTCTCTTCAGAGACCACACATGGATCCACCAGTGTCATTACATCTGTGTTCTTTTTACTAACAACAACTAGAGTCATTGCATGTGTGTTCTTTTCACATACCACATACGGAGCCACTAGTGTCATTGCATGTGTGCTCTTTTCACAATCCACCTATGGATCCACCAGTGTCATTGCATGTGTGATCTTTTCACAATACACCTATGGATCCACCAGTGTCATTGCATGTGTGCTCTTTTTACTAACAACAACCAGAGTCATTGCATGTGTGTTCTTTTTACTAACACCAACCATAGTCATTGAAATGTGTTATCTTTTCAGATACCACATATGGATCCACCAGTGTCATTGCATGTGTGTTCTTTTTACTAACAACAACCAGAGTCATTGCATGTGTGTTCTCTTCAAAGACCACACATGGATCCACCAGTGTCATTGCATGTGTGTTCTTTTTACTAACAACAACCAGAGTCACTGAAATGTGTGTTCTCTTCAAAGACCACACAGGGATCCACCAGTGTCATTGCGTGTGTGTTCTTTTTACTAACAACAACCAGTGTCATTGCATGTGTGTTGTTTTCACAATCCACCTACGGATCCACCAGTGTCATTGCATGTGTGTTTTTTTACTAACAACAACCAGAGTCATTTCATGTGTGTTCTTTTCACATACCACATATGGATCCACAAGTGTCATTGAAAAGTGTGTTCTCTTCAGAGACCACACATGGATCCACCAGTGTTATTGCATGTGTGTTCTTGTTACTAACAACAACCAGAGTCATTGCATGTGTGTTCTTTTCACATACCACATATGGATCCACCAGTGTCATTGCATCTGTGTTCTTTTCACAATCCACCTATGGATCCACCAGTATCATTACATGTGTGTTCTTTTTACTAACAACAACCAGAGTCATTGCATGTGTGTTCTCTTCGTAGATGACACATGGATCCACCAGTGTCATTACATGTGTGTTCTTTTTACTAGAAACAACTGGAGTCATTGCATGTGTGCTCTTTTCACATACCACATATGGATCCACCAGTGTCATTGCATGTGTGCTCTTTTCACAATCCACCTATGGATCCACCAGTGTCATTGCATGTCTGTTCTTTTTACTAACAACCACCAGAGTCATTGAAATGTGTGTTCTTTTCACATACCACCTATGGATCCACCAGTGTCATTGCATGTGTGTTCTTTTTACTAACAACAACCAGAGTCATTAAAATGTGTGTTCTCTTCAAAGACCACACAGGGATCCACCAGTGTCATTGCGTGTGTGTTCTTTTTACTAACAACAACCAGTGTCATTGCATGTGTGTTGTTTTCACAATACACCTATGGATCCACCAGTGTCATTGCATGTGTGCTTTTTTTACTAACAACAACCAGAGTCATTTCATGTGTGTTCTTTTCACATACCACATATGGATCCACAAGTGTCATTGAAATGTGTGTTCTCTTCAGAGACCACACAAGGATCTACCAGTGTCATTACATGTGTGTTCTTTTTACTAGAAACAACTGGAGTCATTGCATGTGTGCTCTTTTCACATACCACATATGGATCCACCAGTGTCATTGCATGTGTGCTCTTTTCACAATCCACCTATGGATCCCCCAGTGTCATTGCATGTACATTCTTTTTACTTAACAACCAGAGTCATTGAAATGTGTGTTCTTTTCACATACCACCTATGGATCCACCAGTGTCATTGCATGTGTGTTCTTTTTACTAACAACAACCAGAGTCATTGCATGTGTGTTCTTTTTACTAATATCAACCAGACTCATTGCATGTGTATTCTCTTCAGAGACCACACATGGATCCACCAGTGTCATTGCATGTGTGTTCTTTTTAATAACAATAACCTGAGTCATTGAAATGTGTGTTCTCTTCAGAGACCACACATGGATCCACCAGTGTTATTCCATGTGTGTTCTTTTTACTAACAACAACCAGTGTCATTGCATGTGTGTTCTTTTCACATACCACATATGGATCCACTAGTGTCATTGCATGTGTGCTCATTTTACTAACAACAACCAAAGACATTTCATGTGTGTTCTCTTCAGATACCACACATGTATCCACCAGTGTCATTGCATGGGTTTTCTCTTCAGAGACCACACATGGATCCACCAGTGTCATTGCATGTGTGTTCTTGTTACTAACAACAACCAGAGGCATTACATGTGTGTTCTTTTCACATACCACATATGGATCCACCAGTGTCATTTCCTGTGTGTTCTTTTCACAATCCACCTATGGATCCACCAGTGTCATTGCATGTGTGTTGTTTTTACTAACAACATCAGAGTCATTGCATGTGTGTTCTCTTTAGAGACCACACATAGATCCACTAGTGTCATTGCATGTGTGTTCTTTTTACTAACAACAACCATAGTCATTGAAATGTGTGTTCTCTTCAGAGACCACACATGGATCCACCAGTGTCATTGCATGTGTGTTCTTTTTCTAACAACAACCAGTGTCATTGCATGTGTGTTCTTTTCAAAATCCACCTATGGATCCACTAGTGTCATTGCATCTGTGTTCTTTTTACTAACAACAACCAGAGTCATTGCATGTGTGTTATTTTCACATACCACATATGGATCCACTAGTGTCATTAAAATGTGCGTTCTCTTCAGAGACCACACATGGATCCACCAGTGTCATTGCATGTGTGTTCTTTTTACTAACAACAACTAGTGTCATTGCGTGTGTGTTATTTTCAATATCCACCTATGGATCCACCAGCGTCATTGCATGTGTGTTCTTTTTACTAACAACAACCAGAGTCATTGAAATGTGTGTTCTTTTCACATACCACATGTGGATCCACCGGTGTCATTGAAATGTGTGTTCTCTTCAGAGACCACACATGGATCCACCAGTGTCATTGCATGTGTGTTCTTTTTACTATCAACAACCAGAGTCATTGAAATGAGTGTTCTGTTCACATACCACATAGGGATCCACCAGTGTCATTGAATGTGTGTTCTTTTCACAATCCACCTACGGATCCACCAGTGTCATTGCATGTGTGCTCTTTTTACTAACAACAACCAGAGTCATTGCATGTGTGTTCTCTTCGTAGACCACACATGGATCCACCAGTGTCATTGCATGTGTGTTCTTTTTACTAACAACAACCAGAGTCATTGAAATGTGTGTTCTTTTCACATACCACATATGGATCCACCTGTGTCATTGAAATGTGTGTTCTTTTCACAATCCACCTATGGATCCACCAGTGTCATTACATGTGTGTCCTTTTTACTAACAACAACCAGAGTCATTGCATATGTGTTCTCTTTAGAGACCACACATGGATCCACTAGTGTCAGTACATGTGTGTTCTTTTTACTAACAACAACTGGAGTCATTGCATGTGTGTTCTTTTGACATACCACATGTGGATCCACCAGTCTCATTGCATGTGTGCTCTTTTCACAATTCACCCATGGATCCACCAGTGACAATGCATGTGTGTTATTTTTACTAACAACAACCAGAGTAATCTAAATGTGTGTTCTTTTCACATACCACATATGGATCCATCAGTGTCATTGCATGTGTGTTCTTTTTTACTAACAACAACCAGAGTCATTGCATGTGTGTTCTCTTCAGAGACCACACATGGATCCACCAGTGTCATTGCATATGTCTCTTTTTACTAACAACAACCAGAGTCATTGAAATGTGTGTTCCTTTCAGAGACCACACATGGATCCACCAGTGTCATTGCATGTGTGTTCTTTTTACTAACAATAACCAGTGTCATTGCATGTGTGTTCTTTTCACAATCCACCTATGGATCCACTAGTGTCATTGCATGTGTGCTTTTTTACTAACAACAACCAGAGTCATTTCATGTCTGTTCTTTTCACATACCACATATGGATCCACCAGAGTCATTGAAATGTGTGTTCTCTTCAAAGACCACACATGGATCCACCTGTGTTATTGCATGTGTGTTCTTGTTACTAATAACAACCAGAGTCATTTCATGTGTGTTCTTTTCACATACCACATATGGATCCACAAGTGTCATTGAAGTGTGTGTTCTCTTCAGAGACCACACATGGATCCACCAGTGTTATTGCATGTGTGTTCTTGTTAGTAACAACAACCAGAGTCATTGCATGTGTGTTCTTTTCACATACCACATATGGATCCACCAGTGTCATTGCATCTGTGTTCTTTTCACAATCCAACTATGGATCCACCAGTATCATTACATGTGTGTTCTTTTTACTAACAACAACCAGAGTCATTTTATGTGTGTTCTTTTCACATACCACATATGGATCCACCAGTGTCATTGAAATGTGTGTTCTCTTCAGAGACCACACATGGATCCACCAGTGTCATTACATGTGTGTTCTTTTTACTAGAAACAACTGGAGTCATTGCATGTGTGCTCTTTTCACATACCACATGTGGATCCACCAGTGTCATTGCATGTGTGCTCTTTTCACAATCCACCTAAGGATCCACCAGTGTCATTGCATGTCTGTTCTTTTTACTAACAACCACCAGAGTCATTGAAATGTGTGTTCTTTTCACATACCACCTATGGATCCATCAGTGTCATTGCATGTGTGTTCTTTTTACTAACAAAAACCAGAGTCATTGCATGTGTGTTCTTTTTACTAATAACAACCAGACTCATTGCATGTGTATTCTCTTCAGAGACCACACATGGATCCACCAGTGTCATTGCATGTGTGTTCTTTTTACTAACAACAACCAGAGTCATTGAAATGTGTGTTCTCTTCAGAGACCACACATGGATCCACCAGTGTTATTGCATGTGTGTTCTTTTTACTAACAACAACCAGTGTCATTGCATGTGTGTTCTTTTCACATACCACATATGGATCCACTAGTGTCATTGCATGTGTGCTCATTTTACTAACAACAACCAAAGACATTTCATGTGTGTTCTCTTCGGATACCACACATGTATCCACCAGTGCCATTGCATGGGTGTTCTCTTCAGAGACCACACATGGATCCACCAGTGTCATTGCATGTGTGTTCTTATTACTAACAACAACCATAGGCATTACATTTGTGTTCTTTTCACATACCACATATGGATCCACCAGTGTCATTGCCTGTGTGTTCTTTTCACAATCCACCTCTCGATCCACCAGTGTCATTGCATGTGTGTTGTTTTTACTAACAAAATCAGATTCATTGCATGTGTGTTCTCTTTAGAGACCACACATGGATCCACCAGTGTCATTGCATGTGTGTTCTTTTTACTAACAACAACCAGAGTCATTGAAATGTGTGTTCTCTTCAGAGACCACACATGGATCCACCAGTGTCATTGCATGTGTGTTCTTTTTACTAACAACAACCAGTGTCATTGCATGTGTGTTCTTTTCACATACCACATATGGAACAACGAGAGTCATTGCATGTGTGTTCTTTTCAAAATCCACCTATGGATCCACCAGTGTCATTGCATGTGTGTTATTTTTACTAACAACAACCAGAGTCATTGCATGTGTGTTATTTTCACATACCACATATGGATCCACCAGTGTCATTGAAATGTGCGTTCTCTTCAGAGACCACATATGGATCCACCAGTGTCATTGCATGTGTGTTCTTTTTACTAACAACAACCGGAGTCATTTCATGTGTGTTCTTTTCACATACCACATATGGATCCACCGGTGTCATTGAAATGTGTGTTCTCTTCAGAGACCACACATGGATCCACCAGTGTCATTGCATGTGTGTTCATTTTACTATCAACATCCAGAGTCATTGAAATGAGTGTTCTGTTCACATACCACATAGGGATCCACCAGTGTCATTGAATGTGTGTTCTTTTCACAATCCACCTACGGATCCACCAGTGTCATTGCATGTGTGCTCTTTTTACTAACAACAACCAGAGTCATTGCATGTGTGTTCTCTTCGTAGACCACACATGGATCCACCAGTGTCATTGCATGTGTGTTCTTTTTACTAACAACAACCAGAGTCATTGAAATGTGTGTTCTTTTCACATACCACATATGGATCCACCTGTGTCATTGAAATGTGTGTTCTTTTCACAATCCACCTATGGATCCACCAGTGTCATTACATGTGTGTTCTTTTTACTAACAACAACCAGAGTCATTGCATATGTGTTCTCTTTAGAGACCACACATGGATCCACTAGTGTCATTGCATGTGTGTTCTTTTTACTAACAACAACCAGAGTCATTGAAATTTGTGTTCTCTTTATAGACCACACATGGACCCAGCAGTGTCAGTGCATGTGTGTTCTTTTTACTAACAACAACTGGAGTCATTGCATGTGTGTTCTTTTGACATACCACATGTGGATCCACCAGTGTCATTGCATGTGTGCTCTTTTCACAATTCACCCATGGATCCACCAGTGACAATGCATGTGTGTTATTTTTACTAACGACAACCAGAGTAATCTAAATGTGTGTTCTTTTCACATACCACATATGGATCCATCAGTGTCATTGCATGTGTGTTCTTTTTTACTAACAACAACCAGAGTCATTGCATGTGTGTTCTCTTCAGAGACCACACATGGATCCACCAGTGTCATTGCATATGTCTCTTTTTACTAACAACAACCAGAGTCATTGAAATGTGTGTTCCCTTCAGAGACCACACATGGATCCACCAGTGTCATTGCATGTGTGTTCTTTTTACTAACAATAACCAGTGTCATTGCATGTGTGTTCTTTTCACAATCCACCTATGGATCCACCAGTGTCATTGCATGTGTGCTTTTTTTACTAACAACAACCAGAGTCATTTCATGTCTGTTCTTTTCACATACCACATATGGATCCACCAGAGTCATTGAAATGTGTGTTCTCTTCAAAGACCACACATGGATCCACCTGTGTTATTGCATGTGTGTTCTTGTTACTAATAACAACCAGAGTCATTGCATGTGTGTTCTTTTCACATGCCATATATGGATCCACCAGTGTCATTGCATCTGTGTTCTTTTCACATCCACCTATGGATCCACCAGTCTCATTGCATGTGTGTTCTTTTTACTAACAACAACTGGAGTCATTTCATGACTTTTCTTTTCACATACCACATATGGAACCACCAGTGTCATTGAAATGTGTGTTCTCTTCAGAGACCACACATGGATCCACCAGTATCATTACATGTGTGTTCTTTTTACTAACAACAACTAGAGTCATTTCATGTGTATTCTTTTCACATACCACATATGGATCCACCAGTGTCATTGAAATGTGTGTTCTCTTCAGAGACCACACATGGATCCACCAGTGTCATTACATGTGTGTTCTTTTTACTAGAAACAACTGGAGTCATTGCATGTGTGCTCTTTTCACATACCACATATGGATCCACCAGTGTCATTGCATGTGTGCTCTTTTCACAATCCACCTATGGATCCACCAGTGTCATTGCAAGTCTGTTCTTTTTACTAACAACCACCAGAGTCATTGAAATGTGTGTTCTTTTCACATACCACCTATGGATCCACCAGTGTCATTGCATGTGTGTTCTTTTTACTAACAACAACCAGAGTCATTGCATGTGTGTTCTTTTTACTAATAACAACCAGACTCATTGCATGTGTATTCTCTTCAGAGACCACACATGGATCCACCAGTGTCATTGCATGTGTGTTCTTTTTACTAACAACAACCAGAGTCATTGAAATGTGTGTTCTCTTCAGAGACCACACATGGATCCACCAGTGTTATTGCATGTGTGTTCTTTTTACTAACAACAACCAGTGTCATTGCATGTGTGTTCTTTTCACATACCACATATGGATCCACTAGTGTCATTGCATGTGTGATCATTTTACTAACAACAACCAAAGACATTTCATGTGTGTTCTCTTCGGATACCACACATGTATCCACCAGTGCCATTGCATGGGTGTTCTCTTCAGAGACCACACATGGATCCACCAGTGTCATTGCATGTGTGTTCTTACTACTAACAACAACCAGAGGCATTACATGTGTGTTCTTTTCACATACCACATATGGATCCACCAGTGTCATTGCCTGTGTGTTCTTTTCACAATCCACCTCTCGATCCACCAGTGTCATTGCATGTGTGTTGTTTTTACTAACAAGATCAGATTCATTGCATGTGTGTTCTCTTTAGAGACCACACATGGATCCACCAGTGTCATTGCATGTGTGTTCTTGTTACTAACAACAACCAGAGTCATTGAAATGTGTGTTCTCTTCAGAGACCACACATGGATCCACCAGTGTCATTGCATGTGTGTTCTTTTTACTAACAACAACCAGTGTCATTGCATGTGTGTTCTTTTCACATACCACATATGGAACAACGAGAGTCATTGCATGTGTGTTCTTTTCAAAATCCACCTATGGATCCACCAGTGTCATTGCATGTGTGTTCTTTTTACTAACAACAACCAGAGTCATTGCATGTGTGTTATTTTCACATACCACATATGGATCCACCAGTGTCATTGAAATGTGCGTTCTCTTCAGAGACCACACATGGATCCACCAGTGTCATTGCATGTGTGTTCTTTTTTCTAACAACAACTGGAGTCATTTCGTGACTGTTCTTTTCACATACCACATATGGATCCACAAGTGTCATTGAATTGTGTGTTCTCTTCAGAGACCACAAATGGATCCACCAGTGTCATTACATCTGTGTTCTTTTTACTAACAACAACTGGAGTCATTGCATGTGTGTTCTTTTCACATACCACATACGGAGCCACTAGTGTCATTGCATGTGTGCTCTTTTCACAATCCACCTATGGATCCACCAGTGTCATTGCATGTGTGATCTTTTCACAATCCACCTATGGATCCACCAGTGTCATTGCATGTGTGCTCTTTTTACTAACAACAACCAGACTCATTGCATGTGTGTTCTCTTTAGAGACCACACATGGATCCACCAGTGTCATTGCATGTGTGTTATTTTTACTAACAACAACCAGAGTCATTGAAATGTGTGTTCCATTCAGAGAGCACACATGGATCCACCAGTGTCATTGCATGTGTGTTCTTTTCACAATCCACCTATGGATCCACCAGTGTCATTGCATGTGTGTTCTTTTTACTAACAACAACCAGAGTCATTGCATGTGTGTTCTCTTCAAAGACCACACATGGATCCACCAGTGCCATTGAATGTGTGTTCTTTTTACTAACAACCAGAGTCATTGAAATGTGTGTTCTCTTCAAAGACCACACATGGATCCACCAGTGTCATTGCATGTGTGTTCTTTTTACTAACAACAACCAGTCTCCTTGAATGTGTGTTCTTTTTACAATCCACCTATGGATCCACCAGTGTTATTGCATGTGTGCTTTTTTTACTAACAATAACCAGAGTCATTTCATGTGTGTTCTTTTCACATACCACATATGGATCCACCAGAGTCATTGAAATGTGTGTTCTCTTCAGAGACCACACATGGATCCACCAGTGTTATTGCATGTGTGTTCTTGTTACTAACAACAACCAGAGTCATTGCATGTGTGTTCTTTTCACATACCACATATGGATCCACTAGTGTCATTGCATGTGTGTTCTTTTCACAATCCACCTATGGATCCACCAGTGTCATTGCATGTGTGTTATTTTTACTAACAACAACCAGAGTCATTGGATGTGTGTTCTTTTCACATACCACATATGGATCCACCAGTGTCATTGCACGTGTGCTCTTTTTACTAACAATAACCAGAGTCATTGCATGTGTGTTCTCTTTAGAGACCACACATGGATCCACCAGTGTCATTGCATGTGTGTTCTTTTTACTAACACCAACCATAGTCATTGAAATGTGTGTTCTTTTCAGATACCACATATGGATCCACCAGTGTCATTGCATGTGTGTTCTTTTTACTAACAACAACCAGAGTCATTGCATGTGTGTTCTCTTCAAAGACCACACATGGATCCACCAGTGTCATTGCATGTGTGTTCTTTTTAGTAACAACAACTAGAGTCATTGAAATGTGTGTTCTCTTCAAAGACCACACAGGGATCCACCAGTGTCATTGCGTGTGTGTTCTTTTTACTAACAACAACCAGTGTCATTGCATGTGTGTTGTTTTCACAATCCACCTATGGATCCACCAGTGTCATTACATGTGTGCTTTTTTTACTAACAACAACCAGAGTCATTTCATGTGTGTTCTTTTCACATACCACATATGGATCCACAAGTGTCATTGAAATGTGTGTTCTCTTCAGAGACCACACATGGACCCACCAGTGTTATTGTATGTGTGTTCTTGTTACTAACAACAACCAGAGTCATTGCATGTGTGTTCTTTTCACATACCACATATGGATCCACCAGTGTCATTGCATGTGTGTTCTTTTCACAATCCACCTATGGATCCACAAGTGTCATTACAGGTGTGTTCTTTTTACTAACAAAAACCAGAGTCATTTCATGTGTGTTCTTTTCACATACCACATATGGATCCACCAGTGTCATTGAAATGTGTGTTCTCTTCAGAGACCACACATGGATCTACCAGTGTCATTACATGTGTGTTCTTTTTACTAGAAACAACTACAGTCATTGCATGTGTGCTCTTTTCACATACCACATATGGATCCACCAGTGTCATTGCATGTGTGCTCTTTTGACAATCCACCTATGGATCCACCAGTGTCATTGCATGTATGTTCTTTTTACTAACAACCACCAGAGTCATTGAAATGTGTGTTCTTTTCACATACCACCTATGGATCCACCAGTGTCATTGCATGTGTTTTCTTTTTACTAACAACAACCAGAGTCATTGCATGTGTGTTCTTTTTACTAATAACAACCAGACTCATTGCATGTGTATTCTCTTCAGAGACCACACATGGATCCACCAGTGTCATATCATGTGTGTTCTTTTTACTAACAACAACCAGAGTCATTGCATGTGTGTTCTCTTCAAAGACCACACATGGATCCACCAGTGCCATTGAATGTGTGTTCTTTTTACTAACAACCAGAGTCATTGAAATGTGTGTTCTCTTCAAAGACCACACATGGATCCACCAGTGTCATTGCATGTGTGTTCTTTTTACTAACAACAACCAGTCTCCTTGAATGTGTGTTCTTTTTACAATCCACCTATGGATCCACCAGTGTTATTGCATGTGTGCTTTTTTTACTAACAATAACCAGAGTCATTTCATGTGTGTTCTTTTCACATACCACATATGGATCCACCAGAGTCATTGAAATGTGTGTTCTCTTCAGAGACCACACATGGATCCACCAGTGTTATTGCATGTGTGTTCTTGTTAATAACAACAATCAGAGTCATTGCATGTGTGTTCTTTTCACATACCACATATGGATCCACTAGTGTCATTGCATGTGTGTTCTTTCACAATCCACCTATGGATCCACCAGTGTCATTGCATGTGTGTACTATTTTACTAACAACAACCAGTCATAGGATGTGTGTTCTTTTCACATACCACATATGGATCCACCAGTGTCATTGCACGTGTGCTCTTTTTACTAACAATAACCAGAGTCATTGCATGTGTGTTCTCTTTAGAGACCACACATGGATCCACCAGTGTCATTGCATGTGTGTTCTTTTTACTAACACCAACCATAGTCATTGAAATGTGTGTTCTTTCAGATTCCACATATGGATCCACCAGTGTCATTGCATGTGTGTTCTTTTACTAACAACAACCAGAGTCATTGCATGTGTGTTCTCTTCAAAGACCACACATGGATCCACCAGTGTCATTGCATGTGTGTTCTTTTTAGAAACAACAACTAGATTCATTGAAATGTGTGTTCTCTTCAAAGACCACACAGGGATCCACAAGTGTCATTGCGTGTGTTCTTTTACTAACAACAACCAGTGTCATTGCATGTGTGTTGTTTTCACAATCCACCTATGGATCCACCAGTGTCATTACATGTGTGCTTTTTTTACTAACAACAACCAGAGTCATTTCATGTGTGTTCTTTTCACATACCACATATGGATCCACAAGTGTCATTGAAATGTGTGTTCTCTTCAGAGACCACACATGGACCCACCAGTGTTATTGTATGTGTGTTCTTGTTACTAACAACAACCAGAGTCATTGCATGTGTGTTCTTTTCACATACCACATATGGATCCACCAGTGTCATTGCATGTGTGTTCTTTTCACAATCCACCTATGGATCCACAAGTGTCATTACAGGTGTGTTCTTTTTACTAACAAAAACCAGAGTCATTTCATGTGTGTTCTTTTCACATACCACATATGGATCCACCAGTGTCATTGAAATGTGTGTTCTCTTCAGAGACCACACATGGATCTACCAGTGTCATTACATGTGTGTTCTTTTTACTAGAAACAACTACAGTCATTGCATGTGTGCTCTTTTCACATACCACATATGGATCCACCAGTGTCATTGCATGTGTGCTCTTTTGACAATCCACCTATGGATCCACCAGTGTCATTGCATGTCTGTTCTTTTTACTAACAACCACCAGAGTCATTGAAATGTGTGTTCTTTTCACATACCACCTATGGATCCACCAGTGTCATTGCATGTGTTTTCTTTTTACTAACAACAACCAGTGTCATAGCATGTGTGTTCTTTTTACTAACAACAACCAGAGTCATTGAAATGTGTGTTCTCTTCAGAGACCACAGATGGATCCACCAGTGTTATTCCATGTGTGTTCTTTTTACTAACAACAACCAGTGTCATTGCATGTGTGTTCTTTTCACATACCACATATGGATCCACTAGTGTCATTGCATGTGTGCTCATTTTACTAACAACAACCAAATACATTTCATGTGTGTTCTCTTCGGATACCACACATGTATCCACCAGTGTCATTGCATGGGTGTTCTCTTCAGAGACCACACATGGATCCACTAGTGTCATTGCATGTGTGTTCTTGTTACTAACAACAACCAGAGGCATTACATATGTGTTCTTTTCACATACCACATATGGATCCACCAGTGTCATTTCCTGTGTGTTCTTTTCACAATCCACCTATGGATCCACCAGTGTCATTGCATGTGTGTTGTTTTTACTAACAACATCAGAGTCATTGCATGTGTGTTCTCTTTAGAGACCACACATGCATCCACTAGTGTCATTGCATGTGTGTTCTTTTTACTAACAACAACCAGAGTCATTGAAATGTGTGTTCTCTTCAGAGACCACACATGGATCCACCAGTGTCATTGCATGTGTGTTCTTTTTACTAACAACAACTAGTGTCATTGCATGTGTGTTCTTTTCAAAATCCACCTATGGATCCACTAGTGTCATTGCATCTGTGTTCTTTTTACTAACAACAACCAGAGTCATTGCATGTGTGTTATTTTCACATACCACATATGGATCCACCAGTGTCATTGAAATGTGCGTTCTCTTCAGAGACCACACATGTATCCACCAGTGTCATTGCATGTGTGTTCTTTTTACTGACAACAACTAGTGTCATTGCGTGTGTGTTATTTTCAATATCCACCTATGGATCCACCAGCGTCATTGCATGTGTGTTCTTTTTACTAACAACAACCAGAGTCATTGCATGTGTGTTATTTTCACATACCTCATATGGATCCACCAGTGTCATTGCATGTGTGTTCTTTTTACTAACAACAACCGGAGTCATTTCATGTGTGTTCTTTTCACATACCACATATGGATCCACCGGTGTCATTGAAATGTGTGTTCTCTTCAGAGACCACACATGGATCCACCAGTGTCATTGCATGTGTGTTCTTTTTACTATCAACAACCAGAGTCATTGAAATGATTGTTCTGTTCACATACCACATAGGGATCCACCAGTGTCATTGAATGTGTGTTCTTTTCACAATCCACCTACGGATCCACCAGTGTCATTGCATGTGTGCTCTTTTTACTAACAACAACCAGAGTCATTGCATGTGTGTTCTCTTCGTAGATGACACATGGATCCACCAGTGTCATTGCATGTGTGTTCTTTTTACTAACAACAACCAGAGTCATTGAAATGTGTGTTCTTTTCACATACCACATATGGATCCACCTATGTCATTGAAATGTGTGTTCTTTTCACAATCCACCTATGGATCCACCAGTGTCATTACATGTGTGTTCTTTTTACTAACAACAACCAGAGTCATTGCATATGTGTTCTCTTTAGAGACCACACATGGATCCACTAGTGTCATTGCATGTGTGTTCTTTTTACTAACAATAACCAGAGTCACTGAAATTTGTGTTCTCTTTATAGACCACACATGGATCCAGAAGTGTCAAGCATGTGTGTTCTTTTTACTAACAACAATGGAGTCATTGCATGTGTGTTCTTTTGACATACCACATGTGGATCCACCATGTCATTGCATGTGTGCTCTTTTCACAATTCACCTGGATCCACAGGTGACAATGCATGTGTGTTATTTTTACTAACAACAACCAGAGTAATCTAAATGTGTGTTCTTTTCACATACCACATATGGATCCATCAGTGTCATTGCATGTGTGTTCTTTTTTACTAACAACAACCAGAGTCATTGCATGTGTGTTCTCTTCAGAGACCACACATGGATCCACCAGTGTCATTGCATATGTCTCTTTTTACTAACAACAACCAGAGTCATTGAAATGTGTGTTCCGTTCAGAGACCACACATGGATCCACCAGTGTCATTGCATGTGTGTTCTTTTTACTAACAATAACCAGTGTCATTGCACCTGTGATCTTTTCACAATCCACCTATGGATCCACCAGTGTCATTGCATGTGTGCTATTTTTACTAACAACCAGAGTCATTTCATGTCTTTCTTTTCACATACCACATATGGATCCACGAGTCATTGAAATGTGTGTTCTTCAAAGACCACACATGGATCCACCTGTTATTGCATGTGCGTTCTTGTTACTAATAACAACCAGAGTCATTGCATGTGTGTTCTTTTCACATGCCATATATGGATCCACCAGTGTCATTGCATGTGTGTTCTTTTCACAATCCACCTATGGATCCACCAGTCTCATTGCATGTGTGTTATTTTTACTAACAACAACTAGAGTCATTTCATGACTTTTCTTTTCACATACCACATATGGAACCACCAGTGTCACTGAAATGTGTGTTCTCTTCAGAGACCACACATGGATCCAGCAGTGTCATTACATGTGTGTTCTTTTTACTAACAACAACTGGAGTCATTGCATGTGTTTTCTTTTCACATACCACATATGGAACAACGAGAGTCATTGCATATGTGCTCTTTTCACAATCCACCTATGGATCCACGAGTGTCATTGCATGTGTGTTCTTTTTACTAACAACAACCAGAGTCATTGCATGTGTGTTCTCTTCAGAGAGCACACATGGATCCACCAGTGTCATTGCATGTGTGTTCTTTTTACTAACAACCACCAGAGTCATTGAAATGTGTGTTCTTTTCACATACCACATACGGATCCACCAGTGTCATGGAAATGTGTGTTCTTTTCACAATCCACCTATGGATCCACTAGTGTTATTGCATGTGTGCTCTTTTTACTAACAACAACCAGAGTCATTTCATGTCTGTTCTCTTCAAAGACCACACATGGATCCACCAGTGTCATTGCATGTGTTATCTTTTTACTAACAACAACCAGAGTCATTGAAATGTGTGTTCTCTTCAGAGACCACATATGGATCCACCAGTGTCATTGCATGTGCGTTCTTTTTACTAACAACAACCAGTGTCATTGCATGTTTGTTCTTTTCACAATGCACCTATGGATCCACCAGTGTCATTGCATGTGTGTTCTTTTTACTAACAACAACCAGAGTCATTGCATGTGTGTTATTTTCACATACCACATATGGATCCACCAGTGTCATTGCATGTGTTCTTTTTACTAACAACAACTACAGTCATTTCATGTGTGTTCTTTTCACATACCACATATGGATCCACCGATGTCATTGAAATGTGTGTTCTCTTCAGAGACCACATATGGATCCACCAGTGTCATTGCATGTGTGTTCTTTTTACTAACAACAACCAGTGTCATTGCATGTTTGTTCTTTTCACAATGCACCTATGGATCCACCAGTGTCATTGCATGTGTGTTCTTTTTACTAACAACAACCAGAGTCATTGCATGTGTGTTATTTTCACATACCACATATGGATCCACCAGTGTCATTGCATGTGTTCTTTTTACTAACAACAACTACAGTCATTTCATGTGTGTTCTTTTCACATACCACATATGGATCCACCGATGTCATTGAAATGTGTGTTCTCTTCAGAGACCACACATGGATCCACCAGTGTCATTGCATGTATGTTCTTTTTACTAACAACAACCAGAGTCATTGAAATGTGTGTTCTCTTCAAAGACCACACATGGATCCACCAGTCTCATTGCATGTGTGTTCTTTTTACTAACAACAACCAGTGTCATTGCATGTGTGTTCTTTTGACAATCCACCTATGGATCCACCAGTGTTATTGCATGTGTGATTTTTTACTAACAACAACCAGAGTCATTTCATGTGTGTTCTTTTCACATACCACATATGGATCCACCAGAGTCATTGAAATGTGTGTTCTCTTCAGAGACCACACATGGATCCACCAATGTTATTGCATGTGTGTTCTTGTTACTAACAACAACCAGAGTCATTGCATGTGTGTTCTTTTCACATACCACATATGGATCAACTAGTGTCATTGCATGTGTGTTCTTTTCACAATCCACCTATGGATCCACCAGTGTCATTGCATGTGTGTTCTTTTTACTAACAACAACCAGAGTCATTGCATGTGTGTTCTTTTCACATACCACATATGGATCCACCAGTGTCATTGCACGTGTGCTCTTTTTACTAACAACAACCAGAGTCATTGCATGTGTGTTCTTTTCACATACCACATATGGATCCACTAGTGTCATTGGATGTCTATTCTTTTCACAATCCACCTATGGATCCACCAGTGTCATTGCATGTGTGTTCTTTTTACTAACAACAACTGGAGTCATTTCATGACTGTTCTTTTCACATACCACATATGGATCCACCAATGTCATTGAATTGTGTGTTCTCTTCAGAGACCACACATGGATCCACCAACGTCATTACATGTGTATTATTTTTACTAACAACAACTGGAGTCATTGCATGTGTGTTCTTTTCACATACCACATACGGATCCACTAGTGTCATTGCATGTGTGCTCTTTCACAATCCACCAGTGTCATTGCATGTGTGATCTTTTCACAATCCACCTATGGATCCACCAGTGTCATTGCATGTGTGCTCTTTTTACTAACAACCAGACTCATTGCATGTGTGTTCTCTTTAGAGACCACACATGGATCCACCAGTGTCATTGCATGTGTGTTATTTTTACTAACAACAACCAGAGCCATTGAAATGTGTGTTCCCTTCAGAGACCACACATGGATCCACCAGTGTCATTGAATGTGTTTACTTCTCACAATCCACCTATGGATCCACCAGTGTCATTGCATGTGTGTTCTTTTTACTAACAACAACCAGAGTCATTGCATGTGTGTTCTCTTCAGAGACCACACATGGGTCCACCAGTGTCATTGAATGTGTGTTCTTTTTACTAACAACCAGAGTCATTGAAATGTGTGTTTTCTTCAAAGACCACACATGGATCCACCAGTGTCATTGCATGTGTGTTCTTTTTACTAACAACAACCAGTCTCATTGCATGTGTGTTCTTTTCACAATCCACCTATGGATCCACCAGTGTTATTGCATGTGTGCTTTTTTTACTAACAACAACCAGAGTCATTTCATGTGTGTTCTTTTCACATACCAGATATGGATCCACCAGAGTCATTGAAATGTGTGTTCTCTTCAGAGACAACACATGGATCCACCAGTGTTATTGCTTATGGGTTCTTGTTACTAACAACAACCAGAGTCATTGCATGTGTGTTGTTTTCACATACCACATATGGATCCACTAGTGTCATTGCATGTGTCTTCTTTTCACAATCCACCTATGGATCCACCAGTGTCATTCCATGTGTGTTATTTTTAATAACAACAACCAGAGTCATTGGATGTGTGTTCTTTTTACTAACAACAACTAGTGTCATTGCATGTGTGTTCTTTTCAAAATCCACCTATGGATCCACTAGTGTCATTGCATCTGTGTTCTTTTTACTAACAACAACCAGAGTCATTGCATGTGTGTTATTTTCACATACCACATATGGATCCACCAGTGTCATTGAAATATGCGTTCTCTTCAGAGACCACACATGTATCCACCAGTGTCATTGCATGTGTGTTCTTTTTACTGACAACAACTAGTGTCATTGCGTGTGTGTTATTTTCAATATCCACCTATGGATCCACCAGCGTCATTGCATGTGTGTTCTTTTTACTAACAACAACCAGAGTCATTGCATGTGTGTTATTTTCACATACCTCATATGGATCCACCAGTGTCATTGCATGTGTGTTCTTTTTACTAACAACAACCGGAGTCATTTCATGTGTGTTCTTTTCACATACCACATATGGATCCACCGGTGTCATTGAAATGTGTGTTCTCTTCAGAGACCACACATGGATCCACCAGTGTCATTGCATGTGTGTTCTTTTTACTATCAACAACCAGAGTCATTGAAATGATTGTTCTGTTCACATACCACATAGGGATCCACCAGTGTCATTGAATGTGTGTTCTTTTCACAATCCACCTACGGATCCACCAGTGTCATTGCATGTGTGCTCTTTTTACTAACAACAACCAGAGTCATTGCATGTGTGTTCTCTTCGTAGATGACACATGGATCCACCAGTGTCATTGCATGTGTGTTCTTTTTACTAACAACAACCAGAGTCATTGAAATGTGTGTTCTTTTCACATACCACATATGGATCCACCTATGTCATTGAAATGTGTGTTCTTTTCACAATCCACCTATGGATCCACCAGTGTCATTACATGTGTGTTCTTTTTACTAACAACAACCAGAGTCATTGCATATGTGTTCTCTTTAGAGACCACACATGGATCCACTAGTGTCATTGCATGTGTGTTCTTTTTACTAACAATAACCAGAGTCATTGAAATTTGTGTTCTCTTTATAGACCACACATGGATCCAGAAGTGTCAGTGCATGTGTGTTCTTTTTACTAACAACAACTGGAGTCATTGCATGTGTGTTCTTTTGACATACCACATGTGGATCCACCAGTGTCATTGCATGTGTGCTCTTTTCACAATTCACCCATGGATCCACCAGTGACAATGCATGTGTGTTATTTTTACTAACAACAACCAGAGTAATCTAAATGTGTGTTCTTTTCACATACCACATATGGATCCATCAGTGTCATTGCATGTGTGTTCTTTTTTACTAACAACAACCAGAGTCATTGCATGTGTGTTCTCTTCAGAGACCACACATGGATCCACCAGTGTCATTGCATATGTCTCTTTTTACTAACAACAACCAGAGTCATTGAAATGTGTGTTCCGTTCAGAGACCACACATGGATCCACCAGTGTCATTGCATGTGTGTTCTTTTTACTAACAATAACCAGTGTCATTGCACGTGTGTTCTTTTCACAATCCACCTATGGATCCACCAGTGTCATTGCATGTGTGCTTTTTTTACTAACAACAACCAGAGTCATTTCATGTCTGTTCTTTTCACATACCACATATGGATCCACCAGAGTCATTGAAATGTGTGTTCTCTTCAAAGACCACACATGGATCCACCTGTGTTATTGCATGTGCGTTCTTGTTACTAATAACAACCAGAGTCATTGCATGTGTGTTCTTTTCACATGCCATATATGGATCCACCAGTGTCATTGCATGTGTGTTCTTTTCACAATCCACCTATGGATCCACCAGTCTCATTGCATGTGTGTTATTTTTACTAACAACAACTGGAGTCATTTCATGACTTTTCTTTTCACATACCACATATGGAACCACCAGTGTCACTGAAATGTGTGTTCTCTTCAGAGACCACACATGGATCCAGCAGTGTCATTACATGTGTGTTCTTTTTACTAACAACAACTGGAGTCATTGCATGTGTTTTCTTTTCACATACCACATATGGAACAACGAGAGTCATTGCATATGTGCTCTTTTCACAATCCACCTATGGATCCACGAGTGTCATTGCATGTGTGTTCTTTTTACTAACAACAACCAGAGTCATTGCATGTGTGTTCTCTTCAGAGAGCACACATGGATCCACCAGTGTCATTGCATGTGTGTTCTTTTTACTAACAACCACCAGAGTCATTGAAATGTGTGTTCTTTTCACATACCACATACGGATCCACCAGTGTCATGGAAATGTGTGTTCTTTTCACAATCCACCTATGGATCCACTAGTGTTATTGCATGTGTGCTCTTTTTACTAACAACAACCAGAGTCATTTCATGTCTGTTCTCTTCAAAGACCACACATGGATCCACCAGTGTCATTGCATGTGTTATCTTTTTACTAACAACAACCAGAGTCATTGAAATGTGTGTTCTCTTCAGAGACCACATATGGATCCACCAGTGTCATTGCATGTGCGTTCTTTTTACTAACAACAACCAGTGTCATTGCATGTTTGTTCTTTTCACAATGCACCTATGGATCCACCAGTGTCATTGCATGTGTGTTCTTTTTACTAACAACAACCAGAGTCATTGCATGTGTGTTATTTTCACATACCACATATGGATCCACCAGTGTCATTGCATGTGTTCTTTTTACTAACAACAACTTCAGTCAGTTCATGAGCTTTCTTTTCACATACCACATATGGATCCACCGATGTCATTGAAATGTGTGTTCTCTTCAGAGACCACATATGGATCCACCAGTGTCATTGCATGTGTGTTCTTTTTACTAACAACAACCAGTGTCATTGCATGTTTGTTCTTTTCACAATGCACCTATGGATCCACCAGTGTAATTGCATGTGTGTTCTTTTACTAACAACAACCAGAGTCATTGCATGTGTGTTATTTTCACATACCACATATGGATCCACCAGTGTCATTGCATGTGTTCTTTTTACTAACAACAACTACAGTCATTTCATGTGTGTTCTTTTCACATACCACATATGGATCCACCGATGTCATTGAAATGTGTGTTCTCTTCAGAGACCACACATGGATCCACCAGTGTCATTGCATGTGTGTTCTTTTTACTAACAACAACCAGAGTCATTGAAATGTGTGTTCTCTTCAAAGACCACACATGGATCCACCAGTCTCATTGCATGTGTGTTCTTTTTACTAACAACAACCAGTGTCATTGCATGTGTGTTCTTTTGACAATCCACCTATGGATCCACCAGTGTTATTGCATGTGTGATTTTTTACTAACAACAACCAGAGTCATTTCATGTGTGTTCTTTTCACATACCACATATGGATCCACCAGAGTCATTGAAATGTGTGTTCTCTTCAGAGACCACACATGGATCCACCAATGTTATTGCATGTGTGTTCTTGTTACTAACAACAACCAGAGTCATTGCATGTGTGTTCTTTTCACATACCACATATGGATCAACTAGTGTCATTGCATGTGTGTTCTTTTCACAATCCACCTATGGATCCACCAGTGTCATTGCATGTGTGTTCTTTTTACTAACAACAACCAGAGTCATTGCATGTGTGTTCTTTTCACATACCACATATGGATCCACCAGTGTCATTGCACGTGTGCTCTTTTTACTAACAACAACCAGAGTCATTGCATGTGTGTTCTTTTCACATACCACATATGGATCCACTAGTGTCATTGGATGTCTATTCTTTTCACAATCCACCTATGGATCCACCAGTGTCATTGCATGTGTGTTCTTTTTACTAACAACAACTGGAGTCATTTCATGACTGTTCTTTTCACATACCACATATGGATCCACCAATGTCATTGAATTGTGTGTTCTCTTCAGAGACCACACATGGATCCACCAACGTCATTACATGTGTATTATTTTTACTAACAACAACTGGAGTCATTGCATGTGTGTTCTTTTCACATACCACATACGGATCCACTAGTGTCATTGCATGTGTGCTCTTTTCACAATCCACCTATGGATCCACCAGTGTCATTGCATGTGTGATCTTTTCACAATCCACCTATGGATCCACCAGTGTCATTGCATGTGTGCTCTTTTTACTAACAACCAGACTCATTGCATGTGTGTTCTCTTTAGAGACCACACATGGATCCACCAGTGTCATTGCATGTGTGTTATTTTTACTAACAACAACCAGAGCCATTGAAATGTGTGTTCCCTTCAGAGACCACACATGGATCCACCAGTGTCATTGCATGTGTGTTCTTTTCACAATCCACCTATGGATCCACCAGTGTCATTGCATGTGTGTTCTTTTTACTAACAACAACCAGAGTCATTGCATGTGTGTTCTCTTCAGAGACCACACATGGGTCCACCAGTGTCATTGAATGTGTGTTCTTTTTACTAACAACCAGAGTCATTGAAATGTGTGTTTTCTTCAAAGACCACACATGGATCCACCAGTGTCATTGCATGTGTGTTCTTTTTACTAACAACAACCAGTCTCATTGCATGTGTGTTCTTTTCACAATCCACCTATGGATCCACCAGTGTTATTGCATGTGTGCTTTTTTTACTAACAACAACCAGAGTCATTTCATGTGTGTTCTTTTCACATACCAGATATGGATCCACCAGAGTCATTGAAATGTGTGTTCTCTTCAGAGACAACACATGGATCCACCAGTGTTATTGCTTATGGGTTCTTGTTACTAACAACAACCAGAGTCATTGCATGTGTGTTGTTTTCACATACCACATATGGATCCACTAGTGTCATTGCATGTGTCTTCTTTTCACAATCCACCTATGGATCCACCAGTGTCATTCCATGTGTGTTATTTTTAATAACAACAACCAGAGTCATTGGATGTGTGTTCTTTTTACATACCACATATGGATCCACCAGTGTCATTACACGTGTGCTCTTTTTACTAACAACAACCAGAGTCATTGAATGTGTGTTCTCTTTAGAGAGCACACATGGATCCACCAGTGTCATTGCATGTGTGTTCTTTTTACTAACACCAACCTTAGTCATTGAAATGTGTGTTCTTTTCAGATACCACATATGGATCCACCAGTGTCATTGCATATGTTCACTTTACTAACAACAACCAGAGTCATTGCATGTGTGTTCTCTTCAAAGACCACACATGGATCCACCAGTGTCTTTGCATGTGTGTTCTTTTTACTAACAACAACCAGAGTCATTGAAATGTGTGTTTTGTTTAAAGACCACACATGGATCCACCAGTGTCATTGCATGTGTGTTCTTTTTACTAACAACAACCAGTGTCATTGCATGTGTGTTGTTTTCACAATCTACCTATGGATCCACCAGTGTCATTACATGTGTGCTTTTTTACTAACAACAACCAGAGTCATTTCATGTGTGTTCTTTTCATATACCTGTAGGGGTTCGTAGCATGGAAAACAAAATTTTCTATCGCATACAAACAAACAAGCCAAGATCTATCTACTAGATTGTAGCAACGAGTCGATGGAATAACTCACCCTCGAAGATTCCAAAGTGTTTAACGAGAGCAGATTCTCGTGGGTGATGTAGTCATGCTCTTCCGATCTCAAGATCACGAGACGATCCTTCCGCGCCACGTTCCAGCAGCGCTCCTGATCGGTCACACGCTCGGTACTCGACGAAGACCTTCCTCTCCCTTGTTCCAAAGAAAATGGAGGTTGTAGCACTCTCCTGCGATTCCTAAGAAGACAACGGCGTGGTACAGGAGGTAGAGGGAAATCCTGCAGGCTTCGCTTTGGCAAGTCTGAGTATGGTGGAGCTTATGAGAGAGGCTATTAGTGGTCTAGTAATTAGACACACCAATTAGAGGGCTCTAAACCAATTAGAAGGCTCTAAACCGAAATAGCTCTAAACCGGGGTCTAGATCTAGGGTTTAGTTTAGAGGATAGGAAACTTGTGTGTGTAAGGAGGGGAGCCCTGCCTCCTTATATAGGTGGGAGGGCTGGCGGCCAAGGGAGGAGTTCCTCCCAACTCGGCCTTGGGAGGTGCGCCGGCCAAGGAGGAACCTCCTCCAACTCGGCCTCCACCAATCCTCCTCTTTTCCCACTTCCCAAAATTGTTGCTTGACTTTCAAACTAGCGTTTGACTTTTCAATTTAGGATTTAAATAAACCCTTTATTTTGGACAGCGAAAACACTTAGTACATGATGCAATCATTCCAACATGCAATGACACATTCATGTACCCTTCCCCGAGTGCCGGACATTCCGGGACCTTCTAGAATGTTCCCGATGAAAACACCTAATCATTCCCCAACTCAAACGGAACTTTCCTTATATGAATCTTATTCTCGGACCATTCCGGATCACCTCGTGATATCCCGGTCCCATCCGAGACTCCGAACAACATTCGGTCTCTTTCTCATAATACCATAACTACTCAAACAACGTCAATCCTTAAGTGTGTCCCTACGGTTCGTGAATTATGCGGACATGATCGAGACACTTCTCCGAACAATAACCAATAGAGGAATATGGAAATTCATATGGCTCCACATATTTCTACGATTACTTTATGATCGAATGAACCACTTACATACGATACCAATTTCCCTTTGTCTCACGATATGTTACTTATCCGAGGTTATGATCGTCGGTATCTCGCATACCTAGTTCATCCTCACATCGATAAGTACTCTTTCTCGTTCCTGATATGTGATCCTTGTGACCAAGTCACATGCTTGCAAGCTAATTGGATGACATTTCACCGAGAGGGCCCAGAGAATATCTATCCGTCATGTGGATGGACAAATCCCACTCTTGATCCATGTGTTTCAACCAATACTTTCCAACACTCAATGCCACCTTTATAGCCACCCCATTACGGTGTGGTGTTTGATGACATCAAAGCATCCATCCAAAGAAAGGTGATATGCATGATCTCATGGTGAAGGAATTAGGTTACTATGTATCGTAAAGCATATAGCAATTGAACTATTGAAATGACTTGATCTTTATGCTACGCTTATCTATAGGAGTATGTCCACCATATCATTCTCCTAACGATATGATCTTGTTGTTGATAACATCTCAATGTTCATGATAGGGAAACCACAATCATCAATCAACCAACAAGCTAGTGAAGTATAGAGGCTATACTAGGGACTTCAAATTAAGTTTACAAATCACACAAGTATTAATGGTTTCCTCTTAATACTATTATAGCATGAATGTAAACATTTATCATAAACACAAAGATATATAATAATAACTTAATTTATTATTTGCTCTAGGGAATTTCTCCAACAGCCTCCCACTTGCACTAGAGTCATCTAATCTAGATTACATGGTAATATACCAAACACCCATGGCAGTTTGGTGTTGGTCATGTTTTGCCCTGGGAGAGGTTTAGTCAACGGATCCGCCACATTCAGATCTGTGTACTTTGCAAATCTTTATATCCCCATCCCGGATATGTTCTCGAATAGCGTGAAAACGCAGCTTGATATGCTTCACTTCTTGTGTGACCTTGGTTCTTGCGCATTGGCTATGGCGCCCATGTTATCACATAGATAGACATTGGGTCCAGCGCACTTGGAACCACACCCTCTGTAATGAACTCTTTCATCCATATCGCTTCTTGTGAAGCCTCCGAAGCGACCATGTATTCCGATTCAGTTGAAGATCTCGCCACAACGCTTTGCTTTGCACTCCTCCAGCTAATCTGCTGCACCATTCAAAATAAATCATTATCCAGTTGTGATTTAGAATCATCCGGATCGGTGTTCCAACTAGCATCGGTGTAACCATTAACAACGAGCTGTTCATCACCTCCATAAGAAAGAACCATATCCTTAGTTCTTCTCAAGTACTTAAGGATGTTTTGATCATTGTCAATGATCCACTCTGGATCACTTTGATATCTGCTAGTTAGACTAACAGCATATGCGATGTCGGGTCTAGTACATAGCATGGCATACATTAGAGATCCTATGGCTGAGGCATAGAGTCTTACTCATCTTTTCTCTATCTTACGCCGATGTCGGACTTTGAGTTTTACTCAAGGTCGTATTAGGCAACATGGGCAAGAACCCTTTCTTGCTATCTTCCATTCCAAACCTCTTTAGAACTTTGTCCAAATATGTACTTTGTGACAATGATATTTGGCGTTTTGATCTATCTCTATAAATCTTTATGCCTAATATGTAAGCTGCTTCGCCAAGATCCTTCAATGAAAAACTATTTTCAAATATTCCTTGACACTTTTAAGAAGGTCTACATCATTCCCAATCAACAATATGTCATCCACATACAGTATTAAGAATGCTACTGAGCTCCCACTCACTTTCTTGTAAACACAAACTTCTCCATAAGTTTGTATAAAACCAAAAATTTAGATTACCTTATCAAAGCGTTGATTCCAACCGGGATGCTTGCTTCAATCCATAGATGGACCGTTGAAGCTTGCATACCTTGTTAGCATCTTTAGGATCGACAAAACCTTTGGGTTGCATCATATACAACTCTTCATCAATGTCTCCATTGAGGAATGCTGTTTTGACATCCATCTGCCATATCTCATAATCGTAATATGCAGCGATTGCTAACATAATCCTCACAGACTTTAGCTTCGCTACTGGTGAGAAAGTCTCATCGTAGTCAACTCCTTGAATTTGTCGAAACCCTTTTGCGACAAGTCGAGCTTTATAGACAGTAACATTACCATCAGCATCTGTTTTCTTCTTGAAAATCCATTTGTTCTCGACAGCCTTCCGGCCATCCGGTAAGTCCACCAAAGTCCATACTTGGTTTTCGTACATGGATCCAATCTCGGATTTCATGGCTTCTTGCCATTTATTGGAATCTGGGCTCATCATCGCTTCCTCATATGTCTCGGGGTCATCGGTGTTGTCCACCAACATGACATTCATAACGGAATCATACCAATCTGGAGTGGTACGAGTTCTCGTTGACCTCCGAGGCTCTGTAGCAACTTCAACCGAAGTTTCATGATCACCATCATTAGCTTCCTCTCTTATTGGTGTAGGCACCACAGGAACTTCTTCCGGTGCTGCGCTACTCGCAATTTCGAGAGAAGGTTCGACAACCTCGTCGAGTTCTACTTTCCTTCCAGTCACTTCTTTCGAGAGAAATTCCTTCTCTAGAAAGGATCCATTCTTAGCAACGAAGATTTTGCCTTCAGATCTATGATAGAAGGTATACCCAATAGTTTCCTTCGGGTATCCTATGAAGACGCATTTTTCCGCTTTGGGTTCAAGCTTGTCCATGTAACTTCTTTACATAGGCCGCATCCCCAAACTTTAAGGAGCGACAATTTAGGTTTCTTCCCAAACCATAATTCATATGGTGTCGTTTCAGCGGATTTAGACGGTGCCCTATTTAAAGTGAATCATTTGTTTCTAATGCATAACCCCAAAATGATAGTGGTAAATCATAAGTGACATCATAGAGCGAACCATATCTAAGAGAGTTCGATTCTGACGTTCAGACACACCATTCTGTTGTGGTGTTCGGCGGTGTCAAGCTGAAAGTATTCCACATTTCTTCAAATGCTCGCCAAACTCGTAACTTAGATATTCACCTCCACGATCGAGCGTAGAAATTTAATCTTCTTGTTACGTTGATTCTCTACCTCACTTTGAAACTCCTTAAACTTCTCGAAAGTTTGGACTTATGTTTCATGAAATAGATATACCCATATCTACTCAAATCATCCGTGAAGGTAAGAACATAACGATAACCATGGCGATGCTACACTCATTGGACCACACACATCGGTATGTATGATTTCCAATAAGTCCGTAGCTCGCTCCATCATACCTGAAAATGGAGTCTTAGTCATTTTACCCATCGGACATGCCGCATCTTTCAAGTGATTCAAAATCAAGTGATTCAAGAAGTCCATCGAATGGAGTTTCTTCATCGCTTCACTCCAATGTGACCAAGGCAGCGATTGCCACATATAGGTCGAATTATCGCTTGATTTCAAGCGTTTAGCCTCAATGTTGTTGATATGTGTATTTCCACTATCGAGATTCAATATGAATAGACCATCTATCAAAGGTGCATGTGCATAAAACATTTTACTCATATAAATCGAACAACCATTATTCTCGGTTTAAACAAGTAACCGTCTACAATAAACAAGATCACGATATAATGTTCATGCTTAATGGGCACCAAATAACAATTATTTAAGTATAAAACTAATCCCGATGGTAGATGAAGAGGTAGCGTCGACCGCGATCACATCAACCTTTGATCCGTTTCTCACGCGCCGTCACCTCGTTCTTCACTAGCTTCCGTTTATTCTGCGGCTCTGTTTGAGTTACAAATATGAGCAACGAACGATATCAAATACCTGGCACTACTACGAATACTAGTGAGATACACATCAATAACATGTATATCAGATATACCTTTCTTCTTGATGTTGCCGTTCTTCAAATCCGCCAAGTACTTTGGGCAATTCCGCTTCGATGACCTTCTCCCTTGCGGTAAAAGCACTCAGTTCAGGCTTAGGTCCAGCCTTGGTCTTCTTCGTCGGCGTGGTAACTTTCTTACCACCCTTCTTGAAGTGTCCTTACGCTTAGACTTGCCTTTCTTGAATTTGGTGGTCTTATTGACCATCAACACTTGGTGCTCTTTCTTGATCTCCACTTCGCAGATTTTAACATAGCAAATAGTTCTGCAACTCTTTGTTCATGTTACGCATGTTGTAGTTCATCACAAAGTTCTTGTAACTTGGTGGTAGTGATTGGAGGATGCGGTAAACCCCCAAAGTATTAGGAATCACTATACCCAAACTTTGAAGTTTATTTGCGTGCCCGGACATCTTAAGCACATGCTCCTTGGGAGCTACCTCTTCCATCTTGTAGTTAAAGAACTTCTGAAGCTTCATAACTTTCAATTGCCGCATGAGTCTCAAAGATTAATTTGAGATCCTCGACAATATCATATGGATCGACTCTTCAAACCTTTTACAAGCTCGATTCTAAACCATACAAGATAGCACACTGAACTATGGAGTCTTGATTCTTCCGGCGAGGTAAACATTCTTTACTTCATCGGTAGCATCAATTTGCAGTGGGTCACCTAGCGGTGCATCAAGCACATAGGTCAAATTACCAATTGTGAGGACAATCCTCAAATTGCGGAACCAATCCATGAAGTTGCTTCCATTGTTTTTCAACTTTTCTTTCTCTAGGAGCATTAAAATTGATGGTAGGGCTGCCATTGATCTACAACATATTTGCAATAGTTTAGACTAAGTTTATGACAAATTGAGTTCAAATTAATTAATGAAATTAAACTAGGTGAACTCCCACTCAAAACAACATCCCTCACATTGTTTTAGTGATCACACGAACCAAATCCACTACATCAACACCGATCATCATGAGAGTTGATATAGTTTCAATGGCGAACAATCATCATGTTCATCATATCTACTATATGATTCATGCTTTACCTTTCGGCGATCCGTGTTCCTGAGGCCATGTCTGTACATGCTAGGCTCGTCAAGATCAAACCTTAGCTACCGCATAAGCAAATCTGGCTTGCTTACGTTGTATTCACCCGCGGAATCAAAGACACCCGATCATCACGTGGTGCTTCGAAGCAGCAAGCTTTGGCAACGGTGCATACTAAGGGTGAACACTTTAGAACTTGAAATTTATGTGCATGAGGGATCATCTTATAATGCTACCGTCGTCTACTAAGCAATACAAGATGCATAAAGGATTAACATCACATGCAATTCATAATATGTGATATGATATGGCCTTTCTTCTTTGTGCTTCCGATCTCCATCTTCAAGCACGAATATGATCTCCATCATCACCGGCATAGCATCAAGGTCAATGACGCATCTTCATGGTTGTCGTCCACCAGCTTCAACTATTACAACTAGTTTGAATAGACACGCAGGTCTTAACAGAAATTAAAGACAACCATATGGCTCCTGCCGGTTGCCAACTTACAATAAGGAACATTGCATACATCAAATATAATCACAATCATGGCCATATCACATCATCAGCACCCTGCAAAACAAAGTTAGACGCTTCTACTTTCTTTGCATATTTTACGTGGTTTGGGGCTTTCCATAAGTGTCGTTCTAACTTACGAACAAGAACCACAACATTGATACTAGCATTGTTGATTACCCGTTGTAAATTGGATCTTTACTATGCTAGGAGAAACAGGCACCCGCAAAGCCACTTATGCAAAACGAGTTGCATGTCAAGCGTGGAGCAAGTCTCATGAACGATGTCATGTAAGGTTAGCCCGGGCCGCTTCATCCCAACATACCGCAAGATGCAAAGTACACAAAAAGCAATCTACAATAAAAGCATCAACGCCCACAATGACCATTGTGTTCTACTCAGCTGTGAGATCTACATATAAACCGGCTCGATACCCTTTGTAGGGGTTCATAGCATGGAAAACAAAATTTTCTATCGCATACAAACAAACAAGCCAAGATCTATCTACTAGATTGTAGCAACGAGTCGATGGAATAACTCACCTCGAAGATTCCAAAGTGTTTAACGAGAGCAGATTCTCGTGGGTGATGTAGTCGTACTCTTTCCGATCTCAAGATCGCGTGAGCGATCCTTCCGGCGCCACGTTCCAAGCAGCGCTCCCTTGATCGGTCACACGTTAAATTTTCGGACGAAGACCTTCCTCTCCTTGTTCCAAAGAGGCGGAGGTTGTAGCACTCTCCTCGCGATTCCTAAAGACAACTGTGGCGTGGTCAGGAGGTAGAGGGAAATCATGAGCAGGCTTCGGTGCAAGTAGTATGGTGGAGCTTATGAGAGAGGCTATTAGTGGTCTAGTAATTAGACACACCAATTAGAGGCTCTAAACCAATTAGAAGGCTCTAAACAAATAGCTCTAAACCGGGTCTAGATCTAGGGTTTAGTTTAGAGGATAGAAACTTGTGTGTGTAAGGAGGAGCCCTGCCCTCCTTATATAGGTGGGAGGGCTGGCGGCCAAGGGAGGTTCCTCCCAACTCGGCCTTGGGAGGTGCGCCGCCAAGGGAGGAACCCTCCTCCAACTCGGCCTCCACCAATCCTCCTCTTTTCCCACTTCCCAAAATTGCCGTTTGACTTTCAAACTAGCCGTTTGACTTTTCAATTTAGGATTTAAATAAACCCTTTATTTTGGACAGCGAAAACACTTAGTACATGATGCAATCATTCCAACATGCAATGACACATTCATGTACCCCTTCCCCCCCGGAGTGCCGGACATTCCGGGACCTTCTAGAATGTTCCCGATGAAAACACCGGAATCATTCCCCAACTCCGAAACGGAACTTTCCTTATATGAATCTTATTCTCCGGACCATTCCGGATCACCTCGTGATATCCCGGATCCCATCCGAGACTCCGAACAACATTCGGTCTCTTTCTCATAATACCATAACTACTCAAACAACGTCGAATCCTTAAGTGTCTCCCTACGGTTCGTGAATTATGCGGACATGATCGAGACACTTCTCCGAACAATAACCAATAGAGGAATCTAGAAATTCATATGGCTCCCACATATTTCTACGATTACTTTGCGATCGAATGAACCACTTACATACGATACCAATTTCCCTTTGTCTCACGATATGTTACTTATCCGAGGTTATGATCGTCGGTATCTCTGCATACCTAGTTCATCCTCGTTACTGATAAGTACTCTTTTCTCGTTCCCGTGATATGTGATCCCTTGTGACCAAGTCACATGCTTGCAAGCTAATTGGATGACATTTCACCGAGAGGGCCCAGAGAATATCTATCCGTCATGTGGATGGACAAATCCCACTCTTGATCCATGTGTTTCAACCAATACTTTCCGAACACTCAATGCCACCTTTATAGCCACCCTGTTACGGTGTGGTGTTTGATGACATCAAAGCATCCATCCAGTAAAGGTGATATGCATGATCTCATGGTCGAAGGAATTAGGTTACTATGTATCAGAAAGCATATAGCAATTGAACTATTGAAATGACTTGATCTTTATGCTACGCTTATCTATAGGAGTATGTCCACCATATCATTCTCCTAACGATATGATCTTGTTGTTGATAACATCTCAATGTTCATGATAGGGAAACCACAATCATCAATCAACCAACAAGCTAGTGAAGTATAGAGGCTATACTAGGGACTTCAAATTAAGTTTACAAATCACACAAGTATTAATGGTTTCCTTCTTAATACTATTATAGCATGAATGTAAACATTTATTATAAACACAAAGATATATATAATAATAACTTACATTTATTATTGCCTCTAGGGCATATCTCCAACAATACCACATATGGATCCACCAGTGTCATTGAAATGTGTGTTCTCTTCAGAGACCACACATGGATCCACCAGTGTTATTGCATGTGTGTTCTTGTTACTAACAACAACCAGAGTCATTGCATGTGTGTTCTTTTCACATACCACATACGGATCCACCAGTGTCATTGCATGTGTGTTCTTTTCGCAATCCACCTATGGATCCACCAGTGTCATTGCATGTGTGTTCCTTTTACTAACAACAACTAGAGTCATTGCATGACTGTTCTTTTCACATACCACATATGGATCCACCAGTGTCATTGAAATGTGTGTTCTCTTCAGAGACCACACATGGATCCACCAGTGTCATTACATGTGTGTTCTTTTTACTAACAACAACTGGAGTCATTGCATGTGTGCTCTTTTCACATACCACATATGGATCCACCAGAGTCATTGAAATGTGTGTTCTTTTCACATACCACCTATGGATCCACCAGTGTCATTGCATGTGTGTTCTTTTTACTAACAACAACCAGAGTCATCGCATGTGTGTTCTCTTCAGAGACCACACATGGATCCACCAGTGTCATTGCATGTGTGTTCTTTTTACTAACAACAACCAGAGTCATTGAAATGTGTGTTCTCTTCAGAGACCACACATGGATACACTAGTGTTATTGCATGTGTGTTCTTTTTACTAACAACAACCAGTGTCATTGCATGTGTGTTCTTTTCACATACCACATATGGATCCACTAGTGTCATTGCATGTGTGCTCATTTTACTAACAACAACCAAAGACATTTCATGTGTGTTCTCTTCAGATACCACACATGGATCCACCAGTGTCATTGCATAGGTGTTCTCTTCAGAGACCACACATGGATCCACCAATGTCATTGCATGTGTGTTCTTGTTACTAACAACAACCAGAGGCATTACTTGTGTGTTCTTTTGACATACCACATATGGATCCACCAGTGTCATTGCCTGTGTGTTCTTTTTACAATCCACCTATGGATCCACCAGTGTCATTGCATGTGTGTTGTTTTTACTAACAACATCAGAGTCATTGCATGTGTGTTCTCTTTAGAGACCACACATGGATCCACCAGTGTCATTGAATGTGTGTTCTTTTAATAACAACAACCAGAGTCACTGAAATGTGTGTTCTCTTCAGAGACCACACATGGATCCACCAGTGTCATTGCATGTGTGTTCTTTTAACTAACAACAACCAGTGTCATTGCATGTGTGTTATTTTCAATATCCACCTATGGATCCACCAGCGTCATTGCATGTGTGTTCTTTTTACTAACAACAACCAGAGTCATTGCATGTGTGTTATTTTCACATACCACATATGGATCCACCAGTGTCATTGCATGTGTGTTCTTTTTACTAACAACAACCAGAGTCATTTCATGTGTGTTCTTTTCACATACCACATATGGATCCACCGGTGTCATTGAAATGTGTGCTCTCTTCAGAGACCACACATGGATCCACCAGTGTCATTGCATGTGTGTTCTTTTTACTATCAACAACCAGAGTCATTGAAATGAGTGTTCTGTTCACATACCACATATGGATCCACCAGTGTCATTGCATGTGTGTTCTTTTCACAATCCACCTACGGATCCACCAGTGTCATTGCATGTGTGCTCTTTTTACCAACAAAAACCAGAGTCATTGCATGTGTGTTCTCTTCGGAGACCACACATGGATCCACCAGTGTCATTGCATGTGTGTTCTTTTTACTAAAAACAACTAGGGTCATTGAAATGTGTGTTCTTTTCACATACCACATATGGATCCACCAGTGTCATTGAAATGTGTGTTCTTTTCACAATCCACCTATGGATCCACCAGTGTCATTATATGTGTGTTCTTTTTACTAACAACAACCAGAGTCATTGCATATGTGTTCTCTTTAGAGACCACACATGGATCCACTAGTGTCATTGCATGTGTGTTCTTTTTACTAACAACAACCAGAGTCATTGAAATGTGTGTTCTCTTCAGAGACCACACATGGATCCACCAGTGTTATTGCATGTGTGTTCTTGTTACTAACAACAACCAGAGTCATTGCATGTGTGTTCTTTTCCCATACCACATATGGATCCACCAGTGTCATTGCATGTGTGTTCTTTTCACAATCCACCTATGGATCCACCAGTGTCATTCCATGTGTGTTCTTTTTACTAACAACAACCAGAGTCATTGCATGTGTGTTCTTTTGACATACCACATATGGATCCACTAGTGTCATTGCACGTGTGCTCTTTTTACTAACAACAACCAGAGTCATTGCATGTGTGTTCTTTTCACATACCACATATGGATCCACTAGTGTCATTGGATGTCTATTCTTTTCACAATCCACCTATGGATCCACCAGTGTCATTGCATGTGTGTTCTTTTTACTAACAACAACTGGAGTCATTTCATGACTGTTATTTTCACATACCACATATGGATCCACCAGTGTCATTGAATTGTGTGTTCTCTTCAGAGACCACACATGGATCCACCAGTGTCATTACATGTGTGTTCTTTTTACTAACAACAACTTGAGTCATTGCATGTGTGTTCTTTTCACATACCTCATACGGATCCACCAGTGTCATCGCATGTGTGCTCTTTTCACAATCCACCTATGGATCCACCAGTGTCATTGCATGTGTGATCTTTTCACAATCCACCTATGGATCCACTAGTGTCATTGCATGTGTGCTCTTTTTACTAACAACAGCCAGACTCATTGCATGTGTGTTCTCTTTAGAGACCACACATGGATCCACCAGTGTAATTGCATGTGTGTTATTTTTACTAACAACAACCAGAGTCATTGAAATGTGTGTTCCCTTCAGAGACCACACATGGATCCACCAGTGTCATTGCATGTGTGTTCTTTTCACAATCCACCTATGGATCCACTAGTGTCATTGCATGTGTGTTCTTTTTACTATCAACAACCAGAGTCATTGCATGTGTGTTCTCTTCAGAGACCACACATGGATCCACCAGTGTCATTGAATGTGTGTTCTTTTTACTAACAACCAGAGTCATTGAAATGTGTGTTCTCTTCAAAGACCACACATGGATCCACCAGTGTCATTACATGTGTGTTCTTTTCACATACCACATATGGATCCACCAGTGTCATTGCAAGTGTGTTCTTATCACAATCCACCTATGGATCCACCAGTGTCATTGCATGTGTGTTATTTTTACTAACAACAACCAGAGTCATTGGATGTGTGTTCTTTTCACATACCACATATGGATCCACCAGTGTCATTGCACGTGTGCTCTTTTTACTAACAACAACCAGAGTCATTGCATGTGTGTTCTCTTTAGAGACCACACATGGATCCACCAGTGTCATTGCATGTGTGTTCTTTTTACTAACACCAACCATAGTCATTGAAATGTGTGTTATTTTCAGATACCACATATAGATCCACCAGTGTCATTGCATGTGTGTTCTTTTTACTAACAACAACCAGAGTCATTGCATGTGTGTTCTCTTCAAAGACCACACATGGATCCACCAGTGTCTTTGCATGTGTGTTCTTTTTACTAACAACAACCAGAGTCATTGTAATGTGTGTTCTCTTCAAAGACCACACATGGATCCACCAGTGTCATTGCATGTGTGTTCTTTTTACTAACAACAACCAGCGTCATTGCATGTGTGTTGTTTTCACAATCCACCTATGGATCCACCAGTGTCATTGCATGTGTGCTTTTTTTACTAACAACAACCAGAGTCATTTCATGTGTGTTCTTTTCACATACCACATATGGATCCACCAGTGTCATTGAAATGTGTGTTCTCTTTAGAGACCACACATGGATCCACCAGTGTTATTGCATGTGTGTTCTTGTTACTAACAACAACCAGAGTCATTGCATGTGTGTCTTTTCACATACCACATATGGATCCACCAGTGTCATTGCATGTGTGTTCTTTTCACAATCCACCTATGGATCCACCAGTGTCATTGCATGTGTGTTCTTTTTACTAACAACAAGTAGAGTCATTGCATGACTGTTCTTTTCACATACCACATATGGATCCACTAGTGTCATTGAAATGTGTGTTCTCTTCAGAGACCACACATGGATCCACCAGTGTCATTACATGTGTGTTCTTTTTACTAACAACAACTGGAGTCATTGCATGTGTGCTCTTTTCACATACCACATATGGATCCACCAGTGTCATTGCATGTGTGCTCTTTTCACAATCCGCCTATGGATTCACAAGTGTCATTGCATGTCTGTACTTTTTACTAACAACCACCAGAGTCATTGAAATGTGTGTTCTTTTCACATACCACCTATGGATCCACCAGTGTCATTGCATGTGTGTTCTTTTTACTAACAACAACCAGAGTCATTGCATGTTTGTTCTCTTCAGAGACCACACATGGATCCACCAGTGTCATTGCATGTGTGTTCTTTTTACTAACAACAACCAGAGTCATTGAAATGTGTGTTCTCTTCAGAGACCACACATGGATCCTGATGTTATTGCATGTGTGTTCTTTTTACTAACAACAACCAGTGTCATTGCATGTGTGTTCTTTTCACATACCACATATGGATCCACTAGTGTTATTGCATGTGTGCTCATTTTACTAACAACAACCAAAGACATTTCATGTGTGTTCTCTTCAGATACCACACATGGATCCACCAGTGTCATTGCATGGGTGTTCTCTTCAGAGACCACACATGGATCCACCAGTGTCATTGCATGTGTGTTCTTGTTACTAACAACAACCAGAGACATTACATGTGTGTTCTTTTCACATACCACATATGGATCCACCAGTGTCATTGCCTGTGTGTTCTTTTCACAATCCACCTATGGATCCACCAGTGTCATTACATGTGTGTTGTTTTTACTAACAACATCAGAGTCATTGCATGTGTGTTCTCTTTAGAGACCACACATGAAACCACCAGTGTCATTGAATGTGTGTTCTTTTACTAACAACAACCAGAGTCATTGAAATGTGTGTTCTCTTCAGAGACCACACATGGATCCACCAGTGTCATTGCATGTGTGTTCTTTTTAGTAACAACAACCAGTGTCATTGCATGTGTGTTCTTTTCAAAATCCACCTATGGATCCACCAGTGTCATTGCATGTGTGTTCTTTTTACTAACAACAACCAGAGTCATTGCATGTGTGTTATTTTCACATACCACATATGGATCCACCAGTGTCATTGAAATGTGCGTTCTCTTCAGACACCACACATGGATCCACCAGTGTCATTACATGTGTGTTCTTTTTACTAACAACAACCAGTGTCATTGCATGTGTGTTATTTTCAATATCCACCTATGGATCCACCAGCATCATTGCATGTGTGTTCTTTTTACTAACAACAACCAGAGTCATTGCATGTGTTTTATTTTCACATACCACATATGGATCCACCAGTGTTATTGCATGTGTGTTCTTTTTACTAACAACAACCGGAGTCATTTCATGTGTGTTCTTTTCACATACCACATATGGATCCACCGGTGTCATTGAAATGTGTGTTCTCTTCAGAGCCCACACATGGATCCACCAGTGTCATTACATGTGTGTTCTTTTTACTATCAATAACCAGAGTCATTGAAATGAGTGTTCTGTTCACATACCACATATGGATCCACCAGTGTCATTGCATGTGTGTTCTTTTCACAATCCACCTACGGATCCACCAGTGTCATTGCATGTGTGCTCTTTTTACTAACAACAACCAGAGTCATTGCATGTGTGTTCTCTTCGGAGACCACAGATGAATCCACCAGTGTCATGGCATGTGTGTTGTTTTTACTAACAACAACCAGAGTCATTGAAATGTGTGTTCCTTTCACATACCACATATGGATCCACCAGTGTCATTGAAATGTGTGTTCTTTTCACAATCCACCTATGGATCCACTAGTGTCATTATATGTGTGTTCTTTTTACTAACAACAACCAGAGTCATTGCATATGTGTTCTCTTTAGAGACCACACATGGATCCACTAGTGTCATTGCATGTGTGTTCTTTTTACTAACAACAACCAGAGTCATTGAAATTTGTGTTCTCTTTACAGACCACACATGGATCCACCAGTGGCAGTGCATGTGTGTTCTTTTTACTAACAACAACTGGAGTCATTGCATGTGTGTTCTTTTCACATACCACATATGGATCCACCAGTGTCATTGCATGTGTGCTCTTTTCACAATTCACCCATGGATCCACCAGTGACAATGCATGTGTGTTATTTTTACTAACAACAACCAGAGTAATTGAAATGTGTGTTCTTTTCACATACCACATATGGATCCACCAGTGTCATTGCATGTGTGTTCTCTTCATAGACCACACATGGATCCACCAATGTCATTGCATGTGTTTCTTTTTACTACCAACAACTAGAGTCATTGAAATGTGTGTTCCCTTCAGAGACCACACATCGATCCACCAGTGTCATTGCATGTGTGTTCTTTTTACTAACAATAACCAGTGTCATTGCATGTGTGTTCTTTTCAAAATCCACCTATGGATCCACCAGTGTCATTGCATGTGTGTTCTTTTTACTAACAACAACCAGAGTCATTGCATGTGTGTTATTTTCACATACCACATATGGATCCACCAGTGTCAGTGAAATGTGCGTTCTCTTTAGACACCACACATGGATCCACCAGTGTCATTGCATGTGTGTTCTTTTTACTAACAACAACCAGTGTCATTGCATGTGTGTTATTTTCAATATCCACCTATGGATCCACCAGCATCATTGCATGTGTGTTCTTTTTACTAACAACAACCAGAGTCATTGCATGTGTTTTATTTTCACATACCAAATATGGATCCGCCAGTGTCATTTCATGTGTGTTCTTTTTACTAACAACAACCGGAGTCATTTCATGTGTGTTCTTTTCACATACCACATATGGATCCACCGGTGTCATTGAAATGTGTGTTCTCTTCAGAGACCACACATGGATCCACCAGTGTCATTGCATGTGTGTTCTTTTTACTATCAATAACCAGAGTCATTGAAATGAGTGTTCTGTTCACATACCACATATGGATCCACCAGTGTCATTGCATGTGTGTTCTTTTCACAATCCACCTACGGATCCACCAGTGTCATTGCATGTGTGCTCTTTTTACTAACAACAACCAGAGTCATTGCATGTGTGTTCTCTTCGGAGACCACAGATGAATCCACCAGTGTCATGGCATGTGTGTTGTTTTTACTAACAACAACCAGAGTCATTGAAATGTGTGTTCCTTTCACATACCACATATGGATCCACCAGTGTCATTGAAATGTGTGTTCTTTTCACAATCCACCTATGGATCCACTAGTGTCATTATATGTGTGTTCTTTTTACTAACAACAACCAGAGTCATTGCATATGTATTCTCTCTAGAGACCACACATGGATCCACTAGTGTCATTGCATGTGTGTTCTTTTTACTAACAACAACCAGAGTCATTGAAATTTGTGTTCTCTTTACAGACCACACATGGATCCACCAGTGGCAGTGCATGTGTGTTCTTTTTACTAACAACAACTGGAGTCATTGCATGTGTGTTCTTTTCACATACCACATACGGATCCACCAGTGTCATTGCAGGTGTGCTCTTTTCACAATTCACCCATGGATCCACAAGTGACAATGCATGTGTGTTATTTTTACTAACAACAACCAGAGTAATTGAAATGTGTGTTCTTTTCACATACCACATATGGATCCACCAGTGTCATTGCATGTGTGTTCTCTTCAGAGACCACACATGGATCCACCAATTTCATTGCATGTGTTTCTTTTTACTAACAACAACCAGAGTCATTGAAATGTGTGTTCCCTTCAGAGACCACACATGGATCCACCAGTGTCATTGCATGTGTGTTCTTTTTACTAACAATAACCAGTGTTATTGCATGTGTGTTCTTTTCACAATCCACCTATGGATCCACCAGTGTCATTGCATGTGTGCTTTTTTACTAACAACAACCAGAGTCAATTCATGTCTATTCTTTTCACATACCACATATGGATCCACCAGAGTCATTGAAATGTGTGTTCTCTTCAGAGGCCACACATGGATCCACCAGTGTTATTGCATGTGTGTTCTTGTTACTAATAACAACCAGAGTCATTGCATGTGTGTTCTTTTCACATGCCATATATGGATCCACCAGTGTCATTGCATGTGTGTTCTTTTCACAATCCACCTATGGATCCACCAGTCTCATTGCATGTGTGTTCTTTTTACTAACAACAACTGGAGTCATTTCGTGACTTTTCTTTTCACATACCACATATGGATCCACCAGTGTCATTGAAATGTGTGTTCTCTTCAGAGACCACACATGGATCCACCAGTGTCATTACATGTGTGTTCTTTTTACTAACAACAACTGGAGTCATTGCATGTGTGTTCTTTTCACATACCACATATTCAACAACGAGAGTCATTGCATGTGTGCTCTTTTCACAATCCACCTATGGATCCACGAGTGTCATTGGATGTGTGTTCTTTTAACTAACAACAACCAGAGTCATTGCATGTGTGTTCTCTTCAGAGAGCACACATGGATCCACCAGTGTCATTGCATATGTGTTCTTTTTACTAACAACCACCAGAGTCATTGAAATGTGTGTTCTTTTCACATACCACATATGGATCCACCAGTGTTATTGAAATGTGTGTTCTTTTCAGAATCCACCTATGGATCCACTAGTGTCATTGCATGTGTGCTCTTTTTACTAACAACAACCAGAGTCATTTCATGTGTGTTCTCTTCAAAGACCACACATTGATCCACTAGTGTCATTGCATGTGTTATCTTTTTACTAACAACAACCAGAGTCATTGAAATGTGTGTTCTCTTCAGAGACCACATATGGATCCACTAGTGTCATTGCATGTTTGTTCTTTTCACAATCCACCTATGGATCCACCAGTCTCATTGCATGTGTGTTCTTTTTACTAACAACAACCAGAGTCATTGCATATGTGTTCTCTTTAGAGACCACACATGGATCCACTAGTGTCATTGCATGTGTGTTCTTTTTACTAACAACAACCAGAGTCATTGAAATGTGTGTTCTCTTTATAGACCACACATGGATCCACCAGTGTCAGTGCATGTGTGTTCTTTTTACTAACAACAACTAGAGTCATTGCATGTGTGTTCTTTTCACATACCACATATGGATCCACCAGTGTCATTGCATGTGTGCTCTTTTCACAATTCACCCATGGATCCACCAGTGACAATGCATGTGTGTTATTTTTACTAACAACAACCAGAGTAATTGAAATGTGTGTTCTTTTCACATACCACATATGGATCCACCAGTGTCATTGCATGTGTGTTCTTTTTTACTAACAACAACCAGAGTCATTGCATGTGTGTTCTCTTCAGAGACCACACATGGATCCACCAGTGTCATTGCATGTGTTTCTTTTTACTAACAACAACCAGAGTCATTGAAATGTGTGTTACCTTTAGAGACCACACATGGATCCACCAATGTCATTGCATGTGTGTTCTTTTTACTAACAATAACCAGTGTCATTGCATGTGTGTTCTTTTCACAATCCACCTATGGATCCACCAGTGTCATTGCATGTGTGCTTTTTTTACTAACAACAATCAGAGTCATTCCATGTCTGTTCATTTCACATACCACATATGGATCCACCAGAGTCATTGAAATGTGTGTTCTCTTTAGAGACCACACATGGATCCACCAGTGTTATTGCATGTGTGTTCTTGTTACTAATAACAACCAGAGTCATTGCATGTGTGTTCTTTTCACATGCCATATATGGATCCACCAGTGTCATTGCATGTGTGTTCTTTTCACAATCCACCTATGGATCCACCAGTCTCATTGCATGTGTGTTCTTCTTACTAACAACAACTGGAGTCATTTCATGACTTTTCTTTTCACATACCACATATGGATCCACCAGTGTCATTGAAATGTGTGTTCTCTTAAGAGACCACACATGGATCCACCAGTGTCATTACATGTGTGTTCTTTTTACTAACAACAACTGGAGTCATTGCATGTGTGTTCTTTTCACATACCACATATGGAACAACCAGAGTCATTGCATGTGTGCTCTTTTCACAATCCACCTATGGATCCACCAGTGTCATTGCATGTGTGTTCTTTTTACTAACAACAACCAGAGTCATTGCATGTGTGTTCTCTTCAGAGACCACACATGGATCCACTAGTGTCATTGCATGTGTGTTCTTTTTACTAACAACCACCAGACTCATTGAAATGTGTGTTCTTTTCACATACCACCTATGGATCCACCAGTGTCATTGCATGTGTGTTCTTTTTACTAACAACAACTAGAGTCATTGCATGTGCATTCTATTCAGAGACCACACATGGATCCACCAGTGTCATTGCATGTGTGTTCTTTTTTACTAACAACAACCAGATACATTGAAATGTGTGTTCTCTTTAGAGACCACACATGGATCCACCAGTGTTATTGCATGTGTGTTCTTTTTACTAACAACAACCAGTGTCATTGCATGTGTGTTCTTTTCACATACCACATATGGATCCACTAGTGTCATTGCATGTGTGCTCATTTTACTAACAACAACCAGAGTCATTTCATGTGTGTTCTCTTCAGATACCACACATGGATCCACCAGTGTCATTGCATGTGTGTTCTCTTCAGAGACCACACATGGATCCACCAGTGTCATTGCATGTGTGTTCTTGTTACTAACAACAACCAGAGTCATTGCATGTGTGTTCTTTTCACATACCACATATGGATCCACCAGTGTCATTGCATGTGTGTTCTTTTCACAATCCACCTATGGATCCACCAGTGTCATTGCATGTGTGTTGTTTTCACAATCCACCTATGGATCCACCAGTGTCATTGCATGTGTGTTCTTTTAACTAACAACAACTAAAGTCATTTCATGACTGTTCTTTTCACATACTACATATGGATCCACAGTGTCATTGAAATGTGTGTTCTCTTCAGAGACCACACATGGATCCACCAGTGTCATTACATGTGTGTTCTTTTTACTAACAACAACTGGAGTCATTGCATGTGTTTTCTTTTCACATACCACATATGGATCCACCAGTGTCATTGCATGTGTGCTCTTTTCACAATCCACCTATGGATCCACCAGTGTCATTGCACGTGTGTTCTTTTTACTAACAACAACCAGAGTCATTGAAATGTGTGTTCTCTTCACATACCACCTATGGATCCACCAGTGTCATTGCATGTGTGTTCTTTTTACTAATAACAACCAGAGTCATTGCATGTGTGTTCTTTTCAGAGACCACACATGGATCCACCAATGTCATTGCATGTGTGTTCTTTTTACTAACAACAACTAGAGTCATTGAAATGTGTGTTCTCTTCAGAGACCACACATGGATCCATGAGTGTCATTGCATGTGTGTTCTATTTACTAACAACAACCAGTGTCATTGCATGTGTGTTCTTTTCATATACCACATATGGATCCACCAGTGTCATTGCATGTGTGCTTTTTTTAATAAGAACAACCAGAGTCATTTCATGTGTGTTCTCTTCAGATACCACACATGGATCCACCAGTATCATTGCATGTGTGTTCTTTTTACTAACAATAACCAGTGTCATTGCATGTGTGTTCTTTTCACAATCGACCTATGGATCCACCAGTGTCATTGCATGTGTGCTTTTTTTACTAACAACAATCAGAGTCATTCCATGTCTGTTCTTTTCACATACCACATATGGATCCACCAGAGTCATTGAAATGTGTGTTCTCTTCAGAGTCCACACATGGATCCACCAGTGTTATTGCATGTGTGTTCTTGTTAGTAATAACAACCAGAGTCATTGCATGTGTGTTCTTTTCACATGCCATATATGGATCCACCAGTGTCATTGCATGTGTGTTCTTTTCACAATCCACCTATGGATCCACCAGTCTCATTGCATGTGTGTTCTTCTTACTAACAACAAGTGGAGTCATTTCATGACTTTTCTTTTCACATACCACATATGGATCCACCAGTGTCATTGAAATGTGTGTTCTCTTCAGAGACCACACATGGATCCACCAGTGTCATTGCATGTGTGTTATTTTTACTAACAACAACTAGAGTCATTGCATGTGTGTTTGTTTCACATACCACATATGGAACAACCATAGTCATTGCATGTGTGCTCTTTTCACAATCCACCTATGGATCCACGAGTGTCATTGCATGTGTGTTCTTTTTACTAATAACAACCAGAGTCATTGCATGTGTGTTCTCTTCAGGGACCACACATGGATCCAACAGTGTCATTGCATGTGTGTTCTTTTTACTAACAACAACCAGAGTCATTGAAATGTGTGTTCTTTTCACATACCACATATGGATCCACCAGTGTCATTGAATTGTGTGTTCTTTTCACAATCCACCTATGGATCCACCAGTGTCATTGCATGTGTGCTCTTTTTACTAACAACAACTAGAGTCATTTCATGTGTGTTCTCTTCAAAGACCACACATGGATCCACCAGTGTCATTGCATGTGTTATGTTTTTACTAACAACAACCAGAGTCATTAAAATGTGTGTTCTCTTGAGAGACCACACATGGATCCACCAGTGTCATTGCATGTGTGCTTTTTTACTAAGAACAACCAGAGTCATTTCATGTGTGTTCTCTTCAGATACCACACATGGATCCACCAGTGTCATTGCATGTGTGTTATCTTCAGAGACCACACATGGATCCACCAGTGTCATTGCATGTGTGTTCTTGTTACTAACAACAACCAGAGTCATTACATGTGTGTTCTTTTCACATACCACACATGGATCCACCAGTGGCATTGCATGTGTGTTCTTTTCACAATCCACCTATGGATCCACCAGTGTCATTGCACGTGTGTTCTTTTTACTAACAACAACCAGAGTCATTGCATGTGTTTTCTCTTCAGAGACCACAAATAGATCCACCAGTGTCATTTAATGTGTGTTCTTTTTACTAAAAACAACCAGAGTCCTTGAGATGTGTGTTCTCTTCAGAGATCACACATGGATCCACTAGTGTCGTTGCATGTGTGTTCTTTTTAGTAACAACAACCAGTGTCATTGCATGTGTGTTATTTTCACAATCCACCTATGGATCCACCAGTGTCATTGCCTGTGTGCTTTTTTTTACTAACAACAACCAGAGTTATTTCATGTGTGTTCTTTTCACATACCATATATGGATCCACCAGAGTCATTGAAATGTGTGTTCTCTTCAGAGACCACACATGATCCACCAGTGTTATTGAATGTGTGTTCTTGTTACTAACAACAACCAGAGTCATTGCATGTGTGTTCTTTTCACATACCACATATGGATCCACCAGTGTCATTGCATGTGTGTTCTTTTCACAATCCACCTATGGATCCACCAGTGTCATTGCATGTGTGTTCTTTTTACTAACAACAACCAGAGTCATTGAAATGTGTGTTCTCTTCAGAGACCACATATGGATCCATCAGTGTCATTGCATGTGTGTTCTTTTTACTAACAACAACCAGTGTCATTGCATGTTTGTTCTTTTCACAATCCACCTATGGATCCACCAGTGTCATTGCATGTGTGTTCTTTTTACTAACAACAACCAGAGTCATTGCATATGTGTTCTCTTTAGAGACCACACATGGATCCACTAGTGTCATTGCATGTGTGTTGTTTTTACTAACAACAACAAGAGTCATTGAAGTGTGTGTTCTCTTTACAGACCACACATGGACCCACCAGTGTCAGTGCATGTGTGTTCTTTTTACTAACAACAACTGGAGTCATTGCATGTGTGTTCTTTTCACATACCACATATGGATCAACCAGTGTCAATGCATGTGTGCTCTTTTCACAATTCACCCATGGATCCACCAGTGACAATGCATGTGTGTTATTTTTACTAACAACAACCAGAGTAATTGAAATGTGTGTTCTTTTCACATACCACATATGGATCCGCCAGTGTCATTGCATGTGTGTTCTTTTTTACTAACAACAACCAGAGTCATTGCATGTGTGTTCTCTTCAGAGACCACACATGGATCCACCAGTGTCATTGCATGTGTTTCTTTTTACTAACAACAACCAGAGTCATTGAAATGTGTGTTCTCTTCAGAGACCACACATGGATTCACCAGTGTCATTGCATGTGTGTTCTTTTTACTAAAAACAACAGTGTCATTGCATGTGTGTTCTTTTCACAATCCACCTATGGATCCACCAGTGTCATTGCATGTGTGCTTTTTTTACTAACAACAACCAGAGTCATTTCATGTATGTTCTTTTCACATACCACATATGGATCCACCAAAGTCATTGAAATGTGTGTTCTCTTCAGAGACCACACATGGATCCACCAGTGTCATTGCATGTGTGTTCTTTTAACTAACAACAACTAAAGTCATTTCATGAACGTTCTTTTCACATACTACATATGGATCCACAGTGTCATTGAAATGTATGTTCTCTTCAGAGACCACACATGGATCCACCAGTGTCATTGCATGTGTGTTCTTTTTACTAAGTACAACTGGAGTCATTGCATGTGTTTTCTTTTCACATACCACTTATGGATCCACCAGTGTCATTGCATGTGTGCTCTTTTCATAATCCACCTATGGATCCACTAGTGTCATTGCGCGTTTGTATTCTTTTTACTAACAATAACCAGAGTCATTGAAATGTGTGTTCTCTTCAGAGACCACATATGGATCCAGCAGTGTCATTGCATGTGTGTTCTTTTTACTAACAACAACCAGTGTCATTCCATGTGTGTTCTTTTCAGAGACCACACATGGATCCACCAATGTCATTGCATGTGTGTTCTTTTTACTAACAACAACTAGAGTCATTGAAATGTGTGTTCTCTTCAGAGACCACACATGGATCCATGAGTGTCATTGCATGTGTGTTCTATTTACTAACAACAACCAGTGTCATTGCATGTGTGTTCTTTTCATATACCACATATGGATCCACCAGTGTCATTGCATGTGTGCTTTTTTTAATAAGAACAACCAGAGTCATTTCATGTGTGTTCTCTTCAGATACCACACATGGATCCACCAGTATCATTGCATGTGTGTTCTTTTTACTAACAATAACCAGTGTCATTGCATGTGTGTTCTTTTCACAATCCACCTATGGATCCACCAGTGTCATTGCATGTGTGCTTTTTTTACTAACAACAATCAGAGTCATTCCATGTCTGTTCTTTTCACATACCACATATGGATCCACCAGAGTCATTGAAATGTGTGTTCTCTTCAGAGTCCACACATGGATCCACCAGTGTTATTGCATGTGTGTTCTTGTTACTAATAACAACCAGAGTCATTGCATGTGTGTTATTTTCACATGCCATATATGGATCCACTAGTGTCATTGCATGTGTGTTCTTTTTACTAACAACAACTAGAGTCATTTCATGACTTTTCTTTTCACATACCACATATGGATCCACCAGTGTCATTGAAATGTGTGTTCTCTTCAGACACCACACATGGATCCACCAGTGTCATTACATGTGTATTCTTTTTACTAACAACAACTGGAGTCATTGCATGTGTGTTCTTTTCACATACCACATATGGAACAACCAGAGTCATTGCATGTGTGCTCTTTTCACAATCCACCTATGGATCCACCAGTGTCATTGCATGTGTGTTCTTTTTACTAACAACAACCAGAGTCATTGCATGTGTGTTCTCTTCAGAGACCACACATGGATCCACCAGGGTTATTGCATGTGTGTTCTTTTTACTTACAACCACCAGAGTCATTGAAATGTGTATTCTTTTCACATACCACATATGGATCCACCAGTGTCATTGAAATGTGTGCTTTTTTACTAACAACAACCAGAGTCATTTCATGTGTGTTCTTTTCACATACCACATATGGATCCACCAGCGTCATTGAAATGTGTGTTCTCTTCAGAGACCACACATGGATCCACCAGTGTTATTGCATGTGTGTTCTTGTTACTAACAACAACCAGAGTCATTGCATGTGTGTTCTTTTCACATACCACATATGGATCCACCAGTGTCATTACATGTGTGTTCTTTTCGAAATCCACCTATGGATCCACCAGTGTCATTGCATGTGTGTTCTTTTTACTAACAACAACTAGAGTCATTGCATGACTGTTCTTTTCACATACCACATATGCATCCACCAGTGTCATTGAAATGTGTGTTCTCTTCAGAGACCACACATGGATCCACCAGTGTCATTGCATGTGTGTTCTTTTTACTAACAACAACTGGAGTCATTGCATGTGTGTTCTTTTCACATACCACATATGGATCCACCAGTGTCATTGCATGTGTGCTATTTTCACAATCCACCTATGGATCCACCAGTGTCATTGCATGCCTGTTCTTTTTACTAACAACCACTAGAGTCATTGAAATGTGTGTTCATTTCACATACCACCTATGGATCCACGAGTGTCATTGCATGTGTGTTCTTTTTACTAACAACAACCAGAGTCATTGCATGTGTGTTCTCTTCAGAGACCACACATGGATCCACCAGTGTCATTGCATGTGTGTTGTTTTTACTAACAACAACCAGAGTCATTGAAATGTGTGTTCTCTTCATAGACCACACATGGATCCACTAGTGTTATTGCATGTGTGTTCTTTTTACTAACAACAACCAGTGTCATTGCATGTGTGTTCTTTTCATATACCACATATGGATCCACTAGTGTCATTGCATGTGTGCTCATTTTACTAACAACAACCAGAGTCATTTCATGTGTGTTCTCTTCAGATACCACACATGGATCCACCAGTGTCATTGCATGTGTGTTCTCTTCAGAGACCACACATGGATCCACCAGTGTCATTGCATGTATGTTCTTGTTACTAACAACAACCAGAGTCATTGCATGTGTGTTCTTTTCACATACCACATATGGATCCACCAGTGTCATTGCATGTGTGTTCTTTTCACAATCCACCTATGGATCCACCAGTGTCATTGCATGTGTGTTCTTTTGACTAACAACAACTGGAGTCATTTCATGACTGTTCTTTTCACATACCACATATGGATCCACCAGTGTCATTGAAATGTGTGTTCTCTTCAGAGACCACACATGGATCCACCAGTGTCATTGCATGTGTGTTCTTTTTACTAACAACAACTAGAGTCATTGCATGTGTGTTCTTTTCACATACCACATATGGATCCACCAGTGTCATTGCATGTGTGCTCTTTTCACAATCCACCTATGGATCCACAGTGTCATTGCATGTGTGTTCTTTTTACTAACAACAACCAGAGTCATTGAAATGTGTGTTCTTTTGAGACCACACATGGATCCACAGTGTCATTGCATGTGTGTTCTTTTACTAACAACAACTAGAGTCATTGCATGTGTTCTTTTCACATACCACATATGGATCCACCAGTGTCATTGCATGTGTGTTCTTTTCACAATCCACCTATGGATCCACCAGTGTCATTGCATGTGTGTTCTTTTTACTAACAACAACTAGAGTCATTTCATGTGTGTTCTCTTCAGAGACCACACATGGATCCACGAGTGTCATTGCATGTGTGTTCTTTTTACTAACAACAACCAGAGTCATTGAAATGTGTGTTCTCTTCAGAGACCACACATGGATCCACCAGTTTCATTGCATGTGTGCTTTTTTACTAAGAACAACCAGAGTCATTGCATGTGTGTTCTTTTCTGAGACCACACATGGATCCACCAATGTCATTGCATGTGTGTTCTTTTTACTAACAACAACTAGAGTCATTGAAACGTGTGTTCTCTTCAGAGACCACACATGGATCCATGAGTGTCATCGCATGTGTGTTCTATTTACTAACAACAACCAGTGTCATTGCATGTGTGTTCTTTTCATATACCACATATGGATCCACCAGTGTCATTGCATGTGTGCTTTTATTAATAAGAACAACTAGAGTCATTTCATGTGTGTTCTCTTCAGATACCACACATGGATCCACCAGTGTCATTGCATGTGTGTTCTCTTCAGAGACCACACATGGATCCACCAGTGTCATTGCATGTGTGTTCTTGTTACTAACAACCAGAGTCATTGCATGTGTGTTCTTTTCACATACCACATATGGATCCACCAGTGGCATTGCATGTGTGTTCTTTTCACAATCCACCTATGGATCCACCAGTGTCATTGCATGTGTGTTCTTTTTACTAACAACAACTGGAGTCATTTCATGACTTTTCTTTTCACATACCACATATGGAGCCACCAGTGTCATTGAAATGTGTGTTCTCTTCAGAGACCACACATGGATCCACAAGTGTCATTGCATGTGTGTTATTTTTACTAACAACAACTAGAGTCATTGCATGTGTGTTTGTTTCACATACCACATATGGAACAACCAGAGTCATTGCATGTGTGCTCTTTTCACAATCCACCTATGGATCCACGAGTGTCATTGCATGTGTGTTCTTTTTACTAACAACAACCAGAGTCGTTGCATGTGTGTTCTCTTCAGAGACCACACATGGATCCAATAGTGTCATTGCATGTGTGTTCTTTTTACTAACAACAACCAGAGTCATTGAAATGTGTGTTCTTTTCACATACCACATATGGATCCACCAGTGTCATTGAATTGTGTGTTCTTCTCACAATCCACCTATGGATCCACCAGTGTCATTGCATGTGTTCTCTTTTTACAAACAACAACTTGAGTCATTTCATGTATGTTCTCTTCAAAGACCACACATGGATCCACCAGTGTCATTGCATGTGTTATGTTTTTACTAACAACAACCAGAGTCATTGAAATGTGTGTTCTCTTCAAAGACCACACATGGATCCACCAGTTTCATTGCATGTGTGCTTTTTTACTAAGAACAACCAGAGTCATTTCATGTGTGTTCTCATCAGATACCACACATGGATCCACCAGTGTCATTGTATGTGTGTTATCTTCAGAGACCACACAAGGATCCACCAGTGTCATTGCATGTGTGTTCTTGTTACTAACAACAACGAGAGTCATTACATGTGTGTTCTTTTCACATACCACATATGGATCCACCAGTGGCATTGCATGTGTGTTCTTTTCACAATCCACCTATGGATCCACCAGTGTCATTGCATGTGTGTTCTTTTTACTAACAACAACCAGAGTCATTGCATGTGTTTTCTCTTTAGAGACCACAAATGGATCCACCAGTGTCATTTCATGTGTGTTCTTTTTACTAAAAACAACCAGAGTCCTTGAGATGTGTGTTCTCTTTAGAGATCACACATGGATCCACTAGTGTCGTTGCATGTGTGTTCTTTTTACTAACAACAACCAGTGTCATTGCATGTGTGTTATTTTCACAATCCACCCATGGATCCACCAGTGTCATTGCATGTGTGCTTTTTTTTACTAACAACAACCAGAGTCATTTCATGTGTGTTCTTTTCACATACCACATATGGATCCACCAGAGTCATTGAAATGTGTGTTCTCTTCAGTGACCACACATGATCCACCAGTGTTATTGAATGTGTGTTCTTGTTACTAACAACAACCAGAGTCATTGCATGTGTGTTCTTTTCACATACCACATATGGATCCACCAGTGTCATTGCATGTGTGTTCTTTTCACAATCCACCTATGGATCCACCAGTTTCATTGCATGTGTGTTCTTTTTACTAACAACAACCAGAGTCATTGCATGTGTCTTCTTTTCACATACCACATATGGATCCACCAGTGTCATTGCATGTGTGCTCTTTTTACTAACAACAACTAGAGTCATTGCATGTGTGTTCTCTTTAGAGACCACACATGGATCCACTAGTGTCATTGCATGTGTTTTATTTTTACTAACAACAACCATAGTCATTGAAATGTGTGTTCTTTTCACATACCACATATGAATCCACTAGTGTCATTGTATGTGTGTTCCTTTTACTAACAACAACCAGAGTCATTGCATGTGTGTTCTCTTTAGAGACCACACATGGATCCACCAGTGTCATTGCATGTGTGTTCTTTTTACTAACAACAACCAGAGTCATTGAAATGTGTGTTCTCTTTAGAGACCACACATGGATCCACCAGTCTCATTGCACGTGTGTTCTTTTTACTAACAACCAGTGTCATTGCATGTCTGTTCTTTTCACAGTCCACCTATGGATCCATCAGTGCCATTGCATGTGTGCTTTTTTTACTAACAACAACCAGAGTCATTTCATGTGTGTTCTTTTCAGATACCACATATGGATCCACCAGGGTCATTGAAATGTGTGTTCTCTTCAGAGACCACACATGGATCCAGCAGTGTCATTGCATGTGTGTTCTTTTTAATAACAACAACTAGAGTCATTTCATGACTTTTCTTTTCACATACCACATATGGAGCCACTAGTGTCATTGAAATGTGTGTTCTCTTCAGAGACCACACATGGATCCACCAGTGTCATTGCATGTGTGTTATTTTTACTGACAACAACTAGAGTCATTCCATGTGTGTTTGTTTCACATACCACATATCGAACAACCAGAGTCATTGCATGTGTGCTCTTTTCACAATCCACCTATGGATCCACGAGTGTCATTGCATGTGTGTTCTTTTTACTAACAACAACCAGAGTCATTGCATGTGTGTTCTCTTCAGAGACCACACATGGATCCAACAGTGTCATTGCATGTGTGTTCTTTTTACTAACAACAACCAGAGTCATTGAAATGTGTGTTCTTTTCACATACCACATATGGATCCACCAGTGTCATTTAAATGTGTGTTCTTTTCACAATCCATCTATGGATCCACCAGTGTCATTGCATGTTTGCTCTTTTTACTAACAACAACTAGAGTCATTTCATGTGTGTTCTCTTCAAAGACCACACATGGATCCACCAGTGTCATTGCATGTGTTATGTTTTTACTAACAACAACCAGAGTCATTAAAATGTGTGTTCTCTTCAGAGACCACACATGGATCCACCAGTGTCATTGCATGTGTGCTTTTTAACTAAGAACAACCAGAGTCATTTCATGTGTGTTCTCTTCAGATACCACACATGGATCCACCAGTGTCATTGCATGTGTGTTATATTCAGAGACCACACATGGATCCACCAGTGTCATTGCATGTGTGTTCTTGTTACTAACAACAACCAGAGTCATTGCATGTGTGTTCTTTTCACATACCACATATGGATCCACCAGTGGCATTGCATGTGTGTTCTTTTCACAATCCACCTATGGATCCACCAGTGTCATTGCATGTGTGTTCTTTTTACTAACAACAACCAGAGTCATTGCATGTGTTTTCTCTTCAGAGACCACAAATGGATCACCAGTGTCATTTCATGTGTGTTCTTTTTACTAAAAACAACCAGAGTCCTTGAGATGTGTGTTCTCTTCAGAGATCACACATGGATCCACTAGTGTCGTTGCATGTGTGTTCTTTTTACTAACAACAACCAGTGTCATTGCATGTGTGTTATTTTCACAATCCACCTATGGATCCACCAGTGTCATTGCATGTGTGCTTTTTTACTAACAACAACCAGAGTCATTTCATGTGTGTTCTTTTCACATACCACATATGGATCCACCAGAGTCATTGAAATGTGTGTTCTCTTCAGAGACCACACATGGATCCACCAGTGTTATTGAATGTGTGTTCTTGTTACTAACAACAACCAGACTCATTGCATGTGTGTTCTTTTCACATACCACATATGGATCCACCAGTGTCATTGCATGTGTGTTCTTTTCACAATCCACCTATGGATCCACCAGTGTCATTGCATGTGTGTTCTTTTTACTAACAACAACCAGAGTCATTGCATGTGTGTTCTTTTCACATACCACATATGGATCCACCAGTGTCATTGCATGTGTGCTCTTTTTACTAACAACAACCAGAGTCATTGTATGTGTGTTCTCTTTAGGGACCACACATGGATCCACCAGTGTCATTGCATGTGTTTTATTTTTACTAACAACAAACATAGTCATTGAAATATGTGTTCTTTTCACATACCACATATGGATCCACTAGTGTCATTGCATGTGTGTTCTTTTTACTAACAACAACCAGAGTCATTGCATGTGTGTTCTCTTTAGAGACCACACATGGATCCACCAGTGTCATTGCGTGTGTTCTTTTTACTAACAACTACCAGAGTCATTGAAATGTGTGTTCTCTTCAGAGACCACACATGGATCCACCAGTCTCATTGCATGTGTGCTCTTTTTACTAACAACCAGTGTCATTGCATGTGTGTTCTTTTCACAATCCACCTATGGATCCACCAGTGCCATTGCATGTGTGCTTTTTTTACTAACAACAACCAGAGTCATTTCATGTGTGTTCTTTTCAGATACCACATATGGATCCACCAGTGTCATTGAAATGTGTGTTCTCTTCAGAGACCGCACATGGATCCACCAGTGTTATTGCATGTGTGTTCTTGTTACTAACAACAACCAGACTCATTGCATGTGTGTTCTTTTCACATACCACATATGGATCCACCAGTGTCATTGGATGTGTGTTCTTTTCACAATCCACCTATGGATCCACCAGTGTCATTGCATGTGTGTTCTTTTTACTAACAACAACTTTAGTCATTTCATGACTGTTCTTTTCACATACTACATATGGATCCACAGTGTCATTGAAATGTGTGTTCTCTTCAGAGACCACACATGGATCCACCAGTGTCATTACATGTGTGTTCTTTTTACTAACAACTACTAGAGTCATTGCATGTGTTTTCTTTTCACATACCACATATGGATCCACCAGTGTCATTGCATGTGTGCTCTTTTCACAATCCACCTATGGATCCACCAGTGTCATTGCACGTGTGTTCTTTTTACTAACAACAACCAGAGTCATTGAAATGTGTGTTCTCTTCACATACCACCTATGGATCCACCAGTGTCATTGCATGTGTTTTCGTTTTACTAACAACAACCAGAGTCATTGCATGCGTGTTCTTTTCAGAGACCACACATGGATCCACCAATGTCATTGCATGTGTGTTCTTTTTACTAACAACAACTAGAGTCATTGAAATGTGTGTTCTCTTCAGAGACCACACATGGATCCATGAGTGTCATTGCATGTGTGTTCTATTTACTAACAACAACAAGTGTCATTGCATGTGTGTTCTTTTCATATACCACATATGGATCCACCAGTGTCATTGCATGTGTGCTTTTTTTAATAAGAACAACCAGAGTCATTTCATGTGTGTTCTCTTCAGATACCACACATGGATCCACCAGTCTCATTGCATGTGTGTTATCTTCAGAGACCACACATGGATCCACCAGTGTCATTGCATGTGTGTTCTTGTTACTAACAACAACCAGAGTCATTGCATGTGTGTTCTTTTCACATACCACATATGGATCCACCAGTGGCATTGCATGTGTGTTCTTTTCACAATACACCTATGGATCCACCAGTGTCATTGCATGTGTGTTCTTTTTACTAACAACAACTGGAGTCATTTCATGACTGTTCTTTTCACATACCACATATGGATCCACCAGTGTCATTGAAATGTGTGTTCTCTTCAGATACCACACATGGATCCACTAGTGTCATTGCATGTGTGTTCTTTTTACTAACAACAACTGGAGTCATTGCATGTGTGTTCTTTTCACATACCACATATGGATCCACCATTGTCATTGCATGTGTCCTCTTTACACAATCCACCTATGGATCCACCAGTGTCATTGCATGTGTGTTCTTTTTACTAACAACAACTGGAGTCATTTCATGACTATTCTTTTCACATACCACATATGGATCCACCGGTGTCATTGAAATGTGTGTTCTTCTCATTAACCACAGCTTGAGTCATTGGATGTGTGTTCTCTTCAGAGACCACGTATTTATCCACTAGTGTCATTGAAATGTGTATTATTTTTAACTACAACTGTTTTGGCCAGAAACAATCGGGATGCAGAGCTAACCAGCAACCGCTCTGGGCTTCTACAAGACACGATCCCCGATTGTTAGGCGCCGTTGGATTGGGGTGCGTGGACGATTGTGATGTCCTTCGCGAGGGAGATCCACGAGAAGTATGTTCTGCGAACTGATTGGCGATGTATGACGCTGGGCCCTACGCCCTTATCCCCTTAACCTCGGGGCCGAAGATCAGATCGTGTTCCTTCATCGCCATGGAGAGGGAGAGGCCCAAACTCATCTTGCACGAGGCTCAGATGTCCGCCCACTACGACATACTCGTGCCGCCGTTTGCGAGGCTTCCGGCCGGCTTCAAGCTTAGCTATGCCGGGGTTCCTTCCGTGCCGCTCTTCCGCGACAACATGTTGGCGAGGCAGATCGAGGAGCGCCACCGCTAGCTGTCAGAGCGGAAGAGAGCAATGGCACGGTACTCGCGTACGAGCGCGTACTGGCGAAAGCTGTTCAAGAAGGAGCGGGTTGCGTTGATTGAGCTATGCGGAACCCACCGGCGGGAGATCCACCCGGATCTGCGCAACCGAAGGAGGCGCTCAAGCGATGTCGGGCATACGACCTCCATCATATCGATGACGCCGTGAAGAATCCATGAGGAGGAGGAACACTGCCGGTAACGTCGGCATAGATTCCGACGCGGAGGAGCCTGGCGGCAACACGGACAACATCATCAATGATGGAGATTGCAGGAGCGTCATAGTCGATTGGGGCCACTTAAGCATAAATTAAATCTTTGTACGGTATCTTAATCCGCTCTTTGGATCTGGGTCACTTGAGTCATGGTCGATTATCGTCATAATCTATATATGTTTGCCATGTTTTAGTTGTCTTTGTGTTTGAAACTAGTTGATCGAAACTCGTCTGATCCCGAAAATAAAGTCCGCACATTCCTGGCATATCTTATGGGACAATACGCTGACTCTGCTCCCAGCACTTGATGGCACAGCCATAATTTGGAGTGCGCCAGAGGAGAAGGGATTGAGCGTGTTGTAATAGTATACTACTCCTGTCCAGATATAACTGACTTAGTTTTTTTTAGATATTTAATAAATGTGTATATACCCAAAACATGTCTAGTTACATGTTTTAGGTTTCTCTATCTTTCAAACTAATCAAAAGTCGTCAAATTCTGAACAAACAAAGTCATTGCATTCACACCTGATGGGACAATACGCTGACTCTGCTACTTGATGGCACAGCCATAATTCTAGAGTGTGCCAGAGGAGATGGGAATGCAAGGGAGATGGGAACTAGTAGCCGCGTCCAAACGCAGGTAAAAAATTAATGTAATAATATTTAAAAAAATTGTAATCTCGTCCACGTGACCCCATCACAGACACGTTGCACGCGCCAGATATAAATAAAGACGACGCGGCTAGTTCAGTTTCAATGATATAATTCAACATACGACGTTACTGTGCCCGCATCTTTCTGCTCCTCTTATTATTCTGCTAGCCCACGCTGCATTATGCATCAGTTGATGAGGATAAAAAAAATGATAAAATGGCAAATAAAACAATTTTTAAGCTTACCTTTCATCCGGAGAATCATACAAAGATGAAATTGGCAGGGATTTATTATTTCTCCTGCAGTTAGCCGAAAGATCCTCAAGAACATCCTCAATCACCCCTGCAACTTCTTCATATTCTAATACACCTCCATTATTTGCCCTTTCCTCCCCGTTCCGCTTACCCTTTTGTTTCTTTTCACACCCTTTTCTCGCCGGCGCCTCCACTTCTTCATGAATTGGCTGCTTACGTACGTTTTCCTCCGAGTGCTCATCACCGTCTTCGCGCTGCTCTTTCGCCAGTTCTGGCTGAGAAGCCTCATTTTCTGCCACCGGGGTGTGAACAGGGACAATATCATGTGTAACTGGGTTTTTGCACAACCTCTTGATATGGCCGAATCCGCCACAACGTTTGCATTTCCTTTTCCTAACTCCCAGCCTTGGACCTTTATCGGTGGAGGCTTCGATCCTTAGCTTTCTAGGCCTCCCAGGTGGCCTCCTAAGAACTGGTGGTTGAAGTTTGAACCCTGGATTGACAATCTCCCAATCATTTTCATCAGCCATAGGTGGTATGTTTTCTGCATAAGTTGTAGCAAACTTGTCCACGGAGAAATAGTTGTCGACATAGTTCTCTATTTCAGCTTCGTTAGCTCTAAGCTTTAAGATGAAGTAAATTGCATGGTGACATGGCAAACCAGTAATCTGCCACTGCCTGCATAAACAAGTCTTGTTTCCAATGTCTATAGTGTACCTCTGTTCACTTCCACACTTGTATTCTGCATAAACCTCAACCAATGTTCTGGAACTTCTGATCATCCTCATCTTTATCGTTCTCATTGCCCTGGTTCTTGCATTCAGTAACATAACCACCTTTGGAACTATTTTATGGCCTAAAAAATTTCTTGCACAAATTCTTTGCCTTAAATCTATCTTCACCATTATGCACTGTCTTATTGCATCCAACAAAATAACAATTCCAAGTGTCTTCATGCCCGAAATCTTATCATTGAAACTCTATGCCAAATTATTGCAAACAAAATCCACCTTGCTTAACTCACCAAACTTGCTTCTGGCCCATAGCTTGGTGTGATGTTCTTCAAGGTATTTTTTCACCTTTGGCACTACATACATGTTCTGCGAGTAAGTAGCATGCGTGCTTGGGGTGTATGTGTATGCTGATCGCCACAAGTCCTCTTCAAAGATCTTTCCTTTGAACTTCTTCGTGAAGTTAGTAGCGAGGTGCTGCATGCATTCCCTATGCTCAACCCCATCAACAGCATTCTCAAGACCCTCGCATGCACTGGTGTGTATCACCAAGCCTTCAGGGTGACCAATTACTTCCCGTAGTCTCTGCATGAAACATGTCCAGCTTTCATTTGATTCACCCTCAAGAACAGCATAAGCTACGGGTAGAAGCCAATTATGCGCGTCTAAAGCACAAGCAGAAGCAACATGTCCCCTGAACTTCCCTGTTAAAGAAGTTGCGCCTATTGCCAAGTATGGCCTGCATCCGTCTAGGAACCCCTTCCAGCATGCCTTCAGGAAGACAAAACATCTCCTGAAGCATATCTTATCTGCCTGCTTATACCTGACCCCCCTCGAGACCTTTTCTCTCCCTTTCACAACCTCGTAATCGATGTCAACAACACTACCAGGTGATGTTTTCTCTACCTGAGCTTTGAAACTATACAACATATGAAAACTGTCATTCCACTTGCCTTGAATGAAGTCTAGAGCCATCTCCTTCCCATCAAATACTCTGTGGTAAGGAATCAGAACGTTAAACTTTTTTGCTAATCTTTGCTCTGAGTTCAGCAGGTCCAATGTTATGATCCTGCCTCACCCAGTCAAGTACAGTAGCAGCAATCCACTTGGTAGTCGCCGGTCTAATTTTACCACTTAAAGAAGTATTAGGGCAGTTGTGTTTCTTCGTGTTTACTTTGATCTGCATTCGATAAGAATCCAAATAATTCAGAGCTAGTTATCAGCAGAATAAATATGAGAAAGACTGAAACTAAATGTAGCTATTGCAACCTGAAATGGGTGTCCACCCCGCATTGGAGATGCATGTAATCTCCATTTACACACATTACTTTCCCTACAGTGCACCCTAAATCTCTTTTGGTCGCTCTTTTCAATGATAAATTCGAACCCAACTCTGATTGCATAGGTTGCAACTGCATATCTGCAGTCCTCCACATTATCAAAGACAGTCCCCTCATCAATTGTAGGATTGTCCCTGTCAAAGTGTATCACTGGCCTGTCCACGTCTTCGTCGTCGTATCTACATCCCATTTCCACATCTTCACATTCCTCTTCCTCATCAGTCCCATAGTCAGGCTCAAAGTTCGAATCAACCAAATATTCCCTACTCTCCATCCTATCAGGGTCAGCAGCCATGTCTGGATATGCTTTCTCATCATCATCCGCACCGCCACACATTTCAGTGCCTTCATGCTCGCTTGACAAAGCATCATGCTCAAGGACAAGCTGTACAGACGTCCTGCGGTTACCAACACATATCCTTGCCATCACCACGGGACTAGAAACGCTAATTGGGGTATGCAGAAAAGGAATCACAGTTCTTACCCTTCAATGTGGACGCACGGCACCTTCTCCGGGGTCCATACCTCCAAAGCTCTGCACCCCGCTTCCTCTCCCTTGTTTTGTTGTCCTCTGTGCTCTCCAGACTTGAAGGAGATTCCGTGCTCTCCAGCCGCGCAGGACCGAGGGTCCGTGCTCTCAAGCCTCGCAGGATCCATCTCCGAGTGGGATCCGGATCACCAGCGTCGTTGGGACCCTAACCCAACGGACGACTCTCGGTTTTCGTTTCCAGACGCGCCTGGGCGGTGGGCGGCAGCAAGGCGATAGGGAGGGGAGGGGAGGGGACATGAGGGGATGGCAGGGAGGGGAGGGCGGGAGGACGACGGCCCAAGGGGATGACGAGAGCGGTGCACGACTGAGCGGAGTGGCAGCGGCAGGAGCAGAGGAGCGGAGCGGAGCTGGTTGCGACAAAGCATGGAAAATTGCACAATAATGTGTTGGTGGGCGGCACCAGCCCTTGAACCTGGGACGCGCGCCATTGAATGTGGAGGAGGAGGGCCCGCCAGTCAGAAAACATGCCACCTGTCAGCGCACTATGCACGGTAGCACTTCATGGAATTTTTTAGCAGGTCCCACATGTCAGTCTGTTTGATCAAAACTTGCATGCAATGCATGGATGGTTCACGTGCTAGTTCCGAAAAAAGCCCATTGATCCAAACTTGAAGTGGCAGTTCTGCTTCTTCTCCCCCGTCTCCTCGTCTCCTCACAGTGGCAGTTCCGCTTCGTCTCCCTCGTATGTTATCCTCTTCTTCTTCTCCTCGCAGTGGTATTTCTTCTTTCTTCCTTGATCAAAACATTCCCGCACGTAATCCATGGCCAGTAGTCGGATGAAGAGGAACTGGTCCAATCTCCCGGCCGACCCACTTCGCAAGATCGCCGACTACTTGCTGGAGAAAGAGGAGTACGTCGACACCTATGTTGCTTGTTGGGAAGTCTACACCGATTGGCGCCGCACTTTAAAGGTGCCCGAATTCCATCTCAACAACTGGATCATGATAGATCACACACTTCTAGACGTTGGCGACTTCACCTTCCTCAACCTCGCCACTGGTCGTTGCTTCAGGACAAATCTAATGGACGTCCATCGCAGGTTCACATTCACATCCGATATTTATTGGTATTTTCCATTGTAAACATCTTACTGCCAACTGATGCCCTCTTCTTCCAAAATATTCTACTTCGTCGGTGTTTCTAGTGGCGTCATCGTGCTTGCTCAGAGGGTGGATCCGTACCAGATTCGGCTTATGAACCCAATCACTTATAAGTCTAACACTGAGTTTCAAGCACACATACCATCTGACCTTCTGCAATCTGTCATCGTGACGAAGTCCCCGATGATGGTGTTCGTTTGCACTGATTATCCAGATCATATTGCATGGGCCAATGAGAGCACCCCAACGGGGCAAATCAATGAATCATTTGGAGAAGGACTGTATTCGCCACCTCCTGCTATGGATCCACCAGTGTGATTGCATGTCTTCTCTTTTCATTAACCACAGTAGAGTCGTTGCATGTTTGTGCTTTTCACAAACCACATATCACCAGTGTCATTGCATGTGTGTTCTTCTCATGAACCACACATGGATCCACCCAGTGTGATTGCATGTGTGTTCTTCTCACAAACCACATATGGATCCACCAGTGTCATTGCATGTATGCTCTTTTCAGAAACCACATATGGATCCTAATTAACCTTAGGAGAGCTCTAACCTTAGCCCCCCAATGGGTGGCCGTTAGACCAAGTCTTCTAGAAGGCACGTCCTAACACAGTTGTTCTGCTTGACGATTGTTACATACCGTTCGATCGGGGCTCTTGGACGATTGCGATGGTCTTCATGAGAGCGATCCGCGAGTAGGCTGTTTTGCGGCATGATTGGCCACGCTTGCTCTGGACAAACTGGCAACACCGGGCGCTCCCCTATTGCGAGTGTAACGACTCACGAGGTCAATGGACCATATCCTAGTGTCAGGTCCCCATTACTTCTCTTCCTCCCCGTACTTCTCTTCCTTCCCCTCGAAGCCACTTTCCCCACTTCACTCCCATCCTGCCGTAGCCGCAAGCCTACGGCGCCTCCATCCCAATCCCCTCTCCAGCAGCCACCCCCCTCCCCTCTCGCCCTGGGTTCAAGGGGAGACGGTAAGGAAACGCGTCATGACGACAGGGACGGTGATTTCGAGGTGAGTCGTCTCATCTCTATCTCTATCATCTGTGGCCAGTTATCTATTTTTTGGGCTAGATCTAATCTTTTTACTCATGCGCGTATGATGTGTTAGGCCAACCAGACGATGTATGACTCCAACTATCACGGTTTAGCGGATGAAGACAGTCCTCTGCTATGTAAACATGGATATGTGCCCGCTAAATTTGTAGCGTTCGAAGGATGAAACACAGGCAGAAGGTTTCTATGGTGTCAAGGACATCGTGCAATGATGCAAGGTGGAAGTTGCGGTGTTGTCAAATGGGTAGATCCAGGGTGGCCCAAATCGATGCAGAAAACGCTGGATAAACTATGGGATATGACTGTTGAGTTGAAAGAATCTGTAGTCAGCTCACTTCTTGATAGTGTTGATATGAAGCTATGGGACCCAGTTGACACGACCAAGCTTAACCAAGATCTCAGGAGGGTGCAAGACAAGGTTAGCAAAGTCGAGAAGGAGAGGGACATGGTGTTGGCCCTGAAGGCTAAAGTAGAGCAAGAACTGACTCAAGCAAGGAATGATCTTCACCAGGCCAAAGTCCTGCAGTTCACAACTACGAGTATTGACAAGTGCATGAGGAAAAATGCAGAGAAACAATTGAAGTTGTGCAAGGAAGATGCTAAAAGGAAGGAGCAGACAATTCGATCTTTGCTCTCGCAGGAAGATGCGCATCGGGCTAAGATTAGGAAGATCAAGGAGATGTGTGGTAACTAGTTCTATTTAGCTTAAACTCCGTGCCTTTTTAAGTTGTAATAGTTGTACTTGTTGACCTAGCGGTCTGAACTATTGGCCCCGGAGTCCCGGGAGGAAAAAAATTGGTTGCCTGTTAATCTGTCTTAACCCTGCATTACTTCTTTTGTCTGACCAATGCCCCTTGGATATTCCGCCCGTCGCTTAGTTGTACTCATGTACAAATAGGAGGCGCCACAGCGCGTCGCTTGTCTTCCATCCCCTCGTCCTCTCCAAGCTCCACCGCGACGTCGCTTCGTCATCCATCCCCTCTCTTCCTCTCCAATCTCCACTGCGCCGCCATGGAGATGCCCTCGCTGAACTTCTACGAGGTGGTGATGTTCACGCACTTCGACATCCTCGCGCTGCCGGCCACGACGGTGCCCCACGGATGGCGCATCAGCTATGCGGGGGTGCCAGTGGCTCCACTCCTCGTCCCAGGCGGAGCCGTGATGGAGAGCAAAATCGCGGCGCGCCGTCGCCAGATGCCCACGTGGAAGAGGACGCTGCCCCGGTACGCGGCGGCCAGCCTGTACTAGCTGGCGTTGTTCAAGAAGGAGCGGAAGGCCAAGATTGGCAACCGAATCGTTTACGGACGCGTGGTGCACCGGGATCTCTACAACCGAGAAGGGCAGGAGAGGTTCTAGTACGTCCTTGGATGGACCAAGTACACCGTCATCTCCATCGCTCGCCACGAAGAGGTGCTCCGTCTCGCGAACAATGCGGAAATCGTGGAGGTTCCGTCCGACGACGACGAGGAAGCCGGCGGCTCGGGGGACAGTGGAAGTGAAATTGTTGACTAGTGGTTGAATTAATGTAGGATGTGAAATCGCACCTTTGTTTATAAGAATTTGTGGTTGAATTAATGAAATTCCTCGATTTTGATCTCTATCTCGATTAATTTGTGGAAGAATTTGTGATTTAGATCAATTTCTGCCTCGATTTATATCTCTGTCCTAGATTGGGAACGTGACCGTGGACCAAAGACCCCTTTTCTACTAGTGTATTCTAACATTAGTGGTTTGTTTAAACGTAATCTATGTAGATTGTGCTACATGCAAATGGCACAACCACAATTTATAAAGTGGAAGCACGTACACCCGGTTACTGGAGATCCGGGAGCTTCGCCAGATGCAGGGGATGCAGGAGCAGAGAAGCGGTGAGATAGACGGGCTCAAGATTAGGCCAGAAAGTGGTACCGATTTCCTCCTCATCCGGGCATTTTGGTTGCCATTGCTGTTTATGTTGCCACGTCGTTGTGCAGCATCTGAAATAAGTTGCTTCTTCGTGCAGTGTGGCAGCCTAAATAATTTATTTCTGTTCCACTTGCATTCCATCGAATTTGGAGACCTCCCGCCCCTCAGCAATCATGGAACCATTGCTGCGTGTTTTCAGATAGCAGTGGCACAATCACAGTTTCAGATTCAACTACTGACTCGGGCATTTCCAAACCCTAAGTCACGGTACATTTTACTCAGAGAACGTGTGTAGATTGTTTCGCCTAGCAAAGTACCACACACAGAGCTCTAGAATTTAACTGAATTACATATATATGTTCAAGTTCAACACATTACTATGCATCTTCATTGCTAGCAGGCTTCTTCCGCAGCCTGGATGCCAAGCCTTCACATCCACTGGCTTCTTCATTTCCTGCCTTCTTCCTCTTCCTCGGTGCCAATATTCTTAGCTTCACGTACTCTGCATCACCGGGACAATGGGCACCAGAATCATGTCCAGCATCATCTTTCCACTCGTTTTTAATTTCTTCGGGTAGCAAAATGACTGACCCAACAGTCATGTTTCTAACCTTGCGGCGCTTCCTGTCAAAGAAACAAGACTGTTGCATAACTTCCCAATATATACAGAGTAAATAAAACAAAAATTACAATTCAGCACAAACATGTGAACCCCAAGAGACCTTTGCTTACCAGGAGCTAATTGGGTTAGAGAAACCACCTTGTCCAAGAATAGAAGGGCGACTCCCAGTTGTAGCAACTTCCACATCCAGTACATCACAATTCAGCTCAAACATGCAAGCCGCAGCATACCTTTTCATTAACCCAATTAGCTGACTATCACACGTTAGAGGAACCATGATCCCACGTTCATCCATGAAGCTGAACTTTCCAGTCTGCTTTGGCCATAATTCATCATGATTACGCAGAGCAGCAACCATACCAGATATAGTGCAGATCTGCGCAGGCGCTTCTTCCATCGTGATACAATGGTGTCCATACCACTTGCCCTTAGAGTCGTACCTGAAGAGGACTACCTTAACTAGGTAAGGAGGGTCCGCGGAGATCCCACTTGACAGAAAACTATGGACAAAATATGTTTGTCAGTGTTGGGCTAACAAACAATTTGAGGTTCAAGAGCTACCAGCGCTATAATTAGTGCGAATAGCAAAGAGAAGGGTAGCTCACCCGCTTGTAGACAGAACTTCTTCTTCCTTGATAGTAGGATCTACCATCCTCCGAACTGCTCGGCTCGTCGACAGCGGAGGCGGGTTAGAGCCTCGCAACAGCGGCTACGGCATGTGCCATAGGATCAGTGACCGGGCGCAGCAATTGGGTGCAGCAACTTGGCGCCGGAAGTCAAATGCCCGAAGGATCGTCCTGCCTGGAGGGTGGATTCCGATGCCGCTGGTGCTAGAGGAAAGGTGGGAATGGATTTGTGAAATTGGTCAACGCATCCAATGCACTTAGCTACTCGATTTGCCTAAGAGGTTGCCATGTTGGTGCTCGCGTCACGGACAGATGACCGACATGAGGGTCCCGACCGTCTACTTGACGGGCAGTTTAACAGAATGTTTGAATTTGGCAGGGGTGAGATGAGTTTGCCTTGAAATGGCCCCTCTCAGTAGTTGGCGGCCCAACATTTCGAAACGCGGCAATTTCAGGCAACTTAGGTACCGCCATCTTGCTGATCGCGAACTTTGGTACCCGCAGATTTAACATGCTCGCGCAAGATGCCGATGCCATCGACATCGCCAACTAGACGCACATCCCTGGTTTGGCACTAAAGACAATCCCCATCACCTGGCCATTCACCGTATGGGTCATGTACATGGTCGGCCCATTCAAGAAGGCCCCATCTGGCTTCACCCACCTCCTGGTCGCAGTCGACAAATTCACCAAGTGGGTCGAGACCAAGCCGATCAAGAAGTGAGACGGCAAGACCGCCACCAAGTTCCTCCGTGAGCTCATCTACCGATAAGGCTACCCGCACAGTATCATAACGGACAATGGTACCAACTTCGCCAAAGGTGCCATGGCGGAATTCTATGAGGAGCACGGCATACAGCTCGACCTCGCCTTGGTTGCCCACCCAGAGTCGAACAGCCAAGAAGAGCGCGCCAACCAAAGTGTCCTCCATGGGCTCAAGCCGCGACTTCAGGTTCTCCTTGAGCGAACCCCTAGATGTTGGGTCGAAGAGCTCCCCTCCGTGATATGGGGCATCCGCACCTCCGTCAACCATTCCACAGGGTTCACGCTCTTCTTCATGGTGTATGGCGTTGAAGCCGTAATGCCAACAGACCTGGAACATGACTCGCCTCGGATCGTCAATTATGTGGAGGCGGAAAACGAGATCGCCCACCAAGAAGGGGTCGACCAGCTCAACGAAGAACGTGACCTAGCTCGCTCCCTGATACGTCCAAAAGGTATCTACTTTCCCGAACACTTTTGCTATTGTTTCTCCTCTAATTTGTGTAATTTGGATACAACTAATGCGGACTAACACTGTTTTCAGCAGAATTGCTTTGGTGTCTCGTTTTTGTGCAGGAAATAAACTTTTAGGAAAAATCCCGGAAAATATCGCAAAACTCCTATTTTACCAGAAGACTCACGGAGCCAAAAGACGGGACGAAGAGGGGCCATGAGGGGCCCACACCCCCTGGTCGTGCGGGCCATTCCAGGCCACGCCAGGAGGGGGTGTGGCCGCCTCGGACTCCGCCTCGGACTCCGCCTCGACCTCTCCTTTCGCCTATAAAATCCCTCTGACCTAAAACAGATGGGGGGGTCGACGTTTTTCTAGATAGAGTTCCGCTGTGCCGCCACCACCAGAAACCGCGATTCGGAACCAGAAACTCCGTTCTGGCACCCCGTCGGGATGGGGAATTGGAGGAGGTCGTCGCCATCATCATCACCATCGCTTCTCCATCAACCATCCATGATTCCCCCATCCATGAGTGAGTAATACCCTGTTGTAGGCTATGGGGATGGTAGGGATTGGATAAGATCGTTCATGTAATTGCATCAGATTATTAGGGCATGGTGCCTAGTATCTAGTATTAGTGCTTTTTGACTTTGTTGCAACTTGTTATGCTTAATGCTTGTCACTAGGGCCTGAGTGCCATGATTTCAGATCTGAACATGTTATTGATTCAGGAGGATATTATTGTTTATGATCTTACCTACAAGTTGTATACACATATTATTGTCCGGAATGCCCCGAAGTGACAATAATCGGGATAATAGGAGGGAATGGTTATGATATGAGGATCACGTGTGTTCACGGAGTGTTAATGCTTTGCTCCAGTGCTCTATTAAAAGGAGCACCTTAATTGCCAGTAGTTCCCTTGAGGCCCCTCTACAAACGGGCTGGCAGGACAAAAGATGTTGTGCAAGTTCTCATTACGAGCACGTATGACTATATATGGAACACATGCCTATGATTATTTAGTACTTGGATGCTTTACCTTATTTATCTGCAAATGCCCTATATCTTGATTGCTATATGAATTTTCGTGTCCATGCAACACCCGTCCATCCATCCCTATGCCTACCATGCTTTAATCCTACTATTTACTGTAATTGTTACTACTGTCTTTACTTCTACTACTGCTATCACTTTTCTATTGCTATTACAAAACTGTTGCTACTAATAAACTACTACGAGCAAGATTGTTTCCAGGTGTAGCTGAATTGACAACTCAGTTGTTAAGGCTTATAAATATTCTTTGGCTCCCCTTGTGTTGAATCAATAAATTGGGTTTTACTTCCCTCGAAGACTGTTGTGATCCCCTATACTTGTGGGTCATCAAGACTATTTTCTGGCGCTCTTGCCGGGGAGCATAGCTCTATTTATCAAGTTCACTTGGAAGCACTATTGTTCGTTGTTATCCCTTCATCATGGGTAAGTCTCGTGATGGAAAATTTCCTATATTACCATCCACTACAAGAAGAGGTACAATTATAAACACCTCTATTGCTCTTGATTCACCATCTGTGATGAGTAAGCTCCTTACACGACCACCACATATACATGCTACACATACTGCTACTTCTGCTGAATCTAAAAATTCTGATACTTATGATGTTGCTTCTACTGTGCTTGATAAGAGTGGTTCATTAGGTCCTTTCCTAGATGCTACGATTGCTAGAACTATAGCTGGAAATACTGAAACTCCTAATGAAGACACTACTACACCTGTCAGTTCACCTGAGTCTATAGAGAGCTATGATATTGAAGACGGATATATAGAAATGACTGATGAATTTATCAAAGAATGTCAAAATACTCATGGTAAAAGTGCTATTAAGAGTCTCCTTGAGTGGCGTACTATAAAACCCAAATCATCTCCTAAAGATAAGTTTGCTACATCTCCCATAAATATTAAATATAAAGATTATGATTTCTCTCTTGATTTATCTTACATAACCATTGTTGAGAAAGAACCTTTTTGTGGGACTAAGAATGAAAGTGCTGTAGCACCTATGACTGAGCTTTCTACCATGAGTGGCCTATTTTCTGATGATATTAATATGCGCACCTACTTTGTTGCTAAAATTTTCCCTTTTTCACTGAAAGGAGAAGCTAAGGCTTGGTTTAATAATTTACCTCCTGGATCTATTGATAGTCCTGATTGTTTGATTAGTACTTTCCTTCAGAAATATTTCCCTCCTAGTTCTAGACATGCCATTTTGCAGGAACTTTTTGATTTTAAACAGGGAGAAAAGGAGATATTGCCTGAATCATGGGCAAGGTTTTGTGCTTTGATTCATGCACAGCCTGGATGTCCATTACCTAACTGAAGAATCTAGAACATACATGGATAGTTGTGCTGATTGTGTTTTCAGGAATAGAACTCCCAAAGAAGTTGAGGAATTAATGGCTAAAATAAGCAAGAATTATGATGACTGGACTTCACTTGAGCCAACTACACCTGAGTCAACTACACCCGAGTTAACTATGCCTGAGCCAACACCTACACCAAAGAAGAGGGGAGTTATTGAACTAAATGATGAAGTGATGAAGGAAGCTAAGAAATGTCTTAAGGAGAAGGGTATTAAAACTGAAGACGTGAAGAATTTACCTCCTATAGAAGAATTATGTAAGCCAATCTCCCACTCATCCACTATGGAGGTAAAATCTCTCCAACATTTTAATGAAGGTGATATTCCTTATTCTAAACCTCCTGGTACATGCTTAGAAGAATTTGATATTTTTATTGTTAAGCAAGATAATTTTAATAAAAGAGTGCAGAATCATTTGATGGAAAACTCTAGAGCTATTATTGAGTTAAGGATATTGTGGAAAGAACCTCTAATGATGTTAAAATGCTTGTTAAACATTTCCAAATGGTTCAAACTCAAATTGATCATCTTATTAAAGTACAAAAAGATTTGCTAGTTAATGCTTCTAAAGAAAAACAAGCTTATGAAATTTGAACTAGAAGTGGTGCTGCCACTTAGGATCCTCTATATCCCGAGGGGCATCCTAAAAGGATTGAGCAGGATTCCCAACGAATTGCAAATAGTGGTACTTTTCCTAAGAGAAAGAAAAAGAAACATAAAATAGTTGTAGAATCTTCTGAACCTGCTAAAGATCCTAATAGTATATTTGTCTCTGATGCTGAAACTGAAAGTGGTAATGAGGAAAATGATGCTCCTGATAAAGAAAAAGTTGAAGAAGAACCTAAAAGGCACACTAAGAATACTAAATACACTAAGGAAGATTTTGTTGCTAATAAACATAGTAGTGAAAGAGAGCCCTGGGTTCAAAAACCAATGCCTTTCCCTGATAAGAAACACATGCCAAAGGAAGACGAACACTATAATAAGTTTTGTGAGTGGATGAAACCTTTATTTTTGCAAATTCCTTTAATTGATGCTATTAAATTACCTCCTTATTCAAAGTATATGAAGGACATTGTCTCTAATAAAAGGAAGATCCCTAATGAGGAAATTTCTACCTTGCTTGCTAATTATTCATTTAATGGTAAGGTTCCAAAGAATCTTGGAGACCCAGGGATTCCAACTATTTCATACTCTATTAAAGATAATTATGTTAGAACTGCTTTGTGTGATTTGGGAGCAGGAGTTAGTGTTATGCCTTTTTCTCTCAACAAAAGACTTCAATTTGAGAAACTAATACCAACTGAGATATCTTTACAAATGGCTGATAAATCTACCACTATTCCTGTTGGTATATGTGAGGATGTTCCTGTTCAAGTGGCTCATAATTGCTTGATATTAACTGACTTTGTTGTGCTTGAAATGCCTGAAGATGACAATATGTATATTATCCTTGGGAGACCTTTTCTTAATACTGCAGGAGCTGTTATTAATTGCAATCAAGGAAAGGTAACTTTTAATGTTAATGACAAGGAACATACTGTCTATTTCCCCAAGAAGATTGATAGGACTTATGGCTTAAATTCAATTGAAAATGTTGAGGGCATCCAAGTAGAAGAAATATATTGTCCCATACCATGAGAAAAATATGAAACTATTATGATTTGGACTATTGCTATCAAGGTTGAGGTAACATAATCATTTAGTGAAATGCAAAGTTTTGTTTCATATAAAATTGTTTTGGTAACAAGACCTGATCAACCTTGTTAACAAAGGGATTTTAATGAACAAAACAATGTTTTCACCATGATTATCTTTGCTTACTTTTAGTTTATCCATTTTAATTTTTGTTTTCACTTAGTTTACTTTTCTATTGCTAGTTGCTTTCATATTAGAGTGTCTTAGAACTTCTGAAGTTTTAGTTTTGTTTTGTTATTGCATCATTCCTAAATTATCTTTCTGCCAGAAAATCATTCATCAATACCTGAAAATTGCTAAAAAATAAAGTGTCTCGATTTTTTTTAGAAAATTGATATTAAATTTTTACGTGAAAAAAGAGGCAGAGAAGTACCTGGAGTGACCTAGGGGGGGCCACCAGGCAGGCACACTACCTGGTGGAACGGCCACACCAGGGGCACGCCTGGCCATGGTGTGGGCCACCCCTGGCCCTCCACTTATGCTCCCTCCTGCTACTCCATTCTCTCTCCCGAAAAAACACTAGTTCATTGCTCAAACCCGTGTTCTTGCTGTTCCTGCTCTCGATTTTTGATCTCCTTGCTCAGCCCATCTTTGCTGCTGAGATTTGGAGCATTTGTGCTCCGGTATGTGACTCCTCCGCTTGTCCAAGTAGATTTGTGTTTAGTGGATTATATCTTGAGTATTTTGCTACTATAGGTGACAGGCTATGTGAGCTTGTAGGCTTGTTCAATGCTTAGAGATATTGTTTTGATGCATGTTTAAGCCCTCTTACAAGTCCCTATAAGTAGTTCCTTTAATTATGTAATCACTTTGAAATCACTTGTATGATGGTTGTCTAAAATTTTAGAAAAGGAGATGAATGAACACCAACTCAACCAACATGAATTAAGGGTGCCCGAGGTTATGAAGGTCCACCATGAGGAAGAAGTTTTCCCTTCTATTTATCCATGCCCCGAATTCATGAAGGCTGCAGGGATTTCTCAAGATTTCCATACTTTAATTTCTAATGCGGGATTGGAGCATTTTGTGGGAGATGAACCTTACCAATATGTGAAACTAACTATGTCTGTGGTGCAGGATTTTCGACTTAATTGCTCCTTGCCTAACCCCATGGTTCATTACAAATTTAAAATATAACTGACGATCTTCCTTTTGATGATTTTTGTGCAGCTATTAAAGTACCACAGTGGGGTTCGTGTGAAAGAATTAGAGAGCGGCCTACACCACTCATGGACTTGTATGCAGAGATTTGCCAAGGGAGCAGCTTCTCAAAGGAAAGTGGTAAAATTCGTAATATTCACCTCCTGTCTATTCGATACTTTGCCTACTTTATTGCCAAGTGCGTTCTTGCTAGGAAAATTGCTAGTAAATTATCCTCATATGATCTAGCCTTCATCGCAGCTGCCTTAAAACAAGATAGGACTTATAATTTGGGTGCTTTGATAGATTTGTGTCTTGCTGCTAACCGCGAGAAAGGTGGAATTTGTGGAGGCATCATCGCCTCTCAGTTATTAGCTTTGCATGGTTTAACGCCTCATCATTTAGACCTAGAGTTTCCCATAGAGAAGCTTGATCTTAATTCCATGATACAACATAAATTCGTATCTTCTTGGGCTAATTTGAGTGGTTTATCTTATGAAATAACCTTTCTCAAGGCTGGTTGGAGAAGGGGTAAGTCCGAGCGTGTTGTTCTTTTGCCTGCACCTGTTTTGTTTAACCTTGATGCCAGGGTAGGATGGTCACTCACTGAGGAAGAGCTTGATACATATCCAGGGGAGCTCTCCTAGCAAGAGCAGGATACTGGAAGGGAGGTTATAGATGATTCGGTCTAGCCCTCAAATGAGGGGGAGTCTTCGTACCAGTAGCCTGCCTATGATTGGGGAGCTTCTTCTTCTTCACAAGGGCCTAACTACGATCATTATTATGATGACCCGCCGGCTTGAAGTTCCTACCCGCGTTGGGGTTGATACCCACTTAGGCCAAAAGCCTAAGCTTGGGGGGAAGTACACCGACATCACACTCATCTACATATCATGTTAAGTCTATACTTTGTATATCCATGTTTCGTTTTCTTTTTAGTCTTTGTTCTTGCTTTATTTCTGCTTTCCAAAACACAAAAAGACCAAAAATATTTTTGTTATTTCTCTTTGCTTGCTTCTTTCTGTTTTTGCCTTGGTTTGCTTCTTTCTTTTAGCTTTGCTTTGATTATTCAAAAAAACCAAAAAGATTTCGCTTTGCTTGTTCTTCCTTTTGGTTCTTGCCTTTAAAAAATCGAAAACCCAAAAATATTTGTTGTTTTTCTCTAGTTTTGTAAAGTTCGTTGCAGGGTTCAGTGGTCCTCAATGACTCCTTGGAGATTGGATTTATCTTAATATTCAAGTCACACAAGTGAAAGGCAATAATGATTTATGACAATTCGAGGTGTGGTAAGAGGCTAGTATAAACTCTATTTGTTTTCATTTTTGTACATATACTCATCATTGTGAGCATGCTTAGTCTGTTTATGTAAGGTGTATGTTATTTAATGGATACTTAGCGGTCCTTGCCTGCTTATGATCAGTTCCAATCCATTATTAGTTCGTAACATGTCACATAACTGTTTGCTTGCATTGTTATATTCGTAACTTGGTATGACATTGCGGTGTCCTCCTCTGAATGTTCTATTTGAATTGACTTGGCACATGCTCATGCATGTATATGACTAAACAAAAAGTCAGTTAAGCCTTGATGATTTATTCTGCCTCAGAGTTCTTGTGTCATTTTTATGCCACTATTAATTTTGTTTTGTTGCAAGCATGATTATGACAGTTACTAATCTCTCGATTGTTGCTCCCTTTCTATTGCTAGCCTTCACTTGGGCTGAGTACTTTACTCGTGCATCCAACTCCCTAAACCAAAGTTGTCAAGAAGAGTCCACCATATCTACCTATTAGCATTATTGCTATTCCTTGCATATCTATTATGCTCTGTTTTCTTCCAATAAAAATGTTTGCTTGTTATGTGAAAATTAGTTAGTAAAGAACTCACGAACTTGATGGCACACTTTACTTTCTTGCACTTAATAAACTTGAACCATTGTGCCCATCTATGTTGCATATATGCTTACACTTTGTAAGTTGTGAATTAGCAGAACCATGCTGTCATGGGGAACGCTTTCAACATTGCACTTTATTTAGTTGATATCATGTTCTTTTGCATATGGATCCCGGTGGTGTGAAATGAAAGGGGAGCTTGTAAGGCTCATGGAGTTCGTATATGTGTTAGAGAAACGCCTGGGCGGCTGGTCTAAGCCATGCCTAATCATGGTGGAAACCTGCAGCGTAACCATAGTGAGCAATCTATGAAGCATCCCTTATATAAAAAACCATATGAAAATAGGAAAGAAAAAAGACAGAAAGAAAAGAAAAAAAGGATACCTATGCAAATAGGAAATAAAAGGATGCTGAGATGCTCATTGTCTGCTTGCCTTGTCATTTTGATATGGGGATTCTTCCGTATCATCGGGCAAGGGGTACCCCGTTGGCGGTTCTCTATGATACACATGTACTTACAATGACAAGAACTTACCTATGCCTAAACTTGAGTAGCATGAGGAACGGTACTCGTAAGTAAGGGGCATGAGATTTTCAGCTTATAACTTGTCAAGTATATCCTCATATTTGATCACTTTAACCTTAATCACCTAAAGATGCTTATGATAGGGGCAATGAGAGCTCAAAGCTAATGACTACCATACTTTAAACATTTGGAAGCCTTTCAAACTTTTAAATATTTTCTTTCACTTTTATGTTGAGTCACCATTTATTCTTTGAGCACCTTCCCGAGAGCATAGCTGTCATTCTTAGTATAATGTGTTTGTTCCAAAACACGGTTAATTATGACATAACTTTGACACTTGTATCTTTGATAAGTTTATTTCTAGTCTTCATTTAAACTTCAGAGGTATCTTGGCATTTATGTTTTGCTCCAAAGAAAGGCAAGCGAGACACCACTTTATCATATCTTCTTATGAGCACTACAATAATGCATATGCTTATGTGTCATGTTACTTATAACTAATGAGTTGGAATCTCTTCATAGCTTGCATGACTACTGGGGAAACTTATTTGCATACTCTTTATTATGAATTGCCTAAGTATTTGATCATATGCTGAGAATATATACATCTTATGAAGCAAATGTGTTCGTGAAAGTTTCTTTTATCGCACTCAGTTTTCAACTGAATTTCTTGAGGACAAGCAATAAGCTAAGCTTGGGGAGATGATACGTCCAAAACGTATATACTTTCTCGAACACTTTTGCTATTGTTTCTCCTCTAATTTGTGTGATCTGGATACAACTAATGCGGACTAACGCTATTTTCAGCCGAATTGCTTTGGTGTCTCGTTTTTGTGCAGGAAATAAACTTTTAGGAAAAATCCCGGAAAATATCGCAAAACTCCTATTTTACCAGAAGACTCACGGAGCCAAAAGACGGGACGAAGAGGGGCCATGAGGGGCCCACACCCCCTGGTCGTGCGGGCCATTCCAGGCCGCGCCAGGAGGGGGTGTGGCCACCTCGGACTCCGCCTCGACCTCTCCTTTCGCCTATAAAAGCCCTCTGACCTAAAACAGACGGGGGGGGGTCGACGTTTTTCTAGATAGAGTTCCGATGTGCCGCCACCACCAGAAACCGCGATTCGGAACCAGAAACTCCGTTCTGGCACCCCGTCGGGATGGGGAATTGGAGGAGGTCGTCGCCATCATCATCACCATCGCTTCTCCATCAACCATCCATGATTCCCCCATCCATGAGTGAGTAATACCCTGTTGTAGGCTATGGGGATGGTAGGGATTGGATAAGATCGTTCATGTAATTGCATCAGATTATTAGGGCATGGTGCCTAGTATCTAGTATTAGTGCTTTTTGACTTTGTTGCAACTTGTTATGCTTAATGCTTGTCACTAGGTCCCGAGTGCCATGATTTCAGATCTGAACATGTTGTTGATTCATGAGGATATTATTGTTTATGATCTTACCTGCAAGTTGTATACACATATTATTGTCCGGGACTGAAGGCCCCGAAGTGACAATAATCGGGATAACCGCAGGGAATGGTTATGATATGAGGATCACGTGTGTTCACGGAGTGTTAATGCTTTTCTCTGATGCTCTATTAAAAGGAGCACCTTTATTGCTAGTAGTTCCCTTGAGGCCCCGCTGCAAACGGGCTAGCAGGACAAAAGATGGTGTGCAATACGAGCACGTATGACTATATATGGAACACATGCCTATGATTATTTAGTACATGGATGCTTTACCTTATTTATCTGCAAATGCCCTATATCTTGATTGCTATATGAATTGTCTTGTCCATGCAACGCCCGTCCATCCATCCCTATGCCTACCGTGCTTTAATCCTACTGTTTACTGCAATTGTTACTACTGTCTTTACATTTACTACTGCTATCACTTTGCTATTGCTATTACAAATCTGTTGCTGCTGATAAACTACTGCGAGCAAGATTGTTTCCAGGTGCAGCTGAATTGATAACTCAGTTGTTAAGGCTTATAAATATTCTTTGGCTCCCCTTGTGTCGAATCAATAAATTGGGTTTTACTTCCCTCAAATACTGTTGCGATCCCCTATACTTGGGGGTCATCACTCCTGCACCACCATCTACCAGCAAGGACTCCGTTTCTACCACAGCCGCCGAGTCTGGACCGCACCTTCCAGGAAGGTGACCTGGTCCTACAATTGGGCCAGTACAAGAAGGGCATGCACAAGCTTTCTCCTCCATGGGAGGGGCCATTCGGCATAGGGTGAGTCCTCGATAATGATGCCTACTACCTGATCAATGTAAGAGGCAATGGCCAGCTCGAAGTTGGGAGGCCATGGACTATAAACCACCTCCAAAAGTTCTACACATAGAACTAAAACTTGTACTCAATTGCTGTATAATAAAAATTCGGATCGCACAAATTGTGTCTACTCTCCATACTCTTGTGTCAATCGCACTCGTACATTTAGCAATACGCTACCCACGGAAGTCAACCCTTGGTCGAGCGACCGGCATGGCTAAGTAGTGCAGCCCAAGGGCACCAAATACACTCGGGCCTTGTGTCATCCAGGAACACGCCACCTAGAGCCACCATTGGAGTCGCCTCACTCGACTGGCCTGCCGGTCCAAGACAACCGATAACGCTTCTCACAGCGACCCGTCCTCCCCATCCTTGCGCAAAGCGACTCGAACGGTTAAGTACCACGCACGGGGACTTGTCTACAATAACCCCTATGTGGCTTGGGAACATACCAAGTAAGATAGCCTGCCTTGGACTCGCCACGTTACTGACTCTCCGAGCTAGGGGAGAGACGCGTTATAAACAACGCACTAGATCCTCACCTACCTTGGGCATGCGACTAGAACGGCTAAGTACCACGCTCGGGAACTCGCCTAAAACGACCCTACTTGCACTCGGGAAAATAGCCAAGTACATAGCTCCCTTGGGGTCGCCAAGTGACTGGCTCCATGAGCCACGGCGAGTCGACTCCCGCCAAATTAAAAACTTAATACAACCAAACTTACATACATACGAGGTAAACCCTAATAAAGGGTGGACGCACTCGGGGACTCGTAAAAACAAATACTCAACATATCATAGAAACCACCATGCATTGCGAGTCGATTGACACCTTTCACTTCAGCAACAAAATACACCGTTTACATTACAATAGCGACCAGTCGCCATAACTTACAAAAGCCCCTCAGGGCAGTCACTCATTTTGAAGGAGCCGACGAAGAAGCACCGCCATCACCCTTGACCCGGACGAATGGCTCCCAAGGGTTCGCCAGGTATGTCGTCAACTGCTTCACCAGCGACAACCGGAAGGGCTGCTCCGACTTCAAGTCACGGTGCTTCAGCTCGGGGTTTCCTAGTGCCACCACCATCTCCTGGTATGGCAATAGGTCCCCCATCGCCAACACCCGCTCTACGAACGGTGCAGCCTTGGCGGTCAGCCTCAACACCTCCGCGGTCTCCACCGATATAGTCGCCGAGGGATACCCGCTGGTGACGTCATCGAGTTCGAAGTCGTCGGGAAAGTGCACGAGCCCGAGACTGAGTGTTGTGGTAGCTCCAAGCCGGAAGGCCGGTCGGGCCATCTACTTGACCACAGTCGGCGCTTCCTCAAGGTAGCGCCACACCTCCGTCAGCCCACCAGGAATCACCTCGGTGGGAGAGATCCCTTGAAGGACGGCCTGAACAGAAAGCGCGGAGGTGGTGGCCACGTTCGCCACCGCTATCATGCATTACGAGGCGTCAAAGGTCTGCACCACCGGATCATTTTGACCTATCATAGCTACAATGTCAGAAAATCAACATCATGTTTCCTTAAGCGGACTCACCCGCTCGGGGACTCACCCGCCCGTGGAGTCGTCGAATACCAGGAAGAAGGAGTAACGAAATAGACACTCACTAAGGAGATTGCGGCAGCTATCAGTCACGTGCATCTCCAACACCCCAAGGTTGTCCTGCAAACGAAGGATGACGAATCGGAGGCCTTCCGCTGCTCCTCCGCCGCGGCGACTGTAGCATTGGCCCTCTCTTCAGAAGAGATCATCGACGCCTTTGCAGCCTCCATATCTTTTGTCACCGAGACGATTCAGAGTAGCCTTCGCTGCCTCTAGCTCGGCGATCGGAACGTAGCCCTCGCGGGCCTTGGCGATCGTAGCACAAGAATCAACTGAAAGAAGGAATACCATATTTCAAACCCCTCCCCACAGCAGTGAGAGATAAAACTTACAAAAGACAGTATAGCTTACCAGCGGAAGCCTAGAGTTGCTGGTTAGCCTCCTGTGTTTCCTGCTGATCACGCTCCAAGCGTTCCTTCGCGGATAGCCGGTCTGCAAACTCCCGTTGCAAATCCTGATGAAAATAAATAGTAAGGCACTGGACGGCTAAAAACTCTAAGCGTCTAGCCGCTAAAATTCAGCGACCAGACCCTCGAGGACTGGAAGACTAAAAGTTCTAAGTGTCTAGCCACTGAAATTCAACAGCTAGACCCTCGGGGACTGGACATACCTGTATAGAAGCACCAAGCATGCCGTGGAGCTCGACGGCATCCGTTGAGGCAATCACAAATGAGGTACACCCGCGACGCTTCCTGGCGTCACCATCAACAACCTCGGAGATCTGCGGCGACTATGTTGCAGTCGCCGTGGCAGAAGCCCTCACCGAAAAGCGAGGGAATGACGCGGCCATCATCACTGGAGCACTGGAGCACTGGCCGTAGGCATCGGCACCTCCGCTGACCTGTTAGGTTTGCTCGGCTTCACCTTCTCCGGTAGGTTTGCTCGGCAGCTCCGCGGACCCGGTAGATTTGCTCGGCTTCACCTTCAACTCCGCTGATCATTGGAGCTGGCGGCCACTTCACCTTCAGCGGGAGCGGTGGAATCGCCCTTCCCCGTGTCTTCTTCCATGACAGCGGAGGCACCCCCCTCCTTCTTCTTCGTGCCAGCAACTGGCGCCTCCACCGGGTCGGCCTTCCTCTTCTTGGAAGGTTCAACCCTCCCCTCGGTGTCAACTGGCGGAATCTTGGCCACCGAGGGACGACCAATCTTCTTGGCACCAGACCTACAAAATCGCCACGATCAGCAAGCCAATTACACAAGAAAGCATCAAAGTACAAAAAAGAGAACATCAAACTTACTTGGCGGCCGGAAGAAAGCACAGTCCCGTACTAATATGGGCAGGCTTCTCCAGCTCTAGGCCCAACTTGCACGAGAGCCCCTTCTCAAAGACACTCGCGGCCCACGACACCGCGGGCTTCTTTGACGTCGAGGTCACGATTGCGGGAACCTCCGGCCTGGGCGACACGGCCGACTCCTCTGGTGGCGGCGACTTTGACCCCGTGGTTTCAGCAGCACCTGACTCCGGGGCGGCCGATAATGTTGGCGCAATCGTGGCAAGTGGAACCACCGACTCCACCCCACGGCCGTGGGTTCCGACCCCGTCATCAGAGCTGGGTCCTCAGGGATCTTGGTTGAAGCGTCTGTTGGAGATATGCCCAAGAGGCAATAATAAAGTGGTTATTATTATATCTTTATGTTTATGATAAATGTTTACATCCCGTGCTATAATTGTATTAACCGGAAACATTAATACTTGTGTGTTTTGTAAACATAAAAGAGTCCCTAGTAAGCCTCTTGTTAAACTAGCTTGTTGATTAATGGATGATCATGGTTTCCTGATCATGGACATTGGATGTCGTTAATAACAAGATCATATCATTAGGAGAATGATGTAATGGACACACACCCATAGTAAGCATAGCATAAGATCAAGTCATTAAGTTCATTTTGCTACAAGCTTTTCAAATGCATAGTAACCTAATCCTTCGACCATGAGGTTATGTTAATCACCATCACCGGATGGGTACTTTGATGACATCAAACGCCACTTCGTAACTGGGTGATTATAAAGGTGACATTGGGTATTCTGAAAGTATGTGTTGAAGCGCATGGACCAAGATTGGGATTTGCCCATCCATATGACGGATAGATATGCTCTGGGCCCTCTCGGTGGAATGTCATCTAGTTAGCTTGCAAGCATGTGACTAGGTCACAAGGGATGACATATCATGGAACGAGTAAAGAGTACTTATCGATGCGAGGTAGAACAAGGTATGGAGATACCGATGATCAAACCTCGGATAAGTAGAGTATCGCGTGACAAAGGGAATTGGTTTCGTATGTTAATGGTTCTATCGATCACGAAGTCATCGTTGAGTATGTGGGAGCCGTTATGGATCTCCAGATCCCGCTAATGGTTATTGATCGGAGATGTGTCTCCATCATGTCTACATGTTCACGAACTGTAGGGTGACACACTTAAGGTTCGAAGTTGTTTTAAGTAGATATGGAATGTGCGTTGGAGACCGAATGTTGTTTGGAGTCTCAGATTGGATCCGGGACATCACGAGGATATCCGAAATTGTCCGGGGAATAAGATTTATATATTGGGGATCATTTTCTAAGTTAGGAAATGTTCCGGAGTATTTGTATGGGGATTCTAGAAGGTTTCGAATGTTAGGAAGGTTCTAGAAGATTTCTTGGAGTTTACTTGAAAACCAAGAAAGGATCAAGGAATCCTTGTGGGGTAAGACAAGGATTCGTGGGGGAGTAGGACTCTCCCCCCACCTCCTTGATCCGCCGGCCAAGGGAGAGGGGAGTCCTACAAGGACTCCACCTCCCCATGGCGCCTCCCTCCTTTAAATAGAGGGGTGGAGGCACAAACCCCCTTGCCCCTTCTATTCTCTAGATTTCAAGTTGCCTCTCTCCTCCTCCTTCCCTCTGCTCTGGCTTAGGCGAAGCCCCTGCAGAATTCTCTACTCTACCACCACCACCACGCCGTTGTTCTGCTGGATTCCGTGGAGAGATCTACTACCTCCGCTTTCATTGGAACGGGAGAGGAAGGTCTTCTTCGACTTCAAGACGTGTGATCGATCATGGAGCGCTGAACCGAACGCTGCCGGCTCGGAAGGATCGTACTCGATCTTGAGATCGGCAAGTGATCGACTACATCAACCACGAGATCCGATCTCGTAACACTTTCGGGTCTACAAGGGTTAGTACAGATCTATCTCGTTGCACATGTCTAATAGATTAGATCTTGGCTTTTATCTAGATTAGATCTGGGTTTTGTTCGTTCTTGCGGTAGAAATTTTTTGTTTTCCATGCTATGAACCCATCAGTGGTATCAGAGCCGTGTCTATGCGTAGATCTGTTGCACGAGTAGAACACAATGGTTTTGTGGGCGTTGGTGCTCGTGCCATCTTTTGCTTTGTGTACTTTGCATCTTGCGGTATGGTGGGATGAAGCGGCTCGCTAACCTTACATGTCATCGCACATGAGACTTGCTCCACAGTTGGCATACTCGTATTACAAGTGGCTTTATGGTGTCTGTCTCTCCCATCATAGTATAGATCCAATCTACACTTTGCACTTGATAGCACTTGTATCAATGTTGTGGTTCAGTTTCGTAGGTAAGATCCATTCTTATTCGAAAGCCCCAAACCACGTAAAACATGCAAAGAAAATTAGAGGCGTCTAACTTGTTTTTGTAGGGTTTTATGATGTGATATGGCCATCATGTGATTGTGATTATATTTGATGTATGCAATGATCCTTGTTGTAATATGGCAACCGGCAGGAGCCTAATGGTTGTCTTTAATTCTGTTAAGACCTGCGTGTCTATTCATCTTGTAATAGCTTATTCCAAGTAGTTGTAATAGTTACTAGTGATGATGGACAACCATGAAGCGGCCTTGACCGACCTTGACGCAATCTTTGGTGATGATGGAGATCATGTCCGTGCTTTGGAGATGGAGATCAAAGGCATAAGAAGAAAGGGCCATATCATATCACACTAATTATGAATTGCCTGTGATGTTAATCCTTTATGCATCTTGTATTGCTTAGATCGCGATGGTAGCATTGTAAGATGATCCCTCTCACTAAATATCAAGTAATAAAGTGTTCGTCCTTAGTTGGCACCGTTGCTAAGACTCGTCGTTTCGAAGCATCTCGTGATGATCGGGTGTGATAGATTCTACGTGTGCATACGACGGGTGCAAGCCAGATTTGCACATGCGGATACTAAGGTTAACCTTGACGAGCCTAGCATGTACAGACATGGTCTCGGAACACGGAATATCGAAAGGTAAAGCATGAGTCATATGGATGATATGATGAACATGTTGATTGTCCGCCTTTAAAGCTACATCATCTCACGTGATGATCGGACTTGGTGTAGTGGATTTGGTTCGTTTAATCACTAAAACAACTCGAGGGATGTTGTTTTGAGTGGGAGTTCATTTGTAATTTGGATTAGTCAAACTCAATTTATCATAAACACAATCAAAGTGAATTTGCATAGTTTGTTGTAGTCATTGGCATCCGTTCACCACCTTACGCTTAGTTATAGTTGAGATAGTGGAACTATAGAAATTCTGGATATTTGCTTTACTTTTGGTATCGTATTGTTTTGAGTGTCAATCTAAAGTTTAAAAGTCATGTTGCAAACCTTCAGCAAACTCTGTTTACTCTGTGAAGTTTAATAAACAGTATTAAATCAAGAGTAACAATTCCAGTGTTAGTATCTAATGTATCATGTTTGCCTCCATGATTCTTGATACTGAAAAGATTGGTTTTAATATCAAGTTTATCTAAGAGCTGAAAGCAATGTTTCAAAAACCATCATATGTGAAAGGTATTGCGATATCTAAAACAATGTGTTGGTTACAACACGATAGAGTATATGTCCTCATATTTGATGAGAATTTGTGAAGGTTGGAGACGCTAGTCGTCCTAATCCTCCAAAAGGTTTTGGAAAAGAAACATTATACTCGCAATTCACCTTTATAAGCTATAGCAGCTTCATCATAAAAGTTGTCATGATAAGGATAAATAAAAGATGTAAGTAAAATGTTTACTACACTAAAAGATTACTAAAGAATGGAATTTTGAAAGAATGCCAAACATTTGATGAAGGTGATCCACTTCAAAGTGCAAGTCCAAAGGTATTAGTATTTGACTATACACACTTTGTACTATGTGTCATGTGAATGACACCACTATTGATGTTGATAGATTCTTTTAAAAGAAAAGGAATTGTTGAAAGAGAATCTATAAAATATTTGGTAGAAAAATAAAAGATTGGAGATATCCAACTTAGGTATATAGAAGATACATGCTATGGCTGTATTCCTTGGTTGTTAAACAATGTGGTTCTGCTGTATTGGATACCAAATTGGTTGGTATGAAGTGTCATACAAGACAACACAATTCATGAACTGCAATGGCCTAAGTAACTAGCAAGAGAATATGTGATGATGTTCATCGAAAACAAACAAAGGGTTGTTGTGTTGCTCGTTAGCATCAAAGCTTACCTTCAAGATTTGTTTCAATAATTGTTATTTTTGATCAGGTATTATGACGACAAAAGGTTGTTCAAATAATTATCGTATTCCATAATAGATGGATGATATACAAGTCTGGTTGGAGAAATAACGACCATAAAACTAATGCTAAAATGTCGCAAGACAAATGATTGAAAGATCACTTGCGAAGTGACATCACTGTTTAAATTATATTGGAAAGAAAACATGAAGAAACGCCATGTTGATGGAATTTTGAAGTCTTTTGATTTTTGATCAAATGACGCTTATGAAACTTTCTAGAGATTAAAACTTCGTTCATAGGCCAAAAGGGAACGAATGACTAGCTTATTGGAACTTGTACATATAGATGTATGAAGCACATCATGTAGTCAAGAGCGATGGATTTCAACTTCATATGCTTTCTCCGATAATTTGAGTGAATATATGTATATTTACTTAATAAGGAAGAAGTATGAAACATTTGAAAATGTTCAAAGACTTTCAAGATGAAGTGAAAAATTATTGTAACAATAAAGATGTTTGAGTTACAAGTTTAGCAAAACACCTAAGATTTGAGGAATCGTTCCATGGATTTGCATTTCCCAAAACACCATAGGAGTATGGAGTGTTCAAGATATGTAATGAAACCTTGTTTGACATGATAAGATCAAAGGTGTCATTTATAAAACTGCCATTATATTTTAAAGATGAAAGCTTTAGTGACTACCGCTTTTACACTAAAAAGAGCTCCATCGTGATCCGTTGAAATGACACCATATAAGTCATGGTTTGGGATAAAACCCAGGTTGTCCTTTCTTAAATTTTTGGTATGCTAGGCATAAGTGAAGTGTTTACAACCAAAGTCGGATGAGCATGTCTTTGTAGGTTATTTCGAATAACCATTGGGTATTCCTCCATAACACCGAAGACAAAAAAAATTGTCGCTTAGAATGTCGAGTTTCTTGAGAAGGAATTTTTGGTGAAAAGTTAAGTGGGAGGACAATAGAACTTTGACAAGGTTGTTGAACCTTGGCTAATATGTGCTGAGTTGTTCAGCGTCGGAAAGTGTCCCGGAGGCAGCAACAATGCTCATGGCTCACGTGCCTCAAAGGTTGTGGTCACAGAGATCTAAGTTCCTATTGAACCAAGTAGGTCGGGTAAGTAATCAAATGCCAAGATTTGAGAGTTAAATCATTGTTGTTTGACAATGATGAACTGACTACATGCAAATAATCAATGATGGGCCCTGACTTCGTTAAGTGGCTTGAAGCCATAAAATCCGTGATAATTCCATACACGAGAAATCAAGCTTTGAATTTGAAAGACCCTCTGGAAAGGTGCAAGACCTTACAGTCGTATATGGATCTATAAAGAAATAGACATGGATGTTTCACATCTATGAAATAGACGACATGTCGGAAAGAGTTTACGACAATGTTCAAGGAATTGACTATGATAAGATTTGATCTTTCATAGCGATATTTAGTCTGGACGAATTAATGTAGCAACCACTACATATATTTTGGTATATGGTAGTTGAACAAACAAAACAAGTTCTTCTAATAGAATGGTTACCTAGGACGTGTACATGACACGATCCAAAGGGTTTTGTTAATTCAAAGGATGCTAAAAGGGTATGCAAAACTTCAATGGTTGAAGTGAGCATCGCGGAGTTAGAATCTTCACCGTGATGAAACCGTTAAAAGGTTTAATTTCATCAGAGACGATGAAGATGTTTGCATTTTGCAAGAAATTAAGTGGAGCGCTTAAGACATATTTCTAATACATTATGTGAAAGACATATTGTTGATTAGAAATGATGTATCTTTATTGACACAGTTAAGAATTTCATTTCAATGAAAGACTTAGGCATAACCCAAGAATTAGGCATCAATGTCTATATGGATAGATTGAGGCGCTAATATGGTTTTGCCAAATGTACATAGATAAGATGTTGAATGAGTTCAATATGGAAACAACAAGAAAGGTTCTTGACGCACGGAAAGGACTGAATCAAGATTCAAGTGTGTTGACACGAGATTCAAGTGTTTTGACACTTGGTGAAATCACAAGAATATTTTGATCAATCATTCTTTGAGATGTACACATCCAGATATGTCCTATGCTCTAAATGTTATGAGCATATACCAGAATGACTCATAAGATGATCATTGGACAATAGTAGGGATATTCCTATGATCTTTGGAAGAACTAAGAATATATTACTTATATAGTGGTGACAAATAGTTCATTGTAAATTGTTACATTGATACTAGTTTTGTCACAAATTAAGTTTATCTCAATTTAACCTATGGGTGGCACAATGTAATGGAAAGAAAGTTCCATAACGGATTTGGTTGAGTACCAAAGTTAAAACATTGTGACAGATACTACAACAAAAGGCTAAGTATATGACTACTATTGTAGCAGCAAATGAGGGCATTTGCATCAAGTAGTTTGTTATCAAACTAGGTGTGGTTCATAGCGGGATAATACTATGAAGATACATTTTATGACAATTGTATCAACATGATTTAATCCCAAGGAACTAAAGGTCTCACTAAAGGACCAAATTTATACAATTCCATCTCATTGGAGAATGAGTAATGCGTAGAGACGCAAGGACATGCAAATACACATGGACCTGGAAGTGTCAGATCCGAAGATTATGTTTACCACTAGCAATAGTGTCTATACAACACCAGAAAGCCATAGGTGTTGAGTGCACAAGTTTTTAACTAGATTATTGACTCTAGTGCAAGTGGGAGACTATTGGAGATATGCCCAAGAGGCAATAATAAAGTGGTTATTATTATATCTTTATGTTTATGATAAATGTTTACATCACATGCTATAATTGTATTAACCAGAAACATTAATACTTGTGTGTTTTGTAAACATAAAAGAGTCCCTAGTAAGCCTCTTGTTAAACTAGCTTGTTGATTAGTGGATGATCATGGTTTCCTGATCATGGACATTGGATGTCGTTAATAACAAGATCATATCATTAGGAGAATGATATAATGGACACACACCCATAGTAAGCATAGCATAAGATCAAGTCATTAAGTTCGTTTTGCTACAAGCTTTTCAAATGCATAGTAACCTAATCCTTCGACCATGAGGTTATGTTAATCACCATCACCGGATGGGTACTTTGATGACATCAAACGCCGCTTCGTAACTGGGTGGTTATAAAGGTGACATTGGGTATTCTGAAAGTATGTGTTGAAGCGCATGGACCAAGATTGGGATTTGTCCATCCATATGACGGATAGATATGCTCTAGGCCCTCTCAGTGGAATGTCATCTAGTTAGCTTGCAAGCATGTGACTAGGTCACAAGGGATGAAATATCATGGAACGAGTAAAGAGTACTTATCAGTAACGAGGTAGAACAAGGTATGGAGATACCGACGATCAAACCTCGGATAAGTAGAGTATCGTGTGACAAAGGGAATTGGTTTCGTATGTTAATGGTTCTATCGATCACGAAGTCATCGTTGAGTATGTGGGAGCCGTTATGGATCTCCAGATCCCGCTAATGGTTATTGATCGGAGATGTGTCTCCATCATGTCTACATGTTCACGAATCGTAGGGTGACACACTTAAGGTTCGAAGTTGTTTTAAGTAGATATGGAATGTGCGTTGGAGACCGAATGTTGTTCGGAGTCTTGGATTGGATCTGGGACATCACGAGGAGATCCGGAATTGTCCGGGGAATAAGATTCATATATTGGGTATCATTTTCTAAGTTAGGAAATGTTCCAGAGTATTTGTATGGGGATTCTAGAAGGTTTCAGAATGTTCCGGAAGGTTCTAGAAGATTTCTTGGAGTTTACTTGAAAACGAAGAAAGGATCAAGGAATCCTTGTGGGGTAAGACAAGGATTCGTGGGGGAGTAGGACTCTCCCCCCACCTCCTTGATCCGCCGGCCAAGGGAGAGGGGAGTCCTACAAGGACTCCACCTCCCCATGGCGCCTCCCTCCTTTAAATAGAGGGGTGGAGGCACAAACCCCCTTGCCCCTTCTATTCTCTAGATTTCAAGTTGCCTATCTCCTCCTCCTTCCCTCTGCTCTGGCTTAGGCGAAGCCCTGCAGAATTCTCTACTCCACCACCACCACCACGCCGCCGTGCTGCTGGATTCCGTGGAGAGATCTACTACCTCCGCTGCTCGCTGGAACGGGGAGAGGAAGGTCTTCTTCAACTCCCCACGTGTGATCGACTGCGGAAGCGCTGCCGGAACGCGGCACCGGAAGGATCGTCTACTCGATCTTGAGATCGGCAAGTGATCGACTACATCAACCACGAGATCCGATCTCGTAACGCTTTCAGGTCTACAAGGGTTAGTACAGATCTATATCGTTGCACATGTCTAATAGATTAGATCTTGGCTTTTATCTAGATTAGATCTTGGTTTTGTTCGTTCTTGCGGTAGAATTTTTTTGTTTTCCATGCTATGAACCCACCAGCGTCAACTGCCTCATCACCGGACTCCTCGTCCGACTCAAATGCCACCACCGATCTGGGCGGTGATGCCGGCTTTGGTACTGGTTTCTTCATAGGCGACTTCAACTTTCGTCCAGGCTTTGCTGGCGTGGCCACTGGCCACGAGCTGTGCTCTTGCATGATCTCGTCATCATCGTCACGCTCCTCAAGGTTGCGACTCGCCTTGATCTCGTGCTACTTATGCATGCGAGTCTTGTAGGCCACGGGCACTAGCGGGGGAATGTCCCTGCTTCTTCTTTGCTCACGGAGGTCTCCCTCTCGGTCCCCTCTTCGAGCTTGTTGGGAATATCTTCGTCGAGTGGGGGAAGCCAACCTTCAAGGATCTAGAATAGATGAGAGTGGACAAGGAGAATTGGTTCGGTTAAAAATTATGACTGAACATTATGAGTCGCGGGTGCAAATTGCACCCACACGAGTTGTGGCGAAAGACAAAGCGACAGGGAAAGACTTATCGTGGGAGCTTCATTCTTCCCGGCCACATACGGAGCGAGCCCGGCTGTCGTGTCAGTAAACTCCACGTCCGTGATTTTCTTCAAGGCATCCTTGTAGTCCGCGGTGTCCCAGGACTCCTTGCTCGTCCTGGAAGGGTCGTTCTCCCCGGTGTACTCATACATCCAGTGGGGCCGAATCTCTAGTGGGACCAGCCGCGCCCGAGCCAGTAGTTGTAGAGGTTAATTGTCTCAAGCCCCTTGTTCTTCAGCTCCTGGATCTGTTCCATCATCTCAGTGACGGCCATCTTCTGGTCGTCAGGGAGCTTCGTCTCTATCAGCTGATGAGGCTTGCTCCTCTCTGCGACGTATGTCGGGAGTACCACTTTGCCTGAGGGGGTGGACTCCTTCACATAGAACCAGCTTTCCTTCCACTCGCTCATGGCTTTCTTCGGCAGCAGGAGCTTGAAGAAGTTCAACTTCTGCTTCAATTGGAAGGTAACGCTGCCTGCCGCCAAGATAGGGCCACTAGATCCGTCGTGGCTGAGACGACCGTGGAAGTCACCTGGTTCAAAAAATTTGGATCGAGAAGAGGAAGAGAGTCTGGGAGTGCGCGGGAGTGAGAAATGCAGAGGAAGATCTGCAGGGTTCCTTGCCACTCTCCTTATAAAGATAACGCTACCCACCAATCTCGGGATAGCCGTTACCCGCGGTAATTACGCCGAAGTTACCATTGGTTTACCCAACGGCTAGTTTGACCAAATTGGCAGTCCAACTTCTTCCACTCGGCTCCCTTGCTGGTACGCCTTGTCCATTCAATAGGGGCAGCGATTCGAGCATGATCCCACTCGCCAATGCTATGACTAGAGACCTGGTGGAGAAATTTCCTCCTTCACTAAGGGAGTCCATCGCTGATTCGACTGGGCGTCCAAATTGGACTTGCCTACTCCAACTGCCAAATGATCACCTGCGCGGAATCGACGCTGGCCTCGGGGACTACTGATGGGGATATGCCGAATGGGGTATGCCCAGCACGATGTTTTGACTGGACCAAGGGCCTTGCGAGTGGGCCTGCGGGACAGCGACTGGAACGCGACTAAGAGCAAGCCTGGTGACTAGAAGCTGGAGGCCCAGAAGCATAGTTGAAGCCCAATCGGATTAGGTCAAACCCTCCGAATCCTTGATTAGTTCGGTTGTATATCTATAAACCCTAGCGAGGTACCCCCTATATAAAGCTCCCTAGGGTTCTCTTTGTACTCATGTTCCCTCATACACCCCTTTGAGCGACTCGCTGCCTAGCCGCCAAGCTTACCACCCCTGTAACTCACTCGCAACTAATACAATCTAGTAGGAGTAGGTCTTTACCCTTCAGGGGGGCGAACCTAGGTAAACTCATGTGTCTCTGCCCCCATCTCGCTTCGCAGATGGCCGCTAGCTCATGCCCTCAATCCTATCAATCGCTACCCCTAGTGGCGATTGCCGTGGTCATTCCCACTACATTGTATGACATGATGATTATTGTATCCTCTCTGTCCTCAATCCAAGGACTTGTCAGGTACCCAAGACCCCAAGGATTGAGCCCGGTATAGGGAGTATGAGTAATGAATAATCTGCAGGTTGGGAACCCCACTAACAAAAGGGGTAGTACGGCTATATGTGAGGGATTTACTTGGGATTAATGGTGACGTCACTATGCATATCATTAGTTCTATTTCTTCTATGGATGAGACTAGTAGGTTATTCCTATAAGCGGTTGCAGAGGCAGTAGCAATTATGGATGCACTACCCACATATAATTATATTCCTCTAACAATTACATGCATACTTTATTATTATCTTTTATTCCCATCAGATGTTTTGCATAGCAATAGTTGAAACCGAAAACCCTAGGCCCTTTCTCTCCATCATCAACAACAACAAAAGACATCAAACTCTTGGTCTGGTAAAACACAAAAAGAATTCTAAAACTCCCGAATGTCCGTTAAAGTAACTTCACTACGCTTTCTGCTTCCCGGGGATTCGATAACGTAGGTCTACTAGGGAAAAAGAGTTATACTACATCCGTAATCCGGATCGAAGGTATCAACCTTTTTTCTAGTGCTGTTGTCGGGGAAACAATAGCTACCCTGGTGAGGTTAGTAGAAACCTTGCTAGTTTTAATTCTTGTTTTTAACTTTGTTAGTTTGCTTTCAGTCTTTATTTGAAAATCAAAAAAATTAGTTAGTCTTTAATTTCTTGTTTTTATTCTCGTAAGTCTTTGTTTAAGAAAACTCAAAAACATAGGAAACATGGCTTAAAAGAAGCTTGGGGAGTTTGCAACTCCCAACAATAATTATTTGCATACTCCTATTACTCAGCCAGCAATTGCTGCTAATGATTATGAAATTAAGCCCCATTATTTAAGTTTGGTTCAACAGAATCAATTTGGAGGCTCTACTGTTGAGAACGCAGGTATGCATTTGAATACTTTCACTAAAATATGTGATATGAAGCGCATAAAATATGTTGACCCTGCGGTCCAATTGCGCTTATTTCCTTTCTCTCTTAGAGGAAGAGCAAACGAATGGTTGCTATCTTTTCCTAGAAATACTATTGCATCATGGGTGGAGTGTACTTCTTTATTTATGACTAAATTTTCCCACCTGCAAAGACTATGCAACTAAGATCTAATATTACTAGTTTTAAACAGGAAGAGCATGAGCCACTAGCGCTTGCATGGGAGAGGATGAAAGAATGCATGAGAAACTGTCCTAGTCATGGGATGGAAGATTGGTTAATTCTCCATTTATTTTATAATGCTCTTAATCATGTGTCTAAGTCTATCCTTGATACTGCAGTTGGAGGAACATTTATGGGCAAACATATTACCAAAGCAAAGCAGTAGCTAGACAATATGAAAGACAACCATGCCCAGTGGCATGTGGATAGATCAAACATGAAGAAGGTGAACTCCGTATCACCACACGAAAATGAAGAAGTCAATGCTAATATGGATGAGCTCATATTAGCCGTAAAAGGTAAGGAAAACTAGGTAAGAGCTATTCTAGAATCAAATATTGAAGAAATAGACTTCATAGCTTGTAATGATTATAACCCTACAAGGAAGAAGATTTATAATCCTAATTTTCAGAAACATTATTCTAGTCCTACAGGTAACTCTAATAATAATATGGAAACAAGTAATGGTAGTCTCCAAAAAACAGTTAAGTCCTTTATAGACTCACAAATTGAGCAAAACAATATCCTTGTTAAAATAATGGAGAACCATGATGCTATGCTTGGTAAATTATCTAACCAAGCTGTAAGTTTGAGGAATGATTGTTGACGCATAGCTAGGTAAGATAACCGAGAGTCAAACTCTCATTCTAGCTAAATTTGCAGGTAAAGCTGAGCCCAATCCTGTTGAAGACCTAAAGATGATGAGAATCCAAAGGGAGGAGCCTGAAGAACTTGATTATAGTAATGCCCCTTCACCAAATTACACCATTGAAGATCTTGTAAAAAGGATCAATATCAAGATTCTAGTAAGTGAAGGAAATGAGGAAGCTATGTATCAACACTTTGTTAATTAGGTAGTAATAAAGGTACGTAAGTTTGAGGAAGAATATAAAAAAATTACTGAAAAATTACATGTAATGCTTGATGATATATTCGAACCTACTATTAAGATTTAAATTGGGACCAATGAGATAGCTGCACTTTGTGATCTAGGTGCAAGCATTTCAATAATTCCAAAAAGTCCTTTTAATAAGTTAAATCTTGGCTCCTTTGAAATCACCAAGTTAAAACTATATCTTACGGATTCTACCTACAAACAAACTGTAGGGATTAAAGAAAATACTTTAGTATATATTAAAGCTTGTCCTGCTCTTATTGATTTTGTTATTGTTGACATGCCTGAAGATGCTACTGCTCCTATTATATTAGGTCGTCCATTATAAAGAACTATTAAGGCTTTGATTAATCTTCATGAAGGGAACGTGAAGCTTCAATTGCCTTCACGGGATCCTTTTGTTATTCATTTTCCCAGGAAGAAGAAAGCCAAGCATGAAGAAAAGGAGGCCATCACTTTAAAGGCCAACTATTTTGGAGTGGGTATTCCACTCATCTGGCCTAAGTGATAAACATCAAGGTCAAGCTATTGATCATAAAAGAGCACTGCATGGGAGACAACCCATGTGAAATAAAGATTTGAGTGAAGTTTTTAAGTTTTAATTTAAATTTTATGTTTAATAAAGAGTGCTAGATAGCTCCAGTTGAGGAGAAGAAGTTCGGTAGTACTAAAAATCCTGATTTATACATGTTGTTCGTCGACAATTTTTACTGTCATTTTTTTGTCAAAAACAAGGTGTTTCTCTAAGTCTCAGGATAAGAAATAATTCTCGAAGAAACAGAAATTTTTGATAACTACTGAAGGTTTAACGACCAACTATACGGCAGGAATGAAAATTTCGGCCGTATAGTTCTGGTCGTATAGATATCTTTGCCATCGAAATTTTTTCTTTTCCAGATACTAAAGGTTTAACGACCAACTATATGACGGAAATAAAAATTCTGGCCATATAGTTCTGGCCGTATAGTTCCAGCCGTATAGATATTGATGTCTTCGTAAAATTTCTTTTCCAGGTACAGAAAGTTTGACGACTAACTATACGGTGGGGATGAAAAATCCTGGTCGTATAGTTCTGGCCATATAGCTGCGCGGCCAGGTGGAAACCCTAACTTTTTGACTGCAGACCAACTATATGGCGGGAACAAATTGTTCTGGTCATATAGTTTGGCTGTATAGTTGCGTCCGACCATAAAAACGCCACGGGAAGGTACCCCCAATACCAAAACTTCAATCATTTTTCTCTCTTCTACCTCCAAACTCTCTCAAAACCTCAAGAGATCTTCATCTCTACTCAATTTCGTTCGATTTCCTCGCACACAAGCGACCTACATTATGTTTCTCCTCTGATCCTCCAATTACTTTTTGCAAATTCATCTTTGATCTATTGTCATTATCAATATATGGTGAGACCTACTATGAACTAATTGCTATGATTCTCTTGCCTAGATTATTATTTTGAGGGGACACTTTAGTGTGCTATGATGAGGAATGTGGTAAGCTTATTATTGTTGGATCAAAAAAAAAATATTTTTGTCTCTTCTTGTTATTTTAGATGATGAACACAAGGAGCCAAACTCGTGCTCGTGCCGCCTCTAGTGCTTCTCGGGCTGCCGCTCAAGAACGCATGGGGATACGGTTCAAGGATGAGCTCCAACGTGATCGCTTCAACAGGATGAAGAATCGAGAAGTGAAGGCAACCAAATGGGCTTGCCCCATTATATTGAACCAACTCGGTATTTCTAATGACTTCAATTTACTCTGCAATAGGTTTGGCCTGCAAAACTTTGTATTCAATGATGTGCCTACTTATCGTCGGTTAACACTTGAATTTCGAAGTTCTTTGCAAAGCACCATTAAAGCATGGAATGGAGAGGACATGATTTCTTTTTGACTTATGAACAACAATTATACTTTATCACTAGATGAATGGTGCGCATGTTTTAATTTTCCAAACAATAATGATAATGACTTGTCGGCATCCTTTACTGGCTCAGACCCTTCCCCGAAACAATATTATAATGGAATGAACTTCACTTATAGAGTGAGCAAGGGGAATAATATTCAACATCCTGCAATTCACAATTTGTTCTATGTTATTGCTAACACCTTGCAGGCACGAAATGAGTTCATGAGACTCAATGAGGAGGACATCTTAGTCCTTGCAAAGGCTGCTTTCAACAACATCAACTTTTCACTCAGCTTGGGCGCAATTCTTGTGCGCTACCTGGAGTACCAATCCTCCCAAAGACAAGGACCGGTCACAGGTGGAGGCATCATCACCATGTTTTCCATTGCCATAGGCATCGAACTAGGTGAGTTGCAACCAATGCTAGGTGAGCAACGTGTTGGTTTCTCTACTTTAAAAGCTTGTGGAATGCTCACTAGGAGAGGTGGTGTTTATTACTTGCATATTGTTGTAGCTGGACATCTCTAGCCCGCTCCTTTGCCTAATGGTCTTTTCTCTATCGAGGAAGGACGTTTGCTATATGACTTGCAGTTGAGCAACACCAACCCGAGGAGGAGATTCTGGATGAGGATGAGGACCAATAAGAGGAGCAGCCACCAACCCGGTTCGCTACATACCAAGACTTCCAAGAACTTGGAGGAACTGTGGAGAGAATGCAAAACCTCTCCTTGAACCTCCGAGAAACAACTAGTAATCTATCAACTCAATTTGCGAACTGGAGTTACGATTTTTTTTCCGCCACCACAATGATTTGAAGGGCTTGCAAAAGCCTAAGCTTGGGGAAGTTTCCTCATTATCTCTATTTTGCGTTCATTTGTTTTTATTTCGAGGTTATGTTCTTAAATTCGAGTTTATAAGCACTCATGTTAGTTTCCCCAACACTCTATCTTCAGTTATTTCTATTTGCTTTCAAGATTTTCTAGCCAAGTTTTGCCGCTAATTTTCTATTCTTTAATTCTCGCTCTTAAAACAACAAAAAGATTTTTCCATTTATCTTTATTTTTCCTCTTCCTTATTTTCTATTTTCCCTGTGGCTTTCACATATTTGCAGAAGAGTGATTGACTTCGAGTTTTCAAGAAGCAAATAAAAAGGGAAGAGAGAAGTGAAACCAATCATGAGAGGTATGTCTTAAGACTCCCCACTTTTGAAGTTTGAGAAACCCATGTTAGTTAGTAGTAAATGCTAAGATATTATATTGATGGAGTGAGTCTTTATATTGTAGTAAAATTTTGTTTGCATGGGTATTTAGTTGGGTGCGTTTTGTTCTAGCTCTTGTAGTTAACCAAGTCTTGCCTAAAAATTTGCTATACAATTGTAATAAGAAAAAGTCTCATAATTGAAGGCTTGGTGTTGTAGTGTTTAGTCTTGAAGGCTTATTTCTAGAGACACTCAACACCACAGAAAATAATGATTGACGTGATAGCTCTTTTTAAAAGAATTTGTTCGATTGAATTAATGTTTAGCAGTTTTTGTGAGCATGCCAAAGTTTGACTTGTGAATCATAAGAATGATATAGCTTTATGTGTGTCAAACTTCATGGGATGCCAACAACTCCGCTAGCCTACGAACGATCTTCATGGAGGAAACTCCTAGTTTTCGGCTATGAGTTGATTAAACATATATATCAGCAATGTTATAATGGTTAAGATTCTTAGCATTCCCGAGTACCTGTGTTAAAGATGGAATATGAGCTGTTATGAGTAATCATTGTGTAAAAGGAACAAAAATCTTGGTGATGCCACGAGTGTACACCACAGCCCGATAAATTAATAAAAATACAAAAAGAATTCTAAAACTTCCAAAGATCCGTTAAAGTAACTTCACTATGGTTTCTGCTTCCCGAGGATTCGATAACCTAGGTATACTAGGGAAAAAGAGCTATACTACATCCGTAATTCGGATCGAAGGTATCAGTGGTACCCGCTCTGTAAACAGCGGGACAAGGCATAACTGGATGAGTTTCTTCAACGTCTTCTAGAGGTGGCACAACGGCTCCCCTCCTAGTCCAGCTTCACCCCTAGCCCCCCCCTTCGATTGTTCCACTTTGAGAGCATGCCTTCACTCTCCTTCTCTTGGGTCTTGTGGTGTTGTGGCCCCAGCATGCTGTATTTTTTTCCGTTGAACCTTGTAAACCTGTGTGGATGTTGGCTTTATTTATTTAGCGGACGAAAGTTTATTTCGAGAAGGAGAAAGAAATGATAAATTTTAATTTTGTGCATGAATATTTCTTTCTCATTTCTTATACTTACCGGTTTAGGGCTTCAAGGTTTCTTAAGTTGTCATTTTTATCAAAAAAAAAAATGCCATTTGTTTACACTCGTCAAAACAAGCACGATTTGTATACAAAAATTAATTTTGGTGTTCTCCATCTTTTGCAACACAAACTGTTAAATTCTCTTACCATATATTTTTCTTGCGGACAAGAAAGTAGGAGTATTATTTCTCTACCTTATCTATAATTAAGTCCATTCTACATAGTATTCCGGTAGCACTTCACCAATCGAACAACAATGCGAAAGGTCCATAAATCTAGTGTATGTACTCCAACGAATTTGACAGATTGAAAGGGGCAACCAGAATCCAACGAACTTCACCGCGAAGTTCAACAATTAAAAGTGGAAAACATGATTCAACGACTTTCATTGCTCCCTCCATTTAGAAATAAGTGACTTAGCTTTATCTTCATTCGGCTATACACTAAAAAACTGTCTAGATGCATATGCGAATTTAGACAGATCGAAGTCACTTATTTCTAGACGGGAACGAGTATATTAATAGAAGGAAACAGAATTCAACGAATTTCATTGCTAACTTCAACAATTAAAAGGGGAAAACATAATCCAACGAAGTTGACGGATAAAAAGGAGAGAATAGAACAACAACTTGTGCTAATTTTTCCTGAAGCTCTTGCAATCCTCCGAATCTCCCGCATGTACCCCCCAGCTCAAGGCCTCTCAGGAAGATCCTACGAATCTCCCGCACCATCGTCCCTCGCCTCATGGCCTCTCTTGAAGTTGCCAACGACCGGTCCAAGGTGAGGGTAAACTGCAGCGTGGAACTCGACGCAAGCCGCCCTGAGCTTGTCGCAGCGGTGCCGGCGGGCGAATTCCATGGTGGCCTTTAGCGTCTGCTTGCTGAGGTTGCGGGTCAGGAGGCTCTCGCACGTCTCCTTCAGTCTCTCGATGCCCCAACCTTCTGCGGCGATGAACAGCCGCCGCACAAACTCCAGCGTCTCGTCGCCACCGTCGTCGCGGACCTTGGCGTCGGGAGGTAGCTCGTCGGTGTAGATGAATTGGAGCATAGCCCTGAACACCGCGGGGTCCATGTCGTCGTCCATGGTTATTTCAACGGCCTCGTCGGTGGTGTCCAGCAGTTTCTTCCTAAGCACCGGGGACCGCGCCGCGAGCACCACCCTGTGCGCGGGGAAGGCCTCTCCTCTGAAGCGCACCGTGACGTCCTTCGCGTCCTTCTCCTCCAGGTCCCTGAGGAGGTCCTTGGACAGGCCCGGCGGCGGCGCTTCGATCCGGAAAACCGGCTCGGCCCCCGATGGAGGCAGCTTTATGACGGTGATGTCGCACCTGGTGGTGAGGTTGCCGTTCTTGATGTACGCAGGCGTCTGCAGGTTGCTTCCATTCCAGAACGGTACGCCCCAGCACCGGGGCGGATGGTGCAGCGGGAGGTTGGTCGGAAAAGTACTGAACACGGCGTCTTGCCTCGGCTTGTCCCCGCCGAACACAGAGTGCCACTGTCCATTGGACTGGTCCATCAGTCTCAGATCGAAGGACGCCCAGACCTCGACGTTGGGCGTCATAAGCTGCAGGTAGACGGAGACGTGGTCCTGGCCCCCAGGTGCGGCCTCGGAGCCGGCAGGGTAGAAGAGGACCGCCCAGCTGTAACCGCCCACGTCGAAGGTGCCGGACTTGACGAACTTCCCGACGCCGAGGCACTTGAGAAAAGGATACCCATCGACGTGGAAGAGGTGCTTGCCCTCCGCCAACTCCGGCCTGCACGACGACCTCGTCACCGGGACCAGATCATCAGCCGCGGGAAAGACGAGGTCCGCGGGGCCGCCGCCGTAGACTGGGCGGAAGAGGTCGCCGCCGCAGATGGGGCCGAAGAGGCTGTCGCCATTGTCGTACCAAATTCTATTCGGTTTGAGAATTTTTGGGGGAGGGGAGATTTCGATTTGGTTTCGCTGATCGTGGTCTCGTGGACCGCGGCGATGATTATATATATAGAAGAAAGATGGAAAGAATTGTCTTATGTTTCTTTGCTGGATTCTAATCGTAGACGAAGTCGGTTCATTTCAGATCCGGATCCAAACCGAAATCGTCCGTCGCTTTTCTTTCCTGTTTCACCATCCAATTCTGGCAAATTGACCAACAGTCCATTGTCGCTTATTTTCCGTTTCACCCTACACATTTTTTAATCATTTTGAAAATTATTGGACGGATTTAGCAATTTTACATTACATTGTCGGCGAATAGGTCACGCCTAGGCTGCACCGATTCGGCTCCATTCGGCAAGGAGCTGGCCAAGTGCATGTGGCCGCGTGACCCCGCGGGGCCCATGCTAGCTGAATGCCCCATTCGGTTACGACCTGGTTGAATCGACCACTCGGTTCTAGCCTCGCCGAATGAAAGTGGGTCAGGTCACGCCGGCCGCCCACTCCTCTCCTTTCTTCCTCCGACTTATTTCTTCTCTCTCCCGGCGTGAGAGCTCTATTTTCCTGCACCTAATTTGCCCCGATTTTTTCTAGTTTTTCAGGAAATCTTCATTCTAAAACCATTAGAGCGGTACGGGAAGCCCGATCTACTGATGGATTAGCTCGGGACTCGATTGGGTGGTGGCTCTTTGGAGGAATGGTGGTGGTATTCCATTGGAGCAATGGCAATGGTGGTGCTGCGGTGGAGCTTGGTGTTGGTGGTAGTATGAGTTGGGCCATGTTGCTGGTCCGTTGAACCGATACTGTTGTACCGAGTGGCTTCTCACGCTTTAAGGACAAACTCAAATCCCTCGTTAATCACAGTTGTTGTATATGGTTATGCGGCTACTCAGCTATGGTTAGGAGGCTATTAGAATATTTAGGAGGTGGATTAGTGGGAAACTATGTTTAGTGGTTTAGTTAGTATTTCCAGCCGTTGGTCAATACATTTGTTAGAATATTTACAGATTATTTTACATGGTTATATGCACTGTTGCTAATTTATTGATTAGTTCAAAAAATGTTTTTATGTTAGCAGAGATGTCCAATTTAGTGAAGTTTGTATTTTACTACGATCCGGGTAATATTCAAACAAATGAGTATGGAGCAGATTTGAGTGAGTTTCAGTACACGGTGTTGGATTTGACTGCCCCTCAAACCTGGAGTATTAGTCAGTTGAAGGAATGGTTGACAGGCTATTTAGGGTATAACCTTGAAACATACACCGTTAATGTACATGCATTGTGGACAAAGTCAACAAAGAATATTTTTTGGATTTTGAGGCCTATAGACGTAACAAATACTGGTTGAAGTGGTTAAAAGGTTGCGAGGACAGGCACGTAAACTATGTTGCACTAGTGCTTCCTGTCCTGAAGGAGATCGATCTTCCTGGAGGCGATGGTGGATACGGTCCTCGCCATAGTGCTAAATCCAGTTACGGGATGTACTCTATGTCAAATGCTAGAGGTGGTGGTTATGAATCAGAGTAGAGTAGTCAGGTAGGAGGAGGAGGTGGTGGTTATGAACCAGGGCAGAGCAGTCAGGCAGGAGGTGGAGGAGAGGATAGTGGAGTGGCAGATGCGGACGGCGAAGGTGGACACATGAAGGACTTGATGGAAGAGGAGGATTACATGAATAGTGAAAGTAGTGATTCTGATGACCCAGATGATTCTGATGGAGAAGGCAACAAAGAGGACGTGTCGATTCCTGCATCATGGAATCAACGCATCTCAGATGGAATGGCCGTTAACGATGGTCATGATTCTGCGTGGGAATATCACAAGAATAAAATTGCCCAGGGTGCCACATATCCAGACAAGAAACATTTGCAAGATGCAATCATTGCTTGGGCATTGTCCACACAGAGGGTTTTCAGTACAGTAGTGTCCTCTAAAACAAATACTTGACAATGGAACGCGTGGATATAAATTGTCCAGCCAGGGTGCATGCATATCTCCCTATGTACGACACAAATTGGTTGGTGAGCGACTTAGTGTTGCACACATGTGAGATTCCATCTATCCTTAGAGATCATCGTAACCTCTCCTCATGCTTCTGGCTCGGTTGCGTTACACGGAGATAGTGGAGTGCAAAGTGATGGAAGTGAAGACTATAGTGAAGAAAGTAAGGGTCAGGTTTAAGTACGATATTTCTTACGACAAGGCTTGGAGGGCAAAGCAAATGGCTCTTGAGGACAGGTTTGGTTCCTTCAGAGACTCGTATGACTTTGTAGTCCGAAAACTCTAGACACTTCAGGATAGGAACCCAGGAACCTATGTCGACATCCAATACTATGTGATACCAGAGGACCCACCCTTGAAGGTGATTCATTGAGTGTTCTTCTCTTTCGCTGTATGCATCCAATCTTTCACTCATTACCGACCAGTTATATGTGTTGACGGCACTTTTCTCACTAGAAAGTATAAGGGTCAGATCCTTACGACCATTGATCAAGAAAACAACAATCAAATTTTCCCATTCGTATTTGCTTTTGTGGAGAGCGAAAATATTGAAAGTTGGACATGGTTCTTCAGGCAGCTCAAGATAGTAGTTGTGAAAGATAAGCCCAATATGTGCATCATTCACGATAAGAATGCAGGTATATTTAATGTGGTCAAGCGTCTGACACAGCCAGGGCCTGACGAACAAACGCCCTGGCTCAACGTGCAGAGCCGTTGGTGTATGTGCGATTTGGGAGCTAATTTCTACTCAAAGTTCAGGAACAAGAACCTGATGAATCTATTTGAAAAACTGTGCAAGCAGAACAAGGAATGGAAGTATGATTTCATACGTGCACATCTCGATGACTTCACTCAGAAACATGTCAGGTCGAGAAAAGCGGCGCAAACCGCAACAGTAGCTGCACATCAAGCAGCAGTAGATGCATAGGCAGCTACTGGAGCAGCGCCTATGGAGGAAGACCCTGTAGGGCTTTGTGACTTGCAAGGATTTGATCTTCTTGGTACTAGGAGAAGGCTCGGGAGACAGATTAAAAACTTCCAATAGTGGATAGAGCACGAGCCTTTGGAGAGGTGGTATTTGCTGCATGACACACATGGAGCCAGGTACGGTGTCATGACTACAAAACCTAGCTGAGTCATATAACTTTGTCCTCAGAGGTAACAGGGCTCTATCACTTACAACCATTGTCGAGGGTATTATGTATCGCACGATTACATATTTTAGAGAAGCTCAGATGCATATCTTCAACAATCCGAACACATGTTTCTGTGAAAATATTATGAAGTATATGGATAAAAAGATGGCAAAAGCTCGGACACACACTGTCGTGGCCATAGGTAATGAAGAAAGAAGGTTTGAGGTGCGGTTACCCACCGATAAGTTTGGGTGTGGTAATGAGCTAAGGATGCATGAGGTGAATATTGGAAATGAGCAATGGCCAACTTGTGAGTGAACATGCAACAAACCAAAGTTGCTTCACCTTCCTTGCTCGCATGTGCTTGCTGCTTGCGGGAAGCTAGGGATGGACACAATCTCATTCGTATCTCCATACTACCTGAAAGAATATGTGGTTAATACCTAGACACTGGATACTTGATGACCCACAAGTATAGGGGGTGTATCGCAGTATTTTCGATAAGAGTGTCGAACCCAATGAGGAGAAGAAGGTGCTAGCTAGTGGTATGGATCAGGAATTCTCTGCAAATACTTAGCTAACGGATTTTTAGGGGGTTTTGATAAAGCAAGTCAATAAAGTACGAGTAAATAAAAGACAGTAGGAATAAATGCAGCAAGTGGCCCAATCCTTTATGCAGCAAAGGACAAGCCGGTTGTATTACTTAAGATGACCAAACGTTCTCGAGGACACATGGGAAGACTGTCAAGTGCTTTCGCTTCATATAGTTGATTAATCTTCTTTAGCTTGCTAAGTGTTGTGTGGGTGAACCTATGATAATGTACCGACCTTCCTAGGACTAATACATATTTGTGATTATACCCCTTGTAAACATCCGTAAGTACAAGAAAGTAATTAAGGTAGAAACCTAACCATAGCTTTAAACTCTAAGACTCTTACGTTCCTTGTGCAATGGTTTCCTAACAGGGGTTCAGGTTTCTGTCACTCCGGCAACCCCTACGATTAGTAGCCAAATACACAATGCATTCCCCTAGGACCATATAGTTGAAGTGTCATGTAGTCGACATTCACATGACACCACTAGAAGAAGTACACCACAACTTAAATATCAAACTATTGAATCTTTCTCAACACAACTCCACTACTAATAACATGACTTCTCCCATGTCCTCAAGAACAAAACGAACTACTCACAAGACATCATATGGATCATGATCAGAGATGGAATAATGATGTATAACAATATGAACATAAACAATAATTCAATGGTTCACTCAATAGCATCAACTACGAAGAGTAATCAACACCGGGAAAGTTTCCCCTATGAACTATGCAAGATTCAACGCAATTGTTATAGCAATATGGAGATGGTGATGAGGGTGATGATGGTGATGATGGTGGTGATGATGATTATGATGATCCCGATGAAGTCCAGCTTGATGGTTCTGTTGATGGCGACGATCTCCCCTCTCCGGGAAGGAATTCCCCTGGCAGAAATCTGTCTGCCGGAGAGATCTTTCTCTCTCGGTGTTTTCCGCCCCGCAGAGGCGGCGGAATCTTTCTGTGGTCGCTCCCCGAGTCTTAGGGTTTCAGGAGGAATATATACGCTAGAGGGGAGAGCCAGAGGTGGGCCAGGGCAGCCACACCACCTAGTGGCGCGGCCTAGGGTGGCCCGTGCCAGGGGGTGGGGTGGCCTCCCTGTGGCCCATCTCCACTCCTTCTTCTGCCTTCCTTCGTCTTCTGGAAAAATATGATTTTCCGTATATTTTCCCAGATTTTCTGATCTTCGTGAATTTTGCCTCCAAACAACACCTTTTCCATCAGAATCCTGACTGCAGTGGTCCATGCTCCAAAAGTCATCAACCATGCAAAAACAGATGAAATAACATAAGTATCATATCTTAATATGAAATATATCAATGAATAACAGTAAATTATGACATAGAATAGTGATGCAAAATGGACGTATCAACTCCCCCCAAGCTTAGACTTTGCTTGTCCCCAAGCAAAACTGAGCTCAATAAACATGACCTCAGGTTTATGGAGTGAAGAGTCGATAAAAGAATATGGACAAGAAGCATCACATTCATCAATACATAGATCATAATAGAAGACAACTCACTATTATATAACTCAACTTGCAATAAGCAAAGGAAACACAATAAAGATACATGAAGTAAATCATAATTGGTAATGGCAAACTTAGCTCTTGGTCGAAGAATAGTTGATAATTTGCTGGAGTTCACAAATAACTGGTTTTCAATGATAGCTTTCAAAGTAGTAATCACCAAGATAAGAGCAATGTGCAAAACAAGGAACATAAGAAACATGATTGAATAAATCATCATATGAATGAATGAAACACAACAACTCAAAATACTTGCTGAGATAGAAAGGAATAGGTTTACTGACTCAACTAAAAGGTAAAAGAAAGGCCCTTCGCAGAGGGAAGCAGGGATTTCAAGTTTCATAAAGAGCTCCCAAAAATTATGATACTTATTAGCTTTTAGCTCTCATTGCCCCTATCATAGGCATCTTTAGGTGGTTAAGGTTAAAGTGATCAAATACAAGGATATGCTTGACAAGTTGTAAATTGAGAATCTCATGTCCCTTGTATACGAGGGCCGCTCCTCATGCTACTCAAGTTTAGTCACCGGTAAGTTCTTGTCATCGTAAGCACATGTGTATCATAGAGAACCGCCAACGGGGTACCCCTTGCCCGATGATATGGAAGAATCCCCATATCAAAATGACAAGGAAAGCAAACAACAAGCATCTCAGCAATCTTCTTATTTACCATGGGAATATGGTGCTTTTTTCTCTCTTTCCTCTTTTCATAATCTCTTTTTTTCTCTTTTTTCTCAATATCAGACTCTTTTTTTATAAGAAGAATGCTTCATAGATGCTCGTTATGGTTACGCTGCAGGTTTCCACCATGTCAGCATGGATTAGACCAACGGCCCAGGTGTTTCTCTAACACACATGCATAACTCCATGGACTTACAAGCTCCCCTTTCATTTCACACCGACGACATCCATAGACAAAAGAACATGATATCAACTAGGTACAAAGTACCAGTGCAATGTTGAAAGCGTTCCCCATGACAGCATGGTTCTGCTAATTCACAACTTACAAAGCGCAAGCATATACGCAACATAGATGGGCACAATGGTTCAAGTTTATTAAGTGCAAGAAATTAAAGTGTGCCATCAAGTTCGTGAGAGCTTTAATCACTAATTTTCACATAACAAGTTTAATTTGGAAGGTAGACAAAAACAAGAATTTACTTGGAATAGCAATAATGCTAATACGTAGGTATGGTGGACACAAATGGCATGGGTTTGGTTTAAAGGAAGTGGATGCACGAGAAGAATTCCCTCTTAGTACATGTTTTTGGCTAGCGAGGCTGGGTAACAAGTATAAGAGTTGAAGGAAACAAACAAACATACAAGTGACAAAGACAAACATGCAATCTTCCTTGGAAGCACAAAATATCTTAACTAGAGAATACTAAACTTATGAGCAAATCAAGAAAGAAAGATGATGAAATTATTTTTCTTTAAAGTACTTTTATCTTTTTCATTCAACTCTCAAAAATAGTGTTGCTACTGACCGAGTCAGGTTTGCCAAAACCAACTAAATTAACTCAATGATCCCAAAGTGCTACCAATACTAACAACAAGATCAATCATATAACCACGAATTGAAAACTAATATAAGATATGCAAAAGAGTAAATGATAGAACTTCTCATTAATAAACCATAACGGCAACTCACACCAAGGGATACATATCTAACGAGAGAGGGGACACTTCCATAATGCAAACCATCCTACATGATAACTTCTCTATTCATGATATGACTCTACTAAAAAGGTAAAAAGATAGAATATAGTGATGTGATACAGCGGCACTCCCCCAAGCTTGGAACAAGCCAAGGGGATGCCAAACCTGATGATGAATTACTCCTTCAGTGGTGGTGGTATCCTCTCAATGAGCTCTTTGATCAGTTTCCCCAAGTCCTCAATCTCGAAGGTGAGAGTACGAATCAACTCCGAGTTGTGCTCAATGCGGTGCATGATCATGTCAGATTGTGGATCCCAGCTCTTGTGATTCTTTTTCCACTCTTCCTTCTTGGAGTCTTCTTTCCCTGCATGGCTAGAACGAGGCAAATCCCAATTGGTGGGTAATTTCTCCTTGGGCATATTTTGGTGTTGATGCTTATGGAAAAGATTCTTAGTGCGTGGAGGAAGTGACCGTGGAGCTAAACAGTGACACGGATTTTCCCCTCCAGTTGACATCTGTGCAGTCCTCCTAACCCTGATAGATCTTGCTAGCACTCCAATTCTTGCAATGGTAGTGCTAGTGTGCGGATGTTGGCCTTGCTTTATCTCCTCTTCACCTTCACTCTTGATCTCCTTCTCCTGCCTGGGGTCTTGGAGATCATCCTCCATAGGCTCCTTTCCCTTATCCTTGGTGGACACCATTGTGCTTATAAGCTTTCAAAAATAGTTCCTGGCAGAAACATATCGAAACAAAAACACGACGAAAACACGATATACGAAGCTCGAGGGATCCGGGGGATTATATATTATGAAGTTTCACAACAAAAGGAAGGTACTGGGAGAAAACGGGTTGGAGACGGAGTCCGGAGTGGCCACACCACCTGGTGGCGCGGCCAGGGGTGGGCCCGCGCCACAGGGTGGTGTGAGCCACCCTGGCTCTGTTTCCTTCCCTCTTTCGCTTCGTAGCTTTCCTTATTGACTGAAAAATGCAAAAATATAGTTGGATAGTATTTTCACGGAACTTTTCTTACCAGAACTGTTACCTATTTAAAAGCGGAGTCTGCAGGTCTCTGAATTTGGTCCTTGATAAATTTTTCCGAAGTTATAACTTGAAAGGCATCCACATCTTCATTGTAAGAATCTCCAGCAATATAGTGCTTGAGTCGCTGCCCATTCACTACTTGTGTAGTATTATCTTTTAAAGAAGAAATTTTTATTGCTCCTGAATGGTACACTTCTTCAATAATGAAAGGTCCTTCCCATTTTGATAGTAGCTTTCCTGCAAAAAATCTGAGACGGGACCTATACAATAGAACTTTCTCACCAACATGAAATTCTCTCTTAAGTATTCGCTTGTCATGCCATCTTTTAACTTTTTCCTTAAAGAGCCTAGCATTTTCATAGGCTTCAGTCCTCCATTCATCTAAAGAACTTAAGTCAAATAATCTTTTCTCACCTACGAGCTTACAATCTCTATTGAGTTCTTTAACTGCCCAGTAAGCTTTGTGTTCTAATTCTAAAGGTAGGTGACAAGCTTTCCCATAAACCATTTTATAAGGAGACATCCCCATAGGGTTTTTGTAGGCAGTCCTATAAGTCCATAAAGCGTCATTCAACTTTTTAGCCCAGTTTTTTCTAGATCTATTAACAGTCTTTTGCAAGATGTATTTAATTTCTCTATTTGATAACTCTATTTGCCCACTAGTTTGAGGGTGATAAGCTGAAGCAATTCTATGATTAACATCATATTTAGCAAGGGTCTTTCTAAAACCACCATGAATGAAATGGGAACCTCCATCAGTCATGAGATACCTACGCACTCCAAACCTAGGAAAGATAACATCCTTAAGCATTTTTAAAGAAGTCTCCCCATCAGCACTCTTCGTAGGAATGGCTTCTACCCACTTAGTAACATAATCAACGGCAACAAGAATATGAGTATAACCTTTCGAGGGAGGAAAAGAACCCATAAAGTCAAATCCCCAGCAATCAAAGGGTTCAATAACTAGAGAGTAGTTCATAGGCATTTCATTGCGTCTAGAAATATTACCAACACGCTGACACTCATCACAAGATCAAACAAATTTTCTTGCATCTTTAAAAAGGGTAGGCCAGTAGAAACCTGATTGCAGCACCTTCCGCGCAGTTCTATCTCCTGCATGATGTCCTCCATAAGCACTACCATGACATTTACGCAATATCTCTTTTTGTTCATATTCTGGAACACATCTTCGCATAATACCATCCACTCCTTTATATAAGTGTGGGTCATCCCAAAAATAATGCCTCAAATCATAAAAGAACTTTCTTCTTTGCTAGGCTGTAAAAGTTGGAGGCAAATACTTGGAGACAATAAAGTTAGCATAATCAGTGTACCAAGGGCTCCCTCGCGAGTTTACCCCTACCATATCCAACTGTTCATTTGGAAAACTATCATTAACAGGCATAGGGTCAAAGGAGATATTTTCCAATCAAGATAAATTATCAGCTACAGGGTTTTTAACACCTTTCCTATCTACAATATGTAGATCAAACTCTTGTAAAAGCAGCACCCATCTAATAATCCTTGGCTTAGCGTCCTTCTTCATCATAAGGTACTTAATAGCAGCATGATCAGTATGAATGGTGACTTTTGAGTCTACAATATAGGGTCTAAACTTATCACAAGCAAAGACGACAGCTAGAAATTCTTTTTTGGTAGTAGCATAATTCCTTTGAGCAGCGTCTAGAGTCTTACTAGCATAATGAATAACGTTTAGATTTTTATCAATTCGTTGCCCAAGGACATCTCCTACAGCAAAATCACTGGCATCACACATTATTTCAAAGGGTAAACTCCAATCAAGTGGTTGAACAATAGGAGCTGTAGTTAAAGCCTTCTTGAGAGTTTCAAAAGCTTCCTTACAATCATCATCAAAAACAAAGGGTATATCTTTTTGAAGAAGATTAGTGAGGGGTTTTGATATTCTAGAAAAATCTTTAATAAACCTTCTATAGAAACCAACATGACCAAGGATACTACGAATACCTTTGATGTCTCTTGGGCAGGGCATTTTCTCAATTGCCTCAACTTTAGCTCTATCCACCTCTATGCCTCTTTCGGACACCTTATGCCCAAGGACAATCCCTTCATTAACCATGAAGTGTCATTTCTCCTAATTAAGAACAAGATTAGTTTCTTCACACCTCTGCAAGACTTTATCAAGATTGTGAAGACAATTATCAAAAGAAGTTCCATAGACGGAGAAGTCATCCATGAACACCTCCACAATTTCCTCGCAAAAACCATGAAAGATAGCAGACATGCATCTTTGAAAAGTAGCAGGAGCATTACATAAACCAAAAGGCATGCGTCTATAAGCATAGGTTCCATAAAGGCATGTAAAAGTAGTTTTTTCTTGATCTTGTTGTTTAACAGCAATTTGAGAGAAACCAGAATATCCATCAAGAAAACAAAAATGGGTCTTTTTAGACAACCTTTCTAACATTTGATCAATAAAAGGAAGCGGGTAATGATCTTTCTTAGTAACTTTGTTAACTTTCCTAAAATCAATGCACATCCTATAGCCCACTACTATTCTTTGGGGAATAAGCTCATCATTATCATTAGGAACAACGGTAATTCCTCCTTTTTTAGGAACACAATGAATAGGACTAACCCATTCACTATCAGCAATAGGGTAAATAATACCAGCATCAAGGAGTTTCAATACCTCATTTCTTACCAATTCCTTCATCTTAGGATTTAAACGCCGTTCGTGCTCTACTACTGGCTTTGCATCTGGCTCTATATTGATAGCATGCTGACATATAGTAGGAGAAATTCCTTTTAAATCATCCAAAGTATAGCCCATAGCCCCTCGGTGTTTCTTAAAAACCTCCAAAAATCGTTCCTCTTCCTTCCCTAAAAGTTTAGAGGTAATAATAACAGGATATATCTTTTTATCATCAATGTAAGCATATTTAAGATCGTCAGGGAGAGGTTTTAGATTGAAAACCGGATCCTTTTTAGGTGGCAACGTGGTACCCAAATCTTACACAGGCAAGTTATGCTTAAGCATCTTAGGTTGACGACGGAGAATCTCGTCAATCTCATTTCTTTCTTCCATGAAGATCTCACTTTCGTGGTCTTCCATATACTGCTGCAAAGCATTATTAGGAGCAAGAGAAATAGAAGCAAGTTGTTCAACTCTAAAATCCTCATTATGGGTTTCATTTTCACAAGGTTCTTTAGTAAATTTCGAAAAATTAAACTCATAAGATTCCCCATCAAACTTAGTCAAGATTTTCTCTCTTTTGCAATCTATAATAGCTCCACAAGTACTCAAGAAAGGTCTACCAAAAATGATGTTATAAGTTTTACTAGCAGCTGAACCAAGTACTAGAAAATCAGCAGGATATTTAATCTTACCACAAAGAACTTCTACATCCCGCACAATACCAATTGGAGAGATGGTTTCTCTATTAGCAAGGTGAATAACCACATCAATCTCTTCCAACTCGCAGGGACTGATTTCATGCATAATTTCTTTATAAAGCTCATAAGGAATAGCACTTGAACTTGCACCAATATCACACAAACCATAATAGCAATGATCACCAATTCTAACAGATAGCACAGGGACACTAGCCTTTTTAGTTCTATTAGGATGTGAGACAATATTAGAAGCGTCCTCACAAAAGACTATGTGCCCATCTTCTATACTTTTAGTTACAAGATCTTTAACAATTGCTACTGCAGGTTCAATGCTTATTTGTTCATGAGGTTTTACAGTTCTCTTTTCACATTTAGTGATTACACTAGTTATCATAGGATGATCCTTTACCTTATGTGGGAAGGGTATCTTCTCAATGTAAGGTTCAGGTAAAACATGATCAATAATGCAATACTCAGTACTTCCAATAGGAACACAGTCAGCAATATCTTTATAGGGTGCATGGTACTTGCTCCATCCCTTTGTTGGGATTTCAATATAAGAAGCAAAAGCCTTAAAACAATTTGTAATAACTTGTAAATCAAGACCATAAGCATTACTAATATTTTGAAAGTCATCAGTTCCCATAAAAGATTCAATGAATTCATAATCATAATTTATACCTAACTTTCTACCTTTGTCATTCTCCCATGCTTCAGCATTGTCTTGAATATGGTCCAGAAGATCCCATTTAGCTTCTTCTTCCATGCGAGTAAATGATCCAACACAAGAAGCATCCAATAAATCCTTATCATGTAGAGGGAGCCTTGCATACAAGTTATTGATAATAATATTGTTGGGGAGCTCATGAATGGGACATTTGAGCATTAGTAACTTCAAACTCCCCCAAGCTTGAGCTGTACTCTCTCCATCAAGAGGCCAAAAGTTGTATATTTGATTCCGATCTTTATGAATCTCACTAGGAGGATAAAACTTTGAATAAAAGAGAGGTACTATTTCCTCCCATTCAAGAGCTTGACCATTCTTCAACAGCTTATACCATTCCTCAGCTCTTCCTTTCAGTGATAATGAGAATAACTTCTTCTTAACTTGATCTGTAGTAATACCTGCACACTTCAACAACCTGCATAATTCGTGTATAAAGAGTAAATGATCACCGGGATGGACAGTTCCATCCCCAACATAGTAGTTATCCATAACACGATCAATAATTCTTGTAGGTATTTTAAAAGCATCATTCTCAGCAGGTGGTGGTTCGTCTACTACCTTAGCAGTGGTAGTAGCTTTACCAAATAAGAAACTCAGTGAATTATCCATAACGAAAATAAAGCAACTAGCAGAAGTAAACAATACTCATAGTAGAGGTTTCCTTTACCAGTTCCACTCTCCAATAGCGCTTCACTCCCCGGTAACGGCGCCAGAAAATAGTCTTGATGACCCACAAGTATAGGGGGTGTATCACAGTATTTTCGATAAGTAAGAGTGTCGAACCCAACAAGGAGCAGAAGGTGCTGGCTAGTGGTATGGATCAGGAATTCTCTACAAATACTTAGCAAACGGATTTTTAGCGGTTTTTGATAAAGAAGGTAAATAAAGTACGAGTAAATAAAAGACAGTAGGAATAAATGCAGCAAGTGGCCCAATACTTTATGCAGCAAAGCACAAGCCAGTTGTATTACTTAAGATGACCAAACGTTCTCGAGGACACATGGGAAGACTGTCAAGTGCTTTCGCTTCATATAGTTGATTAATCTTCTTTAGCTTGCTAAGTGTTGTGTGGGTGAACATGTGCTAATGTACCGACCTTCCTAGGACTAATACATACTTGTGATTATAGCCCTTGCAAACATCCGTAAGTACAAGAAAGTAATTAAGGTAGAAACCTAACCACAGTTTTAAACTCTAAGACTCTTACATCCCTTGTGCAATGGTTTCCTAACGGGGGTTCAGGTTTCTGTCACTCCGGCGACCCCAATGATTAGTAGCCAAATACACAATGCATTCCCCTAGGCCCATATAGGTGAAGTGTCATGTAGTCGATGTTCACATGACACCACTAGAAGAAGTACACCACAACTTAAATATCAAACTATTGAATCTTTCTCAACACAACTCCACTACTAACAACATGACTTCTCCCATGTCCTCAAGAACAAAACGAACTACTCACAAGACATCATATGGATCATGATCAGAGATGGAATAATGATGTATAACAATCTGAACATAAACAATAATTCAACGGTTCACTCAATAGCATCAACTACAAAGAGTAATCAACACCGGGAAAGATTTCCCTATGAACTATGCAAGATTCAATGCAATTGTTACAGCAATATGGAGATGGTGATGAGGGTGCTGATGGTGATGATGGTGGTGATGATGATGATGATCTCGATGAAGTCCAGCTTGATGGTGGTGTTGATGGCGACGATCTCCCCTCTCCGGGAAGGAATACCCCCGGCAGAAATCTGTTTGCCGGAGAGATCTTTCTCTCTCGGTGTTTTCCGCCCCGCAGAGGCGGCGGAATCTTTCTGTGGTCGCTCCCCGAGTCTTAGGGTTTCGAGATGAATATATATGCCAGAGGAGAGAGCCAGAGGTGGGCCAGGGTGGCCACACCACCTGGTGGCGCGGCTTAGGGTGGCCCGCGCTAGGGACTGGTGTGGGCCCCCGCCCATCTCCACTCCTCCTTCTGGCTTCCTTCGTCTTCTAGAAAAATAGGATTTTCTGTATATTTTCCCGGATTTTCCGATCTTCGCGAATTTTTCCTCCAAACAGCATCTTTTCCATCAGAATCCTGACTCCAGCGGTCCATGCTCCAAAATTCATCAACCATGCAAAAACAGATGAAATAACATAAGTATCATATTTAATATGAAATATATCAATGAATAACACTAAATTATGACATAGAATAGTGATGCAAAATGGACGTATCAATACTATACACATCTATTGAGGACACTGGATACTCTACACGTCTGTTATATGACCAGTCATTGCTCACCTGCTTGGTTGACCGTTGGAGGCCCGAGACCCACACTTTTCAATTTTGGTGGAGAGAGATGGCTCCTACTCTCCAGGATGTGTCATACTTGTTGGAACTTCCTTTGGAAGGCCAACCCATTGGGCTGCTGCAGGCACCGGAAAATTGCGAACATGATATGGCACAACACTTTCAGGGTATTAGTGCCTTATCTGGCCCCTTTGATCACAATGATCATGGACCCAAGTTCGACTGGTTAGTCAGATTTTAGGTGTGTTTGCTAACTTGTCTTTATTATATTAGACAATGCCTCATATCATCCTATGGTTTTACTTATAGAACTATCTGTGATAAATGCAAATTCAAAGGTTAGACTATCTATAGACCCAGTTGACTGAGACACAGATCACTCGATGCTTGCAGGTATACGTACTTTAGCTTCTCTGGAAGGTGATGTTCATCGAGAACTATGTCACCACTATCACCGCTCGCTACATCCCTATTGAATTGGAGATTTCTAATGCAACTAGCGCCGACATGATTACACAAAGGAGTTGGGGCTCTGCGGTCTTAGCGGCTACAGGCCGAGGTATGTACAGCGGTTGCTAGCGTAAGGCGGCTACGTCAGGCTTGCTCTGATGCCCACTACTGCTGCAACTTTGGTCCTGGAGCGGTTTCCTATCGGTCGACCGGACATTTGGGTTGACAAGGCTTACCCATCGGCTAAGTTGGGTGACCCTCCAACCGGACTGTTAAAAGCAGAGCACGTCGACTTACCTACTTTTGGTACATTTTGGACATGCCACAAGGTATGTGCAAAGTTTTAATTTCATTAATTAGTTCACGTACACTATGACTTAGAATGACAAAGTTTTTTGGCAGAGATGCTTTTCTCACGGTCAGGTGAGGGCTTGCTACCCCGCATTGTCTGAGCAGTTTGACGTGTTGCTCGCTAGTTCGATGATGTGGTAGCCCTACACGGATGCAGCCATCGGTGCTAGATTCTGCAGGGTTGGGGACTACATGGGGATTTCTACTCTCTACACCAGAGACGCGGTGTATTGGCTAACAAAACATAAGATCATCTTCGACATGCAGGCAAAGGAGATGAGCCTACAGAGAGTAATGAGGTAGTTCGATCTTTGCCAGTTGGCCGATCCTTGTCCTACGAAGAGTGCCATACCATTGATCGTCCACATGTATGTTTATTTTACACATTTCTTCCATCTTACATGATTTATTGACTGACTACGATCAGTCCCCAATTGTAGGTTGTCAAGGAAGGGAAGTAGCAAGACTGCCACTGGTTGGCTCCACAGGGTTGGGATACACGTTTGTAGAGTGGGACATCGCTACGACACATGTCTGGGGCCAGAAAGTGCAAAATTTCCAGCTCGCCTTAGGCGAAATGATACTTGTTTTGCATTCCGCATCAATCAGTCAGTGGGGTCTTGGGTCTAGGGGGACCTGCCGGCTTAACCGGTGCCACGTTTTCAGATAAGTAGGTTATTCAATCCTCAGCAAGGAGAGTGTGGAAGACCAGGTACAAAGTATCATTTCGTAGATCCAAGTCCATGGCCTATTTCGGGTTCACTCGGAGCTTTGGCAACCACCGTAGGAGGTGTGATGTACATGCACTCATTTCAAGAGGGTGCAACACTTCTTAGTTTGGGCCAGGTAGACCGAACACACGGCACCTATCCCAATGACTGGTACACTGACGGTGGCTTATTGGTTCCTTCCTCCCTTCCATCCTCAAGTTGAGTAAACAGAATGCCATACTCGACCTCATAGATCCCTATAGAATTCTGTGGAAAGCCGTATTCGATGAAAGTCGTATGTACGGCTTGGAGGGAGATCTTTCCTATCTTTCGAGCCTAGAGGGGAACTTAGACTGGCACTTTAGATGGCCATGCACTCCTTATTTTTACTCAAAAAAGCAGGAAAAAATAGCAAATTTCGGAAACTTGTTTTTGCCCTTGAAAAGGCTACTACTATCCCTGCTAGGATAAGATCCATTGAGTTCTCTTCACACTCCTTTGGGAAAGAGTAGAATGAGAAAGCCTAGTTTGACATGGAAGAGTTCAACAACTATTTGGATAGCTATATGAATGCCAAACATCTATGCATCGCACAACAATCTCACCCAGAGGAGATGCGGGCGCGACTACTTGGGATAGTTATCCGAGCTAGTCTACAACGGGTAGCAGACAACACGCAGTAATACCTTATCTTTATCTAATGCACCTACTTGTTACGTAGTTTTCCGTCTATTTTTTCAACCTAGTGGTGCCTATTGCAGGCACATTTGATAGCCGATCTTGAGAAGGAGAGTGCTGATTACAGACTCTCTCTTTCGTCTAGACCTGTGCTTATACAATGCCAGGACTAGTAGACCTGGCTGAGTCTCCTGGAGGAGATGCTACAACGTATCCACGCGGTTATCATGTGGACCCACTCTTCGGACGTTTCTCACCACCCTATACCATAGCGGCCTCTGCATCACTCGATGCACCAGCACCATCCACGTCCACCTTCGCCCCTACGACAGTCTCCACGGCCACAACTTACACCACAGACAATGCCGACACCTCCCCCTCCAGACCAGGCTGGAGGTTCATTGTGGCAGCAATAGACTTCTTTCGACTGGTGGCAGCAGCAGTGGCAACAGTAGCCACCTTTTTAGGGTGGAGGTTCTCCGTGGGGCCACTCTCCCGCGCCGAACTACGGGTTTCGTCCACATCCGCAGCCATAGGGTAAGCGTCATAGATGGAAAGTGTCGAGGCTTGGTTCATATAAATTTCTAATGTACTTCTGTTTTCACATGCGGGAGCCTTCGGAGTGCAGGGGTCTATGCCTGGCTATCAGTCATCTCTGTCTGGATCCATGTCAACGAGTGATTACGACGTGGATCATAACACTCAGGATTTCATGACGTAAAGTAGTTGGTTGAACATTTTTCAGACTCCTCCCCTAGACCCCACACAAGAAACTCAATACGACGAGCACGGGTCAGTGATTCCTCCTCAAAACATTGGGCCGCTCCATAGGTTCGGCTGGACGACGCCCCCTAACCCACCACCTGAGTGTCGTGGTAGACGACATTGTTGGTACGTCGGACATGTCTATCTATCTATGTATGATTCATCTATATATCTATGTATGAGACATATGTTTATCTACTTCTAAGACATTAGGCAATCTATGTATGAGACATGAACTTATCTACATCTGAGACACATTACTATTATTTCGCATCATTATTCATTTCACTACCAAACAACTACAAAAAATAGTTAAGATACAAACACGAACTACAAGGGAGCATTAAGATACAAGCACAACCTGACAATATCCGAATTGAACTTAGATAACCAAACTACGATGATGCCTGGCCCTTTCCCTTGCTCATCGATGATGAAGCCCTTGTCCTTCTTTGCTCTTTACTTCTCCTAGGCAGTTATTGCCTTCTTGTCGAAGGGCGACATGAACATATCATCTCCATCTTCTTCCTCGTCGTCTCTCTTTACCCCCAAATGTTATCTACCCAATACAACAATGGCTTGGTTGTATGAAGATTTAACGCTTCCCACAATGCATTCAACCTGAGAACTTTTGTGCGAATTTCCTCAAGAGTCTTCTTAGGGCGGACACCAGACCTAAATAATCTCTCAGTTAGCTCATTAAGAAGGATGTCACTACTAAATAATCTCTCAGCTAACTTTTGTCAGCCTCCCATGTCACATCCACTGGCAAAACATACAATCAGAAGGAGAATTGGACATATGTAGAAGAGGAAAATGCTTGTGTGCTGAAAGAACTGAGTGAGGGGGGTTATACAGTGAAAAGAGAAGAAATGGCGGGAAGAAGTTGGTGGGAGAATCTGGCGAGAACTAATTGGCGGGAATAATTTGGTGGGAAAATTTAGGGATAAGAAAAGTGGCGGGGAAAAATGGAGGGAACTCTACATGATAAAATTAACATACATATCTACACTAAAAATGAAATTAAGATACATCTCTACACTAGAACTGAAATTAAGATACAACGCAACACACGAGCTGAAATTAAGATACACCACGACACTATAACTGAAATTAAGATACATCGCTTGTGGGACATACATCTACCTGTCCTGAGTCCATCAGAGGTATTTCCTGGTCTTGCCCCCACGTTCTACTGCCTACGCCTCAGCAACCCTTTTTCTTAATCTCTGCCTTTCGGCCGCATGGGCCTCTTTGCGCACCTCTTCCATGCACTCCTCTTCCTCTGTCCTCCTCATGTTCAACTCGCAGTTTCGAGATTGTTCCGCTCTTAATTCTTTCAGTTCTCTCTTGCTCCTTTCAGCATGTTCCTCAGCGTCAAAGCTAGCCCATTCATGCCGGTTACAATCCATAATCTCCTACACGGCCCAAGATGGCTGCTCCATGTCAATCCAATGGTACCACTTGCAGAGAGGGGGAGACTATAACCACTATAATGGCATGAATAAAACAACAAAACAGACGTAAAATAGCTGGGTTAATCATGCTTTCAGAATGTACCAAAGGCCTCTAGAACGACGAACTAGCTTGATGGGGAGGGCTTTGGTCATAGTTGGCACACATGAAAAAATTCATGTCCATCTTATAAGAGAAATCTTCGCTCTCCTTCACCTTGGCAAGATGGACGGACCAACACCGCTCCGCTCTCACCCCTAGTGGCAACCTTGCATTTTTCATCTTCCTCGGCCTGTAGTCAGGGTCCGAACAAGACACACTCATGGTGAAATCAAGGGGAGAGAGAAAGAGGATGAAATGATGAAATGGTGAATGAAAATATATCGGTGCCTGGTATTTTATAGAAGCACTCAAAATATTCGGCGGGAGAAAATGGCGGGAACCGGTGGCAGGAGAAACCGGCGGGGGAAAATGGTAGGAAAAAGAGGCTGGAATTGGTTTAGGTTAATTATGTAGCGTTGCATTGATCATCTAAGAGTTGGTGTTGTCTAAGACTATTAGAACGATCACGGCGTGACCGACTGAATCATTCAGCCTAGGCCTGATATAATGATGCAATCGGCCAGGGCCTAACCGATTGGAGTATTCGGCCTGTGCTTGACCGATTGCATTCTACTCGCCAGCCGACGGCCCATTTGGTGTGGCCTAGGCCGAATCAAACCCATTCGGCTAGGCCAAAGTGGACAATGTGCTACAAATGTAAATTGCTAGATTCGTGCAATACTTTCCAAAATGACTAAAAAATATATATTTAAAAAATCTCCTATAAAAAGCGTCTGTCACGAAGAAACGTCGATTTAACGCGCCATCATGTGATTATGGTGCTCCAGCTGCCGCTGCAAATACGCGCGGGGTAAAAAAATTAGACCGCGACATTGTGCGCGTTAATAGCGATCTGGAAATCGCTATCTCGTGCATGAAGAGCCAATAACCCTCCCGATTCTTCCGCACGCTCGTGCCACCGACCCTTCCATTTTTACCCCAATCTCGTCCGACGCTAGCCCTGCGAAATAGCCGTTGTCGCTGCTCGCCAGCATCCTGCTGCCACCGTTCCCCAGCGCCTTACCGCCCCCCTCGTTCATGCGGCCGCCAGGGAGCCTCGTCCGTGCTCGAATCAAGCCCCGCTCCGCCTCCACGGTCGCTCTATTTCCTGTTGTCGCTAGCTCAGATTTGTCGATTTGAGCTACGGTGACCATAGATTCGGTGCGTCGTAGCGCCCGGCAGTCGGTGCACGCAACTTGTTCGATGAAGGTATCTATTGCCGCTGATTTGAGCTTTTTTGAGTGATCTTTCTAGTTCAAAGAATTTATTTAGATTAGTCTGAATTTTGTAGATGAGATCGTCCTACGATTAATCCGACGAAGAATGAGACCTAGAAGAAGAATACATAGCCTTTCTATTGGCTATCCACGTGAATAAAAGGTCAAATCACAAAGATTCTATGTTCGGTGTTGAGAAGTTGTGGAGGGAAAGGATCGAAGGTCACAACAAGTTGCTGCGGAGTACTTTGTGGAGAATCCAATATACCCTGAGCATTATTTTCATCGCAGTTTTAGGGTGAGCATCAAGTTGTTCAAGGATATTGCAGAGGGTGTGATGAAGCATGATTGATGCCTTGAGCAAATGAGGAATGTCGCGGGAGAATCTAGGCATAACACTTACCTAAAGGTGACTGAAAGGATCGTATGGGCACCTAGAGGGGGGGATGAATATGTGCTACTTAAAATTTTACTATTTTTCAATTTAGGGTTTGACACAAAAGGTAAATTCTCTAGATATGCAACTAAGGTGAATTTACCTATATGTCACACTAGCACAACTAACTAAGCAAGAGCAAGATATAAGTAAAGTGCGGTAAAGGATAGAGATAACCGAAATGGAGCACGCGGAGACACAAGGATGATTTCCCGCAGTTCCTTCCTTTTGAGGGGAAGTACGTCTATGTTTGGAGAGAGGGTGGTTTCAAACCACCAACACCACAAAAGGCCTCCCTTGGTCTCTGGTGAACCTCACCCCAAAGGGATCGATTCACTCTTCCACTATATTGGTAACCTTCGAGGTGGAAACCGACACCTTTACAACAAGTTCAAGGCACACATCCACAACTGAATTGGAGGATACCGAATGCAAGAAAGTTGGGACACAATCAAAGACAAGCTTGTAAGAACCAAGTTAAGGCCTACTGTTTCCAATGAAACACTAGAGCAAGGGGACTTCAAGTGAATGAGAGGAAAATGAAGATCTCTTTTGGGTAAGATGTAGATCAATGCCTCCTCCTTCGATTCTCCAAAGATCAAGGAATTTGTATGGTTGGAGAGGGAGAACTTGTTGATTTGGTGGCTCAGCTTTAGGGTTCTTGAGGTTGGGGAACGAGCATCTTCCAAAGGTAGAAGGAGGGGCCTATATATAGGGCCCCAGGAAACATAGTCGTTGGAGTCACTTACCCCGGAGTGTCCGGCTGAAACCAACCGGACATCCTAGTCCGGGCCGGACACTCCGGCCGCTTCACCCCGGACATTTTGGCCTGCCCAAGTTTCTTCAAACAATCCGGCCAGAGTCCGGATGGAATCTGATGTGTCATATTGAATGGATGCAGTCTCGGGAGAAAATTCGAGGAAGTCCCTCGCTGGACACTCCGGCCGGCATCACCCGGACATTCCGACTGGGACGGATACTCCGGCCGAGACCAGCCGAATAGTCCGACAAATCTGAGCATATGACCACTTAAACTCCTCGAATCCTTTTTAATACACCCACCTAGAACCCTCTTTTGAGGGAGCAACAATATACAAGTATGCTGACCAGATAAATATGCCCTGAAACATTTAGCATACGATTAAAACATCCTAGTGTTCTCAACAAACATCAAAACATATGAAGGGAAAAAATGCCCTTTCAATCTCCCCATTTTTGGTGTTTGATGACAACATAAGGATTTGCATAGATGATAAGTAATAAGCATAGCAACAACTAATTTATAAACACTAGATAGGCTCCCCTAGATGTGTGACCATTTGATTTTGCATTTGAATACAAGATCACACTAACTAGGATCAACACCCATACTTTTGGTGATAAATTGATGAGGTAAGACAAGATACTAATGTAAAGACTAGACAAATATACATGGACACAACATAGTCTTTAATGAGATAAAGGTACTGGGCTCGCATGTCTTACCACACACACAGGAGTTCAATCACGACATAGTTTGCATACAGATAAAAATAAAGACACAAGCTTCAAAGAGTCAAATTGACCAAACAAGAAGCTTGTGTACCCATGCAAATCCCCGGTAGCAACCTAATATGGGGATACTTCTCCCTCTTTGGCATCGATACGCCAAAAAGGGAAAAGAGAACTATGAAAGCATCCCAAGCTGACTCTAGCCATTGAAGTCCTCATCCTCCTCATCGTCATCCTTACCATCCTCATCATCATCATTGTTCTGATCCTCTTCCTCAGCACCATCTGGAACAGTCTCCTTGCCATGAGGGCGAGAAGAGGAAGACGCATCCTCAAACATAGACCAATCCACTCGACCCTGGCTCCAGTGACCATAAGAGAGAGTACCATCTGATACCTTATGAGAGGAGTCAATGTCCATGGGCTGGTTCATATTTTTGAGCTCCTTCATTACATTCCTATTATCCTTGTAGGCATCATAGTGACCATGGAGGATGTCGATGTTCTGACACAGGAGTAGCTTCTTCCACCAAGAAGCTTTCTTCACCTTTTGAGGCACCTCCTGACGAGTGGTGTCAAAGCGGTATGCATTGCTAGCATGCTTCATGCGAGGGCCACGGGGTGCAACTTCCTACACATCCCTAGACTCATGTTCATCCTCATCACCACTATCACCATCGTCTTCATCCTCACCCTCAAAGATACAATGGGATGGGGGATAGCCACGAGGTACCTTGGATGAAGGGGACTCCTTTCTCTGAAGCTTGGCAGGCTTATGCTTCACGAGGTTTGAGTGGATCAAAGGAGTTGGAGGATCTTGAGCAAGAATGAGCTTCGTCACATAAGGAGCATAGAGAGGACACTTCTTGTCCATGATGCACTTGTACATATCCTGGTATATGATGTCCATGACATCAATATCACCACCTTCATGGTTTGGTCCATGAGCATAAACTGAGTGAGCATGAGCCATGAGATTGATTTCAGCACCTCCCATCTCATCCTTGTTGCTCGCCTTGGGAATAAGGGTGTGGTGGAACATGCGAAGTAGAATGCGGTAGATGAGCTTGATGTTGGTGGTTTGGCCAAACACACCATTCTGTGAATAAATAGGAGAACTTCTTCTTGTCATAAGCCTAACCATGAACATGCATCCTGGCACCACTGGGAGTATTGGGGTTGAAAGGAAAACCAAGGATACCTGCAAACTGTAGCACGCTGGAATGACACCTTGTCTTGCCTACCATCCACTCAAGCAGAATGTCCACATACTCACCAAAGACCACTACGGCATAGAACTGTTGGACCAAGTTGGTCTTGTAGTATTCCTTAGCTTGAAAGATGGTGTGTAGACCCATCTTCTCTGTCACCCAAAGAGCATCCTCAAAATATGAGAAAGCTCGCAGCTTCTCAAGCTCCAACCACTGCATGGGAACCACAGGAGTCAGAAAGTACTTATCACCTCGGTGTAAAGAAGCATCTGCTCATTCCTCTAGAAACGATCATTAGGGGAGGTGTGAGGCTGAGCATAGAATTGTTGAATCCACATCTCCACAAACTCCTCGGTACTCAACCCTTTCAAGGTACTCAAAGAATCATAGTTGATGTGCTTGGCTTCATCCCTTTTTAGTCGCATGATCTTCGCTTGCTTAGTTGTTGCACGCTCACGAGCTGACTGCCTAACAATAGCTGGATCTACATGAACATCATGCTCTTCGTCATATCGGAACACACGAGGACGAGCCTTTTGACTTGTACGAGACCAGAGAGGACGAGAACCAACTGTGAAATCAGAGGAGGGAGGAAGCATAAGGGATAAGCACATTTGCCCAGGAATTGCCAAAAAGGATAGCAGCAATCAAAGGAACACATAACTGAATAGGTTGATTTTCGCCGGACTGTCCCAGGAAATCACCCCGGAGACTCCGCTAGGGCCGGATAATCTGGTGCATACACACCGTATATTCCATCTGAACCGGAATGTCTGGCGCATATGCACCAAAGACTCAGGTCGGAGCCTTGGTGATTTCTGGACAATGCAAGGAAGATCAACCGGGACAGATCAGGGTTACTAGGATCACTACTAGTGGATACCTTGCACGCAAGTGGAGAATAAGCATGGATTCTAGCAAGGATATGCCCTCAAAAACTCATCTAGGGCAAGCCTAGAGAGAGAGGAGCCTTTACCGGCATCCATGACGATGTCCACCAGTGAGGAAGAGGTCCCGGCGATGGAGGGGAGGAGATGGCCGGCGGCAGCGGCAGGATCTGGGAATGGGGAGCCCTCCCGATGACGTTCCTGGCATGGGGCAACGGGTAGGGAGGAAGAGGGAGTCGAGGAAGAAGAAGGAGGACTAAACCGTCCACTTCTCCCCGGCCACCCTTATTCCGAGTTTGAAACCGCTTAGGCCAGAGTGTCCGGGTGGTATACGTCGGAGTATTCGGGCCGACCAGATAGTCCGGGGTGCACATAGCAGAGTGTCCGGACAAGCCGGATACTCTGATGTGTACACAACGGATAGTCCAGCCCCCTCGACCAAAAACGCCAAGAATCAAGTTGTTGGATAAATGTGTGGCTATATGAGCATGTTTTGGGGTAGGATCAGGTCTAGGATGGAGAAACTACTAGGGATAGACTCAGCAAAAACAAATCCAAATAAGTGCCAAAAGAACTCAAGCAAGATAGAAAAATCCAACTCTTCATAGAGAAGAGGGAGGAGGCCGAGGCCACCATGTAAGAGTATGTGGCATGACACCGCAAAGATGTATCTTGGGGTCATAGCCACTACTCAACAATAAAGCTCACATATCACACAATGATATAAAGAGTATTGAATTACTTAATGTTGGAATGATGGGGGAGGGATAGCCCAATTGATTAGGACCACAGTCCCCCTATCTCCATGCTCACACCTAAACCAAATAAGGATCAAGATATAGGTGAGTATGCAAGATCATCAACTCAAGATCTTTGAATCTGCGATATTGAGCTCATTACTCAAATAGCAAAACCTTGCTTCATCAAGAGGCTTAGTGAAAATATTGGCAAGTTGGTCTTTGGTTGAAACATAAGATAGCTCAATATCTCCCCGGGCAACATGATCTCGAATGAAATGATGACGACTCTCAATATTCTTCGTCCTTGTATGATCCACCGGGTTGTAGGCAATCTTGATAGCACTTTCATTGTCACATAAAAGAGGAACTTTGTCACAATGGACACCATATTCCTTTAAAGTTTTCCTCATCCATAACAATTGAGTGCAAGCACTAGAGGCTGCCACATATTTGGCTTCGGCGGTGGAGAGAGATATACCATTTTTATTCTTGGAGGACCAACACACCAAAGAACTACCAAGAAATTAGGTTGATTTTCTATCGTCCTTGTCACCAGCTCAATCCTAATCCGTGTACCCACAAAGAGAGAATGTTGATCCCCTAGGATACCGCACACCATAGTTTGGGGTATGAACCAAATATCGAAAGATTCTTTTGACCACCATTAAGTGTCTTTCTTTAGGAGCCAGTTGATATCTTGCACACACTCCTACACTTAACACTATATTGGGTCTAGATGCACAAATATAAAGAAAATAACCAATCATAGACCAGTATACCTTTTGATCCACGTCTTTACCATTTGGATTTAATTCAAGATGAGTCTTGGTTGCCATGGGAGTAGGAGATTCATTTAGTTCTTTCATGTTGAACCTCTTGAGCATGTCTTGAGTATACTTGGCTTGATTGAAAAAGGTTCCTCCTCTTACTTGCTTGATCTCAAAGCCATGGAACAACCTCAACTCTCCCATCATAGACATCCTGAACCTATCAGTCATAAGCTTTGAGAATTTATCATTAAAAGCTTTGTTAGACGAACCAAAGATAATATCATCAACATATATTTGGAAAACGAAAAGCTCCCTGTTAACTCTCTTAGTAAAAATAGTGGGATCAATTTTCCCAACTTCAAACCCACGGTCTAACAACAACTCTCTAAGGTGCTCATACCACATGCGTGGAGCTTGTTTAATATCATAGAGCACCTTATCAAGCTTGTAGACGTGATTTTGGAAGTTGGCACCCTCAAACCCCGAGGGTTGCTTAACATAAACCAACTCTTGCAATGGACTATTTATAAAAGCACTTTCCACATCCATTTGTTGCTATTTAAAGTTATGATGTGTATCACATACAAGACGGATACAGATGGACTCAATGTGAGCCACGGGAGCATAGGTATCTCCATAATAAATGCCTTCAATTTGAGAGAGACCTTGAGCTACCAATCTTGCCTTGTTCCTCACAACAATTACATGTTCATCTTGCTTGTTCTTGAATATCCATTTAGTGCCAATAACATTGCAGCACTCTTTGGGATTTTCTACTAACTTCCAAACTTTGTTTCTCTCGAAGTTGTTGAGTTCATTATGCATTGCTTCTAACCAATCTGAATCTTCAAGAACTTCCCACACTTTCTTGGGCTCCGCCATGGATATATGAGCTTGATGCTCACCAAAATGCTTTAATTGATCTCGAGTGGACATTCCACTCCTTAGATCACCAAGAACATTCTAAAGAGTCTGGTCTCTTCTTTCCAACATTCTATCTACTCTAGCTTTGCGACGAGTTTCGGTCTCCTTGTTGTTTCTTGTGGGGATCTCTTCATCATTTTGGTCCTTGTCTTGACCTTCAACTTGACCTTGATCATCAGTGGGTTCATTCTCATCATGATGAGGTACATGTTGATCTTTGTCTTGATCAGGCATATTTCTTGAGAGACGTCAATATGACCTTGCAGATGAATCAACAAATCTTCCTTGTGCAATTGACTGTGCAGGGCTGGACAATCCGGTCAATGGAGAGGCCAGATAATCCGGCCCAGAGCTTCCAGCCTGATCAAAATGGTGAGGGTTCTCAGCTTGTCTTTGGCTTGCGTCATCATTGACTTCAACAATAGGAGCTTGTTGTTGTTGTGAAGATGAGGGCTCCACTTGAGTAGAGCATAGTTCTTCTCGATCCACCACAAGGGGTTCCTCAATAGGGTGGATGAATCCCGCACCCATTCCTCTTATGGCATCTTGAGGTATTTCATCATGTACATCACAAACATCAACACGCCCTGTTTGGGGACCGTCATATTCTTTGAAAACCACACTACAAGACTATGACAACCCTAGAGAGTTTATCATATATTCTATAAGTGTGGGAATCAAGACCATAGCCAACAAAAACACCCTCTAAAGCTTTCAAATCAAATTAGGACAAATGAACACATTTTATGAGATAGAAACACTTACAAACAAACACCCGGAAGTATGAAACATTGGGCTTATTACCGGTAAGTATCTCATATGGTGTCTTGATCAACTTTGCGAAGGTAGAACCGGTTCGATGCATGGCGTGCAGTGGAGATTTCCTCGGCCCCAAAGTTGTATGGAGACTTAAACTCCACCAACATGGACCTTGCCATATCCATTAATGTCTGGTTCTTCCTCTCAGCTACACCATTTTTTGAGGGGTATATGCAGCGGAATATTGATGTTTAATCCCCTCATCACTAAGAAATCCATTCAACATGTAGTTCTTGAACTCGGTGCAGTTGTCACTTCTTATCACCAACACAGCAACATTGTATTAACGTTGAACCATATTGACAAAGTCGATGAAGTTTTGTTGGGTCTCACACTTCATCTTAAATAAGTATACCCATGTATAAATTGAGTAGTCATCAATAATCACCAAACAATATTTCTTTCCACCAAGGCTTGCATGAGATGGAGGACCAAAGAGATCCACGTGAAGGAGCTCCAAGATCCTCTTGGAATTTATGATGTTATTGGGTTTGTGGGGAGAATCATGCATTTTTGCTTCAACACAAGCCCTACACACACGATCTTTGGCAAAACAAACATTTTCTTTTAGTCCAAAAATATGGCCACCCTTGTGGAGACTTTGCAAAGTTCTCATATTGACATGGGCTAGACGGTGATGCCATAGACAACCCACATCAGCCTTTCCGAATAGGCACATCGCACTTGTAGTGGTTTTCCCCAAAAAGTCCACCACATACAAGTCATTTTTGACGTACCCAACGAAAGCGACCTTTAGAGTCTTGCTCCACAAGAGAACCACAATATCATCATCAATAAAGACGGCAAAGCCCATCTTTCCAAGAGCACGGACTGAAAGTAAATTATACCCAAGGGTCTCAACAAGCATGACATCCATGAGAGTAGTATCGTGTGCAACCACAACTTTGCCAAGACCCATTACCTGAGATCTTGATTTATCGGCATATGTGATGGTTATTTGATCATGATTTGGCCTTATCTCCGTCATTATCGCCTTGCTTCCAATCATATGACTCGTGCATCCACTATCAAGCACCCACTTTGACCCGCTGGAAGCATAGTTCTACAAGAGATCAAACTAGTTTTTAGGTACCCATTTTTCATTGGGTCCTCTTTTGTTAGTGATAAGGGTCTTGGGAACCCAAATAGACCAAGCAATATAACCATCAAGTGGACCAACATATTGTGCATAAACATCACCATAATAATCACGCATTTAAAACACAGTGAGGATTAACAATTCCTGCAAAGTCATCTTGTGACATAGTTTTGCCACTTGTGGTGTTACTACCCACAATGGTCTTGTCTTTTGCTTGTGCGGGCTTGGCCTTCATCTTCTTATTGTTTTTATTTTTGGCCTTGGACACATAGCCAATTCCCCATTTCTCATTATTTGACCTTTTCTTACTCAAAAGTTCATAAAGAGAGTTGTTTCCTTTGGGGAAGGTGGCCTTTGCAAGCTCCCCCTTCAACCTAGCATTTTCCTCAAAGATGTTTGTACTACTAGAAGGAATGAAAATACTAGGTGAAGCAACATTAGTCAATTGAGTTTGAAGTTGTTCAAGAGACTTTTTGAGATACAAGAGTTCACTTTCCAAGGCCTTGTGAGCCTTGTCAAGCTTCTTAAAGTCATCAGCAAGTTTGTCATGAATAACACCAAACTCAATCTTATCCTTTTTAGCCTTTTTATACTTAGCAATGGCATGATCACGTTCCTTAATGAGTTTAGTGATAATTTCATCATTTGCCTCATTGAGGCCTAATACGTCGTAAACGTATCTATAATTTTTGATGTTCCATGCTTGTTTTATATCTACTTTCTTATGTTTTGTTCACACTTTGAGGTATTTTTATACATTTTCTAGAACTAACCTATTAACAAGATGCCACACTGCCAGTTGCCTATTTTCTTCTGTTTTTGGTTCCAGAAAATCCAGAAAATGAATATTCTCGGAATTGGACCGGACAAAAGCCAAAGTCGATATTTTACCGGAAGACTCACGGAGCCAGAAGATGAGACGGAGAGGGGCTAGGGGCTGGCCACACCATGTGGTGGCATGGGTCCCCCTGGCCACGCCACAAGGTGGTGTGGGCCCCCGGTCCACCCTCTGACATCGCCCCTTCGCCTATAAGAAGCCTCCCGATGAGAAAACCCTAAAGAATCCAGCCTCCAGCCACGAAAAGTTCCGCAGCACCACCACCATCGAAGGGGAGATTCGGGGGACAGAAAGTCTCTGTTTTGGCACCCTGTCGGGATGGGGAAGTGCCCCCGAAGCCATCTCCATCGATCTCCACCACCATCTCCATCGCCGTTGTTGATTCCCATGATGATGAGGGAGTAGTTCTTTCTCAAGGCTAAGGGTTCTACCGCTAGCTATGTGTTCATCTCTCTCTATGCATGATCATATTGTGATCATGAGCTTTGTAATCAAGTAGATCTATCCTGCTACTCAAGTACTTTAATGAATCTCTTCTTATCCCCACGTGTGTGAAGTTGACAGTGTGCACACTGTGTGGCACTTTGGCTAAGGTTACATAAATACTTGTTATGAGTTATATTTGGAGTTGGATGTCTCTATGAAATTGTGGTGTTTGTTTGAGCCATCTAGCGCTCAAGGTGACAGTGTGGGGTTATCTATATGGGGAAGGCGGACTTTGAGGAGTGATGTTATAGCCCTAACATGGATTAGAGTGTCCAACCGGAGAGTAGTTCAGAGTAGTATCATGAAGAGAAGATATTTATATGAGAGTGTTCACTAGCAAAAGTATGATCCCTAGGCCTTGTTTCTAAACATTGAAACACCATTTTCAACTAGATCTGTTACATGTTTGCTTGCTTCCATATTTTTGCCTTTAGTCTTTTCCTCCCGTCTTTTCTTGCACCGTTGTCTTACATCCATACCACTTGTATTTCACTATCTCTTCGCCGAACTAGTGCACCTATACACCTGATAAGTGTATTGGGTGTGTTGGGGACACAAGAGACTTCTTGTATCTTGATTACATGGTTGCTTGAGAGGGATACCTTTGACCACTTCCTCCCTGAGTTCGATAAACCTTTGGTGATCCACTTAAGGGAAACTTGCTACTGTTCTACAAACTTCTACACTTGGAGGCCCAACAACTGTCTACAAGAATAGAAGTGCGTAGACATCAAGGCCTTCAAGTTTTTCCTCAAGAGACTCCCTAGTCTCTTGCTCTTCTTCTAGAGCATTAGTTAGAGCATCCATCTCAAGAATATGCTCTCTCCTAAGTTTGCATCTCTCATCAAGAAGCTATTGTGTGTGAGAAAGTTGATTCAAGATATTCAAAAAATCCTTCTTGTGCTCCCCTTGCAAGTTAGTTATATAAACATCGAAAGCAACTAATTCCTCCTTCACCTCAATAGTTATATCATCATTCAATTCATCATATATCATAGAGGTGGAGAGAGGAGATGATGATACCTCCGATGCTCTTACCATAAGGAAAGTGACGTTCTTGTTGGAGATATTCTCATTTGGAGAGTCGAAGAGTGAGAAAGTGGATGTAGAGGTGGTGGACATGGCCGCCACACCATTTGATGTTTCTTCTTCTTCCTCCTCATCTTCAACATCGGATGATAACTCTTCATGTGATATCAATGCAATGTCAGCTAACTTCTTGTTGGTGCCATTCTTCTTGATGAAGGGCTTCTTGAAGGGGACCTTTGACTTTTTCTTCAAAACAAGTACACCACCATGATCTTCTCTCTTCTCATATGGACATTCGGCAACAAAATGATAGCGGTCACCATAGTTGAAGCAAGTTATCAATCTTGAACCATTCTCTTTTCTACCACTTGGGTTGCTTCTTCGTTGCATCTCCATCTTGGCCTTGGTGGGATCTTTCCAAAAGATCCTTGCATAGAAGGCCATGTATTCACCATGAATAACCTTGACATCCTCGGGGTGACCCATAGCAAGGACTTCATCACTTCCTTCTTCTTCCTCATACTCCACAACATTGGCCTTCAAGGCAAGATTAACACCATTGATCATTACAAGGGCATGAGCATGGGAATCTTTGGCATTCTTGGCAGCAACCATGAAGGCAGACATCTCTTGCATAACTTCATTGGAGGTCATGAGATGGTAGTTGTGTATTCCTTGGAGACTCTTCAAGTCGGTGGGCTCCAAGGGCATGAGCACACTCACATACTTCCTCTTTATCCAAGCATCATCCACATAAGAGGCACCAACATTTCTAAAGGCAGTGGTAGTGGATTTGAGTCTTTGATACATGTCTTCATGGTCCTCACCATCCTTCATATAGAAGCCTTCGACTTCATTGCTCAAGGCATCATATCGATTTCTTCTCATACTCTCATTTCCAACAAACAAATCAATGAGAGCATACCAAGCTTCCTTAGCGGTGTTGAGGTGTTCAATGTGAGGAAAATCGTTTGGACCCACACCAAGTTGAATCATGTGCAACATGGTGGCATTGAGTTGACTATTGACCACTTCTCTTCTAGTTAAGTTGGTTGGATCATCAATTTTGAGTCCTTCTTCAATAATATTCCACAAGTCAGTGCAAGAGCTGCGCACATGAGATTTCATCAAAACTTGCCATTGAGCAAAAGAATGTGCAGCTAGCATAGGTGGGTCACCTCTATTATTTATATGGGGATGAGGGATCGGAGGGTCGGGAGAGTACCAACCGGGAACCAAATGGTGCTCTTCCTTCCCATCGCCCTTTTTGGTGGAGGAGTTGGTGGCATTATGTACCTCCCCCACTATTTCAACCGTTGGTTTAGCCGAAGCATTCACCATCGAAATTGGAGGGGGTTCCTCTTGAGAGGGAGGTGGTGGGGCTATATTTTCCTTAACAAGTTGCTCAACTAGTTGACTCAACTGTTGGATTTCGTTTCCCAGGGAGGAGCTCAAGCTTGATTCCAAATTCTTGAGATCCACCATGGTCACCGAGATGCTAGCCTCACCCCCTCCATCTTCCTCTGGGTTACCCATACACTCTTAGGCGGTTAAGCGCAAATAGAGAGTCGAGGCTCTGATACCAATTGAAATGATTGTATGGGCACCTAGAGGGGGTGAATAGGTGCTACTTCATTTTTTCTCTTTTTCAATTTAGGGTTTGACACAAAAGGTAAATTCTCTAGATATGCAACTAAGGTGAATTTACCTATATGTTACACTAGCATAACTAACTAAGCAAGAGCAAGATATAAGTAAAGTGCGGTAAAGGATAGAGGTAACCGAAATGAAGCACGCGGAAACACAAAGATGATTTCCCGTAGTTCCTTCCTTTTGAGGGGAAGTACATATGTGTTTGAAGAGGGGGTGGTTTCAAACCACCAACGCCACAAAAGGCCTCCCTTGTTCTCCGGTGAACCTCACCCCAAAGGGATCGATTCACTCTTCCACTATATCGGTAACCTTCGAGGTGGAAGCCGACACCTTTACAACAACTTCATGGAACACACCCACAATTAATTGGAGGCTCCTGAATGCAAGCAAGCTGACACGACAATCAAAGATAAGCTTGTAAGAACCAAATCAAGGCCTAGGGCTTCCAATGAAACACTAGATCAAGGGGCCCTCAAGTGAACGAGGGGGAAATGAAGATCTCTTTTGGTGAAGATGTAGATCAAGGCCTCCTCCTTCGATTCTCCAAAGATCAAGGACTTTGGATGGTTGGAGAGGGAGATCTTGTTGATTTGGTGGCTCAACGTTAGGGTTCTTGAGGTTGGGGAACGAGCATCTTTGAAAGGTAGAAGAAGGGGCCTATATATAGGGCCCCAGGAAACATAGTCATTGGAGTCACTTACTCCGAAGTGTCCGACTGAACTAACCGGACATTCCGGTCTGGGCCGGACAATCCGGCCGCTTCACCCCGGAGATTCTGACCTGGCCAAGTTTCTTCAAACAATCTGGCTAGAGTCCAGGTGGAGTCCTATGTGTCATACTGAATGGATGCAGCCTCAAGGGAAAACTCGAGGGTCCCTGGTCGGACACTCTGGCCAGCATCACCCGGACATTCTGGCTGGGCCGAATACTCCGGCTGAGACTAGCCAGATAGTCCGACAAATCTGAGCATATGACCACTTAAACTCCTGGAATCCTTTTTAATACACCCACCTATAACCCTCTTTTCCCTTGGAGGGAGCAATAGTAAACAAGTATGCTGGCTAGATAAATATGCCTTGAAACATTTAGCATATGATTAAAACATCCTAGTGTTGTCAACAAACATCAAAACATACGAAGGGCAAAAATGCCCTTTCCATGACTGCCGCATTACGTATGATGGCATATAGTATTCAGACGGATCTAGTTTATGACCACTTGGCAATGAGTAAGAGTCAAGCCATCAAGTGTGTCAAGTGCTTTTCTATTGCAATGGTGGAAAATTTTGGTGAGAAATACTTCAGAGCCCCAATGCTCAAGACATCACAAGGCTTTTGGAGTTCAACAAAGCTCGAGGTTTTCAGGTATGCTTGGCTCAATTGATTACATGCATTGGAGTTGGAAGAATTGTCCCATGACATGGCCTAGATAGTTCAAAGGTCACAAAAGGATTCAATTGTCATCCTTAAAGCTATGGCCAATTATGAGACTTGGATTTGACATGATTTTTTGGAATGCTGGGTTCTTGCAATGATATTAATGTTCTTCAACGGTCACCACTCATGAAAAGGATTTCAATCGATGAAGGTACACTGGTAGAGTTTGTTGCAAACGGACACACATGCAAGTATGGATACTACCTTTCTGATGACATCTACCCAAGGTGACAAACATTTGTGAAGCCGGTACACACACCACATGGTAAGAAAAAACTTGGTTTTAATAATGCTCAAGCCACAATGACGAAAGATGTGGAGAGAGCATTTGAGATTTTGCAAGCTCAATTTACTAATGTGAGGGTGTCGTTAGATTTGGGGATCAAAAGATCATTTGGTATATCATGCACACTTGTGTTATCATGCATAACATGGCCATCGAAGTTTAGCGTAGTCTAGACTACTCATACTACGATTTGATGGGACAACTCATGCGGGTGCATAGGAGAGAAGAAAGAGTGGTCCACTTCATTGCCTCGTACCATTCGATTCGACAAATCAATATGCATGATGATCTTCAAAAATATCTCATAAAGGAGTGGTGGTCATCGAACGGTCGCCAAAACAATTAGTTTCATCTTTTATGTTTGTTGTATTGTTGAGAAACTATTTGTTGTATTTAGGAACTATTTGTTTGTGTTGTAAGAATAATGAAACAATTTATTGCTGTTTTTTGGGTGTGTTTGATCCAAAGTTATTCTATATTTGTGTGTGCTTGTTGTTTGTGCCACCACACGCGCTCGCGGCTGCCCTTCCTACAACATGTGATGTGTCCCCATCATGTGCGATGTACTGTGTGGTTACTATATTAATATAGCGAGGCGAAAGCCTAATTCAAGAGATATGTACGTATAAGATATGGTGTAGTACACCAATTGTATATGTATCGGTCATGTACAAGCCACAGTGGGAGTTGTTCCCACCCATATAACACGTAACCGATCCCTCTAACGAGGGTATCGTTCCACCCAAAAAAATCACATGGTATCAGGAGTCATTTCTCTTCCCATCTAGCTAGCCCCGTCGGTGCCGATCATTGTGCCACCGCCATGCGATGTTTCTTTGATTGAAAGGACAAGGACCCGGATCGCTGATGGGGCGTGTAATTCCCTAGACTCGATTTCCTCAGCACTTAAAAAAGCCAGCCGATCTCATAGTCTAGTTTTCTCTCTCTTTCAATTCACATCAGGAACCGATCTCAATTGTCTCTCCAAGAGATGACTGTGATTATCCCAACCACGGACCCCAATTCCCAAACCAACAACCTTATTTTTTTCCTTCCTGCAAGGATTCCACAGATCAATGGCAACATCCTCAACACCGTATGCATCATCCACCATTGGTGCGTCGCCCGCCATGAAGCTCACTCGGGAGAATTTCCTGTAGTGACAGGCCCAGGTGCTGCCTACCCTACATGGCTCTCGGGTCATGGGCCTCCTTGAAGGGACCGAGCGTGAATCGTCGAAAAGATTAGAGGCTGAATATGAGAACAAAAAAAAGGTTTCAGTCCCCAGTCCGGCCTACGACTCCTGGATCACTAAGGACCAGTAGGTCGTCAGCTTCCTCGTCAACTCCCTCTCTGAGGATGTGCTCCCCGATGTCTCGACTCTTACTCATGCCTTCTATGTGTGGCGCGAACTGCATGCCATGTACTCCACACATTCCAAGTCTAGGGTTTCCACTCTACATGGAGCCTTTACCAACACCAAGAAGCTCGATATGACCGTGCAAAAATACATCACCAAGATGAAAGGATGTGCCTCCGAGCTTGCTGCTGCTGGCAAGATAGTTGATGATGATGAGCTTAAGGATTACATCATAAATGGCCTTGATAGCACATTCAATTCTCTCTCCATGGCCATTAACGATGTTCCAACTACTACCCTCAACGACATGTGTTCTCAGCTGCTTTTCTGTGAAAATTGTGATGCTATGCTTCTCTCGACTGACCAAGCCACCAGGAGTTTTACCTCCTCCATAAGCGTCGCCTCTCGTCGCCCACCTTATTATGGGTTTGCGCATTGATACCTTCGATCCGTATTATGGATGTAGTATATCTCTTTTTCCCTAGTAGACCTAGGTTTATCGAATCCTCGGGAAGTACAAGTGTAGTGAAGTTACTTTAACGGACCTTCGGGAGTTTTATAATTCCTTTTGTGTTTTTACCGGACCAAGAGTTTGCATCTTTTATTGTTGTCTATGATGGAGAGAGAGGGCCTAGGGCGTTCGGTTTCACCTGTAGCTGTGCAAAACATCTGATGGGAATAAAAGATAAAAATAAAGTATGCATGTAATTGTTAGAGCAAGATAAATTGTATGTGGGAAGTGCATCCATAATTGTTATTGCCTCCGCAACCGCTTATAGCAATAATCTACTAGTCTCATTCATAGAAGAAAGAGAACTCATGATATGCATAGTGACGTCACCGTTAATCCCAAGTAAATCCCTCACATATAGCCGTACTACCCCTTCTGTCACTCGGGTTCCCAACCTGCAGATTAGTCATTACTCATACTCCCTATACCTGAATCAATCCTCGGGGTCTTGGGTATCTGACAAGTCCTTAGACTGAGGCAAGAGAGGATACAATAATCATCATGTCATAGAAACTAATACATGACCCCATCTATGATAAATAACATGCACAAAAAGCTACATGGCTAGGCCGAAGCCCTTAGCCCAAGGAGAATTACTCACACATAGAGATGAGATCAAAGATCATAAACATTGTAGTGGAAATCATGATATTGATAGCAAATAGTCTTACAATGTCGCCAATCGAAGATGATATCTACTATTACAAGTGGTGGAATATGGCTATGGTGGTAGAGAAGGGTTTGGAGATTAGATCTAAGTTTATTCCTCCGATGGCTCTTCGGTGTTGTGGATGGAGATCTGGAGGAAGCTGGTGATCTGGGAGGAGGTCGAGTGAGCCTTTTCTCGTCGCTCGAGGCTTCTTTATATAGGGGTCCCTTCACGAAAGTTGTTCTGTTTGACCTAGCGGTGTCGATGGCAACTATACGACAGGAACTATACGGCCGGAATTTTATTCCCGTCGTATAGTTGGTCGTTAAAGCGTCTGTATCCACTTCACGACTCCTGGTTTCTTTGGGTTGTTGGAAATATCTTATCTTGGACTTTAATGTAGTGATTCCCATCATCAAACGTCATTATCTGCGCAGGGAAAAATAACAAGAAAGGATTGCATACCCCTTTGATCATTAGGCATTAGTGGTAGGGTTTAGAGAGATATTTCATCAAAAATATGAATAATATCCAGTTTAAATGTGGACGTAGATGGCTATATTTCCGACCCATCAACCTCCCCAAGCTTAAACTTGATCGTCCTCGAGCAAGAAAACCAAAATCAAAAAGGAACTTAGCATTTAAACTGAAATAACAAGATGATGATCTTAGTCATGATTGGTAGTCTCATGTTTCCTCCACTTTATAAATATGAAAAACTTCAGCATAGATAGAGTAATGGCGAGCATATCATACGGGTTTTCATGCATCCTTATAGTGTAGCAAAATTATTGTTAACATGGATGATTCAATTGAGTAAACTTTATTCCATGTCATGTAATCAACTCATAGGCTTGCCTTTGAACAATAAAGTATAATCATGTAAAATTGAGAGTATGAGAGTTGTCATGAAAAGCATATACACTAGAGTATCTCAATTCTCCCACATCAATAAATCAAGACTTTTCAAGCACTACTTTTCCATTCATTGTCCTTCAAGAATTTAAGTTCTTAAGTAATTGAGAGCATGCCAAAAAAAATATTAGTTCATCAGGCTGTGATGGACACTCGTGGCATTACTAAGGTTTTTGTTCCTTTTGCAAAATGATTACTCATATCAGCCAGAGGAGTGATTCCATCATGAACATAGCTAGCCGGGAGTGCCAAGAATTTTACCCACTATAGCATTGATGCTACATGTGTTCCATCGAATCATAGCCGAAATCTAGGAGTTTCCTCTATGAAGATCGTTCATAGGGCAGTGGAGTTGTTGGCATCCCATGAAGTTTGACACGCATAAAGCTATATCATTCTTATGATTAACAAGTCAAACTTTGGCATGCTCACAAAAACCGCTAAACATTAATTCAATCGAACAAATCCTTTTAAAGAGAGCTATCAAGTCAATCATTATATTTTGTGGTGTTGAGTGTCTCTAGAAATAAGACTTCAAGACTAAACACTACAACACCCAAGCCTTCAATTGTGAGACTTTTTTTTATTACAATTATTTAGCAAATTTTTAGGCAAGACTTGGTAAACTACAAGAGCTGGAACAAAACGTACCCAACTAAATACCCATGCAAACAAAACTTTACTACAATATAAAGACTCACTCCACCAATATAATATCTCAACATTTACTACTAACTAGCATGGGTTTCTCAAACTTCAAAAGTGGGGAGTCATAAGGCATACCTCTCATGTTTGGTTCCACTTATATCTTCATTTTTTAATTGCTTCTTGGAAACTCGAATTTGATCACTCTCCTACAAATACATGAGAACCTCGAGGCGGAAAGAAAAGAAAGAAGAGGGAAAATAAAGATAAAAGGAGAAATCTTTTTGTTGTTTTTAAGAGACAGAATTAAAGAATATAAAATTAGCAGCAAAGCTCGGCTAGAAAATCTCAAAAGAGAATAGAAAAACTAAAGTGTTGGGGAAACCAACACGAGTGCTTATAAGCTCAAATTAAAAACATAACCTCGAAATAAATAAAAGCAAATGAATGCCAAATAAAGATAATGAAGAAACTTTCCCAAGCTTAGGCTTTTGCAAGCCATTCAAATCATTGTGGTGGCAGTAAAAAGTTGTTACTCTAGTTCGAAAATTGAGTTGATAAATTACTAGTTGTTCCTCGGAGGTTCAAGGAGAGGCTATGCATCCTCTCCGTAGTCCCTCCATGTTCTTGGAAGTCTTGGTATGTGGCGAACCGGGTTTATGGCTGCTCCTCTTGATAAGGAACTTCTTGATCCTCTTCTTGGTCCTCATCCTCATCCGGAATCTCCTCCTCAGGTTGGTGTTGCTCAACCTGCAAGTCATATAGCAATCATCCTTCCTCGATAGAGAAAAGATCATTAGGCATAGGAGCAGGGTAGAGACGCCCAACTCCAACAATATGCAAGTAAAAAACAACACCTCTCCTAGTGAGCATTCCACAAGACTTTCAAGTAGAGAAACCAACACGTCGCTCACCTAGTAAAGGTTGCAACTCACCTAGGTCGATGCCTAGGGCAATGGAAAGCACGGTGATGACACCTCCACCTGTGATTGGTCCTTGGCTTTGGAAGGATTGGTGCGCCAGGTGATATGTTGCTAACGTATCCATAATTTTTTATGTTCCCTGCTTGGTTTTTATCTACTTTCTTATGTCTTGTCCACACTTTGGAGTACTTTTTATACACTTTCTTGGACTAACCTATTAACAACATGCCATAGTGGCAGCTACCTGTTTTCTGCTGTTTTTGGTTCTAGGAAAGTCAGAAAATGAATATTCTTGGAATTGGACGGGACAAAAGCCAAAGTCAGTTTTTCACCGAGGGGGACACGGAGCCAAAATACGATACGGAGAGGGGCCAGAGGGACGCCACACCATCTGGCTACGCGGTCAGGCCTAGCCTGCGCCAAGGGCTGGTGTGGCCGCCTAGGGCACCCCCTCGGCCTCCCCTTTCGCCTATAAGATGTCTCCGATACAGAAACCCTAAGTACCCGATCCAAAATTCCACGAAAGAGTCTGTAGCCGCTGTCATCTCCATCCCTAGATCGGGAGGGATCTGAAGCTCTTCCCGACACCCTACTGGAGGGGAGAATTCACCCTGGAGGCCTTCTTCATCACCATGCAAGCCTCCGGTGTGATGCGTGAGTAGTTCATCGTTGGACTACGGGTCCATGAAGTAGCTAGATGGTTGGTTCTTCTCCTTTATGCTACCATGTCTAGATCTTGTGAGGTCCGTTCATGATCAAGATCATCTATTTGTAATCCTACATGTTGTGTTTGCGGGGATCCGATGGATATTGAGATGCTATTTCAGATTGATTATTGATTCTATCATGTCTTTGTTATTTGTGATCTTGCATGCTCTCCGTTCGTGAATATGCAGACATGACGAAGACACCTCTCCGATCAATAACCATCAGCGAGATCTGGAGATCCATAACGGCTCCCACATACTCAACGATTACTTCGTGATCGATAGAACCATTTAACATACGAAACCAATTCCCTTTGTCACACGATATTCTACTTATCCGAGGTTTGATCGTCGGTATCTTCATACCTAGTTCTTCCTCACATCGATAAGTACTCTTTACTGCTCCATGTTATGTCATCCCTTGTGACCTAGTCACATGCTTGCAAGCTATCTAGATGACATTCCACCGAGAGGGCCCAGAGTATATCTATCCGTCATATGGATGGACAAATCCCAATCTTGGTCTATGCGCTTCAACACATACTTTCAGAATACCCAATGACACCTTTATAACCGCCCAGTTACGAAGCGGCGTTTGATGTCATCAAAGTACCCATCCGGTGATGGTGATTAACATAACCTCATGGTCGAAGGATTAGGTTACTATGTATTTCAAAGCTTACAGCAATACAAACTTAATGACTTGATCTTATGCTACGCTTACTATGGGTGTGTGTCCATCACATCATTCTCCTAATGATATAACCTTGTTATTAATCACATCCAATGTCCATGATCAGGAAACCATGATCATCAATCAATCAACAAGCTAGTTCAACAAGAGGCTTACTAGGGACTCTTTTATGTTTACAAAACACACAAGTATTAGTGTTTCCTAATAATACAATTATAGCATGGGATGTAAACTTTCATCATAAACACAAAGATATAATAATAACCACTTTTATTATTGCCTCTTGGGCATATCTCCAACAGTCTCCCACTTGCACTAGAGTCAATAATCTAGATTACATGGTAATATACCGAACACCCATGGCGTTCTGGTGTTGGTCATGCTTTGCTCTAGGGAGAGGTTTAGTCAGCGGATCTGCTACATTCAGATCAGTGTGTACTTTGCAAATCTTTATGTCACCATCTTGGACATACTGGCGAATAGCATGGAACCGTAGCTTGATGTGCTTCAGCTTGCTATGTGACCTTGGCTCCTGTGCATTAGCTATGGCACCTGTGTTGTCACAGTAGATGGCCATCGGGTCCAACGCACTGGGAACCACGCCAAGTTCAGTAATGAACTCCTTCATCCATATGGCTTCTTGTGCAGCCTCCGAAGTAGCTATGTATTCCGATTCAGTTGAAGATTTCGCCACAACGCTTTGCTTGGCACTCCTCCAGCTCACTGTAGCACCATTCAAAATAAATACGTATCCAGACTGTGACTTCGAGTCATCTGGATCGGTGTTCCAACTAGCATCAGTGTAACCATTTACAACAAGCTGTTCATCACCTCCATAAGAAAGAACCATATCCGTAGTCCTATTTAGGTACTTTAGGATATTCTTGACCGCTGTCCAGTGTTCCATTCCAGGATCACTTTGATATCTACTAGTCAAACTAACAACATGTGCTATATCCGGTCTTGTACACAGCATGGCATACATGATAGAAGTTATGGCCGAGGCATAGGGAATTTTATTCATCTTTTCTGTATCTTCTGCCATAGCCGGACTTTGAGTTTTACTCAAGGTCTTACCTGACAACATGGGCACGAACCCTTTCTTGCTCTCTTCCATTCTAAACTTCTTTAGAACTTTGTCTAAGTATGTACTTTGTGAAAGCGCTATTAGGTGTCTTGATCTATCTCTATCAATCTTGATACCTAGAATATATGCCGCTTTGCCAAGATCCTTCATCGAAAAACTATTATTCAAATAGTTTTTGACGCTATTAAGAAGTTCTATATCATTCCCAATCAACAATATGTCATCTACATATAGTACTAGGAATGCTACAGAGATCCCACTCACTTTCTTGTAAATACAAGCTTCTCCATAAGTTTGTATAAATCCAAAGTTTTTGATTACTTCATCAAAACGTTGATTCCAACTCCGGGATGCTTGCTTCAGTCCATAAATGGAGCGCTGAAGTTTGCATACCTTTTCAGCATCTTTAGGATCGACAAAACCCTTGGGTTGTACCATATACAACTCTTCCTCAATGTCACCATTAAGGAACGCCGTTTTGACATCCATCTGCCAAATTTCATAATCGAAATATGCAGCGATTGCTAACATAATCCTCACAGACTTTAGCTTCTCTACTGGTGAGAAAGTCTCACCGTAGTCAACTCCTTGAATTTGTCGGAACCCTTTCGCGACAACTCGAGCTTTATAGACGGTAACATTACCATCAGCATCTGTTTTTCTTTTGAAAATCCATTTGTTCTCGACAGCCTTACGGCCATCCGGTAAGTCCACCAAAGTCCATACTTGGTTTTCGTACATGGATCCCATTTCGGATTTCATGGCTTCTAGCCATTTGTCGGAATTTGGGCTCACCATAGCTTCTTCATACGTCGCAGGGTCATCAGTGTTATCCACTAACATGACGTTCAAGGCAGAGTCATACCACTCAGGAGTGGTACGAACCCTCGTTAACCTGCAAGGTTTAGTAGTAACTTCGTTCGAAGTTTCATGATCATCATTATTAGCTTCCTCTCTAGTTGGTGCAGGCGTTACAGAAACATCTTCCGGTGCTGCGCTACTCTCAACTTCGAAAGAAGGTTCAATAACCTCGTCGAGTTCTACTTTCCTTCCAGTCACTTCTTTCAAGAGAAATTCCTTCTCCAGAAAGGATCCATTCTTAGCAACAAAAACTTTGCCTTCGGATCTATGATAGAAGGTATACCCAATTGTTTCTTTAGGGTATCCTATGAAGACGCATTTCTCCGCTTTGGGTTCAAGCTTATCAGGCTGTAACTTCTTTACATATGCTTCACAACCCCAAACTTTAAGGAATGACAACTTAGGTTTCTTTCCAAACCACAATTCGTACGGTGTCGTTTCAACGGATTTAGATGGTGCCCTATTTAAAGTGAATGCGGCTGTCTCTAATGCATAGCCCCAAAATAATAACGGTTAATCTGTAAGAGACATCATAGACCGAACCATATCTAAGAGAGTTCGATTACGACGTTCGGACACACCATTACGCTGTGGTGTTCCTGGCGGTGTCAACTGTGAAAGTATTCCATATTTCTTTAAATTCATGCCAAACTTATAACTCAGATATTCACCTCCGCGGTCAGAACGCAGAAACTTAATCTTCTTGTTACGATGATTTTCCACTTCACATTGAAATTCCTTAAACTTCTCGAAAGTTTCGGATTTATGTTTCATAAAGTAGACATACCCATATCTACTCAAGTCATCCGTGAAAGTGAGAACATAACGATATCCACCACGCGATGCTACACTCATTGGACCGCACACATCGGTATGTATTATTTCCAATAAATCCGTAGCTCGCTCCATTATTCTAGAGAATGGAGTCTTAGTCATTTTTCCCATTAGACATGCTTCGCATCTTTCAAGTGATTCAAAATCAAGTGATTCAAGAAGTCCATCAGAATGGAGTTTCTTCATACGCTTCACTCCAATGTGACCAAGACGACAGTGCCACATGTATGTAGAATTATCATTCAATTTTATTCGTTTAGCATCTATGTTGTGAACATGTGTATCACTACTATCGAGATTCAATAAGAATAAACCATTCATCTCAGGTGCATAACCATAAAAGATATTACTCATATAAATCGAACAACCTTTATTCTCAGACTTAAAAGAGTAACCGTCTCGCAATAAACAAGATCCAGATATAATGTTCATGCTTAACGCAGGCACCAAATAACAATTATTTAAATTTAAAACTAATACCGATGGTAGATGTAGAGGGAGCGTGCCGATGGCGATCACATCAACCTTGGAGCCATTTCCAACACGCATCGTCACCTTGTCTCTCGCCAGTCTTCGTTTATTCCGCAGCTCCTGTTTTGAGTTACAAATATGAGCAACTGAACCAGTATCAAATACCCAGGCACTACTACGATTACTAGTAAGATACACATCTATAACATGTATATCGAATATACCTTTATTCTTGATGTTGCCGTTCTTCAAATCCGCCAGGTATTTGGGGCAATTACGCCCAAAGGACCAGCACCCTTGCGAGAAGCACTTCGCTTTCAGGTTTAGGACCAGCCTTGGGCTTCTTAGCAGCAGCCTTTCTTGCCGTCCTTCTTGAAGTTTCCCTTGTTCTTAGGCTTGCCCCGTTTCTTGAAATTGGTGGTCTTATTGACCATCAACACTTGGTGCTCCTTCATGATCTCCACTTCAGCAGTTTTCAGCATGGACGATAGTTCAGGCAACGTCTTGTTCATGCAGTGCATATTGTAGTTCATCACAAAGTTCTTGTAACTTGGTGGCAGTGATTGGAGGACATGGTGAATCCCCAATTCATTAGGAATCGGTATCCCCAACTCTCGGAGTTTATTTGCGTGCCCAGACATGGTGCGCACGTGCTCGCTAATGGAGCTACCCTCTTCCATCTTGCAGGTAAAGAACTTCTCGGAAGCTTCATAGCTTTCCATGGTCGCGCAAGTCTCAAAAATGAGTTTGAGCTCCTTAATGATCTCAAACGGGTCATGGTGCTCAAAACGCTTTTGAAGCTCCGATTCTAAACCGTACAGGATGGCACACTGAACTATGGAGTAGTGATGTTTCCGAGTGGCATAAACATTCTTTACGTCATGGGTGGCATCTTCTGCAGGTGGGTCACCTAGCGGTGCTTCGAGCACATTGGTCAATTGACCAGCCCTGAGGACGATCTTCAGTCCATGGAACCAGTCCGTGAAATTGCTTCCATTGTTCTTAAGCTTTTCTTTCTCTAGGAACGCATTGAAATTGATGGAAACGTTCGCCATAATCTACAACAAATTTGCAAGTAGTTTAGACTAAGTTTATGATAAATAGTGTTCAAATTTAATTCTTAAATCAACTAGGTGAACTCCCACTCAAAACAACATCCCTCGAGTTGTTTTAGTGATTACATGAACCAAATCCACTACACCAACTCCGATCATCACGTGAGATGATGTAGCTTCATCGGCGAACAATCTTCATGTTCATCATATCAATCATATGACTCATGCTCTACCTTTCGGTATTTCGTGTTCCGAGACCATGTCTGTACATGCTAGGCTCGTCAAGATTAACCTTAGTTTCCACATGTGCAAATCTGGCTTGCACCCGTTGTATGCACACATAGAGTATATCACACCCGATCATCACGAGATGCTTCGAAACGACGAGTCTTAGCAATGGTGCCAACTAAGGACGAACACTTTATTACTTGATATTTAGTGAGAGGGATCATCTTATAATGCTACCGTCGTGATCTAAGCAATACAAGATGCATAAAGGATTAACATCACAGGCAATTCATAATTAGTGTGATATGATATGGCCCTTTCTTCTTATGCCTTTGATCTCCATCTCCAAAGCACGGACATGATCTCCATCATCACCAGCATTGCGTCAAGGTCCGTGGCGCCGCTTCATGGTTGTCCATCATCACTAGCAACTATTACAACTACTTGGAACAAAGCTATTACAAGATGAATAGACACGCAGGTCTTAACAGAATTAAAGACAACCATTAGGCTCCTGCCGGTTGCCATATTACAACAAGGATCATTGCATACATCAAATACAATCACAATCACATGTAGGCCATATCACATCACAAAACCCCTACAAAAACAAGTTAGACGCCTCTAATTTTCTTTGCAAGTTTTACGTGGCTTGGGGCTTTCGACTAAGAACGCATCTTACCTACGAAACTGAACCACAACGTTGATACAAGTGCTATCAAGTGCAAAGTGTAGATTTGATCTATACTATGATGGGAGAGACAGACACCCGCAAAGCCACTTGTGCAAAGCAAGTTGCACGTCAAGCGTGGAGCAAGTCTCATGTACGATGACATGTAATGTTAGCCCGAGCCGCTTCATCCCACCATACCGCAAGATGCAAAGTACACACATAGCAAAAGACGGCACGAGCACCAACGCCCACAACCTCATTGTGTTCTACTCGTGCAACAGATCTACGCATAGACAAGGCTCTGATACCACTGATGGGTTCGTAGCATGGAAAACAAAAAAATTCTACCGCAAGAACGAACAAAACCCAGATCTAATCTAGATAAAAGCCAAGATCTAATCTATTAGACAAGAGCAACGAGATAGATCGATACTAACCCTCGTAGAACCGAAAGCGTTACGAGATTAGATCTCGTGGATGATTTAGTCGATCACTTGCCGATATCAATATCGTGTGGACGATCCTTCCGGCGCCGCGTTCCGGCAGCGCTTCCGCAGACGGTCACACATGCGGAGTCGAAGCAGACCTTCCTCTCCCTGTTCCAGCGAGCAGCGGAGGTAGTAGATCTTCTCCACGGAATCCCAGCAGCACGACGGCGTGGTGATGGTGGTGGAGATGAGAATTCTGCAGGGCTTCGCCTATGCCTGTGCAGAAGAAAGGTGGAGGAGAGAGGCGGATGAGATTAGTTGTTATGAGAAGAGGGGCAAGAGGGGGCTCCCCCTCCCTACTATTTAAAGGAGGGAGGCGCGCCTGGGGAGGGGGAGTCCTAGTAGGACTCCCCTCCTTGGGCCGGCGGTGGGAAGGGGGGAGGAATCCTCCTCCCCCACAAATCCGTGTATTGCCCCACTTGGTCTCCTTGATCCCTTTCTTGGTTTTCAAGTAAACCCCAAGAAATCCTCTAGAACCTTCCAGAACATTACGAAACCTTCTAGAATCTCCATACAAACACTCCGGAACATTTCCTAACTTAGAAAATGATCCCCAATATATGAATCTTATTCTCCGGACCATTCCAGATCTCCTCGTGATGTCCCGGATCCATTCCGAGACTCCGAACAACATTCGGTCTCCAACACAAATTCCATATCTACTTAAAACAACTTCGAACCTTAAGTGTGTCACCCTACGGTTCGTGAATATGCAGACATGATGAAGACATCTCTCCGATCAATAACCATCAGCGGGATCTGGAGATCCATAACGGCTCCCACATACTCAACGATTACTTCGTGATCGATAGAACCATTTAACATACAAAACCAATTCCCTTTGTCACATGATATTCTACTTATCCGAGGTTTGATCGTCGGTATCTTCATACCTAGCTCTTCCTCGTTATTGATAAGTACTCTTTACTCGTTCCATGTTATGTCATCCCTTGTGACCCAGTCACATGCTTGCAAGCTATCTAGATGACATTCCACCGAGAGGGCCCAGAGTATATCTATCCGTCATATGGATGGACAAATCCCAATCTTGGTCTATGCGCTTCAACACATACTTTCAGAATACCCAATGACACCTTTATAACTGCCCAGTTACGAAGCAGCATTTGATGTCATCAAAGTACCCATCCGATGATGGTGATTAACATAACCTCATGGTCGAAGGATTAGGTTACTATGTATTTCAAAGCTTATAGCAATACGAACTTAATGACTTGATCTTATGCTACGCTTACTATGGGTGTGTGTCCATCACATCATTCTCCTAATGATATAACCTTGTTATTAATCACATCCAATGTCCATGATCAGGAAACCATGATCATCAATCAATCAACAAGCTAGTTCAACAAGAGGCTTACTAGGGACTCTTTTATGTTTACAAAACACACAAGTATTAGTGTTTCCTAATAATGCAATTATAGCATGGGATGTAAACTTTCATCATAAACACAAAGATATAATAATAACCACTTTTATTATTGCCTCTTGGGCATATCTCCAACACAATCTACAACTGTTTACTGCTTTCTGTTTACTTTCTGCAAGCTTTTACTTTCTTCCACACAATACGTTTAATCCTTTGTTTTCAGCAAAACCGGTGAGATTGACAACCTCACTGTAAGTTGGGGCAAAGTTCTGTGGTTGTGTTGTGCAGGATTCCAAGTTGGCAACAACACCTTGGAGGTGTTTCCTTGCTCCTACTGGTTTGATAACCTTGGTTTCATAACTGAGGGAAAACTTGCTGCTGTGGTCATCATAACTTCCTCTTGGGGTTCCCCAACGAGTTTGGGCCATCAAGCTATTTTTCTGGCGCCGTTGCTGGGGAGTCAAGGACATCTTCACAAGGGGAGTCCCTCATAACCAATCTCTTTACTTTGTTATTTTTTTGCTTAGTTTATTTCTGCTTTGTTTGTTTGTTCTTTTTATCAAAAATATATAAAAAATTAGTTCCTACTATAGTTGTTATTTTTGTTGGTCTGTTATTATCTTGCTTTATCATGCTTTCTACCAATGGTTTGTTTCTTTGAAACTGAATCTAATTGGAAAGGTGGGTTCACGGAAGAACAAAAATATTATTATAAGGAACACCGCTTGTCACAAAAAGGGAAACACTTATGGGAACAAATTAATAAATTGTACACCATTACTAGAAATGTGTGCTCTACTTATAATGTTACTTACTGCTTTGATAAATCTTGTTGCTATAATAGGTATAAACACCTCCATTTTCAATGTGAGTATAATGATGATATTACCATATCTTCTTATGTTAAGGGAAATTATGAATTTTATGATGTGGAACAAATTGAAGAATTTATTGCTTGGAAGGGTGCATTTGAACTAGCTTATTTGCTTGAAAATACTGATGATGCACCTTATAAATATGAGGTTTATGATATACTTCAAATTTTCTTTGATAATTACAAGGAAGAAAATGGCTATATTCTTGAATATCTTAATAGATGCTCTCCACCAGCAGAAGACACTAATGCCTTGTAGGAGCCTATGTCATAAGAAATTGCTAAAACCGAAAGCTCATTGGATGAAAAAGAGGAGGAGAGTGATGATCAAGAGGAGGAAGAATGGATCTACCCATTCCTATCTTCTAATGAGAGTAACTCTTTACCCCTTACATTATTTGATTGTCACCCATGCTTACCAAAGGATCATGAAAAGCATGATCTATGTGATAGTTATATTGTTGAGTTTATTCATGAGGCTACTGAAAATTATTATGAGAGAGGAAAATATGGTTGTAAAAGTTTTCATGGTACTGAAACACCTCTCTATTTGCTGAAAGTTTTGAAGTTACTCTTGTTTTATCTTCCTATGCCTGTCACTTTGTCCTTTGTGAATTTATTTGCTTATAAGATTCCTATGCATAGGAAGTGGGTTAGACTTAAATGTGTTTTGAATTTTATTCTTAATGCTCTCTTTTACTTCAATTCATATTTCTTATTTGAGCATCATCGAAATTCTTATGCCTAACTTAAAGGCGTTAAAGAAAAGTACTTATTGGGAGATAACCCAAAAGTTTTAGATGAGTCTTGGAAGTTATTACCTCTGTAATAACCTCTCCTTATCCTTTTTATTTGCTTTTTGTGCCAAGGGTAACCTCTAATGAGAGAGAAGTAATGCTTGGGAAAGTTGCTGTCCCGAAACAGATTTTTGTGCTTCGCCATAAAAATTCGTGTAAAACCTCTGTACGTCATTTTGAGGCGTGAATGTTTGGGCTTCTGACCCACGTTGTTATCTAACTTTCGTTGGTTCAATACTTTTTGATTTTAGCAATAGAAGGTCTTCGAAAAAATTGGTTTCTATCTTCTGGTCTGTTTTGACAGATTTTTGCCATTATTTGCATTTGCTTCTTGTTGGTTCCTTTTTGTGTTCTCTTTGGGGAATTGAGATTTTTTGAGGGAAGTTCTTCAGTAGCTTGTGTTTTAATGGAAGCTTTATTTTTGTTGAAACTGAACTTAAAGACTTATTATCTTGAGTGCACTAATGTTGCTAATAAAGATTGTGTGAAGTTTTGTATGAAGAAAAATTTCAGGTGTATGGAGAGAATGATGTAATGAGACAAAGAATGGACTAAAGCTCAAGCTTGGGGATTCCACCCCGTGTCACCCCAAGAAGTATTCAAGAGGTACAAGCGTCAAAGCTTGGGGATGCCCAAGGCATCCCCTTCTTCATCAATAAAAATCCCAGGTTTCTTCCAAACACTTCATTTTTATTGTTTCATGCATAGTTGTGTTGTTCTTGGAGCGTCTTTGTTTTTGTTTTTTTGGTTTTTGTTTGCTTGGTTTTCTTAGTTTTCTGAATAAATTGGTTGGACCCCCTCTTTCATGCATTGGTTTTCAAATAGTTTGGTTTGGATTGGAAAAGAGTAGGAAAGTTCATGCTTAAGTGGTAAAGAGAGCTTGTTTTTGACTGTGGCCTATGATTTGTCATGCCATGCTTGATATTGTTTTGGCTTTATGCTTAGTGATCTTTGCTGTAGCATGACATGTTATAAACAATTGAGATTGCTTAATGTGCCTTGGAAGAATCATGCGTTGTTCTAGCATATTAAAGCATAGTATTGTGGTATTCTCCTTTGATGCTTTATTTTGGTTGACTTGGCGCATGCTCACACCATGTTATGACTATCCCAAGTCACCATAAGCCTTTATGATCCTTTAGTTTTCGACTTGTAATATCACTTTATGCTTTGGTTAATGATGTTTTGTCGCTTTGCATGATTATGGCCATTATTTCTCTCTTAGTTGGTCGCTCCCAGTCTTTTGCTAGCCTCCATAACCAAGTGTGAGTTCCACTCATGCATCCAACTCCTAAAACCAAGTTATTCCAAAGAGTCCACCATACCTACCTATTATCATTTTCTATTCCAAGTATATTCATGTTTTTATCTACCTTCCGAATTAAATTTGTTATGTGAAAATTAGTGATTAAATCTCTCACGAACTTGATGGCACACTTTACTTTCTTGCATTTAATAAACTTGAACCATTGCGTCCATCTTTGTTGCATATATGCTTGCGCTTTATAAGTTGAAGTTAGAAGAACCATGTATCATGGGGAATGCTTTCAACATTGCACTTGTACATTGTACCCCGTTGATATCATGTTCTTTTGCTTATGGATCTCGGCAGTGTGAAATAAAAGGGGAACTTGGAAGATCATGCAGTTTGTATGTGTGTTAGAGAAACGTCGAGGCCACTAGCCTAAGCCATGCCTAATCATGGTGGAAACTTGCAGCATAACCATAATGAGCACTCTATGAAGCATCCTCAATAAAAACCTATGCAAATAGCAAATAAAAAGATCGCTGAGATGCTCATTGTCTGCTTGCATTGTCATTTTGATTATGGGATAGCTCATGTATCATGTGCAAGGGGTACCCCATTGGCGGTTCTCTATGATACATATGTACTTACAATGACAAGAGCTTACTTGTGACTAAAGTTGAGTAGCATGAGGTTCGGTCTTAAGTAAGGGGCATGAGATTTCAACTTATAACTTGTCAATCATATCCTCTTAGTTATGTCACTTTAACCTTAATCACCTAAGGATGCTTATGATAGGGGCAATGAGAGCTGAAAGCTAATAAGTACCATAATTTTTGGAAGCTCTTTATGCAACTTGAATCCCTACTTCCTTCCATGAAGGCCTTTCTTTTACTTTTATGTTGAGTATCCACCTTCTATCTTTATGTACCTATTTTGAGAGCATAGTGGCCATTCATAGTTCTATGTGCATTTTCCCAAGACTTGTTGATTGATGCATAACTTTGATATTGCTTGTTCTTAAACTATTTGTATCTAGTCACTCTTATGAAATTTGAAGGTGTCCTATGCATTTATGTTTGCTACTCTATGAGGGACAAGTTGAATGCCACTATGCTATGTTTTCTTTATGTGAAACAAAAAACGTCTTGCAAAACATTGTTATTCATGAATCTTTTGTTTGTGCCTTTTCATGTTGCAACATAGTTGCTATGTCTTATTGTTAGAACTTTATCTTTCATGTTATGTTGAAGTACTATGATCCTAGCTATCAATATTTTAGAAATACTTTAATCAAGTTTATGATGGTGCATGTCACCTGAAAAATTATTCTTTCTTTTTATCACTTTCCTACTCGAGGATGAGCAGGAGTTAAGCTTAGGGATGTTGATATATTGCTAACGTTTCCATAATTTTTGATGTTCCATGCTTGATTTTTATCTACTTTCTTATGTCTTGTCCACACTTTGGAGTACTTTTTATACACTTTCTTGCAATAACCTATTAACAAGATGCCATAGTGCCAGCTGCCTGTTTTCTTCTGTTTTTGGTTCCAGGAAAGTTAGAAAATGAATATTCTCGGAATTGGACGGGACAAAAGCCAAAGTCGGTTTTTCACCGAGGGGGACACGGAGCCAGAATATGAGACGGAGAGGCGCCAGGGGCTGGTGTGGCCGCCTAGGGCACCCCCTCGGCCTCCCCTTTCACCTATAAGATGCCTCCGATACAGAAACCCTAAGTACCTGATCAAAAATTCGACGAAAGAGTCTGTAGCCACCGTCATCTCCATCCCTAGATCGGGAGGGATCTGAAGCTCTTTCCGGCACCCTGCCGGAGGGGAGAATTCACCCTGGAGGCCTTCTTCATCACCATGCAAGCCTCCGGTGTGATGCGTGAGTAGTTCATCCCTGGACTACGGGTCCATGAAGTAGCTAGATGGTTGGTTCTTCTCCTTTGTGCTACCATGTCTATATCTTGTGAGCTCCGTTCATGATCAAGATCATCTATTTGTCATCCTACATGTTGTGTTTGCGTGGATCCGATGGATATTGAGATGCTATTTTAGATTGATTATTGATTCTATCATGTCTTTGTTATTTGTGATCTTGCATGCTCTCCGTTGTTAGTAGATATCTTGGCCGAGTAGATGCTAGCAACTCCAAGAGGGAGTGTTTATGCTCGATAGTGGGTTCATGCCTCTAGTAATCTGGGGAAGTGACAAAAATCTCTAAGGTACTAGATGTGCTATTGCTACTAGGGAGAAAACAGCAATCCTTTGTTCATAGAACAATCGTATTGTTTACTTTACACGCAATGTGTAATGCAATTATCTGTTGCTCGCAACTTAATACCGGAGGGGGTTCGGATGATAACCTAAACGTGGATTATTAGTCATAGATGCAGTTGGATTACGGTCTATGTATAATGTTGTAATGCCCAATCAAATCTCATAGGAGTCAAGATGATTAGTAGATGCATGTATGCTTTCTCGATGTTTGTCAATTGCCACGTTGTAATTTGTTCACCCAACATGTCATCTATCTTAAGGTGAACCACCACTAGTGAACTATGGACCTCGGTCCTTTCTTTTACCATCAATCTACAACTGTTTACTACTTTCTGTTTACTTTCTGCAAGCTTTTACTTTCTTCCACACAATACGTTTAATCCTTTGATTTCAGCAAAACCGGTGAGATTGACAACCTCACTTTAAGTTGGGGGCAAAGTTCCGTGGTTGTGTTGTGCAAGATTCCAAGTTGGCAACAACACCTTGGAGGTGTTTCCTTGCTCCTACTGGTTCGATAACCTTGGTTTCATAACTGAGGGAAAACTTGCTGCTGTGCTCATCATACCTTACTGTTGGGGTTCCCCAACGAGCTCGATATATTTTGGGCCATCACCAGGTAGCGCACAAGGATTGCGCCCAAGTCCAGTGACAAGTCGCAGTGGTTGTAAGAAGCTTTTGCAAGGACTAAGATGTCCTCCTCGTTGAGTTTTGTGAACTCACTTCTTGCATGCAAGGTGTTAGCAATAACATAGAATAAATAGTGAATTGCAGGATGTTGAATATTCTTCCCCTTGCTCACTCAAGAAGTGAAGCTCATTCCATTATAATATTGTTCCGTGGAAGGGTCTAAGCTAGTAAAGGATGCGCGTAGGGCATTAGTATCATTGTTTGGAAAACTTAAGCATGCGCACCATTCATCTAGTGATAAAGTGTAATTGTTGTTCATAAGTCGGAAAGAAATCGTTTCCTCTCCATGTCATAGTTTAACGGTGCTTTGCGAAGAACTTAAAAATTCAAGAGTTAACCGGCGATAAGTAGGCACATCACTGAATACAAAGTTTTGCAGGCCAACCCTATTTCAACGTAAACTTAAGTCATTAGAAATACTGAGTTGGTTCAATATAATAAGGAAAGCTCACTTGGTTGCCTTCACTTCTCGGTTCTTGATCCTATCGAAGCGATCATGTTGGAGATCATTCCTGAACCATATCCCCATGCATTCTTGAGCGATAGCCCAAGAAGCGCTAGTGGCGGCACGATCATGAGTTTGGCTCCTTGTGTTCATCATATAAAATAATAAAGAAAGACAAAAATAAAACTTTTTGATCCAACAATAATAAGTATAACATATTCCTCATCATAGCACACTAAAGAATCCCCATAAAATAATAATCTAGGCAAGAGAATCATGGCATTAGTTCATAGTAGGTCTCACCCTAGATTGATAATGACGATAGATCGAAGATGACTTTGCAAAAAGTAATTGAAGGATCAGAGGCGAAGCATACCATAGATCACTTGTGTGCGAGGAAATCGAACGAAATTGAGTAGAGATGAAGATCTCCTGACGTTTGGAGAGAGTTTCAAGGTAGAAGAGAGAAAAAGGATTGAAGTGATGGGGTTGGAGGTACCTCACATGGCGTTTTTATGGTCAGACGCAACTATATGGGCGGAACTATATGGCCGGAACAATGTGTTCCCGCTGTATAGTTGGCCTGCTATCAAAATTTTAGAGTTTCCACCTGGCGGCGCAGCTATACGGCCATAACTATATGGCTGGAACAATGTGTTCCCACCATATAGTTGGTCGTCAAACCCTCTGTACGTGGAAAAGAAATTGTACGAAAGTATCAATATCTATACGACCGGAACTATATGGCCGAAATTTTTATTGCCGCCATATAGTTAGTTGTAACACCGTTAGTACATATGAAAGAAAAATAGTCGATGGCAAAAATATCTATACGACCGGAACTATATGGCCGAAATTTTTATTCCCGTCGTATAGTTGGTCGTTAAACCTTCTGTATGCATCAAAAAATTATGTTTCTTCAAGAATTATTTATTATCCTGTAACTTAGCAAAACACCTTGTTTTTGACAGAAAAATGACAGTAAAAATTGTCAACCAACAACAGCATGTATAAAACAGGATTTTTAGTACTACCAAACTTCTTATCCTTAATTGGAGCTTTCTAGCACTCTTTATTAAACATAAACTTAAACTAGAACTTAAAAACTTAACTCAAACCTTTATTTCACATGGGTTGCCTCCCATGAAGCGCTCTTTTATGGTCAATAGCTTGACCTTGATGTTGCTCACTTAGGCCAGATGAGTGGAACACCCACTCCAAAATAGTTGGCCTTTAAAGTGATGGCCTCCTTTTCATCATGCTTGGCTTTCTTCTTCCTGGGGAAATGAATAAAAAAAGGATCCCACGAAGGCAATTGGAGCTTCACGTTCCCTTCATGTAGATTAATCAAAGCCTTAATAGTTCTTAAGAAAGGATTGCCTAATATAATAGGAGCAGTAGCATCTTCAACCATGTCAACAGTAACAAAATCAATAAGATCAGGACAACCTTTAACGTATAATAAAGTATTCTTCCTAATTCCCACGGCTTGTTTGTAGGTAGAATCTGCAAGACGTAATTTTAACTCGGTGATCTCAAAAGAGCCAAGGTTTAAATTATTAAAAAGACTTTTTGGAATTGTTGATACGCTTGCACCTAGATCACAAAGTGCAGCTATCTCATTGGTCCCAATCTTAATCTTAATAGTAGGCTCAAATATATCATCAAGCTTCGCATGTAATTTTTCAGCAATTTTCTTATATTCTTCGTCAAGCTCATGTACCTTTATTGCTACCTGATTAACGAAGTGCTGGTACATAGCTTCCTCATTTCCTTCACTTATCGGAATCTTGACATTGATCCTTTTTACAAGATCTTCAATGCTGTAACTTGGTGAAGGAGCATTACTATAATCAAGTTCTTCAGGCTCCTCCCATTGGATTCTCTCATCTTGAGGTCTTCAACTGGATTGGACTCAGCTTTACCTGCAAATTTAGCTAGAATGAGAGTTTGAATCTCGGTTATCTTACCTAGCTATGCCTCAACAATCCTCATTCTTTATTGAAGGGCCTACAAATCATTCCTCAAACTTACAGCTTGGTTAGATAATTTACCAAGCATAGCATCATGGTTCTCCGTTATTTTAACAAGAATATTGTTTTGCTCATTTTGTGAGTCTATAAAAGACTTAAGTGTTTCTTGGAGACTACCATTACTAGTTCCCATATTAGTATTAGAGTTACCTGCAGGACTAGAATAATGTTTTTGAAAATTAGGATTGTAATTCTTCTTACAAGCAGGGTTATAATCATTACGAGCTATGAAGTCTATTTCTTCAATATTGGATTCTGAGATAGCTCTTACCTGGGTTTCCTTACCTTTTACGGCTAATATGAGCTCATCCAGCTTAGCATTGAGTTCTTCATTTTATAGTGGTGAGACGGAGTTCACCTTCTTCGTGTTTGATCTATCCACATGCCATTGGGCATGGTTGTCTTGCATATTGTCTAGCAGCTGCTTTGCTCCGGTAATATGTTTACCCATAAATGTTCCTCCAGCTGCAGTATCAAGCATATACTTGGATACATGATTAAGAGCATTATAAAATAAATGGAGAATTAACCAGTCTTCCATCCCATGACTAGGACAATTTCTCATGAATTCTTTCATCCTCTCCCATGCAAGCGCTAGTGGCTCACACTCTTCCTGTCTAAAACCAGTAATATTAGATCTTAGTTGCATAGTCTTTGCAGGTGAGAAAATTTTAGTCATAAATAAAGAAGTACATTCCACCCATGAAGTAATAGTATTTCTAGGCAAAGATAGCAACCATTCTTTTGCTCTTCCTCTAAGAGAGAAAGGAAATAAGCGCAATTTGACTGCATCGGGGTCAACATATTTTATGCGTATCATATCACATATTTCAGTGAAAGTATTCAAGTGCATACCTGCGTCCTAAACAGCAGAGCCTCCAAATTGATTCTGTTGAACCAAACTTAAATAATGGGGCTTAATTTCATAGTCATCAGTAGCAAACATTGGCTGGGCAATAGGAGTATGCAAATAATCATTGTTGGGAGTAGCAAACTCCCCAAGCTTCTTTTTAGCCATATTTCATATGTTTTTGGGTTTTCTTAAACAGAGACTTATAATAGTAAAAGCAAGAATTTTAAAGGCTAACTATTTTTTTTGGTTTTTCAAATAAAGACTGAAAGCAAACTAAAAATTAAAAACAAGAATTAAAACTAGCAAGGTTCCTACTAACCTCACAAGGGTAGCTATTGCTTCCCCGACAATGGCGCTAGAAAAAGGGTGTTGGAAATATGCCCTAGAGACAAATAGTGATAAGGACTATTATCATATTTCATAAATTTTATGATTAAGTTTTATATCATGCTATAACTGTATTGAGAGGAAACATCAATACACGTGTGATCTATAAACAACTAGGGGTTCCTAGTGAAACTCTAGTCACTGGTTCAATGGTCAACAGATGATCAAGTTTCCTGATCATGTGGCATTTATGCCAGTTGGAAATGGAGTCAACTCATTCTAAGAATGAGATGATGAACCAGTACCCAACCTAAAGATCGTGACCCTATAATGTCACGAAGTTCAAGTTACGATGATTAGAAATGGATCCTCGAAGACTATTCCTTAGACCGTGAGGCTATATCAATCACTATCTCCCAAGAGTGCCTAGATAGCATCTAGCACCACTTGGTAATATAATGGTTATAAATGTGTGTTCAGGTACTCGGAGGAAACCATAGAGGCAATATATGTCAAGAGCAGAATTTGTCTGTCCACATGACAGAAAGATACTCAAGGGCCCACTCGGATAAGTTATATCCAATAGCTGCGCAGCGTGTGATTTGATCACATGGATATCACTTGTAGGAACGAGTCAAGTAGCATTGTTCGGTAACAAGATTGAACATGACATGGTGGTGTCATCGATCAGATCTCGAGCAAAGCAAGTATCAAGAGACAAAGGGAATAAGACACGACCATCCCGGTTGAAACTACGAAAGATCTTCGTGGAACGCACAGGGGTCACATGGCCATCTAGGTCCCTCTATCGATCATTGGTTCGGGAGTGTCCCGACCATGTCTGGAGTGTTCCTAAACCGTAGGGTATCGTGCTTAAGGGTTTGATGATGCTTAGAGAGTGTTTATAGGATCGGAAGAATTGCCGAAGAATAGTAGAGAGAAAACCGGAAGGGTTTCGGTAAGTCCGGAGGATGTCCGGAGTGGAGGTGGAAGGTGTTCCATAGCCACGGAGATTGAATAATATATGAATGAACATTAAATATTGATTTAATCGTTTATTCATAATTATTTAATAAAAGAGAAAATCAATTTAAAGGTCAAAAGGCTTAATGGGCCAATTCCGGAGGGAAGAGGGCCCATTAGGGAAAGGCAAGAGGGAGAATGCCCATAGGGGGTGGCCGGTGCCCTAGTGGGCCAGCCCCCCCTGCGTGGAGCCCATGGGGATGGCTGGCGGTGCCACCCCTCCCCCTCTCCTCTCCTTTAGTCCCACCCTGGGACTTTGAGGGAGGTAGTACCTCCCCTCCCCCTATATATAGTGGGGGTATTTGGCCAGATAAGTACACACAATATTCAAATAAAGGTTTCCTCACTTTTGGGGAGACCTCCAATTGATATTCTCTCTCTCTCTCTCTCTCTCTCTCTCTCTCTCTCTCTCTCTCTCTCTCTCGTGACCGTGCTCCCAAGTTTGGACTGCATGAACAAGAGACATCTTCACCGCAGAGCGCCGTCGCGCTGCGAGATTCAGATTCAGGAGCTCTACTTCTGCAACTGCTACTAGATCAGGGAAGCGGAGTCATCGTCAGGCACCGGACGTGTGTAACTTCCCACGAGGTGTCACACTTGAGGCACTCAAGTCGTTGGAGCCGCAGGAGCGCAAGGACTTCATCACAACCTTGAGGTCGGCTTCTGCTCGTCTACATCAACCATGCGCTCCTGAGCGTTGACAACGCTTTTCGGTCTTCGAGGGTAAGTTTGCGAAAATCCCCTCCCGTTACTGTATTACTAATAGATAGGTCCTAGCAACATCAGGGGTTCAGGGGCGTAGGGTAAAAATTATTGTTTTCATAGGCGAAACCCCTACAGTGGTATCAGAGCTAGATCTATGCGTAGTAATGCTAGTACGGGTAGAACACACGAGATGTAGCGTGTGGGAGTTGATCTTTTAGTTGTTACCCTTCCACGTATACTTGTGTATACCGCAGTAATGCTTGATGAAGCGGCCCCAACCGACTTTACGCGTCCATTCACGAGACTGGTCCATGCTTGACATACGGCTTGTACCGTATAAAGTGGCTTAGGGGGTGTCTGTCTCTCTCGCATTCATTGGTATGCCATTTGCAACGGAGGGCCCCGAAAGGGGTGTAGTAGAGACAACTAGATCAGTGTTGTGCTGAAAGTTCATAGGTAAGAACGATTCTTGTGCGAAAGCCCATTCAACCACGTAAAACATGCAAAGATAAAGTAGAGGCATCTAACTTTGTTTTGCAGGGGGCGTTGCTTTGTGATATGGTTGTGGAAAAGGTAAAGTAATTACCTTATGTTATGTAGTAGTAGATAGTCACGGAAGTGACGGACTACCACGCCGGAAAGACACCGGTACCCTGGTGTCTACGGCGCCGGAACCCTGGTACCGGAATCCGGTGACGACGGATGGAGATCACGACGTGAAGGACCATATCACATCACATTTACATTCAGTGTTATCATTTGTATATCTTATTGTGTGCTAGTATTAGATACTCGACAGTAGCCTAATAATATGATCCCTATTAAAATTATCAATGATTGTGTTCCCCCTTAGTGTGCACCACCAAGAAGTTCTTCGGTATGAGGCGACCCGCGGTGAGCGGGTGTCAGACATATCTACGTTCGCATACAGTGGGTGTAAGCCATGTTGCACAGCGAATACACTAAGGTTGAGTTGGCGAGCCTAGCATGTGTAGACATGGCCTCGGAACACGGATGGTCGAAAGATCGAGCACGAGTCGCATGAATGATGTGACCGATGCGTAGGCGTCCACCCTAGAACCCACATTGATGGCCGTGACGATCGGGGGAGATGTGGGGAAAAGGGGTCGTGTTATCACTAGGAACCCTTCATGGGATAGGTGTTTTTGAGTGGAGTTATTATTAACTCATTTAATTATAAACTTAGTCTAAATTCCTTTTGCAATTATAAATGTATAAAAGTTTCTCCCCGATGCCACCTTTCATGTTGACAATTGATTGGTTAGAAGGAGAGAAGCTCATGCTAGACGGATCAAAATTCTCTATATGGGTTGTGTGTCTCCACGTTCTCCTTAGCGAGAATAACATGGTCGACTATGTAATCAACGAGATGGATTTGGAGCAGCCATGTTTCTATGAGACTCCAGAACAACGGGAGGACCGCTATTATCGTCATGAGATGTCCACCTTCATATCAGCTACAATGTGCTACGGGATTGTGAATGAGCTGTGGCTATTCGTGGGTAATCTTGACCGTCGTGCGACTATGGTACAGCTTAGGACACATTTCGTGGAACAAGCACGCATATGGGAGCATGATCTAATGGGAGACTTCCTCTCATTAAGATGGAGGAGAACTCGTGGCGAGGTACGAGGAGCTCTCGGAGGCTGTGCAGGCGGAGATCGAGTTCTACGCGAAAAGGGAAGTGGAGAAGAAGAAAAAGCGCGACAAGACTTATGACGAGGAGGATAAGTAGTAGTAGTTTATTACGGTGTTTGAACCGCATGTTTGAAGAATTTATGATTAAATGTGTTTGAATTTGTGTTGAATTCTTTAAGTTTAATGTGATTTTTAAATTTGTGGCTGATGTGTGACAATCAGTGTCCGGGCATCTGAAATTGGTGCAACACATTTGGTGCCCAAAAGATAAAAATTCAATGCCCAAAAACCAAAATATGGTGCCCAAAATAAAGTAAGGTATCTGTTGAAGATGCTCTGAGACCGCTGAAGAAGTTGCAAACGGCCTGTCCAAGATGAGGGTAACTGGACGCACACTTGTGCTAATTTTTCTTGAGGCGCTTGCAAGCTTCGAAACCTCGTGCATCCTCAAGGCCTCTCTTAAGGTTGTCAAGAACCGCTACGCACGCCGCCCTGAGCTTGTGGCAATGGTGCAGCCCGGCGAATTCCATGGTGGCCTCGACCGTACGCTTGTTGAGGTTCCGGCACAGGAGGCTCTCGCATAGCCCCTTGAGCCTCTCGATGCCGCACCCTTCCGCGGCGATGACCAGCCGCCGCACAAACTCCGCCGCCTCGTCGCGGCCCTCGGCGGCGTCGGGAGGTAGCTCGTCGGTGTAGATGAAATGGAGCATAGCCTTGAACACTGCGGGCTCCATGTGTTCGTCCATGGTTATTTCGACGGACGACGGCTTGGTCCCGTCGGTGGCGTCCAGGAGCTTCTTCTTGAGCACTGGGGACCGCGCCGCGAGCATCGTCCTGTGCGCGGTGAAGGCCTCTCCTCCGACGCGCACCGTGACGTCTTTCCCGTCCTTCTCCTCCAGGAGCCTGCCGAAATCCTTGGACAGGCCCGGCGGTGGCGGTTCAATCTGCGTCAGCTGCTTGGTCTCCCACACACGAGGTGGCTTCATCACGGTGATGTCGCAGCTAATGGCAAGGCTGCCGTTCTTGATGTACTTGGGCGTCTCGAGGTTGCTTGCTTTCCAGGACGGCACTCCCCAGCACCGCGGCGGATGGTGCAGCGGGCGCTTGTTCGGGAAAGTGCTGAACATGGCCTCTCGCCTTCGCCTCCCCTTGTCCACGCCGTGGTCGAACAGGGAGTGCCACCGTCCGGTGGATTGCTCCAGCAGTCTCAGATCGAACAACGCACAGACCTCGACGTGAGGCGTCATAAGCTGCAGGTAGACGGAGACGTGGCGCTGGCCGCCGGAGGCAGCTTCGGAGCCGGCAGGGAAGAAGAGGAGCGCCCAGGTGTGACCACCCACGTCGAAGGGGCCGGACGTCACGGACTTCCCGACGCCGAGGGCGAGGTTCTCGAGCGAACCATAGAGATGCACGTCGAAGAGGTGACTGCCCTCCGCCATGTCCGGCGTGCACGACGACGTCGTCAGCGTAGGCAAACCCGCCGCGCGTGGGAAAGAGGAGGTCCGCGGCGCCGCCGGCGCGGCATGGGGCGAGGACGATGCCTTTGCCTTCAACGCGAGCGCCTGCGCTGCAGACGGGGCCGAAGAGGCCGACCTCAGTGTCAATCTCGGTTGCGGTGCCGCCATTGTCGTCCTGCTCGTCGATCGATCGAGTTCTGCGTGAGCCGCGGCGGTACGAACGTACGTGTGTGCGATGTGGTACCATAGCTGCGCGCGCGGCGTCGGCTATATACGAGGAGGGTCTCGGGTCGTCGTCACTGACGCAAGTGGCCAGAGCTCTTTACCTACTACTGCTAAAACACCGAGAGCTCTTACCATGTTTGAGTGATCGTGGACCTCGCTTGGCGGTGATGCATATATAGAAGGAACTGTTTGTTGTTTCTTTACAGGATTCTAGATGAACTCGATGTTAATTCAAAGCTGGAAAAGATGAAATCAAAAGAGCAAACAATCATTGATACCATAAAAGTTCGTGTGATGATTTGCAAACGGACAAGGTTTTCGATCCAAGTTTGCATGAACTTTGATGCATGTCACGGTTTGAGATGAACTCGAGCGTACAGACCGATCAAGAAGTGGTTTCACCGAAAAAATTGGGTAGCAATGAAAATTTGGAAACACTAGTCCGTTCTTCAGTTTGGTCAAGAAAGAGCAAAAAAGAGACTTAGATTATATTATTTGACTGAAACGCATTAAAGATTTAAGAACTACTCCCATCTGTTTCGAAATATAAAATGTTTTATCGTTGTGAATGAAGTGTATCTAGTCCTCTTTTAGTACGTAGGTTCATTTAGGTTTGGAATGAACATAAACACTAAAAGGGATCTAGACACACTCCATTCATAAAACTAAAACATCTTATATTTTGAAATGGAGGAAGCATATATGTGAAGCAACAACAAAAAATGTCTTAAAGAAGGAGGACGAGAGTCCATCGAACCCCATGACAGAGACAATGGTCCTTACTTGAATTCGATGGACGGCGGAGGGACAGGAGAACAGCCGGTTGATCCGTTCGTCATCGCAGGCGGCCTCGGCGGACCGCCCGAGATGGGCAGATGGCTGGCTACAAGTACATCGAGGCATCGAGCAAGAAACTACATACAAGGCTACGACAATCGATGGCGCGGCGAGAGCGCACGGGAAGCCCATGTCGATTTGGCAAGTACAGTACAGTACATTGGTGTCTCGGACGGACTACAGTTGGAATTAATATATGGAAGCTAGATGCAGTACTCGTACCTGAGTCTACTTGTAATTTTGTAACGGATCATGTTCACGAGGTCTAGCCGGATAGTGGTAGAAGAAAAATTCAGAGAAATTAAAAAAGAAATTATTGAATCGACCTTGTAGTAACAGCCAGATGCCTACGAGGCTTTGCAGTCTCTACAAGAATGAACCAGAGTACACGGAGGTTGCACGAGAGGAGAAAAAAAGGAAAAACACACACCGACAAACACACAAGAACGACGAGAAAAAAGTAGCCACCCAAGAGAAATCGGAGGCACAGTTGACTGATGAGTAAAACTCATCGTGGCCCAAGCACAATGATCACAAGGAAGCGCCCACAGAACATGCCCGAGGGACAACCTAGCTCGAGGCCTCGTCGGAGTAATCAAACGGCTTTGGTCAGCCGAAACCCAGCAACGACACTACACCATCGACACAATCGAAGGGCAACGCGCATCCGAGACCACACAACGCACCGACACCACCTGTGTCGTGGGTGTGGGCAAAAGGTCGTGCGCGCCGAGACGATGTCACGACGCCTGTGTGCCCCCAGCTGAGGTCAAAGGGCATCACAGAGCAGAGACACACCATTGAGTACTCTAGCATGGAGCATCCTCAATGCACGCGAGGGTCGCCGCTGTGGTCGAAAGACATAGCACCACCGATGGCAACCCCAACCCCACCTAGGTCCAATATACCCGAAGGGTGGGCTAGCCGAGAGCACGTGCCAAGACCACCCGCGCTCTCGCCATAGAGCTCCGACAAGGACCCGACACCGGAGCCTAGTAACCGGCAAGAAGAAGCCACCGCCACCACTGCCACAGCTCACCTCGCATCAGAGAGAAGACCGCACCCATGGCCGCCATCTGCAGTACCATGGGGCACACTAGTACAACGGAAGCAGCGTCCTCTGCAATTGATGGCAAGATAGAGGGGCTCTGCACCCAGCCACAACGGCACCCCTGCGCGGGGAGTGCGTCACCACTGTGGCCGCCATCTGCGAAACCATGGCACCCGCCAGCCTCAGCGGTCAACCCGCTGCAGGATGATAGTTGAGTAAAGAGGTGGATGACCCTTACAGCCACACTACTAGGGTATCAAGTGGGATCCCGCCTAAATCCCACTTCTAGTTCATTTGTCAAAATCTAGTGTAAATTTTGAGCAAAAAATTGAACAAGATTTTGGCAAATGAACTAGAGGTGGGATTTTGGCGGGATCCCACCTGACACACTACACACCACCGACCACCGGCGACCAGCACATCGCGATCAGGCACGTCGCTGCCCAACACCACTCCAGCCAGCAAGAGAACCATCACGTGCCCACTGCCGCCAAGACGGCCGCACGCCAAGCCCTAGGGCCCGCCCTTCCACCGTGGAAGGAGACGAGAACCACCCATCAGATCTGGTCTAAACCAGACCCTGCAAGCCAAACCGGCTGCCGCCGCCATTCCAAGCGCCAACAGCACCTCGAGGCCCACCACACTGTCACCTAGCACACGCAGCTCCGTTGTCAGTGCTCGTCTTGTAAATCTCTAGGATAGATTTTCGGCAGGAAAAAGATGCTTGGTGTCGCCGGCGGGCTTGTTTGTCTGCGGTACCAAAGTTGGCAGGCCAGCGCATGGCGGTACCTAAGTTGCCTAAAATTACCGCGTTTCGAAAAGTTGGGCCGCCAACTACTAAGAGGGGCCATTTCGAGGCAAACTCATCTCACCCCTGCCAAATTCAAACATTCCGTTAAACTGCCCCGTGAAGTAGACGGTCGGGACCCTCATGTCGGTCATCTGTCCGTGAAGCGGGCGCCCACGCGGAAACCTCTTAGGAAAATCAAGCAGCTAAGTGGATTGGATGCGTTGACCAATTTCACAAATCCATTCCCAGCTTTCCCCTAGCACCGGCGGCGGCGGAATCCACCCTCCAAGCAGGACGATCCCTTCGGACATTTGACTTCTGGCGCCCAGTTGCTGCGCCCAGTCGCTGATCCCGAGCTCCAATGGCGCATGCCGTAGCCGCCGTTGCGAGGCTCTAGCCCGCCTCCGCCGCCGACGAGCCGAGCAGCTCGGAGGATGGCAGATCCTACTATCAAGAAATAAGAAGTTTTGTCTACAAGCGGGTGATCTACCCTTCTCTTTGCTATTCGCACTAGTTACAACTGCTAGCTGGCTACTGAACCTCAAATTGTTTGTTAGCCCAACGCTGACAAACATATTTTGTCCACAGTTTTCTGTCAAGTGGGATCTACGCGGATCCCCTTACCTAGTTATGGTAGTCCTCTACAGGTACGACTCTAAGGGCAAGTGGTATGGAAGCCATTGTTTCACGATAGAAGAAGCGCATGCGCAGATCTACACTATATCTGGTATGGTTGCTGCTCTGTGTAATCATGTTAAATTATGGCCGAAGCAGACAACAAAGTTCAGCTTCATGGATAAACGTGGCATCATGGTTCCTATAACGTGTGATAGTCAGCTAATTGGATTGATGAAAAGGTATGCTTCGGTTGCCATGTTTGACCTGAAATGTCATGTACTGGATGTGGAAGCTGCTGTAACTGGGAGTCGCCCTTCTATTCTTGGACAAGGTGGTTGCTCGAACCCAATTAGCTCCTGATATGCAAAGGTCTCTTAGGGTTCGCATGTTTGTGCTGAATTGTAATTTTTGTTTTATTTACTCTGTAGATATTGGGCAATTATGCAACAGTCTTGTTTTTTTGACAGGAAGCGCCACAAGGTTAGAAACATGACTGCCGGGTCAGTCATTTTGCTACCCGAAGAAATTAAAAATGAGTGGAAAGATGTCATTTTGCTGCCCGAAGAAATTAAAAACGAGTGGAAAGATGATGCTGGACACGATTCTGGTGCCCATTGTCTCGGCGATGCAGAGTACGTGAAGCTAAGAAAATTGTCACCGAGAAAGAGGAAGAAGGCAGGAAAATGAAGAAGCCATTGGAGGTGAAGGCTTGGCACCCAGGCTGCGGAAGAAGAATGCTGACAATGAAGATGCATAGTAATATGTTGAACTTGAACCTATATATGTAATTCTGTTAAATTCTGATCGCTCTGTGTGTGGCACGTTGTTGGGCGAAACAATCTACCCACGTTCTCTGAGTAAAATGTACCGCGACTTAGGGTTTGGAAACGCCCGAGTCAGTAGTTGAATCCGAAATTATGATTGTGCCACTACTATCTGAAAACAGGATCCACCGGTTCCACGATTGCTGAGGGGCAGGAGGTCTCCAAATACGACGGAATGTAAGTGGCACATAAATAAATTATTTAAGCTGCCACACTCCACGAAACAGCAACTTATTTCAGATACTGCACAACGACGTGACAACATAAACATCAATGTTCTCACCGATAATGACCAAATGAGGAGGAAATGGGTACCACTTTCTGGCCTAATCTTGAGCCCGTCTATCTCACCGCCTCTTTGCTCCTGCATCCCCTGCATCTGGCGAAGCTCCCGGATCTCCAGTAACCAGGTGTACGTGCTTCCACTTTATAAATTGTGGTTGTGCCATTTGCATGCGGCACAATCCACGTAGATTACGTTTAAACAAACCACCAATGTCCGAATACACTAGTAGAAAAGATGTCTTTGGTCCACGGTCACGTTCTCAATCCGGGACAGAGATCTAAATCGAGGCAGAAATTGATCTAAATCACAAATTCTTCCACAAATTAATCGAGACAGAGATCTAAATCGAGGCATTTCATTACTTCAACCACAAATTCTTCTAAACAAAGGTGCGATTTCACATCCTACATTAATTCAACCACTAGTCAACAATTTCACTTTCGCTGCCACTGTCCTCCGAGCCGCCGGCTTCCTCGTCGCTGTTGGACGGAACCTCCACGATGTCTGCATTGTTCGTGAGACGGAGCACCTCTTCGCGTCGAGCGGCGGCGATGACGGTGTACTTGGTCCGTCGAGGGACGGACCAGAACCTCTCCCGCCCTTCTCGGTTGCGGAGATCCCGGTGCACCACGCGCCTGTCAATGATGCGGTTGCCAATCTTGGCCTTCCGCTCTTTCTTGAACAGCGCCAGCCAGTACGGGCTGGCCGCCGTGTACCGGGGCAGCGCCCTCTTCCACGCGAGCATCTGGCGGCGGCGCGCCGCGATTTCGCTCTCTATCTCGGCTCGGCCAGGTAGCAGAGCCACCGGCACCCCCGCAGAGCTGATGTGTCATCCGTGGGGCACCTTCGCGGCTGGCGGCGCGAGGATGTCGAAGTTCGCGAACATCACCGCCTCGTACAAGTTCAGATCGGGCATCTCCATGGCGGCGCGGTGGAGATTGGAGAGGACGAGGGGATGGACGACGAAGCGACGCGCTGTGGCGCCTCCTATTTGTACACAAGGATGACAAAGCGACGGTCAGACAAAAGAAGTAATGCGGGGTCAGACAAAAGAAGTAATGCGGGGTCAGACAAAAGAAGTAATGCGGGGTCAGAGCAATTTTTTTCCTCCCTGGAATCCGGGACCAATAGTTCAGACCGCTAGGTCAACAAGTACAAATATTACAACTTAAAAAGGCACGGAGCTTAATCTAAATAGAACTAGTTATCACACATCTTCTTGGTCTTCCTAATCTTGGCCCGATGCGCATCTTCCTGTGAGAGCAAGGATCGAATTGTGCTCCTTCCTTTTAGCATCTTCCTTGCACAGCTTCAATTGTTTCTCTGCATTTTTCCTCATGCACTTGTCAATACTCGTAGTTGTGTACTGCAGGACTTTGGCCTGGTGGAGATCATTCCTTGCTTGAGTCAGTTCTTGCTCTGCTTTAGCCTTCAGGGCCAACGCCATGTCCCTCTCCTTCTCGACTTTGATAACCTTATCTTGCAACCACCTGAGATCTCTCTTATGCTTGGTCGTGTCAACTGGTTCCCATAGCTTCGTCTCAACACTGTCAAGAAGTAAGCTGAATACGGATTCTTTCAACTCGACAGTCATTTCCCATAGTTTGTCCAGCGTTTTCTACATCGATTTGGGCCACTCTGGATCTACCCATTTGACAACACCGCAACTTCCGCCTTGCATCATTGCACGATGTGCTTGACACCGTAGAAACCTTCTGCCTGTGTTTCGTCCTTCGAAGGCTACAAATTTAGCGGACACATATCCATGTTTACATAGAAGAGGACTGTCTTCATCCGCTAAACCGTGATAGTCGGAGTCATACATCGTCTGGTTGGCCTAACACATCATACGCGCATGAGTAAACAGATTAGATCTAGCTCAAAAAATAGATAACTGGCCACAGATGATAGAAATAGAGATGAGACGACTCACATTGAAATCACCGTCCCTGACGTCACGACGCATTTCCTCGCTGTCTCCCCTTGAACCCATGGCGAGAGGGGAGGGGGGTGGCTGCCAGAGAGGGGATTGGGATGGAGGCGCCGTCGGCTTGTGGCTACGGTAGGATGGTAGTGAAGTGGGGAAAGTGGCTTTGAGGGTAAGGAAGAGAAGTAAGGGGAGGAAGAGAAGTAATGGGGACGTGGCACTGGGATGTGGCCCACTGAACTCGTGAGACGTGACACACGCAACAGGGGAGCGCCCGGTGTTGCCAGTTTGTCCAGAGCAAGCGTGGCCAATCATGCCGCAGAACAGCCTACTCGCGGATCGCTCTCACGAAGACCATCCCAATTGTCCAAGCGCCCCAATTGAACGGTATGTAACAATCGTCAAGCAGAACAACTGTGTTAGTGCGTGCCTTCTAGAAGACTCGGTCTAACGGCTACCCATGCAATGAAACTGGTGTATCCATGTGTGGTTTGTGAAAAGAAGAGACATGCAATGACACTAGGTGGATCCATATGTGGTTTATGGAAGTAACAGACATGCAATGACTCTAGCTATGATTCATGAAAACAACTGACATGCAGTGACACTGGGTGTGGTTCATGAAAAGTACAGACATGCAATGACTCTAGCTATGATTCATGAAAACAACTGACATGCAGTGACACTGGGTGTGGTTCATGAAAAGTACAGACATGCAATGACACTGGTGGATCCTTATGTGGTTCATGGAAAAAACAGACATGCAATGACACTAGTGGATCCTTATGTGGTTCATGAAAAGAACAGACATGCAATGACACTGGTGGATCCTTATGTGGTTCATGAAAAGAACACACATCCAATGACACTGGTGGATCCTTATGTGGTTTGTTTAGAGGAACAGACATGCAATGACATCGGTGGATCCATGCGTGGTTCATGAGAAGAACACACATCCAATGACACTGGTAGATCCTTATATGGTTCATGAAAAGAATAGACATGCAGTGACACCGGGTGTGGTTCATGAAAAGAACAGATATGCAATAACACTAGTTGTGGTTCATGAAAAGAATAGACATCCAATGACTCTAGCTGTGGTTCATGAAAAGAACACACATGCAATGACATTGGGTGTGGTTCATGAAAAGAACAGACATGAATTGACACTGGTGGATCCTTATGTGTGGTTCGTGAAAAGAACATACATGCAATGACACTGGTGGATCCTTATCTAGTTTGTTTAGAGGAACAAACATGCAATGACACTGGTGGATCCATGTGTGGTTCATGAGAAGAACACACATACAATGACACTGGTGGATCCTTATGTGGTTTGTTTAGAGGAACAGACATGCAATCACACTAGGTGGATCCATATGTGGTTTATGGAAGTAACAGACATGCAATGACTCTAGCTGTGATTCATGAAAAGAACATACAAGCAATGACACTGGTGGATCCATGTGTGGTTCATGAAAAGAATAGACATGCAATGACACTGGTGGATCTTTATGTGTTGTTCATCAAAAGAACAAACATGCAATGACACTTGTGGATCCATATGTGGTTTGTTAGGAGAACACACATGCAATGACATTGGGTGTGGTTCATGAAAAGAACAGAGATGCAATGACACTGGTAGATCCTTATGTGGTTTGTCAGGAGAACACACATGCAATGACATTGGGTGTGGTTCATGAAAAGAACAGACATGACACTAGTAGATCCTTATGTGGTTCATGAAAAGAACAGACATGCAATGACATTGGGTGTGGTTCATGAAAAGAACAGACATGCAATGACACTGGTGGATCCTTATGTGTGGTTCATGAAAATAACAGACATGCAATGACACTGGTGGATCCTTATGTGGTTTGTTTAGCAGAACACACATGCAATGACACTGGGTGTGGTTCATGAAAAGAACATACATGCAATGACATTGGTGGATCCTTATGTGTGGTTCATGAAAAGAACAGACATGCAATGACACTAGTAGATCCTTATGTGGTTTGTTTAGAAGAACACACGTGCAATGACACTGGCTGTGGTTCATGAAAAGAACAGACATGCAATGACAGTGATGGATCCTTATGTGGTTTGATTACAGGAACACACATGCAATGACATTGGGTGTGGTTCATGAAAAGAACAGACATGCAATGACACTGGTGGATACTTATGTGTGATTAATGAAAAGAACAGACATGCAATGTCACTGGTGGATCCTTATGTGGTTTGTTTAGAAGAACACACATGCAATGACACTGGGTGTGGTTCATGAAAAGAACACACATCCAATGACACTGGTGGATCATTATGTGGTTTGTTTAGAGGAACCCACAGGCAATGACACTGGTGGATCCACGTGTGGTTCATGAGAAGAACACACATCCAATGAAACTGGTAGATCCTTATGTGGTTCATGAAAAGAACAGACATGTAGTGACACAGGTGGATCCATGTGTGTTCATGAAAAGAACACACATGCAATGACACTAGTGGATCCTTATGTGTGGTTTTTGAAAAGAACAGACATGCAATGACACTAGTGGATCCATATGTGGTTTGTCAAGAGAACACACATGCAATGACATTGGGTGTGGTTCATGAAAAGAACAGACATGCAATGACACTGGTAGATGCTTATGTGGTTCATTAAAATAACACACATGCAATGACACTGGGTGTGGTTCATGAAAAGAACAGACATGCAATGACACTGGTGGATCCTCATGTGTGGTTCATGAAAAGAACAGACATGCAATGACACTGGTGGATCCCTATGTGGTTTGTCAGGAGAACACACATGCAATGACATTGGGAGTGGTTCATGAAAAGAACAGACATGCAATGACACTGGTAGATCCTTATGTGGTTCATGAAAATAACAGACATGCAATGACATTGGGTGTGGTTCATGAAAAGAACAGACATGCAATGACACTGGTGGATCCATATGTGTGGTTCATGAAAAGAACACACATGCAATGACACTGGTGGATCCATATGTTGTTTGTTAGGAGAACAGACATGCAATGACATTGGGTGTGGTTCATGAAAAGAACAGACATGCAATGACACTGGAAGATCCTTATGTGGTTCATGAAAATAACAGACATGCAATGACATTGGGTGTGGTTCATGAAAAGAACAGACATGCAATGACACTGGTGGATCCTGATGTGTGGTTCATGAAAAGAACAGACATGCAATGACACTGGTGGATCCTTATGTGGTTTGTTTAGAAGAACACACATGCAATGACACTGGGTGTGGTTCATGAAAATAACAGACATGCAATGACACTAGTGGATCCTTATGTGGTTTGTTTCGAGGAACACTGTAGCATCCCAATTGTCTAACAATTGCAATGCTACTAGTCTAGTCTATATAATGTCTACTTCAAATATATAATTGTTGCATCATCATGATATCATGCTCATGTCATCATGCCACCTTGCATTTGAGCATCGTATAAAACCCTTTTTGTTTTGGTTCTTTCTCTCATATGCATTATTAATTGTATTTGCCTCTTGATATTGTAGTTGCTTCTTGATATATTGTTTAAATGACCAAATTGAGTTGGGGGCATATCTCTTATTAGCTCCACCACCTTTCTTTCACCACCTTATAATTCCACCACCCAACTAAATATGAGCTTGGCACTTATTGGTTTTACCTCTAGCTCATGTGGGTTGGGATGGATCCAATTCTTTTCCACATGCTCCCATATATGCACCATGTTGTTTTCACATTATTGGTATATGAGAGCCACATGGCCATCTTTGCATGCCTTGTGAGTGGAACCCTTTTGCTAGCTTCCATATGTGTTGTGTTGAGGTTATTTTCATGTTTGGATATTTTTGGGCTTATTAAATGCCTAGTGGCACATACACACTAGCAAATCCCAATTTTACTCAAACATGGTCATCTCCAACTACTCCACATGGGGCATCCTTTCTTTTTCTTTTGCTTGGCTTTATTCCACCTTTGGAAATGCAAATGAACAATGCCATGTTTAAAATTATTGTTTTCACAAGAATCAACATGGTATTAAATATTTTGCATGGGCCATGCAAGTGCCACCTTTTTCTAGTATTTGGGTTTTATTTGAATCTTGAGTGGATCATCACCTCTCTCTATCTCTATCCTTTCTTTTGGCTTGATCTAAGTTGATCTAGCTTAAACCCTATCATCACATCCCTCTCTTTTACTTGCCTTGTTTTTGTTTGATCTTGGTTGTTCTTGGCTTGACCTTGTCCATAGCAAACCCTAGCTTCAAACCACTCCATCTCTCTCTAAACCCTAAGCTCACCCTAAACCTACCTCTCCATCTCCTCTAATCTACCCATACCCCCATCTAAGCTAAACCCTAACCCTAGCATGCCACACCTCCCTCTCTCTCGGCCTCTCTCTCTCACCTAGCTCGGCCCATCTGGTCACCCTGGCCCCACCTAGCCCAACCCTAGTACCAAGCCTAGCCCGAGCCACCCATCCCTCCACCCGAGCTACCCCGAGCCTCCCCCTCTCCTTTTCTCTCTTCCACAAGGGGCACCCGAGCCAGACCCCTCCTCCACCGTCCCTGTCGTCCCCACCTGCCAGCTCCCCTTCACCACCTCTCCCTGCTCCTGCCCCTGCCCAAGCACATGAGGAGAGGAAGGAGGGAAAAAGGTGGCCAAGCCACCTTTTTACATCTACCTGCCTCCACGGCACCCCTCTCCTTCTCTGCTTTTCCACCCCCACACGGCTCCCCTCTGGCCTTCTCCAGATCTGGCCGAGGCGCCCTGGCCCTCCTCCCTTCTTCTCCATCGCCGCCAGCCACCCCATCACCGGCCACCGTCGGCCTCCACCACACCCCGTCGATCCAGCAAGGCAAAGACGTCAGGAGGTGATCGAGAAGCCTTGGAGTACCTCGCTTCACTGCGCGCCAACGAGGAGGAGAGGGCTGCACCTGCTGCAAGACCCGGCCGAACAGAAACCCTAGTCCGCCCGGCCTCTGCATCACCGTCGCCCTGCTGCGCCTCGACCCGATCCGCCACCACCGACACCCTCTCGGTGAGCTGCTGAGCCCCCCTGACATGCCCTCCCTCGCTCTTGCCCTCTGATCGCACCGATCGTTCCGCCGAACATCCTCTGTGCGCCGGTGTCGCGTTCGTGTCGCCTTCACCGTGCGTCGCAGGCTTATCTGAACGCGCCCAACCCCCGACAAGAACCCCAGCCGCGGTGGCTCCGCCCTCATGCGAGCCCTAGGTCCCGCGTTCGATCTCCCACTGCTGCAGACCATGCTGAGCACCGATCTGTCCGTGAGGAAGATCCACGATCTGCGCGCCCTCGTTTCTGAATACCTGCGTCTTTGATGCTTAACCCGCGGTCCGCCTGGCCCACTAGTCAGCCGCCGCGGAATTCTCCCAGAAAACCCCCTGGCTTTTTGTAACCCTTAACCCGCGCTCCAGCCTAGCCCCACTGTCTGCCTTCCGCCCGCCTCATCACGTGGTCCCCTGACCCCACATATGTCTTCTCTGGTGGCCTAGCTCGAGGTGAAATCATTTTCTGGCGTGTCTCCGGTCAGGGGGCCCACTGTCATTCATTGGCTGTGGCTAGCCTAGAGCTGAGTAACAAAATGCTTTCAGTGTTCTGTTTTAATTCAAACTTTTTCAAAATTAGTTCAAATTCAAATTTAATTCTGTTTTAAAATAACTTTTAAAATACAATCCAAATAATACAAATAATATATGTTTTCAAATCAGAAAAATGTGAGGATTTCAAATATGCCATCCAAAATATATTTTGAACACTTTATTTTCCCAAGTTAATTAAAATTACAATAAATGCCCTTTTTCCTTAATTAATTAATAACTTTTGTTTTATAACTCCAAATTTAACAAATAATATGTCTAAAATGATTAGCTCGACGAGACCTTTCTGTTTATGCATTCCATGTTTTGTTTTGAAGCATGCATCATATAAATATAATGTGTACAGCAACTAATATGAGTTTAAAATGTGGTTACAACTCAATAAAATGCTTTATTATTGTATTTCACACCTCAACCATGCCATGCTACTTTATTGCCATGCAAATTGTGCATCATTCATCATGGCATAATTGTTTGCTTGATGCATTTATTCATATGCTTGTGCACTTTATTTATGTTGGCCCTTGTTTGTTTGGTTCTTCTTGAATAGGCTGACGGGGATATACCAGAGAACCAGAGCACTACCAGATCCATCCCTTGCTTCAATCGAGCTGCCGTGCAAGCACTACCACATGCTTGCATACATATAGTACCTATTGCCTCTATCTTATTCTTGCATCATTGAGTCGGTTGCATTAAATTGAATCCCAAGTATTGCATAGCCTTTACTTTTAAACCCACGAGCTTGTTCCTCCATCCCATGAGCCATTACTACAGGAGTTGTTTGAGCCATGCGAGTCGTAGAACAGCATGTGTAGGGTATGTGAGTGTCTGATGGATAACAAGGTACCTAAACAACTTAACCTGAGTAGTAATGGGATAACTAATGAAAGTGGCATCGGTGAGCCATATTCGCTATTTGGTTTTTCAGGCTCACTTGTGTCCGTGGGACCCGAGTACTTGATTCCTGTTCCTTGAATATTCGCTATCCACATCCGGAGGCTTATGAACCCCCTGAGCCAGAGATTCATTCATTCTTATTTCTTGGGGCCACAAACTAGTTTGAGGTTTTATTTACTATCTGTACTTATGCCATGCTTTCTTGCTTTATTTAAATTGTGCGAGGTACGCTTTGTCATCGTTAGGAAAGCGGAGTGTTTTCGCGGTGTCGACAAGCCCAGTCACATTTTCGGGTTCCCAGTCGTTCACAGCCATTGGCGCAAACCTTGAGTCTGTCTCGAAGTCGGCCAACTTCGTCGCGGGCAGCTTAATGGGGTGGCCCCCTAAAATATTTCTGAATCCTGTAATTGCTTTGTCGTGACTGCCTCGTTGGGTTTTGATTTGGTTTTTCCGAGGCATATCGAGTGTGTGTTGCTATTTGTGCACCCCTGCAGGGTAAAACTTTCTGAAAGCCGTGTCCGCGGTTATGGACGACTTGGAGCACAGTTTCTCGATCATAGACAAGCATAACCAAAGTACCGCTTTTAATTTGACTAGACTAGGTACTTGACTAGTAAATAGTGCAATACTCACGAAATGGATAATAAAACTGCCAACGGATGGGGGGTTGTTCGTCCGCTTCCTCGTCGGTAAGCGAGGAGGAGGATGGATCTGTTAAGATTACCATTATAACTGTTGTTATTAATTCACGGACTTCCGTCTATCTCTGGTTAGGCGGATGGTTAGCGAGTATCTATAGAATTGCTAGGGTTTATCTTTTGCTGCAATTGCGTCACCCCAGGTTGTGTCCCCTTTAGCGGCATAAAGACTTGCTGAAAACCTAGGGTCTCACACGATAAATTATTGGTTCGGATGAGCAGGTACACTCACAAGATGGATCTGGGTGGAAGAGAGACGATGTGGGCAACGATCATTGATTGTAGAGATTCCGGAACGGGATCCGTGAGATCTGTATGGATCTGCTTATTTATGGGGCATCTTATGCCGATTTGCTTCTTATCCGTACTCGGATTTTGTCTTCCGCCCGCTTGATACTCTGTTGATTGATGTATGAGGAGATATCTGAACTATTATATCTATCTAGGATATTTGGATCTTGCCGTATGGGCGTTACTATATTCCTTTCTTTTTAGATGGAATGGCTCGATGTACTGTTGTATGGTGGCTTGCATACATACTCATTTGTGTATGTAGTTGATCCCTTCCGCCGACACGCCTACCGTTCTTGTCCCGATGTGTGGAAATGGTTGGGACGGCCGAAAGGACTACCTGTGAGTGGCATTTGGTCCCCACCGTACTATTTCAACTAGTTCTGCTCATCCAGGCTTGTAACTAGGAGCGTAATTCACCGAGGTAGTTACAATTGGTATCAGAGCCATCCCGACCTTCAGGGTCTCAGCCAAATGGTCGTTCTCTGTCTAGCAAATATTTTTGGTAGCTATGTATACTAGGGAAAAACAAAGCGCGAGAGTAGGCCTGCTTCCACTTTTCTTCTTAACCAACCACCCACCCTTTTCTGGTAAGGAAGTGTAACGTTTTCAATCCTCTTCTTAAAATTCAAACTAGGATTCACGTGTTCTGGGTTTCCGTAGTACCATAGAAAGTGTGTGTGTGTGTAAATCCTTGTCTATCTGTTGCATCCAGTTTGTTGTCTCTATCTGCCTTTTGGTTATCAACTGTTGGTACATTCCATACTGACAGGCTTTTGAAAACCGGCGCGATATATCTGACTCCTTGTTAACCGGTGCCATCTTCTTAAGGGTGTCTTTCCTTCTAGCAACTCCACATTCTGTGTAATCATCAGTTGCTAATCTCTACCTGATAAGTGATTTTGCGCATCTATTGGTATTTTAATGCCGAAAAATGCGGAAATTTTTTCTTTGATACATCTGTGCTTCCACACTCCTTTTCAGTCGTGTGTGAAACATTATCTATCTCCCTTTTATCAGCATGTCCATGCTAACTCATTCTTTTGTCACCGGCGCTTAATCCTGAAGTTTCTTATCATCTCCAAATCTCTTGGGCTAATTACATAACATGTGTCGATCCGATGCTGGTGATTGTAATTTGGCTCTCGGCATAACTATATTCCACACATGATAAGTGTCGATTGGAATATGGAAAATGCTATCAACCGTCACCATCTGGAGGATAAGGTTATCTCCTGTGATTTTGAGTACACCGTGATCATATCTATGCATATTCAAGCATCTTTGGCATTCCGGAGTTTCCCCAAGGCACTACGGTGGTCTATCATATGTTTATCATGCTTCACATCTTTTTGGAACTCCATATCTGCAATATTCTCTTTGATACGAGGGAATTCCATCTTTTAGTATCAGAGAGCTATGCGTAAGGTATGATCTATCATCTTGTCTTTATCCAAGATCTCTTTATCTTTGTAGCCGGTGATCCGATCGACAATGTGAACCACATGACATCTCTTTTCCTTCCGAAGGACCAGATAGTCTATTCTGCCAGTGCATCTTCTTCAACACGAACCCGTGCTCTTAATATTGATCTTTCTAAGAGCGTTGAGCTCAGGAAATGTTTCGAGCATTTGTTCGTTTCTCCTGCCTCTTGAACTCGATATTCTGGGAATATCTTGTTAATCCATGGTGGTATATGTTGATAATATGCTTGCCTATTCCATATCAATGGAAGAACATGGAAGATCATCTGTGTCTCTTTCTCTCAAGCTTCGAGAACACTGCCTGTGTGCAAAGTCTCAAAGTGAGAATTCTGGCTTCTTAAAAAGTCACCTATCTCGACCACGTCCTTCTGCTAAATACACTGCTTCAATTCAGGAATTAGCAAGTCCATTGTTAATTCTATCCTCCATCTTCAACCAATCCGGAGTTGTTCCTTGTTGGCAAGTTATCATCGTCGTTTTGCTAAAGATCTTCCTCAAGACTGCTAAATCTCTCTCAATCATTTCAGGAAGAACATGGAGTTCTTTCACCTCAGTCTCGTCAAGTGATCTTTTGAAACCCTCTTGTTCTATCAGCTATGCTCAATCCACCGGAGGCCATGAAGACCCTCCAGATCTTGTTTTCCTTCTGTTCAGGTGGTGCTATCTTTTCTGAAGCTGTTGAATCTTGCCGTTGTCTCCGTGATCTTTCTTCATATCTTTCCGGTGGCTTGGTACTTCCGACATGACGACAACATCATCATCTTAATCTATCTATGAATCCGGCGAATCGTTTGCATCTATCCTTGTTTTCTTACGGGGTTCCATGAGCTCTTTTTGTCGATACCTTCAGTCTGTTTCGGTAGTTGGGTTGAATGATTTTCTTATTCATGTACGGAGTAATGCTTTGAGTGCGGGATGGAGTAGCTACCGTACCACTACTCTTATCATTCGCTCTTGTACATTGAATTGGTGAATTAATGTGATTTCACTCATTCCACGGAAGTTAGAAGTGGCCTTTATCCCTCGATACTTTTACTTCCGTCCTTGTTTTTCCGGAGTGCTCTCTCGAAGAAAATAATCAATAATCTCTTGTTGGTGGTCTGTCTATTCTAGATGAAGCAAAATCTACACTTATCTGGTGGAAACAAACGCAAACTCTTTTCTGCCCTCGTCATTCTACCGATGCTCGGCATCCCCAAACAACTCCAGATCCTCCATATTCTTTGCTTCTCGGGATTCCACCATGATCTGGCATCACATCCGTCTCTGGAAGTTATATCCGCGCACCTCAATTGCGTGATCCTGTGGTTCTTACCGGCGCAACAAGAATCTAATCCGACGATGTCTAGCTAAATCTTTCTGTTGATATCAAGGGACTTTATTGTTTGAAGGCAATATTGTTTCCGTACTTCATTTCTCAAATCCGAGAGAAGATACGATGCTATTGTCATACTGGTTCAAAACCTCTCCAATCTAGCTCTTTTCTTCCGGCGAGACAAAGGTTCATCCTCTCTAGTATTGGCAACTCTTTAATCTTAATGGTGTGTCATTTCTTTCTCCATGATACATCATCTTGTCCTTTCTTTCACCAGTGGTTCTATTCTTTTATCATGTTTCTTGAGAAAACCGGAGCTATGTCCATCCTATCCTTCTTGTCTCACGACAATCCTTCAACTCTTCTAACCGTTGTTCTTGAAGCAAAACGCAAGACTCGCAACAAGTCTAGCAAGTTTTGCAAGGTGTAATGGTCGCACCATTCTGTTGTTCATCAACTTGGGAACGTGAGGGTCACCTTCGTTCGAACACCCGCCTCTCTTTGTGTTGTTTTCTTTTTCCTAGGAATCTCGGGGCGAGATTCTTGTTTAGTGGGGGAGAGTTGTAGCATCCCAATTGTCTAACAATTGCAATGCTACTAGTCTAGTCTATATAATGGCTACTTCAAATATATAATTGTTGCATCATCATGATATCATGCTCATGTCATCATGCCACCTTGCATTTGAGCATCGTATAAAACCCTTTTTGTTTTGGTTCTTTCTCTCATATGCATTATTAATTGTATTTGCCTCTTGATATTGTAGTTGCTTCTTGATATATTGTTTAAATGCCCAAATTGAGTTGGGGGCATATCTCTTATTAACTCCACCACCTTTCTTTCACCACCTTATAATTCCACCACCCAACTAAATATGAGCTTGGCACTTATTGGTTTTACCTCTAGCTCATGTGGGTTGGGATGGATCCAATTCTTTTCCACATGCTCCCATATATGCACCATGTTGTTTTCACATTATTGGTATATGAGAGCCACATGGCCATCTTTGCATGCCTTGTGAGTGGAACCCTTTTGCTAGCTTCCATATGTGTTGTGTTGAGGTTATTTTCATGTTTGGATATTTTTGGGCTTATTAAATGCCTAGTGGCACATACACACTAGCAAATCCCAATTTTACTCAAACATGGTCATCTCCAACTACTCCACATGGGGCATCCTTTCTTTTTCTTTTGCTTGGCTTTATTCCACCTTTGGAAATGCAAATGAACAATGCCATGTTTAAAATTATTGTTTTCACAAGAATCAACATGGTATTAAATATTTTGCATGGGCCATGCAAGTGCCACCTTTTTCTAGTATTTGGGTTTTATTTGAATCTTGAGTGGATCATCACCTCTCTCTATCTCTATCCTTTCTTTTGGCTTGATCTAAGTTGATCTAGCTTAAACCCTATCGTCACATCCCTCTCTTTTACTTGCCTTGTTTTTGTTTGATCTTGGTTGTTCTTGGCTTGACCTTGTCCATAGCAAACCCTAGCTTCAAACCACTCCATCTCTCTCTAAACCCTAAGCTCACCCTAAACCTACCTCTCCATCTCCTCTAATCTACCTATACCCCCATCTAAGCTAAACCCTAACCCTAGCATGCCACACCTCCCTCTCTCTCGGCCTCTCTCTCTCACCTAGCTCGGCCCATCTGGTCACCCTGGCCCCACCTAGCCCAACCCTAGTACCAAGCCTAGCCCGAGCCACCCATCCCTCCACCCTAGCTACCCCGAGCCTCCCCCTCTCCTTTTCTCTCTGCCACAAGGGGCACCCGAGCCAGACCCCTCCTCCACCGTCCCTGTCGTCCCCACCTGCCAGCTCCCCTTCACCACCTCTCCCTGCTCCTGCCCCTGCCCAAGCACGTGAGGAGAGGAAGGAGGGAAAAAGGTGGCCGAGTCACCTTTTTACATCTACCTGCCTCCACGGCACCCCTCTCCTTCTCTGCTTTTCCACCCCCACACGGCTCCCCTCTGGCCTTCTCCAGATCTGGCCGAGGCGCCGTGGCCCTCCTCCCTTCTTCTCCATCGCCTCACCGTTGCGTCGCAGAAGCCTATCTAGACCGCGCCCAACCCCCTGACAGCAACCCCAGCCCGCCGCAGTGGCTCCGCCACAGTGAGCCCTAGGTCCCGCTCGATCTCCCACCTCTTTCACCAAGGCGAAAGCACCGATCCGTCCATGAGGAAGATCCACAGTCGCCGCCTGCTTTTGCGATACCTTGCGTCTTTTGATGCTTAACCCGCGGTCCGCCTGGCCCACTAGTCAGCCACCGCGGAATTCTCCCAGAAAACCCCCTGGCTTTTTGTAACCCTTAACCCGCGCTCTAGCCTAGCCCCACTGCCGGTTCTCGGCCGCCCGCCTCACACACGTGGTCCCGTGGCCTGACCCCACCTGGCTTGCCTCTGGTCGGCCTAGCTCATGATGTAGAATCATTTTCTCGTGCGTGTGTCCCAAATGTGAGGGCCCACTGTCATTGGCTGTGGCTAGCCTAGAGCTGTAACAAAATGCTTTCGTTCGCTTTTAATTCAAACTTTTTCAAAATTAGTTCAAATTCAAATTTAATTCTGTTTTAAAATAACTTTTAAAATACAATCCAAATAATACAAATAATATATGTTTTCAAATCAGAAAAATGTGAGGATTTCAAATATGCTATCCAAAATATATTTTGAACACTTTATTTTCCCAAGTTAATTAAAATTACAATAAATGCCCTTTTTCCTTAATTAATTAATAACTTTTGTTTTATAACTCCAAATTTAACAAATAATATGTCTAAAATGATTAGCTCGACGAGACCTTTCTGTTTATGAATTCAGTTTTGTTTTGAAGCATGCATCATATAAATATAATGTGTACAGCAACTAATATGAGTTTAAAATGTGGTCACAACTCAATAAAATGCTTTATTATTGTATTTCACACCTCAACCATGCCATGCTACTTTATTGCCATGCAAATTGTGCATCATTCATCATGGCATAATTGTTTGCTTGATGCATTTATTCATATGCTTGTGCACTTTATTTATGTTGGCCCTTGTTTGTTTGGTTCTTCTTCGAATAGACGCTGAGCAAGGGATATACCCAGAGAACCAGGAGCACTACCCAGATCCATCCCTTGCTTCAACTGAGCTGCCAGGCAAGCACTACCACATGCTTGCATACATATAGTACCTATTGCCTCTATCTTATTCTTGCATCATTGAGTCGCGGTTGCATTAAATTGAATCCCAAGTATTGCATAGCCTTTACTTTTAAACCCCACCGAAGCTTGTTCCTCCATCCCATGAGCCATTACTACAGGAGTTGTTTGAGCCATGCGAGTCGTAGAACAGCATGTGTAGCGTATGTGAGTGTCTGATGGATAACAAGGTACCTAAACAACTTAACCTGAGTAGTAATGGGATAACTAATGAAAGTGGCATCGGTGAGCCATATTCGCTATTTGGTTTTTCAGGCTCACTTGTGTCCGTGGGACCCAGTACTTGATTCCTGTTCCTTGAATATTCGCTATCCACATCCGGAGCTTATGAACCCCCTGAGCGAGCTTGATTCATTCTTATTTCTTGGGGCCACAAACTAGTTTGAGGTTTTATTTACTATCCTGTACTTATGCCATGCTTTCTTTGCGTTATTTAAATTGTGCAGTCTGCACCTTTGTCTTATTTAGGAAAGCGGAGTGTTTTCGCGGTGTCGACAAGCCCAGTCACATTTTCGGGTTCCCAGTCGTTCACAGCCATTGGCACAAACCTTGAGTCCGTCTCGAAGTCGGCCAACTTCGTCGCGGGTAGCTTAATGGGGTGGCCCCCTGAAATATTTCTGAATCCTGTAATTGCTTTGTCGTGACTGCCTCGTTGGGTTTTGATTTGGTTTTTCCGAGGCATATCGAGTGTGTGTTGCTATTTGTGCACCCCTGCAGGGTAAAACTTTCTGAAAGCCGTGTCGCGGTTATGGACGACTTAGACAGTTTCTCGACCATAGACAAGCATAACTAAAGTACCGCTTTTAATTTGACTAGACTAGGTACCTGACTAGTAAATAGTGCAATACTCACGGAATGGATAATAAAACTGCCAACGGAGGGGGGGGTTGTTCGTCCGCTTCCTCGTCGATGGCGAGGAGGAGGATGGATCTGTTAAGATTACCATTATAACTGTTGTTATTAATTCACGGACATCCGTCTATCTCTGGTTAGGCGGATGGTTAGCGAGTATCTATAGAATTGCTAGGGTTTATCTTTTGCTGCAATTGCGTCACCCCAGGTTGTGTCCCCTTTAGCGGCATAAAGACTTGCTGAGTACCCCTAGGGTCTCACACGATAAATTATTGGTTCGGATGAGCAGTACACTCACAAGATGGATCTTTGGGTGGAAGAGGCGATGTGGGCAACGATCATTCGGTGTAGAGATTCCGGGAACGGGGATCCGTGAGATCTGTGGGCGGGATCTGCTTATTTATGGGGCATCTTATGCCGATTTGCTTCTTATCCGTACTCGGATTTTGTCTTCCGCTTCCGCTTGATACTCTGTTGATTCATGTATGAGGAGATATCCTAAACTATTATATCTATCTAGGATATTTGGATCTTGCCGTATGGCGTTGCTATATTTCCTTTCTTTTTAGATGGAATGGCTCTGATGTACTGTTGTATGGTGGCTTGCATACATACTCATTTGTGTATGTAGTTGATCCCTTCGCCTGCCGATTACGCCGCCCGTTCTTGTCCCGATGTGTGGAATTGGTTGGGACGGCCGAAAGGACTACCTGTGAGTGGCATTTGGGCCCCACCGTACTATTTCAACCATTTCTGCTCATCCAGGCTTGTAACTAGGAGCGTAATTCACCTAGGTAGTTACAAACACACACGCAATGACATTGGGTGTGGTTCATGAAAAGAACAGACATGCAATGACACTCGTGGATCCTTCTGTGTGGTTCATGAAAACAACAGACATGCAATGACACTGGTGGATCCTTATGTGGTTTGTTTAGAAGAACACACATGCAATGACACTGTGTGTGGTTCATGAAAAGAACACACATCCAATGACACTGGTGGATCCTTATGAGGTTTGTTTAGAGGAACACACATGCAATGACATTGGGTCGATCCACGTGTGGTTCATGAGAAGAACACACGTCCAATGACACTGGTAGATCCTTACGTGATTCATGAAAAGATTGGACATGTAGTAACACCGGGTGTGGTTCATGAAAAGAACAGACATGCAATGACACTGGGTGTGGTTCATGAAAAGAATAGACATCCAACGACTCTAGCTGTGGTTCATGAAAAGGACACACATGCAATGACACTGGATGTGGTTCATGAAAAGAACAGACATGCAATGACACTGGTGGATCCTTATGTGTGGTTCATGAAAAGAACAGACATGCAATGACATTGGTGGATCCTTATGTGGATCATGAAAAAAAGAGACATGCAATGACACTGGTGGATCCTTAGGTGGTTCATGAAAAGAACAGACATGCAATGACACTGGTGGATCCTTACGTGGTTCATGAAAAGAACACACATCCAATGACACTGGTGGATCCTTATGTGGTTTATTTAGAGGAACATACATGTAATTGTTGGAGATATGCCCAAGAGGCAATAATAAAAGTGGTTATTATTATATCTTTGTGTTTATGATGAAAGTTTACATCCCATGCTATAATTGTATTATTAGGAATCACTAATACTTGTGTGTTTGGTAAACATAAAAGAGTCCCTAGTAAGCCTCTTGTTGAACTAGCTTGTTGATTGATTGATGATCATGGTTTCCTGATCATGGACATTGGATGTGATTAATAACAAGGTTATATCATTAGGAGAATGATGTGATGGACACACACCCATAGTAAGCGTAGCATAAGATCGAGTCACTAAAGTTCGTATTGCTGTAAGCTTTGAAATACATAGTAACCTAATCCTTCGACCATGAGGTTATGTTAATCACCATCACCGGATGGGTACTTTGATGACATCAAACGCCGCTTCGTAACTGGGCGGTTATAAAGGTATCATTGGGTATTCTGAAAGTATGTGTTGAAGCGCATAGACCAAGATTGGGATTTGTCCATCCATATGACGGATAGATATACTCTAGGCCCTCTCGGTGGAATGTCATCTAGATAGCTTGCAAGCATGTGAGGTCAAGGGATGACATAACATGGAGCAGTAAAGAGTACTTATCAGTAACGAGGAAGAACTAGGTATGAAGATACCGACGATCAAACCTCGGATAAGTAGAATATCGTGTGACAAAGGGAATTGGTTTCGTATGTTAAATGGTTCTATCGATCACGAAGTAATCATTGAGTATGTGGGAGCCGTTATGGATCTCCAGATCCTGCTGATGGTTACTAATCGGAGAGGTGTCTTCATCATGTCTGCATATTCATGAACCGTAGGTTGACACACTTAAGGTTCGAAGTTGTTTTAAGTAGATATGGAATTTGTGTTGGAGACCGAATGTTGTTCGGAGTCTCGGAATGGATCCGGGACATCACGAGGAGATCCGGAATGGTCCGGAGAATAAGATTCATATATTGGGGATCATTTTCTAAGTTAGGAAATGTTCCGGAGTGTTTGTATGGAGATTCTAGAAGGTTTCGGAATGTTCTGGAAGGTTCTAGAGGATTTCTTGGGGTTTACTTGAAAACCAAGAAAGGGATCAAGGAGACCAAGTGGGGCAATACACGGATTCGTGGGGGAGGAGGATTCCTCCCTCCTTCCCGACCCAAGGAGGAGTCCTACTAGGACTCCCCCCAAAGCGCCTCCCTCCTTTAAATAGAAGGGAGGCGCCCCTCTTGCCCTCTTCTCATAACAACTAATCTCAGCCGCCTCTCTCCTCCACCTTTCTTCTTGCAGGCATAGGCGAAGCCTGCAGAATTCTCATCTCCACCACCATCACCACACCGTCAGGTGCTGGGATTCCGTGGAGAAGATCTACTACCTCCACGCTCATTGGAACGGGAGAGGAAGGTCTGCCGACTCACGCGTGTGACCGTCTGCGGAAGCTGCCGGAATCTGGCGCGGAAGGATCGTCCACGATCTTGAGATCGGCAAGTGATCGACTACATCATCCACGAGATCTAATCTCGTAACGCTTTCGGTTCTACGAGGGTTAGTACCGATCTATCTCGTTGCTCATGTCTAATAGATTAGATCTTGGCTTTTATCTAGATTAGATCTGGGTTTTGTTCGTTCTTGCGGTAGAAATTTTTTGTTTTCCATGCTCTGAACCCTTGATGGTATCGAGCCTTGTCTATGCGTAGATCTGTTGCACGAGTAGAACACAATGAGGTTGTGGGCGTTGGTGCTCGTGCCATCTTTTGCTATGTGTGTACTTTGCATCTTGCGGTATGGTGGGATGAAGCGGCTCGGGCTAACATTACATGTCATCGTACATGAGACTTGCTCCACGCTTGACGTGCAACTTGCTTTGCACAAGTGGCTTTGCGGGTGTCTGTCTCTCCCATCATAGTATAGATCAAATCTACACTTTGCACTTGATAACACTTGTATCAACGTTGTGGTTCAGTTTCGTAGGTAAGATGCGTTCTTAGTCGAAAGCCCCAAGCCACGTAAAACTTGCAAAGAAAATTAGAGGCGTCTAACTTGTTTTTGCATGGGTTTTGTGATGTGATATGGCCTACATGTGATTGTGATTGTATTTGATGTATGCAATGATCCTTGTTGTAACATGGCAACCGGCAGGATCCTAATGGTTGTCTTTAATTCTGTTAAGACCTGCGTGTCTATTCATCTTGTAATAGCTTTGTTCCAAGTAGTTGTAATAGTTGCTAGTGATGATGGACAACCATGAAGCGGCACCACGGACCTTGACGCAATGCTGGTGATGATGGAGATCATGTCTGTGCTTTGGAGATGGAGATCAAAGGCATAAGAAGAAAGGGCCATATCATTTCACACTAATTATGAATTGCCTGTGATGTTAATCCTTTATGCATCTTGTATTGCTTAGATCGCGACGGTAGCATTATAAGATGATCCCTCTCACTAAATATCAAGTAATAAAGTGTTCGTCCTTAGTTGGCACCGTTGCTAAGACTCGTCGTTTCGAAGCATCTCGTGATGATCGGGTGTGATAGACTCTACGTGTGCATACAACGGGTGCAAGCCAGATTTGCACATGCGGAAACTAAGGTTAATCTTGATGAGCCTAGCATGTACAGACATGGTCTCGGAACACGGAATACCAAAAGGTAGAGCATGAGTCATATGATTGATATGATGAACATGAAGATTGTTCGCCGATGAAGCTACATCATCTCACGTGATGATCGGACTTGGTGTAGTGGATTTGGTTCGTGTAATCACTAAAACAACTCGAGGGATGTTGTTTTGAGTGGGAGTTCACCTAGTTGATTTAAGAATTAAATTTGAACACTATTTATCATAAACTTAGTCTAAACTACTTGCAAATTTGTTGTAGATTATGGCGAACGTTTCCATCAATTTCAATGCGTTCCTAGAGAAAGAAAAGCTTAAGAACAATGGAAGCAATTTCACGGACTGGTTCCGTGGACTGAAGATCGTCCTCAGGGCTGGTCAGTTGACCTATGTGCTCGAAGCACCGCTAGGTGACCCACCTGCAGAAGATGCCACCGATGACGTAAAGAATGTTTATGCCACTCGGAAACATCACTACTCCATAGTTCAGTGTGCCATCCTGTACAGTTTAGAATCGGAGCTTCAAAAGCGTTTTGAACACCATGATCCGTTTGAGATCATTAAGGAGCTCAAACTCATTTTGGAGACTCGCGCGGCCATGGAAAGCTATGAAGCTTCCGAGAAGTTCTTTACCTGCAAGATGGAAGAGGGTAGCTCCATTAGAGAGCACGTGCTCACCATGTCTGGGCACGCAAACAAACTCCGAGAGTTGGGGATACCGATTCCTAATGAATTGGGGATTCACCGTGTCCTCGAATCACTGCCACCAAGTTACAAGAACTTTGTGATGAACTACAATATGCACTGTATGAACAAGACGTTGCCTGAACTATCGTCCATGCTAAAAACTGCTGAAGTGGAGATCATGAAGGAGCACCAAGTGTTGATGGTCAATAAGACCACCAATTTCAAGAAACGGGGCAAGCCTAAGAACAAGGGCAACTTCAAGAAGGACGGCAAGAAAGCTGCCGCACCTGCTAAGAAGCCCAAGGCTGGTCCTAAACCTGAAACTGAGTGCTTCTACTGCAAGGGTGCTGGTCACTGGAAGCGTAACTGCCCCAAATACCTGGCGGATCTGAAGAACGGCAACATCAAGAAGAAAGGTATATTCGATATACATGTTATAGATGTGTATCTTACTAGTAATCATAGTAGTGCCTGGGTATTTGATACTGGTTCGGTTGCTCATATTTGTAACTCGAAACAGGAGCTGCGGAATAAACGAAGACTGGCGAGAGACGAGGTGACGATGTGCGTTGGAAATGGCTCCAAGGTTGATGTGATCGCCGTCGGCACGCTCCCTCTACATCTACCATCGGGATTAGTTTTAAATTTAAATAATTGTTATTTGGTGCCTGCGTTAAGCATGAACATTATATCTGGATCTTGTTTATTGCGAGACGGTTACTCTTTTAAGTCTGAGAATAAAGGTTGTTCGATTTATATGAGTAATATCTTTTATGGTTATGCACCTGAGATGAATGGTTTATTCTTATTGAATCTCGATAGTAGTGATACACATGTTCACAACATAGATGCTAAACGAATAAAATTGAATGATAATTCTACATACATGTGGCACTGTCGTCTTGGTCACATTGGAGTGAAGCGTATGAAGAAACTCCATTCTGATGGACTTCTTGAATCACTTGAAAGATGCGAAGCATGTCTAATGGGAAAAATGACTAAGACTCCATTCTCTGGAATAATGGAGCGAGCTACGGATTTATTGGAAATAATACATACCGATGTGTGCGGTCCAATGAGTGTAGCATCGCGTGGTGGATATCGTTATGTTCTCACTTTCACGGATGACTTGAGTAGATATGGGTATGTCTACTTTATGAAACATAAATCCGAAACTTTCGAGAAGTTTAAGGAATTTCAAAGTGAAGTGGAAAATCATCGTAACAAGAAGATTAAGTTTCTGCGTTCTGACCGCGGAGGTGAATATCTGAGTTATGAGTTTGGCATGCATTTAAAGAAATGTGGAATACTTTCACAGTTGACACCGCCGGGAACACCACAGCGTAATGGTGTGTCCGAACGTCGTAATCGAACTCTCTTAGATATGGTTCGGTCTATGATGTCTCTTACAGATTTACCGTTATCATTTTGGGGCTATGCATTAGAGACAGCCGCATTCACTTTAAATAGGGCACCATCTGAATCCGTTGAAACGACACCGTACGAATTTGTTACGATCCCACTTGCTATAGGCACTACTAGATAAAAGATCACAGGATTTTGGTGGTTCTAGCTACAGCGATCTGTTTGGGGGAGAAGACACAGTAGACAGAGAGTTCAGGGAGGAAGAGAAAGCTGCCGCCGCCCCTGCCAGGGTCCTTCCGTTCCAGGTTCTCGTTCTTCCTCCTCGATGCCGTGTGTCGTCTACTCTCTTAAGTAGCTGGTTGGCCTCCTGCCCATTCAGTCCAACCTCCTGTAGTGATGCGAAGTGGGCCGTGGCGTCCACCGGATGACCCATGTGACAATGGGCACATGACATTCTCCCCTCCTTAACATCCGGCTTGCCCTCAAGCCGCCATCAGCAAAAACTTGAAGAATGTCGCCACCAGGATCCCACGGAGCACATAACCAAATAACGAGGCTCGCACCTTCAGATATCTATTTGTACCTAAGAATATCCATCGAATGGTGGTACCGTTCATAATCGACAGGAATCCATGAAGATAGGGGACACAAATGGCCTTGCCAGGGTAGAAAGAGACCTTGTCCAGGAGTGCAAACCAGCTTGCCCCTCCCAAGCATTACGTCCAATGGACTGGTTGGAAAACACTCGCCTAAGAGATCGTTGATTAGGCCAAGAATTTTTTGTCAAGTCTTGGTACTGTTCTGCATTCTTGCACATATTCAGCACGCTCTAGAGAATACGAAGGTTGCATCCACATCGAAATCCACTAGTTACACTATCGATCAGCTGTGGAAAGTTCTCAGCATAATCTACCAGAATCCCTCAAGATAAGATGCCGAAATGACCTCGCAAGAGCTGATAAGGACCACGTTCAAAACAACCAACCGACTTGCTCCTACCAAGTGTTAACTTCAATGAACATTTGCAGGTATACCGAGTAAACAGTCCAGGCTCAAGCATTGGTTTTGCATAACCATCCCTCATGGAGGCCTTGTATATCAACAACACCAGCTTATATTCCACTAAACTTGTGATGACAGTACTGATGGCATTTAGAGGATTCTCCCGTGGCTCAATGTATGGCACTCTCATTTTTGAAGAAACTACAGAAGTCCAACAAATCATGGAGTCAGTTGAAGGAGATAGCATTGCATTGACAAACCAACCCACAACTACGATCCTGACTGAGACTTGCTGATTAATTATGGTACTATGACATTCAGACCTCAAAGGAGTATGAAACAAAGCATTGACTTGCTGCTTACGATGTGACCCTGACCAACCTTCTTTAAATCTCAAAGGCACCACATCACAATACCTTACCATACTTGAATTGCCCAGCTTATTGACCAACTCGCACTCAGGAAAGGGTGAGAGGTTACGTAGAATCTGCAGCAACTCTGTAACATGTCTCTGTAGCAAGGGAAATAATTCAGCGGATATATGTTCAGCTCCCAGTGTGTTGTAGCCCCTGAAAACTGAAATATCAAACCACCATAGCTGCTGCATGTCTAGCACCACCATTCCCAGGGGCACCTGATAGTAACACACCACTTTAGCATTCGTTGTTACACTAGATGATTGTTGGGCTGATGTGTTGCAGGAGTGTATATTGTGTAATGACCATAAGATACAAACTTCCTTTTCTTCCATCGTTAGACTGCCACGTGCACCATTTCCACTTTCCTCAACTTGCAAAGCATTTTCCCCACTGAACCAACGAATGCACCCAAGCTTGAGAGGTCGTGTAGCTCTGCTGATCAGACCACTCCATATATCTTCCTCCCATTCAATTGTTCCCAGAACAGATGTAACTTCGTTGTTCAGAATCATTGCAGCAGCAACCACTAGAGTTGATCGCACATACATCAGCTTAGGTGGAGGCCATGGTTGCCGTTGTACCTTGTCATCCTGCAACTCGAACATCACATAGGGGAGAATTAGCGGGGGTGGCGACCAGGATGGTCGCTGGTCTTCTCCCTTGTCAAGAAGGTGGTGGTCGACCATATGCTCGGTGATGTCAATGACGCCCCTGTCGAAGCATTCGGTCGAGCAGATTGTGTGCGCCAGTGTGTCGAACTTGGGGACAGTGCATGGACGCAACCAAACAAACGACGGGATCTCCAAGGATACTGGAGCACTCGAGATATTGTCATGGAAGGCGTCGGTTCCCAAGCTCTTGTGGCCAAACACGCGGGTTCCCAAGCTCTTGCGGTCGAAGGTGTTCGCTCCAATGCCGAGCACAGACCCCTTGGTGGGTGCCCGCTTGTTCGACTCAGCACTGGAGCCAGTGGACAAGCAGGGGACAAAGGAGTACACATCGATGGTGTTGCCTCTCTTCCCAGGAAGAGAGGCGTCGCTGCAGCTGGGATGCGGCCGATGTCGTGGACGAGGACCGACATCGAGCACCTTGCAGGCAACTCGGGGATAAGCCACTCTGTGCAGTCGATGGTGATCGAGGAACAACCGCCGAGGACGGCACCACATCATGGATATCTACGCGACTCACCATGGGAGTCGCCGGTGTGGGCGGCTTCGCACGAGAGCGGTGACGGCCTTGCTGTCGGTGACGGGCTTGGCGGCGACCCTGTCCAAACAGGCCGAGATGGCCTCGATCTTCGTCGTCTGAGCCTGAATCTCCTTCAATAGAGTGGCTAGCTGATCCACGATGTCGATTTCGCCATGATCTCCGAAGCTTGAGGGTGTGTGGGAAAAAAATTGCTGGCTCTGATACCAGATTGTTACGATCCCACTTGCTATAGGCACTACTAGATAAAAGATCACAGGATTTTGGTGGTTCTAGCTACAGCGATCTGTTTGGGGGAGAAGACACAGTAGACAGAGAGTTCAGGGAGGAAGAGAAAGCTGCCGCCGCCCCTGCCAGGGTCCTTCCGTTCCAGGTTCTCGTTCTTTCTCCTCGATGCCGTGTGTCGTCTACTCTCTTAAGTAGCTGGTTGGCCTCCTGCCCATTCAGTCCAACCTCCTGTAGTGATGCGAAGTGGGCCGTGGCGTCCACCGGATGACCCATGTGACAATGGGCACATGACAGAATTGTGGTTTGGAAAGAAACCTAAGTTGTCATTCCTTAAAGTTTGGGGTTGCGAAGCATATGTAAAGAAGCTATAGCCTGATAAGCTTGAACCCAAAGCGGAGAAATGCGTCTTCATAGGATACCCTAAAGAAACAATTGGGTATACCTTCTATCATAGATCCGAAGGCAAAGTTTTTGGTTCTAAGAATGGATCCTTTCTGGAGAAGGAATTTCTCTCGAAAGAAGTGACTGGAAGGAAAGTAGAACTCGACGAGGTTATTGAACCTTCTTTCAGAGTTGAGAGTAGCGCAGCACCGGAAGATGTTTCTGTACCGCCTGCACCAACTAGAGAGGAAGCTAATGATGATGATCATGAAACTTCGAACAAAGTTACTACTAAACCTCGCAGGTCAACGAGGGTTCGTACCACTCCTGAGTGGTATGACTCTGCCTTGAACGTCATGTTAGTGGACAACACTGATGACCCTGCGACGTATGAAGAAGCTATGGTGAGCCCAGATTCCGACAAATGGCTAGAAGCCATGAAATCCGAAATGGGATCCATGTACGAAAACCAAGTATGGACTTTGGTGGACTTATCGGATGGCCGTAAGGCTGTCGAGAACAAATGGATTTTCAAAAGAAAAAACAGATGCTGATGGTAATGTTACCGTATATAAAGCTCGACTTGTTGCGAAAGGGTTCCGACAAATTCAAGGAGTTGACTACGATGAGACTTTCTCACCAGTAGCGAAGCTAAAGTCTGTGAGGATTATGTTAGCAATCGCTGCATATTTCGATTATGAAATTTGGCAGATGGATGTCAAAACGGTGTTCCTTAATGGTGACATTGAGGAAGAGTTGTATATGGTACAACCCAAGGGTTTTGTCAATCCTAAAGATGCTGACAAGGTATGCAAACTTCAGCGCTCCATTTATGGACTGAAGCAAGCATCCCGGAGTTGGAATCAACGTTTTGATATAGTAATCAAAAACTTTGGATTTATACAAACTTATGGAGAAGCTTGTATTTACAAGAAAGTGAGTGGGAGCTCTGTAGCATTCCTAGTACTATATGTAGATGACATATTGTTGATTGGGAATGATATAGAACTTCTTAATAGCGTCAAAACCTATTTGAATAATAGTTTTTCGATGAAGGATCTTGGCGAAGTGGCATATATTCTAGGTATCAAGATTTATAGAGATAGATCAAGACACCTAATAGCGCTTTCAGAAAGTACATACTTAGACAAAGTTCTAAAGAAGTTTAGAATGGAAGAGAGCAACAAAGGGTTCGTGCCCATGTTGTCAGGTAAGACCTTGAGTAAAACTCAAAGTCCGGCTATGGCAGAAGATAGAGAAAAGATGAATAAAATTCCCTATGCCTCGGCCATAGGTTCTATCATGTATGCCATGCTGTGTACAAGACCGGATATAGCACATGCTGTTAGTTTGACTAGTAGATATCAAAGTGATCCTGGAGTGGAACACTCGACAACGGTCAAGAATATCCTAAAGTACCTGAATAGGACTAAGGATATGGTTCTTTCTTATGGAGGTGATGAACAACTTGTTGTAAATGGTTACACTGATGCTAGTTGGAACACCGATCCAGATGACTCGAAGCCATAGTCTGGATACGTATTTATTTTGAATGGTGCTGCAGTGAGCTGGAGGAGTGCCAAGCAGAGCATTGTGGCGAAATCTTCAACTGAATCGGAATACATAGCTGCTTCGGAGGCTGCACAAGAAGCCATATGGATGAAGGAGTTCATTACTGAACTTGGCATGGTTCCTGGTGCGTTGGACCCGATGGCCATCTACTGTGATAACACAGGTGCCATAGCTAATGCACAGGAGCCAAGGTCACATAGCAAGCTGAAGCACATCAAGCTACGGTTCCATGCTATTCGCGAGTATGTCCAAGATGGTGACATAAAGATTTGCAAAGTACACACTAATCTGAATGTAGCAGATCCGCTGACTAAACCTCTCCCTAGAGCAAAGCATGACCAACACCAGAACGCCATGGGTGTTCGGTATATTACCATGTAATCTAGATTATTGACTCTAGTGCAAATGGGAGACTGTTGGAGATATGCCCAAGAGGCAATAATAAAAGTGGTTATTATTATATCTTTGTGTTTATGATGAAAGTTTACATCCCATGCTATAATTGTATTATTAGGAAACACTAATACTTGTGTGTTTCGTAAACATAAAAGAGTCCCTAGTAAGCCTCTTGTTGAACTAGCTTGTTCATTGATTGATGATCATGGTTTCCTGATCATGGACATTGGATGTGATTAATAACAAGGTTATATCATTAGGAGAATGATGTGATGGACACACACCCATAGTAAGCGTAGCATAAGATCAAGTCATTAAAGTTCGTATTGCTGTAAGCTTTGAAATACATAGTAACCTAATCCTTCAACCATGAGGTTATGTTAATCACCATCACCGGATGGGTACTTTGATGACATCAAACGCCGCTTCGTAACTGGGCGGTTATAAAGGTGTCATTGGGTATTCTGAAAGTATGTGTTGAAGCGCATAGACCAAGATTGGGATTTGTCCATCCATATGACAGATAGATATACTCTGGGCCCTCTCGGTGGAATGTCATCTAGATAGCTTGCAAGCATGTGACTGGGTCACAAGGGATGACATAACATGGAACGAGTAAAGAGTACTTATCAGTAACGAGGAAGAACTAGGTATGAAGATACCGACGATCAAACCTCGGATAAGTAGAATATCGTGTGACAAAGGGAATTGGTTTCGTATGTTAAATGGTTCTATCGATCACGAAGTAATCGTTGAGTATGTGGGAGCCGTTATGGATCTCCAGATCCTGCTGATGGTTATTGATCGGAGAGGTGTCTTCATCATGTCTGCATATTCACGAACCGTAGGGTGACACACTTAAGGTTCGAAGTTGTTTTAAGTAGATATGGAATTTGCGTTGGAGACCGAATGTTGTTCGGAGTCTCGGAATGGATCCGGGACATCACGAGGAGATCCGGAATGGTCCGGAGAATAAGATTCATATATTGGGGATCATTTTATAAGTTAGGAAATGTTCCAGAGTGTTTGTATGGAGATTCTAGAAGGTTTCGGAATGTTCTGGAAGGTTCTAGAGGATTTCTTGGGGTTTACTTGAAAACCAAGAAAGGGATCAAGGAGACCAAGTGGGGCAATACACGGATTCATGGGGGAGGATTCTCCCCTTCCCACCGCCGGCCCGAGGGGAGTCCTACTAGGACTCCCCCTCCCCAGGCGCGCCTCCCTCCTTTAAATAGAAGGGAGGGGTGCCCCCTCTTGCCCCTCTTCTCATAACAACTAATCTCAGCCGCCTCTCTCCTCCACCTTTCTTCCTCACAGGCATAGGCGAAGCCCTGCAGAATTCTCATCTCCACCACCATCACCACGTCGTCGTGCTGCTGGGATTCCGTGGAGAAGATCTACTACCTCCGCTGCTCATTTGGAACGGGAGAGGAAGGTTCGCCGACTCAAGACGTGTGGACCGTCTGGAAGCGCCAGGAACGCTGCCGAAAGGATCGTCCACACGATCTTGAGATCGGCAAGTGATCGACTACATCATCCACGAGATCTAATCTCGTAACGCTTTCGGTTCTACGAGGATTAGTACCGATCTATCTCGTTGCTCATGTCTAATAGATTAGATCTTGGCTTTTATCTAGATTAGATCTGGGTTTTGTTCGTTCTTGCGGTAGAAATTTCTTGTTTTCCATGCTACGAACCCTTCAGCAATGACACTGGTGGATCCATGTGTGGTTCAAGAGAAGAACACACATCCAATGACACTGGTAGATCCTTATGTGGTTCATGAAAAGAATAGACATGCAGTGACACCGGGTGTGGTTCATGAAAAGAACAGACATGCAATAACACTAGGTGTGGTTCATGAAAAGAATAAACATCCAATGACTCTAGTTGTGGTTCATGAAAAGAACACACATGCAATGACACTAGGTGTGGTTCATGAAAAGAACAGACATGCAATGACACTGGTGGATCCTTATGTGTGGTTCGTGAAAAGAACATACATGCAATGACACTGGTGGATCCTTATGTGGTTTGTTTAGAGGAATAAACATGCAATGACACTGGTAGATCCATGTGTGGTTCATGAGAAGAACACACATCCAATGACACAGGTGGATCCTTATGTGTTTGTTTAGAGGAACAGACATGCAATCACACTAGGTGGATCCTTATGTTTATGGAAGTAACAGACATGCAATGACTCTAGCTATGATTCATGAAAAGAACATACAAGCAATGAGAATGGTGGATCCATGTGTGGTTTATGAAAAGAACAGACATGCAATGACACTGGTGGATCCTTATGTGTGGTTCATGAAAAGAACAGACATGCAATGACACTTGTGGATCCATATGTGGTTTGTCAGGAGAACACACATGCAATGACATTGGGTGTGGTTCATGAAAAGAACATACATGCAATGACACTGGTGGATCCATGTGTGGTTGATGAAAAGAATAGACATGCAATGACAATGGTGGATCCTTATGTGTTGTTCATGAAAAGAACAGACATGCAATGACACTGGTGGATCCATGTGTGGTTTGTCAGGAGAACACACATGCAATGACATTGGTGTGGTTCATGAAAAGAACAAACATGCAATGACACTGGTAAATCCCTATGTGGTTTGTCAGGAGAACACACATGCATTGACATTGAGTGTGGTTCATGAAAAGAACAGACATGCAATGACACTGGTAGATCCTTATGTGGTTCATGAAAAGAACAGACATGCAATGACATTGGGTGTGGTTCATGAAAAGAACAGACATGCAATGACACTGGTGGATCCTTATGTGTGGTTCATGAAAAGAACAGACATGCAATGGCTCTGGTGAATCCTTATGTGTTTGTTTAGAAAAATGCACATGCAATGACACTAGGTGTGGTTCATGAAAAGAACATACATGTAATGACATTGGTGGATCCTTATGCGTGGTTCATGAAAAGACATGTATATGACACTGGTGGATCCTTATGTGGTTTGTTTAGACGAACACACATGCAATGACACTGGGTGTGGTTCATGAAAAGAACAGATATGCAATGACACTGGTGGATCCTTATGTGGTTTCTTTAGAGGAACACACATGCAATGACATTGGGTGTGGTTCATGAAAAGAACAGACATGCAATGACACTAGTGGATCCTTATGTGTGGTTAATGAAAAGAACAGACATGCAATGTCACTGGTGGATCCTTATGTGGTTTGTTTAGAAGAACACACATGCAATGACACTGGGTGTGGTTCATGAAAAGAACACACATCCAATGACACTGGTGGATCATTATGCGGTTTGTTTAGAGGAACACACATGCAATGACACCGATGGATCCATGTGTGGTTCATGAGAAGAACACACATCCAATGACCCTGGTAGATCCTTATGTGGTTCATGAAAAGAACAGACATGCAGTGACACTGGTGGATCCATGTGTGGTTCATGAAAAGAACACACATGCAATGACACTGGTGGATCCTTATGTGTGGTTTTTGAAAAGAACAGACATGCAATGACACTGGTGGATCCATATGTGGTTTGTCAGGAGAACACACATGCAATGACATTGGGTGTGGTTCATGAAAAGAACAGATATGCAATGACACTGGTAGATCCTTATGTGGTTCATGAAAAGAACACACATGCAATGACACAGGGTGTGGTTTGATGAAAACAACAGACATGCAATGACACTGGTGGATCCTTATGCGTGGTTCATGAAAAGAACAGACATGCAATGGCACTGGTGGATCCATATGTGGTTTGTCAGGAGAACACACATGCAATGACATTGGGTGTGGTTCATGAAAAGAACATACAAGCAATGACACTGGTGGATCCATGTGTGGTTGATGAAAAGAATAGACATGCAATGACACTGGTGGATCCTTATGTGTTGTTCATGAAAAGAACAGACATGCAATAACACTGGTGGATCCATGTGTGGTTTGTCAGGAGAACACACATGCAATGACATTGGTGTGGTTCATGAAAAGAACAAACATGCAATGACACTGTAAATCCTATGTGGTTTGTCAGAGAACACACATGCAATGACATTGAGTGTGGTTCATGAAAAGAATGACATGCAATGACACTGGTAGATCCTTATGTGGTTCGTGAAAAGAACAGACATGCAATGACATTGGGTGTGGTTCATGAAAAGAACAGACATGCAATGACACTGGTGGATCCTTATGTGTGGTTCATGAAAAGAACAGACATGCAATGGCTCTGGTGAATCCTTATGTGTTTGTTTAGAAAAACGCACATGTAATGACACTAGGTGTGGTTCATGAAAAGAACATACATGTAATGACATTGGTGGATCCTTATGCGTGGTTCATGAAAAGAACAGACATGCAATGACACTGGTGGATCCTTATGTGGTTTGTTTAGAAGAACACACATGCAATGACACTAGGTGTGGTTCATGAAAAGAATAGATATGCAATGACACTGGTGGATCCTTATGTGGTTTCTTTAGAGGAACACACATGCAATGACATTGGGTGTGGTTCATGAAAAGAACAGACATGCAATGACACTAGTGGATCCTTATGTGTGGTTAATGAAAAGAACAGACATGCAATGTCACTGGTGGATCCTTATGTGGTTTGTTTAGAAGAACACACATGCAATGACACTGGGTGTGGTTCATGAAAAGAACACACATCCAATGACACTGGTGGATCATTATGCGGTTTGTTTAGAGGAACACACATGCAATCACACCGATGGATCCATGTGTGGTTCATGAGAAGAACACACATCCAATGACCCTGGTAGATCCTTATGTGGTTCATGAAAAGAACAGACATGCAGTGACACTGGTGGATCCATGTGTGGTTCATGAAAAGAACACACATGCAATGACACTGGTGGATCCTTATGTGTGGTTTTTGAAAAGAACAGACATGCAATGACACTGGTGGATCCATATGTGGTTTGTCAGGAGAACACACATGCAATGACATTGGGTATGGTTCATGAAAAGAACAGACATGCAATGACACTGGTAGATGCTTATGTGGTTCATGAAAAGAACACGCATGCAATGACACTGGGTGTGGTTCATGAAAAGAACATACATGCAATGACACTGGTGGATCCTTATGTGTGGTTCATGAAAAGAACATCCATGCAATGACACTGGTGGATCCATATGTGGTTTGTCAGGAGAACACACATGCAATGACATTGGGTGTGGTTCATAAAAAGAACAGACATGCAATGACACTGGTATATCCTTATGTGGTTCATGAAAATAACAGACATGCAATGACATTGGGTGTGGTTCAAGAAAAGAACAGACATGCAATGACACTAGTGGAGCCTTATGTGGTTTGTTTAGAAGAACACACATGCAATGACACTTTGAGTGGTTCATGAAAAGAACAGACATGCAATGACACTGGTGGATCCTTATGTGGTTTGTTTAGAGGAACACACATGCAATGACACTAGGTGTGGTTCATGAAAAGAACAGACATGCAATGACACTCGTGGATCCTTATGTGTAGTTCATGAAAAGAACAGACATGCAATGAAACTGGTGGATCCTTATGTGGTTTGTTTAGAAGAACACACATGCAATGACACTGGGTGTGGTTCATGAAAAGAACACACATCCAATGACACTGGTGGATCCTTATGTGGTTTGTTTCGAGGAACAGACATGCAATGACACCAGTGGATCCACGTGTGGTTCATGAGAAGAACACACATCCAATGACACTGTAAGATCCTTATATGGTTCATGAAAAGAACAGAGATGCAGTGACACCGGGTGTGGTTCATGAAAAGAACAGACATGCAATGACACTAGGTGTTGTTCATGAAAAGAATAGACATCCAATGAATCTAGCCGTGGTTCATGAAAAGTACACACATGCAATGACACTGGTGGATCCATATGTGTGGTTCATGAAAAGAACAGACATTGAATGACACTGGTGGATCCTTCTGTGGTTTGTTTAGAGGAACAAACATGCAATGACACTGGTGGATCCATGTGTGGTTCATGAGAAGAACACACATCCAATGACACAGGTGGATCCTTATGTGTTTGTTTAGAGGAACAGACATGCAATCACACTAGGTGGATCCTTATGTTTATGGAAGTAACAGACATGCAATGACTCTAGCTATGATTCATGAAAAGAACATACAAGCAATGAGAATGGTGGATCCATGTGTGGTTTATGAAAAGAACAGACATGCAATGACACTGGTGGATCCTTATGTGTGGTTCATGAAAAGAACAGACATGCAATGACACTTGTGGATCCATATGTGGTTTGTCAGGAGAACACACATGCAATGACATTGGGTGTGGTTCATGAAAAGAACATACATGCAATGACACTGGTGGATCCATGTGTGGTTGATGAAAAGAATAGACATGCAATGACAATGGTGGATCCTTATGTGTTGTTCATGAAAAGAACAGACATGCAATGACACTGGTGGATCCATGTGTGGTTTGTCAGGAGAACACACATGCAATGACATTGGTGTGGTTCATGAAAAGAACAAACATGCAATGACACTGGTAAATCCCTATGTGGTTTGTCAGGAGAACACACATGCATTGACATTGAGTGTGGTTCATGAAAAGAACAGACATGCAATGACACTGGTAGATCCTTATGTGGTTCATGAAAAGAACAGACATGCAATGACATTGGGTGTGGTTCATGAAAAGAACAGACATGCAATGACACTGGTGGATCCTTATGTGTGGTTCATGAAAAGAACAGACATGCAATGGCTCTGGTGAATCCTTATGTGTTTGTTTAGAAAAATGCACATGCAATGACACTAGGTGTGGTTCATGAAAAGAACATACATGTAATGACATTGGTGGATCCTTATGCGTGGTTCATGAAAAGAACAGACATGCAATGACACTGGTGGATCCTTATGTGGTTTGTTTAGACGAACACACATGCAATGACACTGGGTGTGGTTCATGAAAAGAACAGATATGCAATGACACTGGTGGATCCTTATGTGGTTTCTTTAGAGGAACACACATGCAATGACATTGGGTGTGGTTCATGAAAAGAACAGACATGCAATGACACTAGTGTATCCTTATGTGTGGTTAATGAAAAGAACAGACATGCAATGTCACTGGTGGATCCTTATGTGGTTTGTTTAGAAGAACACACATGCAATGACACTGGGTGTGGTTCATGAAAAGAACACACATCCAATGACACTGGTGGATCATTATGCGGTTTGTTTAGAGGAACACACATGCAATGACACCGATGGATCCATGTGTGGTTCATGAGAAGAACACACATCCAATGACCCTGGTAGATCCTTATGTGGTTCATGAAAAGAACAGACATGCAGTGACACTGGTGGATCCATGTGTGGTTCATGAAAAGAACACACATGCAATGACACTGGTGGATCCTTATGTGTGGTTTTTGAAAAGAACAGACATGCAATGACACTCGTGGATCCATATGTGGTTTGTCAGGAGAACACACATGCAATGACATTGGGTGTGGTTCATGAAAAGAACAGATATGCAATGACACTGGTAGATCCTTATGTGGTTCATGAAAAGAACACACATGCAATGACACAGGGTGTGGTTTGATGAAAACAACAGACATGCAATGACACTGGTGGATCCTTATGCGTGGTTCATGAAAAGAACAGACATGCAATGGCACTGGTGGATCCATATGTGGTTTGTCAGGAGAACACACATGCAATGACATTGGGTGTGGTTCATGAAAAGAACATACAAGCAATGACACTGGTGGATCCATGTGTGGTTGATGAAAAGAATAGACATGCAATGACACTGGTGGATCCTTATGTGTTGTTCATGAAAAGAACAGACATGCAATGACACTGGTGGATCCATGTGTGGTTTGTCAGGAGAACACACATGCAATGACATTGGTGTGGTTCATGAAAAGAACAAACATGCAATGACACTGGTAAATCCCTATGTGGTTTGTCAGGAGAACACACATGCAATGACATTGAGTGTGGTTCATGAAAAGAACAGACATGCAATGACACTGGTAGATCCTTATGTGGTTCATGAAAAGAACAGACATGCAATGACATTGGGTGTGGTTCATGAAAAGAACAGACATGCAATGACACTGGTGGATCCTTATGTGTGGTTCATGAAAAGAACAGACATGCAATGGCTCTGGTGAATCCTTATGTGTTTGTTTAGAAAAACGCACATGCAATGACACTAGGTGTGGTTCATGAAAAGAACATACATGTAATGACATTGGTGGATCCTTATGCGTGGTTCATGAAAAGAGCAGACATGCAATGACACTGGTGGATCCTTATGTGGTTTGTTTAGAAGAACACACATGCAATGACACTGGGTGTGGTTCATGAAAAGAACAGATATGCAATGACACTGGTGGATCCTTATGTGGTTTCTTTAGAGGAACACACATGCAATGACATTGGGTGTGGTTCATGAAAAGAACAGACATGCAATGACACTAGTGGATCCTTATGTGTGGTTAATGAAAAGAACAGACATGCAATGTCACTGGTGGATCCTTATGTGGTTTGTTTAGAAGAACACACATGCAATGACACTGGGTGTGGTTCATGAAAAGAACACACATCCAATGACACTGGTGGATCATTATGCGGTTTGTTTAGAGGAACACACATGCAATCACACCGATGGATCCATGTGTGGTTCATGAGAAGAACACACATCCAATGACCCTGGTAGATCCTTATGTGGTTCATGAAAAGAACAGACATGCAGTGACACTGGTGGATCCATGTGTGGTTCATGAAAAGAACACACATGCAATGACACTGGTGGATCCTTATGTGTGGTTTTTGAAAAGAACAGACATGCAATGACACTGGTGGATCCATATGTGGTTTGTCAGGAGAACACACATGCAATGACATTGGGTATGGTTCATGAAAAGAACAGACATGCAATGACACTGGTAGATGCTTATGTGGTTCATGAAAAGAACACGCATGCAATGACACTGGGTGTGGTTCATGAAAAGAACATACATGCAATGACACTGGTGGATCCTTATGTGTGGTTCATGAAAAGAACATCCATGCAATGACACTGGTGGATCCATATGTGGTTTGTCAGGAGAACACACATGCAATGACATTGGGTGTGGTTCATAAAAGAATGACATGCAATGACACTGGTATATCCTTATGTGGTTCATGAAAATAACAGACATGCAATGACATTGGGTGTGGTTCAAGAAAAGAACAGACATGCAATGACACTAGTGGAGCCTTATGTGGTTTGTTTAGAAGAACACACATGCAATGACACTTTGAGTGGTTCATGAAAAGAACAGACATGCAATGACACTGGTGGATCCTTATGTGGTTTGTTTAGAGGAACACACATGCAATGACACTAGGTGTGGTTCATGAAAAGAACAGACATGCAATGACACTCGTGGATCCTTATGTGTAGTTCATGAAAAGAACAGACATGCAATGAAACTGGTGGATCCTTATGTGGTTTGTTTAGAAGAACACACATGCAATGACACTGGGTGTGGTTCATGAAAAGAACACACATCCAATGACACTGGTGGATCCTTATGTGGTTTGTTTCGAGGAACAGACATGCAATGACACCAGTGGATCCACGTGTGGTTCATGAGAAGAACACACATCCAATGACACTGTAAGATCCTTATATGGTTCATGAAAAGAACAGAGATGCAGTGACACCGGGTGTGGTTCATGAAAAGAACAGACATGCAATGACACTAGGTGTTGTTCATGAAAAGAATAGACATCCAATGAATCTAGCCGTGGTTCATGAAAAGTACACACATGCAATGACACTGGGTGTGGTTCATGAAAAGAACAGACATGCAATGGCACTGGTGGATCCTTATGTGTGGTTCATGAAAAGAACAGACATGCAATAACACTGGTGGATCCATATGTGGTTTGTCAGGAGAACACACATGCAATGACATTGGGTGTGGTTCATGAAAAGAACAGACATGCAATGAAACTGGTGGATCCTTATGTGGTTTGTTTAGAAGAACACACATGCAATGACACTGGGTTTGGTTCATGAAAAGAACACACATCCAATGACACTGGTGGATCCTTATGTGGTTTGTTTAGAGGAACAGACATGCAATGACACCAGTGGATACACGTGTGGTTCATGAGAAGAACACACATCCAATGACACTGTAAGATCCTTATATGGTTCATGAAAAGAACAGAGATGCAGTGACACCGGGTGTGGTTCATGAAAAGAATAGACATGCAATGACTCTAGGTGTTGTTCATGAAAAGAAAAAACATCCAATGAATCTAGCTGTGGTTCATGAAAAGAACACACATGCAATGACACTGGGTGTGGTTCATGAAAAGAACAGACATGCAATGGCACTGGTGGATCCTTATGTGTGGTTCATGAAAAGAACATACATGCAATGACACTGGTGGATCCTTATGTGGTTTGTTTAGAGGAACAAAGATGCAATAACACTGGTCGATCCATGTGTGGTTCATGAGAAGAACACACATCCAATGACACTGGTGGATCCTTATGTGGTTTGTTTAGAGGAACAGACATGCAATCACACTAGGTGGATCCATATGTGGTTTATGGAAGTAATGGACATGCAATGACTCTAGCTATGATTCATGAAAAGAACATACATGCAATGACACTAGTGGATCCATGTGTGGTTCATGAAAAGAACAGACATGCAATGACACTGTGGATACTTATGTGTGGTTCATGAAAAGAACAGACATGCAATGACACTGGTGGATCCATATGTGGTTTGTCAGGAGAACACACATGCAATGACATTGGGTGTGGTTCATGAAAAGAACAGATATGCAATGACACTGGTAGATCCTTATGTGGTTCATGAAAAGAACACACATGCAATGACACAGGGTGTGGTTTGATGAAAAGAACAGACATGCAATGACACTGGTGGATCCTTATGCGTGGTTCATGAAAAGAACAGACATGCAATGGCACTGGTGGATCCATATGTGGTTTGTCAGGAGAACACACATGCAATGATATTGGGTGTGGTTCATGAAAAGAACAGACATGCAATGACACTGGTAGATCCTTATGTGGTTCGTGAAAAGAATAGACATGCAATGACACTGGTGGATCCATGTGTGGTTCCTGAAAAGAACAGACATGTAATGACACTGGTGGATCCATATGTGGTTTGTCAGGAGAACACACATGCAATGACATTGGGTGTGGTTCATGAAAAGAACACACATGCAATGACACTGGGTGTGGTTCATGAAAAGAACAGACATGCAATGACACTGGTGGATCCTTATGTGTGGTTCGTGAAAAGAACAGACATGCAATGACACTGGTGGATCCTTATGTGGTTTGTCAAGAGAACACACATGCATTGACATTGGGTGTTGTTCATGAAAAGAACAGACATGCAATGACACTGGTAGATCCTTATGTGGTTAATGCAAAGAACGCACATGCAATTCCGCTGGGTGTGGTTCATGAAAAGAAAAGACATGCAATGACACTAGTGTATCCTTATGTGTGGTTCATGAAAAGAACAGACATGCAATGACACTGGTGGATCCATTTGTGGTTTGTCAGGAGAACACACATGCAATGACATTGGGTGTGGTTCATGAAAAGAACATACATGCAATGACACTGGTAGATCCTTATGTGGTTCATGAAAAGAACACACATGCAATGACACTGGGTGTGGTTCATGAAAAGAACAGACATGCGATGATACTGGTGGATCCTTATGTGTGGTTCATGAAACGAACAGACATGCAATGACACTGGTGGATCCTTATGTGGTTTGTTTAGGAGAACACACATGCAATGACATTGGGTGTGGTTCATGAAAAGAACAGACATGCAATGACACTGGTGGATCCTTATGTGGTTTGTTTAGAATAACACACATGCAATGACACTAGGTGTGGTTCATGAAAGGAATACACATCCAATGACACTAGTGGACCATTATGTGGTTTGTTTAGAGGAACACACATGCAATGACATTGGCTGGATACACGTGTGGTTCATGAGAAGAACACACATCCAATGACACTGGTAGATCCTTATGTGATTCATGAAAAGAATGTATATGCAAAGTGACACCGGGTTTGGTTCATGAAAAGAACAGACATGCAATGACACTGGGTGTTGTTCATGAAAAGAATAGACATCCAATGACTCTAGTTGTGGTTCATGAAAAGAACACACATGCAATGACACTGGGTGTGGTTCATGAAAAGAACAGACATGCAATGACACTGGTGGATCCTTATGTGTAGTTCATGAAAAGAACAGACATGCAATGAAACTAGTGGATCCTTATGTGGTTTGTTTAGAAGAACACACATGCAATGACACTGGGTGTGGTTCATGAAAACAACACACATCCAATGACACTGGTGGATCCTTATGTGGTTTGTTTAGAGGAACAGACATGCAATGACACCAGTGGATCCACGTGTGGTTCATGAGAAGAACACACATCCAATGACACTGTAAGATCCTTATATGGTTCATGAAAAGAACAGAGATGAAGTGACACCGGGTGTGGTTCATGAAAAGAACAGACATGCAATGACACTAGGTGTTGTTCATGAAAGGAATAGACATCCAATGAATCTAGCCGTGGTTCATGAAAAGAACACACATGCAATGACACTGGGTGTGGTTCATGAAAAGAACAGACATGCAATGGCACTGGTGGATCCTTATGTGTGGTTCATGAAAAGAACATACATGCAATGACACTGGTGGATCCTTATGTGGTTTGTTTAGAGGAACAAAGATGCAATAACACTGGTCGATCCATGTGTGGTTCATGAGAAGAACACACATCCAATGACACTGGTGGATCCTTATGTGGTTTGTTTAGAGGAACAGACATGCAATCACACTAGGTGGATCCATATGTGGTTTATGGAAGTAATAGACATGCAATGACTCTAGCTATGATTCATGAAAAGAACATACATTCAATGACACTAGTGGATCCATGTGTGGTTCATGAAAAGAACAGACATGCAATGACACTGTGGATCCTTATGTGTGGTTCATGAAAAGAACAGACATGCAATGACACTAGTGGATCCATATGTGGTTTGTCAGGAGAACACACATGCAATGACATTGGGTGTGGTTCATGAAAAGAACAGACATGCAATGACACTGGTAGATCCTTATGTGGTTCATGAAAAGAACACACATGCAATGACACTGGGTGTGGTTCATGAAAAGAACAGACATGCAATGACACTGGTGGATCCTTATGCGTGGTTCATGAAAAGAACAGACATGCGATGACACTAGTGGATCCATATGTGGTTTGTCAGGAGAACACACATGCAATGATATTGGGTGTGGTTCATGAAAAGAACAGACATGCAATGACACTGGTAGATCCTTATGTGGTTCGTGAAAAGAATAGACATGCAATGACACTGGTGGATCCATGTGTGGTTCCTGAAAAGAACAGACATGTAATGACACTGGTGGATGCATATGTGGTTTGTCAGGAGAACACACATGCAATGACATTGGGTGTGGTTCATGAAAAGAAGATACATGCAATGACACTGGTAGATACTTATGTGGTTCATGAAAAGAACACACATGCAATGACACTGGGTGTGGTTCATGAAAAGAACAGACATGCAATGACACTGGTGGATCCTTATGTGTGGTTCTTGAAAAGAACAGACATGCCATGACACTGGTGGATCCTTATGTGGTTTGTCAAGAGAACGCACATGCAATGACATTGGGTGTTGTTCATGAAAAGAACAGACATGCAATGACACTGGTAGATCCTTATGTGGTTAATGCAAAGAACGCACATGCAATTCCACTGGGTGTGGTTCATGAAAAGAAAAGACATGCAATGACACTGGTGTATCCTTATGTGTTGTTCATGAAAAGAACAGACATGCAATGACACTGGTGGATCCATTTGTGGTTTGTCAGTAGAACACACATGCAATGACATTGGGTGTGGTTCATGAAAAGAACAGACATGCAATGACACTGGTAGATCCTTATGTGGTTCATGAAAAGAACACACATGCAATGACACCGGGTGTGGTTCATGAAAAGAACAGACATGCGATGATACTGGTGGATCCTTATGTGTGGTTCATGAAAAGAACAGACATGCAATGACACTCGTGGATCCTTATGTGGTTTGTTTAGAAGAACACACATGCAATGACATTGGGTGTGGTTCATGAAAAGAACAGACATGCAATGACACTGGTGGATCCTTATGTGGTTTGTGTAGAATAACACACATGCAATGACACTAGGTGTGTTTCATGAAAGGAATACACATCCAATGACACTAGTGGACCCTTATGTGGTTTGTTTAGAGGAACACACATGCAATGACATTGGCTGGATACACGTGTGGTTCATGAGAAGAACACACATCCAATGACACTGGTAGATCCTTATGTGATTCATGAAAAGAACAGACATGCAGTGACACCGGGTTTGGTTCATGAAAAGAACAGACATGCAATGACATTGGGTGTTGTTCATGAAAAGAATAGACATCCAATGACTCTAGTTGTGGTTCATGAAAAGAACACACATGCAATGACACTGGGTGTGGTTCATGAAAAGAACAGACATGCAATGACACTGGTGGATCCTTATGTGTAGTTCATGAAAAGAACAGACATGCAATGAAACTAGTGGATCCTTATGTGGTTTGTTTAGAAGAACACACATGCAATGACACTGGGTGTGGTTCATGAAAAGAACACACATCCAATGACACTGGTGGATCCTTATGTGGTTTGTTTAGAGGAACAGACATGCAATGACACCAGTGGATCCACGTGTGGTTCATGAGAAGAACACACATCCAATGACACTGTAAGATCCTTATATGGTTCATGAAAAGAACAAAGATGAAGTGACACCGGGTGTGGTTCATGAAAAGAACAGACATTCAATGACACTAGGTGTTGTTCATGAAAAGAATAGACATCCAATGAATCTAGCTGTGGTTCATGAAAAGAACACACATGCAATGACACTGGGTGTGGTTCATGAAAAGAACAGACATGCAATGGCACTGGTGGATCCTTATGTGTGGTTCATGAAAAGAACATACATGCAATGACACTGGTGGATCCTTATGTGGTTTGTTTAGAGGAACAAAGATGCAATAACACTGGTCGATCCATGTGTGGTTCATGAGAAAAACACACATCCAATGACACTGGTGGATCCTTATGTGGTTTGTTTAGAGGAACAGACATGCAATCACACTAGGTGGATCCATATGTGGTTTATGGAAGTAATAGACATGCAATGACTCTAGCTGTGATTCATGAAAAGAACATACATGCAATGACACTAGTGGATCCATGTGTGGTTCATGAAAAGAACAGACATGCAATGACACTATGGATCCTTATGTGTGGTTCATGAAAAGAACAGACATGCAATGACACTGGTGGATCCATATGTGGTTTGTCAGGAGAACACACATGCAATGACATTGGGTGTGGTTCATGAAAAGAACAGACATGCAATGACACTGGTAGATCCTTATGTGGTTCATGAAAAGAACACACATGCAATGACACTGGGTGTGGTTCATGAAAAGAACAGACATGCAATGACACTGGTGGATCCTTATGCGTGGTTCATGAAAAGAACAGACATGCAATGACACTGGTGGATCCATATGTGGTTTGTCAGGAGAACACACATGCAATGATATTGGGTGTGGTTCATGAAAAGAACAGACATGCAATGACACTGGTAGATCCTTATGTGGTTCATGAAAAGAATAGACATGCAATGACACTGGTGGATCCATGTGTGGTTCCTGAAAAGAACAGACATGTAATGACACTGGTGGATGCATATGTGGTTTGTCAGGAGAACACACATGCAATGACATTGGGTGTGGTTCATGAAAAGAAGAGACATGCAATGACACTGGTAGATACTTATGTGGTTCATGAAAAGAACACACATGCAATGACACTGGGTGTGGTTCATGAAAAGAACAGACATGCAATGACACTGGTGGATCCTTATGTGTGGTTCGTGAAAAGAACACACATGCAATGACACTGGTGGATCCTTATGTGGTTTGTCAAGAGAACACACATGCAATGACATTGGGTGTTGTTCATGAAAAGAACAGACATGCAATGACACTGGTAGATCCTTATGTGGTTAATGCAAAGAACGCACATGCAATTCCACTTGGTGTGGTTCATGAAAAGAAAAGACATGCAATGACACTAGTGTATCCTTATGTGTTGTTCATGAAAAGAACAGACATGCAATGACACTGGTGGATCCTTATGTGGTTTGTTTAGAGGAACAGACATGCAATGACACCAGTGGATCCACGTGTGGTTCATGAGAAGAACACACATCCAATGACACTCTATGATCCTTATATGGTTCATGAAAAGAATAGAGATGAAGTGACACCGGGTGTGGTTCATGAAAAGAACAGACATGCAATGACACTAGGTGTTTTTCATGAAAAGAATAGACATCCAATGAATCTAGCTGTGGTTCATGAAAAGAACACACATGCAATGACACTGGGTGTGGTTCATGAAAAGAACAGACATGCAATGGCACTGGTGGATCCTTATGTGTGGTTCATGAAAAGAACATACATGCAATGACACTGGTGGATCCTTATGTGGTTTGTTTAGAGGAACAAAGATGCAATAACACTGGTCGATCCATGTGTGGTTCATGAGAAGAACACACATCCAATGACACTGGTGGATCCTTATGTGGTTTGTTTAGAGGAACAGACATGCAATCACACTAGGTGGATCCATATGTGGTTTATGGAAGTAATAGACATGCAATGACTCTAGCTGTGATTCATGAAAAGAACATACATGCAATGACACTAGTGGATCCATGTGTGGTTCATGAAAAGAACAGACATGCAATGACACTATGGATCCTTATGTGTGGTTCATGAAAAGAACAGACATGCAATGACACTGGTGGATCCATATGTGGTTTGTCAGGAGAACACACATGCAATGACATTGGGTGTGGTTCATGAAAAGAACAGACATGCAATGACACTGGTAGATCCTTATGTGGTTCATGAAAAGAACACACATGCAATGACACTGGGTGTGGTTCATGAAAAGAACAGACATGCAATGACACTGGTGGATCCTTATGCGTGGTTCATGAAAAGAACAGACATGCGATGACACTAGTGGATCCATATGTGGTTTGTCAGGAGAACACACATGCAATGATATTGGGTGTGGTTCATGAAAAGAACAGACATGCAATGACACTGGTAGATCCTTATGTGGTTCATGAAAAGAATAGACATGCAATGACACTGGTGGATCCATGTGTGGTTCCTGAAGAGAGAAGACAAGTAATGACACTGGTGGATCCATATGTGGTTTGTCAGGAGAACACACATGCAATGACATTGGGTGTGGTTCATGAAAAGAAGAGACATGCAATGACACTGGTAGATACTTATGTGGTTCATGAAAAGAACACACATGCAATGACACTGGGTGTGGTTCATGAAAAGAACAGACATGCAATGACACTGGTGGATCCTTATGTGTGGTTCGTGAAAAGAACAGACATGCAATGACACTGGTGGATCCTTATGTGGTTTGTCAAGAGAACACACATGCAATGACATTGGGTGTTGTTCATGAAAAGAACAGACATGCAATGACACTGGTAGATCCTTATGTGGTTAATGCAAAGAACGCACATGCAATTCCACTGGGTGTGGTTCATGAAAAGAAAAGACATGCAATGACACTGGTGTATCCTTATGTGTGGTTCATGAAAAGAACAGACATGCAATGACACTGGTGGATCCATATGTAGTTTGTCAGGAGAACACACATGCAATGACATTGGGTGTGGTTCATGAAAAGAACATACATGCAATGACACTGGTAGATCCTTATGTGGTTCATGAAAAGAACACACATGCAATGACACTGGGTGTGGTTCATGAAAAGAACAGACATGCGATGATACTGGTGGATCCTTATGTGTGGTTCATGAAAAGAACAGACATGCAATGACACTCGTGGATCCTTATGTGGTTTGTTTAGAAGAACACACATGCAATGACATTGGGTGTGGTTCATGAAAAGAACAGACATGCAATGACACTGGTGGATCCTTATGTGGTTTGTTTAGAATAACACACATGCAATCACACTAGGTGTGGTTCATGAAAGGAATACACATCCAATGACACTAGTGGACCCTTATGTGGTTTGTTTAGAGGAACACACATGCAATGACATTGGCTGGATACACGTGTGGTTCATGAGAAGAACACACATCCAATGACACTGGTAGATCCTTATGTGATTCATGAAAAGAACAGACATGCAGTGACACCGGGTTTGGTTCATGAAAAGAACAGACATGCAATGACACTGGGTGTGGTTCATGAAAAGAATAGACATCCAATGACTCTAGCTGTGGTTCATGAAAAGAACAGACATGCAATGACAATGGGTGTTTTTCATGAAAAGAACAGACATGCAATGACACTAGTGGATCCTTATGTGTGGTTCATGAAAAGAACAGACATGCAATGACACTGGTGGATCCATATGTGGTTTGTCAGGAGAACACACAAGCAATGACATTGGGTGTGGTTCATGAAAATAACAGACATGCAATGACACTGGTAGATCCTTATGTGGTGCATGAAAAGAACAGACATGCAATGACATTGGCTGTGGTTCATGAAAAGAACAGACATGCAATGACATTGGTGGATCCTTATGTGTGGTTCATGAAAAGAACAGACATACAATGACACTGGTGGATCCTTATGTTGTTAGTTTAGAAGAACACACATGCAATGACATTAGGTGTGGTTCTTGAAAAGAACAGAAATGCAATGACACTGGTAGATCCTTATTTGGTTCATGAAAAGACACCACATGCAATGACACTGGGTGTGGTTCATGAAAAGAACAGACATGCAATGACACTGGTGGATCCTTATGCGTGGTTCATGGAAAGAACAGACATGCAATAACACAGGTGGATCCATATGTGGTTTGTCAGGAGAACACACATGCAATGACATTGGGTGTGGTTAATGAAAAGAACATACATGCAATGACACTGGTAGATCCTTATGTGGTTCACGAAAAGAACATACATGCAATGACACTAGGTGTGGTTCATGAAAATAACAGACATGCAATGACACTGGTGGATCCTTATGTGTGGTTCATGAAAAGAACATACATGCAATGACACTGGTGGATCCTTATGTGGTTTGTTTAGAAGAAGACACATGCAATGACACTGGGTGTGGTTGATGAAAAGAACAGACATGCAATGACACTGGTGGATCCTAATGTTGTTTATTTAGAAGAACACACATGCAATGACACTGGGTGTGGTTCATGAAAAGAACACACATCCAATGGCAATAGTGGATCCTTATGTGGTTTGTTTAGAGGAACACACATGCAATGACATTGGGTGGATACACGCGTGGTTCATGAGAAGAACACACATCCAATGACACTAGTAGATCCTTATGTGATTCATGAAAAGAACAGACATGTAGTGACACCAGGTGTGGTTCATGAAAAGAACAGACATGCAGTGACACTGGGAGTGTTTCATGAAAAAAAAAAGACATCCAATGACTCTAGCTATGGTTCATGAAAATTACAGACATGCAATGACACTGGGTGTGGTTCATGAAAAGAACAGACATGCAATGACACTAGTGGATCCTTATGTGGTTTGTTTAGAAGAACACACATGCATTGACACTAGGTGTGGTTCATGAAAAGAACAAACATGCAATGACACTGGTGGATTCCTATGTGGTTTGTTTAGAAGAACACACATGCAATGACACTGGGTGTGGTTCATGAAATGAACACACATCCAATGACAATAGTGGATCTTTATGTGGTTTGCTTAGAGGAACACACATGCAATGACATTGGGTGGATACACGTGTGGTTCATGAGAACAACACACATCCAATGACACTGGTAGATCCTTATGTAATTCATGAAAAGAACAGACATGTAGTGACACCGGGTGTTGTTCATGAAAAGAATAGACATGCAATGACACTGGGTGTGGTTCATGAAAAGAATAGACATCCAATGACTCTAGTTGTGGTTCATGAAAAGAACAGGCATGCAATGACACTGGGTCTGGTTCATGAAAAGAACAGACATGCAATGACACTGGTGGATCCTTATGTGGTTTGTTTAGAATAACACACATGCAATGGCACTGGGTGTGGTTCATAAAAAGAACACACAGCCAATGACACTAGTGGATCCTTATGTGGTTTGTTTAGAGGAACACACATGCAATGACATTGGGTGGATACACGTGTGGTTCATGAGAAGAACACACATCCAATGACAATGGTAGATCCTTATGTGATTCATGAAAAGAACATACATGCAGTGACACCGAGTTTGGTTCATGAAAAGAACAGACATGCAATGACACTGGGTGTGGTTCATGAAAAGAATAGACATCTAATGACTCTAGCTGTGGTTAATGAAAAGAACAGACATGCAATGACACTGGGTGTGGTTCATGAAAAGAACAGACATGCAATGACACTAGTGGATCCTTATGTGGTTTGTTTAGAGGAACAAACATGCAATGACACTGGTGGATCCATGTGTGGTTCATGAGAAGAACACACATCCAATGACACTGGAGGATCCTTATGTGGTTTGTTTAGAGGAACAGACATGCAATCACACTAGGTGGATCCATATGTGGTTTATGGAACGAACAGACACGCAATGACTCTAGCTGTGATTCATGAAAAGAACATACATGCAATGACACTGGTGTATCCATATGTGGTTCATGAAAAGAACACACATGCAATGACACTTGTGGATCCTTATGTGTTGTTCATGAAAAGAACAGACATGCAATGACACTGGTGGATCCATATGTGGTTTGTCAGGAGAACACACATGCAATGACATTGGGTGTGGTTCATGAAAAGAACAGACATGCAATGACACTGGTAGATCCTTATGTGGTTCATGAAAAGAACAGACATGCAAAGACATTGGGTGTGGTTCATGAAAAGAACAGACATGCAATGACACTGGTGGATCCTTATGTGTGGTTCATGAAAAGAACAGACATGCAATGACACTGGTGGATCCTTATGTGGTTTGTTTAGAAGAACACACATGCACTGACACTGGGTGTGGTTCATGAAAAGAACAGACATGCAATGACACTGGTGGATCCTTATGTGGTTTGTTTAGAGGAACACATATGCAATGACATTGGGTTTGGTTCATGAAAAGAACAGACATGCAATGACACTCGTGGATCCTTATGCGTGGTTCATGAAAAGAACAGACATGCAATGATACTGGTGGATCCTTATGTGGTTTGTTTAGAAGAACACACATGCAATGACACTGGGTGTGGTTCATGAAAAGAACACACATCCAATGACACTGATGGATCCTTATGTGGTTTGTTTAGAGGAACACACATGGAATGATACCGGTGGATCCACGTGTGGTTCATGAGAAGAACACACATCAAATGACACTGGTAGATCCTTATGTGGTTCATGAAAAGAACAGAAATGCAGTGACACCGGGTGTGGTTCATGAAAAGAACAGACATGCAATGACACTAGGTGTTGTTCATGAAAAGAATAGACATCCTATGACTCTAGATGTGGTTCATGAAAAGAACACACATGCAATGACACTGGGTGTGGTTCATGAAAAGAACAACTGGTGGATCCTTATGTGTGGTTCATGAAAAGAACAGACATGCAAGACACTGGTGGATCCTTATGTGGTTTGTTTAGAGGAACAAACATGCAATGACACTGGTGGATCGATGTGTGGTTCATGAGAAGAAAACACGTCCAATGACACTGGAGGATCCTTATGTGGTTTGTTTCGAGGAACAGACATGCAATCACACTAGGTGGATCCATATGTGGTTTATGGTAGTAACAAACATGCAATGACTCTAGCTGTGATTCATGAAAAGAACAGACATGAAATGAAACTGTGGATCCTTATGTGTGGTTAATGAAAAGAACAGACATGCAATGACACTGTTGGATCCATATGTGAATTGCCAGGAGAACACACATGCAATGACATTGGGTGTGGTTCATAAAAGAACAGACATGCAATGACACTAGTAGATCCTTATGTGGTTCATGAAAAGAACACACATGCAATGACACTAGGTGTGGTTCATGAAAAGAACAGACATGCAATAACATTGGTGGATCCTTATGTGTGGTTCATGAAAAGAACAGACATGCAATGACACTGGTGGATCCATATGTGGTTTGTCAGGAGAACACACATGCAATGACATTGGGTGTGGTTCATGAAAAGAACAGACATGCAATGACACTGGTAGATCCTTATCTGGTTCATGAAAAGAACAGACATGCAATGACACTGGTGGATCCATGTGTGGTTCCTGAAAAGAACAGACATGCAATGACACTGGTGGATCCTTATGTGTAGTTCATGAAAAGAACAGACCTGCAATGACACTGGTGGATCCATATGTGGTTTGTCAGGAGAACACACATGCATGGGTGTGGTTCATGAAAAGAATAGACATGCAATGACACTGGTAGATCTTTATGTGGTTCATGAAAAGAACACACATGTAATGACACTGGGTGTGGTTCATGAAAAGAACAGACATGCAATGACACTGGTGGATCCTTATGTGGTTTGTTTAGAGGAACACACATGCAATGACATTGGGTGTGGTTCATGAAAAGAACAGACATGCGATGACACTCGTGGATCTTTATGTGTGGTTCATGAAAAGAACAGACATGCAATGACATTGGTGGATCCTTATGTGGTTTGTTTAGAAGAACACACATGCAATGACACTGCGTGTGGTTCATGAAAAGAACACACATCCAATGACACTGGTGGATCCTTATGTGGTTTACTTAGAGGAACATACATGCAATGACACTGGTGGATCCACGTGTGGTTCATGAGAAGAACACACTTCCAATGACACTGGTAGATCCTTATGTGGTTCATGAAAAGAACAGACATGCAGTGACACCGGGTGTGTTTCATGAAAAGAACAGACATGCAATGACACTTGGTGTTGTTCATGAAAAGAATAGACATCCAATGACTCTAGCCGTGGTTCATGAAAACAACACACATGCAATGACATTGGGTGTGGTTCATGAAAAGAACAGACATGCAATGACACAAGTGGATCCTTATGTGTGGTTCATGAAAAGAACAGACATGCAATGACACTGGTGGATCCTTACGTGTGCTTCATGAAAAGAACAGACATGCATTGACACTGGTGGATCCATATGTGGTTTGTCAGGAGAACACACATGCAATGACATTGGGTGTGGTTCATGAAAAGAACAGACATGCAATGACACTGGTAGATCCTTATGTGGTTCATGAAAAGAACAGACGTGCAAAGACATTGGGTGTGGTTCATGAAAAGAACAGACATGAAATGACACTGGTGGATCCTTACGTGTGGTTCATGAAAAGAACAGACATGCAATGACACTGGTGGATCCTTATGTGGTTTGTTTAGAAAAACATATATGCAATGACACTGGGTGTGGTTCATGAAAAGAACAGACATGCAATGACACTGGTGGATCCTTATGTGGTTTGTTTAGAGGAACACACATGCAATGACATTGGGTGTGGTTCATGAAAAGAACAGACATGCAATGACACTCGTGGATCCTTATGTGTGGTTCATGAAAAGAACTGACATGCAATGACACTGGTGGATCCTTATGTGGTTTGTTTAGAAGAACAGGCATGCAATGACACTGGGTGTGGTTCATGAAAATAACACACATCCAATGACACTGGTGGATCCTTATGTGGTTTGTTTAGAGGAACAGACATGCAGTGACACCGGTGGATCCACGTGTGGTTCATGAGAAGAACGACCATCCAATGACACTGGTAGATCCTTGTGTGGTTCATGAAAAGAACAAACATGCAGTGACACCGGGTGTGGTTCATGAAAAGAACAGACATGCAGTGACACTGGGTGTTGTTCATGAAAAGAATAGACATCCAATGACTCTAGCTGTGGTTCATGAAAAGAACACACATGCAATGACACTTGGTGTGGTTCACGAAAAGAACAGACATGCAATGACACTAGTGGATCCTTATGTGGTTTGTTTAGAATAACACACATGCAATGACACTGGGTGTGGTTCATAAAAAGAACACACAGCCAATGACACTAGTGGATCCTTATGTGGTTTGTTCAGAGGAACACACATGCAATGACATTGGGTGGATACACGTGTGGTTCATGAGAAGAACACACATCCAATGACACTGGTAGATCCTTATGTGATTCATGAAAAGAACAGACATGAAGTGACACCGAGTTTGGTTCATGAAAAGAAAAGACATGCAATGACACTGGGTGTGGTTCATGAAAAGAATAGACATCTAATGACTCTAGCTGTGGTTAATGAAAAGAACAGACATGCACTGACACTGGGTGTGGTTCATGAAAAGAACAGACATGCAGTGACACTAGTGGATCCTTATGTGTGGTTCATGAAAAGAACAGACATGCAATGGTGGATCCATATGTGGTATGTCAGGAGAACACACATGCAATGACATTGGGTGTGGTTCATGAAAAGAACAGACATGCAATGACACTGGTAGATCCTTATGTGGTTCATGAAAAGAACAGACATGCAAAGACATTGGCTGTGGTTCACGAAAAGAACAGACATGCAATGACACTGGTGCATCCTTATGTGTGGTTCATGAAAAGAATAGACATGCAATGACACTGGTGGATCCTTATGTGGTTTGTTATGAAAAACACACATGCAATGACACTGGGTGTGGTTCATGAAAATTACAGACATGCAATGACACTGGTGGATCCTTATGTGGTTTGTTTAGAGGAACACACATGCAATGACATTGGGTGTGGTTCATGAAAAGAATAGACATGCAATGACACTCGTGGATCCTTATGTGTGGTTCATGAAAAGAACTGACATGCAATGACACTGGTGGATCCTTATGTGGTTTGTTTAGAAGAACACACATGCAATGACACTGGGTGTGGTTCATGAAAATAACACACATCCAATGACACTAGTGGATACTTATGTGGTTTGTTTAGAGGAACAGACATGCAGTGACACCGGTGGATCCACGTGTGGTTCATGAGAAGAACGACCATCCAATGACACTGGTAGATCCTTATGTGGTTCATGAAAAGAACAAACATGCAGTGACACCGGGTGTGGTTCTTGAAAAGAACAGACATGTAGTGACACTGGGTGTTGTTCATGAAAAGAATAGACATCCAATGACTCTAGCTGTGGTTCATGAAAAGAACACACATGCAATGACACTTGGTGTGGTTCATGAAAAGAACAGACATGTAATGACACTGGTGGATCCTTGTGTGTGGTTCATGAAAAGAACAGACATGCAATGACACTGGTGGATCCTTATGTGGTTTGTTTAGAGGAACAAACATGCAATGACACTAGTGGATCCATGTGTGGTTCAGGAGAAGAACACATGGATCAAATGACACTGGAGGATCCTTATGTGGTTTGTTTAGAGGAACAGACATGCAATCACACTAGGTGGATCCATATGTGGTTTATGGAAGTAACAGACACACAATGACTCTAGCTGTGATTCATGAAAAGAACATATATGCAATGACACGGGTGGAACCATGTGTGGTTCATGAAAAGAACCGACATGCAATGACACTGGTGGATCCATATGTGGTTTGTCAGGAGATCACACATGCAATGACATGGGGTGTGGTTCATGAAAAGAACAGACATGAAATGACACTGGTATATCCTTATGTGGTTCATGAAAAGAACAGTCATGCAATGACATTGGGTGTGGTTCATGAAAAGAACAGACATGCAATGACACTGGTGGATCCTTATGTGTGGTTCATGAAAAGAACAGACATGCAATGACACTGGTGGAGCCTTATGTGGTTTATTTAGAAGAACACACATGCAGTGACACTGTGTGTGGTTCATAAAAGAACAGACATGCAATGACACTGGTGGATCCTTATGTGGTTTATTTAGAGGAACACACATGCAATGACACTGGTGGATCCTTATGTGGATACACGTGTGGTTCATGAGAAGAACACACATCCAATGACAATGGTAGATCCTTATGTGATTCATGAAAAGAACAGACATGCAGTGACACCGGGTTTGGTTCATGAAAAGAACAGACATGCAATGACATTGGGTGTTGTTCATGAAAAGAATAGACATCCAATGACTCTAGGTGTGGTTCATGAAAAGAACACACATGCAATGACACTGGGTGTGGTTCATGAAAAGAACAGACATGCAATGACACTGGTGGATCCTTATGTGTGGTTCATGAAAAGAACAGACATGCAATGACACTGGTGGATCCTTATGTGGTTTGTTTAGAAGAACACACATGCAATGACACTGGGTGTGGTTCATGAAAAGAACAGACATGCAATGACACTGGTGGATCCTTATGTGGTTTGTTTAGAGGAACACACATGCAATGACATTGGGTTTAGTTCATGAAAAGAACAGACATGCAATGACACTCGTGGATCCTTATGCGTGGTTCATGAAAAGAACAGACATGCAATGATACTGGTGGATCCTTATGTGGTTTGTTTAGAAGAACACACATGCAATGACACTGGGTGTGGTTCATGAAAAGAACACACATCCAATGACACTGATGGATCCTTATGTGGTTTGTTTAGAGGAACACACATGGAATGATACCGGTGGATCCACGTGTGGTTCATGAGAAGAACACACATCAAATGACACTAGTAGATCCTTATGTGGTTCATGAAAAGAACAGAAATGCAGTGACACCGGGTGTGGTTCATGAAAAGAACAGACATGCAATGACACTAGGTGTTGTTCATGAAAAGAATAGACATCCTATGACTCTAGATGTGGTTCATGAAAAGAACACACATGCAATGACACTGGGTGTGGTTCATGAAAAGAACAGACATGCAATGAAACTGGTGGATCCTTATGTGTGGTTCATGAGAAGAAAACACATCCAATGACACTGGAGGATCCTTATGTGGTTTGTTTCGAGGAACAGACATGCAATCACACTAGGTGGATCCATATGTGGTTTATTGTAGTAACAAACATGCAATGACTCTAGCTGTGATTCATGAAAAGAACAGACATGAAATGAAACTGTGGATCCTTATGTGTGGTTCATGAAAAGAACAGACATGCAATGACACTGTTGGATCCATATGTGATTTGCCAGGAGAACACACATGCAATGACATTGGGTGTGGTTCATAAAAGAACAGACATGCAATGACACTGGTAGATCCTTATGTGGTTCATGAAAAGAACACACATGCAATGACACTAGGTGTGGTTCATGAAAATAACAGACATGCAATGACACTGGTGGATCCATATGTGGTCTGTCAGGAGAACACACATGCAATGACATTGGGTGTGGTTCATGAAAAGAACAGACATGCAATGACACTGGTAGATCCTTATCTGGTTCATGAAAAGAACAGACATGCAATGACACTGGTGGATCCATCTGTGGTTCCTGAAAAGAACAGACATGCAATGACACTGGTGGATCCTTATGTGTAGTTCATGAAAAGAACAGACCTGCAATGACACTGGTGGATCCATATGTGGTTTGTCAGGAGAACACACATGCATGGGTGTGGTTCATGAAAAGAATAGACATGCAATGACACTGGTAGATCTTTATGTGGTTCATGAAAAGAACACACATGCAATGACACTGGGTGTGGTTCAGGAAAAGAACAGACATGCAATGACACAAGTGGATCCTTATGTGGTTTGTTTAGAGGAACACACATGCAATGACATTGGCTGTGGTTCATGAAAAGAACAGACATGCGATGACACTCGTGGATCCTTATGTGTGGTTCATGAAAAGAACAGACATGCAATGACACTGGTGGATCCTTATGTGGTTTGTTTAGAAGAACACACATGCAATGACACTGCGTGTGGTTCATGAAAAGAACACACATCCAATGACACTGGTGGATCCTTATGTGGTTTATTTAGAGGAACATACATGCAATGACACTGGTGGATCCACGTGTGGTTCATGAGAAGAACACACTTCCAATGACACTGGTAGATCCTTATGTGGTTCATGAAAAGAACAGACATGCAGTGACACCGGGTGTGTTTCATGAAAAGAACAGACATGCAATGACACTTGGTGTTGTTCATGAAAAGAATAGACATCCAATGACTCTAGCCGTGGTTCATGAAAACAACACACATGCAATGACACTGGGTGTGGTTCATGAAAAGAACAGACATGCAATGACACAAGTGGATCCTTATGTGTGGTTCATGAAAAGAACAGACATGCAATGACACTGGTGGATCCTTACGTGTGCTTCATGAAAAGAACAGACATGCATTGACACTGGTGGATCCATACGTGGTTTGTCAGGAGAACACACATGCAATGACATTGGGTGTGGTTCATGAAAAGAACAGACATGCAATGACACTGGTAGATCCTTATGTGGTTCATGAAAAGAACAGACGTGCTAAGACATTGGGTGTGGTTCATGAAAAGAACAGACATGCAATGACACTGGTGGATCCTTACGTGTGGTTCATGAAAAGAACAGACATGCAATGACACTGGTGGATCCTTATGTGGTTTGTTTAGAAAAACATACATGCAATGACACTGGGTGTGGTTCATGAAAAGAACAGACATGCAATGACACTGGTGGATCCTTATGTGGTTTGTTTAGAGGAACACACATGCAATGACATTGGGTGTGGTTCATGAAAAGAACAGACATGCAATGACACTCGTGGATCCTTATGTGTGGTTCATGAAAATAACTGACATGCAATGACACTGGTGGATCCTTATGTGGTTTGTTTAGAAGAACAGACATGCAATGACACTGGGTGTGGTTCATGAAAATAACACACATCCAATGACACTGGTGGATGCTTATGTGGTTTGTTTAGAGGAACAGACATGCAGTGATACCGGTGGATCCATGTGTGGTTCATGAGAAGAACGACCATCCAATGACACTGGTAGATCCTTGTGTGGTTCATGAAAAGAACAAACATGCAGTGACACCGGGTGTGGTTCATGAAAAGAACAGACATGCAGTGACACTGGGTGTTGTTCATGAAAAGAATAGACATCCAATGACTCTAGCTGTGGTTCATGAAAAGAACACACATGCAATGACACTTGGTGTGGTTCACGAAAAGAACAGACATGCAATGACACTAGTGGATCCTTATGTGGTTTGTTTAGAATAACACACATGCAATGACACTGGGTGTGGTTCATAAAAAGAACACACAGCCAATGACACTAGTGGATCCTTATGTGGTTTGTTTAGAGGAACACACATGCAATGACATTGGGTGGATACACGTGTGGTTCATGAGAAGAACACACATCCAATGACACTGGTAGATCCTTATGTGATTCATGAAAAGAACAGACATGCAGTGACACCGAGTTTGGTTCATGAAAAGAACAGACATGCAATGACACTGGGTGTGGTTCATGAAAAGAATAGACATCTAATGACTCTAGCTGTGGTTAATGAAAAGAACAGACATGCACTGACCCTGGGTGTGGTTCATGAAAAGAACAGACATGCAATGACACTAGTGGATCCTTATGTGTGGTTCATGAAAATAACAGACATGCAATGGTGGATCCATATGTGGTTTGTCGGGAGAACACACATGCAATGACATTGGGTGTGGTTCATGAAAAGAACAGACATGCAATGACACTGGTAGATCCTTATGTGGTTCATGAAAAGAACAGACATGCAAAGACATTGGTTGTGGTTCACGAAAAGAACAGACATGCAATGACACTGGTGGATCCTTATGTGTGGTTCATGAAAAGAATAGACATGCAATGACACTGGTGGATCCTTATGTGGTTTGTTAAGAAAAACACACATGCAATGACACTGGGTGTGGTTCATGAAAATTACAGACATGCAATGACACTGGTGGATCCTTATGTGGTTTGTTTAGAGGAACACACATGCAATGACATTGGGTGTGGTTCATGAAAAGAACAGACATGCAATGACACTCATGGATCCTTATGTGTGGTTCATGAAAAGAACTGACATGCAATGACACTGGTGGATCCTTATGTGGTTTGTTTAGAAGAACACACATGCAATGACACTGGGTGTGGTTCATGAAAATAACACACATCCAATGACACTAGTGGATCCTTATGTGGTTTGTTTAGAGGAATAGACATGCAGTGACACCGGTGGATCCACGTGTGGTTCATGAGAAGAACGACCATCCAATGACACTGGTAGATCCTTATGTGGTTCATGAAAAGAACAAACATGCAGTGACACCGGGTGTGGTTCATGAAAAGAACAGACATGTAGTGACACTGGGTGTTGTTCATGAAAAGAATAGACATCCAATGACTCTAGCTGTGGTTCATGAAAAGAACATACATGCAATGACACTTGGTGTGGTTCATGAAAAGAACAGACATGTAATGACACTGGTGGATCCTTGTGTGTGGTTCATGAAAAGAACAGACATGCAATGACACTGGTGGATCCTTATGTGGTTTGTTTAGAGGAACAAACATGCAATGACACTAGTGGATCCATGTGTGGTTCAGGAGAAGAACACATGGATCAAATGACACTGGAGGATCCTTATGTGGTTTGTTTAGAGGAACAGACATGCAATCACACTAGGTGGATCCATATGTGTTTATGGAAGTAACAGACACACAATGACTCTAGCTGTGATTCATGAAAAGAACATATATGCAATGACACGGGTGGAACCATGTGTGGTTCATGAAAAGAACCGACATGCAATGACACTGGTGGATCCATATGTGGTTTGTCAGGAGAACACACATGCAATGACATGGGGTGTGGTTCATGAAAAGAACAGACATGCAATGACACTGGTAGATCCTTATGTGGTTCATGAAAAGAACAGTCATGCAATGACATTGGGTGTGGTTCATGAAAAGAACAGACATGCAATGACACTGGTGGATCCTTATGTGTGGTTCATGAAAAGAACAGACATGCAATGACACTGGTGGAGCCTTATGTGGTTTATTTAGAAGAACACACATGCAGTGACACTGTGTGTGGTTCATGAAAAGAACAGACATGCAATGACACTGGTGGATCCTTATGTGGTTTGTTTAGAGGAACACACATGCAATGACATTGGGTGTGGTTCATGAAAAGAACAGACATGCAATGACACTTGTGGATCCTTATGTGTAGTTCATGAAAAGAATAGACATGCAATGACACTGGTGGATCCTTATGTGGTTTGTTTAGAAGAACACACATGCAATGACACTAGGTGTGGTTCGTGAAAAGAACACACATCCAATGACACTGGTGGATCGTTATGAGGTTTGTTTAGAGGAACACACATGCAATGACACCGGTGGATCCACATGTGGTTCATGAGAAGAACACACATCCAATGACACTGGTAGATCCTTATGTGGTTCATGAAAAGAACAGACATGGAGTGACACCGGGTGTGGTTCATGAAATGAACAGACATGCAATGACACTGGGTGTTGTTCATGAAAAGAATAGACATCCAATGACTCTAGTTGTGGTTCATGAAAAGAACACACATGCAAGGACACTGGTGTGGTTCATGAAAAGAACAGACATGCAATGACACAAGTGGATCCTTATGTGTGGTTCATGAAAAGAACAGACATGCAATGGCACTGGTGGATCCTTATGTGGTTTATTTAGAGGAACAAACATGCAATGACACTGGTGGATCCATGTGTGGTTCATGAGAAGAAAACACATCCAATGACACTGGTGGATCCTTATGTGGTTTGTTTAGAGGAACAGACATGCAATCACACTAGGTGGATCCATATGTGGTTTATGGAAGTAACAAACATGCAATGACTCTAGCTGTGATTCATGAAAAGAACAGACATGAAATGACAGTGTGGATCCTTATGTGTGGTTCATGAAAAGAACAGACATGCAATGACACTGTTGGATCCATATGTGATTTGCCAGGAGAACACACATGCAATGACATTGGGTGTGGTTCATGAAAAGAACAGACATGCAATGACACTGGTAGATCCTTATGTGGTTCATGAAAAGAACACACATGCAATGACACTAGGTGTGGTCCATGAAAAGAACAGACATGCAATAACACTGGTGGATCCTTATGTGTGGTTCATGAAAAGAACAGACATGCAATGACACTGGTGGATCCATATGTGGTTTGTCAGGAGAACACACATGCAATGCCATTGGCTGTGGTTCATGAAAAGAACAGACATGCAATGACACTGGTAGATCCTTATCTGGTTCATGAAAAGAACAGACATGCAATGACACTGGTGGATCCATATGGTGTTTTAGAGGAGAACACACATGCATGGGTGTGGTTCAAAAGAAAACAGACATGCAATGAACTTTGGTGTGTGGTTCATGAAAAGAATAGACATGCAATGACACTTTGGAGGATCCTTATGTGTGGTTCATGAAAAGAACAAACATGCAATGACACTTGTGGATCCATATGTGGTTTGTCAGGAGAACACACATGCATGGGTGTGGTTCATGAAAAGAATAGACATGCAATGACACTGGTAGATCTTTATGTGGTTCATGGAAAGAACACACATGCAATGACACTGGGTGTGGTTCATGAAAATGTGGTTCATGAAAAGAACATACATGCAATGACATGTGGTTTGTCGACACATACGATATGACATTGGGTGGATATACGTGTGGTTCATGATTCATGAAAAGAACACACATGCAATGACACTGGGTGTGGTTCATGAAAAGAACAGACATGCAATGATACTGGTGGATCCTTATGTGGTTTGTTTAGAGGAACACACATGCAATGACATTGGGTGTGGTTCATGAAAAGAACAGACATGCAATGACACTTGTGGATCCTTATGTGTGGTTCATGAAAAGAACAGACATGCAATGACACTGGTGGATCCTTATGTGGTTTGTTCAGAAGAACACACATGCAATGACACTGCGTGTGGTTCATGAAAAGAACACACATCCAATGACACTGGTGGCTCCTTATGTGGTTTATTTAGAGGAACATACATGCAATGACACTGGTGGATCCACGTGTGGTTCAGGAGAAGAACACACATCCAATGACACTAGTAGATCCTTATGTGGTTCATGAAAAGAACAGACATACAGTGACACCGGGTGTGGTTCATGAAAAGAACAGACATGCAATAACACTTGGTGTTGTTCATGAAAAGAATAGACATCCAATGACTCTAGTTGTGGTTCATGAAAAGAACACACATGCAATGACACTGGGTGTGGTTCATGAAAAGAACAGACATGCAATGACACTGGTGGATCCTTACGTGTGCTTCATGAAAAGAACAGACATGCAATGACACTAGTGGATCCTTATGTGGTTTGTTTAGAGGAACAAACATGCAATGACACTAGTGGATCCATGTGTGGTTCAGGAGAAGAACACATGGATCAAATGACACTGGAGGATCCTTATGTGGTTTGTTTAGAGGAACAAACATGCAATCACACTAGGTGGATCCATATGTGGTTTATGGAAGTAACAGACACGCAATGACTCTAGCTGTGATTCATGAAAAGATTATACATGATATGACACTAGTGGATCCATGTGTGGTTCATGAAACGAACAGACATGCAATGGCACTGGTGGATCCTTATGTGTGGTTCATGAAAAGAACATACATGCAATGACACTGGTGGACCCATATGTGGTTTGTCAGGAGAACACACATGCAATGACATTGGGTGTGGTTCATGAAAAGAACAGACATGCAGTGACACTGGTGGATCCATATGTGGTTTGTCAGGAGAACACACATGCAATGACATTGGGTGTGGTTCATGAAAAGAACAGACATGCAATGACACTGGTAGATCCTTATGTGGTTCATGAAAAGAACAGACATGCAATGACATTGGGTGTGGTTCATGAAAAGAACACACATGCAATGACACTGGTGGATCCTTATGTGTGGTTCATGAAAAGAACAGACATGTAATGACACTGGTGGATCCTTATGTGGTTTGTTTAGAAGAACAACATGCAATGACACTAGGTGTGGTTCATGAAAAGAACAGACATGCAATGACACTGGTGGATCCTTATGTGGTTTGTTTATAAGAACACACATGCAATGACACTGGGTGTGGTTCATGAAAAGAATAGACATGCAATGACACTGGTGGAATCCTTATGTGGTTTGTTTAGAGGAACACACATGCAATGACATTGGGTTTGGTTCATGAAAAGAACAGACATGCAATGACACTCGTGGATCCTTATGTGTGGTTCATGAAAAGAACAGACATGCAATGATACTGGTGGATCCTTATGTGGTTTGTATAGAAAAACACACATGCAATGACACTGGGTGTGGTTCATGAAAAGAACACACATCCAATGACACTAGTGGATCCTTATGTGGTTTGTTTAGAGGAACACACATGGAATGATACCGGTGGATCCACGTCTGGTTCATGAGAAGAACACACATCCAATGACACTGGTAGATCCTTATGTGGTTCATGAAAAGAACAGACATGCAGTGACACCGGGTGTGGTTCATGAAAAGAACAGACATGCAATGACACTTGGTGTTGTTCATGAAAAGAATAGACATCCTATTACTCTAGATGTGGTTCATGAAAAGAACACACATGCAATGACACTGGGTCTGGTTCATGAGAAGAATAGACATGCAATGACACTGGTGGATCCTTATGTGTGGTTCATGAAAAGAACAGACAGGCAATGACACTGGTGGATCCTTATGTGGTTTGTTTAGAGGAACAAACATGCAATAACACTGGTGGATCCATGTGTGGTTCATGAGAAGAAAACACATCCAATGACAGTGGAGGATCCTTGTGTGGTTTGTTTAGAGGAACAGACATGCAATCACACTAGGTGGATCCATATGTGGTTTATGGTAGTAACAAACATGCAATGACTCTAGCTGTGATTCATGAAAAGAACAGACATGAAATGACACTCTGGATCCTTATGTGTGGTTCATGAAGAGAACAGACATGCAATGACACTGTTGGATCCATATGTGATTTGCCAGGAGAACACACATGCAATGACATTGGGTGTGGTTCATGAAAAGAACAGACATGCAATGACACTGGTAGATCCTTATCTGGTTCATGAAAAGAACACACATGCAATGACACTAGGTGTGGTTCATGAAAAGAACAGACATGCAATAACACTGGTGGATCCTTATGTGTGGTTCATGAAAATAACAGACATGCAATGACACTGGTGGATCCATATGTGGTTTGTCAGGAGAACAGACATGCAATGACATTGGGTGTGGTTCATGAAAAGAACAGACATGTAATGACACTGGTAGATCCTTATCTGGTTCATGAAAAGAACAGACATGCAATGACACTGCTGGATCCATGTGTGGTTCCTGAAAAGAACAGACATGCAATGACACTGGTGGATCCTTATGTGTAGTTCATGAAAAGAACAGACCTGCAATGACACTGGTGGATCCATATGTGGTTTGTCAGGAGAACACACATGCATGGGTGTGGTTCATGAAAAGAATAGACATGCAATGACACTGGTAGATCTTTATGTGGTTCATGGAAAGAACACACATGCAATGACACTGGGTGTGGTTCATGAAAAGAACAGACATGCAATGACACTGGTGGATCCTTATGTGGTTTGTTTAGAGGAACACACATGCAATGACATTGGGTGTGGTTCATGAAAAGAATGTATATGCAATGACTTCATGAAAAGAACACACATGCAATGACACTAACTTTGGTGGATCCATATGTGGTTTGTCGAGAACACACATGCAATGACATTGGGTGATCTTCTTCATGAAAAACATGCAAAGACACTGGTGGATCTGCAATGACTGGATCCTTATGTGTAGTTCATGAAATGGATCCATATGTGGTTAGAACACACATGCAATGAGATTGGGTGTGGTTCATGAAATGACAATGGTAGATCCTTATGTGGTTCATGAAAAGATCTTTATGTGGTTCATGGAAAGAACACACATGCAATGACATGAAAAGAACAGACATGCAATGACACTGGTGGATCCTTATGTGGTTTGTTTAGAGGAACACACATGCAATGACATTGGGTGTGGTTCATGAAAAGAACAGACATGCGATGACACTCGTGGATCCTTATGTGTGGTTCATGAAAAGAACAGACATGCAATGACACTGGTGGATCCTTATGTGGTTTGTTTAGAAGAACACACATGCAATGACACTGCGTGTGGTTCATGAAAAGAACACACATCCAATGACACTGGTGGATCCTTATGTGGTTTATTTAGATGAACATACATGCAATGACACTGGTGGATCCACGTGTGGTTCATGAGAAGAACACACATCCAATGACACTGGTAGATCCTTATGTGGTTCATGAAAAGAACAGACATGCAGTGACACCGGGTGTGGTTCATGAAAAGAACAGACATGCAATGACACTTGGTGTTGTTCATGAAAAGAATAGACATCCAATGACTCTAGCTGTGGTTCATGAAAAGAACACACATGCAATGACACTGGGTGTGGTTCATGAAAAGAACAGACATGCAATGACACTGGTGGATCCTTACGTGTGCTTCATGAAAAGAACAGACATGCAATGACACTAGTGGATCCTTATGTGGTTTGTTTAGAGGAACAAACATGCAATGACACTAGTGGATCCATGTGTGGTTCAGGAGAAGAACACATGGATCAAATGACACTGGAGGATCCTTATGTGGTTTGTTTAGAGGAACAGACATGCAATCACACTAGGTGGATCCATATGTGGTTTATGGAAGTAACAGACATGCAATGACTCTAGCTGTGATTCATGAAAAGAACATACATGATATGACACTAGTGGATCCATGTGTGGTTCATGAAACGAACAGACATGCAATGGCACTGGTGGATCCTTATGTGTGGTTCATGAAAAGAACATACATGCAATGACATTGGTGGATCCATATGTGGTTTGTCAGGAGAACACACATGCAATGACATTGGGTGTGGTTCATGAAAAGAACAGACATGAAGTGACACTGGTGGATCCATATGTGGTTTGTCAGGAGAACACACATGCAATGACATTGGGTGTGGTTCATGAAAAGAACAGACATGCAATGACACTGGTAGATCCTTATGTGGTTCATGAAAAGAATAGACATGCAATGACATTGGGTGTGGTTCATGAAAAGAACAGACATGCAATGACACTGGTGGATCCTTATGTGCTTTGTTTAGAAGAACACACATGCAATGACACTAGGTGTGGTTCATGAAAAGAACAGACATGCAATGACACTGGTGGATCCTTATGTGTGGTTCATGAAAAGAACAGACATGCAATGACACTGGTGGATCCTTATGTGCTTTGTTTAGAAGAACACACATGCAATGACACTGGGTGTGGTTCATGAAAAGAACAGACATGCAATAACACTGGTGGATCCTTATGTGGTTTGTTTAGAGGAACACACATGCAATGACATAGGGTTTGGTTCATGAAAAGAACAGACATGCAATGACACTCGTGGATCCTTATGTGTGGTTCATGAAAAGAACAGACATGCAATGATACTGGTGGATCCTTATGTGGTTTGTTTAGAAGAACACACATGCAATGACACTGGGTGTGGTTCATGAAAAGAACACACATCCAATGACACTGATGGATCCTTATGTGGTTTGTTTAGAGAAACACACATGGAATGATACCGGTGGATCCACGTGTGGTTCATGAGAAGAACACACATCCAATGACACTGGTGAATCCTTATGTGGTTCATGAAAAGAACAGACATGCAGTGACACCGGGTGTGGTTCATGAAAAGAACATACATGCAATGACACTAGGTGTTGTTCATGAAAAGAATAGACATCCTATGACTCTAGATGTGGTTCATGAAAAGAACACACATGCAATGACACTGGGTGTGGTTCATGAAAAGAACAGACATGCAATGACACTGGTGGATCCTTATGTGTGGTTCATGAAAAGAACAGACATGCAATGACACTGGTGGATCCTTATGTGGTTTGTTTAGAGGAACAAACATGCAATGACACTGGTGGATCCATGTGTGGTTCATGAGAAGAACACACATCCAATGACACTGGAGGATCCTTATGTGGTTTGTTTAGAGGAACAGACATGCAATCACACTAGGTGGATCCATATGTGGTTTATGGAACTAACAGACACGCAATGACTCTAGCTGTGATTCATGAAAAGAACATACATGCAATGACACTGGTGTATCCATATGTGGTTCATGAAAAGAACAGACATGCAATGACACTTGTGGATCCTTATGTGTTGTTCATGAAAAGAACAGACATGCAATGACACTGGTGGATCCATATGTGGTTTGTCAAAGAACACACATGCAATGATATTGGGTGTGGTTCATGAAAAGAACAGACATGCAATGACACTGGTAGATCCTTATGTGGTTCATGAAAAGAAGAGACATGCAATGACATTGGGTGTGGTTCATGAAAACAACACACATACAATGACACTGGTGGATCCTTATGTGTGGTTCATGAAAAGAACAGACATGCAATGACACTGGTGGATCCTTATGTGCTTTGTTTAGAAGAACACACATACAATGACACTGGGTGTGGTTCATGAAAAGAGCAGACATGCAATGACTTTGGTGGATCCTAATGTGTGCTTCATGAAAAGAACAGACATGCAATGACACTGGTGGATCCTTATGAGGTTTGTTTAGAAGAACACACATGCAATGACACTGGGTGTGGTTCATGAAAAGAACAGACATGCAATGACACTGGTGGATCCTTATGTGGTTTGTTTAGAGGAACACACATGCAATGACATTGGGTGTGGTTCATGAAAAGAACAGACATGTAATGACACTCGTGGATCCTTATGTGTGGTGCATGAAAAGAACAGACATGCAATGACACTGGTGGATCCTTATGTGGTTTGTTTAGAAGAACACACATGCAATGACACTGCGTGTGGTTCATGAAAAGAACACGCATCCAATGACACTGGTGGATCCTTATGTGGTTTGTTTAGAGGAACAGACATGCAATGACACCGGTGGATCCACATGTGGTTCATGAGAAGAACACACATCCAATGACACTGGTAGATCATTATGTGGTTCATGAAAAGAACAGACATGGAGTGACACCGGGTGTGGTTCATGAAAAGAACAGACATGCAATGACACTAGGTGTTGTTCATGAAAAGAATAGACATCCAATGACTCTAGCTATGGTTCATGAAAAGAACACACATGCAATGACACTAGGTGTGGTTCATGAAAAGAACAGACATGCCATGACACTGGTGGATCCTTATGTGTGGTTCATGAAAAGAACATACATGCAATGACACTGGTGGATCCTTATGTGGTTTGTTTAGAGGAACAAACATGCAATGACACTGGTGGATCCATGTGTGGTTCATGAGAAGAACACACATCCAATGACAGTGGTGGATCCTTATGTGGTTTGTTTAGAGGAACAAACATGCAATCACACTAGGTAGATCCATATGTGGTTCATGGAAGTAACAGACATGCAATGACTCTAGCTGTGATTCATGAAAAGAACAGACATGAAATGACACTATGGATCCTTATGTGTGGTTCATGAAAAGAACAAACATGCAATGACACTGTTGGATCCATATGTGGTTTGCCAGGAGAACACACATGCAATGACATTGGGTGTGGTTCATGAAAAGAACAGACATGCAATGACACTGGTAGATCCTTATGTGGTTCATGAAAAGAACACACATGCAATGACACTGGGTGTGGTTCATGAAAAGAACAGACATGCAATGACACTGGTGGATCCTTATGTGTGGTTCATGAAAAGAACAAACATGCAATGACACTTGTGGATCCATATGTGGTTTGTCAGGAGAACACACATGCAATGACATTGGGTGTGGTTCATGAAAAGAACAGACATGCAATGACACTGGTGGATCCTTATGTGGTTCATGAAAAGAACACACATGCAATGACACTTGTGGATTCTTATGTGTGGTTCATGAAAAGAACAGACCTGCAATGACATTGGTGGATCCATATGTGGTTTGTCAGGAGAACACACATGCATGGGTGTGGTTCATGAAAAGAACAGACATGCAATGACACTGGTAGATCCTTATGTGGTTCATGAAAAGAACACACATGCAATGACACTGGGTGTGGTTCATGAAAAGAACAGACATGCAATGACACTGGTGGATCCTTATGTGTGGTTCATGAAAAGAACAGACATGCAATGACACTTGTGGATCCATATGTGGTTTGTCAGGAGAACACACATGCAATGACATTGGGTGTGGTTCATGAAAAGAACAGACATGCAATGACACTGGTAGATCCTTATGTGGTTCATGAAAAGAACACACATGCAATGACACTGGGTGTGGTTCATGAAAAGAACAGACATGCAATGACACTGGTGGATCCTTATGTGTGGTTCATGAAAAGAACATACATGCAATGACACTAGTGGATCCTTATGTGGTTTGTTTAGAAGAACACACATGCAATGACACTGGGTGTGGTTCATGAAAAGAATAGACATGCAATGACACTGGTGGATCCTTATGTGGTTTGTTTAGAAGAACACACATGCAATGACACTGGGTGTGGTTCATGAAAAGAACACACATCCAATGACACTAGTGGATCCTTATGTGGTTTGTTTAGAGGAACACACATGCAATGACATTGGGTGGATACACGTTTGGTTCATGAGAAGAACACACATCCAATGACACTAGTACATCCTTATGTGATTCATGAAAAGAACAGAAATATAGTGACACTGGGTGTGGTTCATGAAAAGAACAGACATGCAATGACACTAGGTGTGGTTCATGAAAAGAATAGACATCCAATGACTCTAGCTGTGGTTCATGAAAAGAACAGACATGCAATGACACTCGGTGTGGTTCATGAAAAGAACATACATGCAATGACACTAGTGGATGCATATGTGGTTTGTCAGGAGAACACACATGCAATGACATTGGGTGTGGTTCATGAAAAGAACAGACATGCAATGACACTGGTAGATCCTTATGTGGTTCATGAAAACAACAGAGATGCAATGACATTGGGTGTGGTTCATGAAACGAACAGACATGCAATGACAATGGGTGTGGTTCATGAAAAGAACAGACATGCAATGCCACTGGTGGATCCTTATGTGTGGTTCATGAAAAGAACAGACATGCAATGACACTGGTGGATCCTTATGTGGTTTGTTTAGAAGAACACACATGCAATGACACTGGGTGTGGTTCATGAAAAGAACAGACATGCAATGAGACAGGTGGATCCTTATGTGGTTTGTTTAGAGGAACACATATGCAATGACATTCGGTGTGGTTCATGAAAAGAACAGACATGCAATGACACTCATGGATCTTTATGTGTGGTTCATGAAAAGAACAAACATGCAATGACACTGGTGGATCCTTATCTGGTTTGTTTGGAAGAACACAGATGCAATGACATTGGGTGTGGTTCATGAAAAGAACACACATCCAATGATACTGGTGGATCCTTATTTGGTTTTTTTAGAGGAACAGACATGCAATGACACTGGTGGATCCACGTGTGGTTCATGAGAAGAACACACATCCAATGACACTGGTAGATCCTTATGTGGTTCATGAAAAGAATAGACATGCAGTGACACCGGGTGTGGTTCATGAAAAGAACAGACATGCAATGACACTGGGTGTTGTTCATGAAAAGAATAGACATCCAATGACTCTAGCTGTGGTTCATGAAAAGAACACACATGCAATGACACTGGGTGTGGTTCATGAAAAGAACAGACATGCAATGACACTGGTGGATCCTTATGTGGTTCATGAAAAGAACACACATGCAACGACACTGGTGGATCCTTATGTGGTTTGTTTAGAAGAACACACATGCAATGACACTGGGTGTGGTTCATGAAAAGAACAGACATGCAACAACACTGGTGGATCCTTATGTGGTTTGTATAGAAGAACACACATGCAATGACACTGGGTGTGGTTCATGAAAAGAACACACATTCAATGACACTAGTGGATCCTTATGTGGTTTGTTTAGAGGAACACACATGCAATGACATTGGGTGGATACACGTGTGGTTCATGAGAAGAACACACATCCAATGACAATGGTACATCCTTATGTGATTCATGAAAAGAACAGACATGTAGTGACACCGGGTGTGGTTCATGAAAAGAACAGACATGCAATGACACTAGGTGTGGTTCATGAAAAGAATAGACATCCAATGACTCTAGCTATGGTTCATGAAAAGAACAGACATGCAATGACACTGGGTGTGGTTCATGAAAATAACAGACATGCAATGACACTGGTGGATGCATATGTGGTTTGTCAGGAGAACACACATGCAATGACATTGGGTGTGGTTCATGAAAACAACATACATGCAATGACACTGGTAGATCCTTATGTGGTTCATGAAAAGAACAGACATGCAATGACATTGGGTGTGGTTCATGAAACGAACAGACATGCAATGACATTGGGTGTGGTTCATGAAAAGAACAGACATGCAATGCCACTGGTGGATCCTTATGTGTGGTTCATGAAAAGAACAGACATGCAATGACACTGGTGGATCCTTATGTGGTTTGTTTAGAAGAACACACATGCAATGACACTGGGTGTGGTTCATGAAAAGAACAGACATGCAATGACACTGGTGGATCCTTATGTAGTTTGTTTAGAGGAACACACATGCAATAACATTCGGTGTGGTTCATGAAAAGAACAGACATGCAATGACACTCGTGGATCCTTATGTGTGGTTCATGAAAAGAACAAACATGCAATGACACTGGTGGATCCTTATGTGGTTTGTTTAGAAGAACACACATGCAATGACACTGGGTGTGGTTCATGAAAAGAACAGACATGCAATGACACTGGTGGATCCTTATGTGCGGTTCATGAAAAGAACATACATGCAATGACACTGGTGGATCCTTATGTGGTTTGTGTAGAAGAACACACATGCAATGACACTGGGTGTGGTTCATGAAAAGAACAGACATGCAATGAGACTGGTGGATCCTTATGTGGTTTGTTTAGAGGAACACATATGCAATGACATTCGGTGTGGTTCATGAAAAGAACAGACATGCAATGACACTCGTGGATCCTTATGTGTGGTTCATGAAAAGAACAGACATGCAATGACACTGGTGGATCCTTATGTGGTTTGTTTAGAAGAACACACATGCAATGACACTGGGTGTGGTTCATGAAAAGAACACACATCCAATGATACTGGTGGATCCTTATGTGGTTTTTTTTAGAGGAACAGACATGCAATGACACTGGTGGATCCACGTGTGGTTCATGAGGAGAACACACATCCAATGACACTGGTAGATCCTTATGTGGTTCATGAAAAGAATAGACATCCAGTGACACCGGGTGTGGTTCATGAAAAGAACAGACATGCAATGACACTGGGTGTTGTTCATGAAAAGAATAGACATCCAATGACTCTAGCTGTGGTTCATGAAAAGAACACACATGCAATGACACTGGGTGTGGTTCATGAAAAGAACACACATGCAATGACACTGGTGGATCCTTATGTGTGGTTCATGAAAAGAACAGACATGCAATGACACTGGTGGATCCATATGTGGTTTGTCAGGACAACACACATGCAATGACACTGGGTGTGGTTCATGAAAAGAACAGACATGCAATGACATTGGTGGATCCTTATGTGGTTCATGAAAAGAACACATGCAATGACACTGGTGGATCCTTATGTGGTTCATGAAAAGAACAGACATGCAATGACATTGGGTGTGGTTCATGAAACGAACAGACATGCAATGACATTGGGTGTGGTTCATGAAAAGAACAGACATGCAATGCCACTGGTGGATCCTTATGTGTGGTTCATGAAAAGAACAGACATGCAATGACACTGGTGGATCCTTATGTGGTTTGTTTAGAAGAACACACATGCAATGACACTGGGTGTGGTTCATGAAAAGAACAGACATGCAATGACACTGGTGGATCCTTATGTAGTTTGTTTAGAGGAACACACATGCAATGACATTCGGTGTGGTTCAAGAAAAGAACAGACATGCAATGACACCGGTGGATCCTTATGTGGTTCATGAAAAGAACAATCATGCAATGACACTGGTGGATCCTTATGTGGTTTGTTTAGAAGAACACACATGCAATGACACTGGGTGTGGTTCATGAAAAGAACAGACATGCAATGACACTGGTGGATCCTTATGTGTGGTTCATGAAAAGAACAGACATGCAATGACACTGGTGGATCCATATGTGGTTTGTTAGGAAAACACACATGCAATGACATTGGGTGTGGTTCATGAAAAGAACAGACATGCAATGACACTGGTAGATCCTTATGTGCTTCATGAGAAGAACACACATGCAATGACACTGGGTGTGGTTCATGAAGAGAACAGATATGCAATGACACTGGTGGATCCTTATGTGTGGTTCATGAAAAGAACATACATGCAATGACACTGGTGGATCCTTATGTGGTTTCTTTAGAAGAACACACATGCAATGACACTGGGTGTGGTTCATGAAAAGAACAGACATGCAATGACACTGGTGGATCCTTATGTGGTTTGTTTATAAGAACACACATGCAATGACACTGGGTGTGGTTCATGAAAAGAACACACATCCAATGACACTAGTGGATCCTTATGTGGTTTGTTTAGAGGAACACACATGCAATGACATTGGGTGGATACACGTGTGGTTCATCAGAAGAACACACATCCAATGACACTGGTACATCCTTATGTGATTCATGAAAAGAACAGAAATATAGTGACACCGGGTGTGGTTCATGAAAAGAACAGACATGCAATGAGACTAGGTGTGGTTCATGAAAAGAATAGACATCCAATGACTCTAGCTGTGGTTCAGGAAAAGAACAGACATGGAATGACACTGGGTGTGGTTCATGAAAAGAACAGACATGCAATGACACTAGTGGATGCATATGTTGTTGGTCAGGAGAACACACATGCAATGACATTGGGTGTGGTTCATGAAAAGAACAGACATGCAATGACACTGGTAGATCCTTATGTGGTTCATGAAAAGAACAGACATGCAATGACATTGGGTGTGGTTCATGAAACGAACAGACATGCAATGACATTGGGTTTGGTTCATGAAAAGAACAGACATGCAATGCCACTGGTGGATCCTTATGTGTGGTTCATGAAAAGAACAGACATGCAATGACACTGGTGGATCCTTATGTGGTTTGTTTAGAAGAACACACATGCAATGACACTGGGTGTGGTTCATGAAAAGAACAGACATGCAATGAGACTGGGTGTGGTTCATGAAAATAACAGACATGCAATGACACTGGTGGATGCATATGTGGTTTGTCAGGAGAACACACATGCAATGACATTGGGTGTGGTTCTTGAAAAGAACAGACATGCAATGACACTGGTAGATCCTTATGTGGTTCATGAAAAGAACAGACATGCAATGACATTGGGTGTGGTTCATGAAACGAACAGACATGCAATGGCATTGGGTGTGGTTCATGAAAAGAACAGACATGCAATGCCACTGGTGGATCCTTATGTGTGGTTCATGAAAAGAACAGACATGCAATGACACTGGTGGATCCTTATGTGGTTTGTTTAGAAGAACACACATGCAATGACACTGGGTGTGGTTCATGAAAAGAACAGACATGCAATGACACTGGTGGATCCTTATGTGGTTTGTTTAGAGGAACACACATGCAATGACATTCGGTGTGGTTCATGAAAAGAATAGACATGCAATGACACTCGTGGATCCTTATGTGTGGTTCATGAAAAGAACATACATGCAATGCCACTGGTGGATCCTTATGTGGTTTGTTTAGAAGAACACACATGCAATGACACTGGGTGTGGTTCATGAAAAGAACAGACATGCAATGACACTGGTGGATCCTTATGTGTGGTTCATGAAAAGAACAGACATGCAATGACACTGGTGGATCCATATGTGGTTTGTTAGGAGAACACACATGCAATGACATTAGGTGTGGTTCATGAAAAGAACAGACATGCAATGACACTGGTAGATCCTTATGTGTTTCATGAAAAGAACACACATGCAATGACACTGGGTGTGGTTCATGAAAAGAACAGATATGCAATGACACTGGTGGATCCTTATGTGTGGTTCATGAAAAGAACATACATGTAATGACACTGGTGGATCCTTATGTGGTTTGTTTAGAAGAACACACATGCAATGACACTGGGTGTGGTTCATGAAAAGAACAGACATGCAATGACACTGGTGGATCATTGTGTGGTTTGTTTATAAGAACACACATGCAATGACACTGGGTGTGGTTCATGAAAAGAACACACATCCAATGACACTAGTGGATCCTTATGTGGTTTGTTTAGAGGAACACACATGCAATGACATTGGGTGGATACACGTGTGGTTCATGAGAAGAACACACATCCAATGACACTGGTACATCCTTATGTGATTCATGAAAAGAACAGAAATATAGTGACACCGGGTGTGGTTCATGAAAAGAACAGACATGCAATGACACTAGTTGTGGTTCATGAAAAGAATAGACATCCAATGACTCTAGCTGTGGTTCATGAAAAGAACAGACATGCAATGACACTGGGTGTGGTTCATGAAAAGAAAGACATGCAATGACACTAGTGGATGCATATATTGTTTGTCAGGAGAACACACATGCAATGACATTGGGTGTGGTTCATGAAAAGAACAGACATGCAATGACACTGGTAGATCCTTATGTGGTTCATGAAAAGAACAGACATGCAATGACATTGGGTGTGGTTCATGAAACGAACAGACATGCAACGACATTGGGTGTGGTTCATGAAAAGAACAGACATGCAATGCCACTGGTGGATCCTTATGTGTGGTTCATGAAAAGAACAGACATGCAATGACACTGGTGGATCCTTATGTGGTTTGTTTAGAAGAACACACATGCAATGACACTTGGTGTGGTTCATGAAAAGAACAGACATGCAATGAGACTGGTGGATCCTTATGTGGTTTGTTTAGAGGAACACATATGCAATGACATTCGGTGTGGTTCATGAAAAGAACAGACATGCAATGACACTCGTGGATCCTTATGTGTGGTTCATGAAAAGAACAAACATGCAATGACACTGGTGGATCCTTATGTGGTTTGTTTAGAAGAACACACATGCAATGACACTAGGTGTGGTTCATGAAAAGAACACACATCCAATGACACTGGTGGATCCTTATGTGGTTTGTTTAGAGGAACAGACATGCAACGACACTGGTGGATCCACGTGTGGTTCATGAGAAGAACACACATCCAATGACACTGGTAGATCCTTATGTGGTTCATGAAAAGAAAAGACATGCAGTGACACCGGGTGTGGTTCATGAAAAGAACAGACATGCAATGACACTGGGTGTTGTTCATGAAAAGAATAGACATCCAATGACTCTAGCTGTGGTTCATGAAAAGAATACACATGCAATGACATTGGGTGTGGTTCATGAAAATAACACACATGCAATGACACTGGTGGATCCTTATGTGTGGTTCATGAAAAGAACAGACATGCAATGACACTGGTGGATCCATATGTGGTTTGTCAGGAGAAGACACATGCAATGACATTTGGTGTGGTTCATGGAAAGAACAGACATGCAATGACACTGGTGGATCCTTATGTGGTTCATGAAAAGAACACACATGCAATGACACTGGGTGTGGTTCATGAAAAGAACAGACATGCAATGACACTGGTGGATCCTTATGTGCGGTTCATGAAAAGAACAAACATGCAATGACACTGGTGGATCCTTATGTGGTTTGTTTAGAAGAACACACATGCAATGACACTGGGTGTGGTTCATGAAAAGAACAGACATGCAACGACACTGGTTGATCCTTATGTGGTTTGTTTAGAAGAACACACATGCAATGACACTGGGTGTGGTTCATGAAAAGAACACACATCCAATCACACTAGTGGATCCTTATGTGGTTTGTTTAGAGGAACACACATGCAATGACATTGGGTGGATACACGTGTGGTTCATGAGAAGAACACACATCCAATGACACTGGTACATCCTTATGTGATTCATGAAAAGAACAGACATGTAGTGACACCGGGTGTGGTTCATGAAAAGAACATACATGCAATGACACTAGGTGTGGTTCATGAAAAGAATAGACATCCAATGACTCTAGTTGTGGTTCATGAAAAGAACAGACATGCAATGACACTGGGTGTGGTTCATGAAAAGAACAGACATGCAATGACACTGGTGGATGCATATGTGGTTTGTCAGGAGAACACACATGCAATGACATTGGGTGTGGTTCATGAAAAGAACAGACATGCAATGACACTGGTAGATCCTTATGTGGTTCATAAAAAGAACAGACATGCAATGACATTGGGTGTGGTTCATGAAACGAACAGACATGCAATGACATTGGGTGTGGTTCATGAAAATAACAGACATGCAATGCCACTGGTGGATCCTTATATGTGGTTCATGAAAAGAACAGACATGCAATGACACTGGTGGATCCTTATGTGGTTTGTTTAGAAGAACACACATGCAATGACACTGGGTGTGGTTCATGAAAAGAATAGACATGCAATGACACTGGTGGATCCTTATGTGGTTTGTTTAGAGGAACACACATGCAATGACATTCGGTGTGGTTCATGAAAAGAACAGACATGCAATGACACTCGTGGATCCTTATGTGTGGTTCATGAAAAGAACAGACATGCAATGACACTGGTGGATCCTTATGTGGTTTGTTTAGAAGAACACACATGCAATGACACTGGGTGTGGTTAATGAAAAGAACACACATCCAATGACACTGGTGGATCCTTATGTGGTTTGTTTAGAGGAACAAACATGCAATGACACTGGTGGATCCACGTGTGGTTCATGAGAAGAACACACATCCAATGACACTGGTAGATCCTTATGTGGTTCATGAAAAGAACAGACATGCAGTGACACCGGGGGTGGTTCATGAAAAGAACAGACATGCAATGACACTAGGTGTTGTTCATGAAAAGAATAGACATCCAATGACTCTAGCTGTGGTTCATGAAAAGAACACACATGCAATGACACTAGGTGTGGTTCATGAAAAGACCAGACATGCAATGACACTGGTGGATCCTTATGTGTGGTTCATGAAAAGAACAGACATGCAATGACACTAGTGGATCCTTATGTGGTTTGTTTAGAGGAACAAACATGCAATGACACTGGTGGATCCATGTGTGGTTCATGAGAAGAACACACATCCAATGACACTGGAGGATCCTTATGTGGTTTGTTTAGAGGAACAGACATGTAATCACACTAGGTGGATCCATATGTGGTTTATGGAAGTAACAGACACGCAATGACTCTAGCTGTGATTCATGAAAAGAACATACATGCAATGAAACTGGTGGATCCATGTGTGGTTCATGAAAAGAACATACATGCAATGACACTGGTGGATCCTTATGTGTGGTTCATTAAAAAAGAACATACATGCAATGACACTGGTGGATCCATATGTGGTTGGTCAGGAGAACACACATGCAATGACATTGGGTGTGGTTCATGAAAAGAATAGACATGCAGTGACACTGGTGGATCCATATGTGGTTTGTCAGGAGAAAACACATACAATGACATTGGGTGTGGTTCATGAAAAGAACATACATGCAATGGCACTAGTAGATCCTTATGTGGTTCATGAACAGAACAGACATGCAATGACATTGGGTGTGTTTCATGAAAATAAAACACATGCAATGACACTGGTGGATTCTTATGTGTGGGTCATGAAAAGAACATACATGCAATGACACTGGTGGATCCTTATGTTGTTTGTTTAGAAGAACACACATGCAATGACACAGGGTGTGGTTCATGAAAAGAATAGACATGCAATGACACTAGTGGATCCTTATGCGTGGTTCATGAAAAGAACAGACATGCAATGACACCGGTGGATCCTTATGTGGTTTGTTTAGAAAAACACACATGCAATGACACTGGGTGTGGTTCATGAAAATAACAGACATGCAATGACACTGGTGGATCCTTATGTGGTTTGTTTAGAGGAACACACATGCAATGACATTGGGTGTGGTTCATGAAAAGAACAAACATGCAATGACACTGGTAGATCCTTATGTGGTTCATGAAAAGAACACACATGCAATGACACTGGTGGATCCTTATGTGTGGTTCATGAAATGAACAGACCTGCAATGACACTGGTGGATCCATATGTGGTTTGTCAGGAGAACATAGATGCATGGGTGTGGTTCATGAAAAGAATAGACATGCAATGACACTGGTAGTTCCTTATGTGGTTCATGAAAAGAACACACATGCAATGACACTGGGTGTGGTTCATGAAAAGAACACACATGCAATGACACTGGTGGATCCTTATGTGTGGTTCATGAAAAGAACAGACATGCAATGACACTGGTGGATGCATATGTGGTTTGTCAAGAGAACACACATGCAATGACATTGGGTGTGGTTCATGAAAAGAAGAGACATGCAATGACACTGGTAGATACTTATGTGGTTCATGAAAAGAACACACATGCAATGACACTGGGTGTGGTTCATGAAAAGAACAGACATGCAATGACACTGGTGGATCCTTATGTGGTTTGTTTAGAAGAACACACATGCAATGACACTGGGTGTGGTTCATGTAAAGAACAGACATGCAATGACACTGGTGGATGCTTATGTGGTTTGTTTAGAAGAACACACATGCAATGACACTGGGTGTGGTTCATGAAAAGAACACACATCCAATGACACTAGTGGATCCTTATGTGGTTTGTTTAGAGGAACACACATGCAATGACATTGGGTGGATACACGTGTGGTTCATGAGAAGAACACACATCCAATGACACTGGTACATCCTTATGTGATTCATGAAAAGAACATACATGTAGTGACACCGGGTGTGGTTCATGAAAAGAACATACATGCAATGACACTAGGTGTGGTTCATGAAAAGAATAGACATCCAATGACTCTAGCTGTGGTTCATGAAAAGAACAGACATGCAATGACACTGGGTGTGGTTCATGAAAAGAACAGACATGCAATGACACTGGTGGATCCTTATGTACGGTTCATGAAAAGAACATACATGCAATGACACTGGTGGATCCTTATGTGGCTTGTTTAGAAGAACACACACGCAATGACACTGGGTGTGGTTCATGAAAAGAACAGACATGCAATGACACTGGTGGATCCTTATGTGGTTTGTTTAGAGGAACAGACATGCAATGACACCGGTGGATCCACGTGTGGTTCATGAGAAGAACACACATCCAATGACACTAGTAGATCCTTATGTGGTTCATGAAAAGAACAGACATGCAGTGACACCGGGTGTGGTTCATGAAAAGAACAGACATGCAATGACACTGGGTGTTGTTCCTGAAAAGAATAGACATCCAATGACTCTAGCTGTGGTTCATGAAAAGAACACACAAGCAATGACACTGGATGTGGTTCATGAAAAGAACAGACATGCAATGACACTGGTGGATCCTTATGTGTGGTTCATGAAAAGAACAGACATGCAATGACACTAGTGGATCCTTATGTGGTTTGTTTAGAGGAACAAACATGCAATGACACTGGTGGATCCATGTGTGGTTCATGAGAAGAACACACATCCAATGACACTGGAGGATCCTTATGTGGTTTGTTTAGAGGAACAGACATGCAATTACACTAGGTGGATCCGTATGTGGTTTATGGAAGTAACAGACACGCAATGACTCTAGCTATGATTCATGAAAAGAACATACATGCAATGACACTGGTGGATCCATGTGTGGTTCATGAAAAGAACAGACATGCAATGACACTGGTGGATCCTTATGTGTTGTTCATCAGAAGAACAGACATGCAATGACACTGGTGGATCCATATGTCTTTTGTCAGGAGAACACACATGCAATGACATTGGGTGTGGTTCATGAAAAGAACAGACATGAAGTGACACTGGTGGATCCATATGTGGTTTGTCAGGAGAACACACATGCAATGACATTGGGTGTGGTTCATGAAAAGAACACACATGCAATGACACTGGTAGATCCTTATGTGGTTCATGAAAAGAACAGACATGCAATGACATTGGGTGTGGTTCATGAAAAGAACAGACATGTAATGGCACTGGTGGATCCTGATGTGTGGTTCATGAAAAGAACATACATGCAATGACACGGGTGGATCCTTATGTGGTTTGTTTAGAAGAACACACATGCAATGACACTGGGTGTGGTTCATGAAAAGAAAAAGACATGCAATGACACTGGTGGATCCTTATGTGTGGTTCATGAAAAGAACAGACATGCAATGACACTGGTGGATCCTTATGTGGTTTGTTTAGAAGAACACACATGCAATGACACTAGGTCTGGTTCATGAAAAGAACAGACATGCAATGACACTGGTGGATCCTTATGTGGTTTGTTTAGAGGAACACACATGCAATGACATTGGGTGTGGTTCATGAAAAGAACAAACATGCAATGACACTTGGGGATCCTTATGTGTGGTGCATGAAAAGAACAGACATGCAATGACACTGGTGGATCCTTATGTGGTTTGTTTAGAAGAACACATATGAAATGACACTGCGTGTGGTTCACGAAAAGAACACACATCCAATGACACTGGTGGATCCTTATGTGGTTTGTTTAGAGGAACAGACATGCAATGACACCGGTGGATCCACATGCAGCTCATGAGAAGAACACACATCCAATGACATTGGTAGATCCTTATGTGGTTCATGAAAAGAACAGACATGCAGTGACACCGGGTGTGGTTCATGAAAAGAACAGACATGCAATGACACTGGGTGTTGTTCATGAAAAGAATGGACATCCAATGACTCTAGCTGTGTTTCATGAAAAGAACACACATGCAATGACACTGGGTGTGGTTCATGAAAAGAACAGACATGCAATGACACTGGTGGATCCTTATGTGTGGTTCATGAAAAGAACAGACATGCAATGACACTAGTGGATCCTTATGTGGTTTGTTTAGAGGAACAAACATGCAATGACGCTGGTGGATCCATGTGTGGTTCATGAGAAGAACACACATCCAATGACACTGGAGGATCCTTATGTGGTTTGTTTAGAGGAACAAACATGCAATCACACTAGGTGGATCCATATGTGGTTTATGGAAGTAACAGACACGCAATGACTCTAGCTGTGATTCATGAAAAGAACATACATGCAATGACACTGGTGGATCCATGTGTGGTTCATGAAAAGAACAGACATGCAATGACACTGGTGGATCCTTATGTGTTGTTCATCAAAAGAACAGACATGCAATGACACTAGTAGATCCATATGTGGTTTTTCAAGAGAACACACATGCAATGACATTGGGTGTGGTTCATGAAAAGAACAGACATGCAGTGACACTGGTGGATCCATATGTGGTTTGTTAGGAGAACACACATGCAATAACATTGGGTGTGGTTCATGAAAAGAACAGACATGCAGTGACACTGGTAGATCCTTATGTGGTTCATGAAAAGAACAGACATGCAATGACATTGGGTGTGATTCATGAAAATAACAGACAAGCAATGACACTGGTGGATCCTTATGTGTGGTTCATGAAAAGAACATACATGCAATGACACTGGTGGATCCTTATGTGGTTTGTTTAGAAGAACACACATGCAATGCCACTGGGTGTGGTTCATGAAAAGAACAGACATGCAATGACACTGGTGGATCCTTATGTGTGGTTTATGAAAAGAATAGACATGCAATGACACTGGTGGATCCTTATGTGGTTTGTTGAGAAGAACACACATGCAATGACACTAGGTGTGGTTCATGAAAAGAACAGACATGCAATGACACAGGTGGATCCTTATGTGGTTTGTTTAGAGGAACACACATGCAATGACATTGGGTGTGGTTCATGAAAAGAACAAACATGCAATGCCACATGGGGATCCTTATGTGTGGTGCATGAAAAGAACAGACATGCAATGACACTGGTGGATCCTTATGTGGTTTGTTTAGAAGAACACATATGCAATGACACTGCGTGTGGTTCATGAAAAGAACACACATCCAATGACACTGGTGGATCCATATGTGGTTTGTCAGGAGAACACACATGCAATGACATTGGGTGTGGTTCATGAAAAGAACAGACATGCAGTGACACTGGTGGATCCATATGTGGTTTGTCAGGAGAACACACATGCAATGACATTAGGTGTGGTTCATGAAAAGAACAGACATGCAGTGACACTGGTGGATCCATATGTGGTTTGTCAGGAGAACACACATGCAATGACATTGGGTGTGGTTCATGAAAAGAACAGACATGCAATGACACTGGTAGATCCTTATGTGGTTCATGAAAAGAACAGACATGCAATGACACTGGTAGATCCTTATGTGGTTCTTGAAAAGAACAGACATGCAATGACATTGGGTGTGGTTCATGAAAAGAACACACATGCAATGACACTGGTGGATCCTTATGTGTGGTTCATGAAAAGAATATACATGCAATGACACTGGTGGATCCTTATGTGGTTTGTTTAGAAGAACACACATGCAATGACACTGGGTGTGGTTGATGAAAAGAACAGACATGCAATGACACTGGTGGATCCTTATGTGTGGTTCATGAAAAGAACAGACATGCAATGACACTGGTAGATCCTTATGTGGTTTGATTAGAAGAACACATATGCAATGACACTGGGTGTGGTTCATGAAAAGAATAGACATGCAATGACACTGGTGGATCCTTATGTGGTTTGTTTAGAGGAACACACATGCAATGACATTGGGTGTGGTTCATGAAAAGAACAGACATGCCATGACACTCGTGGATCCTTATGTGTGGTGCATGAAAAGAACAGACATGCAATGATACTGGTGGATCCTTATGTGGTTTGTTTAGAAGACCACACATGCAATGACACTGGGTGTGGTTCATGAAAAGAACACACATCCAATGACACTGGTGGATCCTTATGTGGTTTGTTTAGAGGAACACACATGCAATGACACCGGTGGATCCACGTGTGGTTCATGAGAAGAACACACATCCAATGACATTGGCAGATCCTTATGTGGTTCATGAAAAGAACAGACATGCAGTGACACCGGGTGTGGTTCATGAAAAGAACAAACATGCAATGACACTAGGTGTTGTTCATGAAAAGAATAGACATCCAATGACTCTAGCTGTGGTTCATGAAAAGAACACACATGCAATGACACTGGGTGTGGTTCATGAAAAGAACAGACATGCAATGACACTGGTGGATCCATATGTGTGGTTCATGAAAAGAACAGACATGCAATGACACTGGTGGATCCTTATGTGGTTTTTTTAGAGGAACAAACATGCAATGACACTGGTGGATCCATGTGTGGTTCATGAGAAGAACACACATCCATTGACACTGGAGGATCCTTATGTGGTTTGTTTAGAGTAACAGACATGCAATCACACTAGGTGGATCCATATGTGGTTTATGGAAGTAACAGACACACAATGACTCTAGCTGTGATTCATGAAAAGAACATACATGCAATGACACTGGTGGATCCATGTGTGGTTCATGAAAAGAACAGAAATGCAATCACACTAGTGTATCCTTATGTGTGGTTCATGAAAAGAATATACATGAAATGACACTGGTGGATCCATATGGGGTTTGTCAGGAGAACACACATGCAATGACATTGGGTGTGGTTCATGAAAAGAATAGACATGCAGTGACACTGGTGGATCCATATGTGGTTTGTCAGGAGAACACACATGCAATGACATTGGGTGTGGTTCATGAAAAGAATAGACATACAATGACACTAGTAGATCCTTATGTGGTTCATGAAAAGAACAGACATGCAATGACATTGGGTGTGGTTCATGAAAAGAACACACATGCAATGACACTGGTGGATCCTTATGTGTGGTTCATGAAAAGAACATACAAGCAATGACACTGGTGGATCCTTATGTGGTTTGTTTAGAAGAACACACATGCAATGACACTGGGTGTGGTTCATGAAAAGAATAGACATGCAATCACATTGGTGGATCCTTATGTGTGGTTCATGAAAAGAACAGACATGCAATGACACTGGTGGATCCTTATGTGGTTTGTTTAGAAGAACACACATGCAATGACACTGGGTGTGGTTCATGAAAAGAACAGACATGCAATGACACTAGTGGATCCTTATGTGATTTGTTAAGAGGAACACACATGCAATGACATTGGGTGTGGTTCATGAAAAGAACAGACATGCAATGACACTCGTGGATCCTTATGTGTGGTGCATGAAAAGAACAGACATGCAATGATACTAATGGATCCTTATGTGGTTTGTTTAGAAGAACACACATGCAATGACACTGGGTGTGGTTCATGAAAAGAACACACATCCAATGACACTGGTGGATCCTTATGTGGTTTTATTAGAGGAACACACATGCAATGACACCGGTGGATCCACGTGTGGTTCATGAGAAGAACACACATCCAATGACATTGGCAGATCCTTACGTGGTTCTTGAAAAGAACAGACATGCAGTGACACCGGGTGTGGTTCATGAAAAGAACAGACATGCAATGACACTGGGTGTTGTTCATAAAAAGAATAGACACCCAATGAATCTAGCTGTGGTTCATGAAAAGAACACACATGCAATGACACTGGGTGTGGTTCATGAAAAGAACACACATGCAATGACACTGGTGGATCCATATGTGTGGTTCATGAAAAGAACAAACATGCAATGACACTGGTGGATCCTTATGTGGTTTGTTTAGAGGAACAAACATGCAATGACACTGGTGGATCCATGTGTGGTTCATGAGAAGAACACACATCCAATGACACTGGAGGATCCTTATGTGGTTTGTTTAGAGGAACAAACATGCAATCACACTAGGTGGATCCATATGTGGTTTATGGAAGTAACAGACACACAATAACTCTAGCTGTGATTCATGAAAAGAACATACATGCAATGACACTGGTGGATCCATGTGTGGTTCATGAAAAGAAGAGACATGCAATCACACTGGTGTATCCTTATGTGTGGTTCATGAAAAGAACATACATGCAATGACACTGGTGGATCCATATGTGGTTTGTCAGGAGAACACACATGCAATGACATTGGGTGTGGTTCATGAAAAGAACAGACATGCAGTGACACTGGTGGATCCATATGTGGTTTGTCAGGAGAACACACATGCAATGACATTGGGTGTGGTTCATGAAAAGAATAGACATGCAATGACACTGGTAGATCCTTATGTGGTTCATGAAAAGAACAGACACGCAATGACATTGTGTATGGTTCATGAAAAGAACACACATGCAATGACACTGGTGGATCCTTATGTGTGGTTCATGAAAAGAACATACATGCAATGACACTGGTGGATCCTTATGTGGTTTGTTTAGAAGAACACACATGCAATGACACTGGGTGTGGTTCATGAAAAGAACAGACATGCAATGACACTGGTGGATAATTATGTGTGGTTCATGAAAAGAACAGACATGCAATGACACTGGTGGATCCTTATGTGGTTTGTTTAGAAGAACACACATGCAATGACACTGGGTGTGGTTCATGAAAAGAACAGACATGCAATGACACTGGTTGATCCTTATGTGGTTTGTTTAGAGGAACACACATGAAATGACATTGGGTGTGGTTCATGAAAAGAACAGAGATGCAATGACACTCGGGGATCCTTATGTGTGGGGCATGAAAAGAACAAACTTGCAATGACACTGGTGGATCCTTATGTGGTTTGTTTAGAAGAACACATATGCAATGACACTGTCTGTGGTTCATGAAAAGAACACACATCCAATGACACTGGTGGATCCTTATGTGGTTTGTTTAGAGGAACAGACATGTAATGACACCGGTGGATCCACATGTGGTTCAAGAGAAGAACACACATCCAATGACACTGGTAGATCATTATGTGGTTCATGAAAAGAACAGGCATGGAGTGACACCGGGTGTGGTTCATGAAAAGAACAGACATGCAATGACACTGGGTGTTGTTCATGAAAAGAATAGACATCCAATGACTCTAGCTGTGGTTCATGAAAAGAACAGACACGCAATGACATTGGGTGTGGTTCATGAAAAGAACAGACATGCCATGACACTGGTGGATCCTTATGTGTGGTTCATGAAAAGAACAGACATGCAATGACAGTGGTGGATCCTTATGTGGTTTGTTTAGAAGAACACACATGCAATGACACTGGGTGTGGTTCATGAAAAGGACAGACATGCAATGACACTCATGGATCCTTATGTGTGGTGCATGAAAAGAACAGACATGCAATGATAATGGTGGATCCTTATGTGTGGTTCATGAAAAGAACAGACATGCAATGACACTGGTGGATCCTTATGTGGTTTGTTTAGAAGAACACATCTGCAATGACACTGCGTGTGGTTCATGAAAAGAACACACATCCAATGACACTGGTGGATCCTTATGTGGTTTGTTTAGAGGAACAGACATGCAATGACACCGGTGGATCCACATGTGGTTCATGAGAAGAACACACATCTAATGACATTGGTAGATCCTTATGTGGTTCATGAAAAGAACACACATGCAGTGACACCGGGTCTGGTTCATGAAAAGAATAGACATGCAATGACACTGGGTGTTGTTCATCAAAAGAATAGACATCCAATGACTCTAGCTGTGTTTCATGAAAAGAACACACATGCAATGACATTGGATGTGGTTCATGAAAAGAACATACATGCAATGACACTGGTGGATCCTTATGTGTGGTTCATGAAAAGAACAGACATGCAATGACACTGGTGGATCCTTATGTGGTTTGTTTAGAGGAACAAACATGCAATGACACTAGTGGATCCATGTGTGGTTCATGAGAAGAACACACATCCAAGGACACTGGAGGATCCTTATGTGGTTTGTTTAGAGGAACAGACATGCAATCACACTAGGTGGATCATATGTGGTTTATGGAAGTAACAGACACGCAATGACTCTAGCTGTGATTCATGAAAAGAACATACATGCAATGACACTGGTGGATCCATGTGTGGTTCATGAAAAGAACAGACATGCAATGACACTGGTGGATCCTTATGTGTTGTTCATGAAAAGAACAGACATGCAATGACACTGGTGGATCCATATGTGGTTTGTCAGGAGAACACACATGCAATGACATTGGGTGTGGTTCATGAAAAGAACAGACATGCAGTGACACTGGTGGATCCATATGTGGTTTGTTAGGAGAACACACATGCAATGACATTGGGTGTGGATCATGAAAAGAAACAGCATGCAAAGTGACCGGTGGATCCATATGTGGTTTGTCAGGAGAACACACATGCAATGACATTGGGTGTGGTTCATGAAAAGAACAGACATGCAATGACACTGGTAGATCCTTATGTGGTTCATGAAAAGAACAGACATGCAATGACACTGGTAGATCCTTATGTGGTTCTTGAAAAGAACAGACATGCAATGACATTGGGTGTGGTTCATGAAAAGAACACACATGCAATGACACTGGTGGATCCTTATGTGTGGTTCATGAAAAGAATATACATGCAATGACACTGGTGGATCCTTATGTGGTTTGTTTAGAAGAACACACATGCAATGACACTGGGTGTGGTTCATGAAAAGAACAGACATGCAATGACACTGGTGGATCCTTATGTGTGGTTCATGAAAAGAACAGACATGCAATGACACTGGTAGATCCTTATGTGGTTTGTTTAGAAGAACACACATGCAATGACACTGGGTGTGGTTCATGAAAAGAACAGACATGCAATGACACTGGTGGATCCTTATGTGGTTTGTTTAGAGGAACACACATGCAATGACATTGGGTGTGTTTCATGAAAAGAACAGACATGCAATGACAATCGGGGATCCTTATGTGTGGTGCATGAAAAGAACAGACATGCAATGACACTGGTGGATCCTTATGTGGTTTGTTTAGAAGAACACACATGCAATGACACTGGGTGTGGTTCATGAAAGAACACACATCCAATGACTCTGGTGGATCCTTATGTGGTTTGTTTAGAGGAACACACATGCAATGACACCGGTGGATCCACGTGTGGTTCATGAGAAGAACACACATCCAATGACATTGGCAGATCCTTACGTGGTTCATGAAAAGAACAGACATGAAGTGACACCGGGTGTGGTTCATGAAAAGAACACACATGCAATGACACTGGGTGTTGTTCATGAAATGAATAGACATCCAATGAATCTAGCTGTGGTTCATGAAAAGAACAGACATGCAATGACACTGCGTGTGGTTCATGAAAAGAACAGACATGCAATGACACTGGTGGATCCATATGTGTGGTTCATGAAAAGAACAGACATTGAATGACACTGGTGGATCCTTCTGTGGTTTGTTTAGAGGAACAAACATGCAATGACACTGGTGGATCCATGTGTGGTTCATGAGAAGAACACACATCCAATGACACTGGTGGATCCTTATGTGGTTTGTTTAGAGGAACAGACATGCAATCACACTAGGTGGATCCATATGTGGTTTATGGAAGTAACAGACACATAATGACTCTAGCTGTGATTCATGAAAAGAACATACATGCAATGACACTGGTGGATCCATGTGTGGTTCATGAAAAGAACAGACATCTAATCACACTGGTGTATCCTTATGTGTGGTTCATGAAAAGAACATACATGAAATGACACTGGTGGATCCATATGTGGTTTGTCAGGAGAACACACATGCAATGACATTGGGTGTGGTTCATGAAAAGAATAGACATGCAGTGACACTGGTGGATCCATATGTGGTTTGTCAGGAGAACACACATGCAATGACATTGGGTGTGGTTCATGAAAAGAATAGACATGCAATGACACTAGTAGATCCTTATGTGGTTCATGAAAAGAACAGACATGCAATGACATTGGGTGTGGTTCATGAAAAGAACACACATGCAATGACACTGGTGGATCCTTATGTGTGGTTCATGAAAAGAACATACAAGCAATGACACTGGTGGATCCTTATGTGGTTTGTTTAGAAGAACACACATGCAATGACACTGGGTGTGGTTCATGAAAAGAATAGACATGCAATCACATTGGTGGATCCTTATGTGTGGTTCATGAAAAGAACAGACATGCAATGACACTGGTGGATCCTTATGTGGTTTGTTTAGAAGAACACACATGCAATGACACTGGGTGTGGTTCATGAAAAGAACAGACATGCAATGACACTAGTGGATCCTTATGTGATTTGTTAAGAGGAACACACATGCAATGACATTGGGTGTGGTTCATGAAAAGAACAGACATGCAATGACACTCGTGGATCCTTATGTGTGGTGCATGAAAAGAACAGACATGCAATGATACTAATGGATCCTTATGTGGTTTGTTTAGAAGAACACACATGCAATGACACTGGGTGTGGTTCATGAAAAGAACACACATCCAATGACACTGGTGGATCCTTATGTGGTTTTATTAGAGGAACACACATGCAATGACACCGGTGGATCCACGTGTGGTTCATGAGAAGAACACACATCCAATGACATTGGCAGATCCTTACGTGGTTCTTGAAAAGAACAGACATGCAGTGACACCGGGTGTGGTTCATGAAAAGAACAGACATGCAATGACACTGGGTGTTGTTCATGAAAAGAATAGACACCCAATGAATCTAGCTGTGGTTCATGAAAATAACACACATGCAATGACACTGGGTGTGGTTCATGAAAAGAACACACATGCAATGACACTGGTGGATCCATATGTGTGGTTCATGAAAATAACAAACATGCAATGACACTGGTGGATCCTTATGTGGTTTGTTTAGAGGAACAAACATGCAATGACACTGGTGGATCCATGTGTGGTTCATGAGAAGAACACACATCCAATGACACTGGAGGATCCTTATGTGGTTTGTTTAGAGGAACAAACATGCAATCACACTAGGTGGATCCATATGTGGTTTATGGAAGTAACAGACACACAATAACTCTAGCTGTGATTCATGAAAAGAACATACATGCAATGACACTGGTGGATCCATGTGTGGTTCATGAAAAGAAGAGACATGCAATCACACTGGTGTATCCTTATGTGTGGTTCATGAAAAGAACATACATGCAATGACACTGGTGGATCCATATGTGGTTTGTCAGGAGAACACACATGCAATGACATTGGGTGTGGTTCATGAAAAGAACAGACATGCAGTGACACTGGTGGATCCATATGTGGTTTGTCAGGAGAACACACATGCAATGACATTGGGTGTGGTTCATGAAAAGAATAGACATGCAATGACACTGGTAGATCCTTATGTGGTTCATGAAAAGAACAGACACGCAATGACATTGTGTATGGTTCATGAAAAGAACACACATGCAATGACACTGGTGGATCCTTATGTGGTTCATGAAAAGAACATACATGCAATGACACTGGTGGATCCTTATGTGGTTTGTTTAGAAGAACACACATGCAATGACACTGGGTGTGGTTCATGAAAAGAACAGACATGCAATGACACTGGTGGATAATTATGTGTGGTTCATGAAAAGAACAGACATGCAATGACACTGGTGGATCCTTATGTGGTTTGTTTAGAAGAACACACATGCAATGACACTGGGTGTGGTTCATGAAAAGAACAGACATGCAATGACACTGGTTGATCCTTATGTGGTTTGTTTAGAGGAACACACATGAAATGACATTGGGTGTGGTTCATGAAAAGAACAGAGATGCAATGACACTCGGGGATCCTTATGTGTGGGGCATGAAAAGAACAAACTTGCAATGACACTGGTGGATCCTTATGTGGTTTGTTTAGAAGAACACATATGCAATGACACTGTCTGTGGTTCATGAAAAGAACACACATCCAATGACACTGGTGGATCCTTATGTGGTTTGTTTAGAGGAACAGACATGTAATGACACCGGTGGATCCACATGTGGTTCAAGAGAAGAACACACATCCAATGACACTGGTAGATCATTATGTGGTTCATGAAAAGAACAGGCATGGAGTGACACCGGGTGTGGTTCATGAAAAGAACAGACATGCAATGACACTGGGTGTTGTTCATGAAAAGAATAGACATCCAATGACTCTAGGCATGGTTCATGAAAAGAAACAGACCATAATGACATTGGGTGTTGTTAATGACAAGAACAGACATGCCATGACACTGGTGGATCCTTATGTGGTTCATGAAAAGAACAGACATGCAATGACAGTGGTGGATCCTTATGTGGTTTGTTTAGAAGAACACACATGCAATGACACTGGGTGTGGTTCATGAAAAGGACAGACATGCAATGACACTCATGGATCCTTATGTGTGGTGCATGAAAAGAACAGACATGCAATGATAATGGTGGATCCTTATGTGTGGTTCATGAAAAGAACAGACATGCAATGACACTGGTGGATCCTTATGTGGTTTGTTTAGAAGAACACATATGCAATGACACTGCGTGTGGTTCATGAAAAGAACACACATCCAATGACACTGGTGGATCCTTATGTGGTTTGTTTAGAGGAACAGACATGCAATGACACCGGTGGATCCACATGTGGTTCATGAGAAGAACACACATCTAATGACATTGGTAGATCCTTATGTGGTTCATGAAAAGAACACACATGCAGTGACACCAGGTCTGGTTCATGAAAAGAATAGACATGCAATGACACTGGGTGTTGTTCATCAAAAGAATAGACATCCAATGACTCTAGCTGTGTTTCATGAAAAGAACACACATGCAAAGACATTGGATGTGGTTCATGAAAAGAACATACATGCAATGACACTGGTGGATCCTTATGTGTGGTTCATGAAAAGAACAGACATGCAATGACACTGGTGGATCCTTATGTGGTTTGTTTAGAGGAACAAACATGCAATGACACTAGTGGATCCATGTGTGGTTCATGAGAAGAACACACATCCGAGGACACTGGAGGATCCTTATGTGGTTTGTTTAGAGGAACAGACATGCAATCACACTAGGTGGATCATATGTGGTTTATGGAAATGAACACGCATAATGACTCTATTGTGATTCATGAAAAGAACATACATGCAATGACACTGGTGGATCCATGTGTGGTTCATGAAAAGAACAGACATGCAATGACACTGGTGGATCCTTATGTGTTGTTCATGAAAAGAACAGACATGCAATGACACTGGTGGATCCATATGTGGTTTGTCAGGAGAACACACATGCAATGACATTGGGTGTGGTTCATGAAAAGAACAGACATGCAGTGACACTGGTGGATCCATATGTGGTTTGTTAGGAGAACACACATGCAATGACATTGGGTGTGGATCATGAAAAGAACAGGCATGCAGTGACACTGGTGGATCCATATGTGGTTTGTCAGGAGAACACACATGCAATGACATTGGGTGTGGTTCATGAAAAGAACAGACATGCAATGACACTGGTAGATCCTTATGTGGTTCATGAAAAGAACAGACATGCAATGACACTGGTAGATCCTTATGTGGTTCTTGAAAAGAACAGACATGCAATGACATTGGGTGTGGTTCATGAAAAGAACACACATGCAATGACACTGGTGGATCCTTATGTGTGGTTCATGAAAAGAATATACATGCAATGACACTGGTGGATCCTTATGTGGTTTGTTTAGAAGAACACACATGCAATGACACTGGGTGTGGTTCATGAAAAGAACAGACATGCAATGACACTGGTGGATCCTTATGTGTGGTTCATGAAAAGAACAGACATGCAATGACACTGGTAGATCCTTATGTGGTTTGTTTAGAAGAACACACATGCAATGACACTGGGTGTGGTTAATGAAAAGAACAGACATGCAATGACACTGGTGGATCCTTATGTGGTTTGTTTAGAGGAACACACATGCAATGACATTGGGTGTGTTTCATGAAAAGAACAGACATGCAATGACAATCGGGGATCCTTATGTGTGGTGCATGAAAAGAACAGACATGCAATGACACTGGTAGATCCTTATGTGGTTTGTTTAGAAGAACACACATGCAATGACACTGGGTGTGGTTCATGAAAAGAACACACATCCAATGACACTGGTGGATCCTTATGTGGTTTGTTTAGAGGAACACACATGCAATGACACCGGTGGATCCACGTGTGGTTCATGAGAAGAACACACATCCAATGACATTGGCAGATCCTTACGTGGTTCATGAAAAGAACAGACATGCAGTGACACCGGGTGTGGTTCATGAAAAGAACACACATGCAATGACACTTGGTGTTGTTCATGAAATGAATAGACATCCAATGAATCTAGCTGTGGTTCATGAAAAGAACAGACATGCAATGACACTGCGTGTGGTTCATGAAAAGAACAGACATGCAATGACACTGGTGGATCCATATGTGTGGTTCATGAAAAGAACAGACATTGAATGACACTGGTGGATCCTTCTGTGGTTTGTTTAGAGGAACAAACATGCAATGACACTGGTGGATCCATGTGTGGTTCATGAGAAGAACACACATCCAATGACACTGGTGGATCCTTATGTGGTTTGTTTAGAGGAACAGACATGCAATCACACTAGGTGGATCCATATGTGGTTTATGGAAGTAACAGACACACAATGACTCTAGCTGTGATTCATGAAAAGAACATACATGCAATGACACTGGTGGATCCATGTGTGGTTCATGAAAAGAACAGACATCTAATCACACTGGTGTATCCTTATGTGTGGTTCATGAAAAGAACATACATGAAATGACACTGGTGGATCCATATGTGGTTTGTCAGGAGAACACACATGCAATGACATTGGGTGTGGTTCATGAAAAGAATAGACATGCAGTGACACTGGTGGATCCATATGTGGTTTGTCAGGAGAACACACATGCAATGACATTGGGTGTGGTTCAAGAAAATAATAGACATGCAATGACACTAGTAGATCCTTATGTGGTTCATGAAAAGAACAGACATGCAATGACATTGTGTGTGGTTCATGAAAAGAACACACATGCAATGACACTGGTGGATCCTTATGTGTGGTTCATGAAAAGAACATACATGCAATGACACTGGTGGATCCTTATGTGGTTTGTTTAGAAGAACACACATGCAATGACACTAGGTGTGGTTCATGAAAAGAACAGACATGCAATGACACTGGTGGATAATTATGTGTGGTTCATGAAAAGAACAGACATGCAATGACACTGGTGGATCCTTATGTGGTTTGTTTAGAAGAACACACATGCAATGACACTGGGTGTGATTCATGAAAAGAACAGACATGCAATGACACTGGTGGATCCTTATGTGGTTTGTTTAGAGGAACACACATGCAATGACATTGGGTGTGGTTCATGAAAAGAACAGACATGCAACGACACTCGGGGATCCTTATGTGTGGGGCATGAAAAGAACAAACATGCAATGACACTGGTGGATCCTTATGTGGTTTGTTTAGAAGAACACATATGCAATGACACTGTCTGTGGTTCATGAAAAGAACACACATCCAATGACACTGGTGGATCCTTATGTGGTTTGTTTAGAGGAACATACATGTAATGACACAGGTGGATCCACATGTGGTTCCTGAGAAGAACACACATCCAATGACACTGGTAGATCATTATGTGGTTCATGAAAAGAACAGACATGGAGTGACACCGGGTGTGGTTCATGAAAAGAACAGACATGCAATGACACTGGGTGTTGTTCATGAAAAGAATAGAAATCCAATGACTCTAGCTGCGGTTCATGAAAAGATTAGACAAGCAATGACATTGGGTGTGGTTCATGAAAAGAACAGACATGCCATGACACTGGTGGATCCTTATGTGTGGTTCATGAAAAGAACAGACATGCAATGACACTGGTGGATCCTTATGTGGTTTGTTTAGAAGAACACACATGCAATGACACTGGGTGTGGTTCATGAAAAGGACAGACATGCAATGACACTCATGGATCCTTATGTGTGGTGCATGAAAAGAACAGACATGCAATGATAATGGTGGATCCTTATGTGGTTTGTTTAGAGGAACACACATGCAATGACATTGGCTGTGGTTCCTGAAAAGAACAGACATGCAATGGCACTGGTGGATCCTTATATGGTTTGTTTAGAAAAACACACATGTAATGACACTGGGTGTGGTTCATGAAAAGAACACACATCCAATGACACTGGTGGATCCTTATGTGGTTTGTTTAGAGGAACACACATGCAATGACACCGGTGGATCCACGTGTGGTTCATGAGAAGAACACACATCCAATGACACCGGTAGATCCTTATGTGGTTCATGAAAAGAACAGACATGTAGTGACACCGGGTGTGGTTCATGAAAAGAACAAACATGCAATGACACTGGTAGATCCTTATGTGGTTCATGAAAAGAACAGACATGCAATGACATTGGGTGTGGTTCATGAAAAGAACACACATGCAATGACACTGGTGGATCCTTATGTGTGGTTCATGAAAAGAACATACATGTAATGACACTGGTGGATCCTTATGTGGTTTGTTTAGAAGAACACACATGCAATGACACTGGGTGTGGTTCATGAAAAGAACAGACATGCAATGACACTGGTGGATCCTTATGTGTGGTTCATGAAAAGAATAGACATGCAGTGACACTGGTGGATCCTTATGTGGTTTGTTTAGAAGAACACACATGCAATGACACTAGGTGTGGTTCATGAAAAGGGCAGACATGCAATGACACTGGTGGATCCTTATGTGGTTTGTTTAGAGGAACACACATGCAATGACATTGGGTGTGGCTCATGAAAATAACAGACATGCAATGACACTAGTGGATCCTTATGTGTGGTGCATGAAAGGATTAGACATGCAATGATACCGGTGGATCCTTATGTGGTTTGTTTAGAAGAACACACATGCAATGACACTGGGTGTGGTTCATGAAAAGAACACACATCCAATGACACTGGTGGATCCTTATGTGGTTTGTTTAGAGGAACACACATGCAATGACACCGTTGCATCCACGTGTGGTTCATGAGAAGAACACACATCCAATGACACTGGTAGATCCGTATGTGGTTCATGAAAAGAACAGACATGCAGTGATACCGGGTGTGGTTCATGAAAAGAACAGACATGCAATGACACTAGGTGTTGTTCATGAAAAGAATAGACATCCAATGACTCTAGCTGTGGTTCATGAAAAGAACACACATGCAATGACATTGGGTTTGGTTCATGAAAAGAACAGACATGCAATGATACTGGTGGATCCTTATGTGTGGTTCATGAAAAGAACATACATGCAATGACACTGGTGGATCCTTATGTGGTTTGTTTAGAGGAACAAACATGCAATGACACTGGTGGATCCATGTGTGGTTCATGAGAAGAACACACATCCAATGACACTGGAGGATCCTTATGTGGTTTGTTTAGAGGAACAAACATGCAATCACACTAGGTGGATCCATATGTGGTTTATGGAAGTAACAGACACGCAATGACTCTAGCTGTGATTCATGAAAAGAACATACATATTATGACACTGGTGAATCCATGTGTGGTTCATGAAAAGAACAGACACGCAATGACACTGGTGCATCCTTATGTGTTGTTCATGAAAAGAACAGACATGCAATGACACTGGTGGATCCATATGTGGTTTGTTAGGAGAACACACATGCAATGACATTGGGTGTGGTTCATGAAAAGAACAGACATGCAATGATACTGGTGGATCCTTATGTGTGGTTCATGAAAAGAACATACATGCAATGACACTGGTGGATCCTTATGTGGTTTGTTTAGAGGAACAAACATGCAATGACACTGGTGGATCCATGTGTGGTTCATGAGAAGAACACACATCCAATGACACTGGAGGATCCTTATGTGGTTTGTTTAGAGGAACAAACATGCAATCAAACTAGGTGGATCCATATGTGGTTTATGGAAGTAACAGACATGCAATGACTCTAGCTGTGATTCATGAAAAGAACATACATGTTATGACACTGGTGAACCCATGTGTGGTTCATGAAAAGAACAGACATGCAATGACACTGGTGCATCCTTATGTGTTGTTCATGAAAAGAACAGACATGCAATGACACTGGTGGATCCATATGTGGTTTGTCAGGAGAACACACATGCAATGACATTGGGTGTGGTTCATGAAAAGAACAGACATGCAGTGACACTGGTGGATCCATATGTGGTTTGTCAGGAGAACACGCATGCAATGACATTGGGTGTGGTTCATGAAAAGAATAGACATGCAATGACACTGGTAGATCCTTATGTGGTTCATGAAACGAATAGACATGCAATCACATTGGGTGTGGTTCATGAAAAGAACAGACATGCAATGACACTGGTGGATCCTTATGTGTGGTTCATGAAAAGAACAGACATGCAATGACACGGGTGGATCCTTATGTGGTTTGTTTAGAAGAACACACATGCAATGACACTGGGTGTGGTTCATGAAAAGAACAGACAAGCAATGACACTGGTGGATCCTTATGTGTGGTTCATGAAAAGAACAGACATGCAATGACACTGGTGGATCCTTATGTGGTTTGTTTAGAATAACACACATGCAATGACACTGGGTGTGGTTCATGAAAAGAACAAACATGCAATGACACTGGTGGATCCTTATGTGGTTTGTTTAGAGGAACACACATGCAATGACATTGGGCGTGGTTCATGAAAATAACAGACATGTAATGACACTCGGGGATCCTTATGTGTGGTGCATGAAAAGAACAGACTTGCAATGACACTGGTGGATCCTTATGTGGTTTGTTTAGAAGAACACACATGCAATGACACTGCGTGTGGTTCATGAAAAGAACACACATCCAATGACACTGGTGGATCCTTATGTGGTTTGTTTAGAGGAACAGACATGCAATGACACCGGTGGATCCACATGTGGTTCATGAAAAGAATAGACATGCAAGGACACTGGTGGATCCTTATGTGTGGTTCATGAAAACAACATACATGCAATGACACTTGTTGATCCTTATGTGGTTTGTTTAGAGGAACAAACATGCAATGACACTGGTGGATCCATGTGTGGTTCATGAGAAGAACACACATCCAATGACACTGGTGGATCCTTATGTGGTTTGTTTAGAGGAACAAACATGCAATCACACTAGGTGGATCCATATGTGGTTTATGGAAGTAACAGACATGCAATGACTCTAGCTGTGATTCATGAAAAGAACATACATGCAATGACACTGGTGGATCCATGTGTCGTTCATGAAAAGAACAGACATGCAATGACACTGGTGGATCCATGTGTGGTTTGTCAGGAGAACACACATGCAATGACATTGGGTGTGGTTCATGAAAAGAACAGACATGCAATGACACTGGTGGATCCATATGTGGTTTGTCAGGAGAACACACATGCAATGACATTGGGTGTGGTTCATGAAAAGAACAGACATGCAATGACACTGGTAAATCCTTATGTGGTTCATGAAAAGAACGAACATGCAATGACATTGGGTGTGGTTCATGAAACGAACAGACATGCAATGACACTGGTGGATCCTTATGTGTGGTTCATGAAAAGAACAGACATGCAATTACACTAGTGGATCCTTATGTGGTTTGTTTAGAAGAACACACATGCAATGACACTTGGTGTGGTTCATGAAAAGAACAGACATACAATGAAACTAGTGGATCCTTATGTGTGGTTCATGAAAAGAACAGACATGTAATGACACTGGTGGATCCTTATGTGGTTTGTTTAGAAGAACACACATGCAATGACACTGGGTGTGGTTCATGAAAAGAACAGGCATGCAATGACACTAACGATCCTTATGTGGTTTGTTTAGAGGAACACACATGCAATGACATTGGGTGTGGTTCATGAAAAGAACAGACATGCAATGACACTCGTGGATCCTTATGTGTGGTTCATGAAAAGAACACACATCCAATGACACTAGTGGATCCTTATGTGGTTTGTTTAGAGGAACACACATGCAATGACACCGGTGGATCCACGTGTGGTTCATGAGAAGAACACACATCCAATGACACTGGTAGATCCTTATGTGGTTCATGAAAAGAACAGACATGCAGTGACACCGGGTGTGGTTCATGAAAAGAACAGACATGCAATGACACTGGGTGTTGTTCATGAAAAGAATAGACATCCAATGACTCTAGTTGTGGTTCATGAAAAGAACGCACATGCAATGACACTGGGTGTGGTTCATGAAAAGAACAGACATGCAATGACACTGGTGGATCCTTATGTATCGTTCATGAAAAGAACAGACATGCAATGACACTGGTGGATCCTTATGTGGTTTGTTTAGAGGAACAAACATGCAATGACACTGGTAGATCCATGTGTGGTTTATGAGAAGAACACACATACAATGACACTGGAGGATCCTTATGTGGTTTGTTTAGAGGAACAGACATGCAGTAACACTAGGTGGATCTATATGTGGTTTATGGAAGTAACAGACATGCAATGACTCTAGATGTGATTCATGAAAAGAACATACATGCAATGACACTGGTGGATCCATGTGTGGTTCATGAAAAGAACAGACATGCAATGACACTGGTGGATCCTTATGTGTTGTTCATGAAAAGAACAGACATGCAATAACACTGGTGGATCCATATGTGGTTTGTCAGGAGAACACACATGCAATGACATTGGGTGTGGTTCATGAAAAGAACAGACATGTAGTGACACTGGTGGATCCATATGTGGTTTGTCAGGAGAACACACATGCAATGACATTGGGTGTGGTTCATGAAAAGAACACACATGCAATGACACTGGTAGATCCTTATGTGGTTCATGAAAAGAATATACATGTAATGACATTGGGTGTGGTTCTTGAAAAGAACAGACATGCAATGACACTAGTGGATCCTTATGTGTGGTTCATGAAAAGAACAGACATGCAATGACACGGGTGGATCCTTATGTGGTTTGTTTAGAAGAACACACAGGCAATGACACTGGGTGTGGTTCATGAAAAGAACAGACAAGCAATGACACTGGTGGATCCTTATGTGTGGTTCATGAAAAGAACAGACATGCAATGACACTGGTGGATCCTTATGTGGTTTGTTTAGAATAACACACATGCAATGACACTGGGTGTGGTTCATGAAAAGAACACACATCCAATGACACTGGTGGATCCTTATGTGGTTTATTTAGAGGAACACACATGCAATGACACCGTTGCATCCACGTGTGGTTCATGAGAAGAACACACATCCAATGACACCGGTAGATCCTTATGTGGTTCATGAAAAGAACAGACATGTAGTGATACCAGGTGTGGTTCATGAAAAGAACAGACATGCAATGACACTGGGTGTTGTTCATTAAAAGAATAGACATCCAATGACTCTAGCTGTGGTTCATGAAAAGAACACACATGCATTGACACTGGGTGTGGTTCATGAAAAGAACAGACATGCAATGATACTGGTGGATCCTTATGTGTGGTTCATGAAAAGAACATACATGCAATGACACTTGTTGATCCTTATGTGGTTTGTTTAGAGGAACAAACATGCAATGACACTGGTGGATCCATGTGTGGTTCATGATAAGAACACACATCCAATGACACTGGTGCATCCTTATGTGGTTTGTTTAGAGGAACAGACATGCAATCACACTAGGTGGATCCATATGTGGTTTATGGAAGTAACAGACATGCAATGACTCTAGTTGTGATTCATGAAAAGAACATACATGCAATGACACTCGTGGATCCATGTGTCGTTCATGAAAAGAACAGACATGCAATGACACTGGTGGATCCTTATGTGTGGTTCATGAAAAGAACAGACATGCAATGACACAAGTGGATCCATATGTGGTTTGTCAGGAGAACACACATGCAATGACATTGGGTGTTGTTCATGAAAAGAACAGACATGCAATGACACTGGTGGATCCATATGTGGTTTGTCAGGAGAACACACATGCAATGAGATTGGGTGTGGTTCATGAAAAGAACAGACATGCAATGACAATGGTAGATCCTTATGTGGTTCATGAAAAGAACAAACATGCAATGACATTGGGTGTGGTTCATGAAACGAACAGACATGCAATGACACTGGTGGATCCTTATGTGTGGTTCATGAAAAGAACAGACATGCAATGACACTGGTGGATCCTTATGTGGTTTGTTTAGAAGAACACACAGGCAATGACACTGGGTGTGGTTCATGAAAAGAACAGACAAGCAATGACATTGGTGGATCCTTATGTGTGGTTCATGAAAAGAACAGACATGCAATGACACTGGTGGATCCTTATGTGGTTTGTTTAGAATAACACACATGCAATGACACTGGGTGTGGTTCATGAAAAGAACAGACATGCAATGACACTGGTGGATCCTTATGTGGTTTGTTTAGAGGAACACACATGCAATGACATTAGGCGTAGTTCATGAAAATAACAGACATGCAATGACACTCGGGGATCCTTATGTGTGGTGCATGAAAAGAACAGACATGCAATGACACTGGTGGATCCTTATGTGGTTTGTTTAGAAGAACACACATGCAATGACACTGGGTGTGGTTCATGAAAAGAACAGACATGCAATGACACTGGTGGATCCTTATGTGGTTTGTTTAGAGGAACACACATGCAATGACATTGGGCGTGGTTCATGAAAATAACAGACATGTAATGACACTCGGGGATCCTTATGTGTGGCGAATGAAAAGAACAGACATGCAATGACACTGGTGGATCCTTATGTGGTTTGTTTAGAAGAATACACATGCAATGACACTGCGTGTGGTTCATGAAAAGAACACACATCCAATGACACTGGTGGATCCTTATGTGGTTTGTTTAGAGGAACAGACATGCAATGACACAGGTGGATCCACATGTGGTTCATGAGAAGAACACACATCCAATGACACTAGTAGATCATTATTTGGTTCATGAAAAGAACAGACATGTAGTGACACCGGGTGTGGTTCATGAAAAGAATAGACATGCAATGACACTGGGTGTTGTTCATGAAAAGAATAGACATCCAATGACTCTAGCTGTGGTTCATGAAAAGAACAGACAGGCAATGACACTGGGTGTGGTTCATGAAAAGAACAGACATGCCATGACACTGGTGGATCCTGATGTGTGGTTCATGAAAAGAACAGACATGCAATGACACTGGTGGATCCTTATGTGGTTTGTTTAGAATAACACACATGCAATGACACTGGGTGTGGTTCATGAAAAGAACAGACATGCAATGATACTGGTGGATCCTTATGTGGTTGTGTTTAGAGGAACACACATGCAATGACATTGGGCGTAGTTCATGAAAATAACAGACATGCAATGACACTCGGGGATCCTTATGTGTGGTGCATGAAAAGAACAGACATGCAATGACACTGGTGGATCCTTATGTGGTTTGTTTAGAAGAACACACATGCAATGACACTGGGTGTGGTTCATGAAAATAACACACATCCAATGACACTGGTGGATCCCTATGTGGTTTGTTTAGAGGAACACACATGCAATGACACCGTTGCATCCACGTGTGGTTCATGAGAAGAACACACATCCAATGACACCGGTAGATCCTTATGTGGTTCATGAAAAGAGCAGACATGCAGTGATACCGGGTGTGGTTCATGAAAAGAACAGACATGCAATGACACTGGGTGTTGTTCATGAAAAGAATAGACATCCAATGACTCTAGCTGTGGTTCATGAAAAGAACACACATGCAATGACACTAGGTGTGGTTCATGAAAAGAATAGACATGCAATGACACTGGTGGATCCTTATGTGTGGTTCATGAAAATAACATACATGCAATGACACTTGTGGATCCTTACGTGGTTTGTTTAGAGGAACAAACATGCAATGACACTGGTGGATCCATGTGTGGTTCATGAGAAGAACACACATCCAATGACACTGGTGGATCCTTATGTGGTTTGTTTAGAGGAACAGACATGCAATCACACTAGGTGGATACATATGTGGTTTATGGAAGTAACAGACATGCAATGACTCTAGCTGTGATTCATGAAAAGAACATACATGCAATGACACTGGTGGATCCATGTGTCGTTCATGAAAAGAACAGACATGCAATGACACTGGTGGATCCTTATGTGTGGTTCATGAAAAGAACAGACATGCAATGACACTGGTGGATCCATATGTGGTTTATCAGGAGAACACATATGCAATGACATTGGGTGTGGTTCATGAAAAGAACAGACATGCAATGACACTGGTGGATCCATATGTGGTTTGTCAGGAGAACACACATTCAATGACATTGGGTGTGGTTCATGAAAAGAACAGACATGCAATGACACTGGTAGATCCTTATGTGCTTCATGAAAAGAACAGACATGCAATGACATTGGGTGTGGTTCATGAAACAAACAGACATGCAATGACACTGGTGGATCCTTATGTGTGGTTCATGAAAAGAACAGACATGCAATGACACTGGTGGATCCTTATGTGGTTTGTTTAGAAGAACACACATGCAATGACACTGGGTGTGGTTCATGAAAAGAACAGACATGCAATGACACTAGTGGAACCTTAAGACTGGTTAATGAAAAGAACATATGCAAAGACACTGGTGGATCCTTATGTGGTTTTTTTAGTAGAACACATGCAATGACACTGGGTGTGGTTCATGGAAAGAACATACATGCAATGACACTGGTGGATCCTTATGTGGTTTGTTTAGAGGAACACACATGCAATGACATTAGGCGTAGTTCATGAAAATAACAGACATGCAATGACACTCGGGGATCCTTATGTGTGGTGCATGAAAAGAACAGACATGCAATGACACTGGTGGATCCTTATGTGGTTTGTTTAGAAGAACACACATGCAATGACACTGGGTGTGGTTCATGAAAAGAACACACATCCAATGACACTGGTGGATCCCTATGTGGTTTGTTTAGAGGAACACACATGCAATGACACCGTTGCATCCACGTGTGGTTCATGAGAAGAACACACATCCAATGACACCGGTAGATCCTTATGTGGTTCATGAAAAGAACAGACATGCAGTGATACCGGGTGTGGTTCATGAAAAGAACAGACATGCAATGACACTGGGTGTTGTTCATGAAAAGAATAGACATCCAATGACTCTAGCTGTGGTTCATGAAAAGAACACACATGCAATGACACTAGGTGTGGTTCATGAAAAGAATAGACATGCAATGACACTGGTGGATCCTTATGTGTGGTTCATGAAAATAACATACATGCAATAACACTTGTGGATCCTTACGTGGTTTGTTTAGAGGAACAAACATGCAATGACACTGGTGGATCCATGTGTGGTTCATGAGAAGAACACACATCCAATGACACTGGTGGATCCTTATGTGGTTTGTTTAGAGGAACAGACATGCAATCACACTAGGTGGATACATATGTGGTTTATGGAAGTAATGTATGCAATGACTCTAGCTGTGATTCATGAAAAGAACATACATGAAATGACCTTTGGTGGATCCATGTATGTTCATGAAAAAACACACAGGCAATGACACTGGTGGATCCTTATGTGTGGTTCATGAAAAGAACAGACATGCAATGACACTCGTGGATCCATATGTGGTTTGTCAGGAGAACACATATGCAATGACATTGGGTGTGGTTCATGAAAAGAACAGACATGCAATGACACTGGTGGATCCATATGTGGTTTGTCAGGAGAACACACATTCAATGACATTGGGTGTGGTTCATGAAAAGAACAGACATGCAATGACACTGGTAGATCCTTACGGGCTTCATGAAAAGAACAGACATGCAATGACATTGGGTGTGGTTCATGAAACAAACAGACATGCAATGACACTGGTGGATCCTTATGTGTGGTTCATGAAAAGAACAGACATGCAATGACACTGGTGGATCCTTATGTGGTTTGTTTAGAAGAACACACATGCAATGACACTGGGTGTGGTTCATGAAAAGAACAGACAAGAAATGACACTAGTGGATCCTTATGTGTGGTTCATGAAAAGAACAGACATGCAATGACACTGGTGGATCCTTATGTGGTTTGTTTAGAAGAACACACATGCAATGACACTGGGTGTGGTTCATGAAAAGAACATACATGCAATGACACTGGTGGATCCTTATGTGGTTTGTTTAGAGGAACACACATGCAATGACATTAGGCGTAGTTCATGAAAATAACAGACATGCAATGACACTCGGGGATCCTTATGTGTGGTGCATGAAAAGAACAGACATGCAATGACACTGGTGGATCCTTATGTGGATTGTTTAGAAGAACACACATGCAATGACACTGGGTGTGGTTCATGAAAAGAACACACATCCAATGACACTGGTGGATCCCTATGTGGTTTGTTTAGAGGAACACACATGCAATGACACCGTTGCATCCACGTGTGGTTCATGAGAAGAACACACATCCAATGACACCGGTAGATCCTTATGTGGTTCATGAAAAGAACAGACATGCAGTGATACCGGGTGTGGTTCATGAAAAGAACAGACATGCAATGACACTGGGTGTTGTTCATGAAAAGAATAGACATCCAATGACTCTAGCTGTGGTTCATGAAAAGAACACACATGCAATGACACTAGGTGTGGTTCATGAAAAGAATAGACATGCAATGACACTGGTGGATCCTTATGTGTGGTTCATGAAAATAACATACATGCAATGACACTTGTGGATCCTTACGTGGTTTGTTTAGAGGAACAAACATGCAATGACACTGGTGGATCCATGTGTGGTTCATGAGAAGAACACACATCCAATGACACTGGTGGATCCTTATGTGGTTTGTTTAGAGGAACAGACATGCAATCACACTAGGTGGATACATATGTGGTTTATGGATGTAACAGACATGCAATGACTCTAGCTGTGATTCATGAAAAGAACATACATGCAATGACATTGGTGGATCCATGTGTCGTTCATGAAAAGAACAGACATGCAATGACACTGGTGGATCCTTATGTGTGGTTCATGAAAAGAATAGACATGCAATGACACTGGTGGATCCATATGTGGTTTGTCAGGAGAACACATATGCAATGACATTGGGTGTGGTTCATGAAAAGAACAGATATGCAATGACACTGGTGGATCCATATGTGGTTTGTCAGGAGAACACACATTCAATGACATTGGGTGTGGTTCATGAAAAGAACAGACATGCAATGACACTGGTAGATCCTTATGTGCTTCATGAAAAGAACAGACATGCAATGACATTGGGTGTGGTTCATGAAACAAACAGACATGCAATGACACTGGTGGATCCTTATGTGTGGTTCATGAAAAGAACAGACATGCAATGACACTGGTGGATCCTTATGTGGTTTGTTTAGAAGAACACACATGCAATGACACTGGGTGTGGTTCATGAAAAGAACAGACATGCATTGACACTAGTGGATCCTTATGTGTGGTTCATGAAAAGAACAGACATGCAATGACACTGGTGGATCCTTATGTGGTTTGTTTAGAATAACACACATGCAATGACACTGGGTGTGGTTCATGGAAAGAACATACATGCAATGACACTGGTGGATCCTTATGTGGTTTGTTTAGAGGAACACACATGCAATGACATTAGGCGTAGTTCATGAAAATAACAGACATGCAATGACACTCGGGGATCCTTATGTGTGGTGCATGAAAAGAACAGACATGCAATGACACTGGTGGATCCTTATGTGGTTTGTTTAGAAGAACACACATGCAATGACACTGGGTGTGGTTCATGAAAAGAACACACATCCAATGACACTGGTGGATCCCTATGTGGTTTGTTTAGAGGAACACACATGCAATGACACCGTTGCATCCACGTGTGGTTCATGAGAAGAACACACATCCAATGACACCGGTAGATCCTTATGTGGTTCATGAAAAAATGGACATGCAAAGGATATACGGGTGTGGTTCATGAAAAGAACATGCAATGACACTGGGTGTTGTTCATGAAAAGAATAGACATCCAATGACTCTAGCTGTGGTTCATGAAAAGAACACACATGCAATGACACTAGGTGTGGTTCATGAAAAGAATAGACATGCAATGACACTGGTGGATCCTTATGTGTGGTTCATGAAAATAACATACATGCAATGACACTTGTGGATCCTTACGTGGTTTGGTTTGTTTAGAGGAACAAACATGCAATGACATGGTGGATACATGTGTGGTTCATGAGAAGAACACACATCCAATGACACTGGTGGATCCTTATGTGGTTTGTTTAGAGGAACAGACATGCAATCACACTAGGTGGATACATATGTGGTTTATGGAAGTAACAGACATGCAATGACTCTAGCTGTGATTCATGAAAAGAACATACATGAAATGACACTGGTGGATCCATGTGTCGTTCATGAAAAGAACAGACATGCAATGACACTGGTGGATCCTTATGTGTGGTTCATGAAAAGAACAGACATGCAATGACACTGGTGGATCCATATGTGGTTTGTCAGGAGAACACATATGCAATGACATTGGGTGTGGTTCATGAAAAGAACAGACATGCAATGACACTGGTGGATCCATATGTGGTTTGTCAGGAGAACACACATTCAATGACATTGGGTGTGGTTCATGAAAAGAATGTATATGCAATGACACCTGGTAGATCCTTATGTGCTTCATGAAAAGAGACATGCAATGACATTGGGTGTGGTTCATGAAACAACAGGACATGCACTGACACTGGTGGATCCTTATGTGTGGTTCATGAAAAGAACAGACATGCAATGACACTGGTGGATCCTTATGTGGTTTGTTTAGAAGAACACACATGCAATGACACTGGGTGTGGTTCATGAAAAGAACAGACAAGCAATGACACTGGTGGATCCTTATGTGTGGTTCATGAAAAGAACAGACATGCAATGACACTGGTGGATCCTTATGTGGTTTGTTTAGAATAACACACATGCAATGACACTGGGTGTGGTTCATGAAAAGAACAGACATGCAATGACACTGGTGGATCCTTATGTGGTTTGTTTAGAGGAAGACACATGCAATGACATTAGGCGTAGTTCATGAAAATAACAGACATGCAATGACACTCGGGGATCCTTATGTGTGGTGCATGAAAAGAACAGACATGCAATGACACTGGTGGATCCTTATGTGGATTGTTTAGAAGAACACACATGCAATGACACTGGGTGTGGTTCATGAAAAGAACACACATCCAATGACACTGGTGGATCCCTATGTGGTTTGTTTAGAGGAACACACATGCAATGACACTGGTGGATCCCTATGTGGTTTGTTTAGAGGAACACACATGCAATGACACCGTTGCATCCACGTGTGGTTCATGAGAAGAACACACATCCAATGACACCGGTAGATCCTTATGTGGTTCATGAAAAGAACAGACATGCAGTGATACCGGGTGTGGTTCATGAAAAGAACAGACATGCAATGACACTGGGTGTTGTTCATGAAAAGAATAGACATCCAATGACTCTAGCTGTGGTTCATGAAAAGAATACACATGCAATGACACTGGGTGTGGTTCATGAAAAGAATAGACATGCAATGACACTGGTGGATCCTTATGTGTCGTTCATGAAAGGAACATACATGCAATGACACTTGTGGATCCTTATGTGGTTTGTTTAGAGGAACAAACATACAATGACACTAGTGGATCCATGTGTGGTTCATGAGAAGAACACACATCCAATGACACTGGTGGATCCTTATGTGGTTTGTTTAGAGGAACAGACATGCAATCACACTAGGTGGATCCATATGTGGTTCATGAAAAGAATAGACATGCAATGACACTGGTAGATCCTTATGTGGTTCATGAAAAGAATAGACATGCAATGACATTGAGTGTGGTTCATGAAAAGAACAGACATGCAATGACACTGGTGGATCCTTATGTGTGGTTCATGAAAATAACAGACATGCAATGACACTGGTGGATCCTTCTGTGGTTTGTTTAGAAGAACACACATGCAATGACATTGGATGTGGTTCATGAAAAGAACACACATCCAATGACACTGGTGGATCCTTATGTGGTTTGTTTAGAGGAACAGACATGCAATCATACTAGGTGGATCCATATGTGGTTTATGGAAGTAACATACATGCAATGACTGTAGCTGTGATTCATGAAAAGAACAGACATTCAATGACACTGGTGGATCCATGTGTGGTTCATGGGAAGAACACACATCCAATGACACTGGTGGACTCTAGGTGTGGTTTGTTTAGAATAACACACATGCAATGACACCGGTGGATCCATGTGTGGTTTATGAGAAGAACACACATCCAATAAACTCTAGTGGATCTATCTTGGCATAATTTGATGTATTCGACGATGTATTTCATTGTACAAGACACTTTCCATTTTTATACTACTCAGTTTTGCCCTTGGTTTTATGTGTACTACTTAGTTTTGCCCCCCTCTCTATCTTTCGTAGAAGCCCAAACCTATGCTCACATCGCTACTCACGATTGGTTGTCACAGTTTTCACGGATCGTGTACCAACGTTGATTTGATCCAACGATGATCGTTGCACTGCGTCGTGCCCTTCACGAGTACAACGTGAAGATAGCACAGACGTCTCCCTCAATGAGACTTCTGGGGAAGAACACGATGCCGTCCATGGAAAAAAGTCGTCAGCGGTCATGTCAAGTTTAATCAAGTCTGAAAAGCCTACTACTGCTACTACAACTCATGCACGAACGGCGGGGTCATCGAGTGCACGGTTGTCGATGGGACGCTGCAATTTATTGCCACTTGATTTTAATCAGACATATCCCATTTTTACGCAGCGCTCTCAATCTCACTTCCAACTGGGCCCTACCGCTAGTAACTTCCATGAGTCAAGGCCCCTCCTCGAGTAGATCTAAAGTTGCTAGAAATTAGTTCCGTGCCACTTGCATTCAGTGGAATCGAGGTCTGCCATGAGCGTGTTTTCAATGCAGCTCTAAAGTGGAGACCGTGGCTGTTTCAAAAAAAGCGAACTGAAAAAAAAGGTGGAGATCGTGGTAGCCCCCCCCCCGCCCACCACACGTGTCCACTCGAGGACTACGAATGGTCCAGTGTTTATAACCCCCCTCGGCCTTCTTCTTCCATGAGCTCGTGTCATTTCCCTCCTGATACATTGCAAATGTATCTATAATTTTTGATGTTCCATGCTTGGTTTTATCCACTTTCTTGTGTTTTGTCCATACTTTGGAGTACTTTTCATATGATTTCTTGGACTAACCTATTAACAAGAGCCACAGTGCGATTACTGTTTTTACTGTTTTTGGTTCGGAATGAATATTCTCGAATTGGACAGGACAAAAGCCAAAGTGCCTATTTTTCGGAAGTCATCAAGTGCCGAATCTGAGACGGAGAGGGCCGGGGCCACCACACCACTGGACACGGCCAGGCCTGGCCTAGGGGGTCGTGGGCTGCTGACACCTCGGCCTCCCTTGACTATAAGATGCCCTCGAGGCGTAAACCCTAAGGCAGATCAAAAATCACGAAAGAGTGCAGAGCCACCATCATCTCCATCCCTAGATAGGGAGGGATCTGAAGCTCTTCCGGCACCTGCCGGAGAGAATTCACCACAGGCCTTCTTCATCACCATGCAAGCCTCCGGTATGATGCGTGAGTAGTTCATCCTTGGACTACGGATCCATGTAGTAGCTAGATGGCTGGTTCTCCTCCTTTGTGCTTTCATGTCTAGATCTTGTGAGCTCCGTTCATGATCAAGATCATCTATTTGTAATTCTGCATGTTGTGTTTGCGGGGATCCGATGGATATTGAGATGCTATTTTAGATTGATTATTGATTCTATCATGTCTTTGTTATTTGTGATCTTGCATGCTTTCTGTTGTTAGTAGCTATCTTGGCCAAGTAGATGCTAGCAACTCCAAGAGTTAGTATTTATGCTCAATAGTGGGTTCATGCCTCTGGTAATCTGGGGAAGTGATAGAAATCTCTAAGGTACTAGATGTGCTGTTGCTACTAGGGAGAAAACAACAATCCTTTGTTCATAAAAAATCGTATTGTTTACTTTACACGTAGTTCGTAAAGCAATAATCTGTTGCTTGCAACTTAATACTGGAGGGGGTTTGGATGATAACCTAAAGGTGGATTATTAGTCATAGATGCAGTTGGATGGCGGTCTATGTATAATGTTGTAATGCCCAATCAAGTCTCAAAGCAGTCAAGATGATTAGTATATGCATGTGTTGCTTTCTCGATGTTTGTCAATTGCCCCGCTGTAATTTGTTCACCCAGCATGTTATCTATCTAAGGAGAGCCACCTCTAGTGAACTATGGATCCTGGTCCTTGTCTTTCTACATTCAATCTACAATCTTTTACTGTTTTGTGTTTACTTTCTGCAAACTATTACTCCTTTCCATTCGATACGTTTAATCCTTTGTTTTCCACAAAACACGGTGAGATTGACAACCTCATCGCAAGTTGGGGAGAAAGTGTTGTGGTTGTGTTGTGCAGGTCTCCACGTTGGTACTAGCACCGGTGATGCATACCGCCAAAAGCTCAGCTAGTAACACCTTTGGGGTGTTTCCTTGCTCCTACTGGTTCGATTAAACCTTGGTTTCATAACTGAGGGAAACTTGCTGCTGTGCTCATCATACCTTCCTCTTGGGGTTCCCAACGAGCTCTATATCAACCACGCACCAGCACTTTTCTAGGCACCGTGCATTGAGCCATCAAGCATTTTTCTGGCGCCGTTGCCGGGGAGTCAAGGAGATCTTCACAAGGGGAGTCCCTCATAACCAATCTCTTTACTTTGTTATTTTTGTTTTGCTTAGTTTTCTTTTTGCTTTGTTTGCTTGTTTTGTTATTCAAAAACACAAAAAAAATTAGTTTTACTAGTTTGCTTTCTTTATCAAAAACACAAAAAAATTAAGTCTCCTTTAGTTGTCACCTCTTCCTTAGCTCACCATTTTGATCCCTAAATTCACTTTGAAAGACCTTTCAATTGGTAGTGGTTCTATAATTGGGAAAATAATATTAAAGAATTCTTTAATCATGTTAGTAAGCATGAAGATACTGAGGATAGATCCCTTGCAGAACTTGCTCCAAACTATGAGATTGCTACAGCTTATTTAACTCACATGTTAGAAGCTAGGTTTGTTAACCTCAACCCCTTAATGCAAGTAATGTTTCTTAAGCTTAAAGAAATTGAGGACCCCGAAAAGAGGGATTTTATTCTAGAAACTTTGTTTAAGGAATTCTATGATGTTGCCAAGGAAGCTAGGAAAGTCTTTGAATGTTTTAATATGCTAGGCTCATGTGTAGATGTTGTTGGTACACGAGAAAAGATGAACAAAACCGAACCTAATGGGGAGGAACCTAAGATACCAATACCCTTTTGATGAGAAAAGAATCTTGATTGGATTGTTCCTGCAAACCCTTTTGATGAGAATAGTGAACCTAAGAGCATTGAGAGAGGATCCTCTAGAACTTATTTGGATGATATACCTTGCCTTGTTGAAAATATTTCTGGTATTGATCTTAATGCTTCTTCATTTGAGAACACTTGATTCTTTTTCTTGCTTCTTATGCCTAACTTAAAGGCGTTAAAGAAAAGTACTTATTGGGAGATAACCCAAAAGTTTTAGTTGAGTCTTGGAAGTTATTACCTCTGTAATAACCTCTCCTTATCCTTTTTATTTGCTTTTTGTGCCAAGAGTAACCTCTAATGAGAGAGAAGTAATGATTGGGAAAGTTGTTGTCCCGAAACAGATTTCTGTGCTTCACCGTAAAAATTCGTGTAAAATCTCTGAACTTATTTTTGAGGCGTGAATTTTTGTGATTCTTAACCAGGTTGTTATATAACTTTATTTAGTTCAACACTTTTTGATTTGAGTAACAGAAGGTCTTCGAAAAAATTCCTATGTACCTATTGGTCTGTTTTGACAGATTTCTGCCATTTTCTGCATTTGCTTCTTGTTGGTTCCTTCTTGAGTTCTTTTGGGGAATTAAGCTTTTTGAGGGAAGTTCTACAGTAGATAGTGTTCTAATGGAAGTTTATTTGGTGTTAGAACTGAACCTTAAGACTTATTTATCTTAAGTGCACTAATGTTGCTAATAAATATTGTGTGAAGTTTTGTATGAAGGAAAAATTTCAAGTGTATGGAAGGAATGAGTAATGAGATGAAGGATGGACTAAAGCTCAAGCTTGGGGATGCCACGCGTGTCACCCCAAGAAATATCCAAGAAGTACAAGCGTCAAAGCTTGGGGATGCCCAAGGCATCCCCTTCTTCATCAATAAAAAACCCAGGTTTCTTCCAAACGCTTCATTTTTTTTTGTTTCATGCACAGTTGTGTTTTTCTTGGAGCGTCTTCTTTTTTTTTTTGGTTTTTCGTTTGCTTTGGTTTTCTTAGTTTTCTTAATAAATTGGTTGGACCCCCTCTTTCATACATTGGTTTGCAAATAGTTTGGTTTGGTTTGGAAAAGAGTAGGAAAGTTCATGCTTATGTGGTAGAAAGAGCTCGTTTTTGACTGTGTCCTATGCTTTGTCATGCTATGCTTGATATTGTTTTGGCTTTATGCTTAGTATTCTTTGATGTAGCATGACTTGTTATAAACAATTGAGATTTCTTAATGTGCCTTGGATGAATCATTTTTTGTTTTAGCATATTAAAGCATAGTATTGTGGTATTCTCCTTTGATGCTTTATTTGGGTTGACTTGGCGGATGCTCACACCATGTTATGACTATCTCAAGTCACCATAGCCTTTATGATCCTTTAGTTTTCAACTTGTAGTATCACTTTATGCTTTGATCAACGATGTTTTGTCGCTCTGCATGATTATGGCCATTATTGCTCTCTTAGTTTGTCGCTCCCAGTCTTTTGCTAGCCTCCACCACCAAGTATGAGTTCCACTCATGCATCCAACTCCCTAAACCAAGTTATTCCAAAGAGTCCACCATACCTACCTACTAGCTTATGCTATTCCAAGTATATTCATGCTTTTGTTTACCTTCCAAATTAAACTTGTTATGAGAAAACTAGTGATTAAAGCTCTCACGAACGTGATGGCACACTTTACTTTTTTGCGTCTAATAAACTTGAACCATTGGGTCCTTCTTTGTTGCGTATATGCTTGCGCTTTATAAGTTGAAATTAGCAGAACCATGTACCATGGGGAACGCTTTCAACATTGCACTTGTACTTTGTACCCCGTTGATATCATGTTCTTTTGCTTACGGATCCTGACGGTGTGAAATAAAAGTGGAACTTGTAAGATCATGGAGTTTGTATGTGTGTTAGAGAAGCTTGGTCATTAGCCTAAGCCATGCCTAATCATGGTGGAAACTTGCAGCATCACCATAATGAGCACTCTATGAAGCATCCTCAATAAAAACCTATGCAAATAGCAAATAAAAAGATCGCTGAGATGCTCATTGTCTGCTTGCCTTGTCATTTTGATTATGGGAAAGCTCCCCTATCATGTGCAAGGGGTACCCTGTTGGCGGTTCTTAATGATACACATGTACTTACAATGACAAGAGCTTACTCGTGACTGAAGTTGAGTAGCATGAGGATCGGTCTTCGTAAGTAAGGGGCATGAGATTCGGTTTATAACTTGTCAAGTATATCCTCTTAGTTATGTCACTTTAACCTTAATCACCTTAAAGATGCTGATGATAGGGGCAATGAGAGCTGAAAGCTATAACTACCATAATTTTTGGAAGCTCTTTATGAGATTTGAATCCCTACTTCCTTTTACAAAAGGCCCTTCTTCCACCATTATATTAAGTCTCCACTTTCTATCTTTATGCACCTACTTTGAGAGCGTAGTGGCCATTCTTAGTTCTATGTGCATTGTCCCAAGACTAGTTGATTGATGCATAACTTGATATTGCTTGTTTTAAACTATTGTATCTAGTCACTCTTATGAACTTTGAAGGTATCCTATGCATTTATATTTGCTACTCTATTGAGGGACAAGCTGAATACTATTATGCTATGTTTTCTTTATGTGAAACAAACAAACATCTTGCAAAGCATTGTTATTCATGAATCTTTTGTGTGTGCCTTTTCATGTTGCATCATAGTTTCTTTGCTTATTGCTAGAACTTTGTCTTTCATGTTATGATTGAAGTACTATGATCCCAGCTTTGAATGTTTTACAAATACTTTGATCAAGTCTTTGATGGTGCATGTCACCTCAAAAATTATTCTTTCTTTTTATCACTTACCTAATCGAGGACGAGCAGGAGTTAAGCTTGGGGATGTTGATACGTTGCAAATGTATCTATAATTTTTGATGTTCCATGCTTGGTTTTATCCACTTTCTTGTGTTTTGTCCACACTTTGGAGTACTTTTCATATGATTTCTTGGACTAACCTATTAACAAGAGCCACAGTGCCAGCTGCCTGTTTTCTGCTGTTTTTGGTTCTAGGAAAGTCAAAAAATGAATATTCTCGGAATTGGACAGGACAAAAGCCAAAGTGCCTATTTTTCCAGAAGTCATCAAGTGCTAGAATACGAGACGGAGAGGAGCCAGGGGGCACCACACCACCTGGCCACGCGGCCAGGCCCGCGCCGAGGATCGTGGCCGCCCGCACCCCTCGGCCTCCTTCCGACTATAATATGCCCTCGGACGTAAACCCTAAGTACCCGATAAAATCCACGAAGAGTTCAGAGCCGTCATCTCCATCCCTAGATCGGGAGGGATCTGAAGCTCTTCCGCACCTCACGGAGAGGGAATTCACCACGAGGCCTTCTTCATCACCATGCAAGCCTCCGGTGGGATGCGTGAGTAGTTCGTCCTTGGACTACGGATCCATGTAGTAGCTAGATGGCTGGTTCTCCTCCTTTGTGCTTTCATGTCTAAATCTTGTGAGCTCCGTTCATGATCCAGATCATCTATTTGTAATTCTGCATGTTGTGTTTGCGGGGATCCGATGTATATTGAGATACTATTTCAGATTGATTATTGATTCTATCATGTCTTTGTTATTTGTGATCTTGCATGCTTTCCATTGTTAGTAGTTATCTTGGCTAAGTAGATGCTAGCAACTCCAAGAGTTAGTATTTATGCTCGATAGTGGGTTCATGCCTCTGGTAATCTGGGGAAGTGACAGAAATCTCTAAGGTACTAGATGTGCTGTTGCTACTAGGGAGAAAATAACAATCCTTTGTTCATAGAACAATCGTATTATTTACTTTACACGCAGTTCGTAAAGCAATAATCTGTTGCTTGCAACTTAATACTGGAGGGGGTTCGGATGATAACCTGAAGGTGGATTATTAGTCATAGATGCAGTTGGATGGCGATCTATGTATAATGTTGTAATGCCCAATCAAGTCTCAAAGGAGTCAAGATGATTTGTATATGCATGTATTGCTTTCTCGATGTTTGTCAATTGCCCCGCTATAATTTGTTCACCCAGCATGTTATCTATCTAAGGAGAGCCACCTCTAGTGAACTATGGATCCTGGTCCTTGTCTTTCTACATTCAATCTACCATCTTTTACTGTTTTTTGGTTACTTTCTGCAAACTATTACTTCTTTCCATTCGATACGTTTAATCCTTTGTTTTCCGCAAAACACGGTGAGATTGACAACCTCATCGCAAGTTGGGGACAAAGTTCTGTGGTTGTGTTGTGCAGGTCTCCATGTTGCTACTAGCACCGTAGTGCGTGCCAAAGCTCAGCTAGTAACACCTTTGGGGTGTTTCCTTGCTCCTACTGGTTCGATTAAACCTTGGTTTCATAACTGAGGGAAACTTGCTGCTGTGCTCATCATACCTTCCTCTTGGGGTTCCCAACGAGCTCTACATCAACCATGCACCAACACTTTTCTGGGCTCCGTGCATTGAGCCATCACCCCCAGTCTGTCTAGTCCCAAGACCCCAATCTACACCTGCCGCGCGCGCCGAAGCTCCCTCGTTTTCACTACCTCCTTCCCTTGGTGCGCCATGAAGCATACGCGTGGAGACGATCCGAAGGTGAAGCCAGTTGAAGGCGCAGCAAGCAGATGGCTCGGTCGTTGCCAAGAAGGCAGAGGCATCTTCTCGAGGCACAGACGCCGCTCGTCGCTGCGCCGTCGAGGGTGCGAACTCATCCGTCCAGCTAGTAGTCATCGCCGCCGAGCAGCTGGTGGTAGCCGTCGCTGCCAAGCAGCAGTTGGTAGCCGTTGCCGCCGAGCAGCAGGTAGTAGCCATCGCCACCGAGCAGCAGGTGGCCGACAACGTCGTGGCTGACAACATCGTGGTGCCAGCGGCAGATCTGGATGGGGGGCAGGCGATAGGCGGAGGCAATCCGGTGATCTACATCGACGACCCCATCGTCGTTCAAGAAATCTTCGACGCAATCGCGGAGAATGATGAGTTCGAGGACGAGGTCCCTGATGAGGAGTCCGAGGTACTACATTGCTAGCTTCTCTAGTCGCAGCCGCAGTTTTCACTGTTCATACATAGGATTTGCTCAATCGTGTATAGATTATTTTGATCTTGAAGTAGAGTAGTATATATATGATTCAATCGGTTGATTGATGCATATTCCATCTAGTCACAAAACCCCAATCCGTCTAGTCACAAAACCCTAATCTGCTCATCTGCCATCTAGTTGAATTTGCTAGTTGAGTGTTGATTTTGATACACATCAGGCCTATAACATTACATTTCTATTCCTTACTGAGCCCAATGATTCAATTTTGCCCCAAAATAGTGCAAGGGCATCTGATGGTCTCGTTTTCTTAGGGATGGTTAGTGGCCCTGAGGCAGCAATGCACATAAACAATAAAGGTTGTGCTGTTGGTATTTTGGTTCTCTGACTCCATCGCTGAAAAAATGAGGCCCTAATTTTTTCTCTCATATGGAACCTAAATATATAATATTTGTATTGTTTCTGATCTATGAATGCGTTGTATGATGCATTCGTATGTCCCAGAATATTGTTTTGTACGATTACATTTCAATTTCTTATTGTGGCCAATGATTCAAATTTTCCCCAAAGAGAGGCAGACACATTGGTGTCAAATTTTTACAGGGATGAGTGAGTGAACTTGGGGCCATGTACAAGATTAATATAAGCTGTGCAATTGTTACTTGGTTCGCTTACGCCATCTCTGTAGAAACTTATGAGGCTGCAATCTTTATTCTACATTCATAGAACTATGATATTTGAATTATCTATTCCATGCATTCATAGTGTATAATAATTACATTTTAGTTTGTCACCGAGGCCGATGATTGAAATTTGCCCCAAAAGAGTTCAAGGGGAGACACGTATGATGGTGTCGTGTTTTAGGGATGGGTTGGTGAACCTGAGGCAGCAATGCACACAAACAATATAGGTTCTGCTGTTGGTACTTTGGTTCCGCAACTCCATCTCTGAAACAAATTATGAGGCCCTTGATTTATTCTCATATGGAACTATATATATGATCCTTGAATTGTTTCTGATCTTTTAATGATTGGTATGATGCATATGTATATGAATGGTTTTGATCATAAGTATTTTTAACATGTACCTGAAGATTAATTGTTTGGTTTTTTATTTATAATTACAATATTTGGGCTTGTTTTTGTACCTGACTATGTATATCCCTGAATAATGTTTTGTACGATTACATTTCAATTTCTTATTATGGCCAATGATTCAAATTTGCCCCAAAAGAGAGGCAGACACATTGGTGTCAGATTTTTTCAGGGATGAGTTAGTGAACCTAGGGCGATGTACAACAACATTACAGGTTGTGCAATTGTTACTTGGTTCGCTGACTCCATCCCTGAAGAAACTTATGAGGCCGCAATCTTTATCCTACATTCACTCTGATGCAATTATTTGTCATTGTGCTGAGATGAAATGATATATGAACCGATCAAACTATTGCTGAGATGCTTTATCTTTGATATTCACGGATATATTGTCTTACATATACATTTTGTCAATTCTTGAGTTATAATACAATTCAATCATATGTATGAGTTCTAAGTTATGTTCTTAAAAATCAACAGGAGGATGATGATGAAGTGGACGATAGCAAGGTATTCAGGGACAACAAGAGCCGCTACGTGCTGAGGCGGTTACGGTATGGGCTAATCCGTTTCCACCATAGGGGGAGACTGTTTTGCCCATTCTGTGGCAGAGCAATCAACGTGGACCTCAACAGCATGATCTAGCATGCGGAGGGCGTTGCCAGAGGTGGAGGCAGAAGGCATAGGCCGATTACCTTGGCGCGGCACGTAGCCTACGGCAAATTCCTCCGGGAGTATGTCAGGACTGGCCTGTATCCCATCGACTAGGCTGTCGCTGCCTCCTGCTGATAAACCCCTGCCCTGCTAGGCGTCTCCGTGTCCCGGCCTCCTGCTGTAGCCCCTGCTTTTATTTTGTTCTAGTTAATTATTACCTGTGTGTGGCATGTAAGACAATATATCCGTGGTGTCTCTGGTGAACCTTCTATATTAATCTACTCCTTCATATGGAGTGCCTTAAAGTTTCTAGTGTTCAATTATATTTACTGATCATGCTCATGCATACTACAAAATATTTCTAGTGCTCGATTATATTATAATTGTCAAGAAATACATTGGTCGAAATTTTGTATTGAAGTAACTAAATGTATCACACACATAATAAACTAGAAACTAAAATCTAGTTCAAACACATAATGTATCACCACCACTTGTTGTCATCCTTGACTTGCTTCCCCTTCAGCCGCTTGATGTTGCCACCGTCCCAAGATCCCTGCTCGTCCTAAAACCGCTTTCTGTCCTCCTCGCGCTTCTTCTCCTGGGCTAGTTTGCAACCAGGGCATAGTCTCTAGCTGCATACTCGAGGCGCACCTGGCTCATTGGCTTCCACTCCCAGTAGTTGTGATCGAGTCGCTTCAATTTCTTCAGTTTTTCATAGGATTTATCGATGATTTCCGCTGCCAGATCACCCATGCCATCCTTCGCTGGGTATGATTTGATCTTGTACAGGTTTTGGATGTCGATGTGGTGCCCCTCTGGGATTTTTATCAACGCACGAGAAAGCATAATTGTGTCATTTGTGATATCCATGCTAGTGAAAGTTATCCCTTTCCTACACAAGAACTCGACCAGAGCTGGACAACGCATCTCAGTTGATTTACTCCTGCACTTTGATGGTTCTAGGGATGTAAGGGAACAAGGGATGCAGAAGTGGTGATCTCAAATTTAAATTTCACATACCTGCAGAAGTGGTAAACGAGGACCTCCTCATGTATGGCGATTTGCACGACAGCGATCTCTTGTGGAGGATTTTTCGCTTATTTGCACGGGTATACTCCAAGTCTAGCCCCACAAACTTGTGCTTCTCTTTCTCAAGCAATTGCTCAAACCTGCAAGAGTTGTCTCCACAGTCGCTTCATCATTTGTGTACACCACTGTCAAAGTCGTGGTGCCATGGGCAGGGACCAAGTGGGTCTCTGTTGTGCGTTTCCCATCGTCCATGCCTGCAAGGAAATGGGTGAAAGGAAATGCCTGCAAGGAACTGCATGCGAGAGGAAGAAGAAGATGAACCGACGGTTCCAGAACAGAGGAAGAAGAAGCGCCCAGGAAAAACTGCAGAGGAATGACTGAGGAAGAGGAATGACTGCAGAAGAAACGTGGTAACTGCAACTTTCGGTTCAATAACTCACCGTGGTTACGTGGAGATCGTGGCAGTGCCGCCGGTTCAACAAGTGGGGCCAGTTCCTGCGAGAATATGAAATTAGCTGTGCATTTTTCTATGCGAGAAATTGAGAGAAGTCATTTATATTTTGTCTTTCATAATTAAACACAATGAAGTTGGTACATCCCAAGAGATTTGAACAAAAGAGATTTGCTAGTTTAACATACAGCAACACTTACGGGCCCAACATGGCAGAACTTGGAGAGCCCCAGAACTTGAGCTACCATAGAGACCTCGGCAGAGGTGGCAGAATTGGTGCGGGTGCAACCACAGCGACGGCGAGCTCGGATTCTAGAGGAGGAAAACAGAACCGAGCATGGTCGACAAGGTGATAGATCTCACCGGGAACCAATTCTTGTCCCCGACCGTGCCATGGGTGCGTCCACGGTGAGGGCGAGCTCCGACTCGGGATGGGGAGGAGAGCGGGGCCGAGAAGCTTCGTCACTTCCCAGCTCTGCGCCATGGCCGCGATCACAGATTGCCGCTCCGGGGAAGAAGACGCGTAATGGATGCAGGCGCCAACACTGCAAGCCTACAGGGAGTAGAGCTGGGCTGAGCAGGTTCGTCCACGTCCTAGCTCCGCGCCATGGCTGCGACGCCCCACAGATTGCCGCTCCGGAGAAGAAGAAGACGCGTAATGGATGCAGGCGCCAACACTGCAAGCCTAATTAACACCTAAGCGACGGGAGCGACATAACGGAGAGAATTGACAGGGGGGGCCAACTTGACGGCCGTTAGCCTGATTTTTTGTATTGAAACATAAAGTTGAATTCGTGCCGAAAAAGACCCTCTGAGTATTTGGCACACCAACTGTAGTCATCGCAGATGATTTCAGGGAACTCGGGTACCGCGTTGCCTAGACACCCCAACTTTCGGGCCGCAAAATAATATTCTCGTTGCCGGCAGCGCGAATCACCTACTCCCGTTCTTCCCCGATGCCGCTGGCATGCGCCACCAGGCAAATCCGACGCGGTGCCAGAGGCATGCTCTCTCCGCACATATGGAGGGCCTCGTGGGACGGCTTCTTTAGTCCGTTGTTGGTTGATCTGTAGGTTAACAGAAACAAAAGACAGTTAGAATAACATTTAAGAAAAGAGTAAGAAGATTCCCACGAACCAATATTGTCCCATATCTCTCTCTTTTCTAACAGAATATCCTGATCGGGCGCGTCAACAACCAACACATGGTTTGTGCCTCCCTGTTGTGGGCACAAATATAAAGGGAAGCTTCAGTGGCTGGTGATCTCACTAGTTAAAATCCTAGCCACGCTGCTTCCCAGATAGGGATCCCTATAAATCGAAATATATGGAAAAGGTGCACTTTTTAACTACTCCTACTACTCTTTCTTATACTTTTTCAAGGAAATATCGTTTTTTGATTTTGACTGAATTGGTCGAAGAGTAGATGCAACATCAGGCCTGGGCCCATGGAAGTGTGACCCATGCGGCCACACATGCCATAGATTTTTGGGAGCCCAATATTTCTATGTTGACCCATTTATAGACACTATAATAAAAGTGTCCATCTGCAACAATTTGGCCCTTTGGTCGTTTTAGAAGGCGCTTCTTCGGCGACGAATTTCTCGGCTCGACCGTGGCCGATGGAAAACTTTTTTCGGGTTTTGTAGCCCTATACTACGACAAAACCGCTAAAAACATGGAGGAAGCTCAACCGGCCCATGGCAGAAGCAAGATTTTTGGTTCCTTGCGCGATGTTAACTCGCCGAAGTCTTTTGAGGCGTGTGGGTCCCAGACATCAGTGTCTCTAGCGGACCACACTTTTTGGTCGTGCCTCACTGATTTGAACTCAATAACATTGTTCGATGCGTCTGCCGTTTAGTCAGGCTGCTAGATCCCACATGGCAGTCTCTCATTAGAAGAATCGTGTGTATGATGGAATTTTTTCCTTCGTTCGCGCTATCCTGTTCCGAACTTGGTAGCATTGCTCGATGCATCTGGCGTTTAATCAGGCTGCTGGGACCCACATGTCATCCTCTCATTAGAAGAAACATGTGTATGATGGAATTTTTTCCTTCGCTCGCGCTACCCTATTCCGAACTTGATAGCGCTACTCGATCTATATGTCGTTCAGTCACGTTACTGGGTCTCCCATGTCAGCCACTCATAAGAAGAGTTGTGTATATGATGGAATTTTTTTCCTTCGCCCGTGCTATCCTATTCTGAACTAGATAGCGTCGGTCGATGCATCTACCGTTTAATCACGCTGATGGGCCCCACATGTCATCCTCTCATTAGAAGAAACATGTGTATGATGGATTTTTTGCTCTCGGCCGTGCCTTCGTGTTCCGAACTTGATAGTGTTGCTCGCTGCATCAGCCGTTTATTCAGGCTGATGGGTCTCTTATGTCAGACTCACATTAGAAGAACCGTGGGTATGATGGTTTTTTTCCTTCTCTAGCGCTACCCTATTCCGAACTAGATAGCGTTGCTCGACGAATCTGCCGTTTGGTCGCGCTGATGAATCCCCCATTTCAGCCTCTCATTACAAGAAACATGTGCATGATGAACTTTTTTCTTGCTCGCGCCTCCCTGTTTCGAACTGACAATGTTACTCGATGCAGCATCTATATAAGGTCGTCTACTGGGTATGATGGAATTTTTTTGGCCCCGTCCGTTGTTTTGACCATATCAGCATCTTTGTAAATGAAACGTATGTATGATACACTTTTTTGACCGCGTCCACTGTTTTGACCTTGGCAACTTGCTAGGTCCCAGATGTCAGCCTCCTCTGTGCAGGAAACATGTCTATATTAGGTCCCAGATGACAACCTCTATTTGAAAGAAACGTGTAAATGTCGGACTGTTTTTTCGGGTCCTAGTGTCAGCCTCAGAGTACAAAAATGTTTGGCTACAATAACATAAATTGCCTAGGATTCGAACTCGAGACCTCGATCAGCAACGATCAACTGCGTGTCTTGCCACTACGCAAGAAACACTTCGTACCTAAAAATGTTAAACAATATCTCTATAACTATGAATTTGTCTCCTTAAAAAGACTTTATTTATCCAGTTTATCTCCCTTCAAATAATAAGGCGGCACTCCTAGCAGCTCAATTAAAAACTGCTACATAATGCAGTAGTTTGTGCACAAGAACATAGGTAGGGGAAGCTATTTGGGGGGTGGTGAAGGGGGAAAATGCTCATAAAGGCCGAATTAAAAAGATTTTGGGCTAGGACGGATGACATATTCGTTATGGGCTATATTCCATGGGCTCACTCCTAAATTGAATGGATTATGGTCGGCGGCCACAAGACCATGAAATGGCCGAATTTGACGGTTTTGGACTATGCTTGGGCCTGGTAGGCTAATTTCATGAGCTATGCTTGGGCCTGCTGTGTCCGACATGTCAGCTTCTCTGTAAGTGCAACGTGTGTATGATAGACCTTTTTTCAGCCGCGTCCGTTGTTTTTCCCTTGGCAGTCGTGTAAGGTGTTACTGCTAGGGTCCCTATGTCAGCCTATGTGATATGTTATGGCTTGTGGGTCCCCGATGCAGCCTTGTATGTTCTGCCTGGTGGGTCCCTGATGCTAGCCTCTCTGTACAAGTATTTAACTTTTTTTCAAACTCACCCTCAAAAAAAACTTGAGGGATGTTGCAGGCTGGCGAGTCTGTGATGCCAGCCTCTCCGTAATGCGATATTGCTAGAAGAAAAATGTAAACTCAAGGTATATATATAAATATATGCATGCATAGGAAATTGGAACAAAAGACCTTCGAATCAAATAAACGTAAACTAAGTGCATTACCACTACAACAAATATATTTATAAAAAATATCTTTAAACTTTTATTAGTACTACAACTTATGTATTAGTCTTCTTAAAAATATTTTATATGTCTATGTTTATCTCTTTTAAAATATAAAAGGGCAGCACTCTTGGCACCTCAATTTATAAAATACCAAATAATGGAGTATTTTCTTAAAAACATTGGTAGGTAGAGTTTTTTATTTTGAGAGGTAGGAGCAATGCCCAAAATGCTGAATTAAAAAGAGTTTGGCTATTCTACATAGGCTTCTCTACGTAGGTTATACTCCATAGGCTATGTTCCATGGGCTACTTTCTCAAATTTCACTGGGATGTGCTCGACAGTCCCCTGACCCCTAAAAGTCCGAATTAAAATATTCAAGGCTATGCTCTATCGGCTCGTTTCTTAAATTTTTCTGGGTTATGGTCAGTAGTCCACTAACCCCTAAATGGCCGAATTAAAACGTTTTGGGCTATGCTCCATGGGATCCTTTCTCAAATTTCTCTGGGTTATGGTCAGCAGTCCCCTGAGCCTGAAAAGGTGAATTAAAACATTCTGGACTAAAGAGGGGCCGGAATAGGCTAGATTTCTTCTCCTGGTTAATAAAAATTGAATTGTGATGTGGCTCGGCCGGATTTGAAACAAAGACCTCAGAGAGGGAGGAGAAAAGGCGATAATTATTTTTTGGTAGATATTCATCTAAAAATTCAGAAGTACAGAATAAGATAGAAAAATTATCGATGGATTCGCACTCCATATTCAGCAGCACTTGACCAATTCAGTAGCATTTCAAAGTGACTAATTCAGCAATACAGACACTGAAATACAATAGCAGTACGGAGAGAACTAGTTCTTGTTTCAGCTCTAAAAACCTTGTTGCACAATTAGTTTGCCCTTTTCTAACACACTCAACCATTGGAGCAAGCAAAACTGACGAACAAATGTGCTTTGAGTACCTTCTTCTTACATCAATGCATGTGTGACCCCCGTATGCAACCCAAAATGCCCAAGTCTCATCTAGATTGCGACAAGGCCATGTTTCAAACGAAAAGCAAGACTATCTACTACCCTTGATTTAAACAAGTACCAGTACATCAGTATTAGTTCCACAAAATATTTTAGTAATAGCAACGATAGAACATTTGAGAGATTCAGTAGCTTCCGTGTTTAAAATTAAGTAGCAGTACAGAGAGAATCTGTTCTTGTTCTAGATCAAAAAACATACTTAATTATTGGAGCGAGCAAAACTGACGATCAAGTCTGCTTCTGTATGTATAGCTCCTCCTAATGTTAATGCTTTTGTGACCCCTCATATGCAACCCAAAATGCCCAAGACTCATCTAAATAATTATGACAATGCTAACTTTTAAAAAAAAGAAAGACAAACTGTTGTACTTGATCTAAACAAGTAATAGTACATCACTATTAGTTCAACAAAATACTTTAGTAATAGCAATATCAGAACAAAGGCAAAACAAGACCATCTCCTTCCCTTGACCTAAACAAGTACTACCAGTATATAGTACAAAATACTCCGAAGTACAAGAACTAGTACTATACTAGTACTACTTTGCATTCAAAATCTAACCTCCAATACATGGAACTCCGTCGTATCTAGTGACAGTGGGATAAAAAATTCTGAGGTAGCAGAACGGTCAGTTGGGAATTCTCCCTCCCGATGGATACATATTGAGTAATGCAGGCCCTAGGTAAATCTGAGATGTTTCATGGTACACCAACATGGAATGCTTTTCCTTCAGCATGATGCCACGCACCACCCTGCTCCCAGGAGTGAAGGAATTGCGCACTCCAACCTCCCAAAACCCCGGCTCTGTTGACGGGTGATAAACGGTGAACTGCATATTGTACAAGGGCAACAAGCACCCGTCCGGCCTGATGCACATGATAGATATGATGATGTCGCCAACTCGCGCATGTCAAATAGCACAGCGACATCGTACCATCATTCCCAGATCCAATGTTCTCTAGTCTCGATGAATGTGGTTCCGACAACGGCTAAGAGATGTACCTGGAATTTTTAAAGGAAGTAATAATCAGCAGACTAAATTGCAGCATGCTAAATATCATAAGGAAAAAATGATCAAGTAAATATGACTAATGAACTTACTACGATAAAACATATGTAGTATGTACGGAGTACATGTGCAATGCCATGTTTATAAGGAAAAGCAACTTGATCTAAGCAAGTAGTTATAGCTACCAGTACAGAGCCATGTTTCAAAGGAAATACTAGATCATTTCCAGAGTTTGATCTAAAAAAACTGAATACCAGATCATCATCAGAATCAAGATAGTCATACTTGCCATCTCCCACCTTGTGGATGCAAAATGAGTAATCCAGTGTGAACCTGTCATGTTTCTTAATCAGAAAATTCTAGAAATCTTCAGTAATCCTGACGGTGGCCAGCCACGCGCTGCTCTTCGGCTTAAAAAACAGGCTATTTTCGGTGAACTCCTCCAGGTCCTCTCCCATCATTGAAGGTTTATAAAAGTGCAACTCCATCACGTACCACAGAAATAAGCATGCCGCCGACCTGACGCACTGGACAGATACGACGAGGTCATAGTCGAGCTTGTTAAATCGCAAGGCGAATACCGTACCATCGTCCCTGGATACGATGGTATCTACTCTCCATGAGCCAGGTGCCTGCAAAGGCTGAGAGATGTACCTGTGTTCCTCGCCGTAATGAAAACTATGCACTTCCATCGAGTGTGCCTTTTCGAGGTGAGCGAGGAGCACTGTGGGCAGGGCGGCAAACTCACAGCCAGGCTCAGTGTAGTTGCACGGGCCGTGCGGACACGCCACCTTGTGGTTGAGGAAGTCGTGGAAGGTGACCAATATCCCACAACCGTCATTGGGGCATCTGCTACCTTTCCCGTCGGTGACTTGGTAGTGCAACTCCTTGGAGCATGCGGCCAGACGGATGACGCTCGTAGTGTCCATAAGCATAGCGATTTCTTCGAAGACATCATCGCTAAACTTGCTCCAGCTACCGGACCTAATGTTGTGCATAGAATCCACCATTGTGTCTGGATGGACTGGTAGCAAGGGCAGATTCAAATATGATTGTTGGGGTTTCTTGGAGGAGAGGAATGGAGGCTTGCAAGAACCGATGCATCAGGATAGAAATAGCTAGGAAAATTTAGGAAGTGTGCGCTCGAGAGGATCCAAAATATGGCTAGCCAGCATTGGAGAATGGGGATCAACAGAGATGGGGAAGATGGGAGGCTCTTTGAACAAGAGGTGTTAATTTTGCGTGTTCCCTCGTCAGTCTTCTACAGTACTCAACTGGATTGAGGATGTTTGCTGGAGTTATAGCTAGACTAGCAAGTAGTCATGTCCTGGCTCAATATTGTATCGTCTCATCACGTAGAGTAACTAAATAATACCACAATAATAAGTTTTATTATGTTTCAGGAAAGGACGTGAACCCACATTTCTCCCCCGCTAGATAGCGTGCATGGTAGAATCGACTTCTCGCACGCAAAGGATTTTAACCCATATATCGAAAGATGTCAATCCTCAAGCCAGCTCATGCCACTCTGATAAATACTACTAGTACGTGAGAATTAGATAATAGAAATGTGATATATCATTTTTTATATAAAATTATAATAGGTGAAGCTCCAAAAATAATTATAATTTTGAGCGACATCTATAGAATATCCATTATATATTTGGTTATTGTAGTTTGTATTATGTATTAATCAACCTGTTAGCTACCTAATACTCGCCATGCTCTAGAGAAATGACGAAGAACATTCTAGAATTATTGAGAAGTCTGTTTTGAGGTTTATGCATATCATTTAGTGTTCTAAAGACTATCAACAGTATCTTCTAGATGCTAGAATGGATAGTTAAGATCCAACAGTTAGAAATATTGTGATTTGCCAGTCTTGATCTAACAGTCAAAATTCAAAGTTATTCGTACACTATATAGTGCTAAGATTATATAATAGGTAAAGCTCAAAAAATTATAAATTTGATCAATATGTATAAAGTATGGGCGTATATTTGGTTCTTATGCTTTGTATCATGTAGAAGTCAGCGTTTATTAGCTATACCTAATACTTAAAATTTTTGGTAACATGGTCTAGAGAAACGACAAAGAAGATTCTAGAATGATGGAGAAGTGTCTTTTGAGGTTTGTACATATCGTTCAGTGTGCTAAAGACTATCAATAGTATCTTCTAGATGATAGAATGGAAAATAAGATCGAAGGCTCATAATGTTGGGATTCGCTAGTCTTAATCCAATGGTCAATATTCAAAGCTAATAAACATTGACTTCTACATTAACTTCTACATGACACAAAGTACTAGAAGCAAATATACACCCATACTTTATAGATGTCGATCAAATTTATATTTTTTAAGTTTTACCTATTATATAATCTTACAACTATATATTGTATTAATAACTTTGAACTTTGATTGTTGGATCAAGACTGGCAAATCCTAACATTGCAAACCGTTGGAGCTTCTATCCATTCTAGCATCTAGAAGATCCTATTGATAGTCTTTAGCACAATGAATGCTATGCACACAAGCCTCAAAACACTTCTCTATCGTTCTAGAATTTTCTTAGATATTTCTCTAGACCATGTTACCAAAATTTTCAAGTATTAGGTATAGCTAACAAACATTGACTTCTACGTTGACTTCTACATGATACAAAATACAATAACCAAATATATACCCATACTTTATAGATATCGATCAAATTTAAAACTTTTTGAGCTTAACCTATTATATAATCTTATCTTACCCCTATATAGTGTACAGATAACTTTGAACTTTGACCGTTTGATCAAGTCTGGCAAATCCCAATACTGCTAAAATTAAGTTGGATCTTCTATCTATTGTAGCATCTAGAAGATTCTATTGATGTTCTTTAGCACAATAAACACTATGCATAAACTTCAAAACATACTTCTCAGTAATTCTAGAATCATCTTCGTCATTTATCTAGAGCTTGTCGAGTATTAGGTAACTAATAGTAGGTTGATTTTTACATAATACAAAGTATAAGAACAGGATACACACATGATACTTTATGGATAGAGCTCCAAATTATAATTATTTTTTGAGCTTCACCTATTATAATTTTATATAAAAATGATATGGCATACTTCTACTATCTGATTCTCACGTGCAAGGCATGTGCAACTTAGTAGTAAGATATATAATACGAATAACTTTGAACATCGATCTTCAGATATAGATTGACAGATTCCAACATTGCTGACTGTTGGATCTCTTGCAAATTCAAGAAAGAATCTATCGCGCTTACTTATAGTTAAAATTTGACCTAATTTCTTTAAATCGACATAAAGTTATTATAGTGGGCATAGTTAGCTAATATATAGGGAAGATTGAAATGTGCTAATACTAGGGAATTTTAACTAAACATGGTCTGCTTTTTCTGAAAACCGGGTGGTAGCACTTTATTTGTTTGACTAGTGTATGTCCCGAAGGAGTGAGATGCTTAAATAATTAACATAGTCAGTGGATGTGTACATGTTATGCCAAGGACCTCAAAAAGTGAAAATTACATCCAAATCCATACATTTAACACAAAGGACCCTGCAATCAAGCAATAAAAATTAGTAGTCGGGTCTTGCTCCTCCACCACGGAGCTGCGCCATGCTCTTCGTAGTAGTACCAGTAAGTTGCACGTGCCATGCACGTGAGACTCACATAATATATAGAAGCATAGCATGTCATCAATATATAACATTATAATAGGCAAAGCTCAAAACATTTATTAATTTGAGCCATATCTCTAAAGTATGAATCTATATTTGGTTCTTGCACTTTGTATCATGTAGAAATAAGCATTGATTAGCTACCTAATAATTGAAAATTCTAGAACCATGGTCTATAGAAATGACCAAGAAAATTCTAGAATGATAGATAAGTGTGTTTTGAGGTTTTCTACATATATAGCATTCATTATGCTAAAGAAAATCAATAGAATCTTGTAGATGCTAGAATAAAAAAGAAGATCCAATGATTGTCAATATTGGGATTTGCGAGTCTTAATCCAACGGTCAATATTCAAAGTAATTCATACACTATATAATGCTAATGGTAAGAGTAGTACCTGCTTAACAAAAAATCGCACTACTCACACTTTCAGCGGATCTTCTTGAACAAGATGCATCCATCTACCAGATGTGGAAACTTTATCATAAACAATGATGTTGATATGGTTATGACCCTAGCAGTTCGGGGCTAAACCCGAAATATTCATTCACAGCTAATATTGTTAAGCAGCCAAAGCATTTTTTCTATTCAAAGGTGCCAAAACACATGTTTCGTATTTCTAAGGAAAGTAGTACACATAAGAGGAGGCCCGGCAAAGTATTTTATTTTTCTTTGTTTTATTTGAATGTTTTCAAAACAAGATCGAATTCATCGGAATGCAGATTTTTCGCACAAAGTTAGTTGCATTTTTCAAAACTATCGGTGGTGCTAGGTATATATATTGACATCGTGGGTACCTTATGACGATATTTGGAAAAATCAAGAGTCTATCGCGCTTACTTGTAGTTCAAATTTGACCTAATTTCTTTAAATTTAGATAAAGTCATTTAAGTGGGCGTGGTTAGCTAGGGAAGCTTGAAATGTGCTAAGACTAGGGGAGTTGTCAGATAACATCATCCGCTTTTTTTTGAAAATCGGGTGGTGGCACTTTATTTTTCTGACTAGGGTATGTCCCAAGGGAGAAAGATGCTTCAATTAACATGGTCATAGGATGTCTATATATATATGTTACACCAAGGACCTAAAAAAAGAGATAAATATATCCAAGTACATACATTTAGCACAAAGGACCCTAAAATCAAGCAAGGAGAAGTAGTCGGTCACTGCTCCTTCTCCACCGCAGAGCTGAGCCATACTCTTCCTAGTAGGATGAGTAAGTTGCACGTGCCTTTACACTAAGCCTCACCTGATATATATATGTATGACATATCATCACTATGTGAAATTATAATAGGTAAATCTTGAAATAATTATAAATTTGAGCCACATCTTTTAAGTATGGGTGTATATTTGGTTCTTGTGTACTTAATTTGTATCATGTACAAATAAAAGTTTATTAGCTACCTAATATTTGAAAATTCTCGTATCATGGTCTAGAGAAACGACAAAGAAGTTTTTCATATTGTATCATACATTATATAGTGTACGAATAACTTTAAATACTAACTGTTGGATCAAGACTCGTGAATCCTAATATTGTTAGCCGTTGGATATTCTTTTCCATTCTAGCTAGCATCTACAAGATACTATTGATACTCTTTATCACAATGAACTCTAAGCACAAACCTCAGAACACACTTCTCCATCATTCTAGAATCTTCTCAAACGTTTATCTAGACCATGTTACCAAAAAATTAAGTATTAGGTATAGCTAAAAAACTTTGACTTCTACATGATAGAAAGTACAAGAACCAAATATACAAATAATAGAAGTATGATATTTCATCGTATTAGCTACCTAATACTCAACATCCTCTAAAGAAATGGCGAAGAAGATTCTAGCTAGATTGGCACATTGTCTTGAGTATTGTCTCATCATATGATTTATTTTTATATCTTTTGCTGTCATCAAAATTATAGCTACAATATAGTATATAGATTTATCCAAATTTAGACAAATTTGCGATATACATTTTAGAACCTAATATTCCCTCTGTTCACAATTACCTCATGTTCTGAGTTTTTTAGAGTCAAAGTTTGCAAAGTTCGACCAAGAACACGAAAAAAGATCAAAATTCATGATTCAAAATTCATATAATATGAAAATATAGTTTATGACAATTGAATGCAGTGGACTTTAAATTATAGATGTTAGTATTTTTCTTACATATATAGTCAAAGTTTACAAAGTTTGACTTTAAAAAATCCAGGATGCGAGGTAATTGTGAACGGAGGAAGTACTACTATAGCAGTAGAAGAACAAGATACAAAATACAAGACCATTCAGAGGAAAAGCAAGAACATATCCACACGTATACTAGATCATAGCCATGCCCTAGCAGTGGGCACGTGGCATAGTAGTTGATTTTTTATAGAAAATACTTAAAATCCAAATTACAAATATTAGTAGCAAAGTTAGTTTACAACCAAAATACACCCTTCCTAATGCCAAAAGAGAACCTTCCTTCGACTACTACTTCAGTAACTAGTAAACAAGTGGTACTCATCTACAACTAAATTAACTAGTAATACATCATTACCATCGCGTTAGGATCACTAGCCAAAGATTAAGATCAATTCTTCATGTCGATGCAAACACAGAAAGACAACACCTTCATCATCCGGTACTGTCTAGCAGCCATGGTAATGTACCACAGCGGCATCGTGAGGAACGTCAGATCTTCGAGGATGACACTGCTAGGCAACATGCAGCTCGTCGGCTCAATTACCCCCATTAAGGGTGTCCGTCGAGAAGTCTACCGTGACTGTGGGCCAGTCACGCATAGCTTCACCCTGTACGGGGCCACGAGCACGCGGCCACCCTGACGCACACCAAAGAAAAGGCGGCATCCTGGCCGAGCTCGCCAATGATGAGGCTAAACACGCTAGCATCATCACTATAGACGATGACCATGGATGGTGGAAAGGACGGTAATGTCATCGTTATTGTACACTCCATGGGTTGGCCATAAGATAGCCTATGCACTTGTACATTATGGACGCCATTGAGGTGGAAAAGGAGCACGACCGGCGAGGCGGTGAACATGCAGCTGACCTCCATGCAGCTTCATGGGATATATGGGCATGTGGTCTTATGGTCGTCAAGCTCGTGGTAGGCGACCATGGTGAGGCAGCCGTCGTGGGGGAATCGAATAGTTACCGGCGCTACCTCGTCTTTGTCCATCGCCGGCTGATAGCTAGGTTCCTGCGTCCAACAATAGGGTTATTGCAGTACTAGTAGTGGCAAGTATTTATTAGAAAGATCGATCCCAAAGAAGCTTTGCAAGATGGAAACCACACAACCCCACAACTGCGTTGTCAATGCAGCCACGTTCGCACCCAAAATGGTGTTTAGAAATAGTCTACACTATAAGTTGCTAGAGTAATAGTAAATAAGAGAGATTTAAAGTAACTCATAACAAAGTAAATAAAGTACTGAAATTAAACTAGAAAAAGGACTAAATTAAAGGGGTTGTAGCTGTAGGATTGAATGGAATAAGAGAGGGTTTCTAGGCTTCGGTCTCACTAGTACTAGATGGGCGAATATATGTGTGAATCCATTATCTACAAGAGATTCCTTCAAAAAATAAACGTTCCCCACTTGATTACCGGGCTATCACACTGTGTGTAGTTTGCATGATTCTCACGTGTCACTCGCGAGGCAAACGTACACTTCCGGATCAAGGGATCCCATGAACTCATCTCGTAACTCATGTAATTGAATACTTGGATCACAAACACATTCTAACTTAGCGCACTAGATCAAACCTCAACCTAGAACCTAATCAATCAATCACACATGGATGAACAACAAAACATAGATAAATATATTAATGAAGTTACAACCATGTTAAATCTTACAATTACAAGATCTAAGACAAGAGAGAGAGAGATGGAGACGCTGTTGGAGATGATGATGATGATGAACGGTGCACGCGGTGAAAATGGGGGGCGCCTCCTTCTCCTCCTCTTGATTGATGGCGTGGGGATGTGGATCTTGTGTGTGGCGGCTATGGATGTGACGGAGTGGCAGGTGTAAGATCCCTCCTTATTAAAGGAAAAGATCCCTGTGATTGCAATGCTAGTCCCTGGATCATTGCTAGCATCCACAGTTTAAGATGAAGTACACAGATACAAAGGTCGTTTATTACAGTCATTCCAGAGATAAAACATAGTCTTTTACAACTCATGGCCAAAGGCCTAGTACAAGAGTTTATGGAATATGTAAATAAACATAAGTCTTCATCTTCATGTGCCACAGGCAAGCATGTTGAGTGTAGACTCATGACTCCTATTCATCATCAGAGTAACCTGCAACATCATAAGTTACAGCCACAAGGGTCAATACTTTGGAATAGTATTGGCAAGTGATACCCTAGTATATATTTAAGTGGACTATCATACTATATGCATTTGGCTGGTGGAGCTTAGGCTTGCATTGCTCAAAATAGATTTTTCCTTAACCTTTTGAAAATACTAAGTTTTTGTAAGGCATAAAACACCCAAGGCATCTACCAATCAAAGACTGAAGATCCACTCCGGGCATCTACCAATCAAAGACTGAAGATCCTTTAACCCTTGTTCACCCACAAGTTTTATTTAGAAATTGGAGTGATGAGATTCTTGAAGTTTCCATGTCTTGATGCTCAAATTGTCCTTTACCAGGGACATGGCTAAGTACTTAGGTTTTACACTCTGCAGAGGTGGTGCACTTTCCCCACAAGTCTTGGTTTCCCAAGAATGATCCTTCAGTAGCCTTTCCTTAGTCAAATGGACGCGTTCCAACCTATCATCCCATCTACCACCCTCTGTCCAAAAGACTAAGTTCCAGCATCCTAAGATCATGGCAGAGCCCATAATGCCAAGTGGTTGCACTTGAAGCTTCTCAACATTTGACAACTCAAATCTCTTTGTTTCCTGGGTGGCCATCCACAAGTGAGATACACTAAGGTAAACCATAAACATGGGCCTTGTGAACCACTCAACCAAAAACCACCAAGCAAGTCCCATTCCACCCAGGAGATTCATTAACTTAGTTGTTTTGTTAAATAAAAACAAGTCCTTAGACTTAGAATAATTTTCAAAGTGTGAATATATAAACCACCCTTGTTTTCTAGTAGCTAGGCTAAGCATGGCATGGCAACTTATCCTTAGGGAATTTCCTAGCAATTCTAGCATTCTATTCTAAATAGGATTTCCCATCATTAGTTGACAAAAGTAGCATGCAAGTCCTAACAAAATATATCTAATGCAAGTATAAAATATAGGTAGGGAATATTCATGAAGATATCACTTGCCTTGGTAGTGTGGAGAGTAGCACTCGTCACAATCACAATCACTAGCAAAATCTACACACAAAGTTGTAGCATACAATTACACACAAATATATACAAACAAAAGTATTATGAATGCATGCATGCATGAATCTACCAAGTGATGATTTTTGAAAACTTCAACCAAGCAAGTGCATGTTTACAGAATCTAAACAAATATATCCAAGACAACTTAAATAACCCTAAAACAAAAATACTAAACTAAATCTATACTTAAAATGGCCTCAAACAAGTCTCTGCAATTTTAGCACATCTAATGGTTACTATATGCTAAACAAAAAGGATAGGCAGAAAGGTCTTGTTTTTCTGAATCCAACGGTATAAAGTTTGCAAAATTCCAACGTGGGATTCAAAAGATATAGGCATTTGAATTTGGGTCAAATTTCTGGTTTTAAATTCTATTTCCAGAGCTAACCTAGCCACGCGTCTTATTCTTATTCGCTCGTACCGGTTCGCGCTGGATCGAGCTCCACAGCCGTAGGATCTAAAGGGGCAGGTGCGGCTCAGATCGCGTACCGCTTCGGGTTTAAGTGATCTATCGTAGGCGTTCGATCCAGATCTAATCGGCTGCTGCTGCCTGGCCACAGATGGGCGGCGCTGCGCGGTGGCTACCGGCGGCGGAATCGTCGGTCGATGATGTTGCTGATGATGCAGACGGCGAGGAAGAAGGAGGAGTGGCTTACCGGGCTCAGGAGGTCACGGCGAAGCTCGTCGTACTCGCGGTTGGTCAAGGGGCGCTCGGGCACGGCTGCTATTCCTCACCGGAGTTCGTGGCGGCGTCGGGTGCGTCGGGTGGTCGTCGGGGACGTCGCTGTGGATCACCCCAAGGCAAGGCGAGGTCACGGTTAGATTCACCAGGTCAAGGCGAAGTAGTGAGCATGAACTAGGAGGCGCGGGGCGGTCTGGACTTACCACTGGGGTTCGCCGGAGTTCGTGCAGACGTCGGTGGCGACTAGTCGATGATGTTGCTGGAGCTACGGTCCATGCGAGAGCAAACTAAAAGTGTTAGAAGAAGCGCAGAGGCTCACTGAATCAGTTTGCAAGATCGAGAGGCAGAGAGGAGCCCTGGACTCACCGGAATTCGCTTGGCGATCGTCGGAGGCAGCGGGGCTCTGAGAGCAATACACGCAGCCTGGTGGCGCCTGGGTTCGGGATTTGTGTGAGAAGAGAGAGGAGAGAGGGGTTCTTATAGCCTGGTCACGGCGAGAATCACTCGTCCAATAAATCGAATTGACGTCATGAATTAAACACGAAACGCCTGCGCGTTGATTTGGGGATGAACGGGTCGCGGGTGGAGACGACGGTGGCGTGGAGAAGGCCTTAGTGCAGGTGAGGTCGGGCTGTGGTCACTGTTAGCGTGTCATGGCGTGAGAGAAGAAAAAGGAGAACCCCGGGTGGGCTTGCTGGGCTGGATCCGCTGCTGGGCCGGATTCTGGCCGCGCGGCCTTTTTCTTTTCTTTAAGTTTTTTTCTTTTTCTAATTCTATTTTCTGGATGGAATTTGATATGAATTCAAATCCTTTTGAATTCAAACTTCTTTGGGGATTTTTGTAGGGTTCTTGTGGGTTCAAATGCAGTCAAATAACCATGTGGTTACCTTGCAAGGCTTGGTCAAGCTTGGGTCTTTGAAATAAACAGAGTTTTGCTCTAGTTGCAATTATTTGAGAATAGGGTTTTGAAACTATTTCTAAATTTTGAATCTTGGGTCAAAAGCTTCTCCTAGCTTTTCCAACCATGGAGGCAAGCAAATAAGATCAAGAACAATCAAATCCCAAAGGGTGATGGCCATTTGAGATAAATTGCCCACATGAAATCATAGCCAAAGTGTATGCTCCTAAATGATTTTGAGAAAAACCCTATATGAATGAATGATGCAAAGATGATAAGAATGAGTTTTGAAACATGATTTTTAGGGATGTTACAATCTAACCCCCTTAAAATGAATCTCGCCCTCGAGATTCGGATTGGCTAGCAAATAGGTGTGGGTGGTCTTTCCGAAGATCATCTTCTCTTTCCCATGTTGCTTCTTCTTCGGAATGATGATTCCATTGTACTTTGCAAAACTTGATAGTCTTTGTTCTTGTGACTCTTTCTGTGGTCTCAAGAATCTTGACAGGCTTTTCTTCATAGGTGAGATCACTTTCTAGTTGAACTTCTTCCAAAGATATGGTATCCCTCAAAGTTGTTTCTTCCATTTCTGGGTGACATTTCTTAAGTTGGCTTACATGAAAAACATTATGGATTTGCGATAGATTTGCTGGTAATTCAATTTCATATGCAACTTCTCCCTTGCGACTTAGAATGTTAAATGGTCCAACATATCTTGGTGCCAACTTTCCTTTGACTCCAAATCTTTTCACTCCACGAAGTGGTGATACTCTAAGATAAGCTTTATCCCCAACTTCGTAAGTGATTTCTCTACGTTTAGCATCTGCGTAGCTTTTCTGTCGAGACTGTGCTATCTTCAATCTGTCTCTAACCAATTTGACCTTTTCTTCAGCGTCTTTGATAAGATCTGGTCCAAACAAACTTCTTTCTCCTACACCATTCCATAGCAATGGGGTGGTACACTTCCTTCCATATAGAAACTCGAATGGTGCCATCCCAATACTAGATTGGTGACTGTTGTTGTAAGAGAACTCTGCGTAAGGCAGACTTTCATCCCAACTTGCTCCATAATCTAGGGCACATGCCCTCAACATATCTTCAAGAATTTGATTAGTCCTTTCTGTTTGTCCATCAGTTTCAGGATGAAAAGCAGTGCTGAATTCCAATCTCGTTCCTAAAGATTCATGAAGCTGTCTCCAAAAGTGAGAAGTGAACTGAGTTCCTCTATCAGACACAATACTCTTAGGTACACCGTGAAGGCATACAATTCTGCTCATGTAGATTTTGGCTAACTTGGCACTAGTATAAGTTGTCTTTACGGGAATAAAATGAGCCACTTTAGTTAGGCGATCCACTATTACCCATATGGAATCATACCCTGACCTGGTCCTTGGTAATCCGGTAATGAAATCCATACCAATATTTTCCCACTTCCATTCAGGAATAGGCATTGGTTGAAGTAAACCTGCTGGTTTCTGATGCTCCGCTTTCACTTTACTACACACGTCACACAAGGCAATGTGTTCGGCGATGTCTCTTTTGAGATTGTTCCACCAAAATCTTTCTTTCATATCCATGTACATTTTGGTGTTTCCCGGGTGAATAGAATACGGAGAGTTATGGGCTTCTTGTAAAATCAGTTTCCGCAATTCCGGATCTTGTGGTACACAAATACGTTTCTCGTGCCATAAAGTACCTTGTTCGTCCATATGGAAACTTTTAGCTTTCCCTTGGCTAATCCTTTCCTTGATCTCTTCGATTTCCTTATCCGTCTTTTGTGCTTCCTTAATCTTATCCAACAGAGTGGGTTGAACATCCAAAGACATGAGATGTCCTTCTGGCACAATCTCCAACCTGAGTTCCTTGAATTGCTTACACAAGTCATCTGGCAATTCACCTTTGGTAAGACCGTTTACAAACGCTTTACGACTTAGAGCATCTGCTACTACATTTGCTTTACCGGGGTGGTATTACAAACTCAAGTCGTAATCCTTGATAAGTTCTAGCCATCTTCTTTGTCTCATATTGATCTCCTTCTGGGTGAAGATATATTTCAAGCTCTTATGGTCGGTGAACACTTCACAACGTTTTCCCAAAAGGTAATGTCTCCATGTTTTGAGTGCATGGACAACAGCGGCTAACTCTAAATCATGAGTAGGATAATTTACTTCATGAGTTTTGAGTTGTCTCGAGGCATAAGCCACAACTTTTCCGCCTTGCATAAGTACGGCTCCTAATCCTTGATGCGAAGCATCACAATACACTTGGAAATCCTTTTCCAAATCTGGTAAACCTGCAGCAGTCTTGACACAAGTCTCTTCTTTAATTCCTGAAAGCTGAGTTCACATCCTTCAGACCAAGCAAATTTCTTATCTTTCTTTAATAATTCTGTCATTGGTTTAGCAACCTTAGAAAAATTTTCAATGAACCTTCTGTAATAACCTGCTAAACCAAGGAAACTACGAACCTCTTTTACATTCTTAGGAGATTCCCATTCTGTCACAGCCGAAACTTTAGCAGGATCAACTGCTACACCATCCTTTGTCATAACATGACCAAGAAATCCAACTTCCTCTAACCAAAACTCACACTTGCTGAACTTGGCATAAAGTTTATGTTCCCTTAGTTTCTCAAGTATCAAGCGTAGATGTCTTTCATGTTCTTCCTTGCTCTTGGAGTAGACTAAGATGTCATCGATGAAAACGACAACGAACTTGTCGAGAAATTCCATGAACACTTTGTTCATCATATTCATGAAGTATGCTGGAGCATTGGTTAATCCAAAAGGCATCACAGTGTACTCATACAATCCATACCTCGTGGTGAATGCTGTTTTAGGTATGTCTTGCTCTCTTATCTTGAGTTGAAAATAGCCTGACCGAAGATCAATCTTCGAAAACACACAAGCTCCTTCTAGCTGATCAAACAAGTCATTTATTCTTGGCAAAGGATATTTGTTCTTGATGGTTACCTCGTTAAGAGAACGGTAATCTATGCATAACCTTTGAGTTCTGTCTCTCTTTTCTACGAACAAAACTGGAGCTCCCCAAGATGAAGAACTTGGCTGGATGAATCCTTTCTGCAATTGTTCTCCAAGTTGTTTCTTGAGTTCCTTAAGTTCGTCAACTGACATTTTATAAGGCCTCTTTGCCCTTGGTCCAGAACCTGGTACCAAATCTATTATAAACTCTACATCTCTATCTGGTGGCATTCCTGGTAACTCTTCCGGGAACACATCCGGATACTCACACACAATTGGCACCGTGTCCATGCTAACCCCCTTAAGAGAATTTAGCTTACTCCCCTTAGATCTAAAGTTGGACTTGAATATTATCCTCTTACCTTCAGGGGTTGTGAGTGAAATTGTACGATTTGCACAATCTAGTACTCCCTCATATTTAGCCATCCAATCCATTCCCAAAATTACATCCAATCCTTGGGAATTCAGGATTATTAGGTTTACTGGAAACTTATGTTTTCCGATTTCTATGACTAGATCATGGCATCCTGAGTTTACTATCATTTCTCCACCAGGAGAACTTACTCTTATAGGACACCCAATGGTTTCTACCGGTAGTTCATTTCTTTCGACAAATGCTTTAGATATGAATGAATGAGATGCACCAGTGTCAAAGAGTACAAATGCTGAGATGGAATTGAGTCTGAACTTACCAAAGACATCAGGCTCTTCAAAGACCTCCTCCACATTGATGTGGTTAACCTGTCCTTTCTGAAAAGGATTTGGCTTGTTAGGTCCTTCAACTTTCTTTTCAGTGCACTCATTAGCATAATGCCCTAGCTTCTTGCATTTGAAGCATTCAACTTTGTTGATGTCCCTCTTAGGTGACTTCCACTTCCACTTCCACCTCCACTATGGTGGCTCTTATATCCACTCTTGTGGTTCTTGTACTTATCATTGTCATGACTGCGATGATGCTTGTTGTCATGACAGTTGTGGTTGTGGTGCTTGTAAAACTTCCCATGCTTGTGGGATCTGGTGACACTATCATCATAGTGGGATCGTTTATGAGACGATCCCGCTGTGCTGTCAGAGTGTTTCCTCTTCTTACTCTCGACTTGCTTCATTTTATTCTCCACAATAACAGCCTTGTCACGATGGTGATAAGTGGGAACATATGCCTTGCGACAATTTGCAGATTTAACTCATCATTCAAGCCTTCGAACTTTTCCTTCCTCTTGGCATCGATGTCAACCTCATCGGTGCATAACGCCCAGTTATTGAACTCTTCAATATATTCAGCCACGCTGTGGTGGCGCTGCTTCAGGTTGTGAAATTCCTTCTTTTTCAGGCTCATCATACCTGGTGAGATATGAGTGGTGCGAAAACCATCTTCAAATATAGCCCAAGTCACCTCATCAATAGGCGTGGTAATCTGGAAGTTGTCCCACCATGCTGCGGCTGGTCCTTCCAACAGATGTGCTGCAAACCTGACTTTTTCGCATCATGCATCCTCGGTCACTAAGTCCTTGTTCACGAGCGTAGCCAATCATTGGCCACCATGGGATCGATTGTTCCCGAAAACTTAGCTGGCCTTAGGCCTTGAAATCTGGTGAGCATATCAAAACCTGGAGGGTTGTTGTTGTTGTTATTGTTGTTGTTGTTGTTGTTGGGATTGGGGTTGTTGTTGTTATTCTGGTTTTGGATGAACATCGTCATCATTTGCATAAGCTGTGTCTGCGCATTCATCATTTGTTGCATTTCTGGGGTAATGTTGGGGTTGGGGTTGGTGTTTGCGCGACGGGGAGGCATCTGTGGTTTATTCATATAGAGATAAGAATGAGATACCCTTACATGATTTATGCACAATACATCACACATGCAACACATAGCAAGCAACACTAGGATAAAATCTAAACAACAAAAATCTCAAGGTACAATCACACAAGTAGCAAGCCATCCACATGTCGGATGGTCAATAAGTTCATAAATAACAAGTGCGGTAAATAAAGATAACTGAGTAGTCAAATCTACTCGTCGGCATCAATCTCCTCCTCGACAAAGGTAAGACCTGCGTTCTCCATTGCGGTCTTGTTCTCCTCGATGGTAGTGGTCAAAGAGTCGATCTTGGCCTTGAGAGCCCTCTTAGGATCGAAGCCTCTCAATCCTTGTCTGCTTTGCTCTAACTCGAAGTCCTTGGACTGTAGTTCCTCGGTCATATCACGAATCCTCTTGTTCCTATCCTGGACACGCTTCTCTTGACTCTAGAACTTACGGTCTTGGGTCTCGAACTTTGCCTCCATCTCCTTGACTATCTCGTCCTGCTGCGCGAAGAGCTTGTCCTTCTCGTGAAGCTGCACCTGGAGCTCGTCATTACTAAGCATGACGTTGGTCCTATCGGTATCCACGTGCCTAATAAGAGTCTCTAAGTCCTGGAGGTACAGGCGTATCGGCTCTGCTGTGACCCTCGAGTCGTCCTCAAAGTCGATGGACTCTCCGTCATCGTCACGCCTTCCGAAAGCGTGGAAGTGAGTGCCTCTAACCTGTCGGGAGTGACGGCCTAACGATCGTCCTATCAGATCTGCATGACAACCTCCATGCCTCTCTCCTGTCATCGTGCATAAGCTTGAAGGCGATGGCCTCCGTAGTAGGCTCTTTGGCGTCTGGCTGGTTCACCTTGAAGCCCCAAAGGTCCTTCCTCTCAAACTTGGTGAGTGGGTGCACCGTAATGATAGGAAGAGGGAGATCGAGTAAAGTAGTAAGCTCTACGATACGAGGACCAAAACGGGTAGCCTGGAACTCCTCAACAGTGCTGATGGCAATAGGCATCTATTTATAAGATTGAAAAGTTAGAACAACACAATTTAAATTAAACAAGACAACATTCTAGCATAACCATGGAACACAAAATCACACAAGTCATGCATACATAAATCCATTACACCAACCAAGGTTCAAACTTTTAAGGTATCATTTTTGAAAATAAGGTGATAGGTGGTGGTCCAACTAACGAAGTGCGCTTACAATCCTATCTCATTGGATCTGGTGGCTAACACAATGTTCCTAGTGGCAATCACCCTTTCTTGTTCACATGCTTCTATCACTAAGTCTATGATATCTCCTCTTAAGGATTGGTTGGTGATTTCCAACTCTTGGGTATGTTCCTTCTCTTTCTCTAAGTCTTTTTGGAGGTTGAGCATCTTGCACTTGACTCTAGCACTTAGTTCTTTGATAGTCTTCCAAGCTGCTTCTTTTGCTGACTCAAAGAATGTGGTGTGCATAAAAGTGTTGGTGTACATGCAAAAGCCCTTCTCTTTGTGGTTGTCTTCCTTGTTCTTGTACAAGTGAAGTTGCACCCACCAATACTCTACTCCATCCTCCATTCTTTGGAAAGCCCTTGTACTTCTTTGCACCATGCACTCCCATGGTCTCCATGAGGTCCTTGAGAATCTTGGGAAACTCAGTCTCACACTCCAAGGTCATGGTCATGAGTGGTCCTTTCTTCACGGCTTCGTTGACGGAGTTCATCTACAAATAGAGATGAGAAGAAGAAGATTAGAAAAGTTTACGAGAAGAATAGACAAGTGTAGAAGAAGTTAAAATTTTTCCTTAGTGGTTTCCAATCCTAGGGTCATAATCCTACAGGCAACACAGTGCTCTGATACCATCTGTAAGATCCCTCCTTATTAAAGGAAAAGATCCCTGTGATTGCAATGCTAGTCCCTGGATCATTGCTAGCATCCACAGTTTAAGATGAAGTACACAGATACAAAGGTCGTTTATTACAGTCATTCCAGAGATAAAATATAGTCTTTTACAACTCATGGCCAAAGGCCTAGTACAAGAGTTTATGGAATATGTAAATAAACATAAGTCTTCATCTTCATGTGCCACAGGCAAGCATGTTGAGTGTAGACTCATGACTCCTATTCATCATCAGAGTAACCTGCAACATCATAAGTTACAGCCACAAGGGTCAATACTTTGGAATAGTATTGGCAAGTGATACCCTAGTATATATTTAAGTGGACTATCATACTATATGCATTTGGCTGGTGGAGCTTAGGCTTGCATTGCTCAAAATAGATTTTTCCTTAACCTTTTGAAAATACTAAGTTTTTGTAAGGCATAAAACACCCAAGGCATCTACCAATCAAAGACTGAAGATCCACTCCGGGCATCTACCAATCAAAGACTGAAGATCCTTTAACCCTTGTTCACCCACAAGTTTTATTTAGAAATTGGAGTGATGAGATTCTTGAAGTTTCCATGTCTTGATGCTCAAATTGTCCTTTACCAGGGACATGGCTAAGTACTTAGGTTTTACACTCTGCAGAGGTGGTGCACTTTCCCCACAAGTCTTGGTTTCCCAAGAATGATCCTTCAGTAGCCTTTCCTTAGTCAAATGGACGCGTTCCAACCTATCATCCCATCTACCACCCTCATCCAAAAGACTAAGTTCCAGCATCCTAAGATCATGGCGAGCCCATAATGCCAAGTGGTTGCACTTGAAGCTTCTCAACAATTGACAAAACAAATATCATTGTTTACTAGGTGGCCATCCACAAGTGAGATACACTAAGGTAAACCATAAACATGGGCCTTGTGAACCACTCAACCAAAAACCACCAAGCAAGTCCCATTCCACCCAGGAGATTCATTAACTTAGTTGTTTTGTTAAATAAAAACAAGTCCTTAGACTTAGAATAATTTTCAAAGTGTGAATATATAAACCACCCTTGTTTTCTAGTAGCTAGGCTAAGCATGGCATGGCAACTTATCCTTAGGGAATTTCCTAGCAATTCTAGCATTCTATTCTAAATAGGATTTCCCATCATTAGTTGACAAAAGTAGCATGCAAGTCCTAACAAAATATATCTAATGCAAGTATAAAATATAGGTAGGGAATATTCATGAAGATATCACTTGCCTTGGTAGTGTGGAGAGTAGCACTCGTCACAATCACAATCACTAGCAAAATCTACACACAAAGTTGTAGCATACAATTACACACAAATATATACAAACAAAAGTATTATGAATGCATGCATGCATGAATCTACCAAGTGATGATTTTTGAAAACTTCAACCAAGCAAGTGCATGTTTACAGAATCTAAACAAATATATCCAAGACAACTTAAATAACCCTAAAACAAAAATACTAAACTAAATCTATACTTAAAATGGCCTCAAACAAGTCTCTGCAATTTTAGCACATCTAATGGTTACTATATGCTAAACAAAAAGGATAGGCAGAAAGGTCTTGTTTTTCTGAATCCAACGGTATAAAGTTTGCAAAATTCCAACGTGGGATTCAAAAGATATAGGCATTTGAATTTGGGTCAAATTTCTGGTTTTAAATTCTATTTCCAGCTAACCTAGCCTAATGCGTCTTATTCTTATTCGCTCGTGCGGTTCGCTGGATCGAGCTCCACACCGTAGGATCTAAAGGCAGGTGCGGCTCAGATCGCGTCACCGCTTGGGTTTAAGTGATCTATCGTGGCGTTCGATCCAGATCTAATCGGCTTTCTTCACCCTGAGATGGGCGGCTTGCAGTGGCTACCGTGGCGGAATCGCCGATCGATGATGTTCTTGATGATGCGACGGCGAGGAAGAAGGAGGAGTGGCTTACCGGGCTCGAGAGGTCACTGGCTTCGTCGTACTTCGCGGTTGGTCAAGCGCTCGGGCACGGCTGCTATTCCTCACCGGAGTTCGTGGCGGCGTCGGTGCGTCGGGTGGTCGTCGGGGGCGTCATGGATCACCCAAAGGCAAGGCGAGTCACGGTTAGATTCACCAGGTCAAGGCGAAGTAGTGAGCATGAACTAGGAGGCTTGGCGATGCGGACTTACCCTGGGGTTCGCGGAGTTCGTGCGGGCGTCGGTGGCGACTAGTCGATGATGTTCTTGGAGCTACGGTCCATGCGAGAGCAAACTAAAAGTGTTAGAAGAAGCGCAGAGGCTCACTGAATCAGTTTGCAAGATCGAGAGGCAGAGAGGAGCCCTGGACTCACCGGAATTCGCCCGGCGCTTGATCGTCGGAGGCAGAGAGCAATACAGCACTGCCTGGTGGCGCTCTGGGTTGATTTGTGTGAGAAGAGAGGAGACAGAGGGGTTCTTATAGCCTGGTCACGGCGAGAATCACTCGTCCAATAAATCGAATTGACGTGAATTAAACACGAAGCCAGCGTTGATTTGGGGATGAACGGTCGTGCGGGTGGAGACGACGGTGGCGTGGAGAAGGCCGCTTTGTCGTGAGGCCTTGTGCAGGTGGGGTCGGTCATCGTGGCTGTTAGCGTGTGCTTTCAGCGTGAGAGAAGAAAAGGAGAACCCGGGTGGGCTTCTTTGGGCTGGATCCGCTTTGGGCGGATTAAGCATGTGACCTTTCTTTTCTTTAAGTTTTTTTCTTTTTCTAATTCTATTTTCTGGATGGAATTTGATATGAATTCAAATCCTTTTGAATTCAAACTTCTTTGGGGATTTTTGTAGGGTTCTTGTGGGTTCAAATGCAGTCAAATAACCATGTGGTTACCTTGCAAGGCTTGGTCAAGCTTGGGTCTTTGAAATAAACAGAGTTTTGCTCTAGTTGCAATTATTTGAGAATAGGGTTTTGAAACTATTTCTAAATTTTGAATCTTGGGTCAAAAGCTTCTCCTAGCTTTTCCAACCATGGAGGCAAGCAAATAAGATCAAGAACAATCAAATCCCAAAGGGTGATGGCCATTTGAGATAAATTGCCCACATGAAATCATAGCCAAAGTGTATGCTCCTAAATGATTTTGAGAAAAACCCTATATGAATGAATGATGCAAAGATGATAAGAATGAGTTTTGAAACATGATTTTTAGGGATGTTACAATCTAACCCCCTTAAAATGAATCTCGCCCTCGAGATTCGGATTGGCTAGCAAATAGGTGTGGGTGGTCTTTCCGAAGATCATCTTCTCTTTCCCATGTTGCTTCTTCTTCGGAATGATGATTCCATTGTACTTTGCAAAACTTGATAGTATTTGTTCTTGTGACTCTTCGTGGTCTCAAGAATCTTGTGACTTTTCTTCATAGGTGAGATCACTTTCTAGTTGAACTTCTTCCAAAGATATGGTATCCCTCAAAGTTGTTTCTTCCATTTCTGGGTGACATTTCTTAAGTTGGCTTACATGAAAAACATTATGGACTGCTGATAGATTTGCTGGTAATTCAATTTCATATGCAACTTCTCCCTTGCGACTTAGAATGTTAAATGGTCCAACATATCTTGGTGCCAACTTTCCTTTGACTCCAAATCTTTTCACTCCACGAAGTGGTGATACTCTAAGATAAGCTTTATCCCCAACCGTAAGTGATTTCTCTCGTTTAGCATCTGCGTAGCTTTTTGTCGAGACTGCTATCTTCAATCATCTCTAACCAATTTGACCTTTTCTTCAGCGTCTTTGATAAGATCTGGTCCAAACAAACTTCTTTCTCCTACACCATTCCATAGCAATGGGGTGGTACACTTCCTTCCATATAGAAACTCGAATGGTGCCATCCCAATACTAGATTGGTGACTGTTGTTGTAAGAGAACTCTGCGTAAGGCAGACTTTCATCCCAACTTGCTCCATAATCTAGGGCACATGCCCTCAACATATCTTCAAGAATTTGATTAGTCCTTTCTGTTTGTCCATCAGTTTCAGGATGAAAAGCAGTGCTGAATTCCAATCTCGTTCCTAAAGATTCATGAAGCTGTCTCCAAAAGTGAGAAGTGAACTGAGTTCCTCTATCAGACACAATACTCTTAGGTACACCGTGAAGGCATACAATTCTGCTCATGTAGATTTTGGCTAACTTGGCACTAGTATAAGTTGTCTTTACGGGAATAAAATGAGCCACTTTAGTTAGGCGATCCACTATTACCCATATGGAATCATACCCTGACCTGGTCCTTGGTAATCCGGTAATGAAATCCATACCAATATTTTCCCACTTCCATTCAGGAATAGGCATTGGTTGAAGTAAACTGCTGGTTTACGATGCTCGCTTTCACTTTACTACACCGTCACACAAGGCAATGTGTTCGTGATGTCTCTTTTGAGATTGTTCCACCAAAATCTTTCTTTCATATCCATGTACATTTTGGTGTTTCCGGGTGAATAGAATACGGAGAGTTATGGGCTTCTTGTAAAATCAGTTTCATAATTCGGATCTTGTGGTACACAAATCGTTTCTCGTGCCATAAAGTACCTTGTTAGTCCATATGGAAACTTTTAGCTTTCCTTGGCTAATCCTTTCCTTGATCTCTTGATTTCCTTATCCGTCTTTTGCTTCCTTAATCTTATCCAACAGTGGGTTGAACATCCAAAGACATGAGATGTCCTTCGGCACAATCTCAACCTGAGTTCCTTGAATTGCTTACACAAGTCATCGGCAATTCACCTTTGGTAAGACCGTTTACAAGCGCTTTCGACTTAGAGCATCTGCTACTACATTTGCTTTCCGGGGTGGTATTACAAACTCAAGTCGTAATCCTTGATAAGTTCTAGCCATCTTCTTTGTCTCATATTGATCTCCTACGGGTGAAGATATATTTCAAGCTCTTATGGTCGGTGAACACTTCACAACGTTTTCCCAAAGGTAATGTCTCCATGTTTTGAGTGCATGGACAACAGCGGCTAACTCTAAATCATGAGTAGGATAATTTACTTCATGAGTTTTGAGTTGTCTCGAGGCATAAGCCACAACTTTTCCGCCTTGCATAAGTGGCTCCTAATCCTTGATCAGCATCACAATACGGAAATCCTTTTCCAAATCTGGTAGAAACCTGAGCAGTCTTGACACAAGTCTCTTCTTTAATTCCTGAAAGCTGAGTTCACATCCTTCGGACCAAGCAAATTTCTTATCTTTCTTTAATAATTCTGTCATTGGTTTAGCAACCTTAGAAAAATTTTCAATGAACCTTCTGTAATAACCTGCTAAACCAAGGAAACTACGAACCTCTTTTACATTCTTAGGAGATTCCCATTACATTCGGCCGAAACTTTAGCGGGATCATGCTACACCATCCTTTGTCATAACATGACCAAGAAATCCAACTTCCTCTAACCAAAACTCACACTTGCTGAACTTGGCATAAAGTTTATGTTCCCTTAGTTTCTCAAGTATCAAGCGTAGATGTCTTTCATGTTCTTCCTTGCTCTTGGAGTAGACTAAGATGTCATCGAAAGCGACAACGAACTTGTCGAGAAATTCCATGAACACTTTGTTCATCATATTCATGAAGTATCTTTGGAGCATTGGTTAATCCAAAAGGCATCACGATTGTACTCATACAATCCATACCTCGTGGTGAATGCTGTTTTAGGTATGTCTTGCTCTCTTATCTTGAGTTGAAAATAGCATCGAAGATCAATCTTGAAAACACACAAGCTCCTTCTAGCTGATCAAACAAGTCATTTATTCTTGGCAAAGGATATTTGTTCTTGATGGTTACCTCGTTAAGAGAGCGGTAATCTATGCATAACCTTTGAGTTCTCTCTCTTTTCTCTGAACAAAGCTGGAGCTCCCCAAGATGAAGAACTTGGTGGATGAATCCTTTACGCAATTGTTCTCCAAGTTGTTTCTTGAGTTCCTTAAGTTCGTCAACTGACATTTTATAAGGCCTCTTTGCCCTTGGTCGAACCTGGTACCAAATCTATTATAAACTCTACATCTCTATCTGGTGGCATTCTGGTAACTCTTAGGGAACACATCCAGGATACTCACACTAATTGGCACCGTGTCCATGCTAACCCCTTAAGAGAATTTAGCTTACTCCCTTAGATCTAAAGTTGGACTTGAATATTATCCTCTTACCTTGGGGTTGTGAGTGAAATTATGATTTGCACAATCTAGTACTCCCTCATATTTAGCCATCCAATCCATTCCCAAAATTACATCCAATCCTTGGGAATTCAGGATTATTAGGTTTTGAAACTTATGTTTTCCGATTTCTATGACTAGATCATGGCATCCTGAGTTTACTATCATTTCTCCACCGGAGAACTTACTCTTATAGGACACCCAATGGTTTCTACGGTAGTTCATTTCTTTCGACAAATGCTTTAGATATGAATGAATGAGATGCACCGGTGTCAAAGAGTACAAATGCTGAGATGGAATTGAGTCTGAACTTACCGACCTTGACATCGGGCTCTTCAAAGACCTCCTCCACATTGATGTGGTTAACCTGTCCTTTCTGAAAAGGATTTGGCTTGTTAGGTCCTTCAACTTTCTTTTCATTGCACTCATTAGCATAATTCCTAGCTTCTTGCATTTGAAGCATTCAACTTTGTTGATGTCCCTCTTAGACTGACTTCCACTTCCACTTCCACCTCCACTATGGTGGCTCTTATATCCACTCTTGTGGTTCTTGTACTTATCATTGTCATGGTGCGATGATGCTTGTTGTCATAGCGGTTGTGGTTGTGGTGCTTGTTAAACTTCCCATGCTTGTGGGATCTGACACTATCATCATAGTGGGATCGTTTATGAGCGATCGAGCTGTGCTTGTCGGAGTGTTTCCTCTTCTTACTCTCGACTTGCTTCATTTTATTCTCCACAATAACAGCCTTGTCACACAGTGACTGATAAGTGGGAACATATGCCACTGACAGCTGCAGATTTAACTCATCATTCAAGCCTTCCAGAACTTTTCCTTCCTCTTGGCATCAGTGTCAACCTCATCCGGTGCATAGCGCATGATTATTGAACTCTTCAATATATTCAGCCCACGTGGGTGGCTTGCTTCAGTTGTGAAATTCCTTCTTTTTCAGGCTCATCATACCTGGTGAGATATGAGTGGTGCGAAAACCATCTTCAAATATAGCCCAAGTCACCTCATCAATAGGCGTGGTAATCTGGAAGTTGTCCCACCATGCTGCGGCTGGTCCTTCCAACAGATGTGCTGCAAACCTGACTTTTTCCGCATCTGTGCATCCTACGGTCACTAAGTCCTTGTTCACAGAACGTAGCCAATCATTGGCCACCATGGGATCAGTTGTTCCCGAAAACTTAGCTGGCCTTAGACGCAGAAATCTGGTGAGCATATCAAAACCTGGAGGGTTGTTGTTGTTGTTATTGTTGTTGTTGTTGTTGTTGGGATTGGGGTTGTTGTTGTTATTCTGGTTTTGGATGAACATCGTCATCATTTGCATAAGCTGTGTCTGCGCATTCATCATTTGTTGCATTTCTGGGGTAATGTTGGGGTTGGGGTTGGTGTTTGCGCGACGGGGAGGCATCTGTGGTTTATTCATATAGAGATAAGAATGAGATACCCTTACATGATTTATGCACAATACATCACACATGCAACACATAGCAAGCAACACTAGGATAAAATCTAAACAACAAAAATCTCAAGGTACAATCACACAAGTAGCAAGCCATCCACATGTCGGATGGTCAATAAGTTCATAAATAACAAGTGCGGTAAATAAAGATAACTGAGTAGTCAAATCTACTCGTCGGCATCAATCTCCTCCTCGACAAAGGTAAGACCTGCGTTCTCCATTGCGGTCTTGTTCTCCTCGATGGTAGTGGTCAAAGAGTCGATCTTGGCCTTGAGAGCCCTCTTCTGGGATCGAAGCCTCTCAATCACTGTCTGCTGCTGCTCTAACTCGAAGTCCTTGGACTGTAGTTCCTCGGTCATATCACGAATCCTCTTGTTCCTATCCTGGACACGCTTCTCTTGACTCTAGAACTTACGGTCTTGGGTCTCGAACTTTGCCTCCATCTCCTTGACTATCTCGTCCTGCTGCGCGAAGAGCTTGTCCTTCTCGTGAAGCTGCACACTGAGCTTCGTCATTACTAAGCATGGCGTTGGTCCTATCGGTATCCACGTGCCTAATAAGAGTCTCTAAGTCACGGAGTACAGGCGTATCGGCTCTCTGTGACCCTCGAGTCGTCCTCAAAGTCGATGGACTCTCCGTCGTAAATCACGCCTTCCAAAGCGTGGAAGTGAGTGCCTCTAACCTCGGGAGTAGCGGCTAACAGTCGTCCTATCGGATCTGCATGACAACCTCCATGCCTCTCTCCCTGTCATCGTGCATAAGCTTGAAGCGATGGCCTCCGTAGTAGGCTCTTTGGCGTCTGGCTGGTTCACCTTGAAGCCCCAAAGGTCCTTCCTCTCAAACTTGGTGAGTGGGTGCACCGTAATGATAGGAAGAGGAGATCGAGTAAAGTAGTAAGCTCTACGATATGAGGACCAAAGCAGGTAACAGGAACTCCTCAACAGTGATGATGGCAATAGGCATCTATTTATAAGATTGAAAAGTTAGAACAACACAATTTAAATTAAACAAGACAACATTCTAGCATAACCATGGAACACAAAATCACACAAGTCATGCATACATAAATCCATTACACCAACCAAGGTTCAAACTTTTAAGGTATCATTTTTGAAAATAAGGTGATAGGTGGTGGTCCAACTAACGAAGTGCGCTTACAATCCTATCTCATTGGATCTGGTGGCTAACACAATGTTCCTAGTGGCAATCACCCTTTCTTGTTCACATGCTTCTATCACTAAGTCTATGATATCTCCTCTTAAGGATTGGTTGGTGATTTCCAACTCTTGGGTATGTTCCTTCTCTTTCTCTAAGTCTTTTTGGAGGTTGAGCATCTTGCACTTGACTCTAGCACTTAGTTCTTTGATAGTCTTCAAGCTGCTTCTTTGCTGACTCAAAGAATGTGGTGTGCATAAAAGTGTTGGTGTACATGCAAAAGCCCTTCTCTTTGTGGTTGTCTTCCTTGTTCTTGTACAAGTGAAGTTGCACCCACCAATACTCCTCCATCCTCCATTCTTTGGAAAGCCCTTGTACCTTTCTGCACCATGCACTCCCATGGTCTCCATGAGGTCCTTGAGAATCTTGGGAAACTTAGTCTCACACTCCAAGGTCATGGTCATGAGTGGTCCTTTCTTCACGGCCGTTGTGGAGTTCATCTACAAATAGAGATGAGAAGAAGAAGATTAGAAAAGTTCTGAGAAGAATAGACAAGTGTAGAAGAAGTTAAAATTTTTCCTTAGTGGTTTCCAATCCTAGGGTCATAATCCTACAGGCAACACGGTGCTCGATACCATCTGTAAGATCCCTCCTTATTAAAGGAAAAGATCCTGTGATTGCAATGCTAGTCCCTGGATCATTGCTAGCATCCACAGTTTAAGATGAAGTACCACAGATACAAAGGTCGTTTATTACAGTCATTCAGAGATAAAACATAGTCTTTTACAACTCATGGCCAAAGGCCTAGTACAAGTTTATGGAATATGTAAATAAACATAAGTCTTCATCTTCATGTGCCACAGCAAGCATGTTGAGTGTAGACTCATGACTCCTATTCATCATCGAGTAACCTGCAACATCATAAGTTACAGCCACAAGGGTCAATACTTTGGAATAGTATTGGCAAGTGATACCCTAGTATATATTTAAGTGGACTATCATACTATATGCATTTGGCTGGTGGAGCTTAGGCTTGCATTGCTCAAAATAGATTTTTCCTTAACCTTTTGAAAATACTAAGTTTTTGTAAGGCATAAAACACCCAAGGCATCTACCAATCAAAGGCGAAGATCCACTCGGGCATCTACCAATCAAATCTGAAGATCCTTTAACCCTTGTTCACCCACAAGTTTTATTTAGAAATTGGAGTGATGAGATTCTTGAAGTTTCCATGTCTTGATGCTCAAATTGTCCTTTACCAGGGACATGGCTAAGTACTTAGGTTTTACACTCTGCAGAGGTGGTGCACTTTCCCCACAAGTCTTGGTTTCCCAAGAATGATCCTTCAGTAGCCTTTCCTTAGTCAAATGGACGCGTTCCAACCTATCATCCCATCTACCACCCTCTGTCCAAAAGACTAAGTTCCAGCATCCTAAGATCATGGCAGAGCCCATAATGCCAAGTGGTTGCACTTGAAGCTTCTCAACATTTGACAACTCAAATCTCTTTGTTTCCTGGGTGGCCATCCACAAGTGAGATACACTAAGGTAAACCATAAACATGGGCCTTGTGAACCACTCAACCAAAACCACCAATCAAGTCACATTACACCCTGGAGATTCATTAACTTAGTTGTTTTGTTAAATAAAAACAAGTCCTTAGACTTAGAATAATTTTCAAAGTGTGAATATATAAACCACCCTTGTTTTCTAGTAGCTAGGCTAAGCATGGCATGGCAACTTATCCTTAGGGAATTTCCTAGCAATTCTAGCATTCTATTCTAAATAGGATTTCCCATCATTAGTTGACAAAAGTAGCATGCAAGTCCTAACAAAATATATCTAATGCAAGTATAAAATATAGGTAGGGAATATTCATGAAGATATCACTTGCCTTGGTAGTGTGGAGAGTAGCACTCGTCACAATCACAATCACTAGCAAAATCTACACACAAAGTTGTAGCATACAATTACACACAAATATATACAAACAAAAGTATTATGAATGCATGCATGCATGAATCTACCAAGTGATGATTTTTGAAAACTTCAACCAAGCAAGTGCATGTTTACAGAATCTAAACAAATATATCCAAGACAACTTAAATAACCCTAAAACAAAAATACTAAACTAAATCTATACTTAAAATGGCCTCAAACAAGTCTCTGCAATTTTAGCACATCTAATGGTTACTATATGCTAAACAAAAAGGATAGGCAGAAAGGTCTTGTTTTTCTGAATCCAACGGTATAAAGTTTGCAAAATTCCAACGTGGGATTCAAAAGATATAGGCATTTGAATTTAGGTCAAATTTCTGGTTTTAAATTCTATTTCCAGATCTAACCTAGCCACGCGTCTTATTCTTATTCGCTCGTACCGGTTCGCGCTGGATCGAGCTCCACAGCCGTAGGATCTAAAGGGGCAGGTGCGGCTCAGATCGCGTACCGCTTCGGGTTTAAGTGATCTATCGTAGGCGTTCGATCCAGATCTAATCGGCTGCTACCTGCCACAGCCCAGATGGGCGCTGTGGCATACCGGCGGAATCGTCGGTCGATGATGTTGCTGATGATGCAGACGGCGAGGAAGAAGGAGGAGTGGCTTACCGGGCTCAGGAGGTCACGGCGAAGCTTCGTCGTACTTGATTGGTCAAGGCGCTCGCACGGCTGCTATTCCTCACCGGAGTTCGTGGCGGCGTCGGGTGCGTCGGGTGGTCGTCGGGGCGTCGCGTGGATCACCCCAAGGCAAGCGAGGTCACAGTTAGATTCACCAGTCAAGCAGTAGTGAGCATGAACTAGGAGGCGCGGGGCGGTCTGGACTTACCACTGGGGTTCGCCGGAGTTCATGCAGACGTCGGTGGCGACTAGTCGATGATGTTGCTGGAGCTACGGTCCATGCGAGAGCAAACTAAAAGTGTTAGAAGAAGCGCAGAGGCTCACTGAATCAGTTTGCAAGATCGAGGCGAGAGGAGCCCTGGACTCACCGGGTCGCCGCGATCGTCGGAGGCAATGGGCTACTGAGAGCAATACACGCACTGGTGGCGCTCTGGGTTCGGGATTTGTGTGAGAAGAGAGAGGAGGAGAGGGGTTCTTATAGCCTGGTCACGGCGAGAATCACTTTCGTCCAATAAATCGAATTGACGTCATGAATTAAACACGAAACGCCAGCGTTGATTTGGGGATGAACGGGTCGTGCGGGTGGAGACGACGGTGGCGTGGAAGGCCCTTTGTCAGCGAGGCCTTGAGTGCAGGTGGGGTCGGCTGTCGTCGGTGTTAGCGTGTGCTCGCGCGTGAGAGAAGAAAAAGGAGAACCCCGGGTGGGCTTGCTGGGCTGGATCCGCTGCTGGGCCGGATTCTGGCCGCGCGGCCTTTTTCTTTTCTTTAAGTTTTTTTCTTTTTCTAATTCTATTTTCTGGATGGAATTTGATATGAATTCAAATCCTTTTGAATTCAAACTTCTTTGGGGATTTTTGTAGGGTTCTTGTGGGTTCAAATGCAGTCAAATAACCATGTGGTTACCTTGCAAGGCTTGGTCAAGCTTGGGTCTTTGAAATAAACAGAGTTTTGCTCTAGTTGCAATTATTTGAGAATAGGGTTTTGAAACTATTTCTAAATTTTGAATCTTGGGTCAAAAGCTTCTCCTAGCTTTTCCAACCATGGAGGCAAGCAAATAAGATCAAGAACAATCAAATCCCAAAGGGTGATGGCCATTTGAGATAAATTGCCCACATGAAATCATAGCCAAAGTGTATGCTCCTAAATGATTTTGAGAAAAACCCTATATGAATGAATGATGCAAAGATGATAAGAATGAGTTTTGAAACATGATTTTTAGGGATGTTACAGCAGGGCTCCGCCCCTTAGGCATGGATGGATTCTCTCCTCGTTCTAGGGTTTTCCCCTCTTTAAATAGGCATCTGGAGGTCGGTTTTGTGAACCGGCAGAGCTAGGGGACAAATATGCCCATTGGGCCTTCACAAATATTGTTCTCTTTGACGAAACAAAGCCGTAGAAGGGCGGTACGGCCATACGGTATGGGCGGGCTCCGCCCATACCAGTGGTCGTTATCCCTGCGGTACTCCGTAGTATTTTGGTCGTCCTTTCTTCATATGGATTCCGATTGAGGTGTTCTTTGGATCGTTGGCTTCGTATGGATTAGGGATAAAACACCATGGCCTTGGATCATCATTTGGTGTTGATGGAAAAATCAAGTTTTTCCTCCCCTCAAATGGCTAAGTCTGGTGCCTACAACTACTCCATATTGAATCCTCTTGGCTCCTTTTATCCATGATTCTCCATAGCACCTACACACAAATCAAAGACAATAAAAAGGTAATAAAATCCTAATAAAACTAATATTGTGCAAAGCCATTATGGAAATGACTGAAAGCTAATAATCATACACAATAGGCATAGTTATAGATAGATGTAACATGTAATGAGTGAAAATATGAATAATTCATATACTTAGATATGCATCAATTTTGGAATCATCACCGGCTAGCTCTTGGTGGAATCCGCCGATGCGCCCGATGTTGGAGTGGTTCCCTGGAAGCTCGGCTCACCGATGTAGTGCCCGTAGTTCATAATTTTTATGCATCATTGAGGGAATTGAATATGGGGTCCCTTGATCCATCCTAGAGCCATGCTCCTGCATCAAAATGGAGTAAGTAGTAGGTATCGCCGCACCAATGGCGGCTAACAAGATGAGGTTGTGCACTCTGTGTACTATGGAGTAGTATAACGCAAGATTTTAGTGAAGGCCACTTCAACACCACGCTTCACACTACTCGATCAAAACAAGGCTGCAGAAATTTGACATGTGAGAGTAAATCAGGTATCACGCTGTACAGTACCAGACAAACAGATCCTACCTGCGTGGGTGGTATGAAGGTCTACACCTAGAGAGAGACAAAGAAACCTAGGACCTAGCGCAAAGTATACAGTGCTACAGGGGAGAGATCGAGGACTGCATGCATGTCTTCAACTCTATCTGCCTTTTATTCTATCTGCTTGTCTCTTCTGGCTCTTTCATTTCTCGGCATGGTAGACTCATTTATCTTCTCCATTTCTTTCTTGTGGTTAAAACTTGTCTAGATACAGAGTACTAGGATTAATTTGGATCGGAGGAGTAGTACTACTAGAAAAAACAGGTCCGTTTTTAGAAACTCCACGGAGTAAGTAAATACTACTCGAGTAGTAGTACTATAGTTCTACTAGTACTCCAGTAATAGATGTATTTTTATACTCGAGTAGTACTAGTACTCCAATAATACATATGTATTCATTTTAGTATACTCCGGTCAGTAGGCATCTGCAGGGGGCATGGGTGGTGGTTATTTATGGCTTTTTACTACTCTAGGGTGGAGGGCGGCAGTGGCAGTAGGTTCTAGTAATAGTACTCGAGTACCCCTTCTCACCGATTCATGAAGTGAGACTTCAGTAGTGTACTGCAGTACTATACTACTCAGATGCAACTGTCATCACACGATTCCTAGGGAGACGCCAGATACACAGGTGCTCAGATGCACATCCTAGGTGGGCCCTGATGCCTTGCGACTGGATAAAGCCTTGCAGCCTGACCACACAGCCAAGGCAATTCATTTTGCTCCTCTCTATTTCTCAGTGATTTTCTTCTCTCTACTCGTCTCTTCTCGCTCTTCATTTCTTGGCAAGGCGCACAACCTCCTCATTATAAAAAGCATCATAAAAGCCTCAAAATGTAAAATTATAGAGGGGGAGCATAATGAAAAGCCTCATAAATTTCAAACTTTAAAAAATAACATAGAAAAGGCCTAGTTTTTTTAAGATCATGGTGGCAAACTTATAGGAGTAATATTTTGTTGGCCTCTGTGGCAAACTGGTGCTCGACCGCCAAATTTGAACAAAGTTAGGGAGAGAGCAACCCTACAAAAAAGCTAGGGAGAGAGCACGGGGATATAAATCCCGGATCCAATGGTGGGTGGCCACGACGATCGGTGTGAGGTAGGTTTCGACCAATCAGGGGCCACCAACACATAAAGAACACCTTGTGCACCCAATAAAGGGTTTCTGGGCATAATTTTTTGGGGATTGTTTGCAAGATCATTCTCCGATGAAATGACAAATTGTGGACCTACAAATGATTTTAAAAGCATGAGCAAACTATGCGACACTTGTAGTGCAAATAGAGATTGTTTCAAGTGAAATATGTAGGAATTCAAAAAAATGCAAAATGGGGTTCTTATAAAAAAGAATACTAAAAGCACTTCATCGACATTGTTTATCAACCCAGATACATGATGGTGCCAGATATGGCCTCATTCTGACAAACTATGCCATGGTTAAGGTGATGACCTAGCTCATGTGAGTCAAAGCCCATCCATATGTGTACCTTGTTGCTCAATTATAAGAAGGTTTTTTTGATAAACTCATGTACCCCGTGTTAGGTCATAGGTTACATAAAATGATGCCATGAGATGGTTTCCCATTTTATGATATTTTCGATGTATTTTTCGTTTTTGCTGAGCTGCTTTGTACTATTCGATGTTTCTTTTAATGTCAGAGTTCTATTCGCAAAAAAAACTAACATAAGCGTCTATAAATAAAAAATGGGTTTTATATGTAGGCAAAACCCTAAACCCATTATCAAAACAACAAGATATACCAATATAGATGTGTGTGCAAATTGTTGGCTCATTCCAAAAAATATAACCTAGTAGTAGTGAGAATGCTTTTTATGCTAAGCAAAGGACAAAGAATATTGTTTTGAATGCCACAAACCCGTTTTTCATACAAAGAGGACTCATGCCAAGAAACTTGAGTACTCCGTCGTACACTGCAAGAGGACCCTACCTACAGCAACACATTGATCTGTATCTAAATGTCCATATAGGCGTTGCTAGGGCCTATACCAACGAAAGAAAATGCGTTGCGTTTTTGGGCGTTGCTAGGGTACAATGCAACGGATATATGTCCGTTGGTAACAAGGGTGTTGCTAGGTAGCAACATATACAAGTCGAGGATAGCAACACCTATGTGCGTTGGAACTTGGATGAGAGGTTTGTTCCAATATGGAGGTGAACATGGACATGATCTTGTGTGACGTGGCATTGTATCCCAATTTTGGGTTCATTCTATGTACATCTAGCCCGTCTCTAGGTTTTCTCCAATTTAACATGGTTATTTTAGACCATCTACTTAATTCCCTTCACATGCCTTATTTTGGCCCAATTAATTTCAAACAAGAATCATGTCAGATATGCCCAATATATTCAAAACACACATTCACAATTACAGATCAAAATCAGTTGAGAAAACACAGCTAAATAACCATAAAATAATGTCATATATTCACAATTACAACACAAATCAGGAACAGGACTTGATACAATAGTATTACACCCGATCATCTTGATGCATCTAAGAATAATACTTATATGAATACAAATGACAGCGTTCTTCATATCTCTTCAGTTCTCTTGGCAAGGACATGCACCTGCATAATTGTTGAGTCATCAGACAGTGAAAGAAACAACCTTCAAATATTAAACAACGAAATACCGCCACTAATAGACTGATCAGGTTTTCATGTTGCTGCAATATACAAAACTGAAAGTCTGGGACAGTCCACCTGTTGCACACTTACACATGCGAGCGTGCAAGTTAATCGACAAGTATTGTGTACATACTAAACTGAACCGGCGGCCTGGTAGCACAATATGAAGAAAGGTACAGAACTCTAAATTGTGTGCAGCTGGTTAGAGGCAAAATAACTACTAATAACTGGTAATTGCTCAGGATCTAACGTTTAACCCATCAGTATCAATTACTTCATACTTCAAAAAAATAAAAGATCAGTATATACCAGACAAAACTTGACCATAGTTAGTCAGACTGTCTAACTCCAATCCATGGACATACCCTGCTGCTCACGAGATGAATGGAACTATAATCGAACGGTAATTGGCCTTCTTTGATTGAAGTTGTAGTGGACCATCTCTTCCGCTCCTTTGCCCAGTCAATGCACATGACACATAGTCGTGAATGCCTCGCTCAGTGGCAAAGAGGAATCAGATCAAAAAGTATTACTTCAGATCCATATTAGTTGATTTAAATTTGTCTAGTTACGAATGTATCTGGCACTAAAATTTGACTAGATACATTTGTATCTAGTTGAATCTAAGTCAACTAATATGGATTAGAGAGAGTAACAAAAATATAAAACAAAATTCGAAGATGGAAATAAATAGCAGAGAACGCTCACTAAGATAAGCGACGCGCTCGTGCCCTCGACAAATCGTGCAGGCTCCGTCTCATGCCTATCGCTAGTTCCGCTATGAAAGGAGACAAACGAATGCAGGAACACAAAATCAAGACCATGGGAAAGATAAGAGAAAGGAAAGAACCTAGCCGGATGCTGTCAATGCTGAAGTCTTTGCGTAGATGCCATTGACGGAGAAATTACCAGCATCCACGATCTGTTCTCATGCGCAGATCTGAGAGACACAAATAAATAAAATAGGGAAAGTCAGAGCAGCGACGTGGGTACATGAAGAACAAATAGGCATACTGAGATGGGGATCGAGACCTCATTATCTTGCTGATTCCACGCAAATCAGCCTCAGGGATCTAGTATGGAAACTTGAGGAAGGTGCCGAAGAGCTCCAAACAGCCATGGGAGCTACTTGCTTGTTGGCCGGTCATCGTGGTGGCGGCTGTGTATAGAAGGCGGTGGTGCGGAGAAGACTACAGCGAGGCCAGATCTATAGCTGCGGCGACCGGCGGCCAGATGGTAGATCGGGACGGTTAACGAGAATTGGGAGGCGAGATGAAGCATGGGAGTAGATAAATACGATGTAGCATATCCTTGGCCCCACTTGCACCAGTATTGAGTCTACGCGCCCTACTTAGTTTATTTTCGTGTGGCGTGTCGCACAAATTTTAAAACGTTTTTATCTATAACGTATCGCCCTTATTGTATTCCTATTTTTATCAAAAAATTATATGAACACGTGGACTTTAAATCCAGGTGCAATTGTTTGAATTATTCCAGCTGCAAAAGTAAAGTTAGCCTTATATATCCATTGCCTACTAGTAAAAATTGCAACACATGGATTGCTACGCCTTCTATCTGTAGCAGTTTATAATCACACAACATATGTACTTAGCTACACATATATCTATATCTATCATAAAAATTGGCAACGCATAGTTCCAGTGTTGCAGAGTATTCATTGCTATACCATGGTTCCTCTTGTAGTGGTACTTCTATTGAACCAGGGGTACAAGAAAATTAAGCCCAAATCTTCAGAATAGAAGAAGAAATTGAGGGGAACAAAGAGGAGCAAAAAATAAACGGGAGGCATCGTGAGAGAAGCGAAGAGGAGTTAAAGGTGGTGCGATGTTAGGGCAAACCTATGATAGGTTGTTGACACAAGGTACACGGTACAGTGAGTAGTAGTAGTAAATTTCAGGATCTTTACTATATCTGTACACAAAACAAATTGTGTTTTCTCTCTCCTTCGATGCCTCCCATCACCATCTTTCCTCCCATCTCCCCACGCGCACCGGCCCCTCTGATTTATCCCTCGTTCATAGCTTGGCGACTACGCATGTGAGCCTTGTATGATGACTCTGTGTCTGCCATGTGTCTGGTGTGTTCGTCAGATGCGTTGGTGTACATTGGAAGGAAGCATTTTGGATCATGTCGGCATTTTAAAGTAGGAGTACTAAGTACTACTAGTAGCACAAACTTGTCCAGTTTTGAAATTAATTTCACCTTGTGATAATCTGTTCAATGGACCCAACAGACAGTCAATGTATCGAGAACTGGTGAGAGTTTGGAAAGATTCAACTTCTTGCTAAGAATATGCGCCTAGAAATTTGACCATGTTTTGAAAACAATCAAAGAGACTACGACTCACAATGTTTTGAAATTTTGGCTGTGTTTCTAAATTAACTTCACACCTTGCTATAATCTGCTTAATGGACCCACCAAGTAGTCATTGTATAAAAAACAAGTGAGAGTCTGGAAAGATTCAACTTCTTGCAAAGAATATGCATGCCTAAATTTTTTAATGTGTTTTAAAAACAATCAAAGAGACTATGACTCACTATGTTTTGATTTTTTGGCTATGTTTTGAAATTAACTTCACTCTTTGCGGAAATCTATTCAATGGACCCACCAGATAGTCAATGTATTGAAAATGAGTGATAATTTGGAAACATTCAACTTCTTTTAAAGAATACACATGCCTAGGAATTTGACCATGTTTTGAAAATAATCAAAGAGACTATGAGCTTAGATAATACTAGTAAAAGGCATGTGCTACACATGTATATATATTGTATGAAATGTGATTTATTAACAAACATTAAGTTGTTGTTAACCAATAGTATTGTTAGAGAAAAAAGACATACATTAAGTCTATTAATAATAACTATCCACACATATTGAGAATACATCCTACAGTTATATGGATTTTTTGGGAGGGGTGTGACATGATGGTTCTAGAACATGGTGGATTTTTCTCTATGTACTGTTCAACATGAATCCATCTAGTCTCAACCATTGGATATAATAGTCCGATGGTCAGGATTGGTGCTATGTATCCAATTCAAAACTTCTCCATTATAGTAGTAGAGAAACTGGGGCAACACGAGAGTAGTGAAGAGGATTTGAAGGCGGTGCGATGTCAGAGAAAATTTAAGATGTGTTACTAAGATGAGGTATAGTTTAGTAAAATTCATGATCTAGTATATACAAGTAAGTTGCATGTGCCCTGCACGTGAGACTCAAATAATAGACGTATGACATATTATCACTATATAAAATTATAATAGGTAAAGTACAAAATTTATAAATTTGATCAACATCTAAAAAGTTTGGATATATATTTGGTTCTTCTACTTTGTATCATCATGTAGAAGTCAAAGATTATTAGCTACCTAATACTTGAAATTTTTGGTAATATGGTGTAGAGAAAAGAGGGAGAAGATTCTAGTATGATGGAGAAGTGTGTTTTCAGGTTTGTGCATAGATTCGCTATGATGAAGATTATCAATAGAATCTTCAAGATGCTAGAATGGAAAAAGAAGATCCAATGGCTGGAAATGTTGGGATTCACGAGTCTTAATCCAACGGTCAACATTCAAAGTTATATGTACACTATATAGTGATAAGATAAGATATGCACACAAAACAAATTGGGTTTCCTCTCTCACTCTCTGCCCCGCACCGGCCGACTCGTGTCTCCCTCGTCCACAACGCTTGCTACATGCATTGGGTGCGACCTCCTTAATGTCGGACTCGTATTACGTGCCTCTGGAGCTCTGGCTTGTTCAACGCTTGCGTTGGTGTGTATAGGAAGGAGTAGTAGCAATTCAAACATTCATCTTTTCCCGTTTCTATATTTTACTTCCTTACCTCACCAAACGGCTCAACCGCTCAGTGGAAGGGGCTTTACCCGATTATCGTGCCTTGCTTCATAGCCATTCAAAGGATTATTCCGATAGAAATCCTAGAGGATTTTGATCCGCTCAAGCCTCACATATTTATAATTATAAAGAGCATCCTAAATTTTGTAAACAGTCTAACAAATTTCAAATTATAAAAGAATCGCATACTTGTAAACAGTCTACCATGTTTTAAATTATTAAAAACACAACAAAATGCCGCACATATTTCAAATTATAAAAATCATCATAAATTTTAAAATACCCTCACAAATTTCCAATTCTAGAAAGCAACACAGATTCATAACCAGCCTCGCAATTTTCAAATTATAAAAAGCAACACAAAGAGGCTCACAAATTTCAAAATATAAAAGGGTCCTATATTTATAAACATCCTCACAAATTTCAACTTATAAATAGGATCAAAAAATCCTCACAAATTCAAATTATAAAGGGAATCTTATATTTGTAAACATCTCACAAATTTTAGCTTATAAAAAGGATCACAAAAGATTCACGGATTTCAAATTATAAAAATCATCATAAAAGGTCTGACAAATTTCAAATTATAAAAAACATCACCGAAAAAAGTCTAGAATTTTTTGAAGAAATTTTTATGGCTTTGGTGTCAACCTAGTGCTTCGGTGCCAAATTTAAACGAAAAGGGAGATATCATGGGGATATCAAGCTCGTTAGATCATAGAGGATCCAAAATGGGTGGCCACGATCCATGTGAGGTTAGTCTCGACCAATCAAGGCCTGGCCCTACAACACATAGAAGAACACCTTGTGCACCTAAAAAGGGGTTTCATGCATCATTTTTTGGGAAATGTTTGATGACATGACATACTATGGAGCTACCAATGTTTAAAAAAACATGAGCAAAACTATGCGACACTTGTAGTATAATTGGAGGACGTTTCAAGTGAAATCGACATGAACTCAAAAAATGGAACATATTTTTTCCGTACATAGAAAATGAAAAATATCCTTCATCGGGACTATTTTCCATCCAAGATACACGAGTGTACCAAGTATGGCCTCATTTCGACAAAGTATGGCATGGTTAAGGCCATGACCTAACTCATTTGATTTGAAATAAAGCGATGCATCTTCGTACCTCGTTGCTCATTTCTAAGAATGTTTTTGAGAAAACCCCTTACCCCGTGTTTGTTACTGTTGTTAGGTGGTAGGCTACATAAAATAACGTCATGAAAAGGTTTCCTATTTTTCTAATATTTACCGATATAGTTATGCCTAACCCTCACCCAAGACACGTCAAAATCGGCAAACAAATTCTTTAAAGTCATTTAAGAAAAGGAACTTTTGAACCTTATTTGTGTTCAAGTTCCAATGTTTACGTATTTTCACATGTAGTTTCAAAGTGCAACCTGAAAGAATGAGAAAGATCTGGGCATGGGAAACCCAAACCAAAATAAGACTGACATGCCAAGCTTTTCAGGATCGTGGGGCAGGCCTGGGTTCAATATCTGCAACCAAGTGGCAGCTTGGGCCTGGCTCAGGCTAAGGGATAAGTCAAAGTTGGGGAAAGGCCCGACCCGCGGTCCGATGACGCGGTAGATTTGGTGCAGTTCTGGCTAGGCTCGAGCCAAGATTTTTGGCTTGGTTTTGGGACATGTGCATCGGGCTTTCTACGCCCCCGCTCCGGCTCGAGAAATGCCCTTGAGAGTAAGGGAAATAGTAGAGAATTGTTGTCTATAAGCCATGTCCATGTCATTTAGAGTCAATCTAATAGCCAACATGTACAATAGCTAGAGATAAAAATATTCTACTTTATTAATGCATGGTTCACTTTACACTCTCGCGTAGTGCCTAGGAGCACGTGCTATAGCTGGCTCTTAACTACATGTGCAGTGTGTTAAAAAAGGCGTGTCTAAGACCATGTACTATGTGGTCTTAAAGTGGTTCAAATGCGTGTAGGAATAGGTTCCACACATAGTGGAGATCCGACTCAATCGATCTGGCAGAAGAAGCGAACCAACAAGTTGGTTTGGCTTGTAACAATAAAATAGCATTTTCAAGCTGGCTCACAAAGAAGACTAACTAGCACCACACTCTCAAACTCGAGTACTCATGCTCACTAATACATGAAGTGAGACTTCAGTAGTGTACTGCAGTACTATACTACTCAGATGTAGCTGTCATCACACGGTTCCTACGAAGACGCTAGAGACATAGATACTCAGATGCACGTCCTAGGTGGCCCTAATGCCTTTCGATTTGATAAAGTCTTGTTGTCTGACCACACAGCCAAGGCAATTCATTTCGCTCATCTCTATTTCTTAGTCATTTTCTTCTCTCTGCTCATCTCTTCTTGCTCTTCATTTCTCGGCATGGCGCAGAGCCTCCTGATTATAAAAAGCATCATAAAAGCCTCAAAATGTAAAATTATAGAGGGAGAGCATCATGAAAAGCCTCACAAATTTCAAATTGTAAAAAACAACTCAGAAAAGCCAATTTTTTAAGGTCATGGTGGCAAACTTGTAGGAGTAATATTTTGTTAGCCTCTGTGGCAAACTGGTGCTCAGCCCCAAACTTGAACAAAGTTAGGGAGAGAGCAACCCTACAAAAAACTAGGGAGAGAGCATGGGGATATAAATCCCAGATCCAATGGTGGGTGGCCACGATGATCGGTGTGAGGTCGGTCTTGACCAATCAGGGCCCACCAGCACATAAAGAACACCTTGTACACCCAAAAAAGGGTTTCTAGGCATAATTTTTTGGGGATTGTTTGCAAGATCTGTCCCTAATGAAATGACAAATTGTGGACATACAAATGATTTTAAAAAGCACTAGCAAACTATGCGACACTTGTAGTGCAAACAGAAATTGTTTCAAGAAAAATCTGTAGGAATTAAAAAAATGCAAAATGGGATTTCCGTAAAAAGGAATACTAAAAAGCACTTCATCGACAAATTTTTATCAACCAAGATACATGATGGTGCCAGATATGGCCTTATTCCGATAAACTATGTCATGGTTAAGGCGATGACCTAGCTCATGTGAGTCGAAGCCCATCCATATTCGTACCCCATTGCTCAATTCTAAGAAGGGTTTTTCGATAAACTCATGTACCCCGTGTTAGGTCGTAGGTTACATAAAATGATGCCATGAGATGGTTTCCCATTTTTCTGATATGTTTTGATGTAATTTTTGTTTTTGCTGAGATGCTTTGTTCTATTCGATGTTTCTTTTAATGTCATAGTCATATTCGCTAAAAACACTAACATAAACGTCTATAAATGAAAAATGGGTTTTACGTGCAAGAAAAACCCTAAACCCATTATCAAAACAACAAGATATACCAATATACATGTGTGTGCAAATTGTTGGCTCATTCCGACAAATATCACCTAGTAGTAGTGAGAATGTTTTTTCTATAGCAAAGGATAAAGAATATGGTTGTGAATGCCACAAACCCATTTTTCATACAAAGAGGACTCATGCCTAGAAACTTGAGTACTCCGTCGTACTTCTATTGACACAGGGGTACAATAAAATTAACCCCAAATCTTCAGAAGATAAGAAGAAATGGAGGGGGAAATGGAGGAGCAAAAATAAACGGGAGGCATCGCGAGAGCAGCGAAGAGGAGTTTAAGGTGGTGCGATGTTAGGGCAAAGCTATGATGGTCTGCTGACACGTGGTATAGGGTACAATGAATAGTAGTAGTAGTAAATTTCAGGATCTTTACTATATTTGCACGCAAAATAATTATGTTTTATCTCTCCTTCGCTGCCTCACATCACCATCTTTCCTCCCCTCCCCACGTGCACCGGACCCGCTGTTCTCTCCCTCGTCCATAGCTTGGCGATTGCGCATGTGTTCCTTGTACGACGGCTCTATGTCTGTCATGTGTCTGCTGTGTTCGTCAGATGCATTGGTGTACATTGGAAGGAAGCATTTTGGATCTTGTCGGCATTTTAAAGTAGGAGTACTAAGTACTACTAGTAGCACAAACTTGTCCAATTTCGAAATTAATTTTACACCTTGCAATAATCTGTTTAATGGACCCAACAGGTAGTCAATGTATCGAGAACGAGTGAGAGTTTGGAAAGATTCAAATTCTTGCTAAGAATATGTATGCCTAGAAATTTGACTTTGTTTTGAAAACAATCAAAGAGACTCTGACTCATCGTGTTTTGAAATTTTGGCTGTGTTTCGAAATTAACTTCACACCTTGTGATAATCTATTCAATGGACCCACCAGGAAGTCAATATATCAAGAACGAGTGAGAGGTTGGAAAGATTCAACTTCTTGCTAAGAATATACATGCCTAGAAATTTGACTGTGTTTTGAAAACAATCAAAGAGACTATGGGCTTAGAGAATACTAGTAAAAGACATGTGCTACACACATATATATATATTGTATGAAATATGATTTATTAACAAACATTAAGTTGTTGTTAACTAATCATCTTGTTAGAGAAAAAAGACATACATTAAGTCTATTAATAATAACTATCTACACATATTGAGAATATATCCTATAGTGCTATGGATTTTTTTGGGAGGGGTGTGACATGATGGTTCTAGAACATCGTGGAGTTTGCTCTGTGTACTGTTCAACATAAATCCATCTGCTCTAAACCATTGGACCTAATAGTCCAACAGTCAAGATCTGGTGCTATGTATCCAATTCAAAACTGCTCCATTATAGTAGTAGAGAAATTAGGGGCAACACGAAGGCAGCGAAGAGGATTTGAAGGCGGTGCAATGTCAAACAAAATTTAAGATGTGTTACTAAGACGAGGTATAGTTTAGTAAAATTTATGAGCAAGTATATACTAATAAGTTGCACGTGCCCTGCATGTGAGACTCAGATAATAGACGTATGACATATCATCACTATATAAAATTACAATAGGTAAAACACAAAAATTTATAAATTTGATCAACATCTATAAAGTATGGGTGTATATTTGGTTCTTGTACTTTGTATCATTACGTAGAAGTCAAAGATTATTAGCTATCTAACACTTGAAATTTTTGGTAATATGGTCTAGAGAAACAGGGGAGACGATTCTAGTATGATGGAGAAGTGTGTTTTGAGGTTTGTGTATAGCATTTATTATGTTAAAGACCATCAATAGAATCTTCTAGATGCTAGAATGGAAAAGAAGATCCAACGGTCAGCATTCAAAGTTATCCGTGCACTATATAGTGGTAAGGTAAGATATGCACACAAAACAAATTGGGTTTTCTCTCTCATTCTATGCCCTGCACCAGCCGACTCGTCTCTCCCTCGTCCACAACGGGCCACTGCGCACATGGGTTGACCTCCCTTGTGTCGACGGCTCTGTGTTTGTGCCTCTCGCCCTCTGGCTTGTTCACCACTTGTATTGGTGTGTATAGGAAGGAGTAGTAGCAATTCAAACATTCATATTTTCCCATTTTATATTTTCACTTCCTTCCCTCAACAAATGGCTCAACCACTGGAAGGGGCTTTACCCGACTATCGTGCCTTGCTTTATAGCGCTCTTTTTGATTCAAAGGAATATTCCCATAGAAATCCTAGAGGATTTTGATCCACTCAAGCCTCACATATTTAAAATTATAAAGAGCATCCTAAATTTTGTAAACAGTCTAACAAATTTCAAATTATAAAAGCATCGCATACTTGTAAATAGTCTCACGTGTTTTAAATTATTAAAAACACAACAAAACGCCCCACAAATTTCAAATTATAAAAAGCAACACAAAGAGCCTCACAAATTTTAAAATATAAAAGGATCCTATATTTATAAACATCCTCACAAATTTCAACTTATAAAAAGAATCAAAAATCCTCATAAAATTCAAATTATAAAAGGAATCCTATATTTGTAAACATCTCACAATTTTTAGCTTATAAAAAGGATCACAAAAAGGCTCACAGATTTCAAATTATTAAAAGCATCATAAAAAGCCTCACAAATTTCAAATCATAAAAAACATCACCAAAAAAGGCTAGGGTTTCTCGAAGAACTTTTTTATGTCTTTGGTGTCAAAATAGTGCTCTGCCGTCAAACTTAAACTAAAAGGGAGATACCATGGGGATATCAAGCTTGTTGGATTGTAGAGGATCCAAAAATGGGTGGCCACGATCCGTGTGAGGTAGGTCTCGACCAATCAGGGCCTGACCCTACAACACATAGAAGAACATCTTGTGCACCCAAAAAGGGGTTTTGTGCATCATTTTTTGGGAAATGTTTGATGAAATGACATATTGTTGAGCTTCCAATGTTTTAAAAAAAACACGAGCAGAACTATGCGACACTTGTAGTGCAAATGGAGGATGTTTCAAGTGAAAATCGACATGAACTCAGAAAATGGAACATGTTTTGCTTGTACATAGGAAATGAAAACTAAATCATTCATCGGGACTATTTTCCATCCTAGATACACGAGTGTACTAAATATGGCCTCATTCCGATGAAGTATGCCAAGGTTAAGGCCATGACCTAACTCATTCGAGTCGAAATAAAGCCATGCATCATCGTACCTCATTGCTTATTTCTAAGAATGTTTTTTAGAAAACACCCGTACGCCATGTTTGTTATTGTTGTTAGGTGGTTTCTGCGTCCCTGCTCTGGCTCAAGAAATGCCCGTGAGAGCAATGGGAATGGTAGAGTCAACTTCTGGCTATAATCCATGTCCATATCATATAAAGTCAATCTAATAGCCAACATGTAAAATAGCTAGAGATAAAAATATTCTACTTTATTAATGCATGATCCACTTTACACTCTCACACAGTGCCTAGCAGCACGTGTTATAGCTGGCTCTTAACTAACTGTGTAGTGTGTGAAAAAAAGGTGTGTCTAACACCATGTACCATGTTGTCTTAAATCAGTTCAAATGCGTGTAGGAATAGGTTCCACACATAGTGGACAACCGACTCAATAGCTCTGACAGAAGGATCGAACCACCAAGTTGGTTCAGCTTGTAACAATAAAATAGCATTTTCTAGCTGGCCCACAAAGAACAATAGCTAGCACCACCCTCTCAAACCCGAGTCTAGTATGGTGGAGAGGGTGGTGCTAGCTAAGAAATGTTTAGAAATATGTCTAGTACTAGACCCATGTAGCTAATAAAAAAAGAGTAGTGGACCCACATGGCAGTGTATAACTAGAATATAAAAACAATTTCTAAAGATGCAATTTTCTTGTTAAATGAGACCCACGAAATGGGCTAAACGCTGGAGTGAATTTTTATTTCTTTATTAGACTCAAGTATTACTTCTTCTTAGCTAGACCTAAACAGTGTACATGCTCTATATAAGATCCCACTCCTATTCCCTCTCTTCTTCTCTCCCATTCAACTAAGAATAAATGTAATATTTTAATTTCTATAGCCTGCTGACTTGACCTTATTGTATTTTCTCTGATGTGGCAAGCTAGGGATCCCTTCCACCCCTAGTGACATATGCCTCTGTGGCTCCCCCTCGCCTCCCTTATAAATTCCGCCTCATCAAGATGTGAGTTCTCACCCATCCCCAACCTTGAGTCTAATTTTGATCATTGTCCTCCATGTTCCTCATGGGAGAGGTCTGCCGGAGTTGGATATTGACTGATCCCGGCGATGGGGAGACTGGTAGGAGAAACAAGAGAGCATCTGTTACTTCCTCTCCCCATATCCCTTTCTTCATGTTGTTCTCATGCTCCGGGCTAAAGCTATGCTCTCTCTCTCCATTCGATCCTGTAGAGTGCTAAATGATGCTGGCATGGGATCCACCGCATCTCGTGCTGTAATGCTGATGTAATCGCAGGTGCCTTGCAGGTGAGCATTGAAAGGACTGGGGCTAGCTAGGTCTATGATTCTGATGTTTGCGTGTCATTAGATTCTTCTGGCGTATAGACTAATGTTTGTGTGCTTGCTTGATTTTATAGGCGACGTAGCCTTTTTGACATGCCGCGGTGCTGGTCAGGGGATAGAGAGAGAACATGGCATGTTGGCTGCAATTGGGTTTTGAAATCAATGTGACATTAAACAATTTCAAATCAATACTGAGAAAGGAGTTGATTTACATACACTGTATAAAGGTTATTTTTTATTCAGGGACTTTGATACTACTCCATATTTCATTTATAATGATTGATATTAGTAATTAAAGGAGCACTACGAATACATGTGGTTTCCCAGGCTTCTTCCTTTTAGTATTAATTACCTGAATTCACATGAGTAATTAACATGGGGTTCTTTGTATTGGTACCCTTATTTCCTCGAACGCATGCAGAAATTAAGGGGAGGAAGTAATTTCACCCTCCTCGGTAATACAAGAGGTTTTATTGTGTCATAGTGGGATATGAAATGACAAACGGATCAAGTACTTATGCTAGATCCCAACCACCGTTCCAATTTACACTTGATAATATTCAATCTCAGGACATTATTATAGATAGGAAGTAGAGGTGAAATTAAACAAAATTAATCCTAAGACTTCTTCTTCTTGGACCTGGATCCTTCAATTGTCACCTTCCTGTTGGGATTGTCCGGCTTCCCATGGCATCCCCCATTTCTCATCGTCTTCTTCTTCTTCAAGCCTCCCGCCTCCTTCTCCTTCCGTTTCTTATTGCCGATGAAGGCGGGATCGCGTGCACTCTTCTTGGAGACGAAGTCTTGTACCTGGATAAATGGCCATAAATCTTCCGACCCCTCATCCTCCTGCTTCCTCTTCTTCTTGTCGGTGAAGGTTGGATCAAGTGAACTATTATTGATGACGATGTCTCCTTCATAGAAGAAAGACCAATCATCGTCATTCCCCTCTTCCTCTTCTTTGCTCTTTGTCGGCGTCCCCTCCATCAGATGATGGTAAGTAAGGTCCTCATCGGAAAAATTACCTTTTGGTGTGTTGGAATAGTATGGCCCATCAACAGACTCCATGCTATCACCATGGTAGGGACTGATATCCCCGTTGGCCCATGCGTTGGACTCACTAATGGAGGTGCACTGATCGGAGCAGCTGCACGGAATTTTTGTGTGTGCGGTGGCTTGCCCAGCCTAAAGGGAGGGGAAATGGATGGGGAGAGACAGAGAAAGTTCTTCGATGTGTGTGTTGTGCCTGGATGGGATAGGTGGTCGTTGTTGATGGCCGCTTAAAAAGGCTTGGTCGGGACATCCAGGAGTTGCCACGAGTTGTAGGAGCAACCTGACAGTTCCCTTCCACTATTGAAACAAGATTGAACGGTTGGTACTCCTTCGCCCCAAGAGCATCAGTAGTGAGGATATTGTAGGTATCACCACATGTTGGGGAGGTTTTTGCACATAACCACAACCATAGACCATTTCTGTGCAAAATACACACATTTACTGTAATCGTTGCACATAATACATAACCAGTCATTGAATGTTTCCTAGTTTTTTATGGGAAATGTTTCATAATTAATTAGATAATATAGTATGTCATATCATTTTTATATAAAATTATAATAGGTAAAGATCAAAAAATAATTATAATTTTGAGCCACATCCACAAAGTATCGGGTGTATATTTGGTTCTTATAATTTGTATCATTTAGAAATCAACCTATTAGCTACCTAATACTCGACATGCTCTAGAGAAATGATATAGAAGATTCTATAATGATGGAAAGTGTGTTTTGAGGTTTGTGCATAGTGTTCATTATGCTAAAGACTATCAATAGAATCTTCTAGATGTTAGAGTGGAAAGAAAATCCATCGTTAGCAATGTTAGGATTTCCAGTCTTGATCCAATGGTCAAATATCAAAGTTATTCGTACACTACATAGTGGGGTATGCTAAAATAATAAAATTATAACATATCATTAAAATCTTTAGGGTTTGTGCATGGCGTTTATTGTTCTAAGAACTATCAATAGAATCTTCTACATGCTAGAATAAAAAATAAGATCCAACAATTAAAATTGTTGGGATTTGCTGGTCTTGATTCAATTTTCATTGTTCAAAGTTACTCGTACACTATATAGTGGTAGGATTTGAAAGAAGTCAGACAGCATTTCCTATAATTCCAAAACATTGGCGATGATGCTATATGTGCATGACCAAAAAACTTTCAGATAATCTCAAGGAAAAACATGGCCGCATGTATCAATGAGCGTGAATGGACAATAAGAGTTGTGAGTACATATTACTTGTGGGGCCTAGCAACTCCACATTTTTTCTTGTTTTTTTAATGAAAACATTGTCATTCCTTACCTTATGGGTGGACTTGATGTCGTTGCTCAGGTGCACTAGATTATTCACGTTAGCGGAATAGTGGGTTTCCAAAATTTTCTTTTAAACATAAGATTAAACACCCCTAGCCATAGTGATTCAAAATTTATCGATAAAGGGCGCTTTATTTATTGGGTGGCCTAGTGGTTGACTCCATATGTCATTGTCATGTAGACATGATTTTTGCTAGGAAGGGTAAACACTAATAAATGCTTATAGGAACGCTGGGAAATCAGAAATTGTGTTCCATTGATAAACCTTCATGCTCCTCTTCCTATAGTCAGATTTTAGCAATTCAATACATAAAGGTTGTTGGACATGCTCTAAAACCCAATAATTCTTTCTTTTTAAATAAGAACAATAGTGATTAGCTCGACTAATCAATTGCGGTCTATGTATGATAATACTATTGTACTTTACAGAATATGCTATATGTGCATGACCAAATAACTTTCAAAAAATCTAAAGGAAAACATGGCCGCATTAACCAATGAGCGTGAACTGTGAAGGGATAATAAGAGTTGTGAGAATATAGTACTTGGTGGGACAGCAACTTTCACGTTTTTTCGATGAAAACACCATCACTACTTACCTTATGGGTGGTTTGACGTTGTCTCTTAGGCGCTAGATTATTCACGTTAGTGAAATAGTGGATTCCCAAATTTTTGTTTAAAATAGAAGTCTGAACACTCCTAGCCATGGTGATTTAAAATTTATCGATAAAGGGCGCTTTAAAAAAAGATCAGGGCGCTTTATCATTACACCTGATTCTCCATCCCCATCGGCCTACCAATCTACTATTATTACTTGAACTATGGATAAATTCAAATTTAATCGAGTTGGTTGGGGCTTCAATCGTACTTTTCGGGCTCACTGCCTGTCTTGGTGAAAACATTTTCATACGCATCATCATTTGATGAATGGATATAATAAGGAAATATATCAATGTCATAGTATTTTAGTGCCTACCAAAGTAATACTTCAGTTTTCTCTTTCCTCGGTTTCTTAAAAAAAGGGTATGGCCTCTTTTTCAAATTCTTAAAAAAACATAGTTTTGGAGAATACTTCAGCTTAAAACTGTATTATTTGTTGGAACCAAACACTAAAAGGTATTTAATAGTTCAATTTCATCAGAAACCAAAATGTTTTCTAAATAATTTAAAAATATGTTGATGCCAAACAGGGCCTTAATATCTAAACCGAGCCAATCTGGGCCATGGATGGTCAATATTTAGATGCCAAATGGCGTCTTAATTAATAAACTGAGGCAGTATGGGCCATGGATGATTAGCGTTGTGACTGTCGGCCTTTGATTTCATGGAGTACGGCTTACCAATTTACTACTACTTGGACTATACATAAATCTCAATTTAGTCGAGCGGGAAAATCTCCCACTATCCCCGAAATATTTCGTGCCCCAATGTTTCAAACATCTTGGAATTCTCCTTCGACCTCTAGTGAAGTCGGTTCGTTGGGGATTCAATCGTAATTTTCCGGTTCACTACCTCTATATATAGTCCCCCTTCCACCGCCACCCCCCACACACAATCCTCGCCCTTAGCTGCGTAAGCTCTGCAGAAAACCCTAGATCTGCCTTCACCACCTTAGATCTGATTCACCGTCATCGTTGTGCACTACACCAGATCTGCTTCACGGACGCACTCTTCTGGCGCGTCGAACACATTCCCACCACTAGGAATCTGCTTCTTCACCGCTATCGTCCAACGCTCGAAGGAACCCCTATTCCGCTTCACCTTCGCCCACACGCACCGCAACCGCAGCATCCTCAGCAACCTCGACATCACCACCCAGGATTTGCAGGATGCCTAAACACCATCCCGACCAAGGTAACCAGATCTCCTTGAATTTAGGTAAGATAAATATGTAGCACTTAACTGTATTTTGTATTGGTGCTACTTTTGTAGTAACTTACAAGTGCTATACTTGTAATCCGTATCTTCCTAAATAAATTCTTTATAGTCAGGTTTAATCGTAAGGAATTGAACTGCAATTTTGTATGTCATGGAAAAATATGAGTCGGCGAATGGTGAACACATTTGTTTCCGTTATCTGCTTTATGAAAGTACCCATAAGTGATGCGGTTATAATTTCTCTCCGGCTTAGCGTAGGCTATGGCACTAACTGTTATTTCCTGCTTGATGGTGTTCTCTTATCTGTCTAGTACACGTTTACATTTGTTATACTGCTTCCACTAATATGTTAGTTTTATTTGCTTCTACTTGTCTCATGATTCCTAACAGTTTGTTGTTGTTACGAAATGAACAGGTGCAGTTTACAATAGAAATCATAGAAGGAATGGCACCTATAATATTGTAAGTATCTATTGCTTTTGTATCACTTCATGCTAACATCTGTCGGATTGGAACCTTTTTGTGTGTATTATTCCCTGCATCTTTATGCAGAGGCCCGACACTGAAGTATGGAGACCACCAGTATAATTACTTGATGCAGCGACCATCGTTAACGAGTATAGCTATAACCATATCAACAACCCTGAGACTCTACATAGAGCTACTCTAAGCACCCCCCCCTTTTTTTAAGGTCTAAGTGCCCTGGTTTTATGCCATTTACTCTAGTTCAGTTTTTTTGTCGGAGGCACTAGGATGATTATAACAAGGCCAGACATGCAACGGAATCCAATATAACAGAAACAGAAGGATCATAAGCAACCATGCACTTCAAATCTCACTCTGGTATCTGCCACGTGTATGTCTATTTTAATACGAGGCACATGATAGTACACTTTGTCTTTGGGTAGACAATAAAAAATTAAACAAAATATGACTGTTTGATAGATTGTTTCACCATTTCTCTGAAATGATCTGGCTAGTCTACTAGAGGCGCACGTCTATTTCTAATTTGACTTAGGCACTATAATAGTTTGTTGATGATTACAACAATACCACCTACCTAAGTTTCTGATCCAACTACACATTAAGTATGCTAGTTAATATCAGCCACACTGTTTAAATGCTTATTTTGTTTTTTGGTAAATGCGAGTCTATTAGTTTAAGGAGCTTTAGGCAGGGCATGCACTTCTTTTTTACTGTATTTGCTATATTTTCGTTGTCATGTGCCTGCCTAGTAAGCTCTTAGTTATCGGATTCATTACATTCATAATTCACGCATTATACTTTGATTAGTCTGCATGAGATCATTGTGTTGAGTGCTACATTGCTATATTAGACCAAATAATCTTTTGAAATTCTTTGAGAATGAACATGGTAGTTTTATTCCTTTGTATGATGTTGTAACTTCTTTTATCTTAGTTTCAGCCTTCAGCAAGTAGAGCAGTCATTCCATAGAGCATAAGTGACAGTTGCACACGATCCCATCCCTCTATGAAGTCTAAAGTTCCAGTTATTATAGAAGAAAGAGATGTATGAGGCCCTGCTACTACTAATTGCTTTCTTCCTTTTAGCAAAAGGACTAATTTGAAATTCTTTGGTTCTTGTTTTCCTTGGTAATGATGTTATAAGATGTTTCTTTTTGTTTCAGGTTGCAAATATAAATATAAAGGCAAAACACAAAGTAACTACCTCAAGTGTAGATCTCTTTGCATAGAGCAGCAATGACACTGCGTATTGCTCACGTAGGTACACGATGTCGACTGTTCCATAAATTCCAGCAGAAAAAATTTTGGTGTTCTACTCCAAGATGCACTTGATGTAGTTGGAAAAGAAGCCAACAGAACATATACAGTAGTTTCTATAGCAAGGAAGGAGTTATCTAAGTTGAAGAACAAACAAGCTTTGATGGAGAATCTACTTAGTAATATCCTCAACAAGTCTCGTGGTAAGCCCGTCATAACATGTGAGGCAATGTGAGCTCCCTAAAAGGAACATTTTTGAAACTAAGATTATGTCATTAATCAGTTGTGTTGTACTCTGATGATGCTTTATGAACTACGAAATATTTGAGGACTGTAATAATTTACTATTTTTCTAGTTATAAGTTTTTTTTCCATAGTTCCAGAATTTATTTAGCATTCTAAAGAATCTTGTGTTCTGTGTTTATCCACTTTTATGTCCTGGCAATGGATCTAGGTTATATGGGCTTAAATAGTAGCAGGCCCATCAACGATTGTACCAGTCCTTGATGGGCCGCCAATCAACAATGACGGGCCTATGGTGACGCTATTAAACAATGGGATTTTGTGGGTACTTATTGAATAGTAAATGGTGATGACCCACAAGTATAGGGGGTGTATCGCAGTATTTTCGATAAGTAAGAGTGTCGAACCCAACAAGGAGCAGAAGGTGCTGGCTAATGGTATGGATCAGGAATTCTCTACAAATACTTAGCAAACGGATTTTTAGGGGTTTTTGATAAAGCAAGTAAACAAAGTACGAGTAAATAAAAGACAGTAGGAATAAATGCAGCAAGTGGCCCAAGCCTTTATGCAGCAAAGGACAAGCCGGTTGTATTACTTAAGATGATCAAACGTTCTCGAGGACACATGGGAAGACTGTCAAGTGCTTTCGCTTCATATAGTTGATTAATCTTCTTTAGCTTGCTAAGTGTTGTGTGGGTGAACCTGTGCTAATGTACCGACCTTCCTAGGACTAATACATACTTGTGATTATACCCCTTGCAAACATCCGTAAGTACAAGAAAGTAATTAATGTAGAAACCTAACCATAGCTTTAAACTCTAAGACCCTGACGTCCCTTGTGCAATGGTTTCCTAACGGGGGTTCAGGTTTCTGTCACTCCGGCAACCCCTACGATTAGTAGCCAAATACACAATGCATTCCCCTAGGCCCATATAGGTTAAGTGTCTTGTAGTCGACGTTTACATGACACCACTAGAAGAAGTACACCACAACTTAAATATCAAACTATTGAATCTTTCTCAACACAACTCCACTACTAACAACATGACTTCTCCCATGTCCTCAAGAACAAAACAAACTACTCACAAGACATCATATGGATCATGATCAGAGATGGAATAATGATGTATAACAATCTGAACATAAACAATAATTCAATGGTTCACTCAATAGCATCAACTACAAAGAGTATTCAACGCCAGGAAAGTTTCCCCTAAGAACTATGCAAGATTCAACCCAATTGTTACAGCAATATGGAGATGGTGATGAGGGTGCTGATGGTGATGATGGTGGTGATGATGATGATCCCGATGAAGTCCAGCTTGATGGTGGTGCTGATGGCGACGATCTCTCCTCTCCACGAAGGAATTCCCCCGGCATAAATCTGTCTGCCGAAGAGATCTTTCTCTCTCGGTGTTTTCCGCCCCGCAGAGGCGGCGAAATCTTTCTGTGGTTGCTCCCTGAGTCTTAGGGTTTCGGGAGTAATATATACGCTAGAGGGGAGAGCCAGAGGTGGGCTAGGGTGGCCACACCACCTGGTGGCATGGCCTAGGGTGGCCCGCGCCAGGGGGTGGTGCGGGCCCCTTGTGGCCCATCTCCACTCCCTCTTCTGGCAGCCTTCGTCTTCTGGAAAAATAGGAATTTCCGTATATTTTGCCGGATTTTCTGATCTTCACGAATTTTGCCTCCAAACAGCACCTTTTCAATCAGAATCCTGACTACAGCGGTCCATGCTCCAAAAGTCATCAACCATGCAAAAACGGATGAAATAACATAAGTATCATCTCTTAATATGAAATATATCAATGAATAACAATGAATTATGATATAGAATAGTGATGCAAAATGGACGTATCAACTCCCCCCAATCTTATACTTCGCTTGTCCCCAAGCGAAACTGAGCTCAATAAACATGACCTCGGGTTTCTGGAGTGAAGAGTCGATAAAAGAATACGGACAAGAAGCATCACATTCATCAATACATAGATCATAATAGAAGACAACTCACTATTATATAACTCAACTTGCAATAAGTAAAGGAAACACAATAAAGATACATGAAGTAAATCGTAATTGATAATGGCAAACTTAGCTCTTGGTCGAAGAATAGTTGATAATTTGCTAGAACAAATAACTGGTTTTTCAATGATAGATTTCAAAGTAGTAATCACCAAGATAAGAGCAATGTACAAAACAAGGAACATAAGAAACATGATCGAATAAATCATCATATGAATGAATGAAACACAACAACTCAAAATACTTGCTGAGATAGAAGGGAATAGGTTTACTGACTCAACTAAAAGGTAAAAGAAAGGCCCTTCGCAGAGGGAAGCAGGGATTGCAAGTTTCATAAAGAGCTCCCAAAAAATATGATACGTATTAGCTTTCAGCTCTCATTGCCCCTATCATAGGCATCTTTAGGTGATTAAGGTTAAAGTGATCAAATATGAGGATATGCATTGACAAGTTGTAAATTGAGAATCTCATGTCCCTTGAATAGGAGGGTCGCTCCTCATGCTACTCAAGTTTAGTCACCGGTAAGTTCTTGTCATCGTAAGCACATGTGTATCATAGAGAACCGCCAATGGGGTACCCCTTGCCCGGTGATATGCAAGAATCCCCATATCAAAATGATAAGGCAAGCAGACAACAAACATCTTAGCAATCTTCTTATTTACCATGGGAATATGGTGCTTTTTTCTCTCTTTCCTCTTTTCATAATCTTTTTTTTCTTTTTCTCTTTTTTCTCAATATCGGACTCTTTTTTTATAAGAAGAATACTTCATAGATTCTCATTATGGTTACGCTGCAGGTTTCCACCATGTCAGCATGGATTAGACCAGCGGCCCAGGCGTTTCTCTAACACATATACATAACTCCATGGACTTACAAGCTCCCCTTTTATTTCACACCGACGACATCCATAGACAAAAGAACATGATATCAACTAGGTACTAAGTACCAGTGCAATGTTGGAAGTGTTCCCCTTGACAGCATGGTTCTGCTAATCCACAACTTACAAAGCACAAGCATATACGCAACATAGATGGGCACAATGGTTCAAGTTTATTAGATGCAAGAAAGTAAAGTGTGCCATCAAGTTCGTGAGAGCTTTAATCACTAATTTTCACATAACAAGTTTAATTTGGAAGGTAGATAAAAACAAGAGTTTACTTGGAATAGCAATAATGCTAATAGGTAGGTATGGTGGACACAAATGGCATGGGTTTGGTTTAAAGGAAGTGGATGCACGAGAAGAATTCCCTCTCAGTACAGGTTTTTGGCTAGCAAGGCTGGGTAGCAAGTATAAGAGTTGAAGGAAACAAACAAACATACAAGTGATAAAAACAAACATGCAATCTTCCTTGGAAGCACAAAAGATCTTAACTAGAGAATACTAGACTTATAAGAAAATCAAGAAAGAAATATGATGAAATTATATTTCTTTAGAGTACTTTTATCTTTTCATTCAACTCTCAAAAATAGTGTTGCTACTGACCGAGCCAGGTTTGCCAAAACCAACTAAATTAACTCGATGATCCCAAAGTGATACCAATACTAACAACAAGATCAATCATATAACCATGAATTGAAAACTAATATAATCTATGCAAAAGAGTAAATGATATAACTTCTCATTAATATTCCATAACGGCAACTCACACGAAAGGATACATATCTAACGAGAGAGGGGACACTTCCATAATGCAAACCATCCTACACGATAACTTCTCTATTCATGATATGACTCTACTAAAAAGGTAAAAAGATAGAAGATAGTCATGTGATACCGCGGCACTCCCCCAAGCTTGGAACAAACCAAGGGGATGCCAAACCTGATGACGAATTACTCCTTTGGTGGTGGTGGTGGTAATATTTTCTTAGTTGACGTGAGGAAATCTTCTAGCATCTTGTGAAGCCTATTATTCTCCCATTGAAGCATGTCCACCTTCCTCCTCATGTCTCGGTACTTATCGCAGAACTCCTTAGTGACTCATAGGGCTTCCGTTGATGCAGGGCAAGTGACTAAAGGTACCAACCCCTGCTTGGGGTCTTGGAGATCTTTCTCCATAGGCTCCTTTCCTTTATCCTTGGCAGACACCATTGTGCTCCTAAGCTTTCAAAGACAGTTCCTGGCAGAAACAGATCGAAACAAAACCACGAAAAAAACACGATATACGAACCTCGGGGGATCCGGGGGATTATATATTACGAAGTTTCACAACAAAAGGAAGGTACTGGGAGAAAACGGGTCAGAGACGTAGTCTGGAGTGGCCACACCACCTGGTGGCGCGGCCAAGGGTGGGCCTGCGCCATAGGGTGGTGTGAGCCACCCTGGCTCCGTTTCCGTCCGTCTTTCGCTTCGTAGCTTTCCTTATTGTCTAAAAACTGCAAAAATATAGTTGAATAGTATTTTCGTGGAACTTTTCTTACCAGAACTGTTACCTATTTGAAAACGGACTCTGCAGGTCTCTGAATTTGGTATCTAGTAGATTCTTCCGGAGGCACCACTTGAATAACATCAATATCTTCATCTTCATACACTTATTGTGAGTCATGAAACATTTCACTTCCTTATTACACCATTATCTCCACTACCAGGAAATTTCTTTCACACAAAACTTCACACAGTTCTCATTAACAACATTAGTATAAGTGAAGTGGTAAAACCTTTTGAGTTCAACTTCAACTGAAAACCATCAAAACATGAGCTACTGTAGCAACTCCTTCCGAAAACCCAAAAAGAAAAAAGGAAATCGATTAAAGAAGCAAATGCAAGAGTGGCAAAATCTGTCAAAACAGACCAGCAGGCAAAGATCAATTTTTTCGAAAATCTTATGTTGCTCAAATAAAAACGTGCAAAACTAATGAAAGTTAAATAAAAACCTGGGGCATAATCACAAAACATTACAGCTCAATCCGAAAGACAGAGATCTCTCACGAAGTTTTACAGTGAAGCACAAAAATCTGTTTCGGGACAGCAACTTCCCCAAATATTACTTCTCTCTCATTAGAGGTTGATCTTGACACAAAAACTAAACAAAACGGATAAGGAGAGGTTATTACCGAAGTAATAACTTCCAAGACTCAAAGAAACACAAGAAAACTAAAAGCAAAAATAAACTGGGTTGTCTCCCCAAAAGCTCTTTCTTTATAGCCATTAAGATGGACATGATAATTTCAAAGATGCTCACATAGGAATATGAATTGAAGTGAAAGAGAGCATTAAGAAGCAAAAATACACACGTTTAAGTCTAACCCACTTCCTATGCAAGGGAATTTTGTAAACAAACAAGTTGTTGAAACTAGAGGCTACTAGCATAGGAAGGCAAAACAAGTGCAACATAAAAACTTTCAGCATAAAACGAGGAAACTTGATATTATTGAGATGCATAAGAACACTTTTCCCTCTCTCATAGTAACTTTCAGTATCATGCATAAACTTAACAATATAACTATCACAAGGACCATCGTAACAATGATCACTTATTCTAACAGAAAACATAGGAATACTAGCTCTCATAACACTACTTTGTGAAACAATATTAGAGGTATCCTTACAAAGGACAATGTGTCCCTCTTCTTCATATTTAGTAACAAAGTCTTTCACATTTGCTATTATAGGTTCATAATCCATTTGTTTATCGGGTTCAACAGCTTTGATTATACTTTCATTAACCATACTAGCTATCATAGAATGTTCCTTTATCTTAACTGGGAAAGGCATTTTCTCAATGTAAGGTTCAGGTAAAACATGATTAGCAGTATAAACTTCAGTATTTCTTGCAGGAACACTCTTAGCAACATCTTTATAAGGTTTATGATACTTATTCCACTTCTTTTTAGGCACTTCAATATAGGAAGCAAAATCGTTAAAATAAGAAGCAATAGCTTGAGAGTCTAGACCATAAGAATTTTTTATATTTTGAAAGTCATCAGTTCCCATAAAAGACTCAATGCATTCATAATCATAATTTATACCTAACTTTCTACCTTTGTCATTCTCCCAAGCTTTGGCATTGTCTTGAATACGGTCCAGAAGATCCCATTTAGCTTCTTCTTCCATGCGAGTGAATGATCCAGCACAAGAAGCATCCAATAAATCTTTATCATGAAGAGAAAGCCTTGCATAAAAGTTATTGATAATAATATTGTTGGGGAGCTCATGAATGGGACATTTGAGCATTAGCAACTTCAATCTCCCCCAAGCTTGAGCTGTACTCTCTCCATCAAGAGGCCAAAAGTTGTATATTTGATTCCGATCTTTATGAATCTCACTAGGAGGATAAAACTTTGAATAAAAGAGAGGTACCATTTCCTCCCATTCCAGAGCTTGACCATCAATTAGCAGCTTATACCATTCCTCAGCTCTTCCTTTTAGTGATAATGAGAATAACTTCTTCTTAGCTTGATCGGTAGTAATACCTACACACTTGAACAACCCGCATAATTCGTGTATAAAGAGTAAATGATCACCGGGATGGATAGTTCCATTCCCAACATAGTAGTTATCCATAACACGATCAATAATTCTTGTAGGTATTTTAAAAACAGCATTCTCAACAGGTGGTGGTTCATCTACTACCTTAGCAGTGGTAGTAACATTACCAAATAAGAAACTCAGCGAATTATCCATAACAAAAATAAAGCAACTAACAGAAGTAAACAATACTCACAGTATACGTTTCCTTTACCAGTTCCACTCTCCAATAGCGCTTTACTCCCCGGCAACGGCGCCAGAAAATAGTCTTGATGACCCACAAGTATAGGGGGTGTATCGCAGTATTTTCGATAAGTAAGAGTGTCGAACCCAACAAGGAGCAGAAGGTGCTGGCTAGTGGAATGGATCAGGAATTCTCTGCAAATACTTAGCAAACGAATTTTTAGGGTTTTTTGATAAAGCAAGTAAACAAAGTACGGGTAAATAAAAGACAGTAGGAATAAATGCAGCAAGTGGCCTAATCCTTTATGCAGCAAAGGACAAGCCGGTTGTATTACTTAAGATGACCAAACGTTCTCAAGGACACATGGGAAGACTGTTAAGTGCTTTCGCTTCATATAGTTGATTAATCTTCTTTAGCTTGCTAAGTGTTGTGCGGCTGAACCTATGCTAATGTACCGACCTTCCTAGGACTAATACATACTTGTGATTATACCCCTTGCAAACATCCGTAGGTACAAGAAAGTAATTAAGGTAGAAACCTAACCACAGCTTTAAACTCTAAGACCCTGACGTCCCTTGTGCAATGGTTTCCTAACGAGGGTTCAGGTTTCTGTCACTCCGGCAACCCCTACGATTAGTAGCCAAATATACAATGCATTCCCCTAGGCCCATATAGGTGAAGTGTCATGTAGTCGACGTTCACATGACACCACTAGAAGAAGTACACCACAACTTAAATATCAAACTATTGAATCTTTCTCAACACAACTCCACTACTAACAACATGACTTCTCCCAGGTCCTCAAGAACAAAACGAACTACTCACAAGACATCATATGGATCATGATCAGAGATGGAATAATGATGTATAACAATCTGAACATAAACAATAATTCATCGGCTCACTCAATGGCATCAACTACAAAGAGTAATCAACACCGGGAAAGTTCCCCTAAGAACTATGCAAGATTCAACCCAATTGTTATAGCAATATGGATATGGTGATGAGGGTGCTAATGGTGATGATGGTGGTGATGATGATGATGATGATCCTGATGAAGTCTAGCTTGATGGTGGTGCTGATGGTGACGATCTCCCCTCTCCGGGAAGGAATTCCCCCGGCAGAAATCTATCTACCGGAGAGATCTTTCTCTCTCGGTGTTTTCCGCCCCGCAGAGGCGGCGAAATCTTTCTGTGGTTGCTCCCTGAGTCTTAGGGTTTTGGGAGGAATATATACGCTAGAGGGGAGAGCCAGAGGTGGGTGGTGTGGGACCCCTGTGGCCCATCTCCACTCCCTCTTATGGCAGCCTTCGTTTTCTGGAAAAATAGGAATTTCCGTATATTTTCCCGGATTTTCTGATCTTCGCGAATTTTGCCTCCAAATAGCACATTTTCCATCAGAATCATGACTGCAGCGGTCCATGCTCCAAAAGTCATCAACCATGCAAAAACAAATGAAATAACATAAGTATCATCTCTTAATATAAAATATATCAATGAATAACAGTGAATTATGATATAGAATAGTGATGCAAAATGGACGTATCAAAAGGCCAGAATAGTAAAAGACTAGATCCATGAAAGATAAGAATAGTAAAAGGCCAGAACAGTAAAAGGCCATAATAGTAAAAGGCTAGAAGAGTAAAAGGCTAGAACAGTAAAGCAGCAGAACATTAACAGGCTGGAACAGTAATAAACCAGAACAATAAGAGGCCAAAACTCTAGCAGGTCAGAACAGTAACATGCCAGAACAGTAGCGCACCAGAACTTCAACATGCTAGAAAGTTTATCAGGCCAGAATAGTACCAGGCCGTAAAATACCAGGCCAGAACAGTACTAGGCTAGAAACTTAGCGGGACGCTTTTGGGACTGAATATTAGAAGGCCCGAATAGTGAAAGGCCAGAGCAGTGAAAGGCCTTAATAGTAAAATGGCATAAGGCAGCCCACGATGGGCTGTGAGAAAAGTGACGGGTTGACCGCAGGCCTTAACAGTATCGGACCGACTTGGTGCGAGCCGGTAATGGGCCGCACAGTATTGGACCCAGGTGGGCCTACTGTAGGACGAAACTGTGTCGGGACTGAAAGTTCACGGGCTGCGGCTGGCTGCACTAATGGGCCTAACCAAATAGTATAGGATGAAACAGTAACGGTTCGTCTTCTTATTGGGCTCTCCTCATGGGTTGGCCCACTTAATAATTAGCATGTATTGGTTGGGCCTGGCTTCTACCATAGTTTTTATGACCATTAACGACGGTAACCAGCCGTTAACGGTGTTTGCCACGTGGCAGTTTGTATGACATCAGCAGTCAACACGGCTGGTGAACAGATCTACGACGGAACATATTTTTGTGGCTAAAGGGTGTGATCCTCCATGGTCGGAAAAAACCATGGTAGAATCATTTGTGACGGGGCTTTTACCACGAAGGCCATCCGTCGTAGAAGACTTTTTAACCACGAAAAACGGGCCTTCAACCACGAAAACGCCCTCGTAAAAGCCAACTTTTCTTGTAGTGAGATTAGACTTTACTAGAGCTCACCCAGGCTTGTCCGTCATATTTTTATTTTCTTCAACATTTTTTCTTGGCATTGAATAAAACTTAGACAAGTGATCACGAAGTTGTTCTGCATGTCTAAATAACACTATACCTAGTTTTGAATCAAATTTGTACTTTCAAGTCTTAAACATGTCATAAAAACTCCTACACTAACATATCTCAAATTCTCATATTCAAATGAAATGTTTAATCATTGTGATATTATTTTTAACTTACAAAGAGTCTTATTGTATTCCTCTCACGGGGATAACTTCATAGTTTTCTAAAACCCAAACAGTTCAATGTTTAAAGCCAATAGATGTAGGTTTTTTCTGGTATGACCGCTCATCCGGTCAGTTTTTTAAAACTATATATGTATCCACTTCAACCAATTTTAAGAAAAATTCATCATGTGTTTATATGTATGGGCAGTAAGAATAGTTCTTCAATTCAAACATCCATCTAATACATATGAACATTAGTTCTATTTTCTCATGATATAGGGCCTATTATAGAGTTTTGCACAGGGCCCTAGATTTTGCCGGCCCGACCTGATGCCTGCAGCGATCGCATATCACACACAAGCAGCAGGAAGACTAGAACCCATGCGAGTTATCCCTAGACAGTGTAGGTGGAGTCAGAGGGGATTCTCAACATCCCTAGATCATCTCCCTTAGCAACTCATTAGGCCTGCATTACGCAGATAGTGGCTTCATCATCAAGTCCTGCACCCACTAATGACATACTCCTATATGTATATGTTCTATTTGTGTTCTAGATGGCTACCATGCATGATCTTGTGCCACATGTGTTGCATATGTTCTAACAATGGTATCACATGCCAAAATTGTGTAGCACTAGAACCTAAATCAGATCCGTTGATCTCAATTGTGTTGTATTAACCATGTTTTAGGCAATTAAAATGATGTGATATGATCATGTTGATCTCAATTATGTGTCATGATCATCTCAGTTATGCCTCTGATTAGGCCTTTTTCGCATGATTCAACTCTAATTTTCTTGCAGCATACACTATTAAGATGATATGATGACTTTTAGTTGATGGCTTAGTAAAGTTTTGATCTATTTAATCTTGTGCAAGCAATTAGCACTAGGGGATCAAGTTAATTTGCACATTAAGGAAAATCCCAATCTTTGTGGCATGGAACCCTAACCCTCAAAGATGACTCGGGAACTCACATGTGATGGCCACGTGCTCACGCCTCCCTTTGTGGCCCACGCAGTGATCGAACACTGCGTGAGGGTGAGGATGCCTCGGCTCCATTCTTCTCCACCAGAGTGAAAAAGTGGAATGGAGGCCTGACTCCTATATGCTCCCAACGGAGAGGACGTGTGGTACACGCGCTCTGCGCGGCACGTACGCGTACACATGCGCCACTGGTCCTCGAGCCACTGGTTGGCACTGTCGTACCAATGGTCATTGGCCTCGCTAGTGAGCAACCCCTCCTTGTCAGTGACCAACCCCGCACGAACACAGCGACGGCAGCTACGCTCAATGGAGGAGCACGCAGGACTCGTTCCAGTACATGCTTCTCCAACAAGAACCACAACCGCGTCGGCATGGAACAACTAGGAAGAATGGAGGTGCACCCTAGTGATCGCCTATCTCAATCACGGGGGCGAAATAATTGGGAGAGGAGGGGAATAGGTTTAGGGTTAGGGTTGAACAGGGTTGCAGTTTTGTTCGGATTGGTTTGCATCCTGGCCATTTGTTTCCATAAAGGATCCAGATCACGCTGGGAACGTTAACAATCCAGGAGCGGTTAGTGGGCTGGATTATGTGGCTAGGCTGCAGCCTAGGTACAGTTTTCTCTAGGCTACAATGGTTTATTTATTTTTATATATTTTATTTTTTAGGGTATATGAATGATATGAATATGTTTTATGTTTGGCAATTTTTAATACAAAAAATAATTAGCTAAATATGGTTATAAAACATGCTATTATTTTTAATGGAAATGAACCAACGAGAATTTTTGTTTACAATATTTAATATTTTTAATGTTGTATGATCAACTTAAAGATCAAATATGATGAATTTTTTCTTAAGTGATTATTGTTGATGTTTTATATTGAGAATGTTATGATTGTAATGTTAATTCTAACTAACATTATGTTAATTTTATAAGTCAACCACTTAATGATTTTAGAGTTTTATTTCATTTATATCCATGATGTTTTGGCATACAATTAGAACGTTGATGTTCATGGCATGTTAATTTATACTCATGCAATTTCCTAATGAATGTCCATGTGAAAAATTCAGCTTCCGATGTGATATGCTATGATATTGTCGAGTAATTAACATCAAGTAACATCCCTCGCTGGAAGAACTCAAGTGACCCAAGCTCGGCTTTCAGAGAGTTTGATTATGCTTTGAGTGAGGATAAGCTCTCAACACCTGCTGTGCCAAGGGGTACGATAACCTTAAGAAAACTTATAAATCTAAGATGGAGAAATGGGAAAGATCAAATCATGTGGCTATGTTACTCCATCTCACCTGAGATTGTTGGGGCTCTCCCCAAGAAAAATACTCCTAAAGAATTTATGGCAGTCTTGGAGGAGAAATTCCATGGTTTTGAAAAGGTTTATGCACATGAGATTTTTCAAAAGATGCCTGGGAAGTATAAATGTAATGGAGAAGTCAAGGGACAATGACAATGATAACTACCTAGAATAAGTCGCAGGATTTAAAGTGTGAGGTCACTGATAACCTCTTCATCATAATGATCAAGGAGTCCCTTCCTGAAGAGTTTGATCAATTCAAGATCAACTACAACTCCATGAAGGAAATATGGACACTCACAGATATATTCCCTCGGATTGTCTAGGAGGAGGAAAGGTTTATGAGGCAGAACAAGGATCAAGCCTTTCATATTGTCTTCTAAAAGAGAAAGTGTGACGGGACTAGTTCCGCTAAGCCTCTAAAGAAGCCTTATAAGAAACAAATGCCAAAGTCTAAAGGAAAATAGATTGGGCAGTCTTTAGAAAGTGTGGAAGATGAAAACATGTGTTTCCACTATAATAAAAATGGTCATTATAGGAAGGAATTTCCATAATACCTTAAGAAGATGATGAGAAAAGGTATGGATGAAATCACTTTTGTTGATGAATTATATTATACCTATTTCTCTTGTATATCATGGTGGATTAACTCGGCAGCAACTCCTCATGTTCCTAACTCCATGTAAGATTTAAAGTTGCAAATGGAGTTGAAGTCGATATTAAAGAAATAGGGGTCACTCACCATGGAGCTTCACGCCAGCTTTAGTTTTCAGTTAAATAATGTTCTCTATGTACTTACTTTAAGTAGGAGTTTGATTTCAGTTTCTTGCCTAGATGATGACATGTATGAATGCTTGTATGGGCACAAATAATTCGTGTTGAAACATTGTAATAAGGATGTTGGCCCTGGTGTCAGACAAGGAAAATTTATATGTTATCTCTTAGTGATTATGTTTGCATCTGAGTAATGTTAATGATGCCAAGAAATGGAAGGGTACTAGCACTTCTTTGAAATTGTGGCATCATGTTTGGGCGACATTTCGAGGAGGGGAATGGGGACTCATGAAAAATGATGTACTCCTACCATTAGATTTCTCGGATGTGGCCAACTGCATTAAAGGAAAATACACGAAAACAATTAAGAAAGAAGTTGTAAGAGCCACAGGGGTTCTCCAACATATTCACACTCACATATGTGGACCCCTAAATGTTAAGTATATAGATGGTTTTGATTCGTTCATCACATTTAAAGATGACTTCTCCTGGTATGGGTATCTTTAGCCTATATGTGATCGATCAAAAGATTTGTGCAAGTTCAAAGTGTTAAAATCCAAAGTTGAGAACCAACTGAATGCAAAAAATTAAAGTTATATGATCTGATCATGTGGGGAAGGTATACTCATTATGGGAAAATTGCAGGATCTTTTGCCAAGTTCCTAGATGAAAATGGGATTATTGCCCAGTACTCAATGCCAGGCAAACCTCGGGAGAATGGTGTACCTAAGCGTAAAAATTGTACACTCATGGACATGGTGTGAATCATACTTAGTAATGAATTTTTTCAAGTAAGCCTATGGAAAGAGGCTTTGAATACAAATGCACATGCACTAAATCTTGCTCCTACATACTAAAGCAGCACTGTGCACACCTTGCGAGATGTGGACGAGAAGGAAGCCGAGTTTGAACTATCCACGTGTGTGGGGTTGTCCCACTGAAGAGAGTTCACAATCCACAACTTAAAAGTTAGATCTAAAAATAGTTGGTTGTTTCTTTGTTGGATACCCTCATAGGGGAAAGGGATATCACTTCTATTTTTTGGGTCACACCACTAAGTATGTGAAGACCCAACAAGCAATATTTTTTGAGGATAATGAAGTCACATAATTAAGCAAGATCGATCTTGAGGAGAAGCGGATGTGTCTCGATGACTACAAGTGCATAGACCAATTGTAGCTAGTTTCGAAGTAAAGATATCAAACCCACATCGAGCTATTGGTAAAGGTCTTTATGCCCCTCGTTACTATCTACCAAATGATACTTATAAGTTGCCTTTGATCTCAAGTAAAGGGTGTTTGAAAGGGTTATGGTTATTTGCAGAAAAGTAATTAAAACAAGTAAAAGGAAACGGTAACAAGTTTGTATGAAAGCATGGTTGAACAAAATAGGCTAAAACGTTCTCGAGGATGTAGGATACACCACTAGTATAATATTATTGTTATTTGTAATCAAGATAACAACTTCTTGTGTCATGAGATGTGTGGAGAGAGCTCCATAATAAGATGTTCACTACAAGGCTCGTAGGAGGCAACTTTGTTGAGCCAAGAGTGAGGTCACCTCTAAATAACCACTGCGATGTCTGAGAGCAATCACCCATACAAACCACCGCAATTAAGGGTTTCCTTGTGGATATCGTAATTATCTTAGGGAGTCCCTCTTTTCTCCTCCTTTGACCGTGTAGGTTACGAGCCGGTGCCAATCTGTCATGAGGCCATTCTGGGTACGATCCCAGGACACGTCCAAAGGATTTCTCCCTCCCTTTAGTCCCAAGGGCAAATGATATGTGGCCGACTGCACATACCATCTAAAGAGAGAGATCAAACACAAATCATAATTCTATCATAGACAGACAAGTCATATGGACACAAGAGTAGATCATCTTTATTACGCATTCATAATGGTGCTAGGGTTTCTCCATCTCCCCAAGAACAAATGAACTACTCACACATGGAAGCAATTAACAACATCATCATAATCAAATGAATGGATAAAAGTACGGAGATAGATCTAATGCAAACCACAATTGAATCTAGAATTACAACAAGATCTAATACATGAGAGATGGGGGTAATGGTGGTAATGGAGATGCAGCGGTTGGTGATGAAGGGGATGATGCGTTGTCCTCCAATGATCCGTGAAACAGATGGGATTTTTCCCCAGTTAAGTTCCTTCTTCAGATCCCTTGTAGATGTGGTTTTTTGTTGTGTCTGGTGGCTGTGAATGTCGGATCTCCCTCTCATCTTCGCCAGGAGAAAGTATTTGATGAGGCGATCATGATGGCACTTCGTACGGGCGGGCTCCGCCCATACCACTGGTCATTATCGGTACTAATTTCTCCTCCTCGCTTGGTATTCTCCCAGGTGCGAAGGTAAATCCATAAAATGACTTTTATCACTTAGAAATATCATATAATTACACAATACGACAGTTTCAATTGATATGTTCATATAAGGCTAAATGATTTGGGACCCTGTTAAAACAAGAACAAAATGGTGCGTTCATACGCAGTGAAATACAAAGATCCCTGCTCTATTTATGTAAAAACAAAGGGTAAAAATGCTTCAATTTTGGACTCATCAACTCCCCCAAGCTAGGATCTTGCTTGTCCCCGAGCAAGATTGTGGCTTATGGACAAGATCATCATGTTCATGTGACACGAGTCGTTACAATAAATGAGGCAGAAATTGAAACAGGAAGACAACATCGGATGTAGAGATGCTTAGGGGGGTATTACCATACCCTTACACATTACATGACTTAGAGGCTTCCACACCTTTTATAGTATTAATGAAATCATAAGAAGCTGCTAGTGATTCAACATACCATATAATCTCAAAGTTTTTAGAGATATAGAGCATTAAGTTTAGCAATGAAGATTCATGATCATTCTCTTTCTTCTACATTTGATTCTTTTGATAGCTTCTCTCTGCTTTTTCTTTCAATAAATATAAGTCTATATTTTTACTTTCTCCCCTTCCTCTTTTTCTTTTGGTACAGCTATTTGATCACGATCACTACTTCAGTGGCTTTCAAAAACTCTTAATTATAATATACTACCAGGATTCTTCTTCTCATAACTTAATCAATACTTTCATTGGTGTGGAAGTCCCTAAAATCATGACAGCTGTACAATTATCATAACACTCAACCTAGTTCAATCATCTAATATAATAATCATGAATCAAACACAACTTTAGTTATCATAAAGTCTCACAACTCAATGGATATAAATCTTCTCTTGAACAAAGGAAGCTCGAAGTTGACGCAACTAATGCAAATTCGGGAATTAAAGTCTAACATGTGTGCAGAAAACTAAAAATGCTAAAAGCTGTAAGATAGATTACAAGGATCTCACAGATCCCCCCAAGCTTGCAATCAAGCCGGGTGGATCAAATAATTCCTTGCGATTACTTACTCCTTCTTGGGAGTAAAGAAGTCATCATCTTCCCCTTCTTCATTCTCCTTGAGACTGCAAGCTTGAGAAATACACGCGAATTGAGTGGACATCTCTATGATGCCAACATTAAATTCTTTAATTACCTTGCTTATGGTCTTCCTGTCATCGGCCATCTCCATGATAATATTGGTCAGAAGTTGCACTTTACCATCGATATCATCGACCTTCTTTTAGAGGTCTTTGCCCATCATCTAGTAAGAGTCAACTCCTTCCAATAGTTTCAACACAAGATTTTGAAATCTTTTCAAGGTTCTTGATCTTTTCTCGAATCTCATCTCGGTTTTCCCCTTTTGTAGAAGAGGTTACCAGAGTGGTTTTAAGAGAAGATCCACGAAGGTTATACATGTAGGGGTTGAGTTGAGATTCTTCTTTGTTCCTTCCGTGTTCCACGTGCCTGAGCATCTCCAACTTTTGCAGGAACATGTCTTCCCAGTTGGGGAGTGGAACCACTTGCGTTGACTCGTGGGTAAAGGAAGATGAAGTATCTCCTTCGAATCCTTTCTTATTGGATTGTTCTTCAGAGACGTGGTCCTTCTTGGTCCAGATCTGCTTAATATGAAACGGCTGCATGGACCTTGAGTGATCAAGTGAGATCTGAGGTTTCATTGTAAAGAGGGGAAATAAACCTTGAGATCTGAAGTATAAAGGAAAAGAACAAGAAAGAAGAAAAGTGCAAATTAAAGGATGAAATCTCTAGATAAAAGGGAATAAAGTCGGTCACGAGTAATGGTACGGGCAGGCTCCTCCCGTACCACGTCCCGGTACGGACTTCTTACCGCCTTTCTCTTTTTTTATTTTTTATTTATTAGCAAAACATGTTGAATAAACGCGAAGAACGTAGAGCCAGTAACAATCATTGGTATGGGCGCATATGCCCCGTACAATTTGACCGTACCATATTGGCGAAAACAGCAATGGAACTCAGTCCGTTTAACAACCACTACTATGGGCACGTCCAACTGTATGGTCCACCTGTACCAGGTCGAAAAACAGCTCAGAATATCAGGAAAAACTAACGGAGAGCAGTGAAAAAGACAAGATCGACTGAAAAGTTTCCAAAATAGCAAAACTAAGCAACTAAAACTTTGTTACCTCACTTTTGCTTGTTGTATTTTTCGGCTTAAACCAAAGAGATCAGCTCCACAGTGTTAACCTTGCTAACTCTATAGTGCTTCAATCACTGCCATTAACAATCTAGCATGAAGAAGATGGCGTAGTATTTTTCAGTCTTACTGCTCCCGAAGAATATGCCTCTTCAACTTCATAAGGTCCTTCCCACCTAGATTTCAATTTTCCTGCAAAAATCTTAAGCCTAGAGTTGTAGAGCAAAACTTTATCTCTAGTTTTAAATCCCTTTCCCTCTAATTTTTCTATCGTGCCATTTCTTCACATTTTCTTTAAATATTCTAGCATTTTCATAGGCTTCATTTCTGAGCTCATCTAAAGCATGAATATCTAAGAGTCATTTCCCCCTGCTGTTTTAAAGTCAAAGTTCATGGTTTTAATAGCCCACCGAGCCTTATGCTCAAGTTCTAATGGAAGGTGGCAAGTTTTACCGTAAACCATTTTGTATGGTGTCATTCCTATAGGATTCTTGAAAGCTGTACGATATGCCCACAATGCATCATTAAGCTTCAAACCCAGTTCTTTCTTGACCTATTCACTTTCTTCTAAAGTATGACCTTGATTTCTCTGTTAGATAATTCCACTTGTCCACTGGTTTGAGGGTGGTAAGGTGAGTCTACCCGATGGACTACTCCATACTTTTGAAGTATCTTGTCAAAAGTTCCCTTCAGAAAATAAGTCCCACCATCAGTAATCAAAAACCGGGATACTCCAAACCTAGGTAAGATGATGTTTTTGATCATCTTGATGGAAGTGGCTGCATCTACATGAGAAGTGGGTATAGCTTCCACCCATTTAGTAACATAATCAACAACAAGAAGAATATGAGTATAACTGTTAGAAGGAACAAAGGGCCCCATAAAATCCATTCCCCATACATCAAATGGCTCTATTACTAAGTTATATTTCATAGTCATTTCTTGTCTTTTACCAATATTATTCATACGTTGGCAAGCATCACAATTTCTAACATATTCATGAGAGTCTTTAACTAGTGTAGGCCAATAGAAACCCGACTGCAAGACCTTAGCTGTAGTTCGATTACCAGCGTGATGCCCGTCGTAAGGACTATCGTGACAAGCCTTAAGGATGGCATTTGCCTCATGCTTGGGTACGCATTATTTCTGGATTATCCCGTCTATACCATGCCTGTATAAATAAGGGTAGTCCCAAAAATAATGTTTTAAATAATTAAAGAATTTCTTTCTTTGATTGTAATCCATTCCTTTTGGTAAAAACTTGCCTACAAGGAAATTAGCATAATCTACAAACCAAGGATCGCGAGATTCTATAACTGCAAGGTATTCTCCTAGCAAAGATTCATTAATAGGGATAGGATCCTCTATGATTCCTTCCATCTGTGACAGATGGTCGGCAATAGGGTTATCCTTTCCTCTCCTATCTACTATCTGCAGGTCATATTCTTGTAGTAGCAAGACCCACTTAATTAGTCGGGGCTTAGCAACTTTCTTAGCTAGAAGGTGTCTCAAAGCTTGATGGTCAGTATGAACTATTACTTTTGAGTTGATAATATAGTGTCTAAATTTATCACAAGCAAAAACAACAGCTAGAAATTCTTTCTCGATTGTTGCGTAGTCCCTTTGATCCTCATTAAAAACTCGACTAGCGTATTGAATGACATTGTGTTTCGGTCCATCTCTTTGTGCTTAAATAGCCCCAATAGCATAATCACTAGCATCACACATAATTTCAAATAGTTCATCCCAATTAGGTGGTTGAATGATTGGTGCAGAAATTAGTGTCGATTTTAACTATTCGAAGGAATCATAGCAATCTCTATCAAAGGTAAAAATGGGTATCTTTATCTAAGAGAAGAGTTAGAGGGGCAGCTATTTTAGCGAAATATTTAATAAAGCGTCTATAAAAACCGCCATGTCTAAGGAAGTTCTTTACTCCCTTTATATCTTGCAGGATCGACAATGTTTCTAAAGTAACCAAATTTGAATTATCAATCTCAATGTTCTTTTCAGAAACCTTATGCCCGAAAACTATACATTCCCTTACCATGAAGCGCCAACGCTCCTAGTTGAGAACCATCTTGGTTTGTCTACATCGTTGCAAAACTCTGTTGAGATTATAGAGACATTGCTCAAAAGTAGTTCCATAAACAACAAAATTTTCCATAAGGACCTGCATGGAACTTTCCACAAAACTGTCGAATATTCTTAGAACACACTCTTGAAAAGTACCAGCTGCGTTACAAAAACCAAAAGGCATTAATCGATAAGCATAGGTGCCATAGGGAGAGGTAAAAGTAGTTTTTTCTTGATCTTCGGGCTGGATAGCTATTTGAGAATATCCAGAGTATCCGTCAAGGAAACAGAAGTAAGAATTAGCATACATCATTTCCATGATATTGTTAAATAGGGGTAGTTGCTTATGAATTTTTATGGTTTCTTTGTACAACTTCCTGAAGTCAATACACATTCTATATCCTGCTATCGTTCTAGTAGGGATTAATTCATCCTTGTCATTATTAATTATTGTTATACATCCTTCCCTAGGTATGCAATGAGTTGGGCTTACCCACTTACTATCTAAAATTGGATAGATAATACCGATGTCCAACATACGTATAACTTCTTTTCTTACTACCTCTTTCATTTTAGGATTCAACCTTTTTTTATTATCAACAAATGGTTTAGCATCTTCAATCATAGGTATCTTGTGAGTTACTATGGAGGGATCTATACCTTTTATGTCATTAAGAGTGTATCCAAAAGTTTCATGATGTTTGACAAGTACCTCTAATGATTTTGTATTTTCCTACGGAGAGAGCTTATCATCTAAAATCACTGGGCATTTACCTTCCTTATCCAAGAATTCATACCTGAGACCTGGAGGGAGAAATTTTAAAACAAGGGGCGGCGGATTCTCATCCCCTTTTATTTCAAGTTCTTCAAATTCAACCCTAAGGCCAATCTTGACCTCTGGTGTGGTGTTTAGAATCTCATCCAAATCTTCTTTTGCAGAGCCATTGGTAAGCGAATCATTGCTTATCAAACTCCTCTCCAACTCAGATTGCGGGGTGCAAAAATAGATTGCTACCAATTCTTCAATAGTCTTCTCCTCCTTAATCTCAACTTTATTTTCATAAGGCAATCTTGTGAATTGGCTATAATTTATTTCTACAACTTCTTCACCAAATTGAAAGACAAAACCTGCTTTTTGTTGTCAATATCAATGTTCATGGAGTTGTAAAAACAGTTACCAAAAATCACCAGGCAAGAGGAGTTCAAAGGTATTTCAATAATATGAAAAACAACCGGGTACACAAAAGCTCCAATAGAAACACAGACATTGTGAAGTATCCCGTGAGTAGGATGCAAAGTTTGATTAGAAAACATAAAAGTAGCTTCTGATGGCTCTAGGTAAGATTCATCAAGATGATCACGCATTTCCTCATAGATTGTATAAGGCATGATATTTATGGAAAAACTTAAGTCAGAAAACCCTACATAAGTAGTTCCTCTTAAACAAAAAGGAATTTTATGTTGACTTCTATTCTTGCCATCAAACTTGCCCTTGTCATTTTAGAGGATTCTTTACTTACTATTATCATTTCATCCTTGAACAATTCAGGTTCCATAAGTTACTTTACTATCCCAATATTCTGTTTAATGGCTCCTAGATCCTTAGTTAACCATCCTATTCTTTTATTCCCTTCACCCCTGCTATCCATTACTTTAGTTAGAATAGTTTCTTCCTCAGCTAACACTTTCTTCTGCATTTGTGAATATTTATCATTGTGGCAAGTTTTAGAAGGTTTCTCTTCCACAGGTGGTGTGTAGTGTTCCCAATATTTTGGAATCTGCAGGTAGTCCGCATAAGATCTAATAATTTGAATAATCATGCGATGGTCAAGATTAAAATTTCCGAGCAGTTTTTCTATCTTTCTCGAAGCTAGAAATCTTTTTAAGCAATTGTACTCTATGGGATTCTCTTTATTAAACTCGGCCTCACAATAATCTTTCTCTATGCTATTCATAGTGTCTAGAAAATTCCATGCCCTTTCAACACTAAATTTGGTGAACGACCCATTGGTAAGGGAATCGAGTTCATTTCTATTATCATCATTCAAACCTGCATAGAAGGTGTGTATCACCAGCCAAGGTGGGAAATTATGATGGGGACAGTGATTAAGCAATCCACAAAACCTTGTATATCCTCCATGCAAGCTTTCTTCGGGTTTTCCTTTAAAATTTGTGATCATGCGTCTCGTGCCAAGAGTTTTTGTCCTGTGAAAAAAATCAACTAAAAATAAAGAGGCTAGGCTCTCCCAGGAATTTGTAATCTTTGTAGAACTTTGAATGTACCAAGAACAAGCCTCATCAATGAGAGTTTGAGCAAAGAGAGCAAATTTAACCTCATCCTCAGTTTGTAGATTAAGGTGGAAAGTCCCACAAATATCTTCAAAGAACCCTACATGCTCATACGGATCCTCCGTACCATCTCCTGCAAATGCCTTTGCATGCAAAAGATCCAAGAGCATGGGGTTAATATCATACCCTCTTGGGGTATTGGATTTTAAATACACGTCCATGGGCGGACCAGAATTCCTCACAGCCTCCAGCTGGATTATATGTTGGCATTCGCCCATAATGTATCACCTGGAACTAATAAACAACTTTAGTAAAATAATGAGTAAAATAAGTAACTAAGAACAAAGACCAAAAGCACTTAGCTCCCCGCAATGGCGCCATAAAATAGCTTGATGACTGCAAGTGCGCAGACCAATTGTAGCTAGTTTTGAAGTAAAGATATCGAACCCACATAGGGCTATTGGTAAAGGTCTTTATGCCCCTCATTACTATCTGCTAAAGGATACTTATAAGATGCCTTTGATCTCAAGTAACGGGTGTTTGAAAGGTTTATGGTTGTTTGCCGAAAAGTAATTAAAACAAGTAAAAGGAAACAAGTAACAAGTTTGTATGAAAGCATGGTTGAACTCAATAGGGCTAAAACATTCTCGGGAATATAGGATACACCACTAGCATATTATTTATTGTTATTTCTAATCAAGATAACATACTTCTTTTGTCATGAGATGTGTGGAGAGAGCTCCATAATAAGATGTTCACTACAAGGCTCGTAGGAGGCAACTTTGTTGAGCCAAGAGTGAGGTCACCTCTAAATAACCACTGCGATTTCTAAGTGCAGTCACCCATACAAACCACCACAATTAAGGGTTTCCCCGTGGATATCGTAATTATCTTAGGGAGTCCCTCTTTTCTCCTCCTTTGACCGTGTAGGTTACAAGCCGGCGCCAATCTGTCACGGGGCCATTCTGGGTACGATCCCAAGACACGTCGAAGGATTTCTCCCTCCCTTTAGTCCCAAGGGAAAATGATATGTGACCGACTACACATACCATCTAAAGAGAGAGATCAAACACAAATCATAATTCTATCATAGACAGGAAATTCATATGTACACAAGAATATATCATCTTTATTACGCATTCATAATGGTGCTAGGGTTTCTCCATCTCCCCAAGAACAGAGGAACTACTCACACATGGAAGCAATCAACAACATCATCATAATCAAATGAATGGATAAAAGTACGAAGATATATCTAATGCAAACCACAATTGAATCTGGAATTACAACAATATCTAATAGATGAGAGATGGGGATAATGGTGGTAATGGAGATGCAGTGGTTGGTGATGAAGGGGATGATGCGTTGTCCTCCAATGATCCATGAAGCAGCTAGGATTTTGCCCTAGACAAGTTCCTCCTTCGGATCCCTTTCAGATGTGGTTTTTCGTGGTTTCTGGTGGTATGAATGTCGGATCTCCCTCTCGTCTTTGCCAGGAGAAAGTATTTGACGAGGCGATCATGCTGCCACTTGATATGGGCGGACAGTATAGGCGGGCTCCGCTCGTACCTGATACCTTCGATCTGGATTATGGATGTAGTAGACCTAGGTTATCGAATCCTCGAGAAGCGAATGCGTAGTGAAGTTATTTTAACGTACCTTCGGGAGTTTTAGAACTCCTTTTGTGTTTTTACTAGACCAATAGCTTGCGTCTTTTTGTTGTTGTCGATGATGGAGAGAGAGGGCCTAGGGCGTTCGGTTTCACCTGTAGCTGTGCAAAACATCTGATGGGAATAAAAGATAGAAATAAAATATGCATGTACTTGTTAGAGCAAGATAAATTATATGTGGGCATTGCATTGGTACGTTGCTAACGTATCCATAATTTTTGATGTTCCATGCTTGGTTTTATCTACTTTCTTGTGTTTTGTCCACACTTTGGAGTACTTTCTATACACTTTCTTGGACTAACCTATTAATGAGAGCCACAGTGCCAGCTGCCTGTTTTCTGCTGTTTTTGGTTCCAGGAAAGTTAGAAAATGAATATTCTCGGAATTGGATGGACAAAACCAAAGTCAATTTTTCACCGAGGGACACTCGGAGCTAGAATACGAGACGGAGAGGGGCCAAGGGGCCGCCACACCACCTGGTCGCGCGGCCCAGCCTAGCCTGTGCCAAGGGGTGGTCTGGCCGCCCAAGGCACCCCCTCGGCCTCCCCTTTCGCCTATAAGATGCCTCCGATACAGAAACCCTAAGTACCTGATCAAAATTCCACAAAAGAGTCTGTAGCCGCCGTCATCTCCATCCCTAGATCGGGAGGGATCTGAAGCTCTTCCCGGCACCCTGCCGGAGAGGGGAATTCACCCTGGAAGCCTTCTTCATCACCATGAAAGCCTCCGGTGTGATGCGTGAGTAGTTCATCTCTAGACTACAGGTCCATGTAGTAGCTAGATGGCTAGTTCTTCTCCTTTGTGCTATCATGTTTAGATCTTGTGAGCTCCATTCATGATCAAGATCATCTATTTGTAATCCTACATGTTGTGTTTGCAGGGATCTGATGGATATTGAGATGCTATTTCAGATTGATTATTGATTCTATCATGTCTTTGTTATTTGTGATCTTGCATGCTTTCCGTTGTTAGTAGCTATCTTGGCCAAGTAGATGCTAGCAACTCCAAGAGTTAGTATTTATGCTCGATAGTGGGTTCATGCCTCTAGTAATCTGGGGAAGTGACAGAAATCTCTAAGGTACTAGATGTGCTGTTGCTACTAGGGAGAAAACAGCAATCCTTTGTTCATAGAACAATTGTATTGTTTACTTTACATGCAATGCGTAATGCAATTACCCGTTGCTTGCAACTTAATACCGGAGGGGGTTCGGATGATAACCTGAAGGTGGATTATTAGTCATAGATGCAGTTGGATTACGGTCTATGTATAATGTTGTAATGCCCAATCAAGTCTCAAAGGAGTCAAGATGAGTAGTATTTGCATATTGCTTTCTCGATGTTTGTCAATTGCCCCGCTGTAATTTGTTCACCCAACATGTCATCTATCTTAAGGAGAGCCACCACTAGTGAACTATGGACCCCGGTCCTTTCTTTTACTATCAATCTACAATCAACTGTTCTTGTTTTACGTTTACTTTCTGCAAACTATTACTTTCTTCCACTCGATACGTTTAATCCTTTGTTTTTAGCAAAACCGGTGAGATTGACAACCTCATCGCAAGTTGGGGGCAAAGTTATGTGGTTGTGTTGTGCAGGTCTCCACGTTGCTGCTGGCACCAGTAGTGCGCCCTGCCAAAGTCCAGCTAGCAACACCTTTGAGGTGTTTCCTTGCTCCTACTGGTTCGATTAAACCTTGGTTTGATAACTGAGGGAAAACTTGCTGCTGTGCTCATCATACCTTCCTCTTGGGGTTCCCCAACGGGCTCGATATATTTTGGGCTTAGCATGCATCCATAATTGATTTTGCCTCCGCAACCGCTTATAGCAATAACCTACTAGTCTCATCCATATAAGAAAGAGAACTAATGATATGCATAGTGATGTCACCGTTAATCCCAAGTGAATCCCTCACATACAACCGTACTACCCCTTCTGTTACTAGGGTTCCCAACATGTAGATCAGTCATTACTCATACTCCCTATACCTGGATCAACCCTCGGGGACTTGGGTACCTGACAAGTCCTTGGATTGAGGCAATATAGGATACAATAATCATCATGTCATACAAACTAATACACGATCCCATCTATGATCAATAACATGCACAAACGCTACAAGGCTAAGCCGAAGTCCTTAGCCCAAGGAGAATTACTCACACATACAGATGAGATCAACAATCACAAACATTGTAATGAAAATCATAAGATTGATAGCAATAGTCTTACAATGTCGCCAATTGAAGAAGAGATCTACTATTACAAGTGGTGGAATATGGCTATGGAGATGGAGAAGGGTTTTGAGATCTGGAGGCGGCTGGTGATCTGTGGCAGAGACTTTTTGGCGAGGTCTGGCTTGTTTTCTTGTTGCCCGAGGCTTCTTTACATAGGGGTCCCTTCACAAAAGTTGTTCTATTTGACCTAATGGTGGTTGCGCCAACTATACGACTGGAGCTATAGGCCAGAATTTTGCTCCGGTCGTATAGTTGGTCGTTAAAGCATCTGCCTCCGCTTTACGGCTCATGGTTTCTTCTGGTCGTTGGAAATCTCGTATCTTTGACTTTAATGTAGTGGTTCCCATCTTCAAACTACATTATCTGCACAGGAAAAATATAAAAAAAAGGATTGCATACCCCTCTAAATATTAGGCATTAGTGGTAGGGTTTAGAGAGATATTTCATCAAAATTATGAATAATATCCAGTTTAAATGTGGACGTAGATGGCTATATTTCAGAGCCATCAGTACCACCGGTCGTTATCGGTACTGATTGCTCCTCCTTGTTTGGTATTCTCCCAGGTGCGAAGGTAAATTCATAAAATGACTTTTATCACTTAGAAATATCATATAATTACACAATATGACAGTACCAATTGATATGTTCATATAAGACTCAATGATTTGGAATCCTGTTAAAACAAGAACAAAATTGTGCGTGCAGACGCAGTGAAATACAAAGATCCCTACTCTATTTATGCAAAAACAGAAGGTAAAAATGCTTCAATTTTGGACTCATCAGTTCTCCATCGTCGACTATCCAAGAAATCATTATGCCAATACAAAAAGAGTAACATTTCATGATTCTGAATTAGACGATTTAGGTCCTCAACCTAATGGTGATGCTGAAACTAATGAAAACGGAAATAAAGAGCCTCATCGGTCAAAATGAAGAAAATGATCCTCAAAATAATGATGCTCCTCCACCACCTCATGTGAGAAAATAATGTTTGTGACTTAGTAGAAGTTATCATTAGTGCTAAAAGAGTACATTGTAAATGGGTCTACAAAACTAAGTATGACTCCAGAGGGAATGTTGAAAGGTCCAAGGCAAGACTTGTGGCAAAATGCTTCATAGAGAGAGAAAGAATCGATTACAATGAGACCTTCTCTCTTGTGTCATCTAAAGATTCTTTTTGAATCATCATGACTCTAGTAGCTCATTTCGACCTAGAATTGCATCAAATGGATGTTAAGATGACATTTATAAATGTGACACAGAAGAAAATGTTTAAATGACTCAGTCGGAAGGTTTTGTCATGGAGGGAAAGGAACATTTGGCATGTCGTCTAAAGAAATCCGTGTATGGCTTGAAGCAGGCTTCAAGACTGTGGTACCTCAAGTTCAAAAAGATTATTACAACTTTGGTTTTATGGATAATGTTGTGGACAACTACATTTATGCCAAGTTTAAGGGTAGTAGGTTCACAATATTAGTCCTCTATGTGGATGTCATATTGTTTTCTTGTAGCGATAAGGATATGTTGCACGAGACCAAGAATTTATGTCTTCCAGTTTTGATATGCAAGATCTCGGTGAAGACTCGTATGTCCTTGGCACAAAGATTCATTGCGATAGGTATAAAGGTGTGTTGGGACTATCACAGAAGGCACACTTTGAGAGAGTACAAAAAAATACAATATGCATAAGTGTCCAACCTCACCTGCTCCAGTAACCAAGGGCGATAAGTTTGGGTCATTTCAATGTTCGAGGAACCAAACTAAAATTGATCAGAAAAATTTGGTTCTTTAAGCTTCAGATGTCAAAAGCATTATGCATGCACATGTTTGTACACGTCCTAACTCCGCTTTTATAACCGGGATGCTTGGCAGTTTCCAATCAAATTTAGGACTAGACCACTAGAAGACCGCAAAGAAAGTCTTGTGTTATATGTAAGACACTAGAGATTACATGCTTACATATAGAAGAACTGATAGCCTAGAATTTATTGGTTATTTAGATGCTGATTATGCTGGTTGTGTGGATAGTAAGAAATCAACATTAGGTTATGTGCTCACACTTGCCAAATGAGACATATCGTAGAAAATATCCAATCAAACAATAACCACTTTCATATATGATGAAAGCAGAGTTCATAGCATGTTATGAGGCCACTGGGCAGTCTATATGGCTAAAGAATTTTATTCCCAGTCTTAAAGTTGTTGACAATATTTCAAGACCACTTGTATTATACTGCAAAAATGAACCCACGGTATTTTGTGAGTAAAAACAAGTCAAGTGTTGTTGCCAAGCACATTGACATAAAGTATCATGTTGTGAAATATAGAATTTAGGATCATACTATTGATGTTAAGCATATTAGTACTACGCATATGTTTGCAAATCCGCTAACGAAAGTCTTACCTCTCAGTATTTTTCGTGAGCATGTTGGTGGCATGGGAGTACTGGAAGCCTTATGATTCTAGAATAAATGGAGCACTATAAAAACCACTCCCACGAAGTAAAAAATTATCCATTTCGAGACAGCCTGGTGTGCCATAAGTGTTGAGGTTCGATGAAATTTCACTGGTTGTTGTAACACCTCACTTTGGTGTATTATTTCTATGGAGAATGGGCAAATGAAGTTAAACCTAACGATCAAGGGAGAGAATATTGGTTGATATATCAGGTTATAGAAACAAAAGACAGTCATAATCACTACATATATGAAAGTGGAGCAGTTCACCGATTTGTTAGGCAGGCCAAATCAGCTTTGGTACTGTAGAGAGCTACAGTAGCGCACATCTACAGTAACGACCGCCCTACCTTTGCTCTCCTTCCTCTGGCCACTCCGACGCGTGTGTGTGGCTGGAGGGGTTTACCCTTTACCAGTGCTCCAGGTTAGTTTTACGTTGTAGTAACCGCGCGATTCCATAATTACCGGCCCTTCCTGGTCAACAACGCAGCCTCCATCCCACCGCTTTCCCCTCTCGCATTAACTCCCCCGCCGCCCACCGCTTATCGATTCCGGTGACAAAGCTCCGAGAGAGAGGGGCACCAGAATCTTGCATCTCCTCTTCTTTGTCGCCTTCCCTCCCTCCTCCCGCTTCCTCGCCGTCAGGCGTTGGAACGACCGCTGCATGGCTTCATGAAGGAAGCCACGCTACAGGAGGAGTATGGCGGCAAGTTTATTATGTGTCTCCTGGTGCTCTAGCTGCGTCATCCATCGCTTCGCCGGATCTTGTGCTGCCATCGGCGGCTATGCTCCCCGTTGCTGCCGAGGCTGCTGCGCCCGTTGGAGGGGCTTCTCGCCGACAGGGCCGTCCTGCTACTGCGTCCCCTTCTCTGGCGCCGCGTCGGCGTCGGCGTCGTTGTTTGGAAGATGCGGTCTCTGTGCCTCATGCGCGCCTTGCCAGCGCCGCTCTGGTTGCGCCTGCTTCCCGCGCTGGTTCACCACGTCCTACCCGTGTCCGTCATGCTCATGCCCACGAGCGTGTTGCTGCTGGTTCTATTCACCAGTATGCCGGCGGTTCTTCCTCTCTTACTGTCGTGTCTTGGTCCATCCATTGGGCATGTTGCCAGCCTCTCTGCTGATCCGCCGGCTGGGCATATTTTGTTGGTCATCTATCGGCCGAGCAAGCTACTTAAATATAAAAGATTAGGTTGGGTGAGCGGCCGGTGGATGACGATGCATCTGCACTGTTCTCCATCATGCCTTTATCGACGATGCTCCTGGTGATTGCATTGTTTCTATTCCTGTTGTTGGTCAATTTTTTGTTGTTGGTTTTCTCATTCTTTTTACCTGTTGTGCAGTTTACGTTCAGTCAAATTTGGTCGGTGGCCATTCAGTTCATGCTCAGACTCTTGGAGTCGCCGCCGCGATGCTGTTTTTGGGTGCAGGTTAATCTAATCATGGATTGTCTCTTGCTGTTCTCATATCTATGTTTTTTGCCACCAGGGGTTTTCTGCTATTTTTATATGGTAGACGTTCGCTGAAAGATTGGACTCATATTTGGCACATTGAGTGCTCTTTTTGACCGGCAGAGTAATTGTTTCAAACTAAATTGCTTACGTTCGAGGCATGGCTCATTTTGAATACATTTTTTAATGTTGTTTGTAGTGCCCTACGTGGATTCTTCTGATGTATTTTCTTTCCCCACCAATTGGTTGTTGCATTATACTCCCCTCCTCTTTATGCTAAGATTTCATATGTTTGTAATTCTTTCAGATTCTCACGAGTGGATTCACTCAAAAGCTGGTATACTCCTGTACCTTCTTCTACACTATTGTTTTTCTTGCAGCGTTGGTAATTCAGATTTGAAGGTTACAGACTGTGTGTGCGCGCTTGAACGAGGCTTCATTTCATCTCCAATTACCTCTTCGATGCTTTAATTCACTGGCAAAAATTCAAATGGCTTCCAAGGCTTTCTGTGGGTTCGAGGTTACCACGTGAAAAATAGCTATAGACAACGCCAAAGGACAGTAACCTTCGTATATGTCTATAATTGCTCTAGGCATTAGTTTACTCCTGATGTAATTGTCTCATATGCCGCATTAGCATGTATCCAATTTTTTGTAAGATACATTCTATGTCATCATATGCACCATGGAAAATATTCAGTAACTATCTCGAAACATGGGATTATATGACAAGAAAGCACCTTGATCATTTGCATATCCATTATCTTTTCTCAGCTCAAAGTTCATGCCTGGCACATAATTTTTTTCAGCTAACTTGGTTTTCCTCAACTCATCGCATCTTTATTTATGCAAATAACATGATGAGACAGTGGCCTTCATCCTTACTACAAACTGACATCACGGGTTTGTGAGTCTCATCCATGCTAATTCAGTATTTTTCTTACTTTAAATTTCCTACCAGAAACACTAAGCACTCCTACCATTATTGGATTGTTATATTGTGTTTGTTCTCTAAACTATATAGAGATGAGTGAGATAAATTGTGCAAGAAATTTGTGCATTTATACTACATAAGCAGAGTATGGGCTATGGATGCCTTGCAGGAAAACACACTAGAGAGTATTTCTATTTTCCTTTTACACGTATTTTTGTTGTCTTACCCCAACCTACAATCAGCTATGTTCAAAGGTTACCCGAATTTTTCAGTCATAGGCAGTATCGGTTACATTTGAAGTATAGAAGATAGAGGTGTGCATAAGTACAGTTTTTAGAACAGTAAAGTTCAAGTATTCGAGACTCGGTGATTCAATATTATTTTTTGTGAAAAAACAGTATTAAATTTAAATCTTAAATATTCTATTCACTGAATTGTCATCATACAGAGTCGGGCTTTACTGAACAATACCATGTACTATAAGATCTACAGAGCTATATTGCAGTGTGTTGTTTATTCTACTGTATTTATTACAATTAGTTAAAATAGTAAGTGCCTATTATTCCAATAGGACAGCTGCAAAATAATTATTTTTGGTTTCGTGTAAGGCCTCTAATATAAATTTCAGGGTCATTGTGGTGAGTCTTGGTACAAAGAATGGGGAATATTTATGTAGAAAATGATCATTCCATCAACCTTCCTTAAACTGCCTCTGAAAATAATGTTTCTATGTTCGAAGAATGATTTTCATATTTACTTCCGTAAACATGAGAATATGTGCTATTTGTGACTCATCTTTACTACAAATATTAAGTTGGTGCCCGTGCATTCACTCTCAGAGATTGCCAATTAAGTTAGCCGATAAATTAATTGCTTTTGATATACAATTGCTGCAGAATAACCGAAGAGGCAGACATATTTTTGCAGCGATCTTACATATGAACTACTTGTGAGCAAAAATTGGTTTGCCAGTTTCATTCATCATTTGAGGTACGTACTGTGTCGGTCAAATGCAACTACAGAGTTGTGGTTTTTCATATTCGACGTATGCACTACAACTTCATGGCGGCCAAATCACCTGCCATCTGGGAAAAGTTTTGATCCAGTGCACTCTTTTTTGTTCTGTTAGCTTAAACTAGATGAGTTTATAAGAATTTGTTACCTACTACTGTTGCTGTTATTGTGCAGACACGGTGAATATGGAAGACAAGCCAACATATCTGCTTCTCATTTCGTCTGATCTCCATTAACCGCGGTATGAATGTTTATATTGATTTCTTGCAGCTCAATCTTTGTAAGTTCTTATTTTTTCCATCTATAAATATATACAGCTTTGTGACCTTCTAAAGTAGTTTTTAAGAACACATTCTTGCGATGTTTGGGTTGCCTCCTTGCTTCGAATATACGAAGCTCAAGTCCAAGACCAACGGGATAAAAAGCGGCACGTGTTAGATATGCCACCGAGTTGAGCCATATATGCTATCTATCAGAAGGAAATCTTACGGTTTTTGGCAAAGTATCTTATGGCCTGCCGCCAATTGCAGGTTTCCAACAATAAATTTCAGGAGCTATCAGGAGACATGTGAGCCCGGTGTTCTGACAGCCTGAGCTTGGCGAGAATATGATTTTGCCGAGAAGAACTGAGAGAGCTAACGACTGAAGTAGATGTATGGTTTAAGCAAGATCTGCTTCTAGATAGAAATCTGCTTGACCTGCTTCTTTGAACTTCTATTTTCTTAGGAAGTTTTTCGGTGTGATGAGGCCCACAATCTTGCAGATTGCCACATGTTGTTTAGGAAGTTCGTTGATCTTGGTTTCTCTTAATGAGATTTGACTATTAGGGTGAACATTCAGGGATTCAAATTCTGATCAGTGAGGCTGAGCGGTAATAGAATCTATTGTCTGAGGAGACATACTAACAAATGCGGCTATTGCACAGACACAATGTGCTCAGACTAAATCGTCCACGCATAGCAAAGCTAACGCCAGGGCAATAAACTTAGTTCCAAAAAAAATAGCAAAAATATCTCATGTAGTTCTTCTCAACTTTTGGCAGTCCCATAAAAGTTAGACCGCACGGGCGCGGCATGTTGCCGCGCCGAATTCCCTAGTAATATTTAAGAAAAGGATAAGAAGAGGCCCATGAACCAACTTTCACCCCTTTCTCTCTTATCTAACAGAACGCCCTGATAGGCGGTGTCACCAACAAACCAATGGTTTGTGGCCCCCTTTCTATGTGCGCAAATAAAAGGCGAGCTCTGGCAGCTGGTGATCTCACCTGTTAGACGCCTAGCCACGCTGATCCCCAACACCCCATATGCCTACACTAATCACAGATTACGCACAAGCAGCAGGAAGCATGGAACCCAGGTGAGCTATCCCTAGACAGTGTAGTTGGAGGCCAGAGGGGATTCACAAGATCCCTAGATCATCTCCCTCGAAAACTCATCAGGCCCACATCATGCAAGCAATGGCTTCATCATCAACTCCTGCACCCTGTAATGATCTACTCTTCTTTGTCTATGTGAAGCACGTGCTCTAGATGACTACCATGCATGATCTTGTGCCACATGTGTTGCATATGTTCTAACAACGGTGTGGCCAAGTGTAGGTCTCGACTGACGTGATGACGGTGACCTTGGCTGGAGGTGGTGATGAAGGCTCTACGGAGGAGAGCTGATGTAGCCGAAGAGGGTGATGGTGGCGATCTACAGGGGCATCGCGTCGGGCCCAAATTTGGGGAAGCCTGTTGAGCCCAAGTTTGGGACGACATGCCTATATCTGGGAGACAGGTGTGTGGTATCCATCTAGGTCATCTAGGTAGCACGAGGGGGAGGCTTGCAGGCGGTGAAGAGGCTCCACGACCACTGTGCTTTCCACCTCCCACTACCACGACCCCTCCTTTTGCTAGCTGTGTCTGTAGGGATTGGGTCAGGAAGACCCAGATCTGAACGGTCATTGTTGTCCGCTCTTGGGACACGTTGCCTTGCCGGTGCGAGACCACAGAATCCGGAGCGGTGGCCTCGAATGGACTGGTTGCACGTTTTGCTTTGCAACAGGCAGCGTTGCAGCGATAGTGGTGACTCCTCTTGGCTGCATGGGCAAGGAGGGGCGACAAGTGATCCTTGTATTGCTATCTTTATGGTGGCGGCCCCCTTACTAGATCTGGAGACCTTGAGCTGGTGGCGGAGGTCCTCCTATCAGGTTGTCTCGAGGACCCTCGATTGGCATGGATGAGGTGTCGAGCGAAAGTCCTGTGCTACGACAGCGACGCATACGAGTGGCGTAGCCCTATTAGGGCACCGTTGTAGCTCGTCTCTGTGTCATGGTTCTAGGTGAAAACTCTAGTCTGACTCTTTGGACGGCATGATGCGTAGGTTCGTTCTTGGGGGCGTTTTCATGGAGCTCAGGTTTTGTTGGTTGTATCTTCGAGGATGCCTTCATTCTGGCGTGAAGCTTCTTCGGCATGGGATGTCCTCACTAGCCTCCCATCTCTTACATGTGACTTCGTTGGCATCGTCCTCGGTCCTTGTTATTTGTTGGAAGGGTCGAAACTCCGTGGCCCATAGCAAGAGGGCATGTGGCCCTCTCTAGCAATGGCTTGGTGTGTCCATTGCAACGTTGTCTAATGGTTATCTCGGGAGGCGTGGTTTCGTTATGGCTCGGTAGTCTAGGTTGACGATTGCTAGGTGTAGCCACTCCGGGTTTTTTGCTTGACATTAAGTTGGGGGCATTCACTCTCCTGGCTTGTCGTTTATTTAGTTTGTCTTGCTTTGTAAAAGGGTTACGTTTCCATGTCACCTTATATCTGTTTGGCCGTTATGATTTTATTTATTAGGTGTGGTGGAAACATGTTTCTAGGATTATATATAGGCGAACCTTGGCGCAATGACTCACGAGTCCCAGTGTAACATATTTCTGCAGCTATTTTGCATGTGTTCACTAAGATAAAATGAAATAATGATATTATCAAGCCTTTTTTCAACTCGGAATTTAAAAATGTTTTAACTTTTAAAACGTGAATCCAGTTTACAATCCATCTTCGCTTTCTGTTTTGTTTCTACGGAGCTTTTGAATTAGATCTAACATTGGTATGTACCGACGTTTTGTTTTTTGCCTGCAAAGTTACCCCCAAGACAATTTATAAAGTTTTCATGCTATTCGTACTAAACTTACCAAGTTGCAACTTGTTGAGAAGGATGCTTGTGAGAATGATGCAGTTGAGAGCGGTGCAATTGCGACTATGTTTCAGCTGCATCATCTCAAGTTTATCGCGTTCAAAAGTTTTATCCATACTCTAAAATCGCTCCCATCTGATTCAAAACAGTTGTTTGTGTGTGGCTAAATCATTATTTTAAACAATTTTTATAGCAATAGGATTTTATACTGTACCATATTTGTGTAGCAACTGGGTAAGCATATTTCTTTTTTTTTTACATGGCAATCATATGTGGAGGTGCCAAGACAAGTTTTTTCATAGACGCTCTAAGAAAAGTGTGGAGCAACCATAGGAAGCTGACTGCCGTGCCATCGTAACAGACCATCTTATACTCCCTCCGTTTCAAAATATAAGATGTTTTAGCTTTGTGAAAGGAATGAATCTAGACCGCATTTGATATGTAGGTTCATCAAGATTTGGTGTGAATCTACACATTAAAAGGAGTCTAGATACACTCCTTTCAGAAAGCTAAAACATCTTATATTTTAAAACAGAGGGAGTACATTGCAAGGGCTGTAAAAAAAGCTATCTTCATTATGCATACGATGCTAAATTATAGCTTTTGTTAGAATTTTACTTCAAGAAAGTTACTCCCTCCATCTCAAAATCGATGAAATTTGAACGCATCTAGACACTATTTAGTGCTAGGTACATTCAAATTTTAAAAAGTTTGCGACGTCTATTTTGAGATGGAGGGAGTATAATTTTGTTGTTTCTAGAATATTATGGGACTATATATGTATTATATTTGCAGGTGTGGCGAGAAAAAACTTAAAGGAGGTTGTAGCAAAGCACGGGCATTTAACTACTTCTATTCTAAAATATAAGATGTTTTTGCTTTAGTGAAGCGAATAGATTATAAGATGTTTATATTTTGAAACAGGGGAGTAGTTCACATCAAATTTTGGTGTATAAGTACTATACTAAGTAGTACTCCCTCCGTGCAGAAATATAAGACGTTTTAGCTTTGTGAATCGAATGTATCTAGGCGTCTTTTATGTATAGGTTCGTAACGGTTCGGAGTGAACCTATACATTAAAAAGAGTCTAGATACTATTTATTTCACAAAGCTAAAATGTCTTATATTATATTTATGAACGGAGGGAGTATAAACAACTAAGTGTGGTGATTGTACTATCCTTTTATCATCAGACAACGACTACCGACCAATCAGTGAACAGATCATTACATGTCTCGTAATGTTGAGCAAGGTTAAGAAGAGATCCATACCCAGATAAGAATTTTCATAACACAATTAAACACGTGGCTACCTGCACAAAGATGAGTCTATTGCCCTGCAAGTAAACCTAGCTTCTGTGCTCTTATGCCGATGGTCATGACTTAACTGAGCAACTCTACTTCAAAGTTGTTCTGATGTAGAAAGCGCCAACTGATACAGTAACTTCATCGGCTAGCTAGCAAACTCCACGAAACCAAAACTTCTCCAGGTTCTACCCAGAATAAAAGTTTAGCAATCAGCTTTCTAATTGATCATAACATGGCCTTTATCACTTGTAAAAAACCTGAAAATAAAACAAGGAACATTAGGGAGTTTGAATAAACACATGAAGAGTGAGCGATATATAGGAGAAAAATCTTCAGTTAGCAGAAACACTAGTAGTCCATCTATTTTTTGAGCAGGCATACTAATAATCCATTGTTGTCGCTTTAAGAAACTGGGAGAAAACTTAAAAAAGTAAAACATCTGGAATAACATGTTTGTTTCCTATCCATGTTATTGCAGTGCAGTACATAATTGCACCATATCACTTATTCAGAAATATCAAGCTTCAAATTAAAGCTTGATCCGTCGGTCATAAGATTTTAGGAAAAAGGAAAGAAAATGGTCATTTTAGTGACAAAGCTAGACATCCTTTAGGCTCTCATCAAGCGGTCATCAGCTCGTCATGATGAATAGAGCTAAACACCCAACTGATAGTTTTTCAATTAATCGTTCTTGCTCAGAACACACTAATACGGCGTGATGATGTTGATACCAAAACACCAACTGGCCTAGGAAGCTAAGTACTCCCTCCGTTTCAAAATATAAGATGTTTTAGCTTTGTGAATAGAGTGTATCTAGACTCCTTTTGTGTGTAGATTAACATCTTATATTTTGAAACGGAGGGAGTACTACCATGATTATGTACGACTCGCAGAACAAGTTCAGACAGCACAGTTCACTAAATGTAACCATTCTACCGAGTAATATGATATGTGGTGATTTGGATCTAACTATATGCCTCACGACACTTTGCATAGATAACATGAAATGCAATTTTGTAATCAGTCTCGAGTCCCAGAATGTTAAGGACGGCAATAGGTAATACATACTAGTATTAGTAATTAGCAAAATGTGCACAGCGTTGTTTTGTCATTTGAATAAAAAATATAGAGAAAGAGATTTATGCGAAAAGGCATGCATACAACTAATAATGGGTCAATAAAGAAGAATTAGGTAAGAGAAGGTACACACAAACACATTAGATGGTAGCATGGTTCTGGTAAGCTGCATCTCTTCCCTTGCCTGTCTGAAACTCTGAGTGAACTCGGACGTCTGCGTAACACTGGCTATTTGACATGTCCTTGCCTGAAAATGGTTCTTTTGATGAATGCTTAAGAAGTTGAACAACAGCTACAATATAAAAAAAGCAATTTGTACTGGTACAGATTTCTGTGCACTAAACATTACATAGAGCAGGTTATCAAGAGTTCAGAGCAACGTATTCATAAATTCAGGCTAATCAGAATTTCTTCTTTCTTGGAGACAATACTAAAGCAGAAAATAAGCTAAGAACAATAAGCAACCTATATATAGTACTAGTACAAACTTATGTGCACCGCACAAATGGAGTTAGCTAGCTTACAAAATCAATGCATAGAGCAGAGCAGGTTATCAAGAGTGCAGGGCAACGTATTCATAACTTCAGGCTAATCAGTGGGATTTCTTCTTTCTTGATGACAATACTAGAGCAGTCATGGAGCTAAGAAGTGTAGAGGAGTGGAGTGGCTAGAAGGATACACCATGCTTATGGTACTTTCTTGAACCAAATTATAGAGGGATTGAAATAATATGCAGAACATGTAGTGTAAATCTGAAATTCACCACCAGCAGATTACTCTGATCAGATTTTGGACAGGAATCATCCAACTAGCAGTAAGCCACCCAATTTGCACTTAGCCTCCGATCGACCACACATGTAAAAAAACAGAAGACAGTGTAGCGATTCATTACCTGTAGAAGGGATCCGGCTTGATCCAAGCCACGGTGGAAGAAGACATGGTACCCAAGCTTCGCGGTCATTACGCAAAGAACTCCCCATCACCTTCCCCATGTCCATGTCCACGGCGACGATGTGCTCGCCTACAGTGAGGTGCATGACACTGGCGTTCAGTGGGTCAAGAACGGCAATGTGTGGTGTCCCTCGCAAGGGCAGCCACGGGTGGTCTCCTCCATCGGCCAAGACCCGGCTGAGCGCCACCCTGTGCTCCAGCGTCCAGCCGCCGCCGCCGCAGTCCTCGTCGAGCGCGAAGGAGCTGAGCACGAACGGCTCCCGCTGAGACACGTCGGCGTACCGCATCCTCCCCTCGCTGACCCCCATGCGCCGGTACTTGCCCAGCGCGTGCCTCTCAGCCCTCTCTTCGACGCGTGCGGCTGAAGACGGCGGCAGCACGCTGCCCTTGGGCAGCTCGACGAAGCGGGTCTCCGTCCGGTCGCTCAAGGGGTCGACCGTGACGGCGCCGCAGCCCACGTCCACCCACCAGAGCCGCTCGCCGAAGGCCAGCGTGTCCTGGTATATTCCCCCCATCCCGCCGGCCGAAAGCGGAAGTTGGCAAGGCGCGCCCTTTACAAGTTCCCAGTTTCCTGTCTCCGAGAGGAACCGGATCATATTGTTTCCCGCGTAGAGCTGGGCGACGGCGAACCTGTCAGGAGGCCCCTGGCCGCGGTCTGCTTGGGTGAGGATGCCCATGCGGAGATCCTGCAGGATCTTGGTGGTGCCGCGGACGTTGGGGACGCGGAGCACCTGGCCGCTGAGAGGGTTGAAGACGAGGTGGGTGTAGTCGGGGTCGTATCCTTGGACCCCCTTTCTGGTCCTCTGGCGCACCTGCTTGTTCCCTTGCTGTGCGAGGATGGGGGACTCGAGACGGGCGTCGCAGACGGTGACCAGGAGGAGGCCGTCGGCGCCGCTGGAGGAGGAGACCATACCGAGAGAAGCTGCTTGACTTCGCTCTCGGGGCTGGGTTCCGGGATGGTGTTAATGAGGTGCACCGGCATCTGCAGACACGAGTAGCGCGGCGGCGCGGCGAGGTGGACGGCCGGCGGCTCCGATTTGTAGACCACCGACAGGAAGTCAAACATGGCCCACGGAGGGTGCGAGGCGACGGACGTGGAAAGGTAGCGTCCGCGGAGGCGACCGGTGGCGACGGCGGAGAGGCCGAGGAGGCGCCGGAGCGACATCGCGGTGGTGGAGTGGAGTCTGCAACTGGTGGCATAGAAAACCCCTTCGTCGCTGCCAGGACACCCCCCCAGAGATGTAATAAGGCTTTATTGCTTCATGTGATATCAGCTATGGTAAGACCGAAACATCTTGCGCTGGCCAAGGCCGTCAGTTGGGTCGGTGTAATGAGATTAGTCCATGAAGAGGTTACCGTATTAGGAAGGTCGTACATGCGTCTTCCAAAAGCAGAGCCTAGGGGGAGCTTGTTGTTTGAATGTTTTTTTAAGGGAAGTCATCAAATCATTAAACCACTGTGTGATCTGTAAACAGAGCACCTTGTTGTTTGAATGTTGTGGACCGCTGTTGCGCTTTCCACGGTTCTACCACTTGGCATTGGCACTTTGGGCAGGCTGTGCAAGTTCTTGAATCGGCCAGCGTACCATTTGCTTTGCACTAGTCTGTGATTATAGCACTGGGTGGTTTGTTTGACATACAACATAACCAAGATTTAAATAACTAAACAAAAGTTTCGGTATCTTCATTGGACAAAACACAAAAGACCACAACCTAATAAAACTGATTCTCCATGATGATTTACGCCAACGGCATGCTGTACTTATTTATTAAGTTTGTAGTGTCAAATGTGATGACATCCGAATAAAATTCATATGGGAAATGATACCTATCACCCGGGGATCGAACCAATTGATCCCCCGGGTCGCTACCGCTAGCGTGAGGTGGAGGCCGGCAGCACGTCTCTTCCCGAGACCGCCTACAACGCAAAGAAAAAAACACTAAATACACCGCCGCCTGCGACACTGCTTCCACCCGTCGCCGCCGTCGCCACCGACGCCGCCGGACCAGCCACCCACCGCCGCCGCCATACCGGAACCCCGCCGGCGACCCTGCCCCGCGTCTTCCCCATCCTCTAACTTCGAACCGCCGTCCAAACGGAGCCCCGGCCGCGCCCTGCTTCCCTTCTACTCCCACCAAGCGCCGCCACACCAGATCTCTCGCCGGCAAGCCGGGGACGACGTACCTGCAAGGCTGCATATCCGCACCGGCATGCCCTCGGCGACCCGCGGCCATCATCGACCTCAACCACGCTGCCCTATGCTCGCGGCCGCCGCCGACCTCCACCGCGTAGCCCAGTGCCTCGGGGTGCTCGCCGACCTTGACCAAACGACCTACTAGACCGCCCTCTCGCCAATCTCTCCCCTGTGAGCACCGCAGCAGCAGGCTCGCTGGCGCCTGATCTCTATTCCCGCACAAGGGCCAGGACAACATCTTCCTATGATTTTGCATAAGGAATTTTTGCTATATTTGTACCGCGGTTTTGCTACCCTAGGCATGAAGGGGTGCTACCATAGACATATAGTGGTGCTACTAGCTTCAGGCCGGCCGTGCTACAAAATGGCATAAATGTTTTGCTACATCTGTTTTTTATTTTTGCTACAATGGTATAAAATTTTGCTACAAGGTCTCCGGCGAGGTCTCCGTGGAAGCTAGATTTGCTACAATGGGATATTTTTTTGCTACAACCGTTTAGTGGTTTTGCCACAATATCACAAAGTTTTTGCTACACGGTCTCCGGCGAGGTCTGCCTGTGAATGTCTTCGGCAAGGTCAATTTTGCTACATTAGTACAATTTTTTTGCAACACGGTCTCCGGCGAGTTCTCCGACGAACTCTCCGGCGAGATCTAGTCTATCTGTTCTTTTTTTTGAACCGAACCATTTTCTGCTACATGTAGCAAAAGCGGGGCTATTTGTAGCAAAAGCGGGACTGCCTGTAGCAAAAGCAGGATTTGGGGATTTTTTGAGGGACAAGTGTCAGCAGGGGGAGGCGGGGGATCCGGCGGAAATATCCCCCGGGGGACGTGTAGCACGCCCCAATTCATATGCAGCCCTGCTTCTTGCATCTGTCCAAAAGACATTTCTCAACCTTCCATCCTCGGCCACATCCATAAGATGAAAAAAATCCGGATCTTTTGACTGCATACGAAGAAAATACTGATAAACTGCATGTGCATATCCAATTCTCCAGCACCAAGCTTCAATCTTCTGGTCTCTTGCAAATAGTTTCTGCACTCCTTTTCACCAAACTCAAGTTTGTCATAGCCACCAGCTTGAATAACAAGAGAACCAAAATTCTTGTTCATGCGGATTCCTGCTTGATCATTCAATTCTAACCTTCTCTTGGCATCTAAGTCTAGTTTCTTGTGGCATCTCAGAAATCTGGATTTACTTGGACTTGTAGGATGATTGTGGTCAAGCGTAACAAATGTAATTGAAAACTTTTCTCCACGACGACAGAAATTTATCTTACATGGGCATTGCATCCTTGTCGACGGATTCGGTTTAAATAAGTTCTTTGATGAGTACTGAGCCTTCCGTTGTCTGATACAAGCAAGTGTAAAATACTTAATCTTGTTTTCTTCACCATGCCTAGTGGTTCTTCTTATTACACCAAATCCCTTCTTTTTGGCATAAACCTTTGTAGAACATCATAGCATCATCCTCATTGACTCACCTTAGAGGTTGGATCTCACATCCTCTCCCTCCTCCCCCTCCTCTCGCCCCCGTGTGGCGACGGGGGGGGGGGGGAACCCTAGCCGCCGCCTCCTAAACCTCCCCCAACTCCCCTCCCTCCTCTCTCCCCCGCTGCCACCAAGGTCATGGCCAGGCAAAGCCTGGGCACTGCCGGCGGTGAGGGGATCTCTCGTCTTCCCTGACGTAGATCGGCGGCGCGGACGCCAATCCTCGTTGCAGATGGGGTGCACATCGGGCACCTCAGCGGCGTGGCATCTCTGGCGTGTGGCGGCTGCGGTATGGCCGGAGGAGCAGCGGCGTGGACGACAGTGATCTGGTGCCCCTCGTCCCTCTAGCCAAGAAATCTCCGGGGGAAACCTCATATCCCAAGGGATCGAGCGATGGTGGTGTCGGGTACATCGTTCCCCTCTTGAGGGCGTCAGTTCTGGAGTTCTCATCGGCTGTAGGGATCGGCGGAGGCCCTGGATTTGGTGGAGGTGGTCATCTTCTTCGTCGAAAGTGGTCGGCCTGCGGCTAGTCTGGCAGATCTCGCGATCTGTCTTCCAGTCCCAGCAGCGAGGCCAGGAGACATAGGTGCCGGTGAAAACCGAGCCATTGGCAGGCGATGGCGGCGTTACCACGTCGTTACCTTGATGAAGGTGTAGCATCCCAATTGTCTAACAATTGTAATGCTACTTGGTCTAGTAATATAATGGCTACTTCCTACATATAATTGTTGCATCATAATTATATCATGCTCATGTCATCATGCCACCTTGCAGTTGAGCATCATATAAAACCCTTTTCTTTTGGTTCTTCTCTCATATGCATTATTAATTGTATTTGGCTCTTGATATATTGTATTTGAATCTTGATATATGCTTGATGCCCAAATTGAGTTGGGGGCATATCTTTTATTTAATTCCACCACCTTTCTTGTCACCACCCCATAATTCCACCACCCTACTACATGTGAGCTTTGCATTTTATTTTGTTTTCATCTCTAGATCATGTGGGTTGGGATGGATCCAATTCTAGCTTCTTTTGCTTGGCCTTTAGTCCACCTTTTGGAATGCATATGTATAAATGCCATGATCATTTATTTTGTTTTCACAAGAATAAACACAGGGCATTTAATATTTTGCATGGGCCATGCAACCATCATCAACACCATTTCTGTCTTGGGTTTTTCTTTGTTTTGAGTGGAACCTTTCTCTTGTGAGCTCTTCTCTTCTTCTCTCATCATCTCCACCCCATCAACCTAAACACCATGCCATGCATGATCATGTGAGATATCCTCCACACCCTTTTCTCCTTTACATATGATCATGCCATGACCATGCCACATTAAAGAATACCCATAAACCCACTCTCTCTCCTTACCTCCAATCTCACCTTGCATGATCTTGTTTAGATCACACTTCCACCAAAACCCTAAGACCCTATCCTATCCTTTTTCTTTTATTTTCTCTAAACCCTAAACCTTAACCTCTCTCTCTCTACCATGCTGGTCCCACCTAGCCACCCTCTCTCCCTGGCCCCACCTCAGCTAACCACCTACCCCAACCCTAACAAAACCCTAACCCGAGCCACCATGTCTAACCCTAGCCTAGCTCACCGAGCCTCCTCTCCTCTCTCTTTTTCTCTACCTGCCGTGCTAGCCCCACAACCACGCCGTCCCCACAGCCCGCTGTCGCCCCCACCACCTGCCTCGCTCCAGCTCGAGCACGTGAGAGGAGGAGGAGGAGGAGAAAGGTGGCCGAAGCCACCTTTATCTACCCCAAGCCCCACACGGCACCCTCCTCCCTCTCCCTCGCTTTATCCTCCGTCCCACGCCTCCTCTGCCTCTCCCAGATCCCCCAGGGCCTTGCCCTCTTCCCCTGCCGCTCCACCGCCGCCATCTTCCCTCCTGCCGGCCCCGCCAGTACCACCGTCTACTCCTCGTTCCTGCCGGCGTGCGCGACGTGGAAGTGGTCGAGGAGACCGAGGAGACCCTCCTGCTTCGCCCTGGACGCGCCAACAAGGAGGAGGAGCACCAGGATCGCCAGGACCAGCGCCTCCCGACGAAACCCTAGATCTCCGGTTCGCCAGCTCTGCCGACGCCCTGCTGCGCCTCGTCCTGATCCGCCATCACCGACAACCTCGCGGTGAGCCACCGGACCCCCCTGACACCCTCTCGTCCAGCGTCGCTTCCTAGTCGTGGTTGATCCTTCACGAGAACCCCACATGCACGGCGTCGCAGCGTCTCGCTTTCGTCGCCGCGTCGCAAAGACACACCTAGCCGCGCCTGCGGTTACTAACACCAACCCCTGCCTAGTCTCAGCGGTAGCCGCCGCCGCTCGCGCGCGCGAGGTCGCTAGTTCGATCCCCACCGTGCTGCACGCACGCTATCGCCGGACGCGTCTTTCAGTTTCGTCAGTAAAACAAGAAGAAAAACAGTGTCGCACCCCCCTTTTGCACATAACCCCCTACGCCTTTTGCCGGCTCAACCCGCGGTCCAGCTAGGTCCCACCTGTCATCGACGCGGGTCGTTTTACGATAAGGCACCCCGGTTTTTGGAGTTGCTCAACTCGCGCTCCCCCCAACCCACTGCAGCCTCATGGTTTACGCCCCTCGCACGTGGGCCCTTGTAATTACTGCCGACCTCTTGGTCTAGGTCAGCCGCGGTGAGAAAACTCTTTTCTGTGCACGTGATGTCCCAGTCAGCAGCTGGCCCACCCGTCAGCGACTGGGGCTGGGTCTGTCTGAGTATAAAACGTCTCCTGCATTTCTGTTTTCAAATAAACTTTTCAGAAATTGTTAAATTCAAATTCAAATCTGTTTTTAAATAACTTTTAAAATACAAATCCAAATAATACATATAATATATGTTTTTGAATCAGAAAAATGTGAGGGATTCAAAAATGCTATTCAAAATAATGTTTGAGCACTTTAAATTTTCGAGATGGTTAAAATTACAATAAAATGCCCTTTTCTTAATAAATTAATAACTTTAGTTTTATAACTCCAAATTTAACAAATAATATGTCTAAATCGATCAGCGCGACGAGCCTGTTCTATCTATGCACTCCATGTTCTGAATTGCAGCATGCATCATATAAATAATAAGTATACAGCAAGTGTTATGAGAGCAAACCGGGCTAAAAACTTAATAAAATGATTTAATCTTGTACCCCACACCTCACCCATGCCATGCTACATTATTGCCATGCAAATTGTGCATCATTCATCATGGCATGATTGTTTGCTTGTTGCATTTTAATTCATATGCTTGTGCACTCTATTTATGTTGGCCCTTGTTTGTTTGGTTCTTCTTCGAATAGACGCTGAGCAGGGGATATATCAGGAAACCCAGGAGCACTACCCAGATCTGTCCCTTGCTTCAACTGAGCTACCAGACAAGCACTACCACATGCTTGCATTCATATAGTACCTATTGCCTCTATCTTATTCTTGCATCATTGAGTCGCGATTGCATTAAACTGAATCCCAAGTACTGCATAGCCTTTACTTTTAAACCCCACCGAAGCTGTTCCTCCATCCCATGAGCCATTACTGCATGAGTTGTTTGAGCCATGCGGGTTGTAGAACAGCATGTGTAGGGTATGTGAGTGTCTGATGGATAACGAGGTACCTAAACAACTTAACCTGAGTAGTAATGGGATAACTAATGAAAGTGGCACCGGTGAGCGATATCTGCTATTTGGTTCTTCATGCTCACTTGTGTCCCGCAGGACCCCGAGTACTTGATTCCTGTTCCTTGACTATTCGCACTATCCACATCCGGGAGGCCTTATGGACCCTCCTGAGCTAGAGCTTGATTCATTCTTATTTCTTGGGGCCACAAAGTAGTTTGGGGCTTTATTACTATCCTGTACTTATGCCATGCTTTACTGCTTTATTTAAGATTGTGCGAGGAGCACTGTCTTTATTTTGGATGCGAGTGTTTTAGTATCGACAAGCTCAGTCACATTTTCGGGTTCCTCGTTTACAGCCATTGACGCAAACCTTGGGTCCGTCTCGAGCAGCCAACTTCGTTGGGTAGCTTAATGGGGTGGCCCTGAAACATTTCTGAATCCTCTGATCGCTTTGTCGTGAATGCCTCGTTGGGTTTTGATTTGGTTTTTCCGAGGTTGATCGAGTGTGTGTTGCTATTTATGCACCCTGCAGGGTAAATCTTTCTGAAAGCCGTGTCCGCGGTTATGGACGACTTGGAGCACAGTTTCTCAATCATAGACAAGTATAACTAAAGTACCGCTTTCAATTTGACTAAGTACCTGACTAGTAAATAGTGCAACACTCATGGAATGGTTAATAAAACTGCCAACAGATGGGGGGGGGGGGGGTTGTTCGTCCGCTTCCTCGTTGGTAAGCGAGGAGGAGGAGGGATCTGTTAATATTACCGTTATAACTGTTGTTCTTATTTAACGGACATTCGTCTATCTTTGGTTGGGCGGATGGTTAGCGAGTATCTATAGAATTGTTAGTTATTATCTTTTGCTGCAATTGTGTCACCCCAGGTTGTGTCCCCTTTAGAGGCATAAAGATTTGCTGAGTACCCCTAGGGTCTCACACGATAAATTGTTCGATTCAGATGAACAGGTATACTCGCAAGATGGATACTGGGTGGAGGAGAGGGACGATGTTGGCAACGATCAGTCGGTGTAGAGATTCTGGGAACGGGGATCCATGAGATCTGTGGGCGGGATGTGTTTATTTATGTGGCATCTTATGCCGATTTGCTTCTTATCTGTACTCGGATCTTGTTTTCCGCTTCCGCCTGATACTCTGATGTTTGATGTATGAGGAGCTATCCTAAAATATTATCTCTATCTAGGATATTTAGATCTTGCCGTATGGCGTTGCAATATTTCTATTTCTTTTTAGATGGAATGGCTCTGAGGACTGTTGTATGTGGCTTGCATACATACTCATTTGTGTATGTAGTGGATCCCTTCGCTTGCCGATTACGCCACTCGTTCTTGTCCCGATATTTTGGAAATGGTTAGGACGGCCGAAAGGTCTACCTGTGAGTGGCATTTGGCCCCACCGTACTATTTTAACCATTTCCGCTCATCCAGGCTTGTAACTAAGAGCGTAATTCACCGAGGTAGTTACAATTGGTATCAGAGCCATCCTACCCTTCAGGGTCTCAGCCAAATGGTCGTTGTCAGTCTAGCAAATATTTTTGGTAGCTATGTATACTAGGGAAAAACAAAACGTGAGAGTAGGACTGCTTCCACTTTTCTTCTTACCCACCCACCCACCCTTTTCTGGTAAGGAAGTGTAACGTTTTCAATCCTCTTCTAAAATTCAAACTAGGATTCACGTGTTCGGGGTTCCGTAGTACCATAGGTTGTGTGTGTGTGTGAATTCCTTGTCTATATGTTGTATCCAACATGTTATCACTATCTGCCTTTGGTCATCAACTGTTGGTACATTCCATACCGACAGGCTTTTGCAAACCAACGCGATCTATCTGATTCGTTGTATACCGACGCGATCTGTCTTACTCTTTGTTATCCGATGTTATCTTGTTTGGGGTGTTCGTTTCCGTAGTTACTAATCTTTATGTTCATCTTAACATGAAGGTATTGGGATATGTGTTTTGCTTATTCATGTGCAGAGTAATGACTTAAGTGCGGGATGGAGTCGCGACCATACCACTACTTTTCTCATTCGCTCTTGTATATTGAATTGGTAGAGTTACTAATCTTGATTCATTAAGTGGTTTTGTGCATATAGTGGTATTTTAATGCCGAAATTTGCGGAAAATTTTTCTTTGTTAGTTTGTGTACCACACTCCTTGTTCAGTCGTGTGCGATATGCTTAATATCTTCTAGGTGCTTTGAACTTTGTTGATATTTTAATATCATCTTAGTAAATTGTATCCTTTAAATCTTGGTTAATTCCATTTTGGTACTATTTTGGATTATTATTATTCTCCATTATGGTACTAACTTGTGTTTTATATCAATCACATGATGGCACCACCACGCCGTTCTGAGGAGGACATACAACCTGAACTGGGGGCTGCGTTGGCAAGCATCGCCAATGCCTTGGCCGCAATGCAGCAGAACCAGCAGCGATTTGAAGAAAGTGTCAGGAGGAATGAGTTTGTTCCGCTACCTCCACCTCCCTAGCAAGGAGACATCAAAAGCTTCCTGAAGTTCAACCCACGCCAATTTGATGTGTCTGATCAACCACTTGATGCTGACGATTGGTTGCGTGAGATGTCAAGGTTACTGGTGACTGCTGATGTTCCTGAGCAAGAATGGGTAAAATGTGCCACTCACCTTCTAAAGGGAGATGCAGCTCTGTGGTGGGAGAATTACCTCAAGGCAAACTACACTGGTTTTCAGCCTACTTGGGAACAGTTCACTGGAGCTTTCAAAGAGCAATATCTGTCAGAAATTGTCATGGAGAGGATGAAGGAAGTGTTTCTCAACCTCAAGCAGGGCAATGATAATGTTAATACCTATATCAGAAACTTCATGAACCTTTCTCGGTATGGTGGCGATGAGATCTCTGATGACAAGAATAAGCAAAAGAGGTTCAGACAAGGGCTCAATGCATCGATTAAATATGCAATCACACATGCAAGGCCGGCGTCTTTTCTGGAACTCCAACATATAGCTCTGCAGGAAGAAGCAAGTAGGCAAGTGTTTGAGGAGTCAAAGAAACACAACCGCGATGCAACAAGCTCTTCAGCTGTGTCAACTCCTTCTAAGCGTCGTGTCTGGGTTCCTAACACCCCACCGTCGCTCTCGGCTCCACCAAGACCTTCAAGCTACGCGGAAAGGCCACCAAACTTCCTCACTGCTGCTCCCAGGGGCTACAACCACAACTACCCTGGAGCGCCTGGCCGAGTCCCTGGCTACGTTGCTCCATGTCCACCTGGTGCTTGTTACACTTGTGGAAACACTGGGCATCAACACTGGAACTGTCCAATGAACAACAAAGCTCTTCCTCCACCACCTCCAAGACCTGCGGCAAGCTCTCCTATGGTTCGTGCACCACCACCTCGAGCTCTCAACATCAACACCAAGCCCGGTCTCATCGTTGCTCGTGCCAACTGTGTCAACGCCGCTCAAGCTGAGCATGCACCTGGAGTTGTGATGGGTATGCTTTCCGTTAACTCAGTCCCTGCACGAGTTTTGTTTGATTCTGGTGCATCGCATTCTTTTGTTTCTCACAAATTTGCAAATGAGAATGAGTTAGCTATGGATCCTCTCCTTAAGCGGTTAATGGTCCTTTCTCCTGGAGCAACAATGGCAGCTTCTAAAATCAGCCATGGCAATCAAATTGAGATTGGTGGTTATTCGTTCCCGGCTTCCTTAATTATTCTGGGCAATTCTGACATTGATGTTATCTTGGGCATGGATTGGTTGACAGCAAATGCAGTTGTGATTGATTGTGCTGAACGCTCGGTTTCTCTGAAAATTCCTGAAGGCCATATAGTCTATTCTCCAAGTCCGACTCCTGCTATTCATCTTTTCTCTTTGGCGGCTCTGAATGATGATGCTATGGAAGCTATTCAGAGTGTTCCGGTGGTCTGTGAGTTCCCAGATGTCTTTCCTAAAGAGTTGCCAGGTATGCCTCCGGATCGTGAGGTTGAGTTTGTGATTGAGCTTGAACCTGGTACCGCTCCTATTTCTGAGCGGCCTTATAAAATGGGTCCTCCTGAGTTGGCTGAACTCAAATGTCAGCTTAATGAACAAGAGAAGTTGGGTTTCATTCAGCACAGTACTTCTTCTTGGGGTAGCCCAACCATCTTTGTGAAGAAGCGGGACAAGACTGATAGACTTTGTGTTGACTATCGGGCTCTCAATGCTAAAACCATCAAGAATAAATATCCCCTTCCGCGGATTAATGATCTCTTCGATCAGCTAGCTGGAGCTGTGGTATTCTCTAAGCTTGACTAGAGAAGTGGTTATCATCAAATTAAGATTCGCAAGGAAGATGTTCCTAAAACAGCTTTCACCACCCGCTATGGCCTGTATGAGTACACGGTCATGTCTTTCGGTCTCACCAACACACCTGCCACCTTCTCGAGGCTTATGAACTCGGTTTTCATGGACTATCTTGATATGTTTGTTGTGGTCTATCTGGATGACATCCTAGTCTATTCTAAGTCAAAGGAAGAACATGAAGAACACCTTCGGTGTGTCCTAAACAAACTTTGTGAGAACGGCTTGTATGCAAAGTTCTCCAAGTGTGAGTTCTGGCTGCCTCAAGTCACCTATCTTGGTCACGTCATCTCTGCCAAGGGCATTGCCGTCAACCCTGAAACTGTAAAGACAATTGTTGACTGGCTTCCTCCGGTAAATGTCAAAGAAGTCCGGAGTTTCCTTGGTTTGGCTAGTTATCTGCCGCTTCGCGTAACTTCTCGAAGATTGCGAAGCCTCTTACCGATCTCCTCAAGAAAGGCAAGAGATACCTTTGGACTCTTGCATGTCAAGCAAGCTTTGAAACACTCAAAGAGAAGCTCACTTCCACACCAGTCTTGATTCCTCCAGATACATCAAAGCCTTTCCAGATATTCTGTGACGCCTCTTTGCAAGGATTGGGTGTGGTCCTTATGCAAGAAAAACAAGTTGTTGCTTATGCCTCTCGACAGTTGAAGACGCATGAGATCAACTATCCTACACATGACCTTGAACTCGCAGCAGTTGTCTTTGCTTTGAAAGTATGGAGGCACTACTTGCTTGGCAACCGTTGTGAAATCTTTTATGATCACAAGAGTCTGAAGTATATCTTCACATAGCCTGATCTCAACCTTCGTCAGAGGAGGTGGATTGAAGCAATCAATGATTTCGATTTGACCATCAACTACACTCCGGGCAAAGCTAATGTCATGGCCGATGCTCTCAGCCGCAAAGCTTATGTCAGCAACCTCATGGTGGAAGAACAACAACCTCTCTTGTGCGAGGAATTCCGTCAGCTCAACCTTGAAATTGTGGATCAAGGGTATCTTCTGAACCTTCTGGCAACCCCTCTCTTGGAAGAAAAGGTTCGCTCCATTCAACTTGGGGATCCTTACACTAAAAGATCATTTCCAACATTCAGCTTCCGAAGTATGAGTCCTTCCACGTCGATGACCAAGGCACTCTTTTCTTTGAACACCGGATGTTTGTTCCGAACTACCCGGGTTTGAGAGAGCAAGTTCTCAAGGAGGCGCATGATTCTGTTCTTTCTATCCACCCTGGCAGCACAAAGATGTACATGGACTTGAAAACACAGTATTGGTGGCATGGGTTGAAACGATATTGTGCCAAGTATGTCTCGGAGTGTGATGTTTGCCGTAGAGTTAAAGTTGTCCATCAGAAACCTTCTGGTCTTCTACAGCCATTGAAATCCCCGGAATGGAAATGGGAGAAAGTAGAGATGGACTTCATCACTGGTTTTCCAAGGTCGCAGAAGGGCAACAATGCAATCTTTGTTGTCATTGACAGGCTTTCTAAAGTGGCTCACTTCTTTCCCATCAAGGAAACAATTTATGCAATTCAGTTGGCTGAGCTCTATATCAACAGAATTGTCTCTCTGTATGGAGTTCCTCTTGAGATCAGTTCAGACTGTGAGAGCATCTTCACTTCCAAGTTCTAGGGAAGTTTCCAAAATGCTTTGGGAACAAAATTGAACTTCAGCACAGCTTACCACCCTCAGTCGCAAGGACAAGTTGAAAGGATCAATCAGATTCTGGAAGATATGCTCCGTGCTTGCGTCATCTCTTTCGGCATGAAGTGGGAAGAATGTCTTCCTTATGCTGAATTCTCTTACAACAACAGCTTCTAGAAAAGTCTAAAGATGGCATCATTTGAGGATCTGTATGTTCGCAAATGCAGAACTCCGATTGGTTGGTCGGGCACACGTGAAAGAATATTGTTTGGCCCTGACATTGTAACTCAAGCGGAGGAGAAGGTTCACATCATTCTTGAAAATCTGAAGATTGCTCAAAGTCGCCAGAAGAGCAATTATGATGAAAGCACGAACATGGAGTATGTCCCTGGTGATCTCGTTTACCTTCGTGTCACTCCCATGAGAGGCACGCACCGTTTTGGTATCAAAGGAAAGCTGGCTCCTAGATACATCGGTCCATTCAAAATTCGTGGAAGAAGAGGAGAAGTTGCTTATGCTCTTGAGCTTCCTGAAAAACTCAAGGTCCATGATGTTTTCCATATATCTCAACTCAAGAAGTGCTTCAAGGATCCCGGCAGGACCGTGGACCATAAGCTTATCAATCTCCAAGAAGACCTGTCTTATCAAGAACACCCCACAAAAATCCTTGAAGTCGCAGAAAGAAGGACTCGCAACAAGTCCATCAAGTTCTGCAAGGTGCAGTGGTCGCACCATTCTGTCGATGAAGCCACTTGGGAACGCGAGGATGAGCTCCGTGCCAAGTATCCTACCCTCTTCGAGTCTTCTTGTTCTTCCTAGAATCTCGGGGCGAGATTCCTGTTTAGTGGGGGAGAGTTGTAGCATCCCAATTGTCTAACAATTGTAATGCTACTTGGTCTAGTAATATAATGGCTACTTCCTACATATAATTGTTGCATCATAATTATATCATGCTCATGTCATCATGCCACCTTGCAGTTGAGCATCATATAAAACCCTTTTCTTTTGGTTCTTCTCTCATATGCATTATTAATTGTATTTGGCTCTTGATATATTGTATTTGAATCTTGATATATGCTTGATGCCCAAATTGAGTTGGGGGCATATCTTTTATTTAATTCCACCACCTTTCTTGTCACCACCCCATAATTCCACCACCCTACTACATGTGAGCTTTGCATTTTATTTTGTTTTCATCTCTAGCTCATGTGGGTTGGGATGGATCCAATTCTAGCTTCTTTTGCTTGGCCTTTAGTCCACCTTTTGGAATGCATATGTATAAATGCCATGATCATTTATTTTGTTTTCACAAGAATAAACACAGGGCATTTAATATTTTGCATGGGCCATGCAACCATCATCAACACCATTTCTGTCTTGGGTTTTTCTTTGTTTTGAGTGGAACCTTTCTCTTGTGAGCTCTTCTCTTCTTCTCTCATCATCTCCACCCCATCAACCTAAAAACCATGCCATGCATGATCATGTGAGATATCCTCCACACCCTTTTCTCCTTTACATATGATCATGCCATGACCATGCCACATTAAAGAATACCCATAAACCCACCTCTCTCTCCTTACCTCCAATCTCACCTTGCATGATCTTGTTTAGATCACACTTCCACCAAAACCCTAAGACCCTATCCTATCCTTTTTCTTTTATTTTCTCTAAACCCTAAACCTTAACCTCTCTCTCTCTCTACCATGCTGGTCCCACCTAGCCACCCTCTCTCCCTGGCCCCACCTCAGCTAACCACCTACCCCAACCCTAACAAAACCCTAACCCGAGCCACCATGTCTAACCCTAGCCTAGCTCACCGAGCCCCCTCTCCTCTCTCTTTTTCTCTACCTGCCGTGCTAGCCCCACAACCACGCCGTCCCCACCTGGCCCGCCTGTCAGCCCCACCCCACCTGCCCCTGCCTCGCTCCAGCTCGAGCACGTGAGAAGAGGAGGAGGAGAAAGGTGGCCGAAGCCACCTTTATCTACCCCGAGCCCCACACGGCACCCTCCTTCCTCTCCCTCGCTTTATCCTCCGTCCCACGCCTCCTGCCTCCCAGATCCCCTGTGGCCTTGCCCTCTTCCCCGCCGCTCCACCGCTTGCCATCTTCCCTCCCGCTGCCCCGCCAAGACACCACTGTCACTCCTCGTTCTCGCTGGCGCGACGTGGAAGTGGTCGAGGAGACCGAGGAGACCCTCCTGCTTCGCCCTGGACGCGCCAACAAGGAGGAGGAGCACCAGGATCGCCAGGACCAGCGCCGCCCGACGAAACCCTAGATCTCCGGCTTCGCTGCAAGCTCGCTGCGCCTCGTCCTGATCCGCCATCACCGACAACCTCGCGGTGAGCCACCGGACCCCCCTGACACCCTCTCGTCCAGCGTCGCTTCCTGGTCGTGCTGATCCCTTCGACGAGCACCTCAGACATCGGCGCTGCGGCGCGCGTCATTGCCGCCGCAAAGACACACCTAGCCGCGCCTGCGGTTACTAACACCAACCCCTGCCTAGTCTCAGCGGTAGCCGCCGCCGCTCGCGCGCGCGAGGTCGCTAGTTCAATCCCCACCGTGCTGCACGCACGCTATCGCCGGACGCGTCTTTTAGTTTCGTCAGTAAAACAAGAAGAAAAACAGTGTCGCACCCCCCTTTTGCACATAACCCCCTACGCCTTTTGCCGGCTCAACCCGCGGTCCAGCTAGGTCCCACCTGTCATCGACGCGGGTCGTTTTACGATAAGGCACCCCGGTTTTTGGAGTTGCTCAACCCGCGCTCCCCCCTAACCCACCTGGCAGCCTCCGCGGTTTCCGCCACTGGCACGTGGGCCCCTAGCTACCGGCCCCACCTGTCAGCCTCTTGGTCTAGGGTCACCATGTGAGAAAACTTTTCAGGCGCGTGATGTCCCGATCAAGACTGGCCCACCCACAGCACCGGGCTGGGTCTGTCTGAGTATAAAACGTCTCCTGCATTTCTGTTTTCAAATAAACTTTTCAGAAATTGTTAAATTCAAATTCAAATCTGTTTTTAAATAACTTTTAAAATACAAATCCAAATAATACATATAATATATGTTTTTGAATCAGAAAAATGTGAGGGATTCAAAAATGCTATTCAAAATAATGTTTGAGCACTTTAAATTTTCGAGATGGTTAAAATTACAATAAAATGCCCTTTTCTTAATAAATTAATAACTTTAGTTTTATAACTCCAAATTTAACAAATAATATGTCTAAATCGATCAGAGCGACGAGCCTGTTCTATCTATGCACTCCATGTTCTGAATTGCAGCATGCATCATATAAATAATAAGTATACAGCAAGTGTTATGAGAGCAAACCGGGCTAAAAACTTAATAAAATGCTTTAATCTTGTACCCCACACCTCACCCATGCCATGCTACATTATTGCCATGCAAATTGTGCATCATTCATCATGGCATGATTGTTTGCTTGTCGCATTTTAATTCATATGCTTGTGCACTCTATTTATGTTGGCCCTTGTTTGTTTGGTTCTTCTTGAATAGACGCGAAAGAGGGGATATATCAGGAAACCCAGGAGCACTACCCAGATCCGTCCCTTGCTTCAACTGAGCTACCAGGCAAGCACTACCACATGCTTGCATACATATAGTACTTATTGCCTCTATCTTATTCTTGCATCATTGAGTCGCGATTGCATTAAACTGAATCCCAAGTACTGCATAGCCTTTACTTTTAAACCCCACCGAAGTTGTTCCTCCATCCCATGAGCCATTACTACAGGAGTTGTTTGAGCCATGCGGGTTGTAGAACAGCATGTGTAGGGTATGTGAGTGTCTGATGGATAACGAGGTACCTAAACAACTTAACCTGAGTAGTAATGGGATAACTAATGAAAGTGGCACCGGTGAGCGATATCTGCTATTTGGTTCTTCATGCTCACTTGTGTCCCGCAGGACCCCGAGTACTTGATTCCTGTTCCTTGACTATTCGCACTATCCACATCCGGGAGGCCTTATGGACCCTCCTGAGCCAGAGCTTGATTCATTCTTATTTCTTGGGGCCACAAAGTAGTTTGGGGCTTTATTACTATCCTATACTTATGCCATGCTTTACTGCTTTATTTAAGATTGTGCGAGGAGCACTGTCTGCTTTTGGATGCGGAGTGTTTTCGTGGTATCGACAAGCTCGTCCACATTTTCGGTTCCCAGTCGTTTACCATTAGACGCAAACCTTGGGTCCGTCTCGGAGCCGGCCAACTTCGTTGCGGGTAGCTTAATGGGGTGGCCCCCTGAAACATTTCTGAATCCTGTGATCGCTTTGTCGTGAATGCCTCGTTGGGTTTTGATATGGTTTTTCCGAGGTTGATCGAGTGTGTGTTGCTATATATGCACCCTGCAGGGTAAATCTTTCTGAAAGCCGTGTCCGCGGTTATGGACGACTTGGAGCACAGTTTCTCGATCATAGACAAGTATAACTAAAGTACCCGCTTTCAATTTGACTAAGTACCTGACTAGTAAATAGTGCAACACTCATGGAATGGTTAATAAAACTGCCAACAGATGGGGGGGGGGGGTTGTTCGTCCGCTTCCTCGTTGGTAAGCAAGGAGGAGGAGGGATCTGTTAATATTACTGTTATAACTGTTGTTCTTATTTAACGGACATCCGTCTATCTTTGGTTGGGTGGATGGTTAGCGAGTATCTATAGAATTGTTAGTTATTATCTTTTGCTGCAATTGTGTCACCCCAGGTTGTGTCCCCTTTAGAGGCATAAAGACTTGCTGAGTATCCCTAGGGTCTCACACGATAAATTGTTCGATTCAGATGAACAGGTATACTCGCAAGATGGATACTGGGTGGAGAAGACGGACGATGTTGGCAACGACCACTCGATGTAGAGATTCTGGGAACGGGGATCCGTGAGATCTGTGGGCGGGATGTGTTTATTTATGTGACATCTTGTGCCGATTTGCTTCTTATACGTACTCGGATCTTGTTTTCCGCTTCCGCCTGATACTCTGAATTTTGATGTATGAGGAGCTATCCTAAAATATTATCTCTATCTAGGATATTTGGATCTTGCCGTATGGCGTTGCAATATTTCTATTTATTTTTAGATGGAATGGCTCTGAGGACTGTTGTATGTGGCTTGCATACATACTCATTTGTGTATGTAGTTGATCCCTTCGCCTGCCGATTACGCCGCTCGTTCTTGTCCTGATGTTTTGGAAATGGTTAGGACGGCCGAAAGGTCTACCTGTGAGTGGCATTTGGCCCCATCGTACTATTTTAACCATTTCCGCTCATCCAGACTTGTAACTAAGAGCGTAATTCACCGAGGTAGTTACAGAAGGCATCGGCGTGCACCTTGTGTCACTCTCAATCGTGCTACTCCAAGGGAAACCCTAAGATCTTTAGGTCAGGCGATGGCGGTGCCGCGGTGTCGGTATCGCGTTCTCTCCTTGGAGCATTGCTTGTGGAGCAGCGTTGGACGGAAGCGGCAGGAGGATGAAGCAGCTAGCGCGTGGGGGGTGGTACTGCTTGGCACCGAGGCGGTGTTGGTGGATGGTGTGGCGAGAGTCTGCGCTTTGATCTATATGCTGACAACGGGTTGGCGGAAGAATTTGGAGGCAGCGACATCCGGAGCATGTGCGTGGGCACAACTCCATGGATATGTTGTGTGGTTTAGGACTCCTTTCACTTGAGTTCGTGTCGCCGTGCCAAGGCACTCCATCTTCTCTTGGCGAGTGGCAACAGTGTGGGTGACCATGGAGGGTCGAAACAGGTTGATAGGGGTTTGATAGATCTCGTTGGAGAGCTGGCGATACAATTATCGTTTTTTCTCAGTGTTTAGCTTTGGTGGTTTCGGTGTGTATCATCTTTGTAATGGCTTTTTCCAAACAATGTGGTTCTAATAAAAATAAAGGATGTGTGCATCGCTTGATGCAGAGGCCAGGGCTCCGCTCCCCATTTCGAAAAAAGCATCATCCTCATTATCGAACATCATCCCCTTTTTAGGTTCCAACATGCTGATCGGCTCTGCTTGTTGCTCATCCAAACAATCATCATTCTCCTCCAAGATGAAATCATCTTCATTATCTCTGAGGAATACTCTCTTTTGTGAAGCTACTTCATCTGAAGATAAATTTGACTCCATCACCTACATATAATAGCCAACAATAATAGAGGTTGTTAAGTGAGGCCAGGGATTTCACACTGAACAGAGTCGTCATAGTTGTTGCTTTTTACAGGAGCACATTCAAGTGATACTACTGTCATCTTTGCCATGAACAAGCTACTTAAAAGGAATAGATCTAAACAATGGAAGAAATAGATCTAACACTGGTCCATAGGTTTACAGTGTGAACTACCAACAATTTCATCATCCAATATCTGAACTTTGCCATAAAAGAAAAATAGATCTTTTTTTGAAAAGGAGAAAAGAAATAGATCTAAATAATGGAAGATATAAACCAGAGATCGAAGTTTGTTGCAGATTAATCGTGATTGATTTCCAAATCGTCTAGGGATGGATGGAGATTGGTGAAGAAGATGGACAGTCAAGTTCTGGAGGGAAGAAGAAGAGGCATGGAAGGGTATGGAGGGAAGAGGTGGAGTCGTGGACAAATTTTTATGGTGTTCGGCAATATTGCATGTTTCGGATTGGGTTGGGCTTGGGCATGTGGGGCAGGATTAATTCAATCGAATGTGAATTGTCGTGTGTGAAGCAATTTCGTTTTCCATCAGCTATTGCACAAACACCACAACGTTGGAACCGGTGCACCCGAGTAAAAAGTTCTACCACAAAATTTCAATTTGAACTCCGAATTTAGCCCACACCACATATCACACCATGGGTTCATTCACACTCCTAGTAGCCTACCAAGTCTTATCTTTTACGGTGAAAATTCAAAATTTAGCATTAATTGGTTGGGTCACAATGACTTTTTTAAAGCTATTGTTTTTGAGAGCATGGACTTTCTCTAGTGTGAAAATCTATGATCTATGATGGGGCGATGACGGATCTTGTGCACTGTTTTCTTCTCGTGACATCACTTTTGGAGAATTTGGACTTCGGGTACTCTCTTGGTGGTGTTTGTACTACAGCTACAAGGAATAGATAACTATAGCGAGACCTTTTTTCTTCTTATCTTTGTTTATAGGGTCGTGTGCATATGTAGTACCTTTAAGGCACTGTGTTGTTGCAGAAGCTGGATGTAATTGGTATCTTATATGATATTAATATATTCTCTTTATCCATAAAATGGGCTCATTCACACTACCGCAACCAAAATTACTGTCTCTGTTTTTTGTGGCTTGATCTAACTTTAGGACTGGCTTTCAAAAAATGACATGCATCTAAGAGCACCCTGATCCTCGACAAACATAACCTGAGCAAGTGAGATCAAGGGAAAATCCAAATTCGGTGTCGTGCAAGCTGGCCTGGCATAGATCCCAAAACTCAATCCAGATTTATGCGATATGAGTGTTTAGTGGATCTGGTTTCATATGCGTCAACTCAAATTGGTATAAAAAATTATGTGAATCATCTTGCATCAAATAAAATATACGTGTAAACGTAAGTATCAATCAAACATATCCAAAAGAATGCGCAATCCAACATGTAGACGACAATCAAACAACGCCTTTGTTGTCAAGATCATCTGTGGACCATCTTTATCATCACCGACCATAATGCCATGATCACCTTGGGTCGTAGTTCCACCACCACCATTGGCCATATATCCATCACCACCACCCACCGTAGCGCCACCACCATCGACCATTATAGCAAGATGATCTCACCTTTTCTGTTGCATGATTTCCATTATTTGCATCTCCCAAAACTCTCTTGCCAGTACAAGATATCACATTTCATGGATAAACATGAACAACAAACTTACATATTCATCGACAGTTATCCCACTTGGAGGTGAATTTCTCACTTGATCCAAGCACCACTCCAATGGCTACAACATGCATTTGATCCACATCATAACAACTTTGAAGTGATCTCAATGTGTGGGTGGATGAGCTGGGAATGATCCTATAGAACTTGTCAACAATTATTTGCCAATACTTCTTGCTGGTTTGATCATTGCCAGAAACAGCATCGGGTGACACTTACTCTCATGCTTTCACCAAATAAATGTCCTCTATCTCCGCCGCGTAATTAGCACTTCTTATTGTTTTTCCCAAGGCCTGGTTAGGAAGCATCAAAAAATTCCTCCGCAATCTCCCCCACCTCATCATCACCATCTCCATTCTCATTACCACCCACCTCATCATCACCCTCCACATTCTCGTTATCCCATACTCTCATAGTCGGCATCGAAGTGATCAAGTGGAAACATGCCAATGTTGACCTCATTCCACACCAACATATCCACATACGAGCATAGAATATAATGCAAGCTATACAATTGAAAAAATGAACTAAGCAAAATGTCACCAGTTCAAACGAGATTGGGGGGCTTGGGATGTTTCCTCAACCAAGGAAGCGGTGGCTGACGAAGGAGGTGCATTTCCGGCATGCCCATCATGCTTATTGGTCTTCTTCGGGGGTGATTTCCATGTGGTTTTATGCCGCCCTCCGGATGGCAAAGCTTTACCACCAAGCATCCTAGCACCGACACCGCTGGTACATGCCCGTAAATGCCTACTTTCCCGGTGTGGTTTCCCTGCCGCTTCTATTTAGCCACGGTGGCGCCGACAACAGGCTCGGGATCTCGGGTAGCCACATAAGTGGTAGGAGGTGGTTGCGCGACACTGGATCTGACGAGGGGCTAACCTGTTTGTGTCCATGCGGGTGCTTGGGCGGCACGGCAAGGCGAGATGGGAGCTAGGGAGAGAGATTTGGGGAAGCGGTGGGTAGGTGATGGCAACATCTCCTTGTGTACCAACTCGTTGGGACTTCAAGTGCATAGTGTTGTAGCAAGCATCGTTTCTCCACAAGGGTGACTCAAGGTTTTATATCGAACTCTCGAGGAATTGAAGAAAACTCTCCTTTTTGTCCTCTTCTAGCAACCTGCGAAACAAAGTATTTATCTTGTGTCCCCAACTTAAAGCTGTGGCTGTCAAGCACAAGGTTTGTATTAGTAAAACTGAAATAAAACTATAAATAAATAAAAGTAAACAATCTATAACTAGGCAATAAAGTAAATACAATAAAGTAAAAAAATTTGGGAGGGCTTGTTTGTTTATGCAAATAGTAAATGCATTTATGTATTTTTGAAATTAATTATGTTAGAAAATATAAAGTGCTATAAAAGTGTGTAAACGGTATTTATTATAATAAAAAGTGGACCGAGCTTCATGGGTTCACTTGTCTACTCTCTCATAAGGTGCAATGGGCATAAAAACTTCTTATGAATGAAATAATATTACTTGTAACTTCATTATGTGTTTGATTAGCATTCATATGGGCATCATGTGCTAATATAAATACGATGTAACACATCACACTTATAGTTCTCTAGAAAGGGAAAACTCCATGCAATCTATAAGAATAAATAGAGTACAGTCTTAGTTACTTTGGCATGATGTTTGAACAACAATTGTACCACCATGACCAAAAAACATTTTTTCTATCACAAGACCAATATAACACATGCATTAACTTTATCCCTAGTGAGGTAAGAAAAGAAAGGTAAAAACCATAGTGGATCTCGAGTTTTCTGTCACTGTCCAATCCCCACCACCATGTTACTCCATCAAATACACACGTTCCCCCCCCCCACACACACACATGCCCTTGCATACGGGTATGATCAAAACAAGTACTTAAGAACGGGGTACATAATATGAATCTATCAATATATCTTACACATGATAGAATTCCAATCTCAAATATCATCTAATAAAACAAAGATTCATCACACAGAAATTACATAGATGACCATAATCATGTTGGGCGGCTCATATGGTACCAACCCATAGTACAGAGGTGGACTACTCCCTCTTCATCATGGAGATGATGTTGATGATGTTGGAGAGAGTGGAGATCCAACTGGTGGCGGTTCCGGCGGCATTTCCCCTCCAATCTTTGTAGGATTTGGCTCTGTTTAGGTGTTTCTCTATGTTACGCTCCGCCTCCTCTAAGGTCGCGTCGGGGGACCTTTTTTATAGAAGTTTTTTTGGGGAAAAGCGCTACACAAATCAAAAAAATCTAGCGCATAACCAAGATCCAATGTGAGGGAGAAGGTAACTGGTCATACCCTCGAAGATAGAACTAGCGAAAATTTGTCGATGATAAGGTTAGTCGTGCATCGATCCTCGCAACAAGCCTTAGTGAGTCGTGAGGAAATGTATTATCCCACGGACGCCTCCAACGTTCAAGTGCTCCACATATCGCACCTCCACCACTATCCACACGTCCAACAGGAACAACACTGCATCAAAGTGAGATCAAGCTCACAGATGAAGCAGGAACGTGTCGATGAAGATCTGGTAGCACTTCCTCGTCAGGCTAGATTAGATCTAGACAGAGGTAGAAGATGAATAGTTCTCCAACATGAATAAGAAGAAGCTCCCCACGAAGATGGTGTCTACGTGGTGGATGGGTGGAAGACAAGCTCCAAGACACTAAGGCGACAGCGATGGGCGATGGCAGGGGCAGGTCGGTGGTGGCAGGCATGGCTAGGGAGAGGCTCTCCAAGAACTTGTGGGTTATGCCTATGGCCATGCCCTTGTATATATGAGAAGTTAGTCTCTCTCCAAGAGAGAGAGTAGAAGTAGGACTCCAAGTCCTAATAGGACTTCCCTTTCCTTTTCTCCACTCATACAAAGAGAGAGTAGAAGTAGGACTCATATCCCAAGTAGGAATTCTCCTACCTCCTCCAACTCGATTAGGGAGGGAGTACGAGTCCTGGAGGGACTCTTCCCTCCATGTCGTCGGATTGATGACAAGTATGCCATGAGGGAGTCCTTGAGGTGTGCGGAAGAGAGGGGTGTGAGACGTACGGTGTTCCGGGATGATGAGCACACAAGTTTACCCAGGTTCGAATCCGCCGGCTTTGGACGGATCCTACTCCTGCTAGCAATCCAGTAATACGGCAGAGCCGGAATATGGGTTACAAGGGTTCGCCTGTGTGAGTTGAGATTGTAGACTATTGTGTTTCCCTAAAGACTCTCCCTAGGATGGCTTATATAGATATCCGGCCTAAGGTTTACAGGAGAGATCTATCTGGCTACGACTAAGAGTTGGTTATAGAGTACATCTTGAACTACAAGTAACACTATGGGCCTATGTCGGTAAGTCTTCTGGGCCTTCCAGGCCGGATGGACTCGTCTCTTCTCCTCGATGGCCGCCCGTGAAGCAAAGCTCTAACCCGAAGTGGGCCACCCTGGTCAGTGAGGAACTGTGAGGATACCTAGAAAGTATATCCCCAACAGCACCCCCTGGAAGTCTCCAAGATCCAAAGTCGGATTCATCATCGTCTAGCTTGATCTTTGGCTTGCAGAATCTTGAAGGGTTCCTGAAACTTCAAAACAAAAGATACGATCCGGGTCTCAAAAATAAGTCGGACCTATCAGCACATTATTCGGATTTCTAGCTTGATATTCAAACTAAGCCGGAACTTGATCTCTGACGTCATCTGACACTGGTCATGGTCAAGTCACATCACTGACAGACATCTCCTGTCAGCACGACCGTTGGTGGGCTCGCCGTTCGCAGAACCGAGGCGCCATTTCAATGCACGCGTGGAGATCGAGGCAGCGTAATCATCGCGTGGGGGCTTCCTAGTTCTTTCCACGACGCGTGGCGTGTGTACCGTGTCATTTGCACGAATCTTGGCACGGTTCGGCGGTTATAAGGGGTGAGGATTATTTTTCCTCATCTTCTTCACCTATTCCTGTGTCGTTTCCTTCTCCTCCACTTCTCCCACACGCACAGAGCTTCCTTTCCCCCAGAAATTCCCAGCTCCGCTCATCCAAGGTCACCGGTGCACCAGGAAAATGGCTTCCTCTTTAACTTCTGGCGTAGAAGCGACGGCAGGGACAGCAGCGACGGCAGAAAAGTAGAGCAATCGCGGGGTCTGGATCCCGTGCGTCCTCGACGACGAGAAGCTCCGGGGCGTAGAAGAAGAAGGGCTCCTCCGCGCCGGCGATTGGCGGAGCGGCTTCGGTGAGGCCGTCCCCAACCCTCGCAATGGCGAGCGAGTGCACTTTGGCACCCACCTCGACAGAGGTTTCTCCTTTCCTCCCAAAGATTTCTTTTTTGAGGTGATAGATCATTACGGCGTTCAACTTCACCACTTCCCCCCGAACTCTATCTTAGAGATGAGTGCCTATGCGGCTTTGTGCGAGGGGTATCTCGGCATTAGGCCGAGTCTCACTCTCTTCCGGTACTATTTCCATGTCCGGAGAAACTCTATCACCGCTGGTAATCCTTATATTACCGGTACAATTAGTCTTTTAGTTAGACGTGAGCGTGGTTATCCTCGGATTTTACCTAGTGAGTCGGTCAAACAATGGCCGGCTACCTTTTTTATCATAAGGATATTCCCGCTCCCGGCAAAGCCAGTGCTTTGTCGGCTTTCGTCGATGGAGCCGGCACGCCTCAACCATCTTGGGACGAGGTTGCTCTGGCTCTCAGTGACGATCTGATTCTCGCTAAGAGGTGGATTAAATACCTGATGAAGCACAAGGGCCTGAGAGGGTCCGACTTGGTCCAGTCTTGGGTGGCACGCCGGATCCAACCTCTCCAGCACCACAGCGACCGACTGATGCATTCCATCACGGCATCGAAAAAGGACTCCCTCCGCATCAGCTCCAAGGCTTTAAAGCCACAAGATTACATAAGCCAAATCAAATGGCTGATAAAGGAGCGGATCGAGAGAAACATTCCGGATTTGTCCCTAGACATGCATACAGTGGAAGACCCTGTAGTGCTGGTAAGCTTTAGCAGTAAACCCTTTTTATGTGTTTCACCTTTAAGTTATTTCGCAACAGTAAGATATTATCTTCTTTTCAGCTTTCCGACCTCCCCGAGTCAGAATTGGCTCCTATCGAGGGATATCCTCTCGAGTTTTCTCAGGAGGAGGAATTGGTCCCACTGCCGGACGTTGTGCCCAGGAAGCGCAAAGCTCTGATAGTGGCCATCGGCACAAAGGAAGTGCCAGTTGTGAAGAGGTAACTTTCCACACAACTTCTGCCTTTGTACTTTACTCATGATTTGTTTCGAGATATAATGTTCTTCATTCTATTACTTTCTCAGAGCTAAGCAGCTCATCAAGGGCAAGGGGAAGGGAACTATCTCGAAGCCCCTGCGTCAGACGAATCTAACTATGGCTTCTCCTACCGTGGCTCCTCCGACTCCTGCCCCTCAACCTTCCGCAGCGCCGGTGATTACTCCATCTCCGGTCATTGCAAAAGATCCGGCTCCCTCAACAGGGCCAGCGATGCTTGAGTCGCAGACTGACGGCACCATGGGTGACTCAGGTTTTGATAAGGGTGAACCCTCTTCGGGTAATGATCCCTCGGCAGAAGTTTTCACCGACAACCTCCTGAGAAATCCGGGACTTGCCAAATTTGGCTTATCTCGGAAATCTATAGAGGAGATCCAACGGTTGGCCAAGGAATGCCTTGAAAGCCGAACCATTTCTGCCGAAGAAGAAGCACAAGAAGCGGAGGACGTCAAGTACTCGCAACTTCTTGAACAAGTCCGCCTTCGCGATGAGGGGTTAAGAGCTGGTGTGCTTCCACCACCTCTAGTTATTCCACTCACCTCGCCGAGAAGGTTACCACTGAGGTGAACATGTGCTTGAGTAAGCTCACACATGAACATCATGTAAGTCAGAATTCCAACTCACCTTTTTATTTATGGTACTTTATATCATATCCTCTAGCCCCCAAGCATGAAGTTGGATATACAATCCGGGTTTATGCTTCCTTAGGATGCCAAAGAATGAACTAGTGTAGCCCCCAAGGCTCGTGCTGATATTAGCTACAATATTAGCCCGAGTCTTTAGTAGACTTCTGACTCTGGGTATTCTGACTTACAGAAAGTTAATTCATATAACCAGGAATTGTTGAAGAATATCTGCAATAAGCGGAGAGAGATCAAAGCTCGCCGACTTAAAAATGATGATCTTAAAGTTTCCAAGGATGAGCCCGAAGGTAAACTTTCCGAGACTCAAACCGTGTCTTGATTTTTCATAGTCGAATATTTTTGTTGAACTATTGTTCTTTTTTGACTTATAGCACTGGTAAAGCAGTCCTATGCTATGATCGAATAGGCCGAGAATCTGAAGACCTTGGTGGTGGAAAACTAGGATCTCCATCGAGAGCTAGACCAACTTAAGGCGGATCATGAGAAGAGCATTGCTCAAGTTCTCGAATCCTCCTCCATGGCCACCGTGGAGCGTGATCGCAAGATTGCACTCCACAAGCAGAAAATCTCGGATCTCAACGACGAGCTATTCAGAGAGAAGGACCTTTCCGAGGCGCTACGGGCTAAACTCCAAAGTCGTCGTGAGGAGAAAACCAAAGTTGACGACGTCATCTTTGGTATGTTTCCATCTTTCTGACTTGTTTACATTCTTCGACTCTTTCAATGTCGGATTTATTTAACCGTTTTGCGTTATATGCATAGGTCCTCTGAACTTGACGGACTCCACCTCTGCCAAGCCTCGCACCCACCGGGTTACCCAAGTCGGTGATTTGCTTCATGACTTCCGCCAATCCATCGAGGATATTGGCGAAGCTCTCAAGGTTCCGGATATTCATAGCATGTCCGACTTTCAGGTGCGGGACAAGGCAAAGGAGATGCCACAGCTTGTCTAGGACTAGAACATGTCCTACGCGCGATCCGCAGCATAGAACACTCTCACAATGGTCATGAGCCATCATGGAAGCATGGAGATCTGGCAAGTGACCAGAGGGTATTCTACTGTGGATGAACACGGCCAGAAGCAAGATATCAAAGCCATCATGGACTCCTGCGTCGGATATGGGTGTTACGTACCTGATTTAACCAGCTACAATACTCCTTTCTTCACCCGCGTGGACACGCCGCCTCCGCCTCCCGAAGAAGCAGCCGAAGTTTCCGACGATGAACAAACCATATTGGATTTGGACATCTCGCATCGTCATCAAGGTGCGGCTGATGTGTCCAGCGAGCCGGCAGCTCCTACCTCTCCTCCTGCATCATAAGTCACCAGAAAGAAACAGATGTCTTATTCTAAAAACATTATGGGTCTGTAAATAAGTAGTGTAATTCTTTTGATAGTGCTAAGTTTTTATATATTCAGCACTTTTGGCTTAAATTTTTGTGTGCCTGAAATGTTTGCATAAGCACTTGTACTTTTTTTTTCTGTACTTATCATTTATCTGGCTTTCCGCCTCGTCCCTTTCATGAGCCGGCTAAACTTTTAGCACGGAAACTTTGCCGAGCAACGAAGCTCAATTGCTAAACCAGTTTAAACTCAGAAACAAAGCCGGCTTCCAGTACCAACAATTCACTACTCGTAAAATACCCGCATCCGGCAATCAGACAAATAACCAAAGTATAGACTAGGAAATCTAGATTTATACCCGAAGGTAGCAATTTTACAATCGGATATCTAAACCATAACGAACATGAGCATAAAGTACTTTCAAGTATTCTGGGATTTTCGACTATGACATGATCATTCGGAAATAAGATGGTAAAAACTTCTCAGAAAAAACTTGAGGCAACCAAAACTTTTATTTCTCACAGAACATGTACACATATATGATTACAAATAAGGATAAACTAAGAATAAAAGGGACGTAGCTGAGAAATATTCCATGGTCTGTCTAACTCATCCGGATTTGTACTGCCTCCAGCTCTCTTTCTCTTCTTAGTAGCAGGTCTTTCTTTGACTGGCCTCATATTAGTTAGGTAGTATGAACCATTGTGAAATACTCGACTAACTAAAAATAGCCCTTACCATACTGGGGAAAGTTTGTGCTTTCTTTGTTGCACAAGCCGGAGAACCAAATCGTCCTTATAAAAAGATCTGTTTCTGACTCTCTGGCTATGATACTTGTGTAACTTCTGCTGATAGGTTGTTGATCTCATTTTAGCAACGACACGAACTTCTTCGACTAAGTCGAGATCATTTTGTCGAGAAACCTCGGCATCCTCTTCAATATACGCGGCCACTCTAGGAGAAGTGTGAATCAAATCACTAGGAAGAACTGCTTCTGTGCCATAGACCAAGAAGAAAGGTGTGTATCTGGTTGACCTGTTCGGAGTTGTTCGTAAACTCCATATTATAGAAGGTAATTCCTCTGCCCAAGCCCCCGCAGCACGTCGTAGTGGTGCTTCGAGTCTTGGTTTTAGGCCTTGTAGGATTAAACCATTTGCTCTTTCGACTTGTCCATTAGCCTGTGGATGTGCGACTAACACAATGTCAAGCCGGATATTTTGTTCGTTGCAGAATTCGGCAAGTTCTCCCATAGAGAAATTACTCTCGCTGTCCGTGATAATACTATGCGGATAACCATACCGGATTATAACATCCTCGACAAATCTTTTGGCTATTGCTCCATCACAACTAGTGACGGGTTTAGTCTCAATCCATTTGGTGAATTTATCCACCATCACTAAGAGGTGAGTAAATCCACTTGGAGCCCGTTTAAACGGTCCTACCATGTCAAGCCCCCATACCGCGAAAGGCCATGTTATAGGTATTGTTCGTAGCTGATCAGCCGGAACGTGAGCTTGTTTGGCATACTTTTGGCAGCCCTTGCACATCTTGACCAGCCGTTCGGCATCTGCCTTGGTTGTAAGCCAGAAAAAAACGTGTCAGAAAGCTTTTGCCACTAAAGATTTGGCTGCAACATGGTGACCATACTCGCCTTCGTGGATTTCTCTTAAGATTTCCACTCCTTCTTCCGGAGATACGCAGCGCTGAAAGACCCCAGATACACTCCGCTTATAGAGCTCACCACTAACTACAGTATAGGCTTTTGCTCGTCGGATGATCTGCCGGCTCAGAACTTTGTCTTCGGGTAATTTGCCATCTACCAATTAGTCGAGGTAGGGTTGAGTCCAGCTGGGAATTACAGCCAGAACTGCTATTAGAGGTGAGTCGGATTTGGTCGGATATTCCTCGTCCACTTCCTTTATTGAGGGAACTTTGAGGTGCTCTAAAAAAGCGCCATCCGGGACCTCTTTCCGTGCAGAGCCTATTCGAGATAATGCATCTGCTTCCTCATTTTCTGCTCGAGAGATGTGTTGAACCTCAAACCCTTCGAACGATTTAGATAAATCATCGACGACAGCTTTATATGCTACCATGTGTTTGTTTGCATTACAAATATCTGACACTTGATGAGCAACAAGATCCGAATCTCCGTACATAGCAAACGTCGGATGCCGATATCCTTAGCAATCCGGATTCCATGCAGCAGTGCTTCATACTCGGCAATATTATTTGTCGCTGTGAAGTGGATCTGTAACACGTATAAAAGTTTATCTCCTTGGGGTGATTTGAGCACCACGCCAGCCCTAGAGCCCCCGCGAGCCTTAGACCCATCAAAATATAGGGTCCAATATTCCGACTCAGGGAGGGTCATATTCTCCTTTGTCTCTGTCCAATCAGCAAAAAAGTCGGCAAGGATTTGGGATTTGATTAATGTCTGAGGTTTGTACTCAATATCAAAATCTGAGAGCTCTATGCCCCATTTGGCGACGCGTCTTGTGGCGTCAATGTTGTTGATTATATCTCTCATGGGAGCTGTGCTCACCATGGTAATTAGATGTTCCTGAAAATAATGTCGTAGCTTACGAGATGCTAAGAACACACCATAAGCTAGCTTTTGGTAGTGCGGATACCGCTGTTTCGAGTCTGTTAAGACCTCGTTGAGAAAGTAAGTCGGACGCTGCACCAAGTGTTCTTGATTTTCCTCCGGTCTCTCCACTACCATGACAATAATGACGACTTTGTTTGTCACAGCAAGATAGGGCAACATCGGTTCCTGTGGTTCCGGGGCTACAATGATTGGAGCAGACGAGAGTACTGTTTTCAGGTCTTGTAGCGCAGCTTCAGCTTCGTCGGCCCACACAAAATCCTTGGTCTTTTTCAGGAGTTTGTATAATGGTGCGACTCTTTCACCGAGCCGGCTTACAAATCGACTGACTGCGACAATGCAACCAGTTTGTCTTTGTACGTCCTTCAGGCGAGTTGGCCTGGAAATATTGAGTATAGCCTTGATTTGTCTCGGTTCACCTCTATGCCTCTTTGAGACACGATGAAACCTAACAATTTTCCGGCTGGGATTCCAAAGAAGCATTTCTTCGGATTAAGCATTATGTTGTATTTTCGTAGATTGGCGAACGTTTCCTCCAAGTCGGAAATCAATGTTTCCTTCTTTTTGGACATCACCGCAATATCATCCACATATGCATGTACATTGTGTCCAATTTGATCGTGGAGGCAACGCTGCATTGTGCGTTGGTACGTAGCTCCTGCATTCTTCAGCCCAAAGGGCATCGTAACAAAACAGAAGGTTCTGAAGGGGGTTATGAATGAAGTTTTGACTTTGTCAGATTCCTTCATCTGGATTTGGTGATAACTGGAATATGCGTCTAGAAAACAGAGGAGTTCCGAGCCTGCCGTAGAATCGATAACTTGATCAATCCTAGGCAGAGCGAACAGATCTTTGGGACAAGCCTTTTTCAAGGCAGTATAATCAACACACATCCTTAAATCAGTGGTGTCCTTTTTAGGGACCATTATAGGATTGGCCGACAACTTAGTGTGGATGACCTCTTCTATGAATCCAGCTAACTCGAGCCGTGCTAGTTCCTTAGCTATTGCCTTACGCTTTTCATCGCCGAAACATCGTAAGGACTGTTTGACGGGTTTACATTTAAAGAGTGCTCGGCAAGTTCCCTAGGTACTCTGGTCATGTCAAATGGCTGCCATGCAAAGATATCTTGATTTTCTTTGAGGAACTTGACGAGCGTGCTTTCCTATGCGCTATCTAGGCCTACGCCTATCTGGGTCACCTTGGAGGGGTCATCATTCTTCAATGACGTCTTCTTCATCTCTTCTGATGCCTTGAACTCCGGATTCGTCTTTTTCACCTCCTTCTTTGTTGCGGGCATCTCGGACGTATCTATACTCTTCTTGATCTCTTGGTATTCCTAGGCGTGCAGCACGGCTTCAGCAAAGGCGGCATTTCCATCCTTGCACTCTCGCGCTTTCTTCGGCTCTCCCCTGATGGTGATCACGCCGCTGGGACCTGGAATTTTCATCATATTGTAAATGAAACATGGACGAGCCATTAAAGCCAGTAAGCCGGACGTCCGAATATAGCATGGTACGCGCTCTTGAACGGGACCACTTCGAAGGAAAGTGCCTCTGTCCGATAGTTCTTTGGAGTTCCAAAGGTAACATCCAAAGTGATTTCTCCTAGGGAATTTGCTTGTCTTCCTGGGACAACCCCGTGAAAGATCACAGAGCTGTGGTTCAGCTGGGTCTCCGAGATCTTCATTCGGCGTAGCGTTTCGACATACAGAATGTTAATGCTACTGCCACCGTCCATGAGAGTCTTGGAGAAACCATAACCTTCAATAAGTGGATTGACGATTAAGGCATATTTTCCTCTCCTGTGTAACTTAGGCGGATGATCAGCGCGGTCAAAGGTGATTGCCACTTCCGACCAGTCCAAGAATTGAGAGACAGCCGGAATTGTTGCGTTGAGCTCATGTAGAACTGCTTTCTTAACCTTTGCTGGTTGAGATCCGAGGAAGGTGACGTACGTGTCTTTCTTGGTCAGAAATTTTTTCTTCCCTTCCGGCTTGGGATTTGAAGCATCAGCTTCCTCCATGTCAGAATCTTCCTTGGTCTCTTTATCCTTTTCGGGATTCTTATTTCCCTTCTTTCGCTTAGCCCTGTAGCCAACGGTATCATCTCTTTTAATGTCATCATTAAAACGACACTCGGTGTTTGTGTGGGACGATCCCCCATTGGCGTCTAGGTGATGCACACATGTGTTATTGGCAATGTCGGCCCAAGAATAGGTTTTGCCAGGTTGCTGGTCTCCTCTACCTTGAACTCTTGACGTCCCACGACCGCGTCCGCGGCCACCGCCACGTCCTCCTCGTCCTCCAGACCTGAAAGTAGTAGTGACCACTACCGTTTCCACGTTGGGTTTTTCTTCCGATGTATTCTTGCGCTTTTGAGCTTGTTGCTTTGGTTGTTTTGCCGACTGTGGCACAGCCAGGGCGTTCAGTAATCCCTCTGCATCGTCATCAGCATCTGCATACTTGCTCGATGTTTCTATCATCTCTCCCAAATCAGTGACTTTGTCACACTTCAAGCAATGACATAGTAAACCAATTGGGAGTCCTGCAATGAAAGCTTCAATCACAGTTTGGTCATTTACTCCTTCACAGGAGTTCTTGGTGTCGATCCATCGTCCGATATAATTCTGGCAAGTTTCTCTGGCTTTCTAGGTGCAACGCTGTAGGTCTCCTACCGTACAGGGCCTCCGGTATGTGCCTTCAAAATTCCGAAAGAACGCACTTTGCATGTCATACCAGTTGTGGATTGTGTTCTCCGGAAGTTCATTGAGCCATGATCGTGGCGTCTTCCACAACATGAGTGGGAGATATCGAGTTGCGACCAGGCTGTTTCCGCCTTTCGCGATGCAGCAAGCTTGGAAGAAATCCTGTAGCCAAGTGTCTGGCCGAGCTATGCCGTCGTAGGCTTGAATATGTCTTGAGATAGCAAATCCTTCCAGGAATTTTGTAGCTCTTATGCGTGGTCCGAAGCACTTTGGGCCCACGTATATGTCATCATTTTCATAGCACCGCGCTTCTATGTTGGAATTAATCCTGTGCCTTGTGTCACTTGGGGATAGAGATCGTCCCAAATGATGGCTACGGCTGCGGTGCCTTGGAGTCAGACTTCGTCTTCTGCCACCAGCTCCTCCACCATGACGTCCTCTGATACATTGCAAATGTATCTATAATTTTTGATGTTCCATGCTTGGTTTTATCCACTTTCTTGTGTTTTGTTCCAACTTTGGAGTACTTTTCATATGATTTCTTGGACTAACCTATTAACAAGAGCCATAGTGCCAGCTGCCTGTTTTCTGCTGTTTTTGGTTCCAGGAAAGTCAGAAAATGAATATTCTATGAATTGGACGGGACAAAAGCCAAAGTGCCTATTTTTCCGGAAGTCATTAGATTCCAGAATACGAGACGGAGAGGGGCCAGAGGCCGGCCACACCACCTGGCCGCGCGGCCAGGCTTGGCTCGCGCCAGGGGGTGGTGTGGTGGCCCCTAGCACCCCCTCGGCCTCCCCTTCCGCATATATATTGCCCTCGGGACGAAAACCCTAAGTGCCCAATCAAAAATCCATGAAAGAGTCTGTAGCCGCCATCATCTCCATCCCTAGATCGGGAGGGATCTGAAGCTCTTCTAAGACCTGCCGGAGAGGGAATTCACCCTGGAGGCCTTCTTCATCACCATGCAAGCCTCCGGTGTGATGCGTGAGTAGTTCATCCTTGGACTACGGATCCATGTAGTAGCTAGATGGTTGGTTCTCCTCCTTTGTGCTTTCATGTTTAGATCTTATGAGCTCCGTTCATGATCAAGATCATGTATTTGTAATTCTGCATGTTGTGTTTGCGGGGATCCGATGGATATTGAGATTCTATTTCAGATTGATTATTGATTCTATCATGTCTTTGTTATTTGTGATCTTGCATGCTTTCCGTTGTTAGTAGCTACCTTGGCCAAGTAGATGCTAGCAACTCCAAGAGTTAGTATTTATGCTCGATAGTGGGTTCATGCCTCTAGTAATCTAGGGAAGTGACAGAAATCTCTAAGGTACTAGATGTGCTGTTGCTACTAGGGAGAAAGCAACAATCCTTTGTTCATAGAACAATCGTATTGTTTACTTTACACGCAGTTCATAAAGCAATAATCTGTTGCTTGCAACTTAATACTGGAGGGGGTTCGGATGATAACCTGAAGGTGGATTATTAGTCATAGATGCAGTTGGATGGCGGTCTATGTATAATGTTGTAATGCCCAATCAAGTCTCAAAGGAGTCAAGATGATTAGTATATGCATGTATTGCTTTCTCAATGTTTGTCAATTGCCCCGTTGTAATTTGTTCACCCAGCATGTTATCTATCTAAGGAGAGCCACCACTAGTGAACTATGGATCCCGGTCCTTTAGTTTTACATACAATCTATAAACTTTTACTGTTTTGTGTTTACTTTCTGCAAACTATTACTTCTTTCCATTTGATACGTTTAATCCTTTGTTTTCTGCAAAACACGGTGAGATTAACAACATCATCGCAAGTTGGGGACAAAGTTTTGTGGTTGTGTTGTGCAGGTCTCCATGTTGCTACTAGCACTGGTAGTGCGCCCTACCAAGGCTCAGCTAGCAACACCTTTGGGGTGTTTCCTTGCTCCTAGTGGTTCGATTAAACCTTGGTTTCATACTGAGGGAAACTTGCTGTTGTGCTCATCATACCTTCCTCTTGGGGTTCCCAACGAGCTCTACATCAACATCGCTCCAGCATTTTTCTGGCGCCATACACAGAGCCATCTAGCATTTTTCTGGCGCCGTTGCCGGGGACTGAAGAACAAGAAGAAGCTCCCACGTCAACCACGCGCCAGCAAGATTTTTCTGGTGCTGTTGTCGGGGAGTCAAGGACATCTTCACAATGGGGAGTCCCTTATAACCAATCTCTTTACTTTGTTATTTTTGTTTTGCTTAGTTTCTTTTTGTTTTGTTTGCTTGTTTCTTTATCAAAAACACAAAAAAATTAGTTTTACTAGTTTGCTTTCTTTATCAAAAACACAAAAAAATTAAGTCTCCTTTAGTTGTTGCCTCTTCCTTAGCTCACCATGTTGGTCCCCAAATTCACCCTGAAAGACCTTCCAATTGGTAGTGGTTCTATAATTGGGAAAGATAATATTGAAGAATTCTTTAATCATGTTAGTAAGCATGAAGATACTGAGGATAGATCCCTTGCAGAACTTGCTCCAAACTATGAGATTGCTGCAGCTTCTTTAATTCATATGTTAGAAGCTAGGTTTGTTAACCTCAACCCCTTAATGCAAGTAATGTTTCTTAAGCTTAAAGAAATTGAGGACCCTGAAAAGAGGGATTTTGTTCTAGAAACTTTGTTTAAGGAGTTCTATGATGTTGCCAAGGAAGCTAGGAAAGTCTTTGAACATTTCAATATGCTAGGCTCATGTGTAGATGTTGTTGGTACACGAGAAAAGATGAACAAAACTGAACCTAATGGGGAGGAACCTAAGATACCAATACCCTTTAAACTAGTAGCAATACATGATGCCATAGAAAAGAATCTTGATTGGATTGTTCCTGCAAACCCTTTTGATGAGAATAGTGAACCTAAGAGCGTTGAGAGAGGATCCTCTAGAACTTATTTGGATTATATACCTTGCCTTGTTGAAAATATTTCTGGTATTGATCTTAATGCTTCTTCATTTGAGAACACTTGATTCTTTTTCTTACTTCTTATGCCTAACTTAAAGGCGTTAAAGAAAAGTACTTATTGGGAGATAACCCAAAAGTTTTAGATGAGTTTTGGAAGTTATTACTTCAATAATAACCGCTCCTTATCCTTTTTATTTGCTTTTTGTGCCAAGAGTATCCTCTAATGAGAGAGAAGTAATGATTGGGAAAGTTGCTGTCCCGAAACAGATTTCTGTGCTTCACCGTAAAAATTCGTGTAAAATCTCTGAACGTCTTTTTGAGGCGTGAATTTTTGTTCTTCTGACCCAGGTTGTTATCTAACTTTCGTTAGTTCAACACTTTTTGATTTGAACAACAGAAGGTCTTCGAGAAAATTCGTCTTTACCTGCTAGTCTGTTTTGACAGATTTCTGCCATTTTCTGCATTTGCTTCTTGTTGATTCCTTTTTGAGTTCTTTTGGGGAATTGAGATTTTTGAGGGAAGTGCTACAGTAGCTAGTGTTCTAATGGAAGTTTATTTGGTGTTAGAACTGAACCTTAAGACCTATTATCTTGAGTGCACTAATGTTGCCTAATAAATATTGTGTGAAGTTTTGTATGAAGGAAAAAATTCAGGTGTATGGAAGGAATGAGTAATGAGATGAAGGATGGACTAAAGCTCAAGCTTGGGGATGCCACGCGTGTCACCCCATGAAATATCCAAGAAGTACAAGCGTCAAAGCTTGGGGATACCCAAGGCATCCCCTTCTTCATCAATAAAAATTCCAGGTTTCTTCCAAACGCTTCATTTTTATTGTTTCATGCACAGTTGTGTTGTTCTTAGAGCGTCTTCTTCTTTGTTTTCGTTTTGGTTTTTTGTTTGATTTTGTTTGATTAGTTTTTTGAATAAATTGGTTGACCCCCTCTTTCATACATTGGTTTGCAAATAGTTTGGTTTGGTTTGGAAAAGAGTAGGAAAGTTCATGCTTATGTGGTAAAAAGAGCTCGTTTTTTACTGTGGCCTATGCTTTGTCATGCCATGCTTGATATTGTTTTGGCTTTATGCTTAGTATTCTTTGTTGTAGCATGACTTGTTATAAACAATTGAGATTGATTAATGTGCCTTGGATGAATCATGCGTTGTTTTAGCATATTAAAGCATAGTATAGTGGTATTCTCCTTTGATGCTTTATTTGGGTTGACTTGGCGCATGCTCACACCATGTTATGACTATCTCAAGTCACCATAGCCTTTATGATCCTTTAGTTTTCAACTTGTAGTATCACTTTATGCTTTGATCAATGATGTTTTGTCGCTCTGCATGATTATGGCCATTACTGCTCTATTAGTTTGTCGCTCCCAGTCTTTTGCTAGCCTCCACAACTAAGTATGAGTTCCACTATTGCATCCAACTCCCTAAACCATGTTATCACAAATATTCCACCATACCTACCTACTAGCTTATGCTATTCCAAGTATATGCATGCTTTTGTTTACCTTCCAAATTAAACTTGTTATGAGAAAACTAGTGATTAAAGCTCTCACGAACTTGATGGCACACTTTACTTTTCTTGCCCTTAATAAACTTGAACCATTGTGTCTTCTATGTTGTATATGCGTCCACTTATTTGTTGGGGATTAGCAGAACCATGCTTTCATGGGGAACGCTTTCAACATTGCACTTGGTACTTGTACCTAGTTGATATCATGCTCTTTTGTATATGGATGTCGTCGGTGTGAAATGAAAGGGGAGCTTGTAAGTCCATGGAGTTATGAATATGTGTTAGAGAAACGTCATTGGTCTAATCCATGCTGACATGGTGGAAACCTGCAGCGTAACCATAATGAGCTGTCTATGAAGCATTCTTCTTATAAAAAAAGAGTCCTATATTGATAAAAAAGAGAAAAAAGAAAAAAAAGAGATTATCAAAAGAGGAAAGAGAGAAAAAAGCACAATATTCCCATGGTAAATAAGAAGATTGCTGAGATGCTCGCTATCTGCTTGCCTTGTCATTTTGATATGGGGATTCTTCCGTATCATCGAGCAAGGGGTACCCCGTTGGCGATTCTCTATGATACACATGTACTTACAATGACAAGAACTTACCGGTGACTAAACTTTAGTAGCATGAGGAGAGGCCCTCGTATACAAGGGACATGAGATTCCTAACTTATACTTCGTCAAGCATGTACACCATAGTTTGTTCACCTTAACCTTAATCACTTCAAGATGCTTATGATAGGGGCAATGAGAGCTGAAAGCTATAAGTACCATAATTTTTGGAAGCTCTTTATGAGACTTGAATCCCTACTTCCTTCTATGAAGGCCTTCCTTCCACCATTATATTGAGTCTCCACCTTCTATATTTATGCACCTACTTTGAGAGCATAGTGGCCATTCTTAGTTCTATGTGCATTGTCCCAAGACTAGTTGATTGATGCATACTTGATATTGCTTGTTTTAAACTATTGTATCTAGTCACTCTTATGAACTTTGAAGGTGTGCATTTATATTTGCTACTCTATGACGGACAAGCTGAATACTTTTATGCTATGTTTTATTTATGTGAAACAAACAAACATCTTGCAAAGCATTGTTATTCATGAATCTTTTGTTTGTGCCCTTTCATGTTGCATCATAGTTTCTTTGTCTTATTGCTAGAACCTTGTCTTTCATGTTATGCTTGAAGTACTATGATCCTAGCTTTGAATGTTTTGCAAATACTTTGATCAAGTCTTTGACGGTGCATGTCTTATTCTTTCTTTTTATCACTTACCTACTCGAGGACGAGCATGAGTTAAGCTTGGGGATGTTGATACATTGCAAATGTATCTATAATTTTTGATGTTCCATGCTTGGTTTTATCCACTTTCTTGTGTTTTGTTCGAACTTTGGAGTACTTTTCATATGATTTCTTGGACTAACCTATTAACAAGAGCCATAGTGCCAGCTGCCTGTTTTCTGCTGTTTTTGGTTCCAGGAAAGTCAGAAAATGAATATTCTCTGAATTGGACGGGACAAAAGCCAAAGTGCCTATTTTTCTGGAAGTCATCAGATTCCAGAATACGAGACGGAGAGGGGCCAGAGGCCGGCCACACCACGGCATGGCCACATGCTTGGCCCGCCAGGTGTGGTGGCCCCTAGCACCCCCTCGGCCTCCCCTTTCGCATATATATTTCCCTCGGGATGAAAACCCTAAGTGCCCAATCAAAAATCCATGAAAGAGTCTGTAGCCGCCATCATCTCCATCCCTAGATCGGGTGGGATCTGAAGCTCTTCCCAGCACCCTGCCGGAGAGGGGAATTCACCCTGGAGGCCTTCTTCATCACCATGCAAGCCTCCGGTGTGATGCGTGAGTAGTTCATCCTTGGACTACGGATCCATGTAGTAGCTAGATGGCTGGTTCTCCTCCTTTGTGCTTTCATGTTTAGATCTTATGAGCTCCGTTCATGATCAAGATCATCTATTTGTAATTCTGCATGTTGTGTTTGCAGGGATCCGATGGATATTGAGATGCTATTTCAGATTGATTATTGATTCTATCATGTCTTTGTTATTTGTGATCTTGCATGCTTTCCGTTGTTAGTAGCTATCTTGGCCAAGTAGATGCTAGCAACTCCAAGAGTTAGTATTTATGCTCGATAGTGGGTTCATGCCTCTGGTAATCTGGGGAAGTGACGGAAATCTCTAAGGTACTAGATGTGCTGTTGCTACTAGGGAGAAAGCAACAATCCTTTGTTCATAGAACAATCATATTGTTTACTTTACACGCAGTTCGTAAAGTAATAATCTATTGCTTGCAACTTAATACTGGAGGGGGTTCGGATGATAACCTGAAGGTGGATTATTAGTCATAGATGCAGTTGGATGGCGGTCTATGTATAATGTTGTAATGCCCAATCAAGTCTCAAAGGAGTCAAGATGATTAGTATATGCATGTATTGCTTTCTCGATGTTTGTCAATTGCCCCACTGTAATTTGTTCACCCAGCATGTTATCTATCTAAGGAGAGCCACCTCTAGTGAACTATGGATCCTGGTCCTTTACTTTTACATACAATCTACAAACTTTTACTACTTTGTGTTTACTTTATGCAAACTATTACTTCTTTCCATTCGATATGTTTAATCCTTTGTTTTCCGCAAAACACGGTGAGATTGACAACCTCATCGCAAGTTGGGGACAAAGTTATGTGGTTGTGTTGTGCAGGTCTCCACGTTGCTACTAGCACCGGTAGTGCGCCCTACCAAGGCTCAGCTAGCAACACCTTTGGGGTGTTTCCTTGCTCCTACTGGTTCGATTAAACCTTGGTTTCATACTGAGGGAAACTTGTTGCTGTGCTCATCATACCTTCCCCTTGGGGTTCCCAACGAGCTCTACATCCACACCGCTCCAGCATTTTTCTGGCGCCATACATAGAGCCATCATCCTCCTTGGCCTCCTTGGGGGCCGTTATGATGGTTGTTTGGTGGGGAAGGTGGAGCAGCTAGGTTGTTTCCGGATGATCGCCGGCCTCCGTCCGGAGCGTCGTTATTCCGGTTCCGGGGAGGATCTTCATTGTGACGAGCCCCCTGCCAGTTTGACTCGGCGCAGTGTCCATCGTTCCTTCGCCCGTCATCCGAACGGCTTGCGTGTCTAGGAGGTGGCATTCTTTGTCGGTCTTCCTCCTGACGTTTCTCTTTATCTTCTTCCCTATGGTCCTTCGACTCTCGCCGGGGAGGATTCCTTTGATTCAGTGTAGCAATTGCCTCTTGCTCCGCAACTAGGTTAACATTACGCCAGTCACGTGCAGCTTTGTGGTGCTGTCCTGAAGATCCAGTTCTTGAGTAGTTGTCTTCCCGATGGTTGGAACGATGGTGCTGTTCCGGAACACGTTGGGGTCTTACGTCAGCCCAGGCCGGATCCGTGCGACATTGTTCAGAATGGTAGACCAGCTTTTGGCTTCCGGACAGGGCGACCTTTTGTTGTTTCAGGCCCTTGTTGAGTAGCTTAATGCCCAATCAAATCTGTTCTGGGCCCGGATTAGCGGATAGGATTTGTCGAGCTGCAACGGTGTTCTGTACTGGTGTTGGATACACCCAATCCCGTTGTTGTCGCATCGAGGCATCCCATGTTCTCCTCCAAAAAGGACTTTGTGAATCTGCGGGAATTGGTTGTCATGAGTATGACATTTCCTGGTCTTTTGATGTTCCCTGGAGTTGTACTTCTCCGCAGTTGCCATGCGTTTCTTTTCCTCCTCAAGGTTTTTGGCTTCATCGAGGAGTACTTGGCGACGCGCTTCTAGGGCATGGGCCCTTTTGTCCAGCTCTTCAGCAGTAAGTTCTACAGCTGTAGGAATAGGTGTGGTTAATGCAGCATCGATGATTTTACGTGCACCTTCAGTCATCACGTGTCCATCCACCGACTCTTCTTTGGGCTCGTCTGGGATAAGTGCTCCATCCGAGTCTTCCTCATATTCCTCGGCAATCACCTCCTCTGCCGGAGGGTCTTTTGTCGGGGTCTTGGTTTTCTTGTTCTTCTTCTTTGCCTTCTTGGCAGCGCCGGTAGCAAAGACGACTTTGGGTCCGTTTCCCAGAGTCAAGCTCTGATCGGTACTTTCGGACATCTGGACCTCGGGATTATCTCCGATTTCCATGTCATCCTACGCTTTGGGAGAGTTTTCCCCGGATCCTTCATCCATGGCTTCTTCTTCCTCTACAGCTTTGGAGTTATACTCCTCTTCATACTCCGCGGAGAACTTTCGGAAATCTGCCGACGTCATCGAGTCATCCGAGGATGCGGGTACATTGGCGTTTGTTCCGATCGCCTCTAGCACAGAGTCGGTGTTGTCTCTAGCATCGACGGAGCCGGATCCGGATCCCACATATCCGACAAAGTGCGATGCGCCCCTCCTGAGATAACTACGGTCTTCATAGTAGGCTTCGTCGAAATGTCTGATGGTCACGAGGATTTCATCTACTCCTAAGTTTTGCATCATCATGCGTCTTAGTGTGTATCTCAGGAAAGGCCTGTCTGTCCGGGTGTCGTTAGAGCTGGAACCAATGTTGTTGCTATGCTCCTCCTAGATTTCGACTTCAGCGGGTGGGTCGATCTGGGATTCGGTCTCTCCAGGGAGATCCACTACAGATTCAACTTGGACCACCAGGTCTGCTTTAGGCTCGGATTTCTCCACTATCTCCGCGATTGGTGCGGGATGGATGGGGTTAGGGTTTTCTGAGATCCGGAACTCTGCCGCCTCCATGGACAAAGGGGACCCAGAAATTTCTTCTGCCTCTATCATCACCGCTGGGGTGGGTGGGGCAGGTTCAGCGAAACCGATGTAAACATCGATCTCGCCAAAAGACATGATGGTGTAGGCAGTCACAACCTCCCTAGTCGGAATCCAGGTCTCGTCGAGAACAATGAGAGGGACATCGCTGGCGTAAAGGATGCGACCGATGGTGATAGTCTCGCTGATTCTGATTCTTGCAGATTCCGCTCGGAACGCTGATCCGAACCTCACTTGTCCCACGGTGGGCGCCAACTGTCGTCGGATTAATGACAAGTACGCCCTGAGGGGGTCCTCGAGGCGTGCGGAAGAGAGGGGTGTGATATGTACGGTGTTCCGGGACGGTGAGCACACAAGTTTACCCAGGTTCGAATCCACCGGCTTTGGACGGATCCTACTCCTGCTAGCAATCTAGTAATACGGCAGAGCCGGAATATGGGTTACAAGGGTTTGCCTGTGTGAGTTGAGATTGTAGACTATTGTGTTGCCCTAAAGGCTCTCCCTAGGATGTCTTATATAGATATCACGGCCTAGGGTTTACAAGAGAGATCTATCCGGCTACGACTGAGAGTCGGTTACAGAGTACATCATGAACTACAAGTAACACTATGGGCCTATGTCGGTAAGTCTTCTGGGCCTTCCCGTAGCCGGACTAGACTCCGTCTCTTCTCCCTGACTGGGCCACCCGTAAAGCAAAGCTCTAACCGAAGTGGGCCACCCTGGCCAGTGAGGAACTGTGAGGATACCCGGAAAGTATATCCCCAACACTCCCCACTGCCCTCTCTCCACCCGTCGACCTAGGGAGGCCCTAGCCGACTCAGCCAAGGTTCCCCCTTCCTTGCGCGCGTGGCCTGGTGGCATCAAGCAACACCGTCGTCGCAATATTGAAATCAAAGTGACCCAAAATATAGGAAATGCTCAACGCAAAGACACAAAATTGCATTGTCATAACATCAAGTCAAAGAAGATGGCATCAGGCAACACCGTTGTTGCTGAGCACACCGAAAGCACAACCAACACAAACACTGTCACCAAAACAAGTCGCGCCACTAGCCAGAGAACGACCACCACCTCCAAGCGCTTGCCTTCTTTGTTCCAAGATGTCCCTCCTAGCCATGTCCCACTACTCTCTTGTCATCACGTCCATGGCATTGGTATCCATCATCATCGTCACCATCAACACCATCACCCACCTCACTATCACTGCCCACACCATCACCCTCCACACGATCACCCTCCATGCCAAGATCGAAGATTCAAGTGGCGCATTGTCAATGTTAACAACACTCTCATTCAAAAAATCTACATAGGAAGTAGGAACCTTGTGCAATTCAACGCTACATAACAGAAATTAGAAAATTTTCCTGAAGAAATGGGAAATTTTCATATACGTATGGAGAGGGGATAAAATTTGATACCTATTTGTGCCATTGCCTTCGTCGATGGTTTTGCCGAGAGTGAAGGTGCTGCGGCATGCCGCCTTCTTCCTATTACATGTCTAAGGACACGGTGAGGTCACGACGATGATGGTGGGAGCCATGGTGGATTCACATCCTCGGACGGCGTGGATGCCCTAGCACTTGCGCTTTGGTGCGGGAGTCGCGTGAGGCGTGACCGTGGTGATAGAATTCGGAGGCTTCGGGTGCCGCATGATATGGGGAGCGAAGGGTCAGTCAAATAGGGCCGCACAACCTACCCAACAACATGCGGAAGTCGGCGGAGTCCATGGTGGCTCTTGGGAGACATGCTAAGGTGGGATGGCGTCGAGAGGTGATGGCGATATACCAATCGAGTATGCCCAGAAGGAGGATTCGACTAGCCCAGGACCATGAAGAATGGGCCTGCTAGCGCGGCAACTATAAGGAGACTTCAATGAAGCTCGGCGACTAGAAGCTGAAGTCCCAAGACCTTAGTCAGGCCCAGTCGGATTAGGTCAAACTCTCTGAAACCTAAACTAATTTGTTTGATATCTTGTAAATCCTAGCAAGGTGACCCTATATAAACCCCCTAGGGTACTCATTGTACTCACGAGCTATTAGCTACCCCATCCAAGCGACTAGATGCCTAGCTGCTAAGCTCACCTACCTTGTAATCCACTCGCAATCAATACAATCAAGCAGGAAGTAGGTCTTTACCCTACGGGAGACGAACCTGAGTAAATCCTTGTGTGTGCCCTCAATCTCGATCCGTAGATGGCAACTCGCTCTTGCCCCCAATCGACTCAATCACTACCCCTGGTAGCGACTGTCGTGGCCATTCCCACAATAGTGGTGCCCATCGTGTGGTTTGGTCAGTCAAGTCTAAGATATGCGACGAGACCCTACACTTCGATCGGTCAGCCACTCGCCACTAGCCTCATGGTTGCCAGCGGCGGATTCCTTTAGATCCCGTCGAGTAGCTACATACCATCAACCTCTTCGTCGGGTTCATGGATTCCATTGACCTGGTGGAAACGGCGGGATTCAACATCACCAAAGGATCGCCTCCGCGTGATCTACTCTCGTAGAAGAAGGTCCACACCATCACCCTCCTCGCCTCCTAGTACTACCCAACTACAAGCGATGTGACCGGGAGTGATGTGGTTCTCCGCGATAATGCCGACTCGGCAACCCCTGCTTCGGTCGCCAGATCCATCACCGCCGCGTCACATGTGGACTCCATCACATGAGTCTCCAATGCCGACGATTTCGAGGACCCGTCCATCCTTGGGTTGACCATGCTCGGTCATGTTTTCCTCCTCCAGAATCTAAGCTCGTCATCGCCATGGTCGCACCCGTGCCAATTTTGCCACCCCTGCCGAGGTCTCTGTGGGAGTTATACCCTCAGTAGCTCAAGTTCGGCCATGTTGAACCTATAAGAAAATTCGGAGCTGGGCGGCGTCAACCCGTTGTTGAACCTGTAAGGAATTTGCCAAAGGCTGCATGCGACGCCAAGGTCTTCGGCTGATGCCTTCGGCCTCAGTTTCTTCCAACGTCCACGGCCGATGTGAGATCATTTAGTTACTTCAATATGAAATATCGACCAATTTAACTTTTTGATGCATTCCTTGACAATTATAATATAATCGAACACTAGAAATATTTGGTAGTGTGCATGAGCATGATCAGTAATATAATTAAACACTAGAAATTTTAAGGCACTCCATATAAAGGAGTAGATTAATACATATATATAGAAGGTTCACCAGAGACACCACGGTCCACGGATATATTGTCTTACATGCAACACACAGGTAATAATTAACTAAAACAAAATAAAAGCAGGGGCAGCAGTAGGAGGCCGGGACACGGAGACGCCTAGCAGGGTAGGGGCAGCCTAGTCGAGGGCATACACGCCAGTCCTGACATACTCCCGGAGGAATTTGCCGAAGGCTACATGTCGTTCCAAGGTAATCGCCTTATGCCTTCTGCCTCCGCCTTTGCCAACATCCTCCACATGCTGGATCATGCTGTCGAGGTCCACGTTGATTGCTCTACCACAGAATGGGCAAAACAGTCTCCCCCCTATGGTAGAAACTAACTGCCCACACCGTAACTGCCTTAGCACGTAGCGGCTCTTGTTGTCCCTGGATTCCTTGCTATCGTCCACGTCATCATCATCCTCCTGTTGATTTTTAAGAACACAACTTAGAACTCATACATATGATTGAATTGTATTACAACTCAAGAATTGACAGCATATATATGTAAGACAATATTAAGTTGATATCAAAGAGAAAGCATCTTAGCAATAGTTTGATCAGTTCAAATATCATTTCATCTCAACAAAATGACAATTAATTGGACCAAAGTGTATGTAGAATAAATCTAGGGGCCTCATAAGTTTCTACAGGGATGGAGTGAGCGAACCAAGTAACAATTGCACGACCTATATTGTTCTTGTACATCGCCCCAAGTTCGCTAACTCATCCCTGAAAAAATCTGACACCAATGTGTCTGCCTCTCTTTTGCGGCAAATTTGAATCATTGGCCACAATAAGTAATTGAAATGTAATCGTACAAAACAATATTCAGGGATATACATAGTCAGGTAGAAAAACAAGCCTAAATATTGTAATTATAAATAAAAAACCAAACAATTAATCTTCGGGTACATGTTAAAAATACTTATGATCAAAACCATTCATATACATATGCATCATACGAATCATTCAAAGATCAGAAACAATTCAAGGATCATATATGTAGTTCCATATGAGAATAAATTAAGGACCTCATTATTTTTTTTAGAGATGGAGTTGGAGAACCAAAATACCAACAACACAACCTATATTGTTTATGTAAATTGCTGCCTCAGGTTCACTAACCATCCCTAAGAAAACGACACCATTAGATGTGTCTCCCTTGCACTATTTTGGGGCAAAATTGAATCATTGGGCTCAGTAAGGAATAGAAATGTAATGTTATAGGCATGTTGTGTATCAAAATCAACACTCAACTAGCAAACTCAACAAGATGGCAGATGAGCAGATTGGGGTTTTGTGACTAGATGGACTGGTGTTTTGTGACTAGATGACAGATGCATCAATCTACCATTCAAACCATATATATACTACCCTACTTCAAGAGCAAAAGAATGTATACACGATTGAGCAAATCCTATGTATGAACAGTGAAATATGCGGCTACGACTAGAGAAGCTAGCAATGTAGTACCTCAGACTGCTCATCAGGGACCTCCTCCTCGAACTCGTCATTCTCTATGATTGCCTTGAGGATTTCTTGGATGGCGATGCGGTCGTTGATGTAGAGCACCGAATTGCCTCTGCCTACCGCCTACCCCCATCCAGATCTGCCGCTGGCACCACAACGTTGTCGGCCACCTGCTTCTCGACGGCGACAGCTACTAGCTAGATGGATGAGCTCAAACCCTTGACGGAGCGGTGACGAGCAATGTTCGTGCCCGGAGAAGACGCCTCTGCCTGCTTGGCGACAACCGAGCCATCTGCTGCTGCGCCTTCAACTGGCTTCACCTCCAACTCGTCTCCACGCGTACGCTTCATGGCGCACCTAGGGAAGGAGGTGGTGCAAGCAAAGGAGCTTCAACGCGCGCGGTAGGTGTAGATTGGGGTTTTCGGACTAGACAGATTGGGGAAAGTGACACGAGCTCATGGAACAAGGCCGAGCGGGTTTATAAACACTAGACCGTTTGTAGTCCTCGAGTAGACATGTGTGGTGGGTGAGGGGATGGGGCTACAACGATCTCCACTTTTTTTTGGTTCCCTTTTTTTGAAACAATCACGATCTCCACTTTAGAACTGCATTGAAAACACGCTCATGGCAGACCTCGATTCCACTACATGCAAGTGGCACAGAACCAATTTCTAGCAACATTGGGTCTACTCGAGGGCCCCCCTTGACGCGTGGAAGTTACTTGCGGTAGGGCCCAGTTGGAAGTGAGATTGAGAGCGCTGCGTAAAAATGGGATATGTCTTATTAAAATCAAGTGGCAATAAATAGCAGTGTCTCGTAGACAACCATGCACTCGATGACCCCGTTGCCCTGTGCATGTGTTGTAGTAGCAGTAGTAGGCTTTTCAGACTTGATTAAACATGACATGACCACTCGATGACTTTTTCCATGGACGGCTTCGTGTTCCTTCTTGTAGAAGTCTCGCTGAGGGAGACGTCCGTGTTGTCTCACGCTATACTGTGAAGGGCACAACATGTGCAACGATCCTCGTTGGATCACACAGGATCAACGATAGGTGCGCATGATCCGCGTGACAACTATGTCAACCAAACAGGACGTAGCAGACAGAGTGAGCACAGGTTTGGGCTTCTACGAAAGAGAGAGAGAGCAAAACTGAGTACTCCCTGCGTTTTTATTTACTTCGTGTTCTAGGTTTAGTCAAAGTCATACTTTGTCAAGTTTGACCAAAAATATTGTAAAATATATTAATATCCGTAATGGCAAATGCATATAATATGAAAATATACTTTATGAAGATTCTAATACTATAGTTTTACATTATAAATGTTGATATTTCTCTAAATATTTGGTCAAACTTTACAAGGTTTGACTTTGATTAAACCCAAAACGCGAAGTATTTGTGAACAGAGGGAGTAGTATCAAAAACCCAAGGGCAAAACTGAGTAGTATAAAAATGGAAAGTGAGTGTCTTGTACAATGAAATACATCGTGGCATAAATCAAATTATGCCAACATGGATCCACTAGAGTCCATTGGATGTGTGTTCTTCTCATAAGCCACATGGATCCAGTAGAGTTCATTCCATGTGTGTTATTCTCATAAACCACATGGATCCACTAGAGTTCATTGGATGTGTGTTATTGTCATAAACCACATGGATCCACTAGAGTTCATTGGATGTCTGTTCTTTTCATAGACCATATATGGATCCACTAGAGTCATTGCATGTGTGTTCTTTTCACAAACCACATATGGATCCACCAGAGTCATTGCATGTCTGTTCTTTTCATAAACCATATATGGATCCACCAAAGTCATTGCATGTCTGTTCTTTTCAAGAACCACATGGATCCACCAGTGTCATTGCATGTGTGTTCTTTTAATAAACCATAGCTAGAGTCATTGGATGTGTGTTCTTTTTATAAACAACAACTAGAGTCATTGCATGTGTGTTCTTTTCACAAACCACATATGGATCCACCAGTGTCATTGCATCTGTATTCTTTTAATAAACCACAGCTAGAGTCATTGGATGTGTGTTATTTTCATACACCACAACTAGAGTCATTGCATGTGTGTTCTTTTCACAAACCACATATGGATCCACCAGTGTCATTGCATGTGTGTTCTTTTCACAAACCACATATGGATCCACCAGAGTCATTGCATGTCTATTCTTTTCATAGACCACATATGGATCCACCAGTGTCATTGCATGTGTGTTGTTTTTATAAACCACATATGGATCCACCAGAGTCATTGCATGTGTGTTATTTTCATATACCACATATGGATCCACTAGAGTCATTGCATGTCTGTTCTTTTCAAGAACCACATGGATCCACCAGTGTCATTGCATGTGTATTCTTTTAATAAACCACTGCTAGAGTCATTGGATGTGTGTTCTTTTCATAAACAACAACTAGAGTCATTGCATGTGTGTTCTTTTCACAAACCACATATGGATCCACCAATGTCATTGCATGTGTGTTCTTTTCATTAACCACAGCTAGAGTCATTGGATGTCTGTTCTTTTCACAAACCACATATGGATCCACCAGAGTCATTGCATGTCTTTTCTTTCATAAACCACATATGGATCCACCGGAGTTCATTGCATGTCTATTCTTTTCATAAAACACATGAGCATGTGTGTTCTTTTCACAAACCACATATGGATCCACCAATGTCATTGAATGTGTGTTCTTTTCCTAAAACACATATGGATCCACCAGAGTAATTGCATGTGTGTTCTTTTCACAAACCACATATGGATCCCTTAGTGTCATTGCATGTGTGTTCTTTTCATTAACCACGACTAGAGTCATTGTATGTGTGTTCTTTTTACAAACCACATATGGATCCACCAGAGTCATTGCATGTCTGTTCTTTTCATAAACCACATATGGATCCACCAGTGTCATTGCATGTCTGTTCTTTTCATAAACCACATATGGATCCACCAGTGTCATTGCATCTGTGTTCTTTTAATAAACCACAGCTAGAGTCATTGGATGTGTGTTCTTTTCATAAACCACAACTAGAGTCATTGCATGTGTGTTATTTTCATAGACCACATATGGATCCACCAGTGTCATTGCATGTGTGTTCTTTTCATAAGCCACATGAGCATGTGTGTTCTTTTCACAAACCACATATGGATCCACCACTTTCAGTGAATGTGTGTTCTTTTCACAAACCACATATGCATCCACCAGAGCAATTGCATGTGTGTTCTTTTTAGGTACCACAACTAGAGTTGGTGAATATGTGTTCTTTTCACAAACCACATATGGATCCGACACAGTCATTGCATGTGTGTTCTTTTCATAGACCACATAAGGATCCACCAGTGTCACTGCATGTTTGTTCTTTTCATGAACCACAGCTCGAGTCAGTGAATGTGTGTTATTTTCACAAACCACATATGGATCCACTAGAGTCATTGCATGTGTGTTCTTTTCATACACCACATATGGATCCACCAGTGTCATTGCATGTATGTTCTTTTCACAAACCACATACGGATCCACTAGAGTCATTGCATGTGTGTTCTTTTCATAGACCATATGTGGATCCACCAGAGTCATTGCATGTCTGTTCTTTTCATAAACCACATATGGATCCACCAGAGTCATTGCATGTCTGTTCTTTTCACAAACCACATATGGATCCACCAGAGTCATTGCATGTCTTTTCTTTCATAAACCACATATGGATCCACCGGAGTTCATTGCATGTCTATTCTTTTCATAAAACACATGAGCATGTGTGTTCTTTTCACAAACCACATATGGATCCACCAATGTCATTGAATGTGTGTTCTTTTCCTAAAACACATATGGATCCACCAGAGTAATTGCATGTTTGTTCTTTTCACAAACCACATATGGATCCCCTAGTGTCATTGCATGTGTGTTCTTTTCATTAACCACGACTAGAGTCATTGCATGTGTGTTCTTTTTACAAACCACATATGGATCCACCAGAGTCATTGCATGTCTGTTCTTTTCATAAACCACATATGGATCCACCAGTGTCATTGCATGTCTGTTCTTTTCATAAACCACATATGGATCCACCAGTGTCATTGCATCTGTGTTCTTTTAATAAACCACAGCTAGAGTCATTGGATGTGTGTTCTTTTCATAAACCACAACTAGAGTCATTGCATGTGTGTTATTTTCATAGACCACATATGGATCCACCAGTGTCATTGCATGTGTGTTCTTTTCATAAGCCACATGAGCATGTGTGTTCTTTTCACAAACCACATATGGATCCACCACTTTCAGTGAATGTGTGTTCTTTTCACAAACCACATATGCATCCACCAGAGCAATTGCATGTGTGTTCTTTTTAGGTACCACAACTAGAGTTGGTGAATATGTGTTCTTTTCACAAACCACATATGGATCCGGCACAGTCATTGCATGTGTGTTCTTTTCATAGACCACATAAGGATCCACCAGTGTCACTGCATGTTTGTTCTTTTCATGAACCACAGCTCGAGTCAGTGAATGTGTGTTATTTTCACAAACCACATATGGATCCACTAGAGTCATTGCATGTGTGTTCTTTTCATACACCACATATGGATCCACCAGTGTCATTGCATGTATGTTCTTTTCACAAACCACATACGGATCCACTAGAGTCATTGCATGTGTGTTCTTTTCATAGACCATATATGGATCCACCAGAGTCATTGCATGTCTGTTCTTTTCATAAACCACATATGGATCCACCAGAGTCATTGCATGTCTATTATTTTCATAGACCACATATGGATCCACCAGTGTCATTGCATGTGTGTTGTTTTTATAAACCACATATGGATCCACCAGAGTCATTGCATGTGTGTTATTTTCATATACCACATATGGATCCACTGGAGTCATTGCATGTCTGTTCTTTTCAAGAACCACATGGATCCACCAATGTCATTGCATGTGTATTCTTTTAATAAACCACAGCTAGAGTCATTGGATGTGTGTTCTTTTCATAAACAACTAGAGTCATTGCATGTGTGTTCTTTTCACAAACCACATATGGATCCACCAATGTCATTGCATGTGTGTTCTTTTCATTAACCACAGCTAGAGTCATTGCATGTCTGTTCTTTTCACAAACCACATATGGATCCACCAGAGTCATTGCATGTCTTTTCTTTCATAAACCACATATGGATCCACCGGAGTTCATTGCATGTCTATTCTTTTCATAAAACACATGAGCATGTGTGTTCTTTTCACAAACCACATATGGATCCACCAATGTCATTGAATGTGTGTTCTTTTCCTAAAACACATATGGATCCACCAGAGTAATTGCATGTGTGTGCTTTTCACAAACCACATATGGATCCCCTAGTGTCATTGCATGTGTGTTCTTTTCATTAACCACGACTAGAGTCATTGCATGTGTGTTCTTTTTACAAACCACATATGGATCCACCAGAGTCATTGCATGTCTGTTCTTTTCATAAACCACATATGGATCCACCAGTGTCATTGCATGTCTGTTCTTTTCATAAACCACATATGGATCCACCAGTGTCATTGCATCTGTGTTCTTTTAATAAACCACAGCTAGAGTCATTGGATGTGTGTTCTTTTCATAAACCACAACTAGAGTCATTGCATGTGTGTTATTTTCATAGACCACATATGGATCCACCAGTGTCATTGCATGTGTGTTCTTTTCATAAGCCACATGAGCATGTGTGTTCTTTTCACAAACCACATATGGATCCACCACTTTCAGTGAATGTGTGTTCTTTTCACAAACCACATATGCATCCACCAGAGCAATTGCATGTGTGTTCTTTTTAGGTACCACAACTAGAGTTGGTGAATATGTGTTCTTTTCACAAACCACATATGGATCCGGCACAGTCATTGCATGTGTGTTCTTTTCACAGACCACATAAGGATCCACCAGTGTCACTGCATGTTTGTTCTTTTCATGAACCACAGCTCGAGTCAGTGAATGTGTGTTATTTTCACAAACCACATATGGATCCACTAGAGTCATTGCATGTGTGTTCTTTTCATACACCACATATGGATCCACCAGTGTCATTGCATGTATGTTCTTTTCACAAACCACATACGGATCCACTAGAGTCATTGCATGTGTGTTCTTTTCATAGACCATATATGGATCCACCAGAGTCATTGCATGTCTGTTCTTTTCATAAACCACATATGGATCCACCAGTCATTGCATGTCTATTATTTTCATACACCACATATGGATCCACCAGTGTCATTGCATGTGTTGTTTTTATAAACCACATATGGATCCACCAGAGTCATTGCATGTGTGTTATTTTCATATACCACATATGGATCCACTAGAGTCATTGCATGTCTGTTCTTTTCAAGAACCACATGGATCCACCAGTGTCATTGCATGTGTATTCTTTTAATAAACCACAGCTAGAGTCATTGGATGTGTGTTCTTTTCATAAACAACAACTAGAGTCATTGCATGTGTGTTCTTTTCACAAACCACATATGGATCCACCAATGTCATTGCATGTGTGTTCTTTTCATTAACCACAGGTAGAGTCATTGCATGTCTGTTCTTTTCACAAACCACATATGGATCCACCAGAGTCATTGCATGTCTTTTCTTTCATAAACCACATATGGATCCACCGGAGTTCATTGCATGTCTATTCTTTTCATAAAACACATGAGCATGTGTGTTCTTTTCACAAACCACATATGGATCCACCAATGTCATTGAATGTGTGTTCTTTTCCTAAAACACATATGGATCCACCAGAGTAATTGCATGTGTGTTCTTTTCACAAACCACATATGGATCCCCTAGTGTCATTGCATGTGTGTTCTTTTCATTAACCACGACTAGAGTCATTGCATGTGTGTTCTTTTTACAAACCACATATGGATCCACCAGATTCATTGCATGTCTGTTCTTTTCATAAACCACATATGGATCCACCAGTGTCATTGCATGTCTGTTCTTTTCATAAACCACATATGGATCCACCAGTGTCTTTGCATCTGTGTTCTTTTAATAAACCACAGCTAGAGTCATTGGATGTGTGTTCTTTTCATAAACCACAACTAGAGTCATTGCATGTGTGTTATTTTCATAGACCACATATGGATCCACCAGTGTCATTGCATGTGTGTTCTTTTCATAAGCCACATGAGCATGTGTGTTCTTTTCACAAACCACATATGGATCCACCACTTTCAGTGAATGTGTGTTCTTTTCACAAACCACATATGCATCCACCAGAGCAATTGAATGTGTGTTCTTTTTAGGTACCACAACTAGAGTTGGTGAATATGTGTTCTTTTCATAAACCACATATGGATCCGGCACAGTCATTGCATGTGTGTTCTTTTCATAGACCACATAAGGATCCACCAGTGTCACTGCATGTTTGTTCTTTTCATGAACCACAGCTCGAGTCAGTGAATGTGTGTTATTTTCACAAACCACATATGGATCCACTAGAGTCATTGCATGTGTGTTCTTTTCATACACCACATATGGATCCACCAGTGTCATTGCATGTATGTTCTTTTCACAAACCACATACGGATCCACTAGAGTCATTGCATGTGTGTTCTTTTCATAGACCATATATGGATCCACCAGAGTCATTGCATGTCTGTTCTTTTCATAAACCACATATGGATCCACCAGAGTCATTGCATGTCTATTATTTTCATAGACCACATATGGATCCACCAGTGTCATTGCATGTGTGTTGTTTTTATAAACCACATATGGATCCACCAGAGTCATTGCATGTGTGTTATTTTCATATACCACATATGGATCCACTAGAGTCATTGCATGTCTGTTCTTTTCAAGAACCACATGGATCCACCAGTGTCATTGCATGTGTATTCTTTTAATAAACCACAGCTAGAGTCATTGGATGTGTGTTCTTTTCATAAACAACAACTAGAGTCATTGCATGTGTGTTCTTTTCACAAACCACATATGGATCCACCAATGTCATTGCATGTGTGTTCTTTTCATTAACCACAGCTAGAGTCATTGCATGTCTGTTCTTTTCACAAACCACATATGGATCCACCAGAGTCATTGCATGTCTTTTCTTTCATAAACCACATATGGATCCACCGGAGTTCATTGCATGTCTATTCTTTTCATAAAACACATGAGCATGTGTGTTCTTTTCACAAACCACATATGGATCCACCAATGTCATTGAATGTGTGTTCTTTTCCTAAAACACATATGGATCCACCAGAGTAATTGCATGTGTGTTCTTTTCACAAACCACATATGGATCCCCTAGTGTCATTGCATGTGTGTTCTTTTCATTAACCACGACTAGAGTCATTGCATGTGTGTTCTTTTTACAAACCACATATGGATCCACCAGAGTCATTGCATGTCTGTTCTTTTCATAAACCACATATGGATCCACCAGTGTCATTGCATGTCTGTTCTTTTCATAAACCACATATGGATCCACCAGTGTCATTGCATCTGTGTTCTTTTAATAAACCACAGCTAGAGTCATTGGATGTGTGTTCTTTTCATAAACCACAACTAGAGTCATTGCATGTGTGTTATTTTCATAGACCACATATGGATCCACCAGTGTCATTGCATGTGTGTTCTTTTCATAAGCCACATGAGCATGTGTGTTCTTTTCACAAACCACATATGGATCCACCACTTTCAGTGAATGTGTGTTCTTTTCACAAACCACATATGCATCCACCAGAGCAATTGCATGTGTGTTCTTTTTAGGTACCACAACTAGAGTTGGTGAATATGTGTTCTTTTCACAAACCACATATGGATCCGGCACAGTCATTGCATGTGTGTTCTTTTCACAGACCACATAAGGATCCACCAGTGTCACTGCATGTTTGTTCTTTTCATGAACCACAGCTCGAGTCAGTGAATGTGTGTTATTTTCACAAACCACATATGGATCCACTAGAGTCATTGCATGTGTGTTCTTTTCATACACCACATATGGATCCACCAGTGTCATTGCATGTATGTTCTTTTCACAAACCACATACGGATCACTAGAGTCATTGCATGTGTGTTCTTTTCATAGACCATATATGGATCCACCAGAGTCATTGCATGTCTGTTCTTTTCATAAACCACATATGGATCCACCAGAGTCATTGCATGTCTATTATTTTCATAGACCACATATGGATCCACCAGTGTCATTGCATGTGTGTTGTTTTTATAAACCACATATGGATCCACCAGAGTCATTGCATGTGTGTTATTTTCATATACCACATATGGATCCACTAGAGTCATTGCATGTCTGTTCTTTTCAAGAACCACATGGATCCACCAGTGTCATTGCATGTGTATTCTTTTAATAAACCACAGCTAGAGTCATTGGATGTGTGTTCTTTTCATAAACAACAACTAGAGTCATTGCATGTGTGTTCTTTTCACAAACCACATATGGATCCACCAATGTCATTGCATGTGTGTTCTTTTCATTAACCACAGGTAGAGTCATTGCATGTCTGTTCTTTTCACAAACCACATATGGATCCACCAGAGTCATTGCATGTCTTTTCTTTCATAAACCACATATGGATCCACCGGAGTTCATTGCATGTCTATTCTTTTCATAAAACACATGAGCATGTGTGTTCTTTTCACAAACCACATATGGATCCACCAATGTCATTGAATGTGTGTTCTTTTCCTAAAACACATATGGATCCACCAGAGTAATTGCATGTGTGTTCTTTTCACAAACCACATATGGATCCCCTAGTGTCATTGCATGTGTGTTCTTTTCATTAACCACGACTAGAGTCATTGCATGTGTGTTCTTTTTACAAACCACATATGGATCCACCAGAGTCATTGCATGTCTGTTCTTTTCATAAACCACATATGGATCCACCAGTGTCATTGCATGTCTGTTCTTTTCATAAACCACATATGGATCCACCAGTGTCATTGCATCTGTGTTCTTTTAATAAACCACAGCTAGAGTCATTGGATGTGTGTTCTTTTCATAAACCACAACTAGAGTCATTGCATGTGTGTTATTTTCATAGACCACATATGGATCCACCAGTGTCATTGCATGTGTGTTCTTTTCATAAGCCACATGAGCATGTGTGTTCTTTTCACAAACCACATATGGATCCACCACTTTCAGTGAATGTGTGTTCTTTTCACAAACCACATATGCATCCACCAGAGCAATTGCATGTGTGTTCTTTTTAGGTACCACAACTAGAGTTGGTGAATATGTGTTCTTTTCACAAACCACATATGGATCCGGCACAGTCATTGCATGTGTGTTCTTTTCATAGACCACATAAGGATCCACCAGTGTCACTGCATGTTTGTTCTTTTCATGAACCACAGCTCGAGTCAGTGAATGTGTGTTATTTTCACAAACCACATATGGATCCACTAGAGTCATTGCATGTGTGTTCTTTTCATACACCACATATGGATCCACCAGTGTCATTGCATGTATGTTCTTTTCACAAACCACATATGGATCCACTAGAGTCATTGCATGTGTGTTCTTTTCATAGACCATATATGGATCCACCAGAGTCATTGCATGTCTGTTCTTTTCATAAACCACATATGGATCCACCAAAGCCATTGCATGTGTGTTCTTTTAAAAAACCACATATGGATCCACCAGAGTCATTGCATGTGTGTTTTGTTCACAAACCACGTATGGATCTACCAGAGTCATTGCATGTCTGTTCTTTTCATAGACCACATATGGATCCACCAGTGTCATTTCATGTGTGTTCTTTTCACAAACCGCAAATGGATCCACCAGAGTCATTGCATGTGTGTTCTTTTAATAACCAAATTTGGATCCACCAGAGTTCATTTCATGTCTGTTCTTTTCATAAACCATAGCTAGAGTCACTGGATGTGTGTTCTTTTCATTAACCACAGCTAGAGTCATTGCATGTCTGTTCTTTTCATAAACCACATATGGATCCATCAGAGTCATTGCATGTCTGTTCTTTTCATAGACCACATATGGATTCACCAGTGTCATTGCATGTCTGTTCTTTTCATTAACCACAGCTAGAGTCATTGCATGTCTGTTCTTTTCACAAACCACATATGGATCCACCAGAGTCATTGCATGTCTATTCTTTTCATATACCACATATGGATCCACCAGAGTTCATTGCATGTCTGTTCTTTTCATAAACCACATGAGCATGTGTGTTCTTTTCACAAAACACATATGTATCCACCAGTGTCATTGAATGTGTGTTCTTTTCCTAAAACACATATGGATCCCCTAGAGCCATTGCATGTGTGTTCTTTTCATGAACCACAACTAGAGTCAGTGAATGTGTGTTCTTTTCATGAACCACAACTAGAGTCAGTGAATGTGTGTTCTTTTCACAAACCACATATGGATCCACCAATGTCGTTGCATGTGTGTTCTTTTCATTAACCACAGCTAGAGTCATTGCATGTCTGTTCTTTTCACAAACCACATATGGATCCACCAGAGTCATTGCATGTCTTTTCTTTCATAAACCACATATGGATCCATCGGAGTTCATTGCATGTCTATTCTTTTCATAAAACACATGAGCATGTGTGTTCTTTTCACAAACCACATATGGATCCACCAATGTCATTGAATGTGTGTTCTTTTCCTAAAACACATATGGATCCACCAGAGTAATTGCATGTGTGTTCTTTTCACAAACCACATATGGATCCCCTAGTGTCATTGCATGTGTGTTCTTTTCATTAACCACGACTAGAGTCATTGCATGTGTGTTCTTTTTACAAACCACATATGGATCCACCAGAGTCATTGCATGTCTGTTCTTTTCATAAACCACATATGGATCCACCAGTGTCATTGCATGTCTGTTCTTTTCATAAACCACATATGGATCCACCAGTGTCATTGCATCTGTGTTCTTTTAATAAACCACAGCTAGAGTCATTGGATGTGTGTTCTTTTCATAAACCACAACTAGAGTCATTGCATGTGTGTTATTTTCATAGACCACATATGGATCCACCAGTGTCATTGCATGTGTGTTCTTTTCATAAGCCACATGAGCATGTGTGTTCTTTTCACAAACCACATATGGATCCACCACTTTCAGTGAATGTGTGTTCTTTTCACAAACCACATATGCATCCACCAGAGCAATTGCATGTGTGTTCTTTTTAGGTACCACAACTAGAGTTGGTGAATATGTGTTCTTTTCACAAACCACATATGGATCCGGCACAGTCATTGCATGTGTGTTCTTTTCATAGACCACATAAGGATCCACCAGTGTCACTGCATGTTTGTTCTTTTCATGAACCACAGCTCGAGTCAGTGAATGTGTGTTATTTTCACAAACCACATATGGATCCACTAGAGTCATTGCATGTGTGTTCTTTTCATACACCACATATGGATCCACCAGTGTCATTGCATGTATGTTCTTTTCACAAACCACATATGGATCCACTAGAGTCATTGCATGTGTGTTCTTTTCATAGACCATATATGGATCCACCAGAGTCATTGCATGTCTGTTCTTTTCATAAACCACATATGGATGCACCAAAGCCATTGCATGTGTGTTCTTTTAAAAAACCACATATGGATCCACCAGAGTCATTGCATGTGTGTTTTGTTCACAAACCACGTATGGATCTACCAGAGTCATTGCATGTCTGTTCTTTGCATAGACCACATATGGATCCACCAGTGTCATTTCATGTGTGTTCTTTTCACAAACCGCAAATGGATCCACCAGAGTCATTGCATGTGTGTTCTTTTAATAACCAAATTTGGATCCACCAGAGTTCATTTCATGTCTGTTCTTTTCATAAACCATAGCTAGAGTCACTGGATGTGTGTTCTTTTCATTAACCACAGCTAGAGTCATTGCATGTCTGTTCTTTTCATAAACCACATATGGATCCACCAGAGTCATTGCATGTCTGTTCTTTTCATAGACCACATATGGATTCACCAGTGTCATTGCATGTCTGTTCTTTTCATTAACCACAGCTAGAGTCATTGCATGTCTGTTCTTTTCACAAACCACATATGGATCCACCAGAGTCATTGCATGTCTATTCTTTTCTTATACCACATATGGATCCACCAGAGTTCATTGCATGTCTGTTCTTTTCATAAACCACATGAGCATGTGTGTTCTTTTCACAAATCACATATGTATCCACCAGTGTCATTGAATGTGTGTTCTTTTCCTAAAACACATATGGATCCCCTAGAGCCATTGCATGTGTGTTCTTTTCATGAACCACAACTAGAGTCAGTGAATGTGTGTTCTTTTCATGAACCACAACTAGAGTCAGTGAATGTGTGTTCTTTTCACAAACCACATATGGATCCACCAGAGTCATTGCATGTGTGTTCTTTTCGTAGACCACATATGGATCCACCAGAGTTCATTGCATGTCTGTTCTTTTCATAATAAACATGAGCATGTTTGTTATTTTCACAAACCACATATGGATCCACCAGTTTCATTGAATGTGTGTGCTTTTCCTAAAACAAATATGTGTCCACCAGAGCCATTGCATGTGTGTTCTTTTCATGAACCACATGGATCCACTAGAGTCATTTGCATGTGTGTTCTTTTCATAAGCCGCATGGATTCACTAGAGTCATTTGCATGTGTGTCCTTTTCATAAACTAGATGGATCCACCGGTGCCATTGAAATGTATGTTCTTTTCATAAAACACATGTATCCTAAGCTTAGGAGATCCCTAACCTTAGCCCCCAATGGTAGCCGTTAGAGCGAGTCTTCTAGAAGGCATGCCCTAACATAGTTGTTCTGCATGACAATTGTTACATACCGTTCAATCAGGGTGCTTGGAAGATTGGGATGGTTCTTTGTAAGAGCGATCCGCGAGTAGGCTGTTCTGTGACATGATTGGCCATGCTTACTGTTCGCTTGCTATGGACAAACTGGCAACACCGCGCGCTCCCCTTTTGCGAGTGTCACGAGTTCCGTGGGCCATATGCTAGTGTCACGTCCCCTTTACTTCTCTTCCTCTCCATACTTATCTTCCTTCCCCTCGAAGCCCCTTTCCCCACTTCTCTCCCATCCTACGTAGCCGCAAGCCGAGGGTGCCTCCAGCCTAGTCCCCCACCCCCTCTCACCATGGGTTCAAGGGGAGACGGTGAGGAAACGCGTCATGACGATAGGGACGGTGCTTTCGATGTGAGTCGTCTCATCTCTATCATCTGTGGCCAATTATCTATTTTGAGCTAGATCTACTATGTTTACTCATGCACATATGATGTCTTAGGCCAACCAGATGTTGTACGACTCCGTCTATCACGGTTTCGTGGAGGAAGACAGTCCTCCGCTAAGTAAACATGGATATGTGCCCGCTAAATTTGTAGCGTTCGAAGGATGAAACACAGTCAGGAGGTTTTTATGGTGTCAAGGACATCGTGCAATGATCCAAGGCAGAAGTTGCGGTGTTGTCAAATGGGTAGATCTAGAGTGGCCCAAATCGATGCAGAAAACGCTAGACAAACTATGGGATATGACTATTGAGTTGAAAGAATCCATAGTCAGCTCACTTCTTGACAGTGCTGAGATGAAGCTATTTGACCAAGTTGACACAACCAAGCTTAACCGAGATCTCAGGAGGGTGCAAGACAAGGTCAGCAAAGTCGAGAAGGAGAGGGACGCAGCGTTGGCCCTGAAGGCTAAAGCAGAGCAATATTTGACTCAAGCAAGGAATGAACTTCACCAGGCCAAAGTCCTGCAGTTCACAACTACGAGTATTGACAAGTGCATGAGGATAAATGTAGAGAAACAATTGATGTTGTGCAAGGAAGGTGCTAAAAGGAAGGAGTGGACGATTCAATCCTTGCTCTCGCGGGAAGATGCGCATCGGGCTAAGATTAGGTAGATCAAGGAGATGTGTGATAACTAGTTCTATTTAGCTTGAGCTCCGTACTTTTATAAGTTGTAATAGTAGTACTTGTACATACTAGCGGTCTGAACTAGTGGTCTCAGAGTCCTGGGAGAAAAAAATTGATCACCCATTAATCAGTCTTAACCCTGCATTACTTCCTTTTGTCTGATGATGGTGGTATTCTGACATTGGTGGTTTGTTTAAATGTAATCTACGTGGATTATGCTGCATGCAAATGGCACAACCACAATTTATAAAGTGGAAGCACGTACACCCTGTTACTGGAGATCCGGGAGCTTCGCTAGATGTAGGGGATGCAGGAGCAGGGAGGCGGTGAGATAGATGGGCTCAAGATTAGGCCAGAAAGTGCTACCGATTTCTTCATCATCTGGGCATTATCAGTTGCCATTGCTGTTTATGTTGCCATGTCGTTGTGCAGCAGCTGAAACAAGTTGCTGTTTCATGGAGTGTAGCAGCATAATTTATTTCTGTGCCACTTACATTCCATCGAATTTGGAGACCTCCTCCTCTCAGCAATCGTGGAACCGGTGCGTGTTTTCAGATAGTAGTGGCACAATCAAAATTTCGGATTCAACTACTAACTCGGGCGTTTCCAAACCCCAAGTCGTGGTACATTTTACTCCGAGAACGTGGGTAGATTGTTTCCCTCGACAAGTTCCATGCACAGAGCTCCAGAATTTAACAGAATTACGTATATAGGTTCAAGTTCAACACATTATTATGCATCTTCATTGCCAGCAGGCTTCTTCCCCCGCCTGGGTGCCAAGCCTTCAAGTCCACTGGCTTCTTCATTTCCTGTCTTCTTCCTCTTCCTTGGTGCCAATTTTCTTAGCTTCACGTACTCTGCATCGCCGGGATAATCAGCACCAGAATTGTGTCCAGTATCATCTTTCCACTCGTTTTTATTTTCTTCCAGCAGCAAAATGACTGACCCGGCAGCCATGTTTCTAACCTTGCGGCGCTTCCTGTCAAAGAAACGGGATTGTTGCATAACTGCCTAATATCTATGTTGTAAATAAAACAAAAATTGCAATTCAGCACAAACATGCGAACCCCAAGAAACTTTTGCTTACCAGGAGCTAATTGGGTTCGAGTGACCTCCCTGTCCAAGAATAGAAGGGCGACTCCCAGTTGCAGTAGCTTCCACATCCAGTACATCACAATTCAGCTCAAACATGCAAGCCGAAGCATACCTTTTCATCAACCCAATTAGTTGACTGTCACACGTTAGAGGAACCATTATGCCTCGTTCATCCATGAAGCTGAACTTTGCAGTCTAGTTCAGCCATATTTCAGCGTGATTACGCAGAGCAGCAACCATACCAGGGATAGTGCAGATCTGCGCAGGCGCTTCTTCCATCGTGATACAATGGTGTCCATACCACTTACCCTTCACCCTTGCTGATTTAGAGTCGTACCTGAAGAGGGCTACCGTAACTAGGTAAGGGTGGTCCGCGAAGATCCCACTTGATAGAAAACTATGGACAAAATATGTTTATCAGTGCTGGGCTAACAAACAATTTTAGGTTCAGTAACCAGCTAGCAGTTATAGTTAGTGCGAATAGCAAAGAGAAGGGTAGCTCACCCGCATGTAGCCAGAACTTCTTCTTTCTTGGTAGTAAGATCTGTCATTCTCCAAGCTTCTCAGCTCGTCGGCGGCGGAGGCAGGCTAGTGCCTCGCAACGGCAGCTCGGCATGCGCCCTTGGAGCTCGAGGTCAGCGAATGGGCGCAGCAACTTGGCGCCGTAATTCAAATGTCCAAAGGGATCGTTCTGCCTGGAGGGTGGATTTCGACGCCGCCGGTGCTAGGGGAAAGGAGGGAATGGATTTGTGAAATTTGTCAACGCATCCAAGCCACTTAGTTCCTCGATTTGCCTAAGAGGTTGCCACGTTGGCGCTCGCATCACCGATAGATGACCGACACGTGGGTCCCGACCATCTACTTCACGGGGCAGTTTAACGGAATGTTTGAATTTGGTAGGGGTGAGATGAGTTTGCCTCGAAATGGCCCCTCTCAGTAGTTGGCAGCCCAACTTTACCAAACGCGGCAATTACAGGCAACTTGGGTCCCGTGGTGCACTCGCCCGGGAACTTTCGGGCCACAAACAAACAAGCCCACCACCAACGGTGCATCAGGAGCCGCCTCAACCCTATCATTCATAGCCGTACCCTAAACTTCGATGATGAGCCCTACCCCGCATGCGCAGCCGAACTTGAAAACTGCGACGTGCCACCAAGCGGTAGTTGCCCGACCACTGGGGCGCCTGCACATGGAGCTCCATGACCACCCCACCACTCACCTCCTCCGGAGCATCCGCGGATGATGATTGCGCCACAGGAGCTCGACGCCAATAGGCTCCCACTCTACTCCACCGCGATGGACAATGTCATCGTAGGACAGGCTGCAGTGGCCAACCTCAACCTCACGAGCGAGTGTACGCTGCATGTCAAATACGCTCAGCCCCTGCTCGATAGAGCGGTGCAATAGCAAGTCGCGTGAGTCGACCCGCGGGGACGCATGTACTCCCGCTCGACTGGCAGTCACGCGGCCTCCAGCTGCCGCCCCGGCGAACGAACAATCATCAACATTGTCAACTATCCACCACTCGAGCCACAGCAACTACAACCGCGGGTAGCCAACCCCGCAAACTTCACCAATGAGCCGCAACCGGTGAACAACACGGTCGCGGCCAATGGTCAGCCGATTGATGCACGAACCCACATCGTCGCCAACCAGGACTAGCGAGCTCGCTAGACGCACGATCTGTGGCACAACCTCTCTAACTGCGTCGACTGTGAGCTCGAATCGAGGGGCTCCCTCAGTTGAATCGGATCGCAGTGCTTCAGACCAATGGTTCGAGACGAAAGGTACCGCTCCAACTTCACGGGGCAAAGGAGATCGAGAAGTACGATTCCACACTCGACCCAATAGTGTGGATCGACACATACCTCATAGCAATGGGGATCGCCAGTCACATGGATCTGCTCGCGACCTGCTACCTCCCCTTGATGATGGAGGGGGCAACTCGCCAATGGATCAACACCCTCGCAGAGAACAACATCGACTCATGGGAGGAGATGGGGGAAGCCTTCATCAAGAACTTTGAGGGCTCCTACATAGACGCCACCAAAATCGAGGACCTGGAACACTGCATCTAGGGACCACGCGAGTCGACCCGCCACTGGGTCCAACGCTAGCAGGACCTGTTGATCAATGCCTCCGGCATCCACCTGGACACCATGATTCACTTCTTCAATAACATGTGCCGGTAAGAACCTCTGGTCGCCAAGATCAAGAGGCTCTATCGGACGCTCGAAAACATCCCCGACCTCCTCGAAATCACCAAGTGCTACATGGAGGAAGATCCGAACCAAGACTCCAACGATGAGTTGGGTGGAAGAAGTGGCCTTGGCGACCACGACACCGGTAGGCACCGCGAGATACGCTACAACAATGCTCGCTATATGGGCAAACGCCATGGTGATGGTAGAACCGACTTCGTCACCAACACCAACTACAGGCAGCGCGACCCTAAGAACTTCCGCCGTGATGGAGGCAACTACCACATCAACAACACCATGAGGCTGAAATTTAACCCTGTGGCACTCCTCAGGAAACCCTGTGTCTACCACAGCAGGGAAGCCTGCCACCCATACCACCGCCGACCACCACTCTCTCAAAGATATCGAGAAGGCAAGGCGCACCAAGGAGGGTCCCAACAATGAGCCGCCAAGAGACAACGGCAAAGCTGGCGCGTTCGACAACACGGTCGGATCGCTGCACACATTCACCAGTGTGGGTACACGGCACGAGAAGAAGGTGCTCGCACGTGCAGTCGCCATCAATGAGGTTTGAAAGTGGACATCCCGTGTTGGCTTAACTGGTCAGAGCAAAGCATAACCTAGAGTCGCGAGGATCACGCTCCCAGGATTGAGTACCCAGGGAGAGTCGTCCTGGTCGTCAAACCCAAAGTGGCTGACTACTAGCTCCCCAAGACCCTGATGGACGGGGGAAGCTCCATCAACATCATGTACCTGGACACCTTTAGGCGGCTGCAGCTCCCATAGTCGAGGGTCGAATCGACCATGTGCACCTTCCGCGACATGGTCCTGGGTCAGAAGGCATATCCAATCGGCAAGGTGACGCTTCCACTCACCTTTGGCACCCCTCTAACTTTCGCACCGAGTGAATCATCTTCGACTTGGTGAACATTCGGAGCCCGTACCACTACATGTTGGGAAAGAAGGCATTCGCCAACTTCATGGTTGGCCCCTAATATGCCTACAACATGATGACGCTCCCGGGCCCACGCACCATCATCACCATCCATGGCGACACCGATATGGTTGTGGAATGCGAGGACAACGACACCAAGCTCACCGACGCCATCATCGCTGAAGAGACGAACCACGCCGATTAACTTGCAAAATAGGAGAGTGGAATTAACAAGGACAACCCAACGATCCCGAAGAAGCCCACAATGGCAAGCTCCACGCCAGCAATTGGCGAGGGGTAACCTCTGCAATTTCCATGGTGAAGGACTTAGGGTTTCGCGGAAAAGAACATGTTGGGGATTTCGTTAGATGTCGGGAAAACAATAGAGTCAAAGTCACCCGAATATTTGGAAATCACACTATTACAAGTTGCCTGGGAGTTTTTCGGTACCCTCGCTTGGGCTTCTCCCGTCCTATATATAATAGGCCGGGTCTCAAAGTTGTATGAGGATAGGTTTTACATATGCGTAATTACAATACCAACACAATGTTGGTTCATAGTCTCTTTCCTAATACAATCAAAGTCTTTGTCGACTGCTTCTTTGGACTATCATCTGAAATCTTCATGGGCCGGAAGCCTTTTACCCAGTATAGGGTAGTAAATCATAAGAGTCCGAGTAATCATACCTATGTCAGCAGCCTTCGAGGCATCCACGCACACCCGAACCGTCGAGCTTGTCCTAGGCGACTCGAGCTAGAAGGTCACCGTGGGGACAACATGAGCCTCACATAGGAAAGCATGCTCATTGAGTTTCTCCGTGAGAATCACGACATCTTCGCATGGAACCCATATGACATGCCTGGTGTCTCGAGGGAACTCGCTGAGCACAAACTTAACATTGACCCCAAGACGCGACCCGTCAAGCAACCATTGTGGCGCTTAAATGAAGAGTGCCGACGGGCAATCGCTGAAGAGGTGCATCGGCTACTCACCCCTGGGTTCATCCATCCCATCAAGTATTCTAAGTGGCTAGCAAATCTAGTATTAGTACTGAAACACCTTGAAGGATGTGTATCTATTACACTAACCTCAATAGTGCCTGCCCAAAGGAGGAGTTCATACTCCCACAAATAAACCAAATCATTAACTCAACCGCGGGGTCCGAGTCACGGTGTTTCCTAGACGCATACTCTAGATACAATCAGATAAAAATGGCCGTTGAGGACGAGGAGAAAACGGCTTTCATCACACTGTTCGGAGCCTTCTGCTACACTGCAATGACCTTCGGCCTAAAGAACGCCGGGGCGACTTACCAGCAGTGGACGCAGGAGTGCCAAGCGAGCCAAATTGGATGCAACATCCACATCTACATCAACAACGTGGTGGTGAAGTCGACTCGTCAGAGCAACCTGATCGTCGACCTGGCCAAAACTTTCATGAATCTGCAGAAGTACAACATCAAGCTCAATCCGGAGAAGTGCACATTTAGCTTGCCCACCGGCCAATTGGTGGGGTACGTGGTATCCAAGCAAGGCATTGAAGAAAACCCTTCCAAGCTCAACACCATCGCGCGACTCGGGAAACCCGAATGCCTGCATGATGTCCAGAAGCTGGTGGGGTGAATCACGGCTCTCAGTCGCTTCATTCCTTGGCTCAAAAAAAAGGCAACGCCTCTCTACCACTTGATGCGTAAGAACCCCACATTCGAGTGGGACAACAAGGCTGATAGCGCACTAATCATACTGAAAGAAGTGCTACTCGCGACATCGGTGTTCACCGTGCCCCTCAACAAGGAGCCAATGCTCGTGTACGTTGTAGCCTCCAATCGAGTCTTCAGCACCGTAATGGTCATCGAGCGTCCCGAAGAAGGCAAGGAGCGCCTCGCACAACGCTCGATGTACTACCTCAGTGAGGTCCTCACCGACTCGAAGCAACGCTACTCGCATTACCAAAAACTGGCCTACATGGTCTTCCGAGCCCAATGATGGCTCCCTCACTACTTCCAGGAGCATCCTATCACGATTGTATCCTTCACCTGGCTACAAGACATCATCCGCAATCGTGACATGACAGGGCGAGTCGCCAAGTGGGCCATCAAAATTGGCATCCACAATATCAAGTACGAGCCACGCAAGGCCATCAAGTTACAGGCCCTAGCATACTTCCTCATCGACTAGGAAGAGGCACATCAAACTGAGATGTTGCCCTACTTTCATTGCTGGTCCCTTCATTTCGACGGGTCCAAGAATGAGAACGGCGTGGGGGATGGAATCATCCTCATCTCACCCAAAGGCGACAAGCTATGCTATGTTCTATAGATAAACTTCACCCCCTTCAGCAACAACATGGCCGAATACAAGGCCCTCCTCCATGGCATGCGAGCTGCCAAGGAGATGAATGCCAATCGCCTCAAGTACTACGGCGATTCTGAACTTGTCGCTAGCCAAGTCGCCGGCACCTGTGATGTCATCGTCCTTAACATGATGGCATACCGCCAAGCAGTGGACTAGCTAGAGGCTACTTTGCTGGCTACTCTGTCGAATGGATAGATCGGCGGAAGAATGAAGAAGCTGACACGCTCTCACGCATCAGGTCTGCTCGCCAAGCACCACCACCGGGAGTCTTCCTTCACATCATCGACAAGCCCTTAGTCTCTCCCCCAAAGGATATTGACATCGGGATCCCACTACAACCTGACTCTACCCTGGACGTGACGATCATAGAGTCAAGCGACTAGACTGAGCCCTACATTGATTACCTTGAGCACCAAATCCTTCTCAAGGACGAGACTAAAGCACGTATGATCGTGAGCACTTCGAGTACTTTGTCATCATCAATGGCGATCTCCACAAACGAAGTGTGATAGGCGTGTACCAGCGGTACGTCTTGCCAGAAGAGGGTCGAAAGATCCTATAGGACATCCACGCTGGGGACTACGGCCACCATGCTAGTGCAAGGTCTCTAGTCGCCAAGGCCATGTGCCACGAATTCTACTGGCTCATGCCCACGCCGACACCATCGACATCGTCCAGTGTTGTGTCGGGTGTCAGAAATACACCAACCAGACGCACATCCCTAGTTAGGCTCCTAAGACTATTCCCATTACATGGTCATTCCCCGTATGGGGCATCGACACGGTGGGAAGGTTCAAAATCGCTACATCCTGCTACACCCACCTCTTAGTCGCAGATGACAAGTTCACGAAGTGGGTCGAGGTGAATCCCATCAAGAAGTGTGATGACAAGATCACCACCAAGTTCCTACGCGAACTCATGTACCGGTACGACTACCCGCATAGCATCATCACCAACAACTGCACGAACTTTTCCAAGGGTTTCATGGACGAGTTTTGGCAAGAACACGGGATCCGACTCGACCTCGCCTCTGTCGCCCATCCCGAGTCGAACGGCCAAGTGGAGCGCGCCAATCAGAGCATCCTCCATGGACTCAAGCCACGACTGTAGGTCCCCCTCAAGTGCACGCAAGGCTGTTGGGTCGAAGAACTCCTTTAGTACTATGGGGCATACGCACCTCCGTCAACCGGTCGACAGGGTTCACCCCCTTATTCATGGTGTATGGTGCCTAAGCAATCATTCCAACTGACCTCGAGCATGACTCAGCCCGGATCATCAACTACGCGGAGGAAGAGAATGAAGTCTCCCGTCAAAACAGGATCAACCTGCTCGACGGGGCGCGCAACCTGGCTCGCTCCCCCACCACCATCTACCAGCAAGGTCTCCGCCACTATCACAGCCTCTGAATCCGGATCGCACCTTCTAGGAGGGTGACCTCTTCCTACGACTCATCTAGGACAAGAAGGGCATGCATAAACTCTCTCCCCCATTGGAGGGGCTATTCTCCATAGGGCGAGTCCTTGGCAACATCGCCTACTACCTCATCGACGTCTGTGGTGATGGCAAGCTCGACGTCGAACGACAATGGAATGTGAACCTATTTCGCAATTTCTACACCTAGAACAACAACTTGTACACTCCTGTACCCATGATGAAAATAAAATATATTGTGTCCACAAATTGTGTTTACTTGCCACCTCGTGTGCCAGTCGCACTCGTCTAACATAGCACATATGCTAACACCGGTCGCCAACCCTTGGTAGGGCGACTCGGTATGGCCAAGTAGTGTGGTTCAAGGGCACCGAGGTCACTCGAGCCTTGCATCGTCGACAAAAATGCCAAACTGGGAGCCACCATCGGAGTCGCCTCGCTCGACTAGCTCTCCAAGCCAAGACGACTGGCTATGCTTCCCACATCACCCTGTCCTCCTCATCCTTGGACATAGTGATTCGAACGGTTAAGTACCACGCTCGAGGACTCATCAAACACAAACCCGCACGCGCCCCAAGAAAACACCAAGTATGAGAGTGTGCCTTGGAGTCGCCAAGTGACTGGCTCCTCGAGCCAAGAAGAGACACACGCTACACATTAACAGCGCATCACGTCCTTCCTACCTTGGGAAAATGACTCGAGCCATGAAGTACCACGCTCGGGGACTCGTCAACACAAACCCGCATGAGCCTCGGGAAAACACCAAGTACAGAGTACTCCTTGGGGTCACCCCACGACTGGATCCATGAGCCACTACAAGTTGACCTAAGCTACTTGAACAGCTTCCAAACATACCATCCCTGCTAACCACATGCATGCGACTACGAGAAAGAATGCTCGGGGACTTGATCACAAATCCCGAATACATCACACTCAACTACTTACCCAACTGATCCACGTCTCTCAAATGAGTCGATTGAGACAAAACAAATCAGAATCAACTTGCAAATTGCAAAATACCTCATTCATTCAACTCGTACCAAGTATCTTTACAAAAGGCCAATTGGAAATAAATTCACATTACATGAGCATCTCTCATTCTGTAGGCTTTGATGAAGAAGCCTCATACGCGCCCTGACCCTCACAAAGGGCTTCCACAGGTTGATCGGATAGGTCAATAGTGATTTCGCAATCACCGATTGGAATGGCTGCTCCGACGGAAGGTCTCGGTACTTCAGCTCGGCATCGCCTGGCGCTAGTTGTGTCTCCTGGTACAGCAGGAGGCCGCTCATCAACAACACGTGCTCCATGTACGGAGCGGCCTTCACATTAAGCGCAAGGACACTAGAGATCTCTACTTTGCCTGTCACCGAAGGGAACCCGCTGGTGACATCGTCGAGCTCAAAGTCCTCCAGGAAGTGGGCAAGGCCAAGGCTCAGCATTGCGGTCGCCCCACAATGGAATGTGGAGTGCATCATCCATTCCACAACTGCAGGCACTTCTTAGAGGTACTTCCACACCTCTGTAAACCCCCCAGGAACCACCTCGGTGAGAGTGATACCCTGGAGGATGGTGTGGACGCATATCTCCAACGCCGTGGCCGCGTTCAGCATCATCGTCATGCACTGCTCGGCGGTAAACCCTTGCACTGTTGGATCCTTCTGGCCTATAACATCTGCAAGGTGTTAGCGAATCAAGTTTCGATGGAAAATTCGCTCGGGAACTCAACCCACTCAGAGACTCGCCAATCGTAAGGAAATGCGTAAAAAATACCTACCAAGGAGTTTGCGGTAGTTCTCCATGATGAACTTCTCTAGCGAGGAGAACTTCCCCTACAGCTCCATGATAATGGAGTTGGAGGCCTGGTGATCCTCCTTCACTGCCACGACCGCAGCCTTGGATTTCTCCTCCAACGTGGATACCGCAGCCTTCGCCGACTACAGTTCCACCGCCAAAGCCTTGGCCTTCTCTTCTGCTATGATTGCCAAAGACTTCGCAGGATCCAGATCAGCAATAGGCACATAGCCCTCGTGGGCCTTTGCAAGCGTGGAGGAATGGTCATATGCACAAAGAAAACACCGAGTCAATACTCGCCACGACACTGGCCAGAGACATCTCAAGATAGCAACTCACATCTGGCAGTTCGGAGATGGTGATTAGCATGCTGAGCCACCTTCAGGTCCCGCTCCATTGGCTCCATTGCGGCTTACCGTTCAGCCAACTCGTGTTGTAACCCAAAAGAAAAAGAAAAAATTCCATATCAGCGACAATTTTCAAAACTCGACTAGCTATTTCCTAGCGACCACCCTCGGGGACTGGGGGAATTTAGGTTCTAGAGTGTCCAGTCGCTAAAATTTAGCAACTAGACCCTCGGGGACTAGATATACCTAGAGGGCTCCACCCAGCAAATGATGGAGCTCGATCGCGTCCATGGAGGGCAGCAGAAAAGCCATCCCACTAGGATGCTACGACATAAACCTGACGTGGCCGTCGATGGCCTCAGCCATGGTCGGCGACTGAGTATCAACGGCTACGGTCGATGCCTTCGTGACAAACCCCGGGAAAGTCACGGTTGTCGCCACTGGCGTGCTGGCCTGTGAGGATGCCTTTGTTGGCGGATCGGCCTTCACGGGCTCTTCCTCGTCCTCCTCGAGGAAGCTTCCCTTTAGAGGGGTCGCGACATCGGCCTTCTTCATGATCGCCATGTCCGCTTCGGCAGGATCGGCCTTCTTCTTCTTGGCACCCGCGTTGGGCCCCTCTGTGGTTTCCCCTTCCTGTTATTGGAAGGGTCATCCCCAAGCTCGACGCGGCTCTTCGGGACCTTCACCACCGTGGCCGTGCTTGATTTTCTTGGGACCACTCCTACAAACACATGACTATCAGCGACTCATAAATTCTGAGGCAAGTTAACAAAATAAAGCAAGTGAAGAACCAAAAGAACTCACTTGGAGACTAGGAGAGTTCGTAATCCCATGCTGACATGCACGGGCTTCTCTAGTTCGGGCCTGATCGGTCGCGACAAGCCTAATTAGGTCATACTTGCTTGTCACCACAGCTTTGGGGGATCCTTTGGCTCGGCAGTGGGTTTGGATGGTATCGGGGCTCACTTAGATCTTTCCTCCCTGATGATTTATAGGTCATGATCCTCCTCTTTGAGGCTATGACTAGCTTTGGCTTCATGGCACTTCTGGCCGCGCATCTTTTGACCCACCAAGGGAGGTTCATGCTCCTCCTCGGCCTCTTCCTCCTCCTCCTCTTCTTTGTTGGAGGCATATCCATCCTCCTCGTCGAGGATCTGCGCCAGAATCTTCTTGTCTAGCGGAGGCAGCTAGTGTTCTGGGATCTGGAGAGTCTACAAACAAGTACAATGCACGAGTCAGATAAGCGACTCAAAAATGCGATCGAGATAAGAAATGACTTCGAGTGAATGAAAATATTTACTATGGGGGCTGGCCAGTCGTTCGGCTTATACGAACTGATACCTTCCTGGAGATCAGTGAAGGGCTCCTCCATGATCTTCTTTAAAGCCACGACATAATCTTCCATGACTCAAAAATCTGGACTTGCCCTGGTAGGGTTGGATCGCCCAACGGGCTCGGGTAGCAAGCAACACTAGTCATCGCCCGAGCCAATAGTTGAAGAGGTTAATCGTCTTCAACCCGTTGTCTTCAAGTTCGGCCATCTGAGCGCACAATTCGGTCACGACCGCCTTCTGGGCCTTGGGAAGTTTCTTCATCGACAACTGGCGCGGATTGCTCTACTCCATGATGTATGCCGAGATGGCCACCTCTCTGGCCGAGGTCTACTCCTTGGCATAGAACTAGTACTTCTTCCACTCACTGGCTACTTTCTTGTAGAAGCTGGCGTGGGGCTTCATCTAGAAGGTAATGCTGCCAGCTGCCAGCAAGGGCCCGCCTTTTCCCTCTCGACTGGCCCGGCTATGGAACAGCTTGATCCGGAGCGGGAAGTATGGGTGGCAAACCAAGTAACTGTTGGGTCCGCAACATAGAAAACAAAAAAATTCCTACGGTGTGAACTACACGCCAAGATCTATCTACTAGGTACAAAGCAACGGGTGGACATACATCCAACGAGAACTTACCCTCGTAGACAACGAGCTTTGTTAACGAGTAGGAACTCGTGGTTGATGTAGTCGTACACTTTCCGATCTCAAGATCATGATGAAGTCCAGCAGGTCCGGCTCCAGCACGTCCATCAGATCCAGCTCCAGCACCACCAAGTCCAGCACCGCAAAGCAGTGGTGCATCCGTGATCGCACACACGTCCGGTACCCCGACAACCTCCATCCCTCACTCCAGCAAAGCAGCGGAAGCAGCAACTCCTTTCTAGATAAAGCCACCGGGAACATGTATCTCGCTAATCCGAGACCATGGGGAATAATACTAGAGGGGGAGAGAGATCCTTCACAAGGAGGTGTGTGTATGAAGGTGTGAGAGGGGGGCCTTTTATAGGAGGAGGAGGTACCTCCCCATGGTCGCCCCAAGAGGTGACCCCTCACCTTCTCATTCATGTGGTGGTAACTCCCTCCACATAAATTTGCCCCTTCACATTCTCTTTTAAAGTCCCCACTTTAAATGCATTAAATTTCTCCAAATTTAATGCTCTCTCATTTAATAAAACTCTTTTATTAATTTTATTCAGAATTTTGTTAATTACTTTAATTAACAAACATTCACATAAAACCCCCTGCAACATTTCAATATTACATGCAGAACCAATTTTAGCAATTTCACCCGAAACAGTTTCGGTGTCTATTGAAATAATTCCAGCGCTTTCTTAAATCTTTATCTGAAACATATTTGCTCCAAATGGTGTCGGTATCCCTTAAGTGTGTCACCCTACGGTTCGCGAATAATGCAGACATGATCGAGACCCCTCTCAGATCAATAATCAGAAGCGGGACCTAGAGATCCATACTGACTCCTACACATTCAACGATGACTTCTGTGATTGTGAGAACCTTTAACGCTAGTAACTAAATCCTTTTGTCTCGCGATATATTACATGTCCGAGATTCGATCATCGGTATCTCCATACCTAGTTTGATCTCATTACCGACATGCACTCTTTTCTTGTTCCCGTGATATAACATTCTAGTGATCACATCACTTGCTTGCAAGCTATTTCAATGTGATATCACCGATAGGGCCCAGAGTATATCTATCCGTCATCGGGATGGACAAATCCCACTCTTGATCCATGAGCCTCAACATAACACCTTCGTAGCACTGAACCCACCTTTATAGTAATATAAACATAATGACTTTGATCGTAATGCTATACTTCGGATGAATGTTCATCACATCATTCCACCAATGGTGTGACCTTGTTATTAACAACATCCAATGTCCATGATCAGGAAACCTTGATCATCTTGTTAATCAACAAGCTAGTATATAAGAGAGGCATAACTAGGAACCCTTTTTGTTTATTAAACACACATGTATTGATGTTTCCGATCAATACAATTCTAGCATGTAAAATAAACATTTATCATAAACATGGAATAAGATAATAACCACTTTATTATTGCCTCTCGGGCATATTCCCTTCAGTCTCCCACTTGCACTAGAGTCAATAATCTAGTTTGAAAAACCTTGAGTATTAAACACCTATGGTTTTCTGGTGTTGCATATACGCTATTGCTAGTGGTTAACATAATCTCTAGATCTGACAGTTTCAGGTCCGTGTGTATTTGCATGTCTCTGCGTCTCTACGCATCACTCATTCTCAAATGAGATGGCATTGTATAGATTTGGTCCTTTGGTGAGACCTTTAGTTCGTTCGGCTCAAAATATGTTGATATTATTGTCACACAATATATCTTCATAGTATTAGCCCACTTTGAACCACACCTAGTTTGATAACAAACTACTTAACACAAATGCCCTCCTATGCTGCTACTATAGCAGTCATATACTTAGCCTTTTGTTGTAGTATCCGTCACAATATCTCAACTTTGGAACTCATCCAAATCCATCATGGAACATCCTTTCCATTATATTGTGCCACCCATAGTTTAACTTGAGATAAATTTAATTTGTATCTTGTGACAAAACTAGTATCGATGTAACACTTTACAATGAACTACCTTTAACTATTTGTCACTTATACATGATATATTCTTAGTTCTTCCAAAGCTCATAAGAATATCTTTACTATTGTCCAATGATCATCTTATGAATCATTCTGGTATATGCTCATAACATTTAGAGCATAGGACATTCTGGATATATACATATCATGGTATAATCGATCAAAATCTTCATGTGATTTTACTCACCAAGTGTTGAAACACTTGAATTTTGATACAATCCTTTCCATGCAGCAAGAACCTTTCTTGTTGTTTCCATATTGAACCCTTTCCATATCTCATATATGTATGTCTGGCACAACCATATTTGCACCTCAATCTATCCATATAGATATTGATGCCAAATATTTCGGGTTTGCCCAAGTCTTTCATCGAAATATCATTTTAATGAAATTCTTAACTTGTGTCAATACAAGATACATCATTTCCAATCAACAATATGTCCTCTACATAATGTATTAGAAATATGTCTCAGCGCTCCCACTTAATTTCTTGCAAATGCAAGCATCTTCATCATCTCCGATGAATTTAAACTCTTTTAACAGTTTCATCATGGTGAAGATTCCAACTCCGCTATGCTTACTTCAACTATTGAAGTTTACATGCCCTTTTAGCACCCTTTGAATTAACAAAACCCTTTGGACCGTGTCATGTACACGTCCTAGGTAACCGTTCTATTAGAAGAACATTGTTTTGTTTATTCAACTACCATATACCAAATTATACGTGGTGGTTGCTACATTAATCCGTCAAGACTAAATATCGCTATGAAAGATCAAATCTTGTCATAGTCAACTCCTTGAACATTGTCGTAAACTTCTTTCCGACATGTCGACTATTTCATAGATGTTAAACATCCATGTCTATTTCTTTATAGATCCAAACACAACCGATAGGCTTCACGCCTTTCCGGAGGGTCTTCTAAGTTCAGAAACTTGTTTTCTCGTGTATGGATACTATCATGGATTCTATGACTTCTAGTCATTTTATGGAGTCAGGGCCCATCATCGCTTCTTTGCATGTAGTCGGTTCATCATTGTCAAAACAATAACGACTTGCTTATCAAATCTTATTATTTGATTCTTACCAACCCACACGGTTCTATAGGAACTCTAATCTCCGAGATCACACCTTTTGTAATCACGAGAGCCATGAGCATTGTGACCGCCACCGGGACACTTTCCGGCGCTGCGCTACTTAGCAATATAGCTAAGGTTCAACAACCTTATCAAAGTTCTATTGTCCTCCCACTTAACTTTTCACGCAAAATTCCTTCTCAAGAAACTTGACGTTCCAAGTAACAAACTCTTTTGTCCTCGGTGTTATGGAGAAATTCCCAACAAATTCTTTGGGATAACCTACAAAGATGTGCTTATCCGACTTTGGTTGTAAACATTTTACTTATGCATAGCATACCAAAATTTAAGAAAAGACAATTCGGGTTTTATCCCAAACCATAACTTATATGGTGTCATTTCAACGGATCACGATGGTGCTCTTTTCAGTGTAAAAGCGGTAGTCTCTAAAGCTTTAATCCTTAAAACATAATGGCAGTTTTATAAATGACACCCTTGATCTTACCATGTCAAACATGGTTTGATTTTATCTCTCGAATATGCCATACTCCTATGGTTTATCGGGAAACATAAATCATGGAACAATTCCTCAAGTCTTAGGTGTTTTTGCTAAACATGTAACTCAAATATCTTCCTTTATGATCGAATCATAAACTCTTTATTTTCTTGTTATAATGATTTTCCACTTCATCTTGAAAGTCTTTGAACAATTTTCAAATGTTTCATACTTCTTCCTTATTAAGTAAATATACAGATATATTCACTCAAATTTTCGGAGAAAGTATATGAAGAAAAAAGATCCATCGCATATGGCTACACATAATGGACTATGCACATCAGCATGCACAATTTCTAATAAGCTAGTCATCCGTTCCTCTTTGGCCTATGAACGGAGTTTCAATTATCTCGAGGAAAGTCTCACAAGCGTCAATTGATCAAAATCAAGGACTCCAAAATTCCATCAACATGGATTTTCTTCATGTTTTCTTTCAAATATAATTTAAACAGCAATGTCACTTCATAAGTGATATTTCAATCATTTGTCTTGCGACATTTTAGCAACAGTGTTTATGGATGTGATTTCTCCAACTAGACTTGTAAAAGTTCATCCATCCTTTATGGAATACGGTAATTATTTGAACAGCCATTGTTCTCATAATACCGGAACAAAATAACAATTATTTAAACAAATCTTGAAGGCTAGGTTTGACGACAACGAAAAGCACAATAACACTTTATTTGTTTTCGATGAACATCATCACTCATTCTCTTGCTAGTTACTTAGGCCATTGTAGTTCATGAATTGCGTTGTCCTGTATGACACTTCATACCAACCAATTCGGTATCCAATACCGGTATCCAATACCTAAGAACCACATTGTTTAACAAGCAAGGAATATAGCCATAACATGTATATCTTCTATATACCTAAGTTGGACATCTCCAACCTTTTATTTTCTGCCAAATATTTTATAGATTCTCTTTCAGCAATTCCTTTTTCTTTTAAAAGAATCTATCAACATCAATAGTAGTGTCATCAACATGACACATGGTACAAAGCGTATATAGTCAACTACTAATACCTTTGGACTTGCACTTTGAAGTGGATCACCATCATCAAATGTTTGGTGTTCTTTCAAAAATCCATTCTTTAGTAATCTATTAGTGTAGTAAACATTTTACTTACATCTTCTATTCATCCTTATCATGACAACTTTCATGATCAAGCTACTATAGCTTATAAGGAAGAATCACGAGTATAATATCAGTTCCCAAAACCCTTTTGGTAGATTCGGATGCCTAGCATCTCCATCCTTCACAAATTCTCATACAATATGAGAACATGTATTTTGCTAAATTATACTCTATCAAAATGCAACCAAAAACATTGTTTCAGATATCACAATATCTTTCACACATGATGGTTTTTGAAACAATTTCCAGCTCCAATATAATCTTGATATTAAAACAACTTTTTGAATATCAATAATCATGGAGGCAAACATGATACTTTAGATACTAACATTGGAATTCTTACTCTTGATTTAATACTACTTATTAAACTTCATGGAGTAAATAGAGTTTGCTGAAAGTTTGCAATAGGACTTATAAACTTTAAATTGACATTCAAAACAATACGATACCAGTTCGTAAAGTAAATATCTAGAATTCTATAGTTCTATTATCTCAAATAAAAAATAAGCATAAGGTAGAAAACGAATGCCAATGACTACAACAAATTATGAAAATTCACTTCGATTTAGTTTATGACAAATTGAGTTCGACTAATCCAAATTAGAAATGAACTCCCACTCAAAAACGACATCCCTCATGCCTTTTTGGTGATTACATGAACCAAATCCACTACACCAAGTCCGATCATCACGTGAGTCGGTGTAGCTTCAAAGGTGAGCATCAATATGGTCATCACATCAACTATATGACTCATGCTTAACCTTTCGGTCCGTGTTCCGAGGCCATGTCTATACATGCTAGGCTCGCCAAGTATGAACCTTAGTATTCGCATGTGTAAAACTGTCTTACACCCGTTGCATGAAAGCGTAGATTTGAGAACACCCGATCATCACGTGATGTATTGAAACACGATCCATAGAACGGTGCATACTCAAGGAAGAACACATTTTATCTTGATATCTAAATGAGGGATCATCTTACAATGCTACTAAAAGCGCCAAACTAGCAATATAAGATGCAAACATCTAATGTGTAAAGTGAGATGATATGGTCCATGCATTTGATCTCTATCACTTGCATCATGGTATGATCTCTATCATTCCTTTGTGTGTAAGGCCAAGGTCTATGGAACTTACATGTTAAGTGAGTTGTAAGAGTATCTATCATACATCTACTTATAACAATACCATATCAATACACTAGCCCAGCAACGATCTAAACTAGACGCCTCTAATTTATCAATTGCAAGTTTTACGTGGCTTAGGGCTTTCGGAGATAGAATCGTTCTTACCTACGAACATGGAACCATAACGAGGATAACCAAGTTATTAGCAACTCGTTGTAAATCAGATATTGACTATAGTAGGAGAGACATACACCCGCCAGCCACTTATGCAAAACTAGTTGCATGTCAGTCGTGGAACCGGTCTCATGTACGATGACATGTAAGGTTGGTCCGGGCCGCTTCATCCCACTATGCCACCAATATCCAAAATACATAGAAGATGCAATCACATGATCATCATCGCCCACATATCAACATATGTGTACTACCCGTGCTAAGCACCTACTCATAGATCAGGCTCTGATACCACTGTTGGGTCCACAGCATAGAAAACAAAAAATTTCCTACGGTGTGAACTACACGCCAAGATCTATCTACTAGGTACAAAGCAACGGGTGGACATACATCCAACGAGAACTTACCCTCGTATACAACGAGCTTTGTTAACGAGTAGGAACTCGTGGTTGATGTAGTCATACACTTGCCGATCTTAAGATCGTGATGAAGTCCAGCAGGTCCGACTCCAGCACGTCCATCAGATCCAGCTCCAACACCACCAAGTCCAGCACCGCAAAGTTGTGGTGCATCCGTGATCGTACACACGTCCGGTACCCCGACAACCTCCGTCCCTCGCTCCAGCAAAGCAGCGGAAGCAGCAACTCCTTTCAAGATAAAGCCACCGGGAACATGTATCTCGCTAATCCGAGACCATGGGGAATAATACTAGAGGGGGAGAGAGATCCTTCACAAGGAGGTGTGTGTATGAAGGTGTGAGAGGGGGGCCTTTTATAGGAGGAGGGGAGGGTACCCCTCCCCATGGCCGGCGCCCCAAGGGGTGACCCCTCACCTTCTCATTCATGTGGTGGTAACTCCCTCCACATAAATTTGCCCCTTCACATTCTCTTTTAAAGTCCCCACTTTAAATGCATTAAATTTCTCCAAATTTAATGCTCTCTCATTTAATAAAACTCTTTTATTAATTTTATTCAGAATTTTGTTAATTACTTTAATTAACAAACATTCACATAAAACCCCCTGCAACATTTCAATATTACATGCAGAACCAATTTCAGCAATTTCACCCGAAACAGTTTCGGTGTCTATTGAAATAATTCCAGCGCTTTCTTAAATCTTTATCTGAAACATATTTGCTCCAAATGGTGTCGGTATCCCTTAAGTGTGTCACCCTATGGTTCGCGAATAATGCAGACATGATCGAGACCCCTCTCAGATCAATAATCAGAAGCGGGACCTCGAGATCCATACTGACTCCTACACATTCAACGATGACTTCTGTGATCGTGAGAACCTTTAACGCTAGTAACTAAATCCTTTTGTCTCGCGATATATTACATGTCCGAGATTTGATCATCGGTATCTCCATACCTAGTTTGATCTCGTTACCGACATGCACTCTTTTCTCGTTCCCGTGATATAACATTCTAGTGATCACATAACTTGCTTGCAAGCTATTTCAATGTGATATCACCGAGAGGGCCCAGTGTATATCTATCCGTCATCGGGATGGACAAATCCCACTCTTGATCCATGAGCCTCAACATAACACCTTCGTAGCACTGAACCCACCTTTATAGTAATATAAACATAATGACTTTGATCGTAATGCTATACTTCGGATGAATGTTCATCACATCATTCCACCAATGGTGTGACCTTGTTATTAACAACATCCAATGTCCATGATCAGGAAACCTTGATCATCTTGTTAATCAACAAGCTAGTCTATAAGAGAGGCATAACTAGGAACCCTTTTTGTTTATTAAACACACATGTATTGATGTTTCCGATCAATACAATTCTAGCATGTAAAATAAACATTTATCATAAACATGGAATAAGATAATAACCACTTTATTATTGCCTCTCGGGCATATTCCCTTCAGTAACTCTCATAGAAAGTGAGGAAGACCTCTAGCTTCTCGATACTATGCAGCCCTAAATTGGAAGGCTTGATCTGGTAGAAGCGAAGGAATTGTCTACAGAAAATGGAGGTGGGGAAACCTAGCCCGCATTCTAGATGGCTGACGTAGGAGATAAACTCTCCGGATCACTACTTTGGTTCGCTCTCGCCCACGGGCGGAACTCGCCAGTGACCCTTTACAAGGATGCATGCATCCTAGAAGGACTGCAGCAACAGCGTGGTGCATTTGGACTTGGTCCAGGCGGGTGCCATGAGAACAATCTGGTTTGAGATCTAGATCTGGATCGGATGCTGGCACAAAAAGGAAGAAAGAAGAAGAATGGGGAAACACGGGTGAAGATCCGTACTTTTATCCGCCACTCTCCTTATATAGCAGCGCTACCCGGTGATCACGGGCTAGTTGTTGCTTCGTGGTAATTCCGCCGGAGTTACCGTTAGAAATTACCTAACGGCTAGTTTGACTAAGTTGACAGTCCAACTTCGATCAAATTGATCACTCGACTCGCTAACTTCACTTTCCCATTCCAATCGCTTGGGCAAGGCAACTCGAGCACCAAGTGACTCACCTAGCTGCGAATGAGAACATACTGACGCTTCTCCCTTCATTGGAGGAGTTCGTCACCGATTTGACTAGGCATCCACTCGGACTCGCCTACTCCAACTGCCAAGTTGACACCTTCGCCGAACCCCTGACGCACATGGGGACTACTGATGGGGATATACCAATCAGGGTATGCCCATAAGGAGGATTCGACTGGCCCAGGACCATGACGAATGGGCCTGCTGGCATGACGACTAGAAGGAGACTTCAATGAAGCCCGGCAACTAGAAGTTGAAGGCCCAAGACCTTAGTCAGGCCTAGTAGGATTAGGTCAAACCCTCCGAAACCTAAATTGATTCGGTTGATATCTTTTAAACCCTAGCAAGGTGACCCTATATAAACCTCCCGAAGGTACTCATTGTACTCACGAGCTATTAGCTACTCCATCCAAGTGACTCGCTGCCTAGCCGCCGAGCTCACCCACCTTGTAATCCACTCGTAATCAATACAATCAAGCAGGAAGTAGGTCTTTACACTATGGGAGCGAACCTGGGTAAATACCTGTGTGTGCCCTCAATCTCGATCCGCAGATGGCGACTCGCTCTTTCCCCCAATCGACTCAATCGCTACCCCTAGTAGCAATTGCCTTGGCCATTCCCACAATAGGAGGAGTAGATTGGTGGTAGCGTCCACGCGGGGAGGGGAGGAGCTAAAATGTTTGTCCTGCCAAACTCCCTCGCATATATAGGGCCCTAACGGTCCAGCGTAAAAACCCTAATACATGTGGGCTCGCTGTCAAAAATTGTGGGCCCCTTTAAAAAAATTAAAGGCCCACACCATTTTAAAGGGTTTCGCATGGGGAAACTTTCAATGCCAAAACCATAAAGAAGTGGTTATTATAAGGGTTTGGGATTTTTAGGGATCTATTAGAGCATCTCTAATAGACACCATAAATGCGTGAACTATATAACATGTTTATAGTCCACGGAAAATGATTTTTACCATTCAAAAACTGCTCGCGTGGAACAGATCCCGCAAAATCAATCTGTGTTCTCTTTCATGGGCCATGTTTGTGGGATATGTTTCGTGCGAGCAGTTTTTGAACGGTAAAACTCGTGATTTCATGGCATATGCAAATTGATTCAATCAAAAAATAAAATAAATAGTTCGTATCAAATAATCATCCACATTACAATATTATTCAAATCAAATTACAATAGTTCCAATCGAATAATTAAACAAATAGTTCAAACATAGGCCAAATAAATGTTCATGTCACACATACACAAATGGGATATCAAATGTTGATCATTGGTGGCCATGTATCGCCTAGTGGTGGTCGATGAGATCCTGTCAGAGCTGCTCATGGGTGGCTTCATATTCAATTTGCTGGTAGGACTCAATAAAAGCTTGAATGTGATTAAGATTCATTTGTGGTTTCACTTAGCTACCAACATTGTCATAGAAGCACTCCAAGTCTAACCCTCTCTCATCCTCGATGATCATCTTGTGAAGAATGACACAACATGTCATGATGTTCTTGAGGGTTTTCATGTCCCAAAAACAAACAGGATCTCATATAATAGAAAATCTAGCTTGCAAAACACCGAAAACTCTCTCAATATACTTCCAGGCTGGCTCTTGTGCCTTGGGAAATTCAGTTTATTTCCTTGATTTCGGATCATGGATGGTATTCACTAAAGTTTCCCAATCAAGATATATGTTATCGGCTAGATGTAGCCCATTGTGTAGTCATGCTTCATGACTTTGTAATTGCAAGAAGGAGCATCTCCATTGGCAAGTTCTGCAAATAGATGTCATTTAGTGTCATATCCTAACCCCGGGGAGGGTCAGAAAGCCCGGATACGGGACTCCACGGGTTTTTCCTCTGGAGAAGTCAGGGGCCTGATCCTGGCTACCGCCCCAGGGGCTCGAACCTACGGGGACACGACCCCTGAAAAGGCACACCACACCAGGACAACAGCCGGCCTTTGCATGGACGACTAGAGATCCTAGCTAGCCCACAAGACGGCACCCCGGATATTAGAGAAACTCTGGGCGGGGAATATGTACTAGTACTAGCAGGTGGCAGGCTTTGTCTAGCCTGAACCGCATGCTACTTTGCATGAGCACAGCGTGAGGAACAACGGTCGTAGCACAGACACTACATGTTGAGCACATGCGCCTAGTGCTCAGCTGTGTGGCATCAACCCACGGTCGCGTGTAGCCAACCATTGTGATGACCCCTTGTCCATATAAAGGAGGCCCAAGTTGAACTAAGATAGAGGAGAAGGAGATTTTAGACTAGAGAACCTTCTAGGAGAAGCAACCCAGTGTAACCTTATGATAATCAGATAGTAGCTAGTTGCAGGACGTAGGGATCTGCTCACTTCGGACCTGGACCTAGGTAAAAAACATGTGTCTCTCTGTGTGATTGTCTTCATCTAGCTCGTTGATCGAGCTCGCCGGATGTTGCGCCCCTGGCCGAACAATAAAGGGGGACTCATACCCCTGGTGTCGAAAATCAAGAAACGACATCTAGCGCACCAGGTAGGGGGGCGCTTGCACGACTACCTTGGTTGGCAGCAGCATAACCCGCATACATAAACCAGAAAGAAGATCTGAATGCCATTGGTGGCATCCCCATCGGCCCGAGGAAGCCTATCATCCCTACGGCCCCTCAACTATGTCGGGGTGTGATTACCACTGCCCCCCATGTAATCACTGAAACTTCATCGAGCGAGTCATCAGGAGATACTGCTCCCGCACCTCCCGTAGCCCGTGGTTTGGAGAAGTTCTTCCTGAGAACTGCAGGGTGAGGTCTCGCTACCTAAAGGGAACATGGCTTCCACCCTTTGAGCTCACCCCCTTCCACCTTGGGAGGAGAGTGAACCCCCCACCCGCGGCGATAAGACGCATTCACCTGTTCGGTGCTAGGTGGGATAGGAAGCACCAAGCAAGTTGCGGGTGCCCCCTTTTCATGTTGTAGAGAGAAAGGGGCATAGGGGACGAGTCACACGCAGTGGGCCTGCTCCTTGGCGAAGAGTGTTCCCTCCCAGCGGATGACTTACATCCCCTGGGAGCTGAAGGTGCTCTCTGAGTGGGTCTAGGAAGTTGCGCCCGGCAAACTCAGTGGAGCATCGCCGCTTTCAGGCTCGGGGGCTCCATAAAAACAAGGCATCATGACTCAGGGTTACCCGGGACACACGCGCACGAGAGAGTTTTTCTAAACCCCTTGACACACGCGCTATTGGAGGTCCCCAAACCTCCACTCGGGGTGCCTATCCGGGCTTGCCCGCGAATGGTCTCACCAGGGGGGAATCCCACCTGTGAGCAGAACATGAAGAGGGTGCCCTCCTCAAAAAGTGGTCTTGTGCGAACGGAAAGCCCCGTAGTGCAAGTATTGTCTATAGAGACATATCCCATGGATGGACATGGATGAAGTGGTTTGTCACGCACTCATCTTGATTATCGTCCATCTGGGCTGTCTCGCTAATGGGGATCGCATTAAGAATGGTCGCATCTTTCTCAGATTGGCTCTCGCGGGGGCACCGCCATGGACGAGCACACATACAGAGTCATGGGGCCCTCCACGCATGTGTTTCTCGAGTGAGCCTCCGGGATCCCCGCGATATGCACCTCCCCGCGTGGCGACTAGAGAGAGGTGTCGAGTAAGTCCGAGGAATGGGGTCTTAGCCAACGTGTGCTTGCCGTGAAGTGTCCTATTAGGTCACCACGGTCTGCACCTCCCCCCATGGAGTGGTGGGAGAAAGACGATAACCAGCCCCAAAGAACAGAAGCAAGCCTCACCCCACGATTGCCCTCCCTGGGATGGGAGCCGGCTAGGGGTGAAGTTGTGGAAGGAAAGACATAACCTGGCTACCACCCTCCCATGTACGGAAATGAGAAAAAAAGGAGGTGCCGGTTGCAACCTACCTGTAGGCACCTCCCTATTTCAGTCAGGAGAGAGGTTGCAACCCTACACCTGCGAAGCAAGTCAAGCCCAACCAGCGCATCCTCTTCTTCTCCCCAGAAGAAGGTACCCGGGCAGGGAATATTCTTCCTGAAGTAGGAGTAGGCGGGGAATGGGATCCAAGGCACCGGGAAACAAACATGATGCAAGGGGCGCCAAGGCCCAAGTTCAAGCTACAAACAATTTGAGATACAAGCACCGCACTAGGCAAGTCTAAGACTGTCCTACCGAGGCAGGGTGGGCGAGGGTGTTGTCTAGTCTTCGGATCAGCGGCCCATCGTCTGCACCACCTTGTGCACTATTGGCTTCATGACATCTTTGGAGGCCTTCAAGTTTGCTCCAGGGGTTGGGTCCCTGAAGATCACCTCGGGATTGAACCCGGGAAGGTGGTGGTGGAGCCTGGACAGCACCAACTTGGCCACTTATGCCACCACCTCCTTCTCCTTGTTGTTTAGCATGGTGTCAATGGCCGTGCATAGACACTTCACGTGGTACAGCAGCGCCCAGAAGAAGAAGGAATGCACGTTGAATTTGTCCCTGTTAGGGAGGCCGATGGGATCCACCCGAAGGCGGGGGAGCATTTCGTCCAAATAGGAAGTCGTGTCTAGCAAGGCGGTGGTGCATGCACCTTTCTGCTCCTTCTCAGAGGCAAGAGAGTGGCGCGCACTCTCCTCCGCGAACCGAGCCTCCTGCAAATGGTTGGTGGCCGCACAGGCACCCTCCTCCAAGCACATCACCTTTGACCGGAGGTCGGAGAGTTCCCGCTGCGCCTCTTCTCTGTCTAGAGCAGATGTAGCGGTAGACTCTATCAATCGAGCATTCTCGCCTCGCATCGTCTCCATATCTTGTGTGAGGGTCGACCCCACTTTATTGGGAGGGAGCCTTCCTACCTAAGCATGGGAACATCCAAGAGCAGTGCACACCCCGTCGCAATCTTCCAGCGCTTTCTGTGCTAGCGCTCGAGCGTTTTGGGCCCGGGAGCAAGCGTCCGCTTGGATACGTGTGACAGCGGCCTCCCGGGAAGGGAGACTCGAGCATTTTTTCTCGGGAGCCCCAAGAGCGCCTTCAGGGAAGTCTGAGGGTCCCTGCCCAGAGGGGCTCATGTGGACCTGGGAATGGCGGAGAGCTCCCTTCCCAGAGAATCCACATCTCCTCGCAGCAACTCCTGGAGCCTAGCGTCCTCAGCACCTAGGGCTCCCTCCTCCTCCAACAATAGACAGGCAGGAAAGGTAACTCTAGATGACATGACGAAGTCTGGAAGCAGCAACAGTAGAACCAGTTAGGAGATGCCCATGACAAGAAAAGGAAGATGAGACTCTTGCATAGCAGGCCCTAGGCGTACCTGATGCTGATATATCTGGATGTTCTTCCAAGCTAGTGGTAGGGGCTCCAAAGGGCGGGACTACCCTTCCAGCTCCTTGGATGCTCAATGCTCCACTAGGAAGAACACATGCACCATCAAGTCATGCCTTGAAGACAGAAGCCAAAAAGAATGAAGAAGAAAGAAAGGGTTATTACCAGCACTGGGCGTCAAGGGACCACTTCGCTTTCTTCAGCAAAGGTGGAGAAGCTCCTGATACAGGTCACTCACCCAGGGCCATCTCCCGCGAGCGCTTCTGAATAAGGTCTTGCGCTTCACGGGATGCGCCCTCTGGGAGCGGCTCCACGGTAGGAGTCTCAAGAGGACTCCCAGATGGAAGCTTTGCACCAATTGCCATCCTCCGGGGATCGGTGGAGGACGAAGTGCAAAGTCGGGTGCCAGCGGAGAGGCTACCCGAGGGTACCTTCTTCCCCCCCCCCCCCCCGTAAGGTCCCCCTCCGTGTCGGCATGACCTTGGGAGACCTCCTCCTCCCCCTCGCTCAAAGAATGGGCCATGGATGATTCTAGGGCCAGTGACTCCTCATCAGAAACCCCACCATCGCTCCTAGATCCGTCCCTGAACTTGTCTCTGTTTGCCACCCCTTTGGCATTGCAGACGGGCAGGGCCACCAAGATGGCGTCCCGGAGAGCGTCTAGGTGAAGAGGAATCACCGATGCCGACAGTTCTCTAACCGCCTTTGGAGTCAAAAGCCTTCGCATTAGTGTCAGGTAGGCTTCCGAAGAGAGGTCATTTTTCTTCCCAGGATGGAGGTGGGTGGGGTCATCGCTTCCCCCATACTCCCACGCTGGATGAGATCCCCTCTACAGTGGTGTTATGTGCTGCTGGAGAAAGTCAGATATTACAGCATGGATGGAGAGGTCATCCTCCACCAGCTCCTGGATACGATCTGCGATGGGGGACAGATCCGGGTCCTGGGAACTCAATCTTGCCCAGGAGCGGGTAGATCAGGCTACCACCTTCGGGTCTTGCATCCAGGGTAGTGATCCTCCGACCACCACCATGTAGAACTCACCATGCCATTCATCCCATTTGGACTTGAATCGACCTAGGGGTACTCTTTGGACCGCTCCCGATCGCGTCCTGGATGACGATGCTCCTTTGCCGACCACTGTTGGCTCTCGGTCTTCCATGACAGCAAGGGGATTGGAAGGGGCTAGAGAGAAACGCGTAGGGTGAAGCAAAGGGAAGGGGCCTAATTTATAGGGACCTCGCTCGCGCTTCCTCCCTCAACTGTGTTGCAACTTGCGCACTCCTCCTCAAATAGAGAATGCGCCCCCTTAGAGAAACCGCAAGAGGCGCTTGCCATCATAGACCAGGCGAAATATTGCATTGAGTCATATAAGAAGAAGAGGGCACTACCTGACATCAGGCGGTCTCAGCCGAACTAGTTCCCAAGGACTAATGTTGTATCCAGACCCCCTAGGAGTGTCAGAAAGCCCGGATATGGGACTCTGCGGGTTTTTCCTACATAGAAGTTAGGGCCTGGTCCCGGCTAATTCCCCTAGGGGCTCAAACCTCGGGGGAGCGACCCCCAAGAAGGCACACCACACCAGGACAACAGCCACCTTCCGCATGGATGACTAGAGATCCTGGCTAGCCCACAAGATGGCACCCCGGATGCGGAGTACCCCTGGGCGTGGAATATGTAATAGTACCGGCAAGTGATAGGCTATGCCTGGCCTAAACCGTAGGCTACTCTGCATGAGCACAGCGTGACGAACGATGGGCGTAGCACAAACACGACATGTTGAGAACATGCACCCAGTGCTCAGCCCCGTTGTCGTGGAAATGGCCGCGATCATTGAGGCGCGATGATTGAATCGAATCGGCGGCCATCTGCGGTGCGAGATGGGGGCGGATGCACATGGATTTATCTAGGTTTGCCCCCCGGAGGGTAATGACCTACTCCTGCTAGATTAGATTATTGGAGAGCGAGTTACAAGAGGGCAAGCTCGGCGTCTAAGCGGCGAGACGCTTGAAGGGGTGTATGATGGAACGTAAGTCCTGAGGGTACCCTAGGGAGGTTTATATATGAGGCACCTCTCTAGGGTTTTACAAGTTACAACCGAACAAGATATGGATTCGGAGGCTTTGACCTAATCCAACTAGGCTTCTGGTATGCTCCTGGGCCTCCAGTCGCCAGTCATCGGGCCTTCATCTTAATCGCATTCCAGTCGCCGTCACGCAGACCCATTCGTGAGACCTTCTGGCCCAATCGGAACGTCCCGCTGGGTATACCCCATTTGGAATATCCCCATCAGTAGTCCCCGAGGCCACCGTTGAATCGGACATAGGTGGTCAGTTGGTAGTCAGAGTAGGCGAGTCCAATTTTGACGCCCAGTCGAATCGATGGTGGACTCCACTAAAACCAAGGAAATTTTCCCCAGGCTCTCAGTCGCCGCTCCGGTGAATGTCACAGCTGCCAAGTCGCTGCTTCGGCAAGTGGGTGGGGCTAGTTTCCGGTGAGTGGAATGGAGGAGTTGGACCGTCAACCTGGTCAAACTACCCGTTGGATACTCCAATGGTAACTTCAGCGTAATTACCGCAGGTAACGGCTACCCCGAATTTGGCGGGTAGCGCTCCTCTATAAGGGGAGTGACGAATCAGCTCTGCAGATCCTTCCCCGCATTCTTCATTCTCTCACATTCATTCTTTCTATCTTCCTTCGATCCGATCCTTCTGCACCGAGCGACTCCACATGCTTCCCAATGGCACCTCCCAAAGGTTCATGGGGAAATCCAAGTGCACCACGGCCCAGCTCAAGTCCTTCGAGGACGCCGGAGTCCTCCGTAAGGGGAACTGGTGGGTTCCCCCTTCCTCCGACACCAAGCCGAAACCGTGAGTCGGCGAATTCATTTGTTTCCCCAGCCACCTAGAGAGAGGTTTGGGGTTTCCCACCTGATACATTGCAAATGTATCTATAATTTTTGATGTTCCATGCTTGGTTTTATCCACTTTCCTGTGTTTTGTTCCAACTTTGGAGTACTTTTCATATGATTTCTTGGACTAACCTATTAACAAGTGCCACCGTGCCACCTGCCTGTTTTCTGCTGTTTTTGGTTCCAGGAAAGTCAGAAAATGAATATTCTCGGAATTGGACGGGACAAAAGCCAAAGTGCCTATTTTTCCGGAAGGGGTCAAGTGCCAAAATACGAGACGGAGAGGGGCCAGGGGCCGGCCACACCACCTAGCCGCGCGGCCAGGCTTGGCCCGCGCCAGGGGGTGGTGTGGTGGCTCCCGGCACCCCCTCGGCCTCTCCTTCCGCGTATATATTGCCCTCGGGACGAAAACCCTAAGTACCCGATCAAAAATCCACGAAAGAGTCGGTAGCCGCTGTCATCTCCATCCCTAGATCGGGAGGGATCTGAAGCTCTTCCCGGCACCCTGCTGGAGAGGGGAATTCACCCTGGAGGCCTTCTTCATCACCATGCAAGCCTCTGGTGTGATGTGTGAGTAGTTCATCCTTGGACTACGGATCCATGTAGTAGCTAGATGGCTGGTTTCTCCTCCTTTGTGCTTTCATGTTTAGATCTTGTGAGCTCCGTTCATGATCAAGATCATCTATTTGTAATTCATATATGTTGTGTTTGCGGGGATCCGATGGATATTGAGATGTTATTTCAGATTGATTATTGATTCTATCATGTCTTTCTTATTTGAGATCTTGCATGCTTTCCATTGTTAGTAGCTATCTTGGCCAAGTAGATGCTAGCAACTCCAAGAGTTAGTATTTATACTCGATAGTGGGTTCATGCCTCTGGTAATCTAGGGAAGTGACAGAAATCTCTAAGCTACTAGATGTGTTGTTGCTCCTAGGGAGAAAACAACAATCCTTTGTTCATAGAACAATCGTATTGTTTACTTTACACACATTTCGTAAAGCAATAATCTGTTGCTTGCAACTTAATACTGGAGGGGGTTCGGATGATAACCTGAAGGTGGATTATTAGTCATAGATGCAGTTGGATGGCGGTCTATATATTATGTTGTAATGCCCAATCAAGTCTCAAAGGAGTCAAGATGATTAGTATATGCATGTATTGCTTTCTCGGTGTTTGTCAATTGCCCCGCTGTAATTTGTTTACCCAGCATGTTATCTATCTAAGGAGAGCCACCTCTAGTGAACTATGGATCCCGGTCCTTGTCTTTTACATACAATCTACAACTGTTTACTGCTTTGTGTTTACTTTCTGCAAACTTTCACTTCTTTCCATCTGATACGTTTAATCCTTTGTTTTCCGCAAAACACGGTGAGATTGACAACCTCATCGCAAGTTGGGGACAAAGTTCTGTGGTTGTGTTGTGCAGGTCTCCACGTTGCTACTAGCACCGGTAGTGCATACGCCAAAGCTCACTAGTAACACCTTTGGGGTGTTTCCTTGCTCCCTCTTGGTTCGATTAAACCTTGGTTTCATAACTGAGGGAAACTTGCTGCTGTGCTCATCATACCTTCCTCTTGGGGTTCCCAACGAGCTCTACATCAACACCGCCATCAAGCATTTTTCTAGGCACCGTGCATTGAGCCATCACCACCTCGCTCTTCTTCCGGTGCTTCTGTGCGTATTACGCAATCAAGCCGTCGGATCTTGGCCCGCACATCATCGAACAGCTGGCGATCTTCGTCGCCTTCTGCGAGTGCTACCTCGGCTGCAGGCCGTATTTCCCGCTGTGGCTGGACCTCTTCCACGGCCGCATCAGGCGCGAGGCGTCCAACGGCTTGATACTGGCGGCCGGCAGCGTCACGTTCCAATTGAAGCCGAAGGCCAACTTCGTCAAGCTATTGCTGCTGAAGAAAGCCACGATCAAGTGGAAGAAGAGCTGGTTCTATGTGAGGGAATCCACTCCCTCTGGCGAGGTGGCGCTCCCCGAGTTCAGCACCGAAAGGAGCGAGCCTCGTCAGCTGGCGCCGAAGAAGCTCCCTGAAGACTAGAAGATGGCCGTCACGGAGATGATGGACCAGATCCAGAGGTTGAAGGACCAGGGGTTAACTTTGATCAACCTCTACAACTGCTGGCTCGGGTGGCGTCTGGTTCTGCTAGCGGCTCGGCCGCATTGGATGTATGAGTATAGCGGGAAACACGACCCCACCCGAACCAGCAAAGAATCGTGGGAGACCGAGGATTACAAGGCCACCCTAAAGAAGATCACTGACGCGGAGTTTACCACCGTATCGGTCGGGCTCGCCCCGTATACTCCCGTCAAGAACGAAGCCCCCGTAGTAAGTTTTCCTCCCAGTCGCCATATCTGCAATGTAACCTCTAGTCGTTTTGCTCGATACTCATTGGTGGTTGTTCTCAGTTGTTCCAGGTACTGGAAGGTTGGCTCCCTCCACTCGACGAAGAGGTTCCCCAAGAACTCGATGAAGTTTCCGAGGGAGATTCCTCTGAAAGCGACAAGGAGGAGGAGGTTCCTCCCCCAGCGCCTGCAGCTCGCAAGACCCGCATGCGAAGCCTGGTCGAAATTCGCAGTCTCGGCGAACCTTGAAGGGCGACGATGATACAAGCACATGTCTCGGTGCAATACGCGTGAAACCGCACGCAGACCAAAGTTGCCGGCGAAGAAGTTAGCGTCGTTGTCGAAGTCAGCGATGGTGTTTGAGTCTAACAATGACTCCGATGACGAGGATGCCCCCGATTCTTCGCCCAAGATCCTCGAGGATGCGATTCCAATGAAGGAATAGGGGGACGAGGACACCGAGGCGGCGGTAGAGGTCCCTCTGGCGGCGATCGCGCCTGAAGCTTCAAGGGACCCAAGCCCGGAGGAGGCTGAGGCCGCGGCGTCGAGATCGCTGCAACCTTCAAGGGCGGCCGCGTCTCCGGAGCCGGAAATTCCGGCGACCGCGACCTTGATGGCTCAATGCACGGTGCCAGAAAAGTGCTGGTGCATGGTTGATGTAGAGCTCGTTGGGAACCCCAAGAGGAAGGTATGATGAGCACAGCAGCAAGTTTCCCTTAGTATGAAACCAAGGTTTAATCGAACCAGTAGGAGCAAGGAAACACCCCAAAGGTGTTACTAGCTGAGCTTTGGCGTATGCACTACGGTGCTAGTAGCAACGTGGAGACCTGCACAACACAACCACAGAACTTTGTCCCAACTTGCGATGAGGTTGTCAATCTCACCGTGTTTTGCGGAAAACAAAGGATTAAACGTATCGAATGGAAAGAAGTAAAAGGTTGCAAAAAGTAAACACAAAGAAGTAAACAGTTTGTAGATTGAATGTAAAAGACAAGGACCGGGATCCATAGTTCACTAGAGGTGGCTCTCCTTAAGATAGATAACATGCTGGGTGAACAAATTACAGCGGGGCAATTGACAAACACCGAGAAAGCAATACATGCATATACTAATCATCTTGACTCCTTTGAGACTTGATGGGGCATTACAACATTATACATAGATCGCCATCCAACTGCATCTATGACTAATAATCCACCTTCAGGTTATCATCCGAACCCCCTCTAGTATTAAGTTGCAAGCAACAGATTATTACTTTACGAACTGCGTGTAAAGTAAACAATACGATTGTTCTATGAACAAAGGATTGTTGTTTTCTCCCTAGTAGCAATAGCACATCTAGTACCTTAGAGATTTATGTCACTTCCCCAGATTACTAGAGGCATGAACCCACTATCGAGCATAAATACTAACTCTTGGAGTTGCTAGCATCTACTTGGCCAAGATAGCTACAAACAATGGAAAGCATGCAAGATCACAAATAACAAAGACATGATAGAATCAATAATCAATCTGAAATAGCATCTCAATATCCATCGGATCCCCGCAAACACAACATGTAGAATTACAAATAGATGATCTTGATCATGAATGGAGCTCACAAGATCTAAACATGAAAGCACAAAAGAGGAGAACCAGCCATCTAGCTACTACATGGATCCGTAGTCCAAGGATGAACTACTCACGCATCACACCGGAGGCTTGCATGGTGATGAAGAAGGCCTCCAGGGTCAATTCCCCTCCGGTGGTGCGGAAGAGCCCAGATCCCTCCCGATCTAGGGATGGAGATGATGACTCTGAACTCTTTTCGTGGATTTTTGATCGGGTACTTAGGGTTTACATCCCGAGGGCATCTTATAGTCGGATGGGGAGGCCGAGGGGGTGCCAGGGGCCACCACACCACCCCCTGGCGCGGGCCCAGCCTGGCCGCCCGGCCAGGTGGTGTGGCCGGCCTCTGGCCCTTCTCCATCTCGTGCGGCGCCAGTGACTTAGAAAAATAGGCACTTTGGCTTTTGTCCCGTCCAATTCTGAGAATATTCATTTTCTGACTTTCCTAGAACCAAAAACAGCAGAAAACAGGCAGCTAGCACGGTGGCTCTTGTTAATAGGTTAGTCCAAGAAATCATATGAAAAGTACTCCAAAGTTGGAACAAAACACAAGAAAGTGGATAAAACCAAGCATGGAACATCAAAAATTATAGATACATTTGCAATGTATCAGACATCATCATCAAGGAAGCCCGCGGTGTCATGGGCTTCAGATGTCTTTGAAAGGGGTCTCACGTGCAAGCTAGGCCCAGAGCTAGACAAGCCCGCCCACATCAGCACTGGGCTACGTGTTCTTCCAGTCGCTAAGTAAGTATTGGCTTTTCATTCCGAGTCGTGTCTCGTTTTTGTATTGTCATTGTGCTAAATGTGGAAGTTTTGGCAGATCTAGGGCCAAGAAGATTGGTCGTCCTTCAGTGGCAAAGATTCCGCCAGTCGCCACCATGGGAGAGGGTGACCTCCCCAAGAAGAAGAAACCTGCCGGAGATGCGGCGTGTGGAAGGCGAAGAAGAGGAGAAGGAGTACGATGTGGCGATGGCGGAGCGCCAAACGGATCTCGCAGCGATTCTTTGAAGAAGTGGTGGCAGCGTGGTCGGAGCTAGTCATGGTCGTGCCTGTGATGGAAATGCCGCCTCCGATGATCAGTGCCCCGGCTAGGGAGTCGGCAACATTCCCGCGCTTCATGGCTAGGGGGTTTCCAAGCGTGGGGGACAACCAGTCTCCACAGAGCCCGAAGATCGTCGATGAAGACATTGGGTCCCGTCGTGGGCGTACTTCCTTCATGATCCCGTCGACTGACGCTGGAGAACTCCACAAGATGCTTGGCGCCGCCATTCAGGTATGCCTAGTCCCCGAGTTCCTAGCTGCTGGATTTCAGCGGCTAGGTACTGGCTTTCTTCTACTCTCCAGTCCCCGAGCTCCTAGTCGCTTAATATCAGCGGCTAGGAACTGAATTTCTTTCTACTCTCCAGTCCCCGAGTTCTTAGTCGTTGAATGTCAGCGGCTAGGAACTGGATATAGTTCTTGGTAAGTACTGAGTTTTGTTGCTTTTGCAGGGTTTGCAGAGGGAATCGACCGATCGATAGGCCGCAAGGGAGCGCTTGGAGCGGGATCTGCGTGTGGCGCAGGAAGTGAACCGGCGACTCCAGGAGGCTGTTGGTAAGTACTTGCTTATTTTCCTTGTTCTTTTTCGGTTGTGACCTGTTGGTGTGTGGCGCGTTGATAATTTGTCTCTTTCCTTTTTAAATGTTCTTCCAGCTGCAATTTCCAAGGCCCGTGAAGGGTATGTTCTAGTTGCCGAGTTGGACGTGGCGAATGGGCGAATTTCCTCGCTGATCCAGGAGTTAGAGGAGGCGAAAGCGGCCTCGATTTCGTCTGAGGATCGAGCAAAGGCTGCGATTGCTGCGGCTGAAGAGGAGCGCAAGGCCACGGACTCGATCATCGTGGGGCTACAGAATGATCATCCGCCTTGGAGAAGCATGTCATGGAGAACTGCCGCAAGCTTCTTGGTGAGTCTCCGTCTTTTGCTTAACACGTTTGGCGAATCCCCGATTGGGGAGGTCCATAGTGTTACTGACGTCTGATTTTTCAGCTGTGATAGGGCAAAGCGACCTGGTGGTTCAGACTTTCAACGCCTCGCAGTGCGTGACTGCCGTGGTGAACGTGGCCACGGCTTTGGCATTGTGCGTCCAAGCGGTCCTTCAAGGGATGTCTCCCATCGAGGTTATTTCTAGGGGGCTTATAGAAGTGTGGCCTTATCTGGAGGAGGCGCCCATTATCGTGGAGTGGATGGCGCGCTCGGCTTTTAGACGCGGGGCCACCACGGCATTGAGCCTGGGTCTCGCCCACTTCCCCGATGATTTCGACCTCGACGACATCACCAACGGCTACCCTTCGGCAACTGGCACGGTGGAGATGTCAGAGGTGCTGAAGTTGACTGCCAAGGCCGCCCCTTTTGCTGATCGGGTGTTGGCGATGGGGGATCTTTTGCCATACCAGGAAACGGTATTGGCGCCTGGTGACCCCGTGTCGGAGCATCGCGATATGAAGTCGGAGCAACCCTTTTAGTCGGCGTTGTCGAAGTCGCTGACAACCTACCCGACGAACCCGTGGCAGCCTTTTGTTCGTGTCAAGGGAGGTGGTGGTGCTTCTTCGCCAGGACCTGCAGAATAGATAGTATCGTTTGGGCAGTTTGTAATGTATGCCAAGTGGCGACTTCTGTAATGTGAACAATATTCTGAGTAAGAGGAGTCAATCGACTCGTAATGCGGCTGTGACTGTGTGACGCATTTTATTTTTTGTTTGAGCGAATCCCCGAGCACGTCCGCCCTTTAATGGGGTATATCTCGATTGTGTACATATGTGTTTTCTTTTATTGTGTTTTGTGTATCCTCTGCGTCTCCTGAAGGGGCAAGTCCCCGAACGCGACTGGTTTTGTTTGTAGGCAAGTCCCCGAGCGTAATTCTTAGCCGTGTAGGGCGCGATCCTGTTGTAGGTTGCTAATGCGTTATTTGTAACGCGTCTCTTCCCCCGGCTCGGAGAACCGGTCGCTGGGCGAGTCCAAGGCAGCTCTCATACTTGGTGTGTTCCCGAGCCGCGTGAGGGTTCCATTACTGCAGAGTCCCCGTGCGTGGTACTTAACCGTTCGAGTCACTTTGCGCGAGGATGGGAAGGACAGGTCGCTGTAAGAAGCGCATAGCGGTCGTCTTGGCCCGGTAGGCCAGTCGGGCTAGGCGACTCCGATGGTGGCTCCGGGTTGGCATTTTCGTGGACGTCCCAAGGCCCGAGTATTTTCGGTGCCCTTGGGCCGCACTACTTAGCCGTGCTAGTCGCTCGACCAAGGGTTGACTTCTGTGGGGTAGCGTACTGCTGATTGTACGAGTGCGAGTGGCACAAGGATGCGGCGAGTGGACACAATTTTGTGAACCAAATGAATTTCATTATATATGTCAACTGAGTACATATTTTAGTTCTATGTATAGAACTTCCGGAGGAGGTTTACATTCCATGGCCTCCCAACCTCGAGCTGGTCGTCGCCTCGTATGTCGATGAGGTAATAGGCGTCATTGCCGAGGACTCACTCTATGGCGAACGGCCCCTCCCATGGGGGGAGAGTTTGTGCATGCCCTTCTTGTCTTGAGCCAGTCGTAGGACCAGGTCGCCCTCCTGGAAGGTGCGAGTCCGGACTCGGCGGCTATGGTAGCGGCGGAGTCCCTGCTGGTAAATGGCGGTGCGGGAGCGGGCCAGGTCGCGCGCCTCGTCGATTTGGTCGATGTTGTCTTGGCGTGCGGTCTCGTTTGTCGCCTCGACGTAATTGGCGACTCGGGGTGAGTCGTGCTCCAGGTCTATTGGCATTACGGCTTCGGTGCCGTACACCATGAAGAAGGGTGTGAACCCGGTGGAGCGGTTGACGGACGTGCGGATCCCCCATATGACTGAAGGGAGATCTTCAACCCAGCATCCTGGGGTGCACTCTAGGGGCACCTGGAGTCGTGGCTTGAGCCCGTGGAGGACGCTCTGGTTGGCGCATTCTGCTTGGCCGTTCGACTCCGGGTGGGCGACTGAGGTGAGGTCGAGTCGTATGCCGTGCTCTTCGCAGAATTCCACCATGGCCCCTTTGGCGAAGTTGGTGCCATTGTCCGTTATTATGTTGTGTGGGTAGCCGTACCGGTAGATAAGCTCGCGTAAGAACTTGGTGGCCGTCTTGCTGTCGCACTTTTTGATTGGCTTGGCCTCGACCCATTTGGTGAACTTGTCGACCGCGACTAGGTGGTGGGTGAAGCCGGATGGGGCCTTCTTGAATGGGCCTACCATGTCCATGCCCCATACGGCGAATGGCCATGTGATGGGGATGGTCTTGAGTGCCGAACCAGGGAGGTGCGTCTGGTGGGCGTACTTCTGGCATCTGACGCATTGCTGGACGATGTTGGTGAAGTCAGCATGCGCGGTGAGCCAGTAGAAGTCGTGCCGCATGGCCTTGGCAACCAGCGACTTGGCGTCGGCGTGATGGCCGCAGTCGCCAGCGTGAATGTCCTGGAGGATCTTGCGGCCTTCTTCTGGCTGTACGCAGCGCTGGAACACGCCAGTCATGCTGCGTTTGTGGAGCTCGCCGTTGATGATGACGAAGGTTTTGCAGCGGCGCACGATCATTCGCGCCTCCGTCTCGTTGCTAGGGAGGATCTTGTGCTCGAGGAAGGCGACGTATGGTGTCGTCCTGTCGCTAGGCTCCACAACCATGGCGACTAGGGCCGGATCTGGTTGCAGTGGTATCCCGATGTCGATCTCCTTCGATGGGCTGACCAAAGGTTTGTGGATGATGTCGAGGAAGACGCCTACTGGTGGCGCTTGTCAGGCCAACCCGATACGGGAAAGGGCGTCTGCCTCCTCGTTCTTGCGTCTGTCGATCCACTCGACGGAATAGCCGTCAAAGTGTCCTCCCAGCTGGTCTACCGCTTGGCGGTACGCGATCATTGTTGGAGAGACAGCGCCGCATGTTCCGGCGATCTGGCCGGCGACTAGGTCAGAGTCGCCGTAGCACCACAGGCGATTGATGTTTATTTCCTTGGCGGCCTGCATGCCGTGGAGGAGGGCCTCGTATTCTACCATGTTGTTGGTGCAGGGCTTGAAGTTGAGGTGGAGCACGTATCGGAGCTTGTTCCCTTTGGGGGAGGTCAGTATGACCCTAGCCCCTGCATCGTCGGTGTTCTTCGAGCTATCGAAGTGTAGCGACTAGTAGTGGAGATATGATAGCTTCTCCGGCTGCAGCGCTTCTTCCCAATCTGCGAGGAAATCAGCTAGTGCTTGTGACTTGATTGCTTTGTGGGGCTCGTATTTGATATTGTGGACGCCGATTTCAATGGCCCACTTGGCGAATCGCCCAGTCGCCTCGCGATTGCGTATTATGTCCTTCAGCGGTGCAGATGAGACCATCGTGATTGGGTGCTCTTGGAAATAGTGGGGGAGTCGCGGCTGAGCTCGGAATACCGCGTACACCAGTTTCTGGTACTGCGGGTAGCACTGTCGTGAGTCCGTCAGGACTTCGCTGATGTAGTAGACGGGGTGTTGTATGGGGCGCTCCTTGCCCTCCTCTGGTCGTTCGACGACCATCACAGTGATGACGACTCGATTGGAGGCCGCCACGTAGACGAGCATTGGCTCCTTGTCGACTGGTGTGGCAAGTAGTGGAGCTGCGAGTAACACTTCTTTGAGTGCTTTGAGTGCATCGTCTGCCTCCGTGTCCCATTGGAACGTGGGGTTCTTGCGCATCAGGCGATAGAGGGGCATGGCCTTCTCGCCTAGTCGGGGGATGAAGCGACTGAGAGCCACGACTCGCCCGGCCAACTTCTGGACATCGCGCAGGCACTCGGGTTTTTCGAGTCGCGCGATGGTGTCAATCTTGGTGGGGTTTGCTTCGATGCCTCGCTTGGAGACTACGTATCCTAGTAGCTGTCCGGTGGGGACGCCGAAGGTGCACTTCCCTAGGTTCAGCTTGATGTTGTACCTCCGTAGATTTGCGGAGGTTTCGGCCAGGTCGGCAAGCAGGTCGTCCTGGCGGGTGGATTTTACCACCACGTCGTCGATCTAGACGTGAATGTTGCGGCCAATTTGGCTCGCGAGGCACTCCTGCATGCACCTTTGGTATGTGGCGCTGGCGTTCTTGAGGCCGAACGTCATGGCCGTGTAGCAGAAGGTGCTGAATGGCATGATGAACGCCATCTTCTCCTCATCCTCGACCGCCATATTGATCTGGTTGTAACCAGAGTAAGCGTCGAGGAAGCACAGCGACTCTGATCCCACAGTCGAGTCGATGATCTGATCGATGCGTGGTAGGACGAACTCCTCCTTCGAGCATGCGCTGTTGAGGTTGGTGTAGTCGATGCACATTCTCCAAGTGTTGTTCTTTTTCCAGACCAGGGCTGGGTTCGCCAGCCACTTGGAGTGTTTTATTGGCTGGATGAATCATGCGGCCAACAGGCGTTGCACTTCTTTGGCGATTGCTCGGCAGCGCTCTTCATTGAAGGGCCACAGCGACTGCTTAACCGGTCGCGCTTTGGGGTCGGCGTGTAGTTTGTGCTCAGCGAGTTCCCTCGGGACACCTGGCATGTCGGAAGGTTTCCATGCGAAGATGTCGCGGTTCTCACAGAGGAACTCGATGAGCGCGCTTTGCTATGCGGTGCTCATATGTGCCCCAATGGTGACCGTCTGGTTGGAGTCGCCCGGGATGAGTTCGACGGTGTGGGTATGCGTGGTTGCCTCGAACGTGGAGTTTGCGGCGGTTGGCTTCTTTAGTATGGTGGGGTTGTCCTTGTTGATGTTGGCCGCGTATTTCGCGAGCTCCTCCGCATGGTCAGTCTCCACGGTGATGACGGTGTCGGCGAGCTCAGCGCCTTTGTCCTTACATTCCATGGCCATATCGGGGTCGCCGTGGATGGTGATGATGTCGCTCGGCCCTGGGAGCTTCATCATGTTGTACACGTAGTGGGGGGTCGCCATAAATTTGGCAAAACGTTTGGCGTCCCAGGACGCAGTGGTAGGGGCTGCGGAAGTTCGCCAGCTCGAACTCGATTCGCTCGGTGCGGTAGTTTGTTGGTGTGCCGAAGGTGACCGGTAACGTCACTTTTCCGATTGGGTATGCCTTCCGACCGGGGACGATGCCGTGGAAGGTTGTCAGGGTCGGCTGGATTTCCGACTCCGGGAGCTGTAGCCTTTTGAACGTGTCCCGATACATGATGTTGATGGAGCTCCCGCCGTCCATCAATGTCTTGGGTAGCCAATAATCGGCCACTTTGGGCCTGACTACCAGGGTGACTCGCCCTGGATACTCGATTTTTGGAGCATGGTCCTGGCGACTCCAAGTGATGCTCTGCTCGGACCAGTTGAGGAAGCAAGGGATGTCGACCAGTGTCACCGCATTGACGGCGACTGCACGGGCGAGCACCTTCCTCTCGCTCTTGGTGCCGAGTCCGGTGAAGGTGTGTAGCGAGCCGACGGTGTTGCCGAAACCGCCAGCGTTTCTGTTGTCCCGAGGTGGGTTGTTGTTGGGGTCTTCCCTTGCTCGCCTTGCCTTTTCGATCTCTTTGAGAGAGTGGCAGTCCGCGGTGGTGTGGGTGGCGGGTTTCCCCTCCCTGCTGTGGTAGACGCAGGGCTGGTTGAGTAGGAAGGCGGGGTCGAATTTCGTCCTCGCCGCGTTGTTGACACAGTAGTTTCTGCTATCGCGGTAATTTCCTCCGTCGCGGCGGTAGCTCTTTGGGTCGCCTTGGCCATAGCCCGTGTTGGCGACGAAGTCGACTCGCCCGTCTATGCGGCGCTTGCTGGTGATGCAGGTGTTGCTGTAGCGCATGTCACGTTGTCGCCCGCTGTCATGGCCGCTGGTGCGACGTCTTCCTCCCGACTCGTTGATACATTGCAAATGTATCTATAATTTTTGATGTTCCATGCTTGGTTTTATCCACTTTCTTGTGTTTTGTTCCAACTTTGGAGTACTTTTCATATGATTTCTTGGACTAACCTATTAACAAGAGCCATAGTGCCAGCTGCCTGTTTTCTGCTGTTTTTGGTTCCAGGAAAGTCAGAAAATGAATATTCTCGGAATTGGACGGGACAAAAGCCAAAGTGCCTATTTTTCCGGAAGTCATCAAGTGCCAGAATATGAGACGGCGAAGGGCCAGAGGCCGGCCACAGCACCTGGCCGCGCGGCCAGGCTGGGCCCGCACCATGGGGTGGTGTGGTGGCCCCTGGCACCCCCTCGGCCTCCCCTTCTGCCTATAAGATGCCCTCGAGACGTAAACCCTATGTATCCGATCAAAAATCCACGAAAGAGTCTGTAGCCGCCGTCATCTCCATCCCTAGATCGGGAGGGATCTGAAGCTCTTCCCGGCACCCTGTCGGAGAGGGGAATTCACCCTGGAGGCCGTCTTAATCACCATGCAAGCCTCCGGTGTGATGCGTGAGTAGTTCATGCCTCTGGTAATCTGGGGAAGTGACAGAAATATCTAAGGTACTAGATGTGTTGTTGCTACTAGGGAGAAAACAACAATCCTTTGTTCATAGAACAATCGTATTATTTACTTTACACGCAGTTCGTAAAGCAATAATCTGTTGTTTGCAACTTAATACTGGAGGGGGTTCGGATGATAACATGAAGGTGGATTATTAGTCATAGATGCAGTTGGATGGCGGTCTATGTATAATGTTGTAATGCCCAATCAAGTCTCAAAGGCAAGATGATTAGTATATGCATGTATTGCTTTCTCGATGTTTGTCAATTGCCCCGCTGTAATTTGTTCACCCAGCATGTTATCTATCTTAAGGAGAGCCACCTCTAGTGAACTATGGATCTCGGTCCTTGTCTTTTACATTCAATCTACAAACTGTTTACTGCTTTGTGTTTACTTTCTGCAACCTTTTACTTCTTTCCATTCGATACGTTTAATCCTTTGTTTTCAGCAAAACACGGTGAGATTGACAACCTCATCGCAAGTTGGGGACAAAGTTCTATGGTTGTGTTGTGCAGGTCTCCACGTTGCTACTCGCATCGGTAGTGCGCCCTGCCAAAGCTCAGCTAGTAACACCTTTGGGGTGTTTCCTTGCTCCTACTGGTTCGATTAAACCTAGGTTTCATATTGAGGGAAACTTGATGATGTGCTCATCATACCTTCCTCTTGGGGTTCCCAACGAGCTCTACATCAACACTGCACCAGCACTTTTCTGGGCGCCATACACAGAGTCATCAAGCATTTTTCTGGCGCCATTGCCGGGGAGTCAAGGACATCTTCACAAGGGGAGTCCCTCATAACCAATCTCTTAACTTTGTTATTTTTGTTTTGCTTAGTCTATTTTTGCTTTGTTTGCTTGTTTTGTTATTCAAAAACACAAAAAAATTAGTTTTACTAGTTTGCTTTCTTATTTGAAAACACAAAAAAATGACTACTCTTGAAAACACTAAGTTGTGTGACTTCACTAGCACCAACAACAATGATTTTATGAGCACACCTATTGCTCCACCTGTGCCTGAAGATACTTTCTTTCAGATAAAACCTGCTTTGCTCAATCTTGTTATGACAGAACAATTTTCTGGTATTGGTAATGAAGATGCTGCTTCCCATCTAGATAACTTTGTTGAACTTTGTGAGATGCAAAAGCATAGGGATATAGATGGTGATATTATTAAGCTGAAATTGTTTCCTTTCTCTTTGAGAGGAAAAGCTAAAGAATGGTTGAATTCCTTAACTAGGAATAGTATTGATTCTTGGACTAAGTGCAAAGATGCTTTTATTGGAAAATACTATCCTCCTGCTAAGATTATATCCATGAGAAGTGAAATAATGAAGTTTAAACAACTTGATAATGAGCATGTTGCTCAAGCTTGGAAAAGAATGAAATCTTTGGTAAAGAATTGTCCCACTCATGGACTGACTGCTTGGATGATCATCCAAACTTTTTATGCAGGATTGAACTATTCTTGAAGGAACCTATTGGACTCTGCTGCTGGAGGTACCTTTATGACCATCACTTTGGGTGCTGCAACGAAACTTCTGGACAATATGATGGTAAATTATTCTGAATGGCATACTGAGGGTCCATGTAGTAGCTAGATGGTTGGTTCTCCTCCTTCGTGCTATCATGTTTAGATCTTGTGAGCTCCGTTCATGATCAATATCATCTATTTGTAATTCTACATGTTGTGTTTGCGGGGATCTGATGGATATTGAGATGCTATTTTAGATTGATTATTGATTCTATCATGTCTTTGTTATTTGTGATCTTGCATGCTTTCCGTTGTTAGTAGCTATCTTGGCCAAGTAGATGCTAGCAACTCCAAGAGTTAGTATTTATGCTCGATAGTGGGTTCATGCCTCTAGTAATCTGGGGAAGTGACAGAAATCTCTAAGGTACTAGATGTGTTGTTGCTACTAGGGAGAAAACAACAATCCTTTGTTCATAGAACAATCGTATTGTTTACTTTACACGCAATGCATAATGCAATTATCCGTTGCTTGCAACTTAATACTGGAGGGGGTTCGGATGATAACCTGAAGGTGGATTATTAGTCATAGATGCAGTTGGATTACGGTCTATGTATAATGTTGTAATGCCCAATCAAGTCTCAAAGGAGTCAAGATGAGTAGTATATGCTTATTGCTTTCTCGATGTTTGTCAATTGCCATGTTGTAATTTGTTCACCTAACATGTCATCTATCTTAAGGAGAGCCACCACTAGTGAACTATGGACCCCGGTCCTTTCTTTTATCATCAATCTACAATCAATTGTTTACTGCTTTCTGTTTACTTTCTGCAAACTATTACTTTCTTCCACTCGATACGTTTAATCCTTTGTTTTCAGCAAAACCGGTGAGATTGACAACCTCATCGCAAGTTGGGGGTAAAGTTCTGTGGTTGTGTTGTGCAGGTCTCCACGTTCTTTGCCGGCACCGTGTGCGCCAAAGTTCAGCTAGCAACACCTTTGAGGTGTTTCCTTGCTCCTACTGGATTGATAACCTTGGTTTCATAACTGAGGGAAACTTGTTGTTGTGCTCATCATACCTTCCTCTTGGGGTTCCCCAATGGGCTCGATATATTTTGGGTTAAGCAACTGATTTTCTGGCACCGTTGCCGGGGACTGAAGAAGAAGAAGCTCCATCGACCTTGACACACTGATTTTCTGGCGCCGTTGCCGGGGAGTCAAGGACATCTTCATAAGGGGAGTCCCTCATAACCAATCTCTTTGCTTTGTTTTTTTTGCTTAGTTTACTTTTGCTTTGTTTCCTTGTTTCTTTATCAAAAACACACAAAAATTAGTTTTACTAGTTTGATTTCTTTATTAAAAATACAAAAAAATGACTACTCTTGAAAACACTAAGTTGTGTGACTTCACTAGCACCAACAACAATGATTTTATGAGCACACCTATTGCTCCACCTATTCCTGAAGCTACTTTATTTGAAATAAAACCTGCTTTACTCAATGTTGTTATGAGAGAACAATTTTCTGGTATTGGTAATAAAGATGCTGTTGCTCATCTAAATAACTTTGTTGAACTTTGTGAGATGCAAACGCATAGGGATATAGATGGAGATATCATTAAGCTTAAATTGTTTCCTTTCTCTTTGAGAGGAAAATCTAAAGAATGGTTGAATTCCTTAACTAGGAATAGTATTGATTCTTGGACTAAATGCAAAGATGCTTTCATTGGAAAATACTATCCTCCTGCTAAGATTATATCTATGAGAAGTGAAATAACGAAGTTTAAACAAGCTAATAATGAAAATGTTGCTCAAGCTTGGGAAAGAATGAAATCTTTGGTAAAGATTTACCCCACTCATGGACTGACTGCTTGGATGACTATCCAAACTTTTTATACAGGATTGAACTATTCTTCAAGAAATATATTGGATTCTGCTGCTAGAGGTACCTTTATGACCATTACTTTGGGTGCTTCAACAAAGCTTCTGGATAATATGATGGTTAACTATTCTGAATGACACACTGAAAGAGCTCCACAAGGTAAGAAGGTAAATTCTGTTGAAGAGACCTCTTCCTTGAGTGATAAAATTGATGTTATTATGTCTATGCTTATTAATGGGAAGGCTCATATTGATCCAAATCATGTTCCCTTAGCCTCTTTGGTTGCTCAAGAAGAGCAAGTTGATGTGAAATTTATAAGAAATAACAATTTTAGCAACAATGCCTACATGAATAATTTTGGTAACAACAATTATAGGCCATATCCTCCCAACAATGGTAATGCTTATGGAAATTCCTACAACAATAATAGGAGTGCTCCCTCTGAACTCGAAGTTATGCTTAAAGATTTTATTAGTAAACAAACTACTTTCAATAAAACTATTGAGGAAAAACTCTCTAATGCTGAAAGAAATATAGCATCATTGGCTGAAGCACAATCTTCTTTGAATAAAATGACTGCTAATCCTGAAACTAATGAGAATCCCTTTGCAGCCACTAATGCCATACAAGTAAGAATTGATGAAAATGTTAGACTATTAGCTGAATTGCATGCTAAGTGGGAAAGAGAAGATGAAATTGCTAGAAGCATTAGTGTTTCTACTATCACTACCACTAGTGTTGAGGCTAGTAATAGCTCTACTACTTTAGATGATAATTATGATTTTGATATTGATGGTTGCAACATCTCTGAAGTTATCAAGTTCCTACAAAAGCTTGCTAAAAGTCCTAATGCTAGTGCTATGAACATGGCCTTTACAAAACACATTACTGATGCTCTCATAAAGATTAAAGAAGAAAAGATGAAACATAAAGCTTCTATTCCTATAAAACAAGAAGATGGTTGGGAACCCATCATTAATATGAAAGTGAATGACTTTCATTTCAAAGCTTTATGTGATCTTGATAGTAGTGTTTCTATTATGCCTAGAAGGATTTATGATATGCTTGATTTGCCTCCACTTGAAGATTGTTATTTGAATGTCCCACTTGATGATAATGCTAAAAAGAAACTCATGGGAAGTCTTAATGATGTTCTTATTATGGTTAACAATGCCTATGTCCCCGTTGATTTCTATGTTTTGGATGTTGAATACAATGCTTCTTCTCCTATTACTTTGGGAAGACCTTTTCTTAGAACTGTTGGTGCCATCATTGATATGAAAAAAGGCACCATTAAATATCAACTCCCACTCAAGAAAGGTATAGAACACTTTCCTAAAAAGAGAGAAAAGATTTCTTTTACTTCTCCTATGAAAACAAAATTTGGTCTTAATGCTTCTTCATTTGAGAACACTTGATTCTTTCTTTGCTTCTTATGCCTAACTTAAAGGCGTTAAAGAAAAGTACTTATTGGGAGATAACCCAAGAGTTTTAGATGAGTCTTGGAAGTTATTACTTCAGTAATAACCGCTCCTTATCCTTTTTATTTGCTTTTTGTGCCAAGAGTAACCTCTAATGAGAGAGAAATAATGATTGGAAAAGTTGCTGTCCCGAAACAGATTTCTATGCTTCACCGTAAAAATTCGTGTAAAATCTCGGAAAGTCTTTTTGAGACTAGAATTTTTGTGCTTCTGCCTCAGTTTGTTATCTAACTTTCGTTAGTTCAACACATTTTGATTTGAGCAACATAAGGTCTTCGAAAAAATTCGTCTTTACGTGCTGGTCTGTTTTGACAGATTTCTGCCATTTTCTGCATTTGCTTCTTGTTGGTCTGTTGGAGATATGCCCAAGAGGCAATAATAAAGTGTTTATTATCATATCTTCATATTTATGATAAATGTTTACATACCATGCTATAATTGTATTAACAGGAAACATTAATACTTGTGTGATTTGTAAACATAAAATAAGAGTCCCTAGTAAAGCCTCTTGTTAAACTAGCTTGTTGGTTAATATATGATCATTGTTTCCTGATCATGAACATAGAGATGTTATTAACAACAGGGTCATATCATTAGGAGAATGATGTGATGGACATACTCCTATAGATAAGCGTAGCATAAAGATCAAGTCATTTCAATAGTTCAATTGCTATATGCTTTCTGATACATAGTAACCTAATTCCTTCGACCATGAGATCATGCATATCACCTTTACCGGATGGATGCTTTGATGTCATCAAACACCACACCGTAACAGGGTGGCTATAAAAGTGGCATTGAGTGTTCGGAAAGTATTGGTTGAAACACATGGATCAAGAGTGGGATTTGTCCATCCATATGACGGATAGATATACTCTGGGCCCTCTCGGTGAAATGTCATCCAATTGGCTTGCAAGCATGTGACTGGCTCACAAGGGATCACATATCACGGGAACGAGAAAAGAGTACTTATCAGTAACGAGGTTGAACTAGGTATGCAGAGATACCGACGATCATAACCTCGGATAAGTAAACTATCGTGAGACAAAGGGAAATTGGTATCGTATGTAAGTGGTTCATTCGATCGCAAAGTAATCGTAGAAATATGTGGGAGCCATATGAATTTCCAGATTCCTCTATTGGTTATTGTTCGGAGAAGTGTCTCGATCATGTCCGCATAATTCACGAACCGTAGGGAGACACACTTAAGGATTCGACGTTGTTTGAGTAGTTATGGTATTATGAGAAAGAGACCGAATGTTGTTCGGAGTCTCGGATAGGATCCGGGATATCACGAGGAGATCCGGAATGGTCCGGAGAATAAGATTCATATAAGGAAAGTCCCATTTCGGAGTTGGGGAATGGTTCCGGTGTTTTCATCGGGAACATTCTAGAAGGTCCCGGAATGTCCGGCACTCCGGGGGGGGAAGGGTACATGAATGTGTCATTGTAAGTTGGAATGATTGCATCATGTACTAAGTGTTCTTGCTGTCCCAAATAAAGGATTAAATTAAATCCTAAATTGAAAAGTCAAACGGCTAGTTTGAAAGTCAAACGGCAATTTTGGGAAGTGGGAAAAGAGGAGGAGGTGAAGCCGAGTTGGGAGGAGTCCTCCCCCCGGCGCCCACCTTGCCGTTGGGGAGGGACTCCTCCCTCCCTTGGCCAGCCCCTCCCACCTATAAGGAGGGGCAGGGCTCCCTCCTAGCACACACTAGTTCCTATCCTCTAAACTAAACCCTAGACCTAAACCCCGGTTTAGAGCTATTTCGGTTTAGAGCCTTCTAATTAGTTTAGAGCCTTCTAATTGGTGTGTCTAATTACTAGACCACTAATAGCCTCTCTCATAAGCTCCACCATACTACTAGGCTTAAGCGAAGCCACGGATCTCCCTCTACTTCGGTACCACGCGTTGTCTGCCGAATCGCGAGGAGAGTGCTACAACCTCCGCTTTCTTTGGAACAAGGAGAGGAAGGTCTTCGTCGAATCCGAACGTGTGACCGATCTGCGGAGCGCCGGGAACGTGGCGCTGGAAGGATCGTCTCACGCGATCTTGAGATCGGAAAGAGTACGACTACATCACCCACGAGAATCTGCTCTCGTTAACGCTGGAATCTTGAGGGTGAGTTCCTCTATCGACTCGTTGCTACAATCTAGTAGATAGATCTTGGCTTGTTTGTTTGTATGCGATAGAAAATTTTTGTTTTCCATGCTACGAACCCCACAAAGGGTATCGAGCCGTGTCTATATGTAGATCTGTTGCCAGAGTAGAACACAATGGTCATTGTGGGCGTTGATGCTTTATTGTAGATTGCTTTTGTGTACTTTGCATCTTGCGGTATGTTGGGATGAAGCGGCGGCTAACCTTACATGACATCGTTCATGAGACTTGCTCCACGCTTGACATGCAACTTGTATTGCATAAGTGGCTTTATGGTGCTGTTTCTCCTAGCATAGTAAAGATCCAATTTACAACGGGTCGATAATGCTAGTATCAATGTTGTGGTTCTTGTTCGTAGTTAGAACGACACTTATTGAAAGCCCCAAACCACGTAAAATATGCAAAGAAAGTAGAAGCGTCTAACTTTGTTTTGCAGGGGTGTCTGATGATGTGATATGGCCATGATTGTGATTATATTTGATGTATGCAATGTTCCTTATTGTAAGTTGGCACCGCGAGAGCCATATGGTTATCTTTAATTTGTTAAGACCTGCGTGTCTATTCAAAATAGTTGTAATAGTTGAAGCTGGTGGACGACAACCATGAAGAAGCGTCATTGACCTTGATGCTATGCGGTGATGATGGAGATCATGTTCGTGCTTGAAGATGGAGATCGGAAGCACAAAGAAGAAAGGCCATATCATATCACATATTATGAATTGCATGTGATGTTAATCCTTTATGCATCTTGTATTGCTTAGTAGGCAGCGGTAGCATTATAAGATGATCCCTCATGCACATAAATTTCAAGTTCTAAAGTGTTCACCCTTAGTATGCACCGTTGCCAAAGCTTGCTTGAAGCACCACGTGATGATCGGGTGTCTTTGATTCCGCGGGTGAATACAACGTAAGCAAGCCAGATTTGCTTATGCGGTAGCTAAGGTTTGATCTTGACGAGCCTAGCATGTACAGACATGGCCTCAGGAACACGGATCGCCGAAAGGTAAAGCATGAATCATATATTAGATATGATGAACATGATGATTGTTCGCCATTGAAACTATATCAACTCTCGTGATGATCGGTGTTGATGTAGTGGATTTGGTTCGTGTGATCACTAAAACAATGTGAGGGATGTTGTTTTGAGTGGGAGTTCACCTAGATTAATTTAATTATTAATTAGAACTCAATTTATCATAAACTAAATCAAAGTGAATTTGCATAGTTGTTGTAGTCATTGGCATCCGTTTACCACCTTGCGCTTAGTTATAATTGAGATGATAGAACTATAGAATTCTGGTTAGTTACTTTACGAACTGGTATCGTATTGATTTGAAGTGTTAATCTAAAGTTTAAAGTCCTATTGCAAACTTTTAGTAAGTTCCGGTTACTCCATGAAGTTTAATAATTGGTATTAAAACAAGAGTGACAATTCCAAAGTGTTAGTATATGAGTATCATGTTTGTCTCCATGACTCTTGATATTCAAAAGATTATCTTAATATCAAGGTTATCTAGGATCTGAAAGAGTTGTTTCAGAAACCATGATGTGTGGAAGATATTGTGATATCTGAAACGAAGTTTTGGTTACAACATGATAGAGTATAATATGGCAAAGTCATGTTCTCATGTTTGATGAGAATTTGCAAAAGGTTGGAGACACTAGTTGTCCTAATCTTCCAAAAGGTTTTGGAGAGCAACATTATACTCGTGATTCACCGTTATAAGCTAAAAGTAGCTTGGTCATGGACGATTCCATGATGAAGGTGAATATTTGATGTAGGTAAAATGTTTACTACGCCAAGAGATTACTAAAGAAAGGAATTTGAAAGAACACCAAACATTTGATGATGGTGATCTACTTCAAAGTGCAAGTCCAAAGACATTGGTATTTAACTATACACGCTTTGGACTATGTGTCATAAGTATGACTCCACTATTGATGTTGATAGATTCTTTCAAAGCGAAAAGGAAATCTTGAAAGAGAATCTCATAAGTATATGGCGAGAAAAGAAAAAGACTAGAATTGTTCGGTTTAAGTATATAGATGATATATGTGTTATGGCTATATTCTTTGCTTATTAAAACAATGTGGTTCTTAAGTATTTGATACTGAATTTGTTGTTGTGAATCGTCATACGAAACAAAACAATTCATGAACTACAATGGCCTAAGTAACTAGCAAAAGAATATGTGATGATGTTCATCGAGAACAAATAAAGGGTTATTGTGTTGCTCGTTAAAACATCAAAGCTTGCCTTCAAGATTTGTTTTATCGGTATTATGAAAACAAAAGGGTTGTTCAAATAATTGCCGTAATCCATAAAAGATGGATGATTCACAAATCTCGTTGGAGAAATCACATCCATAAAACTAGTGCTAAAATTGTCGAAAGACAAATTGATTGAAAGATCACTTAGGAAGTGACATCGCCGTTTAAATTATATTGGAAAGAAAACATGAAGAAACTCCATGTGGATGGAATTTTGGAGTCTTTTGATTTTGATCAAATGACGTTTGTGAAACTTTCCTAGAGATAATTGAAACTTCGTTCATAGGCCAAAAGGAGCGAAAGACTAGCTTATTGGAACTTGTGCATATTGTTGTACGAACTCCATTATGTGTAGTCAAGAGCGATGGATTTCAACTTCATATGCTTTCTCCAAAATTTGAGTGAATATATGAATATTTACTTAATAAGGATAAAGTATGAAACACTTGAAAAGTTCAAAGACTTTCAAGATGAAGTGCAAAATCATTGTAACAAGAATATGAATAGTTTATGATAAGATCATAAAGGAAGATATTTAAGTTACAAGTTTAGCATAATACCTAGGATTTAAGGAATCGTTAAGGTGGATTTGCATTTCGAAACACCATAAGAGTATGGAGCGTTCGAGATATGTAATTGAACCTTGTTTGACATGGTAAGATCAAGGTATAATTCATAAAACTGCTATTATATTTTAAAGATTAAAAGCTTTAGAGACTACCGTTTTCCACTAAAAGAGCTCCATCATAATCCGCTGAAATGACACCATATAAGGTTATGGTTTGGGATAAAACCAAGTAGTCCTTTCTTAAACATTGGTATGCTATGCATAAGAAAGATGTTTGCAACCAAAGTCGGATAAACCTGTCTTTGTATTCTTGTTAAGTATTCCTCCATAAACAGGAGACAAAAGTGTTTGTCGCTTAGAACGTCAAGTTTCTTTGAGAAGGAATTTTTCGTGAAAAGTTAAGTGGGAGGACAATAGAACTTTGATAAGGTTAAAAGAACCTTAGCTATATGTGCAAAGTTGCGAGCACCGAAAAGTGTTGAGGCGCAACAATGCTCATGGCTCACGTGCCTCAAAGGTTGTGGTCACAGAGGTCTAAGTTTCTATTGAAACAAGTAGGTCGGATGAACAATCAAATACCAAGATTTGAGGTTGAATCATTATTTGAGAATAATGAACCTACTACATGCAAAGAAGCGATGATGGGCCTGACTCCGTCAAATGGCTTAAAGCCATATAATCCGTGATAGTTCCATACACGAGAAATCAAGTTTTGAACTTGAAGGACCCTCGAAAAGGTGTAAGACCTTAGGTTGTGTTTGGATCTATAAAGAAGTAGACATGGATGTTTCACATATATGAAATAGTCGACATGTTTGGAAAGAGTTCACAACAATGTTCAAAGGTTGTATATGACAAGATTTGATCTTTCATAGCGATTTTTAGTCTAGACGGATTAATGTAGCAACCACTACATATAATTTGTTATGTGGTAGTAGAATAAACAAAACAAGTTCTTCTAATAGAATGGTTACCTAGGACGTGTGCATGACACGGTCCAAAGGGTTTTGTTAATTCAAAGGATGCTAAAAGCATATGCAAACTTCAATGGTTGAAGTAAGCATAGCGGAGTTGGAATCTTCACTATGATGAAACTGTTAAAAGAGTTTAATTTCATCGGAGACAATGAAAATGCTTGCATTTGCAAGAAATTAAGTGGGAGCGCTAAGACATGTTTCTAATACATTATGTGGAAGACATATTGTTGATTGGAAATAATGTATCTTTTATTAACACATATTAAGAATTTCATCCCGATGAAAGACTTAGGCAAAACCCAAATATTTGGCATCAATAGACGCTAATATGGTTGTGCCAGAAGTACATAGACGAGATATTGAATGAATTCAATATAGAAACTACAAGAAAGGTTCTTGTTGCACAGAAAGGATTGAAAGAGTTCAATGTTGATGATATATTCAAGTGTATTGGCACTTGGTAAGTGAAACAAAGATTCAAGTATAGATTGATACTTGATGTATGAAATCACAAAGAGTATTTATATCAATCATACTGTGATATGTACAAATCCAGATATGTCCTATGTTATAAATATTATGAGCATATACCAGAATGATTCATAAGATGATCATTGGACGATAGTAAGGATATTCTTATGATCTTTTGGAAGAACTAAGAGTATATTATTTGTAGAAGTGACAAATAGATGATTAGTTCATTGTAAAAGTACTACATTGATACTAGTTTTGTCACAAAGTACAAATTAAGTTTATCTCAATCTAAACTAAGGGTGGCACAATATAATGGAAAGTGAGTTCCATAATGGATTTGGATGAGTTCCAAAGTTAAGACATTGTGACAGATACTTCAACAAAAGGCTAAGTATATGACTGCTATTATAGCAGCAAAAGAGGGCATTTGTGTCAAGTAGTTTGTTATCAAACTAGGTGTAGTTCACAGCAGGATAATACTATGAAGATATATTATGCGACAATATTATCAACATGTTTTAACCCCAAAGAACTAAAGGTCACACCGAAAGACCAAATCATACAAAGCCATCTCATTAGAGAATGAGTGATGCGAGAGGCAAAGACATGCAATTACACACACGGACTGGAAGTGTCGGATCCGAGATCGATTAACCACTAGCAATCGTGTACATACAACACCGGAAAGCCATAGGTGTTGAATACACAAAGGTTTGAAACTAGATTATTGACTCTAGTGCAAGTGGGAGACTGTTGGAGATATGCCCAAGAGGCAATAATAAAGTGGTTATTATCATATCTTCATATTTATGATAAATGTTTACATACCATGCTATAATTGTATTAACAGGAAACATTAATACTTGTGTGATTTGTAAACATAAAATAAGAGTCCCTAGTAAAGCCTCTTGTTAAACTAGCTTGTTGGTTAATATATGATCATTGTTTCCTGATCATGAACATAGAGATGTTATTAACAACAGGGTCATATCATTAGGAGAATGATGTGATGGACATACTCCTATAGATAAGCGTAGCATAAAGATCAAGTCATTTCAATAGTTCAATTGCTATATGCTTTCTGATACATAGTAACCTAATTCCTTCGACCATGAGATCATGCATATCACCTTTACCGGATGGATGCTTTGATGTCATCAAACACCACACCGTAACAGGGTGGCTATAAAAGTGGCATTGAGTGTTCGGAAAGTATTGGTTGAAACACATGGATCAAGAGTGGGATTTGTCCATCCATATGACGGATAGATATACTCTGGGCCCTCTCGGTGAAATGTCATCCAATTGGCTTGCAAGCATGTGACTGGCTCACAAGGGATCACATATCACGGGAACAAGAAAAGAGTACTTATCGGTAACGAGGTTGAACTAGGTATGCAGAGATACCGACGATCATAACCTCGGATAAGTAAACTATCGTGAGACAAAGGGAAATTGGTATCGTATGTAAGTGGTTCATTCGATCGCAAAGTAATCGTAGAAATATGTGGGAGCCATATGAATTTCCAGATTCCTCTATTGGTTATTGTTCCGAGAAGTGTCTCGATCATGTCCGCATAATTCACGAACCGTAGGGAGACACACTTAAGGATTCGACGTTGTTTGAGTAGTTATGGTATTATGAGAAAGAGACCGAATGTTGTTCGGAGTCTCGGATAGGATCCGGGATATCACGAGGAGATCCGGAATGGTCCGGAGAATAAGATTCATATAAGGAAAGTCCCATTTCGGAGTTGGGGAATGGTTCCGGTGTTTTCATCGGGAACATTCTAGAAGGTCCCGGAATGTCCGGCACTCCGGGGGGGGAAGGGTACATGAATGTGTCATTGTAAGTTGGAATGATTGCATCATGTACTAAGTGTTCTTGCTGTCCCAAATAAAGGATTAAATTAAATCCTAAATTGAAAAGTCAAACGGCTAGTTTGAAAGTCAAACGGCAATTTTGGGAAGTGGGACAAGAGGAGGAGGTGAAGCCGAGTTGGGGAGGGAGTCCTCCCCAAGCCGGCGCCCACCCAGCCGAGTTGGGAGGACTCCACTCCCTCCCCTTGGCCAGCCCCTCCCACCTATATAAGGAGGGGCAGGGCTCCCTCCTAGCACACACTAGTTCCTATCCTCTAAACTAAACCCTAGACCTAAACCCCGGTTTAGAGCTATTTCGGTTTAGAGCCTTCTAATTAGTTTAGAGCCTTCTAATTGGTGTGTCTAATTACTAGACCACTAATAGCCTCTCTCATAAGCTCCACCATACTGCGGCTTAAGCGAAGCCTGCGGGATCTCCCTCTACTTCGGTACCACGCCGTTGTCAGCCGGAATCGCGAGAGAGTGCTACAACCTCCATTGCTGGAACAAGGGAGAGGAAGGTCTTCGTCAGTACCGAACGTGTGACCGATCGGGGCGCTGCCGAACGTGATACCTGGAAGGATCGTCTCGCGATCTTGAGATCGGAAGAAATCGACTACATCACCCACGAGAATCTGCTCGTTAACCGCTGGAATCTTCGAGGGTGAGTTCCTCTATCGACTCGTTGCTACAATCTAGTAGATAGATCTTGGCTTGTTTGTTTGTATGCGATAGAAAATTTTTGTTTTCCATGCTACGAACCCCTACACCTTTTTGAGTTCTTTTGGGGAATTGAGATTTTTGAGGGAAGTGCTTCAGTAGCTAGTGTTCTAATGGAAGTTTATTTGGTGTTAGAACTGAACCTTAAGACTTATTTATCTTGAGTGCACTAATGTTGCTAATAAAGATTGTGTGAAGTTTCGTATGAAGGAAAATTTCAGGTGTATGGAAGGAATGAGTAATGAGATGAAGGATGGACTAAAGCTCAAGCTTGGGGATGCCACGCGTGTCACCCCAAGAAATATCCAAGAAGTACAAGCGTCAAAGCTTGGGGATGCCCAAGGCATCCCCATCTACATCAATAAAAATCCCAGGTTTCTTCCAAACGCTTCATTTTTATTGTTTCATGCGTAGTTGTGTTGTTCTTGGAGCGTCTTCTTTTTCATTTTTATTTTGGTTTTTCGTTTGCTTTTGTTTTCTTAGTTTTCTGAATAAATTGGTTGGACCCCCTCTTTCATACATTGGTTTGCAAATAGTTTGGTTTGGTTTGGAAAAGAGTAGGAAAGTTCATGCTTATATGGTAAAAAGAGCTCGTTTTTGACTATGGCCTATGCTTTGTCATGCCATGCTTGATATTGTTTTGGCCTTATGATTAGTATTCTTTGTTGTAGCATGACTTGTTATAAACAATTGAGATTTCTTAATGTGCCTTGGATTAATCATGCGTTGTTTTAGCATATTAAAGCATAGTATAGTGGTATTCTCCTTTGATGCTTTATTTGGGTTGACTTGGCACATGCTCACACCATGTTATGACTATCTCAAGTCACCATAGCCTTTATGATTCTTTAGTTTTCAATTTGTAGTATCACTTTATGCTTTGATCAATGATGTTTTGTCGCTCTGCATGATTATGGCCATTATTGCTCTCTTAGTCTGTCGCTCCTAGTCTTTTGCTAGCCTCCACAACCAAGTATGAGTTCCACTCATGCATCCAACTCGCTAAACCAAGTTATTCCAAAGAGTCCACCATACCTACCTACTAGCTTATGTTATTCTAAGTATATTCATGCTTTTGTTTACCTTCCGAATTAAACTTGTTATGAGAAAACTAGTGATTAAAGCTCTCACGAACTTGATGGCACACTTTACTTTTCTTGCCCTTAATAAACTTGAACCATTGTATCTTCTATGTTGTATATGCTTGCGCTTATTTGTTGGGGATTAGCAGAACCATGCTTTCATGGGGAACGCTTTCAACATTGCACTTGGTACTTGTACCTAGTTGATATCATGCTCTTTTGTATATGGATGCCGTCGGTGTGAAATGAAAAGGGGAGCTTGTAAGTCCATGGAGTTATGAATATGTGTTAGAGAAACGCCTGGGCCGCTGGTCTAATCCATGCTGACATGGTGGAAACCTGCAGCGTAACCATAATGAGCTGTCTATGAAGCATTCTTCTTATAAAAAAAAGAGTCCTATATTGAGAGAAAGAGAAAAATAAAAAGAAAAAAAAGAGATATTATGAAAAGAGGAAAGAGAGAAAAAAGCACCATATTCCCATGGTAAATAAGAAGATTGCTGAGATGCTCGTTGTCTGCTTGCCTTGTCATTTTGATATGGGGATTCTTCTGTACCATCAGGCAAGGGGTACCCCGTTGGCGGTTCTCTATGATAAACATGTACTTACAATGACAAGAACTTACCGATGACTAAACTTGAGTAGCATGAGGAGCGGCCCTCATATACAAGGGACATGAGATTTCTGACTTATACTTCGTCAAGCATGTACACCATAGTTTGTTCACTTTAACCTTAATCACTTCAAGATGCTTATGATAGGGGCAATGAGAGCTGAAAGCTATAAGTACCATAATTTTTGGAAGCTCTTTATGAGACTTGAATCCCTACTTGCTTTTTTCCACCATAATATTGACTCTCCACCTTCTATCTTTATGCACCTACTTTGAGAGCATAGTGGCCATTCTTAGTTCTATGTGCATTGTCCCAAGACTAGTTGATTGATGCATAACTTGATATTGCTTGTTTTAAACTTTTGTATCTAGTCACTCTTATGAACTTTGAAGGTGTCCTATGCATTTATATTTGCGACTCTATGAGGGACAAGCTAAATACTATTATGCTATGTTTTCTTTATTTGAAACAAACAAACGTCTTGCAAAGCATTGTTATTTATGAATCTTTTGTTTGTGCCTTTTCATGTTGCATCATAGTTTCTTTGCTTATTTCTAGAACTTTGTCTTTCCTGTTATGATTGAAGTACTATGATCCCAGCTTTGAATGTTTTACAAATACTTTGATCAAGTCTTTGATGGTGCATATCACCTCAAAAATTATTCTTTCTTTTTATCACTTACCAACTCGAGGACGAGCAAGGGTTGAGCTTGGGGATGTTGATACATTGAAAATGTATCTATAATTTTTGATGTTCCATGCTTGGTTTTATCCACTTTCTTGTGTTTTGTTCCAACTTTGGAGTACTTTTCATATGATTTCTTGGACTAACCTATTAACAAGAGCCACAGTGCTAGCTGCCTGTTTTCTGCTGTTTTTGGTTCCAGGAAAGTCGGAAAATGAATATTCTCGGAATTGGACGGGACAAAAGCCAAAGTGCCTATTTTTCCGGAAGTCATCAAGTGCCAGGATACGAGACGGAGAAGGGCCAGAGGCCGGCCACACGACCTGGCCGTGCGGCCAGGATGGGCCCGCGCCAGGGGCTGGTGTGGTGGCCCCTGGCACCTCCTCGGTCTCCCCTTCCGCCTATAAGATGCCCTCGGGACGTAAACCCTAAGTACCCAATCAAAAATCCATGAAAATGTCTGTAGCCACCGTCATCTCCATCCCTAGATCGGGAGGGATCTGAAGCTCTTCCCGGCACCCTGCAGTAGAGGGGAATTCACCCTGGAGGCCTTCTTCATCACCATGCAAGCCTCCGGTGTGATGCATGAGTAGTTCATCCTTGGACTACGGATCCATGAAGTAGCTAGATGGATGGTTCTCCTCCTTTGTGCTTTCATGTCTAGATCTTGTGAGCTCCGTTCATGATCAAGATCATCTATTTGTAACTCTGCATGTTGTGTTTGCGGGGATCCGATGGATATTGAGATGCTATTTCAGATTGATTATTGATTCTATCATGTCTTTGTTATTTGTGATCTTGCATGCTTTCCGTTGTTAGTAGCTATCTTGGCCAAGTAGATGCTAGCAACTCCAAGAGTTAGTATTTATGCTCGATAGTGGGTTCATGCCTCCGTAACTGGGAAGTGACAGAAATATCTAAGGTACTAGATGTGTTGTTGCTACTAGGGAGAAAACAACAATCCTTTGTTCATAGAACACTCGTATTATTTACTTTACACGCAGTTCGTAAAGCAATAATCTGTTGTTTGCAACTTAATACTGGAGGGGGTTTGGATGATAACCTGAAGGTGGATTATTAGTCATAGATGCAGTTGGATGGCGGTCTATGTATAATGTTGTAATGCCCAATCAAGTCTCAAAGGAGTCAAGATGATTAGTATATGCATGTATTGCTTTCTCGATGTTTGTCAATTGCCCCGCTGTAATTTGTTCACCCAGCATGGTATCTATCTTAAGGAGAGCCACCTCTAGTGAACTATGGATCTCGGTCCTTGTCTTTTACATTCCATCTACAAACTGTTTACTGCTTTGTGTTTACTTTCTGCAACCTTTTACTTCTTTCCATTCGATACATTTAATCCTTTGTTTTTAGCAAAACACGGTGAGATTGACAACCTCATTGCAAGTTGGGGACAAAGTTCTGTGGTTGTGTTGTGCAGGTCTCCATGTTGCTACTAGCACCGGTAGTGCGCCCTGCCAAAGCTCAGCTAGTAACACCTTTGGGGTGTTTCCTTGCTCCTACTGGTTCGATTAAACCTTGGTTTCATACTAAGGGAAACTTGCTGCTGTGCTCATCATACCTTCCTCTTGGGGTTCCCAACGAGCTCTACATCAACACCGCACCAGCACTTTTCTGGGCGCCATACACAGAGCCATCACTCGTCGTTGGAGTCTTGGTTAGGGTCCTCCTCCGCGTAGCGCTTGGAGATCTCGAGGAGGTCGGGGATGTTGTCGAGCGTCCGGTAGACCCGCTTGATCTTAGCGACCAGGGGTTCGTACCGGCACACGTTCTTGAAACAATGTATCGTCGTGTACGGGTGGATGCCGGAAGCATGAATCCACAGTTCTTGCCACCTTTGGATCTAGTGGCGGGTCAACTCGCGTTGTCCCTGGATGCACCGCTCCAGGTCTTCTATGGTGGTGTCGCGGGTGTAGGAGCCCTCGAAGTGCCTAACGAAGGCATCCCACATTTCCTCCCAGGAGTCGATGCTATCAGCGGGGAGGGTGTTTATCCATTGTCGGGTCGCACCCTCCATCATCAGGGGGAGGTAGCGAGCGGCGAGCAGGTCGGTGTGGCCGGCGATTCCCATCACCATGAGTATGTGTCCAGCCATACTGCTGGGTCATACGTTGGATCGTACTTTTCGATCTCTTTGGGCGCCTTGAAGTTGGCGGGGTACTTTTCCCCTCTGATCATAGGCCCGAAGCATTGGGGGCCAACTCGGCTAAGCGAGCCCCTTGGTTCGGGGTCACCACGATTACTGAGGGTGTGCCTCAAGTCGTTGGGCTGGCACGCCCACAAGGCCTGGTTGTTGACGATGTGCGTGCGGGCGTCGATGGGCTGCCCGTTGGCGGCGACCGTGTTGTTCACCGGTCACGGTTCGTTGGTGGAGAGTGCGGGGTTGGCGGCCCGCGGCTAGTTTGCCAGTGGCTGCGGTGGTGGGCAGGTCACGCCATTGGCGATGGTGGGGTGGCCACTCGAGGCTGCCCTACTAGCTGGGGTCGACTCCTGCAGCTTGTTGCTCGACGGCCCTAGCGAGTAGGGCCTTGGCATACTGGATCTGCAGCATGCCGTCCCCCTGGACGTCGAGGTTGGCGACCGCTGCGTCGGCCACGACGATGTTGTCCATCGGGGTGGAGTAGAGTGGGAGTCCGTTAGCGTCACGGGCTTGTGGCGAGATGATGATTCGCGGCTGGTCCGGCGGGGGCGCGCGGTCAATGGGTGGTGGAGGGGGGCTCCAGTCGCCGGTGCGTCGGGTGGTGGTATGTTGCTTCCACCTGGTGGCGTGTTCTCGCAGTATTCGCGCTCGGCCGCGCGTGCGGGTTCGCTTTCGTCGTTGAAGTTCAGGACGCGTCCCTGGACGTTGGAGTTTAGGCGGGTCCTGATGCGGCGCTGGTGATAGAGCGATAGCTCCCACGCTGTTTCCCACTCGAGGCGGTATTTCTCGCGCTCGGCGAGCTCATTGCGCTGTGCCTCCACGAGTCGCAGGCGAGCCTCCTCCACCTCTATGGCCGTGGTAGTCGGCGGGATCGGTGTGGAGAACAGATCTGGCGGGGCGGCCGTGCTGCCTGCCATATAGATCGCGTTAAAGCGATTGGATCTGACGCGGAAGTCTTCAGGCGACTCCGAGCCGGAATCGGAGTCAAAGATCCCGAGGATGGAGGAGTCCTCAAAATCCTCCGGGTTGGAGACTCGCGTGGAGTCCTCTCGTGATGTCGCGGTGATAGATCCGTCGACCGAGGCAGGGGTTGCAGAGTCGGCGTCGTCATTTAGGGCCTCATCGTTTGTGGCGGCATTGGTCTTGGCCGCGTTGCTGGCAGACGAGTCGTACTCGGTGACGAGGCTCCTGGTGGAGCGGACCTGCTCCTCCGAGAGCAGATCGCGGTGCGGCGGTGATCCACCAACGATCACCGTCGCTACTGGGTCGACCGCGCCGGTGAAACCGATGAAGAGGTTGATGGAGCCGACAGGCATCACCACGACGTGAGTGACCGGGCATGACACCGGGATGTAGCTGCTGGGTAGGATCTGTAAGATCCCGCCTATGGCGATCATGCGGCCGGTGGTGAGTGGTCGGTCGATCGGCGAATAGGGTCTCGCCGCAGAACTCAGGCCAGTCCTGCTATGCCCCACGGTGGGCGCCACTGTCGTGGAAATGGCCACGGCAGTCGCTGCAGTAGGCAGCGATTGATTGAATCGGGGGCGAGAGCTTGTGGCCATCTGCGGTGCAAGATGGGGCCGGATGCACATGGATTTATCCAGGTTCGGCCCCCCGGAGGGTAATGACCTACTCCTACTAGATTAGATTATTGGAGAGCGAGTTACAAGAGGGCGAGCTCGGCGTCTAAGCGGCGAGTCGCTTGAAGGGGTGTATGATGGAACGTAAGTCCTGAGGGTACCCTAGGGAGGTTTATATATGAGGCACCTCGTTAGGGTTTTACAAGTTACACCGAACAAGATATGTATTCAGAGGCTTTGACCTAATCCAACTAGGCTTTTGGTATGCTCCTGGGCCTCCAGTCGCCAGTCACCGGGCCTTCATCTTAATCGCATTCCAGTCGCCGTCACGCAGACCCATTCGTGAGACCTTCTGGCCCAATCGGAACGTCTCGCTGGGTATACACCATTTGGACTATCCCCATCACCCGTGGCATTGACCCACAGCCGCGTGTAGCCGACCACTGTGGTGACCCCTTGACCATATAAAAGAGGCCTAGGTCGAACTGTGATAGAGGAGGAGGGGATTTTAGACTAGAGAACCTTCAAGGAGAAGGAACCAAATGTAACCTTGTGATAATCAGATAGTAGCTAATTGCAGGACATAGGGATCCGCTCACTACGGACCTGAACCTGGGTAAAAAAACTTGTGTGTCTTTGTGTGATTGTGTTTGTCTAGCTAGCCGATCGAGCTCTTCAGACATTGCGACCTGGACGAACAACAAAGGAGGACGCATACCCCCGGTATCAAACATTAAGACACGACATCTAGTGATCCCGGTAATCCAAGAAACAATAATGCCAAATCCACAAGTCCTGTGATGCTATGTCCTTAAGCATAATCGTTGGATCATGAATTTACCGTAGTACTGCCTTTGCCAAGCTTTTGGGCAATACTTCCACTTCCAGTGCATATAATCGACACTACCAAGCATGCCTGGTTAACCTCTCTTTACATTCATCCGCATCAATCTTACAGTATCTTCTTTGTTGGGAGCTCGAAGATACACGTCATTGATACGTTGCTAACGTATCCATAATTTTTGATGTTCCATGCTTGGTTTTATCTACTTTCTTGTGTTTTGACCACACTTTGGAGTACTTTCTATACACTTTCTTGGACTAACCTATTAACAAGAGACACAGTGCCAGCTGCCTGTTTTCTGCTGTTTTTGGTTCCAGGAAAGTCAGGAAAATATTCTCGGAATTGGACGGGACAAAAGACAAAGTCAGTTTTTCACCGAGGGACACCAGGAGCCAGAATACGATACGGAGAGGGGCCAGGCCCGCCACACCACCTAGCCACGCGGCCCAGCCTAGCCCACGCCAGCGGGTGGTCCGGCCGCCTCCGGCACCCCCTCGGCCTCCCCTTTTGCCTATAAGATTCCTCCGATACAGAAACCCTAAGTACCCGATCAAAATTCCACAAAAGAGTCTATAGCCGCCGTCATCTCCATCCCTAGATTGGGAGGGATCTGAAGCTCTTCCCGGCACCCTGCCGGAGAGGGGAATTCACCCTGGAGGCCTTCTTCATCACCATGCAAGCCTCCGGTGTGATGCGTGAGTAGTTCATCCTTGGACTATGGGTCCATGTAGTAGCTAGATGGTTGGTTCTCCTCCTTCATGCTATCATGTTTAGATCTTGTGAGCTCCGTTCATGATCAATATCATCTATTTGTAATTCTACATGTTGTGTTTGCGGGGATCTGATGGATATTGAGATGCTATTTTAGATTGATTATTGATTCTATCATGTCTTTGTTATTTGTGATCTTGCATGCTTTCCGTTGTTAGTAGCTATCTTGGCCAAGTAGATGCTAGCAACTCCAAGAGTTAGTATTTATGCTCGATAGTGGTTTCATGCCTCTAGTAACTGGGAAGTGATGAAATCTCTAAGGTACTAGATGTGTTGTTGCTACTAGGGAGAAAACAACAATCCTTTGTTCATAGAACAATCGTATTGTTTACTTTACACGCAATGCATAATGCAATTATCCGTTGCTTGCAACTTAATACTGGAGGGGGTTCGGATGATAACCTGAAGGTGGATTATTAGTCATAGATGCAGTTGGATTACGGTCTATGTATAATGTTGTAATGCCCAATCAAGTCTCAAAGGAGTCAAGATGAGTAGTATATGCTTATTGCTTTCTCGATGTTTGTCAATTGCCATGTTGTAATTTGTTCACCTAACATGTCATCTATCTTAAGGAGAGCCACCACTAGTGAACTATGGACCCCGGTCCTTTCTTTTATCATCAATCTACAATCAATTGTTTACTGCTTTCTGTTTACTTTCTGCAAACTATTACTTTCTTCCACTCGATACGTTTAATCCTTTGTTTTCAGCAAAACCGGTGAGATTGACAACCTCATCGCAAGTTGGGGGTAAAGTTCTGTGGTTGTGTTGTGCAGGTCTCCACGTTGCTGCTGGCACCGGTAATGCGCCCTGCCAAAGTTCAGCTAGCAACACCTTTGAGGTGTTTCCTTGCTCCTACTGGATTGATAACCTTGGTTTCATAACTGAAGGAAACTTGTTGTTGTGCTCATCATACCTTCCTCTTGGGGTTCCCCAATGGGCTCGATATATTTTGGGTTAAGCAACTGATTTTCTGGCACCGTTGCCGGGGACTGAAGAAGAAGAAGCTCCCACGTCAACCACGCGCCAGCACTGATTTTCTGGCGCCGTTGCCGGGGAGTCAAGGACATCTTCATAAGGGGAGTCCCTCATAACCAATCTCTTTGCTTTGTTTTTTTTGCTTAGTTTACTTTTGCTTAGTTTGCTTGTTTCTTTATCAAAAACACAAAAAAATTAGTTTTACTAGTTTGATTTATTTATTAAAAATACAAAAAAATGACTACTCTTGAAAACACTAAGTTGTGTGACTTCACTAGCACCAACAACAATGATTTTATGAGCACACCTATTGCTCCACCTATTCCTGAAGCTACTTTATTTGAAATAAAACCTGCTTTACTCAATGTTGTTATGAGAGAACAATTTTCTGGTATTGGTAATAAAGATGCTGCTGCTCATCTAAATAACTTTGTTGAACTTTGTGAGATGCAAACGCATAGGGATATAGATGGAGATATCATTAAGCTTAAATTGTTTCCTTTCTCTTTGAGAGGAAAATCTAAAGAATGGTTGAATTCCTTAACTAGGAATAGTATTGATTCTTGGACTAAATGCAAAGATGCTTTCATTGGAAAATACTATCCTCCTGCTAAGATTATATCTATGAGAAGTGAAATAACGAAGTTTAAACAAGCTGATAATGAAAATGTTGCTCAAGCTTGGGAAAGAATGAAATCTTTGGTAAAGATTTGCCCCACTCATGGACTGACTGCTTGGATGACTATCCAAACTTTTTATGCAGGATTGAACTATTCTTCAAGAAATATATTGGATTCTGCTGCTAGAGGTACCTTTATGACCATTACTTTGGGTGCTTCAACAAAGCTTCTGGATAATATGATGGTTAACTATTCTGAATGACACACTGAAAGAGCTCCACAAGGTAAGAAGGTAAATTCTGTTGAAGAGACCTCTTCCTTGAGTGATAAAATTGATGTTATTATGTCTATGCTTATTAATGGGAAGGCTCATATTGATCCAAATCATGTTCCCTTAGCCTCTTTGGTTGCTCAAGAAGAGCAAGTTGATGTGAAATTTATAAGAAATAACAATTTTAGCAACAATGCCTACATGAATAATTTTGGTAACAACAATTATAGGCCATATCCTCCCAACAATGGTAATGCTTATGGAAATTCCTACAACAATAATAGGAGTGCTCCCTCTGAACTCGAAGTTATGCTTAAAGATTTTATTAGTAAACAAACTACTTTCAATAAAACTATTGAGGAAAAACTCTCTAATGCTGAAAGAAATATAGCATCATTGGCTGAAGCACAATCTTCTTTGAATAAAATGACTGCTAATCCTGAAACTAATGAGAATCCCTTTGCAGCCACTAATGCCATACAAGTAAGAATTGATGAAAATGTTAGACTATTAGCTGAATTGCATGCTAAGTGGGAAAGAGAAGATGAAATTGCTAGAAGCATTAGTGTTTCTACTATCACTACCACTAGTGTTGAGGCTAGTAATAGCTCTACTACTTTAGATGATAATTATGATTTTGATATTGATGGTTGCAACATCTCTGAAGTTATCAAGTTCCTACAAAAGCTTGCTAAAAGTCCTAATGCTAGTGCTATGAATATGGCCTTTACAAAACACATTACTGATGCTCTCATAAAGATTAAAGATGAAACATAAAGCTTCTATTCCTATAAAACAAGAAGATGGTTGGGATCCCATCATTAATATGAAAGTGAATGATTTTGATTTCAAAGCTTTATATGATCTTGATAGTAGTGTTTCTATTATGCCTAGAAGGATTTATGATATGCTTGATTTGCCACCATTGGAAGATTGTTATTTGAATGTCCCACTTGATGATAATGCTAAGAAGAAACTCATGGGGAGAATTAATGATGTTCTTATTATGGTAAACAATGCCTATGTCCCCGTTGATTTCTATGTTTTGGATGTTGAATGCAATGCTTCTTGTCCTATTACTTTGGGAAGACCTTTTCTTAGAACTGTTGGTGCCATTATTGATATGAAAGAAGGCACCATTAAATATCAACTCCCACTCAAGAAAGGTATAGAACACTTCCCTAAGAAGAGAGAGAAGATTTCTTTTGCCTCTCCTGTGAAAACAAAATTGGCTCTTAATGCTTCTTCATTTGAGAACACTTGATCCTTTTTCTTGCTTCTTATGCCTAACTTAAAGGCGTTAAAGAAAAGTACTTATTGGGAGATAACCCAAAAGTTTTAGATGAGTCTTGTAAGTTATTACTCCAGTAATAACCGCTCCTTATCCTTTTTATTTGCTTTTTGTGCCAAGAGTAACCTCTAATGAGAGAGAAGTAATGATTGGGAAAGTTGCTATCTCGAAACAGATTTCTGTGCCTCACCGTAAAAATACGTGTAAAATATCTATACATCCTTTTGAGGCGTGAATTTTTGTTCTTCTGCCCCCAGGCCCTTATCTAACTTTCGTTAGTTCAACACTTTTAGATTTGAGCAATAGAAGGTCTTCAAATAAATTCGTCTTTACCTGCTGGTCTGTTTTGACAGATTTCTGCCATTATTTGCATTTGCTTCTTGCTGGTTCTTTTTTGAGTTCTTTTGGGGAATTTGAGCTTTTTGAGGGAAGTGTTACAGTAGCTTGTGTTTTAATGGAAGTTATATTGGTGTTGAAACTGAACTCAAAGACTTATTATCTTGAGTGCACTAATGTTGCTAATAAAGATTGTGTGAAGTTTTTTTATGAAGGAAAAATTTCAGGTGTATGGAAGGAATGAGTAATGAGATGAAGGATGGACAAAAGCTCAAGCTTTGGGATGCCGCGCGTGTCACCCCAAGAAATATCCAAGAAGTACAAGCGTCAAAGCTTGGGGACGCCCAAGGCATCCCCTTCTTCATCAATAAAAATTCTAGGTTTCTTCCAAACACTTCATTTTTATTGTTTCATGCATAGTTGTGTTGTTCTTGGAGCGTCTTCTTTTTCGTTTTTGTTTTGGTTTTTCGTTTGCTTTGTTTTCTTAGTTTGATGAATAAATTGGTTGGACCCCCTCTTTGATGCATTGGTTTTCAAATATTTTTGTTTGGATTGGAAAAGAGTAGGAAAAGTTCATGCTTAAGTGGTAAAGAGAGCTTGTTTTTGACTGTGGCCTATGCTTTGTCATGTCATGCTTGATATTGTTTTGGCTTTATGCTTAGTATTCTTTGTTGTAGCATGACTTGTTATAAACAATTGAGATTACTTAATGTGCCTTGGAATAATTATGCGTTGTTTTAGCATATTAAAGCATATTATTGTGGTATTATCCTTTGATGCTTTATTTGGGTTGACTTGGCGCATGCTCACACCATGTTATGACTATCCCAAGTCACAATAAGCCTTTATGATCCTTTAGTTTTCAACTTGTAATATCACTTTATGCTTTGATTAATGATGTTTTGTCGCTCTGCATGATTATGGCCATTATTGCTCTCTTCGTTGGTCGCTCCCAGTCTTTTGCTAGCCTCCATAACCAAGTGTGAGTTCCACTCATGCATCCAACTCCTAAAACCAAGTTATTCCAAGGAGTCCACCATACCTACCTATTAGCAATTGCTATTCCAAGTATATTCATGTTTTTATCTACCTTCCGAATTAAACTTCTTATGAGAAAACTAGTGATTAAAGCTCTCATGAACTTGATGGCACACTTTACTTTTCTTGCCCTTAATAAACTTGAACCATTGTGTCGTCTATATTGTATATGCTTGCACTTATATGTTGGGGATTAGCAGAACCATGCTATCATGGGGAACGCTTTCAACATTGCACTTGTACTTTGTACCTAGTTGATATCATGCTCTTTTGTCTATGGATGTCGTCGGTGTGAAATGAAAGGGTAGATTGTAAGTCCATGGAGTTATGTATGTGTGTTAGAGAAACGCCTAGGCCGCTGGTCTAATCCATGCTGTCATGGTGGAAACCTGCAGCGTAACCATAATGAGCTGTCTATGAAGCATTCTTCTTATAAAAAAGAGTTAGATATTGAGAAAAAAGAGAAAAGGAAAAAAAAGATATGAGAAAAGAGGAAAGAGAGAAAAAAGCACCATATTCCCATAGTAAATAAGAAGATTGCTGAGATGCTCGTTGTTTGCTTGCCTTGTCATTTTGATATGGGGATTCTTCCATATCATCGGGCAAGGGGTACCCCGTTGGCGGTTCTCTATGATACACATGTACTTACTATGACAAGAACTTACCGGTAACTAAACTTGAGTAGCATGAGGAGCGGCCCTCGTATTCAAGGGACATGAGATTTCCAACTTATACTTCGTCAAGCATATACACCATAGTTTGTTCACTTTAACCTTAATCACTTCTAGATGCTTATGATAGGGGAAATGAGAGCTGAAAGCTAAAAAGTATCATAATTTTTGGAAGCTCTTTATGAGACTTGAATCCCTACTTCCTTCTATGAAGGCCTTTCTTTTAATTTTATGTTGAGTCTCCACCTTCTATCTTTATGCACCTACTTTGAGAGCATAGTGGCCATTACTAGTTCTATGTGCATTGTCCCAAGACTTGTTGATTGATGCATAGCTTTGATATTGCTTGTTTTAAACTATTTGTATCTAGTCACTCTTATGAACTTTAAAGGTGTCATATGCATTTATGTTTGCTACTCTATGAGGGACAAGCTGAATGCCACTATGCTATGTTTTCTTTATGTGAAACAAACAAACGTCTTGCAAAGCATTGTTATTCATGAATCTTTTGTTTGTGCCTTTTCATGTTGCAACATAGTTGCTTTGTGTTATTGCTAGAACTTTATCTTTCATGTTATGATTAAAGTACTATGATCCCAGCTATCATTGTTTTACAAATACTTTGATCAAGTTTATGATGGTGCATGTCACCTCAAAAATTATTCTTTCTTTTTATCACTTACCTACTCGAGGACGAGCAGGAGTTAAGCTTGGGGATGTTGATACGTTGCTAACGTATCCATAATTTTTGATGTTACATGCTTGGTTTTATCTACTTTCTTGTGTTTTGACCACACTTTGGAGTACTTTCTATACACTTTCTTGGACTAACCTATTAAAAAGAGCCATAGTGCCAGCTGCCTATTTTCTGCTGTTTTTGGTTCCAGGAAAGTCAGAAACTGAATATTTTCGGAATTGGACGGGACAAAAGCCAAGTCAGTTTTTCAACGAGGGACACTTGGAGCCAGAATACGAGACGAAGAGGGGCCAGGGGGCCGCCACACCACCTGGCCTTGCGGCCCAGCCTGGCCCGCCCCAGGGGGTGGTCTGGATGCCTCCGCCACCCCCTCGGCCTCCCCTTTCGCCTATAAGATGCCTCCGATACATAAACCCTAAGTACCTGATCAAAATTCCATGAAAGATTCTGTAGCCACCGTCATCTCCATCCCTAGATCGGGAGGGATATGAAGCTCTTCTTGGCACCCTGCCGGAGAGGGGAATTCACCCTGGAGGCCTTCTTCATCACCATGCAAGCCTCCGGTGTGATGCGTGAGTAGTTCATCCTTGGACTATGGGTCCATGTAATAGCTAGATGGCTGGTTCTCCTCCTTTGTGCTATCATGTTTAGATCTTGTGAGCTCCGTTCATGATCAAGATCATCTATTTGTAATTCTACATGTTGTGTTTGCGGGGATCCGATGGATATTGAGATGCTATTTCATATTGATTATTGATTCTACCATGTCTTTGTTATTTGTGATCTTGCATGCTTTCCGTTGTTAGTAGTTATCTTGGCCAAGTAGATGCTAGCAACTCCAAGAGTTAGTATTTATGCTCGATAGTGGGTTCATGCCTCTAGTAATCTGGGGAAGTGACAGAAATCTCTAAGGTACTAGATGTGTTGTTGCTACTGGGGAGAAAACAACAATCCTTTGTTCATAGAACAATCGTATTATTTACTTTACACGCAATGCGTAATGCAATTATCCGTTGCTTGCAACTTAATACTGGAGGGGGTTCGGATGATAACCTGAAGGTGGATTATTAGTCATAGATGCAGTTGGATTACAGTCTATGTATAATGTTGTAATGCCCAATCAAGTCTCAAAGGAGTCAAGATGAGTAGTATATGCTTATTGCTTTCCCGATGTTTGTCAATGGCCCCGCTGTAATTTGTTCACCCAACATGTCATCTATCTTAAGGAGAGCCACCACTAGTGAACTATGGACCCCGGTCCTTTCTTTTATCATCAATCTACAATCAATTGTTTACTGCTTTCTATTTACTTTCTGCAAACTATTACTTACTTCCACTCGATACGTTTAATCATTTGTTTTCAGCAAAACCGGTGAGATTAACAACCTCATCGCAAGTTGGGGGCAAAGTTCTGTGGTTGTGTTGTGCAGGTCTCCATGTTGCTGCTAGCACCGGTAGTGCGCCCTGCCAAAGTTCAGCTAGCAACACCTTTGAGGTGTTTCCTTGCTCCTACTGGATTGACAACCTTGGATTCATAACTGAGGGAAAACTTGCTGCTGTGCTCATCATACCTTCCTCTTGGGGTTCCCCAACGGGCTCGATATATTTTGGGCTAAGCAACCGATTTTCTGGGGCCATTGCCGGGGACTGAAGAAGAAGAAGCTCCCACGTCAACCACGCGCCAGCAGTCACCAAACACTCAGATCACCGCCTTGGCAAACCTCCGCATAGATTCAATGGTTGTATATTCACCAATGCGAACGTACTCGTCGCAATAGTATGCGGGTAGACCATATGTGATCACCCACATGACTGCGGATATCTTTTGGTAGGCGCTAAAACCTAGAATGTAACACCCATGGGATTAGGGTTAAACAAACCTCAGATTAACGTCCGAGATAAATTTAAATCCAACCTCAGAGAATCATAGTATATGATTCAGTAACATTATAGAACATAGGGATACAACAGCATAAGTTTAAACACTTAACATAGTATGATATTAGATTATTAAAAACCATGGGTCACAGACCCATCATCACACTAAACAGCGAAAGAAAATTATGTTATTCTACACAACAAACTTAACAAAGAGCCTAAGAGGCCATAACGCGACGTCCAACCCATAGTCCTTAGGCTGCTACCTGGGACCCCCCACTACTCGTCGATGTAAACGTATAAGCCACTTTCAGTTGCGACTAGATCATCTGTAGAAAAACAACAATGGTGCAAGGCTGAGTATGAGAATGTACTCCACAAGACTTAGATAACTAGTATCAACATGCTCTGGCTAGAAATGCTTTATTTGGATTTATTTTGCGTAAAGCAGACTTTGTTTGAGAACAAGAGAGAGAGTAAAATCTCGTCTACATAGAATACTTTTAAAATGGGGTAAGAGAGTGACGACCCCATCTTGAACATCCGAACTTGTTAACTAAGAACGTCAGAATTCCTCATCTAGGATCACCCCCTCGAACCCCCAAGGAAGCATCCTTTAAGCACACCTAGAACAACATGTTTTACATTTAGTTATTGTTATCTATGATCATCACGTTCGTTCCCAACTCGTTCATAACCGTGAACACGGCTTTTCGAAAAGATTTAACCCTACAGGGGTGTACAACTTTACCCACATGTACCAATCGACTCTTAGTGCCAAATATTATTAGCCCTCTTCCTTGGAGGTCCGACAGAGGGTGGTTGACCACGACCTTTACCTTGTGTTCGCCGAGACCATCAGTCACGCCCTAAGGAGGGTTCCGCCGTAACGGGTCAAATCCCGAAGCCGGTCCCTAGAGATGTGGGTGAGGTTGGTTTATCAGGGGCTCTATCCACCCCAAGCAACCCGGTCCACGCTTCCCTACCCGTTATGATGCACCTCCTTCTCCTCCTCTTTATAAAATATTTTCAATGCGTATGCCAAATGGAAAGCCTGAACTATGTGACTCATGGAATCTACTAGGAAAGTTAATCAGTTGAGAGGTTCTCGACCTCGTGTGGTTGCACGCTCAGTCTTGGTTCAAGAGGCAAGAACTCGGGTCCTAATGTGGCGATCATGGGACTACAAAAACCACACCCAATGTCGCCTCCCATACAAGCCTTAGCATGTTTACCTGTCACCTTCAATCATGTCTCCATCTCCTTCCTTTCTAGATTCTTTGGCATCTCCGATTCATCATCATCGAGATGGATCAGGCATAAATACTAAGAATGGCTAAGCTTGACGATCGTAGAAGCTATAGCAACACTCACATGCTAGACCTAGGTATGCTAGGAGCAGTGGATCAGGTGGATAAGGCTACAACAGGGAAACTATGCAGTAGACAGGGAACTCTAGCTACTGACAAAAGACCACATTGGAATCATGTGCAATATAGCGAGAAAGTAAATACTTTGTAAAACATAGGTTCATAATGAGAGGCTACGCTTGCCTTGTCCTTTAGTAGACAAATATGAATCTTTAGTGTCGTTGACTTCGGTCTTGTGCTCGAATCCTATCACGAAGAAGCAATGCCAGAAAGAAAGGCAACAATCAACATCTTGAACCATGACATATGCAAGCACATGAATGATATGTCATATTAAAGTTATCATGGTAACCCTAGGATTATCATCGATTTAAATGGGTTCAGAGTGCTGAGGGTTTGGCATTCCATCGATCGCATATGCAATTAGGGGGGTTCGATGTTCCTATAAATTAACTAGGGTTTAGGTTGTTCAACAATACATCATTATATTTTTTAAATGTATATCTCATTTTTCTGAACCTTTTGATATATTATTCATATTTTTCTGGTTAGATATGAATTAGTTATGAATTTTAAGATTATAACAATTTCTGCCATTTTAAAACATTTCTGAAAATAGCTAAAGCCTTTATGACGTCAACAAAGCGTTAGCTAACCCTAACTCTAAACTTTTTACAACCCTTTAACACCCTCGGGATTAGGGTTAAACAAACCTCGGATTAACATCTGAGATAAATTTAACTTCAACCTCAGATACTCACAGTATATGATTCAATAACATTACAGAACACAGGGATACAACAGCATAAGTTTAAACTCTTAACAAAGTACGATATCAGATTATTACAAACCAGGGGTCACAGCCCATCATCACACCAAATAGCGAAAGCAAATTATGTTGTTCTACACAGCAAACTTAACAAAGGGCCTAAGAGGCCATAACATAAGCGACGTCCAACCCATAGTCCTCAGGATGCTACCTGGGACCCCCCCACTACTCGTTGATGTCAAGTAGAAGCCACCTTCTGTTGCGACTAGATCATCTGTAGAAAAACAACAATGGCACAAGGCTGAGTACGAGAATGTACTCCGCAAGACTTAGATAACTAGTATCTACATGCTCTGGCTAGAAAAGCTTTCTTTGGATTTCTTTTGCATAAAACAGACTTTGTTTGAAAACAAGAGAGAGAGAGTAGAAGCTCGTCTACACATAATAGTTTTAAAACAGGGTAAGAGAGTGATGACTCCATCTTGAACATCTGAACTTGTTAACCAAGAACGTCTGAACTCCTCATCTAGGATCACCCCCTCGAACCCCCAAGGAAGCATCCTTTAAGCACACATGGAACAACATGTTTTACATTTAGTTATTGTTATCTATGATCATCACGTCCATTCCCAAGTCGTTCATAACCGTGAACACGGCTTTTCGAAAAGATTTAACCCTGCAGGGGTGTACAACTTTACCCACTCATACCAACTGACTCTTAGTGCCAAATATTATTAGCCCTTTTCTTTGTAGGGCCGGCATAGGATGGTTGACCACGACCATTACCTTGCGTTCGTCATGACCATGAGTCACGCCCTAAGGAGGGCTCCATCGTAACGGGTCAAATCCCGAAGCCGGTCCCTAGAGATGTGGTCGAGGTTGGTTTATCAGGGTCTCTATCCACCCGAAGCAACCTAGTCCACGCTTCTCTGCCCATTATGATGAACCTCCTTCTCCTCCTCTTTTGAAAACATTTTCAATGCATATGCCAAATGGATAGCCGAACTATGTGACTCATGGAATCTACTAGGCAAGTTAATCAGTCGAGAGGTTCCCGGCCTCATGTGGTTGCACGCTCGGTCTTGGTTCAAGAGACAAGAACTCTGGTCCTAATGGTGGCGAGCATGGGACTACAAAAACCACACCCAACGTGGCCTCACATACAAGCCTTAGCATGTTTACCCGTCACCTCCGATCATGTCTCCATATCCTACCTTTCTAGATTCTTTGGCATCTCTAATTCATCATAATCGGGATGGATCAGGCGTAATTACTAAGCATGGCTAAGCTTAACGATCATAGAAGCTCTAGCAACGCTCACATGCCAGACCTAGGTATGCTAGGAGCAGTGGATCAGGTGGATAGGGCTACAACATGGAAACTATGCAGCAGATAGGAAACTCTAGCTATTGACAAAAGACCACAATGGAATCGTGTGCAATATAGCGAGAAAGTAAATACGTTGTAAAACATAGGTTAGGAATGAGAGGCTACGATTTCCATGTCCTTCAGTAGACAAATATGGATCTTTAGTGTCGTTGACTTTGGTCTCGTGCTCGGATCCTATCACGAAGAAGCAATACCAGAAAGAAAGGCAACAATCAACATCTCGAACCATGCAATGCGCAAGCACATGAATGATATGTCAGATTAAATTTATCATGGCAACCCTAGGATTAGCATCAATTTAAATGGGTTTGCAGTGCCGAGGGTTTGGCATTCCATCAATCCCATATGCAATTAGGGGGTTCGATGTTCCTATGAACTAACTAGGGTTTAGGTTGTTCAACAATACATGATTATATTTTTAAAGTGTAGATCTCATTTTTCTGAACCTTTTGATACATTATTCATATTTCTCTTATTATATATGAATTAGTTATGAATTTTATAATATTATAACAATTTTTTCCATTTTAAAACATTTCTAAAAATAGGTAAAGCCTTTATGACAGCAAAGCGTTAGCTAACCCTAACTCTAAACTTTTTACAATGTAGCTGTGACTAGCCGCAGTCACAGACGAAAGGGCCCCAGGCCACGTCATCTTGCCACCGTGGCAAACATTGTTGGGCGTTGGCGTTAGCGCCACGTCGGCCCACCCGGCAGCCACGCGGAGCCCACGTCTACCTCAACGTCGAACTCGCCGGCGGGAGCTACAGATGGTCATCGCCGATGACATTCTCGGCGGTTCCAGGAAGGGTCGTTGGCAGCGTTCGGACCGCGCGAGCGAGGCGAGGCTAAGGGTGCTAGCGCCGCTAGCAGATGGTCACCGGAGCAAGCGACGCGATGGCGAGATACGGCGGCAAGCGGCGGCGAGCGATGCAAGGGAGCTACGGGCCATGTCAGGAAGCACGGGAGATACGGGGAGACGCGAAAGCTCACCGTGAAGCTAACTGTGCAGGCGGCGAGGCGAGAGAGGGGCCGGAGAGGAAGCTAGGGCGGCGGCAGAACTCATCGATGTTGAGGAAGGCGGCGTCGATGCGGTCGTCTAGAGATGGCTAGGGTCGATTCAACCGGCGAGGAGGAAGCAGAGGTTGAGGCGGAGCTCGTGGTGCGGTCAGCGGGACCTAGGGGCTCCGCAGACGGAGGCTAGCAGGCGGCCATGGCGGCTAGGGTTCGGGCTCGCGGCGAGAGCTAGAGAGAGGAAGAGAGGGGCGATCTAGGGCGAGTGAGGATTAGGAGAAGATGTCCACGGCTCGGGGGGCAGCCTTCTCCCCTACTCCACATTGACGAGGAGGCGCGAATCGGGCGCATAGTGCCGACAGTGGCGGCGGCTCCAGCGAGCTGCTTCTAGCTGGGAGAACACGAAGAACATTTTGTGAAAACCCCCCTGGGAAAGTGAAAATTCAAACCCCGGTCTAGGCAGCTCGTTCCATGGACTGGGTTTTGCAGGAAAACCCCCGGCTTTATTAAAACCTGTATTTTTATTATAAGAAGGCATATTAAATTGATTTTGAAGCCTTTTGAAATAGAGAAAAGGCAGGGACCTTTTGGTAAATACTAGAGCATTCCAAAATTTGTCTTTGGGTACATTTTGAAACTATTTGTAATAAAACTAAGGGTTTTGCACTTGTATTTGTTCATACATACAGCTCACATGCATAGATTTTATTGATTTAAACACATGCATGCAATTCTTAAGTACTAATTACAAATATTACAAACTTGGGTTGTTATAGCTCTACTTGGAAAGGACCAACATAGCGAGGAGCCAGCTTGCCCTTGATACGGAGCGATGGACACCCTTTAAAGGAGTGGCCGGGAGATAAGCTTGATCACCAACTTCATATTCAACATGTTGATGGTGACGATCATGATAGCTCTTGTGACGAGACTGAGCAGTTTTCAAATGATCTCGTATAATACGAACTTTATCTTCTGCTTCCTTGATCATATCTGGTCCAAAGAACTTTCCTTCGCCGGTTTTAGACCAATTCAGAGGAGTACGGCATGTTCTTCCATATAGGAACTGAAAAAGTGCCATGTCTATACTGGACTGATAACTGTTGTTGTAGGAGAACTCAGCAAAAGGTAGGCATTTCTCCTAGTTCTTGCAAAAATATATGACACGTGCTCTGAGCATGTATTCAAGGATTTGATTCACCCTTTCGGTTTGACCTCTGCTGCTAGGATGATAAGCTATGCTAAAGGATAGACGAGTTCCCATAGCAGTTTGAAAACTGTCCTAGAACTTTGAAGTGAACAAACTCCCATGATCAGATACTATCTTCTTAGGAAATCCATGAAGAAGAACGATTCGGGATATGTAGAGATCAGCAAATTTATTGGCTCGAATGCTCTCCGAAACAGGGAGGAAATTAGCAACCTTGGAGAGATAATCAACGACTACCAAGATGGCATCATTTCCTTTTAGAGTCTTGGGAAGACTAGTGATAAAATCCATACCAACTTCATCCCATTTCCACTCAGGAATACGGTGCAGTTGTAGGAGACCAGCAGGTCTTTGGTGTTCAGCCTTGATGCGACGACAAACGTCACATTTAGCAATGAAACGGGCAATATCTTGCTTCATACCAGACCACCAGAATCTTTGACGAAGATCCTGGTACATCTTGGTACCTCCGGGGTGAATGGAGAGAGGTGATTCATGAGCCTCTTGGAGATTATCCACTTCATGTCCTTCGCATTTGGCACTACCAGACGGTTACCAAAGTAGACAATACCTTGATCATCAACAGAGAAACATTTAGCAACTCCTTTAGCAATGCTCTCTTTGATGTCAGCAACTTCAGAATCCTTCTTTTGAGCAACCTTGATTTCATCCTCTATAGAAGATTTCACCTCAAGAGTAGAAAGGAATCCATGAGGAACAACTTCAAGATTCAGTCGAGAGAATTCCTCATGAAGAGAAGGTTGAGCTTGTTTGATCAACAGATTGTTGTAGTAAAGACTTCCGACTTAGCGCATCAGCAACGACATTAGCTTTGCTGGGTTGATAGTTGAGACCCAAATCATAAACTTTGATGAGTTCCAACCATGTTATTTGCCTGAGATTTAGATCAGGTTGGGTGAAAAGATACTTCAGACTCTGATGATCTGAGTATAACTCACAACGACTACCGATGAGGTAATGTCACCATTGCTTAAGAGCATGAACAACATCTACAAGCTCGAGATCATGAGTTGGGTAGTTGTTCTCGTGTGGTTTTAGTTGTCGGAAGGCATAGGTCACCACTTGCATCAACACACACCCGAGACCTTGGTGGGAAGTATCACAGAAGATGACAAAGTCCTTGTTGGTGTCTGGAGGAACTAGCACCGAAGCGGTAGTTAGCTTGGTTTTCAAAACCTGGAAGCTTTCTTCATCCTTGTCGGACCATTTAAACTTCTTATCCTTCTTAAGGATATTAGTCATTGGCTTGTCGATCTTGGAAAAGTTCTCAATAAATCAACGGTAATAACCCGCCAACCCGAGAAAACTTCGAACATCCTTAATGGACTTGGGAGATCCCAATCAAGAATAGATTGAACCTTGCTCGGAATAACGGCAACCCATTTGGCGGAAACAACATGACCAAGGAATATGAGTTCTTGTAACAAAAACTCATATTTGGAGAACTTGGCATAGATACGATGTTCTTGAAGCTTTGTCAACACCAAACGCAAATGTTCAGCGTGTTCTTCTTCAGTCTTGGAGTACACCAGAATATCGTCAATATAGACCACAATGAACTTGTCGAGATACTCCATGAAGACAGAGTTCATGAGCCGCATAAAAGTGGCTGGAGAATTGGTAAGACCAAAGGACATAACGGTGTACTCGTAAAGACCATACCGAGTAGTGAAAGTAGTCTTTGGAACGTCTTCCTTTTGGATCTTAATTTGGTGATACCCTGACCTCAAATCCATCTTAGATAATACGGCGGCACCACTTAACTAATCAAAAAGATCATTGATCCTAGGGAAAGGATACTTGTTCTTGATAGTCACAACATTGAGAGGGCGATAATCCACAACCAGACGTGGTATATTGGTATCTCGCTTCTTAACAAAGATGGTAGGACATCCCCAAGAAGATGTACTAGGCTGGATGTAACCTTTTACCTCTAACTCCTCTATTTGATTCTTTAACTCCACTAGCTCATGAGAAGGCATTCGATAGGATCTCTTGGAAACAAGTGTAGTTCCAGGAACCAACTCTATGACAAACTCCACACTTCGATCAGGTGGCATGCCAGGCAACTCTTCAGGAAAGACATCCGAGAATTCACATACCACGAAAACATCTTGAATCTCTAACGGACATTGAACTTCAAGAGCATACAACTCTGCTTGAGGTATAGAAAAAGCTAAAGGAGACAGTGACCCTATGGTCTAATATGTGATTGTTATGCCAGCAGGACTTGTTAGAGTCACGGACTTGGTTGCACAGTCTATGATCTCTTGATATTGAGACAACCAGTCCATGCCCAAAATGATGTCAATATCAGTTGACTTGAGGGTAATAAGAGAAGTGGGGAACAACTGGGGGGCAACATTGATTAGGTTCCCATGACTAACCATGGTGGTTTGCCATCTAGAACCAGGAGAATGGACCAGCTAAGGAACATGCAACCCCCCAAAACTTATCCCATGCATTTCAGCAAAATCTTGTGACATGAATGAATGTGATGCTCCAGAATCAAACAAAACTTTAGCTGGAATGTGATTGATAAGAAGCGTACCCATAACGGCGCTTGGATCTTCCTAAGACTCTTCAGCAGAGATATGGGTTAGACGACCACTTCCAGCAGCTTGAGGCTTGGTATTCTTCTTTGGTGGTGCTCTCTCAGCAGCACCCTTTTGTGGACACTCCCTTGCGAAATGACCAAGCTGGCGGCAGTTGAAGCAGATAAGATCTGATGTGGTACCAGCAGCAGGATAGTTTGTCCCACCAATATTGCTTGAAGTAGCATTAGGGCGAGGAGCATATCTAGAAGACCTATGGGTGTAAGTAGCACGTGGCACAGCACTATAAGGCACGAAGACACGACGCTTCTTTGTGCTTGAACCAGCGTTGTTGAACCCTTCGTGAGAACGCTTGCGATTTTCCTCATACTCCACCTTTCCACTCTCTGCTTTCATTGCTTTATTGAAAAGATCTTGGAAATTGCCAAAGTCCATGAGATGAAGGTCACGACAAACCTCAGGACCTAGCCCCTTACGAAACAAAACTTGCTTCTTAGCATCAGTGGAGACTTCTTTAGGAGCATAACAGGCAAGATGATTGAAGCTACGAAGGTAATCATACACAGAACCAGTGCCTTGTTTCATCTTAAGAAACTCCTCCCTCTTTTGATCCATCAGACCCTCCGGAATGTGATAAGCTTGAAAGGCTTCAGTGAATTCTTGACAAGTAACAACATGCTGGGCAGCTTGCATCGCCGAGAAATTTTCCCACCAGGAGTTAGCTCCTCCCTCTAGATGGTATGCAACAAAGGTTACCCAATCAGCTTCAGGAACATGACCAACCTGAAGTTTGTGCTCCATGGTGCAAAGCCAGTAGTCTGCATCAAGTGGCTCAGTGGAAAAGCTCTGGACTGGCGAAGTGAGACGTATGAAATCCTTGATACCAACTTGATTGTTTGGGCACTGGGTATTGCGCTCAATCCTTTCAAGGAGCCTCATGTTGTTGGCACGGTTGGTCTCATACATAGCCATGAGTTGAACCATTGATGGCGGTGGAGGAAGATTAGATGGATCATCCTCATTCCTAGAACCACGAGCATGAGCCCGGGTGCGAGCTCGAGAAGTGTCACCCATCATGTAAGAACAGAAGGAGTCAACCAAGGAATTCAAAGGCAAAGGATACTGGATATAAGACATATCATCTCATCGAGCATGGTAGTATCAAAGCATACTAACGTATGCACTAACCAGCTGACTTACAAACCATACCAATGGAGTGCTAGGATGTATGCATCAAGCAGAACTAAGATATCTTGATAACTCTGAGAATAGCAACCAGTTATAGAGTACTTAGAAAAACAACCCCAAAACCACGATCCTAAAAGTTTGAAATTAAAGATAAGAAATGAAAACCTTCTCAAACCAAATAGGATAAGAAAACTCCAGCATTAGAATCCCATCAGAAAAGGAGTAAAAAGAATCCTAGTCAGAGTTTTCGCAAATAATTTTCAACTTTTAAATAGTTTTGTCAACTTCTAGACTCAACATCGACCAATACTAGGGTTTCCTACAGGCAGTCCTGCTCTGATACCAAAACCTTTAACACCCTCGGGATTAGGGTTAAACAAACCTCGGATTAACATCTGAGATAAATTTAACTTCAACCTCAGATACTCACAGTATATGATTCAATAACATTACAGAACACAGGGATACAACAGCATAAGTTTAAACTCTTAACAAAGTACGATATCAGATTATTACAAACCAGGGGTCACAGCCCATCATCACACCAAATAGCGAAAGCAAATTATGTTGTTCTACACAGCAAACTTAACAAAGGGCCTAAGAGGCCATAACATAAGCGACGTCCAACCCATAGTCCTCAGGATGCTACCTGGGACCCCCCAACTACTCGTTGATGTCAAGTAGAAGCCACCTTCTGTTGCGACTAGATCATCTGTAGAAAAACAACAATGGCACAAGGCTGAGTACGAGAATGTACTCCGCAAGACTTAGATAACTAGTATCTACATGCTCTGGCTAGAAAAGCTTTCTTTGGATTTCTTTTGCATAAAACAGACTTTGTTTGAAAACAAGAGAGAGAGAGTAGAAGCTCGTCTACACATAATAGTTTTAAAACAGGGTAAGAGAGTGATGACTCCATCTTGAACATCTGAACTTGTTAACCAAGAACGTCTGAACTCCTCATCTAGGATCACCCCCTCGAACCCCCAAGGAAGCATCCTTTAAGCACACATGGAACAACATGTTTTACATTTAGTTATTGTTATCTATGATCATCACGTCCATTCCCAAGTCGTTCATAACCGTGAACACGGCTTTTCGAAAAGATTTAACCCTGCAGGGGTGTACAACTTTACCCACTCATACCAACTGACTCTTAGTGCCAAATATTATTAGCCCTTTTCTTTGTAGGGCCGGCATAGGATGGTTGACCACGACCATTACCTTGCGTTCGTCATGACCATGAGTCACGCCCTAAGGAGGGCTCCATCGTAACGGGTCAAATCCCGAAGCCGGTCCCTAGAGATGTGGTCGAGGTTGGTTTATCAGGGTCTCTATCCACCCGAAGCAACCTAGTCCACGCTTCTCTGCCCATTATGATGAACCTCCTTCTCCTCCTCTTTTGAAAACATTTTCAATGCATATGCCAAATGGAAAGCCAAACTATGTGACTCATGGAATCTACTAGGCAAGTTAATCAGTCGAGAGGTTCCCGGCCTCATGTGGTTGCACGCTCGGTCTTGGTTCAAGAGACAAGAACTCTGGTCCTAATGGTGGCGAGCATGGGACTACAAAAACCACACCCAACGTGGCCTCACATACAAGCCTTAGCATGTTTACCCGTCACCTCCGATCATGTCTCCATATCCTACCTTTCTAGATTCTTTGGCATCTCTAATTCATCATAATCGGGATGGATCAGGCGTAATTACTAAGCATGGCTAAGCTTAACGATCATAGAAGCTCTAGCAACGCTCACATGCCAGACCTAGGTATGCTAGGAGCAGTGGATCAGGTGGATAGGGCTACAACATGGAAACTATGCAGCAGATAGGAAACTCTAGCTATTGACAAAAGACCACAATGGAATCGTGTGCAATATAGCGAGAAAGTAAATACGTTGTAAAACATAGGTTAGGAATGAGAGGCTACGATTTCCATGTCCTTCAGTAGACAAATATGGATCTTTAGTGTCGTTGACTTTGGTCTCGTGCTCGGATCCTATCACGAAGAAGCAATACCAGAAAGAAAGGCAACAATCAACATCTCGAACCATGCAATGCGCAAGCACATGAATGATATGTCAGATTAAAGTTATCATGGCAACCCTAGGATTAGCATCAATTTAAATGGGTTTGCAGTGCCGAGGGTTTGGCATTCCATCGATCCCATATGCAATTAGGGGGTTCGATGTTCCTATGAACTAACTAGGGTTTAGGTTGTTCAACAATACATGATTATATTTTTAAAGTGTAGATCTCATTTTTCTGAACCTTTTGATACATTATTCATATTTCTCTTATTATATATGAATTAGTTATGAATTTTATAAGATTATAACAATTTTTTCCATTTTAAAACATTTCTAAAAATAGGTAAAGCCTTTATGACAGCAAAGCGTTAGCTAACCCTAACTCTAAACTTTTTACAATGTAGCTGTGACTAGCCGCAGTCACAGACGAAAGGGCCCCAGGCCACGTCATCTTGCCACCGTGGCAAACATTGTTGGGCGTTGGCGTTAGCGCCACGTCGGCCCACCCGGCAGCCACGCGGAGCCCACGTCTACCTCAACGTCGAACTCGCCGGCGGGAGCTACAGATGGTCATCGCCGATGACATTCTCGGCGGTTCCAGGAAGGGTCGTTGGCAGCGTTCGGACCGCGCGAGCGAGGCGAGGCTAAGGGTGCTAGCGCCGCTAGCAGATGGTCACCGGAGCAAGCGACGCGATGGCGAATCTGGCGGCGCGAGCGATGCAAGGGAGCTACGGGCCATGTCAGGAAGCACGGGAGATACGGGGAGACGCGAAAGCTCACCGTGAAGCTAACTGTGCAGGCAGCGAGGTGAGAGGGAGGCCGGAGAGGAAGCTATGGCGGCAGCAGAACTCGTCGGTGTGGAGGAAGGTGGCATCGATGCGGTTGTCTGGAGGCGGCTGGGCTCGATTCAATCGACGAGGAGGAAGCAAAGGTCGAGGCAGAGCTCGTGGTGCGGTTAGCGGGACCTAGGGGCGACGGAGATGGTGGCTAGCCGGCGGCCATGGCGACTAGGGTTCAATCTTGCGCGAGAGCCAAAGAGAGGAAGAGAGGGGCGATCTGGGGCGAGTGAGGACGAGGAGAAGATGTCCACGGCTCGGGGGCGGCCTTATCCCCTTCTCCACGTTGACAAGGAGGCGCAAATCGTGGCGCACAGCGCCGACGGTGGCAGCTGCTCCAGCGAGCTGCTTCCAGCTAGGAGAAGACGAAGAACATTTTGCGAAACCCCCCCTAGGAAAGCGAAGATTCAAACCCTAGTCCAGACAGCTCGTTCCAGGGACTGGGTTTTGCAGGAAAACCCTAAGGTTTTATTAAAACCTGTATTTTTATTATAAGAACGCATATTAAATTGATTTTGAAGCCTTTTGAAATAGAGAAAAGGCAGGGACCTTTTGGTAAATACTAGAGCATTCCAAAATTTGACTTTGGGTACATTTTGAAACCATTTGTAATAAAACTAAGGGTTTTGCACTTGCATTTGTTCATACATATAGGGCGTGTTTGGTAGCCCGGGTGGGCAATCTCACCTTATACAAGTTGAGTGTAGCTATGCCCACCACATACAAGTGTGCTAGTTGCATTATGTTTGGTAGGTCGGGTGAGATGAGCCGAGCTCAGTTCAGATCTTGTTTGGTGTGGTTGTATGACTTGAACCATGCCACACAAAAATAAAATGTAATCAGGTCCCTGGGAACAAAACGTAAAAGCAATCGGGTCCAGATCAGGGTCCGGCGCCGCTGTCGGCGGGCTCCGGCGCCGCCACGCTCCACCGTGGTGCCTCCACGCTGCACCGCTGGCGCCGCCACACTCCACCTCTGGCACCTCCATGCTCCACCGCCAGGAGGCCGCGACAAGCTGCCTCCAGGAGACCGTGGCGGAAGTGGTCGGGAGGCCGCGGCGGATGAGGTCTGGAGATGCGGCGGACAAGGTCGGGAGATGCGGTGGCGGCGGAGCCTGAGCGGAGACTGGCGGCGAGCTGGGACAGACGCGGCAGCGGGGCAGAGGTGAAACGCGGCGGTGGGGCAGAGGAGAAACGCGGTGCGATACGGGGGGAGTGGTTCAGTTGCGCGGGGGAGAAAGATCGAGTGATGCAGTGCGGGGCGTGACCCCTGTGGGCTCCAGCGCGTGCGGGGGATGGACTCGGCACTGCCTGGTTGTGAAGCTCGATTTGAGCTTCCCAACTCGGCAGGGCTGAGGAGTAGTTTTCGCACGATATGGACAGTGCCGACGGGAACCGAGCTAGTCTAACAAACAGCAAAACGTGGGATGAGATGAGAAAATCTGGGTTCCCCCGGTCTACCAAACACGCCCATAGCTCACATGTATAGATTTGATTGATTTAAACACATGCATTCAATCTTAAGTACTAGTTACAAATATTACAAACTTGAGTTGTTACATAGAACCCCGATAGCGTTCCTACGGCGAGTAAAGTATCTATTGTTGGCCTCGCAAGCTTGTACAATTTTGACAAACAATTTTTGCCGCATTAGAAATCTTCTACGGAAGAGATAGGGGGTGTTGGTACCTCATTAAAGTAATCTTGCATGAGCGCTAGGTGGCCAAACCCACGGTTGTGTGGGATGCGAAGATGGTCGGGAACTGATCCGCGGCGCCTATTCAAGAGCTTCCGCCTATCCTCAATCTCCTTCACGGCGAGGACGACAGCTAGCTTCTTGGTGTCGTCATCGTGGAACAACTCGTCCATGTCCGAATCATCGGAGGACGACGAGTCCTCGAAGAAGAACTGCTCGCTCTCGCTCAAACTTTATCTACACTAATCATATATGAACGTCAAAATCCATGAACTCCAACCCGCGGGGGAGATCAAACGAGATTTTACCGTGGTGTGGTGGACGAGGTAGATTCGATCAACTCCGGCGGCGGCAGCGGACACAGCTGTAGTAGTGGCTCCGGGCTGACCAGATCTCGCCGCCTAGGTGCAGCGTGCCACCAAATCGCACCTAGGTTCGGCATTCGTGGTCGGCGCCGCCTACGTGCCTTCCGCCGCCGAAAAATACATGGCCGCCCCGCGAGATAGGAACTCCTAGCAACACGGCAGGGTACGAGGAAGTTGGCGGTAGCGGGGCGTGGCTGGAGGAAGCCGAAAAGGATAGGGGAGGCGGCGGTAGCGGCTGGTGGAAGAGCGAGCGGGGTTGGAAAATATCAGTGCGCCAAGAATTAGGGAGAGGATAGCGTTCGCGCTCGGTTCGGCCACCCACACCGCGTATGTAGGGTATGGGGTGATTTTTCTGCCGTCTGCAAAAATAAGTACATGTCGTGCACTTTTACTGGATCTGATCGGCGCTGAATTTCCTTTCTGAACCTAAAACTGGCGGTTATTCTATAGCGATGTGTTAGAGATGCTCTTAGAGTTGCTGTTAGTCACTGAACTCTCACCTTGGAGCGCGGAGATCAGATAACTTGATTTTTGATTAGCATTGAGGTGGGGGTTAGGAATTGGAATACTCGGTGAATTGGTGGTGTATTTTGAAGCACAAATGCAATTTCGGTTAGAAGCGCTGTGAACAGAAAGCTTTCGGTCGACAGACAGGATCTATCTATGTACTAGTTCAATACAACAAATGTATCCGTGATTCATAGGAAAATATCACGAGTTGCAATGTGCAAGGTAGAACGTCAAACTATGTACACACCTGAGCCAGTTGACTTCCAGTGTATTTTTGTCATGGGAAAGTGAGAAACTGTCCGCATTTTATGGTAAAATAGACTTTCTTTGTCTCGCGTATATGTCTGAGCAAAGCTGCTGCAACTTTCACAGGTGGAGACAGGGATGCAACAATACAAGATGATGTTTTCTGGGTTGAGCTCATCTTTTCCAAATGTGAGAACTGATTACAAGCCCTCTAACCGACTGCAATTTACATCAATTACATACACCAAATTTGAACTCCTAGAGAATAAACCAACAAAATCAAACTAAATTTACATCGTTACATACACAACACAAGAAGGAGGTCCCCTTCTGAAAAGGAAAGAATGACAACAAAAAGTAGTGGAGGGTGATGGATGTTCATGGGCGCCTTGCTTGGGCGTGGAACGCGCTGGAGAAGTTTGGGATCCTGTCAAGGTGACGGAGGGCGCGCTCGGCGGTGTGCCTGGTGCGCGGGTCACCGTTGCGGTACGCCTCCACCAGCGCTGACGCCACGGTCTGGTCTGCCGCCACCTCCTTCGCAATGTCTTCCACCCGCAGGATGCGCTCCACAACCCACACTGCCCGCCGCCGCAGTGCCTCCGTCCGGTTCTCCACCAGGATGTCCACCACCGGCCGCAGGCCCTCCGCCTCTCCGAGAACAACCACCCCTTCCGCTGCATCCACCCCATCTCCCACTAGCGTCGACAGCGCCGCCAGCGCTGCCTCCACCACCTCCGGGTTCAGGTGATCAAGGCACGCCACCAACCGCTCCACCGCCTTCCCTCCAAGCCCGCCCTCCGCCAGGCAGAAGGTCTCCCGGAGCGAGCAGAACCCGCCGTGCACGCGGCAAACCCCCGCCTGTCGAGCTGCAGCCGCCGCCGTCGACGATGTGCTCCCGAACAAACACGCACACGACAGTAAGCCAGAAGCAGCCGGTGGCGGTGGCTCTGGGATGGCAGTGCGGTTCCTCGTCTCGAGGGACAGCTTCTCCAGAGCCAGCGCCGAGTAGAGCTGCACCGTGTCCTGCCCGTTCACCTGAATAAGCTCCACGAAGAGTGGTGCCAGAGCAGCCTCCCTGGCGAACTCCACGTACTCTGGTGCGTCCTTCAGCGCGCACGTCAGCCTGTACATCACCTTCACCATGCCATCCGTCAGTGGCGTCGTGTAGCGGTTCCCGCGGATGGCGCCCCGCCGAAGCTCTGCCAGCTTCGAGCTCAGCGTCCCAAACGCTCCCAGCTCGAATAGCTGCCGCGTCAGCTTTGAGTCCCCCTCCGGGAGGTCGCCCAGCAGGCCCACGGCGGCTGCCTGCTCCTCCGTCACGCCGCCGCCACCGCCGTCGGAGATAACCCGGAGCAAGCTGCTCAGGTGGCCACCGAGGGCGTCCCCCAGCTCGGCGCCCATGTACGGGGACACGTTGCGCAGGAGCTTGAGAGACTCCACACGGATCTCCCGGTGCGCGGCCTCCAGGAACTGTATCAGGCTGATGGTCGCGCCGGAGCTCTTGATCGCTGACACGACATCGGGGGTTGTGTCCGGGGAGCTGGTGAGCCCGACGAGGACATTGAGGAGCTTGCACTCCACGGCAGGGCCGGTGTTGCTGATGAGATGAAGCAGACTGTGCACCACGTCCTCAGACAGGAGTGTCTGTCTGCCGGCATTGTCGAGGGGGATGGAGCGGAAGCTGGCACCAGAGGCGACAAGGTTGGCGAGGATGGTGGCAGAGACCTCCTTGAGCCTCATGGGGAAATGGCTGCTGGCACCGACAGAGAAGAGGTCCTTAACAAGGGGAGGAAGGATGCCGGCCTGCAACAGTATCTTGGCGCTTGACTCGTTTGATGACATCTCCCTCAGTGCTTTCAGTGTCGCCTCCCTTGCCGGCAGGCCACCGGTCTTGATGATGCTGACCAGCAACGCACCAACCTGCTCCGCCACCACCACCTTCACGTCGTTAGCCAACGCAAGCTCGCCGAGGTACTCAGCCATGGTAACCTGCACCTCAGGCCCGCCTGCATTTAAAAAATTGTGTAATAAGCTCATCTACTTGATATAATACCACAGATTAACTCAACTACAAATGCACTTTGAGCAATGCAATGGACCATGTTATTTCCAAATTTACTTCTGGAAAAGTACAAACTTCTACTCCCTCCGTCCTAAAAAGGACGCCGAAGATTTGCCTAAATTCGAATGTATCTAGACACTATTTAGTATATAGGTACATCCAAATTTAGACAAGTTTACGACATCCTTTTCAGGACGTAGGGAGTAGTTTAAAACAAAGGACCAGAGTATCAAAAAGTTTGAGAAATAGAAGAACTATGACAGAGATGAAGCAAAATGAAGACAATGCAGGTTGGAAAAAATGTACCTTGAAGCAGCTTGGTTAGGAGAGGTTGCAACCTGCCATTTTCAGCCATTTGCTTGATGTTAGTGTCATACTTCTCCAAATTCTTAAGTGTCTTCTCTGCTTTGTCCACTGCCATCATGTTCTCTGACTTGCTACTCCCCATACCAACCAGCAGGAGTATAGCCCCATAGACGGCACCGATCCTTTCGCACACGGGCTCATACTCTGAGAGCTCATACAAAAGGGAAACTGCTAGCTCCCTCTCCTGGATATGCTCGTTCGACAGGAACTTTATGATAGTGCGCACAGTGTCGCCTTTCCCCAGCTCTTCCTGCAGAAACCAAACATACATAGTTACTCAAACAGCATACATAAATTGGATAAATGCGGAAAACTATCCATCCATCAATCCATCCGAGGGGGGGGGGGGGAAGAACCTTGTTTTGATCATTGTCCTCAACAACGGCACGAAGGACCTGCAGGGACTTGAGCCGAACCCTCCTGCTGCTGCTCTTCAGCATGTCAGCGAGCACGGGTATGATGCCCTGGTCACGTACGAGGTTCTTCTTGGCGCCGCTCCTCTGGCATATCTGCGAGATGTACGTGAGGGCACGCAGAGTTTCATCCTCCGCGGACTCGTGGTGCAGGCTGAGGGCACTACACGCCTTCTCGAGCTCCTTCTCATCGTTCCGGGCCCTCCACTCGTCGATGACGTTGCGCAGGGCGATGCTGGGGGTGATGTCGGTGCTGCGGAGCTCCCTCTGCGTGAGTGGGCATGTGGGCTTCCTCCCGTTGTCTCTGCACTCCCTGAACCACTTGAGGATGGCCTCATGCTCGAAGGTCTGGCCTGTCTCGATGGTCACGGGGTCCTGCATGACCTGCTTGGTGAGAGGGCACATGAAGGCATCAAATGCAGCCTCCTGGTAGAGCTCGGTCGAGTACTCCTCGAGGTCGCCATCTGAATTCCGGGCCATCTTCCAGATGTGCAAATACAACAACACAAAGTCAGAATCGTATGGATTTGGTTATATCTATATATGGTTGCTAAGAGTTAACATCGGCAATGGCATGGATGCAGCAGCAGCAGTAGCACATAAGTTGGCAATGAGCACAGATATAGTACTAGTATATAAGCTGAAAAAAAATACGGGGATCGTGAAACACAAATTAACAGGATTAAAAATCACAGAGTTAGTTGGCTAACACCAATGAGCAAAGCAAAGCTATGGATAGGTGTCTGGTAGGTTATCCAATTATCCGAATTCCAAGGACGAAATGAAATGATGATGTAACACAGTCAGAAGAGTTAAGCGGCTATGTAGCATGCCATGGTTAGCTTTGAAAGGCAATCATGGAGCACACACAGCTAGCAGTGCAAGGATTCTGTATGAATTGCGAAGCATTCGAGTCAAACAAGGTAACGAGTGTATGAATTGACCCACAGTGTGTCGAACCTAGCTTCAAATTCAGTGGGGACAAGCAAGAATTGGGCGTGGACAGTCGAGCAAAGCTAATCACGCCTGAAACCCGTAGCTTCCTTCTTTTATGGGGGGCAAGCAAACAAGGACGCAATCGATCTCGAGCGGTTTCGGACGTGATTGGGGGAGGGGAGGGTAGCGGAGGGGATCGAACCGAATAAACAAACCTGCTGCAGAGAAGACAGGAGACCGGAGCTGGATCTGTGCAGCGGCGGCGGCGGCGGCGGCGTGCAGCAAGGAGGCAAGGCGGCGGGGGAGGAGTTATCGATGGAAGGGAAGGCGGAGGAGGGGAGGAGCCACGGCACGGGGAGAAGGAAATGGACGGCGACGGCGACGACGACTTGTACTATAATTTGTTTGGAGGGAAGGGAGAGAGAGTCAGCTGAGCTGAGCTGAGCTGACAGAGGTAGGCAGACAGCAAGAAATTTCATTTTTATTATTCAAAAAAAGAAATTTCATTTTCCTTTTGCACTTTTTATAAAATATAAAATATTTCTTGATGATGGCTAAGCAATCTATCACCGATTCTGACCCATACTAGTAGAGCCACTGCCATACGGGGTCCTGCCACCAGTAGTAGGTAGGTGTGGTGTGTGGCATATAACTGTGACATGATGACTCTCTCAAACCTCAGCCCACAAAAATAAAACCATAGAAAATACTCAGCTCACTTGAGGAATGAGTCTCTTGTTTTGTTTTGGTCAATCTTTCCTTTTCTTATTTTTTTTCTTTTTTTGTTTTGGTCAATCTCTCCTCTATTTTTTCTTTTTCTTTTTCTTTTTTGCCTCAAGGAAGTCAATCAGTGTCATCAGCTGCATCGTCCTATTTGAATGGAGCCCTTTGAACGTTTCAACATGCATTTCAGTCAGCAACTAGAGACACAATAATAATGCTGATGCATCAGAAACTTACTAGGATGCAACTGTAGAAATTGCAGCTCCGGTTGTACTGTAGTACCAAGCTGAAAACCATACAAGCCCTAATCCTACCAGGCGCCCAAATGGTGAACTGTTAGAGTCAAGAATCAACGAAAATCCAAGCCAATACAGGAAAAGAGGTCCAAATGGTTGATGATGAAAAGAATTTTCTTCATGTCTCATTACTTCTGATGCAACCAGAATTTTTCAAAACGTTTCCAGAAATAATAGAAGTGAAATAAAGGAGCAGTTGAGTAGTCAGTAGGTGATGCTCAATCAAGTTAATGGCGGCTTAGATGGCATATCCATGCAGGTCAAAATAATACAGTAATCAACTAATCTGCTGATCTAAAGAAATCTGTAATACATCTGGCAACAGGCAGCAAGATGGCAGTTTTGCTGTTTCGGTAACGAACAGTAGATGCAACATAATACTCTGTTCCTTATTAGTACTCCCTCCGACCCAAATTAGTTGACTCAAATTTATCAAGATATGAATGTATCTAATACTAAATCATGTTAGATACAATCAAATCTAGACAAATCTAAGTCAACTAATTTGGGTCGGAGGGAGTACTATAAAATGTTTTGGCACAAAAAATAAAATTGCCAAAACGTCTTATAATATGGAACAGATGGAGTACTTCATTGTTCAATGCATTCCGAACTGCTAGCACCTGTGACTTAAGCGGTACAGTATTTTATCCATCTGAGCCTGCAATAATCGGGCCAGATAGTATCCATCTTTTTACAATACAACACATATGGCTGCTAAAACACCGTATGATATTCATTCATAATATGTAAAGATGGCAAATGTCCTGAACGATAAGCATAATTAGTCTAGATTGCAGTAAGCTAATCCACTTGTCTCAAATCACAGCGAAGGACCAAAGCAGTTGACAAAGTGCAAGAGGATGGACCACATCATAACATGTAGTGAATTAACATAGATGATTGCACATCGTTCGGAACATACTTGCTAGAAGCATATCTGGTAAATCAACAGATAGCTTGACCTTAGGATAAAGACTTTCACGGATACGCATACATGGCCAACATGACATTAACAGTTTCTAGCAAAAAGCTACTGTACATATACTTATGAGCAGGTGGCTTAGCTGATTTCTCAAAGCATATTACATGTTTGTGGAGCTGCATTCACCATACTGGTCATTCAGAACGTACCATTGTAGCTTCTACTTGTTCGCTAAACCAAGCTTTTGCGGGCACGGCTCCTCTTCTCCCAAGCATCTGCTAATGGAGTGGGAGAACCTCTTTTCAAAAGCTGGTACCCTTGGCTTGCCACCACAGCATCGACTCTGTTGGAAGAATCCATAAAATCGACGCAAGCTTCTTTAAGCTTCTGGCAGTTGTACTTATCAGCTAGCCACAGTGCACCAGCCACATTCTCCACATCAAGGTTCGTGCACAAAATGCGTGCACACATAAGCTTCAACCTCTCTAAATCATACTGATCCGCAGCTGCAAGTAGACTCTCGAACGCAGCATTATTTTCATCTCTACTGAGATCATCCATCGTAGGCAAGGAATCTGTGTAAATGAAATGGAGCAGAGCCTTGAAAACCACCGGTTCCATGCGATTGATGGTTATGTGACTCATCTTCTTCTTCATGGGTTCACTGAACTGCTTCTGGAAGACCGACGACCGTGCAGCAAGCACCGCCCTGTGGGCAGCAAACGTTTCCCGTTCAACTCTGAAGGTCACATCTGCTGTAGACGTATCCTCCAACATCTTCCGAAAATGTCGTAGTGCGTTAGGCGGAGGCACATCAACTTCACATAATGGTTTGGTTTCAGACACCCTTAACTCACCTAAAACAGCGATGACACATTCAATCACAAGGCAGTTGTCTCGGACATACACTGAATCCTCCAATACCTCCCTTCTTATAAACCTCTCTTTTCCCCAGATAGCCTCCTTGAAGCTGCCAGGCTTGAACCTAAACGGTTCCTCATCCTCTCCAAAGAATGAACACCACGATTTGGGCTCTCCAGTGACTTGATTGATCAGCCTCAGGTCGACGAGCGCCGACGCCTCCTTATACTTGCTCATGAACTCAACAAAAACAGATATGAATCCATCGCTGTCGTCGCCATAACCATGCGGATAGTACAAGATAGCCCAGTCGAATTCCCCAACCCTGAACGTGCTGGAACGGATGAAACCATCGGCATTATCGTCTGAACCAACATTCCCATAACTGAACTGGCAGATCTTGAACCGGTGCGCGCCTCGCACCTTCTGAATCGTGCAGGACGACATGGTGGTCGACCCCATTACTCTCTGCTTTGCGGGCCGTGATGCCCCTGAAACATTTGCACAAGCATGTATGTTAATACCTGTCTACAAGAGTAATCACACATTCGTCTAGTGAAATCGAACTCGTAAGGTTCCATACAGAAAAGGAAGATGCAATGCCAGATTTCAATTCTAGGTGAAATCGAGGAAGGGCCCACATTTCATCCAATCACCCAACAAACCCCAATTCATGTTCTAAGTGGAACCAAGAAAGGGCACGCATCTGGTCCAATAATCCCAGTAGATCTAAGACGAGCCGGTGGATTCCGGATTGAAGCAACCAAGACAAACAACTCGTAGCCTTTCTTATTCTTGTTTTGAAGCAACGCTACCTGGATTAGGCTGGCGGCAGCGGAAATTAAGTAGGGGGGGTTGGGGGTGGAAGCGCCGTCGAGCTGCCCATGTCCTCCTTACCTTCAATGTTGCCGGAGGCGGAGAGGCGAAGCTACAGCGTGTTTCCGTGGGAATGAGGGTTTAGGGTTTTGACTTTTGAGAGATGTGAAGGAGACGAGGATGAAAGGGGAGTGCCGGAGTGGTGCGGCGGCCGTTCTGGTTCCTTCTGTTCTTCCCTATAGAGAGAGAATGGTAAAATGGCATTCCCGTCCCAAATAAAAAAAATCCAGTTAGGTTTTGCAGCCTCGATTTGCTACAGAGCGGGATGTCAGTTTTTATTCTTTACTAGCTGAATGCTCGTGCGTTGCTACGGATGTAAGCATGTGTTATTATCTTATTTCATAAATGCATTCATCTTTCTCGACAACATCTTTTTGACCCACATTGCAAGAAGAAGACGTGACGTCTTCCTCCCCTGCATGTCCCCCTATCATATGTCTACCTTAAAACGAAGCGTTCAAATAAATATTAAATAATGAATTTTAACATTTCAAATAAAACACGAGGTGCGTTGAATTCTATTTTTCATGAAATTACATCAGTATTTAGGACACACTAAATATAGCATTTTAGTTGGCATAGAGAATATTAAACCATATTTATATATGCTTGATTGCTTGCCAGCAAGAATATTGAAAAGGGAAACTGATGGAAAATTGAATCCAAGAGCCCAGTTCATTTTGTATGTTCTTTCTATACGCTATTAGTTCTACATTTGGTCTATAATAACTAATAAATATAAGACGATAAAGTGCACAGGAGAGAAAAAAAGAAACGATCTTATAAAAGCAGATGTGTAAATAAACTCTCAAACAAATTTGTACCATGTTAACAGAGGATCAGGCAACACCCTACCGTTGCAATCCTTGTGGAAAAAAGTTCCAGACAGAGTCTAGATACATATAAGTACCCTGCTGACAAAGGATCACAACGCTTTTTGGCGAGGACACAGCAACACGACGTTGAATAGAAAAAAAGCAAAGAAAGGAATGAACCGGTTAACTAGCTAACAAAATTGTTAGGGGACAATCAAGCATGAAGCACCAAGAATCAAGTAAGAGCATCTCCACTCGTTCGGCTTTCCCAGTCTCAAACCCAGCGCTATAGTGCTAGACGGATAAAGCATTCGGTCTAGGAACGACCGAATTCCCAGCCGTGATCCCATGCCAAATTTCCGGTTTCGACCAAATTTTAACTAAACACAGTGACATATACACGAATTCAAGTGGTTGCATTAAAATATAGGAGAGTTCGTAGATATTATGTCAAATTCGGACATATACATGAAATTTGACCGTAGTAGGCTAAAAAACTTAAAAAAAGTACATCAAAAACAGTAGAATCTTGATGATACTAACGGCGCACCGATCACATGCCGAAGTTGCGGTAGAACGATGTAGTCGGCATCACAATGCGTCGTCGTCGCTCAGCGCTGCGGTTACAGCGAACGCGCTCGCTCAGTCCTCTACGACCAGCGCACGCGTCAGGTCCCCTCATCGGCGGGATGTCATTTAATGACGCTTCCATCGCCATTTTGAGGAGGAACTCCTCCTCGTCAACGGGGACGGTCCACTCCGATGGATCAGCAACCCTCGGTGAGCTCACGTCGGGCTCCTTCTTCGGCCTAACGAGGCGCAGGTGGCCTATCGGTGGCGACGCGGCTCGGCGCTCGTCAATAACGATGCCACGGGAACGCGTGCATGGCGGCGACCGCACAGGGGACTCCGGCTCCCTCTTCACAGGCCGGAGCGAGGGTGAGCGTGCCAAGACAGACTACCGCAGCGCTGAGGCCGATGACAAGCCGGCCATCCTCCTTGGCATCCAGGAGGACGCCCAATGCCGCCTGTTGTACGCCGGAGGTGAGGCGAGGTAGCCCAGCGAGCTGTTCCCTAAGGTGATGTGCTTGAGGACCACGGTGAGCCTGCGGCCGGACGCGCTCCACCACCATCGCCGCCATGCGGCATTGTTGCGCGCCTGTCGCGGGCCGACACCATCATGGGCGTCGAGCTGTTTCTGCCCCCGGTCTATGAAGAACTGCTCCCAGTAGTGGTGTGAGCGGGAAGGTGGGTCGACGGTGGCGCACCATTACGGCGACACGTGGCCGATGAGACAGGCGGTCGTTGCCCGGCGGTCCATCGTGGGAGCCTAGACGACGGGATGATGATGACTCGGTTTCACACGCTGAAAGGGGGGCCATCGATGCGGAGGTTTCTTTCGCCAAAATTGCTTCATCCGGCGTTTCCAGTCGGTTGCTAGCGCCCCGGGTTCGGCCTGGTAACCCCGGATATAAAATGGGCCAAATCCGTTGAAAACTGGGCACCACGCGGTTGGGCGAATTTTCGCCGTCCGGATAAAAAAATCGGCCTGGGAGGGTCCTCATGGGAATGCTAGTGAAGATGCTCTAAGGAATTCAGATACATGTGCGAACAAATAGTTTAAGAAGAAGGTAAATAAACACCTTTTGATAATTGCAGGAACAACATACAATGTACACAAAACCAAATCGCAAAACCTTCTAAAAATATGTACCATCAATATAAGCATATTCAGGAAGAAATTAAGGGCAGCATCACCTTGATAAAAAATGGTAACCAGATTATAAACAGTACATCGTGCTCCTTGAGTTATCACTTTAAAAAATGCCATGCTTCTATGGTCATACGAAATGTCTACATGCAATCTAACCTGCTAGCTAGGCCTGTCTTCATTTTAATTCTTTGTTGTTGATTATTGTTGGGCTCATTGTAGACTGAAATTTCTTGAGATGCAAAGTAAGACACTTACCAATGGCCAACAGACATTCCTATAAATACCGGACAGCCTACTTCAGTTTCAAGAAATAAGCGCACATGGACATGAGGGGAGGACACACACCGTCGGGAGGCAGATCCAAAACCGAGAGAACATGGTTGTTGTGCACTCGTGCACGATTGGGATAGGCTAGTAAGCACGACAAGCGCCTCGGAATGTATGTTGGTAGAGAAGGTCATGGCACGTTGCCCATCACGACCACGCTTGTATCTGGAACCGTCGCCGCGATACAAAGATGGTTAAGATATGCTACCACTACCAGGATTCGAAGAATGCCGGTATTTGGTGCTGCTGGACGTGGATGCCAGGCTAGTAAGCACACCACCTGGAACCAAGTCTTGTGGGCGGATGCATCGTCCTCGGCGTGTCAGTTCCTGCTTCCGTATGGCCAGGAGAGTCATCTCTGTATCGCAGCGACGGTTCCAGATACAAGCGCGGTTGTGATAGGTAGCGTGCCATGACCTTCTCCACCAGCATACATTCCAAGGCGCTTGTCGTGCTTGCGCTGCCATGGATAATGTGACGCTCGTCAATTTGGTGACTCTGACGTAGACAGAACAGATACAACTTTTTAGTTGTGCAGGTGCCGAGAGATACGAGAGTGATTAGTGGAGATTAATTAGGCAGGATTACAGGAGATTGTTATTGCAACAGGATGTGTGAGATATGGTGCACAACATACAATGTTGAACCAAATATGGAACATTGGATTTAAGTGGTTTAACAGTGGGAAATGATAGATATCCACCTCCTGAGCGTGTGATTACTGAACGAACAGGACACCTTAGTCGTGGGCCCTACGGCAATCACGGCCCACAATAATTGCTCTGCCTTCCCTATCTCTTTCATCCGCCCATCTCGTTCTCTTCTTCTCCACACGGAGCAACGCCATTTTTGTCTTCCGCACGACGTTGTAGCTCATCCAGCGCAACCTCCATCGGATGCCACAGCCCCTAGCTGTTGTCGGCTTCCCCACCACCGTCCTGTTTCCCTGCCCTGCGGCGCAACATCCCCTTAGTCGTCTCCCCCAACCCTGAGTATCGCTGTGCCGATGGTTGTGCTGCCCACGCGCGGTGGTTGCGTTGCCCACACTCTTGTGAGAGAACGGTGGCCCTGCTCACAACGCATCGACATTGCTCCCCGTGGAAGGTGGCTGTGCTACCCACGACGTCTGGTGTTGCTCCCTACAGCGACCACCGTTCCTAACTATGGAGGTCGGCGTTGCTTCATGCAGAGGTCGGCGTTGCTCGCAGCGCGATCGCCATTTCTACATGCGGCATTTGTCGTTGCTCCCCACGGCGTTTGGCGTTGCTACATGTGGAGGTAGGGTTGCTACCTACGGTTGCAGGTTTTGCTACCTATGGCGTCCAGAGTTACTACATATGGTGACCGGTAATGCTACTTTGGGTCGACGATGTTCCTACCGATGACAATGGATTTTGCTACCTCGGGCTAAACCGGGAGCTGATTTTGCTACATACTCATTATGATTTCCTATGTACTCATTTCGGTTTTGCTAAATTGATGTTCTGCAAATTCTACAATGTTTCTGTACAAATTCTGGCTATAAATTCCAGCGGGTGTCCCGGTGATGCTCCGGCGAAGTCAATTTTTTTGCTACACTAATACAAATTTTTCGCTATAATTGCTCTCCAGGTTTGCTACTTTAGCACATTTTTGTTGCTACAAAGTATCGGGCGAGTCTCCGGCGAAATAGGTTTTGCTACATTAGTATAATTTTTTTGCTAGGGTATCTCCGACAAAGTCTCTGGCGAGGTCTCCGCCGAGGGGTAGTCTTTTTATTCTATTTTTTATACGAATCATTTTTGCTACAGTATAGCAAAAGCGGGACATTATGTAGTAAAACCGGAACATAGTGTAGCAAAAATGGGATTTGGGACTTTTTTAGATGACACGTGTCAGCAGGAGGACCACGGGGATCGAAAGTTTTATCCCGAGGATGCCTAGTATGCCCTTTACCTGTGGGGATATTGGTGCACGTTAGAGGTAGGATAATGAACGATTTTGGTAAGTAGTATTCCATTGTATTACCTGATTGGATGGCATGCCTTTTTAGAGAAAAACTTGCATGGTTTTCTATTGCTCTATGGTGATATCAAATTGATAGCATGTCTTTTTAGCGTTCTTGAGAATGAAATTTCAGCGCTTGAAATCGAGGTAGGTGGAGGCGGCCTAGGCTGATTCCTTTCCAATGTCGAGGGATGTGGGTCTTATCCTGGGAAACCTCGTGGATTATAGGAAAGAAAAATGTAGATGGAGCGCTGGCAGGACAACCTAATTTTAGCGGGCGAGCTAAAGCATTTATGATAATTGGGAGGTATTTGGCAAGTGATTTGCGCTAATATTCGTTTTTCTTTATTATGACTTTGCATGCAATTTCGTTTATTGTGACATTCCATGTGGATTCGTGATTGTGAGTTTCCTTGTAGTCCAGGTGCGGGAGGTTATAAAGGTGTGTTCAGGTACTCGGAGGAAACCGTTGAGGCAATATATGTAAAGAGCGGGATTTGTCTGTAGGGGTTCCGCGCATAAAAAACAATAAAATTTTACTCTACGCCTCTGAACCCCTGAAGCTGCCAGGACCTATCTATTAGTAATACAGTAACGGGAGAGGCTTTTCGTGAACTTATCCTTAAAGACCGAAAAGCGTTGTCGGCCTTCGAGGCGTGGTTGATGTAAACGAGCGGCGACCTCAAGTCATGATGAAGTCCTTGCGCTCCTTACGGCTCCAGCGACTTGAGTGCCTCAAGTGTGACACCTCGTGGGAGTTACACCGTCCGGTGCGACAATGACTCCGCTTCCCGATCCAGCGGCGATTCGCGAGTAGAGCTCCGGATCGAATCCGTGGCGCGGCAGCTCATGATGAAGATGTCTCTTGCTCGCGCAGTCCATACTTGGGACCACGGTCACGAGAGAAAGAGGGGGAGAGAGAAAATATCAATTAGAGGTCCTCCCAAAAGTGGGGAGACCTTTATTGATTATTGGGTGTATTTTCTAGGCCAAATACTCCACTATATATAGGGGGGAGGTACTACATCCCCTCAAGTCCCGGGGTGGGACTAAAGGAGAGGAGGGGGAGGGGGAGGCGCCACCGGCCACCCCTCATGGGCCCCACATGGGGGGCTGGCCCAATAGGGCCGCCGGCCACCCCATGGCCCCTTCTCCCTCTTGCCTTTCCCTAATGGGCCCTCTCCCCTCCGGGAATTGGCCCATTAAGCCTTTGACCATTAAATTGATTTTTCTCTTTATTAAATAATTATGAATAAATGATTAAATCAATATTTAACATTCATTCACACATCATTTAATCTTCGTGGCCATGGAACACCTTCCACCTCCACTCCGGACATCCTCTGGACTTACCGAAACCCTTCTGGTTTTCTCCTTTCTTTTCTTCGATGATTCTACCAATCCCATAAACACTCTCTAAGCATCATAAAGCCCGTAAGCGTGATACCCTATGGTTCGGGAACACTCCAGACATGGTCGGGACACTCCTGCACCAATGATCAACAGAGGGATCTGGATGGCCATGTGACCCCTGTGCGTTCCACGAAGATCTTTCGTCGTTTGAACCGGGACAGTCGTGTCTTATTCCCTTTGTCATTCGATACTTGCATTGCCCGAGATCTTATCATTGACATCACCATGTCGGGTTCAATCTCGTTACTGAACAATGCTACTTAACTTGTCCCGACAAGTGATATCCCCGTGATCTAATCACCGCGGCTGTGACTATTGGATATAACTTCTCAGAGTTGTCTAGGGATTAGATCGCGGGATATCACTTCGAACGAATCAAGTAGCATTGTTGTGTCTTGACATAATATGTGGGAGGCATCTGAGGTCTCCTCGAATCCCTGAGGGAGTAGTGTGGCTACCTGACCAATAATCAATAAAGGTCTTCCCGAACCAGGGCTGATCTGAGGGAAGTTCAGCGTGCACTAGCTCGAGGACAAGGATGTATCCGAAGGAAATGGCCAGGATCTGTGAAGGATGACCCCTCATCGATTATCGAGCTAGATCTATGTGTACTAATGCTAAATGCAGGTAGAACACATGAGATGTAGCGTATGGGCGTTGATCTTTTAGTTTTACCCTCACATGTACTTGTGTATACATGCCGCGTAATGCTTGATGAAGTTAGCGGTCCACTGGTCCCACGCTTGACATACGACATGGTATAAAGAGCAACAGGGGTGTCTGTCTCTCTCGCATTAGTTGGTATACCATTTGCAATGGAGGGCCCGAAGGGGTGTAGTAGAACAACTACTTGATCAACGTTGTGCTGAAGTTCGTGGTAGAATGGTTCTTGTCGAAAGCCCATTCATACGTAAAACATGCAAAGATAAAGTAGAGGCATCTAACTTTGTTTTGCGGGCGTTGCCACTTTGTGATATGGTTGTGGCAAGGTAAAGTGATTACCTTTTGTTACGTAGTAGATAGTCCTTAATGAGTAACTACTATCTTGGAATGACATCGGTGCCACGGTGTCTCTGGCGGAACCTGGCGACGAATCCGTTGACGTATGGAATCCGCGACATGAAGGACCATATCACATCGCATTTACATTCAATGTTATTGTTTGTATATCTTATGGTGTGCTAGTATTAGATACTCGACGATAGCCTAATAAGATGATCCCTGTTAAAATTACCAACGATTGTGTTCCCCCTTAGTGTGCACCACCAAGAAAGTTCTTCGGTATGAGGCGACCCAGGGTGACTGGGTGTCAGACATATCTACGTTCGCATACAATGGGTGTAAGCCATGTTGCACAGCGAATACACTAAGGCTGAGTTGGCGAGCCTAGCACGCCATAGAAGCGTGGCCTCGAAACACGGATGGTCGAAAGATCGAGCATGAGTCGCATGAATGATGTGACCGATGTTTAGCGTCTGATACATTGCAAATGTATCTATAATTTTTGATGTTCCATGCTTGGTTTTATCCACCTTCTTGTGTTTTGTTCCAACTTTGGAGTACTTTTCATATGATTTCTTGGACTAACCTATTAACAAGAGCCACAATGCCAGCTGCATGTTTTCTGCTGTTTTTGGTTCCAGGAAAGTCAGAAAATGAATATTCTCGGAATTGGACGGGACAAAAGCCAAAGTGCCTATTTTTTCGGAAGTCATCAGATGCGAATCTGAGGCGGAGAGGGCGGAGGGCGGCCACACCACTGGCCGCGGCCGAGCTTGGCCCACGCCAGGTGGTGTGGCCAGCACCCACCCTCGGCCTCCTTCCGCCTATATATTGCCCTCGGGACAAAACCCTAAGTACAGATCAAAAATCCACGAAAAGTGCAGCCTTGTCATCTCCATCCCTAGATCGGGAGGGATCTGGCTCTTCCGGCACCTAGGAGAGGGAATTCACCACAGGCCTTCTTCATCACCATGCAAGCCTCCGGTGTGATGCATGAGTAGTTCATCCTTGGAGTACGGATCCATGTAGTAGCTAGATGGCTGGTTCTCCTCCTTTGTGCTTTCATGTCTAGATCTTGTGAGCTCCGTTCATGATCAAGATCATCTATTTGTAATTCTGCATGTTGTGTTTGCGGGGATCCGATGGATATTGAGATGCTATTTCAGATTGAATATTGATTCTATCATGTCTTTGTTATTTGTGATCTTGCATGCTTTCCGTTGTTAGTAGCTACCTTGGCCAAGTAGATGCTAGCAACTCCAAGAGTTAGTATTTATGCTCGATAGTGGGTTCATGCCTCTAGTAATCTGGGGAAGTAATAGAAATCTCTAAGGTACTAGATGTGTTGTTGCTACTAGGGAGAAAACAACAATCCTTTGTTCATAGAACAATCGTATTGTTTACATTACACGCAATTCGTAAAGCAATAATCTGTTGCTTGCAACTTATCTTTGGAGGGTTGGATGATAACCTGAAGGTGGATTATTAGTCATAGATGCAGTTGGATGGCGGTCTATGTATAATGTTGTAATGCCCAATCAAGTTACAAAGGAGTCAAGATGATTAGTATATGCATGTATTGCTTTCTCGATGTTTGTCAATGGCCCCGCTGTAATTTGTTCACCCAGCATGTTATCTATCTTAAGGAGAGCCACCTCTAGTAAACTATGGATCCTGGTCCTTTTTCTTTTACATACAATCTACAAACTGTTTACTGCTTTGTGTTTACTTTCTTCAAACTATTACTCTCTTCCATTCGATACGTTTAATCCTTTGTTTTCAGAAAAAAAACACGGTGAGATTGACAACCTCATCGCAAGTTGGGGACAGAGTTTTGTGGTTGTGTTGTGTAGGTCTCCACGTTGCTACTGGCACCGGTAGTGTGCCCTATCAAGGCTCAGCTAGCAACACCTTTGGGGTGTTTCCTTGCTCCTACTGGTTCGATTAAACCTTGGTTTCATAACTGAGGGAAACTTGTTGTTGTGCTCATCATACCTTCCTCTTGGGGTTCTTGAGCTCTACATCAACACCGCACTTTTCTGACGGCTTTGAGCCATCAAGCATTTTTCTGGCGCTGTTGCCGGGGAGTCAAGGACATCCTCACAAGGGGAGTCCCTCATAACCAATCTCTTTACTTTGTTATTTTGTTTTGCTTAGTTTCTTTTTGTTTTGTTTGCTTGTTTCTTTATCAAAAACACACAAAAAATTAGTTTTACTAGTTTGCTTTCTTATTCAAAACACACAAAAATTAAGTATCCTTTAGTTGTCACCTCTTCCTTAGCTCACCATGTTGATCCCTAAATTCACCTTGAAAGACCTTTCAATTGTTAGTGGTTCTATAATTGGGAAAGATAATATTGAAGAATTCTTTAATCATGTTAGTAAGCATGAAGATACTGAGGATAGATCCCTTGCAGAACTTGCTCCAAACTATGAGATTGCTGTAGCTTCTTTAATTCACATGTTAGAAGCTAGGTTTGTTAACCTCAACCCCTTAATGCAAGTAATGTTTCTTAAGCTTAAAGAAATTGAAGACCCTGAAAAGAGGGATTTTATTCTAGAAACTTTGTTTAAGGAGTTCTATGATGTTGCCAAGGAAGCTAGGAAAGTCTTTGAACGTTTCAATATGCTAGGCTCATGTGTAGATGTTTTTGGTACATGATAAAATATGAACAAAACCGAACCTAATGGGGAGGAACCTAAGATACCAATACCCTTTAAACTAGTAGCAATACATGATGCCATAGAAAAGAATCTTGATTGGATTGTTCCTGCAAACCCTTTTGATGAGAATAGTAAACCTAAGAGCATTGATAGAGGATCCTCTAGAACTTATTTGGATGATATACCTTGCCTTGTTGAAAATATTTCTGGCATTGATCTTAATGCTTCTTCATTTGAGAACACTTGATTCTTTCTTTGCTTCTTATGCCTAACTTAAAGGCGTTAAAGAAAAGTACTTATTGGGAGATAACCCAAAAGTTTTAGATGAGTCTTGGAAGTTATTACTTCAGTAATAAACTCTCCTTATCCTTTTTATTTGCTTTTTGTGCCAATAATAACCTCTAATGAGAGAGAAGTAATGATTGGGAAAGTTGCTGTCCCGAAACAGATTTCTGTGCTTCACCGTAAAAATTTGTGTAAAATCTCTGAACATCTTTTTGAGGCGTGAATTTTTGTGCTTCTGCCCCAGGTTGTTATCTAACTTTAATTAGTTCAACACTTTTGATTTTAGCAACAAAAGGTCTTCGAAAAAATTCGTCTTTACCTGCTGGTCTGTTTTGACAGATTTCTGCCATTTTCTGCATTTGCTTCTTGTTGGTTCCTTTTTGAGTTCTTTTGGGGAATTGAGCGTTTTGAGGGAAGTGCTACAGTAGCTAGTGTTCTAATGGAAGTTTATTTGGTGTTATAACTGAACCTTAAGACTTATTTATCTTGAGTGCACTAATGTTGCTAATAAAGATTGTGTGAAGTTTTGTATGAAGAAAATTTTCAGGTGCATGGAAGGAATGAGTAATGAGATGAAGGATGGACTAAAGCTCAAGATTAGGGATGCCACGCGTGTCACCCCAAGAAATATCCAAGAAGTACAAGCGTCAAAGCTTGGGGATGCCCAAGGCATCCCCTTCTTCATCAATAAAAATCCCAGGTTTCTTCCAAACGCTTCATTTTTATTGTTTCATGCACAATTGTGTTGTTCTTGGAGCGTCTTCTTTTTTGTTTTTGTTTTGGTTTTCGTTTGCTTTTGTTTGCTTAGTTTTCTGAATAAATTGTTTGGACCCCCTCTTTCATACATTGGTTTGCAAATAGTTTGGTTTGGTTTGGAAAAGAGTAGGAAAGTTCATGCTTATGTGGTAAAGAGAGCTTGTTTTTGACTGTAGCCTATGCTTTTCATGTCATGCTTGATATTGTTTTGGCTTTATGCTTAGTATTCTTTGCTGTAGTATGACTTGTTATAAACAATTGAGATTGCTTAATGTGCCTTGGATGAATCATGCGTTGTTTTAGCATATTAAAGCATAGTATTGTGATATTCTCCTTTGATGCTTTATTTGGGTTGACTTGGCACATGCTCACACCATGTTATGACTATCTCAAGTCACCATAGCCTTTATGATCCTTTAGTTTTCAACTTGTAGTATCTCTTTATGCTTTGATCAATGATGTTTTGTCGCTCTGCATGATTATGGCCATTATTGCTCTCTTAGTTTGTCGCTCCCAGTCTTTTTCTAGCCTCCACAACCAAGTATGAGTTCCACTCATGCATCCAACTCCCTAAACCAAGTTATTCCAAAGAGTCCATCATACCTACCTACTAGCTTATGCTATTCCAAGTATATTCATGCTTTTGTTTACCTTCCAAATTAAACTTGTTATGAGAAAACTAGTGATTAAAGCTCTCACGAACTTGATGGCACACTTTACTTTTCTTGCCCTTAATAAACTTGAACCATTGTGTCATCTATGTTGTATATGCTTGCACTTATTTGTTGGGAATTAGCAGAACCATGCTTTCATGGGGAACACTTTCAACATTGCACTTGGTACTTGTACCTAGTTGATATCATGCTCTTTTGTATATGGATGTCATCGGTGTGAAATGAAAGGGGAGCTTGTAAGTCCATGGAGTTATGTATATGTGTTAGAGAAACGCACGTCACTGGTCTAATCCATGTTGACATGGTGGAAACCTACTGGTAACCATAATGAGCTGTCTATGAAGCATTCTTCTTATAAAAAAAAGATTCCTATATTGAAAAAAAAAGAAAAAAGAAAAAAAAGGGATTATGAAAAGAGGAAAGAGAGAAAAAAGCACCATATTCCCATGGTAAATAAGAAGATTCCTGAGATGCTCGTTATGCCTTGCCTTGTCATTTTGATATGGGGATTCTTCCGTATCATCGGGCAAGGGGTACCCCGTTGGCCGTTCTCTATGATACACATGTACTTACAATGACAAGAACTTACCGGTGACTAAACTTGAGTAGCATGAGGAGCGGCCCTCGTATACAAGGGACATGAGATTTCTAACTTATACTTCGTCAAGCATGTACACCATAGTTTGTTCACTTTTACCTTAATCACTTCAAGATGCTTATGATAGGGTCAATGAGAGCTGAAAGCTATAAGTACCATAATTTTTGGAAGCTCTTTATGAGACTTGAATCCCTACTTCCTTCTATGAAGGCCTTTCTTCCACCATTATATTGAGTCTCCACCTTCTATCTTTATGCACCTACTTTGAGAGCATAGTGGCCATTCTTAGTTCTATGTGCATTGTCCCAAGACTAGCTGATTGATGCATAACTTGACATTGCTTGTTTTAAACTATTTGTATCTTGTCACTCTTATGAACTTTGAAGGTGTCCTATGCATTTATAATTGCCACTCTATGAGGGACAAGCTGAATACTATTATGCTATGTTTTCTTTATGTGAAACAAACAAACGTCTTGCAAAGCATTGTTATTCATGAATCTTTTGTTTGTGCCTTTTCATGTTGCATCATAGTTTCTTTGTCTTATTGCTAGAACTTTGTCTTTCATGTTATGATTGAAGTACTATGATCCCAGCTTTGAATGTTTTACAAATACTTTGATCAAGTCTTTGATGGTGCATGTCACCTCAAAAATTATTCTTTCTTTTTATCACTTACCTACTCGAGGACGAGCATGAGTTAAGCTTGGGGATGTCGATACATTGCAAATGTATCTATAATTTTTGATGTTCCATGCTTGGTTTTATCTACTTTTTTGTATTTTGTCCACACCTTGGAGTACTTTTCATATGATTTCTTGGACTAACCTATTAACAAGAGCCATAGTGCCAGCTGCCTGTTTTCTGTTGTTTTTGGTTCCAAGAAAGTCAGCAAATGAATATTCTCGGAATTGGACGGGACAAAAGCCAAAGTGCCTATTTTTCCGAAAGACATCTGATGCCAGAATACGAGACATAGAAGGGCTGGGGGGCGGCCACACCACCTGGCAGGCGAACTGGCGCCGGCCAGGTGGTCAGCCGACCTATCACCTCGGCCTCTCCTTCCGCCTATATATTGCCCTCGGGACGAAAACCCTAAGTACCGATCAAAAATCCACGAAGAGTCAGAGCCGTCATCTCCATCCCTAGATCGAGAGGATCTGAAGCTCTTCGGCACACCTGGGAGAGGAATTCACTCTGGAGGCCTTCTTCATCACCATGCAAGCCTCCGGTGTGATGCGTGAGTAGTTCATCCTTGGACTATTGATCCATGTAGTTGCTAGATGGCTGGTTCTCCTCCTTTGTTCTTTCATGTCTAGATCTTGTGAGTTCCGTTCATGATCAAGATCATCTATTTGTAATTCTACATGTTGTGTTTGCGGGGATCCGATGGATATTGAGATGCTATTTCAGATTGATTATTGATTCTATCATGTCTTTGTTATTTGTGATCTTGCATGCTGTACATTGTTAGTAGCTATCTTGGCCAAGTAGATGCTAGCAACTCCAAGAGTTAGTATTTATGCTCGATAGTGGGTTCATGCCTCCGTAACTGGGAAGTGACAGAAATCTCTAAGGTACTAGATGTGTTGTTGCTACTAGGGAGAAAACAACAATCTTTTGTTCATAGAACAATCGTATTGTTTACTTTACACGCAGTTCGTAAAGCAATAATCTGTTGCTTGCAACTTAATACTGGAGGGGGTTCAGATGATAACCTGAAGGTGGATTATTAGTCATAGATGTAGTTGGATGGCGGTCTATGTATAATGTTGTAATGCCCAATCAAGTTCCAAAGGAGTCAAGATGATTAGTATATGCATGTATTGCTTTCTTGATGTTTGTCAATTGCCCCGCTGTAATTTGTTCACCCAGCATGTTATCTATCTTAAGGAGAGCCACCTCTAGTAAACTATGGATCCTGGTCCTTTTTCTTTTACATACAATCTACAAACTGTTTACTGCTTTGTGTTTACTTTCTGCAAACTATTACTCTCTTCCATTCGATACGTTTAATCCTTTGTTTTCATAAAAAAACATGGTGAGATTGACAACCTCATCGCAAGTTGGGGACAGAGTTTTGTGGTTGTGTTGTGTAGGTCTCCACGTTGCTACTAGCACCGGTAGTGCGCCCTGCCAAGGCTCAGCTAGCAACACCTTTGGGGTGTTTCCTTGCTCCTACTGGTTCGATTAAACCTTGGTTTCATAACTGAGGGAAACTTGCTGCTGTGCTCATCATACCTTCCTCTTGGGGTTCCCAACGAGCTCTACATTAACACCACACCAGCACTTTTCTGGCGCCGTACACTGAGCCATCAGCGTCCACCCTTGAACCCACATTGATGGCCGTGTTAATTGGGGCAGATGTGGCTGATAGGGGTCGTGTTATCACTAGGAACCCTTATGGGGATAGGTGTTTCTAAGTGGAGTTATTATTAACTCATTTAATTATAAACTTAGTCTAAATTCCTTTTGCAATTATAAATGTAGAGATGGCTCACAGTGAAGCTTACTTTGTCATTGAGGAATGGGTAAAGGGTGAGAAACTTAGACTTGATGGATCCAACTTCCCTAGTTGGCTTGTGCGCCTGAATGATCTCCTTACTAGGAATCATGTGGTAGACTACATACACGGCACGATGGATTTGACTGAGCCAGACCACTATGAGACCACACAAGAGCTGGCAGACCGCTACTATCGTCAAGAGATGTCCACCTACATTCAGATAATAATGCGTTACGGGATGGTGGATGAACTCCATCCGCTCATGGGTGATCTTGATCCATATTCAATGGTGGATCAGCTGAGAGCAGAGTTCATAGGCCATGTGCGCATGTGGAAGCACGAGCTGCTTGGAGAGTTCCTTTCCAGGCAGATGGAGGAGAATACATGTCTGAAGGGTCACTTGGAGCGCATGCTTGATGCACACATGAGACTGGTTTACTTCGTGGATTACTGGATGGATGATCCATTTGCGATAGGCGTACTGCTTCGATCATTGCCTCCTAGCTATGAAGGACATGTCCGGAGTAGCATCATGAGTGGTGATATGGAAACATTAGATTTCCAGGAGTTCATATTATGTTTCAGGAACGTAAAGGTTGAACCAATCACCGGAGAGGTCATCGATGACAAAGGTATATATTTGATATACAATTTTATAAATGTTATAATGTTGCAAACACATTTGCAGTGTTATGTATATTTGATACTTGTTCTGTTTTGCTGAAAATAGGTCCTTCTGCATGAGAGGTGCTTGCTGGAGAGGAGGTGACGTTGCGTGCTGATGGCGAGCATGATGATGATGGCTAACGACGCTCGCCCTCAACATTTATCATTTAGTTTATGTTTTAGGATGATTATTTTAATCAAAAGATTGTGAACTTCTTTAGTGTGTCTCACACTTTGTGAGACGGTTATTCATATGAGTTTGTAACAAACAGTTGTTCCACTTTTATGAATGATTTATATTCGTGTTCATATCTTGTTTGATTATGTGTGAATTATCCTTATTGTTTGAAACTAATTGATAATGCATGAACATTTGTAAAATATTGAAATGCCTTAAAATATCCAACTTAAATGATATTTCATTACGGAATGAAAACCATTGTTTAAAATTCAAAGTTATGTGATAATATGTGAAAGCCATTCGATTTCTTATCACATATAAATCATGCCTAAGTTCGGAAAAATAACTTGAACACCGTGTATTATTTGAATACAAAGTGTTTAATGAATTGTTAAAAGTTAATACATATTCGATGTATTGTGTTTTAACGAAAATGGTAATTACCATTAAATGATTGTTTAAATGCGTAAAGAAGTTTACCAAAGGAAACATGAATATGAAACTATTTGATTTGATAAAAGTGTTTCATCAACAAAGGGTATAAAGATAAAAGAGAATCTAATTACTATGATTTGATCAATAGTAATGAAATTCGACTTTATAAGAATGGCATAAAAGTAATTGTGAAATGCAAAGCATTTTGAAATGTCAAAATGCAAAACATCACAATGTGATATTAGATATCAAAGTGGGTAAATAGATGGCACCAAATAAATCGTTGTAGTGTAGATGTAGAGACCATTAGTTAGAAATAGTTAGCACTCAATTAAAACACATAGTGAACCATATGTATTCGTGAGAACGGCTCCATATCTAGTATGGATCGTCGTAAAAGTTTTGGGGTTATTCGATATAACCAAAACAATAGCGAATAAGTCCTTGTAGATTATTCATTGGAAACTTTGAATACAAAATCCATAGCTAAACCAAAAGATAAGAAAAACTTGTATTGCTTGGACTTTGGTACATTCTTGAGAAAGCTCACTTTTAGTGATATTTCTCGATTATGGAGCAATTGGAAGATAGTGAAAAACACGATGAGGATTCAAATCCCTGCATCAGAGTGTTGAGGAGCGCAACGGAAAACATTCCTGAACGATTCTCTTCATGAAGGAAAGAATCAATGATAGTGATCATTGTGTTTTCCCCACTAGTGTTTTCACTACATAAAGTAGGATTCAAAATGTAACCCATATCTTGCATGGAGACATTTGTGAATCATTTGTCATGATTCTTGGAATATGACATACCTACGAACTACTAAGGAAATAATGGTAAACTAAAATTATGAGAAATCCTAATAGCAAAATTCCCCTGAGATTAGAAAGCAATTAGTTGCTGAATCTCACAAGTAAAAGGGGTTACTTGGAATTTTCCCAAATGACTGCAAAGCCATAGTGGAAAAGGGGGTGAATGACAAAAGCACAATTTGTCAATTATTGGACGAATTCAAATGAATTTGATTCACGTGTGTTGAATGTCTAGAGGATTTAAAACTAGTAATAGTACTGGTATCTCATAGTAAAACTCCAAGTTTGATATTTGATCAAAGGATTTTGAAGTTATTCAAAATAGTGAGTGGATATGCAATTTGCATGAAATTGAGTGGGAGCTATGAAAGTCTTCCTAAAACAATATGTGATTGACATATTTTTGAGTGGGAGCTTATAGGAGTAATTCTCAAGTGTGTTAAGAATGAAAGCACAAATAATTATAAATAATGATTTATAAGTTGTAGAATTTGATAATAGGCGTATTATGATATTATGTAGTATTCCTTAAGGGATTCTGAAAGGGGTTTCAGAATAGAAGTTAATTAAGGAACTGGTCCTTAATAACTCAAATTAGGAATAGTATTAAGTTGAACATCAATGGTTGAAAGAAAGAAAAGGATGATCATCATCCACTATATTGAGACATAGGTTCTATGTTAGTAAACCATGATGATAACTTAGCATAATATGTGATCCAAATAAGGAACGTTTAAAAGTGATTAAGTTCGAATCACAGAACGTTGAGCTAAGTTTGTTCGTAGTGTCTAGTAGAGAACTGAAGACATGTTTTCCAAATCCATATGGATGACATATCTTAAAACATAAAGAGTTATGTTATAAGGGAATATATTGGAAACTCCCGTAAATACCAATTGATGTCAAGTAGAAAGCGAGGTGAACAAAAACATCGAAAGTTGCACAGAGAGCACCAATGTTTCGATGAATACATTTATAATAATAGATAAGTGTACCATCTAAAGTGTTGTATACTGTTATGGCGGGGCTAGTTCGCTTTTAACATAGAATGATGTGTCCAAGGGCACAGTGCCCATGAGAAAGCCCTGGAGGTTGATCTAAAGTCACAGTAGGCTCCTGGAATCAGGCCTCGTTCTGCTGTCATAGCGACGATGCATACACACAGATGTTATCATGTGATGATAAAGTATTAATGTCAATCAAGGTGACATTGGTAAGTTGCAAAGGATTTGGGACTGTAAAGTACAGACCCAAGACTCAACCTCTTCCATGAGCAAACATGTTCAGGGTACCGGATATATGGTGCCAATGATTGAGAACAAATGCAGCTAGTGTATTTGTACTCTAGTGTAAGTGGGAGACTATTGGAAATATGCCCTAGAGACAAATAGTAGTAAGGACTATTATCATATTTCATATAGTTTATGATTAAGTTTTATATCATGCTATAACTGTATTGAGTGGAAACATCAATGCATGTGTGATATACAAACAACCAGGGGTTCCCAGTGAAACTCTAGTCAATGGTTCATTGGTTAACAGATGATCATGTTTCCTGATCATGTGGCATTTATGCTAGTTGGAAATGGGGTCATCTCATTCTGAGAATGAGATGATGAACCAATACCCAACCTAAACATCGTGACCCGATCATGTCATGAAGTTCAAGTTACGATGATTAGAAATGGATCCTCGTAGACTATTCCTTAGATCGTGAGCCTATATCAATCACTGTCTCCCGAGAGTGCTTTGATAGCATCAAGCACCACTTGGTAATACAGTGGTTATAAAGGTGTGTTCAGGTACTCGGAGGAAACCATTGAGGCAATATATGTCAAGAGCGGGATTTGTCCGTCCATGTGACAGGAAGATACTCAAGGGCCCACTCGGAGAAGTTATATCCAATAGCTGCGCAGCATGTGATTTGATCACGGGGATATCACTTGTCAGAACGAGTCAAGTAGCATTGTTCAGTAACGAGATTGAACATGACATGGTGATGTCATTCATCAGATCTCGGGCAATGCAAGTATCGAGTGACAAAGGGAATAAGACACGACTGTCCCGGTTCAAACGACGAAAGATCTTCGTGGAACGCACAGGGTCACATGGCCATCCAGGTCCCTCTACCGATCATTGGTGCGGGAGTGCCCCGACCATGTCTGGAGTGTTCCCGAACCGTGGAGTATCACGCTTAAGGGCTTGATGATGCTTAGAGAGTGTTTATAGGATCGGTAGAATCACCGAAGAATAGTAGAGAGAAAACCGGAAGGGTTTCGGTAAGTCCAGAGGATGTTCGGAGTGGAGGTGGAAGTGTTCCATAGCCACGGAGGTTGAATAATATCTGAATGAATGTTAAATATTGATTTAATCATTCATAATTATTTAATAAAGAGAAAATTCAATTTAAATGGTCAAAGGCTTAATGGGCCAATTCTCGGAGGGGAGAGGGCCCATTAGGGAAAGGAGAGAGGGAGAAGGGGCAAGGGGGTGGCCGGCTAGGCCTAGCCTCCCTGTGTGGGGCCCACTAGGGTGGCCGACGGCCTCCCCTCCCCCTCCTCTCTTTTAGTCCCACCCCGGGACTTTGAGGGAGGTAGTACCTCCCCTTCCCCTATATATAGTGGGGGTATTTAGCCAAATAAAACACACCAATAATCAATAAAGGTCTTCTCACTTTTGGGAGGACCTCTAATTGATATTTTCTCTCTCCCCCTCTCTCTCACGTGACCGTGGTCCCAAGTTTGGACTGCGCGAACGAGAGACATCTTCACCGCGGAGGGCGTCCATGCGGATTCGGATCCGGGAGCTCTACTTCCGCAACTGCTGCTGGATCGGGGAAGCGGGAGTCATCATCAGGCACCGGACATGTGTAACTCCCCGCGAGGTGTCACACTTGAGGCACTCAAGTCGTTGGAGCCATTGGAGCGCAAGGACTTCATCACGACCTTAAGGTCGGCTTCGGCTCGTCTACATCAACCACGCTCTCCTGAGCGTTGACAACGCTTTTCGGTTTTCAAGGGTAAGTTCACAAAAAGCCCCTCTCATCAGACATTAATAGATAGGTCTGCAGCCGGGGTTCAGGGGCATAGGGTAAAATTTTATTGTTTTCATACCCGGAACCCCTACATCATTGCCTCATATCATGCCATTCGCGACAATGAGACCCATGATAATCTTCAAAAATATCTAATCGAGGAGTGGTGGAAATGGTTTGGAGAACAATGTTGAGCCCTCCTTTTATTTGTTGTTTGTTGTATTGTTGGAAAACAATTTGTTGTAGTGTTGATGAGAAACTTGTTGTATTTGTTGGTGAACAATTCCTATATTTGTTGTATTATTCATGTACCATTTGGTTGTGTTGTAATAATGACTAGACAATTTTTTGTTGAATTTATATGGGTTTGTTTGATCTTCTTGATCATATAGTTCATTGTGAAACATGTTTGCACTGGCGCCGCTCGCTGCATTTTTCCGCGCCAGCTGGGGGTTCTTTTTTGCTCTATTTTCGTGCGCCAATTTTAGCGCGTCCGCCGGAGGAGAAACACCGCGCGCGCGCTGCATAGCATTTTTACAGCATCGTGAAATCACGCTTCTGATGGAGTTGCTCTTACACGGCTCTAACCTAGCGGCAGCGAAGCGACCCTGCTCTCCGCAGTCGCGGTGGTATGGAAGGCATATCCATCATAGAGCCAATTTTGCCACCATTGTTGTTGTCGATTTGGGTAGTTTGGAATTCATATTTACATATCAGGGTTGAAAAATATAGGGGAATTCTAAAATTCAAATTTTCTATTGATTTGTTGTATTTGGGCTTCAGTTTGGAGTGACAGTTTGTGTTCTCTGCTATTCCGAGATATTTCTCTAACTTTCTAGATATTTTCGACTTCCTAGATATATGACTTTGTAATTTTGCTTATAGTAACTGAAGAGAATTTTTTAACTTGTTTGTTAGCACCGGACTTTGCTGAACAGATCACTATGAGGAGATGGAGTAGAAGAATTGTTTATTCGGCCAACTCCATGTACTCTAGTGAAGAGTTTTGTTGAAGGGCAACCTCGGGGATGGCCCGATCTTTCACGAATCCCTTGAAATTGAGGCGGAGTGAGTGGGGGATGAGGGAGAGAGCGAAAACCACGAACTCACACATGATGAACACACATACCACGAAGACACGATACAAGCCAATTGCTCACGCCGGCGGCTACCGGTCCGGCACAATCCCTAGGATCGGCGTCGGTCGGGGATCTCTCTCTCGAACTGGCACGACAAGAAGGGAGTCTCAGTGAGATCTTGACGTCTCTCCAAGGCCTTGTACAACACGGAGGCACGATGCAAAATCCAACGAGGTTTGTGATATTTGGTGCTCCTTTGTCAAATGAGCATGAGGCAAGAACTAGATAGATCCACAAGGGGTTTCCACTAATTCCAAATATCAAGCCTAGGGTTTACAATGGATGTGGGGGACTATATATAGGCCAGCCACTAGTTCAAGGGTACTTTAGGCATAAAAAGGTAAAAATTGGACGAAATAGGAATATTCTTAGGCACCAAACCCATGTTGACTTGGAGACTGGGCCTTTCCAGCGATAAGTCCGATCGCGCTGGACTAGGTGCCGGAAATTTCGATCGGCACTAGTTGTTCCAGTCGGCCACCGGAATGGCCTATAGATGCGCGTTTCGGTGTGCACCAGTTGGTTCCGGTATGCGCCAGAATTTTCGGTTCGTGGTTCGGTCCATCGGTTGGTGCACCGGGATTTCCCACGAGAGTTCCGGTCCACCGGTCCTGGCGCCAGTTTGGTCTAGGCCTTCGTCTTGCGATGGTTTCGCTCCTTCTCTTGCATTCCTTCATAGGGATCATACCTGATGATGCATAGAGTATTGGAATGAAGTAGCAAGCCATCCAAGGATGTACCGAAATCACACGAGAAAAGGAGTGAATTCACCTTAGCTTGGAGGAGCTTGGCTTGGACACGGGTCATCGGTCCACTTGGGGGACTTGGTGGTGTAGATGTAGAGGCGTCCGTAGGACGGGCTGCATCAGCTCCCCCCCTTAGGAAAGAGTCGTCCTCGACTCTTTATGGTTGTCATCTTGATCATCTCCATGGTAGGGTGAAAGTTCCTTGACGTTGAATGTATTGCTCAAGGTACTTGGAGGTCGGGATGTCGATTATGTAGGCATTGTTGTTGATTCGCTTGAGGACCTTGAAGGGACCGTCTCCTCGTGGTTTGAGCTTGGAATCATGTTCCTTGGGGAAGCGGTTCTTTCTCAAGTGTATCCACACAAGGTCACCTTCTTCGAAGATTCTTTATTTCTTGTCCTTGTTTAATCTTGATGCTTGACGAAAGACTTTTTGCTCGATCATAGCTCTTGTTTATTCGTGAAGCTTCTTCATAGCTTGGGCACGCTTGTCGATGTCCATGTTGGTCGCTCATGAAGAGGTAGCGGTAGAATGTCGAGCATGGTGAGGGGCATGAAACCATAGACTATCATGAAGGGTCTCATCTTGGTTGTTGAGTGTTTGGCACGGTTGTAGGAGAACTCGGCGTGGGGAATGCATTCCTCCCAATCCTTGAGGTTTTTCTTGATCAACACATGAAGGAGAGTCTCGAGGCTTCGGTTGACAACTTCGGTTTGGCCATCGGTTTGAGGATGCGATGCGGATGAAAAGAGGAGCTTGACGCCGAGCTTGGCCATGAGGGTCTTCCATAAGTAGCTCATGAATTTGACATCGTGGTCGGAGATGATTGTTCGTGGTACACCATGAAGATGGATGATTTCTCTAAAAAACAAATTTGCAACATGTGAAGCATCATTTGTCTTATGGCACGGTATGAAGTGTGCCATTTTGGAAAAGCGATCCACCACAACAAATATATAATCATGTCCATGCTTAGACCTAGGCAATCCTAACACAAAATCCATGCTAATGTCGGACCAAGGTGCATGAGGTATAGGCAATGGCATATAAAGACCAAATGGGTTAGACTTAGACTTAGCTTGAACACATGTCGTGCATCATTGAACGTAGCATTCCACATCGCGCTTCATATTGGGCCAAAAGTAGTGAGTGGATAGCATATCCAATGTCTTGTCACGTCCAAAGTGACCCATGAGGCCTCCACCATGAGATTCTTGGAGAAGCAAAAGTTGGAGGGACGACTTCAGAATGCAAAGCTTGTTTTGTTTAAAGAGAAAGCTCTTATGCAAATAGAAATCATCAACTCCTTTGTCAATGGAGCACTTTGCGAAAATTGGTTCAAAGAATGGGTCGGAAGAATACAAAGTTTTGATTTCATCAAGACCCAACACGTTGATTTCAAGTCAAGTAAGAAGGCTTGTGTGCTTGCGAGACAACGCGTCCGCGACTACATTATCTTTGCCCTTCTTATACTTGACAATGTACAGAAAATACTCCATGAACTCAACCCACTTAGCGTGTCTCTTGCTCAAGTTGGCTTGGCCTTTGAGGTATTTCAACGACTCATGGTCGGAATGTATGATAAATTCTTTAGGGCGAAGGTAGTGTTGCCAAACTTGAAGAGACCGAACTAAGGCAAAAATCTCTTTGTCATAAATTGGATAGTTAAGGCGAGCACCATCAAGTTTCTCGCTATGGTCGGCTATAGGATGCCCGTTTTGCATAAGGACTCCTCCAATGCCAATAACACTAGCGTCACACTCTATCTCAAAAGTTTTGTGAAATCCGGTAACGCAAGAAGAGGTGCTTCGGTGAGCCTCTTTTTAAGTTCATCAGAAGCTTTTTGTTGTGCCTTGCCCCATATGAAGGTGACATTCTTTTTCGGCAACTCGTTGAGAGGACAAGCAATGGTTGAAGAGTCTTTCACAAAGCAACGATAGAAACCGGCCAACCCATAAAAACTTCGAAGTTCACTCACATTTGTGGGGATGGGCCAATCTCGTATGTCCTTTACCTTGGAAACATCAACTTCAATGCCCTTCAAAGAAATGATAAATCCAAGAAAAATAAACTTGTCCTTAGCAAAAGTGCACTTGGGAAGATTAGCATAAAGCTTTTCATGTCAAAGGATTTGCAAAACTTCCTTGACATGTGTAACATGGTCCTCAAGTGACTTGCTATACACAAGTATATCATTGAAATAGACAATAACACATTCTAGTGATATAACATTCTAGTGATCACATCACTTGCTTGCAAGCTATCCTAATGTGATATCACTGAGAGGGCCCAGAGTATATCTATCCGTCATCTGGATTGACAAATTCCACTCTTGATCCATGAGCCTCAACATAACACCTTTGTAGCACTTAACCCATCTTTATAGTCACCCTGTTATGGTGTGACGTTTGATGTTATCAAGATACTCTTCCGGTGTTAGCAATTAACATGATCTCATGGTCTAAGGATAAAGATTACTTCGTATGATGTTATAGCAATATAAACACAATGACTTGATCGTAATGCTATACTTCGGATGAATGTTCATCACATCATTCCACCAATGGTGTGACCTTGTTATTAACAACATCCAATGTCCATGATCAGGAAACCTTGATCATCCTGTTAATCAACAAGCTAGTATATAAGAGAGGCATGACTAGGAACCCTTTTTGTTATTAAACACACATGTATTGATGTTTCCTATCAATACAATTATAGCATGCAAAATAAACATCTATCATATACAAGGAATACATAATAACAACTTTATTATTGCCTCTCAGGGCATATTTCCTTCAGTCTCCTACTTGCACTAGAGACAATAATCTAGTTCACATAGTGATAAATCTAACACCCATGGAGTTCTGGTATTGATCATGTTTTTCCCTAGGGAGTACTTTAGTCAACGGATCTGCTACATTCAGGTCCGTGTGCACTTTACAAATCTTTATATCTCCATCCTTGACATGCTCGCGGATGGAGTGAAACCGGCGCTTAATATGCTTGGAATTCTTGTGAGACCTTGGTTCCTTTGCGTTGGCTATGGCTCCATTGTTGTCACAATAGATCACCATCGGGTCCAACGACCGGGAACCACACCCGGTTCGTTATGAACTCCTTCATCCAAACCGCTTCTGCGCCGCTCAAGCAAAGAACATATTCCGCCTCCGTTGTTGATCCAGCCACCACAGGTTGTTTGGAGCTCCTCCAACTAATCGCTGCTCGTTCAAGAGAAATACGATCCGGATTGAGACTTAGAGTCATCCGGATCGTGTCAAAGCTAGCATCGACATAACACTTAGCGACTAGCTCTTCTTCACCTCAGATATAAGAAACATATCCTTAGTTCTTCTCAAGTACTTAAGGATATTCTTGACCGATATCCGGTTCAACCACGGATCAGATTGGTACCTACTAGTCAAACTAATAGCATGTGCCACATCCGGTCTTGTACATAGCATGGCATACATTATAGAGCCTATGGCTGAGGCATAGGGGATCTTATCCATTATCTCTCTTTCTTCCGTGGTAGCCGGACTTTGAGTCTTACTCAATGTCTTGCCTTGCAACATAGGTAAGAACCCCTTCTTACTTCCGTCCATATTAAACTTCTTTAATATCTTATCAAGGTATGTACTCTGCGATAGCCCAATTAGGCGTCTTGATCTATCTCTATAGATTTTAATGCCTAATATATATGAAGCTTCACCAAGGTCCTTCATCGAAAATTTGTTGTTCAGATAACTTTTAACACTGTTTAAAAGATCTATATCATTTCCAATCAATAATATGTCATCCACATATAATATCAGAAATGCCACATTGCTCCCACTTACTTTCTTGTAAATACAAGCCTCTCCATAAGTTTGGACAAATCCAAACTCTTTGATCACCTCATCAAAGCGGAGATTCCAACTTCGTGATGCTTGCTTCAGTCCATAGATGGATCGCTGAAGTTTGCACACCTTATTAGCATCCTTAGGATCGACAAAACCCTTAGGTTGTATCATATACAACTCTTCTTCAATATTACCATTGAGGAATGCAGTTTTGACATCCATCTGCCATATTTCATAATCGAAATATGCAGCAATTGCTAACATAATCCTAACCGACTTAAGCATCACTACGGGAGAGAATGTCTCATCGTAGTCAACTCCTTGAATTTTTCGAAACCCCTTTGCGACAAGTCGAGCCTTATAAATGGTCACATTACCATCAGCATCAGTTTTCCTTTTGAGAATCCATTTATTCTCAACGGCCTTTCGGTCGTGAGGTAAGTCCACCAAGTTCCAAACTTGGTTCTCGTACATGGATTCCATCTCGAATTTCATGGCTTCTAGCCATTTGTTGGAATCCGGGCTCATCGTCGCTTCTTCATACGTCGCAGGGTCATCCATTTCATCAACCATGAAATTCACAACAGGATTGCCGTACAGTTCAGGAGCTGCACGTGTCCTGCTTGACCTGCGAGGTTCGGTAGTGTCCTCTTTCGGAGTTTCATGATCAATATCATTAGCTCTCTCTTCATTAGGTGAAGTCAACTCCGTAACAACTTTTGGAGCTGCGCTACTCGCCATTTCATGAAGAGAAGGTTCAATAACCTCTTCGAGTTCTACCTTCCGACTACTCACACCTTTCGCAAGAAACTCCTTCTCAAGAAAGGATCCATTCTTGGCAACGCAAACCTTGCCCTCGGATCTGTGATAGAAGGTATACCCAATCGTTTCCTTAGGGTATCCTATGAAGACGCATTTTTCCGCTTTGGGTTCGAGTTTATCCGGTTGAAGTTTCTTCACATAAACATCGCATCCCCAAACCTTAAGAAATGACAGCTTAGGTTCGTTTCCAAACCATAATTCATACGGTGTCGTTTCAACGTATTTAGATGGTGCCCGATTTAAAGTGAATGCAGCTGTTTCCAGTGCATAACCCCAAAATGATAGTGGCAAGTCAGTCAGAGACATCATAGATCGAACCATATCCAATAAAGTACGATTACGGCGTTCTGATACACCATTACGTTGTGGTGTTCCGGCAGGCGTGAGTTGTGAAACTATTCCACAGTCTTTCATATGTGTGCTAAACTCGTAACTAAGATACTCTCCTCCACGGTCGGACCGCAGAAATTTGATCTTTCTGTTATGATGATTTTCCACTTCATTCTAAAATTCTTTGAACTTTTCAAAAATTTCAGACTTGTGTTTCATCAAATAGATATACCCATATCTACTCAAATTATCCGTGAAAGTAACAAAATAACGATATCCACCTCGCGCCGACACACTCATTGGTCCACACACATCAGTATGTATGATTTCCAATATATCATGCCTGTTCCATTGAACCGAAAACGGCGTTCTAGTCATCTTGCCCATAAGGCATGGCTCACATGTATCAAATGATTCAAAATCAAGTGATTCCAAAAGTCCATCGAATGGAGCTTCTTCATGCGTTTAACGCTAATATGACCTAGACGGCAAGGCCACATATATGTAGATATATCATTATCAAGTTTAATCATTTAGCATCAACATTATGAATATGCGTAATACTACTATCGAGATCCAACAGAAATAAACCATTCAACATAGGTGCATGACCATAAAAGATATTATTCATATAAATCGAACAACCATTGTTTTCAGACTTAAATGAATAACCACTTTGCATCAAACACGATCCGGATACAATGTTCATGCTCAGTGCAAGCACCAAATAACAATTATTTAGGTTTATAACTAATCCCGATGGCATATGGAGAGGCAGCATTCCGACGGCGATCACATCAACTCTTGATCTTGCCGACCCACATCGTGACCTCATCCCTTGCTAGTTGTCGCTTGTTCCACAGCCCCTGAACCGAGTTACATATATTAGCAACCGATCCCGTATCAAATACCTGGTGCTCTGCGAGTACTAGTCAAGTACACATCAATAACATGTATATCACATATACCTTTGTTTGCCTTGCCGGACTTCTTGTCCGCCAAATACTTGGGCGATTAAGCTTCCAATGGCGATCCCTTGCAATAGTAGCACTCGGTGTCAGACTTAGGGCCAGCTCGGGGTTTATTTTCAGGCGTGGCAACAGACTTGCCACCCTTCTTTCCCTTGTGCTTTCCTTTCTTGTCCTTCTTGAAACCGGTGGTCCTATTGATCATCAACACTTGATGTTCTTTCCTAATCTCTACTTCTACAGTCTTAAGCATTGACAGAAGCTCGGGAAGAGACTTCTGCATGCCCTGCATATTATAGTTCATCACGAAGCTCTTGTAGCTAGGTGGCAGAGATTGGAGAACACGATGTATGCCTAAGTCAATGGGAATCGTTATTCCCAAGGACACAAGCTTATCAGCGTGCCAGACATTTTGAGTGCGTGCTCACTAACGGAGCTGTTTTCCATCATGCAGCTAAAAACTTTCTGTAGCATTATAACTCTCACGGCATGGGTATCAAAATCATTTTCAATTCTCCCATGGTATCAAAGGCATTGCCATTTTCAAACATTTCAAGTTCTGGCTCTAGCCCATACAAGATGCCGCAATGAACTAAGTTGTGGTCCTTCCGACGAGTTATATAGACGTTATTTTCTCGTCAGGGGGCATCGAGCTGGTGGGGGCCTAGCGGCGCATCTAGCACATATTGCTTTTGTGCGAATGAGGAGAATCCTCAAATTCATAGCCCAGTTGGTGAAGTTGCTACCATTCACAGCAAGTTTCTCTTTCTCCATGAACACATTGAAATTAAAAGCAGGTGGTGCCATCTACAACAGAATTTGTAAAGTATATTTAGACTACGTTTATGATAGATTGAGTTTGACTAATCCAAATTACTAATGAACTCCCACTCAAAAACGACATCCCTCGTGTCCTTTTGGTGATTACATGAACCACATCCACTACACCAAGTCCGATCATCACGTGAGTCGCTGTAGCTTCAAAGGCGAGCATCTATATGGGCATCATATCAACTATATGACTCATGCTTAACCTTTTGTTCCGTGTTCCGAGGCCATGTCTGTACATGCTAGGCTCGTCAAGTAAGAACCTTAGTATTTGCGTGTGTAAAACTGTCTTACACCCGTTGTATGAAAGCGTAGAGTTGAAAACACCCGATCATCACGTGATGCCTCAAAACACGATCCACAAAATGGTGCATACTTAAGGAAGAACACATTTTATCTTGATATCCACATGAGGGATCATCTTATAATGCTACCAAACGCGCCTAACTAGCAGTATAAGATGCTAACATCTAATGTGTGAAGTGAGATGATATGGTCCATGCATTTGATCTCTATCATTTGCATCGTGGTATGATCTCTATCATTCCTTTGTGTGTAAGGCCAAGGTCTATGGAACTTACACGTTAAGTGAGTTGTAAGAGTATCTATCATACATCTACTTACAACAATACCATATCAAAACACTAGCCCAACAACGATCTAAACTAGAAGCCTCTAATTTATCAATTGCAAGTTTTACGTGGCTTAGGGCTTTCGGAGATAGAACCTGTCTAACCTACGAACATGAACCACAACGAGGATAACCAAGTTATTAGCAACTCGTTGTAAATCAGATATTGACTATAGTAGGAGAGACAGACACCCGCCAGCCACTTATGCAAAACAAGTTGCATGTCAGTCGTGGAACCGGTCTCATGTACGATGACATGTAAGGTTGGTCCGGGACGCTTCATCCCACTATGCCACCAATATCCAAAGTACATAGAAGATGCAATAACATGATCATCATCGCCCACATATAAACATATGTGTACTACTCGTGCAAAGCACCTACGCATAGATCAGGCTCGATACCCTTTGGGTCCGCATCATAGAAAACAAAAAATTTCCTACGGTGTGAACTACACGCCAAGATCTATCTACTAGGTACAAAGCAAACGGGTGGACATACATCCATAGAGAACTTACCCTCGAAGACAACGAGATTTGTTAACGAGTACGAACTCGTGGTTGATGTAGTCGTACACTTGCCGATCTCAAGATCGTGAGGAAGTCCGAGCGCCGCAACTCAGCAACGCATCCACACTCGCACACACGTTCAAGCCACCGGACAACCTCCACCTCCTCGCTCCAGCGATCCAGTGAAGCACAACTCCTTCCGCGAAATTCCACTGGAACATGTATCTCGCTAATCCGAGACCATGGGGAATAATTCTAGAGGGAGAGAGATCCTTCACAAGGAGGTGTGAGGATGAAGGAGGGAATGGGTGGCCTTTTATAGGAGGAGGGGTGCCCCTCTCTCCATGGCCGGCGCATGGGGGTGACCCTCACCTCCCCATTCATGTGGTGGTAACTCCTCCACATTAAAATGCCTCTTCACATTCCCTTTTAAAGTCTCCACTTTAAATGCATTAAGTTTCTCCAAATTTAATGCTCTCTCATTTAATAAAACTCTATTATTAAATTTATTTAGAATTTTGTTAATTAGTTTAATTAACAAACATTCACATATAGCCCCTTGCAATATTTCAATATCACATGCAGAACCACCTTCGCAATTTCACCCAAACAATTTCGCTTCTATTGAAACAATTCCTGCGCTTTGCAATTCTTTAGTCTGAAACATATGTGCTCCAAAATAGTGTCCGTAACTCTTAAGTGTGCCACCCTACGGTTCATGAATAATGCGTACATGATCGAGACCCTTCTCCGATCAATAATCAGCGGGACACGGAGATCCATCTTGACTCCTACACATTCAACGATGACTCTGTGATCGTTAGAACCTTTAACTTTGTAACTAAATCCTTTGTCTCTCGATATATTACATGTCCGAGATTCGATCATCGGTATCTCCATACCTAGTTTGATCTCGTTATCGAGCATGCACTCTTTTCTCATTCATGATATAACATTCTAGTGATCACATCACTTGCTTGCAAGCTATCCTAATGTGATATCACCGAGAGGGCCAGTATATCTATCCGTCATCCGGATTGACAAATTCCACTCTTGATCCATGAGCCTCAACATAACACCTTCGTAATCGAACCCATCTTTATAGTCACCCTGTTACGGTGTGACGTTTGATGTTATCAAGATACTCTTCCGGTGTTAGCAATTAACATGATCTCATGGTCTAAGGATAAAGATTACTTCGTATGATGTTATAGCAATATAAAAACAATGACTTGATCGTAATGCTATACTTCGGATGAATGTTCATCACATCATTCCACCAATGGTGTGACCTTGTTATTAACAACATCCAATGTCCATGATCAGGAAACCTTGATCATCCTGTTAATCAACAAGCTAGTCTATAAGAGAGGCATGACTAGGAACCCTTTTTGTTTATTAAACACACATGTATTGATGTTTCCTATCAATACAATTATAGCATGCAAAATAAACATCTATCATATACAAGGAATACATAATAACAACTTTATTATTGCCTCTCAGGGCATATTTCCTTCAGCATTAGATAAGCCAAATGGAATGAGCAACCATTCATAGAGACCAAGCTTGGTCTTGAAGGAAGTTTTCAACTCATCACCTTCAGCCATTTTTATTTGATGGTAACCACTATGAAGAACAATTTTCGAAAAATAGTGGCTCCACACAACTCATCAAGCATGTCATCGAGACATGGTATGGGATGTCGATAACGCATGATGATAGCATTGATTGGACGGTAGTCCATGCATAACCATAGAGTATCATCCGTTTTTCGAACAAGAATCATGGGTACGACACTTGGACTAGTGCTTACTTGTATCAAGCCTTTGGAGACGAGTTGGTTGATTTGACGTTCTATCTCCTTCGTCTCCTCCAGGTTCATGTGGTAGGCGGCACAGTTTGGTAGTGGTGCGCCGGGGATAAGATCAATGTGATGTTCGATGCCACGAAGAGGAGGTAGTCCACGTGGGAGCTCTTCGGGAAACACATCCTTGAATTCCTGCAAGACAATCATCAAATAAGGAGGAATATTTGGCAAGTCATTAGTTCCTTGGCTAGGCCCTTGAAAATGAGGACGTAGTGCAAAATGGATGGGTTATTCCTCACTTCTCTCATCTCACTTTTGGTGGCAAGGATAACACTCTTAGTTTTTTCACTCAAGTTTGGCTAGTGGCTCTCACTCACTATGAGGTGGTTCTCTCGCTCACCACTCTTCTCACAAGAAGGTGTTGTGTTTTGTGTCCTTGCTAAAGCCTTTGTATTGTCCGCAATTATTTGGCTAGGAGTCATCGGTTGCAAAACACATGTTTTGTTGAGACATTTGAAGGTGTACATGTTGGTTTGACCATCATGTAGAGCATCCTTGTCAAATTTCCATGGTCGACTAAGTAGCATATGGCAAACCGTCATGGGAACAACATCGCACTCCACCGTGTCTTTGTAAGGACCAATGGCGAAGGTTACCGATACAGTATGCTTGATCTTCACATACCCTTGGTCACTTAGCCACTACACGTGGTAGGGGTGCTTGTGTGGATGGAGGGTGAGGTTGAGCTTCTCACACAACTCGGTGCTAGCAAGGTTGTGGCAACTCCCTCCATCGATGATCACCTTGATAGATTTCCCATTGATACCGGCACGTGTTTGAAAGATGTTGGATCTTTGATCTTCATGCTCTTGGGCTTGAGTGGTAAATATCCTTGTGACAACAAGCAATGGACTTGTGTCATGTTCACACATGAGAAGTTCTTGGTCATCTTCCACTCGTTGCCTTGCCATTGCTTCCTTGACTCGGGCATCAAATTCATCTTCACTCAAGTACTCTTCATCGCCATTATCATGGATAAACAATATTTCTTGTTTCCGCACTTGGCCGACTTGTGTCCTTTCCTACATACTTGTAGCATTCACCATTGAAAGGTGATCATTCTTTGCTTGTTTGCCACATGGGGCAGTTTTCCTTGAGGAAGTGTGGGCATGAAGGAAGGCTTGGAGGTACTTGAGGAGCTTCCATTGAAGGTGGTTGTTGTAGTGGTTGAAGCTTGCTTGTAGGTGAAGTACATCTTGGGCTTGTTGTACTTGATGTCCTCTTGCACTTGACGTTCGGCTTTTATTGCGATGTGCACAAGCTCAACCATGTCGTTATATTTTTGGAACTCGACGATGTGCTTGATTGGGCGGTTCAAGCCAATGAGAAAACGTGCCATTGTTTGCTCCTTGCGCTCTTGAATATTGGTGCGGATCATGTTGAGCTCCATTTCCTTGAAGTACTCTTCCACGGTCTTTGTCCCTTGGCGAAGCGATTGAAGGTTGTTGAAGAGGTCACGTGTGTAGTGCAAAGGAACAAAGTGGGATCTCATATGAGCCTTCATGTCATGCCAAGTTGTGATTGGTGGCTCTTGTCTTGCATCACAAGCAACTTGAACTTGTTCCCACCAAAGGTTGGCGTAATCATCAAACTCAAGCAAAGCCATGGCGACCAACGTCTCGTTGCTATAATTGTGCACACGGAAGATCTTGTCGACTTTGAGTGCCCATGAGAGGTATTCTTCAGGGTCATTGGATCCGGTAAACTTGGTCATTGTGAACTTGAGCTTTACGAAAGTTTCTTCATCATTGCGGTCATTGTGACGAGCTTGGTGACCTTGATGATGTGCTTGCGGTTGAGGAAGTGGAACTTGGTTCTCGTGACCTTGTTGAGGGGCTTACTCTTGCTCTTGGTGCGGTTGTTGACGATGTTGAGGCGCTTGGGCCTCATGAGGGTGTTTGTTGGGGGGATACCCCCGGGTAGGGTAATGCTGGGGTATAAGGGCCGAGTTAGCCAGGGTACGGCATGGTCAAAGCAAGTGTTGACCGGGTCACCTCAAGGCAGGCCAAACCATGGTGTGACCTGGCCCATGGAGCATCTCCTTAACTATGGTATGACTGGCATAAAATATATGCCGACCATGTTTATCTATCTATTTTGTAGGTAACTTGATAAGCCGGATTAGCTATATGCTAGCCGGACTACCTTATGGCTTCCAAGAGAAGGAATCCCCTGCTGGTCAAAAGGTGGCTTTATTAGCTGTAGCATGAGCGAAGTAAAGTAAAGAAGAGGACCAGCGGGTCAGGGACGACCAAGGTGATGCAGGCAAAGCCGGATGACGTAGCCCGTGTTTGGTGACACTTAAAGACAAAGATTACGGTGTAGGTTACGTCCAAAGCCCGGACGAGCCGTTAAAGAGAATAAAGAAGCATCTACTTTAGGTGAGGAGCATATTCGCAGAATATGCTGCCACGTGTGCCCTAGAATTGTAACCCGGGCTCCCCTATATAAGGAGCATCGGGGCCTCCATAGAAGGGGATCGATCATTTTCTCTGTCTAAGGTAGAACTCTAGAGCTACTTTGTAGGGGGTAAGAGACATAGTATCCTTCCTACCAAGAGCTAGAAGAGCATTTGTAAACACCATTGATAGAGAGAATACAAGAACATCTGTGCGTGGAATCACCACGTTCTGCCTCCCTGGATTCCCCTAGCACTCATTGGCCCCATCTTTAGCCTATCCATGGCATCTGTCGTGCCACCACCATGACAGTTGGCGCCCACCTTGGGGCTAGCGGTGCTAGCAGGGGTGAAAATCTAGACGGGAAGGTTCTCCAGCACCGGCGAGCGCGTCGTCTCCGGCTTGGTTCAGCGCTATGGAGCGCTGGACTACGTCAGCGACAATGCAGGAAGCTTCGGCAGACACCCCCCTCCGTGCAATGGCATCTTCATCAAGGTTGACACGCACAAGATCTATGTCGGCGTGGACGAGTCCTGCGTTCATCTGTGGCACATTATCGAGGGAGGCGAACCACCTCTCAGTGCTGCTCGTGGAGTGCGTATCACTCGCCCCACCAGTAGCGTTGAGGTCCTGATGACCGCACCTGACGTGGAACAAAGCAAGGGCCCGGCGCCAGAGCCAGAGGTAATGCCAAAGCAGACCAGGTCTAGGTTTCCTCCACTAGAAAGGCCAGAGAATGTGCTCCCGCAAGCAATAGATAGCCTAGCAACGCCAATAGCACATGTGGTAGATCCGGCTTAGGCACAAGCTGAGTTAGAGGAAACTAGGCGGAAGATGTTAGCTGGGGCAAAGAAGGTAGCGGAATTGCATCAGTCTTTGAACATCATCTTGAGAGAATATGCTACGGCAAACCGCATAGATGGAGTAAAAATCCGGGGTAGGAACCTGATTATAGAGATTGACAAGGAATACGAGCCTAGGCCGGGTCAGATACCCACAATAGTAACATGAGGGCTGGATCGGTACAGTACCCCGGCAAAGAACCTCAGGGCAGCAAACGCGGCCGCGTCCGAGTTAGAGGGTTTAACTGGAGCGGCCGCGTTCGAGTATCACTTGCTGAGAGTTGCTTGCCAGCAAAATGAATAAATGAACAAGGCAAACCCGGTGCCACCAGGAGCGTCACATGTGGTATATTCGGCCAAGAATAACCTAGGAAGATCCGGAGGAGCCGCGTCATCTCCGGGTCACAATCCTTGGAGAGAAGAAGTAGTAAACTCTGGGAGAAGAGACAAATAAATGGTTCCCTATGATCCGGTAAGGGCCGAAAAGGGCAAAGCAGCGCAAGTTGATGAAGATCGACACAGTACCAGCCGAGGTGTGGCCGGCCGAGGTAATCATGACCAAGGCAATGCCGGTCAGAGAAATGTTGCCAACGGCAATACCGGACAATGTGATCCCGTGGGAACGGGGCAAAATGTACCTCGACAGCAGCAATAGCGCGCACCTCGGCAAGAGGGGAGCACAGGACAAGCAGCACAACAACAAAATGCTTGCCCGGATCAGGAAAGATATAATGATGGTTATTCGGCTATGATCAACGACGGATACCCCAGAATGGATCACCACATAATTGGGTCAAGGCTGGGAAGCAGGACTTGCAGCCAGATGATGCAAGGCTGAAATTGGATAGAATTTATAGGTCGGAGCTAATTGAGGTACAAGGTCCACCGGGTCCAGCATGCTTTGGGCCTCGGATCATGAAGGAGCCACCAGTGCCGAACTTTCAGCTGGCCATAGGAACCCGAACTTATGATGGTAGTACTAGGCCAGAGGATTAGCTGATTGATTACGCCACAACGGTCAAGATCGCAACAAGAAATTTGAGATGGTTAGTAAGATATGTGCCACAGATGCTGGAAGGACCAATGGGAGTTTGGCTGAACAATTTTCCACCAGGGAGTGTCAACTGTTGGTTGGATTTCGAGGATTTGTTCGTTAGCAACTTCTCAAGCACTTATAAGAGGCCCAATAGGCCACAGACCCTGGCGTTATGCCGGCAGAGACCGAATGAGCTAGACCGAGATTTCCTGACTCGGTGGTGCAACGTGCGAAACTTGTGCGAGGGGATAATTGAATCACAAGCTATTGCATGGTTCACTCAGGGATGCAGATATGGAAGTATGTTGTGGCAGAGGTTACAGCGAGACATGCCAACTACCTTGGCTGAGACAATCCGGATCGCAGATTCGTATGCCTTGGGAGATCCAATGCAACCCCGGCTCATGTCGAGCGAGGCAAACGAGGAATATTACAGCCGAGATGGCTCCGGAGGAGGAATGATTTTCGAGGAAAGAGAAGGGATGAGCGCTCGGATTACCGATATAACTCGCAGCAGGTAGCAGCAGTAGACCGGGATCAACCCAATGCCGGCGCCAGCCAACGCCAAAAAACTGGAGGGCAAAACTGGCAGCAGAAAAACAAAGGGAAAAATCCTTGGACCCCGGAGCAGAAAAAGCAATGGCTAGAACGAAAGGATAGACCGAGGTATACGTTTGAGTCCATGCTGGATCAACCTTGCAAGTTCCATACACCAAGCCTGAATAGTCCGACGAATCATACAACCCAGCAATGTGAATGGATGAGGAAGTTAGAACATGGTAGTTCGGGGAATGCTTAGGCACCTCAGAATGAAGCACCTAGAAATGAAGCACCACGGCCACCGTTACTGACAGGGGAATGGACAGCAACTGATGTTGCCACCGCCTCCACCGAGGTACGAGAATCCAGAAAGAAGGGACGTGGTACATCAAGTAGGCAATAACCAGCAACAAGGTCAGGGTTACCATGAGAATGAGGGATGCAACGAGTACAGGAAGCATCATCAGAGCTATTACCACGGAAGAGAATGACCAAAAAAGCTTGCAGCACCGACATATGGAGGTGAACACAGTAATGCCAGCAGTAGTGAGATATATGTCCTGGGCGGATCAAGAGATTACATGGAGTATCAAGGATCACCCAAAGATCATGCCTAGCCTAGGAACCTATGCTCTAGTCCTGGATCTGACGTTCATCGGGTCGAATCTCAATGTAAGGTTTTCCATGGTATTGATCGACAATGCCAGTAGTATCAACATTATGTACAAGGATACCATGCACAAGTTGGGAATAATAGAGAACATGTTGCAAGCAACGAGGACCACCTTTCATGGCATTGTACCATGTATTTCCTGTGAGCCAATTGGTAAGGTCCGGGTTGACGTGTTATTCGGCACAAGAGACAATTGCTGGACTGAAAACTTGGAATTCGAAGTGGTGAATCTGGAGAGCGCTTATCACACGTTACTCGGCTGGCCAGCGCTGAACAAATTCATGGCAACTACCCACATCAGTTATCTTAAGATGAAGCTGTGCCCGGGCCAAGGGGCGTGATCACTATATCAGGGGAGTTCTAGCGTTCGATCGAGTGCGCCTCAGCCGGATCTAACTTAGCCGAGTCACTCGTAATAGCTCAAGAAAAAAGGAAGATACTAGAAGTGGCGGCATTGGCTCAATCCGCGCAACAACATATGCCGGCTCTGACCAACCCGCACGAGAGCATATCATTCCAAGCAACCAAGGACACGAAGAAAGTGCCAATCGATGATCAGTTCCCAGAGCGCACCGTGACCATTTGTGCCGGGTTAAGCAGCAAATAGGAAAGCAAGCTCGTCAATTTCCTCCATGAGAATCGGGATATCTTTTCTTGGTCTACTCAAGATCTACAAGGTGTACCGAGGGAGTTGGCTGAGCACTCATTAAATGTAAGACCCGGGGCTAAGCCGGTAAAGCAACCTCTCTGATGTTTCGCCGAAGACAGAAGGGAAGTCATTGGAGACGAAATAGCTAGGCTCCTAGCGTCCAGATTTATCATGGAAGTACTCTATCCGGATTGGCTCTCTAATCCGGTGCTTGTGGAGAAAAAGAAAGATGATCCAAACGTGGCTATGGTATGGCGCATGTGCATTGATTACACGAACCTAAATAAGGCGTGTCCCAAAGATCCATTTCTGCTCCCTAGGATAGATCAAGTCATAGACTCAACGGTCGGATGTGAGCTACTGTCATTCATTGATGCATATTTTGGTTTCCACCGGATACTCCTGAATCCGTATGATCAAATAAAGACTGCATTTATTACCCCATACGGGGCTTATTGCTATCGCACTATGCCGTTTGGACTACGTAATGCAGGAGCAACGTACCAACGATGCATGCAAAAATGCTTACATGACCAAATAGGTCGGAACATGCAAGTTTATGTAGATGATGTGGTAATAAAAACCAAGGAAAGCAATACGCTCCTCGATGATATCCGGCATACATTCACGAACTTGAGAAGGTTCCGAATGAAGATGAACCCGGAGAAGTGCACCTTTGGCGTTCCCGCCGGAAAGTTATTCGGTTTTTTAGTATCTAGCCGTGGCATTGAAGCTAACCCGATGAAAATCTAGGCCATATAAAGAATGGAACTGCCAAAATGCCTTAATGATGTGCAGAAGTTCATTGGTTGCCTGGCTTCGTTAAGTCGGTTCGTGTGTCGGTTGGGAGAGAAGGCCTTGCACCTCTACCAATTAATGAAAAAGACAGACAAATTCACATGGATGCCATAGGCGGACCTTGCATTTCAAGAGTTGAAAAAGATGTTATCTACTACGCCAATCCTAGCAGCACCACTACCTAAGGAGCCAATGTTGCTCTACGTAGCCACGACCAACCAAGTCGTAAGTGCAGTAATCGTAGTGGAGCGTGAAGAGGAAGGAAAGTCGGTGCAAAGGCCGGTGTACTATCTGAGCAAGGTATTGTCAGTCTCGAAACAGAACTACCCTCACTATCAGAAGATGGCGTACGACGTATATATGTCGGCCAAGAAACTTAAACACTATTTTGAGGAACACCCCATCAAGGTGATATGTGAGGCACCCATTTCAAAATTATTAGTAACAAAGATGCAAGTGGCCGGATAGCAAAATGGGAAATCGAGTTAGCTCCCTATGCACCACAATTTGATAGAAGGGATGCTATCAAGTCACAAGCCGTGGCGGATTTCTTTGTGGACTAGGCTGAAATGCAATATGAGCGGCCCCTGTCGGACTCCAATTATTGGCAAATGCACTTCGATGGATCGAAACTGAAAGATGGGTTGGGCGTCGGAGTAGTGATTACCTTGCCCAAGAAGGATCAACTAAAATATGTCCTTCAAATCCACTTTAGTGCCTCGAATAATGTGGCAGAGTATGAAGCATTGGTGCATGGTCTCAAAGTAGCGAAAGAAGTAGGGATACGTCGGATACAATGCTTTGGAGATTCTGATTTGGTGTTATAGCAAGTGTATGGAAATTGGGATGCCTTGGATGCTAACATGGCCCTATACAGGTTCCATGTTCAAAAGATAAGTGGGTTTTTCGAGGGGTGTGAGTTCCATCACATACCTCGGATTGAAAACGAGGCGACAGATATGCTATCCAAGTTAGGCTTGTCCTGGCAGTCAATCCCGCCAAATGTTGCTTTGGAGCACCTGAGAAAACCATCTATCACGCCCTCACCCGAATCAGATTCAATTTATATCTCGGCACTCTCTGGATCAGGAGCTGCACCTATGGAGATAGAGTGGGGAAGCACCCCAGCAAACCCGGGGACTGCCTCATCAAACCCGGGGACTGATCAGCCTGATCCGGCAGGAGTTATGTCGGTAGATGCGATGGAAATTGATGAGGAACCATTTCCCGTCCAGACTGTACCAACTTGGGCCAAGCCAATTTTTGATTTCCTGAAAGAGGAAATCTTGCCGGATGACGAAATAAGCTCAAGGCAGATCTAGAGAAGGGCAAAGGCCTATACAATTATCAACGCCGAACTATACAAAAGAAGTGTGACAACAGTACTACAACGGTGTGTTGATCCGGAGGAAGGACTTGACATACTCCGGGATATTCACCAAGGGGAATGTGGCCACCATGCCTCCTCAAGGGCATTAGTGGCAAAAGCTTTCCGGCATGGATTTTATTGGCCCAGTGCTTTGGAGCAAGCAGAGGACTTGGTGATAAAATGCAATGGCTGTCAAAGATACACCACAAAAACTCATCTATCAATGTTGGAGCTAAAAAGTATCCCCATTATCTGGCCATTTGCTGTATGGTGCCTAGATATGGTAGGGCCATTTAAGCCGGCCAAAGGAGGGATGACCCATATCCTAGTCATGGTTGACAAGTTCACCAAATGGATTGAGGTGAAACCAATTCAAAAATGTGATGGGGCAACAGCGGTAAGATTCCTCAAGGATATAATCCTAAGATATGGCTATCCCATAGCATCATAACTGATAATGGAAAAAATTTCGTTGAAGGAGCGTTTGCAAGATTCTGCCAAGAAAAGAAGATCCGGCTAGATGTCGCCTCAGTTGCCCACCCTGCATCGAACGGGCAAGTGGAAAGATCCAACGGACTAGTATTGTCCGGGATAAAACCCCGACTCATAGAGCCGTTGCAAAGATCAGCGGGGTGCTGGATAGAAGAACTACCGGCAGTACTGTGGAGCTTAAGAACAACTCCAAATCGATCAACAGGCTATACGCCATTCTTTCTGGTATATGGGGCAGAAGCTGTATTACCAGCCGACATAGAGCATGATTCGCCAAGGTCACCCAATACACAGAAGCCGAAGTGCGCGAATCCCGGCAAAATGATGTTGATATGCTGGAAGAAGCGAGAGAATTGGCCTTGTCCAGATCCGCCATATATCAGCAAAATCTCCGACGTTATCATAGCCGGAAATTAAACCCCTGAGTCTTTCGGGAAGGTGACCTGGTACTCCGGTTGATACAACGCACTTCTGGGATGCATAAGTTATCCCCTCCATGGGAAGGACCTTTCGTTGTAAGCAAAGCCTTGCACAATGACTCGTACTATCTTATTGATGCACAACCCCAAGAAAAGAACAAGGCGGACAGGTCCGGAGAGGAATCCAAACGACCATGGAACGTAGCACTACTTCGTCCTTTCTACACCTAACTAAGAGGTGAATGTATCCGAACTACTCGTATGTCGATATGTATGTCGGCAATGAGCTTATTAATAAAAACTTTGCCACCCCGAGCAGAGACTTGGGGACGTCCATAATAACCGTCTCTTGTTTTCGTATTTATATGTCGGCTAGGTTAACTTGCTTACGTCTTAGTCGGATTAGTAGTGTGTGAGCACTGAAAACCTAACTCTTCAACTTCGCTGTTGTCCAACAAGAATTGGCTTCATGGCAAGCAAGAGAACAAGTTTGGAATGGCAAAGCACATGAAAAACGACTAAGGAAAAGAACTTAAACGAGCATGCATTAGTTTTATTTTGACTGACCCTTAGTTTATTTTGCTCACTAAAACACCGGATCATTTTGAGCTAATCTCAAAGTTTCAAGTATTGTTAAATCAATTTTTTGAACCTCGGACTCGTAAGTCGAAAAACTGAATCAAGGTAGACGCGAGCCGGGTCAAAAATTGGGGTAACAAGAAAACGAAACTCGGGGACTTTGCCCATGATAATCCAACAATAAAAACTTAGTTCAGAACATCAAATTGTAGCACAACCAAACTAAAGTATTTAGATACAATTACGCCCGACATTCCGAGGAGCTGATAAATATGATGAGTGTTTTTTAAGGAGCAGGATCAGCAGACGAATCATCTGTCGATGAAGGAGGTACTTCGGAGTGTGGGGGAGGGGCGCTAGCCTCGGCTTCATCCTCAGGGTTAACCTCACCATCCACCGGGTCTTTGGCCTCGTTGCCAAGCTCGGAGGCCTCACCTTCACTCCCTTCCTCTTCATCTCTAGAAATAGCTTCTTCATCAACGACATCGAGATAACTCGGCCCTTCATTCCAAGCGTGGCAGAAGGAGTACTGGATGAGCTTGTTGGCACAGGCTTTGCGGCGCGCAATCCAATCCGGATTTTCGCACCACTTAGACCCGGTGCGCATGTGAGTGAGCAACCCTAGATCAATTCCTTCCTACCACGAAAGAACAAATTGCAAGGCAATGTCAGCCCCGGCTCGTGCAGTAGATTCGTGCCACAGATGCAGCTGCGTATCGACTCCATTAATTTGGCTATGAAAGCCAAGCCTCTTTTTGGAATGGTTTCACTAGGCCAAAGAGAGCTGAACATTCGCGTTGCCGCCGGGATAATATTTGTGCCATGGTTCTTCACTACCTGAAGACAAGCGGTGAGGCTCGCTAGTAGATCCTTCGTATTATACGGGATTGGCTCGGCACCAGGGGCAGCAAGAATACCACGCTGTTCATGGGACCGGGTTACTGCAGCAGCACCGAGCGTATCGCTTTCTGGAAATTTGCCTGACAGAGCAGAGGAAGCAGTAACTAAGTGTACCAAATCTGGAGGAATGAAAGTTAAGCAAGGCAGAGAACTCATGTGCAATCTGGAAGAGGAGTCGCTGAAGCTCAGAATGAACGTCGGTGCTATGGGCCTAGAGTTTCTCATATTCGGTGGTCACCGACGTAAGCTTACGTCGGCTTCCTGCAATAAGCTCTTGTCCTTGGAGATTTGCGTGGTTAAACACTCTTTCTCCTCGGCAAACTCCTGGTCAGCCTTCTCCAACTCGGACTCATGGAGGCCCTTAAGCCTCTGAATTTCGGCATTCAGCCGAGTGATCTCCGAGTCCTGGAGCTGGAGCCGAGCTATCTCTTCGTCTTTCTTCTTTAGCTCAGCCTCATGCCTCCCTGCTTGTTCGAGGAAATGGGTCATCATTTCAGGCATAGTGACGCTATCCTCGAGAGCAACTACAATAGCATAATGATCTGGAGGACCCAAAGTATAAGTGTCCACCGGATAAAGGAAGGAAACTATAGTGATCGTGTAAAGGGGATAAATTTACCTTTGATCTCAGCAAGGTTTTTCCGCATGATTATATTTCAGCTTCAACCTCGGCTGCATGATTCGGATAACAAATTAATATGGATCCTAGGAAGTTCGAACAAACAAATACAGAAGAGGAAGAAGGGAAAATTACCCCTCTTCTGGTACTCCTCTAGGAGTTTACCATAACGCGCTCGAATGTCTTTATAGGAGTCCAGCAGGCACTGGAACTCAGCGGATCGGCGGTTAGTGGTAATCTGAAATAAGCAAGGCAATGGCAAAAGTTCAAAGGCGAAGTAAAAATAATTTGAAGTCTACAAGATCCGGGCCAAGTGGAACTTAACCCCGCTCTAGGTGTGTGGATATTCGAAGTCTACAAGATCCGAGCCAAGTGGAAATTAACCCGGCTCTAGGTGTGTGGATATTCGAAGTCTACAAGATCCGGGCCAAGTGGAACTTAACCCGGCTCTAAGTGTGTGCATATTCAAAGTATACAAGATCCAGGCCAAGTGGAACTTAACCCGGCTCTAAGTGTGTGGATATTCGAAGTATACAAGATCTGGGCCAAGTGGAACTTAACCTGGCTCTAAGTGTGTGGATATTCGAAGTATACAAGATCCGGGCCAAGTGGAACCTAACCCGGCTCTAAGTGTGTGGATATTCGAAGTATACAAGATCCATGCCAAGTGGAACTTAACCCGGCTCTAGGTGCGTGGATATTCGAAGTGTATAAGATCCGGGCCAAGGGAACTTAACCCGGCTCTAACTATGTTAAAATTTGATGTTGCTATGGACAAAAACTAAATTCTCTAAGGAGCATCCGACGGAATAACAAGTTATTCCCTCGGAGGCTCGGGGACTAGGGGCTATATCTACAAGTGCTCAGTTGTGCAAAGTATCAACAACAGAGGAAAATAGTTACCTCCATCATCTGGCCAGCTAAAGAGATAGCCTTGGTAGCGAAGTTCATCTGGGCACTGAACTCGGCTGGGCCGAACTTCTCCGGCAGATCATCTTGAGGGTCGATGAATTCTACATTATTCCAGTTCTTCACATACTCAAGGAGCAGTGGACTGTAACTTTCACCACTGGGAGAATAGTTCGCCACAAGGCCTTTCACGTGGGCCTCTCGCCTAGCGGATTGAGCTGCAGCGGGGCTAGTATGCAGAACCAGTTGCTTGCTACCCTCTGACCTGGAGGCGGTAGACCCAGATGAAGTTCCTTTAGCTGACCCGAAAGCCTTCTTGAACTTTCCGGATGAAGGTTGAGGAGCTGGTTGGAAGATATCTGCAACTGAAGGAGTGGACCCGGAGGGAGCCGATGGGGCTTTCCTCTTGGGAGGCTTGGTGGAGGCTTTGGCTGCTGCTGCTGTTGCTACTGGTGCTGGTGCTGGTGTTGGTGCTGCTGCTGCTATTGCTACTGGTGCTAGAAACACTAGGACAGAACAACTTGTTGGGGGCGGTGCCGATGAAACTGGCACCTCATGACTTGGCGCTGAGGCCGAAGAACTGGGGAGATCCAGCATCGCCATATCCATAGCCGCCCCACTACCCCCCGCGCCGACATTGCTCTCCTCTTGACGAGGTGGGCTCTAGTCAGGCGTAGCCACGGAACCCTCTGGAATAGGGCTGAGCGGGCGAGTATTGTCGTTGCAGGGGGAGAAGGGCTGCTCCGGATTGGGGAGGCTATGCCAGAGCCGCTCTGAGGGATGACCCTAGGAGCTCTGAGAAGAAGAAAAAGCATCAAGTCAAAAAGAGAAAGAACCAATAAGAGACAAAGGCAAGCAAAGGAAAAATCCCCAAGTATTAGTGCAAAAGGAGTTACTCATCCGAGGTTGGAGGAGCCCGAGGTTTGGGTGCCCTCCGGACTGTGCTCTTGGCGACCGGCTTAGACGAGGCTTTCACCCCCGGACTTCTTCTACCTTTTCTTGGGCGGCGGCACCTCCGAAGCTGCGGCCGAGGTAGCCGCGCGCTTCTGGGAAGAAGCAGGGGCCGGACCACCAGTGGCGAGGGGAGGAACCTCATGGACCTGACCGTTCGGGTTAGCTGAACATTCGGACATAACCAGATGCGCGTAAGAGATGGGAACCGGATCAAATACCTCCAGGACCTCAACGTCCGAGTCATCGTCGTCTGGCCAATCCCTTAGAGAAGAGGCCTTACCAGCGCTGCGTTTGACGACGTCCGGGGTAGGCAGGAAGGTCTCCGGATCAGGCTCCTCCTCGTCCTCCTCGGTGCGGTCCGGTAACCACTTGCTCGCCAGCACCTCGCCATCCTCCAGTGGCTGCTGGAGGAATCGCTGAGAAGACAACAATTGACAAGTTACAAAAGTGAACCGACATACAGAGAAAATCCGGAGAACAGGAAAAAGTAAATTCACCTTTGGAGGAGGGTTGTCCCGGGTGAAGGGCTCAAGTCCCCACTCCCAATCCTCGGTGAACTCCTTCTCCACATTGAAAATGGACTTAACCCGGTGATAAACCGCCGAGTTATCCAGTTCGATAGATGAAGTCCGGTGGGGGTTGAGAGGGCCGCTCAAGTAGTAGATCTTGTGGGCTCGCTTCTGAAGGGGGGAGACTCGGCTGCGGATGAAAGTAATCATGATGTCCTCCCCCAGAGCTCCTCCTTCAGCAGCTCCTTGATCCAGCGCTCCACCTGATTCGCCAGGGTCGTGGGTCGCTTGGGAATGCTCTCCCAAAGCGAGGTATCAGGAGGGCCAAGCTTGAAGGGGAGGAGCCGGATCAGGTCCTCGTCGGTGGTGTTCCGTACATAGAAGAAAGTCTAGGCCCATCCTTTGCAGGACTCGAGCCCGATGACCCGGGGGAATGCGGAGGTCTTGCGAGGAGAAATGGAGGCAGCACCACACTGGGTCAAGTGCTTCTCCTCCGGAGTAAGTTCCTTAGCCGGAACCACGTTCCTCCGGAGACCAAAGAACTTGATCCAAAGTTCCTTGGTTGTCCAGAGGATAATGTATCCCTCAATGCCAGAGGAAAAGGAGGACATAGAAGTGATAGCATTGGCGGGGAGATGATGCGGTTGCAATTTGTAAGTGGAAATGAAATCAAAAAAGAAATCGGAGGTGGGGAGGCCGAAGTCGTGCTGAAAATGCGAAAGGAAAACTATGTATTCCCCAGGATTGGGGGAAGGAGATATTTCACCGGAGGCGAGGCGGCAGGCGACGCCGACGGGGATGCGGCGTGTGGCATAGAGCTAGTCCAGGTCCTCTTCGCAGATGAACGCGTCGCCCCAGCAGCCACGCTTGCGACCCTCTGCTTGCCCCTCCTGTTGCGCCACCACGGTTGCTTCCTCCTCTGTCATGGTGGATTCGAGATCCTCGAGAGAGAAATTGGTGTAGAGATAACCGGAAGAGGGAAAACGGGAAGCGCAAGGCCCCGTGATGGAAATCTTGAGTGGGAACGGCGGCGCAGGTGCAAGATGCAGCCTGTGCACGGTCGCGACAGCACCGGAGCAACAAGAAACTAGCTGCAGCGGCAAGGCTACGGCGAGAGAAAAACGAGGCTAGGGAGCGCAGAGAAAATGGGGAACTTCCCCAGGGGGTGCCCCAGGCCTTCTACTTAACCGCGCAACGGGCGCATAGTAGGATCCTTTGCGGTTGCCACACCGCGCGCAACAGGCGTGTACGCGACCGAATCAGCCAATCAGAGGGTGGCCACAACAAGGGTCACAGGGGCAAGGGATCCCATGACACGGTGTAATGTTACAGTTAATGAGGCACCACAGTGAAGGGACGTGCGCAACAGTTATTCCTGACATTGCGACAGTAACCAGCGCATTAAATGCGCGTGGCCCTTAAAATGAGGCAAAATGATGATTACCCTCCATGTAGGATGTGGGGAAGCGTACAAGGGAAGGAAAGGTAACCCGGATAGGCAAGTAAGAGACCCGACCAACGAGGGATAACTCGGAATGAGCCAAGGGATCGCAAGATGAAAAACTCCGGGTCACGGGGTAACTCGGCCAAAGAGGCAACGATCCAGATATGGGAACCTGTTGTGGCCTTAACAACTAAAAGTTGCTAAGACCGCACCAGCTTCAGGGACTAATGTTGGGGGGATACCACCGGGCAGGGTAACGCCAGGGTATAAGGGCCGAGTTAGTCGGGGTACGACGCGGTCAAAGCAAGTGCTGGTCGGGTCACCTCAAGGCAGGCCGAACCATGGTGTGACCCGGCCCATGGAGCATCTCCTTAACTATGGTCCGGCCGGCATAAAATATATGTCGGCCATGTTTATCTATCTATTTTGTAGGTAACTTGATAAGCCGGATTAGCTATATGCTAGCCGGACTATCTTATGGCTTCCAAGAGAAGGAATCCCCCGCTGGTCAAAAGGTGGCTTTATTAGCTGTAGCATGAGCGAAGCAAAGTAAAGAAGAGGACCAGCGGGTCAGGGGCGACCAAGGTGACGCGGGCAAAGCCAGATGACGTAGCCCGTGTTTGGTGACGCTTAAAGACAAAGATTACGGTGTGGGTTACGTCCAAAGCCCGGACGAGCCGTTAAAGAGAATAAAGAAGCATCTACTTTAGGCGAGGAGCCTATTCGCAGAATATGCTGCCACATGTGCCCTAGAATTGTAACCCGGGCCCCCCTATATAAGGAGCACCAGGGCCTCCATAGAAGGGGATCGATCATTTTCTCTGTCTAAGGTAGAACTCTAAATCTAGTTTGTAGGGGGTAAGAGACATAATCTCCTTCCTAGCAAGATCTAGAAGAGCGTTTGTAAACACCATTGATAGAGAGAATACAAGAACATCTATGCGTGGAATCACCATGTTCTCCCTCCCTGGATTCCCCTAGCACTCATTGGCCCCATCTTTAGCCTATCCATGGCATCTGTCGTGCCACCACCACGACAGTGTTGAGGGTGCGTAGCCTCATGACGTGGATGATGACGAAGAGGAGGCTCGTTCCTTGGTTGGTGATGTGGATTAGGCACATGGGACTCACGACAAAGATCATGGTCTTGAGCCTCATGACGTGGTGGGCGTCACTCAATATGTACCACTTGACTCTCCAAGTCTTAGTATTGCGGAGGAGGCTCGTCATGGTGACCATGGTGTCGGTGTTGATGTTCAGTACGGTGATGACAAAGATGGGGATCTTGACGAGCTTCACGTTGATAACGAGATTGATTCTCCAAGTTGGAGTCATCACTTGTTGTGTCAATTATGTGTCGCAGGCGGTGGTGGTGGACTTGAGGTTCCACTTGTGGTTGCGCTTGTTGGATCACTAGTGCCCTTGCATGGTGACGGTGTCCTTCGTGCTTTGATTGGGGCCTTGCGGAGAAATCACCATCATAGCTTGACGTTGTGGTGTGCCTTGGGGAAGGTACATAGTTCAAAGAGCTTCCATCTTCAACCACGAGGGTGTCATTGCGTCTTGGAGCACTTGGATGAAGATCTTGGCGAAGAGGAGAATGATGACGCGAAGATCTTGAAGAGCTTGATGCGCGTGAACACGGTCTTGTCATTCCGTCGATGAGGACATGAAGCTTGTCATTTATTTCGGTGACGGAGCGTTGGAGCGCTTCATTTTGATGGCCAAAGTTGTGATGCATTGCGTGCATTTGCCTTTCGAGGCCATCGAAGCGGTTGTCAATGCTCTTGAACTCGGCTTGCGTCTCGCCAAATTGTTCGTCTTGTCGTGTCTCGAGAGCTTGGCAACATTCATGGAACTCTTGTCGGATGATGTAGTGGCTTGTCCACGTCATGTACGGTCCATGTTCGTCTTCTTGTGGAGGTGGTTGGCTCGACTCACCGTGCCTATCCATCATGCAAAACACAAAGGATTGTATACGGAGAGCAATATGTGGTGGAGGGAACCTTCAACCTCACCTTTGGGATTGCACCAAACTAGAAACCACAAGTGAGAGCTATTAGCTTGCAAAGTGAAATCGCAAAGAAACCTCACACTAAAGAAAGAACTATACTCTCAAAAGCTTTTGGTGGAAGGTTAGAGTTGTGGAAAACCAAACGAAACGATCCAAAGAAAAGGTTATTGTTAAAGGTGGTAGAGAACCAAAGATCAAAAGCAAAAAGGAAGCGATCTATAGAAACACAAAGGATACACACACGTGGAGAAGAATGTGGTTAGCACGACTATCAAAATAAGCACAAAATGTCCTAACGATGACTAAGCTCGGCTGTCGTGCTAACGCAAGGAGAGACCACAACTCATTCGCCAAAAGAGGATAAGCAACGGATTTGCGCACTTGTCTTGGTCGCGCTCTATCTCTCCCTTTGCTTACAAGCTTGAGATTCTATTTGTATTGGGAGACTTTGTATCATTGTATCTTTCTATTTTTTTTGCTTTTTTATTCTTTTTCTCTATTTCTATACTACTATGTCAACTCTTGAATTTGCTTACACACTCTCACTATCCAAGGACAAGTGCACAATGCTTAGGCAAACATAAGATGAGCTGCTCTCATAGGATAGGTATACACAAGTAAGAAGGGTTAACAAGGTGGAGCAAGTTATACCTTCGGTATTGATGACTTGCTACCGGAGTTGGGAACGATGTTCGGGCATCGCGGTGTCGAGGAGCGCGGTATGTGATGACTTGCGGAAGCTTGAAGTTAGTTGGGGTGACACGCACATGAGGCACAAACAAGACAAGAGGAAAAATAGACAAGATTGTGTCAAATCAGCAATTTCGGCGGCCAAACCAGCGGCACCGGATCCTGCGTCGGAAATTCCGGTTCGTCGGAAATTTCGGTGGCAGAAGCGGTCCGCCGGGCCTGGAGCCGATTTGAGTTCGTGACAAAATCCAAAAGTTAAAACTATCAAATTTTTTGGAAATTTGTCCAAATTGGGCTGGGGAAAGGTTCTAGAAAGATAGATCGATACCCAAAGCAACAGATCTGTGGAACAAAACCACGAAAAACGCACCAAATCCAGAGATCGATCCGAAGGCAATTTGGGGCTCTTTTTTAGGGATTTTCAATTTTTTGGTGCATAGAAGAAAAATTTGTAGGGGAATTCGTGAGCAACGAAGCTCTTGATACCAATATGTTGAGGAGCAACCTCGGGGATGGCCCGATCTTTCACGAATCCCTTGAAATCGAGCCGGAGTGAGTGGGGGATGAGGGAGAGAGCGAAAACCGTGAACTCACACACGATGAACACACACACCACGAAGACACGATACAAGCCAATTGCTCAAGCCGGCGGCTACCGGTCCGACGCAATCCCTAGGATCAGCGTCGGTCGGGGATCTCTCGCTCGAACCGGCACGGCGAGAAGGGAGTCTCGGTGAGATCTTGACGTCTTGGCAATGGATATCCGTTGTCAAGGCCTTGTACAACGCGGAGGCACGATGCAAACTCCAACAAGGTTTGTGATATTTTGTGCTCCTTTGTCAAAGGAGCATGATGCAAGAACTAGATAGATCCACAAGGGGTTTCCACTAATTCTAAATATCAAGCCTAGGGTTTACAATGGATGTGGAGGATTATATATAGGCCAACCACTAGTTTAAGGGTACTTTATGCATAAAAAGGTAAAAACTAGATGAAATAGGAATATTCTCGGGCATCAAACCCATGTTGACTTGGAGACTGAGCCGTTTTGGCGATAAGTCCGGTCGCACCGGACTGGGCGCCGAATTTCCGGTCGGCCACCGGAATGGCCTACATATGCGTGTTTCGGCGTGCGCCGGTTGGTTTCAGTGTGCGCCAGAATTTCCGGTTCGTGGTCCGGTCCGCCGGGATTTCCGGCGAGAGTTCCGGTCCACCGGTTTGGTCTGGACCTTCGTCTTGCGATGTCTTGGCTGCTTCTCTTGGCATTCCTTCATAGGGCTCATACCTAATGATGCATAGAGTATTGAAATGAAGTAGCAAGTCATCCAAGAATGTACCGAAATCATACGAGAAAAAGAGCGAATTCACCTTAGCTTGGAGGAGCTTGGCTCGGGCACGGGTCATCGATCCACTTGGGGGACTTGGTGGTCTAGATGGGCTGCATCAAGTTTATGATTATTTCCCCCGGTTCTTTACGTCGCAGCATATTTTTCTTCACACCACTCTAACGCTCTCACGGGCGTGGCGTCTAACCGTGCCCCGAGAGTGATTCACATAGGAGCCCTGAGAGTGATTCACATAGGAGCAAGTTTGCAGAACACAAATTTGCAAGCTTATTTCACATCCAAACATCTTAGTGGTCCATTTAGAATAATCAAGACTGTATGCAAATTCGAGATTATCCATCCATTAATGAAATAAAAGGATTCCACAAAAACAGCTCACCAACAAAGAAATTTGCAACATGTACGGAGTAGATGACAATAGGAACCAAATAGTCGGCAGTTGAGCGGTACCACATACTAGCAAATATCCTGGAAAACAAGTATAATCACTCCTTCCACATATGGAGATCAACAAACTAATCGCCTCCACGGTATGCGAAACAGAGCAAATGGCCAAAAGTAACTTAAACAATGATAAAGTGGACAGGCAGAACTAAAAGAAGATATTTGCTGGCACATATCCACTACATTAACAGACAACTAAACCCATTAAGGACCTAGAGTGGTTCTGTTGACAGAAGTACTCGCACACGTCTGCTGACTGTACTGGCTTCTCCTGCACCGTTTTTGCATATATTACCTAAGGGGAACTTCTGCGGGGACGACGACTCTTCTCCCACACATCTGCTAACGGAGAAGGAGAAAACAGCTTCATAATCTCATAGTCATGGCTTGCCATCACAGCGACTCTCTCTGCAGGAACCAAGAAATCGACGCAAGCTTCTTTGAGTTTCCGGCAGTCATGTTGATCAGCTAGACGAAGTATAACAGCCACATTCTCCACATGAAGGCTCATGCACAAGATGCGTTCACACATAAGCTTCAACCTCTCTAGACCATATTGAATCGCAGCTACTAGTAGGTGCTGGACAACGGCATTTTTTTCAGCTCTGTCAAGATCATCCATTGTAGGCAAGGAATCAGTGTAGACAAAATGGAGCAGAGCCTCAAAAACCGCCGGTTCCATGCGATCGACGGTTATGTGCCATATCTTGTTCTCCTTCATGGGTTCACTGAGCTGCGCTTTGAAAACTGGCGACCGAGCAGAAAGCACTGCCCTGTGGGCAGGGAACGTTTCTCCTCTAACTTTGAAAGTCACATCTGCCCCTGATGTATCCTTCAGCATCTTGCCAAAATGCTCTAGTGCATTTGGGGGAGGGACTTCAACTTCGCAGACTGCTTTGTTTTCAGACACCCTTAGTTCATGTACCACAGTAACAACACATTCAATAACAAGGCAGTTATCTCGGATATACACTGAATCTTTCAAAGAACGCTTACTCATAAATTTTTCACGTCCCCAGGTAGCCTCTTCAAAGCTGCTAGAATTGAACTGGTTCGGTACATTGTTCTCTGCATATATGGTACACGGCTCTCCAGTGACTTGGTTGATCAGCCTCAGGTCCACGAGCGCCGACGCCTCTGCATACTTGCTCATCAGCTCCAGATAAACTGATATGTACCCCTCGCCGTCAATGCAATTAGCATCCGGGCAGTACACAATAACCCAGTCGAATCCCCCAACCCTGAAGGTGCCGGAGCGGATGTAATCATTGTCGCCAACATTCCCGTAGCTGAACTGGCAGATCTGGAACCGGTGTGTGCCTTTCACCGTCTCAGTTGTGCATGAAGATTCAGTGGTTGATGTCATTGCTCTCTGCTTTGTGCGCTGCGGTGTCCCTGCAACATTTGCACAGGTATGTGTGTTAGACTGTTAGTATATCTGCAAGAAATTAGTCACGCATTTCCACTCTGTACGGATCCATACAAACAAGGAAATGCCAATCCTGTTAATCATGAAAAGACAAAATGGTGTCTCATTTGATTCAGTTACCGAACAAACCTCAATTCCTGTTCTAGCCGGAATCGAGAAAGGACACGCATTTTACCCAACAGTCGAAAATCATGCAAGATAAGTCTATGGGCTTCGGATTGAAGCAACATTGGTACAGTACAGCACCAGTCTATCTTTCTTCGTCTTCTTTTCCGTTCCAACAAATGCTACTAGGAGGAGGGTTAGACAGCAGCGATAAACGACGAAATTACCAATGTGGTGGGTGACCCAGAGCAGGCATACCTCTGGAGGCGCCTTCGTTCCGTAGTCTCTTCCGTAGCGTCAAATTTTGCCGGCGGATTAGGCGAAGCGAGAGTCGTCGGCGGGATCTACGGGGGTTAGGGTTCTGAGAAGTGAGGAAGAAGAAGAGGCGGCGGTACGGAAAGAATGGTTTTTTTGGTTCCCCCACTTTTTTTCTTTCCTTTTTGCTCTATTTGTATTTTACACATTTACGCCTACGTTCAGACTTGCGCAATTTGCATTTTACACAGTGGCCCCTACATTCGGAGTATATGTTCTACCTCAGCATATCTAGGGTGGCTTTGGGCCGGGCCGGGCCGGACCGAGCTTCATCCATCATCGCTGGCCAGACAGAGACAAGAAAAGAGAACAAACCGGTAACGAGGATAAGAGTTCCTTCACATGGATACATACATATCTCACATCGGGTTTGTAAAAGAAAACATGTGTTGTAAAAAAAGCAAAAGGAAATATGTAAAAAGACAATATGTTCGCTCGGTTTTTTCCGTGAATATATGGAACTCAATGTGGATTTCTAGATCCCGCCGTTAATTATTGAATGGAAAAGAGTTTTATGATCATATTCGCATATTACGAACCTATGGGCCACATGCTTAAGTGTCTTTAATATGTTAAGTATTCGTTGCGTAGATATGTGAGAATATTATATCATAATATGTTCCAAATAATGGAAATAAGTTTCAGAGAGAAATCAGAATTTGATTCGGGGTTTGGAAGAGAATCGAAAGATCTTGAGAGGTATATATGAAAAGTCTAATTAATTAAAAAGTTGTTTTTTCCACAACCCCTGTCTTGGGCAGCAGGATGGTGGGCGATTAAATCACGGTTGTCGCCATCCCATGCCTCGGTCGGGGTGCCCTAGTGCACCCGTGCCTCTTCCTTCCTCCTGTATAAAGGAGAGAAGAGTGCAACCCTAATTTATGCAATTTCTTCCTTGGTGGTTGCACCTCTCCTCTCCCAAGTTCTCGCTCTTATACGTATGCATGGATACTTGTAGAGGGATCATACTTTTGATTCTTGATCAAGAGTTGCACCAAGAAATGAATCTTTAGGTTGGGAAAGTCTTCTGTTTAGGGTTGGCTCTGGCGATATGGGCAATTCCGCTCCGCCGCCACCGCCTCCCCTATACGAGAGTCCATCGGATCGCCGGAGGGTGATGCGAGAGTCTTTGAGGTCTACGAGAAGGAGTCAGAAGGAAGTTTCGGCGGATGCCCGTGTCTAGTACGTAAAGGAAGAGGCGGTGGGAAGACCCTATAAACCTCGCACCGAAGAAACCCTACAACATACAAGTCTCAAGATCCCTTCGTACCCTGCTACCTTCGACCCCGGGCGAGGTGTAGCGATGTCGACGCAAGGGAGGAAGATGGAAGCCGATGCAGGGACTAGCAAGGACAGCCAGATTGGCGTCGGCCAGACCGGCGTCGGCGGTGATGCCGCTCCAAAGCACCGCTACATGGGTATCTCTGAAACGCGGCAGGCCAGGAGAGAGCGGAGGACGGCTGGCCAGATTGGTTTGCTGATGGCACCACCCGTGGGTGGGGGCGATCAAGGAGGACTCGTTGAGAGGCCTACCCACCCGAAGCCCACTGGTGGTGTCTCGTCGGCGCCACTGCTCCCCCGTCACGCGATCCTTGGCCCGACGATGTATGCGGAGGCGGACGACAACTGGGATGACGGGCAAGAGGAGGATGAGAACCTCGGATCCAGGCAAGGAACAATGTCACAGATTGGAGGGTTCGTCGAGATGGAGGATCTACCTGAAGTTTGATGAGGGAGATGAACAGGCGAATGCGACAGAGATAAAGGAGCCAAACACATGGAAGATTCTTGCTAGGCACAGAGCAAATTTTCGGCCAAATACAAAAAACCATGTTTGATCGGTTTTCTAACGAGGTGTGGAAGCTGCAGACGGGTGATATATTGCAAGTGTATCTATAATTTTTGATGTTCCATGCTTGTTTTTATCTACTTTCTTGTGTTTTGTCCACACTTTGGAGTACTTTTCATATGATTTCTTAGACTAACCTATTAACAAGAGCCACATTACCGCACATTTTCTCGCTATTTTTGGTTCTAGGAAAGTCGAAATGAATATTCTCGAATTGACGGACAAAAGCCAAAGGGCCTATTTTTCGGAAGACATCTGATGCCAGAATCCGAGATGGAGAAGGGCTGGGAGCCGGCCACACCACCTAGTCGCGGGCCAGGCTGGCCCACGCTGTGGGGTGGTCCGTGACCCCAAAGACCCCCTTGGCCTCCTTACGCCTATATATTACCCTCGACGAAAAACCCTAAGTACCCGATCAAAATCCACGAAGAGTCTCAGAGCCGTCATCTCCATCCCTAGATCGAGGGATCAAGCTCTTCCGACCCCGCCGAGAGGGAATTCACCGAGGCCTTCTTCATCATCATGCAAGCCTCCTGTGATGCGTGAGTAGTTCATCTCTCGACTACGGGTCCATGTAGTAGCTAGATGGCTGGTTCTCCTCCTTTGTGCTTTCATGTCTAGATCTTGTGAGTCTGCTCATGATCAAGATCATCTATTTGTAATCCATACATGTTGTGTTTATGGGATCCAATGGATATTGTGATGCTATTTCAGATTGATTATTGATTCTATCATGTCTTTGTTATTTGTGATCTTGCATGCTTTCCGTTGTTAGTAGCTATCTTGGCCAAGTAGATGCTAGCAACTCCAAGAGTTAGTATTTATGCTCGATAGTGGGTTCATGCCTCGTAACTGGGAAGTGATGAAATCTCTAAGGTAATAGATGTGTTGCTACTAGGGAGAAAACAATCCTTTGTTCATAGAACAATCGTATTGTTTACATTACACGCAATTTGTAAAGCAATAATCTGTTGCTTGCAACTTAATACTGGAGGGGGTTCGGATGATAACCTGAAGGTGGATTATTAGTCATAGATGCAGTTGGATGGCGGTCTATGTATAATGTTGTAATGCCCAATCAAGTTCCAAAGGAATCAAGATGATTAGTATATGCATGTATTGCTTTCTCGATGTTTGTCAATTGCCCCGCTGTAATTTGTTCACCCGGCATGTTATCTATCTTAAGGAGAGCCACCTCTAGTGAACTATGGACCCTAGTCCTTTCTTTTATATACAATGTACAAACTGTTTACTGCTTTGTGTTTACTTTCTGCAAACTATTACTTTCTTCCATTCAATACGTTTAATCCTTTGTTTTTAGCAAAACCGGTGAGATTGACAACCTCATCGCAAGTTGGGAACAGAGTTCTGTGGTTGTGTTGTGCAGGTCTCCATGTTGCTACTAGCACCGGTAGTGCGCCCTGCCAAGGCTCATCTAGCAACACCTTTGGGGTGTTTCCTTGCTCCTACTGGTTCGATGAAACCTTGGTTTCATAACTGAGGGGAACTTACTGTTGTGCTCATCATACCTTCCTCTTGGGGTTCCCCAATGAGCTCGACATCAACACTGAGCCATCAAGTATTTTTTGGCGCCCTTGCCGGGGAGTCAAGGACATCTTCACAAGGGGAGTCCCTCATAACCAATCTCTTTACTTTGTTGTTTTTGTTTTGCTTAGTTTGTTTCTGCTTTGTTTGCTTGTTTCTTTATCAAAAATACAAAAAAATAGTTCCTTCTATAGTTGTTATTTTCATTGGTCTGTTATTGTCTTGCTTTATCTTGATTTCTATCAATGGTTGGTTTCTTTGAAACTGAATCTTATTGGCAAGGTGGGTTCACGGAAGAACAAAAATATTATTATAAGGAACACCGCTTGTCACAAAAAGGGAAACACTTATGGGAACAAATTGATAAATTGTATACCATTGCTATAAACGTGTGCTCTACTTATAATGTTACTTATTGCTTTGATAAATCTTGTTGCTGTAGGAGGTATAAACACCTCCCTTTTCAATGTGAGTATAATGATAATGTTACCATATCTTCTTACGTTAAAGGGAATTATGACTTTTATGATGTGGAACAAATTGAAGAATTTATTGCTTGGAAGGATGCATTTGAACTTGCTAGTTTGCTTGAAAATACTGATAATTCACCTTATAAATATGAGGTGTATGATATACTTAAATTTTGCTTTGATAATTATAAGGTAGAAAATGGCTATATTCTTGAATATCTTAATAGATTCTCTCCACCAATGGAAGAGACTAATGCCTTGCAGGAGCCTATGGAAAAAGAAATTGCTGAAACTGGAAGCTCATTGGATGAAAAAGAGGAGGAGAGTGATGATCAAGAGGAGGAAGAATGGATCTACCCATCCATACCTTCTAATGAGAGTAACTCTTTACCCCTTACATTATTTGATTGTCCCCCATGCTTACTAAAGGAGGACGAATGTCATGTTCCTGAGGATTCTTTTGAAAATATTCATAATAAAGCTCTAGTGTTTGTAGATCATGAAAGGCATGCTTTATGTGATAGTTATATTGTTGAGTTTATTCATGGGGCTACTGAAAATTATTATGAGAGAGGAAAATATGGTTGTAGAAGTTTTCATGGTACTGAAACACCTCTCTATGTGCTGAAAGTTTTGAAGTTACTTTTGTTTTATCTTCCTATGCCTGTCACTTTGTTCTTTGTGCATTTATTTGCATACAAGACTCCTATGCATAGGAAGTGGGTTAGACTTAAATGTGTTTTTAATTTGCTTCTTGATGCTCTCTTTTACTTCAATTCATATTTCTTATGTGAGCATCTTCTCAAACTATCTTGCCTAACTTAAAGGCGTTAAAGAAAAGTACTTATTGGGAGATAACCCAAAAGTTTTAGATGAGTCTTGGAAGTTATTACTTCAGTAATAACCGCTCCTTATCCTTTTTATTTGCTTTTTGTGCCAAGAGTAACCTCTAATGAGAGAGAAGTAATGATTGGGAAAGTTACTGTCCCGAAACAGATTTCTATGCTTCACCGTAACAATTCGTGTAAAATCTCTGTACGTCCTTTTGATGCGTGAATTTTTGTGCTTCTGCCCCAGGTTGTTATCTAACTTTCGTTAGTTCAACACTTTTTGATTTGAGCAACAGAAGGTCTTCGAAAAAATTTGTCTTTACCTACTGGTCTATTTTGACAGATTTCTGCCATTTTCTGCATTTGCTTCTTGTTGGTTCCTTTTTGAGTTCTTTTAGGGAATTGAGCTTTTTGAGGAAAGTGCTTAAGTAGCTAGTGTTCTAATGGAAGTTTATTTGGTGTTAGAACTGAACGTAAAGACTTATTATCTTGAGTGCACTAATGTTGCTAATAAAGATTGTGTGAAGTTTTGTATGAAGGAAAAAAGTTCAGGTGTATGGAAGGAATGAGTAATGAGATGAAAGATGGACTAAAGCTCAAGCTTGGGGATGCCACGCGTGGCACCCCAAGAAATATCCAAGAAGTACAAGCGTCAAAGCTTGGGGATGCCCAAGGCATCCCCTTCTTCATCAATAAAAATCCTAGGTTTCTTCCAAACGCTTCATTTTTATTGTTTCATGCACAGTTGTGTTGTTCTTGGAGCGTATTCTTTTTCGTTTTCGTTTTGGTTTTTTGTTTTCTCGGTTTGCTTAGTTTGCTGAATAAATTGTTTGGACTCCCTCTTTCATACATTGATTTTCAAATAGTTTGGTTTGGTTTGGAAAAGAGTAGGAAAGTTCATTGCTTATGTGGTAAAAAGAGCTTGTTTTTGACTGTGGCCTATGATTTGTCATGCCATGCTTGATATTGTTTTGGATTTATTCTTAGTATTCTTTTCTGTAGCATGACTTGTTATAAACAATTGAGATTGCTTAATGTGCCTTGGATGAATCATGCGTTGTTTTAGCATATTAAAGCATAGTATAGTGGTATTCTCCTTTGATGCTTTATTTGGGTTGACTTGGCGCATGCTCACACCATGTTACGACTATCTCAAGTCACCATAGCCTTTATGATCCTTTAGTTTTCAACTTGTAGTATCACTTTATGCTTTGATCAATGATGTTTTGTTGCTCTGCATGATTATGGCCATCATTGCTCTCTTAGTTTGTCGCTCCCAGTCTTTTGCTAGCCTCCACAACCAAGTATGAGTTCTACTCATGCATCCAACTCCTAAAACCAAGTTATTCCAAAGAGTCCACCATACCTACCTATTAGCATATGCTATTCCAAGTATATTCATGCTTTTGTTTATCTTCCAAATTAAACTTGTTATGAGAAAACTAGTGATTAAAGCTCTCACGAACTTGATGGCACACTTTACTTTTTGCATTTAATAAACTTGAACCATTGGGTCCTTCTTTGTTGCGTATATGCTTGCATTTTATAAGTTGAAATTAGCAAAACCATGTATCATGGGGAACGCTTTCAACATTGCACCTGTACTTTGTACCCTGTTGATATTATGTTCTTTTGCTTATGGATCCCGGCGGTGTGAAATAAAATTGGAACTTGTAAGATCATGGAGTTTGTATGTGTGTTAGAGAAACGCCTGGGCCGCTAGCCTAAGCCATGCCTAATCATGGTGGAAACTTGCAGCATAACCATAATGAGCACTCTATGAAGCATCCTCAATAAAAACCTATGCAAATAGCAAATAAAAAGATTGCTGAGATGCTCATTGTCTGCTTGCCTTGTCATTTGCCTTGTCATTTTGATTATGGGATAGCTCCTGTATCATGTGCAAGGGGTACCCCGTTGGCGGTTCTTTATGATACATATGTACTTACAATGACAAGATCTTACTTGTGACTAAAGTTGAGTAGCATGAGGTTCGGTCTTCATAAGTAAGGGGCATGAGATTTCGGTTTATAACTTGTCAAGCATATCCTCTTAGTTGTGTCACTTTAACCTTAATCACCTTCAAGATGCTTATGATAGGGGCAATGAGAGCTGAAAGGTATAAGTACCATAATTTTTGGAAGCTCTTTATGAGACTTGCATCCCTACTTCCTTCTATGAAGGTCTTTCTTCCACTTATATATTGAGTCTCCACCTTCTATCTTTATGCACCTACTTTGAGAGCATAGTGGCCATTCTTAGTTCTATGTGCATTGTCCCAAGACTAGTTGATTGATGCATACCTTGATATTGCTTGTTTTAAACTATTTATATCTAGTCACTCTTATGAACTTTGAAGGTGTCCTATGCATTTATATTCGCTACTCTATGAGGGACAAGCTGAATACTATTATGCTATGTTTTCTTTATGTGAAACAAACAAACGTCTTGCAAAGCATTGTTATTCATGAATCTTTTGTTTGTGCCTTTTCATGTTGCATCATAGTTTCTTTGTCTTATTGCTAGAACTTTGTCTTTCATGTTATGATTGAAGTACTATGATCCCAGCTTTGAATGTTTTACAAATACTTTGATCAAGTTTATGATGGTGCATGTCACCTCAAAAATTATTCTTTCTTTTTATCACTTACCTACTCGAGGATGAGCAGGAGTTAAGCTTGGGGATGTTGATACATTGCAAATGTATCTATAATTTTTGATGTTCCATGCTTGGTTTTATCTACTTTCTTGTGTTTTGTCCACACTTTGGAGTACTTTTCATATGATTTCTTGGACTAACCTATTAACAAGAGCCATAGTGCCAGCTGCCTGTTTCTCATTGTTCTTGGTTCCAAGAAAGTCGAAAATGAATATTCTCGAATTGACGGACAAAAGCCAAAGTGCCTATTTTTCCGAAGACATCCGATGCCGAATACGAGGCAGAAGAAGGGGGGCGGCCACACCACCTGGCCGCACGGCCAGGCCTGGCCCGCGCCAGGGGGTGGTCTGGCCGACCCTATCACCCCCTCGGCCTCTCCTTCCGCCTATATATTACCCTCGGGACGAAAATCCTAAGTACCCGATCAAAAATCCACGAAAGAGTCTGTAGCCGCCGTCATCTCCATCCCTAGATCATGAGGGATCTGAAGCTCTTCCTGGCACCCTGCTAGAGAGGGGAATTCACCCTGGAGGCCTTCTTCATCATCATGCAAGCCTCTGGTGTGATGCGTGAGTAGTTCATCTCTAGACTACGGGTCCATGTAGTAGCTAGATGGCTGGTTCTCCTCCTTTGTGCTTTCATGTCTAGATCTTGTGAGTCTGCTCATGATCAAGATCATCTATTTGTAATCCATACATGTTGTGTTTGCGGGGATCCGATGGATATTGAGATGCTATTTCAGATTGATTATTGATTCTATCATGTCTTTGTTATTTGTGATCTTGCATGCTTTCTGTTGTTAGTATCTATCTTGGCCAAGTAGATTCTAGCAACTCCAAGAGTTAGTATTTATGCTCGATAGTGGGTTTATGCTTCTAGGAATCTGGGGAAGTGACAGAAATCTCTAAGGTACTAGATGTGTTGTTGCTACTAGGGAGAAAACAACAATCCTTTGTTCATAGAACAATCGTATTGTTTACATTACATGCAATTCGTAAAGCAATAATCTGTTGCTTGCAACTTAATACTGGAGGGGGTTCGGATGATAACCTGAAGGTGGATTATTATTCATAGATGCAGTTGGATGGCGGTCTATGTATAATGTTGTAATGCCCAATCAAGTTCTAAAGGAGTCAAGATGATTATTATATGCATGTATTGCTTTCTTGATGTTTGTCAATTGCCCCGCTATAATTTGTTCACCCAGCATGTTATCTATCTTAAGGAGAGCCACCTCCAGTGAACTATGGACCCTGGTCCTTTCTTTTACATACAATCTACAAACTGTTTACTGCTTTGTGTTTACTTTCTGCAAACTATTACTTCCTTCCATTCGATACGTTTAATCCTTTGTTTTTAGCAAACCCGGTGAGATTGACAACCTCATCGCAAGTTGGGGACAGAGTTATGTGGTTGTGTTGTGTAGGTCTCCACGTTGCTACTAGCACCGGTAGTGCGCCCTGCCAAGGGTCAGCTAGCAACACCTTTGGGGTGTTTCCTTGCTCCTACTGGTTCGATTAAACCTTGGTTTCATAACTGAAGGAAACTTACTGCTGTGCTCATCATACCTTCCTCTTGGGGTTCCCCAACGATCTCGACATCAACACTGAGCCATCAAAGGGGATTAGATACTCTGAACGGGGGAATAATTACTACACGATTACCCTGTTCTCAAAAGGAGATTATGATTTTGTCATGAGAGGAGTACCTTGGATATTCAAGCAGAACGCCTTGCTGGTGAAGGACTTTGACGTCAAAATCCAACCATCAGAGATTGTCCTCGACTCGGTCCCAATCTAGGTGCGTATGTATAACGTGCCAGGAGAAAAGCAGAATGATGTATGGGGCAAGAGGTATGGTAATGGCCTAGGGACGGCGCTAGAAGTGGATGTACCGTCCGCGGACCAGGACCTGAACGAATTCCTTCGCGTTCATGTTGGTATTCCGTATGGCAAGCGTCTGCAGACATAAATCATTATAGGTGTCAAAGGATAACCAGGGGAGACGATGGTGTTCAAACTAAAGTACGAACGGGTCCCAAACTATTGTGACCACTGTGGTTTCATGGGGCACCGCAATGATGAGTGCGAGAAGAGATGTCGGGGGATTCCATCACTCGACTATGACGCATATGAGCTGAGATGCAGTCCTTACAAGAAGTATGAACGGCGTGCTCATTATATCCCTCCATCTGGACACACACCTGCTGATACGTTGCTAACGTATCTATAATTTTTGAAGTTCCATGCTTGTTTTATATCTACTTTCTTATGTTTTGTCCATACTTTGGAGTATTTTTATACACTTCCTTGGACTAACCTATTAACAAGATGTCACAGTACCAGCTGCCTGTTTTCTGCTATTTTTGGTTCCAGGAAAGTCAGAAAATGAATATTCTCGGAATTGGACGGGACAAAAGCCAAAGTCAATATTTCACCGAGGGGACACGGAGCCAGAATACGAGACGGAGAGGGGCCAGAGGCCGGACACACCACCCCCTGGCGTGGGCCAGGCCGCGCTAGGGGGTGGTGTGGCCACCTAGGGCACCCCCTCGGCCTCCCCTTTCGCCTATATATCGACTCCGATACAGAAACCCTAAGTACCCCGATCAAAATTCCACGAAAGAGTCTGTAGCCGCCATCATCTCCATCCCTAGACCGGGAGGGATCTGAAGCTCTTCCCGACACCCTGCCGGAGGGGAGAATTTACCCTGGACGCCCTCTTCATCATCATGCCTGCCTCCGGTGTGATGCGTGAGTAGTTCATCCCTGGACTACGGGTCCATGTAGTAGCTAGATGGTTGGTTCTTCTCCTTTGTGCTACCATGTTTAGATCTTGTGAGCTCCGTTCATGATCAAGATCATCTATTTGTAATCATACATGTTGTGTTTGCGGGGATCCGATGGATATTGAGATGCTATTTCATATTGATTATTGATTGTATCATGTCTTTGTTATTTGTGATCTTGCATTCTCTCTGTTGTTAGTAGCTATCTTGGCCGAGTAGATGCTAGCAACTCCAAGAGGGAGTATTTATGCTCGATAGTGGGTTCATGCCTCTAGGAATCTGGGGAAGTGACAAAAATCTCTAAGGTACTAGATGTCTGTTGCTACTAGGGAGAAAACAACAATCCTTTGTTCATAGAACAATCGTATTGTTTACTTTACACACAATGCTTAATGCAATTATCTGTTGCTTGCAACTTAATACTGGTGGGGGTTCGGATGATAGCCTGAAGGTGGATTATTAGTCATAGATGCAGTTGGATTACAGTCTATGTATAATGTTGTAATGCCCAATCAAATCTCATAGAAGTCAAGATGATTAGTATATGCATGTATGCTTTCTCGATGTTTGTCAATTGCCTTGCTGTAATTTGTTCACCCAACATGTCATCTATCTTAAGGAGAATCACCGCTAGTGAACTATGGACCCCGGTCCTTTCTTTTACTATCAATCTACAATCTATTTACTATTTTCTGTTTACTTTCTGCAAGCTATTACTATCTTCCACACAATACGTTTAATCCTTTGTTTTCAGCAAAACCGGTGAGATTGACAACCTCACTATAAGTTGGGGGAAAAGTTCCGTGGTTGTGTTATGCAGGATTCCAAGTTGGAAACAACAACTTGGAGGTGTTTCCTTGCTCCTACTGGTTCGATAACCTTGGTTTCATAACTGAGGGAAAACTTGCTGTTGTGCTCATCATACCTTCCTCTTGGGGTTCCCCAACGAGATCGATATATTTTGGGCCATCAAGCTATTTTTCTGGCGTTGTTGCCGAGGAGTCAAGGACATCTTCACAAGGGGAGTCCCTCATAACCAATCTCTTTACTTTGTTTTATTTGTTTTGCTTAGTTTATTTGTGCTTTGTTTGCTTGTTTCTCAATCAAAAACACACAAAAATTAGTTGTACTAGTTTTCTTTTTATATTAAAAACACAAAAAATGACTACTCTTGAAAACACTAAGTTGTGTGACTTCACTAGCACCAACAACAATGATTTCATGTGCACACCTATTGCTCCACCTGTTCCTGAAGCTACTTTCTTTGAAATTAAACCTGCTTTGCTTAATCTTGTTAAGAGAGAACAATTTTCTGGAATTGGTACTAAAGATGCTGCTGCTCATCTAAATAACTTTGTTGAACTTTGTGAGATGCAAAAACATAGGGATGTAGATGGAGATATTATTAAGCTTAAACTGTTTCCTTTCTCTTTGAGAGGAAAAGCTAAAGAATGGTTGCAATCCCTAACTAGAAATAGTATTGATTCTTGGACTAAATGCAAATATGCTTTCATTGGAAAATACTATCCTCCTGCTAAGATTATATCTATGAGAAGTGAAATAATGAAATTTAAACAATCTGATAAAGAACATGTTGCTCAAGCTTGGGAAAGAATGAAATCTTTAGTAAAGAATTGTCCCACTCATGGACTAACTACTTGGATGATTATCGAAACCTTTTATGCAGGACTGAATTATTCTTCAAGAAACCTACTAGATTCTGCTGCTAGAGGTACCGTCATGACCATTACTTTGGGTGCTGCAACAAAGCTTCTTGATAACATGGTGGTTAACTATTCTGAATGGCACACTGAGAGAGCTCCACAAGGTAAGAAGGTAAATTCTATTGAAGAAACCTCCTCCTTGAGTGATAAAATTGATGTTATTATGTCTATGCTTTTTAATGGGAAAGCTCATATTGATCCAAATCATGTTCCCTTTGGTTGCTCAAGTAGAGCAAGTTGATGTGAACTTTATTAGAAACAATAATTTTAGCAACAATGCCTACAAGAATAATTTTGGTAATAATAATTATAGGCCATATCCTCCCAATAATGGTAATTCTTATGGAAATTCCTACAACAATAGAAGTGCACCGCCTGAACTTGAAATCATGCTTAAAGATTTTATTAGTAAACAAACTGCTTTCAATAAAACTATTGAGGAAAAACTCTCTAATGCTGAAAGAAATATATCATCATTGTCTAAAGCTCAATCTTCTTTTAATAAAATGGCTGCTAAACCTGAAACTATTGAAAATCCCTTTGCTGCTACTAATGCCATACAAGTTAGAATTGATGAAAATGTTAGAATATTAGTTGAATTGCATGCTAAGTGGGAAAGAGAAGATGAAATTGCTAGAAATATTAGTATTTCTACTATCACTACCACTAATGTTGAAGCTAGTAAACCCAGTGGAACCTTTTTTAATAAAAATGTTGAAATTCTTCGAAATATGGGTAACAATAGCTCCACTAGTTTAGATGATAATTATGATTTTGATCTTGATGGTTGCAATATCTCTGAAGTTATTATGTTCCTACAAAAGCTTGCTAAAAGTCCTAATGCTAGTGCTATGAATATGGCCTTTACAAAACACATTACTGATGCTCTCATAAAAATTAAAGAAGAAAAGATGAAACATAAAGCTTCTATTCCTATGAAATTAGAAGATGGTTGGGAACCCATCATTAATATGAAAGTGAATGATTTTGATCTCAAAGCTTTATGTGATCTTGATAGTAGTGTTTCTATTATGCCTAGAAAGATTTATGATATGCTTGATTTGCCACCATTGGAAGATTGTTATTCAAATGTCCCACTTGATGATAATGCTAAAAAGAAACTCATGGGGAGTATTAATAATGTTCTTATTATGGTTAATAATGCCTATGTCCCCGTTGATTTCTATGTTTTGGATGTTGAATGCAATGCTTCTTGTCCTATTACTTTGGGAAGACCATTTCTTAGAACTGTTGGTGCCATTATTGATATGAAAGAAGGCACCATTAAATATCAACTCACACTCAACAAAGGTATAGAACACTTCCCTAAGAAGATAGAGAAGATTCCTTTTGCCTCTCCTATTAAAAAGAAATTTGGTTCTAATGCTTCTTCATTTGAGAATAATTGATTCTTTTCTTGCTTCTTATGCCTAACTTAAAGGCGTTAAAGAAAAGTACTTATTGGGAGATAACCCAAAAATTTTAGTTGAGTCTTGGAAGTTATTGCTTCAGTAATAACCTCTCCTTATCATTTTTATTTGATTTTTGTGCCAAGAGTAACCTCTAATGAGATAGAAGTAATGCTTGGGAAAGTTGTTGTCCCGAAACAGATTTTTGTGCTTCGCTGTAAAAATTCGTGTAAAATCTCTGTACGTAGGTTTGAGTTGTAATATTTTGTGCTTATGCCCCAGGTTGTTATCCAACTTTCGTTAGTTCAACGCTTCTCTATTTGAGCAACCGAAGGTCTTCAAAAAAATTGTTTTTACCCGCTGGTCTGTTTTGACAGATTTCTACCATTATTTGCATTTGCTTCTTGTTGATTCCTTTTGGGGTTCTTTTTGTGGAATTGAGATTTTTGAGGGAAGTGCTACATTAGCTTGTGTTTTAATGGAAGTCTTACTTGTGTTGGAACTGAACCCAAAGACTTATTATCTTGAGTACACTAATGTTGCTAATGAAGATTGTGTGAAGTTTTGTATGAAGGAAAAATTTCAGGTGTAAGGAAAGAATGATGTAATGAGGTGAAGAATGGACTAAAGCTCAAGCTTGGGGATGCCACCTCGTGTCACCCCAAGAAATATCCAAGAAGTACAAGCGTCAAAGCTTGGGGATGCCCAAGGCATCCCCTTCTTCATCAATAAAAATCTCAGGTTTCTTTCAAACACTTCATTTTTATTGTTTCATGCACAATTGTGTTGTTCTTGGAGCGTCTTTGTTTTTTGGTTTTTGTTTGCTTGGTTTGCTTAGTTTTATTGAATAAATTGGTTGGACCCCCTCATTCATACATTAGTTTTCAAATAAGATTGGTTTGGATTGGAAAAGAGTGGGAAAGTTCATGCTTAAGTGGTAAAAAGAGCTTGTTTTTGACGGTGGCCTATGCTTTGTCATGTCATGCTTGATATTGTTTTGGCTTTATGCTTAGTGATTTTTGTTGTAGCATGACATGTTATAAACAATTGAGATTGCTTAATGTGCCTTGAAATAATCATGCGTTGTTTTAGCATATTAAAGCATAGTATTGTGGTATTCTCCTTTGATGCTTTATTTGGGTTGACTTGGCGCATGCTCACACCATGTTAAGACTATCCCAAGTCACCATAGCCTTTAAAATTCTTTAGTTTTCGACTTGTAATATCACTTTATGCTTTAATTAATGATGTTTTGTCGCTTTGCATGATTATGACCATTATTGCTCTCTTAGTTGGTCGCTCCCAGTCTTTTGCTAGCCTCCATAACCAAGTATGAGTTCCACTCATGCATCCAACTCCAAATAAAACCAAGTTATTCAAAAGAGTCCACCATACCTACCTATTAGCATTTACTATTCCAAGTACATTCATGTTGTTATCTACCTTCCGAATTAAACTTGTTATGAGAAAACTAGTGATTAAAGCTCTCACGAACTTGATGGCACACTTTACTTTTCTTGCCCCTAATAAACTTGAACCATTGTGTCATCTATGTTGTATATGCTTGCACTTATACGTTGGGGATTACCAGAACCATGCTGTCATGGGGAACGCTTTCAACATTGCACTTGTACATTGTACCCAGTTGATATCATGCTCTTTTGTCTATGGATGACGCCAGTGTGAAATGAAAGGGGAGCTTGTAAGTCCATGGAGTTATGTATGTGTGTTAGAGAAACGCCTGGGCCGCTGGTCTAATCCATGCCTAATCATGGTGGCAACCTGCAACGTAAACATAATGAGCAATCTATGAATCATTCTTCTTATAAAAAAGAGATAGAGATTGAGAAAAATAAAAAAAGAGATGAGAAAAGAGGAAAGTGAGAAAAAGGCACCATTTTCCCATGGTAAATAAGAAGATTGCTGAGATGCTTATTGTCTGCTTGCCTTGTCATTTTGATATGGGGATTCTTCTGTATCATCGGGCAAGGGGTACCCCGTTGGCGGTTCTCTATGATACACATGTACTTACTATGACAAGAACTTACCGGTAACTAAACTTGAGTAGCATGAGGAGCGGCCCTCGTATTCAAGGGACATGAGATTGCCAACTTATACTTTGTCAAGCATATACTCCATAGTTTGTTCACTTTAACTTTAATCACTTCAAGATGCTTATGATAGGGGCAATGAGAGCTGAAAGCTAATAAGTACCATAATTTTTGGAAGCTCTTTATGAGACTTGAATCCCTGCTTCCTTATATGAAGGCCTTTCTTTTACTTTTATGTTGAGTCTCCATCTTCTATCTTTATGCACCTATTGAGAGAGCATAGTGGCCATTCTTAGTTTAATGTGAATTGTCCCAAGACTTGTTGATTGATGCATAACTTTGATATTGCTTGTTCTTAAACTATTTGTATCTAGTCCACCCTTATGAACTTTGAAGGTGTCCTATGCATTTATGTTTTGTTACACTATGAGGGACAAGCTGAATTCCACTATGCTATGTTTTCTTTATGTGAAACAAACAAACGTCTTGCAAAGCATTGTTATTCATGAATCTTTTGTTTGTGCCTTTTCATGTTACAACATAGTTGCTATGTCTTATTTTTAGAACTATATCTTTCAGGCTATGTTAAAGTACTATGATCCCAGCTATCAATGTTTTACAAATACTTTGATCAAGTTTATGATGGTGCATGTCACCTCAAAAATGATTCTTTCTTTTTATCACTTACCTACTCGAGGACGAGCAGGAGTTAAGCTTGGGGATGTTGATACGTTGCTAACGTATCTATAATTTTTGATGTTCCATGCTTGTTTTATATCTACTTTCTTATGTTTTGTCCACACTTTGGAGTATTTTTATACACTTTCTTGGACTAACCTATTAACAAGATGCCATAGTGCCAGCTGCCTGTTTTCTGCTATTTTTGGTTCCAGGAAAGTCAGAAAATGAATATTCTCAGATTTGGACAGGAAAAAAGCCAAAGTCAATATTTCACCGAGGGAGACCTGCCGAAGAGGAGAGGCGGAGAGGCTGGCCACACCACCTGGCGTCCGGGCCCAGCTTGGCGCTGGGGATGGTGTGGCCGCCTAGGGCACCCCCTCGGCCTCCCCTTTCGCCTATATATCGCCTCCGATACAGAAACCCTAAGTACCCCGATCAAAATTCCACGAAAGAGTCTGTAGCCGCCGTCATCTCCATCCCTAGATCGGGAGGGATCTGAAGCTCTTCTGGCACCACAGGGGAGGAGAATTCACCACAGGCCTTCTTCATCACCATGCACCTCCGGTGTGATGCGTGAGTAGTTCATCCACCACTAGGGTCCATGTAGTAGCTAGATGGTTGGTTCTTCTCCTTTGTGCTACCATGTTTAGATCTTGTGAGCTCCATTCATGATCAAGATCATCTATTTGTAATCATACATGTTGTGTTTGCGAGGATCCGATGGATATTGAGATGCTATTTCAGATTGATTATTGATTCTATCATGTCTTTGTTATTTGTGATCTTGCATTCTCTCCGTTTTTAGTAGCTATCATGGCCGAGTAGATGCTAGCAACTCCAAGAGGGAGTATTTATGCTCGATCGTGGGTTCATGCCTCTAGGAATCTGGGGAAGTGACAGAAATCTCTAAGGTACTAGATGTGCTGTTGCTACTAGGGAGAAAACAACAATCCTTTGTTCATAGAACAATCATATTGTTTACTTTACACACAATGCTTAATCCAATTATCTGTTGTTTGCAACTTAATACTGGAGGGGGTTCGGATGATAACCTGAAGGTGGATTATTAGTCATAGATGCAGTTGGATTACGGTCTATGTATAATGTTGTAATGCCCAATCAAATCTCATAGAAGTCAAGATGATTAGTATATGCATGTATGCTTTCTCGATGTTTATCAATTGCCCCGCTGTAATTTTTTCACCCAACATGTCATCTATCTTAAGGAGAATCACCGCTAGTGAACTATGGACCCCGGTCCTTTCTTTTACTATCAATCTACAATCTATTTACTATTTTCTGTTTACTTTCTGCAAGCTATTACTATCTTCCACACAATACGTTTAATCCTTTGTTTTCAGCAAACCGGTGAGATTGACAACCTCACTGTAAGTTGGGGGCAAAGTTTTGTGGTTGTGTTGTGCATGATTCCAAGTTGGAAACAACACCCTGAGAGGTGTTTCCTTGCTCCTACTGGTTCCATAACCTTCGTTTCATAACTGGGGGAAAACTTGCTGTTGTGCTCATCATACCTTCCTCTTGGGGTTCCCCAACGAGCTCGATATATTTTGGGCCATCACCTGCCTAGCGCAATTTGAGCTTCACAAGCTTCGGCATGGCTGAATCTCGCTTGCGTGACATTCAGAGGAAGACAAACAATCTTCAGAGGTAGGGTCATCATAACCAACGCCAAAGCCCGACCCTAGAAGTGGGCTCACGGGAGATCTCTATCGATAATGACATGCCAGGCCTAGAGGATGCCTCACCGCCATGTGAGTACGGGATCAACCAAGTGGGACTGCATGATGAGTTTGATGGGGAGGAGCAACCGCTGCTAGGAGAGGTGGAGATGAACCTTGTCGAGAAGGTGGGGGCTATGCAGGTGGAGGCAAGTGCACACGCAGAACCCTTTGTACACGGGGTGACGGAGACAGCAGAACCCATCATCGAGTTCCCCGAAGAAGACGCGGACCCAGGTGCAGCCGAGCCTGTGGAGCATGCCAACTACACACTAGCCCCGGAACTGGTAGCATATATGAATCAAGCACGAGCGGCAGCGTTGGGCAGTGGCAGTGCAGGTCATGGACCGACACCGAGTGACATGGTTCCAACTCTGAGGGATCTGTCCAACATGCAGGTGTCGTTTGGCTCGGTGAGCGACGTGGTGATGAGCCCAGCAGACACTGTCCTTGGCAAGCGGGCGGCGGAGGAGAATGAAGTACAGGGAGACCGTCTTGACCTAAGGCTCTCTCTAGCCTCTACCGATAAGCAAGACGATGGCTCAACAAAGCGAGGTAGGAAGCAAGGTGCAGCGCGGGGACGGGCAGACAACAAGAGCACGGATAGGGTCTACAGTAGGAACAAGAGGATGGCGGCAACTAGACACACACCTTCCAAGAAACCGATGAACCCCCATGTGTGGGTTCGCTAGGAGGCGACCGGGCCTGAGCTCACCGACAAGCTGACGGGGCCAAGTGTGGCGCCCCATCAGTCGCAATGAGTTGCTTGTCATTCAACTCTTGGGGAGCGGGGAATGCCTAGATAGTGCATGACATCGTTTCTATTTCCAAATCGTGTGATGCTCGTTTAGTTTTTCTTTGTGAGACTAGGAAAAAAAGAATAAAATGCGTCGTCTTAGATCCAAGTTAGGTCTTAAAGGTTTTGATGGTGTGAGTAGTGAAGGTCGTAGTGGTGGTCTTGCTTTGTTCTGGCACGAGAGTTGGTCTGTAGACCTAAAGGCTTTGAATAAAAATTATATTGATGTGTATGTGCGTGTGTCCCCTAATGGCCCTCTGTGGCATCTCACATGTGTGTATGGTGAACCCCGTGTGGAAAATCGACACATTGTCTGGGAGGAGCTGCAACACCTAAACCTCCAGTCTGATCTGCCTTGGCTTCTATTTGGGGATATTATCGAGTGTATTTGGCCTGAGGAACATATGTCAAATACACCTCGCCGGTTAGACAGATGGAGTTGTTCAGAGAGCTGTTGCATGTCTGCAATCTGCATGATCTCGGCTTCTCAGGAGCTCCTTATACATATGACAATAAAAGAGTAGGGAGTGCCAATGTTAGAGTCAGGCTGGACCATTTTGTATCCACACACACTTGGAGAGATCTGTTTAGTGATTCATCTGTTAAACACTTAGTTTCACCCTGCTCTGATCACTCACCGATTTTGATAAATATAGTACAGGAACAAAGAACTAATATAAGGGGCACCAGGAGACAGTATGAGGTTATCTGGGAGCGGTCTATGGAGCTACTAGAGCGTATATCAATTGCCTGGGAAAGTGCTGGCACCAAGAGCGACCTCGGGTCGGTACGACAAGGCTTGGACAAGTTAATGAGAGAGCTGCAGAATTGGAGTCGAAGTAAATGTGGTAACATCTTATGTGAGATAGATAAGTCAAGGATGAAAGTCGAGGAACTAGTAATGAACAATGCAGATCAGAGAGATATAAGGAAGGAAACTAACCATATGCAGGAACTTCTATACCGCGAAGAGATGCTATGGCTGCGGTAGTCGCGTATTAATTGGCTCAAAGAGGGAGATCAGAATACACGATTATTTCACCAGAAGGCAATTTGGAGAGCACGAAAGAACAAAATTAAAAAGCTAAAATATGAGAATGGGGCATGGCAGGATGTACCAACAGAGATGGAGAGAATGGCAAAGTCGTATTTCTACGAATTGTTTACTCGTGACCCATCCTTAAATGTTGATAACCTGGTTAATCTCTTTCAGGTGAAAGTAACCGTGGAGATGAATGAATAGTTGTGCATGGACTTCATAGATAAAGAAATTGGTGATGTACTCTTTCAGATCGGGCCCCTAAAAGCCCTTGGTGTTGATGGATTTCCGGCGCGATTCTACCAGTGCAATTGGGCAGTTTTAAAGGAGGAAGTAATCAATGCGGTGAAAGTGTTCTTTGTAACAGGCCACATGCCTGATGGTGTGAATGACATAGCCATAGTCCTCATTCCTAAAATTGAGCAACCTAAAACGTGAAAGGACTTCTGGCCTATAAGCTTATGCACTGTCCTGTACAAGGTTCTTGCAAAATGCATGGTGAATAGATTGCGGCCTATCCTAGGTGAGCTTATTTCTCCTAATCAAAGCGCCTTCGTCTCGGGCAGGTTGATCACGGATAATGCTTTGTATAATTTTAATGCGTGCATTTTATTGAGCATAATACTAATCCTAATAAGAATTTTTGTGCCTACAAGCTCGATTTGTCTAAAGCATATTATAGGGTGGACTAGGATTTTCCAAAGAAAGCGATGAAAAGATTGGGTTTCGCTCCCCGGTGGGTCGATTGGATAATGACATGTGTGACCACGGTGAGCTATATGGTTAAACTCAATGGAACCATTCTGGATTCGTTTTCGCCTTCTCGGGGCCTCCGTCAAGGTGATCCCCTGTCCCCCTTCCTGTTCTTATTTGTAGCAGATGGACTTTCAGCGCTGCTTCAGACTGAGGTGCAACAAAACTCAATTGAGCCGGTGAAAATTTGTCGAAGTGCCCCTGGAATTTCTCACCTCCTTTTTGCAGATGATACACTCCTATTCTTCAAGGCAAATCCAATGCAGGCCCAAAGAATCAAGGAGGTCCTAGAGGAATATGCACGTAGTACATGCCAACTCATTAATCCTAGTAAATGTTCAATTATGTTTGGGAACTCATGCCAGGATGATATCCGAGAAGAGATCAAGACCACCCTTGAGGTGACTCAAGATGCTTTTGAAACCAAATATCTGGGCCTGCCTACACCATGCATAAAGGGAAGTTTCAAAGCTTTCAAGCAAAATTGGCCAAGTGTCTAGTGGAATGGGACGATAGTCATAAGTCCTAAGCAGCTAAGGAAATTTTAATTAAAGCAGTGGCACAGGCCCTCACAACTTATGTCATGGGTATTTTTAAGATTCCATTTAGTCTATGTGATGATCTCACAAAACTAATCCGTGATTATTGGTGGGTGTCGAGGGAGGGAAGAGGAAGATGCATTGGGTTGAAGGGTTCCACAGCAGAAAACAAAAAAATTCCTACGTTGGAACTCTAATATGCCCAAGATCTATCTATGTAGTAATGCGGTAATGGCCGAGCGTATAGAATACATACCCTTGTAGACCGTACGCGGTTAACGTTTCGAGGGGAACATGGTTGAAGTAGTCGAACTCGTAGCCGACCTCAAGGTCGCGAAGCTCCTCGCAGGTCATCCCTTGCTGCTTCTTCATCGTGCAGTAGCTCCAGCTCACAACATCCAAGGTGCCTCAAGTGAGGCCCCTCGTGGTTTCGTACACATACGGTGTACGATGATGACCTTCGACTCCTTGATCCCTACTGGGAGTGTGGAAGTAGATCTCTGGCTTGGAATCCCTGCAGCGCAACATCGTGCTGCAGGTGCGATGTCTCTTGCTCGGGCAATCCTTACTTGGGACCATGCCAACGCATGGAGAAGAGAGAGAGAGGGAAGGAGAAAGTCAACCAAAGGACTTCTCCAAATATTGGTGTGTCTATTCCCACCCATGGACACCCCTTTATATAGGGGGAGGGGGTGTGCCCTCCCCTTTGGGTTTCCCATGTGGGATTAAACAAGGGAGAGAGGGGGAGGCGCATGGGCCTCATGGGACAACCGGCCAGGGGTGGGCCCCACCCCGCTCACAGCCCTAGGCTGGCCGGGTGGGCCCCCTTGAGGCGCCTAGGCCTTGGCCCTTGGCCCTTCCCTCCTTCGGTTTTCCCTCATGGGCCCTTTTTCCCTAGGAAGTTTGGCCCTTTAGTGGAATACCCCTTCAAATTAGATTTTAATATTATATTTAATATTTAATATTAATTACATTAATTAATATGTAAATACATATTACAAAATCCGATTAGACCTGAAACACCTTTCGGTTCCCTTTCGATTTCCTCCGAACGACTTCGGATCTTTCCCGGAACGATTCCAGTTCTCTCACGGAACTTTTCCGGTTTCATTTTCTCTTTCATATGGTGATTCCAACTTACAGGGGATATCTAGCTCATCGTACCCTTAAGTGTATTTCTCCACGGCTCGGGAATGGCACATACATGATCTCCATCAATGATCAATAGCGGGACCGGGATGCCCATAATGACCCCTATGCATTCCACGATGATAATTTCATTTGAACCGTAAACAGTCGTTTCCCATTCCCTTTGCCACTCGATACCTAGTTCACCCGAGATTTGATCTACGGTATCTCCATACCTTCGTTCGATCTCGTTACTAATGAACTTGTTTTCTCGTTTCCATGTCATTGCATTCCGTGACCCAGTCACATGCTTGCAAGCTTCATTAATGCAACGCCACCAAGATGGCCACATATGTATCTATCCGTTACATGGATTGGCAAATCTTGGTCTTGATATGTATTCCTCTACGCGCTCCTTTGGGAAACTTGAGTATCACCTTTTCGATCACCCAATCACGGTGTGATACTTGATAACCATCTAAGCTCCCTCCAGAACGGTGATTTGCATTATCTCACAGTCTAAGAACAGGTCACGAGGTTTCCTTAGTTTTATCATTAATGGTGAACTTTGTAACTAGATCTCATTAAGATACAACTGGTTGGGTTGTTTGTCTATCACATCATTCAACTAATGATGTGACCTCATTGTCAATTGGCATAAATGCCCATGATCTCGAAAACCTAGATCATCCTCATGACCAATGAACTAGTTTGCTAGAGGTAACTAGAGACTTGGTTTGTTTACATACCACACGTGTATTAATGTTTCGTATTAATACAGTTATAGCACAATATGAAACTATTATGAACTATTTGAGATATGGCTATAAAAACCTATTTATTATTTGCCTCTAGGGCATATCTCCTTTAGTCTCCCACTTGCACTAGAGTACAAATAATCTAGCTCGCATTTTACTCATCATAAACCATATCACATATGCGTTTATTGATCATGCATGCTTATGGAAAACGTCCTGTCCATGTTCTGTTTTACCAGATCATTATGTCTTTGCAAATCGTTAATGTCTTCCTAACTTTGACATTCACAACATTATCTCATAATGGGTTGAAGTATTCGTTTGGCGACAAAGTGAGACTTTGTTTCTAGTGTTTTTAATGATGGTCATTTTCACTGTTGTCATCTAAACTTTGAAACACACTTTGCAATCCTTTGTGTATATACAATAGTTATGGCAGCAGAACGAGACCGGTTTCCAGGAGCCTACGGTGACTTTAGATCAACCTCGAGGGCTTTCTCATGGGCAGTATGCCCCGGGACACATCATTCTACGTTAAAAGAGAACTAGCCCCGCCATAACAATATACATCACATCAGATGGAGAATTTATACTTCTATATCTATGTAGATCCCAGTGCATGAAATGCAACTATGCCACTTATTTTGCTTCTTGCCATTTAAGTACAAACTTAATTCTGGTTCAGTGATTAACTCCAGAATCACTTCAAGACATGTTCTTACAGTTAAGAGCTTGTCCTTCCAACCAAAACTTCGGGTCACATTATGTCGAGTATACAATATGGTTGTATGGAAGAACCTATGACTGAGGCATAGGAGATGCAACACATCTCTTTCTTCCTTTTAACCATCGTTGCAATACTAAGACTAACTCAATGCTTCATACAAGTAAGAACCTCTTTCTTTTCCTTGTTCCATTCTAAACTACTTCAGAATCTTATCTAGGATATTCTGAACATCTTCAGAATCAAGTCTAGGAAGCATTCAACTGTGATGTTTATTAAACTTACCAATCTATCTTGATAGATCTCATTGTTTAATAACTTGTTCAACTTCATCCATATTTACTAACTTAAATGTTATCAATACCAATCACATCATTCACATATGTCGTCCACATACCCCAGAATGATTTCACGCTCCTACTCAAATATGGCATCCATATTTGAGATCCATGGATTTCACTTAGCTCCCACTCAAAATATGTCTGATACATATTATGATTCAACCAAGCTACTTAGCTCCCACTCAAAATATATCTCTTACATATTAAGATTTGGCCAAGCTAATTAGCTCCCACTCAAATGCAGGTCCTCTCGATAATCTTGGACATTCCAAAATTCTTTGATCATCATCAAAATTAGAATTCCAGCTACGAGACTTCAGTATCCATATATTGCTAGTGTAAATCCAATAGACTCAAGCATCGCTACATTTGTAGTCAACTCCTTGAATTTGTCCATACTTTGTGGCAATTCGAGCTTTTACGTATCCATTAAGCTTCATTTCCATCTTATGACTTTGAAGTCATTCAGAAATATCAAGTAAACTTATAAGTTGCCTTCTGACCTAAAAACTCAGGAGGGGTCGATGTTTTTCCAGAAAGAGTTCCGCTTTGCCGCCACTACCAGATTTCGTGATTCGGAACCAGAAACTCGATCTGGCACCCTGCCGGGACAGGGAATTGGAGGAGATCATCGCCATCATCATCACCATCGCTTCTCCATCAACCATCCATGTTGCCCCATCTATGAGTGAGTAATCCCCTGCTGTAGGCTATGGGGATGGTAGGGATTGGATGAGATTATTCATGTAATGGCATCAGATTGTTAGGGCATGGTGCCTAGTATCTTCTATTAGTGCTTTTTGACTTTGTTGTGACTTGTTATGCTTAATGCTTGTCACTAGGGCCCGAGTGCCATGATTTCAGATCTGAACATGTTATTGATTCATTATGATAGTATTGTTTATGGTCTTACCTACAAGTTGTATATACACATAGTTGTCCGAAACCAAAGGCCCCGAAGTGACAGAAATCGGGATAACCGGAGGGAATGGCTTTGATGTGAGGATCACATGTGTTCACAGAGTGTTAATGCTTTGCTCCGGTGCTCTATTAAAAGGAGCACCTTAATTGCCAGTAGTTCCCTTGAGGCCCCGCTGCAAATGGGCTGGCAGGACAAAAGATGTTGTGCAAGTTCTCATTGCTAGCACGTATGACTATATATGGAACACATGCCTATGATTATCTAGTACTTGGATGCTTTATCTTATTTATCTGCAAATGCCCTATGTTCTGATTGCTATATGAACTGTCTTGTCCATGCAACGCCCGTCCATCCATCCCTATGCCTACCGTGCTCTAATCCTATTGTTTACAGCAATTGTTACTATCATCTTTACTTTTACTACTGCTTTAATTTACTATTCCTACTACAAAACTGTTGCTACTGATAAACTGCTGTGAGCAAGATTGTTTCTAGGTGCAGCTGAATTGACAACTCAGTTGTTAAGGCTTATAAATATTCTTTGGCTCCCCTTGTGTCGAATCAATAAATTGGGTTTCACTTCCCTCGAAAATATTGCGATACACCCCCTATACTTGTGGGTCATCAAGACTATTTTCTGGCGCCGTTGCCGGGGAGCATAGCTTTATTTATCAAGTCCACTTGGAATCACTATTGTTCACTTCCATCCATCCATCATGGGTAAGTCTCGTGATGGCAAGGTTCCTATTTTACCATCCACTACAAGAAGAGGTACGGTTCTGAACACCTCTGTTGCTCTTGATTCACCATATGTTATGAGTAATTTCCTTACACCACCACATACACATGCTACACACACTGATACTACTGCTGAATCTGAAACTTCTGATACTTATGATGCTGCTTCTACTGTGCTTGATAAGAGTGGTTCATTTGGTCCTTTACTAGATGCTACGATTGCTAGAACTATAGCTAGAAATACTGAAACTCCAAATGAAGACACTACTACACCTATTAGTTCACCTGAGTCTAGAGAGAGCTATTGTATTGAAGACGGTTATATTGAGATGACCGATGAATTTATTAAAGAATGTCAAAACACCCATGATAGGAGTGCTGCTAAGAGTCTCCTTGAGAGGCATACTATTAAACCCAAACTGTCTCCTAATGCTAAGTTTGCTGCATCTCCCATAAACATTAAAGATAAAGATTATGATTTCTCTCTTGATCTATCTTACATAGCTATTGTTGAGAAAGAACCTTTTTGTGAGACTAAGAATGAAACTGCGGTATCACATATGACTGAGCTTTCTACCATGAGTGGCTTGTTTTCTGATGATATTAAGATGCGCACCTACTTTGTTGCTAAGATTTTCCCCTTTTCACTAAAAGGAGAAGCTAAAACTTGGTTTAGTAATTTACCTCCTGGATCTATTGATAGCCCTGATTGCTTGATTAGTACCTTCCTACAAAAATATTTTCCTCCTAGTGCTAGACATGCTATTTTGCAGGAACTTTTTGATTTCAAACAAGGAGAAAAAGAGATATTGCCTGAATCATGGGCAAGGTTTTGTGCTTTGATTCATGCACAGGCTGGATATCCATTACCTAAGAATGAGCTTCTTGATATATTTTATAATGGACTAACTGAAGAATCTAGGACATACCTAGATAGTTGTGCTGATTGTGTTTTCAGGAATAGGACTCCTGATACGTCCATTTTGCATCACTATTCTATGTCATAATTCACTGTTATTCATTGATATATTTCGTATTGAGAGGTGATACTTATGTTATTTCATCTGTTTTTGCATGGTTGATGACTTTTGGAGCATGGACCTGTAGTCGGGATTCGATGGAAAAGGTGTTGTTTGGAGGCAAAATTAGCGAAGATCAGAAAATCCAGGAAAATATATGGAAAATCCTATTTTCCAGAAGACGAAGGAAGCGGAAGGGAGTGGAGATGGGCCACGGGGTCCACCACCTTGGCTGGCAGCCTAGGCGCGCCGGCCGGTGTGGCCGCCCTGGCCCACTCCAAGCTCTCCCCTCTGGCGTATATTATCCTCCCGAAACCCTAAGACTCGGGGAGCAACCACAGAAAGATTCCGCCGCCTCTGTGGGACGGAAAACACCGAGAGAGAAAGATCTCTCCGGCAGATTTACGTTGGGAATTCCTTCCCGGAGAGGGGAGATCGTCGCCATCAACACCACCATCAAGCTGGACTTCATTGGGATCATCATCATCATCATCACCACCACCATCATCACCATCAGCACCCTCATCACCATCTCCATATTGCTATAACAATTGTGTTGAATCTTGCATAGTTCATAGGGGAAACTTTCCCGTGTTGATTACTCTTTGTAGTTGATGCTATTGAGTGAACCGTTGAATTATTGTTTATGTTCAGATTGTTGTACATCATTATTCCATCTCTGATCATGATCCATATGATGTATTGTGAGTAGTTTGTTTTGTTCTTGAGGACATGGGAGAAGTCATGTTGTTAGTAGTGGAGTTGTGTTGAGAAAGATTCAATAGTTTGAGATTTAAGTTGTGGTGTACTTCTTCTAGTGGTGTCATGTGAACGTCGACTACATGACACTTCACCTATATGTGCCTAGGGGAATGCATTGTGTATTTGGCTACTAATCATAGGGGTTGCCGGAGTGACAGAAACCTGAACCCCCGTTAGGAAACCATTGCACAAGGGACGTAAGGGTCTTAGAGTTTAAAGTTGTGGTTTGGTTTCTACCTTAATTACTTTCTTGTAATTACGGATGTTTGCAAGGGGTATAATCACAAGTATGTATTAGTCCTAGGAAGGTCGATACATTAGCACAGGTTCACCCACACAACACTTAGCAAGCTAAAGAAGATTAATCAACTATATGAAGCGAAAGCACTTGACAGTCTTCCCATGTGTCCTCGAGAACGTTTGGTCATCTTAAGTAATACAACCGGCTTGTCCTTTGCTGCATAAAGGATTGGGCCACTTGCTGCATTTATTCCTACTGTCTTCTGTTTACTCGTACTTTTTTACTTGCTTTATCAAAAACCCCTAAAAATTCGTTTGCTAAGTATTTGCAGAGAATTCCTGATCCATACCACTAGCCAACACCTTCTGCTCCTCGTTGGGTTCGACACTCTTACTTATCGAAAATAATGCGATACACCCCTATACTTGTGGGTCATCAAGACTATTTTCTGGCGGCGTTGCCGGGGAGTGTAGCGCTATTGGAGAGTGGAACTGGTAAAGGAAACTTCTACTGTGAGTATTGTTTATTTCTGTTAGTCGCTTTATTTTCGTTATGGATAATTTGATGAGTTTCTTATTTGGTAATGCTACTACCACTGCTAAGGTAGTAGATAAGCCACCACCTACTGAGAATGATGTTTTTAAAATACCTACAAGAATTATTGATTGTGTTATGGATAACTACTATGTTGGGGATGGAACTATCCATCCCGGTGATCATTTGCTCTTTATACACGAATTATGCGGGTTGTTCAAGTGTGCAAGTATTACTACAGATTAAGTTAAGAAGAAGTTATTCTCATTATCGCTAAAAGGAAGAGCTGAGGAATGGTATAAGATGCTGAAGAATGGTCAAGCTCTAGAATGGGATGAAATAGTGCCTCTCTTTTATTCAAAGTTTTATCCTCGTAGTGAGATTCATAAAGATCGGAACCAAATATACAACTTTTGGCCTCTTGATGGAGAGATTACAACTCAAGCTTGGGGGAGATTGAAGTTACTAATGCTCAAATGTCCCATTCATGAGCTCCCCAACAATATTATTATCAATAACTTTTATGCAAGACTCCCTCTACATGACAAGGATTTATTGGATGCTTCTTGTGCTGGATCATTCACTCGCATGGAAGAAGAAGCTAAATGGGATCTTCTGGACCGTATTCAAGACAATGCTGAAGCTTGGGAGAATGACAAAGGTAGACTTAAACGTGTGTATTTTTGCTTCTTAATGCTCTCTTTCACTTCAATTCATATTCCTATGTGAGCATCATCAAAATTATCATGCCCATCTTAATGGCTATAAAGAAAGAGCTTTTTGGGAGACAACCTAATTTGTTTTTGCTTTCTATTTGTTTTTGTTTCTTTAAGTCTTGGAAGTTATTACTTCGGCAATAACCTCTCCTGATCCGTTTTTTTGGGGTTTTGTGTCAAGATCAACCTCTAATGAGAGAGAAGTAATATTTGGGGAAGTTGCTGTCCTGAAACAGATTTTTGTGCTTCACCGTAAAAATTCGTGAGAGATCTCTGTATGTCGCATTGAGCTGTAATTTTTTGTGCTTCTGCCCCAGGTTGTTATTTAACTTTTGTTAGTTTTGCACTTTTTGATTTGAGCAACAGAAGATTTTCGTAAAAATTGATCTTTACCTGCTGGTCTGTTTTGATAGATTTTGCCACTCTTGCATTTGCTTCTTTATTCGATTTTCTTTTTGAATTCTTTTTGGGTTTTCGGAAGGAGTTGCTACAGTAGCTTATGTTTTGATGGTTTTCAGTTGAAGTTGGACTCAAAAGGTTTTATCACTTCACTTATATTAATGTTGCTAATAAGAACTATGTGAAGTTTTGTGTGAAAGAAATTTCCAGGAAGTGGAGATAGTGGTGTAATAAGGAAGAGAAGGGTTTTATGACTCAAGTAATGAGTGTATGAAGATGAAGATATCGATGATATTCAAGTGATGACTCCGGAAGAATCTAGTAGATACAAAATTCAGAGACCTGCAGAGTCCGTTTTCAAATAGGTAACAGTTCTGGTAAGAAAAGTTCCGCGAAAATACTATCCAACTATATTTTTGTAGTTTTCAGTCAATAAGGAAAGCTACAAAGCGAAAGAGGGACAGAAACGGAGCCAGGGTGGCTCACACCACCTTGTGGCATGGGCCCACCCCTGGCCGTGCCACCAGGTGGTGAGTCCACTCCGGACTCTGCCTCCGACTCGTTTTCTCCCAGTACCTTACTTTTGTTGTAAAACTTCGTAATATATAACCCCCCCGGATCCCCCGAGGTTCGTATATCGTGTTTTCGTCGTGTTTTTGTTTCGATCTGTTTCTGCCAGGACATACTCTTTGAAGGTTTAGAAGCACAATGGTGTCCACCAAGGATAAAGGGAAGGAGCCTATGGAGGAAGACCTCCAAGACCCCCGGAAAGAGAAGGAGATCAAAAGTGAAGATGAAGAGGAGCAAGGCCAACATCCGCACACCGGCACTACCATTGCAAGCATTGGAGTGGTGACAAAACCTGCCAGGGTTAGAAGGACTGCACATATGCAGACTGGGGGGAAAGCTCCTCGTCACTGCTTGGCTCCATGGTCACCTTCTCCAAGTACCAAGAGTCCCTTCCATACCTTTATCCATAACCATGCAGGAAAACAAGACCGCAAGGAAGGAGAGCGGAAAAAGAATCACAAGAGCTGGGATCCACAATCTGACATGATCATGCACCGCATCGAGCACAACTTGGAGTTGATTCGTACCCTCACCTTCGAGATTGAGGACTTGGGGAAACTGATCAGAGAGCTCATCGAGAGGATACCACCACCACCTAAGGAGTAGTTCGTCATCAGGTTTGGCATCCCCTTGGTTTGTTCCAAGCTTGGGGGAGTGCCACGGTATCACATCACTATCTTCTATCTTTTTACCTTATTAATAGAGTCATATCATGAATAGAGGAGTTATTATGTAGTATTGTTTGCATTATGGAAGTGTCCCCTCTCTCGTTAGATATGTATCCCTTGGTGTGAGTTGCCGTTATGGAATATTAATGAGAAGTTCTATCATTCACTCTTTTTCATAGCTTATATTAGTCTTCAATTCGCGGTTGTATGATTGATCTTGTTGTTAGTATTGGTATCACTTTGGGATCATTGAGTTAATTTAGTTGGTTTTGGCAAACCTGGCTCGGTCAGTAGCACACTATTTTTGAGAGTTGAAAGAAAAGATGAAAGTACCTCTAAAGAAAAAATAATTTCATCATATTTCTTTCTTGATTTGCTCATAAGTTTAGTATTCTCTAGTTAAGATCTTTTGTGCTTCCAAGGAAGATTGCATGTTTGTTTTTATCACTTGTATGTTTGTTTGTTTCCTTCAACTCTTGTACTTGCTACCCAACCTTGCTAGCCAAAAACCTGTACTGAGAGGGAATTCTTCTCGTGCATCCACTCCTTAAAACCAAAACCTTTGCCATTTGAGTCCATCGTACCTACCTATTAGCACTATTGCTATTCCAAGTAAATTCTTGTTTTATCTACCTCCCAAATTAAACTTGTTATGTGAAAATTAGTGATTAAAGCTCTCACGAACTTGATGGCACACTTTACTTTCTTGCACTTAATAAACTTGAACCATTGTGCTCACCTATGTTGTGCATATGCTTGCGCTTTGTAAGTTGTGAATTAGCAGAACCATGATGTCATGGGGAACGCTTTCAACATTGCACTGGTACTTTGTACCTAGTTGATATCATGTTCTTTTGTCTATGGATGTCGTCGGTGTGAAATGAAAGGGGAGCTTGTAAGTCCATGGAGTTATGCATATGTGTTAGAGAAACGCCTGGGCCGCTGGTCTAATCCATGCTGACAAGGTGGAAACCTGTAGCGTAACCATAACGAGCATCTATGAAGCATTCTCCTTATAAAAAAAGAGTCCGATATTGAGAAAAAAGAGAAAAAGGAAAAAAAGAGATTATGAAAAGAGGAAAGAGAGAAAAAAGCACCATATTCCCATGGTAAATAAGAAGATTGCTGAGATGCTCGTTATCTGCTTGCCTTGTCATTTTGATATGGGGATTCTTCCATATCATCGGGCAAGGGGTACCCCGTTGGCGGTTCTCTATGATACACATATGCTTACAATGACAAGAACTTACCGGTGACTAAACTTGAGTTGCATGAGGAGCAACCCTCGTATTCAAGGGACATGAGATTCTCAATTTACAACTTGTCAATGCATATCCTCATGTTTGATCACTTTAACCTTAATCACCTAAAGATGCCTATGATAGGGGCATTGAGAGCTAAAAGTTAGTAAGTATCATAATTTTTGGGAGCTCTTTATGAGACTTGCAATCCCTGCTTCCCTCTGCGAAGGGCCTTTCTTTTACTTTTTAGTTGAGTCAATAAACCTACTCTCTTCTATCTCAGCAAGTATTTTGAGTTGTTGTGTTTCATTCATTCATATGATGATTTATTCAATCATGTTTCTTATGTTCCTTGTTTTGCACATTGCTCTTATCTTGATGTTTACTACTTTGGAAGCTATCATTGAAAACCAGTTATTTGTGAACTCCAGCAAATTATCAACTATTCTTCGACCAAGAGCTAAGTTTGCCATTACCAATTATGATTCACTTTATGTATCTTTATTGTGTTTCCTTTACTCATTGCAAGTTGAGTTATATAATAGTGAGTTGTATTCTATTATGATCTATGTATTGATGAATGTGATGCTTCTTGTCTGTATTCTTTTATCGACTCTTCACTCCATAAACCTGAGGCCATGTTTATTGAGCTCAGTTTCGCTTGGGGACAAGCGAAGTCTAAGCTTGGGGGGAGTTGATACGTCCATTTTGCATCACTATTCTATGTCATAATTCACTGTTATTCATTGATATATTTCATATTGAGAGGTGATACTTATGTTATTTCATCTGTTTTTGCATGGTTGAAGACTTTTGGAGCATGGACCACTGTAGTCAGGATTCTGATGGAAAAGGTGTTGTTTGGAGGCAAAATTCGCGAAGATCAGAAAATCCGGGAAAATATACGAAAAATCCTATTTTTCCAGAAGACGAAGGAAGCCAGAAGGGGGGGCTGGAGATGGGCCACAGGAGGCCCAAACCACCCCCTGGCGCGGGTAGCCCTAGGCCTCGCCAGCAGGTGGTGTGGCCACCCTGGCCCACTCCAGGCTCTCCCCTCTGGCGTATATTATCCTCCCGAAACCCTAAGACTCGGGGAGCGACCACAGAAAGATTCCACCGCCTCTGCGGGGTGGAAAACACCGAGAGAGAAAGATCTCTCCGGATGATTTCTGGGAATTCCTTCCCGGAGAGGGGAGATCATCGCCATCAACATCACCATGAAGCTGGACTTCATCAGGATCATCATCATCATCACCACCATCATCACCATCAGCACCCTCATCACCATCTCCATATTGCTGTAACAATTGTGTTGAATCTTGCATAGTTCATAGGGGAAACTTTCCCGGTGTTGATTACTCTTTGTAGTTGATGCTATTGAGTGAACCGTTGAATTATTGTTTATGTTTAGATTGTTATACATCATTATTCCATCTCTGATCATGATCCATATGATGTCTTGTGAGTAGTTCGTTTTGTTCTTGAGGACATGGGAGAAGTCATGTTGTTAGTAGTGGAGTTGTGTTGAGAAAGATTCAATAGTTTGATATTTAAGTTGTGGTGTACTTCTTCTAGTGGTGTCATGTGAACGTCGACTACATGACACTTCACCTATATGGGCCTAGGGGAATGCATTGTGTATTTGGCTACTAATCATAGGGGTTGCGGATGTGAAACCTGAACCCCCGTTAGGAAACCATTGCACAAGGGACGTAAGGGTCTTAGAGTTTAAAGTTGTGGTTAGGTTTCTACCTTAATTACTTTCTTGTACTTACGGATGTTTGCAAGGGGTATAATCACAAGTATGTATTAGTCCTAGGAAGGTCGGTACATTAGCATAGGTTCACCCACACAACACTTAGCAAGCTAAAGAAGATTAATCAACTATATGAAGCGAAAGCACTTGACAGTCTTCCCATGTGTCCTCGAGAACGTTTGGTCATCTTAATTAATACAACTGACTTGTCCTTTGCTGCATAAAGGATTGGGCCACTTGCTGCATTTATTCTTACTGTATTTTGTTTACTCGTACTTTGATTACTTGCTTTATCAAAAACCCCTAAAAATCTGCTTGCTAAGTATTTGCAGAGAATTCCTGATCCATACCACTAGCCAGCACCTTCTGCTCCTCGTTGGGTTCAACACTCTTACTTATCGAAAATACTGCGATACACCCCCTATACTTGTGGGTCATCAACTCCCAAGGAAGCTGAGGAACTAATGGCTAAAATAAGCAAGAATTATGAAGATTGGACTCCTCCTGAACCAGCTATACCTGAAACAATTACACCTGAGCCAGCTATACCGGCGCCTATACCATCATCTAAGAAGAGGGGAGTTATTGAACTAAATGATGAAGTGATGAAGGAAGCTAAGAAATGTCTTAAGGAGAAGGGAATTAAAGCTGCAGATGTCAAGAATTTTCCTCCTATAGAAGAATTATGTAAGCCAATTCCCCATTCATCCACTATTGAGGTACACTCTCTCCAACACTTTGATGAAGGTGATATCCCTTACTGTAAACCTCCTGATCAATGCTTAGAAGAATTCGATATTTTTATTGTTAAGCAAGATAATTTTAATAAAAGGGTGCAAAACCATCTAATGGAAAACACTAGAGCTATTGTTGAGTTAAAAGATATTGTGGAAAGAACCTCTAATGATGTTAAAATGCTTGTTAAATTTTTTCAAATGGTTCAAACTCAAATAGATCAACTTATTAAAGTGCAAAAAGACTTGCTAGTTAATGCTGCTAAAGAAAAACATGCTTATGAAATTAGAACTAGAAGTGGTGATGCTACCTAGGATCCTCTATATTCTAAGGGGAATCCTAAAAGAATTGAGCAGGACTCTCAACGATTTGAAAATAGTGGTACTACTCCTAAGAAAAGAAAGAAGAAACATAAAACTATTGTAGAACCTTCTGAACCTGCTAAAGATCCTAATAGTATATCTGTCTCTGATGCTGAAACTGAAAGTGGTAATGAAGAAAATGATGTTCCTGATAAAGAAAAAAGTTGAAGAAGAACCTAAAAGGCACACTAAGAATACTAAATACACTAAAGAAGATTTTGTTGCGAAGAAACATGGTAATAAAAGAGAGCCTTGGGTCCAAAAACCTATGCCTTTCCCTGATAAGAAACACAAGTCAAAGGAATATGAACACTATAATAAGTTTTGTGAGTGGATGAAACCGTTATTCTTGCAAATTCCTTTAACGGATGCTATTAAATTGCCTCCTTATTCAAAGTATATGAAGGATATTGTCTCGAATAAAAGGAAGATCCCTAATGAAGAAATTTCTACTTTGCTTGCTTATTATTCCTTTAATGGTAAGGTTCCAAAGAAACTTGGAGACCCAGGGATTCCAACTATTCTGTGCTCTATTAAAAATAGTTATGTTAGAACTGCTTTGTGTGATTTGGGAGCAGGAGTTAGTGTCATGCCTTTTTCCCTCTATAAGAGACTTCAACTGGAAAAACTGATACCAACTGATATATCTTTGCAAATGGCTGATAAATCTACCACTATTCCATTTGGTATATGTGAGGATGTACCTGTTTAAGTGGCTCATAGTTGCTTGATATGAACTGATTTTGTTGTGCTTGAAATGCCTGAAGATGATAATATGTCTATTATTCTTGGGAGACCTTTTCTTAATACTACAGGAGATGTTATTAATTGTAATCAAGGAAAGGTGACCTTTAATGTTAATGACAAGGAGCATACTGTCTATTTCCCCAAAAAGATTGATAGGACTAATGGTTTGAATTCAATTGAACATGTTGAGGGCATTCAAGTTGGAGAGATATATTGTCCCATACCAAGAGAAAAATTTGAAACTATTATGATTGGGACCATTGCTATCAAAGTTGAGGTAACATAATCATTAGTGGAATACAAAGTTTTGTTTCATATAAAATTGTTTTGGTAACAAGACCTGATCAACCTTGTTAACAAAAGGATTTCATTGAACAAAACAATGTTTTCACCATGATTATCTCCGCTTACTTCTATTCTATCCATTTAGTTTTTTCTTTCGTTTAGTTTTCTCTTCTGTTGATGTTAGAGTGTCTTAGAACTTTTGAAGTTCTAGCCTTGTTTTGTCATTGCTTCATTGCAGAAACTTTTTTCTGTCAGAAAATCATTCTGTTATGCCTGAAAATTGCCAAAAATAAAGTGTCTTGAAAATTCCAGAAAATTCATATTAAATTTTTATGTGAAAAAAGGGGCAGAGGAGTGCCTAGAAGGTACCAGGGGGCCCACCAGGCAGGCACACCACCTGGTGGCGCGGCCAGCCCAGGGGCGCGCCTGGCCATGGTGTGGGCCACCCCTGGCCCTCCACTCACTCTCTCACTAGCCACTTTCTTCTTGCTCCCGAGAAAACACCAGTTCATTGCTCGAAATCGCGTTCTTGCTGTTCTTGCCCTTGATTTTTTTGATATCCTTGCTCAGCCCATCTTTGCTGCTGAAATTTGGAGCATTTTTTCTCCGGTATGTGACTCCTCCGCTTGTCCAAGTAGATTTGTGTTTAGTGGTTTATATCTTGAGTATTTTTCTGCTGTAGGTGACAGGTTATGAGATCTTGTAAGCTTGTACAATGCTTAGAGATATAGTTTTGATGCATTTTTAGGCCTCTACAAGTCCCTATGAGTAGTGCCCTTCATTATATATTCACTTTGCAACCACTTGTTTAATAGATGTTTAAATTTCAGAATATCAAAGATGAACAACCATACCTTTGGAGAAATATTTGAGAGGGATGCACCTAGGAGGTCAAGGCCCTCAAGATCAGCCTCTCAGTTTAGGCCATCATACAACGAAGATCTCATTCCACCTCGCATTGGTAATGAAGGAGATGATGGGGATGCTCACCCATCTACTTTTCCTTGTTTTACTTTCTTACAAGCTGCAGGGATTCTTGATGATTTCTTGCTACTGATTCAGAGGGTTGGTTTGACCTCATACATGCAAGATGAGAGTGAGCAATACGCTATGCTCACCAAAACTTTTGTTGAGAGTTTCGTTTTTACTAACACCCCCTTTCAGTCAACTGTCTCTTTCAGAATTTATAATCTACCCTTTACCATGTCATTGGAAAGATTTTGCAGTATTATAGGTGTAGGCATGGAAGGGACCGTGAAGAAGATTCAAGGGCGACCCGCTGATTTGCTGGAGCTCTATCGAGGGGTGACCAATGATGATGACCGCGTAGCTCAGCGCGGGAAGATAAGAAACATCCAACTCCTTGCTCTTAGATACTTTGCCTATTATCTTGCTACTAGCATTCTTGGTAGGGAGAATACGAGTAATATCTCCAACTATCATTTAGCCTTCCTTACTGATGCGCTTAACAATGATACTCGGTACAATCTTGGCTCTCTTATTGCTCACCGCCTAGCTGCTAGAGGACCTATTTATGGGGGCATCATCGCTTCACGTATGGTCAATGCATTAGAGCTTTCTGTGGATCCAAATGATACTATATTGGCACCACAAAGGCTTGACCTTGCTGCCATGAAAACACATCACTTCGTCACTGCTAACTCTGATATGGACAATCTAGTATATAGGATGTTGTTTACTAACGGGGATGAAAGGGAGATTCCTTTGCCACAATCTACTTCGTTCAGTGTTCACAAGAGGCTATCGTCGCGCTCCAAGGAGGAGGTGGACGAGCAGCTCCGCTTACTGGGTTTCCACAGGCAACACCAGGAGGATGTGCCCTCCTATGATTACTCTGCGCACTACGGTGGGGCGTCCTCGAGCTCGCACCAAGACGAGGGTACCTCCTCGTAGTACTACGGAGGCGCTCCATCTTGGTCAGCTTGGGATTGATACCCACTTAGGCCAAAAGCCTAAGATTGGGGGGAGGTACACAGACATCGCACTCATCTTCATATCATTTTGTGTCAGTACTTTGTATATTCATGTTTCGTTCTCTTTTTATTTTCGTTCTTTCTTTGCTTTTGCTTTCTAAAACACAAAAAGACCAAAAATATTTCTGTTGTTTCTCTTTGTTTGCTTCTTCTTCTTTTTGCCTGGTTTATTTTTCCCTTTTTGCTTTGTTTGAACTATTCGAAAAACCCAAAAAGATTTTGCTTTGCTTGTTCTTTCTTTTTGGTTCTTGTTTTTAAAAATCGAAAACACCAAAAATATTTGTTGTTCTTCTTTGGTTTTGTGAGTTTGTTGCAGGGTTCGGCAGTCCTCAGTGGAATTTGGTTTCATGTTATTATTCAAGCCACACAAGTAAAGAGCAATAATGAGGATTAATGACGACTTGAGGTGTGGTAAGAGGCTGGTAACGAACTCTATTTGTTTTCATTTTTGTACATATACTCATCATTTTGGGCACGCTTAGTCTGTTCATGTAGGGTGTATGTTATTTATGGATGCTTAGTAGTTTTTGCTTTCATATGATTAGTTCCAGCTTGCTAATAGTTTGTAACATGTCATATGAATGTTTGCTTGCATTACTCTATTCATAACTTGGTATGACACCGTGGTATCCTCCTTTGAATGTTTCACTTGAATTGACTTGGCACATGCTCGCGCATGCATATGACTGAAATAATCAGTTAAGCCTCGATGAATTATTTTGCCTCAGGGGTCTTGAATCACTTTCATGCCATGTTTAGTCCTGGTTTGTTGCAAGCATGATTATGACAGTTATTGCTCTCTCATTTGTCGCCCCCTTACTATTGCTAGTCTTCACTTACAGTGAGTATGTTTTACTCGTGTTTCCAACTCCCTAAAACCAAATATTGCCAAAAGTGCCCACCATACCTACCTATTAGCATCATTTGCTGTTCCGTGCATATTCAATATGCCTTGTTTTCTTCCGAATAAAATGTTTGCTTGTTATGAGAAAGTTAGTTAGTAAAGCTCTCACGAACTTGATGGCACACTTTATTGCCTGCACCTAATAAACCTTAACCATTGTGACTGTCCATGAAAGTTATATGCTTGCAAATTATAGGCTGGGGATTAGCAGAACCGTGCTGTCACGGGGAACACTTTCAATACCTGTAAATATATACCCAGTTAATATCATGCTCTTTTGTTTGCGGATGTCGTCGGTGTGAAATAAAAGGGGAGCTTGTAAGTCCATGGAGTTATGTATGTGTGTTAGAGAAACGCCTGGGCCGCTGGTCTAATCCATGCTGTCATGGTGGAAACCTGCAGCGTAACCATAATGAGTATCTATGAAGCATTCTTCTTATAAAAAAAGAGAGATAGCTATTGAGAAAAAGAGAAAAAAAGAGAGATATGAGAAAAGAGGAAAGAGAGAAAAAAGCACCATTTTCCCATGGTAAATAAGAAGATTGCTGAGATACTCATTGTCTGCTTGCCTTGTCATTTTGATATGGGGATTCTTCCGTATCATCGGGCAAGGGGTACCCCGTTGGCGGTTCTCTATGATACACACATATTTACGATGACAAGAACTCGGTAACTAAAGTTGAGTAGTATGAGGAGCGGCCCTCGTACTAAAGGGACATGAGATTTCCAGTTTATAGTCTATCAAGCATATAACTCAGATTGGACCTCACTTTCACCTTAACCATATTAAAGATGCTTATGATAGGGGCAATGAGAGCTCAAATCTAATGAGTACCATACTTTCAGCATTTGGAAGCCTTTCAAACTATTCAAAACCTTTTTCATTTCCTTGTTGAGTCACCACCCATTCTTTGAGCATTTTATTGAGAGCATAGTTGTCATTCTTAGTGTAATGTGCTTGTCTCAAAACTAGATTAATTGTGTTATGACTTTGATGCTTGTATCTTTGATATATTTACTTCTAGTCTTCACCTGAACTTTAGAGGTGCCTTGGCATTCACAATCAAAGGCAAGCGAGATACCACTCTATCATACCTTGTTATGAGCATTGTAATGTTGCTTATGTTTATGTTTCATGCTACTTATTAGTTTTGAGTTGGAATCTCTTCATAGCTTGCAATGCCTATTAAGTAAACTTAGTTGCATACTCCTTATTATGAATTGTCTAAGTAGTTGATCACATGTTGAGAATATATACATCATATGAAGCAAATGTGTTCGTGAAAGTTTCTTTTATCGCACTCAGTTTTCAACTGAATTGCTTGAGGACAAGCAATAACCTAAGCTTGGGGGGGAGTTAATACGTCCAAAACGTATCTACTTTCCCGAACACTTTTGCTATTGTTTTTCCTCTAAACTTGTTTGAATTGGATGCAACTAACATGGACTGACGTTGTTTTCAGCAGAATTACCTTGGTGTCTAGTTTTTGTGCAAAAAATCAACTATCAGGAAAAATCCCGGAAAATATGCCAAAAATCCTATTTCTCCAGAAGACTCATGGAGCCAGAATATGAGATAGAGTGGGGCTGGGGCCTAGCCACACCACCAGGCCGCGCCAGGGGGTGGTATGGCCGCCCTAGACACCCCCTCGGTCTCCCTCTTCGCCTATAAGTTGCCTTTTGACCTAAAAACTCAGGGGGGTTCGACGTTTTTTAGAAAGAGTTCCGCTCCACCGCCACCACCAGATTTCGTGATTCGGAACCAGAAACTCCATTCTGGCACCCTGCTGGGACGGGGAATTGGAGGAGATCATCACCATCATCATCACCATCGCTTCTCCATCAACCATCCATGTTTCCCCATCTATGAGTGAGTAATCCCCCTCTGTAGGCTATGGGGATGGTAGGGATTGGATGAGATCATTCATGTAATGGCATCAGATTGTTAGGGCATGGTGCCTAGTATCTTCTATTAGTGCTTTTTGACTTTGTTGTGACTTGTTATGCTTAATGCTTGTCACTAGGGCCCGAGTCCCATGATTTCAGATCTGAACATGTTATTGATTCATTATGATAGTTTTTTTTGTGGTCTTACCTACAAGTTATATACACACACTGTTGTCTGGAACCAAAGGCCCCGAAGTGATAGAAATCGGGATAACCGGAGGGAATGGCTTTGATGTGAGGATCACATGTGTTCACGGAGTGTTAATGCTTTGCTCCGATGCTCTATTAAAAAGAGCACCTTAATTGCCAGTAGTTCCCTTGAGGCCCCGCTGCAAATGGGCTGGCAGGACAAAAGATGTTGTGCAAGTTCTCATTGCGAGCACGTATGACTATATATGGAACACATGCCTATGATTATCTAGTACTTGGATGCTTTATCTTATTTATCTGCAAATGCCCTATGTTCTGATTGCTATATGAACTGTCTTGTCCATGCAACGCCCATCCATCCATCCCTATGCCTATCGCGCTCTAATCCTACTGTTTACTGCAATTGTTACTATCGTCTTTACTTTTACTACTGCTATTACTTTACTATTCCTACTACAAAACTGTTGCTACTGATAAACTGCTGTGAGCAAGATTGTTTCTAGGTGCAGCTGAATTGACAACTCAGTTGTTAAGGCTTATAAATATTCTTTGGCTCCCCTTGTGTCGAATCAATAAATTGGGTTTCACTTCCCTCGAAAATTGGGATCAATGGCCGCACAAAACTTGTGCGTATTGGCCGTACAACACTCCTACACATAGATCGGCTCTGATACCACTGAAGAGTTCCATAGCAGAAAACAAAAAATTTCCTATGTTGGAACTCTAATACGCCCAAGGTCTATCTATGTAGTAATGCGGTAACCGCTGAGCGTATAGAATACATACCCTTGTAGACCGTACACGATTAACGTTCCGAGGGGAACGTGGTTGAAGTAGTCGAACTCGTAGCCGACCTCAAGGTCGCGAAGCTCCTCCCAGGTCACCCTTGCTCCTTCTTCATTGTGCAGCAGCTCCGGCTCACGACATCCAAGGTGCCTCAAGTGAGGCCCCTCGTGGTTTCGTACACGTACGGTGTATGATGACGACCTCCGACTCCTTGATCCCTACCGGGAGTGTGGAAGTAGATCTCCGGCTTGGAATCCCTATAGCGCAACGGTGTGCTGCAAGTGCGGTGTCTCTTGCTCGAATAGTCCTTACTTGGGACCGTGCCAATGCATGGAGACGAGAGAGAGATGGAAGGATAAAGTCAACCAAAGGACTTCTCCAAATATTTGTGTGTCTATTCCCACCCATGGGCACCCCTTTATATAGGGGGAGGGGGTGTGCCCTCCCCTTTAGATTTCCTCCGAACGACTTCGGATCTTTCCCGGAACGATTCCGGTTCTCTCACGGAACTTTTCTAGTTTACTTTTCTCTTTCGTATGGTGATTCCAACTTACAGAGGATCTCTAGCTCATCGTACCCTTAAGTGTATTTCCCCACGGCTCGGGAATGGCACAAACATGATCTCCATCAATGATCAATAGCGGGACCGGGATGCCCATAATGACCCCTATGCATTCCACGATGATAATATTGTTTGAACCATAAACAGTCGTTTCCCATTCCCTTTGCCACTCGATACCTAGTTCACCCGAGATTTGATCTATGGTATGTCCATACCTTTGTTCGATCTCGTTACCGATGAACTTGTTTTCTCGTTTCTGTGTCGTTGCATTCCGTGACCCAGTCACATGCTTGCAAGCTTCATTAATGCAACGTCACCGAGATAGCCACATATGTATCTATCCGTTACATGGATTGGCAAATCCTAGTCTTGATATGTACTCCTCTACGCGCTCCTTTGGGAAATCTTAGTAGCACCTTTTCGATCACCTAGTCATGGTGTGATACTTGATAACCATCTAAGCTCCGTCCAGAATGGTGATTTGCATTATCTCACAGTCTAAGGACAGGTCACGAGGTTTCCTTAGTTTTATCATTAATGATGAACTTTGTAACTAGATCTCATTAAGATACAAATGGTTGGGTTGTTTGTCTATCACATCATTAAACTAATGATGTGACCTCATTGTCAATTGGCATAAATGCCCATGATCTCGAAACCCTAGATCATCCTCATGACCAATGAACTAGTTCGCTAGAACTTTGAAAGAGCATATAAAACATGATTGAAAGATCCATAAACTAAGGTTTATGTTGGTATAGGTATAAGAAATTAAAAATGAATGTTTAAATGATACCATGCATGTGGTAAGAAAGTGTTCAAATCATCAGAAATTGAAGTTCATCTATCTCTATCTTGGTATTTATAATCCATTCTCTCTTCTAACAATTGGCATTTATCCTATGGTGGTGTAACTATTTTTGCAAAGTATTTTAAAGTCTGCAATGCTCCTTGCTTTGAAAGCTGAGTATGTAGTCAGATGATTCGAAATTGTCCAACATCCATGTGGTTAGTTTTTTTATTAAAAATAAGGGAGGGTAGTTACTGAAATTTCCCGGCTAATTATTATTCCCTCATTTGTATGAGGGGTATTATTTACAAATATTCTAAAATATAACTAAACATGCCCTAAAGTTGATGATCCAATGCCCATATATCTTTTATCATTATAAACATAGAAAGCTCTCTCGACTTGATGCCTTTAACATGTCTAGATAAGCTTATTTTGCTCGAGGTTCGATCAAAGGTCTCATCTTGAAGTTGATACTTGCATTTTGTATCATCATAATAGCCGCATAATATAGGACTAGCTAAACATATTTTTATTGTCATTTGATATACATATATTTTTTATGCAAGTTTTAGATTTCTAGGACTTTGCTACAAAAGTTCACGAGAATATGCCTAGAGGCAAATAATAAAGAATTATTTATTATGATATGTCGGCCAATTGGGTTCATAATATTTTTTATACCATGCTATAAGCTTTGTCGATCTCTCAAAAACATTGGTACACACATGTGGCATGTAAAAAACAAGTCCCTATAGCGCTATTATTGACTGGTTGCGGATTAAAGACAATAATGACCAAGGTTGCTTCTCAACGAATCGTGGGACATTCATGTCCAGTGTGTAGTCGTGATCATTAGTGAATGATGTGATGGACACGCTTACCCAACTTTTGGTATTGAAACACGATCAAGTCACAAAGTTCACTATTGTGATAATTAGAAAATGAAGTGGCCTTCTCCTTAGGCGGTGAGATCATGTCTAATCACTTTTACTCACACAGGGTGCCTAACGTTACATCAAGTCGTCATCTGATGTAAAATAGTGATCATAAAGGTGTCTTTACGCCACAATCTGGCTATTTCCAAGGGGATGGGTTGATGTGTATGTATCAAGATTGGGACTTTTTCTCCCACATGATGGGAAGATACATACACTAGTTTTTTTTCGGTGAGATTACATCGAGATTCTTGACGTAATGACCTAGGTCATGAGGATGGGGAATATCCAAGGGAGCGATTTACATGGGAACTTATTAGTGTGAGGATTGAACTAGGTGTAGTGATGATGGGTGATGCGCCATCTCCGAGCAAGTTATGTGTCGAAGTAACTAAAGGGTGGACTCGATGTTTTGGTTGACGACATTTTAAATCATAAATGCATGGTTTCATTACATTGGGTATACAGATCCCATGCTAATGATCATTGATTAAAAGAATGTTAATAGAATCATGTTTGTGATCGGCCATCAGACACTACGCCATCACTTTGCATTTTTAAAAAGGGTTCGAAATGGCCATTGGATGATTATTGTTTGAAAGCGCCTTGGGGATCTGAATAAAAAAGAAGAGAGGCTAGAAGATTTCTAGGAAAATCTGAGGTAATGGTTGAGTTTTGATCTGAAAGTAAGGTTTTTAAGATGCATAAAGAGATTAATTCTGATATGATTTAAATATTAATTGGCTGGAATTAATGAATGAATTTTTATTTAAATGAATGACTTGTAGGAAAACCACCCCTAAGTTAGGCAAGATTCCAGAAGGAGCATAGCACCAACAGAGGCAAGCCTTAGGGATTTTGTCAAGGCAGTGAGTGGGGTGGAATTAACCTAGCACCACCACCTCCACATTCTTGCCTCCTAGGGCCTTCCCTCCTCCAGTTTGAAACCCCTCGCCCTATATAAGGGCCCAGGACCAGCATTAGAAAGGCAAGCCATAAGTCTTTCAGGGGCCTTCAATATTACCCTCGTGGGGTGCTCTCTCTCATTTGAGGCTCCTGAGTACACGCCCGTTCAAGAAGAACTTCTGGCATGAGGAGGCCTAAGATACACCTTTTCCTTTACCATCCATGGCTGGATCCCGTTCAAAATATCTGACTTAGGCGGTCTTGGTTGGGATCGGAGAATAGTGAGATTGTTATTGTTGAGCGTCGAGGCATCCTCTAAAACTACGGTCTTGAATGTTATTGCACTGGACATCATCACGGTAATTCTAATTGAAACCTTGACTCATCATTTTCACTACTTCATCTTTCTTTGCTTCATTGTGAGCAGCGATAACAAACTTCGATCTACAATGGCATATCTTTGGCTAACCTCTTCCCGATAGATAGCATTAGCGCTCTGTAGATAGATCTTGGCATTAGCGGTCTTAATTTGCTGGATGAGAAGAAGTATTGTTTTACTATTGGCGAAGCTTGATTGGGAAGCCAGAGTTGACCGATGCATGAGGTGTAGCCTTGTATGGTTGAATAACATGATGAGTGTGGGCATTGATCCTGTAATGTTTACCTCTCCCCAGCCTTGTTATACATGACATCGTTATCAACACTAATGTTTGAGGAAGCATCATGGGTGAACTTCGTGCCTAATCTTACACGTGCTGGTTTCTATGCTGTGATATATTGCTACCATATATGTGGTTGCAAGAATTACGTTCTGTCTCTCTCTCCGTTGGTTGATATACGATTTTTTTGGGGGAATTGGGGGCTTTTAAAGAGGTTTTCATAGAAACCGACTATTTAATCAACAGTGTTGTGGATTTGGGAAGTTTAGCAAGGTGAAAGCTTGATTAAGACAAGCCTATGAAACATATAAACCACTTGAAGAGATAAAGTAGAGGCATCTAAATATATTTGCTTAGGGAAAAATGTGATGTGATATGGATAGTGGTTGTAAAGTAGAGTATTCCTTTTACATTGCTAAAGTTGTGATGGTAATCATCATCATGATGGATGACCATTTAGCGTGTCAGTCATGGACTTATCCCGCACCATAGTGGTGGCGTCAAGAGATGGAGATCATCTTGAAGCATCCCTTCGATGGAGATCATGCAGCGCCAATCATGAAGGACCATATCATATGTCACAGCATTATATTAACTATAGCAGTGATGATGAATGTGAATTTCTTGGGACATCTTTATTACGTGTTTTAAAATCTTCTTATTTTAAGTATATAGAAATTGACTAAAATAACTCCTCTACCCTTGCTACTATTGACTAATTATTTACAGATGTACCAATTCTTCTCTTGATTTGATGTACATTGGGTTTACCAAATCATCTGCAAGTACCATCTACGCGTCTTTGAAAAGTCGGAGCCTTCACCTTATGTGAGTAAAACCAAACTACTTATGTGAAAGGTAATTGAGATCATTTGAGACAATGGGGCCTTTGCCCTCTGACCACCTTACAAAACCCGATTAATTACGCATTGAGATCTCATCCATCACACCTGTAGCAAAGTAGATCCACACCACCATGAGATCATCACCTCCATATCCTACCTCCCTTCATAGCCATAGCCATAGCCATTATCTTGGTAATGAGAGATCTTTGCGAATTGGTGACCATAGCTAATAAATATTTGATTTCAATCTAAGAGATTTTACTTTAATGATTCATATTCTTGATGTCACCATTAGCCTTATAAGTGAGTTCCTCCATTAAGTGCAACGTGAGTTGGGGAATTGAGCCTCTCAATGTCTATGTGCAGCTCTGGTCTATTATGGGAATGTATTGACCTTAGTGATTGTATGCGAGATTTTCTTATCTTATATCAAGCCTCCACAACTTGATTAAGCAGGGAACTTCTAGCGTTACCGAGACCCCATGAATTGATCAAGGTGTGGCCCAGAGATAGATGGTGAGGAAGCACCGTGTGACCATGTAAACCCCATTGACATGAAGGGATTCATGTTAAGCTTGTAGTGATCCACTTGGGATCCAATAAGACATCCAACGGATCTTAAGTCTTTAGAATTTTACTCATAACTGTATGGTATAACCCATTTTTTTTGGTATCTTGGGATTTGGACCAAGAGACTATTTGTCACACCTTGGTTTGTTATTCTCTATTATCTTAGGATATACTTCCCACTAATTACTTATGCTTTATAAGGTCATTTACACATCATTGTACTAATCCTAATTTTTATCCCGTTCAGGTACTGGCACAATGCAGGTAGATCTTGACACTTGGCTGTATCTCCATCCTTTGATACAACCAAAAGTCTGAAAGTGTGCAGGAAAGATCATTGGTGAACATAAAAAAAATCAGCAAGTCTTGTGAAGTTCCTCAGTTTGTATGTATGTTAGAAAGCACTTTGACCTAAGCCATTTTCATGGTGAAACTTGCGGATACTTCATCCATAATCCGAGCACTCTATGTATCATGATGTTAATCCTATGATAGCAAATAAAAGATGTTGAATGCTCATTGTATACGCTTGCCTTGTCATTTATGATTATGGGAAAGCCCCGTATCATGTGTGCAATTCCAATCTTGGGAACTACACATAAGAGGGAGGGAGAGAGAATAGGCAAAACTAATTGATGGGATGGATTTGGCAAGAGGGTGCCCCTCTTTATATAGGTGGAAGGGAGGTACTACCTCCTTCAAAGTCCTGGCCTGGGACTAATCAAGAGGGAGAGGTGGTAGGAGGCGGCGGACAGCACCCCACATGGGACCCACGTGGTGGGAGCCCATTTGGTGGCGGGTGGCCTCCCCTGACCTTCCCTAGTGCGGCGGTCCCCTCCTAGGCCTCCTTTGGTGAGGCCCAATTAGGTGGGCTGCCCCCAAAATCTAATTTAAATAATATTTTATACATATTATTTAATACCTATCACTCCGAAATACCTTCGGACCCCTCCGATCATCATCGAATATCCCGAAAACACTTTTGGTATCTCCCTAGAACAATTCCAGAGTTCTTTCTATTTTCTCCTACGATCTCGGATCAATCCCTAAGCGTCTCTACCCTTAAGTGTGACACCCTACGGCTCGGGAATGTTCAGGTATGAAGGGGACATCTCCCCGATCAATTGATCATCAGCGGTATCTGGAAACACATGTAAATCTCTTCACAATCCATGAATAACTTGATCGCTTGAACCTTGAACGTCGAGTCTCATTCCCTTTTCTCCATGGTACCTGGTTTGTCCAAGACCCGATCTCCGGTATCAATATATATAGTTCGATCTTGTTACTAACAAACGCATTTACTCGTTCCTGTGACATTACATCCCTGTGACCTAGTCACATGTTCAAACATTATAGATGTAATCTCACCGAGTGGGCTGATATGTTTCAAACGTATCTATAATTTTTGATGTTCCATGCTTGTTTTATATCTACTTTCTTATGTTTTGTCCACACTTTGGAGTATTTTTACACATTTTTTTAGAACTAACCTATTAACAAGATGCCATAGTGCCAGTTGCCTGTTTTCTGCTGTTTTTGGTTTCAGAAAAGCTAGTAAAGAAATATTCTCGGAATTGGACCGGACAAAAGCCCAAGTCAATATTTCACCAGAAGGAATACGGAGTCCGGAGGGGAGACGAAGAGGGGAGCCAGGGTGGCCACACCTGGTGGTGGCGCGGCCAGCCCTAACCACGCCACCAGGGGTGTGGGCCCCCTGGCACTCCACCGACCCTGCCCATTCGCCTATATATTGCCTCCGGGATGAAAACCCTAAGTACCCGATCAAAATTCCACGAAAGAGTCTGTAGCCGCCGCCATCTCCATCCCTAGATCGGGAGGGATCTGGAGCTCTTCCCGGCACCCTGCCGGAGGGGGGAGATCACCCTCGAGGCCTTCTTCATCACCATGACTGCCTCCGGTGTGATGTGTGAGTAGTTCATCCCTGGACTACGGGTCCATGTAGTAGCTAGATGGTTGGTTCTTCTCCTTTGTGCTACCATGTTTAGATCTTATGAGCTTCGTTCATGATCAAGATCATCTATTTGTAATCTTATATGTTGTGTTTGCGGGGATCCGATGGATATTTAGATGCTATTTCAGATTGATTATTGATTCTATCATGCTATGTTATTTGTGATCTTGCATGCTTTCCGTTGTTAGTAGCTATCTTGGCCGAGTAGATGCTAGCAACTCCAAGAGGGAGTACTTATGCTCGATAGTGGGTTCATGCCTCTAGGAATCCGTGGAAGTGACAGAAATCTCTAAGGTACCAGAAATCTGTCTTTAATGTTACGGTGGTGGAATTCCCAATGATTACTTTTGGGATAACCTACAAAGATGTGCATAACCGACTTTGGTTTTGTAAACATTTTACATATGCCTATCATACCAAAATTTAAGAAAAGACAAACTAGGTTTTATCCCTTCCCATTTCAACAGATCATGATGTTCCTCTTTTTAGTGTAAAAGCGGTATGTCACTATAACATAATATTTTAAATCATAATGGCAGTTTTATTATTTGATCTCACCAATTCAAACTAGGTTTGATTATATTATCAAAACATTCCATACTCCTATGGTGTTTTGGGAAACTTAAGTTTATGAAACAATTTCTAAACTTTCAGATGTTTGCTAAACTTGTAACTCAAAATCTTCTTTTATGATCCAATCATAAAACTCTTGATTTTCTTGTAACAATGATTTTCTATCTGCAATGACTTTATCAAAGTCTCTAGAAACTCAAACGTGTCATAACTCTTATGGTGTTGTTTCCATGAATCTAGAAGATTTCTTCTTCACACTAAGACCTTTGAACATGTTTAAAATGTGTTATACTTTTTCCTTGTTAAATAGATATACTCATAGATCTATTCAAGTCCTCGGTGGAAGTATATGAAGTAGAACAATGCACCACACATGGTTTTACATAATGGACCTCATACATCAATATGTATTACTTCCAATAAGTTAGCCGTTTGTTCAACTTTTGCCTTTGAACAGAGTTTTAGTTATCTATAGGAAATTCTAACAAACGTCAATTTGAACAATTTGACTCCAAATTTCCATCAAGATGGAGTTTCTTCATGTCTTTATTTCCAATATAACTTAAATGATGGTGTCACATTTAAGTGAAATTTGAATCATTTCGTCTTGCAGCACTTTAGCATTTAGTTTTATTAATGTTATTTCACCAACAAGATTTATAATGGTTCATCCATCAACTATGGAATACAGTAATTATTTGGAAAACAATTTGTTCTCACAATACTGGAACCAGATAACAATTGCCTGAATTAATCTTAATGGCTTGGTTCTTCATGTAAATGACAAACATAATAAACTATTATTTGTTTATTGATGAACATCATTACCATATTATTCTGCTAGTTACTCGGACCATTGTATTTCTTACATTGAGTTGCTCTACGACATTTCATACCAACCAATTCAGTATCTAATACCAAAGAACTACATTGGTTTAACATGCAAATAATACATTCATAACATGTATATCTTGTATGTACCTGAGCTGGACAATCTAGTCCTTTAACTTCTGTCAATTATATTTATGGATTCTCTTTCAACATTTTCCTCTATTTCAGAAGATTCAACCAACGTCAATAGTGGCACCAATCACATGGTACATGGTACCTTGTCCATGTGTATTAGTCAGACACTAATACCCTTCAACCTTTGATTGCTCTGAAATATAGCCATCTACGTCCACATTTAAACTGGATATTGTTCATATTTTTGATGAAATATCTCTCTAAACCCTGCCACTAATGCCTAATATTCAAAGGGGTATGCAATCCTTTCTTTTATATTTTTCCTGCGCATATAATGTTGTTTGAAGATGGGAATCACTACATTGAAGATAGTCAACAACCAGAAGAAACCAGAGCCGCAGGGTGTAAGTGTACTTTAATAAATCAGCTTGTCGCATTCGCCAGCCGTTACGTATCGCTGTTCTTTCGCTTCATCTCCATATAAGTAGCCTCAATTTTTATTGCAGATTCGACACATTGTCAATCCAGCTTTTACATACTGCCAATGTCTGTCTTCTATAAAGTAGTAATTTCTTGGGATTCGGCTCATGTTGGCTCATGATCGCATGGTGATCACTTTGGGATTAATCTATTTCATGGTCATTAGTTCTTTCATGCCATCATGGTACCAGGACTCCGCCTGGCTACAGCAATTTATCACCTAAATTATGTAGGCAGATCCAATTGCCTCCAACCGCTATAACAATAACCTACTAGTCTCATCCATAGAAGAAAGAGCACTAATGATATGCATAGTGATGTCACTGTTAATCCCAAGCAAATCCTCACATATAGTCAGCATTTTACCCTTCCACTAGGGTTCCAACCTGCGCAGATCATCACTCATACTCCTATACCCGGATCAACCTCGGTCTTGGGTACCTGACAAGTCCTTGGATTCAGGCAAGAGAGGATACAATAATCATCATGTCATACAAACTAATACACAATCCCATCTATGATAATTCACATGCACAATTTCTACATGGCTAGGCCGAAGCCCTTAGCCTAAGGAGAATTACTCACACATAGAGATGAGATCAACAATCGCAAACATTGTAATAAAATTCATAAGATTGATAGCAATAGTATTACAATGTCGCCAATCGGAGAAGAGATCTACTATTAAAACTGGTGGAGTATAGCTATGGAGATGGAGAAGGGTTTGGAGATCTGGAGGCGGTCAGTGAGACTTACGATGGCAAACTCTCTTTTCTCGTTGCCTGAGGCTTCTTTATATAGAGGACCCTTCACGAAAGTTGTTTTGTTTGACCTAACAGTGGTGGTGCCAACTATCTGACCGAGCTATACAAAATTTTGCTCCGATAGTATGGTTAATTAGTCGCGTCTGCCTTTGTTGTAAGGCTCCTAGTTTCTTCTGGTAGTTGGAAATCTCGTATCTTTGAATTTAATGCAGTGATTCCCTCCTTTAAACGACATTATCTACACTAGAAAAATACAAAAAGAAAGGATTGCATACCCCTCTGAATATTAGCATTAGTGGAAGGGTTTAGAGAGATATTTCATCAATAATATGATTAATATCCAATTTAAATGTGGATGTTAGATGGCTATATTTCAGAGCCATCAACCTGCCCAAGCTTAAACTTGATCGTCCCGAGCAAGAAAACCAAAATCAAAAAGTAACTCGGCATTTAAACTGAAATAACGAGATGGTGATCTTACTCATGATTAGTAGTCTCATGTTTCCTCCACTTTATAAATCTGAAAAACTTCAGCATAGATAGAGCAATGGCAAGCATATCATACGGGTTTCATGCATCCTTATAGTATAGCAAAATTATTATAAGCATGGATTATCAAATGAGTAAACTTTATTCCATGTCAAGTAATCAACTCATAGGCTTGCCTTTGAATAGTAAAGTATAATCATGTAAATTAAGAGTGTGAGAGTTGTCATGAAAAGCATATATACTAGAGTGTCTCAAATCTCCCACATTAATAAATCAAGACTTTTCAAGCACTACTTTTCTATTCATTGTCCTTCAATAATTTCAGTTTTTAAGTAATTGAGAGCATGCCAATTTTTTTTAGTTTATCGGGCTGTGATGGACACTCGTGGAATCACTAAGGTTTTTGTTCCTTTTGCATAATGATTTCTCATAACAGCCAGAGGACTGATTCCATCATGATTACAGCTACCCGGGAGTGCCAAGAATCTTACCCACTATAGCATTGCTGCTACAAGTGTTTAATTAACTCATAGCCGAAATCTAGGAGTTTTCTCCATGAAGATCGTTCGTAGGCTAGTGGAGTTGTCGGCATCCCATGAAGTTTGACACGCATAAAGCTATATCATTCTTATGATTAACAAGTCAAACTTTGGCATGCTCACAAAAACCGCTAAACATTAATTCAATCAAACAAATCCTTTCAAAGAGAGCTATCAAGTAAATCAATATTCTCAGTGGTGTTGAGTATCTCTAGAAATAAGCCTTCAAGACTAAGCACTACATCACACAAGCCTTCAATTGTGAGACTTTTTCTTATTACAATTGTTTAGCAATTTTTTAGGCAAGACTTGGTTAATTACGAGAGCTGGAACAAAACATACCCAATTAAATACCCATGCAAACGAAAATCTTACAACGATACAAGGACTCACTCCACCAATATAATATCTCAACATTTACTACTAACTAGCATATGTATCTCGCACTTCAAAAGTGGGGAGTCATAAGGCACACCTCTCATTTTTGGTTCCACTGCTCTCTTCCTTTTTTATTTGTTTCTTGGAAACTCGAAGTTGACCACTCTCCTGCAAATATATGAAGACCTCGAGGCGGAAAGAAAAGGAAGAGGGAGAATAAGGAAAAAATGGAGAAATATTTTTGTGGTTTTTTAAGAGAGGAAAATTAAAAAATAGAAAATTGGCGGCAAAGCTCGGATAGAAAATTTCGAAAGCAAAATAGAAAGAACTAAAGATGAAGTGTTGGGGAAACCAACCTGAGTGCTTATAAACTCAAATAAAAACACAACCTCTAAATAAAAGCAAATAAACGCCAAATAAAGATACATGAGGAAACTTCCCTAAGCTTAGGCTTTTGCAAGCCCTTCAAATCATTGTGGTGGCGGAAAAAGTCGTTATCTAGTTCACAAATTGAGTTGAGAGGTTACTTGTTGATTCTCAGAGGTTCAAAGAGAGGTTGTGCACCCTCTCCACGGTTCCTCCAAGTCCTTGGAAATCTTGGTATGTGGCGAACCGGTTTTGTGGCTGCTCCTCTTGATAAGGAACTTCTTGCTCCTCTTCTTGGTCCTCGTCCTCTTCAGGAATCTCTTCCTCGGGCTGGTGTTGCTCAACCTATGAATCATACAACAAACATCCTTCCTAGATAGAGAAAAGACCATTAGGCATAGGAGCAGGGTAGATACACCCAGCTCCAACAATATGCAGGTAATAAGCATCACCTCTCCTAGTTATCATTCCACAGTCTCTCAAGGTGGAGAAACCAACACGTGTCTCACCTAGTACCAGTTGCAGCTCACCTAGGTCGAGGCCTAGGGCAGTGGCAAGCACGGTGATAACGCCTCCTCCTGTGATTGACCCTTGGCTTTGGGAGGCTTGGTTCTCCAGGTAGCGCACAAGGATGGCGCCCAAGTTGAGTGACAAGCTGCAGTTGATGTAAGCAGCCTTTGCGAGGACTAGGATGTCCTCCTTGTTGAGTCTCGTGAACTCATTACGTGCCTGCAAAGTGTTAGCAATAACATAGAACAAATAGTGAATTGCAGGATGTTGAATATTCTTCCCCTTGTTCACTCTACTAGTGAAACTCATTCCAGTATAGTATTGATCAGGGGAAGGACTTAAGCCAGTAAAGGATGCGCGTAAAGCATGAATATCATTGTTTGGCAAATTAAAACATGCACACCATTCATCTAATGTTAAAGTGTAGTTGTTGTTCATCAGATGGAAAGAAATAGTATCCTCTCCTTGCCATTGTTTAACGGTGCTTTGCAATGAACTAAGGAATTCAATGGTTAAGCGGCGATAAGTAGGTACATCATTGTACACAAAGTTTTGCAGGCCAGCTCTATTGCAAATTAAATTGAAGTCATCAGCAATACCGAGTTGGTTCAATATGATGGGACAAGCCCACTTGGTGGCCTTCAGTTTGCGGTTCTTGATCCAGTTGAAGCCATCACGATGGGCCTCATCCCTGAACCGTTTCCCCATGCGTTCCTGACCGGTAGCCCGAGAAGCGCTAGCGGTGGCATGAGCACGAGTTTGGATCCTTGTGTTCATAATCTAAAACATTGAAGAAAGGAAAAATAAAACTTTTTGATCCAACAATAGTAAGTGTATCATATTCCTCATCATAGCACACTAAAGAATTCTCCTCAAAGTAATAATAATCTAGGCAAGAAAATCATGGCAATTGGTTCATAGTAGGTCTCACCCTAGATTGATAATGACAATAGATCAAAGTTGCAAAAAGTAATTGAAGGATCGGAGGAGAAACATACCGTAGATCACTTGTGTGCGAGGAAATCGAACAAAATCGAATAGAGATGGAGATCCCTTGAGGTTTTGAGAGAGTTTTGGAGGTAAAAGAAAGAAAAAAGATTGAAGTTTTGGAGTTGGGAGTACCTTCCCGTGCGATTTTGTGGTCGGACGCAACTATACGGGCAGAACTATATGGTCAGAACAATGTGTTCCGGCTGTGTAGTTGGCCTTTTGTCAAAAAATTAGGTTTTCCTCCTGGTGGCGCAGCTATATAGACGCAGCTATATGGGAAGAACAAAATATTCCGGCCGTATAGTTGGTCGTTAAACTATCTGTCCCTACGAAAGAAAATTTGCAAAGGCATCGATATCTATATGACCGGAACTATACGGCCGAAATTTTTATTCCCACCGTATAGTTGGTCGTTAAACTCTCAGAACATATGAAAATAAATTCTACGGAGGCATTGATATCTATACGGCCGGAGCTATACGGCCGGAATTTTTATTCCTACCGTATAGTTGGTCGTTAAACTCCCAGTACATATTAAAGAAAAATTATCGATGGCAAAGATATCTATACGACCGAAGCTGTACGACCGGAATTTTTATTCCCATCGTATAGTTGGTCGTTAAACTCTTTGTGTGCATCAAGAAATTTCTATTTCTTCGTAAACTATTTCTTTTCCTATAACTTAGTGATATACCTTGTTTTTGACAGAAAATTGACAGTAAATATTGTCGACCAACAATAACATGAATAAAGCAGAATTTCAAGTACTACCGAACTTCTTCTCCTCGAATGGAGTTTTCTAGCACTCTTTATTAAACAAAAACTTAAACTAAAACAAAAAACTTAACTCAAACCTTTATTTCACATGGGTTGCTTCCCATGGAGCACTCTTTTATGGTCAATAGTTTGACCTTGATGATACTCACTTGGGCCAGATGAGTGGAACACCCACTCCAAAGTAATTGGCCTTCAAAGTGATGGCCTCCTTTTCGTCATGTTTTGCCTTTCTTCTTCCTGGGGAAATGAATAACAAAAGGATCCCGTGAAGGCAATTTTTGCTTCACGTTCCCTTCATGCAGATTAATCAAAGCCTTAATAGTTCTTAAAAAAGGACAGCCTAATATAATAGGAGTAGTAGCATCTTCATGCATGTCAACAATAATGAAATCAATAAGAGCGGGACGACCTTTAATATATACTAAAGTGTGCTCCTTAATTCCTACAGCTTGTTTGTAGGTAGAATCGACTAGATGCAATTTTAACTCAGTAATTTCAAAGGAGCCAAGATTTAACTTGTTAAAAAGACTCTTTGGAATTGTCGAGACGCTTGCACCTAGATCACAAAGTGCAGCTATCTCATTGGTTCCAATTTTAATCTTAATAGTAGGCTCTAATATGTCATCTAGTTTGACAGGTAATTTTTCAGCAATTTGCTTCTATTCTCCTTCAAGCTCACGTACCTTTATTGCTACTTGATTGACAAAATGTTGGTACATAGCTTCCTCACTACCTTCACTCACCGGAATTTTGACGTTGATCCTTTTTACGAGATCTTCAACGTGTAGCTTGGTGAAGGAGCATTACTATAGTCAAGTTCTTCAGGCTCCTCCCTTTGGATCCTCATCATTTTGAGTTCCTCAATCGGATTGGGCTCAGCTTTACCTGCAAATTTAGCTAGAATGAGAGTTTGACTCTGGGTTATCTTACCTAGCTGTGCCTCAATGATCCTTGTTCTTTCTTGAAGGGCCTGTAAATCATTTCTCAAACTAACAGCTTGGTTAGATAATTTACCAAGCATAGCATCATGGTTCTCTGTAATTTTAACTAGAATATTATTTTGTTCATTTTGTGAGTCTATGAAAGACTTCAGTGTTTCTTGGAGACTACCATTACTATTTCCCATATTATTATTAGAGTTACCTGCAGGACTAGCATAGTGTTTCTGAAAGTTAGGATTGTAACTCTTCTTCCAAGCAGGATTATAATCATTACGAGCTACAAAGTATATTTCTTCAATATTTGTTTTGGGAGTGGCCCTTACCTGAGTTTCCTTACCTTTTACGGCTAGTATGAGCTCATCCAACTTAGCATTGATATCTTCGTTCTCTTGTGGTGAGACAAAGTTCACCTTCTTTGTATTTGATCTTTCCACATGCCATTGTCTAGCAGCTGCTTTGCTCCAGTAATATGTTTACCCATAAATGTTCCTCCAGTTGCAGTATCAAGCATAGACTTAGATACAGGATTAAGAGCATTGTAAAATAAATGGAGGATTAACCAATCTTCCATCCCATGACTAAGACAGTTTCTTAGGCATTCTTTCATCCTCTACCATGCAAGCGCTAGTGGCTCACGCTCTTCCTGTCTAAAGCTAGAAATATTAGATCAAAGTTGCATAGTCTTTGCAGGTGGGAAAAATTTAGTCATAAATAAAGAGTACATCCCACCCATGATGTACTAGTATTTTTAGGCAAAGATAACAACCATTCTTTAGCTCTCCCTCTTAGAGAGAAAGGAAATAGACGCAATTTGACCGCATCAGGGTCAACGTCTTTTATACGCATCATATCACATATTTTAGTGAAAGTATTCAAGTGCATACCTGCGTCTTCAATAGCAGAGCCTCCAAATTGATTCTGTTGAACCAAACTTAAGTAATGGGGCTTAATTTCATAATCATCAGCAGCGATTGCTGGCTGAGTTATAGGAGTACACAAATAATCATTATTGGGAGTAGCAAACTCCCCAAGCTTTTTTTCAGCCATACTTCCAATGTTTTTGGGTTTTCTTAGATAAAGAATTATAACGGTAAAAGCAAGAATTTAAAGACTAACTAATTTTTTTGGTTTGTCAAATAAAGACTAAAAGCAAACTAACAAAATTAAAAACAAGAATTAAAACTAGCAAGGTTCCTAATAACCTCACCAGGGTAGCTATTGCTTCCCCGGCAACGGCGCTAGAAAAAGGGTTGATACCTTCGATCCGGATTACGGATGTAGTATAACTTCTTTTCCCTAGTAGACCTAGGTTATCGAATCCCTGGGAAGCAAATGCGTAGTGAAGTTACTTTAACGACCTTCGAGATTTTTAGAATTCCTTTTGTGTTTTCACCGGACCAGTAGCTTGCGTCTTTTTTGTTGTTGTCAATGATGGAGAGAGAGGGCCTAGGGCATTCGGTTTCACCTGTAGCTGTGCAAAACATCTGATGGAAATAAAAGATAGAAATAAAGTATGTGTGTACTTGTTAGAACAAGATAAATTATATGTAGGCAGTGCATCCATAATTGCTATTGCCTCCGCAACCACTTATAGCAATAAACTACTAGTCTCATCCATAGAAGAAAGAGAACTAATGATATGCATAGTGATGTCACCGTTAATCCCAAGAAAATCCCTTACATACAGCCGTACTACCCCTTCTGTCACTGGGGTTCCCAACCTGCAGATTAGTCATCACTCATACTCCCTATACCTGGCTCAACCCTCGGGGTCTTGGGTACCTGACAAGTCCTTGGATTGAGGCAAGAGAGGATACAATAATCATCATGTCATACAAACTAATACACAATCCCATCTATGATAATTCACATGCACAATTGCTACATGGCTAGGCCGAAGCCCTTAGCCCAAGGAGAAGTACTCACACATAGAGATGAGATGAACAATCGCAAACATTGTAATAAAAATCATAAGATTGATAGCAAATAGTCTTACAATGTCGCCAATCGGAGAAGAGATCTACTATTAAAAGTGGTGGAGTATGGCTATGGAGATGGAGAAGGGTTTGGAGATCTGGAGGCGACTGGTGATCTGTGGCAGAGACTTCTGGATGGCGCGAACTCTCTTTTCTCGTCACCCAAGGCTTCTTTATATAGGGGTCCCTTAACGAAAGTTGTTCTGTTTGACCTAACGGTGGCGGTGCCAACTATACGACCTGAGCTATACAGTCAGAATTTTTGCTCCGACCGTATAGTTGGTCGTTAAAGCGTCTGCCTCCGATGTAAGGCTCCTAGTTTCTTCTAGTAGTTGGAAATCTTGTATCTTTGACTTTAATGTAGTGATTTCCTCCTTTAAACGACATTATCTACTCAGGAAAAATACAAAGAGAAAGGATTGTATACCCCTCTGAATAGTAGCATTAGTGGCAGGGTTTAGAGAGATATTTCATCAAGAATATGATTAATATCTAGTTTAAATGTGGACGTTAGATGGCTATATTTCAGAGCCATCAGTATGCACTTAAATACTTTCACTGAAATGTGTGATATGATGCGTATAAAAGATGTTCACCCCGATGCGGTGATATCGCGTTTATTTCCCTTCTCTCATAGTGGAAGAGCAGAAGAATGGTTGCTATCTTTGCCTAGAAATACTATTACATCATGGGTGGGATGTACTTCTTTATTTTTGACTAAATTTTTTCCTCCTGCAAAGACTATGCAACTCAGGTCTAATATTGCTGGCTTTAGACGGGAAGAGCATGAGCCACTAGCGATTGCATGGGAGAGGATGAAAAAATGCATGAGAAACTGTCCTAGTCATGGGATGGAAGATTGGTTAATTCTCCATCTATTTTATAATGCTCTTAACCCTGTGTCTAAGTCTATGCTTGATACTACAGCTAGAGGAACGTTTATGGGTAAACATATTTCTGAAGCAATGTAGCTGCTAGACAATAATCAAGACAACTATGCCCAATGGAATGTGGATAGATCAAACATGAAGAAGGTGAACTCCATCTCACCACAAGAAAATGAAGAACTCAATGCTAAATTGGATGAGCTCATATTAGCCATTAAAGGTAAGGAAACCCAGGTAAGAGCCACCCCTGAAGCAAATATTGAAGAAATAGACTTCATAGATCAAATGATTATAACCCTGCTTGGAAGAAGAATTATAATCCTAATTTTTAGAAACATTATTCTAGTCCTGCAGGTAACTCTAATAATAATATGGGAACTAGTAATGGTAGTCTCCAAGAAACACTAAAGTATTTTATAGACTCACAAAATGAGAAAAACAATATTCTTGTTAAAATAACGGTGAACCATTATGCTATGCTTGGTAAATTATCTAACCAAGCTGTTAGTTTGAGAAATGATTTGCAGGCTCTCCAACAAAGAACAAGGATTACTGAGGCACGGCTAGGTAAGATAACCAAGAGTCAAACTCTCATTCTAGCTAAATTTGCAGGTAAAGCTGAGCCAAATCCTGTTGAAGATCTCAAGATGATGAGAATCCAAAAGGAGGAACCTGAAGAACTTGACTATAGTAATGCTCCTTCACCAAGCTACACCATTGAAGATCTCGTAAAAAGGATCAACATCAAGATTCCGGTAAGTGAAGGTAGTGAGGAAGCTATGTACCAACAGTTTGTTAATCAGGTAGCAATAAAGGTACATGAGCTTGAGTAAGAATATAAGAAAATTGCTGAAAAATTACCTGTGAAGTTAGATGACATGTTTGAGCCTACTATTAAGATTAAAATTGGAACCAATGAGATAGCTGCACTTTGTGATCTAGGTGCAAGCATCTCAACAATTCCGAAGAGTCTTTTTAACAAGTTAAATCTTGGCTCCTTTGAAATCACTGAGTTAAAATTGCATCTAGTAGATTCTACCTACAAACTAGCTGTAGGAATTAAGGAGAATACTTTAGTACACATTAAAGGATGTCCTGCTCTTATTGATTTTGTTATTGTTAACATGCCTGAAGATGCTACTGCTCCTATTATATTAGGTTGTCCTTTCTTAAGAACTATTAAGCCTTTGATTAATCTACATGAAGGGAACATGAAGCTTCAATTGCCTTCGTGGGACCCTTTTGTTATTCATTTCCCCAGGAAGAAGAAAGCCAAGCATGATGAAAAGGAGGCCATCACTTTGAAGCCAACTACTTTGGAGTGGGTGTTCCACTCATCTGGCCTAAGTGAGCAACATTGAGGTCAAGCTATTGACCATAAAAGAGCGCTTCATGGGAGGCAACCCATGTGAAATAAATGTTTGAGTAAAGTTTTTAAGTTTTAGTTTATGTTTAATAAAGAGTGCTAGAAAACTCCAATTGAGGAGAATAAGTTTGGTAGTACTAAAAATCCTGCTTTATTCATGCTGTTGTTGGTTGACAATATTTACTATCAATTTTCTATCAAAAACAAGGTATATCAATAAGTTACAGGAAAATAAATAATTTTCGAAGAAACATAATTTTTTGATGCATTCTGAGAGTTTAACGACCAATTATATGGTGGGAATAAAATTTTTGGTCGTATAGTTCCGGTCGTATAGATATTCTTGCCATCAAATTTTTTTCTTTCATATGTACTAACAGTTTAACGACCAACTATATGGCGGGAATAAAAATTCCGGATGTATAGCTCCGGTCATATAGATATCGGTGCTTCCGTATAAATTCTTTTCCAATGTAGTGACGGTTTAACGACCAACTATACAATGAGAATAAAAATTCTGGTCGTATAGATATTAATGCCTTTGTATAATTTCTTTTAACCATAAAAGAGCGCTTCATGGGAGGCAACCTGTGTGAAATAAAGGTTTGATTAAAAAATTTAAGTTTTAGTTTAAATTTATGTTCAATAAAGAATGCTAGAAAACTCCAATTGAGGAAAAGAAGTTCGGTAGTACTAAAAATCCTGCTTTATTCATGCTATTGTTGGTCGACAATATTTGCTGTCAATTTTCTATCATAAACAAGGTTTATCACTAAGTTACAGGACAAGAAATAGTTTTCGAAGAAACATTTTTTTTGATTTACACAGAGAGTTTAACGACCAACTATACGGCGGGAATAAAAAATCCGGGCGTATAGTTCCGGTCGTATAGATATCTTTGCCATCAAATTTTTTACTTTAAAATATATTGAGAGTTTAATGACCAACTATACGGCGGGAATTAAAATTCCGGCCGTATAGCTCCGATCGTATAGATATCGGTGCCTCCATACAATTTCTTTTCCAATGTACTGAGAGTTTAACGACCAACTATACAGCAGGAATAAAAATTCTGGCTGTATAATTCCTGTCATATAGATATCGCTGCCTTTTATATTTCTTTTCCCAGGGACTGACAGTTTAATGACTAACTATACGACGGGAACATATTGTTCCGGCCGTATAGTTGCGCCCGTATAACTGTGCTGCCAGGAGGAAACTCTAACATTTTGACAGAAGGCCAACTATACGGCAGGAATGCATTGTTCCAGCCGTATAGTTGCACCCATATAGTTGCGTCCGACAACAAAATTGCACGGGAAGGTACCTCCAACTCCAAAACTTCAATCCTTTTTCTCTCTGCTGTTGGGGATATACTTTCTGGGTATCCTCACAGTCCTCACTGACCAGGGTGGCCCACTTCGGGTTAGAGCTTTGCTTCACGGGCGGCCTAGTCAGGGAGAAGAGGTGGAGTCCAATCCGGCTACGGGAAGGCCCAGAAGACTTACCGACTTAGGCCCATAGTGTTAGTTGTAGTTCAAGATGTACTATATAACCGACTCTCAGTCGTAGCCGGATAGATCTCTCCTGTAAACCCTAGGCTAGATATCTATATAAGCCGTCCTAGGGAGAGCCTTTAGGGCACCCTCAATAGTCTATAATCTCAACTCGCACAGGCAAACCCTTGTAACCCATATTCTGGCTTTGCCGTATTACTGGATTGCTAGCAGGAGTAGGATCCGTCCAAAGCCGACGGATTCGAACCTGGGTAAACTTGTGTGCTCACTGTCCCGGAACACCGTACGTCTCACACCCCTCTCTTCCGCACACCTCGAGGACCCCCTCATGGCGTACTTGTCATCAATCCGACGATAGTTGGCGCCCACAGTGGGGCAAGTGAGCTTCGGATCTGCATTCCGAGCGGAATCTGCAAGAATCGGAATCGGCGAGACTATCATCGTCGGTCGCATCCTCTACGCCAGCGACGTCCCTCTCATCGTTCTCGACGAGACCTGGATTCCGGCTAGGGAGGCTGTGACTGCCTACACCATCATGTCTTTTGGTGAGATCGATGTTTACATCGGTTTTGCTAAACCTGTCCCACCCACCCCAGCGATGATGATAGAGGCAGAGGAAATATGTGGGTCCCCTTTGTCCGCGGAGGCGGCGGAGTTCCGGATCTCAGGAAAAACTAATCCCACCCAGCCCACACTACTTGTGGAGATAGTGGAGAAATCCGAGCCCGAGGCAGACCTAGCGGTCCAAGTTGAATCTGGAGTGGATCTCCCTGGAGAAGCCGAATCCTAGATCGACCCACCCGCTGAAGTCGAAATCCAGGAGGAGCATAGCAACGACACTGATTTCGGCTCTGATGACACCGGGACAGACATCCCTTTCCTGAGATACACGCTAAGACGCATGATGATGCAAAACTCTGGCGTAGATGAAATCCTCGAGACCATCAAACGTTTCGACGAGGCCGATCGCGAGAGACGCAGGTACCTCAGGAGGCACGCGTCGCACTTCGTCGGATATGTGGGATCCGGATCCGGCTCTACCGATGCTGGAGACAACACCGACTCTGTGCTGGAGGCAATTGGAACAAACGCCGACGTACCCGCATCCTCGGATGAATCAATGACGTCAGCAGATTTCCGAAAGTTCTCCGTGGAATATGATGAGTATAACTCCAAAGCTGCAGAGGAAGGAGAAGCCATGGATGAAGGATCCGGGGAACACTCTCCCAAAGCGCAGGATGACATGGAATTCGGAGATAATCCCGAGGTCGAGATGTCCGAAAGTACCGATCAGAGCTTGACACCGGGAAACGGACCAAATCCGTCTTTTCTACCGGCGCTGCCAAGAAAGCAAAGAAGAAGAACAAGACCCGGGCAAAAGACCCTCCAGCAGAGGAGGTGATTGCCGAGGAATACGAGGAAGACTCGGATGGAGCGCTTATCCCAGACGAGCCCAAAAAAGAAGAATCGATGGATGGACATGTGATCACTGAAGGTGCGTGTAAACTCATCGATGCTGCATTAACCACACCTATTCCTACAGCTGCAGAACTTACTGCTGAAGAACTGGATGAGAGGGCATAGGCCCTAGAAGCGCGTCATCAAGTACTCCACGATGAAGCCAAAAACATTGAGGAGGAAAAGAAATGCATGGCATCTACGGAGAAGTACAACTCCAGGCAATACTAGAAGACCAGGAAGCGTCATACTAATGACAACCAATTCCCGCAAATTCACGCCGTCCTTTTTAGAGAGGAAATGGGAAAGCCTCAGAAAGATAGCAAAGGGGATTGGGTGTACCCAACCCCAGTACATAACACCGTTGTGGCCCGAGAGATTCTATCAGCTAATCCAGGCCTGGAGCAGATCCGGTTGGGCATCAAATTACTCAACAAGGGACTGGAGCAGCAAAAGGTCGCCATGTACGGAAGTCAAAAGCTGGTCTCTGATTCCGACCAGTGTCGCACAGATCCGGCATAGGCTGACGTAAGACCCCAGCATGTTCCGGAGCAGCACCACGCTCCGATCGTCGGGAAGATAATTACTCAAGAATCGGATCTTTGGGACAGCACCATAAAGCTGCCCGTGACTGGCATAACGTTAACCTAGTTGTGGAGCAAGAGGAAATTGCTACACTAAATCCGAGGAACCCACCCCAGCGAGAGTCGAAAGACCGCATGGACGATGATAAAAAGAAATGTCGGGAGGAGGATCGACAAAGAATGCCACCTCCTAGACATGTAAGCCGTCCGGATGACGGGCGAAGGAACGACGGACACCGTGCCGAGACAAGCCGGCAAGGGGCTCGTCACAATGAAGACCCTCCCTGGAACCGGAATAATGACGCTCCGGACGGAGGCCGGCGATCAGCCGGAAATAACCCAGCTACTCCACCCTCTCCGCCAAGTAGCCATCACAACGGCTCCCAAGGAGGCCAAGGAGGGCGTCGTGTTGGAGGAGGTGGTGGCAGAAGCCGAAGTCTGGCTCCAAGGCACCGCAGCCACAGCCGACACTCGGGATGATCTCTATCTCCGAACGACGCAAGGCACAAGATCAACTCCAATTAGAGGCGCGACGCTATGAAAATGATGATATATACGTGGGCCCAAAGTGCTTCGGACCACGCATAAGAGCTACAAGATTCCCAGAAGGATTTGCTATCTCACGACATATCCAAGGCTACGATGGCATTGCTCGGCCAGATACCTGGCTACAGGATTTCTTCCAAGCTTGTTGCATTGCCAAAGGCAGAAACAGCCTGGTCGCAACCCGATATCTCTCACTCATGTTGTGGAAGACGGCAAGATCATGGCTCAATGAACTTCCGGAGAACACCATCCATAACTGGTATGACATGCAAAGTGCATTCTTTTGGAATTTCGAAGGCACATACCGGAGTCCCTGTACGGTTGGAGACCTACAGCGTTGCACCCAAAAAGCTGGAAAAACTTGCCGGGATTACCACGGATGATGGATCGACACCAAGAACTCCTGTGAAGGAGTAAGTGACCAAACTGCGATTGAAGCTTTCATTGCAGGTCTCCCAATTGGTTTACTACATCATCGCTTGAAGTGTGACAAAGTCACTAAGTTGGGAGAGATGATAGAAACAACGAGCAAGTATGCAGATGCTGACGACGATGCAGAGGGATTACTCAACGCCCTAGCTGTGCCACAGTCAGCAAAACAACCAAAGCAACAAGCTCAGAAGTGCAAGAATACCTCGGAAGAGAAACCCAACACGGAAATGGCAGTGGTCGCTGCTACTTTCGGGTCTGGAGGATAGAGGAGGACGCGGCGGAGGCCGTGGGCGCGGCCGTGGGACTTCGAGAGTTCAAGGTAAGGAGACCAGCAACCAGGCAAAACCTACTCTTGGGCCAACATTGCCAATAACCCATGTGTGCATCACTTAGATGCCAATGGGGGCTCGTCGCACACCAACACCGAGTGTCGTTTCAATGAAGACATTAAAAGAGATGATACCGCTGGCTACAAAGCTAAGCGGAAGAAGGGAAAGAAGAATCCCAAAAAAGATAAAGAGACCAAGGAAGATTCTGACATGGAGGAAGTTGATGCTTCAAATCCCAAGCCGGAAGGGAAGAAAAAATTTCCGACCAAGAAAGACACTTATGTCACCTTCCTCGGATCTCAACCAGCAAAGGTCAAAAAGGCAGTGCTACATGAGCTCAATGCAACAGTTCCGGCTGTCCCCCAATTCTTGCACTGGTCGGAAGTGGCAATCACATTTGATCACGCTGATCATCCGCCTAAGTTGCACAGGCGAGGAAAATAGGCCTTAATCGTCAATCCACTCATTGACGGTTATGGTTTCTCCAAGACTCTCATGGGCCAGTAGCAGATATTAATATTCAGATGTCAAATGCTCGCGGATGAAGATCTCGGAAACCTAGCTGAACCACAGCTCTGTGATCTTTCACGGGGTTGTCCTAGGAAGACAAGAAAATTCCCTGGGAGAAATCACTTTGGATGTTACCTTTGGAACTCCAAAGAACTATCGGACGGAGGCACATTCCGTCAAAGTGGTCCCGTTCAAGAGCATGTACCACGCTATATTCGGACGTCCGGCTTACTGGGCTTTTATGGCTCGTCCGTGTTACATTTACAATATGATGAAAATTCCAGGTCCCAATGGCGTGATCACCATCAGGGGAGACCCGAAGAAAGCACGAGAGTGCGAAGATGGAAATTCCGCCTTTGCTGAAGCCGTGCTGCACGCCCAAGAGTATCAGGAGATCAAGAAGAGCATGGATCCGAGATGCCCGCAAAGAAGAAGGAGGTGACAAAGCCAAATCCGGAGTTCAAGGCATCAGAAGAGATGAAGAAGATGCCGTTGAAGGATGATGACCCCTCCAAGGTGACCCAGATAGGCGTAGGCCTAGATAGCGCATAGGAAAGCGCGCTCGTCAAGTTCCTCAAAGCAAATCAAGATATCTTCGCATGGCAGCAATCTGACATGACCGGAGTATCTAGGGAACTTGCTGAGCACTCTTTAAATGTAAACCCGAATGCTAAACCCGTCAAACAGTCCTTACGATGTTTTGGCGATGAAAAGCGTAAGGCAATAGCTAAGGAACTAGCACGGCTCGAGTTAGCCGGATTCATAGAAGAGGTTATCCACACTGATTGGTCGGCCAATCCTGTAATGGTCCCTAAAAAGGACACCACTGATTTAAGGATGTGTGTTGATTATACTGCCTTGAACAAGGCTTGTCCAAAAGTTCCGTTCGCTCTGCCTAGGATTGATCAAGTTATCGATTCTACGGCAGGCTCGGAACTCCTCTGTTTTCTCGACGCATATTCCGGTTATCACCAAATCCAGATGAAGGAATCTGACAAAGTCAAAACTTCATTTTTAACCCCCTTCGGAACCTTCTGTTTTGTTACGATGCCCTTTGGGATAAAGAACGTAGGAGCTACGTACCAGCGCACGATGCAGCATTGCCTCCACGACTAACTCGGACGCAATGTACATGCATATGTGGATGATACCGCGGTGATGTCCAAAAAGAAGGAAACACTGATTTCCGACTTGGAGGAAACATTCGCCAATCTACGAAAATACAACATAATGCTTAATCCGAAGAAATGCTTCTTTGGAATTCCATCCGGAAAACTGTTAGGTTTCATCGTGTCTCAAAGAGGCATAGAGGTGAACCGAGACAAAATCAAGGCTATACTCAATATTTCCAGCCAACTCACCTGAAGGACGTACAAAGACTAACTGGTTGCATCGCTGCAGTCAGTCGGTTTGTAAGCCGGCTCGGTGAAAGAGCCGCACCATTATACAAACTCCTGAAAAATACCAAGGATTTTGTGTGGACCGACGAAGCTGAAGCTGCATTACAAGACCTGAAGAAAGCACTCTCATCTGCTCCTATCCTTGCTGCACCGGAACCACAGGAACCGATGTTGCTTTATCTTGCTGCGACAAACAAAGTCATTAGTATCATCATGGTAGTGGAAAGACCGGAGGAAAATCAGGAACACTTGGTGCAGCGTTCGACTTATTTTGTCAGCGAGGTCCTAACAGAATCAAAACAGCGGTATCCACACTATCAAAAGCTGTCTTACGGTGTTTTCTTGGCATCTCGTAAGCTACAGCACTATTTCCAGGAGCATCCAATTACCGTGGTGAGCATAACTCCCATGAGAGACATAATTAACAACAGTGATGCCACAGGACGCGTCGCCAAATGGGACATAGAGCTTTCAGCTTTTGATATTGAGTATAAACCCCGGACATCAATCAAATCCCAAATCCTTGCCGACTTTGTTGCTGATTGGACAGAGACGAAGGAGAATATGACCCTCCCTGAGTCAGAATATTGGACCCTATACTTTGATGGGTCTAAGGCTCGAGGGGGCTCGGGGGCTGCCGTGGTGCTCAAATCACCCCAAGGAGATAAACTTCTATACGTGTTGCAGATCCACTTCACAGCGACAAATAATATTGTCGAGTATGAAGCACTGCTGCATGGAATCCGGATTGCTAAGGATATCGGCATCCGACGTTTGATGTGTTATGGAGATTCAGATCTTGTTGCTCAGCAAGTGTTGGATATTTGTAATGCAAATAAACACATGGCAGCATATAAGGCTGTCGTGGATGATTTATCTAAATCATTCGAAGGGTTTGAGGTTCAACACATCCCTCAAGAAAAAAAATGAGGAAGCGGATGTACTATATCGGATAGGCTTTGCACGGAAAGATGTTCCCTCAATAAAGGGAGTGGATGAGGAATATCTGACCAAATCTGACTCACCTCTAATAGCAGTTCTGGCTGTAATTCCCAGCTGGACTCAACCCTACCTTGATTATCTGGTAGATGGCAAATTACCCGAAGATGAGGTTCTGAGCCGGCAGATTATCCGACGAGTGAAAGCCTATACTATAGTTAAAGGTGAGCTCTATAAGCAGAGTGTGTTTGGGGTCTTTCAGCGATGTGTATCTCCGGAAGGAGGAGTGGAAATCTTAAGAGAAATCCACAAAGGCGAGTGTGGTCACCACGCTGCTGCCAAATCTTTAGTGGCAAAAGCTTTCAGACACGGTTTTTTCTGGCTTACAGCTCAGGCAGATGCCGAATGGCTAGTCAAGACGTGCAAAGGCTGCCAAAAGTACGCCAAACAAGCTCACGTTCCAGCTGACGAGCTGCGAACAATACCTATAACATGGCCTTTCGCGGTCTAGGGGCTTGGCATGGTAGGACCATTTAAACGGGCTCCAAGTGGATTTACTCACCTCTTAGTGATGGTAGATAAATTCACAAAATGGATTGAGGCTAAACTCGTCACTAGTTGTCATGGAGCAACAGCCAAAAGATTTGTCGAGGATGTTATAATCCGGTATGGTTATCCGCATAGTATTATCATGGACAACAGGAGTAATTTTTCTATGGGAGAATTGGCCAAATTCTGCAATGAACTAAATATCCGGCTTGACATTGCGTCAGTCGCACATCCATAGGCTAACGGACAAGTCGAAAGGGCAAATGGTTTAATCCTACAGAGCCTAAAACCGAGACTCGAAGCACCACTACGGCGTGCTGCGGGGGCTTGGGCAGAGGAATTACCCTCTGTAATATGGAGTTTACGAACAACTCCGAACAGGTCAACCGGATACACACCTTTCTTCTTGGTCTATGGCGCAGAAGCAGTTCTTCCTAGTGATTTGATTCACACTTCTCCTAGAGTGGCCGCGTATATCGAAGAAGATGCCGAGATTTCTCGACAAAATGATCTCGACTTAGTCGAAGAAGTTCGCGTCGTTGCTGAAATGAGATCAACAGCCTATCAGCAAAAGCTACGCAAATATCATAGCCAGAGAGTCCGAAACAGATCTTGCAATAAAGGCGATTTGGTTCTGCGGCTTGTGCAACAAAGAAAGCACAAACTTTCCCTAGTATGGGAATGGCCCTTTTTAGTTAGTCGAGTATTGAATAATGGTTCGTACTACTTAACTGACATGAGGCCAGTCAAAGAAAGACCTGCTACTAAGAAGAGAAAGAGAGCTGGAGGCAGTACAAATCCGGATGAGTTAGATAGACCGTGGAATATTGCTCAGCTATGTTCCTTTTATTCTTAGTTTATCCTTCTTTGTAATCATACATATGTACATGTTCTGTGAGAAATAAAAGTCTTGGTTGCCTCAAGTTTTTTCTGAGAAGTTTTTACCATCTTATTTCCAAATGATCATGTCATAATTGAAAATCCCAGAATACTTGAAAGTACTTTATGCTCATGTTTGTTCTGGTTTAGATTTCCGATTCTAAAAATGCTACCTTTGAGTATACCTCTAAAGTTTCTAGTCTATACTTTGGTTATTTGTCTGATTGCCAGATGCGGGCATTTTCCGAGTAGTGAATTGTTGGTACTGGAAGCCGGCTTTGTTTTCGAGTTTAAACTGGTTTAGCAATTGAGCTCCGTTGCTTGGCAAAGTTTCCGTGCAGAAGGTTTGGCCGGCTCACGAAAGGGACGAGGCGGAAAGCCAGATAAACGGTAAGTATAGGCAAAAAAGTACAAGTGCTTATGTAAACATTTCAGGCACACAAAAAATTGAAGCCAAAAGTGCTAAATAGATTAAAAGCTTAGCACTAGCAAAATTATAGTACTACATATTTATAGACCCATAATGTTTCTCGGAATAATACATTTGTTTCTGGTAATTTATGATGTAGGAGAGGAGGTAGGAGCTGCCGGCTCGCTGGATGCATTGGCCTCGGTTTGATAATGCTCCGAGATGTTCAGATCTGATACGGTCTATTCATTGTCGGAAACTTCAGCTGCTTCTTCCGGAGGCGGAGGCGGTGTGTCCACGCCAGTGAAGAAGGGAGTGTCGTAGCTGGTTAACTCAGCTACGTGACACCCATATCCGGCGCAAGAGTCCATGATGGCCTTGATATCTTGCTCCTGGCCGTCTTCATCCACCTTGCAGTACCCTCTGGTCACTTGCCATATCTCCATGTTTCCATGGTGGCTCATGACCATGGTGAGAGCGTTCTGCGCCGCGGATCACGCGTAGGACATGTTCCAGTCCCGGACGAGCTGCAGCATCTCTTTTGCCTGGTCTTGCACCTGAAAGTCGGACATGCGATGCATGTCTGGAACCTTGAGAGCTTCGCCAATATCCTCAATGGATTAGCAGAAGTCATGAAGCAGATCACTGACTTGGGTAAGCTAGTGGGTGCGAGGCTCGGCAGAGGTGGAGTCCGTCAAGTTCAGAGGACCTATACACATAACGCAAAACGGTTAAGAAAATCTGACATCGAAAGAGTCGAAGAATATAGAAAATTCAAAAAGATGGAAGCATACCGAAGATGACGTCGTCAACTTTCGTCTTCTCTTCTCGAAGACTCCGGAGTTCAGCCTGGAGCGCCTCAGAAAGATCCTTCTCTCTACAAACCTTGTCAGGGGGATGATCACCGGGTACCCCACCCAAATAAGAAACAGGACAGCCGGATCGAGCCCGGCTGACCAGATGCAGCCGGACATGTTAGGATGGGCCGGCTACCACCCAGTAGCCGGATCATGAAGAGGCAACCGGATACGACGACGTAGCCGGATCCAATCAGAGAGACAGGACGACATGCGTATCAGTGCCCGGTACGCCCTGTACGATGACAAGACGGGCAACCACCTGCCCATGCCGAATACTTTGCGTGGTGCGTGGCCTGGAGCAGTGGCCTGGCGTGACAGGGCTCACGGCGTCCACTGTGCCTACGACAGCCATACCGCTCATACACCGAAGGGACAAGCCATGCTGGACACTGTAAATGACTAGTCGGCTGGGACCCACCTGTGGGGCACGCCAGTCGGACTAGCCAGTGAGACCCTTGCCTCTCTTCCTATATAAGGAGAGGCAGGGCCTTAGTAGAAAGGGTTGGTCTCAGTGCATTTAAGGCAGTAGCTAGAGAATACAGCTCGAGGAGCACCTGTAGCTCGTATATCCCACATAGTCAGATCAGGCAGGAGTAGGGGCTTTACCTCACCACGAGGGCCCCGAACCTGGGTACTTCTTGCGTCCCGCTACGCTCGCTTGTATCCAATCCCGCCTGCGGACGCCGTCGATAGCTTCTCTGCTAGTCCCCACACCTCTATCTAACCTCCTCAGGTACTGCCGTTCCCAATACAACGACAGTTGACGCCCACCGTGGGGCCAGATGGCTTCGACCGGAGTCACGTTCTGCACGGGACCCAGCACTTCAGCCGGTGAGCGTGTGGCCTCCGGCCTGGTGCTCACGCTCGGAAAGTTTGACTGCATCATCGACAACGCCTCCTGCTTCGCCGGAACTTCCTTCCCGGCGAACGACACCGTTCTGCTATTCGGCGACCTCCCCATCTACATCGCCACCGTCCCGGAGCGTTTTCCTAGGGAAATCGTCTCTGTCGCGGGGTCGCCGTGCTCAGGCGGCAGCACCTCCGCCGCACCTCGCGGCGTGGAGGTCATGATGGCTGGATCCAGCTCGCAGCCCCGCCAGCCGCGGGATCAAGGTGTGGACGAGGTCGGAACTTCCGCTCTCCCGCAGCCTCGGAACCCGATGGAGGATGCCATTGATTGGCTCCTGACGCCGGTTAACCTCGGGGACAACCCGGAGGAGGCAGATGCCAACTTCCCCATGGAGAGACAGATCCTCCTCCAGGAGGCCATGGAACTGGCAGCAGCCCGCAAGCAACTGGAGATTGCTAGACGCGAGTACGACCGCGCGCACAGCCTCACTCCGGCTACCGCGGAGCCGAGCCAGCGCGGCCAGGTGCGGCGTCAGGGCGGTGAGCTGGGCAGCAGGATGGAGAAGGACAGAGAACCGGATCCCACGCCTGTCCCCACACGGCCCACCTACAGCACACCCATCAAGAACCTGCGCGAGGCGCGAGCCGCAGCAGAAGAACTACCCAGCCTGGAGGGCGAGGAGCGAGCCCGCCAGCACGCTCGTGTCCAGGAGCTCCTCCGCGTCGCGAAAGCAGGCAGCGCCAACCGGCGAGCAGAGGACCTTAGCTACTCCAGAGGAGGCAGGCTACCTGCCAACAGCAGGGGCGCACCACGCGACACCCAGCAGGCGTCCTCTCCTCAGCCGCCTAGGGCCCGCAGCAGGCGTCGCAGCTCTAGCAACATGGGCCAGCCACGCCAGGAGCAGACGGTGAACAGCAACCCGCCACCTCCCCCACCAACAACCAGAGCGCCCAGACCAGCCGGCTCCCGCCTCTCGGGCCGGGTGGGCGCACCCAACCCAGATTGTCCGGATGCGCGCGACCGTATCGAGCTCCTCGCTCAAGCGCGCGTCACGGAGGAGGAAGATTCTACCGGACCGGTTTGTTTCGGACCCCGCATCCGGAACGAGCCGTTTCCGGATAAATTCTCCCTGCCCAGGGACACCCCCAATCTGACGACAGCATGAAGCGAAGGCTGGTGACCGACTATCTTCTGGCGGTCGGCGCCATACGGAATAAGCGCACAGCTGTGCGCTACGTCCCTCTCATGTTAACCGGGTCGACAAGGACATGGCTCAATAGCCTCGTGCCCAACAGCATCAACGCCTGACCTGATTTCGAGAAGGTGTTCATCCGCAACTTCAACGGCACGTACAAGCGTCCGGGGCGCCCGCGCGACCTGGCCCTGTGCGTCCAGGGCGACCGCGAGACCGACCGCGAATACCTCGCCAAGTGGACGGAGCTCCGCAACACTTGCGAGGGCATTCTGGAGAGCCAGGCCATCGGCTTCTTCATCGAAGGATGCCGAGAGGGCACCATGCTTCGCCACCGGCTACTGTGTGACGAGCCGAAGACCATGGCGGAGCTCATGACGGTTGCGGACCAGTACGCCATGGTGGATGCCGCCATGAAAAAGCCCCTCCGAGTAAACGCGGACGGCCGTCCGACTCCCATGGAGCCGGCTCGCGACCGTCCGAGCAACCCGACTGGTGAATCCGGATCCTCCAGACGCCACGACAACGACAACCGGTTCCATGGGGACCGCCAGGCCGGACAGCAAAAGCCTCGCTACCACGCGCGGCAGGTTAATGCTGTGTAGTGCGCCGACGACCGCTGCGCGCAAGGCAGAAGCCCCGGCTCACCTTTGACCAGATGATTGACGGCCCGTGCAAGTGGCATAGTGGTCCCTTCAAATCGGCTACCCACACCACCCGGAACTGCAGCTGGACTCGCCAGCTAAAGGACAAGGGCAGCCAACCTCGTCTCCCGCCTCCCCCACCGGGTGGATCCCCACCACCGGCTAGGGGAGCCGGTAATGATGGTAATGGCGGCAACAACAACAACGGCTACCCCCAGCCGCACGCTGCTTACCACATCTTTAAGACGGAGCAGGACGACAAGCACAGCCGCAGGCGACGCTCCAAGGAGGTCAACGCCATCGTTTCTCTGGTCCCCCAGTACCTGAACTGGTTAGAAACCCCCATCACCTGGAGCCGGGCAGATCAGCCTGAGCATCTGCCGACTCCCAGGGGCTACGCCATGGTGCTCGACCCTCTCATCGTCTCCAACACGCGCACCTGCCGATTCTCGCGCGTCCTCATCGACGGAGGCAGCAGCCTCAACCTCCTCTACTAGTCCTCGCTGGAGAAGCTGGGCCTTTGCGAAAGCGACCTGCGCTCGACTACCACGACGTTCCACGGCGTACTGTCGGGGCCAGCCTACGCTCCGCTGGGAAAAATCCAGCTGGACGTCATCTTCGGAACCGAGGAGAACTTCCGCCGTGAACCAATCTGGTTCGAGGTGGTAAATTTGACGAGCTCCTACCATGTTCTCCTCGGGCGCCCCGCCCTCGCCAAGTTCATGGCCATCCCCCACTACGCGTACCTCAAAACAAAGATGCCAGGACCCGACGGCGTGATCACCATCGCCGGCTGCTTCAGGCGATCGATGGAGTGCGCCTCAGCCGGTTCCAAACTAGCAGAGGCTCTCATCATAGCCGAAGAAAAGCGCGCGATCATGCGCAATGTGGCCATGGCCCAGCAGGACATTCCGGCTAGCAGCAAACCGGCTGGAGAAGGAGCCGTCCAACCGGCAAAGGAGACGAAGAGGATCCTGCTCGACCCCTCCGACCCAACTAAGTTCGTCACTATTGGTGCCGGCTTAGACAACAAATAGGAAGGCGCGCTCGTCGACTTCCTCCGTGAGAATCGGGACATCTTCGCATGGTCTCCCAAAGACATGCCGGGTGTGCCGAGGGAGTTCGCCGAGCACTCACTTCATGTGCGTCCGGATGCCAAGCCGGTCAAGCAACCTCTGCGCCGGTTCGCAGAAGAGAAAAGAAAGATAATCGGTGACGAGATCACTCGGCTCCTCGTAGCCGGGTTCATCATGGAAGTGTACCACCCGGACTGGCTGGCAAACCCAGTCTTGGTGTTGAAGAAGAACAAGACTTGGCGCATGTGTATCGACTACACCAGCCTGAACAAGGCGTTCCCGAAAGACCCCTTCGCCTTGCCCCGTATCGATCAAGTCATTGATTCCATGGCCAGCTGTGATTTGTTGTCTTTTGTAGATTGTTATTCCGGGTACAAGCAGATCCGACAAAACCCGGCTGATCAGATTAAGACATCATTTATCACCCCCTACGGGGCTTTCTGCTATGTAACCATGCCTTTCGGCCTAAAGAACGCAGGCGCCACCTATCAGCGATGCATGCAGAAATGCTTGCACTCGCAGATAGGCCAAAACATGCACGCTTACGTTGATGACGTAGTCATCAAAACCAAGGAGAAGCACACCCTCCTCGAAGATCTGAGAGAGACATTCGGCAACCTCCGCCAGTACCAGATGAAGCTGAACCCGGAAAAGTGCGTCTTCGGAGTACCATCCGGCTAGCTACTCGGTTTCCTCGTATCTCAGCGAGGCATCGAGGCAAATCCGGAGAAGATCGCGGCCATTGAGAGGATGCAGCCGCCCAAGAACCTGCTTGGAGTCCAGAAGTTCACCGGATGCCTGGCCTCCCTTAGTCGTTTCGTCAGCCGGCTAGGAGAGAAGGCACTTCTGTTGTACCAACTGATGAAAAAGACGGACAAGTTCTCCTGGACTTCGCAAGCCGACACCGCGTTTCACGACCTCAAGCGCATGCTGTCCACATCGCCGGTTCTAGCCACACCGGCTAGCAAGGAGCCGATGTTGCTCTATATAGCAGCCACCAGCCGGGTCGTCAGCGTCGTCCTGGTGGTGGAGCGCCCCGAGGAAGGCAAGGCTCAGCCGGTTCAGAGACCCGTTTACTACCTCAGCGAGGTCCTCTCCCTCTCCAAGCAGAACTACCCCCACTACCAAAAGATGTGCTACGGCGTGTACCTGGCATGCACGAAGCTCAAGCACTACTTCCAGGAGCATCCGATCAAGGTCGTGTGCACTGCACCCCTTTCGGAAATCATCGGCAACAAGGATGCCACCGGCCGAGTCGCCAAATGGTCCATCGAGCTCGCCGCCTACTCCATCCAGTACGAGCCCCGTCTCACGATCAAGTCACAGGCGTTGGCGGACTTCCTCGTCGACTGGGCCGAGACCCAGTACCTCCCACCGGTGCCGGATTCAGACCACTGGCGGATGCACTTCGACGGGTCAAAGATGCTTTGGGGCTTGGGAGCCGGCATCGTGCTCACCTCGCCCAAGGGAGACCGGCTGGAGTACGTGTTGCAGATCCACTTCAAGGCCTCCAATAACGTAGCTGAATACGAGGCACTGGCGCACGGGCTCCGCCTGGCCAAGGAGATCGGTGTCAACCGGATCCTGTGTTTCGGTGATTCAGACTTGGTGGTGCAACAGGTGTCCGGGGAATGGGACGCTAGAGATGCCAACATGGCCCTCTACCGGTTCCACATCCAGAAGCTCAGCGCCTCCTTCGACGGGTGCGGATTTCATCACGTCCCCTGCACCAACAACGAGGCAGCCGACGCGCTCTCCAAGATAGGATCCACCAGGCAGGCCATCCCACCGGGGGTCTCCCTGGAGCATCTGCGCAAGCCATCCATCAACCCGTCGCCGGAATCAGATTCCATCGTCTGGGCGGGAAGCGTTCAGGCGGCCGGAGCAGCGGAAACGGAGCCGGCAGAACCGCCAAAGAAGAAAACTCGCGCCAACTCCGGCCAGGCGGTGCCCTCCAGCTCGCAGGACCCGGGGGTTGCCGGCTCGCCCAGTGGCTCGGGGGCTGCCGTCCCGGATATCCCACCCGGACGGCCCCCCGACACCCGTCAGCCAGAGGACAGGAGCGTCCTCGTCATCGGGAAGTGCCATCCTGGGCACGGCCTTTCATGAACTACATCGCCAACAGCGAACTCCCGGACGACGAGGTAGAGGCCAGGCAAATCCGACGCCGCGCACATACATACACCATCATCAATGGCGAGCTATACAAGCGCAGTGTATCTGGTATCTTCCAATGATGTGTTGATGTAGACACAGGCTACCGGCTACTCAAGGACATCCACCAGGGTGAGTGTGGGAACCACACTTTGTTAAGGGCGATAGTCGCCAAGGCGTTTCGCCATGGTTTCTACTGGCCCACCGCCCTCGAGGATGCCGAGCAGCTGGTCCGTGCATGCAATGGGTGCCAACGCTTTGGGCAGCTCAGGCACATGCCAACCTCGGTGCTCAAGACCATACCGATCACCTGGCCCTTTGCAGTTTGGGGCCTCGACATGGTCGGGCCCTTCAAGCAAGCTCGCGCGGGAATGACCCACCTGCTGGTAGCGGTGGACAAGTTCACAAAGTGGATCGAGGCCAAGCCTATCCGGAAGCTTGATGGAGCGACGGTTTTTACCTTCTTCACCGACATCATCAACTGCTTCGGCTACCCCAATAGCATCATCACCGACAACGGCATGAACTTCGCCAAGGGGGCCTTCGCCCGGTTCTGCAGCAACAAGGGCATCCGGCTAGACCTCGCCTCCGTTGCACATCTACAGTCCAACGGGCAAGTCGAACGAGCAAACGGCTTGGTGCTAGCCGGCATCAAACCACGTCTCATCGAGCCGTTGGAGCGGTCACCCGGATGCTGGATCGAAGAACTTCCGGCTGTGCTATGGAGCCTCCGCACCACACCAAATAGGTCAACCGGCTACACGCCATTCTTCCTGGTCTATGGATCGGAAGCCGTCCTCTCCGCCGACATCGAATTCGACTCCCCTCGCAAGCTCCTCTACGACGAGCAGGCCAACAAGGAGGCGCAGGAGGACAGGGTGGATCTCCCGGAGGAGGCCCGCGAGCTGGCCCTGTCCAGATCTGCCCTGTACCAGCAGTGACTACGCCGCTACCATTCAAGCCGGATTCGCCCAGTCGCATTCCGCGAGGGCGACCTGGTTCTCCGGCTGGTGCAAGACACGAAGGGCATGCACAAGCTAGCACCACCCTGGGAGGGCCCCTTCATCATCAGCCGGGCGCTGCCCAACGACTCCTACTACCTCATCGACGCACAGCAGCCGCGCAAGAACAAGATGGACAAATCGGACGAGGAGACCGAACGTCCTTAGAACGCGGCCCTGCTGCGCCTGTTTTACACCTAGTCGCCAGGCAGTGTATGTATCCCGAAAACCTCATGAATGAAAATGCGGACTCCCACGAGAATCTCGGGGGCTCCTTTTAGAAATGTGTACGCACCTGTTCTTCGGTTCAAGTTTTCCGGCTCCGGCAACCCCCTACCCGGGGGCTCGCCGGCTGGCCCGGCCTGTTAAGCCAACAAACCGGCTGAGTAGTGTGCGATGATGTCAGAGGCCCACTCTTCGTCTCAGCTACAGACCGCAACCCGGCTGTCCGGCTAGCAAGAGCAAAAGCCCGAGGCATCCCACATGAAAAACGGGGAAGAGGCATGACAGATCGGGCGTCCCGGCCCCACAACTAGCTCAAACCAATCCAGCTTCTAAGCCGCTAGTACCGTGCGTAATGTACTGTCAGCTCCCTTCGATTACGGCTGCAGACCGCAACCCGGCTGCCCGGCAAGGACGCAGCAAAAACAGCAGAACACACAAGAAGGCGACTAAGTGTCTAGAAAGGAGCAAGCCAGTTTTTGAAAAAATAAGCCGTTTTCCGGCTATGAATTTACAGACTAACCTATTAACCTGTGAAGATGTATGTGTATGCATATGTGCGTTCTTGTCCGACTACTTCGAGTCGGAATTCAGGAGAAGGAAAGAAGATTCGAAGTCCTTGCCTTCATCAAGCGCTCCGAATCTCGGGGGCTACACCTTAGGTGCGCGCACCTCAGTGGAATCTTGTAGTTCTGACCGACTAAGGGCGTTTAGCGGCCGTTGAGCCAGTGAGGGCAAGGGCGGAGCAAGAAAGACAAGAAAGATTGAAGCACCGCTACGCCAGCTACTCAATCTCGGGGCTACACCAGTGGGTGCGCGCGCCCCCTTTGAATGTTAGTTCTCTGTGAAGGCGTCCAGCCGACGAAAGCAGCCGACTGGGACGAGGCCAGTCGGATAAAGTTAGAAGAGTGAAAAACAAGGAAGATTCGAAGCACCTGGCTACGCCAGCTACTCCGAATCTCGAGGGTTACACTCATGGAGTGCGTGCCCGCCTAATCGGAGGTGTAGTTCGTCCGGCTAAAAGTGTGTAGCCGGACGAGGTTAGCATGGCGAAGTGAGCCGGCAAAATATCAAAAGAAGATTCAAGACACAAGACTCAAGAACTCAACATTAACAAGCAAAAGGGAGACGAAGCTCCCATAAGTTACCCGGCACCAAAGATAACCGGTACAGACAGACAAGTCTCACGAATAATCTAAGACAAGACAAATACACCCAGCATCCCGGGGTAGCAGCTAAATGACAGGACCTTTGCCGTGGGGGTTCTTGGCGGCGAAGATGGGGCGGGTGGAGCAGTGCTCGTTCGGATCCGGGCGCTAGCGGCGCGGACCGGAGACTCCACATCCGGAGTGTCGGGGGACTCCGAGTCGGTGAGCACCTCGTCCGGATCCACGTAGTCGGCGATCTTGATGGCGGACCCGCGAAGCTCCGGATGGGCTTGACGGATGGCGGCAAGATCAGCTCCGGCACGGAAGCCCCCGTCGATCTTCTCGACGCGAGCATCCTTATACAAGGAAAGCATCAGCGCCAGGGCCATCTCCGCTCCACCCCGCGCCGTCAGGTCCCGCAGCCGGTCCACCACAGCCGGTACCTCCCCCACCTTCGCCGCCAGCTGAGCCATCGTCTCCGGAACCAGAGCCTCCGGCCACATGAAGGAGAAGACGTCCCGCGCCGCCTGACGAAGCTTCATAGCTTCCTCGCCAAGAAGGACGACGAGCTCCTGAGCCGTCAGCTGCGCTCCCGGCCAGTTCTCCTGCAGCCGGTTGTAGGCCAGTAGGTCTATGCCGGGGTAAAAGGCTGTCAGAAAAGAGGAGTCAAATCCGGGTACCGGATCCAGAAAGAAAAGAAGACGGAAGAAGGAACTCACCTTTGGCAGTGTGGCCAACCTGCATCAGCTCCTCCACCAGCGCCTTCTCCTTGACTGCTAGCCGTTTTATCTCTTTCTCTTGGTCCTTGTTCTGGGCCTCGAGAAGGGAGAAGGCTTCGGCTCGGCTAGCAAGCGAGGCGTCGCGCTCCTTGACGGTGGCCTCCAAGTCGTCTACTTGCGCGTGCCAGTCCTTGTTTTGCAAGCGCAACGTGGAGTTGGACCTGCTCAGCCGGTCGTTCGCTTTCTTCAAGCGATCGATCTCGCGCTGGGCGCACACGAGGACAGCTGCAACGAAGCCGGCTATTAATATAAAAAAAAATAGAGCTAGACGGATAAAGCGAACTTACTCTGGGAGGTCCCGTTGGCGGCAGCAAGCTTCTGCTCCAGGGTCCGGTTCCCACCGGCTGTGGCCTCAAGCAGCCGGATCTCCTTCAGCGCCAGCTCGAGCGTGGCGGCAAGATCCGACAGCGAAGCAGCGGAGGAGGCGTCGTTGTCCACGGCGTTGACGGCCAAGGACTCCTTCGCCGCGAGCACCGCTGTCCGCCACTCCTCCCCGAGCTCCTCGTCGGAGTTGTCGTTGCCAACAACGACGAGCTCCGTGCCAGCAGCCCCCCGCGCGCCCGCGGAGGAACCTTCCAGCTGGGAGTGATCCGCTTCCGGCTGGGGACCCTCCGGCTGGGAGGGGGCAGCCGGTTCAGCTTGAGGAGGAGAGGGAGGTTGCACCTCAGAGGAAGGAGAGGCGCCGGTTGGATCAGTCGGGGCGCGAGGCGGCGACCCGGCTGGCGTCCGAGCCGGGCTCGCGGCGCCGAAGGAAACCAGCGCGCTAAAGGGAAAGAGGAAAAGGCAAGAGCAAAACAAGCTAAAGTCAGAAAAGCAAGGAAGAGGACAAACAAACAGAAAGCACCAAGGGATGGGGGAGAAAAACCTACCCCGGCACGACCGGGGGCGGCCCTTTCTTCCAGCCAAGACGGCTTGGTGGCAGGGCACCGGTCCGGCTCCTCCGCCGCAGGCCGGCGGGAGCCGGAACGGCTGGAGCCGCTCCCACCTGCTTCGCCATCCGCCGCAGAGCGCGTCACCGGCTCCACGGTCGGCCCGGCCTCCTCCTCCTCGTGCACTTCCGCATGCGGGTCAGCGGCTGGCTCGTCGTTCCGGCTGGGGAAGGCGTCGCCATCCCCATCCGATTCCTCGCCGGATCGCTGAGCGCGCGGCTCGGGCAAGTTTGGCGCGAATACCTCCAGGGGAGCCTCGCCCTCCTCACGAAGGATGCAGGCGAACATCTGACGAACGCAAGAGGTCAACCAGACAGAACAAGAAGATAACACAGGGGGAATAAGCAAAATTTCGGGCTACGAGAACTTGCCCGGGGCGCGCGGTTCTCCCGGCTGTAGGGCTCCAGGCCGAACTTCCAGTTCTTTGGCAGCCGCTCCTTGCTGATCGTCCACAACCACTCCTTCAAGTTGTGGTAGCGGGGATCGCGGCGCGACAACCAGGTCGGGTCCAGCCGGCCGGAGTAAAAGCACATCTTGTGCGCCCGCTGCTGTAGCGGCATCATCAGCCGGGACATCCAGCTGAGAGTGATGTCCCGACCGATTAGCTGGCAGGTGACAAGGGAGTGCATGCGTGCCAGCATCGCATCCGTCTCCGCCTTGTCGCCGTAGATCTTCAGGTCCTAGTGCTGCCGGCTGGACTCGACGTCTTGGAAGGCCGGCAGGTTTATCCGGTCGACGTTGGTGACATTCTTGACGTAAAAATACGACTGCTGCCACAGCCGTACCGTGTCCTAGAGCAAGAATTTTAGGTAGCCGGATTGGGTGCGGGAGTATATGGAGGCACCGCCGCAGACGACTAGCGGGCCCTTTGTGTACTGCACCTGTGGCCGAACTCGGAAGAGCTGGCAGAAGAGCCCGAGATCCGGCTGGATCCCGAGGTAACTCTCGCAGAACGCCATGAAGTGCACCAGTGTTCCGATTGCGTTGGCACCGAGATGGTGGAGGCGGAGATCGAAGAAGGCCAGAAACATTAGAAAGAAGGGATGCAGCGGCAGCGCAAACCCGCGCGCCAGGTGCGAGAGGAAGATGACGCGCTCCCCATCCGCCGGATGCGGCGACACTTCCCCGGCCGGTGCCAACCGCACCGCCACCTCCTCCGCCGGCGGGAGGACGCGGGTTGCGCGATACTTCGCGATCTGGTCCTCGGTGACGGAGGAGCCGCACTAGGATCCGCAGTCAGCAGCCATTTCCGGCTGAGGGAGAGGAGCAGCAACGGAGGAGTAACGGTGGCCCGTAACGTCGACGGCGGCGAGCGGGCGGCGCAGAAGGGAAGAGCGTAGGAGCAAGAGCACGCGAGGGAGAGAAAGATTGCAGCGGGGGAGCAAAGGAAAAGAACTGCCTCCCCCGCGGCGTCCCTTTAAAGGGTCGGAAGGGCAACTGCCGGTAGGGCCACATGGCGCGCATCCGGGCAACCCACATCCCAACCGCCGCCTAGATCCCGTGTGCCGGGACAGTATGCGCAGAAGATCCTGGAGCGAGAACCGAAGCGCCGGACAGCAGTTCCCTGAGGCGACGTGCGACGGGACGTTACGCTGCCTGCCGCAGAGCAATGATGGCGTGTCTTGTAGTGGCGGCGTCAAAGCGACATCACGGGTAGCGCAACCGCCAGGCTCAGCCGGATGAAAATTCGAAAAGCAAGAAGGAGCGCTCGCACATTTCGCCTAAGGGCGGAATCCACACGCGCTCGGGGGCTAGTGTCAGTGGGATGATCCCCGGGTACCCCACCCGAATAAGAAACAGGACAGCCGGATCGAGCTCGGCTGACTAGATGCAGCCGGACAGGTTAGGATGGGTCGGCTACCACCCAGTAGCCGGATCATGAAGAGGCAGCCGGATACGACGACGTAGCCGGATCCAATCAGAGAGACAGGACGACGTGCGTGCCGATTGGTGCACGCGGCGACAAGACGGGCAACCACCTGCCCATGCCGAAGACTTTGCGTGGCTGACGCTGGAACAGTGGCCTGTGTTGACGACGGGCTCGCACGACGTCCACTGTGCCTACGACAGCCATACCGCTCATACACCGAAGGGACAAGCCATGCTGGACATTGTAGATGACTAGTCGGTTGGGACCCACCTGTGGGGCCCGCCAGTCGGACTAGCCAGTGAGACCCTTGCCTCTCTTCCTATATAAGGAGAGGCAGGGCCTTAGTAGAAAGGGTTGGTCTCAGTGCATTTAAGGCAGTAGCTAGAGAATATAGCTCGAGGAGCACCTGTAGCTCGTATATCCCACATAGTCAGATCAGGCAGGAGTAGGGGCTTTACCTCACCACGAGGGCCCCGAACCTGGGTACTTCTTGCGTCCCGCTACGCTCGCTTGTATCCAATCCCGCCTGCGGACGCCGTCGATAGCTTCTCTGCTAGTCCCCACACCTCTATCTAACCTCCTCAGGTACTGCCGTTCCCAATACAACGACAAAGCTCATTGTTGAGATCCGAGATTCTCTGATCTTGAACTGCAATCTTACGATCACGTTCATCAGTAGCCATGGAGGAGGATTCGAGAATTTGAGCGATGCTCTTCTCATGATCTGCCTTGAGCTTATCCAACTCTTGGCGAAGTTCTTTATTCTCCACCACCAGGGTTTTTAGGTTCTCGGCCTCTTCAATCATAGCGCATGACTGTTTTACCAGTGCTATAAGACAAAAGAACAATAGTTCAGCAAAAAATATTCGGCTATGAAAACATAAAACAAGTTTTGAGTCTCGGAATGTTTACCTTCGGCCTCATCCTTGGAAACCTTCATCTCAGCATTCTTAAGTCGGAGAGCTCGGATCTCTCTCCGCTTGATGCAAACATTCTTCAACAAATCCTGGTTATATGAATTAACTTTCTGTAAGTGAGAATACCCAGAGTCAGAAGTCTACTAAAGACTCGGGCTAATATTGTTACTAATATCAGCATGAGCCTTGGGGGCTACACTAGTTCATTCTTTGGCATCCTAAGGAAGCATAAACCCGGACTGTATATCCTACTTCATGCTTGGGGGCTAGAGGATATGATATAAAGTATAATAAAGAAAATCATGAGTTGAAATTCCGACTTACATGATGTTCATGTGTAAGCTTGCTCATGCACATGTTCACCTCGGTGGTAACCTTCTCGGCGAGGGTGAGTGGAATAACCGGAGGTGGTGGAAGCACACCAGCTCTAAGTCCCTCGTCGCAAAGGCGAACTTGTTTAAGAAGGTTGGAGTACTTGATGTCCTCCACTTCTTGTGCTTCTTCTTTGGCAGAGGGATTTCGGCTCTCTAGGCATTGCCGGGCCAGAAGCTAGATTTCTTCTACAGATTTCCAAGAAAAGCCAAATTTGGCAAGTCCCGGATTGTTCAGGAGGTTTTCGGCAAAGGTCTTTGCCGAGGGATCATTACCCGAAGAGGGTTCACCCTTATCTAAACCTGAGCCACCCATGGTGGCGTCAGTCTGTGATTCAAGGATCGCTGGCCCCGTTGAAGGAGCCGGATCTTCTACGACAACTAGTGATGGAGTATTCACCAGCGTTGAGGAAGGTTGAGGAGCAGGAGTCGGAGGATCCGCAATAGGAGAAGCTATAGTCAGCTTCGTCTGCCGCAAGGGCTTCAAAGAAGTTCCCTTCCCCTTGCCCTTGATGAGCTGCTTAGCTCTGAGAGTGTAATAGAATGGAAAACATTACATCTCGGAAGAAAATTCGAGTAAGGTACAAAGGCGGAAGTTGTGTTGAAAGTTACCTCTTCACGACTAGCACCTCCTTTGTGCCAACAACCACTGTCAAAGCTTTGCGCTTCCTGGGCACAACGTTCGGCAGTGGAACCAGTTCCGCCTCCTAAGAAAACTCCGGAGGATATCCCTCGATAGGAGCCAGTTGTTGGGGGGATACCCCCGGGTAGGGTCACGCCGGGGTATAAAGGCCGAGTTAGCCGAGGTACGGCAAGGTCAAAGCGAATGCTGGCCGAGTCACCTCAAGGCAGGCCGAATCTCGGGGTAACCCGACCAGGGGATGTTCACCTAACTAGGCCTCAGCCGACTTATATCGTAAGTCGGTGAGATATATCTAACTTGTATGCAGGAACAGGCATGGCCGGATCAACTATGTACGACCCGGGTTATATCAAGCTTGTAGGAGAAGGAAGGTATCTCGCTGGTCAAAGGTGACCACTGTACGCAGAGCATGAGCGAAGCGGACAGAGGCAGGACCACCGAGGCGTGGCCGACAAAGGTGACGATGCCTATGTCGGATGACACAGGCGCTGCAGAGGCTCACGTAGCCTCTGCATGGATGACGCGGGGGAAAAGTGACCCGGTCGGCTTACTATTTTCGGAAGAGGCATATTCCCTAGAATATGCCTCCACGTATGGCCTAATTGGATACCTAGCCACCCCTATATAAGGAGGGCTAGGGACTCTGTAGAAGGGGTTGATCTCTAGTTGGTTAGATTTTACTTGGTTCCAGAGGGCTAGCTAGTGGTGAGAGTAAGAGAGCTCCTTCTTCGTCCTCTCTCCAATACAGCTCAAGGAGCACTTGTAATCTGTGGAAGTGAATCAAATACAAAGCTTCTGTGTGTGGAATCACCACACTATCCCTCCCTGGATTCCCCTAGTGCATTTAGTCCCCACCTTTAGCCTATCCATGGCATCTGCCGTGACACCACCACGACACCAGCTGCGACTCGGGGAGATCGGCAAGCTGAAAAGAAGGAAGTATCTCAGTATTGCAAAATAACTTAAAAGGTGAAACACATAAAAGGGTTTATTATTGAAGCTTACCGGAACTACAGGGTCTTCCGCTGTATGCATGTCCAGAGACAAGTCCGGAATCTTTCTTTCAATCTGCTCCTTGATCAACCATTTGATCTAGCTTATGTAATCCTGTGGCTTTAAAGCCTTAGGACTGATGCGGAGGGAATCATTCTTCGACGCCGTGATGGAGTGCATCAGACGGTCGCCGTGGTATTGGAGAGGCTGGATCCGGCGTGCGACCCAGCACTAGACCAGGTCGGATCCTTTCAAGCCCTTGTGTTTTATCAGGTATTCGATCCGCCTCTTAGCAAGGATCAGATCGTCACTGAGAGCCGGAGGATCCTCATCCCAAGATGGAAGGGCCGTGGCGGCTCCGTCGATGAAAGCCGGCAAAGCAGTAGTTTTGCCGGGAGTAGGAATGTCCTTATGGTAAAAGAAAGTGGCCAGCCATTGTTTAAGCGACTCACTGGAATAAATGTGAGGATAACTATGCTCGCGTCTAACTGAAAGGCTAATAGTGCCGGTAATATAAGGATTACCGGCAATGATGGAGTTTCTCCGGACATGAAAGTAATACCGGAACAAAGTAAGACTCGGCCTAATGCCGATATACCCCTCGCACAAAGCTACGTAAGAACTCATCTCTAAGATGGAGTTCGGGGGGAGATGGTGGAGCTGAACGCCATAGTGATCTATCACCTCGGAAAAGAAATCCGAGGGAGGGAAAGACAAACCTCTGTCGAGGTGGGTGCTGAAGTGTACCCGCTCGTCGGCGTGCGGGTTGGGGATGGTTTCTCCGAAGCCACTCCGCTAGTCGCCGGCGTGGAGGAGACCTTCATTCTCCATGCCGTGGAGCTTCTCGTCATCGAGGAGACATGAGATCCAAACCCCACGGTTGCTATCTTTCTCCGCCACCGCCACCGCCGTTGCCGCCGCTATGAAGCCAGCCAAGCCGGAAGATGAAGAAGAAACCATTTCTTCGGTGCGCCGGTGACCTTGGATGGGCGGCGCTAGGAATCTGGGAGGCGGGAGAGCTCTGTGCGCAAGGGAGAAGTGGAGGAGAAGGAACGGTAAGGGAACAGGTGAAGATGGGAGAAAGAGAATCCTCACCCCTTATAACCACCTAACTGCGCCAAGATTCGTGCAAACGACACTGTATAAACGCCACGTGCTGTGGAAGGAACTGGGAAGGACCCACGCGATGATTACGTCGCCTCGATCTCCGTGTACACATTAAAACGACGCCTCGGTTCCGCAAACGGCAGACCCACCAACGGTCGTGCTGACAGGATGTTTGTCAGATGACGTGACTTGACCATGACCAGTGTCAGATGACGTCAGGGACCAAGTTCCGGCTTAGTTTGAATATCAAGTTGGAAAACCCGAATAATGTACTAATATGTACGACTTATTTTCGAGACCCGGATCGCATCTTTTGTTTTGAAGTTTTAGGAACTCTTCAAGATTCTGCAAGACAAAGATCAAGCTAGATGATGAAGAATCTGACTATGGATCTTGGAGACTTCCGGGGGCTGTTGGGGATATACTTTCCGGGTATCCTCATAGTCCTCACTGACCAGGGTGGCCCACTTCGGGTTAGAGCTTTGCTTCACGGGTGGCCCAGTCAGGGAGAAGAGGCGGAGTCCAATTCGGCTACGGGAAGGCCCATAAGACTTACCGACTTAGGCCCATAGTGTTACTTGTAGTTCAAGATGTACTCTGTGACTGACTCTCAGTCGTAGCCGGATAGATCTCTCCTATAAAACCTAGGCCGGATATCTATATAAGCCGTCCTAGGGAGAGCCTTTAGGGCACCCTCAATAGTCTACAATCTCAACTCGCACAGGCGAACCCTTGTAACCCATATTCTGGCTCTGCCGTATTACTGGATTGCTAGCAGGAGTAGGATCGGTCCAAAGCCGGCGAATTCGAACCTGGGTAAACTTGTGTGCTCATCGTCCTAGAACACCATACGTCTCACACCCCTCTCTTTCGCACGCCTCGAGGACTCCCTCATGGCTTACTTTTCATCAATCCGACGACATCTGCTACCTCCAAACTCTCTCAAAACCTCAAGAGATATTCATCTCTGCTCAGTTCGTTCGATTTCCTCGCACACAAGTGATCTACGGTATGTTTCTCCTTTGATCCTCCAATTACTTTTTGCAAATTCATCTTCGATCTATTGTCATTATCAATCTAGGGTGAGACCTACTATGAATCAAGGAGATTCTTTAGTGTGCTATGATGAGGAATATGATGTACTTACTGTTGTTGGATCAAAAAGTTTTATTTTTGTATTTCTTCAATATTTTAGATGATGAGCACAAGGAGCCAAACTCATGCTCTTGCCACCGCTAGCACTTCTCGGGTTTTCGCTCAAGAATGCATGGGGATACGGTTCAGGAATGAGCTCCAACGTGATCGCTTCAACATGATCAAGAACCGCGAAGTGAAGGCCATCAAGTGGGCTTGCCCCATTATATTGAACCAACTCGGTATTTTCAATGACTTAAATTTACTTTGCAATAGAGCTGGCCTGCAAAATTTTGTGTACAATGATGTGCCTACTTATCGCCGCTTAACTATTGAATTTCTAAGTTTGTTGCAAAGCACCGTTAAACAATGGCAAGGAGAGGACACTATTTCTTTCTGACTTATGAACAACAACTACACTTTAACATTAGATGAATGGTGCGCATGCTTTAATTTGCCAAACAATGATGTTAATGCCTTACGCGCATCCTTTAATGGCTTAGAACCTACCCCTGAACAATACTATAATGGAATGAGTTTCACTACTAGACTAAACAAGGGGAAGAATATTCAACATCCCGCAATTTTCTATTTGTTCTATGTTATTGCTAACATCTTGCAAGTGAAGGAAATATGCCCTGAGAGGCAATAATAAAGTTGTTATTATGTATTCCTTATATATGATAGATGTTTATTTTGCATGCTAGAATTGTATTGATCGGAAACATCAATACATGTGTGTTTAATAAACAAAAAGGGTTCCTAGTTATGCCTCTCTTATAGACTAGCTTGTTGATTAACAAGATGATCAAGGTTTCCTGATCATGGACATTGGATGTTGTTAGTAACAAGGTCACACCATTGGTGGAATGATGTGATGAACATTCATCCTAAGTATAGCATTACCATCAAGTCATTATGTTTATATTGCTACAACATCATACGAAGTAATCTTTATCCTTAGACCATGAGATCATGTTAATTGCTAACACCTGAAGAGTATCTTGATAACATCAAACGTCACACCATAACAGGGTGACTATAAAGATGGGTTTAGTGCTATGAAGGTGTTATGTTGAGGCTCATGGATCAAGAGTAGAATTTGTCAATCCCGATGACAGATAGATATACTCTGGGCCCTCTCGGTGATATCACATTGAGATAGCTTGCAAGCAAGTGATGTGATCACTAGAATGTTATATCACGAGAACGAGAAAAGAGTGCATGTCGGTAACGAGATCAAGCTAGGTATTTGGATACCGATGATCAAATCTTGGACATGTATTATATCATGAGACAAAGGGATTAAATTACAAGCGTTAAAGTTTCTCACGATCACAGAAGTCATCGTTAAATATGCAGGAGTTAGTATGGATCTCCAGTTCGGCTTCTGACTATTGATCTGAGAGGAGTCTCAATCATGTCTGCATTATTCGCGAACCGTAGGGTGACACACTTAAGAGTTACCGGACACCATTTTGGAGCACATATGTTTTAGACGAAAGAATTGCAAAGCGCAGGAATTGTTTCGATAGAAACCGGAAATTGTTTCGGGTGAAATTGCAGAAAGTGGTTCTGCATGTGATATTGAAATATTGCAAGGGGCTATATGTGAATGTTTGTTAATTAAAGTAATTAAAAAAATTCTGAATAAATTTAATAAAAGAGTTTTATTAAATGAGAGAGCATTAAACTTGGAGAATTTTAATGCATTTAAAGTAGGGACTTTAAAGGGGAATGTGAAGAGGCATTTTAATGTGGAGGGGTTACCACCACATGAATGGGGGAGGTGAGGGGTCACCCCCCATGCGCCAGCCATGGAGAGAGGGGGTACCCCCTCCTCCTATAAAAGGCCACCCTCTTCCTCCTTCTTCCTCACACCTCCTCGTGAAGGATCTCTCTCCCCCTCTAGAATTATTCCCCCATGCTGCTTCCGCTGGATCGCTGGAGCGAGGAGGTGGAGGTTGTCCGGTGTCTTGAATGTGTGTGCGAGTACGGATGCGCTGCTGAGTTGCGGCACTCGGACTTCCTCACGATCTTGAGATCGGCAAGTGTACGACTACATCAACCACGAGTTCCTACTCGTTAACAAAACTCGCTGTCTTCAAGGGTAAGTTCTCGTTGGATGTATATCCACCCGTTGCTTTGTACCTAGTAGATAGATCTTGGGGTGTAGTTCTCATCGTAGGAATTTTTTTTTCTATACTGCGAACCCAGCAGTGGTATTAGAGCCTGATCTATGCGTAGGTGCTTAGCACGGGTAGTACACATATGTTTATATGTGGGCGATGATGATCATGTTATTGCATCTTCTATGTATTTTGGATATTGGTGGCATAGTGGGATGAAGCGGCTCGGACCAACCTTACATGTCATCGTACATGAGACCGGTTCCACGACTGACATGCAACTTGTTTTGCATAAGTGGCTAGCGGGTGTCTGTCTCTCCTACTATAGTCAATATCTGATTTACAACGAGTTGCTAATAACTTGGTTATCCTCGTTGTGGTTCATGTTCGTAGGTAAGAACGGTTCTATCTCCGAAAGCCCTAAGCCACGTAAAACTTACAATTGATAAATTAGAGGCGTCTAGTTTAGATCGTTGCTGGGCTAGTGTATTGATATGGTATTGTTGTAAGTAGATGTATGATAGATACTCTTACAACACATTCAACATGTAAGTTCCATAGACCTTGTCCTTACACACAAAGGCATGATAGAGATCATACCACGATGCAAATGATAGAGATCAAATGCATGGACCATATCATCTCACTTTACACATTAGATGTTAGCATCTTATACTGCTAGTTTGGCGCTTTTGGTAGCATTGTAAGATGATCCCTCATTTAGATATCAAGATAAAATGTGTTCTTCCTTGAGTATGCACTGTTCTATGGATCGTGTTTCGAGACATCACGTGATGATCGGGTGTACTCGACTCTACGCTTTCATACAACGGGTGTAAGACAGTTTTACACACGCGAGTACTAAGGTTCTTACTTGGCGAGCCTAGCATGTATAGACATGGCCTCGGAACACGGACCGAAAGGTTAAGCATGAGTCATATAGTTGATATGATGCCCATATAGATGCTCGCCTTTGAAGCTACACCGACTCACGTGATGATCGAACTTGGTGTAGTGGATTTGGTTCATGTAATCACCAAAAGGACACGAGGGATGTCGTTTTTGAGTGGGAGTTCATTAGTAATTTGGATTAGTTGAACTCAATCTATCATAAAATTAGTCTAAAGAAACTTTACAAATTCTGTTGTAGATGGCACCACCTGCTTTTAATTTCAATGTGTTCATGGAGAAAGAGAAACTTGCTGCGAATGGTAGCAACTTCACCAACTGGGCTATGAATTTGAGGATTCTCCTCACTGCTACACAAAAGCAATATGTGCTAGATGCGCTAGGCCCCCACCAGCTCTGATGCCTGACGAGGAAATGAATGTCTATGTGACTCGTCGGGAGGACCTAACAGTTCATTGCGGCATCTTGTATGGGCTAGAGCGAACTTGAAAGCGTTTCGAAAATGGCAATGCCTTTGATACCATGGGAGAATTGAAAATGATTTTCGATACCCATGCTGCCGTAGAGAGTTATAATGCTACTGAAAAGTTCTTTAGCTGCATGATGGAGGAGAACAACTTTGTTAGTGAGCATGTACTCAAAATGTCTAGGTACGCCGATAAGCTTGTGTCCTTGGGAATAACGATTCCCATTGACTTGGGCATACATCGTGTTCTCCAATCTCTACCACCTAGCTACAAGAGCTTCGTGATGAACTATAATATGCAGGGCATGAAGAAGACTCTTCTTTAGCTTCTATCAATGCTTAAGACTGCAGAAGTGGAGATTAGGAAAGAACATCAAGTGTTGATGATCAATAGGACCACCGGTTTCAAGAAGGACAAGAAAGGCAAGCACAAGGGAAAGAAGGGTGGAAAATCTGTTGCCGCACCTGAAAAGAAACCTCGAGCTGGCCCTAAGTCTGACACCGAGTGCTACTATTGCAAGGGGACTGGGCATTGGAAGCGCAACTGCCCCAAGTATTTAGCGGACAAGAAGTCCGGCAAGGCAAACAAAGGTATATATGATATACATGTTATTGATGTGTACTTGACTAGTACTCACAGTAGCACCTGGGTATTTTATACGGGATCGGTTGCTAATATATGTAACTCGATTCAAGGGCTACGGAACAAGCAACAACTAGCAAGGGATGAGGTCACAATGCGGGTCGGCAATGGATCAAGAGTTGATGTAATCGCCGTCGGAACGCTACCTCTCAATATGCCATCAGGATTAGTTATAAACCTGAATAATTGTTATTTGGTGCCTGCACTTAGCATGAACATTGTATCCGGATCATATTTGATGCAAAAGTGGTTATTCGTTTAACTCTGAAAACAATGGTTGTTCGATTTATATGGATAATATCTTTTATGGTCATGCACCTATGTTGAATGGTTTATTTCTGATGGATCTCGATAGTAATATTACGCACATTCATAATGTTAATGCTAAAAATATTAAACTTGATGATGATATATCTGCATATATGTGGCACTGCCGTCTAGGTCATATTGGCATTAAACGCATGAAGAAACTCCATTCTGATGGAATTTTGGAATCACTTGATTTTGAATCATTTGATACATGCGAGCCATGCCTTATGGGCAAGATGACTAGAACGCCGTTTTCCGGTTCAATGGAACGGGTGACAGATTTATTGGAAATCATACATACTGATGTGTGTGGACCAATGAGTGTGTCGGCACGAGGTGGATATCATTATTTTGTTACTTTCACGGATGATTTGAGTAGATACGGGTATATCTATTTGATGAAACACAAATCTGAAACTTTTGAAAAGTTCAAGGAATTTCAGAATGAAGTGGAAAATCATCGTAATAGAAAGATCAAATTTCTACGGTCTGACCGTGGAGGAGAGTATCTAAGTTACGAGTTTAACACACATATGAAAGACTGTGGAATAGTTTCACAACTCACGCCTGCCGGAACACCACAACGTAATGGTGTGTCGGAACGTCGTAATCGTACCTTATTGGATATGGTTCGATCTATGATGTCTCTGACTGACTTGCCACTATCATTTTGGGGTTATGCACTGCAAACAGCTTCATTCACTTTACATTGGGCACCATCTAAATCCGTTGAAATGACACCGTATGAATTATGGTTTGGAAACAAACCTAAGCTGTGATTTCTTAAAGTTTGGGGATGCGATGTTTATGTGAAGAAACTTCAGCTGGATAAACTCGAACCCAAAGCAGAAACATGCGTCTTCATAGGATACCCTAAGGAAACGATTGGGTATACCTTCTATCACAGATCCGAGGGCAAGGTTTTTGTTGCCAAGAATGGATCCTTTCTTGAGAAGGATTTTCTCGCGAAAGGTGTGAGTAGTCGGAAGGTAGAACTCGAAGAGGTTATTGAACCTTCTCTTCATGAAATGGCGAGTAGCGCAGCTCCAGAAGTTGTTTCGGAGTTGACTTCACCTAATGAAGAGAGAGCTAATGATATTGATCATGAAACTCCGAAAGAGGACACTACCGAACCTCGCAGGTCAAGCAGGACATGTGCAGCTCTTGAACTGTACGGCAATCCTGTTGTGAATTTCATGGTTGATGAAATGGATGACCCTGCGACGTATGAAGAAGCGATGATGAGCCCGAATTCCAACAAATGGCTAGAAGCCATGAAATCCGAAATGGAATCCATGTACGAGAACCAAGTTTGGACCTTGGTGGACTTACCTCACGATCGAAAGGCCGTTGAGAATGAATGGATTTTCAAAAGAAAAACTGATGCTGATGGTAATGTGACCATCTATAAGGCTCGACTTGTCGCAAAGGGGTTTTGACAAATTCAAGGAGTTGACTACGATGAGACATTATCTCCCGTAGCGATGCTTAAGTTAGTTAGGATTATGTTAGCAATTGCTGCATATTTCGATTATGAAATATGGCAGATGGATGTCAAAACTGCGTTCCTCAATGGTAATATTGAAGAAGAGTTGTATATGATACAACCTAAGGGTTTTGTCGATCCTAAGGATGCTAATAAGGTATGCAAACTTCAGCGATCCATCTATGGACTGAAGCAAGCATCCCGGAGTTGGAATATCCGCTTTGATGAGGTGATCAAAGAGTTTGGATTTGTCCAAACTTATGGAGAGGCTTGTTTACAAGAAAGTGAGTGTGTCGTGGTGGTGGCACAGCAGATGCCATGGATAGGCTAAAGGCGGGGACTAAATGCACTAGGGGAATCCAGGGAGGGATAGTGTGGTGATTCCACACACAATAGCTTTGTATTTGATTCACTTTCACAGATTACAAGTGCTCCTTGATCCGTATTGGAGAGAGGAGGAAGAAGGAACTCTCTTACTCTCACCGCTAGCTAGCCCTCAGGAACCCAGTAAAACTCAACCTTCACGCTAGAGATCAACCAGTTAAAGACCAACCCCTTCTACAGAGTCCCTAGCCCTCATTATATAGGGGTGGCTAGGTCTCCAATTAGGGCATACGTGGGGGCATATTCCAGGGAATATGCCTCTTCCCAAAATAGTAAGCCGACCGGGTCACTTTTCCCCCGCGTCATCCCTGCAGAGGCTACGTGAGCCTCTGCGGCGCCTGCGTCATCCGACATAGGCATCGTCACCTTTGTTGGCCACGCCTCGGTGGTCCTGTCTCTGTCCGCTTCGCTCATGCTCTGCGCACAGTGGTCACCTTTGACCAGCGAGATACCTTCCTTCTCCTACAAGCTTGATGTAACCCGGATCGTACCTAGTAGATCCGGCCATACTTGTGCCTGCATACAAGTTAGATACATCTCACCGACTTACGATATAAGTCGACTGAGACTCAGATAGGTGGACATCCCTTGGTCCGGGTTACCCCGTGATTCGGCCTGCCTTGAGGTGACTCGGCCAGCATCTGCTTTGACCTTGCCGTACCTCGGCTAACTCGGCCTTTATACCCCGGCGTGACCCTACCCGGGGTATCCCCCTAACATTAGTCCCCGAAGCTGGTGCGGTCTTAGCTGCCTTAGCCGCTAAGGCCACATCAGGTTCAATTTCACTGAGATTTGTGTTCCTTCTCTGAGTTACCTCCTATCTTGGATTCCACGGGTTTACTTTCCCTTGGCACATTCCAAGTTTTTACTTGCTGGCCGGGTTACCTCATACTCATCTGGATCACTCTTTCTTCTCTCATACGCTTCCCCACGTGGAGGCTAATCATTATTTCACCTCATTTTAAGAGCCAGCAATAGTAACCGCCACAGTTATTGTCAGAAGTTACTGTTGCAGACGTCGCGTCGTTCCTGCCTCCTCGTTAACTGCACCATAACGTCACGTCATGGGATCTGCTGTGCCCTGTGGCCCTTCATGTGGCTCGTCGCTGATTGGTCAATCCGGATCGTACACGGCCACACGGTGTGGCCCGCCCACAAAACGCGATACCACTACCCCCTTAAGGGAGTGCTTAAATAGGGGAGGGGCGCGCCCCTTGGGTCCTTTCCCCACTTCCGTGCCCCTCAGCCTCTGCTTCTTCCTCATCTTCTCCCACGACAGCGCCGCCGCCACCGCGTCTGAGTAGCAGTGCCGCCGCCGCACTGCCTCCACGCGCACCAGCGTCGCCGCCGCCTCCGCGCATCTCCTCCGCCATGGGTTCCCGTCAGTCCAGGCCACTGCCTCCCACCGCCGCCAGCGAAAGTGAGGGGAGCGACCTTGAGATGACTGAGGAGGAACTCACCGTCGCAGAGCAAGAAATGGAAGAAGATGCGGCGAACGCCGACCGCGGCGTGTGGGCTGGATCCTGGGTTTGCTAGGATGACCTGGATTGGCTGTACCGCACTAGGTGCATCCCGGAGGGAGTCACCGCATGCCTTGCTGCTGCCGAGCTTGCCCCCTCACCCAATCCGGGTGAGTATGTGGTGTTTCTATCCCACTTCCAGCAGGGGTTTGGTCTGCCAGTTAGCGATTTTTTCCATGACTGGCTCAATACGTATGAGCTCCAGCCGCACCACCTTCCGGCGAATGCCATCACGTCTCTCTCCGCTTTCGCCTCGACCATCGAAGGTTAGGCCGGACTATGGCCCACGAAGGAGCTCTGGATCCAGTTCTTTGGCCTCCACCGGAACGTGATTCCGAACATCCAGCTTGACCCGGAGGACAAGTAGCTCACGCAGTTCGGCGCTGCGTCAATCTCTCCCCGGAAGCAGTCCATCTTCCCCCGAGTCACGGGGCTTGACTCTTGCAAGGGATGGGCCCGGACTTTCTTCTATGTCCGGAACAACACAACTGAGGATCTGATCTGGCTGCGCCCTTACGCTCTGGGTCCCCTAACCCGGATCTGTGGGACAAGGTCCCCAAGAAACCCACCGTCCTGGCGAACCAGGTCAACAAGAGGTTCCAGGAGTTGAAGGATCTTGGACTGTGCAATGAGGATGCCATGATCATGTTTGTTCGCAACCGGATCTCCCTCCTCCAAAAACGCACGCACAAATTTTGTCATATGAGCTGGGGCCGCGACCCCAACCGGACCTCCTCTTTTGAGTTGAGCAACACCGAGATCTTTCACCGGGTCAAGTCCCTCTTCACCACTAAGAAGGATTTCTCTGCTGAGTGGACGTGGGGAATTGAACACTATTGCTGGGATAGGCTTCCTCCTGCGGTAAGTCTCGTGCCCCAAAATTTTTCCGAATTGAATCATATGTCGGTCTTTGTTGTAGGTTTTAATCCCGTTGCCTTTTCTTTCCCTTAGATGTTTCTTCAGCAAACTATCGAGGACGGCACCGAGCCTTCCCTTAAATGGGCGCCTGACCGGGATACCCCGGACAAGGAGGAACAGGATCAGGAGATGTTCCTTCCGATGGCCGATGCAACCAAGCGACCCACCGGTAAACTCTCTTCCATTAGAGATTGGCCCGACGATGAAGATGATTTGGATGTTGAGGTGATGGAAGCATTTGACACTATCCCCCTTTCTTATGCTTTTCCGGCATCAGCTAACCCCGGTGGGCAGATCCATGAAGACCCTCCCCTTGCCGTGGGTGAGCCTGTCCCGGTTGCGCCGAAGAAGAGAAGGGGAGCTGCCTCTGGATCCTCCTCTGGGCCTTCCCAACCAACCAAGAGGCGAAAGAAGTCCGTAGACAAAGCCGCCACCAAGGCCACCACTAAGGCTATGGCCCGGAGAGCTCGTAAGCCGAAGGAGCCCCTGACTTTGGATGAGTAAGTCGTTTCTCCCTTTGCTTATTCACTCGCCCTTCCTTTATAGTTTCTCTTCATACATTATTTGATTCGGCAGGGCTGCGGTGGAGGTCCCACAGAGTGGATCCGGCATTGCCTCGCCGCTCCGACACAGCCCTTCTCTCCCTCGTGGCGACGATTCACGCCCGCTGAGCCCCATTCCGGAGGGTTCAGCGGCTGCTCCAGGTTCCAGCCCACCTCGTCAAGAGGAGGGCAACCTCGGAGTGGGGGAGACTGGCTCTAGCGAGGTAGTAGCAACCACCACTTCGGCTCCACCACAACCAGCTACCACCAAGGTTCCCTCAGCACCTCTGCCGAAGCAGAAAACAACACCAGCACCAGCACCAACTCTAGCCCCAGCAGCAACAGCAAAAGCAGTTCTTCCACAACGACGATCTCTCGGAGAAGTTCGGTCCCGCCGAATTTGTTGCACAGATGAATACTGCTGCCAAGGCAATTAACCTTGCGGGTCGGATGATGGAGGTACGTTACTTCGTCTCTTCCTTAGCATGTTGTAGATATTGTTGATATAGCCATTAGTCCCCGAGCCTCCGGGGGAGTAACTTGTTATTCGGCCAGATGCTCCTTAGAAAATTAACGTAGCTCCTTGATAACTTCAAATATGCACACACCTAGAGTCGGGTTAAGTTCCACTTGGCCCGGATTTTGTACACTTCGAATATGCACACACCTAGAGCCGGGTTAAGTTCCACTTGGCCCGGATTTTGTACACTTCGAATATGCACAGACCTAGAGCCGGGTTAAGTTCCACTTGGCCCGGATTTTGTACACTTCGAATATGCGCACGCCTAGAGCCGGGTTAAGTTCCACTTGGACCGGATTTTGTACACTTCGAATATGCACACATCTAGAGTCGGGTTAAGTTCCACTTGGCCCAGATTTTGTACACTTCGAATATGCACACACCTAGAGCTGGGTTAAGTTCCAATTGGCCCGGATTTTGTACACTTCGAATATGCACAAGACTAAGCTATCTCTTTGTGCTTCTTTCAGGTGACCACCAATCGCCGGAGTGCTGAGTTTCAGCGTCTCCTGGATACTCACAAAATGCTGCGTGCGAAACATACTATGCTTATCGCCGAGCATGATAAAAGGGGTAAGTTTCTTCCTTGGCATTTTTCTGTTTTTTCTTCCTCTTTTTCCGCCGAACTAATCCATCATTCGGATTTCACAGCTGGGGTGGAGGCTGAGAATATCCTCATGAGGAGAAACTTGGATCAGATCAAGGGTAAGTTATCTTTGCTCAACCTTGCTATGCTTTCTATCTCCTTTTCTCCTTGGCTCGGCAAACATTCATACCTCGGCTCTGCCGGGTCAACAAACTATTTCAGCATCTCTTGAAGATAGTGTGCCCATGCCTGATATGATGTTGCATTTTCTCGAACAAGTAGGGCAGCATCAAGCTGAACTCAAGAAGAAAGATGATGAGCTCGCCGCCCTCCGAACCAAAGATGATGAAATTGCCAAGCTCAAGGCAGAGATGAAGAAGCTGAAAGCGCAACATCAATCCAAACTGCAAAAATCTGGCCAGGACTTCACTAAAGAGCGTGAGCGCCTCAACCTCCAGATTGCCAAGGATCAAGAACCGCTTAAGGAGGCCGACTCTAAACTTGAGTCGGCGAACGCTGAGCTTGTTCAACTCCGGGAGAGGCGTGACAAGTGCACCAACGAGCTAACCCGGATCCATAGCCATATTTCTCGTAAGTTCCTTTGCTCTTCAGTTGTCATGAATCTCTCCGGGTCAACCCTTCTCACTTATTTCCACTGTCTCGTTTTCAGACAAATTTGCAGAGGGCAATGCTGTTGCAACCACCGCTGTCGCCAAGTTCCGCCAGAAGAGGGGTACCCCAATTGTCCCTGGCGCTGGAGAAATTCCATATGACATGGAGGACTTGCTGGTCAGCTTGTCCTCTCGCATCGAGCTTGTGAAGAACTATGGCAAGGACGTCTTGGATGTAGCAGTCCGGATCTTCAATGCCTTTTGGCCCGGAGAAGATACTCCGGAGGGTGCCCCTGCTCTCTTTGCTAGGCTCATGGAGTGCGAGATTCAGCTCGATCTCTGGAGAGAATCAGCTGGACGCGCCGGAGCTGAGATCGTTCTTCACTACGTGCTCACGTGGTACGAGAAGATTGACCTCAAACTCCTTGAGCGTATGCGCACTGGATCAAAGTGGTCTACTGACCCGGATTGGGTAGCTTGACGCAAGGCTTGCGCTCATAGCTTCATCCAATACGCCCCCATTCATCAATGGAACGAGGGACCGAGCTTCCTAGATGCTACCGATGATGAAAATGTTGAAAATGTTGAAGATGAGTCGGATGAGAACGAAGAGGACGAAGCCTCAGACGTCGAGGAAGACGCAGATGATTCTGAAGCTGAGGCCGAGGCTGCCCCTGCTAGCGCCGAATTACCTCCTCCTGCTGCTCCTTGATAAACACTTTAAATTTCATCAGATCCCCGGTATGCCGGGTGCAATTGTATCAAGCACACAAGTAATATTTTGCTACTAAGTTTTCTATGCTGGATTGACTTGGGCATAGTCCCCGAGTTTCATTTTCTCGTTCTTCCAATTTCTTGGCTCGGCTCATGTCTACCTTGGTTCGGTTTTATGACTTACGAGTCCGAGCTTCAAAAATTGTCTTAACAATACTTGGAAACTTTAGGATTAGCTCAAAATAATTTAGCATAATAAATCGAAAGTAAACATAAGGTTAGTCCGAAAAAACAAACGTCGGCTCGATTAATTTCCTTTCCTTAGTTGTTTTTCATGTGCTACGCAATTCCAAACTTGTTCTCTTGCTTGCCATGAAGCCAAATCTTGTTGGACAGCAGCAAGTCAAAGAATTGGGTTCTTGGTGCTCACACACTACTAATCCGGCTTAATTAGAAAAACTTACGCCAGCCGACGTATAATAAATACGGAAAACAACAAACATTTTCAAGGCAGTCCCTGAGTTACTGCTCGAGGTGCCCACATTTCATTGATAGGCTCATTGCCGGCATACATACCGACATATGAGAGACTCGGATACATACACTTCTCTGCTAAGTGTAGAAAGGACGAATTAGAGCTACATTCCATGGACGCTTAGATTCCTCGCCGGACCTGTCCCCCTTGTTCTTTTCCTGTGGTTTCACATCGATAAGATAATACGAATCATTGTGCAATGCTTTGCTCACAATGAATGGCCCTTCCCATGGGGGGATAACTTATGCATGCCAGCAGTATGTTGTACCAACCGGAGTACCAGATCACCTTCTCGGAAGACTCGGGGGTTTACTTTCCGGCTATGATAGCGTCGGAGATTTTGCTGATATATGGCAGATCTGGACAATGCCAATTCTCTCGCTTCTTCCAGCAGATCAACATCATTATGCCGGGCTTCTTGCACTTCGGCTTCTGTGTATTGGGTGACCCTAGGCGAATCATGCTCTTTGTCGGCTGGTAATACAGCTTCTGCCCCATATACCAGAAAGAATGGCATATAGCCTGTTGATCGATTCAGAGTTGTTCTTAAACTCCACAATACCGCTGGTAGTTCTTCTATCCAGCACCCCGCTGATCTTTGCAGCGGCTCAATGAGCCGGGGTTTTATCCTAGATAATACTAATCCTTTGGATCTTTCCACTTGTCCGTTCGATGCAGGATGGGCTACCGAGGCAACGTCCAGGCGGATCTTCTTATCTTGGCAGAATCGCGTGAATGCTCCATTAGCAAAATTTGTGCCATTATCTGTTATGATACTGTGAGGATAACCGTATCTCAAGATGATGTCTTTGAGAAATGTCACGGCCATAGCTCCATCACATTTTCTTATTGGCTTTACTTCAATCCACTTTGTAAATTTATCTACCATGACCAAAATGTGAGTCATATTTCCCCTCGCTGGTTTGAACGGGCCAACCATGTCCAAACATCATACGGCAAATGGCCAGGTGATTGGTATGGTCTTGAGCTCTGACATTGGCATATGTGTCTTGGTAGCGTACCTCTGACAACCGTTGCATTTTCTTACCAAGTCCTCTGCTTGTTCTAAGGCACTTGGCCAGTAGAATCCATGCCGGAAAGTTTTTGCTACCAAGGCTCTGGACGAGGCATGATGCCCACATTCCCCTTGTATATCTTGGAGGATGTCAAGCCCTTCTTCCGGGTCAACACATCGCTGGAGGACATTAGTCACACTCCTTTTGTATAACTCAGAATTGATGATCGTGTATGCTTTTGCTCTCCTTTGAGTTTGCCTGGATTGCACTTCCTCAGAGGGTAAGGTTCCATCTTTCAGGAATTGAAATATAGGTAGTGCCCAAGCTGGTATTGCTCGTACAGGGAACACATCCTCATCAATTTCCATCTGATCCACCGGCATAACCTCAACCGGATCACATTGAGGAGTCCCCGGGTCTTGCGAAGCAGTCCCCGGGTTCGCTGAGGCAGTCCCCAGGTTTGATGAGGCAGTCCCCGGGTTTCGCGTACCACCTCCTATGTCAATGTCCATGGGCACAGCCCCGGACTCCGGATCCTCCGGGACGTAAATTGAGTCGGTTTCTGGGGATGGTCTGATAGATGGTTTTCTGAGGTGTTCTAATGCTACACCCAGTGGAATTGCTTGTCGGGTTGATCCGAGCTTCGACAATACGTCGGAAGCCTCATTTTCCACCCGGGGTACATGACGAAATTCGCATCCCTCAAAGTAACCAGATATCTTTTGCACATGGAATCTATATAATTCCATGTTTGGATCAAGAGCGTCCCATAGCCCCGACACTTAATGAACTACCAAATCCGAGTCGCCAAAGCATTGGATCCGACGTATCCCAATTTCTTTTGCCACTTTGAGCCTATGCACAAGTGCTTCATATTCGGCGACATTGTTTGATGATGCAAAATGGATCTGTAGCACATACTTCAACTGGTCATTCTTTGGCGAGGTAAGCACAACTCCGGCGCCTAACCCGGTTTTTGTTTTTGACCCGTCAAAGTGCATTCTCCAGTAGTTCGGATCTGGTAGCGGTGGTTCATATTGCACCTCGGCCCAGTCCACAAAAAAGTCGGCCATAGCCTGAGACTTGATTGCTTCTCTTCTGTCATATTGTGGCGCATAAGGAGCTAGCTCAATTGCCCATTTCACAATCCTGCCACTTGCATCCTTGTTACTCATTATCTCGGATATAGGGGCTTCACATATTACTTTGACGGGGTGCTCCTCAAAATAATGTTTTAGCTTCTTTGTCGACATGTACACACCATACGCCACTTTCTGATAGTGTGGATAATTTTGTTTTGAGGCTGATAATACCTCGCTTAGATAATACACCGGCCTTTGCACTGACTTACCCTCTTCGTCGCGCTCTACCACAATTACTGCACTTACAACTCGGTTGGTTACGGCTATATAGAGTAACATTGGCTCCTTTGATAGTGGAGAGGCTAACACTGGTGTAGTGGCTAACATTTTCTTTAATTGGACAAAGGCTTCATTGGCTTGCGGCGTCCAAATGAACTTGTCCGACTTTTTCATGAGTTGATAGAGAGGCAGTGCCTTTTCTCCCAACCGACATACAAACCGACTTAACGATGCCAGGCAACCAGTGAACTTCTGGACATCGTTAAGACACTTAGGCAGTTCCATTCGCTCTATGGCCCGGATTTTAGTTGGATTGACTTCAATACCTCGGCTAGAAACAAGGAATCCGAGTAACTTTCTAGCCGGGACAATGAAAGTACATTTTTTCGGGTTAAGCTTCATCTGGAACCTCCTTAGGTTTGCGAATGTCTGCCTGATATCGTCAAGGAGCGTTTTGCTTTCCTTGGTCTTGATAACCACATCATCCATATACACCTGTACATTTTGACCAATTTGGTCGTGCAAACATTTCTGCATACACCTTTGGTACGTTGCCCCTGCATTACGTAAACCAAATGGCATGGTGCGATAGCAATAAGCCCCATACGGGGTGATAAATGCAGTTTTTATTTGATCATACGGATTCAGGGGTATCTGGTGGAAACCAGAATATGCATCAATGAATGACAACAGTTCACACCCAGCAGTTGAATCTATGACCTGATCTATCCTTGGCAGTGGAAATGGATCTTTTGGACACGCCTTATTCAGGTTCGTGTAATTGATACACATACGCCAAACCACTACCACATTCGGATCATCCTTCTTCTTCTCCACCAGCACCGGATTAGATAGCCAATCCGGGTAAAGAACTTCCATGATAAATCCTGCTGCTAGTAACCGAGCTATCTCATCTCCAATGACTTTTCTCCTATCTTCGGCAAAGCGGCGGAGAGGTTGCTTCACCGGTCTTGCTCCAGATCTCACATTCAAAGAGTGCTCGGCCAACTCCCTCGGAACACCTTGCAAATCCTGTGTGGACCAAGAAAAAATATCCCGATTCTCACAGAGGAAGTTGACGAGCTCGCTTTCCTATTTATCGGCACCAATTGTTACGGTGCGCTCTGGGAACATGTCATCAACAGGCACTTTCTTGGTATCCTTTGTGTCTTGGAATGAGACACTACCATGCGGATTACTCAACGCCGGCATATATTGCTGCGCGGATTGAGCCAACGCTGCCACCTCCTGTATCTTCCTTTTCTCTTGCGCAATCACGAGTGACTCGGCTAGGTTAGACCCGGCTGACGCACACTCAATGGAGTCGAAAATCTCCATCTATGGTAATCACTCCATTTGGCCCGGGCAGCTTCATCTTCAGATAACTGATGTGGCAACTTGCCATGAACTTGTTCAGTGCTGGTCTACCGAGTAACGCGTGATACACACTTTCTAAGTTCACAACTTCAAACTCCAAATTCTTAGTTCGGCAGTTATCCCGTGAGCCGAACAATACGTCAACCCGGACCTTGCCTATGGGCTCACAGGAAATGCCTGGTACAATGCCATGGAAAGTTGTCCTTGTAGCCTGAAGCATGTTCTCCGAGATACCCAACTTGCGCATTGTATCCGCATACATGATGTTAATGCTACTGCCATTGTCAATAAGTACCTTTGAGAACCTCACATTGATGTTAGGCCCAATGAATGTCGGATCCAGCACTAGCGCATACGAACCAGGACTTGGCATAAGCTTGGGATGATCTTTGATGCTCCAGGTAATTTCCTGGTCCGACCAAGGCATATACCTCGTCACTGCTGGCATTACCGCATTCACCTCCATGTGTCGGTGCTGCAAGCTCTTTCTATCTGTTTCCTCAGTGGTAAACACACAGTAACTCTGATGATGCTCTCTGTACTCATTCCTCCCCTCGTTTCCGGGGTACCTCTGATCCGGTTGATGCTGGTCTTCCACTTGATGCACTGCATCCCTTCTCTCATGGTTGTCATACCTCGTCGGAGGGGGAGGCAACATTAGCTGTTGCGTGTTCGCTCCGGAGAGCAATTGCTACCGGGGTAACTCCTGCCGAGGTTGATCATTCCGAGGTGCCTGAGCATTCCCCGAACCACCTTGTTCTATTTTACGCATCCACTCACACTGCATTGTTGTATGACCTTCTGGGTTACTTGGATTTGGCTTGTGAAATTTACACGGCTGATCCAACATTGAATCGTAAGTATACCTCGGACGGTCCTTCTTTTCTTGCCACTGTTTCTTCTGCTCTGGTGTCCAAGTTTTCTTGCCATCATTTCTCGGTGTCCATTGTTGCCCTCCAATTTTCTGACGTTGATGGCCCCCTCCTCCGGGTTGATCTTGATTCACCACAGCAACTTGTTGCAAACTGTACCGGTTATCCGGTCTGTCATCTCTTCTTTTACCCCGGTAGCCATTCCTCCGGGATGACCCGGTTCCATCTCTCTGGTAGCACTCCTCATTTGACTCGTTTGACACGAGCCTGGGCTGAGTTGGATCACCCAACGCATACGAATCAGCAATCTAGATTGTCTCTGCCAACGTAGTTGTCATATCCCTTTGCGATCTTTGCCACAACATGCTTGCATATCTGCATCCTTGCACAAACCATGCTATGTCCTGTGACTCAATCACTCCCTCACATGAGTTTCGCATGGTACACCACCGGGTTAAGAACTCCCGGTCCGTTTCATTCGGTCTCTGCTTACACATTGCTAGGGTCTGTGGCCTATTCGGCCTCTGATACGTACTTGATAAATTGCTGATAAAAATTTCCTCAAAATCAATCTAGCAGTTAATACTTCCGGGTGGCAAATTGTTTAGCCATACTCTCGCAGGCCCCTCCAACATCTGGGGTACGTATCTCACAGCCTATCTCAAGTTGCCTGTAGCAATTTTCACAGCTGTAGCATAGTTAATCAACCAATCCTCCGGCTTTGTGCTGCCATCGTATGTCTTAGTGCCTCTAGGTAGCTGAAAATTAGGTATCGGAGGTTCCTTCATGATCCGGGGCCCAAAACGCGCAGGACCCGAGGGACCTTGACATTCAATCTGCTCCGACCTATACAGCCGATCCAGTTTTAATCTGGCATCGTCAGGCATCAAATCCCTGCTTCCGAATCTTAACCCTATCACATGATAGTCCGGCCTTGGGTATCCTTCGTTCACCATTTCTGAATCACCATCATTATATCGGTCTTGCCCTCGTGGAGCACCTCTCTGTTGCATACCTCGGCCGGCACTTTGCTCTTGCCTTGGTATATTCCGCTGCTGCGGTTGTCCTGCTCCTGCGGAGTCGCGCTGTCCGGCATTGCCATTTACAGCATTACCTTGACCGACATTGCCTTGGTCGCGGTTACCTCGGCCAGCTTCACCTCGGCTCACACTTCTTCGATCCTCATTTCTCTGCACTTCTTTTCCTTTCCCTGCCCTTGCCGGGTCATACAGGACTATTTGTTTGTTTCTCCTGGCCGAGGTTACTACCTCTTCTATCCTAGGACCACCATGAGGAGACAATGCAGCTCCAACGGATTTTTCTGGGTTACCCTTCGCCGAGTGAACGATTTTGGAGGCCCTAGCTCTCTTCGGGTTAGCCCTGAGCAATTCCTCATTTTTCTTGTTCGCGATCCGAACCAACTCATTGACCCTATCTTGCTGTCTCTGACGGGCTTCACCCGTTAGACCCTCTAACTCGGACGCAGCTGCATCTGCTGCTCTGAGGTTTTTCGCCGGGGTACTATACTTCAACAGCCCCACGGATAAATAGTTCTCTAACTCCTCAATCCTAGTATCACCCTCTTTGTTCATTTGACTCATGAGATTTCTCCCCTTTACTTTTACAGCATCTACTTTATTTGCCTTTGCGTACTCGCGTAGTGTCATGTTCAACGACTTCTGAGCCGCGGCTATCTTTTTTGCACCCTCTAGTATTTTTTGCCTAGTTTCCTCTAGCTTGGCCTGTGTGTTGGGTCCGCAGCATAGAAAACAAAATTTTTCCTACGGTGTGACCTACACGCCAAGATCTATCTACTAGGTACAAAGCAACGGGTGGACATGCATCCAACGAGAACTTACCCTCGTAGACAACAAACTTTGTTAACGAGTAGGAAGTTGTGGTTGATGTAGTCGTATAGTTGCCGATCTCAAGATCGTGATGAAGTCTAGCAGGTCCGGCTCTAGCACGTCCATCAGATCCAGCTCTAGCACCACCAAGTCCAGCACCGCAAAGCAGCGGTGCATCCGTGATTGCACACACGTCAGGTACCCCGACAACCTCCGTCCCTCGCTCCAGCAAAGCAGCAGAAGCAGCAACTCCTTTCCAGATAAAGCCACCGGGAACATGTATCTTGCTAATCCGAGACCATGGGGAAATAATACTAGAGGGGCAGAGAGATCCTTCACAAGGAGGTGTGTGTGAGAAGTGAGGAGGGGGTGGCCTTTTATAGGAGGAGGGGGGGGGTGCCCCTCCTTCATGGCCGGCGCATGGAGGAGGTGACTCTTCACCTCCTCCATTCATGTGGTGGTAACTCCCTCCACATAAATTTGCCCCTTCACATTCTCTTTTAAAGTCTCCACTTTAAATCCATTAAATTTCTCCAAATTCAATGCTCTCTCATTTAATAAAACTCTTTTATTATTTTTATTCAGAATTTTTCTAATTACTTTAATTAACAAACATTCACATAAAACCCCCCGCAACATTTCAATATTACATGCAGAACCAATTTCAGCAATTTCACCCGAAACAGTTTCGGTGTCTATTGAAATAATTCCAGCGCTTTCTTAAATCTTTATCTGAAACATATTTGATCCAAATGGTGTCGGTATCCCTTAAGTGTGTCACCCTACGGTTCGCGAATAATGCAGACATGATCGAGACCCCTCTCCGATCAATAATCAGCAGCGGGACCTGGAGATCCATACTGACTCCTACACATTCAATGATGACTTCTGTGATCGTGAGAACCTTTTATGCTAGTAACTAAATCCCTTTGTCCCGCGATATATTACATGTCCGAGATTTGATCATTGGTATCTCCATACCTAGTTTGATCTCGTTACCGACATGCACTCTTTTCTCGTTCCCGTGATATAACATTCTAGTGATCACATCACTTGCTTGGAAGATATTTCAATGTGATATCATCGAGAGGGCCCAGAGTATATCTATCCGTCATCGGGATGGACAAATCCCACTCTTGATCCATGAGCCTCAACATAACACCTTCATAACACTGAACCCACCTTTATAGTCACCCTGTTACGGTGTGACGTTTGATGTTATCAAGATACTCTTCTAGTGTTAGCAATTAACATGATCTCATGGTCTAAGGATAAAGATTACTTCGTATGATGTTATAGCAATATAAACATAATGACTTTGATTGTAATGCTATACGTCGGATGAATGTTCATCACATCATTCCGCCAATGGTGTTACCTTGTTATTAACACCATCCAATTTCCATGATCAGGAAACCTTGATCATCTTGTTAATCAACAAGCTAGTCTATAAGAGAGGCATAACTAGGAACCCTTTTTGTTTATTAAACACACATGTATTGATGTTTCCGATCAATACAATTCTAGCATGTAAAATAAACATTTATCATAAACATGGAATAAGAGAATAACCACTTTATTATTGCCTCTCGGGCATATTCCCTTCAGTCTCCCACTTGCACTAGAGTCAATAATCTAGTTTGAAAAACTTTGCGTATTGAACACCTATGGCTTTCTGGTGTTGCTTATATGCAATTGCTAGTGGTTAACATAATCTCTGGATCTGACAGTTTCAGGTCCGTGTGTATTTGCATGTCTTTGTGTCTCTACGCATCACTCATTCTCAAATGAGATGGCATTGTATAAATTTGGTCCTTTGGTGAGACCTTTAGTTCGTTCGGCTCAAAATATGTTGATATTATTGTCACAGAATATATCTTCATAGTATTAGCCCACTTTGAACCACACCTAGTTTGATAACAAACTACTTAACACAAATGTCCTCCTATGCTGCTACTATAGCAGTCATATACTTAGCCTTTTTGTTGTAGTATCCGTCATAATGTCTCAACTTTGGAACTGATCCAAATCCATCATGGAACATCCTTTCCATTATATTGTGCCACCCATAGTCTAAATTGAGATAAATTTAATTTGTATCTTGTGACAAAACTAGTATCAATGTAACACTTTACAATGAACTACCTTTAACTATTTGTCACTTATACATTATATATTCTTAGTTCTTCAAAAGCTCATAAGAATATCTTTACTATTGTCCAATGATCATCTTATGAATCATTCTGGTATATGCTCATAACATTTAGAGCATAGGACATTCTGGATATATACATATCATGGTATAATCGATCAAAATCTTCATGTGATTTTACTCACCAAGTGTTGAAACACTTGAATCTTGATACAATCCTTTCCATGCAGCAAGAACCTTTCTTGTTGTCTCCATATTGAACCCTTTCAATATCTCATATATGTATGTCTGGCACAACCATATTAGCGCCTTAATCTATCCATATAGATATTGATGCCTAATATTCCGGGTTTGCCCAAGTCTTTCATCGAAATCTTATTTTAATGAAATTCTTAACTTGTGTCAATACAAGATACATCATTTCCAATCAACAATATGTCCTCTACATAATGTATTAGAAATATGTCTCAGCGCTCCCACTTAATTTCTTGCAAATGCAAGCATCTTCATCATCTCCGATGAATTTAAACTCTTTTAACAGTTTCATCATGGTGAAGATTCCAACTCCGCTATGCTTACTTCAACTATTGAAGTTTACATGCCCTTTTAGCACCCTTTGAATTAACAAAACCCTTCGGACCATGTCATGTACATGTCCTAGGTTACCGTTCTATTAGAAGAACCTTGTTTTGTTTATTCAACTACCATATACCAAATTATATGTAGTGGTTGCTACATTAATCCGTCAAGACTATATATCGCTATGAAAGGTCAAATTTTGTCAAAGTCAACGCCTTGAACATTGTCGTAAACTTCTTTCCGACATGTCGACTATTTCATAGATGTTAAACATCCATGTCTTATTTCTTTATAGATCCAAACACGACCGATAGGCTTCACGCCTTTCCAGAGGGTCTTCCAAGTTTAGAAACTTGTTTTCTCGTGTATGGATACTATCACGGATTCTATGACTTCTAGTCATTTTATGGAGTTAGGGCCCATCATCGCTTCTTTGCATGTAGTAGGTTCATCATTGTCAAAACAATAACGACTTGCTTATCAAATCTTACTATTTGATTCTTACCGACCCACACGGTTCTATAGGAACTCTAATCTCCGAGATCACACCTTTTGTCATCACGAGAGCCATGAGCATTGTGGCCGCCACCGGGACACTTTCCGGTGCTGCGCTACTTAGCACATATAGCTAAGGTTCAACAACCTTATCAAAGTTCTATTGTCCACCCACTTAACTTTTCATGAAAAATTCCTTCTCAAGAAACTTGACGTTCCAAGTAACAAACTCTTTTGTCCTCGGTGTTATGGAGAAATTCCCAACAAATTCTTTGGGATAACCTACAAAGACGTGCTTATTCGACTTTGGTTGTAAACATTTTACTTATGCATAGCATACCAAAATTTTAGAAAAGACAATTCGGGTTTTATCCCAAACCATAACTCATATGGTGTCATTTCAATGGATCACGATGGTGCTCTTTTCAGTGTAAAAGCGGTAGTCTCTAAAGCTTCAATCCTTAAAACATAATGGCAGTTTTATAAATGACACCCTTGATCTTACCATGTCAAACATGGTTTGATTTTATCTCTCGAATATGCCATACTCCTATGGTTTATCGAGAAACACAAATCATGGAACAATTCCTCAAGTCTTAGGTGTTTTTGCTAAACATGTAACTCAAATATCTTCCTTTATGATCGAATCATAAACTCTTTATTTTCTTGTTACAATGATTTTCCACTTCATCTTGAAAGTCTTTGAATAATTTTCAAATGTTTCATACTTCTTCCTTATTAAGTAAATATACAGATATATTCACTCAAATTTTCGGACAAAGCATATGAAGCAAAAAGATCCATCGCATATGGCTACACATAATGGACTATGCACATCAGCATGCACAATTTCCAATAAGCTAGTCATTCGTTCCTCTCTGGCCTATGGACGGAGTTTCAATTATCTCGAGGAAAGTCTCACATGCGTCAATTGATCAAAATCAAAGACTCCAAAAATCCATCAACATGGAGTTTCTTCATGTTTTCTTTCAAATATAATTTAAACAGCGATGTCACTTCATAAGTGATCTTTCAATCATCTGTCTTGCGACATTTTAGCAATAGTGTTTATGGATGTGATTTCTCCAACTAGACTTGTAAAAGTTCATCCATCCTTTATGGAATACGGTAATTATTTGAACAGCCATTATTCTCATGATACCGGAACAAAATAACAATTATTTGAACAAATCTTGAAGGCTTGGTTTGATGACAACGAAAAACACAATAACACTTTATTTGTTTTCGATGAACATCATCACTCATTCTCTTGCTGGTTACTTTGGCCATTGTAGTTCATGAATTGCGTTGTCCTGTATGACACTTCATACCAACCAATTCGGTATCCAATACCGGTATCCAGCACCTAAGAACCACATTGTTTATCAAGCAAGGAATATAGCCATAACATGTATATCTTCTATATACCTAAGTTGGACATCTCCAACCTTTTATTTTCTGCCAAATATTTTATAGATTCTCTTTCAGCAATTCCTTTTCTTTTAAAAGAATCTATCAACATCAATAGTGGTGTCATCAACATGACACATGGTACAAAGCGTATATAGTCAAATACTAATACCTTTGGACTTGCACTTTGAAGTGGATCACCATCATCAAATGTTTGGTGTTCTTTCAAAAATCCATTCTTTAGTAATCTATTAGTGTAGTAAACATTTTACTTACATCTTCTATTCATCCTTATCATGACAACTTTCATGATCAAGCTACTATAGCCTATAAGGAAGAATTGCGAGTATAATATCAGTTCCCAAAACCCTTTTGGTAGATTCGGATGCCTAGCATCTCCATCCTTCACAAATTCTCATACAATCTGAGAACATGTATTTTGCTAAATTATACTCTATCATAATGCAACCAAAAACATTGTTTCAGATATCACAATATCTTTCACACATGATGGTTTCTGAAACAATTTTCAGCTCCAATATAATCTTGATATTAAAACAACTTTTTGAATATCAATAATCATGGAGGCAAACATGATACTTAGGTACTAACATTGGAATTCTTACTCTTGATTTAATACTACTTATTAAACTTCATGGAGTAAATAGAGTTTGCTGAAAGTTTGCAATAGGACTTATAAACTTTAAATTGACATTCAAAACAATACGATACCAGTTCGTAAAGTAAATATCCAGAATTCTGTAGTTCTATTATCTCAAATAAAAACTAAGCATAAGGTAGTGAAGAGATGCGAATGACTACAACAAATTATGCAAATTCACTTCGATTTAGTTTACGACAAATTGAGTTCGACTAATCCAAATTAGAAATGAACTCCTACTCAAAAACAACATCTCTCGTGCCTTTTGGGTGATTACATGAACCAAATCCACTACACCAAGTCCGATCATCACGTGAGTCGGTGTAGATTCAAAGGCGAGCATCAATATGGTCATCACATCAACTATATGACTCATGCTTAACCTTTCGGTCCGTGTTCCAAGGCCATGTCTGTACATGCTAGGTTCGCCAAGTAAGAACCTTAGTATTCGCGTGTGTAAAACTGTCTTACACCCGTTGCATGAAAGCATAGAGTTGAGAACACCCGATCATCACGTGATGTCTCGAAACACGATCCATAGAACGGTGCATACTTAAGGAAGAACACATTTTATCTTGATATTTAAATGAGGGATCATCTTACAATGCTACAGAAAGCGCCAAACTAGCATTATAAGATGGTAACATCTAATGTGTAAACTGAGATGATATGGTCCATGCATTTGATCTCTATCATTTGCATCGTGGTATGATCTCTATCATTCCTTTGTGTGTAAGGCCAAGGTCTATGGAATTTACACGTTGAATGTGTTGTAAGAGTATCTATCATACATCTACTTACAACAATACCATATCAAGACACTAGCCCAGCAACGATCTAAACTAGACGCCTCTAATTTATCAATTGCAAGTTTTACGTGGCTTAGGGCTTTCGGAGATAGAACCGTTCTAACCTACGAACATGAACCACAACGAGGATAACTAAGTTATTAGCAACTCGTTGTAAATCAGATATTGACTATAGTAGGAGAGATGGAGACACCTTACCACTTATGCAAAACAAGTTGCATGTCAGTCGTGGAACCGGTCTCATGTACGATGACATGTAAGGTTGGTTCGGGCCGCTTCATCCCACTATGCCACCAATATCCAAAATACATGAAAGAAGCAATAACATGATCATCATCGCCCACATATAAACATATGTGTACTACCCGTGCAAAGAACCTACATAGATCGCTCGATACCCTTTGTTGGGTCCGCAGCATAGAAAACAAAAGTTTTCCTACGGTGTGAACTACACGCCAAGATCTATCTACTAGGTACAAAGCAATGGGTGGACATACATCCAATGAGAACTTACCCTTGTAGACAACGAGCTTTGTTAACGAGTAGGAACTCGTGGTTGATGTAGTCATACACTTGCCGATCTCAAGATCATGATGAAGTCCAGCAGGTCCGGCTCCAGCACGTCCATCAGATCCAGCTCCAGCACCACCAAGTCCAGCACCGCAAAGCAGCGGTGCATCCGTGATCACACACACATCCGGTACCCCGACAATCTCCATCCCTCGCTCCAGCAAAGCAGCGGAAGCAGCAACTCCTTTCCAGATAAAGCCACCGGGAACATGTATGTCGCTAATCCGAGACCATGGGGAAATAATACTAGAGGGGGAGAGAGATCCTTCACAAGGAGGTGTGTGTGAGCAGTGAGGAGGGGGTGGACTTTTATAGGAGGAGGGGGGGTGCCCCTCCTTCATGGCCGGCGCATGGAGGAGGTGACTCTTCACCTCCTCCATTCATGTGGTGGTAACTCCCTCCACATAAATTTGCCCCTTCACATTCTCTTTTAAAGTCTCCACTTTAAATGCATTAAATTTCTCAAAATTCAATGCTCTCTCATTTAATAAAACTCTTTTATTATTTTTATTCAGAATTTTTCTAATTACTTTAATTAACAAACATTCACATAAAACCCCCTACAACATTTCAATATTACATGCAGAACCAATTTCAGCAATTTAACCCGAAACAGTTTTGGTGTCTATTGAAATAATTCCAGCGCTTTCTTAAATATTTATCTGAAACATATTTGCCCCAAATGGTGTCGGTATCCCTTAAGTGTGTCACCCTACGGTTCGCGAATAATGCAGACATGATCGAGACCCCTCTCCGATCAATAATCAGCAGCGGGACCTGGAGATCCATACTGACTCCTACACATTCAACGATGACTTCTGTGATCGTGAGAACCTTTTACGCTAGTAACTAAATCCCTTTGTCCCGCGATATATTACATGTCTGATATTCGATCATTGGTATCTCCATACCTAGTTTGATCACGTTACCGACATGCACTCTTTTCTCGTTCCCGTGATATAATATTCTAGTGATCACATCACTTGCTTGCAAGATATTTCAATGTGATATCACCGAGAGGGCCCAGAGTATATCTATCCGTCATCGGGATGGACAAATCCCACTCTTGATCCATGAGCCTCAACATAACACCTTCAGTAATCGAACCCACCTTTATAGTCACCCTGTTACGGTGTGACGTTTGATGTTATCAAGATACTCTTCTAGTGTTAGCAATTAACATGATCTCATGGTCTAAGGATAAAGATTACTTCGTATGATGTTATAGCAATATAAACATAATGACTTTGATCGTAATGCTATACTTCGGATGAATGTTCATCACATCATTCCACCAATGGTGTGACCTTGTTATTAACAACATCCAATGTCCATGATCAGGAAACCTTGATCATCTTGTTAATCAACAAGCTAGTCTATAAGAGAGGCATAACTAGGAACCCTTTTTGTTTATTAAACACACATGTATTGATGTTTCCGATCAATACAATTCTAGCATGTAAAATAAACATTTATCATAAACATGGAATAAGATAATAACCACTTTATTATTGCCTCTCGGGCGTATTCCCTTCACTGTGCCTGAGCCGGATCTACCACCGCTGCTACTGGGTTTGCCAAGATATCCATCGCTTGCTGCAGTACATTCTCTGGCCTCTCTAGTGGAGGACCTCTACTTTTCCTCGGTGCCTTAGGTGTTACCTCCAGATTTGGTGCCGGGTCCTTGCTTGCGCCAGCGCCAGGTGCAGTCATCATCACCTCAGCATGGTCAGGGGAGCGAGTGATACGTGCCCTGTGAACCACGCTAAGGGGTGGCTCGCCTCCTTAGATGACATGCCACGGGTGAAGCACGACACATCAACAGCAACGTAGACCTTGTGCGCGCCAAGGTTGACAAAGAGGCCGTTGCGCGGAAGGGGACGCTTGCCGAAGCAGCCAGCGTTGTCGCTGACAAAGTCCAGTGCTACAAAGCGCTGAACGAACCCGGAGACAATGCGTTCGCCAGTTCCGATGAGGTTTCCCGTCCTGATCTTCACCCCTGCTAGAGCCTCTAGCCCCACGGTGGGCGCCAACTGTCGTGGTGGTGGCACGGCAGATGCCATGGATAGGCTAAAGGTGGGGACTAAATGCACTAGGGGAATCCAGGGAGGGATAGTGTGGTGATTCCACACACAATAGCTTTGTATTTGATTCACTTTCATAGATTACAAGTGCTCCTTGAGATGTATTGGAGAGAGGAGGAAGAAGGAACTCTCTTACTCTCACCGCTAGCTAGCCCTCAAGAACCCAATAAAACTCAACCTTCACGCTAGAGATCAACCAGTTAAAGACCAACCCCTTCTACAGAGTCCCTAGCCCTCCCTATATAGGGGTGGCTAGGTCTCCAATTAGGGCATACATGGAGGCATATTCCAGGGAATATGCCTCTTCCCAAAATAGTAAGCCGACCGGGTCACTTTTCCCCCGCGTCATCCCAGCAGAGGCTACGTGAGCCTCTACGGCGCCTGCGTCATCCGACATAGGCATCGTCACCTTTGTCGGCCACGCCTTGGTGGTCCTATCTCTGTCCGCTTCGCTCATGCTTTGTGCACAGTGGTCACCTTTGACCAGCGAGATACCTTCCTTCTCCTACAAGCTTGATGTAACCCGGATCATACCTAGTAGATCCGGCCATACATGTTCCTGCATACAAGTTAGATACATCTCACCGACTTACGATATAAGTCGGCTGAGACTCAGTTAGGTGGACATCCCCTGGTCCGGGTTACCCCGTGATTCGGCCTGCCTTGAGGTGACTCAGCCAGCATCTCCTTTGACCTTGCCGTACCTCGGCTAACTCGGCCTTTATACCCCGGCGTGACCCTACCCGGGGGTATCCCCCCAACAGAGTGGGAGCAATGTGGCATTTCTAATATTATATGTGGATGACATATTATTGATTGGAAATTATATAGATCTTTTAAACAGTGTTAAAAGTTATCTAAATAGCAAATTTTCGATGAAAGACCTTGGTGAAGCGTCATATATATTAGGCATTAAAATCTATAGAGATATATCAAGGCGCCTAAGGGCTATCGCAGAGTACATACCTTGATAAGATATTAAAGAAGTTTAATATGGACAGAAGTAAGAAGGGGTTCTTACCTATGTTACAAGGGAAGACATTGAGTAAGACTCAAAGTCTGGCTATGGCGGAAGAAAGAGAGATGATGGATAAGATCCCCTATGCCTCAGCCATAGGCTCTATTATGTATGCCATGCTATGTACAAGACCGGATGTGGCACATGTTATTAGTTTGACTAGTAGGTACCAATCTGATCCAGGTTCAGAACACTGGATAGCGGTCAAGAACATCCTCAAGTACTTGAGAAGAACTAGGGATATGTTTCTTATATACTGAGGTGAAGAAGAGCTAGTCGCTAAGTGTTATGTTGATGCTAGCTTTGACACCGATCCGGATGACTCGAAGTCTCAATCCGGATACATATTTCTCTTGAACGGAGCAACAGTTAGTTGGAGGAGTTCCAAACAACCCGTGGTGGCTGGATCAATGACGGAGGCGGAATATGTTGCTGCTTCAGAAGCGTCGCAGGAAGCGGTTTGGATGAAAGAGTTCATTACGGAACTAGGTGTGGTTCCTAGTGCATTGGACCCAATGGTGATCTATTGTGACAACAATGGAGCCATAGCCAACGCAAAGGAACCAAGGTCTCACAAGCATTCCAAGCATATTAAGCGTCGGTTTCACTCCATCTGTGAGCATGTCAAGGATGGAGATATAAAGATTTGTAAAGTACACACGCACCTAAATGTAGCAGATCCGTTGACTAAAGCTCTCCCTAGGGCAAAACATGATCAACACCAAAACTCCATGGGTGTTAGATTTATCACTATGTGAACTAGATTATTGTCTCTAGTGCAAGTGGGAGACTGAAGGAAATATGCCCTGAGAGGCAATAATAAAGTTGTTATTATGTATTCCTTATATATGATAGATGTTTATTTTGCATGCTAGAATTGTATTGATCGGAAACATCAATACATGTGTGTTTAATAAACAAAAAGGGTTCCTAGTTATGCCTCTCTTATAGACTAGCTTGTTGATTAACAAGATGATCAAGGTTTCCTGATCATGGACGTTGGATGTTGTTAATAACAAGGTCACACCATTTGTGGAATGATGTGATGAACATTCATCCGAAGTATAGCATTACGATCAAGTCATTATGTTTATATTTCTATAACATCATACGAAGTAATCTTTATCCTTAGACCATGAGATCATGTTAATTGCTAACACCTGAAGAGTATCTTGATAACATCAAACGTCACACCATAACAGGGTGACTATAAAGATGGGTTCAGTGCTACGAAGGTGTTATGTTGAGGCTCATGGATAAAGAGTGGAATTTGTCAATACCGATGACAGATAGATATACTCTAGGCCCTCTCGGTGATATCACATTGAGATAGCTTGTAAGCAAGTGATGTGATCACTAGAATGTTATATCACGGGAACAAGAAAAGAGTGCATGTCGGTAACGAGATCAAACTAGGTATTTGGATACCGATGATCAAATCTCGGACATGTATTATATCATGAGACAAAGGGATTAAATTACAAGCGTTAAAGGTTCTCACGATCATAGAAGTCATCGTTGAATATGCAGGAGTCAGTATGGATCTCTAGGTCCCGCTTCTGACTATTGATCCGAGAGGAGTCTCAATCATGTTTGCATTATTCGCGAACCATAGAGTGACACACTTAAGAATTACCGGACACCATTTTGGAGCAGATATGTTTCAGACGAAAGAATTGCAAAGCGCAGGAATTGTTTCGATAGAAACCGGAAATTATTTTGGGTGAAATTGCAGAAAGTGGTTCTGCATGTGATATTAAAATATTGCAAGGGGCTATATGTGAATGTTTGTTAATTAAAGTAATTAACAAAATTCTGAATAAATTTAATAAAATAGTTTTATTAAATGAGAGAGCATTAAACTTGGAGAATTTTAATGCATTTAAAGTAGGGACTTAAAAGGGGAATGTGAAGAGGCATTTTAATGTGGAGGGGTTACCACCACATGAATGGGGGAGGTGAGGGGTCACCCCATGCTTGCCATGGAGAGAGGGGGTACCCCCTCCTCCTATAAAAGGCCACCCTCTTCCTCCTTCTTCCTCACACCTCCTCGTGAAGGATCTCTCTTCCCCTCTAGAATTATTCCCCTATCGGATTAGCGAGATACATGTTCCCGGTGACATTTAAATGCGGAAGGAGTTCTTTGCTTCATTTGGATCGCTGGAGCGAGGAGGTGGAGGTTGTCCAGTGGCTTGAATGTGTGTGCGAGTATGGATGCGCTGCTGAGTTGCGACGCTCGGACTTCCTCACGATCTTGAGATCGACAAGTGTACGACTACATCAACCACGAGTTCCTACTCGTTAACAAAACTCGTTGTCTTTGAGGGTAAGTTCTTGTTGGATGTATGTCCACCCGTTGCTTTGTACCTAGTAGATAGATCTTGGCGTGTAGTTCTCATCGTAGGAAATTTTTTGTTTTCTATGCTGTGGACCCAACAGCAGGCACATAATGAGTTCACAAGACTCAATGAGGAGGACATCTTAGTTCTTGCAAAGGATGCTTACATCAACTGCGGCTTGTCACTCAACTTGGGTGCCATTTTTGTGCGCTACTCTAAGCACCAAGCCTCCCAAATCCAAGGACCAATCATAGGTGGAGGCGTCATCACCGTGCTTGCCACTGCCCTAGGCATCGACCTAGGTCAGTTGCAACCCGTGCTAGGTGAGACACGTGTTGGTTTCTCCACTTTGAAAGCTTGTGGAATGCTCACAAGGAGAGGTGGTGTTTATTATCTGCATATTGCTGGAGCTGGGCGTCTCTACACTGCTCCTATGCCTAATGGTCTTTACTCTATCAAGGAAGGACGTTTGCTATATGACTTGAAGGTTGAGCAACACCAACCCGAGGAGGAGATTCCGGAGGAGGATGAGGAGCAAGAAGTTCCTTATCAAGAGGAGCAGCCACAAACTCGGTTCGCTACATACCAAGACTTCAAGGACTTGGAGGGACTGTGGAGAGGATGCATAGCATCTCTTTCACCCTCCAAGAATCAACTAGTAACCTCTCAACTCAATTTTCGAACTAGAGTAATGACTTTTCTCGCCACCACAATGATTTGAAGGGCTTGCAAAAGCCTATGCTTGGGGAAGTTTCCTCATGTATCTTTATTTGGCATTCATTTGCTTTTATTTATTTCGAGGTTGTGTTTTATTTGAGTTTATAAGCACTCGTGTTTGTTTCCCCAACACCTTATTTTAGTTCTTTCTATTTGCTTTTGATATTTTCTAGCCAAGCTTTGCCGCCAATTTTCTATTCTTTAAAACCCCCTCTCTTAAAAACCACGAAAATATTTCTCCATTTTTCCTTTTTCCCCCTTTCTTTTCTTTCCGCCTCGAGGTTTTATGTATTTGCAGGAGAGTGATCGACTTCGAGTTTCCAAGGAACAAATAAAAAAGAAAGAGAGAATTGGAACCAAACATGAGAGGTATGCCTTATGACTCCCCACTTTTGAAGTTTGAGAAACCCATGCTAGTTAGTAGTAAATGTTGAGATATTATATTGGTGGAGTGAATCTTTGTATCGTAGTAAGATTTTTGTTTGCATGGGTATTTAATTGGGTACATTTTGTTCCAGCTCTTGTAATTAATCAAGTCTTGCCTAAAAAATGCTAAACAACTGTAATAAGAAAAGTCTCACAATTGAAGGCTTGGGTGTTGTAGTGCTTACTCTTTAAGGCTTATTCCTAGAGACACTCAACACCACTAAAAATGTTGATTGACTTGATAGCTCTCTTTAAAAGGATTTGTTCAATTGAATTAATGTATAGCGGTTTTTGTGAGCATGCCAAAGTTTGACTTGTTAATCATAAGAATGATATAGCTTTATGCTTGTCAAACTTCATGGGATGCCAACAACTCCGCTTGGCCTACGAACGATCTTCATGGACGAAACTCCTAGATTTCAGCTATGAGTTGATTAAACACTTGTAGCAGCAATGCTATAGTCGGTAAGATTCTTGGCACTCCAGGGTAGCTATAATAATCATGATGGAATCACTCCTCTGGCTGTTATGAGTAATCATCATGCAAAAGGAACAAAAACCTTAGTGATGCCACGAGTGTCCATCACAGCTCGATAAACTAATAAAAATCTTTGGCATGCTCTCGATTAGTTAAAAACTGAAATTCTTGAAGGACAGTGAATAGAGAAGTAGTGCTTGAAAAGTCTTGATTTATTGATGTGGGAGAATTGAGATACTCTAGTATATATGCTTTTCATGACAACTCTCACACTCTCAACTTACATGATTATACTTTATCGTGCAAAGGCAAGCCTATGAGTTGATTACATGACATGGAATAAAGTATACTCATTTGAATCATCCATGTTGACAATAATTTTTCTGCACTATAAGGATGCATAAAACCCGTATGATATGCTTGTCATTACTCTATCTATGCTGAAGTTTTTCAGATTTATGAAGTGGAGGAAACATGAGACTACCAATCATGAGTAAGATCACCATCTCATTGTTTCGGTTTAAATGTTGAGTTCCTTTTTGATTTTGGTTTTCTTGCTCGGGGACGATCAAGTTTAAACTTGGGGAGGTTGATGGCTCTGAAATATAGCCATCTACATCCACATTTAAACTGGATATTATTCATATTTTGATGAAATATCTCTCTAAACCCTGCCACTAGTGCCTAATATTCAAAGGGCTATGCAATCCTTTGTTTTATATTTTCCTACATAGATAATGTCGTTTGAAGATGGGAATCACTACATTAAAGTCAAAGATACGAGATTTCCAACAACCAGAAGAAACCAGGAGCCGTAAAGCGGAGACAGACGCTTTAACGACCAACTATACGACTGGAGCAAAATTCCGATTGAATAGCTCCGGTCGTATAGTTGGCGCAGCCACCGTTAGGTCAAACAGAACAACTTTCATGAAGGGACCCCTATATAAAGAAGCCTCAGGCAACGAGAAAACAAGCTAGACCTCACCAAAAGTCTCTGCCATAGATCACCAGTCGCCTCCAGATCTCAAAACCCTTCTCCATCTCCATAGCCATAGTCCACCAATTTTAATAGTAGATGTCTTCTTCGATTGGTGACATTGTAAGACTATTGCTATCAATCTTATGATTTTTATTACAATGTTAATGATTGTTGATCTAATCTCTATGTGCGATTAATTCTCCTTGGGCTAAGGGCTTCGACCTAGCCATGTAGCGTTTGTGCATGTTATTTATCGTCGATGGGATCATGTATTAGTTTGTATGACATGATGATTATTATATCCTCTCTTGCCTCAATCCAAGGACTTGTTAGGTACCCAAGACCCTGAGGGTTGAGCCAGGTAAAGGGAGTATGAGTAATGACTGATCTGCAGGTTGGGAACCCCAGTGATAGAAGGTGTAGTACGGCTGTATGTGAGTGATTTACTTGGGATTAATGGTGACATCACTATGCATATCATTAGTTCTCTTTCTTCTATGGATGAGACTAGTAGGTTATTGCTATAAGCAGTTGCGGAGGCAATAGCAATTATGGATGCACTGCCCACATATAATTTATCTTGTTCTAACAAGTACATGCATACTTTATTTCTATCTTTTATTCCCATCAGATGTTTTGCACAACTACAGGTGAAACCGAACACCCTAGGCCCTCTCTCTCCATCATCAACAACAACAAAAAGACGCAAGCTATTGGTCTGGTAAAAACTAAATAGGAATTCTAAAACTCCCGATGGTCTGTTAAAGTAACTTCACTACGCATTCGCTTCCCGAGGATTCGATAACCTAGGTCTACTAGGGAAAAAGAATCTATACTACATCCGTAATCTGGATCGAAGGTATCAACCTTACACTTTGAAGTGGATCACAATCATCACATGATTCGTGTTCTTCCAGATTCATTCATTAGTGATATTTTAGTATAGTAAACATTTTACCATACTCCCTGTTCATCCTATCACGACCAGTTTTGCGAATGAACTATATAGTTCATAAAGACGAACATGTGTATAAATTTAGTTCCCAAACTTATTGGGTGATAGGTACGCCTAGCGTCACCATCATTCACAAATGCTCATCCAATATGAGAATCTGTTTTGACTAAATTATACTTTATCATGTTGCAATCAAATAGTGTTTTAGGTATCAGAATATCTGTTAACACATGATGATTTGTAAAACGAATCTTTCAGCTCTCATATAATATTGATACTAGAAAGTTTCTTTCTAATATCAAGTATCATGGAGGCAAACATGATCTTTTAGATACTAACTTTGGAATCAATTTACTCTAGGGTTAATACACTATTAAATCTTATGGAGTAATCGAGGTTTACTTGAAAGTTTGCTTTAGGACTTTTATCTTTAATTTGACACTCAAACAATATGGTACTAGTCCATAAAGTAAGTATCTAGAATACTATAGTACTATTATCTCAATTACAACCAAGGTAGTCAATAATGGATGCCAACTACAACAACTATGCAAATTCACTTAGACTATTTAGTTCATAATATGAGTTCATTACCATAACTCCCACTCAAATGAACATCCCCCAATGTTCGTTCAGTGATTACACGATCCCTTTACACCATATCATTATTCCCGATCATCCCTGCCTTTGATACAACTGTCAGGGTAGATATCAACATATCGATCACATCACCATGTGACTCATGCTTAACCTTTTGGTTATCTATGTTCAGAGGCCACGTCTTTACATGCTAGGCTTGCCAACATTAACCTTTAGTGTATTGCAGTGCATACATGGCTTGCACCCATCGTATGCGAATGTCGATGTGTTTGCACCCGATCATCACGACCTTCTCCACAACGATGGACTTTCTTGGTGGTGCACACTTATGGGAGAACACGGACATTAGAATTACGTTGAGGGATATACTTATTACGCTACCATTGTAAGTATAATACTAGCATAATAAGACACACAAACAATTGACATTAAATGTAAATAGTTCATGTGTGATATGTGGTGGTCGACGCGCCTTGCTCTCCATCGAGTGCTATGACATTGCACCAGGTCCATGATTCATCTATGCTGTCGGCAGTACATTTCAGAAAGACTTACCTTGGCCATACATATCACAAGCCCTTGCAAAATAAAGTTAGGCACCTCTACTTTATCTTTGCATGTTTTACGCGGTTGTTAGGGCTTTCGCAAGACAACTATTTATACCTACGAACTTCCAACCATAACATGGATTGACTAGTTGCCGCTTTAAGTCCCTTCCTAGGGTCGTCCTTTGTAAATGCCATACCAACTAATGTCAGAGAGACAGACACCCGTTGGACACTTACATGGTACAAGCCATATGTCAGTTGTGGAACCAGTCTCACGTAAGGTCGGTCCGACCGCTTCATCCAACATTTTCACGATATGAACAAATACACGTGGGACGGTAGCAACTAGAAAATCTTTGTCCACACAATCAACATGTGTTCTACTCATACCAAACATCTACGCATAGATCGGCTCTGATACCAATGAAGGGGTTCCATGGCAGAAAACAAAAAAATTCCTATGGTGAACACACCTAGCCAAGATCTATCTATGCAAATGTAAGGTAACAAGAGGGGATTCGATTTTCATACCTTTGAAGACTGAAAGTGGTTATTTTTTCGAGGGAAATGTGGATGACGTAGTCATACTCGTAGCCGACCTCAAGGTTGCACCGATGTTCCAGCTCCAAGCTCTAAGAAAAATCACCACACGTGGTAGTGCCTCGTGGCCTTAGACACATATGGTGTAGAGACGTCTCCCGGGCAAAGGTCCAGCAAAGCAGCGGAAGAAGATTGATCCAGACCGAGTCCAGCAGCACGGCAGCGTGCATATGGTGGAGAAACCCTAATCCCCATATGCAATTCCAATCTTGGGAACCACACATAAGGGAGAGCGAGATAGGGAGAGATAATAGGCAAATTCAATTGATGGGATGGATTTGGGGAGAGGGTGCCCCTCTTTATATAGGTGGAAGGAAGGTACTACCTCCCTCAAAGTTCTAGGATGGGACAATCAAGAGGGAGTGGTGGGAGGAGGCGGTTGATGGCTCCGAAATATAGCCATCTACGTCAACATTTAAACTGGATATTATTCATATTTTTGATGAAATATCTTTCTAAACCCCGCCACTAATGCCTAATAATCAAAGGGGTATGCAATCCTTCCTTTCTATTTTTTTCCTGTGCAGATAATGTTGTCTAAAGATGGGAATCACTACATTAAAGTCAAAGATACGAGATTTCCAACAACCAGAAGAAACCAGGAGCCGTGAAGCGGAGGCAGACGCTTTAACGACCAACTATACGACCAGAATAAAATTCTGGGTGTATAGTTCCGGTCATATAGTTACCGCCACCACTGCTAGGTCAAAAATAACAACTTTCGTGAAAGGACACCTATAAAATGAAGCCTCGGGCGATGATAAAACCATCCTACCTCGCCCTGAAGTCTCTGCCCCAGATCATCAACCGCCTCCAGATCTCAAAACCCTTCTCCATCTCCATAGACATATTCCACCACTTGTAATAGTATACCTCTTCTTCGATTAGCGACATTGTAAGACTATTAGCTATCAATCTCATGATTTCCATTACAATGTTCGTGATTGTTGATCTCATCTCTATGTGTGAGTAATTCTCCTTGGGCTAAGGGCTTCGACCTAGCCATGTAGCGTTTGTGCATGTTATTTATCATAGATGGGATCGTGTATTAGTTTGTATGACATGATGATTATTGTATCCTCTCTTGCCTCAATCTAATGACTTGTCGGGTACCCAAGACCCCGAGGATTGAGCCAGGTATAGGGAGTATGAGTAATGACTGATCTGCGGGTTGGGAACCCTAGTGACAGAAGGGGTAGTACGGCTGTATGTGAGGGATTTACTTGGATTAACGCTGACATCACTATACATATCATTAGTTCTCTTTCTTCTATGAATGAGACTAGTAGGTTATTGCTATAAGTGGTTGCAGAGGCAATAGCAATTATGGATGCACTGCCCACATATAATTTATCTTTCTCTAACAGTTACATGCATACTTTCTCTTTATATTTTATTCCCATTAGATGTTTTACACAGCTACAGGTGAAACCGAACGCCCTAGGCCCTCTCTCTCCATCATTGACAACAACAAAAATACGCAAACTCTTGGTCCGGTAAAAACACAAAAGGAATTCTAAAACTCCCGAAGGTCCGTTAAAGTAACTTCACTACGCATCTGCTTCCCGAAGATTCGATAACCTAGGTCTACTAGGGAAAAAGAAGCTATACTACATCTGTACTCTGGATCAAAGGTATCAACCCTTTTTATGGCGCCGTTGCTGGGGAAGCAATAGCTACCCTAGTGAGGTTAGTAGGAACCTTGCTAGTCTTTGTTTAAGAAAACCCAAAAACATAGGAAATATGGCTGAAAAGAAGCTTGGAGAGTTTGCTACTCCCAACAATGATTATTTATGTACTCCTACTACTCAGTCAACAATTGCTGCAGATGACTATGAAATTAAGCCCCATTATTTAAGTTTGGTTCAACAGAATCAATTTGGAGGCTCTGTTGTTGAGGACGCAAGTATGCACTTGAATACTTTCACTGAAATATGTGATATGATGCGTATAATAGACGTTGACCCTGATGCGGTCAAATTGCATCTATTTCCTTTCTCTCTTAGAGGAAGAGCAAAAGAATGGTTGCTATCTTTTCCTAGAAATACTATTACATCATGGGTGGAATGCACTTCTTTATTTATGACTAAATTTTTCCCACCAGCAAAGACTATGCAACTGAGATCTAATATTACTGGTGACGAGGATTTAACTCATCAATGCCCATTGTTATGGACTTGGGTTTTGGAGAAGGAGGGAGCGTTGGAAGCATCAATCGGCTAGCAAACAAGCACACAGGGACGCAAGGTTTCCCCAGGTTCAGGCCTCGTAGAGGTCCCTACTCCTGCTTGTCTGCTCTTGGAATTAACGAAGCAATCGAAGATTACAGGGGCACGCAAATGCAATCTGGCGACAATTGTGGAAACTAGGGTTGCGTGTGTTCTCCTCGCTTCCTCCTCCCAGCCTTTATATAGATAGGCCAGGTCTCGGGTAGCAGTTCGAGTCGGTTACAGATTAGGGTTTTCCCTTTAAACTTTCTATCTTTAAATATCTTCTTGTCTCGCAAGTCATCGAGAGTCCGTGGACCACTCGAATTCTTCATTGGACCGTGGCAACACCGTGGGCTTCCACCGTATCTAGACCGTATATACCAAACTCGAGTACCTGCAGGGTATACCCGTGTCAGTAGCCCCTGAGTGTCTAGTGGAATCGCAAATTTGACTGGGGACTTTATGAAGCCTTTCGAGTGCATGACAGAGTATTTTTTTCGAGTGTTTTGTTTATATCATAGGGATTGTTGATATGCATGCCTGATTTAACCGATGCATCAGTATCAGTTAACTGCCTTAGGGCAAAACAACGCAATCTACTCGAACTCGAGTCCCCAGACTCGAATTCGGAAAAGTGCTGGTGTAATTCGACTCAAGCCGCGGAGGTCTTACAGGAGTCAAATTCCAGTATATGGGTGTGAGCACTCGACACATCCATCGAGGCATGTTCATCGTACCTGTAGGCACGGATATATTTCTGGTAGTACGCAGCAAATACGTTGCCAGGCCTTATTCAGGTCTTATCTTCACTCTGCAAGCGCGGGATCCGAATTTTTTGTCATCGCGGAGATGATTCGGGTGACCCAGGAGATGCAGTCTCTTTGTAGGGAAAATAAGAGGTGGTGTCGCCATAGACTTCGAGTGTGGATGTTATCAACACACAGTATGAAGTACAAATAATCATAGGGTGCACGACCAGCGCTCCCTATGGGAGTAGCCCCCGAGTGCCTGGTTGAGTCGAAGACTCAGGCAGGGACTAAAGAACTATTGCGACTGCTGTCGTCTTTTGTTTGCTTGTTTCAGTCGAATTTATTTCCGGCACTCCCTATGGGAGTAACCCATGATCCATAGTCGAATCATAGATTCGAGTGGTTGGGTATGCTTTGAATGTCCATATTCCTGCAGAAAAGAAAATCGTAGGGTGCGTGACCAGCGCTCCCTATGGGAGTAGCCCCCGAGTGCTTGATGGAGTCGAAGAATCGACCAAGAACTAAAGTAGTCAAAGTATTCTAGTGCTCAATCTTTGATGACATCAGTGCTGACGATGTGATGACCTCAGTTTCCCGCATGAGCAGCTTTGACGGGACGTGACGAGTGGTGGGTTCCATTTTCTGACCCTGACTTGACCGCGCGTGCGTAATCTTTTGTTTTAACTATGCCTCCTCGATTTCCGCATGTAATGGAGTAGTGGGGGACGGTTCGTATTTTAGCCTGTCCACGTGTCGACCGCGATGTGCGCCACGCATCCAATAGGGTTTCTGCTAGCCGTTGGATTGCATCCACCAGGGGGTTAAGTAGCAGTGTAGCTGCGGTAATTTCCCATCTGCTCTTTCTCTACTTTGTGCCTCCATCGCCATTGATGCTGCTCTCTGCCTCCTAGAGTTCGTCCCGTTCATGGTGCTGGACCAACTCCGTGTGTTTCTAAGTTATTTTCTCCGCTCGCATCACCACCGAAGATGGGGAAGAAGAAAGGAGGCGCTACCGCTGAGTCCGCTGCCGCCGTTGCTGCTGCCAAGAAGAAAGGCGGCTCCACCGATGCGGGCACCAGCACCGCTGGCGCTAGGAAGAAGAAGGGCGCGGGCACCCGCGTCACCAATGATGCGTGGCACGCGTACATCATCAAATCGTCTGAGCTCCATCTTCTTTGTCAAGATGGAGTTCTGTCTCCCGTGGTTGGTGACTCACGAGTGCCCGACGGCGAGGTAACTCCTTGTCCTCCTGCTGGTTTCCGGGTGATGTTCCTAGCGTTCATCATCCGCGGTATGTCTCTGCCCCTGCATCCTTTCTTCAGGGGCCTCCTTCGCTTCTATGGGCTCCAGCTGCATCAGCTGTCCCCCAACTCTATTCTCCACATCGCCTGCTATATTACACTTTGCGAGTGCTGGCTCAGAGTCGAGCCACACTTTGGTCTCTTCAAACGGCTTTTCAAGCTGAAGCGTCAGTCGACATCTGGTTCCGTAGTCTACGACATAGGAGGCTGCGAGGTCCATGTCGACTCCTCCGTCACATATTTTGATATCAAGCTCATGGTGTCCGTCCAAGGGTGGAGGGACAAGTGGTTCTACATCCGTGAGCAGAAGGCCGACGGAGAGCACTACGGACTCGCGCCTTTTGATCCCGCGACGATGTGCAGGAGGAGGCGTTCTTGGAAGAACGTGGTGATGTCCGGCGATGCGAGGAGGCGAAGTCTTTGTCTGGCGTGTCATGACCTCGAGAGTCGCATGGGTAAAGAAGAGGGAGGCTGCGCCCTCATTCGCACATGGTTGCGCCGTCGCATCCAGTCCCTGCAGGCCAGAATCCACCCCATTCCAATGGGCTGGTGCGGATGATGTCACTCGCATATCTGCCGATGGCATTTCCGTGGGTGAAGTAGATAAGAGGGTGTGACTGTTGACCAAGTACACTACCAAGGATGTACTCCCCAGTGAACCAGTCGTGCCTCCTTTTGATGCTTCTAACCCTCCTCCTGAGGTATGATTGTGCTACGAAGTAGCTTCATTTGTCGAGTGCTTCTGATTTTCTTCACATGTGCTGACTTGTTTTCTGTATACAGGATTGCAATGTGTCTCCAAGTTTGCCCCCTCTTCCCGAGGGGGTTATTCCTCGTGAAGTAGATGAAGAGGACGAGTTGGAATCGACCGTCCCACTTGAAGAGGAGGAGGAAGCCCCCCGAGTCTAGCAGTCCGGACACTCGCAAGCGTTCGTGCAACGAAAATTCGGATGCATCGTCTCTTTCGACTTCAGAAGGCCAAGCTATTGGTGTGGAGTCGTGTAGCATCCCATCTGTCTAACATATGTAATGCTACATGGTCTAGTAATATAATTGCTACTTCCTACATATAATTGTTGCATCATAATTATATCATGCTCATGTCATCATGCCACCTTGCATTTGAGCATCATATAAAACCCTTTTCATTTGGTTCTTATCCCATATGAATTATTAATTGTATTTGCCTCTTGATATATTGTATTTGGTTCTTGATAAATGCTTGATGCCCAAGTTGAGTTGGGGGCATATCTTTTATTAACTCCACCACCTTTCTTGTACCACCCCATAATTCCACCATCCAACCATATGAGAGCTTTGCATTTATTTGGTTTTGCCTCTAGCTCCTGAGGGTTGGGATGGATCCACTTCTATTTTTCCACATGCCCTCACACTAGCATCATGTTGTTTCCACATTATGGATATGTGGAGCCACCTTTGCATGCTTTGTGAGTGGAACCCCTTTTTCTAACTTCCATATGGATTATTTTGAATGTATGCTCATGTTGGAATATTTTTGAGACTATTAAACATCTAGTGGAATATACACACTAGCATGTCCAAATTATATTCAAATTTGAGCATCTCCATCTACTCCACTTGGAACATCTTAATAATTCTTTTAGTTTATCCTTACTCCATATTTTGGAATGCATGTGTATAAATGCCATGATTATTATTTTGTTTTCACAAGATTAGACATGGCATTTAATGCCCATGCATGGGCCATGCAACAAGCCTCACCATTCTATTCCTTTGGGTTTTACTTGATTTTTGAGTGGATCTTCTCTTTTGAGCTCTCCTTCTCTCTAAACCCTCCTCATCTTGATCTTTGTGACCTTGCCATGTGCATCAAGCCTAACCCCTCTCTTTATCCGTCATCCCATCCATGCATGATCATGTGAGGTCATATTCATATACCCATCTCTATCTCTCTCCTCCACCATCACCATGTGTCCAACAAACACCTCTCACCCTCATCTCCACCTCACCCCACCTTGTTGGATCTTGTTAGATCATACCCCAAAACCTTAATCTCCATGAGAGAACCCTAACCACCCATGCCTTACCCCATCCCTCTCTCTAAAACCCTAGCCCTAATCCACCCCATGCCAAGCTAACCCTAACCCTCCTAGCTTCGGCTACACCCCACCCATCACCATGCCGAGGCACAACCCCAGCCTAGGCTACCCCATCTACCCCCTTTACACCAACCCTAACCCGAGCCCCTCCAACCCTAGCTCCATGCCACACCCTCTCTCTCTCTCTCCCTGCCAGGCCGACCCCACACCCGAGCCAGCCCTCCTTAGCCTCGCCCTGACCCCACCTGCAGCCCCTGCACCCCTGCCCGAGCCGGTCGAGCACGTGAGCATGGAGAGGAAGGAAAAGGTGGCCACCCGACCACCTTTCCCCACCCCGAGCCCCCACGCCATCTACCTCTCCCTCTCGCCCTTATCTTTCCCTCTCTCTCGCCTGGTTGCAGCCCCAGATCCCTAGGGCCTTGCCCTCTGCTTTTCCCTCCCTTCTCCCCCTGCCTCCACTCCTTTTCATCGCCGGCCACCGTTGGTATCCTCCACCATCCTCGAGATCAGTAGGCGGGTGTGGCGTTTGGGTGTCGAGGAAGAACGAGGCGAGCCTCTGCGTCGCTCCCGTGCCCGTATACGAGGAGGAGACAGTCCCTGTGGCGCCGATCGCCGATGCGCAAACCCTAGCTCCGGCCACCAGCGTCGCCGTCGCTCCTCTGCTTCCCCGGCCGTCCCACCACCACCAACGTCACCACGGTGAGCCCCCGTTCCCCTAGACATCCTCTCTCTGATATCCGCTTCCTGTGCACACTAGGCATTCCGACGAGCACCCTCGGTGCACGGTGTTCGCCGGCAGCCGTCCCGCTAAGCGCCGAGTTAGGCTTACCTAGCCGCGCAACAGCCACCCAGCATCAATCCCACCTAGACGCTTTGGTCACTGCCGCCTGCGCGCGCGAGAGGTCGCGAGTTTGAGCCCCGCCGCGTCGCGCGTTACTCTGTCGTTTTCGTCAGTAAATTCAGAGAAGAAGAACAGTAGCAGTGGCTATCTTGCAGATACCCCCCACTTTTTGCGTGCACAACCCGTGGTCCCTGCGGACCCACATGTCAGCCTCTGGGGTCTTTTACAAAAAGGCACCCAGGTTTTTGATTCAGTCAGCCCACGCTCCCACCGAACCCCACCTGTCAGCCTCTGTGGAGTTTTACAAAAGGGTACCCGCAAGGTTTGGGCCTCAACCCGCGGCCCTGGTTTATACGCATGGCACGCGCCTGGCCCGCCTCTATCGCGTGGGTCTGCGGAGCATCCGGTCCCACCTGTCGGTCTCCCTGGCTAGCTTCTGCGCCGGTGGAAAAAGACCGCCGCGTGCCGATTCCGCCCAGTCAGCGCTGGTCCCACCCGTCAGCGTCTGGGGCTAGCTGTCTCTAGGTGTAAAAAGCCTGGCTGTTTATCTGTTTAAAACAAAATAATTTCAGAAATGTTTTATATGAATTTAAATTCTGTTTTTAATAATTTTTAATTTGTAAATCCAAATAACACAAATAATATATGTTTTGGAATAAAAAAATGTGAGGATTTCAAATATGCCATTCAAAATATCTTTTGGGCAAATTAAATTTTCGAAATTGTTTAAATGTAATAAAAATGCCTTATCTTAATTAATTAATAACTTTAAATCTACCACTCCAAATTTGACAAATAATATGTCTAAATCGATCAGCGCGACGAGCCCGTTCTAACTATGCATTCCATGTTCTGAATTGCATCATGCATCATATAAATATAAAGTATACAGCAACTTATTTGGGGTTAAAATGTGACCAAAAACTTAATAAATGCTTTATTCTTGTACCCCACACCTCACCCATGCCATGCTACATTATTGCCATGTAAATTGTGCATAATTCATCATGGAATGCTTGTTTGCTTGTCGCATTTTATTCATATGCTTGTGCACTTTATTTATGTTGGCCCTTGTTTGTTTGGTTCTTCTTGAATAGGCCTTGGCGGGATATATCAGGAATCCCAGGAGCACTACCCAGATCCGTCTCTCGCTTCAAATGAGCTGCCAGGCAAGCAATACCACATGCTTGCATACATATAGTACCTATCGCCTCTATCTTATTCTTGCATCATTGAGTCACGGTTGCATTAAATTGAATCCCAAGTACTGCATAGCCTTTACTTTTAAACCCCACCGAATCTTGTTCCTCCATCCCATGAGCCATTACTACAGGAGTTGTTTGAGCCATGCGAGTCGTAGAATAGCATGTGTAGGGTATGTGAGTGTCTGATGGATAACGAGGTACCTAAACAACTTAACCTGAGTAGTAATGGGATAACTAATGAAAGAGGCACTGATGGGCAATATCTGCTATTTGGTTTTTCATGCTCACTTGTGTCTCGTAGGACCCTGAGTACTTGATTCCTGTTCCTTGACTATTCGCACTATCCACATCCGGGAGGTCTTATGGACCCCCTTGAGCCAGAGCTTGATTCATTTCTATTTCTTGGGGCCACAAACTAGTTTGGGGTTTTATTACTATCCTGTACCTATGCCATGCTTTACTGTTTTATTTACGATTGTGCGTGGAGCACCTGTAGTGTTTTGGATCGTGACACGTTTTCGCTGTATCGACAAGCCCAGTCACATTTTCAGGTTCCTAGTCGTTTACCGCTGTCCACACAAACCCTGGGTCCATTCCGGAGCCGGCCAACTTCCTTGTGGGTAGCTTAGTGGGGTGGCCCCCTGAAATATTTCTGAATCCTGTGATCGCTTTGTCGTGAATGCCTTGTTGGGTTTTGATTTGGTTTTTCCGAGGTTGATCGAGTGTGTGTTGCTATTTGTGCACCCATGCAGGGTAAATCTTTCTGAAAGCCGTGTCCGCGGTTATGGACGAGTTGGAGCATAGTTTCTCGATCATAGACAAGTATAACTAAAGTACCGCTTTTAATTTGACTAAGTAACTGACCATTAAATAGTGCAATACTCATGGAATGGTTAATACAACTGCCAACAGATGGGTTGTTTCGAACGCTTTCGTTGGTAGCGGTAGGAGGATGGATCATTAATTATCTTGTTATAGCTGTTACTAATTAACGGACATCCGTCTATCTTTGGTTAGGCGGATGGTTAGCGAGTATCTATAGACTTGTTAGTTTTTATCTTTTGCTGCAATTGCGTCACCCCAGGTTTATGTCCCCTTTAGAGGCATAAAGACTTGCTGAGTACCCCTAGGGTCTCACACGATAAATTGTTTGATTCAGATGAATAGGTGTTTTCACAAGATGGATACTGGGTGGAGGAGACCGATGATGTTGGCAATGATCACTCGGTGTAGAGATTCCGGGGATGGGGATCCGCGAGATCTGTGGGCGGGATGTGTTTATTTATGTGGCATCTTATGCCGATTTGCTTCTTATCCGTACTCGGACCTTGTTTTCCGCTTCTGCCTGGTACTCTGATGTTTGATGTATGAGGAGCTATCCTAAACTATTATCTCTATCTAGGATATTTGGATCTTGCCGTATGGCGTTGAAATATTTCTATTTCTTTTAGATGGTATGGCTTTGAGAACAGTTGTATTGTGGCTTGCATACATACTCACTTGTGTATGTAGTAGTTGATCCCTTCGCCTGCCGACTACGCCGCTCGTTCTTGTCCCGATGTTCTGGAAGTGGTTAGGATGGCCGACGGGTCTACCTGTGGATGGCCCCTGGGTCCCCACCATACTATTTTAACCACTTTCGCTCATCTAGGCATGCAACTTAGAGCGTAGTGTCCGAGGTAGTTACAAGTCGCCAATTCATGTTGTTCCTGTGAGTGCTATGGCGCCATCTGCCCGCAGGAAGATGCGGCTGCCGAAGGAGTCGTCGGAGTCGGAGGACCAAACCTTTGATTTTGATAAATTTGACTGGTAAGTTTACAATTCTCATCTTAGTTCTTTTTGGAGTTGCATTTCCTGATGTTGGTTTTGTTCCGTAGTCAACCGACGTCGTCATCTTCTGGTGACGTCCAATTTTTGAAGGAATAAGGAGTCACGGATTCCAAGGGAAAGGAAGTGGCTGAGCGAACTCCTTCTCCTCCATTGGCGGCCCACTCCGGGCACAATTCATCAAGTTCTCCACACGATGTGGAGCACCAGATGGTTGTCCGGACGACTGTGTGGCAATCGACTTTGGAGTCTCTAGAGGAGCACGTATGTGTGATGTTGCTTTTACTTGTAGTCGAATTAGTCATCCATGCTATCTTCTGATCCTTTTGTTTTTCTCCTGTTGCAGCTTATTGTGAAGGAAGCTGCTCGCCTAGCGAGCAAGTACTTGCAATGGGTCGACAGCACGCATTGCTGGACAATCGCCATCGCGTGGTTGAAAGTTAGTATTTTTTGCTTCTTCTTCTTCATCCTTGTGATATTTTTATATATTCGACTGACGGTCCATCTTGTATTTTTTGTAGCTGAGCATAACGTACTTCTTCGCGAAGCCGCTTCTCTTGAAAATACGCTCGCCGTGGCGGTGAAGAGTCATGACGAGGCAGTCGCTGCGCTTGATGAATCACGGAAACGCGAAGAGGATTTGCGCGCCTCCATCGCTGCGAGGGAGAAGTTGTTCAAAGAACAGCTCTTCTCGATTGCCAAGTCTCTTTCAGGTATTTTTCCTTCTATGTCTTGGCTGCTTCTTTCTTCAATGTTTGCGATTGTGCTGACGCTTTGCTCTGTGTAGATGCTGGCGGTTTGAGCTTTGACGCCCAAGCGCTTCGTCGCGATGATGCCTTGGAAGGCGCTGTCGCGACAGTCGAAGACCGCAGCGCGTCCATTCAGGAAATGCTGACCAAAGCTAAGGGTGTTCTCAGTCGCATCCGCGAGGAGCTGGCGCCCAAGGCTGAGCTGATTGAGAACTTGGATGACCTGGTGGAGTCCCTCGCTGGAGGTATCCCCTCGGATTTCAGGAAATCGCACCGCACAGTCGGCGCCACCATGGCACTCACCATGGTGCAAGCCCATGGAGTGGAGATGGATCCAGCTGCAGTCTCCAAGGCGATGCCCGTCGACGTAGATGGGAAACATGTAGTTTTTGCTCCCTTTGCAACTGTCTACAGCAAGTACGGGCCGCAACTCATCAACACAGTCGCCAAGTATTCTGAGGAGCTGCAGCGAGCCAAGATGGTGGGAAAGATGCGGCATCAGGGGTCGGCAGGAAGTCTGTGGCATCTGATACTGCCACGGACTCGATGAAGCCTCCGAAGCCGAAGTCAAAGTCGAAGAAGCAAGCTGCTCCTCATTAGTTATATTTGTAATAGTTAATAGCTCGACTCCTTTTGTCTAGAACATGCCGCTAACTGATTGTATCCGTTGATACTTTGCAATGTTTGAATGCACTTGAGTTTTATCCATGTGTTGCTTGGTCCCTTATTTGTCTCTTACTTGGCTTATGTTAGGGTACATCAAGTGGTCCCTCGAGTGATCCTCGGGGCCTGCCATCCGCTGGTGATACCTTAGCGTAGTCGCACTCAAGGGTGGATGAGCTGTCCTTGCTTTCGCGACTCCGCGATCACGATAAGCAGATGGAACGCGAACTGCCCATCCTCCGTGTTAACACGGATGTATGGAAGTCGAGGGCGGAGAAGGCCACCGCCAGAGAGCAATATCTACTAGAAGAGGTGGCGTAGCTGGGTGACCAGTTCAAGTGTTAGCTTTCTTCCTCCTTATCTTTTCTTGTACTCAATCGAGGTAGTTCGTTGTCTTCATACTTTTGCCTCTTGATTGGTATAGTTGTCAGCGCGCGTCATCTGCAGGATGAGAAAGACAGGATCGCCATTTGCATGAACGACCTGACCTAGGAACAGCTTTAGGCAAGTGGGTACTTCTGGGTGGATCATGATCGTGCAATCGCACTTGCGACCCTGCAGGATCATGCCTCGCGAGTGCTCTATTTTCTAAAGAAATCGCAATCATGCCTGAGGAATATCTACCAGACGATGTTTCTGCTAGACGTTGTTCCCTCGAGCATGTTGGCTCTCCTTGCTAAATTTCAAGACTTGAGTGCGGTTCGCGATTGCGTGTGACAACAGTTGGTGGCTGGCGCCAAGGCTGCTTTGTCGCTGGTGCGACTGCATAGGCCTGATGTGGATATTGCAGCTGTTGCTGCTGGTCCGCCAACTCCGCCGGCAGGTTTGACTTGGAAGATGGTTCCTCATTACCAGGCGGTGGATCATCCAGCGGAGGAAATTGTCAACTTCTTCGAGGAACAGACAAACGTTCTTCTGCTGCAACAATAGTTTAACTTGTATCATGCACATAAATGTACTAGTGTTGTAAAGTTCGTATATATATATTGTATATAATTGATTGACATTGATGTGTAAAGAGCTTGCTAGTTCGTATATTTTGTGAGTGCGTTGCACTATGCGATTCCTTTTCGTTAGCCTGACGTGTGTTTATCTCAGCACCTTGCCAACCTGCCAGGTGCGTTGCAGCTGGGTTGGTGTTTGCCAAGGGTTCGATTATTGCGTCAGCTACTCGGGACATCGCGATTGATTCGTAGAACAGTTGTGTAAAGGGTAGCGTAGCCCCCGAGTGATATAATTGCTAGAAAAACACAGAGTTTCGGGGCACTTAGCTTTATTTATTCGCAGAATCAGTACGAGGTACAATGTGTGGCTAAGTTGTCAGCGCGCGTCATCCGCAGGATGAGAAAGACAGGATCGCCATTCGCATGAACGACCTGACCCAGGAACAACTTCAGGCAAGTGGGTACTTCTGGGTGGATCATGATCGCGCAATCGCACTTGCGACCCTGCAGGATCATGCCTCGCGAGTGCTCTATTTTCTGAAGAAATCGCAATCATGCCTGAGGAATATCTACCAGACGATGTGTCCGCTGGACGTTGTTCCCTCGAGCATGTTGGCTCTCCTTGCTAAATTTCAAGACTTGAGTGTGGTTCGCGATTGCGTGTGACAACAGTTGGTGGCTGGCGCCAAGGCTGCTTTGTCGCTAGTGCGACTGCATAGGCCTGATGTGGATATTGCAGCTGTTGCTGCTGGTCCGCCGACTCCGCCGGCAGGTTTGACTTGGAAAATGGTTCCTCATTACTAGGCGGTGGATCACCCAGCGGAGGAAATTGTCAACTTCTTCGAGGAACAGACAAACGTTCTTCTGCTGCAACAATAGTTTAACTTGTATCCTGCACATAAATGTACTAGTGTTGTAAAGTTCATATATATATGTTGTATATAATTGATTGACATTGATGTGTAAAGAGCTTGCTAGTTCGTATATTTTGCGAGTGCGTTGCACTATGCGATTCCTTTTCGTTAGCCTGACGTGTGTTTATCTCAGCACCTTGCCAACCTGCCAGGTGTGTTGCAGCTGGGTTGGTGTTTGTCAAGGGTTCGATTATTGCGTCATCTACTCGGGACATCACGATTGATTCGTAGAACAGTTGTGTAAAGGGTAGCGTAGCCCCCGAGTGATATAATTGCTAGAAAAACACAGAGTTCGGGGCACTTAGCTTTATTTATTCGCAGAATCAGTACGAGGTACAATGTGTGGCTAAGTAGTCTTGGATGAATAGCCTTATTTGTAATGTAAGGAAGAAAAGACGACTAAGGGTAGAAGCGCCGCAGCGGCGCGATGTTCTAGGGGTTGGAGTATGCTACTCCTGTCTCGAAATCTTTGAGGCGATAGGCGCCACCTGGGATTACTTATGTAGTCACGTATGGTCCTTCCCTAGGGGACTCGAGCTTGAGGTGCCCTTGTTGCTTTAGTCGCAGGACCAGGTCTCCTTCGACGAAGGATCAGGGTCGTAGCCTTCTGCTGTGGTAGTTGCGCAGGTTCTACTAGTAGATCATCGATCTTTCTGCTGCGATGTCTCGTGCCTCGTCAAGGAGATCAACGGAGTCTTCGAGTGCAGGTGTTGACTCATGCTCGCTATACACGACTACCCATGGGGCTTTAAAGCGTACTTCTGCGGGTAGTACTGCTTCAGCTCCGTGCACCATGAAGAATGGTGTGTATCCTGAGGCGCTGTTTGGGGTTTTGCGCAGGCTCCAAAGTACGGACTGCAATCGTCTGGCCAGCATCCGGCGGCTTGTTCAAGTGGCCGGAGGAGTCTCTTCTTGATTCCACCGCAGATGAGACCGTTGGCCTTTTCGACTTGACCGTTGGTCTGTGGATGAGCTACGGAGGCATAGCTTATGTTGATTCCCAGGTTTTCGCAGAAACCCTGGAACTCCTTAGAGGTGAAGTTCGTTCCATTGTCCGTGATGATGTTGTGTGGCACTCCGAAGTGATAGATAATGGACTCGAAGAACTTGATAGCACTGGCTCCTAACTGGTTTGTCACTGGCATGGCCTCTATCCACTTGGTGAATTTGTCGACTGCGACCAGGAGGTAGACGTAGCCTCCTCGTGAGGACTTTGGGAACTTGCCTACCATGTCGAGTCCCCATTGCGCGAAGGGACAAGCTAGTGGTATTGGCTGGAGTTCCACGCCAGGTGCGTGCGGTTTGTCCGCGAATCGCTGGCAAGCGTTGCATCTTTGGACGATGTCCTTGGCATCACGCATGGCCGTGGGCTAGTAGAATCCAGCTCGTAGAGCTTTGGCGACGAGGGCGCGACTGCCGGCATGGTGCCCACAAGTCCCTTCGTGAATGTCGAGGAGGACGGCCCTTCCATCCATGTTGGAGACGCACCGTTGGAGTACTCCTGTGATGCTGTATAGTTCACCGTTGATGACGGGGAATGCCTTGGATCGCCGTGCGATGTGTCGTGCGTCAGTCGGGTTGTCCGGTAGCCTCTTGCTGAGAAGATATGTGATGTAGGGTTGAGTCCAAGATGGCTTGATCATCATGACCCCCATTGGTCCCTCGAGTCCAGTGTCGAGCTCCAGGTCGTCGAGTGCCATTGGCTCATTAGGCGGCATAGCCCCCGAGTCCGTTGTTACACTTGTTTTCTTCTCTGCGGCCTTTGGCTTGATGGAGCATTCGCAGATACGCTCGAGAAATACCCTAGGTGGTATGGGAGCGCAGGTGGAGCCAATGTTGGCGAGTGCATCTGCCTCTTTGTTGCTTTTGTGGCCTACGTGTTGTAGCTCACAGCCGTTGAAGTCCCCTTCGAGTGTGTCGTAGAGGTCGCGGTAGGCGATCATATTTTCGTTCAGCGCGTCGCACTCATGTATTGTTTGGTTGACGACCAGCTTGGAGTCGCCATAGATCATGAGCCTCTTGGCGCCGCAGGCTTTTTCCATATGCATCCCGTGCAATAGGGCCTCGTATTCAGCTTCATTGTTGGAGGCAATGAACTTCATTCGCAAAATGTATTTCAGCTTGTCTCCTTGGGGCGATGTCAGTATGACACCTGCGCCAGCCCTGTCTTTACACTTGGACCCGTCGAAGTGCATCGTTCAGAGGTAAGACATATCTGGTTTTTCAGGGATCTGATTCTCCATCCAGTGTACAAGGAAATCAGGGAGGACTTGCGACTTGATCGCGTCGCGCTTCTCGTATGTAATGTCTCGTGGAGACAGCTCGATTCCCCGGAGCACAACTCATCCGGTGGCGTCGAGGTTGTTGAGAATATGCCCAAGTGGGGCGTCACTGACCACCACGATTGGGTGTTCTTGGAAGTAATGGCGCAGTCGCCTGGCTATCATAAAGACGCCGTATGCCAGCTTCTGGTAGTGCGGATATCGCTGCTTTGTTGGCATGGGCACCTCGCTGAGGTAGTAGACTAGGCGCTGTACCCGGTGGACTTTGTTTTCTTCGGCCCGCTCCACCACGAGTACTGTGCTGACCACCTGGTTGGTGGCGGAGATATAGAGCAGCAATGGTTCTCTTTCGCGTGGAGTCACTAGTACTAGTGAGGTAGATACTAGACGCTTGAGGTCTCCGAATGCTTCCTGCGCCTCATTGGTCCACTCAAACTTGTCAGTTTTGCGGAGAAGTTGGTAGAAGGGTAGTGCCTTTTTGCCCATTCGACTGATGAATCGACTGAGCGCCGCAATTCTCCCAGCCAGCTACTAGACGCCTCTTACATTCTTCGGCTTCTCCATGGCCAGTATGGCTTTTATTTTCTTCGGGTTTGCCTTAATCCCTCTTGGGGAGATGAGATACCCGAGTAGTTGCCCAGATGGTACGCCAAAGGCGCATTTGTCCGGATTGAGCTTGATCCAGTAGCGGTCAAGGTTGGCGAAGGTTTCACGTAAATCGTCGATTAGCGAGGCTTCCTCTTTGGTTTTGATGACGATGTCATCAACATAGACTTGGATGTTGCGACCAAGTTGATTCTTGAGGCAATCCTACATGCACCGCTGATACGTGGCTCCTGCGTTTTTTAGCCCGAAGGGCATTGTGTTGTAGCAGAACACACCAAAAGGCGTTGTAAACACCGTTTTCTCTTGATCTTCCTCCTTCATTTGAATCTAATGATAGCCTGAGTAGGTGTCGAGGAAGCAGAGACGATCACATCCCGCGGTGGAGTCGATGATCTGGTCGATTCACGGCAGCGGGAAGTGATCCTTTGGGCAGTGCTTATTCAGGGAGGTGAAAGCCACGCACATCCATAGGATATCCGTGTCCTTTTTGGGTACCAGCACCGTGTTGGCGAGCCAGGTACTTTCCTTGATCTCGCGTATGAATTTGGCGTCAAGGAGTCTATTGATCTCCATTCCGACTACTTCTACTCTTGGTTCAAACAGTCGCCGAATTGTTTGTTTGACTGGCCTTGCGTCTAGGTTGACATTGAGTGCGTTCTCGGCGAATTCCCTAGGGACCCCTGGCATGTCCGCTGGACACCAGGCGAAGATTTCCCAGTGCTCACGGAGGAATTCGACAAGCATCAGTTCCTATGCGGGACTCAAGTTGTTGGCAATGAGGGCCGTCTTGGTCGGGTCCGATGGGTGGACCTGAACTTTCTTCGTGTGCACCGACGAGTCGAAGGATGGGTCGGGTGAACTTGGCGGCTCGGGAGGCGGTATTGTTGTCATCGACTCCTTCAATCTTGCGAGTTCCTCCTGCATGCCGAAGGACTGGGAAATTCTGTTGAATTCCCTGTCGCAGCTGTCGGACCTCTCGAAGCTCCCGTTGATTGTGATGACACCGTTTGGGCCTGACATTTTCATCTGGAGGTAGGCGTAGTGCAGTACTGCCATGAATCTGGCGAACACGACGCGTCCGAGGATGCAGTTGTACTGTGAGGGCTAGTCGACAACTTCAAAGTTGACGCGTTCGCGTCGAAAGTTTTTTGGCGTGCCGAAGATGACGTCGAGGTTGATTTTCCCCAGGGGATATATGCCCTTGCCTAGGCCGATGCCGTGGAATGTCGTGTCCGAGACCTCTAGACAGGTCAGAGGGATCCTCATCGCTCGCAAGGTACTTGTGAACATGAGGTTAATGCCACTTCCACCATCCATGAAGACACGAATCATGTCGAAACCTCCGATCTGTGCCTCGAGTACGAGGGGACAATGGCCTGGGCGAGGTACTTGGCGCAGGTGGTCACGCTTGTCGAAGGTGATGCAGGAGTCACTTCCACTGAGGTACTCAGTGGTGGATGGTGGTGAGTTTGTCGCCAAGTTGACTTGGCAAGTGATGGCCTTCTGCACCCGATTCGAGGGGCGCCCTTTTGGATCATCATGTTGCCCACAGCCCGTGGGTATGGCTCGCCGCCTTGATTCTGGACCGGTGCGGCCACGGGTGATGGTACTCCAGGTGGTGGTGGAGGAGCTCCATGTGCTACAGCGCCTGGGGCGACTCCGTAACCCCTGTTGACTGCGTCGTGATTCATCTGAGCCAAACCCTCGTGGAGCTTGAGGAACTCGCGGTAGTCCTTGAGAAGGTGGCTGGATTTCTTCTTGTCGTCGTGTTTGTCAATGTATAAGTGCATGTTGCATGGCCCGGACAGTTTGTCCTCAATTGTTGTTGCGGGTGCCTCTTCACGAGTGCGGTGCTTCCATACCTGCGTGGTTTTCCCGGAGTCGCGGTGTCCACCGCTGCGATAGCCGCTGTTGCGGTTGTCGTCATGCCTGCCGGCGTAGCCGGCTGTGACCATGTTGATGTCGTCGCGATCATCGTAGATGCGCATTCAATGTTTGCTTCGGCGATCGCGTCTGCACTCGAGTTCTGCTTCATCGTCGGAGTGAACGTGGTTTTTCACCGAGTCTTCTCCATTTGCCCACCCATTCGCGATTTCCATCAAGTGGTCAATTGTTTTGGGCTTCGAGCAGCCCAGCTCTTCGCTGAGCTCTATGCGGTGAACGCCGCCGTTGAATGCGTCGATTGCGTGATCTTCCGAGATGTTTTTCGTGGAGTTCTTGATGATAGACCACCTCTGGATATTTGAGCGTAGCGATTCGCCCGACCTTTGCTGGCAGCATCTCAACTCTTCGATTGATGCGGGCTTTTTGTAGGTGCCCTTGAAGTTGCGCACAAAGCTGTAGACCAGCTCTTCCCAGCTGCGAATGGATCTACGCGGGAGGTTGTTGAGCCATGCTCGGGCGGCGCCCTGCAGCTGTAGCTGCAGGCATTGCATGGCCGTGCTTCCACTACCATCTTGGAGCCTGACGGAGGAGATGTGGTCCTCCAACCAGATTTTCGGGTCCTGCAGGCCATCAAATTTTGGGTCCTCCGATGGGAGCTTGAACCCTTTGGGCATTCGCTTTTGCCTGATAGCCCTGCTGAAGCATCTGGCGCCACAGAGCTCTACGTCTTCGTCCTCTGAGTCAGTCGATCGGGCACATCGTGCCCTTGACTTGTCGATTTTGTGCTGCGTGATGTCATCACGCGCATTGTAGTCGTGGTCGTGTCGCCGTGAGCGGCGACGTCGAGATAGATCGTGACTGTCATTGCTAGACGAGGGTCAGGAATAGCGTTTTGCTAGGGCCTTGCTTTTCTTCGGCTTCGGTGTTGGTTCTTTGTCGAGAGCAGTCTCGATTAACCCCAAGCCCGCGATCGTGGATCGGTGCATGGCGGCTCGGGGATCTCCAGCCGGCGGCTGGTTGTTGAGGAGGTACATGGTGGCCGCTATCACCGCAGCTTGCGGCTTCTTTGGGACCACGTTGCCCCATGTGTCGACTATCATAGAGCTGAAGTCGAGGACTTTCGCAGCTTCTATGTGCTCCTGCTCAGTGAGGTGGGCCATTCGAGATCGCCTCTTGTTGGCCACGTACTCGTTGCCCTTGGAGGAGGATCCTCCGTGGGAGGAGAGCCTAGCCCGTCGAAGACTCGACTCGTCCGCCGCCTTTTTACATGCTTCGAGTTGCGTGATCGTTTGTAATTGGCGTCTCTACTCCTCCTTCAGTAGCCAATGATAGCCCATCAGCAGATCTTGCGGTGTGCCGGGGGGCAGAGGATTGCCTCGTAGGGCTTCTCGGCAACGAGCCCACTCGAGATCATTGAGCTTGATCACGACACGTTCACCAGTGTGTTCGTTCACCATGGTTGGAGGTTCGACTGCCCCTCCATTGCTGATGGGCGCGCCATTGCCACCGTTGGTGGGGCCTCCATTGGGTGGTCTGCCATTAGGTATGCCACCGTTGGGTGGATTAGGGCCGTTGCCACCGTTTTCGCGATTGGCGCTGGTTTCGCCGGTGTTAATGATGGCACACATGAAGTGGTTGGGGAAGCTGTTGCTTCCGCATCTTTTGGATCCGGAGCCATAGACCCCATCTTCCGTTGCTAGGCCACCCAGATCGGATCCGCGACTGCTGTCACTGTCCGTGCTTTCAGCTTCTACTGAGGTGTTGAGCTCGCTGAGGGCGCCGATTGGTGGCGGGAACCACGATGCTGGAGCAATCGCGGATGCTATTGGCTGGTCAGGCATGTGAAGCGTGCCCATCTGACCAACTTGGAAGCGGAAGCTCCCGATCGCTAGGCTGATTCCATCGCCCACGGACTCGAAGGCCGGACGAGTGTCCGGCGTGTGGACGGTGAAGTCGAACGTGCCGAAGAGCTGGCGAATCTCCAGTGTTGTGGAGTTGTAGATCGCGGTTGATGCGGCCGAAGAAGCCACAACATCAGCACTCCCAATTCCCACAGACGGTGCCAATTGACGAGGATTTAACTCATCAATGCCCATTGTTATGGACTTGGGTTTGGACAAGGAGGGAACGCTGGAAGCATCAATCGGCTAGCAAACAAGCACACAGGGATGCAAGGTTTACCCAGGTTCAGGCCTCGTAGAGGTCCCTACTCCTTCTTGTTTGCTCTTGGAATTAACGAAGGAATCGAAGATTACAGGGGCGCGCACATGTAATCTGGCGAGAATTGTGGAAACTAGGGTTGCGTGTGTTCTCCTCGCTGCCCCCTCCTAGCCTTTATATAGATAGGCCAGGTCTTGGGTAGCAGGTCGAGTCGGTTACAGATTAGGGTTTTCCCTTTAAACTTTCTATCTTTAAACTTCTTGTCTCGCAAGTCATCAAGAGTCTGTGGGCCACTCGAATTCTTCAGTGGGCCGTGGCAACGCCGTGGGCTTCCACCATATCTGGACCATATATACCAAACCCGAGTACCTGCAGGGTATACCCATGTCAACTGGTTTTAGATAGGAAGAGCATGAGCCACTAGCGCTTGCATGGGAGAGGATGAAACAATGCATGAGAAACTGTCCTAGTCATGGGATGGAAGACTAGTTAATTATCCATCTATTTTATAATGCTCTTAACCTTGTGTCTAAGTCTATGCTTGATACTACAACTAGAGGAACATTTATGGGTAAACATATTACCGAAGCAAAGCAGCTGCTAGACAATATGCAAGACAACCATGCCCAATGGCATCTGGATAGATCGAACACGAAGAAGGTGAACTCCGTCTCACCACAGGAAAATGATGAACTCAATGCTAAGTTGGATGAGCTCATACTAGCCGTAAAAGGTAAGGAAATCCAGGTAAGAGCTATCCCTGGAACAAATATTGAAGAAATAGACTTCATAGCTCCATGATTATAACCCTGATTGGAAGAAGAATTATAATCCTAATTTTCAGAAACATTATTCTTGTTAAAACAATATTCTTGTTAAAATAATGGAGAACCATGATGCTATGCTTGGTAAATTATCTAACCAAGTTGTAAGTTTGAGAAATGATTTGCAGGCCCTCCAAGAAAGAACGAGGATCGTTGAGGCACAGCTAGGTAACATAACCGAGAGTCAAACTCACATTCTAGCCAAATTTGTAGGTAAAGCTGAGCCCAATTCCGTTGAAGACCCCAATATGATGAGAATCCAAAGGGAGGAGCCTGAAGAACTTGATTATAGTAATGCTCCTTCACCAAGTTATAGCGTTTAAGATCTCGTAAAAAGGATCAACGTTAAGATTCCGGTAAGTGAAGGTAGTGAGGAAGCTATGTACCACTTTGTTAATCAGGTAGCAATAAAGGTACTTGAGCTTGAGGAAGAATATAAGCAAATTGCTGAAAAATTACCTGTGAAGCTTGATGACATATTTGAGCCTGCTATTAAGATTAAAATTGGAACCAATGAGATAGCTGCACTTTGTGATCTAGGTGCAAGCGTCTCAACAATTCCAAAGAGTCTTTTTAACAAGTTAAATCTTGTCTATTTTGATATCACTGAGTTAAAATTGCATCTAGCAGATTCTACCTACAAACAAGTTGTAGGAATTAAGGAGAATACTTTAGTATATATTAAAGGATGTCCTGCTCTTATTGATTTTGTTATTGTTGACATGCCTGAAGATGCTACTGCTCCTATTATATTAGGTCATCCTTTCTTAAGAACTATTATGGCTTTGATTAATCTGCATGAAGGGAACATGAAGCTTCAATTGCCTTTGCGGGATCCTTTTGTTATTCATTTCCCCAGGAAGAAGAAAGCCAAGCATGATTAAAAGGAGGTCATCACTTTGAAGGCCAACTACTTTGGAGTGGGTGTTCCACTCATCTGGCCTAAGTGAGCAACATTGAGGTCAAGCTATTTACCATAAAAGAGTGCTTCATGGGAGGCAACTGATGACCCACAAGTATAGGGGATCGCAAAAGTCTTCGAGGGAAGTAAAACCCAATTTATTGATTCGACACAAGGGGAGCCAAAGAATATTTATAAGCCTTAACAACTGACTTCTCAATTCAGCTGCACCTGGAAACAATCTTGCTCGCAGTAGTTTATCAGTAGCAACAGTTTTATAGTAGCAATAGCAAAGTAATAGCAGTAGTAAAAGTAAAGACAGTAGTAACAATTGCACGAACAAGACAATTCGTGTAGCAATCAAGATATAGGGCATTTGCAGATAAATAAGGTAAAGCATCCAAGTACTAAATAATCATGGGCATGTGTTCCATATATAGTCATATGTGCTCGTAATAAGAACTTACACAACATCTTTTGTCCTGCCAGCCCGTTTGTAGTGGGGCCTCAAGGGAACTACTGGAAATTAAGGTGCTCCTTTTAATAGAGCACCGGAGCAAAGCATTAACACTCCATGAACACACATAATCCTCATATCAAAGCCATTCCCTTCGGTTATCCCGATTATTGTCACTTCAGGGCCTTTGGTTCCCGACAATAATATGTGTATACAACTTGCAGGTAAGATAATAAACAATACTATCATCATGAATCAATAACATGTTCAGATCTGAAATCATGGCACTTGGTCCCTACTGACAAGCATTAAGCATAACAAGTTGCAACAAAGTCAAAAAGCACTAATAATAGATACTAGGCACCATGCCCTAACAATCTGATGCCATTACATGAACGATCTCATCCAATCCCTACCATCCCCATAGCCTATAGTGGGGGATTACTCACTCATGGATGGGGAAATCATGCGTGGTTCATGGGGAAGCGATGGTGATGATGATGGCGATGATCTCCGCCAATTCCCCGTCCCGGCAGGGTGCCAGAACGGAGTTTCTGGTTCTGAATCGCGGTATCTGGTGGTGGCGGCGCAACGGAACTCTATATGGAAAAACGTCGAACCCCCTGAGTTTTTAGGCCAAGGGGCATCTTATAGGCGAAGAGGGAGGCCGAGGGGGTGCCCAAGGCGGCCACACCCCTCCTAGGCGCGACCTAGGCTGGCCCGCACGGCTAGGGGGTGTAGGCTCCTCGTGGCCCTCCTCCGTCTCGTCTTCTGGCTCCGTGAGTCATCTGGTGAAATAGGATTTTTGGCATATTTTCTGGGATATTTCCTGATAGTTGATTTTAGAGCAAACATAAATGCCAAGGCACCTCTGAAGTTCAAGTGAAGACTAGAAGTAAAGATATCAAAGATACACGCATCAAAGTCATGACACAATTAATGAAGTTTTGAGACAAGCACATTACACTAAGAATGACAACTATGCTCTCAAGAAAGTGCTCATAGAATAAGTGGTGACTCAACAAGTAAGGGAAAAGGTTTTGAAAAGTTTGAAAGGATTCCAAATGTTGAAAGTATGGTACTCATTAGCTTTGAGCTCTCATTGCCCCTATCATAAGCATCTTTAAATGGTTAAGGTGAAAGTGAGGTCCAATATGAGTTATATGCTTGACAAACCATAAACTGGAAATCTCATGTCCCTTGAGTACGAGGGTCGCTCCTCATGCTACTCAACTTTAGTTACCGGTAAGTTCATGTCATAGTAAATACATGCGTATCATAGAGAACCGCCAACGGGATACCCCTTGCACATGATACAGGAGCTATCCCATATCAAAGTGACAAGGCAAGTAGACAATGAGCATCTCAGCAATCTTCTTATTTACCATGGGAAAATGGTGCTTTTTTCTCTCTTTCCTCTTTTCAATATGTCTCTTTTATTATAAGAAGAAAGCTTCATAGATTGCTCACTATGGTTATGCTGCAAGTTTCCACCATGATTAGGCATGACTTAGGCTAGCGGCCCAGGCATCTCTCTAACACATATACATAACTCCATGGACTTACAGCTCCCCTTTTATTTCACACCAACGACATCCGTAAACAAAAGAGCATGATATCAACTGGGTATATATTTACAGGTGTTGAAAGCGTTCCCCATGACAGCACGGTTCTGCTAACTCCTAGCCTATAATTTGCAAGAATATAACTTTCATGGACAGTCACAATAGTTCAGGTTTATTAAGTGCAAGAAATAAAGTGTGCCATCAAGTTCGTGAGAGCTTTACTAACTAACTTTCTCATAACAAGCAAACATTTTATTCGGAAGAAAACAAGGCATACTCAATATGCACGGAATAGCAAATGGTGCTAATAGGTAGGTATGGTGGACACTTTTGGCAATATTGGTTTTGGGGAGTTGGAAACACGAGTAGAGCTCATACTTAGTGCAAGTGAAGGCCAACAATAGAAAGGGAGCGACAAACGAGAGAGCAATAATTGTCATAATCATGCTTGCAACAAAACAGGACTAATTATGGCATCTGTCGGGGGGATGACCCCTGGGTAGGCCAAGACGGGACCAACCGGCCGGCTCCAGGGAGCACATGCTGTTTGGACCCAGATCAAGGAACCACAGCCGGGTGGAATCCCCACCCGGTCCGCATTCAAGTTTCCCCGACTGGCCCATCTAACCAGGTAGCCAGAAAAACCGGCTAGGAGGCCGCTCATAGCCAGCCGCCTCGGATCCACTGGTCATGGTACGGTGGGGATGACGCTCCTTGCTAAGCGCACCCTTGACCGGACTGGCAGGCTAGCCTGGCCGGTGCTACTAGACAACTACGCCAAAGCTGGAGGCTGACGAGCAATGCAAGGGCTGACGAGGAAAGCCCCGGCTTACGCATAAAGAACCGGCTGACAGATAAAGAGCCAGATGACGAATAAAGCAGGGGCACTAGACACTAAAGCATGGTCCTCCCCTGTACTGGAGGCTTGACTAGACCCGGGCCTACCATTTGGCCATGTCCAGCCGGCCCACTTTGTAAGGCCCAAATCCAAACAATAAACCCTAGAACCCAATCTTGTAAGCTACCTCCTCAACCTGTATATAAAGGGGGTAGCGCCAGGATTCTAGGGAGGCAGAAGATAGATAGAAGAAGACGGAATTAGACAATTCCAAGCAAGAAGTAGCTAAGGAAATAGCTCAAGGAGCACCTGTATTGGGCATTCGCCCCCTTTGATAGTAGATCCTTGCTAGAGTAGGAGTTTTGCCTCGCCAAGAGGGCTCCAAACCTAGGTACATTGCTGTGTTTGCAGTATCTATGCCCAACCCGTTGCGAGTAGCCATCGATAGTATCCTGATTGTCCCCTTCAAGCCATCCCCGATGGTACTGCCGTGTTCCACACCACGACAGTTGGCACCCACCATGGGGCACAGCGCTTCGGCTGGGATCATCTTTCGCATGGGACTTCCACTAGTCGCCGGTGAGTGAGTCGCCTCTGGCCTCATCCTCACTCTCGGCTCCTTCGACTGTGTCCTCGACAATACGTCTGGCTTCGCTGGGAGGATTTTCCCAAGCGGGGGCTCCGTCATGCACATCGGCGAGCACCATGTCTATGTCTCCACCATCCCTGAGGCCTTCCCCATGAGGTCGTCACCATCCTCGGCGCGCCCCCTGGTCTCTCCACCTCGCGCATCGCCAACGGCAGCGTCGAGGTCATGATCGCGGGCTCGGTGGAGAACCGTCGTCCACCTCTGGAGCACAACATGGACGGTCGTGTCACCAACTCACGCCTCCCGAACCAGGACCTGATCAACGCGTCCATCGAGCACCTCTGCAACCCCATCAGCCCCATCGAGGCGGATCCAGCTGTAGCTGCGGCAGCCCTAGAAACCACCCGCCAGAACCTTCTGGAGGAAGCTGGCAAGGTGGCGGCCGCTCAACGACGGATGAACGCCACCATGCGGGAATACAACATCGTGCACGGATTCGCGCGCTTGCCTAGCACCAGCAGCCTGGCCCAGCCACGAGGCCAGAACCTCGGTTCGGAGATGTATCGCGCCGTTGATCCGCTTATGCCTGCAGTGCAGCCGGTCTACAGCACCCTCGCCAAATTAAGAGGGCCGCGGAGGCGACAATTGTGGAGCTAAGCCACCTGGAGGGCGAGGAACTGCTCCGTCAGCAAGCACGTGTCCAGCTCCTTGTGGTCACGACAAACAAGCAGCAGGTCGAGGCAGAACTCGGCATGGCTGGCAACAGCAGAACCCAACCGGCTCGCTGAATGGTGGACCTGGCTGTAGGCGGCAGCAAGGCATCTTCCCCAAACAGAGCAAGCCAGAGCAATGGTCCAATCACGCGGTGGATCTGCAGGTGGATCTGCAGGCCATGGGCACAACGCCCGCGACACGGCAGTTGTTACCAGAAAAACCGCGAGCCGGCCGACGTAGCCAGAAAAGGCCAAGCGCTCCCCAAATCCCGCCTATCTGGCCAGCTCGTACCGCTCGAGCCAGATGAACAGCAAGATGCGCGTGCGTGAATCCACCTGTTGGTCCAATCACGCACGCTGGAGGAAGAAAGTCCAACCGGTCTAAGATTCTTCGGACCGTGCATCCGGAACGAACCGTTTCCATAGGGATTTTCGCTCCCAAGGGACACGCCAAAGTACAACGGCTCGGTCAAGCCGGAGAACTTGCTGGTGGATTACACCACCGCCGTAGGCATCGCCAACGGCAACCGCCGGGTAGTAGTACGCTACACCCCTCTCATGCTCGTCGACTCACCTAGAACGTGGCTCAACAGCCTCCCCGACAACAGCATTAACGCTTGGATCAATTTCGAGCAAGCGTTCGTTCGCAACTTCACTGGCACCTACAAGTGGCCGGGCCGGCCTGGCGAGCTTCCTCTCGGCGTGCAAGGCCCGGATGAATCCGATCGCTCCTACATCACCCGATGGACGAGAATGCACAACTCCTGTGAGGGGGTACGCGATAATCAGGCGGTTGATTTCTTCATCAATGGCTACAGACGGCACTATGCTCAAGCATAAGCTTCGCCGGGTGGAACCCACAACCATGGCACAGACCATGGCCATCGCGGACAAGTATGCCACGACAATGAAAAGATCCGTCCGGGTGGACGACCAAGGGAAAATAATTGTCGACGTCGTCGTAGATCGGCGCCAGCAAGAAGGGAATGGCCACAATTCCAGGCGACACGACAACCGTCACGGTAAAAGAATGGACGACCAGCCGGATAACGAATATGGCTCCAGGCAGGTGGCGGCAGTGCAGGAGGATCCGGCTGCAGGCGGAAGCTAGAGACAGAAGCCTGATGACCGGCGTCCGAGGCCCAAGTACACCATCGAGTCGATGCTTGATGTGCATGCACATTCCATAGTGGGGGCAACAAGCCGGCTACGCATACCAGACGCCAGTGCACCTGGACGAAGAAGATGGAAGAAATTGTCGGTGCACCGGCTGGACAGGCGCCACCTCCTCCAGCCGGCGGGCCACCAGGCGATCGCAATAACCAGCATCGAAGGGAAGATGATGATAACAACTACCCTCGTCAGGTGGGAAACTACCACTGTTGGGTCCGCAGCATAGAAAACAAAAAAATTCCTACGATGAGAATTACACGCCAAGATATATCTACTAGGTACAGAGAAACGGGTGGACATACATCCATCGAGAACTTACCCTCAAAGACAACGAGTTTTGTTAACGAGTAGGAACTCGTGGTTGATGTAGTCGTACACTTGCCGATCTCAAGATCGTGAGGAAGTCCGAGCACCGCAACTCAGCAGCGCATCCGTACTCGCACACACGTTCAAGGCACCGGACAACCTCCACCTCCTCGCTCCAAAGAATCCAAATGCAAACAACTCCTTCAGATTTAAATGCCACCGGGAACCATGGGGGAATAATTCTAGAGGGGGAGAGAGATCCTTCACAAGGAGGTGTGAGGAAGAAGGAGGAAGAGGGTGGCCTTTTATAGGAGGAGGGGGTGCCCCTCCTTCATGGCCGGTGCATAGGGGGGTGACTCCTCACCTCCCCCATTCATGTGGTGGTAACCCCTCCACATTAAAATGCCTCTTCACATTCCCCTTTAAAGTCCCTACTTTAAATGCATTAAAATTCTCCAAGTTTAATGCTCTCTCATTTAATAAAACTCTTTTATTAAATTTATTCAGAATTTTGTTAATTACTTTAATTAACAAACATTCACATATAACCCCTTGCAATATTTCAATATCACATGCAGAACCACTTTCTACAATTTCACCCGAAACAATTTCCGGTTTCTATTGAAACAATTCCTGCGCTTTTCAATTCTTTCGTCTGAAACATATGTGCTCCAAAATGGTGTCCGGTAACTCTTAAGTGTGTCACCCTACGGTTCGCGAATAATGCAGACATGATTGAGACTCCTCTCAGATCATTAATCAGAAGCGGGACCTGGAGATCCATACTGACTCCTGCATATTCAACGATGACTTCTGTGATCGTGAGAACCTTTAATTCTTGTAACTAAATCCCTTTGTCTCACAATATATTACATGTCCGAGATTCTATCATCGGTATCTCCATACCTAGTTTGATCTCGTTGCCGACATGCACTCTTTTCTCGGTCCCGTGATATAACATTCTAGTGATCACATCACTTGCTTGCAAGCTATCTTAATGTGATATCACCGAGAGGGCCCAGAGTATATCTATCCGTCATCGGGATTGACAAATTCCACTCTTGATCCATGAGCCTCAACATAACACCTTCGTAGCACTGAACCCATCTTTATAGTCACCCTGTTACGGTGTGACGTTTGATGTTATCAAGATACTCTTCCGGTGTTAGCAATTAACATGATCTCATGGTCTAAGGATAAAGATTACTTTGTATGATGTTATAGCAATATAAAAATAATGACTTGATCGTAATGCTATACTTCGAATGAATGTTCATCACATCATTCCACCAATGTTGTGACCTCGTTATTAACAACATCCAATGTCCATGATCAGGAAACCTTGATCATCTTGTTAATCAACAAGCTAGTCTATAAGAGAGGCATAACTAGGAACCCTTTTTGTTTATTAAACACACATGTATTGATGTTTCCGATCAATACAATTATAGAATGCAAAATAAACATTTATCATAAACATGGAATAAGATAATAACTTTTAACATTGTTTAAAAGATCTATATCATTTCCAATCAATAATATGTCATCCACATATAATATAAGAAATGCCACATTGCTCCCACTCACTTTCTTGTAAATACAAGCCTCTCCATAAGTTTGGACAAATCCAAACTCTTTGATCACCTCATCAAAGCGGAGATTCCAACTCCGGGATGCTTGCTTCAGTCCATAGATGGATCGCTGAAGCTTGCATACCTTATCAGCATCCTTAGGATCGACAAAACCCTTAGGTTGCATCATATACAACTCTTCTTCAATATTACCATTGAGGAACGCGGTTTTGACATCCATCTGCCATATTTCATAATCGAAATATGCGGCAATTGCTAACATAATCCTAACCGACTTTAGCATTGCCACGGGAGAGAATGTCTCATCGTAGTCACTCCTTGAATTTCTCAAAACCCCTTTGCGACAAGTCGAGCTTTATAGATGGTCACATTACCATCAGCATCAGTTTTTATTTTGAAAATCCATTTATTCTCAACGGCCTTTCGATCGTGAGGTAAGTCCACCAAGGTCCAAACCTTGTTTTCGTACATGGATTCCATCTCGGATTTCATGGCTTCTAGCCATTTGTTGGAATCTGGGCTCATCATTGCTTCTTGATACGTTGCTAACGTATCCATAATTTTTGATGCTCCATGCTTGGTTTTATCTACTTTCTTATGTTTTGTCCACACTTTGGAGTACTTTCTATACACTTTCTTGGACTATCTATTAACAAGAGCCACAGTGCCAGCTGCCTATTTTTTGCTGTTTTTGGTTCCAGGAAAGTCAGAAAATGAATATTCTCGGAATTGGACGGGACAAAAGCCAAAGTCAGTTTTTCACGGAGGGACACAAGGAGCCAGAATACGAGACGGAGAGGGGGCAGGGGGCCGCCACACCACCTGGCCGCGCGACACAGTCTGGCCCGTGCTAGGGGGTGGTCTGGCCGCCTCCGGCACCCCCTCGGCCTCCCCTTTCTCCTATATATCGCCTCCGATATAGAAACCCTAAGTAACCGATCAAAATTCCACGAAAGAGTCTGTAGCCGCCTTCATCTCCATCCCTAGATTGAGAGGGATCTGAAGCTCTTTCCGGCACCCTGTCGGAGGGGAGAATTCACCCTGGAGGCCTTCTTCATCATCATGCAAGCCTCCGGTGTGATGCGTGAGTAGTTCATCTTTGGACTACGGGTCCATGTAGTAGCTAGATGGCTAGTTCTCCTCCTTTGTGCTATATTGTTTAGATCTTGTGAGCTCCGTTCATGATCAAGATCATCTATTTGTAATTCATACATGTTGTGTTTGCGGGGATCCGACGGATATTGAGATGCTATTTTAGATTGATTATTGATTCTATCATGTCTTTGTTATTTGTGATCTTGCATGCTTGTTAGTAGCTATCTTGGCCAAGTAGATGCTAGCAACTCCAAGAGTTAGTATTTATGCTCGATAATGGGTTCATGCCTCTAGTAATCTGGGGAAGTGATAGAAATCTCTAAGGTACTAGATGTGCTGTTGCTACTAGGGAGAAAACAAAAATCCTTTATTCATAGAACAATCGTATTGTTTACTTTACACGCAATGCGTAATGCAATTATCTGTTGCTTGCAACTTAATACTGGAGGGGGTTTGGATGAGAACCTAAAGGTGGATTATTAATCATAGATGCAGTTGGATTACGGTCTATGTATAATGTTGTAATGCCCAATCAAATCTCAAAGGAGTCAAGATGAGTAGTATATGCATGATTGCTTTCTCTATGTTTGTCAATTGCCCTGCTGTAATTTGTTCACCCAACATGTCATCTATCTTAAGGGAGCCACCACTAGTGAACTATGGACCCCGGTCCTTTCTTTTACTATCAATCTACAATCGAATGTTTACTATTTTCTGTTTACTTTCTGCAAACTATTACTTTCTTCCACACAATACGTTTAATCCTTTGTTTTCAGTAAAACCGGTGAGATTGACAACCTCACTGTAAGTTGGGGGCAAAGTTCTGTGGTTGTGTTGTGCAGGTCTCCATGTTGCTGCTGGCACCGGTAGTGCACCCTGCCAAAGTTCAGCTAGCAACACCTTTGGGGTGTTTCCTTGCTCCTACTGGTTCGATTAAACCTTGCTTTCATAACTGAGGGAAACTTGCTGCTGTGCTCATCATACCTTCCTCTTGGGGTTCCCCAACGAGCTCGAGATATCTTGGGCCATCACTTCTTCATACGTCGCAGGGTCATCTATTTAATCAATCATGAAATTCGTAACAGGATTGCCGTACAGTTCAGGAGCTGCACGTGTCCTGGTTGACCTGCGAGGTTCGGTAGTGTCCTCTTTCGGAGTTTCTTGATTATTGTCATTAGCTCTCTCTTCATCAGGTGAAGTCCACTCCGAAACAATTTTCGGTGCTGCGCTACTCGCCATTTCATGAAGAGAAGGTTCAATAACCTCTTCAAGTTCTACCTTCCGACTACTCACACCTTTCGCGAGAAACTCCTTCTCAAGAAAGGATCCATTCTTGGCAACAAAAACCTTGCCCTCGGATCTGTGATAGAAGGTATACCCAATCGTTTCTTTAGGGTATCCTATGAAGACGCATTTTTCCACTTTGGGATCGAGTTTATCCGACTGAAGTTTCTTAACATAAACATCGCATCCCCAAACTTTCAGAAATGACAGCTTAGGTTTGTTTCCAACCCATAATTCATACGGTGTCGTTTCAACGGATTTAGATGGTGCCCGATTTAAAGTGAATGAAGTGGTTTCTAGTGCATAACCCCAAAATGACAGTGGCAAGTCAGTCAGAGACATCAAAGATCGAACCATATCTAATAAAGTACGATTACGACATTCTGACACACCATTACGTTGTGGTGTTCTGGCAGGCGTGAGTTGTGAAACTATTCCACAGTCTTTCATATGTGTGCTAAACTCGTAACTAAGATACTCTCCTCCACGGTCGGACCACACAAATTTGATCTTTTTGTTATGATGATTTTCCACTTCATTCTGAAATTCCTTGAACTTTTCAAAGATTTCAGACTTATGTTTCATCAAATAGATATACCCGTATCTACTCAAATCATCCGTGAAAGTAACAAAATAACGATATCCACCTCGCGCCGACACACTCATTGGTCCACACACATCAGTATGTATGATTTCCAATAAATCTGTCGCTCGTTCCATTGAACCGGAAAACGGCGTTCTAGTCATCTTGCCCATAAGGCATGGCTCACATGTATCAAATGATTCAAAATCAAGTGATTCCAAAAGTCCATCAGAAGGGAGTTTCTTCATGCGTTTAATGCCAATATGACCTAGACGGCAGTGCCACATATATGCAGATATATCATTATCAAGTTTAATCCTTTTAGCATCAACATTATGAATATGCGTAATACTACTATCGAGATCCAACAGAAATAAACCATTCATCACAGGTGCATGACCATAAAAGATATCATTCATATAAATCGAACAACCATTGTTTTCAGATTTAAAGGAATAACCACTTCGCATCAAACATGTTCCAGATACAATGTTCATGCTCAGTGCAGGCACCAAATAACAATTATTTAGATTTATCACTAATCCCGACGGCATATGGAGAGGCATCGTTCCGACGGCGATCACATCAACTCTTGATCCATTGCCGACCCGCATCGTGACCTCATCCCTTGCTAGCTATCACTTGTTCCGCAGCCCCTGAATCGAGTTACATATATTAGCAACCGATCCTGTATCAAATACCCAGGTGCTACTGTGAGTACTAGTCAAGTACACATCAATAACATGTATATCACATATACCTTTGTTTGCCTTGCCGGCCTTCTTGGCCGCCAAATACTTGGGGCAGTTGCGCTTCCAATGGCCAGTCCCCTTGCAATAGTAGCACTCGGTATCAGACTTAGGGCCAGCTCGGGATTTCTTCTCAGGTGTGGCAACAGATTTGCCGCCCTTCTTTCCCTTCTGCTTGCCTTTATTGTCTTTCTTGAAACCGGTGGTCTTATTGATCATCAACACTTGATGTTCTTTCCTAATCTCCACTTCTGCAGTTTTAAGCATTGACAAAAGCTCGGGAAGAGACTTCTTCATGCCCTGCATGTTATAGTTCATCACAAAGATCTTGTAGCTAGGTGGAAGAGATTGGAGAACACGATGTATGCCTAGGTCAATGGGAATCATTATTCCCAAGGACACAAGCTTATTGGCGTAACCAGACATTTTGAGTACGTGCTCACTAACGGAGTTGATCTCCTCCATCATGCAGCTAAAGAACTTTTTAGAAGCATTATAACTCTCTACGGTAGCATGGGTATCGAAAATCATTTTCAATTCTCCCATGGTATCAAAAGCATTGCCATTTTCGAAATGCTTTCGAAGTTCTGGCTCTAGCCCATACAGTATACCGCAATGAACTAAGTTGTGGTCTTCCTGACGAGTTATATAGACATTATTTTCCTCGTCAGGGGCATCAGGAGCTGGTGGGGGGTCTAGCGGCGCCTCTAGCACATATTGCTTTTGTGCAGCAGTGAGGAGAATCCTCAAATTCATAGCCCAGTTGGTGAAGTTGCTACCATTCGCAACAAGTTTCTCTTTCTCCATGAACACATTGAAATTAAAAGTAGGTGGTGCCATCTACAATAGAATTTGTAAAGTATATTTAGACTAAGTTTATGATAGATTGAGTTCAACTAATCCAAATTACTAATGAACTCCCACTCAAAAACGACATCCCTCATGTCGTTTTGGTGATTACATGAACCAAATCCACTACACCAAGTCCGATCATCATGTGAGTCAGTGTAGCTTCAAAGGCGAGCATCTATATGGGCTTCATATCAACTATATGACTCATGCTTAAACTTTTGGTCCATGTTCCGAGGCCATGTCTGTACATGCTAGGCTCGCCAAGTAAGAACCTTAGTATTCGCGTGTGTAAAACGGTCTTACACCTATTGTATGAAAGCGTAGAGTCGAGTACACCCGATCATCACGTGATGTATCGAAACACGATCCATAGAACGGTGCATACTTAAGGAAGAACACATTTTATCTTGATATTTAAATGAGGGATCATCTTACAATGCTACTAAAAGCGCCAAACTAGCAATATAAGATGCGAACATCTAATGTGTAAAGTGGGATGATATGATGCATGCATTTGATCTCTATCATATGCATCGTGGTATGATCTTTATCATTCCTTTGTGTGTAAGGCCAAGGTCTATGGAACTTACACGTTAAGTGTGTTGTAAGAGTATCTACCATACATCTACTTACAACATTACCATATCAAGACACTATCCCAGCAACGATCTAAACTAGACGCCTCTAATTTATCCATTGCAAGTTTTACGTGGCTTAGGGCTTTCGGAGATAGAACCGGTCTTACCTACGAGCATGGAACCACAACAAGGATAACCAAGTTATTAGCAACTCGTTGTAAATCAGATATTGACTATAGTAGGAGAGACAGACACCCGCCAGCCACTTATGCAAAACTAGTTGCATGTGTGTCGTGGAACCGGTCTCATGTGCGATGACATGTAAGGTTGGTCCGGGCCGCTTCATCCCACTATGCCACCAATATCCAAAATACATGAAAGACGAAATAACATGATCATGATCGCCCACATATTAACATATGTATACTACCCGTGCAAAGCACCTATGCATAGATCAGGCTCTGATATCACTGCTGGGTTCGCAGCATAGAAAAGAAAAAATTTCCTACGATGGGAACTATACGCCAAGATCTATCTACTAGATACAAGCAACGGGTGGATATACATCCATAGAGAACTTACCCTCGAAGACAACAAGGCTTTGTTAACGAGTTGAAACTCGTGGATGATGTAGTCGTACGCTTGCCGATCTCAAAATCGTGTGGAAGCCCTAGCGCCGCAAATCAGCAGAGCATCCGTCCTCGCACACACGTTCATGCCACCGAACAACCTCCACCTCCTTGCTCCAGCGAATCAGCGGAAGCAGCAACTTCTTCCAACCGCAATGCCACCAGGAACATGTATCTCGCTAATCCGAGACCATGGGGGAATATATCTAGAGGGGGAGAAAGATCCTTCACGACGAGGTGTACTTTGTGAGGAAGGAGAGGGGGCCTGTTATAGGAGAGGGGGGATCCTCTCCTCCCATGGCCGGCGTCCATGGGGGGTGCCCCCACCTCTTCCTCATTCATGTGGTGGAAGCTCCACTCACATCAATCTAGCCTCCACCCAAAGTTCCACTCACATTTAACGCAACTCTCATTTAATAATACTCTTTTATTTATTTTATTCAGAATTTTTTTAATTACTTTAATTAACAAACATTCACATAAAACCCCTTGTAACATTTCAATATCACATGCAGAACCAGTTTCTGCAATTTCACCCGAAACAATTTTGGTTTCCATCGAAATAATTCTAGCGCTTTGCAATTCTTTCGTCTGAAACATATGTTCTCCAAAATGGTGTTTGGTAACCCTTAAGTGTGTCACCCTACGGTTCTTGAATAATGCAGACATGATTGAGACTTCTCTCAAATCAATAATCAGAAGCGGGACCTGGAGATCCATACTGACTCCTGCACATTCAACGATGACTTCTGTGATCATGAGAACCTTTAACGCTAGTTATTTAATCCCTTTGTCTCATGATATATTACATGTCCGAGATTCGATCATCGGTATCCAAATACCTAGTTTGATCTCGTTACCAACATGCACTCTTTTCTCGTTCTCGTGATATAACATTTTAGTGATCACATCGGGATTGACAAATTCCACTCTTGATCCATGAGCCTCAACATGACATCTTCAGAGTATCTGAACCCACCTTTATAGTCACCCTTTTACGGTGTGACGTTTGATGTTATCAAGTTACTCTTCTGATGTCAGCAATTAACATGATCTCATGGTCTAAGGATAAAGATTACTTCGTATGATGTTATAGCAATATAAACATAATGACTTTGATCATAATGCTATACTTTGGATGAATGTTCATCACATCATTTCACAAATGTTGTGACCTCGTTATTAACAACATCCAATGTCCATGATCAGGAAACTTTGATCATCTTGTTAATCAATGAGCTAGTCTATAAGAGAGGCATAACTAGGAACCTTTTATTTGTTTATTAAACACACATGTATTGACGTTTCCTATCATACAATTATAGAATGCAAAATAAACATCTATCATATACAAGGAATACATAATAACAACTTTAGTATTGCCTCTTAGGGCATATTTCCTTCAGGTTTTGTCCACTGACATCGAGTTCGACGCACCTCGCAAACTGCTCTACACAGAACAGCAAGCCAAAGAAGCACGGGACTCACCGGTTGGCCCAGACGGCTGCGTGACCCACGCGGCAAAGTACTATACGCGGTTCCTAAGGCTTCCTCTTCGGTTCCGGCTGCAGACCGCAAGCCGGCTGATAGATCCGGCAAGAGCAGAACGCTCAAAGGCCCCTACACGAAAAAGCCACGAGGAAACAAAAAACGTCTGGACGACCCGTGATGTCTACGCACTTCTATTCTTGTAGACAATATTTGGGCCTCCAAGTGCAGAGGTTTGTAGAACAGCAGCAAGTTTTCCCTTAAGTGGATTACCCAAGGTTTATCGAACTTAGGGAGGAAGTGGTTAAAGGTATCCCTCTCAAGCAACCCTGCAATCAAGATACAAGCAGTCTCTTGTGTCCCGAACACACCCAATACACTTGCCAGGTGTATAGGTGCACTAGTTCGGCGAAGAGATAGTGAAATACAAGGGGTATGGATATAAGACAATGGTGCCAGAAAAGAGCTTGATGGCGTGGAAGAGACTAAAGGCAAACTGAAATAAAGATGGAAGCAAGCAAACATGTAACAAATCTAGTTGCAAACAGTGTTTCAATGCTTAGAAACAAGGCCTAGGGATCATACTTTCACTAGTGAACAAGGCCTAGGGATCATATAAATATCTTCTCTTAATGATACTACTCTGAACTACTCTCTGGTTGGACACTCTAATCTATGGTAGGGCTATAACAGCACACCTCAAAGTTCGCTTTCCCATCTAGATAACCCCACACTGTCACCTTGAGCTCTAGATGGTTCCAACAAACACCACAATTTCATAAAAACATCCAACTCCAAATATAACTCATAACAAGTATTTGTAATCTCTAGCCTAAGTGCCACCATGGTGTGCATGCTGTCACTTTCACACACATGGGGAGAGCAGAGATCTATTAAAGCACTTGAGTAGCAAAGTAGATCTACTTGATTACAAAGCTCATGATCACAATATGATCATGCATAGAGAAAGAGAGACGAACACATAGCTACCGGTAGAGCCCTTAGCCTCGAGAGAGAACTACTCCCTCATCGTCATGGGAACTAGAAACGGTGATGGAGATGGCGGTGAATATGGTGAAGAGGTGGCGGCGGCGGCGCGGAGGACTCCTTCCCTGCCACCGGTATCACAGGGGAGCACCGCCCCTTAGCACCCTTCCTTCATGGATTCTTGGGAGCCCTTCCCCATGGAGATGGGATCCATGGGGGAGGCAAAAACGTGGCTTTGGTGGCTGCAAATTCGTGGGTGGAGGTGTCTCCCAGGAATTAGGTTTCCTCCCTTTATATAGCTTCTCGTATTCCCGTCACCCCATCCTGGGCTGCAGTAAATCGGGTTTATTGGGCACATCCGAACCCGGAATCAGCTAAATTTTATGTCCAGAACGTTTGTCACGAAATTTCCAACAACTTTGTAGTTGAAGAGTTTTCCGTTTGATGCCATCTTCGACCTGAAACGTGACCATCTTCAAAAAGAGTTCTAAGACAGATTTCTGGAAAATCCCAATTTGACTCCAACAAGGTTTCCACTTGTATTCTTGGTAATTCCTACACATCAAAGTGTAAAACAAGAACATTGTGCACTTTTGCAACTATTAGTAGGTTAGTCCAAATAAATCATAAACTTTATATAAAAAAGGAGTATCAAAAGCATATTATTAGCATTAAACCATCAAAAATTATAGATACGTTATGGACGTATCAACATCCCCAAACTCAGTTCCTGCTCATCCTCGAGTAGGTAAACGATAAAAACAATATAATTTTTGAGGTGACATGCAGCCAACACAATCTTGATCATCATTATTGTAAAAGCATTGATAGCTAGGATCAAGGTACTCTAAACATGAACATGAAAGATAGAGTTATAACAATAAGACATGACAACTATGTTGTAAAATGAAAAGGTACAAACAAAAGATCATGAATAACAATGCATTGAAAGACGTTTGTTTGTTTCACATATAGAAAACATAATAAGAGTGGTATTCAGCTTGCCCCTCATGGTATAGCAAAATATAAATGCATAGGACACCTTCAAAGTTCATAAGGGTGACTAGATACAAATAATTTAAGAACAACCAATATCAAAGTTATAAATCAATCAACAAGTTTTGGGACAATGCACATTAAACTAAGAATGGCCACTATGCTCTGTTAGTAGGTGCATAAAGATAGAAGATGGAGACTCAACATAAAAAGTAAAAGAAATGCCTTCATAAAAGGAAGCAGGGATTCAAGTCTCATAAAGAGCTTCCAAAAATTATGGTACTTATTAGCTTTCAACTCTCATTGCCCCTATCATAAGCATCTTGAAGTTATTAAGGTTAAAGTAAACAAACTATGGAGTATATGCATGACAAATTATAAGTTGGCAGTCTCATGTTCATTGAATACGAGGGCCGCTCCTCATGCTACTCAAGTTTAGTTACCAGTAAGTTCTTGTCATAGTAAGTACATGTGTATCATAGAGAACCACCAACGGGGTACCCCTTGCCCGATGATACGGAAGAATTCCCATATCAAAATGACAAGGCAAGCAGACAATGAGCATCTCAGCAATCTTCTTATTTACCATGGGAAAATGGTGCTTTTTCTCTCTTTCCTCTTTTCTCATCTCTTTTTTTTCCTTTTTTTCAATCTCTATCTCTTTTTTTATAAGAAGAATGCTTCATAGATTGCTCATTATGGTTACGCTGCAGGTTTCCACCATGATTAGGCATGGATTAGACTGGCGGCCTAGGCGTTTCTCTGACACACATACATAACTCCATGGACTTACAAGCTCCCCTTTCATTTCACACCGACGACATCCATAGACAAAAGAGCATGATATCAACTGGGTACAATGTACAAGTGCAATGTTGAAAGCGTTCCCCATGACAGCATGGTTCTGCTAATCCCCAACATATAAGTGCAAGCATATACAACATAGATGACACAATGGTTCAAGTTTATTAGGGGCAAGAAAAGTAAATTGTGCCATCAAGTTCGTGAGAGCTTTAATCACTAATTTTCTCATAACAAGTTTAATTCAGAAGGTAGATAAAAACATGAATATACTTTAAATAGCAAATGCTAATATGTAGGTATGGTGGACTCTTTGGAATAACTTGGTTTTATTTGGAGTTGGATGCATGAGTGGAACTCATACTTGGTTATGGAGGCTAGCAAAAGACTGGGAGCGACCAACTAAGAGAGCAATAATGCCCATAAGCATGCAAAGCGACAAAACATCATTAATTAAAGCATAAAGTGATATTACAAGTTGAAAACTAAAGGATCATAAAGGCTATGGTGACTTGGGATAGTCATAACATGGTGTCAGCATGCGCCAAGTCAACCCAAATAAAGCATCTACGGAGAATACCACAATACTATGCTTTAATATGCTAAAACAACGCATGATTCTTCCAAGGCACATTAAGCAATCTCAATTGTTTATAACAAGTCATGCTACAGCAAATATCACTAAGCATAAAGCCAAAACAATATCAAGCATGACATGACAAAGCATGGGCCACAATCAAAAACAAGCTCTCTTTACCACTTAAGCATAAACTTTCCTACTCTTTTCCAATCCAAACCAAACTATTTGAAAACCAATGCATGAAAGAGGGGTCCAACCAATTTATTCAAGCAAACTAATAAAACCAATTAAATGAAAACCAAAAACAAAAAACAAAGACGCTCCAAGAACAACACAACTGTGCATGAAACAATAAAAATGAAGTGTTTGGAAGAAACCTGGGATTTTTATTGATGAAGAAGAGGATGCCTTGGGCACCCCCAAGCTTTGACGCTTGTACTTCTTGGATAATTCTTGGGTGACACGGGGTGGCATCCCCAAGCTTGAGATTTAGTCCATTCTTCATCTCATTACATCATTCTCTCCATTCGCGTGCCCCCACACAGAAACGGCAGGCATGGCTGACGCGAGCGCCAACGACAGAAAACTAGCGATCCCTCTCCCGGCCGGATGCGGCAGACGGTCAAGAAGATCATGGCTCACACCCTATGGGTGGGACCATCGGCTCCGTAGCCGGTGAACCCCAGCCAGGAAACAACACAAAATCTCAAGCCGGTATAGGACAAAGGCTACATGACAAAGGCTACAAAACAAAGACTACAAGACAAATGAAAACGACAAAGCATCTGTACCACCAATCATTTCAAATGAGCATGCAAGAACTTATCCATGAGGCCAAGTCCTAACCCGCTCGGGGACTAGTGTTGGGGGGATGACCCCCGGGTAGGCCAAGACGGGACCAACCGGCCAGCTCCAGGGAGCACATGTCGTCTGGACCCAGATCAAGGAACCATAGTCGGGTGGAATCCCCACCCGGTCCGCATTCAAGTTTCCCCGACTAGCCCGTCTAGCCAGGTAGCTAGAAGAACCGGCTGGGAGGCCGCTCCTAGCCGGCAGCCTCGTATCCGCTGGTCATGGTATGGTGGGGATGACGCTCCTTGCTGAGCGCACCCTTGACCGGACTGGCTGGCTGGCCTGGCCGGCGCTACTGGACAACTGCGCCAAAGCTGGAGGCTGATGAGCAAATCAAGGGCTGACAAGGAAAGCCCCGTCTTACGCATAAAGAACCGGCTGACGGATAAAGATCCGGATGACGAGTAAAGCGGGGGCGCTGGACACTGAAGCATGGTCCTCCCCTGTACTGGAGGCTTGACTGGACCCGGGCCTACCATTTGGCCCTGCCCAACCGGCCCACTTTGTAAGGCCCAAATCCAAATAGTAAACCCTAGAACCCACCTTGTAAGCTACCTCCTCAACCTGTATATAAAGGGGGTAGCGCCAGGGTTCTAGGGAGGCAGAAGATAGATAGAAGAAGAAGGACTTAGACAATTCTAAGCAAGAAGTAGCTAAGGAAACAACTCAAGGAGCACATGTATTGGACATTCACCCCCTTTGATAGTAGATCCTTGCAGGAGTAGGAGTTTTACCTCACCAAGAGGGCTCCGAACCTGGGTAGATCGCTGTGTTTGCAGTATCTGTGCCCAACCCGTTGCGAGTAGCCACCGATAGTATCCTGATTGTCCCCTTCAAGCCATCCCCGATGGTACTTCCGTGTTCCACACCACGACAACATGAAAGTGATTCAAGAACCCTGAGGCAAAATAATTCATCGAGGCTTAAATGATTATTATTTCAGTCATATGCATGCGTGAGCATGTGCCAAGTCGGTTCAAATGAAACATTCAGAGGAGAATACCATAATGTCATACCAAGTTATGAATAGAACAATGCAAGCAAACATCCATATGACATGCTACAAACCGTTAGCAAGCTGGAGCTAATCATAAGAAAGCAAGAACTACTAAGCATCCATAAATAACATACACCTTACATGAACAGACTAAGCATGTCCACAATGATGAGTATATGTACAAAAATGAAAACAAATAGAGTTCATTACCAGCATCTTACCACACCTCAAGTTGTCATTAATCTTCATTAGTGCCCTTCACTTGTGTGGCTTGAACAATAACATGAAACCAAACTCTAGTGAGGACTGCTGAACCCTGCAACGAACTTCACAAAACCAAAGAAGAACAACAAATATTTTTGGTGTTTTCGATTTTTAAAGCAAGAACCAAAAGGAATATCAAGCAAAGCAAAATCTTTTTGGGTTTTTTGAATAATTAAGACAAAGCTAAAAGGAAGAAGCAAACCAAGGCTAAAAAGACAAAGAAGCAAACAAAGGGAAATAACAAAAATATTTTTGGTCTTTTTGTGTTTTGGAAAACAGAAATAAAGCAAGAACAAAAACTAAAGAGAAAACCAACATGGATATACAAAGTACCAACTGAACATGATATGTAGATGAGTGTGATGTGGTATACATCCCCCCAAAGCTTAGGCTTTTGGCCAAAGTGGGTATCAATCCCAGGCTGGCCAGGAAGGAGCGCCTCCATAATATGGCGAAGAAGTGCCTTCATCCTGATATGAACTCGAGGACGCCCCAACGTAGTGCGCAGAGTAGTCGTAAGAGGGCATTCCCCCTGGTGCAGCCCATGGAAACCAAGCAAGCGGAGTTGCTCGCCCACCTCCTCCTTGGAACACGACCATGGCATCCTGCAAATACTGAACAAAGTGTACTATGGCAAAGGAATTTCCCTCTCGTCTCCATCAGTAAACAACATCCTGTAAACTAAATTCTCGGTACTAGAGTCAGTAGTAACAAAGTGATGTGTTTTCATAGCAGCAAGATCGAGCCTATGTGGTGTCAACACAATGTCATTAGGATCAACAGAAAGTTCTAAGGCAGCAACCATGCGTGAGGCAATAATAACCCCATAAATGGGTCCTCTAGCGGCTAAGCGACTGGCAATGAGAGAACCCAGATTATACTTGGTATCATTATTAAGTGCAGCAGCAAGAAAGGATAAATGATAATTAGAAATATTACTAGTGTTCTCCCTACCAAGAATGCTAGTGGCAAGATAATAAGCAAAATATCTAAGAGCTTGTAGTTGAATATTCCTTATCTTCCCACACTGAGTTATGCGGTCATCGTCATTTGTCACACTTCGGTAGAGCTCCAGCAAATCAGCGGGTCGACCTTGGATCTTCTTCATTGTCCCAGTCATGCCTATGCCTATAATGCTGCAAAATCTTTCCAATGGCATGGTAATAGGCATATTATAAATTTTGAATGAAACAGTTGACCAATAAGGGGTGTTAGTGAAAACGAAACTTTCAACGAAAGTTTTGGTGAGCATGGCATATTGCTCACTCTCATCTTCCATGTAAGTGGTCAGACCAACCCTCTGAACAAGGAGTAAGAAATCATCGAGGATCCCTACAGCTTGCAAAAAGGCAAAACAAGGGAAGGTAGACGGGTGAGCATCTCCCTCATCTCCTTCATTGCCAAAGCATGGTGCAATAAGATCTTCATTATATGATGGCCTAAATTGAGAAGATGATATCGAAGGCCTTGCCCTCCTGGGTGTGTCCCTCTCAAATACTTCTCCAAAAGTGTGGTTGTTCATCTCCTCTATTCTGAAATTTAAAGCATCCATCATACAAGTGACCGCAAAGTGATTACATAATGAAAGGAACAACTTTTAGGGACTCGTAAGAGGCCTAAACATGCATCAAAACAATTTCTCTAAGCATTGAACAAGCTTACAAGCTCACATAACCTGTCACCTACAGTAGCAAAATACTCAAGATATAATCCACTAAACACAAATCTCCTTGGGAAAGCGGAGGAGTCACATACCGGAGAACAAATGCTCCAAATTTCAGCAGCAAAGATGAGCTGAGCAAGGAGATCGAAAATCACAAGCGAGAACAGTAAGAACACGGGTTTGAGCAATGAACTGGTGTTTTCTCGGGAGAGAAAGAAGTGGTAGGAGGGAGAATAAGTGGAGGGCCAGGGGTGGCCCACACCATGGCCAGGCGCGCCCCTGGGGTGGCCGCGCCACCAGGTGGTGTGCCTGCCTGGTGGGGCCCCTGGGTCACTCTAGGTACTTCTCTACCCCTTTTTTGACGTAAAAATTTAATATGAATTTTCTGGAATTTTTCGAGACACTTTATTTTTTAGCAATTTTCAGGTATTGATGAATGACTTTCTGGCAGAAAGATAATTTTGGAATGATGCAATAACAAAACAAAACTAAAACTTCATAAATTCTAAGACACTCTAATATGCAAGTAACTAGCAAATAGAAAAGTAAACTAAGTGAAAGTAAAAAATTAAAATGGATAAAATAAAAGTAAGCAAGGATAATCATGGTGAAAACATTGTTTTGTTCATTAAAATCCCTTTGTTAACAAGGTTGATCAGGTCTTGTTACCAAAACAATTTTATATGAAACAAGATTTTGTATTCCACTAAATGATTATGTTACCTCAACCTTGATAGCAATGGTCCCAATCATAATAGTTCCATGTTTTTCTCATGGTATGGGACAATATATTTCTCCAACTTGGATGCCCTCAATATTTTCAATTGAATTTAAGCCATAATTCCTATCAATCTTCTTGGGGAAATAGATAGTACGCTCCTTGTCATTAACACTAAAAGTTACCTTTCCTTGATTGCAATTAATAACAGCTCCTGCAGTATTAAGAAAAGGTCTCCCAAGAATAATAGACATATTATCATTTTCAGGCATTTCAAGCACAACAAAGTCAGTTACTATCAAGCAATTATGAGCCACTTGAACAGGTACATCTTCACATATACCAATAGGAATAGTAGTAGATTTATCAGCCATTTGCAAGGTATTAGTTTCTCCAATTGAAGTCTTTTATAGAGAGAAAAAGGCATAACACTAACTCCTGATCCCAAATTACACAAGGCAGTTCTAAGATAATTATTTTTAATGGAGCATGGAATAGTTGGAATCCCTGGGTCTCCAAGTTTCTTTGGAACCTTACCATTAAAGGAATAATTAGCAAGCAAAGTAGAAATTTCCTCATTAGGGATCTTCCTTTTATTAGAGACAATATCATTCATATACTTTGAATAAGGAGGCAATTTAATAACATCAGTTAAAGGAATTTGCAAAAATAAAGGTTTCATCCACTCACAAAACTTAGTATAGTGTTCGTCTTCCTTTGACTTGTGTTTCTTATCAGGGAAAGGCATTGGTTTTTGAACCCCGGGCTCTCTTTCACTACCATGTTTATTTGCAACAAAATCTTCCTTAGTGTACTTAGCATTTTTAGTGTTCCTTTTAGGTTCTTCTTCAATTTCTTCTTTATCAGGAGCATCATTTTTCTCATTACCACTCTTAGTTTCAGCATCATAGACAAATATACTATTAGGATCTTTAGCAGGTTCAGAAGATTCTACAACTGTTTTATATTTCTTTTTCTTTCTCTTAAAAGAAGTACCTCTATCTTCAGTTTGTTGGGAATCTTGCTCAATTTTTTTAGGATGCCCCTCAGGATATAGAGGATCCTGGGTGGCAGCACCACTTTTAGTTCTAATTTCATAAGCATGTTTTTCTTTAGAAGCATTAACTAGCAAATCTTTTTGTACTTTAATAAACTGATCAATTTGAGTTTGAACCATTTGGAAATGTTTAACAAGCATTTTAACATCATTAGAGGTTCTTTCCACAATATCCCTTAACACAATAATAGCTCTAGAGTTTTCCATCAAATGATTCTGCACTCTTTTATTAAAATTATCTTGCTTAACAATAAACATATCAAATTCTTCTAAGCATTGATCAGGAGGTTTAGAATAAGGAATATCACCTTCATCAAAATGTTGGAGAGAGTGTACCTCAACAGTGGATGAGTGGGAGATTGGCTTACATAATTCTTCTATAGGAGGTAGATTTTTCACTTCTTCAGCTTTAATACCCTTCTCCTTAAGACATTTCTTAGCTTCCTTCATCACTTCATCATTTAGTTCAATAACTCCCCTCTTCTTTGGTGTTGGTGTTGGCTCGAGCATAGTTAACTTAGGTGTAGTTGTCTCAGGTGAAGTCCAGTCATCATAATTCTTGCTTATTTTAGCCATTAATTCCTCAGCTTCTTTGGGAGTTATCTTCCTAAAAACACAATCAACACAACTATCCAGGTATGTCCTAGATTCTTCAGTTAGTCCATTATAATATATATCAAGAAGCTCATTTTTAGGTAATGGACATCCAGGCTGTGCATGAATCAAAGCACAAAACCTTGCCCATGATTCAGGCAATATCTCTTTTCTCCCTGTTTAAAATCAAAAAGTTCCTGCAAAATGGCATGTTTAGCACTAGGAGGCAAATATTTTTGAAGGGAAGTAGTAATCAGGCAATCAAGGCTATCAATAGATCCAGGAGGTTAATTATTAAACCAAGCCTTAGCTTCTCCTTTCAGTGAAGAAGGGAAAATTTTAGCAACAAAGTAGGTGCGCATCTTAATATCATCAGAAAATAGGCCACTCATGGTAGAAAGCTTAGTCATATGTGCTACAGCACTTTCATTCTTAGTCCCACAAAAAGGTTCTTTCTCAACAATGGTTATGTAAGATAAATCAAGAGAGAATTCATAATATTTATCTTTAATGTTTATGGGAGATGTAGCAAACTTATTATTAGGAGATACTTTGGGTTTTATAGTACGCCTCTAAAGGAGACTCTTAATAGCACTTTTACCATGAGTGTTTTGACATTCTTTAATAAATTCATCATTCATTTCTATATATCCGTCTTCAATATCATAGATCTCTATAGACTCAGGTGAACTGATAGGTGTAGTAGTGTCTTCATTAGGAGTTTCAGTATTTCGATCTATAGTTCTAGCAATCGTAGCATCTAGGAAAGGACCTAATGAACCACTCTTATCAAGCATAGTAGAAGCAGCATCATAAGTATCAGAAGTTTCAGATTCAGCAGAAGTAGCAGTATGTGTAGCATGTGTATGTGATGGTGGTGTAAGGAGCTTACTCATCACATATTGTGAATCAAGAGCAACAGAGGTGTTCAGAACCGTACCTCTCCTTGTAGTGGATGGTAATATAGGAACTTTTCCATCATGAGACTTACCCATGATGAATGGATGGTAGTGAACAATAGTGATTCCAAGTGAACTTGATAAATAGACCTATGCTCCCCGGCAACGGCACCAGAAAATAGTCTTGATGACCCACAAGTGTAGGGGATCGCAACAGTCTTCGAGGGAAGTAAAACCCAATTTATTGAATCGACACAAGGGGAGCCAAAGAATATTTATAAGCCTTAACAATTGAGTTGTCAATTCAGTTGCACCTGGAAACAATCTTGCTTGCAATAGTTTATCAGTAGCAATAGTTTTATAGTAGCAATAGCAAAGTAATAGCAGTAGTAAAAGTAAAGACAGTAGTAACAATTGCAGTAAACAGTAGGATTAGAGCGCGGTAGGCATAGGGATGGATGGACGGGCGTTGCACGAACAAGACAATTCGTGTAGCAATCAAGATATAGGGCATTTGCAGATAAATAAGGTAAATCATCCAAGTACTAAATAATCATAGGCATGTGTTCCATATATAGTCATACGTGCTCGTAATGAGAACTTGCACAACATCTTTTGTCCTGCTAGCCCGTTTGCAGCGGGGCCTCAAGGGAACTACTAGCAATTAAGGTGCACCTTTTAATAGAGCACCGGAGCAAAGCATTAACACTCCAGGAACACATGTAATTCTCATACCAAACCCATTCCCTCCGGTTATCCCGATTATTGTCACTTCAGGGCCTTTGGTTCCGGATAATAATATGTGTATACAACTTGCAGGTAAGATAATAAACAATACTATCATCATGAATAAGTAACATGTTCAGATATGAAATCATGGCACTCAGGCCCTAGTGACAAGCATTAAGCATAACAAGTTGCAACAAAGTAAAAAAGCACTAATAATAGATACTAGGCACCATGCCCTAACAATCTAATACCATTACATGAACAATCTCATCCAATCTCTACCATCCCCATAGCCTATAGCGGGGGATTACTCACTCATGGATGGGGGAATCATGGATGGTTGGTGGAGAAGCGATGGTGATGATGATGGCGATGATCTTCGCTAATTCCCCATCCTGGTAGGGTGCCAGAACGGAGTTTCTAGTTTCGAATCGTGGTATCTGGTGGTGGCGGTGTAGCGGGACTTTATATGGAAAAACGTCGAACCCCTGAGTTTTTAGGTCAAGGGGCATCTTATAGGCAAAGAGGGAGGCCGAGGGGGTGCCCGAGGTGGCCACACCTCCCGGTAGCGGCTGGGCCCGTCTTGACCAGGCGGTGTGGGCCCTCGTGGCCCTCCTCCGTCTCGTCTTCTGGCTCCGTGAGTCTTCTGGTGAAATAGGATTTTGGCATATTTTCCGGGATTTTTCTGATAGTTGATTTTCTACACAAAAACTAGACACCAAGGTAATTCTGCTGAAAACAACGTCAGTCCGTGTTAGTTGTAGCCAAACCACACAAGTTTAGAGGAGAAACAATAGCAAAAGTGTTCGGGAAAGTAGATACGTTTTGGCCGTATCAGCAACCCATGTGAAATAAAGGTTTGATTAAAGTTTTTAAGTCTTAGTTTAAGTTTATGTTTAATAAAGAGTGATAGAAAACTCCAATTGAGGAGAATAAGTTCGGTAGTACTAAAAATCCTGCTTTATTCATGTTGTTGGATCAAAAAATCGCACGTATAGTTGCGTCCGACCACAAAACCGCACGGGAAGGTACCTCCAACTCCAAAACTTCAATCCTTTTTCTCTCTTCTACCTCCAAACTCTCTCAAAACCTCAAGGGATCTTCATCTCTACGGTATGTTTCTCCTCCGATCCTCCAATTACTTTTTGTAAATTCATCTTTGATCTATTGTCATTATCAATCTAGGGTGAGACCTACTATGCACCAATTGCCATGACTCTCTTGCCTATATTATTATTCTGAGGAGATTCTTTAGTGTGTTATGATGAGGAATATGTTATGCTTACTGTTGTTGGATCAAAAAGTTTTATTTTTGTCTTTCTTCAATGTTTTAGATGATGAACACAAGGAGCCAAACTTGTGCTTGTGCCACCGCTAGCACTTCTCAGGCTGTCGCTCAAGAACGCTTGGGGATACGGTTCAGGAATGAGCTCCAACATGATCGCTTCGACAAGATCAAGAAACCGCAAAGTGAAGGCCACCAAGTGGGCTTTCCCCATTATATTGAACCAACTCGATATTTCTGATGACTTCAATTTACTTTGCAATAGAGCTGGCCTCCAAAACTTTGTGTACAATGATGTGCCTACTTATTGCCGCTTAACTACTGAATTCTTAAGTTCGTTGCAAAGCACTGTTAAACTATGGCAAGGAGAGGACATGATTTCTTTCCAACTTATGAACAACAACTACACTTTAACATTAGATGAATGGTGCGCATGTTTAATGCCTTACACGCATCCTTTACTGGCTTAGACCCTTCCCCTGAACAAAATTATAATGGAATGAGTTTTACTACTAGAGTAAGGAAGGGCAAGAATATTCAACATCCTGTAATTCACTATTTGTTCTATGTTATTGCTAACACCTTGCAGGCACATAATGAATTCACGAGACTCAACGAGTAGGATATTCTAGTCCTTGCAAAGGCTGCTTACATCAACTGCGGTTGGTCACTCAACTTGGGCGTCATCCTTGTGCGCTACCTGGAGCACCAAGCCTCCTAAAGCCAAGGACCAATCACAGCTAGAGGCGTCATCACCGTGCTTGCCACTGCCCTAGGCATCAACCTAGGTGAATTGCAACATGTGCTAGGTGAGGGACGTCTTGGTTTCTCTACTTTAAAAGCTTGTGGAATGTTCACGAGGAGAGGTGGTGTTTATTACCTGCATATTGCTAGAGTTGGGCGTCTTTACCCTGCTCCTATGCCTAATGGTCTTTTCTCTATCGAGTAAGGACGTTTGCTATATGACTTGCAGGTTGAGAAACACCAACCCGAGGAGGAGGTCCTAGAGGAGGATGAGGACCAAGAAGAGGATCAAGAAGTTCCTTATCAAGAGGAGCAGCGACAAACCCGGTTCCCCACATACAAAGACTTCCAAGAACTTGGAGGGAGTGTGGAGAGGATGCATAGCCTCTCTTTGAACCTCCGAGGAACAACTAGTAACCTCTTAACTCAATTTGGGAACTGGAATAACAAATTTTTCCCGCCACCACAATGATTTGAAGGGATTGCAAAAGCCTAAGCTTGGGGAAGTTTCCTCATGTATCTTTATTTGGCGTTCATTTGCTTTTATTTATTTCTAGGTTGTGTTTTTTATTCGAGTTTATAAGCACTCGTGTTGGTTTCCCCAACACCTTATTTTTAGTTCTTTCTATTTGCTTTCGAGATTTTCTAGCCGAGCTTTGTTGCCAATTTTCTATTCTTTAAACTCCCTCTCTTAAAAAATACATAAAGATTTCTCCATTTTTCCTTATTTTCCCTATTTCTTTTCTTTCTGCCTCGAGGTTCTCATATATTTGCAGGAGAGTGATCGACTTCGAGTTTCCAAGAAGCAAATAAAAAAAGGAAGAGAGAAGTGGAACCAAACATGAGTGGTATGCCTTATGACTCCCCACTTTTGAAGTTTGAGAAACCCATGCTTGTTAGTAGTAAATGTTGAGATGTTATATTGGTGGAGTGAGTCTTTGTATTGTAGTAAGATTTTTGTTCGCATGGGTATTTAGTTAGGTACATTTTGTTCCAGCTCTCGTAATTAACCAAGTCTTGCCTAAAAATTTCTAAACAATTATAATAAGAAAAAGTCTCACAATTAAAGGCTTGGGTGTTGTAGTGCTTAGTCTTGAAGGCTTATTTCTAGAGACACTCAACACCACTTAAAATGTTGATTGACTTCATAGCTCACTTCAAAAGGATTTATTCGATTGAATTAATGTTTAGCGTTTTTTGTGAGCATGCCTAAGTTTGACTTGTTAATCATAAGAATGATATAGCTTTATGCGTGTCAAACTTTATGGGATGCCAACAATTCCGCTGGCTGATACGTCCAATGTATCCACTTTCCTGAACATTTTTGCTATTGTTTCTCCTCTAATTTGTGTGATGTGGATACAACTAATGCGGACTAATGCTGTTTTCAGCAGAATTGCCTTGGTGTCTCGTTTTTGTGTAGGAAATCAACTTTCAGGAAAAATCCCAGAAAATATTGCAAAACTCCTATTTTACCAGAAGACTCACGGAGCCAGAAGATAGAACGAAGAAGAGCCACGAGGGGCCCACACCCCCTGGCCGCGCGGGCTAGGCCAGGCCGCGCCAAGAGGAGGTGTGGCCGCCTCGGCTCCATCTCGACCTCTCCTTTCACCTATAAAAGCCCTCTGACCTAAAACAGACTGGGGGTTGACATTTTTCTATATAGGGTTCCGTTGCGCCGCCACCACTAGATTCGGTGATTCAGAACCAGAAACTCCATTCTGGCACCCTGTCGGGACGGGGAATTGGCGGAGATCATCGCCATCATCATCATCATTGCTTCTCCATCAACCATCCATGATTCTCCCATCCATGAGTGAGTAATCCCCCACTGTAGGCTATGGGGATGGTAGGGATTGGATGAGATCGTTCATGTAATGGCATCAGATTGCTAGGGATTTGTGCCTAGTATCTATTATTAGTGCTTTTTGACTTTGTTGCAACTTGTTATGCTCAATGCTTGTCACTAGGGCCCGAGTGCCATGATTTCAGATCTGAACATGTTATTGATTCATGATGATAGTATTGTTTATGATCTTACCTGCAAGTTGTATACACATATTATTGTCCAGAACCAAAGGCCCCGAAGTGAAAATAATCGGGATAACCGGAGGAGATGGCTATGATATGAGGATTACGTGTGTTGACGGAGTGTTAATGCTTTGCTCCGGTGCTCTATTAAAAGGAGCACCTTAATTGCTAGTAGTTCCCTTGAGGCCCCGCTGCAAACGGGCTGGCAGGACAAAGATGTTGTGCAGGTTCTCATTACGAGCACGTATGACTATATATGGAACACATGCTTATGATTATTTAGTACTTGGATGATTTACCTTATTTATCTGTAAATGCCCTATATCTGGATTTCCATATGAATTGTCTTGTCCATGCAACGCCCGTCCATCCTGTTGGAAATATGCCCTAGAGACAAATAGTGGTAAGGACTATTATCATATTTCATATAGTTTATGATTAAGTTTTATATCATGATATAACTGTATTGAGTGGAAACATCAATACACGTGTGATATACAAACAACCAGGGGTTCCCAGTGAAACTCTAGTCGCTGGTTCATTGGTCAACAGATGATCATGTTTCCTGATCATGTGGCATTTATGCCAGTTGGAAATGAGGTCATCTCATTCGGAGAATGAGATGATGAACCAATACCCAACCTAAACATCGTGACCCGATCAAGTCACGAAGTTCAAAGTTACGATTATTAGAAATGGATCCTCGTAGACTATTCCTTAGACCGTGAGGCTATATCAATCACTGTCTCCCGAGAATGCTTAGATAGCATCAAACGCCATCTGGTAAAATGGTGGTTATAAAGGTGTGTTCAGGTATTCGGAGGAAACCGTAGAAGCAATATATGTCAAGAGCGGGATTTGTCCGTCCATGTGACGGGAAGATACTCAAGGGCCCACTCGGAGAAGTTATATCCAATAGCTGCGCAGCGTGTGATTAGATCACGGGGATATCACATGTCGGGACGAGTTAAGTAGCATTGTTCAGTAACGAGATTGAACCCGACATGGTGATTTCAATGATCAGATCTCGGGCAATGCAAGTATCGAATGAACAAAGGGAATAAGACATGACTGTCCCGGTTCAAACGACAAAAGATCTTCGTGGAACGCACAGGGGTCACATGGCCATCCAGGTCCCTCTGTTGATCATTGGTGCGGGAGTGTCCCGACCATGTCTGGAGTGTTCCCGAACCGTAGGGTATCACGCTTAAGGGCTTGATGATGCTTAGAGAGTGTTTATGGGATTGGTAGAATCACCGAAGAAAAGAAAGCAGAAAACCAGAAGGGTTTCGGTAAGTCTGGAGGATGTCCGGAGTGGAGGTGGAAGGTGTTCCATGGCCACGGAGATTGAATAATATGTGAATGAATGTTAAATGTTGATTTAATCATTTATACATAATTATTTAATAAAGAGAAAATAAATTAAAAGGTCAAAAGGCTTAATGGGCCAATTTCTGGAGGGAGAAGGCCCATGAGGGAAAGGAGAGAGGGAGAAGGACCAAAGGGGTGGCCGGCTAGGCCTTGCCCCCCCCCCCCGCGGGGCCCACTAGGGCTGGCCGACGGCCTCCCCTCCCCCTCCACTCCTTTAGTCCCACCCCGGGACTTGAGGGGAGGTAGTACCTCCCCTTCCCCCTATATAAGGTGGGGTATTTGGCCTAGAAAATACACCCAATAATCAATAAAGGTCTCCCCACTTTTGGGAGGACCTCTAATTGATATTTTCTCTCTCCCCCTCCCTCTCTCGTGACCGTGGTCCCAAGTATGGACTGCGCGAGCAAGAGACATCTTCACCGTGGGCCTGCTCGCTCTTGAGATTCGGATCCGGGAGCTCTACTTCCGCAACTGCTGCTAGATCGGGGAAGCGGGAGTCATCGTCAGGCACCGGACGTGTGTAACTCCCACGAGGTGTCACACTTGAGGCAGTCAAGTCGTTGGAGCCAGAAGGAGCGTAAGGAATTCATTACGACCTTAAGGTCGGCTTCGGCTCGTTTACATCAACCACGCTCTCCTGAGCGTTGACAACGCTTTTCGGTATTCAAGGGTAAGTTCGCGAAAAGCCTCTCCCGTTACTGTATTACTAATAGATAGGTGCTGGTAGCTTCAGGGGTTCAGGGGCGTAGAGTAAAATTTTATTGTTTTTATGTGCGAAACCCCTACAGTGGTATCAGAGCTAGATCTATGCGTAGTAATGCTAGTACGGGTAGAACACACGAGATGTAGCGTGTGGGTGTTGATCTTTTAGTTGTTACCCTCCCACGTGTACTTGTGTATACCACGGTAATGCTTGATGAAGCGGCCCCCAACCGACTTTACGCGTTCATTCGCGAGACTGGTCCACGCTTGACATACGGCTTCTACCGTATAAAGTGGCTTAGGGGGGTGTCTGTCTCTCTTGCATTAGTTTGTATACCATTTGCAACGGAGGGCCCCGAAAGGGGTGTAGTAGAGACAACTACTTGATCAGCATTGTGCTGGAAGTTCGTAGGTAAGAACGGTTCTTGTGCGAAAGCCCATTCAGCCACGTAAAACATGCAAAGATAAAGTAGAGGCGTCTAACTTTGTTTTGCAGGGGGGCGTTGCATTGTGATATGGTTGTGGCAAAGGTAAAGTGATTAACTTTTGTTACATAGTAGTAGATAGTCACGAAGGTGACGAACTACCACACCGGAATGACACTGGTAGCCTAGTGTCTACGGTGCTGGAACCCTGGCGCCGGAACCCGGTGACGACGGATGGAGATCACGATGTGAAGGACCATATCACATAGCATTTACATTCAATTTTATTGTTTCTATGTCTTATTGTGTGCTAGTATTAGATACTCGACGGTAGCCTAATAAGATGATCCCTGTTAAAATAACCAACGATTGTGTTCCCCCTTAGTGTGCACCACCAAGAAAGTTCTTTGGTATGAGGCATGCCGTGATGATCGGGTGTCAGACATATCTACGTTCACATACAGTGGGTGCAAGCCATGTTGCACAGCGAATACACTAAGGTTGAGTTGGCGAGCCTAGCACGCCATAGAAGCGTGGCCTCGGAATGCGGATGGTCGAAAGATCGAGCACGAGTCGCATGAATGATGTGACCAACGTTTAGCGTCCACCCTTGAACCCACATTGATGGTCGTGATGATAGGGGAGATGTGGCTGATAGGGGTCGTGTTATCACTAGGAACCCTCTTTGGGGATAGGTGTTTCTGAGTGGAGTTATTATTAACTCATTTAATTATAAACTTAGTATAAATTCCTTTTGCAATTATAAATGTAGATGGCTCACCATGAAGCTTACTTTGAGATTAAGGTTTGGGTAAAGGGTGAAAAACTTAGACTTGATGGATCCAACTTCCCTAGTTGGCTTGTGCGCCTAGATGATCTCCTCACAAGGAATCATGCGGTAGACTACATACGCCGCACGATGGATTTGACTGAGCCAGACTACTATGAGACCCTGCAAGAACTGGCAGACCGCTACTATCGTCAAGAGATGTCCACCTACATTCAGATAATAATGCGTTACAGGATGGTGGATGAACTACATCCGCTCATGGGTGATCTCGACCCATATTTGATGGTGGATCAGCTGAGAGCAGAGTTCATAGGCCATGTGCGCATGTGGAAGCACGAGTTGCTTGGAGAGTTCCTTTCCATACAGATGGAGGAGCATACATGTCTGAAGAGTCCCTTGGAGCGCATGCTTGATGCACACATGAGACTGGTTCACTTCGTGGATTACTGGATGGCTGATCCATTTGCCATAGATGTTCTGCTTCGGTCATTGCCTCCCAGCTACAGAGGACATGTCCGCAGTAGCATCATGAGTGGTGATACGGAAGCACTGAACTTCCATGAGTTCATATTACGTTTCCGGAACGTAAAGGTTGAACCAATCGCCGGAGAGGTCATCGATGACCAAGGTATATATTTGATATACAGTTTTATAAATGTTATAATCTTGCAAACACATTTGCAGTGTTAAGTATATCTGATACTTGTTCTGTTTTGGTGAAAATAGGTCCTTCTGCATAGAGGTGCTTGCTGGAGAGGAGGTGACGTTGCGTGTTGATGGCGAGCATGATGATGATGGCCGACGACACTCTCCCTCAACATTTATCACTTAGTTTGTGTTTAGGATGATTTTTTGTAATCAAGAGATTGTGAACTTCTTTAGTGTGTCTCACACTTCGTGAGACGGTTATTTATATGAGTTTGTAACAAACAGTTATTCTGCTTTTATGAATGATTTCTATTCGTGTTCATATCTTGTTTGATTATGTGTGAATTATCCTTGTTGTTTGAAGCTAATTGATAATGTATGAACATTTGTAAAATATTAAAATACCTTGTTTGAAATACCCAACTTAATGATATTTCATTAATGAATGAAACCATTGTTTAAATTCAAAGTTATGTGATAATATGTGAAAGTCATTCGATTTCTTATCACATATAAATCATGCCTAAGTTCGGCAAAAAAACTTGAACACCGTGTATTACTTGAATACAAAGTGTTTAATGAATTGTTAAAAGTAAATACATATTCGATGTATTGTGTTTTAACAGAAAATTGTAATTATCATTAAGTGGTTGTTTAAATGTGTAAAGTAGTTTACCAAAGGAAACATGAATATGAAACTATTTTGATTTGATCAAAGTGTTTCATCAATAAAAGGGTATAAGTATAAGAGAGAATCTAATTACTATGATTTGATCAATAGTAATGAAATTCGACTTTATAAGAATGGTATGAAAGAAATTGTAAAATGCAAAGTGTTTTGAAACGTCAAAATACAAAGCATCACAATGTGATATTAGATATCAAAAGGGGGTTGAATAGAAGGCACCAAATAAATCGTTGTAGTGTATATGTAGAGACCATTAGTTTAGAAATAGTTAGCACTCAATTAGAATGTAGTAAACCATTTGAATTCGTGAAAGTTTTGGGGTTATTCGATATAACCAAAACAATAGCGGATAAGTCCTTGTAGAGTATTCATTGGAAACTTTGAATACGAAATCCACAGGTCAAACCAAAAGGAAAGCAAGATTCGTATGGCTTGGATTTTGATGCATTTTTGAGAAAGCTCACTTCTGGTGATGTTTCTTAATTATGAAGCAAATGGAAATTAATGTAAAACATGATGAGGATTCAAAACCCTGCATCAGAGTGTTGAGAAGCGCAATGGACAATGTTCCTGAACGATTCTCTTCACGGAAGGAAAGAATCAATGATTCTGATCATTGTGTTTTCCCCTCCACTATTGTTTTATCACTACATAAAGTAGGATTCAAAATGTAAATCCATATCTTGTATGGAAACATTTGTGAATCACTTGTCATGATTTTTGGAATATGACATACCTACGAACTACAAAGGAAATAATGGTAAACTAGAATTATGAGAAATCCTAATAGTAAAATTCCCTTGAGATTAGAAAGCAATTTGTTGTTGAATCTCACAAGTAAAAGGAGTTACTTGGAATTTTCCCAAATGACTACAAAGCCATAGTAGGAAAAAGGGGGTAAATGACAAAAGCACAATTTGTCAAGCATTGGATGAATTCAAATGAATTTGATTCATGTGTGCTAAATGTCTAGTGTATTTAAAACTAGTATACTAGTATCTCATAATAAATCTCCAAGTTTGATATTTGATCGAAGGATTTTGAAATTGTTCAAAATAGTTAAGGAGATATGCAGTTTGCATAAAATTGAGTGGGAGCTATGAAATTCTTCCTAAAACAATATGTGATTGACATATTTTTAAGTGGGAGCAATATAGGACTTAAATTCAAATATGTAAGAACATTGTTTGAGTAAGAGTACTGACTCATACCCAAATATGTTAACAACATTGTTTGAGGGAGCTTATAGGAGTAATTCTTAAAGTAAGTTAAGGATGAAAGTGCAAATACTTATAAATAATGATTTATAAGATGTAGAAGTTGATAATAGGTGTATTATGATATTATGTAGTATTTCTTAAGGGATTCTGAAAGATGTTTCAGAATAGAAGTTAATTAAGGAACTGGTCCTTAATAACTCAAATTAGGAATAGCATTAAGTTTAACATCAGTGGTTGAAAGAAAGAAAAGGATGATCGTCATCCACTATGTTGAGACATAGGTTCTATCTTAGTAAACCATGATGATAACTTAGCATAATATGTGATCTAAATAAGGAACATTTAAAAGTGATTTAGTTCGAATCACAGAATGTTGAGCTAAGTTTTTCCGCAGTGTCTAGTTGAGAACTGTGGATATATTTTCCAAATCCATAAAGGATAACATATCTTAAAGCATAAAGAGTTATGTTATAAGGGAATATGTTGGAAACTCCTGTACATACCAATTAAAGTCAAGTAGGAAGCGAGGTGAACAAAAACATCGAAAGTTGCACAGAGTGCACTAGTGTTTCGATGAATACATTTATAATAAAAGATAAGGGTACCATCTAAAGTGTTGTATAATGTTATGGCGGGGCTAGTTCACTTTTAACGTAGAATGATGTGTCCCAGGGCACAGTGCCCATGAGAAAGCCCTCGAGGTTGATCTAACGTCATTGTAGGCTCCTGGAATCAGGCCTCGTTCTACTGCCATAGCGATGATGCATACACACAGATGCTATCATGTGATGATAGAGTATTGATGTCAATCACGTTAGTAAGTTGCAAAGGATTTGGGACTGTAAAGTACAGACCCAAGACTCAACCTCTTCCATGAGCAAGCATGTTCAGGGTACTGGATACATAGTGCCAATAATTGAGAACAAATGCAGCTAGTGTATTTGTACTCTAGTGCAAGTGGGAGACTGTTGGAAATATGCCCTAGAGACAAATAGTGGTAAGGACTATTATCATATTTCATATAGTTTATGATTAAGTTTTATATCATGCTATAATTGTATTGAGTGGAAACATCAATACACGTGTGATATACAAACAACCAGGGGTTCCCGGTGAAACTCTAGTCGCTGGTTCATTGGTCAATAGATGATCATGTTTCCTGATCATGTGGAATTTATGCCAGTTGGAAATGAGGTCATCTCATTCGGAGAATGAGATGATGAACCAATACCCAACCTAAACATCGTGACCTGATCATGTCACGAAGTTCAAAGTTATGATGATTAGAAATGGATCCTCGTAGACTATTCCTTAGACCGTGAGGCTATATCAATCACTGTCTCCCGAGAATGCTTAGATAGCATCAAACGCCATCTGGTAAAACGGTGGTTATAAAGGTGTGCTCAGGTATTCGGAGGAAATCGTAGAGGCAATATATGTCGAGAGCGGGATTTGTCTGTCCATGTGACGGGAAGATACTCAAGGGCCCACTCGGAGAAGTTATATCCAATAGCTGCGCAGCGTGTGATTAGATCATAGGGATATCACTTGTCGTGACGAGTTAAGTAGCATTGTTCAGTAACGAGATTGAACCCGACATGGTGATGTCAATGATCAGATCTCGGGCAATGCAAGTATCGAATGAACAAAGGGAATAAGACACGACTGTCCCGGTTCAAACGACGAAAGATCTTCGTGGAACGCACAGGGGTCACATGGCCATCCAGGTCCCTCTGTTGATCATTGGTGCGGGAGTGTCCCGACCATGTCTGGAGTGTTCCCGAACCGTAGGGTATCACGCTTAAGGGCTTGATGATGCTTAGAGAGTGTTTATGGGATTGGTAGAATCACCGAAGAAAAGAAAGGAGAAAACCGGAAGGGTTTCGGTAAGTCCGGAGGATGTCCGGAGTAGAGGTGGAAGGTGTTCCATGGCCACGGAGATTGAATAATATGTGAATGAATGTTAAATGTTGATTTAATCATTTATTCATAATTATTTAATAAAGAGAAAATAAATTAAAAGGTCAAAAGGCTTAATGGGCCAATTTCCGGAGGGAGAAGGCCCATGAGGGAAAGGAGAGAGGGAGAAGGACCAAAGGGGGTGGCCGGCTGGGCCTTGCCCCCTCCCCCGCGGGGCCCACTAGGGCTGGCCGGCGGCCTCCCCTCCCCTTCCTCTCCTTTAGTCCCACCCTAGGACTTGAGGGGAGGTAGTACCTCCCCTTCCCCCTATATAAGGTGGGGTATTTGGCCTAGAAAATACACCCAATGATCAATAAAGGTCTCCCCACTTTTGGGAGGACCTCTAATTGATATTTTCTCTCTCCCCCTCTCTCTCTCTCTCGTGATCATGGTCCCAAGTCTGGATTGCGCGAGCAAGAGACATCTTCACCGCGAAGCGCCGTCGTGCTGCGGGATTCGGATCCGGGAGCTATACTTCTGCAACTGTTGCTGGATCGTGGAAGCGGGAGTCATCGTTAGGCACCGGACGTGTGTAACTCCGACGAGGTGTCACACTTGAGGCACTCAAGTCATTGGAGCCAGAAGGAGCACAAGGACTTCATCACGACCTTGAGGTCGGCTTCGGCTCGTCTACATCAACCACGCTCTCTTGAGCGTTGACAACGCTTTTCGGTCTTCAAGGGTAAGTTTGCAAAAAGCCTCTCCCGTTACTATATTACTAATAGATAGGTCCTGGCAGCTTCAGGGGTTCAGGGGCGTAGAGTAAAATTTTATTGTTTTTATGCGTGGAACCCCTGCACATCCATCCCTACGCCTATCACGCTTTAATCCTACTATTTACTACAATTGTTACTACTGTCTTTACTTTTACTACTGCTATTACTTTGCTATTGCTATTATAAAACTATTGCTATTGATAAACTATTGCGAGAAAGATTGTTTCCAGGTGCATCTGAATTGACAACTCAGTTGTTAAGGCTTATAAATATTTTTGGCTCCCCCTGTGTCGAATCAATAAATTGGGTTTTACTTCCCTCGAAGACTGTTGTGATCCCCTATACTTGTGGATCATCAAGACTATTTTCTAGCGCCGTTGCCGGGGAGCATAGCTCTATTTATCAAGTTCACTTGGAATCATTATTGTTTGTTGCCATCCATTCATCATGGGTAAATCTCGTGATGGCAAGGTTCCTATATTACCATCCACTACAAGGCGAGGTATGGTTCTGAACACCTCTGTTGCTCTTGGTTCACCATATGTGATGAGTAAGCTCCTTACACCACCACCACATACACATGCTACACATACTGCTACTTCTGTTGAATCTGAAACTTCTGATACTTATGATGCCACTTCTACTGTGCTTGATAAGAGTGGTTCATTAGGTCCTTTCCTAGATGCTACGATTGCTAGAACATAGCTAGAAATACTGAAACTCCTAATGAAGACACTACTACCAGTCAGTTCACCTGAGTCCATAGAGAGCTATGATATTGAAGATGGATATATAGAAATGACTGATGAATTTATTAAAGAATGTCAAAATAGTCATGGTAAAGTGTTATTAAGAGTCTCCTTAAGAGGCGTACTATAAAACCCAAATTATCTCCTAAAGGTAAGTTTGCTACATCTCCCATAAACATTAAAGATAAGGATTATGATTTCGCCCTTGATTTATCTTACATAACCATTGTTGAGAAATAACCTTTTTGTGGGACTAAAAATGAAAGTGACGTAGCACATATGACTGAGCTTTCTACCATGAGTGGCCTATTTTCTGATGATATTAAGATGCGCACCAACTTTGTTGCTAAAATTTCCCCTTTTTCACTTATACAATCCTTGTCGAATTCGCAAAGATTTTTCTAAGGAGATGCTAGTGCTTTGTTTAATAATTTACCTCCTGGATCTATTAATAGCCATGATTACTTGATTGATACTTTCTTTCAGAAATATTTCCCTCCTAGTGCTAGACATGCCATTTTGCAGGAACTTTTTGATTTTAAATAGGGACAAAAGGATATATTGCCTGAATCATGGGCATGGTTTTGTGCTTTGATTCATGCACAACCTGGATGTCCATTACCTAAAAATGAGCATCTTGATATATATTATAATGGACTAACTAAAGAATCAAGGACATACCTGGATAGTTGTGCTGATTGTGTTTTCAGGAAGAGAACTCCCAAAGAAGATGAGGAATTAATGGCTAAAATAAGCAAGAATTATGATGACTGGACTTCACTTGAGTCAACTCCACCTGAGTCAACTACACCTGAGCTAACTATGCCTGAGCCAACACCTACATCAAAGAAGAGGGGAGTTATTGAACTAAATGATGAAGTGATGAAGGAAGCTAAGAAATGTCTTAAGGAGAAGGGTATTAAAGCTGAAGAAGTGAAGAATCTACCTCCTATAGAAGAATTATGTAAGCCAGTCTCCCACTCATACACTATTGAGGTACACTCTCTCCAACATTTTGATGAAGGAGATATTCCTTATTCTAAACCTCCTGATCAATGCTTAGAAGAATTTGATATTTTTATTGTTAAGCAAGATAATTTTAATTAAAGAGTGCATAATCATTTGATAGAAAAATTTAGAGCTATTATTGAGTTAAGGGATATTGTGGAAAGAACCTCTAATGATGTTAAATTGCTTGTTAAACATTTCCAAATGGTTCAAACTCAAATTGATCAGCTTATTAAAGTACAAAAAGATTTGCTAGTTAATTCTTCTAAAGAAAAACATGCTTACGAAACTAGAACTAGAAGTGGTGCTGCCACTCAGGATCCTCTCTATCCTGAGGGGCATCCTAAAAGAATTGAGCAGGATTCTCAACAAACTGAAAATAGAGGTACTTCTTCTAAGAGAAAAAAAGAAACATAAAACAGTTGTAGAATCTTCTGAACCTGCTAAAGATCCTAATAGTATATCTGTCTCTGATGCTAAAATTGAGAGTGGTAATGAGAAAAATGATGCTCCGGATAAAGAAGAAATTGAAGAAGAACCTGAAAGGAACACTAAGAATGCTAAGTACACTAAGGAAGATTTTGTTGCTAATAAACATGGTAGTGAAAGAGAGACCGGGGTTCAAAAACCAATGCCTTTCCCTGATAAGAAACACAAGTCAAAGGAAGACGAACACTATAATAAGTTTTGTGAGTGGATGAAACCTTTATTTTTGCAAATTCCTTTAACTGATGCTATTAAATTGCCTCCTTATTCAAAGTATATGAAGGATATTGTCTCTAATAAAAGGAAGATCCCTAATGACGAAATTTCTACTTTGCTTGCTAATTATTCCTTTAATGGTAAGGTTCGAAAGAAACTTGGAAACCTAGGGATTCCAACTATTCCATGCTCTATTAAAAATAATTATGTTAGAACTGCCTTGTGTGATTTGGGAGAAGGAGTTACTGTTATGCCTTTTTTATCTCTACAAAAGACTTCAATTGGAAAAAATAATACCAACTGATATATCTTTGCAAATGGCTGATAAATCTACCACTATTCCTGTTGGTATATGTGAGGATGTACTTGTTCAAGTGGCTCATAATTGCTTGATATTAACTGACTTTGTTGTGCTTGAAATGCCTGAAGATGACAATATGTCTATTATTCTTGGGACACCTTTTGTTAATACTGCAGGAGCTATCATTAATTGCAATCAAGGAAATGTAACTTTTAGTGTTAATGACAAGGAGCATACTGTCTATTTCCCCAAGAAGATTGATAGGAATTATGGCTTAAATTAAATTGAAAATATTGAGGTCATCCAAGTTGGAGAAATATATTGTCCCATACCACGAGAAAACTATGAAATTATCATGATTGGGACCATTGCTATCAAGGTTGAGGTAACATAATCATTTAGTGAAATGCGAAGTTTTGTTTCATATAAAATTGTTTTGGTAACAAGACCTGATCAACCTTGTTAACAAAGGAATTTTAATGAACAAAACAATGTTTTCACCATGATTATCTTTGCTTACTTTTATTTTTCCATTTTAATTTTTGCTTTCACTTAGTTTATGTTTCTATTTTGTTAGTTGCTTGCATATTAGAGTGTCTTAGAAATTCGAAGTTTAGGTTTTGTTTTGTTATTGCATCAGTACAAAATTATCTTTCTGCCAGAAAATCATTCATCAATACATGAAAATTGCTAAAAAAATAAAGTGTCTCGAAAAATTCCAGAAAATTCATATTAAACTTTTATGTGAAAAAAGGGGTAGGGAGGTACCTGGAGTGACCCAGGGGGGCCCACCAGGCAGGCACACCACCTGGTGGCACGGCCACACCAGGGGCGCGCCTGGCCATGGTGTGGGCCAGCCCTGGCCCTCCACTTACTCTCCCTCCTGCCACTCCTTTATCTCTCCCGAGAAACCACCAGTTCATTGCTCAAACTCGCGTTCCTGCTGTTCTTGCTCATGATTTTTGGATCTCCTTGCTCAGTCCATCTTTGCTACTAAAATTTGGAGCATTTGTTCTCCGGTATGTGACACCTCCGCTTGTCCAAGTAGATTTGTGTTTAGTGGATTATATCTTAAGTATTTCGCTATTGTAGGTGACAAGTTATGTGAGCTTGTAAGCTTGTTTAATGCTTAGAGAAATTGTTTTGATGCATGTTTAGGCCTTTTACAAGTCTCTATAAGTAATTCCTTCCATTATGTAATCACTTTGCAATCACTTGTATGATGGATGTTTAAATTTCAGAATAGCAGAGATGAACAACCACACTTTTGGAGAAATATTTGAGAGGGACACACCTAGGAGGGCAAGGCCTTCGAGATCAGCTTCTCAATTTAGGCCATCATATAATGAAGATCTTATTGCACCACGCTTTGGCAATGAAGGAGATAAGGGAGATGCTCACCCATCTACCTTCCCTTGTTTTGCCTTTTTGCAAGCTGCAGGGATCCTCGATGATTTCTTACTCCTTGTTCGGAGGGTTGGTCTGACCATTTACATGGAAGACGAGAGTGAGCAATACGCCGTGCTTACCAAAACTTTCGTTGAAAGTTTTGTTTTCACTAACACCCCTTATCTATCAATTATTTCGTTCAAAATTTATAATATGTGTCAACACCCGGATTTTTAATCCCGGATGCCTGTTATGCCATACATCGCAATCCCAGGATTACCATTTTTGTGAGACATAACAGATTGAATATCACAGTACATCATCCATTACAAACCATAATAAGGTCTTACACAAATAAAGGATCTCATGATCCAGTCTTAACACAATCAAGTAGCGGAATAAATAGCATAGCGGTGGGGTCCATCTTCAGTGTCACAAGCAATGCTGACGATGGGAGATGATCCTAGTTGTCATAGCCGTCCTGCTGTCCTCCTTCAGGGTAGTCCTCCTCATAGTCTGGCCACGGGAATAGCCAGGGACAAAGCCATGAGTACTCTTTAAGTACTCGCAAACTATCACTAACAAGTAAGATAGTTCTAGTAGGAAATGCTAACTCTAAGTTTATTTGTAAAGTTAAGTTTGAAACCTAAGCTGAGTTCAGAAACAAAGAAAGATAAAATAAAGTTCTAAATCACCTAAGTGGGAACTTAGTTGTCATAGTCACAACCATGTTGTGGTCAAGTCATGTCACAAATCATTTCAGAAGTCACTTTGAAAACATCTGACAACGGAACAGTATGGCCACTCCAACTGTCCATAACCGCGGACACGGCTATTCGAACAGTTTGACACTCTGCAGAGGTGGTACACTTCCACCACAAAATTCAATACATCTGTCAGGGATAACCCTGAATCATCATACTTAGTATGCAGATAATCAAACATAACCTTTCCTTTACACACTCTAGTATAAGCACCTCTCCTATGAGCTTGGCCTCCCAGCCATGACCATCTGTCATCCTAGGCACTGCATAGGTGGGCAACATTGAGAGGTAGCCTCAGCTCAAACCTCTCCCGCGAGGGAACTAATACTAATGCATATAAACTTTCGGCTAAGCCTTACCCAATTCAGGTATTGTGGTTGTACAGTAAAATTGGAATGGTATCGCATCCAAACCCAACCATCAATTTTTATAAAAGGGCTAAGGCTCATGCCTCAACATTTTCATCATCATAAACCATTTGTGTTTCTCAACACATGTCAAAACATCTCAATAGAATGACTCATCATTCCAAGGTTTTCATAAGTCATTTTCACCAAGTATTCCCATCTAGAGTGATCAAGTTTTGGTTTAGCTCTAAACTACTAAGTTAGGAGTGTTCACTAATGTGGGATGCTAATGTCAATCTCATGCCATAGAATGACATCTAAGTCTAACTATATAGGCCAAGTTTTACACTCTTTATGCTACCTATAAACACGTTGGGTCCGCAGCATAGAAAACAAAAAATTTCCTACAAAGAGAACTACACGCCAAGATCTATCTACTAGGTACAAAGCAACGGGTGGACATACATCCAATGAGAACTTACCCTCGAAGACAACGAGTTTTGTTAACGAGTAGGAACTCGTGGTTGATGTAGTCGTACACTTGCCGATCTCAACATCGTGAGGAAGTCCGGCCAACTCAACTCAGCGCATCCGCACACACGTTCAAGCCACCGGACAACCTTCACATCCTCGCTCCAGCGATCCAGCGGAAGCAGCAACCCCTTCTAGACGAAATTCCACCGGGAACATGTACCTCGCTAATCCGAGACCATGGGGGAATAATTCTAGAGGGGGAGAGAGATCCTTCACAAGGAGGTGTGAGGAAGAAGGAGGAGGAGGAGGGCCTTTTATAGGAGGAGGGGAGTGCCCATCCTCTCCATGGCCGGCGCATGGGGGGTGACCCCTCACCTCCCCCATTCATGTGGTGGTAACCCCTCCACATTAAAATGCCTCTTCACATTCCCTTTTAAAGTCCCCACTTTAAATGCATTAAAATTCTCCAAGTTTAATGCTCTCTCATTTAATAAAACTCTTTTATTAAATATATTCAGAATTTTGTTAATTACTTTAATTAACAAACATTCACATATAACCCCTTGCAATATTTCAATATCACATGCAGAACCACTTTCTGCAATTTCACCCGAAACAATTTCCGGTTTCTATCGAAACAATTCTTGCGCTTTGCAATTCTTTCGTATGAAACATATGTGCTCCAAAATGGTGTCTGGTAACTCTTAAGTGTGTCACCCTATGGTTCGCAAATAATGCATACATGATTGAGACTCCTCTCAGATCAATAGTCAGAAGCGGGACCTAGAGATCCATACTGACTCCTGCATATTCAACGATGACTTCTGTGATCGTGAGAACCTTTAACGCTTGTAATTTAATCCCTTTGTCTCATGATATAATACATGTTTGAGATTCGATCATCGGTATCCAAATACCTAGTTTGATCTCGTTACTGACATGCACTCTTTTCTCGTTCCCATGATATAACATTCTAGTGATCACATCACTTGCTTGCAAGCTATCTCAATGTGATATCACCGAGAGGGCCCAGAGTATATCTATCCGTCATCGGGATTGACAATTCCACTCTTGATCCATGAGCCTCAACATAACACCTTCGTAGCACTGAACCTATCTTTATAGTCACTTTGTTACGGTGTGACGTTTGATGTTATCAAGATACTCTTCAGGTGTTAGCAATTAACATGATCTCATGGTCTAAGGATAAAGATTACTTCGTATGATGTTATAGCAATATAAACATAATGACTTGATTGTAATGCTATACTTCGGATGAATGTTCATCACATCATTCCACCAATGGTGTGACCTTGTTATTAACAACATCCAATGTCCATGATCAGGAAACCTTGATCATCTTGTTAATCAACAATCTAGTCTATAAGAGAGGCATAACTAGGAACCCTTTTTGTTTATTAAACACACATGTATTGATGTTTCCGATCAATACAATTCTAGCATGTAAAATAAACATCTATCATATATAAGGAATACATAATAACAACTTTATTATTGCCTCTCAGGGCATATTTCCTTTAGTCTCCCACTCGCACTAGAGACAATAATCTAGTTCACATAGTGATAAATCTAACACCCATGGAGTTTTGGTGTTGATCATGTTTTGCCCTAGGGAGAGCTTTAGTCAACGGATCTGCTACATTTAGGTCCGTGTGTACTTTACAAATCTTTATATCTCCATCCTTGACATGCTCGCGGATGGAGTGAAACCGGCGCTTAATATGCTTGGAATTCTTGTGAGACCTCGGTTCCTTTGCGTTGGCTATGGATCCATTGTTGTCACAATAGATCACCATTGGGTCCAATGCACTAGGAACTACACCTAGCTCCGTAATGAACTCTTTCATCCAAACCGCTTCCTGCGCCGCTTCTGAAGCAGCAACATATTCCGCCTCCGTCGTTGATCTAGCCACCACAGGTTGTTTGGAACTCCTCCAACTAACTGTTGCTCCGTTCAAGAGAAATACATATCCGGATTGAGACTTAGAGTCATCTGGATCTGTTTAAAAGCTAGCATCGACATAACACTTAGCGACTAGCTCTTCTTCACCTCTGTATATAAGAAACATATCCCTAGTTCTTCTCAAGTACTTGAGGATGTTCTTGACCGCTATCCAGTGTTCCGAACCTGGATCAGGTTGGTACCTACTAGTCAAACTAATGGCATGTGCCACATCCGGTCTTGTACATAGCATGGCATACATAATAGAGCCTATAACCGAGGCATAGGGGATCTTATCCATCATCTCTCTTTCTTCCGCCGTAGCCGGACTTTGAGTCTTACTCAATTTCTTGCCTTGCAACATAGGTAAGAACCCCTTCTTACTTCCGTCCATATTAAACTTCTTTAATATCTTATCAAGGTATGTACTCTGCGATAGCCCAATTAGGCGCCTTGATCTATCTCTATAGATTTTAATGCCTAATATATATGACGCTTCACCAAGGTCTTTCATCGAAAATTTGCTGTTTAGATAAGTTTTAACACTGTTTAAAAGATCTATATCATTTCCAATCAATAATATGTCATCCACATATAATATCAGAAATGCCACATTACTCCCACTCACTTTCTTGTAAATACTAGCCTCTCCATAAGTTTGGACAAATCCAAACTCTTTGATCACCTCATCAAAGTGGAGATTCCAACTTTGGGATGCTTGCTTCAGTCCATAGATGGATCGCTGAAGTTTGCATACCTTATTAGAATCCTTAGGATCGACAAAACCCTTAGGTTGTATCATATACAACTCTTCTTCAATATTACCATTGAGGAACACAGTTTTGACATCCATCTGCCATATTTCATAATTGAAATATGCAGCACTTGCTAACATAATCCTAACTGACTTAAGCATCGCTACGGGAGAGAATGTCTCACCGTAGTCAACTCCTTGAATTTGTCGAAACCCCTTTGCGACAAGTCGAGCCTTATAGATGGCCACATTACCATCAGCATCAGTTTTTCTTTTGAAAATCCATTTATTCTCAACGGCCTTTCGATCATGAGGTAAGTCCACCAAGGTCCAAACTTGGTTCTCGTACATGGATTCCATTTCGGATTTCATGGCTTCTAGCCATTTGTTGGAATCCGGGCTCATCATCGCTTCTTCATACGTCGCAGGGTCATCCATTTCATCAACCATGAAATTTATAATAGGATTGCCGTACAGTTCAGGAGCTGCACGTGTCCTACTTGACCTGCGAGGTTCGGTAGTGTCCTCTTTTGGAGTTTCATGATCAATATCATTAGCTCTCTCTTCATTAGGTGAAGTCAACTCCGAAACAACTTCCGGTGCTGCGCTACTCGCCATTTCATGAAGAGAAGGTTCAACAACCTCTTCGAGTTCTACCTTCCGACTACTCACACCTTTCGCGAGAAACTCCTTCTCAAGAAAGGATCCATTCTTGGCAACAAAAACCTTGCCCTCGGATCTGTGATAGAAGGTATACCCAATCGTTTCCTTAGGGTATCCTATGAAGACGCATTTTTCCGCTTTGGGTTCGAGTTTATCCGGCTGAAGTTTCTTCACATAAACATCACATCCCCAAACTTTAAGAAATGACAACTGAGGTTTGTTTCCAAACCGTAATTCATATGGTGTCGTTTCAACGGATTTAGATGGTGCCCGATTTAAAGTGAATGCAGCTGTTTCCAGTGCATAACCCCAAAATGATAGTGGCAAGTCAATCAGAGACATCATAGATCGAACCGTATCCAATAAGGTACGATTACGACGTTCCGACACACCATTACGTTGTGGTGTTCCGGCAGGCGTGAGTTGTGAAACTATTCCACACTCTTTCATGTGTGTGCTAAACTCGTAACTTAGATACTCTCCTCCATGGTCAGACCGTAGAAATTTGATCTTTCTATTATGATGATTTTCCACTTCATTCTGAAATTCCTTGAACTTTTCAAAAGTTTCAGACTTGTGTTTCATCAAATAGATATACCCGTATCTACTCAAATCATCCGTGAAAGTAACAAAATAACGATATCCACCTCGCGCCGACACACTCATTGGTCCACACGCATCACTATGTATGATTTCCAATAAATCTGTCGCCTGTTCCATTGAACCGGAAAACGGCATTCTAGTCATCTTGCCCATAAGGCATGGCTCACATGTATCAAATGATTCAAAATCAAGTGATTCCAAAAGTCCATCAGAATGGAGTTTCTTCATGCGTTTAACGCCAATATGACCTAGACGGCAGTGCCACATATATGCAGATATATCATCATCAAGTTTAATCTTTTAGCAATAACATTATGAATGTGCGTAATATTACTATCGAGATCCATCAGAAATAAACCATTCAACACAAGTGCATGACCATAAAAGATATTATCCATATAAATCGAACAACCATTGTTTTCAGATTTAAATGAATAACCACTTTGCATCAAACACGATCCGGATACAATGTTCATGCTAAGTGCAGGCACCAAATAACAATTATTCAGGTTTATAACTAATCCCGATGGCATATGGAGAGCCATCGTTCCGACGGCGATCACATCAACTCTTGATCCATTGTCGACCCGCATTGTGACCTCATCCCTTGCTAGTTGTCGCTTGTTCGCCCACGAATCGAGTTACATATATTAGCAACCGATCCGTATCAAATACCAAGGTGCTCTGCAGTACTAGTCAAGTACACATCAATAACATGTATATCATATATACCTTTGTTTGCCTTGCCGGACTTCTTGTCCGCCAAATACTTGGGGCAGTTGCACTTCAATGGCCAGTCTCCATGCAATAGTAGCACTCGGTATCAGACTTAGGGATAGCTCAGGGTTTCTTTTCAGGCGTGGCAACAGATTTGCCACCCTTCTTTCCCTTGTGCTTGCCTTTCTTGTCCTTCTTGAAACCGGTGGTCCTATTGATCATCAACACTTGATGTTCTTTCCTAATCTCCACTTCTGTAGTCTTAAGCATTGTGAGCTCGGGAAGAGTCTTCTTCATGCCACATATTATATTTCATCACGAAGCTCTTGTAGCTAGGTGGCAGAGATTGGAGAACACGATGTATTCCCAAGTAAATGGGAATCGTTATTCCCAAGGACACAAGCTTATCGGCGTACCCAGACATTTTGAGTACATGCTCACTAACGGAGCTGTTCTCCTCCATCATGCAGCTAAACAACTTTTCAGTAGCATTATAACTCTCTACGGCAGCATGGGTATCGAAAATCATTTTCAATTCTCCCATGGTATCAAAGGCATTGCCATTTTAAAGCGCTTTCGAAGTTTTGGCTCTAGCCCATACAATATGCCGCAATGAACTAAGTTGTGGTCCTCCTGACGAGTCACATAGACATTATTTTCCTCGTCAGGGGCATCAGGAGCTGGTGGGGTCCTAGTGGTGCATCTAGCACATATTGCTTTTGTGCAGCAGTGAGGAGAATCCTCAAATTCATAGCCTAGTTGGTGAAGTTGCTACCATTTGCAGCAAGTTTCTCTTTCTCCATGAACACATTGAAATTAAAAGCAGGTGGTGCCATCTACAACAGAATTTATAAAGTTTATTTAGACTAAGTTTATGATAGATTGAGTTCAACTAATCCAAATTACTAATGAACTCCCACTCAAAAACGACATCCCTCGTGTCCTTTTGGTGATTACATGAACCAAATCCACTACACCAAGTCCGATCATCACGTGAGTCGGTGTAGCTTCAAAGGCGAGCATCTATATGGGCATCATATCAACCATATGACTCATGCTTAACCTTTCGGTCCGTGTTCCGAGGCCATGTCTGTACATGCTAGGCTCGCCAAGTAAGAACCTTAGTACTCGCGTGTGTAAAACTGTCTTACACCCGTTGTATGAAAGCGTAGAGTCGAGTACACCCGATCAACACGATCCATAGGACGGTGCATACTCAAGGAAGAACACATTTTATCTTGATATCTAAACGAGGGATCATCTTACAATGCTACCAAAAGCGCCAAACTAGTAGTATAAGATGCTAACATCTAATGTGTAAAGTGAGATGATATGGTCCATGCATTTGATCTCTATCATTTGCATCATGGTATGATCTCTATCATTCCTTTGTGTGTAAGGCCAAGGTCTATGGAACTTACACGTTGAATGTGTTGTAAGAGTATCTATCATACATCTACTTACAACAATACCATATCAATACACTAGCCCAGCAACGATCTAAACTAGACGCCTCTAATTTATCAATTGCAAGTTTTACGTGGCTTAGGGCTTTCAGAGATAGAACCGTTCTCACCTACAAACATGAACCACAACGAGGATAACCAAGTTATTAGCAACTCGATGTAAATCAGATATTGACTATAGTACGAGAGACACCCTTGACCACTTATGCAAAACAAGTTGCATGTCAGTCGTGGAACCGGTCTCATGTACGATGACATGTAAGGTTGGTCTGGGCCGCTTCATCCCACTATGCCACCAATATCCAAAGTACATAGAAGATGCAATAACATGATCACCATCACCCACATATAAACATATGTGTACTACCTGTGCAAAGCACCTACGCATAGATCAGGCTCTGATACCACTGTTGGGTCCGCAGCATAGAAAACAAAAAATTTCCTACGATGAGAACTACACGCCAAGATCTATCTACTAGGTACAAAGCAATGGGTGGACATACATCCAACGAGAACTTACCCTCGAAGACAACGAGTTTTGTTAACAAGTAGGAACTCGTGGTTGATGTAGTCGTACACTTGCCGATCTCAAGATCGTGAGGAAGTCCGAGCGCCGCAACTCAGCCGCGCATCCGTACTCGCACACACGTTCAAGCCACCAGACAACCTCCACCTCCTTGCTCCAGCAATCCAGCGGAAGCAGCAACTCCTTCTAGACGAAATGCCACCAGGAACATGTATCTCGCTAATCCGAGACCATGGGGGAATAATTCTAGAGGGGGAGAGAGATCCTTCACAAGGAGGTGTGAGGAAGAAGGAGGAGGAGGAGGAGGGCCTTTTATAGGAGGAGGGGGTTGCCCCTCCTCTCCATGGCCGGCGCATGGGGGGTGACCCCTCACCTCCCCCATTCATGTGGTGGTAACCCCTCCACATTAAAATGCCTCTTCACATTCCCTTTTAAAGTCCCCACTTTAAATGCATTAAAATTCTCCAAGTTTAATGCTCTCCCATTTAATAAAACTCTTTTATTAAATTAATTCAGAATTTTGTTAATTACTTTAATTAACAAACATTCACATATAACCCCTTGCAATATTTTAATATCACATGCAGAACCACTTTCTGCAATTTCACCCGAAACAATTTCCGGTTTCTATCGAAACAATTCCTGCGCTTTGCAATTCTTTCGTCTGAAACATATGTGCTCCAAAATGGTGTTCGGTAGCTCTTAAGTGTGTCACCCTATGGTTCGAGAATAATGCAGACATGATTGAGACTCCTCTCAGATCAATAGTCAGAAGCGGGACCTGGAGATCCATACTGACTCCTGCATATTCAACGATGACTTCTGTGATCGTGAGAACCTTTAACGCTTGTAATTTAATCCCTTTGTCTCATGATATAATACATGTCCGAGATTCGATCATCGGTATCCAAATACCTAGTTTGATCTCTTTACCGACATGCACTCTTTTCTCGTTCCCGTGATATAACATTCTAGTGATCACATCACTTGCTTGCAAGCTATCTCAATGTGATATCACCGAGAGGGCCCAGAGTATGTCTATCCGTCATCGGGATTGACAAATTCCACTCTTGATCCATGAGCCTCAACATAACACCTTCGTAGCACTGAACCCATCTTTATAGTCACCCTGTTACGGTGTGACATTTGATTGTATCAAGATACTCTTCTGGTGTTAGCAATTAACATGATCTCATGGTCTAAGGATAAAGATTACTTGGTATGATGTTATAGCAATATAAACATAATGACTTGATCGTAATGCTATACTTCGGATGAATGTTCATCACATCATTCCACCAATGGTGTGACCTTGTTATTAACAACATCCAATGTCCATGATCAGGAAACCTTGATCATCTTGTTAATCAACAAGCTAGTCTATAAGAGAGGCATAACTAGGAACCCTTTTTGTTTATTAAACACACATGTATTGATGTTTCTGATCAATACAATTCTAGCATGTAAAATAAACTTCTATCATATAAAAGGAATACATAATAACAACTTTATTATTGCCTCTCAGGGCATATTTCCTTCAAAACAAGGTAAAGAACTTTGGTAAAGTAAAGACAGTAAATTTATAAATAAGACTTGGAGTAGGTATAAGTCAAAAGGTATAACCAAAGCATGCCTAATGCAGTTACTTAGGTTATCTAGCTTGCAAGGGTTAGCTTGCATTGTTAATGATGGCTTGCATAGTTAAGACACTTGCAAGTCTTAGCTTGCCTTGGTTGGTGGAGTGGTTGAAATTCTCTTCCTCCTCCTCTTGGCAGAACTCCTCCTCCTCGTAGACTTGGTCGGTACTATCGTCTATAAATACATACGGAATACACAATCACCAAACAATACTTAACTAGTCTACTTAGCACACTAAGGCACACATTTTATGATCTATTATCATCACAAACATCACAATGTTTAAAGAACTAGTTTTATTCTTTTTATTTGAGAAAAGTAATTTCTACTCATTGAAATGAACTAAGATTTAATATTCTCCAATTAAAATATGGGATCATGTGGACACATGTCATGGCCACATATTCTAATGTATGGGAATGTGATTTAAGGGTTGTATCACATTTTAATAAGTTTAAGTTTATTATTTAATGATTTAAAGTGACTAGAAATGCCTATATAGCATTATTTTGGTAGTAGTCCAAAGTCACTGCATGGAAACCTTAATATTATTACATATTCAGATAGGTATGGTTAAATGTGATTTTTGAGAGTTGGAATCAACTCAAAAGCTATTATGGTTGATTTTAGAAAAATGTTTGAATGTGCAAAGGCTTCTGCTTGTTATTTTTACTAGGAGAGAACTCTAAACCTAAATGATTTAAATCCAACAGGCTTGGATAAAGATTTTTATTATCTTTCCAACAAAATTGGAATCACTCAATTTGGATTTGTATAACTCTCTGAATTGATTTTCAAACTAAGGGACAGAACTAAGTCTAATTCTAAAAAGAAAAATCCTAATTTGAATCATAGGGCCAGCGCGGGAAATTAATTGGGCCGGCCCATGTAAACTCTACCGCGCAGAGGACAGCTGACAGGAGGGGTCCACATGTCAGCGGTACATCTCACACGAAGCGGTACGGGGTGATAAGGACCGTAGGATTAGAACTAGATCAACGGCTCACGGTCGTCGTCGACGACGAACACGTCACCGGCGAGACTGAACCCTAGCAGCTCGATGGGCATGCGGTGAGGGTGTACCAGGGCTCCATCGAGTGCGGCGAGGCAGGAAAACAAACGAGTCGATGACAGCGGGCTCAGGAAAAGTCGCGGCAGAGCCTGCGGTGGACGAAATCAATGGCAGCGTCTCCTCCGCTGCTGCGGCTATCTCTGGCTCAATTCTGGCGACTGGCTGCTCGAGCTGCTCCGGCGAGAGGTGGGGAAGGACTGGTGGTGAGAGGGGCGTTGAATGGTGTGGCGATTGAGGCTGGGAAAGGCCTCCTTATATAGGCTCGAGGAGGGGGCCGGGGGCGACGGCGAGCTCGTCAGTGACGATGATACAGGGTGCTATCGGCATGGGCGGCATAGGCGGGCGGTGGCTTGCCTCCTGGCGGTCCTCTACGGCTTTATGGCGGTACTAATGTGGTGGCTAACGGTCGGGAGCGTCACGCGCTCTGGGAGACAGGGGCGGTGCTCGACACGGTTCCCGGCAAGTGTGGGTCAGCGGCGGGGTACGGTCGTGTCTGGCAGGGTGAGGTGGTCAAGGCGGAGCGGCGCGCACGCTCTAGTGTCGAGGCGTGGTGTGTGGCGTGCTGGCGGTGATGGCGCTCTGGCGTGCTCTGGCGCGGCGTAGAGAGGATAGTGCGGGGCTTGTCCTCGGTGGTCCAGGGTGTGGCAGTGGTCATGGGGTGGACCGTGGACGGCGGTGAGGTCCTGCCTCACTCCCTAGAGCGGCGGAGAGGGGCTGGCGGTCTCCTGTGGGCTGTGCATGTTTGGCCGGCAAGCATGGCATTGGGGCAGCGTGGCACTGCTGCTAGGGACAAGGGGGGGGTTGGCTTCGGCCTGGTTAGAGCTAGGAGGGACAGAGAGATTAAACGGGGTGCAAACGGGTGGCAATCCCCTGTAGAAACAGTAAAGTGACTAGTGTGTTGGTTCTGTGCCTGCCAGGTGTTCGGCCAAATGGTCGAAAGAATTCAAATTTGGAATTTGTGAAATTTTGTGGAGTGGTTTGTCACATGCTTAAGTATCTGTGGTTCCTAGGATTTGTCAAATGGAATTTGTTTGGATGGTTTTTGAAATAGGGTGATCTATACATATGAACTAGATTCCATTTTCAAGTGTCATTTAAAATTAGAGTTTGAATGTTTTCGGCAGATCACAAAGGGGGCCTTGGTACATCACTACTTGTACTAGCAAGGGGTGCAAAGATCCACAATTGTTTCTGTTGGAATTTGAGTGCTAGGAACACCCAAAGTGGGCTAGTTGATTAAAATGACAAAAGTGACCATTTCCTTTTATTAATTGTATTTGATTTCTTTTCTTTGGATTTTGCTTGGGATTGATCTAGATGATGGGGTATTCATCTTAGAATCATATTACAACCATTAGCACAAACAATCATGGCATTTCAAATAACTCCTATTTAAATGCACACTCATATGCATGCTTAAAGATTTTTAATGGAAAAAGGTTTTGTTAACCCTAAATTGGGTGATTTGGATCTTGATTAACCTTGATTAAAGATTTGGGATGTTACAAACCTTTCCCCCTTAAACAAAATCTTGTCCCGAGATTTAAGAAAGAAAACTAGGAACTAAAGAGATCTGGGAACTCAGTCCTAATGTAATCTTCTCGCTCCCAAGTGTCTTCTTCTTTGGTATGGTTGCTCCATTGAATCTTGAGAAACTTTATACTCCGGGTCCTGGTGGTTCTGTAAGCTTCCTCCAAGATATGGATGGGCACTTCACGATACGTCAGATCCTTGTTGATATCAACAGCTCGGTGATCGATGTTCTTGAAAACTTCGGTCTTCTCCGGCACTTCTAGACATTTGCGAAGTAACGAGATATGGAACACATTGTGGATGGCTGACATCTCTTCTGGCAGTTCCAGTTGATATGATACTTCTCCTCGATGATTTAGAATCTTGAAGGGTTCGATATATCTGGGGGCTAACTTTCCTTTTAGACTAAAACGTTGCGTTCCCTTCAATGGCGAAACCTTGAGATACACAAAATCTCCGACGTTGAAAGTCAGGTCTCTCCTTCTCTTGTCAGCATAACTCTTCTGTCTGGATTGGGCGGTCTTGAGGTGCTCACAGACTTTGTGAACCTTCTCTTCGGCTTCTCGTAGGATGTCTGGTCCAAAAATCTGACTCTCTCCTACTTGCGACCAATTTAAAGGGGTACAACACTTTCTTCCATATAGGAACTCAAATGGGGCCATTTGCAAACTGGCTTGATAACTGTTGTTGTATGAGAATTCTGTGAAAGGCAGACAATCTTCCCATTTTGATCCATACTCTAACACACAAGCTCTTAACATATCTTCCAATATTTGGTTGACTCTTTCAGTCTGTCCGTCGGTTTGTGGGTGATAAGTTGTGCTGAAATTCAACTTGGTTCCTAATCCTTCTTGGACTTTCTGCCAAAATCTCGAGGTAAATTGGGTTCCTCGATCTGACACTATGGTCTTGGGGGTTCCATGTAAACTGACGATTCTAGCAATGTACAACTCTGCTAGCTTCAAACTCTGGTAGGTTGTCTTGAGAGGTATAAAATGAGCTACCTTGGACAGTCTATCAACAATGACCCAGATTGAGTCATTTCCCCTACTAGAAGTAGGCAAACTGGTGATAAAGTCCATTCCGATGGAATCCCATTTCCATTCCAGAATCTACAATGGTTGCAACAGTCCTATGGGTCTCTGATGTTCCGCTTTGACTCTCTGACAGATATCACACTTGGCGATGTAGCTCTTGATTTCTCTCTTCATCTTGTGCCACCAAAATTGCTCTTTTAGATCCTGATACATCTTCGTTCCTCTGGGGTGGATAGAATAAAGAGTATCATGAGCTTCTTGCATGATAACTTGCTTCAGTTCCGAAGCTGCTAGCACACAGATACGTCCTTTGTACCACAGAACTCCTTCTTCGTCTTCGGTGAATCTAGGTACCTTTCCTGTACCAATACGACGTTTGATTCCGTCGATACTTTCATTTCCCTTCTGGGCTTCCTTGATTTGGTTAATCAAAGTGGGTTGAAGTTCAATGCTAGCTAAAAATCCTTTGCTAACTAGCTCAGTTCTAAACTGCTCCAACTCCTCATACAAACTTGGTTGCTTCTCCTTGATCATAGTGTTTAGCCTACACGGCAATCTACTAAGAGCATCCGCTACCATATTGGCTTTGCCGGGGTGATAGTGAATGTCAAGGTCATAATCCTTGATTAACTCTATCCATCTCCTTTGCCTCATATTCAGCTCCTTCTGAGTGAAAATATACTTCAAGCTCTTGTGATCCGAATAAATCTCACAGCGATTATCCATAAGATAATGACGCCATGTCTTCAATGCCAAAACTACGGCTGCTAACTCAAGATCATGGGTAGGGTAGTTCTGCTCATGCTGCTTCAGTTGTCGAGACAAATATGCGATGACTTTGCCTTCTTGCATCAATACACATCCGAGACCAATCTTGGATGCATCACAATACACATCAAACGGCTTCTTGATATCTAGCATGATTAATATTGGGGCTGAAATCAATCTCATCTTCAGCTCTTGGAAACTTGCTTCGCATTTGTCAGTCCATTCAAACTTCTTGTCCTTCTTCAACAATTGAGTCATGGGTCTGGCGATGCTCGAAAATCCTTCTACGAACTTGTGGTAATATCCCGCTAATCCGAGAAATGCGCGGACTTGGGTTTGAGTGGTTGGGGCTTCCCATTCTTCAACATCTTTGATCTTGGCGATATCAAAAGTGACTCCTCCGGCAGACACAATATGTCCTAGGAATCCTACTTCTTTCAGCCAAAACTCACATTTGCTGAACTTGGCATACAACCGATGCTCTCTAAGAGCTTCAAGAATGATTCTCAGATGTTGTTCATGCTCTTCTTATGACTTGGAGTAGATAAGGATATCGTCGATAAACACAACGACAAACTTATCTAGAAAATTCATAAAGATCTTATTCATGAGATTCATGAAATAAGCAAGGGCATTTGTTAATCCAAAAGACATGACCATATACTCGTATAATCCATAACGAGTAGTAAAGCGGTCTTTGGAATATCCGTTGCACGAATCTTAAGTGGGTGATAACCAGTCCTAAGATCGATCTTAGAGAACACATTTGATCCAGTCAACTGATCAAATAGATCCTCTACCTTTGGCAAGGGGTACTTGTTCTTGATTGTGACGTCATTCAGCTTCCTGTAATCTATGCACAAACGGTTTCCTCCATCTTTCTTGTCGACGAATAACACGGGCGATCTCCATGGCGATGCGCTTGGTTGAATCAAGCATGTTGCCAACATAGCATCCAGCTGCTTCTTCAGCTCCACTAACTCTGAGGGGTTCATGCTATAAGATCTCTGAGCTATGGGTCCGGTTCTAGGGATTAGTTCGATAATGAACTCAATATCCCTATCCGGGGGCATACCTGGCAATTCATTTGGGAATATGTCGGGGTATTCACAGACTACTATGACTTGGTCTATGGTGGGTAGGGCTAGACTCTTGTTGCACTTGAATTGACGGGGCAAGGTTTCAGATATATGCTCTACTGAGACTCTAGAGCTACTGGTCATGGTGATGGCTTTATTGGCACAGTCTATCAATCCTTTATGCTTTGAATCCAATCCATTCCTAGTACTACTTCCAAACCTTTTGTTCCAAGTACTATTAGATTGGCATAAAAATGTATCCCATGTATTCTGATAGGCACAGCTTTGCAAGTTTTTCTAGCTTTTGTAGTTGAACCGGGGATTTGAACTATCATGACATGCTTCAAGTTGGTTGGGTGAATCTTACTAGTGCATGCAAATTCTTCGGTGACAAATGAGTGCGATGCTCCAGAATCAAAAAACATTCTTGCTAAAACTGAGTTGACAGAAAACATACCCAGCACTACATCTGGCGCTTCTTGGGCTTCCTCGGCGTTCATGTGGAAGAGACGGCTGTTGCAGTTGTGAGGGTTCCCTAGGGTAAATCTTCTTCCTAGTTGAACACGACACTGTTGTTGAGCTGGGGCATTCACATTGGCAGTGGCGGCAATCTTCTTGGGACACTCATTGGAGTAGTGACCCTTCACTCCACACTCAAAACAAGTAATCTGAGACTTGTCTTTTGCTGCCACGGGCACAACATTGCTTCCAGTTCTAGGTGCAGTGTTTTTGTTGTTGTTGTTCTTGGGAGGTGCATGATTAAAATTGCTGGAGTTGCTGGGGTGATTGTTGTTTCCTCCGGACTTCACATTCCCTCCGCTACGGTTGGGGTAGCTTGGGCGAGACATTAGGGGCCGATTGTTCCGCGGTGCATATCCGGCAGACGGGTTGGGATGGTACTTCTGGTGACTATTGGATCCATCTTGGTGCATCATTCGACGTTTGCGGTCGTCGTTTGCTTGATTAATCTTCCCTTCCATATGAATGGTAGAGTTGACTAGCTCTTCGAGATCCTCAAAACGGAATGTTGACGAGAACTGTCTACATCTCATCATGTAGTCCGTTCAGGAATCTCTCCTTCTTCTTGGCCTCTGTGTTGATATCATCAGGTGCATACCTAGCAAGGGACAAGAATCTATCACGGTACTCAACTACAGTCATTCTGCCTTGCTTTAACTCTCTGAATTCATCTCTCATTCGGGTGACTAGACCCTGCGGCACGTGGGTGCGGCTGAACTTGACTTTGAAGGCTTCCCATGTCATCACTTGACCATTGTTCATTGTGCGGGTGCTGTTCCACCATGCTTTTGCATCTCCTACCAAATAGTGGGTGGCAAAAAGAACTTTCTCATTGGCATCCACTCCAGCTACTTCTAAGTTGTTCTCCATTGTCTATAACCAGTCATCAACATCCAGTGGGTCTTCAAACTTGCTAAAGATTGGGGGATTGGTATTCTGGAAGTTTTTGAGTTTGGATCCATGATGATCCTGATTTCCATGGTTCTGATTGTTGTGATCCATCTGGGCGATCTGCTGCAATGTTGCTAAATTTGCTTGGTGCTCTGCCCTACTAGCTTCACGGTCTGCGATGAAAGTCCGCAGAATCTGCAGCATTGGGTCTTGCGATGAGCTGCTCCCTCCTTGGTTTCCACGAGTCATCTAAAGATTGAGATAGATAAAGGGGTAAGAGGAAAAGTTATAAGGTTCATGGTTTTGGTTTCAAAGCTAAAACTTTGAGTTTGACTCAGGTTTTGCAACTAACTTATTTTCATTCATTCAAGCAAAGCACACGATACAAACACACACACACACCACAACAAAAGGAAAACATATGGTTTTAAGAACCATTCTGTAAGCTACAATACAATGGGACTGATACTCATCAGTCCTACTATAGTGCTCTAGTGCATCTACTCATCATCGATGAAGTCGGAGTCATCATCGTCGGTGTAGAAGTCCATGGCATCATCCTCCAAATAGTCATCATCGTTTTTGAGGTAGGAGTCAATATCCCCTTGGATATCTCCTCCTTCCTCTGCTTCTTCTTTTTCTGCAAGCTGAGCTTCTTGCTCCTTGATGGTCTTCTCTAGTTCGGCCACCTTCTTGCAGAGACGGTCGATGGTGCGATCCTTCTTTGCGTGTTGACGGCGAAGAGACTGACGATCCTTGACTAGCAGTGAGAAGGTCGGGGCCTTCTGGGCAGCAATGGCGAGGTTTTGGTTGGCGAACTCTCTAGCATTGTCCAATTCCTTCTGTTTATCGTAAAGTAGGAAATCGAGGTTCTCCACTTGACCCTTCAATATTGGGTGACTTGGCATCTCTAGAGGCATTCCCATAGAGTCACGCCTTGCATAGTGAACAAAGAGGGTTCCTTCGATTAGGTTGACACTCTGGGCGCAAAGACGAGCGAGAGCTTCATGCATTGCCCTGGCTAATCCATCTAGCCAGTTGTTCTCTCTCACTGAGAACTGAATCCTCTCAGACATTGGTGCTTCTATCTTGCCTCGAAGATCAGCAGTTACTAGCCATTGTAAATCTCCTCCTTGGGGTCTAGGGAGTTGAACTCCAAGGAATTCTGAATGAGGATGCTACAAGTACTTAGACAATGAATCTAGATCCCTCTCGATGATCAGTTGGCCTCCATTTCCCAACTGGTAGAACTTGCTGTATTGAGCTTCCATCTATAAGAATTTTGGATGAGAAGTTAGTGAAGTGATCAAGTGTGTCAAAATTTTATGTAGTAATGTAAGGATTTGGAGGAGCATGAATTTTTTTAGAGAAAGAATTCCCAAGGGTAAGAGGGGAAATAGTTTTCACAAATACTCACTTTGGTTTTTGAAACTAAGTTTTTGTTCGGACGTCCATTCTAACTAGGGTCTCCTATGGTCAGGATGACTCTGATACCAACTTTTCAACACCCGGATTTTTAATCCCAGATGCATGTTATGCCATACATCGCAATCCCAGGATTACCATTTTTGTGACACATAACAGATTGGATATCACAGTACATCATCCATTACAAACCATAATAAGGTCTTACACAAATAAAGGATCTCATGATCCAGTCTTAATACAATCAAGTAGCAGAATAAATAGCGTAGCGGTGGGGTCCATCTTTAGTGTCACAGGCAATGCTGACGATGGGAGATGATCCTAGTTGTCATAGCCATCCTGCTGTCCTCCTTCGGGGTAGTCCTCCTCATAGTCTGGCCACGGGAATAGCCTGGGACAAAGCCATGAGTACTCTTTAAGTACTCGCAAACTATCACTAACAAGTAAGATAGTTCTAGTAGGAAATGCTAACTCTAAGTTTATTTGTAAAGTTAAGTTTGAAACCTAAGCTGAGTTCAGAAACAAAGAAAGATAAAATAAAGTTATAAATCACCTAAGTGGGAACTTAGTTGTCATAGTCACAACCATGTTGTGGTCAAGTCATGTCACAAATCATTTCAGAAGTCATTTTGAAAACATCTGACAACGGAACAGTATGGCCACTCCAACTGTCCATAACTGCGGACGTGGCTATTCGAATAATTTGACACTCTACAGAGGTGGTACACTTTCACCACAAACTTCCATACATCTATCAGGGATAACCCTGAATCATCATACTTAGTATGCAGATAATCAAACATAACCTTTCCTTTACACACTCTAGTATAAGCACCTCTCCTATGAGCTTGGCCTCCCAGCCATGACCATCTGTCATCCTGGGCACGACATAGGTGGACAACATTGAGAGGTAGCCTCAGCTCAAACCTCTCCCACGAGGGAACTAATACTAATGCATATAAACTTCCGGCTAAGCCTTACCCAATTCAGGTATTGTGGTTGTACGGTAAAACTGGAATGGTATCGCATCTGAACCCAACCATCAGTTTTTATAAAAGGGCTAAGGCTCATGCCTCAACATTTTCATCATAATAAACCATTTGTGTTTCTCAACACATGTCAAAACATCTCAATAGAATGACTCATCATTCCAAGGTTTTCACAAGTCATTTTCACCAAGTATTCCCATCTAGAGTGATCAAGTTTTGGTTTAGCTCTAAACTACTAAGTTAAGAGTGTTCACTAATGTGGGATGCTAATGTAAATCTCATGCCATAGAATGACATCTAAGTCTAACTAGATTGGCCAAGTTTTATACTCTTTATGCTACCTATAAACAAGGTAAAGAACTTTGGTAAAGTAAAGAAAGTAAAGCTTGTAAATAAGACTTGGAGTAGGTATAAGTCAAAAGGTATAACCAAAGCATGCCTAATGCATTTACTTAGGTTATCTAGCTTGCAAGGGTTAGCTTGCATTGTTATGATGGATTGCATAGTTAAGACACTTGCAAGTGTTAGCTTGCCTTTGTTGGTGCAGTGGTTGAAATTCTCTTCCTCCTCCTCTTGGTAGAACTCCTCCTCCTCGTAGACTTGGTCGGTACTATCGTCTATAAATACATATGGAATACACAATCACCAAACAATACTTAACTAATATACTTAGCACACTAAGTCACACATTTGATGATCTATTATCATCACAAACATCACAATGTTTAAAGAACTAGTTTTATTCTTTTTATTTGAGAAAAGTAATTTCTACTCATTGAAATTAAATAAGATTTAATATTCTCCAATTAAATTATGGGATCATGTGGACACATGTCATCACCACATATTCTAATGTATGGTAATGTGATTTAAAGGTTGGGTCACATTTTAATTAGTTTAAGTTTATTATTTAATGATTTAAAGTGACTAGAAATGCCTATATAGCATTATTTTGGTACTAGTGCAAAGTCACTGCATGCAAACTTTAATATTATTACATATTCAGATAGGTATGGTTAAATGAGATTTTTGAGAGTTGGAATCAACTCAAAAGCTATTATGGTTGATTTTAGAAAAATGTTTAAATGTGCAAAAGCTTCTGTCTCGTTATTTTTACTAGGAGAGATCTCTAAATCTAAATGATTTAAATTCAACGGGCTTCGATAGAGGTTTTCATTAGCTTTCCAACAAAATTGGAATCACTCAATTTGGATTTGTATAACTCTCTGAATTGATTTTCAAACTAAGGGACATAACTAAGTCTAAGTCTAAAAAGGAAAATCCTAATTTGAATCACAAGGCCAGCGCGGGAAATTAATTGGGCTGGCCCATGTACACTCCGCGGTGCAGAGGACAGCTGACAGGAGGGTTCCTCATGTTAGCGGTACATCTCACGCGAAGCGGTATGGGGCAATAAGGACCGTAGGATTAGAACTAGATCAACGGCTCACGGTCGTCGTCGACGACGAACACGTCGTCGGCGAGACTAAACCCTAGCGGCTCGGTGGGGGTGCGGTGAGGGCGTACCAGGTCTCCAGCGAGTGCGGCGAGGTGGGCAAACGAACGAGTCAACGACGGCGGGCTCAGGCGAAGTCACGGCAGAGGCTGCGGTGGAAGAAATCAACGGTAGCGTCTCCTCCTCTGTTGCGGCTGTCTCTGGCTCAGTTCCGACGACTGGCTACTCGAGATGCTCCAGCGAGAGGTGGGGAAAGACTGGTGGTGAGAGGGGAATTGAATGGTGTGGCGATTGAGGCTGGGGAAGGCCTCCTTATATAGGCTCGAGGAGGGGACCGAGGGGGCGACGGCGAGCTCGTCGGTGACGATGATACAGGGTTCTATCGGCATGGGCGGCGTAGGCGGATGGTGGCTTGCCTCCTGGCGGTCCTCTACGGCTTTATGGCGATGCTAGGGGCGGTGGCTAATGGTCGGGAGCATCGCACGCTCTGGGAGACAGGGCGATGCTCGACGCGGTTACCAGCGAATGTGGGTCGAGCGGAGGGGTACGGCCGTGTCTAGCGGGGTGAGGTGGTCTAGGCGGAGCGGCGCGCGCGGTCTGGTATCAAGGCGCAGTGTGTGGCGTGCTGGCGGTGATGGCGCTGTGGCGTGCTCTGGGGCGGCGCAGAGAGGATAGTGCAGGGCTTGTCCTCGGTGGTCCAGGGCGTGGCAGTGGTCGTGGGGTGGACCGTGGACGGCGGTGAGTCATGCCTCACTCCACTGGAAGCGGAGAGGGGCTGGCGGTCTCCTGTGGGCTGTGCACATTTGTCCGGCGAGCATGGCGTTGGGGCGGCGTGGCACTGCTGCTAGGGACAAGGGGGTGGGTTGGCTTCGGCCTGGTTAGAGCTAGGAGGGACAGAGAGATTAAATGGGGTGCAAATGGGTGGCAATCCCCTGTAGAAACAGTGAAGTTACTAGTGTGTTGGTTATGTGCCCACCAGGTGTTCGACCAAATGGTGGAAAGAATTCAAATTTGGAATTTTGAAATGAAATTTTGTGGAGTGGTTTGTCACATGCTTAAGTATCTGTGGTTTCTAGGATTTGTCAAATGGAATTTATTTGGATGGTTTTTGAAATAGCGTGATCTATACATATGAACTAGATTCCATTTTCAAGTGTCATTTAAAATTAGAGATTGAATGTTTTTGGCAGATCACAAAGTGGTCCTTGGTACATCACTACTTGTACTAGCAAGGGGTGCAAAGATCCACAATTGTTTCTGTTGGAATTTGAGTGCTAGGAACACCCAAAGTGGGCTAGTTGATTAAAATGGCAAAAGTGACCATTTCCTTTTATTAATTGTATTTGATTTATTTTCTTTGGATTTTCCTTGGGATTGATCTAGATGATATGGTATTCATCTTAGAATCATATTACAACCATTAGCACAAACAATCATGGCATTTCAAACAACTCCTATTTAAATGCACACTCATATGCATGCTTTAAGATTTTTAATGGAAATTTTTTTTGTTAACCCTAAATTGGGTGATTTGGATCTTGATTAACCTTGATTAAAGATTTGGGATGTTACAATATGCCTATTACCATGCCATTGGAAAGATTTTGCAGCATTATAGGCATAGGCATGACTGGGATAGTGAAGAAGATCCAAGGTTGACCCGCTGATTTGCTGGAGCTCAAGCGAAGTGTGACAATGTCAACACCTGGATTTTTAATCCCAGATGCCTATTATGCCATACATCACAATCCCAGGATTACAATTTTTGCGAGACATAACAGATTGGATATCACAGTACATCATCCATTACAAACCATAATAAGGTCTTACACAAATAAAGGATCTCATGATCCAGTCTTAGTACACACAAGTAGCGGAATGAATAGCATAGCGGTGGGCTCCATCTTTAGTGTCACAGGCAATGCTGACGATGGGAGATGATCCTAGTTGTCATAGCCGTCTTGTTGTCCTCCTTCAGGGTAGTCCTCCTCATAGTCTGGCCACGGGATAGCTAGGGACAAAAGTCATGAGTACTCTTTAAGTACTCACAAACTATCACTACCAAGTAAGGTAGTTCTAGTAGGAATGCTAAGGTCTAAGTTTATTTGTAAAGTTAAGTTTGAAACCTAAGCTGAGTTCAGAAACAAAGAAAGATAAAATAAAGTTTTAAATCACCTAAGTGGGAACTTAGTTGTCATAGTCACAACTCTGTTGTGGTCAAGTCATGTCACAATTCATTTCATAAGTCATTTTGAAAACATCTGACAATGGAACAGTATGGCCACTCCAACTGTCCATAACCGCGGACGCGGTTATTCGAATAGTTTAACACTTTGCAGAGGTGGTACACTTTCACCACAAAATTCAATACATCTATTAGGGATAACCCTGAATCATCATACTTAGTATGCAGATAATCAAACATAACCTTTCCTTTACACACTCTAGTATAAGCACCTCTCCTATGAGCTTGGCCTCCTAGCCATGGCCATCTGCCATCCTGGGCACTGCATAGGTGGACAACATTGAGAGGTAGCCTTAGCTCAAAACTCTCCGCGAGGGAACTAATACTAATGCATATAAACTTCCGGCTAAGCCTTACCCAATTCAGGTATTGTGGTTATACGGTAAAAATTGGAATGGTATCACATCCGAACCCAACCATTAGTTTTTTTATAAAAGGGCTAAGGCTCATGCCTCAACATTTTCACCATCATCATAAACCATTTGTGTTTCTCAACACATGTCAAAACATCTCAGTAGAATGACTCATCATTCCAAGGTTTTCACAAGTGATTTTCACCAAGTATTGCCATCTAAAGTGATCAAGTTTTTGGTTTAGCTCTAAGCTACTAAGTTAATAGTGTTCACTAATGTGGGATGCTCATATCAATCTCATGCCATAGAATGACATCTAAGTCTAACTAGATAGGTCAAGTTTTATACTCTTTATGCTATCTATAAACAAGTAAGAAACTTTGGTAAAGTAAAAGAAAGTAAAGCTTGTAAATAAATCTTGGAATAGGTATAAGTCAAAGGGTATAACCAAAGAATACTTAATGCATATTGCTTAGGTTATCTTGCTAATTCTAACTTGCTAACAATAGCTTGCCTTGATTGGTGCAGTGGTTGAAATTCTCCTCTTCTTCTTCGGGGTAGAACTCCTCCTCCTCGTAGACTTGGTCGGTACTATTGTCTATAAATACATACGGGATACACAATCACCAAACAATACTTAACTAGTCTACTTAGCACTCTAAGGAACACATTTGATGACCTAATATCATCACAAACATCACAAGGTTTAATGAACTAAATTCATTTATTTTATTTGAGAAAAGTAATTTCTACTCATTGAAATTAACTAAGATTTAATATTCTCCAATTAAAATATGGGATCATATGGACACATGTCATCACCACATATTCTAATACATGGGAATGTGATTTAAATGTTGGATCACATTTTAATAAGTTTAAGTTTAATATTTAATGATTTAAAGTGACTAGAAATGCCTATATAGCATTATTTTGGTACTAGTCCAAAGTCACTGCATGCAAACCTTAATATTATTACATATTCAGATAGGTATAGTTAAATGTGATTTTTGAGAGTTGGAATCAACTCATAAGCTATTTTTGTTGATTTTAGAAAATGTTTGAGTGTGAAAAAGCTTTTGTCTTGTTATATTTGCTAGGAGAGATCTATAACTCTAATTGATTTAAATCCAATGGGCTTGGATATAGTTTTTAATTACCTTTCCAACAAAATTGGAATCATTTAATTTGGATTTGTAAAACTCCCTGAATTGATTTTTGAACTAAGGGACAGAACTAAGTTTAGTTAAAAAGGAAAAATCTAAATTTGAATCTACTGGGTCGAGCGGGAACTCTAATGGGCCGGCCCAGTCTCACTCCGCGGCGCTGAGGATAGCTGACAGGGGGGTCCCGCCTGTCAGTGGCTCTTTAAACGCGAAGCGGTACGGGGCAACATGGACCGTAGGATTATAACTAAGATCTATGGCTGGGGCTTATCATCGACGACGGACCTATCGCCGGCGAGGTGGAACCCTAGCGGCTCAGTGGGGGGTGAAGTGGGGGCGTACCGGGGCTCCAGCGAGTGCGGTGAGGCGAGGTCGCGGCATCTTCGGGGGTGGACGAAATCGACGGGGGCGTCTCCTCCTCTGATGCGGCTATCTCCGGTGAAATTCCGGCGGCTGGCTGCTCGAGCGGCTTCGGTGAGAGGTGGGAAAGGACTAGTGGAGAGAGGGGAGTGTGGGAGTGTGAAGAAATGGTGCTAGGGAGGCTCCATTATATAGGCTTGGCGAGGCGGCATAGAAGCATGGACGGAGCTCGTCGGTCACGACGGCACAGGGTGCTATCGGCGTGGGCAAGGTAGGCGGACGGTGGGTGGTTCCCTGGCGGTCAGCTAGGGCGTAATGGCGATGGTAGGGGCGGTGGATTGCGGTCGGGAGCGTCTCGCGCTCTGAGTGACAGAGGCGGTGCTTAACGTGGTTCCCGGCGGTTGTAGGTCGCGCGACAGGGTAAGGGCGTGTCTGGAGGGGTGAAGTGGTCAAGGCAGAGCGGCACGCGCGGGCTGTGGTCGAGGGGCGGCTTGTGGCGCGTTGTCGGGGTCGGCGCTCTAGCGTGCGCTGCGCATGGCACTAGGCGGTGGGCGCGGGCGAGGTGAGGTGGTCCAGGGGCTTGCTGGGTTTGAGGAGCGGACAGGGGGTGGTGGTGCTACTACACCTACCTCCTAGACATGGCGAGAGAGAGAGGGGCGTGCTCCTATGGCTTGGGCACGGTCGGCCGGCGATCATGGCCTCGGGGTGGCGCTGCACTGTTGTCCTAGGCCATTTGGTAGGTCTTTGATGGCCTGGTTGGGACTAGGGGAGACAAGGATGGTTAATGGTGCTCAAATGGCTCGACAAAATTTGATCAAAAACAGTATTAGTTAGGCAGGTTTGATTCTGCTCTTAAGGTGTTCGACACAATGGCCGCAGGAACTCAACTTTTGAATTTTGAAGTGAAATTTGGTGGAGTTGTTAGTCACATGCTTAAGCATCTCTGGTTGCTAGGATTTGGCAAATTGAATTCATTTGAGTGTTTTTTGAAAAAGTGGGATCTAGACATATGAACTAGATTCCATTTTCAAATGTCATTTTAAATTAGGGTTTAAATGTTTTTGCAAGATCACAAGGTGGGCCTTGGTACATCTTAACTTGTACTAGCAAGGGGTGCAAAGATCCATAATTGTTTCTATTTGAATTTGAGTGATAGGAACACCCAAAGTGCCTTAGTTGATTAAAATGGCAAAAGTGACCATTTCCATTTATTAATTCTATTTGAATTCTTTTTCCTTGGATTTGGTTTGGGAATGATCTAGATGATGTGGAATTCATCTTAGAATCATTTTACAACCATTAGAACAAACAATCATGGCAATTCAATTCAATTCCTATTTAATGCAACACACATATGCATGCTTAAATATTTAAATAAGAAAAAGTTTTTGTTAACCCTAAATTGGGTGATTTGGATCTTGATCACTTGGATTAAAGTTTTGGGATGTTACAGACAAATGACGATGACCGCATAGCTCAGCACGGGAAGATAAGGAACATTCAACTCCAGCTCTTAGATATTTTGCTTATTATCTTGCCACTAGCATTCTTGGTAGGGAGAACACTAGTAATATTTCTAATTATCATTTAGCCTTTCTTGCTGCTGCACTTAATAATGATACCAAGTATAATATTGGTTCTCTCATTGACCGTCGCTTAGCAGCTAGAGGACCCATTTATGGGGGTATTATTGCCACATGCATGGTTGCTGCCTTAGAACTTTCTGTTGATCCTAATGGTACTGTGTTGACACCACAAAGGCTTGATCTTGCTGCTATGAAAACACATCACTTTGTCACTACTGACTCTAGTACGAAGATTTTAGTTTACAGGATGTTGTTTACTAACAGAGATGAGAGTGAAATTCCCTTGCCACAGCCTACTTTATTCAGTATTTGCAGGATGCCATGGTCGCGCTCCAAGGAGGAGGTGGACGAGCAGCTCCACCTACTTGGTTTCCACAGGAAGCACCAGGGGATGTGCCCTCTTACGACTACTCTGAACACTACGCTGGGGCGTCCTCGAGTTCGTATCAGGATGAAGGCACTTCTTCGCCGTATTACGGAGGCGCTCCATCTTGGCCAGCTTGGGATTGATACCCACTTAGTCCAAAAGCCTAAGCTTGGGGGGAGGTATACCGACATCACACTCATCTACACATCATGTTCAGTCGGCACTTTGCATATCCATGTTTTGCTTTCTTTTTAGTTTTTGTTCTTGCTTTATTTCTGCTTTCCATAAATTCAAAAAGACCAAAAATATTGTCGTTATTTCTCTTTGATTGCTTCTTTGTCTTTTAGCCTTGGTTTGCTTCATCCTTTTTTAGCTTTATTTCAATTAATCGAAAACCCAAAAATAATTTTTGTTCTTCTCTAGTTTTGTAAAGTTCGTTGCAGGGTTCAGCGGTCCTCAGTGATTCCTTGGAGTTTGGTTTTATCTTACTATTCAAGATACACAAGTGAAAGGCAATGATGATTTATGACAACTCGAGGTGTGGTAAGAGGCTGGTATGAACTCTATTTGCTTTCATTTTTGTACATATACTCATCATTGTGAGCATGCTTAGTCTGTTCATGTAAGGTGTATGTTATTTAATGGATGCTTAGTAGTTCTTGCCTTCTTATGATCAGTTCCAATCCTTTACTAGTGCGTAACATGTCATATAACTGGTTGCTCGTATTGTTCTATTCATAGCTTGGTATGACATTGTGGTATCCTCCTCTGTATGTTCTGTTTGAATCGACTTGGCACATGCTCACGCATGCATATGACTAAACAAAAAGTCAGTTAAGCCTTGATGATTTATTCTGCCTCGGAGTACTTGTGTCTCTTTTATGCCACTATTAATTTTGTTTTGTCGCAAGCATGATTATGAAAGTTACTGCTCTCTTGATTTTCGCTCCCTTTCTATTGCTAGCCTTCACTTGTGCTGAGTATAAGCTTTACTCGTGCATACAACTCCCCAAAACCAAAGTTGTCAACAAGATTCCACCATATCTACCTATTAGCATCATTGTTATTCCTTGCATGTTTATTATGCTCTGTTTTCTTCCAATAAAAATGTTTCCTTATTATGAGAAAATTAGTTAGTAAAGCTCTCACAAACTTGATGGCACACTTTACTTTTCTTGCACTTAATAAACTTGAACCATTGTGCCCATCTATGTTGCGTATATGCTTGCGCTTTATAAGTTGAGAATTAGCAGAACCATGTTACCATGTGCTTTCAACATTGCACTTTATTTAGTTGATATCATGTTCTTTTGCTTATGGATCCCGGCGGTGTGAAATAAAAGGGGAGCTTGTAAGCTCATGGAGTTTGTATATATGTTAGAGAAACGCTTGGGCCGCTAGCCTAAGCCATGCCTAATCATGGTGGAAACTTGTAGCATAACCATAGTGAGCAATCTATGAAGCATCCTTAATAAAAACCTATGCAAATAGCAAATAAAAAGATCACTGAGATGCTCATTGTCTACTTGGCTTGTCATTTTGATATGGGAATGCTTTTGTATCATCGGGCAAGGGGTACCCCGTTGGGGGTTCTCTATGATACACATGTACTTACAATGATAAGAACTTACTCGTGACTAAAGTTGAATAGCATGAGGTTCGGTCTTCGTAAGTAAGGGGCATGAGATTTCAACTTATAACTTGTCAAGCATATCCTCATATTTGTTCACTTTAACCTTAATCACCTAAAAGATGCTGATGATAGGGGCAATGAGAGCTCAAATCTAATGAGTACCATACTTTTAGCATTTGGAAGCCTTTCAAACTTTTAAATCTTTTCTTTCACTTTTATGTCGAGCCATCATTTATTCTTTGAGCACCTTCCCGAGAGCATAGCTATCATTATTAGTGTAATGTGCTTGTCCCAAGACACGGTTAATTATGACATAACTCTCACACTAGTATCTTTGATATTTTTATTTCTAGTCTTCACTTAAACTTCAGAGGTGCCTTGGCATTTATGTTTTGCTCCAAAGAAAGGCAAGCGAGATACCACTTTATCATATCTTCTTATGAGCACTACAATCATGCATATGCTTATGTGTCATGTTGCTTATTATTAATGAGTTGGAATCTCTTCATAGCTTGCATGACTACTGAGTGAACTTATTTGCATACTCTTTATTATGAATTTCCTAAGTATTTGATCATATGCTAAGAATATATACATATTATGAAGCAAATGTGTTCATGAAAGTTTCTTTTATCACACTCAGTTTTCAACTGAATTGCTTGAGGACAAGCAATAAGCTAAGCTTGGGGGGAGTTCATACGTCCAAAATGTATCTACTTTCCCGAACACTTTTGCTATTATTTCTCCTCTAATTTGTGTGATTTGGATACAACTAATGCGGACTAACGTTATTTTCAGCAGAATTTCCTTGGTGTCTCGTTTTTGTGCAGGAAATCAACTTTCAGGAAAAATCCCGGAAAATATTGCAAAACTCCTATTTTACCAGAAGACTCATGGAGCCAGAAGACGGGACGAAGAGGAGCCACGAGGGGCCCACACCCCCTGGCCGCGCGGGCCAGGCCAGGCCGCACTAGGAGGGGGTGTGGCCGCCTTGGACTCCGTCTCGAACTCTCCTTTCTCCTATAAAAGCCCTCTGACCTAAAACAGACGGGGGGTTGGATGTTTTTCCAGATAGAGTTCCGTTGTGCCGCCACCACCAGATTCTGTGATTCGGAACCAGAAACTCCGTTTTGGCACCCTACCGGGACGGGGAATTGGAGGAGATCATTGCCATCATCATCACCATCGCTTCTCCATCAACCATCCATGATTCCCCCATCCATGAGTGAGTAATCCCCAATTGTAGGCTATGGGGGTGGTAGGGATTGGATGAGATCATTCATGTAATGGCATCAGATTGTTAGGGCATGGTGCCTAGTATATATTATTAGTGCTTTTTGACTTTGTTGCAACTTGTTATTCTTAATGCTTGTCACTAGGGCCCGAGTGCCATGATTTCAGATCTAAATGTGTTACTGATTCATGATGATAGTATTGTTTATGATCTTACCTGCAAGTTGTATACACATATTATTGTCCGGAACCAAAGGCCCCGAAGTGACAATAATCAGGATAACAGGAGGGGATGGCTATGATATGAGGATTATGTGTGTTCATGGAGTGTTAATGCTTTGCTCCAATGCTCTATTAAAAGGAGCACCTCAATTGCCAGTAGTTCCCTTGAGGCCCCGCTGCAAACGGGCTAGCAGGACAAAATATGTTGTGCAAGTTCTCATTACGAGCATGTATGACTATATATGTGTTGGAGATATGCCCAAGAGGCAATAATAAAAGTGGTTATTATTATATCTTTGTGTTTATGATGAATGTTTACATCCCATGCTATACTTGTATTATAAGGAAACACTAATACATGTGTGTTTTGTAAACATAAAAGAGTCCCTAGTAAGCCTCTTGTGGAACTAGCTTGCTGATTAATTGATTATCATGGTTTCCTGATCATGGACATTGGATGTCATTAATAACAAGGTTATATCATTAGGAGAATGATGTGATGGACACACACCCATAGTAAGCGTAGCATAAGATCAAGTCATTAAGTTCGTATTATTATAAGCTTTCAAATGCATAGTAACCTAATCCTTCGACCATGAGGTTATGTTAATCACCATCACCGGATGGGTACTTTGATGACATCAAACACCGCTTTGTAACTGGGTGGTTATAAAGGTGTCATTGGGTATTCTGAAAGTATGTGTTGAAGCGCATGGACCAAGATTGGGATTTGTCCATCCATATGATGGATAGATATGCTCTGGGCCCTCTCGGTGGAATGTCATCTAGTTAGCTTGCAAGCATGTGACTGGGTCACAAGGGATGACATAACATGGAACGAGTAAAGAGTACTTATCAAGAACGAGGTAGAACTAGGTATGGAGATACCGATCAAACCTCGGATAAGTAGAATATCGTGTGACAAAGGGAATTGGTTTCGTATGTTAATGGTTCTATCGATCACGAAGTCATCGTTGAGTATGTGGGAGCCGTTATGGATCTCCAGATCCCGCTGATGGTTATTGATCGGAGAGGTGTCTTCATCATGTCTGCATATTCACGAACCGTAGGGTGACACACTTAAGGTTCGAAGTTGTTTTAAGTAGATATGGAATGTGCATTGGAGACCGAATGTTGTTTGGAGTCTCGGATTGGATCCGGGACATCACGAGGAGATCCGGAATTGTCCGGAGAATAAGATTCATATATTGGGGATCATTTTCTAAGTTAGGAAATGTTCCAGAGTATTTGTATGGGGATTCTAGAAGGTTTGAATGTTAGGAAGGTTCTAGTAGATTTCTTGGAGTTTGCTTGAAAACCAAGAAAGGATCAAGGAGTCTTTGTGGGGCAAGACACGGATTCGTGGGGGAGGAGGATTCCTCCCCCCTCCCAATCCGCCGGCCAAGGAGGGAGGGGAGTCCTACTAGGACTCCCCCTCCCATGGCGCCTCCCTCCTTTAAAATAGAGGGGAGGGGACGCCACCCCCTAGCACTCTCCCATAACAAACCCTAGCCGCCGCCTCTCTCCTCCTCCTTCACTCTGCTCCGGCTTAGGCGAAGCCCTGCAGAATTCTCTACTCCACCACCACCACCACACCGTCGTGCTGCTGGGATTCCGTGGAGAAGATCTACTACCTCCGCTGCTCGCTGGAACGGGGAGAGGAAGGTCTACTTAGACTCCGCACGTGTGACCGACTGCGGAAGCGCTGCCGGAACGCGGCGCCGGAAGGATCGTCCACACCATCTTGAGATCGGCAAGTGATTGACTACATCAACCCCGAGATCTAATCTCGTAACGCTTTCGGTTCTACGAGGGTTAGTACAGATCTATCTCGTTGCACATGTCTAATAGATTAGATCTTGGCTTTTATCTAGATTAGATCTGGGTTTTGTTCGTTCTTGCGGTAAAATATTTTTGTTTTCCATGCTACGAACCCATCAGTGGTATCAGAGCCGTATCTATGCGTAGATCTGTTGCACGAGTAGAAAACAATGGTTTTGTGGGCGTTGGTGCTCATGCCGTCTTTTGCTTTGTGCACTTTGCATCTTGCGGTATGGCGGGATGAAGCGGTTCGGGCTAACCTTACATGTCATCACACATGAGACTTGCTCCACGCTTGACGTGTAACTTGCTTTGCACAAGTGGCTTTGCAGGTGTCTGTCTCTCCCACCATAGTATAGATCCAATTTACACTTTGCACTCGATAGCACTTGTATAAACATTGTGGTTCAGTTTCGTAGGTAAGAACCGTTCTTATTCGAAAGCCCCAAACCACGTAAAACATGCAAAGAAAATTAGAGGCGTCTAACTTGTTTTTGCAGGGGTTTTGTGATGTGATATGGCCATCATGTGATTGTGATTATATTTGATGTATGCAATGATCCTTGTTGTAATATGGCAACCGGCAGGAGCCTAATGGTTGTCTTTAATTCTGTTAAGACCTGCGTGTCTATTCATCTTGTAATAGCTTTATTCCAAGTAGTTGTAATAGTTGCTGGTGATGATGGACAACCATGAAGCGGCGCCACTGACCTTGACGCAATGATGGTGATGATGGAGATCATGTCCGTGCTTTGGAGATGAAGATCAAAGGCATAAGAAGAAAGGGCCATATCATATCACACTAATTATGAATTGCCTGTGATGTTAATCCTTTATGCATCTTGTATTGCTTAGATCACGACGGTAGCATTATAAGATGATCCCTCTCACTAAATATCAAGTAATAAAAGTGTTCGTCCTTAGTTGGCACTGTTGCTAAGACTCGTCGTCTCGAAGCATCTCGTGATGATCGGATGTGATAGATTCTACGTGTGCATACAACGGGTGCAAGCCAGATTGGCACATGCGGAAACTAAGGTTAATCTTGATGAGCCTAGCATGTACAGACATGGTCTCGGAACACGGAATACCGAAAGGTAGAGCACGAGTCATATAAGTGATATGATGAACATGAAGATTGTTCGCCGATGAAACTACATCCTCTCTCGTGAAGATCGGACTTGGTGTAGTGGACTTGGTTCGTGTAATCACTAAGACAATGTGAGGGATGTTGTTTTGAGTGGGAGTTCACCTAGTTAATTTAAGAATTAAAATTGAACTCTATTTATCATAAACTTAGTCTAAACTACTTGCAAATTTGTTGTAGATTATGGCAAATCTCTCCATCAATTTCAATGCGTTCCTAGAGAAAGAAAAACTTAAGAACAATGGAAGCAACTTCACGGACTGGCTCCATGGTCTGAAGATTGTCCTCAGGGTTGGTCAGATGACCTATGTGCTCGAAGCACCGCTAGGTGACCCACCTGCAGATGATGCCACTGATGACGTAAAGAATGTTTACGCCACTTGGAAAAATCATTACTCCACAGTTCAGTGTGCCATCCTGTACGGTTTAGAAACAGAGTTCCAGAAGCGTTTTGAGCACCACGACCCATTCGAGATCATTAAGGAGCTCAAGCTCAATTTTGAGACTCACGCGGCCGTGGAGAGCTATGAGGCCTCCGAAAAGTTCTTTACCTGCAAGATGGAAGAGGGAAGCTCCGTTAGCGAGCACGTGCTCACCATGTCTGGGCACACAAACAAGCTCCAAGAGTTGGGGATAACAATTCCTAATGAGTTAGGGATTCACCGTGTCCTCCAATCACTGCCACCGAGTTATAAGAACTTTGTGATGAACTACAATATGCACTGCATGAACAAGACGTTGCCTGAACTATCGTCCATGCTGAAAACTGCTGAAGTGGAGATCAAGAAGGAGCACCAAGTGTTGATGGTCAATAAGACCACCAATTTCAAGAAACAGGGCAAGCCTAAGAAAAAGGGCAACTTCAAGAAGGACGGCAAGAAAGCTGCACTTTTGCTAAGAAGCCCAAGGCTGGTCCTAAGCCTGAAGCAGAATGCTTCTCTTGCAAGGGTGCTGGTCCTTTGGGCGTAAGCGCCCCAAGTACCTGGCAGATCTGAAGAGCGACAACATCAAGAAGAAAGGTATATTCGATATACATGTTATTGATGTGTATCTTACTAGTAATCATAGTAGTGCCTGGGTATTTGATACTGGTTCGGTTGCTCATATTTGTAACTCGAAACAGGAGCTGCGGAATAAACAAAGACTGGCAAGAGACGAGGTGACGATGCGCGTTGGAAATGGCTCCAAGGTTGATGTGATCGCCGTCGGCACGCTCCCTCTACATCTACCTTCGGGATTAGTTTTAAATTTGAATAATTGTTATTTGGTGCCTGCGTTAAGCATGAACATTATATCTGGATCTTGTTTATTGCGAGACGGTTACTCTTTTAAGTCTGAGAATAAAGGTTGTTCGATTTATATGAGTAATATCTTTTATGGTAATGCACCTGAGATGAATGGTTTATTCTTATTGAATCTCGATAGTAGTGATACACATGTTCACAACATAGATGCTAAACGAATAAAATTGAATGATAATTCTACATACATGTGGCACTGTCGTCTTGGTCACATTGGAGTGAAGCGTATGAAGAAACTCCATTCTGATGGACTTCTTGAATCACTTGATTTTGAATCACTTGAAAGATGCGAAGCATGTCTAATGGGAAAATGACTAAGACTCCATTCTCTGGAATAATGGAGCGAGATACGGACTTATTGGAAATAATACATACCGATGTGTGCGGTCCAATGAGTGTAGCATCGCGTGGTGTAGCACAGCGTAATGGTGTGTCCGAACGTCGTAATCGAACTCTCTTAGATATGGTTCGGTCTATGATGTCTCTTACAGATTTACCACTATCGTTTTGGGGCCATGCATTAGAGACAGCCGCATTCACTTTAAATAGGGCACCATCTAAATCCGTTGAAACGACACCGTACAAATTGTGGTTTGGTAAGAAACCTAAGTTGTCGTTCCTTAAAGTTTGGGGTTGCGAAGCGTATGTAAAGAAGTTACAGCCTGATAAGCTTGAACCCAAAGCAGAGAAATGCGTCTTCATAGGATACCCTAAAGAAACAATTGGCTATACCTTCTATCATAGATCCAAAGGCAAAGTTTTCGTTGCCAAGAATGGATCCTTTCTTGAGAAGGAGTTTCTCTCGAAGGAAGTGACTGGAAGGAAAGTAGAACTCGACGAGGTTATTGAACCTTCTCTCGGAGTTGAGAGTAGCACAGCACCGGAAGATGTTTTTTGTGCCGCCTGCACCAATTGGAGAGGAAGCTCATGATGGTGATCATGAAACTTCGAACGAAGTTACTACTGAACCTCGCAGGTCAACAAGGGTTCGTACCACTCCTGATTGGTATGACTCTGCCTTGAACGTCATGTTGGTGGACAACACTGATGACCCTGCGACGTATGAAGAAGCTATGGTGAGCCCAGATTCCAACAAATGGCTAGAAGCCATGAAATCCGAAATGGGATCCATGTACGAAAACCAAGTATGGACTTTGGTGGACTTACCGGATGGCCGTAAGGCTATCGAGAACAAATGGATTTTCAAAAGAAAAACAGATGCTGATGGTAATGTTACTGTCTATAAAGCTCGACTTGTCGCGAAAAGGTTCCGACAAATTCAAGGTGTTGACTACGATGAGACTTTCTCACCAGTAGCGAAGCTAAAGTCTGTAAGGATTTTGTTAGCAATTGCTGCATATTTCGATTATGAAATTTGGCAGATAGATGTCAAAACGGCGTTCCTTAATGGTGACATTGAGGAAGAGTTGTATATGGTACAACCCAAGGGTTTTGTCGATCCTAAAGATGCTAACAAGGTATGCAAACTTCAGCGTTCCATTTATGGACTGAAGCAAGCATCCCGGAGTTGGAATCAACATTTTGATAAAGTAATCAAAAACTTTGGATTTATACAAACTTATGGAGAACCTTGTATTTACAAGAAAGTGAGTGGGAGCTCTATAGCATTCCTAGTACTATATGTAGATGACATATTGTTGATTGGGAATGATATAGAACTTCTTAATAGCGTCAAAACCTATTTGAATAATAGTTTTTCAATGAAGGATCTTGGCGAAGCGGCAATATTCTAGGCATCAAGATTTATAGAGATAGATCAAGACGCCTAATAGTGCTTTCACAAAGTACATACTTAGACAAAGTTCTAAAGAAGTTTAGAATGGAAGAGAGCAAGAAAGGGTTCGTGCCCATGTTGTCAGGTAAGACCTTGAGTAAGACTCAAAGTCCGGCTACGGCAGAAGATAGAGAAAAGATGAATAATATTCCCTATGCCTCGGCCATAGGTTCTATCATGTATGCCATGCTGTGTACAAGACCGGATATAGCACATGCTGTTAGTTTGACTAGCAGATATCAAAGTGATCCTGGAATGGAGCACTGGACAACGGTCAAGAATATCCTAAAGTACCTGAATAGGACTAAGGATACGGTTCTTTCTTATGAATAACCACTTTGCATCAAACACGATCCGGATACAATGTTCATGCTAAGTGCAGGCACCAAATAACAATTATTCAGGTTTATAACTAATCCCGATGGCATATGGAGAGCCATCGTTCCGACGGCGATCACATCAACTCTTGATCCATTGTCGACCCGCATTGTGACCTCATCCCTTGCTAGTTGTCGCTTGTTCCGCAGCCCCTGAATCGAGTTACATATATTAGCAATTGATCCCGTATCAAATACCAAGGTGCTACTGCGAGTACTAGTCAAGTACACATCAATAACATGTATATCATATATACCTTTGTTTGCCTTGCCGGACTTCTTGTCCGCCAAATACTTGGGGCAGTTGCACTTCAATGGCCAGTCTCCTTGCAATAGTAGCACTCGGTATCGGACTTAGGGCTAGCTCGGGGTTTCTTTTCAGGCGTGGCAACAGATTTGCCACCCTTCTTTCCCTTGTGCTTGCCTTTCTTGTCCTTCTTGAAACCGGTGGTCCTATTGATCATCAACACTTGATGTTCTTTCCTAATCTCCACTTCTGTAGTCTTAAGCATTGACAGAAGCTCGGGAAGAGTCTTCTTCATGCCCTGCATATTATAGTTCATCACGAAGCTCTTGTAGCTAGGTGGCAGAGATTGGAGAACACGATGTATTCCCAAGTAAATGGGAATCGTTATTCCCAAGGACACAAGCTTATCGGCGTACCCAGACATTTTGAGTACATGCTCACTAACGGAGCTGTTCTCCTCCATCATGCAGCTAAACAACTTTTCAGTAGCATTATAACTCTCTACGGCAGCATGGGTATCGAAAATCATTTTCAATTCTCCCATGGTATCAAAGGCATTGCCATTTTCGAAACGCTTTCGAAGTTTTGGCTCTAGCCCATACAATATGCCGCAATGAACTAAGTTGTGGTCCTCCTGACGAGTCACATAGACATTATTTTCCTCGTCAGGGGCATCAGGAGCTGGTGGGGTCCTAGTGGTGCATCTAGCACATATTGCTTTTGTGCAGCAGTGAGGAGAATCCTCAAATTCATAGCCTAGTTGGTGAAGTTGCTACCATTTGCAGCAAGTTTCTCTTTCTCCATGAACACATTGAAATTAAAAGCAGGTGGTGCCATCTACAACAGAATTTATAAAGTTTATTTAGACTAAGTTTATGATAGATTGAGTTCAACTAATCCAAATTACTAATGAACTCCCACTCAAAAACGACATCCCTCGTGTCCTTTTGGTGATTACATGAACCAAATCCACTACACCAAGTCCGATCATCACGTGAGTCGGTGTAGCTTCAAAGGCGAGCATCTATATGGGCATCATATCAACCATATGACTCATGCTTAACCTTTCGGTCCGTGTTACGAGGCCATGTCTGTACATGCTAGGCTCGCCAAGTAAGAACCTTAGTACTCGCGTGTGTAAAACTGTCTTACACCCGTTGTATGAAAGCGTAGAGTCGAGTACACCCGATCAACACGATCCATAGGACGGTGCATACTCAAGGAAGAACACATTTTATCTTGATATCAACCCTCAGATCATCTTACAATGCTACCAAAAGCGCCAAACTAGTAGTATAAGATGCTAACATCTAATGTGTAAAGTGAGATGATATGGTCCATGCATTTGATCTCTATCATTTGCATCATGGTATGATCTCTATCATTCCTTTATGTGTAAGGCCAAGGTCTATGGAACTTACACGTTGAATGTGTTGTAAGAGTATCTATCATACATCTACTTACAACAATACCATATCAATACACTAGCCCAGCAACGATCTAAACTAGACGCCTCTAATTTATCAATTGCAAGTTTTACGTGGCTTAGGGCTTTCAGAGATAGAACCGTTCTCACCTACAAACATGAACCACAACGAGGATAACCAAATTATTAGCAACTCGATGTAAATCAGATATTGACTATAGTACGAGAGACAGACACCCGCCATCCACTTATGCAAAACAAGTTGCATGTCAGTCGTGGAACCGGTCTCATGTACGATGACATGTAAGGTTGGTCTGGGCCGCTTCATCCCACTATGCCACCAATATCCAAAGTACATAGAAGATGCAATAACATGATCACCATCACCCACATATAAACATATGTGTACTACCTGTGCAAAGCACCTACGCATAGATCAGGCTCTGATACCACTGTTGGGTCCGCAGCATAGAAAACAAAAAATTTCCTACGATGAGAACTACACGCCAAGATCTATCTACTAGGTACAAAGCAACGGGTAGACATACATCCAACGAGAACTTACCCTCAAAGACAACGAGTTTTGTTAACAAGTAGGAACTCGTGGTTGATGTAGTCGTACACTTGCCGATCTCAAGATCGTGAGGAAGTCCGAGCACCGCAACTCAGCCGCGCATCCGTACTCGCACACACGTTCAAGCCACCGGACAACCTCCACCTCCTCGCTCCAGCAATCCAGCGGAAGCAGCAACTCCTTCCAGACGAAATGCCACCGGGAACATGTATCTCGCTAATCCGAGACCATGGGGGAATAATTCTAGAGGGGGAGAGATATCCTTCACAAGGAGGTGTGAGGAAGAAGGAGGAGGAGGAGGAGGGCCTTTTATAGGAGGAGGGGGGTGCCCCTCCTCTCCATGGCCGGCGCATGGGGGGTGACCCCTCACCTCCCCCATTCATGTGGTGGTAACCCCTCCACATTAAAATGCCTCTTCACATTCCCTTTTAAAGTCCCCACTTTAAATGCATTAAAATTCTCCAAGTTTAATGCTCTCCCATTTAATAAAACTCTTTTATTAAATTAATTCAGAATTTTGTTAATTACTTTAATTAACAAACATTCACATATAACCCCTTGCAATATTTTAATATCACATGCAGAACCACTTTCTGCAATTTCACCCGAAACAATTTCCGGTTTCTATCGAAACAATTCCTGCGCTTTGCAATTCTTTCGTCTAAAACATATGTGCTCCAAAATGGTGTTCGGTAGCTCTTAAGTGTGTCACCCTATGGTTCGAGAATAATGCAGACATGATTGAGACTCCTCTCAGATCAATAGTCAGAAGCGGGACACGAGATCCATCGACTCCTGCATATTCAACGATGACTTCTGTGATCGTGAGAACCTTTAACGCTTGTAATTTAATCCCTTTGTCTCATGATATAATACATGTCCGAGATTCGATCATCGGTATCCAAATACCTAGTTTGATCTCTTTACCGACATGCACTCTTTTCTCGTTCCCGTGATATAACATTCTAGTGATCACATCACTTGCTTGCAAGCTATCTCAATGTGATATCACCGAGAGGGCCCAGAGTATGTCTATCCGTCATCGGGATTGACAAATTCCACTCTTGATCCATGAGCCTCAACATAACACCTTCGTATCACTGAACCCATCTTTATAGTCACCCTGTTACGGTGTGACATTTGATTGTATCAAGATACTCTTCTGGTGTTAGCAATTAACATGATCTCATGGTCTAAGGATAAAGATTACTTGGTATGATGTTATAGCAATATAAACATAATGACTTGATCGTAATGCTATACTTCGGATGAATGTTCATCACATCATTCCACCAATGGTGTGACCTTGTTATTAACAACATCCAATGTCCATGATCAGGAAACCTTGATCATCTTGTTAATCAACAAGCTAGTCTATAAGAGAGGCATAACTAGGAACCCTTTTTGTTTATTAAACACACATGTATTGATGTTTCTGATCAATACAATTCTAGCATGTAAAATAAACTTCTATCATATAAAAGGAATACATAATAACAACTTTATTATTGCCTCTCAGGGCATATTTCCTTCAAAACAAGGTAAAGAACTTTGGTAAAGTAAAGACAGTAAATTTATAAATAAGACTTGGAGTAGGTATAAGTCAAAAGGTATAACCAAAGCATGCCTAATGCATTTACTTAGGTTATCTAGCTTGCAAGGGTTAGCTTGCATTGTTAATGATGGCTTGCATAGTTAAGACACTTGCAAGTCTTAGCTTGCCTTGGTTGGTGCAGTGGTTGAAATTCTCTTCCTCCTCCTCTTGGCAGAACTCCTCCTCCTCGTAGACTTGGTCGGTACTATCGTCTATAAATACATACGGAATACACAATCACCAAACAATACTTAACTAGTCTACTTAGCACACTAAGGCACACATTTTATGATCTATTATCATCACAAACATCACAATGTTTAAAGAACTAGTTTTATTCTTTTTATTTGAGAAAAGTAATTTCTACTCATTGAAATTAACTAAGATTTAATATTCTCCAATTAAAATATGGGATCATGTGGACACATGTCATGGCCACATATTCTAATGTATGGGAATGTGATTTAAGGGTTGTATCACATTTTAATAAGTTTAAGTTTATTATTTAATGATTTAAAGTGACTAGAAATGCCTATATAGCATTATTTTGGTAGTAGTCCAAAGTCACTGCATGGAAACCTTAATATTATTACATATTCAGATAGGTATGGTTAAATGTGATTTTTGAGAGTTGGAATCAACTCAAAAGCTATTATGGTTGATTTTAGAAAAATGTTTGAATGTGCAAAGGCTTCTGCTTGTTATTTTTACTAGGAGAGAACTCTAAACCTAAATGATTTATATCCAACGGGCTTGGATAAAGATTTTTATTATCTTTCCAACAAAATTGGAATCACTCAATTTGGATTTGTATAACTCTCTGAATTGATTTTCAAACTAAGGGACAGAACTAAGTCTAATTCTAAAAAGAAAAATCCTAATTTGAATCATAGGGCCAGCGCGGGAAATTAATTGGGCCGGCCCATGTACACTCTGCCGCGCAGAGGACAGCTGACAGGAGGGGTCCACATGTCAGCGGTACATCTCCTGCAGCGATGCAGGCGATAAGGACCGTAGGATTAGAACTAGATCAACGGCTCACGGTCATCGTCGACGACGAACACGTCACCGGCGAGACTGAACCCTAGCAGCTCGGTGGGCATGCGGTGAGGGCGTACCAGGGCTCCATCGAGTGCGGCGAGGCAGGAAAACAAACGAGTCGATGACAGCGGGCTCAGGAAAAGTCGCGCGAGCTGCGGTGGGCCGAAATCAATGGCGGCGTCTCCTCCATTGCTGGTATCTCTGGCTCAATTCGTGACGAGCTGCTGCTCCGGTGAGAGGTGGGGAAGGACAGGTGGTGAGAGGGGAGTTGAATGGTGTGGCGATTGAGGCTGGGAAAGGCCTCCTTATATAGGCTCGAGGAGGGGGCCGGGGGCGACGGCGAGCTCGTCAGTGACGATGATACAGGGTGCTATCGGCATGGGCGGCATAGGCGGGCGGTGGCTTGCCTCCTGGCGGTCCTCTACGGCTTTATGGCGGTACTAATGTGGTGGCTAACGGTCGGGAGCGTCACGCGCTCTGGGAGACAGGGGCGGTGCTCGACACGGTTCCCGGCAAGTGTGGGTCAGCGGCGGGGTACGGTCGTGTCTGGCAGGGTGAGGTGGTCAAGGCGGAGCGGCGCGCACGCTCTAGTGTCGAGGCGTGGTGTGTGGCGTGCTGGCGGTGATGGCGCTCTGGCGTGCTCTGGCGCGGCGTAGAGAGGATAGTGCGGGGCTTGTCCTCGGTGGTCCAGGGTGTGGCAGTGGTCATGGGGTGGACCGTGGACGGCGGTGAGGTCCTGCCTCACTCCCTAGAGCGGCGGAGAGGGGCTGGCGGTCTCCTGTGGGCTGTGCATGTTTGGCCGGCAAGCATGGCATTGGGGCAGCGTGGCACTGCTGCTAGGGACAAGGGGGGGGTTGGCTTCAGCCTGGTTAGAGCTAGGAGGGACAGAGAGATTAAACGGGGTGCAAACGTGTGGCAATCCCCTGTAGAAACAGTAAAGTGACTAGTGTGTTGGTTCTGTGCCCGCCAGGTGTTCGGCCAAATGGTCGAAAGAATTCAAATTTGGAATTTGTGAAATTTTGTGGAGTGGTTTGTCACATGCTTAAGTATCTGTGGTTCCTAGGATTTGTCAAATGGAATTTGTTTGGATGGTTTTTGAAATAGGGTGATCTATACATATGAACTAGATTCCATTTTCAAGTGTCATTTAAAATTAGAGTTTGAATGTTTTTGGCAGATCACAAAGGGGGCCTTGGTACATCACTACTTGTACTAGCAAGGGGTGCAAAGATCCACAATTGTTTCTGTTGGAATTTGAGTGCTAGGAACACCCAAAGTGGGCTAGTTGATTAAAATGACAAAAGTGACCATTTCCTTTTATTAATTGTATTTGATTTCTTTTCTTTGGATTTTGCTTGGGATTGATCTAGATGATGGGGTATTCATCTTAGAATCATATTACAACCATTAGCACAAACAATCATGGCATTTCAAATAACTCCTATTTAAATGCACACTCATATGCATGCTTAAAGATTTTTAATGGAAAAAGGTTTTGTTAACCCTAAATTGGGTGATTTGGATCTTGATTAACCTTGATTAAAGATTTGGGATGTTACAAACCTTTCCCCCTTAAACAAAATCTTGTCCCGAGATTTAAGAAAGAAAACTAGGAACTAAAGAGATCTGGGAACTCAGTCCTAATGTAATCTTCTCGCTCCCAAGTGTCTTCTTCTTTGGTATGGTTGCTCCATTGAATCTTGAGAAACTTTATACTCCGGGTCCTGGTGGTTCTGTAAGCTTCCTCCAAGATATGGATGGGCACTTCACGATACGTCAGATCCTTGTTGATATCAACAGCTCGGTGATCGATGTTCTTGAAAACTTCGGTCTTCTCCGGCACTTCTAGACATTTGCGAAGTAACGAGATATGGAACACATTGTGGATGACTGACATCTCTTCTGGCAGTTCCAGTTGATCTGATACTTCTCCTCGATGATTTAGAATCTTGAAGGGTCCGATATATCTGGGGGCTAACTTTCCTTTCAGACTAAAACGTTGCGTTCCCTTCAATGGCGAAACCTTGAGATACACAAAATCTCAGACGTTGAAAGTCAGGTCTCTCCTTCTCTTGTTAGCATAACTCTTCTGTCTGGATTGGGCGGTCTTGAGGTGCTCACAGACTTTGTGAACCTTCTCTTCGGCTTCTCGTAGGATGTCTGGTCCAAAAATCTGACTCTCTCCTACTTGCGACCAATTTAAAGGGGTACAACACTTTCTTCCATATAGGAACTCAAATGGGGCCATTTGCAAACTGGCTTGATAACTGTTGTTGTATGAGAATTCTGTGAAAGGCAGACAATCTTCCCATTTTGATCCATACTCTAACACACAAGCTCTTAACATATCTTCCAAGATTTGTTTGACTCTTTCAGTCTGTCCGTCGGTTTGTGGGTGATAAGTTGTGCTGAAATTCAACTTGGTTCCTAATCCTTCTTGGACTTTCTGCCAAAATCTCGAGGTAAATTGGGTTCCTCGATCTGACACTATGGTCTTGGGGGTTCCATGTAAACTGACGATTCTAGCAATGTACAACTCTGCTAGCTTCAAACTCTGGTAGGTTGTCTTGACAGGTATAAAATGAGCTACCTTGGACAGTCTATCAACAATGACCCAGATTGAGTCATTTCCCCTACTAGAAGTAGGCAAACTGGTGATAAAGTCCATTCCGATGGAATCCCATTTCCATTCCAGAATCTACAATGGTTGCAACAGTCCTATGGGTCTCACGATGTTACCTTTGACTCTCTGACAGATATCACACTTGGCGATGTAGCTCTTGATTTCTCTCTTCATCTTGTGCCACCAAAATTGCTCTTTTAGATCCTGATACATCTTCGTTCCTCTGGGGTGGATAGAATAAAGAGTATCATGAGCTTCTTGCATGATAACTTGCTTCAGTTCCGAAGCTGCTAGCACACAGATACGTCCTTTGTACCACAGAACTCCTTCGTCTTCGGTGAATCTAGGTACCTTTCCTATACCAATACGACGTTTGATTCCGTCGATACTTTCATTTCCCTTCTGGGCTTCCTTGATTTGGTTAATCAAAGTGGGTTGAAGTTCAATGCTAGCTAAAAATCCTTTGCTAACTAGCTCAGTTCTAAACTGCTCCAACTCCTCATACAAACTTGGTTGCTTCTCCTTGATCATAGTGTTTAGCCTACACGGCAATCTACTAAGAGCATCCGCTACCACATTGGCTTTGCCGGGGTGATAGTGAATGTCAAGGTCATAATCCTTGATTAACTCTATCCATCTCCTTTGCCTCATATTCAGCTCCTTCTGAGTGAAAATATACTTCAAGCTCTTGTGATCCGAATAAATCTCACAGCGATTATCCATAAGATAATGACGTCATGTCTTCAATGCCAAAACTACGGCTGCTAACTCAAGATCATGGGTAGGGTAGTTTTGCTCATGCTGCTTCAGTTGTCGAGACAAATATGCGATGACTTTGCCTTCTTGCATCAATACACATCCGAGACCAATCTTGGATGCATCACAATACACATCAAACGGCTTCTTGATATCTGGCATGATTAATATTGGGGCTGAAATCAATCTCATCTTCAGCTCTTGGAAACTTGCTTCGCATTTGTCAGTCCATTCAAACTTCTTGTCCTTCTTCAACAATTGAGTCATGGGTCTGGCGATGCTCGAAAATCCTTCTACGAACTTGTGGTAATATCCCGCTAATCCGAGAAATGCGCGGACTTGGGTTTGAGTGGTTGGGGCTTCCCATTCTTCAACATCTTTGATCTTGGCGAGATCAAAAGTGACTCCTCCGGCAGACACAATATGTCCTAGGAATCCTACTTCTTTCAGCCAAAACTCACATTTGCTGAACTTGGCATACAACCGATGCTCTCTAAGAGCTTCAAGAATGATTCTCAGATGTTGTTCATGCTCTTCTTATGACTTGGAATAGATAAGGATATCGTCGATAAACACAACGACAAACTTATCTAGAAAATTCATAAAGATCTTATTCATGAGATTCATGAAATAAGCAAGGGCATTTGTTAATCCAAAAGACATGACCATATACTCGTATAATCCATAACGAGTAGTAAAGGCGGTCTTTGGAATATCCGTTGCACGAATCTTAAGTGGGTGATAACCAGTCCTAAGATCGATCTTAGAGAACACATTTGCTCCAGTCAACTGATCAAATAGATCCTCTACCTTTGGCAAGGGGTACTTGTTCTTGATTGTGACGTCATTCAGCTTCCTGTAATCTATGCACAAACGGTTGCCTCCATCTTTCTTGTCGATGAATAACACGGGCGATCTCCATGGCGATGCGCTTGGTTGAATCAAGCATGTTGCCAACATAGCATCCAGCTGCTTCTTCAGCTCCACTCACTCTGAGGGGTTCATGCTATAAGATCTCTGAGCTATGGGTCCGGTTCTAGGGATTAGTTCGATAATGAACTCAATATCCCTATCCGGGGGCATACCTGGCAATTCATTTGGGAATATGTCGGGGTATTCACAGACTACTATGACTTGGTCTATGGTGGGTAGGGCTAGACTCTTGTTGCACTTGAATTGACGGGGCAAGGTTTCAGATATATGCTCTACTGAGACTCTAGAGCTACTGGTCATGGTGATGGCTTTATTGGCACAATCTATCAATCCTTTATGCTTTGAATCCAATCCATTCCTAGTACTACTTCCAAACCTTTTGTTCCAAGTACTATTAGATTGGCATAAAAATCTATCCCATGTATTCTGATAGGCACAGCTTTGCAAGTTTTTCTAGCTTTTGTAGTTGAACCGGGGATTTGAACTATCATGACATGCTTCAAGTTGGTTGGGTGAATCTTACTAGTGCATGCAAATTCTTCGGTGACAAATGAGTGCGATGCTCCAGAATCAAAAAACATTCTTGCTAAAACTGAGTTGACAGAAAACATACCCAGCACTACATCTGGCGCTTCTTGGGCTTCCTCGGCGTTCATGTGGAAGAGACGGCTGTTGCAGTTGTGAGGGTTCCCTAGGGTGAATCTTCTTCCTAGTTGAACACGACACTGTTGTTGAGCTGGGGCATTCACATTGGCAGTGGCGGCAATCTTCTTGGGACACTCATTGGAGTAGTGACCCTTCACTCCACACTCGAAACAAGTAATCTGAGACTTGTCTTTTGCTGCCACGGGCACAACATTGCTTCCAGTTCTAGGTGCAGTGTTGTTGTTGTTGTAGTTCTTGGGAGGTGCATGATTAAAATTGCTGGAGTTGCTGGGGTGATTGTTGTTTCCTCCGGACTTCACATTCCCTCCGCTACGGTTGGGGTAGCTTGGGCAAGACATGAGGGGCCGATTGTTCCGCGGTGCATATCCGGCAGACGGGTTGGGATGGTACTTCTGGTGACTATTGGATCCATCTTGGTGCATCATCCGACGTTTGCGGTCGTCGTTTGCTTGATTAATCTTCCCTTCCATATGAATGGTAGAGTTGACTAGCTCTTCGAGATCCTCAAAACGGAATGTTGACGAGAACTGTCTGCATCTCATCATGTAGTCCGTTCAGGAATCTCTCCTTCTTCTTGGCCTCTGTGTTGATATCATCAGGTGCATACCTAGCAAGGGACAAGAATCTATCACGGTACTCAACTACAGTCATTCTGCCTTGCTTTAACTCTCTGAATTCATCTCTCATTCGGGTGACTAGACCCTGCGGCACGTGGGTGCGGCTGAACTTGACTTTGAAGGCTTCCCATGTCATCACTTGACCATGGTTCATTGTGCGGGTGCTGTTCCACCATGCTTTTGCATCTCCTACCAAATAGTGGGTGGCAAAAAGAACTTTCTCGTTGGCATCCACTCCAGCTACTTCTAAGTTGTTCTCCATTGTCTATAACCAGTCATCAACATCCAGTGGGTCTTCAAACTTGCTAAAGATTGGGGGATTGGTATTCTGGAAGTTTTTGAGTTTGGATCCATGATGATCCTGATTTCCATGGTTCTGATTGTTGTGAGCCATCTGGGCGATCTGCTGCAATGTTGCTAAATTTGCTTGGTGCTCTGCCCTACTAGCTTCACGGTCTGCGATGAGAGTCCGCAGAATCTGCAACATTGGGTCTTGCGATGAGCTGCTCCCTCCTTGGTTTCCACGAGTCATCTAAAGATTGAGATAGATAAAGGGGTAAGAGGAAAAGTTATAAGGTTCATGGTTTTGGTTTCAAAGCTAAAACTTTGAGTTTGACTCAGGTTTTGCAACTAACTTATTTTCATTCATTCAAGCAAAGCACACGATACAAACACACACACACACCACAACAAAAGGAAAACATATGGTTTTAAGAACCATTCTGTAAGCTACAATACAATGGGACTGATACTCATCAGTCCTACTATAGTGCTCTAGTGCATCTACTCATCATCGATGAAGTCGGAGTCATCATCGTCGGTGTAGAAGTCCATGGCATCATCCTCCAAATAGTCATCATCGTTTTTGAGGTAGGAGTCAATATCCCCTTGGATATCTCCTCCTTCCTCTTCTTCTTCTTTTTCTGCAAGCTGAGCTTCTTGCTCCTTGATGGTCTTCTCTAGTTCGGCCACCTTCTTGCAGAGATGGTCGATGGTGCGATCCTTCTTTGCGCGTTGACGGCGAAGAGACTGACGATCCTTGACTAGCAGTGAGAAGGTCGGGCCCTTCTGGGCAGCAATGGCGAGGTTTTGGTTGGCGAACTCTCTAGCATTGTCCAATTCCTTCTGTCTATCATAAAGTAGGAAATCGAGGTTCTCCACTTGACCCTTCAATATTGGGTGACTTGGCATCTCTAGAGGCATTCCCATAGAGTCACGCCTTTCATAGTGAACAAAGAGGGTTCCTTCGATTAGGTTGACACTCTGGGCGCAAAGACGAGCGAGAGCTTCATGCATTGCCCTGGCTAATCCATCTAGCCAGTTGTTCTCTCTCACTGAGAACTGAATCCTCTCGGACATTGGTGCTTCTATCTTGCCTCGAAGATCAGCAGTTACTAGCCATTGTAAATATCCTCCTTGGGGTCTAGGGAGTTGAGCTCCATGGAATTCTGAATGAGGATGCTCCAAGTACTCAGACAATGAATCTAGATCCCTCTCGATGATCAGTTGGCCTCCATTTCCCAACTGGTAGAACTTGCTGTATTGAGCTTCCATCTATAAGAATTTTGGATGAGAAGTTAGTGAAGTGATCAAGTGTGTCAAAATTTTATGTAGTAATGTAAGGATTTGGAGGAGCATGAATTTTTTTAGAGAAAGAATTCCCAAGGGTAAGAGGGGAAATAGTTTTCACAAATACTCACTTTGGTTTTTGAAACTAAGTTTTTGTTCGGACGTCCATTCTAACTAGGGTCTCCTATGGTCAGGATGACTCTGATACCAACTTGTCAACACCCGGATTTTTAATCCCAGATGCATGTTATGCCATACATCGCAATCCCAGGATTACCATTTTTGTGACACATAACAGATTGGATATCACAGTACATCATCCATTACAAACCATAATAAGGTCTTACACAAATAAAGGATCTCATGATCCAGTCTTAATACAATCAAGTAGCAGAATAAATAGCGTAGCGGTGGGGTCCATCTTTAGTGTCACAGGCAATGCTGACGATGGGAGATGATCCTAGTTGTCATAGCCATCCTGCTGTCCTCCTTGAGGTAGTCCTCCTCATAGTGCAGCCACGGGAATAGCACAGGACAAAGCCATGAGTACTCTTTAAGTACTCGCAAACTATCACTAACAAGTAAGATAGTTCTAGTAGGAAATGCTAACTCTAAGTTTATTTGTAAAGTTAAGTTTGAAACCTAAGCTGAGTTCAGAAACAAAGAAAGATAAAATAAAGTTCTAAATCACCTAAGTGGGAACTTAGTTGTCATAGTCACAACCATGTTGTGGTCAAGTCATGTCACAAATCATTTCAGAAGTCATTTTGAAAACATCTGACAACGGAACAGTATGGCCACTCCAACTGTCCATAACCGCGGACGTGGCTATTCGAATAATTTGACACTCTACAGAGGTGGTACACTTTCACCACAAACTTCCATACATCTATCAGGGATAACCCTGAATCATCATACTTAGTATGCAGATAATCAAACATAACCTTTCCTTTACACACTCTAGTATAAGCACCTCTCCTATGAGCTTGGCCTCCCAGCCATGACCATCTGTCATCCTGGGCACGACATAGGTGGACAACATTGAGAGGTAGCCTCACCTCAAACCTCTCCCACGAGGGAACTAATACTAATGCATATAAACTTCTGGCTAAGCCTTACCCAATTCAGGTATTGTGGTTGTACGGTAAAACTGGAATGGTATCGCATCTGAACCCAACCATCAGTTTTTATAAAAGGGCTAAGGCTCATGCCTCAACATTTTCATCATAATAAACCATTTGTGTTTCTCAACACATGTCAAAACATCTCAATAGAATGACTCATCATTCCAAGGTTTTCACAAGTCATTTTCACCAAGTATTCCCATCTAGAGTGATCAAGTTTTGGTTTAGCTCTAAACTACTAAGTTAAGAGTGTTCACTAATGTGGGATGCTAATGTAAATCTCATGCCATAGAATGACATCTAAGTCTAACTAGATTGGCCAAGTTTTATACTCTTTATGCTACCTATAAACAAGGTAAAGAACTTTGGTAAAGTAAAGAAAGTAAAGCTTGTAAATAAGACTTAGAGTAGGTATAAGTCAAAAGGTATAACCAAAGCATGCCTAATGCATTTACTTAGGTTATCTAGCTTGCAAGGGTTAGCTTGCATTGTTATGATGGATTGCATAGTTAAGACACTTGCAAGTGTTAGCTTGCCTTTGTTGGTGCAGTGGTTGAAATTCTCTTCCTCCTCCTCTTGGTAGAACTCCTCCTCCTCGTAGACTTGGTCGGTACTATCATCTATAAATACATATGGAATACACAATCACCAAACAATACTTAACTAGTATACTTAGCACACTAAGTCACACATTTGATGATCTATTATCATCACAAACATCACAATGTTTAAAGAACTAGTTTTATTCTTTTTATTTGAGAAAAGTAATTTCTACTCATTGAAATTAACTAAGATTTAATATTCTCCAATTAAAATATGGGATCATGTGGACACATGTCATCACCACATATTCTAATGTATGGTAATGTGATTTAAGGGTTGGGTCACATTTTAATTAGTTTAAGTTTATTATTTAATGATTTAAAGTGACTAGAAATGCCTATATAGCATTATTTTGGTACTAGTGCAAAGTCACTGCATGCAAACCTTAATATTATTACATATTCAGATAGGTATGGTTAAATGAGATTTTTGAGAGTTGGAATCAACTCAAAAGCTATTATGGTTGATTTTAGAAAAATGTTTAAATGTGCAAAAGCTTCTGTCTCGTTATTTTTACTAGGAGAGATCTCTAAATCTAAATGATTTAAATCCAACAGGCTTCGATAGAGGTTTTCATTAGATTTCCAACAAAATTGGAATCACTCAATTTGGATTTGTATAACTCTCTGAATTGATTTTCAAACTAAGGGACAGAACTAAGTCTAAGTCTAAAAAGGAAAATCCTAATTTGAATCACAAGGCCAGCGCGGGAAATTAATTGGGCCGGCCCATGTACACTCCGCGGCGCAGAGGACAGCTGACAGGAGGGTTCCACATGTTAGCGGTACATCTCACGCGAAGCGGTATGGGGCAATAAGGACCGTAGGATTAGAACTAGATCAATGGCTCACGGTCGTCATCGACGACGAACACGTCGTCGGCGAGACTAAACCCTAGCGGCTCGGTGGGGGTGCGGTGAGGGCGTACCAGGGCTCCAGCGAGTGCGGCGAGGTGGGCAAACGAACGAGTCAACGACGGCGGGCTCAGGCGAAGTCACGGCAGAGGCTGCGGTGGAAGAAATCAACGGTAGCGTCTCCTCCTCTGCTGCGGCTGTCTCTGGCTCAGTTCCGACGACTGGCTACTCGAGATGCTCCAGCGAGAGGTGGGGAAGGACTGGTGGTGAGAGGGGAATTGAATGGTGTGGCGATTGAGGCTAGGGAAGGCCTCCTTATATAGGCTCGAGGAGGGGACCGAGGGGGCGACGGCGAGCTCGTCGGTGACGATGATACAGGGTTCTATCGGCATGGGCGGCGTAGGCGGATGGTGGCTTGCCTCCTGGCGGTCCTCTACGGCTTTATGGCGATGCTAGGGGCGGTGGCTAACGGTCGGGAGCATCGCACGCTCTGGGAGACAGGGCGATGCTCGACGCGGTTCCCAGTGAATGTGGGTCGAGCGGAGGGGTACGGCCGTGTCTGGCGGGGTGAGGTGGTCTGGCGAGCGGCGGCTGGCGGTATCAAGGCGCAGTGTGTGGCGTGCTGGCGGTGATGGCGCTGTGGCGTGCTCTGGGGCGGCGCAGAGAGGATAGTGCAGGGCTTGTCCTCGGTGGTCCAGGGCGTGGCAGTGGTCGTGGGGTGGACCGTGGACGGCGGTAAGGTCATGCCTCACTCCCTGGAGCGGCGGAGAGGGGCTGGCGGTCTCCTGTGGGCTGTGCACATTTGTCCAGCGAGCATGGCGTTGGGGCGGCGTGGCACTGCTGCTAGGGACAAGGGGGTGGGTTGGCTTCGGCCTGGTTAGAGCTAGGAGGGACAGAGAGATTAAATGGGGTGCAAATGGGTGGCAATCCCCTGTAGAAACAGTGAAGTTACTAGTGTGTTGGTTCTGTGCCCACCAGGTGTTCGACCAAATGGTGGAAAGAATTCAAATTTGGAATTTTGAAATGAAATTTTGTGGAGTGGTTTGTCACATGCTTAAGTATCTGTGGTTTCTAGGATTTGTCAAATGGAATTTATTTGGATGGTTTTTGAAATAGCGTGATCTATACATATGAACTAGATTCCATTTTCAAGTGTCATTTAAAATTAGAGTTTGAATGTTTTTGGCAGATCACAAAGTGGTCCTTGGTACATCACTACTTGTACTAGCAAGGGGTGCAAAGATCCACAATTGTTTCTGTTGGAATTTGAGTGCTAGGAACACCCAAAGTGGGCTAGTTGATTAAAATGGCAAAAGTGACCATTTCCTTTTATTAATTGTATTTGATTTATTTTCTTTGGATTTTCCTTGGGATTGATCTAGATGATATGGTATTCATCTTAGAATCATATTACAACCATTAGCACAAACAATCATGGCATTTCAAACAACTCCTATTTAAATGCACACTCATATGCATGCTTTAAGATTTTTAATGGAAATTTTTTTTGTTAACCCTAAATTGGGTGATTTGGATCTTGATTAACCTTGATTAAAGATTTGGGATGTTACAATATGCCTATTACCATGCCATTGGAAAGATTTTGCAGCATTATAGGCATAGGCATGACTGGGATAGTGAAGAAGATCCAAGGTTGACCCGCTGATTTGCTGGAGCTCAAGCGAAGTGTGACAATGTCAACACCTGGATTTTTAATCCCAGATGCCTATTATGCCATACATCACAATCCCAGGATTACAATTTTTGTGAGACATAACAGATTGGATATCACAGTACATCATCCATTACAAACCATAATAAGGTCTTACACAAATAAAGGATCTCATGATCCAGTCTTAGTACACACAAGTAGCGGAATGAATAGCATAGCGGTGGGCTCCATCTTCAGTGTCACAGGCAATGCTGACGATGGGAGATGATCCTAGTTGTCATAGCCGTCTTGTTGTCCTCCTTCAGGGTAGTCCTCCTCATAGTCTGGCCACGGGATAGCTAGGGACAAAAGTCATGAGTACTCTTTAAGTACTCACAAACTATCACTACCAAGTAAGGTAGTTCTAGTAGGAATGCTAAGGTCTAAGTTTATTTGTAAAGTTAAGTTTGAAACCTAAGCTGAGTTCAGAAACAAAGAAAGATAAAATAAAGTTTTAAATCACCTAAGTGGGAACTTAGTTGTCATAGTCACAACTCTGTTGTGGTCAAGTCATGTCACAATTCATTTCATAAGTCATTTTGAAAACATCTGACAATGGAACAGTATGGCCACTCCAACTGTCCATAACCGCGGACGCGGTTATTCGAATAGTTTAACACTCTGCAGAGGTGGTACACTTTCACCACAAAATTCAATACATCTATTAGGGATAACCCTGAATCATCATACTTAGTATGCAGATAATCAAACATAACCTTTCCTTTACACACTCTAGTATAAGCACCTCTCCTATGAGCTTGGCCTCCTAGCCATGGCCATCTGCCATCCTGGGCACTGCATAGGTGGACAACATTGAGAGGTAGCCTCAGCTCAAACCTCTCCGCGAGGGAACTAATACTAATGCATATAAACTTCCGGCTAAGCCTTACCCAATTCAGGTATTGTGGTTATACGGTAAAAATTGGAATGGTATCACATCCGAACCCAACCATTAGGTTTTTTATAAATGGGCTAAGTCTCATGCCTCAACATTTTCACCATCATCATAAACCATTTGTGTTTCTCAACACATGTCAAAACATCTCAGTAGAATGACTCATCATTCCAAGGTTTTCACAAGTGATTTTCACCAAGTATTGCCATCTAAAGTGATCAAGTTTTTGGTTTAGCTCTAAGCTACTAAGTTAATAGTGTTCACTAATGTGGGATGCTCATATCAATCTCATGCCATAGAATGACATCTAAGTCTAACTAGATAGGTCAAGTTTTATACTCTTTATGCTATCTATAAACAAGTAAGAAACTTTGGTAAAGTAAAAGAAAGTAAAGCTTGTAAATAAATCTTGGAATAGGTATAAGTCAAAGGGTATAACCAAAGAATACTTAATGCATATTTCTTAGGTTATCTTGCTAATTCTAACTTGCTAACAATAGCTTGCCTTGATTGGTGCAGTGGTTGAAATTCTCCTCTTCTTCTTCGGGGTAGAACTCCTCCTCCTCGTAGACTTGGTCGGTACTATTGTCTATAAATACATACGGGATACACAATCACCAAACAATACTTAACTAGTCTACTTAGCACTCTAAGGCACACATTTGATGACCTAATATCATCACAAACATCACAAGGTTTAATGAACTAAATTCATTTATTTTATTTGAGAAAAGTAATTTCTACTCATTGAAATTAACTAAGATTTAATATTCTCCAATTAAAATATGGGATCATATGGACACATGTCATCACCACATATTCTAATACATGGGAATGTGATTTAAATGTTGGATCACATTTTAATAAGTTTAAGTTTAATATTTAATGATTTAAAGTGACTAGAAATGCCTATATAGCATTATTTTGGTACTAGTCCAAAGTCACTGCATGCAAACCTTAATATTATTACATATTCAGATAGGTATGGTTAAATGTGATTTTTGAGAGTTGGAATCAACTCATAAGCTATTTTTGTTGATTTTAGAAAATGTTTGAGTGTGAAAAAGCTTTTGTCTTGTTATATTTGCTAGGAGAGATCTATAACTCTAATTGATTTAAATCCAATGGGCTTGGATATAGTTTTTAATTACCTTTCCAACAAAATTGGAATCATTTAATTTGGATTTGTAAAACTCCCTGAATTGATTTTTGAACTAAGGGACAGAACTAAGTTTAGTTAAAAAGGAAAAATCTAAATTTGAATCTACTGGGTCGTGCGGGAACTCTAATGGGCCGGCCCAATCTCACTCCGCGGCGCTGAGGATAGCTGACAGGGGGGTCCCGCCTGTCAGTGGCTCTTTAAACGCGAAGCGGTACGGGGCAACATGGACCGTAGGATTAGAACTAAGATCTATGGCTGGGGCTTATCATCGACGACGGACCTGTCGCCGGCGAGGTGGAACCCTAGCGGCTCAGTGGGGGGTGAAGTGGGGGCGTACCGGGGCTCCAGCGAGTGCGGTGAGGCGAGGTCGCGGCAGCTTCGGGGGTGGACGAAATCGACGGGGGCGTCTCCTCCTCTGATGCGGCTATCTCCGGTGAAATTCCGGCGGCTGGCTGCTCGAGCGGCTCCGGTGAGAGGTGGGAAAGGACTAGTGGAGAGAGGGGAGTGTGGGAGTGTGAAGAAATGGTGCTAGGGAGGCTCCATTATATAGGCTTGGCGAGGCGGCATAGAAGCATGGACGGAGCTCGTCGGTCACGACGGCACAGGGTGCTATCGGCGTGGGCAAGGTAGACGGACGGTGGGTGGTTCCCTGGCGGTCAGCTAGGGCGTAATGGCGATGGTAGGGGCGGTGGATTGCGGTCGGGAGCGTCTCGCGCTCTGAGTGACAGAGGCGGTGCTTGACGTGGTTCCCGGCAGTTGTAGGTCGCGCGACAGGGTAAGGGCATGTCTGGAGGGGTGAAGTGGTCAAGGCAGAGCGGCGCGCGCGGGCTGCGGTCGAGGGGCGGCTTGTGGCGCGTTGTCGGGGTCGGCGCTCTAGCGTGCGCTGCGCATGGCACTAGGCGGTGGGCGCGGGAGAGGTGAGGTGGTCCAGGGGCTTGCTGGGCTTGAGGAGCGGACAGGGGGTGGTGGTGCTACTACGCCTACCTCCTAGACATGGCGAGAGAGAGAGGGGCGTGATCCTATGGCTTGGGCACGGTCGGCCGGCGATCATGGCCTCGGGGTGGCGCTGCACTGCTGTCCTAGGCCATTTGGTAGGTCTTTGATGGCCTGGTTGGGACTAGGGGAGACAAGGATGGTTAATGGTGCTCAAATGGCTCGACAAAATTTGATCAAAAACAGTATTAGTTAGGCAGGTTTGATTCTGCTCTTAAGGTGTTCGACACAATGGCCGCAGGAACTCAACTTTTGAATTTTGAAGTGAAATTTGGTGGAGTTGTTAGTCACATGCTTAAGCATCTCTGGTTGCTAGGATTTGGCAAATTGAATTCATTTGAGTGTTTTTTGAAAAAGTGGGATCTAGACATATGAACTAGATTCCATTTTCAAATGTCATTTTAAATTAGGGTTTAAATGTTTTTGGAAGATCACAAGGTGGGCCTTGGTACATCTTAACTTGTACTAGCAAGGGGTGCAAAGATCCATAATTGTTTCTGTTTGAATTTGAGTGCTAGGAACACCCAAAGTGCCTTAGTTGATTAAAATGGCAAAAGTGACCATTTCCATTTATTAATTCTATTTGAATTCTTTTTCCTTGGATTTGGTTTGGGAATGATCTAGATGATGTGGAATTCATCTTAGAATCATTTTACAACCATTAGAACAAACAATCATGGCAATTCAATTCAATTCCTATTTAATGCAACACACATATGCATGCTTAAATATTTAAATAAGAAAAAGGTTTTGTTAACCCTAAATTGGGTGATTTGGATCTTGATCACTTGGATTAAAGTTTTGGGATGTTACAGACAAATGACGATGACCGCATAGCTCAGCACGGGAAGATAAGGAACATTCAACTCCAGCTCTTAGATATTTTGCTTATTATCTTGCCACTAGCATTCTTGCTGCTTGTAGGGAGAACACTAGTAATATTTCTAATTATCATTTAGCCTTTCTTGCTGCTGCACTTAATAATGATACCAAGTATAATATTGGTTCTCTCATTGCCCGTCGCTTAGCATCTAGAGGACCCATTTATGGGGGTATTATTGCCACACGCATGGTTGCTGCCTTAGAACTTTCTGTTGATCCTAATGGTACTGTGTTGACACCACAAAGGCTTGATCTTGCTGCTATGAAAACACATCACTTTGTCACTACTGACTCTAGTACGAAGAGTTTAGTTTACAGGATGTTGTTTACTAACAGAGATGAGAGTGAAATTCCCTTGCCACAGCCTACTTTATTCAGTATTTGCAGGATGCCATGGTCGCGCTCCAAGGAGGAGGTGGACGAGCAGCTCCACCTACTTGGTTTCCACAGGAAGCACCAGGGGATGTGCCCTCTTACGACTACTCTGAACACTACGCTGGGGCGTCCTCGAGTTCGTATCAGGATGAAGGCACTTCTTCGCCGTATTACGGAGGCGCTCCATCTTGGCCAGCTTGGGATTGATACCCACTTAGTCCAAAAGCCTAAGCTTGGGGGGAGGTATACCGACATCACACTCATCTACACATCATGTTCAGTCGGCACTTTGCATATCCATGTTTCGCTTTATTTTTAGTTTTTGTTCTTGCTTTATTTCTGCTTTCCATAAATTCAAAAAGACCAAAAATATTGTCGTTATTTCTCTTTGATTGCTTCTTTGTCTTTTAGCCTTGGTTTGCTTCATCCTTTTTTAGCTTTATTTCAATTAATCGAAAACCCAAAAATAATTTTTGTTCTTCTCTAGTTTTGTAAAGTTCGTTGCAGGGTTCAGCGGTCCTCAGTGATTCCTTGGAGTTTGGTTTTATCTTATTATTCAAGATACACAAGTGAAAGGCAATGATGATTTATGACAACTCGAGGTGTGGTAAGAGGCTGGTATGAACTCTATTTGCTTTCATTTTTGTACATATACTCATCATTGTGAGCATGCTTAGTCTGTTCATGTAAGGTGTATGTTATTTAATGGATGCTTAGTAGTTCTTGCCTTCTTATGATCAGTTCCAATCCTTTACTAGTGCGTAACATGTCATATAACTGGTTGCTCGTATTGTTCTATTCATAGCTTGGTATGACATTGTGGTATCCTCCTCTGTATGTTCTGTTTGAATCGACTTGGCACATGCTCACGCATGCATATGACTAAACAAAAAGTCAGTTAAGCCTTGATGATTTATTCTGCCTCGGAGTACTTGTGTCTCTTTTATGCCACTATTAATTTTGTTTTGTCGCAAGCATGATTATGAAAGTTACTGCTCTCTCGATTTTCGCTCCCTTTCTATTGCTAGCCTTCACTTGTGCTGAGTATAAGCTTTACTCGTGCATCCAACTCCCCAAAACCAAAGTTGTCAACAAGAGTCCACCATATCTACCTATTAGCATCATTGTTATTCCTTGCATGTTTATTATGCTCTGTTTTCTTCCAATAAAAATGTTTCCTTATTATGAGAAAATTAGTTAGTAAAGCTCTCACAAACTTGATGGCACACTTTACTTTTCTTGCACTTAATAAACTTGAACCATTGTGCCCATCTATGTTGCGTATATGCTTGCGCTTTATAAGTTGAGAATTAGCAGAACCATGTTACCATGGGGTACGCTTTCAACATTGCACTTTATTTAGTTGATATCATGTTCTTTTGCTTATGGATCCCGGCGGTGTGAAATAAAAGGGGAGCTTGTAAGCTCATGGAGTTTGTATATATGTTAGAGAAACGCTTGGGCCGCTAGCCTAAGCCATGCCTAATCATGGTGGAAACTTGTAGCATAACCATAGTGAGCAATCTATGAAGCATCCTTAATAAAAACCTATGCAAATAGCAAATAAAAAGATCACTGAGATGCTCATTGTCTACTTGGCTTGTCATTTTGATATGGGAATGCTTTCGTATCATCGGGCAAGGGGTACCCCGTTGGCGGTTCTCTATGATACACATGTACTTACAATGATAAGAACTTACTCGTGACTAAAGTTGAGTAGCATGAGGTTCGGTCTTCGTAAGTAAGGGGCATGAGATTTCAACTTATAACTTGTCAAGCATATCCTCATATTTGTTCACTTTAACCTTAATCACCTAAAAGATGCTTATGATAGGGGCAATGAGAGCTCAAAGCTAATGAGTACCATACTTTTAGCATTTGGAAGCCTTTCAAACTTTTAAATCTTTTCTTTCACTTTTATGTCGAGCCATCATTTATTCTTTGAGCACCTTCCCGAGAGCATAGCTGTCATTATTAGTGTAATGTGCTTGTCCCAAGACACGGTTAATTATGACATAACTCTCACACTAGTATCTTTGATATTTTTATTTCTAGTCTTCACTTAAACTTCAGAGGTGCCTTGGCATTTATGTTTTGCTCCAAAGAAAGGCAAGCGAGATACCACTTTATCATATCTTCTTATGAGCACTACAATCATGCATATGCTTATGTGTCATGTTGCTTATTATTAATGAGTTGGAATCTCTTCATAGCTTGCATGACTACTGAGTGAACTTATTTGCATACTCTTTATTATGAATTTCCTAAGTATTTGATCATATGCTGAGAATATATACATATTATGAAGAAAATGTGTTCATGAAAGTTTCTTTTATCACACTCAGTTTTCAACTGAATTGCTTGAGGACAAGCAATAAGCTAAGCTTGGGGGGAGTTCATACGTCCAAAATGTATCTACTTTCCCGAACACTTTTGCTATTATTTCTCCTCTAATTTGTGTGATTTGGATACAACTAATGCGGACTAACGTTGTTTTCAGCAGAATTTCCTTGGTGTCTCGTTTTTGTGCAGGAAATCAACTTTCAGGAAAAATCCCGGAAAATATTGCAAAACTCCTATTTTACCAGAAGACTCATGGAGCCAGAAGACGGGACGAAGAGGAGCCACGAGGGGCCCACACCCCCTGGCCGCGCGGGCCAGGCCAGGCCGCACTAGGAGGGGGTGTGGCCGCCTTGGACTCCGTCTCGAACTCTCCTTTCTCCTATAAAAGCCCTCTCACCTAAAACAGACGGGGGGTTGGATGTTTTTCCAGATAGAGTTCCGTTGTGCCGCCACCACCAGATTCTGTGATTCGGAACCAGAAACTCCGTTTTGGCACCCTACCAGGACAGGGAATTGGAGGAGATCATTGCCATCATCATCACCATTGCTTCTCCATCAACCATCCATGATTCCCCCATCCATGAGTGAGTAATCCCCCATTGTAGGCTATGGGGGTGGTAGGGATTGGATGAGATCATTCATTTAATGGCATCAGATTGTTAGGGCATGGTGCCTAGTATCTATTATTAGTGCTTTTTGACTTTGTTGCAACTTGTTATTCTTAATGCTTGTCACTAGGGCCCGAGTGCCATGATTTCAGATCTAAATGTGTTACTGATTCATGATGATAGTATTGTTTATGATCTTACCTGCAAGTTGTATACACATATTATTGTCCGGAACCAAAGGCCCCGAAGTGACAATAATCAGGATAACAGGAGGGGATGGCTATGATATGAGGATTATGTGTGTTCATGGAGTGTTAATGCTTTGCTCCGATGCTCTATTAAAAGGAGCACCTCAATTGCCAGTAGTTCCCTTGAGGCCCCGCTGCAAACGGGCTAGAAGGACAAAATATGTTGTGCAAGTTCTCATTACGAGCATGTATGACTATATATGTGTTGGAGATATGCCCAAGAGGCAATAATAAAAGTGGTTATTATTATATCTTTGTGTTTATGATGAATGTTTACATCCCATGCTATACTTGTATTATAAGGAAACACTAATACATGTGTGTTTTGTAAACATAAAAGAGTCCCTAGTAAGCCTCTTGTGGAACTAGCTTGCTGATTAATTGATTATCATGGTTTCCTGATCATGGACATTGGATGTCATTAATAACAAGGTTATATCATTAGGAGAATGATGTGATGGACACACACCCATAGTAAGCGTAGCATAAGATCAAGTCATTAAGTTCGTATTATTATAAGCTTTCAAATGCATAGTAACCTAATCCTTCGACCATGAGGTTATGTTAATCACCATCACCGGATGGGTACTTTGATGACATCAAACACCGCTTCGTAACTGGGTGGTTATAAAGGTGTCATTGGGTATTCTGAAAGTATGTGTTGAAGCGCATGGACCAAGATTGGGATTTGTCCATCCATATGATGGATAGATATGCTCTGGGCCCTCTCGGTGGAATGTCATCTAGTTAGCTTGCAAGCATGTGACTGGGTCACAAGGGATGACATAACATGGAACGAGTAAAGAGTACTTATCAGTAACGAGGTAGAACTAGGTATGGAGATACCGACGATCAAACCTCGGATAAGTAGAATATCGTGTGACAAAGGGAATTGGTTTCGTATGTTAATGGTTCTATCGATCACGAAGTCATCGTTGAGTATGTGGGAGCCGTTATGGATCTCCAGATCCCGCTGATGGTTATTGATCGGAGAGGTGTCTTCATCATGTCTGCATATTCACGAACCGTAGGGTGACACACTTAAGGTTCGAAGTTGTTTTAAGTAGATATGGAATGTGCATTGGAGACCGAATGTTGTTTGGAGTCTCGGATTGGATCCGGGACATCACGAGGAGATCCGGAATTGTCCGGAGAATAAGATTCATATATTGGGGATCATTTTCTAAGTTAGGAAATGTTCCGGAGTATTTGTATGGGGATTCTAGAAGGTTTCGGAATGTTCCGGAAGGTTCTAGTAGATTTCTTGGAGTTTGCTTGAAAACCAAGAAAGGATCAAGGAGTCTTTGTGGGGCAAGACACGGATTCGTGGGGGAGGAGGATTCCTCCCCCCTCCCAATCCGCCGGCCAAGGAGGGAGGGGAGTCCTACTAGGACTCCCCCTCCCATGGCGCCTCCCTCCTTTAAAATAGAGGGGAGGGGGCGCCACCCCCTAGCACTCTCCCATAACAAACCCTAGCCGCCGCCTCTCTCCTCCTCCTTCACTCTGCTCCGGCTTAGGCGAAGCCCTGCAGAATTCTCTACTCCACCACCACCACCACACCGTCGTGCTGCTGGGATTCCGTGGAGAAGATCTACTACCTCCTCTGCTCGCTGGAACGGGGAGAGGAAGGTCTACTTAGACTCAGACGCGTGTGACCGATCGGAAGCGCGCTGCCGAAGGCGCCGGAAGGATCGTCCACACCATCTTGAGATCGGCAAGTGATTGACTACATCAACCCCGAGATCTAATCTCGTAACTCTTTCGGTTCTACGAGGGTTAGTACAGATCTATCTCGTTGCACATGTCTAATAGATTAGATCTTGGCTTTTATCTAGATTAGATCTGGGTTTTGTTCGTTCTTGCGGTAAAATATTTTTGTTTTCCATGCTACGAACCCATCAGTGGTATCAGAGCCGTATCTATGCGTAGATCTGTTGCACGAGTAGAACACAATGGTTTTGTGGGCGTTGGTGCTCATGCCGTCTTTTGCTTTGTGCACTTTGCATCTTGCGGTATGGCGGGATGAAGCGGTTCGGGCTAACCTTACATGTCATCGCACATGAGACTTGCTCCACGCTTGACGTGTAACTTGCTTTGCACAAGTGGCTTTGCAGGTGTCTGTCTCTCCCACCATAGTATAGATCCAATTTACACTTTGCACTCGATAGCACTTGTATCAACATTGTGGTTCAGTTTCGTAGGTAAGAACCGTTCTTATTCGAAAGCCCCAAACCACGTAAAACATGCAAAGAAAATTAGAGGCGTCTAACTTGTTTTTGCAGGGGTTTTGTGATGTGATATGGCCGTCATGTGATTGTGATTATATTTGATGTATGCAATGATCCTTGTTGTAATATGGCAACCGGCAGGAGCCTAATGGTTGTCTTTAATTCTGTTAAGACCTGCGTGTCTATTCATCTTGTAATAGCTTTATTCCAAGTAGTTGTAATAGTTGCTGGTGATGATGGACAACCATGAAGCGGCGCCACTGACCTTGACGCAATGATGGTGATGATGGAGATCATGTCCGTGCTTTGGAGATGAAGATCAAAGGCATAAGAAGAAAGGGCCATATCATATCACACTAATTATGAATTGCCTGTGATGTTAATCCTTTATGCATCTTGTATTGCTTAGATCACGACGGTAGCATTATAAGATGATCCCTCTCACTAAATATCAAGTAATAAAAGTGTTCGTCCTTAGTTGGCACTGTTGCTAAGACTCGTCGTCTCGAAGCATCTCGTGATGATCGGATGTGATAGATTCTACATGTGCATACAATGGGTGCAAGCCAGATTTGCACATGCGGAAACTAAGGTTAATCTTGACGAGCCTAGCATGTACAGACATGGTCTCGGAACACGGAATACCGAAAGGTAGAGCACGAGTCATATAAGTGATATGATGAACATGAAGATTGTTCGCCGATGAAACTACATCCTCTCTCGTGAAGATCGGACTTGGTGTAGTGGACTTGGTTCGTGTAATCACTAAGACAATGTGAGGGATGTTGTTTTGAGTGGGAGTTCACCTAGTTAATTTAAGAATTAAAATTGAACTCTATTTATCATAAACTTAGTCTAAACTACTTGCAAATTTGTTGTAGATTATGGCAAATCTCTCCATCAATTTCAATGTGTTCCTAGAGAAAGAAAAACTTAAGAACAATGGAAGCAACTTCACGGACTGGCTCCGTGGTCTGAAGATTGTCCTCAGGGTTGGTCAGATGACCTATGTGCTCGAAGCACCGCTAGGTGACCCACCTGCAGATGATGCCACTGATGACGTAAAGAATGTTTACGCCACTTGGAAAAATCATTACTCCACAGTTCAGTGTGCCATCCTATACGGTTTAGAAACAGAGCTCCAGAAGCGTTTTGAGCACCACGACCCATTCGAGATCATTAAGGAGCTCAAGCTCAATTTTGAGACTCACGCGGCCGTGGAGAGCTATGAGGCCTCCGAAAAGTTCTTTACCTGCAAGATGGAAGAGGGAAGCTCCGTTAGCGAGCACGTGCTCACCATGTCTGGGCACACAAACAAGCTCCAAGAGTTGGGGATAACGATTCCTAATGAGTTAGGGATTCACCGTGTTCTCCAATCACTGCCACCGAGTTATAAGAACTTTGTGATGAACTACAATATGCATTGCATGAACAAGACGTTGCCTGAACTATCGTCCATGCTGAAAACTGCTGAAGTGGAGATCAAGAAGGAGCACCAAGTGTTGATGGTCAATAAGACCACCAATTTCAAGAAACAGGGCAAGCCTAAGAAAAAGGGCAACTTCAAGAAGGATGACAAGAAAGCTGCACTTTGCTAAGAAGCCCAAGGCTGGTCCTAAGCCTGAAACTGAATGCTTCTACTGCAAGGGTGCTGGTCACTGGAAGCGTAACTGCCCCAAGTACCTGGCGGATCTGAAGAACGACAACATCAAGAAGAAAGGTATATTCGATATACATGTTATTGATGTGTATCTTACTAGTAGTCATAGTAGTGCCTGGGTATTTGATACTGGTTCGGTTGCTCATATTTGTAACTCGAAACAGGAGCTGCGGAATAAACGAAGACTGGCAAGAGACGAGGTGACGATGCGCGTTGGAAATGGCTCCAAGGTTGATGTGATCGCCGTCAGCACGCTCCCTCTACATCTACCTTCGGGATTAGTTTTAAATTTGAATAATTGTTATTTGGTGCCTGCGTTAAGCATGAACATTATATCTGGATCTTGTTTATTGCGAGACAGTTACTCTTTTAAGTCTGAGAATAAAGGTTGTTCGATTTATATGAGTAATATCTTTTATGGTAATGCACCTGAGATGAATGGTTTATTCTTATTGAATCTCGATAGTAGTGATACACATGTTCACAACATAGATGCTAAACGAATAAAATTGAATGATAATTCTACATACATGTGGCACTGTCGTCTTGGTCACATTGGAGTGAAGCGTATGAAGAAACTCCATTCTGATGGACTTCTTGAATCACTTGATTTTGAATCACTTGAAAGATGCGAAGCATGTCTAATGGGAAAATGACTAAGACTCCATTCTCTGGAATAATGGAGCGAGCTACGGACTTATTGGAAATAATACATACCGATGTGTGCGGTCCAATGAGTGTAGCATCGCGTGGTGGATATCGTTATGTTCTCACTTTCACGGATGACTTAAGTAGATATGGGTATGTCTACTTTATGAAACATAAGTCCGAAACTTTCGAGAAGTTTAAGGAATTTCAAAGTGAAGTGGAAAATCAACGTAACAAGAAGATTAAGTTTCTGCGTTCTGACCACGGAGGTGAATATCTGAGTTATGAGTTTGGCATGCATTTAAAGAAATGTGGAATACTTTCGCAGTTGACACCATCGGGAACACCACAGCGTAATGGTGTGTCCGAACGTCGTAATCGAACTCTCTTAGATATGGTTCGGTCTATGATGTCTCTTACAGATTTACCACTATCGTTTTGGGGCTATGCATTAGAGACAGCCGCATTCACTTTAAATAGGGCACCATCTAAATCCGTTGAAACGACACCGTACAAATTGTGGTTTGGTAAGAAACCTAAGTTGTCGTTCCTTAAAGTTTGGGGTTGCGAAGCGTATGTAAAGAAGTTACAGCCTGATAAGCTTGAACCCAAAGCAGAGAAATGCGTCTTCATAGGATACCCTAAAGAAACAATTGGCTATACCTTCTATCATAGATCCGAAGGCAAAGTTTTCGTTGCCAAGAATGGATCCTTTCTTGAGAAGGAGTTTCTCTCGAAGGAAGTGACTGGAAGGAAAGTAGAACTCGACGAGGTTATTGAACCTTCTCTCGGAGTTGAGAGTAGCGCAGCACCGGAAGATGTTTTTTGTGCCGCCTGCACCAATTGGAGAGGAAGCTCATGATGGTGATCATGAAACTTCGAACGAAGTTACTACTGAACCTCGTAGGTCAACGAGGGTTCGTACCACTCCTGATTTGTATGACTCTGCCTTGAACGTCATGTTGGTGGACAACACTGATGACCCTGCGACGTATGAAGAAGCTATGGTGAGCCCAGATTCCAACAAATGGCTAGAAGCCATGAAATCCGAAATGGGATCCATGTACGAAAACCAAGTATGGACTTTGGTGGACTTACCGGATGGCCATAAGGCTATCGAGAACAAATGGATTTTCAAAAGAAAAACAGATGCTGATGGTAATGTTACTGTCTATAAAGCTCGACTTGTCACGAAAAGGTTCCGACAAATTCAAGGTGTTGACTACGATGAGACTTTCTCACCAGTAGCGAAGCTAAAGTCTGTAAGGATTTTGTTAGCAATTGCTGCATATTTCGATTATGAAATTTGGCAGATAGATGTCAAAACGGCGTTCCTTAATGGTGACATTGAGGAAGAGTTGTATATGGTACAACCCAAGGGTTTTGTCGATCCTAAAGATTCTAACAAGGTATGCAAACTTCAGCGTTCCATTTATGGACTGAAGCAAGCATCCCGGAGTTGGAATCAACATTTTGATAAAGTAATCAAAAACTTTGGATTTATACAAACTTATGGAGAACCTTGTATTTACAAGAAAGTGAGTGGGAGCTCTATAGCATTCCTAGTACTATATGTAGATGACATATTGTTGATTGGGAATGATATAGAACTTCTTAATAGCGTCAAAACCTATTTGAATAATAGTTTTTCAATGAAGGATCTTGGCGAAGCGGCAATATTCTAGGCATCAAGATTTATAGAGATAGATCAAGACGCCTAATAGTGCTTTCACAAAGTACATAATTAGACAAAGTTCTAAAGAAGTTTAGAATGGAAGAGAGCAAGAAAGGGTTCGTGCCCATGTTGTCAGGTAAGACCTTGAGTAAGACTCAAAGTCCGGCTACGGCAGAAGATAGAGAAAAGATGAATAATATTCCCTATGCCTCGGCCATAGGTTCTATCATGTATGCCATCTTTGTGTACAAGACGGATATAGCACATCTTTAGTTTGACTAGCGGATATCAAAGTGATCTGGAATGGAGCCTTTGGACAGGTCAAGAATATCCTAAAGTACTGAATAGGACTAAGGATATGGTTCTTTCTTATGGAGGTGATGAACAGCTTGTTGTAAAGTTACACTAATGCTAGTTGGAACACCGATCCGGATGACTCGAAGTCCGCATGGATCGTATTTATTTTGAATGGTGCTGCGGTGAAATTTGGAGGAGTGCCAAGCAAAGCGTTGTGGCGAAATCTTCAACTGAATCGGAATACATAGCTGCTTCGGAGGCTGCACAAGAAGCCATATGGATGAAGGAGTTCATTACTGAACTTGGCGTGGTTCCCAGTGTGTTGGACCCGATGGCCATCTACTGTGACAAAACAGGTGCCATAGCTAATGCACAGGAGCCAAGGTCACATAGCAAGCTGAAGCACATCAAGCTACGTTTCCATGCTATTCGCGAGTATGTCCGAGATGGTGACATAAAGATTTGCAAAGTACACACTGATCTGAATGTGGCAGATCCGTTGACTAAACCTCTGCCTAGAGCAAAGCATGACCAACACCAGAACGCCATGGGTGTTAGGTATATTACCATGTAATCTAGATTGTTGACTCTAGTGCAAGTGGGAGACTGTTGGAGATATGCCCAAGAGGCAATAATAAAAGTGGTTATTATTATATCTTTGTGTTTATGAGGAATGTTTACATCCCATGCTATACTTGTATTATAAGGAAACACTAATACATGTGTGTTTTGTAAACGTAAAAGAGTCCCTAGTAAGCCTCTTGTGGAACTAGCTTGTTGATTAATTGATGATCATGGTTTCCTGATCATGGACATTGGATGTCATTAATAACAAGTTTATATCATTAGGAGAATGATGTGATGGACACACACCCATAGTAAGCGTAGCATAAGATCAAGTCATTAAGTTCGTATTGCTATAAGCTTTCAAATGCATAGTAACCTAATCCTTCGACCATGAGGTTATGTTAATCACCATCACCGGATGGGTACTTTGATGACATCAAACACCGCTTAGAATCGGGTGGTTATAAAGGTGTCATTGGGTATTCTGAAAGTATGTGTTGAAGCGCATGGACCAAGATTGGGACTTGTCCATCCATATGACGGATAGATATGCTCTGGGCCCTCTCGGTGGAATGTCATCTAGTTAGCATGCAAGCATGTGACTGGGTCACAAGGGATGACATAACATGGAACGAGTAAAGAGTACTTATCAGTAACGAGGTAGAACTAGGTATGGAGATACCGACGATCAAACCTCGGATAAGTAGAATATCATGTGACAAAGGGAATTGGTTTCGTATGTTAATGGTTCTATCGATCACGAAGTCATCGTTGAGTATGTGGGAGCCGTTATGGATCTCCAGATCCCGCTGGTGGTTATTGATCGGACAGGTGTCTTCATCATGTCTGCATATTCACGAACCGTAGGGTGACACACTTAAGGTTCGAAGTTGTTTTAAGTAGATATGGAATGTGCATTGGAGACCGAATGTTGTCCGGAGTCTCGGATTGGATCCGGGACATCACGAGGAGATCCGGAATTGTCCGGAGAATAAGATTCATATATTGGGGATCATTTTCTAAGTTAGGAAATGTTCCAGAGTATTTGTATGGGGATTCTAGAAGGTTTCGGAATGTTCCGGAAGGTTCTAGTAGATTTCTTGGAGTTTGCTTGAAAACCAAGAAAGGATCAAGGAGTCTTTGTGGGGCAAGACACGGATTCATGGGGGAGGAGGATTCCTCCCCCGCCCTCCCAATCCGCCGGCCAAGGAGGGAGGGGAGTCCTACTAGGACTCCCCCTCCCATGGCGCCTCCCTCCTTTAAAATAGAGGGGAGGGGGCGCCACCCCCTAGCACTCTCCCATAACAAACCCTAGGCGCCGCCTCTCTCCTCCTCCTTCGCTCTGCTCCGGCTTAGGCGAAGCCCTGCAGAATTCTCTACTCCACCACCACCACACCGTCGTGCTGTTGGGATTCCATGGAGAAGATCTACTACCTCCGCTTTTGGAGCAGGGAGAGGAAGGTTTGCCGACCGCACGTGTGACCGATCATGAAGCCGAACGCGGCGCCGGAAGGATCGTCCACACGATCTTGAGATCGGCAAGTGATCGACTACATCAACCCCGAGATCTAATCTCGTAACGCTTTCGGTTCTACGAGGGTTAGTACAGATCTATCTCGTTGCACATGTCTAATAGATTAGATCTTGGCTTTTATCTAGATTAGATCTGGGTTTTGTTCGTTCTTGCAGTAAAATATTTTTGTTTTCCATGCTACGAACCCATCAATATAGAACACATGCCTATGATTATTTAGTACTTGAATGCTTTACCTTATTTATCTGCAAATGCCCTATATCTTGATTGTCATATTAATTGTCTTGTCCATGCAACGCCCGTCCATCCATCCCTACGCCTACCGCGCTTTAATCTTACTATTTACTACAATTGTTACTACTTTCTTTACATTTACTACTGCTATTATAAAACTGTTGCTACTAATAAAATACTGCGAGCAAGATTGTTTCCAGGTGCAGCTGAATTGACAACTCAGTTGTTAAGGCTTATAAATATTCTTTGGCTCCCCTTGTGTCGAATCAATAAATTGGGTTTTACTTCCCTCGGAGACTATTGTGATCCCCTATACTTGTGGGTCATCACTGGCCTACGAACGATCTTCATGGAGGAAACTCCTAGATTTTGGCTATGAGTTGATTAAACACTAGCAGCAATGCTATAGTAGGTAAGATTCTTGGCACTCCCAGGTAGCTATAATCATGCTGGAATCACTCCTCTGGCTGTTATGAGTAATCATTATGCAAAACAAACAAAGACCTTAGTGATGCCATGAGTGTCCATCACAGCTCGATAAACTGTTAAAAATCTTTGGCATGCTCTCAATTACTCAAGAACTGAAATTCTTGAAGGACAATGAATAGAAAACTAGTGCTTGAAAAGTCATGATTTATTGATGTGGGAGAATTGAGATACTCTAGTGTATATGCTTTTCATGACAACTCTCTGATACGTCATAAACGTATCTATAATTTTTGATGTTCCATGCTTGTTTAGTATCTACTTTGCTTTGCTTTGTCAACACTTTGAGGTGTTTTTATATGTTTTCTAGGACTAACCTATTAACAAGTTGCCACAGTGCTAGTTGCTTGTTTTCTTCTGTTTTTGGTTCCAGAAAAGCCAGAAAATGAATATTCTTGGAATTAGACAGGATAAAAGCCAAAGTCAATATTTCACTGAGGGGAACACGGAGCCAGAAGACGAGACGGAGAAGGGCCTCGAGGGGGCACACACCCTGGTCGTGCGGCCTGGCCTGGCCCGTGCCTGGGGGTTGCAGCCGCCTCGGGCACCCCCTCGGCCTCCCCTTTCGCCTATAAGAAGCCTCTGATGCAGAAACCCTAAAGAATCCGGGGAGAAAGCCACGAAAACCTCCACAGCATCGCCGCCACCAAAGGGGAGATTCGGGAGACAGAAAGTCTCTGTTCTGGCACCCTGCCGGGACGGGGAAGTGCCCCCGGAGCCATCTTCGTCGATCTACACCACCATCTCCATCGCCATTGCTGATTCCCATGATGAGGAGGGAGTAGTTTTTCCTCGAGGCTAAGGGATCTACCGGTAGCTATGTGTTCATCTCTCTCCCTATGCGTGATCTTATTGAGATCATGAGCTTTGTAATCTATAGATCTATTCTGCTACTCAAGTGCTTTAATGAATCTATGCTTATCCCCACGTGTGTGAAGTTGACAGTGTGCACACCGTGTGGCACTTTGGCTAAGGTTACATAAATACTTGTTATGAGATATATTTGGAGTTGGATGTCTCTATGAAATTCTGGTGTTTGTTCGAACCATCTAGCGCTCAAGGTGACAGTGTGGGGTTATCTAGATGGGGAAGGCGGACTTTGAGGAGTGTTGTTATAGCCCTACCATGGATTAGAGTGTCCAACCGAAGAGTAGTTCAGAGTAGTATCATGAAGAGAAGATATTTATATGAGAGTGTTCACTAGCGAAAGTATGATCCCTAGGCCTTGTTTCTAAACATTAAAACACTGTTTGCAACTAGATCTGTTACATGTTTGCTTGCTTCCATCTTTTTTCCTTTAGTCTTTTCCTCCCATCAAGCCCTTTTCTGGCACCATTGTCTTATATCCATACCACTTGTATTTCACTATCTCTTCGCCAAACTAGTGAACCTATACACCTGATAAGTGTATTGGGTGTGTTGGGGACACAAGAGACTTCTTGTATCTTGATTGTAGGGTTGCTTGAGAGGGATACCTTTGACCACTTCCTCCCTGAGTTCGATAAACCTTGGGTAATCCACTTAAGGGAAACTTGTTGTTGTTCTACAAACCTCTGCACTTGGAGGCCCAACAACTGTCTACAAGAATAGAAGTGCGTAGACATCACTCTCACACTCTCAATTTACATGATTACACTTTATTGTTCAAAGGCAAGCCTATGAGTTGATTATATGACATGGAATAAAGTTTACTCGTATAATATGCTTGCCATTACTCTATCTATGCTAAAGTTTTTCAGATTTATGAAAGTGGAGGAAACATGAGACTACCAATCATGAGTAAGATCACCATCTCGTTATTTTAGTTTAAATGCTGAGTTCCTTTTTGATTTTGGTTTTCTTACTCGGTGATGATCAAGTTTAAGCTTGGGAAGGTTGATGGCTCTAGAATATAGCCATCTACGTCCACATTTAAACTGGATATTATTCATATTTTTTATGAAATATCTCTCTAAACCCTGCCACTAATGCCTAATAATCAAAGGGGTATGCAATCCTTCCTTTCTATTTTTTCCTGCGCAGAGAATGTTGTTTGAAGATGGGAATCACTACATTAAAGTCAAAGATACGAGATTTCCAACAACCAGAAGAAACCAGGAGCTGTGAAGCGGAGGCAGACGCTTTAAATTTTTGTGTGTACGAGATTAGAATAACTTCAAAATAACTGACATAATTTTTGATTTTTCCTGATCAAAAAAATATATGAAAAAGAAAGGAGGTACACAATTTTTGGGATTTATGGTTAAATAAGAAAAAGAAGAAAACAGGGGTTCTGTTGAATTTCAAGTATTTAGTTTCACCAAGAAGATACGGAGACTTGCTTCACATTTGGAATTGCACAAAAAATATTTTTCATCCGAAAGAGGTCTACGAATACTTTTGGGAAAACGTCGACGTTTGCTAGCTTATTTGGCAAAGAAAAATAGAGTACGTGTATAGTTGGCACCACCACTGCTAGGTCAAACAGAACAACTTTCATGAAGGGGCCCTATAAAAAGAAGCCTCGGGCGATGAGAAAACCATCCTACCTCGCCCTAAAGTCTCTGCCCCAGATCACCAGCCGCCTCTAGATCTCAAAACCCTTCTCCATCTCCATAGCCATATTCCACCACTTGTAATAGTAGATCTCTTCTTTGATTAGCGACATTGTAAGACTATTTTCTATCAATCGCATGATTTCCATTACAATGTTCGTGATTGTTGATCTCATCTCTATGTGTCAGTAATTCTCCTTGGACTAAGGGCTTCGACCTATCCATGTAGCGTTTATGCATGTTATTTATCATAGATGGGATCGTGTATTAGTTTGTATGACTTGATGATTATTGTATCCTCTCTTGCCTCAATCTAAGTACTTGTTAGGTATCCAAGACCCCGAGGGTTGAGCCAGGTATAGGGAGTATGAGTAATGACTGATCTGCAGGTTAGGAACCCTAGTGACGGAAGGGGTAGTACGGTTGTATGTGAGGGATTTACTTGGATTAACGGTGACATCACTATGCATATCATTAGTTCTCTTTCTTCTATGGATGAGACTAGTAGGTTATTGCTATAAGCGGTTGCGGAGGCAATAGCAATTATGGATGCACTGCCCACATATAATTTATCTTGCTCTAACAATTACATGCATACTTTATCTTTATCTTTTATTCCCATCATAGATTTTGCATAGCTACAGGTGAAACCGAACACCCTAGGCCCTCTCTCTCCATCATCGACAACAAAAAAAAGATGCAAACTCTTGGTCCGGTAAAAACACAAAAGGAATTCTAAAAATCCCGAAGGTCTATTAAAGTAACTTCACTACGCATATGCTTCTCGAGGATTCGATAACCTAGGTCTACTAGGGAAAAAGAAGCTATACTACATCTGTAATCCGGATCGAAGGTATCAGCGGCGGCCAGCCCCCCATGTGGTGGGAGCCCATTTGGTGGCCGGTGGCCTCCCTGGCCTTCCCTAGGGCGGTAGTCCCCTCTTGGGCCTCCTTTGGTGAGGCCCAATTACGTGAGCTGCCCCTAAAATCCAATTTAAATAACATTTTCTAAGATTAATTCATTTATTTAATATTAAAAACATATTATTTAAATCCTATCACTCCAAAACACCTTTTGGACCCCTCCGATCATCATTGGATATCCCCGAAACACTTTCGATATCTCCCTGGAACAATTCCTGACATGGGTATGAATATTTGGATCCTTATGATTAGTTACCCGTGTTACATGATGACTCATGCCCCATGAAGCCCGAGAAGAAGGCCCACAAAGCATCCGGCAAAAGGCGTAGTTTGCTAGATAAGGAAATAGAAATTGACATTGTATTAGTGTTGTAATTGTAAGATTGTAACCTACCCGTACATGGCCTCGAGACCCAGCCTATTATATATAGGTTGGGAGGAGCCAACGGAGAGGCATGAAAAAAGCCTTGAGCGATCTATAATCGACTTGACCATAAGCAATCAGGTGATTTCGACTCCCTTGTTTTTCTGATCAGCTGACGAAATCCCCAGCATTCTCTTTTCCACGAAACCCTAAGTCCATAATCATGGGCATTGCCGAGGTTACGCATCAACAATTGGCACTGTCTGTGGGAACTCTGGATGCTGGAGTCATGGATTCGGTGGCTCCCTCTCCATCAAGCAACAATCCAGTAGAACGGATCCACACCCCCACCCCTGTCTTGGTCCCCACCAACTTCAATGGCGGATCTGATCTTATCATCGGAAGTTTCCACTTTCTCATGGAGGAACCCTAAGAACCTACCCTATGAGACCCGTGGGCCTCAACAGCAGTACCTATAGCGATACCGGCGACTTCTATTGATTCGTCTGAAGAAGTCGTGCTCCAGACGGTAAACATCGAAGAAAACACTAAAAACTCAGTAGATCTAGGGGATCTGGACGATCTATACGACAGTCTCTCCTTCGGGTTAGATGCCCAGGTAACACCAACACGTGGCTCAAGTCCACCATATAATGATCCCGAGGAAAGCGACGAATACATCGACTTCGGAATCGGGATGTCTGAAATTTACCCAGAACAAACCCCGCATGATTTCATGGACAGTGTCTCTTGCGGGTCCAGTAAAAATAGCAGTAGCCCATACCTCACACATCACCAAGTGTGCATGATCATTGGAGAAACAACATCGACACTGCGCGACTCCAACAGTAACCCACTCCTTGACCCTAATGATATTTTGTCAGATGATAATGCAGAAAACCACAGAAACAGGGAAGATCCACCCAATAATCAAGTCATACCAAGATGAGAAGAACCACGCGAAGGTGAGTGGCAAACTCTTTGGCTATCCGCCAAAGCATGGAAAAAAAGCCGATGAATCCAGCCTCCGACGGGCGTAGCTAAGCTCCACCTGAGGATCAGGAAGCGTGACTGGGGGTACACCACCAAGAAGAAGAACATCGCGGCTAGAGAATATACCCGAAGCAGAAAGAAATGAGATGGCTCGAAACCTCGATCCATCATTTATGTTGATAGACCAAGAAGGACACATAAGAGCAAAAATGGTGCAAGCCGCAATTGTCGCTGCCCACACCTATCTAATCACAACTCAACCGGCATCCGATGATCCCCGTGCGGCCTGATGACCCACAAGTATAGGGGGTGTATCGCAGTATTTTCGAGGGAAGTGAAACCCAATTTATTGATTCGACACAAGGGGAGCCAAAGAATATTTATAAGCCTTAACAACTGAGTTGTCAATTCAGTTGCACCTGGAAACAATCTTGCTCACAGCAGTTTATCAAGATGTAATAGTTTTGTAGTAGGAATAGTAAAGTAACAAAGCAAAAGACGGTAGTAACAAAAGCAGTAAACAGTGGGATTCGAGTGCGGTAGGCATAGGGATGGATGGACGGGCGTTGCATGGACAAGACAATTCACATAGCAATCAGAACATAGGGAAATTGCAGATAAATAAGATAAAGCATCCAAGTACTAGATAATCCTAGGCATGTGTTCCATATATAGTCATACGTGCTCGCAATGAGAACTTGCACAACATCTTTTGTCCCAGCCCGTTTGCGGGGCCTCTAGGAACTACTAGCAATTAAGGTGCTCCTTTTAATAGAGCACGAGCAAAGCATTAACACTCTATGAACACATGTGATCCTCACATCAAAGCCATTCCTTCGGTTATCGATTTACATCGCCGGGGCCATAGGTTTTGGACAACAACGTGTGTATACAACTTGCAGATAAGACCAAAAACAATACTATCATAATGAATCAATAACATGTTCAGATCTAAAATCATGGCACTCAGGCCCTAGTGACAAGCATTAAGCACAACAAGTCGCAACAAAGTCATAAAGCACTAATAAAAGATACTAGGCACCATGCCCTAACAATCTGATGCCATTACATGAACGATCTCATCCAATCCCTACCATCCCCATAGCCTACAGCGGGGGATTACTCACTCATAGATGCGGGAAACATGGATGGTCGATGGAGAAGCGATGGTGATGATGATGGCGATGATCTCCTCCAATTCCCCGTCCCGGCAGGGTGCCAGAATGGAGTTTCTGGTGCTGTTTTGTGGAATCTAGTGGTGGCGGCGGAGCGGAACTCCTTCTGGAAAAACGTCGAACCCCCCGGAGTTTTTAGGTCAGAAGGCTTCTTATAGGCGAAGAGGGAGACCTGTGGGTGCCTAGGGCCACCACACCATGCCCTGGCGCAGCCAGGCCCAACCCGCGCCTGGGGGATTATGGCCAGCCCCTGGCCCTCCTCCGTCTCGTATTCTGGCTCCTGGAGTCTTCTGGAAAAATAGGCACTTTGGCTTTTGTCCGGTCCAATTTCAAGAATATTGATTTTCTGACGTTCCTGGAACCAAAAACAGCAGAAAACAGGCAGCTGGCACTGTGGCTCTTGTTAATAGGTTAGTCCAAGAAATCATATGAAAAGTACTCCAAAGTGTGGACAAAACACAAGAAAGTGGATAAAACCAAGCATGGAGCATCAAAAATTATAGATACATTTGCAATGTATCAACATCCCTAAGCTTAACTCCTGCTTGTCCTCGAGTAGGTAAGTGATAAAAAGAAAGAATAATTTTTGAGGTGACATGCACCATCAAAGACTTGATCAAAATATTTGTAAAACATTCAAAGATGGGATCATAGTACCTCGATCATAACATGAAAGACAAAGTTCTAGCAATAAGACAAAGAGACTATGATGCAACATGAAAAGGCACAAACAAAAGATTCATGAATAACAATGCCTTGCAAGACGTTTGTTTGTTTCACATAAAGAAAACATAGCATAGTGGCATTCAGCTTGTCCCTCATAGAGTAGCAAACATAAATGCATAGGACACCTTCAAAGTTTACAAGAGTGACTAGATACAAATAGTTTAAAACAAGCAATATCAAGGTATGCATCAATCAACAAGTCTTGGGACAATGCACATAGAACTAAGAATGGCCACTATGCTCTCAAGAAAGTGCTCATAGAATGTGTAGAGACTCAACAAGGAAAACGGAAAAGGTTTTGAAAAGTTTGAAAGGCTTCCAAATGCTGAAAGTATGGTACTCATTAGCTTTGAGCTCTCATTGCCCCTATCATAAGCATCTTTAAATGGTTAAGGTTAAAGTGACACAACTAAGAGGATATGCTTGACAAGTTATAAATCGAAGTCTCATGCCCCTTACTTACGAAGACCGATCCTCATGCTACTCAACTTCAGTCACAAGTAAGCTCTTGTCATTGTAAGTATATATGTATCATAGCGAACCGCCAATGGGGTACCCCTTGCACATGATACAGGAGTTATCCCATAATCAAAATGACAAGGCAAGCAGACAATGAGCATCTCAGTGGTCTTTTTATTTACTATGTGCACAGATTTTTATTGAGCATGCTTCATAGAATGCTCATTATGGTTATGCTGCAAGTTTCCACCATGATTAGGCATGGCTTAGGCTAGCAGCCTAGGCATTTCTCTAACATACATACAAACTCCATGATCTTACAAGTTCCACTTTTATTTCACACCGCCGGGATCCATAAGAAAAAGAACATGATATCAACGAGGTACTAAGTACCAATGCAATGTTGAAAGCGTTCCCCATGATACATGGTTCTGCTAACTTCAAATTATAAAGCGCAAGCATATACGCAACAAAGAAGGACGCAGTGGTTCAGGTTTATTAAGTGCAAGAAAATAAATTGTCCCATCAAGCTCGTGAGAGCTTTACTAACTAACTTTCTCATAACAAGCAAACATTTTATTCGGAAGAAAACAAGGCATAATGAATATGCACGGAAGTAGCAAATTATGTTAATAGGTAGGTATGGTGGACACTTTGGCAATATTTAGTTTTAGGGAGTTGGAAACATGAGTAACACATACTCAGTGAAGGTGAAGGCTAGCAATAGTAAGGGAGCGACAAACGAGAGAGCAATAAGGGACATAATCATGCGGAGCGACAAAACATCATTGGTCAAAGCATAAAGTGATACTACAAGTTGAAAACTAAAGGATCATAAAGGCTTAAGGTGACTTGAGATAGTCATAACATGGTGTGAGCATGGGCCAAGTCAACCCAAATAAAGCATCAAAGGAGAATACCACTATACTTATGCTTTAATATGCTAAAACAACACATGATTCATCCAAGGCACATTAAGCAATCTCAATTTTTTATAACAAGTCATGCTACAGCAAAGAATACTAAGCATAAAGCCAAAACAATATCAAGCATGACATGACAAAGCATAGGCCACAATCAAAAACAAGCTCTCTTTACCACTTAAGCTTCCTACTATTTTCCAATCCAAACCAAACTATTTGAACACCAATGTATGAAAGAGGAGGTCCAACCAATTTATTCAGAAAACTAAGCAAACCACGCAAACTAAAAACAAAAACGAAAATGAAAAAAAGAAGACGCTCCAAGAATAACACAACTATGCATGAAACAATAAAAATGAAGTGTTTGGAAGAAACCTGGGATTTTTATTGATGAAGAAGGGGATGCCTTGGGCATCCCTAAGCTTTGACGCTTGTACTTCTTGGATATTTATTGGTGTGACACGCATGTCATCCCCAAGCTTGAGCTTTAGTCCATCCTTCATCTTATTACTCATTCCTTCCATACACCTGAAAATTTTCCTTCATACAAAACTTCACACAATCTTTATTAGCAACATTAGTGCACTCAAGATAAATAAGTCTTAAGGTTAAGTTCTAACAGAAAATAAACTTCCATTAGAACACTAGCTACTGTATCACTTCCCTCAAAAAGCTCAATTCCCCAAAAGAACTCAAAAAGGAACCAACAAGAAGCAAATGCAGAAAATGGCAGAAATATATCAAAACAGACCAGCAGGTAAAGACGAATTTTTTCGAAGAGCTTCTGTTGCTCAAATCAAAAAGTGTTGAACTAACGAAAGTTAAATAACAACCTGGGGCAGAAGCACAAAAATTCACGCCTCAAAAAGACGTTCAGAGATTTTACACGAATTTTGATGGTGAAGCACAGAAATCTGTTTCGGGACAGCAACTTTCCCAATCATTACTTCACTCTCATTAGAGGTTACTCTTGGCACAAAAAGCAAATAAAAAGGATAAGGAGAGGTTATTACTGAAGTAATAATTCCAATACTCATCTAAAACTTTTGGGTTATCTCCCAATAAGTACTTTTATTTAACGCCTTTAAGTTAGGCATAAGCAAAAACTAAAATGGATAGAATAGAAGTAAGCGGAGATAATCAAGGTGAAAATATTGTTTTGTTCAATGAAATCCTTTTGTTAACAAGGTTGATCAGGTCTTGTTACCAAAACAATTTCATATGAGACAAAACTTTGTATTCCACTAATTATTTTGTTACCTCAACCTTGAGAAATGGTCCCAATCATAATAGTTTCACATTTTTCTCTTGGTATGGGACAATATATTTCTCCAACTTGAATGCCCTCAACATGTTCAATTGAATTCAAACCATAAGTCCTTTCAATATTCTTGGGGAAATAGACAGTATGTTCCTTGTCATTAACATTGAAGGTCACCTTCCCTTGATTACAATAAATAACAGCTCCTGCAGTATTTAAGAAAAGGTCTCCCAAGAATAATAGACATATTATCATATTCAGGCATAATAGTTTGAGAGGATGCTCTCATAAGAAATATGAGTTGAAGTAAGAGAGAGCATCAAGAAGCAAATTCAAAACACATTTAAGTCTAGCCCACTTCCTATGCATAGGAATCGTGTATGCAAATAAATTCACAAAGAACAAAGTGACAAGCATAGGAAGATAAAACAAGAGTAACTTCAAAACTTTCAGCACATAGAGAGGTGTTTCAATACCATGAAAACTTATACAACCATATTTTCCTCTCTCATAATAATTTTCAGTAGCCTCATGAATAAACTCAACAATATAACTATCACATAAAGCATGTTTTTCATGATCTACAAGCACTAGAGCTTTATTATAAACATTTTCAAAAGAATCCTCAGGAACATAACATTCATCCTCCTTTAGTAAGCATGGAGGACAATCAAATAATGTAAGGGATAAAGAGTTACTCTCATTAGAAGGTAGGCATGGGTAGCTAATCCATTCTTCCTCCTTTTGTTCATCACTCTCCTCCTCTTTTTCATCTAATGAGATTTCAGGTTCATCAATTTCTTCTTCCATAGGATCCTGCAAGGCATTAGTCTCTTCCATTTGTGGAAAGCATCTATTAAAATATTCAAGAACATAGCCATTTTCATCCTTGTAATTATCAAAGCAAAATTTAAGTATACCATAAACCTCATATTTGTAAGGTGAATCATCAATATTTTCAAGCAAACTAGCAAGTTTGAAAGCACCCTTCCAAGCAATAAATTCTTCAATTTGTTCCGCATCATAAAAGTCATAAATTCCTTTAGCATAGGAAGATATGGTATCATTATCATTATACTCACATTGAAAAGGGAGGTGTTTATACCTCTTTCTGCAACAAGATTCATCACAGCAATAAGTAGCATTATAAATAGAGCACACGTTTCTAGCAATGGTATACAATCTATAAATTTGTTCCCATAAGTGTTTCCCTTTTTGTGACAAGCGGTGTTCCTTATAATAATATTTTTGATCTTCCGTGAACCCACCTTGCCAATAAGCTTTAGTTTCAAAGAAACCAACCATTGACAACAAGCATGATAAGGCAACAATAACAGACCAACAAAAATAACAACTAGAGTAGAAACTACCTTTTTGTATTTTTGATAAAGAAACAAGCAAACAAGGAGAAAATAAACTTAGCTTGAACAATAGTGAATCCAAGTGGACTTGATAAATAAAGCTATGCTCCCCAGCAACGGCGCCAGAAAATAGTCTTGATGACCCACAAGTATAAGGGGTGTATCGCAGTATTTTCGAGGGAAGTGAAACCCAATTTATTGATTCGACACAAGGGGAGCCAAAGAATATTTATAAGCCTTAACAACTGAGTTGTCAATTCAGCTGCACCTGGAAACAATCTTGCTCACAGCAGTTTATCAGTAGCAACAGTTTTGTAGTAGGAATAGTAAAGTAATAGTAGTAGTAAAGCAAAGACAGTAGTAACAAAAGCAGTAAACAGTGGGATTCGAGTGCGGTAGGCATAGGGATGGATGGACGGGCATTGCATGGACAAGACAATTCACATAGCAATTAGAACATAGGGCAATTGTAGATAAATAAGATAAAGCATCCAAGTACTAGATAATCCTAGGCATGTGTTCCATATATAGTCATACGCTCGCATAATGAGAACTTGCACAACATCTTTTGTCCTGCCAGCCCGTTTGCTTGCGGGCCTCTAGGGAACTATGGCAATTAAGGTGCTCCTTTTAATAGAGCACCGAAGCATTAACACTCCGTGAACACATGTGATCCTCACATCAAAGCCATTCCCTTAGGTTATCCGATTTACGTCGCCGGGGCCATAGGTTCGGACAACAACGTGTGTATACAACTTGCAGATAAGACCAAAAACAATACTATCATAATGAATCAATAACATGTTCAGATCTGAAATCATGGCACTCGGGCCCTAGTGACAAGCATTAAGCACAACAAGTCGCAACAAAGTCATAAAGCACTAATAAAAGATACTAGGCACCATGCCCTAACAATCTGATGCCATTACACGAACATCTCATCCAATCCCTACCATCCCCATAGCCTACAGCGGGGGATTACTCACTCATAGATGGGGGAAACATGGGTGGTCGATGGAGAAGCGATGGTGATGATGATGGCGATGATCTCCTCCAATTCCCCGTCCCGGCAGGGTGCCAGAACAGAGTTTCTGGTGCTGTTTCGTGGAATCTGGTGGTGGCGGCGGAGCGAAACTCCTTCTGGAAAAACATCGAACCCTCCGGAGTTTTTAGGTCAGAAGGCTTCTTATAGGCGAAGAGGGAGACCGAGGGGGTGCCTGGGGCCACCACACCATGCCCTGGCGCGGCCAGGCCCAACCCGCGCCTGGGGGGTGTGGCTAGCCCCTGGCCCTCCTCCGTCTCGTATTCTGGCTCCTGGAGTCTTCTGTAAAAATAGGCACTTTGGCTTTTGTCCCATCCAATTCTGAGAATATTCATTTTCTGACTTTCCTAGAACCAAAACCAGCAGAAAACAGGCAGCTGGCATTGTGGCTCTTGTTAATAGGTTAGTTCAAGAAATCATATGAAAAGTACTCCAAAGTGTGGACAAAACACAAGAAATTGGATAAAACCAAGCATGGAGCATCAAAAATTATAGATACATTTGCAATGTATCACGGCCCTTCATTGATCTATTCTCATGAACCTTGGTACAGTGGGAGCATACCTCACACAAGGAGAACAAGGAGTCACGCAACAAACTAACATATCCCCACACTGTCGTAGCAGCCCTTGGCCTATGGGGCACACCCGACGATCACAGTCACCACATCGGGTGAACTTTTCAAACGTTGAGCCACGTGATGATGCAAGAAACAACATCACACAACGCAGGATCAACAGATCAAGGGAAGAGCGCAACAGCCGAAGATATTACAACAGGAAAGTGAGGATGAGTACGAACTATGTGGAGCCAGATGCTTTACCCAGCAGGTTCGCAAAACACTGGTGCCCAAAGATTTCAAACTTCCTCACAATTGCCAAAAATATGACGGCCTATAGGAACCCGGAGATTGGTTGGAAGACTATCTGGCAACTATCAAATTACAAGGTGGTTCCAAGGCTACCGTAATGCAAAGCCTACAACTACACCTAAGCGGTGCAGCACGGTCATGGCTCATGCAGTTACCCGAAGAATCCATCAGTAGTTGGATTGACCTCGAGCACAAGTTCATCAAAAACTTCACGTCCACATTCAAGCGACCCGCATCATTGGAGCAGTTACGAGCATGCAAGCAAAAACCAGGAGAATCGATACGAGCATTTATTCAGCGATGGAACATCATGAAGAATTCAGCCAAAACTATGTTGAATGAAAGAGCAATTGACACATTTAATGATGGCCTTCGCTGAAGAGAATTCATCGAGGAACTAGGGCAAGTAAAGCCTAAAACAATATCGTGGCTAATGGATATAGCTAACCGCTGGGCAGATGGTGAAGTCGCGGTAAACAATAAGCAAGGGAGCTCACCCGAGGAAGATAGGGACAAACACAATAACGATAGGAGGAGACGCAGCAATGATGGATATGGTGGGCCGAGCTATGTTGTGGCTGGTTTTTCAGGGGAGAGCAGCCGAAGAAACGATGATCTCGACAATGGGTACCGCATCAGCAGAGAGGACGCCGGCGGAAGCAATTCTGCACAACGGTACAAACCAAGGGCGCATGAGCCGCCAATGTCCCCACTACACATGCTGGAGGGAACCTGCAATATGCACTTCTACGTCAACTCCATAGGAAGGAGGCGATCGAACCACCTCATGAATGATTGTCGTACTTTCCTGGAGATGCAGAAAGTATACAATGCAAAGGCAGTCGAAGCAGCAAACCAAGGATACGCCACCACACCAGGGACCTTAGCCCTTGGCACACCACCTCCAGTACAACCTCCAGCAGGACAACCGGAACCTGCAAGAAACAAAAATCAGGAAGACGAATATCCATGATCTAGAAAAGCAATGTCCATGATCCAAAAGGGGCACCCATCTAACAAGGTTCAAAAACTGATCACACGACAAGTCACTATGGCGGAAACATCACCACCACTGATGAGTGCATATTTGCATCATGTTTTACATTATCATTTTGCATTGTAGATGTAGGATCTTGGTATTTTACGGCGCTCGTGCACACATTTTATGTCTGTTTTCAACAGGATAAGGACAGATGATGGATCCAATGGATACAATGCTTGGAGCAGTTGTACTATGGAGAAAAGGAGTCAAAAACAACATAAATCGCTTATTTGGGAAATATTAATAATACCAGAAGAAAACCATAAGGAAACAAAGAAGGCGGAGAGTTCAACGACCAACTATACGACCGGAGCAAATTTTCTGGCTATATAGCTCCGTCCGTATAGTTGGCGCCGCCTCCGCCTCCTCAAATAGTTTCACCCCGTGCAACTGGTTCGGAGAGACGACATACAGAAAACCCAGAAATCATAGAAACCTCACCTCTAGAAGGCATCTAGAGGGGGAACTCATCCACCAGGGATCCATCTTCGCCCTGCGCAGATCCGAGAGGCTAAGGCATCGATCTTCATCATCCACCACTACATCACCACCATCTCCATCCATCCCATCTACATCTTGTCTAGATCTTATTGTAATTTCCGTACTCGTTGTGGATTTATACAAGTATTATTCATCTATGATAGATTCCATTGTTATTGCTTTGATGTTGATTGCCTCCATGTCTGAGTAGATCATTACTTCTTGGGGAGATGGAGAAACCCTAGTATGAGATTGAAATAAGATAAAGTCTATTATGATATTCATTGTTGTGGCCATGTGTTAGATTTTCTACATCTTGATGTTGAGAGAAGTCGAACTCTCAATATTTGCCTCGCGTGGGGACTTGATGGAGGAAACTACTTATTGGTAGACGGAGGTATGCTAGCACTTACAGTGAATATAAAGCTATTGGCACCCCTTACGTATCAACTTGGGAAACCGAGGAAACCCTAGTTGATGCAAAGGTAAGAGTTCACATGGATCGTGATGGCTTAAAAGAACTCCTTGAAAGGAAAGACCATAAGCCAAGACTGATCCGTTGGATTCTTTCACTTCAAGAATTTGAGTTGCAGATTATGCAAAGGCAAGAAATAAAGATGTTAGATGTAGTGTCCATGATTTCACAACAAGACACCAATCTTGTTGAGAGGAACCTTAGTCCTAGTGATTTTCATTTACGAGAATTATTCAATGAATTAAGATCAATTCCTCTAAGAGAGAAGAAGTCTTTGTTGTTGGAGGAACTTTTCATCCCCGAATAAACAAATGGTAAGTGCAAGGTAAGTGTTCTTACCCAAATAAGTGATTTGGTTTCACAATTTTTACTTTTGAAAATTCTGCCTTTGAGTTCCTTGTGTTTTTTGAAGTTTTAGAGGGGTTTTACCAACTATACGGGCAGCACTATACGACCGGAGAGGAAGCTCCCACCGTATAGTTGGTCGTTAAACTCTCTATATCACCTTTGTGAAATTGTTTTCGATATCTGAGCCTATACGGTCGCAACTATATGACCGGAGCCAAAATTCCGGCTGTATAGTTGGTCGTTAAACTCTCAGATAGTTTTGCTTTTTGGTGTCTATATCTATACAGTCGCAACTATACGACCGGAGCCAAAATTCCGGCCGTATAGTTGGTCGTTAAACTCTCAAACACTTTTGATTTTCAGTGTTTGTATCTATACGGTCGCAACTATACGACCGGAGCCAAAAAATTTGGCCCTATAGTTGGTCGTTAAACTCTCAGACACTTCTCATTTGCCTTTTTGTTTATTCATCTATGATATAAAAAATGTTATTGTCGGTTCCAAGTCGTGATTTAATCGACCTGGACTCGAGATATTTGGAAATATCTGCCTAGAACCAACTATACGGCCGGAACTATATGAGACGCGCCCGTATAGTTGGTCGTTACGCGGCAGGACTCTTCCAAATCCGTGATTTCTTTCCCTATTTCGTTAAGATTATTTTCTTGGACGACAATTTGGTGTTTCTTATGAGCTTTACTGACCTCTGACCCCCTTATATACTGACATTGTCTCTCTCTAATTATAATCTCCAGAAACCAATCTACCTCTTATTCACACGTGAGGGCTCTCAACCAAGGGATAGAGGTCAAGAAAAAAGCTCCTATGGAGATCGGGAGCAATAGCAATCAAGGCAAGGAGATCAAGACCATCCCTATAGAGTTCCTTGACGCCGACCATGGATGCCAGAAGAGGGATTTGAAGGCCCTAGAGCTGAAGATTGAAGAGTTGGACAAGGAGAAGCCAGGGACACCCAAACACCTTCGATTGCTACGACTTTATCTTGATAAACTTGATGAAGATATCAAGCGGATAACCGAAGCAGGTTTTTCTATGAGTCTTAAGGTGCTACAAACACTTCAGGATAACAACAAGTTCATTAAAGAACAAGTGAAGGTGTTGGAGAGGAACAATCTTTTCTACAAGCTACGTATTAAAGAATTAGAAGCTGTCAACCAATCCCTCCGCCTCAGGTTGACCTGTGAGGAGAAGATACCACGTGCCATGGCGCCACAGTGATCTACAACAATCACAGTATCAAATAATCGCAAGGGATTATTTGATCCCGTCTGGCTTGATTCCAAGCTTGGGGAGATCTTTAAGACCTTGTAATCTATCCTATAAGTTCTTATTATTACTATTTTTGCATTAGTTCAAACTAGCGATAAAGTTTACATCATTAGATTCCCTTCAGGAATAGTTGATCCTTTTAATGAAATTTCGAGTTATTTATTATTTATGGAGCGATATTGAGTTTGTGTTTGCTTTATTGATATATGAATGGCTTGAGTATGATTTTACTTGCACTTGATGATAGCAATAGGAGTCTTCCACACCATTGGTATTAATGGAACACGTAAAGATAATTTGGTCAATATGTTGTAAGTCTACGATTTCATTTACAAAGAAAAATTATCTATTTAGATAAGTTAAAAAAAGAAACCTTGAACAAAGGAAAATGAAAGTGCTATCAAAATAGAGTGAGAACAAGTTGAGGCAGAATCTTCAAGTCATAAGAATGCTTCATATACAATTGGAATTTGATAATTGAGATTGTTAAACTTTGAATTCCTACATGAAGTGGAATGTATGGCTAGCTCCTTTACACAGCACTTAAACAAAAGTGTGAGCACATATACGAAAGAAAAGAAAAGGAAGAAGAAAAAAGGGGCGAGTGTGCAAAGAGCAGGTAGGCATATACCACTGTATTGTAATATGACAAAGAGACACTTTTGAGATTTTGAATCCCAAGTGAATACGTCGATCCTAAAAACGCTTGGGACTACCTCGCTAAATCATTCGGTTGAACCAGATACTTTTACATTATGTTGAGATTCACCTTTTATGAACTGTTGATCATTAAGGTGTGGAATCCTTCTAATACTATTCAGATGGTTCTAGTAAGGTACTACTCATGAACTTATTTCTATGTATCGTATATGATAAACACATGCTGCAACTACCTCATTTATTTTATTGACCCAGCTTCATGAATATGAGGATCACATCCATTAAGCTAAAACTTGCTCGGTACGAGTAAGAATCTAAGCTTGGGGAAGTTGATGAGTGCATATTTGCATCATGTTTTACATTATCATTTTGCATTGTAGATGTAGGATCTTGTATTTTACAGCGCTCGCTCGCACATTTTATGTCTATTTTCGCCAGGATCAGGACAGATGATGGATCCAATGGATATAATTCTTGGAGCAGTTGTACTATGGAGAAAAGGAGTCAAAACAACGTAAATCGCTTATTTGGGAAATATTAATAATACCAGAAGAAAACCAGAAGCGAACAAAGAAGGCAGAGAGTTCAACGACCAACTATACGACCGGAGCAAATTTTCCGGCCGTATAGCTCTGGCCGTATAGTTGGCGCCGCCTCCGCCTCCTCAAATAGTTTAACCCCGTGCAACTGGTTCGGAGAGACGACATACATAACACCCAGAAATCACAAAACCCTCACCTCTGGAAGGCATCTGGAGGGGGAACTCATCCACCAAGGATCCGTCTTTGCCTTGCGCAGATCCGCGAGGCTAAGGCATCGATCTTCATCATCCACCGCTGCATCACCACCATCTCCATCCATCCCATCTACATCTTGTCTAGATCTTGTTGTAATTTCCGTACTCGTTGTGGATTTATACAAGTACTATTCATCTATGATAGATTCCATTGTTATTGCTTTGATGTTGATTGCCTCCATGTCTGAGTAGATCATTATTTCTTGCGGAGATGGAGAAACCCTAGTATGAGATTGAAATAAGATAAAGTCTATTATAATATTTATCGATGTGACCATGTGTTAGATTTTCTACATCTTGATGTTGAGAGAAGTCGACCTCTCAATATTTGCCTCTCGTGGGGACTTGATGGAGGAAACTACTTGTTGGTAGACGGAGGTATGCTAGAACTTACAGTGAATATAAAGCTATTGGCACCCCTTACGTATCAACTTGGGAAACCGAGGAAACTCACGGAACACTATCCATGCCATGGGATACATCCTACAGGATTACGTCCCTTAATAGCGCAGTAATTCGATTGATGTCGATTATTGACTGTTGTAGTTATGAGGATGATGTGAGTAGCGGTTGCTGCCTATTTGTCCAAATGTGGAGTTCCTTCGACACATACATAGTTTAGAATGTTCATGATGATAATCTTTATCTTAGATCCCTATAATACTAGTGGTGTATCCGCTACTCCCTGAGAACGCTTTTCCCCTACTGCAGTTCCAATCCCTCTTACATACGCGATACTTACTTTCTGTATTCAGTTGTTTTACTTTACTTTATTATAGCTCTTATACCTAAAATCCCAAAACACCTTTATACATAATACTCGCATTTTATCTTGTCACTTAGAACTTTATCTAGCATTTCTATCGTAATATTTATTTCAAGAGTTATTAGACTTCGGACTCCTGCTCCCATGGGATCGATATCTTTATTCAAACGATATGTGCACTTGCAGTCATCAACCACCCACACCCAAAGACATGCATTGGTCAGAACAAGAAATCACATTTAGCAGGGTTGATCACCCACTTCGGGTCCCTCGACCGAGCCATTCATCTCTGATCGTGGAAGCCCAAATTGGCAGATTCGACATGAGCAAAGTTTTCTTGGACACAGGCAGCAGCATCAATCTAATCTATGCCAAATCCCTACGAGCAATGAATTGGTCCTTAACAAACCTGGCACCCACGGATACAACTTTCCATAGGATAGTCCCAGCTAAAGCCAAAATTCCTCTAGGCAAAGTCTATCTTGACATAGTCTTTGGATCAAGGAACAATTTCAGGCGTGAAAAGCTCGAGTTTGAAGTCATGGACTGGCCATCGCAGTACCACGCAATCCTGGGATGCCTAGCTTTCGCCAGGTTTATGGTAGTACCTCACTACACATATCTAGTATTAAAAATGCCAGCATCCAATGGAATCATAACTATAAGGGGGTGTTTTACTCGCTCGAATAATTGCGATTGAGAATTCAAAAAAACAACAGAATCTCTCGGGATGGAGAATTTTCCTAGTTGAAGATCGCAGATACAGAGCTACTACCCGAAGGACATGTCCCTATCGACCAAACTCCGGAAAATTAGGTTCACCATACAAATTCAAAGGAAATCCATCCGGCCTCCAACATTGGCCCCCATAGAAAAGCATGCGCGTCGGTTCCCCCGTGAGAATTGGGAGAGTTCTTCAGAATCAGCCAACTTACAAGAAAACCCCAAGGAACCCGACGAGCACTTACTCAAACTACATCCAGTCGTTGAAACTCAGACCATCCAATAGGTCATGGAACCACCAATCGAGGCCATTGGGTAAAACGACCAATCGCCTCATCAATTCATGGCACATCACGGAGATAACAAGAGCAACTTGGGTAGCCAACCCAGTACTGACCCTGAAGAAAAGCACAAGACTTCGCATCTGCATCGACTTTTCCGCCCGAAGCAACCAAGCAGGACACACTCCTTTTTCTCTGGTCCACCACGCAGAAGCCGTGCCTCTAGCCAAAAGGCTAGAAAAACCCCTCGAATCATCATGGTCAAAGGGAACAAGTGAAGACAACGAAGGAGCAATTCAAGTTACGGAACACAAACGCTAGGATTTTTACTTTTTATGCATTTTATTTTCAATAAGGCCAACAGCCAGGCAAGCACGCCAAAACATGTACCTCCTATTATTTAGATGATGAATAAAGATAAGTTCCGAAAGCTAAATCTCAGCCTCTATACATCTGCTTTATTCGTGAACCTGACACTTGGGGATACATCAATGAATAACCGATCAAGAATATCCACTCGAGACTCGGGGGGCTTTGCCAAAATATACCACTACAAAATTTTGGCTTCAATACAATGCGCCTTGACCTGAATAGCTGACTCGGCCTCAGGGCATCGGTAAACGAAAGGGTCTCGTGTAATAAGATATTTCAAAACCTAGTGACTCTTCACTAAAAAGGTGTTCTATATTCAACAACTGTTGAAATACAAATCTCTATCTTGCAGGAAATTTTCATATGGCGAAATTTAGGAAGAAATCTTCATCTTCCTCCAGACATCTCCGGAAAATCCTGATGGCGGGCTTGCGAGCAGCCGCGTAATGAGGCTCCATATTAACCAACCCACTACCAGGAGGAGAAGGCAAACCCCGTGATACAGCATCCAGGTCCAATGTAGGGTGATGTACGTGCACCCAGGAAAGTGCAAGTTTTGCACCCGCTACAAGCTGCAGCTTTACAAAGTGATAAATCCTCGCGCCTTGTCGAAACTCTGACATCAAATTGGCAAGACTTTGAGGTTGACGATCCTGAGTAAACATGGCATTATACAGAATGGCCAAGGATCTGCGGCAGCACCTGACAAATTGTTCTACCTTGGACACACGATCCTGGAGCAAGGCCACTACATACGCGCGGCGATGATCAGTCCAAAAATCATTTCTCGTACCTTGGGAGGCGGACACTGGAGCATTCATTCAGTTCTGCAAACGTTGGGTTTCCTCCCTCTCGCATAGCCAAACAGCTGAATGAATAAGAATAAGATCAACTTCCATAACTCGATAAATACAACTAGGGGGATTTTTTGCAAAATACTCACACAGCATCTTCTCGCTTGCCCTGGAGATTTCTTCTAAAAAGTATGACTCGCACTCCAACACTTTGCGCATTTTTTATTGCGACACATCCACCATTGCTTGTACAACTCAAAGATTACCTTCAAGTCTCTTCACCTGTTCAATCTTCTCCGTGTACAATGGTGGATCGACAACACGAACAATAGTAGTTTCGGATGCACCCACCCCATAAGAAGATGGTTGTGCATCCGAAGCCTAATTAGATCCTGAGGGGGCATTCGAATCAAGAAATATCTGGAAATATCTGGCAGGACAAATGACAAAGTGCAAAATTTCTTCTTAGTAAACAAGAAATCTTGCATACACAGCAGCAGAGACATTGTTCACACATGCAAGCAAAATACTTCTCAATAAAAGGAGTAGTCTAGAAATAGAAATCAGGTTCATTAGAGGCAACTAAACAAAATAAAATCCTCTACGACTACAGGACAACTATAGAGCATATTTCTCTATAGATAAAGTAGTGGTGGCCGATGGAGCATCAGCCGAAGAAGGCACAACTGGAGCAGAAGTCCCAGAAGGAGGTCCAGTCAAAGGATTGGTAGCGGCTGTCTTGGGACTCCAATCTATGCCTAGGAAGAACCATGGATACCTCTTGGCCTTCTTAATGAAGGGTTCAAGATCAATTGCTTTGCCATCACTAGTGACTGGAATAGAGGAGCTAACCTTCTTCCAGTCAACCTTCTCGTTGTGCGTCGTGCGCCATCACCAAAGCCATAGAAGTTTTGGCGCCACTCTTCGACTGGATCATGCTGTAACCCGTTAGCAGGTTTGGATCGGCACTGAAGACATAGATGAGGTCATTCAAATATGTCAGCACCTCCTTCATTGGAAAAACTTTGGCATGGAGGCTCTGAAAGGCGCGATGCGAATGAATCAAAAGGTTGCGTGTGCGAACACAGTTGAACTCAAGGGTCCCAACAACATCCGACAAAGGGTCAACTTTCTTGTCCTCGTCCAACATCAGAGATTGGTCGTTAAGTTCTGCGAAAAAGAAGATCTCTAGTAAGGGACAATAAAAAAAGGTACAATGTGACTAGAAGATTATGAAGGAAAACTCACGAGTCAAAGAAGTGTGAGGGCTTCTAGTCGCTTCCAAAGATTTTCATCTTGTTCGGCAAGAGCAACTGCTTACCTCTCCTTTTCATCAACATCAGCCTTGATTTTTTGCTTAGCCTCCTCTAGCGATGTCTCTGCGACCCGCAATTTGGCCTCCAAATCCCCCACACGCTTTAATGCCTCGTCCCGAATAACCTCAGACTCTTTGGCAGTAGTTGGGTATTTAGCAAAATCACACAAAAGTTAATGAAAGTTAGTGACAAACAATATTATTGAGTGGTAGAACAAACCTTTGGATTCTTCAGCCTCGTCACGGATCCTGATAAAATGAGAGGCCACGTCAACCATATTGCGCATCAGTGGCTGCGACACAGAGAAAAATTGTTAAAGCATTACATACAAAGGAAAGTCGCCAAGATAAAACTTTAGAAGTAACACTTACATCATGCATATCCAGATTCATCGAGTTATCAGAAATTGCCAAGCCTTTACTCGCAAGTTTTCTTCTTTTTTAAGGTGGTGGCTTCGACGAGGTAGCAGCATCTCTCAGGATTGGTTTCTTTGCAGATGACTCATGTGCTTTATCCGGATCCATTGATAGCTTGGGCGACTTAGCAGGAGAAGGGGCAACAAAAGCACTGGGAGGAGATACAGGAGGATCTTCTTCTTCATCATCGCTATAGGAGCAAAGTAAAAAAATTCTGTCATCTCAAAAAGAGTAAAGGCACTACCAACAAAAATAAACAAAACATAGCAGTACTCACGAGGAAACATCCTGGGTCATCCGAGAAAGATTCATCTACAGCAGAGCCGATGAAACAGGAATAGCCAGCAGTGGTTTCGAACCAGTCCAATCATTAGAGTCTTCAACTGTTTCAATAGCCTCGGCACGCTTCCTGTTCTCAGCAGCAGGCACTCTCTAGAAATATCGAGACTATGCTGAGGCAACAGAATGAGTGTGCGAAGAAGATTTGGCAGCAGATGAATCATCTTCATCGAGGATAGTGCCATCTCTGGTGAAATCCTTAGAGAGAGAAGGATTAGTTGGTAGCTCTCCATTTTTAGGAAGGGGAGGAAGAGCAAAAAGGTGATCATAATCCTATATGATAAAGGGGAACTAGTTAAATCAGTAAAAATACTATAAGCATATAAAGGAGCACAAAAGGGGGGAAGTAACTCACGTCGAGAAGAACATTTTTCTTGCCAAAAAGTTCCACCCAACAATCTGAAGGAACTGGACTTTTCTTTGTCAAGGTGATAAATGAGTGAACCATCTTCTCGTATAGACGGAGAAGGAGGCTATCCTGTGAAATCCTCATAAGGTCTTTTTTGCCGGTGTAATCCCACATACCAGAAAGTCTTGCCTGGATAGGCTAAATACGCATCCGAAGAAAGTAGGCTAAAATCTGTAGCCCCGACAGCTCCTTGCCAACCTCAGTTCAAAGTTTTTCTAACCGCACTAGCAAGGGCTCAATCTCCTTCATTTTTCTGGGTGTTGGGCGCTGGTCCCATGAATCAAGCCTTCGGTAGGTCTTCTTGGGATCGAAAGGAGCCAACCTGAAGGTCTGGCCCTTGTTTTTCTGGTCCTTGATGTAAAACCATTTGGTTTTCCACCCTTGGACAAAATCCGAGATTTTGAAGTCAAAATAATAAACTTGAGAACGAACAGAGAAAATAGCGCCACCAACATCGTGAACAAGAGTATCGGTGGCATTGCGGCAAACATAAAAGAAGTACTTCCACAGGCCCCAGTAGGGATGGATCCCGAGGAAGCACTCGCAAAGAGTGATAAAATAGGCAACATGGAGAATGGAGTTGGGTGTGAGCTCATAAAGCTGCATGCCATAGACAAAGAGGAGACCGCGGAGAAACTAATGAATGGGAAGGGAAAGGCCACGATACAAGAAGGAAAGAAACATTACCCGCCAGCCGGATTTGGGGGTCGGAGTAGCTTTATCCCCTAGAAGCTTGTAGGAGCCCTCTTCAACGAGGAAATTGTTGCGTGCCTTGCGCCACTCTCGTTGGCTGCACTTCGAAGGATCCCAACCAATGGAGCTCTTTTTGTCGCCTTGGCAGCAGCGATGGAAGTCCCTACCTTGGTGGCAGCGGCAGAAGTCCCGACCCTAGATTTGCCCAATGTGGATCTTGCAGGGGAGATGTAAGTGCGCAAGGAAACAGGATTAGGCAAAGCGCGACGATCACAAATATGGTGCAAGGAAGAATAAGCAAGCAGCAAGGAGGAATAGTAAAACAGTAAAAGGGCTCTCCTTTAGTTTATAAAAGGAAGGGGCGTGAAGTTCAGCCGTTAGATACGAATGGTGAAGCGTCAAGGCATATAGGATTAGGACACGTGGTACTATTTTACAAATCGTGGGCAGTTATTACCACTATAAAAGCGGGAGAAAATTGCACGATTCCTCGATTCTCACGTAAAAGTGCGACGTGCAGTCAACAATCAATGCTGACACGCCGCTCAAGCATCATCATTACTGGATCATAGGCCCCCCACTGTAACGTCCCATCAGGTTTTGGAAACTTCGTCAGCAATGACGTCATGGAAAACAATGGAAACTCTCGGGAGTATGAAGCAATGGATCCGAGAAAATCACTACAAAAGACATGAGCCTACAATTGAATACAAATATCCGACTGTAGCCTCAGGTGCTACTCCCGTCGGGAGCGCTGTCGCGCACCCGATAGAAAGACTTAGTCCTACATATAAGGTTGAAAGCATGACCTAAAACAATATTATCCTCGTGTGTCAAAAACACACCTGATAAAATAAAAACTCTACCATAGTCAAGAGGCTATAAACTTATGAGCACCACATCATCGTATATTCAAACAATTACTCCCATTGGGAGCGTTTATAAGCATCATATGGAGAAGCTGGCAACTTTAGTAATTCCAACAGCCAAACAAGACAGTCGATAAAATTCAACGCTTGACGCGACAAAAAGTATGAATGTCATGTCCATGATATGAAGGTAAGACCCCAAGATTTATCCTATGTGGCTTGGTAACCGCACATGAATGTGCTCTGCTAGTAAATTATCCGTATCAATGATACAATAAAAAATCCCGACAGAGGCGTTGGGTACCCGAAATAAATACAACTGGAATTTAGTATTCGATAAGACCTCAACAGCCCGGACTAAATTACGCCAGGAAAACTCCGAGTTCGAGCCTAGGGACTTGAATTTGATGTAGGTTCACAGTGTTTTTTGCCCAAGAGCAATTACTAATTCCCGATCCATCGGATGCATCAGGCCTTTTGTACCAAATCCCTACCATGATTTAAAACAAAAACACCGGTTTATGATATAATTGTCTTTGAGACTCAACCCCAAATCTACGGTTTGGATAGAGTCTTGGGGGTTATTGGCATGGGTATGAATATTCGGATCCTTATGATTAGTTACCCTCATTACATGATGACTCATGGCCCACGAAGCCCAAGAAGAAGGCACATGAAGCATCCGACGGAAACCATAGTTTGCTAGATAAGGAATTAGAAACCAACATTGTATTAGTGTTGTAATTGTAAGATTGTAACCTATCCATATACGGTCTCGGGACCCGGCCTATTATATATAGACTGGGAGAACCCAACAGAGAGGGACGAAAAAAGCCCTGAGCAATCTATAATCAATTTGACTATAAACAATCAGACGACTTCGGCTCCCTTGTTTGTCTAGTCAGCCGACAAAATCCACAGCATTCTCTTTTCTATGAAACCCTAAGTCCATAATCATGGGCATTGTCGAGGTTACGCCTCGAAAATTCTGGATTTCTTTCTATTTTTCTCCTACGGTATTGGATCAATCCCTAAGCATCTCTACCCTTAAGTGTGACATCCAACGGCTTGGGAATGTTCAGGTATGAAGCGTACATCTCCCCGATCAATTGATCATCAGCGGTATCTAGAAACACAGGTAGATCCCTTCACATTCCACGAATAACTTGATCGCTTGAACCTTGAACATCGAGTCTTATTCCCTTTTCTCTATGATACCTGGTTTGTCCAAGACCCGATCTCCGGTATCGATATACCTAGTTCGATCTTGTTACGGACAAACGCATTTACTCGTTCTCGTGATATTACATCCCCCTGACCTAGTCACATGTTCGAACATTGTAGATGTAATCTCATCGAGTGGGGCTAGGATATCTATCAGTCACTCGGATGGTCAAATCCAGGTTTTGATCCATAGGCCTCAAAAGTTCCTATGGAATACCTGATGCACACCTTTATGGTCACTCAGTTATAGACATGACGGTTGATGTGATCAAAGTAGCCTCGGGAGACAGTGATTAATATGATCTCATGGTCGAAGGATTGAATCACTATGCTTTGCTAGATATCACAATGTTGAACTATGTGACTGGATCACATTGCAATACTAGGGGTTAGGTGTTGTCCATCACTTCATAAGTGACCTCGTTGTTAGTTGACGTTTTAGTAATTCCATGATCGTGAAACCTCGATCATCATCTTCCCAACGAACTAGTCTAGAGGATACTAGGGGTCTGGTTTGTTTATATATCACACATGTATTAATGTTTCCACTTAATACAGTTATAGCATGATACAAAACTATTACGAACTAATGAGATATGTCAATAAAACATATTTATTATTGGCCTCTAGGGCATATCTCCTTCAGTCTCCCACTTGCACTAGAGTCAATAATCTAGTTATTACTTCGCGCATTTAACACCTATGGCATTCCGGTGTTATCCACATGTGTTGCTTGTGGTAAAGCCAATCTCCAGAACTGACACTTTCTACTCTGTGTGTATTTGCATGTTTCTGCGTCACTAAGCATTACTCATTATCCAATGAGATGGCATTACATAGTTTAGTCTTCTGGTGAGACCTCAATTCCTTAAGTAAGAACTATATTGATCTTATTATCGTACAATAGATCTTCATAGTATAGCCTACTTGGAACTACACCTAGTTTGACAATCAAACTATTTGACACAAAAGCCCACTTTATGCTGCTTCTAGAGCAGTCATATACTCAGCTGTTATTGTAGTATCTGTCACAATGTTATAACTTTGGAACTAGTCCAAATCCATCATGGAACTTTCTTCCATTACACTGTGCCACCTTATTTCTAAACACATAGCCTAATTGAGATGAACATCGTTTGTATATGTGATAAAAACTTGCATCAATGTAACACTTTACATTGAACTATTTTGTCACTTTTGTATAGAGGGCATATTCTTATCTCTTCCAAAGTACATGATAATATCATTACTATTGTCCAATGATCATCTTATGAATCATTCTAATAGATGATCCTAACACTTAGAGCATAGGACTCATCTAGATATGTACATATCACGACATTCATGATTGATCAAATCATTCATGAGGTTTTACTTATCAAATGTCAATACAATTGATCTCTCCACCATGTGGCATGAACATTTTTTTGTCTAATCTTGCCTAGGAAACTCACATAGCTCCCACTCAAATATGCCACATATTGAACTAATTCAATATTTCATATATGTACTTCAACATCACCATATTAGCATTTAAGTCTATCTGTATAGACTTAGATGTCTAATATTCTGGTTTTGCCCAAGTCTTCCATCAAAATTGAATTTTAATGAAATTCTTAATTCGTGTAAAATTAGAGACACATCATTTCCAATTAACAAAATGTCTTTCACATAAAGCATTTGGAAATATCTCTTAACGCTCACACTTACTTTCTTGTAAACACAAGAATATTCATCGTTCTTATGAACTTTAAACTCTTTAAAGTTTCATCACGGTGAAGATTCCAACTCCATAATTCTTATTTCAACCATTAAAATTTGCATAGATTTTAGCACCCTTCGAATTAACAAAACCCTTTGGATAGTGTCATGTACACATCCTAGGTAACCATTCTATTAGAAGAATGTTCTTTTGTTTATTCAACTATCATATCTCAATATGTAGTGGTTGCTATAATAATCCATACAGATTAAATGTCGCTGCGGAAGATCAAATCTTATCGCATTCAACTTTTGAACTTTGTTGTAAACTTCTTTCTGACATGTTGACTATTTCACGGATCTAAATATTTGTGTCTATTTGTTTATAGATCCGTTTACGCTTTGAAAAGCTTCACGCCTTCCTGAGGGTCTACCAAGTTCATAACTTGATTTTCGTACATGGATACTATCATGAATTCTTATGGCCTCTAGACATTTAATGGAGTCAGGGCTCATCATCGCTTCTTTGCATGTAATTGGTATATCTTTGTCCAACAATGATACTTTTCATCAAATCTTGTTATTTGATTCTCATCCGATCTACATGGTTCAATAGGAACTTAGATTTCCGGAACTACAACGTTTTGTAGAAACAGTGGCCATGAGCATTGTAGCAGCCTACAGAACACTTTCCGGTGTGATCATGTCACTTAGGTTCAAATAACACATCCAAATTTCTATTGTCCTCCTACTCAACTTTTCACGAGAAGTTCCTTCCCAAAGAACTCGTCGTTCTAGCGACAAACACTTTTGTCTTGTTACTGACAAACGCATTTACTCGTTCCCGTGATATTACATCCCCATGACCTAGTCACATGTTCAAACATTGTAGATGTAATCTCATTGAGTGGGCCCAGGGTATCTATCTGTCACTCGGATGGGCAAATCCCGGTCTTGATCCATAGGCCTCAAAAGTTCCTCTGGAATACCTGACGCACACCTTTATGGTCACCCAGTTACGGACATGATGATTGATGTGATCAAAGTAGCCTCGAGACATAGTGATTAATATGATCTCACAGTTAAAGGACTGAATCACTACACTTTGTTATATATCGCAATGTTGAACTATGTGACTGGATCACATTGCAATACTAGGGGTTGGGTGTTGTCCATCACTTCATAAGTGACCTCGTTGTTAGTTGATGTTTCAGTAAGTCCATGGTCGGGAAACCTCTATCATCATCTGCCCAACGAACTAGTTAGAGGATACTAGGGACCTGGATTGTTTATATATCACACATGTATTAATATTTCCACTTAATATAGTTATAGCATGATACAAAACTAATTACGAACTAATGAGATATGTCAATAAAAAAACTTTATTATTGGCCTCTAGGGCATATATCCTTCACTTTCGGCCTAGGAATAGCGAGTTTTCCACTCGCGTTCTCAGGCATGGTTCCTAGGCAAGGAAAAATCGACGACATTTCGCCCGAATTCGGCTCAAATTCACTCAGGTCAGCATAAATATGAATACAGAGCAATGTTCGGCATGAACTTAAACAAACAAAGTTCAGCATAGTTTGCTATAGAATAAAACAAAACATAGTTCGTCCTAGTTCGATCATATCATGTTCGGCATAGCTGCTATGTGTTGCCCTTGCATATCTATATGTTCTCCACCATATCATCCTATAGTTGTTGATGCAATGTTAGGTCTCGGATCTCCTAACGCATGGTGATGAAGGCAGCCCACGATGCCGACACCTGGTGATCAGGCTCTGAAAGAGGCCCTTGTCTATAGTATGGCTCCTCCTTCTCGAGCAAATCAACTGGATGCTTCTGCTCATCCTTAATGATCATGTTGTGCAAGGTCACACAACAGTTTATCACTTTCCACATTTGATCTTTCGACCAAGTCATATCAGGGAACCAGACAACTACAAACCTATGTTGGAGCACACCATATGCCTGCTCCACGTCCTTCCGGTAAGCTTCATGTTCCTGGCAAAGTGAGAATGTTTGGAGAGCATGGGGCTTGAGATAGTCATCACAAATGTTGGCCATCTTGGATAGATGCCATCTGCAAGATAGTATCCCTTGTTGTAGTGGTACCCGTTGATCTCAAAATCCACAGGGAGAGCATGACCCTTAACAAGCTTGGCAAAGACATTTGAGGACTGGAGGACGTTGATGTCGGTGTTCGATCCTGCCATGCCAAAGAAGGAGTGCTAAATCCAAATATCATGTGTAGCAACTGCCTCGAGCAACATAGTGCAACCTCCTTTGTGGCCTTTGTACATTCCTTGCCAAGTAAATGGACAGTTCTTCCAATGTCGATGCATGCAGTCGATGCTTCCAAGCATCCCAGAAAATCTTCTACTTTCATTGACTGTGAGGATCCGAGCAGTGTCTTCAGCAGTAGGTGTTCTCAAGTATTGTGGAAAAAACGGCAATCACTGCCCTGTAGAACATGTACAAGCAATCGATGGCGATGGACTCGTCCATGCAGAGATAGTCGTGGGCACTGTCACCCGGAACTCCGTATGCAAGCAACCTCATCGCCACCGTGCACTTCTGCAGAGAGAAAAACCCTACCATGTTAGTGCAATCCTTCTTGCATACGAAATAGGGGTCGAACTCCCGGACGACATGCACGATCTCGAGGAAAAGTTTTCGGCTTATCCTGAAACGACGCCGAAACACGGCCTCTTCGTGCAGCGGCTCGTCGGCGAATTAGTCGGCATACATCATGCAGTAGCCCTCCATCCGGTGTCTTGCTTTGCACTTCCGGCGATCCTTCGCCGAGCCTCCACGCTTTGGCGCTACTGGCTACGTGTACATCTAGGCCAGGGAACCGAGGATCTTCATGTGCTCTTCATCTTCGGTAGCTGCGGTGGTCTCTTCCTCCAGCAACATGGCGAACAGCTCCTCATCATCGGAGTCCATGGCCGAATTGGCAATACACCGAACACTTCACGGGCGAGGTGGTCGGGAGCTCGGAACGAAACCGAGCTGCGACGAAGGTTGGAGAAGGCGAAACAAGGCCTATGCCGAGGGGAAACGATGCGGCGGCGGGCTTTCTATAGGCGTGGATTCGGCTAGGAGGGGCAGGGCTACGCCGTCGACGACATGGCGGCGAGGGAGCAGCTGGGAGAAAGCTCTGTTCCGCGGCAGAGCCGAATCGCTGTGGAGAATGGGTTGTGTTGCCGACAGGGTTGGTCCACCGTTTTTTCGCTTTATCGGCGTTCTTAGGCAATTTCTGGCGTCCATGATTCAATTTAGGAACACAAATATAAAATAGACCAAATTCGGCGAAAATTGAACGTCCTCGGAACACGACCGAACTGTTTTTCACTATCCGGATGAAGAAGAAAAAAAATCTCGGAACACTTTCTTGGGAATGCTATCGAAGATGCTCCAAGTCACCTTTTGTAGCAATTCATCCGTAGACATAGCATTAGTGACCGCACCAGAATGCCTTTGCAGCGTTGGAACTTGGAAGGACACAAAAAAGAAGAAGTGCTAGCTGAGCATGAGGAGATGATGGCATTCCTTGTCGCTGTTCCAATTCCGGGACCTCCTATCCTCCGTCGCCTCCACTTGACCACCACCCGCGCCTCCGCGGTAAGAATCCACCCCCTCCCGGAGGAGCTCCAGCTCGTCGCCGACGTCCGCTCCCCGCACAACCACATCCGCGTCGCCGACGTCTCCCGGCTTGCCGCCAGCCACCCCCTCGCCGGCGCGCGCCTCCTCCTCCTCGACGGCCCCGGCAACATCCACTCCGTCTCCTTCCCTCACTGCCCGCTCACGCGGACCTACCTGGACGTCTTTGCCGCCGTCCCGCCCCTCCTCCCGCGCCCATCCCTCGCCGTCCTCGGCTTCGGCGCGGGCTCCGCCGCCCGTGCCCTCCTCCATTTCTACCCAGACCTGTCCGTCCATGGCTGGGAGCTCGACCCCTCTGTCATCGCCGTGGCGCGGGACTTCTTCGGCCTCGCGGAGCTGGAGAGGAGCCACGCCGACAGGCTGGTCGTCCACATCGGCGACGCGCTGGAGGCCGAGGCCGTGCCGGGAGGCTTCGGCGGCGTGCTGGTGGATCTGTTCGCCAACGGGAGCGTGCTGCCAGAGCTCCAGGAAGCGGCAACGTGGCACCGGATAGGCGGGATGGTGGCACCGGGAGGGACGGTCATGGTGAACTGCGGCGGCGGCTGCGTGGAGGCGGAGGAGGAGGGGAGGGACGGCGAGGCGGTAAAGGATGCTACTATGCTGGCGATGGCTGCAGCGTTCGGGGAGGGAACCGTGTCCATGATGGATATGGATGAAAGTTGGGTCGCCATGACCGGGCCGGCGGCGTGCGCGCCAGAGGAGGCCGCAGCGGCGTGGAAGGACAGGCTGCCGCCGCAGCTGCGCCAGTATGCTGATATGTGGAGGCCATATATACACGGATGAAGAATATTACTACTAGTGGAGTTCCTGCTTCAAATTTTTACAATTCTATCTCAGTAGTCACTATTTAGAATTTTCACAATATGGCTTCATTTGCCTCAACGGTATGTTTCCCTTTACAATTATTAAGATTACAGTCAGGTTAACCTGGTAAAGAAGATAGGAGAAATGAGAAGAAAAAAAAACCGGGAAAAATGTAGAAGAACATAAGGCTTCGCTCAGGTTGTGATCCGCCTAACCTAAGCAGCTGCGATGTGGTGGTCTTCCAAAGCTGCAGTACAGTAGGCACGCTGCAAAACGAAGTGGCCCAGCCCCCAGAAACTGCTTCCTGTCTGAATCAGGTAGACGAACTGCAGGGTGCCGCTAGCTTGCCGTAGCATCCTGAGACTGAAGAAGTTTTGCAGTGCAGCGCCAGGTGATACACTGATTCCAGTACTGGGCAAAGATCACCTCGTGGCGTCAGCAGTCCAGCATTTACCGGCGATGTTATCTTTTGTGTTTAACCATAGGAATATAGTTTTCTCCAAATCCACTCTGCCGATTGCCACCTCATTCCTCTATTCATTCGGAACCCCACAGAAAGCTGCAGTCGAATTGACCTGCAAACTTGCATGCGTTAGCTGCTGAATGAGTTCTGTAAACTGAATGTGTGCGGTGTGCGGCGAGAAAACAGAGACTAAGCCCTGACAAAACTGTGAGGCAGCCTAGACAAGCTTTATGTAATGGCATGTTGGAGAAAACATTTTGTTTCTTGTCCACTTGATTAGAAAGACAAATAGTAGTAGCTGGTTCACTCTTTAAAGAATACAAGAGATGTGATGCGATGGAAAAAGTTTCACCAAACAGCTTATAGAGTTGCATTTTGATTTATTTATAAAAGAATTGCACTGAAATTTACTGTGTATAGGCGCATTTTAGTGCATAGATACATGCAAATTTTGACAAATCTAAGACATCCTTTTTAGGACGGAGGGAATAGAAAAGGATAGACTATGGCCTATCAGCAATTCACTGTGCGAAACATCAGCCATGTGTACAACACAAAGAAAAGTTGGAACTCATATTAAGTTATGACAATCAATGCACAAACTTAAAAAAAAAACATAAGTTGCATCTTACATATGACTTAACTTCTCTCATTGATTTTGTTTATATAGCCTGGTATCTCAGGGCTTAGGGAATAATAAGAAGGTTAGCATGATCACCAGTCAATTGGTGTGTGAAAAAGTGTTCGCTTTATAACAGGGTCATTGTTATTACGATAGTTAATACTTAGAGTCGTAGAAGCTCACCTCGAATATGCATACAGTGATCTAATTTACCAAATATGAGTTAGCAAATAAAGCTAGTATCATGTCTTCAACCAGTATAAAAAATGAACACACAACCAATCCTAGAAACAGAAAATGAAGCTTCACTTACATCAGGCAACTGATTGCGGAGAAGCCTGGACATGACTGCTTTGTGAATCACTTTCGTTGTGTCTTTCTCTGGTCATTGAGCCTTCTTTCCTTCAGATGGCCAATATACGTATTGAAAAATGCACATAACAGAAGAAAATTAACAACAATAACAAACACAGTAGTTACTAGAATTACTAACCCTTTGTACCAGTAGTAAATTTTATCAGTCAATTCTGTTCCTGTAACACTGATATCTTTTGTATTGAATACAGTGTGCATGCCTCCATTTTCTACATGAGCTGCATAGGTTGGCTTGTCCTTGCCTGAAGCACAACAGCTAGTTGAGATGCCAACCGTCCAAGCACCTATCGCATATGCAAAATAATTTACTGCATAACTATTTCCCATGAGTAAATCCTTACAGTTGAACAAGCAAAAGAATCCTGACCTGGCCCTTTGTGTCAAGCACACGCCATCGCAGCCCTCTAAAGCGATTGTTCTCAAACTGCAAGTGATTTCTACACATTCCAAAAAAAGAAATAAGCAAGTTCCACTGCACTACATTGCCACAACGCCGCATGTTGGTGCCCCAGGTTCAAAAATTACATTAACATACATCCAAATTATATGATGGATGTAGAGAACAATTACACTTAAGGATTTTAGTTGCAGATTTTTTTCCTTTTTCGGGAAGAATCAAATAGATGCAACTTCCTTGACTCGATCAGTTATATTAAAAGTTGTAACAAATTAAAAAAAGAAATGACAGCTTAATTTTTTGAACCGGTCCATATTACATGTTGCTAAATTTATTCTGTGGGTTCAGTGGTGGAGTGAGTGCACTAACAGCCATCACAAAAATGCCTAAAACAGCAGGTCAAACTATACCCAATGTCTCACATCAGATTCAGTATGCCAGAGATCACGATTGATTCACACAAATCTAGACCTGATTCAGTGCTGGGCAAAGATCACAGCAGGCGTCGGCAGTGCAGCATTTACCGGCCATGTGATATTTTGAGTTTAATCTTACTCTCCGTATGATAACCATAGGAACACCGCGTGGCGTTTTGGTATCGTTCTTCTCCAAATCCACCCTGCTGGCTTCCATCTCATTCCTCTATCATTCAGAACACCACAAAAAGCTGCAGTCGAATTGAGCTGCAAAGTTGCATGCGTTAGCTGCTGACTGAGTTCTGTAAACTGAACGTGTGCGGTGTGCGAGGAAACAGACAGTAAACCCTGACAAAACAGTGAGGCGGCCTAGACAAGCTTTATGTAATGGCATGTTGGGGAAAACATTTTGTTTGTTGTCCACTTGATTGGAAAGACAATTAGTAGATTCAAAGCTGGTTCACTCTTTAAACACAGTAAAGAATACAAGAGATATGCTGCAATGGAAAAATTTCACCCAACAACTTATAGAGTTGCATTTTGATTTTGAAAGAATTGCACTGAAATTCAGAAAGACACATGACATGTCATCTTCAAAACTACTGATGGTTGGCCATTTTGGGAAGACAGGCCTCCACTATCCTCCTTGAGATAGCAAAAGATAGAGAAAAAGACAGATGAATTTCATCAGCATGTGAACCTCCCAGTCAGATCAAAAACAGGGTCGCTGTCCTATGGATTCGTAAATCTCTTATCTGAGTGTCTAACGACATTACTTTCTTATAATTTCGTTCTGATGCTTATTTACATGAGACGGCTAGCGGTAAAAAAAGCATGATTTTCCATGGAGTGAACATCTTACTAACTCACACCATCGATGTGTGCTTCCCTCCCAGAGGACAACCCATTCCATCTGTCAAAAGCTTCAGAAGAAATGCTTATTAGGTATTAAATGGCAATTTGAAAAAGAAACAAAGGGAATGAATATGCCTATAAGGTGTTAAATCATCGATCTCCAAAGTTGAGCCATGCGCTCGTGTTGGTGAAGATAAATTTGACTGCAGCGAAGATGTTGGAGACGGGGATCCATGGGTTGGTGCAGATCTGTTCCTCAAAAACCGGCGAATCGTAGATCGTTGGTGATGGGGCCGTCGAGATCGCAACATCAGCGCTCCCAGTTTCCACAGACGGCGCCAATTGACGAGAGTTTAACTCATCAATGCCCATTGTTATGGACTTGGGTTTTGGAGAAGGAGGAAGCGCTGGAAATCTCGGTACGGCTAGCAAACAAGCACACAGGGACGCAAGGTTTACCCAGGTTCAGGCCTCGTAGAGGACCTTACTCCTGCTTGTCTGCTCTTGATTGATGATGATCCGAAGGATTATAATGTCGCCGATGGCGGTGGACGCACAGATTGGATCCGGCGTATGTGTATGCTACGGGAGTAGTCTAGATGTATTGTGTATTGTGGGAGTCGCGATTGAGAGGTTAGGTCGTGTCCTCCTCGTTGGACCCTCCTAGCCTTTATATATGGGGAGGCTAGGTCTCAGGTACCAATACGAGTTGGTTTACAAGTTGTATTCAAACTCTAGTTTGAGGTTTTCTTTTCTTATGCGTTTGGGAGTCCGTGTCTATATGGGCTTCATATCAGTCGAACCGTCATAGGCGTCATGGATCTTGGCAATTCGTCGAGTGGGCCTTTGGTCGAGCCGCACCAGGTACGCCGTAGTGAGTGCCTATTGGGCATACCCATGTCAGTAGCCCCCGAGTGTCCATGTGAATCGTAGATTCGGATGGAGACTCAGAAGTCTTGAGTCTTGCATTAGGATGTCAGAGTCGACAATTATATCAAGTGCGAAGCACTTCACCTGGAAGTTCATCAGGCTAGTCGAATTTATAGTAGTTCATAGGGATGATGGTAAACGTGTCTGGTGCGCTCGATGGATCGAGATCAGTTAATTGCTCTAGGACAAAAACAATGTCACCTACTCAAACTCGAGTCCCCGGACTCGAATTCGGAAATTGCTGGCGTAATTCGACTCATGCCGTGGAGGTCTTATAGAGTTCGAATCCTAGTTTATAAGTGTGAGCATTCGACGTGTCCGTCAAGGCATATTCATCGTACCTGCAGTCACGAATATATCTCTGGTAGTGCGCAGCAGATGCGTTGCCAGGCCTTATTCAGGTCTTATCTTCACGCTGTAAGCGCGGCATCCGAATTTTGTCATCGCGGAGATGATTCGGATGGCCCAGGAGACATAATCTCTTTGCAGGGAAAATATGAGGCGGAGTCGCCATTTCGAGTGTCGATGTTATCGACACATAGTACGATGTACAAGGAAAAATAATCATAGGGTGCGCGACCAACGCTCCCTATGGGAGTATCCCCCGAGTCCTTAGTCGAATCGTGGATTCAAGTGAGGATTTAGAGCGTGTCACTCGAGGATCTTGTATATGCGCGACTAGTGCTCCAGTTTGGAGTAGCCCCCGAGTGTTTGGTAGAGTCGTAGACTCGGACAGAGATTCAAGACTTGTATCTTGTAGGCGTAGTCGAAAATCATGCGAGGAGAAACCACTGATCGGAAGTGCATCGGGTCAGCGTCTCACGCATAAGGAGCTCGAATTGACGATGAAGTCGAGGTCGACGTAGCGGAGTTATGCGGCGATTAGCCAGGTGACTCGATGATGCAGATGGAGTCGAAGTAGTCGCTTCTGTCAGGTGCGTGGCCAACGTCGCATGTGTGTAGCATCAAGCGATGCAACCATACGAGGATAGACTCGACTCGGGTCTTGAGTGTATGTCGTAGCTAGTTGTTTTGTCGACTCCTGTTGGAGGACCCCGATAGAATAGCTCGACGCAGTCGACGTCCTTATAGGCTGCAGAAAACATATAGAGTTGTGAAGTACCTGTATCTTGTAAAGAATATTTGCCTGTCGACTTGTAAAGTAAGATTCTGGTGCCAATCGAGTCAACACTTTTGCACTGTATGCTTGGCCTTTTCGTTAGCCTGATTACCCTTAGTCTCAGTACCTTGCCGAGGTACTCGGAGTTCAAGGATTCGACGGTCAGGCAGAATCAGCTACTCGGGCTGTCGCGTATGAGGTGCTCGAGTGCGCGGAGTCGACGGCACATTAGGTTACTCGAAGAGGACGCAGCCCTCGAGTGTATCGAGTGCAATTAAAGTGAGAAAAAAATCAACTTTAAGTAGAGAACTTAGCTTTATGGGTAGTTGTCGTGGACAAAATCGATGCGGCCGTGGAGCGATGCGGTAACGAGACGCGTGGCGGAGTCGAAGGTTGTAACGAGTTGTCGCTATCGAAGGAGTCAGCGTCTCGCCGGAGTCGAAGGCCATAGCGAGTCGCTGGATCGCCAATGCTAAGGGAGCCCCCGAGTCACTCGAGTCGAGGACCGAAGTGGGTTACACGACGGAGTCAAAGACACAACAGGTTGGCGAAGTCAAAGACCGGTCGTCATACGCAGGTCGCATAACCAAGACCACAGCGAGTCGCGTGATGGAGTCGAAGACTCAGTAGGTCGGCGGAGTCGAAAACCACAGTGGGTCGCGGCAGCCGAAGACCACAACGAGTCGCGTGGTGGAGTCGAAGATTGTAGCGGCTCACGGTCGCGGGAGTCGAGGGAGCCCCCCGAGTCGCCCAATCTAAAGACCGTAGCGGGTTGTCAAAGTTGAAGACCGCAGCGGGTCGCGGCAGCCGAAGACCACAACAAGTCGCGTGATGGAGTCGAAGATTGTAATGGCTCACGATCGCAGGAGTCGAGGGAGCCCCCGAGTCGCCCAATCTAAAGACCGTAGCGGGTCGTTGAAGTTGAAGACCGCAGCGGGTCATCGGAGCGGAGGGAGCCACCGCAGCAGCAGGTCACGCGGCGGACGTAGTCGACGCGACGGACCGAAGTCATGTGGTTATGACAAGTTGCCGCATATGAAGACTGTAACGGGCCACATCAGTCGAAGATTGTATCGAGTCGCCTCATCTGAAGAGCGCAGAAGGTAGCCGGAGTCGAAGGACACGACGAGTCGCCGTAGAGGAGGGAGCCCCCGAGTTGCTGGAGCTGAAGATCGCAGAGCATCGCCGATGTCGAGGAAGCCCCCGATTCACGGTCGCTGAAGCCGATGTGGACGGTCGCCGCAATCGAAGATCGCATTGGGTTGCCGCATCCGAAGGATGCAGCGAGTCGCCGTAATTAAAGACCGTAGAGGATCATCGCAGTCACAAACCGCAACAGGTCGATACTCGCGAGTCGTATGACCAAGTGGGCGCAGCCCCCGAGCGTGGAGTTGAGGACCGAAGCGGGTCGTACGGCGGAGTCGAAGGATCCCCCAGGTGTAGAGTAAACGCGGTCGACGGAGTCGTCGGGTGGACGTGTGGTCGAAGTCGATGGAGTCGCATGACGGATGGAGTCGACATCGCGGACGCGTACTCAACACGGCGAACAAGGGTCGAGGTGGCAGAGTTGGTGCATCAGTGATGAAGTAGACGATAATGAAGCTTTGATCAAGTTTTGCTAATCAACCACTTGGAACTTGAATTATGCACGCGAGGCAGTGAACCAATCGTACGTACTGCCCTGAATTTCTTCTATTGCTTTTGTTTTTCAGGAGTCTTGTAAATCTGTGTCTTGGACTTGATCTAGCTACAAGACTCGTAGCTCTTTTTTTTACTTTGTCCTTTGATTGAATCATGTGAAGAAACGCCTGGTTGTAATTGATTGGCTCGCCATGAGGTAAAGTGTGATTCCCGATTCTTCATATGTGTTTCCTTCATGATTCTTCTTGCAAGCGTACACGTGACAGCCTCCAAGACGTGTCGTCGGGCTTGCGTCTCGGATTTTATTGAACTCGGCCATCCAGAGTATGATAGCTTGCCGAAAGAAACAGCTTCGACTCCATAGATCCAATCAGCAGCGCGAAAACGGCAGATCTGATGTTGAGCCATGCGCTCGTGTTGGTGAAGATAAATTTGATTGCAGCGAAGATGTTGGAGACGGGGATCCGTGGGTTGGTGCAGATCTGTTCCTCAAAAACCGGCGAATCGTAGATCGTTGGTGATGGGGTCGTCGAGATCGCAACATCAGCGCTCCCAGTTCCCACAGACGGCGCCAATTGACAAGGGTTTAACTCATCAATGCCCATTGTTATGGACTTGGATTTTGGAGAAGGAGGAAGCGCTGGAAATCTTGGTACGGCTAGCAAACAAGCACATAGGGACGCAAGGTTTACCCAGGTTCAGGCCTCGTAAAGGACCCTACTCCTGCTTGTCTGCTCTTGATTGATGATGATCCGAAGGATTACAATGTCGCCGATGACGGTGGACGCACAGATTGGATCTGGCATATGTGTATGCTACGGGTGTTGTCTAGATGTATTGTGTATTGTGGGAGTCGCGATTGAGAGGTTAGGTCGTGTCCTCCTCGTTGGACCCTCCTAGCCTTTATATATGGGGAGGCTAGGTCTCAGGTACCAATACGAGTTGGTTTACAAGTTGTATTCAAACTCTAGTCTTGAGGTTTTCTTGTCTTGTGCGTTTGGGAGTCCGTGTCCATATGGGCTTCATATCAGTCGAACCGTCATAGGCGTCATGGATCTTGGCAATTCGTCGAGTGGGCCTTTGGTCGAGCCGCACCAGGTACGCCGTAGTTGAGTGCCTATTGGGCATACCCATGTCAGTGATTTTTAAAAAAAATCTACCAACTCTTGTGTGAGATGGCACGGACAGTTGATTATCACGTATGTCGTCGGATTGAGGACAGGTACGTCACGAGGGGTCCTTGAGGTGTGGGAAAAGGTGAGGTATGAGATGTAAGGTTCTCTGGGACAGTGAACACACAAGCTTACCCACTCTTAGATCCGACTGTGGTGGACGGATCCTACTCCTACTAGCAATCCAGTATATCGGTAGAGTCAGAAGTACAACAGATTATAGGAGAGATTTCGCATGTGCGAGTTGTGGTTGTAGTGCATCCCCTAAAGGCTAGTCCCTAAGACGACTTATATAGTCATCCAATTCTAGGTTTACAGATGAGTCATATCTGGCTACGATACAGAGTCGGTACAGAGTACATCTTAGACTACAAGTGTTCCTACAGGCCTAAGTCGGTAAGTCTTCTAGGCCTCCCATAGCCGGATGCGCTTCCATCTTCTCTCTCTACTGGGTCGCCCGTGAAGCATAGCTCTAATTCGAAGTAGGCTACCCTGGTCAGCGAGTCACAGTGGATATATCCAGAAAGTATATCCCAACAGTAGCCCTAGAAGCCTCCAAGATCCAAAGTCGGATTCTATCGTTTAGCTTGATTCTTCTTCGGCTATAGAATCTTGAAGGGTTTCTGAAACTTTAAAACAAAAGTGTAGGATTTGAGTCACAAGTGAGTCAGACTTGTTGATATCTCACCATTGCTTACATACTCAATTTCAAGCTGAGTCGGAACTTGGTCGGTGACGTAACCTGACAATATTCTAGGTCTTGACGCATCACGAACAAATATTCTGTTAGCGTGACCGTTGGTAGGTCCTGCATCATGTGGAATGGAGGCGTCGTTTCAATGCAATCATAGAAATCGAGGCGGTGGAGGCATCGCAAGGAAGTTGCTCTCCCATTCCATGATGCGTGGCGTTAATTCCTTGCGTTTAACACTACTCTTGATGCACATGGGCTTTATAAGGGGTAAACAATCCTTATTCTCTCCACCGTTGCTTATGTTCTTCCTTCTCCCCAAAGAAACCATGCGCTCCTCGTCTTCCTCTACTCCTCCACCAAATCCACCCCCGCTGCCCATTCGTGGTCAATCTCATACGAGATGGCTAGCGCATCAAGCTCTGCAGGCGCGGCATCATCAGCGACGGAAGACAAAAAGTATGGTTGGATTTGGATCCCGTGCATTCTGGACGATGAGAAGCTCAAATCCATGAAGGAAGAAGGACTTCTTCGTACCAGCACATAAAGGAGCGATTTGGATGAGACCCTCCCTTTACCACGCGATGGTGCACGGGTTCACTTCGGGACCCATCTGGATTGCGGCTTCAGCTTCCCGCTGTCAGAATTCTTTTCCGAGGTAATCTCCTACTATAGCGTCCAGCTTCATAATCTCCCCCAAAGTCTACTTTAGAGCTTAGTGCCCATGTCTCTCTTTGTGAGGGATTTCTTGGAATAAAACCGAGTCTGCTTCTCTTCCGGTATTATTTTAGTACTCGAAAAAAATCTATCACTGACGGTGTTCCCTATAATACCAGAACTCTTAGCCTAGTCCTTAGGAGAGAACGAGTCTATCCCAAGGTCGCAGCTAGTGATTCAGTCAAGAGATGGCCAGCCACTTTCTTTTACCCTAAGGATATGTTGGCTCCCAACAAGTAGGAAGGCTTGCTGATTTTCGTCGACGGTGCCGCTACTCCCCAAGAGTCTTGGGACGCAGAAGTGTTGACTCTGACTGAAGACTTGATCCGTGCCAAGAGGTAGATTGAGTTCTTAATGAAGAACAAGGGCTTGAAGGGATCCGACTTAGTCTACTGCTGGCTATCACGTTGGATTCAACATCTTCAATACCATGGGGACCAGCTAATGCATTCAGTCACCCTTGACAAGAAAGATAGCTTGAAGGTTAGCCCCACCCCAATCCCCACCAAAGACTATAAAACTCGGATTCACTGGTTGATCAAGGAACGGGTTAACCGAAAAGTTCCAGAGGTTTCCATGCCAATGTACATGGCAAAAAATCCTCTCGCTCCGGTAAGTTATTTGACTTTTACCTTGTTGTACTTTATCCATCTTTTACATATTATTGCAATGCTGAGATATTTCTGACTTTTAGCTTGGTGATCTCCCCGAGTCAGAGCTTGCTCCCCTCGAGGGCTATCCACCTGAAGATCCGATTCCTCTTTGCGAGGATGAGGAACTTGAAGAACTGCCGGAGACACTTACTCGGAATCGTAAGACTCTAGTTGTTTCTACTGGCCCACAAACGCTGCCAGTCGTCAAAAAGTAAGTTCCACTTTATAATTACTTGTGTTATTATCATCTTTCCGAGTCATAACATTTTTATCTTCTTTATGGCTCAGAGCTAAACCATTAGGAAAAGGAAAAGGGAAAATCGGGAATACCTTGTGCTAACAGAAGTTAACTTGGTTTCTCCTGCTACCGCTCCCCAACTCCTAACCCCACCCCGTCGTCAGCGCCGGAGGATGTTCCATCTCCGCGTACTAGGGATGTTGAGGCTCATTCTGAAGAGCTAGTGAACTTTGGTTCATAAAACAATGTCACCATTGGTGACTAGGGAGTTGATAAGGGTGAAACCACTAAGGGTAATGATCCCCCAGTTGGAACTTTTGCTGACAATCTCCTGAAGATTCCTGGTGCTGCCAATCTTGGCATCACCAAGAAAAGTGCAGAAGAACTTCGGAAGCTTGCATTTACTTGCTTGGAAGAGGCCCAAGAAGCCGAGGACATGAAGCTTGAAGATTTTTTGGGGCAGATTCGTGCTCGAGATGAGAGATTAAGGGTTGGTGAAGTTCTTCCTCCGCCGGTGCAACCCTTAACCTTGACCGAGAAGGTTTCTGCTGAGGTTAATGCTAGCCTTAACAAGATGCACCGTGAGCATATTGCAAGGCAAATTTCGGACTCTTGTATTGTCTTTATATCATATCCTCTAGCCCCCAAGCATGAAGTTGGATGTGAACAGAATCCGAGTTTATGTTCTTTAGGATGCCAAAGAACGAAGTAGTGTAGCCCCAAGGCCCGTGCTAGAAATTTAACTTAGTTAAAATAGCAGCCCAAGTCTTAGTAGACTTTTGAGTCTAGTTACTATTCTGACTTACAGGAAGTTAACATTTACAACCAGGAATTGTTGAAGAACATATGCAATAAGCAGAGAGAGATCAAAACTCTTCGGCTTAAAAATTCTCAATTGAAAAGAGAAGGATGAGGCAGAAGGTAAACATTTCCGGCTCTCTATCCAAAATTTGGTAGATGTGTGGAATATTTATTCGACTTTTGCTTTTGTCCTTCCAGGTTTGTGATGTCTATGCACTTCTATTCTTGTAGACAGTTGTTGGGCCTCCAAGTGCAGAGGTTTGTACAACAGCAGCAAGTTTCCCTTAAGTGGATTACCCAAGGTTTATCGAACTCAGGGAGGAAGTGGTCAAAGGTATCCCTCTCAAGCAACCCTGCAATCAAGATACAAGAAGTCTCTTGTGTCCCCAACACACCCAATACACTTGTCAGGTGTATAGGTGCACTAGTTCGACAAAGAGATAGTGAAATACAAGTGGTATAGATAAAAGACAACGGTGCTAGGAAATAGCTTGATGGCATGGAAGAGACTAAAGGCAAACTGAAATAAAGATGGAAGCAAGCAAACATGTAACAGATCTAATTGTAAACGTTGTTTCAATGCTTAGAAACAAGGCCTAGGGATCATACTTTCACTAGTGAACACTCTCATATAAATATCTTCTCTTTATGATACTACTCTGAACTACTCTCCGGTTGGACACTCTAATCCATGGTAGGGCTATAACAACACACCTCAAAGTCCGCTTTCCCATCTAGATAACCCCACACTGTCACCTTGAGCTCTATATGGTTCCAACAAACACCACAATTTCATAGAGACATCCAACTCCAAATATAACTCATAACAAGTATTTGTAATCTCTAGCCTAAGTACCACCATGGTGTGCATGCTGTCACTTTCACACACATGGGGAGAGCAGAGATCTATTAAAGCACTTGAGTAGCAAGGTAGATCTACTTGATTACAAAGCTCATGATCACAATATGATCATGCATAGAGAGATATGAACACATAGCTACCGGTAGAGCCCTTAGCCTTGAGGAAGAACTACTCCCTCATCATCATGGGAATCAGCAACAACGATGGAGATGGTGGTGGAGATCGATGGAGATGGCTCCGGGGGCACTTCCCCGTCTCGGCAGGGTGCCAGAACAGAGACTTCTGTCCCCCGAATCTCCTCTTTGGTGGCGGCGGCGCTGCGGAACTTTTCGTGGCTGGAGGTTGGATTATTTAGGGTTTCTGCATCGGAGGCTTCTTATAGGCGAAAGGGGAGGCCGAGGAGGCCCACACCACCCCCTGGCACGGCCTGGGCTGGCCCGCACAACCAGGTGGTGTGGCCACCTCATGGCCCCTCTCCGTCTCGTCTTCTGGCTCCGTGAGTCTTCCGGTAAAATATCGACTTTGACTTTTGTTCGGTCCAATTCCGAGAATATGGCTTTTCCAGCTTTTCTGAAACCAAAAATAGCAGAAAACAGGCAACTGGCACTGTGGCATCTTGTTAATAGGTTAGTCCCAGAAAACATATAAAAATACCTCAAAGTGTTGACAAAGCAAAGAAAAGTAGATACTAAACAAGCATGGAACATCAAAAATTATAGATACGTTTCCAACGTATCAACATCCCCAAGCTTAACTCCTGCTCGTCCTCGAGTAGGTAAGTGATAAAAAGGAATAATTTTTTAGGTGACATGCATCCTCATAATCTTGATCAAACCATTTGCAAGCATTGAAAGCTGGGATCAAAGAACTCTAAACATGAGCATGAAAGATGAAGTTCTAACAATAAGACAAAGTAACTATGCTGCAACATGAAAGGATACAAACAAAGGATTCATGAATAACAATTCTTTGCAAGACGTTTGTTTGTTTCACATAAAGAAAACATAGCATGGTGGCATTCAGCTTGTCCCTCATAATGTAGCAAATCATAATTGCATAGGACACCTTCAAAGTTTATAAGGGTGACTAGATACAAATAGTTTAAGAACAAGCAATATCAAAGTTATGCATCAATCAACAAGTCTTGGGACAATGCACATTGAACTAAGAATGGCCACTATGCTCTCTCAATAGGTGCATAAAGATAGAAGATGGAGACTCAACATAAAAGTAAAAGAAAGGCCTTCATAGAAGGAAGCAGGGATTCAAGTTTCATAAAGAGCTTCCAAAAATTATGGTACTTATTAGCTTTCATCTCTCATTGCCCCTATCATAAGCATCTTGAAGTGATTAAGATTAAAGTGAACAAACTATAGAGTATATGCTTGACAAAGTATAAGTTGGCAATCTCATGTCCCTTGAATATGAGGGCCGCTCCTCATGCTACTCAAGTTTAGTTACCGGTAAGTTCTTGTCATAGTAAGTACATGTGTATCATAGAGAACCGCCAACGGGGTACCCCTTGCCCGATGATACGGAAGAATCCCCATATCAAAATGACAAGGCAAGCAGACAATAAGCATCTCAGCAATCTTCTTATTTACCATGGGAAAATGGTGATTTTTTCTCTCTTTCCTCTTTTCTCATCTTTTTTTCTCAATCTCTATCTCTTTTTTATAAGAAGAATGCTTCATAGATTGCTCATTATGGTTATGCTACAGGTTTCCACCATGATTAGGCATGGATTAGACCAGTGGCTTAGGCATTTCTCTAGCACACATACATAACTCCATGGACTTACAAGCTCCCCTTTCATTTCACACCGACGACATCCATAGACAAAAGAGCATGATATCAACTAGGTACAATGTACAAGTGCAATGTTGAAAGCGTTCCCCATGACAACATGGTTCTGCTAATCCCCAACATATAAGTGCAAGCATATACAACATAGACGACACAATGGTTCAAGTTTATTAGGGGCAAGAAAAATAAAGTGTGCAATCAAGTTCGTGAGAGCTTTAATCACTAGTTTTCTCATAACAAGTTTAATTTGGAAGGTAGATAAAAACATGAATATACTTGGAATAGAAAATGCTAATAGGTAGGTATGGGGGACTCTTTGGAATAACTTGGTTTTATTTAGAGTTGGATGCATGAGTGGAACTCATACTTGGTTATGGAGGCTAGCAAAAGACTGGGAGCGGCCAACTAAGAGAGCAATAATGGCCATAATCATGCAAAGCGACAAAACATCATTAATTAAAGCATACAGTGATATTACAAGTCGAAAACTAAAAGATCATAGAGGCTATGGTGACTTGGGATAGTCATAACATGGTGTGAGCATGCGCCAAGTCAACCCAAATAAAGCATCAAAGGAGAATACCACAATACTATGCTTTAATATGCTAAAACAACGCATGATTCTTTCAAGGCACATTAAGCGGTCTCAATTGTTTATAACATGTCATGCTACAACAAAAATCACTATAAAGCCAAAACAATATCAAACATGACATGCTAAAGTCTAGGCCACAGTCAAAACAAGACTCCTTTTGTACCAGTATAAGCATGAAACTTCCTACTCTTTTCCAACACCAATCGAAAAGTAAAACTAAACGCAGTGCTAGCAAAGGAGAACACTCATAGAACAATAAGAGTGAAAACTAGAGTGTTCTAGGCAATGAATAAGAAGGTGTGTCTCTTTCCAAAATAAGTGTGTTGGGATCCAACCAACTTATTGCAGCAAACAAAGCAAAATAAAACTAAAAACAAAAACAAATATGTTCCAAGAACAAAACAACAATGCATGAAACAATAAAAACGAAGTGTCTAGAAAGACCTGAGATTTTTATTGATGAAGAAGGGGATGCCTTGGGCATCCCCAAGTTTTGACGCTTGTACCTCTTGAATATTTCTTGGGGTGACACGGGGTGGCATCACCAAGCTTGAGCTTTTGTCCATTCTTCATCTCATTACATCATTCTTTCCCTACACCTGAAAATTTCCTTCATACAAAACTTCACACAATCTTCATTAGCAACATTAGTGCATTGAAAAGATAATAAACCTTTGGGGTTTAGTTTTAAAACAGCAAAACTTTCATTGAAAACACAAGCTAATGTAGCAATTCCCGCAAAAAGCTCAATTCACCAAAAAGAAATCGATAAAGAGGCAAATGCAAATAATGGCAGAAATCTGTCAAAACAGACCAGCAAGTGTAAACCGATTTTTTCGAAGACCTTCTGTTGCTCAAATCGAAAAGTGTTGAACTAACGAAAGTTATATAACAACCTGGGTGATTTATTCAGAAAATTACAGCTCAATCCGACATACAGAGGTTTTTCACGAATTTTTACAGTAAAGCACAAAAATCTGTTTCGGGACAGCACTTCCCCAAATCTTACTTCCCTCTTATTAGAGGTTATTCTTGGCACAAAAATCAAAATAAAAAGGATAAGGAGATGTTATTACAGAAGTAATAACTTCCAAGACTCAAGAAAACTATTGGGTTATCTCCCAAGAAGTACTTTTCTTTAACGCCTTTAAGTTGGGCATGATAGTTTGAGAAGATGCTCACATAAGAAATATGAATTGAAAGGAAAAGAGAGCATCAAGAAGCAAATATAAAACACATTTAAGTCTAACCCACTTCCTATGCATAGGAATCTTGTAAAGAAACAAGTCATGAAAGCACAAAGAAACAAGCATAGTAAAGAAAAACAAGTGCAACTTCAAGACTTTCAACATAAAGAGGAGAAACTTAATATTATTGAGATGCATAAAACCATGTTTCCCTCTCTCATAATAACTTTCAGTAGCATCATGAATAAAATTAATAATATAACTATCACATAAAACATTCTTATAATGAGCCACATGCATAAAAGAAGTAATACTCCCCACATAAACATAGGCATTCTTATTAATTGTCGTGGGAGTAAATTCAACAAAATAACTATCATTATTATTCTCATCACCATAATCATCAAATATAGGAGGAATATTATAATCATAATTAATTTTCTCCTCAATAGTAGGTGGACTGAAAATATCATATTCATCATTGCAATCATCATATATTGGAGGTATAGTATCATCATAAGCAATAGAATAGTTATATTCCAAAGTGTGTTCACTTGTAAACATATCATCATTGGAAGGAACATGGATAGCACTAATAGTACAACAATTATTAATATCATAATTTTCAGAATTGGTACCTAAGAGATTTTCAATATCAAAAGTAGTGTGCTTTTCCCAATCATGATCACTACTATAGGTAATAGGCATAGGAACATCATCGAGTTCAGACTCATCAAAAACTATAATAGGAGCAACATGCTTAGGGGAAAATACCGTTTCCTCTCTCCTTTTACTCCTCCTTTTCTTCTTTTTATTCTTCTCTTTAGGAGGGAGAGGCTTGAAAGGAAGCTTCTCCATATACCCTAGTTTATTATTAGAGACAATAGAAGAAACTTTGGAGGATTCCTTCTTTTCATTAATAAGATCAAAACACATATTAGTCCTGTCATATTTTGGTAAAATCTCATCTTCTATAATATTTTGTATGTAAGTATTTGTGTGGTAATTATGAACACAATAAAGATGACAACCATGTAGGAAACTATTCATATCAAAAGCACCCATATCTACCAAAGAGGTTTTTCTTGATAACTCTTCACACTCCAAAAATAATGTAAGTTCATCATGCTGATTAGGAGTGATCATGTCATCACAATACAAACTTGCAGTACTCATTGGATTAGAAGGGCTATTATTATGGCCTGATCATTGAAAAATGAAATGACCCACTTTAAAGCAAAGTTCACAAATAAAAGGATAGATGGCACACACTTTTTTACCATGATCATTTAGATCCCTATAGCACGTTCTAGTTTTTTCATTCCTATGGGTGATACAATATTCTTCTTCAATTTGATTATTCTCACAAGGTCTATTTATTCCACAAAAATTAACATGCTTATAAGAAATAGTACTTTTAGAGGTTTGAGCATGTTTATTGCTATCATTAATAACAATTTCATTTTCCATGCAAGTGTCTTTAAAAGGCTCATGATACATGTCCCATTTTTATTTAGGAGCATTAATATGAGAAGCAAAGGCTCTAAAACAATCAATAAGAATTTGAGGATCAAGACCATATTTAGCACTAATCTCTTGAAAATCAGCAGTTTTAGCGAAAGACTTAATGCAATCATACTCATAGTTTATACCTGGTTCTTTACCTTTGTCGTTATCCCAATCTTCGGTATTACTTTGAATTGTTTCAATAAGATCCCACTTAGCTTTGACCTCCTTACTTGTGAAGGATCCCTCTAAACAAGTATCTAGATAGTCCTTGTAATGTCCTGAAAGCCTTGCATAGAAATTATTAATAACAATATTACTAGGGAGCTCATGAATGGGACATTTGAGCATTAGTGACTTCAATCTCCCCCATGCTTGGGCAATACTTTCTCCATCATGTGGATGAAAATTATAAATGTAATTCCTATCTTTATGAATTTCAGGAGGAGGATAAAATTTAGAGTAAAAGAGAGATTCAAGTTCCTTCCACTCCAAATGATGAGGATCATCTAGTAGCTCATACCACTCCCTTGCTTTGCGCTTAAGTGAAAAAGGGAATAGCTTCCTCTTAACTTGGTTCATTGAAATACCTGCACACTTGAACAACTCCGAAAACGCTAGAAAAAGGGCGCCCTCGTGGGAGTACGCTCCGTGATGCTCCTCGTGGCAGCACGTGGATGATTTTGGTGCGTCCCGTCAATCGGGGGTGTCTTGTTTTCTTGACACGTGTAGTTCTTGTAGTGCTTCTGGATGTTTGGGGTGGGCGTTCGTCAGTTTTCTTCCGTCACAGGACCTCGCCCGGTGTTTCGGTTTTCATCGGTTTTTTCTCTTTTCCGGTTTGTATGAACTACGCTTTGCGTTGCGTGCACTGCTTATAGGAGGAGTTCTAGTTGCTTGCTCGTAGGACAGGAAGGCAGTGCACAATAATCTGTCTTGGCAGTGGCACAATGCTACTGTTACTCTTTTGCGGTCCTGTTTTTCTCTTTGTTAGTCCTTTTTTCTCTTTTTTGGTAGTTAGTATCTGCTTAATCTGCTTTTATTTTTTTACTTTTATTTTATTTTGTTTCTTTTGTTTTATTTACGGGCAATGGAGATTTTGTGGGGTGTAATGGGAGGGGTCCTACTTTGAACTCCTTTTTATCTATACTTTGAACTAATTCTTTTAAGGGTACTGTTTTCAGTGCTATTGTGTTTCTAAAAGTATTGTGAGGCAGTGCAATGTCTAATAGTAATGGAGGCAGTTCATCTTTTTATACCGTGAGCAACTGCGATGTGCTAAGTCGTGCACTGCTTATAGTAGGAGTTCGAGTGGCTTGCTAGTAGGATAGGGAGGCAGTGCATTGTTTATATCTTGAGCAGTGCATGGCGTGCAGTGCTTAGCATATGTGCTGTGCTGGGCCGTGCACTACTTACAGGAGGACGTGCACTGCTTATAGGAGGAGTTCGAGTGGCTTGCTCGTAGGACAGGGAGGTAGTGCATTGCTTGTATCTTGAGCAGTGCATGGCGTGCAGTGCTGAGCATCTGCGCTTTGCTGAGTCATGCACTACTTATAGGAGGTCGTGCACTGCTTACAGTAGGCATTCGAGTGGCTTGCTTGTAGGACAGGGGGCAGTGCATTATTTGTATCTTGAGCAGTGCATGGTGTGCAGTGCTGAGCATCTGCGCTTTGCTGAGTCATGCACTACTTACAGTAGGAGTTCGAGTGGCGTGCCAGTTGCCTGTTTTCTATTGTTTTTGGTTCCAGGAAGTCAGAAAATGAATATTCTCGGAATTGGACGGGACAAAAGCCAAAGTTACTATTTTCCCGAAAGACTCACGGAGCCAGAAGGAGAGTCAAAGAGGGTCCTGGCTGGCCACCGACCTTGCCTCGTTCGCCTATATATTCCTCCCGATGCATAAACCCTAAATCGTCAATCAGAAATCCACGAAAAGTTCCACAGCGCCGCCACCACCGAAGGGGAGATTCGGGGAACAAAAAGTCTCTGTTCCGGCACCCTGCCGGGACGAGGAAGTTCCCCCGGAGCCATCTCCATCAATATCCACCACCATCTCCATCACCATTGCTGATTCCCATGATGAGGAGGGAGTAGTTCTCTCTCGAGGCTAAAGGTTCTACCGGTAGCTATGTGTTCATCTCTCTCTCGCTATGCATGATCTTATTGAGATCATGAGCTTGTAATCTATAGATCTACCTTGCTACTCAAGTGTTTTAATAGATCTCTGCTCTCCCCATGTGTGTGAAGTTGACAGTGTGCACACCATGGTGGCATTTAGGCTAGAGATTACAAATACTTGTTATGAGTTATATTTGGAGTTGGATGTCTTTATGTAATTGTGGTGTTTGTTGGAACCATCTAGTGCTCAAGGTGATAGTGTGGGGTTTTCTAGATGGGAAAGATGAACTTTGAGGTGTGTTGTTATAGCCCTACCATGGATTAGAGTGTCCAACCAGAGAGTAGTTAAGAGTAGTATCATAAAGAGAAAATATTTATATGAGAGTGTTCACTAGTGAAAGTATGATCCTAGGCTTTGTTTCTAAGCATTGAAACACCGTTTGCAACTAGATCTGTTACATGTTAGCTTGCTTCCATCTTTATTTCAGATTGCCTTTAGTCTCTTCCTACCCGTCAAGCTATTTTCTATCACCGTTACCACTTATAATTATCTATACCACTTGTATTTCACTATCTCTTCGCCGAACTAGTGCACCTATACACCTGACAAGTGTCTTGGGTGTGTTGGGGACACAAGAGACTTCTTGTATCTTGATTACAGGGTTGCTTGAGAGGGGATACCTTTGACCACTTCCTCCCTGACTTCGATAAACATTGGGTGATCCACTTAAGGGAAAACTTGCTGCTGTTCTACAAACCTCTGCACTTGGAGGCCCAACAACTGTCTACAAGAATATAAGTGCGTAGAAAATAGGCGTTTTCTGTGGGAATATGGTGTTTTTTTCTCTCTTTCCTCTTTTCATAATCTCTTTTTTTCGTTTCTTTTTTTTCTCAATATAGGACTCTTTTTTTATAAGAAGAATGCTTCATAGACAGCTCATTATGGTTACGCTGCAGGTTTCCACCATGTCAGCATGGATTAGACCAGCGACCCAGGCGTTTCTCTAACACATATACATAACTCCATGGACTTACAAGCTCCCCTTTCATTTCACACCGACGACATCCATAGACAAAAGAGCATGATATCAACTAGGTACAAAGTACCCGTGCAATGTTGAAAGCGTTCCACATGATAGCATGGTTCTGCTAATCCCCAACAAATAAGTGCAAGCATATACAACATAGACGACACAATGGTTCAAGTTTATTAAGGGCAAGAAAAGTAAAGTGTGCCATCAAGTTTGTGAGAGCTTTAATCACTAGTTTTCTCATAACAAGTTTAATTTGGAAGGTAAAAAAAACATGAATATACTTGGAATAGCATATGCTAGTAGGTAGGTATGGTGGACTCTTTGGAATAACTTGGTTTCAGGAGTTGGATGCATGAGTGGAACTCATACTTAGTTATGGAGGCTAGCAAAAGACTGGGAGCGACCAACTAAGAGAGCAATAATGGCCATAATCATGTAGAGCGACAAAACATCATTGATCAAAGCATAAAGTGATACTACAAGTTGAAAACTAAAGGATCATCAATGCTATGGTGACTTGGGATAGTCATAACATGGTGTGAGCATGTGCCAAGTTAACCCAAATAAAGCATCAAAGGAGAATACCACAATACTATGCTTTAATATGCTAAAACAACGCATGATTCTTCAAAGGCACATTAAGCAATCTCAATTGTTTATAACAAGTCATGCTACAACAAACAATACTAAGCATAAAGACAAAACAATATCAAGCATGGCATGACAAAGCATAGGCCACAGTCAAAAACAAGCTCTCTTTACCACATAAGCATGAACTTTCCTACTCTTTTCCAAACCAAACCAAACCAAACTATTTGAAAACCAATGTATGAAAGAGGGGGTCCAACCAATTTATTCAGAAAACTAAGAAAACCAAGAAAACGAAAAATCAAAATGAAAACGAAAAAGAAGACGCTCCAAGAACAACACAACTGTGCATGAAACAATAAAAATGAAGCGTTTGGAAGAAACCTGGGATTTTTATTGATGAAGAGGGGATGCCTTGGGCATCCCCAAGCTTTGACGCTTGTACTTCTTGGATATTTCTTGGAGTGACACACGTGGCATCCCCAAGTTTGAGCTTTAGTCCATCCTTCATCTTATTACTCATTCCTTCTATACACCTGAAATTTTTTTCTTCATACAAAACTTAACACAATCTTTATTAGCAACATTAGTGCACTCAAGATAATAAGTCTTTAGGTTCAGTTCTAACACCAATAAACTTCCATTAAAACACTAGCTACTGTAGCACTTCCCTCAAAAAGCTCAATTCCCCAAAAGAACTCAAAAAGGAACCAACAAGAAGCAAATGCAGAAAATGGCAGAAATCTGTCAAAACAGACCAGCAGGTAAAGACGAATTTTTTAGAAGACCTTTTGTTGCTCAAATCAAAAAGTGTTGAACTAACGAAAGTTAGATAACAACCTGGGGCAGAAGCACAAAAATTCACGCCTCAAAAGGATGTTCAGGGATTTTACATGAATTTTTACGGTGTAGCATAGAAATCTGTTTCGGGACAGCAACTTTCCCAATCATTACTTCTCTCTCATTAGAGGTTACTCTTGGCACAAAAAAGCAAATAAAAAGGATAAGGAGCGGTTATTACTTAAGTAATAACTTCCAAGAGTCATCTAAAACTTTTGGGTTATCTCCCAATAAGTACTTTTCTTTAATGCCTTTAAGTTAGGCATGATAGTTTGAGAAGATGCTCGCATAAGAAATATGAATTGCAGTAAAAGAGAGCATCAAGAAGTAAATTCAAAGCACATTTAAGTCTAACCCACTTCCTATGCATAGGAATCTTGTAAAGAAACAAGTCATGAAAGCACAAAGCAACAAGCATAGTAAAGCAAAACAAGTGCAACTTCAAGACTTTCAACATAAAGAGGGGAAACCTAATATTGTTGAGACACATAAAACCATGTTTCCCTCTCTCATAATAACTTTCAGTAGCATCATGAATAAAATTAACAATATAACTATCACATAAAACATTCTTATCATGAGCCACATGCATATAATCATTATTACTCTCCACATAAGCATAGTTATTTTTTATTAATTGTGGTGGGAGCAAATTCAATAAAATAGCTATCGTTATTATTCTCATCACCATAATAATCAAATATAGGAGGCATATTTTAATTATAATCAATTTTCTCCTCAATAGTAGGTGGACTGAAATGTCATATTCATCATTGTAATCATCATATATTGGAGGCATAGTATCATCAAAGTAAATTTTCTCCTCCATGCTTGGGGGACTAAAAATATCATGCTCATCAAAACCAACTTCCCCAAGCTTAGACGTTTCCATAGCATTAGCAATAATGATGTTCAAAGAATTCATACTAATAACATTGCTATTAGCATGCAAATAAAGTTCCATAGGTTTTTTAATTTTCTCTTCAAACACTTCATGTCCTAACTCAAGATAAATACTATAAAGCTCTCTAATTTTGTTGTTGTTTTCCATTAAGCCTAACTAGTGAAAACAAGAAACAAAAAGACAAAATTGCAGAATCTAAAGGAAATAACTTCGAGCACTCACACCGGAGGATGTGAGTACCTTTTACCTTACCTCCCCGGCAACGACGCCAGAAAATAGGCGTTTTCCATCTACGCACTTCTATTCTTGTAGACAGTTGTTGGGCCTCCAAGTGCAGAGGTTTGTAGAACAGCAGCAAGTTTTCCCTTAAGTGGATCACCCAAGGTTTACCGAACTCAGGGAGGAAGTGGTCAAAGGTACTCTCAAGCAACCCTGCAATCAAGATACAAGAAGTCTCTTGTGTCCCCAACACACCCAATACACTTGTCAGGTGTATAGGTGCACTAGTTCGGCGAAGAGACAGTGAAATACAAGTGGTATAGATAATTATAAGTGGTAACTGTGATAGAAGATAGCTTGATGGCGTGGAAAAGACTAAAGGCAATCTGAAATAAAGATGGAAGCAAGCAAACATGTAACAAATCTAGTAGCAAACGGTGTTTCAATGCTTAGAAACAAGGCCTAGGATCATACTTTCACAAGTGAACACTCTCTCATAAATATATTGTCTTCATGATACTACTCTTAACTACTCTCCGGTTGGACACTCTAATCAATGGTAGGGCTGTAACAGCACTCCTCAAAGTAAGCCTTTCCCATCTAGAAAACCCCACACTGTCACCTTGAGCACTAGATGGTTCCAACAAACACCACAATTTCATAAAGACATCCAACTCCAAATATAACTCATAACAAGTATTTGTAATCTCTAGCCTAAGTGCCACCATGGTGTGCACACTGTCAACTTCACACACATGGGGAGAGCAGAGATCTATTAATGCACTTGAGTAGCAAGGTAGATGTATAGATTACAAGCTCATGCTCTCAATAAGATCATGCATAGAGAGAGAGAGATGAACACATAGCTACTGGTAGAACCCTTAACCTCGAGAGAGAACTACTCCCTCCTCATCATGGGAATCAACAATGGTGATGGAGATGGTGGTGGAGATCGATGGAGATGGCTCCGGGGGCACTTCCCTGTCCCGGCAGGGTGCCAGAACAGAGACTTTCTGTCCCCCGAATCTCCCCTTCCCCGGCAACAGCGCCAGAAAATTGCTTGCTGGCGTGGGAGGTTCTTCTTCTTTAATCCTCTGATGTGAATACCTTTTACCTTACGTCCCCGGCAGCGTGCACTGCTCATCATCTGTGCTGTGTTGGGCCGTGCACTGCTTACAGGAGACCGTGCACTGCTTACAGGAGGCCGTGCACTACTTACAGTAGGAGTTCGAGTGGCTTGCTCGTAGGACAAGGAGGCAGTGCATTGTTAGTATCATGAGCAGTGCATGGCGTGCAGTGCTGGGCATCTGCGCTTTGCTGAGCCATGCACTGCTTACATGAGGCCGTGCACTGCTTACAAGAGGAATTCGAGTGGCTTGCTGGTAGCACATGGAGGCAGTGCACTGGTTGTAGCTTGAGTAGTGCATGGCGTGTAGTGCTTAGCATCTGCGCTTTGCTGAGCCGTGCACTGCTTATAAGAGGCCGTGCACTGCTTACAGTAGGAGTTCGAGTGGCTTGCTCCTAGGACAAGGAGGCGGTGCATTGTTTCTATCTTGAGCAGTGCATGGCATGCAGTGCTGAGCACCTGCACTTTGCTGAGCCGTGCACTGCTTACAGGAGGTTGTGCACTGCTTATAGGAGGCCGTGCACTACTTACTTGAGGAGTTCGAGTGGCTTGCTGGTAGCACAGGGAGGTAGTGCACCGGTTGTAGCTTGAGCAGTGCATGGCGTGCACTGCTTAGCATCTGTGCTATGTTGGGCCGTGCACTGCTTACAGGAGACCGTGCACTACTTACAGGAGGCCGCGCACTGCTTATAGTAGGAGTTCAAGTGGCTTGCTTGTAGGACAAGGAGGTAGTGCATTGTTAGTATCGTGAGCAGTGCATGGCGTGTAGTGATGAGCATCTGCGCTTTGCTGAGCCAAGCACTTCTTACAGGAGGCCGTGCACTGCTTACAGGAGGAGTTCAAGTGGCTTCCTGGTAGCATAGGGAGGCAGTGCACTGGTTGTAGCTTGAGCAGTGCATGGCGTGGAGTGCTCAACATCTGCGCTTTTCTAAGCCGTGCACTGCTTACAGGAGGCCGTGCACTGCTTACAGTAGGAGTTCGAGTGGCTTGCTCGTAGGACAAGGAGGCAGTGCATTGTTTCTATCTTGAGCAGTGCATGCGTGCAGTGTTGAGTATCTGCGCTTTGTTGGGCCGTGCACTGCTTATAGGAGGCCGTGCACTGCTTACAGTAGGCATTCGAGTGGCTTGCTCATAGGATAGGGGGGCAGTGCATTATTTGTATCTTGAGCAGTGCATGGCGTGCAGTGCTAAGCATCTGCGCTTTGCTGAGTCATGCAGTGCTTACAGGAGGCCGTCCACTGCTTATAGGAGGAGTTCGAGTGGCTTGCTCATTGCACAGGGAGGCAGTGCACATGTTGTAGCAAGCGATGCATTGCGTGCGATCTTGAGCATCTGCTTGTTGTCTGGGCCGTGCCATGTGGAGGTCGTGCACTACTTACAGGAGGAGTTCGAGTGGCTTACTGGTAGCACATGGAGGTAGTGCACTAGTTGTAGCTTGAGCAGTGCATGGTGTGCACTACTCATCATCTATGCTATGTTGTTGTGCTGCATCACAGGTGAGACAAAGGCACTGCTGAGGAGGTCGTTCGCCATGTGGGAGTTCGAGTGGCTTGCTTGTAGGATAAGGAGGTAGTGCATTGTTAGTATCGAGAGCAGTGCATGGCGTGCAGTGCTGAGCATCTGCGCTTTACTGAGCCGTGCACTGCTTATAGGAGGCCGTGCACTGCTTACAGGAGGTCGGGCACTGCTTATAGGAGGAGTTAGAGTGGCTTGCTGGTAGCACAGGGAGGCAGTGCACTGGTTGTAGCTTGAGCACTGCATGGCGTGCAGTACTCAGCAGCTGTGCTTTGCTGAGCCGTGCACTGCTTACAATAGGAGTTCGAGTGGCTTGCTCGTAGGACAAGGAGGCAGTGCATTGTTTCTATCTTGAGCAGTGCATGGTGTGCAGTGCTGAGCATCTACGCTTTGCTGAGCCGTGCACTACTTACAGGAGGCCGTGTACTACTTACAGGAGGCCGTGCACTTCTTACAGGAGGAGTTCGAGTCGCTTGCTGGTAGCACAGGGAGGTAGTGCACCGGTTGTAGCTTGAGCAGTGCATGGCGTGCACTGCTCAGCATCTGTGCTGTGATGGGCCGTGCACTGCTTACAGGAGACCGTGCACTGCTTACGGGAGGTTGTGCACTTCTTATAGTAGGAGTTCGAGTGGCTTTCTCGTAGGACAAGGAGGCAGTGCATTGTTAGTATCGTGAGTAGTGCATGGCATGCAGTGCCGAGCATCTGCTCTTTGCTAAGCCATGCACTGCTTACAGGAGGCCGTGCACTGCTTACATGAGGAGTTCGAGTGGCTTGCTGGTAGCACAGGGAGGCAGTGCACTAGTTGTAGCTTGAGCAATGCATGGCGTGCAGTGCTCAGCATCTGCGCTTTGCTGAGCCGTGCACTGCTTACAAGAGGCCATGCACTCCTTATAGTAGGAGTTCGAGTGGCTTGCTCGTAGGACAATGAGATAGTGCATTGTTTCTATCTTGAGCAGTGCATGCGTGCAGTGCTGAGCATATGCGCTTTGCTGAGCCGTGCACTGCCTACAGGAGGCCGTGCACTGCTTACAGGAGGAGTTCGAGTGGCTTACTGGTAGCACAAGGAGGCAGTGCACTGGTTGTAGCTTTAGCGAGACCTGCGTGCGATCTCAAAGATCTATGCTTTGCTGAGCCGCTTCGTGCTTAGAGGAGGCCGTGCACTGCTTATAGTAGGAGTTAGAGTGGCTTGCTCGTAGGACAAGGAGGCAGTGCATTTTTTGTATCTTGAGCAGTGCATGGCGTGCATTGTTGAGCATCTGCGCTTTGCTGAGCCGTGCACTGCTTATAGGAGGCCGTGCACTGCTTACAGGAGGTCGTGCACTGCTTATAGTAGGAGTTCGAGTGGCTTGCTCATAGGACAAGGGGCAGTGCATTGTTTGTATCTTGAGCAGTGCATGGAATGCAGTGCTGAGTATCTGCGCTTTGCTGAGCCGTGTACTGCTTACAGGAGGCCGTGCACTACTTACAGGAGTAGTTCGAGTGGCTTGCTCATAGGACAGGGAGGCAGTGCACTATTTGTAGCTTGAGCAGTGCATGGCGTGTAGTGCTGAGCCTCTACGATGTGCTGGGTCGTACACTGCTTACAAGAGGAGTTCGAGTGGTGTTCTCATAGCACAGGGGGGCAGTGCATTGGTTGTAGATTGAGAAGTGCATAGAGTGCAGTGCTGAGCATCTGCACTTTGCTGGGCTGTGCACTACTTATAGGATGAGTTCGATTGGCTTGCTCGTAGCACTGGGAGGCAGTGCATTGGTTGTAGCTTGAGCAGTGTATAGTATTCAAGGTCCAAGATTCACATATGCAATATTTAGAAGATGATCAAAGTGTTCAACTTACTGAGTACATTCATTGACATTACAGTAGATAAAAGATATTCAACTTACTAAACAACACGAATACAATATACTTTAGCACTAGATTAAACAAGAAAAGATGACTATCTGAACAGTGTTTTCCCAAGTTAACCACTAGATGACAATCTCAACAAAGTTGAGACCAAGGTGCTCATGCATATGCTCTACTTTCATGAGAAGTAGTGATGCCCATCCAACATTGAGAAGTAGTGATGCCCATCCAACATCAGCAGCAAATGTGAAGTCAGGCCATCCTGTGGTCCCTTTGTACAGTATATGCACATGCAATAAAATTATCTTCTTCTCCTTCAAGATCATATCCGTGCCTGTACAGATGTTCTATGCCCTGAGTTGGGTACCTGAAACCATCTATAGCCTCAGTTGGCATGAACTGCAATAAAGAAAAAAGTTAGTATTTTAACAAGCATTCTAAATTAACAAGTTCATTAAATTATATGTTAAATCTGAACATAAAATATGATTAAATATGTGGAAACTAACCAGTGCATTATGGTCATGGTTATCCATATTCATCTTGTGTACCTAGAAATGCTTTTCATCTTTACTTTCAAAAAACTGATGTTCTGTGACATGAACATCTTTGTAAATGCCAAATAAGATTGAAGCCATTTGCTGCTCAGTTAGTGCATTTATGTCTAAGAAGATGGTCCTGTGCAGAATGCTTCTGATGGATGTAGGCACATCTCCCACCTCTGATGAATGAGTGGAAATACATGTTGAGTATTAAAGAATGTTATTATGATGATCTAGTAGTAGGACAAGGAAAAACTATATGTGCAAATTATTTACAGTAAATAAGGGAAATACCAGTTGCTTCATGAATCTTTTTCTCTTCACCATTAGAGTAAACAGTGACATGAAATAAGTTGGTCAAGTTCAAACCAACATGATCAAGTGGGTCGTCATCATATTCAAAATGCACTACATCTCCAAGTGCTATATCATAAACCCTCATCAGGGACTTTCAGTATGGACCACAAATTATTGTCCTAACATTAGACTTCTCGAGGAACAAATCAAAATTCCTTAATGCTTCACTGTTTGCAACCATCCAATTATTTGGAGTGAAATCATTCAGTCTTTCCCTAAATGAGCATGGCACTACCTGAAGGTAAACAACATGGTTCAGTTCATGTGACAAAAGACAGTAAAAGAAACAATACATAAAATGAAAATTTCGAACATTTTGAATAAAACCTTCGAAAACCTTCTTGTAAATATGTAAAAACTTACCACACCATTGATGGGAATACCTTGAACAATGTTAACCTGGAAGCTAGCTGCTCTCCTATGTGCCCTACCACAATTGTTGGCAGGTTGCCCGCACACTGTATAGTCCATTCCAAGAAACACCTGATAAATTTAACAATACATTTAAGGAGTGAACTGTGCATTAACTCCTAATCTAGAAAGTGTCAAACAGATCAATTACCAGGCATAAATTACACCACAGTATTATGAGGATAAGATGATAGGAAGAACACATAAAGGATTACAGGGAAACTAAAAAAATGGAAGTGTGCTAAAAAAACTCACAGTCGAGTTGTACAAAGACAATGGAATGGAGATTCAAATAAAAGAACAAAGCTTCTTGAAATGACGAAACAAATAAGGATTAGAACTAAAACCAGTAAAGAAAAGGAAAGGGATACGAGATTAGAGGAGAAATCTCGATCGGGATGGGACGAACTTTTCTGAGAAACTGCTCTGCTCTGAGGAACTGTTCTCGGGAACTGTTCTCGGGAAGTGCTCTGGACGTGCGTAGTAGGAGAGCAGTGGAGAGAACTGAATGGAGTCCCTTCGGTTTCCCTCCATTTATAAATCAACCAACTAAAACAGTTATGTGCTAACCTGACGAAATTGAAAGTCTAACAAACTAACAACAAATCTGAACTTGTACATCGAGGCAGTGCATAGTTGACACTTTTGGTAGTGCATAGTATCTGCGAGGTATGGTTTATGTTTTTTTTACGGTAATTACTATTTCCTTTATTTTTTCATTTAGTTTATGTTTTTTTATTTTTTTATTTACGAGTAATTGAAATTTTATAGTTCATTTTACTCAAAGTAGTATACTTTTTACCAAATTTCTACATTGAGTACTGCACAGTTTATCCGTGTGCACTTCCATATTATTAGCTTGTTGAAGTACCCTAGTATTGTATTATGTTGAACTGCTCTATTTTTACTGCAGTGCCATGCGCATTGTTGTTCGCAACCTCGGTAAACTTAACTTTCGATCCGCGTGCGCTGTTTCATTCGCTGAATTGTTAATTGCATTTATATTAGGCATAGTATTATAGATTTGGTCAATCTTTGATCTAGGATGATGTGTCGGGTGTGTTTTATTATTGGTAGGTGAGACGAATGTTCAATGTGTATAAGTACATTATAAATTCTGACGTCGATGCTTAACATTTCGCATTCCAGTCCCAGTTCCTCTTCTACTAGATAGCTGTTACAAAACGTTTGGAAGCTGCTAAGCGGAGGAGACGGGTGCGGAGGGTGCTGCCCTGCTGCCCACCATCGTGGATTCCTTCGCCAAAGGTTCGTCGTCGTCTCGATGCAACCATCGCAAGATCGACGAGTCCGGGTTAGTTTTGCTTTTTTATCTTTTCTTATATTCATTTCTAATTTTTCGGATTAGGTTTTTGAAGCTCTTGTTGTGTCGTTGACGTTTGGAACTTACATATAGGTCTTACTCCTCAGGTGTTCATGGTTGCTCACATTTGGCATCTACTCCGTCGTCGTCTGTTCCTGTGGTGCATCCGAGCAGGCTAATCAATGTGCATGTATTTGTATGTTGGCTATTTTTTACTACGATCAGTTCTATTTACACTAAATCTTGTTGTTTTCTGTGAAAATATTAGGATTCACTGGCATTAGTTATGGGAGTTTTGGATGGCAGTAATCATGTTGATGCAGAATATCAGAGGCTTCGTGATGAACTTGTTGCTGAGAAGGCTAAGGTATCAGAATTGTGTGTCAAGCTCTCCGAGAAGGAGGCAGAAAAGATGACTATTACTGTAGAGTGTGACCGTCTTCGACACGAGATCGTCAGAATGTAGCACGTTGTTGAAGATGATGCTATGATGAAGGTGGATCTCAACAAGTATAAAGTTGGCGCTGCAGCCTGGGACTTAGAGCGGGATACTCTGACGATAGACATGGCTTAGCTACTAGCTTATAGACAAAAGCTTGATGAGCAATTGGCTGACATGATAGCCAATCATTTTGAAGACATTGAAACAACAAAAAATGCACGTCTTGACAGGTTACATGCAACGCAATCACCGAAGGACATTCTTGAGCGCCGTCATAACTGTAAAGAGTGCATGGATGACATTCACAAAGAGGTCAAGGAGCTTGATAAGAAACTGTCCAAATAACTTGTGAAGCGTCTTCCATATTTTAAATGCTAGCAAAATTTGGACTATCATGATGTAAGTGTTTGTAATGGTGTTTGTGAAGAGCACTTAATGGATGTGATGGAGCAAGAATGTATGTAATTAAGTAAGTATGTACGTAATGAAGCAAGTGTTTGTCTGTCAGTGAATTTTTCTATTTGCACTGCTCTGACTAGCTACGGTGCACTGTGGTGTTCTTTCCGTGTGTGTTATACAGCTTATTTGTTCTACCTTGACCAGACTGGTTGCACTGCCTTATTTACTCATGTACGCATGGTTCTATGGTAGTGCAAGGACATCTATTTAGGCAGTTTTTCAAATGATCATCTAGAAGCAGTTTATACTATGTTGAGTGCGCTGAAAATATAATTTTTACACATAGGGATGAAAGAGTGTTTTTAGTGGTGCATGCACTACCCACGTAGATTTAGATGCATTGCCTCGTACATATGTATATTCTGCCTTGTGCTGATTTTTTGCACTGCCTTTTTTACTTATGTATGCAATTTGTCCATAGAAGTGCAAGGATATCTATGTAAGCAGTTTGTTTAAAGACCACCTAGAAGAAGTTTATACTGGGTTGATTATGATCGTCATGTGGAAGTAGTTTATACTTGGTTCAGTGTATGAAAATATAATTTTTACACATAGCCATGCAATTGTTTTTATCGCTGTATGCATTTGTGATATGCACTGCTCACATAGATGCAGTTTTTACTTGGTTCAGTGCGATGAAAATATAACTTTTACACATAGATATACAAGAGTGTATGCAGATGCACTGGCCCATAGATGCCGATGCACTGCAAATAGATATTGCACTAGCAACTTAAAATCAGAAAACAAGTTATCTGTTACAGATTAACAAGCGTCTACTTATGCCCATAGATATTATAATTTCCTTTGCCTTTGTCTAGTTAGATGCAATATGTGCAATCAGGATTGACGAAATAATGTACATGTTTCGTAATTTTGTCCTAATCACTTAATGTTATTGCAATTTCTGGCATCTCCACGTCTGGACCCAACTCCCTAAGATCTTCTGGTAGGTTCTTCAGTGCTTGGTTAGATCTGTGGAACAACATTGTGTATAGTTGTTCATCTCTGATACTGGAGCTTGTGTCCTGATAAGTATTGTAAAATCTTGTTAGTTTTCAAGTATATGTAATCAATTTTTTGAAAAATTTCTGTCTAACTATTGCTTACACTTGACGTCTTTCATTTTTCTATAATTTCGCCATTGTATCTCTGCAGGTAATATATTGTCCACAGTGCACATGTGTCTTCATCTTGTTTTTTAGTTCTCACGTAGCATGCACTTTTGAGTGATGCACTCCATCTTGGCAATGTCTCATCTTTGTAAATGCACTCTAGCACTTGTTCGAACCTGCTGAGCTATATATTGAAACATTATAGTGACATTGTTAGATAAAAAGGGTAGTAAGTTCTGATATGTTTTTATTTTTTTTGAGAAATAGCACTCTGACTCTAGTAAAAGTTTTCTAGTAATGTCTACATTTTGGTAGGAGTCTTACCATAGTTTGTCCTATGTTATTGTGGTAATCCTGTATCTCTTTAGTGTTATTATATGCGAAGAAGTCTATGATCTCAACCTTTGGATTCCGAGCAGACCTATTTAAGACATAAACTGAAAAATATTTCTTGCAAAGAACCGGTAGTAGTATCTGTGTATGGAAGTAGATATAATACTCAAGTAAGTTTTAAACATTTGGTAATTTTTAATTTTATGAGGTATCTTAATAGTGAATATAGAAATGTATGCTTATTTCTAAAATAACTCACCGTGCCTGCTTTTGTAAGGTCGTCTGTTCCTATGAGGTAATCAATTGTGCGAGCAATGTCTTCAGGTTCGAATTTTTTGTTTTTGTCCATAAAATCTAATACTGATGTTACCTGTGTGGGTAGGATTACCCTTTTACCTTCCTAGAAAAGATATTTGAACTCATCATTGCTTCTCCATGTGTGGATGACGACATCTAAAAATTCATTGTCTATCCATCCATTCTCTTTGAAACTGTCTGCTAGTTCACATGCAGTATATGTCAGATTAAAATCTCTTGATTCATTGGATGCAGTTGTCTTGATAAAAACTCTCCTGTTGTATTACAAAAAACAGGATTAGTATTACAGGGGTGTTAGTTTAGATTAGAACAAAAAAGATCTAGGCTAATTAAAAGAAATCTAGCTGTACCAAGTTAAGCTTTACACTTACTCTCCGTAATCTGGTTTTGATGCATCTTCGATTAGTTTTTGCCATACTTTCCTTGCATTCTCCGTTTCTTTAAATTCAGCTAGAATGAAAACAAGTCTTTCTTATGGATTTCGATTTTTTTGTTCTTCCATCGAATCCTTGCACCTTTTTGGATTTCTCTATATCTTTCTCTAAAGATCTCTTTCTCTTGTGTTTCTTTCAGTTGTATCATTGATTTGTTTGACATCTTGTTTTCTTTCTCTTGAATTCCTAGCAATATCTCTCTCTTCAAGTCTTGGAAATCTCTTCTTGTGAATAGCTCTTGATATTCAGAATGGCCTGTAGATGCTGCAAATTTGTAAATACTTGTGTTGCACTTGATAGTAATAATGCTATGAAACAACATATAGTAGTATGAACAATACTAGTCAAAAATCTGTGTAAAGGATTACCTAATATTCTATCATTTAATGTTTCGATGTTTATGCTGAAGATGTCTGATGTCAGCATCCTCATGAGAAGCATTTCCTTGTAATCTGGAATATCTTTTTTTGTGAATTCCAGAACGTGATCTTTGGTGCAGTTCTCGATCATATAGAGCATGAAGAACCCACAGTCACAGCTGCATAACATTTTTCATTTTAGTTGTTGTTAGATGGTTAAAAGTTGACAAAGATAAGTAGTTCAATGCAAGAATAAATTTTATGTTATGTATGAACATTTTCCCGTTATCTTGTAGGGGCATGTGTTTATATACTACCTCAAAATCATCCAGCGTTTGGACTTTTGTTTCTGTTGTTCCAAAACCTTCGCTCCACAATGTCTTTATTTTCCTGATCAATTTTGAGCATACTTTTTCAAGATCAATATCCCCTGGCTCTCTCAATGAATCATAAATTCTGAACTTCTTCTCCAAAATATCTACTGTCAATTTGAACTAGTGACCTACTGAACCTGAACTTCCCTTAGGAGGTCGCTCGAGGAAAGGAAACATTATTTGCATGAGCAATTATTTAAAATTTGTTAACATATTTTTCTGTTTAAAAATTGAATATACAAGCTTGTATTTGCAGTATGGTGTTCTTCAAGTTGTCAAAATATATACTATAATGAACATTATTGTTCTACTTACTAGTTCGTATTTGTCTAGACGGTCAGCTGTGTCTGGTTTAAACAAGTCCTCTACCCAACGCATACTTCTTTTATCATCTTTGACTGCACTAATGTTAATAAGTTTTTATTGCAAAACAACCGTTAGTTTGTTTGCTCTGAATATATAAATACTTTTGTTTATTATTTGCAGTTGCTTTTTCTATAGTACTTACAGTTGCTCTGTAATGAATAATTTTCTTCTTCGACTTGGATCTCCTGAGTTGTTCTTCAAGATAGGTTAACACCAATTCACCCTCTATATCGCCTAGCAGTCCTTCCTTTCTGAAAGCACTTGATATGTAATACAGTGGCACCTTTGTATTGGTTTTCTCGTGCTTCAAGATATACCGAGATCTGCAGAGTGGAGTAATTTTTATTATAACACAGTATGGTTCTGGAAAAATATGCAAAGTGCAAAATGATAATTTTTTTAATCATCTCACTTTAATATAGCTGTATCTTCTTCTGACAGTTTTTTGTCTGTGAACTTGCATATCAGGTTATACAATTTTGTCCAATCAGATTGTTTTTGCCTGCTGTCCTTGTTTGCTTGGTCTCCACTATCTGTATTTGTGGAAAGAAAAAAATGTTAGTGTGTGAAAATTGAAGTGCAGAAAAATCAGTGCAATGAGTAATGTTAGGCAGTGCATCAGAATGGTAGTTGGATGACAGTTCAGTTATAGTAGTTGAGGCAGTTTACTGGTTTAATAGTCGTGTTTGACGAGTGCAAATGGTAGACTGGCTAATACTTTACTGTTGTAACCATCGTTCATACAAATCTCTTCATGGTCATTACACCCAGATTTTTTGATATGTTTAGCAAGCTCTATTTTGCAAGTGTATCCTTAATTGATTCACACCAGTAGAAACATGGTATATTTACAAATGAATCAAATTGTTCAACAAATTAATTTCATAAATATAAGTTGTATCTACGTCATATGACCTTCTGCTGTCAGATTGGTACTGACTAGCAGTAAATCTTCTGCTCTGTGTCTAACTTCACTGTCTTTAACTTTAATCTTCTGTTTTTCTTTATCTTCTGTCTGATGTTCCTCTTGTTTATCCTGTTCTTGCCTGTTCGCTATGTCAAATGAGCGTATGCTTGTTTCTGTTGTTGCTGCTGCTGCTTCATCAGAGGGAGTTTGGTTGTTTGTATCTCCTCCTGCGTCCTCCTACAATCAGAAGTTTATATTAGTTTTTTGTTGAATTGTTATGAATGTTATAACCATCATCAGGTTTTTCTTTTTCTTTTATATTATAGCAAATTTTCCCCTTTCTTCTAAATGAGTGTCTACCTTTAGAGATTTGTATTTTGTTATTGTTGAGGTTGCGTGCTCTTGTCCTTTTGCTGCAGTTTCATTATTGGTATCATCTGCCTAATTGACCAATGCATTAAAAACAAATAATACAGCACTGTTAAACTAGCAACAATCATCTTATTATATCGTGCAATAACTTGCAATAAGTATATAAATTATCTTTGTAGCTTCGATCGTTGTGTCTTCTGTTTTTTTAGACGTATCAACACTGTTAGAGTTATTTTTCTCAGTTTCATTCTGTGGCAACGAACATGATGCAGGATCTTCCATTCTGACAGGTCCTCCTTTTGCTATTAATCTAACTGCTATATCTTTTGCCGACTGCATGTATAACTTAAGCTTATCCATTGAGTCTAGAATCTCGAGTCCTGCTCTGTTGACATCTTGTTTGTAGTTACTAATGAGGCCTAGTTCGGTGTCAGTTTCTAATTTTTGACATATGTTTTTTGGGTTGTCTGCAATCTGTCTTGGGAGATCCATTGCTTGCTGCATCTTCTCAACATCTATCATGAGACCTCCGATTGGATTTGGCTGGATAGAAGGTTCTTTAGTTGGAATGTTTGAGTTGTCTCCGGCAACAACTATTGCATACTTGTTCTTCCCGTTCTCCTAGTCATTATCCACCACTGTAGTTGAGGAACTATTTTTCTTTGTATGAAAACCTTTGTTGTAGTGCTGCAGCTCGGAACTAGTCTTAGCCTGTTTCATGTGAAGAGGACAATTTAGATATTTTGATGCTCAATCTTCTTATGTTACGGAATGAAATCAGATATGCAATAAGGAAATACAAAGATATATATTATCAGTATGTGTACTTACATATTTCAATGTTCCGAATTCGTCAATGTTATGTTGCTGTCTGTCCTTCTTCACAATGGATGACAATAATTCATTGTCAAGAACATGCAGCCTTGGTGTTTCAGTCGTGTTGATTGAATTCTCACACCTTTTAGTGTCCAGATAGACTATTAAAGGCAGAATTGCGCATCTCTCAGCTCCTTTGGTATTTGTTTTTTACAGGACCCTTACCCTTTTTCTTGTTTTTGTTTTTCTTCTGTGCAAAAAAATTCTGAACTCCTCTCTTCAGTTCATCCACTACTACGCGGCAGATATCCATTTGATGAAGCTTCTTGTAGTCTATATTGTGTACCATTCTAGCCTCTCGGCCTATCCTTGCGTGTAGAGTGGGGCAGACAATACACTTGAAAATCACCAGACATATGCATTGCATTGTGAAAGGACGTGTGTCACCTTTCTTTATTTGCTTATACAGATCATTAAGTTGAACTTGTTTTGTCGCTATTATTCCAAGTTCTTTCCTTAGCCATTTGAGAGCTTTTGTGTTACCATCCACTGATGGTAATGGAGCTGCGTTAGGTCCGTCAGGGAAGCCGAACACTGATTTCACAACTTCTGGTGTTATTTCAATGTCCACGCCGGCTCCAAGTTCCATTACCATTGTAACTCTATCAATTTTCTCGTATAACCACAAGATCATTGGCCATGACAGGTTTGATGTTACTCTGTAATTAAACAGGAATCCCCACCCAACATTTGATAGCTTGTTTTTTGATCATCGTTAAGGATCTTTGTAAGCAATTTGCTGAGTTCTTTGAGTGAACACCTTACTGTGTAGTTTGTGCCTGTGTCCTTGCGTAGCTTTTTGTCACCTAATGTCAAGGTTCCTTGAATTATATTCTTGCTCTGATCCTTGCGTTTGCATTTCTCCCAGTTTGCTGCATGTAAGATTTTATGCTGTCAGTTCATGCTATGGATTTTCCAAAATGAATGTCATATGGTTAATTTATTTATGTAAATCTTTACTAACCTGATTATCCAATTCTCCTCCATTTTCTTCTGTATCACATGCAACATCATCATCATCTTCTGTTTTAGATTGTATTCCTTTTGGAAGAATGTTGTAGTCTTCATCATCGTCGTCACTGCTCTCATCCTCATCTTTGTTGTTCTCTTGCTCTTTCAGATGTCCTTTTTCTTACTTTGATATTCTAGATGCTCTCCTCTTTTTTTCCTGAGGGTTATCTTTCTCTTCTAGAACTATTTCTTTCAGCCTCTTCAATCTTCTTGTATTGGACTGTAAATCTATTGTGGTACTGCTATCTGGAAGCTGAACACTCAGTGGGATTGGGTCATCCTGGGGTATGTTTTGTTCCTTTTTTTCATTGTCCACACTTTCTTCAGAGGTTGATGCAAGAGGTAGTTTCTTCTTAACTTTATCCAGCTTCAATTTTCTTTTTTTACTGCTTTCTTCTTCTTTTTCTTCTCTTCCTCTTCTGCTAGTTGATCTTCCACTTGCCATTCCTGTGTGGGTGTTTCTATGCAGTCCACACTTTGTGATGGTGTTATTGATAGCTGACTGGTGTGGACCTGACTGCTGTTCTGGTTATCTATTTTGGGGCAATATTTTTCCTTACTATATGAAGAACAAACAATAATAATATGTACTTTTACTTTATTTTACAGCATTACCTTGGGTCAACAATGACTTTTTTTGTCAGCATCGGTATTATCATGTATGTTTTGCAAAGAAGTTTTATTAAATAAATGCCATTTCTATATTTATGTTAGTGATGACTACAAGGTATGTTGTATATTGCTCTATACCTTTTCAGGGCTAGGACTTCTGTTGTCCTCCATTTCACCTAATAATTAAATAATATTTGAGCATAAGACAATTCTTAATAAGTGTGGTAGAAAATTAGTAATTCTTTATGCAATCTTCTAATCCTTAGTAATTATTTCCACTGATGTTTTAATATATTTGTCTATCCTTTTTATATACGAATTCTATTTCCCTATTTTTTCAATAATTACTTATGAAAAACAACTGTATATATGTAATCTCTAAACTGTTAGTCACATATGCTTTTGATTGATATGAATTCGGCGTACCTCTTGTTGTAGGTTACTACGCTTACTTGTTTTCTTGAATAAGAGGAAGCAGGGGCCTTCCGCCGGTCTCTCGCCTTCTGCCGCTTACCTTTTTTGTGAATGTATCCTCTCTATCGAGGTCGCCTGGGAGTTCCGTTCCAAATCGGTGCAGGTTGCTTGGGACAAACTTGCTACCGTCGGAGGATTGTTTGGTGCGGGCGGTGGTGGGTTGGATTTGAAGGGTTGGACTAGATTCCGTTGTGGTGGGTCGGCCGGGGCGGGGCAATCTGGGATTGTTGCTGTTGGTGGAGCGTGGTGTGTGCTGTTGGTGTTGGGGGTGTGGGAAGGTGGGTGTTTTGACGGTTGCCGGCGTTGGGCAATTTGTTTCCGGATGTTGTTGCTCCTGGTCGACGGCGACGATGGTAGCAGAATGACTCTATTTTCCGCGGGTTTTTTTGGACTACCTTTCCGTGGGTTGGAGACTAGAGGGAACACGAAATCGTGTATGGGGTGGTAGTTTTGGTTGCTCTGCCTTGTTTATATGCAATGAACTGCCTTGTGTCTGCTTAATTTGACGCCTCGGGTGATCGTGAGTGATCTGCCGTAATTATATTTGATGAATTGCCTTATTAGATTTTATTGATGCACTGCACAAGCTCTACCTAAGTTATCATGTGCCTTTGCCCTAAGTTGTAATTCGTTCACTGCCTTCTTATTGACCAGTATATGTTTACTTGTCTTTGCTTGCACACAGTTTATTTCTGAGGAATGTTCTGTTTACTTTAGTGTTGGGGGAGTGACATTGTATTCTCTTGGTCGGTGTTTTGTGTTAACTGCTTCTATGTTGGCATAAGCACTGCCATAGCCGGTAAGATCAGTATGTGCGTTTAGATAAGTTTTTCACTGTCGGTCATACAGTTTATGTACTACCCTGATAAGTTATTTTTTTTCCACTATGTTTTCGGCTTTTGAGTTTCCAGTTTTGATGTACTGCACAAGTCCTGCCGTTTGCACTACCTAGATTTTAAAGGGTGCATTGCCTAATTTATGCGCAGTTTTGTGTTAACTGGTTTTAGGTTGGCGTATTTGTTTTGACACAAGTTTTGCACTGCTGGTCATACGGTTTATGAACTGCCTGAATATTTATTTGTTTTTGTCCACTATGTTTTCGGCTTCCGAGTTCTGATGCGTGGAGTGATACTGACTGATCTACCTTAACTAGGTAATATGCACTGCCATTGAGTATTCGTGCATGCACTGCATTTTTACTTGTATTTGCATCTTTATTTATTTTTGTATTCTCTTGGTCGGCGTTTTATGTTAACTGCTTCTAGGTTGGCGTAAGGACTGCCATAGCCGGTAAGATCAGTATGTGTGTTTAGATAAGTTTTGCACTGCCGGTCATACAGTTTATATTCTGTCCTGATAAGTTATTTTTTCCACTATGTTTTCGGCTTTCGAGTTTCCAGTTTTCATGTACTGCACAAGTTCTACCGTTTGCACTGTCTAGGTTTTAAAGGGTGCACTGCCTAATTTATGCTCAGTTTTGTGTTAACTGCTTCTAGGTTGGCATATGTGTTTTGCACAAGTTTTGCACTGCTGGTCATACGGTTTATGAACTGCCTGTATATTTATTTGTTTTTGTCCACTATGTTTTCGGATTCCGAGTTCTGATGCGTGTAGTGATACTGACTGATCTGCCTTAACTAGGTAACATGCATTGCCATTGAGTGTTCGTGTATGCACTGTATTTTTACTTGTATTTGCATCTTTATTTATTTTTGTATTCTCTTGGTCGGTGTTTTATGTTAACTGCTTCTAGATTGGCGTAAGCACTGCCATAGCCGGTAAGATCAGTATGTGTGTTTAGATAAGTTTTGCATTGCCGGTCATACAGTTTATGTACTGCCCAGATAAGTTATTTTTTTCCACTATGTTTTCGGCTTCCGAGTTCCCAGTTTTGATCTACCATACAAGTTCTGTCGTTTGTACTACCTAGGTTTTAAAGGGTGCACTACCTAATTTATGCGCAGTTTTGTGTTAACTGCTTCTAGGTTGGTGTATGTGTTTTGACACAAGTTTTACACTGCTGATCATACGGTTTATGAACTGCCTGAATATTTATTTGTTTTTGTCCACTATGTTTTCGGCTTCCGAGTTCTGATGCGTGTAGTGATACTAACTGATCTGCCTTAACTAGGTAATATGCACTTCCATTGAGTGTTCGTGTATGCACTGCATTTTTACTTGTATTTGCATATTTATTTATTTTTGTATTCTCTTGGTCGGCGTTTTATGTTAACTGCTTCTAGGTTGGCGTAAGCACTGCCATAGCCGGTAAGATCAGTATGTATGTTTAGATAAGTTTTGTACTGCCGGTCATACAGTTTATGTACTACCCTGATAAGTTATTTTTTTCCACTATGTTTTCGGCTTTCGAGTCCCAGTTTTGATGTACTGCACAAGTTCTGCCGTTTGCACTGCCTAGGTTTTAAAGGGTGCACTGCCTAATTTATGCGCAGTTTTGTGTTAACTTCTTCTAGGTTGGCGTATGTGTTTTGCACAAGTTTTGCACTGCTGGTCATACGGTTTATGAACTGCCTGAATATGTATTTGTTTTTATCCACTATGTTTTCGGCTTCCGAATTCTGATGCGTGGAGTGATACTGACTGATCTGCCTTAACTAGGTAATATGCACTGCATTTTTACTTGTATTTGCATCTTTATTTATTTTTGTATTCTATACAGTTAATTAATGAGAATAACCATCATAATCCTACACAAACTAGAAGATTGTATTTAAAATGGATATATGATTTGTTTTACTAAAAGAAAACATTCAGAATGCACAGATTATATAGAATTACACATTGTTCAAAGTATTACACACACTAAGCAGGGTTTCAAGCTTATTAAAATGACATTGTTCGAAAAATATCAAACGCTAAATCAAAACCATATTTTATACGTGATTATCAACTAAAATCACCATACTGATATAATATCGTAGCCACACTACGAAAGTGTTTACTAAATTCACATTCCCTTCTAGCCATCTTCTTGCTTCTCCGATCTATCAACATCTTCTTCTGGACTGATGCCGTATTGCTCCTTTGGCCATATCTTCTTGGTATCCTCTAATGGACCTACTTGTTTATGTCATTTGTACGGTTTAGAACCTCCATGACAACTGATGCACAACTTGTTATCCAAGATTGTTTTATCTAAACCGAGGAGACTCCCGATGAATGATATCCTCTTGTACAACCCATATCCATCTATTGCTGAGTAACGCAGATTCTCTGGCGGCATTGGCTTCCACTCTCATATGTGATGCATGTTTGAAGCACGGGCTAGTGTCTTCATCTGAATGGATGACCTATCAATGAGTATTGCTGCAAGATTGGACATGCCATCCCTGTGATTATCTCGTGGGACTGACTTGAATATATCCTGTATGTCGACGTGGTACTCGTCAGGGATATCAAATTTCTCTTCCTTCATCATCTTTATGTCTGTCCTCTTGTCCACACTAACGAACGTGATCTGTCTTTTGTTGAGAATATGTCGTAGCCCCTGGCATTCCTTCGTGCTCTTGGCGTAATGATACACTAGGACGTGCTCCCTCATGGCGAGTTGTACTATGGCGATGGTTTGTTGTTTGCCTCTAGGAGTGTATTCGAGGTCGAGTCCTATGTACCTGCTGCTGTCGTCATGTGAAGTAAAATTTGATCATTTAGTAAGTAGCAGAATCTAGTAAAACATTTTTGATTCTTACGACGTGAAGAACGTAGGAGTAGGGGAAAATGTAGGATCGCATTTTCCATGCCCACTCTACGGCTCCGTTTGGCTTCTTGGCTTTTGTCAAACCAAAGTATTCTAAAACCATAGTATATCAACACCGGGCAATCAATACTACAGTTTGCACAAAACCATAGTATTTGTAAAAAATAGCTCCAGACCTCTTTCTTGAACCATGCAAAAAAACCTCAGTTTTTGCAATACCACAGTTTTGAAACTTTGGTATTTTACTGTGGCCAAACGCCCAAACTATTGAAAACTACAGTATTTTAGATACTACATTATCTTCCGAATACTGAGAAAAAACAGCAGGTGCCAAATAGGCCCTAATGCTACATTAATTCATATTACAAATAGTTTGCTTGATCATAGGAAAAAACAATGGATTCTGAAAAAGGATGTATGGGGTTAATGTTTGATTCGAATGAAAACTAGTTCAAAGTACTAGTTAGGAAAAAGTACTGCAAATTTTCTGCATAATTCTTATGCAAACCTTTTCAAACTAAGATATGGTAAGTTGGATCAGTACTAACCTCGTCAAGCCAACCTTCGTACATTGCTAGTATTTTGTCGATTGTGGATTCCTCGTTGGTGTATACCACAGTAAGAACCGTCGTTCCATGAGCAGGAATATGATGAATCTCCGTTGTCTGAAGCCCGTCATCCATGGGAGGAAGACGTCTGGTACCACACCTTGAATCTGTTTATTTCTGCAGTAGAAAAGAAGGACGGATCTAATAAGAACAAGTATGTGATGGACTAAAAAATAATATATAATTATGCGCTAGATAGACACCTTGGTTTTCTGAGTTTCGATGCTGCAAATGATGAACTGGTGCGCCATTGTTGCAACTTACGCATTTACCGCTTCCAAGACTCCTCATATCCTTATAACCAACCAATCGTGCAAATCGTACTACTAATTATATAAAAAAAGCCCACTACGAAATTGTCCATACGAGACCTCAAAACTTCGTAACCATACAACTGTTCCTTATATACAAGAAAGGTCCACTAATATAATTCACAGGCCCATTGTTATTTGCAGCATAACATTGCTTCTCTAAAGTATTATGCAATGCCTCATATTACATAAAAATAAAAATAAACTAATTAAAAACACTACATTTGAGACCTTAAAAGTACGTAACCATAGCTCTGCTTGTTAAACACAGGCCTATTATTCACATGCCCATTTGATTTGGTAACAAACTACTGCATTTCAAACCTTCTATGCACTACCTTGGTTTGTAAGATCTGGATGTATATTAATGAAGGTCATGCACTGCCCGGTACGATGATTATGCACCGGATTTCTTCCTTGTTTACCGCGGAATCGATGGCATTTTACGAAATTCAGATAAATTAATAGTCCATCCAAATCAATAGATATTTTACAAGATTTGAATGACATTTATGGATATATAAACAAAAACCTAATATAGAGCTAGATCCCCTAATCATCTTCATCGCTGTATATGTGGATAGCGTATGATGGACCTGCCTCGTCGTCGCTCGCCGCTGCTGCTGGAGCCACAGCCGCTTGCGCTGCTGCTGCCACTGTCGCGCGTTGGTTCCTCCTCGCCTTCGCTGCTTGTCAAAGTTTATTGGTCATCTCCAGAACTGCTAGGTTGTTGGCCTCATGAACGGCGGCCCTATGCGTCGTATAGGCAGCGACCCTCTCACGGTTCCGGGCATCCTCCCGCCTCTTCTTTTCCATTTCGAATGAGTCGACCTCCTCCTTCTCCTTCTCCGGCACCGCTGGAGCAGAGATACTCTCGCTCTCCATGGAAGTGAGGAACACGGTTTGTTCCTCGCGGTTCCTCGCATCCTCCCGCCTCTTCTTCTCCTTACCGAACGAGTCGACTTTTGTTGAGGTTGGCGGTAGCATCAGGTCGTAGGATTGGTGGCTGTCGGCGGAGGAAGAGCCGTATTCATGTAGGTTCTTGTAGCTTCGCTCCTCCTCCGCAGCGCCTACCACACCTTGAGCCGGGACCGACTCCTGCGACGAGACCTCCTCTTTCTCTTCTTCGTCGTCGGAGCTAGGCAGCATTGGAAGTGGTATGCGAGCACCCGGAGGGAACTTGGCCCAACAGGTGGGTAGGCGGCGAGGCATTATGAAGCCGGTGATAGGTAGGGGATATCGAATCATTATCCCTGGTACTGATGCTGTTTAGAAGTGTGAAGAGGTGTCGACACTATTTATAAGCCTGAGAGGAGGAGGCGAGAGGTTTACAGCATTAATTGCACGCTTATACAGCTCACACCAAATTCGTAATGCATCGCCGCTTGGGTGGTGTGCTATCTTTAAGAACGCTGACCGACCGTTTTTAACGCGTGCGCAGGCAGTGCACTGACCGTGGAATGGACTACACCTACCATGCACACCGAGATACACTGCGTGCTCCACACCTATGCACTGCATCTCGGGTGGTAATTTATACTGCACTGATGACTGTACAAGATGTTCTTCACCTTTGAATTATACAAAGCGTATCTTTGGTGCGCCACACGTATGCACTGCATCTCGGGAATGCACTGGTCGTGAGAGGCGTATGCACTGCTGGTTATCCTAATGCATTGTCCAAGACGGCCGTATGCACTGCATGTGTGTGCTGCATCTCGTGTGCTACAGTATAGTGATGTGCGGACTGTCAAATATGTTCTCCACCTGCGGGAGACACGGACACGCACTTGTTATGAAAAACGAATGCATCTCTTCGCTATCCAGGAAGGCACTGCTCTTGACATATATATGCACTGCCTTTGTTGACTGCATGTCATGTGCTACAATATAGTGATGTGCGGTCTGTGCAAGATGTTCTCCACCCGTGATGAACATATGGTTATGCAGAACATATGCACTGCATCCTTATGCTAGAATGCACTGAACCTGCCATGTAGCCGCATATGCACTTCCTGTGGAAATCTTATGCACTGCATCCCTAGGCAGGAGTGAACTGCCCTTTCTAACCATATGCACTGCCTATGCGGAGTGCATGTCGTGTGCTAGAATATAGTTATGTACGGACTGTGCAATGTGTTATCCACCTGCGGTGTACACAGACACGGACTATTCATTTAAAACGCATTTACTGCATCCCTATGCGGTAATGCACTACTCGGAACAGGCATATGCACTACCTATGTGGACTGCATGTCATGTGCTACAATACAGTGATGTGCCAACTGTGCAAGACTTTCGGCACGTGCGGTGGACACGGACATGTACTATTCATTTAGAATGGATGCATTGCATCTCTAGGCCGTAATTCACTGCTGGCTCAAGTCATATGCACTGCCTGTATTGCCTGCATGTCGTCTGCTATAATATAGTGTTGTGCGGTTTGTGCAAGATGTTCTCCACCTGTGATGAACGTATGGTTATGCAGAACGTATGCATTGTATCCTTATGCTGGAATGCACTGAACCTGCCATGTAGCTGCATATCTACTACCTGTGGAAATCTTATGCACTGCTCTTTAAGTCTTTAATATAGTGATGTGTGGACGATTGAAGATAACGTGCAACGGCAGTGCATACACCATGGAATCGAATCGACTTGTGATGCAAATGGGCATATGCAAAATGTATGCACTGCATACATAGTACTGCCCGTATAGTTTAGATTGTACTGTTGAGGGGACTGTGCAATACAACGTGCTTTGGCAGTGTATCGCCTAACATAAAGGCCATACACTTATAGATGTAGCGTAAGGCGAGTGGTTCCCCGTCCCACCCAGACCTAGTCGTTCCCAGCTGCCAGGACTAACAGAGAGAGCTCGCCTCCTATTCCCATCTCCCGTCCCTCTCAATTGCACCCCTAAAAACCATCGGATCTGAAGGATTTCGTCGATGTTTAGCTCCCCAAACTCCCTCTCAAGGTATGCTCATCTGATTCCCTCGTTTTTATCCTATCAATCTTGCATATTTTAGTATTGTTTGTTTTGAACCATAGTTCTAGATAAGATGGATTCATATTTTTGGTCGATTCATATTATAAATTGTACAGATAAAAAAAGTTCGACAGCGTTTTAGATATTAAATTTTTGTTCAATTTGTATATATATGGAGATATGGGTTTTTGATTTAGCATGCAATGTGATGATACAATGAGGATACACTTTTAGGTTGATTATGCTTTTGTACTTTCATTTTTCTATTGATTAGTTACAATATGATGATGCAATGAAGGGTTGGGGTGGTGTGATTGAGGCTTCTGGTATATGAAAAAAAAAATTTGTGCTTCCTACTTGGCTCACTTACTCCGTCCCTAAAATTACTTTACGTTCATTCCAAATATGATGCCCATTTTTTATCTTAGCTAGCCTTATCATAAATTAACGAGTGCTTTTCATTTTTTTAGGACATGGCACTATGTCAGTTTTGTTTCACAGACTGTAGTAATGAAACAATGTCAACCTCGTTATTCCTTGTCCTTCTTGTACATGGTCGATTTGAGCATCATTGGTATGCATATAATTCTTGCTATTTACATTAATTGAATTTTCTTTCCATACTATTGTCATTTATTTAATTATTTTATTTATTTTAGACTATCCCATGCAATATAAGGAGATAATTCAATAGAATAACAGGACAAAGCATGGAGTTTCAAGCTCTTGGGTGAATGTATGTTGTGGACGTGTGCAAAAAGCGAGCAATGACTCGCCTTGCAGGTTCTTCATGGAGAAAGTTTATTTCTAAAAACCAAATCGACTCTGGTGTGTATCTGGTTTTTTCAATGGGAGCTCCTTGTCCAAGTATCACTGTTATGTATATGAATGACGAGGGGGATGAGGACGAGGATGATGAGACCGAGGAGGATGAGTGTGATGACAAGGATGAGGGCGAAGAGGATGAGTCTGATGAGGAGGATCGGGAGGATGAGGAGCAAGAAAGACCATTGGATTATACAATTGTTGCTCAGAGATGCAAGCTTACCAAGAGTAAAAAGTGCTATCTTGTCCACATCATTCCTTCAAAAAAATTGTACGTTGGCCTAGAACTTATTACTCACTTGAACAGGACGCATGTTCAACATCATCATATGGTATGTTATTAATTATCATTATTTTTTTACTTCCTATTATATATTTTTATTGCTTGTTAGTTATTAGATTTCTAACTTCTGTAACTTAATTAGAAACTACCTTCGAAAATGGTTTTTTCTCTTGAAATTGCCGAAGAAGGCGTGGCTGGAGTATGGCTTGGTGCAAATGGTGCCATAAGCTTCATTTCGTACAAGACAGGAAGTGATGGTCGAATCATCTTCAGTACCCCTGAGTGGAAGACCTTTGTTGAGTCTCATCATGAATATCTTGAAGTTGGGCAAGCCATTCTCCTCACTGGCAGGACCACTTCAATCCGAAACATTGAGATAATGTTTGTCATAGACATCATTTTATGTGATGACTGTAGTTCCTTCTGATTGTTTATTAGTGCAGATGTAAGTTGTTATGAACCGCTTGTTGTTATGAACCGCTTGATGTATGTTATGAACCGCTTGTTATGTGGTAATGCATTTCGTTATTTCTATTGATTTATTTTGATGTGCTGTGAATATTCAACTGGATGCATCAGATTTCGTTTCAATTGTCGAAAAATCACTCGTGTCCCTCTCATGATAAGGGGACTGCGACTATTATGATATGTAATGATGCCACCACTCTTTCTTACCAGTAGCATTTGATTAGTGATTCGCGCCATCGACCGAATTGCTGTTGCAGCATGTATGTACTGCATCTTGGTTGATTCATTATAATGTTGTGTGAAGTGTGCAAGATTAGTTGTGTCGGCAGTGCACTGAACGTGCCATGCACAGAGATACACTGCCCTTGTAGAACTTATGCACTGCCTCTTGAGTACTTCATTAGTATACTGATCAAAGAAATGTTTGTGCACAGAACTATTCTTATTCATTTTTTTAATACTTAGTTTATAATTCTGCCTTGGTAGACTGGTTGTACGCTCTATTGTTGGTAGGTAGACAATTAGTAATGAACAATTTGTTTAACTATGAAAGTTCAAGTAATTTTTTAGAAAATTTTAACTTGTTAATGCGATTTTGCTTATTTATTTGCAATTAACTTGCTTGCCTGCGAGACCAAATTAGGAATATACATATAAAATACAACTATACATTCATATGGTGTAATTACAAATATTACGGGATAATGATAAACACTAGTATAATTTTTACACACACACAAATAAATTACATTGTTCTGCAAATATAATATAGTAGATCATAACCACTTTTGTTTAACTGAATTAACAAACTGATTTAACACACTGCTAGCAGATCGTACTCACATAATCACAGTCTTTAGCTAAATTCAGTCTTCTTCCTCGTCGTCTCTCTTCGTCTACCATGTATCGTTCTTCATCCACCTGTCGATATCTGCTGCTCGACACATCATGTATTCATCCTCCGACTTATTATTGCTATCAGCTGATGGACCTGCCTCCAAAAAACATTTGTAGGATTTATATCCTTTACCTCCTTTACACCCGATGCACAGCCTATCATTGAGAATTTGTCTTCCTAAACTGAGGCAGTAACTACTGAATGTTATTCTCTTGTACAACTCGTATTTTACATACCCATCTTTTGCTGAGTAATGCAGATTCTCCATTGGCATTGGCTTCCACTCCCATTTGTTATGCATTTCTGAGTCACATGCTGCTATCTTCATCTCAGTGTATGATGAATCAATGAGTACTGCTGCAATACTAGCCATGCGATACCTGTGATTGTCACCTTGGAATATATTGAATATTCCATGTATGTCTACATGGTACTCTTCAGGGATGAAAAACTTTTCTTTCATCAACATCTTTGAATCAATCCTCTTGTCGACGCTTATGAAGGTGATCTGTTTTGCCTTGAAAAAATTACGGAGTCCCTAGCATTTTTTCGTGCCCCTAGCGTAATGATAAACTAGGACGTGCTCTCTCACGGTGAGTTGTATGACGGTGATGGTTTTTTCACTTCCTTGAGCAGTATATTCAATGTCTAGTCCAACGTACCTGCTCTTATCCTGGTGTCAAATGAAATGTGGTTATTAGTACCAGAGTCTGGTGAAATGAACACGAGAAGGATACAATTTAGAACTTGTATTATTGATTCTTATGACATGAAAGACGTAGGAGTATTGATAATGTAGGAATGCATTTCCTATATCCACTCTAATCCTATAGAGATTCATATGACACACAGTATGTTTGTTTCTACCATTGGAAAATCATGGGATTCTGATAAAATATGTATGGGTTGATGTTTGATTCGTATTTAAACTAGAGAAAAGGACTGGTTAGGAAAAAACTAGTTCTTATTAATATGGGAAACTATTTTATACGAATCAAACAACCTTGAATTCATTTATGTTGTAGTCATGCATAATTCATATGACACTCATTTTAATAAAATTAGACGGTAAGTTGGATCAGTACAAACCTCTTCAAGCCAAGCCTCGTACATGGAGAGGATTCTGTCGACCGTTGATTCCTCGTTGGTGTACTCCACAGTAAGAACCGTCGTTCCGTGAACAGGAAAGTTATGAGTCTCTGTGGTCTGAAGCCCGTCGTCCATCATGTCTGGGACGAAGATGTCTGGTACCACGCCTTGAATTGTGTTTTCTCGTTGTAGGGAACAATGATGAATCTATTAAGAACAAGTATGTGATGGAATAGAAAAAGAATAAATAATTCAATGCTCGAGAGGCACCTTGGTTTTTTTGAGTTTCGTCGATGTTAATGATGAACTACTGCGATCTTGTTTCAACTTACGCATTTTCCGCTTCCACGACTACTCGTATCCTTATAACCAACCGATCGTGCAAATTGTGCTAGTAATTTTAAAAAAAGGCCCACTACGAAATTGTCCATACGAGACCTCAAAAGTTCGCAACCATAAAACCGCTGCTTCCATACAAGTAAGACCCACTAATACAATTCACAGGCCCATTGTTGTTTGAAGCATAGCACTGCTTCTCTAAAGAATTATGCACTACTTTATTTTGTTTTATCCGGATGTATTTTAATGCACTTCATGGATTACCAGTGATGTTAGTTATGTACTGCCCTGGTTCCTTGGCTTTTTTTTAATTCCCTGTTTCATCTGTTAGTTTGTGATTGCATAGATGTACGAGTGTTCTTTCTTATAGTCTGTAAGAATAATATGTAAATGTTCTACTTTTTTTGTTAAATAAAACATTTCTAGTTGCTAAGTTTGTATGATATATATAGTGCAATTCTTTTTTTAAAGCATTGTTCCATTGAAATATCCGGTACAAAACTATTCTTTCAAACTACAGTAGATTGTTCTAGGAGTGTCATGGCTATTGTGTCTAATGTTTTTATCTTATTTACAAAATCGGTGTAATGCTATGTATGGTTGTAGTCAATGTATCCTTTTTATACCAGTAAATAACAAGTAATGCCATAATACAAAAAACTTTCCTCTATAACTTTATGATAACTTGATAAGAATAAAAAATCTGCTCTATAATTTCTTACATTTATTATGAGTGAATTTGTAATTCTGAGTCCGTCTGCTACAAAACAATATTTGTATCATGACCTGCTCCTGCTGCTTCTCCTGCATAAAATAAAGAAACATTATGAGCAATAATTTTTTGTAACATGTATCTAGAGCAAACTATTTGGGAAATCATAATTGTAATGTTTTAAATATTATGAAATATAAAACTTGCCTTGGCTCTTGAACTTGTTCAGTCAAATACCATTGTAGACAACCATGTCCTTTTCTGGGGATTTTTAAACAACTTGTGCCTTTCTTTTGATTATTGCTTCTAGACCGATCACTGTCGAGATCTTCATCTTGAACGGTGCTTTGTCTTGTTCTAACGGTTCTTATCACCAGACTTCTGGTACTGTTCCTTTTATGTACATTGAACTATACTGAATTCACAGGACTGCTTCTTGTTTGTACATTCCTCTCAACTGATGCTTGAGGGCTTTTGTGGCTTGACATGGATGTCTGCACTGGACTGCTCCTTGTAATCACTGTTCTTTTTATTTGGTTTTTTGTACTGCACTTCCTCTTTGGATTGTTCGTTGCTTCTGCCGTTCGGCAGCTTCTTTCTGTATGTCCATAACTTGGAGAAACATTTCCATCATTTCCACTGAGGTTAGAATCTCTCTGAGGGATTTTATACATATTTACAATATTCCGCGTGGGATATGGATGAGATCTTTCTTTTCTAATGTCAGAATTTTGACCATCAATCCCTCGTGTACAATTGCTTTCTTATCTTGATTTTTGTGCAGTTCCTACTAAACTTCTCGTCTTCTTCCGTGGTTTTGATATCATCTGCATCACATGTATCAAGCGTTTTATTTTCACAACTTAACAAATATCATGTCCAATAAATTTCCTATTTTCAAAGACATCAGCTATAAATTTCACATAATACTTACTCTAGCTGAATCAGTAGAATTGTTATCACTTGATGTTGCTAATGGACTTTGTTGATCCTTCTCTTTCCATACTCTTCTTCTTTTCTGTGGTGTCAAAATTTTCTTTAGAAAAAGGAGATAAAATGTTAGTCTTGCGTGGTTACCATCAAGTTCAAGATATACTGTAATAGGTATCATTGTGTACAATTAGCTGACTTCATCTGTACTAGTGTTGTCAACATAACTGCGTCCATGTTTTGCTTTACTTTGCTGGCTTTTATTTTTCTAAAAAAATCTTCTCTTGGGTGGTGTCAGGTCATCCTGAGGATTATTGGTTAAAATATTAGTTTGACTTAATGTATCGAATATTATTATTTTTTACAACAACTTACACCAGTAGCATCAGTCGTCTCGTAATCACTGCTTAAAGTTGGACTTTTTTCTGTTGTAGTTTTTGATCTTATCTTACGGTTCTTCTGGATCATTCTGGCCTGCAAATAAAATTTAATATATAGTTAAATAACCTCAATCTGTAATAGTAAAAACTACATAGATATACTTTGTCTCTAGGTACGATACTTTGTAAAATATAAGAAAAATTATTCATGTGTATATATATACCTCTCTCTCCTTAATTCACATTTAGGTTTTGTGTGTCCTCTCTTTTCGTAGGTACCGCATTTTCTTTTCGTCTTCTCTGACCCTGGTTTTAGTCTCTGTCCTTTTTTCCTACCCTTTGTTTTGATGATCGAGGGATATCTCAACGCAGTATGAATTGTTTCATGTAAGTTATCGATGCCATCTGCCATGCCGTCTATGTTGCTTTGCTCATCCTGGTCTACTGAAGTATTCACTTTCTTCTCAATGTCATCGATGCACTCTACTAGAAGTTGGTATAATTTGTCTATACTGCATGCTTTTGAGAAAATCTTAGCAAAACGAGTCAACTCAATCACATAACGTATTGGACCTGCTGCGTTGCTCTTGTTACCGCCAGGAAGACGAAAAACATAGTTGGATGGCTAATGCGGGTTGCATATTTTCCATCTAGGGTTCACTAAACCAAGACGGACCACAACCCTGAGGACGTGACAACACTAGATTCCATCCCTTGACATTTTTTTGCAGTTGCATGAGAACATCTTATTCTCATTATCCACTTCAACTATAAAAACATCTATGTTGAAATCTGGATGTGTGACATGACCTCTTTTGGTCAGTTCGTATTTCATTCCACTGTCAGTTGTTTCTTCCCTTGTTATTTCGAAAGTTGTGTTATCTGCTAGTTTCTTCTAAAACTTGAGAAATATGTCTGTAGTGTAAATGTTTATTGCATATGTCTCAAGCCCATATCTTCTCCACATTGGTGCTGTCTTCTCTGAAGTCCTGTTCCTTTTCCTATCGAGCGCACTCAAGCGTTTCTACTGAATTGCCTCATATGAATCTAGGAATTTCAGTATTGTGTCTGTGTGGTCGACATAGTCTTTCCACATGGAGTTGGTGCTCTCGCTTCTTGTCGTTGAAGAGGAAAAAGGATAGAAACGGTCCATGAAGTAGGCTGGTACCCAGTGATCTCTGATATCCCATAAATCTAGCAGATGCTTGTTGTTTGCAATTCCGTATTTTTCCAATACTTGCCTCCAGCATTTTTCAAACTCTTCTACAGTTAGTGAGTTCTTTATTACATGTCTAAGTTCTTATGATAGGCCTTCATTTCTTGCTAAAATGCTAGCAAGCTTTTCTAGCATCTTTTTGATGATGTGCCACAGGCAGAACCTATGGATTGTGTCAAGCAGTATATCCAGTTCATCAATTGCTTTCTTCATTGCTCTACACTGGTCAGTGATTATGTACTTTGGTGCTTTACCACCCATTTCCAAGATAAAAGTTTTGAACAACCACTTGAACGTTTCATCTGACTCGTCCCGCAGGAGACTGATCCCAAACAAAACTGTGTTCCCATGGGTGTTCACGCCAATGATTGGTGCAAAAGGCATGTTGTATACGTTGGTCTGGAACATTGTGTCGAATGACACGTATTCACCATATAGTTCGTAGTTCATCCTGCACATTGCGTCTGTCCAGAAGATGCTACGAACGGTGTTTGTGTGGTCAGTGTCGAATTTATATGAGAATCCAGGAACCTTTGATTCAAGACGGGTAAACCACTTGAAGCATTCCTCTATATCTTTATTTCTGCTGTCTTTCTTGTCAGCATACTTAAGGTTAGACATGTATTTGCCGTCGAAACCAACTCCTATGTTTAAAAGTTTCATTCCACTATATATTTGCATCACTCTCCTCGGTAGAATCTTTCCAAGGTGTAGTATACGTATAAATTCCTTGTCTTGCTGTGTCATTGACTTGTGGCATTTTGAAAACCTGATGAGCCAATCTATTGGGTGCAAAGGGTGATTGTGGCCCAGTTTTACTATTTTGTACATGCATCCTTTTTCTGTTTTCGTTACCACAATGGATACAGGGCAAGAGCACCTGATAGTAGAACTTGTTTTACTTTCTTTTACAACTTTCTCACTTATTTGAGTCTGGCCTTGTTTTGTGCAAAAAAATGTCTGTTTAATCATTTTGCTTGTTTTCTTTGAGTTAAGGCTGGTGTGCTTTCTTATAGAAAAACCGGTTTTCCTTGCATACAGTGCAAAGAATTGGAAAGCATCTTCCCTTGACTGAAATTCCATTCCTTCTTCCGGTGTCGTGGCATCACCAATTTCATCCACACCTAGGTACTCATTCTTAAACATTCTATCCATCTCTAACTCTTCTTCCGTAGGTTCTCCTGGATTAATCTCTTTTTCAGGAATAGTGTCATCGCACTGGGGCACAGGCTGCTCATTGCTTCTGAGTTGGTGTTAGTGCATACAGTTTCTGCCGATTCCTCTGAACAATTGACATTATGATGACTTGTATTCTCTTCTCTTTGTGGGTTCATCGTGTTGGTTGAATCTCTCTTGCCTGCATAAGAACAATTAGCTCTATCAATGCTTCTAGCTTGTGACTCTACTATACTTGTAGCGATGGTTGCTGGCTGCACTAGAAAAAAAATGTTGCTGACTGGTTCACTTGCAACACTCTGCTCATGTGTGATCTTCTCTCCTGAATTTGTTATGCTACTCTCGTATCCAGGATATACTGTCTTGCTTTCGATTTGTTTCTCATTGTTGCTCAGCGCTCTCCTAGCATGGCAATTTTGAACAATCATGCTTGATTTGAGTACGTTGGTTGTGATGATTGTTTTTGTTTTGTCTTCTGCAAAACTACCAGCATACCTTACTAAAGCTTCTCCTTCTATGTCACTCACTGGCATTCCAACAGCTATTAGGTCGATGTTTGCGTGTGTCTGACTATTCTGTGTTGAATCATTCATGAGGATTCTCTGGCTTGCACGAGCTGCTTGCACTGTATCTGATTTTTTCTCGCTGTACCTGAACTAAATGTTGGTTACTGCATCTGTGTCCTTTGATGTCCTTGTCTGTGCAAAAGATGCTGTAGTAGTACCACTGTTTTGTTGCATTGAGAGCATCACATCAACTTGCACCTGACAAAACAAAAATACAATAAAATGATTGTTAGCCGTACTCATGTAAAATTATTTTCATTTTAATTTTTTTTACTAATTGCAAGAGCAAACTCACCAAACTATTATTATTACACTTTGCATCTTTCAATTTACAACCAGTCTTAACTGCGTTGTTGCCTTTCACTGATCCACCTGATTGATCTTGGCATCGTAGCTTTGTTCTACCACTAGGGTTTCTAGAAAAATTACTTGTGAAGCAGACATTGTGATGTTAATTTTTTCCAGCTTTGGCTTCAAGTTTGCATGTGCTGCGTTACATCTTCGTATAGTTTCTGTTGACGCCGTGAGAGCTTTCAGTTTCTGCTCACGCTCTTTATCCCACTTATTATGTAGTGCTCTAAGACGTCTCAGCCATGATATAATGAATATAGTAGCACCATAATTATTCACGGTCAATCTTTTGATATTTAAAGCATTTAAATTAAAAAAACAAAATTAGGATATTATTCTTAAAAGTATATATACCATCCTGAATTCACGTGCAAAACGTTCTGTTACACTTGGAGCTTGGAATTTTGTACCTTTCCTCATCTCTATTTCAGCCAATGTACGATCATTCAAATGAGATAATCTGGGTCCTGCTGAATTTTGCAATTTGGTGTAATGCAGCATATATCGCATTCTCTAGATTTAGTGAAAAAATAACAGAAAAAAGCAGCACTCTGCTTGCGTATCTGTAACATCAACAGTTATAATTTATCTTCTATATAACTGATATAAGTACGCTTCGATGCAAAAACAATCAGTTGAAATATGTATGCCGATATATTTTGAAATTTACTGTGGTATTATTTCCTCCTTTTACCTTTTCTACAACAACCACCAACAACCTTGCTGATTATATACATAATAATAAATAATATTTATCAGGAATAGATGAATTATATTTAGAGCATAGTTTTATTGTACATCGACTAAACTTCTCATTGTATTGTATAATCTTTTGCTATTAAGTACACAAAGTAATACGTTACTTTGATATAAAATGAACGAATCTATGTAGCCTACAATTGATGTGATCCACTGTGAAAAAGTTTTTGTGATTACACATAGTGCTGTCTACTACTCAAACTACATGCGTAGTAAATGGTCATGTAGTTTTGTATATAACTATTTCCGCTATATCAATTATACTATACTATGATGGTTATTAAACGGTTCCCATGACTATAGAAACTATGCTCCGTGCTTTAAAACTAGGAAGTTATATCTCCGTTGAATCTCAAGATAAAAATCAGCTATATTGTTAGCAAAAATGATTTAATAAAATTGTTGCGTCATCACTATAATGTAGCTGCCGGCCATGTCTACCATGTAGAGACGAAGTACAAGATGAATCGCCTCATCACATATATCCCTAGAATTTCAATCGTTTGAGCTGGTTCAATATCTGGTTACCTGATTTGTGGCGCCAGTGATGACGACGTCTCCCTCCATTGCCTTGCCTTGCTGAGATGGAAATATCTTATTGCTTGTTTTGAAGCGTGGTTCAAACTTTCCCTAGATCGACATGCGGGCAGCGGTGGCTGAGAAAGTTATGGGTTGTTCTAGCATTAACTGGTTATAATAGTTTGAAGAAGATACATTTCCTACCTTACCTTCTTTAAACACCAACGACGGGTGGAAAGGTTCTATCTCTAGAAAACAAGTTGTCTGACAGGTGGGTCATAATTCAGTACGAAAATGCATTACCCCTTTTCCAAGAAGAACACTTCAATATTGATAACGACATATATGCGGGGTCTACTGTCATACCAGTTCTTCGCCAGGGGAGAGGCAGTACATATGTACTGGGTTTCATGGCTTTGTTTATCCGTTTTGCACTCCTCATATACAACCAGCAATGTGCATCGAGATGCACTACTCATATACAACGGATGCACTGACCGTGAGTGCTTTGTGATACTGCTTTTATAATGCCATGCACAACGAGATGCAGTGCCCGTGAACTATATATGAAGTCCCTTACAAGTGCTTCATAATGCACTGATCATCAAAAAAATATGAGCTGCCTCCTGAATGCTTCATAATGTGCTGTACGCATGGTGCAAGATAACAATCTTTGGCAGTGTACTTACCTTGCAATACACCCCACAGCTTGAATATCAATTGTGCACTGCTCGTTGGGTGCTTCGTCATATTGTCATTATAATGCCATGCACAGGAGATGCACTGTCCTAAAACTCTAGATGAACTGCCTTATAAATGCTTTGTAAACTACTGTGCGCAAAGGTCCAAGATAACATGCGATGGCAGTGCACTTACCGTACAATACACCACGCATGCTATGCACACTTGTATGCACTGCAGGTAAACAAAGTATGCACTGCCTACGGAGCGCTTCAGGATACTACTAATACAATGCGATTAAAAATAGGTATGCACTGCCATTGAAGTACATATGAACTGCCTTCTAAATGCTTCATAAAGTGTTGTACGCACGGTGCAAGACAAGATTCTATGGCAGTTCAATGACCGTGCAATGCACCCCACCTGCTATGCGCAGCGAGGTGCACTGCCCGTATACGTAGTATGCACTGCTGAACATTATCTGTATCGATGTAGACTTCTGACATGTTGGGTCTTGGTTCAATAATTAGTACGTTTTCGTTTTTCATCTACTGTGCACTGCTTGGTGAAAGATAATATGAAATGCCAGTGTACTAGCCGTGCAATTCAATCCCGCCTGCTATATACACTGAAATGCACTACTCGTTAAGTGATTCGTGATACTATCATTATAATGCCAAGCACAGCGAGATGCATTGACGTGAATTGTAGATAAACTTCCTACGAAATGCTACGTAGACTATTGCGCGCAAAGGTCCAAGTTAGCATGCGATGACAGTGCACTTACCATACAATGCACCCCACATGCTATGCACACTTGTGTGCACAGCTGATAAACAAACTATGCACTGCCTACGGAGTGCTTCATGATTAAAAATAGGTATGCACTGTCCATGAAGTACATATGAACTGCTCTCTAAATGCTTCATAAGGTGTTGTACGCACGGTGCAAGACAAGATTCTATGGCAGTGTAATGACTATGCAATGTACCCCACCTGCTATGTAAAGCGATGTGCACTGCCCGTGCACATAGCATGCACTGCCTAAAGTTATCCGTACCCAAGTAGAGTTCTAACATGTGGGGTCTTGGTTCAATAACGAGGACATTTTCGTTTCTGACATACAGTGTACTACTCCGAGAAAGATAATATGAAATGGCAGTGCACTACTCGTGCAATGCAATCCCACCTGTTATGCACACCGACATGCATGGATTGAATATCAATCATGCACTTCTCGTTGAGTGCATCGTCATACTGTCATTATAATGCCATGCACACGAGATGCACTACGCTGAAGCTCTGTATGAACTGCCTTAGAAATGCTTTATACTCTGCTATGCACAAAGGTCCAAGATAACATGCGATGGCAGTGCACTTACTGTACAATGCACCCCGCATGCTACGCACACTTATATGCACTGCAGGTAAACAAAGTATGCACTGCCTACGGAGCGCTTCAAGATACTACTGCAATAATGCAGTTAAATGAGGTATGCACTGCCATTCAAATACGTATGAACTGCCTTCTAAATGCTTCATACGGTGATGTACACACGGTGCAAGACAAGATTCTATGGCAGTTCAATGACCGTGCAATGCACCCCACCTGCTATGCATAGCGAGGTACACTACCCGTGTACATAGTATACACTGTGAAAAGTTATCTGTATCGATGTAGACTTCTGACGTGTGGGGTCTTGTTTCAATAATGAGGACCTTTTCGTTTTTCACCTACTGTGCACTGCTCGATGAAAGATAATACGAAATGATAGTGTACTGCTTGTAAACAGAAATTGCACGGCCTACGGAGTGCTTCAGGATACTACTAATATAATGCTGGTAAACAAAGTAGAGCTCTGACATGTGCGGTCTTGGTTCATTAATAAAGACCTTCTTGTTTCTCAAGAATCACGGGTGGCGGCAAGCGGATATAGCGTTTAACAAACGCTGCTCTCTCCTCGTTCTTCTTTCAGGGTTGTTCTTCCACATTTTAAAATCTACTTCAACTGGCGAAGTTCATCTATTCATCTCGCATCCCTCTATGTCTATGTGATTCGTCGTATCCCAGGAGGTTGATTTTCCGTCTAGCTCATGTGTAGATCTCTGTATTATGCATATGTTTAGCTACTTCATATAAATCTTTCTGCGCTCACGACGGAAGTGTTTGTTGCTAGCGATATATTACTTGCACATCCCTAATTAAGAACGATATAGGACGAGTGTTGGTTAGGTACGCTTCAATTTCTGTTTATTATTTCATTTATGCTCATTGTATAGTGTTTGCGAGGTGATTTTTTTTGAATTTCAAATTATTTTTTTGTACTGGTTCTATCCTGTGTGTTGCGTCGAATGTATAACTTTGAAATCTGACATATATGACTTACTAAAAAAATCCATACCTTGTTAACTGATAACTTGTTTTTTACCCTGTCGATAGAAAAAAATATTCTCATATAGAAATGGTTGATCATGTTTTCACCACTCAGTTATCTCTTCTAAAGTTTATAAAACTTGTGAAAAGGCTAACTAATGACCAGAAGGTTTTGCTAAGGAGCATACAATTTAATGGTATTCTTGGTATGTGTTGTGAAGAGTTGCCAAGGTCACTAGTTTTGTGGCTCGTTGCTCACTTTAACGTTACTACAAGAAGTTCTGAATTTCTCAACGGATGCAGCTTTGAACTGAAGCCCTTTCACTTCAACAAGATACTTGGCATCCCCTTTGGGGGTAGAACCATAAAGAAGGTGTGTCCGCAATGGATACGCGATATGTCAGAGAATTAACTCATTGTGCAGGGCTGGAAATGACGATTACTCCTAACCTGGTAGGATATCAATTCAAAACATGTTTTGTTCTATTTGCAAATACTGTTATGCTGTGTCCGAGCACATATGATGGAGCCAGCCCAGACTACTTCTCTGCAATTGGAGTGTCTGATGAGATTGACTCCTATGACTGGTGTCTTGCTGCATTCAACAAGCTCATTAGCTGTATTGACACTTTCCAGAAAAATGGTTTGAAAGGTGCACTTGGTGGTTTCCTTCCAATTATCCCGGTTAGTTACCCACCGTGATACTTATTTTCTATAATATTAGTTGTCAGTAGTTTTTGTGGATTTGTTGTTTTAATATGGTTGTAACAATTTTAATGCAGGTAATGTACTTTGAACTACTAGACACAAATGCTCTGCTTCTAGGCCATGGACTGCCTAGAATATCTTTCTAGACAACTGAAAATATGGCGTTGTATGAGAGTCTTGTCCAGATGCCTCATCAACAAAACGTTTATGGTGTTCACAAGGCAAGACTCCCATAGTTATTCATATTATGTGCAATTATTGCTACGGTCTTGTTGCTTCTTACTCATATTATTGTATTGTATTTTCTGTTTTGTCCATGTTGAATATCCAGTTGAAGGATATAAATGAAAATGTGTTTTCTAATGCCGAGCTGAACGAAGAGATAGTTCAGAATGTTACAACTTTCATTGAAAAGTTTGTAACAGACCCACTTATGCATGCAGAGGTAAGAATTTTTATAATCTTCACAATTCTTTCATTCGTGATCATGACGAATCTTCTTGTGTTTGTGTTCTACCTATACATTGCCTACTTGACCTTAAGCATTCATGTTTTTAATTTCTTGACCTTGTTCTAGTAGAGTATTAAATTCTCTCATCGTTGCATTGTACGATTTTTCTGCCTGCTTTTTCTACTTCCTACCAGAATGAACATTCTTTCTACAGCTGCATGTTCTACTAGGTTTAATTAGGTAACCATACTACTGGTGTTTGATCATAGTGTTACTTATTCAGTTATCTCAGTAGTGCAGTGCTATATTTATGATATTAAAAATAGGCGATAGCGATAATGTTTATAATGTCAAAACTTCTAGGCTGCCAGAGAAATACATGACATAGTGACGGACATGTATGCTGCCATGTTGTCTATGATGAATCTCAATATGAAGCGGAACATTAGAAAGATTTCTAGAATATCTATGCTCAATCATTAGAACAGGGGTATGTACTCTCCACCTCAAGGGTCCCTATACATAAGAGAAGATAATGAGCGCGATGTTGAAGACAAAGGCAGTGTGCTGGATAAATCAACAGATAGGCTAACATCTGTATATAGAAGGCTAGAAGAAGACCGTGAGATGCTTGTCAAGTTAACTTCTGCAGAACAAAGTTATGGATCCCCTGATAATATGAAATATATGCAGGAGTTGGAATCTTGTTGCGAGGCCCTAGTACATATTTTACCGACACATGATAATTTGTCCAGAATTGAACAATTACCAAAGATGAACTGTGAACCAACCGATTGTAGTGCTACTGCTGACGTCCTGCGGTCAGATGAAGTGATAATTCCTATCGCAAGTTCAACGCAATCCATGCAATCTGTCACAGAATATGCAGGTTAGGGTTCTGGTAACGGGATGATCGCTAAGCTTACTACAGCTACAAATTGTGTAGCAATAAGTGAAACTTCAGTTGAAAATCTGCAAGTTCATATAGTTATTGTTCAGGGCAACACTAGTACAGTATGTGCAGCGACTTCCATTACATGTACTGAAAATGAATCCCGGGCAGAGCTTTCGTCAGGAACAAGGTGTATAGAGCATGCAATGAACGAGATGGACACTGCAGATATAGTTCATGTGTCAGAAGCAGCATCTCAATGGAACCGAACTAATGCACAGATTGCCGTGTCGGCTGTATCCAATGGCGTGTCAAATACATTTGACAATGAAGAAAGATCAAGAATTCAGTCAGCAACTCATTCCGCAGAAGATACTTTTGATGAGAGACTGCCTGGTTCTGAACATAGATTACGTGATGCTCAAATGATGGGATTGAACCACCTTAAGGTACAGGTCGGTGCATAAGCTGATGGTTCGGTGCATGCTGCATCATTTGACATTACTTATCTAGTTACGGTTCCTGTGCAAAAACTAGATATTGGAAATTACGAAAGACAGCTACAAATTTCCAACCCACAACATGTTCATGTGCCTAGTCCGGATGTTTTCAACCACTTGAATGCAAGCCTTTGCATTCCAAGTGCGGAAGCAGGACCAAGTCATGATGCAAGTGATCAAGAAGAAGAGAGGCAGCCTGCTGCAAATGGTACATATACATTTCAGCTCTTCCAGAACTCCAACTGTCTCGGTGAAAAACGGGTGGTTGCGAGATCACTGCAATTTGAGTTTGATCTTGTTTCTGATGATCACATTTCAAAGAAACAGAAGACAGAAGTTAACAGTGATGATTCGTTTTGTTTCTGGGATGGAAATGATGAATTCTGGATAGAAGTTTCAGATATGGCTGACCTTACGCAGAGAGCGAAAGAAAAACCTGTTATCACTTTAACAGCGCAGCCTGAAATAGAAGCTAATCCAACACAACTTAACTGTCTGTCAAGTGAAACATACAGACCGGTATCTGCAAATGTGCATTCATCTGGTATTCAGCACGACCGACAAGTCTCTGATAATTATGATTCGTATGGTTCTATATCAATAAGTGGCAGCATGTCAGTGGCAGACATGTCTATGACACTGAAAAATATAAACCTAGGCAATGACAATGGCGACGTGAGAACATTCTCCCATTCTGTGCAGCTTCAGCAGTCTGCCAAAAGTTATACACCAATTAATGGAGCTTCTGCCATGAAAAATTTCTCTGGAGAAACCAATTCCAGCATAAGAGGTTCACTTACCGATAATTTATCTGGAGGAATCAATTCCAGCATAAGAGATTCACTTACAAATGAAACCACAGATAACAGGAAAAGGTATAATGGTACGGCAACTCCTAATTTTGCAACTCAGATACCAAGAGTCAGCAGCAACAGTCACAGTGAAAACATCTCTGCTAATTACGCGCAATGTTTGGTCGATACTATTAACAAGTTAAACAGTAGCGCAGCCTGCCATCCAACTTTCTATTGGAATGCTAGATCAGGAGAGAAATATGTCCAACCGCAACATGTTGTGCAGCAGACATCCACATAGGGTCCTAACATGTTGAACATCAGAAGGTATATAGAGACAGCAAGATCGGATAAGATTGCAGAATAGAACAAATCAATGGATGGATGTGGCTTCATAGGCCAGGCCGGAGGAAGCGGAACAAACTCAAGAACAACATTGCAAGACCATGACTCTGAAAATCTAGGAAATACACATCACAGTGATTTTCATACATCAAGTCAGTATTCAAATTCGTGTTCGCGCATACAAATGCAATAGCAGTACGAGGCAACACATGCTACTACTGGGATGGCAGTATCTTAGAGCCAACTACCAGGAAGTAGTTACTCTGTCAGACTAATGCACCAAGCTTACAGTCCTCGGCGTAACATTGCTAGCAGTCAAATGTACAAAGAAAGTACAAGATCCTCGAGTATGCCGAGGTCAATTTTGAGAAATACTGGAAACTAACAACCCAGCTACACAAGAAGCTGTCCTGAACGAGAAAACTCTCGAGACCCTAGACTGCAGCATAATAATGTATCATTCCGCACTGCTGGAGCATCATTTGAGCAGGAAGCTTGTAGAAGACATGTCACTTTTACATCAGCATCTATACCAAGCATTGGATCAGCTATGCAAACAAACAGTGCTGACAATGCTGAAACAAGAACAAGCATTAATCGCGGCTGAATTCCTTATCCTGCTGTGAAACAATCAAAATGTAGCATCCCAATTGTCTAACAATTGCAATGCTACTAGCCTAGTCTATATATAAGCTACTTCCTACATATAATTTTTGCATCATAATTATATCATGCTCATGTCATCATGCCTCATTGCATTTGAGCATCATATAAAACCCTCTTCATTTGGTTCTTATCCCATATGTATTATTAATTGTATTTGCCTCTTGATATGTTGTATTTGGATCTTGATAAATGCTTGATGCCCAAGTTGAGTTGGGGGCATATCTTTTATTAACTCCACCACCTTTCTTGTCACCACCCTACTACATGTGAGCTTTGCATGTTAATTGGTTTTACCTCTAGCTCATATGGATTGGGATGGATCCACTTCTAATTCCACATGCTTCCATATATGCACCATATTGTTTTCACATTATTGATATATGAGGAGCCACATGGCCACCTTTGCATGTTTTGTGGATGGAACCCCTTGTCAAGCTCCCATATGGATTATTTTGAATGTATGCTCATGTTGGAATATTTTTGAGACTATTAAACATCTAGTGGAACATAAACACTAGCAATTCCAAATTATATTCAAATATGAGCATCATCCATCTACTCCACATGGAACCTCCACCTTATTATTTTGGCTTGGCCTTAGATCCATATTTTTGGGAATGCATGGGAATAAATGCCATGGGGTTTATTTTTGTTTTCACAAAATTAAACTTGGCATCTACTATTCATGCATGGGCCATGCAAATCTCTACCATCTCTTCTCCTTGGGTTTTTCTTTGTTTTTGAAGTGGATCTTGTCTTTTGGAATCAACCCAAGTGAATATTTTTCTTTTGTTGAGCTCCACCTTTATCTCTCTCTCTCCACCATCACCATGTGTTCAACTAAATCCACTCACCTCACCCTTCTCCTTTTCACCTTTCCTTGATATTGCCTTGATCAAGGGAAAAAACCCTAGCCCTACCCTACGTCTCCATCTCACCATCTTTTCTTGCTTGATCTAGCTTTGATCATATAAAACCCTAAATCTCTACCACCCTACCCCCTACCTCTCCTTAACCTTCTCCACACACCCATGCCACCCCATGTCACCCTCATGCTTTTGTTCATGAGAAAAAGCTAAACCCTAACCCCAACCCTACCACCTCACCCTCACCCTCACCTTGCCGAGCCATCGCCCCCTACCCTAACCTTGCTAACCTCACCACCACCCTAACCTGCCGAGCTACCCCCTCCTTCCCCTAACCTAACCCGAGCCTCCCATGCTGAACCACCCCATGCCGAGCCACCAACCTAGCTAACCCCTCCCCCTCTCTCTTTCTCTCTCGCTGCTAGGCCTGTCCCATCCGAGCCTCCTGCCTCTCCTCCCCTCCCTGGCCCACCGAGCCATGCCCCAACACGTGAGGGAGAGGAGGGAAAAGTTGACCACCCGACCACCTTTTTCTCTCCACCGAGCCCCCATGTGCAGCTCCTCCTCCCCTCTTCTTATCTACTCCCCCACGTCTCCCTGCCGTGTCGTTCCCCATCTTCCCAGGCCCCTGCACCCCCTTCCTCCCTTCCACCCTGCTCCCCTTCCCTCCGTCGCCGATCGTCAACACCACCGTCGGCATCTCCCCATCCACCAACCTACAGGCGGCGGGCATGGTCGTTGAGGTGTCGAGGAGGACCGCAAGGACCACGGCATCGATCCGGTACATGTAGCGAGGAGGAGACGCCCCTGTAGTCGCCGATCGCTGCTGCACGCCGATGAAACCCTAGCTCACCTGCCGTCTGCTTCGCCGCTGATCCGCTGTTTCTTCGGCCGAGCCACCACCACCGGCGCCACCGCGGTGAGCCACCGTACCTCCCTGACATCCTCCCCTAGAGTTTTGCTTCCCGTACACATCGAGCCGCCGGACGAGCGCCTTCTGTGCATCGCGCTCGCCGTTGTCGAGGACCGCCCTCTCGCTGCTTACGCCTTACCTAGCCACGCCTGCGTTTCCTAACAACAACCTCACATAGCCGCAGTGGTTCCGCCCCTCTACACGGGCGCGATCGGTCGCGGGTTCGATCCCTCGTCATACGCGTCTCTAGGCGCTGTCTTCGCTTGCCGGGCCGTAGAGAAGAAAAACAATGTCTGTGCACACTTTGCAAATACCCCCCCCAAACCTTTTTCCTCAACCCACAATCCATCGAGCCCCACCTGTCAGCCGCAGTGGCATTTTCATAGAAAGGGACCTGAGTTCCTAAATCTCAACCCGCAGTCCCCATTGCGCCAAGGTGGCAAGCCCCTCTCGCCTCGGACGTGGGACCATTTTACCGCCGGACCCACTTGTCATGCACCGTGGCTAACCCCTTCCGCGGTGAGAAAAGTCCTGGCACGCGCAGTTGCGCCAGATCAGCTTGGGCCGCTTGTCAACCGCTTGTCAACCGCTTGGGCTAAGTGCCTCTGTGTATAAAAAGTCTGGGTGTTTTCTGTTTAAATAAAATGTTTTCCAAGAAATGTTTAAATATGTTTTAAATCTGTTTTAAATAAATTTTAATTTGTAATTCCAAATAATACAAATAATATATGTTTTGGAATCAGAAAAATGTGAGGATTTCAAATATGCCTTTCAAAATATTATTTGAGCACTTTAAATTTTCGAGTTAATTAAAAATTGCAATAAAATGCCTTTTCTTAATTAATTAATAACTTTAGTTTCACAACTCCAAATTTGACAAATAATATGTCTAAATCGCCCAGCGCGACGAGCCCGTTCTAACTATGCATTCCATGTTCTGAATTGCAGCATGCATCATATAAATATTAAGTGGACAACAAGTTATATGGGAGCAAAACATGGCTAAAACTAAATAAATGCTTTATTCGTGTACCCCACACCTCACCCATGCCATGCCATATTATTGCCATGTAAATTGTGCATCATTCATCATGACATGCTTGTTTGCTTGTCGCATTTTAATTCATATGCTTGTGCACTTTATTTATGTTGGCCCTTGTGTGTTTGGTTCTTCGTCGAATAGACGCCGAGTAGGGGAGTTATCAGGAATCCCAGGAGTACCACCCAGATCCTTCTCTCGCTTCAACTGAGCTGCCAGGCAAGCACTACCACATGCTTGCATACATATAGTACCTATTGCCTCTATCTTATTCTTGCATCATTGAGTCGCGATTGCATTAAATTGAATCCCAAGTACTGCATAGCCTTTACTTTTAAACCCCACCGAAGCTTGTTCCTCCATCCCATGAGCCATTACTACAGGAGTTGTTTGAGCCATGCGAGTCATAACAAAGCATGTGTAGGTTATGTGAGTGTCTGATGGATAATGAGGTACCTAAACAACTTAACCTGAGTAGTAATGGGATAACTAATGAAAGAGGCACCGGTGAGCAATATCTGCTATTTGGTTTTTCAGGATCACTTGTGTCCCGTAGGACCCCGAGTACTTGATTCTTGTTCCTTGACTATTCGCACTATCCACATCCGGGAGGCCTTATGGACCCCCCTAAGCCAGAGCATGATTCATTTCTATTTCTTGGGGCCACAAGTAGTTTGGGGCTTTATTACTATCCTGTACTTATGCCATGCTTTACTGCTTTATTTAAGATTGTGCGAGGAGCACATGTACTATTTAAGAATGCGGAATATTTTCGCGGTATCGACAATCCCAGTCACATTTTCGGGTTCCCAATCGTTTACAGCCATTGTCGCAAACCCTGGGTCCGTCTCGGAGCCGGCCAACTTCATTGCGGGTAGCTTATTGGGGTGGCCCCTGAAATATTTCTGAATCCTGTGATCGCTTTGTCGTGAATGCCTCGTTGGGTTTTGATTTAGTTTTTCCTTGGTTGATCGAGTGTGTGTTGCTATTTGTGCACCCCTGCAGGGTAAATCTTTCTGAAAGCCGTGTCCGCGGTTATGGACGACTTGGAGCACAGTTTCTCGATCATAGACAAGTATAACTAAAGTACCGCTTTTAATTTGACTAAGTAACTGAATAGTAAGTAGTGCAATACTCATGGAATGGTTAATAAAATTGCCAACGGATGGGTTGTTCGTCCGCTTTCTCGTTGGTAAGCGAGAAGGAGGATGGATCTGTTAATTATACTGTTATAATTGTTGTTACTAATTAACGGATATCCGTCTATCATTGGTTAGGCGGATGGTTAGCGAGTATCTATAGACTTGTTAGTTATTATATTTTGCTGCAATTGCGTCACCCCAGGTTTATGTCCCCTTTAGAGGCATAAAGACTTGCTGAGTACCCCTAGGGTCTCACACGATAAATTTTTTGATTCAGATGAACAGGTGTACTCGCAAGATGGATACTGGGTGGAGGAGACAGATGATGTTGGCAATGATCACTCGGTGTAGAGATTCCGGGGATGGGGATCTGCGAGATCTGTGGGCGGGATATGTTTATTTATGTGGCATCTTATGCCGATTTGTTTTTTTATCTGTACTCGGATCTTGTTTTCCGCTTCCGCCTGATACTCTGATGTTTGATGTATGAGGAGCTATCCTAAACTATTATCTCTATCTAGGATATTTAGATCTTGCCGTATGTCGTTGCAATATTTCTATTTCTTTTAGATGGAATGGCTCTGAAAACTATTGTATGGTGGCTTGCATACATACTCACTTGTGTATGTAGTTGATCCCTTCGCCTGCCGACTACGCCGCTCGTTCTTGTCCCGATGTTCTGGAAGTGGTTAGGACGGTCGACAGGTCTACCTATGAGTGGCCCTAGGCCCCACCGTACTATTTTAACCACTTTCGCTCATCCAGGCATGCAACTTAGAGCGTAGTTCACCGAGGTAGTTACACAAAAAATGTTGAAGTAGCTTTATTTGAATACATTGTAGAGACCACTCCGAATCAAAAGGCAAGAAGGTAACATTTTATCTCGTATACTTTACTATAAAAGTATATTTAATTGTTTTTATCGTATTATAATAATGAAGTATTTTGATTCCATTTTTCTGTATTCTACCAGCGACAAGGTGGTTCTGTGCAGGAAGAAATGGGCATGCTAGAGATTGTTTGGTTTATCAATGCAGGTTTATGGAAGTGTGAATTCACACGTAATGAACTATATGGCAATGCTGGTCATGACAGAACAGAAAGACAACCTAGATAATAATAAATACAATCATGAATTGTTCCCAACCAGGTACGTCATGATGCACGAAGATGCGGTAAGTGAACGTACAAAGTTTTTTTAGTAACACCCGTTCTATCTATACATGTTTTCACGTTCGAATGAACATGCATCCATCGATCCATGAACCCAGAAATTATGATATCTATTAACTGGTTTGTTTTTTTCTAAAAAATTATGTTATTAGCTTTTGCTCACAAGGCCAGAATTTAATCCAAGATCGTTCAAACGATACTTATTAAAGGATCACACTGGATGGAACCTGGCGAATGTATCAATGGTAATTTTTAAATTTTAGTGTCTACGTTATTTTCTGGTGACATTGTTTTTAGATCCGCAACTCAATTGTTTTGGCTCTTTGTTTGTTTAGATCATCATACCTCTACGGCCAAATGATGTGTGGTACGCCGTGATTGCTGACCTTCAAGGTCAGAAATATGATACTATTTGTTTCAAACGTCATGAACGAGACTGTTGAAGAGGAAGCAACCATTGTGATAAACAACTTCAAGCTTGCGTTTGAAGAAGCATACTGTTTTTCGTACTGGGTTGAATTTCGAAATATGAGAACCACACCTGTCCAGTGGATATCTGGCAATGAAAACCAGTTAAGTGTCGTTAACACTGCGTGATCCTTGCCCTACTAAAATTTATATATCAAACAAGTAACTGAAATATAGGTCTGCCTATGAAATGAGCAGGAAAGACAGCGGAGTAGGTTTGCTGAGGTTTCTCAAATCTTATGATGGTGTTGTTGACCATTGGTTTCAGTCTGTAAGTATAATTTCGAGGCAGACTTAATTTCGTACTTGCAGTAGTATTAAACGGCATTAAATTATAATTTATTTGATATGAACTTTTATTTGTATAGACTGATACTAAAGCCTTGCGGGAACATCTGACGTTTGCCATGGTTGTGTCAAAGTTCAATGAAAAGTACACAAGAAAGATTAAGGAACTTGTCAATCAATACAGATGTATGTACTTTTATAATTGTACCAAAATAAAAACTATTTATTCAGTGTTTGTCATCATTCAGTGAAGTTTTATTTGTTTTTTGTTTGATTCGCGGGAGTGATGAATATGATGAATAATGCTACTTCATACAGAAACAAATTCCCGACATGTGTTTCCGGCATGACTAGAAATTTATCGATGGATTTGTTGGCACTCCAAAGAATAGTCCGAATTAATTATAATATGGATTATTAACATTTCAAATTTTAGACCATTGTCGGATCATTAAATTTATAAATTTGTTTTGACAATAACTTTGCTTGTTTTGTATATGATTATATATTCCTTTTAATCGAAAATAACGAATTTCCATTAATGATTTACGCTGGTGAAGAATTTGAACAGTCCAACAAAGGTTTTGCACGACAAATATTAGAGCATTGCATGGTATACACAATCAGGCAGTCCATAATTGTTGCATTGTACTGAATACTAGTTGCTTATTCGTCTGAACGAAGTGGTGTGCAGTATAGATGGCAGTGTTATATTTGTAGTATAGGCAGTGCGTGCATTAGTATGTTTTTTGTTAATGATCACCTTTATATTTCTCACCTACTATGCACTTCTCGGTGCAAGATAATATGAAATGACATTCCCACTTGCTATGCATACTGAGATGCACTGCTCAAATACAAATTATGCACTGCTCGTTGAGTACTTCATGATGCTGTCATTATAATGGCATGCACACAAGATGCACTGCCCTAAAGCTATAGATGAACTGCCTTAGAAATGCTTTGTAAACTACTGTGCGCAAAGGTCCAAGATAACATGTGATGGCAGTGCATTTACCGTACAATGCACCCCGTATGCTACGCACACTTGTATGCACTGTAGGTAAACAAAGTATGCACTGCCTACGGAGCGCTTCAGGATACTACTACTATAATGCGGTTAAAAACAGGTATGCACTACCACTGAAGTACATATGAACTGTCTTCTAAATGCTTCGTAAGGTGCTGTACGCACGGTGCAAGACAAGATTCTATGGAAGTTCAATGATCGTGCAATGCACCCCACCTGTTATGCACAACGAGGTGCACTGCCCGTGTACATAGTATGCACCGCGAACGTTAATAAAATCGGGCATTACAACAATTTTTATGGAGGACGGGAGACACGGTTCTCCGTTATTGTATCTAATTATCCTTCATCTGCTTCCTCTACTATCCATCCGCAGAAGAGAAACAGCTCTTCCGCAGATTGCGGAAAATCTGTAGCAGAATGAACAGGCGGTGCCGTCCTCTTTCCGAGGTAAGGATTCTCTATAGCAACTTAACAAAACATCCCCATTGATAAGGATTCGAGATCATCCCTGCTACCACTCAATTGCGAAGAACTTATCGCTCTTACTTGATCCCATCCCCAGAAGAGAAGTAACGGTTCCGCAGATTGCGAAAAATCTGCAGCAGAAGGAACTGGCGGCGCCGTCCTCTTTCCGAGGTAAGGATTCTCTATAGCAACTTAACAAAACATCCCCATGGATAAGTATTCGAGATCATCCCTGCTACTACTCAATTGCGAAGAACTTACTGCTCTTACTTGATAGCAAAGATTTTCTTGTAGAATCATTGATTCATCGTCCATACTATGGAAACCTTGGTACTGAGATCAAGTCCACGATAAAAGGAAAGACTATTATAGTCTAAATTAGTTTTCTAAGCTTGTTTCAGCAAAATATGATTCTAGACACTATTTACTATATAGATACATCCAAATTCAAACTAACTTGTGGCATCCTTTTTAGGACGGAGGGAATAGATTAGTAAAATTTAAATATCGAAACTCTAGCTTTCTATATCTAATATTTCATTACTACATCATATTTTTTTCTATGAGAAATCCCGTTGCATAAATCGTCCGGTAAATAGAAAATATATTTATTATGCACTCGGACAACATACACAATATTTTTCACAAGTAGGATCAACTTCAATAAATTATATTTTATTGTTACTTCAAGTCAATTCCGATATTCAATGAATGATTATTAATGCGTTCTGGTTAGTATAATTTTTTTCTCAGTTTTTATTGCATGCATAATTTTATAACTACTTGCACCTGCACGTGTCCTATTCTGCAATTTGATGTTACACTGTACAGCTAGGTGTAGTTACAATTTAAAGTTTAAATTAAGCACATTGAATTAAAGTGCTTCAGGTGCTCGGTTCAAAAATTAAAACATGTAATAAGATTGGTACGTTTTTTCCACCAGGGAAAAATGAGCTCTTGTAGTGCTAGCGATGGAAAATCTTCCGACGGTATGGCACGGACTGACGATGAGTTTGATGTGTCAGAAAATGAAGTTAACAGGAAGATTGAGAATTACAAAAGAAAGCTGGAGCTGAAAAAGAAACACAAAATAGGTTCAAACGTTAAAGGCGGTGTACGTAAGAAGAAACGAAAGATTGGTGGAGAACAACATGGCAGTCCGAACAACCAGAATAATGGTGTCATGGTAAGCTTACGTAGTGTTAATGCATGTCATATTCCTTAATCGAGACTACAGTCCGTACTAAGAAATTTAGAAATAAGTTTATAAATATTTGATACATTTTTTTCCGTAAACTACCAGGATATATCCAATAATCTAGTGATGGCAATTGAAAAATATACGAGGCACAAGAAGAAGCCCCGTAGTAAGACTGGATCAAATTACACAGTGAGGTGCTCTCTCAAAGAGCTCAACAGATTGATTAAACATGATCTGAACGATCTCCAGAAAAGAGAGCTGGTGAAGATTGGCTGGGGTTTCATCCTGGAATATAAGCTGGATTCAAACATTAGTAGGCCCCTGATCATTAAGCTATACAAGAAGATTGATGTAGAAACTCTGAAAATGGAGTTTGCCGGTGGTAGGACGATAGCTCTGACAGCAGATGCAGCGTATTCTGTCCTTGGTCTACCCAACGGCAGTACAGAGGCGCCTCGGCCTTCAGAAGATGGCGATACCTTTGCTCTACGGTGGCTTAAGAAGAAACTTGGTTTGGGAGATAGGGACACTTCAACGGTGCAACACTTGATCCATCATATCAAAAAGGGTGCAACAAACAAGGTTACTATGAAATGCATAATACTTGTAATCTGCACAAAGCTGATATGTCTAGGTTTAAACAACCACATCAACCGAGAAGTTGGGGTAGTGAAAAGCCTTGATATTGAGAACTCTGGAAAAATGGACTTTTGCCAGCTTGTAATTGACGAGATCAAGAGGGCGGCACTAAAGTTTCATGTTGATGATATGAATCAAAGTGTTGCCGAAGGTTGCGCAGTCCTTCCTCTAATAATATACCTGGATTCACTGAAGTGCAGAAAATCACTTATGACAAAAGAAACACCTAGAGTCAAATACCTGGACAAATCAGATCTGCTTGCTGTGTTGAAAGCGGATGTCATTGACAAAGAGAGGTGGGGACGACTGAACATAAGTATTCTACTTGACCTCATCTTGTTTCATTTAAAGAATTATTCTAGCAAATCAAATATTTTAAAATTACCTCTTCTGACAGTTATTCACGATCCATGAAAATAATATTTGTTTACTATTTACAGTGGAAAAGCTGTGACGAAAGGAGCTATTGTTTGAAACCTCCTATGGCAGAAACTAATTGTAATAAGATAACCTCAACTTCTAACAGAGAATTAGAGGGTTCAGGAAAAAAGTCCTAGAGGCTAGATCAATGCATGGACCAGTATATAGATATACTGCTATAGGAGGTGATGAAATCATCACTGATGATACAAATGCTGCAACGATATATGAAGAACTTACCAAGAAGCACATGGCCATGAAAAGAAGTAAACCGGAAGCAATGGCTAACTGCTTTCGAGCATCCCATCAGTGTGCAACTGACGTGCTGAGATGTTTTGACAGATACGAGAATGACCTCACCAACGTTGCAAACATTTCAGGCACCAGTCGAATCAATCAATCAAAGCATACAACGGCGGCAGCAACTCATGAGCATAATGTTGGGAACGAATGCTCTACTACAGGCAAGTCAGCAGCGGTAACAGTAGATAAAATGGATTCAGCTGATAATAACACACCCTGGAATTTTAACGATAGATGAATCATGTACATGGAAAGAATAAAAAATATAGCCAGAAGCGGAGCACGACATTGTCACTGCAATAGCCTTGGATGAACAGGTTCATATATTTTATACGTGTATTTAGCAACTTCCATCACATGAGCACATACAAATAAGAATCTATGAAATAGAAGTGTAATGTACAATTTGTCCATTTTTTATATTTTTTACTGATATATTTAATGTGCTATTCAGAGTTGTTCTGCGTGCATGGCGACACCGACACCAGTTACAACACATACTACAGGAGAAGGAGTAGACAATTCTAAGCAATTTGAAACTGACCAACAGCGATCAACAGCACAGCTAAGCAATGGTATTGTTGTATTCTATAGATATGCTGTTAATGGCAAAATTACTAGTGGGCTTGATAGGAAAACTACTTGTAATAATGATGCAGGAGGAAACTCGTCTAAACAAGCACAAGGATGGAACAAAGACGCGGTAGGAGCCGAGGAAGACAGGTTAACCACGCAGTTCAACAATGGTACTGTCACATTATGTCAAGATGCTTGGTTTTTACATTAAACGATGTTTATTACATTAATAACAGGTACAGAGGAAATAACACAGTTTTTACGAATATTGCTGCAGGTGTGACCATGTTGTTACCAGAAATTGCTCATAGAGAAGGTTCCTCTAACCATGAGGTTGATGTTGTTGAAAAAGCAATTCAGAAAGGACATCCGCATGACACAGCTGATGTTAGAACACAGGTTGACAATGCAAACACCTCGTGTATCGGATCACAACACCAGGGAGAAGATGCAACTAAACATTTTTGTTGCTAGAGAAAGGATTAAGAACACATGTTACAAGGAGCAAGGCTTTTGGTCATAATTCCCCAAATAATATCAAATCTTACAACAAGCCTCTAAAAAACATCTTAAAACTTAAGTTGCCTGTGTATGTTCCCCCCACGTTTAAATACAAGGGAGATGCTGCAGTTGCTCGTAGATTGGTACTAAGCAAGGATTTTCTGGAGAAGAATGAAGAGTAAGCACCAAACTATGCTTTGTGGATTCCTCTAGTAAAATATATGTGTATGTTATCACACAAGCATGGATCCGGTTTTTATATTTGATCCTTTTTTCGTTTTTCTGTGGAAAATCTCAGGCTGGTTATGGTGAAATATTCGTCAACTCTAGAACAAGGCCTGGAAATACCAAAATATTGGACTGCAGCAAGGCTTGCAGCATGTTTCAATGGAAATGGCAAGCTAGATGATGACATGATGGACTTCATAATTTCAAGCTGGCACAGTATCCCGGACTACAAATGTCTATTCAGAAATCGAAGGATAGTACTGCCACTAGGGGTTGCTCGTTTATGTGACATTGGGAAAAAGGAGAATTTCACAAATGCTGGAGGAGAAGATGAAATTTATCATTATGAAGCCGTCTCCAAGATTGAACAGTTCAAACTTCTAATTAGAAATGCAGACTTGAGCAAAGCTAAGATGGTACGTTTTTTTAATACATAACTCATTAATAACATACAAAAATATTCCATATTTTAATTTATAACATATAATCAATGTGAATGTTTTTCTTGTGCATCACAGATATTTCTACATGTGTCTTTTGATAATCATGTGTCTACTTATGTCCTAAACAACTACCCCCAAGGTGGTCGCGTTGAAGTTATTGACACACGGGATTACAGAACACAGAGAAAAGGATTGTCTAAAACATCTTACCACAACCAAATTGGAGAAAAAATGGTGTGTTTTTTTACATTTATAACTTTATAATACAGCTAAAGTCAATCTGTATAATTTGAAAAAAATTATGTCACTAACTATTCTCTACATACTCATTTTTTTAGCTAAAAAGATTTGAGAAGCTCATTGACGAACTCTACCCGAAGAACAAGCTTCCAAAGTGGGGAAATATTGTATCTAGATCAAAACATGTGAAGGTACACAAAGGAGGAGTTGAAGACATCAATGGTTTTTGGATTCTAAAGAGCATTGAGAACTACAACGGCATTCAACTTGTACATGATCTTAAAGATGTAAGTAATGCCAGTTTTGAATCAAAAGTTTTACCAAATACAATTTTTTGATTGACATTAACAAAATATTATCTTGATTCGTTTGAACCATTCGACCAGATGGACACGAGCTCAGTCATGGAGGAGTATCTGTTCTGGGCATTGTTCTCCGAGGCCAACGAAGCAAAAGATGAACTACCGGAAGAACTTAGAGCTTTAGCACCTAAGTCGAGCTGAAAATAAACAACGATGTTGTATACTCTGGTGTTATATAAAACAATGAATTAATTTGTTTATTATGTAGCAGTAGAGTTGCTGTTTTCCATGCAGTGTAGTTCACTATGGTAAAGAAAAATAACTTATCCCCGTGTATTACATAGGCACCGCCGTGCCGGATGCAAATATATATGCACTATCTACACTTATCTGTTTACAATAGGAGTTTTGTACATAACTAACCTACCTGAGTTCGACATGCAGAACTGAATGCTGTTTAGACCATGAATGTCGGAGGGATGACCCCAGGTAGACCAAGACGGGACCAACCGGCTGGCTCCAAGGAGCGCACGCCGCCTGGACCCAGATCAAGGAACCGCAGCCAGGTGGATTTCCCACCCGGTCCATACTCAAGTTTCCCCGGCTGGCCCGTCTAGCCGGGTACCCAGAAGAACCGGCTGAGAGGATGCTCCTAGCCGCCCGCCTCGGATCCGCTGGACATTGTACGGTGGGGATGACGCTCCTTGCTGAGTGCACCCTTGACCGGACAGGCTGGCTGGCCTGGCCGGCACTACTGGACAACTGCGCCAAAGTTGGAGGCTGACGAGCAAAGAAAGGGCTGACGAGGAAAGCCCTGGCTTACGCATAAAGAGCCGGTTGACGGATAAAGAGCCGGATGACAAGTAAAGTAGGGGCGCTGAGCGCTAAAGAATGGTCTTCCCCTGTACTGGAGGCTTGACTGGACCTGGCCTACCGTTTCGCCCTGTCCAACTGGACCAATTTGTAAAGCCCAAATCTAAACAGTAAACCCTAGAACCCACCTTGTAAGCTACCTCCTCGACCTGTATATAAAGGAGGTAGCGCTAGGGTTCTAGGTAAGCTGAAGGAGAATGAAAATAGACACTAGAAGAAGGACTTAGAGAATTCTTAGCAAGAAGTAGCTAAGGAAACAGCTCAAGGAGCACTTGTATTTGGCATTCGCCCCTTTGATAGTAGATCCTTGCAGGACTAGGAGTTTTACCTCGCCAAGAGGGCTCCGAACCTAGGTACATCGCTGTGTTCGCAGTATCTGTGCCCAACCCGTTGCGTATAGACACCGATTGCAACCTGAGTGTCCCCTTCAAGCCATCCCCGATGGCACTGCCGTGTTCGACACCACGACAGTTGGGGCCCACCGTGGGGCACAACGCTTCGGCTGGGATCATCTTTCGCACGAGACTTCTGCTCATCGCCGGTGAGCGAGTAGCCTCTGGCCTTGTTCTCACTCTCGGCTCCTATGACTGCGTCCTTGACAACACGTCCTGCTTCGCTGGGGGGACTTTCCCAAGCGGAGGCTCCATCATGCGCTTCGGTGAGCACCACGTCTACATCGTCACCGTCCCTGAGGCCTTCCCTCATGAGGTCGTCACCATCTTCGGTGCACCCCCTGGATTCTCCGCCTCGCGCATCGCCAGTGGCAGCGTTGAAGTCATGATGGCAGGCTTGGTGGAGAACCGCCGCCCACCTCTGGAGCACAACATGGACGGCCGCGCCACCAACTCACGCCTCCCGAGCCCGGACTTGATCAACTCGTCCATCGAGCACCGCCGCAACCCCATCACCCCCATCGAGGAAGATCCAGCTGCAGCTGCGGCAGCCCTGGAAACTACATGCCAGAACCTTCTGGAGGAGGTCGGCAAGGTGGCGGCCGCCCAACGACGGATGAATGCCACCATGCGGGAGTACAACATCATGCACGGCTTCGCGCGCTTACCTGGCACCAGCCGGTTGGCTCAGCCGCCAGGGCGGAACCTCGGCTCGGAGATGGATCGTGCCGCTAACCCGTGCACACCCAGGGTGCAGCCCGTCTACAGCACCCCCGCCAAAAACATGAGGGCCGCAGAGGCGGCAGTTGCAGAACTCAGCTACCTGGAGGGCGAAGAACTGCTCCATCAACAAGCGCGCGTCCAGCTCCTCTTGGTCACGGCAAACAAGCAACAGGCCGAGGCAGAACTCAGCATGGCTGGAAACAGCAGAACCCAGCCGGCTCGCCGGATGGCGGATCCGGCTGCAGGCGGCAGCAAAGCGTCTTCCCCAAACGGAGCGAGACAAAGCAACCGCCAACGCGGTAGATCTATAGGCCGCAGGCACAACGCCCGCGATGCGGCAGCTGTTACTAGCAAAAATCATGAGCCGGCTAACAAAGCCAGAAAAGGCCAAGCGCTCCCCAAGTCCCGCCTATCTGGCCGGCTGGGACCGCTCGAGCCGGACAAACAACAAGATGCGCGCGCGCGAATCGACCTGCTAGTCCAATCACGCGCGCTGGAGGAAGAAAGTCCAGCCGGACCAAGATGTTCCAGACCGTGCATCCGGAACGAACCGTTTCCAAAGGGATTTTCGCTCCCAAGAGATACGCCAAAGTACAACGGCTCGGTCAAGCCGGAGGACTGGCTGGTGGACTATACCACTGCCATGGGCATCGCCAACGGCAACCGCCGGGTAGTAGTGCGCTATGCCCCTCTCGTGCTCCTCGACTCAGCCAGGACGTGGCTAAACAGTCTCCCTGACAACAACATCAACGCTTGGATCGATTTCGAGCAGGCGTTCATTCGCAACTTCACCGGCACCTACAAGCGCCAGGCCGGCCTGGTGAGCTCGCTCTCTGTGTGCAGGGCTCGGAGGAATCTGATCGCTCCTACATCACTCGGTGGACGAGCATGCACAACTCTTGTGAGGGGATACGCAAGCATCAGGCGGTTGATTTCTTCATCAACAGCTGCAGAGACGACACTATGCTCAAGCATAAGCTCTGCCGGGTGGAACCCACAACCATGGCACAGACCATGGCCATCGCGGACAAGTACGCCACGGCCGACGCGACAATGAAAAGATCCGTCCGGGTGGACGACCAAAGGAAAATAATCGTCGATGTCGCCATAGATCGGTGCCAACCGGAAGGGAATGGACACAATTCCAGGTGGCACGACAACCACCACGGCAAGAGAAAGGACGACCAGCCGGATAACCAATATGGCTCCAGGCAGGTGGCAGCAGTGCAGGAGGATCCGGCTGCAGGCGGAAGCTGGAGACAAAAGCCTGATGATCGGCCTCCAAGGCCCAAGTACACCATTGAGTCCATGCTTGATGGGCCATGCATGTTCCACAGCGGGGGAAACAAGCCAGCTACACACACGACACACCAGTGCACCTGGACGAAGAAGATGGCGGAGATTGCTGGCGCACCGGCTGGGCAGGCGCCACCTCCTCCAACCGGCGGGCCGCCAGGCGATCACAACAACCAACGTCGAAGGGAGGACGACGACAACAACTACCCTCGCTAGGTGGGAAATTACCACATCTTCACCACGGAGCCGGACACCAAGCACAACAAAAGGCGTCGCGACATGGAGGTGAACGCAATCGTTCCCCCTGTTCCCCAGTACCTCAATTGGTCGGAGCAAGAAGTTGCATGGAGCCGGAAGGACCAGCCGGCTGAGCTACCTCACCGGGCACCTATGCGATGGTTCTGGATCCTATCATTGTCTCCCAGAAGCATTCCTACAGATTCTCCCGCGTCCTTGTAGATGGAGGGAGCAACATCAACCTCCTGTACGGCAGCTCGCTCGACCGGCTCGGTATCAGTGAGTCGCAGTTGGAGCCATCAAGCACCTCCTTCCACGGAGCCATCCCCGGCCCTTCACACTCTCCCATCAGAAAAATCTGGCTGGACGTCATCTTCGGCACGAAGGACAACTTCTGCCGTGAGCCCATCTGGTTCGAGGTGGTCAACCTCTGCAGCGCGTACCACGCAATCCTGGGGCGCCCAGTGCTCACCAAGTTCATGGCGGTGCCACATTACGCCTACCTCAAGATGAAGCTGCCAGGGCCCAAAGGCGTCATCACCGTGGCCGGCTGCTACAGACGGTCTGTGGAATGCTCCACAGACGAGTCGAAAATAGCTGAAGCCATGATCATCACGGAAGAAAAATGCATAATCATGCAGAACGTGCCAACACTGCAGAAGGACATGCCGGCTGGCGAGTCCAAGCCGGCCGGAGAGGCACAATTCAAGCCATCCAAGGGCACGAGGAAGATCCTGCTGAATGAGGCCGAGCCGGACAAGTTCGTCCTGGTCGGAGACGGCCTTGACAGTAAATAGGAAAGCATGCTCGTCGACTTCCTCCATGAGAATAGGGATATCTTCACATGATCCCCCAAGGACATGCCAGGTGTTCCGAGGGAGCTCGCCGAGCACTCTTTACATGTCATACCAGATGCAAAACCGGTCAAACAGTCACTGCGCCGCTTCGCGGAAGAAAAAAGAAGAACAATTGGGGAAGAGATCACCCGGCTGCTCGCAACCGGATTCATCATGGAAGTTTTCCACTCGGAATGGCTGGCAAACCCAATACTCGTTCTGAAGAAGAACAAGACTTGGCGCATGTGTGTTGACTACACCAGTCTGAACAAAGCATGCCCCAAGGATCCATTTGCCCTGCCAAGGATAGACCGAGTGATTGATTCCACGGCCGGCTGCGAGCTGTTGTCATTCCTGGACGCATATTCCGGCTACCACCAGATCCGGCTGAACCCCGCTGATCAAATAAAGACATCATTCATCACTCCTTACGGAGCATACTGCTACACCACAATGCCATTCGGATTGAAGAATGCTGGAGCAACATACCAGCACTACATGCAGAAGTGTTTGCAGAATCAGATTCGCAGAAACGTACACGCCTACGTCGACGATGTGGTAGTCAAGACCAAGGAGCGCCAGACACTCCTTGAGGACCTGAAGGAAACATTCACTAACCTCCACCAGTTTCAGATGAAGCTGAACCCGGAGAAGTGCGTATTCAGCGTCCCAGCCGGTCAGCTACTTGGTTTCCTCGTATCTGAGCGAGGAATCGAGGCAAACCCGAAGAAGATCGGCGCAATCGAGCGCATGCAGCCGCCCAAGAACTTGAGAGATGTCCAAAAGTTCACTGGCTGTCTGGCTTCCCTCAGCCAGTTCATTAGCCTGCTGGGCGAGAAAGCACTCCCACTATACCAGCTCATGAAGAAAACGGAGAAGTTCGTCTGGACATGGCAGGCGGATTAAGCTTTCCGTGACCTCAAGCGCATGCTCACCTTGCCACCCATCCTGGAAGCACCAGCAGCAAAGGAACCCATGTTGATGTACATCACAGCGACAAACAGGGTCGTCAGTGTGGTGTTGGTAGTGGAGAGGCCGGAAGAAGGAAAGGCGCATCCAGTGCAACGACTGGTGTACTACCTGAGTGAGGTACTCTCGCTCTCGAAGCAGAACTACCCTCACTACCAGAAGCTGGTGTACGGCGTGTACATGGCCTCCAAGAAACTAAAGCACTACTTCCAAGAACACTCCATCTGGGTGGTGGCGCTAGCGCCACTTGTGGAAATCATCGGCAACAAAGACGCCACAGGCCGGGTGGCGAAATGGGCCATAGAGCTCGCTGGCCACAACATACAGTATGAGCCAAGAACGACGATCAAGTCTCAGGCCTTCGTGGATTTCCTCGTCGATTGGGCAGAAACACAGTACCTGCCACCTTGCCCTGACTCCACGCATTGGAAGCTGCATTTCGACGGCTCCAAGATGTATGGAGGTCTTGGAGCCAGAGTGGTCGTCACCTCCCCAAAAGGAGACCGGCTAGAAAACATGCTACAAATCCACTTCCACATGTCTAATAACGTCGGTGAGTATGAAGCGCTCATCCACGGCCTCAAGATGGCAAAGGAAATAGGCATCCGACGCATCCTATGCTTCGGCGATTCTGGTCTGGTGGTGCCGCAAGTGTCAGGCGACTGGGATGCTAGAGACACGAACATGGCTCTATACCGTTTCTTTGTATAGCAGCTATGCGCCTGTTTCGAAGGATGCGAGTTTCACCATGTTCCCAGGGTAAACAACAAGGCCGCAGACACGCTCGTCCGCATCGGGTCGACAAGACAACCAATTCCGCCTAGAGTTTCCCTTGAGCACCTGCGCAAGCCATCAATCACACCGTCTCCCGAATCCGACTCCATCATATTGGACGCGGACCCAGGGACTATCGGCTCCAAGACCTCCGCGACGGCTGCGCTGCACCCGGGGACTGCCTCGCCGCACCCAGGACCGCCAGCTCCAAGACCTCCGTGACGGCTGCGCCGCACCTGGGGACTGCTGGCTCCAAGACCTCCGCGACGGCTGTGCCGCACCCGGGGACTGCTTCGCCGCACCCAGGGACTGCCGGCTCCAAGACCTCCGTGACGGCTGCACCGCACCCGGGAACTGCTCCTGTGCACCCGGGCTTTGCCTCTAGCCTAGCAGTTCGCTCGGCCCGCCCACCGGACGGCCTCCGATGGCCCCGACCGCCGCCTGTGCGTAAGTGAATCTGCTAATGCAAGCGGTGTGCGCCATCCGGGAAACACTAACATGGGCCAAGTCGTTCATGGATTTCCTAGCCAATGAAGAGCTGCCCAAAGAGGAGGTGCAGGCAAGACAGATCAAGCACAGAGCCAGCACATACACCATCATCAACAACGAGCTCTACAAGCGTAGTGTTGGCAGCATCTATCAACGATGTGTGGGCCAAGAGGAAGGAATCCAGCTGCTGGTCGACATCCACCAGGGCGAGTGCGGACATCACGCATCGTCACGAGCCATTGTGGCAAAGGCTTTCCGCCACGGGTTCTACTGGCCCACAACACTAGAAGACGCTGAGCAGATTGTCAAGGCATGCAACGGGTGTTAGCGGTTCAGCCAACAGAAGCACACTCTATCTGCGGCACTCAAGACTATTCCCATCACCTAGCCGTTCGCCGTCTGGGGGCTGGACATGGTTGGCCCCTTCAAAATGGCCAGATCCGGCATGACCCACTTGCTGGTGGTGGTGGACAAGTTCACCAAGTGGATAGAGGCAAAGCTGATAAATAAGTTGGATGGGCCAACGGTGGTCAAGTTCTTCATAGACATAATCACACGCTTTGGCTACCCCAACAACATCATAACCGACAACGAAACAAATTTTGCCAAGGGAGATTTCACACGATTCTGTGGAGATAAGGGAATCCGCCTAGACCTCGCATTTGTGGCACACCCCCAGTCCAATCGGCAATGCGAGCGAGCAAATGGTCTGGTCCTAGCTGGAATCAAGCCCCGGCTGATCGAACCACTGATGCGATCCCCCGACTGCTGGATTGAGGAGCTGTCGTCTGTACTCTAGAGCCTGCGCACAACGCCAAACCGGTCCATCGGCTACACTCCCTTCTTCCTCATTTACGGGGCGGAGGCGGTTTTGTCCACTAACATCGAGTTTGACGCACCCCGCAAACTACTCTACACAGAACAGCAGGCCAAAGAAGCACGGGAAGACAGTGTCGATCTCTTGGAGGAAGCCCGCGAACTGGCGCTGTCCAGGTCAGCCATCTACTAGCAGAACCTGCGTTGCTACCACGCCAGCCGGATACAGAGCGTTTCGTTCCGCAAGGGTGATCTGGTGCTAAGGCTGGTCCAAGACACCAAGGAGATGCACAAGCTGTCTCCACCTTGGGAGGGCCCATTCATAATCAGCCGGGCACTACAGAACAACTCATACTACCTCATCGACGCCCGCAAGCCGGAAAAGAACAGGATGGACCGCTCAGGCGAAGAAACTGAACGCCCATGGAACACGAGCCTGCTCCGCCCCTTTTACACTTGAACAAGAAGTGTATGTACCTTAATTTCATGTAATGAACAAGCATAGGAGCCTTGACACAGTCTCGGGGACTCCACAATAAAATAAGCAAGTCATGGTGCACAAGTTGGCTTTTCCGGCTGCATTACTCTAACCCCGGAGCCGGCGATCCGCCTCGGGGACTCACTGGTTGGCCCAGACGGCCGTGCGATCCACGCGGCAAAGTACTGTACGCGGTTCCTAAGGCTTCCTCTTCGGTTCCGGCTGCAGACCGCAAGCCGGCTGACAGATCCGGCAAGAGCAGAACGCTCAAAGGCCCTTACACAAAAACACCACGAGGAAAACAAAAACGTCTGGACGACCCGGATGCGCTCGCTCGCTCAAAGGCAATGACCCAAACCCTAAGTATCGTGTAGTACGCCTACCAAGCTACCCCTTCGACTCCGGCTAAAAGCCAGCAAGGGAACAACACTGAAATTGGCCAATGCTCACAGAGAAAAGGGCAAAGACATTGAACTTGCACGAAACAGCAAAAATTTGAAAACTAGTTCATCTAAGATTACAATTTGGACTTGCATATGTTGAACCAGGCAAACAACTTGTTTGTTTCTATGTTTACATGAGCCAAAGTTCAACGACGAGCACCGCCAAGGCGGAGGCAGAGAGCTTCTAGGCGGTAGCAGAGCAGGTCAAGGAGCTTCGACCCGGCTGTATTCTCCAGCCGGCCCGAACCTTGGGGACTACACCCTGTGGGTGCGCTTGCACGCCCCCACACAGAAACCTACAAAGAAAAGAGCATAAAGGAGATTCGACCCGGTTGTATTCTCCAGCCGGCCCGAACCTCGGGGACTACACCCTGTGGGTGCGCTTGCGCGCCCCCACAAAGAAGAAGGCATGCAGAAGATGCAAAACAGAAAGTGTAAATAGAAGAGCACGAGCAAATAAGATAAAGGGAGGCGATGCTCCCACAGAAGTTCAGTATGTCATAGATGGACAAGTGTTCACACGGCACACAGAAAAGGCAGATTTTTCAAAGTCACAAATACTCACGGCATACCGGGGATCAGATTCACTGAGGGGCAGAAGGGTCAGAGGCGTCAGTTAGGGCGTGGCTGCAGAGGCGACGTCCGTCGAGGCGGTCTACGGCGCAGCCGGAGCTTCGGTGCGTGCCGCATCCGGACTGTGAAAGTACCGCTCCGTGCCGGCTGGATCGCTGAAGTCCCTGTCCAGCACGACGTAGCTCCCGATCGTCACAGCACAGGAGCGGATGTCAGGGACGTCAGCGTGGAGCTGGTCATAGCTGGTCCCTTGGTGGAATCCACGGGAAAGACTCCGCAGATCCACGTTAGGGTACCAGGACTTAAGCAGCGCCAGCACCATCTCCGCACCACCTCGAGTCGCCTACTCCCGGGCCACGTTCATGAGCTCCGGGGCACCCCAGATATGCTCAGCCAGGACGTCCATGGTGGTAGGCGGGACGGCCTCGGGCCAGACATAGTGAAAGACCTCGAGGGCGGCAGCGCGGAGCTTGTTCGCCTCCTCGCTGGCGACCGTCACCAGCTCCCCCGGATGGAGATCCCATTCCGGATCCGTCTCAGGAATCCGGCCCAACGCCTGATCTGTCGCTTCGGGATACTGAGTTGTAGCTAGAAAAGAGGGCAACGATCAATATCGACCACAAAGAGCAAATCCGCAAAAGAGGCTCAAGTCAAAAGAACTTACTCACAACGATCTTAGCGATCTGGCAGAGCTCCGCCAGCGCCGCCTCCTCCTTGTCCTTGGAGGACTTGAGGGTGTCCGCCTGGGTGGCATAAAGCCCCTCCAGGTTCTTCAGCGCCTCCATCCGGGCGTCCACGGCCTTCTTGGCCCTACCAGCCTTGATCTCCATCTGCCGCGGCAACTGCGACCATGGCGAGGGTCCAATGGTCTTGTTGGCCTCCTCCAGCCGGGCGACCTCGTCCTTCAGCCGGGCCACCTCACGGTCCCGGTCCGCCAGCAGAGCTGCAGGAGGGTAACCAATACTCAACAAGATGCGCGAGAAATCGCGCAATTGGGAAGATATAGCAGAGCGAGCGATCTTACGGCCCAGGTCCCGCGAGGTCTTGGCGACATCGGTGAGAGCCCTCTGTGCAAGAAGGGAGAGATAAGAACCAAGAAAAACAACTACGTTGTGAGACGGCGACAAAACAACAAGACTGGCAACAAAGCACATGCCTCAACAAAAGCCCCTAGCGTCCTGGCTTGGCCGAGCCCCTGCTCTAGCGCCCCTACTAGCTGGCGGATCTGGCCAACGGCCAGCGCCGCCGGCTCCGACAACTATGCCAGAAGGGCGTCCGGCGGCAGCGTGGCACGTGCCGGCATCCAGCTGGTGACCTGGAGGTCATCGTCGCTCACCGCAGCCATGGAGGGTCCAACCTCCGGCTGGACAGGAGCAACCGGCGGTGGCACCTCCACCGTCTCCTCCACCCCGTAGGCGCTGGAGTTGGCGCTCACCGCCGAGCCGGTGGGAGGGACGGCCGCACCGGCACACCCTAACGACAAGCCCCCTATAAGCCGGGAGACAGCCCCGGCCCGGTGAAGCATCGTGGGCTCAGCCGGCGGCACCACATCCGTTGCTGCCGCCTCGGGGCCCGGAGCTGGCGCAGCCTCGGGTTCCGGAGCCGGCGCAGCCTCGAGAGCCGGCTCCGGAGCAGCCTCGGACACCGGAGCCGGAACCGGCATAGCCTCGGGGGTTGGAGCCGGTGCAGCCTCGGACGCCAAAGCCAGCACGGCCTCGGGCGCTGGAGCCAGCGCGCTCCACTCGGTAGTAGGCGAAGGGGCAGACGCGGTGGCGACGGTCGCGGAGCCGGGCATGGACATAGCCTCGCTGCAGAAACACAAGAAGTGAGCAACACACATACAAGTAAGGCAACACCAGCACCAAAAGGACAAGAACACCTACCCGAAAACGCTCGGCATGACGGGCACGGTGCGGAGGCGGCGTGACTTCTTGCTGCCACCTGCAGCCGGCGCGACGTTGGTAGGGGCGACGCGTTTCCCCTGCCACTAGGCGCGGCAAGCTCTGCCAACTCCACGTCCTCGTCATGCGCAGCTATCCCAAGGACAAGCAAAAAGTCAAGATTACAACTACAAGCACGGCAAGTGCAAGCATGAAAAAGGCAGGGAACAAATTCTCACCGGGTGGGAACTCGCAGCCCTTGTCAGCCTGCATGGGGAACCGCTCCGCCTCCGCGGGCAGAGCCTTCGCTGACTTGAAGTCCGCGGTGAAGTTGGGGAGCTCGATGTCCCCCATACCATCCTCCGCTAGCTGAGCTGTGAAAAGCTACTCAACAAGGGAAGATAATAGGCACGAAATGGGAGTCCTTCAGGAAAATCCACCTGGCGGAAAGCAAGAAAACACATACCTTTGGCCGCAGCCGGCTGTGGTGGTACGGCCAGCAGGAGAACTACCACTCCTCCTCCAGCGCCTCCTTCGAAATGGTGGCGAGCCATTCGCGGAGGGCGGCGTACGGCACATCCTGCCGAGATACCCGGGTGGGATCCAGATGGCCGGAGAGGTGGCACATCTTGTGCGACCGGTGCTACAGCGGGAGCACGCGGGTCGCCATCCAGGAGAACAGAATGTCCTAGGTGGTGAGCCGCTCCTTTTCCACGAGGATGGCCAGCCGGGAGCCCATCCGGTCGATGTGGCCCTAGGTGCCCAGATGCTGGATGGTCCAGGACTTCCGGCTGGAGGGGACGTTGGCGAAGGCGGGGACTTTGATGAAGTCCACCTCTGTGTTGTTGCGCACGTAGAAGTACGAGCTCTACTAGAGCTTGACGGTGTCGGGGAGCTCCAAGCGAGGGATGGGCACTGACGGCCGCGGGTAGATGGCGCAGCAGCCCATCTCCGTCAACAGGCCGCCCTTCCCCACCACCTGCACCTTGAAGTGAAAGAACTTCAAGCAATTCGCGGTGTCAGGGCAGACGCCGAGGTACGCCTCGCAGCAAGCCGCGTGATGCGACAACATCGACACGGCGTTGGCTCCGAGGTGGTGAAGCTGCAGATCAAAAGTAACCAGCAACTCCAGCACGAAGCGGCTCAGCGGTAGCCCGAGGCCACGAGCGAAGTGGGCAAGGAAGACGACGGAGTCACCTGGCTGGGGGTGCGGCACCCGCTCGCCCTCCGGCCCGAGGCGATGCTTCACCACCCGCTCCAACGGCAGGAACTTCCCCCGCCGATACTTCTTCACGAGCTCCTTCGTGACGTAGGAGCCACACCAGCCGCCGGTGACCTCGGGCAGCATATTGCCTGGGAAGGTAGCCGTGATGGAGGCACGGGGTCCCGTGGTCGAAGAAGAGGAGCAGCACCGTCGACCAAAGAACGGTAGCGCAGAAGAGCAGAGGGAGGCTAGAGCTCAAGGAAGAGCAAGGATGGCAGGCGCAGGGAGACGAAGTGAGGAACCACCGCTCCTCGCGCACGTATTTATTGGCGAAGGGTAACCATGCCAGTTCCCCTGCCTCCATGCCACGTGGCAAAGCAACTACCCCACTACCCCGTGACGGTTCGTGGCAGATCGCGTGCACCAGCACTGCACGCGCAGAAGATGCCACAGGCGTTACTGCAGGATGCAAAATGCTCCCACGATCTCCAATGAGACACAATGATGGAGGCGTGCCCATGGTTGCAAAAAACTACAGCGGCAGACCCAGAAGTCAAACTGACGCGACGCGCGCCAGAATTGGCAGGCGTGGCTTACGCAAGCACCAACGATAGCAGACTAGCGATCCATCTCCCGGTCGACTCTGGCAGCCGGTCAAGAAGATCACCCATCACACCCTGTGGGTGGGTCCATCGGCTCCGTAGCCGGTGAACTCCAGCCGGGAAAACAACATAGAATCCAAAGCCGGTACAAGACAAGTATTACAAGACAAGGACTACAAGACAAACGAAAAAGACAAGGCATCTGCATCATCAATCATTTCAAATGAGCACGCAATAACTTCTCCACAAGGCCAAGTACTAACGCGCTCAGGGCCTAGTGTCGGGGGGATGACCCCCGGGTAGACCAAGATGGGACCAACCGGCTGGCTCCAAGGAGCGCACGCCGCCTGGACCTAGATCAAGGAACCGCAGCCGGGTGGAATTCCTACCCGGTCCATACTCAAGTTTCCCCGACTGACCCGTCTAGCCGGGTAGCCAGAAGAACTGGCTGGGAGGCCGCTCCTAGTTGGATGCCTCGGATCCGCTGGACATTATACGGTGGGGATGACGCTCCTTGCTGAGCGCACCCTTGACCGGACAGGCTGGCTGGCCTGGCCAGCGCTAATGGACAACTGTGCCAAAGCTGGAGGCTGACGAGCAAAGCAAGGGCTGATGAGGAAAGCCCCGGCTTACGCATAAAGAGCCAGCTGACGGATAAAGAGCTAGATGACAAGTAAAGCAGGGGCGCTGAGCGCTAAAGCATGGTACTCCCTTGTACTGGAGGCTTGACTGGACCCGGGCCTACCGTTTGGCCCTGTCCAGCCGGCCCACTTTGTAAAGCCCAAATCTAAACAGTAAACCCTAGAACCCACCTTGTAAGCTACCTCCTCGACCTGTATATAAAGGGGGTAGCGCTAGGGTTCTAGGTAAGCTGAAGGAGAAGGAAAATAGACACTAGAAGAAGGACTTAGAGAATTCTTAGCAAGAAGTAGCTAAGAAAACAGCTCAAGGAGCACTTGTATTGGGCATTCGCCCCCTTTGATAGTAGATCCTTGCAGGAGTAGGAGTTTTACCTCGCCAAGGGGGCTCCAAACCTGGGTACATCAATGTGTTTGCAGTATCTAAGCCCAACCCGTTGCGTATAGCCACCAATAGCAACCTGAGTGTCCCCTTGAAGCCATCTCCGATGGCACTTCCGTGTTCCACACCACGACAATGAACTACTAAACGGCTTTCGAAATGAAAGCATTTACAGTAAAAGACATTTGATATTCCATTTGAATCTTATGGATTAACCACCATTAGATATACTTGATTCGCCATATGCTTCCTTTTCTTGGCTGTCACGAAGAGCATGGGTATCACGTCTTTCTCCATAAGGTCATCAATTTTTCCCGCCGTCTTTCTCGATTAGTTCATCAATCTTTCCCGCCACTAACATGTATTTATCCCGCCATGCAGGAAATTTAGCAACGCTGGATTTCTATTTATAGCCCTCAGCATTACCCAGCTGCAACTACACCTATCCAGAATGTTTCGCCATCGCCAACAACTCCACCCACCTTCGCCCTTGTCGCCAGACCCAAACGGAGCAAACTTCGCCAGCTTTACACCTTTCCGATCAACCAGTAGGTGCTATGCGCATAGATCTGAGCTTCCCGCATCAGTAGTACCACAAATGGAGGAGGAGATCCAGGAGGAAGGAGTCGCCGAAGAAGCGGTGGAGCCCGAAGCATAAGTAGCAGAAAATCAACAAGGACCTCAAGTGGAAGAAGAAGATGATGATAAAGAAAAGGATCAGGAAGAGCCTGGTTCACAAAATCAAGATTCAGAAGATGATCCTGGTGTGGTTGAACCATCCACAGGAGAAGAACAAGGTGCCGATCCAGAAATTTCTACAGAAAAGGGTCATATAATTTCCTCATAGATTCAACAATGCAAGAAAAAAAAGTTGATCAATAGTATCCTCTTCTAAGCATAAGTTCGTGGAATGTATTAATTCGGATACTTATTTGCAGTACACTATTGTTTCCATGCGTGTGTACATGAATATTACTATCAGACAAATTTCATTTTACGTTTGTGTTTATCATGTGGCTTGAAATCATCGAGATAATAAAGAGATTATTCAAGTCTACACCTGTACACTTCCTTGTAAACATATATGTAAGGATACTTCTCTATTCGTTCTTTACACTGCCTGTGGCAATTATATCGCACTGCCAAGACTATAGCCATAACTATAGATGTAGCTGATTGCGCTAAAGCTGGGAAAATGGTGATTTCTTAACACATAGTGTTAAACTCTTGTCTGCTCTTGTGCATGTGCACTGCCTTGTGAACAAATAATGCACTGCTCTATATATTGTAATATGTTTTATTCTCTAGTCGATGTTTGCACTGCCTGCGAAGGGTATATTGCACTGCCTATACTATGGACGTAGCGATATATGACCTACCTTGGGCAGTGCACAGGATCCATATTGCGTCGGATGGGCTGCTTAATACATTTTGACGACAACGTATTACTGCCTCGTCAATTCATAGCGCACTGCTTTTGTATATGTGCACAGTCTCATACCAATAATTGCACTGCTTTTTTTTCATGAAGTTGCTTCCTATAGACATAGCTGACTGCGCTAAACCAGTGATCAGGTTGTATAGTGCGTCTGATGAACTTATTAATAACTGTAACATATTACTGCTTTCTTAACGCATACTGCAATGCTCTTGAACCTAAGCACTGCCTTGTGAATAAATATAGGACTGCCTATACTCTTGACGTAACCATATATATTACTGTGCTCACACAGTGCAAAGGGTATAATGCATCGGATGAGCTGATTAATAAATTTCTAGACTAAAAAATACTACTTCTTTCAAAACACATAGTGCACTGCTCTTATAGATATGCACTGCCTTGTGACCGAGTACTGCATTGTTTTTTTTTGCATTGTTTAATGATTTCTTCTATAATCGTTATTTGTACTGCCCGTTCGTTATTCCATCCAACTGCCTATAGAAATGTAACTGTGCTCACAGAGTGCACAGTGTCCATTTTGCGTATGATAAGCTGCTAGAAGACATTCTTTTCTACCGCACCATATTACTGCCTTGTTAACACACAATGAACTGCTCTTATTATAATCTTTAACTTTTTAGCATCTAGTTATTTGCACTGCTTATGAACGTTCTATCGTACTGCGTTGAATATTGCTACAATATTCAAGTGCAATATATTGTTTTGTTCGACAATTAGGTTAACTTCCGTTCGACCAGGAATTTCAATGTTTTTTTATATTCTAATATAGTTGGTTCTTTTATGGCTTTATGCGCTACCAGTTTCAGTTATATCCTCCTGCCTGTAATATGGACGAAAAGATATAGTTCTAATTATATTTCTGTCAGACACGAAATAATGCAGTGGAATTTATAAGATTAAAGTTCGCTTAATTTTATTTGCACTGCTCCTCATAGTACAATAGCTCTACGCTCAATCTTGACAATTTTTGATCAGGTAGAATCTATCTATATTGCTAGCAATCACGAAACATTGCATGGCCATTTTTAAATGTATTATTTCCTGGTATTTTTGTATAGATGATAAAGATAATAACAAAACTTAGGTGTCCTACAACACAAGTCACATAACATAATAACACAAAAAAGCGACTTCGGTGAAATACAGTTTTCAGGTGGCTAGTAATTCTTCAACCATTCAACATGGGTGCACTGCCTTGTGAACACAAATTGCCCTGCCTATTACGTTTTAATACAGTTGTTTCGCTGTAGTTTGTTTGCACTGCCTCTAGTACTACTATTGCACTACGGTGAAACTCGATAAAATAAATTAATATAGGTGCCTCTGTTACACAGCGCAAAATTTCTGTAGATCCTGATGAACTATATGTTGCATTTGTCAAGTGTGAGAATATATTTTATTACGTAGCTATCTCCAAGCAGTGCACCTACACATCCAGAGGCAGTGCTTCTTCGTTGGGCTCATCTATAAACTACGTGGCGTCAACCCGCTGACAGTTAACACGTGTGCATATAGCAATACATCCCAACGGATGGCTATGATTAGACTGTTACTCTTTTTTCCTCTTTTTCCTGTTGTGTCCTTCTCCGTCACTGCTCCACTTTCTCTGTCTTCCTCCACCATAACTGCACAGGGGCAAGCAACGGCGGCAAAGCCTTGGCGGCGAAAAGCTTCACCAGCGCTAAGGACTAGTGCTACTCCAAATTCTCGACTGGCGGTATATCGACAAGACAGGTATCACAGATTCTCCCTTCTCATCGCAGATTCGGCCTAGTGTTGTCCGAAATTCCACGAAGTATTTTCCTCTTGTTCTTCCTTTAGTTGGGACACGATTTTACGAGAACTAATTGAAGTTTTATTAGCGGTTTTTTAGGAGGAAAAGGGATAGATATAACGCGGATCAAAATTGCCCACAGAAGATTCCTGGAATTTTCATCCCCACTACAGTTATTCATCCATTTCATGGCTCACGAAAATTGCGGTCACGAAGGTTCAATGCAGGTATTTTAATTATTTCTGGCCATAGTTTAGAGTGAAGCATATATTTAAAAATGGCCAGCACACATGGTTGGACCAATTTTGAGAATAACAAACCACGAGCAAGAAACCACTAATCAAACAAATCTAGGGTTTCTTTCGATTTATTATTTTAAATATCCGTAGTGAAGTAACATTTTTCTCAACAACTGGATTGAAATTCGAAACAATGACATAATTTTCAGATAAGAACTGCCAATTATAACTTCAATGAACTGCTCCTCTACCGAGTACACAGATTAACAGTTCAAATTTTGGTGGGAAAGTTTGCACCTTTGCTGCACCAATTCAGTAACTGAAATGCACTGCCAGGAAATTTGTTGACGTTTGTTGCTTTCGTACTTGATTCTTCTTGATTCATGAGATCTTTGCTAACTATACATCTTTTTATTTATTCACTTGATTCTAGTAATTTAAATTACATGTGTGTTTAACTGTTGCTCTGTTACTATTTTTTTAATAACATCATAGTGTAAAATATAAATTATAATGCATGATTTTTTTAACATAAGCTTCTGCAGTTGAGTATTTGTTCATCTCATGGAACACGACGATTAACCAAGAGAAAACACAACAGTGTCGACAAAAACATAGAAGCTGGGTCTGGTACTCAAGATAACCTTCATGCTGCTCAAGCTTTGGTAGATAAACCTGGTTTTAAGAAGCAAAAACGTGACACAGTTCACAAAGAACTAGTAGACATGAAGGATGGTGAGATCATAGTGAGAGGGTCACTTTCAGAATTACACAACTTTCTCGAAAACTATGTAACAAATGAACAGAAGATATTTTTGAGGAATCATGGATGTGATTTCATACTTGATTTCAAATTGAACGGCAACATTTCCAAGAAAATGATGCTATGTCTATACAGTAAATTCAGACCTGGATCTCTAACAATTATTCTTGAACAAGGGGAAGAGCTTGAAATAACAGAAGATGTGGTGCAAACAATGTATGGTTTCCCAAACAAGGATATGTTTGAAGCTCCACGACCTTCAAGTGACCGGGATACAAAAGCTTTGCGGTGGCTGAAACAGCAGCTCAGTTTGAGTGAGTCAGATAACATTATACCGAGTAAGCTTTATGATCATGTGAAGAATGGTGGAACATCAGATCTGGTAATGAAGCTCATATTTCTTGTGTTCTTCATCAAAACAACGTGTGCAACGAGTAACGCACGTATAGGACGGGAGGCAGGTATGATCATGGATCTCGATATCTAATACATTGCAAATGTATCTATAATTTTTGATGTTCCATGCTTGGTTTTATCTACTTTCTTATGTTTTGTCCATACTTTGGAGTATTTTTCATATGATTTCTTGGACTAACCTATTAACAAGATGCCACAGTGCCAGTTGCCTGTTTTCTGCTGTTTTTGGTTTCAGGAAAGTCAGAAAATAAATATTCTCGGAATTGGACGGGACAAAAGCCAAAGTTTTTATTTTCCCAGAAGACTCACGGAGCCAGAAGGAGAGTTGGAGAGGGGCCATAGGGTGGCCACACCCCCCTTGGCACCGGCAACCCTAGTCCACGCTAGCGCATGGTGTGGGACCCCTGGCTGGCCACCGACCTTGCCTCCTCCCGAGGCAAAAACCCTAGACCATCAATCAGAAATCCATGAAAAGTTCCGCAGCGCCGCCGCCACCAAAGGGGAGATTCGGGGGACATAAAGTCTCTGTTCTGGCACCCTGCCGGGACGGGGAAGTGTCCCCGGAGCCATCTCCATCGATCTCCATCACCATTGCTGATTCCCATGATGAGGAGGGAGTAGTTCTCTCTTGAGGCTAAGGGTTCTACCGGTAGCTATGTGTTCATCTCTCTCTCTATGCATGATCATATTATGATCATGAGCTTTGTAATCAAGTAGATCTACCTTGCTACTCAAGTGCTTTAATAGATCTCTGCTCTCCCCATGTGTGTGAAAGTGACAGCGTGCACACCATGGTGGCACTTAGGCTAGAGATTTCAAATACTTGTTATGAGTTATATTTGGAGTTGGATGTATTTATGAAATTGTGGTGTTTGTTTGAACCATCTAGTGCTCAAGGTGACAGGGTGGGGTTATCTAGATGGGAAAGACTTACTTTGAGGTGTGCTGTTATAGCCCTACCATCGATTAGAGTGTTCAACCGGAGAGTAGTTAAGAGTAGTATCATGAAGAGAATATATTTATATGAGAGTGTTCACTAGTGAAAGTATGATACCTAGGCTTTGTTTCTAAGCATTGAAACAACGTTTGCAACTAGATCTGTTACATGTTTGCTTGCTTCCATCTTTATTTCAGTTTGCCTTTAGTCCCTTCCACGCCATCAAGCTATTTTCTGGCACCATTGTTCCATACCACTTGTATTTCACTATCTCTTCGCCGAACTAGTGCACCTATACACTTGACAAGTGTATTGGGTGTGTTGGGGACACAAGAGACTTCTTGTATCTTGATTGCAGGATTGCTTGAGAGGGGATACCTTTGACCACTTCCTCCCTGAGTTCGATAAACCTTGGGTGATCCACTTAAGGGAAAACTTGCTGCTGTTCTACAAACCTCTGCACTTGGAGGCCCAACAATTGTCTACACAAATAGAAGTGCATAGACATCAATATCAAGAAAATTAAACAGATGAACCTCTGTAAAGTTCTCCTTGATCTATTAAGGAGGGGGCTGAGAAAATACCAAGATAAGAAAGGAAATAAAAACACAGCTGAGGGTCCAGCAGCATTGCCTCTAATCTATTATTTGGACACTCGTGCACACATCAAAGCAAACTTGACTAACCTTGCACCAAGAGTTGGTCACCTCAAATTGGAAGATTTGGAGGAAATCAGATCAGATGACTGGAACAGTGACACTAGAAGCTACAGAAGCCTTAGGGTAAGTTTTCTTTATTATAAAAATCATGTATATATCTTCATCTAAGAATTTTTCGGGTTTGTTTTGAGTCAAATAAATTTAAACTATGTTAATTGTTCAAGTCAACAAAAATTAATCACTATTAATAAACAATATAAACTAATGCAACCAAACACCTACGATAAAGAACATATCGTCTGACTGTGTTTATTTATTTATTTTATACTGCAGGCAAGAAGTGATTATCAACTTTCAGACTTAATTAGATGTGTCAAAATGTGGCGTCCTGCTAAAACCACTACTAGAAAATTGCCTATTATTTCTACTTTGTGCATCATCATGACATCATAAGGCATCATCATCATGTTCATCATCTCACCTTGCATGAAACACCTTTTAATTGTTGCATTATAATTTGACTCTTATATTTGGTTCTTGATAATTAAACTTGTCATTTCTGTTTGCCTCTTTCATTTTACCCTCACTCTATTCTAATGCTAGTGTGTGTCATTTGATATGGAACCATGATGTATAATTTCATCCTTTAGAGTCTTGTTTTTTTTCTATTTGACAGTAATGCCCAAATTGATTTGGGGCATCATCTTTTAAATCTATTCTATCACTAACTTGTGGTTTCAAATCTTGCCATATGTTCTATTCTAATTCTACCACATACGAGATAGATGGGTTCTTTTTATTTTTGTCTTATGGATTTTAAATCAATCCCATTTGGAAATATGTGGATCCATTCAATACTATCATCCTTCCTACTCTAGTGCCTATTCTCTAATTCTCTCCAATATACATGTGACCATTTTGTCATATCCGTATCTATCTTTTTTTCTTTTCTTATACTTGTCAAGTTGGTTATTCCTTTGTGCCATATGAACTTCTCTCTAATGCTTCCATATGAAGCTCATGTGGTTTTTCTATTTGATCTTGCAAAATGACCTTGTCATCATCGTGCATTTTTTTGGTAAAATTTGAATTTATTAAATCCGATTTTGTTTTCTAATATACACGTACGGTTAATATATATAAAACCATTCTTCTTTTTTTTAATTAAAATTGTAATATATACCGGATCGTTATAAGATCATAAAAGGTTTTCTTATTTTGCTAAAATAAAATTAGGCAAAAAGCCCGTCTAAAGTTTTAGCCTAAAACTAGCCTCATCTAGTCTACTTTAGACTAGATAAATATCCCATTCCCCTCCTTCCTTCCAAACCCTAACCTCCAAATCGCCAATCATGAGATCTAAAATCCCCAGTTCTTCCCCCCTCTCCTCTCCTTTGTTCCGCCGCCGTTCTACTCCAAATTCTTGGTTCAGCCGTGACTTTGTTTCTCCTCGTAATTATTTCCCTCCAACCAACTCTTGAGGATCAAGTGAGCAGCGTGTGTGCAGAGCTTTTCTCTGTCTTCCTTGCTCGCGTGCGTCTACAACACCAAATCTCATGTCGTATGCATGTGGTTGACCATGTCCTGTTACTCCTCAACGCCACACTCCACTACAGTCCATCACCAATCGATATACAACACCAACTCCATATGCGTGTGCTTCCCTTGTCCCCTGTCGGATGTCCCGTCGAGTAACAATAGCAGGCAGACGGCCTGTCGTGGCCTTGTTTTTTTTTCTCTTTGTGCGCCGGCCTATAGGCCTTGTCTCTGCCTCGGTCGCCGCAGGACGGCAGGAAGCCAAGTATCAGTTTCTCCGCATCACATATGGTCACCACTCGCTCGCCCCTTCACGCGCACAGGAGCTGAGTCGCTGGACAACTCTCGCCTTGCGCCGAGCGCGTGTATTCATCTGACAGCAACCGAGTATGTTTGCGCGAAATGCTCCTCCATCAGCTGGCCGTCTCTTTTCTTCCATTGTGTGTGCGCACGCTCGCTCCCAGTCAACAGATGTCGTTTATCTTCAGAGCGAGAGGCAGCAGCATAAGCGTTCAAGGTCAAGTTCTGCACTGTTCCGTTGATTGTGGGCGCCCGGCGCCTGTTCAACAAAATGTCCATCTGTATCGGCGTTTCATCTACCGCTGCTTCTGATATTCGTCGCGAGTCCGTGAGTATGCTACTTTGATAGGTTCGTCCTCTCCTCACTTCATCACGCCGCATCGTAACCCTGTCCAATTATGTTAGCTCATTCAAGATCTACTTCCCAACATTTCACTCGTACTCCTATTTTGTATAAATGTCATCTGCTTGTTGCACTACACCTTACATGCTTGCATACACATTATCTTCAGGGTTTGGATTAAATAGAAATTCATCTATTAATTAAATATGGAGATCATATGGGTGCTTTTCTAGTCTATATTGACTCTATTTAAATTTGTGTAGCGAACCGATGCCAGGTTTTGCCTTGTTAGTACAACATTTAAATTGCGGGGTATCTAAACAACTTGAACCTTCTAATTAATTGTTGGAACCCCGGTTCCGCTTAATATCGCCTAATTGCACTGCATCTGTGCCATGCCATGCATCATATCATAAGCATGCCGGATCTTCTGCCGTAGTATTAAATATTGCATCCGGTGTTTCTTCTAGTGTTTGCTTCTTCGTGGATTAGGCCGATGAGTTGATGCGAGAATCGACAAGTTCTCCGGATATGAATCTCCGGTAGTGTTTCCTAGGCGAGCATCTCTTCCCCTTCTACCTATTTTGCATTTATAGTCTTTATTTCCTCCTGTTGATCTATTGTTATCTTTGTCGTGATGCTTTAGTTTTCCGCGCACCAGTTATATCCCATGCAGCCTCTATATTGCCATGGACACCTCCTAATACCTGTTGTTTGGTAGATAGCTGGCCTTGCGAGTTGTAGTTGCTTGCTCAGGTGCGATCTCGTGTTGTCGAGTACCACAGTTGTTGGAATGCTGACAGATGTTTATGGTGAAGATGATCATGACTTTAAATACAACTATTAAAATGCTAGATATAACTAATGCAGAGGCATCGGTGGGCAATAGATGTTATTTGGTTCTTCCACGCTCACTTGTGTCCCTAGGACCCCGAGTACTTGATACATGTTCCTTGATTTTTCGCACTATCCACATCCGGTAGGCCTTATGGACCCCCCCTGAGCCAGAGCTTGATTCATTTCTATTTCTTGGGGCCACAAACTAGTTTGGGGTTTTATTACTATCCTGTACTTATGCCATGCTTAACTGCTTTATTTAAGATTGTGCGTGGAGCACCTGTACTGTTTTGGATCGCGGCACGATTTCGCGGTATCGACAAGCCCAGTCACACTTTCGGGTTCCCAGTCGTTTACAGCCGTTCTCGCAAACCCTGGGTCCATTCCGAAGCCGGCCAACTTCGTTGTGGGTAGCTTAGTGGGGTGGCCCCCTAAAATATTTTATGAATCCTGTGATTGCTTTGTCGTGAATGCCTCGTTGGGTTATGAGTTGGTTTTTCCGAGGTTGATCAAGTGTGTGTTGCTATTTGTGCACCCCTGCAGGGTAAAACTTTCTGAAAGCCTTTTCCGAGGTTATGGACGACTTGGAGCACAGTATCTCGATCATAGACAAACATAACTAAAGTAGTGTTATAAATTTGACTTAATACGTGACTAGTAATCAGATTCACATACAACGGAATGGATATTAAAAATTCCAACAACTGGTTGAGCTGGGGTTCCTTGTGTCTTGTTATATCTACCTAGTAAGTATTGCAACTCCAATGGAATGAGATAAAAGTGCCAACAAATGCTGGGTTTTGGGATTTCTCAAGACAATTATATCTGACTAGTAAATGTTCCAACTACAACGGAATGGTAACTAAAACTGCCCACTACTTATGCTATCAGGATGACTCATGCTATCTATATCTGATTAGTAATTGCTGCAACTATAACGGAATGAGTAAAATTGCCAACTGTGTGAGTTCCTTGGTCCGACTTCCTCGTTTGGTCTCGAGGGGGAAATACCAGGATGGGTTTGTTTGGTGTTAGCTTCAGGTTGGATCCGAATAGGTCTTTCTTACCCCTCTCTGATAACCGCCAGTTGTCTCGAGTCTCTATAGGTTGTTTAGTGCCGCCACGCTACCGCTCCAGCCCACCATACCTGTGTAGGCGAGGACCGCCAAATTCTAGCCTCGCCATGTACTGGCCTCAGTACTGACGCTCCTCTTTTTCCTTTGCCCTTTGTCAGCACCCCTTTTGTTTTGGCAGGTTTGAGATCGACGTCGTTAGCAGGGTTACCCTTCCGGCTTGGCCTGGATAGGGTTATGGACGCCATTGGTTATTCTTCAGGGCTCTTAGCCCAATTTGCATCTTGTCCGTACTCGGACGCTGTATCGCTTTTAAGGTGATTTGGATCTTTGTATTGTATATCTGTATTCTTGACTCTTGGAGTCGTGTTGTATATATATCTGTTCTGTGGGTCCCATCGAGGACTGTTGTGTAATGGTATTACTTCGTTTTCCACCCGCACGAAAGTGCCTGGTGGGCGTCCTTGAATCGTTTCTATGCGGGTTTGGTGGAAAGGGCTAAAACTTGCATAGGGCCGATTCGAGGGTGTTACACAAAACTACTTGCCTAACGGTTTGTCAAAGCTCAGATGCTGCCACCGGTTCTGAAACAGCAAATACCGATTTAACCAAAACCATAAATATAATTGGTAACAGCACTCCATTGATACAAAACATAGATGATGAAGCATCTAACCAAGAGGAGATTGATAAGATCAATGAGATTGTTCGGTCAAGAAAGAAGGATCTGGAAGTATCTCTGGCTAGATTAAGCATTGTCAAGCTTGACCTCATAGAAAAGAACAGTATTATGGCCAAGGAGAAGGAAATGGCCGTTTCAAACATCATCATACACAATGCAGAGTATGAACAAGTGCTGGCAAACATGGACCAAATGGACCAAGTGGAACAAGCAGATCAGCCAGAGAATCTGATGCTGAATGAATCTACCGAATCCTCTTCATCTAAACTAGAAGCAGACAATAGTAAATCAGACAACGACTAGACAATGAAAATACATGTAGTTCAAGGACTGATTGAAGCTGAAGTACCAAAGAATGATATAGAAAAGATAGTTCACAACAACTTTAAGATAGGCATTACGGATGGGGTATTTACACATTGCCATACGTCAGGTTACACAAAGAATACAGAGGTGGCAGCAGAGTACAACAAAATAGTTGATTCAAGTGAGGAGCATTCCGCCATACATGCTGAAGACACCGCCATACCATCATTGAGTACACCTGGCACAGACGTTAATGAACTGATCAATGGCTAGACAACAGAATTAAGTAAAGGAGCTACAGAAGTTGTGAACGATGGAAAAAAGAATATAGTGACCAGAGAATGAATGATGCCATTCAAACTAAAATTACACCTGAGATTGCGATAGAAAACATGCCTTGTTCTGGTACAACAGATATAAATGTATGTGATATAGATATAATAGACAACATTACTGATATTATCATGGAAGTTGTTAACAATGAGAGACGACTTGAATGTGGTAACGATGAAGTTGATGATTGCGTGGCTGAGTTATGCACAGATTCAGTTGCAACCACAAGGAACCAGGATCAGAATGTGGAACACGATGCGACAGACAACATGCCTTGTTCTGGTACAATAGATATAAATGTATATGATACAGATTTAACAGACAACATTACTGATATTATCATGGAAGTTGTTAACAACGAGATACGACTTGAATGTGGTAACAATGAAGTTGATGATTGCGTGGCTGAGTTATGCACAGATTCAGTTGCAACCACAAGGAACCAGGATCAGATTGTGGAACACGATGAAACAGGAAAAGAGCAGCAGGCAGAACAAGGAGAAAACCAAACCTATATCAACGCTGAGTATTCAATGACAAGTGATCATCTGGAAGAACTGTCGAATGCATCAAATGTTATTGCAACAACTTAAATACTAGTAACTGCAAACACTACGGCATCTGCAGTTACAACACCTGTTGGGTCTGTCGAGCAAAACACTGATGATCACTCCACCTCACATGCTGAAGACACCACCGTACGATCTTTTTTTGAAAATAACTCAATACCACATGAAAAAATAATAATTATTGATGACATGAAAGATTTCAACGCCATTGATAATATGGATCAATTGAATTGGCACGAAGATCAATTTAATGAAACCATGCCATACCAACAGGTTATCTATCTTTTAGATCTTACCAATGATATTTATTATTTTTATTTCTGCATATATTTAAAAACATTATATTATGTTATCTGATCACTTTTAAATGTATAATTTAACTAGGGAAGCTGCATAGACGACACTAACAACAAAGCAAACCCAGAACTTGATGCCGAAGTAGATAGCTGGTTTACTGACGGCAATGCTTCTACAGATGTAGATGGCTGTAATCTCCAAGAAGGTAAGTATAATTATAGTGAAAAGATATTTTGTCAAATAAAAAAGATTTGCCTGTGAATAACTGAACAATTTAAAAAAAAACAATTAATGGATGGCTAACAAGATTGTTATTAGAAATAATCATGATGATATCAATTTGTTTCTATTCATGGAACAGGCAAACAGCAGTACGAGCAACCTGGTGCTATAGTACCTGTTGGCGATGAGACGCCTTTCAACCAAGGTGATTTTTAAACAAAAATAATAATAATATTTTTTTTCTAATCCTACGTAAACGAAATAATACAATTTATCACAAAGTTGCAGAGGAGGAAGCACACGAAGACTAGCAAATTACTAGTCAAAAGTTTCACAGTATGATGTTGAGATTTCACACTGCAGAACAATCGCAAAGGCAATTTTTTAAGAAACAATTATATATAGTAATCTAATATATATTAGTATTGCTATAATATACTGAAATTTATCATCAAACTAACTTACTCACTATAATTCATGTAGGTCATACATTTTGATAAAAAGAAAAGGAGGAAAGATAGTAACTGCAGGAGAAATTGCAGGTTCACTCCGTGATGGAGGAACTATAGAAAAAAAGTTCTCGATTTAGCTGTACAGTATCTTGCAAGTTCTAAAGTAGAACAAGGAACTAAATGTTTTGATCCTAACATAGGGGTAAGCTCACAAAACTAGTATATCATATATAATATTAGTAAATAGGTTTACATATATTTCAACATAACCTTGTTGTTCATGCAAAAAAAAAATTGTTTTCAATTGTTTCAATGTTACTAAACAATATAAGCTTGTTACAGGTATATTTAATTGCTGATATCACACAAATTCCACAAAGGATAAGCAATCTATTTTCGGATCAAGCAGAAGACACGTTACACGAATATAATTTCGTAAGTTGAATTTTTTCAAACAATAGTGACTAATTGTCAAGTAATATATTTCAGAAATTTTACATTAAATTGTTTACATATTACATAATTAGTAATGATTCCTATCATTTTTATAGGTAATGATTACTATCCTAGACGCCACGTATGCACATGAGAATCGATTGAGAAGTTACTACTTCTTATTTATAATTGATTTCATATCAAGGAAGATGAGAATACTGGACTCAGGAAGAAATCCAGACGATGAAAGTTTGCAAAAAACAGCTATCAAAGTCATAAACAATGTTAAAAATTTATGGCAACAAGGGTTTAGTCAAGAACATAAAGAATTAATAAGTTTCGACATTGAGTTTGACGATATGCCAAAACATATCAATGTGTAAGCACTAACTGCTCCCCTCGTTTTTAAATTTAGATATATCAGTTTATGTTTTAGAATTAATTGATAATTTATTATTACATTTTATTCAATTCCCAGTGAAGACGGTACCTTCATGATGCTACATGCGACAGAAACTGATGACCCACAAGTATAGGGGGTGTATCGCAGTATTTTCGATAAGTAAGAGTGTTGAACCCAACGAGGAGCAGAAGGTGCTAGCTAGTGGTATGGATCAGGAATTCTATGCAAATACTTAGCAAACGGATTTTTAGGGGTTTTCGATAAAGCAAGTAAAAAAAGTACGAGTAAATAAAAGATAGTAGGAATAAATGCAGCAAGTGGCCCAATCCTTTATACAGCAAAGGACAAGCCGGTTGTATTACTTAAGATGACCAAACGTTCTCGAGGACACATGAGAAGACTGTCAAGTGCTTTCGCTTCATATAGTCGATTAATCTTCTCTAGCTTGCTAAGTGTTGTGTGGGTGAACCTGTGCTAATGTACCGCCCCATCCAAGACTAATACATACTTGTGATTATACCCCTTGCAAACATCCGTAAGTACAAGAAAGTAATTAAGGTAGAAACCTAACCACAACTTTAAACTCTAAGACCCTTACGTCCTTTGTGCAATGGTTTCCTAATGGGGGTTCATGTTTTTGTCACTCCGGCAACCCCTACGATTAGTAGCCAAATACACAATGCATTCCCCTAGGCCCATATAAGTGAAGTGTCATGTAGTCGACGTTCACATGACACCACTAGAAGTACACCACAACTTAAATAACAATCTATTGAATCTTTCTCAACACAACTCCACTACTAACAACATGACTTCTCCCATGTCCTTAAGAACAAAATGAACTACTCACAAGACATCATATGGATCATGATCAGAGATGGATAATGATGTATAACAATCTGAACATAAACAATAATTCAATGGTTCACTCAATAGCATCAATTACAAAGAGTAATCAACACCGGGAAAGTTTCCCCTAAGAATTATAGCAAGATTCAACCAATTGTTACAGCAATATGGAGATGGTGATGAGGGTGCTGATGATGATGATGGTGGTGATGATGATGATGATCCCGATGAAGTCCATCTTGATGGTGGTGTTGATGGCGACGATCTCCCCTCTCCGGGAAGGAATTCCCCTGGCAGAAATCTGTCTTGCGGAGAGATCTTTCTCTCTTGGTGTTTTCCGCCCCGCAGAGGCGGCGGAATCTTTCTGTGGTCGCCCCCCGAGTCTTAGGGTTTTGGGAGGATGATATACGCCAGAGGAGAGAGGCTGGAGTGGGCCAGGGTGGCGACACCACCTCCAGGCGCGGCCTAGGGCTTCCCGCGCCAGGGGGTGGTGTGGGCCCCCTATGGCCCACCTCCACTCCGTCTTATGGCATCCTTAGTCTTCTGGAAAAATAGGATTTTCTGTATATTTTCTCGGATTTTCTGATCTTCGCGAATTTTTCCTCCAAACAGCACCTTTTCCATCAGAATCCTGACTGCAGCGGTCCATGCTCCAAAAGTCATCAACCATGCAAAAATAGATGAAATAACATAAGTATCACCTCTCAATATGAAATATATCAATGAATAATAGTGAATTAAGACATAGAATAGTGATGCAAAATGGACGTATCAACTCCCCCCAAGCTTAGACTTCGCTTGTCCCCAAGCGAAACTGAGCTCAATAAACATGGCCTCGGGTTTATGGAGTGAAGTGTCGATAAAAGAATACGGACAAGAAGCATCACATTCATCAAATACATAGATCATAATAGAAGATAACTCACTATTATATAACTCAACTTGTAATAAGTAAAGGAAACACAATAAAGATACATAAAGTGAATCATAATTGGTAATGGCAAACTTAGCTCTTGGTCGAAGAATAGTTGATAATTTGCTGGAGTTCACAAATAGCTGATTTTCAATGATAGTTTTCAAAGTAGTAAACATCAGGATAAGAGCAATGTGCAAAACAAGGAACATAAGAAACATGATTGAATAAATCAACATATGAATGAATGAAACACAACAACTCAAAATACTTGCTGAGATAGAAGGGAGTAGGTTTACTGACTCAACTATTAAGTAAAAGAAAGGCCCTTCCAAGAGGGAAGCAGGGATTGCAAGTCTCATAAAGAGCTCCCAAAAATTATGATACTTACTAGGCATCTTTAGGTGATTAAGGTTAAAGTGACACAACTAAGAGGATATGCTTGACAAATTATAAGTTGAAATATCATGCCCCTTACTTATGAGTACCGATCCTCATGCTACTCAACTTCAGTCACGATCAAGCTCTTGTCATTGTAAATACATGCGTATCATTGAGAACCGCCAACGGGGTACCCCTTGCACATGACACAGGAGCTATCCCATAATCAAAATGACAAGGTAAGTAGACAGTGAGCATCTCAACGATCTTTTTATTTGCTATTTGCATAGGTTTTTATTGAGGATGCTTCATAGAATGCTCACTATAGTTATGCTGCAAGTTTCCACCATGATTAGGCATGGCTTAGGCTAGCGGCCTAGGCGTTTCTCTAACACACATATAAACTCCATGATCTTACAAGTTCCACTTTTATTTCACACTGCCGGGATCCATAAGCAAAAGAACATGATATCAACTAGGTACAAGTACCAATGAAGTGTTGAAAGTGGTCCCCATGATGCATGGTTCTGCTAACTTCAACTCATAAAGCGCAAGCATATACACAACAAAGAAGGACCCAATGGTTCAAGTTTATTAAATGCAAGAAATTAAAGTGTGCCATCAAGTTCGTGAGAGCTCTAATCACTAATTTTCACATAACAAGTTTAATTTGGGAGGTAGATAAAACAAGAATTTACTTGGAATAGCAATAACGCTACTAGGTAGGTATGGTGGACACAAATGGAAAAGGTTTTTGTTTAAAGGAGGTGGATGCATGAGAAGAATACCCCCTCAGTACAGGTTTTTGGCTAGCAAGGCTGGGTAGCAAGTATAAGAGTTGAAGGAAGCAAACAAACATACAAGTGATAAAGACAAACATGCAATCTTCCTTGGAAGCACAAAAGATCTTAACTAGAGAATACTAGACTTATGAGCAAATCAAGAAAGAAAGATGATGAAATAATTTTTCTTTAGAGTACTTTTATCTTTTTCATTCAACTCTCAAAAATAGTGTGCTACTGACCGAGCCAGGTTTTCCAAAACCAACAAAATTAACTCAATGATCCCAAAGTGATACCAATACTAACAACAAGATCAATCATATAACCACGAATTGAAAACTAATATAAGCTATGCAAAAGAGTAAATGATAGAACTTCTCATTAATATTCCATAACGGCAAACTCACACCAAGGGATACATATCTAACGAGAGAGGGGACACTTCCATAATGCAAACCATCCTACATAATAACTCCTCTATTCATGATATGACTCTACTAAAAAGGTAAAAAGATAGAAGATAGTGATGTGATACCGCGACACTCCCCCAAGCTTGGAACAAACCAAGGGGATGCCAAACCTGATGACGAATTACTCCTTCGGTGGTGGTGGTATCCTCTCGATGAGCTTCTTGACCAATTTCCCCAAGTCCTCAATCTCGAAAGTGAGATTACGAATCAGCTGTGAGTTTTGCTCAATGCGGCTTATGATCATGTCGTGTTGAGAATTCCATCTCTTGCTATTCTTTCCACACTCTTTCTCCTTGAAGTCTTCTTTTCCTGCATGGCTAGAACGAGGAAAATCCCAATTGGAGGGTAATTTCCCTTTGGGCATATTCTGGTATTGATGCTCATGGATAAGGGTATGGAAAGTATTCTCGGTGTGTGGAGGAAGTGACCGTGGAGCCAAACTGTGACGAGGAGCTTTTCCCCCAGTCTGCATCCGCATAGTCCTTCTAATCCTGGCAGGTTCGTCACCACTCCAATGCTTGCAATGGTAGTGCCGGTGAGCGGATGTTGGCCTTGCTCCTCTTCATCTTCACTTTGGATCTCCTTCTCCTTCCTAGGGTCTTGGAGGTCTACCTCCATAGGATCCTTCCCTTTATCCTTGGTGGACACCATTGTGCTTCTAAACCTTCAAAGAGTATGTCCTGGCAGAAATAGATCGAAATGAAAACACGACGAAAACACGATATACGAACCTCGGAAGATCCGGGGGGGTTATATATTACGAAGTTTCATAACAAGAGGAAAGTACTGGGTGAAACGAGTCGGAGGCGGAGTCCGGGGAGGACTCACCACCTGGTGGCGCGGCCAGGGGTGGGCCCGCGCCATAGGGTGGTGTGGGCCACCCTGGCTCCGGTTCCGTCCCTTTTTCGCTTCGTAACTTTCCTTATTGACTGAAAACTGCAAAAATATAGTTGGATAGTATTTTCGCGGAACTTTTCTTACCAGAACCGTTACCTATTTGAAAACAGACTCTGCAGGTCTCTGAATTTGGTATCTAGTAGATTCTTTCAGAGTCATCACTTGAATAACATCAATATCTTCATCTTCATACACTTATTACTTGAGTCATAAAACCCTTCTCTTCCTTATGACACCATTGTCTCCACTTCCTGGAAATCTCTTTCACACAAAACTTCACACAATTCTCATTAGCAACATTAGTATAAGTGAAGTGATAAAACCTTTTGAGTCCAACTTCAACTGAAATCCATCAAAACATAAGCTACTGTAGAAACTCCTTCCGAAAATCCAAAAAGAATTAAAAAAGGAAATCGAATAAAGAGGCAAATGCAAGAGTGGCTAAATCTGTCAAAACAGACCAACAGGTAAAGATCAATTTTTTCGAAAATCTTCTGTTGCTCAAATAAAAAAGTGCAAAACTAACGAAAGTTAAATAACAACCTGGGTCAGAAGCACAAAACATTACATCTCAATCCGACATACAGAGATCTCTCACAAAATTTTACGGTGAAGCACAAAAATCTGTATCGGGACAGCAACTCCCCAAATATTACTTCTCTCTCATTAGAGGTTGATCTTGACACAAAAACCAAACAAAACGGATAAGGAGCGGTTATTACCAAAGTAATAACTTCCAAGACTCAAAGAAACAAAAACAAACTGAAAGCAAAAACAAATTGGGTTGTCTCCCATAAAGCTCTTTCTTTATAGCCATTAAGATGGGCATGATAATCTTGAAGATGCTCACTCAGAAATATGAATTGAAGTGAAAGAGAGCATTAAGAAGAAAAAACACACACACATTTAAGTCTAACCCACTTCCTATGCAAGGGAATTTTGTAAACAAACAAGTTATTGAAACCAGAGGCTACTTGCATAAGAAGGCAAAAGAAGTGCAACATAAAAACTTTCAGCATAAAACGAGGAAACTTGATATTATTGAGATGCATAAAAACACTTTTCCCTCTCTCATAGTAACTTTTAGTATCATGCATAAACTTAACAATATATCTATCACAAGGACCATCGTAGCAATGATCACTTATTCTAACAGCAAACACAGGAATACTAGCTCTCATAACACTACTATGTGAAACAATATTAGAGGTATCCTTACAAAGGATAGTGTGTCCCTCTTCTTCATATTTAGTAACAAAGTCTTTCACATTTGCTATTATAGGTTCATCAACCATTTGTTTATCAGGTTCAACAGCTTTATTTGCACTTTCATTAACCATACTAGCTATCATAGAATGTTCCTTTATCTTAACTGGGAAAGGCATTTTCTCAATGTAAGGTTTAGGTAAGACATGATTAGCAGTATAAACTTCAGTATTTCTTGTAGGAACACTCTTAGCAATATCTTTATAAGGTTCATGATGCTTATTCCACTTCTTTTTAGACACTTCAATGTAGGAAGCAAAACCCTTAAAATAAGAAGCAATAGCTTGAGAGTCTAGACCATAAGCATTTTTAATATTTTGAAATTCATCAGTTCCCATAAAAGATTCAATGCATTCATAATCATAATTTATACCTGACTTTCTACCTTTGTCATTCTCCCAAGCTTCAGCATTGTCTTGAATACGGTCCAGAAGATCCCATTTAGCTTCTTCTTCCATGCGAGTGAATGATCCAGCACAAGAAGCATTCAATAAATCCTTGTCATGTAGATGGAGCCTTGCATAAAAGTTGTTGATAATAATATTGTTGGGGACCTCATGAATGCGACATTTGAGCATTAATAACTTCAATCTCCCCCAAGCTTGAGCTGTACTCTCTCCATCAAGAGGCCAAAAGTTGTATATTTGATTCCGATCTTTATGAATCTCACTAGGAGGATAAAACTTTGAATAAAAGAGAGGTACTATTTCCTCCCATTCCAGATCTTGACCATTCTTCAGCAGCTTATACCATTCCTCAGCTCTTCCTTTCAGCGATAATGAAAATAACTTCTTCTTAACTTGATATGTAGTAATACCTGCACACTTGAACAACCCGCATAATTCATGTATAAAGAGTAAATGATCACCGGGAAGGACAGTTCCATCCCCAACATAGTAGTTATACATAACATGATCAATAATTCTTGTAGGTATTTTGAAAACATCATTCTCAGTAGGTGGTGGCTTATCTACTACCTTAGTAGTGGTAGTAGCATTACCAAATAAGAAACTCAGCGAATTATCCATAACGAAAATAAAGCAACTAACAGAAGTAAACAATACTCACAGTAGAAGTTTCCTTTACCAGTTCCACTCTCCAATAGCGCTTCACTCCCCGGCAACGGCGCTAGAAAATAGTCTTGATGACCCACAAGTATAGGGGGTGTATCGCAGTATTTTCGATAAGTAAGAGTGTCGAACCCAACGAGGAGCAGAAGGTGCTGGCTAGTGGTATGGATCAGGAATTCTATGCAAATACTTAGCAAACGGATTTTTAGGGGTTTTCGATAAAGCAAGTAAACAAAGTACGAGTAAATAAAAGACAGTAGGAATAAATGCAACAAGTGTCCCAATCCTTTATGCAGCAAAGGACAAGCCGGTTGTATTACTTAAGATGACCAAACGTTCTCGAGGACACATGTGAAAACTGTCAAGTGCTTTCGCTTCATATAGTCGATTAATCTTCTCTAGCTTGCTAAGTGTTGTGTGGGTGAACCTGTGCTAATCTACCGCCCCATCCAAGACTAATACATACTTGTGATTATACCCCTTGCAAACATCCGTAAGTACAAGAAAGTAATTAAGGTAGAAACCTAACCACAACTTTAAACTCTAAGACCCTTACGTCCCTTGTGCAATGGTTTCCTAACGGGGGTTCATGTTTCTGTCACTCCGGCAACCCCTACGATTAGTAGCCAAATACACAATGCATTCCCCTAGGCCCATATAGGTGAAGTGTCATGTAGTCGACGTTCACATGACACCACTAGAAGAAGTACACCACAACTTAAATAACAATCTATTGAATCTTTCTCAACACAACTCCACTACTAACAACATGACTTCTCCCATGTCCTCAAGAACAAAACGAACTACTCACAAGACATCATATGGATCATGACCAGAGATGGAATAATGATGTATAACAATCTGAACATAAACAATAATTCAATGGTTCACTCAATAGCATCAACTACAAAGAGTAATCAACACCGGGAAAGTTTCCCCTATGAACTATAGCAAGATTCAACCAATTGTTACAGCAATATGGAGATGGTGATGAGGGTGCTGTTGATGATGATGGTGGTGATGATGATGATGATCCCGATGAAGTCCATCTTGATGGTGGTGTTGATGGCGACGATCTCCCCTCTCCGGGAAGGAATTCCCCCGGCAGAAATCTGTCTGCAGGAGAGATCTTTCTCTCCCGGTGTTTTCCGCCTAGCAGAGGCGGCAGAATCTTTCTGTGGTCGCCCCCCGAGTATTAGGGTTTCGGGAGGATGATATACGCCAGAGGAGAGAGGCTGGAGTGGGACAGGGTGGCCACACCACCTCCAGGCGCGGCCTAGGGCTGCCCGCGCCAGGGGATGGTGTGGGCCCCCTGTGGCCCACCTCCACTCCGTCTTCTAGCATCCTTAGTCTTCTGGAAAAATAGGATTTTTCGTATATTTTCCCGGATTTTCTGATCTTCGCGAATTTTGCCTCCAAACAGTACCTTTTCCATCAGAATTCTGACTGCAGCGGTCCATGCTCCAAAAGTCATCAACCATGCAAAAATAGATGAAATAACATAAGTATCACCTCTCAATATGAAATATATCAATGAATAATAGTGAATTAAGACATAGAATAGTGATGCAAAATGGACGTATCAGAAACCACAATATTGGATTCTTACACAGAATTTACAGCAGAAGACATGCCTAATATTCGCAACCTGTGGTTCTATAGAATGTTCAACCAAATGGAAAACACCGATATACTGTTGAGTGGATTGACTACAAATATCGAAGGTATGATGCATTAGAATGTAATAGTAATATAATAACAATTAGAAGTTTAGTTTATACAATTAGAATCATGATGTATGCAGACTAACAACAGTCTTTTGATTTTGTTTTGTAGAAATTCCTAAACTTGATTTGAGTACAGATGCAAAACAAAACACTGTCATGCAGTCTCTTGAGTCGGTGGCTAAAGAAACAAAGAGATTGCTGATTGACGAAAGGAGTGCAGCTCAACTCCATTTCATAGACATGGCAGTACTTAGATTGGCTAAGGATATTGAAAATGAATCTAGTCAAGACCGTGGGAAAAAAGAGCAAGAAGAGCAGAAAGACAAAAACTTGGCTATAATACCAACAATGTCTTCAGAAAAGGCTAGAACATCCAGAAGAATAACTAGAAACAAAAAAACCAGTGATGAAACACCTATGGTGAAAATGTTGCAATCTGAATCTACTACAGCACTACCAGAAACATCGAGCAAGCCATCTAGGCTGGTTCGGCAAGGTCAAAATACCTTTCCAGTTTTCAAGCATGTCCCTTTCAAATACAAGAAGCACACAGCCGCTGCTCGAAGGGCTATCTTGGATGAAAGTTTTCAAGATAAATATTGTGAGTAAGACATAATATAGAGTTGTGTTTACATACTAATTTTGTTTCAAAAAAAGACATATTTCAGATGTTTCATTTAAAACACTCCCACGAGGGCGCCCTTTTTGTAGCATTTCCGTTTAAAACATGCACATATAAAAATAATAGATAGTATGCTAACTTTTCATGTTCCAAGGCTGAAAGCTTAAATGCATCAAGATTTGTTGAATTTTATAATAAAAGGTTAAAAACAAATTACAATTTTGGAAAATAAGTATCAGTGCTTGCTTTACCATAATAATTTGGAGTAATGACAACAAACTTCTTTGATCTGTTACAGAAAAATCATAGTTAAGATTCAAAGAATAGAATCTGGAAAAATGATAGAAGCAGAATGGACAGGCCAAGATCTGAAAAAGAATCTTCAACAAGGAGGGTTGGCTGACAATCAATTGGTTCAGCATTACATAGACATATTTATGATAAGTAAATCCTGCAGAGGCTTTGTGGATGGAGGCAAAAGATTCATATGCAACCTTTCAGTCTCTATGATGACAGAATTTGAGAAAGAAAACTAGAATTGCACCGAACAACGTGTGAAGCAATTCAAATCATTGATGAAATTTTTTAAACCAAACATGGCAAAACTGGTAAGTTTCTCTAAATTTTCAAAACATCTATTTTGAAGAAGATTATACATAAATTTTGAGAGCTTACTATTAATGAAATAAACTTTTCTATTAATGAACTTACTGTTATGTATTTATTGTAGATTGAAATACCTGTTGTCTACAGCTCTCACTTTACAGTTTACTCCCTCAACATGTATATCAGTGGAGGTCGCCTTGACATAATTGACTCAAGGAAATACACCAAGGATTACTTGTTTAAAACAAGAGCGGAATATCGCAGCAACATTGGACCCATCATGGTTAGAACATTACTTTCATATTAATCTTCCAACTGCACTATTTAGAATACTGATCAATAAATGTTGCATTTCATGAAAACAACTTAAAAGAATAGATAAACTTCTGAAAGCGGCATATCCTAGTCACAATTTTCCAGAATTCGTAGAGAAGTTCAACGGAGCAAAGTAACCTAGGTGTCCAAAGCAGACAGAGAATGAGTGTGCTTACTCGATCCTAAGAAGTATTCAGTGGTACAATGGAGACACGATAAATGCAACCAAGAAGAGGTAAGTCACATTGTTTATGTTACAATATAATCTGCTTCGTATTTTTTCTATTGGCAACATACCTTCATAACATACCCATTTCCTGATTGTTAAACAGTTCTTCCCTTCCGCAATGAGAGAAGAATTTAACTACAAGATTATATACGGGATAGAAAACAATCTATGTGATGAACTTCCTGAAGTTTTGAGAGCATTCAGTCCTGCTGTGAATGAGAAGGACATCCCCGACTGAAGATGATCATTAGATTTATACTTGTTATAATATTAATACACTAGGTTGTTCAATAAAGCCATGTAAATAAAATATTTCTTATATTTAAGATGTTTTTATGTATCAATATGTTAATAATACAGGCAACTAGTATATGCACTGTGAATGTACATGGACAGGCTCTGCGTGTGTACAGCGTATGCACTGCTTTCCTATTTTCATAAAACACATGTGCACAAGGTGCAAGGTAAGGTGCCACGAAACTACACTGACCATGCATTGCACTGCACCTACAATGCAAACAGAAATGAACTGCCTGTGAAGCAGTTATGCACTGTCTTACTATGGTCTGTAAAATTACTGTGCGTACGGTGCCAGTTAACGTGCCGAGGCAGTACACTGACCGTGCAATGCATTGCTCACCCAATGCGCATTAAATTAAAACTGCATGTGCAACACGTATGCACTGCGTTATTATGGTCCATAAAGTTGTTGTGAGAAAGGTTCAGCATAAGGTGTCATGGCAATACATTGATCATGCAGTGCACACCAACTACAATAAACTAGTAAGAGTGCCCGTGCAAGGCACGTAACTAATGGTCAGATCTATTACAAACATTAATATAGTCGAATATTGACTCTTCATGATTAGAAGTATCCACTACACATAGTGTTGCCTCAACACACTCGGTGGTCTGCCATCTTCAGAGAGGCATGTTTCTCCACCTTTCCAACAGAAACCACGCCGGCACTGCCCTTTTTAGGAGAATTGTCCTCAGAATTTAGCCAGAAGACAATCTGCCATGAGACATTCTCTTTACAAGACAATTTTCAAATCATCAAGCATCTTGAAGCAGCTCCTGCCTAGCGACGACCTTCCTTTGCTAAAGGGACAACAACTCAGATGGTAGTTTAGAGAGGTAACTGTTTTTATGACCACTTACAAATATCAAGAGAGGTACAACTTCAAATAAGGTGTAATATTCTTTATCAGAAACATCTTGGCAGCAACATAAGAAGTACTACAATATTAACATTGCACGGCGTGCTTGGTTTCCCTCGTACTTGGTTTCCAGTATTGTTATTAGCTATAAATAAACTTCATAGTAGTTGGCCATTTAGAAGAAGGTTGCTGACTTATGAAATACCAGTATTTTATGAGAGACAAATCACAAATATACGCAAGTCATTTTTGGATACTGTCGGAATGAAGTAACCAGATGCCTGCGAAAAACATGGAGTTAGTTCGAGAAAGGGAATTCATTCATCACCAAATTCTTTAACACTGTCCAAAATATGCTCAATTTAACAACTATGTTGTCTTGAAGAAAAGAACAACCTGCCATCACAGTTATACCTATTTCTAGTGAGTGAAATATAAAATTATGCTGGATTTGAGTACTCAATCAGGCGTCATCTTCTTACCAAAACTCCATTGTCTAGGCACTCAAACTTCATGTCCTGAAACATAAGAAGTAAGCCTCTGGAACACAATGGAGGAAAAGTTTGTACCAAAACAACAGAATTGATGAAAAGTGCTCCAAGAAATTAAACGATGCATCAAGCAGTGTATGTCCAGCACGAAAATACATAACATTTTGAGACGCTTCCATTTGCACTTACCCTTGATTGGTTCTTATAAATTAACAAAAAACAAACCAAGAAGTCAAAATATTGAATAGCAAAAGCAGACCCCCCTGGTTATGATCATATTTCCCTAATCTTGTGAAGTGCAATTTCATGAAGGCGGCCAAAATAGATGCACAGTGCTAGCCCATATGCACAAATCTAGCAATTAAGACCAACCATTGTTAGAAATTGATAGGATGCGTAGCCACCACGGCTTGAGCTTCAACACCTTCTCGGTGATAGACATAATTCATAATATGTGGTCAGATTTCAGTTCATGCATCAACAGAACAAAGAATCCGAGAGCTAGTGACAAAGAACTCACCAATATTGAGCGATATACTCCTCCATACTGCAGCTCTCCCAGTCGATCTACAAAAATTTGCAACAAAGCTTGTTATGATTTGTTTTAATTTTAGATTTGAGTGTGCTGTGTTCCTGTTCTACCTTGTGAGAGGACGGTGCACACCATCGTGCTTGAAGCCTTGAACACCTTGAAGAGGACAGCAGTACTGTATGCAACGGAAGCTGCAGGTTTCCGGATGCCACGAGGAGCAGCGCGGACGGGCCCTTCTCACCCGAGAGCTTCGACGGGTTTCCGGATGCCACGAGGAGCAGCGCGGACGGGCCCTTCTCACCCGAGAGCTACGACGGGCCCTCTGCACCCTCCAGGGACGGGATCTCGAAGACCACCTGCACGCCCGCCTTCGAGCCCGTGATGCCGGCGTTAGCAACCCTCATCGTCTAAATTTCCTCGGTCGTCTGCTGGTCACCGTCCTCCATCACGGCGGCGCCCGGTGTGATGCGACTATGCGAGGGTTTGGATAGCCAATTAGACGTAATTAACGGACGCGTCGCGTGGTGGGACATCATGCTATCACAATTAGGAACGGGGGACGCGGAGTAATTCGCTTCGACGGACTGTGGGTGGCAGAACATCCAATTTGAGCCGTCGAATTGGATGGAAGACCACCGGAGTGATGTTGACTCTCAATTTTTGCTGGATGGATTAGATCGTAGGGTGGAGGTTGTCCTGTGTACTCAAATCTGGGTGGCTTTAGAATAATTCAAGTTTGCTCTTTTATAAGTAGTAGAGATAGTGACACGCACAGCCTGTTAAGCCGGCAGTGCATTGCGTTCCTACGGTGCAAAATAAGGTGTCACGGCAGAGCACTAACTGTGCAATGCACTGCACCTGTAACAAATAGTGACACACTCTGCCTCCAAAATAACTATGCACTACGGTCCTATGCTTCTTAAAGCTGCTTTGCAAACAGTAAAAGATAAGGTGCCGCGGCAGTGCACTGACCGTGCAATGCACTTCACCTGCAACGCACTACACCTGAACCTGTAATACACTGCACCTAACAAATAAGTATGCACTGCGTTCCTATGGTTCGTAAAGGTACCGTGCGTATGGTGCAAAATAAGGTGCCAAGGCCGAGCAATAACCGTGCAATGTGTACTGCACCTAAAAATTATAGTACCACACACTGCTTGTTAATCATGTATGCACTGCATCGACGTCATCCATGAAACTGCTGTACAAACGGTTCAAGATATTGAATGACGGCAGTGAACTGACCACACCAGGCACACTGCATTCCGTCCCTCTGCACTGCCTATTCTATCTACCAGTAACTACATAAAACGGAAGTACACGAAGGGTTTAGTTGAAATAATTAGCATTATAATCTCTTTATATAAAACGAAGCGACGCAACCGATCCATTTAAGTACTCCTTTTCCAACTTCCTCTAAAGCGCGTTCCCGTTTTTGCCGCCGCCAAGAAATCATCTCCTAGCCAAACTTCTGCCGCCGCCTTCAACGAAAGATCATCGACTCACCACTCCCACGTCTTCGGTAAGCAACCAACATCGTTTAATTTTCTAGCAAATCATTTACATTGTACAAACATTAGCAAAAATGTTTGCGTGCTTATATTCCTCCAGATCTAAATCAATGTACTGAGATTTATACTGTGCAGATCTTTAAAAATCTGAGTCCATTAGTATGAGTTAAAGATAGAACACGATATATCTATATGATCTTGAATTAACACTAAAGTTCTTATACTTTTATTAATGGTATGATAAGAATGTTCATTTGTTTAATTTGACAAAAACATCAATCGTAGTTTAATTATTAGATTAACCCTAGTTTATTAGTTCAAGTCTAAACGAAAAACTATCGCATCTTCTAGGCACATAAATAGTTTGAACCATATGTAAAAAATTAGATTATTAGAAGGAGCATAATTACAAAATATAAGAAAAATTCTAGACACAAATTATAAATTATTTGATATATGTATATACATTTAATAGCACACAACTATTTTTATTGCAGAACATATGGCGCCATTTCAAGTTTGTTTCAGTCACTTTGGTAAAAATTTAGGACATTCAGGCTCAGAATTCATTGTTCGTCTCGTAGAAGGCCGGTTCGAGCATTCACTTGTATGTATACACTATGTTTCAATATATATAAATACATTTCTTAATCTTTGTTAACATAATAATTCTCTCTTTCACTATATCATTCCACAGACTATACCATGCAATCTAAGGTTGCAATTCAATGACATAACTGGACTTGAAGTGGAATTCCAAACTCTTGGAAAAACATATTATGTTGAAGTCCACAAAGAGCGCACAATTACTCGTATTACAGGTCCAGGTTGGACAAGGTTCGTCACAGAGAACAGGATCGGCACAGGGGCAAACGTATTCTTTTCATTGAGAGTTCCAGGTCCAAAGATCACTGTGATATCTTTTGATTCTGAAGAAGATAACAGCAGCAGTGATGCTGAAAACAGCAATGTCCAAATGCTTAATTCTACAATTTTTTCCAAGACATGCAACCTTACAGATTCTAAGGAAAATTACTTATTCGATATCTTCCCCTCAGCCAATTCATTTGTAGGGTTGCCATTTGTGACTCGTTTGACAAGAACAAACATTAAACAACACAATATGGTATGTTTCTAAATTTAACTTTATTTATTTTTTTATTGATTTCACATTGGTTTAATACCTTCATAATGTTATTTCTAAAAAACGTCTTCCTTCTATTACAACTCGGAAACTACCATTGAAGTTCATTTCTACACTTGAAATTGCTGAAGAAGGTCTTGTTGAAGTACGCATAGGAGCAAGTGGTAATATCAACACCATGGCGTACAAAACAACAAAAGATGGCCGCTTCTCATTCAGCAAAGATGCATGGAAGAACTTCGTTGAAACTACAAATCTCAGTGTTGGACAAGCAATACTGATTACAGGGAAAAAAGATTCACAACTTAACCTTGAAATGATGTTTGTCATGAACATCATTATTCATAGTAGCCAGGATTTAGCAGAGTCGTCGGAATCAAACTTCAATTGATAATTTTGCTTATTTCTTATGTCTGTTACGAATATGTACTTGTTTATCTCTTATGTCTATTACGAATATGTACTTGTTTATTTATTATGTCTGTTAAGAATTTGCAATGTACTGAAACAAAATGTTTGTGTCCTGTTGTTATCTTGTAATACTATTACCGGTGCTTTAACTACGCGCTGGCTGTTATAAATTCTATGTGGAATCAAATTTCTAGAATATAAACAATAGACATTGTGCTCCTACAGATTTGATTAGTGCACAATATACATATTAAATATGAACATATTGTAATTACAATGGAAAAAATAATAGTAGATGAAATAATGATTATCTGCTATAAGTGTATAGCCATACAATGAAAAAATATAAAACTCAAGCGGTACATGTACAAACCAAGTTTTCCAAGAACTGCAACATCTACACTGATAGTTTAGCCCAACAAGGCCCACCAGACGGAAACCCTAGAACAGCCAAGGAATTGTATATAAAGACATACAACAACCACACCTAGTCTCACACAGCTTAGAAACCGCCAGCTTCCATTTTGTAGCATGCTACGAGGGTCGATGAAAAAATACATGCGTGTAGATGGAATCATAGGTGCAAGAAATATTAGATACAAATCAAATTGTTCAGCTAGAGGTGAAGCCAACCAGAGATATACATATAGGAAGGGATCTACCAATTCAAGAGCAAATCAATATCGTCAAGTGCATCTGCCATGCCCAAGTCGTTTTACACACCCAAGGTACTACTTTATGTATAAGTTTACTACACAATAGCGATATACAGAAGTTAATATGCTATAGATTTTTACTAATCTTGGTGTATGAGTCAAACACCTAACACTGCTACAAAATCTAAAAATAGGTATATTATTTCGGTCACACTGTATAAGAAATCCTTTATACGAGAGGGATATCAGCATGCTTGCAAACCCAGGCCTTGAATACCGAGGTGCGAGTTTTAGCTGGTAAGAATAAATGACTGAACACTCAAAAAATATAACTCATATGCTTAAACTAATATATTTGTTTTCTACCTTTGTCTCTATAGGGTGCAGCATATTGCAGCATATCACAATTTATTCTACAGTCCGTTGCTGCTGTGATGTTTTGGTGCACTGCATAAGATACATTTTTAATTAAGAGTGTCTTATATAGTGTGACCGAAATATCACATGAATGTGACGAAAATTGGACAACATTATGTACAAATCAAGAATATTAGTCTGTAATACATTAACCGCAATAGAAACAACGAACTAATGTGCTACGACTGTGTATTATAACTGCACTACCATTATATTCATATATGCCATGCTCTCTGTAATGCTGCGCGCAGACTAGTTTAATTTCGAAGCACTGTAACTGCACTTGTTAGCCCGCGTGCACTACCTTATACAGAAATTACTTGCAGTCATATAGAAAAACTTATGCTGAAGATACACCTCTGTACTTTCGAAGAACTGCCCTATTTTATCCTGAGTGCACTAGATTACCAAAAAGTTACAGTACACTACAAGTGTACACTGGTTTAGTTTAGAAGCACTTTGCTTCTACACTAAATGCACTGCATGTGCAGCCAATTAATCGTAGTGTTCTACCAGCACAAACTAATGTGCTACGACCATGTACTCTACCTGCACTGCAATTATATTCATATATGCACTGCTCTGTGAGATGATGCAGTCAAATTAGTTTACTATGAAGAACTGCCCTGTTAATCCCTCACGTGCACTGCCTTCTACTCAAACTACTTGCACTGCCTTCAGTTCGACAATTGCACTGCTCTATGTAACGCTGCAGGTACACTGGGGTCTGTTCGAAGCACTGCGCTTTCTAAGCCACATGCACTACCGTACCTAAAAATACCGGCATCACTGTACTAGCCCCTAACGAATGCGGCACGACCCTGCACTCTAAGTGCACTGCCCATATAGTCATATAGAAAACTGCTTCACCTATGTACTTTCGAAGAACTGCCCTATTTATCCCCGCGTGCACTGCCTTGTACTCAAACTACTTGCACTGCCTTTAGTTCGAAAATTGCACTACTCTATGTAATGCTGCAGGTATACTGGTTTCTGTTCGAAGCACTGCGCTTTCTCAGCCACATGCACTGCCGTACCTAGAAATTCCAGCGTTACTGTACTAGCCCCTAACGAATGCAGGACGATCCTACACTCTAAGTGCACAGCCCGTATAGTTATATAGAAAACTGCTTCTCCTATGTACTTTCGAAGAACTGTCCTATTTATCCCTCGCGTGCACTACTTTGTACTCAAACTACTTGCACTGCCTTTAGTTTGAAGCACTGCGCTTTCTCATCCACATGCACTGCCGTACCTAGAAATTCCGGTGTCACTGTACTAGCCCCTAACGAATGCGGGATGACCCTGCACTCTAAGTGCACTGCCTGTATAGTCATATAGAAAACTGCTTCACCTATGTACTTTGGAAGAACTGCCCTATTTATCCCTCACGTGCGCTGCTTTGTACTCAAACTACTTGCACTGCCTTTAGTTCGACAATTGCACTGCTCTATGTAATGCTGCAGGTACACCGGGGTTTGTTCGAAGCACTGCGCTTTCTAAGCCACATGCACCGTGCATCTAGAAATACCGCGCCACTTTGTAGCCCCCTAATGAATGCGCACGACCACTGCACTCTAAGTGCCTTCAGGTATAGTCATATAGAAAACTGCTTCACCTATGTACTTTCGAAGAACTGCCCTATTTATCCCGCGTGCACTGCCTTGTACTCAAACTACTTGCACTGCCTTTAGTTCCACAATTGAACTGCTCTATGTAATGCTGCAGGTACACTGGTTTCTGTTCAAAGCACTGCGCTTTCTAAGCCACATGCACTGTCGTACCTAGAAATACCGGCGTCACTGTACTAGCCCCTAACGAATGCGGCACGACCCTGCACTCTAAGTGCACTGCCCGTATAGTCATATAGAAAACTGCTTCACCTATGTACTTTCGAAGAACTGCCCTATTTATCCCGCGTGCACTGCCTTGTACTCAAACTACTTGCACTGCCTTTAGTTCCACAATTGAACTGCTCTATGTAATGCTGCAGGTACACTGGTTTCTGTTCGAAGAACTGCGCTTTCTCAGCCACATGCACTACCGTACCTAGAAATATCGGCGTCACTATACTAGCCCCTAATGAATGCAGCACGACCCTGCACTCTAAGTGCACTGCCCGTATAGTCATATAGAAAACTGCTTCACCTATGTACTTTCGAAGAACTGCCCTATTTATCCCGCGTGGACTACCTTGTACTCAAACTACTTGCACTGCCTTTAGTTCCACAATTGAACTGCTCTATGTAATGCTGCAGGTACACTGGTTTCTGTTCGAAGCACTGCGCTTTCTAAGCCACAAGCACTGCCGTACCTAGAAATACCGGCGTCACTATACTAGCCCCTAACGAATGCGGCACAACCCTGCACTCTAAGTGCACTGCCCGTATAGTCATATAGAAAACTGCTTCACCTATGTACTTTCAAAGAACTGCCCTATTTATCCCACTTGCACTGCCTTGTACTCAAGCTACTTGCACTGCCTTTAGTTTCACAATTGAACTGCTCTATGTAATGCTGCAGGTACACTGGTTTCTGTTCGAAGCACTACGCTTTCTCAGCCACATGCACTGCCGTACCTAGAAATACTAGCGTCACTGTACTAGCCCCTAACGAATGCGGCACGACCCTACACTCTAAGTGCACTGCCCATATAGTCAAACTACTTGCACTGTCTTTAGTTTAGTAGCCAAAACGATTGTGCAATCTGTGTACACTGCTCATATATTCATATATGCATTACTCTGGGTGATACTTGCACTGCATCAATTAGCAATTACCATGGCAGTACTAGGGCGCCAAATTTAGCATACAGTGCAAGAAGATTACAAAAAACAACATAGTACATAATTGGACGCAGCATACAGTGCAAGAAGATCACAAGAAGCAACATAAGGCTTAGTATACTCATATTACAAAGAGATATTTAATTTTGATTGCATTTCGGTCAATCACTATAGAGTAGGTGGCCAGGCTTCAGACATTGCAAAAGCACTACGGACAACTAATGGTGAAGATAACTTAGATAAAACTGATACAGTCTTCTTCAGCATGTGTGCACAGAACAAGTCTACATCAAAATCAACTGTCATCAGAACATAGCGACCATCAGCTGACATTGTTATAACACGCAACACACCACAAACTGGGAGATTGCAATTCTCACATATACTACCAAGTCTTTCCTTCCAGTAGTCTTCAATATCCCAGCCAAAAGCAGTTCTGCATGCAACATGCAGATCTAACATTGTCTAGATGATCCACTTATTTTGACCATTGTTGTAGTCAAGGATCCAAGTTGTCAGTATACCATCACTAGAAAAGGCAGCTAGTAAAATGCTTCCTGGTCTATCCTCTGAAATACAATAATTCCTCTGATCCTTTGTTGTGAGCCTGACTGATTCAGGGAATTGTATCACAGAAGTTAAATGTGTGGCTATGTTGTAACACAGAAGAAGGCCTACAACATACGTCATAAACAGATCTTTGCCTATCAGGGTTCCTTCAGGCTGACTAAGGTACGTGGTTGGTGTTGGCACAGGAATTGGATCAAAAATATGCATCTCCCATTGACCATTTTGCTGAATACAGACATGGACAAATATGCCAGATGTTGTATTAGCAGTAACACCATGATATGAAACCTTGCAAGCATTAAATATATTTCTACGAAAGAATGTCATTCCTGAGCTAGCAGCACTTGGAATCAAACAGAATTACCCATATGAATGATCTGTATCACTCTTCGACATTGATGGCATTCGTGTAACAGGTAAGGCATGTGAACAAATTTGGAGACCTAGAAGGATAATTAACATAGTACCTAGGATCTCTAGAACCATGAGGAAAGACCTGAATGAGGACTGGTCCGTTTTGACAGCAGACGACCAATTCCCTTAGAAGATATGTTGAATCTAAGTTCAAAGAAATAGCTAGAGGTGTTTCATCTTTACATGAATATTCAAGCTCCTGTAGCCTATTACCAACCTCAGGCATCCAATGATAATCAACAAGAAATCCTAGGCATGATGGCGAATTTTTCTTCATATATCACGAAAGAAATCCAAGCTCTTTGAGTGCAGTATATCAAGCTTTGTTGAGGATACTGCAACGGATCAAAGATTTCATAGACGCTAAACTTAAAACAATCTCCTGCACCAAATCTAGGTCCTCCCCCACGCGACTGATCGAGGAACCAGATCTAGTACAATCCATCGCTATTCAATAGATTGTTTTCTTTTGCTCCAGACAGAAGAAGAAGGGTTTGTTTCTTTTTGTAGAAGAAGGAATATATTAAATAAGGTCGTAACGTCCTATGCTAGCCGTATCCATCGGTTAACATCCAAGCTAAAATATATGCAGACAATGCAGAATGCACTGCTTTGTAGGAACGTGCGTACTGCTCTATAATAAAATAATGTACTACATATGAATTGTAGATTGATAGCCGGTAAACTGCTCTGTTAACCTACGTGCGCTGTCCTATGAATAAATTATTTCTCCAAAGCACACAGCGCTCCGAAATACAAGGCGCTCCGAAATACAAGGCGCTACGAAATACACGGCGGTTCAAGATCTATATGAATGCTTAATGCGCCGAAGGCACCGTGCCATGGGCGGAGCCCGCAACACACACTCCGAAATACAGGGTGCTCCAAAATACACGGCACTTCAAGATCTATATGAATGCTTGATGCGCCGAAGGCGCCGTGCCACAGGCGGAGCCCGCTACACACACTACGAAATACAGGGCGCTTCGAAATACAAGGCGCTCCAAAATACAGGATGCTCCGAAATACACGGCGCTTCAAGATCTATATGAATGCTTGATGCGCCGAAGGCACCGTGCCACGGGTGGAGCCCGCAACACACACTACGAAATACAAGGCGCTCCGAAATATAGGGCGCTCCGAAATACACAACGCTTTAAGATCTATATGAATGCTTGATGTGCCGAAGGCGCCGTGCCACGGGCGAAGCCCGCAACACACACTACGAAATACAGGGCGCTCCGAAATACAAGGCGCTCCGAAATACAAGGCGCTCCGAAATACAGGGTGCTCCAAAATACATGGCCCTTCAAGATCTATATGAATGCTTGATGCGCCGAAGGCGCCGTGCCATAGGCGGAGCCCGCAACACACACTACGAAATACAGGGCGCTCCGAAATACATCTGTGTACTGCTCTTACATGGCATGAATCACTGAACCCGCACTCAGGAAGAGTAATGCTTTGAAAAACGTACAAATGCACTGCTTTAGTGTAACCCATTCAAAGTCAATACATTCTGCTGAGCTGAATCATCTATGTACTGCTCTTAATATACAAATGCACTAGGTTACTGTAATTCGTTCAAAGTCATTACATTCTGCTACCCTAAATCATTTGTGTACTGCTCTGAATATACAAATGCACTGCGTTAGTGTAATCCATTCAAAGTCAATAAATTGTGTTGTACAAACCAGACCCCTCCCATTACACCCCATAAAATCTCCATTGCCCGTAAAGAGAAAAGAAAGATAATAAAAATAAACCAAAAATGAAGAAGAAAAGAATAAAAATAAACAATAATGAAAAAGAAACATACTAAAAACAGAAGTGAGAGAAAGTGTATACCTAACGTGCGGAGCGGACAACAGCGACGAAAGAGAAAAAACCGGAAAATAGAAAAAACCGGCGACATCTGCGCGAGCAGTTTCCCGGGATGATTCCGCGTCGACACGTGTCGGATACGCACGGCAGGTCGCTCGCGCTTTCTCGCGGCGCGCAGCGTGCGCGCGCTAGTCGCTCTCGAACAACTCGCATAATTCGTGTATAAAGAGTAAATGATTACCAAGATGGACAGTTCCATCTCCAAAATAACAATTAGTCATAACATGTTCAAAAAATTTATAGGTATTTTAAAAGGGATGCTTTAAGTATATGGATTTAAAATATCACAAGTATCATTAGAATTACCATATATGGGAGAACAATATCATCAGAGCAAATTTTCTTGTTTAAAGCTGGGGAACTAAAAAGATCATTTTCATAAAAACTAACTTCCCCAAGCTTAGACATTTCTATAGCATTAGTAACAAAGGTTTTAAAAAGATTCATACTAATAACATTGCTATTAGCATGCAAATAAAGTTCTATAGGTTTTTTAATTTTCTCTTCAAACACTTCATGTCCTAACTCAAGATAAATACTATAAAGCTCTCGAAATTTTGTTGTTGTTTTCCATTAAGCCTAACTAGTGAAAACAAGAAACAAAAAGACAAAATTGCAGAATCTAAAGGAAATAATTTCGAGCACTCACACCGAAGGATGTGAGTACCTGATGGCTCAGTGCATGGCGTCCAGAAAAGTGCTGGTGCGTGGTTGATGTAGAGCTCATTGAGAACCCTAAGAGGAAGGTATGATGATCACATCAGCAAGTTTCCCTCAGTATGAAACCAAGGTTTAATCGAACCAGTAGGAGCAAGGAAACACCCAAAGGTGTTACTAGCTGAGCTTTGGCAGGGTGCACTACCGGTGCTAGTAGCAACGTGGAGACCTGCACAACACAACCACAGAACTTTGTCCCCAACTTGCGATGAGGTTGCCAATCTCACCGTGTTTTGCGGAAAACAAAGGATTAAACATATCGAATGGAAAGAAGTAATAGTTTGCAGAAAGTAAACACAAAGCAGTAAAAGATTGTAGATTTAATGTAAAAGACAAGGATCGGGATCCATAGTTCACTAGAGGTGGCTCTCCTTAGATAGATAACATGTTGGGTGAACAAATTACAGCGGGGCAATTGACAAACATCGAGAAAGCAATACATGCATATACTAATCATCTTGACTCCTTTGAGACTTGATTGGGCATTACAACATTATACATAGACCACCATCCAACTGTATCTATGACTAATAATCCACCTTCAGGTTATCATCCGACCCCCCTCCAGTATTAAGTTGCAAGCAACAGATTATTGTTTTACGAACTGCATGTAAAGTAAACAATACGATTGTTCTATGAACAAAGGATTGTTGTTTTCTCCCTAGTAGCAATATCACATCTAGTACCTTAGAGATTTCTGTCACTTCCCCAGATTACCAGAGGCATGAACCCACTATCGAGCATAAATACTAACTCTTGGAGTTGCTAGCATCTACTTGGCCAAGATAGCTACTAACAACGGAAAGCATGCAAGATCACAAATAACAAAGACATGATAGAATCAATAATCAATCTGAAATAGCATCTCAATATCCATCGGATCCCATAAACACAACATGCAGAATTACAAATAGATGATCTTGATCATGAACGGAGCTCACAAGATCTAGACATGAAAGCACAAAGGAGGAGAACCAGCCATCTAGCTACTACATGGATCCGTAGTCCAAGGATGAACTACTCACGCATCACACCGGAGGCTTGCATGGTGATGAAGAAGGCCTCCAGGGTGAATTCCCCTCTCCGGAAGGGTGCCGGGAAGAGCTTCAGATCCGTCCCGATCTAGGGATGGAGATGACGACGGCTACAGACTCTTTCGTGGATTTTTTGATCGGGCCCTTAGGGTTTTTGTCCCGAGGGCAATATATAGGCGGAAGGAGAGGACGAGGGGGTGCCAGGAGCGGCCACACCACCCCCTGGCGCGGATCAGGCCTGGCCGCGCGGCCAGGTGGTGTGGTGGCCCCCTGGCCCCTCTCCGTCTCGTATTCTGGCACTTGATGACTTCCGGAAAAATAGGCACTTTGGCTTTTGTCCCGTCCAATTCTGGGAATATTCATTTTCTGACTTTCCTGGAACCAAAAACAGCAGAAAACAGGCAGCTGGCACTGTGGCTCTTGTTAATAGGTTAGTCCAAGAAATCATATGAAAAGTACTACAAAGTTGGAACAAAACACAAGAAAGTGGATAAAACCAAGCATGGAACATCAAAAATTATAGATACATTTGCAATGTATCAACATCCCCAAGCTTAACTCCTGCTCGTCCTCGAGTAGGTAAGTGATAAAAAGAAAGAATAATTTTTGAGGTGACATGCACCATCATAGACTTGATCAAAGTATTTGCAAAACATTCAAAGCTGGGATCATAGTACTTCAATCATAACATGAAAGACAAAGTTCTAGCAATAAGCAAAGAAACTATGATGCAACATGAAAAGGCACAAACAAAAGATTCATGAATAACAATGCTTTGCAAGACGTTTGTTTGTTTCACATAAAGAAAACATAGCATAATAGTATTCAGCTTGTCCCTCAATAGAGTAGCAAATATAAATGCATATGACACCTTCAAAGTTCATAAGAGTGACTAGATACAATAGTTTAAAACAAGCAATATCAAGTTATGCATCAATCAACTAGTCTTGGGACAATGCACATAGAACTAAGAATGGCCACTATGCTCTCAAAGTAGGTGCATAAAGATAGAAGGTGGAGACTCAATATAATGGTGGAAGAAAGGCCTTTTTGAAAAGGAAGTAGGGATTCAAGTCTCATAAAGAGCTTCCAAAAATTATGGTACTTATAGCTTTCAGCTCTCATTGCCCCTATCATAAGCATCTTTAAGGTGATTAAGGTTAAAGTGACACAACTAAGAGGATATGCTTGACAAGTTATAAACCGAAATCTCATGCCCCTTACTTACGAAGACCGATCCTCATGCTACTCAACTTCAGTCATGAGTAAGCTCTTGTCATTGTAAGTATATGTGTATCATTAAGAACCGCCAACGGGGTACCCCTTGCACATGATACGGGAGCTTTCCCATGATCAAAATGCCAAGGCAAGCAGACAATGAGCATCTCAGCGAATTTTTTATTTGCTATTTGCATAGGTTTTTATTGAGGATGCTTCATAGAGTGCTCATTATGGTGACGCTGCAAGTTTCCACCATGATTAGGCATGGCTTAGGCTAGCGGCCCAGGCATTTCTCTAACACACATGCAAACTCCATGATCTTACAAGTTCCACTTTTATTTCACACCGCCGGGATCCGTAAGCAAAAGAACATGATATCAACGGGGTACAAAGTACAAGTGCAATGTTGAAAGCATTCCCCATGAAACATGGTTCTGCTAATTTCAACTTATAAAGTGCAAGCATATACGCAACAAAGAAGGACCCAATGGTTCAAGTTTATTAGATGCAAAAAGTAAAGTGTGTCATCAAGTTCGTGAGAGCTTGAATCACTAGTTTTCTCATAACAAGTTTAATTTGGAAGGTAAACAAAAGCAGGAATATACTTGGAATAGCATAAGCTAGTAGGTAGGTATGGTGGACTCTTTGGAATAACTTGTTTTAGGGAGTTGGATGCATGAGTGGAACTCATACTTTGTTGTGGAGGCTAGCAAAAGACTAGGAGCGACAAACTAAGAGAGCAATAATGGCCATAATCATGCAGAGCGACAAAACATCATTGATCAAAGCATAAAGTGATACTACAAGTTGAAAACTAAAGGATCATAAAGGCTATGGTGACTTGAGATAGTCATAACATGGTGTGAGCATGCGCCAAGTCAACCCAAATAAAGCATCAAAGGAGAATACCACTATACTATGATTTAATATGCTAAAACAACGCATGATTCATCCAAGGCACATTAAGCAATCTCAATTGTTTATAACAAGTCATGCTACAGCAAAGAATACTAAGCATAAAGCCAAAACAATATCAAGCATGGCATGAGAAAGCATAGGCCACGGTAAAAAACGAGCTCTTTTTACCACATAAGTATGAACTTCCCTACTCTTTTCCAAACCAAACCAAACTATTTGCAAACCAATGTATGAAAGAGGGGGTCCAACCAATTTATTCAGAAAACTAAGCAAACAAAAGCAAACGAAAAACCAAAACGAAAACGAAAAAGAAGACGCTCCAAGAACAACACAATTGTGCATGAAACAATAAAAATGAAGCGTTTGGAAGAAACCTAGAATTTTTATTGATGAAGAAGGGGATGCCTTGGGCATCCCCAAGCTTTGACGCTTGTACTTCTTGGATATTTCTTGGGGTGACACGCGTGGAATCCCCAAGCTTGAGCTTTAGTCCATCCTTCATCTCATTACTCATTCCTTCCATACACCTGTAATTTTTCCTTCATACAAACCTTCACACAATCTTTATTAGCAATATTAGTGCACTAAAGATAAATAAGTCTTAAGTTTTAGTGCTAACACCAAATAAACTTCCATTAGAACACTAGCTACTGTAGCAATTCCCTCAAAAAGCTCAATTCCCCAAAAGAACTCAAAAAGGAACCAACAAGAAGCAAATGCAGAAAATGGCAGAAATCTGTCAAAACAGACCAGCAGGTAAAGATGAATTTTTCGAAGACCTTCCGTTGCTCAAATTAAAAAGTGTTGAACTAACGAAAGTTAGATAACAACCTGGGGCAGAAGCACAAACAATTACAGCTCAATCTGACATACAGAGCTCTCTCATGAATTTTTATGGTGAAGTACAAAAATCTGTTTCGGGACAGCAACTTTCCCAATCATTACTTCTCTCTCATTAGAGGTTACTCTTGGCACAAAAAGAAAATAAAAAGGATAAGGAGAGGTTATTACAGAGGTAATAACTTCCAAGACTCATCTAAAACTTTTGGGTTATCTCCCAATAAGTACTTTTTTTAACGCCTTTAAGTTAAGCATAAGAAGCAAACAAAGAATCAAGTGTTCTCAAATGAAGAAGCATTAAGACCAAATTTTGTTTTCATAGGAGAAGCAAAAGAAATCTTTTCTCTCTTTTTAGGGAAATGTTCTATATCTTTCTTGAGTGGGAGTTGATATTTAATGGTGCCTTCTTTCATATCAATGATGGCACCAACAGTTCTAAGAAAAGGTCTTCCCAAAGTAATAGGAGAAGAAGCATTGCATTCAACATCCAAAACATAGAAATCAACGGGGACATAGGAATCGTTAACCATAATAAGAACATCATTAAGACTCCCCATGCGTTTATTTTTAGCATTATCATCAAGTGGGACATTCAAATAATAATCTTCAAGAGGAGTCAAATCAAGCATATCATAAATCCTTCTAGGCATAATAGAAACACTACTATCAAGATCACATAAAGCTTTGAAATCAAAGTCATTCACTTTCATATTAATGATGGGTTCCCAACCATCCTCTTGTTTTATAGGAATAGAAGCTTTATGTTTCATCTTTTCTTCTTTAATCTTTATGAGAGCATAAGTAATGTGTTTTGTAAAGGCCATGTTCATAGCACTAGATTAGGACTTTTAGCAAGCTTTTGTAGGAACTTAATAACTTCAGAGATATTGCAACCATCAAGATCAAAACCATACTTATCATCTAAAGTAGTAGAACTATTACTAGCCTCAACACTAGTGGTGGTAATAGTAGAAACACTAATGTTTCTAGCAATTTCATCTTCTCTTTCCCACTTAGCATGTAATTCAGCTAATAGTCTAACATTTTCATTAATTCTTACTTGTATAGCATTGGTAGTTGCAAAGGCATTATCAATAGTTTCAGGTTTAGCACCCATTTTATTCAAAGAAGATTGAGCTTCAGCCAAAGATGCTATATTTCTTTCAGCATTAGAGAGTTTTTCCTTAATAGTTTTATTGAAAGCAGTTTGCTTACTAATAAAGTCTTTAAGCATAACTTCAAGTTCAGAGGGAGCACTCTTATTATTGTTGTAAGAATTTCCATAAGCATTACCATTGTTGGGAGGGAATGGCTTATAATTGTTGTTACCAAAATTGTTCCTATAAGCATTATTACCATAAACATTGTTGCCAAAATTGTTATTTCTTATGAAGTTCACATCAACTTGCTCTTCTTGAGCAACCAAATAGGCTAAAGGAACATTATTTGGATCAATATGGGCTTTCCCATTAACAAGCATGGACATAATAATATCAATCTTAGCACTCAAGGAGGAAGTTTCCTCAACAGAATTTACCTTCCTACCTTGTGGAGCTCTCTCAGTATGCCATTCAGAATAATTAACCATCATATTGTCCAGAAGTTTTGTTGCAGCACCCAAAGTGATGGTCATAAAGGTACCTCCAGTAGTAGAATCCAATAGGTTCCTTGAAGAATAGTTCAATCCTGCATAAAAAGTTTGGATGATCATCCAAGCAGTCAGTCCATGAGTTGGACAATTCTTTACCAAAGATTTCATTCTTTCCCAAGCTTGAGCAACATGTTCATTATCAAGTTGTTTAAACTTCATTATTTCACTTCTCATAGATATAATCTTAGTAGGAGGATAGTATTTTCCAATAAAAGCATCTTTGCATTTAGTCCAAGAATCAATACTATTCCTAGTTAAGGAATTCAACCATTCTTTAGCTTTTCCTCTAAAAGAGAAAGGAAACAATTTCAGCTTAATAATATCACCATCTATATCCCTATGCTTTTGCATCTCACAAAGTTCAACAAATTTATTTAGATGGGAAGCAGCATCTTCATTACCAATACCAGAAAATTGCTCTATCATAACAAGATTGAGTAAAGCAGGTTTTATCTCAAAGAAAATATTTTCAGGCATAGGTGGAGCAATAAGTGTGCTCATAAAATCATTGTTGTTGGTGCTAGTGAAGTCACACAACTTAGTGTTTTCAAGAGTAGTCATTTTTTTGGATTTTCAAATAAGAAAGCAAACTAGTAAAACTATTTTTTTTGTGTTTTTGATAACAAAACAAGCAAACAAAGCAAAAAGAAACTAAGCAAAACAAAAACAACAAAGTAAAGAGATTATTTATGAGGGACTCCCCTTGTGAAGATGTCCTTGACTCCCCGGCAACGACGCCAGAAAAATGGCGCGTGGTTGACGTAGAGCTTGATGGCTCAGTGCACGGCGCACAGAAAAGTGCTGGTGCGTGGTTGATGTAGAGCTCGTTGGGAACCCCAAGAGAAAGGTATGATGAGCACAACAGCAAGTTTCCCTCAGTATGAAACCAAGGTTTAATCGAACCAGTAGGAGCAAGGAAACACCCAAAAGGTGTTACTAGCTGAGCTTTGGCAGGGCGCACTACCGGTGCTAGTAGCAACATGGAGACCTGCACAACACAACCACAGAACTTTGTCCCCAACTTGCGATGAGGTTGTCAATCTCACCGTGTTTTGTGGAAAACAAAGGATTAAACGTATCGAATGGAAAGAAGTAATAGTTTGCAGAAAGTAAACACAAAGCAGTAAAAGTTTGTAGATTGAATGTAAAAGACAAGGACCGGGATCCATAGTTCACTAGAGGTGGATCTCCTTAGATAGATAACATGCTGGGTGAACAAATTACAGCGGGGCAATTGACAAACATCGAGAAAGCAATACATGCATATACTAATCATATTGACTCCTTTGAGACTTGATTGGGCATTACAACATTATACATAGACCACCATCCAACTGCATCTATGACTAATAATCCACCTTCAGGTTATCATCCGACCCTCCTCCAGTATTAAGTTGCAAGCAACAGATTATTGCTTTACGAACTGCATGTAAAGTAAACAATACGATTGTTCTATGAACAAAGGATTGTTGTTTTCTCCCTAGTAGCAATAGCACATCTAGTACCTTAGAGATTTCTATCAATTCCCCAGATTACCAGAGGCATGAACCCACTATCGAGCATAAATACTAACTCTTGGAGTTGCTGGCATCTACTTGGCCAAGATAGCTACTAACAACGGATAGCATGCAAGATCATAAATAACAAAGACATGATAGAATCAATAATCAATCTAAAATAGCATCTCAATATCCATCGGATCCCCACAAACACAACATGCAGAATTACAAATAGATGATCTTGATCATGAACGGAGCTCACAAGATCTAGACATGAAAGCACAAAGGAGGAGAACCAGCCATCTAGCTACTACATGGATCCGTAGTCCAAGGATGAACTACTCACGCATCATACCGGAGGCTTGCATGGTGATGAAGAAGGCCTCCAGGGTGAATTCCCCTCTCCGGCAGGGTGCCGGTAAGAGCTTCAGATCCCTCCCGATCTAGGGATGGAGATGACGGCGGCCATGAACTCTTTTCGTGGATTTTTGATCGGCCCTTAGGGTTTTCGCCCGAGGGCCATATAGGCGGAAGGAGAGGCGTGCGAGGGGTGCCACACCACCCCAGCACGGCCAGGCCTGGCCGGCTGTGTGGTGGTGTGGTGGCCCCCTGGCCCCTCTCCGTCTCGTATTCTAGCACTTGATGACTTCCGGAAAAATAGGCACTTTGGCTTTTGTCCCGTCCAATTACGAGAATATTCATTTTCTGACTTTCCTGGAACCAAAAACAGCAGAAAACAGGCAGCTGGCACTGTGGCTCTTGTTAATAGGTTAGTCTAAGAAATCATATGAAAAGTACTCCAAAGTTGGAACAAAACACAAGAAAGTGGATAAAACCAAGCATGGAACATAAAAAATTATAGATACATTTGCAATGTATCAGTACCTTTTACCTTACCTCCCCGGCAACGACGCCAGAAAATAGCTTGATGTCTACACACTTCTATTCTTGTGGACAGTTGTTGGGCCTCCAAGTGCAGAGGTTTGTAGAACAGCAGCAAGTTTCCCTTAAGTGGAGTACCCAAGGTTTCTCGAACTCTGGGAGGAAGTGGTCAAAGGTATCCCTCTCAAGCAACCCTGCAATCAAGATACAAGAAGTCTCTTGTGTCCCCAACACACCCAATACACTTGTCAGGTGTATAGGTGCACTAGTTCGGCGAAGAGATTGTGAAATACAAGTGGTATGGATAAAAGACAACGGTGCTAGAAAATAGCTTGATGGCATGGAAGAGACTAAAGGCAAACTGAAATAAAGATGGAAGCAAGCAAACATGTAACAGATCTAATTGCAAACGGTGTTTCAATGCTTAGAAACAAGGCCTAGGGATCATACTTTCACTAGTGAACACTCTCATATAAATATCTTCTCTTTATGATACTACTCTGAACTACTCTCCGGTTGGACACTCTAATCCATGGTAGGGCTATAACAGCACACCTCAAAGTCCACTTTCCCCATCTAGATAACCCCACATTGTCACCTTGAGCTCTAGATTGTTCCAACAAACACCACAATTTCATAGAGACATCCAACTCCAAATATAAATTATAACAAGTATTTGTAATCTCTAGCCTAAGTGCCACCATGGTGTGCACGTTGTCACTTTCACACACATGGGGAGAGCAGAGATCTATTAAAGCACTTGAGTAGCAAGGTAGATCTACTTGATTACAAAGCTCATGATCACAATATGATCATGCATAGAGAGAGATGAACACATAGCTACCGGTAGAGCCCTTAGCCTTGAGGAAGAACTACTCCCTCATCATCATGGGAATCAACAACGGCGATGGAGATGGTGGTGGAGATCGATGGAGATGGCTCCGGGGGCACTTCCCTGTCCCGGTAGGGTGCCGGAATAGAGACTTCTGTCCCTTGAATCTCCTCTTGGGTGGCGGCGGCGCTGAGGAACTTTTCGTGGTTGGAGGCTAGATTATTTAGGGTTTCTGCATCGGAGGCTTCTTATAGGCGAAAGGGGAGGCCGAGGGGGTGCTCGAGGGGCCCACACCACCCCCTGGCACGGTCGGGCTAGCCCGTGCCACCAGGTGGTGTGGCCACCTCGTGGACCCTCTCCGTCTCGTCTTCTGGCTCCATGAGACTTTGGCTTTTGTCCGTTCCAATTCTGAGAATATGTCTTTTCCAGCTTTTCTGAAACCAAAAACAGCAGAAAACAAGCAACTGGCACTATGGCATTTTGTTAATAGGTTAGTCCCAGAAAACATATAAAAATACCTCAAAGTGTTGACAAAGCAAAGCAAAGTAGATACTAAACAAGCATGGAACATAAAAAATTATAGATATGTTTCCAACGTATCAGTTTGCTGAGCCAGTCCTGCAAACTCGTGGAGGAGGCCAAAAATTTCAGAGTCTTAGAGGCAGAGAATGCCGGATTGCAATATGAGCTCCAAAAGTTGAAGGTTGGCCACGAAGATAGTGTTAGTAATATACTTGAATCCAACAACATGGCCACAAAAGAGTGTGACCGGACCATTGCCCGCCAAGACAAAGTAATCTCGGATTTGAAGTTGGAAATGGATAGGCAGGCTGATACCACTCAAGATCTTTGGGAAGAACTCCAGAGTTTGAGGGACGAAAGTACCAAGCTAAATGAAACCATCATTGGTAAGTTTTTTACTACCAAAGCCATATATTTTTCCTGCTTCGATGTTTTCTGACTAAATTTTGTTAGTTTTTTACTAATCCTATTTTTTCATAGCCCCCCTCAACATCCTAGATTCATTCTCGTCTGAGTCCCGCATCGAGCGACTTGTTGTGGTCGAAGATCTGCTTCATGACTTCCGCCAAACTCTTGAAGAGGTTTGTGAAGCCGTTGATCAATCTGACCTGCACAGGCTCTCTGCTTTTGAACTGCGAGACAAGGCGAAGGATTTTCTGAAGCTCATTGAGGAATGGAAAATGTCGTATGCCCGGACTGCTGCCTAGAATGCCCTTGCCATGGTGATGAGTCACCATGGTAGCATGGAAATCTGGCAGACCGTTGATCTACTATTGATGAAGATGGCACCAACCAAGATATCAGAGCCATATGGGATTATTGTGCCGGATACACCTGTCGCGTGGCCGAGATGACCAGCTATGAGAAACCGTTCTTCCGGTCTTTCGCTATGCCACCAACCCCCCTAGCCGATGAAGTTGAAGCTTTCGATGATGAAGAATAGACCGAGTCTGACATCCTTGTCTTAGAGAAAAATCATGGTGACTTGGATGCTAGAACTAGCGAGCCGACAAATCCTCTGTCTCCTTCACCTACAACATAGGATCACAAAAACATTCACATTATTCTGAAGAAAGTGATGTAATGTTTAAACTATTTATCTGGTGGTGCTATTTTGTAAGAATTTATGCTTTTACTCTAGCACTTGATTATTTTTTGTTGTGCTCAAAAAATACTTAAGAACTTTTTGTTCATACTTATCGTTTATCTGGCTTTCTACCTTGTCCCTTTCGTGAGCCGACAAACCTTTAGCACGGAAACACTACCGAGCAACAAAGTTCAATTGCTAAACTAGTTTGAACTCGGAATCAGAGGCAGCTTCCAGTACCAAAATTTGACTACTCGGAAAATACTCGCGTCTAAGCAATCAAATAAAAACCAAATGTTGGGGATATACTTTCCGGGTATACCCACTATGACTCGCTGACCAGTGTGGTCCACTTTGGGTTAGAGCTATGTTTCATGGGTGGCCCAGTTAGGGAGATAAGTTGGAAGCCCATCCGGCTACAGGAAGGCCCAAAAGACTTACCGACTTAGGCTTGTAGGAATACTTCTAGTCCAAGATGTATTATGTAATCGACTCTGTATCATAGCCGGATAGGACTCTCCTATAACCCTAGGATAGGATGACAACAGATAATCAACCTTTATGGCAACAGATAATCAACCTCAACTCGCACAATCAAAACCTCTATTATAATCTATACTTTTGGCTCTATCGTATTACTGGATTTCTAGCAGGAGTAGGACCGTCCATCGCAGGCGGATTTGAACCTGGGTAAGCTTGTGTGCTCACCATCCCGGACAACTGTATGTTTCACACCCCCACTTCTTTCCATGCCCCGAGGACCCCCTCATGGCGTACTTGTCTTCAATCTGACAAGAGTTGGCACCCACCGTTAGGCAGGTGACTTTCAGAGCAGCATTCTGGGTGGAGTTTGCACAAATCAGAATCGGTGAAACAATCGCCATCGGTCGGATCCTCTATGCCAGCGATGTCCCTCTCATCCTCCTCGACGAGACCTAGATTACGACAGGGGAGACTATGACTAGCTACACAATCATGTATTTTAGCGAGATTGATGTTTACCTCGGTTTCACTGAACCCACCCAACCCACCCCAGCGGTGATGATAGAGGCAAAAGAAATTTCTAGAACTGCTTTGTCCACAGAGGCGGTAGAGTTCCGGATCGCAAAAAACCCTAATCACACCTAGCCCGCACCTGAAGCGGGGATCGTGGAGAAGATCAGATCTGAATAAGATCTCCCTCAGGAGGTCAAACCTCAGGAAGATCAAAGCTGCAACAACTCTGGCTCTAGTTATGCCGATGCTGGAGCAGGAAAATCACTTTTGAGGCACATGGTGAGGCAGATGATGTTGTGCGGCAAAGTTAGTATGGATGTTGTCCTCAAGACCATCAAAAGTTTCTAGGAAGCCAAAGAATAAGGCCTCACCTACCTCAGATTGCATGGATCGCACTTTGTCAGCTACATTGGCTCTATATCTGGCTCTGTCGATTCTAGAGACAACAATGACTCGGTGTTAGATGCAATTGGAACAAACACAAACACACCGGCTTCCCTAGGGGAATCCATGACATTGGTAGAATCCTGGGCATTTGAAGTAGAAATTGAAGAGGAGTTTGCCCCCAAGGCTGCAGAAGAAGGAGAAGGTCTGGATCTAAGTCCCTTCAATAGTATGGATGAGAGATACAACCAAAACTCTCCCGATCTGCAAGATGATATGGATCTCGGAGAAAATCCTGACGTCCAAAACTCCAAAAGTACTAATAGAAGCTTAACTCCAGGAATCAGACCAAAAGTCGTCTTTTCCACGGGTACCAATAAGGCCAACAAGGCAAAGAAGAAGAAGAAAAACAAGACTCTCGCTAAAGATCCTCCGGCTGCGGAGGAAGTCGCCGAAGAATACAAGGAAGATTCAGATGGAGCTCTGATCCCCTAGGAACCAAAAAATACTATGGTGGATGGACACGTGGTTACCCTAGGTGTCCGTGAAATTCTAGGAGAAGCACTTACAACGCCGATCCCAAATGACCTGATCTTACACTGGACGAGTTGCAGGAAAGGGCCATAACCCTAGAAGCGCATAGCTAGGTACTCTTGGATGAGGCCACTCACCCCATCAAGGAGAACCAGCGTATGGCAGATGCAGAATGATGGGGTTCGTTGCATGGAAAACAAAAAAAAATCCTATAGTTGCAGCTAGCAAGATTGAATCTAGGCGACACTTGTAACGGTTTCAGATGGACTCACCCTTGAAGACCGTAAAGCGTGATAATGTTCCCGCAACGAAATGTGGTTGTTGTAGATTGTACATGATCGTCCTCAAGGACGCGAAGACGATCATCACTGATTGTTGGCTCAACACGTATCGAGCTCGTTAGGGAACCCCAAGAGGAAGGTATGATGAGCACAGCAGCAAGTTTTCCCTCAGTTATGAAACCAAGGTTATCGAACCAGTAGGAGCAAGGAAACACCTCCAAGGTGTTGTTTCCAACTTGGAATCCTGCATAACACAACCATAGAACTTTGCCCCCAACTTAAAGTGAGGTTCTCAATCTCACCGGTTTTGCTGAAAACAAAGGATTAAACGTATTGTGTGGAAGATAGTAATTGCTTGCAGGAAGTAAATAGAAAACAGTAAATAGATTGTAGATTGATGGTAAAAGAATGGACCGGGGTCCATAGTTCACTAGAGGTGATTCTCCTTAAGATAGATGACATGTTGGGTGAACAAATTACAACGGGGCAATTGACAGACAACGAGAAAGCATACATGCATATACTAATCATCTTGACTCCTACGAGATTTGATTGGGCATTACAACATTATACATAGACTGTAATCCAACTGCATCTATGAATTATAATCCACCTTTAGGTTATCATCCGAACCCCCTCCAGTATTAAGTTGCAAGCAACAGATAATTGCATTAAGCAAAGTGTGTAAAGTAAACAATACGATTGTTCTATGAACAAAGGATTGTTGTTTTCTCCCTAGTAGCAACAACACATCTAGTACCTAAGAGATTTCTATCACTTCCCCAGATTCCTAGAGGCATGAACCTACTATCAAGCATAAATACTCCCTCTTGGAGTTGTTAGCATCTACTCGGCCAAGATAGCTACTAACAACAGAAAGCATGCAAGATCACAAATAACATAGACATGATAGAATCAATAATCAATCTGAAATAGCATCTCAATATCCATCGGATCCCCGCAAACACAACATGTAGGATTACAAATAGATGATCTTGATCATGAACGGAGCTCACAAGATCCAAACATGGTAGCACAAAGGAGAAGAACCAACCATCTAACTACTCACGCATCACACCGGAGGGAGTCATGGTGATGAAGAAGGCCTCTAGGGTGATCTCTCCCCTTCGGCAGGGTGCCGGGAAGAGCTTCATATCCCTCCCGGTCTTGGGATAGAGATGGCGGCGGCTACAGACTCTTTCGTGGAATTTTGATCGGGTGCTTAGGGTGTTCATCCCAGGAGGATTATATAGGCGAAGGGGCAAGGTCAGTGGATGCCCGAGGGGCCTACACCACCCCCTGGTGCGGTCTGGGCTGGCCCGCGCCACTAGGTGGTGTGGCCACCTCGTGGCTCCTCTCCATCTCGTCTTCTGGCTCCGCGAGTCTTCTGGTAAAATATCGACTTTGGCTTTTGTCCGGTCCAATTCCGAGAATATTTATTTTCCAGCTTTTCTGAAACCAAAAACAGCGGAAAACAGGCAACTAGCACTGTGGCATCTTGTTAATAGGTTAGTTCTAGAAAATGTGTAAAAATACTCCAAAGTGTGGACAAAACATAAGAAAGTAGATATAAAACAAGCATGTAACATCAAAAATTATAGATACGTTTCCAACGTATCAACATCCCGAAGCTTAACTCCTGCTCGTCCTCGAGTAGGTAAGTGATAAAAAATAATAATTTTTTAGGTGACATGCACCATCATAATCTTGATCAAGGTATTTGTAAAACATTGATAGCTGGGATCATAGTACTTTAACATAGCATGAAAGTTATAGTTCTAACAATAAGACATAGCAACTATGCTATAACATGGAAAGGTACAAACAAAAGATTCATGAATAACAATGCTTTGAAAGACGTTTGTTTGTTTCACATATAGAAAACATAATGAGAATGGTATTCAGCTTGTCCCTCATAGTGTAGCAAAACATAAATGCATAGGACACCTTCAAAGTTCATAAGGGTGACTAGATACAAATAGTTTAAGAATAAGCAATATCAAAGTTATGAATCAATCAACAAGTCTTGGGACAATGCACATTAAACTAAGAATGACCACTATGCTCTCCAATAAGTGCATAAAGATAGAAGATGGAGACTCAACATAAAAAGTAAAAGAAAGACCCTTCATAGAAGGAAGCAGGGATTCAAGTCTCATAAAGAGCTTCCAAAAATTATGGTACTTATTAGCTTTCATATCTCATTGCCCCTATCATAAGCATCTTTAGGTGATTAAGGTTAAAGTGAACAAGTATGAGGATATGCTTGACAAGTTATAAGTTGAAATCTCATGCCCCTTACTTACGAAGACCGAACCTCATGCTACTCAACTTTAGTCAGAGTAAGTTCTTGTCATTGTAAATACATGTGTATCATAGAGAACCTCCAAACGGGTACCCCTTGCTCGATGATATGGAAGCATTCCCATATCAAAATGACAAGGCAAGCAGATAATGAGCATCTCAGTGATCTTTTTATTTGCTATTTGCATAGGTTTTTATTAAGGATGCTTCACGGATTTCTCATTATGGTTATGCTACAAGTTTCCACCATGATTACGCATGGCTTAGGCTAGCGACTCAGGTGTTTCTCTAACACATATACAAACTCCATGAGCTTACAAGCTCCCATTTTATTTCACACCGCCGGGATCCATAAGCAAAAGAACATGATATCAACTAAATAAAGTGCAATGTTGAAAGCATACCCCATGGTAACATGGTTCTGCTAATTCACAACTTATAAAGCGCAAGCATATACGCAACATAGATGGGCACAATGGTTCAAGTTTATTAAGTGAGAGAAGAGTAAAGTGTGCCATCAAGTTTGTGAGAGCTTTAATCACTAATTTTCACATAACAAGTTTAATTTGGAAGGTAGATAAAAACATGAATATACTTGGAATAGCAAATGTTAATAGGTAGGTATGGTGGACTCTTTGGAATAACTTGGATTTATTTGGAGTTGGATGCATGAGTGGAACTCATACTTGGTATGGAGGCTAGCAAAGGACTGGGAGCAACCAACTAGGAGAGTAATAGCCATAATCATGCAAAGCGACAAAACATTATTAATTAAAGCATAAAGTGATATTACAAGACGAAAACTAAATGATCATAGAGGCTATGGCGACTTGGTATAGTCTTAACATGGTGTAGCATGCGCCAAGTCAACCCAAATAATGCGTCAAAGGAAAATAACACAATATTATGCTTTTATATATGCTAAACCAACGCATGATTCTTTCAAGGCACATTAAGAAATCTCAATTGTTTATAACAAGTCATGCTACAGCAATAATCATAAGCATAAAGCCAAAACAATATCAAGCATGACATGATAAAATCTAAGTCAAAGTCAAAAACAAGCTCCTTTTATACCAGTTAAGCATGAACTTTCATACTCTTTTCCAATCCAAATCAACCTATTTGAAACTATGTATGAATGCGGGGGTCCAACCAATTTATTCAAGCAAACTAAGCAAACGAAAACTAAAAACAAAAACGAAGACGCTCCAAGAACAACACAATTGTGCATGAAACAATAAAATGAAGTGTTTGGAAGAAACCTAAAAAATTTATTGATGAAGAAGGGAATGCCTTGGGCATACCCAAGATTTGACGCTTGTACTTCTTGAATATTTCTTTAGGTGACACGGGTGGCATCCCCAAGCTTGAGCTTTTTTCCATCTTCATCTTATCACATTACTCTTCCCTACCGTTTAAAATTTCCTTCATACAAAACTTCACACAATCTTCATTAGCAACAATAGTGTACTCAAGATAATAAGTCTTTTGGTTCAGTTTCAACACAAGTAAAACTTCCATCAAAACAAAAGCTACTGTAGCACTTCCTTTAAAAAGGTCAAATGATCAGAGAGAACTCAAAGAGAAAGAGATTAAGAGGCAAATGCAAATAATGGCAGAAATCTATCAAAACAGACCAGCAGGTAAAAAGCAATTTTTTCGAAGACCTTATATTGCTCAAATCGAAAAGTGTTGAACTAACTAAAGTTAGATAACAAATTGGGGTAGAAGCACAAAAAATTACAGCTCAAACAGACGTATAGAGATTTTTCACGAATGTTTATAGCGAAGCACAAAAATCTGTTTCGGGTCAGCAACTTTCCCAAGCATTACTTCTCTCTCATTAGAGGTTACTCTTGGCACAAAAACCACACAAAAAGGATAAGGAGAGGTTATTACTGAAGCAATAACTTCTGAGACTCAACAAAAGAAAAACTTTCTGAATAAAAATTTGGGTTATCTCCCAATAGTTCTTTCTTTATAGCCATTAAGATAGGCATGATAATTTTGATAATGCTCTCATAAGAAATATGAATTGAAATAAAAGAGAGCATCAAGAAGAAAATTCAAAACACATTTAAGTCTAACACACTTCCTATGCATAGGAATATTATACGCAAATAAATTCACAAAGAACAAAGCGACATGCATAGGAAGATAAAACGAGAGTAACTTCAAAACTTTCAGCAAATAGAGAGGTGTTTCAGTACCATGAAAACTTTTACAACCATATTTTCCACTCTCATAATAATTTTCAGTAGCCTCATGCATAAACTCAAAAATATAACTATAACATAAATCATGCTTTTCATGATCTAGAAACACATAATGTTTATCAAGCTCAAAAATAGTGGGATTAAAACCTTCAAACCCACTTTTAACAATTTTATAACAAGATGACTGGTCAATCTCATTTTCAATAGTAGTACAATTAATATTATCAACCAATATAGGAACATCATCTAGAGCTTTATTATAAACATTTTCAAAAGAATCCTCAGGAACATAACATTCATCCTCCTTTAGTAAGCATGGGGGATAATCAAATATTATAATGGGTAAAGAGTTACTCTCATTAGAAGGTAGGAATGGGTAGATCCATTCTTCCTCCTCTTGATCATCACTCTCCTCCTTTTCATCCAATGAGCTTCCAGTTTCAGCAATTTATTCTTCCATAGGCTCCTGCAAGGCATTAGTCTCTTCCGCTGGTGGAGAGCATCTATTAAGATATTCAAGAATATAGCCATTTTCTTCCTTGTAATTATGAAAGCAAAATTTAAGTATATCATAAACCTCATATTTATAAGGTGCATCATCAGTATTTTCAAGCAAATAAGGTAGTTCGAATGCACCCTTCCAAGCAATAAATTCTTCAATTTGTTCCACATCATAAAAGTCATAATTTCCCTTAACATAAGAAGATATGGTAACATCATCATTATACTCACATTGAAAAGGGAGGTGTTTATACATCTTACAGCAACAAGATTTATCAAAGCAATAAGTAACATTATAAGTTGAGAACACGTTTCTAGCAATGGTATACAATTTATCAATTTGTTCCCATAAGTGTTTCCCTTTTTGTGACAAGCGGTGTTCCTTATAATAATATTTTTGTTCTTCCGTGAACCCACCTTGCCAATAAGATCCAGTTTCAAAGAAACCAACCATTGATAGAGAGCATGATAAAGCAAGACAATAACAAACCAACGAAAATAACAACTATAGGAAGAACTAAATTTTTTTGTATTTTTGATAAAAAGAAACAAGCAAACAAAGAAAAAATAAACTAAGCAAAACAAATAAAACAAATTAAAGAGATTGGTTATGAGGGACTCCCCTTGTGAAGATGTCCTTGACTCCCCAGCAACGGCGCCAGAAAAAGCTTGATTGTTGGCTTAACACGTATCGAGCTCATTGGGGAACCCCAAGAGGAAGGTATGATGAGCACAGCAGCAAGTTTTCCCTCAGTTATGAAACCAAGGTTATCGAACCAGTAGGAGCAAGGAAACACCTCCAAGGTGTTGTTTCCAACTTGGAATCCTGCACAACACAACCAAAGAACTTTGCCCCCAACTTACAGTGAGGTTGTCAATCTCACCGGTTTTGCTGAAAACAAAGGATTAAACGTATTGTGTGGAAGATAGTAATTGCTTACAGAAAGTAAATACAAAACATTAAATAGATTGTAGATTGATGGTAAAAGAATGGACCGGGGTCCATAGTTCACTAGAGGTGATTCTCCTTAAGATAGATGACATGTTGGGTGAACAAATTACAGCAGGGCAATTGATAGACACCAAGAAAGCATACATGCATATACTAATCATCTTGACTCCTATGAGATTTGATTGGGCATTACAACATTATACATAGATCATAATCCAACTGCATCTATGACTAATAATCCACCTTCAGGTTATCATCCGAACCCCCTCCAGTATTAAGTTGCAAGCAATGGATAATTGCATTAAACAAAGTGTGTAAAGTAAACAATACGATTGTTATATGAACAAAGGATTGCTATTTTCTCCCTAGTAGCAACATCACATCTAGTACCTTAGAGATTTCTATCACTTCCCCAGATTCCTAGAGGCATGAACCCACTATCGTGCATAAATACTCCCTCTTGGAGTTGCTAGCATCTACTCGGCAAAGATAGCTACTAACAACGGAAAGCATGCAAGATCACAAATAACATAGACATGATAGAATCAATAATGAATCTGAAATAGCATCTCAATATCCATCGGATCCCCGCAAACACAACATGTAGGATTACAAATAGATGATCTTGATCATGAACGGAGCTCACAACATCCAAACATGGTAGAACAAAGGAGAAGAACCAACCATATAGCTACACATGGACCCATAGTCCAGGGATGAACTACTCACGCATCACACCGGAGGTAGTCATGGTGATGAAGAAGGCCTCCAGGGTGATCTCTCCCCGCCGGCAGGGTGCGGGCAAGAGCTTCAGATCCCTCCCAATCTAGGGATGGAGATGGCGGCGGCTACAGACTCTTTCATGGAATTTTGATCGGGTGCTTAGGGTTTTCGTCCTGGGAGGATTATATAGGTGAAGGGGCAATGTCGGTACATGCCCGAGGGGCCCACAGCACCCCCTAGCGTGGCCTGGGCTAGCCCGATCCACTAGGTGGTGTGGCCGCCTCGTGGCTCCTCTCCGTCTCGTCTTCTGGATCCGCGAGTCTTCTGGTAAAATATCAACTTTGGCTTTTGTCCAGTCCAATTCCGAGAATATTTCGTTTCCATATTTTCTGAAACCAAAAACAGCAGAAAACAGGCAACTGGCACTGTGGCATCTTGTTAATAGGTTAGTTCCAGAAAATGTGTAAAAATACTCCAAAGTGTGGACAAAACATAAGAAAGTAGATATAAAACAAGCATGGAACATCAAAAATTATAGATATGTTTCCAACGTATCAAGCACCACAATGGGTCAGCGCCTCCGTAATCGGTCACACGTATGGTGTGCCGATGACTTCCGTCCCTTGCTCTAGCTGGGCAGTGGAAGTAGGGGATCCTCGGGAAATCCGCTAACACTATGACATGGTGGTGATGGTGGTGAAGATCTTGAACAGGGCTTCGCCTAAGCACCATGCTCGTGGCAATGGACAAGGCTAGAAAGGGGAGGAAGATGCCAACCAAAGGGCATATGCGAGGAGGGAGGATGAGTGTGTGAGAGAGAGGAGATCCACCCCACATTTTATAGGGGGACGGAGCAGCCCCTCCCATGGTCGGCGGCCAAAGATGTGCCCCCACCTCTACCCTCATTCATGTGGGTCGACTCTCCACTCACAAAAATTGATCTCCACTTTCTCCCATTTATTCTCCACACAAAATCAAGAGTCTCTTCATTAAAAACACCTTTTTAATTCACTTGATTTAATGCTGCTCATTCAATGAACACATCATTTAATGAGAACTTAATTTAATGAACACATCAACAATTCAATCCCTTGTATTAATATGATACACCAAAACTATTCTGATAGATTTATCAGGACAATTCTTGCGATGTCCAGTATTTTCTTTGGTGTTCCCTATCCACTCAAATGCGTCGACTACCCTTAAGTGTGTCTCCCTAAAGGTTCATGAACTATGTGGAAATGATTGAGAATCTCTCCGATCAATAATCATTAGCGGGACCTGGAGATCCATAATGACTCCCACTAGTTCAACAATAAACTAGTGATTGCATGAACCTTATTCGAAGTAACCAATTCCTTTCGTCTCATGATATTTTACTTGTCTGAGATCCAATAATTTGGTATCTTTCATACCTTGTTCGATCTCGTTACTGACAAGTACTCTTTTCTTGTTATCATGATATAACATTCTTAGCGATCTCTATCACTTGCTTGCAAGCTATGTTAATGTGATATCACCGAGAGGGCCCTGAGTATATCTCTTCGTCATCGGGATGGACAAATCCCACTCTTGATCCATGGGCCTCAAATAACACTTTCTAAGTACCCATGACATCTTTATAATCACCCCGTTATGGTGTGACGTTTGATGGAATCAAAGTACTCTTCCGGTGTCAGTGATTGATGTGATCTCATGGTCTAAGGATTAGAGTTGCTTTGAATGAGATAGCAATATAAACTTGAGGACATGATTGTATTGCCAAATCTACCGATGCGTGAATGTTCATCATATCATTCTCTAATGACATGACCTTGTTATTAACAACATCCAATGTTCATGATCAGGAAACCTTGATCATCAGTTAATCAACAAGCTAGTGTAATGAGAGGCATTACTAGGAACATGTTCTTTTGTTTATTAAAAACACATGTATCAACATTTCCTGTTAACACAATCATAGCATGAGAAATAAACATCTATTATAAACCTAGAATAAGATAATAACCATTTATTATTGCATCTCGGGCATATTCCTTTCAGTCTCCCACTTGCACTAGAGTCAATAATATAGTTTTACATAGTCATGAATATGACACCCATAGCGTTCTGGTGCTGATCATGTTTTGTCCTTGGGAGAGAGTTAGTCAATGGATCTGTAATGTTCATATCCGCGTCTAGTTTGCAAATCTCTATATCGCCATCCTAGACATGTTCCCAAATGGAGTGAAAACAACGCTTCATATGCTTGGAATTCTTGTGAGACCTTGGTTCCTTAGCATTGGCTATGGAACCATTGTTGTCACAATAGATAACCATTGGATCCAAAGCACTTGGAACCACACCTAGTTCGGAAATGAAATCCTTCATCCAAACTACTTTCGCCACTGCTTTTGAAGCAGAGATATACTCTGCCTCCATTGAAAATCTTGCCATCACAGGTTGCTTGGAGCTCCTCCAACTCACCACTTCTGCATTCATAAGAAATACATATCTGGATTGTGACTTAGAGTCATCTAGATTAGTGTCGAAGCCAGCATCGACGTAACACTTTGTGACAAGCTCTTCTTCACCGCCATAGATGAGAAACATATGTTTAGTTCTTCTTACGTACTTAAACATATTCTTGACTGCCTTCTAGTGTTCCACACTGGATCAGTTTGGTACCTGCTAGTCAAACTAATAGCACGGGCCACATCCGATCTTGTACACAACATAGCATACATAAGAGAGCCTATGGCTGAGGCATAGGGGACATTGACCATCAATTCTTTGTCTTCTGTTAAAGCTGGACTCTGAGTCTTGCTCAAAGTCGTACCTTGTAACATAAGGTAAGAGCCCTTTCTTACTTTCGTGCATTTTGAAATTTTTCAAAATCTTGTCAAGGTATGTACTCTCGATAATCCAATTAAGCATTTTGATCTATCTCTATAGATATTGATGCCTAAAACATAGGCAGCTTCACCAAGGTCCTTCATTCAAAACTTACTATTTAAGTAATCCTTTACGCTATTCAAAATATCTATACCATTTCCAATTAACAATATGTCATCCACATATAATATCAAAAATGCTATAGAGCTCCAACTCACTTTCTTGTAATTACAAGCCTCTCCTATAGTTTGGAAAAATCCAAACCCTTTGATCACTTCATCAAAGCAGAGATTCCAACTTTGGGATGCTTGCTTCAGTACATAAATGGAACGCTGAAGTTTGCATACCTTTTCAACATCCTTAGGATCGAAAAAACCTTTGGGTTGCATCATATACAACTCTTCATCAATGTTTCCATTTAGGAATGCTGTTTTGACATCCATCTGCCAGATTTCATAATAGAAAAATACAACAATTGCTAACATAATCCTAACAGACTTTAGCATCGCTACGGGTGAGAAAGTCTCCTTGTAGTCAACTCCTTGAATTTGTCAGAACCCTTTCGCGACAAGTCGTGCTTTATAGACGGTTACATTACCATCAACGTTAGTTTTCTTTTTGAAAATCCATTTATTCTCAATGGCCTTGCATGTTAGAGTCCTGGCACCCCGGGTACCATGATCCTAGGACCGATGGGCCCACTGGCAGGGTCACCATCCCCTCCGGAATCAGGGGCATAAGATGGGAGACCTTGGGAGGGGATCCAAAGTCCTCGCCACGAGAGGAGAGCTCGGTAGGGCCTGGAGGATGGCCCAGGGCACGCAGGTAGGGCGTGTTCATGAGCCCTGCCACAACGAGGAATAAGAAGAAAAAACCCTATAGGGAAGACCGAGCCCGTACGGGTCGCCTCGGTAAAGAAAGGTTGCACCGTCCATCGTCTAGTGTAAAGACGCCGAGGACATCATTAGGGCTAAGGCATTTGTCCCTTACCACTTTGGTGCTAAGGGGACAAGGGTGGCGTCGAACAATGAAGGACGACGCCAGAAGGACCAACTTTGTGAAGAACTACCACGCGACCGAGATAACAAGACCAAGTCCACAAAAAGTAGTCATGTAGACCATGCCTTCGAAGGGGAGAAGTGTGGTGACCCTTCCCGCCCAACATTTGGGGGGAAGATGCCCGGCCGCCCTACAAAGGGAGACCTTGTTCTACCTTGAAAGGGGTCAATTCCTACAATCTGTAACCCTAGATATTGGTTCTTCATTGTACCCTCGCGAAGCGCTTCGAGCTATACAACCAAGCATGAGTAGGGGCTTTAGCTCCTCATGAGGGTCCCAAACTTGGGTACAAAAGGCCGTGTCAACCTCTCTGTCGTGTCCGTGCACAGCCGCCTTTGCCGTTGCCGAGAAGCTCAGAATGCGTGATTCAGCCCCCTCTTGAACTTAGGGCTTGTTGGACCCCTTGTTCCCACGCGGGACTCTTTATCCGACATTTGGCACACCAGGTAGAGGGCTGAGGCGCGCTCTGATGACCTTCGCTAACGCCATTGGCATGTAGGACCATGCCGAGTCGATACCAGGGCTACACCACGCCAGTCGAGATGCCACGGTCCAGGCGTGGATGGACCCCATCCCGTTGTGCCCCGCCACAACGCCCGCTGCATGGGCGAGGGGCGCACTAGGCTTCCCCTTTCCTCCACTGTGGGGGACATGGTTTCTCCCCTATGGGGACGCAGCGATCCTTTACACCGTGTCCCTGTACGGCCGACCCGACTTGCCCGCACCGGAGATGGCCAAGCTCGTAGAGCTGGCACAACCACTCCACCCACTGAACGAACTAGACTAGAAAAGGTGGACCGCGTACCTTGCTGGGCTACTCAACATCGCCGCCCTCGCTTTCCTATGGCTGGGGGCTTAGTATGAGGATGAGGCTTTGGGGGATGGGGGTCACTTCATAGCCCAGCATTCTGGTGGAGCCCCCAGATGTCACTGCCTGGTCGGGCGGTGACCATCAAAACACCTCACCGCCAGGCTGGGGAGGAGCAGCCTACCCCTACGAGATCCCAGCAGGCTACCCTGCCAGTGTTTGGGCGGATGGAGGAGATAGATGCGCTGGGGCAGGCTATTTCCCTCGGAACCGAAAGGACGCGCCCGGGGTTCAACGAGTAAGCCCCCTCGAAGGGCCCATCGGCCCTTGGTCGCCCCCGCTCGTCGCTCACCATCCCGCTCAGAGATTCGAAGGAGTATGCCTCCGCTCACTGCAAGTCCCCGTGGCGCCCTTACCCGTGCCCCAGGCCGTCGGCCGGGAGCCCGCTCACCCGTGACGGGGGCAATGGTGGGACCAGAGCAGCGGCACCCGACGATGCCGGAGGCAGGTTCACGAGCCCCCGCCTGAAGGGAGTCGAGAAGAAGCGCCTCCATGGGAAGGACTTGAAGGAGGAAGACGCGGAATGGCCTTACCATGTATTCCACCGCATCCGGGGGCACGACACTAGCCAGTGCTTCAAGCTCAAGGTGATTCGAATGGAACACAAAGGCCCAAAGAAACGCAAGCACGGCAACAGGCAAGGCGGTTGGCCAGGCGCCCACTCATTCGAGGACCAGAGGGAGCATTCCGAGCCAGGCCATCTAAGCATTGGCGTGGCGACCAGAGGGGACGCTTTGCCTCAGTGGACATGGGGGGCTCCGGGGACTCGGGATCCCACCCTTGGTATGCCCCTTCTTCCAGCCGGACGCTATCGAGGACGGGGACCTGGGGGCTCTAGAGGGTTACAGCTCCCACCCTCTGTATGCCCCCATCTTCTAGCCGGACGCTGTCGAGTATGGGGACCCGAGGGCTCCGGAGGGCAACAAAGCCCACACTCGGTATGCCCCATCTTCCAGCCGGACACTGTCGAGGATGGGAACCTGAGGGATCTAGAGGACTATGACGTCCACCCTCAGTACGTCCCCGTCTTCCAGTCGGGGGCTGTCAAGGACGGGGACCTAAGGGGCTACCCCCGCAAGACTCAGGCGATCACACCAGTGTGCGTCTCATGACGCTTCCTGTCCAAACATCACCCCTCCCCCTGCCAGTGAGCTGCCACCACCTCTCCACACAGAGTTGTGTGCTGATGAGATTCCTTGACGACTGCCACGCGAGTGGGGGCTAGGTACGGTGCCTATCACAGGGCCACCGCCTATCGACCTAGGGCCTAAGGTGTGAAGCGCTCAACTTGTGGAGCGGCCCCGGTAATGTTTCACCTCGACCATGGTGCCTGGTGCTCGAAGATGGCGATGCCTCGTTGACCTAGGGCCAAAAGTGTGGAGCTCTAAACTTACCGACCGACTCCGGCTTCAAGTCAACTCACTCATGGTTCCTGGCACACGAATGGGCCATCACCTTTTGACCCAGGACCTAAAGTGTCGAGGTCTGAACTTGAAGGCCTACCCGGCGATGAGTCACCCATGACCCCTGGCTCGGGACACTCGTGTGACACTCGTAGGGAACCCTAACAACACACATTTTCCCTACGGTCTCTCCCTCGGGAGGCCCACGGGGCGGCTCGTGAGGGTATCCCCCTCCAGCAGCCAAAACTCATGCTAGACCTACGGTCTCCTCCTCGGATGGGGCTATTAGGATAAGCATTGGCCCTACGGTCTCTCCCTCGGGAGGCCCACATGGCGGCTCATGAGGATATCCCCCTCCAGCAGCCAAAATTCATGCTATACCTATGGTCTTCTCCACGGAGGGGGATAACAAGAAGCATTTTCCCTACAGTCTCTCCCTCAGGATGCCCACATGCCGGCTCGTGGAGATAATCCCCTCTAGTGGCCAGACCTCGGGCCATACCCTCGTTCTTTTCGCGGGAAGCCAGGGGAACGGTATGGCCTCGCGGCTTCACTTGAGGGGCTCACGGGGCGAATCATAGGGATTCTCCCACCCAAAACAGGTGCTCCTGACCGGTGTCGGGACCTATAGCGCTGGACCTATGGACTATCTATGGCGACAAGGCTCCGGGAGGTCCATGGCCTTGCATACCCTATGCATGTGGGGGCACGTCGACACATACTCGCCACATGGTCTCCCTCATTCAGGAGGTTATGAAGCAGATAGCAAGCCCACTCTCCCTCGATGGCAGCCCCTGCAACCCCCAAGCGAGGACCCACTGCCCTTGTACTACACTACGATCTGTGGCAACGAAGACCTAAGTACGGCCTGCGAGGGCTCGCGCTCACAGCAACCTCACCATCAAGAGCCTCCGGAATGTACGTGGACCCGCACCTTCCCCCACGCGAACAGGGTCGGGAGGTATTTTGGCTAACATGTATATCACATATACCTTTGTTCATGTTCCCGACCTTCTTATCTGCCAAGTACTTTGGGCAGTTCTGCTTCCAGTGACTAGTCCCCTTGTAGTAGAAACACTCAGTGTCATACTTAGGGTCTCCTTTGGTCTTCTTCTCAGGCCTGGCAACAGATTTGCCATCCTTCTTGAAGTTACCCTTGGATTTTCCTTTCTTTCCCTCGTTGATATTATTTACAATCAACTCTTTTGGTGTTCTTTCTTTATGTCTACCTCGGTAGCCAACATCATGGTAGCAAGTTCAGTGAGCGACTTGTTCACATCACTTATCTTGTAGTTTAGCATAAACTCTATGTAACTTTCTAGGAGCAACTGCAGAACTCTATTGTCATGAGATCAGCTGGAATCTCCCATCCTAGTGCCTCAAGACGTTGAGCGTAGCGTGTCATCATGATGACGTGCTCTTCATAGGGCTATGCTCCTCCATCTTTGCGCTAAAGAACTTATCGGAGATCTCATATCTCTCAGCATGAATTTGGTCCCCAAACATAGTTTTGAGTTCCGCCACCATGACATCAGCATCAGTAAATTCAAAGAGCTTTTGGATTTCAGACTCCAGCGACTAGAGGATCGCACATCGCACAAGAGTGTACTTGTCATATTTCATGTCATACATGTCGTGCTCTTCCTGAGTCATGGTAGCTGCAGGGGCGTCACCTAATGGACCATCCAACACATAGGACTTCTTCATGCCCATGAAGATAATCCTCCAGTTGTGGTGCTAGTTGATGAAGTTAGACCCATTATCTCGCAGCTTTTCTCTATCTCGGAATGCATTGAATTGAATGCAAGGGGTTCCATGATCTACAATATATTTGCAAAGACTATTTTAGACTAGGTTTATAAAATATAGAGTTCAAGTTAATTCAAAAATCACTATGAGAACTCCCACTCAAACAAGACATCCCTCTAATCATTTTTAGTGATTACACGAACCAAATTCACTATACCACGACCGATCATCACCAGTGGTGGTGCAGCTCCAATGGCGAGCATCATATGGACATCATATCATTCATATGACTCATACTTTACCTTTCGGTTCATATTCTGAGGCCATGTATGTACATGCTAGGCTCTCCAAGGAAGAACCTTAGTATCCGCATGTGTAAAACTAGCTTACACTCGTTGTATACGAACATAGAGTCTATCACACCCAATCATTGATGGAAATATGCCCTAGAGACAAATAGTAATAAGGATTATTATCATATTTCATAATGTTTATGATTAAGTTTTATATCATGCTATAACTATATTGAATGGAAACGTCAATACATGTGTGATATATAAACAACCACGAGTTCCCAGTGAAGCTCTAGTCACTGGTTCATTGGTCAACAGATGATCAAGGTTTCCTGATCATGTGGCATTTATGCCAGTTGGAAATGGAGTCACCTCATTGTGAGAATGAGATGATGAACTAATACCCAACCTAAACATCATGACCCGATCATGTCACGAAGTTCAAGTTACAATGATTATAATAGACCTAGTGTACTATTTCTTAGACCATGAGGCCATATCAATCACTGTTACCCAAGGGTACTTTGATAGCATCAAATGTCACTCGATGAAACAGTGATCATAAAGGTGTGTTCAGGTATTTGGAGGAATAGTTGATGCAATATGCGTCAAGAGCGGGATTTTTCCATCTGTGTGATGGAATAGATACTCGAGGGCCCACTTGGAGAAGTTATATCCAATAGATGCGCAGCGTGTGATTTGATCACGGGGATATCACTTGTCCGAATGAGACAAGTAGCATTTGTTAGTAACGAGATTGAACATGACATGGTGGTGTCATTGATCAGATCTCGGACAATGCAAGTATCGAGAGACAAAAGGAATAAGGCACGACATTCATGGTTCAAACAACGAAAGATTTCGTGGAATGCACAGGGGTCACATGGCCATCCAGGTCCCTCTATTAATCATTGATGCGGGAGGGTCCTGACCCGAACCATGGGGTATCACGCTTAAGGGCTTGATGATGCTCAGAGAGTGTTTTAAGGATCGGTAGAATCACCGAAGAAAAGAGAAGAGAGAAAACTAGAAGTTTTCGGTAAGTCCGGAGGTTGTCCGAAATGAGAGGGAATGAGTTCCACATCAACGGGGATTGAATAATATATAACTGAATGTTGAATATAAGATTTAATCATTCATTTATATTTATTCAATAAAAGAAAAAAGAATCAAAAGGGCCAAATACCTAATTGGGCCAAATCTAGAGGGAAAAGGGCCCATGAGGGAAAAGACCAAAGGGAGGAGAGAGAGGGGGTGGCCGCATGGGCTTTGGGCACCCCGCGCGGGGCCCACAAGGTCCTTGGCCGGTCGGCCAAGCCCCCCTCTCCCCTCTCCCTTGTTTAGTCCCACATGGCTACGCTAGTTAGCTATGGGGGGAGGGGGTCCCCTATATAAAGAGAGGTATTTAGGCTAAATAAATACAACAATAATCAATAAAAGGTTCCCTCTATTTTGGGGAGACCTTGAATTGATTCTCTCTCTCTCCCGTGATCGTGGTCCCAAGTCCGGATCGCGCGAGCATGAGACTTCTTCACTGCGGACCACCATCGTGCTGCGGGATTCAGATCCAGGAGCTCTACTTCCGCAATAGCTGCTAGATCGAGGAAGCAGGAGTCATCGCCAGGCAATGGATGTGTGTAACTCCCTGCGAGGTGCAACACTTGGGGAACTAGGAGTCATTGTAGCCGTAGGAGCTGCCAGGACTTCAACACGACCTTGAGGTTAGCTTCGGTTTGTCTACATCAACCACGCTCTCCCGAGCGTTGGCAACACTTTTCGGTCTTCAAGGGTAAGTTCGCAAAAAGGCCCTCCCATTACTGCATTACTAATAGATAGGTCCTAGCAACTGGGGTTCTGGTCGTAGGATAAAATTTATTGTTTTCATACACGAACCCCTACAGTGGTATCAGAGCTAGATCTATGCGTAGTATTGCTAGTACGGGTAGAACACACAAGATGTAGCGTGTGGGTGTTGATCTCTTAGTTTTTACCCTCCCACGTGTACTTGTGTATACCGCAGCAATGCTTGATGAAGCGGCCCCCAACTGACTTTACGTGGTCATTGGCGAGACTGGTCCATGCTTGACATATGACTTGTACCGTATAAAGTGGCTTTGGAGGGTGTCTGTCTCCATCGCATTAGTTGGTATGCCATTTGTAATGGAGGGCCCCAAAAGGGTTGTAGTATAGACAACTACTTGATTAGTGTTGTGGTGAAAGTTCGTAGGTAAGAACAGTTCTTGTGCGAAAGCCCAATCAACCACGTAAAACGTACAAAGATAAAGTAGAGACGTCTGACTTTGTTTTACAGGGGTCATTGTGATGTGATATGGTTAAGGCAAAGGTAAAGTAGTTTACTTATGTTGCTAATTAGTAGTAGATGTTCATGGAGATGATGGACTACCACGCCGGAAGGCACCGGTACCCTGGTGCCTACGGCGCCGGAACCTGGCGCCTGAATCTGGAGGCACCAGATGAAGATCACAGCGTGAAGACGCATCACTCTTGCATTCAATGTTTATTGTTTTTATATCTTATTGTGTGCTAGTATTAGATACTCGACGATAGCCTAATAAGATGATCCCTAATTAAAATACCAATGAAAGTGTTCTCCCTTAGTGTGCACCACCAAGAGAGATCTTTGGTATGAGGCAGGCCATGATGATCGGGTGTCAAACATATCTACGTTCGCATATAGTGGGTGTAAGCCATGTTGCACAATGAATACACTAAGGTTGAGTTGGCGAGACTAGCATGTGTAGACATGGCCTCGGAACACGGATGGTTGAAAGATCGAGCGTGAGTTGCATGAATGATGTGATCGACATTTAGGCATCCACCTTTATAACTATATCACCGACCGTGACAATCAGGGGCGGTGTAGTGAATATGGATCGTGTAATCACTAGAACCCTTCTGGGGATAGGAGATTTTAGTGGAGTTATTATACTTAACTCATTTAATTATAAACTTAGTCTAAATTCCTTTTGCAATTATGAATGTAGAGATGGCTCACCGTGAAGCTTACTTTGACATTGATGAGTGGGTAGTTGGTGAGAAACTTAGACTTGATGGATCTAGCTTCCCTGGGTGGCTTGTGCGCCTGAATGATCTCCTTACTAGGAATAATATGGTAGATTACATACGCCACATGATGGAATTGGCCGAGCCTGATGGCTATGAGACCCCACGAGAGCGGGCAGAACACTACTATCACCAAGAGATGTCAACTTTCATCTAGATTATAATGTGTTATGGAATGGTGGATGAACTACATCCTCTCATGGGTGATCTTGATCCATATGTGATGGTAGATCAGCTGAGAGCGGAGTTCATATGCCATGTGCGCATGTGGAAGCACGAGCTGCTTGGAGATTTCCTTTCCATACAGATGGAGGAACACACTTGTCTAAAGAGTCACTTGGAGCGCATGCTTGATGCATACATGAGACCGGTTTACTTCATGGACTACTAGATGATTGAGTCATTTGTGATAGGCATGTTGCTTCGATCACTGCCTCCCAGCTATGAAGGACATGTCCGGAGTAGCATCATGAGTGGTGATACGGAAACACTGGATTTCCATGATTTCATATTACGTTTCAGAAACGTAAAGGTTGAACCAGTCGCCGGAGAGGTTGTCGATGACGAAGGTATATATTTGATATACTATTTTATAAATGTTATAACCTTGCAAACACATTTGGTGAAAACAGGTCCTCCTGCATGAGAGCTGCTTGCTGGAGAGGAGGTGACATTGCGTGTTGATGGCAAGCATGATGATGGTGGCCAACGACACTCTCCCACGATATTTATCATTTAGTTTATTGGTTTTGGATGATTATTGTAATTGATAGATTGTGAACTTCTTTAGTGTGTCTCACACTTCGTGAGACGATTATTCATATTGAGCTTGTAACAAACAGTTGTTCCACTTTTATGAATGATTTCTATTTGTGTTCATATCTTGTTCGATTATGTGTGAATTATCCTGGTTATGAAGCTAATCGATAATGCATGAACATTTGTAAAATATTGGAAAATTCTTTGAAAATACCCAACTTAATGATATATTCATTTTTGAATGAAACCATTGTTCAAATTCAAAGTTATATTGCTAATATGTGAAAGACATTTGTTTTCTTGTCACGTATGAATCATGCCCAAGTTCGGCAAGATAACTTAAACACCATGTATTGCATGAATACAAAGTGTTTGATGAATTGTTGAAAGAGATGTATTGTATTTCAATAAAATGGTGATTATCATTATATGATTGTTTGAATTGTGTAAACAAGTTTACCAAAGGAAACATGGACATGGAAATATTTGACATGATCAAAGTATTTCTTTATTTAAGGGTATTAAAGATAAAAGAGAATCTAATTACTATGATTTGACCAATAGTAATGAAATTCAACATTATAAGATTGGCATAAAGAAATTGTGAAACGCAATGCATTTAAAACGTTAAAATGCAAAGCTTCACAATGTGATATTAGATATCAAGTGGGTGAATAGATAGCACCGAATAAATCATTGTAGTGTAGATGTAAAGACCATAAGTTAGAAATAGTTAGCACTCAATTAGTGTAGATAGTGAACCATCTGAATTTGTGAGATCGGCGCCATATCTTGTATGGATCGTTGTAAAAGTTTTGGAGTTATTTGATATCACCAAAACAAATAGCGAATAAGTCCTTATAGAGTATTCATTGGAAACTTTAAATACGAAATCCATGGCTAGAACCAAAAGAAAGGCAAAACTAGTGTTGCTTAAATTTTGGTGCTTTTTCAAGAAAGTTTATGTTCTCGAATATGAAGCTTATGGAAGATAGTGAAAAACACGATGAGGATTCAAAACCCTACATCGGAGTGTTGAGAAGCACAACAGAAAGCGTTCCTGAATGATTCTCTTCATTAAGGAAAGAATTAATGATAATGATCATTGTGTTTTCCCCACTAGTGTTTTCACTACATATAGTAGGATTCAAAATTTACTCCACATCTTGTATGGAGATATTTGTGAATTACTTGTCATATTACCGGAATATGACATACCTACGAACTACAAAGGAAAGTAATGGTAAACTACAATTATGAGAAATCCTAGAGGCAAAAATCACTTAAGATTAGAAAGTAATTCATTGCTGAATCTTACAAGTAATGGGTTACTTGAATTTTCCAAACGACTACAAAGTCATGAAGGAAAAGGTGAATGACAAAAGCACGATCTGTCAAGAATAATGTATTGGACAAATTCAAGAGAATTTGATTTAGAAGTGCTGAAAGTCTAGTGGATTTAAGACTAGTAAGATACTAGTGTCTCATAATAAATCTCTCAGTTTGATGATTGATCAAAGATTTTAGAAGTTGTTCAAAATAGTGAGTGGATATGCAATTTGCATGAAATTGAGTGGGAGATATGAAAGTCTTCCTAAAACAATATGTGAATGCTGATATATTTTTGAGTGGGAGCAATATAAGTCTCGGAATCAAATATGTAGGAATATATTTTGAGTGGGAGCAATGGATGACTCATACTTAAATATGTTGGAAACATATTTTGAGTGGGAGCTTAAAAAGATTGATTCTTGAGTGTGTACGACACATTAAGGATGAAAGCGCAAGTACCAATAAATAATTATTTATAGGGATTAGAAGTTGAAAGTAAGTATATTACGATATTATGTAGTATTCCTAAAAGGGATTCTGAAAATAGTTTTAGAATAGGAATTGATTAAGGACCAGTCCTTAGTCACTCAAATTAGGAATAACATTTAGTTTAACATTGTTGGTTGAAAGAAAGAAAAGGATGATCATCATCCACTATGTTGAGACATAGTTTCTATCTTGAAAAACCGTGATGATAACTTAACATAATATATGATTCGAGAAGGAATGTTTGAAAGGTGATTAAGTATGAATCACAAAACGTTGAGCTAAGTCTGTCCGCGGTGTCTATTAGAGAACAGTAGACACACTTCCAAATCTATGAATGGTGACATATCTTAAAGCATAAAGGGTTATGTTATAAGGGAATGTGTTATCCTTGGAAAATTGGAAACTCCTATATGGATAATACCGACTAAAGTCAAATAGGAAGCGAGGTGATAGAACATTGGAAGTTGCACATAGTGTGCTAGTGTTTCGATTCTTACATTTATAATAATAGATAAGGGTACCATCTAAAGTGATGCATACTGTTATGGCGGGACTAGTTCATCTTTACGCAGAAGGTGTGTCCCAGGGCATAGTGCCCATGAGAAATCTCGAAGTGGCTGATATAAAGTCATTGTAGGCTCCTGGAAACGGACCTTGTTCTACTGCCATAACTATGATGCATACACAAAGATGTTATCATGTGATGATAAAGTATTAATGTCAATCAAGGTGACATTAGTAAGTTGCCAAGGATTTGGGATTGTAAAGTACATACCCAAGACTCAACCTCTTCCATGAGCAAGCATGCTAAAAGGTATCGAGATATATGGTGCCAATGATTAAGAACAAATGCAGCTAGTTTATTTGTACTGTAGTGAAAGTGGGACACTGTTGCAAATACGCCCTAGAGACAAATAGTAATATGGATTATTATCATATTTCATAAAGTTTATGATTAAGTTTTATATCATGCTATAACTATATTGAAATGAAACATCAATACACGTGTGATATATAAACAACCAGGAGTTCTCGGTGAAGCTCTAGTCACTGGTTCATCGGTCAACAGATGATCAAGGTTTCCTGATCATGTGGCATTTATGCCAGTTGGAAATGGAGTCACCTCATTGTGAGAATGAGATGATTAACTAATACCCAACCTAAACATCGTGAACCGATCATGTCACAAAGTTCAAGTTACGATGATTAGAATAGACCTAGTGTACTATTGCTTAGACCGTGAGGCCATATCAATCACTATTACCCGAGGGTACTTTGATAGCATCAAACGTCACTCAGTGAAACGGTGATCATAAAGGTGTGTTCAGGTATTCGGAGGAACAGTTGAGGCAATATGCATCAAGAGCAGGATTTGTCCATCCACGTGATGCAATAGATACTTGAGGGCCCACTCGAAGAAGTTATATCCAATAGTTGCATAGCGTGTGATTTGATCACGGGGATATCACTTGTCGGAACGAGTCAAGTAGCATTTGTCAGTAATGAGATTGAACACGACATGGTGATGTAATTGATCATATCTTGGGCAATGCAAGTATCAAGATAAAAAAGGAATAAGACACGATGTTCATGGTTCAAACGAAACATTTCGTGGAATGCAAAGGGGTCACATGGCCATCCAGGTCCCTCTGTTGATCATTGGTGCAGGAGAGTCCCGACAATGTATGGAGTATTCCTGAATGGTGGGGTATCACTCTTAAGGGCTTGATGATTCTCATAGAGTGTTTTTAGGATCGGTAGAATCACCGAAGAAAAGAGAAGAGAGAAAACCGAAAGTTTTTGGTAAGTCCGGAGGTTGTCCGGAATGAGTTCCACATCAACGGGGATTGAATAATATGTAAGTGAATTTTGAATATTGATTTAATCAATCATTTATATTTATTAAATAAAATAAAAAAGAATTAAAAGGGTCAAATACCTAATTGGGCCAAATTCGGAGGGAAAAGGGCCCGTGAGGGAAAAGACCAAAGGGAGGAGAGAGGGGGTGGCCGCATGGGCCTTGGGAATCTCGCGCGGGGCCCACAAGGGACTTGGCCAGCTAGCCAAGCCCCCCTCTCCCCTCTCCCTTGTTTAGTCCCACATGGCTAAGCTAGTTAGCTATGGGTTTTTCCCCTATATAAAGAGAGGTATTTTGGCTAAATAAATACAACAATAATCAATAAAAGGTTCCCTCTCTTTTGAGGAGACCTCCAATTGATTCTCTCTCTCTCTCTCTCGTGACCGTGGTCCCAAGTCCGTATTGCGCGAGTAGGAGACTTCTTCATCGTGGAGCGCCGTCGTGTTGCAGGATTCGGATCCAGGATCTCTACTTCCACAACTACTGCTGGATCAGGAAAGCGGGAGTCACCACCAGGCACCGGATGTGTGTAACTCCCTACGAGGTGCAACACTTGGGGCACTAGGAGTTGTTGGAGCCGTAGGAGCTACCGGGACTTCAACAGGACCTTGAGGTCGGCTTCGGTTCGTCTACATCAACCACGCTCTCCTGAGCATTGACAACACTTTTCAGTATTCAAGGATAAGTTCGCGAAAATCCCCTCCCATTACTGCATTACTAATAGATAGGTCCTGGCAACTGGGGTTCTCGGCGTAGGGTAAAATTTATTGTTTTCATACGCGAACCCCTACAATCATCATGTGGTGCTTCAAAAGGATGAACTTTCTTAATGGTGCATACTAAGGAAGAACATATTATTATCTTGATATTAGTGAGAGGGATCATCTTATAATGCTACCGCTAAGAACTAAGCAAGACATAAGCAAAATAAGATGCATAAAAAGGGATAAACATCACATGCATATATAATATGTGATATGATATGTTCCTTTCTTGCACTTGATCTCCATATTGTGCTTCATGTATGATCTCCATCATTCCACCGGCATGGCACCAAGGTCCATGGTGCCACCATCATGGCCATCTCCACCATTACAATATATCTCTCGGATATACATGAATAACACGCAAGCCGTAAAAATATAAAGACAACCATATGGCCCCTACCGGTTGTTTAACTTATAATAAATCTCATCGCATACAACAATTTTTGTATCAACGACCATATAACATCACATGCCCTGTAAAAGCAAGTTAGACATCTCTAATTTATTTTTGCATATTTTACATGGCTTTGGGATTTCTAGGAAAGAACCGCTCTACTTACGAACTTCAGCCACAACAGTGATAATAAAATTATTAGCAAACCGTTGTAAATTAGATCATGACTATGCTGGGAGAGACAGACACCTGTTGATCCACTTATACAATACAAGTTTCATGTCAGCGTGGGACAAGTCTCATGTGCAAGGACATGTAAAGTTAGTCCATGCCGCTTCATCCCAACATGCCACCATGATCCAAATTTACGCAAGTATGAAATAACAAGATCATCAACGCCGACATCTCTATGTGTTCTAACCGTACAAAGCATCTACGCATAGGAATAACTCTGATACCACTAATGGGGTTCGTTGCATGGAAAACAAAAAAAATCCTACAGTTGCAACTACCAAGATCCAATCTAGGCGACACTTGTAACGGTTTCAGATGGACTCACCCTTGAAGGTCGTAAAGCAGGATAACGTTCCTGCAAACAAATATGGTTGTCGACTGCGACCAGTAGGTGGGTGTAGCCCGATGGGGCGGTTTTGAATTGACCCACCATGTCGATGCCCCAAACAGTGAATGGCCATGTGATGGGGATGTTCTTGAGGGCTGAACCAGGGATATGCGTCTGGCTGGCGTATTTCTAGCACCCGACGCAGCGCTTGACGATGTCGATTGCGTAGGCGTGTGTGGTGAGCTAGTAAAAGTCGTGGTGCATGGCTTTGGCGACTAGCAACCTTGCGCCAACATGGTGGACGCATTCTCCGTCATGGATGTCTTGTAGGATATTGCGACCCTCTTCCGGTTGTACGCAACATTGGTACATGCCTATCATGTTGCGCTTGTGGAGCTCACCATTGATGATGACGAAAGACCTACAGCGGCGCATGATCATCCGTGCCTCAGTCTCGTCCTTGGCAAGGATCTTGTGCTCGAGGTAGGTGACGTAGGGTGCGGTCCAGTCGCTGGGTTTGTGACCATGGCGACCAGAGCAGACTCGGGATGCAGCGGTATCCCGATGTTGATCTCCTTTGGAGGGGAGATCGAAGGCTTGTTGATGATGTCAAGGAAGATGCCCGGTGGTGGTGTTTGGCGAGCCGATCCGATGCATGAGAGTGTGTCGGCCTCTTCATTCTTCCAGCGATTGATCCACTCGACGGAGTAGCCGATGAAGTAGCCCCCGAGCTGGTCCACCGCATGGTGGTATGCTATCATGTTAGGGGTGACTGCATCGTAGGTGCCAGCGACTTGTGTAGCGACGAGGTCAGAGTCGTCGTAGCACTTGAGGCAATTGATGTTCATCTCCTTGGTGGGCTGCATGCCATGGAGGAGGGCCTCATACTCAGCCATGTTGTTGGTGTAAGGCGTGAAGTTGAGTTGCAACATGTATCGGAGCATGTCGTCTTTGGGGGAGGTGAGAATTATCTCGGTCGCAGCGCTGTCCGAGTTCTTGGATCCATCGAAGTGGAGGGACTAGTAGTGGAGGCAGGGCAGCATCTCAGGCTGCTGTGTTTCTTCCCAGTCAGCTAGGAAGTCAGCCAAGGCTTGTGACTTGATGGCCTTGCACGGCTCATACTTGATGTTGTGGATGCCGATTTCGACAACCCACTTGGAGACTCGCCCAGTCGCGTCGCGGTTGCGGATGATGTCCTATAGCGAGGTGGAGGAAACCATGATAGGATGCTCCTAGAAGTAGTGAGGGAGCCTCCATTGGGCTCGGAAGACCATGTAAACCAGTTTCTAGTACTATGAGTAGCATTGCCTCTAATCGGTGAGGACCTCACTGATGTAGTAGACAGGGCACTGCATGGGGCGCTCCTTATCCTCTTCAGGTCGTTCGACGACCATCACGGCGCTGACGACTCGACTGGAGGCCGTGACGTAGACGAGCATTAGCTCCTTGTCCATGGGAGTAACAAATACTGGTGCCGCGAGCAGTACCTCCTTATGTGCTTTGAGTGCACTTTTGGCCTCGCTGTCCCACACAAATGTGGGGTTCTTCCGTATCAATCGGTAGAGAAGCATTGCCTTCTCACCGAGCCGGGGGATGAAGCGACTGAGGGCTGCGACTCGCCCTGCCAAGTTCTGGACATCAAGCAGGCACTCGGGCTTCCCGAGTCGCGTGATGGTGTTGATATTGGAGGGGTTGGCCTCAATTCATTGTTTGGAGACCACGTACCCCAGCAGCTGACCGATGGGCACACTGAATGTGCACTTCTTTGGGTTGAGCTTGATTTTGTACTTCCACGGATTCGTGAAAGTTTTGGCCAGATCAGCGAGTAGGTCGCTCTGGCGAGTCAATTTCACCACCATGTCGTCGATGTAGACATGGATGTTGCGACCAATTTGGCTCGCTAGACACTCCTGCATACACAGTTGGTAGGTCACACCGGTGTTCTTGAGGCTGAACATCATTGCGGTGTAGCAGAAGGCTCCGAACAGCGTGATGAAGGCTACTTTCTCCTCATCCTCGATGGCCATTTTGATCGGATTGTGGCTAGAGTATGTGTCGAGGAAGCACAACGACTTGGACCCCGCGGTCGAGTTGCTGATATGGTCAATGCGCAGGAGGACGAACTCCTCCTTTGGGCAAGCACTGTTGAGGTTGGTGTAGTCGATGCACATCCTCCAGGTGTTGTTCTTCTTTAGAACCAGGACTATATTGGCCAGCCACTTGGAGTTCTTGATTGGCCGAATGAATCCTGTGGTGAGTAGTGATGTCTACACACTTCTATTCTTGTAGACAGTTGTTGGGCCTCCAAGTGCAGAGGTTTGTAGAACAGCAGCAAGTTTTCCCTTAAGTGGATCACCCAAGGTTTATCGAACTCAGGGAGGAAGTGGTCAAAGGTATCCCCTCTCAACCAACCCTGCAATCAAGATACAAGAAGTCTTTTGTGTCCCCAACACACCCAATACACTTGTTAGGTGTATAGGTGCACTAGTTCGGCAAAGAGATAGTGAAATACATGTGGTATGGATAATTATAAGTGGTAACGATGATAGAAGATAGCTTGATGGCGTGGAAAAGACTAAAGGCAAACTGAAATACAGAAGGAAGCAAGCAAACATGTAACAAATCTAGTAGCAAACGGTGTTTCAATGCTTAGAAACAAGGCCTAGGATCATACTTTCACTAGTGAACATTCTCTCATAAATATATTGTCTTCATGATACTACTCTTAACTACTCTCTGGTTGGACACTCTAATCAATGGTAGGGCTATAACAGCACTCCTCAAAGTAAGCCTTTCCCATCTAGAAAACCCCACACTATCACCTTGAGCACTAGATGGTTCCAAAAAACACCACAATTTCATAAAGACATCCAACTCCAAATATAACTCATAACAAGTATTTGTAATCTCTAGCCTAAGTGCCACCATGGTGTGCACGCTGTCACTTTCACACACATGGGGAGAGCAGAGATCTATTAAAGAACTTGAGTAGCAAGGTAGATCTATAGATTACAAGCTCATGATCTCAATAAGATCATGCATAGAGAGAGAGATGAACACATAGCTACCGGTAGAACCCTTAGCCTCGAGAGAGAACTACTCCCTCCTCGTCATGGGAATCAGCAACGTCGATGGAGATGGTGGTGGAGATCGATGGAGATGGCTCCGGGGGCACTTCCCTGTCCCGGCAGGGTGCTGGAACAGAGACTTTCTGTCCCTCGAATCTCCCATTCAGTGGCGGCGGCGCTGTGAACTTTTCGTGGATTTCTAATTGACTATTTAGGGTTTTGGTATCGGGAGGCTCTTATAGGTGAAGGAGGCAAGGTCGGTGGCCGGCCAGGGGGCCCAAACCATGCCTTGGTGCGGCCTGGGGGTACCCGCGCCTGGGGGGTGTGGCCACCCTGTGGCCCCTCTCCGACTCTCCTTCTAGCTCTGTGAGTCTTCCGGGAAAATAGTAACTTTGGCTTTTGTCCCGTCCAATTTCGAGAATATTCATTTTCTGCCTTCCTGGAACCAAAAACAGCAGAAAACAGGCAACTGGCACTGTGGCATCTTGTTAATAGGTTAGTCCAAGAAATCATATGAAAAGTACTCCAAAGTTGGAACAAAACACAAGAAAGTAGATAAAACCAAGCATGGAACATCAAAAATTATAGATACATTTGCAATGTATCAACATCCCCAAGCTTAACTCCTGCTCGTCCTCGAGTAGGTAAGTGATAAAAAGAAAGAATAATTTTTGAGATGACATGCACCATCAAAGACTTGATCAAAGTATTTGTAAAACATTCAAAGCTGGGATCATAGTACTTTAATCATAGCATGAAAGACAAAGTTCTAGCAATAAGACAAAGAAACTATGATGCAACATGAAAAGGCACAAACAAAAGATTCATGAATAACAATGCTTTGCAAGACGTTTGTTTGTTTCACATAAAGAAAACATACCATAATAGTATTCAGCTTGTCCCTCATAGAGTAGCAAACATAAATGCATAGGACACCTTCAAAGTTCATAAGAGTGACTAGATACAAATATAGAAAACTAAAAATATGCCACCAAACAACAGTACAGGTGCAGTACCTCGCACAATTTAAATTAAGCAGTAAAGCATGGCATAAGTACAGGATAGTAATAAAGCCCCAAACTAATTGTGGCCCCCGGTACAATACTTTGAAATCAGGTACTAATCGATGGGGGTGCCCACACACCCCACCTGTGGTTAGCGCGCTCGATATCGGAACAGGTGCCAAGAACTCGGGGTCCTACGGGACACAAGTGGACGGTTAACAACCAAATAACATCTATTGCCCACCTGTGCCTCTGCATTTACCTACTTCCATTTTTAGTTATTAAACGGTAAGTATAGCCATGATCATCTCCAACATTAAACCTGCGGCAATACTCCAACAACTGTGGTACTTGACGACACGCAACAGCACTTGAGCAAGCGACTACGACGCGCAAGTCCAACTATCTACCAATCAACAGGTAATAGGATGTGTCCAAGGCAATATAAGGCTGCAAGGGATATCACGGGTACGAAAACTAGAGCATCGCAACACAGATAGCAATAGATCAACAGGAGGGAATAAATACTATAAAAGTAAGATAGGTAGAAAGGGGGAGATGCTCGCCTAAAAAACATTGCCGAAGGTTCATCCGAAGATCGGGTCGACACTCGCATCAACTCATCGTCCTAACCCGTGAAGAAGCAAAGCACTAGCACAAACACCGGATGCACTATTTAATTATTACGGCAAAAGATCGGGCATGATGCAGGCATGATGAATGGCATGGCAAGGATGCGATGCAATTAGATCATATTAAGCGGAACCGGGGGTCCCAACAATTTAATTAAACGGTTCAAGTTATTTATCTACCCCGCAAATTAAATGTTGGATTAGCAAGACAAAACATGGCTTCGGTTCGCTATGCCAATTTAAATGGAGTCCGGAATAAGACAAAGATATTCCGCATATAGACTCCATATTTAATTATGAGGTGAATCGGCATGATGCCCCCAAACCACAGACAAGTATGCATGCATGAACAATTTAATATGCATCAGTTGATAATGTAATATTATAAAAATAGGGTCTCGGATAAAGGGGTCACACATTTAAGGTTCGGCAAACTTGGGCTCTGAGGGGTTCGGGGTTCGACAGGGGCGGAAACGGCTCGACAGGATCGGTCTCGGATAACGGAAGTAGATCTTGTCGCATCCGGGAAGAAGACCTTCCAGATCTTGTATTCCTTCTGTTCAAGTTGGTGCTATCTTTTCTGTAGCTATTGAATCTTGCAGTTGATCTCCGTAATCTTCCTTCATATCTTTCCAGTGGCTTGGTACTTCCGACATGACGACAACAACATCATCATTATCTATCTTGGATCCGGTGAATCGTTTGCATCTATCCTTGTTTTCTAACAGAGTTCCATGAGTTATCCTTGTCAATACCTTCAGTCTGTTTCGGTAGTTGGGTTGCATGGTTTTCTTATTCATGTGCGGAGTAATGCTTTGAGTGCGGGATGGAGTAGCTACCATACCACTACTCTTATCATTCGCTCTTGAACATTGAATTGGTGAACTAATGTGATTTCACTCATTCCACGGAAGTTAGAAGTGGCCTTTATCCCTCGATACTTTTACTTCCGTCCTTGTTTTTCCGGAGTGCTCTCTCGAAGAAAGTAATCAATAATCTCTTGTTGGTGATCTCACCCTTTCTACACGGAGCAAAATCCTCAATTATCTGGTGGAAACAAACGCAAACTCTTTTCTGTCCTCGTCATTCTACCAGTGCTCGACATCCCCAAACAAGATGAAAGGAAACTATCTCTCTCTTTGTTTCATCAATTCTTTTTCTGTGGTAAAGCCAATTATGGTTGATGCCATTAGCCGCAAATCTATTGCGTTAGCCTCAAGGCTAAACAAAGCAATAAGTATATCTACAATATACTCCGGATCCTCCATATGCTTTGCTTCTCGGGATTCCACCAAGATCTGGTTTCACATCCGTCTCTGGAAGATATATCCGTGCACCTCAATTGCGTGATCCTTTGGGTTCTTACCGGCGCAACAAGAATTTAATCCGACGATGTCTAACTAAATCTTTCTGTTGATATCAAGGGACTCTATTGTTTGAAGGCAATATTGTTTCCGAACTTCATTTCTCAAAATCCGAGAGAATATACGATGCTATTGTCATAGTGGTTCAAAACCTCTCCAATCTAGCTCTTTTCTTCCGGCGAGACAAAGATTTCATCATCTCTAGTATCAATAAATCTTTAATCTTAATGGTGTGTCTTTATTTATCCATGATACATCATCTTGTCCCTTCTTTCACAAGTGGTTCTATTCTTTTATCATGTTTCTTCAGAAAACCGGAGCTATGTCCATCCTATCCTTCTTGTATCACGACAATACTTCAACTCTTCTAACCCGTTCTTTCTCAAGCAAAACGCAAGACTCGCAACAAGTCTAGCAAGTTTTGCAAGGTGTAGTGGTCGCACATTCCGTTCTTCATCATCTTGGGAACGTGAGGGTCACCTTCGTTCCAACACCCGCCTCTCCTTGTGTTGTTTTCTTTTTCCTAGGAATCTCGGGGCGAGATTCTTGTTTAGTGGGGGAGAGTTGTAGAATCCCAATTGTCTAAAAATTGCAATGCTACTAGCCTAGTCTATATAAATGCTACTTCATACATATAATTGTTGCATCATAATTATATCATGCTCATGTCATCATGCCACCTTGCATTTGAGCATCATATAAAACCCCTTTTTGTTTGGTACTTATCTCATATGCATTGTTAATTGTATTTGCCTCTTGATATTGTATTTGGTTCTTGATATATTGTTTAATGCCCAAGTTGAGTTGGGGGCATATCTTTTATTCCACTCCACCACCTTTTCTTTCACCACCTTATAATTCCACCATCCAACTAAATATGAGCTTTGCACTTTATTTGAGTTTACCTCTAGCTCATGTGGGTTGGGATGGATCCAATTCTTTTCCACATGCTCTCATCTTAGCATCATGTTGTTTTCACATTATTGATATATGAGAGCCACATGGCCACCTTTGCATGCCTTGTGAGTGGAACCCTTTTCCTAGCTTCCATATGGGTTATTATGGAGTTATGCTCATGTGGGGATATTTTGGGAATAGTAAGCATCTAGTGGAATATACACACTAGCAAGTCCCAATTATAATCAAATGTGATCATCTCCATCTACTCCACTTGGAGCTTTCTTCTAAAATCTTTTGCTTGGCTTATTCCACTTTTGGACATGCATAAGAATAATGCCATGTTTATTAATTTGTTTCACAAGGTTAAAACATGGCATTAATTATTTTTGCATGGGCCATGCAACCATCTCCATCTTTGGTCCTCCTTGTTTTAGTTGGATTTTTGGGTGAACCATCTCATCTCTCATCTCTCTCTCCCTCTCCTTTCTTTTGGCTTGATCTTGTTTGAGTCTGCTAAACCCTACACCTTTTCCACATGTTCTTGTTGGATCTATTTTGGTGCATGCAAGCATCTAAAATTCTAACTCTAATCCTAGACCTACCTCACCCTCTTCTTTTCACCTATGTCGAGCCCTCTCTCTCTAGCAAACCCTAAAACCCCTTTCTCTCTAGCTCCTCTCTCTCCAAACCTCTACCCTAACTGAGCTGCCAGGCAAGCACTACCACATGCTTGCATACATATAGTACCTATTGCCTCTATCTTATTCTTGCATCATTGAGTCGCGATTGCATTAAATTGAATCCCAAGTATTGCATAGCCTTTACTTTTAAACCCCACCGAAGCTTGTTCCTCCATCCCATGAGCCATTACTACAGGAGTTGTTTGAGCCATGCGAGTCATAGAACAGCATGTGTAGGGTATGTGAGTGTCTGATGGATAACGAGGTACCTAAACAACTTAACCTGAGTAGTAATGGGATAACTAATGAAAGTGGCATCGGTGAGCCATATTTGCTATTTGGTTTTTCAGGCTCACTTGTGTCCGTAGGACCCCGTACTTGATTCTGTTCCTTGAATATTCGCTATCCACATCCGGGAGGCTTATGAACCCCGAGCAGGAGCTTGATTCATTCTTATTTCTTGGGGCCACAAACTAGTTTGAGGTTTTATTTACTATCCTGTACTTATGCCATGCTTTCTTGCTTTATTTAAATTGTGCGAGGTCTTCGCTCTTTGTTAGAAAGCGGAGTGTTTTCGCAGTGTCGACAAGCCCATCACATTTTCGGGTTCCATCGTTTACAGCCATTGGCGCAAACCTTGAGTCCGTCTCGAGTCGGCCAACTTCGTCTGGTAGCTTAATGGGGTGGCCCCCTGAAATATTTCTGAATCCTGTGATCGCTTTGTCGTGACTGCCTCGTTGGGTTTTGATTTGGTTTTTTTCGAGGTTGATCGAGTGTGTGTTGCTATTTGTGCACCCCTGCAGGGTAAAACTTTCTGAAAGCCGTGTCCACGGTTATGGACGACTTGGAGCACAGTTTCTCGATCATAGACAAGCATAACTAAAGTACCGCTTTTAATTTGACTAAGTACCGGACTAGTAAATAGCGCAACACTCATGGAATGGATAATAAAACTGCCAACGGATGGGGGGTTGTTCGTCCGCTTCCTCGTCGGTAAGCGAGGAGGAGGATGGATCTGTTGATATTACCTTTATAACTGTTGTTATTAATTCACGGACATCCGTCTATCTCTGGTTAGGCGGATGGTTAGCGAGTATCTATAGAATCGTTAGGGTTTATCTTTTGCTGCAATTGCGTCACCCCAGGTTGTGTCCCCTTTAGAGGCATAAAGACTTGGTGAGTACCCCTAGGGTCTCACACGATAAATTGTTTGATTCAGATGAACAGGTGAACCCGCAAGATGGATACTGGGTGGAGGAGATGGACGATGTGGGCAACGATCATTCGGTGTAGAGATTCTGGGAACGGGGATCCGTGAGATCTGTGGGCAGGATGTGTTTATTTATGGGGCATCTTATGCCGATTTGCTTCTTATCCGTACTCGGATTTTGTCTTCCGCTTCCGCCTGATACTCTGATGTTTGATGTATGAGGAGATATCCTAAACTATTATATCTATCTAGGATTTTTGGATCTTGCCGTATGGCGTTGCTATATTTCCTTCTAAAACCCATGCATATTGCCGTATGGTTAATTTAAATAGAGTAGATCCATTGTTAGTGGTGTCGAATTGTGGCGCCCCGCAAAACCACTACTAGAAAATCGCGTTGTTTTTGTGCATTGCACCATCATGACATCGGCATGCATATTGTTTGTTTAAAAACTATCTTTCTAAAAGTGTATTTTTGTTTTCTAGATATTCCCCTTTGTTCAAACTAAAACCCTCGGTCTGACCGAATCTTTTATTTGCCTAAAAACAATTTACGAAAGTGTTTTTAAAATAAAAATAAATAATTTCGTGGGGAGGCAGCCAGATGACCAGGCCCAAGGCCCAGTCAAAGGCCACCTACAACCCACTAGAATAAACCCTAAACCAAACCAACCCCAACCACCCTAACCCTAGCTACCACCAAACCCACCCCACCCAGACCCTCCCTGCCGCCGCCGCATGCAAGCAAGCGCCCAGCCGCCAGCGCCCACACACACCACGCACGCCTACACGCGCGCGCCTGCCCATTCCCCCACCCCACCTGGGCACGTTCCCCAACACACCCGACCAACCGACACCCACCGCCCAGACCGGCCCCACCTGCAGCGACGCACTCCACCCACCCCGACCCTGCTCGCCCTGTGTCCCCTCCACGCGACCCTCTCCCGCTCGCGCCTCCCCCGTCAGGCTCCGCCGCCCTGGCCCGACGCCCCGCCTCGCCGGCCCCGCGGTCAACCTCGACGCTGCCGCGTCTTCCCCCTCCGGTGTCGCATCTCCTCGGCTGTGGTCGTCCTCGACTCGGCCTCACCTTCCTCGCCGACCTCGCCGAGATCTGCCCCGCCGCCTCGCGCCGGTCGGTCTCGCCTCCGTCCTCCGGTCTCCCCCTTCTCCTCCCGAGCTCGCCCTCCGCGTCGGCGAGCCCGCCTCCCTGCTGCCTCTGCTCCGCTCGTCTGCGGGCATCGCCGAGCACCTCGTCGGCCCCAAGCTCCTCCGTCCCCGTCCTCCGTGCGGCTTCCCCGCCTCCGTCCGGCCCCGCGCGCCTCTACGTTGTCACCGCCAAGAGCTCCCCTCGCCGCCGTTGACCGCCTCCTCCTCGGCCTTTCCCGCGCCGTCACCGTCTCTACCCCGGCGGCCGCCTCGGCAGCACTGCCCTCAGCCCGAGCCCCACCTTGCCCTCCCGTGGCGTGTCGCGGCCCCGTGTCCGCTTCCCCCGCACGTCCTCCTCGCCCTGCTCCGGCACCCTCCTTGTCGCCGAGCTTGGCCCTTCTCCTCCACCTCGCGCGTGCGTGCCTGCAACAGGAGGAGCACGATGCCACTTCTTTGGTTGCGGTACAAGTCAGTAGAAGCACAGTGCATGGACGTGGCCTCCTGTGTGTGTCCCCCTGCCTCCAAGGGTTCATCCGGCGATGCCTTTTTGGATACAGGAATCCCAAGTCTGCTAGCTAGATTGCTTGTGTTTTCTATGTGAAGCCCAAGTCCAAGACAAGACCATGTGTTCCCAAGTTCCTCTCAAGATCATCGTGGCCACTAGGGTACCATCCGATAATCGCCTGTGTCGAAACTCAAGTACTGCACCTTCAATCGAGCCGAAACCTCAAGATCTCCGACATGGATAAGATGACCGGACCCCGAAGACCGAACCCGACCAGCCAAGTTCTTCCACTCGGATCCGAGGACACCGAGACCCCGGTGCGACAAGTACTCCTTCCCGGATGCCAAGTTCGCCGAGAACCCGGATGCCAAGGTCACCGACACGGAACGACAAGACCTCCTTCCCGCACCGATGCCGACGACGTCGCACGCCAAGTTCTTCTTCCCGAACGCCAAGACCGACTCGATGGCGCGGACCCGACAAGATCTTCGCAATGACAAGATCGACACCGACCAGGGCGGATCCGATGTGCCCCCGACGCCAACCAAGTTCTTCTTCTCGGATGCAACAAGATCGACTTCCGTTGTCCGAGACCGATCTCGTTGAGCCGTTCTCCCGTCGAACCCTGAGACCGACCCTGAACCCCTCGGAGCCCAAGTTCGCCGAACCTTAAATGTGTGACCCCTTTATCCGAGACCCTATTTTTATAATATTACATTATCAACTGATGCATATTAAATTGTTCATGCATGCATACTTGTCTGTGGTTTGGGGGCATTATGCCGATTCACCTCATAATTAAATATGGGGTCCATATGCGGACTTTTCCAGTCTTATATTGACCCCATTTAAATCTGTGTAGTGAACCGGTGATATATTTTGCCATGTTAAGACAAGATTTAAATTGTGGGGCTTCTAAACAACATGAACCTATTAATTAATTGTCGGGGCCTCGGTTCCGCTTAATATGACCTAAATGCATCGCATCTTGCCATGTCATGCATCATGCATGCATCATGCCCGATCTTCTGCCGTAGTATTAAATAGTGCATCCGGTGTTTCTTCTAGTGCTTTGCTTCTTCACGGATTAGGCCGATGAGTTGATGCGAGTGTCGACCTGATCTTCGGATAAACCTTCGACAATGTTTTTCAGGCGAGCATCCCTTCCCCTTCTACCTATTTTGCATTTTTAGTCTTTATTCCCTCCTGTTGATCTATGGCTATCTGTGTTGCGATGCTCTAGTTTCGTGGCCGTGATATCCCTTGCAGCCTTAAATTGCCTTGGACACATCCTTATTACCTGTTGTTTGGTAGATAGTTGGACTTGCGGCGTCGTGATAAACTTGCTCAAGTCTTGTTGCGTGTCGTCAAGTACCTCAGTTGTTGGAGTGTTGTCGCATGTTTAATGTTGGAGATGATCATGGCTTTAATTATTGTTTAATCACTAAAATTAAAGTAGGTAAATAATGCAGAGGCACAGGTGGGCAATAGATGTTATTTGGTTTTTAACCGCTCACTGGTGTCCCGTAGGACCCCGAGTTCTTGACACCTGTTCCGAGATCGAGCGCGCTAACCACAGGTGGGGTGTGTGGGCACCCCCATTGATTAGTACCTGATTTCAAAGTATTGTACCGGGGGCCACAAGTAGTTTGGGGGTTTATTACTATCCTGTACTTATGCCATGCTTTACTGCTTTATTTAAAATTGTGCGAGTCTTGCACCTGTCTTTATTTAGGGAAGCGGAGTGTTTTCGATGTCGACAAGCCCAGTCACATTTTGGGTTCCCGATCGTTTACAGCCATGGCGCAAACCACGAGTCCGTCTCGAGAACCGGCCAACCGTTGCGGGTAGCTTAGTGGGTGGCCCCATGTACTTGCTTTGGGTGCAGGAAGCGTCATGACTTAGGCCCGCCGACATACCGATGGGTGTATGTTAACGATCGGCAAAAAGGGTCGAAGTGCGTGTGGATACTTTGGTGCACCCTAGGTTAAATCTTTTCGAAAAGCCGTGTCCGCGGTTATGGACGACTTGGAGCACAGTTCTCGATCATAGACAACTATAACTAAAGTTTACTGTTATAATTTGACCTGTATCTGATATGAATAGTAATCAGCTTCACTACAACGGAATGGCTAAATAAAAGTACCAACAACTGCTGGGTTTGGGATATTTCATGCTAATTGTATCTGACTAGTAAGTGTTGCAACTACAACGGAATGGTTAACTAAAAGTGCCCACTGCTTAGTATATCAGGATGACTATCTATACCTGACTAGTAATTGATGCAACGATAACTGAATAAATAAAACTGCCAACGGTGTGAGTTCCTCGGTTGACTTCCTCGTTTGGTCTCGAGGGGGAAACACCAGGAGGGGTATGTTTGGTGGTAGTATCAGGTTGGTTCCGAATAGGTCTTTCTTATCTCTCTCTGATAGCCGACAGTTGTATCAAGTCTCTATAGGTTGTTCAGTGCATGCCGCGCTGCCGCTCAGTCCACCATACCTATGTAGGCGAGGACCGCCGAATTCTAGTCTCGCCGTGTCTTGGCCTCGATCTTGACCGCTCTCTTTTTCCTTTGCCCTTTGTCGGCACCCCTTTTGTTTAAGCAGGTTTTGAGATCGACGTCGTTAGCAGGGTTACCCTTCCGGCTTGGCCTGGGCAGGGTTATGGACGCCATTGGTTATTCTTCAGGGCTCTTAGCCCCATTTGCATCTTGTCCATAGTCGGACGCTCTATAGTTTTCAAGGTGATTGGATCTTTGTACTGTATATTTGTATTCTTGACTCATGGAGTCGTGTAGTATATATATCTGTTTTGTGGGTTCCATCGTGGACTATTGTGTAATGATATTACTTCGTTTTCCACCCGCACGAAAGTGCCTGGTGGGCACCTTTGAATCGTTTCTATGCGGGTTTTGGCGGGATTCGCTGAAACTTGCATAGGGCCGATTCTGAGGGTGTTACAGAGTGGTATCAGAGCCCAGCAGTTGCGATACCCCACAAGTCCAGCCTGTAGGATAACCTAGCTAACGGCCGAAGTAGAGTGTCAAAACTATTTTTGCAAAATCGGTTGGATAGATCTGATTAGGTCTGCTTTTACTCCTTACCCCTCTGCTATTCTCCTCTTACCTCTGCGTGTTTTGAATCCACTCTCTTACCTTTCTTCAAGTCCAGGATTTCTCGTGGTTGGGTTCCGTCGTACCTTCAGGGTTTCGCTTCCTCCTTTGATAACGGTGTTCTACCATCCGGTGTTCATGCTATCTGAGGAATCCGTCTTCTGTGGTACCATTCTTTGTTCCTCGTTTGTGCCTTCCGTTGTTTCGGCGGCGACATCATCTCGACAGATCCGATCTGATGCGCATCACTCCTTTGTTTTTGAACCTCGATTGTCGAGATCTTCAGTCTGATTCTGAGAATGGTTGCACGCTTTTCTACTGATTATGCAGAGTAATAGTTTGGGTGCGTGATGGATTGGCCCCCATGCCGACTACCCTTCCTATTCGCTCTTGTACATTGAAGTGGGATAGGCCGCATCTTTTCTCTCCTTCTATCGAAGTTAGAGGTGGCTTTATTTGTGGATATCTCTGCCTTCGTCATTTGTTTCCGGAGTGTTCTCTCGACGATCACGGACAACGACCTCTTGTTAGTGGTGTCGCGAGGATCTACATGAAGCGAGAAGACGCAGGTCATCGACCTTCCTTCCGGTACCATGAGGCGGATCTCGAGGGCGAGATCCATTGTTAGTGGTGTCGAATTGTGGCGCCCCGCAAAACCACTACTAGAAAATCGCGTTGTTTTTGTGCATTGCACCATCATGACATCGGCATGCATATTGTTTGTTTAAAAACTATCTTTCTAAAAGTGTATTTTTGTTTTCTAGATATTCCCCTTTGTTTAAACTAAAACCCTCAGTTTGACCGAATCTTTTATTTGCCTAAAAACAATTTACGAAAGTGTTTTTAAAATAAAAATAAATAATTTCGTGGGGAGGCAGCCAGATGACCAGGCCCAAGGCCCAGTCAAAGGCCACCTACAACCCACTAGAATAAACCCTAAACCAAACCAACCCCAACCACCCTAACCCTAGCTACCACCAAACCCACCCCACTCAGATTCTCCTCGCCAAGATGCAAGCAAGCCAGCCCGCCATTAGCCACACACCACGCACGCCTACACGCGCGCGCCTGCCCATTCTTCCACCCCACCTGGGAACGTTCCCCAACACACCCGACCAACCGACACCCACCGCCCAGACCGGCCCCACCTGCAGCGACGTACTCCACCCACCCCGACCCTGCTCGCCCTGCGTCCCCTCCACGCGACCCTCTCCCGCTCGCGCCTCCCCCGTCGGGCTCCGCCGCCCTGGCCTGACGCCCCGCCTCGCCGGCCCCGTGGTCAACCTCGACGCTGCCGCGTCTTCCCCCTCCGGCGTCGCATCTCCTCGGCTGTGGTCGTCCTCGACTCGGCCTCACCTTCCTCGCCGGCCTCGCCGAGATCTGCCCCACCGCCTCGCGCCGGTCGGTCTCGCCCTCCTCCGTCTCCCCTTCCTCCGAAGCTCCTCCGTGTCGGCGAGCCCGCCTCCCTGCTGCCTCTGCTCCGCTCGTCCGCGGGCATCGCTGAGCACCCCGTCGGCCCCGAAGCCTCCGTCTCCTTCAAGGCTTCCCGCCTCCGTCTGCCCCAAGGCCTCTACGTTGCCACCGCGAAGAGCTCCCCTCGCTGCCGTCGACCGCCTCCTCCTCGGCCTTTCCCGCGCCGTCACCGTCTCTACCCCGGCGGCCGCCTCGGCAGCACTGCCCTCGGCCCGAGCGCCACCTTGCCCTCCCGTGGCGTGTCGCGGCCCTGTGCCCGCTTCCCCCGCACATCCTCCTCGCCCTGCTCCGGCGCCCTCCTCGTCGCCGAGCTTGGCCCTTCTCCTCCACCTCGCGCGTGCGTGCCTGCAACAGGAGGAGCACGATGCCACTTCTTCGGTTGCGGTACAAGTTAGTAGAAGCACAGTGCACGGACGTGGCCTCCTGTGTGTGTCCCCTGCCTCCAAGGGTTCATCCGGCGATGCCTTTTTGGATACAGGAATCCCAAGTCTGGTAGCTAGATTGCTTGCGTTTTCTCTGTGAAGCCCAAGTCCAAGACAAGACCATGTGTTCCCAAGTTCCTCTCAAGATCATCGTGGCCACTAGGGTACCATCCGAAGATCGCCTGCGTCGAAACTCAAGTACTGCACCTTCAATCGAGCCGAAACCTCAAGATCTCCGACATGGATAAGATGACCGGACCCCGAAGACCGAACCCGACCTGCCAAGTTCTTCCACTCGGATCCGAGGACACCGAGACCCCGGTGCGACAAGTACTCCTTCCCGGACGCCAAGTTCACCGAGAACCCGGATGCCAAGGTCACCGACACGGAACGACAAGACCTCCTTCCCGCACCGATGCCGACGACGTCGCACGCCAAGTTCTTCTTCCCGAACGCCAAGACCGACTCGATGGCGCGGACCCGACAAGATCTTCGCAACGACAAGATCGACACCGACCAGGGCGGATCCGATGTGCCCCCGACGCCAACCAAGTTCTTCTTCTCGGATGCGACAAGATCGACTTCCGTTGTCCGAGACCGATCTCGTTGAGCCGTTCTCCCGTCGAACCCTGAGACCGACCCTGAACCCCTCGGAGCCCAAGTTCGCCGAACCTTAAATGTGTGACCCCTTTATCCGAGACCCTATTTTTATAATATTACATTATCAACTGATGCATATTAAATTGTTCATGCATGCATACTTGTCTGTGGTTTGGGGGCATTATGCCGATTCACCTCATAATTAAATATGGGGTCCATATGCGAACTTTTCTAGTCTTATATTGACCCCATTTAAATTTGTGTAGTGAACCGGTGATATATTTTGCCATGTTAAGACAACATTTAAATTGTGGGGCTTCTAAACAACATGAACCTATTAATTAATTGCCGGGGCCTCGGTTCCGCTTAATATGACCTAAATGCATCGCATCTTGCCATGTCATGCATCATGCACGCATCATGCTCGATCTTCTGCCGTAGTATTAAATAGTGCATCCGGTGTTTCTTCTAGTGCTTTGCTTCTTCACGGATTAGGCCGATGAGTTGATGCGAGTGTCGACCCGATCTTCGGATAAACCTTCGACAATGTTTTTCAGGCGAGCATCCCTTCCCCTTCTACCTATTTTGCATTTTTAGTCTTTATTCCCTCCTGTTGATCTATTGCTATCTGTGTTGCGATGCTCTAGTTTCGTGGCCGTGATATCCCTTGCAGCCTTAAATTGCCTTGGACACATCCTTATTACCTGTTGTTTGGTAGATAGTTGGACTTGCGCGTCGTAGTCGCTTGCTCAAGTGCGGTTGCGTGTCGTCAAGTACCTCAGTTGTTGGAGTGTTGCCGCATGTTTAATGTTGGAGATGATCATGGCTTTAATTATTGTTTAATCACTAAAATTGAAGTAGGTAAATAATGCAGAGGCACAGGTGGGCAATAGATGTTATTTGGTTTTTAACCGCTCACTGGTGTCCCGTAGGACCCCGAGTTCTTGACACCTGTTCCGAGATCGAGCGCGCTAACCACAGGTGGGGTGTGTGGGCACCCCCATCGATTAGTACCTGATTTCAAAGTATTGTACCGGGGGCCACAAGTAGTTTGGGGCTTTATTACTATCCTGTACTTATGCCATGCTTTACTGCTTTATTTAAAATTGTGCGAGGTACTGCACCTGTACTGTTTAGGGAAGCGGAGTGTTTTCGCGGTATCGACAAGCCCAGTCACATTTTCGGGTTCCCAGTCGTTCTGACCACTGGCGCAAACCCTGAGTCCGTCTCGGAGACCGGCCGACTTCGTTGCGGGTAGCTTAGTGGGGTGGCCCCCATGTACTTGCTTTGGGTCTGGGAAACGTCATGACTTAGGCCCCGCCGACATACCGATGGGTGTATGTTAACTGATCTGGCAAAAAGGGTCGAAGTGCGTGTGGATACTTTGGTGCACCCCTGCAGGGTTAAATCTTTTCGAAAAGCCGTGTCCGCGGTTATGGACGACTTGGAGCACAGTTCTCGATCATAGACAACTATAACTAAAGTTTACTGTTATAATTTGACTTGTATCCGATATGACTAGTAATCAGCTCCACTACAACGGAATGGCTAAATAAAAGTACCAACAACTGCTGGGTTTGGGATATCTCATGCTAATTGTATCTGACTAGTAAGTGTTGCAACTACAACGGAATGGTTAACTAAAAGTGCCCACTACTTATTATATCAGGATGACCATCTATACCTGACTAGTAATTGATACAACAATAACTAAACAAATAAAACTGCCAACTGTGTGAGTTCCTCGGTTGACTTCCTCGTTTGGTCTCGAGGGGGAAACACCAGGAGGGGTATGTTTGGTGGTAGTATCAGGTTGGTTCCGAATAGGTCTTTCTTATCTCTCTCTCTGATAGCCGACAGTTGTATCGAGTCTCTATAGGTTGTTTAGTGCCGTTGCGCTGCCGCTCAGTACACCATACCTATGTAGGCGAGGACCGCCGAATTCTAGTCTCACCGTGTACTGGCCTTAGTACTGACCGCTCTCTTTTTCCTTTGCCCTTTGTCGGCACCCCTTTTGTTTAAGCAGGTTTTGAGATCGACGTCGTTAGCAGGGTTACCCTTCCGGCTTGGCCTGGGCAGGGTTATGGACGCCATTGGTTATTCTTCAGGGCTCTTAGCTCAATTTGCATCTTGTCCGTACTCGGACGCCGTATCGTTTTCAAGGTGATTTGGATCTTTGTACTGTATATCTGTATTCCTGACTCATGGAGTCGTTGTTGTATATATCTGTTCTGTGGGTTCCATCGTGGACTATTGTGTAATGATATTACTTCGTTTTCCACCCGCACGCAAGTGCCTGGTGGGCACCTTTGAATCGTTTCTATGCGGGTTTGGCGGGAATTGCTAAAACTTGCATAGGGCCGATTCCGAGGGTGTTAGAGCAACACCCATAATATGTATGCAAGCATGTACAAATAATTATGCAGCAATTTGATATTACATTTATAAAATAGGGCTCGAGAAAGGGGTCACACATTAGGGGTTCGGGCGATCTTGGGGTTCGGGAGGGTTGGAGGTCTTCGGGCATCGGGATATCTGAGTAGTAGGTCATGGCGTTCTAGGTGGCTCTCTTCGATCGTCGGCTCCATGAAAGGGTCGGGAACTTGTGGTCTTCGGTCCTGTCTTCGGATCCGTGAGGAAGTGCGCGTCGTTACGTGTGGTCGATCTCGGAGTGTCAAATTCGTGTTGAAGAACCTGTTCTTCGGACAACAGACGCCACACATGAATCGCCACATCACCAGATGGACACACTGGAACATTAGAACAACATCAACAGGTTCACCCATGGGTACTGGAAACCAACAGAGGAAAAACGGTCCGATAACGCACATACAGACGAGCAGTGCGGCTCACCCTCCTGGTGCTCGCACGCTCGGCCCAGGCTAGCAGGACCATGCCCCGAAGGTGGAGGCGCTCGCAGAGGGGCCAAATCCTGGCGACGCGGCCAGAACAGGACGGCGAGGGAATGGCGGAGGCTCAGGAGAGGACGCCAGGGTGACCTCGGTGAGCGGTGGCGCCGGCCTGATGTCGAGGCGGGGCGACGGCCTGGCGGAGGTTGATGCAGGGCAGCGAGGGGCAGCCCCTGCAGGCGGCGGGGAGGCGACGGAAGCCGAGGAGGGCGGCCGGAACTCCGGGGAAGGTGGCGGCCGCCGCCCGACAACGGAGAGGAGCGGGGGAGGGCACGCCCGCGCGACGAAGGGCAGCGGGATCTACGGCTGGCGGAGACGAGGCGAACCTGGCAGCAGCGACGGCAGCCTTATAGCGCGTGGTGGTTGTGGCCTGGAGGCGCGGCCTGCTCGGGAGAGGACAGAGGCAGGGAGGGCCGAGGCGAAGGCGAGCTCTAGGGAGGCGGCGAACGGCGCAGACGGGAGGAGTTCCGGGGCGAGGCTGGTCCCGAGGCGGTCCGCGGCGGTGCGGAGAGGCGACGCTGGAGGCGAGGCGCGAGGCGGCGGGAGCGCAAGGCCCGAGGAGAGGATCCCACGGGGCGGCAGCGCGGGCCGGCCGGACTCGGGGCGGAACGACGGCGGGGAGGCCATGCCGATGGGCGGCGAGAGGAGGAGCGGAGGTTGGTGGGGTGGGAGAGAGAGGGAGATGGGACGGCGAGGGGGACGCGAGGCCAGGGGCGGGCCCGCGGGAGGGGAGAGGGGATCGAGGGAGGTGGGGTCGGTCGGTGGTGGGGATCCCGAGGCGGTCGGGCGGGGGATAAGGTTGGAGGGCGGGAGCGAGCGGGAGAGGTGAGGACGGGGGCGTGTGTCGCATGGGGATCGTGTCCCAGGGCGGCAGGTGGTCCCAGGGGCCAGTGAGCAGTGGGTGTGGAGGAGTTGGCTGGCCAGCGTGGCGTGTGTTGCGTGTGTGGCAGGCGGGTGGGACAGGAGGTGGGGCGAGGTGGCAGATGGTGGTTGGTGGAGGTAGGAAGGATAGCTGAGGTGGCGAACACCGATTGGGTGGGATGAGGTGGAGGAAGGGTGGGTAGATTAGGTTGGGGTATAAAAGTGTTTGGGGTAGCTCTGGTTTAGACTAGGGTTTCTTTTGGGCCGGGTAGTAGGCGGTCTGACCGGTTGGGCTTTTGGGCCGGCCGGCTGGACTGCCTCCCCAAAATAATAGTTTTTGGTTATTTCTTTTATTTTAAATTAAACTTTTGTAAATAGCTTTAGATAAATAAGAGATCCGGCTGGACCGACGGTTTTGGTTTGAACAAAGAGGGGAGGATATTAATATAGAAAACAAAGTAGGTCTTTTATCAAAATAGTTTTAATCAATTAGATGCATGCTGATGTCATGATGATGCAATGCACAAAAACAACGCGATTTTCTAGTAGTGGTTTTTGCGGGGCGCCACAATAGGACACCTTCAAAGTTCATAAGAGTGACTAGATACAAATAGTTTAAAACAAGAAATATCAAAGCTATGCATCAATCACCAAGTCTTGGGACAATGCACATAGAACTGAGAATGGCCACTATGCTCTCAAAGTAGGTGCATAAAGACAAAAGGTGGAGACTCAATATAATGGTGGAAGAAAAGCCTTCATAGAAGGAAGCGGAGATTCAAGTTTCATAAAGATCATCCAAAAATTATGGTACTTATAGTTTTCAGCTCTCATTGCCCCTATCATAATCATCTTGAAGTGATTAAGGTTAAAGTGAACAAACTATGGTGTACATGCTTAACGAAGTATAAGTCAGAAATCTCATGTCCCATGTATACGAGGGTCGCTCCTCATGCTACTCAAGTTTAGTCACCGATAAGTTCTTGTCATTGTAAGTACATGTGTATCATAGAGAACCACCAACGGGGTACCCCTTGCCCGATGATACGGAAGAATCCCCATATCAAAATGACAAGGCAAGCAGACAACGAGCATCTCAGCAATCTTCTTATTTACCATGGGAATATGGTGCTTTTTTCTCTCTTTCCTCTTTTCATAATCTCTTTTTTTCTCCTTTTTCTCAATATAGGACTCTTTTTTTATAAGAAGAATGCTTCATAGATAGCTCATTATGGTTACGCTGTAGATTTCCACCATGTCAGCATGGATTAGACCAGCGGCCCGTGCGTTTTTCTAACACATATACATAACTCCATGGACTTACAAGCTCCCCTTTCATTTCACACCGACGACATCCATATACAAAAGAGCATGATATCAACCAGGTACAAGTACCAAGTGCAATGTTGAAAGCGTTCCCCATGAAAGCATGGTTCTGCTAATTCCCAACAAATAAGTGCAAGCATATACAACATAGACGACACAATGGTTCAAGTTTATTAAGGGCAAGAAAAGTAAAGTGTGCCATCAAGTTCGTGAGAGCTTTAATCACTAGTTTTCTCATAACAAGTTTAATTTGGAAGGTAAACAAAAGCATGAATATACTTGGAATAGCATATGCTAGTAGGTAGGTATGGTGGACTCTTTGGAATAACTTGGTTTAGGGAGTTGGATGCATGAATGGAACTCATACTTGGTTGTGGAGGCTAGCAAAAGACTGGGAGCGACAAACTAAGAGAGCAATAATGGCCATAATCATGCAGAGCGACAAAACATCATTGATCAAAGCATAAAGTGATACTACAAGTTGAAAACTAAAGGATCATAAAGGCTAATGGTGACTTGAGATAGTCATAACATGGTGTGAGCATGTGCCAAGTCAACACAAATAAAGCATCAAAGGAGAATACCACAATACTATGCTTTAATATGCTAAAACAACGCATGATTCATCCAAGGCACATTAAGCAATCTCAATTGTTTATAACAAGTCATGCTACAGCAAAGAATACTAAGCATAAAGTCAAAACAATATCAAGCATGGCATGACAAAGCATAGGCCACAGTCAAAAACAAGCTCTCTTTACCACTTAAGCATGAACTTTCCTACTCTTTTCCAAACCAAACCAAACTATTTGAAAACCAATGTATGAAAGAGGGGGTCCAACCAATTCATTCAGTAAACTAAGAAAACCAAGCAAACGAAAAACCAAAAAGAAAACGAAAAAGAAGACGCTCCAAGAACAACACAATTGTGCATGAAACAATAAAAATGAAGTGTTTGGAAGAAACCTAAGATTTTTATTGATGAAGAAGGGGATGCCTTGGGCATCCCCAAGCTTTGACGCTTGTACTTCTTGGATATTTCTTGGGGTGACACGCGTGGCATCCCCAAGCTTGAGCTTTAGTCCATCCTTCATCTCATTACTCATTCCTTCCATACACCTGAAATTTTTCCTTCCTACAAAACTTCACACAATCTTTATTAGCAACATTAGTGCACTCAAGATAATAGGTCTTAAGGTTCAGTTACAACACCAATAAACTTCCATTACACACTATCTACTGTATCACTCCCCTCAAAAATCTCAATTCCCCAAAAGAACTCAAGAAGGAACCAACAAGAAGCAAATGCAAATATTGGCAGAAATCTGTCAAAACAGACCAGCAGGTAAAGACGAATTTTTTAGAAGACCTTATATTGCTCAAATCAAAAAGTGTTGAACTAATTAAAGTTAGATAACAACCTGGGTCAGAAGCACAAAAATTCACGCCTCAAAAGGACATACAGAGATTTTACACGAATTTTTATGGTGAAGCACAGAAATCTGTTTCGGGACAGCAACTTTCCCAATCATTACTTCTCTCTCATTAGAGGTTACTCTTGGCACAAAAAGCAAATAAAAAGGATAAGGAGAAGTTATTACTGAAGTAATAACTTCCAAGACTCATCTAAAACTTTTGGGTTATCTCCCAATAAGTACTTTTCTTTAACGCATTTAAGTTAGGCATGATAGTTTGAGAAGATGCTCACATAAGACATATGAATGGACGTAAAAGAGAGCATCAAGAAGCAAATTCAAAACACATTTAAGTCTAACCCACTTCCTATGCATAGGAATCTTGTAAAGAAACAAGTAATGAAAGCACAAAGCAGCAAGCATAGTAAAGCCAAACAAGTGCAACTTCAAGACTTTCAACATAAAGAGGGGAAACTTAATATTGTTGAGATATATGAAAGCATGTTTCCCTCTCTCATAATAACTTTCAGTAGCATCATGAATAATATTAACAATATAACTATCACATAAAACATTCTTATCATGAGCCACATGCATATGATAATTATTACTCTCCATATAAGCATAGTCATTCTTATTAATTGTAGTGGGAGCAAATTCAACAAAATAGCTATCATTATTATTCTCATCACCATAATCATCAAATATAGGAGGCATATTGTAGTCATAATTAATTTTCTCCTTAATAGTAGGTGGACTGAAAATATCATATTCATCATTGTAATCATCATAAATTGGTGGTTTTGTATCATCATAAGCAATAGAATAGCTATCTTCCAAAGCTGGGGAACTAAAAAGATCATTTTCATAAAGACTAGCTTCCCCAAGCTTAGACTTTTCCATAGCATTAGCAATAATGGTGTCCAAAGAATTCATACTAACAACATTGCTATTAGCATGCAAATAAAGTTCCATAGGTTTTTTAATTTTCTCTTCAAACACTTCATGTCCTAACTCAAGATAAATACTATAAAGCTCTCTAATTTTGTTGTTGTTTTCCATTAAGCCTAACTAGTGAAAACAAGAAACAAAAAGACAAAATTGCAGAATCTAAAGGAAATAACTTCGAGCACTCACACCGGAGGATGTGAGTACCTTTTACCTTACCTCCCTGGCAACGGCGCCAGAAAATAGGCGTTTGCCGTGGGAGGTTCTTCTTCTTTAATCCTCCGGTGTGAATACCTTTTACCTTACCTCCCCGGCAACGGTGCCAGATAGCTTTTGACGGGGAGGAAACAAGTTGAAGCTGTCTTGTATATCCCCGGCAACGGCGCCAGAAAATAGCTTGATGTCTACGCACTTCTATTCTTGTAGACAGTTGTTGGGCCTCCAAGTGTAGAGGTTTGTAGCACAGCAGCAAGTTTTCCCTTAAGTGGATCACCCAAGGTTTATCGAACTCAGGGAGGAAGTGGTCAAAGGTATCCCCTCTCAAGCAACCCTGCAATCAAGATACAAGAAGTCTCTTGTGTCCCCAATACACTTGTCAGCTGTATAGGTGCACTAGTTCGGCGAAGAGATAGTGAAATACAAGTGGTATGGATAATTATAAGTGGTAACTGTGATAAAAGATAGCTTGATGGCGTGGAAAAGACTAAAGGCAAACTGAAATAAAGAAGGAAGCAAGCAAACATGTAACAAATCTAGTAGCAAACGGTGTTTCAATGCTTAGAAACAAGGCCTAGGATCATACTTTCACAAGTGAACACTCTCTCATAAATATATTGTCTTCATGATACTACTCTTAACTACTCTCCGGTTGGACACTCTAATCAATGGTAGGGCTGTAACAGCACTCCTCAAAGTAAGCCTTTCCTATCTAGAAAACCCCACACTGTCACCTTGAGCACTAGATGGTTCCAACAAACACCACAATTTCATAAAGACATCCAACTCCAAATATAACTCATAACAAGTATTTGTAATCTCTAGCCTAAGTGCCACCATGGTGTGCATGCTGTCACTTTCACACACATGGGGAGAGCAGAGATCTATTAAAACACTTGAGTAGCAAGGTAGATCTATAGATTACAAGCTCATGATCTCAATAAGATCATGCATAGAGAGAGAGATGAACACATAGCTACCGGTAGAACCCTTAGCCTCGAGAGAGAACTACTCCCTCCTCATCATGGGAATCAGCAACGTCGATGGAGATGGTGGTGGAGATCGATGGAGATGGCTCCGGGTGCACTTCCCTGTCTCGACAGGGTGCCGGAACAGAGACTTTCTGTCCCCCGAATCTCCCCTTCGGTGGCGGCGGCGCTGCGGAACTTTTCGTGGATTTCTAATTGACTATCTAGGGTTTTGGTATCGGGAGGCTCTTATAGGCAAAGGAGGCAAGGTCGGTGGCCGGCCAGGGGGCCCACACCATGCCCTGGCACGGCCAAGGGGTACCCGCGCCTGGAGGGGTGTGGCCACCCTATGGCCCCTCTCCGACTCTCCTTCTGGCTCCGTGAGTCTTCCGGGAAAATAGTAACTTTGGCTTTTGTCCCGTCCAATTCCGAGAATATTCATTTTCTGACTTCCTGGAACCAAAAACAGCAGAAAACAGGCAACTGGCACTATGGCATCTTGTTAATAGGTTAGTCCAAGAAATCATATGAAAAGTACTCCAAAGTTGGAAAAAAACACAAGAAAGTAGATAAAACCAAGCATGGAACATCAAAAATTATAGATACATTTGCAATGTATCAAGTAGCCACTGCACTTCTTCAGCGATTGCATGGCGGCGCTCTTCATTGAAGGGCCGCATCGACTATTTTATGGGTCGCGCCTTCGGGTCGGCATTTAATTTGTGCTCAGCAAGATCCCTCGGGACACTAGGCATGTTAGATAGCTTCCATGCAAAGATGTCGCGAATCTCACGTAGGAACTTTATGAGCACGCTATCCTATGCAGGACTCATGTTGGTTCCCATGGTTACCTTCTGGCTCGAGTCGCCTGGGACAATCTCAACAACACGGGTGTCCGTGGAGGCCTCGAAGGTTGCTCTGGGCGCGGGTGCCCTAGCTATTGGGCGACTACCGCACGGTGGCGTGTTGCGGCAGAGTTCCCGCTCGGCTGCGCGTGCGGGGTCGAGTTTGTTTTCGAAGTTTAGGGAGTGTCCCTAAACGATAGGGTTCAGATGGCTCCTGATGCGGTGTTGGTGGTAGAGCGATAGCTCCTGCACCGTCTGCTGCTCGAGGTGAAACTTGTCGCTCTCGGCATGTTCCCTGATCTTGGCCGCCTCCAACTGCTGGCGGTATTCCTTGATCTCTACCATCATTGTTGTCGGTGGGAGGGGCATGGAGAACGGATCTGGGGGCGCGCTGGTGCTAACTGCCATGTAGATGGTGTTGTAGCGACTGGATCTGGCTTGCGCCTCGTCAAGGGACTCAGATCCGGAATCAGAGTAGAAGAGCCCGAGGATGAAGGGATCCTCGAATTCCTCAGCATTGGATACTCAAGTTATGGAGTCCTTGTGCAACGCGGTGGTGATGAATTTAGCGGACGAAGCAAAGTTCGCCAAGTCATCGTCGTCGTGGAGATCCGTGTCACTCCCGGCCGCGTCGCTCCCGGCCGAGTCGTATTCAGAGGCAAGGTGGGTGATGGAGTTGACCTGCTCCTCCAAGAGCTGATTGTGTGGAGGTGATTCACCGATCATGGTCGTTTCTGCCGGGTTGATGGCATCTGTGAACCCGATGAATAGGTTGATGGTGATGACCGGCATAACCACGTTGTGAGTGACCAGGTGCGATGCCGGGATGTAGCTGCTCGGTAGGATCTGGAGGAATCCACCGCTAGCAACCATGCGGCTGGTGGCAATCGGTTGATCGATTGGAGTGTAGGGTCTCGCCGCAGATCTGAGGCTTGACTGTCCAAGCCCCACGGTGGGCGCCACTGTCATGGGAAATGACCACGACAGTCGCTACTAGGGGTAGCAACTGATATGATTGGGGGCTAGGCGGCAAGTCGCTTGGATGGGGTAGCTAATAGGACATGAGTACAATAAGAGCCCTAGGAAGGTTTATATAGAGTCACCTTGCTAGGGTTTATAGGATTACAACCGAATCAGTTTAGGTTTTGGAGGATTTGACCTAATCCGACTAGGTATATCTAGGATCTTGGGCCTTCAGCTTCCAGTCGCCGGGACTTCTTTGAAATCTCCTTCTAGTCGCCATACCTGCAGGCCCAATCACTATGGGCCAAGGCTAGTCGAATCTCCTTCCTGGGTATACCCCGATTGGTATATACCCATCACTCATAAAAGGAGTTCGTTTATCTAAATTTGAGTCTAAGGCTTGAGAAAGTTTTTTTGTTGGTTATGGTGCTGAATCCCACACTTATAGAATCTAAAACAAGGCCACTAGAACTGTTGTAGAATCTTGTAGTGTGGTGTTCGAGGAGAATGATGGCTCCTGATGGCTCAGTGTTGATGTAGAGCTCGTTGGGAACCCCAAGAGGAAGGTATGATGAGCACAGCAGCAAGTTTCCCTCAGTTATGAAACCAAGGTTTAATCGAACCAGTAGGAGCAAGGAAACACCCCAAAGGTGTTGCTAGCTGAGCCTTGGCAGGGCGCACTACCGGTGCTAGTAGCAACGTGGAGACCTGCACAACACAACCATAGAACTCTGTCCCAAACTTGCGATGAGGTTGTCATTCCCACCGTGTTTTTCTGAAAACAAAGGATTAAACGTATTGAATGGAAGGAAGTAATAGTTTGTAGAAAGTAAACAGAAAGCAGTAAACAGTTTATAGATTGTATGTAAAAGAAAGGACCGGGATCCATAGTTCACTAGAGGTGGCTCTCCTTAAGATAGATAACATGCTGGGTGAACAAATTACAGCAGGCAAACATCAAGAAAGCAATACATGCATATACTAATCATCTTGACTCCTTTGAGACTTGATTGGGCATTACAACATTATACATAAACCGCCATCCAAGCATCTATGACTAATAATCCACCTTCAGGTTATCATCGAACCCCTCCAAAGATTAAGTTGCAAGCAGATTATTGCTTTACAAATTGCGTGTAATGTAAACAATACGATTGTTCTATGAACAAAGGATTGTTGTTTTCTCCCTAGTAGCAACAGCACATCTAGTACCTTGGAGATTTACATCACTTCCCAGTTACGGAGGCATGAACCCACTATCGAGCATAAATACTAACTCTTGGAGTTGCTAGCATCTACTTGGCCAAGATAGCTACTAACAACGGAAAGCATGCAAGATCACAAATAACAAAGACATGATAGAATCAATAATCAATCTGAAATAGCATCTCAATATCCATCGGATCCCCGCAAACACAACAAGCAGATTTACAAATAGATGATCTTGATCATGAACAGAGCTCACAAGATCTAGACATGAAAGCACAAAGGAGGAGAACTAGCCATCTAGCTACTACATGGATCCGTAGTCCAAGGATGAACTACTCACGCATCACACCGGAGGCTTGCATGGTGATGAAGAAGGCCTCCATGGTGAATTCCCTCTCCGTGAGGTGCCGGGAAGAGCTTCAGATCCCTCCCGATCTAGGGATGGAGATGACGGCGGCTACAGACTCTTTCATGGATTTTTGATCGGGTACTTAGGGTTTTCATCCCGAGGGTATCTTATAGGCGGAAGGAGAGGCCGAGGGGGTGCTGGGGTCGGCTAGACCACCCCCTAGCGCGGGCCAGGCCTGGCCGCGTGGCCAGGTGGTGTGGCCGGCCCCCAGCCCTTCTCCGTCTCGTATTCTGGCATCTGATGACTTCCGGAAAATAGGCACTTTGGCTTTTGTCCTGTCCAATTCCGAGAATATTCATTTTCTGACTTTCCTGGAACCAAAAACAGCAGAAAACAGACAGCTGGCACTTTGGCTCTTGTTAATAGGTTAGTCCAAGAAATCATATGAAAAGTACTCCAAAGTGTGGACAAAACACAAGAAAGTGGATAAAACCAAGCATGGAACATCAAAAATTATAGATACATTTGCAATGTATCAACATCCCCAAGCTTCGAGTAGGTAAGTGATAAAAAGAAAGAATAATTTTTTGAGGTGACATGCACCATCAAAGACTTGATCAAAGTATTTGTAAAACATTCAAAGCTGGGATCATAGTACTTCAATCATAACATGAAAGACAAAGTTCTAGCAATAAGACAAAGAAACTATGATGCAACATGAAAAGGCACAAACAAAAGATTCATGAATAACAATGTTTTGCAAGACGTTTGTTTGTTTCACATAAAGAAAACATAGCATAATAGTATTCATCTTGTCCCTCATAGAGTAGCAAATATAAATGCATAGGACACCTCGAAAGTTCATAAGAGTGACTAGATACAAATAGTTTAAATAATCAATATCAAGTTATGCATCAATCAACTAGTCTTGGGACAATGCACATAGAACTAAGAATCGCCACTATGCTCTCAAAGTAGGTGCATAAAGGTAGAAGGTGGAGACTCAATATAATGGTGGAAGAAAGGCCTTTATAAAAGGAAGTAGGGATTCAAGTCTCATAAAGAGCTTCCAAAAATTATGGTACTTATAGCTTTCAGCTCTCATTGCCCCTATCATAAGCATCTTGAAGGTGATTAAGGTTAAAGTGACACAACTAAGAGGATATGCTTGACAAGTTATAAACCGAAATATCATGCCCCTTACTTACGAAGACCGAAAAGCATGCTACTCAACTTTAGTCACAAGTAAGCTCTTGTCATTGTAAGTACATATGTATCATAAAGAACCACCAACGGGGTACCCCTTGCACATGATACAGGAGTTATCTCATATTCAAAATGACAAGGCAAGCAGACAATGAGCATCTCAGCGATCTTTTTATTTGCTATTTGCATAGGTTTTTATTGAGGATGCTTCATAGAGTGCTCATTATGGTGATGCTGCAAGTTTCCACCATGATTAGGCATGGCTTAGGCTAGCGGCCCAGGCGTTTCTCTAACACACATACAAACTCCATGATCTTACAAGTTGCACTTTTATTTCACACCACCGGGATCCGTAAGCAAAAGAACATGATATCAACGGGCTACAAAGTACAAGTACAATGTTGAAAGTGTTCCCCATGATACATGGTTCTGCTAATTTTAACTTATAAAGCACAAGAATATACGCAACAAAGAAGGACCCAATGGTTCAACTTTATTAGAAGAAAAAAAGTAAAGTGTGCCATCAAGTTCGTGAGAGCTTTAATCACTAGTTTTCTCATAACAAGTTTAATTTGGAAGGTAAACAAAAGCATGAATATACTTGGAATAGCATAAGCTAGTAGGTAGGTATGGTGGACTCTTTGGAATAACTTGGTTTAGGGAGTTGGATGCATGAGTGGAACTCATACTTGGTTGTGTAGGCTAGCAAAAGACTGGGAGCGACAAACTAAGAGAGCAATAATGGCCATAATCATGCAGAGCGACAAAACATCATTGGTAAAAGCATAAAGTGATACTACAAGTTGAAAACTAAAGGATCATAAAGGCTATGGTGACTTGAGATAGTCATAACATGGTGTGAGCATGTGCCAAGTCAACCCAAATAAAGCATCAAAGGAGAATTCCACTATACTATGCTTTAATATGCTAAAACAACGCATGATTCATCCAAGGCACATTAAGCAATCTCAATTGTTTATAACAAGTCATGCTATAGCAAAGAATACTAAGCATAAAGCCAAAACAATATCAAGCATGGCATGACAGAGCATAGGCCATAGTCAAAAATGAGCTCTTTTTACCACATAAGTATGAACTTTCCTACTCTTTTCCAAACCAAACCAAACTATTTGAAAACCAATGTATGAAAGAGGGGGTCCAACCAATTTATTCAGCAAACAAAAGCAAACGAAAAACCAAAATGAAAACGAAAAAGAAGACGCTCCAAGAACAACGCAACTGTGCATGAAACAATAAAAATGAAGCGTTTGGAAGGAACCTGGGATTTTTATTGATGAAGAGGGGGATGCCTTGGGAATCCCCAAGCTTTGACGCTTGCACTTCTTGGATATTTCTTGGGCTGACACGCGTGGCATCCCCAAGCTTGAGATTTAGTCCATCCTTCATCTCATTACTCATTCCTTCCATACACCTGAAATTTTTCCTTCATACAAAACTTCACACAATCTTTATTAGCAACATTAGTGTATTCAAGATAAATAAGTCTTAAGGTTCAGTTCTAACACCAAATAAACTTCCATTAGAACACTATCTACTGTAGCACTTCCCTCAAAAATCTCAATTCCCCAAAAGAACTCAAAAAGGAACCAACATGAAGCAAATGCAGAAAATGGCAGAAATTTGCCAAAACAGACCAGCAGGTAAAGACAAAAAATTCGAAGAACTTATGTTGCTCAAATAAAAAAGTGTTGAACTAACGAAAGTTAGATAACAACCTGGCGCAGAACCACAAAAATTCATGCCTCAAAAAGACGTTCAGATATTTGACACGAATTTTTAAGGTGAAGCACAGAAATCTGTTTCGGGACAGCAACTTTCCCAATCATTACTTCTCTCTCATTAGAGGTTACTCTTGGCACAAAAAGCAAATAAAAAAGGATAAGGAGCAGTTATTACTAATAACTTCCAAGACTCATCTAAAACTTTTGGGTTATCTCCCAATAAGTACTTTTCTTTAACGCCTTTAAGTTAGGCATAAGAAGCAAGAAAAAGGATCAAGTATTCTCAAATGAAGAAGCATTAAGATCAATACTAGAAATATTTTCAACAATACAAGGTATATCATCCAAATAAGTTCTAGAGGATCCTCTCTCAATGCTCTTAGGTTCACTATTTTCATCAAAAGGGTTTTCAGGAACAATCCAATCAAGATTCTTTTCTATGGCTTCATGTATTGCTACTAGTTTAAAGGGTATTGGTGTCTTAGGTTCCTCCCCATTAGGTTTGGTTTTGTTCATCTTTTCTCGTGAACCAACAACATCTACACATGAGCCTAGCATATTGAAACGTTCAAAGATTTTCCTAGCTTCCTTGGCAACATCATAGAACTCCTTAAACAAAGTTTCTAGAATAGAATCCCTCTTTTCAGGGTCCTCAATTTATTTAAGCTTAAGAAACATTACTTGCATTAAGGGGTTGAGGTTAACAAACCTAGCTTCTAACATGTGAATTAAAGAAGCTGCAGCAATCTCATAGTTTGGAGCAAGTTCTGCAAGGGATCTATCCTCAGTATCTTCATGCTTACTAACAAGATTACAAAATTCTTCAATATTATGTTTCCCAATTATAGAACCACTACCAATTGAAAGGTCTTTCAGGGTGAATTTTGGGATCAACATGGTGAGCTAAGGAAGAGGTGACAACTAAAGAAGACTTAATTTTTTGTGTTTTTGATAAAGAAAGCAAACTAGTAAAACTAATTTGTTTGTGGTTTTGATAACAAAACAAGCAACCGAAACAAAAAGAAATTAAGCAAAACAAAAATAACAAAGTAAAGAGATTGGTTATGAGGGACTCCCCTTGTGAAGATGTCCTTGACACCCTGGCAACGGCGCCAGAAAAATGCTTCATGGCTCAATGTTGATGTAGAGCTGGTTAGGAACCCCAAGAGGAAGGTATGATGAGCACAGCAGCAAGTTTCCCTCAGTTATGAAACCAAGGTTTAATCGAACCAGTAGGAGCAAGGAAACACCCCAAAGGTGTTGCTAGCTGAGCCTTGGCAGGGCGCACTACCGGTGCTAGTAGCAACGTGGAGACCTGCACAACACAACCACAGAACTCTGTCCCAAACTTGCGATGAGGTTGTCAATCTCACCGTGTTTTGCTGAAAACAAAGGATTAAACATATCGAATGGAAGGAAGTAATAGTTTGCAGAAAGTAAACACAAAGCAGTAAACAGTTTATAGATTGTATGTAAAAGAAAGGACCGGGATCCATAGTTCACTAGAGGTGGCTCTCCTTAAGATAGATAACATGCTGGGTGAACAAATTACAGCGGGGCAATTGACAAACATCGAGAAAGCAATACATGCATGTACTAATCATCTTGACTCCTTTGAGACTTGATTGGGCATTACAACATTATACATAGACCGCCATCCAACTGCATCTATGACTAATAATCCACCTTCAGGTTATCATCCGAACCCCCTCCAGTATTAAGTTGCAAGCAACAGATTATTGCTTTACAAATTGCATGTAATGTAAAAAATAGGATTGTTCTATGAACAAAGGATTGTTGTTTTCTCCCTAGTAGCAACAGCACATCTAGTACCTTAGAGATTTACATCACTTCCCAGTTACGAGGCATGAACCCACTATCGAGCATAAATACTAACTCTTGAAGTTGCTAGCATCTACTTGGCCAAGATAGCCACTAACAACGGAAAGCATGCAAGATCACAAAAAACAAAAACATGATAGAATCAATAATCAATCTGAAATAGCATCCCAATATCCATCGGATCCCCACAAACACAACATGCGGAATTACAAATAGATGATCTTGATCATGAACGGAGCTCACAAGATCTAGACATGAAAGCACAAAGGAGGAGAACCAGCCATCTAGCTACTACATGGATCCGTAGTCCAAGGATGAACTACTCACGCATCACACTAGAGGCTTGCATGGTGATGAAGAAGGCGTCCAGGGTGAATTCCCCTCTCCGGCAGGGTGCCGGGAAGAGCTTCAGATCCCTCCCGATCTAGGGATGGAGATGACGGCTCTGAGACTCTTTCATGGATTTTGATCGGGCCTTAGGGTTTTCGTCCGAGGGCATCTTATAGGTGGAAGGAGAGGCCGAGGGGTGCTGGGTCGGCCGGACCACCCCTAAGCTGGGCCAGGCTACGCCACATCTGATGACTTCCGGAAAAATAGGCACTTTGGCTTTTGTCCCGTCCAATTCCGAGAATATTCATTTTCTAACTTTCCTGGAACCAAAAACAGCAGAAAATAGGCAGCTGGCATTGTGGCTCTTGTTAATAGGTTAGTCCAAGAAATCATATGAAAAGTACTCCAAAGTGTGGACAAAACACAAGAAAGCGGATAAAACCAAGGATGGAACATCAAAAATTATAGATACATTTGCAATGTATCAGCTCCCATGCGGGGCAAGTTGGTGTTTGTGATACAGATGTTGTAATACCCCAAGATGCCATAAGCAGAATGGGTGTGGGATTCTTCTGCCCCATTGAGGAACCCCTTTGTGGCGGATCGGGAAGGATAATTCCCTACTCAAGTGCATCCCTCATCTACACAAGGCCAACGAGCACCATCTGCTGAGGCCAATGATACACCTATCCAACGACATACTGAAGATCATGTGCTTTCTATTGAAGCTAGAAGTCTCGGGCCGGATAATCTGGCCTCCCCCATGGCCAGATCATCCATCCCTACAACTCCCTCAAACTTCAGCATCGTTCAAGACTCAGGAGAAACTCCTAGGCCAGATTATCCGCCCTCTCCCATGGCCAGATTATCTAGCCCTCCAAGTCCAGAACTACAACAACCTTCTGAAGTTATTTGTGATCAAGACCAAGGGCGAGATTCTACAAATATTTTTTCAGGGATCTTAGGCCAATTCCGCCCTTCCAAAAATCTAGGAAACCAAATGCATGGTGAAACATAAGGTGTTTGCGTGGTTACTAGTCATGGATAAACTGAACACTAGAGATATGCTCCAGCACAGGCATTACTGATAGCAGATGTCAGTTGTGTCATTTGTCAACAGCGTAGGGAAATGAGTGATCGTCTCTTTTTCTCCTGTCATTTCAGTCGTGATTATTGGGCACTTTGGGGTATCTCATGGGACATGGATCTGAATCTAAGCTCAAGGCTTCATAGTGCGCAGAGGCTGTGGCAGAGACCACTATTTTTTGAATGTGTTATTCTCGGTGCATGGAATATCTAGAAGCAACGTAACAGAAAGTACTTTGATAATGTGAATCCCAATATTCCTTGCTAGCTGGTTCAATTCTCTTCGGATATAGATCTATTAGGGGCTAGGTTGAAGCCTAATCTTAGTGATCAATTAAAAAGTTATGTAAGTGAGTTGAGAGTCTCTTAGCTGATTATTTGAGGGGGGAAGGAAACTCCTTACCCTTTGTAAATATGTTGTAACTTCTTTATTGTTTTAATTTAAGAGCAGTAGGAGCCTCTCCTGCTGTATTTCTGCAAAAAAACCTATTATTGACTAAGGTCATGTTATTGGTCAAGACGAGGACCAAAATGTTGAAGAGACTCCTCCAAGGAACAATATGGAAATAGAAACTCGTCGCAAAGCTCGAGATGAAAGAAATCTAGAACTCAGAGGTCACACACTTGAAAAAGTGGTCGGTGCTCTAAGAATAAGGGTGTCCACAAGAGTGACCATCAATCTCATATCTCCATGGTGGAACCTAAAAAGATAGTTGAGATGCTTGAAGATCCGAATTGGGTATTTTATATGCATGAAGAACTCAACAACTTCGAGTGCAACAAAGTTTGGAAGTTAGTAGAGAAGCCCAAAGAATGCCGCATTGTTATCGGCACGAAGTGGATGTTTAAAAACAAGCAAGATGAGAATGGAATTGTTGTAAGAAACAAGGCAAGATTGGTGGCACAAGGTTTCTCTCAAGTGTAAGGCATTAACTTCAGTGAAACTTATGCTCCAGTGGCTCGCCTTGAGTCTATTTGTATCCTTATTATATATGTGGCGCATCATAATTTTAAATTATAGCAAATGGATGTTAAAGTGACTTTCTCAATGGTCCATTACATGAATTAGTTTATTTTAAGCAACCCCCGAGATTCGAGGACCCCAACTTCCCTAACGATGTCTACAAACTCGATAAGGCGCTCTATGGCCTTAAACAAGCCCCATGTGTGTGGTATGAGCATCTTAAAGAGTTATTGCTAGAACGTGGTTTTGAGGTTGGGTAGATTGACCCCACTCTTTTGTCTAAGAAGGTTAAGGGGGAGCTTTTAGTGTGCCAACTATGTTGATAACATTATTTTTGGCTCTACTAACAAAGGTTTTAAATATGAATTTTTAAGCTTATGACTGATAGGTTTGAGATGTCTATGATGGGAGAATTAAGGTTCTTTCTTGGATTCGGGATCAAGCAATTAAGAGAAGGAACCTTCATAAATCAAGCAAATTACATTCAAGACATGCTCAAAAGATTCAAGATGATGGACCTCAACGGCGTTGCTACACCAATGCAAACCAAATGCCATCTTGAATTAAATCCCAATGGTAAAGATGTGGATCAAAAGGTATACTGGTCCATGATTGGATCTTTGCTTTACCTTTGTGCATCTAGACCCAATATTGTCATGAGTGTAGGAGTTTGTGAAAGATATCAAGCAGCTCCTAAAGAAAGCCACTTGGTGGCGGTTAAGGGAATCTTCTAGTATTTAGTTCATTCCCCAAACTATGGATTGTGGTATCCCAAAGGCTCAACTTTCTCTCTATGCGGGTACATGGATTCAGATTGGGCTGGTGACAAGGATGATAGAAAATCAACTTCCAGAGCATGTCAATTACTGGGCAGATCTTTGGTATGTTGGTCTTCTAAGAAGCAAAACTGTATATCTCTCTCCACCGCTAAAGTTGAATATGTGGTTGCTGCAAGTGCATGCACTCAGTTGTTATGGATGAGGCAAACTTTAAAGGAATGCGGTGTCCATTGTGACAAAGTGCCTATTTTATGTGACAATGAAAATGCCATCAAAATTTCTTACAATCCGGTACAACATACAAGAACGGAGCATATTGAGATTCGTAATCATTTTATTAGAGATCATGTTGCTCGTGCAGATATTGAGCTATCTTGTGTGAGCACGAAGGATCAACTTGCAGATATATTCATGAAGCCTCTTGATGAAGCAAGATTTTGCTATTTGAGGAATGATATAAATATCGTAGATTCAAGGAGCTTGACTTGATCCTCTTGCATACACACCTATATCTTAACCTTTATTCGGTTTAGATGCGGGCATGGATATAGGGGTAGTGTGGTCCTAATTGATTAGGCTAACCCTGCCCCCATAATGTCGAAAGTAAGAAAAACCATTTATCTTAATATCACCTTGAGCCATATATTCTTATTACACACAAGTCCTTGTTTTGATTCTTGAGGTTTAAGGGGTGTGCTAGCCTGAATTCTGTTTAAACAGAAATTTTCAGCAATGGCCGGATTATCCTCCCCAAGTGGGGGCCAGATTATCCATCCTAGGCGGTTTCACATATAAGGGCAGGGATTCAGGAGAGGGATCAAATAGAGCAACTCTCTCCAACCCCGACCTCCTCCCACCCCCAGCCACCACCAGCCACACTTCACCTCCCTGGAGCTTCTCAAGCCGCCAAAATCGTCGGCCCCTTACCAGATCTGCTCCTCCTCCTCCCTAGGTATCTTCTCCTCCAAGTTGAACCTCCATTGAGTGAGGTTAACTCCCACAACTTTAATTTCCTTGTGGTAGTTGGTTTTTGTTGTTGAAACTTGGAGTAGATGCTGCCCCTTGATTCCATTGCATGCCAATCTCCGTAGTTTTGCAACCAAATGAACTAATCTAGTTTGTAGGCCAAGATATGAATCTAATGTTAAAATTCATTGATGGCCGGATTATCCGCCCATGGCATGGCCGGATTATCCGGCTTGGAAGGTTCACTCATGTAACTGGCTAATTCTGATGGTCTTCGGCCAGATTTGTTTATGGTTACTTCTCTACTATAATTGGCATATCCGTTTGGACTTGTGTGTGCTTATCTTTGCTATTCCCCTTATTCAATTCACAGTTGGTTCGCATAGTGCTCCTAAGACCTATTAGCGAAGACCCCGTGCTTGTTATTGGCAACACAACAAAGAAGACAAACTTTTGGACGAAGTTGAGTTGAGGAGGCAAACAAAGAAGGCTGAACGGATGGTTGAACGGGCAAAGGGGGATAAGAGGTCCAGGGATGCATTGAAGAAAAGGGCAAGCAACCATGGGTCAACTATGAGGCCATGGATCTTGTTGAGTATTCCACTCTCCAGCATCAAGATTAGTTTGAGGATACCCCACGTGAGGAGGATATCGATGACCCCAACTTTTGGTGCACCCATCAGATGTACATCTTCCAGCACGTCTACTCGACCTTGAAGGTTCACACTTTGTGCCCCTTGGATTTGACCTATGCAAAGAGTAAGCCCCAGTTTGCTGAGGCTATTGTAGTGAATGGGAGGATGAGGTTGCACCATTTGATGGAGATTCAATGTGACTATGACACTCAGCTTGTTCAGCAGTTCTTCTCCACTCTAGTGATTTGTGGGGATGAGGCTCTTACCATGAAGTGGCTGACTAGGACCCAATATTGTGTGTCTAACTTCTTCAGTTTTGGTCAGTCCTCTCATATACCTTTGGGGGACGAGATCACTCTATTGGGCATCACATCTATGGCCCTAATCATCCTAGCAAGGATTCACTGCTCTGTGCTTGTTATGGATCGACCGGTGTGGTTGGGGAGGTTGCTGGTCTCCTCCCACATTACTCTCAGCTTGTGCCCATGTTCCGAGACTACATTGCACCCATTGGAGGTAACAATGATGTTATCTGTGGTTCCCTTGTCAATCTACTTGGTTTTGTTTTTGAGTGTGCTACTAGTGAATACACCTCTGCAAATTACACCTTGGATGTCATGGACTTCATCTATCACGAGATGTATGACACAATGGTGAACAAGTATTCTATTCCTTATGCTCCATATATTATGAAGATCATCAAAGCTATGCTCACCGATGAAGATTTTAGTGGTCCGCTGGATGGGAAACTCGAGGTCAAGAAGCCATATATCAAAAGGAAGAAGACTACCTTTGTACCTGCTGCGTCCGATACCTTTATGGGAGATGCCCGTGCTAGTGGTGTCACTCATGGGAGAAGCCCCCTAGTCTCAACCATTTCTAGAGAGGTAAAACAGCTCAACTGGTTTCACGCAACATTCTGTGCATGGGAGTTGATACCCACAAGGGTCAGTATGATGCATATCGTTAGTGCCATGATATGGCCCATACTCAGCAGCTAATCCTGCATCGTGTCTCTGGAGCTCAAGGCAACCCCCCGCAGTAGTCTGCAACTACTCCGTATGCTTAGTGGAACACCTCTGGTATCAACTATGATGAGATGGAGTGACACTTGTTCCCAGCCTCGGCGAGGGCATATCCACCTCCTTGGGCAGGTGATGGTGATGATGATGAGGATGATGATGGAGACGAGGATGAGGATGAGGAGTATGATGATGAGGATGAGGACGAGTGACCTTCGAGGGCGCTAACATCGCTCTTTTCCCTTTTTGGCGTTTTGATGCCAAAGGGGGACAAGTAGTTCTAGTAGGAACTTGTGGATTTTCATGGGTCAGTTACAAGCAACATTTGTTTTATCTGCGCATTCTTATCCATGCTTGTACCCATTTATCTAGTGTTAACTTTTAAGTGTCTATTTGCTTTGTGTGACAATGAGACTTGGATTTATCTATGGACAACTATTGTCAGAGATGTGTCCCGTGAAGGAACAGGGGTCCAACGAGCCCTGAGTTCGAGAGGGGGCTCAATCACGCATTCTGAGTTTCTTAGCAACGGCGAAGACAACAGCACATGCAAATGGCAGAGAGGTTGACACGGGTTTTTTACCCAGGTTCAGGACACTCGTGAGGAGGTAAAGGCCCTACTCAAGATTGGTTGTATTACTTGCAGTACTTCGCGATGGTACAATAAAGAACCAATGTCTAGGGTTACAAGTTGTCGTGGTGGTGTCTCGACAGATGCCATGGGTAGGCTAAAGATGGGGCCAATGTGCACTAGTGGTATCCGGGGAGGGATAGTGTGGTGGATCCACACACGAAGAACACAAGAACACAACTCACAATATACCCAGGTTCAAGGCTCTCCTATCAAGATAAAACCCCTACTCCTGCTCTAGATCTTATATTATGATCTCTGGACTAATACAAGTGCTCCTCAAGCTGTATCGAGGAGAGGAAGGAGATGAAGTGATCCTGCTCTCTTCTCGCTCTAGGGTTATTCCTTATCCAAATGGACAGACCCCTCCCTTGGAGGCCCTGGCTCACCTTATAAAAGGGTGGCCAGGTTACAGCTAGGGCTTACGTGGTCCGGATATTCTACGAATATGCTTGTCCCAAAATAGTAGTTCGGCGCCCTCCTTTCGTCTGTCGCTAGCCTCTGCATTGGCAATGGCTCAGAGCACATGATGTCTGACTGTTGGGGTCAGAAACTTTCCCATCCATGACGATCTGTTATGTCTCTGCTCCTATGGCACTTGTCTCTAGACTTTGTATGTATAGGGGTTCACGTATGAAAACAATAAATATTACCCTACACCCCTGAACCCCTATTGCCAGGACCTATCTATTAGTAATGCAGTAACGGGAGGGGCTTTTCACGAACTTGCCCTTAAAGACCGAAAAGCGTTGTCAATGCTCGGGATAGTGTGGTTGATGTAGATGAACCGAAGCCGACCTGAAGGTCGTGTTGAAGTCCCAGAAGCTCTTGCGGCTCCAACGACTCCTATTGCCCCAAGTGTTGCACCTCACAGGGAGTTACATGCATCCGATGCCTGGCGATGACTCCCGCTTCCCCGGTCCAGCATCAGTTGTGGAAGTAGAGCTCCTGGATCCGAATCCCATAGTGCGACGGTGCTCTAGGGTGAAGAAGACTCTCGTTCGCGCGATCCGAACTTGGGACCACGGTCACGGGACAGAGAGAAATATCAATTCGAGGTCTCCCCAAAAGTGAGGAAACCTTTATTGAATATTGTTATATTTATTAGGTCAAAATATAGGGTAAATCCCACCCCCAGGCTAACTAGCTTAGCCATGTGGGACTAAACGAAGGAGGGATGAGAGGGGGGAGGGGGCAACCGCTGACCAAGGCCCTATTGGGCCCCACGCAGGGTGCCTAGGGCCCAGCCGGCCACCCCGCTCTCTCCTCCCTTTGCTCCTTTCCCTCATGGGCCCTTCTCCCTCCGGATTTGGCCCATTAAGGCTTTTTGACCCTTTAATTGATTTTCTCTTTATTAAATAATTATGAATAAATGATTAAATCAATATTTAACATTCATTCACATATTATTCAATCTCCATGGTTATGGAACACCTTCCACCTCCACTCTGGACTTACCAAAACCCTTCCGATTTTCTCACTTCTCTCTCTTCGGTGATTCTACCGATCCTAAAAACACTCTCTAAGAATCACCAAGCCCTTAAGTGTGATACCCCATGATTTAGGAACACTCCAGACATGGCCAGGACCCTCCCGCACAAATGATCAACACAGGGACCTGGATGGCCATGTGACCCATGTGCATTCCACAAAATATTTCGTTGTTAGAACCATGAATGTCGTGTCTTATTCCTTTTGTCTCTCGATAATTGCATTGTTCGAGATCTGATCAATGACATCACCATGTCGAGTTCAATCTCGTTACCAACAAATGCTACTTGATTCGTTCTGACAAGTGATATCCCCTCATGATCAAATCACACGCTGTGCAGCTATTGGATATAACTTCTCCGAGTGTGCCCTCGAGTATCTTTCCATCACGCGGATGGACAAATCCCGCTCTTGACATATATTGCCTCTAATGTTCCTCTGAATACCTAAACACACCTTTATGATCACTGTTTAACCAAGTAACGTTTGATGCTATCAAAGTACCCTTGGGTGACAGTGATTGATATAGCCTCATGGTCTAAGAAATAGTACACTAGGTCTATTCTAATCATTGTAACTTGAACTTCGTGACATGATCGGGTCACAATGTTCAGGTTGGGTATTAGGTCATCATCTCATTCTCATAATGAGGTGACTCCATTTCCAACTGGCATAAATGCCACATGATCAGGAAACCTTGATCATCTGTTGACCAATGAACCAGTGACTAGAGTATCACCGGGAACTCCTGGTTGTTTATATATCACACATGTATTGGCGTTTCCTTTCAATATAGTTATAGCATGATATAAAACTTAATCATAAACTTTATGAAATATGATAATAATCCTTATTACTATTTGTCTCTAGGGTATATTTCCAATAGTCTCTCCCTAGATTCCCTTGAGAGAGAGAAAAGCGCCGACCTTGGGTTGGCTCTCTCCTTCTTGAGCAAGCCAACTCATGACTCGGCCTCAGTATGGTTAACTCGGCAAAGTCAGTACCTGCAAAGATAAAACAACCCTATCCTCATGTCGACATATCATATATGTTGGCCGAGTCTTGCCGGTGTATCCAGCTTAGGATGACCCAGCTGTAACTCGGCCAGCCCTCATATAACTCAGCCAGTTCAAGTTTTGGCCTATTTATGCCTCGGTGGACCTTGTCCTTATACCTCAGCTTGACCCTACCTAGGGCCATCCCCCCAAAATCAGTCAACGAAGCTGGTGCGGTCTTAGCAGCTTTAGTTGGAAAAGCCACAGCAGGTTCAAACTATCTAGATCTTCGTCCATCTTGCCGACATTCATATATGTCGGCCTATACCGAGTTTAATTCGGCTACACCACTTGGTGATTTGTCATTCACCTTGACATTCCTGGGCTCTGTCCGAGATATATCTTGTTGGCCGAATCACACTGTCGCATCCGGGTTATTCCTCTTAGATGCCTATCTTCTCGTGTACTCCTCTTTGTATCCTACATGGAAAGTAATCATTGCCCCTTTACCTCATTTTAAGGGACGTGGCAGCAGTTACAGCCACACGCTATCAGGTATTACTGCACCCCATCACATCGTGGCATGCCTCCTCGATAACTGCAGAGGCCACGACGTGTCGTTCTTCCTCCGCGCCGTGTAACCGTGCGTGTGGCATGATCTCATGCGTCAGTTGGGGAAATACACGCCCGCTTCATGTGGATAGTGGGGATAACCGATCCAACTACCCATGATCCTTAGCGTGGTTAAATAGGGGAGCAGGGGAAACCCTTAGTCACTTTCCCCTGCTCACGCCTCTTCTTCTTCTTCCTCCCTGTGTCACTGCTCCCACTGCTCTCTGCTCCAGTGACTGCACCGCCCCTTTGCTCTCTTTGCCTCCTCGCTTTACCGTAGCGCTGCTCTTTGTAGCTGCTATGGGGCCGCACCAGTCCATGCCTCTCTCCCCTGAATCGAGCTTCGCATCTGAGGAGGGAAATCTGGAGATGGCTCCTCGCGACATTGTCACTATCGACAAACACGAAGAGGGCGGCGTCGTCCTCGAGCGTGGTTCCCGGGATGGCTCGAATGTCACCCATAAGAAAATAGATTGGCTCGTGTGCACGCGCCAGATTCCTCTGAAGGTCACCTGCCGCCTCCCCGGCGACGAGCAATCTCCCGTCGTTTAAGAAGGTGAATTCATAGTCTTCATTGCTCACTTTGCTCGTGGCTTCGGCCTTCCCATTAGCAATTTTTCCAAAGAATTTTTTCAAGACATTTGGCCTTTAGTCTCATCAACTTCTGGCAAACGCCTTAGCTTCCCTTTCCGCCTTCATCTCTAGCACTGAGGGGTACCTCGGCCTCTGGCCCAGCCTCTAGATGTGGACCAAGTTCTTCCAGATCCAAGCCAACATCGTCCCCAACAAAGAACTTCCTCTCGGTGAGAAGTCTCTGACTCAGTGTGGGGCTGCCTCCATCACACCTCAGAGAAGTTCCATCTTTCCCTATATCACAGGCCTCAACTCATGCAATAAATGGGCAAGGCATTCTTCTACGTGAAGAGCAACACCCCGAACGACATGATTCGGCTCCCTTCCTTCTTGGTCGGTGTCCCCGCGAAGCGCAATTGGGACCTCGACCCAAAGAAGGGCAATCCCCTGGTCAACTTGGTGGAGACTCGCATCATCTAGCTGATGGAGGCCGAATTAGGCGACGATGACTTGATGGCTACTTTCATTAGTAGCCGATTTTACCCTCTCTAGCAGCGCATCCACAAGATCTGCCATATGAGTGGCCACCTTGACCCGAACCGTGTTTTCTCGGTCGAGCTATCCAAAGCTTAGATCCATTGCCGAATAAGGTCTGTCTACAAGACGGACATGGCCGAGGAATGGGAGTGGGGCATGGAGCCCTTCGACTGAGATAGGCATGTACCCCATGTATTTTTTGCCGAGTCATTCTTGCCGAGTTATACCTTATGTCGACACATTTGCTTATTTGATTTCTATGCTTCTTTGTGTAGAAATTCCTTTAGCAGTCCGTTGAGGATACCTCAACCCCCGCCCTTAAGTGGGGCAAGGATCAGGATACCTCGAATCCAGAGGATCCAGACTTCGAGGAGTTCATGCCCATCCTGAACCCTAGCTCCGGCCGACCCTCTATAAGGCTTCTATCTTACGGGACTGACCTGATGATGATGATGAAGATGATGTTGAAATTCTCGAGGTATATGACCAGAAGCCACTCTCATATGCCTTTGCGCTTGACTTCACTCTAGTTAACCCAGCTAGCTAGGTGCATGATGTGCCTCCCATTGCCGCAGGAGGCCAAGGTACGATGAAGAAGCGCGCCGCAACCTCGGCTCTAGCAGCTGAACCTTCTCGAGCCGAGAAACGGTTCAAGAGGTCTGCTAAGTGGGCCCCCTGGCAAAAGTTGCCTCTGTCTACTTCCTCTTAAGTTTTATCTTTCGAGTTATTCTTGTATTTCTTGTTTCTCTCCCTATATTTCTTGTTTCTCTTTACCTTGTCTGATTCGCATCTTTTTATCTTTTTGTTCCCTTTGGCAGTGCTCCTCCAAACATTCTCCAAAGTGGGTCCATCATGGCCTCTCCAATTTTGAGGCCACCATCTCCTCCACCGCGTGACGACACTCCAGTTCCCAGCCCCGTTCGGGGTAATACCCCTCCCGCGCCGGATCACAGTTCACCTCGACAGGAGGGTGAACACGTTCCCAGCCCCGTTCGGGGTAATATAAATATTTTATTTGACTGTGTTGTGATCTAAGAACTGATGCATTTACTCTTTTTTAGGGTACACTAGTGAGGAAAAAGACCCCACTGCAACTTTTTTCTGATTAAAAAATAATGAAAGTATGTACAAAGATTACAAGCTATTTACCTGAGTTTTATGCTAGAGGTATTGCATTTGTAGCCAATCACTAAACTCTTCTTCTTCATTCTAAAACTGACCCATCTCATTTCTTGGAGAAAAATTGTTTTCCAAGCTACAAAGTCTGGCCTCTTGTCATCAAAGATCTAATTATTTCTATAGATCCATATACTCCATGATATCAGAATAATAATTTCCATTGCAAATGCAAGTTTCAACTTGATTTTGATGTCTTCAATAACCTCAAGCACCGACAATCCTCTACTTCTCTCTAGGCATATATAGTCGCATCATTCAAAGGCAAAGGGACAATTCCAGAACAAATGCACCAGTGTTTCTTCAGTGTTGTAGTTCAGTATTGCACAATTGTAATGTAGAAGTAGACATCTTTTCCTTCAAAGAAGGTTTCTTGTGTTAAGTCTATCTAATAGTAGTAACCAAAAATGAACTTAAGCACTTTTTTTGGTTACTCTAGCACTTTGTTATTTTTGTTGAGCTCAAAAATTACTTAAGCACTTTTTGTTCATGCTGATCATTTATCTAGCCTTTTCGCCTTGTCCCTTTCGTGAGCCAGCAAACCTTTAGCATGGAAACACTGTCGAGCAATGGAGCTCAATTGCTAAACCAGTTTAAACTTGGAAACATAGTTGGCTTCCAGTACCAACAATTCACTACTCGGAAAATACCCGCATCTAAGCAATCATACAAACACCAAAGAATAAATAGAAAATGAGACTTACACCTGAAGGTAATATTTTAATAGTATCGGAAATCTGACCAGAACAAACATGAGCATGAAAAATCTTCAAGTATTCTAGGATTTTTGAATTTGACATGATCATTTAGAAATAAGATGGCATTAGAACATCTTAGGAAAAACATTGAGGGAACCAAAAAAATCACTTTGAACATGTACATGATTACGAAGAAAGAAAACTTAAGAATAAAAGGGATGTAGCTAAGCAATGTTCCATGGATGGTCTAACTCATCTGAATTTTTACTGCCTCTAGCTCTCTTGTTTTTCCTAGTAGCAGGTCTTTCTTTGAATGGTCTCATGTTGGTTAAATAGTATGACCTGTTGTGCAGTACTCTGCTAATCATAAAGGGTCCTTCCCAAATCGGGGAAAGTTTGTGTTTTCTTTGTTGCACTAGTCAGAGAACTAGGTCGCCCTTTCTAAAGGAACAATTTTTGACTCTCTGACTATGATACTTGTGTAACTTCTGCTGATAGGCTGTAGATCTCTATTTAGCAATGATGTAAACTTCCTCGAGTATATCGAGGTCATCTTATCGAGAAACTTTGGCATCCTCTTCGACGTATGCAGCAACCCGGGGAGAAATATGGATGAGATCACTCAGAAGTATTGCTTCTGTACCATAGACCAAGAAGGAAGGTGTGTATCCAGTTGACCTATTTGGAGTAGTTTGCAAGCTCCAAATAACAGATTGTAATTCGTCCGCCTAAGCCCCATAGCATGATGAAGTGGTGCTTCGAGGTGAGGTCATAGGCCTTGTAAGATTAAACCATTAGTCCTTTCAACTTGTCCATTGGCTTGTGGGTGCACGGCCGATGCAATATCGAGTCGGATCCCTTTCTTTGCAAAACTTGTCAAGTTCTCCCATTGAAAAGTTGTTCCTATTGTCTATGATAATATTGTGCGGATAACCGAATTGGATTATGACGTCCTCGATGAATCTTTTAGTTGTGGCCCCATCGCAACTTGTTACGAATTTCACCTTGATCCATTTGGTAAACTTATCCACCATCATTAGTAAGTGGGTAAATACACTTGGTGCCCGTTTAAATGGTCCTACCATGTCAATACCCCAGATCGCAATGGGCCATGTAATTGGAATTTTCCGTAGTTGATGAGCCGGAACATGAGCATGTTTGGCGTATTTTTGGTAGCCTTTGCATGTCTTGACTAGTTTCTCGACATCTGCCTTAGCTGTAAGCCATAAGAATCCATGTTGAAAAGATTTTGCCACTAAGGATTTGGCTGCAGCATGATGACCGCATTTACCTTCATGGATTTCCCTTAGGATTTCCACTCCTTCAGGAAAAACACGGCGCTGAAAGACCCCAGAAACACTCCGCTTATAGAGCTCACCATTGATTATCGTATAGGATTTCGCTCGTGGGATGATATGTCGGCTTAGAACTTCGTCTTTGGGTAATTTTTCATCTACCAAAAAATCGAGGTAGGGTTTTGTCCAGCTAGGATTAACATCCAGAAGTGCTATGAGTGGTGAGTCATATTTTTTCGGGTACTCCTCATCAACTTCTGTGATAGAGGGAACTTTGAGATGCTCCAAAAACAAGCACCATCCGGGACCTATTTTTGTGTAGAGCCTATTCTTGATAGTGCATATGCTTCCTTGTTTTCTATTCGAGGGATGTGTTGATCCTCAAACCCTTCGAGCGATTTAGATAATTCCTCCACGACAGCTCGATAAGCTGCCATGAGTTTGTTTTCTCTATAGTGGTCGGATATAGGCTGGGCAACTAAATCCGAGTCTCTGTAGCACATAATTTGGTGAATGCCTATCGTGGGAATGACCACGGCAGTTGCTACTAGGGGTAGTGATTGATACAATATGGGGCAAGAGCTAGTCACCACAGTGCTAGATTGGGAATAGAGACAAGGGATTTACCCAGGTTTGCCCCCCTCATAGGGTAAAGACCTACTTCCTGGTAGATTATATTATTGGCGAGTGAATTACAAGGTGGGTGAGCTCGGTGGCTAGGCAGCGAATCGCTTGGATGGGGTAGCTGATAGCACATAAGTATGCAGAGTACCCTAGGAAGGTTTATATAGGGGTACCTCGCTAGGGTTTACAGGATTACAACCGGATTAGTTTAGGTTTTAGAGGAGTTGACCTATTCCAACTGGGCCTATCTACAGCTTCGGGCCTCCAGCTTCTAGTCGCCAGACTTCCTTTCCAGTCGCCGTGCCTACTGGCCCAATCACCTTGGGCCCATATCAATCGAATTGGCCTTCTGGGTATACCCTGATTGGCATATCCCATCAGTATTCCCCGAGGGAAACACGGGTTCGGTGCAGGCGTCAATTTGGCAGTCGGAGTAGGCGAGTCTAGGTGGACGCCCAGTCGAATCGGCTGTGGACTCCTCCAAAGAAGGGAGAAGTATCTCATGCATGTCCTCAGTCGCAGTATTAGCAAGTGGAAATATGCTCGAGTCGCCACACCCAAACGATTGGAAGGGGTATGCAAACAAGCGAGTCCAGTGGCTGAAGTTGGACCATCAGTTTGGTCAAACTAGCCGTTAGGTAACTCCAACGGTAACTTTGGCAAAATTACCGTGAGGTAACGGCTACCCCGGGATTGCCGGGTGGCGCCACTTTATAAGGAGAGTGGGAGAGGAAACTACGGATCTTCCTCTCATTTCTCCGCCTCCTCTCGCCTTTAGTCTCCAGAACTGCTCCCAATCCAGAATTTCTAGATCGAGTGATCTCCTTTCAATGGCGCCTCCGATGGATTTGTTGGGCAAGTCTAAGTGTACCACGGCCATCCTGAAATTGTTCCAGGACACCCGGATTCTCACCAAGGGGAACTGGCGGATCCCCGTGACCACTGAGACTGAACCGAAGTCGTGGCTGGGGGAGTTCATTTGCTTCTAGAGCCACCTTGAAAGGGGATTGGGATTCACAATCTCCCTCTTCTTCCGCCACTTCTGCTCTTACTACGCGATCAAGCCATCTAAGTTAGGACCGCACAACATCGAGCAGCTCACCATTTTTGTGGTGTTCTACGAGTGCTACCTGGGATGCCGCCCATACTTCCCTCTTTGGCTGGAGATGTTCCATGTCCGCGTCAGCTGTGAAGGGAAGGGCGGGCCCATCCTAGCCATGGGAGGTGTTACTTTCCAGTTGAAGCCCAAAGCTAAATTCGTGAAGCTACTGCTGCCAAAGAAGGCGGCGAATGAGTGGAAAAAGTTCTGGTTCTACGCCAAGGAGTCTACTCCCTCTGCCGAAGTGTCATTGCCAACATACACCAGAGAGAGGAGCGAGTCGTGCTGACGAGGGGAGATCTCGGCAATGTCCATGAAGGACTTAGGGTTTTGCGGAAAATAGAATGCTAGGGATTTCATCGGTTGTTAGGAAACAATGGAATCAAAGTCACCTGAATATCGAGAGAATCACTGTGTTACAAATCGCTTGGCAATTGTTCAGTACTCTTCCTAGGCTTCTCCTGCCCTATATATAATAGGCTAGGTCTCAAAGTTTTATGCGGATAGGTTACATGATTACCACTATAATCTTTGTCGGTTGCTACTTTGGATCTTCATCTTGACTCTTCATGGGCCATAAGCCTTTCCGCAGGCCCTAGGTAGCAAATCATAAGGATCTGAGTAATCATACCTATGTCAGTAGCCCCCGAGACTCTACCCGTACCGTAGATTCGGGTTGAGTCTCATGAAAATGTTTAGTTCTTTTTTCTTTGTTTTCACTTATTTTTAAGTTTTGTAGGGATTTGGTACAACGAGCCTGATGCATCCGACGGATCGGGAATCAGTTAATTGCTCCTAGGAAAAAGCAAGGTTGTCCTACATCAAATTCAAGTCCCCAGACCAAAACTCGGAATTTATTACTACCGTAACTCAGTTCGGGCCGCTTAGGTCTTATCGAATACTGAATTCCAGTTTTATTTTATCGAGTACCCAACGCGTCCGTTGAGATTTATCATCATATCGTAGATACGGATATAATACTGGCAGAGCACATTCTTGTGCGATTACCAGGCCACACAGGACGAATCCCGGGGTCTTACCTTCATATTTTTGAACACGACATTCGGAGTTTTGCCGCATTTAGCTGCGATCCAAGATTTATATATTTTTTGTCGGATGCCCTGCTGGGCTGCTAATATTTCTGAATTTTGCAATATATTTTGATACTTCATGAAAGCTCCCGATGGGAGTATCCGTCGGAGGATACAATAAATGTAAAACTCACAAGTATTTTAGGCGATGATTGTCTTTTACTTGGCCTGCATAATATTTCTATCGGGTGCACGACAATGCTCCCGATTGGAGTAGCCCCCGAGGCTATGTTCGGATGCCTGTATCTGGACATAGGGTCATAATTTATGTTAAATAAAGCAAACATACAAAACATCCTTTTGAGTTTATATGAACGGAAATTGAAGGTATGAAGAACTTATTTTTATACATATATGGCGTAACCATGGATACATTATTTTGGCGAATTGCCGTCTGGCCGTAGGCTGAAGTATTTTGGCTTTAAAAGCCGGGCCATAGGCCTTATTGAGTTTATAAGTAAACATAAGATCTCTTAAGCATAAAAGCATCATAGATGTGCAACGTTCCATGGATTGGAATATTGGACTCATGTCTTCTTGTATTGTAGACGATATGATCCTCCCGGAATAACTTCTGTAACAATGTAAGGTCCTTCCTAAGGTGATTCCAGTTTTCGGTGGCCATCTTGCTTGAGTCGAAGAACTAGGTCCCCTACTTCGAAGGACCTAGGTCGTAATCGTCGACTATGATAGTTGTGCAAGTTTTGCTGATATATGGTGGCTCTTTGTAGGGCTTCATCTCGAGCTTCATCAAGTGCGTCAATGTCATCTTCAAGTACTTCTCTTGATTTGTGTTCATCATATGCAAATACTCTTCGAGATTCATGTGAAACTTCAATTGGAAGGACGGCTTCAGCATCATGGACCAGAAAGAAGGGTGTTTCTTGTGTTGAATTATTTGGGGTAGTTCATAAACTCCACAAAATAGACGGTAACTCATCAACCCATGCTCCTTTTGCTTTGTCGAGTGGTGCTAGCAACCTTTTCTTGAGGCCTGCAGTTACTAGACCATTGCCTTTTTCTACTTGCCCATTGGTTTGCAGGTGAGCTACTGAGGCATAGCTTACCTTGATGCCCATCTCTTGGCAATATTCTTTAAACTCATTAGAAGTAGTAAAATTAGTTCCATTGTTTGTGATGATGCTGCTTGGCCCACTGAACCGAAATACTATGGATTTTATGAAATCCATAGTCGAAGTTCCATCTTGAGTAGTAACTGGCATTGCTTCAATCCATTTAGTAAATTTGTCGACTGCTACTAGCAGAAAGACGTGTCCTCCTGGAGATGACTTGTGAAGTTACCCGCCATATCAAGCCCCCACTGAGCGAAGGGCCAAGATAGAGGTATAGGGTTTAATTCAACTGCTGGTGCTCCTGGTTTTGTTGCGAATTGTTGGCATGCTTCACATGTTCTGACTATATCCTTTGCATCTTGAACTATTGTAAACCAATAAAATCCTGCCCTGAATGCTTTGGCAGCAATTGCTCGGCTGCTGGCATGATGACCGCAAACTCCCTCATGTATATCTTTGAGTATGGCTTTTCCTTCTTCGGGTGTGACACATCGTTGTAACACACCCGAAATACTTCTTTTATATAATTCTCCTTTAATTACCCTAAAGGCTTTCAATTGTCGAGTGATTCATCGGGCTTCCGTTACGTCCTCGGGTAATTCTCCCGAATCATATAAGCTATGTATAGCTGCATCCATGTAGACTCTATTATCATAACTTCATCAATTTCTAGTTCTTGTCCAATGGCTTCTTCTGCGCTCGCACTGGTTGATGGATCCCCTGAGTCTTTTTGCGGCTTACTCTTTTTCCCTATCTTGGGTGCTATGACCTCAGAAACTCTTTTTGCTTTCATAGAACGCTCAGATATTTCTTCCCAAAAAATCCTCGGGTGGCACTGGTAAGCACAGTGACCCGATGTTTTCCAAATTGTCGGCTTCTTCGTTGCTTCCTCTTCCTATGTGTAATACATCACATCTCTCAAATTGAGCTTCCATGATGCTGTATAAATCACGGTAAGCAATCATATTGTCGCTGACAGCATCACACTTGTTCATTGTGTAGTGTGCTACGAGGTTAGAGTCACCAAAGATTTTTAGACGAGTTGCACTGCAAGCCTTGGCCATCCGTATGTCGTGTAACAAGGCCTCGTACTCGACTTCATTATTGGATGCTTTTGCAAAACTTATCCGAAGTATGTATCGCATCTTGTCACCTTGCGGTGCTATTAATATGACCCCCGCTCCTTCTCCTTCTATTCTTTTGATCCATCGAAGTACATTGTCTAGGCGCTTGAAAGATCAGGTGGACCCGCACATTGTAACTCGTTCCATTTCGTGATAAAATCCGGCAGAACTTGCGATTTGATGGTTTTTTGCTTCTCGTACATGATGTCCCGAGGAGATAATTCGATGCCCCATAGGGAGACACGCCTAGTTGCTTCTGGGTTATTAAGGATGTTCGACATAGGTGCCTCATTGACCACTATGATCGGATGTTCCGAAAAAATAATGGCATAGTTTCCGCGCTGTCATGAATACTCCATATGCTAATTTTTGGTAATGTGGGTACCTTTGTTTGGATGGTGAGAGGACCTCGTTCAAAAAATAAACTTGCCTTTGAACACTGTGGGTTTTTCCTTCTTCGGGTTGCTCCACAACTAGGACCATGTTGAGCACCTGATTTGTGGCGGCTATGTAAAGAAGTAGTGGCTCTTTTTCTCGTGGAGACACGATGACGGGGGTGTCGAAAGTGTCTTCTTGAGGTCTTCAAAGGCATGCTGAGCTTCTTCAGTCCATTCAAACTTATCTGATTTTCTCATAAGGGCATAAAACGGTAATGCTTTTTTTCCTAATCGAGCAATGAAACGGTTAAGCGCTACCACTCGCCCGGCCAGCTGTTGCACTCCTCGTAAATTTGTTGGTTTGCCTGTATTTTCTCGGTATTGGCTTCAATTCCTCTTGCTGATACCAAGTATCCGAGGAGTTGCCCTGCTGGGACTCCAAAGGAACACTTCGTCGGGTTTAACTTGATGCATAACTTGTCGAGGTTGTTGAATGTTTCTTCGAGATCCTTGATAAGTGATGAGCTTTGTTTTGATGTGACTATGAGATCGTTAATATATAATTCTACATTTGTACCAATTTGGCTTCCCAGGCAACTATGCATCATTCGGTGATATGTTGCCCCGACGTTTTTGAGGCCAAAAGGCATTGTTGTGTAGCAAAATACGCCATAAGGTGTAATGAACGCTGCTTTCTCCTGATCCTCCTCCTTCATCCGAATCTAGTGGTATCCTGAGTATGCATCCAGAAAGGAAAGACGTTCACACCCTACAGTTGCATTGATTATTTGATCGATTTGCAGCAGTGGGAAGTTTTCCTTTGTATAATGCTTATTCAATGCGGTGAAGTCAATGCACATCCGTAGCTCTTTGGTGTTCTTCTCTGGGACGCATACTAGGTTGTAGGGGTTCCGCGTATGAAAACAATAAATCTTACTCTACGCCCCTGAACCCCTGAAGCTGCCAGGACCTATCTATTAGTAATACAGTAAGGGAGGGGCTTTTCGTGAACTTACCTTTGAAGACCGAAAAGCGTTGTCAATGCTCAGGAGAGCATGGTTGATGTAGACGAGCCGAAGCCGACCTCAAGGTCGTGATGAAGTCCTTGCGCTCCTTGGCTCCAATGACTTGAGTGCCTCAAGTGCGACACCTCGCGGGGAGTTACACACGTCCGGTGCCTGACGATGACTCCCGCTTCCCCGATCCAGTAGCAGTTGCGGAAGTAGAGCTCCCGGATCCAAATCCCGCAGCGCGACGGCGCTCTGCGGTAAAGATGTCTCTCGCTCGTGCAGTCCAGACTTAGGACCACGGTCACGAGAGAGAGAGAGAGAGAGAGAGAGAGAGAGAGAGAGAGAGAGAGAGAGAGAGAGGGAGGGAGGGAGAGAGAGAAAATATCAATTGGAGGTCCTCCCAAAAGTGAGAAGACCTTTATTGATTATTGGTGTATTTAATTTGGCCAAATACCCCCACTATATATAGGGGGAGGGGAGGTACTACCTCCCTCAAAGTCCCCGGGTGGGACTAAAGGAGAGGAGGGGGGAGGGTGGCCTTGGCCACCCTAGTGGGTCCCTTGGGGAGCTAGGCCCAGCCAGCCCCTTGCCCCTTCTCCTCTCTCCTTTCCCTAATGGGCCCTCCTCCTAAAATTGGCCCATTAAGCCTTTGAACATTTTAATTGATTTTCTCTTTATTAAATAATTATGAATAAATGATTAAATCAATATTTAACATTCATTCACATATTATTCAACCTCCGTGGCTATGGAACACCTTCCACCTCCACTCCGGACATCCTCCGGACTTACCGAAAACCCTTCCGGTTTTCTCCCTACAAATCTTCGGTGATTCCACCGATCCTATAAACACTCTCTAAGCATCATCAAGCCCTTAAGCATGATACCCCACGGTTCAGGAACACTCCAGACATGGTTGGGACACTCCCGCACCAATGATCGACAGAGGGACCTGGATGGCCATGTGACCCCTATGCGTTCCACGAAGATCTTTTGTCGTTTGAACTAGGACAGTTGTGTCTTATTCCCTTTGTCTCTTGATACTTGCATTGCCCGAGATTTGATCAATGACATCACCATGTCGTGTTCAATCTCGTTACTAAACAACGCTACTTGACTCGTTCCGACAAGTGATATCCCTGTGATCAAATCACACGCTGCGCAGCTATTGGATATAACTTCACCGAGTGGGCCCTTCGAGTATCTTCCCATCACATGCACGGACAAATCCCGCTCTTGACATATATTGCCTCAACGGTTTCCTCCGAGTACCTGAACACACCTTTATAACCACTGTATTACCAAGTGGCGCTTGATGCTATCAAAGCACTCTCGGGAGACAGTGATTGATATAGCCTCACAGTCTAAGGAATAGTCTACGAGGATCCATTTCTAATCATCGTAACTTGAACTTCGTGACATGATCAGGTCACGATGTTTAGGTTGGGCATTGGTTCATCATCTCATTCTCGAAATGAGATGACTCCATTTCCAACTGGCATAAATGCCACGTGATCAGGAAACATGATCATCTGTTGACCAATGAACCAGTGCTAGAGTTTCACTGGGAACCCCTGGTTGTTTGTATATCACACATGTATTTATGTTTCCTCTCAATACAGTTATAGCATGATATAAAACTTAATCATAAACTATATGAAATATGATAATAGTCCTTACTACTATTTGTCTCTAGGGCATATTTCCAATAGTCTCCCACTTGCACTAGAGTACAAATACACTAGCTGCATTTGTTCTCAATCTTTGGCACCATATTCGGTACCCTGAACAGGCTTGCTCATGGAAGAGGTTGAGTCTTGGGTCTGTACTTTACAGTCCCAAATCCTTTGCAACTTACTAATGTCACCTTGGTTGACATTAATACTTTATCATCATATGATAGCATCTGTGTGTATGCATCATCGTTATGGCAGCAGAACAAGGTCTGATTCCAGGAGCCTACAGTGACTTTAGATCAACCTCGAGGGATTTCTCATGGGCATTGTGCCCTGGGACACATCATTCTACGTTAAAAGCAAAGTAGCCCCGCCATAACATTATACAACACTTTAGATGGTACCCTTATCTATTATTATAAATGTATTCATCGAAACACCAGTGCACTCTGTGCAACTTTCGATGTTTTGTTCACCTCGCTTCCTACTTGACTTTAATCAGTATTTATAGGAGTTTCCAACATATTCCCTTATAACATAACCCTTTATGTTTTAAGATATGTCATCCTTTATGGATTTGGAAAACATGTCTACAGTTCTCTATTAGACTCTGCGGACAATCTTAGCTCAATGTTTTGTGATTCAGACTTAATCACTTTCAAACGTTCCTTATTTGGATCTCATGTTATGCTAAGTTATCATCATAGTTTACTAAGATAGAACCTATGTCTCAACATAGTGGATGATGATCATCTTTTTTTTCTTTATTTCAACCATTGATGTTCAACTTAATACTGTTCCTTATTTGAGTTATTAAGGACCAGTTCATTAATCAACTTCTATTCCGAAACCCCTTTCAGAATCCATTTAGGAATACTACATAATATCATAATAGACCTATTATCAACTTCTACATCTTATAAATCATTATTTATAAGTATGTGTGCTTTCATTCTTAACATACTTAAGAATTACTCCTACAAGCTCCCACTCAAAAATATGTCAATCACATATTGTTTTAGGAAGACTTTCATAGCTCCCACTCAATTTCATGCAAATTGCATATCCACTCACTATTTTGAATAACTTCAAAATCCTTTGATCAAATATCAAACTTGGAGTTTTACTCTGAGCTACTAGTACTATTACTAGTTCTGAATCCTCTAGACATTCAGCACACTTGAATCAAATTCATTTGAATTTGTCCAATACTTGACAAATTGTGCTTTTGTCATTCACCCCCTTTTCCACTATGGCTTTGAAGTCATTTGGGAAAATTCAAGCAACTCCTTTTACTTGTGAGATTCAGGAACAAATTGCTTTCTAATCTCAAGGGAATTTCGCTTCTAGGATTTCTCATAATTCTAGTTTACCATTATTCCCTTAGTAGTTCGTAGGCATGTCATATTCCAAGAATCATGACAAATGATTCACAAATGTCTCCATACAAGATATGGATTACATTTTGAATCCTACTTCATGTAGTGAAAACACCAGTGGGGAAAACACAATGATCAATATCATTGACTCTTTCCTTCTGTGAAGAGAATCATTCAGGATTGTTGTCTGTTGCGCTTCTCTATACTCTGATGCAGGGTTTTGAATGCTCATCATGTTTTACACTATTTTCCATTTGCTCCATAATTGAGAAATATCACTAAAAAGTGAGCTTTCTCAAGAATGAACCAAAATCCAAGCAATACAAGTTTTGCTTTCCTTTTGGTTTCAGCTATGGATTTCGTATTCAAAGTTTCCAATGAATACTCTACAAGGACTTATTCGCTATTGTTTTGGTTATATCGAATAACCCCAAAACTTTCACGATTTCAAATGGTTCACTACATTCTAATTGAGTGCTAACTATTTCTAACTAATGGTCTCTACATCTACACTTCAACGATTTATTTGGTGCCTTCTATTCACCCACTTTGATATCTAATATCACATTGTGATGCTTTGCATTTTGACGTTTCAAAACGCTTTGCATTCCACAATTTCTTTTATGCCGTTCTTATAAAGTTGAATTTCATTACTATTGATCAAATCATAGTAATTAGATTCTCTTTTATATCTATACCCTTTGTTGATGAAACAGTTTGATCAAATCAAATAGTTTCATATTCATGTTTCCTGTGGTAAACTACTTTACACATTTAAACAATCATTTAATGATAATTACCATTTTCATTAAAACACAATACATCAGATATGTATTTACTTTTAACAATTCATTAAACACTTTGTATTCAAGTAATACTCGGTGTTCAAGTTAATTTGCCGAACTTAGGCATGATTTATATGTGATAAGAAATCGAATGACTTTCACATATTATCACATAACTTTGAATTTAAACAATGGTTTTCATTCATTAATGAACATATCATTAAGTTGGGTATTTTAAATAAGGTATTTTAATATTTTACAAATGTTCATGCATTATCAATTAGTTTAAAACAACAAGGATAATTCACACATAATCAAACAAGATATGAACATGAATAGAAATCATTCATAAAAGCAGAACAATTGTTTGTTACAAACTCATATGAATAACCATCTCACGAAGTGTGAGACACACTAAAGAAGTTCACAATCTCTTGATTACAATAATCATCCTAAAACACAAACTAAATGATAAATGTCGAGGGAGAGTGTCGTCGGCCATCATCATCATGCTCGCCATCAACACGCAATGTCACCTCCTCTCCAGCAAGCACCTCTCATGCAGAAGGACCTATTTTCAGCAAAACAGAACAAGTATGAGATATACTTAACACTGCAAATGTGTTTGCAAGATTATAACATTTATAAAACTGTATATCAAATATATACCTTTGTCATTGATGACCTGGGCGACATCTGGTTCAACCAACACAATCCTGAGATGTGTCATGAACCGGTGGAACTCCATTGTTTCTGCGTCGCCCCTCATTACGCAAGTCCTGACTTGTGCTTGGTAGCTTGGTGGCAGCAACCGCAGCACAACACCGTTTGCAAAAGATCTTGTCATCCAGCTATCCAGGAAGTATGCAGGCCTCATGTACACATCATGCATGTGCTCCAAGTGGTCATCCAGTGATGAGTTCTCCTCCATCTTAATGGAGAGGAAGTCTCCCATCAGCTCATGCTCCCATATACGTACTTGTTCCACGAAATGTGTCCAAAGTTATAGCATCACCGAACGAGGGTCGACATCACCCACGAAAGGCCACAGCTCATCCACCATTCTGAAACGCATGGTAACTGAAATGAAGGAGGCCATCTCACGACGGAGATAGCGGTCTTTCCGCTGCTCTAGGGTCTCTAGGTCAGTGGGCTGATCCAAATCTATCCCGTCGAGTATGTATTCGACCACGTCGTTCTCGCTAAGGAGAATGTGGAGACGTGCAACCCATATGGAGAAGTTTGATCCATCTAATGTGATCTTCTCTCCTTCTAACCAATCAATCGTCAACATGAAAGGTGCCATCTACATTTATAATTGCAAAAGGAATTTAGACTAAGTTTATAATTAAATGAGTTAATGATAACTCCACTCAGAAACACCAATCCCCAAAAGGGTTCCAAGTGATAACACGACCCCTATCAGCCACATCTCCCCCGATCGTCATGGCCATCAATGTGGGTTCAAGGGTGGACGCTAAACGTCGGTCACATCATTCATGCGACTCGTGCTTGATCTTTCGACAATCCATGTTCCGAGGCCATGTCTGCACATGCTAGGCTCGCCAACTCAACCTTAGTGTATTCGCTGTGCAACATGGCTTACACCCACTGTATGCGAACGTAGATATGTCTAACACCCAGGCTTGTACCCTGGATTGCCTCATATCAAAGAACTTTCTTGGTGGTGCACACTAAGGGGAACACAATCGTTGGTAATTTTAACAGAGATCATCTTATTAGGCTACAGTCGAGTATCTAATACTAGCACACAATAAGATATACAAACAATAACATTGAATGTAAATGCGATGTGATATGGTCCTTCGCGTCGTGATCTCCATCCGTCGTCACCGGGTTCCGGCACCATCCGGCGCCGTAGACACCAGGGTACTGGTGTCTTTCCGGCATGGTAGTTCGTCACCTCCGTGACTATCTACTACTATGTAACAAAAGGTAATCACTTTACCTTTGCCACAACCATATCACAAAGCAAAGCCCCCCTGCAAAACAAAGTTAGACGCCTATACTTTATCTTTGCATGTTTTACGTGGCTAAATGGGCTTTCGTACAAGAACTGTTCTTACCTACGAACTTTCAGCACAACGCTGATCAAGTAGTTGTCTCTACTACACCCCTTTCGGGGCCCTCCGTTGCAAATGGCATACCAACTAATGCGAGAGAGACAGACACCCCCCCTAAGCCACTTTATACGGTACAAGCCGTATGTCAAGCGTGGACCAGTCTCGCGAATGAACACGTAAAGTCGGTTGGGGGCACTTCATCAAGCATTACTGTGGTATACACAAGTACATGTGGGAGGTTAACAACTAAAAGATCAATGCCCACACGCTACATCTCGCGTGTTCTACCCGTACTAGCATTACTACGCATAGATCTAGCTCTGATAGCACTGTAGGGGTTCCGTGTATGAAAACAATAAATTTTACTCTACGCCCCTGAACCCCTGAAGCTGCCAGGACCTATCTATTAGTAATGTCTGATGGAGGGGATTTTTGCGAACTTACCCTTGAAGACCGAAAACCGTTGTCAACGCTCAGGAGAGCGTGGTTGATGTAGACGAGCCGAAGCCGACCTCAAGGTCGTGATGAAGTCCTTGCGCTCCTTGGCTCCAACGACTTGAGTGCCTCAAGTGCGACACCTCGCGGGGAGTTACACGTCCGGTGCCACGATGACTCCGCTTCCCGATCCAGCAGTTGCGGAAGTAGAGCTCCGGATCCGAATCCATGGCAGCAGCGCTCTTGGTGAAGATGTCTCTCGCTCGCGCAGTGCAGACTTGGGACCACGGTCACGAGAGAGAGAGGGAGAGAGAGAAAATATCAATTGGAGGTCCTCCCAAAAGTGAGAAGACCTTTATTGATTATTGGTGTATTTAATTTGGCCAAATACCCCCACTATATATAGGGGGAGGGGAGGTACTACCTCCCTCAAAGTCCCGGGGTGGGACTAAAGGAGAGGAGGGGGAGGGGTGTCCGCCGGCCACCCTAGTGGGCCCCGCGCAGGGGGCTAGGCCCATCTGGCCAGCCCCCTTGCCCCTTCTCCCTCTCTCCTTTCCCCTAATGGGCCCTCTCCCTCCGGAAATTGGCCCATTAAGCCTTTGACCATTTTAATTGATTTTCTCTTTATTAAATAATTATGAATAAATGATTAAATCAATATTTAACATTCATTCACATATTATTCAACCTCCGTGGCTATGGAACACCTTCCACCTCCACTCCGGACATCCTCCGGACTTACCGAAAACCCTTCCGGTTTTCTCCCTACAAATCTTCGGTGATTCCACCGATCCTATAAACACTCTCTAAGCATCATCAAGCCCTTAAGCGTGATACCCCACCGTTCGGGAACACTCCAGACATGGTCGGGACACTCCCACACCAATGATCGACAGAGGGACATGGATGGCCATGTGACCCCTGTGCGTTCCACGAAGATCTTTCGTCGTTTGAATCGGGACAGTCGTGTCTTATTCCCTTTGTCTCTCGATACTTGCATTGCCCGATATCTCATCAATGACATCACCATGTCGTGTTCAATATCGTTACCGAACAACTCTACTTGACTCGTTCAACAAGTGATATCCCCGTGATCAAATCACATGCTCCGCAGCTATTGGATATAACTTCTCCGAGTGGGCCCTTCGAGTATCTTCCCATCACATGGACGGACAAATCCCGCTCTTGACATGTATTGCCTCAACGGTTTCCTCCGAGTACCTGAACACACCTTTATAACCACTGTATTACCAAGTGGCGCTTGATGCTATCAAAGCACTCTCGGGAGACAGTGATTGATATAGCCTCATGGTCTAAGGAATAGTCTACGAGGATCCATTTCTAATCATCATAACTTGAACTTTGTGACATGATCGGGTCACGATGTTTAGGTTGGGTATTGGTTCATCATCTCATCCTCAGAATGAGATGACTCCATTTCCAACTGGCATAAATGCCACATGATCAGGAAACATGATCATCTGTTGACCAATGAACCAGTGACTAGAGTTTCACTGGGAACCCCTGGTTGTTTGTATATCACACATGTATTGATGTTTCCTCTCAATACAGTTATAGCATGATATAAAACTTAATCATAAACTATATGAAATATGATAATAGTCCTTACTACTATTTGTCTCTAGGGAATATTTCCAACATGGGTTTGCGACCCACTCTGCTTTCTTTAGTTCCTTTATGAAATTAGCATCGGTAAGACGATGTAGCTCTTTCCTAATAGCTTTGCACTTTGGTTCCACGAAACAACGAAGCAATTGCTTAACTCGTTTTGCTTTTGGATCCAAATTTAGTGCATGCTCAGCGAGTTCCCTAGGAATTCCTGGCATGTCAGAAGGTAGCCATGCAAAGATTTCCCAATGCTCACGGAGGAACTTGATGAGGCGCCTTCCTATGCGGTACCAAGGTTGGAAGCCACAAATGTTGTCCTCTTAGGGTCAGTGGGATGGATCTATACTTCTTTGGTGTCTGTTGCAGTGTCGAAGGCCTGGTCGGCGTTGATGCGTGTTACCACGAGGGGTTCTACGGTTGTTGTTGTTTTGGGCTGCTCAAACTCAGTTGCCATCCCAAAAGATTCAGAAATTTGTTGAATTCCCGGTCACAATTATCGGAACGTGTGAAGCTTCCTTTTATTGATATGATTCCCTTTGGTGCTGGCATTTTCATGACTAGGTATCCATAGTGAGGAACTGCCATGAATCGTGCGAAAGTCGAACGTCCGAAGATCGCGTGATACTGTGATGGCCAGTCCATGACTTCGAACTCGAGCTTTTCCCGCCTAAAATTTTCTTTGGATCCAAACACAACATTAAGGAAAATTTTGCCTAAAGGAATTTCGACTTTACTTGGTACTATGTCGTGGAAGGATGTTTCTGTTGGTGCCAAATTTGCCAAAGGGTAGTTCATTGCCCTAAGCATTTTGGCATAGATCAGGTTTATGCTGCTACATGTGTCCATAAAGACCTTGCTCATGTCGAATCCACCGATTTGTGCTTTAACTATGAAGGTCGAATGACACGGTCTTGGTACTCGATGAGGGTGATCAGCTCTGTTGAATGTGATTTCCTGTTCTGACTAGTGGAGATATTCAGGTGTGGTTGGGGAATCCACTTCTGCCATGTTGACTTGTTGTGTGATTAGCTTCTGGATTCTGTTGGATGGACACCTGACATGGGTATACCCTATAGGTACTCGAGTTTGGTATATACGGTCTAGATACAGCAGAAGCCCATCGCGTTGCCAAGGCCCAATACAGAATTCGGGTGACCCACGGACTCTTTGATTGCTTGCAAAAGAAGAAGAAGCTTAAGATAGAAAGTTCAAAGGGTGAACCCTAATCTGTAACCGACTCGACCTGCTACCCGAGACCTAGCCTATCTATATAAAGGATAGGAGCGGACGGCGAGGAGGACAATCACAACCCTAGTTTCCATAACTCTCGCTAGATTGCATCTGCGCACCCCTGTAATCTTCGATTCCTTCGATAATTCCAAGAGCAGACAAGCAGGAGTAGGGACCTCTACGAGGCCTGAACCTCGGTAAACCTTGCATCCCTGTGTGCTTGTTTGCTAGCCGATTGATGCTTCCAGCGCTCCCTCCTTATCCAAAACCCAAGTCCATAACAATGGGCATTGACGAGTTAAACCCTCGTCAATTGGCGTCGTCTGTGGGAATTGGGAGTGCTGATGTCACGGCTTCTTCGGCCCTGTCAACCGTGATCTACAACTCTGCAACAGCGGAGATTCGCCAGCTCTTCGGTGCATTTGACTTCACCGTCCACACGCCAGCCACTCGCCTGGATTTCGAGTCCATGGGCGATGGAGTCAGCCTGGCGATTGGGAGCTTCCGCTTCCAGGTTGGTCAACTAGGCACGCTTCGCATGCCTGACCAGCCAACGGCACCCGCGATTGCTCCAGCATCGTGGTTCCCGCCACCAATCGACACCCTCAGCAATCTCAACACCTCAGCAACAGCTGGGAGCACGGACAATTACAGCAGTTGCGGATCCGATCTAGGTGACCTATCCACAGAAGATGGAGCCTACGGCTCCGGATCTAAAAGTTGTGGGAGCAACGGCTTCCCCAATCACTTCATGTACGCCATCATCAACACGGGCGACACCGGTGTCAATCGCAAAAACGTCGGCACCGGATCTGGCACCGGGCCACCCAACGGCGGTATACCCAACGGCACTGGACCACCCAATGGCGGCCCCACCAACAGTGGTAACGGCGCGCCCGTCAACAACGGGACAGGGGGAGAACCGTCACTCACGACGAACAAGAACACTAGCGAGCGTATGCTGATTAAGCTCAACGACAACGAGTGGGCCTGCTGTCGAGGAGCTCTACGGGGCAATCCTCTACCCCCAATACACTGCAGGACATGATGATGGGCTACCATTGGCTGTTAAAGGAGGAATTCAAGTGCCAGCAGCAGGTGATCGCGCAACTCGAGGCACGCAGAAAGGCGGCGGATGAGTCGAGTCTTCGACGAGCTGGGCTCTCCTCCCACGGAGGATCCTCCTCCAAAGGCAACGAGTACGTGGGCAACAAGAGGCGATCTCGACTGGCCCACCTCACCGAGCAAGAACGCGTAGCAGCCACGAAAGTCCTCGACTTCGGCTCTATGACAGTCGACACGCGGGGCAACATGCTCCCAAAGACATCGCAAGCTGCGGTGACAGCGGCCACCATGTATCTCCTTAACAACCAGCCACCGGCTGGAGACCCGTGAGCTGCCATGCACTGATCTACGATCACGGGCTTGGAGCTAACCAAGGCCACCCTCGACAAAGAACCAACACCAGAGCCGAAGAAAAGCAAGGCTCTAGACAAGTACTACTACTCGTACTCCTCCAGTGATGACAGTCACGATCTGTCACAGCGACGTCGCTCACGGCGGCATGACCGCGACTATGACGCGTGTGATGACATCATGCAGCGCAAAGTCGACAAGATGCGGGCAAGGTGTGCTCATTCGACTGACTGGGAAGAAGACGAGACTGAGCTCTGCGGCGCCAGATGCTTCAGCAGAGCCATCAGGCAGAAGCTAATGCTTAAGGGGTTCAAGCTCCCGTCGGAGAACCCAAAATTTGACGGCCTGCAGGACCTGAAAATCTAGTTGGAGGACCACATCTCCTCCGTCAGGCTACATGGCAGGAGTCGAAGCACGGCCATGCAATGCCTGCAGCTACAGCTGCAGGGCGCCACTCGTGCATGGCTCAATAACCTCCCGTGCGGATCCATTCGCAGCTGGGAATAGCTGGTCTACAGCTTTGTGCGCAACTTCAAGGGCACTTACAAAAGGCCCTGCATCAATCGAAGAACTGAGAAGCTGCCAGCAAAGGTCTGGCGAGTCACTGCGCTCGTACATCCAGAGGTGGTCCATCATCAAGAACTCCGCAGAAAACATCTCGGAGGATCGCGCAATCGACGCATTCAACGGTGGCGTCCGCTGTATAGAGTTCAGGGAGGAGCTGGGCCGCTCGAAGCCCAAAACAATCGACCACCTGATGGAGATCGCGAATCGGTGGGCTGATGGAGAATACTTGGTGAAAAACCGCACCTACTCCGACGACAACGATGACCTCAGGCATAGACGTGGCCGCCGAGGCAAACGTCGAATGCACGTCTACGATGTCCACGACGAGGTCAATATGGTCGTAGCTGGCTACACCGACAAATGCGACGACAACCGCAATAGCGGATATAGCAGTGGTGGATACCGCGATAGAGGAAAAACCACGCAGGTGTGGCAGCGCCGCACTCGCGAAGAGGCACCCGCAACATCTATCAAGGACAAACTGTCTAGACCATGCAACGTGCACTTCTACATCGACAAGCACAACGGCAAGAAGAAATCTAGCCACCTTCTCAAGGACTGCCGCGAGTTCCTCAAACTCCACGAGGGCCTGGCTCAGATGAATCGTGACGCGGTCAACAGGGGCTATGGGGCCACCCCAGGCGATGTAGCACATGGAGCTCCTCTGCCACTGCCCGGACCACCACCACCCGTGGCCGCGCCAGTCCAGCATCACGGAGGCGAGCCATACCCACGAGCCATGGGCAACATGGGGATGATCCAAAAAGGGCGTCCCTCAAATCGAGTACAGAAGCCCATCACTCGCCAAGTCAATCTAGCGATAAACTCTCCACCCTCCACCACTGAGTACCTCAGTGGAAGCGACTCCTGCATCACCTTCGACAAGCGCGATCATTCATGCCAAGTTCATCGTCCAGGCCACTGTCCCCTCGTACTCGAGACGCAGATCGGGGGCTTCAGTCGCGTCTTTATGGACGGCGGCAGCGGCATCAACCTCATGTTCGCGAGTACCTTGCGGTCGATAAGGATCCCTCTGACTTGTCTGGAAGTTTCAGACATGACGTTCCACAGCATCGTCCCAGGGAAGGGCATATATCCCCTGGGCAAAATCAACCTCGTCGTCATCTTTGGCACGCCGCAAAACTTTCGGTGAGAGCGCATCGACTTTGAGGTTGTCGACTGGCCCTCGCAATACCATTGCATCCTCGGATGTGTCGCATTCGCTAGGTTCATGGCAGTGCCGCACTACGCCTACCTACAGATGAAAATGCCAGGTCTAGACGGCGTCATCACAATCAATGGAAGCTTCGAGAGGTCCGATAGCTATGATACGGAATTCAATAGAATCTCCTAGTCCTTTGGCATGCAGGAAGAACTCGCAAGATTGAAGGAGTCGACAGACAACAGTTTGCCTCCTCTAAGAAGGCCAAGCTCACCCGACCTGTCCTTCGACTCATCGATGCACACGAAGAAAGTCCAGGTCCACCCAATGGACCTGACCAAGACGGCCCTCATCGCCAACAACTTGAGTTCCGCATAGGAACTCGCGCTCGTCGAATTCCTCCATGAGCACTAGGAAATCTTCACCTGGTGTCCAGCGGACATGCCAGGGGTTCCCAAGGAATTCGCCGAGCACTCACTCAACGTGAATCCAGATGCAAGGCTAGTCAAGCAGACAATTTGGCGACTATCTGAACCAAGAGCAAAGGCAGTCGGAATGGAGATCAGTAGACTCCTCGATGCAAAATTCATACGCGAGATCAAGGAAAGCACCTGGCTCGCTAACACAGTGCTTGTGCCTAAAAAAGACACGGATATCCTGCGGATGTGCGTGGACTTCACCTCCTTGAATAAGTACTGCCCAAAGGATCACTTCCCGCTGCCACGAATCGACCAAATCATCGACTCCACGGCGGGATGTGAGCGCATCTGCTTCCTCGATGCCTACTCAGGCTATAATCAGATTCGAATGAAGGAGGAAGACCAGGAGAAAACAACATTTACAACGCCCTTCGGTGTGTTCTGCTACAACACGATGCCCTTCGGGCTAAAAAATGCAGGAGCCACATATCAGTTGTGCATGCAGGCTTGCCTCAAGGACCAACTTGGTCGCAACATCCAAGTCTACATTGACAACATCGTCATCAAAACCAAAGAGGAAGCCTCGGTCATCGATGATCTCCGCGAGACCTTTGCCAACCTCGACCACTACCGGATCAAGCTCAATCCGGACGAATGCGCCTTTGGCATGCCATCTGGGCAGTTACTCGGGTATCTCATCTCTGCACGAGGGATCGAAGCAAACCTGAAGAAAATAAAGGACATACTGGCCATGGAGAGGCCGAAGAACGTAAAAGGCATCTAGAGCCTGGCTGGGCGAACCGCAGCGCTCAATTGATTCATCAGTCGAATGGGCGAAAAGGCACGGCCCTTCTACCAACTTCTCCGCAAAACTGACAAGTTCGAGTGGACAGACGAAGCGCAAGAAGCATTCGACGGCCTCAAGCGCTTACTATCCACCTCGCCAGTACTGGTGATGCCTCGCGAAAAGGAACCACTACTGCTCTACATCTCTGCCACCAACCAGGTGGTCAGCGCAGTGCTTGTGGTGGAACGAGCCAAAGAAAATAAGGTCCACGGGATCCAGCGCCCAGTATACTACCTCAGTGAGGTACTCACGCCAACAAAGCAGAGGTACCCGCACTACCAAAAGCTGGCCTACGGCATCTTCATGACAGCCAGGCGACTGCGCCACTACTTCCAGGAGCACCCAATCATGGTGGTAAACGGCGCCCCGCTCGGGCATATGCTTAATAATCCCGATGCCATCGGACGAGTCGCGCTCTGGGGAATCGAACTGTCTCCATGAGACATCACATACGAGAAGCACGACGCGATCAAATCACAAGTTCTCCTAGACTTTCTCATACAATGGATGGAGAATCAGCTCCTCGACAAGCCAGATATGTCCTACCTTTGGACAATGCACTTTGACGGGTCCAAGCGAAAGGACGGAGCTGGCGCAGGTGTCATACTGACATCACCCCAAGGAGACAAGATGAAATACATTCTGGGAATGCAGTTCACCGCCTCCAATAATGAAGTTGAGTACGAAGCCCTAATCCAAGGGATGCAGATGGCGAAAGCCTGCGGTGCCAAAAGGCTCATCATCTACGGTGACTCCAAACTGGTGGTCAACCGAACGATGCACAAGTGCGACACACTAAGCGACAACATGGTCGCCTATCGCGACCTCTATGATACACTCGAAGGAGACTTCAACGGTTGTGATCTGCGCCACGTGGGTCGCGAAAGCAATGAAGAGGCGGATCACTCGCCAATATTGGCTCCACCTGTGCCCCCATACCAGCTGGGGTATTTCTTGAGCGCATTTGCGAATGCTCCATCAAGCCCAAGGCTCTAGAGAAGAAAGCAAGCACATCAACGGACTCGGGGGCTACGCCACCCAACGAGCCAATGGCACTCGACGACCTGGAGCTTGATACATGACTCGAAGGACCAATGGGTGTCATGATGATCGAGCCATCTTGGACACAACCCTACATCACATATCTACTCAGCAAGAGGCTGCTAGATGATCCAACTGACACGCAACACATTGCGCGACAATCCAAGGCATTCGCCCTCATCAACAACGAATTGTCCAAGCGTAGCATCACGGGAGTACTTCAATGGTGCGTCTCCAACGGGGAAAGAAGGGCCATCCTCCTCGACATCCATGAAGGCACTTGCGGGCACCATGCTGGCAGTCGCGCCCTCGTTGCCAAAGCTCTACGAGTTGGATTCTACTGGCCCACGGCCATGCGCGATGCCAAGGATATTGTCTAGTGCTGCACCGCTTGGTAGTGATTCGCAGACAAACCTCACGCACCTGGCGCGGAACTCCGGCCAATACCATTGGCTTGGCCCTTCGCGCAATGGGGACTCGACATGGCCGGCAAGCTCCCAAAATCCTTGCAAGGAGGTTACGTCTACCTCTTGGTTGCAGTCGACAAATTCACCAAGTGGATTGAAGCCATGCCGGTGACGAATCAATCAGGGGCCAGTGTTGTCAAGTTCTTCGAGTCCATTGTCTACCGCTTTGGAGTGCCACACAACATCATCATGGACAATGGGACAAACTTCACCTCTAAGGAGTTCCAGGAATTCTGCGAAAACCTGGGAATCCACATAAGTTATGCCTCGGTGGCTCACCCGCAGACCAACGGTTAAGTCAAAAAGGCCAACGGCCTTGTCTGCAGCGAAATCAAGAAACGACTCCTCCGACCACTCGAACAAGCCGATGGATGCTAGCCAGATGAGCTGTAATCAGTTCTTTGGAGCCTGCGCACAACTCCAAATAGCGCCACAGGATACACTCTGTTCTTCATGGTGCACGGTGCTGAAGCGGTACTACCCGCAGAAGTACGCTACAAAGCCCCACGGGTGGTTGCATATAGCAAGAAGGAATCAACTCTCGCACTCGAAGACTCCGTCGACCTCCTAGATGAGGCACGCGAGATTGCAGCGGAGAGATCAACGATCGACCAGCAGAGCCTCTTCAACTACCACAGCAGAAGGTTATGCCCCAGATCCTTCGTCGAAGGAGACCTGGTCCTGCGACTGAAGCAACAAGGTCATCTCAAGCTCGAGTCCCCTTGGGAAGGACCTTATGTGATTACAGAAGTAATCCCAGGTGGCGCTTATCGCCTTAAAGATTTCGAGACAGGAGTCGCATACTCCAACCCCTGGAACATCGCGCAGCTGCGTCGCTTCTACCCCTAGTCGTTTTTACATTACAAATAAGGTTATTCAGCCAGGCTACTTAGCCACACATTGTACCTCATACTATTGTATGAATAAATAAAGCTAAGTGCCCCAAAACTCTGTCTTTTCCTTATTTTCTTGCAATTTTATCACTCGCGGGCTGCGCCACCCTTTACACTTTCGTTCTACGAACAAATCACAGTATCCTGAGTAGCTGACACAACATCAATCGAACCCTTGATAAACACCAACCCAGTTGCAACGCACCTGATAGGTTGGCAAGGCACTGAGATACACACAAGTCAGGCTAACAAAAGGGAACTAGAGAGTACAATACACTCGAAAAATATACAAGCTAACAAGCTCTTCGCATATCAATGGGTATCAATTACACCCAACATAATCATATGAACTTTACAACACTCATACATCTATGTGCAGGATACAAACTATGCTACTGCTGCAGAAGATGAACATTCGTCTGCTCTTCAAAGAAGTCGACGATGTCTTCTGCTGGCTGATCAACCGCCTGGTAGTTCGGCACCATGTTCCAGGTCATCCCTTCTGGCGGTGGCGGCGGTCCAGCAGCCACGGATGCCATGTCCATATTTGGCTGGTGCAGTCGCACCATCGACAAGGCAGCTTTCGCACCTGCGACCAACTGCTGACGAACGCACTCGCGCACCGTGCTTAAATCTTGAAACTTCACGAAAAGGGCCAACAGGCTTGAAGGGACAACATCTAGAGGAAACATCATCTAGTAAATATGCCTGAGGCACGACTGCGCCTTCTTCAAGCATTGAAGTATTCGAGGAGAACGATCCTGCAGGGTCGCCAACACAATGGCACGGTCGTGATCCACCCAAAAGTATCCACTCGCCTGCAGCTACTCCTGGGTCAAATTATTCATTCGAATGGCCACCCGATCCTTCTCATCCTATGGATGACGAGCGCTAACAAATACACCAAGCAAACAACAAAGTATGAAGACAAGGCATCGTCGTGACTAACTAAAAGAAAAGATGAGAAGGCAGAAAACTAACATTTGAACTGCTCATTCAACTACACCACTTCCTCCAAGAGATACTTCTCACGGGCGGTGGCCTTCTCCACCTTCAACTTCCACACATCTGCACTACCGCGGATGATGGGCAACTCACGCTCCAATTGTTTAATGCGATCTCGCAGTCGTGAAAGCAACGACAATTCCTCCACCTTCAAACGCGGCTGCGCCGAGGTTTCATCGGTGGGAGGAGAATCATGAGGACCACTCGAAGGAACACTCGAAGGACCCTAGGTACAATCAAGCAAGAGGCAAATGAAACTCATCAGGCATTGATAAATAAAGAACTGCAGTCAAGTTCGATAAATGACAAGGGAACACCCCCCCCCCCCCCCCACACACACACACACAAAAGCATGGTTCAGAGAAAAGGCTAAGCTACGGCTATTACAAATAAAGACTAAGGAGCATTATTCTTCTTCGACTTCGGGGGCTTCATTGCATATGTGGCAGTCTCCGACGTCATGGACTTGCCGGTGGTATCCCTAGATGTCGCGGTCTTCGCCGCCTTCGCTCACCACCGCTCCTCAGAATATTTGCCGACTGTCTCGATAAGCTATGGCCCATACTTAGCGCAGCTACCAGCGAAGGGAGCAAACACTACCTGCCGGCCTCCGACGTTGACAGGCATCGCCTTGGAGATCGCTGTGGGATCCAACTCCACACCATGGGCTTGCACCATCGCGAGTGCCATGGTGGCACCGACGGACCACTGAGAGTTCCTGAATTCCGCGGGAATACCTCCAGCGAGGGATTCCACCAGGTCATCAAGGTTGTCGATCAGCCCGGCCTTGGGAGTTAGGTCCTCACAGATGCGACTGAGCACATCCTTGGCCTTCCCCAGCGTCTCCTGGAGGGAAACACTGTGGTGTTCGACTGCAGCAACAGCGCCAGCCAATGCATCCGCGCGATAAAGCAAAACTCAGGCCACCGGCAACTGCATACACAAGGTGTTACCATAGCAACATGACGACATGAAACAAGGAGCAACACAAATCAAACTGAAAATTACCTAAGAGGGCCTTGGCAGTCGAGAAAAGTTGTTCTTCGAACAACTTCTCCCTTTCACCAGTGGAAGAGCGCAATTCCTCTTCGCGCTTTCGCGACTCCTCCAGGGTTGCGACTGCTTCGTCACGATTCTTCGCCGCTGCGGCAAGCGCCTTCTCGAGGGAAGCAACACGACGAATAAGCTCATTGTGTTGAACTACAAATCACAGGGCGCATCACCAATCGAGTTGACAAATTTCACGAAGACAAAGACGAAGCCAAAACTAACCTTCGACAGCGCGGTGGCGATTGTCTAGCAGAGCATGCTGTCGACCCATGACAAGGACTTGCTCCGCCAGGCGAGTAGCTTCCTTCACAATGAGCTGCATCAAAGGGAAACGAAGGTTCAGCAGCAACACAAAGTATAAATTCGACTGCCAAAACAGAAAAAAGGACGCTTATGTGATCCTTCAGGGACTCCGAAGATGACTGTCGCGCAGTCATCCGGGCAACCATATGATGCCCCCTAGCATGTAGGGAACTCGAAGAATTGGCACTAGAGTGGGCTACCACCGGAGGAGAAGGAGATCGTTCGGCCACCTCCTTGGCCTTGGAGTCCGTGACTCCGGACTCTTTCACAAATTGGAAGTCATCAGAAGATGACGATGCTGCTTGACTACAAAACATGCCCAATGCAACTTCAGAAAAAGCAACCTCAAAGAGATCAAAACGAACTTGCGAGCATTAAAGGATTACCAGTTAAAACTGTCAAGGTCAAAGGAGTCATCCGATGACTCCTTCTGCAGTCGAAGCTTCTTCCGAGCAGGAGGAGCCATGGAGCGCATAGGAACGGTGGGGATTGGCTCCTCTGCAGCAGCAGAAGGACCTTCCGGCGTCGTCAGCGAGGAAGCATCCGAATCCTTGCTGCGGGAATGCTTGCGAGTATCATGGCCGCTGGACTCGGGGGCTCCCTCTTCTTCTTCAATTGGGACGGTCGATTCTGACTCGTCCTCTTTCTCCACTTTGCGAGGGATAACCCCTTCAGGACGAGGGGGCAAATTGGAAGACACCTTCTAGTCCTGCATTCAGAAGATACATCATTATATATCAAGTACTTGATGGCAATCGACAAAGAAAACTACTTCACAATACAGTTCTACCTCAGGAGGAGGGTTAGAGGCGTCGAAAGGAGGCACGACTGGCTCTCCTAGGAGAACCTCCTTGGCAGTGTGCTTGGTCACCAATCGCAACCTCTTGTCTACCTCACCCGCAGAAATGCCTTCCGCAGATATGCGAGTGACATCGCTCGCCCCAGCCCAGCAGTACATCGGATGGACTCTGGCCTGTAGAGGCTGAACGCTGCGGTGCAACCACATGCGAATGAGAGCGGCGCCACCCTCTTCTTTGCCTATGCGGCCTTCGAGGTCGTAGACGTGCTGATACCGCACCTCCATTTCCTCAGACTCGCCAGGCATCACGACATTCTTCCAGGAGCGCCTCCTCTTGCAAGTCACCGCGGGGTCAAAGGGCGCAAGTCCGAAGTGCTCTACATCGGCCTTCTGGTCATGGATGTAGAACCACTTATCTCTCCACCCTTGGACAGATGCGGTGAGCTTGATGTAGAAATAGACAGTGGAGGAGTCGACGTGGATTTTGTAGCCTCCTACGTCATAGACTACCGAACCAGACGCCGAATGACATTTGAGCTTAAAAAGCCTCTTGAAGAGGCCAAAGTGTGGCACGATTCTGAGCCAGCACTTGCAAAGAGTGATAAAGCAATAGATGTGGAGAATGGAATTTGGGGACAGCTGGTGCAGCTGGAGCCCATAGAACCAAAGAAGACCCCTGAAGAACGGATGCAGGGGAAGAGAGAGACCTCGAATGACGAACGCAAGGAACATCACCCGGAAACCCGGAGGAGGACGGGGGATTACCTCGTCGCCAGGCACCCGCGAGTCATCTTCCGCGGGTGGAAGAGCTCCATCTTGACAATGAAGATGCAGCTCGTAAGGCTTGATGATGGACGTCGTCAGCGCCACAGGACGCTGAAAGCCCGCACTTTCTTTCTTCCTGGGCAAGGGCGCTGGTGCCCACGGCGGTGGTGTTGCCCTTCTTCTTACCCATCTTTCAATGGCGGTGCGAATGGAGAAAGTAACTGGGGAAAACACGGAGCTGGTCCAGTGCCACGAAGAGGAAACACGAAAGAAAGCAAAGAAAACAGCAATGACGAAGGAGGCACGAGCAAGAAGAGAGATGGGGAAAGTTACCGTAGCTACGTTGCTACTTAACGTCCTCGCGGATGCCATCCAACAGCTAGCAAAAACCCTACTAGACGCGTCGCGTACATCGCCATCGACACATGGCAAGGGTGAATCACGAACTGTCCCCCACTACCCCCATTATGCGCGGAAATCGAGGAGACGCAGTTAAAACAGAAGATTGCGCACGCCCAGTCAAATCAAAGTCAGAAAGTGGGACCCACCGCTTGTTACGTCCCGTCAAAGCCGCTCACGCGGGCAAATGAGGTCATCACATCGTCAGCACTAACGTCATCGATTCCAGCAGCAGAATATTTTGATTACTTTAGTCCTTGCTCGAATCTTCAACTCCACCAAGCACTTGGAGGCTACTCCTAACAGGAGCGCTGGCCGCGCACCCGAAAGAATTTTTATGCAGGTGTATGAACATTCAAGACAAACCCATCACTCGAATCAATGATTCGATTGTGAATTACGGGTTACTCCCATAGGGAGCGCTGAAATCATATTCAACTGAAACAAGAAACAAAGACGACAGCAGTCGAAAAATGTTTTTTAGTCCCCACTCGAGTCTACGACTCGAATAGGCACTCGGGGGCTACTCCCATAGGGAGCGCTGGTCGAGCACCCTATGATTATTTTTCCTTAAACATCATACTGTGTGTCGATAACATCCACACTCGAATGCTATGGAGACTCCGCCTCATATCTTTCCCTACAAAGAGATTACGTCTCCTGGGCCACCCGAATCATCTCCGTGATGACAAAAATTTCGGATGCCACGCTTGTAGCATGAAGATAAGAACTGAATAAGGCCTAGCAACGCATCTGATGCGCACTACCAGAAATATATCCGTACCTATAGGTACGATGAACATGCCTTGACGGACGCGTCGAGTGCTCACACTTATACACTGGAATTCGACTCATGTAAGACCTCCGCGGTCTGAGTCGAATCACGCCAGCACTTTTCCGAATTCGAGTCCGGGGACTCTAGTTTGAGTAGATTGCGTTGTTTTTCCCTAAGGCAGTTAACTGATACCGATACATCGGATAAATCAGGCACGTATATCAACAATCCCTATGACACAAACAGAACACTCGAAAAAATGCTCAGTCATGCACTCGAAAGACTTCATAAAGTCTCTAGTCGAATCTGCGATTCCACTGGACACTCGGGGTCTACTGACATGGGTATACCCTACAGGTACTCGACTTTGGTATATACTGTCCAGATACAGCAGAAGCCCACGGCATTGCCAAGGCCCAATACAGAATTCGGGTGACCCACGGACTCTTCGATTTCTTGCGAAACAAGAAGAAGCTTAAGATAGAAAGTTCAAAGGGCGAACCCTAATCTGTAATCGACTCGACCTGCTACCCGAGACCTAGCCTATCTATATAAAGGCGAGGAGGACAATCACAACCCTAGTTTCCATAACTCTTGCCAGATTGCATCTGCGCACCCCTGTAAGCTTCGATTCCTTTGATAATTCCAAGAGCAAACAAGTAGGAGTAGGGACCTCTATGACGCCTGAACCTGGGTAAACCTTGTGTCCATATGTGCTTGTTTGCTAGCTGATTGATGCTTCCAGCGCTCCCTCCTTCTCCAAAACCCAAGTCCATAACAATGGGCATTGACGAGTTAAACCCTCGTCAACACCCTTTTGAATCATTGACATTGCCCCATTTAACCTAGGGTAGTCGTCATTTTGATTGGTTGTGTTTTATGATTTTCCTGCTAACGAAGGCGGTGCACCGATGGCCAACGTGCCAGGCGTGGATGTGTATCCTCTTCTTGTTGCTTTGGTTGCTTTTGCATTGCATAGCTCTTGCATCTTTAAGAACGTTCGGCAATCTTTCATGAGGTGGTTGGATTGTCTTCTTCCTACTGAATCGATGTAAAAGTGCATATTATAGGGCCCTTCCAGTATTTGCATTGCAGACATTGGTGGGTCCTGAGTTCTTGGCTGATATCGCTGCGCGGATTAACCTTATCCGCCTTCGTCCCTATTGCGGCGCTACCCACTGTTATAGTCGTCACTTCTGTTGTTGCCTTCACCTGAAAAACTGGCCGCGATGTATCTTGGTCCTGTACTTCCATCATTGTTTCATCACCTCCTGTCGTTGTCGCATTTATCCCTGTCTTCTTCGGGTGACCGTGTTCGTTTGTTATGCAGCGCATCTTCTCCATCGGCCCATCAATTCGCTATGTCCATTAACTGTGAGATTGTCTTGGGTTTGATTCGCCCTAGTTCTTCTATGAATTCGCAGCGGCAGAGGCCGTCATTCAAGGCATCAATTGCGCTTTGATCAGCTATGGATTCGGCTGTATTTTTCATGATGTTCCATCACTTGATGAATGCTCTTACTGACTCTCCAGGCTTCTGTTTGCATGCCCGCAGTTGCTCTAAAGACACGGGTCATTTGAATGTGGAATCAAAGTGTCAGATGAACTTGTCTTCGAGGTTATTCCAGTTGTGGATAGAATCTTCAGGTAGCTGCCTGAGCCATGATCTTGTAGCACCGGTGAGGTGCAATTGTAAGCTTTGCATTGTCGTGGCTGTTGAGCCACCCTGTAGCTTGAAAGTGGCAAGGTAGTCTGCTAACCAAGCTTTGGGTTCTTGGAGTTCGTCGTATTTTTGATGGTCATGTGGAAGTTTGAAATCCTTGGGTACTGAAGCTTTTCGAATCCACTGAGTGAACAGTTGGCTCCACATAACTCGTAGTCATCTTCATTGTCATTTTCGTGTTCTCTTCGGCTGCGGTTTTCGTCTCTCGTATTGCTTCGTAGCTCTAGTCCTGAAAGACGCTCCCGACATGGCGACTGTCATCGCCTGGTGTGGCTTGTATGCCGAGGGGTGCTGCGATGTCGTGGTGATCTATCAGATTGATGTGTAAGTCCTTATTTTGCTTGCGCGAGAGTTGCTCCTACCATGCCGAGGTTCATTAGGGCAGAGCGGTGGAGAGCTTCACAAGGATCATCGGGTGCAGGTTGGGTTGTGATCAAGTATGTTTGTGCAGCCACAATTGCTGCTTGGGCTATTTTTTCTTTGATGTTTCCTGCTTGATCTACTGACATGAATGATAGGTCGAGGTCTCGGATCAGTTTGTTTCTTTCTGCTTCGGGGATGTTCTATAATCGAGATGTTCCCCTTGCTAGTGGTGCTCCTCCTGTTATGCTCCTGGACCTTTGGGTTGAGCTGAGTTGTGCCCGTCGTAGGCTAGACTCGTCAGCTAACCTTTTTCTTTTGTCGAGTTGCCTCTACATCTTTAGTAGGTCCCTTGATACATTGCAAATGTATCTATAATTTTTGATGTTCCATGCTTGGTTTTATCTACTTTCTTATGTTTTGTCCACACTTTGGAGTACTTTCTATACACTTTCTTGGACTAACCTATTAACAAGTGCCACAGTGCGAGTTGCCTGTTTTCTGCTGTTTTTGGTTCCAGGAAAGTCGGAAAATCAATATTCTCGGAATTGGACCGGACAAAAGCCAAAGTCGATATTTTACCGGAAGACTCACGGAGCCAGAAGATGAGATGGAGAGGGGCCACAGGGTGGCCACACCATATGGTGGCACGGGCTAGCCCTGGCCGCGCCACCAGGTGGTGTGGGCCCCCTGGCCGCCCACCGACCTTGCCCCTTCGCCTATATATTCCCCCCGATATAGAAACCCTAAATCGTCAAGCCTCCAGCCACGAAAAGTTCCGCAGCGCCACCGCCACCGAAGGGGAGATTCAGGGGACAGAAAGTATCTGTTCCGGCACCCTGCCGGGATGGGGAAGTGCCCCCGGAGCCATCTCCATCGATCTCCACCACCATCTCCATCACCATTGCTGATTCCCATGATGAGGAGGGAGTAGTTCTCTCTCGAGGCTAAGGGTTCTACCGGTAGCTATGTGTTCATCTCTCTCTCTATGCATGATCTTATTGAGATCATGAGCTTGTAATCTATAGGTCTACCTTGCTACTCAAGTGCTTTAATAGATCTCTGCTCTCCCCATGTGTGTGAAGTTGACAATGTGCACACCATGGTGGCACTTAGGCTAGAGATTACAAATACTTGTTATGAGTTATATTTGGAGTTGGATGTCTTTATGAAATTGTGGTGTTTGTTTGAACCATATAGTACTCAAGGTGATAGTGTGGGGTTATCTAGATGGGAAAAGCGAACTTTGAGGAGTGTTGTTATAGCCCTACCATGGATTAGAGTGTCCAACCGGAGAGTAGTTCAGCGTAGTATCATGAAGAGAATATATTTATATGAGAGTGTTCACTAGTAAAATTATGATCCCTAGGCCTTGTTTCTAAGCACTGAAACACCGTTTGCTACTAGATCTGCTACATGTTTGCTTGCTGCCATCTTTATTTCAGTTTGCTTTTAGTCTCTTCCACGCCATCAAGTTATCTTCTATCACCATTACCACTTATAATTATCTATAACACTTGTATTTCACGATCTCTTTGCCGAACTAGTGCACCTATACACCTGACAAGTGTATTGGGTGTGTTGGGGACACAAGAGACTTCTTGTATCTTGATTGCAGGGTTGCTTGAGAGGGGATACCTTTGACCACTTCCTCCCTGAGTTCGATAAACCTTGGGCGATCCACTTAAGGGAAAACTTGCTGCTGTTCTACAAACCTCTGCACTTGGAGGCCCAACAACTGTCTACAAGAATAGAAGTGCGTAGACATCAAGCTATTTTCTGGCGTCGTTGCCGGGGAGGTAAGGTAAAAGGTACTCACATCCTCCGGTGTGAGTGCTCAAAGTTATTTCCTTTAGATTCTGCAATTTTATCTTTTTGTTTCTTGTTTTCACTAGTTAGGCTTAACGGAAAACAACAACAAAATTAGAGAGCTTTATAGTATTTATCTTGAGTTGGGACATGAAGTGTTTGAAGAGAAAATTAAAATACCTATGGAACTTTATTTGCATGCTAATAGAAATGTTGTTAGTATGAATTCTTTGGACACCATTATTGCTAATGCTATGGAAAAGTCTAAGCTTGGGGAAGCTGGTTTTGATGAGTATGATATTTTTAGTCCCCCAAGCACGGAGGAGAAAATTTACTTTCATGATACTATGCCTCCAATGTATGATGATTACAATGATGAGTATCTAATTTTCAGTCCACCTACTATTGAGGAGAAAATTGATTATGATTACAATATGCCTCCTATATTTGATGATTATGGTGATGAGAATAATAATGATAGCTATTTTGTTGAATTTGCTCCCACTACAATTAATAAGAATGACTATGCTTATGTGGAGAGTAATAATTATTATATGCATGTGGCTCATGATAAGAATGTTTTATGTGATAGTTATATTGTTAATTTTATTCATGATGCTACTGAAATTTATTATGAGAGAGGGAAACATGGTTTTATGCATCTCAATAATATTAAGTTTCCCCTCTTTATGTTGAAAGTCTTGAAGTTGCACTTGTTTTGATTTACTATGCTTGTTGCTTTGTGCTTTCTTGACTTGTTTCTTTACAAGATTCCTATGCATAGGATGTGGGTAAGACTTAAATGTGCTTTGAACTTGCTTCTTGATGCTCTCTTTTATTTCAATTCATAATTCTTATGTGAGCATCTTCTCAAACTATCATGCCTAACTTAAAGGCGTTAAAGAAAAATGTACTTATTGGGAGATAACCCAAAAGTTTTAGATGAGTCTTGGAAGTTATTACTTCAGTAATAACCGCTTCTTATCCTTTTTATTTGCTTTTTGTGCCAATAGTAACCTCTAATGAGAGAGAAGTAATGATTGGGAAAGTTGTTGTCCCGAAACAGATTTATGTGTTTTACCGTAAAAATTCGTGTAAAATCTCTGTATGTCCTTTTGAGACATGAATTTTTTTGTTTCTGCCCCAGGTTGTTATCTAACTTTCGTTAGTTCAACACGTTTTGATTTGAGCAACATAAGGTCTTCGAAAAAATTCGTCTTTACCTGTTGGTCTGTTTTGACAGATTTCTGCCATTTTCTGCATTTGCTTCTTGTTGGTTCCTTTTTGAGTTCTTTTGGGGAATTGAGCTTTTTGAGGGAAGTGCTACAGTAGATTGTGTTTTAATGGAAGTTTTATTGGTGTTGGAATTGAACCTAAAAGACTTATTATCATGAGTGCACTAATGTTGCTAATAAGATTGTGTGAAGTTTTGTATGAAGGAAAAATTTAGGTGTATGGAAGGAATGAGTAATGAGATGAAGGATGGAATAAATCTCAAGCTTCGGGATGCCACGCGTGTCACCCCAAGAAATATCCAAGAAGTACAAGCGTCAAAGCTTGGGGACGCCCAAGGCATCCCCTTCTTCATCAATAAAAATCTCAGGTTTCTTCCAAACGCTTCATTTTATTGTTTCATGCACAGTTGTGTTGTTCTTGGAACGTCTTATTTTTCATTTTCATTTTGGTTTTTTGTTTGCTTTGTTTGCTAAGTTTGCTGAATAAATTGGTTGGACCCCCTCTTTCATACATTGGTTTTCAAATAGTTTGGTTTGTATTGGAAAAGAGTAGGAAAGTTCATGCTTAAGTGGTAAAGAGAACTTGTTTTTGACTGTGGCCTATGCTTTGTCATGCCATGCTTGATATTGATTTGGCTTTATACTTAGTATTATTTGTTGTAGCATGAATTTTTATAAACAATTGATATTTCTTAATGTGCTATTGAAGAATCATGCGTTGTTTTAGCATATTAAAGCATAGTATTGTGGTATTCTCCTTTGATGCTTTATTTGGGTTGACTTGGCACATGCTCACACCATGTTATGACTATCCCAAGTCACTATAGCCATTATGATCCTTTAGTTTTCAACTTGTAGTATCACTTTATGCATTGATCAATGATGTTTTCTCGCTCTGCATGATTATGGCCATTATTGCTCTCTTAGTTTGTTGCTCCCAGTCTTTTGCTAGCCTCCGCAACTAAGTATGAGTTCCACTCATGCATGAAACTCCCTAAACCAAGTTATTCCAAAGAGTCCACCATACCTACCTACTAGCATATGATATTCCAAGTATATTCATGTTTTTGTGTACCTTCCAAATTAAACTTGTTATGAGAAAACTAGTGATTAAAGCTCTCACGAACTTGATGGCACACTTTACTTTTCTTGCCCTTAATAAACTTGAACCATTGTGTCATCTATGTTGTATATGCTTGCACTTATATGTTGGGGATTAGCAGAACCATGTTGTCATGGGGAACGCTTTCAACATTGCACTTGTACTTTGTACCTAGTTGATATCATGCTCTTTTGTCTATGGATGTCGTCGGTGTGAAATGAAAGGGGAGCTTGTAAGTCCATGGAGTTATGTATATGTGTCAGAGAAACGCCTGGGCTGCTGGTCTAATCCATGCTGTCATGGTGGAAACCTGCAGCGTAACCATAATGAGCTGTCTATGAAGCATTCTTCTTATAAAAAAAGAGTCAGATATTGAGAAAAGGGAGAAAAAGGAAAAAAAAGAAAAAAGAGATATGAGAAAAGAGGAAAGAGAGAAAAAGCACCATATTCCCATGGTAAATAAGAAGATTGTTGAGATGCTCGTTGTCTGCTTGCCTTGTCATTTTGATATGGGGATTCTTCCATATCATTGGGCAAGGGGTACCCCGTTGGCGGTTCTCTATGATACACATGTACTCACTATGACAAGAACTTACCGGTAACTAAACTTGAGTAGCATGAGGAGCGGCCCTCGTATTCAAGGGACATGAGATTGCCAACTTATACTTCGTCAAGCATATACACCATAGTTTGTTCACTTTAACCTTAATCACTTCAAGATGCTTATGATAGGGGAAATGAGAGCTGAAAGCTATTAAGTACTATAATTTTTGGAAGCTCTTTATGAAACTTGAATCCCTGCTTCCTTCTATGAAGGCCTTTCTTTTACTTTTATGTTGAGTCTCCACCTTCTATCTTTATGCACCTATTAAGAGAGCATAGTGGCCATTCTTAGTTCTATGTGCATTGTCCCAAGACTTGTTGATTGATGCATAGCTTTTATATTGCTTGTTTTAAACTATTTGTATCTAGTCACTCTTATGAAATTTGAAGGTGTCCTATGCATTTATGTTTGCTACTCTATGAGGGACAAGTTGAATGCCACTATGCTATGTTTTTTTATGTGAAACAAACAAACGTCTTGCAAAGAATTGTTATTCATGAATCTTTTGTTTGTATCCTTTCATGTTACAACATAGTTGCTATGTCTTATTGTTAGAACTTTGTCTTTCATGCTCATGTTTAGAGTACTATGATCCCAGCTATCAATGTTTTACAAATACTTTGATCAAGTTTATGATGTTGCATGTCACCTAAAAAATTATTCTTTCTTTTTATCACTTACCTACTCGAGGACGAGCAGGAGTTAAGCTTGGGGATGTTGATACATTGCAAATGTATCTATAATATTTGATGTTCCATGCTTGGTTTTATCTACTTTCTTATGTTTTGTCCACACTTTGGAGTACTTTTTATACACTTTCTTGGACTAACCTATTAACAAGTGCCACAGTGCCAGTTGCCTGTTTTCTGCTATTTTTAGTTCCAGGAAAGTCAGAAATTCAATATTCTCGGAATTGGACCGGACAAAAGCTAAAGTCGATATTTTACCGGAAGACTCACGGAGCCAGAAGACGAGACGGAGAAGGGCCACAGGGTGGCCACACCATATGGTGGCGCCAGCCTCGGCCGCACCACCTGTGTGGTGTGGGCCTCGCCCAATCGACCGCGTGCTCGCCTATATATTCCCCCCGATACAGAAACCCTAAATCGTCAAGCCTCTAGCCACGAAAAGTTCCGCAGCATCGCCGCCACCGAAGGGGAGATTTGGGGGACAAAAAGTCTCTGTTTCGGCACCCTGCCGGGACGGGGAAGTGCCCTCGGAGCCATCTCCATCGATCTCCACCACCATCTCCATCACCATTGCTGATTCCCATGATAAGGAGGGAGTAGTTCTCTCTCGAGGCTAAGGGTTCTACCGGTAGCTATGTGTTCATCTCTCTCTCTATGCATGATCTTATTGAGATCATGAGCTTGTAATCTATAGATCTACCTTGCTACTCAAGTGATTTAATAGATCTCTGCTCTCCCCATGTGTGTGAAGTTGATAGTGTGCACACCATGGTGGGACTTAGGCTAGAGATTACAAATACTTGTTATGAGTTATATTTGGAGTTGGATGTCTTTATGAAATTGTGGTGTTTGTTTGAACCATCTAGTACTCAAGGTGACAGTGTGGGGTTATCTAGATGGGAAAAGCGAACTTTGAGGAGTGATGTTATAGCCCTACCATGGATTAGAGTGTCCAACCGGAGAGTAGTTCAGCGTAGTATCATGAAGAGAATATATTTATATGAGAGTGTTCACTAGTGAAAGTATGATCCCTAGGCCTTGTTTCTAAGCACTAAAACACCGTTTGCTACTAGATCTGTTACATGTTTGCTTGCTGCCATCTTTATTTCAGTTTGCTTTTAGTCTCTTCCACGCCATCAAGTTATCTTCTATCACCGTTACCACTTATAATTATCTATACCACTTGTATTTCACTATCTCTTCGCCAAACTAGTGCACCTATACACTTGAAAAGTGTATTGGGTGTGTTGGGGACACAAGAGACTTCTTGTATCTTGATTGCAGGTTGCTTGAGAGGGGATACCTTTGACCACTTCCTCCCTGAGTTCGATAAACCTTGGGTGATCCACTTAAGGGAAAACTTGTTGGTGTTCTACAAACCTCTGCACTTGGAGGCCCAACAACTGTCTATAAGAATAGAAGTGCGTAGACATCATCCCTCTTCTTGTGGTGGAGCAGGTATTGATATGCTAATAAATCTTCATGTGAAGCATCAGTTGTCATTGGAACCGCACCCGAAATTGCTTCCCTGGCCTTTTTCCATGCTGTCGCTGGTTGCCTAAGAGTCTGTCTCTCTTATCTGTCTAGCTATGATCTTCCTCCGGGGACTATGCGTTTATCCACTGTTCCTCCTCTGTTTACGTGGTCTCCTTCGTTGTCATGGTTTCCTGCATTATCATCGGATAAAATATCATTGGGGGCGAGGATAGGTTTACCATTAGAGTCACGCGAAGTCGAGGTGTCTCTGTTGATCATGCACACTTGGTGGCGTGTGATATATGGACTTGCGGCATCATCATCCGAATTGGGAAAGATGTTGTCGGGTCGATCAGCGAAGTCTATGAATTTTTGCTCTGGGTAAATTTTTGTCGTCCTTATTCCAAAGTCGATGCTTTTGTTGCTTTCCTCGGGTTTGGAGTTTGCTGGGCTTGTTCCACATGGTGGAGTTGGTGGGGAATCTGATCCGAAGGAGAGATTGTCATAAAGACCATCAAGGTCCCCCAGATCCGTCTCATCTTACTTGTTTTCATCGAGTGCTTCGATTTGCGCCGTGACATCCATGGAGGATCCGACAAACGATACTGGAACCTCCGTAGGCGCACTTTTTTCCACCGACGGTTCTGATATAATCAGGGCCGAAGGGTGTGATTCTTGGGGGTCTTCTACTTGGAAGTGGAATCTCCCGATGATTAGATCGGATCTGCCATAGAATTCGGCGGGTACTATCATAGGGGTGGGCGGGCATGGTTCTGCTTTTGTGGGGTTGCTGCTTGGCGAAAAGAGTTCCGTTGAATCCATGGTTACAGCGTTCAAGTTTCCCACAGACGGTGCCAATTGATGAGGGGAGATCTCGGCAATGTCCATGAAGAAGGACTTAGGGTTTTGCGGAAAACAGAACATTGAGGATTTCGTCGGATGTCAAGAAACAATGGAATCAAAGTCGCCTGAATATCGAGAGAACCATTGTGTTACAAATCACTTGGGGATTGTTCGGTACTCTTCCTAGGCTTCTCCCGCCCTATATATAATAGGTCGGGTGTCAAAGCTATATGCGGATAGGTTACATGATTACAACACCAACTCGATGTCGGTCTTTGTTCTTCTTTCCTAATACCACTATAATCTTTGTCGGTTGCTCCTTTGGATCTTCATATTGACTCTTCATGGGTCGTAAGCCTTTCCGCAGGCCCTAGGTAGCAAATCATAAGGACTCGAGTAATCATACCTATGTCATGTGCATATTGTCGGTAGATTTGCTTCCCAGTGACCAGATAATGGTCGTGAATGAGATGCTCACATGGATCAAGGAGCTGGAGGATGAAGGGCTGGAGACCATCAACTTGTACAACTGTTGCCTTGGACAGCGACTGGTCCCGCACGCGAACCGGGCTCACTGGATGTACCAGTACACCGTGCCCGAAGACGCAACCAGATCTAGCCCCGATGCTTGGGAAGAAGAATATTATATTCCAGCACTCAAGAAAATCACCGAGATGGAATACACTGGTTCGAAGGTCGGACTGGCTCCGTACACCACTAGGAAGCGGAAAGCTCCTCCAGTAAGTTCCTTTGTACTCACGGTTGTAAGTTTTCAGTTGCTTGAATTAAGTCGCTAATCCTCTCTTTCATCAGCTCTTCTAGGTTCTCGAAAATTGGCTTCCTCCGCTCGATGAAGAAATTCCCAAGGAGCTTGAGGAAGAAGAATCCTCCAAAAGCGAAGATGAAGTCATGGAGGTGCAGGCACTCTTGTTCGTGGCCCGAAAGACCCGCGGCCAGAAGCAACACGAGATCGAGGCCAGTCGCAGCCTCGAGAAGCGTGACAGTGATGTTTATCTCGTCAACGAGCACATTTCTGGGAGGGTGGACACACCGTCCAAACCTACGCTGAAGCTAAAGTCACCGATGAAGACTAAGTCACCAATGAAGCCGAAGTCACCAGCGAAGCCAAAGTCGCCAGCTAAACCGGTGGCGATGTTTGAGTCGGAAGGTGAATCTAATGATGAAGAGGCCACGGATGCGGTGAAGGTTCCAGAGGATTCAACTCCAATGATGGAGCCCACGGCCACAAGGTTTTGGAGTCGGTGATACCACTCACAATGAAGTCTCCGAGCGCTCCAAGGATGCTAGAGCAAGAAGTCCAAGCGACCGCGGGGTCAGTGGCTCCACCGGCGCAGGAGTCGAAGGAGGCGCCAGCGCTGAGGGAGCCGAAAGTTCCCGCGACAGCGACCATGTCGGCGAAGAAGCTTGCGGCGCCATGGCGGGTGAACATATTGGAGAGAGGGCTGACTCGCCTGATAGGCCCCAAGCTGGAGAAGCCCGCGCACATTAGTACGGGCCTGCGCCTTATTCCAAACACCAAGTAAGTTTTTCTCTTTGCACTTGTCATAATTTGCTGCTTTTGGAATTTCCCAGTCGTTGAGTGTAAGGAACTCACAGGGGCGGTCGTAAGAAGATCAATCGCCCTTCGGTGTCCAAGGTTCCATCAATCGGTACCGTAGTTGGATGACCCTTACAAGAATACGAAGGCAGACACCGTCGAGGCACCGGGTGCTGGCACGAAGAAGAAGAAGAACGACCTTGTCGTCACGGCGGAGTGTGTCGAGGAAGCGACCGTTGGTACAGAGCCACCAAAGGCAAACATGCCTTCAGAGGCATCCGCACCGGCGACTGGAGCACCAGGGCGACGGTCGCGATGTTCCCACGATTCATGGCAAAAGCCTCCATCGCAGCGACTGGGACGCAGTCGCCAGAGGTTGCTGAGATCATTGACAGCGACATCGGGCAGCGTCGTGGGCGCATGGTGTTCCTGGTACCTTTGGTGGATGTTATCGAGCTTCACCGCATGTTGGGTGTCGTGATCTAGGTATGTCCAGTCCCCGAGGGTCTAGTATCTGAATTTCAGCAGCTAGACACTCAAGCTTCGATTATCCAGTCCCCGAGGGTCGGGTCGATAGGAAGTAGCGAGTCGAGCCTTGAATTTTGTGTTGGTGCTTGCAGGGTAAGAATCTATTGAGCGGCGGGACACAATGGAGCGAATGGAACGCGACTTGCGAGTGGCGCAAGAGGCTAATCGGTGACTCCAAGCGACCACAAGTCAGTTTCTATCTTTCAAAGTTTTAAATTTCTGCGATTGTGTGATTGTTGATGTGGATTTTCTTGACTATAGATGATCATGCCGCCGCACTCGCCAAGGCCCACGAGTGTTATGTTCCTGCTACTGATCTAGATGTTGCGAAGGCTTCGGCAACCGCAGCGGAGGAGAGGGCCAGCTTGCTGGCAAAGGAGCTGGAAGCGGCGAAGGCGGTGATGAACTCTTCTGAAGACAAGGCGAAGGCCGCAGTCATCGCGGGGGAGGAGGAGCATAAGGCCTTCGACTCCATTATTGTGGGGTTGCAGGGGAAGCTCGTCGTGCTAGAGAAATTTGTCAAGGAGAACTGTCGCAAGTTCCTTGGTGAGGCTTATTTCCCCCTTTTTCTTGTTTGCGAGTATCACATTAGTTAATCGCGGCGAATCCCCGAGCGGGTGAGTCCCCGAGGGTGTTCTTCCGCCAGAGCTTGACTTTTCTGATGTTGTGCAACTGTTATATGCCAGGGGGATTCCGTTGTTCAGACCTTCGGTGCCGAGTAGTGCGTGATGGTGGTGCTGAATGCAGCAACAGTGTCGGCGATGTATGTCCAGGTCGTCCTCCAGGGCATCTCCCCTACTGAAGTGATCCCTGGGGTTTGATAGAGGTGTGGCGGTACCTCGAAGAAGTGCCCGCGGTCATCGAATGGATGATGAGGTCCGCATTCCGCTGCAGAGCCACTACTGTGTTGAGCCTTGGACTCGCGTATTTCCTGGAAGACTTTGATCTCGACGACGTCACTAGTGGATACCCCTCGACGAGTGACAAGGTGGAGATTGCTAAAGTCCACAAGTTGAACACCAAGGCCACTCCATATGTGGAGCACGTGTTGGCGATGGGCGATCTATTGCCTTATCAGGAGATGCAGGTGGAGCCAAATGACACTGAGCCGATGCATCATGACCTGAAGTCGAGGCAACCCTTCCGGTCGTCACTCATGAAGCAGTTGATGACCTACCCGGTGAACCCCTGGGAGCCTTTTGTCCGGCTCAAGGGTGCTGACAGTGCCTCTTCATCAAAGTCTGCAGAATGAAGAATTGCCTTGAGGCATAAGTTTGTGTGGTGATTGGCCCTTTGTAAGTTATTTTTGGTGGTGAACAATATATTTTGGCACTTTGTGGATATATCAATCGACTCGTATGAGCTTTGGTGTTATTATTGGTTTGCATTGTGCGAGTCCTCGAGCGTATTCACTGGTAGGATTTAGTTGTGCATGTGTGCTTAGGCACGGATGACATTTTAGTTTTTGGAAGTTGTTGGCTTAGCTTATGTCGACTCGTCGTGGATCGTGGAGCTAGTCGCTTGGCGACCCCAAGGGGTGCTCTGTACTTGGTGTTTTCCCCGAACACGAACGGGGTCGGTTGGGCGAGTCCCCGAGTGTGGTACTTAACCGTTCAAGTCGCATTCCCAAGGTAGGTAAGGACATGGTGTGTTGTTTGTAACACGTCCCTCCTCCTAGCTTGGAAAGCCAGTCGCATGGCGAGTCCAAGGCATGCCCTCACACTTGGTGTGTTCCCGAGCCACGTGAGGGTCATTTTGGACGAGTCCCCGAGCATGGTACTTAACCGTTCGAGTTGCTTTGCACGAGGATGGGAAGGACAAGGCGTTGTGGGAAGCGTGATCGGTCGTCTTGGCTCGGGGAGCCAGTCAAGCAGGGTGGCTCCAATGGTGGCTCCGGGTTTGTGTTTTCGTGGACGATACAAGGCCCGAATATTTTTAGTGCCCTTAAACCGCACTACTTAGTCGTGTCGGTCGCTCAACCAAGGGTTGAATACCGTGGTTAGCGTATTGCTAGTTGTACGAGTGTTATTGACACAAGAAATGGCGAGAGGACACAATTTGTCTGAACATTGTTTTTATTTCATCATTTGGCAGCTGACTACAAGTTTTAGTTCTATGTATAGAACTTTCGGACGAGATTCACATTCCATGGCCGCTTGACATCGAGCTGGCCGTCGCCTCGTATGTCGATGAGGTAGTAGGCGTCATTGCCTAGGACTCGACTTATGGCGAATGGCCCCTCCCATGGGAGAAAATTTGTGCATGCCCTTCTTGTCCTAGATAAGTCATAGGACGAGGTCGTCTTCCTGGAAGGTGCGAGTCTGGACTCGGCGGCTATGGTAGCGGCAGAGACCTTGCTGGTAGATGGCGGTGCGGGAGCGAGCTAGGTCGCGAGCTTCGTCGAGCAGGTCGACCCCGTTTTGACGGGCAACCTTGTTGTCTTCTTCCGCGTAGTTGACGACTCGAGGCGAGTCGTGTTCCAGGTCGGTCGGCATGATGGCCTCGGCGCCGTACACCATGAAGAAGGGGGTGAACCATGTCGATCGGTTGATGGAGGTGTGAATGCCCCATAGCATGGAGGGGAGCTCTTTGACCCAGAGGGGTCCGTTTGAGAGGGACCTGTAGTCTTGGCTTGAGGCCATGGAGGACGGTTTGGTTAGCGCGCTCTGCTTGGCCGTTCGACTCCGGATGGGCGACTAAGGCGAGGTCGAGTCGGATGCCATGCTCCTCGCATAAATCATCCATGGCGCCCTTGGCGAAGTTGGTTCCGTTCTCCCTGATGATGCTGTGTGGGTAGCTGTACCGGTAGATCCGCTCGTGAAGGAACTTGGTGGCGGTTTTGCCGTCGCATTTCTTGATCGATTTTGCATCGACCCACTTGGTGAATTTGTCAACTGTGACCAGGAGGTGGGTGTATCCTGATAGAGCGGTTTTGAATCGACCCACCATGTCGATGCCCCAGACGGCAAATGGCCATGTGATGGGGATGGTCTTGAGGGCTAAACCGAGGATGTGCGTCTAGTTGGCGTACTTCTAGCACCTGACACGGCATTGGACGATGTCGGTGTGTGCAGTGAGCCAGTGAAGCCGTGGTGCATGGCCTCGACTAGCGACCTTGCGCCAGCATGGTGGCCACACTCGCCAGCGTGGATGTCTTGCAGGATCTTGCATCCTTCTGCTAGTTGTACGCATCATTGGAACACGCCTGTCACGCTGCGCTTGTGGAGTTCGTCGTTGATGATGACGAAGGACTTGCAGCGGCGCATTATGATTTGTGCCTCAGTCTCGTCATTGGGCAGGATCTTGTGCTCAAGGTAGGCGACGTAGGGTGTGGTCTAGTCACTAGGCTCCATGATCATGGCGACCAGAGCAGGCTCGGGCTACAACGGTATCCCGATGTTGATCTCCTTCGGGGGAGACCGATGGCTTGTCGATGATGTCGAGGAATACGCCCGGAGGTGGTGTTTGGCGGGCCGACCCGATGTGCGAGAGTGCATCAGCCTCCTTGTTCTTGTGCCGGTCGATCCATTCGGCGGAGTAGCCGTTGAAGTAGCCCCTAGTTGGTCCAACTCCTGGCGGTACGCTATCATGTTGGGTGTGACTGCATCGCAGGTACCAGCGACTTGGCCGGCGACGAGGTTGGAGTCGCCATAGCACTTGAGGCGATTGACGTTCATCTCCTTGGTGGCTCGCATGCCGTGGAGGAGGGACTCGTACTCCGCCATGTTATTGGTGCAGGGCATGAAGTTGAGCTGCAGCACCGGAGCTTGTTGCCCTTGGGGGGTGAGTACGATCCCAGCCCCGGCGCCATCCGAGTTCTTGGACCGTCGAAGTGGAGCGACCAGTAGTGGAGGTAGGGCAGCATCTCGGGCTGCTGTGTCTCTTCCCAGTCGGCGAGGAAATTAGCCAGGGCATATGACTTGATCGCCTTGCACGGCTCGTACTTGATGTTGTGGACGCCAATTTCTACGGCCCACTTGGCGACTCGCCCAGTCGCGTCACGGTTGCGGATGATGTCTTGTAGTAGGGCAGAGGAGATTACCGTGATGGGGTGCCCCTAGAAGTAGTGAGGGAGTCTACATTGGGCTCGAAAGACCGCGTATACCAGTTTCTAGTACTGCGAGTAGCATTGCCTCGAGTCTATGAGGACCTCGCTGATGTAGTAGACAGGGCGCTGCACGGGGCACTCATTGCCTTCCTCTGGTCGCTCGACGACCATCACGGTGCTGACGACTCGAGTAGAGGCCACGACGTAGAAGAGCATTGGCTCCTTGTCCATGGGAGCGGTGAGTACTGGTGCTGCGAGTAGCACCTCCTTCAGCGCTTTAAGCGCGTTGTCTGCTTCGTCGTCCCACGTGAATGTGGCGTTTTTCCGCATTAGGCAATAGAGGGACATTGCCTTTTCTCTGAGCCGAGGGATGAAGCGACTGAGAGCCGCGACTTGCCCGGCCAGCTTCTGCATGTTGCGCAGGCACTCGGGTTTCTCGAGCCACATGATGGTGTTGATCTTGGAGGGGTTTGCTTCGATGCCTCGTTTGGAGACCATGTACCCCAGGAGCTGTCCGGTGGGCACGCCGAAGGTGCACTTCTCCAGGTCGAGTTTGATCTTGTACTTACACAAGTTTGTGAAAGTTTCGGCTAGGTCAGCGAGTAGATCGCTCTAGCGAGTCGACTTCACCACCACGTCGTCGATGTAGACGTGGATGTTGCGGCCAATTTGGCTCGCTAAGCACTCCTGCATGCAATGTTGGTAGGTTGTGTCGGCATTCTTGATGTCGAACATCATCGTGGTGTAGCATAGAGCTCTGAACGGCGTAAATGAAAGTCGTTTTCTCCTCATCCTCGACAATGATCTTGATCTAATTGTAGTCGGAATAGGCGTCGAGGAAGCACAGCGACTCAGACCCCGTGGTCGAGTCGATGATCTGGTCGATGTGCGGGAGGACGAAATCCTCCTTCAGGCAGGCGATGGAGGTTGGTGTAGTCGATACACATCTCTAGGTATTGTTATTCTTTAGGACAGGACTGGATTTGCCAACCACTTGGAGTACCTGATTGGATGGATGAAACCTGCGATGAGTAGTCACTGCACTTCTTTGGTGATTGCGCGGCGGGGCTCTTCATTGAAGGGTCGCAACGACTGCTTCATAGGTCGCGCTTTGGGGTCGGCGTTTAGTTTGTGCTCAGCGAGTTCCCTCGGGACACCAGGCATGTCATATGGCTTCCATACAAAGATGTCGCGGTTCTCACGGAGGAACTCGATGAGCCAATTTCCTATGCGGGGCTCATGTTGGTTCCCATGGTGACCTTCTGGCTCGAGTCACCCGGGACAAGCTCGACGGTGCGGGTGTGCGTGGAGGCCTCGAAAGTTTCCTATGTGGCATTGGCCGAGGTTGGCTTCTTTGGATCATCGAGTCATCCTTGTCGATGCCACTCGCGTATTTCATGAGCTCTTCAGTGTGGTGCATCTCCTCGGTGATGATGACATCGGCGAGCTCGGCTCCTTTGTCCTCACATTCCACGGCCATGTCAGGGTCGCCGTGGACAGTGATGATGTCGCGTGGCCCTGGGAGCTTCATCATGTTGTATGCATAGTAGGGGGCCTCCATGAACTTGGCGAACGCCTGTCGCCCCAGGATGCAGTGGTAGGGACTACGGAAGTTCACCAGCTCGAAGACGATCCGCTCGGTGCAGAAGTTAGCCAAGTGTGCCGAAGGTGACTAGCAGCATCACCTTGCCAATCAGATATGCCTTCCGACCGGGGACGATGTCGTGGAAGGTGGTGAGGGTCAATTCGACCATCGACTGTGGGAGATGTAGTCTCTTGAAGGTGTCTAGGTATAGGAAGTTGATGGAGCTTCCACCATCCATCAGAGTCTTGGGGAGCCAGTAGTCAGCCACTTTGGGCTTGACCACCAGGGCGACTCGCCCGGGGTACTTGATCCTCGGCGTGTGGTCCTCGCGGCTCCAGGTGATGCTTTGCTCGGACCAGTTGAGGAAGCAGGGGATGTCGACTTGAGTCACAACGTTTATGGCGACTGCGCGGGCAAGCACCTTCTCGCGCTTGGTGCCGAGCCCGATGAACGTATGCAGCGAGCCGGTGGCGTGGCCGAATCCGCCAGCGTTGCCATTGTCCCTTGGCGGGTCGTTGTTGGCTCCCTCCTTTGCTCGCCTTGCCTTCTCGATCTCTTTGAGAGAGTGGCAGTCGGTGGTGGTGTGAGTGGCGGGATTCCCCTCCCTGCTATGATAGATACAGGGCTGGTTGAGCAGGGCGGCAAGGTCGAATTTTGGTCGCGTCGTGTTGTTGGCGCGATAGTTGCCGCTGTCACAGTAGTTGCCTCCATCGCGGCGGAAGTTCTTGGGGACGTGCTGCCCGTAGCCGGCATTGGCGACGAAGTCGACTTGCCCATCACCGCAGCGCTTGCCGGTGAGGCGAGTGTTGCTATAGTGCATTTCGTGTTGTCTGCCGTTGTCGTGGCCGCCCGAGCAGCGTCTCCTGCCTGACTCGTCGTCGGAGTCTTGGTTGGGGTCCTCCTCCACGTAGCGCTTGGAGATCTCGAGAAGGTTGGGGATGTTGTCAAGCGTCTGGTAGACCCTCTTGATCTTGGCAACTAGAGGTTTGTACCGGCATACGTTCTTGAAACAGTGGATCGCCATGTCCAGTTGGATGCCAGAGGCGTTGATCCACAGGTCTTGCCACCTTTGGACCCAATGGCAAGTCGACTAGCGCGGTCCCTGGATGCAGCTCTCCAGGTCCTCAATGGTGGTGGTACAGGTGTAGGAGCCCTCGAAGTGCCTGATGAAGGCGTCTCGCATGTCCTCCCATGAGTCGATGTTGTTCTCGGGGAGGGTGTTGATCCATTGTCTTGTTGGTCCTTTGGGCACCAGTGACAAACATGGCTTTGGGTCTGTCTCCTAAGGATAAACTTCCATCGGTACTTTCGGACACCGGGACCTCAGGATTTTCTCAAGATCCATGTCATCTTGTGAGTCAGGATGTTCCTCTTTGTAATCCTCATCCACACTATTGTATGGACTCGGATGTGACCCTTCTCCTTCCTGTGTAGCTCTGGAGTTGATTTCTTCTCCGAATTCTTCTTCGTACGCCCAAAAATGTGCCAATGTCATGGACTCTCCCAGGGAGGCCGGTGTGTCAGTATTTGTTCTGATGGCGTCCAAAATTGAGTCGTTGTGGTCTCTAGCATCGGCAGGGCCGGATCCAGAGCCGACGTAGCCGATGAAGTTAGATCCGTGCGCTCTCAGGTGGGTGAGGCTTTCGGCATTGGCTTCCTCAAAACATTTGATGGTCTAGATTATGACGTCCAGATTGACATTGGGGCGCAGCAGCATCCGCCTCACTGTGTGCCTCAGAAGCAATTTTTCTCCTCCTGCATCGGTAGAACCAGATCAAGAGCTATTGTAGCTTTGATCTTCCCGAGATTCGGTCTCCAGAGGGAGATCTTCTTCATATTCGACCTTCTCTTTCTCCATGATATTATCCTCAGGGACGGGTTGGGTGGGATTAGGGTTTTCTTACATCCGAAACGTTGTTGCCTCTGCGGACAAAGTGGATCCAGAAGTTTCTTCTGCCTCTATCATCACCAATGGGGTGGGTTGGGCAGGTTTAGCGAAACCGAGGTAGCTATTGATCTCACCGATTGGCAGGATGGTGTAGCTTGTCATGGCCTCCCTAGCTAGAATCCAGGTCTCATCGAGGAGGACGAGAGGGACATCACTAGCATAGAGGACACGACCGATGGTGATTGTTTTGCCGAGTTCAGCATGCGCAAATTCCGCCCGGAATGCAGATCCGAAGGTCGCCTACCCATAGTGGGCGCCAACTACTGTCGGATTGAAGACAAGTACGCCATGAGGGGGTCCTCAAGGCGTGAGAGAAGTTGGGGTGTGAGATGTACGGTTGTCCGGGACAGTGAGCACACAAGCTTACCCAGGTTCAGATCCGACTACAGTGGATGGATCCTACTCCTACTAGCAATCTAGTATATCAGCAGAGCTAGAAGTACAAAAGATTACAAGGGTTGGTTTCCCCTGTGTGAGTTGATATTATGGTGTTGTGGTTGTTTCCCTAAAGGTTGGTCCCTAGAATAGCTTATATAGTCATCAGGCCTAGGGTTTACAGGAGAGTCATTTCCGGCTACGATACAGAGTCGGTACATATTACATCTTGGACTACAAGTATTCCTACATGCCTAAGTCGGTAAGTCTTCTGGGCCTTCCCGTAGCCAGATGGGCTTCCATCTTCTCTCCCTGACTAGGCCACCCTTGGAGCATAGCTCTAACTCAGAAGTGGGTCATCCTGGTTAGTGATTCACCGTGCGTATACCTGGAAAGTATATCCCCAACAGTTGTTGTTTGGATTGGTGCACCGTGATAACTCGGGTGGCAGAGGCTTGGCTTCCTGTGATGTCTTGGCCATGTCCTTGAGCCAGGAGATGATGACTCGGCAGCTGGTTCTCCCGTGTGAGGCGGTGGCATGGAAGTCGCACTATTTTTCCATAGTACGCTCCTCTGGAGGGATCCATCGTTGCTTGGCTTCCCTGTTTCGCACCGCACCGGGGCCGTGCGACTGTTCTTGATGATGTGAAGGTTGAGCCCATGGCTACGGCTGCTGGGTTGCGGCAACTGCCTGTTGGTGTCCCCAGGTTATTTCCGATAAGGGCCCGTTGGACACTAGAGGACCTCGCATGGCGAATACCTGGCTTGATCCTTCCTTATGAGGCTTCTTGGGGTGTTCGTCCATTGATCTATAGAGTGGAAGCCCCCGATCAGACTATTGCTGCCGAATCATCCTATCATCATGGGTAACTTCCTTCTTGAGGATAGCCATGAGATGATCCAGGGTCCTTGGTTCTACGGCATTGATAAGCGCGGCGTAGTTATGGTTACAGACCCCATTAGTGAATGCCCACACGATGTCCTTATTAGAGAGGTCGGGCGTGGTGTTCACTAGGATTCTGAATCGCTTCACGAAGTCCTTCAATCTCTCCTAGGGTATTGCTTGATGTTCTTGAATTCCTCGTGAAGCATATCGGCGTCGTCTTCTATGTCAAAAGCCTGGATCAGCCCCCGGGTAAAGTCGTCGTAGGTCCTGATCGATTGGGGGACCTTGTTACAAAAACACTTCAGGGTGTTCCCCTTCAGATAGGTCAGGAGAAGGTTCGCCACATGGCGCAAGTCGCCGCCCATGATGTTGACGGCCTGCACAAACTTTTCTAGGTACGCGATTGAGTTCTGCTATCCGCCGTACTCCTAATAATTCCTAGTCCTTATAGCCCTGGGCACCTTGATACTGGCTAGGTTGTGGGACAAAGCCATGTACCCGTCGATCAGTCGTGCGTCCCAAATCCTCATATTCTTGATTGTACACGTCTTGGGGTAGCGGTGCTGTTCTTGCCGTTGTTGCTGCCGTTAGCGCCTCTGATCCCGCCAATGGGCCATGTTGGCCTCGTCGTCACGCTCGGGGTCGGGGTCATGGTCGTCGTGGTTGTCCCGAGCCCTTTCTTCCCCTGTTCTGGGGTCTTCATCAGGGTTGGGGCTGGTGCCCAGGTTGTCTGTCTGGGCTGGTGAATCCCAGCGCCGGCTGGTAGGAGCTTCTTTCCTTTTCGAGCATTGTTTGTCCTTGTAGTAAGCGCGACGCTCGCCTATGGGTCATACCGGAGCCATCTATCGCTGCTATCAGAGCTCGTACTTTTACTGGTGAGTGACTGATCACCTCGGTGGCCCTGTTTGTGGTTCTGGGGGCGGAGTGTGAGCGTTATGCTCCTCGAGCTGCTTCTACAGGTTTGCTGTGGTCTTGGCCACCAGGTCCTGGTTGGTCTTTAGCTCTGCTTCCCAGGTTGTTGTCCCCTCGGAAGCCTGTGTGATCCGCCTCTGGAGGTCTTGTATATGGGCGTAACAGCGACTTGATTCCCCTACGCCCGTGTCGGTGGTGTGAGTTCTAGAACCGGCGAAGCATTCATAGGGATGAGGTCCTCATGTCGCTTGCAGGTTGTAAGGAGCGGGGCTTGCCCAAGATGTCCCCGAGATTTCCGATGTTCCCGTGGAGGTGGAGTACGTCGTTCCTCGCGAATAACCTATACCAAAGCTAGGAGAAGGGTTGGTTACGTAATAACCTACAGGTATGGGGCCAGGGTAACCTGGGTAGACACTGTGGGCGAGAGCGTTGGGCTAGATCTTCGTGGGATCGCAGACGTACGGGACCTCGACGTACCTATAGGAAGGCCCCGAGAAAACAATATGCGGGAGGCCCGACGGAAGCGGGGATCCAGGGTTGAAGTAGTCGGCATCTGGCGGTGCGTAGAGTGACTCGAGATGGCGATGATATGCAGGCCCGTATTGCCTCGATGTTGTCGTAGTAGACCTTGCGCGATGTGGGCGGAGTATCTGGGCGTACTCCTCTTCCCGTGCTCTGGCGGTGGTGTGCCCATGGCCCAGACCTGGAGCCTCTGGGCCTCCGTCTGGGAGGTCCTTAGCAGATCCGCTAGCCAGGGCAGTAGATCTGATCTACATGACGCAGGCTACCCTGCCTGGCGCACCAACTGACGAAGGATAGTTTATGCAATCCTCTGTAGCTCACTTTCAAAGGATGAAAGAGAGTATATTTATTTAGGAATCGGCTCAGGTCAGCAGGTTTGCATCTCTCAAAGACAAAGACGAAGGTATATGTGCAACGCGGAGGATTCTCTCAGACTTTATTCATAAGGTGATTCAGAGATCGTACAATGTGTCTACAAGAGTTCTCGGTGGGTTTATAAAGATATCTGACAAGAGATGAATCTAGAACTATGACTAAGGCTAATAGTAAAGACTTGGGCGATTATGGCGTATCCTTCTCAAGTGAATGTTCTTCGGTACTGATAGGTGTTGATGGCGGTGGAGTCTTCCTTAGTCACATTAGGTCTTCAACTTGTCTTGCACGTAATCTTGATCTTCAATCTTCCTTGCACGTACGTCTGGTCTTCGGGATCTCTAGAGACGTATTGCAGCCCCATAGGTCAAGTCGGTTGAGAGCTTCTAGATACAGGTATTCAGGTCCTTATCGTAGAGGTAGGCGTGGCAGAAATCATGGATTAAGGCCATCTAGGGTACAGGCATAAATCTTCCCGGCACCGACACGACCAGGCCTAGATGGGCCCGCAAAACCCATGTCGCCACGTTGTAGCAAGAGCAGTCTCGAGCGCCGACGCCATCCCAGACTCTCCATCGCCCCTCCTACACCTCTAGGGAGCCACACAGGAGCGCGCAGAGGCAGGCCCGTCCCAACTCAGATGGGGCCCAAACAGGCTTAGATCTGGGCTGAGTAGGGCGCCACCGGACCACAACACCTTGCTGCCCCGCCGCCAACGTCGGTACATGGGTTCCACGCCACCATGTCGGACCGCCGCCATCGAGAGCCCCACCTCCCTCCGCGCGGGCGGGTAGAAGCCGGACCGCCGTTGCCAGCACCGCGCGGGAACTCCCGACGGCCCACGCCCGCGGCAGCACAGGAGGAGGGAGGGGTTGATGAGGGGGCTGCAGTCGAATTGAGCTGCAAACTTGCATGCGTTCGCTACTGAATGAGTTATGTAAACTAAATGTGTGCGGTGTGGAAAACAGAAAGTAAGCCCTGACAAAACGGTGAGGCAGCCTAGACAAGCTTTATGCAATAGCACGTTGGAGAAAACATTTTGCTTGTTGTCCACTTATTAAAAATTAGTACTCCCTCCCACACATATTAGTTGACTTGGATTTATCTAGATATGGATGTATCTAATACAAAAATGTGTCTAGATACTTCCGTATGTAGACAAATTTGAGTCAACTAATATAGGTTGGAGGGAGTAGATTCAAAGCCAGTTCACCTTTTAAACACAGAAAGAATACAAGAGATGTGCTGCAATGGAAAAAAATCACCCATCAGGTTATAGAGTTGCATTTTTTTGGATTATAGAATTGCATTTTGAATTACTCCCTCCGATCCAAATTAATGTTCTCAGATTTGTCTAGATTTGGATGTATCTAGCACTAAAACATAACTAGATACAATCAAATCTAGACAAATCCAAGAACATAAATATGGATCGGAGGGAGTAGAAAGAATTGCACTGAAATTGAGAAAGACACGACATATCTTGTTCAAAACTACTGATGGTTGGCCATTTGGGGAAGATAGGTCCCAGTATCCTCCTTGAGATAGCAAAAGATAGAGAACAAGACAGATAAATTTCATCAGCATGTGAACCTATGGATTATAAATCTCATATCTGAGTATCTGACGACATTACTTTCTTAATTTCTTTCTGATGCTCTTTTACATGACGAGGCTAGCACTAAAAACAGTCTGTTCAAAAAAAAAAAGCAGTAAAAACAGCATAATTTTCCATGGAGTGAACATCTTACTAACTCACATCGGGAGGCAACTTAGTAACAAGCTCCAGATGTGTGCTTCCCTCCCAGAGGCCAATCCATTCCATCCGTCAGAAGCTTCAGAAGAAACTGGCAATTTGAAAAAGAGACAAAAGGAAATAATCTGCCTATAAGGTGTTAAGTCATCGATCTCCAAAGTCCACACAAACTTTATTTTACTAGAGTTGGCAAGGAAAAATGGGGTGTTCATTCTCAGATAGTACCCAAAAAATGTGTAAAAAAAGATAAGACTATGGCCTATCAGCAATTCAGTGTGCAAAACATCAGCCATGTGTACAACACAAAGAAAAGATGAAACTGATATTAAGTTATGACAATCAATGCACAAACTTTAAAAAAAACATAAGTTGCATCGTACATATGACTTAACTTCTCTCTGGTTTTTTCTTATATAGACTGGTATCTCAGGGCTGGGAATAATAAGAAGGTTAGCATGATCACCAGTCAAAAAAAAAAATCGCGAAAACGCAAAAGTTTTGCATTTCGATGCATTGATAGAAAAAGAAGATTCATGTACAAATCCGCAGAAGCGGACGAACACCCACACCGTACAACTCAACCCAAGACTACTAGACTAGGGGAGTAGCTAGCGCAGCCCCCGAGCTCCCGCCTCCGCCCACGCCTTAGCTTCCGCCTTGATCGTGTCCACGAGGGGGCCCACCGAAGGGCGCTCACCGTTGAAGGTAACCGCGTTCCTGTGCTTCCAAATGCACCAAGCCGTTAGCATGACCAACGACGAGGTTCCTTTGCGCATGGGACGTGGGAAGGAATGCACCACCAGCGACCACCACTCCGTGAAATCACCCTCAGCACCCGGGGGGGCTGCCACCGATCGGATCCAAGATAGAAGTGTTTAGTTTATAACAGGGTTATTATTATTACGATAGTTAATACTTAACAGTCACAGAAGCTCACCTCGAATATTCATAGTGATCTAATTTACCAAATATGAGGTAGCAAATAAAGCCAGTATCATGTCTTCAACCAGTATAAAAAATAAGCATACAACCAATCCTAGAAACAGAAAATGAAGCTTCACTTACATCAGGCAACTGATTGCGGAGAAGCCTGGGCATGACTGCTTTTGTGAATCACTTCCTTTGTGTCTTTCTCTGGTCCATGAGCCTTCTTTCCTTCAGATGGCCAATGCACGCATTGATAAAATGAAAAAATGCACATAACAGAAGAAAATTAACAACAATACCAAACAAGGTATTCAACAGTTGTTGCTAGAATTACTAACCCTTTGTGCTAGTAAATTTTATCAGTCAATTTTCTTCCTGTAACACTGATGTCTTCTGCACATATCTCCATTTTCCACATGACGTGCGTAGGTTGGCTTGTTCATGCCTAAAGCACAACAGCTTGTTGGAATGCCAACCGTCGAAGCACCTATCAAATATGCAAAATAATTTACTGCATAACCATTTCCCATGAGTAAATCCTTACAGTTGAACAAGCAAAAGAATACTGACCTGGCCCTTTTTTGTACACATTCCGAAAAAGAAACAAGCAAGTCCACTGTGCTACACTGCCACAACCCCACATGTTGGTACCACAGGTTCAAAAATTACATTAACATACATCCAAATTATATGATGGATGTAGAGAACAATTACACTTGAGGATTTTAGTTGCAGACTTTTTCCTTTTTGGGGAAGAATCAAATAGATGCAGCTTCCTTGACTCGATCAATTATATAAAAAGTTGTAACAAATAAAAAAGAAATAACAGCTTAATTTTTTTAACCGGTCCATATTACGTGTTGCTAAATATGTTATGCGGGTTTGGTGGTGGAGTGAGTCCACTAACAGCAATCACAAAAATGCCTAAAATAGGCAGGTCAAACTGTACCCAATGTCTCAAATCAGATTTGGCATGCCAGAGATCACAATTGATTCACACAAATCAAGACCTGCCAAGAAAACTAAGAGGTGGTAATGGATGGGTGCTCGTTGTACTAGTATGATAGTATGAGCAGTCAGCGATGCCAAATCAGCAGCTACAATCCTAGGAAAAGAACTGCACTGAGAGCTGCATATTATCCTTCAGTAACTCCATGGAGCACATTATTACCTCGTTGCTCATCTTCTGCAATGCTGTAGCTGCTTCATTTTCTGAAGAAAAGCTGACGAAAGTTTCATCACGAAACCATATCCTTTGGATTTCTCCATCACTGGATGGCATACAACCTTCACTGACTCACAGGACCATCAATTAAGAAGACGACCTACTGTCAACGACAATCACAGATCAACCACCAAAAATATCCAAAACAGATGGACTACTACCTTCGATAACATTGCCGTTCTTAGAGAACCCATCCTTAGAGCAATTTCGTCCGTATCATAGGACAGACCTGCAATTCAAGTTAGTGGACCAAACATCAAAAAATCCTGAACCAATCATCGGTATTCAGTCGGCACTAAGCTTGTTAAGTTTCAGCAGGGCATTAAAAATCCTAACATTTACATCCAGTTAAAACTGAAGGCAATAGTTGCTTATTGAATACTGGACCGAAACTGCAATCAGATGGCAGGGTGATTTACAATCTAGCAGGGAACCCATAATCCTAAGTAGGTTCACAGATTACCATATGTAAAAACGAAGCCCATTTTTTAACAGAGAAGAGATTCAGGTCCGAGCATCAAAAATATTTACTACTACCATAAACTGAACATGAGCCAAGAAAGGGATCCACGAAATCATACCTCGTCCGAACGATTTGAACTCAGAGCGGAACTTCGATTCAGATCCTTCCCGGATGGAACAGCATAGGGCGACACTTTTGTTTCACCAATTAAACATCGCCAAATCCCCAAATCCTCTGTTGCATCTAATCCACCTCCCCCAAATCAGTATCAACCCTCAAAAAATCTCACGATTCGCATACCGCTTTACACGATTATGTTAAGGATCGCCCGCAATAACTAACAAGGAGCGGAGAAATCAAAAAGACGCATCTAGAACGAGATCCAGTAAAGTATGAACGAGATCCAGTAACGCATCTAGAAATCAGGAATTCACATACACGACATTGCAACGAAAGATTGATTTGAAGGGCCAGACGACTCAGATTTGTGATTCCATTAGCAAGAACGAGACCAAACAACCAGCTGTTGTCTTGGGAACAAGCAATAGATACACCACCTAACCCAACATCTTAACCCCTGAAACTGAACTAAGCAACGAGACACGTTCCCCTCCGTATGCGAGGCAGCTACTCCTTTGCAGCGGCCTTCTTCTTCTTGGGCGACTTGGACTCCTTCTCGGCGGCGGCGGCGGCCTTCTTGGGGAGCAGGACGGAGTTGATGTTGGGCAGCACCCCGCCGTGGGCGATGGTGACGCCGGCGAGCAGTTTGCCCAGCTCCTGGTCGTTCCTGATGGCGAGCAGCAGGTGGCGCGGGACGATGCGGCTCTTCTTGTTGTCCTTGGCGGCGTTGCCGGCGAGCTCCAGCACCTCGGCGGCGAGGTACTCGAGGACGGCGGCGAGGTAGACGGGGGCGCCGGAGCCGACGCGCTGGGCGTAGCGGCCCTTCTTGAGGAAGCGCCCGATGCGGCCGACGGGGAACTGGAGGCCGGCCTTGACGGACCGGGTCACCGCCTTCTTCCTCTCGCCTCCCTTCCTTCCGGCCATCTCTCTTGTTTCTCCTACGAACAACTGCTCGAGATGGGTTTGGGGGCTGGATTCGAAATGGAAGCGCGGGCTGCTGCTGCTTTGGATTGTGGATGGATAGGCAGCGAGCGGGAGGTTTTATAGGAACCCGGAAGGATCAAGAAAGAGGGGGCGATCCGCGGGAGGGGCGGATGGACCAATCAGGAGCGAGGGATTTTTAGGGACTAGGAAGGAAGGAGGGGGGCTTGCAATGAGCACGAGTTGAACCAAAGGTCCCGGGCTCTAGGGGGCTGTTTGGATTGCAACCGCCACTCGTCCAACCAAAATTTTGGTCGTTGACTACTACCACAGGATCTGTTTGGATCAGCGCCAAAGATTCGTTACCACACCAATATTTTGGTAGCCCCGTTCAATATTTACGCCCGCGCGTTGGCGAGATCCTGGCGGCAGAATCCTCCGCCAAATATTTGGCGTGCCAATTTTGGCAGGGCCGACTGGGGCATGATCTAAACAGACCCTAGCTTTTTCAGCCAAAAACAACGTCTCTCCTCAGGCACATCAGCCACCGCCTCTCTTCCCTAAACCTAGCCGTCTCCACCTTTCGTCTCCTCCATAATTGGTTCCTCCTCCTCTGGTCGGTCTCACTGGTGCCGAGAAGAGTGAGGAACCTGATCTATGAGTTGAGTTTTTTTATAAAAGTAGTGTTTTCAATAAATTAGATTAGTTGTTGCTCCTCGTCGGCCTCCTCGTCGATGGAGATGACCTCCGACTAACGGGCCCAAAACCCGTTGCCTTACCACTTGGCCATCGTCTACAATAAGCATTCTCCGGTACTTCGTTCGACGACATGAGTTTCTTCTCAACGTCAATGCTGGTGTTGGAAGATCAAATTTCTTTAGGTGTGGTTTTTCTAGATCTTGCTTCGCGGGATCGATCTCGGATGGTTTTTGTTGGTTGTAACGGGAGTTTTTTCCTTGCAATATCTTTCTGTTGGGAGTCCTGAGTTGTAATGTGCGAGTTGTAGAGGGGGTAAAGTGTAAACAGAAGCTTGTATATATCCTTGCTGGAGGAATGAAAGAAAGCGAGAGAGTTTTCTAGAAACTTGTCTTCTTCTTTCCTTCTCTTCCACGTAGAGACTTGAGTCACCGGAGCTCCACATCAGCTCCGACGACATGGTATTAGAGTTGTCCGTGAACCATGCTATTGGTGAGATGGGTGATGGTGCTGGGCATTGAGGAGCCATGTTGGGAATGATGGGTTCGTAGCATGGAAAACAAAAAAAAATTACCGCAAGAACGAACAAAACCCAGATCTAATCTAGATAAAAGCCAAGATCTAATCTATTAGACAAGAGCAACGAGATAGATCGGTACTAACCCTCGTAAAACCGAAAGCGTTACGAGATTAGATCTCGTGGATGATGTAGTCGATCACTTGCCAATCTCAAGATCGTGTGGACGATCCTTCCGGCGCCGCGTTCAGCGGCGCTTCCATGACGACGTCGAAAGCGGAACCTTCCTCTCCCGTTCCAAATGACGCAATGGAGGTAGTAGATCTTATCCACGAGTCCCAAAGAAGACGACGGCGTGGTGATGGTGGTGGAGATGAGAATTCTGAGGCTTCGCATATGCCCGTGGAAGAAAGGTGGAGAGAGAGGCGGCTGAGATTAGTTGTTATGAGAAGAGGGCAAGAGGGCCTCCTTCTATTTAAAGGAGGAAGGCGCTGGGAGGAGTCCTAGTAGGACTCCCCTCCTTGGGCCGGCGGTGGGAAGGGGGGAGGAATCCTCCTCCCCCACGAATCCGTGTATTGCCCCACTTGGTCTCCTTGATCCCTTTCTTGGTTTTCAAGTAAACCCCAAGAAATCCTCTAGAACCTTCCAGAACATTCCGAAACCTTCTAGAATCTCCATACAAACACTCCGGAACATTTCCTAACTTAGAAAATGATTCCCAATATATGAATCTTATTCTCCGGACCATTCCGGATCTCCTCGTGATGTCCCGGATCCATTTCGAGACTCCGAACAACATTCGGTCTCCAACGCAAATTCCATATCTACTTAAAACAACTTCGAATTAAGTGTGTCACCCTACGGTTCGTGAATATGCAGACATGATGAAGACACCTCTCCGATCAATAACCATCAGCGGGATCTGGAGATCCATAACGGCTCTCACATACTCAATGATTACTTCGTGATTGATAGAACCATTTAACATACGAAACCAATTCCCTTTGTCACACGATATTCTACTTATCCGAGGTTTGATCGTCGGTATCTTCATACCTAGTTCTTCCTCACATCGATAAGTACTCTTTACTCGTTCCATGTTATGTCATCCCTTGTGACCCAGTCACATGCTTGCAAGCTATCTAGATGACATTTCACCGAGAGGGCCCAGAGTATATCTATCCGTCATATGGATGGACAAATCCCAATCTTGGTCTATGCGCTTCAACACATACTTTCAGAATACCCAATGACACCTTTATAACCGCCCGATTCTGAGCGGCGTTTGATGTCATCAAAGTACCCATCCGGTGATGGTGATTAACATAACCTCATGGTCGAAGGATTAGGTTACTATGTATTTCAAAGCTTACAGCAATACGAACTTAATGACTTGGTCTTATGCTACGCTTACTATGGGTGTGTGTCCATCACATCATTCTCCTAATGATATAACCTTGTTATTAATCACATCCAATGTCCATGATCAGGAAACCATGATCATCAATCAATCAACAAGCTAGTTCAACAAGAGGCTTACTAGGGACTCTTTTATGTTTACAAAACACACAAGTATTAGTGTTTCCTAATAATACAATTATAGCATGGGATGTAAACTTTCATCATAAACACAAAGATATAATAATAACCACTTTTATTATTGCCTCTTGGGCATATCTCCAACAGTCTCCCACTTGCACTAGAGTCAATAATCTAGATTACATGGTAATATACCGAACACCCATGGCGTTCTGGTGTTGGTCATGCTTTGCTCTAGGGAGAGGTTTAGTCAGCGGATCTGCTACATTCAGATCAGTGTGTACTTTGCAAATATTTATGTCACCATCTTGGACATACTCGCGAATAGCATGGAACCGTAGCTTGACGTGCTTTAGCTTGCTATGTGACCTTGGCTCCTGTGCATTAGCTATGGCACCTGTGTTGTCACAGTAGATGGCCATCGGGTCCAACGCACTGGGAACCACGCCAAGTTCAGTAATGAACTCCTTCATCCATATGGCTTCTTGTGCAGCCTCAAGCAGCTATGTATTCGATTGATTGAAGATTTCGCCAACGCTCGCTTGGCACTCCTCCAGCTCACTGCAGCACCATTCAAAATAAATACGATTATCGGTGTGACTTGAGTCATCGGATCGGTGTTCCAACTAACATCGGTGTAACCATTTACAACAAGCTGTTCATCACCTCCATAAGAAAGAACCATATCCTAGTCCTATTCGGTACTTTAGGATATTCTTGATCATTGTCCAGTGTTCCATTCCAGGATCACTTTGATATCTACTAGTCAAACTAACAGCATGTGTTATATCCGGTCTTGTACACAGCATGGCATATATGATAGAACCTATGGCCGAGGAATAGGGAATTTTATTCATCTTTTCTCTATCTTCTGCGATAGCCGGACTTTGAGTTTTACTCAAGGTCTTACCTGACAACATGGGCACGAACCCTTTCTTGCTCTCTTCCATTCTAAACTTCTTTAGAACTTTGTCTAAGTATGTACTTTGTGAAAGCGCTATTAGGTGTCTTGATCTATCTCTATAAATCTTGATACCTAGAATATATGCCGCTTCGCCAAGATCCTTCATCGAAAAACTATTATTCAAATAGGTTTTGACGCTATTAAGAAGTTCTATATCATTCCCAATCAACAATATGTCATCTACATATAGTACTAGGAATGCTATAGAGCTCCCACTCACTTTCTTGTAAATACAAGCTTCTCCATAAGTTTGTATAAATCCAAAGTTTTTGATTACTTTATCAAAACGTTGATTCCAACTCCGGGATGCTTGCTTCAGTCCATAAATGGAGCGCTGAAGTTTGCATACCTTGTCAGCATCTTTAGGATCGACAAAACCCTTGGGTTGTACCATATACAACTCTTCCTCAATGTCACCATTAAGGAACGCCGTTTTGACATCCATCTGCCAAATTTCATAATCGAAATATGCAGTGATTGCTAACATAATCCTCACAGACTTTAGCTTCGCTACTGGTGAGAAAGTCTCATCGTAGTCAACTCCTTGAATTTGTCGGAACCCTTTCGCGACAAGTCGAGCTTTATAGATGGTAAAATTACCATCAGCATCTGTTTTTCTTTTAAAAATCCATTTGTTCTCGACAGCCTTACGGCCATCCGGTAAGTCCACCAAAGTCCATACTTGGTTTTCGTACATGGATCCCATTTCGGATTTCATGGCTTCTAGCCATTTGTCGGAATCTGGGCTCACCATAGCTTCTTCATACGTCGCAGGGTCATCAGTGTTGTCCACTAACATGACGTTCAAGGCAGAGTCATACCACTCAGGAGTGGTACGAACCCTCGTTGACCTGCGAGGTTCAGTAGTAACTTCATTCGAAGTTTCATGATCATCATCATTAGCTTCCTCTCTAGTTGGTGCAGGCGGCACAGAAACATCTTCCAGTTCTACTTTCCTTCCAGTCACTTCTTTCGAGAGAAATTCCTTCTCCAGAAAGGATCCATTCTTAGCAACAAAAACTTTGCCTTCGGATCTATGATAGAAGGTATACCCAATTGTTTCTTTAGGGTATCCTATGAAGACGCATTTCTCCGCTTTGGGTTCAAGCTTATCAGGCTGTAACTTCTTTACATATGCTTCGCAACCCCAAACTTTAAGGAACGACAACTTAGGTTTCTTTCCAAACCATAATTCGTACGGTGTCATTTCAACGGATTTAGATGGTGCCCTATTTAAAGTGAATGCGGCTGTCTCTAATGCATAGCCCCAAAATGATAACAGTAAATCTGTAAGAGACATCATATACCGAACCATATCTAAGAGAGTTCGATTACGACGTTCGGACACACCATTACGTTGTGGTGTTCCCGGCGGTGTCAACTATGAAAGTATTCCACATTTCTTTAAATGCATGCCAAACTCATAACTCAGATATTTACCTCCGCGGTCAGAACGCAGAAACTTAATCTTCTTGTTACGATGATTTTCCACTTCACTTTGAAATTCCTTAAACTTCTCGAAAGTTTCGGATTTATGTTTCATAAAGTAGACATACCCATATCTACTCAAGTCATCCGTAAAAGTGAGAACATAACGATATCCACCACGTGATGCTACACTCATTGGACCGCACACATCGGTATGTATTATTTCCAATAAATCCGTAGCTCGCTCCATTATTCCAAAGAATGGAGTCTTAGTCATTTTTCCCATTAGACATGCTTCACATCTTTCAAGTGATTCAAAATCAAGTGATTCAAGAAGTCCATCAGAATGGAGTTTCTTCATACGCTTCACTCCAATGTGACCAAGACGACAGTGCCACATGTATGTAGAATTATCATTCAATTTTATTCGTTTAGCATCTATGTTGTGAACATGTGTATCACTACTATCGAGATTCAATAAGAATAAACCATTCATCTCAGGTGCATAACCATAAAAGATATTACTCATATAAATTGAACAACCTTTATTCTCAGACTTAAAAGAGTAACCGTCTCGCAATAAACAAGATCCAGATATAATGTTCATGCTTAACGCAGGCACCAAATAACAATTATTTAAACTTAAAACTAATCCCGATGGTAGATGTAGAGGGAGCGTGCCGACGGTGATCACATCAACCTTGGAGCCATTTCCAACGCGCATCGTCACCTCGTCTCTGGTCTTCGTTATTTCGCAGCTGCTGTCGAGTTACAAATATGAGCAACTGAACCAGTATCAAATACCCAGGCACTACTACGATTACTAGTAAGATACACATCTATAACATGTATATCGAATATACCTTTCTTCTTGATGTTGTCGTTCTTCAGATCCGCCAGGTATTTGGGGCAATTATGCTTCCAGTGACCAACACCCTTGCAGTAGAAGCACTCAGTTTCAGGTTTAGGACCAGCCTTGGGCTTCTTAGCAGGTGCGGCAGCTTTCTTGCCGTCCTTCTTGAAGTTGCCCTTGTTCTTAGGCTTGCCCCGTTTCTTGAAATTGGTGGTCTTATTGACCATCAACACTTGGTGCTCCTTCATGATCTCCACTTCAGCAGTTTTCAGCATGGACGATAGTTCAGACAACGTCTTGTTCATGCAGTGCATATTGTAGTTCATCACAAAGTTCTTGTAACTTGGTGGCAGTGATTGGAGGACACGGTGAATCCCCAATTCATTAGGAATCGGTATCCCCAACTCTCGGAGTTTATTTGCGTGCCCAGACATGGTGAGCACGTGCTCGCTAACGGAGCTACCCTCTTCCATCTTGCAGGTAAAGAACTTCTCGGAAGCTTCATAGCTTTCCATGGTCGCGTGAGTCTCAAAAATGAGTTTGAGCTCCTTAATGATCTCAAACGGGTCATGGTGCTCAAAACGCTTTTGAAGCTCTGATTCTAAACGTACAGGATGGCACACTGAACTGTGGAGTAGTGATGTTTCCGAGTGGCATAAACATTCTTTACGTCATCGGTGGCATCTTCTGCAGGTGGGTCACCTAGCGGTGCTTCGAGCACATAGGTCAACTGACCAGCCCTGAGGACGATCTTCAGTCCACGGAACCAGTCCGTGAAATTGCTTCCATTGTTCTTAAGCTTTTCTTTCTCTAGGAACGCATTGAAATTGATGGAAACGTTCGCCATAATCTACAACAAATTTGCAAGTAGTTTAGACTAAGTTTATGATAAATAGTGTTCAAATTTAATTCTTAAATCAACTAGGTGAACTCCCACTCAAAACAACATCCCTCGAGTTGTTTTAGTGATTACACGAACCAAATCCACTACACCAAGTCCGATCATCACGTGAGATGATGTAGCTTCATCGGCGAACAATCTTCATGTTCATCATATCAATCATATGACTCATGCTCTACCTTTTGGTATTCCGTATTTCGAGACCATGTCTGTACATGCTAGGCTCGTCAAGATTAACCTTAGTTTCCGCATGTGCAAATCTGGCTTGCACCTGTTGTATGCACACGTAGAGTCTATCACACCCGATCATCACGAGATGCTTCGAAACGACGAGTCTTAGCAACGGTGCCAACTAAGGACGAACACTTTATTACTTGATATTTAGTGAGAGGGATCATCTTATAATGCTACCATCGCGATCTAAGCAATACAAGATGCATAAAGGATTAACATCACAAGCAATTCATAATTAGTGTGATATGATATGGCCCTTTCTTCTTATGCCTTTGATCTCCATCTCCAAAGCACGGACATGATCTCCATCATCACCAGCATTGTCCAAGGTCCGTGGGCGCCGCTTCATGGTTGTCCATCATCACTAACAACTATTACAACTACTTGGAACAAAGCTATTACAAGATGAATAGACACGCAGGTCTTAACAGAATTAAAGACAACCATTAGTTCACCGGTTGCCATATTACAACAAGGATCATTGCATACATCAAATACAATCACAATCACATGTAGGCCATATCACATCACAAAACCCCTGCAAAAACAAGTTAGACGCCTCTAATTTTCTTTGCAAGTTTTACGTGGCTTGGGGCTTTCAACTAAGAACGCATCTTACCTACGATACTGAACCACAACGTTGATACAAGTGCTATCAAGTGCAAAGTGTAGATTTGATCTATACTATGATGGGAGAGACAAGACACCCGCAAAGCCACTTGTGCAAAGCAAGTTGCACGTCAAGCGTGGAGCAAGTCTCATGTACGATGACATGTAATGTTAGCCCGAGCCGCTTCATCCCACCATACCGCAAGATGCAAAGTACACACATAGCAAAAGACGGCACGAGCACCAACGCCCACAACCTCATTGTGTTCTACTCGTGCAACAGATCTACGCATAGACAAGGCTCTGATACCACTGATGGGTTCATAGCATGGAAAACAAAAAAATTCTACCGCAAGAACGAACAAAACCCAGATCTAATCTAGATAAAAGCCAAGATCTAATCTATTAGACAAGAGCAACGAGATAGATCGGTACTAACCCTCGTAAAACCGAAAGCGTTACTTTCTTAGATCTCGTGGATGATGTAGTCGATCACTTGCCAATCTCAAGATCATGTGGACGATCCTTCCGGCGCCGCGTTCCGGCAGCGCTTCCGCAGACGGTCACACGTGCGGAGTCGAAGCAGACCTTCCTCTCCCCGTTCCAGCGAGCAGCGGCGGTAGTAGATCTTCTCCACGGAATCCCAGCAGCACGACGGTGTGGTGATGGTGGTGGAGATGAGAATTCTGCAGGGCTTCGCCTATGCCTGTGCAGAAGAAAGGTGGAGGAGAGAGGCGGCTGAGATTAGTTGTTATGAGAAGAGGGGCAAGAGGGGCGCCCCCTCCCTTCTATTTAAAGGAGGGAGGCGCGCCTGGGAAGGGGGAGTCCTAGTAGGACTCCCCTCCTTAGGCCGGCGGTGGGAAGGGGGGAGGAATCCTCCTCCCCCACGAATCCGTGTATTGCCCCACTTGGTCTCCTTGATCCCTTTCTTGGTTTTCAAGTAAACCCCAAGAAATCCTCTAGAATCTTCCAGAACATTCCGAAACCTTCTAGAATCTCCATACAAACACTCCGGAACATTTCCTGACTTAGAAAATGATCCCCAATATATGAATCTTATTCTCCGGACCATTCCGGATCTCCTCGTGATGTCCCGGATCCATTTCGAGACTCCGAACAACATTCGGTCTCCAACGCAAATTCCATATCTACTTAAAACAACTTCGAACCTTAAGTGTGTCACCCTACGGTTCGTGAATATGCAGACATGATGAAGACACCTCTCCGATCAATAACCATCAGCGGGATCTGGAGATCCATAACGGCTCCCACATACTCAACGATTACTTCGTGATCGATAGAACCATTTAACATACGAAACCAATTCCCTTTGTCACACGATATTCTACTTATCCGAGGTTTGATCGTCGGTATCTTCATACCGAGTTCTTCCTCACATCGATAAGTACTCTTTACTCGTTCCATGTTATGTCATCCCTTGTGACCCAGTCACATGCTTGCAAGCTATCTAGATGACATTCCACCGAGAGGGCCCAGAGTATATCTATCCGTCATATGGATGGACAAATCCCAATCTTGGTCTATGCGCTTCAACACATACTTTCAGAATACCCAATGACACCTTTATAACCGCCCGATTTACGGCGTTTGATGTCATCAAAGTACCCATCCGTGATGGTGATTAACATAACCTCATGGTGAAGGATTAGGTTACTATGTATTTCAAAGCTTACAATACTGAACTTAATGACTTGATCTTATGCTACACTTACTATGGGTGTGTGTCCATCACATCATTCTCCTAATGATATAACCTTGTTATTAATCACATCCAATGTCCATGATCAGGAAACCATGATCATCAATCAATCAACAAGCTAGTTCAACAAGAGGCTTACTAGGGACTCTTTTATGTTTACAAAACACACAAGTATTAGTGTTTCCTAATAATACAATTATAGCATGGGATGTAAACTTTCATCATAAACACAAAGTTATAATAATAACCACTTTTATTATTGCCTCTTGGGCATATCTCCAACAGGGAAGTGATTGGATCTGGTGCGGTGAGGGTGTATCCCCAGATCTGGCAGGAGTAGAAAGCAACTGAGGTGGAGAACGACTGTGAGTGACTAGTGGAGAAGGGTGTGTCGTAGGGGGAGGTTCTGGCTGAGCAAGATTTGCGAGAGGAGTACAGGCAGGTAGCAGTAGGATGGGGGACAACACTAGTGCCCCTGGGGCTGTTACAACCAGTGAGCTTGCAGCAGTGTTGTAGGCAATGGATGAGAGGTACAAGGTTTTGTTGATGCAATCAGCATGCAGGCCGAGAGCTAAAGGAAAGAAGCAGAAGTCAAAGAAGAGATTCATCCTTTGCAAGCACCACATGTGAAGCTAGAAGGATCTGAAAGTTATGCTAGTTGGGCAGAGCATGCTGAGACCATTTTGGTCTCAAGAAAGCTGGAAGGATATGTTCTTCGAACAGTGAATAAACCCTTAGAAGAAGACTCAAAGGAGGGCCAACACATTTGTTGCAATTGAGGAGGTGTCTCAGGTATTCAAGTATGAGATGTCTGCTGATGAGTGGGAGAAATGGTGCCAATTTAAAGGTCTGAATCTAGGGGAAAGGCAATCTTCAGAGACATCCACATCAGCTGCCTCGGCCAACTTCTCGGGTAATAACCTCCAACCTACAAAATGTGATAATCTCTATGCTCATACGCCTTGGCTTATAGATTCTGGTGCATCACGGCATATGGCTAGCTCAAGTAGAGAGTTCACTTGTTACGTTACTAATCGAAATAAAGAAAGTGTAAAATTGGCAGATGGATCGACACAAATGGTGGTTGGGTCTGGAACAATAAATTAAAACTCTAATCTGACTCTCCCATTTGTACTGCATATCCCCTCACTCCCATTGAACCTCTTATTTGTAAGCAGCATCATGAAGGATATGAACTATGCAGCCATATTTTCCCCTTACTAGTGCATGTTTCAGGAACTTGGGACTGGAAGAAAATCTTGGGACGGGGAGCATGCATGATGGGATTTACTATTTGGATGATGATGCATATCATACGATGGTTGCTGCCTCACCACTTACACCACTAGAAGAAGTGCTACTCCAACACCGTCGACTAGGGCACTTATCTTTTGTCACAATGAGTCAACTATATCCTGATCTCTTTTCTAAGGTTAGTAAGGATAAGTTAGTTTGTGATGCCTACCATTACTGGAAACAAACTAGAAGTTCTTATTCATCTTCTGATAATAGAAGTAATGTACCACTTTAAATTATCCATTCGGATGTGTGGGGTCCTAGTGGAGTAGTGTCTTTAAATGGATATCGCTATTTTGTTACCTTTGTTGACTGTTGTACCAGGACCACTTGGGTCTATGTCTTGCATAGTAAAAATGAGGTGTTTGAATGCTTTAAAGATTTTCATAATTTAGTCACAACCCAGTATAACGCTTGTGTGAAAGTACTGCGCTCTGACAATGGTACTGAGTTTGTTAATAAGGAACTTGATGGATATCTATCAAGTCATGGAATTATCCACCAGACTACATGCCTAGGTACTTCTGAACAGAATGGCTTACCCAAGAGGAAAAATAGGCATCTTCTGGAGATTGCTAGGTGCTTAATGTTTGCAATGAACGTCCCAACAAAAATTATGGTGTGAGGCAGCAATGGCTGCAACACATTTGATGAACATGATGCCAACAAGAGTGCTTGATTACAAGACACCAACTGAATGTCTTACAGGGAAAACTACTTATGTGGTTCCTCCAAAGGTATTTGGATGCACATGTTTTGTAAGGATTACAGACCTTCAGTTGGTAAACTAGATCCAATGGCATTAAAGTGTATATTTGTAGGGTATTCTGGTAAGCATAAAGGTTATAAGTGTTGGTGTCCATCTACAAGGAGGATGTTTGTGAGTATGGATGTGGTATTTAGAGAGCACGAACCATTTTATGGGGAAGCAACTGATTTGACTGACTTGACTGACGTATTCCTGATTTATTGTCTACTGAGATTTCTAGTTCAGATTGTGAGGCAATGGAATATAAGGAGAAAGACAATCATGAAGCATCTCGTGAGGTGGTGATCGGAGTGATACCGACTGTAGACATGAACACAATAGAGATCAAGAAGTACATGGAGAGCGGGAGCGACAAGGATTGGTTAATAGGGATTTACTTTGGTCAAAACCAAATGAAGAACAAGATCCACACGTGTATACACAAAGGCACAAGACTGGAGAAAAACAAGCTCAAGGAGAACTCCAACCTTTGGGACATGATTCTGAATCCCATGTACCATTCGACTCACATGATTCAACTTCACACGAAGGTACACTTCCACCTCCACATGATGATCTTGATATCCCTATTGCCCATAGAAAGCAACCTCGCAATACTGCAAGAAAGTTTCCCTCAAAACTGTCTCAATATGTTGTCTCCAATCATGTTTCATACTCATTGGTTGGTTTTGAGTATATATCATTTATAGTTTCTCTAGACTCCATAACTTCTATACCGCATGACTGGCAAGAAGCAAAGAAAGATCCTAGGTGGAGAGTAGCAATGCTGAAAAATGGCAGCATTTGATAAAAATAATACATGGGTTCTTACCACAGTTCCTGTAGGAAAGAAAGTTGTGGGTTGTAAGTGGGTGTTCACCCCGAAGAAAACACCTGAAGGTAAGGTAGAAAGGTATAAAGCCATACTAGTGGCCAAAGGATATAGCCAAACTTATGGAGTGGATTATGATGAAACATTTGCTCCGGTAGCAAAAATGAATACCGTTCAAACAATGATATCAATAGCAGCAAACCGCAAGTGTAAACTAATTCAACTAGATGTTAAAATGCATTTCTTCATGGGGATCTGCAAGAAGAAGTCTATATGTTTATTCCCCTAGGATTCAATAGTAATGAGACTAAGGGTAATGTGTGCAAGCTTAAAAATAGCAAGGGTAAAGTTGATGGCCTCAAACAGTCACGGAGAGCATGGTTTGGGAGATTATGTAAGGAGATTTTCTCCCTAGGATATCAACAAAGCAATGCAGACCACACTTGCTGAAACTGGGGTGCTCGAGTGTAGACTAGCTAGTACACCGATTGAACAGAACCATGAGATTATAGCAAACTATGGTGATCCTGTAGATAAGGGTGGATATCAAAGATTAGTTGGGCGCCTAATCTATCTATCACACACAAGGCCAGATATAGCATATGCAGTGAGCATAGTAAGCAGATACACGCATGATCCTAGGTCTGGTCATCTGAATGTTGTGAACAGAATTCTACGATGTCTCAAAGGCTGTCTAGGAAAAGGCATCTTATTCTCAAATCATGGACATTTGAGAGTAGAAGGTTACACCGATGTTGATTAGACATGATATTTGGATGACAGAAGGTCTACCACAGGTTACTGTATGTTTGTAGGTGGAAATTTAATCAATTGGATGAGTAAAAAACAGAGTGTAGTTGCACGGTCTACAATAGAAGCGGAGTTTAGGGCAATGGCCTTAGGCTTGTGTGAGTTAATGTGGCTACAACTCTTTCTAGTTGAACTCGGGTTATGTGATAATACACGTCTCCAACTATATTGTGATAATCAGGCCACTATCAACTTGATAAATAATCCTATCCACCATGACAGGACAAAGCATGTTGGAATTGATAGACACTTCATCAAAGAAAAACTAGATGACAAAACACTTCAAGTTGGGTATGTCAAAATGTAGATCAACTTGCTGATGTATTAACTAAAGGTGTGAGTATCTTGTATTCGAAAAGCTATGTAACAAGATGGGGCTCATAGATATATTTTCCCCATCTTGAGGGGGAGTGTTGGGATTCCTGAATTGTAATGTGCGAGTTGTAGAGGGGGTAAAGTGTAAACAGAAGCTTGTATATATCTTTGCTAGAGGAATGAACACTACAAGAAAAGTTGGCTTTTACAACGGACGATTTTCGTGGTTGAAGGCCAATTTTTGTGGCTAAAAAGTCTTCCACGATGGATGGCCTTCATGGTAAAAGCCCCGTCACAAATGAGTCAACCATGTTTTTTTTCAATCGTGGCAGATCGCATCCTTTGGCCACGAAAATTTCTTCTATCGTAGATCTACTCGCAAGTCGCTGGATCCGACGTCATGCGTCATGCGGTATCACGTGGCCGTTATGACGATTACCAGATTAATGGTCAAAGAAACTAGGTAGAAGCCTGGCCCGACTAAGGTTTGCTAATTATTAAGTGGGCCGACCCACGAGGAGAGCCCAATAAGTAGACGGCCCGTTACTGTTTCGTCATGCACTGTTTGAAGTGGGGCCATTAATGTAGCTAGCTTCGGCCCGCGAACTTTCAGACCCGATAATGTTTCGGTCTATAGGAGGCCCATGTCGGTCCAACAATGTTCGACTCATTAGCAGCCTGCACCAAGTCGCTCTTGTACAGTTAAGGCCTGTTGTTGGCCCATCATTGTTCATGCAGCCCATCATGGGCCGCCTACTACTGGTCCTTTTTGAGATGGTCCGTTATTGTTCTGGCTTTTTACTATTCCGGCCTTCAACTGTTTAAGACCACAGGCAACCTGTTAATGTTCTGGCCTGGTAATTTTGTCGGCCTGTTACTATTCTTATCAGGAATTTTCTCGGCCCTTTACTGTTCTGGACCGTTATTGTTCTAGTCTTTAACTGTTTTGGCCCTTTACTGTTGCGGCTCTTTACTGTTGTGGCCTATTACGGTTATGACCGTTAATCCTCTAGCATATTACTGTTCTATCCTTTTAAAGTTTCTTGCCTTTTAAGTGTTACTGCTCGTTATTACGTATGGCATGCTACGTTCTCATACATTATTACGACATCGTTACGACGTTGTTACATGTTTCCACATGTGGTTTGGCCCATTACGTTTACGGTCTTTTATAGTTTCGGCCTTTCTAAAGCCCATGCCAATATCATAAAAGGTGTATAATTAGCGAGCATCTTTTACTATTCATCGTCGGCCGAATACAAGACGAACCAATAATAAAACATGATATTGTTCCCTAATTGACATGGCTGGCATAGTTACGGTAACGACTACCGCCATGTGTGAACAGCTCAACCAAATTCCTACATGCCTATGCGAGTTATCTAGATATTACATTAGCTGCAAACTTCTTAAAATCATTACACCTTATCAACTCAAGGGAAATAAAATTCGGCATTTTAGTTGACAATCGAGTTGATAGCAGAGTCCTCAATTTGCTTTTTCAATCGATCACCTGCATCTTCCTTTGAGTGTGATAGCTGTATTGTCGGAGACATGATCTTGCAGCCCCTTCTTTGGTGGCGATAGCAATAATTGCAGTCTGAAACTAAGTAATAACAGCCACCACATTAAACAAGTGTGTCTACCATGAAACAAGCAATCAAAAAATGTGTGTGTGTGTCTTAGAATTTCAGCAAATATAAACTAGTCAGGTCATTTCAACAAATATATATGAAAGCAGTTGTATACCCTAAAATGCAAGAGACATTGGGTGACTCGAAATTTGTGTTGAGCCACAAAATGGCATGCAGTTACCGTCGTATCAAAGAATGAACCAGATAGAAATTATAACCGCATTATACGAGAACTTGTAGAGTAGGAATGCAAACCACGAATGAACTATATATAGTAGAGGATAGTTATGTCATTGCTTAGGACAAACTAGAACCAGATGCGAGATATGATGGCGTCGCTCGTGAACCTGTAGAACAGGACAAACAAGTATTAAACAAGTGTGCCTAGAATGAAATGAGCAATCAGACAAAGTGTTTTTTAGAATTTCAGCAAATATAAACTAGTCATGTCATTTTAGCAAATATATATATGAAAGTAGTGGTATCTCCTAGAATGCAAGAGTAGTTGGGTTACTTAGAATTTGCGGTGAGCTACACAATGGCATGTAGTTACTATCGTAGCTAAGAATCAACCAGATAGAAATTATAATGACATTATAAGAGAACTTTTAGAGCAGTAATGCAAACCACGAGTAAACTACATAGTAGAGGACAGTTATGTCGTTGCTCAGGACGAACCAGCACCAGATAAGGAAGTAATGACATCTCTTATGAACCTGTAGAATAGGCTATGCAAACCAACATGTTCATTGTTCCATTTTGAGCTCTATGCAAGAAAAAGAAAATAGTTAGTGATGCAGCTTTTGAAGAACCAGATGGCAACAACAAAATTATAATCAAATTAGTACGAAGAGTTTAAACGGCTACTATAGGATAGCAGAACGATGCCAAGGAGGAAATAATAGAGGAACTGATCTCATGACAAACCAAATAGATCCAGTAACTATATAGCAGGGAATCCACACTAATATTTTTCACTGACTTCAGATTTTGCAAAAATTACACGGTAGCAGGCAATTACTATTGTATGGAGTAGCTAAGAACACTAGATGATACCCCGTGAATTGCTGCGGGAAACAAATGCAAAAAGTTGCTGAAACATAAATCTAAAAGCATGGAGTGTCCAACAAAATATTTTGAAATTACAATAAAGTATCTTAATGAAACAGCTATACTTCCCAAAAATCATGTATAACTATAAGAAAATAAACAAAACAAAACCGGGGTTATGAGTAAATAGAGTAATAGCAAACCATTGACTTATCCCATATAATCTAGTTCATTCCTTCTCCGTTGGTCAACTGTTTTGCAAGTATAAGCATAACTTAATCACTGCGGTGATACCTCGTGATAGCGAAATTATACATTCTTCTGGCATTCATGTTAAAAATTGTTGAAAAATAAATTATATAAGATTATTTATAGAGAATGTGGTAGAACAAAGTTCTTTTGCCAGCTAAGTGGTAAAGAAGTTGAATTAGGTGAAAATTTAGATCGCCTTGAGTCAGCTGCACTGCACGTGTAAAAATAAAATCCTTGCTCATTCGGTCTTTTATTTCATAATTAAAGGACATAAAACATATGCTTAAGTTAATTTCATGCGAAGAGTTAATAGAGCATACTTTAGCCTATGTACTCAACTCGCTCAACTCCAACAGTGAGATAAAATAAGAGAGACAAGTGTTAGGCTGAGAATGTTATCCTAAATCTTAAGAGATTAAATCTTTGCTGATCCTAGCATCCTATTCGGTAAAACACATGACAATACCAAGTATAACCGGAAATGTTTGCTCCATGTGACGTCAAAACACATGTCTTTCAGAAATTGTAAAGTGCATATGTATCGAAAAGGTAGAGGTGCTATAAGACGGGGAACTCTTGCTTTCCATTTTAATCACCTACAAAAACACAAAATCTCTGCGATATTACTTAGCAGAGGTGCATGATCTTCAATATAAAGGAGAGGCCACCCCATCTAGTGATAATTTTTATTTGAGGGAGAAAATTAAGGTCTGTGTTAGAAGCTCGACAATACTTATTAAAGCAAAAAAATGAGGGGATCAGATTTGGTACCTGTTGAAGTAAACGGACAAATTGTACTTTAGTGCAGAAACTGCCGACAAAAAACACGCCATAGCATAGATTCTATTGAGATGCTGATATCACCATTTGAATGACCCTTACTAAAGGAGACACCCAAAAACCGTCTTGTTAATTAGGACTCCTTCCGTTCATAAATATAAGACGTTTTAGCTTTTTAAATCGAATGTATCTAGACGTCTTTTAGTGTATAGATTCGTAAAGGTTCGGAGTAAACTTATACCTAAAAAGCGGTTAGATACATTCATTTTACAAATCTAAAATGTCTTATATTTCTAAAAGGATGGAGTAATATGCTCACCTCACAAATTGAAACTACGATTTATGAACGCAGTGGAGTATAGGCGTGTGGTGTAGAAATATTGCTGCGGGTAAAACAGAGCTCCAGATTACTATCTAAGTGTACTTGATTACCATATAAGTGCACTTTTCCTATCCAACTTGACGTTGAACATTTAGAGTTCGAGCTAGAATTTATTCACTGCAACTCTGCAAGAAAAAGTACATAAATCATGTCGTCAAAGTTGATGCCTGTGGAAAATACCGGGAATACTTACGTCATGTTTCTTTCTCTGCAACTACACTTGTCAAATTTGTTAAAGACATTAACCAAGCCAAACTGAAGGAGAAAAGGCGTTTTCACATCTGAACCGAAAATACATAGTAGACCTGAGGTCGAAAAGAAAAGACAGTAGTAAGATAACAACAACCGAAATGAAAGTCTAGATTTATATAAAGAAACATGAATCAAAAAAGACTTTATCGAAAAATGAATCAAAAAGGCATTTGAAAGAGGAATTTGAATGACATACCAAGAAAAATTACTTGAAGTTTTGGTCCAGTGCTAAGAGCATCTCCACTCGTTTGGTGTTTTCAGGCCAAAATCCGACGCTATTTAGCGCCGGACGGAGCTAGTTTTCGGCCTGGGAATGCCCAGTTTCCCACCCGCGTTCCCAGTTGAGTTCCTAGGTCGGCGTGTTTTCGCCTAAATTCGGCTCAAATTCGACCAGTTTTCGGCATATTTCAGCAATAGAGCAATGCTCGGCATAGTTGTGCATGAAATTAACCATAGTTCGGCAGTAAATTAAACATAGTTCGGCGAACAATGAAAATGCAACATATTTCGGCCTAGTTCGGTCAGTTCATGCTAGACATCTATGTGTTGCCCTACGTATCCATAGTTGCTCAACCAAATCATCTTGCGGCTGTTGATGCACTACCGGATCTCGGATCTCTTGACGCATGGTGGTGAAGGCATCCCAGGTTGGCGGCACCTGGTGATCAGACTGTGCAAGAGGTCCCTGTCTGTAGTATGGCTCGTTCTGCTCGACCTAACTCACTGGGTCCTTCTCTCATCCTCAATGTTGTGCAAGGTCACACAACAATTCATCACTTTCCACATCTGATCTTTCGACCAGGTCATAGTAGGGAACCAGACAACTTGTTGGAGCATACCAAATGCCCGCTCCACATCCTTCCGGCAAGCTTCCTGTTCCTTGACATACTGAGCATGCTTGGGGAGTATCGGGTTTGAGATAGTCTTCACAAATATTGTCCATCTTGGATAGATGACATCTGAAAGATAGTATCCCTTGTTGTAGTGGTGCCCATTGATCTCAAAGTCCACGGGGGGGGGGGGGGGGGGGGGGATGACCCACAACAAGCTTGGCAAAGATATTTGAGGAGTTGAGAACGTTGATGTCGTTATTCGATCCTACCATGTCAAAGAAGGAGTGCCAGATCCAAAGATCATGTGTACCAACTGCCTCGAGTATCACAGTGCAACCTCCTTTGTGGCCTTTGTACATTCCCTGCCATGCAAATGGATAATTCTTCCAGTGCCAATGCATGCAGTCTATGCTTCCAAGCATCCCAAGGAATCCTCTACGTTCATTGACCGCGAGGATCCGAGCAGTGTCTTCAACAGTGGGTGTTCTCAAGTACTATGGCCCAATCACTGCAATCACTGCCCTACAAAACCTATACAAGCAATCGATGGCGATCGACTCGGCCATGCGGAGATAGTCACCAACACTGTCACCCGACTCTCTATATGCAAGCAACCTCATTGCCACTATGCACTTCTGCAGTGAGGAAAACCTAACCATGCCGGTGCAGTCTTTCTTGCACATGAAATAGGGGTCGAACTCCCAGATGGGATGCACGATCTCGAGGAAGAGCTTTCGGCTCATCCTGAAACGGCGCTGAAACACGGCCTCTTCGTGGAGCGGCTCGTCAGCGAAGTAGTCGGCGTACAACATGCAGTAGCCCTCCATCATGTGCCTTGCTTTGCACTTTCAGCGACCCTTCACTGAGCCTCCGTGCTTCAGCGTTGCAGTCTGCATGTACAACCGTGTCAGAGAGGCGAGGATTTGCACGTGCTCTACATCTTCGGCGGCTGCGGCGTTCTCTTCCTCCAGTAACCAGGCGAACAACTCCTCGTCGTCGGATTCCATGACTGAAGGGGTAAAACGCCGAACACTTGGCGGGCGAGGTGGTGGGAGCTCGAAGCGTGGCTGAGCTATGGCAAAGGAGGGACAACGGAAGGTGGCCTAGGCTACAGGGAAGGTGCGGCGGTGGCGGTGGACCTAGCTACAGGCATGACTTCGGCTTGAACCGATGGATCTTCGCCGGCACAAGCATGGCGACAAGGCGGCTAGGGGGAATCCTTCGCCACAGGAGAGGCGATTGGTGGTGAGAAATGGGATGTCTCGCCGACAGGGCTGGCCCACCCTCGTTTTTGCTACGTCCGGCATTCCCAGCCTGTTCCCGGTGCCATGGTATCAGCTTGGGAACGCCGGATGAAAGTTGGGCTGAATCCGGACGAAACCGGCGTCCTGGGAATGCGACTGGGCGAAAAATCGCTGTCCGAACGAAAAAACGCCCTGGGAATGGCGTCCTGGGAACCCGAGTGGAGATGCTCTAACGCTTTGAGAAAGAACTGATTCAACAAATGAAATTGTGTTTACATTGCAGGAACAGGGTGGGTGAATCAGATAATGGTGATGATCGAATTGCCACTTAGCATACCCGCATCAGTAAAATTGAAACATGTGAGGATGACCATGGAATATTCCGTCGGAGAAGCCATGCCTGCCGATGCCGGTGCCGAGTAGCTTTCAAGCGCGACAGTGCGCCGAGTAAATATTCTGGACGTAATTGTGCAAGGAGGGCTCATCATGGTAGGGCAAGCAAATCGCCCTCTAGATAGCCATATGTCCTGGTTGTTGATCTACAACACGGTTTGTGGCCACAAAAACGGGTCTTTATATAGCCGGAAATTCATCCCCGCATCCAAGAGGCATACGCGTGTGTGGGTTTGAGAAGAGGAGAAGGCGGCTACCGTTTACTGCCAAGCAATTGAAGCAGACAGCTGGGAGGTGAAGGTGGACGGACCAGCCCATAGAATACGTGAAACCAGGTGAGGATTAATTTGTTGCTAACACAATTGAAAAATACAAGGGATAACAGTGCGTGGATTGCATGACGTGGACCAATCAAACGCTTGATGCTGTGTATAGCTTGCATGTCAAGAGAAATACCTTAGTGGGGTTCACCTATTTAGATATTATAGATGTGCATGATAAAATAATAGACATGTGCATGATTTAAAATTTGTAGAGCAGCGAATGCAAACCAACATGTTTAATGACCTTTTATGTACTAGCATGAAGAACATGCGTGCCCAGTGATTTGTATGTACTAGCACGATTACAAAAATATAATTCACTACAATAGACTTGAACCGGCTATACTGCTAACAAAACAAAAACAAGTTGGAGATTTGGTTAACCTTGGTCGGAGAGGCGTCTAAGCATCATCGGTACCGTGCAAGTGATGTCCAGGTCACCGACAGTGCTTCGGTTGTGGTGGCTATTAGCGTCAGGGAAGCAGATCTTGGGTGGTCGATGCTGACTTGAGCACGGTGGACGAGAGCGTCGCTGAGGCAGATCCGATACGGTAAACGGCGATGGTCGTGCAGCTGGTCTAGAGCGGTGGACATGGAACTACTTTAACTAGATCACGTCCGGTGGACACCGGTAAAGCGAATCCGATACGGTTGAGTAGCTTTTAGCAGCGAGGAAGCATAGCTTGGACGGTTGATAACGCCATTGACGTGGTGAACGACACCGTAGCTCCGGTGCAGTGGCAGAGAGGCCCAGTGAACTAGATCCCGTGGCTGAGCATCAGTGAAGCGGCTCCACGACGGTGCACGAGACCGCAACTCAAGCTGGTGCGTGTGATGGTCGTGGAGGGGACAGAGGAGTTTGGGATTTTTGGGAGGGCCGGTGGGAAAAACTGGGCGAATCGGGACCATAGAGGTGAACATGAAAAATAATTACGATCGTGCCCCCAACTACCGACTTTAGCATGCCCATTTGTCGTCTTAACAATGGGTAGAATTGGAATTTTAAATTGTAAAGTTTTTGAAACGGAAGGGCGCGAAATGCTTCAATGTTGGTTTGTGGTTTTGTCGCTCGATTGATATTTTGAATTTGACTAACGCCCATCTAATAATAATAGAAAAATGGTACTCCCCTAGTCGGTGGGATATTTTGGCTCAAAGTTTTTGAAACAGTGGGGCGGGAAATGGTTCAAGGTAGGTGTGTGATTTTGCCGCTCGTTTGAGATTTTGAATTTGGCTAGCGTCCATCTACTGTTAGAAAAAGGTAGACCGTATGCTATCTGTCTAGGAATTCAAGGCTGAGAGTCACATCAACTGATCATCCATAACCATATTTTTGCATAGAAACTTGGATACCTTCGATTCACATAGCATAGACGGTAAATTTTGCCGCTTGACTGAGATTTTAAATTTAGCTAGAATCCAAGTAATAATATAAAAATGGTACTACCTCGGTGGGGGATTTTGCCTCAAAATGTTTGAAACAGAGGGGTGCGAAATGCTTCGGGGTTGGTGGGTTATTTTGCCGCTCGATTACGATTTTGAATTTGGTTGTCGGCCAAGTTTTATTACTAGAAAAAAAGTTGTGTAGATCGAACGCCATCTGGTCAGGAATTTAAGGCGAGAGTCACATCAACTGATGCCTCCAATTCAAATGGGATAGGCGGTAGGTTTTGGCGGTCGACTTTGATTTTAAATTTAGAGATTATTCAAAGAATAACTAAAAAATAGGCCGTTCTCCCTCTATTTCAGGGATCCAAGTCAGGGAGAGTGATTATCTACCACGTGTATGAAAATGCAGATCTCCAATACAAGATTGTTTGTTTAACATAACAATAAAAAATGTCTGAAGTAGCTCTGATTAAACCATGTGAAAATGGTGTGCAACCAAGGTCTACTAATTATTTAGGTGTCGACACAGACTATTCTACAGGAAGCACTAACTAAATGGTAGTACTAATTTAGATCTAATAAAAAGCCTGTTGTGAAACAAATACTCCTACTACTGCATACTATCAAAACATAAACACTAGCTAGAAGTATATGTAGAACAAATAAAACAAGATTTAATCACGCATACACTACTATATAGAGAACACTTCATCAGACACACATAGGCCCTCAAAGCGAACATATAGCTCTAACATTCCAGCCCCTTCCGCTGTGACTGCAGCACAAACAAGGGTGCCACCACAGTTCCATCGGCTACCAAAACAAACAAACATCAGACTACAACTCTAAATAACACAACCTGGGCAAACACATGCTTGTCAAAACAAGCCTTGCTTGTTCATCCGAGTGTTATTTTCATCTTCTTGATGTTGCAGTACAAATCAATTGTGTTGCTGATAAGACTTCCTTTTCGTTTCTTTGATTTAGCACTTTGAATCACGTCGATTGCTGAAGGAAATGAACAAAATGATTAGCAAAATCATAGGTGTACAAAAATGCAAGGGTTACACATGAATGATTGCACTAACCAAGTGTCATTATGTAGGGATGTAAAGTACACCAATGTTTACGAGATCTGAACTTCTTAGACTTCATGCTGCTGAGATCTAATTCGAATACTCCCTCCTTCACCCATATAATCACCATTTCTCTATCCTCAAATGCGCGGAGTAACCTTCTGCATCTTTCCCACCATGTGCCCATGTTTTCTCAAGGCCAAGGAGAGTATCCAACTCAACCTTTATATGAGGCACCCAACCTTCCCATTTGCCTGTTGATGATCTTGCACTGGACCACGTGTTCAGAATGAAGTCTCTTATAACCACAAGGGCAACATCTCCATTATGCCCCTTAGCGATGATAAATTGCGTCTGGAAATATCATGTGTCTCATGGGGCACTCAATATAACATAGTTTTGTTGTCACGTTGTCGAAGACAATTATATATCTGGAGTTCATTGTTGGCCAGTATAAAATGTCCCCTACAAGAGTTGATGGCCTGCGATCAATCTTAGCCAGCATCTCAGCAGGTTCAATCCAGTCCTCCCATTTTCCTGACTCTGATGAGTACCTTTGGACCAGTGCTTGGTTATCATTGGTTACTATCCAAAAAACCCAGAAATTGCTGCAATAGTGTGAAGACAATTGCCCATGGTTTCTCGAACAGAGAATTGTGCGACTATCATACTCACATCTCCGCCAAATTGGTTGTTCTGGTATCACTATTTTAGTTCCACTAATTAGATCCCAGGCCTTTATCATGTTAGACCCTTGCAGATAATGAAGTAGCATCCTACCATTGCGACATCCGAGTACATATGTTTTGTAGGCTTTATGTACTTCCACCAGGCTGTTCAGCTTATGGAAGATGGATTGGTCAAGATTATGATCTGTTAAGAATCGAGCGTACTCGGAGCTGTTGGTGAAAAATCCAAGTAACAACATTCCTCTATTGTGTGACTGGGTTAGCCTTTTGAAATCATTGCTTCCCATGAAGTCCATCCAACGTTTTTGGGCGACTAATACCCTCAGTATGTAGGATGAATGCGGAGGAAGCCTGACAATAATCTGACCAAATACATCACCTAGCAAGTCATTGAATATTGCATATGTTCTTCCACCGAAGCTAGTAGGATGATGCAAATAGCACAAGCGCATCATCAGAATTAATTAAACAGCGCAATGCACAATGCATAACCCTAAAAAAGAATTAAGTAAACACCACAATCCATCATATAATTTGACCTAAACTGCACGCATATGAAAAACTACATAAAAAGCAGAGTCTGTCAACAAAATAACCTAAACAACACAAGGAATCAACTAGAGTAGTATGAAAGCACCACAAAATACTTCACCATGTCAGAACTGTGCAAAGGGAATGAAGAACTTTTTCTTGAGGTCACCGGGGAGGACAGAAAGGCCCCACCTAAATTTTCTGATTTTATCATAAAGAATGGGAGAAAAACAGACGCAGCTTTAGTGACTTGGTGAACCCAAGTCTCACGATGACTTGCCCCAAGATCCACCTTCTATCTTAGATCCAATGTATGATAGTAGCTTAGATTTTGAACTACAAAGTAAAACTATTCAAAAAAATTGACAAATATTCAGTAAATCATAGGTGCCTAGGTTTGAATCGTGTGAAAGTTTCATCCCATTCGGATCACTAGTTTGTGATTAAATAGTTTTTTATGTCTAGTACTACTAGTTTAAACTAATATCCACTACGTCTAGAAAAAACCCCGGAGCAGAATACATAAAAGAGGGAGGGAGTCAGGGAGACAACATCCAACATAGAACATACAATGGGATCGATGAGTTCTGAGCAGATGGAGTAGGCACCGCCGATGAATGACGAGCCACAGCCGTTGACGCTGAAGAAGCACGACCATGAGCTGATGCATTCCTAGCATCCCATGTAGTCATCGCTTTCGCAGCGGCAACCAACATAACCGAATTTGTTCTAGCATTAGCCGACGAGGATTTCGATTGCGCCTCCACTGTTTTCCAAGCATCACTCAACACTGTCCAAGACTCCGATGCGGTACAAGCATCAGCCTCTGCATCCGCTTCACATGTATCCGCTGGTACTGCTTCTACATCCACCTCTGCTTTACAAGTATCCATCGACATAGTAAAAGCATCCGCTGACGCTGATTCCATTTCCTGGAGATGCCACCAGCTTATTTAGTTTGTAATGTCCAAAATAAATGCATTCTATCCTTCATAAAGCCCGTAATCGCTGGAGGTTAGGAACGTAAGTACCAGCGAACGACGATGTGGTGGTGTTCAATGGTGGAGCGGCGGGGACGGTCCGGTCGAGGGAGGGTGGCCAGGCGGAGAAGATGACGATGCGGTCGAGGGGCGCATGACTGAGCTTCCTCGAACTCGAAACTAACATTCGCCCCGCTATTTTTTTTTGTGAACCCTGCTTTTTTAGGGGAAAACCCCTACTATATTAATAGTAAAAACCACATGACTGATACAAGTTTCTGCACCTGTGTTACTTAGTTTCCTGTCTACAGACATCAAGTTTGTGAACGTATTCATGTGATACAATGAATTGCTCGGTATAAAATATTCTAGGTGGTAGAAGCCTGCCCGTCCTATGACATCAAGATCTAGAGTTCAAACATCGACCTGAAATTCCACAATCTACAACTACCAGTTTTGGTTTACTAGCAGAAACATGCTAACAAATCACTTGCAACTAGCATTAACATCATCATTAACAGATCTCAGAAGGAAAAACTGAAAGATAAAAAACCACCACAAGTTCGAATAAGATGACTATTGTTGCCAAATACATTCGCATAAAGCTATGTCCAATATATATGTCATAATAGTACATCAAATATATAGATTCGTGGACACCACACACCAGCTGAGAAAAAAAACGGCTATAGTACCTGACTTAACAAACAGTCATCCTCACAAGAGACGCCAAACCCTTCAAAAATGAAAGTAGAGCGGTCAATATGGTTTACAGATTTCCTCACATTTTGCAGGATCAGGACTGTATGGGCATGGAGAATCTCGAATTTCTATCAGGGTCTCATTTGCTTCTAGAGCCGAATTAAAAAGATTGTCAACTCGCATATCCACCTGTTCCAAGATCCGGTTGTACGCCTGGCCAATTAGCTCGTCACCATCCACATCAGGCGACTTGGGAACTAAGTTGTCAACCATGAACATTTGAAAATCATTAGCAGCATCATGAGCAACTGAAATTGATGTATTTCATCCTGCAGTCAAGTCAGCTATCCGCTTAGTAGATGTGTCCACTTCTTCCTTCAAGTGCCTAATCTGTTCGTCCCGGTGTTTCTCTTTCTCTCGAAGGCACGAAATCATGTGTCTATGAGCTTTGTATTTCTCTCGGACATGGGAATTTTCAAATCCTTGTAGTGACCAGCACCATTACGCCATGAGTGATATGAATAAGGTGGAAACTACAGATAACAAATCCAAAATTAAATCGGATTCTCGTTTCAAAAAAATTAAACCAAATTCTTGTTTCAAAAATAATAATCCAAATTCAGCTGCACACATCGTGCAAGATCCACAGTGGTACCGCAAATGGCAAAGAACCATAAAGGCATATTGCCCAAACATGGGAAACATAACTGACATGAAAAGGGCCGTACTTCAGGGTTTTCCTTCTTAGCTGGTACATGAGCAGTCCCGACCTTAGTAAGTGGCAACATATCAGAATGACTTTATTTCTGCAAATCATGATGCAACAAAAATGATTAATATATTTTAGGGGACATTTTAAGTAATAAATCGCTCTTTATCGAAAAAAATGTTTTTGGGGACAAAGTATAGGTTACTGAAATTCTAGCAAAGCAGCTGGATATGTAAAAACACTTGTCACTCGATAATTCCTCCTCCACGGGTGGGACATGCGCATGATGCTAAATGAAGCAAAACCAGTAAATTTTAGGAAAGAGCACATCAACTTTGTAATGCAAAGAAGGATACGTGCATTAATCTAATGCCAAGGATTGGGAGTGTTCCCCTTTACCGAAAAATATAATTTAAAGAACTCAGCAATGCAGGACACCAGCAAACAAAAATCTATTTATGAACGATATGCAGCAAATTACATCTGCTTTATTCAGCAGAGGACCATTCTGTGAAATAAAGCTTGGGGCAAGCTTCCCATCCTCATAAGACTCTTCTTGGTAGCATATACTTACCTATTTGTAGTGGACCTTATAACTAATTCCATGACTACATCCATGGTGATTCCAACTTCCTATTGTGGCATATAGATCTACTATTTCAAATAACAATCACCTAAACAACTATCCGGATGGTTGCGGACTCACCGAAGATTGCGCTGATGCGATGGAAAGGTGGACGCTGCTGGGTAAAGAAGGTGCGCGACGGGGGAGTGATGACCCACAAGTATAGGGGGTGTATCGCAGTATTTTCGACAAGTAAGAGTGTCGAACCCAACGAGGAGCAGAAGGTGCTGGCTAGTGGTATGGATCAGGAATTCTCTGCAAATACTTAGCAAACGGATTTTTAGGGGTTTTCGATAAAGCAAGTAAACAAAGTACGAGTAAACAAAAGACAGTAGGAATAAATGCAGCAAGTGGCCAAATCCTTTATGCAGCAAAGGACAAGCCGGTTGTATTACTTAAGATGACCAAACGTTCTCGAGGACACATGGGAAGACTGTCAAGTGCTTTCGCTTCATATAGTTGATTAATCTTCTTTAGCTTGCTAAGTGTTATGTGGGTGAACCTGTGCTAATGTACCGCCCCATCCAAGACTAATACATACTTGTGATTATACCCCTTGCAAACATCCGTAAGTACAAGAAAGTAATTAAGGTAGAAACCTAACCATATCTTTAAACTCTAAGACCCTTACGTCCCTTGTGCAATGGTATCCTAACGGGGGTTCAGGTTTCTGTCACTCCGGCAACCCCTACGATTAGTAGCTAAATACACAATGCATTCCCCTAGGCCCATATAGGTGAAGTGTCATGTAGTCGACGTTCACATGACACCACTAGAAGAAGTACACCACAACTTAAATAACAATCTATTGAATCTTTCTCAACGCAACTCCACTACTAACAACAAGACTTCTCCCATGTCCTTAAGAACAAAACGAACTACTCACAAGACATCATATGGATCATGATCAGAGATGGGATAGTGATGTATAACAATCCGAACATAAACAATAATTCAATGGTTCACTCAATAGCATTAACTACAAAGAGTAATCAACACCGGGAAAGTTTCCCCTATGAACTATGCAAGATTCAACGCAATTGTTACAACAATATGGAGATGGTGATGAGGGTGCTGATGGTGATGGTGGTGGTGATGATGATGATGATCCCGATGAAGCCAAGCTTGATGGTGGTGTTGATGGCGACGATCTCCCCTCTCCGGGAAGGAATTCCCCCGGTAGAAATCTGTCTGCCGGAGAGATCTTTCTCTCTCGGCGTTTTTCGCCCCGCAGAGGTGGCGGAATCTTTTTGTGGTCACTCCCCGAGTCTTAGGGTTTCGGGAGGATGATATACGCCAGAGGTGAGAGGCTGGAGTGGGCCAGGGTGGCCAGACCACCTCTTGGCACGGCCTAGGGCTGCCCGCGCCATGGGGTGGTGTGGGCCCCCTGTGGCCCATCTCCACTCCGTCTTCTGGCATCCTTAGTCTTCTAGAAAAATAGGATTTTCCGTATATTTTCCCGGATTTTCTGATCTTCGCGAATTTTGCCTCCAAACAGCACATTTTCCATCGAATCATGCAGCGGTCCATGCTCCAAAAGTCATCAACCATGCAAAAAATAGATGAAATAACATAAGTATCACCTCTCAATATGAAATATATCTATGAATAATAGTGAATTAAGACATAGAATAGTGATGTAAAATGGACGTATCAACTCCCCCAAGCTTAGACTTCGCTTGTCCCCAAGCGAAACTGAGCTCAATAAACATGGCCTCAGGTTTATGGAGTGAGGAGTCGATAAAAGAATACGGACAAGAAGCATCACATTCATCAAATACATAGATCATAATAGAAGACAACTCACTATTATATAACTCAACTTGTAATAAGTAAAGGAAACACAATAAAGATACATAAAGTGAATCATAATTGGTAATGGCAAACTTAGCTCTTGGTCGAAGAATAGTTGATAATCTGCTAGAGTTCACAAATAACTAGTTTTTCAATGATAGCTTTCAAAGTAGTAAACATCAGGATAAGAGCAATGTGCAAAACAAGGAACATAAGAAACCTGATTGAATAAATCAACATATGAATGAATGAAACACAACAACTCAAAATACTTGCTGAGATAGAAGGGAGTAGGTTTACTGACTCAACTACAAAGTAAAAGAAAGGCCCTTCAAAGAGGGAAGCAGGGATTGCAAGTCTCATAAAGAGCTCCCAAAAATTATGATACTTACTAGCTTTCAGCTCTCATTGCCCCTATCATAGGCATCTTTAGGTGATTAAGGTTAAAGTGACACAACTAAGAGGATATGCTTGACAAGTTATAAGTTGAAATCTCATGCCCCTTACTTATGAGTACCGATCCTCATGCTACTCAACTTCAGTCACGAGCAAGCTCTTGTAATTGTAAATACATGCGTATCATTGAGAACCGCCAACGGGGCACCCCTTGCACATGACACAGGAGCTATCCCATAATCAAAATGACAAGGCAAGCAGACAATGAGCATCTTAGTGATCTTTTTATTTGCTATTTGCATAGGTTTTTATTGAGGATGCTTCATAGAATGCTCATTATAGTTATGCTGCAAGTTTCCACCATGATTAGGCATGGCTTAGGCTAGCGGCCCAGGCGTTTCTCTAACACACATATAAACTCCATGATCTTACAAGTTCCACTTTTATTTCACACCGCCGGGATCCATAAGCAAAAGAACATGATATCAACTAGGTACAAAGTACCAAATGAAGTGTTGAAAGCGGTCCCCATGATACATGGTTTGGCTAACTTCAACTCATAAAGCGCAAGCATATACGCAACAAAGAAGGACCCAATGGTTCAAGTTTATTAAATGCAAGAAAGTAAAGTGTGCTATCAAGTTCGTGAGAGCTTTAATCACTAATTTTCACATAACAAGTTTAATTTGGGAGGTAGATTAAACAAGAATTTACTTGGAATAGCAATAATGCTAATAGGTAGGTATGGTGGACACAAATGGCAAAGGTTTTGGTTTAAAGGAGGTGGATGCACGAGAAGAATACCCTCTCAGTACAGGTTTTTGGCTAGCAAGGCTAGGTAGCAAGTATAAGAGTTGAAGGAAACAACCAAACATATGAGTGATAAAGACAAACATGCAATCTTCCTTGGAAACACAAAAGATCTTAACTAGAGAATACTAGACTTATGAGGAAATCAAGAAAGAAAGATGATGAAATAATTTTTCTTTAAAGGTACTTTTATCTTTCTCATTCAACTCTCAAAAATAGTGTTGCTACTGACCGAGCCAGGTTTGCCAAAACCAACTAAATTAACTCAATGATCCCAAAGTGATACCAATACTAACAACAAGATCAATCATATAACCACAAATTGAAAACTAATATAAGCTATGCAAAAGAGTGGATGATAGAACTTCTCATTAATATTCCATAACGGCAACTCACACCAAGGGATACCTATCTAACGAGAGAGGGGACACTTCCATAATGCAAACCATACTACATAATAACTCCTCTATTCATGATATGACTCTACTAATAAGGTAAAAAGATAGAAGATAGTGATATGATACCGCGGCTCTACCCCAAGCTTGGAACAAACCAAGGGGATGCCAAACCTGATGACGAATTACTCCTTTGGTGGTGGTGGTATCCTCTCATCTTCGTTCGTCTTCCAAGGTAAAGGCTTCCCATCAACAAAGGACATCATGGTTTCCAACATCCTGAAACTTGCAACAACACTTATGAGTTTAAATCTAGCCTCATACTCACAGTTTTGATTTTGAACGTCATAGAACTATGCTTGCAGTTTGTTGGTTGTTTGGTGGAGTGAGAGGACTTCGTTTTTGAGTTCAGCAGTCTCCTTTTGGTGCTCGGTGATGAGTTCAGAACAAATCTTATGGATGATATCCACTTCGCGCTCCGCCATCTTCTTGTACCTAAAGACTTCTTGTTCCAATGCTTCCATCCTGTCCTCCATACTTCCTTCACCTTTAGGGCCTTGAACCTCTTTAATCCGAACCTCCCCATCTTCGAGCAATAACTCTTTGGGATGAATCTTCAATTCTCTCATGTATGGGTTGATGATATCTTCCAAGGAATCTCCCTTAACTGATCCAGTGGAAGACATTGAGGCTACAAATCTGAGATTTTACCTGGCAGAAACAGATCGAAACAAAAACACGACAAAAACACGATATACGGACCTCGGGGGATCCGGGGGGTTATATATTACGAAGTTTCATATCAAAAGGGAGGTACTGGGTGAAAATGGGTCAGAGGCGGAGTCTAGGGTGGCCTCACCACCTGGTGGCGCGGTCAGGGGTGGGCCCGCGCCACAGGGTGGTGTGGGCTACCCCGGCTCCGGTTCCGTCCCTTTTTCGCTTCGTAACTTCCCTTATTGACTGAAAACTGCAAAAATATAGTTGGATTGTATTTTCACGGAACTTTTCTTACCAGAACTGTTACCTATTTGAAAACAGACTCTGCAGGTCTCTGAATTTGGTCCTCGATGAATTTCTCTGGAGTTATAACTTGAAAGGCATCAACATCTTCATTGTAAGAATCTCTAGCAATATAGTGTTTGGGTCGCTGTCCATTCACTACTTGTGTAGTATTATCTTTTAGAGAAGAAATTTTTATTGCTCCTGAACAGTATACTTCTTCAATGATGAAAGGTCCTTCCCATTTTGATAGTAGCTTACCTGCAAAAAATCTGAGACGAGACCTATACAATAGAACTTTCTCACCAACATGAAATTCTCTCTTAAGTATTCGCTTGTCATGCCATCTTTTAACTTCTTCCTTAAAGAGATTAGCACTCTCATAGGCTTCACTCCTCCATTCGTCTAAAGAACTTAAGTCAAATAATCTTTTCTCACCAGCGAGCTTACAATCTCTATTTAGTTCTTTCACTGCCCAGTAAGCTTTGTGTTCTAATTCTAAGGGTAGGTGGCAAGCTTTCCCATAAACCTTTTATAAGGAGACATTCCCATAGGATTTTTGTAAGCAGTTCTATAAGCCCATAAAGCATCATTCAACTTCTTAGCCCAGTTTTTTCTAGACCTATTAACAGTCTTTTGCAAGATAGATTTAATTTCTCTATTTGATAACTCTACTTGCCCGCTAGTTTGGGGGTGATAAGCTGAAGCAATTCTATAATTAACATCATATTTAGCAAGGGTCTTCCTAAAACTACCATGAATGAAATGAGAACCCCCATCAGTCATGAGATACCTAGGCACCCCAAACCTAGGAAAGATAATATCCTTAAGCATTTTTAGAGAAGTCTCCCCGTCAGCACTCTTTGTAGGAATGGCTTCTACCCACTTAGTAACATAATTAATGGCAACAAGAATATGAGTGTAGCCTTTTGAAGGAGGGAAATGACCCATAAAGTCAAATCCCCAACAATCAAAAGGTTCAATAACTAGAGAGTAGTTCATAGGCATTTCATTGCGTCTAGAAATATTACCAACACGCTGACATTCATCACAAGATAAAACAATTTTTATTGCATCTTTAAAAAGGGTAGGCCAGTAGAAACCTGATTGTAGTACCTTTTGTGCAGTTCTATCTCCTGCATGATGTCCTCCATAGGCACTACCATGACATTTACGCAATATCTCCTTTTGGTCATATTCTGGAACACATCTTCACATAATACCATCCACTCCTTCTTTGTATAAGTGTGGGTCATTCCAAAAATAATGCCTCAAATCATAGAAGAACTTTCTTCTTTGCTGAGCTGTAAAAGTTGGAGGCAAATACTTGGAGACAATAAAGTTAGCATAATCAGCATACCAAGGGCTTCCTCGCGAGCTCACCCCTACTGCAGCTAACTGTTCATTTGGGAAACTATCATTAACAGGCATAGGGTCAAAAGAGATGTTTTCCAAACGAGATAAATTATCAGCTATAGGGTTTTCAGCACCCTTCCTATCTACTATATGTAGATCAAACTCTTGTAAAAGCAGTACCCATCTAATAAGCCTAGGCTTAGCGTCCTTCTTCGTCATAAGATATTTAATAGCAGCATGATCAGTATGAATGGTTACTTTCGAGTCCATAATATAAGGCCTAAACTTATCACAGGCAAAAACAACAGCTAGAAATTCCTTTTCAATAGTGGCATAATTCCTTTGAGCAGCGTCTAGAGTCTTACTAGCATAATGGATAACGTTTAACTTTTTATCAATACGTTGCCCAAGGACAGCCCCTACAACAAAATCACTAGCATCACACATTATTTCAAAGGGTAAACTCCAATCAGGTGGTTGAACAATAGGGGTTGTAGTTAAAGCCTTCATAAGAGTTTCAAAAGCTTCCCTACAGTCATCATCAAAAACGAAGGGTACATGTTTTTGAAGAAGATTAGTGAGAGGTTTTGATATCCTAGAGAAGTCTTTAATAAACCTCCTATAGAAACCAGCATGACCAAGGATACTACAAATACCTTTGATGTCTCTTGGACATGGCATCTTCTCAATTGCCTCAACCTTAGCTCTATCAACTTCTATGCCTCTTTCAGAAACTTTATGCCCAAGAACAATCCCTTCATTAACCATGAAGTGGCATTTCTCCCAATTAAGAACAAGATTAGTTTCTTCACATCTCTGCAAAACTTTATCAAGGTTGTGCAGACAATTATCAAAAGAAGTTCCATAGACAGAAAAGTCATCCATGAACACTTCTACAATTTCCTCACAAAAACCATGAAAGATAGCAGACATGCACCTTTGGAAAGTAGCAGGAGCATTACATAAACCAAAAGGCATACGTCTATAAGCATAAGTTCCATAAGGGCAAGTAAAAGTAGTTTTTTCTTGATCTTGTTGTTTAACAGCAATTTGAGAGAAACCAGAATAACCATCAAGAAAACAAAAATGGATCTTTTTAGACAACCTTTCCAACATTTGATCAATAAAAGGAAGCGGGTAGTGATCTTTCTTAGTAACTTTATTGACTTTCCTAAAATCGATGCACATCCTATAGCCTACCACTATTCTTTGAGGAATAAGCTCATCATTATCATTAGGGACAACGGTAATACCTCCCTTTTTAGGAACACAATGAACAGGACTAACCCATTCACTATCAGCAATAGAGTAAATAATACCAGCATCAAGGAGTTTCAATACCTCATTCCTTACCACTTCCTTCATCCTAGGATTTAAACATCGTTGGTGCTCCACTACTGGCTTCGCATCTGGTTCTATGTTGATAGAATGCTGACATATAGTAGGTGAAATCCCTTTTCAATCATCCAGAGTATAGCCCATAGCTCCTCGATGTTTCATCAAAACTTCCAATAACCTTTCTTCTTCCTTCCCTAAAAGTTTAGCGCTAACAATAACAGGATATATCTTTTTATCATCAATATAAGCATATTTAAGATCATCAGGGAGAGGTTTTAGATCAAAAACCAGATCCTTTTTAGGTGGCATCGTGGTACCCAAGTCTTCTACAGGCAAGTCGTGCTTAAGCATCATAGGTTGATCACGGAGAATCCTGTCAATCTCATTCCTTTCTTCCATGAAGATTTCACTTTCATGATCTTCCATAAATTGCTGCAAAGCATTGTTAGGAGCAAGAGAAATAGAAGCAAGTTGTTCAACCCTAAAATCCTCATTATGGGTTTCCTCTTCGCAAGGTTCTTTAGCAAATTTTGAAAAATTAAACTCATAAGATTCCCCATCAAACTTAGTCAAGATTTTCTACCTCTTGCAATCAATAATAGCTCCACAAGTACTCAAGAAAGGTCTACCAAAAATGATAGGGTAGGTTTTACTAGCAGCCGAACCAAGTACTAGAAAATCAGCAGGGTACTTAATCTTAGCACAAAGAACTTCCACGTCTCGTACAATACCAATTGGAGAGATGGTCTCTATATTAGCAAGGTGAATAACCACATCAATCTCTTCCAACTCGCAAGGACTGATTTCATGCATAATTTCTCTATAAAGCTCATAAAGAATAGCACTGGAACTTGCACCAATATCACATAAACCGTAATAGAAATGATCAACAATTCTAACAGAAAGCACAGGAACACTAGCCTTTTTAGTTCTATTGGGATGTGAAACAATATTAGAAGCATCCTCACAAAAGACTATGTGCCCATCTTCTACGCTTTTAGTGACAAGGTCTTTCACAATTGCTACCACAGGTTTAATGTTTATTGTTCATCAGGTTTTACAGTTCTTTTTTCACTTTTGGTGATTACATTAGTTATCATAGGATGGTCCTTTACCTTTTCGGGGAAGGGAATCTTCTCGATATAAGGTTCGGGTAAGATGGGGTCAATAATGCAATACTCAGCACTTCCAATAGGAGCATAGTCAACAATATCTTTGTAAGGTGCATGGTATTTGTTCCATCCCCTTTTTGGAATTTTGATATAGAAAGCAAAAGCTCTAAAGCAATTCGTAATAACTTGCAAATCAAGACCATAAATATTACTAATATTTTGAAAGTTATCAGTTCCCATAAAAGATTCAATGCATTCATAATCATAATTTATACCTAACTTTCTACCTTTGTCATTCTCCCAAGCTTCAGCATTGTCTTGAATACGGTCTAGAAGGTCCCATTTAGCTTCTTCTTCCATGCGAGTGAATGATCCAACACAAGAAGCATCCAATAAATCTTTATCATGTAGAGGGAGCCTTGCATAAAAGTTATTGATAATAATATTATTGGGGAGCTCATGAATGGGACATTTGAGCATTAGTAACTTCAATCTCCCCAAGCTTGAGCTATACTCTCTCCATCAAGAGGCCAAAAGTTGTATATTTGATTCTGATCTTTATGAATCTCACTAGGAGGATAAAACTTTGAATAAAAGAGAGGCACTATTTCCTCCCATTCCAGAGCTTAACCATTCTTCAGCAGCTTATACCATTCATCAGCTCTTCCTTTCAGTGATAATGAGAATAACTTCTTCTTAACTTGATCTGTAGTAATACCTGCACACTTGAACAACCCGCATAATTCGTGTATAAAGAGTAAATGATCACCGGGATGGACAGTTCCATCCCCAACATAGTAGTTATCCATAACACGATCAATAATTCTTGTAGGTATTTTGAAAACATCATTCTCAGCAGGTGATGGCTTATCTACTACCTTAGCAGTGGTAGTAGCATTACCAAATAAGAAACTCAGCGAATTATCCATAACGAAAATAAAGCAACTAACAGAAGTAAACAATACTCATAGTAGAAGTTTCCTTTACCAGTTCCACTCTCCAATAGCGCTTCACTCCCGGGCAACGGCGCCAGAAAATAGTCTTCATGATCCACAAGTATAGGGGGTGTATCGCAGTATTTTCGATAAGTAAGAGTGTCGAACCCAACGAGGAGCGTATAGCCGCTAGTGGTATGGATCAGGAATTCTCTGCAAATACTTAGCAACCGGATTTTTAGGGGTTTTCGATAAAGCAAGTAAACAAAGTACGAGTAAACAAAAGATAGTAGGAATAAATGCAGCAGGTGGCCCAATCCTTTATGCAGCAAAAAGGACAAGCTGGTTGTATTACTTAAGATGACCAAACGTTCTCGAGGACACATGGGAAGACTGTCAAGTGCTTTCGCTTCATATAGTTGATTAATCTTCTTTAGCTTGCTAACTGTTGTGTGGGTGAACCTGTGCTAATGTACCGCCCCATCCAAGACTAATACATACTTGTGATTATACCCCTTGCAAACATCCGTAAGTACAAGAAAGTAACTAAGGTAGAAACCTAACCACAACTTTAAACTCTAAGACCCTTATGTCCCTTGTGTAATGGTTTCCTAACGGGGGTTCAGGTTTCTGTCACTCCGGTAACCCCTACGATTAGTAGCCAAATACACAATGCATTCCCCTAGGCCCATATAGGTGAAGTGTCATGTAGTCGATGTTCACATGACACCACTAGAAGAAGTACACCACAACTTAAATAATAATCTATTGAATCTTTCTCAACACAACTCCACTACTAACAACAAGACTTCTCCCATGTCCTCGAGAACAAAACGAACTACTCACAAGACATCATATGGATCATGATCAGAGATGGGATAGTGATGTATAACAATCTGAACATAAACAATAATTCAATGGTTCACTCAATAGCATTAACTACAAAGAGTAATCAACACCGGGAAAGTTTCCCCTATGAACTATGCAAGATTCAACGCAATTGTTACAACCATATGGAGATGGTGATGAGGGTGCTGATGGTGATGATGGTGGTGGTGATGATGATGATGATCCCGATGAAGTCCGGCTTGATGGTGGTGTTGATGGCGACGATCTCCCCTCTCCGGGAAGGAATTCCCCTGGCAGAAATCTGTCTGCCGGAGAGATCTTTCTCTCTCGGTGTTTTCCGCCCCGCAGAGGCGGCAGAATCTTTCTGTGGTCGCTCCCCGAGTCTTAGGGTTTCGGGAGGATGATATACGCCAGAGGGGAGAGGCTGGAGTGGGCCAGGGTGGCCACACCACCTCCTGGCGCGGCCTAGGGCTGCCCGCGCCAGGGGGTGGTGTGGGCCCCCTGTGGCCCATCTCCACTCCGTCTTCTGGCATCCTTAGTCTTCTGGAAAAATAGGATTTTCCGTATATTTTCCTGGATTTTCTGATCTTCGCGAATTTTGCCTCCAAACAACACATTTTCCATCAGAATCCTGACTGCAGCGGTCCATGCTCCAAAAGTCATCAACCATGCAAAAATAGATGAAATAACATAAGTATCACCTCTCAATATGAAATATATCAATGAATAATAGTGAATTAAGACATAGAATAGTGATGTAAAATGGATGTATCAGGGAGGTGCACAAATGTGCAAAAAATGTAGCGATACTCGTATATAGATAGAGATAGCAGTAACACATAAACCAGATCAATTAGTAGTAACCACAAACTCCAGACAGCCTGTAAGCAGACTATCAACTACTCCCATATTAATTAACCTAGTGTAATTTAACGTGGCAGTACTATAAGATGGTGAGTACTAGTAAACAAAAGGAGATTACTTAATTATTAGTGGAATCTATAGCCAGCCACCAAAATCATCATGAGCATGCTAAATATCTAGATTGTAGACCAACTTGATTAAGATCTAATGTCCAACTCTAATTATCCAAATCTAAGAGCATCTATCCTATTTACGACCAAGTACAGTGAGTTGGAAACATCCGCTAACTCTGCAGCCATCTCCTCGGCATGCATCTGATGGCGCTCATGCTCCTCCTCTTCGAGTTCATTGATACATTGCAAATGTATCTATAATTTTTGATGCTCCATGCTTGGTTTTATCCACTTTCTTGTGTTTTGTCCACACTTTGGAGTACTTTTAATATGATTTTTTGGACTAACCTATTAACAAGAGCCACAGTGCCAGCTGCATGTTTTCTGCTATTTTTGGTTCCAGGAAAGTCAGAAAATGAATATTCTCGGAATTGGACGGGACAAAAGCCAAAGTGCCTATTTTTCCAGAAGACTCGAGGCGAATCTGAGGCGGAGGAGGGCAGGCTGCCACGCCCCAGCGCTGGCTGGGCCTGCCGCTGGGGCATGGTGTGGTGGCCCCAGGCACCCCCTCGGTCTCCCTCTTCGCCTATAAGAAGCCTTCTGACCTAAAAACTTTGAGGGGTTCGACGTTTTTCCATGAAAAGTTCCGCTGTGCCGCCGCCACCGAAGGGGGGATTCGGGGGACAGAAAGTCTCTGTTCCGGCACCCTGCCGAGACAGGGAAGTGCCCCTGGAGCCATCTCCATCGATCTTCACCATCATCTCCATCGACCATCCATGTTTCCCCCATCTATGAGTGAGTAATCCCCCGTTGTAGGCTATGGGGATGGTAGGGATTGGATGAGATCGTTCATGTAATGGCATCAGATTGTTAGGGCATGGTGCCTAGTATCTTTTATTAGTGCTTTATGACTTTGTTGCGACTTGTTGTGTTTAATGCTTGTCACTAGGGCCCGAGTGCCTTGATTTCAGATCTGAACATGTTATTGATTCATTATGATAGTATTGTTTTGGGTCTTATCTGCAAGTTTTATACACACGTTGTTGTCCGGAACCTATGGCCCCGGCGATGTAAATCGGGATAACCGGAAGGGAAAGGCTTTGATGTGAGGATCACATGTGTTCATGGAGTGTTAATGCTTTGCTCTGGTGCTCTATTAAAAGGAGCACCTTAATTGCCAGTAGTTCCCTAGAGGCCCCGCTACAAACGGGCTGGCAGGACAAAAGATGTTGTGCAAGTGCTCATTGCGAGCACGTATGACTATATATGGAACACATGCCTAGGATTATCTAGTACTTGGATGCTTTATCTTATTTATCTGCAATTGCCCTATGTTCTGATTGCTATGTGAATTGTCTTGTCCATGCAACGCCCGTCCATCCATCCCTATGCCTATCGCACTCAATCCCACTGCTATCGCTTTTGTTACTACTGTCTTTGCTTTACTACTGCTGTTACTTTGCTATTCCTACTACAAAACTGTTGCTACTAATAAACTGCTATGAGCAAGATTGTTTCCAGGTGCAGCTGAATTGACAACTCAGTTGTTAAGGCTGATAAATATTCTTTGGCTCCCCTTATGTCGAATCAATAAATTGGGTTTCACTTCCCTCGAAAATACTGCGATACACCCCCTATACTTATGGGTCATCAAGAATATTTTCTGGCGCCGTTGCCGGGGAGCATAGCTTTATTTATCAAGTCCACTTGGATTCACTATTGTTCAAGCTAAGTTTATTTTCTCCTTGTTTGCTTGTTTCTTTATCAAAAATACAAAAAAGGGTAGTTCCTTCTCTAGTTGTTATTTTCGTTGGTCTGTTATTGTCTTGCCTTATCATGCTTGTTGTCAATGGTTGGTTTCTTTGAAACTGAATCTTATTGGCAAGGTGGGTTCACAGAAGATGAAAAATATTATTAAAAGGAACACCGGTTGTCACAAAAAGGGAAACACTTATGGGGACAAATTGATAGATTGTATACCATTAATAGAAATGTGTGCTCTACTTATAATGTTACTTATTGCCTTGATAAATCTTGTTGCTGTAGGAGGTACAAACACCTCCCTTTTCAATGTGAGTATAATGATAATGTTACCATATCTTCCTATGTTAAGGGAAATTATGACCTTTATGATGTGGAACAAATTGAGGAATTTATTGCTTGGAAGGGTGCATTTGAACTTGCTAGTTTGCTTGAAAATTTTGATGATTCTCCTTATAAGTATGAGGTTTATGGTATACTTAAATTTTGCTTTGAGAATTACAAGGAAGAAAACGGCTATATTCTTGAATATACCAATAGATGCTTTCCACAAATGGAAGAGACTAATGCCTTGCAGGATCCTATGGAAGAAGAAATTGATGAACCTGAAATCTCATTAGATGAAAAAGAGAAGGAGAGTGATGAACAAAAGGAGGAAGAATGGATTAGCTACCCATACCTACCTTCTAATGAGAGTAACTCTTTATCCCTTACATTATTTGATTGTCCCCCATGCAACTAAAGAAGGGTGATTGTTATGTTCCTGAGGATTCTTTTGAAGATGTTTATGATAAATCTCTAGTGCTTGTAGATCATGAAAAGCATGCTTTATGTCGTGGTGGTGTCACGGCAGATGCATGGATAGGCTAAAGGTGGGGACTAATTACACTAGGGGAATCCAGGGAGGGATAGTGTGGTGATTCCACACGCATACGTTTTGTATTCGATTCACTTCTAAGGTTACAAGTGCTCCTCGAGCTGTATTGGAGAGAGGAGGAAGAAGGAACTCTCTTACTCTCACCGCTAGCTAGCCCTCAGGAACCAAGTAAAATCTAGCCAATAGAGATCAACCCTTCCTAGACCAACCTAGTAAAACTCAACCCTTTCTACAGAGGCCCTAGCCCTCCTTATATAGGGGTGGCTAGGTCTCCACTTAGGGCATACGTGGAGGCATATTCCTGGGAATATGCCTCCTCCCAAAATAGTAAGCCGACCGGGTCGCTTTTCCCCCACGTCATCCATGTAGAGGCTACGTGAGCCTATGCGGCACCTGCGTCAGCCGACATCGGCGTCGTCACCTTTGTCGGCCACGCCTCGGTGGTCCTGCCCCTGTCTGCTTCGCTCATGCTATGCGTACCGGGGCTACTTTTGACCAGCGAGATACCTTCCTTCTCCTAGAAGCTTGCTATGACCCGGATCGTAGTTGATTCGGCCACACCTGTTCCTGCATACAAGTTAGATTCATCTATCCGACTTACGGCTTAACCACAGTAACTGTCAGTTATCACTGTAGCGCACGTCACGTCTGGCCTGCCTCCTCGTTAACTGCATCAATGCGTCGCGTCATGGGATCTGCTACACCCTGTGGTCCTCCGTGTGGCTCTTCGCTGATTGGTCCATCTGGTTTGTACACGGCAACACTGTGTGGCATATCTACATAACGCGATCCCACTTCCCCCTCGAGGGAGTGGTTAAATAGGGGTGGGGCGCGTCCCTTGGGTCTTTTCCCACTTCCACGCCCCTCTGCCTCTAGTTCTTCTTCTTCGTCTTCTCTCGCGATAGCGCCGCCGCCACCGCGTCTGAGTAGCTGCGCCGCCGCTGCACTGCTTCCACACGCATCTGCGTCACCGCCGCCGCTACGCACCTCCTCCGCCACGGGTCGCTGTCAGTCTAGGCCGCTGCCCCCCACCGCCGCTAGCGCCAGTGAGGGCAACGAACTCAAGATGACAGAAGAAGAGCTCGTCGTTGCCGAGCAGGAGATGGAGGAAGACGCCGCGACGGCGGACCGCGGTGCGTGGGCTGGATCCTGGGTCTGCCAGGATGACTGATCGCTCTACCGCATCAAAGCGATCCCCGCAGGCGTCACCGCACGCCTCGCCTCCGCCGAACTTGCCCCCTCACCCAATCCGGGTGAGTATGTGGTGTTCCTGTCGCATTTCCAGCGGGGATTCGGTTTACCAGTTAGCGATTTTTTCCAAGACTGGTTGAACACCTACGAACTCCAGCCGCACCACCTTCCTGCCAATGCCATCACATCTCTCTCTACTTTCGCCTCCACGATCGAAGGCTATGCCGGATTATGGCCCACAAAGGAGCTATGGATCCGGTTCTTTGGCCTTCGTCAGAACGCAATTCCGAACATCCAGCTTGATCCGGAGGACAAACAGCTTACGCAGTTCGGCGCTGCATCCATTTCTCCTCGGAGGTTATCCGTCTTTCCCCGGGTTACCGGGCTAGACTCCTGCAAGGGATGGGCCTGGACTTTCTTTTATGTTCGGAATGAAGGCACCGAAGACCTGATCCGGCTTCACCCCTATGCTCCGGGTCCTCCTAACCCGGAGTTGTGGGACGTTGTCCCCAAGAAGCCCACAGTCTTGGCCAACCAGGTCAATAGAAGGTTCGCGGAGCTGAAGGAGCTCGGGTTGCGCAACGAGGACGCCATGATCACATTCTTCCGCAACCGGATCTCCCCCCTCCAGAAACGCACTCACAAAGTGTGCCATATGAGCTGGGGCCGTGACCCCAACCGGACCTCGTCTTTCGAGTTGAGCAACACAGAGATCTATCACCGGGTCAAGGCCCTCTTCACCACCCACAAGGACTTCTCCTCTGAGTGGACGTGGGGAATTGAGCACTATTGCCATGATAGGCTTCCTCCCGTGGTAAGCTTCGTGTTGCAAACTTTCTCCGAATTAAATCTTATGTCGGTCGCTGTTGTATTTTTGACTCTGTCGTATTTTCTCTCCTTTAGCAATTCCTTCAGCAAACTATCGAGGATGGCACCGATCCCACTCTCAAATGTGCGCCTGACCAGGAGACCTCGGACGATGAAGAACCGGATCAGGAGATATTCCTCCCAATGGCCGACGCGACCAAGCGACCCACCGGTAAACTCTCTTCCATTAGAGATTGGCCCGACGATGAAGATTACTCGGATGTTGAGGTGATGGAAGCATTTGATGTTGTCCCCCTTTCTTATGCTTTTCCGGCATCAGCTAACCCCGGTGGGCAGATCCATGAGGACCCTCCCCTTGCCGTGGGTGATCCTGTTCCGGTTGCGCCAAAGAAGAAAAGGGAAGCCGCATCCACTTCATCCTCTGGACCTTCTCAGCCACCCAAAATGCGAAAGAAGTATGGAGACAAGACTGCCTCCAAGCCTGCGACCAAGGCCCCAGCACGAAGGGCTCGGAAGCCCAAGGAACCCCTGACCTCGGATGCATAAGTCTCTTTTTCCCTCTGCCATTTACTTATTCTTGCATTGTTATAGTTTCTCATCCGACACTATTTGATTCGGCAAGGCCACGGTGGAGGTCCCCCAGAGTGGATCTAGCATTGCTTCGTCACTTCGACTCAGCCCTTCTCCCTCTTGTGGCGACGATTCACGCCCGCTGAGCCTAATTCCAGAGGGTTCAGCGGCTGCTTCGGGTTCCACTCCACCTCGTCAAGAGGGGGGCAAGCTTGGAGCGGGGGAGACTGGCCTAGCCGAGGCAGCGGCATCCACCACTTCGGCTCCGCCGCAACCAACTACTACCGAGTCTACTTTAGCACCTCCTCCGAAGAAGAAAACAGCTCTAGCACCAGCACCAGCACCAACTTCAGTACCAACACCAACACCAACTCCAGCAGCAAGAGCAACAGTAGCAACACCAAGCCCCTCCGCCTCGTCCGAGTCATCTCAGTCTCGGCGAGAAAGTACCCAGGCAGCTCACAAGGGTAAATCTGCTGCAACCACTTCCTCCTCTCAGCAGCCCAAGGGCAAAAAGGTCCCTGACGCCACCAGGGCAGCGTCCGTCGAGGCTGGACAGCGCACTCGCATCCATGCTTTCCAAGAAGCCTCTAGCATCGAAGGACACCCCTGCCGAACCAGCTGATGCGCAACAACTTGTTTTGCACACCAGCCCGGCCCTTGCCCTGGTTGAGAGGAGGGAGGCGCATGCCAAGGGCTTGGTGGCGCCCCCATGCTCAGCGGCGAACGATATCCTCCGACCTTGATCGAGTTCATGAACAACTGGAACAAGGCGGAGTTCGTCCACAACGACGATCTCCCGGAGAAGTTCGGTCCCGCCGAGTTTTCTGCTCAAATGAACACAGCCGCTAAGGCGATTAACCTTGCGGGTCGGATGATGGAGGTACGTGACTTCACCTTTTCCTTAGCATGCTGTATATATTAGTGATATAATCATTAGTCCCCGAGCCTCTGGGGGAGTAACTTGTTACTCGGCCGGATGCTCCTTAGAAAACTAACGTAGCTCTTTAATAACTTCAAATATGCACACACCTAGAGCCGGGTTAAGTTCCACTTGGCCCGGATCTTGTACACTTCGAATATGCACACACCTAGAGCCGGGTTAAGTTCCACTTGGCCCGGATCTTGTACACTTCGAATATGCACACACCTAGAGCCGGGTTAAGTTCCACTTGGCCCGGATCTTGTACACTTCGAATATGCACACACCTAGAGCCGGGTTAAGTTCCACTTGGCCCGGATCTTGTACTCTTCGAATATGCACACACCTAGAGCCGGGTTAAGTTCCACTTGGCCCGGATCTTGTACACTTCGAATATGCACACACCTAGAGCCGGGTTAAGTTCCATTTGGCCCGGATCTTGTACACTTCGAATATGCACACACCTAGAGCCGGGTTAAGTTCCACTTGGCCCGGATCTTGTACACTTCGAATATGCACACACCTAGAGCCGGGTTAAGTTCCACTTGGCCCGGATCTTGTACACTTCGAATATGCACACACCTAGAGCCGGGTTAAGTTCCACTTGGCCCGGATCTTGTACACTTCGAATATGCACAAGGCTTAAGCTATATTTTTGTACTCTTTTCAGGTGACCACCAACCGCCGGAGCGCTGAGTTTCAGCGTCTCCTGGACACTCACAAAATGCTGCTCGCAAAGCATAATGCACATCTCGCTGAGCACGAGAAAAGGGGTAAGTTCTCTTCTTCACATTTTTCTGTTTTCCTTCATCTTTTTCTGCGGAACTAACCCATCATTTGGTTTTCGCAGCTGGGGTGGAAGCTGAGAATACCATAATGAGGAAGAAGCTTGACCAGATCAAGGGTAAGTTACTTTTGTGCGACCTTGCTCTGCTTTCTATCTCCTTTTCTCCTTGGCTCGGCAAACATTCATACCTCGGCTTTGCCGGGTTAACAAACTATTTCAGTATCGCTGGAAGATAGTGTGCCTATGCTTGACATGATGCTGCATTTTCTCGAACAAGCAGGGCAGCATCATGCCGACCTCAAGAAGAAAGATGATGAGCTTGCACTCCTCCGAACCAAGGATGATGAGATTGCCAAGCTAAAGGCAGAAATGAAGAAGCTGAAAGCACAACACCAATCCGAGCTTGAAAAGGCTGGCCAGGACTATACTGAAGAGCGCGAGCGCCTTAATCTCCAAATTGCCAAGGACCGAGAACTTCTCTAGGAGGCCGACGTCAAGCTCGAGTCGGCGAACACTAAACTTGTGCAACTCCACAAAAGACGTGATGACTGTACCAGGGAATTGACCCGGATCCACAACCATATTTTACATAAGTTCCTTTCCCTTATCCGGCATATTTCTCCGGGTTACTTCCCATGTCTTTTCTTTACATGCTTCTCTTATCTCGTTTTCAGGCAAATTTCCAGAGGGCACTGCCATTGCAAGCGCCGCTGTTGCTAATTTCCACTGAGAGAGGGGTACTCCCGTTGCTCCTGAGGGTGAAGAGATTCCCTATGACATGGAGGACCTGTTGGTCAGCCTGTCATCTCGCTTGGAAATCATCAAGAACTATGGCAAGGATCTCCTTGACGTTGCAGTCCAAATATTCAACACGTTTTGGCCGGCGGAAGACACTCCGGAGGGGACCGCAGTTCTTGCTGAAAAGTTGATGGAAATCGAGACCCAACTCGACCTTTGGAGGGAATCCGCTGGACGCGCCGCAGCTGAGACCGTTCTCCACTACATACTTACGTGGTACGAGAAGATCGACCTCAACCTCTTAGCGCGCATGCGCACCGGATCCAAATGGACCAGTGACCCGGAGTGGGTAGCTCGACGCCAAGCTTGCGCCCATAGCTTCATCGAAAATGGCCCATTCATGAATGGACTGAGGGACCGAGCTTCCTGGAAGCCGCCGGTGATGAAAACGCTAAAAACGTTGAAGATGGCTCGGATGAGGACGAGGAGGGCGACGCCTCGGACATTGAAGACAGCGAAGATGACGCCGAACTTCCTCCTCCTGCTGCTCCTTAAGTGAAAAAACTTTAAAGTTTATCAGATCCCCGGTATGCCGGGTGGAATTGTATCCAGTACACATGTGATATTTTGCTACTAAGTTTTTATGCCGGATTAACTTGGGCGTAGTCCCTGAGTTTCATTTTCTTGTTCGTCCAATCTTCTGGCTCGGCTCGTGTCTACCTTGATTCGGTTTTACGACTTACGATTTCGAGCTTCAAAAATTGTCTTAACAATACTTGGAAACTTTTAGGCTTATCTCAAAATAACTCAGCATAATAATTTGAAAGTAAACACAAGGTTAGTTCGAAAAACCAATGTCGGCTCGATTAAGTTCTTTTCCTTAGTCGTTTTTCATGTGCTACACAATTCCAAACTTGTTCTCTTGCTTGCCATGAAGCCAATTCTTGTTGGACAGCAGCAAGTCGAAGAGTTGGGTTTTTGGTGCTCACACACTACTAATCCGAGTTAAGTAGAACAACTTACTCCAGCTGACGTATAAATAATATAAGACAACAAATATTATTAAGGCAGTCCCCGAGTTACTGCTCGAGGTGCCAACATTTCATTGATAGGCTCATTGCCGGCATACATACCGACATATGAGAAGACTCGGATACATACACTTCTCTGCTAAGTGTAGAAAGGACGAAGTAGAGCTACATTCCATGGACGCTTAGATTCCTCGCCGGACCTGTCCGCCTTGTTCTTTTCTTGTGGATTTGCATCGATAAGATAATAAGAATCATTGTGCAATGCTTTGCTCACAATGAATGGCCCTTCCCATGGGGGGGGATAACTTATGCATGCCAGCAGTACGTTGTACCAACCGGAGTACCAGATCGCCTTCCCAGAAAACTCGAGGGCTTACTTTTCGGCTATGATAGCATCGAAGATTTTGCTGATATATGGCGGATCTGGACAATGCCAATTCTCTCGCTTCTTCCAGCAGATCAACATCATTTTGCCGGGCTTCTTGCACTTCGGCTTCTGTGTATTGGGTGACCATAGGCGAATCATGCTCTATGTCGGCTGGTAATACAGCTTCTGCCCCATATACCAGAAAAAATGGCGTATAGCCTGTTGATCGATTCGGAGTTGTTCTTAAATTCCACAATACCGCTGGTAATTCTTCTATCCAGCACCCCGCTGATCTTTGCAGCGGCTCAATGAGCCGGGTTTTTATCCCGGACAGTACTAATCTGTTGGATCTTTCCACTTGTCTGTTCGATGCAGGATGAGCTACCAAGGCAACGTCCAACCGGATCTTCTTATCCCGGCAGAATCGCGCAAATGCTCCTTCAGCAAAATTTGTGCCATTATCAGTTATGATACTGTGAGGATAACCGTATCTCAAGATGATGTCTTTGAGAAATGTCACGGCCGTAGCTCCATCACATTTTCTTATTGGCTTCACTTCGATCCATTTTGTAAACTTATCCACCATGACCAAAATGTGAGTCATATTCCCCCTTGATGGTTGAATGGGCCAACCATATCCAAACACCATACGGCAAATGGCCATGTGATTGGTATGGTCTTGAGTTCCGACATAGGCATATGTGTCTTGGTAGCATACCTCTGACAACCATTGCATTTTCTCACCAGGTCTTATGCTTGTTCTAAGGCACTTGGCCAGTAGAATCCATGTCGGAAAGCTTTTGCCACCAAGGCCCGGGACGAGGCATGATGCCCGCACTCCCCTTGATGTATATCCCAGAGGATGTCAAGCCCTTCTTCTGGGTCAATGCTCCTTTTGTATAGCTCGGAATTGATGATTGTGTATGCCTTTGCTCTCCTCTGAGTTTGCCTGGATAGCACCTCCTCAGTGGGTAACGTTCCATCTTTCAGGAATTAAAATATAGGCAGTGCCCAAGCTGGTATTGCTCGCACAGGGAACACATCCTCATCAATTTCCATCTGATCCACCGGCATAACTTCAACCGGATCACGCTGAGCAGTCCTCGGTCTCCCGAGGCAGTCCCCGGGTTTGCTGATGCAGTCCCTGGGTTTCACGCACCACCTCCCATGTCAATGTCCATGGGCACAACTCTGGATTTTGTATCCTCCGGGACGTAGATTGAGTCGGTTTCTAGGGACGGTCTAATAGATGGTTTTCTGAGGTGCTCTAATGCTACACCGGTGGAATTGCTTGTCGGGTTGATCCGAGCTTCGACAACATGTCGGCAGCCTCATTCTCCACCCGGGGTACATGGCGAAATTCACATCCCTCAAAATAACCAGATATTTTCTGCACATGGAATCTGTATAATGCCATGTTTGGATCAAGAGCGTCCCATAGCCCCAAAACTTGCTGAACTACCAAATCCGAGTTGCCAAAGCATTGGATCCGACGTATCCCAATTTCTTTTGCCACTTTGGGCCCATGCACAAGTGCTTCATATTCAGTGACATTGTTCGACGCTGCGAAATGGATCTGTAGCACATACTTCAACTGGTCATTCTTTGGCAAGGTAAGCACAACTCCAGCGCCTAACCCGGTTTTTTTGACCCGTCAAAGTGCATTCTCCAGTAGTTCGGATCTGGTAGCGGTGGTTCATATTGTACCTCAGCCCAATCCACAAAAAAGTCGGCTATAGCCTGAGACTTGATTGCTTCTCTTTTGTCATATTGTGGTGCATAGGGAGCTACTTCAATTGCCCATTTTGCAATCCTGCCACTTGCATCCTTATTACTCATTATCTCGGATATGGGAGCTTCACATATTACTTTGATGGGGTGCTCCTCAAAATAGTGTTTTAGCTTCTTTGCCGACATATACACACCATACGCCACTTTCTAATAGTGCGGATAATTTTGCTTCGATGCTGACAATACTTCGCCGGATAATACATCGCCTTTGCAATCGATTTTACCTCTTCGTCGCGCTCTACCACAATTACTGCACTTACAACTCGGTTGGTTGCGGCTATATAGAGCAACATTGGCTCCTTTGATAGTGGAGAGGCTAACACTGGTGCAGTGGCTAACATTTTCTTTAATAGTATAAAGGCTTCATTGGCCTGTGGCGTCCAAATGAACTTGTCCGACTTTTTCATGAGTTCATAGAGAGGCAATGCCTTTTCTCCCAACCGACATACAAACCGACTTAACGATGCCAGGCAACCAGTGAACTTCTGGACATTGTTAAGACACTTCGGCAGTTCCATTCGTTCAATGGCCCAGATTTTAGTTGGATTAACTTCGATACCTCGGCTAGATAGAAGGAATCCGAGTAATTTTCCAGCCGGGACACCGAAGGTACATTTTTTCGGGTTAAGCTTCATCCGGAACCTCCTTAGGTTCGCGAATGTCTGCCTGATATCGTCAAGGAGCATTTTGCTTTCCTTGGTCTTGATAACCACATCATCCACATACACCTGTACATTTTGACCAATTTGGCTGTGCAAACATTTCTGCATACATCTTTGGTACGTTGCCCCTGCATTACATAAACCAAACGGCATGGTGCGATAGCAATAAGCCCCATACGGGGTGATAAATGCAGTCTTTATTTGATCATCCGGATTCATAGGTATCTGGTGGAAACCAGAATATGCATCAATGAATGACAACAGTTCACATCCAGCAGTTGAGTCTATGACCTGATCTATCCTTGGCAGTGGAAATGGATCTTTTGGACACGCCTTGTTCAGGTTCGTGTAATCGATACACATACGCCAAACCACTGCCACATTCTGATCATCCTTCTTCTTCTCCACCAGCATCAGATTAGATAGCCAATCCGGGTAAAGCACTTCCATGATAAATCTGCTGCCAGTAACCGAGCTATCTCATCTCCAATGACTTTTCTCCTATCCTCGGCGAAGCGGCGGAGAGGTTGCTTCACCGGCCTTGCTACGGGTCACACGTTCAAAGAGTGCTCGGCCAACTCCCTCGGAACACCTTGCAAGTCCTGTGTGGACCAAGCAAAAATATCCCGATTCTCACGGAGGAAGTTGACGAGCTCGCTTTCCTATTTATCATTTAACCCGGCACCAATTGTTACGGTGCGCTCTGGGAACATATCATCAACAGGCACTTTCTTGGTATCCTTTGTGGCTTGGAATGAAATGCTACCATGCGGATTACTCAACGCCGGCATATATTGCTGCGCGGACTGAGCCAACGCCGCCACCTCCTGGATCTTTCTTTTCTCTTGCGCAATCACGAGTGACTTGGCTAGGTTAGACCCAGCTGACGCACACTCAATGGAACGTCAGAAATCTCCAGCAATGGTAATCACTCCATTTGGCCCGGGCAACTTCATCTTCAGATAACTGATGTGGCAGCTTGCCATGAACTTGTTCAGTGCTGGTCTTCCGAGTAATGCGTGATACACACTTTCCAAGTTCACCACTTCAAACTCCAAATTCTCAGTTCGGCAGTTATCTCTCGTGCCAAACAACACGTCAAACCCGGACCATGCCTATGGGCTCGCAAGAAATGCCTTGCACAATACCATGTAAAGTTGTCCTTGTAGCTTGGAGCATGTTCTCCGAGATGCCCAACTTGCGCATTGTATCCGCATACATGATGTTAATGCTACTGCCATTGTCAATCAGTACCTTGGAGAACCTCACATTGATGTTTGGCCCAATGAATGTCGGATCCAGCACTAACGCATATGAACCAGGACTCGGCATAAGCTTGGGATGATCCTTGATGTTCCAGGTAATTTCGGTACGAGGCATACATATACCTTCTTGGCATTACCGCATTGACCTCCATATGTTGGCGCCGCAAGCTCTTTCTATCTGTTTCCTCGTGGTAAACACAAGAACTCGATGATGCTCCTCAGACTCATTCCTCCCCTCATTTCCGGGGTACCTCTGATCCGGTTGATGCTGGTTTTCTACTTGATGCACTGCATCCATTCTCTCATGGTTTTCATACCTTGGCGGAGGGGGAGGCAACATTAGCTGTTGCGTGTTCGCTCCGGAGAGCAATTGCTGCCGGGGTAACTCCTGCCGAGGTTGATAATTCTGGGGTGCCTGAGCATTCCCCGAGCCACCTTGTTCTATTTTGCGCATCCACTCACATTGCCTCGTTGTATGACCCGCTGGGTTACTTGGATTTGGCGTGTGAAATTTACACGGCTGATCCAACATTGACTCATAAGTATACCTCAGATGATCCTTCTTTTCTTGCCACTGTTTCTTTTGCTCAGGCGTCCAAGTTTTCTTGCCATCATTTCTCGGTGTCCACTGTTGCCCTCCAGTTTTCTGACGTTGATTGCTCCCTGCTCCGGGCTGATCTTGATTCATAGCCGCAACTTGTTGCAAACTGTATCGGTGATTCGGTCTGTCATCTCTTCTCTTACCTCTGTAGTCATTCCTCCGGGATGATCCGGCTCCATCTCTCTGGTAGTACTCCTTATTTGACTCGTTTGACACGAGTCTGGGCTGAGTCGGATCACCCAAAGCATACGAATCAGCAATCCAGATCATGTTTGCCAATGTGGTTGACATTTTCGTTTGCAACTTCTGCCACAACTCGCTTGCATATCTGCACCCCTGCGCAAACCATGCTATGGCCTGTGACTCTATCACACCCTCACACGAGTTTCTCACGGTACACCACCGGGTTAAAAACTCCCGGTCCGTCTCGTTCGGTCTCTGCTTACACATAGCTAGGGTCTGTGGCCTATTTGGCCTCTGATACGTACTTGAGAAATTGCTGATAAACATTTCCTCAAAATTGATCCAGCAGTTAATACTTCTGGGCGACAAATTGTTCAGCCATACCCTTGCTGGCCCCTCCAACATCTGGGGTACGTATCTCACAGCCCATCTCAAGTTGCTTGTCGCAATCTTCATAGCTGTAGCATAGTTTATCAACCAATCCTCCGGCTTAGTACTGCCGTCATACGTCTTTGTGCCTTTGGGTAACTGGAAGTTAGGTACCGGTGGCTCCTTCATGATCCGGGGTCCAAAACACGTAGGACCCGGAGGACCCTGACTTTCAATCTGCTCCGACCTATACAGCCGATCCAGTTTCAACCTGGCATCATCAGGTATTAGATCCCTGCTTCCCAATCTCGACTCTATCACATGATAGTCTGGCCTTGGGTATCCTGCGTTCACCATTTCCGAATCTCCATCGTTATACCGGTCTTGCTCTCGTGGAGCACCTCTCTGTTGCATACCTTGGCCGACACTTTGCTCTTGCCTTGGTATATTCCACTGCTGTGGTTGTCCTGCTGGGTTGCGCTGTCCGGCATTGCCATTTACAACGTTTCCTTGACCGGCATTGCCTTGGTCGCGGTTACCTCGGCCAGCTTCACCTCGGCTCACACTTCGTCGACCATCGTTTCTCTGTACTTCTTTTGCTTTTCCTGCCCTTGTCGGGTCATACGGGACGATCTGTTTGTTTCTCCTGGCCGAGGTTACTACCTCTTCTCTCCTAGGACCGCCATGAGGAGACGATGCGGCTCCAGCAGATTTCTCCGGGTTACCCACCGCCGAATGAACGATCTTGGAGGCCCCAGCTCTCTCCGGGTAAGCCCTGAGCAATTCCTCGTTTTGCCTGTTCGCGATCCGAACCAACTCATTGACCCTATCGTGTTGTCTCTGACGGGCTTCACCCGTTAGACCCTCTAACTCGGACGCAGCTGCATCCGCTGCTCTGAGGTTTTTTGCCGGGGTACTATACTTCGGCAGCCCCACGGATAAACAGTTCTCTGACTCCTCAATCCTAGTATCACCCTCTTTGTTCATTTCACTCATGAGATTTCTCCCCTTCACTTTTACAGCATCTACTTTATTTGCCTTTGCATACTCACGCAGCATCATGTTCAACGACTGCTGAGCCGCAGCTATCTTTTTCGCTCCCTCTAGAATTTTCTGCCTAGTTTCCTCTAGCTCGGCCTGTGCCTGAGCCGGATCTACCACTGCTGCTACCGGGTTTGCCAAGCTATCCATAGCTTCTCTCAGTACATTCTCAGGCCTCTCTAGTGGAGGACCTCTACCTTTCCTCGGTGCCTTAGGTGTTACCTCCGGATCTGGTGCCGGATCCTTGCTTGCGCCCGCGCCTGGCGCAGTCATCATCACCTCAGCACGGTCCGGGGAGCGAGTGATACGCGCCCCGTGAACCACGCTAAGGGGTGGCTCCCCTGCCTCGACGACGTGCCGCGGATGAACGCACGACACATCGACAGCAACGTAGACCTTGTGCGCGCCGAGCTTGACGAAGAGGCCGTTGCGCAGAAGAGGGCGCGTGCCAAAGCAGCCAGCGTTGTCGCTGACAAAGTCCAGCGCTCCAAAGCGCTGAACGAGCCTGGAGACGATGCGTTCGCCGGTGCCGATGAGGTTTCACGCCGGGGGGATACTCCCGGGTAGGGTATACCCACGGTGGGCGCCAACTGTCGTGGTGGTGTCACGGCAGATGACATGGATAGGCTAAAGGTGGAGACTAATTGCACTAGGGGAATCCAGGTGATTGGGGAATACCAATCGGGGTATGCCCACGAAGCGGAATCGCCAGCTAGAGCGAGCCGACTGAAGCCTAACCCATGGCGGATCGACTCGCCAAGTACAGCGACTGACACGTACTGGACCCAGACGCCACGCCGACTGAAGGCCCAAGACGGCGACCCCAAGAGAAAGCCCATTAGCACTTGTAAACCCTAACTGGCTGCGTATATAAAGCCACCAGGGGCACCTCCATGGGGCACGTTCTCTCCCACGTCTCATTAGATCTAGTCTCTCCCACCGCCTCCGACGACTTCATGTAAACCAATTTATGATCATACTGGATTGACAGCAGGACGTAGCAATCCTCCATCGAGGGGACGTGAACCTGGGTACATCATGTGCCAATCTCGCTCCCGGATTCTTCTACGTCGCCTTGCCCTTTCCTCTACGTAAGCTACCCTGTAGCATCTGCCGTGGACAATTTCACGACAGTTGGCGCCCACCGTGGGACAAGCGGTGATTAGAGATGATGATCCGGACGGGATCACTCGCCGTCAACGTGACCAGATCGGTGCACAGATTTTCTTCATCACCAAATTGCGGCGGCCGATTTTGTTTTCATCAACAACTGCAGGCGTGTTTGGCGAGAACCCCAATCGCAGACTCGCGGGAACCGATCCACGTGGTCCAGTGGTCAAGAAGTGCGGCGCACGCGCGAGCATGCGCGTGATCGGTTCTTATTGATTTTTTATTTGGATCTCCTTTATCGTTGGTTACATTGACAATTAATTATCTTATTCAGATCTAACCATTGCATGCATACGCACGACTGATCTTGTCACGCGATATTTGCTGATTGAAGTCTGTTCTTTTTTTATTTCAGTCATCTAATCCTGTTCTTCTAATGTGTTGTTTCGTATGTGCAAGGACGACGAGATTACGCCATTCTGGGCGGACCAAAATCCGGTCGACTCCGTTTGCTGCGGCGAATCCGATGCGTCGACTCCGACAAAAATCTGGCTGATACTGCCGCGCGACCCAGTCCGCCGGGTCCGGTTCTTCCGGCTAAACGCAGCACCATCCGGTCATGGGCTCGTCATCGCGAATTCGCCCTGTTCACGGACTCACCACATCCAGCGAATAGCCCGTCGCAGACTTGCCATGCTACCGGCCACGCACGCAACCGGCGGCAGATGCTGTCCGCCGCTGGAGAGGAGAAGCTGAAAAGTGAATCTAGCGAGTCGGCGTTCAAAATTCCATTACTACTCAATTGAAAAAGCGTATCAAAGCTATCTGATCGATGGTACTAGCTGAAGAGACATGCGACCATCCTGAGAATCTCTAGCGTTAACTGCTCCTGATGCCAATCACATACGATTTCTCTCTTACTGGTCATTATTTCAATAAATTATTATGTGATCTAATCATAATCATGTATATTTATTTTTATGCGCATGTCATCCCGTTTGAAACAATGGAGTCGCAAAGGAGCTACCTCAGTCGCTCGGCCGAAACCTCCGTGCCACTCGAACTGCTTCGCCATAATTTATATCCGCAGTGTCGACTCCTTCCGGCTAAACGCCACGCCGGTCAGTCACGGGTTTCACCCGTTGCGGGTTCGCCTGGACTCGCCCGTCGCCGACTCGCCATGCTCGGGTACTCACCCGCTATGGAGCCGTCTATCGCGGAATCGCCGCGCTCGGGGCCTCGCCTGCCGCAGAATCGCCAAGCTACCGGCTACACGCCGCACGACATCGCCATAGCGCGACCTCCATTCGCCACGCCGACCCCGTGTCCGCCGCGTCAACTTCGCCATAGCGCGACCTTCGTCCATCGTGTCGACCCCGTGTCCGCCGCGTCGACACCCCGTCCGCCGCATCGACTTCGCCATAGCGCGACCTCCATTCGCCCTAGCGCGACCTCTGTCCGCCGCGTCGACCCCGTGTCCGCCGCGTCGACTTCGCCCTAGCGCGACCTCCGTCCGCCGCGTTGACCCCGTGTCCGCCGTGTCGACTTCGCCCTAGCGTGACCTACGTCCGCCGCGTCGACCCCGTGTCCGCCGCGTCGACTTCGCCCTAGCGCGACCTCCGTCCGCCGCGTCGACCCCGTGTCCGCCGCGTCGACTTCGCCCTAGCGCGACCTATGTCCGCCGCGTCGACCCCGTGTCCGCCGTGTCGACTTTGCCATAGCGCGACCTCCGTCCGCCGCGTCGACTCCGCCAAAGCGTGCCTATACTTCCGCTACGTCGAATGCGTACGCCACGCCTACTAAGGGACCTTCATCGTCCGAGCCGCCAGAGAGGGTCACATGCCACGCTGCATGGACTCACCACTGGGCGTCTCTTCCCCCTGGGAAAGATTGATTCGCCTTTGTCAACCTTTAAAAGAGCGACTCGCAATGGCCAAGTAGTGCGGACGAGGACTCGCAAACCGAGCCTCGGATCGTCCACGAAAAACGCTAACCGAGAGCCATCATTGGAGTCGCCTTGCTCGACTGGCCTTCCGGGCCAAGACAAATGGTAGTGCTACACAAACAGCACCATGTCCTCCTCAACCTTAGACAGTGTGACTCGCACGGCCAAGTGCGGACGAGGACTCACAAACCAAGCCTCGGATCGTCCAGGAAGAACGCCAAGCTGAGAGCCATCTTTGGAGTCGCCAAGCGACTGCCCCCCCGGGCCAAGACGAGAGACTCGCTAACAAAAACAACGCAATCAACGTCATCGCAGACTCGCAATCATCGCGGACTCGCCACACTCGGTGACTCTCCCCTCGCGGACTCGCAATCATCGCAGACTCGCCACACTCGGGGACTCTCCCTTCGCGGACTCGCAATCATCGTGGACTCGCCACACCCGAGGACTCTCCTCTCGCGGACTCGCAATCATCGCGGACTCGCCACACTCGGGGACTCTCCCCTCGCGGACTCACAATCATCGCGGACTCGCCACACTCGCAAACTCTCCCCCCGCGGACTCGCTCACCGCAAACTCTTCGCACGCGGACTCGCCATGCTCGGCAACAACCACTACTATTTTCAGAATATGCACCTCTAAAAGAGCCTCAAGTCGCCTCTATAAGCCAACTCGAGCCTCGGGGACTACTCCTAGGCATACTCCGTGTGCGCATGGTTCCACGACCGTGGCTCGCTACGCTCGGGGACTCACCACTGCGTACTCGCCCTCACGTACTCAACACGCTCGGGGACTCGCCACCGCGGACTCGCCCTCGCGTACTCAACACGCTCGGGGACTCGCCACCGGGGACTCGTCCTCGCGTACTCAACATGCTCGGGGACTCGCCACCGCGGACTCGCCCTCACGTACTCACCACGCTCGGGGACTCGCCACCATGGACTCGCCCTCGCGTACTCAACACGCTCGGGGACTCGCCACCGCGGACTCGCCCTCGCGTACTCAACACGCTCGGGGACTCGCCCTCGCGTACTCACCACGCTCGGGGACTCGGCACCGTGGACTCGCCCTCGCGTACTCGCCATGCTCGGGGACTCGCCACCGTGGACTCGCCCTCACGTACTCGCCGCTCGGGGACTCGCCACCGCGACTCACTCACAGACTCAACACGCCGGGGACTTCGCCATCAGGACTCGCCACAGATTACCACGCCGGGACTTCGCCATCGCGGACTCGCCACAGATTACCACGCCGGGACAAGCCACCGTGGACTCGTCACAGATTTCAACACGCCGGGACTCGCCACGCGGACTTGCCCTCGCGTACTCAACACGCTCGGGGACTCGCCACCGCGGACTCGCCCTCGCGTACTCAATACGCTCGGGGACTCGCCCCTCGCGGACTCGTCTCACATATTCCCTTGCACCGACTTGGCGACTTCACCATCAATGATTTGGGGGCCTCCGCGTCCTGTACGATAGCAAGTTGACAAGGCGCCAGCCAAACTTCTCCAAAGGGCGACTCCACCCAATGGAGCTCGCCAACGACTCACCATCGACTCCACCCTAGAATCACCTGCACCGAATCAGCGGCTTGGAGTCATCGCCGAGTCCCTGACGCGCTCGGGGACTACTGATGGGGGAATACCAATCGGGGTATACCCATGAAGCGGAATTGCGAGCTGGAGCGAGCCGACTGAAGCCTAACCCATGGCAGATCGACTCACCAAGTACAACGACTGGCACGTACTGGACCCAGACGCCACGCCGACTGAAGGCCCAAGACGACGACCCCAATAGAAAGCCCATTAGCACTTGTAAACCCTAACTGGCTGCGTATATAAAGCCACCAGGGGCACCTCCATGGGGCACGTTCTCTCCCACGTCTCATTAGATCTAGTCTCTCCCACCGCCTCCGGCGACTCCATGTAAACCAATCTATGATCATACTGGATTGACAGCAGGACGTAGCGATCCTCCATCAAGGGGACGTGAACCTGGGTACATCATGTGCCAATCTCGCTCCCAGATTCTCCTACGTCGCTTTGCCCTTTCCTCTATGTAAGCTACCCTGTAGCATCTGCCGTGGCCAATTCCACGACACCAGGGAGGGATAGTGTGGTGATTCCACACACAGAAGTTTTGTATTCGATTCACTTCCAAGGTTAAAAGTGCTCCTCGAGTTGTATTGGAGAGAGGAGGAAGAAGGAACTCTCTTACTCTCACCGCTAGCTAGCCCTCAGGAACCAAGTAAAATCTAGCCAATAGAGATCAACCCTTCCTAGACCAACCTAGTAAAACTCAACCCTTTCTACAGAGGCCCTAGCCCTCCTTATATAGGGGTGGCTAGGTCTCCACTTAGGGCATACGTGGAGGCATATTCCTGGGAATATGCCTCCTCCCAAAATAGTAAGCTGACCGAGTCGCTTTTCCCCCGTGTCATCCATGCAGAGGCTACGTGAGCCTCTGTGGCACCTGCGTCAGCCGACATCGGCGTCGTCACCTTTGTCAGTCACGCCTCGGTGGTCCTGCCCCTGTCCGCTTCGCTCATGTTGTGCGTACCGGGGTTAATTTTGACCAGCGAGATACCTTCCTTCTCCTAGAAGCTTGCTATGACCCGGATCGTAGTTGATCCGGCCACACCTGTTCCTGCATACAAGTTAGATTCATCTATCCGACTTATGGCTTAAGTCGGATGAGACTCAGTTAGGTGGATATCCCCTGGTCTGGGTTACCCCGAGATTCGGCCTGCCTTGAGGTAACTCGGCCAGCATTCGCTTTGACCTTGCCGTACCTCGGCTAACTCGGCCTTTATACCCTAGCGTGACCCTACCCGGGGGTATCCCCCAACACTTTATGTGATAGTTATATTGTTGAGTTTATTCCTGAGGCTACTGAAAATTATTATGAGAGAGGAAAATATGGTTGTAGAAGTTTTAATGGTATTGAAACACCTCTCTATGTGCTGAAAGTTTTGAAGTTACTCTTGTTTTATCTTCCTATGCCTGTCACTTTGTTATTTGCTTACACCATTCCTATGCATAGGAAGTGGGTTAGACTTAAATGTGTTTTGAATTTGCTTCTTGATGCTCTCTTTTACTTCAATTCTTATTTCTTATGAGAGCATCCTCTCAAACTATTATGCCTGAAGATGATATTATGTCTATTATTCTTGGGAGACCTTTTCTTAAATACTGCAGGAGCTGTTATTAATTGTAATCAAGGAAAGGTGACCTTCAATGTTAATGATAAGGAACATATTGTCTATTTCCCCAAGAAGATTGAAAGGACTTATGGTTTGAATTCAATTGAACATGTTGAAGGCATTCAAGTTGGAGAAATATATTGTCCCATACCAAGAGAAAAATTTGAAACTATTATGATTGGGACCATTGCTATCAAGGTTGAGGTAACATAATCATTAGTGGGATACGAAGTTTTGTCTCATATGGAATTATTTTGGTAACAAGACCTGATCAACCTTGTTAACAAAAGGATTTCATTGAACAAGACAATGTTTTCACCATGATTATCTCCGCTTACTTCTATTCTATCCATTTTTGTTTTTGCTTATGCCTAACTTAAAGGCGTTAAAGAAAAATACTTATTGGGAGATAACCCAAAAGTTTTAGATGAGTATTGGAAGTTATTACTTCAGTAATAACCTCTCCTTATCCTTTTTATTTGCTTTTTGTGCCAAGAGTAACCTCTAATGAGATAGAAGTAATGATTGGGAAAGTTGCTGTCCCGAAACAGATTTTTGTGCTTCACCGTAAAAATTCGTGAGAGAGTTCTGTATGTTGGATTGAGCTGTAATTTTTTGTTCTTCTGCCCCAGGTTGTTATCTAACTTTCGTTAGATCAACACTTTTTGATTTGAGCAACATAAGTTCTTCGAAAAAATTCGTCTTTACCTGCTGGTCTGTTTTGATAGATTTCTTCCATTTTGTGCATTTGCTTCTTGTGGGTTCCTTTTTGAGTTCTTTTGGGGAATTGAGATTTTTGAGGGAAGTGCTACAGTATCTAGTGTTCTAATGGAAGTTTATTTGGTGTTAGAACTGAACCTTAAGACCTATTATCTTGAGTGCACTAATGTTGCTAATAAAGATTGTGTGAAGTTTTGTAAGAAGGAAAAAAATTAGGTGTATGGAAGGAATGAGTAATGAGATGAAGGATGGACTAAAGCTCAAGCTTGGGGATGCCCCACGTGTCACCCCAAGAAATATCCAATAATTACAAGCGTCAAAGCTTGGGGATGCCCAAGGCATCCCCCTCTTCATCAATAAAAATCCCAGGTTTCTTCCAAACACTTCATTTTTATTGTTTCATGCATAGTTGTGTTGTTCTTGGAGCGTCTTCTTTTTTGTTTTCGTTTTGGTTTTTAGTTTGTGTGGTTTGCTTAGTTTTCTGAATAAATTGGTTGGACCCCCTCTTTCATACATTGGTTTTCAAATAGTTGGTTTGGATTGGAAAAGAGTAGGAAAGCTCGTGCTTAAGTGGTAAAGAGAGCTTGTTTTTGATTGTGGCCTATGCTTTGTCATGTCATGCTTGATATTGTTTTGGCCTTATGCTTAGTATTATTTGCTGTAGCATGACTTGTTATAAACAATTGAGATTGCTTAATGTGCCTTGGATGAATCATGCGTTGTTTTAGCATATTAAAGCATAAGTATAGTGGTATTCTCCTTTGATGCTTTATTTGGGTTGACTTGGCACATGCTCACACCATGTTATGACTATCTCAAGTCACCATAGCCTTTACGATCCTTTAGTTTTCAACTTGTAATATCACTTTATGCTTTGATCAATTATGATTTGCCGCTCTGCATGATTATGGCCATTATTGCTCTCTTAGTTTGTCGCTCTCAGTCTTTTGCTAGCCTCCACAACCAAGTATGAGTTCCACTCATGCATCCAACTCCCTAAACCAATTTATTCCAAAGAGTCCACCATACCTACCTACTAGCTTATGCTATTCCTAGTATATTCATGTTTTTGTTTACCTTCCAAATTAAACTTGTTATGAGAAAACTAGTGATTAAAGCTTTCACGAACTTGATGGCACACTTTACTTTTCTTGCCCTTAATAAACTTGAACCATTGTGTCATCTATGTTGTATATGCTTGCACTTATTTGTTGGGAATTAGCAGAACCATGCTTTCATGGGGAACGCTTTCAACATTGCACTTGGTACTTGTACCTAGTTGATATCATGCTCTTTTGTATATGGATGTCGTCGGTGTGAAATGAAAGGGGAGCTTGTAAGTCCATGGAGTTATGTATATGTGTTAGAGAAACGCTTGGGCACTTCAATCCATGCTGACATGGTGGAAACCTGCAGCGTAACCATAATGAGCTGTCTATGAAGCATTCTTCTTATAAAAAAAGAGTCCTATATTGAGAAAAAAGAGAAAAAAAGAGATACTATGAAAAGAGGAAAAGAGAGAAAAAAGCACCATATTCCCATGGTAAATAAGAAGAATGCTGAGATGCTCGTTGTCTGCTTGCCTTGTCATTTTGATATGGGGATTCTTCCGTATCATCGGGCAAGGGGTACCCCGTTGGCGGTTCTCAATGATACACATGTACTTACAATGACAAGAACTTACCAGTGACTAAACTTGAGTAGCATGAGGAGCGGCCCTCGTATACAAGGGACATGAGATTTCTGACTTATACTTCGTCAAGCAAGTACACCATAGTTTGTTCACTTTAACCTTAATCACTTCAAGATGCTTATGATAGGGGCAATGAGAGCTGAAAGCTATAAGTACCATAATTTTTGGAAGCTCTTTATGAGACTTAAATCCGTACTTCCTTTTATACAAAGTCCTTTCTTCTACCATTATATTGAGTCTCCACCTTCTATCTTTATGCACTTACTTTGAGAGCATAGTGGCCATTCTTAGTTCTATGTGCATTGTCCCAAGACTAGTTGATTGATGCATATCTTGTTATTGCTTGTTTTAAACTATTGTATCTAGTCACTCTTATGAACTTTGAAGGTGTCCTATGCATTTATATTTGCTACTCTATGAGGGACAAGCTGAATACTTTTATGCTATGTTTTCTTTATGTGAAACAAACAAACGTCTTGCAAAGCATGTTATTTTTTTTGAGGTGAAACAGTAGGGAATAATCCCCACTGCAATTTTTATTATAATATGAGTATGTTACAATGAGAAAATGATCTAAGGTAGATCATTACAGTTACATCTAACTCGTTCTATTCTGTAAAAAACTGAGATAATTCTATTCTGTCCCTGATCTAAATGCTGATTGAGCCAGGCTTTGAATTTCTCCTTGTATTTTCCTTTGATTCTGAATTGTATCCATCTCATTTCTTGGTAGAAAATTGCTTTCCATCTATCAAATGTGGGTCTTTTGTCATTAAAGATCTTCTCATTTCTGCATATCCAGATACCCCAGGAAGTCATGATAATGATCTCCATTGCAAATGGTAGATGTAACTTTTCTTTGATGTTTGAAATAGCTTCCAATCCTGTTAGATTTGCAGTTCTGTTTCTGGAAATATGGTCCCAGCATTTTTTTTGCAAATGGACAATCCCAAAATAGATGATTTGCTGATTCTTCTGAGAAGCAGTTGGAAGTAACACAATTGTAATCAGGAAGGTTGAAATTCTTTCTCTTCAGGAGATTTCTTGTATTCAATCTGTCTAGTAGCAGAAGCCAGAAAAAGAACTTGTGTTTATTTTGACAGGAGATTGCCCAAACCCAAGAGAAGTGTGGTGGTGATGGTGAGTATCCAACCATGGCTGAGTATGCCTTTTTAACTTCAAATTTATCTGATCCCCAAATGTAGTTCCAATTATCATGGGTGTCCTCCTGAGAAGCATGTCTGAAATCCTGACATCTTTCTTCCATGACTAAAAACTTAGAGAAAGCTTGTTGAGAGAGAGGTAGGTGAAAGTTATCTTCTAGGAATTCAGCATGAAAGAAGTCATGAACACTGATGTTTGTGGACTTAGCATAGGACAGAAGGTGGGGGAATTTATTCATCAAGCACTCATCTTGCCAGAGGTCAGACCAGAAATAAGCAGACCTGCCTGATTTCAGATTGCATTTAGCCATGCCTTTAAAATTATCAATTAATTTGATATGTGACTTCCACCAGAAAGATCCCTCCATGCTTCTTCCAGGTAGTTTTCCATTTTTGTAATAGGTTTCCCATATGAGATGAACCCAAGGGATGTCCTGGTGGTTGTAGAATTTGTCCAAGTTTTTAAGAAGGAGGGCATTATTTTGAATCTATAGATTTAGAACTCCTAAGCCCCCTGATTTTTAGGACGACAGATTTTGTCCCATGACACAAGTGCTTGGCCTTTTGCTTGCACATCTTCAGTCCTCTTTCTCCATAGACAATATCTCATATATTTAATAATTTGATCCTTGATGGCAATTGGTACCTCCAAATAGCTCATATAAAATAGAGGAAGTGAGGAAAGAACAGATTTGACCAGCTGCAGTTTTCCTCCATAATTCAAGAAATCAGCAATTCCACATAATCTTCTTTCCACTCTCTGAACAATGGGAAGAAAATGCTCCATAGATGGTTTTGTAATGCTTAATGGTAGCCCAAGGTAAGTGAAAGGGAGGCATCCAGTTTGACAGTTGATTGTCATAGCAAAATGCATAAGCCTATCATTACATGTGTTTATTGGCATCATGCTAGATTTCAAGTAGTTGACTTTGAGTCTAGTGGAATTTGCAAATGTTTGAAGAAGTGATTTCAAGCATAGTAGTTGAGAAGCATCAGCCTTAAGTACCACCAATGTATCATCAGCATATTGAATAACTGGGAAGTCACTGTTGGGTGGTCCCACTATAGGTGGAGTTAGGAGGTTCATATGCATGGCCTTGTTTAGGACAGATTGCAGGAGGTCTACAGTAAGTACAAATAGTAATAGTGAAAGTGGGTCACCTTGTCTTACCCCTCTCCCGTAGTAGAACTTTTTACCAGGCACACCATTAAGAAGAATTTCAGAAGTTCCAGATTCAAAGATCATTTCAATCCACCTAATCCATTTTATCCCAAATCCTCTAGCTTTAAGGATATTTATGATGGCATAGTGAACTACTGTATCAAATGCCTTCTCAAAGTCAAGTTTAAGAATTAAAATTTCCTCCTTTGACTTGTGGCATTGGAATAAGTATTCCAAAGCCCAACCAATACAATCTTGGATAGATCTGTTGTTGAGAAATCCATATTGATTCTTATGTACCAATTTCAGAATAACAGATTACAGTCTATTTGCAAGAAGTTTGGTAATTATTTTGAATATACAGTTCAATAAGGAGATTGGTCTGAAATCAGCAGATGTAGATGGGCAAGTGACTTTAGGTATGAGTGTAATGTAAGAGGAGTTGATGCTCTCAAGGGAAACTTTATCATTGAAGAAATCATGAATCAGTAATTTGATATCATATCCAATGATAGACCAGCATCTTTTGATAAATTCATTATTAAAACCATCAGGTCCAGGTGACTTGTCATTTGGTAGTTCAGAAATAACCTCCTCAGTTTCCTTGTCAAGAAAAGGCTTTTCAAGTGAATACTTCATCTCATTAGTCATACCATTTCCATAGAAATATGCAAGGTTATAGTGCATCTCAGTTTTGACTGATGTACCCATTCTTGCCCTGAAGTCATTCCATAGGATATCAGCCTTGTCATAGTGATTTGTAAATTCTTGTCCATATTCATTCTTGATCATTGATATATAATTGTGTCTATAACTGATGGTTTCTTTTGAATGAAAAAACTTAGTGTTTTCATCACCAAGTTTTACCCATTTAATTTTCCCTCTTTGTTTCCAATAGGTGTTTTGATTCTGAAGAAGAGAGATAATATGGGATTTCAGGATATCTCTGAGGTGCCACTCATGGATGGTTAATGTTCTAGATTGTTCAAGTAGATCCAGAAGATCAATGGTGTCATTCACCTTAGCAATTTGGTCCTTTAAGCATGGTAAGTGTTTGGCCCAAATCTTGATGCCTCTCCTCACATTTTTCAACTTGGCACATATTCTTTTTGCCAAGTCCTGATAATTCACTGGTATATTCCAAGCATTTTGCACAATCATCTTAAAATTAGAATGATGAAGCCAGTAATTTTCAAATCTAAAGATTTGAGCCTTGGGAATGTTAGTTCCAATGGACATGACACAGTGAAGATGATCAGAAGTAGGTTTGGATAGTGGAGTAACCATAGTGTAAGGGTATTTGGTTGTCCAAGAACTAGAAGTAAAAAACCAGTCCAATCTTTCCAGAAGTGGATCTTTTTGCATGTTATTCCATGTGAATTTTCTACCCTTTAGTGGTAGCTCAATAAGTCCCAGGTTGCTGATAGCATCATTGAAGAGCATAGTTTCATTAACATCCCCCCACTTTTATTTCTATTAGTGAGACTTCTGATAAGATTAAAATCCCCTAACACAAGCCAATCCATACTATCAGGCATAGTGATGTTTGAAAACCAATCTAAGAAATCCATCTTTCTATCAGTTTGACATGGGCCATAGATATTTGTAAGAGTCCAGGAATCATTTGATAATTGAGAGGTGAAAGTGATAGATGTTGAGAAATCATTTTGGAAAGCTCTGGTACCATTAAATAATGTGCTGCACTAGATGGTGATAATCCCTCCAGAAGCACCAATTGATGGTAAGAAGTCAAAACTGTCAAACTTGTTTGGATAGAATTTTTTTAAATAATTGATATCAAAGTTTTCTCTCTTGGTTTCTTGGAGACAAATAATGTCACACTCAGATTCCATGATCTTGCTTCTTAGTGCTAACCATTTTTTCTCAGAGTTAATTCGCCTGAGGTTCCAGTTCAGAATCTTCCAATTTCTGTTGTTACTCATTTATAAACCAGTTGGGTGAGCATTGTGGTGACACAAAATATGTAGTCACACAAATAAGACTGAACAAATCATAGGATACTGAATTCATAAACATTCATAACAGCAAATAGGTCTGCAACAACTCAGAACAGACATGAAAGATAGCTGATCCAGTCACAAAAGGATAGAATTTTGTATACATTAACCTCATTATTTAGGTGCTTTCTTCTTAGACTGCTATCCACAAGACTCAGTAGCACCTCCCTTATTCTTGCTTGGAAGGTATGGTTCTGGACCAGTCTTATTTGGCCCAGGCTTTCTAGGTGGCTTGATGATCAAATCATTGATCCTGCCCTTCTTCAGCAGCCTTTTCTCAAGTTCCCCCTCCTTAACCTTGCACAATGAGTCAGCAAGATTCTTAACAACTTTATTACTGAGACAAGGAGGTGCAGCATTGCATGAGAGACAATTATGATTAGAGCAATTCACATGGCTTTTAAATCCCCCATTGAGTTCCACAATTCTGGGGCTTCTTCTCACCTCAGAGTCCACCAATGGTTCTTTACCCCTCCTCCTCTTTGCAGGGACATTTGGCACCATCATGCTTGATGGGGATTCATTCAGGCAGTGAGGAGGAATCTGTCCAACACATTCATCAGGTATAATGAAGGTGAAAGTAGTTTCTTCAGCAATTGGCTCCTTAATAATATCCCAAAGGGGAGATGTAAGAAAATGTCTAGCCCAACTGAATTTCTCAGGAGTGATGAGCATTAGAGTGATAAAATTAAACCAACTTACAGGAATGTCACATTGCAGTTTGCCTTTGTCAGGAGGGATTCATGTGTGGAGCAAAGAATCTGTCCCATAGTTCAAGACCTTGCTTTGAGAAAGAATTCTTAGCAGAAAGCATCTCAGAGGCATTGACAAAAGGAATAATGGCCATTCCAACTTGAAGGTGTGCCTCATTTGGGGAGAGAAGGTTAGTGTCCTCCATCATCCAGTCATCTTGCATGTTACCTTCATCAGCCTGGATGGTGTCATCTTCCTCATCATGGTAGTTTTGCAGAATGTTAAGCAGTCCTTCTCCCATACCCACATCCTGATTAGCATTAACAATAATTTGCTCCACTTCAATATCCTCAGCTCCTTGGACAGAAGCCTTGTCACTGTCAGATGAAATATTTGCAACAGGAATTGATCCAGTAACAGCACTGTCAGCCTCCTGAGGTGGAAAATTTTGGTGGTCAATGGGCATGTCAACTCCTTCAGCAAATACATGCCCTTGGCCAGCATTCCAGTTGCCCCAGCCAGCATTATTATTCTGAGGGGCAGGTTCAACCCATTGGTCCCATCCACCAATGTCACCTTCAGGTTGTTATTCATGATTCTTTTGTTTGTGCCTTTTCATGTTGCATCATAGTTTCTTTGCTTATTGCTAGAACTTTGTCTTACATGTTATGATTGAAATACTATAATCCCAGCTTTGAATGTTTTGCAAATATTTTGATCAAGTCTTTGATGGTGCATGTCACCTCAAAAATTATTCTTTCTTTTTATCACTTACCTACTCGAGGACGAGCAGGAGTTAAGCTTGGGGATGTTGATACATTGCTAAAGTATCTATAATTTTTGATGCTCCATGCTTGGTTTTATCCACTTTCTTGTGTTTTGTCCACAATTTGGAGTACTTTTCATATGATTTCTTGGACTAACCTATTAACAAGAGCCACGGTGCCAGCTGCCTGTTTTCTGCTATTTTTGGTTCCAGGAAAGTCAGAAAATGAATATTCTCGGAATTGGACGGGACAAAAGCCAAAGTGCCTATTTTTCCAGAAGACTCCAGGAGCCAGAATACGAGACGGAGGAGGGTCAGGGGCTGGCCACACCCCCCAGGCGCGGGCTAGGCCTGGCCACGCCAGGGCATGGTGTGGTGGCCCCAGGAACCCCCTCGGTCTCCCTCTTCACCTATAAGAAGCCTTCTGACCTAAAAACTTCGGGGGGTTCGATGTTTTTCCACGAAAAGTTCTGCTGCGCTGCCGCCACCGAAGGGGAGATTCGGGGGACAGAAAGTCTCTGTTTCGGCACCCTGCTAGGACGGGGAAGTGCCCCCGGAGCCATCTCCATCGATCTTCACCATCATATCCATCGACCATCCATGTTTCCCCCATCTATGAGTGAGTAATCCCCCGTTGTAGGCTATGGGGATGGTAAGGATTGGATGAGATCGTTCATGTAATGGCATCAGATTGTTAGGGCATGGTGCCTAGTATCTTTTATTAGTGCTTTATGACTTTGTTGCGACTTGTTGTGCTTAATGCTTGTCAGTAGGGCCCGAGTGCCATGATTTCATATCTGAACATGTTATTGATTCATTATGATAGTATTGTTTTGGGTCTTATCTGCAAGTTGTATACACACGTTGTTGTCCGGAACCTATGGCCTCGAAGTGACAGAAATCGGGATAACCGGAAGGGAAAGGCTTTGATGTGAGGATCACATGTGTTCACGGAGTGTTAATGCTTTGCTCTGGTGCTCTATTAAAAGGAGCACCTTAATTGCCAGTAGTTCCCTAGAGGCCCCGCTGCAAACGGGCTGGTAGGACAAAAGATGTTGTGCAAGTTCTCATTGCGAGCACATATGAATATATATGGAACACATGCCTAGGATTATCTAGTACTTGGATGCTTTATCTTATTTATCTGCAATTGACCTATGTTCTGATTGCTATGTGAATTGTCTTGTCCATGCAACGCTCGTCCATCCATCCCTATGCCTACCGCATCAATCCCAATCGCCATTTCGCTTTTGTTACTACCGTCTTTGCTTTACTCTCACATGTTACTTTGCTATTCCTACTACAAAACTGTTGCTACTGATAAACTGCTATGAGCAAGATTGTTTCCAGGTGCAGCTGAATTGACAACTGAGTTGTTAAGGCTGATAAATATTCTTTGGCTCCCCTTGTGTCGAATTAATAAATTGGGTTTCACTTCCCTCGAAAATACTACGATACACCCCCTATACTGTGGGTCATCAGTCATCCTGGATCTCGAGCTGTAACCACAATGGCAACATCGCGCGCTGCAACAAAAGTGAGTGCAGTAGATCAACCCAGTGGACGAACGTGCAGTGCTCACATTCGTAGTTGCAACCCAAGAACCTGCGGCCAAAATTCATTCCCTTGAACGCGACCCGGCGACGGGGCGTCAGGGCGTAGTCGCAGCAGAGTCAGAGATCCGCATCGGTAACGATGTCGTACCACTCTGTGTCTACCATCCATGCCGGCATCTGAACCCATGAAACATCGTCGATCGAGACGGGCAGAATAGAGAACCCCCCCGAAAAGGAGAGAACCCATAAGCTGAATTTGAGAAAATAAACTGAGATCGTGAAATCTAGCATACTTACCCTAACTCGGCCGCCTTGCGCATCAAGATCCCCCATCGTTCACAGGAACGACATGAATGAATCCACCAACATTGCTCGAAAAATGAGTGTGCCTTCCAAGCCTAGCGCAGCGGCTTCATGGAGAAGGAAGAGGTAGGGGAGCTGGTGCTCACATTCACTGGCTACTATTGGATTTAACTTGACCATGATAACTGGGGCCCACACTAGAGAGCCCGTGGGCCCCCAAACATCACTGACCTAGTTTTATTTGTATTACATGTACTTTTGGAAAACAAATCAAAACTCAGTAAATAAATAAACCAAAGGCCCCCCTCTCTTTTTTCAAAAACCCACTACAAAACGGAGAAGCTCACAAATGCGTACACACACTCACCCCTATGAATGAAGGTGCGCATACCCTACACCTATGAGCACTTCAGAAAGACTAGATCTTGAGACTGATCCGACGGGGCTTGAGCTTGACGAAGTCACCAAAGTCACCTTGCTATATATTGATTGGAACGTCACCTCTCACTACCCTCATAACCATCCTTCAAAGCCGAGCGCCGAGGCTTCATGGCGAAGGAAGTGCTAGGGGGTCAAAGCTCACATTCGCTGGATGCTATGGGATGTAATTGAACCACTAATAATCTGGCCCCACGGTGGTGAGCCCATCGTCCCTAGACACTAGTGACCATTACAGTTACTTTTGGAAAAATGAGCAAAACATAATATAAACGGAAGGCCCATCTCTATTTTTTTTGGGAAAACCCACTACAAAACGCACACGCTCACAAATGCATACACACACTCACCCCTATGAATGCATGAACGCACATCCTACCCCTATGAGAAGCTCTGAAAGATTGTGTCTTCAGACTGGTCTGGTGGGGCTTGATCTTGACAAAGTCACCCGATGATTGCAAGTGCATAGATCAATTATAGCTAGTTTTGAAGTAAAGATATCAAACCCATAGAGAGCTATTGGTAAAGGTCTTTATGCCCCATGTTACTCTCTACCAAAGGATTAATCTCAAGTAAAGGGTGTTTGAAAGGTTTATGGTTGTTTGCCAAAAATTAACTAAAACAAGTAAAAGAAAACAAGTAACAAGTTTGTATGCAAGCGTGGTTAAACTCAATAGGTCTAAAATGTTCTCGGGGATGTAGGATACACCACTAGCATAGTATTATTGTTATATGTAATCAAAATAACATACTCCTTATGTCATGAGATGTGTGGAGAGAACTCCATAATAAGATGTTCACTACAAGGCTCGTAGGAGGCAACTTTGTTAAGCCAAGAGTGAGGTCACCTCTAAATAACCACTGTGATGTCTAAGATTAGTCACCCATACAGACCACCGCAATTAAGGGTTTCCCCGTGGATATCGTAATTAGGTTAGGGTGTCCCTATTTAATCCTCCTTTGACAGTGTAGGTTACGAGCCGATGACAATCTGTCACTAGGCCATTCCAGGTACACTTCCAAGACACATACAAATGATTTCTCCCTCCCTTTAGTCCCGAGGGCAAATTATATGTGTGGCTGACTACACATATCATCTAAAGAGAGAGATCAAACTCAAATCATAATTATATCATAGACGGGCAAGTCATATGGACACAAGAATATATCATCTTTATTATGAATTCATAATAGTGCTTGGGTTTCTCCATCTCCCCAAGAACAAGGGAACTACTCACTCATGGAAGCAATCAACAACATCATCATAATCAAATGAATGGATAAAAGTACAGAGGTAGATCTAATGCAAACCACAATTGAATCTGGAATTACAACAAGATCTAATATATGAAAGATGGGGGTAATGGTGGTGATGGAGATGCAGCGGTTGATGATGAAAGGGGATGATGCATTGTCCTCCAATGATCCGTGAAGCAGCTGGGATTTTGCCCCAGCCAAGTTCCTCCTTTAGTTCCCTTTCAGATGCGGTTTTTCGTGGTTTCTGGTGGCTATGAATGTTGGATCTCCCTCTCATCTTCGTCCGAAGAAAGTATTTGATGAGGCGAACACGATGGCACTTGGTACAGGCAGACGGTACGGTTAGGCTCTGCCCGTACCACCGGTCGTTATCAGTACTGGTTGCTCCTCCTCGCTTTGTATTCTCCCAGGCGCGAAGGCACATCCATAAAAATGACTTTTATCACTTAGAAATATCATATAATTACACAATATCATAGTTCCAATTGATATGTTCATATAGGACTCAATGATTTGGGATAATGTTAAAACAAGAACAAAATGGCGCGTGCAGACGCAGTGAAATACAAATATCCCTACTCTATTTATGTAAAAACAGAAGGTAAAATGCTTCAATTTTGGACTCATTAACTCCCCCAAGCCAGGCTCTTGCTCGTCCCCGAGCAAGATGGTGGCTTATGTACAAGATCATCATGTTCATGAGACACGAGTCATTACAATAAATAAGGCAGAAATTGAAACATGAATACAACATTAGATGTAGAGATACTTCGGGGGTATTACCATACCCTTACACATTTCATAACTTAGAGGCTTCCACACCTTTTCTAGTATTAATGAAATCATAAGAAGCTGCTAGTGATTCAACATATCATATAATCACAGAGTTTAGAGATATTGGGCACTAAGTTTAGTAATGAAGATTCATGATCATTCTTTTTATTCTATGTTTCATTCTTTTGATAGCTGCTCTCTTCCTTTTCTTTCAATAACTATATGTCTATATTTTTACTTGCTCCCCTTCATTTTTTTCTTTCAGTACAACTATTTGATCATTCTCACTACTTCAATGGCTTTCAAAAACTCTTAATTATAATATGCTACCAGAATTCTTCTTCTCATAACTTAATCAATACTTTCATTGGTGTGGAAGTCCCTAAAATCATGACAGTTGTACAAGTATTATAACACTCAACCTAGTTCAATCATCTAATATAATAATCAGGAATCAAACACAACTCCAATTATCATAAAGTCTCGCAACTCAATGGATATAAATCTTCTCTTGAACAAAGGGAGCTCGAAGTTGATGTAATTAATGCAAATTCGGGAATTAAAGTCTAACATGCATGCAAAAGAGTAAACATGCTAAAACTGTAAGATAGATTACAAGGTTCTCATAGATCCTCCAAGCTTGGAATCAAGCCGGGTGGATCAAATAATCCCTTGCGATTATTTGATACCGTGGCGTGTGTAACTACCTCGGTGAATTACGCTCCTAGTTACAAGCCTGGATGAACGGAAATGGTTGAAATAGTACGGTGGGGCCCAAATGCCACTCACAGGTAGACCTTTCGGTCGTCCCAACCATTTCCAAACATCGGGACAAGAACGGGCGAATCGCGGTGAAGGGATCAACTACATACACAAATGAGTATGTATGCAAGCCACCATACAATAGTACATCAGAGCCATTCCATCTAAAAAGAAAGGAAATATAGCAACGCCATACGGCAAGATCCAAATATCCTAGATAGATATAATAGTTTAGGATACCTCCTCATACATCAAACATCAGAGTATCAGGCGGAAGCGGAAGACAAAATCCGAGTACGGATAAGAAGCAAATCGGCATAAGATGCCCCATAAATAAGCAGATCCCGCCCACAGATCTCACGGATCCCCGTTCCCGGAATCTCTACACCGAATGATCGTTGCCCACATCGTCCGTCTCCTCCACCCAGTATCCATCTTGCGAGTGTACCTGTTCATCTGAACCAATAATTTATCGTGTGAGACCCTAGGGGTACTCAGCAAGTCTTTATGCCACTAAAGGGGACACAACCTGGGGTGACGCAATTGCAGCAAAAGATAAACCCTAACAATTCTATAGATGCTCGCTAACCATCCGCCTAACCAGAGATAGACGGATGTCCGTGAATTAATAACAACAGTTATAAAGGTAATCTTAACAGATCCATCCTCCTCCTCGCTTACCGACGAGGAAGCGGACGAACAACCCCCATCCGTTGGCAGTTTTATTATCCATTCCGTGAGTATTGCACTATTTACTAGTCAGGTACCTAGTCTAGTCAAATTAAAAGCGGTACTTTAGTTATTCTTGTCTATGATCGAAATCGTGCTCCAAGTCGTCCATAACCGCGACACGGCTTTCAGAAGTTTTACCGCAGGGTGCACAAATAGCAACACACACTCGATATGCCTCGGAAAAACCAAATCAAAACCCAACGAGGCAGTCACGACAAAGCGATCACAGGATTTAGAAATCTTTCAGGGGGCCACCCTATTGAGCTACCCGCAACGAAGTTAGCTGACTCCGAGACGGCCTCAAGGTTTGCGCCAGTGGCTGTGAACGACTGGGAACCCGAAAATGTGACTGGGCTTGTCGACACATGAAACACTCCGCTTTCCTAAAAGATACAGTGTGCTCCTCGCACAATTTTAAATAAAGCAAGAAGCATGGCATAAGTACAGGATAGTAAATAAAACCTCAAACTAGTTTGTGGCCCCAAGAAATAAGAATGAATCAAGCTCGCTCGGGGGGTTCATAAGCCTCCCGGATGTGGATAGCGCGAATATTCAAGGAACATGAATCAAGTACTCGGGGTCCTACGGGACACAAGTGAGCCTGAAAAACCAAATAGCGAATATGGCTCACCGATGCCACTTTCATTAGTTATCCCATTACTACTCAGATTAAGTTGTATAGGTACCTCGTTCTCCATCAGACACTCACATACCCTACACATGCTGTTCTACGACTCGCATGGCTCAAACAACTCCTGTAGTAATGGCTCATGGGATGGAGGAACAAGCTTTGGTGGGGTTTAAAAGTAAAGGCTATGCAATACTTGGGATTCAATTTAATGCAATCGCGACTCAGTGATGCAAGAATAAGAAAGAGGCAATAGGTACTATATGTATGCAAGCATGTGGTAGTGCTTGCCTGGCAGCTCAGTTGAAGCGAGAGACGGATCTGGGTAGTGCTCCTGGGCCTCTTGATATATCCCCTGCTCAGCGTCTATTCAGAGAAGAACCAAACAAACAAGGGCCAACATAAATAAAGTGCGCAAGCATATGAATAAATGCGACAAGCAAACAATCATGCCATGATGAATGATGCACAATTTGCATGGCAATAAGGTAGCATGGCATGGGTGAGGTGTGGAATACAAGGAATAATCATTTTGTGGATTTTTAATCACATTTTGGCCTCATATTAGTTGCTGTACACATTATATTTATATGATGCATGCTGCAAAACAGATAAAGGATTGCATAAACAGAAAGGTCTCGTCGAGCTAATTATTTTAGACATATTATTTGTTAAATTTGGAGTTATAAAACAAAAGTTATTAATTGATTAAGGAAAAAGGGCATTTTATTGTAATTTTAATTAACTTGGAAAATAACGTGTTCAAAATATATTTTGGATGGCATATTTGAATTCCTCACATTTTTCTGGTTTGAAAACATATATTATTTGTATTATTTGGGTTTATATTTTAAAAGATAGTTAAAAACAGAATTAAATTTGAATTTGAATTAATTTTGGAAAAGATTTGAATTAAAACAGATCACAGAACTACTTTTGTTACCCAGCTCAAAGCTAGCCTCAGGCCAGTGAGTGGGCCGGCTGACTCACACGGTGACGTGGGCGGGACCTGGCGTGGGGACTGTTCTGGATTTTCGTACCGCGCGTCTATCTATCCACCGAGACCAAGTGTGGATGGAAGCCAGGGCCCAGCCGCCAATGGTGAACCTTGCACAACCACGTGGCCCAGCTGGGGATCGCGGGTTGAGGCCTGGGAAACTGGGGGTTCTAACTGCAAAAACGAACGCGGAGGCTGACGGTGGGGCGCGACAGACCGCGGGTTGAGCGACAAAACAACAAGGGGGTTTCCTGCAAAAGGGAGGCCGCGACACTGTAGTTCTTCTACGCGCTACTGACGACAGGTCGATGCTGAACGCGCCAGAGCGCGGCGCGGGGTACTCGAACTGGGGACGTGCGGGTTGCGCTGGGGGGTGCGAGCCGGTGCGGTAGATTAGGATTGGTGTCAGGAGGGTGGACGCAGGCCTAGCTAAGCCTCTGCGAGGCGCATCGACTTGCAGACATCTACGGCCGTCATGCACGGAGGGCGTTCGGCGAATACTCCGGCGCGCACAGACCGTGGCAACGACAAAGGAGATGTCCGGCAGAACGAGGTACTCACCCAGGGGAGGTTGATGGTGATGGATCGGCTTGGGATGCGTCGGGGCGGCGAGGAAGCAGACGAACTGGCGGCTAGGGTTTGCGGTGGCGTGGCGTCGGTGCAGCGTCGGCCTGGTGGCTCCGGTCCTCCTCCTCCTCGTCGGCGTGTCTCGGGCGAAGCAGAGAGGTCCCTCGTCCTCGATCACCACCACGTCGCCCACGCCGGCTGGATCGAAGAGGGGCAGAGGTAGACGTCGGTGACCGGCGTCGGCTGCTGGCGGTCGTGGAGAGAGAGGGGAGGAGAGGGCAGGCTCCGGGCGGATCTGGGATGCAGCAGGGGGGTGGAGAGATGTGGGAGTGGATAGGAACGAAGGGAGGGAGGGGTAGATGGCGTGGGGGAGGGGAAAGGTGGCTCGGCCACCTTTTTCTCCTCTATACCCATGTGCTCGATCAGGGCAAGGGAGGGGTGGTCCAGGCAGGGCAGGTGAGGCCAGGGAGGCAGGGAAAGGCTCGGGCTGGGGGGTCCTCATGCAGAGAGAGAGAGCTGAGAGAGAGGGGGTGGCTCGGCTAGGTGCTAGGGTCGGGTTAGGGTTAGGTTTGGCTCGGGTGTAGCTAGGGTTTGGGGTGGGGTAGCAGCTAGGTGGGGCCAGGGAGAGAGGGGGCCAGGTGGGGCCAGCTGGGAGAGGCTCGGCATAGATGGAAAAGAGGGAGTGGGGTAGGTTTAGGGTTTAGCTAGGATGGGGTAAGGGGTATGGTGATGATGGGGTAAGAGATGGTCTAGGGCTTAGAGAGAGATGGAGGTGGTTTGAAGCTAGGGTTTGCTATGGGCAAGGACAAGCCAAGAACAACCAAGATCAAACAAAAACAAGACAAGAAAAGAGAGGGATGGAATGTTAGGGTTTGAGCAAGATCAACATAGATCAAGCCAAAAGAAGAGATAGAGGTAGAGAGAGAGGGATGATCCACTCAAAAATCAAATAAAACTCCAAATGACAAGCTAAAGGGGTACTTGCATGGCCCATGCAAAATATTTATTGCCATGTGGGTTCTTGTGAAAACAATATTATTACATGGCATTAATATTATGCATTCCCAAAATTGGAATAAAAGCCAAGCAAAAAGAATTAAAAGGTTGCCCCATGTGGAGTAGATGGAGATGACCATGTTTGAATAGAAATGGGACTTGCTAGTGTGTAGGTGCCACTAGATGCTTAATAGTCCCAAAATATACCAACATGATGATAACCCCAAAACAACACATATGGGAGCTAGAAGTAGGGTTCCACTCACAAGGCATGCAAAGGTGGCCATGTGGCTCTCATATATCAATAATGTGAAAACAAAATGATGCCAAGATGAGAGCATGTGGAGAAGAATTGGATCCATCCCAACCCACATGAGCTAGAGGTAAAACCAATAAGTGCCAAGCTCATATTTAGTTGGATGGTGGAATTATAAGGTGGTGAAAGAAAAAGGTGGTGGAGTTAATAAAAGATATGCCCCCAACTCAACTTGGGCATTTAAACAATATATCAACAACCAAATACAATATCAAGAGGCAAATACAATTAACAATGCATATGAGATAAGAACCAAATGGGAAAAGGGTTTTATATGATGCTCAAATGCAAGATGGCATGATGACATGAGCATGATATGATGATGATGCAACAATTATATATTTGAAGTAGCATTTATATAGACTAGGCTAGTAGCATTGCAATTGTTAGACAATTGGGATGCTACAGCGTGCCCTTCTAGTTTGTAGGGGGAGAAACTATGGAATCACGAAGACTTGCACGGAGCATATTGTTTGATGTCTTCAAGATCAAGATACGAATCCGGCGTTGTTCGCTAACTTTCTCCAACTGATCAACAAGAGCCTTGTATATCTCTATTGTTTGCTTCTGTGTGTTGATGGATCGAAGGCTGATTTTGATATCCGCTTCTAGCCCTTTCATTATCTTTAGATCCATCTGATCCAGGTAACGATGCAATAGTTCACTATGTTTAGAAGATCCTGGAGATTTTACCTTGATCTTCTTAATGCGGCAGTTAAGTTTGTCCAGGGAGGCTTGGATATCCTCCCCTTGTTTCTTCATTTTATTCAATAAGAGTTCACCATATCCTTCTAGATCAAGTTGAACCTCGTCAAAGTCACCTTCTTTTCCAATGCCAAGGATGAACACCTTACGCCCATCCTTTATTGTTTCCATCAGCTTGAATCCATCCTCGTCTTCTAACTCTTTCTCTTCTAGCATAGCAGGTTTGTCTTCCTCCGTAACCCTCGAGGATGATCCACAGGGATCTTCCTTCTCTTGAAGGATACCCTATGTGAAGGACATGGTTCCAAGGCTCTCACGAGGAAGAAGCAATGTGGAGAAGATCTGTATTGTCAATACAAGGATAGAGCCCTTATGGAAGGCTTATAAGGGGTTAGGAACATGGTAGAGTTTGTGCTAAGAGGAAAAGGGTCACCCAAGAAAAGAATCCCAACAAATATGGAAACAAATAAGTGCAAAAGAAGGAAATTGCGATCGTAACGACCATCTAGTACGAGCGGACTCCCATATGGTGCACCCGTACCGGGTCATTTCCAAAAACATGTCGCGATGAAGTCGGTAATAGTCAATCGACCAAGTGGTATAGACGGGTTCCGCTCATACTGCCTGTCCATACTGACTTTGCAGCTTCTGATTTTTTTGGACATAGACAAAGAGCAGAAGAAGGGCACAAAACTGATAATGACCAGCCGTACGGGGGGGGGGGGGGGTTACGCCCATATAGTGCGGTCGTACCAGTTTTGCAAAAACGAAACAAGGTCACCAACGGGCTTAACGACCAGCAGTATGGGTGGGTCCGCCTGTACCTCCCGCCTGTACCGACCTTGTAAGACCGACAATGAACTCAGAAAAACAAATGGAATGCAGATATGTAAAAAGAAACAACAGAAAATCATCTAGAACAAAGATGTGTTCAGGATTTCATAAGCTTTGATCATCGAGGTAACATGAATTCATTTGAGTATCTTCTTCTTGCTCTCTTCGAATAAAACTGGCTGTAGAAAATCACCGAAATCATTGCAAGAAGAAATAGAGAACTTCCTTTTTGGTAGTGTGGTTCCCACAAGTATATACACGGATGACACCTCCTTAGGATGATCAACTTCTTGAGTGTCCATTAATGTTTCCTCCATCTCTTCCTTTCTTTGTAAGATCTGTAATCAAATTCTTGCAAAAGCAAAGTCCAACAGATCATTCTTGGCTTAACATCAGTCCTTTCTAGGATTTCCTTTAAGCCAACACGATCAGTGTGTACTCTTAGTTTAGAGTCCATGATATAAGATCTAAACTTGTCATAGGAGAAAACCACTGCAAAAAATTATTTTTCTGCCATAGGGTAGTTCTTTTGGGCCCCGTTTAAGGTGCGACTAGCATGATGAATGATATTAAGATCATCACCATCACACTAACAAAGAACTGCTCCTACAACTTCATGACTAGCCTCGCAAAATAGCTCAAAAGGTTTATTCCAATTAGGTGGTTTTATAATGGGATCTTGGAGAGCTTGTTTTAATATGTTGAATGAAGTAAGACACTTTTCATCAAAATTAAAACGAACATCCTTTTGAAGAAGGTTAGTTAAAGGTCTAGCAGTTTTTGAAAAATTCTTAATGAACCTTCTATAAATCCCACATGACCTAATAAACTTCTTATACCTTATATGTCTCGGGGAGGGGGGTAACCTTTCTATTGCTTCAATATTTGCTTTATCAACTTCTGTGCCCTTACCTGAGACTTTGTGACCAAGCACTACACCTTCTTGAACCATAAAATGTCATTTCCCCAGTTCAATACTAAGTTAGTGTCTTCACATCTCTACAAAACTTTATGAAGATTATGGAGACAATGATTAAAGGAAGTTCCATAAACAGAGAAGTCATCCATGAATACTTCCATAATACTTTCAACATAATCAGCAAAAATAGCAATCATACATCTTTGAAAAGTGGTAGGAGCATTGTAAAGACCAAAAGGCATACAAGGCCATAAGGACAAATAAAAGTAGTCTTAAGTTGATCATCAGGGTGAACATCAATTTGCGAAAAACCGGAATTGCCATCTAAGTAACAAAAATGAGAGTGCATAGCAAGCCTTTCTAAAGTTTGATCTATAAACGGTAAAGGGTAGTGGTCCTTCCGAGTTTCCTTACTAAGTTTTCTATAGTCAATGAACATCCTGTGGCCAACAACAGTTCTAGCAGGTACCATTTCATTACGTTCATTTTCGACAACCGTAAACCCACCTTTCTTAGGAACACAATGAACAGGACTTACGTATTGACATGGGTATACCCTATAGGTACTCGAGCTTGGTATATACGGTCCAAATACATACAGGCCCACGGTGTCGCCAAGGCCCGGAGGGAGGGACTCGAGTAACCTACGGACTCTCGATTGCTTGAAGAACAAGAAGACGCTAAAGATAGAAAGTTTGAAGGGGAAAACCCTAACTTGTAACCGACTCGACCTGCTACCTGAGACCTAGCCTATCTATATAAATGCTAGGAGGGGGCGGCGAGGAGGACATACGCAACCCTAGTTTCCACAACCCTCGCCAGATTGCATCTGCGCACCATTGTAACTTTCAACTCCTTCGATAATTCCATGAGCAGACAAGCAGGAGTAGGGACCTCTACGAGGCCTGAACCTGGATAAATCCTTTGTCCCATGTGTGCTTGTTTGCTAGCCGATAGATGTCTCCAGCGCTCCCTCCTTCTCCAAAACCCAAGTCCATAACAATGGGCATTGATGAGTTAAACCCTCGTCAATTGGCGCCGTCTGTGGGAACTGGGAGTGCTGATGTTGCGGCTTCTTCGGCCCCATCAAAGGCGATCTACAACTCTGCAACAGTAGAGATTCACCAGCTTTTCGGCGCCTTTGACTTCACCGTCCACATGCCGGCTACTCGCCTGGCCTTCGAGTTCGTGGGCGACGGAATCAGCCTGGCAATTGGGAGCTTCCGCTTCCAAGTTGGTCAGATGGGCATGCTTCGCATGCCCGATCAGCCGACAACACCGGCGATTGCCCCAGCATCATGGTTTCCTCCATCGATCGACACCCTCAGCGAGCTCAATGCTCCAGCGGCAGTCGGGAACATGATCAGCGACAACAGTCGTGACTCCGATCTAAGCGATCTGGCCACTGAAGATGGAACCTACGGTTCCGGATCTGAAAGTTGTGGAAGCAACAACTTCCCGAATCACTTCATGTGCGCCGTCATCAACGCAGGCGACACCTCCGCCAACCGCGGCAACAACACCGGCAACGGCACCGACCCGCCCAACGCCGCCAACGGCAGCAATGGAGGAGCAGTCGAACCCCCCAGCATAATCAACGAGCAAACCGGCGAACGCGTCATGATCAGGCTCAACGAGCAAGAGTGGGAACGCTGCCGCGAAGCCCTACGAGGTGCACCTCTACCCTTCGGGTCCCCTCAGGAACTACTGATGGGTTACCACTGGCTCCTAAAAGAGGAATTCAAGCGCCAGAAACAGGCAATCGCGCAACTTGAGGCGCGTAAAAAGGCGGCGGACGAATCAAGCCTTCGCCACGCTGGGCTCTCCTCCTACGGAGGATCCTCCTCAAGAGGCAACGAGCATCTCGCCAAGAAGAGGCAATCGTGGATGGCTCACCTCACCGAACAAGAACGCATAGACACCATGAAAGTCCTCGACTTTGGCTCTATGACAGTCGACATGAGAGGCAACGTGGTTCCCAGAACGCCACAGGCCGCAGTGACAATGGCCACCATGTACCTTCTCAATAACCAGCCACCGGCTGGAGATCCCCGAACGGCCATGCACCAATCTACGATCGCGGGCCTTGGGCTAATCGAGGCCGCCCTCGACAAAGAACCAGTACCAGACCCAAAAAAGGGCAAAGCGTTAGAAAAACGCTACTCCTCGTCCTCGTCAAGCGATGACAGTCACAACCTGTCTCGGCGCCGCTGTTCATGACGACATGATCGCGACTACGATGCACGCGACGAGCTCACGCAGCGCAAGATCGACAAGTCAAGGGCACGACGTGCTCGGTCGACTGATTCGGAAGAAGAAGATGGGGAGCTCTGCGGTGCCAGATGCTTCAGCAGATCCATCAGGCAAAAGCGAATGCCTAAAGGGTTCAAACTCCCATCGGAGAACCCAAAATTTGACGGTCTGCAGGACCCCAAGATCTGGCTGGAGGATCGCATCTCCTCCGTCAGGCTGCACGGAGGCAGTCAAAGTACTGCCATGCAATGCTTGCAGCTACAGCTGCAGGGCGCCGCCCGGGCATGGCTCAATAACCTCCCATGCGGATCCATTCGCAGCTGGGATGAGCTGGTCTACAGCTTCGTATGCAACTTTAAGGGCACGTACAAACGCCCCGCTTCAATCGAAGAACTGAGATGCTGCCAGCAAAAATCTGGTGAATCGTTGCGCTCTTACGTCCAAAGATGGTCCATCATCAAGAACTCCGTGGAGAACATCTCAGAAGACCGCGCGATTGATGCATTCAACGGTGGTGTCCGCCGCATGGAACTCATGGAGGAGCTAGGCCGCTCAAAGCCCAAGACCATCGACCACCTGATGGAGATCGCGAATCGATGGGCTGATGGAGAAGATTCGCTGAAGAATCACGTTCATTCTGACGAGGAGGCAGAACTTGAACGAAGACGCGACCGCCGGAGTAAACGTCGTATGCGCGTCTACGACGATCGCGATGACGTCAACATGGTCGCAGCCGGGCTACGCTGATAGACGCGACGATAACTGCAACAGCGGATACCGCGACTCCAGGAAAACCACGCAAGTATGGCAACACCGCACTCGCGATGAAGCACCCGCGACCTCCATCGAAGACAAACTGTCCGGACCATGCACGGTACACTTCTACATCGACAAGCATGACAGCAAGAGAAAGTCCAGTCACCTCCTCAAGGACTGCCGCGAGTTCCTCAAGCTACAGGAGGGGTTGGTTCGGATGAACCGCAACAAAGTCGAAAGAGGCTACAGAACCTCTCCAGGCGCAGTGGCACATGGCGCACCACCACCACCACCTGGGCCACCCCCGAACGGAGCTGCACCGGACCAGCATCACGGAGGCGAACCATACCCACGGGCCATGGGTACCATGATGATCCAAAAGGGACGCCCCTCCAATAGGGTGCAGAAGGCCATCACTCGCCAAGTCAATTTGGCCACGCACTCGCCACCATCCACCACTAAGTACCTCAGTGGTAGTGAGTCGTGCATTAACTTCGACAAACGCGACCACCCGCCTCAAGTACCTCGCCCAGGTCATTGCCCCCTCGTACTCGAGGCGCAAATTGGAGGCTTCGACATGAGTCGTGTCTTCATGGATGGCGGAAGCGGTATCAACCTCATATTCGCGAGTACCTTGCGAGCAATGAGGATCCCTCTAACCTGCTTGGAGGCATCGGACACAATGTTCCACGGCATCGTCCCAGGAAAAGGCATATACCCCCTGGGAAAAATCAACCTCGACGTCATATTCGGCACGCCGAAGAACTTCCCAGCGCGAAAGATCGACTTTGAAGTTGTCGACTGGCCCTCACAATACCACTGCATCCTCGGGTGCGTCGCGTTCGCTAGGTTCATGGCAGTACCTCACTACGCCTATCTACAGATGAAAATGCTAGGTCCAAACGGCGTCATCACGATCAACGGGAGTTTGAGCGTCGGCGATTGCGATGGGGAATTCAACAGAATATCCCAGTCCTTCGGCATGCAGGAAGAACTCGCGCGATTGAAGGAAACGACAGACAACAGTCTGCCCCCCCTGAGTAGGCCAAGCTCACCTGACCTCTCCTTCGACTCATCTGTGCACACAAAGAAGGTACAGGTCCATCCATCAGATCCTGCTAAAACGGCCCTCATCGCCAACAACTTGAGTCCCGCATAGGAACTCGCGCTCGTCGAATTCCTCCGTGAGCACTGGGAAATCTTTGCCTGGTGTCCTGTGGACATGCCAGAAGTTCCCAGGGAACTCGCCGAGCACGCACTCAACGTCAACCCCGACACAAGGCCAGTCAAGCAAACAATCAGGCGACTGTCTGAGCCACGGGCACAGGCAGTCAGAATGGAGATCAGCAGACTCCTCGAGGCCAAATTCATACGCGAGATCAAGGAAAGCACTTGTATCGCCAATACGGTGCTGGTGCCAAAAAAGGACACGGATATCCTGCGGATGTGCGTGGACTTCACTTCTCTAAACAAGCACTGCCCAAAAGATCACTTCCCGCTACCACGGATCGATCAAATCATCGACTCGACTGCTGGATGCGAGTGCCTCTGCTTCCTCGACGCCTACTCAGCCTATAACCAAATTCGAATGAAGGAGGAAGACCAGGAGAAGACCGTGTTTACAACGCCCTTTGGCGTGTTCTGCTACAACACGATGCCCTTCGGGCTAAAAAACGCAGGAGCCACGTACCAGCGGTGCATGCAGGCCTGCCTCAAGGAGCAACTTGGTCGCAACATCCAAGTCTATGTTGACGACATAGTAATCAAGACCAAGGAAGAAGCCTCTCTAATCGACGACTTGCGCGAAACCTTCGCCAATCTCGATCGCTACCGGATAAAGCTCAATCCGGACAAATGCGCCTTCGGCGTACCATCTGGGCAACTGCTCAGATATCTCATCTCCGCGAGAGGGATTGAGGCAAACCTGAAAGAGATGAAGGCCATACTGGCCATGGAGAAGCCAACGAACATAAGAGGCGTTCAGCAACTAGCCGGGCGAATCGCGTCCCTCAGTCGATTTATCAGTCGAATGGGAGAAAAGGCGCTGCCCTTTTATCAGCTCCTCCGTAAAGCTGACAAATTCGAGTGGACCAATGAAGCGCAAGAAGCATTCGAGGACCTCAAGCACCTACTATCCACCTCGCCAGTATTGGTAACTCCACGAGAAAGGGAACCACTGCTGCTGTACATCTCCGCCACCAACCAAGTGGTTAACACAGTGCTCGTCGTTAAACGGGACGAGGAAAACAAGGTCCATGGCGTACAACACCCGGTATACTACCTCAGCGAGGTCCTCACGCCAACAAAACAGCGGTACCCGCACTACCAGAAGCTGGCGTACGGCGTCTTTATGACCGCCCGGCGACTGCGCCATTACTTCCAGGAACACCCAATCGTGGTAGTCAACGACGCCCCATTGGGACATATCCTCAATAACCCTGACGCCACAGGACGAGTCGCGCTTTGGGGAATCGAACTGTCTCCAAGAGACATCACATATGAAAAGCGCGGCGCAATCAAGTCGCAAGTTCTCCCTGACTTCCTCGTACATTGGATGGAAAACCAACTCCCGGACAAGCCAGACATGTCCTACCTCTGGACAATGCACTTCGATGGGTCCAAGAGGAAAGATGGAGCAGGAGCAGGTGTCATACTGACATCGCCTCAAGGGGACAAGCTGAAGTACGTCCTGCGAATGCAGTTCACCGCCTCAAACAACGAGGCTGAATACGAGGCCCTGTTACACGGGATGAGAATGTCAAAAGCCTGCGGCGCAAAGAGGCTAATCATATATGGCGACTCCAAGCTGGTCGTCAACCAAGCAATGCACGAGTGCGACGCACTAAACGACAACATGATCGCATACCGCGACCTCTACGACACACTTGAAGGAGACTTCGATGGTTGCGAGTTGCGACACATAGGTCGCGAAAGCAACGAGGAGGCGGACGCACTCGCCAACATAGGCTCCACCTGCGCACCCATACCACCTGGGGTATTTCTCGAGCGCATATGCGAACGCTCCATCAAGCCAAAGGCCGCAGAGAAGAAAACAAGCGCAACAACGGACTCGGGGGCTACGCCACCCAATGAGCCAATGACAATTGATGACTTGGAGCTCGACACAGGACTCGAGGGACCAATGAGCATCATGATGATCGAACAATCCTGGACGCAGCCGTACATTACGTACCTCCTCAGTAAGCGCCTACCGGATGACCCAACAGACGCACGACACATCGCGCGACGCTCCAAGGCATTCGCCGTTATCAACGGCGAACTGTATAAACGCAGCATCACAGGCGTGTTACAGCGATGCGTCTCCCTAGCCGATGGAAAAGCAGTACTCCTCGACATCCATGAAGGGACATGCGGGCACCACGCCGGCAGTCGCACCCTCGTTGCCAAAGCTCTACGAGCTGGATTTTACTGGCCCACGGCCATGCGCGACGCCAAAGACATAGTCCAAAAGTGCAATGCTTGCCAGCGATTCGCAGACAAACCACACGCACAAGGCGCAGAACTCCGGCCTATCCCATTGGCCTGGCCCTTCGCCCAGTGGGGACTCGACATGGTTGGCAAACTTTCAAGGTCCTCGCAAGGAGGCTACGTATACCTCTTGGTCGCAGTCGACAAATTCACCAAGTGGATCGAGGCCATGCTAGTGACCAAGCAATCAAGGCACAGCGCAGTCAAGTTCTTCGAGTCCATCGTCTATCGCTTCGGCGTGCCACACAGCATCATCACCGACAACGGAACAAACTTTACATCCAAGGAGTTCCAAGATTTCTGCGAGAACCTGGGGATCAACATCAGCTATGCCTCAGTCGCACACCCGCAGACCAACGGTCAGGTGGAAAAGGCAAACGGGCTCGTCTGCAGCGGCATCAAGAAGCGACTCCTCCGGCCACTCGAACAAGCCGCGGGCTGCTGGCCAAACGAACCGCAATCCGTACTTTGGAGCCTGCGTACAACTCCAAACAGCGCCACCGGCTACACACCATTCCTTATGGTACATGGAGCAGAGGCAGTACTACCCACCGAGGTACGGTACAAAGAGCCTCGCGTAGTCGCCTATAGCGAGAAGGAGTCATCCCTCGCACTCGAAGACTCCGTCGACCTCCTTGACGAAGCAAGAGAAATCGCCGCAGAAAGATCTACGATCTACCAGCAGAACCTGCGCAACTACCATAGCAGAAGGCTTCGCCCAAGATCCTTCGTCGAAGGTGACCTAGTCCTGCGACTGAAGCAGCAGGGGCATCTCAAGCTCGAGTCCCCCTGGGAAGGACCGTACGTGATTACAGAAGTAATCCTAGGTGGCGCCTATCGCCTTCAAGATTTAGAGACAGGAGTCGCACACTCCAACCCTTGGAACGTCGCACAACTGCGACGCTTCTACCCTTAGTCGTTTTCCTTTACTTTTGCATCGCAAATAAGGCCATTCAGCCAAGGCTACTTAGCCGCACATTGTACTACGTATTGTTCTCCGAATTAATAAAGCTAAGTGCCCCAAAACTCCGTATTCTCCTTTCTTTTGTCAACTTTCATACTCGGGGGCTACGCCAACCTATACACATATGTTCTTCCAACAACAACGCGACATCCTGAGTAGCTGGCACATCAATCGAACCCCTTAACACAAACTCAACCCAGCTGCAACGCACCTGACAGGTTGACAAGGGAACGATACAAGGATGGCTAGGCTAACGAAAAGGACTCGCATAAGTGCAACACACCCCACGCTTATAAAGCTATTTTGTATACACTCAACAATAAGTTATCTACAAATATATATGAGCTTTACAACACCAGTACACTTATATGCAAGATACATATTTGGCTACCCTTGCAACAGAAGAACATTAGTCTGTTCCTCGAAGAAGTCGACGATCTCCTTGGCTGGACGATCCACCGCCTGATAGTGCGGCACCATGTTCCAGGAAGATCCTGCTGGTGGCACCGGTGGCCCAGATGCAATAGCGGCGACATCCACGTCAGGCCTATGCAAACGCACCACGGAGAGGGCAGCCTTGGCACCAGCCACCAACTGCTGCCACACGCACTCGCGAACCGCGGACATATCTTGAAATTTCGCCAGAAGGGCCAGCAGGCTTGATGGAGTATCATCTAGCGGGAACATCGCCCGGTAGATGTTCTTCAAACACGACTGCAACTTCTTCAGAAAGAGCAGCACTCGCGAGGCGTGATCCTGTAGGGTCGCTTCTTGATGCATGCGATCATGATCTACCCAGAAGTATCCACTCTCCTGAAGTTGCTCTTGGGTGAGATCATGAAGGCGGATGGCAATCCTATCCCTCTCCTCCTGCGGACGGCGTGCGCTAACAACTACACGAAGCAGCATCAACATCATGAGTACAACATACCATTGCGATTAACTACAAAGGAAAAGACGAGGATGAACAAACTAACACTTAAACTGGTTGCCCAGCTGCGTCACCTCGCCAAGCAGATATTGCTCGCGGGCGGCGGCTTTTTCAGCCTTTGACTTCCACACGTCCGCGCTACCACGGATCAAGGGCAACTCACGCTCCAGTTGCTTAACGCGATCACGAAGTCGCGAAAGCAAGGAAAGCTCCTCTACCCTGGAGCAGGATGGTGCCATTGTATCCTCAAGAGATGGAGAGTCCGGGGTTCCCCCCACAGGGCCACTTGACGCACCCTACCAAAAATCAAGCCAGAGGCAAAATTAGGCGACCAACTCAAAAGTCAAAAGTAACAGGTGCATTCAGGATCAATAAAAGTATCTACAAACACATTCGCCAACAGGCATGTTCTCCAATCAAAAGAGCAAGTTCATCAGCTATTACAAGGAACTAACTATAGAGTAGCTGGCTTCTTCGACTTCGATGACCTCGGGGGCTTCATCAAGTCCGTGGCAGTATCAGATGCCACTGACTTTCCGCCGGCCCTTGAGGCCGAAGTTTTCGCTGCCTTCTTCGCGCGATTGAGCTCCTCTGAATACTTGGCAACATTGTTTATCAAGGAATGGCATATTTGGCACAGGCAGTCGCAAAGGGAGCGAATACTACCTGCTGACCATCCGCGCCAACAGGCATCGTCTTCGACACCGCAGAGGGATCCACTTTGACTCTGTGGGCTTGCACCATGGCAAGCGACATGGTCGCGCCAGCTGCGCGGAGGGAATTCTTGTACGTGGAGGGCACACCCCCAGCGAGTGACTCCACCAGCTCCTCCACATTGTCGACCAGCTCCGCCTTCGGCATCAGCTCCTCCCGGAGGCGACTCAGGGTGGCCTTGGCTTTGTACAACGTATTTTGGACAGCGGCGCTACGATCTTCGACCGCAGATACCGCGCCCGCCAGAGCGTCATCGCGACCAAGAGCTTGTGGATCAAAACTCAAGCCGCCAGCATCTACACCAAAATACACACACAGATCAAACTTCTAATGCCACCGGCACTACAGAGGAATAGAAGAACATCAATAAAATATCTACCAAGTAAAGGTACCTGAGAGGGCCTTGGCGGCGAAACGATTGCTCTTGAACAACTACTCACGGCGCAAAGGAGGCACGCAGATCCTCTTCGCAGGCTTCATCACGAGCGATTGCCTCGTCGCGCCCTTCACGGTATGGCCAGCGTCTTCTCCAACGTGGCGACATCACGCAGTAAAGCATTATGCTCGGCTACAGGGCAGTCAAAAATTTGGCTGTCAGTCGATTATACCAAAATACAGAGAAGACGAAAAGAATAAGTATAGAACACTCACTCTCAACCACGCGGTGGCGCGTCTCCAGCATTGCATGCTGGCGACCTATCGCCATCACCTGCTCCGCCACCTGCGCGGCTTCCTTTACAAGGAGCTGTCGCACAAAACAAGGAGTCAGCAGAGGGCAACATAAGGGCGTTGATTGACAAATTATAAAAGAAAGAAAGATATACTTACATGGTCCTCCAGCGACTCCGAAGAAGATTGCCGAACCGTCATCCGAGCAACTACTCGATGCTCCCCTACGTGAGGAGAGCTCGAAGAATTGTGCCCGGAGTGGGCCGCCGCCGGAGGAGAAGGAGCGCGCTCGACCTCTATCTTGGCCTTTGAGGTCGCGACTCCTGATTCCTTCAGAAATTCGACGTCGCCAGAAGATGACGACGCCTCTTGACTGCAAGACAAAATCCGCACTTAGAAAGGGCAAACTCCAGGGCAAATCCAACAAGAAGAAAAAAAGAGAAGAATGAACGCACTAGTAAACCTACCAGTCAAATATGTCAAGATCAAATGTGGCCTCTGTCGACTCCGACGAAGACTCCTTGGGCAATCACATCTTCTTACGAGAAGACGGTGCCACAGCCCTCACAGGAACGGCGGGAATTGGCGACTCCGCGCCAACAGCCGCGCCTCCTAGAGTTGAAGGAGTCGACGCGTCGGAATCCCCGCTACGCGAACGCTTGCGAGTATCCGGACTTTCAGACTCGGGGGCTTCCTCTTCCACATCGGAAGGGACAGTCGACTCAGACTCGTCCTCTTCCAAAGCTTCACGAGGAATAATCCCCTCAGGGAGGGGAGGCATGCAAGGCGACACCGCCCACTCCTGCATACAAAAAGTAAAACAGATAAGCAACAGAAGACGCAATCGAGAAAATAAGCTACTACATAGCACAACCATACCTCAGGAGGAGGATTCGAAGCATCGAAAGGAGGAACGACTGGCTCGTTCGGAAGCACATCCTTGAGGGTATACTTCGTGACCAGTCGCACCCTCTTATCTACCTCACTCGCGGACATGCCATCAGCAGACACGCGAGTGGGATCATCAGTGCCACCCCATTGGAACATGGGATGGACCCTGGCCTGGAGAGGCTGGACGCGACGACGCAGCTAAGTCCTGACAAGGGCGCATCCTCCCTCTTCCACGCCTATGCGACTCTCGAGGTCGCAGACACGCTGATATAACACGTCTGTTTCCGCGAGTTTGGAAGGCATGATCACGTTCTTCCAAGAACGCATCTTCTTGCAGGGAGTCGCGGGATCGAAGGGCACGAGTCCAAAGTGCTCGTCCTTGGCCTTCTGGTCGCGCACATAGAACCATTTGTCCCTCCATCCCTGGACGGACTTGGTGAGCTTGATATCGAAGTTGGTGGCGGAAGGGTCAACATGGATTCCGCAACCACCTACGTCATAAACTAAAGAGCCAGATGCGAACTGACGCTTCAATTTAAAGATGCATTTGAAAAGACCAAAGTGCGGCTCAATTCCGAGCCAGCACTCGCAAAGAGTGATGAAACAAGTGATGTGAAGGAGAGAATTTGGGGACAAATGATGGAGCTGGAGCCCATAGAAACAAAGAAGACCCCGAAGAAAGGGGTGAAGAGGCAAGGAAAGACCACGAATGATGAATGCAAGAAACATCACTCGATAACTAGCGGGAGGCACAGGAATGGTCTCACCGCTGGGGACGCCTTGAATCGGCTGCCAGAAATCACTCCGTCTTGGCGAAGAAGACGGAGATCCGACGCCTTGATAATAGAGGGGCGCCATGCGCCATTGGTCACACGGGTGCCCGCGACCTTCTTCTTCCCTGCGGCGGCACTGGTGACGGCAGCAGCGGAGCCACCCTTCTTCTTCGCTGCAGCGAGGGTGGCCGCGGAATCAGCGGCAGCGCCTCCCTTCTTCTTCCCCATTGCACGGCGGCGATGAGAACGAAGGAAATAGCTTGGTAACGAACGGAGCTGGTCCAGCGTCGTGGGGAAGATGAGCACAGAGGAAAGCAAAAAAGCAAACGGCAATGGCGATGGCAGCAAGGAAGAAAGAGCACAGATGGGAAATTACCGACGCAACATCGCTACTTAACCCCTGGAAGATGCAATCCAACGACTGACAAAAACCCTATTGGACATGTGGCACACATCACGTAGGACACGTGGAGAAGAGGAAGCGCGAACCGTCCCCCCACTTCTACCATTATGCGCGGAAATCGAGGAGGCACAGTTAAAAATAAGATTACACACGCCCAGTCAAATCAAAGTCAGAAAGTGGAGCCCACCGCTCGTCACGTCCCGTCAAAACCGCTCACGCGGGCAACTAAGGTCATACAAGCGTCAGCACTGACGTCACCAAGGCTATGCAGTGGAAAACTTCGACTATTTTTAGTCCTTGCTGGAGTCTTCGACTCCACCAAGCACTCGGGGGCTACTCCCATAGGGAGCGCTGGCCATGCACCCTACGACTTTCTTTTTCTTGTTGCAGGAACATGGACAATCACAAAAGCAAACCCAACCACTCGAAACATAGTTCGATTATGGACATGTTTTACTCCCATAGGGAGCTCCGGAAACAAGCAGGCAAAAGACGACAGCAGTCGTGAAAATATTTTAGTATCTGCCTGAGTCATCGACTGAAACAAGCAGGCAAAAGATGACAGCAGTCGCGAAAGTGTTTTAGTACCCGTCTGAGTCATCGACTGAACAAGCAAGCAAAAGACGACAGCAGTCACAAAAGTTCTTTAGTCCCTGCCTGAGTCTTCGACTCAACCAGGCACTCGGGGGCTACTCCCATAGGGAGTGCTGGCCGCGCACACTATGATTATTTGTGCAAGAAAAACTGTGTGTTGATAACATCCACACTTGAAACTCATGGTGACACCGCCTCATAATTTTTCCCCACAAAGAGACTGCGTCTCCTGGGTTACCCGAATCGTCTCCGCGATGATAAAATTCGGATGCCGCGCCTACGGCGTGAAGGTAAGACCTGAATAAGGCCTGGCAACACATTTAACTGCACACTGCCAGAAGCATATCCGTGCCTACTGGCGCGATGAACATGCCTTGACGGACGCGTCAAGTGCTCACACCCATATAACTGGAATTCGACTCCTGTAAGACCTCCGCGGCCTGAGTCGAATTACACCAACACTTTTCCGGATTCGAGTCCCGGGACTCGAATTTGAGTAGATTGCGTTGTTTCACCCTAAGGTGGTTAACTGATACCGATACTTCGGTTATATTAGGCACGTATATCAACAATCCATATGACACAAATAAAAGCAATCGAAATGTACTCATTTAGGCACTCGAAGGCTTCAAAAGTCCCCAGTCGAATCTGCGATTCCACTGGACACTCGGGGGCTACTAACATGGGTATACCCTACAGGTACTCGAGCTTGGTATATACGGTCCAAATACATACAGGCCCACGGTGTCGCCAAGGCCCGGAGGGAGGGACTCGGGCAACCTATGGACTCTCGATTGCTTGAAGAACAAGAAGAAGCTAAAGATAGAAAGTTTGAAGGGGAAAACCCTAACTTGTAACCGACTCGACCTGCTACCTGAGACCTAGCCTATCTATATAAAGGCTAGGAGGGGGCGGCGAGGAGGACATACGCAACCCTAGTTTCCACAACCCTCGCCAGATTGCATCTGCGCACCATTGTAACTTTCGACTCCTTCGATAATTCCACAAGCAGACAAGCAGGAGTAGGGACCTCTACGAGGCCTGAACCTGGGTAAATCCTTTGTCCCCTGTGTGCTTGTTTGCTAGCCGATAGATGTCTCTAGCGCTCCCTCCTTCTCCAAAACCCAAGTCCATAACAATGGGCATTGACGAGTTAAACCCTCGTCATGTATTCACTCTCTTCTACATGAAAGATGACGCCTACATCCAACAAACATATTATTTCTTTTCTTACCTCCTCTTTCATGTTAGGTTTAAGACATCGCTGAAAGTCTGGAACCGGTTGATCTCCTTCTTCCATGAATATTCTATGGGCGGCTATCGAGGGACTAATCCCCTTCAAGTCACCCATCGAATACCCAAGAGAATTTTGATGCATGCGGATAACCTTCATTAATTTTCCTCCTTTTTCTCTGCAAAGGTTAACACATATAATAACAGGAAATTTATTGGTCTCATTAAGAAACCTATATTTTACTTCATTTGGTAGAGTTTTAAGGATTGGAGGAGGAATAGCCTCGTCTCCTTTCCTTATGGGTTCTTCATATTTTTGATTAATCTAGATGTCCACCTGAGGTGTGGAGTCAAGATAATCATCCATTTCATATTTTTCTATGTCCTAGAGGATATTTATTATTATTGACTAAACTTCTTGCTAAATCATCATCGGGAGTCTCGATGACTATTGAGGTGATGATATTACCTTCTTCCTCACGTTCGTACTCATCATCATCCAATTCTTCAATAGCCGGCTTATGGTCAAATTTGGAGAAATTGAAATCCATTTTCTCTTCACCAAACTTGAGGGACACAATTTGTCTCTTGCAATCTATGTTTTCTCCTGCAGTATTTATAAAAGTTCTTCCAAAAATGATGGGATGATAAACATCAGTAGGCATATCAATAAGTACAAAATCAATGGGGTATTTGTATGGTCCAACACAAATTGGAACATTTCTAATTATTCCCATGGGGACTCTAAGTGTTTTATCTACAAGCATTATAGTCAAGTCCGTATCTTCCAGTTCAGCTGGAGTTAATTCATTTTGAATTTTAATAAAAATTGAAAGGGATAACATTAACAGCTGTATCGATATCACAAAGGCCATAATAGGAAGTTCCTCCGAAAGTGCAAGGGAGAATAGGCGATGGCTCCAAAATTGGCCATCTTCTACCATGTTTAAACATTGTTTTTAGTCAAGCAATTGCCAAGAAACTCTCAATCCTTGCCATTAATGACTAATAATTGCAAAGATATGCAAAACCTCTCTTTAAATTATGTTGTGCAGGAAATCACGGATTTTAATGCGAAATCAGGAGTCATAATGAAGGTTTTTGAGGAAGTCCACACGACCAAGTAATTGGGAAGCCATCCCAGGGTGTCAGCAAGCTTAACGACCACTGGTACGGGCAGGGCCCGCCCGTAACAGGTGGCGTTAACTTCGTCTCATCAAACCCTATGACTTTCATGAAGACGCCTATATATTTTGAGGCTCCAGCCATTGGCCTGAGAGCCGCCATTCTCAGATTACATCACAACACCACTGAAGGAGATCCACACCATTGTTCATCCATTGTTCATCACTTCCACCATCCATCCCATCCACTAGCCATAGCCATTGCTTTGTACTTTAGATCTCCTTGTGATTTAGTGACCATTGTAAGAATATTTGATTTCAATCTAAGTATTTGTATGATGTTTTCTATCTCCGATCTATTTGTTATGAGTGAGTAGTCCTCACAGGCCGTAGGTTGGGGAGAAACCTCGCAGCGATTACATACATCTAATTCAAGGGAGTATTGTATTTTGTTTGCAATTGAGATTTGTATCTTTTGTTTCTTTGTCTCTTGTCTTGATCTGTGGACTTGTAGGTACCCAAGATCCCATAGATTGATAAAGGCTTGAGGTGGGATACTTGGCAAGCGGCGATCTCATAGGAACCCTAGTGACAGAAAGGGTAATACGGTCTTCGCTTAGCGACCCATTCGGGATCACAACAACATCACCACTTAAAGCTTTGACCTATGTTTTACACTTAATAATCGTTTGTAGCCTGTTGCTTCGGTGTGCACTCGGTTGGATGAAAAGACTAATGCTATGCCCGCTGCATCACGAGGGCTCTAGTATATTAGGATATGTTGCCCACAAGAGATTATCTCCATTCAAACATTACACATGACTATGCTTATTATCATATTTTATCCCATATGATGTGCAGCTGTAGGTGGATCTTCGACCTTGGCCTATCTCCATCCATTGATTCAACCCATTATAAAGTAAACTAGATTGGTCCGGTAAACTAAGGTAAAATGAACAAACAAAGTCTTGTAGACGTGTCCTTTTTATTTACTTTTAGCATTGCTTTCTGAGGTTTGATTAAACCTAGGTATTCTAGGGAAAAAGCTATTATACTACATCTGTGAATCCAGATCGAAGGTATCAACCCTTTTTCTGGCGCCGTTGCCGGGGAAGAAATTTTGCTATCCTGGTGAGGTCACTAGAGACCTTGTTTTTAGTTTTATTATTAGTTTGTAGTTTAGTTATTGTTATTAGTTTACTTTCTTGTTATCTATTTGAAAAACCAAAAAAATCAGTTACTTGTTATTCGATTTCATTACTTAAAAATACCCAAAATATAAGAGCCATGGATCAAAAGAGTTTAGGGGAGTATGCTACTCCCACTGATGATTTTATTCGTGCACCTATCACCCAGCCCGCAGTTGATGTGGAAACATATGAAATAAAGCCTAATCTTTTAAGTTTGGTGCAACAAAACCAATTTGGGGGCTCATCTGCTGAAGATTCGGTTTTGCACTTAAACACTTTCACTAAAATTTGCGACATGATGTGTATAAGGATGTAGATCCAAATGCTGTTAAAGTAAGATTTTTTGCTTTCTCTCTGAGAGGAAAGACTAAGGATTGGTTGCTAGCTTTACCAAAGGGCACTATGAAATCTTGGGAGGAATGTATTAATTTGTTTATGACTAATTTTACCCCCAGCTAAGACTATGCAGCTAAGATCCAACATTAGAAGCTTTAGACAAGAAGACCGTGAGCCACTAGCTCTTGCGTGGGAAAGGATGAAAGAAGCCATAATGGACTGTCCTAGTCATGGAATGGAAGAGTGGCTTATATTACATTTGTTTTATAATGGTCTTAACCCAATGTCTAAGTCTATGCTAGATACTGCAGCAGGAGGAACAATCATGGCAAAGCAAGTGAGTGTTGTAAAGAAGTTACTTGATGATATGCAAAACAACCATGCCCAATGGCATGTGGAAAGAACCTCTAAGAGAGTAAGTTCAATTACTGAGGTAAATAATGAAGAGCTTACATCTAAGGTAGACGAGCTGCTTAGCATAGTAAAGGGTAAAGAAGATACCCATGTTAATGCTATCGCTACCGAGTTAATGATGTTAATTTTATAGCTTGCACTCCTTTTAATCCTGCATGGAAAAATAATTATGCTTCTAATGTTCAAAAATATCATTCTAATCCTGTAGGAGCTCCTTATAATAATTATGATAACACTAATGGAGCAAAGCATGACAATATCTCGTTTGATCAAACTGTTAGAACCTTTATACAAACTCAAACCAAGCAAAATAATATGCTTATTAAAATCACGGATAACCATGAAAGAAGTATAGGAAAATTATCTAACCAGGCCGTTGCAATTAGAAATGATATGCAGACTCTATAGGAAAGGACAAAGACCACGGAGGCTCAACTAGGTAAGGTAGCTGAGAGCCAAGCTGTCATACTAGCAAAGTTTGCTAGAAAACCCAAGCCAAATCCGGTAGAAGACCTCAAAATGATGAGGGTGATAACTAATGAAGAGAAACCTGAAGAGCTGGATTATAGCAACGCACCAACACCAGAATATACCATGGAAGATCTACTGAAGATGATCACCATGAAGAATCTAGGTATAGAACAAGGTAATTATGCTATGTACCAACAATTTATACAGCAAGTAGCATCTAAAGTTCTAGATTTAGAGATGGAGTATAAAAGACTAGCTGAAAAGCTTCTAGCTAAGCTAGATGATATATTTGAGCCCATTATTAAAATTAAGTTGGGAGTCAATGAGATATCCACACTTTGTGATCTTGGTGCGAGTGCCTCAACAATTTCCAAAAGCTTATTCGACAAATTAAACTAGGGGCCATTTGTTAGTACTGATTTGAGACTCCATCTAGTTGATTCAACTTATAAACAAGCTATTGGGATTAAAGAAAATATGTTAAAATTAAAGGTAGTCCCGCTCTTATTGATCTTGTTATTGTGGACATGCCTGAAGATCCCAAAGCACCTATAATTCTAGGTAGGCCATTCCTAAGAACTATTAAAGCTTTGATTAATTTACATGAGGGGAATGTGAGAATAGGGCTACCATCTATAGATCCTTTTATAGTCCACTTCCCTAGCAAAAAGAAGGCCAAGCCTAATGATGATGATGGTGTAATTACTTTAAAAGTCAACTATTTCAGAGTGGGGTATTCCACTTCTTAAACCTAAATGATTGCCATCATGGTCAAGCTAATTGACCTTAACTAGAAGTGCTTCATGGGAGGCAACCATGTGAATAATTTTTTATGTGTTAATTTTGTTTTGTTTTTAATAAAGAGTGTTCAAGAAGACCTTGGGGAGAGAGGAGAAGAAATAAGGTAATCCTCTATATTTTATTTTACTAACACATGGCCTAAGAAGTATTGCTGATCCTTTATAGAGTATATTTGGTGTTATTTTGTCCTTTGATAAGATGTGCAAAGGCACACGGAGCTTCTAATCAAAATTTTAAGTTTTGTAGCTCATAGTGCTCTTAACGATCACTGGTATGGCCGGAAGTGACCGTACCGTGCGCCCGTACCACATCGAACCGAAGGAAGATAGAATTTTTGATTTTTGCCATAGGTACCAGTGCTCTTAATGACCACTGGTATGACCGAACGCGCCCGTACCACCCGCTCGTACTGTACCCTCGAGCAAATATCAGATTTTAAGTGAAGACTCGGAGCCAATAACAACCAGCAATGCGTGCAGCGACTGCATGCAGGTGCTGCACGAGTGCACCGTGCCACACCCCCAAGGTATATCACCCGGTATGGGTGGGCTCTAGCCGTACCGCCCGCCCAAACCACGTACGCAGCCGCCATATTCAGCCTGAGGAGGTAACCTAAAATCACCCAAAACAAATCTTTCTCTTTCTTCTTCCTCCAAACTCAAAACCACCTCCATTGGATCTTCAAATTTACTAAATATTTCTTCGATTCCTCGCACTCATTCGATCTAAGGTATGATTCTCCTCCGATCCTCAACTTATTTGTGCAAAAGCTCCACTCAATCTTTCATCATTGTCAATCTAGACTTAGGTATTGTTTTTGATTCAATCTTGATATTGAGCATGCTTAGTATTGTTTTAGAGGAGTTTATTTTGTAGTTAATGTAGAGAATCACTTATTCTATGTTTCTATTGGACCAAAAAATTCATTAGCAATTCTATTTACTTTATCTTATTTTTATTATTAGATGAACACAAGGAGCCATACACATGGGATGGCTACAGAATCCTCCGCACCACCCATTGATATGTTGACCCCCGAGTCACTTGGTATCGAGTTCACCGAGGAGTTTCAGCTTAACCATTTCAATCGTCTCAAGCTCTGAGAAATCAAGTCCACCAAGTGGTCGTGTCCTTATATCCTGAACCAACTTGGTGTTCATGCTAATTTCGATTTACTTTGCAACAATGTTGGTTTGTATGATTTTGTCTTTCAGGATGTTGCCACGTATCGCTGCTTGACGGTTGAGTTCTTCAGCACCTTTGCACACACAGTGGATCCTTACAGTTGTACTGAGGAACAAAGGCCTAGAGCTGATCGCATCAAATTCCGCCTTATGAACTGTGAGTACACTTTGACACTCAGCCAATGGGCTCAATGCTTTGGGTTTGCCAACAACATCACCGATGTGTGCACAACTACTTTTGTTTTAAATCCTTCCCCTATACAATACTTTAATTTAATGAAGGTTCATGGAAACACACCCAAGGGGAACCAAATTGATCACCCTGCTATTTGATATTTATTTTATGTGATTGCTAACACTTTGCAGGCACGTGGCGAGTTTACTAGAGTTAATGAGGAGGACATGTTGATCCTCGCAAAAGCTGCTATTACTAATTGTAACTTAACACCAAATTTGGGTGCTCTTCTCGTGTTTTACCTTAAGCATCAGGCTCTTAAATCTCGAGGACCCATATGTGGAGGAGGAGTTGTGACCGTTCTTGCATGCACACTTTGCATCAACCTAGGTAACATCCAACGGTCTTTCTACTCTAAGAGCATGTGGCATGGTTTCTAAGACTCATGGTAGATACTTTTTGATATACCTAGAGCGGATCACTCGATCCTAGCTCCTTTGCCTAATTTTTTATTCTCTATCAAGGATGGCCGTTTGCGTTTTGATGCACAGGTTGAAGCTAACCTACCCCTACAAGAAATACCTATGGGAGGAGGAGAAGATGAAGAAGTGGAACAAGGAGGACCTGGACAAGATGAGCAGCCACCAAACTGCTACACCACCTATTAAGACATCTATGCACTCGAAGGAAATATCCAAAATATGAACAACCTCTCCATCATCCTTTGAGATGCTACTACAAGCCTCGCCACCCAGTTCCACGATTGTAACAGCCAATGGAACATGGGAGACTATCCACCGCCACCACAATGAGCAAAAAAAGGGCTTGTAAAAGCCCGAGCTTGGGGATGTGTTCCCCTGGAAAATTTATTTGTGTAATAACAAGGTTGTACTCTAGCTCCTTGGGAGTTTTGAAACACTCATGTTGGTTTGTTCCAACACTTTGCTTTTTTACTTTGCTTTTTAGTTTGTTTTTGTTTTCATTTGTTTTTCTTTTATTAAAACCCTTGCTTGGTCGCAAGTTCTTTTCTATTCTTTAAATCTCTATCCTTGAAAATACAAAACGATTTTTCATTCTTCCTTTTTTGTAAATGTGGATTCGCACTTTGCCTGTTTGCTTTATTATTATTATGAGAGTAATCGTGTTTGAGTTTTGAAGGAACACATTCCTATAAGGAAGAGGATCATGAAGTCACTTATGAGAGGTATGTCCTACGTCTCCCACTTATGAAGTTTGAGTTGTTTATCTTAGTTGGTTGATTTGCTAAGATGCCATGCTAGTGGGAAGTAATTTAATATGGTTAGAGTAAGGCTTTTTATTAGTATGATGATTACTTGTTGAAGCTCTTGCTCTAGTTCTTTTAGTTAATCGAGTCTTGTCTTGGAAATAATATTTCCAAACAAGTACAATAAAAATTATGAAATTTACAACTTGTTTGATGAATGATTGTCTTGAGAGTATACCCTTCAAGATACTTAACCCCATAGATATTTTGATAGTCTTGACGACACTCATGAAAGGATTTGTTTGATTGAAATAAAGTCTAGTGGTAATTGTGATTCATGCCAAAGCTAACCTTGTGGATCAAACCGTGGTACTAGCTCAAAAAAAAGACAAAGAAGTGAGACAACCTTGTTCTATGTCTCTAATGCAAACCTTTGGGATGCCAACAACTCTGCTAGCTTTTGAATGATCTATGGTATAACCCCGAATTTCAGCTATGAGTTGATGACATAAGTGGCATACATGTCAATATATGGGAAAAAGTATTGGCACTCTCAAAGGTTGTGTAAACACTTGCAAAGGAAACATTCAGTGATCCTTGAAAGAATAAAAAAAAGATATCTATGAGGATCCACATAACAAGTCCTTGGCATGGTCTCATTACTACTTTCCGAGTTTTTCTTGAAAATAATGATTGGATTAGAAGTGTTTTTGATAGACTTGATCTATTGATATGGGTGTAAATAAGACACTTCATTATTATGCTACTTAGGACATGAAACTCTCTTACTCAATTATGCTATTTAAACATCCTAGTGTTCCTTGGCAAGTTGAGAGTTAATTAGAAGATGGATTGATTGCTACACTTCTAGTTACTTATACTTATATTAAACTTTACTTTGATTGTCTTGACTTACCGAACCTTGTATAGTATTCTTGTCATCTCTCTAACTTTGATAAGACTTGCAAATGAATGAAGTGCTGAGCGCATATGAGTACCAACCATAAGTGAATTCTCATTCTCATTGTTTCAAGTTTAAACGCTGAATTCCTTATAGTTCTTTTGGTTCTTCTTGCTTGAGGGCAATCAAGGTTTGAGATTTGGGGAAGTTGATGGCTCCAAAATTGGCCATCTTCTACCACGTTTAAACATTGTTTTTGGTCAAGCAATTTCTAATAAACTCTCAATCCTTGCCACTAATGACTAATAATTGCAAAGATATGCAAAACCTCTCTTTAAATTATGTTGTGCAGGAAATCACGGTTTTTGATGGGGATATGCCAAATGGGGTATACCCAGCAGGACGTTTCGACTGAACCTAGGCCTATGTGAGTGGGCCTGCAAGACGGCGCCTAGAATGCGACTGAAGAGGAAGCTTGGTGACTAGAAGCTAGAGGCCCAGAAGTATAGTTAGGCCTAGTCAGATTAGGTTAAATCCTCTGAATCCCTAACTGATTCAGTTGTATATCTGTAAACTCTAGCGAGGTACCCCCTATATTGTTGGATCCGCAGCATAGAAAACAAAAAAATTCCTACGGTGTGAACTACACGCCAAGATCTATCTACTAGGTACAAAGCAAACGGGTGGACATACATCCATAGAGAACTTACCCTCGAAGACAACGAGCTTTGTTAACGAGTAGGAACTCGTGCTTGATGTAGTCGTACACTTGCCGATCTCAAGATCGTGAGGAAGTCCGAGCGCCGCAACTCAGCAGCGCATCCGCATTCACACACACGTTCAAGCCACCGGACAACCTCCACCTCCTCGCTCCAGCGATCCAGCGGAAGCAGCAACTCCTTCTAGACGAAATGCCACCGGGAACATGTATCTCGCTAATCCGAGACCATGGGGGAATAATTCTAGAGGGGGAGAGAGATCCTTCACAAGGAGGTGTGAGGATGAAGGAGGAATGGATGGCCTTTTATAGGAGGAGGGTGCCCCTCTCTCCATGGCAGCGCATGGGGGTGACCCCTCACCTTCCCCATTCATGTGGTGGTAACTCCTCCACATTAAAATGCCTCTTCACATTCCCTTTTAAAGTCTCCACTTTAAATGCATTAAGTTTCTCCAAATTTAATGCTCTCTCATTTAATAAAACTCTTTTATTAAATTTATTCAGAATTTTGTTAAATACTTTAATTAACAAACATTCACATATAGCCCCTTGCAATATTTCAATATCTCATGCAAAACCACCTTCTGCAATTTCACCCGAAACAATTTCCGGTTTCTATTGAAACAATTCCTGCGCTTTGCAATTCTTTCGTCTGAAACATATGTGCTCCAAAATGGTGTCCGATAACTCTTAAGTGTGCCACCCTACGGTTCACGAATAATGCAGACATGATCGATACTCTTCTCCGATCAATAATCAGCAGCTGACACGGAGATCCGTCTTGACTCCTACACATTCGACGATTACTCCTGTGATCGTGAGAACCTTTAACGCTTGTAACTAAATCCCTTTGTCTCTCGATATATTACATGTCCGAGATTCGATCATCGGTATCTCCATACCTAGTTTGATCTCGTTACCGACATGCACTCTTTTCTCGTTCCCGTGATATAACATTCTAGTGATCACATCACTTGCTTGCAAGCTATCCTAATGTGATATCACCGAGAGGGCCCAGAGTATATCTATCCGTCATCTGGATTGAAAAATTCCACTCTTGATCCATGAGCCTCAACATAACACCTTCGTAGTACTGAACCCATCTTTATAGTCACCTGTTACGGTGTGACGTTTGATGTTATCAAGATACTCTTTCGGTGTTAGCAATTAACATGATCTCATGGTCTAAGGATAAAGATTACCGTATGATGTTATGGCAATATAAACACAATGACTTGATCGTAATGCTATACTTCGGATGAGTGTTCATCACATCATTCCACCAATGGTGTGACCTTGTTATTAACAACATCCAATGTCCATGATCAGGAAACCTTGATCATCTTGTTAATCAACAAGCTAGTCTATAAGAGAGGCATGACTAGGAACCCTTTTTGTTTATTAAACACACATGTATTGATGTTTCCTATCAATACAATTATAGCATGCAAAATAAACATCTATCATATACAAGGAATACATAATAACAACTTTATTATTGCCTCTCAGGGCATATTTCCTTCAGTCTCCCACTTGCACTAGAGACAATAATCTAGTTCACATAGTGATAAATCTAACACCCATGGAGTTCTGGTGTTGATCATGTTTTGCCCTAGGGAGTACTTTAGTCAATGGATCTGCTACATTCAGGTCAGTGTGCACTTCTAAATCTTTATATCTCCATCCTTGACATGCTCGCGGATGGAGTGAAACCGACGCTTAATATGCTTGGAATTCTTGCGAGACCTTGGTTCCTTTGCGTTGGCTATGGCTCCATTGTTGTCACAATAGATCACCATCGGGTCCAACAAGACCGGGAACCACACCCAGTTCCGTAATGAACTCTTTCATCCAAACAGCTTCCTGCGCTGCTTCTGAAGTAACAACATATTCCGCCTCCATTGTTGATCCAGCCACCACAGGCTGTTTGGAGCTCCTCCAACTAACTGCTGCTCCATTCAAGAGAAATACATATCCAGATTGAGACTTAGAGTCATCCGGATTAGTGTCAAAGCTAGCATCGACATAACACTTAGCGACTAGCTCTTCTTCACCTCCGTATATAAGAAACATATCCTTAGTTCTTCTCAAGTACTTAAGGATATTCTTGACCGCTATCCAGTGTTCCGAACCTGGATCAGATTGGTACCTACTAGTCAAACTAATAGCATGTGCCACATCCGGTCTTATACATAACATGGCATACATTATAGAGCCTATGGCTGAGGCATAGGGGATCTTATCCATTATCTCTTTCTTCCGCCGAGACGGACTTTTGAGTCTTACTCAATGTCTTGCCTTGCAACATAGGTAAGAACCCTTCTTACTTCCGTCCATATTAAACTTCTTTAATATCTTATCAAGGTATGTACTCTGCGATAGCCCAATTAGGCGTCTTGATCTGTCTCTATAGATTTTAATGCCTAATATATATGAAGCTTCACCAAGGTCCTTCATCGAAAATTTGCTGTTTAGATAACTTTTAACACTGTTTAAAAGATCTAAATCATTTCCAATCAATAATATGTCATCCACATATAATATCAGAAATGCCACATTGCTCCCACTCACTTTCTTGTAAATACAAGCTTCTCCATAAGTTTGGACAAATCCAAACTCTTTGATCACCTCATCAAAGCGGATTCCAACCGTGATGCTTGCTTCAGTCCATAGATGGATCGCTGAAGTTTGCACACCTTATTAGCATCCTTAGGATCGACAAAACCCTTAGGTTGTATCATATACAACTCTTCTTCAATCTTACTATTGAGGAGCAGCGGTTTTGACATCCATCGCCATATTTCATAATCGAAATATGCAGCAATTGCTAACATAATCCTAATCGACTTAAGCATCGCTACGAGAGAATGTCTCTTCGTAGTCAACTCCTTGAATTTGAAACCCCTTTGCGACAAGTCGAGCCTTATAGATGGTCACATTACCATCAACATCAGTTTTCCTTTTGAAAATCCATTTATTCTCAACGGCCTTTGGTCGTGAGGTAAGTCCACCAAGTTCCAAACTTGGTTCGTACATGGATTCCATCTCGGTTCATGGCTTCTAGCCATTTGTTGGAATCCGGGCTCATCATCGCTTCTTCATCGTCGCAGGTCATCCATTTCATCAACCATGAAATTCACAACAGGATTGCCGTGCAGTTCAGGAGGCTGCACGTGTCTGCTTGACTGCGATGTTTGGTAGTGTCCTCTTTCGGAGTTTCATGATCAATATCATTAGCTCTTTCTTCATTAGGTGAATTCAACTCCGAAACAACTTCCAGTGCTGTGCTACTCGCCATTTCATGAAGAGAAGGTTCAATAACATCTTCGAGTTCTACCTTCCGACTACTCACACCTTTCGCGAGAAACTCCTTCTCAAGAAAGGATCCATTCTTGGCAACAAAAACCTTGCCCTCGGATCTGTGATAGAAGGTATACCCAATCGTTTCCTTAGGGTATCCTATGAAGACGCATTTTCCACTTTGGGTTTGAGTTTATCCGGTTGAAGTTTCTTCACATAAACATCGCATCCCCAAACTTTAAGAAATGACAGCTTAGGTTTGTTTCCAAACCATAATTCATATGGTGTCTTTTCAACAGATTTAGATGGTGCCCGATTTAAAGTGAATGCATGTTTCGTGCATAACCCCAAAATAGCGTGGCAAGTCAGTTAGAGACATCATAGATCGAACCATATCCAATAAAGTACGATTCTGACGCTCGACACACCATTACGTTGTGGTGTTCCGAGCGTGAGTTGTGAAACTATTCCACAGTCTTTCATATGTGTGCTAAACTTCGTAACTAAGATACTCTCCTCCACGGTCGGACCAGAAATTTGATCTTTACATTACGATGATTTTCCACTTCATTCTGAAATTCTTTGAACTTTTCAAAAGTTTCAGACTTGTGTTTCATCAAATAGATATACCCATATCTACTCAAATCATCCGTGAAAGTAACAAAATAACGATATCCACCTCGCGCCGACACACTCATTAGTCCACACACATCAGTATGTATGATTTCCAATAGATCTGTCGCCCGTTCCATTGAACCGGAAAACGGCGTTCTAGTCATCTTGCCCATAAGGCATGGCTCACATGTATCAAATGATTCAAAATAAAGTGATTCCAAAAGTCCATCAGAATGGAGCTTCTTCATGCGTTTAACGCCAATATGACCTAGACGGCAGTGCCACATATATGTAGATATATCATTATCAAGTTTAATCCTTTTAGCATCAACATTATGAATATGCGTAATACTGCTATCGAGATCGAACAGAAATAAACCATTCAACATAGGTGCATGACCATAAAAGATATTATTCATATAAATCGAACAACCATTGTTTTCAGACTTAAATGAATAACCACTTTGCATCAAACACGATCCGGATACAATGTTCATGCTCAGTGCAGGCACCAAATAACAATTATTTAGGTTTATAACTAATCCCGATGGCATATGGAGAGGCAGCGTTCCAACGGCGATCACATCAACTCTTGATCCATTGCCGACCCACATCGTGACCTCATCCCTTGCCAGTTGTCGCTTGTTCCGTAGCCCCTGAACCGAGTTACAAATATTAGCAACCGATCCGGTATCAAATACCTAGGTGCCACTGCGAGTACTAGTCAAGTACACATCAATAACATGTATATCACATATACCTTTGTTTGCCTTGCCGGACTTCTTGTCCGTCAAATACTTGGGGCGATTCTTCAATGGCGATCCCTTGCAATAGTAGCACTCGATTATCGGACTTAGGGCCAGCTCGGGGTTTCTTTTCAGGTGTGGCAACAGACTTGCCACCCTTCTTTCCCTTGTGCTTGCCTTTCTTGTCCTTCTTGAAACCGGTGGTCCTATTGATCATCAACACTTGATGTTCTTTCCTAATCTCCACTTTTGCAGTGTTAAGCATTGATAGAAGCTCTGGAAGAGACTTCTTCATGCCCTGCATATTGTAGTTCATCACGAAGCTCTTGTAGCTAGGTGGCAGAGATTGGAGAACATGATGTATGCCTAAGTCAATGGGAATCGTTATTCCCAAGGACACAAGCTTATCGGCGTACCCAGACATTTTGAGTACGTGCTCACTAATGGAGCTGTTTTCCTCCATCATGCAGCTAAAGAACTTTTCTGTAGCATTATAACTCTCTACGGCAGCATGGGTATCGAAAATCATTTTCAATTCTCCCATGGTATCAAAGGCATTGCCATTTTCGGAACGCTTTCGAAGTTCTGGCTCTAGCCCATACAGTATGCCGCAATGAACTAAGTTGTGGTCCTCCTGACGAGTTATATAGACGTTATTTTCCTCGTCAGGGGCATTAGGAGCTGGTGGGGGGCCTAGTGGCGCATCTAGCACATATTGCTTTTGTGCAGCAGTGAGGAGAATCCTCAAATTCATAGCCCAGTTGGTGAAGTTGCTACCATTCGCAGCAAGTTTCTCTTTCTCCATGAACACATTGAAATTAAAAGCAGGTGGTGCCATCTACAACAAAATTTGTAAAGTATATTTAGACTAAGTTTATGATAGATTGAGTTCAACTAATCCAAATTACTAATGAACTCCCACTCAAAAATGACATCCCTCGTGTCGTTTTGGTGATTACATGAACCAAATCCACTACACCAAGTCCGATCATCACGTGAGTCGGTGTAGCTTCAAAGGCGAGCATCTATATGGGCATCATATCAACTATATGACTCATGCTTAACCTTTCGGTCCGTGTTCCGAGGCCATGTCTGTACATGCTAGGCTCGTCAAGTAAGAACCTTAGTATTTGCGTGTGTAAAACTGTCTTGCACCCATTGTATGAAAGCGTAGAGTTGAAAACACCCGATCATCACGTGATGCCTCAAAACACGATCCACAAAACGGTGCATACTTAAGGAAGAACACATTTTATCTTGATATCTAAATGAGGGATCATCTTATAATGCTACCAAACACGCCAAACTATCAGTATAAGATGCTAACATCTAATGTGTGAAGTGAGATGATATGGTCCATGCATTTGATCTCTATCATTTGCATCGTGGTATGATCTCTATAATTCCTTTGTGTGTAAGGCCAAGGTCTATGGAACTTACACGTTAAGTGAGTTGTAAGAGTATCTATCATACATCTACTTACAACAATACCATATCAAAACACTAGCCCAGCAACGATCTAAACTAGACGCCTCTAATTTATCAATTGCAAGTTTTACGTGGCTTAGGGCTTTCGGAGATAGAACCTGTCTAACCTACGAACATGAACCACAATGAGGATAACCAAGTTATTAGCAACTCATTGTAAATCAGATATTGACTATAATAGGAGAGACAGACACCCACCAGCCACTTATGCAAAACAAGTTGCATGTCAGTCGTGGAACCGGTCTCATGTACGATGACATGTAAGGTTGGTCCGGGCCGCTTCATCCCACTATGCCACCAATATCCAAAGTACATAGAAGATGCAATAACATGATCATCATCGCCCACATATAAACATATGTGTACTACCCGTGCAAAGCACCTACGCATAGATCAGGCTCGATACCCTTTGTTGGGTCCACAGCATAGAAAACAAAAATTTTCCTATGGTGTGAACTACACGCCAAGATCTATCTACTAGGTACAAAGCAAACGGGTGGACATACATCCATAGAGAACTTACCCTCGAAGACAACGAGCTTTGTTAATGAGTAGGAACTCGTGGTTGATGTAGTCGTACACTTGCCGATCTCAAGATCGTGAGGAAGTCCGAGCCCCGCAACTCAGCAGCAAGATCCGCTGACACGCTCAAGCCACCGGACAACCTCCACCACCTCGCTCCAGCGATCCAGCGGAAGCAACAACTTCTTCAGCATTTAAATGCCACCGGGAACATGCATCTCGCTAATCCGAGACCATGGGGGAATAATTCTAGAGGGGGAGAGAGATCCTTCACAAGGAGGTGTGAGGATGAAGGAGGAATGGATGGCCTTTTATAGGAGGAGGGGGGTGCCCCCTCTCTCCATGGCCGGCGCATGGGGGGGGGTGACCTCTCACCTTCCCCATTCATGTTGTGGTAACTCCTCCACATTAAAATGCCTCTTCACATTCCCTTTTAAAGTCTCCACTTTAAATGCATTAAGTTTCTCCAAATTTAATGCTCTCTCATTTAATAAAACTCTTTTATTAAATTTATTCAGAATTTTGTTAAATACTTTAATTAACAAACATTCACATATAGCCCCTTGCAATATTTCAATATCACATGCAGAACCACCTTCTGCAATTTCACGAAACAATTTCGGTTTCTATTGAAACAATTCCTGCGCTTTGCAATTCTTTTCGTCTGAAACATATGTGCTCCAAAATGGTGTCCGTAACTCTTAAGTGTGCCACCCTACGGTTCATGAATAATGTAGACATGATCGAGACCCTTCTCCGATCAATAATCAGCAGCGGGACCTGGAGATCCGTACTGACTCCTACACATTCAACGATGACTCCTGTGATCGTGAGAACCTTTAACGCTTGTAACTAAATCCCTTTGTCTCTCGATATATTACATGTCCGAGATTCGATCATCGGTATCTCCATACCTAGTTTGATCTAGATCGACATGCACTCTTTTCTCGTTCCTGATATAACATTCTAGTGATCACATCACTTGCTTGCAAGCTATCCTAATGTGATATCACCGAGAGGGCCCAGTATATCTATCCGTCATCCGGATTGAAAAATTCCTCTTGATCCATGAGCCTCAACATAACACCTTCGTGTAATCGAACCCATCTTTATAGTCACCACATTACGGTGTGACGTTTGATGTTATCAAGATACTCTTCCGGTGTTAGCAATTAACATGATCTCATGGTCTAAGGATAAAGATTACTTCGTATGATATTATAGCAATATAAACACAATGACTTGATCGTAATGCTATACTTCAGATGAGTGTTCATCACATCATTCCACCAATGGTGTGACCTTGTTATTAACAACATCCAATGTCCATGATCAGGAAACCTTGATCATCTTGTTAATCAACAAGCTAGTCTATAAGAGAGGCATGACTAGGAACCCTTTTTGTTTATTAAACACACATGTATTGATGTTTCCTATCAATACAATTATAGCATGCAAAATAAACATCTATCATATACAAGGAATACATAATAACAACTTTATTATTGCCTCTCAGGGCATATTTCCTTCAGTCTCCCACTTGCACTAGAGACAATAATCTAGTTCACATAGTGATAAATCTAACACCCATGGAGTTCTGGTGTTGATCATGTTTTGCCCTAGGGAGTACTTTAGTCAATGGATCTGCTACATTCAGGTCTGTGTGCACTTTACAAATCTTTATATCTCCATCCTTGACATGCTCGCGGATGGAGTGAAACCGACGCTTAATATGCTTGGAATTCTTGCGAGACCTTGGTTCCTTTGCGTTGGCTATGGCTCCATTGTTGTCACAATAGATCACCATCGGGTCCAGCGCACTGGGAACCACACCCAGTTCCGTAATGAACTCTTTCATCCAAACCGCTTCCTGCGCTGCTTCTGAAGTAACAACATATTCCGCCTCCATTGTTGATCCAGCCACCACAGGCTGTTTGGAGCTCCTCCAACTAACTGCTGCTCCGTTCAAGAGAAATACATATCCAGATTGAGACTTAGAGTCATCCGGATTAGTGTCAAAGCTAGCATCGACATAACACTTAGCGACTAGCTCTTCTTCACCTCCGTATATAAGAAACATATCCTTAGTTCTTCTCAAGTACTTAAGGATATTCTTGACCGCTATCCAGTGTTAGAACTCGGATCAGATTGGTACCTACTAGTCAAACTAATAGCATGTGCCACATCCGGTCTTATACATAACATGGCATACATTATAGAGCCTATGGCTGAGGCATAGGGGATCTTATCCATTATCTCTCTTTCTTCCGCCGTAGATGGACTTTGAGTCTTACTCAATGTCTTGCCTTGCAACATAGGTAAGAACCCCTTCTTACTTCCGTCCATATTAAACTTCTTTAATATCTTATCAAGGTATGTACTCTGCGATAGCCCAATTAGGCGTCTTGATCTGTCTCTATAGATTTTAATGCCTAATATATATGAAGCTTCACCAAGGTCCTTCATCGAAAATTTGCTGTTTAGATAACTTTTAACACTGTTTAAAAGATCTAAATCATTTCCAATCAATAATATGTCATCCACATATAATATCAGAAATGCCACATTGCTCCCACTCACTTTCTTGTAAATACAAGCCTCTCCATAAGTTTGGACAAATCCAAACTCTTTGATCACCTCATCAAAGCGGAGATTCCAACTTCGTGATGCTTGCTTCAGTCCATAGATGGATCGCTGAAGTTTGCACACCTTATTAGCATCCTTAGGATCGACAAAACCCTTAGGTTGTATCATATACAACTCTTCTTCAATCTTACTATTGAGGAACGCAGTTTTGACATCCATCTGCCATATTTCATAATCGAAATATGCAGCAATTGCTAACATAATCCTAACTGACTTAAGCATCGCTACGAAAGAGAATGTCTCTTCGTAGTCAACTCCTTGAATTTGTCGAAACCCCTTTGCGACAAGTCGAGCCTTATAGATGGTCACATTACCATCAACATCAGTTTTCCTTTTGAAAATCCATTTATTCTCAACGGCCTTTCGGTCGTGAGGTAAGTCCACCAAGTTCCAAACTTGGTTCTCGTACATGGATTCCATCTCGGATTTCATGGCTTCTAGCCATTTGTTGGAATCCGGGCTCATCATCGCTTCTTCATACGTCGCAGGGTCATCCATTTCATCAACCATGAAATTCACAACAGGATTGCCGTGCGATTCGGGGAGCTGCGTGTCTGCTTGACTCATGAGGTTTGGTAGTGTCCTCTTTCGGAGTTTCATGATCAATATCATTAGCTCTTTCTTCATTAGGTGAAGTCAACTCCGAAACAACTTCCGGTGCTGTGCTACTCGCCATTTCATGAAGAGAAGGTTCAATAACCTCTTCGAGTTCTACCTTCCGACTACTCACACCTTTCGCGAGAAACTCCTTCTCAAGAAAGGATCCATTCTTGGCAACAAAAACCTTGCCCTCGGATCTGTGATAGAAGGTATACCCAATCGTTTCCTTAGGGTATCCTATGAAGACGCATTTTTCCACTTTGGGTTTGAGTTTATCCGGTTGAAGTTTCTTCACATAAACATCGCATCCCCAAACTTTAAGAAATGACAGCTTAGGTTTGTTTCCAAACCATAATTCATATGGTGTCTTTTCAACAGATTTAGATGGTGCCCGATTTAAAGTGAATGCAGCTGTTTCCAGTGCATAACCCCAAAATGACAGTGGCAAGTCAGTTAGAGACATCATAGATCGAACCATATCCAATAAAGTACGATTACGCTCGACACACCATTACGCTTGTGGTGTTCAAGGCGTGAGTTGTGAAACTATTCCACAGTCTTTCATATGTGTGCTAAACTCAGAACTAAGATACTCTCCTCCACGGCCGATCGCACTTGAAATTTGATCTTTCTGTTACGATGATTTTCCACTTCATTCTGAAATTCTTTGAACTTTTCAAAAGTTTCAGACTTGTGTTTCATCAAATAGATATACTCATATCTACTCAAATCATCCGTGAAAGTAACAAAATAACGATATCCACCTTGCGCCGACACACTCATTAGTCCACACACATCAGTATGTATGATTTCCAATAGATCTATCGCCCGTTCCATTGAACCGGAAAACGGCGTTCTAGTCATCTTGCCCATAAGGCATGGCTCACATGTATCAAATGATTCAAAATAAAGTGATTCCAAAAGTCCATCAGAATGGAGCTTCTTCATGCGTTTAACGCCAATATGACCTAGACGGCAGTGCCACATATATGTAGATATATCATTATCAAGTTTAATCCTTTTAGCATCAACATTATGAATATGCGTAATACTGCTATCGAGATCGAACAGAAATAAACCATTCAACATAGGTGCATGACCATAAAAGATATTATTCATATAAATCGAACAACCATTGTTTTCAGACTTAAATGAATAACCACTTTGCATCAAACACGATCCGGATACAATGTTCATGCTCAGTGCAGGCACCAAATAACAATTATTTAGGTTTATAACTAATCCCGATGGCATATGGAGAGGCAGCGTTCCGACGGCGATCACATCAACTCTTGATCCATTGCCGACCCACATCGTGACCTCATCCCTTGCCAGTTGTCGCTTGTTCCGTAGCCCCTGAACCGAGTTACAAATATTAGCAACCGATCCGGTATCAAATACCTAGGTGCTACTGCGAGTACTAGTCAAGTACACATCAATAACATGTATATCACATATACCTTTGTTTGCCTTGCCGGACTTCTTGTCCGCCAAATACTTGGGGCAGTTGCGCTTCCAATGGCCAGTCCCCTTGCAATAGTAGCACTCGGTGTCAGACTTAGGGCCAGCTCGGGTTTTTTTTTCAGGCGTGGCAACAGACTTGCCACCCTTCTTTCCCTTGTGCTTGCCTTTCTTGTCCTTCTTGAAACCGGTGGTCCTATTGATCATCAACACTTGATGTTCTTTCCTAATCTCCACTTTTGCAGTGTTAAGCATTGATAGAAGCTCTGGAAGAGACTTCTTCATGCCCTGCATATTGTAGTTCATCACGAAGCTCTTGTAGCTAGGTGGCAGAGATTGGAAAACATGATGTATGCCTAAGTCAATGGGAATCGTTATTCCCAAGGACACAAGCTTATCGGCGTACCCAGACATTTTGAGTACGTGCTCACTAATGGAGCTGTTTTCCTCCATCATGCAGCTAAAGAACTTTTCTGTAGCATTATAACTCTCTACGGCAGCATGGGTATCGAAAATCATTTTCAATTCTCCCATGGTATCAAAGGCGTTGCCATTTTCTAACGTCAAGTTCGCTCTAGCCCATACAAGATGTCGCAATGAACTAAGTTGTGGTCCTCCGACGAGTTATATAGACGTTATTTTCCTCGTCAGGCATTAGAGCTGGTGGGGCCTAGTGGGCATCTAGCACATATTGCTTTTGTGCAAGAAGGAGGAGAATCCTCAAATTCATAGCCCATTGGTGAAGTTGCTACCATTCGCAAAAGTTTCTCTTTCTCCATGAACACATTGAAATTAAAAGCAGGTGGTGCCATCTACAACAAAATTTGTAAAGTATATTTAGACTAAGTTTATGATAGATTGAGTTCAACTAATCCAAATTACTAATGAACTCCCACTCAAAAATGACATCCCTCGTGTCGTTTTGGTGATTACATGAACCAAATCCACTACACCAAGTCCGATCATCACGTGAGTCGGTGTAGCTTCAAAGGCGAGCATCTATATGGGAATCATATCAACTATATGACTCATGCTTAACCTTTCGGTCCGTGTTCCGAGGCCATGTCTGTACATGCTAGGCTCGTCAAGTAAGAACCTTAGTATTTATGCGTAAAACTGTCTTGCACCCATTGTATGAAAGCGTAGAGTTGAAAACACCCGATCATCACGTGATGCCTCAAAACACGATCCACAAAACGGTGCATACTTAAGGAAGAACACATTTTATCTTGATATCTAAATGAGGGATCATCTTATAATGCTACCAAACGCGCCAAACTATCAGTATAAGATGCTAACATCTAATGTGTGAAGTGAGATGATATGGTCCATGCATTTGATCTCTATCATTTGCATCATGGTATGATCTCTATAATTCCTTTGTGTGTAAGGCCAAGGTCTATGGAACTTACACGTTAAGTGAGTTGTAAGAGTATCTATCATACATCTACTTACAACAATACCATATCAAAACACTAGCCCAAAGAACGATCTAAACTAGACGCCTCTAATTTATCAATTGCAAGTTTTACGTGGCTTAGGGCTTTCGGAGATAGAACCTGTCTAACCTACGAACATGAACCACAATGAGGATAACCAAGTTATTAGCAACTCATTGTAAATCAGATATTGACTATAATAGGAGAGACAGACACCACACCACTTATGCAAAACAAGTTGCATGTCAGTCGTGGAACCGGTCTCATGTACGATGACATGTAAGGTTGGTCCGGGCCGCTTCATCCCACTATGCCACCAATATCCAAAGTACATAGAAGATGCAATAACATGATCATCATCGCCCACATATAAACATATGTGTACTACCCGTGCAAAGCACCTACGCATAGATCAGGCTCTGATACCACTGTTGGGTCCGCAGCTTAGAAAACAAAAATTTTCCTATGGTGTGAACTACACGCCAAGATCTATCTACTAGGTACAAAGCAAACGGGTGGACATACATCCATAGAGAACTTACCCTCGAAGACAACGAGCTTTGTTAATGAGTAGGAACTCGTGGTTGATGTAGTCGTACACTTGCCGATCTCAAGATCGTGAGGAAGTCCGAGCCCCGCAACTCAGCAGCGCATCCGCACTCGCACACACGTTCAAGCCACCGGACAACCTCCACCACCTCGCTCCAGCGATCCAGCGGAAGCAACAACTTCTTCCAGACGAAATGCCACCGGGAACATGCATCTCGCTAATCCGAGACCATGGGGGAATAATTCTAGAGGGGGAGAGAGATCCTTCACAAGGAGGTGTGAGGATGAAGGAGGAATGGATGGCCTTTTATAGGAGGAGGGGGGTGCCCCCTCTCTCCATGGCCGGCGCATGGGGGGGGGTGACCTCTCACCTTCCCCATTCATGTTGTGGTAACTCCTCCACATTAAAATGCCTCTTCACATTCCCTTTTAAAGTCTCCACTTTAAATGCATTAAGTTTCTCCAAATTTAATGCTCTCTCATTTAATAAAACTCTTTTATTAAATTTATTCAGAATTTTGTTAAATACTTTAATTAACAAACATTCACATATAGCCCCTTGCAATATTTCAATATCTCATGCAGAACCACCTTCTGCAATTTCACCCGAAACAATTTCCGGTTTCTATTGAAACAATTCCTGCGCTTTGCAATTCTTTCGTCTGAAACATATGTGCTCCAAAATGGTGTCCGGTAACTCTTAAGTGTGCCACCTACGGTTCGCGAATAATGTAGACATGATCGAGACCCTTCTCCGATCAATAATCAGCAGCGGGACCTGGAGATCCGTACTGACTCCTACACATTCGACGATGACTCCTGTGATCGTGAGAACCTTTAACGCTTGTAACTAAATCCCTTTGTCTCTCGATATATTACATGTCCGAGATTCGATCATCGGTATCTCCATACCTAGTTTGATCTCGTTACCGACATGCACTCTTTTCTCGTTCCCGTGATATAACATTCTAGTGATCACATCACTTGCTTGCAAGCTATCCTAATGTGATATCACCGAGAGGGCCCAGAGTATATCTATCCGTCATCTGGATTGAAAAATTCCACTCTTGATCCATGAGCCTCAACATAACACCTTCGTAGCACTGAACCCATCTTTATAGTCACCCTGTTACGGTGTGACGTTTGATGTTATCAAGATACTCTTCCGGTGTTAGCAATTAACATGATCTCATGGTCTAAGGATAAAGATTACTTCGTATGATATTATAGCAATATAAACACAATGACTTGATCGTAATGCTATACTTCAGATGAGTGTTCATCACATCATTCCACCAATGGTGTGACCTTGTTATTAACAACATCCAATGTCCATGATCAGGAAACCTTGATCATCTTGTTAATCAACAAGCTAGTCTATAAGAGAGGCATGACTAGGAACCCTTTTTGTTTATTAAACACACATGTATTGATGTTTCCTATCAATACAATTATAGCATGCAAAATAAACATCTATCATATACAAGGAATACATAATAACAACTTTATTATTGCCTCTCAGGGCATATTTCCTTCAGTCTCCCACTTGCACTAGAGACAATAATCTAGTTCACATAGTGATAAATCTAACACCCATGGAGTTCTGGTGTTGATCATGTTTTGCCCTAGGGAGTACTTTAGTCAATGGATCTGCTACATTCAGGTCTGTGTGCACTTTACAAATCTTTATATCTCCATCCTTGACATGCTCGCGGATGGAGTGAAACCGACGCTTAATATGCTTGGAATTCTTGCGAGACCTTGGTTCCTTTGCGTTGGCTATGGCTCCATTGTTGTCACAATAGATCACCATCGGGTCTAGCGCACTGGGAACCACACCCAGTTCCGTAATGAACTCTTTCATCCAAACCGCTTCCTGCGCTGCTTCTGAAGTAACAACATATTCCGCCTCCATTGTTGATCCAGCCACCACAGGCTGTTTGGAGCTCCTCCAACTAACTGCTGCTCCGTTCAAGAGAAATACATATCCAGATTGAGACTTAGAGTCATCCGGATTAGTGTCAAAGCTAGCATCGACATAACACTTAGCGACTAGCTCTTCTTCACCTAGATATAAGAAACATATCCTTAGTTCTTCTCAAGTACTTAAGGATATTCTTGACCGCTATCCAGTGTTCCGAACCTGGATCAGATTGGTACCTACTAGTCAAACTAATAGCATGTGCCACATCCGGTCTTATACATAACATGGCATACATTATAGAGCCTATGGCTGAGGCATAGGGGATCTTATCCATTATCTCTCTTTCTTCCGCCGTAGACGGACTTTGAGTCTTACTCAATGTCTTGCCTTGCAACATAGGTAAGAACCCCTTCTTACTTCCGTCCATATTAAACTTCTTTAATATCTTATCAAGGTATGTACTCTGCGATAGCCCAATTAGGCGTCTTGATCTGTCTCTATAGATTTTAATGCCTAATATATATGAAGCTTCACCAAGGTCCTTCATCGAAAATTTGTGTTAGATAACTTTTAACACTGTTAAAAGATCTAAATCATTTCCAATCAATAATATGTCATCCACATATAATATCAGAAATGCCACATTGCTCCCACTCACTTTCTTGTAAATACAAGCCTCTCCATAAGTTTGGACAAATCCAAACTCTTTGATCACCTCATCAAAGCGGAGATTCCAACTTCGTGATGCTTGCTTCAGTCCATAGATGGATCGCTGAAGTTTGCACACCTTATTAGCATCCTTAGGATCGACAAAACCCTTAGGTTGTATCATATACAACTCTTCTTCAATCTTACTATTGAGGAACGCAGTTTTGACATCCATCTGCCATATTTCATAATCGAAATATGCAGCAATTGCTAACATAATCCTAACTGACTTAAGCATCGCTACGAAAGAGAATGTCTCTTCGTAGTCAACTCCTTGAATTTGTCGAAACCCCTTTGCGACAAGTCGAGCCTTATAGATGGTCACATTACCATCAACATCAGTTTTCCTTTTGAAAATCCATTTATTCTCAACGGCCTTTCGGTCGTGAGGTAAGTCCACCAAGTTCCAAACTTGGTTCTCGTACATGGATTCCATCTCGAATTTCGTGGCTTCTAGCCATTTGTTGGAATCCGGGCTCATCATCGCTTCTTCATACGTCGCAGGGTCATCCATTTCATCAACCATGAAATTCACAACAGGATTGCCGCATGCTCAGAGTCAGACGTGTCCTGCTTGACCTGCGAGGTTCGGTAGTGTCCTCTTTCGGAGTTTCATGATCAATATCATTATCTCTTTCTTCATTAGGTGAAGTCAACTCCGAAACAACTTCTAGTGCTGCGCTACTCACCATTTCATGAAGAGAAGGTTCAATAACCTCTTCGAGTTCTACCTTCCGACTACTCACACCTTTCGCGAGAAACTCCTTCTCAAGAAAGGATCCATTCTTGGCAACAAAAACCTTGCCCTCGGATCTGTGATAGAAGGTATACCCAATCGTTTCCTTAGGGTATCCTATGAAGACGCATTTTTCCGCTTTGGGTTCGAGTTTATCCGGTTGAAGTTTCTTCACATAAACATTGCATCCCCAAACTTTAAGAAATGACAGCTTAGGTTTGTTTCCAAACCATAATTTATACGGTGTCTTTTCAACGGATTTAGATGGTGCCCGATTTAAAGTGAATGCAGCTGTTTCCAGTGCATAACCCCAAAATGACAGTGGCAAGTCAGTCAGAGACATCATAGATCGAACCATATCCAATAAAGTACGATTACGACGTTCTGACACACCATTACGTTGTGGTGTTCCGGCAGGCGTGAGTTGTGAAACTATTCCACAGTCTTTCATATGTGTGCTAAACTCGTAACTAAGATACTCTCCTCCACGGTCGGACCGCAGAAATTTGATCTTTCTGTTACGATGATTTTCCACTTTATTCTGAAATTCTTTGAACTTTTCAAAAGTTTTAGACTTGTGTTTCATCAAATAGATATACTCATATCTACTCAAATCATCTGTGAAAGTAACAAAATAACGATATCCACCTCGCGCCGACACACTCATTGGTCCACACACATCAGTATGTATGATTTCCAATAGATCTGTCGCCCGTTCCATTGAACCGGAAAACATCGTTCTAGTCATCTTGCCCATAAGGCATGGCTCACATGTATCAAATGATTCAAAATAAAGTGATTCCAAAAGTCCATCAGAATGGAGCTTCTTCATGCGTTTAACGCCAATATGACCTAGACGGCAGTGCCACATATATGTAGATATATCATTATCAAGTTTAATCCTTTTAGCATCAACATTATGAATATGCGTAATACTGCTATCGAGATCCAACAGAAATAAACCATTCAACATAGGTGCATGACCATAAAAGATATTATTCATATAAATCGAACAACCATTGTTTTCAGACTTAAATGAATAACCACTTTGCATCAAACACGATCCGGATACAATGTTCATGCTCAGTGCAGGCACCAAATAACAATTATTTAGGTTTATAACTAATCCCGATGGCATATGGAGAGGCAGCGTTCCAACGGCGATCACATCAACTCTTGATCCATTGCCGACCCACATCGTGACCTCATCCCTTGCCAGTTGTCGCTTGTTCCGTAGCCCCTGAACCGAGTTACAAATATTAGCAACCGATCCGGTATCAAATACCCAGTGCTCTGCAGTACTAGTCAAGTACACATCAATAACATGTATATCACATATACCTTTGTTTGCCTTGCCGGACTTCTTGTCCGTCAAATACTTAGGCGATTGCGCCCAATGGCCAGTCCCCTTGCAATAGTAGCACTCGGTGTCAGACTTAGGGCCAGCTCGGGGTTTCTTTTCAGGTGTGGCAACAGACTTGCCACCCTTCTTTCCCTTGTGCTTGCCTTTCTTGTCCTTCTTGAAACCAGTGGTCCTATTGATCATCAACACTTGATGTTCTTTCCTAATCTCCACTTTTGCAGTGTTAAGCATTGATAGAAGCTCGGGAAGAGACTTCTTCATGCCATGCATATTGTAGTTCATCACGAAGCTCTTGTAGCTAGGTGGCAGAGATTGGAGAACACGATGTATGCCTAAGTCAATGGGAATCGTTATTCCCAAGGACACAAGCTTATCGGCGTACCCAGACATTTTGAGTACGTGCTCACTAACAGAGCTGTTTTCCTCCATCATGCAGCTAAAGAACTTTTCTGTAGCATTATAACTCTCTACGGCAGCATGGGTATCGAAAATCATTTTCAATTCTCCCATGGTATCAAAGGCATTGCCATTTTCGAAACGCTTTCGAAGTTCTGGCTCTAGATCGGCTATTATAACCCTGAATTCTACGGTGAGACCCTATTCGCCAATCGATCGGCTGATCGCCATCGGCCGCATGATCACAAGTGGTGGGGTCCTCCAGATCCTGCCTAGTAACTATATCACGGCGTCGCGCCCGATCACACACAACACAGTGATGCCGGTCGACACCATCAACCTGTTTGTTGGCTTCACAGACGCTGTCGACCCGATAGAGATGGTGATCATCGGCGGGTCACCGCCACGCCGTGATCTACTCTCGAAAGGCCAGATCCACTCCATCACCCGCCTCACCTCCGAATACGACTCGGCCGCCAGCAACACGACCGGGACCAACATGACCGTGGATGACGTGGCACTCCATGACAACACCGATTCGACGACCCATGCCTTGGTCGCCTGATCCATCACCGCCGCATCACGCGAAGACTCCGTCACGTGAGTCTCCAATGCCGAGGATTTCAAGGACCCCTCCATCCTTGGGATCTTTGACTTCGACTCCGGGTCGGAGTCACCTGACGACTTCTACGCCAGATCCAATCACTTCAACACGATCTACATGGCGGGCAGCACGACTACCCCGCAGATCCCTTCTCCATGCCGATCCCGCCGACCGTGACGGCAACAGAGGTCGAGGAGTACTGCCTACAACTGGAGGCAGCAACACGCACGGAGCATGCCGAGCATGAAAAGTACCGCCTCGAGTGGGAAACAGCGGGGGAGCTATCGCTCTACCATCAGCGCCGCATCAGGACCTACCGAAACTCTGAAGTCCAAGGTCGCACCCTGAACTTTGACGACAAGCACGACCCCGCTTGTGTGGCTGAGCGTGATGTCTGCGAGAACACGCCACCCGGCGGCAGCAACCGCCCGCCACCTGGCGCACCGGCGACTAGAGCTCCACTGCCACCCCGCCGCACGCTTCCTCCGGAGCAGCCGCGGATCATCATATCACCCCAAGCCCGGGACTCCATTGTACTCCCACTCTACTCCACCCTGATGGACAATGTCATCACGGGGCAAGCTACAGTCGCCAATCTCAACATCACGGGAGAGGGCGCGCTACAGGTCAAGTACACCTAGGGTCGTCAAGCAACATGCCACGGGAGTCGACCCGTGGGGACGGATGTACTCCCGCTCGTCGGGGAGCAGGGCAGCCTCGAGCGGCCATCTAATGATCGCCAACAACCTCAACTGCCCACTGCCCGAGCCTCTGCAGCTCCAACCATGGACCGCGAATCCCGCACTATCCACCAACGAGCTACGACCCACAAATAACACGATCGCCGCCAACGGTCGGCCAATCGACGCATAGACCCACATTGTCAACAACCAGGCTTGGTGAGCATGCTAGCCAAAAGACCTGAGGCACACCCTCACCAACCACAGCGAGCCGGAGCCAAGAGGCTCCCTCAGTTGGGTCGGCCCCCAATGCTTTGGACCAATGATCTGAGGCGAAAAGTACCCCGCCAACTTCAAGGCGCCCAAGGAGATTGAGAAGTATGACCCGACGTACGACCTAGTGGTGTGGCTCGATACATATATCATGGTGATGGAGATCACCGGCCACACCGACCTACTCGCTACTCGCTACCTACCCCCTGATAATGGAGGGAGCGACCCGACATTGGATCAACACCCTCCACGCGGATAGCATCGAATCATGGGAGGACATGCGCGAGGCCTTCGTCAGGCACTTCGAGGGCTCCTACACCTGCGCCACCACCATCAAGGACCTAGAGCACTGCATCCAGGGATAGCACGAGTTGACCCGCCACTGGGTACAACGGTGGCAGGACCCGTGGATCAACGCCTCTGGCATCCACCAGACACGACGATCCACTGCTTCAAGAACATGTGCCGGTACGAGCCTCTAGTCACCAAGATCAAGAGGGTCTACCAGACGCTCGACAACATCCCCGACCTCCTCGATATCTCCAAGTGCTACATAGAGGAGGACCCCAACCAAGACTCCGACGACGAGTCGGGGGGGAGGGGGGAGACGCTGCACCGGCGGCAACGACAACGGGAGACATCATGAGATGTGCTATAGCAACACTCGCCTCACTGGCAAGTGCCACGGTGATGGGCGAGTTGACTTTGTCGCCAACATCGGCTATGGGAAGCGCGACCCAAAGAACTTCCATCGTGACGGAGGAAACTACCACGACAATGGAAACTATCGCGCCAACAACACGGCGAGGCCAAAATTCGACCGTGTCGCCCTACTCAACCAGCCCTGTGTCTACCATAGTAGAGAGGGGAAGCCCGCCACTCGCACCGCTGCCGAGTGCCACTCTTTGAAGGAGATCGAGAAGGCAAGGCGACCAAGAGAGGTCCCCAACAACGACCCACTAAGGGACAACAGCAACACCGGCAGGTTCGGCAATAATGTTGGCTCGCTGCACACGTTCACCGGGCTCGGCACCAAGCATGAGAAGAAGGTGCTCGCCCGTGCAGTCGTCGTAAATGCGATGACACAAGTCGACATCCCACACTTCCTCAACTGGTCCGAGCAGAGCATCACTTGGATCCGCCAGGATCACGCGCCGCGGATCGAATACCCTGGGCGAGTTGCTCTGGTGGTTAAGCCCAAAGTGGCTGACTACTGGCTCCCCAAGACCCTGATGGACGGGGCAAGCTCCATCAACATCCTCTACCTAGACACATTCAGGAGGCTGTAGCTCCCACAGTCGATGGTCGAATCGACCCTCACCACCTTTCACGACATCATCCCCGGTCAAAAAGCTTACCCAATCGGCAAGGTGACACCGCCAGTCACCTTTGGCATGCCAGCCAACTACCGCACCAAGCGGATCGTCTTCGAGCTGGTGAACTTCCACAGCCCCTACCACTGCGTCCTAGGGTGACAAGCATTCGCCAAGTTCATGGCAGCCCCGCATTACACGTACAACATGATGAATCTCCCAGGGCCACGCGGCATCATCACCGTCCATGGCGACCCCGACATGGCTGTTGAGTGCGAGGACAACGGCACCAAGCTCGCCGAGGAGACCAACCACGCCGATGAGCTCGTCAAATATGCGAGTGGCATCGATAAGGATGACCCCAGGATCCTAAAGAAGCCCAACACAGAAAATGCCGAGTCGACAGCATTCGAGGCCTCCACGCACACACGCATTGTCGAGCTTGTCCCGGGCGACTCGAGCCAAAAGGTCACCATCAGGACCAACATGAGCCTCACATAGGAAAGCGCTCCCATCGAGTTCCTGCGTGAGAATTGCGACATATTCACATGGAAACCATCTGACATGCCTGGTGTCACGAGGGAACTCGCTGAGCACACACTCAACGCCGACCCCAAAGTGCGACCTGTGAAGTAGTCACTGTGGCCCTTCAATGAAGAGCTCCACTGAGCAATCGCCAAAGAAGTGCAACGTCTACTCGTTGCAGACTTCATTTGGCCAATCAAGGACTCCAAGTGGCTAGCAAACCCAGTCCTGGTGCTGTAGAAGAACAACACTTGGAGAATGTGCATCGACTACGCCAACCTTAACAGCGCCTGCCTAAAGGAGGAGTTCGTCCTCCCTCGCATCGACCAGATCATCAACTCGACCGCAGGGTCAGAGTCACTGTGCTTCCTCGATGCATACTCTAGTTACAACCAGATCAAGATGGCGGTCGAGGACGGGGAGAAAACAACACTCATCATGCCATTCAGTGCCTTCTTCTACACTGCCATGACGTTCGGCCTTAAGAATGCCGGCGCGACCTACCAATGGTGCATGAAAGAGTGCCTTTCTAGTCAAATTGGCCGCAACATCCATGTCTACATCGATGATGTGGTGGTAAAATCAACTCGCCAGAGCGACCTGCTCGCCGACCTGACCGAAACTTTTGCAAATCTAGGAAAGTACAAGATCAAGCTCAACCTAGGAAAGTGCACCTTCGATGTGCCCACCAGATAGCTCCTTGGGTACGTAGTCTCCAAGCGAGGCATCAAAGCAAACCTCACCAAGATCGACACCATCACACGACTCAGAAAACCCGAGTGCCTACGCGACGTCCAGAAGCTGGCTGGGCGAGTTGCGGCTTTCAATCGCTTCATCCCTCGGCTCGGTGATAAGGCAATGCCCCTCTACCGCTTGATGCGCAAGAACCCCACGTTACAATGGGACGAATAATCGGACAACGTGCTCAAGGAAGTGCTGCTCGCAGCACCGCTACTCACCTCCCCAGTCGACAAAGAGCCAATTCTCATCTACGTCGTGGCCTCCACTCGAGTCGTCAGTGCCGTGATGGTCGTCGAGCGACCGGAGGAGGGCAAGGAGCGCCCCGTATAGCGCCCGGTCTACTACATCAACGAGGTCCTGGCGGACTCAAGGCAGCGCTACTCGTAGTATCAGAAGCTGGTGTATGTGGTCTTCAGGGCCCAACGACGACTCCCACACTACTTCCAGGAGCACCCCATCATAGTCGTCTCCTCTACGCCATTGCAGGACATTATCCGCAATCGCGAGGCGACTGGGTGAGTCGCCAAGTGGGCCGTCGAAATCGGCATCCACAACATCAAGTATGAGCCACACAAGGTGATTAAGTCATAGGCCCTTGCCGACTTCCTCGCCGACAGGGAAGAAGCACAACAACTGGAGATGCTGTCCTACCTCCATTACTGGCACCTCCACTTTGATGGCTCCAAAAACTCCGATGGGGCCGGAGAAGGAATCGTGCTCACCTTCCCCAAGGGCGACAAGCTCCGATACATGTTGCAACTCAACTTCACGCCCTACACCAACAACATGGCGGAGTACGAGGCCCTCCTCCACGACATGCGGGCCGCCCAGGAGATGAACGTCAATCGCCTCAAGTGTTACAGCGACTCCGACCTTGTCGCTGTGCAAGTCACGGGAACCTACAATGCAGTCGCCCCCAACATGATAGCTTACCGCCAAGCGGTGGACCAACTGGGGGGCTACTTCACCGGCTACTCTGTCGAATGGATCGATCGCCACAAGAACGAAGAGGCCAAAACACTCTCCCACATTGGGTTGGCTTGCCAGACACCACCTCCGGGCAGCTTCCTCGACATCATCTACAATCCCTCGGTCTCCCCTCGAAGGAGATCGACATCGGGATACCACCGTAGCCCGAGCTCGCTCTGGTCGCCATGATCATGGAGCCAAGTGACTGGACTATGCCGTACGTCACCTACCTCAAGCACAAGATCTTGCCCATAGATGAGACAGAGGCACAAATGATCATGCATCATTGCAAATCCTTCGTCATCACCAACGACGAGCTCCACAAACGCAGCATGACCGGCGTGTTCCAGCGCTGCGTGCAGCTAGAAGAAGGACACAAGATCCTCTAGGACATCCACGCCGGCGACAGCGGCCACCATGCAGGTGCCTGGTCGCTAGTCGCCAAAGCCATGCACCATGGCTTCTACTGGCTCTCCGCACATGCCGACGCCACCGACATCGTCCAACGATGCGTCGGGTGCTAGAAGTACGTCAACCAGACGCACATCCCTGGTTTGGCCCTCAAGACCATCCCCATTACGTGGCCATTCACCATATGGGGCATCGACATGGTGGGCCGGTTCAAGAAAGCTCCATCAGGCTACACCCATCTCCTGGTCGCCGTCGACAAATTCACCAAGTGGGTCGTGGTGAAGCCAATCAAGAAGTGTGACGGCAAGACCACCACCAAGTTCCTCCGCGAGTTATTCTACCGGCATGGCTACCCGCACAACATCATCACGGATAACATCACGAACTTCGCCAAGGGCGCCATGGCTAACTTCTGCGAGGAGCACGACATACGACTCGACCTTGCCTCAGTCACCCACCTAGAGTCGAATGGCCAATCAGAGCGCGCCAACCAAAGCGTCCTCCATGACCTCAAGCCATGACTATAGGTCCCCCTTGAGCGGACTCCTGGATGCTGGGTCAAAGAGCTCCCCACCATGCTATGGGGCATTCACACCTCCGTCAACCGCTCAACATGGTTTACACCCTTCTTCATGGTGTACGGTGCTGAAGCTGTCATGCCGACCGACCTGGAACACGACTCGCCTCAGGTCGTCAACTACACGGAGGCAGATAACAAGATTTCCCGCCAAGATGGGGTCAACCAACTCGATGAAGCCCGTGACCTAGCTCGCTCTCGCACCCCCATCTACCAGCAGGGACTCCGCCACTATCACACCTGCCGGGTCTATACTCACACCTTCCATGAAGGCGACCTCGTCCTGCGACTCATCTAGGACAAGACGGGCATGCACAAGATCTCTCCCCCATGGGAGGGACCATTCGCTATAGGGTGAGTCCTTGGCAACGACGCCTACTACCTCATCGATATACGAGGTGACAGCCAGCTCGACGTCAGACGACCATGGAATGTAAATCTCCTTTGAAAGTTCTATACATAGAACTAAAACTTGTACTCAGCTGCCATATGATGAAATAAATTCAGATTGCACAAATTGTGTCTACTCGCCATTTTCTTGTGCCAATCACACTCGTACACTTAGCGAGACACTAACCTATGGAAGTCAACCCTTGGTTGAGCGACCGACACGGCTAAGTAGTGCGGCTCAAGGGCACTGAAAGTATTCAGGTCTTGTGCCATCCACGAAAACGCTACCCTGGAGCCACCATCGGAGTCGCCCCGCCCGACTGGTCCGCCGGGCCAAGACGACTGAACACGCTTCTCACAATGACCTATCCTCCCCATCCCGTGCATATCAACTCGAACAGTCAAGTACCACGCTTGGGGACTGGCCAAAAACGACCCTCACGCGGCTTGGGAATGCACCAAGTATGAGAGCCTGCCTCGGAGTCGCCACGCGACTGCCTTTCCAAGGCAGGAGGAGTGACACGTTACAAACAACGTACTATAGCCTCGCCTACCTTGGGCATGCGACTCGAACGGTTAAGGACCACGCTCGGGGACTCGTCTAACTAACCCTGTTCGTGTCCGGGACCACACCAAGTATAGAGTGTGATCGGAGTGAGGACGGGTATGCCAAGTGGGGGTCCTTGAGGCGTGTAGAAGAGAGGGGTGTGAGTCGTACAGTGTTCCAGGACGGTGAGCACACAAGTTTACCCACGTTCGAATCCGCCGGCGGTGGACGGATCCTACTCTTGCTAGCAATCCAGTAATACGGTAGAGCCGGAATATGGGTTTCACCTGTGCGAGTTGAGATTGTAGACTATTGTGGGGTGCCCTAAAGGCTAGTCCCTAGGACAGCTTATATAGATATCCGGCCTAGGGTTTACAGGAGAGACCTATCCAGCTACGACTAAGAGTCGGTTACAGAGTACATATTGGGCTACAAGTAACAATACATGCCTATGTCGGTAAGTCTTCTGGGCCTTCCCGTAGTCGGACTGGACCCCGTCTCTTCTCTCTGACTAGGCCTCCCATGAAGCAAAGCTCTAACCTGAAGTGGGCCACTCTGGTTAGCGAGGCATAGTGAGGATACTCGGAAAGTATATCCCCAACAACAACCCCTAGAAGCCTCCAAGATCCAGAGTCGGATTTCATCATCTAGCTTGATTTATCTTTGGCTTGCAGAATCTTGAAGGGTTCCTGAAACTCAAAAGAAAGGGTAGGATCCGAGTCTCAAAACGAGTAAGACCTATGAGTACATCATTCAGATTTCCAGCTTGAAATTGAAACTAAGCCGGAAATTGGTCTCTGACGTAACCTGACATCAGTCAAGGTCAAGTCGTGTCACTAACAGACAATCCTGATAGCACGACCGTTGGTGGGTCCGCCTTTCACAGAACCGAGGCATCGTTTTAATGCGTGCATGGAGATCGAGGCAATGTAACCCTCGCGGGGAGGTTACCTGGCTCCTTCCACGATGCATGGCACGGTTACTATTTACTTTGCACAAATCTTGGCACAGGTAAGGGATATAAGGGGTCAAGATCTCCTTTTCTTTCCTTACCAACGCTAGTGCCTTCTCCTTCCTCCCAACACCACCGCACATAAGTTCCTCTGCCTCCCTTCTCCAAACGCATAGCGCTGCCCATCTAAGGTCTTCGCCGCCCACAAAATGGCTGATGCTTCTTCTTCCGGCACGGTGGCGACCACAGCGACGACCTCTGTAGCGGTGGAGAAAGAAAACTTTCGTGGAGTGTGTATCCCGTGTATCCTCGACGACGAGAAGCTCCACATTGTTGAGAAGGAAGGCCTCCTCCATGCCGGCGACTGGTGGGGAGGCTTCAATCAGACCATCCCCACCCTTTGTGCCGACGAGCGGGTGCACTTCGGCACTCACCTCGATAGAGGTTTGAGCTTTCCCCCTCAGATTTGTTTTCTGAGGTCATAGATTACTACGGAGTTCAACTCCACATCTTCCCCCCAAACACAATCTTAGAAATGAGTGCTTATGTATCTTTGTGTGAGGGTTATCTAGGCTGAGTCTCATTCTATTCAGTACTACTTCGGTACCCGGAGAAACTCTATCACTTCCGGTAATCCTTACATTACCGGAACTCTTAGCCTCACTGTTAGGAGAGACCGAGTCTATCCTAAGATTAAGGCTAGTGAGTCTGTGAAGAAATGGCCATCCACGTTCTTTTATCATAAGGACAGACCGGCTCCCAGTAAAGAAACTGCTTTGCTGGCTTTCATCGATGGCGCTGCCACGCCCCAAGAGTCCTGGGATGTGGAAGCTCCGGCTCTCACCAACAATCTTCTTCTCGCCAAGAGGCGGATCGAGTACCTAATGAAGCACAAGGGTCTGAAAGGATCTGATTTAATTCACTACTGGCTGGCGCGCCGGATTCAACCCCTCCAGCACCATGGTGATCGGCTCATGCACTCAATCACCAAGAGCAAGATGGATTCTCTCAGGATTTTCTTGTGTTCAATCTTGGACAAGGAGTACGAGTCCCAGATTAAATGTTTGATTAAGGAGCGGGTCGAGAGGAAGATTCGAGATATCTCTCTGGACATGCATACTACTGATGATCCCGTGACACCAGTAAGTTTTTCAGCTATTACTCTTTATACTCGAATATGTGCTCATCCGTACTTCTTTTTAGCTTGCTAACCTCCCCGAGTTAGAGCTTGCTCCTCTTGAGGGATATCCACCTGAGAAACCGGTTTCTTAGGAGGAAGGAGAACTTGTATTGCTGCCGGATGTGTTTACATGAAAACGCAAAACTCCGATTTTTTCCATCGGCACAAAAGAAGTGCCTACTGTGAAGAGGTAAACTTTCCTCACAAGGTCTTTACATTTCATCTTACATTCTTTCCAGAGCATAACAATTTTGAACTGTCACTTCTTCAGAGCTAAACAGCTCGTCAAGGGCAAGGGGAAGGGAATCGCGACAAAGCCCCCGCACCAATCAAAGTTAAATTTGAGTTTGCCTGCTGCTCCGCCTTCGACTCCTACCCTAATGCCTTCTACAGCACCAGAGGTTACCTCATCTCCTCGTGCTGCAGAAGATCCAACTTAGCCTTCTGAGCCAATGATCCTTGGCTCGCAAACCGATGTCACCATGAGTGATTTGGTAACTGATAAGGGTGAACCCTCAAAGGGTAATGATCCCTCAACAGAGGTTTTCGTGGATAATCTACTGAGCAATCAGGGTATCACCAAGCTTGGCATTACTCGGAAAACTGCAAAAGAGATCCAGAAGATGGCTCAACAATGCTTGGAGAGCTGGAACATCACCGTTGAAGAAGAGGCGCAAGAAGTCGAGGACGTAAAACTCTCTGAGCTTCTTGACCAAGTTCGTCTTCGAGACGACAAGCTGAAGGCCGGTGTGGCCCCACCACCACCAGTGATCCCTCTGACTCTCGCTGAGAAGGTCTCTTTTGAGGTGAACATGAGTCTGAACAAGCTAACCCGTGAACATTATGTAAGTCAGAATTTGACTCTCTCTTTTACTTTATTTCATATCATATCCCCTAGCCCCTAAGCATGAAGTTGGATAGAAAATCCGGATTTATGCTTTCATAGGATGCCAAAGAATGAACTAGTATAGCCCCCAAGGCTCGCACTGATATTTAACTTAGTTAAAATATCAGCCCGAGTCTTTAGTAGACTTGTGACTCTAGGTATTATTCCGACTTACAGAAAGTTAATGCTTATAACCAGGAATTACTGAAGAATATCTACAATAAACGGAGAGAGATCAGAGCTCTCCGTCTAGAGAATGCTCAATTGAAAATTTCCAAGGATGAAGCTAAAGGTAATCATTTCAGTCCTCATACTTGTTGTTTGATTCTTATGATTCATATCCAAATGTTTATTCGACTGTTTGTCTCATTTTTATAGAACTGGTCCAACAATCATGCAACATAATTAAAGATGCCGAGAATTTGAAAACCCTGGAGGTGGAGAATGCCGACTTAAGGCGAGAGCTGAATGAGCTTAAGGTATATCATGTGCACAGTATCAATAGCGTTCTTGAATCATCCAATATGGCCACCAAAGAACGTGATCATAAGATTGCTATCTAGGACAAGAAAATCTCGGATCTAGAAGATGATTTGGCCAGGCAGAAGGACATCACCCAAGCTCTCCAGGATGAACTCTAGAGTCTTCAAGCGGAGAAAGCCAAAGTTGACGATGCCATCTTTGGTAATTTTTCCTGCCTCTAGCCTTTTTTTCTGACTCTAGGAGTCCGAATATATTTTTGACTTAGTTTTATTTATGTAGGTCCCTTGAACATTCTGGATTCTTCCTCATGCGAGTCTCGCACCAGCCGGCTTACCTCAGTCAGAGATCTGCTTCATGATTACATCCAATCATTGGAGGATACTGGTGAAGCTTTAAGGATTTCTGACATGCACAGAATGTCTGCCTTTGAGGTGCGGGACAAGGCGAAGGAAATGCCCCAGCTTGTCCCAGATCGGAACATGTCCTATGCATGGACCGCGACACAGAATGCACTAACAATGGTTATGAGCCACCATGGAAGCATGGAAATATGGCAAGTAACGAGGGGTTGTTCAACTATTGACAAAGACGACAAGGAGCAAAACATAAAGGACATCATGGAATCCTATGCTAGATATGGATGTCATGCAGCTGAGCTGACCAGTTACGATACTTCATTCTTCAGTCCGGTTGAAGTACCACCACCTCCCAAGGAAGTAACTGCTGAAATTTCCGAAGACGATGAGCAAACCGAGTCTGACTTACCCGTCTCAGAAAGATATCAGGATGATTTGGGTGATGTGTCCAGCGATCTAGCAGCTCTAGCCTCTTATCCTACATCATAATGCATTAGAAAACAATGTGTTATCCTGAAATAGTCTGATTGTAATAAGTAGTATAATATTTTGCTAGTGCTAAGCTTGTAAGAACTGATGCTTTTTTACTTACTTGTAGCACTTTTGGCTTTATTTTGACGTGCCTAGAAATTTACATAAGCACTTTTTGTTTTGTCTACACTTATCGTTTATCTGGCTTTCTGCCTCGTCCCTTTCGTGAGCCGGTAATCCTTCAACACGGAAACTTTGCCGAGCAACGGACCTCAATTGCTAAACCAGTTTAAACTCGAAATCAAAGCCGGCTTCTAGTACCAATAATTCACTACTCGGAAAATACCTACATCTAGCGATTAGACAAAAACCAAAGTGTAAACTAGAAAATCTTTAGACTTATACCCAAAGGTATCATTTTTAGAATCGGAAATCTAACTAGAACAAACATGATCATAAAGTACTTTCAAGTATTCTGGGATTTTTGACCATGACACGATCATTCGGAAATAAGATGGTAATATAGAACTTCTCAGAAAATATTGAGGCAACCAATACTTTATTTCACTTTGAACATGTACACATATATAATTACAAAGAAAGAAAACTTTAAGAATAAAAGGGACATGGTTGAGCAATATTCCATGGTCTGTCTAATTCTTCCGGGTTTGTACTGCCTCCAGCTCTCTTTCTTTTCTTAGTAGAATGTCTTTCTTTGATTGGCCGCATATCAGTTAGGTAGTAAGAACCATTGTCTAATACCCGACTAACTAAAAAGGGCCCTTCCCAAATTGGGGAAACTTTGTGCTTTCTTTTTTGCACAAGCCAGAGAACCAAATCGCCCTTATTGAAAGACCAGTTTTGACTCTCTGGCTATGATACTTGCATAACTTCTGCTGATAGGCTGTTGATCTCTGCTTAGCAACGATGCGAGCTTCTTCGATTAAATCAAGATCATCTTGTCGAGAAATTTTGGCATCCTCTTCTATATATGCATCAACTCAGGGAGAAGTATGAATCAAATCACTAGGAAGAATAGCTTTTGCGCCATAAACCAAGAAGAAAGGTGTGTATCCTGTAGACCTGTTCAGAGTTATTCTCAAGATTCATATGATAAACGTCAATTCGTCCACCCAAGCCCCCGTAGCATGACGAAGTGGTGCTTCGAGCCTTGGTTTGAGGCCTTGAAGGATTAAACCATTTGCTCTTTTGACTTGCCCGTTGGCTTGTGGATGTGCGACTGATGCAATGTCAAGTTGGATTTTTTGATTGTTGCAGAATTTGGCAAGCGCTCCCATGGAAAAATTACTCCTGTTGTCTATAATAATACCGTGCGGATAACCGTATTGGATTATAACATCCTCGACAAATATTTTGGCTATTGCTCCATCACAATTTCTGACGGGTTTAGCCTCAATCCATTTTGTGAACTTATCCACCATCACTAGGAGATGCGTAAATCCACTTGGAGCCCGTTTGAATGGTCCTACCATGTTAAGCCCCCAGACTGCAAAATGCCATGTTATCGGGATTGTTCGCAGCTGATCAGCCAGAACATGAGCTTGTTTGGCGCTTTTTTGGCAGCCTTTGCATGTCTTGACCAGCCGTTCGGCATCAGCCTTGATTGTGAGCCAGAAAAATTCGTGTCTGAAATCTTTTGCCACTAAAGACTTGGCTGCAGTGTGGTGGCCGCATTCGCCTTCGCAGATCTCTCTTAAGATTTCCACTCCTTCTTCCGGATATACACAATGCTGAAAGACCCCAGATACACTCTGCTTATAGATCTCACCATTTAGGATTGTATAGGTTTTTGCTCATTGGACTATCTGCCGACTCAGAACTTCGTCTTCGGGTAATTTTCCGTCTACCAAGAAATCAAAGTAGGGTTTTTTCTAGAGGGGAATTATAGCCAGAACTACTATTAATGGTGAGTGGGATTTGGTCGGATACTCCTCATCAACTCCTGTGATAGAGGGAACTTTAAGGTGCTCTAGAAAAGCACCATCCAGGACTTTTTTCGTGTAGAGCCTATTCGAGATAATGCATCCGCTTCCTCATTTTCTGTTCGAGGGATTTGTTGAACCTCAAACCCTTCGAACGATTTAGATAGTTCATCCATGACAACCCTATATGCTGCCATGTGCTTGTTTGCATTACAATGAACCGACACTTGTTGAGCAACAAGATCCGAATCTCCATAACACATAAGTCGTCGGATGCCGATATCCTTAGCAATCCGGATCCCATGCAATAGTGCTTCATATTCAGCAATGTTGTTTGTTGCCGTGAAGTGGATCTGCAACACATAGAAAAGCTTATCTCCTTGGGGTGATTTGAGCACTACGCTAGCCCCCGAAAGCCTTAGACCCACCATAATGTAAGGTCCAGTATTCCGATTCTCGTAGGGTCATATTCTCCGTTGTCTCTGTCCAATCAGAGACAAAGTTAGCAAGGATTTTGGATTTCATTGCCGTACGAGGTTTGTACTCAATGTTGAAGCTGAAAGCTCTATTCCCCATCTTGTGACACGTCCTGTAGCATCGCTATTGTTAATTATGTCTCTCATGGGAGCTATGCTCACCACAGTAATTTGGTGCTCCTGAAAGTAATGTCGTAGCTTCCTAGATGCGAAGAACACATCGTAAGCCAGATTTTGATAGTGCGGATATCGCTGCTTAGATTTAGTTAGGACTTTGTTGAGGTAGTAAGTCGGACGCTGCACCAGGTGTTCCTGTTTTTCCTCTGGCCTCCCCACCACCATGATGACGCTGACGAGCCTATTTGTCGCAGCCAGATAGAGCAACATCGTTTCCTATGGTTCCGACGCTGCAAGAATAGGAGCAAACGAGAGTACTGCTTTCAGGTCTTGCAGTGCAGCTTCAGCTTCATCAGCCTAGACGAATTTTTTGGTCTTTTTCAGGAGCTTGTAGAGTGGTGCGGCTCTTTCACTGAGCCGACTTACAAACCAACTGACTGCAACAATGCAACCAGTTAGTCTTTGTACGTCCTTCATGCGGGTCTGCCTGGAAATGTTGAGTATAGCCTTAATCTTGTCCAGGTTCACCTCTATGCCCCTTTGGGACACGATGAAACCTAACAATTTTCCGGCTGGTATTCCAAAGAAGCACTTCTTCGGATTAAGCATTATGTTGTATTTGCGTATATTGGCGAACGTTTCCTCCAAGTCAGAAATTAGAGTTTCCTTCTTTTTGGACATCACCGCTATGTCATCCCCATAGGCATGTACATTGCGTCCGATTTGGTCGTGGAGGCAACGCTGCATAGTGCGCTGGTACGTAGCTCTTGCGTTCTTGAGCCCAAAAGGCATCATAATGAAATAGAAGGTTCTGAAGGGGGTTATGAATGAAGTTTTTTACTTTTTTTGATTCCTTCATCCGGATTTGGTGAGAACCGAAATATGTGTCGAGAAAACATGGGAGTTCTAAGCCTGCCGTAGAATCGATTACTTGATCAATTCTAGGCAGAGGGAACGGATCTTTGGGACAAGCCTTTTTCAAGGCGGTATAATCAACGCACATCCTTAATTCAGTGGTGTCCTTTTTAGGGACCATTATAGGGTTAGCCGACCAATCAGTATGGATGACCTCTTCTATGAATCCGGCTAACTCAACCTAGGCTAGTTCTTTAGCTATCGCTTTTCGCTTTTCATCACCAAAACGTCATAAGGACTGTTTGACGGTTTTAGCGTTTGGGTGTACATTTAGTGAGTGCTTGGCAAGTTCCCTAGGTACCCCGATCATGTTAGATGGCTGCCATGCAAAGTTATCTTGATTGGTTTGGAGGAACTCGACAAGCACGCTTTCCTATGCGCAATCTAAATCTACACCTATCTGGGTCACCTTGGAGGGGTCATCATCCTTCAACAACGTCGTCTTTGTCTCTTCCGATGCCTTGAACTTCGGAGTCAGCTTTGTCACCTCCTTCTTCGTCGCTGGGCATCTCGGATGGGTCGATGGTCTTCTTGAGCTCCTGGTACTGCTGGGCGTGTAGTACGGCTTCAGCAAAGGCGACATTTCTATCCTTGCATTCTCGTGCTTTCTTCGGGTCTCCCCTTACGGTGATCACGCCCTTGGGACCTGGAATTTTCATCATATTGTAAATGTAACATGGACGAGCCATAAAGGCCCAGTAAGCTGGTCGTCCGAAGATAGCATGGTATGCGCTCTTGAATGGGACCACTTCGAAGTAAAGTGCTTCTGTCCGATAGTTCTTTGGAGTTCCGAAAGTAACATCGAAAGTTATCTCTCCTAGAGAAATTGCTTGTCTTCCGGGGACAACTCCGTGAAAAATCACAGAGTTGTGATCCAGCTGTGTTTCCGAGATCCTCATATGACGCAACGTTTCGACATAGAGGATGTTGATGCTTCTTCCGCCGTCCATGAGGGTCTTGGAGAAACCATAGCCATCAATAAGTGGATTAACGACTAGAGCATACTTTCCTCGCATGTGCAACTTAGGCAGATGATCAATGCCGTCAAAGGTGATTGTCACTTTCGACCAGTCCAGGAACTAGGGAATAGCCGGAACAGTTGCGTTGAGCTCAAGCATTACTGCTTTCTTGACCTTAGCTGGTTGAGACCCAAGGAAAGTGACATAAGTGTATTTCGTCATTGGGAAGGTCTTCTTTCCATCCAACTTGGGATTTGAAGGCTCTGCTTCCTCCATGTCGGAATCTTCCTTGGTCTCTTTTTCTTTCTCGGAAATTTTCTTTCCTTTTCTTCGCTTGTCCTTGTAGCTAGCGGATTCATCTTTCTTGATGTCGGCATTGAAACGACACTCGACATTTGTGTGGGACGAGCCCCCATTGGCATCTAAGTGATGCACACATAGATTGTTGGTAATGTCGGTCCAAGAGTAGGTTTTGCCAGGTTGCTGGTCTCCTCTACCCTGGACTCTGGATGTCCCACGACCGCGTCTACCTCCGCGCCCTCCTCGTCCTCCACACCCGAAAGTAGCATTGAATACTCTGTTTCCATGGTGGGTTTTTCTTCCGAGGTGTTTTTGCACTTCTGAGTTTGTTGCTTCAGCTGTTTTGCTGACTGTGGTACAACCAGAATGTTCAGTAGTCCCTCTGCATCATTCTTCGCATCTACATACTTGCTTGCCGTCTCTATCATCTCTCCTAGATTGGTGACCTCGTTGCACTTCAAGCGGTGACGTAGTAAACCAATTGGGAGTCCTACAATGAAAGCTTCAATCACAGTTTGATCATTTACTCCTTCATAGGAGTTCTTGGTGCCGATCCATCGTCCGAGATAATCTCGGCAAGTTTCTCCGGCTTCCTGGGTGCAACGATGTAGGTCTCCTACCGTACAGGGCCTCCAATTTGTGCCTTCGAAATTCTGAAAGAACATGCTCTGCATGTCATACCAGTTGTGGATGGTGTTTTCTGGAAGTTCATTGAGCCATGATCGTGCCGTCTTCCTCAGCATAAGCGGGAGATACCGGGTCGCGACCAGGCTATTTCCGCCTTTGGCGATGTAGCAAGCCTAGAAAAAATTCTAGAGCCAAGTGTCTGGCCTAGCAACACCACTGTAGGGTTGGATGTGTCTTGAGATAGCAAATCCTTCCGGGAAGTTTGTTTGCCGAATGCGCGGTCCGAAGCATTTTGGACCCACATAAATGTTGTCTGAATCGTAGCACCGTGCCTCTATGTTAGAGTTGATCCGGTGTCTCGCACCACTTGGTGACAGAGAACACCGTCGTGGTTGCTCGCTGTGGTTGCGGTGCCTTGGAGCCGGACTTCTGCTTCTGCCACCACCTCCTCCGCCACGACGCCCTCCATGGCTCCCCCGAGAGCTGCTATGATGGCTGATTGGTGGAGAGGATGGTGTAGGTGGATTATTCCGGCTGAGCGCCGACCTCCGTCAGGAGCTTCATTATTCTGGTTACGGGGAGGGTCTTGATTATGGCGAGCGCCCTGCCGGCCTGACTCGGCATGGTGTTCGTCGTTCCTTTGTCCGTCGTTTCCACCATTGTAGAGAGGTTTATCCGGACGGCTTGTATGTCTAGGAGGTGGCATCCTCTGTCGGTCCTCCTCTCATCATCGTTCTTCTTCATCTTCCCTATGATTGTTCGACTATCGCCGGGGAGGCTGTCTCGGAACCAGTGCTGCAACTGCGTCTCGCTCTACGGCCGGAGTGACGTTACTCTAGTCACGAGCGGCTATGTGCTGTTGCCCTGAAGATCCGGTTCTTGAGTAATTGTCTTCCCGACGGTGGTGTTGTTCCAGGTCCCGTCGGGGCCTTATGCCATGCCAAGCCGGATCCGTGCGACATTGGTCAGATTTAGAGACCAGTTTTTCGCTCCCGGATTTCGTGGCCTTCTGCTTCTCCAGACCCTTGGTAAGTAGCTTTACGCTCAACCGGATTTGGTCTAGGTTTGGATTGTTCGCAAGGATATCTCGGGTTGCAGTAGTGTTTTCCACTGGTGTTCCATACACCAGATCTCCCTTATTGTCGAGCCGAGGTTCTCCCTTGACGGTGTCACCTTCGTCAAAGAGGGTCTTGTGGATTTCCGGATTTTTGTTAGCCTGCACGGGGCCGTTCTGGGTCTTCTGATGTTGCAGGGAGTTGAACTGCCCCGCAGATGCAATGCGCCTTTTCTCCTCCAAGATATTGTCAGCTTCATCTAGGAGTACTTGGCGATGCGCTTCTAGGGCTTGGGCCCTATCTTCCAACTCTGCGGGTGTAAGATCTATAGCAGTAGGGATCGGCGTAGTTAGTGTGTCTCCGATGAGCTTATGGGCACCAGGGGAAAACACGTGTCCATCCACCAAAGTATCTTTTGGCTCGTCTAGGATTAGGGCTCCATCCAAGTCTTCCTCGTATTCTTCGGCGATTATCTCCTCAGCCGGAAGGTCGTTCGCCGGAGTCTTCTTCTTCTTCTTTGCCTTCTTGGCAGCGCCAGTAGCAAAGACGGCTTTGGGTCCGTTTCCTGGAGTCAAGCTCTGATCAGTACTTTTGAACATCTGGACGTTGGGATTATCTCCGAGATCCATATCTTCCTGCATTTTGGGAGAGTTTCTCTAGATCCTTCGTCCATGGCTTCTCCTTCTTCTGCAGCTTTGGAGTTGAACTCCTCTTCATATTCTTCAGAAAACTTTCAGAAATCCACCGATGTCATTGAGTCATCCGAAGATGCCAGTAAGTCGGTGTTTGTTCTGATCGCCTCCAGCACTAAGTCCTCATTGTCTCTAGCATCGACAGAGCCAGATCCGGATCCAACGTATCCGACAAAGTGTGATGCGTTCGTCCTGAGGTAGTTGCGACTTTCTTCATGGGATTCCTCGAAGCACTTGATGGTCTCCAGGATTTCTTTCATCCTGGCATCATGCAGCATCATAAGCCTCAACATGTGCCTTAGGAAAGATTGACCTGCTCCAGCATCAGTAGAGCCAGATCCGGAGTTATTGTTGACCTGCTCCAACATGGCGAGATTCGACCTTGCTAGGGAGATCATCCTGATATTTGACCTCGCTAGGGAGATCCACTTCAGATTCGATGTTCACAGGAAGATCTACTTCAGGCTCGGATTTCTCCACTATCTCCACATCAAGTGCGGTCTGGGTGGGATTAGGGTTTTCCGGGATCCGGAACTCAGCCGCCCTCCATGGACAAAGTGGACCTAGAAACGTCTCCTGCCTCTATCATTGCCGCTCGGGTGGGTGGGACAGGTTCAGCGAAACCGAGATAGACATTGATCTCGCCAAAAGACATGATTGTGTAGCTAGTCACGACCTCCCTTGCCCGAATCCAGGTCTCGTCGAGAAGGACGAGAGGGACATCACTGGCGTAGAGGACACGACCGACGACGATTGTCTCGCTGATTCCGATTCTTGCAGATTCTGCTCGAAACGCAGATCCAAAGCTCACTTTCCCCACGGTGGGCACCAACTATCATTGGATTGAGGACGGGTATGCCATGAGGGGGTCCTCAAGGCATGTGGAAGAGAGGGGTTTGAGTCGTACGGTGTTCTAGGACGGTGAGAACACAAGTTTACCTAGGTTCGAATCCGCCGGTGGTGGACGGATCCTACTCCTGCTAGCAATCTAGTTATACGGTAGAGCCGAAATATGGGTTACAAGGGTTTCACCTGTGCGAGTTGAGATTGTAGACTATTGTGGGGTGCCCTAAAGGCTGGTCCCTAGGACGGCTTATATAGATATCCGGCCTAGGGTTTACTTGAGAGATCTATCCGGCTACAATTAAGAGTCGGTTACAGAGTACATCTTGGACTACAAGTAACGATACAGGACTATGTCGGTAAGTCTTCTGGGCCTTCCCGTAACTGGACTGGACTCCGTCTCTTCTCTCTGACTGGGCCACCCGTGAAGCAAAGCTCTAACCTGAACTGGGCCACCCTGGTCAGCAAGGCATAGTGAGGATACCTGGAAAGTATATCCACAACATAGAGCATCCCTTGGGATCGCTAAGCGACTGGCTCCACGAGCCATGGAGAGTCGACTCCGGTTAATCTAACAAACTAACACAAACCAACATACACATACGCGAGGTCAACTCCACTAAAGGGTGGATGCGCTCGGGGACTCGCACAACCAAAAATAAAGACAAACAGAAATCACAAAGCAAATGCGAGTCGATTGATATTTCTCATTCAGTCACAACATACTTTGTCCATCAGCAAGATATATTACATAAGTGGCCAATCGTCACGACTAACAAAATGTCCCAGGGCAACCTTTTCACTCTGTAGGCTTTGACGAGGATGCTCCGCCATCACCCTTGACCGGGACGAAAGGCTCCCAGGGATTCACCGGGTACGTCATCAACTCCTTCGCAAGCAATGACCGGAAGGGTTACTCCGACTTCAGGTCGCGATGCTCTAGCTTAGAGTCACCTGGCGCCACCACCGGCTCCTGGTACGGTAGCAGATCACCCATCGCTAGTACCCGCTCCGCGAATGGAGCATCTTTGGTGGTCAACTTGAGCACCTCCACAATCTCCACTGAGCCAGTCGCCGAGGGGTACCTGCTGGTGATGTCGCCAAGGTCGAAGTCATCGGGGAAGTGCACGATTCCAAGACTCAGCACTGTGGTGGCCCCATGCCAGAAGGCCGATTGTGCCATCCACTCGATGACAATAGGCGCCTCCTCAAGATAGCGCCAAACTTCCATCAACCCCCCAAGGAATAACCTTGATGGGGGAGATTCCCTAAAGGACAACCTGTATGCACAACTCCGAGGCGGTAGCCGTGTTCACCACCGCCGTCATGCACTGCACGGCATCGAATGTCTGCACCACCGGATCTCCTTGACCTATCACAGTTGCAAGGTCAGAAGATCAAAATGTCAAAATGAATAACAATAGCGATGCCCACTCGGGGACTCGCCCGCCCGAGGCCCCGCCAGCCATTGGCAAAAGGATTAGAAGAAAGAGATTCTCACCAAGGAGCTTGCCGCAGTTCTCGGTGACGAACTTATCGAGCGTCGCCAACTTCTCCTACAATCCAAGGATGATCGAGTTGGAGCCCTTCCGCTCCTCCTCCACAGCGACGGCCGCAACCTTGGCCCTTTCTTTGGAGGAAGTCATCGTAGCTTTCGCCGCCTCTAGCTCCTTCGCCAGCAAGCTTACTTGCTCCTCCGCCACGCCCAACGTTGCCTTCGCAGTCTCCAGCTCAGCGACCAGAATATAGCCCTCACGGGCCTTGGCGATCGCAGTAGAATGATCATCTAAAGGAAAGAAGACCGCAGTGAAACCTTTGCACAACAACAAGAGTCCAAATTCATCACGATAAAAACAACTCACCTATAGTCACTTGGAGTCGCCGATTGGCCTCCTGCGCTACCCGCAGGTCGCGTTCCAGGCGCTCCTTTGTAACCTGCCGATCGGTCGACTCCATCTATAGACCCTGGAGACAGAAAATTAATAAGAGCAAGGACGACCAAAGTTCTAAGTGTCTAGCCGCTGAAATTCAGCGACTAGACCCTCGGGGACTGGACGACCAAAGTTCTAAGTGTCTAGCTACTGAAATTCAGCAACTAGACCCTCGGGGACTGGACTATCAAAGTTGTAAGCATCTAGCCGATGAAATTCAGCGACTAGATCCTCGGGGACTGGACATACACTACAAGAAAAGTTTCTTTCCGCAACGACTTGGCCCAACGGTCATCGTAGAAGGCGCGTCTTCAGCGACAAAATTTTCAGCTCGGTCGTGGCTGATGGAAAACTTTTTTTTCCGATTTTGAGGCCCTCTGCTACGATATTTTTTCCCACATGTCATCCCAATGGTTGTCATAGAAGGCGTGTCTTCCCACATGTCAGCCTCTCATTAGAAGGATCGTGTGTATGATTGAATTTTTTTTCCTTCGCTCGCGCTACCCTGTTCCGAAGTTGATAGGCACTGCTTGATGCATCTATCGTTTAATCAACCTCCTGGGACCCACATGTCATCCTCTCATTAGAAGAAACATGTGTATAATGGAATTTTCCCTTGGCTATTACCTCCCTGATTTCAACTTGATAACGCTGCTTGATCTATCTGTCGTCTAGTCAAGTTGGGTCCTCCATGTCAGCCTCACGTTATAAGAATCGTCTGTATGATGGAATGTTTTCTTCACTCGCACTACCCTATTCCGAACTTGATAGCGCTGCTCAATGCATCTACCGTTTAATCAAACTCCTAGACCCCACATGTCATCCTCTCATTAGAAGAAACATGTGTATGATAGAATTTTTTCCCTCGGTCCCGCCTCCGTGTTCTGAACTTGATAGTGTTGCTCGCTGCATCTACCGTTTAATCATGATGCAGGACCCCACATATCATCCACTCATTAGAAGAAACGTGTGTATGATGGAATTTTTGCTCTCGGTCGTGCCTCCGTGTTTTGAACTTGATAGCGTTGCTCGATGCATCAGCTATTTTTCTAGGCTACTGGGTCCCCATGTGAGCCTCTCATTAGAAGAAACATGTGCATGCTAGACTTTTTTCTCGCCCGTGCCTCCCAGTTTCGAACTTGGCAACGTCGCTCGAGGAAGAACCTATATAAGTCCATGCTACTGGGTCCCACATGCCGGTCTCTCTGTAAATCAAACCTACATATAATAGACTTTTTTTCAGCCGCATCCGTTGTTTTGACCTTGGCAACATTGCTCGATGTGGCAGCCGTGTATGTTCTTGCTGCTGAGACCCCATGTCAGCCTCTCTGGTATGTTCTGGCTTGTGGGCCGCAGATGCAGCCTCGTATGTTCTGGCGGGTGGGTCCCTGATGCCAACCTCTCTATACAAGTATTTAACTTTTTTTCAAACCCGACCATTAAACTCGAGGGATGCTACAGGCTGGTGGGTCCGTGATGTCAGCCTCTCCGTAATGCGATATTTAAAAGTAAACCCTTTCTAAAAAAAGTAAACCCAAGATATATATAAATATGTACACACAAGGGATTCGAATAAAGACCTTCAAATCGAATCAAATAGACATAAACTGAGTGTTTTGCCACTACACCAACAATACTTATAGAAATTGAATCATTAAACATGTATTAGTACTACAACTTATGTATCAGTGTTCTAAAAAAATATTTTGTGTGTCCATGTTATCTCTCTTAAAATAAAAGAGCAGTGCTATTGGAACCTCAATTTATAAAAAGCCACATAATGGATTAGTTTCTTTAAAACATGGGTAGGCAGAGTTTTTTTAGAGGTGGGGGGAAATGCCAAAAAGGCCAAATTAAAAAGTTTTTGGGCTATGGTCAATGGGCTCCTATCTCAAATTTCACTGGGCCGTGGCTCGTCAAATTCAAACACAGACCTCATCGAGGGAGGAAAAAAGCGATAATTCATTTGACAGATATTCATGTAAAAATATCTAATGAACACACACCACATGCGCCAAAACAGGGCTGGTATCCAATGACTTCACTTGGAGAAATCACGCTATATATCTTTACCTTCTCATCCCTGTCCAAAATGCATCCAACGGTTCTAATGACACAAAGGAAAAAGCTCTAGAGCAAGCAGCCATTAGCAACAGCAGAACTTTTGACAAATTCAATACCATTTGAAAGATTAAGGAGTACATAATAATAAGACATAAAAATGAATAGATTCCTAGTCCATATTCAGCAGCACTTGACCAATTAAGAAGAATTTCAAAGTGACTGATTCAGCAACACAGACACTGAAATTCAATATCACTACAGAGAGACAGTTTTTCTTTCAGCTCTAAATACCATGCCAGATCAGTTTTCCCTTTTCTCCAAACACACTCGATCACTAGAACACAATCATTGTCATAATATTTGGTCATATAGGGAACCGTCATGTAGATACATATATACAATACCAGTCCGTACTAGTCATAGCTCCAATCCAGCAAAAGGTTATCATAGTTTTACCACCCATATATGATTAGTGGAGATAAGATAACCACATAATTAATTACAATAGCATGCGGCTAAAGAGCTAGACAACTAGGAAGTTCATGAACAACATGCGACATTCAGGGCAGCCAGATACATCGACCTTGACCGTTCTTCCAATAGTAAGTTTGGCTACTTTCTGGAACTTGATCCACCTAGAAGTAGCTGCCAAGCACCCATCAATCGAGTTAATGGCATATCATCCCTCGATTTGCAATCCTTCACTCTGCATCGTGAAGACTATTGTGCCCTTTCGTCTGGCCTAGAGTTGCTTTGTGGCACTCTTAGGCAATTTCTGAGTCAAAGAAAGAGATAGACGCATAATTACTAAGAGCAATGCACTAAATCATGTGAAACTTAAGAAGACATTCAGAGCAGTTTATCTGTCGCCATATACTCACAAACATAATCCGGTGCGACCTTGTGATGACACGTGTGTAGGATATGGTCTGACAAGGTGCTGCCTGGGGTGATGAAGGAGCTTGTGCTGGTGCCTGTGCTAGGGCTGGTGCTGGTGCCACTAATTGTAGAGGGGATGATGCAGGAGCCAGAAGGCCCATAACCATTGCCGGCGCCAGCAACTTGATGCTAGATTCCTTCTGAGGGGTAGCTAAGCTGACTGCAGGGATGGTAGAGGCAGATGAGAAGTGTACAAACAAAATGGTCTCTTATATAACAGTTACTCACAAGAAAGTGATCAGAGGATATGATGAGTATACAAACAAATTAAGTTACTACCTCCATTCTTTCTCCTTAGGTCAACAGGTGCCAGAGTAGGAACTAGGGCCAGTGCCATTGCGGGTGCCAGCAGGTTGATGCTGGTTACCTTCTAGGGGGTAGGTAAGGGGACTGCATGAGTGGTTAGAGAGGCATATGAGATGTGTACAAGCAAAATGGTTTCTTATACAACAGTAAATCCTAGACAGAGATGAGAGTATACAAGCGAATTTAAGTTACTACCTCTATTCTTTCTCCTACTGAGGTCAACAGGTGCCGTTGCAGGAACTGGGGCCGGTGCCGATGCCGATGCCAGCAGCTTGATGCTGGCACCCTTCTGGGTGGTACATAAGGGGAAGTGGACTACAAAAGTGGTCAGGGTCATATGATGAGTAAAGACAATGGTGCAGAACAGTTAGTCGCAAGAAAATCATTAGAGGTTGTGATGAGTACAGAAGCAAATTAATTAGCACTACCTCTATTCTTGGTCCTTCGGTCAATAGGTGTACAATGGCGTGTAAGTATCTCCCCAAGCTTGCTAAAATTGAATGTTACCTCGTCCTCCTGCTTCAGACCATTCTCACGGACATACTTGGACCAACCTCGGCCACCCAAATAGGTGGTGGCCATCGTCTGGGAGACATCCACATCATATTGTTGCCACATGCCTTTAGGGCCCTTGCTATACAGAGTTAGAAACTTGTCGTTTCTGAACATCTTGTTCATAATGGGGCGAGCGACACAAGGGACAAACTTCATGAGAAAATTGATAGATAAGTAAGGCGACAACAAAAAAGTGAGATACAAGATCTCACATCAAGTCGGAAACCACTTGGAATCTATACCTGATACCATGGGTACCCTTTGTGAAGGGTGGCCATGCACCATTTTTCTTCCCTATGCCTTTGGAATGGCATACAGGGCCCCCCTTTCAATCCACAAGTTTGACAAGAGGAGGGTAGCATAAAGGACTGAGCAGCTGGTGCATGGTACTGATTGAAATTAAGTGGAAAGGTTAAATTATGTAAAGAGCAAGTAAATCTAATAATATAAGACAAAACCATTGCCTGTAAAGCAAACAGATTTGATTTTTGCGAACTTCTGATGAGCGTAAACATATAGTACTAACTGATAACAATAACATGGAAAATCATAACATGTGAAATTGTGTATTTCGAAATTATACCCACTTCTTAGAGAGGTCACTACCCACCTGGGTACTGTGTTGGCGCTTCCTCGTTGTGTAGAGGATGTCCTCTTTTGGTGCGGGCATCAGAAATCTACTAGCCTCTATAACAGCCTCAGCCTCCACAACAGCACCTTCAATCCGCATAAATAGCAACAGAGCTCAAAAGTTTAATACTATGTAAAGTTTGACCATGTTTTTAGAAATTTTTTTATAATATGAATTATATATCCTTCGATACATCATGAAACATATATTCACATCATATGTATATAATATCATAGTTCTTGATAGTTTTTGACTTTTTTCAAAAGTTTGGTCAAACTTTCCATAGCTTGACTTTTCAAAAAATATATATGCCTTAAGCCTTGGGACGGAGGGAGTACAGTACATAGTAGTCATATACTGACTGTATGAGACAGTCTGACAGATGTAGATCTGGATCCACATAAACACAGTGCCAAAATTAATAAAATCACACATATGTTTCTGAACATCTGATAAGCATGCATGACACCAAGTGGGTAATACTTAATCTGACTACACCATGGTAATAAGGGTATTAAGAACAAATACCTTTATCTTTAAGCTGGACCCTCCCAGCTGGTCGGTGGCCTTGTGCTTGTTTGGTCAGTAGTGGTACTGGACGGATCCTGCGACATGTGGGGTACCATCCTGTTTGCCACACCTAGAGCACCGCACGTTCGCAGGTATGTACCACCGTGCTACAGTGGATGAAGAAGATATGGTGTCATAGAGGCTTCCACAAAAACATGATGCAGATAGAGACAACTTTTAGCACAGGGATACATCCAGGTTGTAGCCAACCACTTTCAGCATTGGAAAGAATGGAAGAACGCAACGAATATACTGCTACATTACATTTTTAGGCAACTTTTAAGGGAACTGGTGGGACCATCCCTATCCGTAGTGGCCGTGCGCGCCATTGACCCATAGTTCTTCATACAGAATCTAACGCAAAATCCATTGCACTTACGAGTAGCAACTAAAGGTTACAGAAGTGAAGAACAGCGAAATCGGACCCGACCAAATGCCCCAATCAGAACAGCGGTGACCATGCCCTGATCCCGAATCCATACAAATCAGTACCACCTCCCCTAGCCCCACCCCCACCCCAACCCCCACGACCACTCCCACCCCACCCAAATGACCCAATCAATCAGAGAAGAGGAACAATATCCTGATTAGGTGATTCCGAGGTGAGCAATAAGCAAGAACTCGACAATCAAAGCATATCGAATACTACTACTCCTAGTACTAATAGTACCCCCAATGGCCCAATCGGAAGCAAATTAAGCAAAGCCAGATTTCGAGGTGAGCAAATACAGCCACCTATTTCAACAAGAACTCCCCAATCGGAGGTTGCACCAGTTCCAATAGTTACTTGCTGGATGGGAGCTAGCTAGTGATGGTTTCTTGTCTTGTCGTCGGTAGAAAGGCATGAGCAGGGGAATAGTAGTACTAGTAGTAGTAGGACTGGCAGTACACTTTTTCTACAATAAGTATTTTTAAGTGGCAGTGGCGGGAACATTTTGCCAGGAGAGAATCCCGAATTTTTCATCCCAACTATCACGTGGTGGCCTATAGCTATTTGAAGCGGGACCCACGTCAGGGGTGAGTTAAAGGGGGTCCCACATCAAGTGGGTGAGATAATTGACCGAGCCAACCTCCTCCTTCCCTTGGTACTAGTAATAGTTCTCCCGAGTTCCTCTCCAAGGACAGAGAAAATCGCCCCTCTTCGAATCAAATTGATCCCAGCTTATTATCCTTTTGCTGATTCGTCTCACGGAGCAGTGGACAAGTAGGCGGTAGTTGCAGCATAGGGCACCAGCGCTGGGGCCTCAAAAACAGTTTAAGAACCGATAAAATGATAAGCTCGGATTTCAGACTAGAAACACACACAAACACACACATATATACTAATATACAAAATAGTTTCCAATTACAGTTCTGCTAACAAAGGTCTAGAAATCATAATAAGGTAGCTCCATATTACATAACTACGATAGTAGCAAACCAATCATGGGATAACTCTACACCCCAAGAGTTTTGCAGCTAGGATAGTGGTCATGAGACTACCCAGACAACACCAAAAGTACACCCCTGATGATCAGCAGCGCTGCATCAAATCCATCCAGAAGCAGTGTACCCAATTCACAGCCTCAGGTGCAGGCTCATCAATGAACATATCATCGTCATTACCATCAAAGTCCTCTTCAGTCGTATGCTTCTATGATTAGTAGATTAACAAATACATTTATAGAGAAACATCAAAGACACACAACCTGAACATTTGTCGTTCTACAAATATACCTTGTTGATCTAGATGCTCAGGAGCTGCCTCTGTCAGTTGATCTAGTTAATCAACATCTGCTTCCCCTACTTGATCTTGATGATAAAGATGTGCTTCCCCCGGTTCATATGGATGATCCTATGGTTCACCATGAAATACCCATCTAACATATGTGCTTAGCATCCCAAATATAAAAATATGGTCTTCCCCTATACTTTGAGGCAGCACCCTACGATTCGCACACAACCGGCACGAGCAATGTAGTTTTGAGTTGTCGCAATGAGCTCTAACAAATACCATAAATCATATAACATCAAGGATACGTTTAGCGTTGCCTAATGGATCAATCTCTATCCAAAATCTGCCCATATATTTAATTATGACATACAAGGTTGGTTATTATTAAAAGAACAGCAGGAAACATATAGATGGAGTACAAAAACTATATATGCCTATGCGTTTAGCAAACATATTGATAGCAAAAACCGCCGAAGGTATTTAGGAACACAGATCCAGCGTAGAATAAACTATGACCATGCAAATTAAGGACAAATTAAACTACGTATTTGAGGAGGCAGATCAGGTGAAAGGGCAATAAAATGCCAACCAGATCGAGCTAGAGATAAAAGGACTACCGTGGGATCGACGTGCCCACCGGTGTGTCTCAAGAAGACAGACGGGTAGGGAAAGCTTCTTCATGCACGGTGGTGATGAGGAGCGGCTGTAAGCGTGTCTATTTTGTGGGGAAGGGGGTGCGGGCCTAGGCGGCGGAGGGTGGAAGTTAATACACAGCGCGAAGGGATGCGGAGGGATAACTTTGGAAATTCTGACCTGCCTTGCTTTGGGCTCCACCATATACGCGACCCACCTACCAGTCACCATAGATCAAAGTTGCTCCAAAACTTGTCAAAATACAAGTTTATGTTTTACCATGGAAACTAATGCACATAGCATAGCACTTTGTGAATGAATGAATTTATTTCAACATATATTTAATTTCAGCATCTTCAGCTAGGAAGCTTGGAAACTCATGAAAGTAGGGCATTATCCATCAAATATGGAATCTCCTTTGTAACAATTGCTTGAAATGCCAGGATGCACTGATCTACCAAATACGGTCACGTTTGGAAGCTTGGTTGGTGAAGATGCTTCAATGTACGTAGTAGTACAAAACATGAAAAAGGTACAGAAACTATGGCTGTGACCTTGCTCCTCTTGTTTGAAAGCCTTGAATTAATGTTCATTAATTTCGGCAGATATCTATAAACTCATTAAATGCTAGAAAGCATATAGGCCTGTGGGTCTATCTGACAGGGACAACATCCCAAGTGGGAGTAGCGTACCTTAGAAGCTTCAACTTCAAAATTTCGGCAGAGCGCCAAAATATCCTGCCCACCCATTCAAACATCCTGCCCATCCATTCAAATATCCAGCCCAAAAATTTTGGAACCAGACATATTGGTTGATTTGCAAAGAGGCACCGATCTACCAAATACGGACACATCATTATAAACTATTTCCATGACCTTGGTCACCTTTTTTTGGATGATGGTTATCTTCTTGAAAGCCTTAAATTGTTCGAAAATTTCAGCAAATGCCTGGAAACTCGTTTAAATGCTGGGAAGAAACTCTCATTGGCTGTGGGTCTAGACGGTGACAGCGCGTCTGAGAGGCCCCATGCCGGAGTAGCGTATGCTAGAAGCTTCGACCTCAAAATTTGGTACGACGCCCAAACATCGCACGCATCCATTAAAATATCCCGCGCATCCATTCAAACATGCTTCACCTCTTTCTAGAATGCAAAATTCCTCTTCTATCCCTGCTCCGAAAACAAGAATCCGAGGGAGCACTACAATAACAGAGGGATATAGGTGATAAATTTGCGTTCTCCCAAGTGCATCACCCCATCGACGTTTCCTAGCCCTTCTTCAATATTTACCCGCCCGCCCACTCTGACCTACACTGACTTTTTGGATCCACTATGCAAGTGACCCACATATCAGTGAGCCAGAATTATGGGAAGTAGAGATTCCCATCGCTTGTTCAAAATTCGAACATTTTTTGCTAAACCGAGATAAAAAATCGTTAAAATCATCCAACTTGGCTTATACTATCATTCCACTATGTCAGAGTAAAAGCTAAAAAACAAAGCCAAAAACACATTTCTAGCTTTATAAACCAAAAATCAAAAGCCAGAATTAGAGCCCAACCAAACAACGCCTAAATCTCATGGAACTCTTGGTGTTTCTCCCTTGTTTTAGTACTTGGGTACCTTCAATTTTATTTAACAAAAAATATGACCAAGCAGAGTATCATTGACTTGTAGATCAATTTTTGAGATACTTTCATTAAATTGCGGTAACACCATTCTGTTCCACGAATATATATAACCATAAAGTTTGAAAATATTATTGAGAATTTACGGAATCCTAAACCATAAAATCTAAACCCCTAAGCCCTGACCAAGCAGGTATCGTGCAACTATAGATCAAAATTTGAGATACTGTTGTTAAATTGGGTAACACCATTCTATTCCACGAATATTTGCATAAAGCTTGAACATTATTGAAAATTCCCAAAACCCTTATCCCTAGCTAAAACCCCTAAAACCCAAACCCTAAACCCGTATACCCCAAAACCTGACCAAGCACGTAGCATGCACTTATAGATAAAAAATTGAGTTACTTTCGTTAAATTGGGTAATGCCATTCTATTTGACGAATATAAGCATAAATCCTAAGCATTATCGAAAATTCCCTAAACCCTAAAACCCTTAGCCCAAAAACCCTAACCAAGCAGGTGTCATGCACTGATAGATCAAAATTTGAGATACTTTTATTAAATTAGGTAATGCCATTCTATTAGACGAATATAAGCATAAATCCTGAGCATTACCAAAAATTCTCTAAACCCTAAACCGGAAACAACCCATAAAACTTAACTGTAAAACCCTAAACCCTCGACCCATAAACCGTAACCAAGCAGGTACCATGCACTTATATATATATATCAAAATTTGAGATACTTTCATTAAATTCTGATAACGCCATTCTATTCCACGAATATAAGCATAAAGCTTGAACACTATTTAAAATTCCCAAAACCCTAAAACCTAAACACTAAACCCTAAATCCTTACCAAACACGTAGCATGTACTTATTGATCAAAATTTGATATATTTTCACTAAATTGGTAACGCCATTCTATTCGATGAATATAAGCATAAACCTTGAGCATTATCAAAAATACCCTAAACCCTAAAGAACCCCTAAAACCTAAACCTAAAACTCCAAACCCTCAACCCATAACCCCTAACCAAGTAGGTATCATGCACTTAACTTATAGATCAAATTTTGAGATACTTTCAATGAGTTAGGTAACACCATATTCTATTCGACGAATATAAGCATAAAGCTTGAGTATTATTGAAAATTCGCTAAACATCCTAAACCCTATTTATTCCATAAAATCTAAACCGTAAAACCGTAAAACCCTAAACCCTCGACCCATATAAACCCTAACCAAGAAGGTACCATGGACTTATAGATCAAAATCTGAGATTCTTTCATTAAATTGTGGTAACGTCATTCTGTTCCACGAATATAACAATAAAGTTTGAACATTATTGAAAATGCCCTAAACCCTAAACCCTAAAACCCTAAACCCTCAACCCCTCCTAAACGACCTTGGCAAATGAGGTATGACATGCACTTGTAGATCAAAATTTTAGATAAACTTTCGTCAAATTGTGCTAACGCCATTTAATTGCACGAATATAAGAATATATAAAGCAGCTTGAACATTATTGAAAATTCCCAAAAACCTAGAAAACCTAGAAAACCCTAAACCCTAAATACCAATCTTAAACTCCTAAGCCCTATACCCAAAAATCCTAAAAAAACATGAACCCTAAACCCAGGCTATATATATCTTCTGTGGAAACTAGGGCAGTGGGATTTTGAGCCATACTTATTTGTAGTTTCTTCACGACAAAAGCCATTGTCGTTGCTTGAAAAATTGAAAATAACTTCAAATTCAGAAGCTTCCTTTATAAATAATATTTTAAATGCCAATAATACAGACTAATCTACCAAACACAAACATGTTGTTATAAACTATAGGAAAGATATGGCCATGACCTTGGTCATCTGGTTTGAAGGCCATGCATATTCATACATGGTACGCCATATATCGTATGGAAAAATTAAAGCCATTATTATCGATTGGGGCTTTTAAAATAACTCCAAATATGGAAGCTCTTTTTGTAAACAATCTTGAAATACCAATATGCACCAATCTACCAAACATGGTTACATTATCATAAAGTATGGTAACACATATGGCCTTGACATTGGTCATCTAGTTTTTGAAAGCCATGAATGTTCAAATATGGTACGCCATATTGTGAAATGAGTTTTTCAAGAGTTATCAAATTTTATATATTTTCATGGAAATTAGCCAATGCACACAGTGAGACACCAATGGAGAAACGAATGGTTATATTTCATTTTATATTTTGTTTCTTTATTTTTTTAAAATGGCCCAAATTTGGTGTCATTACTATTCATATCAAAAAATTGAAATCTTGCAAAACTCTCGATGGTTCTCTAATATTTGACTAATTCGGTACGTTTAAACTATTTTTAAAAAGTCAAGAGCAAGCTATGTCACACACTTTGTAGTTCGTAATTAGACATACTTACTTTCACCTGTCAAAAAGTTATTTAATTTCAACATCTTCAGCTAGGAAGCTTGGAAACTCATGAAAGTAGGGCATTATCCATCAAATCTGGAATCTCGTTTGTAAACAATTGCTTGAAATGCCAAGATGCACCGATCTACCAAATATGTACATGTTTGTAAGCTTGGTTGGTGGAGATGGTTCAATGTATGGAGTAGTACAAAACATGAAAAAGGTATAGAAACTATGGCTATGACCTTGCTCCTCTTGTTTGAAAGCCTTGAATTAATATTCATTAATTTCGGCAGATGTCTATAAACTCATTAAATACTAGAAAGCATACAGGCATGTGGGTCTATATGATGGGGACAACATCCCAAGTGGGAGTAGCGTACCTTAGGAGCTTCAACTTCAAAATTTCAGTAGAGCACCGAAATATCCCGCCCACTGATACGTCGTAAACGTATCTATAATGTTTGATATTCCATGCTTGTTTTATATCTAATTTCTTATGTTTTGTTCATACTTTGAGGTATTTTTATACATTTTCTGGAACTAACGTATTAACAAGATGCCACAGTGCCAATTACTGGTTTTCTGCTGTTTTTAGTTTTTGAAAAGCTAGAAAAGAAATATTCTCAGAATTGGACCGGACAAAACCCAAAGTCAATATTTTACCAGAAGACTCACGGAGCCAGAAGACGAGACGGAGAGGGGCCACGAGGTGGCCACACCACCTAGTGGCGCGGGCCAGCCCAAGCCGCGCCATGGTGTGGTGTGGGCCCCTTGGGCGCCCATCGACCTTGCCTCTTCGCCTATAAAAGTACCCCGGGATGAAAACCCTATGGACCAGATCAGAAATCCACGAAAAGTTCCACAGTGCCACAACCACCGAAGAGGAGATTCGGGGGACATAAGTCTCTGTTCCGGCACCCTGCCAGGACGGGGAAGTGCCCCCAGAGCCATCTCCATCGACTCCACCGCCATCTCCATCACTGTTGCTGACTCCCATGATGAGGAGGGAGTAGTTCTCTCTCGAGGCTAAGTATGTGTTCATATATCTCTCTATGCATGATCTTATTGAGATCATGAGCTTTGTAATCTATAGTTCTATTCTACTACTCAAGTGCTTTAATGAATCTCTGCTTATCCCCACGTGCCTGAAGTTGATAGTGTGCACACTATGTGGCACTTTGGCTTAGGGTACATAAATACTTATCATGAGTATAATTTGAGTTGGATGTCTCTGTGAGATTGTGGTGTTTGTTGGAACCATCTAGCGCTCAAGGTGATAGTGAGGGGTTATCTAGATGGGGAATGCGAACTTTAAGGTGTGCTGTTATAGCCCTACATCGTCCAACCGGAGAGTAGTTCATGGTAGCATCATGAAGAGAAGATATTTATATGAGAGTGTCCACTAGTGAAAGTATGATCCCTAGGCCTTGTTTCTAAGCATTGAAACACCGTTTACAATCAATTCTATTACATGTTTCTTGCTGCCACTCTTATTTCAGATTGCAATTACCACTTATAATCATCCATATTACTTGTATTTCACTATCTCTTCGCCGAACTAGTGCACCTATACACCTGACAAGTGTATTGGGTGTGTTGGGGACACAAGAGACTTCTTGTATCTTGATTGCAGGGTTGCTTGAGAGGGATACCTTTGACCACTTCCTCCCTGAGTTCGATAAACCTTGGGTGATCCACTTAAGGGAAACTTGCTGCTGTTCTACAAACCTCTGCACTTGGAGGCCCAACACTGTCTACATGAATAGAAGCATGCGTAGACATCAAGCTATTTTCTGGCGCCGTTGCCAGGGAGGTAAGGTAAAAGGTACTCACATCCTCTGGCTACTAAGCTATCTTCTAGTACTATTGCTGGTGTGTGAGTCGAAGTTATTTCCTTTAGATTATGCAATTATATCTTTTTATTTCTTGTTTTTGTTTTCACTAGTTAGGCTTAATGGAAAACAACAAAAAAATTAGAGAGCTTTTTAGTATTTTTCCTAAGGAAGAACATAAATGGTTTGAAAAGAAAATTAAAAAACCCATGGAACTTTCTTTGCATGCTAATAACAATGTTATTAGTATGAATTTTTTGAACACCTTTGTCACTAATGCTATGGAAACGTCTAAGCTTGGGGAAGTTTGTTTTTATGAAAATGATCTTTTTAGTTCCCTAGCTTTAAAGGAGAAAATTTTCTCTGATGATACTTTATCTCCCGTATGTGGTAATTCTAATGATACTTGTGATAATTTAAATCCACATACTGAAAGCGTCCCTTTTAAAATGCCTATGGAAATTGTTGAACTTGTTATGAATAACTATTATTTTGGAGATGGAACTGTCCATCCTGGTGATCATTTACTCTTTATACATGAATTATGTGAGTTGTTCAAGTGTGCAGGTATTTCAATGAACCAAGTTAAGAGGAAGCTATTCTCTTTATCACTTAAGGGCAAAGCAAGGAAGTGGTATGAGCTACTAGACGATTCTCATCATTTGGAGTGGAAGGAACTTGAATCTCTCTTTTACTCTAAATTTTATCCTCCCAATGATATTCATAAAGATAGGAATTACATTTATAATTTTTATCCTCATGATGGAGAAAGTATTGCCCAAGCATGGGGGAGATTGAAGTCACTAATGCTCAAATGTCCCATTCATGAGCTCCCCGTAATATTATTATTAATAATTTTTATGCAAGGCTTTCAGGACATTACAAGGACTATCTAGATACCTATTTAGCGGGATCCTTCACAAGTAAGGAGGTCAAAGATAAGTGGGATCTTCTTGAAACAATTCAAAGCAATACCGAAGATTGGGATCACGACAAAGGTAAAGAACCAGGTATAAACTATGAGTATGATTGCATTAAGTCTTTCGCTGAAACTGCTGATTTTCAAGAGCTTAGTGCTAAATATGGTCTTGATCCTCAAATCCTTATTGATTGTTGTAGAGCCTTTGCTTCTCATATTAATGCTCCTAAAGAAAAATGAGACATGTATCATGAGCCTTTTAAAGACACTTGCATGAAAATTGAAATTGTTATTAATGATAGCAATAAACATGCTCAAACCTCTGAAAGTACTATTTCTTATAAGCATGTTAATTTTTATGGAATACATAGACCTTGTGAAAAGAATCAAACTGAAGAAGAATATTGTATCACCCACAAGAATGAAAAAACTAGAACATGGTATAGGGCTTCAAATGATCTTGGTAAAAAAGTTTGTGCCCTCTATCCTTTTATTTGTGAGCTTTGCTTTGAAGTGGGTCATTTAAATTGTCAATGCTCATGCCATAATAATAGCCCTTCTAATCCAATGAGTACTGCAAGTTTGTATTGTGATGACATGATCACTCCTAATCAACATGATGAACTTACATTATTTTTGGGGTGTGAAGAGTTATCAAGAAAAACCTCTTTGGTAGATATGAGTGCTTTTGATATGAAGAGCGTCCTGCATGGTTGTCATCTTTATTGTGTTGATAATTGCCACACAAATACTTACATACAAAATATTATAGAAGATGTGGTTTTACCAGAATATGACAGGATTAATATGTGTTTTTTTCTTATTAATGAAAAGGAGGAATCCTCCAAAGTTTCTTCTATTGTATCTAACAATAAACCATGGTATATGGAGAAGCTTCCTTTCAAGCCTCTCCCTCCTAAAGAGAAGAAGAAAAAGAAGAAAAGGAGGAGTAAAAGGAGAGAGGAAACGGTATTTTCCCCTAAGCACGTTGCTCCTATTATAGTTTTTGATGAGTTTGAACTCGATGATGTTCTTATGCCTGTTACCTATAGTAGTGATCATGATTTGGAAAAGCACACTTCTTTTGATATTGAAAATCTCTTTGGTACCAATTCTAAAAATGATGATATTAATAATTGCTGTACTATTAGTGTTATCCATCTTTCTTTCAATGATGATATGTTTACAAACGAACACACTTTGGAAGATAGCTATTGTATTGCTTATGATGATTACAATATGCCTCCTATAATTGATGATTATGGTGATGAGAATAATAATAATAGCTATTTTTGTTGAATTTGCTCCCACTACAATTAGTAAGAATGACTATGTTTATGTGGGGAGTATTAATTCTTTTATGCATGTGGCTACCGATAAGAATGTTTTATGTGATTGCTATATTGTTAATTTTATTCATGATGCTACTGAAAGTTATTGTGAGAGAGGAAAACATGGTTTTATGTATGTCGACAATATTAAGTTTCCCCTCGTTATGTTGAAAATTTTGAAGTTGCACTTATTTTGCTTTCCTATACTTGTTGCTTTGTGCTCTCATGACTTGTTTCTTTACAAGATTATTTTTCATTGGAAGTGGGTTAGACTTAAATTTGTTCTATATTTGTTTCTTGATGCGCTCTTTTACTTCAATTCATATTTCTTATGTGAGCATCATCGAAATTATCATGCCTATCTTAATCTTTACTATTAAAAAAGAGTTGGTGATCGTAGGTCGCCCTCAAACATCAAACATTGGATCAATCTAGACCGTCGAATCATCCTCAAACATGTCCACCAAATATTAGGAGAATCAACACCGTTCAATCTCCCTCGACAAAGGTCCACTCGGTAGAAAAAATAACCAATTTGGAAAGCGATAGATCGTATCTTTCTGCGTAAAGAAATTGTCACGTTGATCACGGCAAGTCTTTAATATCTCTTGATGGCGATCGTTTAAACACCCAGGTTTGCGCTCCATCCTCTCTCGTAGGGCTAACAGGATATCTAGTTCCGTGATTGAGGAGTGGAATAAAAAATCAGATCGTGTCTCCTACCAGACGCGGAATCCTCTCATCATGCCGTCGCCATGCTCTTTCTCTCTGGCACCTCCTCTCATCAAATTGGCTTCTTTCTCTGGCTTCTTCTACCTTTGTCGTTTTCCCCTGCTACATTGTACCCTAGAACGTTTCTCCCCGCGCGCCTGCTGTGTTGTACCCTAGATCGCCGTCTTACCTGGTGCGAAAGCAGGCCGTTCTTGCGTGGTCCGCTCTCCCCGCAGTCAAGTAAGTCTGATCATCTTCTCCGGCAGTCCACAATTAATTTGGTGCAATTTGGCCAGCCCGCCGATCGAGTTTGTTCTTCTATCCCGAGATGGAATTAGAGTTTGTAAATTGACGGAACTTGGCCCTTCATTAAGATAATTGGGTAGTGATATTCTGCCAGAATGAAAATTTGCACGGGATGTGGGGTTAACTTTTCTTATTCGAGTTTTGGAACAGCTTAAGATCCAGTTCATACTTCCATGCTCGCCCCGTGGTCAGGAACTCAAGACAGTCGCCAAGGCTAAGGCCACCGGGGAGAGACAAGACGACCTCCGTGGCTACATGCGTCCACAATTACTGCAAGGCGCATCGCTAGTCTGTTGGTGGACTGCATACGTTCATCTTTTCTAATGATCAACACATAAATAGCTATGCATATCTAATTTTTTATTTTTCATGTTGGAAGTTGTGAGAATGACTATTTCAATTCCCTTGCTTTTGTTAAATTGTCGCCGGGCAGCAAAAAACAAAGTTGAGACACAAAGCACTATAGCAGGCCACGGAGAGCGTCTGCCAAAGCCCTTAGGGCATCCCAACGATGGCCCACAAACGGACCTCCCACATCTGTTCTTGTTTGACGGACCGAAGCCATGACCCAACACACACTCGCAAATGGAGCAGCAGCCCTGAACCTGTCCTTTTCAGCCCAAACCCAGCCCAAAATTGGGCCTAGAATGTGGTGGTACGGATAGCTATTGCGTCCGGGCGCGTCCTCCCAACGGTTCCACGCCCCAGCCATCAGTGGAAGATGGAGACGGGAACCATCGGCATGTCCTTTTTTAATGGGACCGTGTTGCCCCATCCACTCCCCAGTCCACTACCGGTCAAACCCCTCTCCATTAAAAACCCTAGCTATCTCCCACTCCATCGACGATGTAGCTACCGACCTTCGGCGATGACGAAGCCGTCGTGGAAGAAGTGGTTCAAGCTGCGAGGTCGGGTCGTTGTCGGGCGGCGGCTGCCACTAACATTTCGTATCCTTCTCCCACTCGCTGGCCTGCAACTCCTTCTCCCGCTTCCCACCGGCAGTGGTGCCACAACGTCCTTGCAGGAGCGGCAGGTGAATGTGAGCCTCGAGGTTCCCCTCCTATTTGCGGAGGTGGGAATGTCGTGCTTGTGGTTGGAAGTGCACCTGTCGGCGGGCTGGTACCTCAACCAGGCCTGCGTCCCCATTCTGGCCATCCCCGCGTTTGGCCCTGTGTGCTGGCGGGAGATCTGCCGCCGCCGGGCATTTCGCCCCTAAATTTGCGCCGTGGCCTGGACTAATCCATCCACTTTCGGTGGGACTCGTGGTTTGAGGCCAAGCACGAGGCTCGCTGTGAGGCCATCAAAGCCCACCTCGAGAACCTCGACGACTCGGATCAAGACTACTAGGAGGAGTTTGGGGCGTATTTCAGTGTCGAGGACGATCCATAGAAGGAGTACGAGCACTAGGAGAACTACGATGGGCCTGCCGAACTTGTCGCAGAACAGGGGCGTCGACACTATCAAGGCCGAGGTGCTCCCCTAGGTCGCCGTCAAGGTCGAGCCAGAGGATGCGGTCAAGATCGAGCCGGTGGGCCGGACGATGACGGAAGAGGGGGAGATCGAGGCTGCCATCCTGGCCTCCTAGCTACAGGAGGAGCAGAAGTGGGATGGCATGGGCAGGCCCTCCACAAATCGTGGATGGCAGCTCAGCTCCTGCTCCATCGGCCGCCCTCATGTGCTGCTGCCACAAGTATTCACCTAGATCCCCAACGATGACAATTATGCCTCCCATGTCGCGTGATAGGACCGCGGCAGCCAACATCTGCATTGGCATTACCCCGCCGCCTCTACCAAGCTAGGGCCACCCACTAGGGTGTTTTTTTGTGTGCACTTGGATGTAGAACAATGGCCTCTTTTAATATATTTGTATAATTATTGTAATTTTCTGTTTTTCCCTTTTTTATTTTGTGTGTGCAATGCTTTTATATGGGAGTGGTCGTTAGGTGCAGTGGCCACTGCAATAGGCTCAGTCCAAACGAGTTGTTCTCCCTCGTGCCCTACAAAAGGACCGAATCAGATGTGAACCTGCCAGCGGGCTGGCACCTCAAATAGGCATGCGTCACCATCTTGGCCATAACCGCGTCTGGCCCTGCACGCCGGCGGGAGATCCTACCCCAGCTCGGTGTTGCGACCTGGCCTACTCCATCCACTCTTGGTTGTGGATCTCGTGGTTCGAGGTTGAGCACGACGCTTGTAGCAAGGACACAAGGCCTACCTCGAGAACCTCGACGACTCAGACTAGGACTACTAGGAGGAGCCCGGGGCAGATTCCGGGGCTGAGAAAGAGCTGGAGAAGTAGGACGAGCACTAGGAGGTCTATGACGATGGGCCTGCCGGACTGGTCACGGTACAGGGGCACCGATACCATTGAGGCCGAGGTGCTCCCCCAGGTCACCATCAAGGTCGAGCCAGAGGATGCGTTCGAGATCGAGCCAGCTTACCCGCCGATGATAGAGGAGAAGGAGGAGATCAAGGCTGCCATCCTGGCCTCCCAGTTGGAGGAGGAGTGGAGGTGGAATGACATGGGGCAAGCCCTTCACGAATCATGGATGGCAGCTCATGGTCCCGCTCCGCCGGCCGCCAATGCTCCCATGTCCCTCATGTGGCCGCCGCCATAGGTCTTCATAGAGATCCCCTACGACGACGACGAGTAGGCCTTCCGCGTCGCATGGCAGGACTAGGGGCGGCCGACATCAGCATTGGCATCACCCCGTTGCCCCTACCAAGCTACACCATTTTTTCTGTGCATTTTGGACATGGAACAGTGGCCTCATTTAATATAGTTGTATAATTATTGTAATTTCTTGTTTTCCCTTGTTACTTTGCGTGTGTGGTGTTTTTATTTGGGGGTGGTCATGGGGTGCAATGGCCACCGCAAACAGGCTCATCTTGCAGGAGCTGTCCTCCCCCAAATGGACCGAATCGGACCAATTCAATGTCCGTTTTGTTGTGGGCCATTGGGATGCTCTTACTTCACTGTAGTATATATAATGATGTAAGTGGGACATGCCTGCCGCTAAGCCCTCCTCCCTCCCACCTCAAAGCCCATCTATTCCGTTTCTAGGATCCCGATTTGTCCCAGCGAGCTTTCTTACCATAAGGCTTCCATTTGTATATGGTGCTGAGACGAGATGAAAGTACATTTTTCCTCAAATACTTTTTTTAGAACGCCGTAGGAGGTCTGCGTGTCATTTCATTAAGCAATCGGGAGGAACAAAGTTTAGGTTTACAACGACACCGATAGGAGGATCGGTAACCACATAGCCTCGGCCTATGAATGTCCTATATTTCTCAAAGACCCACGTCTACAATATAGCCAAAGCTTCCACTCATCCTTGAGGCGTTCGGCGAGGGTTGAGGTGTCAAAGCTAGGACCTCCGAAGACACGAGTTGTGCTCGATCCAGAGCCCTCTCAGGACCAAAAGGCAAAGTGAGTTGGCGCGTTGCCGACCCGCCAGGGGAACCTGCGAGCATCCAAGGGGCCACCAGTCTCGAATAACTGCATTGACCCGGGGTACGAGCCGCTGCAGCCCTTCCGTCCTAAGTATCCTGAGCCAGACCGTCCTCGCAAAGGGGCATTACGCCATGATATGGTTGATGTCCTCGCCGGGGCTCGAGCAAAATAGGAAGCAACCTTGGTTTGGCAACCCGCGTCGTTGTAGATGGTCAGCGGTCCAGCAACAATTCTTAAAAGCCAGCCACCCAAATAGCTTGAACTTGAGGGGGGCGAACGAATGCGAGATTTCTCTGGCAGCCGGCAGGACCGTGCTCCCCGCAAAGCAAGCCGCATAGGTCGAACGTGTGGAGAAGTGGCCGGAGGAAGAGTATTTGAGGAAGTTCTCCTGGAAGTTCTCTTCCTCAAATACTTTGAGCAACAACCAGAGATCAGAACCTGGCATGTTGGAGGCACAACTCCGCAAACTGTATCTGTTGGACACATTATTACTAAGTAAAAAGCCGATGTGTCATGATAAGTCTGAGATCTAGATATTTAATTGTTCATGAATACTCTATTTACATTACTAATTTTTTCAATAAAGGTTTACATTACTGATGTGCAATACCAACAAGTGGTAAGGGTAATTTTGTACTCTCTTCATTACCCCACTTCACTCTCTTTTTGTTGGAATAAATATCAGTTTCTCTTATTCTTCAGTATGTATCCCGTACTCAAGGCATTGATTCTAGATTGCTTGCAAGTGAAATTGGCGTAGCATGATTCCTGTCTGAGGTATTTTTCTTCCGCTCCTGGATTCATGCTGCCAAGTTGTTGATATAGCTACAATAAGAGTACTGCACAACGGGGTGCATGTAGAGCGCGAGTGAGATACATCTATATGACTACAGTTCTGTGTTTTTACTCTCTTGTGCCATTGTGATATATCATTGGTGAGTAGCTAAGATAAATATGTGTTATTGATTGCAGGAAATCGGACATCTTGTGTACTTTCACGGCAACATGGAGTGGATCATAGTCTTCTGTGGGCAGCAAGCCTGCAATATTTGTTAGCAATGCTAAATTTGTCTTTGTAGCTCATTTTCTTTAGTTACGTCACCTTATGACATTTCCTTGTAATTTTATTGGAAATTCAGTTAAGTTAACTACTGATGTACCCATGTAGATCTGGGTTATGAAGTAACATTCATACATATTTGTTGATTTTGATTAGTTAACTATGCACAGTTCTTTTTATGACATTGCATCGTTGTTCATTACTTGCGAATTGCGATAGATAAGAATTTATATGGTTCCATTATATTTTTCTCTATTTCTTTTGATGGATTATATGCCTGCGTATGATTTTTTGTTTCACTAAATACATCTTAAATACCTTTCATGTTTCTCAAGTTCAGTGCAATGATGGATGAGAGGGTCCTAAAATTCTTTGATGTGACAGATTATGCAATCACTTTTGGTAAATTATATGTGTTTGCAGTACATATATAAACTATTAAGGGATCTTTCAGATCTAGAAAAACAAAGGATTATTCAGATATAAACTAGGCAAAGAAGTAACAACTTTTCGTAAATTTTGGGCAGAAAATACATGGTCCTTCTGTACTTCACACAAGTTTTACTGAACTACAGCTTTCCAGTTCACTTTTTTGCCTACTTTGAAGAGCAGATCATCAGATCATCCTAGAACTTGATGTCAGATACCACAATTAAAGGTTTACACATGTATTTCAACTATTATTTAACAACTTTGTGTGTCTAATGTGATCTTAGTATCAACAGGATGCACGATGCATCAGAGGAACCCTATGAATTGTATATTTTGATGTGATGTTGAGTAATAACTTTTCATAGAATTATACTTTGAGTAAAATGGAATTTTTGTTGTTTCCATAATATTACGTGAATCGGCGTATTATATTTACAACTATGGTGAGAAAAAACTTAATAACCGTAGCAACGCACGGGCATTCAACTAGTGGCTATAAAGAAAGAGCATTTGGGAGACAACCCATTATATTTTTACTTCCAGTTGATTTTTGTTTTGTTGAGTCTCGGAAGTTATTTCCTCAGTAATAACCTCTCATCCTTTTTTTTTGGTTTTGGTGCCAAGAATAACCTCTAATGAGAGAGAAGTAAGATATGGGGAAGTTGCTGTCCTGAAACAGATTTATGTGCGTCATTGTAAAAAATCGTGAAAATTCTCAGTACGTCGGATTGAGCTGTAATGTTTTGTGCTTATGCCCTAGGTTATTACCCAAATTTCTTTAGTTTAGCACTTTTCGATTTGAGCAACAGAAGGTCTTCGAAAAAAATCAGTTTTTACCTGCTGGTCTGTTTTGACAGATTTCTGCCATTATTTGCATTTGCCTCTTAATCTCTTTCTCTTTGAGTTCTCTTTGATCACCTGAGCTTTTAGAAGGAATTGCTACAGTAGCTTGTGTTTTAATGAAAGTTTTACTTATGTTGAAACTGAACCCAAAGACTTATTATCTGGAATACACTAATGTTGTTAATGAAGATTGTGTGAAGTTTTGTATGAAGGAAATTTTCAAGTGTAGGGAAGAATAATGTGATAAGATGAAGTATGGACAAAAGCTCAAGCTTGGGGATGCCACCCGTGTCACCCCAAGAAATATTCAAGAAGTACAAGCTTCAAAGCTTGGGGATGCCCAAGGCATCCCCTTCTTCATCAATAATCTCAGGTTTTCTCCCAAAACACTTCATTTTTATTGTTTCATGCACAATTGTGTTGTTCTTGGAGCATCTTTGTTTTTGTTTTTAGTTTTCTTTTGTTTGGTTTGCTTAAATAAGTTGTTATGATTCCAACACACATCTTCTGGAGAGAGACACACCCCGTTATTCATTGCCTAGAATAGTGTAGTTTTCACTCTTATTGTTCTGTGAGTGTTATCCTTTGCTAGCACTGCATTTAGCTTTAGTTTTCCATTGGTGTTGGAAAAGAGTAGGAAGTTTCATACTTATAGTGGTACAAAAATGAAGCTTGTTTTAACTATGACTTAGACTTTATCATGTCATGCTAGATGTTGCTTTGACCATATGCTTAGTGATTATTGTTGTAGCATGACTTGTTCCAAACAATTGAGATTGCATAATGTGCCTTGAAAGAATCATGTGTTGTTCTAGCATACAAAAGCATAATATTGTGGTATTCTCCTTCGATGCTTTATTTGGGTTAACTTGGCACATGCTTACACCATGTTAAGACTATACCAGTCACCATAGCCTATATGATCATTTAGTTTTCGACTTGTCATATCACTTTATGCTTTAATTAATAATGTTTTGTTGCTTTGCATGATTATGGCCATTATTGCTCTCTTAGTTGGTCGCTCCCAGTCTTTTGCTAGCCTCCACATGTACCAAGTATGAGTTCCACTCATGCATCCAACTCCAAATAAAACCACGTTATTCCAAAGAGTCCACCATACCTACCTATTAGCATTATTGCTATTCCAAGTATATTCATGTTTTTATCTACCTTCTAAATTAAACTTGTTATGTGAAAATTAGTGATTAAAGCTCTCACAAACTTGATGGCACACTTTACTTTCTTGCACTTAATAAACTTGAACCATCGTGCCCATCTATGTTGCGTATATGCTTGCTCTTTATAAGTTGTGAATTAGTAGAACCATGTTACCATGGGGAACACTTTCAACATTGCACATTATTTAGTTGATATCATGTTATTTTGCTCATGGATCCCGGCGGTGTGAAATAAAAGGGGAACTTGTAAGCTCATGGAGTTTGTATATGTGTTAGAGAAACGCTTGGGCGGCTAGCCTGAGCCATGCCTAATCATGGTGGAAACTTGCAGCATAACCATAGTGAGCAATCCGTGAAGCATCCTCAATAAAAACCTATGCAAATAGCAAATATAAAGATCGCTGAGATGCTCATTGTCTGCTGCCTTGTCATTTTGATATGGTATAGCTCATGTATCATGGGGCAAGGGGTACCCTGTTGGCGGTTCTCTATGATACACATGTACTTACAATGACAAGAACTTACTCATGACTAAAGTTGAGTAGCATGAGGTTCGGTACTCGTAAGAAAGGGGCATGAGATTTTCAACTTATAACCTGTCAAGCATATCCTCATATTTGTTCACTTTAACCTTAATCACCTAAAGATGCTTATGATAGGGGTAATGAGAGCTGAAAGCTAATAAGTACCATAATTTTTGGAAGCTCTTTATGAAACTTGAATCCCTGCTTCCTTCTATGAAGGGCCTTTCTTTTTACTTTTATGTTGAGTCTCCATCTTCTATCTTTATGCACCTATTGAGAGAGCATAGTGATCATTCTCAGTTTAATGTGCATTGTCCCAAAACTTGTTGATTATTTGTATCTAGTCACCCTTATGAACTTTGAAGGTGTCCTATGCATTTATGGTTTTTCTATACCATGAGGGACAAGCTGAATACCATTTTTATTATGTTTTCTATATGTGAAACAAACAAACGTCTTTCAAAGCATTGTTATTCATGAATCTTTTGTTTGTACCTTTTCATGTTACAACATAGTTGCTATGTCTTATTGTTAGAACTATATCTTTCATGTCTATGTTAGAGTACTATGATCCCAACTATCAATGTTTTACAAATACCTTGATCAATATTGTGATGGTGCATGTCACCTAAAAAATTATTCTTTTTATCACTAACCTACTCGAGGACGAGCAGGAGTTAAGCTTGGAGATGTTGATACGTCGTAAACGTATCTATAATTTTTGATGTTCCATGCTTGTTTTATATCTACTTTCTTATCTTTTATTCATACTTTGAGGTATTTTTATACATTTTCTAGAACTAACCTATTAAAAAGATGCCACAGTGCCAGTTGCCTGTTTTCTGTTGTTTTTGGTTTCAGAAAAGCTGGAAAAGAAATATTCTCGGAATTAGACCGGACAAAAGCCAAAGTCAATATTTTACAAAAGGACTCCCGGAGCCAGAAGACGAGACAGAGAGGGGCCAAGAGGTGGCCACACCACCTGGTGGCGCGGGCCAGCCCAGGCCGTGACAGGGGTGGTGTGGGCCCCTCGGGCGCCCATAAACCTTGCCTCTTTGCCTATAAATGTACCCCGGGATGAAAACCCTAAGGACCAGATCAGAAATCCATGAAAAGTTCCGCAGCGCCGCTGCCACCAAAGAGGAGATTCGGGGGACAAAAGTCACTGTTCCGGCACCCTGCCGGGACGGGGAAGTTCCCCTAGAGCCATCTCCATCGACTCCACCGCCATCTCCATCGCTCTTTCTAACTCCCATGATAAGGAGGGAGTAGTTCTCTCACAAGGCTAAGGGCTCTACTGGTAGAAATGTGTTCATCTCTCTCTCTATGAATGATCTTATTGAGATCATGAGATTTGTAATCTATAGATCTATTCTGCTACTCACGTGCTTTAATGAACCTCCGCTTATCCCCGCATGTGTGAAGTTGACAGTGTGCACACCGTGTGGCACTTTGGCTAAGGGTATATAAATACTTATCTTGAGTATAATTTGAGTTGGATGTCTCTATGGGATTGTGGTGTTTGTGGGAACCATATAGCGCTCAAGGTGATAGTGAGGGGTTATCTAGATGGGGAATGCGAACTTTAAGGTGTACTGTTATAGCCCTACATCGTCCAACCGGGGAGTAGTTCAGGGTAGCATCATGAAGAGAAGATATTTATATGAGCGTGTCCACTAGTGAAAGTATGATCCGTAGGCCTTGTTTCTAAGCATTGAAACTTGAAACACCATTTACAATCAGTTCTATTACATGTTTGCTTGCTGCCACTCTTATTTCAGATTGCAATTACCACTTATAATCATCCATATTACTTGTATTTCACTAGCTCTTCGCCGAACTAGTGCACCTATACACCTGGCAAGTGTATTGGGTGGGTTGGGGACACAAGAGACTTCTTGTATCTTGATTGCAGGGTTGCTTGAGAGGGATACCTTTGACCACTTCCTCCCTGAGTTCGATAAACCTTGGGTGATCCACTTAAGGGAAACTTGCTGCTGTTCTACAAACCTCTACACTTGGAGGCCCAACACTGTCTACAAGAATAGAAGTGTGCGTAGACATCACCCGCCCATTCAAACATCCCGCCCATCCATTCAAACATCCAGCCCCAAAAATTATTTTATTGCACAAATTTAGCCTGGAAGCTTGAAAGGGCGTTATACATTGTGTGAAAAAAGGGGGCGGTGGAATTTTGAGCCATCATCTTTGTAGTTGCTTCACAACAAAACACATTGTTGTTACATGGAAATTCAAAAATAAACTTCAAATTTGGAACCAGACATATTGGTTGATTTGCAAAGATGCACCGATCTACCAAATACGAACACATCATCATAAACTATTTCCATGACCTTGGTCACCTTTTTTTGGACGATGGTTATCTTCTTGAAAACCTTAAATTGTTCGAAAATTTCAGCAAATGCCTAGAAACTAATTTAAATGCTAGGAAGCAACTCTTGCTGGCTGTGGGTCTAGACGGTGACAACGTGTCTGAGAGGCCCCACGCTGGAGTAGCGTATGCTAGAAGCTTCGACCTCAAAATTTGGTATGGCGCCCAAACATCGCACCCATCCATTAAAATATCCCGTGCATCCATTCAAACATGCTTCACCTCTTTCTAGAATGCAAAATTCCTCTTGTATCCCTGCTCCGGAAACAAGATTCCGAGGGAGCACTGCAATAACAGAGGGATATAGGTGGTAAATTTGCGTTCTCCCAAGTGCATCACCCCATCGACTTTTCCTAGCCCTTCTTCAATATTTACCTGCCCACCCACTCTGACCTACACTAAATTTTTGGACCCACTATGCAAGTGACCCACATGTCAGTGAGCCAGAATTATGGGAAGTAGAGATTCCCATCGCTTGTTGTTCAAAATTCGAACATTTTTCACTAAACCGAGATAAAATCATTAAAATCATCCAACCTGGCTTATACTATCATTCCACTATATCAGAGTAAAAGCTAAAAAAACAAATCCAAAAACACGTTCCTAACTTTATAAGCCTAAAATCAAAAGCCAGAATTAGAGCCCAACCAAACAGCGCCTAAATCTCAAGGAACTCTTGGTGTTTCTCCCTTGTTTTAGTACTTGGGTACCTTCAATTTTATTTAACAAAAAATATGACCAAGCAGGGTATCATCAACTTGTAGATCAATTTTTGAGATACTTTTATTAAATTGTGGTAACACCATTCTGTTCCATGAATATATATAACCATAAAGTTTGAAAATATTATTGAGAATTCGCGGAATCCTAAACCATTAAATCTAAACCTGTCGTGGAAATGGCCACGGTAGTCGCTACAGTAGGCAGCGATTGATTGAATAGGGGGCGAGAGCTGGCGGCCATCTGCGGTGCGAGATGGGGGCGGATGCACATGGGTTTATCCAGGTTCGGCCCCCCGGAGGATAAAGACCTACTCCTGCTAGATTGGATTAGTGGAGAGTAAGTTACAGGGGTGGCGAGCTCGCCGTCTAAGCAGCGAGTCGCTTGAAGGGGTGTATGATGGAACGTAAGTCCTTAGGATACCCTAGGGAGGTTTATTTATGAGGCACCTCGCTAGGGTTTATAGTTTACAACCGAACAGGATATGGGTTCGGAGGCTTTGACCTAATCCAACTGGGCTTCGAGTATGCTTCTGGGCCTCTAGTCACCAGTCACCGGGCCTTCTCCTTAGTCGCATTACAGTCACCGTCCTACAGGCCCACTCGCGAGCCCTTTGGCCCAATCAGAACATCCTGCTGGGCATACCCCATTCGGCATATCCCCATCAGTAGTCCCCGAGGCAATCGTTGATTCAAGCGCATGTGGTCATTTCGTAGTCGGAGTAGGCGAGTCCAATTTGGACGCCCAGTCGAATCAGGGATGGACTCCACTAAAACCAAGGAAATTTTCCCCAGGCTCCTAGTTGCTGCTCCAGCGAACGCCACGGCTGCCAAGTCACTGCTTCGGCAAGTGGACAGGGCTAGTTGCCAGCGAGTGGAATGGAGGAGTTGGACCGTCAACCTGGTCAAACTATCCGTCAGATATTCCAAAGGTAACTTCGGCGTAATTACCACAGGTTATGGCTACCCCGAATTTGGCGGGTAGCGCCTCCTTATAAGGGGAGTAACAAATCAGCTTTGCAGATCCTTCCCTATGTTCTTTATTCTCGCGCATCCATTCCTCCTGTCTTCCTTTGATTCGATCCCTTCACACCGAGCGACCCCACGTCCTTCCTAATGGCGCCTCCAAAAGGTTCATGGGGAAATCCAAGTGCACCACGACCCAGCTCAAATCCTTCGAGGACGCCGGAGTCCTTCGCAAGGGGAACTGGCGGGTCCCCGCTCCCTCCGAGATCGAGCCGAAGCCACGGGCCGGCGAGTTCATTTGCTTCCCCAGCCATCTAGAGAGGGGTTTGGGGTTCCCCACCTCACTGTTCTTCCAGCGTTTCTATGCGTATTACGCAATCAAGTCGTCGGATCTTGGTCTGTGTAGCATCGAGCAGCTGGCGATCTTCGTCGCCTTCTGCGAGTGCTATCTTGGCTGCAAGCTGTACTTCCCGCTGTGGCTGGAGCTCTTCCCCGGCCGCATCGGGCGCGAGGCGTCCGGTGGCTCGATGTTGGCAGCCGGCGGCGTCATGTTCCAATTGAAGCCGAAGGCCAACTTTATCAAGCTTCTGCTACCGAAGAAGGCCGCGAGCGAGTTGAAGAAGAGCTGGTTCTACGTGAAAGAGTCCACTCCCTTCGGTGAAGTAGCGCTTCCTGATTTCGTCGCAGAAAGGAGTGAGCCTCGCCGACTGGCGCCGAAGAATCTCCCTGAAGACCAGAGGCTGGCCATCGCGAAAATGATGGACCATATCCAGAGGTTGAAGGATCAGGGGCTGTCCTCGATCAACCTCTACAACTGCTGTCTCGGGCGGCATCTGGTTCCGCTAGCGGCTCGGCCGCATTGGATGTATGAGTACAGCGGGAAACACGATCCCTCCCGGACCAGCAAAGAGTCATGGGAAATCGAAGACTACAAGGCCGCCCTGAAGAAGATCACCGATGCAGAATTTACAACCACATCGGCTAGGCTTGCCCCGTACACTCCCGTGAAGAATGAAGCCCCCACAGTAAGTTTTCCTTCTAGTCGCAATTTCAGCAATGTAATTCGTAGTCGCACCGTTCGATACTTATTTGTGGTTGTTCTTAGTTGTTCCAGGTGTTGGAAGGTTGGGTCCCTCCGCTTGACGAAGAGGTCCCCCGAGAGCTCGAAGAAGCCTTCAAAGGAGATTCCTCCGAGAGCGACGAGGAAGAAGAGGAGGTTCCTCCCCCAGCACCTATGGCTTGCAAGACCCGCATGCAGAAGCAGCACGAATTCGAGGCAAGTCGCAACCTTGATGAACACGAAGGAGGCGATGAGATCGTGCAGGAGCACACGTCTCGGCGTACGAACACACCGGTGAAGCCCACGCGCAAACCGAAGTCGCTATCAAAGAAGCTAGCATCACCGCCCAGGTCGACGGTGGTGTTTGAGTTAGATGACGACTCTGATGATGATGACACCCTCGAGACTTCCCACAAAATCCCGGAGGATGCGATTCCGATGAATGGATTGGAGAACAAGGACACCGAGGCGGCAGTGGAAGTTCCTCTCGTGGTGATTGCGCCAATGGCTTCGAGGGCACTAGTCCAGGAGGTGGCTGAGGCCGCGGCGTCGAAGTCACCGCAAGCTTCAAGAGTGGCCGCATCTTCGGAGCCGGAAATTCCTGCAACCGCAGCTTTGTCACCAAGGAAGCCCGCGGTGTCATGGGCTTCATATGTCTTTGAGAGAGGTCTCACGCGCAAGCTAGGGCTAGAATTAGACAAGCCCGCCCACATTAGCACTGGGCTGCGCGTTCTCCCAGTTGCCAAGTAAGCTTCAAATTCTCCATTCCAAGTCGTGTTCCGTTTTTGTGCTATCTCTGTGTTTATTTTGGAGGTTTGGCAGGTCTGGGGTCAAGAAGATTGGTTGCTCTTCAGTGGCAAAGATTCCGCCTATCGCCACCACGGGAGAGGGCGACCTCCCCAAGAAGAGGAAGTCTGCTGAAGACACGTCGACTAAGGAGGGCGCGAAGAGGCAGAAAGGCGGTGCCGATGATGACGTGGCAATGGATAGTGCCAAGGAGAGCGATCTCGCTGCAGTCATCGAAGAGGTGGTGGCTACGCGGTCGGAGCCAGCCACAGGCGCTCCAGCGACGGAAATGTCGGCTCCGGCGACCAGTGCCTCGGCTAGAGCGTCAGCAACGTTCCCACGCTTCATGGCGAAGGGGTTTCCAGGTGTGGCGGACAACCAGTCTCCACAGAGCCCGGAGATCATTGATGAAGATGTTGGGTCACATCACGGGCGCACTTCCTTCATGTTCCCGTCGATGGACGCCGGAGAGCTTCACAAGATGCTTGGCGCTGCTATTCAGGTACATCCAGTCCCTGAGTGTCTAGTTGCTGAATTTCAGCGGCTAGACACTGAGTTGCTTCTACTCTCTAGTCCCTGAGTTCATAGTCGCTGAATTTCAGCGGCTAGGAACTGAATTTCTTCTAGTCACCAGTCCCCGAGTTCCTGGTCGCTAATTTTCAGTGGCTAGGAACTGAATATCTGTTTTGGTAAGTGCTAACTTTTGTTATTCTTGCAGGGCTTGCAAAGGGAGTCGACAGATCGCTTGGCCATGAAGGAGCGTCTGGAGTAGGATCTACGCGTGGCACAGGAAGCAAACCGGCGACTCTAGGAGACTGTTGGTAAGTACTTGAGTCGTTTTTCAGCTGTGAACTGTTGGTGTTCTGGCGTGTTGACGATTTGTTTCTTTTCTTTTCAGATGGTCTTTCGGCTGCAATTGCCAAGGCCCGTGAAGGGTACGTCCCAGTTGCCGAGCTGGACGTGGCGAATGAACGAATCGCCTCGCAAGTCCAGGAGTTGGAGGAGGCGAAAGCGGCCTCAATTTCTTCTGAGGATCGAGCGAAGGCTACAGTCGCTACGGCTGAAGAGGAGCGGAAGGCCGCGGACTCGATTATCCTGGGGCTGCAGAATGATCATGCCGCCCTGGAGAAGCACGTCACTGAGAACTGCCGCAAACTTCTTGGTGAGTCTTTGTTCTTTGCTTAACATGTTTGGCAAGTCCCCGAGTGGGGAAATCCATAGTGTCACTGACGTCTGATGTTGCAGTTGTGATAGGGCAAAGCGACCCGGTGGTGCAGACCTTCAACGCCTCGTAGTGCGTGACTACCGTGGTGAACGCGGCTACTACCTCCGCGTTGTGCGTCCAAGTAGTCCTTCAAGGGATGTCCCCCACCGAGGTTATTCCTAGGGGACTGACAGAAGTGTGGCGCTATCTGGAGGAGGTGCCCGGCGTCGTGGAGTGGATGGCACACTCAGTTTTCAGGCGCGGGGCCACCACGGCATTGAGCCTGGGTCTTGCCCACTTCCTCGACGATTTTGACCTCGACGACGTCACCAGCGGCTACCCTTCGGCGACTGGTACGGTGGAGATGTTGGAGGTGCTGAAGCTGACCACCAAGGCCGCCCAATTTGCTGATCGGGTGTTGGCGATGGGGGACCTTCTGCCATACCAGGAGATATTATTGGATCCTGGCGACCCCGAGCCAGAGCATCGCGACCTGAAGTTGGAGTAACCCTTCTGGTTGGCGATGTCGAAGTCGCTGATGACCTACCCGACGAACCCATGGCAACCTTTCATCCGTGTCAAGGGTGGTGGGGATGGTTCGTCGTCAAGGCCTGCGAAATAGATAGCATCTCTGGGAAGTTTGTAATATATGCCAAGTGGCAAATTTTGTAATATGAACAATATTTTGAGTAAGAGGAGTCAATCGACTCGCAATGCGAGCATGATATTGTGGTTTTTTGTTTGTTTGAGCGAGTCCCCGAGCACTTCCACCCTTTAATGGGGTATAACTCGATTGTATACGTATGTGTTTTCTTTTGATTGTGCATTATTTGTCCCTTGCGTCTCCTGAAGGGGCAAGTCCCCGAGCACGAGTGGGATTGTTTGTAGGCGAGTCCCCGAGCGTAGTACTTAGCCGTTTTGGGCGCGTGCCTGTTGTAAGTTACTAATGCGTTGTTTGTAACGCGTCTCCTCCCCTGGCTCGGAGAACCAGTCGCTAGGCGAGTCCAAGGCAACTCTCTTACTTGGTGTGTTCCCGAGCCACGTGAGGGTTCCATTTTTGCGGAGTCCCCGTGCGTGGTACTTAACCGTTCGAGTCGCTTTGCGCGAGGATGGAATGACAGGTCGTTGTGAGAAGCGTATACCAGTCGTCTTGGCCCGATGGGCCAGTCGAGCTAGGCGACTCCGATTGAAAGGATCGTATGGGCACCTAGAGGGGGGGGGGGTGAATAGGTGCTACTTCAAATTTTACTCTTTTTCAAATTAGGGTTTGACAAGAAAGGTAAATTCTCTAGATTATGCAACTAAGGTGAACTTACCTATATGACAAACAAGCACAAGCTAAACAATAACTAGATAAGTAAAGTGCGATAAAGGATAGGAGTAACCAAAGTGGAGCACACGGAGACACAAGGATTTGTTTCCCATAGTTCCTTCCTTTTGAGGGGAAGTACGTCTATGTTTGGAGAGGGGGTGGTTTCAAACCACCAACGCCACGAGAGGCCTCCCTTGTTCTCCGATGAACCTCACCCCAACGGGTTCGATTCACCTCTTCCACTATACAACAACCTTCGAGGTGGAAGCCGACACCTTTACAACGAGTTCGGGGCACACATCCACAACTTAATTGGAGGCTCCCAAATACAAGCAAGCTGTCAAACAATCAAAGACAAGCTTATAAGAACCAAATCAAAACCTAGGGTTTCCAATGAAACACTAGAGCATGGGGGCCCTCAAGTGAATGAGGGGGAAATGAAGATCTCTCTTGGTGAAGATGTAGATCAAGGCCTCCTCCTTCGATTCTCCAAAGATCAAAGACTTTGGATGGTTGGATGAAGAGATCTTGTTGATTTGGTGGCTCAAATGGACATGGTGTTCTTGAGGTGGATGAGCAGCTAGAACAAGGGGATAAGGTCCCCTATTTATAGCCCTTCTGTCAGCAAACCGTTTTTCTGACCGTTGGAGAAGAAGCAGACCGGAGACTCCGGTCTACACCGGAAACTCCGGTCAACCTCCGGACCAGCCTCCGGACCCCTTGACAGTATGACCCAACGCACTTAGGAGCCAAGTGGACCGGAGACTTCGGTCCCTCTACACCGGAGACTCCGGCCTGAGATAGGGACCGGAGACTCCGGACCAACCTCCATACCACCTTACTGGCTGACCCAGGCAAGAGAACAGAGGCCACTCCGGAGACTCATGGGGAAACTCCAAACCACACCAGAGACTCCGGTCTGTCGAGACCGGAGACTCCGGTCTAGAATCCCCAAGATACAAGAACAAATCCAGGGAATGATCCGCGGGCCAATGGTCATTTTTCCTTTGTAGAATATCACCCTGTAGACAATAGCAAACTGTAAAAAAGGTCTACTAGTTGTTAACGAACACCAAAAGTGATTATGACAGTAAATGTCCTTTCAATCTCCCCCTTTTTGGTGTTTGATGACAACTAGTGAATTTGCATGAACAAAAGTTAGCAATTACGTATGATAGAGTATGGACATGCTCCCCCTGTCTATGTGCACAAAGATAAACAAGTAAAGCAGGCAAGGTAGGTAGAACATGGATAAAAAACATAGTTCTCACATGAGTTACAATAAAGTTGGAGCACCCACAGAGTCACACACACACAAATAGAAAACAGTGTCCCACAATAACATAAGGCAAAATAGAGACGAGAAGGTAAATACGAATCAAGTAGCCCAAACCCATGCAAATCCCGATGACAATGTCTTCTCCCCCTTTGGCATCGAAACACTGAAAAAGAGAAAAGACCTAAGCTAGCAACCCAACGGATCAGTAGTCCTCATCATCATCCTCCTCATCCTCCTCATCCATATCCTGATCCTCATCATCATCATAGTCCTCATCACCATCTGGAGCTATAGGCCCTTTGCCGTGAGGGCGAGAAGAGGACATACCTTGATACCCAAACCCAGATGTGACATCAGAGAAGGTCTTCCAATCCACCAAGCTGTCCTGATGGGCATTCCATGCCCCAAACGAAAGAGTGTGATCTGACTTGGTGGAAGGCTGAGCGCCATGCTCATCATTGTACTCATACTCACCTTCCTCATCATACGCTTCACCCTGAGCCTTGATCTCCTTGAGTAGTTTCTCGATGCGGTGGTTGCTCTTGTAGGAATCATGATATTGCTTGCGGATGTCCACATTCATGCAACACATGGTCCTCTCCCAGAATGAGGCCTTCTTGACCCTCTCATGGACATAGTCACGTGTCATGGGGGGAAGAGGTGCATTGGAAGCATTCTTCCTCCGAGCCCTAGGAGGAGAGGGGGCCCTGCCAGTCTTTGAAATCTCCTCCTCCTCATGTGCATGAGAGCGTCTAGGAGGAGCTTTCATAGCCCCTTTCTGCTGTAGCGATACGAGAGTGTTCTCGGTAAGGTTGGGAGGCATGGCAAGCGGCAAACCATGTTGCTGAGTGTTGATGAGTCGCATGACCAGGGGTGCATATGGAGGGGCCTTCTTGTATAAGATGGAATGATACATCTCCTCGAATATGTAATCCATCACATCAATAGGATCGGCATCAGCATCGGGGCCAGCCATGTAAGTCTTGTGGGTGTGATACAACAAGTTGACCAAACCACATCTGATGGCATCATCATTCCCAAAGACTAGGGAAATGGTCCGCGAAGATCCTCAACATCAGATTGTAGAGAGGCTTGAGTCCCTTGGACCCTCCCACAACCCCCTCACTACCATATAAAGGGGCAAGTTTGTTCTTGATCACCCCAAGAGCTGCTGAGTGCATGCAAACTCCAACATGAGTAGATACCCCCTGAAAAGTCTCGAAGATGGCCTCAGCAAAGTCATAGAAAGTGGCAGAACTGCGGTGGTTGCCAGTCATACAAGTCATAGTCCTGGCCTGGTCAGTCCCAAACACAACTGTGGCGTAGAACTGCTGCACAAGGGTGATGTTGTAATCTTCACGGATCTCCATCAAGTTGAACAGCCCCAACTTCTCACTAATCCATAGAGCATCAGAGAAGTAGGGGCTCTTCCTCATCTGCTCAACACTCAAGTACTTCTGGGGGCATACAGGAGATCTCTTGAGCACATTATAAATGTCTTTCATGAAGACAACTTGCTCCTTCCTCCAATAACAGGGGTCATCACTAGTGCGAGGCAATTCATAGAAATTGGTATTCCGCAGCTCACGGTACTCCTGCTTAGACATGCGAGTCAAAGACTGAATGTTATCATATTTTGCCCTCTTGGCATGTTTCTCTTCCTCAGCCCTTTCATGCTCCCGCTGCATATAGGTTGCATCACGGGCTTGCTGTCTACGATTGGATGGGGGCACAATGTACTGACCCTCAGACTCATCATAGGGAGGATCCCCTCTCTTCATCTTGGCCTTGGTGCGAGGAGGACGACGAGAGCCAGAGCCTGTGAAAAGCAGCGAGGGAGATAGCATGAAGGTAAGTATATATGTCCCATGGAGGCAGCACAGAATCATTGAGACCTTGTAAAATGTGTTAGCTTCAAACCACACCGGAGTCTCCGTGGTCCACACCGGAGTCTCCGATCTGGACCGGAGTCTCCGGCCAACGGGACAGAGTCTCCGGTCAGGAGACTCGGGGGAAGATCATGGAGGCTCCAATGGAGTTGAATCCAATAGATCGGGCAGGGTAACAATGATAAAGTACTCAGGTGCATGCAAATAAGGAATTCATGTGGTCAAAACTAGTACCAATCCTCAAAAACAAGGTAAGGGAAGAACCCTAGATGAAGAAGAGGAGGAGAGGTACCAGATTTGTCCATGGAAGGGATTCCACCCGTGGGAATCACCCAATGGTGGAAAGGAGATGATTGGCCGGCGGCACGGCGGATCTCGGGGGCTTCTTGACCTCCGGGGAGAACATTTGGGAGAGGAGGCGACGAGGGCAGAGAGGGGACGACGGGGGTGGATGAATGAAACTGCTGTTTCAGTTCACCCCGTCCTCCTTTAAGTGGACAGAAACCGCCCAGACCGGAGACTCCGGTCCTCCTCGACCAAACACTTCCAAGGTGTGTGTATGGGGAAATATATTAGATAGAGAGAGTTTTCAAGACTGAGAGAGGGCTTGGGTTAAGATGACATACTGTGAAAAATCAAGAAAACCACAGAAAACTCTTTAAAAGTACATCAAAGCGCCAAATAAATCCGAGCTAAGAACCAACACTTCGAGTGAGAAGAGGGTGGTGGCCGAAGACACCATGTAGGAGTTTGTGGCATGACACCGCGAAGAATTATCCTTGGGTTCATAGCCACTACTCATCAATGATGCTCACATATCACTAAAAGATACTAAGAGAATTGAATTTCTTAATGTTGGCATTATGGGGGGAGGGATAGTCCAATGAATTAGAACCGCACTCCCCTATCTCCATGCCTACACCTACGCCAAATATGGGTCAAGACATAGGTGAGTATGCAAGGTAATCAAGTGAAGCTCCTAGAATCCACGATATTTAGTTCATTCCTCAAATAACAAAACCTTGCTTCATCAAGTGGCTTCGTGAAGATATCGGCAAGTTGGTCTTTGGTTGACACATATGAAAGCTCAATATCACCTCGGGCAACATGATCTCTAATGAAGTGATGACGAATCTCAATGTGCTTTGTTCTTGTATGATCCACTGGGTTATATGCAATCTTGATAGCACTTTCATTGTCACATAGAAGAGGCACTTTGTCACAATGGACACCGTATTCCTTTAAAGTTTGCCTCATCCATAGAAATTGTGTACAAGCACTAGCAGCTGCCACATACTCGGCTTCGGCGGTGGAAAGAGATATACAGTTTTGCTTCTTAGAAGACCAACATACCAAGGACCTCCCGAGGAATTGGCAAGCCCTGGAGGTAGATTTTCTATCATCCTTGTCACCAGCCCAATCCGATTCCATGTACCCACAAAGAGAGAAAGTTGAGCCACTAGGATACCAAATACCATAGTTTGGGGTATGAACCAAATATCGAAAGATTCTCTTGACTGCCATCAAAGGGCTTTCTTTAGGAGCCGCTTGATATCTTGCACACACTCCTACACTCATCACAATATCGGGTCTAGATGCACAAAGGTAAAGCAAAGAGCCAATCATGGAACGGTATACCTTTTGGTCCACATCTTTACCATTTGGGTTTAGTTCAAGATGAGTCTTTGTTGCCATGGGAGTGGGAGCTCCATTGAGATCTTTCATGTTAAATCTTTTGAGCATATCTTCAGTATACTTGGCTTGGTTGAAGAATGTACCACCTCTCACTTGCTTGATCTCAAAACCAAGGAATACTCTAAATTCTCCCATCATAGACATCCTGAACCTGTAAGCCATTAGCTTAGAGAATTCATCATTAAAAGCTTTGTTAGAAGAGCCAAAGATAATGTCATCTACATAAATTTGGCATACAAAAAGTCCCCCATTGACCCTCTTGGTAAAAAGAGTGGGATCGATTTTCCCAACCTCAAACCCACGATCTAACAACAACTCTCTAAGGTGCTCATACCACGTGCGTGGGGCTTGCTTGAGCCCATACAGAGCCTTATCAAGTTTGTAGACATGGTTTGGAAAGTTGGGATCCTCAAATCCTGGGGGTTGTTTCACATATACCAACTCATGCAATGGACCATTGAGAAATGCACTTTCTACATCCATTTGTTGTAATTTAAATTTATGATGTGCCGCATAAGCAAGAAGGATACGGATGGACTCAAGGCGGGCCACAGGTGCATAAGTCTCTCCATAATCAATGCCTTCAATTTGAGAGAACCCTTGTGCAACCAATCTTGCCTTGTTCCTTATCACAATTCCATGCTCATCTTGCTTGTTCTTGAAAATCCACTTGGTGCCTATAACATTGCGGAAATCTTTTGGATTTTCCACTAACTTCCATACTTTGTTTCTTTCAAAGTTGTTGAGATCTTTGTGCATTGCATCCAACCAATCCGAATCTTCAAGAGCTTCCCATACTTTCTTTGGTTCCACCATGGAAATGTGTGCTTGGTGCTCACCAAAGTTCTTCAATTGAGCTCGAGTAGATATCTCTCTTCTTAGATACCCAACCACATTCTCAAGAGTGTGGTCTCTTAATTCCAATATTCTATCCATTCTAGCTTGGCGACGAGTTTCGATCTCCTTGTTGTTTCTTGGTGGGATCACTTCATCATTCTGGTCCTTGTCTTGACCATTAACTTGACCTTGATCATCATTGGGAACATTCTCTTCTATAGGAGGAGAGGATTGACCTTGGTCTTGATCAGTTCCACAACTGGCCAGGTATTCAGTTGTACTGATGGCAGTTTGTATAGATCTTGATTGTGTAATGGCCTTAGCACCACTGGACATCCTAGCAAACGGAGACTCAAACACCTCTTGGCTGGGGGCATCTTCTTGATCAGTAGGTTGAGGGTCCACAACTTGTCTTTGGCATGGGTCGTTCTCCACCTCGATAGTAGCTTGTTGAAGTTGTGAAGATGAGGGCTCCATGTTAGTAGATCATAGTTCTTCTCGATCCACCATAAGGGGTTCCTCAACAGGGCGGATGAAACCCGCACCCATTCTTCCTATGGCATCCTGAGGCATTTCATCATCTACATCACAAACATCAACACGCCCCGCCTGGGGACCATCATATTCTTCAAACACCACACTACAAGATTCTATGACAATTCCTGAGAGCTTGTCATAGATTCTATAAGTGTGGGATTCGAGACCATAACCAACAAAAATACCCTCTAATGCTTTGGAATCATACTTGGATAAACGAATGCCCTTAATGCGATAGAAGCACTTACAACCAAATACTCAGAAGTAAGAGACATTAGGCTTGTTACCGGTAAGGATCTCATATGGAGTCTTGATCAATTCTTTGCCGAGGTAGAGACGGTTTGATGCATGGCATGCAGTGGAGATAGCTTCAGCCCAAAAATTGTATGGAGATTTGAATTCCGCCAACATAGTCCTAGCCATATCAATGAGAGTCCGGTTCTTCCTCTCAGCTACACCATTTTGTTGAGGGGTATATGCAGTGGAATATTGATGTTTTATTCCCTCATCACTAAGAAATCCATTTAATGTGTAGTTCTTCAACTCGGTACCATTGTCACTTCTTATTGTTAATACTGGGACATTGTGTTGACGTTGAGCCATGTTGATGAAGTTCTCTTGGGTCTCACTTTTTAACTTGAATAAATATACCCAAGTGTATCTTGAGTAGTCATCAACAATCATCAAACAATATTTCTTCCCACCAAGACTTGCATGAGACAGAGGACCAAAGAGATCCACATGAAGAAGCTCCAAGATCCTCTTGGACTTGATGTAGTTCTTTGGCTTGTGGGGAGAATCATGCATATTTCCTTCAATACATGCCCTGCAAAAACGATCTTTGGCAAAGCAAACATTTTCTTTTGGTCCAACGATATGACCATCCTTGTGGAGGCTTTGCAAAGTTCTTATTTTGACATGGGCTAGACAGCAGTGCCATAACCAACCCACATCAGCCTTTCCGAATAGGCACATCGGACTTGTAGTGGGTTTCCCCGAGAAGTCCACCACATACAAGTCATCCTCGACGTACCCAACAAAAGCAACCTTTAGAGTCTTGCTCCACAAGAGGATCACAATATCAACATCAATGAAGACAGCAAAACCCATCTTTCCTAGAGCACGGACTTAGACTTTGATTTGTCGGCATATGTCACAGATATTTGATCAACAATTGGTCTCAATTCCTTGACACTCGAAGCTCTTCTGGTCATATGACTTGTGCATCCACTATCGAGCACCCATTTTGACCCTCCGGAAGCGTAGGTCTACAAAAGATCAAGCTAGTTTTTAGGTACCCATTTCTCAATGGGTGCTCTTTTGTTAGCAACAAGTGTCTTGGGAACCCAAATCGACCATGCAATATAACCATCAAATGGGCCAACATATTGTGCATACACATCACCATAATAATCACGCATTAAGACATAGTGAGGGTTAGCACTACCCGCAAAATCATCATGAGACATAGTTTTGCCACTTGTGGTCTTACTTCCCACAATGACCTTGTTCTTTTCTTGAGCGGGCTTGGCCTTCTTCTTCTTGTTATTCTTTTTCTTCTTGGCTTTAGAGACAAAGCCTAAGCCCCTTTTTTCACCATTTGACCTTTTCTTGTTTAAGAGGTCATCAATAGACTTGTTTCCTTTGGGAAAGGAGGTCTTAGCTAGCTCCCCCTTCAACCTAGCATGTCCTTCAAGAGTATTTGTACAACTACAAGGAATGAATGTACTAGGTGAGGGATTATTGATCAATTGAGTTTGAAGCTTTTCACGAGACTTTGTGAGGGACAAGAGTTCACTTTGCAAGGCCTTGTGGGCCTTGTCAAGTGTCCTAAAGTCCTCGGCAAGTTTTTCATGAACAACATCAAACTCAATCTTATCCTTTTTAACCTTTTTGTATTTAGCAATAGCATGATCACGTTCCTTGATGAGTTTATTAATAATGAGGTCATTATCTTCATCAAGGCCCTCTAGTTTAGTTTCAAGAGATAGTCTAGTTTCTTGTTCTTCTTCTAGAGCATTATTAAGAGCTTCTACCTCAATCATGTGCTCTCTTCCTAATTGGCATCTCTCATCTAGAAGTTCTTGTGTGTGTGAAAGTTGATTTAAGAGGTCCATAACATGTTTCTTGTGTTCCCCTTGCAAGTTATTCATGAACACATCAAAAGCAACTAATTCCTTTTTGACCTCAAGAGATAACTCATCATCAAAATCATCATTGATTAAGGAAGTGGAGTGTGATGATGATAATACCTCCGTTCCTCTTTCCATAAGGCAAGTGACATTCTTGTTGGAGATATTCTCATTTGGAGAGTCGAAGAGTGAGAATGAAGGAGTAGAGGTAGTGGCAAGAGCCGCCACACCACTTGGTGTATCCTCTTCTTCCTCTTCATCATCATCATCATCATCGGAGGATTACTCTTCATGTGTGATCAAGACAATTTCTCTTGGCTTCTTGTTGGTTGGGTTTCTTTTGATGAAGGCTTTCTTGTAGGGAGTTTTGGAGGTCTTCTTCAACACAAGTTTACCCCCATGATCTTCTCTTTTCTCATAGGGACAAGCTGCAACGAAGTGATAGCGGTCACCACAATTGAAACAAGTTCTCAACTTGGATCCGTTGTCTCTTCTCCCATTGGGGTTGCTTCTTCGTTGCATTTCCATCTTGGCCTTGGCGGGATCTTTCCAAAAGTTTCTTGCATAGAAGGCCATGTATTCACCATGAGCAGTCTTGACATCGTCAGGGTGGCTCATTGAAGTTCCCTCATCACTTCCTTCATATTCATCATACTCCACTACCTTGGCCTTCAAGGCAGCATTGGCACCACTACTCATTCCAATGGCACGAGCACGGGCGTCTTTGGCATTCTTGGCAGCAACCTTGAAGGCTGCCATCTCTTGCATCACTTCATTGGAGGTCATGAGATGGTAGTTGTGTCTTCCTTGGAGACTTTTCAAGTCAGTAGGCTCGAAGGGCATGAGAGCACTCACATACTTCCTTTTGATCCAAGCGTCATCAATGTGAGAGGTGCCAACATTCCTGAAAGCGGTGGCTGTGGATTTGAGTCTTCGATACATGTCTTCATGATCCTCACCATCTTTCATGAAGAAACCTTCGGCCTCATTTCTTAAGGCATCATATCTATTTCTCCTCATACTCTCATTGCCAACAAACAAGTCAATGAGAGCATCCCAAGCTTCCTTGGCAGTGTTATAGTGCTCAATGTGGGGAAAATCCTTTGGCCCCACCCCAAGTTGGATCATGTGCAAGGCAGCCGCATTGAGTTGGCTATTGACCACTTCTCTTCTTGTCAAGTTAGTTGGATCCTCAATTTTGAGTCCTTCTTCAATAATATTCCACAAATCAATGCAAGAGCTGCGCACATGAGATTTCATTAACACTTGCCATTGAGTAAAAGTATGTGCAGCTAACTTAGGTGGGTGTCCTCTATTGTTTATATGTGGATGAGGGATAGGAGGGTCGGGAGAGTACCATCCGGGAACCGTATGGAACTCTTCCTTCCCATCACCCTTTTTGGTGGCGGAATTAGTGGAATTATGTTCATCCCTTACCACTTCCTCCAAAGGCTTTGCCGGAGCATTAGCCTTTGGGTTTGGTGGTGTTTCCACTAGAGAGGGAGGAGGTGAGGTTTGCTTATCCTTAACAAGTTGCTCAATGAGTTGACGCAATTGTAGGATTTCGTTGCCCAAAGTAGAGCTCAAGCTTGTTTCCAAATTCTTGAGATCTACCATGGTCACCGAATGGCTAGCCTCACTTTCTCCCTCCTCTGGGTTGCCCATAATCTCTTAGGTGGTTAAGCCCAAATAAAGAGTCGAGGCTCTGATACCAATTGAAAGGATCGTATGGGCACCTAGAGGGGGGGTGAATAGGTGCTACTTCAAATTTTACTCTTTTTCAAATTAGGGTTTGACAAGAAAGGTAAATTCTCTAGATTATGCAACTAAGGTGAATTTACCTAGATGACAAACAAGCACAATCTAAACAATAACTATATAAGTAAAGTGCGATAAAGGATAGAAGTAACCAAAGTGGAGCACACGGAGACACAAGGATTTGTTTCCCATAGTTCCTTCCTTTTGAGGGGAAGTACGTCTACGTTTGGAGAGGGGGTGGTTTCAAACCACCAACACCATGAGAGGCCTCCCTTGTTCTCCGATGAACCTCACCCCAACAGGTTTGATTCACCTCTTCCACTATACGGCAACCTTCAAGGAGGAAGCCGACACCTTTACAACGAGTTCGGGGCACACATCCACAACTTAATTGGAGGCTCCCAAATACAAGCAAGCTGTCAAACAATCAAAGACAAGCTTATAAGAACCAAATCAAAACCTAGGGTTTCTAATGAAACACTAGAGCATGGGGGCCCTCAAGTGAATGAGGGGGAAATGAAGATCTCTCTTGGTGAAGATGTAGATCAAGGCCTCCTCCTTCGATTCTCCAAAGATCAAAGACTTTGGATGGTTGGATGAAGAGATCTTGTTGATTTGGTGGCTCAAATGGACATGGTGTTCTTAAGGTGGACGAGCAGCTAGAACAAGGGGATAAGGTCCCCTATTTATAGCCCTTCTGTCAGCGAACCGTTTTTCTGACCGTTGGAGAAGAAGCAGACCGGAGACTCCGGTCACCACACCGGAGACTCCGTTCTACACCGGAGACTCCGGTCAACCTCCGGACCAGCCTCCGGACCCCTTGACAGTATGACCCAGCGCACTTAGGAGCCAAGTGGACCGGAGACTCCGGTCCCTCTACACCGGAGACTCCGGCCTGAGATAGGGACCGGAGACTTCGGACCAACCTCCGGACCAACGTCTGGACCACCTTACTGGCTGACCCAGGCAAGAGAACAGAGGCCACTCCGGAGACTCCTAGGGAAACTCCGGAACACAATGGAGACTCCGGTCTGTCTAGACCGGAGACTCCGGTCTGGAATCCCCAACATACAAGAACAAATACAGGGAACGATCCGCAGGCCAATGGTCCTTTTTCCTTTGTAGAATATCACCCTATAGACATTAGAAAACTGTAAAAAAGGTTTACTAGTTGTTAACGAACACCAAAAGTGATTATGTCAGTAAATGTCCTTTCACCGATGGTGGCTCTGGGTTGGTGTGTTCATGGACGTCCCAAGGCCCGAGTATTTTCGGTGCCCTTAGGCCGCACTACTTAGCCGTGCCAGTCGCTCGACCAAGGGTTGACTTCCATGGGTAGCGTATTGCTAATTGTACGAGTGCAAGTGGCATAAGGATATGGCGAGTAGACATAACTTTGTGAACCGAATGAACTTCATTATATATGTCAGTTGAGTACATGCTTGAGTTCTATGTATATAACTTTCGGAGGAGGTTTACATTCCATGGCCTCCCGACCTCGAGCTAGCCGTCGCCTCGTATGTCGATGAGGTAGTAGGCGTCATTGCCGAGGACTTGCCCTATGGCGAATGGCCCCTCCCATAGGGGGGAGAGTTTGTGCATGCCCTTCTTGTCCTGAGCCAGTCATAGGACCAGATCGCCCTCCTGGAAGGTGCGAGTCCGGACTTGGTGGCTATGGTAGCGGCGGAGTCCCTGCTGGTAGATGGTGGTGCGGGAGCGAGCCAGGTCGTGTGCCTCGTTGATTTGGTCGATGCTATCTTGGCGGGCGGTCTTGTTGGTCGCCTCGATGTAATTGGCGACTCGAGGTGAGTCGTGCTCTAGGTCTGTTGGCATTACGGCTTCGGTGCCGTACACCATGAAGAAGGGTGTGAACCCGGTGGAGCGATTGCCGGACATGCGGATCCCCCATATTACAGAGGGGAGCTCTTTGACCCAGCATCCTAGGGTGCGCTCGAGGGGCTGATGACCCACAAGTATAGGGGGTGTATCGCAGTATTTTCGATAAGTAAGAGTGTCGAACCCAACGAGGAGCAGAAGGTGCTGGCTAGTGGTATGGATCAGGAATTCTCTGCAAATACTTAGCAAACGGATTTTTAGGGGTTTTTGATAAAGCAAGTAAACAAAGTACGAGTAAATAAAAGATAGTAGGAATAAATGCAGCAAGTGGCCCAATCCTTTATGCAGCAAATGACAAGCCGGTTATGACCAAACGTTCTCGAGGACACATGGGAAGACTGTCAAGTGCTTTCGCTTCATATAGTCGATTAATCTTCTCTAGCTTGCTAAGTGTTGTGTGGGTGAACCTGTGCTAATGTACCGCCCCATCCAAGACTAATACATACTTGTGATTATACCCCTTGCAAACATCCGTAAGTACAAGAAAGTAATTAAGGTAGAAACCTAACCACAGCTTTAAACTCTAAGACCCTTACGTCCCTTGTGCAATGGTTTCCTAATGGGGGTTCAGGTTTCTATCACTCCGGCAACCCCTACGATTAGTAGCCAAATACACAATGCATTCCCCTAGGCCCATATAGGTGAAGTGTCATGTAGTCGATGTTCACATGACACCACTAGAAGAAGTACACCACAACTTAAATAACAATATATTGAATCTTTCTTAACGCAACTCCAATACTAACAACAAGACTTCTCCCATGTCCTCAAGAACAAAACGAACTACTCACAAGACATCATATGGATCATGATCAGAGATGGAATAATGATGTATAACAATCTTAACATAAACAATAATTCAACGGTTCACTCAATAGCATCAACTACAAAGAGTAATCAACACCGGGAAAGTTTCCCCTATGAACTATAGCAAGATTCAACTCAATTGTTACAACAATATGGAGATGGTGATGAGGGTGCTGATGGTGGTGGTGATGATGATGATGATCCCGATGAAGTCCAGCTTGATGGTGGTGTTGATGGCAACGATCTCCCCTCTCCGGGAAGGAATTCCCCTGGCAGAAATCTCTCTACCGGAGAGATCTTTATCTCTTGGTGTTTTACGCCCCGCAGAGGCGGCGGAATCTTTCTGTGGTCGCTCCCCGAGTCTTAGGGTTTCGGGAGGTTGATATACGCCAGAGGGGAGAGGCTGGAGTGGGCCAGGGTGGCCACACCAGCTCCAGGCGCGGCCTAGGCCTGCCTGCGCCATGGGGTGGTGTGGGCCCCTTGTGGCCCACCTCCACTCCATCTTATGGCATCCTTAGTCTTCTGGAAAACTAGGATTTTCCGTATATTTTCCCGGATTTTCTGATCTTCACAAATTTTGCCTCCAAACAGCACCTTTTGCATCAGAATCCTGACTGCAGTGGTCCATGCTCCAAAAGTCATCAACCATGCAAAAATAGATGAAATAACATAAGTATCACCTCTCAATACGAAATATAGCAATGAATAATAGTGAATTAAGACATAGAATAGTGAAAATGGATGTATCAACTCCCCCAAGCTTAGACTTCGCTTGTCCCCAAGCGAAACTGAGCTCAATAAACATGACCTCAAGTTTATGGAGTGAAGAGTTGATAAAAGAATACGGACAAGAAGCATCACATTCATCAAATACATAGATCATAATAGAAGACAACTCACTATTATATAACTCAACTTGTAATAAGTAAAGAAACACAATAAAGATACATAAAGTGAATCGTAATTGGTAGTGGCAAACTTAGCTCTTGGTCGAAGAATGGTTGATAATTTGCTGGAGTTCACAAATAGCTGGTTTTTCAATGATAGCTTTCAAAGTAGTAAACATCAAAATAAGAGCAATGCGCAAAACAAGGAACATAAGAAACATGATTGCATAAATCATCATATGAATGAATGAAACACATCAACTCAAAATACTTGCTGAGATAGAAGGGAATAGGTTTACTGACTCAACTACAAAGTAAAAGAAAGGCCCTTCAAAGAGGGAAGCAAGGATTGCAAGTCTCATAAAGAGCTCCCAAAAATTATGATACTTACTAGCTTTAAGCTCTCATTGCCCCTATCATAGGCATCTTTAGGTGATTAATGTTAAAGTGATCAAAAATGAGGATATGCATTGACAAGTTGTAAGTTGAGAATCTCATGTCCCTTGAATATGAGGGCCGCTCCTCATGCTACTCAAGTTTAGTCACCGGTAAGTTCTTGTCATCGTAAGCATATGTGTATCATTGAGAACCACCAACGGGGTACCCCTTGCCCGATGATACGAAAGAATCCCCATATCAAAATGACAAGGCAAGTAGACAACAAGTATCTCAGCAATCTTCTTATTTACCATGGGAATATGGTGCTTATTTCTCTCTTTCCTCTTTTCATAATATCTCTTTTTTTCTTTTTCTCTTTTTTCTCAATCTCTATCTCTTTTTTATAAGAAGAATGCTTCGTAGATACTCATTATGGTTACGCTACAGGTTTCCACCATGTCAGCATGGATTAGACCAGCGGCCCAGGCGTTTCTCTAACACACATGCATAACTCCATGGAATTACAAGCTCCCCTTTCATTTCACAACGACAACATCCATAGACAAAAGAACATGATATCAACTTGGTACAGAGTAGCAGTGCAATGTTGAAAGCGTTCCCCATGACAGCATGGTTCTGCTAATTCACAACTTACAAAGCGCAAGCATATACGCAACATAGGTGAGCACAATGGTTCAAGTTTATTAAATGCAAGAAAGTAAAATGTGCCATCAAGTTCGTGAGAGCTTTAATCACTAATTTTCGCATAACAAGTTTAATTTGGGAGGTAGATAAAACAAGAATTTACTTGGAATAGCAATAATGCTACTAGGTAGGTATGGTGGACACAAATGGCAAAGGTTTTGGTTTAAAGGAGATGGATGCACGAGAAGAAATCCCTCTCAGTATAGGTTTTTGGCTAGCAAGGCTGGGTAGCAAGTACAAGAGTTGAAGGAAACAAACAAACATACAAGTGATAAAGACAAACATGCAATCTTCCTTGGAAGAACAAAAGATCTTAACTAGAGAATTCTAGACTTATGGGCAAATCAAGAAAGAAAGATGATGAAATTATTTTCCTCTAGAGTACTTATTCTTTTTCTTTTCAACTCTCAAAAAGGTGTTGCTACTGACCGAGCCAGGTTTGCCAAAACCAACTAAATTAACTCAATGATCCCAAAGTGATACCAATACTAACAACAAGATCAATCATATAACCACGAATTGAAAACTAATGTAAGCTATGCAAAAGAGTGAATGATAGAACTTCTCATTAATATTCCATAACGGCAACTCACACCAAGGGATACATATCTAACGAGAGAGGGGACACTTCCATAATGCAAACCATACTACATAATAACTCCTCTATTCATGATATGACTCTACTAAAAAGGTAAAAAGATAGAAGATAGTGATGTGATACCGTGGCACTCCCCCAAGATTGGAACAAACCAAGGGGATGCCAAACCTGATGACGGGTTACTCCTTCGGTGGTGGTGGTATCCTCTCGATGAGCTCTCTGATCAGTTTCCCCAAGTACTCAATCTCGAAGCTGAGATTACGAATCAGCTGTGAATTTTGCTCAATGCTGCTCATGATCATGTCATGTTGAGAATTCTAGCTCTTGCTATTCTTTCCCCACTCTTCCTCCTTGAAGTCTTCTTTTCCATGGATCTGAACAGTCATGAGGAGGCTTCCCTCCAATAGCTAGATTTTCCACCACTCCAATGCTTGCAATGGTAGTGCCGGTGTGAGGGTGTTGGCCTTGCTCCTCTTCACCTTCATTCTTGATCTCCTTCTCCTTCCCGGGGTCTTGGAGGTCTTCCTCCATAGGCTCCTTCCCTTTATCCTTGGCGGACACCATTGTGCTTCTAAGCTTTCAAAGAGTATGTCCTGGCAGAAACAGATCGAAACAAAAACACGACGAAAACACGATATACGGACCTCAGGGGATCCGGGGGTTATATATTACGAAGTTTCATATCAAAAGGAAGGTACTGGGAGAAAACGAGTCAGAGGCGGAGTCCTGGGTGGCCTCACCACCTGGTGGTGCGGCCAAGGGTGGGCCCGCGCCATGGGGTGGTGTGGGCCACCCCGGCTCCGGTTCCGTCCCTTTTTCACTTTGAAACTTTCCTTATTGACTGAAAACTGCAAAAATATAGTTGGATTGTATTTTCACGGAACTTTTCTTACCAGAACTGTTACCTAGTTGGAAACGGACTCTGCAGGTCTCTGAATTTGGTCCTCAATGAATTTCTCTGGAGTTATAACTTGAAAGGCATCAACATCTTCATTGTAAGAATCTCCAGCAATATAGTGTTTGAGTCGTTGTCCATTCACTACTTGTGTAGTATTATCTTTTAGAGAAGAAATTTTTATTGCTCCTGAACGGTATACTTCTTCAATGATGAAAGGTCCTTCCCATTTTGATAGTATCTTACCTGCAAAAAATCTGAGACGAGACCTATACAATAGAACTTTCCCACCAACATGAAATTCTCTCTTAAGTATTCGCTTGTCATGTCATCTTTTAACTTTTCCCTTAAAGATCCTAGCATTCTCATAGGCTTCACTCCTCCATTCATCTAAAGAACTTAAGTCAAATAATATTTTCTCACCAGCGAGCTTACAATCTCTATTTAGTTCTTTCACTGCCCAGTAAGATTTGTGTTCTAACTCTAAGGGTAGGTGGCAAGCTTTCCCATAAACCATTTTATAAGGAGACATTCCCATAGGATTTTTATAAGCAGTTCTATAAGCCCATAAAGCATCATTCAACTTCTTAGCCTAGTTTTTTCTAGACCTATTAACAGTCTTTTGCAAGATAGATTTAATTTCTCTCTTTGATAACTCTACTTGCCCGCTAGTTTGGGGGTGATAAGCTGAAGAAATTCTATGATTAACATCATATTTAGCGAGGGTCTTCCTAAAACTGCCATGAATGAAATGAGAACCCCCATCAGTCATGAGATACCTAGGCACTCCATACCTAGGAAAGACAACATCTTTAAGCATTTTTAGAGAGGTTTCCCCGTCAGCACTTTTTGTTGGAATGGCTTCTACCCACTTAGTAACATAATCTACGACAATAAGAATATGAGTGTAGCCTTTCGAAGGAGGGAAAGGACCCATAAAGTCAAATCCCCAACAATCAAATGGTTCAATAACTAGAGAGTAGTTCATAGGCATTTCATTGCGTCTAGAAATATTACCAACATGCTGACATTCATCACAAGATAAAACAAATTTTCTTGCATCTTTAAAAAGGGTAGGCCAGTAGAAACCTGATTGTAGTACCTTTTGTGCAGTTCTATCTCCTGCATGATGTCCTCCATAGGCACTACCATGGCATTTACGCAATATCTCCTTTTGTTCATATTCTGGAACACATCTTCGCATAATACCATCAACTCCTTCTTTGTATAAGTGTGGGTCATCCCAAAAATAATGTCTTAGATCATAGAAGAACTTTCTTCTTTGCTGAGCTGTAAAAGTTGGAGGCAAATACTTGGAGACAATAAAGTTAGCGTAATCAGCATACCAAGGGCTTCCTCGCGAGCTCACCCCCACTGCAGTTAACTGTTCATTCGGGAAACTATCATTAACAAGCATAGGGTCAAAAGAGATGTTTTCCAAACGAGATAGGTTATCAGCTACAGGATTTTCAGCACCCTTTCTATCTACTATATGTAGATCAAACTCTTGTAAAAGCAGTACCCATCTAATAAGACTAGGCTTAGCGTCCTTCTTTGTCATAAGATATTTAATAACATCATGATCAGTATGAATGGTTACTTTTGAGTCCACAATATAGGGCCTAAACTTATCACAAGCAAAAACAACAGCTAGAAATTCTTTTTCAGTAGTAGCATAATTCCTTTGAGCAGCGTCTAGAGTCTTACTAGCATAATGGATAACGTTTAGCTTTTTATCAATATGTTGCCCAAGGACAGCACCTACAGCAAAATCACTAGCATCACACATTATTTCAAAGGGTAAACTCCAATCAGGTGGTTGAACAATAGGGGCTGTAGTTAAAGCCTTCTTAAGAGTTTCAAAAGCTTCCTTACGATCATCATCAAAAACGAAGGGTACATCTTTTTGAAGAAGATTAGTAAGGGGTTTTGATATCCTAGAAAAGTCTTTAATAAATCTTCTATAGAAACCAGCATGACCAAGGATACTAAGAATACCTTTGATGTCTCTTGGGCATGGCATCTTCTCAATTGCCTCAACCTTAGCTCTATCTACTTCTATGCCTCTTTCAGAAACTTTATGCCCAAGAACAATCCCTTCATTAACCATGAAGTGGCATTTCTCCCAATTAAGAACAAGATTAGTTTCTTCACATCTCTGCAAAACTTTATCAAGGTTGTGCAGATGATTATCAAAAAAAGTTCAATAGACATAAAAGTCATCCATGAACACTTCTACAATTTCCTCACAAAATCCATGAAAGATAGCAGACATGCACATTTGGAAAGTAGCAGGAGCATTACATAAACCAAAAGGCATATGTCTATAAGCATAAGTTCCATAAGGGCAAGTAAAAGTAGTTTTTTCTTGATCTTGTTGTTTAACAGCAATTTGAGAGAAACCAGAATAACCATCAAGAAAACAAAAATGGGTCTTTTAGACAACCTTTCCAACATTTGATCAATAAAAGGAAGCGGGTAGTGATCTTTCTTAGTAACTTTATTGACTTTCCTAAAATCGATGCACATCCTATAGCCTACCACTATTCTTTGAGGAATAAGCTCATCATTATCATTAGGGACAACGGTAATACCTCCCTTTTTAGGAACACAATGAACATGACTAACCCATTCACTATCAGCAATAGGGTAAATAATACCAGCATCAAGGAGTTTCAATACCTCATTCCTTATCACTTCCTTCATCTTAGGATTTAAACGTCGTTGGTGCTCCACTACTGGCTTCGCATCTGGTTCTATGTTGATAGAATGCTGACATATAGTAGGTGAAATCCCTTTCAAATCATCCAGACTATAGCCCATAGCTCCTCGGTGTTTCCTCAAAACCTCCAATAATCTTTCTTCTTCCTCCCCTAAAAGTTTAGCGCTAATAATAACAGGATAAATCTTTTTATCATCAATAAAAGCATATTTAAGATCATCAGGGGGAGGTTTTAGATCGAAAACTAGATCCTTTTTAGGTGGCATCATGGTACCCAAGTCTTCCATAGGCAAGTCGTGCTTAAGCATCTTAGGTTGATCACGGAGGATCCTGTCAATCTCATTCCTTTCTTCCATGAAGATTTCACTTTTATGATCTTCCATAAATTGCTGCAAAGCATTGTTAGGAGAAAGAGAAATAGAAGCAAGTTGTTCAACCCTAAAATCCTCATTATGGGTTTCCTCTTCGCAAGGTTCTTTAGTAAATTTCGAAAAATTAAACTCATAAGATTCCCCATCAAACTTAGTCAAGATTTTCTCCCTCTTGCAATCAATAATAGCTCCACAAGTACTCAAGAAAGGTTTACCAAAAATGATAGGGTAGGTTTTACTAGCAGCCGAACCAAGTACTAGAAAATTAGCGGGGTACTTAATCTTACCACAAAGAACTTCCACGTCTCGTACAATACCAATTGGAGAGATGGTCTCTCTATTAGGAAGGTGAATAACCACATCAATTTCTTCCAACTCGCAAGGACTGATCTCATGCATAATTTCTCCAGAAGCTCATAAGGAATAGCACCGAACTTGCACCAATATCACATAAACCATAATAGCAATGATCACCAATTCTAACAGAAAGCACAGGAACACTAGCCTTTTTAGTTCTATTGGGATGTGAAACAATATTAGAAGCATCCTCACAAAAGACTATGTGCCCATCTTCTACGCTTTTAGTGACAAGGTCTTTCACAATTGCTACCATAGGTTCAATGTTTATTTGTTCATCAGGTTTTACAGTTCTTTTTTCACTTTTGGTGATTACATTAGTTATCGTTGGATGGTCCTTTACCTTTTCGGGGAAGGGAATCTTCTCGATATAAGGTTCGGGTAAGATGGGGTCAATAATGCAATACTCAGCACTTCCAATAGGAGCATAGTCAACAATATCTTTGTAAGGTGCATGGTACTTGTTCCATCCCCTTTTTGGAATTTCGATAAAGGAAGCAAAAGCTCTAAAGCAATTCGTAATAACTTGCAAATCAAGACCATAAGCATTACTAATATTTTGAAAGTCATCAGTTCCCATAAAACATTCAATGCATTCATAATCATAATTTATACCTGACTTTCTACCTTTGTCATTCTCCCAAGCTTCAGCATTGTCTTGAATACGGTCCAGAAGGTCCCATTTAGCTTCTTCTTCCATTAGAGTGAATGATCCAGCACAAGAAGCATCCAATAAATCTTTATCATGTAGAGGGAGCCTTGCATAAAAGTTGTTGATAATAATATTGTTGGGGAGCTCATGAATGGGACATTTGAGCATTAGTAACTTCAATCTCCAACAAAGCTTGAGCTGTACTCTCTCCATCAAGAGGCCAAAAGTTGTATATTTGATTTCGATCTTTATGAATCTCACTAGGAGGATAAAACTTTGAATAAAAGAGAGGCACTATTTCCTCCCATTCCAGAGCTTGACCATTCTTCAGCAGCTTATACCATTCCTCATCTCTTCCTTTCAGTGATAATGCGAATAACTTCTTCTTAACTTGATCTGTAGTAATACCTGCACACTTGAACAACCCGCATAATTCGTGTATAAAGAGTAAATGATCACCGGGATGGACAGTTCCATCCCCAACATACTAGTTATCCATAACACGATCAATAATTCTTGTAGGTATTTTGAAAACATCATTCTCAGCTTATACCATTCTTGTAGCTTATCTACTACCTTAGAAGTGGTAGTAGCATTACCAAATAAGAAACTCAGCGAATTATCCATAACGAAAATAAAGCAACTAGCAGAAGTAAACAATACTCACAGTAGAAGTTTCCTTTACCGCCCACTCTCCAATAGCGCTTCACTCCCCGGCAACGGCGCCAGAAAATAGTCTTGATGACCCACAAGTATAGGGGGTGTATCGCAGTATTTTCGATAAGTAAGAGTGTCGAACCCAACAAGGATCAGAAAGTGCTAGCTATTGGTATGGATCAGGAATTCTCTGCCAATACTTAGCAAACAGATTTTTAGGGGTTTTCTATAAAGCAAGTAAACAAAGTACGAGTAAATAAAAGACAGTAGGAATAAATGCAGCATGTGGCCCAAACCTTTATGCAGCAAAGGAAAAGCCGGTTGTATTACTTAAGATGACCAAACGTTCTCGAGGACACATGGGAAGACTGTCAAGTGCTTTCGCTTCATATAGTCGATTAATCTTCTCTAGGTTGCTAAGTGTTGTGTGGGTGAACCTGTGCTAATGTACCGCCCCATCCAAGACTAATACATACTTGTGATTATACCCCTTGCAAACATCCGTAAGTACAAGAAAGTAATTAAGGTAGAAACCTAACCACAACTTTAAACTCTAAGACCCTTACGTCCCTTGTGCAATGGTTTCCTAACGGGGGTTAAGGTTTCTGTCACTCCGGCAACCCCTACGATTAGTAGCCAAATACATAATGCATTCCCCTAGGCCCATATAGGTGAAGTGTCATGTAGTCGACGTTCACATGACACCACTAGAAGAAGTACACCACAACTTAAATAACAATCTATTGAATCTTTCTCAACGCAACTCCACTACTAACAACAAGACTTCTCCCATGTCCTCAAGAACAAAACGAACTACTCACAAGACATCATATGGATCATGATCAGAGATGGAATAATGATGTATAACAATCTGAACATAAACAATAATTCAATGGTTCACTCAATAGCATCAACTACAAAGAGTAATCAACACCGGGAAAGTTTCCCCTATGAACTATAGCAAGATTCAATGCAATTGTTACAGCAATATGGAGATGGTGATGAGGGTGCTGATGGTGATGATGGTGGTGATGATGATGATGATCCCGATGAAGTCCAGCTTGAATGTGGTGTTGATGGCGACGATCTCCCCTCTCCGGGAAGGAATTCCCCCGGCAGAAATCTGTCTGCCGGAGAGATCTTTCTCTCTCGGTGTTTTCTGCCCCGTAGAGGCGGCGGAATCTTTCTATGGTTGCTCCCCGAGTCTTAGGGTTTCGAGAGGTTGATATACGCCAGAGGGGAGAGGCTGGAGTGGGCCAGGGTGGCCACACCACCTCCAGGCACGACCTAGGCCTGCTCGCGCCATGGGGTGGTGTGGGCCCCCTGTGGCCCACCTCCACTCCATCTTCTGGCATCCTTAGTCTTCTGGAAAACTAGGATTTTCCGTATATTTTCCCGTATTTTCTGATCTTCGCGAATTTTGCCTCCAAACAGCACCTTTTCCATCAGAATCCTGACTGCATCGGTCCATGCTCCAAAAGTCATCAACCATGCAAAAATAGATGAAATAACTTAAGTATCACCTCTCAATACAAAATATATCAATGAATAATAGTGAATTAAGACATAGAATAGTGATGCAAAATGGACGTATCAGGGGCACCTAGAGTCGCGGCTTGAGCCCATGGAGGACGCTCTGGTTGGCGCGTTCTGCTTGGTCGTTCGACTCCGGATGGGCGACTGAAGCAAGGTCGAGTCGTATGCCATGCTCTTCACAGAATTCTGCCATGGCCCCCTTGGCGAAGTTGGTGCCGTTGTCCGTTATGATGCTATGCGGGTAGCCGTACCGGTAGATGAGCTCGCGTAAGAACTTGGTGGCCATCTCGCCATTGCACTTTTTGATCGGCTTGGCCTCGACCCATTTTTGAACTTGTCGACCGCGACCAGGAGATGGGTGAAGCCGGATGGGGCCTTCTTGAACGGGCCTACCATGTCCATGCCCCATACAGCGAATGGCCATGTGATGGGAATGGTCTTGAGTGCCGAACCAGGGAGGTGCGTCTGGTTGGTGTACTTATGGCACCCGACGCATCGTTGGACGATGTTGGTGGCGTCAGCGTGCGCGGTGAGGCAGTAGAAGCCGTGCCACATGGCCTTGGAAACCAGCGACTTGGAGCCAGCGTGATGGCTGCAGTCACTGGCGTGGATGTCCTGGAGGATCTTGCGACCTTCTTCTAGCTGTACACAGTGCTGGAATACGCCAGTCACACTGCGTTTGTGGAGCTCGCCGTTGATGATGACGAAGGACTTGTAGTGGCGCACGATCATCCTCGCCTCCGTCTCATTGTTTGGAAGGATCTTGTGCTCGAGGAAGGTGACATATGGTGCCGTCCAGTCGCTGGGCTCCACGATCATGGCGACTAGGGCTGACTCGGGTTGTAGTGGTATCCCGATGTCTATCTCCTTTGCTGGGCAGACCGACGGTTTGTGGATGCTGTCGAGGAAGACGCCCGCAGGTGACGTTTGCCTAGCCGATCCGATGCGGGAAAGGGCATCTGCCTCCTCGTTCTTTCGCTTGTCAATCCACTCGACGGAGTAGCCGTCGAATTGTCCTCCCAATTGGTCTACTGCTTGGCGGTACGCGATCATTGTTGGAGAGACGGCGTCGCAAGTTCCAGCGACCTGGCCGGCGACCAGATCGGAGTCGCCGTAGCACCGTAGGCAGTTGATGTTCATCTCCTTGGAGGCCCGCATGCCATGGAGGAGGGCCTCGTATTCTGCCATGTTGTTGGTGTAGGGCTTGAAGTTGAGGTGGAGCACGTAGCGGAGCTTGTCTCCTTTGGGGGAGGTCAATATGACCCTGGCCCCTAAGCCGTCGGCGTTCTTGGAGCCGTCAAAGTTGAGCGACTAGTAGTGAAGGTATGGTAGTTTTTCCGGCTGCTGCGCTTCTTCCCAATCTGTGAGGAAATCAGCTAGGGCTTATGACTTGATCGCTTTGCGGGGCTCGTATTTGATGTTGTGGATGCCGATTTCGATGGGCCACTTGGCGACTCGCCCAGTCGCCTCGCGATTGCGCATTATGTCTTGCAGAGGTGCGGAGGAGACGACCGTGATTGGGTGCTCCTAGAAATAATGGGGGAGTCGCTATTGAGCTCGGAATACCACGTACACCAGTTTCTGGTACTACGGGTAGCGCCGTCGTGAGTCCGTTAGGACTTTGCTGATGTAGTAGACATGGCGCTGTATGGGGCGCTCCTTGCCCTCCTCTATCCATTCGACGACCATCATGGCGCTAACGACTCGAGTGGAGGCCGCCACGTAAACGAGCATTGGCTCTTTGTGGATTGGGGCGGCAAGGAGTGGAGCCGCGAGTAGCACTTCTTTGAGTGCTTTGAGTGCATCGTCCGCCTTCGGGTCCCATTGGAACATGGGGTTCTTGCACATCAGGCGATAGAGAGGCATTGCCTTCTCGCCTAGTCGGGGGATGAAGCGACTGAGAGCCGCGACTCGCCCGACCAACTTCTGGACATCGCGCAGGCACTCGGGTTTTCCGAGTCGTGCGATGGTGTCGATCTTTTTGGGGTTGGCTTTGATGCATCGCTTGGAGACTACGTATCCCAGTAGCTGTCCGGTGGGGACACCGAAGGTGCACTTTCCTGGGTTCAGCTTGATGTTGTACCTTCGTAGATTTGCAAAGGTTTCTGCCAGGTCGGCGAGAAGGTCGTCCTGGCGGGTGGATTTTACCACCACGTCGTCGATGTAGACGTGAATTTTGCGGCCAATTTGGCTCGCGAGGCACTCCTGCATGCACCTTTGGTATGTGGCACCGGCGTTCTTGAGGCCGAACGTCATGGCCGTGTAGCACAAGGCGCCGAATGGCGTGATGAACGCCGTCTTCTCTTCATCCTCGACCGCCATTTTGATCTGGTTGTAACCAGAGTATGCTTCGAGGAAGCACAACGACTCTGATCCCGCGGTCGAGTCGATGATCTGATCGATGCACGGTAAGACGAACTCCTCCTTCGGGCAGGCGCTGTTGAGGTTGCTGTAGTCGATACACATTCTCCATGTGTTGTTCTTTTTCAGAACCAGGACTGGGTTTGCCAGCCACTTGGAGTATTTTATTGGCCGAATGAAGCCTGCGGCCAGCAGGCGCTGCATTTCTTCGGCGATTGCTCGGCGGCGCTCTTCATTGAAGGGCCGCAACGACTGCTTTACCGGTCGCACTTTGGGGTCGGTGTGTAGTTTGTGCTCAGCGAGTTCCCTCGGGACACCTGGCATGTTGGAAGGTTTCCATGCGAAGATTTCATGGTTCTCACGGAGGAACCCGATGAGCGTGCTTTCCTATGCGGGGCTCATGTGCGCCCCAATGGTGACCGTCTGGCTGGAGTCGCCCGGGACGAGCTCAACGGTGCGAGTATGCGTGGTTGCCTCGAACGTGGAGTTCGCGGCGGTTGGCTTCTTCAGGATCGTGGGGTCGTCCTTATTGATGTTGCCCGCGTATTTCACGAGCTCCTCCGCGTGATCAGTCTCCGTGGTGATGACGGCGTCAGCGAGCTCAACGCCTTTGTCCTCACATTCCACGGCCATATCGGGGTCGCCGTGGACGGTGATGATGCCGCTCGGCCCTGGGAGCTTCATCATGTTGTATGCATAGTGGGGGGTCGCCATAAATTTGGTGAACGTTTGTCGTCCTAGGACGTAGTGATAGGGGCTGCGGAAGTTCACCAGCTCGAACTCGATTCGCTCGGTGCGGTAGTTTGCTAGTGTGCCAAAGGTGACCGGTAATGTCACTTTTTCGATCGGGTACGCCTTCCGACCGAGGACGATGCCGTGGAAGGTTGTCAGGGTCACCTGGATTGCCGATTCCTGGAGCTGGAGGCTTTTGAACTTGTCTAGATACATGATGTTGATGGAGCTCCCGCCGTCCATCTATGTCTTGGGTAGCCAATAGTCGGCCACTTTGGGCCTGACCACCAGGGCGACTCGCCTTGGGTACTCGATCTTGGGAGCATGGTCCTGGCGACTCCAGGTGATGCTCTGCTCGGACCAGTTGAGGAAGCGTGGGATATCGACCTGTGTCACTGCATTAACGGCGACTGTGTGCGCGAGCACCTTCCTCTCACGCTTGGTGCCGAGCCCGGTGAAGGTATGTAGCGAGCCGCTGGCGTTGCCGAAGTCGCCGGCGTTTCCGTTGTCCCGAGGTGGGTTGTTGTTAGGGTCCTCCCTTGCTCGCCTTGCCTTTTCGATCTCTTTGAGAGAGTGGCAGTCCGTGGTGGTGTGGGTGGCGGGTTTCCCCTCCCTGCTGTGGTAGACACAGGGCTAATTGAGCATGGCAGTGAGGTCGAATTTCGGCCTCACCGTGTTGTTGGCACGGTAGTTTCCGCTATCGCGGTAATTTCCTCCATCATGGCGGTAGCTCTTGGGGTCGTGTTTGCTGTTGCTGGCGTTGGCGACGAAGTCGACTCGCCTGTCCGTGTGGCGCTTGCCGGTGATGCGGGTGTTGCTGTAGCGCATGTCGCGCTGTCGCCCGCTGTCGTGGCCGCTGGTGCGGCGTCTTCCTTCCGACTCGTTGTCGGGGTCTTGGTTGGGGTCCTCCTCTGCGTAGCGCTTGGCGATCTCGAGGAGGTCAGGGATGTTGTCAAGCGTTTGGTAGACCCGCTTGATCTTGGCGAACAGGGGTTCGTACCGACACGCGTTCTTGAAGCAATGTATCGCTGTGTCCGGGTGGATGCCGGAGGCATTGATCCATAGTTCTTGCCACCTTTGAATCTAGTGGCGGGTCGACTCGCGTTGTCCCTGGATGCACCGCTCCAGGTCTTCGATGGTGGTGGCGCGGGTGTAGGAGCCCTTGAAGTGCCTGATGAAAGCATCCTGTATTTCCTCCCAGGAGTCGATGCTGTTGGCGGGGAGGGTGTTGATCCATTGCCTGGTCGTGCCCTCCATCATCAGGGGGAGGTAGCGAGCGGCGAGCAGGTCGGTGTGGCCGGCGATTCCCATTGCCATGAGGTATGTATCCAACCACACTGCTGGGTCATACGCTGGATCATACTTTTTGATCTCCTTGGGCGCCTTGAATTTGGCGGGGTACTTTTCCCCTCTAATCATGGGCCCGAAGCATTGGGGGCTGACTTGGCTGAGCGAGCCCCTGGGTTCGGGGTCGCCGTGATTATTGAGGGTATGCCTCAAGTCGTCGAGATGGCGCGCCCGCCAGGCCTGGTTGTTGATGATGTGCGTGCGGGCGTTGATGGGCTGCCCGTTGGCGACGACCGTGTTGCTCACCAGCCATGGCTCGTTGGTGGAGAGCGCGGGGTTGGCGGCCCCTGGTTGCGTCGCTAGGGGCTGCGGTGGTGGGCAGGTCACGATGTTGGCAATGGTGGGGTGGCCGCTTGAGGCTGCCCAGTTGCTGAGGAGCGGGAATACATCCGACCCCGCGGGTCGACTCCCGTGGCTTGTTGCTCGACAGCCCTTGCGAGTAGGGCCTTGGCGTACTAGATCTGTAGCGCGCCTTCTCCCTGGACGTCGAGGTTGGTGACCACGGTGTCGGCCACAATGATGTTGTCCATCAGGGTGGAGTAGAGTTGGAGTCCGTTGGCATCGCGGGCCTGTGGCGAGATGATGATCCACGGCTGGTCCGGCGGGGGTGCACGGCTAATGGATGGTGGAGGGGCTCCGGTCGCCGGTGCGCCGGGTGGTGGTCGGTTGCTTCCACCTAGTGGTGCGTTCTCGCAGTACTCGCGCTCGGTCGCGCGTGCAGGGTCTCTTTCGTCGTTGAAGTTGAGGAGACGGCCCTGCATGTTGGAGTTCAGATGGGTCCTGATGCGGCACTGGTGATAGAGCGATAGCTCCCGCGCCGTTTCCCGCTCGAGGCGGTATCTCTCGCGCTCGGTGAGCTCATTGCGCTGCGCCTCCGCGAGTCACAGGCGGGCCTCCTCCCCCTCTGTGGCCGTGGCGGTCGGAAGGATCAGTGTGGAGAACGGATCTGGCGGGGCGGCCGTGCTGCCTGCCATGTAGATCGCATTGAAGCGATTGGATCTGGCGCGGAAGTCCTCGGGCGACTCCGAGCCAGAATCAGAATTGAAGATCCCAAGGATGGAGGAGTCCTCGAAATCCTCAGGGTTGGAGACCCGCGTGATGGAGTCCTCTCGTGATGCCGCAGTGATAGATCCGTCGACCGAGGCAGGGGTCGTGGAGTTAGCATCGTCGTTTAGAGCCTCGTCGTTCATGGCGGCATTGGTCTCGGCCGCGTTGCTGGCGGCCGAGTTGTACTCGGTGACGAGGCTCCTGATGGAGCGGACCTGCTCCTCCGAGAGTAGATCGCGGTGCGGCAACGATCCTCCAATGATCACCGTTGCCGCTGGGTCGATCGCGCCGGTGAAGCCGACGAAGAGGTTGATGGAGCCGACCGGCATCACCGTGCCGTGGGTGATCAGGCGCGACGCCAGGATGTAGCTGCTGGGCAGGATCTGTAAGATCCCGCCGATGGCGATCATGCGGCCGGTGGCGAGCGGCTGATCGATCAGCGAATAGAGTCTCGCCGCAGAACTCAGGCTAGTCCAGCTAGGCCCCACGGTGGGCGCCACTGTCGTGGACATGGCCACGGTAGTCGCGGCAGTAGGCAGCGATTGATTGAATCGGGGGCGAGATCTAGCGGCCTTCTGCGGTGCGAGATAGGGGTGGATGCACATGGGTTTATCCAATTTCGGCCCCCTGGAGGGTAAAGACCTACTCCTGCTAGATTGGATTAGTGGAGAGCGAGTTACAGGGGTGGCGAGCTCGGCGTCTAAGCACCGAGTCGCTTGTAGGGGTGTATGATGGAATGTAAGTCCTCGGGATACCCTAGGGAGGTTTATGTATGAGGCACCTCGCTAGGGTTTACAGTTTACAACCGAACATGATATGGATTCAGAGGCTTTGACCTAATCCAACTGGTCTTCGAGTACGCTTCTGGGCTTCCAGTCGCCAGTCACCGGGCCTTCTCCTTAGTCGCATTCCAGTCGCCGTCCTGCAGGCCCACTCGCGAGCCCTTTGGCCCAATCGGAACGTCCTGCTGGGCATACCCCATTCGGCATATCCCCATCAAAATCCCTAAACCCTGACCAAGCAGGTATCGTGCAACTATAGATCAAAATTTGAGATACTTTCGTTAAATTGGGTGACACCATTCTATTCCACGAATATAAGCATAAAGCTTGAACATTATTGAAAATTCCCGAAACCCTAGACCCCTAAAACCCAAATCCTAAACCCCTAAACCCTAAACCCTCACCAAGCATGTAGCATGAACTTATAGATCAAAATTTAAGATAATTTTGTTAAATTGGGTAACGCCATTCTACTTGACGAATATAAGCATTAATCCTAAGAAATATCAAAAATTCGCTAAACCCTAAACAACCCCTAAAACTTAAACCATAAACCCTAAAACCCTAAACTCTCGACCCATAAACCCTAACCAAAGCAGGTAGCATGCACTTATACATCAAAATTTGAGATACTTTCAATAAATTGATGTAATGCCATTGTATTCCATGAATATAAGCATAAAGCAACTTGAACATTATTGAAAATTCCTAAAACCCAAAACCCTAAACCCTTACCAAGCACATAGCATGCACTTATAAATCAAAATTTGATATACTTTCATTTAATTTGGCAACGCCATTTTATTTGACAAATATAAGCATAAATCTTGAGCATTATCGAAAATTCCCAAAACCCTAAACCCTAAACAACCCCTAAAACCCTAAACCCTCAACCCATAAACACTAACCAAGCAGGTATCATGCACTTTATAGATCAAAATTTGAGATATTTCAATAAATTAGGTAACGCCATTCTGTTCGACGAATATAACCATAAAGCTTTAGCATTATTCTAAATTCGCTAAACTCTAAAACCTATACAACATAAAACCTAAACTGTAAAACCCTAAAACCCAAAACCCACGGCCCATAAACCCTAACCAAGCAGGTATCATGCACTTATAGATCAACCTTTGAGATACTTTTATTAAAGTAGGTAATGCCATTCTATTAGACGAATATAAGCATAAATCTTTGAGCATTATTGACCCATAAACCCTAAAAAACCCATGAAACCTAAACCATAAAACCCTAAATCCTTGACCCTTAAACCCTAAACCAAGCAGGTACCGTGCACTTATAGATCAAAATTTGAGATACTTTCATTAAATTGCGGTAACACCATTCTATTCCATGAATATAAGCATAAAGCTTGAACATTATTGAAAATCAAAAAACCCTTAATCGTAAACCCTAATAACCTCCTAACCCTAGAACCCTAACTTCCTAACCCTAGAACCCTAAACCCTTACTAAGGAGGTATAATGCACTTATAGATCAAAATTTGAAATACTTTTATTAATTGCGATAACGCCATTCTATTCCATGAATATAACCATATATATAAAGCTTGAACATTATTATTGAAAATTTCCTAAACCCTAAAACCTAAACTATCATAAACCCTAAAACCCTGAACAACCCTAAACCCTAAATCATGAACCCTAAACCCTAAAATCCTAAACCCTAAAATCCTAAACCATAAACCATGAACCCTTAAACCCTCAACCCAAAATAAAAGCCCGAACCCTAAACTTAACCCTAGGCTATATATACTTTGAGTGAAAACTGGGCAGTGGAATTTTAAGCCATATTTTGTAGTAGCTTCATGACAAAAGCCATTGTTGTGCCTTAGAAAATTGAAATAAATTCCAATTCGGAAGCTTCCTTTGTAAATTATATTTTAAATGCCAATACGCACCAACTAGCAAATATGGATAGGTTAATATAAACTATAGAAAAGATATGGCCATGACCTTGGTCATCTGGTTTGAAAGCCATGCATATTCTTATATGGTACTCCATATATTGTGATACAATTTTTTCTGAAAAGTTATCAAATTTTAAGATTATATTTTTCCATGGAAACTAGCTAGTGCACATAGTGAGACACCAATAGAGAAAATAATGGATGCATTTCTTTTTATATTTTGTTTCTTTGTATTTTTGTAAAATGGCCGAAATTAGGTGTCATTACCATTCATATCAAATAGTTGAATTTTGCGAAACTCTCGGTGGTTCTCCAATATTTGACTACTTGGTATCTTTGAATTGTTTTAAAAAGTCAAGAGAAAGGTATATCACACACTTTCTAGTTCGAAATTAGACGTACTTACTTCAGATTGTCAAAAAGTCATTTTATTGCATAGATTTAGCTAGAAAGTTTGGAAATTCATGGAAGTTGGGCATTGTCCATCAAATCTAGAATCTTCTTTTGAAATGCCAAGATGTAGTGATCTAGCAGATATGGACACACTATTATAAACTATAACAGAAATATTGCCATGACATTGGTCATCTTGTTTGAAAGCCTTCAAAATATATTGTTTATCAATTTCGGAAAATGTGTGGAAACTCATTTGTATGTTGGTAAGCATACTGTCGCTGGCGTGTGGGTCTAGACGGGGCCAACACGTGAGAGCGGCCGCGTAGGAGTAGCGTACATCGGAAGCTTCAACCTCAAAATTTCCGCATGGCGCCGAAACATCCCGTGCACATCTATTCAAATATCTTGCGCATCTATTCAAATATCCCGCCCTGCTTTTTGCAAATGCAAAATTCCTCTTCTATCCCTTCTCTGAAACAAGGACCGTGGGAGTACTGCAATAATAGAGGGGTATAGGTGGTAAATTTGCATCATCCCACCTATATCCCCCATCGTATCTCCCGTCCACACCCCTCCAACCTCGACCTTCCTCCAGCTGCTTCACCGCCTGCCCTCTCTTCCACACCGGAGCTCTTCCACTGCAGGCGCTCTTCACCGGAACTATTTCACCGACTCCCTCGCTGCACCGGATCTGCTTCGCCAATGCTGTTGTATACCCTACCAGGGCCGCTTCACTGAATCATTCGTTGTTGACCCCGAAATGCAGAGCCGTCGCCCTCTTGCCCGTCCCACCCATCCTCACCGCGCAGCGGTAATTTCTCTTGCCCGTTTGCTATATTTTTGGTACTCGTAAGCTACAAAATCGTTTGGATGTTGTTCAATATCCTGGATGCTATTGCCATTTTGTTTGCACCCTTCATCTTGTAGGTCCTATCCACATCATTAGATTCTCGCTTTTATTCCCTTTCTTACATTCTCACGCTATCGGTTTAATCCTCCAACACCAACTCATATATTCTATTCTTTGTGAGCGCTCACATGGGTCATGCAAACATATCATAGAGGATCCAACACTGACAATCTAACGCCCAACAAGGCTGAATCGTGAGGTTTCATTGTGTTACTTAGGCCAGTTTCTTGTCATGTTAATTAGTTGTATAACTTGCATGCCTAATAAGTTAATATGTCATTCTACCTAAGACCTTGCCATGACATTTGCATTCATGTTCTATTGTGAATCTATCTATGAATGCTTAATTCGGAAAATGTCCATCTAGTTTGAATGATATATCAGGTCATTTTTAATGCTATATGTTGGTGTTTTCACCTGCTTTCATCCTTCCAAACCAGCTATCTAGTTTGAAACATAAATCTGGTATTTTTAATGCTATGTTTTGGGTGTTTTTCAGGAGTTTTCATCCTTCCAAAACAGCTAACTTGGTTTCAAATGTCATGTAGAGAAATGATAATGGAGTACAAGGACCAGAGTTCCAACTGCTCGGCTAAAATTTTCTGGCAGATTGACCAGGAGTCGCACCCTCTCGAGAAGGAGCTACTGTTAGCCTGAACGTGCTATTGTAAGTTCATACTTACTTTAAATGATCTCTACTTTATGTAATACTACTTGTTTCCCTTGTTGTTTGTTTTAACCTCTTTCACCATATTTTAGCAGACTGCAAATAAAACCTAGCAGGAGTCCTTGGAAGGCAGGACTAAAAGTTGTGTCCCTCTTCCCATTAATCCTCCCATTGCATTTCCGAAGCAAACAACTTACTTAACTATCCACCTAGAACAACTCCTGCAGGTGATAAATATACAAAGGCTGTATTGCATGCAGAACGAAAGGGTGTAGCTGCTCTTAGATCTATAGCTGAAATGTTGAAGAAGAGGACACATGATACATTGAAACGAATCGCCATGTACCAATCTCTTATTGATGGTAATGACACATTGTAATCTTTCGGAATTACGATCTTGTTGTATAACCTGTTGTAACAAACTTTTATTGTTGTGTAATAAGTAGTTTTAATTTGTGCATGTTTATTAATTGATGTCTTGATATTCACCTGTTCTACCAAAAGTAGCCGTTAGCAAAAAAGGCCGAAACCGTAACAGGCCGGAGCAGTAGCATTCCGAACATTGAAACAACGTTCACAGGGATGGCCCAAAACAACCAGAATAGTAAAAGGCCAGTATAGTAGAAGGCCAGTACAGTAAAAGGCCGTAACAGTAAAAGGCCATAACAGTAAAAGGCCACAACAATAAAAGGCCATAACAGTAAAATACCATAATAGAGGGCCATGACAGTAAAAGGCCATAGCAGTATAAGGCTAGAACAGTAAAAGGCCAGAACAGTAAAAGGCCAGAACAGTAAGAGGCCAGAACAGTAAAAGGCTCGAATAGTAAAAGGCCAGAACAGTAAAAAGCCAGAACAGGTGTAACACCCCAGTTTTAGCTAATCCTAATTAGGGCTTTGTTTGTGCATTCATGAGCATCATATCTTAAAATGCATGAAACAAGAAAAGAATGCAAAACCCTAAAACCCTAGCTATTTCTCCTTCCTCTTAAAAACAATTCAAAATGGGTTTGAATATTTTGAAAACCACCAAACTAGTGGAGCCCAAATTGATTAAAGGGCCCTACAATATTTTCTATAGTTTACAAAAGTTTCTGGTATTTTTGAAATGATTCAAAACATAAAGTATTTGAAAATACAAAAGGGAAAATGAAAAACAGAAAAAAATAAAAAGGTTTTGCTTAAAAAAGAGAGCCAGAGCCACCAGGCTGCAGCCCAGCTCTCTCCTCTCTCCCTGCCACTCCGCGCGCAGCAGCTAGCAGCCCGCTCAGAGCCCACGCGCAACCCATCCCCACTTACCCTTTCACTGTCGTCTTCCTCGCGCTGCAAGCTGCTTCGTGTCATCGCTGATGCCGACCGTTGCCTCGCCACTGTGATTCCTGCCGCCGCAATGATTGCCTTGCGAAGATAAGAATGCCACGAGAACCACCGTGATCCACTCTCTCTCCTCATACCCATCTCACTTCCCCTCAAGCCCTCTCACAGTTTTCCCCTCCTCACCCGAACCCTAGACCGCCATGGCCTCGAGCTAGAGCTCACTCCCAGCCACCCCGTGCCCTGCCGCTCGCGCCACAAGCTTCGCCTTGCTCGGCTCATTCGTTTGCCCCTGCTTGCGTGAGCCGGCATGCTCTCAGGCGTCCAGATCAAGCCCTCGTCCCGGACTCTGGCAACCACCGTTGTCATCAATCACCGTCGATTCGGACCGCACCCCGCCTCGCCGTCACCACCAATCGCTCCAGGGTGAGCTTCTGGTGCTCAAGCACCCTCTCACAGCCTCGCTTTCTTGTTGTGTTCGCCGCGCGCCGTAGACCTGCAAGCATCACCGCCGCCGCTCGCAGTAGTGCTAGCTCCGATGACCATTCTGCAGTGGTGCCGCCCTAGTTAGGCTCGTCTCGTCTGCCTCTCTCGATCGCGCACACTCGCGCTTGCTGGCGTGCGTTGTGGCGTTGCCGGCGATCGCCATTTGACGCTGGCTGGCGGGTGACGTCACGCCTGCATCATAACGACGTCAGCGCGCGGGTCAGACCCGGTCAAACCCAGGCTTGGTCCCTCCCCTGCCTGCATGGTAGCTGAGGTGTCCTGGGGCCCCTCTGTCAGCCACTGTGGCTAGGGGTTGCCCCGGTGTAAAAAGTTTAATAGTTGTTTTAATAATTTCAGAAATCGATATAATCTTATAAATTTATAAATAATTATTTATAACTTAGAAAAATGTGTATAATATATCAATATGTTTAGAAAAATGAGATCTATCTGTTTAAACTATAATCATGCATTTTTAAGCAACTTAAATGACAAGTTTAATTACAGAACTAAATAAACCCCTCACAGGTGTTCCGGGGTTCCCCTGTCCTAGGGTTTGTACCCTTCGGACCCTATTTAAAATGATCAAGCATGCCCTAGGGTTTCATTTAAGATCTATTTAACTTGTCATATCATCATCCTTGCTTGAGAATTGCATCGATGCCATGTGTTGATTGTTGTTCCCCCTTTCTTTCTAGTGTTTGCTTCTTCCCGGTAGAATACGATATCGAGATCGAGATCGAAGACCGAGATCGACACCATCGAAGATTGACGAACAATACTTGACCAACTATAATCAAGTCAAGTACACGGCTTCCAAAGATCTATATCTGGGTATCAACAAACAAGGCAAGCATAGCCCCACCATTATACAATCCTATGATTTCGAAAGTATTTCATTCTTTCTATGATGCATACGATTCTACTCTGGTCTTTTATCAATGGATTGAGTATCCTATATGTTGCATTACTCCCTTTGAGCTTATATTACATGCTCCACTGCTCCTAGCATAACTAGGTTTAACTTGTGTGCACTGCTAGAGCTATTATCTGTGTCTTTCTTAGCCATGCTTAGCCGTCAGTACTGGTTCATCCAGAAGATGTACCAAATGCAGAGAATCTAGTATGATAGGAGAATGAGGTATACTAATGAGGTAAGATCAGTGGTTAAGGTTAAACATGCTAAGGCTTGTATGGGAGGCCACGGTGGGATGTGGTTTTTTAGTCCCATGCTTGCCACTACTAGGAACTGAGTTCTTGCCTTTGGAACCGAGACGAGCGTACAGCCACACGGGGCCTGGAAAACCTCACGGGTAACTAACTTGCCTAGTAGATTCCATGAGTCACATAGTTCGGGTGTTCCATTCGACATATGCATAGAAAACATTTTGCAAAGATTTGCGGGTGCAGGTGAATCATAATAGGTAGGTAAGCATGGCCGGGGTTGCTTGGGGTCGATGGAGCCCCTGGTAAACCAACCTCGCCCATATCTTTAGGGACCAACTTCGGGATTTGACCCGTTACGGCGGAACCATCCTTAGGGCGTGACTCATGGTCTCGATGAACACAAGGTAAAGGTCATGTCCAACCATCCTCTGCCGGCCTTCCAAGGAAGAGGGCTAATCATGTGGCACTAAGAGTCGGTTGGTACGTGTGGGTAAAATTTTACACCCCTACTGGGTTAAATCTTTTCGAAAAGCCATGTTCATGGTTATGAATGCTTGGTGACCGAATTCTAAGATCATAGAGAACTATAACCTAATCATAAAACTTGGAGGTTCAAAGTATGCTTCCTCATGGGTACGAGGGGGTGATCCTAGTTGTGAGATGAGGATTACTTTGGTGGATATCAAGATGATGATCAATTCTTTGGAGATGTCACTCTCTTATCCCCTTTTAAAATATTCTGATTAGACGAGCTTCTTCACCCTCTTGATAAGTCTTAGGGAGTACACCCTGTACTCACCCTTGATTTGTTGATACTTTTGTAGTAGAGTAAGTGTTCCCCTGAAGACGAGTTCTGTACGACATCGACACCGACGAGTAGCTTGGGGTTCCTGGCTGATAGCCTGGAATCTATGGGCTGGGATGTCATTGTTATGCTTCAGGCCTCTTAGGCCATTTGTTAAGTTTGCTATACTTAATAGCATAATATGCCTTCCGTTGTTTGATGTTTGTGGTCAGTGACCTCTGCTTGTATTATTTTGGTTCTTCACTCAGTTATGAGCTTGCTGTAATCATTTTTGTGTCGCAGGGTTATGGTTGTGTTACTGATTTCACACTGAATATCCTCGAGCTCTAGGTTAAGCTTATGTCAGGCTAAGGTCTGGGATTTTTTTAACCCTGATCCCGGGGGTGTTGCAACAGTAGAAGATCAGAGCAGAGAAAAGGCCGGAACAGTGAAAGGCTGGAACCACGAAAGGTATCAACAATAAAAGGCTAGTAGGTGGTAGGCCAGTACAGTAACAGGCCGAACAGTGTCGACCTAAATAGGCAAAAGCCCAAACACTAAAGGGCCTAAATAGTAACGGGGTGAAATTTCTAAAAGGCTAGAACAATAACATGACTGAACAATAAAAGGCTAGGTTGGCAACAAGCTTGAACAGTGTGGGGCCGTCTTGGTGCAGGCCTCAAGTGACAACATGGTGTTGGGCTAACCTGGGCCTTATATAGGCCGAAACAGTGTCGGGCCCGAAAGTGTACGGGCCGCTACTAGCTGCAGTACTGGGCTGATTCTGGACAGTGCAGGACTAAATAGTAAAGGGCGGTGTACCTATTGGGTTATCCACATGGGCTGACTCATTTAGTTATTAGCAGGCCTTGGCTGGGCCTGGCTTCCAGAATGGTTTCTGCGACCGTTAACGGCGGTAATCAAATGTTAATGTCGGCTGCCACATGGCAGGTTACGTGATGTCAGCAGTCATCGCGGCTGGCGAACAGATCTACGACGGAACAAGTTTTCATGGCCGAAGGGCGCGATCCGCCATGGTAAAAAAACCGTGGTTGACTCATTTGTGACAGGGCTTTTACCACGAAGGGCATCCGTCGCAGAAGACTTTTTAGGCACGAAAAATGGGCCTTCAACCACGAAAATCGTCCGTTGTAAAAGCCAACGTTTCTTGTAGTGATACCTGGATAGCAGCGCCTAGCATGCTGTGAAGCTCCCTGACATCCGCTGAAGGAACCACGAACGGCGTATGCCCGCGTCTCTGCCCAACATCGCCATCAACGACCTCAGGAACTTGCGGCGATTGTGTTCTAGTAGCCACGGTGAAGGCTCTCGCCACAAATCAAGGGTATGTCCCGGCTGTCGCTGCTAGGGCGCTGGCTATCGACACTGGCGCCTCTGCTGGCGTGGTCGGTTTGCTCGGATCCAAGCCAGCGACCAGTTCATCCTCAGTAGGAATGGTGGAACCAGCTTTCCCCACATCCTCCTCCGCCACGGCAGCGAAGTCATGCCCTCACCTGGCGCCTCGACTATGACGACCTTCCTCTTCTTGGAAGGGTCAACGCCCCCTTCGGTGTCGACTGCGGAACCTTGGCCACCAAAGGGCGGCCGATCTTATTAGCACCAGTCCTATGAAATCGCCACGACCAGCAACCTACCAAAACCAGAAAATAGCAAAACACGAGAAATAAGGCACTACAAACTTACTTGGCGACAGGGAGAACACGCAAGCCGGTGCTGATATGGGCAGGCTTCTCTAGCTCCGGGCCCAACCTGCGTGTGAGTCCTTTCTCAAACACACTCACGGTCCACGACACCGTGGGCTTCTTTGATGTCGAGGCTGCAGCTGTAGGAATCTCTGGCCCGAGCGACACATGCACCTCCTTCGGTGGCGGGGTCTCTGACCCCGTGGTTGCAGTAGCCCCTGGCTCCGAGGCCACCGAGACTGTTAGCGCGATCGTGGCAAGTGGAACCGTCAATTCTACCGCGACGTCTGCGGCCCCCAATTCCATCATTGGAGTTGGGTCCTCCGGAATCTTGGTCATAACCTCAGCCTCCTTGTCGCCGGTCTCCTTGTCTCACTAAAACGCCACCCACTGACCTGGGTGGCGACTTCTGCTTCGTCGTTGGCTTCCTTGCGGGCGACTTCAGATTCAGTGCAGGCTTCACCAGCGTAGCCACACGCCGTGAGCTGTGTTCCTCCATGATATCTTCATCGCTGTCATGCTCTTCGAGGCTGCAACTTGCCTCGATTTCATGCTGCTTTTCCCGCGGGTGTTTCGAGTTGTGGGAACGGGCGCGTCAACCTCCATTACCTCATCCTCTCTATCGAAGGACACTTCCTCCTCCTCCTCCTCAAGCTCCTTGGGAATCTCTTCATCGAGTGGAGGAAGCTAGTTTTCGAGAATTTGGAATAGCTAGCGAAATATAGAAAGAATGATGGTCAATCGACAAACTACGACTTCAAAATGAAATTACAAGGCAAAGAAACTCACCATAGGGGCCTGACGCTTCCCGGTGGTATACGGAGCAAGCCTGGCCTTCGGATTAGTGTACTCTACCTCCATGGTCCTCTTCAACATGACGATGTAGTCGTTGGTGTCCCACACCGCCTTGCTCGCCCTCGTGGAGTCATCTTTACCTGTGTACTGGTACATCCAGTGGGCTCGGGTGGCTAACAGGACCAGCCACCGCCTGAGCTAACAATTGTACAAATTGATGGTTTCAATGCCCTCCTTCTTCATCTCCTGGATCCGGGTCAACATCTCGTCAACGGCCATCCTCTGGTTGTCGGGGAGGTTGGTCACTGATAGCCAGCATGGCTCGCTCCTCTCAGTGGTGTACATCGAGAGTGACACTTCCCCATCCGTAGTGGATTCTGTCACATAGAACTAGTACTTCTTCCACTCGCTTGCAGCCTTCTTCAGCAGTAGCAGCTTTAGGAGCTTGGCCTTGGCTTCAGCTGGAAGGTAACTCTGCCTGCCGCCATGACCGGGCAGCCCACCCCCTCGTGGCTAAGGCAACCGTGGAAAAGATCCAGCCATAGGGGGATATAAGGGCGGCATCCAAGATAACTCTCGTAGAAGGCAACAAATTGCGAGCTGCTCCACACTGTGCGGCCCCAGATCCTATGGCTTGATCGTGTAATACTCGAAGAACCATCGGAAGAAAATCGAAGTGGGGAACCCTAGTCCTCTCTCCAAATGGCTCTGAAAGTAGATGAACTCCTCGGGGCGAGGTTTGGGTTCCGTCTCGTCGGGCGTGGGAATTCGCCAGTTCCCTTACAGAGGATGCCCGCGTCCTCAAAAGATTTCAAGGTGGATGTGGTGCACTTTGATTTGCCCCACAGGTCCTTCGGAGGCGCCATCAGGGAAGAACAAGATCACTCGATCCGAAGATTTTGGATCGGGAGAAGATGGGAAGAATGATGGTGCGCGGGGGAAGAGAAATGCGAAGAAGGTTCACAACTCCCCCTGTCACTCTCCTTATAAAGGCATGCTACCCGCCAATCTCGGGGTAGCCGTTACCCCGCGGTAATTTCTCCAAAGTTACCATTGGATTACCCAACAGTTAGTTTGACCAAGATGACGGTCCAACTTCATTCACTCGATTCGCTTACTTACTCGCCCATCCAGTCAGCCGGGCGTGGCGACTTAAGTACACTTCCATTCACTAATGCCGCGACTGAAGACACACAAGAGAGATTCCTTCCTTCATCGAGGGAGTCCACCACCGATTCGACTGGGTGTCCGATTGGACCCGCCTACTCTGACTGCCAAAAGAAAACCTGCGCCAAACCAATGCTGCCCTTAGGGACTACTAATGGGGATATGCCGAATGGGGTATACCCAGCAGGACGTTTCGACTAGACCTAGGCCTATGTGAGTGGGCCTGTAGGACGGTGACTGGAATGCGACTAGAAGTTGGAGGCCTAGAAGTATAGTTAGGCCCAGTCGGATTAGGTCAAATCCTCCAAGTCCCTAACTGATTCGGTTGTATATCTGTAAACTCTAGCGAGGTACCCCGTATATAAGCCTCCCTAGGGTACTCTCTGTAGACACGTTCCTTCATACACCCCATCGACTCGCTGCCTAGCCGCCGAGCTCGCCACCCTTGATACTCACTCGATAATACAATCTAGCAGGAGTAGGTCTTTACCCTACGGGGGCCCTAACCTGGGTAAATCCCTGTGTCTTTGCCCTCATCTCGCTCCGTAGATGGCTTCCTGCTCTTTCCCCAAATCCTTCCAATCGCTACCCCTAGTAGCGACTACCGTGGTCATTCCCACGATAGTTTTTAATGCGAAATCAGGAGTCATAATGAAGGTTTTTGAGGAAATCCACATGGCCAAGTAATTGGGAAGCCATCCTAGCGCGTCACCAAGCTTAACGACCACTGGTACGGGTAGGGCCCGCCCATACCATCCGCCTATACCTGGTGGTGTTAGCTCCGTCTCGTCAAACCCTACGACTTTCATGAAGACGCCTATATATTTTGAGGCTCCAGCCGCCGGCCAGAGAGCCGCCATTCTCAGATTACATCACAACACCAACAAAGGAGATCCACACCATTGTTCATCCATTGTTGATCACTTCCACCATCCACTAGCCATAGCCATTGCTTTGTACTTTAGATCTCCTTGTGATTTGGTGACCATTGTAAGAATATTTGACTTCTCTCTAAGTATTTGTATGATATTTTCTATCTTCGATCTATTTGTTATGAGTGAGTAATCCTCACAGGCCACGTGTTGGGGAGAAACCTCGCAGCGATTACGTGCATCTAATTCATGGGAGTACTGTATTTTGTTTGCAAGTGAAATTTGTATCTTTTGTTTCTTTGTCTCTTGTCTCAATCTGTGGACGTGTAGCTACCCAAGATCCCATAGATTGATAAAGGCTTGAGGTAGGATACTTGGCAAGCGGTGATGAAAGGATCGTATGGGCACCTAGAGGGGGGGGGTGAATAGGTGCTACCGCAAATTTTACTCTTTTTCAAGTTAGGGTTTGACACAAAAGGTAAATTCTCTAGATTATGCAGCTATGGTGAATTTACCTATATGTCAATCTACCACAAACACTAAGCAAGAACTAGATAAGTAAAGTGCGGTAAATGATAGAAGTAACCAATGTGGAGCACGTGGAGACATAAGGATTTGTTTCCCCGTAGTTCCTTCCTTTTGAAGGGAAGTACGTCTACGTTTGGAGAGGGGGTGGTTTCAAACCACCAACGCCACGAGAGGCCTCCCTTTTTCTCCGATGAACCTCACCCCAACAGGCTTGATTCACCTCTTCCACTATACGACAACCTTCAAGGTGGAAGCTGGCACCTTTACAACAAGTTCGGGGCACACATCCACAACTTAATTGGAGGCTCCCAAATACAAGCAAGCTATCAAACAATCAAAGACAAGCTTGTAAGAACCAAATCAAAAGCTAGGGTTTCCAAAGAAACACTAGAGCATGGGGGCCCTCAAGTGAATGAGGGGGAAATGAAGATCTCTCTTGGTGAAGATGTAGATCAAGGCCTCCTCCTTCGATTCTCCAAAGATCAATGACTTTGGATGGTTGGATGAAGAGATCTTGTTGATTTGGTGGCTCAAATCGGGATGGTGTTCTTCAGTGGGTCGAGCAGCTGGAGGAAGGGGATATGGTCCTCTATTTATAGCCCTTCACTCCACTGAACCATTTTCTGACCGTTGGAGAAAAGTCAGATCGGAGACTCTGGCCTGCACACCGGAGACTCCGGTCTACACCGGATATTCTGGCACATCTCCGGACCAGCCTTCGCACCAGCATACTGATTGTCCTAGCCCTTCTGAGAGCCAAGTGGACCAGAGACTCCGGTCCAACCACACCGGAGACTCCGGTCTGAGGTTTGGACCGGAGACTCCTATCAGTCTCCAGACCTTGCCTCGGACCACCAATCTGGTTGACCCAGGCAGAAATCTGGAGCCCCCTCCGGGGATTCCTAGGGAAACTCTAGACCACACCTAAGACTCCGGTCCAGCCAGACCGGAGACTCTGGTCCAGCCAGACTGGAGACTCCGGTCTAGAATTCCCAGGAACATGTAAATATTGCAGGGAAAGTTCCGTAGGCCAAGGGTCCTTTTCACTTGCATTATATCAACCTGTAGACAATAGCATACTATAAAATCATCTACTTGTTAACAAACACCAAAAGTGATTATGACAGTAAATGTCCTTTCAATCTCCCCCTTTTTGGTGTTCGATGACAACAAGTGATTTTGCATGGAATAATTTGCAATGAATTATGACAGTGTATAATAATGCTCTCCCTAACTATGTGCACTAAGATAAACACGTAAACACATGCACGGCAGGTAGTACATAGATAAAGCACAAAGTTCTCACACGAGTTACAATAATGTAGGAGCACCCACAAAGTCACACACAAATAGCAAATAGTATCTCGCAGGCACATAAGGCAAATAAGTACGAAGTTCGAGATAGAAAATAAGAATCAAATCCAAGCCCAAGCCCATGCAAATCCCGATGACAATGTCTTCTCCCCCTTTGGCATCAAAACACCAAAAAGGGAAAACACCTAATCTAGCGCCCAACGGATCAGTAGTCCTCGTCATCATCATCCTCGTCCTCCTCATCCATATCCTGATCCTCATCACCATCATCATAGTCATCATCACCGTCTAGAGCTACAGGCCCTTTGCTGTGAGGGCGAGAAGAGGAGGTACCCTGGTACCCATATCGAGAGGTGACATCAGAAAAGGTCTTCCAATCCACCAAACTATCTTGTTGGGCATTCCATGCCCCAAAAGAAAGAGTGTAATCTGACTCAGTGGATTGTTGAGTGCCATGCTCATTAGTGTACTCATCCTCTCCTTCCTCATCATCCTCTTCACCCTGAGCCTTAATCTCCTTGAGGAGTTTCTCTATGCGACGATTGCTCTTGTAGGAGGCATGCTATTGCTTGCGGATGTCCACATTCATGCAACAAAGGGTCCTCTCCCAGAATGAGGCCTTCTTGACCCTCTCATGTACATAGTCACGTGTTATGGGAGGTAGAGGTACATTGGTGTAGCATCCCAATTGTCTAACAATTGTAATGCTACTAGCCTAGTCTATATATATGCTACTTCCTACATATAATTGTTGCATCATAATTATTTCATGCTCATGTCATCATGCCACCTTGCATTTGAGCATCATATAAAACCCTTTTCCATTTGGTTCTTATCTCATATGCATTATTAATTGTATTTGCCTCTTGATATTGTATTTGGTTGTTGATATATTGTTTAAATGCCCAAGTTGAGTTGGGGGCATATCTTTTATTTAACTCCACCACCTTTCTTGTCATCACCCCATCTTTCCACCATTCCATTATCCATGAGCTTGCAATTGTTTTTCTTTGGGTTTTACCTCTAGCTCATATGGGTTGGGATGGATCCAATTCTATTTCCACATGCTCTCATCTTAGCATCATGTTGTTTTCACATTATTGATATATGAGAGCCACATGGCCACCTTTGCATGCCTTGTAAGTGGAACCCTTTTTCCTAGCTTCCATATGGATTGTTATGGATTTATGCTCATGTTGGGATATTTTTGGGACTAGTAAGCATCTAGTGGAATATACACACTAGTAATTCCCAATTATATTCAAATGTGATCATTTCCATCTACTCCACTTGGAGCTTTCCTTTAAATTCTTTGCCTGGCTTTATTCCACTTGTGGGAATGCCTAAGATTAATGCCATGTGATATAATTGTTTTCACAAGAATAAACAGGGTATTAAATACTTTGCATGGGCCATGCAAGTACCACCTTTCTTTTTCTTGTCCTTTGGTTTGTATTTGAAGTTTGAGTGAATCTTTTCCCCATCCTCTCTCTAACCCTCATCTCTCCCTCCCTCCTTTTGGCATGATCTAGTTTGATCTTGCTTAAACCATATCACCACATCTCTCTCTCTCTCCTTTCCACATGTTCTTGCTTGCTCTAGTTTGGAGCATGCTAGCTTCAAAAACCCTAATCCATCAACCGCCCTCTCTTATCCTCTATCTATCACCTACCCCATCATCACCATACCCTCTCTACCACCATCTATACCTAATCTAAACCATCCCCCCCTCTCTTCAAACCCTAGCTACCATGCCACCCTCTCTCTCGGCCTCTCTCTCTCTCACCTAGCTGGCCTACCTGGCCACCCTCTCTCCCTGGCCCCACCTAGCTACCCCCTCCCAGTGAAACCCTAGCCCGAGCCTCCCATCTACCCAACCCTAGCTCCAACCCGAGCTCCCTCTCTTCCTCCCTCTCTCTTTTCTCTCTCTGCCAAGCGGGTCCTACACCGAGCCTACCTCCTGGCCTCACCCTGCCCCACCTGGACGTCCCCGATCACTTGCCCGTGCCTGCCCTGGCCCCCAGCTCGAGCACGTGAAGGAGGAGGGAAAGGTGGCCGAGCCACCTTTTCCATCTACCCCACCTCCCCACGGCATCTCCCTCTCCTCTCTGCTATCTACCACCACTCCTGGCTCTCCTCTGCCTCTCCAGATCTGGCCGAGGCGCCCTGGCCTTCCGCCCTTCTTCTCCACCGTCGCCAGCTACCCCAACGCCGGCCACCGTCGGCATCACCCCACCACCACCGTAGCAGAAGGAGGGCGCGGTGACTGGACGTCGAGGAAGACCAAGTAGAACCCCAGGAGCCTGCCTGCACCCGGAGTCGAGGAGGAGAAGGGCGAACCACGTAACCACCGCCGCCCGAAACCCTAGCTTCGCCGGCCGCCAGCGTCACCGCCGATCCTCTACGTTTCCGGCCGAACCTTCCCCACCGACAACCCCGCGGTGAGCGCCTGACCCTCCCAGACACCCCCGCGTGCCGATCCGTTGCCTGGTCGTGCCGTGCGTTTCATCGAGCACTCTCGTACCGCGCAGCGATGAGCCGCATGACATCGTGCCGCGCAACCGCTTAGCTAGCCTCCTTACGCCCTCCTGACAGCAACCCCCACCTACCGCAGCGGCTCCGCCCCTCTGCGCGCGCGCCCAGGTCGCGGGTTTGATTCCCCATCATGCCGCGTTGTTCTGTCGAGCACCGATCCGTCGATAGAACAGAGAAGAGAAACAGTAGCCGCTGCCAGTTTACAAATACCCCCTCCGTTTTGTTTCTGCTTAACCCGCGGTCCACCGAGCCCACCGTCAGCCGCTCTGATAGTTTTGCGAAAACGCCCCTAGCCTTTTAAAATCTCAACCCGCAGCCCCTCTGGATCCGCGACGTGTCATCCATTTGGGCGGTGTGCCTTGAGTGGGACTGCGTGTGCTCAAACCCACTGTCATCACTTGTGGCTAGATCAAGCTGCGGTGAGAAAATGTTTTCTGCGCGCTGTGCTGCTGAGTCAGCGCTGGACCCACTGGTCAGTGTCTGTGGCTAGCTTGGGGCGAGTAACAAAAGTATTTCTGTGATCTGTTTTAATTCAAATCTTTTTCAAATTATTTCAAATTCAAATTTCAAATCTGTTTTAAAATAACTTTTAAAATATAAATCCAAATAATACAAATAATATATGTTTTGAAATCAGAAAAATGTGAGGAATTCAAATATGCCATCCAAAATATATTTTGAACACTTAAAATTTCAAGTTGATTTAAATTACAATAAAATGCCCTTTTACCTTAATTAATTAATAACATTAGTTTTATAACTCCAAATTTGACAAATAATATGTCTAAAATGATTAGCTCGACGAGACCTTTCTGTTTATGCATTCCATGTTTTGATTTGAAGCATGCATCATATAAATATAAAGTGTACAGCAACTAATATATGGGTAAAATGAGGCTAAAACTCAATAAAATGATTTATTCTTGTTTTCCACACCCCACCCATGCCATGCTACTTTAATGCCATGCAAATTGTGCATCATTCAACATGGCATGATTGTTTGCTTGTCGCATTTAATTCATATGCTTGCGCACTTTATTTATGTTGGCCCTTGTTTGTTTGGTTCTTCTTCGAATAGACGCTGAGCAGGGGATATATCAAGATACCCAGGAGCACTACCCAGATCCTTCTCTCGCTTCAACTGAGCTGCCAGGAAAGCACTACCACATGCTTGCATACATATAGCACCTATTGCCTCTATCTTATTCCTGCATCATTGAGTCGCGATTGCATTAAATTGAATCCCAAGTATTGCATAGCCTTTACTTTTAAACCCCACCGAAGCTTGTTCCTCCATCCCATGAGCCATTACTACAGGAGTTGTTTGAGCCATGCGAGTTGTAGAACAGCATGTGTAGGGTATGTGAGTGTCTGATGGATAATGAGGTACCTAAACAACTTAACCTGAGTAGTAATGGGATAACTAATGAAAGTGGTATCGGTGAGCCATATTAAGCTATTTGGTTTTCAGGCTCACTTGTGTCCGTGGGACCCCGAGTACTTGATTCCTGTTCCTTGAATATTCGCTATCCACATCCGGAGGCTTATGAACCCCCGAGCAGAGCTTGATTCATTCTTATTTCTTGGGGCCACAAACTAGTTTGAGGTTTTATTTACTATCTGTACTTATGCCATGCTTTCTTGCTTTATTTAAATTGTGCGAGTCTTCGCTTGTCTTTGTTAGGAAAGCGGAGTGTTTTCAGTGTCGACAAGCCCAGTCACATTTTCGGGTTCCCAGTCGTTTACAGCCATTGGCGCAAACCTTGAGTCCGTCTCGGAGTCGGCCAACTTCGTCGCGGGTAGCTTAATGGGGTGGCCCCCTGAAATATTTCTGAATCCTGTGATCGCTTTATCGTGACTGCCTCGTTGGGTTTTGATTTGGTTTTTCCGAGGTTGATCGAGTGTGTGTTGCTATTTGTGCACCCCTGCAGGGTAAAACTTTCTGAAAGCCGTGTCCGCGGTTATGGACGACTTGGAGCACAGTTTCTCGATCATAGACAAGAATAACTAAAGTACCGCTTTAAATTTGACCAAGTACCTGACTAGTAAATAGTACAACACTCATGGAATGGTTAATAAAACTGCCAACGGATGGGGGTTGTTAAATCGCTTCCTCGTCGGTAAGCGAGGAGGAGGATGGATCTGTGGATATTACCGTTATTACTGTTATAACTGTTGTTATTAATTCACGGACATCCGTCTATCCTTGGTTAGGCGGATGATTAGCGAGTATCTATAGAATTGTTAGGGTTTATCTTTTGCTGCAATTGCGTCACCCCAGGTTGTGTCCCCTTTAGAGGCATAAAGATGTGCTGAGTACCCCTAGGGTCTCACACGATAAATTGTTTGATTCAGATGAACAGGTGAACCCGCAAGATGGATACTGGGTGGAGGAGACGGACGATGTGGGCGACGATCATTCGGTGTAGAGATTCCGGGAACGGGGATCTGTGAGATCTGTGGGCGGGATGTGCTTATTTATGGGGCATATTATGCCGATTTGCTTCTTATCCGTACTCGGATTTTGTCTTCCGCTTTCGCCTGATACTCTGATGTTTGATGTATGAGGAGATATCCTAAACTATGATATCTATCTAGGATATTTGGATCTTGCCGTATGGCGTTGCAATATTTCCTTTCTTTTTAGATGGAATGGCTCTGATGTACTGTTGTATGGTGGCTTGCATACATACTCATTTGTGTATGTAGTTGATCCCTTACTTTGCCGATTACGCCCGTTCTTGTCCCGATGTTTGGAAATGGTTAGGGGCGAAAGGTCTACCTATGAGTGGCATTTGGGCCCCACCGTACTATTTTAACCATTTCCGCTCATCCAGGCTTGTAACTAGGAGCGTAATTCACCGAGGTAGTTACAATTGGTATCAGAGCCATCCCGCCCTTCAGGGTCTCAGCCAAATGGTCGTTGTCTATCTAGCAAATATTTTGGTAGTTATGTATACTAGGGAAAAACAAAACGCGAGAGTAGGATTGCTTCCACTTTTCTTCTTACCCAGCCACCCACCCTTTTCTGGTAAGGAAGTGTAACATTTTCAATCCTCTTCTTAAAATTCAAACTAGGATTCACGTGTTCTGGGTTTCCGTAGTACCATAGGTTGTGTGTGTGTGTGTAATTCCTTGTCTATCTGTTGCATCCAATTTGTTATCACAATCTGCCTTTGGTTACCAACTGTTGGTACATTCCATACTGACAGGCTTTTGAAAACTGGCGCGATCTATCTGACTCCTTGTTAACCGGTGCCATCTTCTTAAGGGTGTCCTTCCTTCTAGCAACTCCACATTCTGTGTAACCATCAGTTGCTAATCTCTACCTGATAAGTGATTTTTCGCATCTATTGGTATTTTAATGCCGAAAAATGCGGAAATTTTTTCTTTGATACATCTGTTCTTCCACACTCCTTTTCAGTCGTGTGTGAAACATTATCTATCTTCCTTTTATCAGCATGTCCATGCTAACTCATTCTTTTGTCACTGGCGCTTAATCCTAGAGTTTCTTTTCATCTCCAATTCTCTTGGGCTAATTACATAACATGTGTCGATTCGATGCGGGTGATTGTAATTTGGTTCTCGGCATAGCTATATGACACTTATCATGAGTGGAATATGGAAAATGCTATCTATTCTATTCTCCAAATGGTGACGGTTATCTCCTGTGATTTTGAGTACACCGTGATCATATCTATGCATATTCAAGCATCTTTGGCAATCCGGAGTTTCTCAAAGCACTACGACGGTCTATCATCTGTCCATCATGCTGCACATCTTTTTGAACTCCATATCTGCAAAATTCTCTTTGAGACGAGGGAATTGCATCTTTTCGTCTCTGATAGCTTTGCTTAAAGTATGAGCTATCATCGTTTCTTTATCCAAGATCTCTTTATCTTTGTAACCGGTGATCCGATCGACAATGTGAACCAGGTGACATCTCTTTTTCTTTCGAAGGACCAGATAATCTATTCTGCCAGTGCCTCTTCTCCAACACGAACCCGTGCTCTTAATATTGATCTTTCTAAGAGCGTTGAGCTCAGGAAGTGTTCGAGCATTTGTTTGTTCCTCTCGCCTTTTGAACTTGATATTCTGGGAATATCCTGTTAATCCATGGTGGTATATGTTGATAATATGCTTGCCTATTCGATATCAATGGAAGGACATGGAGGATCATCTGTGTCTCTTTCTCTCAAGCTTCGTGAGCACCGCCTGTGTGCAAAGTCTCCAAGTGAGAATTCTGGCTTCTTGAAGTCACCTATCTCGGCCACGTCCTTCTGCTAAATACATTACTTCAATTCTGGAATTAGCAAGTCCATTGTAAATTCCATCCTCCATCTTCAACCAATCTGGAGTTGTTCCTTGTTGGCAAGATATCATCGTCGTTTCGATAAAGCTTTTCCTCAAGACTGCTAAATCTCTCTCAATCTTTTCAAGAAGAACATGGAGTTCTTTCACCTCTATCTCGTCAAGTGATCTTTTGAAACCCTCTCGTTCTATCATCTATGCTCAATCCACCGGAGGCCATGAAGACCTTCCAGATCTGGTATTCCTTCCGTTCAAGTTGGTGCTATCTTTCTGTAGCTGTTGGATCTTGCAGTTCTTCTCCGTAATCTTCCTTCATATCTTTCCGGTGGCTTGGTACTTCAGACATGACGACAACATCATCATATTTATCTATCTGTGAATCCGGCGAATCGTTTGCATCTATCCTTGTTTTCTAAAGAAGTTCCATGAGTTTTTGTCAATACCTTTAGTCTGTTTCGGTAGTTGGGTTGCATGGTTTTCCTATTCATGTGCGGAGTAATGCTTTGAGTGCTGGATGGAGTAGCTACCATACCACTACTCTTATCATTCGCTCTTGTACATTGAATTGGTGAATTAATGTGATTTCACTCCTTCCACGGAAGTTAGAAGTGGCCTTTATCCCTCGATACTTTTACTTCCGTCCTTGTTTTTTTTCTTTCCGGAGTGCTCTCTCGAAGAAAGTAATCAATAATCTCTTGTTGGTGATCTCGCCCTTTCTACACGGAGCAAAATCTTCAATTATCTGGTGGAAACAAACGCAAACTCTTTTTCTATCCTCGTATTTTTACCGGTGCTCGACATCCACAAACAAGATGAAAGGAAACTATCTCTCTTTGCTTCATCAATCCTTTTTCTGTGGTAAAGCCAATTATGGTTGAGGCCATCAGTCGCAAATCTATTGCGTTAGCCTCAAGGCTAAAGAAAGCAATAAGTATCTCTACAATAAACTCCAGATCCTCCATATTCTTTGCTTCTCGGGATTCCACCATGATCTGGCTTCACATCCGTCTCTAGAAGTTATATCCGCGCACCTCAATTGCGTGATCCTTTGGGTCTTACCGGCGCAAGAAGAATCTAATCCGACGATGTCTAACTAAATCTTTCTGCTCATATCAAAGGACTCTATTGTTTGAAGGCAATATTGTTTCCGTACTTCATTTCCCAAATCCGAGAGAAGATACGATGCTATTGTCATAGTGGTTCAAAACCTCTCCAATCTAGCTCTTTTTCCTCCGGCGAGACAAAGATTCATCCTCTCTAGTATCGGTAAATCTTTAATCTTAATGGTGTGTTTTTCTTTATCTATGATACAACATCTTTTCCTTTTCTTTCACAAGTGGTTCTTTTTCTCTTATCTTGTTTCTTGGGAGAAACCGGAGCTATGTCCATCCTATCCTTCTTGTCTCACGACAATCCTTCAACTCTTCTAACCCGTTGTTTCTCAAGCAAAACGCAAGACTCGCAACAAGTCTAGCAAGTTTTGCAAGGTGTAGTGGTCGCACCATTCCGTTCTTCATCATCTTGGGAACGCAAGGATCACCTTCGTTCCGAACACCCGTCTCTTCTGTGTTGTTCTCTTTTTCCTAGGAATCTCGGGGCGAGATTCTTGTTTAGTGGGGGAGAGTTGTAGCATCCCAATTGTCTAACAATTGTAATGCTACTAGCCTAGTCTATATATATGCTACTTCCTACATATAATTGTTGCATCATAATTATTTCATGCTCATGTCATCATGCCACCTTGCATTTGAGCATCATATAAAACCCTTTTCCATTTGGTTCTTATCTCATATGCATTATTAATTGTATTTGCCTCTTGATATTGTATTTGGTTGTTGATATATTGTTTAAATGCCCAAGTTGAGTTGGGGGCATATCTTTTATTTAACTCCACCACCTTTCTTGTCATCACCCCATCTTTCCACCATTCCATTATCCATGAGCTTGCAATTGTTTTTCTTTGGGTTTTACCTCTAGCTCATATGGGTTGGGATGGATCCAATTCTATTTCCACATGCTCTCATCTTAGCATCATGTTGTTTTCACATTATTGATATATGAGAGCCACATGGCCACCTTTGCATGCCTTGTAAGTGGAACCCTTTTTCCTAGCTTCCATATGGATTGTTATGGATTTATGCTCATGTTGGGATATTTTTGGGACTAGTAAGCATCTAGTGGAATATACACACTAGTAATTCCCAATTATATTCAAATGTGATCATTTCCATCTACTCCACTTGGAGCTTTCCTTTAAATTCTTTGCCTGGCTTTATTCCACTTGTGGGAATGCCTAAGATTAATGCCATGTGATATAATTGTTTTCACAAGAATAAACAGGGTATTAAATACTTTGCATGGGCCATGCAAGTACCACCTTTCTTTTTCTTGTCCTTTGGTTTGTATTTGAAGTTTGAGTGAATCTTTTCCCCATCCTCTCTCTAACCCTCATCTCTCCCTCCCTCCTTTTGGCATGATCTAGTTTGATCTTGCTTAAACCATATCACCACATCTCTCTCTCTCTCCTTTCCACATGTTCTTGCTTGCTCTAGTTTGGAGCATGCTAGCTTCAAAAACCCTAATCCATCAACCGCCCTCTCTTATCCTCTATCTATCACCTACCCCATCATCACCATACCCTCTCTACCACCATCTATACCTAATCTAAACCATCCCCCCCTCTCTTCAAACCCTAGCTACCATGCCACCCTCTCTCTCGGCCTCTCTCTCTCACCTAGCTGGCCCACCTGGCCACCCTCTCTCCCTGGCCCCACCTAGCTACCCCCTCCCCAGCAGAAACCCTAGCCCGAGCCTCCCATCTACCCAACCCTTGCTCCAACCCGAGCTCCCTCTCTTCCTCCCTCTCTCTTTTCTCTCTCTGCCAAGCGGGTCCTACACCGATCCTACCTCCTGGCCTCACCCTGCCCCACCTGGACGTCCCCGATCACTTGCCGTGCACGCCTGGCCCCAGCTCGAGCACGTGAAGGAGGAGGGAAAGGTGGCCGAGCCACCTTTTCCATCTACCCCACCTCCCCACGGCATCTCCCTCTCCTCTCTGCTATCTACCACCACTCCCGGCTCTCCTCTGCCTCTCCAGATCTGGCCGAGGCGCCCTGGCCTTCCTCCCTTCTTCTCCACCGCCGCCAGCTACCCCCAACGCCGGCCACCGTCGGCATCACCCCACCACCACCGTAGCAGAAGGAGGGCGCGGTGACTGGACGTCGAGGAAGACCAAGTGGAACCCCAGGAGCCTGCCTGCACCCGGAGTCGAGGAGGAGGAGAAGGCTCCAGAACCACCGACGCGCCGCCCGAAACCCTAGCTTCGCCGGCCGCCAGCGTCACCGCCGATCCTCTACGTTTCCGGCCGAACCTTCCCCACCGACAACCCCGCGGTGAGCGCCTGACCCTCCCAGACACCCCCGCATGCCGATCCGTTGCCTGGTCGTGCCGTGCGTTTCATCGAGCACTCTCTGTGCACCGGCGAGCGCGAGCTTCTGCATGACATCGTGCCGCGCAACCGCTTAGCTAGCCTCCTTACGCCCTCCTGACAGCAACCCCCACCTACCGCAGCGGCTCCGCCCCTCTGCGTGCGCGCCCAGGTCACGGGTTTGATTCCCCATCACGCCGCGTTGTTCTGTCGAGCACCGATCCGTCGATAGAACAGAGAAGAGAAACAGTAGCCGCTGCCACTTTACAAATACCCCCTCCGTTTTGTTTCTGCTTAACCCGCGGTCCACCGAGCCCACCGTCAGCCGCTCTGATAGTTTTGCGAAAACGCCCCTAGCCTTTTAAAATCTCAACCCGCAGCCCCTCTGGATCCGCGACGTGTCATCCGCTGGACGGCTGTGCCCGCGAGTGGGACCGCGTGTGCTCCGACCCCACCTGTCACTTGCTGTGGCTAGATCAAGCTGCGGTGAGAAAATGTTTTCTGCGCGCTGTGCTGCTGAGTCAGCGCTGGATCCACTAGTCAGTGTCTGTGGCTAGCTTGGGGCGAGTAACAAAAGTATTTCTGTGATATGTTTTAATTCAAATCTTTTTCAAATTATTTCAAATTCAAATTTCAAATCTGTTTTAAAATAACTTTTAAAATATAAATCCAAATAATACAAATAATATATGTTTTGAAATCAGAAAAATGTGAGGAATTCAAATATGCCATCCAAAATATATTTTGAACACTTAAAATTTCAATTTGATTTAAATTACAATAAAATGCCCTTTTACCTTAATTAATTAATAACTTTAGTTTTATAACTCCAAATTTGACAAATAATATGTCTAAAATGATTAGCTCGACGATACCTTTCTGTTTATGCATTCCATGTTTTGATTTGAAGCATGCATCATATAAATATAAAGTGTACAGCAACTAATATGAGGGTAAAATGAGGCTAAAACTCAATAAAATGATTTATTCTTGTTTTCCACACCCCACCCATGCCATGCTACTTTAATGCCATGCAAATTGTGCATCATTCAACATGGCATGATTGTTTGCTTGTCGCATTTAATTCATATGCTTGCGCACTTTATTTATGTTGGCCCTTGTTTGTTTGGTTCTTCTTCGAATAGACGCTGAGTAGGGGATATATCAAGATACCCAGGAGCACTACCCAGATCCTTCTCTCGCTTCAACTGAGCTGCCAGGCAAGCACTACCACATGCTTGCATACATATAGCACCTATTGCCTCTATCTTATTCTTGCATCATTGAGTCGCGATTGCATTAAATTGAATCCCAAGTATTGCATAGCCTTTACTTTTAAACCCCACCGAAGCTTGTTCCTCCATCCCATGAGCCATTACTACAGGAGTTGTTTGAGCCATGCGAGTCGTAGAACAGCATGTGTAGGGTATGTGAGTGTCTGATGGATAATGAGGTACCTAAACAACTTAACCTGAGTAGTAATGGGATAACTAATGAAAGTGGTATCGGTGAGCCATATTCGCTATTTGGTTTTTCAGGCTCACTTGTGTCCCGTAGGACCCCGAGTACTTGATTCCTGTTCCTTGAATATTCGCGCTATCCACATCCGGGAGGCTTATGAACCCCCCTGAGCCAGAGCTTGATTCATTCTTATTTCTTGGGGCCACAAACTAGTTTGAGGTTTTATTTACTATCTTGTACTTATGCCATGCTTTACTGCTTTATTTAAATTGTGCGGTTGCCTTGTCTTATTTAGGAAAGCGGAGTGTTTTCATGATATCGACAAGCCCAGTCACATTTTCGGGTTCCCAGTCGTTTACAGCCATTGGCGCAAACCTTGAGTCCGTCTCGGAGTCGGCCAACTTCGTCGCGGGTAGCTTAATGGGGTGGCCCCCTGAAATATTTCTGAATCCTGTGATCGCTTTGTCGTGACTACCTCGTTGGGTTTTGATTTGGTTTTTTCGAGGTTGATCGAGTGTGTGTTGCTATTTGTGCACCCCTGCAGGGTAAAACTTTCTGAAAGCCGTGTCCGCGGTTATGGATGACTTGGAGCACAGTTTCTCGATCATAGACAAGAATAACTAAAGTACCGCTTTAAATTTGACCAAGTACCTGACTAGTAAATAGTACAACACTCATGGAATGGTTAATAAACTGCCAACGGATGGGGGGGTTGTTCGTCCGCTTCCTCGTCGGTAAGCGAGGAGGAGGATGGATCTGTGGATATTACCGTTATTACTGTTATAACTGTTGTTATTAATTCACGGACATCCGTCTATCCTTGGTTAGGCGGATGATTAGCGAGTATCTATAGAATTGTTAGGGTTTATCTTTTGCTGCAATTGCGTCACCCCAGGTTGTGTCCCCTTTAGAGGCATAAAGACTTGCTGAGTACCCCTAGGGTCTCACACGATAAATTGTTTGATTCAGATGAACAGGTGAACCCGCAAGATGGATACTGGGTGGAGGAGACGGACGATGTGGGCGACGATCATTCGGTGTAGAGATTCCGGGAACGGGGATCCGTGAGATCTGTGGGCGGGATGTGCTTATTTATGGGGCATCTTATGCCGATTTGCTTCTTATCCGTACTCGGATTTTGTCTTCCGCTTCCGCCTGATACTCTGATGTTTGATGTATGAGGAGATATCCTAAACTATGATATCTATCTAGGATATTTGGATCTTGCCGTATGGCGTTGCAATATTTCCTTTCTTTTTAGATGGAATGGCTCTGTTGTACTGTTGTATGGTGGCTTGCATACATACTCATTTGTGTATGTAGTTGATCCCTTCGCCTGCCGATTACGCTGCCCGTTCTTGTCCCGATGTTTGGAAATGGTTAGGACGGCCGAAAGGTCTACCTGTGAGTGGCATTTGGGCCCCACCGTACTATTTTAACCATTTCCGCTCATCCAGGCTTGTAACTAGGAGCGTAATTCACCGAGGTAGTTACAATTGGACACACTCTTCCTCCGATCCCTAGTAGGAGAGGGGGCCCTCTCGGTCTCATTGATCTCCTCCTCATTGGCATAGGAGCATCTAGGAGGAGGCCCCATGCGTCCCTTCTGCTGCAGTGATACAAGAGTGTGCTCGATAAGGTTGGGAGCCAAGCCAAGTGGAGAACCATGATCATGGGAGTTGATGAGTCTCATGACAAGTGGTGCATATGGAGGAGCCTTCTTGTACAGCATGAAATCCAGAACATCAATAGGATCTGCATCTGCGTCAGGGCCAGCCATGTAAATCTTGTGGGTATGATATAGCAAGTTGACCAAACCACATCTGATGGCGTCATCATTTCTAACACTAGGGGAAATGGTATGGCGGAATATCCTCAACATCAGATTGTAGAGAGGCTTGAGTCCCTTGGACCCTCCCACAACACCCTCGCTGCCATACAAAGGGGCAAGCTTGTTCTTGTTCTCCCCAAGAGCTGCTAAGTGCATGCACACTCCAACATGAGTGGACACGCCCTGGAAGGTCTCAAAGATGGCCTCAACAAAGTTGTAGAAAGTTGCAGAGCAGCGGTGGTTTCTAGTCATCCAGGTCATAATCCTGGCTTGGTCAGACCCAAACACAACTGTGGCATATAACTGTTGCACAAGGGTGATGTTGTAATCTTCACGAAGCTCCATCAAGTTGAACATCCCCAACTTCTCACTAATCCACAATGCATCAGAGAAGTAGGAGCTGTTCCTCATCTTCTCAACACTCATATACTTCTGGGGGCACACAGGTGACTTCTTGAGCACCCTGTAAATGTATTTCATGAAAACAGCTTGCTCCTTCCTCCAATAGCATGGGTCATCGCTGGTGCGAGGCAAGGCATAGAAATCAATCTTCCGCAGCTCATGGTACTCTTTCTTTGACATGTGGGCCAAAGACTGAAGATTGTCGTACTTTGCCCTCTTGGCACGGTTCTCTTCCTCAACCCTGTCCTGCTCCCTCCTCATGTATGCTGCATCACGGGCCAGCTGTCTCCGGTTGGATGGGGCACTACATACTGACCCTCGGACTCATCATAGCGAGGATCGGCCCTCTTTGACTTGGTCTTGGTGCGAGGAGGACGACGAGAACCAGAACCTGTGAACAGCAGTGAGGGAGATAGCATGGAGGTAAGCATATATGTCCCAAAGATGCAACACAAGAGCCTTGAGGCATTACAGAATCTATTTGAGTCACCCCACACTGGAGTCTCCACAGTCCACACCAGAGTCTCCGACTTAGACCGGAGTCTCCGGTCCTGTGGACCGGAGTCTCCAGCCTGGACCGAAGTCTCCGGCCCTGGGGCCGGAATCTCTGGTCGGGATGCTCCGGCAAGAACTGGGAGGCTGCAGGAGGGGATGATTCTAACAGATCGGGCAAGGAAACAATGCTAGTGTACTAGTGTGCACGCATACAAGTGATTCCCATGGGCAAAATCAGCACCATCCTCAAAAACAAATCAAGGGATGGACCCTAGGAGAGAAAGAGGAGGAGAGGTACCAGATCTGTCCATGGGATCGACTCCACCAGTGGGAATCACCCAATGGTGGAGGGGAGGAGGCTGGCTGGCAGCACGGCGGATCCTAGGGGATTCTTGACCTCCGGGGAGGAGTTTTGGAGGAGGAGGCGACGGGGTTGAGAGGGGAGGACGGGGGTGGATGAATGAAACTGCCTGGTTCAGTTCACCCCATCCTCCCTATAAGTGGCCCAAAAACCGTCTAGACCGGAGACTCCGGCCTACATCGGAGACTCCGGTGTGAGCACACCGGAGACTCCGGTCCTCCTCAACCAAAAACTCTATGTTTTGTGTTTGGGGACATATATGAGAGAGAGTGTGTGTTTTTAAGACAAGGAATAGGCTTGGGTTAAGATGACATACTGTGAAGAATCAAGAGAAACCATATAAATCCATTCAAATGTTCATTAACGCTCCAAATAAACACAAACTAAGAACCAACTCTTCAATAAGAAGAGGGTGGTGGCTGAGGTCACCATGTAAGAGTTTGTGGCATGACACCACAGAGAATTATCCTTGGGTTCATAGCCACTACTCATCAATGAAGCTCACATATCACAAAATGATATTAAGAGAATTGAATTTCTTAATTTTGGCATTATGGGGGGAGGGATAGCCCAATGTATTAGGACCGCACTCCCCTATCTCCATGCCTACACCTAAACCAAATAAGAGTCACTACATAGGTGAGTATGCAAGGTGATCAAGTCAAGCTCCTTGAATCTATGATATTTAGTTCATTCCTCAAATAACAAAACCTTGCTTCATCAAGTGACTTCGTGAAGATGTCAGCAAGTTGGTCTTTGGTTGCACATATGATAGCTCAATATCACCTCGAGCAACATGATCTCTAATGAAGTGATGACGAATCTCAATATGCTTTGTCCTTGTGTGATCCACCAAATTGTAGGAAATCTTGATAGCACTTTCATTGTCACATAGAAGAGGCACTTTATCACAATGTACATTGTATTCCTTTAAAGTTTGCCTCATCCATAGCAATTGAGTACAAGCACTAGCAGCTGGCACATACTCGACTTCTGCGGTGGAGAGAGATATATAGTTTTGCTTCTTAGAAGACCAACACACCAAGGACCCTCCAAGGAATTGGCAAGCCCCCGAGGTTGACTTTCTATCATCCTTATCACCAGCCCAATCTAAATCCATGTATCCACAAAGAGAGAATGTTGAGCCTCTAGGATACCAAATACCATAGTTTGGGGTATGAACCAAATATCGAAAGATTCTCTTGACCGCCATCAAATGGATTTCTTTAGGAGCCGCTTGATATCTTGCACACACTCCTACACTTAACACAATATCGGGTCTAGATGCACAAAGGTAAAACAAAGAGCCAATCATGGACCGATATACCTTTTGATCCACATCTTTACCATTTGGGTTTAGTTCAAGATGAGTCTTTGTTGCCATGGGAGTGGGAGCTCCATTTATATCTTGAGTATACTTGGCTTGGTTGAAGAATGTTCCTCCTCTTACTTGCTTGATCTCAAAACCAAGAAATACTCTCAATTCTCCCATCATAGACATCCTGAACCTGTCAGTCATAAGCTTTGAGAATTCATCATTAAAAGCTTTGTTAGATGAGCCAAAGATAATATCATCTACATATATTTGGCATACAAAAAGGTCCCCATTGACTTTCTTAGTAAAAAGAGTGGGATCGATTTTCCCAACCTCAAACCCACGATCTAACAACAACTCTCTAAGGTGCTCATACCACGTGCGTGGAGCTTGTTTGAGCTCATAGAGCGCCTTATCAAGTTTGTAGACGTGGTTTGGAAAGTTGGGATCCTCAAACCCCGGGGGGTTGCTTTACGTATACTAACTCATGCAAAGGACCATTAAGAAATGCACTTTCTACATCCATTTGTTGTAATTTAAATTTATGGTGTGCCACATAAGCAAGAAGGATACAGATGGACTCAAGGCGAGCCACGGGTGCATATGTCTCTCCATAATCAATGCCTTAAGTTTGAAAGAAACCTTGTGCAACCAGTCTTGCCATGTTCCTCATCACAATTCCATGCTCATCTTGATTGTTCTTGAATATCCACTTGGTGCCTATAACATTGCGGCAATATTTTGGCTTTTCAACTAACTTCCGTACTTTGTTTGTCTCAAAGTTGTTGAGCTCTTTGTGCATTGCATCCAACCAATCCGAATCTTCAAGAGCTTCCGATACTTTCTTTGGTTCCACCATGGAAATGTGTGCTTGGTGCTCACCAAAGTTCTTCAGTTGAGCTCGAGTGGATATCCCTCTTCTTAGTTCTCCTACCACATTCTCAAGAGTGTGGTCTCTTAATTCCAATATTCTATCCATTCTAGCTTGGCGACGAGTTTCGATCTCCTTGTTGTTTCTTGGGGGGATCACTTCATCATTTTGGTCCTCGTCTTGACCATTAACTTGACCTTGATCATTATTGGAATCATTCTCTTCTACAAGAGGCAAAGATTGACCTTGGTCTTGATCAAGCATACTTCTAGACAGGCATTGGGCTTCCCTTATGGCAGTTTCTATAGATATTCCTTGTGTAATAGACATAGCACCACTGGACATTCTGGCAAATGGAGACTCAAGCACCTCCTGGCTAGAGGTTTCTTCTTGATCAATTGGTTGAGGGTCCACAACTTGTCTTTGGCTTGGGTCATTGTCCTCCTCGATAGGAGCTTGTTGATGTTGTGAAGATGAGGGCTCCACATGAGTAGAGCATAGTTCTTCTCGATCCGCCATAAGGGGTTCCTCAACTGGGCAGATAAAACCCGCACCCATTGTTCCTATGGCATCCTGAGGCATTTCATCATCTACATCACAGACATCAACACGCCCCGCTTGGGGACCATCATATTCTTCAAAAACCACACTACAAGATTCTATGACAGTTCCGGAGAGCTTGTCATAGATTCTATAAGTGTGGGATTCGAGACCATAACCAACAAAAATACCCTCTAATTCTTTGGAATCAAACTTGGACAAACAAATACCCTTAATGCGATAGAAACACTTACAACCGAACACCCAGAAGTATGAAATGTTGGGCTTGTTACCGGTAAGAATTTAATATGGAGTCTTGATCAATTCTTTGTGGAGGTAGAGACGGTTTGATGCATAGCATGCGGTGGAGATTGCTTCAGCCAAAAAATTGTATGGAGATTTAAACTCTGTCAACATGGTCCTTGCCATATCAATAAGAGTCCGGTTCTTCCTCTCATCTACACCATTTTGTTGAGGGGTATATGCAGCGGAATATTGATGTTTTATTCCCTCATCACTAAGAAATCCATTCAATGTGTAGTTCTTGAACTCGGTACCGTTGTCACTTCTTATTGTTAACACATGGACATTGTGTTAATGTTGAGCCATGTTGATGAAGTCAATGAAGTTTTCTTGGGTCTCACTTTTCATATTGAAGAAATATACCCATGTGTATCTTGAGTAGTCATCAACAATCATCAAGCAATATTTCTTCCCACCAAGGCTTGCATGAGATGGAGGACCAAAGAGATCCACATGAAGGAGATCCAAAATCCTCTTGGACTTGATGTAGTTCTTAGGCTTGTGGGGAGAATCATGCATCTTTCCTTCAACACGTGCCCTGCAAACACGATCTTTGGCAAAGCAAACCTTTTCTTTTAGTCCAACAATATGACCATCCTTGTGGAGGATTTGCAAAGTTCTCATGTTGACATGGGCTAGACTACGATGCCATAGCCAACCCACATTGGCCTTTCTGAATAAGCACATCGCACTTGTAGTGGCTTCCCCAAAAAGTCCACCACATACAAGTCATTTTCGACATACCCAACGAAAGCGAACTTTAGAGACTTGCTCCACATGAGGATCACAATATCATTATCAATAAAGACGGCAAAACCCATCTTTCCAAGAGCACGGACTGAAAGTAAATTATAGCCAAGGGTCTCAACAAGCATGACGTCCACGAGAGTGATATCGTGTGCAACCACAACTTTGTTGAAACCCATTACCTTAGACTTTGACTTGTCGGCATATGTCATGGATATTTGCTCAATATTTGGTCTCAACTCCTTGACACTAGATGCGCTTTCGGTCATATGACTTGTGCATCCACTATCAAGCACCCATTTTGACCATCTGGAAGCATAGGTCTACAAAAGATCAAACTAGTTTTTAGGTACCCATTTTTCAATGGGTCCTCTTTTGTTAGCAACAAGGGTCTTGGGAACCCAAATAGACCAAGCAATATAACCATCAAATGGGCCAACATATTGTGCATATACATCACCATTATAATCACGCATTAAAACATAGTGAGGGTTAGCACTTCCCGCAAAATCATCATGAGACATAGTTTTGCCATCCGTGGACTTACTATCCACAATGACCTTGTCTTTTTCTTGTGTGGGCTTGGCCTTATTCTTCTTGTTGTTCTTCTTCTTCTTGCCTTTAGAGACAAATACAATGCCCCCTTTCTCACTATTTAACCTTTGCGTACTCAAGAGGTCATCAATTGACTTGTTTCCTTTGGGAAAGGTGGCCTTAGCTAGCTCCCCCTTCAACCTAGCATTTTCTTCAAGTATACTTGTACACCTAGAAGGAATGAAAGTACTAGGTGAAGTAATATTGGTCAATTGAGTTTGAGGCTTTTCACGAGACTGTGCGAGCAACAAGAGTTCACTCTCCATGGCCCTGTGAGCCTTGTAAAGCATCCTAAAGTCCTCGACAAGTTTTTCATGAACAACACCAAACTCAATATTGTCCTTTTTATCCCTTTTATATTTAGTAATAGCATGGTCACGTTCCTTGATGATTTTATTAATAATGAGATCATTTTAGTCATCAAGCCCTTCAAGTTTAGTTTCAAGAGACATTCTAGTTTCTTGTCTTCTTCTAGAGCATTATTTAGAGCTTCTACCTCAATCATGTGCTCTCTTCCTAATTTACATCTCTCATCTAGAAGTTCTTGTGTGTGTTCAAGTTGATTTAAGAGGTACACAACATGTTTCTTGTGTTCCCCTTGCAAGTTGTTCATAAACACATCAAAAGAAACTAATTCCATTTTGACCTCAAGGGATAACTCATCATCAAATTCGACATTAACTAAAGAGGTGGAGTGTGACGATGATAATACCTCCGTTCCTCTTGCCATAAGGCAAGTGACGTTCTTGTTGGAGATATTCTCATTTGGAGAGTCAAAGAGTGAGAATGTAGGTGTAGAAGTAGTGGCAAGAGACGCCACATAACTTGATGTTTCCTCTTCTTCATGTTCATCATCATCATCATCGTCGGAGGAGAATTCTTCATGTGTGATCAAGACAATTTCACCCGACTTCTTGTTGGTTGAATTCCTTTTGATGAAGGGTTTCTTGTAAGGAGCTTTGGAGGTCTTCTTCAACACAAGTTTACCCCCATGATCTTCTCTTTTCTCATAGGGACAAGCAGCAACAAAGTGATAACGATCACCACAATTGAAGCAAGTTCTCAACTTGGACCCATTGTCTCTTCTCCCATTGGGGTTGCTTTTTCGTTGCATTTCCATCTTGGCCTTGGTGGGATCTTTCCAAAAGTTTCTTGAATAGAAGGCCATGTATTCACCATGAGCAACCTTGACATCTTCGGGGTGGCTCATTGAAAGTCCCTCATCACTCCCTTCATCTTCATCATACTCCACAACCTTGGCCTTCAAGGAAGGATTGACACCACTACTCATTCCAATGGCACGAGCATGGGCGTCTTTGGCATTCTTGGCGGCAACCTTGAATGCGGCCATCTCTTGCATAACTTCATTGGAGGTCATGAGATGGTAGTTGTGTCTTCCTTGGAGACTCTTCAAGTCAGTGGCCTCGAAAGGAATGAGAGCACTCACATACTTCCTCTTGATCCAAGCATCAACAATGTGAGAGGCACCAACATTCCTGAAGGCGGTGGCTGTGGATTTGATTCTTCAATACATGTATTCATGATCCTCACCATCCTTCATAAAGAATCCTTCAGCCTCATTGCTTAAGGCATCATACCTATTTCTTCTCATGCTCTCATTGCCAACAAACAAGTCAATGAGAGCATCCCAAGCTTCTTTAGCAGTATTGTAGTGCTCAATGTGGGAAAATCCTTTGGCCCCACTCCAAGTTGGATCATGTGCAAGGCAGTCGCATTGAGTTGGTTATTGACCACTTCTCTTCTAGTCAAGTTGGTTGATCCTCAATTTTGAGTCCTTCTTCCATAATGTTCCACAAATCAATGCAAGAGCTGCGCACATGAGATTTCATTAAGACTTGCCATTGAGAAAAAGTATGTGCAGCTAACTTATGTGGGTCACCTCTATTATTTATATGTGGATGAGGGATTGGAGGGTCGGGAGAGTACCATCTGGGAACCGCATGGTGCTCTTCCTTCCCATCACCCTTTTTGGTGGTGGAGTGAGTGGAATTATGTTCACCCCCACCACTTCACCCATAGGATTAGCCGGAGCATTTGCCTTTGGGTTAGGTGGTGTCTCCTCTTGAGAGGGAGGTGGTGAGGCCATATTTTCCATTAGAAGTCGCTCAACAAGTTGACGCAACTGTTGGATTTCGTTACCCAATGTAGAGCTCAAGCTTGTTTCCAAATTCTTGAGATGTACCATGGTCATCGAATTGCTAGCCTCACCCTCTCCCTCATGTCCTGGGTTGCCCATAGTCTCTTAGGCGGTTAAGCCCGAATAAAGAGCCAAGGCTTTGATACCAATTGAAAGGATCGTATGGGAACCTAGAGGGGGGGTGAATAGGTGCTACCTCAAATTTTACTCTTTTTCAAGTTAGGGTTTGACACAAAAGGTAAATTCTCTAGATTATGCAGCTATGGTGAATTTACCTATATGTCAATCTACCACAAACACTAAGCAAGAACTAGATAAGTAAAGTATGGTAAAGGATAGAAGTAACCAAAGTGGAGCACACGGAGACACAAGGATTTGTTTCCCGTAGTTCCTTCCTTTTGAAGGGAAGTATGTCTACATTTAGAGAGGGGGTGGTTTCAAACCACCAACGCCACGAGAGGCCTCCCTTGTTCTCCGATGAACCTCACCCCAATGGGCCCGATTCACCTCTTCCACTATACGACAACCTTCGAGGTGGAAGCCGGCACCTTTACAACAAGTTCGAGGCACACATCCACAACTTAATTGGAGGCTCCCAAATACAAGCAAACTATCAAACAATCAAAGACAAGCTTGTAAGGACCAAATCAAAAGCTAGGGTTTCCAAATAAACACTAGAGCATGGGGGCCCTCAAGTAAATGAGGGGAAAATGAAGATCTCTCTTGGTGTAGCTATAGATCAAGGCCTCCTCCTTCGATTCTCCAAAGATCAATGACTTTGGATGGTTGGATGAAGAGATCTTGTTGATTTGGTAGCTAAAATGGGGATGGTGTTCTTCAGTGGGTCGAGCAGCTGGAGGAAGGGGATAAGGTCCTCTATTTATAGCTCTTCACTCCGTGAACCGTTTTCTGACCATTGGAGAAAAGTCAGACCGGAGACTCCGGCCTACACACCGGTGTCTCCGGTGTACACCGGAGATTCTGGCCCATCTCCGGACCAGCCTCTGGACCAGCATACGGATTGTTCTAGCCCTTCTGAGAGCCAAGTGGATCGGAGACTCCGGTCCAACCACACCGGAGACTCCGGTCTGAGGCTTAGACCGGAGAGTCCGGTTAGTCTCCGAACCTTGCTCCAGACCACCAATCAGGCTGACCCAGGCAGAAATCTGGAGCCCCCTCCGGGGATTCCTGGGGAAACTCTGGACCACACCGGAGACTCCGGTCTAGCCAGACCGGAGACTTCGGTCAAGAATTCCCAGGAACATGTAAATATTGCAGGGAAAGTTCCATAGGCCAAGGTTCCTTTTCACTTTGCATTATATCAACCTGTAGACAATAGCATACTATAAAATGATCTACTTGTTGTTAGCGAACACCAAAAGTGATTATGGCAGTAAATGTCCTTTCAGGTGATCTAATAGGAACCCAAGTGATAAAAAGGGTAGTATGGTCTTTGCTTAGCGACCCATTCAGGATCACAACAACATCACCACTTAAAGCTTTGATCTGTGTTTTACACTTAATAATCGTTTGTAGTCCGTTGCTTCGGTTGGCACTCGGTTGGATTAAAAGACTATTGCTATGCCCGCTGCATCACGGGGGCTCTAGTATATTAGGATGTGTTGCCCACAAGATATTATCTCCATTCGAACATTACACATGACTATGCTTATTATTATCTTTTATCCCATATGATGTGCAGCTGTAGGTGGATTTTCAACCCTGGCCTATCTCCATCCATTTATTCAACCCATTATAAAGTAAACTAGATTGGTCCAGTAATCTAAGGTAAAACAAACAAACAAAGTCTTGTAGACGTGTCCTTTTTATTTCCTTTTAGCATTGCTTTCCGAGGTTCGATTAAACCTAGGTCTTCTAGGGAAAAGCTATTATACAACATCCGTGAATCCGGATCGAAGGTATCAATAGGTTTACCAAATTCTTTAGCTTTTACCTTTCCTTCGACGAATTGCAAAGCTTCAGTAGCAAGTTCAATTACGGTGTAGTGTGCCAACATGGTTAAACTATCTTCCTTTATTGATGCCTCTGCCTCTTGTACACATTCTTCTTCAGTTTTCCTTCTTTGTGTCTCCTCTTCCAGCTCCTTGAGAAATAGTTCTTCTTCTTTGCATTGATCCTCTAGTTGATGAGTCATCATATGTTTTCTCACTGTCCTTGGGAAAGGAAAGGGTTCAACATATGGGGATACCTCCTTTGATGGTTCGACAGGGGCTGTGATTATTGGATCATCTTCTACAACTGGCTCGGGTGGCAGAGTAAAATGAAGCCAGTCTTTCTTAGGAGCTTCAATATGTTCTGTAAAAGACTAAAGGATTTGCAAAATAATATCATCATCAAGTTGTAGTTCATTAGAAGTTTCTTTTGCTTTACCAGAGTCTTTATAAGCATTGAGACAATCGTATTCAATTTCTATACCTCCTTCGCCTCCTAAATCAAATCCCCATGTTTCTCTATTACGGCGAATTCATTCTAAAAGTTCCCAATCTTTAATTATAGTTAACTCCATGAAAGAGCCTCCTGGATTTGTGTCAAGCACATGCTTAATTTCTTGATTAAGTGCTCCATAGAAAATATGCAAAACATACCATTCAGGTAAATCATGATGGGGACATTTATTAAGTAGAGACTTGTATCTTTTGTAGGCCCTACCAAACCTCCACCTGGGTGGTTCTTGAAGTTTGTAATTGCCCTTCTTATTTTAGCAGTTTTTACCTTGGGAAAGAATCGAAATAACAAATTATCCTTTAAGTTTTTCCCAAGTATCAATTTTCTCTGCAGGGAAAATTCTATACGAAGCCAAAGTAGTGTTGGTTAGAGATTGGATAAATAGTTTAAGTTTCAATTCATCATCGGAATAGCCTCTCAATTTAAGGGTCCAACATATCTCGGTAAAATGCATTAAATGAGTGTAAGGATCCTCATATGGATCATATCCTACAATTTTTTCTTTAATAGTAGCGATAAAACAAGGGTTAACCTCGTATTCTGGTTCACTCCCACTCAGGAATTCCTTGATGAGTCCTCTATTGAACTTCCCGAGGTATTTAGTAGCATCGAGCTAATTAATCAGTCCAAGTGCAGTTGTGCTTACATGAAACTAGTAAACAACTTTAGTAACACAATTAGTAAAATAAGTAACTAAGAACAAAGACCAAAAGCGCTTAGCTCCCTGGCAACGACGCTAGAAAATAGCTTGGTGACTGCAAGTGCACAGATCAATTGTAGCTAGTTTCGAAGTAAAGATATCGAACCCACAGAGAGCTATTGGTAAAGGTCTTTATGCCCCTTGTTACTCTCTACCAAAGGATACTTATAAGATGCCTTTGATCTCAAGTAAAGGGTGTTTGAAAGGTTTATGGTTGTTTACAGAAAAGTAATTTAAACAAGTAAAATAAAACAAGTAACAAGTTTGGATGAAAGCATGGTTGAACTCAATAGGGCTAAAACATTCTCGGGGATGTGGGATACACCACTAGCATAGTATTATTGTTATATGTAATCAAGATATCATACTCCTTGTGTCATGAGATGTGTGGAGAGATATCCCTAATAAGATGTTCACTACAAGGCTCATAGGAGGCAACTTTGTTAAGCCAAGAGTGAGGTCACCTCTAAATAACCACTGCGATGTCTACGAGTAGTCACCCATACAGACCACCGCAATCAAGGGTTTCCCTATGGATATCGTAATTAGCTTAGGGAGTCCCTCTTTAATCCTCATTTGACCGTTTAGGTTCCGAGCCAACGCCAATCTGTCACGGGGCCATTCCGGGTATGCTTCCAAGACACGTCCAAAAGATTTATCCCTCCCTTTAGTCCCGAGGGAAAATTATATGTGTGATCGACTACACATACCATCTAAAGAGTGATATCAAACACAAATCATAATTATATCATAGGCGAGCAAGTCATATGGACACAAGAATAGATCATCTTTATTACGAATTCATAATAGTGCTAGGGTTTCTCCATCTCCCCAAGAACAAGGGAACTACTCACTCATGGAAGCAATCAACAACATCATCATAATCAAATGAATGGATAAAAGTATGGAGGTAGATCTAATGTAAACCACAATTGAATCTGGAATTACAACAAGATCTAATAGATGAAAGATGGGGGTAATGGTGGTGATGGAGATGCAGCGGTTGATGATGGAGGGGATGATGTGTTGTCCTCCAATGATCCGTGAAGCAACTGGGATTTGGCCCTAGCCAAGTTCCTCCTTTAGATCACTCTTATATGTGGTTTTTCGTGGTTTCTGGTGGCTGTGAATGTCGGATCTCCCTCTTGTCTTTGCCAGGAGAAAATATTTCACGAGGCGGACAAAATGGCACTTGGTAGAGCAGATGGTACGGGCGGGCTATGCCCGTACCACCGATCATTATATGTACTGATTGCTCCTCCTCGCTTGGTATTCTCCCAGGTGTGAAGGTAAATCCATAAAATGACTTTTATCACTTAGAAATATCATATAACTGCACAATATGACACTTCCAATTGATATGTTCATATAGGACTCAATGATTTGGGATCCTGTTAAAACAAGAACAAAATGGCGCGTGCAAACACGGTGAAATACAAAGATCCATACTCTATTTATGTAAAAAGAGAAGGTAAAAATGCTTCAATTTTGGACTCATCATCACCATAGGCAACTCGCTATCAACAGGAACGTCACCTCCTACTGCCCTCATAACCATCCTTCAAAGCTGAGCATCGAGGCTTCATCAAGAAGGAAGAGCTAGAGGAGTCAGAGCTAACATTCTTTGGCTGCTATAGGATGTAACTGGACCACTAATAACAATGGGGCCCGACAGTAGTGAGCCCATAGGCCCCAGATATCAGAGCAAGAACGGTGTCAAGTCTTAACCATATGTCTAAACGGTGGAGTGGGTGGTGCTATCAAAAAGATTTTTCAAGGTGAGTCTAGTGCTAGACTTATGTCTAAGAGAATAAATTGGCAGGAGGGCCCACTAGTCAGTGGATAACCGTCAGTTTTTATTTTTATTTTTAGCATGGCTGTGTCGACCCACTTAAGTTCTAAACACTGGAGCAAAAGTAGTTTTCTTAGCCACTTTTAGACACTACACACACCCTTACTAGATGTAGCTTAGAAATTTACTAGCCTCGTGTCTAAGAAAATAAAAATATGCTCCACCATTTAGACCAGATAGGGGAGCCACTCATCTGAGTAGAAAGAAACAATAAATAAAATCCTCTAAACACTAATGAGTTGGTCCAACTGCCATTTTATTCCCTTAGACATGTGTCTTGTATAGACCCAGGGTCCAAAAAACATAGCTAGACTCACCCTCTCCATTGTTTAGACCTAGGTCTAGTAAGAAAAATATTCTCTTAGAGTATACCCCAAAATTCCAATGTTGCACATGCTCTCAGTGACCTAGTTTTACTTGCATCATAGGTACTTTTGGATAACCGAGCAAAACTCAATACAAACAAAGGCCCCTCACACATTTTTGTGAAAACCCAATAAAAAACACAGAAACTCACAAATGCATACACACACTCACCCCTATGAACGCACACACACCCTACCTCTATATGACCACCTACGAAAGACTGTGTCTTGAGACTAATCCGCTGTGGGGCTTGAGCTTGACGAAGTCACCATACACACCAAACTATAGACGGGGACATTAATAATATTCCGCCTCTTATGAGACACCAAAGTGCCAAACCTGATGGGGTTTGGACTCTGCTGGGCTAGGGGTACCACTTCACTTAGAACCATCCAACCACGGGTTATTAGCTCTCTCTATCTCTCTCTCTTGTATATATAGTACACGGTACACAATTAAATAACCGGCATACAAGAAATTAGGCGAACACACTTTCTAAGCACTTTATTGTGACCAAGATCTTAACGAGTAGCTTAGGAAACTCTTTAACTATATTGTTTAGTATGTTAACATTAACGAGCACAAAATGTTGCTCACATAAGTTTGTTAAGAAAGAAAACCATGCTCAAATGAGTCGATTAGACGAGCTATGGCTCATTAAACTTGCCACATGAGAGCTTGCCACATCGCCCATTTTTAGACAAATGAGTAGACATGTGTTTAGGGTTTAGGGTTTGGGGTTTTAGGGTTTTAAGGTTTAGGGTCCTTGTGCTAAATGCATGCACTTCGATGCAATTTTCATTTATTATGATGTCCTTGATGTAACTTGTACTTCCACCGACCGTGTTAACTCAAGCACCTCCCTCCTATGGGACTAACCATAGTTAAAATAAAATGCAAACGCCCCAATTATATATCACACAAAGTGGACCACAGTTTCTTATACGTAAGACCCAAGTTTTTAGAAATAGGAATTTTCAAGCTTCCTAGCTATTTTTTCACACTTCAGAGACTTCTTGACGATTTAACGAATTGAGGTCAAACTTGAGCTACAAGTAAGCACGATAGATTGCTCTTGAATGTCTTTTCAGAGGTAGATGGGTGCATCTAATTGTGGTAAACAATATCGTCAGTGTGAGTTTCCAACTACCAGGAAAGAACATTCTCAATTTCTCGAGTGATCTCACGAGCTAAAAAATTAACAAAATTAAATGTCTTTTCGAAGTTATATTAGGTTGAATCTGAACTACAAGTAAATTGTAGGTTGCTTTGAAAATTTTATGAAAAGGCTTTTGGAGGTACCCATCGGGGGATTAATTAATATATCATAAACATCCGAGAGTTTTGACAACAACTTCAACATCTTGCTAAGATTTTGCATCTTGACAGTTTAACATAATTAAGTTAAACTTGAGCTACAAGTAAGCGTGATAGATTGCTCTTGATGAATGAAATGTAATTTCAGGGTAGATGGGTGCATCTTCTCTTCTAGTAAACAATATGACATCGGTGTGAGTGTCCAGCTATTAGGAAAGGATATTCTCAATTTTCCGGGTGATGACGAGATCATTCTTTTTCATAAAGGAAAGTCCAATGAATATTGGATATGAATGCCACAAGCCAAATTTACAGACATATATTGTTGGGGATATGCTATATGGGTATCCTCATAACATGTCACCAATCCGCCTAACCCGGGTGGCCCATAGTTGGTAGCAAGGCCTATGGCCTGCTAGGTGGCCTAGTTAGACGGATCCAGAAGGGAGGCCCATGCCGGATAAAGGAAGGCTACGCAGGAGTCACCGACATACTCGGAGCCTTGGAGTACAAGACACGGAAGACTAGTTCGTGTAGGTGTAGGACTCTTTACCTTGTCTGGTAAGGACCTTTCCCTGTAAACCCTAGGTCTTGGCGCCTTTATAAGCCATCCTGTGGGAGCCTTTAGGGCAGACAACTTCTTATATTGCAGCGTACAACATGCAACACCTCGCACAACGAACCTATCTCTATAACTCGGCATATTGCCATTATAGTGATTTATAGCAGGAGTAGAGTTCCACCACCGTTGTGGGACTTGAACCTGGGTAAGCTGTGTTACCTCATACCCGCCAACTCTCCACCTTAGCCCACGTCTCTAAACACGCACTATGAGGACCCTTCCATGGCATACTCATCGGCAATACCACGATAGTTGGCGCCCACCGTGGGGCAAGAGGCGCTTCGAGCTCTACACCGGGTGAGGTCTAATCTCTTCGCGGGAATCGGTGACACCGTAGCCATCAGACGCGTTCTCTTCAAGAACAATGTCCCGATCATCCCTCCAGACGAGTTCTGGGTGCCAGCAAAAATGAACCCTACACGCTGCTCCGTCATCCCCGTCGGAGACATTCACATCTTCATCGGCGAAACTGACTCAGGTCCTAGCTCCCAGGAAGTCAGAAACTCGTCAAGCCCCGCACAGACCGCCTATGAGAAGGACACGTTCGTGGAAGGATCTGGGCCATACCTCTCCTTGGAGTATGGTGGCTCGGATAAGGAAATTTCAAAGCCCACCCAAACCGCCCCTGTGTAGGATATAAAGGTGGAAGGACCCCGCAAATCCGCTTGGCTTCCCCGAGCGTTAGATATGCGCAGGTCTCACTTTGTCAGTGTAGTCACCATCTTCGATCTGGCTAGATACATTCAGAGGGATGGATAACCTCCTCGTGAATACCTCGCCAGATGGATGAGGGTGATGGAAACCCTAGAGGGCGACCGCACCGACGAGCTCGTTTACCACTTCGTGGAAGGGCTCATGCCTGGAACACTCCTCCGTCATACCCTCCGAAGGCGACAGGCCGCAGGTCCTCTCACCCTTGGTGAGATGGTTACCATCGTCAACGAGTATGCGGAAGCCAATGAAGATGCTAAAACAGTGATCGCCGTCATGGCCGGAGGAGGAAACAACAACAACGGTTCGCCTCCATCACCCTCCACGTCCGCCATCGCCAATACCGAAGCCAACTCTGACTTCGTCCTTGACGCGCTATACGCCGATATCAATATGGATGGCGGAGGCTCGGACGCTAACTCGGAGGAATACGACGCTGTTATGAGGGAGATCGAGCAGGAGATTGAGAAGGAGGAGCACGCCGAGAATACCAACACTTCCCACCAGGTGCTAGTCACCATTGGGAGCGTGATGGAAGAAGATGAACAAGAACAAGATCATGAGAGAGCTCCGCCCACGCCAGCAGTAACCAGAGAAGAAGTAGCTAAGAAGGCCGCTGAGCCTCTGGCTCTGACCAAAGCTATGCCTCCTCTGGTCATCCGCCCGCAACCGGCGCAGGAACTCGCCATAGCCCCTAGTACGGCCCGACAATCAAACCAGTCGCCAATGCCACCATCAACGTCTGCAGCCGGCAACCCATTGGCTACACCCGCCGACAAAGCAATTTACGGCGCACTCCTCATTGAACCTATCACCGCTGCCCATATCCGGAGCGTTACGGAGCTTGACGAAAAGCGCGCAGCAATCTTGGCAGAGGCCAAGTGCATTGCGGAGCAGGGCGCTAAGCTGGACGAATATATAGCTAGGACGCATCAATCCATCAAGGCGGCAAGAGCTATGGAGGCTGAGTACAAGCAATTGCTTCTAAAGCAAAAGGCGAAGAAGGCACAAGCTCACGTCGTTGAAGATCCTGGCGTTCGGCGCAAGTTGCGGTATGAGGGCTCCAAGCCGACAAAAAACACCCCATACATCGATTCAGAGGGGAGGCAAGTCATGCCAACTCCCGCCCTCAACATCACCGTCGCCAAGACCCTCCTGGAGCAGGACAGGTCACCAGAAGCAGTTTCTCAGGTGTACGACCTCGTCGCCAAGGCATGCAAGCAACAGGAAAAGGCTACCTCGCAGAGGCTTGAGTCCAACCCAGAGCTTTGCCAGTCAACCCTGAACAGCCGCAGAAGGTCAATCCCCCGTGATGAGGGATCCCATACAGGCTCCACAGATCAAAGACGGAGAGAGGCACGCAATAGGACTGACGCCATCCCCATATCCTCCGATCACGGAGAAAAGGCTCATCCTCGCCGGTCGCCACATCCATCACCATCTCGATGTCACGAGGAATCGAAGCTGTGCCACCATACAAGCATGCCACCTCCAAGGCGGCCCCGGCCTGGTGTTGTTATACGCGACCAAGGCGAGCAGCCTCCGCATGCTGGAGAGCGCAGCGGCAACAAATGGACATAGGAGAAGGTCCCACAAGGAACCGCCACGTCTGACAAGCAACCACGACAGACGCGAGGAGTCGCAGGAGGGCCATAGCAAGAAGGCTACCCCCACCTCCACCGCCACCATCGCCACCTAGAAGCCATCATGGCGGAGGCCATGGAGGATCTCACAAATCGCGCCACAACTCCCCTCCCCATGACGGAAAAGGGAAGCGCCCAGAGCCATATGACGCACGATCACTGCTGGACAAGATCCAAGAAGCTCGAGAACTCCCATACCTTGAGCCACGTTGTTTTGTACCAGTAATACGGGCCACAACTTACCCCAAGGGCCTCCGGATAGACAAGACCATCAAGCCCTACAATGGTACAACCAGGCCATCAACATGGTTGTAGGACTACAGCGAAGCGGTCCACATCGCAGGGGAAAACCCCAACATCGCCGTCAAGTACCTCCCACTCATGTTGACCGGCACCGCCCGGCAATGGATCGATGACTTGCTGGAGAAATCAATATGCAACTGGTTGGACATGCATGAAGCGTTCACCAAAAATTTCGAGGGCACGTACAAACGTCCCTGCACTGTCGGAGACCTTCAGCAGTGTGTGCAAGAAAAGGATGAAATCTCTCATGCTTGCCTCTTTTGCTGGCTGGATATGAAAAATTCCTACACAGGGGTGCACGATCAGACCTCTATGGCCGCCTTCGTCGACAGTCTGGAAAAGGGAACTTTTCTCCGCCATAAGTTAAAGCGCAAGAAGGACAACAATGAGCTCACCCTCAACACAATGATCGCCATGGCCAGCAAGTTCGCTGCTGCTGATGACGACGCGTGTGGATCACTGCTGGCAATAGCAATCCCTACCCAGGCCAGGAAAAACAACAATAACAACAAATGGAAGAATCCGTCCGAAGAGAACTAAGTAACCGACATGGTCACCACAATGTTCACTGGCAGAGGTAGAGGCGGACAACGTGGACGTGGACGGGGGGGCTAGCAGTAGCCATCAGAGGAGTGATGCTACACCCTCAGCGCCCCGCGTTGCCCAAACATACGAGGAATACCGTGACATGCCATGTTTCGTTTAACCTCGACGCCAATAGCAAGTCCACCCACACCAACCGCCAATGCAAGTTTGTCAATGATCTCAAGGAGGACCCTGAGTCCAGCTACAAGCAAAGTCGGAAAAACAAACCCCGTGGAGAAGGCAAAGGGAAGAAGGAGGAAGAGCCCAAGGATTCAAGTGATATGGATGAAGACATGGAACCCAAATCTTCCGACAAGGGAGAGGATAAAGGGAAAAATCCCTTCGAAAAGAAGGCTCCATGTTACCACACTTTCCTTGGCACTCCCACTGTTCGGGCCTAGAAAACCTCTCTGAGGATACTGATGGCTACCCTCCCTCCGGTCCCCTAGTACATTAGGTGGTCGGAAGTTCCAATTACTTGGGATAGGAAAGATCATCCAGAGCTTATCCCCTCAGAGAACCAGTATGCCATGGTCATCAACCCTCTGATTGATGACACAGAGTTCACCAAGTGCCTCATGGATAGTGGAAGTAGCATCAACATCATGTACCTAGATATACTACACAAGATGAACTTGACGGAGACCCAACTAAGGAAGAGCAACACCGTGTTCCATGGGGTTGTCCCTGACCGACAAGCAAATTCCCTGGGATGCATCACCCTCTCGGTCGCTTTTGGCGATGTCAAAAATTACTGCCAAGAATGCATGACCTTTGAAGTGGTGCCTTTCAGGAGCGTATACCACGTCATCTTTGGACGCGACATCTTCCACTCCTTCCTCGCAATGCCATGCTTTGTCTACAAAAAGCTCAAGCTACCCAAACCAAATGGCGTCATCACCGTTGACGGAAGCTTCTCCAAGGCACGGGAGTGCGAGCTCAGTGAAGCCGCCTTCGCTGAAGCAGTCCTCTATGGTGAGGAGTTCAAGGAGATCCAGAACCAGGTCGATGCCTCGGAGATGCCGACTTTGAAGAAGCAGATCACTGCTGCTGAACCCGCCTTCAAGAACTCCATCAAGACCAAGCAGGTGGAACTTGTGGAAGGAGATTCCTCCAAGACCACCGCCATTGGCATGGACCTGGATCCCAAATAGGAAAGCGCGCTCGTCGAGTTCCTCCGCGAGAATAGGGACATCTTTGCCTGGCAACCTGCCGACATGAAAGGTGTACCTAGGGAACTTGCCGAGCACAGCTTGAATATTGATCCAAATGCCAAACCGGTGAAGCAACCTCTATGATGCTTTGGTGATGAAAGACGAAGGGCTATAGGAAAAGAAATAGCTAGGTTACTTAAGGCTGGCTTTATCTGAGAAGTTATTCACACCCGATGGGTGGCAAATCCTGTACTTGTCCCCAAAAAGGGAACCAATGAATTAAGAATGTGTGTTGATTACACCGGCTTGAACAAAGCATGTCCGAAGGATCCGTTTGCTTTGCCTCGCATTCACTAAGTCATTGACTCGACGGCTGGCTCGGAACTTCTGTGTTTTCTTGATGCCTACTCAGGATACCACCAGATCCGGATGCGATAGTCGGACCAATTGGCCACTTCGTTCACCACACCCTACGAGACGTATTGCTACGTCACGATGGCCTTTGGGTTGAAAAACGCAGGTGCTACCTACCAACGGACGATGCAACGTTGCCTACACGACCAAATAGGTTGCAACATACATGCTTACATGGATGACGCCGCGGTAATGTCAAATAAATCAAATGATCTTATCGCTGACTTGCAGGAAACCTGTGATAATCTCCGGAAATACAACATGATGCTAAACCCCAAGAAGTGCGTCTTCGGGGTACCCTCCGGCAAGCTGTTGGGTTTCATCGTTTCGCATCGCATAATCGAGGTGAACCCGGGGAAAATTAAGGCCATCCTCGACATCAAACGCCCGACATGCCTGAAGGACATACAAAGGCTCACAGGCTGATGATGTCTATGCACTTCTATTCTTGAAGACAGTTGTTGGGCCTCCAAGTGCAGAGGTTTGTAGAACAGCAGCAAGTTTTCCCTTAAGTGGATCACCCAAGGTTTATCGAACTCAGGGAGGAAGTGGTCAAAGGTATCCCCTCTCAAGCAACCCTGCAATCAAAATACAAGAAGTCTCTCGTGTCCCCAACACACCCAATACACTTGTCAGGTGTATAGGTGCACTAGTTCGGCAAAGAGATAGTGAAATACAAGTGGTATGGATAATTATAAGTGGTAACGGTGATAGAAAATAGCTTGAAGGCGTGGAAGAGACTAAAGGCAAACTGAAATAAAGATGGAAGCAAGCAAACATGTAACAGATCTAATTGTAAATGGTGTATCAATGCTTAGAAACAAGGCCTAGGGATCATACTTTCACTAGTGAACACTCTCATATAAATATCTTCTCTTCGTGATACTACTCTTAACTACTCTCCGGTTGGACACTCTAATCCATGGTAGGGCTATAACAGCACACCTCAAAGTAAGCCTTTCCCCTCTAGATAATCCCACACTGTCACCTTGAGCACTAGATGGGTCCAACAAACACCACAATTTTATAGAGACATCCAACTCCAAATATAACTCATAACAGGTATGTGTAATCTCTAGCCTAAGTGCCACCATGGTGTGCACGCTGTCACATTCACACACATGGGGAGGGCAGAGATCTATTAAAGCACTTGAGTAGCAAGGTAGATCTATAGATTACAAGCTCATGATCACAATATGATCATGCATAGAGAGAGAGATGAACACATAGCTACCGGTAGAACCCTTAGCCTCGAGATAGAACTACTCCCTCCTCATCATGGGAATCAATAATGGTGATGGAGATGGTGGTGGAGTTCGATGGAGATGGCCTCGGCACTCGTCCCGGAGGTGCTTTAACAGACTTTCTGTCCCCCGAATCTCCCCTTCGGTGGTGGCGGCTCTGTGGAACTTTTCGTGGATTTCTGATCGGGTATTTAGGGTTTATGCATCGGGAGGCTCTTACAGGCGAGAGAGGCAAGGTCGGTGGCCGGCCAGGGGCCCACACCATGCCCTGGCGCGTCCTGGGCTGACCCGCGCCAGGGGGGGTGTGGCCACCCTGTGGACCCTCTCCGACTCTCCTTCTGGCTTCATGAGTCTTCCGGGAAAATAGTAACTTTGGCTTTTGTCCCGTCCAATTCTGAGAATATTCATTTTCTGACTTCCTGGAACCAAAAACAGCAGAAAACAGGCAACTGGCACTGTGGCATCTTGTTAATAGGTTAGTCCAAGAAATCATATGAAAAGTACTCCAAAGTTGGAACAAAACACAAGAAAGTAGATAAAACCAAGCATGGAACATAAAAAATTATAGATACATTTGCAATGTATCAGCTGCATTGCAGCAGTCAGCCGGTTCGTCAACCGACTTGGTGAGAAGGCTATGCCGCTCTACAAGTTGCTCAAGAAGGCAGTCAAATTCACATGGATGGACGAAGCTGACGCAGCACTTTAGGAGTTGAAGAGAATACTCTCCTCCCCACCAATACTTACAACACCTCTGCCAAGGGAGCCTATGTTAGTGTACATGGCGGCAGCCAACCGAGTAATCAGCATCGTCATCGTGGTGGAGTGCAAGGAACCAACACACGAATATGGAGTTCAGCGGCCCGTTTACTACGTAAGTGAGGTCTTTATGGAATCCAAGCAGCGTTACCTGCACTAGCAGAAGATAGCTTATGGAGTTTTCCTTGCTTCACGTAAGCGAAGGCATTATTTCTAGGAGCACCCCATCACAGTAGTGAGCAAAGCTCCACTATCCAATGTAATCAACAACAGTGATGCTACAGGGAGAGTGGCAAAGTGGGGCATTGATCTTGCCACCTTTGAAATCACCTTCAAGAGACGCCACTCTATCAAATCACAAGCATTGGCGAATTTTCTTGTAGATTGGATAGAGCTGCTAGAAGACACTCCTGTGCTAGAGCCAGAGTATTGGGTTATGCACTTTGACGGATCAAAGCTACTCAATGGCTCGGGGGCTGGTGTATTACTACAATCACCAATGGGAGAAAAGATACAATACGTCCTGCAGATCCACTTCAACGCTACCAACAACATGGCGGAATATGAGTCCCTCATTCACGGACTTCGCGTCGCCAAGGATATTGGCATCAAGCGCATAGTTTGCTGTGGAGATTCCGACTTGGTTGCCTAGTAGGTAGCTGGCACCTAGGACACACGGAACCCTATGATGGAGGCATATCGAGATGAAGTAGATGAAATATCCAAGTGCTTCGATGGCTACGAAGTCAAGTATGTCAAAAGGGAGGATAATGAGGTGGCAGATCTGCTGTCAAAGCTTGGATCAGCCCGCCGACCTATTCCGCCAGGCGTTTTCCTGGAACATTTATGGACTCCATCCATGAAAGGAGCGGACCCCGATAACCCGGATAGAGTAGATTCATTTGTTAATACAGTAACAGTGACCTCTCCGGCTTGGATGAAACCTTTCATGGACTATCTACAAGACGGAACTTTCCCCACCAACGAAGTCGAAATCCGGCAAATGGTACGCAGATCAAAAGGCTACATCATCATTGACGTCCAGCTATACAAAATAAGTACCACAAGAGTTTTCCTACGATGTGTCTCCCAGCAGCAAGGTATTGACATCCTTAGAGAAATACATCTCGGAGATTGCGGGCATCACGCCGCTCCCCGATTGTTGGTGGCTAAAGCCTTCTGAGAAGGATTCTACTGGATCACTGCCAATGCAGATGCCGACAACCAAATGGGTGTTAGTTTTATGCAAGACAACCAAATGTTCCAGCTGAAGAATTGTGAACAATACCAATAACTTGTCCGTTTGCAGTTTGGGGGCTGGACATGGTGGGGCCTTTGCAAACAGCACCCTGCGGATTCACACACTTGCTAGTAGAAGTGGATAAATTCACAAAATGGATTGAAGCTAAACCCATTAGATAGCTTTATGGGGCAACAACCCTAAAATTTGTCTGGGATCTAGTGGTGAGATTTGGTCTCCTGAATAGCATCATCACCGACAACGGCAGAAATTTATCTCTCGGAGAAGTTGAGGAGTATTGTCATGAAAAAGGCATCCGCCTTGACCTAGCATCTGTGGCACATCCGCAGTCAAATAGCCAAGTTGAAAGGTCCAATGGACTAATTCTGCACGGAATCAAGCCACGATTAGAGGCACCTCTACGAAGAGCAGCTGGAGCCTAGGCGAAGGAATTACCATCTATTTTGTGGAGTTTAAGAATAACACCCAACAGATCCATCGGCGTGACTCCTTTCTTCATGGTTTATGGAGCAGAAGCAGTCCTCCCTTCTGACATCCTCCATGATGCACCAAGAGTTTTTGCCTACACTGAGGAAGATGCTTATCTGTGGACCTACTTGAAGAAGAGCACGTGCTGGCATGCCAGAGATCCGCCATCTACCAGCAGAAGCTGCGTCGCTACCATAGTCACCGCGTAAATCATCGCTCATTTAAAGAGGGGGATCTGGTGCTTAGACTCAAGCAGGAGAAATCACACAAACTATCCCTGCCTTGGCAAGGACCGTTCATCATAAGCAAAGCATTGCTAAATGGTTCCTATTACCTCGTCGATATTCACGAGTTGAAAGATAGGACAAAAAATCGCAAGCGCAAGCAACATGACTCCGATGATGACTATCCGGAGATAGATCGGCCATGGAACATAGCACAGCTACGTCCCTTTTACACTTAGCACATTTATATTATGTAATAAGTTTCTTATATGATCAATGAAATAAAGCATTTGGTTCACTCATATTTTATGAGTCTTTTAACTCCTTTAGTTGTTCATTTTTGGATCATATAAACCCTTTATGCGCAAGGTTGCATTTGCCCTTGTTAAAATTCCGCCTACGGGCGTTAGCTTAAGTTTTCTGGTCTACACGTTTTCTAAAGTTTTTATGTGGATTCCGGAGTAGTGACTTTTTGGCACTCAAAGCCGGCGATTTTGTTCTTAGGTTCTAGATGGTGCTATTAAGCATCATCACCTGAGAGCATAGTTCTGTGCTGCAAGTATTCTGTCTCACGAAAGGTCAAGCATACGAACCAGAATAATGGATAAGCCAACACTTGCTCAAAAAATATATACACATGCTAGAAACAGATAAGTTGGAGGAAGCTTGAGTACAAGTTTTTCCACCTTAACCAAACATAAGTTTTTTTCCGCATACAATTTGCAGAGACGCATTTAATACAAATATTGTTTTTCATGGCTCTGCTGCAGGGACTTCATGGTGGCATCATCAGGAGAGCCAGGACGGGAGAGATCGTCAAACTCTGAAGGAGACGGGCTATACTCGGACGAAGCCATGCCTTCATCAAGGATCTCGGCAGGCACGAAGACATCTCTCTTGACCATCTTGGTAACTCTGGTGTCGAAGCCGGCGAGGGAGTTCCAAATAGCATCGCTATCGATCCCTCGACCTTCCTTGTCTACCTTTGGCATGCCGGAGGTCACCAAGTCGATGTCATCATTGTCATATTGTGCCTTGACCAAGGAAATGGTCATCCTTGCACCAACCCAGACGCAAGAGGCTTTCCTATCCTTGACTTTCTCGGGGGCTGCGTGCAGGATTTCCGCAAACTTGGCCGCTGAGTCTGCCGCCTTGATATTTATGCCCAGAGGTTGAGCTATCTCCTTGGGGCGATGGCGGTGCTGACGAAGTTGCCGGCAAGAATCGTGTGTTCCATGGGATCCGGAGCACCCTCACCCAAGTTGGCTAAGCCAATGGGAGCTGTGGTTTGCACAAAACACAAGGACCATGAGTACAAACAAGTAAAATGGTAATCCAATTTACAGAAATGACCAAGACGGAGAAATATTACCAAAGATGCTCGTTTCCGCTTGCTGGCATGTCTCCACCAAGACATCGCACTCCCTCTAGACTATCTTGAACGCCTCAAGGTTTCTAGCATTCTGCTCTTTGGCAGCTTAGTTCTGTTCCTTGAGTTGCGCAAGTTCATCTTTCAGGCGCTGCATCTCGGCATCAACAGACTCTTGCATAGCCTTCACCGCTGCATCATGGCCCTTAACGGCATCACCCAGGTCCCTCTTCAAAATTTTATTCTCATCATTGAGCTCCTGGATATGCTTGGATTGCTCGACGATGCTCTTGGCCTTGGCAATGGCTTCTGTACGATAGAAATCACAAAGTGCTATTAGAAGACGGAAGAGATAATTCAACGAGAAAAGCAAGGAGGTATTGTCGGAAACAGACTCTGGCTATTTTTGATCTGTTCTTTCAGGAATTTGGTTTTACCCTGTTCAAGGTCTAGTTCCTTCCGAATAGTAGCAAACCTCTCATTGGCAGCAATCCTCCGTTTATTCTCATTCTGCACAAGATGCTAACATGCTTTAGCTTCTCTAGAGCATCTAGTCAGAACTATTAAAGTTTCAACTAAATGCTCGAGGGCTACAGTACATGATTTTAAAGTAAACTAGTTTCTCTAGAGCATCTAGTCGGAACTATTCAGTTTCAACTAAACGCTCGGGGGCTACACGGACAAGTTCTACACTTAGTTCTTTGGAGCACTCAGGCCCATAACTATTGGATTATCCGCCTAAGAGCTTGGGGGCTACAGTGGGATATATTACAATGTAAAAGAAGTAAATTTCAAAATACTTACGATGGCAATGACCCTAAGATTGTTGGCCAGATGAGCATAGGAGTCATGGAAGGTCCAGGCATTGTTATAAATTGCATTGGCCTGTGATACATTGCAAAAGTATCTATAATTTTTGATGTTCCATGCTTGGTTTTATCCACTTTCTTGTGTTTTGTTCCAACTTTGGAGTACTTTTCATATGATTTCTTGGACTAACCTATTAACAAGAGCCACAGTGCTAGCTGCCTATTTTCTGCTGTTTTTGGTTCCAGGAAAGTCAGAAAATGAATATTCTCAGAATTGGACTGGACAAAAGCCAAAGTGCCTAATTTTCCGGAAGGGATCAAGTGCCAGAATACGAGACGGAGAGGGACCAGGGGGCCACCACACCACCTGGCCATGCGGCCCAGCCTGGCCCGCGCCAGGGGGTGGTGAGGCCAGCCCTGGCACCCCCTCGGCCTCTCCTTCCGCCTATAAGTTGGCCTCGGGACGAAAACCATAAGTACCCGATCAAAAATCCATGAAAGAATCTGTAGCCGCCGTCATCTCCATCCCTAGATCGGGAGGGATCTGAAGCTCTTCCTGGCACCCTGCCGGAGAGGGGAGTTCACCCTGGAGGCCTTCTTCATCACCATGCAAGCCTCCGGTGTGATGCGTGAGTAGTTCATCCTTGGACTACGGATCCATGTAGTAGCTAGATGGCTGGTTCTCCTCCTTTGTGCTTTCATGTTTAGATCTTGTGAGCTCCTTTCATGATCAAGATCATCTATTTGTAATCCATACATGTTGTGTTTACGGGTATCCGATAGATATTGAGATGCTATTTTAGACTGATTATTGATTCTATCATGTCTTTGTTATTTGTGATCTTGCATGCTTTCTGTTGTTAGTAGCTATCTTGGCCAAGTAGATGCTAGCAATTCCAAGAGTTAGTATTTATGCTCGATAGTGGGTTCATGCCTCTGGTAATCTGGGGAAGTGACAGAAATCTCTAAGGTACTAGATGTGCTGTTGCTACTAGGGAGAAAACAACAATCCTTTGTTCATAGAACAATCGTATTGTTTACCTTACACGTAGTTCGTAAAGCAATAATTTGTTGCTTGCAACTTAATACTGGAGGGTTAGGATGATAATCAAGGTGGATTATTAGTCATAGATGCAGTTGGATGGCGGTCTATGTATTATGTTGTATTTCCCAATCAAGTCTCAAAGGAGTCAAGATGATTAGTATATGCATGTATTGCTTTCTCGGTGTTTGTCAATTTCCCCGCTGTAATTTGTTCACCCAATATGTTATTTATCTAAGGGGAGCCACCTCTGGTGAACTATGGATCCCGGTCCTTTGTCTTTACATACAATCTACAATCCTTTACTGCTTTGTGTTTACTTTCTGCAAACTTTTACTTCTTTCCATTCGATACGTTTAATCCTTTGTTTTTCGCAAAACACGGTGAGATTGACAACCTCATCGCAAGTTGGGGACAAAGTTCTGTGGTTGTGTTGTGCAGGTCTCCATGTTGCTACTAGCACTGGTAGTGTGCCCTGCCAAAGCTCAGCTAGTAACACCTTTAGGGTGTTTCCTTGCTCCTACTGGTTCGATTAAACCTTGGTTTCATAACTGAGGGAAAACTTGCTGCTGTGCTCATCATACCTTCCTCTTGGGGTTCCCAATGAGCTCTACGTCGATCGTCGAGCGCATCAAGACGTTTTCTGGCGCTATTGCCGGGGAGTCAAGGACATCTTCACAAGGGGAGTTCCTCATAACCAATCTCTTTACTTTGTTGTTTTTGTTTTGCTTAGTTTCTTTTTGCTTTGTTTGCTTGTTTTGTTCTTCAAAAAAATACAAAAAAATTAGTTTTACTAGTTTGCTTTCTTATTTCAAAAACACACAAAAATTAGTTCCTTTCTTAAGTTGCCTTTATGACTAGCTCTGCTCCAATCACTATTTCATTATGGATAGCTCACTCAGTTTCCTATTTGGGAACAATATTATGACTGCTAAGGTAATAGGTGGACCACCGCCTGCTAGAACCTCCATGGAAGAAGAAATTGCTGAACCTAAAAGCTCATTAGATGAAAAAGAGGTGCAGAGTGATGGAAAAAAGGAGGAAGAATGGATCTACCCATGCCTAACTTCTAATGAGAGTAACTCTTTATCCCTTACATTATTTGATTGTCCCCCATTCTTATCAAAGGAGGGTGAATGTTATGTTCCCAAGGATTCTTTTGAAAATGTTTATAATAAAGCTCTAGTGCTTGTAGATCATGAAAATCATGCCTTATGTGATAGTTATATTGTTGAGTTTATTCATGAGGCTACTGAAAATTATTATGAGAGAGGAAAATATGGTTGTAGACGTTTTTATGGTAATGAAACACCTCTCTATGTGCTGAAAGTTTTGAAGTTACTTTTGTTTTATCTTCCTATGCCTGTCACTTTGCTCTTTGTGAATTTATTTGCATACAAGATTCCTATTCATAGGAAGTGGGTTAGACTTAAATGTGTTTTGAATTTGCTTCTTGATCCTCTCTTTTACTTCAATTCATATTTCCTATGAGAGCATCTTCTCAAATTTTCATGCCTAACTTAAAGGCGTTAAAGAAAAGTACTTGCTGGGAGATAACCCAAGAGTTTTAGATGAGTCTTGGAAGTTATTACTTCAGTAATAACCTCTCCTTATCCTTTTTATTTCCTTTTTGTGCCAACAGTAACCTCTAATGAGAGTGAAGTAATGATTGGAAAAGTTGCTGTCCCGAAACAGATTTATGTGCTTCACCGTAAAAATTCCTGAGAGAGATCTGTACGTCGGATTGAGCTGTAATTTTCTTTTGCTTCTGGCCCTGGTTGTTGTCTAACTTTCGTTAGTTCAACACTTTTTGATTTGAGTAACATAAGGTCTTTGAAAAAATTCGTCTTTACCTGCTGGTCTGTTTTGACAGATTTCTGCCATTTTCTGCATTTGCTTCTTGTTGGTTCCTTCTTGAGTTCTTTTGGGGAATTGAGCTTTTTGAGGGAAGTGATATAGTATATAGTGTTCTAATGGAAGTTTATTTGGAGTTAGAACTGAACCTTAAGACTTATTTATCTTGAGTGCACTAATGTTGCTAATAAAGATTGTGTGAAGTTTTGTATGAAGGAAAATTTTCAGGTGTATGGAAGAAATGAGTAATGAGATGAAGGATGGACTAAAGCTCAAGATTGGGGATGCCACGCGTGTCACCCCAAGAAATATCCAAGAAGTACAAGCGTCAAAGCTTGGGGATGTCCAAGGCATCCCCTTCTTCATCCATAAAAATCCCAGGTTTCTTCCAAACGCTTCATTTTTATTGTTTCATGCACAGTTGTGTTGTTCTTTGAGCATCTTACTTTTCGTTTTCATTTTGGTTTTTAGTTTGCTTGGTTTTCTTAGTTTTCTAAATAAATTGGTTGGACCCCCTCTTTCATACATTGGTTTTCAAATAGTTTGGTTTGGTTTGGAAAAGAGTAGGAAAGTTCATGCCTATGTGGTAAAAAGAGCTTGTTTTTGACTGTGGCTATGCTTTGTCATGCCATGCTTGATATTGTTTTGGCTTTATGCTTAGTATTCTTTGCTGTAGCATGACTTGTTATAAACAATTTAGATTGCTTCATGTGCCTTGGATGAATCATGCGTTGTTTTAGCATATTAAAGCATAGTATAGTGGTATTCTCCTTTGATGCTTTATTTGGGTTGACTTGGCACATGCTCACACCATGTTATGACTGTCACAAGTCACCATAGCCTTTATGATCCTTTAGTTTTCAACTTGTAGTATCACTTTATGCTTTGATCAATGATGTTTTGTCTCTCTACATAATTATGGCCATTATTGCTCTCTTAGTTTGTCGCTCCCAGTCTTTTGCTAGCCTCCACAACCAAGTATGAGTTCCACTCATGCATCCAACTCCCTAAACCAAGTTTTTCCAAAGAGTCCACCATACCTACCTACTAGCTTATGCTATTCCAAGTATATTCATGCTTTTGTCTACCTTTCACTTGTTATGAGAAAACTAGTGATTAAAGCTCTCACGAACTTGATGGCACACTTTATTTTTTTGCCTCTAATAAACTTGAACCATTGTGTCCTTGTTTGTTGTGTATATGCTTGCGCTTTATAAGTTGAAGTTAGAAGAACCATGTTTCATGGGGAACGCTTTCAACATTGCACTTGTACTTTGTACCCCGTTGATATCATGTTCTTTTGCTTACGGATCCCAGTGGTGTGAAATAAAAGTGGAACTTGTAAGATCATGGAGTTTGTATGTGTGTTAGAGAAACGCCTGGGCCGCTAGCCTAAGCCATGCCTAATCATGGTGGAAACTTGCAGCATCACCATAATGAGCACTCTATGAAGCATCCTCAATAAAAACCTATGCAAATAGCAAATAAAAAGATCGCTGAGATGCTCATTGTCTGCTTGCCTTGTCATTTTGATTATGGGAAAGCTCCCGTATCATGTGCAAGGGGTACCCCGTTGGCGGTTCTTAATGATACACATATACGTACAATGACAAGAGCTTACTCGTGACTGAAGTTGAGTAGCATGAGGATAGGTCTTCATAAGTAAGGGGCATGAGATTTCGGTTTATAACTTGTCAAGCATATCCTCTTAGTTGTGTCACTTTAACCTTAATCACCTTCAAGATGCTTATGATAGGGGCAATGAGAGCTTAAAGCTATAAGTACCATAATTTTTGGAAGCTCTTTATGAGACTTGAATCCCTACTTCCTTTTACAAAAGGCCTTTCTTCCACCATTATATTGAGTCTCCACCTTCTATCTTTATGCACTACTTTGAGAGAATAGTGGCCATTCTTAGTTCTATGTGCATTGTCCCAAGACTAGTTGATTGATGCATAACTTGTTATTGCTTGTTTGAAACTATTGTATCTAGTCACTCTTATGAACTTTGAAGGTGTCCTATGCATTTATATTTGCTACTCTATGAGGGACAAGCTGAATACTATTATGCTATGTTTTCTTTATGTGAAACAAACAAACCTCTTGCAAAGCATTGTTATTCATGAATCTTTTGTTTGTGCCTTTTCATGTTGCATCATAGTTTCTTTACCTATTGCTAGAACTTTGTCTTTCATGCTATGATTGAAGTACTATGATCCTAGCTTCGAATGTTTTGCAAATACTTTGATCAAGTCTTTGATGGTGCATGTCACCTCAAAAATTCTTTCTTTTTATCACTTACCTACTCGAGGACGAGCAGGAGTTAAGCTTGGGGATGTTGATACATTGCAAATGTATCTATAATTTTTGATGTTCCATGCTTGGTTTTATCCACTTTCTTTTGTTTTGTTCCAACTTTGGAGTACTTTTCATATGATTTCTTGGACTAACCTATTAACAAGAGCCACAGTGCCAGCTGCCTGTTTTATGCTGTTTTTGGTTCCAGGAAAGTCAGAAAATGAATATTCCCGGAATTGGACGGGACAAAAGCCAAAGTGCCTATTTTTCCGGAAGGGATCAAGTGCCAGAATACGAGACGGAGGGGGACCAGGGGGCCACCACACCACCTGGCCGTGCGGCCCAGCCTGGCCCACGCCAGGGGGTGGTGAGGCTAGCCCTAGCACCCCCTCGGCCTCTCCTTCCACCTATAAGTTGCCCTCGGGACGAAAACCCTAGGTACCCGATCAAAAATCCACGAAAGAGTCTGTAGCCGCCATTATCTCCATCCCTAGATCGGGAGGGATCTGAAGCTCTTCCCGGCACCCTGCAGAGAGGGAATTCACCGAGGCCTTCTTCATCACCATGCAAGCCTCCTGTGATGCGTGAGTAGTTCATCCTGACCATGGATCCATGTAGTAGCTAGATGGCTGGTTCTCCTTTGTGCTTTCATGTTTAGATCTTGTGAGTCTGCTCATGATCAAGATCATCTATTTGTAATCCATACATGTTGTATTTATGGGATCCGATGGATATTGAGATGCTATTTCAGATTGATTATTGATTCTATCATGTCTTTGTTATTTGTGATCTTGCATGCTTTCCTGTTAGTAGCTATCTTGGCCAAGTAGATGCTAGCAACCCAAGAGTTAGTATTTATGCTCCATAGTGGGTTCATGCCTCGTAACTGGGAAGTGACAGAAATCTCTAAGGTACTAGATGTGCTGTTGCTACTAGGGAGAAAAAAACAATCCTTTGTTCATAGAACAATCGTATTGTTTACCTTACACGCAGTTCGTAAAGCAATAATCTATTTCTTGCAACTTAATACTGAAGGGGGTTCGGATGATAACCTGAAGGTGGATTATTAGTCATAGATGCAGTTGGATGGCGGTCTATGTATTATGTTGTATTGCCCAATCAAGTCTCAAAGGAGTCAAGATGATTAGTATATGCATGTATTGCTTTCTCGGTGTTTGTCAATTGCCCCACTGTAATTTGTTCACCCAGCATGTTATTTATCTAAGGAGAGCCACCTCTAGTGAACTATGGATCCCGGTCCTTTGTCTTTACATACAATCTACAATCCTTTACTGCTTTGTGTTTACTTTCTGCAAACTCTTACTTCTTTCCATTTGATATGTTTAATCCTTTGTTTTCCGCAAAACACGGTGAGATTGACAACCTCATCGCAAGTTGGGGACAAAGTTCTGTGGTTGTGTTGTGCAGGTCTCCACGTTGCTACTAGCACCGGTAGTGCGGCCTGCCAAAGCTCAGATAGTAACACCTTTGGGGTGTTTCCTTGCTCCTACTGGTTCGATTAAACCTTGGTTTCATAACTGAGGGAAAACTTGTTGCTGTGCTCATCATACCTTCCTCTTGGGGTTCCCAACGAGCTCTACGTCGATCATCGAGCGCATCAGCCTGCATGACGAGGTCATCCAGACTCAACATCGGAGGAGTTGCAGCCAATGGAGAGGTTGAAGCCGGAGGCATGGATGAAGCCCTAGCTGCCTCCTGCACCTTCAAGGCAGTTGATGGCTTGGAGGCTCCCACCTCGATCGTCGCTTCCACGTCCACCTCTTCCACCACTTCCTTCCTTTTCTCGGTGGCATCCTTAGCCAAAGCTTCATCCACTTTTGAGGAAGTACTCTCCTATGTCTCCAAGCCACTAGGAGTAACATCTGCCTCGATAGAACCTGAGACATCAATGATTGGATTAACATCTGTCTCCATGGCGGAGGTCTTAGGGATGGCAGGAGTTGAGGGCCCAGTGGGGCCAGAAGAGGGATTGGCGGTAGGAGTAGGGGGAGCAATGGCGGGAGAGGGCTTGGCGGACAAATCCTTGGTCAGGATATCATGAATGTTTTTGACCCTCCAACATCTTTGAAGGATCGCTTCAAACTAACACCGGCTTTCCTCCTGAAACGTACAAAGTATAAGTACAAGAGTTCAAAAAAGGTATGGGCTGAAAATCACAAGTCGCAGAATGAAAATACTTACTCCACGGTAGGAGCCTTGGCGAGGGGAATGCCGGTGGACTTCTTCTCCTTCTCCGCCTATAAGGCGGTAGTGGAACGTCTGGAGTCTCCACTCTCTGTTTTCTTCTTCTTGGCCTCGGCAACAGCGTTAGAGGTGGATCTCTTCCGCTTACGTGCTGCCAGAGCTGGTTGGTCCTTAGGGGCGTCGTCGTTGGACACCACCTAGATATCCATCATCTTAGGATCATAGACGTGGGAAGCCATTTGATCCACCGCCAAGGTCGCCAGCTGGGATACATGGGAGTGTTAGATAGACAACTTCAAGCCGGAAAAACCTTAGAGTATATAACGAGCAACAAAGGAAACATAAGCTACCTCTAGGCACTTTCTGCACTCGAACATGTCAAAGGTGATCTTGAATCCATGCTTCTTGTCCTTCACCTTGACGATGTCCTTGAGACGGATTTTGATGGAGTCAGTAGAGAAGTTATCTCGCGAAATTCACATGGGATCCCTCCTGTCTTGAGTGTATTTGTGCATCAACTCGGCGCGATGCTATAGAGGCTGGATCCTCCTAGTGAACCACCACATGGCAAGGTCCAGGCCTGTCAAGCCTCTGTCTACGAGCCATTCAATCCGCCTTATGGCGCGGTTGGCTTCATCGTCGGAGGGAAGAGAGGCTGGAGTCCGCCATGCAGGCACTTCGATGGTAGCTCCATCGACAAAGTCGGAGTAGGTTTCAAGGCGGTCAGGCAGAGGAACATTGGGGCCGTAGAAATACGTGCGCTGCCAGTTCTTGCATGACTTGGGCCCTATGATGTCGGGGAAGCGCTGGCTAGGCCAAATCTTAAATACTAATGGTTCCGCAGATCCACAATTCGTCCTTGGAATCTATGGACTCTCTCTTGACGGTAGAAAAGTATACAAACAGATCTAATCTAGGCTTAATACCTAGGTATCCTTCGCACAGAGCTACACAATTGCTAAGGACTAGAATACTGTTGGGAGAAAGGTTGTGGGGGAGTACCCAGAAGTGTTAGAGGACATCCAAGAAGAAGTCGGAAACTGGCAGGCTTACGCCGCGTACCAGCTGAGACTTGAGGTATACCTTCTCTTCGGCTTTGGGAGAAGGGACCACCTCACTAGCTGGTGCTGCCCGCCATACCAATTCCTTCGCCGTGGGGAGGTACCCCTCGGTGACCAGTTCCTGAAGATCCTCGGTGGAAAGATCGGAGCCTCTCCATACCCCCTTGTGGGACTCGCTTTCTTCTTCAGCGGCTTCGGGCGCCGCTCGTTCTTGGTCATCGCCGGTGGACTCCATCACGACGGAGACAGGAACGACCACCCCCTCCGGCGAGATGATCACTCCCTGGGATGGCTCCGTCGTAGCCTCGGGAATCGCCGCCATGGAAGGAGCAGAGCTGCTAGAGGCCATTACGACGGGGAGAACATGGAGGAAGAAAGGGCTCTTGTTAGGATTTTCGCAGAAGAGCTCGAACGGTCGTGCGGCTAGACGAACACGAAGACTGGGAAGCGAATGCGGGTAAAAAAAAATAAATTGACTGCAATGAGACATATAGATCTCGTGTCAAGATTCGTGCAAAGAGATCTGATGGATGGAACATTGCCGACGTGGAACTGAACGTGTGCGGTAATTTCGCCACGTCCTCCGTATTTTGCCGCTCCAACGGTTCAGATTTCGCGCGCATGAAAATAGCTGATGATTAATTCTCTGTTTCTGTGAGTTTCAAGGTAGTGTAGGATGTACCCTACGTCATCCTCCTGACAGTTGTAGTGAAGGGTCACATCCTAAGATTCCATCAAAGACGGAGATTACCCGACTCTCGAAACGAAGACTCAAGGAATCTCCGGCTACATTACGAATCCGGAGAGGATTGCAGGGTTCTTTGGGAGACCTTTGAGATATTGCTTGATGGATTACCGACATCACTTAGACGAGACATTCAGAGATCAACAAGCAAGATGGCGCAAGATTTCAAAGTCCTCCGGGGGATACTGTTGGGGATATGCTATATGGGTATCCTCATAGCATGTCACCAATCCGCCTAACCTGGGTGGCCCATAGTTGGTAGCAAGGCCTATGACCTAGTGGGCGGCCCAGTTAGACGGATCCAGAAGGGATGCCCATGCCGAATAAAGGAAGGCTACGCATGAGTAACCGACATACTCGAAGCCTTGGAGTACAAGACACATAAGACTAGTTCATGTAGGTGTAGGACTCTTTACCTTGTCTGGCAAGGACCCTGTAAACCCTAGGTCTTGGCGCCTTTATAAGCCGGCCTGCGGGAGCCTTTAGGGCAGACAACTTCTTAGATTGCAGCGTACAACGCGCAACACCTCGCACATCGAACATATCTCCGTAACTCGGCGTATTGCCATTATAGTGATTAATAGCAGGCGTAGAGTTCCACCACCATTGTGGGACTTGAACCTGGGTAAGCTGTGTTACCTCGTACCCGCCAACTCTCCGCCTTACCCCACGTCTCTAAACACGCACTGTGAGGACCCCTCCATGGCGTACTCATCGGCAATACCACGACATATTGTGGACCAACATGTTGTATAGACAATTCCCATGTTTTATGAGTTTTAAAACTTCCTAGCTAACTCCACCTACTTGAATGAATTTATGTTGATTTCTCGAAATTAGGTCAAATTTGAAACTACTAGAAAAATTGTAGGTTTTGTTCTGAAAGTTTTACAGAAAATCTTTTGGAGGTACCGATCCGAGGGTCACAATTAATATATGATAAGCCACCAAGAATTTTGACGACAGGTTCAACTTTTGCTAAGATTTTGCATCTTGAAAGTTTGACAAAATTAGGTCAAACTTGAACTACAAGTAAGCGCGATAGACTGCTCTTGAAATAAATGTCTTTTCAGAGGTAGATGGGTGTATTTTATTGTAGTAAACAATGTCGTCGGTGTGAGTTTACAACTATCAGGAAAGAAAATTCTCAATTTTCCGAGTGGGATGAGGAGCGGGGTAGTTCTTTTCTGTAAAGAAAAGTCTGAAGAATATTGGATATGAATGCCACAAGCCAAGTTTACAGACATTTATAGTGGATCAATATGTTGTACCGACAATTCCCATATTTTATCAGTTTTCAAACTTCCTAGCTAACTCTACCCACTTGAATGACTTTATGTCGATTTATCAAAATTAGGTCAAATTTGAACTACTACAAGTAAATTGTAGGCTGCTCTAAAAGTTTTATGAAAAGTCTTTTGGAGGTACCCATCAGGGGTTCAAAGTACAATTAATATATCAGAAACCACTGAGAGTTTTGATGATAGGTTCAACTTCTTGCTGAGATTTTGCATCTTGACAAATTAACGAAATTAGGTCAAACCTGAGCTACAAGTAAGCGCGATAGATTGTTCTTGAATTAAATGTCTTTTTGGAGGTAGATATGTGCATCTTGTTGTAGTAAACAATTCCATCAGTATGAGTTTCCAACTATCTCAGGAAAGAACATTCTGAATTTTCTAAGTGATGACGAGATTGTTCTTTCCCGTAAAGCAATTCCGATGGATGTGAATGACACACAAGGCAAGTTTTCAGACATATATAGTGGACCAACATGTTGTACTTAGGATTTCCCATGTTTTATGAGTTATTAAACTTCCTAGCTAACTTCACCCACTTGATTGACTTTATGTTGATTTACCAAAATTATTAGGTAAAAATTGAACTACCACAAGTAAACTATATGTTGCTTTGAAAGTTTGACGAAATATCTCTTGGAGGTACCCAATGGGGGGAGGGGGTCAATTAATATATCAGAAACCACCAAGAGTTTTTATGATAGGTACGATTCAACTTCTTGCTAAGATTTTTGCATCTTGACAATTTAGCGAAATTAAGTCAGACTTGAGCTACAAGTAAGCGCGATAGATTGCTCTTGAATTAAATGTATTTTTGGAGGTAGATGGGTGCATATTCTTGTAGTAAACAATGTCATCGGTGTGAGTTTCCAACTATCGGGAAAGAACATTCTCAATTTTTCGAGTGATGTCGAGATTATTCTCTCCTGTAAACGATGTCCGAAGAATATTGATCTAAATGCCACAAGCCAAGTTTTCACACACACACACACACACACACACACACACACACACACATATATATATATATATATAGTGGACCAGCATATTGTACTTATGATTTCCCGTGTTTTATGAGTTCTCAAAGTCCCTACCTAACTCCGCCCACTTGAATGACTTTTTGTTGATTTATCGAAATTAGGTAAAATTTGAACTACTACAAGTAAATTGTAGGTTGCTTTGAAAGTTTTACGAAAAAGCTTTTGGAGGTACCCATTCGGGGGTCACAATTAATATATGAGAAACCATCCAACGAGATTTTTGATGACAAGTTCAACTTCTTGCTAAGATTTTGCATCTTGTTAGTTTAACAAAATTAGGCCAAACTTTAGGTACAAGTAAGCATGGTAGATTGCTCTTGAATTAAATGTCTTTTCGGATGTAGATATCAGTGCATCTTCTTGTAGTAAACAATGCCGCTAGTGTGAGTTTCAAACTATCTTAGGAAAGAACATTCTCAATTTTTCGAGTGATGATGAGATTGTTCTTTCTCGCAAGGAAAGTTCGAAGACTATGGATCTGAATGCCACAAGCCAAGTTTTCAGGCATATATAGTGGACCAACATGATGCACTTATGATTTCCTATGTTTTATGAGTTCTCAAATTTCCTAGCTAACTTCACCCACTTGAATGATTTTATGTCGATTTATCAAAATTAGGTAAAATTTGGACTACTACAAGTAAATTGTAGGTTGCTTTGAAAGTTTTATGAAAAATCTCTTGGAGGTACCCATCAGGGGGGGTCAATAAATATATATCAAAAACCACCGAGAGTTTTGACGACAGGTTCATCTTCTTGCTAAGATTTTGCATCCTAACCGTTTAATGAAATTAGGTCAAAATGAGCTACAAGTAAGCGTGATAGATTGATCTTGAATTAAATGTCATTTCAGAGGTAGATGGGTGCATCTTCTAGTAGTAAGCAGTGTCGTGGGTGTGAGTGTCCAACTATCAGGAAAGAACATTCTCAATTTTCCGAGTGTGATGACGAGACCGTTCTCTCCCGTAAAGAAATTGCGAAGAATATTGGATCCCAATGCCACAAGCCAAGTTTTCACACATATATAGTGGACCAACAACATGTTGTACTTATGATTTCCCGTGGTTTATGAGTTCTCAAACTCCCTAGCTAACTTCACCCACTTGAATGACTTTATGTCGATTTATTAAAATTAGATCAAATTTGAACTACTACAAGTAAATTGTAGGTTGCTGTGAAATTGTAGGCCACATACTAGGCGTTATAAAGGTGTGCTTTGTGGGAGTAGTATATTTCTTTTCTTATACATATGCTCACCTCTATCCACGTGATGCAAATGCTGAGAGAATAACATGTTGGCAGGGGAAGATGGCAGCAACGAAGAGGAGTTGAAGGCGGTTCCATGTCAGAGCAAAGTTATGATGGGTTCCTGACAAGAGGTACTCATGCGGCCTTACAATGTACACTCTACTAGTAGTAAATTCTAGGACCTATGCACCCAAAACAAATCATGTGTTTTCTCTCTCCTTTGATATCCTCCATCTCTCCTCCCTTTTCCCCTCGCGCACCGGCCTAGCTGATCTCTCCCTCGTTCACAGCGTGGCGTTGCGCACGTGTGCCTTGGTACAATGGCTCTGTGTCTCTGGCTTGTTCGGCAGCCGCACATTGTTGTGGAGTAGGGATGAGGAGTACATAGGAAGGAAACCATTTTGGTCCTTGGCGACACAAAAATTCGAACTTTTCCGGTTTTCGAAATTTTCACTTGCTTCCCAAACATCAAGAGGGAAGGTTATTCAAAAGGTCTTTTGAATAAACCAAGATAAAACACACAATTTGTTTTGCGTGCATAGGTCCTAAGAAATTTACTACTAGTAGAGTGTACACTATAAGGCGGCGGGAGTACCTCATTTGAGGAACCCATCACAACTTTGCTCTGACATCCAACCGCCTTCAACTCCTATTATTCTCTCTTCGCTGTTGCCTCTTCCCTGCGTACATTTTATTTTCTCAGCATGTACATCGCATGGACAGAGGTGAGCATATGTCTAAGCAAAGAAATACTTCCTCCATTTCATAATATAAGATGTTTTAGCTTTGTGAAGATAATATATTTAGACACCTTTAATGTGTAGGTTCATAGAGGTTCACTCTGAATCTACACACTTAAACATGACTAGATACATAACCTTCACAAACCTAAAATTTCTTATATATTGAAACTGAGGGAGTAATACTTATTGTCCTACGAGTAAGCTCCACCGTTTAGACAGTGTCTAAATGAGATGATCAGTGGGACCTACTAAACTAAAGATATTAACTTTGCATAGGAGTTTTATAGCTTGGTCATACACTGCCAAGTAGGCCCATTCTTTGCTTTTTTCCTTAGGGCATCCGCATTGTGTAAAGAAACACGCCTATGTGGCATCCGCTAAGGTTCACCTTATACATTGTGTAGAAAATAAAGTTGCCTCAAGCTTCTGGGTTGCCCATAGAGAATAGAAACATCATTTCCTCTCTCTCCTCTCTCTTGCATGGAGCAATATGACAAACTACATGGGTCCTATCTTGTGGCAAATGTTGACCTTATACATTGTGGTAATTTCCATATAAGTCGAGTGGGTCCTACATTACGGATGCCCTTAGACACTCGTGCCTTCTACTCCCCTCCCCATCGCGCTAGACTCATGGGTCCTAAACTATGATGTGGATATGGACATGACCTTGATCGGTCGCTCAAGCCAATTTGTCATTATGCAAATACTAGTCAGTGCTAGCATTTTTCAAAACTATCGTTAGCCTATGATATTCATCGCCTAGGTTCCTTAAGAAGAATTTTGGAAATTTTCAAGAGTAATAGTCTATCACGCTCACATGTATTCAAGTTTGACCTAACTTTGTTTTATCGGCATAGAGTCATTTAAGTGCGTGGAGCTTTGGCTTGGAAGTTTGAAAAATCCTTAAACTTGGGAAACTGTAAGAAAGAATTGTCCACTTTGTACGAAAATTTGTTGGGGGCATTCTTTGTTCTTTAATTTATTCTCTAGTAAAATACTTGGAAAACTTACTTCACGGTATGGCCTACTATACCATGTACTCTGTGTGAATTTTCTTGGGTTCAAAGGCAAATGACCAAGGTCATGGACATACTCTATATATCTTCATCAATATAATGACGGTTTGTCCATATTTTGGTATAGGTTGGTGCATGTTATCATGGTAAAGAAGTAAAAGTTTTTTTTATTATGAAGTATGGTTAATATGGCTAAATTAGAGTTCATAGCATGTGCCATTTATTTACTAGTACATAAAGTGGGTGGATAAATTACATGTTATATTTTCCAGGCTTAATTTTCTACCTAATTTAACCCACTCAGACGACTTTCCATCGATTTGTCGAATTAGGTGTAATTTAATAATCTACAATAAGCGTGTGAGAGAAAGTTCAATAGTATAAACGAGTCTTAGGTATAACAAAGTGACACATCATTTACTGTCAGCATATACAATACCTAGCGATTAAACTATACAACATCTAGCATTATGATGCAATAACCTCGGCAAAAAGCAAGAAGATTAAACGTGAATAAAATGAAAAACCTTTCTATGTCCACTTGAAAAATCCTAAAACTTGAGAATTGTAAGAAAACATGGTACACTTTGTCTAAAAATTGCGGTGGTGGCATTCTTTATTTATTTTTTGGAACTATAGGTCATGGAGGAGCGAGATGCTTCTGTTATTGCGCTAGGGTTTGTTGTCGTCACAAGGTGGTTGGAGGACCTTTTTGTAATTATTGTAACCTTTGAGCCTTTTTGTACTTGTGTTGATGATTATTTTGAATTCCGGAACATAAAAAATGGTTGATGGAAGTATATCGGTGTGCCGTACCAAGGCACACGTGCGCAGCACCACACTGTGGACAAGGAAGAGACAAGCGGGACTGTGCACCCACGCCTGCAAAGAAGAGATCGATGAACGATGGATGGTGAAAGGAAGAAAAGGAGAGAGGAAACACAACTTGTTTTGTGTGCATATTACTAGTAGTAGGTCCATACATTTACTACTAGTGGAGTGTACCCTAGACCTCGTGTCAGCAGCCCATCATAGCTTTGCTCTGACATCACACCGCCTTCAACTCCTCCTCTGTGCTGCTCTCGTGCTGCCTCTTTTTTTGAAAGTCTCGCGCTGCCTCTCTCTTGTTCTCTTACTTGTGTAGCTCAAGTTTGAATTTTTTTCGTTAAATTGCCAATATGCAAAATCTTAGCAAGAAGTTAAACCTGTTGTCCAAACTATCGGTGGTTTCTGATATATTAATTGACCCCCGATGGGTACCTCCAAAAGCTTTTTCGTAGAACTTTCAAAGAAACCTATGATTTACTTGAAGTTCAAATTTGAAAAATTAAGCAGTATATAATAAGATAGGAAAATATCACAAATTCATATTCAGTAGCACTTGACAGATTCAGTAGCATTTCAAAGGGACCGATTCAACAATACAGACACTGAAATTCAATAGTAGTACAGAGAGAATCAGTTCTTGTTTCAGCTCTCAAAAACTTGGCATATGATGAGTTTGCCCTTTTTCTCCGAACACACTCCATCACTAGAGCAAGAAAAACTGACAATCAAGTCTGCATTTGTGTGCATACCTTGTTCTTACACCAATGCATGTGTGACCAACATATATGCAACCCAACAAGACCAGGCCTCATCTAGATTGTGACAAGGCCATGTTTCAAAATAAAATAAAAACAATCTACTTCCATTGATCAAAACAATTACCAGTACAATAGTATTAGTTCTACAAAATACTTTAATAATAGCAACATCAGAACATTTGAGAGATTCGGTACCTTTTGAAAGATTTAGCAGTACAGACCATATTCTGCACTCAATATGAAAAATTCCCAGTACATAGGAATTATTACAAAATATATTAGCAGTAGCAGAACTCCATACAAAATACTCAGTAGAAGTACCTTAATCTAGCTAGGAACGATTACATGTCGCATCATATACTCCAAACATGCATGAGATAAAAGAGAGAGGTCAGAATCACCACAAGATTTGTATGCCAACGATTTAGCATGTCCAAGTGATGGTCAGGTAGTGCTTGCTTTCCAGCCTGGCACGCTTCTCTCGTTTTACCATCATCTGTGGATCCTCATAATAGGCTTTCGCCTGTTCACCCTCAGCAAGATAGATGTAAAATTCATGGATCTTTCCAGCAATTTCCACCAATCCGATTATGAAGGGAATTTTCCATTAACATAAATAATGTAATTAATATTAGAACAGAGGGACTAGAAAATTATAGATAGTAGTACATTCATATTAGGATCATCAGGAGAATATTAAGATGTGATAACTCACAATGGGTTGATGTCATCGTCAATCCAATATTGGAACTCCATGAGGAACTCCGACCAACAATTGAGGAGCTTGACAATAAGCCTGTGGCACCAACAGGTAATGGTTGAGTGCATCTAGCGCGGCTTCAGCTGGCGGCTCCACAATCTTTGGCTCAAAATAAAACTCGAGCTGATAGAACCCACGAAAAGAGACCAATGACGACATCCTCACCTCGTACTCCTCCAATTCCCACACCGCCGACCATACACGACCGATAGACAAGACAATCTCCATGCTATGCCCATCAATCTGGCTGATGAACAACGTTCTGGTCTTCCCGATGACGATGAAATTTGTTCTCCACGAGCCCCCTATAGGCACCATCTTAGACATGTCCCATTGTTTGATGTTGTAGAGGACTGTGGGCATCTCAATCGAGTGGGTGGATTTGAGGTGCAGATACAACGTTAATTTGTTGCCAACCCACTTGCATCCTAGCTTCGTGCAGATAAACGGGTTGTGGATGCAGGAGATCATATGGGCATAGTGTTTTTTGAAGGAGATCACTTTTGAGCAGTTGTAATTCGGGCAGCTGTAACCTTATCCACTGGTGACTTGGCGGTGTAGCTCCTTGGAGCATGCGGCTAGCCGGACAGCACTTTTAGCGTCTAGACACTCAGCAATTTTGTTGACGACATCGTCGCCGACCTTGCTAAAGCCACTGCATCGCTGGATCTCCCTTGAACATCTCCAAATTTTGTACAGATGATCCACCATCACGGCCAGGAGGATTGGGGGCGAGGGAAGATCTATGTAGAACTGTTTGGGGTTTTTGGAGGAGAGGGGTGGTGGTAAAGAAGGAGTGATGCAGCGGGCGAGATGGCGAGGAAAATGTGTGAACTGCGTGGTGGACAGGATCCCAAATGCGGCAAGGTGGCATCAGCGAGTGGGGATAAACTAAATGGAGATGGGGAAGATGTGATGGCTCTTTTAAAGAGGTTTTTCTTTTCTTGTAACAAATTAACCATGTCACCTCCTGGCGCAATATAGTATCGTCGCGTCGGTTTGAGAAGACACATTATTTACTTACATGTTCTATTGTAGTAAGTAGGAGTATTACTCTACCTCCGTCCCGAGGAATAAGGTATCCTTGTTTTGCGTGTTTTTTCTTTGACTAAGATTTACCCTAAATATATAAAGAATATTGGTACAAAATTAGCATTATTCAAAAGTATTACTCTACCTCCAACAATACTTAATTTTAGACAAAGTAATCAAGTGTATTAGTTACTCTATTTATTTGGTCATATTTTACACAATGTAATCAAGTATGTATCTTCTCGGCACCCGTGCACACACCTGCCAGTTGATCTCTCCCTTGTCCGCAGTGTGGCGCTCATCACATGTTCCATGGTTAGGGTTGCGAGTGGGATCCCGCAAAAGTCCCTCTTCTAGTTCATTTTGAAGTTTCTATAGGAGTACTTCAAAATAAACTAGAAGCAGAACTTTCGCGGGATGCCGCTTTCAACTCTAGCCATGGTACGATGGCTCTGTGTCTACATATAATGTGTTTACAGCTATGTTCAGTTGTTGTGCATAAGAAGGAACCACTTTGGGCCTAGGGTTGGGCGGCGGCAAAATGTAGTCTCAAATCAAACTTTTCGAGTTTTGATTTTTTCACTTGCTTCGTCCCAAACATCGTCATGGAAGGTTATTCCAAAGATCGACACTCGCAATAGATATTGTAATTGATATGTATACATATATATATATATACACACATCCCTTCGCATTTGATGCACTTCATCAGTAAGATCTGGCAAAAGTGAGCACCACGCTGATTTCCTCTTTGTTCAGCAAGTTGTTGTTCTAGTACAAACGGTATGCCTCAGCTAGTGGGTGGAGAAGGAGATCTAATCCCGACTGTTTTTCCATGCTTATTTTCAGGTCCCTTTATACTAAAATATGGGTTGGGTGTAACTTTCTCTTTTTTGAGGTCCTTGATGTAACATGTACACTTATACTAACCATGTTAAGTTGTTAACTGAAGCATCTCGCACCTTCTAGGCCAAACCTAGTTGAAAAGGTGCCACCGCTCCATGTTTCAAACAAAGTGGACCATGTTTTCTTATAACTTCCTAGTTTTAGAATTGTTGAAGTTTCCTACCTAGGTAACTTCCCCCACTTAGAGGACTTTATACCGATTTAACGAATTTTTGTCAGATATGAACTAAAGTAAGCGTGATAGGTTGCTCTTAAATTTTACAGATACCGTTTGTTGGTACCAATGTTGTCAATATATTGAGAACCATCATGATATTTGAAAATGCAATTAACTTCGTGCTAAGAATATGCATGCCTAAAAATTTGATAATGTTTTGAAGATATTGAAATAAAACAAAGAATAAACCAAATACTTTCATGTGGCATCCTCTTATGCGTATTGCTCACCATAAAAAAAATCAGAAATAAGTGCTTGACACTTCTTTTCAAAAGAAAAAACGGCTATGTTGCTTCACAATTTCCATACCACTATATAGTGTACGAATAACTTCAAACATCAGCAGTTGGATATAGATTGGCAAAACCCGACATTGTTGACCATTTGATCTCTTTCGGTATATTTGATTATGTCATGTCTAGCATATAGAAGATTCCATTGTTGGCCACTAGCACCATGAATATACTATGCACAGAAAGTATAGAGAATATGATTCTGAATGCCACATGCCAAGTTTCCAGATATAGTGGACAATGTTTTACGTATGATTCCCAAGTTTTATGAGTTTTCAAAGCTTCTGAGCTAACTCGGCCCACTCAAATGACTTTATGTCTCTTTTAACAAAATCAGGTCATATTTGAACTAGAAGCTCTAGAAAGTGGTAGATTGCTATCGAAGTTCTACAAAAAGCTTTTGGAGGTACCCATCAGACAATTAATATATTGAAAACAATCGGGATATTTGACCAATTCAACTTGTTGCTAAGAATCTGTATCTTGACAATTTTGAACCCGTTTTGAAACAATCACATGTAATAAAGAAAAACAAAAAAAACAAATATTTATACATGGCATCCTATCACGTCAAGTGTATAGTCTGCCAGGAAACTGATAACCATGGGATTTGACAACTTTTGGAAACCAGCCCCGTGAAATTGTCCCACCATGTATGAATATTATTTGGTCTCAACCCTGTTGACCAAAAAAGGTGATGGCCATATCAACATCACAGTTAGTGTATCGTTCCCACATTAATTTGGTATATGTGTGCATCTTGATGTAGTAGGCAATGTTGTCTGTGGGAGTCTCAACATTGGGCCTGTTTGATTCACGGGATAGGAAAAACAAAGGAATAGGAAAAACACACTATTATTAGAATGTCATGTCCAGTTGAATCCTACAAGATTTGGAGCCTACGAGAATTTTCTTAAAGAAGTGTTTGATTCACAGGAAAGTAAAGGAATTATAACATGAGGTTGAGGTAGATTCTTCTTAAAATTTTATAGAAGACATGTGCATGGCGTCCTTTTGCATGTATCACATGCCATGAAAAATGATAAACTTGAGTTTTGACAACTTTTGAAAAACCAGGTTCACAAAATTGTCCTGCAATACGTATGAACAGGTTTCGAGTCGAACGACCAAGGTCAATGCCATATCGTATGATACACATCATAAATTATGGTAATTTCCCCATATTATGTAGATTGGTGCATCTTGGCATGGTAAACAATAGTTTTCCAAGGGGAGTTTCCAAGAAGTATCATGAAAAGAGACGATCTCAATTTTCCAAGTGATGGGATTTTTTTGATAGAACTGGAACATTGTTTTCCATAAAGCAAATAGTAGTACTAGGAAAAAGATGGATTGAAATGGAGGGGAAAAACGAAGAGCTATTGTAGAAGAGATTATGGGGTTAGAGAAGGAAGCCAAAGGCAGTAGCGAAGAGGTGTTGAAGGCGGTTCGATGTTAGAGAAAAGTTATGAAAAAAAGATAGACATAGAGCCACCGTAGTACCATGGTACACGTGCGCAGCGCCACGCTGTGGATGAGGAAGATATCAGCTGGAGGATGGACATGATGCAGGAAAGGTGAGAGTAGTACACAATTTATTTTCCTTGCATAGAGGAGGAGTAGCACACTGTAAGGCTGCAAGAGTGAGCACCACGCTGATTACCTTTGTTAAGCAAGTAAAAGTTCTAGTACTCGGGTTCGTACGAAGAGTATGCCTCGGCTAGTGGGTGGAGAATGCGATCCAGACTCGACTGCTTTTCCATGCTTATTTTCAGGGCCCTTTGTATTAAATATGTGGACTTGGATGTAATTTTCTCTTTTTAGGTCCTTAATTGATGTAACACGCACTTCCACTGACCGTGTTAAGTTGTTAACTGGAGCATCTTTCTCCTTCTAGGCCCACCCTCATGTTGAAAAAATTCCACCACCCCACATTTTAGAAAAAGTGGACAATGCTTTTCTTACAATTCCCTAGTTTTAGCATTTTTCAAGCTTCCTACCTAATTTCACCCATGGACTTTATGTCGATTAACGAAATTAGGTCAGATATGAACTACAAGTAAGCGCGATAGGGTTTGCTCTTGAATTTTACAAATGTCATTTTAAGGTACCAATGATGTCAATATACCAAGAACCAGCACGGGTTTTGAGAAACACAAGTAACTTCATGCCTACAAATTCAATAATATTTTGAAGACATGGAAATAAAACAAAGAAATTATAACAAGCCAAATAATTTCATGTGGTGTCCTCTTACGTGTATTACTTGCCAAGGTTACCGTTTTCATGGCACGCAGTGCACACGACATGATAGGTCATCATGCGTGAATATTTTCTTTTTTCTTTTTTCTTTATTTCATTAAATCGGAAAAAGTCACTCAAGTGTGCGAAGTTAGCTAGGAAGCTTGAAAAATCCTAGTACTAAAAACATGGGAATTATAACCACATGGTTTACTCTGTCTGATAATTGGGCTATGTCATTTTCTTTTAACTTCAGAGTGTGTTTTGAGGTTTGCGCGTACTAGCGTTTATCGTGCTAAAGAATGGAAAAGGAGATCCTACAGTTAGCAATGTTTTGATTTGCCAGTCTTGATCCAACAGTCAATGTTCAAAGTTAATTTGTACACTATATGTAGTGGTATGGTATTATAAGAGATAAGACAAGATAAAGGAAAGATAAGAAGTACTGTGAATGGCCGATCTAATGGTAGGTCTCATAGGAGCGAGGTGCTTGAGAGTTAACACGGTTGGTGGAAGTACAAGTTACATCAAGGACCTCATAAAAATTGAAAATTGCATCCAAGTACATCCATTTAGCACAAGGACCCTAAAACTGAGCAATGAAGTTTGTGTTTTGAGGTTTGCGCATAGTAGCATTCATCGTGCTAAAGATTATCAGCAAAATCTTTTTAGATGCTAAGAATGGAAAAGAAGATCCAACGGTTAGCAATGTTTGGATTTGCTAGTCTTGATCCAACGGTCAATGTTCAAAGTTAATCTATACACTATATGAAGTAGTATGGTATTGTAAGAGATAAGACAAGATAAAGATAAGATAAGAAGTATTGTGAATGGCCGATCTAATGGTAGGTCTCGTAGGAGCGAGGAGTTTAAGAGTTAACACGGTCGGTGGTAGTACAAGTTACATCAAGGACCTCATAAAGAATGAAAATTGCATCCAAGTCCATGCATTTAGCACAAGGACCCTGAAACTGATCAATGAAGTGTGTGTTTTGAGGTTTGCGCATACTAGCGTTCATCATGCTAAAGACTATCAGTAGAATTTTTCTAGATGCTAAGAATGGAAACAAAGATCCAATGGTTATTAGCAATGTTTGGATTTGCCAGTCTTGATCAAACGGTCAATGTTTCGTACAATGTATAGTGATGGTATGGTATTGTAAGAGATAAGAAAAGATAAAGATAAGATAAGAAGTATTACGAATTGCCGATCTAATGGTAGGTCTCATAGGAGCGAGGTGCTTGAGAGTTAACATGGTGGGTGGAAGTACAAATTACATCAAGGACCTCATAAAAATGATAATTGCATCCAACTCCATGCATTTAGCATAAGGACCCTAAAACTGAGCAATGAAGTGTGTGTTTTGAGGTTTACGGATACTAGCGTTCATCATGCTAAAGACTATCAGTAGAATATTTCTAGATGCTAAGAATGGAAAAGAAGATCCAACGGTTAGCAATGTTTGGATTTTCTAGTCTTGATCCAACGGTCAATGTTCAAAGTTAGTACACTATATGCAGTTGTATGGTATTGTACGAGATAAGACAATATAATAATAAGATAACACTAGAATAAAAGTTTCCTTCCGCAACGACTTGGCCCGACGGTCATCGTAGAAGGTCTTCTAGTTTCACGGCCCTCTACTACGACGGAACCTCTAAAAACATGGAGGAAGCTCGGCTGGTGCATGGCAGAAGCAATATTTTTGTTTCCTCGCGCGATGTAGACTTGCCGAAGTCATTTGAGGCATGTGGGTCCTAGACGTCTGTGTCTCTACCGGACCATACTTTTCAGATGCGCCTCCCATATTTGAACTCGATAACGTTGCTCGATGCGTCTGCCATTTAGTCAAGCTGCTGGGTCCCACATGTCAGCCTCTCATTAGAAGAATCATGTGTATGATGGAATTTTTTTCCTTTGCTCAGGCTACCCTTTTCCAAAGTTGATAGTGTTACTTGATACATCTACCATTTAATCAGGCTGCTGGGACCCACATGTCATCCTCTCATTAGAAGAAATGTGTGTATGATGGAATTTTTCCTTCGCTCGTGCTACCCTATTCTGAAGTTGATAGCGCTGCTCGATGCATCTACTGTTTAATCAACCTCTTGGGCCTCACATGTCATCCACTCATTAGAAGAAACATGTGTATGCTGGATTTTTTGCCCTCGGTCGCGCCTTCGTCTTCTGAACTTGATAGTGTTGCTCGCTGCATCAGTCGTTTATTCAGGATGGTGGGTCCCCTTTGTAGCCTTATTTTAGAAGAATCGTGTGTATGATGGAATTGTTTCTTCTCAAGCGCTACCCTGTTCCGAACAAGATAGTGTTGCTCGACGAATCTGCCATTTGCTCATGCTACTGGGTCCCCCATTTCAGCCTCTTATTACAAGAAACATGTGGATGCTGAACTTTTTTCTCGCTCACACCTCCCTGTTTCGAACTAGCAACGTTGCTCGATGCAGCATCTGTATAAGGTCATGCTTCTAGGTCCCAGCTATCAGCCTCTCTGTAAATGAAACGTGCGTATGATGGACTTTTTTTGGCCATGTCCGCTGTTTTGACCTTGGGAACTTGCTGGGTCCCAGCTGACAACCTCTATTTGAAAGAAACGTGTGTATGTTGGACTGTTTTTTCGGGTCCCAGATGTTAGTCTCAGAGTACAAAAAAATGCTCATAAGGGCTGAATTAAAAAGATTCTGGGCTAACTCGGGGAAGATGCCCTGTCCGTCATGGCTTATATTCCATGGGCCCACTTCTAAATTGAATGGGCTATGGTCATGGCCACAAGACCACGAAAACGCTGAATTAGAGGGTTTTGCGCTATGCTTGGCGCTGATAGGCTAATTTCATGGGCTATGCTTGGGCCTGCTAGGTTTGACATGTCAGCTTCTCTGTAAGTGCAACATGTGTATGATGGACTTTTTTTCTAGCCATGTCCATTGTTTTCTCCATGGTAGCCGTGTATGGTCTTACTGCTAGGGCCCTTATGTCAGCCTCTCTGGTATGTTCTGGCTCGTGGGTCCCTGATGCAGCCTTATATGTTCTGTTTGGTGGGTCCCTGATGCCAGCCTCTCTGCACAAGTATTTTAAATTTTTTTCAAACCCACCCTCAAAAATAAACTCGAGGGATATTGCAGGCTGGTGGGTCTGTGATATCAGCCTCTCGATAATGTGATATTGCTAGAAGAAAAAAAATGTAAACCCAAAACACACACACAAACAAACAGGCGATTCGAACAAAAGACCTTTAATCAAATAAACTTAAACTGAGTGTGTTCCCACTACAACAAAGATATTTATAGAAAAATATCATAGAACGAATTAAAAAGAGTTTGGCTATTCTACATAGGCTGCTCTACGTGGGTTATACTCTACAGGCTATGCTCCATGGGCTTCTTTCTCAAATTTCACTGGGCTGTGCTCAGCAGTCCCCTGAGTCCTAAAATGCCGAATTAATATGTTCTCGGCTATGCTCCATGGGCTCCTTTCTCAAATTTCACTAGTCTGTAGTCAGTAGTCCCCTGACCCTAAAAATATCGAATTAAGATGTTCTGGACTAAAGAGGGCCTGATGAGCTACTCGATTTCTTCTCTTGGTTAATAAAAATTGCATTGTGATGTGCTCGGCCAGATTCGAAACAAAGACCTTAGAGAGGGAGGGGAAAAGCGACAATTCTTTTTGCCAGATACTCATGTTAAAATTTAGAAGTGTAGAATAAGATAAAAAATTATCAATAGATCCGAAGTTCATATTCAACAGCACTTGACCAATTCAATAGCATTTCAAAAGTGACAAATTCAGCAATACAGACACTAAAATACAATAGCAGTACATAGATAACCAGTTCTTTTGTCAGCTCTAAAAACCTTGTCGCGCAATCAGTTTGCCCTTTTCACCAGACACACTCGACCATTGGAGCAAGAAAAAATGACGATTGAGTCTACTTTGACTACCTTCTTCTCACATCAATGCCTGTATGACCCCCGTATGCAACCCAAAATGCCCAAGTCTCGTCTAGATTGTGACAAGGCCATGTTCCAAAAGAAAAGCAAGACTATCCACTGCCCTTGATTTAAACAAGTACCAGTACAACAGTATATCCACAAAATTCTTTAGTAATAGCAATGACAGAACATTTGAGAGATTTAGTAGCTTTCCTGCTTGAAATTCAATAGTAGTACAGAGATAATAAGTTCTTGTTCCATCTCAAAAACCCTTGGTGCACGATCTGTTTGTCGTGTTCTCCAAACAGGCCCGATCATTGGAACAAGCAAAACTGATGATCAAGTCTGCTTATGGGTGAATACCACCTCATTTCGTCAATGACTGTGTGACCCCCCATATGCAACCCAAAATGCCCAAGACTCATCTATATAATTGTAACAATACTAGGTTTCAAAAGGAAAGCAAGACAATATGCTGCACTTGATCTAAACAAGTAACAATACATCACTATTAGTTCAACAAAATACTTTGGTAATAGCAACGACAGAACAAAGGCAAAGCAAGATCATCTTCTCCCCTTAACCTAAACAAGTACTACTAGTATATAGTACAAAATACTCTGAAGTACAAGAACTACTACTATACTAGTACTACTATGCATCCAAAATCCACCCTCCAACACACTGGGATTGATGCATATTGAGTAATGCAGTTCCTGGGTAATATGAGATGGTTCATGGAACAACCAAAATGAATGCTTTTTCCTCAGGATGATGCCCGACACTGCCCAGCTCCTAGGCATGGAGGAACTGCAGATTACACCGGTCCAAAACCCCATCTCTACTGTCAGGTAATAGGCAGTGATCAGCACATTGTACAAGGGTGACGAACACGTGTCCGGTTCACATTCAGCAGTACATGATAGATTCAGCAGCAATTTAAAGGGACTGATTCAACGGTGGCAGAAAATGACCAAAAGAATTGACAGATTCAGCAATGCCAACATTGAAATTCAATGGATGAACAACAATGCGGCAAGGCCAAGTTTCAAAAGGAAAGCGAGACCATGCATTTTCTCCTCTCGATCTGAATAAGTCCCAGTACATAGGTATTACTACAAAATAGATTAGCAGTAGCTGAACTCAATACAAAATACTTAGTAGAAGTGTAGAACTACCAGCTTACACTAAGCTAGGAACCAGTACATGTCCCATCATACATACTCGAAGAAAAGAGAATGCTTCAGCATGTCAAAGTGTTGGTCGGGCTGCACGCTTGATTTCCTTCCTGGGACACGTCTCTTGTTTCATTGTCGCCTATCAGCCTCTAGGTCAGCAGCATACATGTAAAATTCATACGACAAACCAGGAAATTCGGGATTCTTAATTTCGGCAATTCCAATTACAAAGGGAATCTGCCACCAACATAAACTAGCTAATTAGTACAACATTACATACACTCATAGTAGGATCATCACAAGAGGATTAAGATGTGATATCTCACCGGTGAATCTTGTTGGACAACAGGTTCAATAGTATGCTAATAAAGCTGCGACTTGGACAGAAAATACGTGAGCAATTCTTGTGTGACGTTGTCCGGTGACGGCCTAATCGTTGTCTCGGATGACCTCATTACTACAACCTGATTGAAACTAGTGAACAAGACCAACGACCAAAACCTCACCTCATACAACGGCGATTTGCACGCTGCTGACTTGACTGGCCTGACGGACAAGAGCAAGTCCATGCTATGCCCGTCAATTTGGGCGATGAATAGCTTGCCCTTCTTCCCGATGCCGATGACCTCAGCTCTGAGCGAGCTCGATGCACAAACCGGCATAGCCAGGTCCAATTTCTTGGGGCTGTATCTGGGCACTTTCATCCAGTGGGCAGATATGAGGTGCTCGACGAACACTTTCTAGGCACCCGTGAACTCGCATCCTTGCTCCGTGCAGACACACCAGCAGTAGTTGTACATGATCTTGTGGTTGTAGATGTCCTTGTAGGAGACCAAAGTCCAGCAGACGTCGTTGGGGCATTGATGTCTATGCATGCTTCTATTCTTGTAGACAGTGTTGGGCCTCCAAGTGTAGAGGTTTGTAGAACAACAGGAAGTTTCCCTTAAGTGGATCACCGAAGGTTTATCGAACTCAGGGAGGAAGTGGTCAAAGGTATCCCTCTCAAGCAACCCTGCAATCAAGATACAAGAAGTCTCTTGTGTCCCCAATACACCCAATACACTTGTCGGGTGTATAGGTGCACTATTTCGGCGAAGAGATAGTGAAATACAAGTAATATGGATGATTATAAGTGGTAATTGCAATCTGAAATAAGAGTGGCAGCAAGCAAACATGTAATAGGACTAATTGTAAACGGTGTTTCAATGTTTATAAACAAGGCCTAGGGATCATACTTGGGGTGACATGCATGGCATCCCCAAGCTTGAGCTTTTGTCCATACTTCATCTCATCACATTATTCTTCCCTACACTTGAAAATTTCCTTCATACAAAACTTCACACAATCTTCATTAGCAACATTAGTGTATTGAAGATAGTAAGTCTTTGGGTTTAGTTTCAACACAAGTAAAAGTTCCATTAAAACACAAGCTACTGTATCAATTCCTTCTAAAAGCTCAAGTAATTGGCAAGAACTCAAAGAGAAAGAGATTAAGAGGCAAATGCAAATAATGGCAGAAATCTGTCAAAACAGACCATCAGGTAAGAACCAATTTTTTTCGAAGACCTTCTATTGCTGAAATCTAAAAGTGTTAAACTAATGAAAGTTAGATAATAACATGGGGCAGAAGCACAAAAAATTACAGCTTAATCCGACGTACAAGGATTTTTCACCAATTTTTACAGTGAAGCACAAAAATCTGTTTCGGGACAACAACTTTCCCAAGTCTTACTTCTCTCTCATTAGAGGTTATTCTTGGCACAAAAACCAAACAAAAAGGATTAGGAGAGGTTATTACAAAGGCAATAACTTCCAAGACTCAACAAAACAAAAATAAACTGAAAGTAAAAATATAGTGGGTTGTCTCCCAAAAGCTCTTTCTTTATAGCCATTAAGATAGGCATGATAATTTCGATGATGCTCACATAAGAAATATAAATTGAAGTAAAAGAGAGCATCAAGAAGCAAATATGGAAAAAAATTAAGTCTCACCCACTTCCTATGAAAAATAATCTTGTAAAGAAACAAGTCATGAAAGCACAAAGCAACAAGCATACGAAAGCTAAACAAGTGCAACTTCAAAAAATTTAACATAAAGAGGGGAACTTAATATTGTTGAGACACATAAAACCATGTTTCCCTCTCTCATAATAACTTTCAGTAGAATCGTGAATAAAATTAACAATATAACTATCACATAAAACATTCTTATCATGAGCCACATGCATAAAATAATTAATACTCCCCACATAAACATAGTCATTCTTATTTATTGTAGTGGGAGCAAATTCAACAAAATAGCTATCATTATTATTCTCATCACCATCATCATCAAATATCATAGGCATATTGTAATCATAATTAATTTTCTCCTAAAAAGTAGGTGGACTGAAAATATCATACTCATCATTGTAATCATCATATATTGGAGGTATAGTATCATCAAAGTAAATTTTCTCCTTCGTGCTTGGGGGACTAAAAATATCATGCTCATCAAAACCAGCTTCCCCAAGCTTTGACTTTTCCATAGCATTAGCAATAATGGTGTTCAAAGAATTCATGTTAATAACATTGCTATTAGCATGCAAATAAAGTTCCATAGGTTTTCTAATTTTCTCTTCAAACACTTCATGTCCTAACTCAATATAAATACTATAAAGCTCTCTAATTTTGTTGTTGTTTTCCATTAAGCCTAACTAGTGAAAATAAAAACAAGAAACAAAAAGATATAATTGCAGAATCTAAAGGAAATAACTTCGAGCACTCACACACCAGTGACGGTACTAGAAGATAGCTTAGTAGCCAGAAGATGTGAGTAAATTTTACCTTACCTCCCCGGCAATGGTGCCAAAAATAGCTTGATGTCTACGCACGCTTCTATTCTTGTAGACAGTGTTGGGCCTCCAAGTGCAGAGGTTTGTAGAACAACAGGAAATTTCCCTTAAGTGGATCACCCAAGGTTTATCGAACTTAGGGAGGAAGTGGTCAAAGGTATCCCTCTCAAGCAACCCTGCAATCAAGATACAAGAAGTCTCTTGTGTCCCCAACACACCCAATACACTTGTCGGGTGTATATGTGCACTAGTTCGGCGAAGAGATAGTGAAATACAAGTAATATGGATGATTATAAGTGGTAATTGCAATCTGAAATAAGAGTGGCAGGAAGCAAACATGTAACAAGACTGATTGTAAACGGTGTTTCAATGTTTAGAAACAAGGCCTAGGGATCATACTTTCACTAGTGGGCACTCTTATATAAATATCTTCTCTTCATTATTCTACCCTGAACTACTCTTTGGTTGGACAATGTAAGGCTATATCAGCACACCTTAAAGTTCGCATTCCCCATCTAGATAACCCCTCACTATCACCTTGAGTGCTAGATGGTTCCAACAAACACCACAATCTCATAAAGACATCCAACTCAAATTATACTCATGATAAGTATTTCTATAACCTTAGCCAAAGTGCCACACGGTGTGCACACTTTCAATTTCACACACATGGGGATAAGCAGAGATTAATTAAAGCACTTGAGTAGCAGAATAGATCTATAGATTACAAAGCTCATGATCTCAATAAGATCATGCATACAGAGAGATATGAACACATAGCTACCGGTAAAACCCTTAGCCTCGAGAGAGAACTACTCCCTCCTCATCATGGGAGTCAGCAACAGCGATGGAGATGGCGGCGGAGTCGATGGAGATGGCTCCGAGGGCACTTCCCCATCCCGGCAGGGTGCCAGAATAGATACTTCTGTCCACCGAATCTCCTCTTTGGTGGTGGCGGCGCTGTGGAACTTTTCGTGGAATTCTGATCTTGTACTTAGGGTTTTCATCCCGGGAGGCTTTTATAGGAAAAGGGGCGATGTCAGAGGGTGGACCAAGGGCCCACACCACCTGGTGGCGCGGCCAGGGGGACTCGCGCCACCACATGGTGTGGCCAGCCCTTGGCCCTCCTCCGTCTCTGCTTTGGGCTCCATCTCGTGTCGGAAAAAATCGGAACTTTGGCTTTTGTTTCGTCCAATTCCGAGAATATTTCTTTTTTCGCTTTTCTGAAACCAAAAACAGCAAAAAACAGACAACTGGCACTGTGGCATCTTATTAATAGGTTAGTTCCAAAAATGTATAAAATACCTCAAGTGTGAACAAATCATAAGAAAGTAGATATAAAACAAGCATGGAACATCAAAAATTATAGATACGCTTAGAGATGTACCTGCCTTTCCTACCATAGTGTAAAATGCGTAACCTCATGGCATGGGCTTGTCTATGGTGGGAGTGGAGCACAAACGGAATTATAGCAAACTCGCAACTAGGGACCACGTAGTTCCATGGGACTACATCAGCATGCATAGAACATGAAGACATATTTGGTTGGACATGCCATACCAATTTTTTCTGTCACCAACATAAAGTAATTAATTAGTACGACATTACATATATTCATATTAGGATCATCACAGGAAGATTTATATGTGTTAACTCACTCTTGGTTGATATTCTTGTAATCTAGGGGAATTCTGACAACATCTTGAGAAGCTCACAGGTAACACCACGGTTTCGGCAGGTACGACATGATCCCTTTCACCGCGACTTCAGCCAACGAATACCTGCTCGTCTTCTCAGATGTTGGTGCCATTTTGACCAAACGGAGCTTATCCCATGGCGGCAGCGACCATAACATCACCTTGTACCGCGGCGATTCGCACGCTGCTGACCTGACGTACCCGACAGATAGGAAGATGTCCATGGTGTACCCTTCAATTAGGGCGGCAAAATCCATGCCCTCTTTCCCGATGCTGATGATCTCTGGTGCGGGCACCGGGTCAGTCGGGTACCAGTTCTTGTTGGAGGATGTCACTTCGGGCAAATAGTACATCTTGTTAGCAAGTTTCAAGTGGTCAAAGAGCTCGTGCATAGTCAATGGCCGGGTGACGAACTCGCATCCTTGCTCTATGTAGGATGTGCACGGAGCATAGTAGCACTGGATCTTGTGCTTGTAGATGTCATTGTAGGAGACCTATGAACAACAGCGGTCGTTGGGGCACCTGCTACCTTTTCCACCAGCGACCTGGTGGTACAACTCCTTGGAGCATGCGGCCATACTAATGGCGCTGGTAGTGTCCAGACGCATAGTGATTTTGTTGAAAACGCCGTCGCTGACCTTGCTCCAGCCGCAGTGCCATGGGTTGCACCTTGAATCCGCCATCCCGTCCAGATGGATTGGGGCGAGGGTGGATCTATGTATAGTTGTTGGTGGTTTTTGGAGGAGAGGGCTGGTGGCCTGGAGGGAGTGATGCAGCAGGCAAGATGGCGAGTAAAATGTGTGAAGCGCGCACCTGAGATGCGGGCAAGATTGAAGTTGTCCTTAATTCCCTGGCAGCAGCGCCACAAAGTGCTTGATGGCTCAAGATATGTAGAGCTCATTGGGAACCCCAAGAGGAAGGTATGATGAGCACCACAACAAGTTTCCCTTAGTTATGAAACCAAGGTTATCAAACCAGTAGGAGTAAGGAAACAACTCCAAGGTGTTGCTAGCAACTTGGAATCCTGCACAACACAACCACAGAACTTTGCCCCAACTTATAGTGAGGTTGTGAATCTCACTGGTTTTGCTGAAAACAAAGGATTAAACATATAGTGTGGAAAATAGTAATTGCTTGCAGAAAGTAAACAGTAAACGATAAACATTAGATGGTATATTAATGGTAAAGGAATGGACTGGGGTCCATAGTTCACTAGAGGTGTTTCTCCTTAAGATAAATAGCATGTTGGGTGAACAAATTACAGCGGGGAAATTGACAGATATAGAAAGCATAACAATGCATATACTAGACATCTTGACTCCTACGAGATTTGATTGGGCATTACAACATAATACATAGACCATAATCCAACTGCATCTATGACTAATAATCCACCTTCAGGTTATCATCCGAACCCCTTCCAGTATTAAGTTGTAAGCAACAGATAATTGCATTAAGCAAAGTGTGTAAAGTAAATAATACAATTGCCCCATGGACAAAGGATTGTTGTTTTCTCCCTAGTAGCAACAACACATCTACAACCTTAGAGATTTCTATCACTTCCCCAGATTACTAGAGACATGAACCTACTATCGAGCATAAATACTCTCTCTTGGAGTTATAAGAATCTACTTGGCCAAGATAGCTACTAGCAACGTGTAGGGAAATGGGTAGGCTAGACTAGCATAAAATCAAAAATTTCTACCGCGTCAACCAGGAATACTATTGTCATAGATCACGGGATTACCACTAGACGTGTAGTTGTGGAACTCGATGAAGCACGTCGGGGTAGTGTAGATGTTCTACGTCTCCTCCTCGTCCTCATCCCATGAGCAGCTCCCCTTTGCGTGGCTCGTCCAAGTGCTACAGCTGTAGCACCTCCGAGGTATCCACACATCCGGAGTGGAAGCCGTCACACACCGCATCGCTAGGTCTCAGACGCAACACAAAGTGAAGAGGAGTGACGGCTGGGTGGAATGCTCAACCCTATTCAGCTCGCCTCACTCTCCATTATATAGGCATCCCTGGTGGGATTCTTCATTAGCAGCCTAAGCCTGGTCAAATTCGGATCCAATCCTCATTAGGCTTCCAGCCCCTAAAGTGTGTGACCCTATAGGTTCATCCACGTATAGTCATGACACGAGTACACTTACTCCGTCAATAGTTGGTAGCGGCCTCTAGCAAGACGTGCCAACTCCTAAACGCATATAAAGATCATTCAGACGAACCATCACAAGGTTGAGTACATGTCTTTCCCTTTGCCTCATGATATTTGGTCTAGGTCCAAGCTGACCTCTCTTTCTCGATACTATGATTCAGAATCCCTTTACTAGGTTAACTCTTAACCATATGTAGCACGGCCATGCATTTCTAGATCCGATCACTCGAGGGGCCCAGAGATATCTCTCTCAAGTAGAGAGGGGCAAATCCCATCTTGATTGACCGATGCCTTGCAGCATGTATCAGGACAAACCCGAAAGCTACCTTTATAACTACCCAGCTACGGAGTAGTGTTTGATAGCCCCAAAGTAGGTCGATCCACATCTCAAGTACATGTGATAATCTCAGGTCTAAGAACAAAACGTACACGATGTGTAGAGAGAGCTGCAAGTATTATTGCTAGTCTCAAGTTGGGTCAGTCCAACCCCATGTTCATAACATGTGTCCACGTCATTGGTTTGACATCTCCATGTCTATGACTTGCGAAACAAAGTCATCAACCAATTGATGTGCTAGTCTAATATTCACGTGTGTCCTCACATGAACTCCGACTAGGGACAATTATTAGATAACCATACAAGTAAAGAGTTTCACAAACAATTCACATAATTGCCATCCAATACAAGTTGCCTGGTATATGGATATTCAAGGAACATTATAATAACTCATGGATACACATGAAATACAATCATCTCTAGGATTGCTTCTAGGCCATATTTCCTTCAGTCTCCCACTTGCACTAGAGTCAATCTAGATAGTATCTAATACCTATTGCTCTTGTGTGCGCTTCATGCGCAGGCTACGGGAGTGGCTTAGTCAAGGGATCAGCAACATTTGAGTCCGTATGTATTTTGCATAACATGACACTACCATCATCAATTAACTCACGAATCAGATGGTAACACATGAGATTATGTTTGTTGTTCTGGTGCTGTCTAGGTTCCTTGGCTTGTGCAATAGCACCATTGTTGTCACAATAAACGTCCAAGGGATTGGACGAGCCCTGAACCACACCAAGAGCGATCAGGAAATTCCTAATCCAAACAGCTTCCTTTGCAGCCTCCAAGGCAGCAATATATTCAGCTTCTATTGAAGAGGAGGCCACTGTATCTTGCTTGGAACTTTTCCAGCTCACAGCTCCACCATTTATGACAAACACATAACCTGATTACGATTTTGAGTCATCTGAGTCGTTAAGGTAACTCGCATCTGTGTAACCCTTAACACTGAGTTCAACCTCACCTCCATAAACTAGGAACATATCCTTAGTCCTTCTCCCCTTAAGGATATTCTTTACCGCTGTCCAGTGACTCTCACCTGGATCAGCCTGGTATCTGCTCGTAACACTTAGATCATAGGAAACATCTGGGCGAGTACATGTCATCGCATACATGATGGATCTAATAGCCGAATCATATGGAACCCTACTCATGCGCTCTCGCTCATCAGTGGTCGAAGGACACTGAGTCTTGCTAAGTTTAATGCCGTGAGACATGGGCAAGAACCCCTTCTTAGCCTCTTCCATGCTGAACCGTTTCAACACTTTGTCAATGTACGTACTCTGGCTTAATCCAATTAGCCTCCTTGATCTATCTCTATAGATCTTGATACCCAGAATGTATGCCGCTTCACCTAAGTCCTTCATAGAAAAACTATTTTTCAATGAGGTCTTAACAGACTCGAGCATAGGAATGTCATTTCCAATAAGTAATATGCCATCTACATATAAGATTAGAAATACAAGCGATTTCCCATTTCCTTTCTTATACACACAAGGTTCTTGTTCGTTTTTGATCAAGCAAAACTCCTTTACAACTTCATCAAATCGAATGTTCCAACTCCGAGATGCTTGCTTCAGCCCATAAATAGAATTTTGAAGTTTGCATACCTTTCCAGCATTGTTTGGATCGACAAAACCTTCGGGCTGCATCATATACATGTCCTTAGTAAGGATTCCATTTAAGAAAGCCGTCTTGACGTCCATCTGCCATATCTCATAATCGGAATATGCAGCAATGGCTAGAATGATCCGTATAGATTTAAGCATCGCTACGGGCAAGAAAGTCTCATCGTAGTCAACTCCTTGAACTTGTCGAAAACCTTTTGCAACAAGTCGAGCTTTATGGATGTGAACATTTCCATCCATATCAATCTTCTTCTTATAGATCCACTTGCACTCGATGGCTTTAAAACCATCAGGCAGGTCAACCAAGTTCCAAACTTGATTATCTCCCATGGACTCTATCTCGGATCTCATGGCAATCAGCCATTTCTCAGAGTCTGGGTCCACCATTGCCTCTCCATAGGTCGCAGGCTCATCATTGTCTAACAATAATAACTCTCGTGCTTCGTGGAGCCTCGCCGACCTTCGTGGCTGTGGTGCTTCTATTGCCACGGGTTCCTCAACTTGTTCTCCTACAATAGCATCACTCGTAGAAGCATCCCCGACTAGCTCATCCATAACTTCTTCAAGTCGCACCGACCTTCCACTCGTTCCCTTTGTGAGAAACTCTTTCTCTAGGAAAACACCGCTACGAGCGACAAACACTTTGCCCTCTTCTCGGTTGTAGAAGTAATACCCTAAGGTTTCCCTTGGGTATCCCACAAAAATGCACTTATCCGATTTGGGTGTTAGCTTGTCCGATCAACTTGACAAATGCATCACAACCCCAAATCTTTAGAAAAGACAAACTGGGATTCTTTCCAGTCCACATCTCATATGGTGTCTTAACTACAGATTTAGACGGTACCCTGTTTAGTGTGAAAGCTGCTGTTTCTAGCGTGTAATCCCAAAATGATAATGGTAAATCCGACTGGCTCATCATCGATCGAACCATGTCCAACAAAGTTCGATTACGCCGTTCAGAGACCCCGTTTCTTTGAGGCGTTCCGGGCGGCGTGAGCTGTGGAACAATTCCCCAACTCTTAAGATGATTGCTAAACTCGTGACTCAAATATTCACCTCCGCGATTAGATCGCAAGGCCTTTATTTTCATGCCATGTTGATTCTCTACCTCATTTTGAAACTCTTTGAACTTTTCAAATGTTTCAGAATTATGCTTCATCAAGTAGACATAGCCATATGTACTGAAATCATCATTGAAAGTAATGAAGTAGTGATATCCTCCTCTGGTTGTCGTGCTCATTGGTCCACATTCATCAGTATGTATGAGTTCCAACAAGTATGTCGCTCTCTCGGGAAACCCCGTAAATGGTGACTTGGTCATCTTTCCAAGTAAACAAGCTTGACATGTCTCGTATGATTCAAAATCAAACGAAGTTAGAAGACCATCACCATGGAGCTTCTTCATGCGCTTTTCACTTATATGCCCCAAACGACAATGCCATAAATAGGTAGGACTCAAATCATTTGGCCAAAGCCTTTTAGCACTAACATTGTAAACACATGCATTATCAAGATTTAAAATAAATAACCCATTCACAATGGGAGCATCAGCCAGAAACATAGCATTCTTAGAGATTACACAACCATTGTTTGTACTCGCGAATGAATAACCATCCCTCATCAAACATGAAGGTGATAAAATGTTTCGACCCATACTAGGAATGTAATAACAATTATTCAATTCCATGATAAATCCTGATGGACGGTGAAGTTGCATGATGCCGACGAACAATGCAGCAACCCTTGCTTTATTTCCGACGTGAAAATCCACTTCGCCCTTTTGCACTTCTCTAGTCCTTATTAGCCCCTGCATCGAATTACAAATATGAGCAACCGATCCGTTATCAAATACCCAAGAGTTAACATAAGAATTTGCGAGAAAAATGTCTACAACATTTACAACAAGCGTACCTGAGTGGGAAGTACTCTTACTTCCACCCTTCTTCAAAGAAGCCTGGTACTTGCTGCAGTTTCTCTTCCAGTGGCCATATTCATGACAAAACAAACACTCAGTGTCTCCTGCAGGTCCAGCCTTTTGGTTGGGTGCAGGGTTTGTCTTAGGGATCGTATCCTTAGCCTTGCCCTTCTTCTTCTGCCAAGAAGTGCCCTTTTTCTTGAAGCTAGGCTTGTTCTGCACAGCCATCACATGGCTATGCCCTGCACACTTCTTAATGTCACATTCTGCTGTTTTTAGCATCCCACATAATTCATTAAGGCCCCTCTCCACCCCATGCATATGGTAGTTCGAAATGAAATGCCCATAGCTAGATGGAAGAGATGCCAAAATGAAATCAGTGGCCAACTCTTGGCCTAATGGAAAACCAAGCTTTTCCAAAGTCTGACTGTAACCAACTATTTTGATCACATGGGGCCTACAGCTTCTCCCTCTGCGAGCTTGCATTCCACAAAGGACTTAGCGACATTGTACCTCTTAGTCCTAGCGTGAGTCTGGAACATGTACTTAAGCACAACGATCATATCGTACGCTTCCTGATCCTCAAACTGCTTTTGAAGATTAGGTTCCATACATGCAAGCATAAGACAACTAACCTCAAGAGATTCATCACATGATTTCTTGTAGGCATTCTTAAGAGCAGCAGTTGCATTATCAATAGGTTCATCCGGGATTGGGCTATCCAGAACAGTTTCCTTTTTCTCAGCCCTGAGAACAATTCTCAGGTTACGGACCTAGTCCGAATAGTTTGTTCCATTTAGTTTATCCTTTTCAAGAATCGAACGCAAAGCAAAAGGTGATGAATTGTTCGGTGCCATTGATCTACAACAAAAAATGCAAAATACTAAGCCATGTAACCATGAAAGAGTAAAACATATTAAATAATTTAATATCATATACTCCCACTTAAATCAACATCCCTCTATTGATACTAAGTGATTCAAGATCCACAATTAACAAGTCGACTAGTGAGCTTTAGCATCACTGCTAGAAGACAAGGTAAATCGGTAAGCAACCTTTGCTAATCATATCACATATGACTCTTATTGTTGGGTGACATCTCTATGTCAAAACTAGGCGCCCAACCTTTATGCCCAAGGTCCTTAACTGTTAAGATGACCTTGTTAAGCTCACCAACCCTTATGCGTGTAGGTATCCGATACAAACCCATCCAGCCAAGGAAAACCGTGGCACCCTAATTTCATAGACCCACCAACGATTGTACAGGGCACAGGATGGTGCAAGGTTTGGTTGGGAGGGTATGGTTTAACTTAAACTTTGTGAGGGATCGTTCTACTTCTATCATCTAATCATGCATAGTAGTAAAACGTATAAGAATAGCATTCACATAGATGTGATATAGTATGGCCCAATTTTTCTCACGGTGATCTCCTTTTCCATAGAACCTGTCCACCATGATGATCTCCATCTTCATGCTCTATGCGAGCCATCCTCCAAGTGATGAGTTCTCCAAGAACTAATACAAGCTATTACTCCTAACAACTAGTAATCAAAATTACATGGTATTGGGATCATCACAAGTTGGCACGTAGGCCATTACAACAATTGACAACACATATGGCTCCAGCCGTGTTGCCCTACTCACGACACGTAGGTCATGAAAAACACATACATGCATCACATACAATTTTGGGCCATACTGATCACATAAATCCTACAAAAACAAGTTGTGCATAGAATCGCATTCTACCAGATCATGTGAAATCGTAGCACCTATGAACCTTAACGTGATACCAAAAGGGGGCTATCATTAAGGGGGGTCTAGGGGGTCTCCCCTGCAGCGCCCCTCTTGGTATCTCCGGGGGTCCGGACATTTGTGAAAAATGAGAGATCAAATCTATACAATTTTCTTTAAGGATTTTGATCGGCAAATCAAATTTACCATAAACCGACCATAGTTCTGTTTCGACCAAACTCCTTTGATCACGGTACATGGATTCAGATCTAATTCCCGATTCGATCAATCATATTGATCTTCGCGTGATTCAAATGGATTTATGTGTCACTGTCTACCCCGATGGCGGAAACCGACCGGTAGGGGTAAGTTGTTCGACGACCTTAGAATCACGATCACGGAAAGTAAGATCATAGATCAATCCAGAACCACCGCCATACAGACGATCACATCATCCATATCAATCTACATATCACCATATGCAAACTTCCCGAACCTATGGTAACAGATCGGCTCGATACCATCAGAGGAAACGGGTAGGCTACACTAGCATAAAATCAAAATTTTCTACCGCGTCAACCAGGAATACTATTGTCATAGATCACGGGATTACCACTAGACGCACAGTTGCGGAACTCGATGAAGCACGTTGGGGCAGTGTAGATGTTCTACGTCTCCTCCTCGTCCTTGTCCGACGAGCAGCTCCCCTTTGCGTGGCCCGTCCAAGTGCTACAGCTGTAGGACCTCCGAGGTATCCACACGTCCGGAGTGGAAGCCGTCACACACCAGACTGCTAGGTCTGCACGTGCAACACAGGCGGAAGAGGAGTGGCGGCTGGGTGGAATGCTCAACCCTATTCATCTCGCCTCACTCTCCCTTATATAGGCATCCCTGGTGGGATTCTACATTAGCAGCCTAAGCCTGGTCAAATTCGGATCCAATCCTCATTAGGCTTCCAGCCCCTAAAGTGTGTGACCCTATAGGTTCATCCACGTATAGTCATGACACGAGTACACTTACTCCGTCAATAGTTGGTAGCGGCCTCTAGCAAGACGTGCCAACTCCTAAACGCATATAAAGATCATTCAGACGAACCATCACAAGGTTGAGTACATGTCTTTCCCTTTGCCTCACGATATTTGGTCTAGCTCCAAGCTGACCTCTCTTTCTCGATACTATGATTTAGAATCCCTTTACTAGGTTAACTCTTAACCATATGTAGCACGGCCATGCATTTCTGGATCTGATCACTCGAGGGGCCCAGAGATATCTCTCTCAAGTAGAGAGGGGAAAATCCCATCTTGATTGACCGATGCCTTGCAGCATGTATCAGGACAAACCCGAAAGCTACCTTTATAACTACCCAGCTACAGAGTAGTGTTTGATAGCCCCAAAGTAGGTCGATCCACATCTCAAGTACATGTGACAATCTCAGGTCTAAGAACAAAACGTACATGATGTGTAGAGAGAGCTGCAAGTATTATTGTTAGTCTCAAGTTGGGTCAGTCCAACCCCATGTACATAACATGTCTCCACATCATTGGTTTGATATCTCCATGTCTATGACTTGCGAAACAAAGTCATCAACCAATCGATGTGCTAGTCTAATATTCACGTTTGTCCTCACATGAACTCCGACTAGGGACAATTATTAGATAACCATACAAGTAAAGAGTTTCACAAACAATTCACATAATTGCCAATCAATACAAGTTGCCTGGTATATGGATATTCAAGGAACATTATAATAACTCATGGATACACATGAAATACAATCATCTCTATGATTGCCTCTAGGGCATATTTCCTTCACAACGGAGATCATGCAAGATCACAAATAACTCAGACATGATAGAATCAATAATAAATCTGACATAGTATCTCAATGTCCATCGGATCCCCGCAAAAACAACATATAGGATTACAAATAGATGATCTTGATCATGAATGGAGCTTACAAGATCTAAACATGATAGCACAAAGGAGGAGAACCAACCATCTAGCTACTGTATGGACCCATAGTCCAAGGATGAACTACTCACGCATCACTCCGGAGGCTGGCATGGTGATGAAGAAGGCCTCCGTGATGATCTCTCCCATCCGGCAGGGTGTCGGGAAGAGCTTCGGATCCTCCTGATCTAGGGATGGAGATGGCGGCGGCTACAGACTCTTTCGTGGATTTCTGATCGGGTATTTAGGGTTTCTGCATCGGGGTACTTTTATAGGCGAAGGGGCAAGGTCGGTGGGCACCCGAGGGGCCCACACCATGGGGCGGTGCGCCCTAGGGGGTGGCCTCGCCAGCCCTAGGTGTCGCCACCTCGTGGCCCCACTTTGGCTGGCCTTTGGACTCCGTGTTCCTTCTGGTAAAATATTGGCTTTTGCTTTTGTCCTGTCCAATTCCGAGATTATTTACTTACTAGCTTTTCTGAAACCAAAAACAACAGAAAATAGGCAACTGGCACTACGGCATCTTGTTAATAGGTTAGTTCCAGAAAATATATAAAAATACCTCAAAGTGTAAACAAAACATAAGAAAGTTGATAGAAAATAAGCATGGAGCATCAAAAATTATAGATACGTTTATGACGTATCAAGCATCCCCAAGCTTAACTCCTGCTTGTCCTCGAGTAGGTAAGTGATAAAAAGAATAATTTTTGAAGTGACATGAACCATCACCATCTTGATCAAGGTATTTGTAAAGCATTGATAGCTGGGATCAAAGTACTCTAAACATGAGCATGAAATATAGAGTTCTAACAATAAGACATAGCAACTATGTTGTAACATGAAAAGGTACAAACAAAAGATCATGAATAACAATGCATTGAAAGACGTTTGTTTGTTTCACATATAGAAAACATAATAAGAGTGGTATTTAGCTTGTCCCTCATGATATAGCAAAACATAAATGCATAGGGCACCTTCAAAGTTCATAAGGGTGACTTTATACAAATAATTTAAGAAAAAGCAATATCAAAGTTATGAATCAATCAACAAGTTTTGGGACAATGCACATTAAACTAAGAATGACCACTATGCTCTCTCAATTGGTGCATAAAGATAGAAGATGGAGACTCAACATAAAAGTAAAATAGAAAGGCCCTTCATAGAGGGAAGCAGGGATTTCAAGTTTCATAAAGAGCTTCCAAAAATTATGGCACTTAATAGCTTTCAGCTCTCATTGCCCCTGTCATAAGCATCTTGAGGTGATTAAGGTTAAAGTGACACAAATACGAGGACATGCTTGACAAGTTATAAGTTGAAAATCTCATGCCCCTTGCTTACGAGTACTGAACCTCATGCTACTCAACTTTAGTCACAAATAAGTTCTTGTCATTGTAAGTACATGTGTATCATGGAGAACCTCCAACGGGGTACCCCTTGCCCCATGACATAAGAGCTTTCCCATATCAAAATGACAAGGCAACCGACAATGAGCATCTCAACGATCTTTTTATTTGCTATTGCATAGGTTTTTATTGAGGATGCGTCACAGAATGCTCACTATGGTTATGTGATGGCTCAGTTTCGGCGCCAGAAAAATGCTGGTGCGATGTTGATGTAGAGCTCATTGGGAACCCCAAGAGGAAGGTATGATGAGCACAGCAGCAAGTTTCCCTCAATTATGAAACCAAGGTTTAATCGAACTAGTAGGAGCAAGGAAACACCCCAAAGGTGTTGCTATGAAGCCTTATGCACTACCAGTGCTAGTAGCAACGTGGAGACCTACACAACACAACCACAGAACTTTGTCCCCAACTTGCTATGAGGTTGTCAATCTCACCGTGTTTTGCTGAAAACAAAGGATTAAACATATCGAATGGGAAGAAGTAGAAGTTTGCAGAAAGTAAACACAAAGCAGTAAACAGTTTATAGATTGTATGTAAAAGACAAGGACCAGGATCCATAGTTCATTAGATGTGGCTCTCCTTAAGATAGATAACATGTTTGGTGAACAAATTACAGCGGGGCAATTGACAAACATCGAGAAAGCAATACATGCATATACTAATCATCTTCACTCCTTTGAGATTCGATTGGGCATTACAACATTATACATAGACCGCCATCCAACTGCATCTATGACTAATAATCCACCTTCAGGTTATCATCCGAACCCCCTCCAGTATTAAGTTGCAAGCAACAGATTATTGCTTTACGAACTACGTGTAAAGTAAACAATACGATTGTTCTATGAACAAAGGATTGTTGTTTTCTCCCTAGTAGCAACATCACATCTAGTACCTTAGAGATTTTTGCCACTTCCCCGGATTACCAGAGGCAGGAACCCACTATCAAGCATAAATACTAACTCTTGGAGTTGCTAGCATCTTGTTGGCCAAGATAGCTACTAACAACGGAAAGCATGCAAGATCACAAATAACAAAGAAATGATAGAATCAATAATCAATCTGAAATAGCATCTCAATATCCATCGGATCCCCATAAACACAACATGTATGATTACATATAGATGATCTTGATCATGAACGGAGCTCACAAGATCTAAACATGAAAGCACAAAGGAGGAGAACCAGCCATCTAGCTACGACATGGATCCGTAGTCCAAGGATGAACTACTCACGCATCACACCGGAGGCTTGCATGGTGATGAAGAAGGCCTCCAGGGTGAATTCCCCTCTCTAGAAGGGTGCCGGGAAGAGCTTCAGATCCCTCCCGATCTAGGGATGGAGATGACGACGGCTATAGACTCTTTCGTGGATTTTTGATCGGGTACTTAGGGTTTTCGTCCCGAGGGTAATATATAGGCGGAAGGGGAGGCCGAGGGGGTGCCAGGGGCCAGCACACCACCCCCTAGCGCGGGCCAAGCCTGGCCGCGCGGGCAGGTGGTGTGGCCGGCCTCTGGCCCCTCTCCGTCTCGTATTCTGGCATCTGATGACTTCTGGAAAAATAGGCAGTTTGGCTTTTGTCCCGTCCAATTCCGAGAATATTCATTTTCTGACTTTCCTAGAACCAAACAGCAAAAAACAGGCAGCTGGCACTGTGGCTCTTGTTAATAGGTTAGTCCAATAAATCATATGAAAAGTACTCCAAAGTTGGAACAAAACACAAGAAAGTGGATAAAACCAAGCATGGAACATCAAAAATTATAGATACATTTGCAATGTATCAACTAGTCTTGGGACAATGCACATAGAACTAAGAATGGCTACTATGCTCTCAAAGTAGTGCATACAGATAGAAGGTGGAGACTCAATATAATGGTGGAAGAAAGGCCTTTTGTAAAAGGAAGTAGGGATTCAAGTCTCATAAAGAGCTTCCAAAAATTATGGTACTTATAGCTTTCAGCTCTCATTGGCCCTATCATAAGCATCTTGAAGGTGATTAAGGTTAAAGTGACACAACTAAGAGGATATGCTTGACAAGTTATAAACCGAAATCTCATGCCCCTTACTTACGAAGAATGATCCTCATGCTACTCAACTTCAGTCACGAGTAAGGTCTTTTTATTGTAAGTATATGCGTATCATTAAGAACCGCCAACGGGGTACCCCTTGCACATGATACGGGAGATTTCCCATAATCAAAATGACAAGGCAAGCAGACAATGAGCATCTCAGCGATCTTTTTATTTGCTATTTGCATAGGTTTTTATTGAGGATGCTTCATAGAGTGCTCATTATGGTGATGCTGCAAGTTTCCACCATGATTAGGCATGGCTTAGGCTAGCGCCCAGCGCTTCTCTAACACACATACAAACTCCATGATCTTACAAGTTCCACTTTTATTTCACAATCACGATCCGTAGGCAAAAGAACATGATATCAACGGGGTACAAAGTACAAGTGCAATGTTGAAAGCGTTCCCCATGAAACATGGTTCTGCTAATTTCAACTTATAAAGCGCAAGCATATACGCAACAAAGAAGGACCCAATGGTTCAAGTTTATTAGAGGCAATAAAGTAAAGTGTGCCATCAAGTTCGTGAGAGCTTTAATCACTAGTTTTCTCATAACAAGTGAAAGGTAGACAAAAGCATGAATATACTTGGAATAGCATAAGATAGTAGGTAGGCATGGTGGACTCTTTGGAAAAACTTGGTTTAGGGAGTTAGATGCATGAGTGGAACTCATACTTGGTTGTGGAGGCTAGCAAAAGACTAGGAGCGACAAACTAAGAGAGCAATAATGGCCATAATCATGGAGAGCGACAAAACATCATTGATCAAAGCATAAAGTGATACTACAAGTTTAAAACTAAAGGATCATAAAGGATATGTTGACTTGTGACAGTCATAACATGGTGTGAGCATGTGCCAAGTCAACCCAAATAAAGCATCAAAGGAGAATACCACTATACTATGCTTTAATATGCTAAAACAACGCATGATTCATCCAAGGCACATTAAGCAATCTAAATTGTTTATAACAAGTCATGCTACAGAAAAGAATACTAAGCATAAAGCCAAAAAAATATCAAGCATGGCATGACAAAGCACAGCCATAGTCAAAAACAAGCTCTTTTTACCACATAGGCATGAACTTTCCTACTCTTTTCCAAACCAAACCAAACTATTTGAAAACCAATGTATGAAAGAGGGGGTACAACCAATTTATTCAGAAAACTAAGCAAACCAAGCAAACTAAAAACCAAAACGAAAACGAAAAGGAAGACGCTCCAAGAACAACACAACTGTGCATGAAACAATAAAAATGAAGCGTTTAGAAGAAACCTGGGATTTTTATTGATGAAGAAGGGGATGCCTTGGGAATCCCCAAGCTTTGATGCTTGTACTTCTTGGATATTTCTTGGGGTGACAAACGTGGCATCCCCAAGCTTTAGCTTTAGTCCATCCTTCATCTCATTACTCATTCCTTCCATACACCTGAAAATTTTCCTTCATAGAAAACTTCACACAATCTTTATTAGCAACATTAGTGCACTCAAGATAAATAAGTCTTAAGGTTCAGTTCTAACACCAAATAAACTTCCATTAGAACACTAGCTACTGTAGCACTTCCCTCAAAAAGCTCAATTCCCCAAAAGAACTCAAAAAGGAACCAACAAGAAGCAAATGCAGAAAATGGCAGAAATCTATCAAAACAGACCAGCAGGTAAAGACAAATTTTTTCGAAGACCTTCTGTTGCTCAAATCAAAAAGTGTTGAACTAACGAAAGTTATATAACAACCTGGGGCATAAGAACAAAAATGCACGCTTCAAAAAGACGTGCAGAGATTTTACACGAATTTTTACGGTGAAGCATAGAAATCTGTTTCAGGACAGCAACTTTCCCAATCATTACTTTTCTCTCATTAGAGGTTACTCTTGGCACAAAAAGAAAATAAAAAAGGATAAGGAGCGGTTATTACTGAATTAATAACTTCCAAGACGCATCTAAAACTTTTGGGTTATCTCCCAATAAGTACTTTTATTTAACGCCTTTAAGTTAGGCATAAGAAGCAACAAAGAATCAAGTGTTCTCAAATGAAGAAGCATTAAAACCAAATTTCTTGCCCTTAACTCTCTTACTTTTATTCTTAACCTTGGGGAAAATATGATTGTTTGGTGGATAAGACAGGTGCATGGTCCCTTTTCCCACATCTACTATTGCTCCAAGGAGTTCTAATAGGGACCTTCCAAGTGTAATTTGTCCTTTTCCTGCACATTCAATAACAAGATAATCAGTAGAAATCATTTTCCCAAGGATCTTTGTAAACACTCCTTCAGCTATTCCAATAGGTAATATGGTAGCATTATTAGCAAGAGATATTTGTTTTCCTCCTTCAGTAAGCACCCAAAGATTCAAAGATTCATAAATATCTTTGGGCTTAAGACAAAATTCAGATATAATATCACAGCGAGCTTGAAAAGTTTTAGTGTTTATCTCAATCTTTACTGTAGGAAGCCACTTTGATGGTTTAGAATTTATTGGAACATAATTGTGATGCTCCCTAAGCGTATTATAGCAATCTTTTAAGCTAGAAGTGCTAGTCTCAAGAGTGTTCAATCTAGCAAATATTCTTGCGAAAGAAATATCAGTTTGGCTAGGCAAGTTGTAAGTGAGGATCAATTTCTTTATAGAATTAATAGCATTATCCTCATTACATTGGAGGAAATATCCTCCCACAACAGCATCTAAAGCATATCTATAGCAAAGAGCAATCCCAAGGTAAAAACTGCTAAGGAACAAGCTTTGAGTCATTTTAGGCTCAGTTTTTTCATGTAGATCAGAGATTCTAGACCAAGCTTCCTTAAAACTTTCCTCAATTCCTTGTTTAAAAGTGAAAATCATTTCCTTGGGTGACTGGAGCAAGGCTAGACATAGTGGCAACTTAAGAAAGGAACTATTTTTTTTGTGTTTTTGAAATAAGAAAGCAAACTAGTAAAACTAATTTTTTTGTGTTTTTCATAACAAAACAAGCAAACAAAGCAAAACAAAAATAACAAAGTAAAGAGATTGGTTATGAGGGACTCCCCTTGTGAAGATGTCCTTGACTCCCCAACAACGGCGCCAGAAAAATGCTTGATGGCTCAGTGTCGGCGCCAGAAAAATGCTGGTGCGATGTTGATGTAGAGCTCGTTGGGAACCCCAAGAGGAAGGTATGATGAGCACAGCAGCAGGTTTCCCTCAGTTATGAAACCAAGGTTTAATCGAACTAGTAGGAGCAAGGAAACACCCCAAAGGTGTTGCTAGCTGAGCCTTGGCAGGACGCACTACCGGTGCTAGTAGCAACATGGAGACCTGCACAACACAACCACAGAACTTTGTCCCCAACTTGCGATGAGGTTGTCAATCTCACCGTGTTTTTCTGAAAACAAAGGATTAAACGTATCGAATGGAAAGAAGTAAAAGTTTGCAGAAAGTAAACACAAAGCAGTAAATAGTTTATAGATTGTATGTAAAAGACAAGGACCGGGATCCATAGTTCACTAGAGGTGGCTCTCCTTAAGATAGATAACATGCTGGGTGAACAAATTACAGCGAGGCAATTGACAAACATCGAGAAAGCAATACATGCATATAATAATCATCTTGACTCCTTTGAGATTCGATTGGGCATTACAACATTATACATAGACCGCCATCCAACTGCATCTATGACTAATAATCCACCTTCAGGTTATCATCCGAACCCCCTCCAGTATTAAGTTGCAAGCAACAGATTATTGCTTTACGAACTACGTGTAGAGTAAACAATACGATTGTTCTATGAACAAAGGATTGTTGTTTTCTCCCTAGTAGCAACAGCACATCTAGTACCTTAGAGATTTTTGTCACTTCCCCAGATTACCAGAGGCATGAACCCACTATCGAGCATAAATACTAACTCTTGGAGTTGCTAGCATCTACTTGGCCAAGATAGCTACTAACAACGGAAAGCATGCAAGATCACAAATAACAAAGACATGATAGAATCAATAATCAATCTGAAATAGCATCTCAATATCCATCGGATCCCCGCAAACACAACATGTATGATTACAAATAGATGATCTTGATCATGAACGGAGCTCACAAGATCTAAACATGAAAGCACAAAGGAGGAGAACCAGCCATCTAGCTACTACATGGATCCGTATTCCAAGGATGAACTACTCACGCATCACACCGGAGGCTTGCATGGTGATGAATAAGGCCTCTAGGGTGAATTCCCCTCTCCGACAGGGTGCCGGGAAGAGCTTCAGATCCCTCCTGGTCTAGGGATGGAGATGACGGTGGCTACAGACTCTTTCGTGGATTTTTGATCGGGTACTTAGGGTTTTCGTCCCGAGGGCAATATATAGGCAGAAGGGGAGGCCGAGGGGGTGCCAGGGGCCACCACACCACCCCCTGGCGCGGGCCAAGACTGGCCGTGCGGCCAGGTTGTGTGGTTGGCCTCTGGCCCCTCTCCGTCTCGTATTCTGGCATCTGATGACTTCCGAAAAAATAGGCACTTTGGCTTTTGTCCCATCCAATTCCGAGAATATTTATTTTCTAAATTTCCTGGAACCAAAAACAGTTGAAAATAGGCAGCTAACACTGTGGCTCTTGTTAATAGGTTAGTCCAAGAAATCATATGAAAAGTACTCCAAAGTTGGAACAAAACACAAGAAAGTGGATAAAACCAAGCATGGAACATCAAAAATTATAGATACATTTGCAATGTATCATTATGCTGCATGTTTCCACCATAATTAGGCATGGCTTAGGCTAGCCGCCCATGCATTTCTCTAACACACATACAAACTCCATGAGCTTACAAGCTCCCCTTTTATTTCACACCGCCGGGATCCATAAACAAAAGAACATGATATCAACTGAATAATAAGTGCAATGTTGAAAGCGTTCCCCATGGTATCATGGTTCTGCTAATTCACAACTTATAAAGTGCAGGAATATAAGTAACATAGATGGACACAATGGTTCAAGTTTATTAAGTGCAAGAAAATAAAGTGTGTCATCAAGTTTGTGAGAGCTTTAATCACTAATTTTCACATAACAAGTTTAATTTGGAAGGTAGATAAAAACATGAATATACTTGGAATGGTGTAACACGACATGCATAGGAATTTATAGTGGACTCTTTGGAATACCTTGGTTTTCTTGGAGGTTGGATACATGAGTGGAACTCATACTTGATACAGGTGGAGGCTAGCTAAAGACTAGGAGCGACCAACTAAGAGAGCAATAATGGCCATAATCATGCAAAGTGACAAAACATTATTAATTAAAGCATAAAGTGACATTACAAGTCAAAAACTAAATGATCATAGAGGCTAATGTGACTGGTTCATAGTCTTAACATGGTGTAATCATGTGCCAAGTCAACCCAAATAAAGCATCAAAGGAGAATACCCCAATATTATGCTTTTGTATGCTAAAACAATGCATGATTCTTTCAAAGCACATTAGGCAATCCCAATTGTTTGGAACAAGTCATGCTACAACAATAATCACTAAGCATAAGGTTAAAGCAACATCAAACATGACATGCTAAAGTCTAGGCCACAGTCAAAACAAGCTCCTTTTGTACCACTTATAAGCATGAAGCTTCCTACTCTTTTCCAACACCAATCAACTTATTTGAAACAACATATGAATGCGAGGGTCCAACCAATTTATTTAAGCAAACCAAACAAAAGAAAACTAAAAACAAAAACAAAGACGCTCCAAGAACAACACAATTGTGCATGAAACAATAAAAACGAAGTGTTTTGGAAGAAAACCTGAGATTTTTATTAATGAAGAAGGGGATGCCTTGGGCATCCCCAAGCTTTGACGCTTGTACCTCTTGAATATTTCTTGGGGTGACACGGGTGGCATCCCCAAGCTTGATATTTTTTCCATACTTCATCTCATCACATTATTCTTCCCTACACTTGAAAATTTCCTTCATACAAAACATCACACAATCTTCATTAGCAAGATTAGTGTATTCAAGATAATAAGTCTTTGGGTTTAGTTTCAAAACAAGTAAAACTTCCATTAAAACACAAGCTACTGTAGCAATTCCTTCTAAAAGCTCAAGTGATCAAAGAGAACTCAAAGAGAAAGAGATTAAGAGGCAAATGCAAATAATGACAGAAATCTGTCAAAACAGACCAGCAGGTAAAACCTGATTTTTTTGAAGACCTTCTGTTGCTCAAATCGAAAAGTGCTAAACTAAATAAATTTGGGTAATAACCTGGGGAATAAGCACAAAACATTACAGCTCAAACCGACGTACTGAGAATTTTCACGATTTTTTACAGTGACGCACAAAAATCTGTTTCAAGACAGCAACTTCCCCATATCTTACTTCTCTCTCATTAGAGGTTATTCTTGGCACCGAAACCAAACAAAAAGGATAAGGAGAGGTTATTACTGAGGAAATAACTTCCGAGACTCAACAAAACAAAAAATCAACTAGAAGTAAAATTAATTTGGGTGATCTCCCAAAAATAGCTTTTCTTTAACGCCTTTCAACTAGGCATAGGAGCAAGATTCAAGTATTTTTTGAATGAAGAAGCATTAAGATCAATACCAGAAATATCTTCAATGAGGCAAGGTATCTCATCCAAATAAGTTCTAGAGGATCCTCTCTCAATACTCTTGGGTTCACTATTTTCATCAAACAGGTTTTCAGGAACAATCCAATCAAAATTCTTTTCTAAGGCTTCATGCATTCCTACAAGTTTAAAAGGTATTGGTATTTTAATTTCCTCTCCATTTTTGGGTTTGGTTTTGTCCAACTTTTCTAGTGTACCAATAACATCTACACATGAGCCTAGCATATTAAAACGATCAAAGACCTTTCTAGCTTCCTTAGCAACATCATTGAATTTTTTAAGCAAAGTTTCTAGAATAAAATGTCTCTTTTCAGTATCCTCAATATCTTTAAGTTTATGAAACATTACTTGCATCATGGGGTTAAGGTTAGCAAACCTAGCCTCCAACATGTGAACTAAAGAAGCTGCAGCAATTTCATAATTTACAGCAAGTTCTGCTAAGGATCTATCCTCATGCTTGCTAACATGATTAAAGAATTCTTCAATATTATCTTTCCCAATTATAGAGCTACTACCTACTGAAAGGTCTTTCAGGGTGAACTTAGGGATCAACATGGTGAGCTAAGAACGAGGTGACGGCTAAAGAAAGAACTATTTTTTTTGTGTTTTTGATAAAAAAGAAAACCAGTATAACTAATTATTTTGTGTTTTTCATAAAAAAGAAAAACAAAGCAAAATAAACTAAGCAAAAAAAACAAAGTAAAGAGATTGGTTGTGAGAGACTCCCCTTGCAAGAATCTTCTTTGTCCCTGAAAAGTGATTAACGAGGAGGAAGAGATTAAAGTTGTCCTTAACTCCCCGACAACGGCGGTAGAAAAGTGCTTGATGGCTCAAGATATGTAGAGCTCATCGGGAACCCCAAGAGGAAGGTATGATGAGCACAGCAGCAAGTTTCATTCAGTTATGAAACCAAGGTTATCGAACCAGTAGGAGTAAGGAAACAAGTCCAAGGTGTTGCTAGCAACTTGGAATCCTGCACAACACAACCATAGAACTTTGCCCCAACTTACAGTGAGGTTGTCAATCTCACTGGTTTTGCTGAAAACAAAGGATTAAACATATAGTGTGGAAAATAGTAATTGCTTGCAGAAAGTAAACAGTAAACGATAAACATTAGATGGTATATTAATGGTAAAGGAATGGACTGGGGTCCATAGTTCACTAGAGGTGTTTCTCCTTAAGATAAATAGCATGTTGGGTGAACAAATTACAGCGGGGAAATTGACAGATATAGAAAGCATAACAATGCATATACTAGACATCTTGACTCCTACGAGATTTGATTGGGCATTACAACATAATACATAGACCATAATCCAACTGCATCTATGACTAATAATCTACCTTCAGGTTATCATCCGAACCCCTTCTAGTATTAAGTTGCAAGCAATAGATAATTGCATTAAGCAATGTGTGTAAAGTAAATAATACAATTTCCCCATGGACAAAGGATTGTTGTTTTCTCCCTAGTAGCAACAGGACATCTACAACCTTATAGATTTCTGTCACTTCCACAGATTACTAGAGGCATGCACCTACTATCGAGCATAAATACTCTCTCTTGGAGTTACAAGAATCAACTTGGCCAAGATAGCTACTAGCAACAGAGGGCATGCAAGATCAAAAACAACATAGACATGATATGATTAATAATCAATCTGACATAGTATCTCAATATCCATCGGATCCCCGCAAACACAACATATAGGATTACAAATAGATGATCTTGATCATGAACGGAGATCACAAGATCTAAACATGATATCACAAAGGAGGAGAACCAACCATCTAGCTACTGTATGGACCCATAGTCCAAGGATGAACTACTCACGCATCACTCCGGAGGCTGGCATGGTGATGAAGAAGGCCTTCGGGATGATCTCTCCCCTCCGGCAGGGTGCCGGGAAGAGCTTCGGATCCCCATCGACCTAGGGATGGAGATGGCGGCGGCTACAGACTCTTTCGTGGATTTTTGATCGGGTACTTAGGGTTTCTGCATCGGGGTACTTTTATAGGCGAAGGGGCAAGGTTGGTGGGTGCCCGAGGGGCCCACACCATGGGACAACACACCCTTGGGGTTGGCCGCGCCAGCCCTAGGTGTGGCCACCTCGTGGCCCCCACTTCGGCTGCCCTTCGAATTCCATTTTCCTTCTGGTAAAATATTGACTTTGGCTTTTGTCCCATCCAATTCCGAGAATATTTCCTTACTAGCTTTTCTGAAACCAAAAACTGCAGAAAACATGCAACTGGCACTACGACATCTTGTTAATAGGTTAGTTCCAGAAAATGTATAAAAATACCTCAAAGTGTAAACAAAACATAAGAAAGTTGATACAAAACAAGCATGGAGCATCAAAAATTATAGATACGTTTATGATGTATCAAACGTCAATGCATGTCGACACACATGGGAAGCTCCATATTGTGGACGAGGGAGAGATCAGCGGGCCAGGGTGTGTGTGGATGGTGATGAGGCAGGGAAGGAGAGAGAAAACACAATTTGTTTTGGAGGATATATAGTAATGATCCCAAAATTTTGACAAGAGGTTCAACTTCTTGCTAAGATTCTACATCTTGACAAATTAATGAAATTAGGTCAAACTTGAGATAGAAGTAAGCGTGATAGATAGCTCTTGGATTAATTGTGTTTTCGAAGGTAGATGTGTGGGGCCCCCAGATTAATCCTCCGAGAATCCCTGTTATGCATACAACCACGATCCCATGATCAGTTAGTCGTGGCACATAACTGACAAGTATCATTCCAACATCCGAGGCGTACCGAATTTACAAGACTTACATAAATGCCATTGTGGCTACATCAATAATCGTCAGCAGAATTTAATCAAGCGTAGATCTCGATCCATGCCTTAACCTACAGGCAACTGACTGGGAGAACGGCCTAGCTCGCATAGTCATCAACCTCATCCCCTTCTTGATATCTGAGCAAGTAAATAGTCAGGGACAATGCTAGTGAGTACTTCGAATGTACTCGTAAACCACCTTAATAGAATAATAAAACAAGAGGATATGCAATATAGCTTTGGCAGTAGGTGGGCTCCAAGGGAGGTTCTTTTCTCAAATAGTTTCTTTTGTAGATATAGCATCTACATATCTTTGTTGAAAACTTTGTAAATATTTTGGAAACCTTTGGAAAAGTTTTATAAACATTCAGACTGGGTCACCCATTTGTTCCTTTCTCCCGGTCGTCCCATGACCAAACTCCTTTCTGGCCATCCCATGGTCAAAACCTTCCTCCTCTTTCGACCATCCCATGGTCAAAATATTTTCAAAGCCTTTGATTTTATGAAATCCTTTTTGAAAACAAAACCAGCACCGCTATATAGAAACCTTCCCAACCGTCCATGACCGCGGACACCGCTATTCGAATAGATTTACACTCTACAGAGGTTGTACATTTTACCCACACCATATCCGGGTACACTACCCTGATCTTCACCGATCGTGGGTCGAGTAACCGATCAAGACTCTCTGGATGCCCACTCCAGTATAAGTGCCTACCCTATGAGTGGTATTCACCTCAATACCAGGACGTCGGGTATCGAGGACCAACCGGAGCGCATTTTAGACTTCCAAAGTGTTGCGCTTTCAATGAGGGGCTCATAGTAATGCGTGGAGGTCCGGAAACCCTTCGTTCCTTCTCTAGGTCGATGTCCCACATGGACCCTTATGTGAGAAGGCCCACCCTCCAGGGATTTTTATCCCCTGTAGTTGTTGCGAGGCAGCTTATACCAGAATAGACAAACATTCAAATCCAGCCATGTCCCATTCTAGAGTAATGTGGTTGCACAGGGTTAATTGTTCTAGCAAAACTGCAAAGAACCGGGTGCGTTTTTGTAAACCTTTTTCCTTCATCTTTCCTTCACAGGTTGTAAAACAAAACCTTTTTCTTTCTCAACATCTCTTGGGAGGTCCCACCTTACCAAGGTTTTATCATAAAACATTTGGTAAAACTTTTTCTGGGGTCTTCCCATCCTCTAGCTTTGCTTCGGCTAAATAGGGGTCTCCAAAGGGGTATGGTGTAATACACCATCTATTCTACTAGGGACAAGTAGGTGTCACCAAAGGCAGTTCTGGAGCTGTTTTTTCTTTTTCACCAGATTAAATCTACATAGGATTTTGAGTTGATTCCAAGGGAACATGGTAGGTATTTAGAATACATTTCTGTAGAAATTGTAATCAACCTTTTTGGAGTTACAGAGATACTGGAGTGGTTTATCTAGTGATAATACTATACACATAAATGTTTAATGCATTATAAATCCTCAGAAACTCAATAATTCTTGAGCTCTTGGATTTTGGTAGGTCTTATGTTTTAGGAACTAGGAGAGTTTGACTTAGGTCAGTACCTATTTTAATTTTGCACAGAGAAAATCTTAAAGTCAAATAGGGGCTATTTTTGTTATTTTTACTATAGGCAGAATGTAACTCAAGTGGATATGGGATCAAAACTCCTAGATGGGGGAAAGGAATATCTATCAGATTCAAGTGGGTTTACTCCAGTTAAATTTAGAGAATTTGCTAGGGACTTTATTTAGTGCAGAGGATACTTGTTAGTATTTTAAATCTCAGCAAATTATCAAAAAAAAACTTGGTCAAAGTTTTGGTACTACATGTTCAAGAAAACAGCCAGGAACCCTAGGAATTCTAGATCTAGGTGGGTTGAGTTGGTTTGCATTTTTGGAATGATTTAATCTAAAGAGTCAAACTTCTGGATTTTAAAGGACTACTAAAACAGAAAGGAAAAGGGGCAGTGCCGAGCGGGAAATCCAATCGAACTAGGCCGCCCGAAGCGAAATACGGCCCACCCGGGAAGGACCAAGGGCGGGAGAAGGGTTCAAATCCCGCTGGGCTGGGCCTGCTGGTCAGCGAGCCGGCGGGGCGAAAAGGTATGGAGCGACGAGAGCCGCTCGATTAGATCGAGATCGATGGCTCCCTGCCGTCTTCCACCCCGCGGTCAGGTCGCCGGGGCAGGAACCCTAGCTAGCGGCAGGATGGGAGCACGACGCTCACCTGAGGGGCGGAGGGGCGCCCCGGAGGCCCTGGGGCGACGCGGTCGACCACGGCGGACCAGGATAGGGGCGGCAGCAGGGGGTTCCGTGGCTGGAACTGGCTCGTGCGACGACGACCGAGGCGAGTTCGTCGGTGATGGTCCGTGCCAACAACATGGGTGGTCCTAGGCAGAAAAAGAGGCCGGGTTAGATGGAGGAGGGGGAGGGGATCTCAGCATGATGACATGCAGCAAGGGAGGAGCAGGGAGGAGGGAGCTTAGCTCGATTAGATGGAGGAGCCCGGGGCTCTTTTCTCTCTCTCTCGAGCAGCACACGGCAGTGGAGAGGGAGAGGGGGCTCGGGGAAGTGAGGTGGAGTGGGAGGGAGGCAAATGAGCCAGGGAGGGGAGCTGGGTGGCCTCTGGCCTATTTAACCGAGAGGGAGTAGTCCATCATGGACTTGGTCCATTGGGCATGGGAGGGAGGAGAGAAACCAGGGGAGAGGATGTTGTGGGCGGGGAGGGTGGTATCTGGTCGGGCTGTAGGTCAGAGAGGAGCAGGGGCAGCTGTTGCAAATCTTTGAGGGAAAGGAAAAAGAGGGGTTGGCTTGTGTCTCCATCATGGACAAGCACTAGAGACAAGAGGTGTAAGTTGCTACAGTGATGCTACAGTGTGGGCACGACCAGAGGAGGTGGAGTTGCTGTGGAGAAGTGCTAGGAAAGCTTTGATGGGGTTTGGAGGTAATTTGATTAGTTTGCTAGAGTTTTATCAAATGGTGCTAGTGAAGGAAGTTCGAAAACTTGCCTTGGACAAGATGAAGAAATGGTATTGGGAGATAGATGAGGTTAACGGACCTCTCTAAGAATGATTTGGCATTTTTCAGAGGATTTTAATTCCACTTACAATTATTTATTCAAAAAGTGCACAAGTATTTTCTAAAATATCATTTGATAATTTTACATTGGACAAGGTTGGTTTTTGGTTTGAGATGGTCCCAAATGTGAATACACACTTAGGGGAATTTTCCAAAGATTTATTGAGGCTTAAAAGTATTTAAAACTATTATTATTCCATTTCTGCCATTTAAGAAAATAGGCAAGAAGAAATAATAAAACTCCTCAAATTTTTTTATTTTTGAAGTGGGAGGATAGGGTATGATATGTAGGACTCAAATGTGCTTAGAGGTGGGGAACTGTTTTCGCAAAAACCACACCTTCCTTTGGGAGAGGGGTTTTGGAGATTTTGACTATTAAAGAGATTTATTAGATTTGGAGCCATAATAATTATGGATAATTTTTGATAAACCTTGGTGATCAAGGTAGATGATTTAGACAAGGTGTATCAAGCATTTTCAACCTTGGGATTGGGGATTCCAAGTTGATTTTGGTGGATTACCCTAGATTAAGGATCTAGGGTGATGTTAATTTTTATACCATCAAAACATGGGTGTATCTTGGAGCTCAGAGCTCACCTTGATGCAAGGGATATATGGATAGCTATACCAAGTCATATATATGATCATTGCAGAAGGAGTTTGGATTGGTTACATTTGAGGTGGTCGGGAAGTGATGGCAAACTTTGTTGCTGCCATAACAGATGAGTCATGATGCCTTATAAATCATGTGGGTTTAAGAAGCACAAATATCCAATTGGAACAAGTGAAGTAGATATTGATAGACCTATATGAGTAGAACACCACCATGCAAAGAGTTGGTCCATAGAAGGTTGGATGGTGGTGTGAGCTTCTATCAAAGTAGGCATGATGACTAGATTTGCAGGAAAAGTTATTTTCTTGTCTGCAAAACCATCAAGAACAAGTAGGTTGGAGGATGATCTAACCAAGGGAAAGAGTGGGCCTTGGTATTCCTTAGGATGTTTAACAAGATGGTTTAGATACATTTTCAAAAATGCACAAGGGTTGAGAAAGGGAGGCATTCAAAAAGGTGATGTTGGAAATAGTTTTCCAGACTTTGCCAAATTTGGCAGATTGAGGGTTTTTGACTAGAATGTGGGTGGTGATGATTTTGATGGGTTGCAAGGTACCAAAGCATCATTGTCAACACCCGGATTTTTAATCCCAGATGCCCGTTATGCCATACCTCGCAATCCCTGGATTTCCATTTTTGCGAGTCATAACGGATTGGATAGCACAGTACATCATCCATTACAAACCATACATAAGGTTTTACACAGATCCGTATCTCATGATCCAGTCTTTAGTACAACAAGCAGCGGAAATAAATGATAGCGTAGCGGTGGGGTCCATCTTCAGGGGCACAGGCAATGCTGACAAAGGCAGATAGTCCTAGTTATCATAGCCGTCCTGCTGACCATCATCTTGATAAACTCCTTCATAGTCTGGCCATGATAATAGCCAGGGACAAAAGCCATGAGTACTCTTTAAGTACTCGCAAACTACTACTAGCAAGGGTTATGATTCTAAGTTAAAGTACTGAATTTAAAGAATAACTATCAAGTTAAGTTTGAAACCTAAGCTGAGTTCTGAAGCAAGAAAAGATAAGGTAAAATTCTAGAATCACTTAGGTTGGGAAGCTATTATCATCTACACAACCCTGTTGTGGTCAAGTCAAAGTTCATCATTCATTTGAAGTTATTTAGAAAACATCTGACAACGAAACAGTATGGCCATCCCAACTGTCCATAACCGCGGACGCGGCTATTCGAATAGTTTGACACTCTGCAGAGGTGGTACACTTTCACCACAAGATTCAATACATCTGTCAGGGATAACCCTGAATCATCATACTTAGTATGCAGATAATCAAACATAACCTTCCCTTTACACACCCTAGTACAAGCACCTCTCCTATGATCATGGCCTCCCAACCATGACCATCAGTCATCTTGGGCACTGCATAGGTGGACAACATTGAGAGGTAGCCTCAGCTCAAACCTCTCCCGTGAGGGAACTAATACTAATGCATATAAATTTCCAGCTAAGCCTTACCCAATTCAGGTAATGTGGTTGTACGGTAAATTTGGAATGGTATCGCATCCGAATCCAACCATCAGTTTTATAAAAGGGTTAAGGCTCAAGCCTCATCATTTTCATCATCATAAACCAATTGTGTTTCTGAACACATGTCAAAACATCTCAATAGAATGACTCAGCATTCCAAGGTTTTCACAATTCATTTTCACCAAGTGTTCCCATCTAAAGTGACTCAAGTTTTGATCTATTCTAAAACACTAGGTTAAGAGTGTTCACTAAGGTGGAAAGGTGGGATCAATCTCATGCCATAGAATGACATCTAAAGGTTTCTAAGTAGGTCAAGTTTTATACTCTTTATGCTACCTTCAAAATTAATTAAAGAACTTTGTGTAAACTAAGGGGGGGTAAAACTTGTTAATAAGACTTGGGGTACTAATAGTAAAAGGGGGTGTGATCAAAGTATGCTTAAGGCATCTTTACTAAACTATCTAGTTTTATTCTAGCTTGCTACAATAGCTTACTAAAGCATGTTTTGCAAGGGTTAGCTTGCTACTAATAGCTTGCCTTGGTTGGTGTAGTGGTTGAAGTTTTCTTCTTCTTCTTCTTCTTCTTCTTGGTAGAACTCCTCCTCCTCGAAGGCTTGGTCGGTACTATCGTCTAGAAATACATAGGGGGTGCACAATCACCAAACAATCCTTAACTAGGCTAAGTATTATTCTAAACCACACAGTTGATGATCTATTATCATCACAAGCATCACAAGTTTAATTCAATAGTTTCAACCTTTTTATTTTGGAAAAGTAATTTCTACTCATTGAAATATTAACTAAAATTTAATATTCACCACCAAAATATGGGATCATGTGGACACATGCCCTCACCACATATTCTAACATGTGGGAATGAGATTTAAAGGTTGGATCAATATTACTCTGGTTTAAGTTTATTATTTAATGATTTAAAGTGACTAGAAATGCCTATATAGCATTATTTTGGTACTAGTCCAAAGTCACTACCTGTAAACCTTAATATTATTACATATTTGGATAGATATGATGAAATGTGATTTTTGAGAGTTGGAATCAACTCAAAAGCTAACTTGGTTGATTTTATAAAAATGTTTCAAGTTGCAAAAGCTTCTGTCATCTTATTTTTATTAGGAGAAATCTATAACTCTAAATGAATTAAATCCAACGGGCTTGGATAGATCATTTTAATACCTTTCAGACAAAATTTGTTTCATGCAATTTGGATTTGTCAAACTCACAGAATTGAATTTTGAAACACTGGACAGAAACTATATTCTCACTAAAAGGAAAATTCCTAATTTGAATTTGAAACGTCTTGTGGAACGAAATGGGCGGCCATCTGCGCTCAGCATGGCGTCTGGCTGGCTTAAGCGAGGGCCCCACCCGTCAGTGGAATAGGGGGGTACCGAAGGGGTATGGATGAAAGGTGGCCGTGCGATTAGAGGGTAGATCGACGGCTCACAGCTATCGTCCTCGTCGAAACAGGACACGACGAGAGCTAACCCTAGCGCGGTCGGTGAGGGTGCAGTGGGGCGTACCGGGGCTCCAGCAGGGTCGGTGAGGCGGGCAAACGAAGTGGAAGACGACGGCAGTTCTCTTGGTACAAGCGGCGCTTCCTGGGATGGCCTGGATCAACGGCGCCCTTCTCCTCCCGAGGCGGTGGCTCCGGCTGGAATTCCGGTGTCCTGGTGCTCGAGCGGCTCCGGTTGGCTGTGGGGAGTGAGAGTGAGAGGTGGGGATGAGAATGGTGTGAAGAGAGCTTGCTGGGGAGGCCTCCTTATATAGGCGAGCGAAGGGTGCAGAGCGGCATGGGCAGAGCTCGACGTGGGAGACGGCAAAGCGATCTAAGGGCATGGGCGAGGTAGGCGGACGGTGGCCGGTCTCCTAGCGATCCTCTATGGCTTGATGGCGCGGCAAGGGGCTATCTCTATTGGTCGGGAGCTTCCGCGCACTGCACGGTGGCCGCAGGTGCTCGACAAGAAATGCGGCGGCTATGGGTCGAGCGGCAGCATATGGGCGTGTCTGGCAAGGTGCTGGGCTTGCTACAAGTGCCGCCACGCAAGGCTAGGGCTTGGCAAGGCCGGTGCTGCTCTGGCGGACGCGGCGCTCTGGGGTGATCGGCATGGTGGACAGAGGCGTGGGTGCGAGCAACTGGGGCTTGTCCTCCGCTCGATTTTGGTCGGGGGCTGGTCGAGGCAGTGCGGTGTGATGGCGCATGTCTGCCAGCGGCTGAAGGAGAGTGCGGGGCGGCTTTGTGCGAGCTGTCCATGGTCGACCTGGCGCATGGCGTCGGGCGACTTAGCACTGGAGCAGCTAGGGGAGAGGGAGAGAGAGCTAGGGCCGGGGTTTGAGCTAGGGGGACAAGGGGACCGAGTTAGGCCCAAATGGTGACAAGAAGCACTGCACACTATAGTGTTTTGACAAATGTTTGATCTGTGTCTGCCACCTGTTCGATGAAATGGCCGCAAGAGAGCAAAGTTTGAATTTTGAGTTCAAAATTTTTGAGTGATCTCCACTAGTGCTAGGTAGTCTCTGGTTGAAAGGGTTTTGAAAATGGTGCTCAATTATATGGTTTTTGAAATAGGGGTGATATATGCATATGCATTAGATTCAATTTTAAACTGTCATTTAAATTAGTTTACAGAATGTTTTTAGTAGATCAAAAGGTGGGCCTCGGTACCTCATTGTGTGTACTAGCAAGGGGTGCAAAGATCAAGAATTGTGTGTACTAGCAAGAATAACCAAAGTAGGCATGAGAGTTAAATTTGTCCAAATGACCATTCCTTCATTTTAATTCTTTTTGATTTGATTTCTTTTAGGAAAAGTTTGGGAATGGTGTAGATGATGTTTAAATCACCTAAGAAACATTTTAGAAGCAAAGGATCACACAATCATGGCAATTCAAAACAACTCCTATTTTAAATGCACACATATATGAATGCTTTCATTTTAAATATGGAAAAGTTTTTGTTAATCCTAAATTTGGATGATTTGATCTTTGATAAACTTGGATTGAAGTTTTGGGATCTTACAATCATCAAGTGGATGATTTTGAAGTGTAAATTGAGTAGAAAGGATCCATGCTTGATATTGGTCTTCATTGACTTGGAAACTTCTAGAAGGGATATCTTTAGAATTTGTTTGGTTAAGGGTTTTAGATGATCACCTAGTATCTAGAGATTAGATCTTGCTTTGTATTCTTTCTTAGGGTGTGGTGATTTGGAAACCTCTTGACCCTAGTGATCAGATCCTAGAGTAGCTCATACTATCTCCTAAGGAGACAGATCAAGCAGCAGATCAAGGCAATTCAATAGACAGCAGATCAAAGCAACTCATCTTACAAACAAATCAACTACTATTAGGGTTACCATCAAGCCTAGCCTGAGGTAAGGTTGATGCATTTTGAAGAGGTTGGATTTTGAATAGGATGAGTGTCCTTGGTATCTCTACCAAGAGTAGAATTCAAAAGCTTACTAAAAGGTTTTGGAGATCCTAGAGGTGAGAGTAGTTGAAGGTTCCGTCTTGAAAACATAAGGAGATTAGGTTATATATCTCTCCATAGTTTTGTCAATAGTAGCTACTAAAATAATTTTGGTTACATAAGCATCTTGGCTCAGGTTTTGAGATGCCAGAACATTTGAGAATATGTAAGATGAGCCAGGATAGTTTTGTTAAATAGCTTTTCTCAACTGATGGTGAGCTAAGGAGTATATCATCTAATACACATTCATATGCATAAGCATATCCAAACAGCAAGCACTTCAGCATTCAACAAGAAAAAGTTTTTGTTCCCCCTGATTTTGGCATTCTGGACAACTAATCAGGGTTGCTGAAAGTGGGATGTTACAAGATGGGTGTATCTTATTTTAGTAAACGATGTCGTCGGTGTGAGTTTCCAACTATCAGGAAACAACATTCTCAATTTTCCCATGTTTTGTGAATTTTAAAACTTCCTAGCTAAATCTGCCGACTTGAATGAGAAACTATGCCAATTTATCGAAATTAGGTCAAATTTGAACTATAAGTAAATTGTAGATTGATTTGGATGTTTTACGAAAAAGCTTTTCGGTGATTTTTATGTACTGAATTCCTGGTTAGAGCTTCAAAAGTTTGTTGGGAAATTTTAAGAGGAACCTATCTATCACACTTACTAGTAGTTAAAATTTGACACGGACGGTGGGAGAAAGTACGGTTTACATCAAAGACCTAAAAAAGAGAAAATTACATAGAGGTCCATAAATTTAGCATAAAGAGCCCTAAACATAAGCAAGGAAAAGCAGTCGGGTCCTTATCGAGCAAGCAACTTAGCCATATACTCTTCGTACTAGTGTACTTGCTTCACACACACACAAAAAACGCTCCTCACACTTTCGAATGAGCGTGCTAGGGGTGTTCTTGGTGCTAACTCTTCGCAGGGTGTGAAATGGAAGGACAAGGCAGGTTGATGCACGTGGGTAGCGCCACGTTGTGGATGATGGAGAGATCAGCCATTCGGCGTGTGTGTGGATGGTGATGAGGCAGTGTGAAGGAGAAATAAAACATAACTTGTTTTGCTTGCATATATATAGTAAAGGTCCTAAAATTTTGACAATAGGTTCAACTTGTTGCTAAGACTCTACATATTGACAACTTAATGAAATTAGGTCAAACTTTATCTACACGTAAGCGTGATAGATAGCTCTTGGATTAATTGTCTATTCAAAGGTAGATGGGTGCATCTTCTTTTAGTAAACGATGTCGTTGGTGTGAGTTTCCAACTATCAGGAAAGAACATTCTTGATTTTCCCATGGTTTGTGAATTTTAAAACTTCCTAACTAACTCTGCTGACTTCAATGAGACTATGTGCTAATTTATCGAAATTAGGTCAAATTTTAATTATAAGTAAATTGAGGTTGCTTTGGAAGTTTTACGAAAGCTTTTCGGTGGTTTTGATGTACTAAATTCCTGTTTAGCTTCAAATTTTTTTTGGAAAATTTTAAGAGGAAACTATCTATCGCGCTTACTTGTAGTTAAAATTTGACATGATCGGGGGAGTATAGTTTAGATCGAAGAGCTAAAAAAGAGAAAATTACGTGTAGAGGTCCATAAATTTAGCACAAAGGTCCCTAAAGTTAAGCAAGGAAAAGCAGGCGGGTCCTTCTTGAGAGAGAAAATGAGCCATACCCTTTGTACTACTGTACTCGCTTCACACAAAAAACGCTCCGCACACTTTCAAACCAATGTGCTGGGGAGTGTGCTTGGTGCTTCCTCTTTGTAGGGTGTGAAATGGAACGACAGGTAGGTCGACGCACATGGGCAGTGCCAAGTGGTGCACGAGGGAGAGATCAGCGGGCTAGGGTGTGTGTGGATGGTGATGAGGTAGGGAAGGAGAGAGAAAACACAATTTGTTTTGCGTGCATATATATAGTAAAGGTCCCGAAATTTTGACAAGAGGTTCAACTTCTTGCTAAGAAATTACATATTGATAGCTTAAAAAAATTAGGTCAAACTTGAGCTACAAGTTAGCATGATAGATTGCTCTTGGATTAATTGTTTTTTCCAAGGTAGATGGGTGCATCTTCTGTTAGTAAACGATGTCGTCGGTGTGAGTTTTCCAACTTTCAGGAAAGAACATTCTTGATATTCCCATGTTTTGCAAGTTTTAAAACTTTCTAGCCAACTCTACTGACTTCAATGAGACTTTGTGCCAATTTATCAAAATTAGGTCAAATTTGAACTACAAGTAAATTGTAGGTTGCTTTGGAAGTTTTATGAAAAAGATTTTCGGTGGTTTTCGATGTACTAGATTCCTAGTTATAGCTTTAAAAGTTTTTTGGAAAATTTTAAGAGGAATCTATCTATCGCGCTTACTAGTAGTTAAAATTTGACACGATCGGTGGGAGCGAGTACGATTTACATTGAAGACCTCAAAAAAGATAAAATTACATATCAGTCCATAAATTTAGTGCAAAGGGCCCTAAAGTTAAGCAAGGAAAAGCAGTCAGGTCCTTCTCGAGCGAGCAACTGAGCCATACCCTTCATACTACTGTACTCGCTTCACACAAAACAACGCTCCTCACACTTTCGAACCAGCATGCTGGGGGGTGCGCTTGGTGCTTTCTCTTCATAGGGTGTGAAATGGAACGACAAGGCAGGTCGACGCACGTGTGGGCAGTGGCACGTTGTGGACGAGGGAGAGAACAGCCGGCTGGGGTGTGCATGGATGGTAATGAGGCAATGAAGGATAGAGAAAACATAATTTGTTTTGCGTGCATATATACAGTAAAGGTCCTGAAACTTTGACAACACGTTCCACTTCTTGCTTAAAATATGCATCTTGACAACTTAACGAAATTAGGTCAAACTTGAGCTACACATTAGTGTGATAGATTGCTCTTGGATTAATTGTCTTTTTGAAGGTAGATTGGTGCATCTTATTTTAGTAAACGATGCCGTCGGTGTGAGTTTCCAACTATCAGGAAAGAACATTCTCAATTTTCCCATGTTTTGCGAATTTTAAAACATCCTAGCTAACTCTACCGACTTGAATGAGACACTATGACAATTTATCAAAATTTTGTCAAATTTGAATTACAAGTAAATTGTAGGTTGTTTTGGAAGTTTTATGAAAAATCTTTTTGGTGGGTTTCGATGTACTGAATTCCTGGTTAGCTTCAAAAGTTTTTTGGAAAATTTTATGAGGAATTTATCTATCGCGCTTACTTATAGTTAAAATTTGACACGGTCGGTGGGAGCAAGAACAGTTTACATCGAAGACCTCAGAAAATAGAAAATTACATAGAGGTCCATAAATTTAGCACAAAGGGCCCTAAAGTTAAGCAAGGAAAAGCATTCGGGTTCTTCTTGAGCGAGCAACTGAGCCATACCCGACCATTCGTACTACTAAACTCGCTTCGCACATAAAAACGCTTCTCACACTTTTGAACCAATGTGTTGGCGGTGTGCTTGGTGCTTTCTATTCGCAGGGTGTGAAATGGAACGACAAGGCAGGTCGACGCACGCGCCATGTTGTGGACGAGGGAGAGATCAGCCGGCCGGGGTGTGCGCTGATGGTGATGAGGCAGTGCAGGAGAGAGAAAACATAATTTTTTTGCGTGCATGTATATAGTAAGGTCCTGAAATTTGGAAAACACGTTCAACTTCTTGCTAAGAATCTGCATCTTGACAACTTAATGAAATTAGATCAAACTTGACCTACAAGTTAGTGTGATAGATTTCTCTTTGATTAATTGTCTTTTCAAAGGTAGATGGGTGCATCTTTTTGAAGGTGACGGTGGTGGTGAAGGTGGCGGTGATGTAGAGTGGTGGCCGAGCGTGGCGATGGCGGTCGGCGATAGAGAGGAGGACGTCGACAGGTAAATCATAGGTTTCTTTTGAAAGTTTTACGAAAAAGCTTTTGGTGGTACCCATCAGGGTCAATTAAGAGTATATCGAAAACCACCGAGAGTTTGGACAACAGGTTTAACTTCTTGCTAAGATTTTGCATCTTTACAATTTAACAAAATTTGGTCAAACCTGAGCTACACAAGTAAGAGAACAAGAGGGGAGGCAACACGAGACTTTCAAAAAAAAGAGGCAGCACGAGAGCAGCGCAGAGGAGGACTTGAAGGTGGTGCGATGTTAGAGCAAAGCTATGATGGGCTGCTGACACGAGGTACATGGTACACTCCACTAGTAGAAATGTATGGACCTACTACTAGTATATGCACGCAAAACAAGTTGCATTTTCTCTCTCCTTCACTGGATCTCACCATCCATCCTCCATCGATCTCTTCTCTACAGCCACGGGTGCACAGTCTGGCTTGTCTCTTCCTCATCCATAGCGTGGTGTTGTGCATGTGTGCCTTGGTACAGCACACCGATCTACTTCCAGCAACCATTTTTTCGGTTCCGAAATTCAAGCGATCTACTGGATTTTAGATAGGGTTCTGACATCGGGTAGATGGGTGCGTCTTGGCCTAGTAAACAATGTTGCTCGTGGGAGTTTTGAACAATTAGAAAAAGAACATTTTTCACTTTCCCGAGTGATTACGGAGATGTTCTGTACTAGCAGTAAAGAAAATCAGAAGAATGTGGCTCGAAATGTGACAAACGGGCCATGTTTCCGGACATAGAGAACCATGCATGTTTTACTTGCAATTCCTAGGTTCTTTGAGTTTTAAATGTTCGTAGATAAATTAACCCAATTAAATTACACTACTTTCTCCAATTCAAATTAATGTTCTTAGATTTGTCTACATTCAGGTATACGTATCTAGCACAGAAACATGACTAGATACATTTGAATCTAGACAAATCTATGAACATTATTATGGATTGGAGGTAGGCTGTCGAAATTAGGTCAAATTAGTTTGAACCACATGTGAGCTGCCGATTGCTCTTAAAATTTTACAAAAATCTTTTAAAGTTGTCAACCAGACAGGCAATATATCGAGAACACGACCGAGAGTTTTGAAAGATTTAACTTCTTTCTAAAATTTGCATGCCGACAAAGTTGACCCTGCTTTGAAAAAAGAGAGAAATAGGCAAAAAAAACAGGGGGACTCACGCATGGCATCCTTTTGCTTCTATTACCTGCCATGAAAAATAATAAACATGAGTTTTCACAACTTCTAAAAAAATCCGCTTCACAAAAATGGCCTATGATGTATAAGTATGAACAGGTTTCATGCCGAGCGACCAAGCAAGGTCATGGACATATCTACATCATAGTTTATGGGAATTTGGTAGTAGTACTACAATAAAGTCGATGTGTGCATCTTGGCATTAGGAAATATTTTTGCCAATGGGAGTTTCGAAATACTAGGAAAAGTAACAACTCCAATTTTCTAAGTGATGGAAATATTTTTTCTGTAAAGCAAAGTACACCACTTCCCTACTACTACTACTCCAAAAGGGGGGCAGCTCCTTTCGGAAAAAGGGAGGCAACACGAGAGCAGTGAGAGGAGGAGTCGAAGGCGGTGCGATGTCAGAGCAAATCTATGATGGGCTGGTGACACGAGGTACAGGGTACACTCCAATAGTAGTAAATATATGGACCTACTACTAGTAGTAATATGCATCTAAAACAAGTTGTGTTTTCTCTCTCCTTCGCTGGCTCTCACCATCCATCCTCCATCGATCTCTTCTCTGTAGCCGGAGGGTGCACAATCCGACTTGTCTCTTCCTCGTCCACAGCGTGGCGATGCGCTCGTGTGCCTTTGTACGGCACACCGATCTACTTCCGTCAACCATTTTTTTGTTCCAAAATTAAAAATGATCATCAACACCAGTACAAAAAAGGCTCAAAGGTAACAATAATTACATAAAGGTCCTCGAACCACCTTGCGACGACAACAAACCCTAGCACGATAAAAGAAGCGTCTCGCTCCTCCAGGACCTCTAGTTCCAAAAATTAAATAAATAATGCGACCACCACAATTTTAGACAAAGTGTACCATACTTTCTTACAATTCCTAAGTTTTAGGATTTTTCAAGCGGACATAGAAAGGTTTTTCATTTTATTCATATTCAATCTTCTTGCTTTTTGATGAGGTTGTTGCATCATAATGCTAGATGTTGTATAGTATAATCGCTAGGTATTGTATATGCTGGTATAAGGCCGGTAGTAAACGACATGTCACTTTGTTATACCCAAGACTCAGTTATACTATTGAACTTGCTCTCACGCACTTCTTGTAGATTATTAAATTAGACCTAATTCGACAAATCGATGGAAAGTCATTTGAGTGGGTTAAATTAAGTAGAAAATTAAGCCTGAAAAATATAACATGTAATTCATCCAACCACTTTATATACTAGTAAATAAATGGCACATGCTATGAACTCTAATATTTCCATATTAACCGTACTTCTTTCTGAAAAACTTTTACTTCTTTACCATGCTAACATGCATCAACCGATACCAAAATATGGACAAACCATCATTGTAGATATATAGAGTATGTCCACGACCTTGGTCATTTGCCTTTAAACCCAAGAAAGTTCACACGGAGTACATGGTATAGTAGGCCATATCGTGAAGTGAGTTTTTCAATTATTTTACTAGTAGAATAAATTAAAGAACAAAGAATGCCCCCCACAAATTTTCGTACAAAGTGGACAATTCTTTCTTATAGTTTCCCAAGTTTAAGGATTTTTGAAACTCCTAAACCAAAGCTCCACACACATAAATGACTCTATGCTGATAAAACAAAATTATGTCAAAATTGAATACATGTGACCACGATAGACTATTACTCTTGAAAATTTCCAAAATTCTTCTGAAGGAACCCGGACGGTGAATATATCATGGGAAACAATAGTTTTGAAAAATGCCAACACTGATTAGTATTTGAATAACGACAAATTGGCTTGAGTGACAAATCAAGCTCATAGCCATATCCACATCATAGTTAGGACCCACGAGTCTACCGCGATGGGGAAGGGAGTACAAGGCACAAGTGTCTAAGGGCATCTGTAATGTAGGACCCACCCGACTTATATGGAAATTACCACAATATATAAGGTCAACATTTTCCACAAGATAGGACCCACATAGCTTATCATATTGCTCCTTGCAAGAGAGAGAGAGAGGAGAGAGAGGGGAAATGATGTTTCTATTCTCTATGGGAATCCACAAGCTTGAGGCAACTTTATGTTCTCCACAATGTATAAGGTGAACCTTAGCGGATGCCCTAACAAAAAAAGCAAATAATGGGCCCACTTGGTAGTGTATGACCAAGCTATAAAACTCCTATGGAAAAGTTAGAATCTTTAGTTTAGTAGGTCCCATGGACCATCTCGTTTTGTCACTATCTAAACGGTGGAGCTTACTCGCAGTATATAAGTAGTACTCCCTCAGTTTCAATATGTATAAGATGTTTTAGGTTTGTGAAGGTTATGTATCTAGTCATCTTTTAGTGTGTAGATTTGGAGTAAACCTCTACGAACCTACACATTAAAATGTCATCTTGACAATTTAACGAAATTATGTCAAACTTGAGCTACAAGTAAACGTGATATATTGCTCTTGCATTAAATCTCATTTCAGAGGTAGATGCATACATCTTATAGTAGTTAATAATGTTGTTGGAGTGAGTATTCAACTATTAGGAAAAACATTCTCAATTTTCTGAGTGATGACGAGATTGTTCTTTTTCGCAAAGAAAGCCCAAATTAAAGAATATTGGATCTTAATGCCACAAGCCAAGTTTCAGACATCTATAGTGGCTCAGCATGTTTTACTTACAATTCCCATGTTTTATGAGTTTTCGATCTTCCTCTAGCTAACTCTGTTCACTTGAATGACTTTATGTTGATGTATCTAAATTAGGTCAAATTTGACCTACAAGTAAATTGTAGGTTGCTTTGAAAGTTTTATGAAAAATCTTTTGGAGGTACCCATCACGTGGTCAATTAATATATCAGAAACCACCGTAAGTTTTGACAACAGGTTCAACTTCTTGCTAAGATTTTGCATCTTGACAGTTTAATGAAATTAGGTCAAACTTGAGATACAAGTAAGCGTGATAGATTGCTCTTGAATTAAATGTCATTTCAGAGGTAGATGAGTGCATCTCTTCTTGTAAAGCAGTGTCGTCAGTGTGAGTGTCCAACTACCAGGAAAGAACATTCTCAATTGATGACGAGATCATTCTTTTCTATAAAGAAAGTGCGAAGAATATTCAATATGAATGCCACAAGCCAAGTTTTCACACATATACAGTGTATTAACAACATGTTGTACTTGCGATTCCGATGTTTTATGAGTTTTCCAGCTTCCTAGCTAACTCTACCCACTTGAATGACTTCATGTCTATGTATCAAAATAAGGTTGAATTTGAACTACAAGTAATAAAAATTGTAGGTTGCTTTGAAAGTTTTATGAAAAAATCTTTTGGAGGTACCCATCGAGCAATCAATTAATATATCAGAAATCGCAAAGAGCTTTGACGACTGGTTCGACCTCTAGCTAAGATTTTACATCTTCCTCAAAAAAAAAGATTTTGCATCTTGAAAAGTTCGAATCCCTTTTGTAAACGATCACATGAAATAGGGAGAGAGGGGAAATGATATTTCTATTCTCTATGGGCAACCCACAAGCTTGAGGTGCACCTTAGGCTTGAAGATAACTTTATTTTTTCCACTATGTAATACGTTGGCAGGGGAACATGACAGCAGAGAAGAGAAGTTGAAGGTGGTTCCATGTCAGAGTAAAGTTATGATGGGTTCTTGACATGAGGTACTCCTTCGGCCTTACAATGTACACTCTACTAGTAGTAAATTTCAAGACCTATGCACGCAAAACAAATCGTGTGTTTTCTCTCTCCTTCGCTATGCTCCATCTATCCTCCCCTTTCCCCTCGAGCACCGGCCTAGCTGATCTCTCCCTCATCCATAGCATGGTGTTGCGCACGTGTGCCTTGGTACGGCGGCTCTATGTCTCTGGCATGTTCGGAAGCCACATGTTGGTGTGGAGTAGGTACGAGGAGTACATAGGAAGGAAACCACTTTGGTCCTTGGCGGCACAAAAATTCAAAGTTTTCCGGTTTTCGAAATTCTCACTTGCTTCTGAAACATCACGAGGGAAGGTTATTCAAATGATTAGCCATTTGCAGTACTGTACTTCTTATCTTATATTTATCTTGTCTTATCTCTTACAATACCATACCACTGTATATTGTACCGAACATTGACCGTTTGATCAAGACTAGCAAATGCAAACATTGCTAACAGTTGGATCTTCTTTTCCATTCTTAGCATCTAGAAAGATTCTACCGATAGTCTTTAGCACCATGGATGCTAGTATGCGTAAACCTCTAAACACACACTTAATTCATTGCTCAGTTTCAGGGTCCTTGTGCTAAATGCATGGACTTGGATGAAATTTTTATTTTTTATGAGATCCTTGATGTAACTTGTACTTCCATTGACCGTGTTAACTCTCAAGCACCTCACTCCGACGAGACTTACCATTTGATCGGCCATTGGCAATACTTCTTATCTAATCTTTATCTTGTCTTATCTCTTCCAATATCATACCTCTACATAGTGTACGGATTAACTTTGAACATTGACCATTGGATCAAGACTAGCAAATCCAAACATTGCCAACCGTTGGATCTTCTTTTCCATTTTTAGCATCTAGAAAGATTCTACTAATAGTCTTTAGCACGATGAATGCTAGTATGCGCAAACCTCAAAACACACACTTCATTCCTTAGTTTTTAGGGTCCTTGTGCTAATAAATACATGGACTTGGATGCAATTTTCATTTTTTATGAGGTCCTTGATGTAACTTGTACTTCCACCGACCGTGTTAACTCTCAAGCACCACTCTCCTACGAGACCTACCATTTGATAGGCCATTCGCAGTACTTCTTATTTTCTCTTTATATTGTCTTATCTCTTACAATACAATACAATAAACCACTGCATAGTGTATGGGTTAACTTTGAACATTGACCGTTGGATCAAAACTAGCAAATCCAAATATTGCCAACTGTTGGATCTTCTTTTACATTCTTAGTAGCTAGAAAGATTCTACTGATAGTTTTTAGCAGATGAACGCTAGTACGCGCAAACCTCAAAACACACACTTCATTGCTCAGTTTCCGGGTCCTTATGCTAAATGCATGGAGTTGGATGCAATTATCATTTTTATGAGGTCCTTGATGTAATTTGTACTTCCACCCACCGTGTTAACTCTCAAGCACCTCGCTCCTACGATACCTACCATTAGATCGGCCATTCGTAATACTTATTATCTTATATTTATCTTTTCTTATCTCTTACAATACCATACCATCACTATACAGTGTACGAAACATTGACCATTTGATCAAGACTGGCAAATCCAAACATTGCTAATAACCATTGGATCTTCGTTTCTATTCTTAGCATCTAGAAAGATTCTACTGATAGTCTTTAGCACGATGAATGCTAGTATGCGCAAACCTCAAAACACACACTTCATTGCTTAGTTTCAGGGTCCTTGTGCTAAATGCATGGACTTGGATGCAATTTTTATTTTTTACGAGGTCCTTGATGTAACTTGTACTTCCACCGACTGTGTTAACTCTCAAGCACCTCGTTCCTACGACACCTACCATTAGATCGGCCATTCATAGTACTTCTTATCTTATGTTTATGTTGTCTTATATCTTACAATACCATACCACTTCATAGTGTATAGATGAACTTTTAACATTGGGAGCTGGATCAAGACTAAAAAATCCAAACATTTCTAACCATTGGATCTTCTTTTCCATTCTTAGAATCTAGAAATATTCTGTTGACAGACTTGAGCACGATGATGAACGACGGTATGCGCAAACCTCAAAACACACACTTCATTGCTCAATTTCAGGGTCCTTGTGCTAAATGATGCATGGACTTGGATGCAATAATTTTCATTTTATGAGGTCCTTGCTGTAACTTGTACTTCCATCGACCGTGTTAACTCTCAAGCACCTCGCTCCTACAAGACCTAAAGTTGGATCATCCATTCGCAATACTTCTTATCTTATCTTTATCTTGTCTTATCTCTCACAATACCACACCACTGCACTGTGTACGGAACAGTGAACACTGACCGTTGGATCAAGACTGGCAAATCCAAACATTGCTAACCGTTGGATCTTGTTTTCCATTCTTAGCATCTAGAAATATTCTAGTGATAGTCTTTAGCACGATGAACGCTAGTATGCGCAAACCTCAAAACACACAGTTCATTGCTCAGTTTCAGGGTCCCTGTGCTAAATGCATGTACTTGGATGCAATTTTCATTTTTTACAAGGTCCTTGATGTAACTTGTACTTCCACCGACTGTGTGAACTCTCAAGCACCTCGCTCCTATGAGACCTACCATTAGATCGGCCATTTGTAGTACATCTTATGTTATCTTTATCTTGTCTTATCTCTTACATAACTACTATATATAATGGAGCAGTTTTGAATTGGATCCGTAGCACCAATCCTGACCGTTGGGATATTAGATCAAATGGTTCAGAGCAGCTAGATTCGTGTTGAATAATACCTAGAGCAAACTCCACCATATTCTAAACCATCATGTCACCACCCCAAAATTTTATAGCATAGTAGGTTGTATTCTCAATATGTGTAGATAGTTATTATTAATAGACTTAATATATGCATTTTTTCTCTAACAAGACTATTGGTTAATAACAACTTAATGTTTGTTAAATCACATTTCATATAGTATATATATACATGTGGGGCACATGCCTTTTACTAGTCTCTTACAATACCATACCACTACATAGCGGTGTACGGATTAACTTTGAACATTGACCGTTGGATCAAGACTGGCAAATCCAAACATTGCTAACTGTTAGATCTTCTTTTCCATTCTTAGCATCTAGAAAGATTTTACCGATAGTCTTGAGCACGATGAACGCTAGTATGCGCAAACCTCAAAACACAAACTTCATTGCTCAGTTTTTAGGGTCCTTGTGATAATAAATGCATGGACTTGGATACAATTTTTGTTTTTTATGAGGTCCTTGATGTAACTTGTACTTCCACCAACCATGTTAACTCTCAAGCACCTCTCTCCTACGAGACCTACCATTTGATAGGACATTCACAATACTTCTTATCTTCTCTTTATCTTGTATTATGTCTTACCATACACCACTGCATAGTGTTGGGATTAAATTTAAACATTGACCGTTGGATCAATACTAGCAAATCCAAACATTGCCAACTGTTGGATCTTTTTTTCCATTCTTAGCATCTACAAAGATTCTACTGATAGTTTTTAGCACGATGAACGATAGTATGCACAAACCTCAAAACAGACACTTTATTGCTCAGTTTCAGGGCCCTTGTGCTAAATGCATGGACTTGTATGCAATTTTCATTTTTATGAGGTCCTTGATGTAACTTGTACTTCTACCCACCGTATTAACTCTAAAGCACCTTGCTCCTATGAGACCTACCATTAGATCGGCCATTCGTAATACCACACGACACTTCATACTGTACGGATTAACTTTGAACATTGACCATTGGATCAAGACTGGCAAATCCAAATATTGCTAACCGCTGGATCTTATTTTCCATTCTTAGCATCTAGAAGATTCATTCATAGTCTTTAACAAATGAATGCTAGTATGTGCAAACCTGAAAACACACTCCAGTTCTTAGTTTCGGGGAACTTGTGCTAAGTGCATGGACTTGGATGTAATTTTCATTTTTATGAGGTCCTTGATGTAACTTGTACTTCGACTCACCGTGTTAACTAAAGCACATCGCTCCTACGGGACCTACCATAGTTAGAAGAAAATGCAACAGATCCCCAATTATCACACAAAGTGTACCGTGGTTTCTTATAATCCCATTTTTCAAGCTTCCTAGCTAACTTCGTACACTTCACTGACTTCTTGCCGATTTAACAAAATTAGGTCAAACCTTAGCTACAAGTAAGCGTGATAGATTGCTCTCGAATTAAATGTCTTTTCACAGGAAGATGGATGCATCTTCTTTTAGTAAGCAATGTCGTTGGTGTAAGTTTCCAACTATCACGAAAGAACAATCTCAGTTTCCAACCATCGGGAGGTCATTTAATATATCACAAACCACCACCGAGAGTTTTGATAATAGGTTCAACTTCTTGCTAAGATTTTGCATCTTGACAACTTAACGAAACTAGGTCAAGCTAGAGCTACAAGTAAGCACGATAGATTGCTCTTGAATTAAATGTCTTTTTGGAGGTAGATGGGTGCATCTACTTCTTGTAGTAAACACTGCCATTGGTGTAAGTTTCCAACTATCATGAAAGAACATTCTCAGTTTCCAACCATCATGGGATCATTTAATATATCACAAACCACCACCGAGAGTTTTCACGATAGGTTCAACTTCTTGCTAAGATTTTGCATCTTGACAACTTAACGAAATTAGGTCAAACTTGAGCTAAAAGTAAGCGTGATAGATTACTCTTAAATTAATTGTCTTTTCAAAGGTAGATGGGTCCATCTTCTTTTAGTAAACGATCCCGTCGGTGTGAGTTTCCTGCTATCAGGAAAGAACATTCTCAATTTTCCCATGTTTGCGAATTTTAAAACTTCCTAGCTAACTCTGCTGACTTGAATGAGACTTTGTGCCATTTATCGAAATTAGGTCAAATTTGAACTACAAGTATATTGTAGGTTGCTGTGAATGTTTTACGAAATTACTTTTTGGTGGTTTTCGATGAACTAAATTGCTGGTTAGCTTCAAACGTTTTTGGAAAATTCTCCTCTTCACTGACACGGGGGAAACTCCTAGTGGCAATATTGTTCATCATGCGAGGAAGCACCTACGTACTCGTACCAAATACGGGAACACCGCCACGCCAAGTTCTTGCATACTCCCTCCATCCACAAATAAGTGTACTTCTAGTAGCTCTTAGTCTAAGTCAAACTTTTTAAAAATTTGACTACTTTTTAAAACTAATAGAGCAATATATATAACATGAAATCTACATATTATGAAAGTACATATCAAAACGAATAAACTTGTAGTACTAGCTTTGTGTCATACATATTACTACATTTATAAATTAAAGTTGGTCGAAAATAGTTAAGTTTGATTTAGAACAAACGCTAGAAGTACACTTATTTGAGGAAGGAGGAAGTAGCTAAATCCACAAGATGCAGCACAACCAACGTTCATGATTTATCTCATAATTTCTGAGAACTTGAAAGTATGGCAAATAAAAAGGGGTGCGTGCACAACTACTTTGTGGAATATACTTGAGAGATTGAAACGAGGTTGTGTAATATACTTGATAAATCTAGGACATCTATTTTGAGATGGAGGGAGTGTTATTTGGACGCTAGCCAAATTCAAAATCTCCGTCAAGCGGCAAAATTTACAACCTAGGCTGTGTGAATCGTAGGTATCCAATGTTGCATCCAAAAATCTCTACTACTATATTGAAGCAGTTTTGAATTGCATCCATACCAAAAATCCTGACCGTTGGGCTGTTAGATCCAATTGTTCAGAGCATCTAGATTCGTGTTGAAGGAGTAGTACCTAGAGCAAACTCTACCATGTTCTAGAACCATCATGTCACCACCTCCAAAATTTCATAGCACAGTAGGTTGTATTCTCAATATGTCTAGATAGTTATTATTAATAGACCTAATTTATGCATTTTTTTCTCTAACAAGACTATTGACCTAATGTTTGTTAAATAACATTTCATATCTATACGTGTGTGGCATGTGTATTTTACTAGTATGGATATGGATGATCAGTTGATGTGACTCTCGGCCTTGAATTCCTGGACAGATAGGTTAAGGTATACTACCTTTTTCTATTACTAGATGGACGCTAGCCAAATTCAAAATCTGAATCGAGCGGCAAAATCATCCACTGACTTTGAAGGATTTCCCGTCCGACCGATTCAAAACCTTTGAGCCAAAATCTCCCACTGGATAGTAGCATTTTTTCTATTATTAGCTGGACGCTGGCCAAATTCAAATCTCAATCGAGCAGCAATATCACACACTGACCTTGAAGTATTTCGCGCCCCTCCGTTTCAAAAACTTTTGTCTTTAAATTTCTTGTTCTACCCATTGTTCAGATGATAGATGGGCATGCTAAAGTCAGTAGCTCGGGGGAACGATCGTAATTATATTGCTCTTCACCTATATGGTCCCGATTCTCTCAGTTTTTCTCGCTGTCCCTCCCAAAAATCCCAAGCTCCTCTGTCGCCTCCACGGCAACCGCGTGCACCGGCTTGATCTGCGGTCTCGTGCGTCGCCGCGGAGCCGCTTCACTAACGCTCACCCACCGGATCTAGTTCACCGGGTCTCTCTGCCACTGCACTGGAGCTGCACTGTCGTTCACCATGCTGATGGCCTCATCGACCGCCCAAGATCTGCTTCCTCACTACTGATGGCGTCATCGACCACCCAATCTCTATTTCCTCACTGCTGAAAGCTGCCCAACCATACCGGATCCGCTTCACCGGTGTCCACCGGACGTGATCTACTTCAAGGAGTTCCATGTCCACCACTCCAGACCAGCTGCACGGTTGTCTCCGTTCACTGCATCGGATCTGCCTCATCGACGCTCTCGTCCACTGCGCTCAAGCAACATCGACCGCCCAAGATCTGCTTCCCCGGCGCCAACAACCACCGCAACCATAACACCCTCGGTGACCTGGACGTCACCCGCATGGTACCGACGATGCTTAGACGCCTCTCCTACCAAGGTAACCAAATCTCTAACCTGTTTTTGTTTTGTCAGCAATATAGTAGGTTCAAGCCTGTCGCAGTGACTGAATTTTTGTAATCATGCTACACACCAAGTCAATGTGCACGCCTGTTGTACACACTACATACAAGGTCACTAGACATGTTTGTTTGCATTCGCTGCTCTACAAATTTTAAAGTCATGCACATGTTCTTAGCTACTCCGTACAATAGTAATTGTCTTGTACCTTGTAATTCTTGCAAAATCTGAAGTCAGTGGAAAATATTAGTGTGGATTCCCTGCTCTACAGTTACTGAATCTATCTGGTTCATCCTGAGATCAGTTCCTGTTATTATTTCCTCCTTGGCATCGTTCTGCTATCCTGTAGTAGCCGTTTAAACTCTTCGTACTAATTTGATTATAATTTTGTTGTTGCAATCTGGTTATTCAAAAGCAGCACCACTAACTATTTTCTTTTTCTTCCATAGAGCTCAAAATGGAACAATGAACATGTTGGTTTGCATAGCCTATTCTACAGGTTCACAACCGATGCCATCATTTCCTTATATGGTGCTGGTTCATCCTGAGCAACGACATAACTATCCTCTACTATCTATTTCACTCGTGGTTTGCATTCCTGCTCTATAATTTCTCTTATGATGCTATTATAATTTATATCTGGTTGATTCTTAGCTAGGACAGTAACTACATGTCATTGTGTAGCTCACCGTGAATTCTGAGTCACCTAATGACTCTTGCATTCCAGGAGATACCACAACTTCCATATATATTTGCTGAAATGACCTGGCTAGTTTATATTTGCTGAAAGTCTAAGAAACACTTTGTTTGATTTCTCATTTCATTCTAGGCACACTTGTCTAATGCTTGTTTGTCTTGTTCTACAGGTTCATGAGCGATGCCATTATATCTCGCATCTGGTCCTGCTTCATCCTAAGAAACAACATAACTATCCTCTACTACATATAGTTCATTCGTGGTTTGCATTCCTGCTCTACAAGTGCTCTTATGATGCGGTTAAAATTTCTATCTACTTCATTCTTCGCTACGACAGTAACTACATGCCATTTTGTGGCTTAGTTCAAATTCCGAGTCACCCAACGTCTCTTGCATGGTATACAAGTGCTTCCATATATATTTTTTGAAATGACCTGGCTAGTTTATATTTTCTAAAATTCTAAGCCACACACACATTTTTTGATTACTCGTTTCACGGTAGGCACAGTTGTTTAATGCGTGCTTGCTTGTCCTATTTGTTTGACGTGTTGGTCCATAATTGAACCATTGACCAGTTGTAAACTCCAGTTCATAGCTCCTGCCATATCAGTCAAATGAGTAGTTTGTCTTGTTTGATGTATTAACTTGTTATTATTTAGTTTCAGACTGCATTTATTGCTATCGCCACAAAAGAGGGGGCTGCAAGATCATGTCTCCTCCAATGTAGCTGTCACACTCAAAGGAAGATGTAGGTTATCGACTGAGAAAGCAAATTGAGGACTCTATTATCAACTCTATTGTCAACTGAGATGCTGAATTTTCTTTCCCTTTAGTTCATAATATGTAATAATTTAAAGAATTTTGCAGCTGATGTAATATCTAGATAACTCGCATATGCCATGTAGGCATTTAGTTGACGTTGTCCACACATGGCAGTAGTCGTTACTGTAACTATGCCAGCGAGGTCGATTAGGGAACATTATCGTGCTTTCTTATTTGTCTGTCTTGTATTCGACCGATGATGAACAGTAAAAATGCTCACTTATACACCTTTAGTGATATTGGCGTGGTCTCCAGAAAGGCCGAAACTGCAAAAGACTATAAACGTAATGGACTGACCCACATGTGGGACCCAGTAACAGTTGCAGGCCGTAATAGTAAGAGTCTAGAAAAGTAGCAGGCCCGAACAGAAACAGGCCATAACAATAACATGCCTCAAGAGTAAAAGGAAAAAATAGTAAAAGTCTAGAACAGTAACATGCCAGAGGATTAATGGGCCACAACAGTAGCAGACCACAACAGTAAAGGGCCAAAGCAGCTAAAGGCCAGAACAATAACGAACCGTGAAATTTTCTAGATGAGAACAGTACATGCTGACAGAATTACTAGGCCAGAACAATAATAGGCCACCTGTGGGCCTGAACAGTAGATGCTTGGAACAGTAAAAGGCCAAAACAGTAATGGACCATCTCAAAGAAGGGTTGTTAGTAGACAACCCACTATGGGCTGCATGAACAGTGATGGTCGGCAGCAGGCTTACTTGGCACAGGCTGCTAATGGGTCGCACAGTGTTGGACCAAGGTGGGCCTCCTGTAGGCCAAAACAGTATCAGGCTGGAAAGTTCATGGGTTGAAGTTAGATGTGTTAATGGCCCACTTCAAGCAGTGCAGGACGAAAGAGTAACGGGTCGTGTACTTATTGGGATATCCTCATGGGTTGGCCCACTTAATAATTAGTAGGCCTTAGTTGGGCCTAGCTTTTACCACGGGTTCTCTGAATGTTAATGGAGGTAGCCAGCTGTTAATGGCAGTAGCCACATGGTTGTTTGCATGATGTCAGTAGTCAACGCGGCTTGTGAGCAGATCTAGATGGAACAAGTTTTTGTGTCCGAAGGGTGCGATCTGCCACGATCGAAAAAAACCGTGGTTGATTTTGTGACAGGGATTTTACCACGAAGGCCATCCATCGTGGAAGACTTTTTAGCCACGAAAAAAAGGCCTTCAACCACGAAAATTGTCTGTTGTAAAAGCCAACTTTTCTAGTACTGTAAGAAGTACTGCGACAAATGGACGATCTAATGGTAGGTCTCATAGGAGCGAGGTGCTTGAGTTAACACGGTCGATGGAAGTACAAGTTACATCAAGGACCTCATAAAAATGAAAATTGCATCCAAGTCCATGCATTTAGCAATGAAGTGTGTGTTATGAGGTTTGCGCATACTAGCGTTCATCATGCTAAAGACTATTAGTATAATCTTTCTAGATGCTAAGAATGGGAAAGAAGATCCAACGGTTGACAATGTTTGGATTTGCCAGTCTTGATCCAACGGTCAATGTTCAAAGTTAATCCGTACACTATATGAAGTGGTATGATATTGTAAGAGATAAGACAAGGTAAATATAAGAGAAGAAGTACTGCAATGGCTAATCTAATGGTTGGTATCGTAGGAGTGAGGTGCTTCAGAGTTAACACGGTCAGTGGAACTTCAAGTTACATCAAGGACCTCATAAAAAATGAAAATTGCATCCAAGTCCATGCATTTAGCACAGGTACCCTGAAACTAAGCAATGAAGTGTTTGTTTTGAGGTGTGCTGTAACACCTAAAAAATGCTAAATTGGATTATCTAGCTCTAATCACCCAAGTTTAGGGTTAACAAAAACTTTCATTATTAAACTCTATATGAATGCATGAGAGATTTCCATTAATGCATGAATGCTTGCATTTTCCATGTTTGATTGCTATAAATGATAAGGATTAGTTTAAAGATGAATACCACATCCTCTAGGTCATTTCCAAACAGAATCAAATAAAAATAAAATCAAATATGAAGCATGAGATCAAATGGTCATTTTGGCCAAAGTTAACCACTAGCCTATGTTGGGGATATACTTTCCGGATATCCTCACAGTTCCTCACTGACCAGGGTGGCCCACTTCAGGTTAGAGCTTTACTTCACGGGTGGCCTAGTCAGGGAGAAAGACGGAGTCCAATCCGGCTATGAGAAGGCCTAGAAGACTTACTTACTTAGGCCCATAATGTTACTTGTAGTTCAAGATGTACTCTGTAACTGACTCTTAGTTGTAGCCGGATATATCTCTCCTGTAAACCCTAGGCCGGTTATCTATATAAGCCGTCCTAGGGAGAGCCTTTAGGGAAACACCTCAATAGTCTACAATCTCAACTCGCACAGGCGAAACCCTTGTAACCCATATTCCGGCTCTGCCGAATTACTGGATTGCTAGCAGGAGTAGGGTCTGTCCAAAGCCGGCGGATTCGAACCTGGGTAAACTTGCGTGCTCACCGTCCCGGAATACCGTATGTCTCACATGCCTCTCTTCCGCACGCCTCGAGGACCCCCTCATGGCGTACTTGTCATCAATCCGATGACAGTTGGCGCCCACCGTGGGGCAAGTGAGCTTCGGATCTGCGTTCCGAGTGGAATCTGCAAGAATCGGAATCGGCGAGACTATCACTGTCGGTCGCATCCTCTACGCCAGCGACGTCCCTCTCATCGTTCTCGACGAGACTTGTATTCCGGCTAAGGAGGCCGTGACTGCCTACACAATCATGTCCTTTGGCGAGATCGATGTTTATATCGGTTTCGCTGAACCTGCCCAACCCACCCTAGCGGTTATGATAGAGGCAGAAGAATCTTCTGGGTCCCCTTTGTCCGCGGAGGCGGCAGAGTTCCGGATCTTAGAAAACACTAATCCCACCCAGCCCGCACCAGTTGCGGAGATAGTGGAGAAATCCGAGCCTGAAGAAAACCTAGCAATCCAAGTCGAATCTGGAGTGGATCTCCCTAGAGGAGCTGGATCCCAGATCGACCCACCCGCGGAAGTCAAAATCCAGGAGGAACATATCAGTGACACTGATTCCGGCTCTGATGATGCCGGGATAGACAGACTTTTCCTAAGGTACACATTACGACGTGTAATCTCGAGACCATCAAAAGTTTCGACATGGCTGATCGCGAAAGCCGCAGGTACCTCAGGAAGCACGCGTCGCTCTTCGTCGGGTACGTGGGATCTGGATCTGGCTCTACCGATGCTGGAGAAAACACCGACTCGGTGCTGGAGGCAATTTGAACAAACGCCGACATACTTGCATCCTCGGATGAATCAATGACGTCAGTGGATTTCCGAAAGTTCTCCGTGGAATATGAAGAGGAGTATTACTCCAAAGCTGCAGAAGAAGGAGAAGCCATGGATGAAGGATCCGGGGAACACTCTCCCAAAGCGCAGGATGACATGGACGTCGGAGATAATCACGAAGTCCAGATGTCCGAAAGTACCAATCAGAGCTTGACTCCGGGAAACGGACCCAAAGCCGTCTTTGCCACCGGCGTGCCAAGAAGGCAAAGAAGAAGAACAAGAAGAACAAAACCCTGGCAAAAGACCCTCTGGTTGAGGAGGTGATTGCCGAGGAATACGAAGAAGACTGGGATGGAGCACTTATCCCAGACGAGCCGAAAAAAGAAGAATCGATGGATGGACACGTGATCACCGAAGGTGCGGGTAAACTCATCGATGCTGCATTAACCACACCTATCCCTACAGCTGCAGAACTTACTACTGAAGAGCTGGACGAAAGGGCCCAAGCCGTAGAAGCGCGTTGTCAACAACTCCTCGATGAAGCCAAAAACATCGAGGTGGAGAAGAAACGCATGGCAACCAAGGACTACATGTCTCGGTTGCATCAGAAGATGCGGAAGCGTCACACAGATGACAACCAATTCCCACATGTCCGTGCCGTCCTTTTTAGAGATGAGATGGGGAAGCCACGGAAAGATAGCAAAGGAGATTGGGTATACCCAACCCCAGTACAGAATGCCGTGGCGGCCTGAGAAATTCTATCGGCTAATCCAGGACTAGAGGAGATCCGTTTGGGTATCAAGCTACTCAACAAGGGACTGGAGCAGCAAAAGGTCGCCCTGTCCGAAAGTCAAAAACTAGTCTCGGATTCCGACCAATGTCGAACAGATCCGGCATCGGCCGACGTAAGACCCCACCGTGTTCTGGAGCAGCATTATCGCCACGAACGATGGGAGGACAATTATTCGAGAACCGGATTGTCAGGACAGCATCGCAGGACTGCACGCGACTGGAGCAACGTCGCACCAGCGGCCGAGAAAGAGGCCATTGCTGCTCTAAATCCGAGGAATCCTCCCCGACGAGAATCTAACGATCGAAGGGGAGAAGATAAAGAGAAACGCTGGGAGGAGGATCGTCAAAAAATTCCACCTCCTAGACATGCAAGCCGTCCGGCTGAGCCCCACCATGGTGGGAACAACGGACGAAGAAACGACGGAAACCACGCCGGAACAAGCAGGCAGGGGGCTCATCGTAGTTAAGACCCTCCCCGGAATCGGAATAATGACGTTCCGAACGGAGGCCGGTGATCAGCCAGAAACTATCCAGCTACCCCACCCTCTCCACCACACAGTCATCACAACGACTCCCAAGGAGGGCAAGGAGGATGACGTGGCGGAGGAGGTGGTGGCAGAAGCCGAAGTCCGGCTCCAAGGCACCGCAGCCACAACCGACATTTGGGACAATCTTTATCCCCGAACGACGCAAGGCACAAGATCAACTCCAACATAGAGGCTTGGCGCTACGAAAACAATGATATCTACGTGGGCCCAAAGTGCTTCGGACCATGCATCAGAGCTACAAAATTCCCGGAAGGATTTGCTATCTCAAGACATATCCAAGCCTACGATGGCATTGCTCGGCCAGATACCTGGCTACAGGATTTCTTCCAAGCTTGCTGCATTGTCAAAGGCGGAAACAGCCTGGTTGCAACCCGATATCTCCTACTTATGTTGCGGAAGACGACACGATCATGGCTCAATGAACTTCTGGAGAACACCATCCATAACTGGTATGACATGCAAAGTGCGTTCTTTCAGAACTTCGAAGGAACATATCGGAGGCCCTGTACGGTCGGAGACCTACAGCGTTGCACCCAGAAAGCCGGAGAAACTTACCGGGACTACCTCAGACGATGGATCGACACCAAGAACTCCTGTGAAGGAGTAAATGATCAAACTGCGATTGAAGCTTTCATTTCTGGTCTCCCAATTGGTCTACTACGTCATCGCTTGAAGTGTGACAAGGTCACTGATTTGGGAGAGATGATAGAAACAGCGAGCAAGTATGCAGATGCTGACGACGATGCAGAGGGATTGCTCAATGCCCTAGTTGTGCCTCGGTCTATAAGACAACCAAAGCAACAAGCTCATAAGCGCAAAAATACCTCGGAAGAAAAACCCAACACGGAAACAGCGGTGGTTACTACTGTTTCCGGGTCTGGAGGACGAGGAGGACGTGGCGGAGGCTGCGGGCGTGGCCGTGGGACTTCAAGGGTCCAAGGTAGAGGAGAACAGCAACCAGGCAAAACCTACTCTTGGGCCGACATTGCCAATAACCCATGTGTGCATCACCTAGACGCTAATGGGGGCTCGTCCCACACCAACGCTGAATGTCGTTTCAATGACGACATCAAAAGAGATGACACCGCGGGCTACAAAGCTAAGCGAAAGAAGGGAAAGAAAAATCCCGAAAAAGACAAGGAGACCAAGGAAGATTTTGACATGGAGGAAGCTGATGCTTCAAATCCCAAGCCGAAAGGGAAGAAAACTTTTCCCACCAAGAAGGACACTTATGTCACTTTCCTCGGATCTCAACCAGCAAAGGTCAAGAAAGCAGTTCTACACGAGCTCAATGCAACAGTTCTGGCTGTCCCCCAGTATCTAGACTGGTCGGAAGTGGCAATCACGTTTGACCGCGACGATCATCCGCCTAAGTTACATAGGCGAGGAAAATACGCCTTAATCATCAACCCACTTATTGAAGGTTATGGTTTCTCCAAGACCCTCATGGACGGTGGTAGCAGCATCAATATTCTTTATGTCGAAACGCTACGCCGGATGAAGATCTCGGAGACCCAGCTGAACCATAGCTCTGTGATCTTTCACGGAGTTGTCCTAGGAAGACAAGCTAATTCCCTGGGAGAGATTACTTTGGATGTTACCTTTGGAACTCCAAAGAACTATCAGACGGAAGCACTTTCCTTCGAAGTGGTCATGTTCAAGAGTGCATACCACACTATATTCGGACATCCGGCTTACTGGGCTTTTATGGCTCGTCCGTGTTACATTTACAATATGATGAAAATTCCAGGTCCCAACGGTGTGATCACCATCAGGGAGACCCGAAGAAAGCGTGAGAGTGCGAGGATGGAAATGCCGCCTTTGCCGAAGCCGTGCTGCATGCTCAGGAGTACCAGGAGATCAAGAAGAGCATAGATCCGTCTGAGATGCTCGCAACGAAGAAGGAAGTGACAAAGCCAAACCCAGAGTTTAAGGCATCAGAAGAGACGAAGAAAGCACCGTTGAAGGATGATGACCCCTCCAAGGTGACCCAGATAGGCGTAGGCCTAGGTAGCGCATAGGAAAGCGCGCTTGTCAAGTTCCTAAAAGCAAATCAAGACATCTTCGCATGGCAGCCATCTGACATGACCGGAGTACCTAGGGAACTTGCCGAGCACTCTCTAAATGTAAACCCGAACGCAAAACCCGTCAAACAGTCCCTACGACGGTTTGGCAATGAAAAGCGTAAGGCAATAGCTAAGGAACTAGCACGGCTCGAGTTAGCCGGATTCATAGAAGAGGTCATCCACACTGAGTGGTCGGCCAATCCTGTAATGGTCCCTAAAAAGGATACAACTGATTTAAGGATGTGTGTTGATTATACTGCCTTGAACAAGGCTTGTCCAAAAGATCCGTTTGCTCTGCCTAGAATTGATCAAGTTATCGATTCTACGGCAGGCTCGGAACTCCTCTATTTTCTTGACGCATATTTCGGCTATCACCAAATCCGGATGAAGGAATCTGACAAAGTCAAAACTTCATTCATAACCCCTTTCGGAACCTTCTGTTTTGTTACGATGCCCTTTGGGCTGAAGAACGCAGGAGCTACATACCAGCGCACGATGCAGTGTTGCCTTCATGACCAACTCGTACGCAATGTACATGCATACGTGGATGATATCGCGGTAATGTCCAAAAAGAAGGAAACACTGATTTCCGACTTGGAGGAAACATTTGCCAGTCTACGAAAATACAACATCATGCTTAGCCTGAAGAAATGCTTCTTTGGAATACCAGCCGGAAAATTGTTAGGTTTCATCGTGTCTCAAAGAGGCATAGTGGTGAACCGAGACAAAATCAAGGCTATACTCAATATTTCCAGGCCAACCCGCCTGAAGGACATACAAAGACTAACTGGTTGCATTGCTGCGGTCAGTCGATTTGTAAGCCGGCTTGGTGAAAGAGCCGCACCACTATACAAACTCCTGAAAAAGACCAAGGATTTTATGCGGGTATGAAGCTGAAGCTGCACTACAAGACCTGAAGAAAGTATTCTCATCTACTCCTATCCTTGCAGCGCCGGAACCTAAGGAACCGATGTTGCTCTATCTTGCTACGACAAATAAGGTCGTTAGTATCGTCATGGTGGTGGAGAGACTAGAGGAAAATCAGGAACACCTGGTGCAGCGTCCGACTTACTTTGTCAGCGAGGTTCTGACAAAATCAAAACAGCGGTATCCGCACTATCAAAGGTTGGCTTACGGTGTTTTTCTAGCATCTCGTAAGTTACAACACTACTTTCAAGAGCATCCAATTACCATGGTGAGCACAGCTCCCATGAGAGATATAATCAACAACAGTGATGCAACGGGACGCGTCGCTAAATGGGGAATAGAGCTTTTAGCTTTCGATATTGAGTACAAACCTCGGACAACAATCACATCCCAGATCCTTGCTGACTTTGTTGCTGATTGGACAGAGATGAAGGAGAATATGATCCTCCCTGAGTCGGAATATTGGACCCTCTTTTTCAATGGTTCTAAGGCTCGAGGGGGCTCAAGGGCTGGCGTGGTGCTCAAATCACCCCAAGGAGATAAACTTTTATACATGTTGCAGATCCACTTCACAGCGACAAACAATATTGCCGAGTATGAAGCACTGCTGCATGGAATCCGGATTGCTAAGGATATTGGCATCCGATGTTTGATGTGTTATGGAGATTCGGATCTTGTTGCTCAACAAGTGTCGGATATTTGTAATGCAAATAAACACATGGCAGCATATAAAGCTGTCCTGGATGATCTATCTAAATCGTTCGAAGGGTTTGAAGTTCAACACATCCCTAGAGCAGAAAATGAGGAAGCAGACGCACTATCTCGGATAGGTTCTGTGCAGAAAGAGGTCCCGGATGGCCGTTTTTTAGAGCACCTCAAAGTTCCCTCGATAAAGGGAGTAGATGAGGAATATCCGACCAAATCCGACTCACCTTTGATAGCAGTTCTGGCTGTAATTCCCAGCTGGACTCAACCCTACCTCAATTATTTGGTAGATGGCAAATTACCCGAAGACGAGGTGCTGAGCCGGTAGATTATCCGACGAGCAAAAGCCTATACTATTGTTAAAGGCGAGCTCCATAAACAAAGTGTTTCTGGGGTTTTTCAGCACTGTGTATCTCCGGAAGAAGGAGTGGAAATCTTAAGAGAAATCCATGAAGGCGAGTGTGGTCACCACGCTGCAGCCAAATCTTTAGTTGCAAAAGCTTTTAGACACGGATTTTTTTGGCTTACAGCTCAGGCAGATGCCGAACGATTAGTCAAGACGTGCAGAGGCTGCCAAAAGTACACCAAGCAAGCTCATGTTCCGGCTGATCAGCTGCGAACAATACCTATAACATATCCCTTTGCGGTCTGGGGGCTTGACATGGTAGGGCCTTTTAAACGAGCTCCAAGTGGATTTACTCACCTCTTAGTAATGGTGGATAAATTCACCAAATGGATTGAGGCTAAACCTGTCACTAGTTGTGATGGAGCAACAGCCAAGAGATTTGTCGAGGATGTTATAATCCGGTATGGTTATCCGCATAGCATTATCAGGGACAACGGGAGTAACTTTTCTATGGGAGAATTGGCTGAATTCTGCAACGAGCAAAATATCCGGCTTGATATTGCGTCAGTCGCACATCCACAGGCTAACGGACAAGTCGAAAGAGCAAATGGTTTAATTCTACAAGGCCTAAAACCGAGACTCGAAGCACCACTACGACGTGATGCGGGGGCTTGGGCAGAGGAATTACCCTCTATAATTTGGAGTTTACGAACAACTCCAAACAGGTCAACAGGATACACACCTTTCTTCTTGGTCTATGGCGCAGAAGCAGTTCTTCCTACTGATTTGATTCATACTTCTCCTAGAGTGGCCGCGTATATCGAAGAGGATGCCGAGATTTCTCGACAAAATGATCTCGACTTAGTCGAAGAAGTTCGCATCGTTGCTGAAATGAGATCTACAGCCTATCAGCAGAAGTTACGCAAGTATCATAGCCAGAGAGTCAGAAAACGATCTTTCAACAAAGGTAATTTGGTTCTCCTTCTTGTGCAACAAAGAAAGCACAAACTTTCCCAAGTATGGGAAGGGCCATTTTTAGTTAGTCGAGTATTGCACAATGGATCGTACTACTTAACTGACATGAGGCCAGTCAAAGAAAGACCTGCTACTAAGAAGAGAAAGAGAGCTGGAGGCAGTACAAATCCGGATAAGTTAGACATACCGTGGAATATTTCTCAGCTACGTCCCTTTTATTCTTAGTTTATCCTTCTTTGTAAACATGTATATGTACATGATTCTGTGAGAAATAAAAGTTTTGGTTGCCTCAAATTTTTCTGAGAAGTTTTTACCATCTTATTTCCGAATGGTCATGTCATAGTCGAAAATCCCAGAATGCTTGAAAGTACTTTATGCTCATGTTCGTTCTGGTTTAGATTTCGGATTTTAAAAATGCTACCCTCGGGTGTAACTCTAAAGTTTCTAGGCTTTACTTTGGTTATTTATCTGATTGCTGGATGCGGGCATTTTCCGAGTAGTGAATTGTTGGTACTGGAAGCCGGCTTTGTTTCCGAGTTTAAACTGGTTTAGCAATTGAGCTCCGTTGCTTGGCAAAGTTTCCGGCAGAAGGTTTAGCCGGCTCACTAAAGGGACGAGGCGGAAAGCCAGATAAACAATAAGTAGAGACGAAAAAATACAAGTGCTTATGTAAACATTTCAGGCACACAAAAAACTCAAAGCTAAAAGTGCTGAATAGATCAAAAGCTTAGCACTAGCAAAATTAAAGTACTCAATATTTACAGATGCATCATGTTTTTCTGGAATAATACAAAAAATTTTGGTCTATGATGCAGGAGGATATGAAGGAGCTGCTGACTCGCTGGAGATTCCACCTTGATATCGTTCCGAGATGTCTGCATCCGAGGTGGTGCGTTCATCGTCGGAAACTTCTGTTGGTTCTTCTAGAGGAGGAGGCAGAGTAGCCACGTGGGTGAAGAAGGGGATCTCGTAGCTGGTCAGGTCAGCCACGTGACACCCATATCCGGCGCAGGAGTGCATGATGGCTTGAAGGTCCTGCTCCTGGCCGTCTTCATCTACCTTGCAGTACCCTCTGGTCACTTGCCATATTTCCATGTTTCCATGGTGGCTCATGACCATGGTGAGAGCGTTCTGCGCAGCAGTCCACACGTAGGACATGTTCCAGTCCCGAAAAAGTTGCGGCATCTCCTTCGCCTTGTCCCACACCTGAAAATCCAACATGCTTGGCATGTCCGGAATCTTGAGAGCTTCGCCGATGTCTTCAAGGGACTGGCGGAAGTCATGAAGCAGGTCACCGACTTGGGTTAGCCGGTGGGTGCGGGGCTCGGAGGAGGAAGAGTCCGTCAAGTTCAGAGGACCTATACATAAAACAAGTTAAGAAAAATCCGACATTGATAAAAGTCGAAGAAAGAGACAAGTCAGATAGATGGAATGTACCGAAAATGACGTCGTCAATTTTGGTCTTCTCCTCCCGGAGACTCTGGAGTTCAGCCCGGAGCGCTTGGGACATATTCTTTTCTCTGCTAAGCTCATCCTTAAGGTCCGAGATTATTTTATCTTGAGCAGCGATCTTGCGATCACGCTCTTCAGTAGCCATAGAGGAGGATTCAAGGACTTGAGCTATGCTCTTTTCATGATTTGCCTTGAGCTGGTCCAGCTCTTGGCAAAGCTCCTTGTTCTCCACCACCAGGGTCTTGAGGTTCTCGGCCTCTTCAATCATGGCGACGGATTGTTTCACCAGCGCTGTAAGTCAAAAAGGAACAACAGTTCAAGAACAAATTCGACATTGAAAATACAAGGACAAGGTTTGAGTCTCGAAATGTTTACCTTCGGCCTCATCCTTGGCAACTTTAAGTTCAGCATTCTTAAGCCGGAGAGCCTTGATCTCTCTCCGCTTATCATAGACATTTCTCAGTAAATCCTGGTTATAGGAACATACTTTTTGTAAGTCAGAATACCCAAATTCAGAAAGCTACTAAAGACTCGGGCTAATATTGTTGCTAATATCAGCACGAGCCTTGGGGGCTACACTAGTTCGTTTTTGGCATCCTAATAAAACATAAACCCGGATTGTTTATCCTACTTCATGCTTGGGGGCTAGACGATATGATATAAAATACAATAAAGGAAAATACATATTGTTCGCGGGTGAGTTTATCCAAACCCGCGTTCACTTCAGCAGCCACCTTCTCGGCGAGAGTCAGAGGAATCACTGGGGCTGTTGGAATCTCACCAGTCCTAATCCTCTCGTCGTGGAGGTGCACCTGGGCAAGAAGGTCAGAGAACTTGATGTCCTCTGCTTCTTGCGCTTCTTTGTCGGCAGATAAAGTACTTTTATCCAAGCATTGCTTGGCTAGCCGCTGGATTTCTTCAGCAGATTTCCGGGACAAGCCAAACTTGGCAAGACCCGGATTGCTCATGAGGTTTTCGGTGAAAGTTTCTGCCGAGGGATCATTACCCAAAGAGGGTTCACCCTTATCTAGATCTGACGCACCCATGGTGACGTTAGTTTGCGAATCAAGGTTCGCAGGCCCCGTTGAAGGAGCCGGATCTTCTGCAGCGTCCAGGGAGATCACCGGCTTTGTAGAAGGTTGAGGAGCAGGAGTCGGAGGAGCCACGACAGGAGAAGCTATCGTAAGCTTCGTCTGCCACAGCGGCTTCGAAGGAATCCCTTTCCTTTGCCCTTGAGGAGAGGTTTTGCTCTGAGAATGTAGTAAAGTCGAAAACATTACATCTTGGAAAGAAATTCAAGTAAATTACAAAGGCGGAAAATTGTGATTGAAAGATACCTCTTCACGACAGGCACCTCCTTTGTGCCGACAGCCACTGTCGGAGCTTTGCACTTCTTGAGCGCAAGATCCAGCAATGGGACCACTTCTATCTCTTGAGAGAACTCCAGAGGATATCCTTCGAGCGGAGCAAATTCTGACTCGGGGAGGTTAGCAAGCTGAAAAGAAGAAAACATATCAGTATTGCGATATAACTCAAAGATTGGAACACATAAAAAGGTGTACTGATAGAAGCTTACCAGCACTACGGGGTTATCCGCCATGTGCATGTCCAGGGAAACCTCCGGGATTCTCCTCTCGATCCGCTCCCGGATCAGCCACTTGATATAGCTTATGTAGCCTTGAGTGGTGTAGGATTTAGAGCTGATGCAGAGGGAGTCTTTCGGAGATGACGTGATGAAATGCATCAGTCGGGTTCCGTGATACTGGAGGGGCTGGATCCAACGTGAGACCCATCACTGGACCAAGTCGGATCCCTTCAGATCCTTGTGTTTGATCAAATATTCGATCCGCCTCTTAGCGAGGATCAGATCGTAGGTGAGAGCCGGAGCAGCCTCGTCCCAGGAAGGTTGGGCCGTGGCGGCTCCGTCGATGAAAGCCAGCAAAGCAGTGGCTTTGCTAGGAGCTGGAATATCCCTATGATAGAAAAACGTGGCTGGCCATTGTTTGACCGAGTCACTAGCTAGAATTTTGGGATACGCGCGCTCGCGTCTAAGCGAAAAGCTAATAGTGCCGGTGATGTAAGGAACACCGGCAGTAATGGAGTTTCTCCGGACATGAAAATAGTATCGGAAAAGAGTCAAACTCGGCCTAATGCCGAGAAAGCCCTTGCACAATGAAGCGTACATGCTCATCTCTAACAGAGAGTTGGGAGGAATATGATGGAGTTGAACTCCATAATGATCTATCACCTCGGAGAAGAACTCCGAGGGAGGAAATGACAAACCTCTATCGAGGTGGGTGCCGAAGTGGACCCGCTCGCTGTCGCGCGGGTTGGGGACGGTTTCCTCGAAGCCGCTCCGCCAGTCGCCGGCGGCGAGAAGCCCCTCCTTCTCCACATTCTTGAGGCCCTCCTTGTTGAGGGCGCAGGGGATCCAGAGCCCATGGAAGCTCTCTTTCTCCGCCACCGCTTCCGTCGCTTCCGTCACCGCCGCCGTTGCCGCTGCCGCTAAGCCGGAAGAGGAAGATGAAGCTATTTCTCTGGTGAGTGTTTGACCTAAAAGGGGCGGTGCTGGGAGTTTTTTGGGGGAGGAACGGAGAGCTCGGTGCGCGCAGGAGGATTGGGAGGAGAATAAAAGGCAAAGGACTGGTGGAAGGAGAAGGAAGAAATCATAACCCCTTATATCCACCTAACTGCGCCAAGATTCGTGCAAATGCTACAGTGTAACCGCCACGCGTCGTGGAAGGAACTAGGAAGGACCCACGCGTTGATTGCGTCGCCTCGATCTCCACGCACGCATTGAAACGGTGCCTCGGTTCCGTGAACCGTGGACCCACCAACGGTCGTGCTGACAGAATGCCTGTCAGATGACATGACTTGACCATGACTTGTGTCAGGTGGCGTTGGGAACCAAGTTCCGGCTTAGTTTGAAATCATGCTGGAAAATCCGAGTAACCTACTGATAGGTCCGACTTATTTTTTAAGACCCGGATCGTGTTTTTGTTGTGAAGTTTCTAGAACCCTTCAAGATTCTGCAAGCCGAAGATCAAGCTAGACGATGATAAATCTGACTTTGGATCTTGGAGGCCTCCGGGAGCTGCTGTTGGGGATATACTGTCCGGGTATCCTCACAGTTCCTCACTGACCAGGGTGGCCCACTTTGGGTTAGAGCTTTGCTTCACGGGCGGCCCAGTCAGGGAGAAAGACGGAGTCCAATCCGGCTACGAGAAGGCCCAGAAGACTTACCGACTTTGGCCCATAATGTTACTTGTAGTTCAAGATATACTCTATAACCGACTCTTAGTCGTAGCCGGATAGATCTCTCCTGTAAACCCTAGGCCGGATATCTATATAAGACGTCCTAGGGAGAGCCTTTAGGGCAACACCTCAATAGTCTACAATCTCAACTCGCACAGGTGAAACCCTTGTAACCCATATTCTGGCTCTGCCGAATTACTGGATTGCTAGAAGGAGTAGGGTCCGTCCAAAGCCGGCGGATTCGAACCTGGGTAAACTTGTGTGCTCACTGTCCCAGAATACCGTACGTCTCACACCCCTCTCTTCCGCACGCCTCGAGGACCCCCTCATGGCGTAGTTTTCATCAATCCGACGACAGCCTACTTTAGGCATCTCTAGTAAAAGATTCCCAACAGAAACAATTCTACTTCTTATCACCCCTTGCTAGACCAAGTGAAAATGAACCCAAGCAAACCTTACAAACTTACAGAAACTAATTTGAAATCTATTTAAGGGGCAATTCAATATTGAACTAAGTGTATGTACCTAGATAGCACTTTTCAAAAACCACTCAAACCAACACCACTTGGAAATCCCTAGCAACTAGAGATACTCAAGCATGTGACCAGCACACTCACCAAAAATCATTGAATAATTCAAAGGTTAAGCTCATGCGGCCATTTTGTCGAGAACTTAGCAGATAGAGTACAAACTCAACAAATATCTACTGTTTCGAATCAACCTTGTGCTCATTCTTGTACTGCAATAAACTCAGTAACTCACCCATGACTATCCCCAATACCAACCCGTGCAGCTAGCACCCCTCACTCACCCCCTGCGCTAGTGCCATGTCGTACTCGAGCATGTCCATGCCGGTCGACCATGGACACGATGCCACAGACCACGCAGCCCTCGCCCATGATACCTAGCTGATACCCATGACCTCACCGCCCCTCTCCGTCCACCCCTTGACCAACGGCGAGTAGTGGAGAAGCCAGCAGCACCGCGCCCATTTATTCCTCTGCCATGCTGAGAGCACGCCAGAGGGCCGAAGCCGCCTCGCGCAGCCACGCCGCGCCTCACCCTTTCCACACCTACCCACACCCGCCGCGTCACTAGCCACCTCCCAGACACGACCATTTGTCGTCGTGCACCCCGTGACCACCATACTCAATGACGAACACCACCGTACCCGCACAGAGCACCGACGTCGCCCGACCGAGTAAGACCACCCCTTGCCGTGCCACTACGTGCGTGACGATCGCCGCAGTCCACCGCGTCGATCCATGCCATCCGCCATGCCTATCGCGACCTATGGCAGCATCGACGATGAGCCCAAGCCATGCCGCCCTGCCTCCAACGCCGGTGTATAAATAGGACCCTCCTCAGACCTCAAACGACACACCATCTCACTCCCCTCTCTCTCAGAAACACCCCAGACCCTTCCCTAGAGCAAGGCGAGCACCACCCCGCCGGAATTTGGCCGGAACCCGCCGCTGTAGTGAAGGAAGGGCGTCGTTGATTGGAGCCACCCCAGGAGCCGCCACGACCACCAATCAACTCGCCATCATCGACCAACCCGTTCGCCCCCATCGCCGGACCTAGCTGGAGCCCTGGTTAGCCCCTACCGACTCCCACCGTGCTGCTAGGTTTAGAATCTCGCCAGAGCACTGTGATGTAGACAATGAACCTCAGCCGTAGATCTTGTTCTAATCATAGCGCTGAGAATTGCTGGTACCTCTTTGGTTAGATAGAGCCGCTGACGCGTGGGACCAACCGGTCAGCAGCCCGCTGCGTGCGTGCTGTGCAGTTGGGCCAGCCCAAGTTCTTTCCCGCGCAGAGCCCAGCGATTCAAATAGAATTTGTCTATTTAGTTTAAAACCCTATTCTATAGCTGTATTCAAAATTCAATTCAAAGAGATGTACTAAAGCAAATTGCATGATTCCAATTTTGACGGAAAGGTAGTAAAAATATCTAATCACTCCCATTGGATTCAAACCATTTGAAATTATAGATCACCTATACTAAAAATAACAAGACAGAGACTTTTACCACTTCAAACATTTTTATAAAATCAACCATAAATGCTTTTGAGTTGATTCCAACTCTCAAAAATCACATTTGCCATGCTCTACATGAATATGTAAAAACATTTGGTTTTACAGATATTAAACATGGATTAGTATTAGAAAGAATGCTATATAGGCATTTCTAGTCACTTTAATATTATTAAATAGTAATATTAAATCTTGTAATATATGACCACCACCTTAAATCACATTACCAAGTATTGAAATATGTGGTGATGACATGTGTCAACCTGATCCTATATTTTAATTGGAGAATATTAAACCTTAAGTATTTTCAATGAGTAGAAATTACTTTTCCAAAATAAGATAAATAAGAAGGTGTAAATATTTCATGTGATGATAGAGATGATGCTAGATCATCTAGTGTGAGCCATGTGTGATAAATAGAAGTAGTTAAGTATTGTTTGGTGATTGTGTACATTGAATGTATTTATAGACGCTAGTACTGATCCGAGATACGACAAGGAAGAGTACTTCGAAGAAGAAGAAGAGAACTTCAACAACTGCACTGCTCAAGGCAAGCTATCTATGCAAGCCCACTATGCTAGATAACCCATGCAAGATGCACCATGCATGCTTGGTTATGCAACTTTGATTATACCAATCCCATTTTGTATGAAATCTTTACTTTTCCTTTTACTAAAGTTTCTTACTTAGTTAATAAATTGTGATTAGAGGAAAAATAGGAGGGATACCATCAAGATTACAGAACTATCCTTGGGTACTTATACCTTATTAGCACCCCTCAATAGTGATATCCTCAATGCTAGTGGCTAGTGCTAAACTAAAACTTGATCACTTTAGATAGGAACACTTGGTGAAAATGATTATGAAAACCTTGGAATGATGATTCATTCTTTTGAAATGTTTTGACATGTGTTATGAAACACAATGGGTTGATGATGAAACTGAATGAGGCATGAGCCTTGACTTTGATAAAAACTGATGGTTGGGTTCGGATGCGATACCATTCCAATTTTACTGTACAACCACAATACCTGAGTTGGGTAGGGCTTAACTGGAAGTGTATATGTATTAGTATGGGTTCCCTTGCGGAAGTGGTTGAGCTGAGGCTACCTCGTGAGTGTGAATGTCACCTATCTAGTTCCCGAGATGGCAGTTGGCCATGGCTGCGAGGCCAATCTCATAGGGGAGGTGCCTATACTAGGGTGTGTAATTGAAAGGTTATGATTGATTATCCGCATATCAAGTATGATGATTCGGGGTTATCCCTGACGGATGTATCGAATTTTGTGGTGAAAGTGTACCACCTCTGCAGAGTGTCAAACTATTCGAATAGCCATGTCTGCGGTTATGGACAGTTGGAGTGACCATACTATTCCATTGTCAGATGTTTTCAAAATGACTTGTGACTTGAAAGATGACTTTGACTTGACCACAACAGAGTTGTGCACATGAAAACTAGGTTCCCACTTAAGTAATGTAGAGAAATAAAATTAGGTCTTTACTCTTAAGTCCTTATGGAATAAACCTAGCTTTTTGCAAACAAACCTAGAGCTTAAGATTCCTACTAGTATTACCTTACTTATGTTAGTAGTAGTTTGCGTGTACCTAAAGAGTACTCATGGCTTTGTCCTTGGATATTCCCATGGCCAGACTATGAGGAGGACTACCCGAAAGATGGACAGTAGGTGGTCTATGATAACTAGGATCATGTCCCATCGTCAGCATTGCATGTGACCATGAAGATGGAGCCCTACTACATTTACTTTCCGCTGCTTTGATTGTATTAAGACTGGATGATGAGATCCTCTATTTGTAAGACTATTATGGTTTGTAATGGATGATGTACTGTGGTACCAATTCTGTTATGTCTCGCAAAAATGGTAATCCTGGGATTGCGATGTATGGCATAACAGGCATCTGGATTTAAAAATCCAGGTGTTGACAAGTTGGTATCAGAGCCATCCTGACCAAAGGAGACCCTAGTTAGAATGGACATCTGAAAAACCTAGTTTCAAAATAAAAAAAGTGAGTATATACGAAAACCTATTCGCACTCTTACCCTTGAGATTCTTTCAAAAAGAGATCACTTGTTCCTCAAAGTTTTTGCAATACTACATAAAAGTTTACACACATGATCACCTCACTAATTTACTCATCTTTATTTCTTATAGATGGAGGTCAAATATAGCAAGTTTTACCAGTTGGGCAATGGAGGGGAGCTGATCTTTGAGAGGGATTTGGACCATCTCTTAGAGTATCTTGGACGCCCGCACCTGATGTTCTTCGGAGCATAGCTCAATGACCAATATGGAGGGGAGCTATAGTGGCTGATTGTTGCCGACCTAAGAGGAAAAATGGAGCCACCGCTTTCGGAGAATATTCAGTTCAGCTTGAGGGAGAACGACTGGTTAGACGGACTAGCCAAGGCAATTCAGGAGGCACTTGCTCGCTTGTGTGCACAAAACATCAACCAGCTCAACGGCACCCGTTTTGCGCACTATGCAAGACGTGACTCTACGGGACAACCTTTGGCCATGCAATCACATCCGGAGTTGAGGCATCACGTGGACCACATGGACTTCATGCTGCACGAGACTTAGAAGAAGTTGGACAATGCCCGTGCTTACGCCAACCAAAACCATGCGGAAGACACTGAAAGGAAGCAGACCCTTCCCATGCTTGCTAAGGAGCGCAAGTCACTTCGTCGCCAGTGTGATAAGAAGGATTGCATCATCGCCCGTCTTCGTCAGAAGGTAGCCACTCTAGAGGAGACCATCCACGACCAGGAGATCCAGCTGGAGGATAAGGAAGAGGAAGGTGAAGACATCCGTGGGGATCCCTACTCTTACCTCAGTGATGATGATGACTACCTGGAGGACGTAGCCATGGAGGACCACACTGATGAGGATGATGCTGACTTCATTGATGATGAGGAGCCTGACAGTTCTGATGATTAGTAGCCGCACCTGAGCACTATCATAGGAGTGAGTTGTATCCGGTCCCATTGTATCGTAGCTTGCCAGAATGGTCCTTAAGACCATCTGCTTTAGTATTTGTGGTGTGTGTTTGTATTGTGTGGTTGGAATGAATGAATGAGAAGAAGTTGTTAGTTTTCAAACATTAGTCATGCTCAGAGTTTAAAGCTTTTTGAAACAAACCCGTGAACCATAGAAATTTCCCTCTTGTCTCATTATCTATCTCAATCTTCAGATGACTCGAACCCCGGAGGAACCAGCTCATCTCAGGACCCAATGCTTCAGATTCTGCAAATGTTAGTTTCTGACCGTGAAGCCGGTAGAGCAGAATGTCAAGCCAACTTAGCCACTCTACAATAGATAACCCAGATGGCTCACAATAATCAGGGCCATGGAAACAAAGATCACCATGGATCCAAACTCAAAAACTTCAAGAATATCAATCCTCCAATGTTTAGCAAGTCAGAAGAACCCTTAGATGCTGATGATTAGCTGCAAACCATGGAAAACAACCTAGAAGTTGCAGGAGTGGATGCAAATGAGAAGGTATTGTTTGCCACCCACTGTCTGTCAGGTTATGCCAGATCCTAGTGGAATAGTGAAATGGATCATATGGGAACCTAGTGGGGGGGTGAATAGGTGCTACTTCAAATTTTAATGCTTTTTCAATTTTAGGCTTGACACGAAAGGTAAATTCTCCAGATATACTACTATGGAGAATTTCCCTATATGCAAACCTAACTACTAGCGAGTAAAGCCGAGTAAAGTGATGAACGAGGAAACCGTGATGAAGCACGCGGAGACACAGGATTTGTTTTACCATAGTTCCTTCCTTGTTAAGGGAAGTACATATGCATTGGAGGGGTGGGCGGTACTAAGACCACCACACCACAACAGGCCGCACCCTGTTCTCCGATGGATCCCGCCACCAAAGGCCTGATCCACCTTTCCACTATAGGAACCCTTCGAGGTGGGAACTGGCGCCTTTATACAACTAGCGGGGCACAACTCCACAACCAAATTGGAGGCTCCCGTAATGACAACAAACTTCCACAAGAACAATAGTTGTCAATAACAAAACACAAGATCTAGATATTAACGAGAATACTAGATCGGGGATTTATCCAAGTGAGTGGAGAGGAGTTGATGTGCTTGATTCGTGAGGACGATGTATGATGTCTCCTCCTTCAATTCCCCCAAAGATCGAAGCCTTCGGGTGGTTTAAGTGGGAGATCTAGAGAGAGCTTTTGCAACTGGTCTGATCTTTTTCGAATGAACCAAGAGATCTGATAGGAGGGGAAGACATGTCTTTTATACCCCCTGTCCAGATGGAGCCGTTGGAGCTTTTTGGGGCCGGATTATCCAGCCTGAGTGAGGGCTGGATTATCCGGCCTAAGGAAAACTCCGCCCTTGCCTTGGACAATACGGGGAATAATCCGCCCCCAGACTAAGCGACGCGCTGAGCCAGCCTTTGCTTGTCTCCTGAGGGCCAGATTATCTGGCCCAAGGTGAGGTCCAGATTATCCGGTCAGGGGAAGAAACTCTGCCCCGTTTCGGATTTTCTGGGAGAAAGTCTGCCCCAAGTCAGAGTGTCGTGCCATGCTAGCCCTTGCTCGTATACTAGGGCCGGATTATCCGGCCCAAGGTGAAGGCCGGATTATCCGGTCAGGGGAAGAAACTCCGCCCCATTTCGGATTTTCTGGGAGAAACTCCGCCCCCAGTCCGAGACTCACGCCATGCCACCCTTTGCCAAGAGGGTCAGGCCGGATTATCCAGCCCTTGATGGGGGCCGATAATTTGGCCCCCAGACACAATAAACATTTCCCTACACACTTAGAACACATGAGAAAACTCCACGGTATTGTTATCTAACACGCAAAACACAGGGAACCATCAAATGTTCTTTCAATCTCCCCCTGTGGGCTCCCCGGATTAACCATCCGAGAATCCCTGTTATGCATATATCCACGTTCCCATGATCAGTGAGCCATGGAACATAACCGACAAGTATCATTACAACATCTGAAACATAATGAATTTGCAAGACTTACATAAATTCCATTATGGCTACATCATCTTTAGCAGCGGAACATCATCACGCACAGAGCCCAATCATGCCTCAACCTACAGGCGACTGACTGGGAAGACGACCTAGCTCGCTAGACGTCACCTTAATCTTCCGATTTCGAACCTCTGAAAGTCTGGCCAAGTAAATAGCCAGGGACAAAGCCATGAGTACTTCTGAATGTACTCACAAACCACCAAGATAAGAGAAATAAGGAAATGCAATTCTGGCTGTGGCGAGATAGCTCTATCTGGGATAATTTTTGAAAAGCCTAGACTATCTCTTGGAGTTATGGCATCTCCATATCTTTGTTAAAAAAAGAAGTTTTGAAACATGCCTCTGTTTTATAAATCAAATATTCCCATATCTTTGTTGAAAACCTTTTTGAAAACCGTTTTGGAGTAAAAACCCTTTTTAAACCTCTTTGACCACCTTTGGTCAAAACAAGACTTTAAACTCAGGTTCCCCCGGAACCTCCATACTTTTCATCCATTTTCCAAACAAACACTGTTTGGGTACTCCTAGCCATCACCTTTCCAACCGTCCTTTACCGTGGACATGGCTATTCGAATAGATTATACTCTGCAGAGTTTGCGCACTTTCCCCACAAGAATCAATACATCCTCCGGGATAAAACCACGGCCCACTACCACTGTAGATGGGGGGTCCGGATAATCAAACCTAACCTTTCGCTTGTCGACCCTAGCAAAGGCTGTTTTTCCTTTTGTGTTTGTTCTCCCCGACAACGAGTATGTGGCTCCCAGCCATAGTCCTGCCTTCCGTACATGCGTATACCCAACCGTAGCTTGGCATATACCTTAACCTGGTGACTCCACTTCCTTCAGTACCACCTAAGTCATACCGTCCGCGGGAGACCCAATTGTTGCACCGGCACTCCTGCCAGAACAGGCTCACTCTTGCCGAAGCAAGCTACAAGCTCCAGATCCGTAGATCTGTTAGCGCCTGCCCGGAATTCAGGGGATTTCTCCCCATAAGCATTGTACAAGATGCCTCGGCTAATGAAGACAAATTATGAGCTAAGCCCCAAGGCGTAGAACATCTCTTCACTTTCTCATTTCTCATTATCACCACTTCTGTAGTTAAAACATCTGCTTGGAACGATGCCTGTTCCCAAGGTTTTTTACAAAGTAGTTTTTAAACATTTGTAGTAGGGTAAAACCCAAAACAGTTCTTTTTCTCAAAGCTGGGGTTTTCAACGAGGTAGGATGCTGACCATCGTACTCTCTGTCTAAAGGGGTAAAATGGTAGGTACATCAGGGTGGTGCCACGAGGGGCACAAATGCATAACTTGGAGGAGCCAAGTTATATCGCAGTATTTATAAAACAAAACAAGCAGATAAATAATGCAATTTATAAAGAGGAAACAAAATAGGTAAAAAGAGAGTAGGACAAGTATCAGAATTCAGGAATGGTGGCTTGCCTGTGATCAACAATATGTCCTTGGACTTCTTTAGATAACCAAGAATACCCAATAAAATATAATAAGAAGTTCCTTCCTTCTCATCGTTAAACAATCACACTATCGCCGTCATCGAGTATACATGCAAGAAGACAATACCACAATCAATACAAGGAATACATGCATCAAACCCATATAACAAACAAACATAAGGAATACTACTCAACTTAGTAGGTTTTGGAGAAGTTGGGTACCAGTGGTGGAATTACTAGATTGCCAAAGAGGTGTTTTCCCCTTGGAAGATAGTTGTCAAGGCTCATTACCACGAATTTGGGGTGGGGGTTCTAAGGTATGTAGGATACCAATGTGCAACAATGATATCCTCAGATAGGTCTTGATAAAACAAGACCAACACAAGTGGTTTCACTAGATTATCAATTACCTAGATTTAGTTATGCTTTTAATAGTGGAATAAACTCTAGTTTGAGCAAATAATTCACCAGAATTTATCTGGAGGCCCAAAAATTATTTCCTTGGGTGGTTAGGTAGTGTTTGATGTACTGGCCCACTTAGAGGTGGAATCGTGTCAAAATAATTATCAGAATGCCCTCAGGAAAATCCCAAAGACAGTTCTGGAACTGTTTTTTCTTTTTCACCAAATTAGTTCTGCAGAAGCTCTTGAGTTGATTCCAAGGGCACAAGGTAGGCATTTAGAATACCTTTCTGTAGGAATTGGATTAAATCTTTTTGGAGTTGCCAAACTCCTGGAGTGATTTATTTAGTGAAAAATACCACTTACAAAAGTATTTAATTCACTGTAATTCAACCAGAGCTCAATAAAATCTGAGCTGCTGGGATTTGATAGATGCTAATATTAGGGTGTACTAGGAGGTGGAATCTGGTCAATACCACATTTGGTTTGACCTAGAGAAATTTCCTAAGACAGATAATGGTTGTTTTTGATAAGGGCAAACTACTATTCACCTTGGCATATGACACATGATAGATGATAGGTATATCAAATACCTTCTAGTAGAGCTATGGTTCCTCCCAATTGGATATGTAGAACTCTCTGAGGAATTTATTTAGGTGACAAGGTACTTTTTAGAAATTGATTTACCATAGTTAAACTAGACCTAGTCTAGGGTATCCAAAGGTGTTTTCTGTTAGAAAAAAAGTGTAAGTACCACCCGGATTTTGGATCTGGTCAAAAACATCTTTCTAAAATTTTATTTGAATTTAAACCAAACAGCAACTCTAGCAGATCTGGTGGAAAAACAAAAGAAAAAGGTAAACTGGGGTGTCTGGGCTTGATCTGCGTGAGGAGATGGGCCACCGAGCGAATTAGGCCCAGCAGGGGAGGTGTCACCGGCGGGAGTGGGGTTTGAATCCTGCTGGGCGGGTCCCAGCGGTCAGCGGGCAGCGAGGCAAGGGGGGTATGGGGGCATTTGGGCCGTCCGATTAAGAGGAAATCGATGACCCATGCACGTCTTCCTTCTCTCAACACGAGCCAGGGAAGAAACCCTAACGACGGGCAAAGGAGGGGCGGGGTGGCTCACTAGGGGCTCGAGGGAGGTCGCGGAGGCGGTAGGGTGACGCGATGGACGATAGCGAGCACGGGGATGGTCGGCACAGCGCAGATGGTCTCTAGGAAACGGCTCGCACAACGGTGACTGAGGGCTACCTCGTCGGAGCTCCATAGCAACGACGAAGGGGATGGTCCTAGGCAAGAAGAAGACCATGGTTAGCTGCAGGGGAGGTAGGGGAGTTCGACCAGGTGACATGTAGAGAAGGGGGAGCAAGGGGGAGGCTTTCTCGATTTTTGGGAGAGGCCGAAGCTTCTCCTTCTTCTTCTTCCGGGCAGCTCTTAGCAGGGGAGAGGGAGTGGAGCTAGGGGAGGTAAGTGGAGGGGAAGAGGGAGCAAATGAGGGGCATGGGTGTGCTGGGAGTGGCTTCCGGCCTTTATACCAAGGGGGGGCTCCATGGAGAAAATGGCCACTTTGGACATGTGGGAGGGGTGGTACTGTCCTGGGATTGGCTCAGAGGGCGGTGAGGAGGGGTAAGAGGGGGATTTGGTCGGGCAGAGAGGGTTGTGGCAGCTGGGGTAATTAAATGGGGAATGTTTGTAAGATATGGTTGTCTCTCTCACTCTCTCTACTAGTCCAAGGGTAAAATGGGCAAGTGCTGGTGTGGAGCTACAGTGCTCACGACCAGGGGAGTAGTGGTGGCTGGAGAGGAGTGCTTGACAAGCTTTGGGGATGGCTTGGTCTTGGTCTAGCTCAAGTTTTATTGTTTTGTAAATTTTTTGATCACAAGAGAGCTTGTGAAGGAGTTCAACAATTTGCATTGGAAGAGATGGAGGAGATAGTACTGGTGGATGGGCATGGTCAAGGTACACTCCTGGATTTATTTGGGATTTTTATAAGTTGTTTTGTCCTCTTAAATCCATTTATTCAAAAAGGCCAGAAGTATTTTCTAGAAGATCATTTGATAAATTTACATTGGACAAGGTTGGTTTTTGGTGTGAGAGGGACCCAAATGTGAAAACACACTTAGGGGAATTTTCCCAAGATTTATTGGGGATTAAAAGTATTTAAAACAATTATTAGTCCATTTGTGCCTTTTTAAAAAATAGGCAAAAAGAATTAATAAAGCTTCTCAAAAATATTTATTTTTGAGGTGGGGAGATAGAGTATGATATATGGAATTCACATGAGCCAAAATTTGGGGAAGTGTTTTGACAAAAACCAAACTTTCCATTGGGAAAGGGGTTTTGAGATTTTGTCTATTAAAGGAATTAAATAGATTTGGAGCCCTAATAATTATGGGTAATATTTGATAAATCTTGATGATCAAGTTAGATGATTTATACAAGGTGTAGCAAGCATTTTCAACCTTGGGAATTGGAATTCCAACTTGAATTAGATGGAAAACAAGGAGTTGTGGATCTAGGGTGATGTTATTTTTATACCACCAAAAGCTTGTTAGATATTGGAGCTCAAAGCTCACCTTGATGCAAGGGTTATATGATTAGTTAGACTAAGTCATATAGATGATCATGGCAGAAGGAGTTTGGATTGGCTACATTAGAGATGGTCTAGAGGTGATGGCAAACTTTGTTGAAAATAAAGCTGCCATACCAGATGGGTCATGATGACTTATAAACCATGTGGGTTTAGGTAGCACAAAGATCCACTTGGAACAAGTGAAGTAGGTTTTGATAGACCTATATGAGCAGATCAGAATCATGCAAAGAGTTGGTTCATAGAAGGTTGGATGATGGTGTGAGATTCTGTCAAAGTAGGCATGATGACTAGATTTGCAGGAAAAGTTATTTTCTTGCCTGCAAAACCATCAAGAACAAGTGGGTTGGAGGATGATCTATCCAAAGGAAAAAAGTGGTCCTTGTTATTCCTTAGGATGGTTAACAAGATGGTTAAGGTGAATTTCCAAAGATGCATAAAGGTTGAGAAAGGGAGGCATTCAAAAAGGTGATGTTGAAACAGATTCCAGACTTAGCCAAATTTTGCAGATTTAGGGTTTTTGACTAGAATATGAGAGGGAAAGTTTTTGATGGGTTTGCAAGGTACCTAAGCATCATCAAGTTGATGATGTTGAAGTGTAGATTGAGTAGAAGGGATCCATTCTTGATATTGGTCTTCAATGACTTGGAATCTTCAAGAAGGGATCACTACAGAATTGATCAGGTTAACGATTTTAGATGATCACCTAGTATCTAATGATTTGCTCTTGCTTTGTTTTCTTGCTGAGGGTTTGGTGAGTTTGAAGTATACTGATCCAACTGATGATATCCTAGAGTGTCTCATACTACTTCCTAAGCAAACAAGTCAAACAGCAGATCAAGGCAACTCATCAGACAACATATCAAGGCAACTCATCTTATAAACTAAGCAAATCCATTTCTGGGGTTACCATCAAGCTTAGCTTGAGGTAAGGTTGGGGCATTTTGAATAGGTTGGGGTTTGAATAAGATGAGAGTTCTTGGTATCTCTACCAAGAGTGGAATTCAAAAGCTTTGAAAAGAGGTTTTGGGAAAACTAGAGATAAGATTAGTTGAGGGTTCTGTCTTGAAAACATAAGGAGGTTATATTATATATCTCTCCATAGTTTTGTCAATAGAAGCTACTAAAATAGTTTTGGTTACAAAAGCACCTTGGCTCATGCTTTGAAATGCCAGAACATTTGAGAATATGTAAAATGAGCTAGGATAGTTTTGTTAAATATCTTTTTGACAACTGAGGGTGAGGTAAGGAGTATCATATGGTATACACTCATATGCACAAGTACAAACAAACAGCAAGCAAGCACTGCACCCATGAACAAGAAAAAGTTTTTGTTCCCCCTGATTTTTGCATTCTGGACAACTAATCAGGGTTGCTGAAATTGGGACGTTACAGACCTTTCCCCCTTAAAAGAATCTCGTCCTGAGATTCGGGAGAGTAAGATTACGGGATTAGTCTTGGAGTTAGTGCTAGGGGTTTCCCGCGAACTAACTCGTCGGCTTTGTCTCTGAACAGGGTCACTTCGATAGTGAGGTTGAACTTCAATGTCTTGAAACACGAGTGTCGAGCAGGCTTCAACCAGGATTGTGAGGAGTGATCTTCTTGCTTTAAGGATTCACGGCGTCTCTCCTAAGGGATTATAGTATCCTAGTTTGTGTCTTCGGGTCCAGTTGTTGGATTGTTTTTGGCAGGGGTTATTCTATTTTGTGGGAAAGACGCAGTCTTTGCCCCTTAGGGTTAGACTGGGGCTGATCGGAGAGTTGACATAGTCCTTCCATCTTGGGGTCGCAGATGGATGTTTTGAATGCCGACTTCCATTTTTCTCCTGGAGTTGAGATCGTCAGAAGGCGTCCCATTCTGGAGGTCTTCTGTAGCATCCTCGGGTAGACGGTCCTTTGAGGATTGAGTGAAAAGATGTCGTCTTTCCACCTTAGAGCTTCATTAAGGCGCTTTAGGAGTGGTGCAGGACTTCTGTCTGGGAGGGCTGTCCTGGGGTTTGCGGAAGGCTGCTCCTTCCTGGAGTTTTGAGCTACGGTCGTCGAGGGACACCCTAATCTATAAACCTTGGTGGGGGTAGTTTCCTAACGAAGACTTATGGAGTGAGTTCAGGTCGAGCTAGCGGTTTATAACTCTCCTGGCTAGGGTGTAGTCAGGGTGGATGCAGTCGACGTCGATGAAGATGTCCTCACTTGAATCTCTTGCGTTGCTTCTGCTTGAGGGCGGAGTAGGCTCGTTGTCTTCATGCATCCTTGTCTTCAGGGAACTAAAGTATTCGGGCCGTCTGGTGAGGAACTTCCCGTTGGTGGTAAGAGTTCCGGGTTGGGTCTGATGCAACGTCTTGGGTAAAACATGCAAGAGGGAAACATCAAGCAAGTCATAGCAATCCAATGAAGTTATTGCATAACCAACCAGTATGCACCCGAAGGTGCTAATAGTACTTAAACATTACAATGCGTGTTCAGGGACGATACATGACTCTACCCTATTGCTAGATGGGCGAGTACCACAACGCGGGTGATTACTCCGAGGGTGCATCTACAGAGTCGTGGCTGGCTTCTGGCGGAGCAGTGGAGGTTTCTTGCACCTCTTGGATGGGCTTAAACCTACGAAGATATTGACTGGCGGTGGTGCACTTCTTGCTTCTCTTGGGAGGAGCTTCCCTCAAGGTTCCTTCAGTGGCGATTGTTCGTGCTTGATTCCTTTGCAGGGTTTCCAGAGCTTCTTTACGGGTGAGAATGGCTTGTAGGCAACGGAGCTCCATCTGGGAGTGACGATATTCGTCAACGATTGTTGTTAACACCTCATTGCTAGAGTAGCTGAAGCGGGTCTGAAAGGAGAGAGCAGGGTATGCCAGGCTGGGGTCTTGAGATCCTCCGGCGCAGTCGACATTTCCCTTCATGGGGAGGTAGAAGGTTGTGGGCTGTCTCATCTCTGGGAGGGAACTACGGATGCGCATCAAAGCTTCTCTGGCTACCATATCCACGGCAAGTGCGGGAATGGGCATCTGAGGTCTAGTGGAATAGATAGAGCTTCCATTGGTTCCTGGCTTGGCTAGTATGACAATTTGTCCCACATAATCCCCTGATTCCACTCCTTTGTGGAGGGTGTAGATAGGTTTCTTCTGGTAACCACAAAGTTGCAGGGAGTCCTAGAGGAGTTAGGGAAATCCAACCTTCAGCCACTCTTCATCAACAGGTTCCATCTACAACAGTGTTTAGGGCTAGGTCGGGTTAGTGAAAAGTGTGCAGGATTTTAAGATTAGAAAATCATATTAATGCAAGTAGTTTTCAAGATGGGGGGGAAAAGACGTAAGCACTTTTGCAAATAATCAACTCTTCTCCTTTGTCTTTTAGAAAATAGGTTTGTCGTTTCCTGTCTAACGCCCATGCTAACTAAGGTCTCCTATAGTCAGGATGGCTCTGATACCAAGTCTGTGGGCTCCCCGGATTAACTATCCGAGAATCCCTGTTATGCATATATCCATGTTCCCATGATCAGTGAGCCATGGAACATAACCGACAAGTATCATTACAACATCCGAAACATAACGAATTTACAAGACTTACATAAATGCCATTATGGCTACATCATCTTTAGCAGCGGAACATCATCACGCGTAGAGCCCAATCATGCCTCAACCTATAGGCGACTGACTGGGAAGTTGGCCTAGCTCGCTGGACGTCACCTTAATCTTCCGATGTCAAACCTCTGAAAGTCTGGCCAAATAAATAGCCAGGGACAAAGCCATGAGTACTTCTGAATGTACTCGCAAACCACCAAGATAAGAGAAATAAGGAAATGCAATTCTGGTTGTGGCGAGATAGCTCTATCTCGGGTAGTTTTTGAAAAGCCTAGACTATCTCTTGGAGTTATGGCATCTCCATATCTTTGTTGAAAAAAAAGTTTTGAAACATGCCTCTGTTTTATAAATCAAGATATTCCAATATCTTTGTTGAAAACCTTTTTGAAAACCATTTTGGAGTAAAAACACTTTTTAAACCTGTTTGACCACCTTTGGTCAAACAAGACTTTAAACTCAGGTTCCCCCGGAACCTCCATAGTTTTCCAAACAAAAACCATTTGGGTACTCCTAGCCATCACCTTTCCAACCACCCTTGACCGTGGACACGGCTATTCGAATAGATTATACTCTGCAGAGTTTGCGCACTTTCCCCACAAGAATCAATACATCCGTCGGGATAAAACCACGGCCCACTACCACTGTAGATGGGGGGTCCAGATAATCAAACCTAACCTTTCGCTTGTCGACCCTAGCAAAGGATGCCTTTCCTTTTGGGTTTGTTCTCCCCGACAACGAGTATGTGCCTCCCAGCCATAGTCCTGCCTTTCGTACACACGTATACCCAACCGTAGCTTGGCGTATACCTTAACCTGGTGACTCCACTTCCTTCCGTACCACCTAAGTCATACCGTCCGCGGGAGACCCAATTGTTGCACCGGCACTCCTGCCAGAACAGGCTCACTCTTGCCGAAGCAAGCTACAGGCTCCAGATCCATAGATCTATTAGCGCCTGCCCGGAATTCAGGGGATTTCTCCCCATAAGCATTATACAAGCTGCCTCGGCTAATGAAGAAAACTACGAGCTAAGCCCCAGCACCTGGGGTAATGTGGTTGCACGGATAAAAATTGTTCCGGTAAAGGCATAAAACATCCCTTCACTTTCTCATTTCTCATTATCACCACTTGTGTAGTTAAAACATCCGCTTGGAACGATGCCTCTTCCCAAGGTTTTTTACAAAGCAATTTTTAAACATTTGTAGTAGGGTAAAACCCAAAACAGTTCATTTTCTCAAAGCCGAGGTTTTCAACAAGGTAGGATGCTGACCATCGTACTCTCGGTCTAAAGGGATAAAATGGTAGGTACATCTGGGTGGTGCCACGAGGGGCACAAATTCATAACTTGGAGGAGCCAAGTTATATCGCAGTATTTATAAAACAAGACATGCAGATAAATAATGCAATTTATAAAGAGGATACAAAACAGGTAAAAGAGAGTAGGACAAGTATCAGAATTCGGGAATGGTGGCTTTCCTGTGATCAGCAAGAAGTCCCTGGACTTCTTTAGATAACCAAGAATACCCAATAAAATATAATAAGAAGTCCTTTCCTTCTCGTCGTCAAACAATCACACTATCGCCGTCATCGAGTATACATGCAAGCAGACAATACCACAATCAATACAAGGCATACATGCATCAAACCCATATAGCAAACAAACATAAGGAATACTACTCAACTTAGTAGGTTTTGGAGAAGTTGGGTACTAGTGGTGGAATTACTAGATTGCGAAAGAGGTGTTTTTCCCCTTGGAAGATAGTTGTCAAGGCTAATTACCACGAATTTGGGGTGGGGGTTCTAAGGTCTGTAGGATACCAATGTGCAACAATGATATCCTCAGATAGGTCTTGATAAAACAAGACCAACACAAGTGGTTTCACTAGATTATCAATTACCTAGATTTAGTTATGCTTTTTATAGTGGAATAAACTCTAGTTTGAGGAAATAATTCACCAGAATTTATATGGAGGCCCAAAAATTATTTCCTTGAGTGGTTAGGGAGTGTTTGATGTACTGAACCACTTAGAGGTGGAATCATGTCAAAATAATTACCAGAATGCCCTCAGGAAAATCCCAAAGACAGTTTTGAAACTGTTTTGTCTTTTTCGCCAAATTAATTCTACAGAAGCTCTTGAGTTGATTCCAAGGGCACAAGGTAGGCACTTAGAATACCTTTCTGTAGGAATTGGATTAACTCTTTTTGGAGTTGCCAAACTCCTGGGGTGATTTATTTAGTGAAAATACCACTTGCAGAAGTATTTAATTCACTGTAATTCAACCAGAGCTCAATAAAATCTGAGATGCTGGGATTTGAGAGATGCTGATATTAGGGTGTACTGGGAGGTAGAATCTGGTCAATACAACATTTGGTTTGACTTAGAGAAATTTCCTAAGACAGATAATGGCTGTTTTTTTTATTTTTGATAAGGGCAAACTACTGTTCACCTTGGCATATGACACACGCTAGATGACAGGTATATGAAATACCTTCTAGTAGAGCTATGGTTCCTCCCAATTGGATATGTAGAACTCTCTGAGGATTTTATTTAGGTGACAAGGTACTTTTTAGAAATTGATTTACCATAGTTAAACTAGACCTAGTCTGGGGTATCCAAAGGTGTTTTCTGTTAGGCAAAAAGTGTAAGTACCACCAGGATTTTGGATCTGGTCAAAAACATCTTTCTAAAATTTTATTTGAATTTAAACAAAACAGCAACTCTAGCAGATCTGGTGGAAAAACAAAAGAAAAAGGTAAACTGGGGTCCCTTGGCTTGATCTGCGTGAGGAGATGGGCCGCCGAGCCAATTCAGCCCAGTAGGGGAGGGGTCGCCGGTGGGAGTGGGTTTGAATCCCGCTGGGCGGGTCCCAGCGGTCAGCGGGCGGCAAGGCGGGGGGGGGGGTATGGGGGCATTTGGGCCGTCTGTTGTGGGGATACCCCCGGGTAGGGTCACACCAAGGTATAGGGGCCGAGTTAGCTGAGGTACGGCAAGGTCAAAGCGTATGCTGGCCGAGTCACCTCAAGGCAGGCCGACTTACGGAGTAACCCGGACTGGAGGATGTCCACCTAACTGTGTCCCGGCCGACGTATGTCGTATGCCAGTAGGCTTTTTGTAACTTGTATGTAGGTACCCACGAGGCCGGATTAACCAGGCATGATCTAGGTTATATCAGGCTTGCAAGAGAAGGAAGGTATCTCGCTGGTCAAAAGGTGGTCACCGTATGCTGGAGCGTGAGCGAAGCCGATAGAGGGAAGGACCACCGAGGCATGGCCGACAAAGGTGACACAGCCTATGTCGGCTGACGCTGGCACCGCAGAGGCTTATGTAGCCTCTGCATGGCTTACGATGGCAAAAGGTGACCCAGTCGGTTTGCTATTTTGGGAGAGGCATATTCCCAGGAATATGCCTCCACGTATGCCCTAGCTAGCAGCCTGGCCTCCCCTTTATAAGGAGCGCCAGGACCTCAGTAGAAGGGGATCGCGAGTTGGCTGGTTGGCACATGAGTAGTTTGTTCATTGAGAGATAGGTTGTGGTGAGAGTAAGAGAGCTTCTTCTTCCTCCTCTCCCCAATACAGCTCAAGGAGCATCTGTAACCTTGCGCACTTGGAGAATACAAAGCATCTGTGTGTGGAATCACCACACTATCCCTCCCTGGATTCCTCTAGTGCATATTGGCCCGACCTTTAGCCTATCCATGGCATCTACCGTGACACCACCACGACAGTTGGCGCCCACCGTGGGGCTAGCGCCGCTAGCAGGAGTGAACATACGGACGAGAAACATCATCGGCAATGGCGAGCGCATCGTCTCTAGGCTCGTTCAGTGCTTTGGAGTGATGGATTACGTCAGCGACAATGCTGGTTGCTTCGGCAAGCGACCTCCACTGTGCAATGGCGTCTTCGTCAAGCTTGGCGCCCACAGGATCTACGTTGGCGTTGATGTGTCTTGCGTTCACCCGTGGCACGTCGTCGAGGGAGGCGAGCCACCCCTTAGCGCGGCACACGGTGCGTGTATCACTCGCTCCCCTGACCGCGCTGAGGTAATGATGACAGTGCCTGACACTGGTGCGAGCAAAGAGCCAGCACCAAATCCGAAGGTAACAACCAAGGTACCCAGGAAAAGTAGAGGTCCACCGCTAGAGAGGCCAGAAAACATGCTGCAGTAGGCGATAGATAGCTTGGAAAGCCCCATAGCACCTATGGTAGATCCGGCTCGGGCACAGGCCGAGTTAGAGGAAACTAGGCAGAAAATACTAGAGGGTGCGAATAAGATAGCCGCGGCTCAGCAGTTGTTGAACATGACGCTGCACGAGTACGCAAGAGCAAATAAGGTAGATGCTGTAAAAGTAAAAGGAAGAAACCTCATAAGTGAGATGAACAAAGAGGGTGATACTAGAGTTGAGGAATCAGAGAACCTTTTGTCCATGGGGTTGCCGAAGTACAGCACCCCGATAAAGAACCTCGGAGCAGCAGATGTAGCTGCATCCGAGTTAGAAGGTTTGACGGGTGAAGCCCAGCAAAGGCAACAAGAGAGGGTCAACGAGTTGGTTCGGATCGCTAATAGACAGAATGAAGAGTTTCTCAGGGCTAACCCGACAAGAGCTGGGGATTCCAAAGTCGTTTATTCGGCAGTAGGTAACCCGGAGAAATCTGCTGGGGATGCATCATCACCTCATGATGGCCCTAGAAGAGAGGAAGTGGTAACCTCGGCAAGGAGAAACAAACAGATGGTTCCATATGACCCGGCAAGGGCAGGGAAAGGAAAAGCAGTACAGAGAAATGAGGATCGACAAAGTGTCAGCCCAGGTGAAGCTGGCCGAGGTAACCGCGACCAAGGCAATGCCGGTCAGAGAAACGCTGAAAACGGCAATGCCGGACAGTGTAACTCGGCAGGTGCAGGGCAAAACCTACATCGGCAACAGCAGCAGCAGAGTGTACCTCGGTAACAGCAGAATGCTGGCCAGGGGATGCGGCAAAATTGCGCTCAACAAGAGCAAGATAGATACAACGACGGTGATTCGGAAATGGTGAATGCAGGATACCCTTGGCCAGATTATCATGTGATAGGGTCAAGGTTAGGGAGCAGGAACTTGCTCCCGGATGACGCCAGGCTGAAGCTAGATCGGCTCTATAGGTCGGAGCAAATTGAGGGGCAAGGTCCTCCTGGTCCAGCATGCTTTGGGCCCCGGATCATGAAAGAGCCTCCGGTATCCAACTTCCTGTTACCCAGAGGCACGAAAACATATGACGACAACACCAAGCCGGAGGATTGGTTGATCAACTATGCAACAACGGTGAAAATTCTGACAGGCAATTTGAGATGGGCAGTGAGATACGTACCTCAGATGTTGGAGGGGCCAGCGAGGGTATGGTTAAACAATTTACCACCCGGTAGTATCAACTGCTGGATCGATTTTGAGGAAATGTTTGTCAGTAACTTCTCGAGCACGTATCAGAGGCCGAATAGGCCACAGACCCTAGCAATGTTCAAGCAGAGACTAAATGAAACAGACCGGGAGTTCCTAACCCGATGGTGCAATGTGAGAAACTCATGTGAAGGCATGATTGAGTCTCAAGCCATAGCTTGGTTTGCGCAAGGGTGTAGATATGCAAGCATGTTGTGGCAAAGGCTACAAAGGGATATGCCAACTACATTGGCAGAGACAATCCGGATTGCTGATTCGTATGCTTTGGGTGATCCGACTCAACCCCGGCTTATGTCAAACGAGACAAATGAGGAGTACTACCAGCGAGATGGAGCTGGATCATCCCGACGAAATGATTACCGGGGTAAGAGAAGAGATGATAGACCGGATTACAGGTACAGTTTGCAGCAAGTTGCTTCTATAAATCAAGATCAAACCAGTGTAGGGAGGAATCAGCGTCAGAAAACTGGAGGGCAACAGTGGACTCCAAGAAATGATGGCAAGAAAACTTGGACGCCCGAGCAAAAGTGACAGTGGCAAGAAAAGAAAGACCAGCCGAGGTATACGTATGAGGCAATGCTGGATCAACCATGCAAATTTCACACGCCAAATCCGAGTAACCCGGCGGGTCATACAACCCAGCAATGTGAGTGGATGAGGAAGATAGAGTAAAGTGGCTCAGGGAATGTTCAGGGACCTCGGAACGATCAACCTCGGCAGGAGTTACCTCAGCAGCAGTTGCTCTCTAGAGCAAACACACAACAGTTAATGTTACCACCACCTCCGCCGAGATATGAGAATCATGAGAGAAGGGATGCAGTGCATCAGGTGGAAAACCAGCATCAGCCAGATCAAATGTATCCTGGCAATGAGGGGAGAAATGAGTACAGAGAGCATCACCAGAGTTACTGTGTGTTTACCACGAAGGAAACGGATAGAAAGAGCTTGCAACACCGACATATGGAAGTGAATGATGTTATGGCCGCAGTGATGAGGTACATGCCTTTGTCGGATCAGGAAATTACCTCGAGTATAAAGGACCATCCAAAGCTAATGCCGAGTCCTGGTTCGTATGCATTAGTACTGGACCCAACGTTCATCGGGCCAAATATCAATGTGACGTTCTCTAAGGTGCTGATTGACAATGGCAGCAGCATCAATATTATGTACGTGGATACAATGCGCAAGTTGGGAATCTCGGAGGACATGCTCCAAGATACAAGGACAACTTTCCATGGCATTGTGCCTGGTATCTCCTGTGAACCCATCGGCAAAGTCCGGGTTGACGTGTTATTTGGCACAAGGGATAACTGCCGAACTGAGAATTTGGAGTTTGAGGTTGTGAACTTAGAAAGCGCATATCACGCGTTACTCGGCAGGCCAGCCCTGAACAAATAAATGGCAAGTACTCACATCAGTTACCTGAAGATGAAGTTGCCTGGGCCAAATGGAGCAATTACCATAGCCGGGGATTTCTGACGTTCCATTGAGTGCATGTCAGCCGGGTCTAACCTGGCCGAATCACTCGTGATTGCACAAGAAAAGAGAAATATCCAGGAAGTAGCGGCATTGGCTCAGTCCGCACAGCACTATATGCCGGCGCTGAGTAACCCGCATGGAAGTGTCTCATTTCAAGCAAAAAAGCATACAAAGAAAGTACCTGTTGATGATCTGTTCCAGAGCGCACCGTAACAATTGGTGCCGGGTTAACTAACAAATAGGAAAGCGAGCTCGTCAACTTCCTCCGTGAGAATCGGGATATCTTTACTTGGTCCACACAGGACTTGCAAGGTGTTCCGAGGGAGTTGGCCGATAACTCTTTAAACGTGAGACCCGAAGCAAAGCCGGTGAAGCAACCTCTCCGCCGCTTTGGCGAAGACAGGAGAAAAGTCATTGGAGATGAGATAGCTCGGCTCCTCGCAGCCGGGTTCATCATGAAAGTGCTTTATCCGGATTGGTTATCTAATCCGGTGCTTGTGGAGAAGAAGAAAGATGATCCGAATGTGGCAGTGGTTTGGCGTATGTGCATCGATTACACGAACCTGAATAAGGCGTGCCCAGAAGATCCATTCCCACTGCCAAGGATAGACCAGGTCATAGATTCTACTGCTAGGTGTGAGTTGTTGTCGTTCATAGACGCATATTCTGGTTTCCACCAGTTACCTCTAAAGCCGAACGATCAATAAAGACTGCGTTTATTACCCCGTACGGGGCTTATTGCTATCGCACCATGCCTTTCGGTTTACGTAATGCAGGGGCAACGTACCAAAGATGTATGCAAAAATGTTTACACGACCAAATTGGCCGAAATGTGCAAGGGTATGTGGATGATGTGGTTATAAAAACCAAGGAAATCAAAACACTCCTTTATGATATCAGGCAAACATTCGCGAACCTAAGGAGGTTCCGAATGAAGCTTAACCCAGAGAAGTGTACCTTCGGTGTCCCGGCTGGAAAATTACTCGGATTTCTTGTCCCCGGCCGGGGTATCGAAGCTAACCCAACTAAAATCCGAGCCATAGAGCGAATGGAATTGCCGAAGTGTCTTAACGATGTCCAGAAGTTCACTGGTTTTCTGGTATTCTTAAGTCCGTTTGTATGTCAATTGGGAGAAAAGGCATTGCCTCTCTATCAACTAATGAAAAAGTCGGACAAGTTCATGTGGATGCCGCAGGCCAATGAAGCCTTCATTCAGTTAAAGAAAATGTTAGCCACTTCACTAGTATTAGCCTCTCCACTATCAAAAGAGCCAATGTTGCTCTACGTAGTCGCAACCAACCGAGTTGTAAGTGTAGTGATAGTGATAGAGCACGATAAAGAGGGTAAGTCGGTCCAAAGGCCAGTCTATTACCTGAGTGAGGTATTATCAGTGTCAAAACAAAACTATCCTCACTATCAGAAGATGGCGTATGGCGTATATATGGCAGCAAAGAAGCTGAAACACTATTTTTAAGAGCACCCCATCAATGTGATATGTGAAGACCCCATATCTGAGATAATGAGCAATAAGGATGCAAGCGGCCGGATCACAAAATGGGAAATTGAGCTAGCCCCTTATGCTCCACAATTCGACAGGAGAGATGCGATCAAGTCTCAGGCTGTGGCCGACTTTTTCGTGGATGGGGCCGAGATGCAATATGAGCCACCATTGCCAGATCCGAACTACTGGAAAATGCATTTTGACGGATCAAAAACAAAAACCAGATTAGGCACTGGAGTTGTGCTTACCTCTCCCAAGAAAGACCAGCTGAAGTATGTGCTGCAGATTCACTTCGCAACATCAAACAATGTTGCAGAATATGAAGCACTTGTGCATGGACTCAAAGTAGCAAAAGAAATTGGAATACATCGGATCCAGTGCTTTGGTGACTCGGATCTGGTAGTTCGGAAAGTCTCGGGGCAATGGGATGCTTTGGATCACTACAAGGAATCTGGCTATATATGACCTTCTATTTTTGTCACACAATCATCACAATAGTCCATTTATGACGATTCTATGACGATTTTGAGATCGTCGAAAGCTGGGGGTCGCTAATGAACTATAACGACGTTTTTGGAAAAATCGTCATAACTATCTATGACGATATTGGATCGTCATAACCTTTATGATGATCTAGTATCGTCACGGGATGTCCAGCCTCGCCAGGTCAGATCCAACGTGGCATATCCTACGTGGCAAAATTATGACGAAATAGAATCATCGTAATGTGAATTCAGCCCAGTCCATTTTAATCGTTATATGGGCTAAGCTCAGTAATTCCGATTTTGTTTTAGGGCTTTAGCCTTCTTAAGCCCATTTCTTTTTTATTTTTAGCATTTTCTAATTAGGTCCAGAAGTGTATGGGCCATGGCTTTTTTACAGAACTATTTGATTCAGTATAATTCGTTCTGGCCTTTTAATGATGCAATAGTATTTGGGCCCTGGCCTCTTTAGATTCAGTACTACACATCCAAGATTACACAGATCAAGCCCGTATGTTATTTACCAATATTACAAACGGAAGAGGGAAAATAATAAAATTCATCAAATTACACTAAACTAGTCTATTACGATCTTTATATCTTCTATTACAACACAGGTATGCCTACTGTACAGGAGCTACAGTTTGCTACAATATGCTCGACGGCTTCAATCCAAATATTCAATGTGCTGCATTTTTTGTTTCATGGCTCCACACTTCAAATTTCTCAACTTTCTTAGGCCTAGATCTCCTGTAAAAGAGAAAGAAGCACAACATTTTTAGTCCATATGAAAGGAAATAACTAACATACAGAAAATTAACTTGGTAATTCACTTATCCAAACATACTTCTAGTATTCTACAAATATCTACTTTTCCTAAAACAGATGGAATCAAACTATTAAAAAAGCACCATTCATTGCGTTAAAATGTCTATTCACAGTAGGCTTCTACAGCATTTAGATTCATGTTAACCAACTGTGAACAAGCAAAGTTTATAGAGTTTACTCCCAGTTCTCCAAAAATACTATTCTGGTTGTTTTGGCTAAAACTTAATTTCTTGCAGTATAAAAATGACATATAACTTAGAATATTCATGCTGGAAAAATATTTACTATGAAGTGCATACATGTATGCTACAAGAATATTAATTATCATCCAAGAGTAAATACTTAACCACCTGGACAAAACTACACAGGTGCAAGAATGCATAAATACAAGTTACGAAGTTTTGGGTGGTCAAGACAAATAAAAACACCCACAAAAGAACTGAATATTGCACTCACCTCGTAGAGCTCGATTTCTTCAGCTGGGGAAATCCAACCATTTCATTTAATGTTGTCAGGTTATCAGATGGCTTTCCCAAAGCGTTTACAAAAATCCTACCAATAAAACTATATAACAAAATGATGTCAGTACAATGGCAGATGTTTAAAAGAACAGGAAGTGATGCGAGTTCAAGTTTAGAAGTCAGTAGTAATATCCAAGACTGAATACACAAATAAGAAAAATACTTCGCTCGAAGGTTGAGGCTCTAGTGAGCTAGGCTATTCTGATGCTATTGATCAGGAGCACGTCATGCATAAACTATAGTACAATAATTTCCATTTTACATAGATTATTATGACTTATCACTTACATCATGCATAAACTCAAAAAGAAATCAGCGAGCAGATATACGAAGAAGATATGACTTATCACTACTACATGAACTTCTCCAGCAACCCCTTCGTTCCCTTGGCAGCAACCGCCACTGTCGTGCCACAAGCCCTCTCGGAAAATCAATAAAATATAAAAAATAAGCACAACTAGAGGCAGAAGAGACATTCAGACTAGACATGCTTGAATAATTAACTACAATGTAGAACAAAACAGAACAGAACAATAGACCATGGTAAAACTGAGATAAACACGAACAATGTATGATCATATACAAACTGAATGGATGGTAAAATTAATTAGATTTGGTACCGGTAGTATATCTGTTCTAGATGTACTCAAAGCACAAACTGCATATTCAGATGGATCGGTCACATGCATAGCCTAATTTTGACATGCTTCAGTAATATTGGGGAAAATAATTCCTTGCAATCATAAGCTTGTTTCCTTGCAAACATTTGGAACTAAATGAAATTTTTATGAAAAAGGAACCTTTCATGTGTTAGAAATGCAACTGAATCAACAAATAATAACAATTCCTTCTAGTGACGTATATGAACTCCGTTGGGGGCTAGAATGTTTCTTTTAGATGACAGCAACATAACAGTCAGTTTGACTAAGCCACCAAAATAAGACATCGAGTTATGTGTTAGTATAGAACTACCCTAACAACCAACTGTTATGTCAAGACACATGTCAGTAAAATATTTATCCATACTATAACTGACCAGCAACCAACTGTTATGTCAAGCAAAAACCAAAGTTCAAGATTTGCTGGAACTATGCAAAAAAAAAAGAGGGGCAAATCTTCATGAAGACACAGTTCAGATATGATGACTTGCATGCTATTTGTTAAGAAAGCTATAGAGATATCTCCATTCGTGTTACTCTACGAAGCAACCAAAACAGCCATAAAATGGAGTCGCTAGGTAAAGAAGAAGACTAAAAGACACAATATTAGGAACAACCGAACAATATGTAAAGAAAGCGCAACCAATGGTGAAGTAAACAATCCTTGCCTTTAAAGAATAATAATGGTAGAATACATAAGCTAATCTGGATCTAAGGATATACATGGTTCATGAACGTATATGCTATTAACATATGAGATTATGTGCCTTCACATTCTATCAGATGATAAAACATATACATAAAAAGGCTTTCTTGAGAAGAAATTGGAGGCAGGTTAGATGGAGTTACTGCGTAAATCAATGAGATATAGTTGGTGTGGTGCTTATCCATTTCTCAGTCTGAATACAGAGGTATCAAAATTTCCATTCCTACACATATTTCCCCAAAAACAATTAGCTAGGAAAGCTAGCTACCTAGCAACACTTTGCAAACGATCAAGAACACCTAAGTGCACCTAATTCTGTGCTCGAACAATGTAACAATATCAACCATGTGACTCCATTAGTTTTCTGTGTGTAGCTTTCCTTATTAAGTTCTATGAAGACAACACATAATGCAAGTAAACAGAACAGGATTAGATCATGAATATTTGAAGAGGAGACAAGGGAGAAACCGGGGACTTATCTAGACCATGGAGATCATGAAGATGATTAGATCGTGAAGACTTGAAGACCTAGCCAGTAGATCTTGAGACGTGGGGAGCGAGGTGGAGCGGTAGTGGAGGTCACCTAGGCCATGGGTTGGTGTCGTCGGGCCAAGCAGGATAGGGAGATAGGCATCGACCGGGACGACGACGAGTTGGGCAGCGACCCCTCCTCCGCATCCACTCATCTTCCCGCTCCCGCCACAGCCAGAGCCCCCATCCTCGGGGCCACCATCACCGGAGCCCCTCTACTCAGGTCTGCCATCGATGACCAGGACGAGGGGATCTGGCGACGCTCTTGTCATGAACGATGCGTTGATGGCCGTCCCTATGGTGGAAAGACATGAGTCAGAGGGAGATAGGGGTATGGGGATTCGGAGAGAACGGGATGGGGAAGAACTTAACGTGTGCAGGCGGCCGAATATGGCGGTATGGAGGGCCCGGGACAGCCAGATCCGTGGGATGCGAGCTGATGGAGAAGCCCGACACCAGGATCCTTTTGCGCATCGGCCTCCTTCTCCGCCGGCCCCACTGACGCAGGAATGTCACCGCCATCGCCATGGACCTCCTGCCCCTCTGTGAATCGCCAAGATACCGAACTAGGGTTTTTTGTTATAGGTGCGGGTTTATGATTCCACGAGGTGGAACAGAGAGAGGGGAGGACGCGGTGTCCAGAAAGATGGTCGGTAGGGAAGGGAGTTGGCCGAGATCTAGGCGGCAACGGAGGTTGAAGAAAGCGCAGGAGGAAGGAGGGGAGGGAGGAGAAGCTTTGAGTTGTGAGGGTTTCGTCGTTGACCCAGTGCGGTGCGGGATGAGACGATAGAGTGGGTCCACGCATGGATTAGGTAGGTGCGGGCTCGCCATGTCATCGATCCGTGTCAACACCCCAGATTGCAATCTTTTCTGTCCATTCTCGTATGATCCAACGACTGTCCTCGCATCTCTCAAATTGCATATTCCAAGTGTCAAAATCGCGGTGCTTTGTGAAGAAACCACCAAAGGGCTAACTTAAAATGGTACCAATCCATTTAAAAAAACTAATAAACCATCTTACATGGACAATTTCCAGACCGGGGTATCTCAAACCTTTCCGTCCATCCCTGCCGAAAAAGACAAATTTCAGCCGAATCGGTAGGAAGTGGGTCCGGTTTGAACTACAGGTACATGATCTAAAAAGCTCATGATTTTTCGAAAAAATCATTTTTATACTCGCAATATGATGTTTATTCAGAGATCCAATGCAAGTTTAGCGGGGCTCGGACCCTAGCGAACAACCTTCACTCCCGCCGTTTTGACCATAGTTTGAAACGGTCATAAAAAATTCATAAACGGTTCGAACAATGTAAATACTTCGCGTGGCTTCATGTTATTTGACATAGTTGCAAGGAAAAATACCAAACTTGGTAAATTGAGTATGTCTCAAAAAAACCTTCACAAAATAACCTATCATGTACGAGGTTTCATGGCTTTCGGGTCAAATGACCAATGTTATGGCTAGAATCAGGGCATAGTTTGTGATAATATGCCGGTATTGTGCATGCATGTGCATCATGGAATGGCGAACAATGTTGCAGGAGGAAATTTTCTATTTCATCGCACAAAAAATCCATTTTCCATTTTCCGAGCGCAAAAAACGGGGGTTTTTGTGAAATAACCACCAAAATTATCATTCACAATGCTACCACCGCATGTTTCAAAAATACTAGACCACCTTATATGGACAATGTCCCAACCGGGAAATCTCAAACCTTTTCGTCCACCCCTGGTGAAAAAGACAAATTCCTGCCGAACTAGTAGAAAGTGGGTCCGTTTTGAACTACAGGTACATGATCTAAAGCTCATGATTTTTTGAAACAATCATCTTTATACTCGCAATATGATGTTTCTTCAGAGATCCAGTGCAAGTTTAGCGAGGCTCGGACCCTAGCTAAGAACCTTCACTTCCGCCGTTTTGATCATAGTTTGAAATGGGCATAAAAAATTCATAAACGGTCCGAACAATCTAAATCCTTCACGTGGCGTCATGTTATGTAACATAGTTGCAAGGAAAAATACCAAACTTGGTAAATTGAGTATGTCTGAAAAAAACCTTCACAAAATGACCGATCATGTTCGAGGTTTCATGGCTTTCGGGTCAAATGACCAATGTTATGGCTAGAATCAGGGCATAGTTTGTGATAATATGCCCGTATTGTGCATGCATGTACATCATGGGATGGCGAACAATGTTGCAGGAGGAAATTTTTTATTTCGTCGCACGAAAAATCCATTTTCCATTTTCCGAGCGCAAAAAACGGGGTTTTTTTTGAAGCAACCACCAAAATGATCATTCATAATGCTACCACCGCATTTTTCAAAAATATTAGACCACCTTACATGGACAATGTCCCAACCGAGAGATCTAAAACCTTTCCGTCCACCCCTGGTGAAAAAGACAAATTCCTGCCGAACCGACAAGAAGTGAGTCCGGTTTGAACTACAAGTACATGATCTAATGCTCATAATTTTTTTTTAAAATCATTTTTAGACTCACATATGATGTTTCTTCAGAGATCCACCGAAAGTTTTTAGTAAGAGTCAACCCCTAAACGAGAATAGTCACTCCCTAGTTCCAAACTCATATTTTGAATTATGATATTGTCCCAACAATGGACTAATATGGGATTAGTAAATACACTATTTTTAAGTAATCAAAGTATTTATAACTAATACCCTAATATGTTCTACTGAATTTTATAAAAAAATAAAAACAAAAAACAATTATTCTGGACTTACTATGAAAAAGCTACAAAAGAATTAAGAAAACAAAAAAACTGAACAATGAGAGCTGGTCGGGCCCTAATCTGCCGCTCCCACCGAGGCCCATCGCGACCTACTCCCTCACAAAGGCCCATCACAGCGAACCCCCTACCACCGAGGCTCATCGCGATAGAGAAATCAGCCTAGGCGCAACAATTGAATAGATATAATGGGTCGTTGTAGTATTATGACAAGAAAGATTGGTTGGTGTAGTGGTATGGTCCGCCAGGTTCGGTGGGGAGGTCGCGGGTTCAAATCCCTACATGTCCTCTTTTTTGCAAATAACTTCTGCGTATTATAGTTTAACATATATCACGCGTAAGCAGCGCCATGTAAGCAAATACTAACATACGGATATTACACGTAGTAAAAACTGACACATAGACACGATACATAGGCGCAAATAACTTCTACCTATTATAGTTTAACATATATGACACGTAAGCAGCGCCATATAAGCAAATATTAACACACGGATATTACACATAGTAAAAAACTGACACATAGACACGACACATAAGCGCAAATAACTTCTGCCTATTATAGTTTAACATATATGACACGTAAGCAGCGCCATGTAAGCAAATATTAACACACGGATATTACACGTAGTAAAAAACTGACACATAGACACGACACCTAGGCGCAATTTGTGACGTGGCTGACTATCGATTTTAACTTATCTTAATTTGGACCTCATGACGATTTAAAATCGTCATAGTGAGGTTCAAATAACGCCGTAGGCTATATCCGTCAGGTTATGACAATTTGAGCTAATGAAACTATGACGATCCTAAGCAAAATCGTCATAATTTTGTAAGATTTTGAATCTTCAGAATGGCTTTTGACCATCTGGTGCGAAATCGTCATAACTCTATGACGATTTTGTCCACGGTCACTATGAGATGGTCATAGAATAACACATTTCTTGTAGTGGATGCAAACATGGCACTGTACATATTTCATGTGTAGAAAATATCGGGATACTTCGAGGGATGCGAGTTCCATCATGTACCCCGGCTGGAAAATGAGGCTGCCGACATACTATCAAAACTCGGATCAACCCAACAAGCGATTCCACCGGGTGTAGCACTAGAGCACCTCAAAAAGCCATCTATCGGGCCATCCCCAGAATCCGAGTCAATCTATATCCCGGCAAATCCGGAGTCGGAAGTTGTGCCCATGGACATTGATGTGGGAAGTGGTTCAGGAAACCAGGGGACTGCGCAGCTTGACCCGGCAGAGGTTATGTCGGTGGATCAAATGGAAGTTGATGAGGATGTGTTTCCAGTGCGAGCTATACCAGCTTGGGCACTGCCCATATTCTAGTTCTTGAAGGATGGATCCTTGCCCGATGAAGAAGTGCTTTCAAGGCAAATTCAGAGGCGCGCAAAGGCATACATGATTATCAATGCCGAGCTATACAAGAGAAGTGTCACGAATGTCCTGCAACGGTGTGTTGACCCGGAAGAAGGGCTTGACATCCTCTAAGATATACATCAAGGGGAATGTGGGCATCACGCCTCGTCCAGGGCCTTAGTGGCAAAAGCTTTCCAACATGGATTCTACTGGCCAAGTGCCTTGGAACAAGCAGAAGATCTAGTAAGAAAATGCAATGGTTGTCAGAGGTATGCTACCAAGACACACATGCCAATGTCAGAACTCAAGGTCATACCAATTACCTGGCCATTTGCTGTATGGTGTTTGGATATGGTTGGTCCATTTAAGCCGGCGAGAGGAAATATGACCCGTGTCTTGATTATGGTTGACAAGTTTACAAAATGGATTGAAATAAAGCCGATAAAAATGTGATGGAGCTACGACCGTGACATTCCTCAAAGATATCATCCTGAGATATGGCTACCCTCATAGTATCATAACAGATAAGGACACTAATTTTGCTGAAGGACCATTTGCACGATTCTGCCAGGATAAGAAGATCCGGCTGGACGTTGCTTCAGTAGCCCACCCCGCATCAAACGGACAAGTGGAAAGATCCAACAGATTAGTTTTATCCGGGATAAAACCTCGGCTCATCGAGCCGCTGCAAAGATCAGCGGGGTGCTGGATAGAAGAACTACCAGCAGTACTGTGGAGTTTAAGAACAACTCCGAATCGATCAACATGCTATACGCCATTTTTTCTGGTATATGGGGCAGAAGCTGTATTACTAGCCAACATAGAGCATGATTCGCCTAGAGTCACCCAATACAATAAGCCGAAGTGCGAGAAGCCCGGAAAAATGATGTTGATCTCCTGGAAGAAGCGAGATAATTGGCATTGTCCAGATCCGCCATATATCAGCAAAATCTCCGACGCTATCATAGCCGGAAAGTAAACCCCCGAGTCTTCCGGGAAGGTGATCTGGTACTTCGGCTGGTACAACGTATTGCTGGCATGCACAAGTTATCCCCCCCATGGGAAGGGCCATTCTTCGTGAGCAAATCATTGCATAATGACTCTTATTATCTCATTGATGCATAGCCACAGGAGAAGAACAAGGCGTACAGGTCCGGCGAGGAATCTAAACGTCCATGGAATGTAGCTCTACTTCGTCCATTCTACACTTAACAAAGAAGTGTGTGTATCTGAGTCTCTCATATGTCGGTATGTATGCCGACAATGAGTTTATCAATGAAATCTTGGCACCTCGAGCAGTAACTCGGAGACTGCCTTAGTAATAATTGTCATTCTATTTGTTAACTGTTTTATTTTTTATGTTGGCTGGCTTAAGTTCCTTCTGCCTAAGCCGGATTAGTAGTGTGTAAGCACCAAAAACTCAACTCTTCGACTTGCTGCTGTCCAACAAGATTTGGCTTCATGGAAAGCAAGAGAACAAGTTTAGAAATGCATAGCACACAAAAAACGACTAAGGAAAAGAGCGTAATCGAGCCGACATTCGTTATTCGGACTAACCTTATATTTACCTTATTTTTGTTGTGCTGGATTATTTTGAGCTAATCCTAAAGTTTCCAAGTATTGTTAAGTCAATTTTTGAAACTCGGACTCGTAAGTCACAAAACCAAATCAAGGTAGACGCGAGCCGAGCAATGAAATTGAAGGAACAAGAAAATGAAACTCGGGGACTACCCCCAAATTAATCCGATGAGAAGAACTTAGTAGCAAAATATAATCATTATGCTTAATACATCTACACCCGGCATACCGGGGATCTGATAAACTTCAAAGTGTTTTTGGTGCTCAAGGAGCAGCAGCATGAGGAGGTAACTCGGCGCCAGCGGGTGGAACTCCGGCTTCAGCCTCATTGTCATCTTCATTCTCTTCGAGATCTGAGGCTTCGTCCTCTTCCTCCTCATCTGAACCATCTTCGACGTATTCGTCGTCAATGGCACCGAGGAAGCTTGGTCCTTCGTTCCATTGATGGACAGGGGCAAACTGGATAAGGTTGTGGGCACAAGTCTTGCGCCGGGCTACCCAATCCGGATCATTTGACCATTTGGACCCGGTGCGCAAGCGCTCGAGAATCTTCAAATCTAATTTTTCATACCAGCTGAGCACAAAGTGGAGGACAGTATCAGCTCCGGCGCGTGCGGCGGATTCCCTCCAGAGGTCGAGCTGGGTCTCGCAATCCATCAGCTTATTGATCAGAGCAGTGGATCCCTCCGGAACATCCTCACCAGGCCAAAGGGCACGGAAGATCCGGACGGCTGAATCCAGGAGACCCAAACCATAGTTCTTCATAATTTCAATTCGGGAGGATAGGCTGACTATCAGATCCTCCATGTCAAAAGGAATCAGTTCAGAGCCAGGACCAGTTGGGGTACCCCTCTGCTGGCGGAACTTGGCAACGGCAGTAGCTGCAATGGCATCGCCCTCTGGGAATTTACCTGAAGACAAAACAAGTGAAATAAGTAAAAGAATTTAACCCGGAGAAATACATGTCGGCTGAAGGAAAGGAGTTTACGGGAAATATGACTATGGATCCGAGTCAGCTCTTTGGTGCAATTATCACGCCTCTTTCGGAGCTTCTCAAGTTCAACATTAGCCAAGTCAAGCTTGACGTCAGCCTCCTTCAGCAATTCTTGATCCTTTGCAAGTTGGAGGTTAAGACGTTCTCGTTCCTTGGTGAAGTCTTGGCCAGCCTTGTCCATTTCAATCTTGTGGAGCTCTTTGAGTTTTTTCATCTTAGCCTTGAGCTTGGCAAGTTCATCATCCTTGGCTCGGAGTTTGGCAAGTTTGTCATCCTTCTTATTGAGCTTGTTCGAGAAAATGCAGCATCATGTCAGGCACAGGCACACTATCTTCAAGGGACGCTGCAACAGTTTGTCGACCTGGCAGAGCCGAGGTATAAATATCTGTCGAGCTCAGGAGAAAGGAGAGAGCATGGAAATTGAGTAATCAAAGCGAATTACCTTTTATCTCGGCTAAGTTTTTTCTCATAATAGTATTTTCGGCCTGCACTCCGGCTATGAAATCCGAATGATAGATTAGTTTGGCGGGAAAAGGCACAGAAAGATGGGAAAAAGTCAAAGAGGAAACTTACCCCTTTTCTCGAACTCAGCAAGAAGCGCAGCATGTTTCGAGCGCAGCGCCTTGTGTGTGTCCAAGAGGCGCTGAAACTCAGCGCTCCGACGATTGGTAGTGACCTGAAAAAGGCAAGGTTGGCTTAGTTATATGCATATTAAAAGTATACAAAATGCAGGCCAAGTGGAACTTAACCCGACTCTAGGTGTGTGCATGTTCGAAGTGTACAAAATCCGGGCCAAGTGGAACTTAACCCGGCTCTAGGTGTGTGAATATTCGAAGTGTACAAAATCCGGGCCAAGTGGAACTTAACCCGGCTCTAGGTGTGTGCATATTCGAAGTGTACAAAATCCAGGCCAAGTGGAACTTAACCCGGCTCTAGGTGTGTGCATATTCGAAGTGTACAAAATCTGGGCCAAGTGGAACTTAACCCGGCTCTAGGTGTGTGCATATTCGAAATGTACAAAATCCAGGCCAAGTGGAACTTAACCCAGCTCTAGGTGTGTGCATGTTTGAAGTGTATAAAATCCGGGCCAAGTGGAACTTAATCCGGCTCTAGGTGTGTGCATGTTCGAAGTGTACAAAATCCGGGCCAAGTGGAACTTAACCCGGCTCTAGGTGTGTGCATGTTCGAAGTGTACAAAATCCGGGCCAAGTGGAACTTAACCCGACTCTAGGTGTGTGCATGTTCGAAGTGTACAAAATCCGGGCCAAGTGGAACTTAACCCGGTTCTAGGTGTGTGCATGTTCGAAGTGTATAAAATCCGGGCCAAGTGGAACTTAATCCGGCTCTAGGTGTGTGCATGTTCGAAGTGTACAAAATCCGGGCCAAGTGGAACTTAACCCGGCTCTAGGTGTGTGCATGTTCGAAGTGTACAAAATCCGGGCCAAGTGGAACTTAACTCGGCTCTAGGTGTGTGCATATTCAAAGCTACTAAGGAGCTATGCTAGTTCTCTAAGGAGCATCCGGCCGAATAACAAGTTACTCCCCCGGAGGCTCGGGGACTAATGGATATGTCTCGAAGCACTTGTGCCTAGTAAGGAAAAGACAAAGTAGCGTACCTCCATCATCCGGCCAACAATGTTGATAGCCTTGGCTACTGTGTTCATTTGTGTGCTGCATTCGATGGGCCCAAACTTCTCTGGGAGATCGTCATTGGGATTGGCGAACTCCGCTCTGTTCCAATTATCGGCATATTCGATCAGAGATGGAGGATAGCTCTCTCCACTAAGCATGTGAGGCGCAACCAATCCTTTGGCGTGGGCCTCCTTCCTCGCAACTAGGGCAGCAGCAGGGCTGGTATGTAATGCAAGTTTCTTGCTGCTAGCTGACCCGGAGGGGACATCTTTCTTCGGCAGTATAGATGCGAGCGTGTGCTGTCCAGCCTCGATGGATGCTGCCTTGGTGGCGCCAGAATCTTTCTTAGCCTTGGGTTGCTGCTGGGAGGCTGAGGTTTGAGCTGCAGATTTGGACTTGGGTGCAGCCTTGGTGCTAGCTGGGCCCTCTCGCCGAGTCTTGGAAGACTCGGACGAGGCAGAAGGAGTTGGTGCTGGTACTGGTGCTTGAGTTGCTGGTGCTGCGGCTGGTGCTACTTTTGATGCTGGCGCTGGTGCTTGTGCTGGTGTTGGCGGTGGTGCTGCTGCTACTGCTGGTACCTCGGAGGTGGCAGGTTGCGGCTGAGCCAATGAAGAGCTGGGAGCATCAGCTACCTCGGCCGTGCCACTTCCCCTTGCTCCGAGGTTGCCCCCCTCTGGACGAGGTGGACTAAGATCCGGTGTAGCCACCGAGCCTTCCTGAATTGGGCTCAGTGGGCGCGTGTCATCATCGCGAGGGGGAGATGGGGTATGCCGGAGAGGCGAAGCGATGCTGGAGCCACTCTAGGAACATCCACCGTAGCCCTGCCGAATCAAACGACGAATAACAAGTTATATCAAAAAGAAAGGCATATAGATAGAAAAACATGAAGCAGAGAATTGGACAAAGAAAAAAGTAACTTACTCGTTAGAAGTCAAAGGCTCCCTAGGCTTTCGAGCTCTCCGGACTATGGCCTTAGTCAGAGGCTTGGTGGCGACCTTGTCAGCAGACTTCTTCCGCCTTTTGGTTGTCTTGGGAGGCCCGGAAGAAGCAGCTGAGGTGGCAGCCCTTTTCTTAGACGCGGCTAGGGCCGACTCACTCGAAGCGAGAGGGGGATCTTCATGGATCTTCCCAGCCGGGTTAGTTGAAGTCGGAAATGCGTAAGAAATAGGTGCCGGATTTTATACCTCTAACATCTCAATATCGGCATCATCTTCATCGTCAGGCCAATCCCTTAAAGAAAGGAAGTTACCAGTGGGTCGCTTGGTTGCATCCGGGGTAGGCAGGAACATTTCCTGATCCGGCTCCTCCTCGTTCGAGACAAGTCGATCCTTCCCCCATTTGAGGGAAGGCTCGATGCCATCTTCAAGGGTCTGCTGAAGAAACAACTAAAAGGAAAATGCAAAGGGATCAGATAAACAACATGCTCTGACATATAATATAACTCGGAGAAGGATTGGGTAATGAGATTTACCGCAGGAGGAGTCTTGTCCCGGCAGTAATGCTCCAACCCCTACTCCCAATCAGCGAAGAAGTCCTTATCGATCGTGAAGATGGCCTTGATCCGGCGGAAGATCTCAGTATTGTTCAACTCGAAGGAGGAGGTCCGGTTGGGGTCAAGTCGCCAGCTCATATTGCAAAGTTTGTGTGTGCGCTTTTGTAGGGGGGAAATCCGGCTGCGGACGAATGTGATCATCACATCCTCGTTGCGCAGCCCCAGATCCTTCAGCTCCTGGAACCGCTTATTAACCTGATTTGCCAAGGCAGTTGGTTTCTTGGGAATCCGGTCCCACAGATCCGGATTAGGAGGACCCATCTCAAAGGGGCGCAGCCGGATCATATCCTCATCCGAGCCATTCCTCACATAAAAGAAGGTCCAGGCCCAGCCCTTGCAGTAATCAAGCCCCGTGACTCGGGGGAAGACAGATTGTTTCCGGGGAGAGATGGAGGCGACACCAAATTGGGTCAGGTGCTTGTCCTCCGGGGCACGCAGCTTATCCGGAACCATGTTCCTTCGCAGACCAAAGAACCCGATCTAGAGATCTTTGGTGGGCCATAGGCCGACGTATCCTTCTATGGCGGAGGAGAAGGAAGAAAGGGATGTAATGGCATTCGCCGGAAGATGGTGAGGTTGGAGTTCGTAGATGTTGATGAAATCATGGAAGAAATCGCTCACTAGCAGGCCAAAGCCGCGCTAGAAGTGAGAAAGGAATACGACGAACTCACCCGGATTGGGTGAGGGAGCGAGCTCCTCAGAGGCAAGGCTAGAAATCATGCCCTCGGGCATGCGGCGGGTGCGGTAAAGCCAATCCAGGTCATCCTGGCACACCCAAGAACCAGCCCAGGCACCGTGCTCCATGGTTTCACCCCCCTCCTCCATCTCTTCTTCAACGACGGCGAGCTCCTCCTCGGTCATCTCCAGGTCACTGTCCTCACCGTCCCTATCGGAGGTGGGCGGCAGAGGCTTGGATTGCCGCAGACCCATGACATTGAAGCGGCGTGGGAGCGGCAGTGAGGCTAATGCAAAGAAGCACGGTGCAGCAGCAGCACTGCAGAGAAGATGGAGCGGCGGCGGTGCTGTCGCAAGGAAGAAGAAGAGCCAGAGGGGCAGAGGGGCGCGAGAAGGGGAAAATAGCCAAGCGGCGCGCCCCTCCCCTATTTAACCACACCCCAGCAGTGGGTAGTAGGATCGTGTTGTGCATCGAAGCCACACGATGTGGCCGTGTGTCTGCCGGGTCAGCCAATCAGAGGCAAGCCATAGGAAGGGCCACAGGGCACAGGAGATCCCACGACGTGACATTGTGATGTAGTTAAAGAGGAGGCAATTGCGACACGACATTTGCTGTAGTAACCTCTGACAATAAGTGCAGTAACTGGCGCATGCCCTTAAAATGAGGCAAGATAATGATTACCCTCCACGTAGGACGTGGGGAAGTGTATGAGAGAAGGAAGGATAACCCGAAAAACTTAAGGGAGACCCGGCTAGCAAAAGGCTCAGTAGATTGAACCTGCCGTGGCCTTAGCAGCTGAAGTTTCTAAGACCGCACTAGCTTCAGGGACTAATGTTGGGGGATACCCTCGGGTAGGGTCACACCGGGGTATAGAGGCCGAGTTAGCCGAGGTACGGCAAGGTCAAAGCGTATGCTGGCCGACTCACCTCAAGGTAGGCCGACTTACAGAGTAACCCAGACCGGAGGATGTCCACCTAACTATGTCCCGGCCGACGTATGTCGTATGCCGGCAGGCTTTTTGTAACTTGTATGCAGGTACCCACGAGGCCGGATTAACCGGGCATGATCCGGGTTATATCAGGCTTGCAAGAGAAGGAAGGTATCTCGCTCGTCAAAAGGTGGTCACTATATGCTGGAGCTTGAGCAAAGCGGACAGAGGGAAGGACCACCGAGGCGTGGCCGACAAAGGTGACGCACCCTATGTCGGCTGACGCTGGCGCCACATAGGCTTACGTAGCCTCTGCATGGCTTACGATGGCAAAAGGTGACCCGGTCGGTTTGCTATTTTGGGAGAGGCATATTCCCAAGAATATGCCTCCACGTATGCCCTAGCTAGCAGCCTGGCCTCCCCTTTATAAGGAGCGCCAGGACGTCAGTAGAAGGGGATCGCGAGTTGGCTGGTTGGCGCATGAGTAGTTTGTTCATTGAGAGATAGGTTGTGGTGAGAGTAAGAAAGCTTCTTCTTCCTCCTCTCCCCAATACAGCTCAAGGAGCATCTGTAACCTTGCGCACTTGGAGAATACAAAGCATCTGTGTGTGGAATCACCGCACTATCTCTCGCTGGATTCCACTAGTGCATATTGGCCCCACCTTTAGCCTATCCATGGCATCTGCCGTGACACCACCACGACACCGTCCGATTAAGAGGAAATCGACGGCCCGTGCACGTCTTCCTTGTCTCGACGGGGAGGCAGGGAAGAAACCCCAGCGGCAGGTAGATGAGGGGCAGGGTCGCTCACCAGGGGCTCGAGGGAGGTCAGGGAGGCGGCAGGGTGACGCGGTGGACGACAGTGAGCACAAGGATGGTCGACACGGTGGGGATGGTCTCCGGGAAACAGCTCGCGCGATGGTGACCGAGGGCTACCTCGTCGGAGCTCAACGGCGACGATGAAGGGGACGGTCCTGGGTAAGAAGAAGACCATGGTTAGATGCAGGGGAGGTAGGGGAGTTCGACCATGTCACATGCAGAGAAGGGGGAGCCTTGCTCGATTTTTGGGAGTGGCTGAAGCTTCTCCTTCTTCTTCTTCCGGGCAGCTCTGAGCAGGGGAGAGGGAGTGGAGCTAGGGGAGGTAAGTGGAGGGGAAGAGGGAGCAAATGAGGGGCAGGGGCGTGATGGGGGTGTCCTCTAGCCTTTATACCAATGGGGAGGGCTCCATGGAGAAAATGCTCACTTTGGACATGGGGGAGGGGTGGTGCTGGCCTAGGATTGGCTCAGAGGGCGGTGAGGAGGGGTAGGAGGGGGATTTGGTCGGGCAGAGAGGGTTGTGGCAGCTGGGTTAATAAATGGGAAATCTTTGTAAGATACGGTTGTCTCTCTCTCTCTCTCTCTACTAGTCCAAGGGTAAAATGGGCAAGTGCTGGTGTGGAGCTACAGTGCTCATGACCAGGGGAGTAGTGGTGGCTGGAGAGGAGTGCTTGACAAGCTTTGGGGATGGCTTGGTCTTGGTCTAGCTCAAGTTTGATTGTTTTGCAAAAATTTTGATCACAAGAGAGCTTGTGAAGGAGTTCAACAATTTGCATTGGAAGAGATGGAGGATATAGTACTGGTGGATGGGCATGGTTAAGGTACACTCCTGGGATTTATTTGGGATTTTTATAAGGTGTTTTAGTCCTCTTAAATCCATTTATTCAAAAAGGGCAGAAGTATTTTCTAGAAGATCATTTGATAAATTTACATTGGACAAGGTTGGTTTTTGGTGTTAGAGGGTCCCAAATGTGAAAACACACTTAGGGGAATTTTCCCAAGATTTATTGGGGATTTAAAGTATTTAAAACAATTATTATTCCATTTCTGCCTTTTTAGAAAATAGGCAAAACGAATTAATAAACATTCTCAAAAATATTTATTTTTGAGGTGGGGAGATAGAGTATGATATATGGAACTCACATGAGCCAAAAGTTGGGGAAGTGTTTTGACAAAAACCAAACTTTCCATTAGGAAAGGGGTTTTGAGATTTTGTCTATTAAAGGAATTAAATAGATTTGGAGCCCTAATAATTATGGGTAATATTTGATAAATCTTGATGATCAAGGTAGATGATGTAGAAAAGGTGTAGCAAGCATTTGCAACATTTGGAATTGGAATTCCAACTTGAATTAGATGGAAAACAAGGAGTTGTGGATCTAGGGTGATGTTATTTTTATACCACCAAAAGCTTGTTAGATCTTGGAGATCAAAGCTCACCTTGATGCAAGGGTTAGATGATTAGTTAGACCAAGTCATATAGATGAGCATGGCATAAGGAGTTTGTATTGTCTATATTAGATATGGTCTGAAGGTAATGGCAAACTTTGTTGAAAATAGGGCTGCCATACCAGATGGGTCATGATGACTTATAAACCATGTGGGTTTAGGTAGCAAAAAGATCCACTTGGAACAAGTGATGTAGTTTTTTATAGACCTATATGAGTATATCACAATCATGCAAAGAGTTGGTTCATAGAAGGTTGGATGATGGTGTGAGCTTCTGTCAAAGTAGGCATGATGACTAGATTTGCAGGAAAAGTTATTTTCTTACCTGCAAAACCATCAAGAACAAGTGGGTTGGAGTATGATCTAACCAAAGGCAAAAGTGGGCCTTGGTATTCCTTAGGATGCTTAACAAGATGGTTCAGGTGCATTTCCAAAAATGCATAAAGGTTGAGAAAGGGAGGCATTCAAAAAGGTGATGTTGAAACAGATTCTAGACTTAGCCAAATTGGCAGATTTAGGGTTTTTGACTAGAATATGAGAGGGAAAGTTTTTGTTGGGTTTGCAAGGTACCTAAGCATCATCAAGTTGATGATGTTGAAGTGTAGATTGAGTAGAAGGGATCCATTATTGATATTGGTCTTCAATGACTTGGAATCTTCTAGAAGGGATCACTGCAAAATTGATCAGGTTAAGGGTTTTAGATGATCACCTAGTATCTAACGATTTGCTCTTGATTTGTTTTCTTGCTTAGGGTTTGGTGAGTTTGAAGTATACTGATCCAGCTGATGATCTCCTAGAGTGGCTCATAATACTTCCTAAGCAAACAAGTCAAACGGCAGATCAAGGCAACTCATCACACAGCAGATCAAGGCAACTCATCTTATAAACTAAGCAATTCCACTACTAGGGTTACCATCAAGCTTAGCTTGAGGTAAGGTTGGGGCATTTTGAATAGGTTGGGGTTTGAATAAGATGAGAGTTCTTGGTACCTCTACCAAGAGTAGCATTCAAAATCTTTGAAAAGAGTTTTTGGGAAAACTAGAGATAAGATTAGTTGAGGGTTCTGTCTTGAAAACATAAGGAGGTTATATTATATATCTCTCCATAGTTTTGTCAATAGAAGCTACTAAAATAGTTTTTGTTACAAAAGCACCTTGGCTCATGCTTTGAAATGCCAGAACATTTGAGAATATGTAAAATGAGCCAGGATAGTTTTGTTAAATAGCTTTTTGACAACTGAGGGTGAGGTAAGGAGCATCATATGGTATACACTCATATGCACAAGTACAAACAAACAGCAAGCAAGCACTGCACCCATGAACAAGAAAAAGTTTTTGTTCCCCCTGATTTTTGCATTCTGGACAACTAATCAGGGTTGCTGAAATTGGGATGTTACACCCCCTTTTTGGTGTTAGAGACAATACTAGGATTTGCAAGGTACTACAGTTCTCAAGACAACAATATTTAATGAATGAAAAAGACCCCCCCTCAATGTGTGCAGAATGAACTTTGCATTTGATTACAAATACACACAAGAAGGTACAAGTCTATTTCATGGAAACATACGCAAAATATTCATACCACCAAGAGAGAGATAGAGACGTCCTCAGTATATCATAAGAACATCCAATGATAGCCATAATGAGCGCCTTCCTTGATATAGATATCCAATATAGCCAATATGATAGATGAATCCATAATGATAATCCACAAGATAAATCCAGAGCCACACAAACATAGTCTCATACAGAACAAAACACATATAAAAGTTCAACGCTAAATGGGCACAAGCGAGAGAAAGACCGAAAAGATAAAGCGCAAATGCTTGTGCCTGACCCATGAAAATCCACGAAGACCTAATAGAACTACTTTTCCCCCTTTGGCATCGAAACGCCAAAAAGGAAGAAGAGCGATGCTAGCGCCCCAAGGGATCACTTGTAGTCATCATCGTCGTTCTCGTCCCCATCCTCGTCCTCATCCTCAAGCTTCTCGGTGTCATCCTCCTCATCATTAGCAGTGGCCGTAGAAGGAAACAGGTGACGCTCAATCTCTCCATTGTTGAGCCCAGAAGAAGAATTCCACCGAGCATATGGTGTGGGAGTAGTAGGAGTAGGGGGGTCGCCTGATGCACCAGACACATGATGGAGAATGAGCTGCTGAGTGTGAGCCATCTCGTGGCGCTGCTTGTACGCCTCACACTATACCTTGCGAGTGTCCACTCCCATGCAAAGAATATTCCGCTGGAACCAATTCAGCTGCTTGATTTCACGAGCAATAGGAGGCACTAGGGGCCTGCGAGCACTGGCACGAGCATCCCTCATCAGACTCTCAGGAGCATAAGATGGGTGAGAGGTCTTCCTAACCTTGGTGTAGATCTTCTTCGCCTTGTGCTCAACATCCATGTTAAACTCTTCAGTGGGAAGCAGGTGCTTGATCAGCATCATAATGTAGGGTGCATATGGGATGGATAGCCGATTGAACATAACATCAGTCAACTAATGGTAAATAAAGTCCATCACATCCAACATGTAATTAATGGACTCATCCTCACAAGATGAAACCTCATGAGAAAAGGCTAGGAGCTGAACTAGGTGACCACGGATACTATCATTGTTTCCTCCACTAGGGTGATAGAATCACGGAAGAGACCCACCAAGCTAGCATATATTGGAGAAAGACCAACAAAGGTGCCCACAATACCATTGTCAACTGTGCACGGAGAGAAGACTCCATCTTTATTGGGCTTGAGTTGGGTGATGATACGGTGGCCACTAGCACGATCCCTGTTGTGGAAGGAATATCGAAGCACACCAGCAAAAGCACGAAAATCAGCTTGCATAGGCCTGTCACGAGTCATCCACTTCATGGTGCGATGCTCATCACTGCAGATAACCAAGGTGGATAAGAACTGCTTCACAATCTTAGAATCATAGGAGCATTGAAGAGCCATGAGATGGTATAGCCCCATGCGCTCAGCCACATACATTGCATCAACAAGGTGAGGCTTTTCCATGGCCTCAGCAATAATTAGAGGATGCATAGGCCGAATCTTCTGCCGAGCATAAACATCTTCATATATACCCTTTTGTTCAGCACACCAAAAACGAGACTCACCCAGCTCAGTATCATGTGCTAACTCATCAAACAGATCACGATGATGAATGGAAGAGAAAGTAACCGGATCCATCTTCTTATAGTCAATCTTGGGCTCTTTGCCCTTTCGCTTGGACATACCCTTCCTGGTCCTATCCCTCTTTGCATGTTCAGCCATGCGTTTTGCCTCGTTCTTCCTTCTCCTCAGCTCAACCTCGTCCACTAAGTTACCCTCACCGTCGTCCTAAAAGTATTTAGCACGAGGACGACGCTTGTACGTCTTGGGATCAACGAAACCACGTGTGAAATGAACAATATGGGTAGCACGGGGATAAGCGCATACACAAGTCCAAAAGAGAACGTAGAAATAGTAGGCAAACAGTCCATAGTCCAATCTTATACAATGCACAAAATCCATACGAAACTGAAGCAGTTTTGACTCTGTCAGGCCGGGTTATCCGGCCTGGCCAGGGGTGGAAAATCCGGCCCTGGCAGAAAATTTCAGAATCGCCTAGATTGGATGCAAAAACATAGATCAGGCCTAGAGGCTGCAAGACTACAATCTCTACTCGAAACAACAACCTTCTAGACAACGTTCCACCCAACAAGTGACACATCAAGCCAAATATGGGGAGAGAGAGTTACCCTCACTCATTGTAGGAAGAGCATGGAGAAGAAGGTACCCGGAGGCACGGAGAAGAAGATCCAGGGAGGCTCGGAGAATCCGGTGGCCGGAGAGGCTCCAGGGAGGGTGGGGGCGGCAGTTAGGGAGATGGAGTGGGTCGGGAGAGAAGTGCTGCTCGTTATGAGACCTTCCCTCCGATCCCAGCCCTTAAAGACTGCAGCCGCCAGGGCCGGATTATCTGGCCTACACTTGGGCCGGATTATCCGGCCTAAAATAAGAAATTCTGTTACACACAGATTCAGGCCCGCACATCCCCAAACAAAACCCCCACAAGGTGAACAAAGGACTTGTGTGCAAGAAGAGATGGCTTAGGGGAAGGGAGAGGCTTGGGATTAGAGAACCAAACTGAGATGGTACTACACACTCAAAATTGTAAGAATCAAATCAACTAAAGGCCAAAATTGAGTGTGATTTCCATAAGAACATGAGATGAGCAAAAACAACCAAAAAGATCCACATAAATCCAACTCTCCTCAAGGAAGAGGGCGGTGGCCGAGGCCACCTTGTTGGAGTGCATGGTATGACACCACGAAGATATATCTTGGGTTCAGGACCAATACTCATCAATAAGCTCACATATCACAAAATGATATTAAGAGAAATGATTTGACTTGCTTTTGACATTATGGGGGGAGGGTTAGCCCAATCAATTAGGACCACACTCCCCATATATCCATGCCCACACCTAGACCAAATAAGACTGAGATGTAAGAGTGAGTGCATGGGTAATCAAGACAAGCTCCTTGAATCAACGATATTTAGCTCATTCCTCAAGTAACAAAACCTTGCTTCATCAAGTGGCTTCGTGAAAATATAAGCAAGTTGATTCTTCGTGCTCACAAAAGATAGATCAATATCGCCTCGAGCAACATGGTCCCGAATAAAATGATTCCGAATCTCAATATGCTTTTTCCTTGTGTGTTGTACCAGATTGTACGCAATTTTGATTGCACTTTATTATCGTATAAAAGAGGAACTTTGTCACAATTGACACCGTATTCCTTTAAAGTTTGCCTCATCCATACTAACTGAGTACAGGCACTAGTAGCAGGAACATATTCAGCTTCGGCGGTGGAGAGAGATATACAATTCTGCTTTTTAGAAGACCAACATACTAGAGACCTTCCCAAGAATTGACAAGCTCCAGAAGTTGATTTCTGATCATCCTTATCGCCAGCCCAATCTGAATCAGTATAACCACATAGAGAGAAATTGGAGCCCTTGGCATACCATAGACCAAAATTAGGGGAATGAACCAAATATCGGAAAATCCTCTTGACCGCCACTAAGTGGCTTTCTTTAGGAGCTGCTTGATACCTTGCACACACACCTACACTCAACACAATATCGGGTCTAGATGCGCAGAGGTAAAGAAGAGAGACGATCATGGACCGATATACCTTTTGGTCCACATCTTTACTATGGGGATTAAGTTCAAGGTGACATTTTGTTTGCATCAGAGTGGCGACGCCATTAAGATCCGTCATCTTGAATCTATTAAGCATGTCTTGGATGTAATTTGCTTGATTTATGAAGGTTCCTTCTCTAAGTTGTTTGATCTCAAATCCAAGAAAGAACCGTAACTCCCCCATCATAGACATCTCAAACCTGTCAGTCATAAGCTTTGAAAATTCATAATTAAAAGCTTTATTAGTAGAGTCAAAGATAATTTCGTCTACATATAGTTGGCATACGAAGAGCTCTCCCTTAACCTTCTTAGTAAAAAGAGTGGGATCGATTTGCACAACTTCGAAGCCATGGTCTAACAAAAGCTCTTTAAGGTGCTCATACCACACATGTGGGGCTTGTTTAAGACCATAGAGTGCCTTATCGAGTTTGTAGACATGGTTCGGAAAGTTAGGATCCTCAAATCCCGGGGGTTGCTTTACATATACGAACTCATGTAGAGGACCATTAAGAAAAGCACTCTTAACGTCCTTTTGTTGTAATTTGAAATTATTATGAGCAGCATAAGCAAGAAGGATACAAATGGACTCAAGATGAGCCACAAGAGCATAAGTCTTGCCGAAGTCGATGCCCTCAACTTGGGAATAGCCTTGTGCCACGAGTATTGCCTTGTTAATTACAACAATGCCATTTTCATCTTGCTTATTTTTGAATATCCACTTTTTGTCAATAACATTGCGGCAATCTTTGGGCTTCCCTACTAATTTCCAAACCTTGTTGCGTTAAAAGTTATTCAACTCTTCATGGATAGCAACAACACAGTCCGGATCTTCAAGATCTTCAAACACCTTCTTGGGTTCCACCATTGAGATGTGAGCTTGATGCTCACCGAAACTTGCCAACTCCCTTCTTGTGGATACCCTTCGTCGAAGATCACCTACATCTTTGTCAAGAGTGTGACCCCTTAATGCAAGGTTCCTATCTGCACGAGCTTTGCGACGAAGTTCAATTAGCTTGTTGTCTCTTGGGGGAATAACTTCATCATTTGAATCTTCATTGGAATCATAAGCTTGGCCTTGATCTTCAGCTTGATTAGCAGGTATAGGAGATGATGTATCTTGCCAGATGTATATCAACAGCCGTAACAGGAGGCTGCTACTCTTCAGGATTTTCAGTTCCGCATTTTCCGGTCGAGGGTGGGGCCAGATAATCCGGCCTGGGGGAACTTGAAGCATCTTCGCATTCTTGACTGGTTCTTGCTCGAATTGGAGAGGGGCCGGATAATTCGGGGTCAGCCGGAAGATCCGGCCTAGGACTTGCAGCAGATTCTTCGACATGTTGGCCAGATAATCCGGTGTCCACCGGATAATCCAGCCTGGAGCTTTCAGGAACATTTTGATCATCAGCATTTTGTAGGGTTGGTGTAGAAGTTTCTCCAATGGTAAGAGCATGTTGCGCTTGTGTCGATGAGGGCTCTGCTTGAGTAGAGCACTGTCCTTCCCGATCCGCCACAAGGGGTTCCTCAATGGGGCGGAAAAATCCCACGCCCATTCTTCTTATGGCATCTTGGGTATTTCAACATCTTCAAACATCAACTTACCCCGCACGGGAGCCATCATTTTCCTCGAACACCACACTACAAGATTCTACAACAGTTCTGGAGAGCTTATTGTAGAGTCTATAAGTGTGGGATTCAGCACCATAACCAACAAAAATTCCTTATAAAGCCTTAGACTCAAATTTAGATAAATGAACTCCTTTAATGAGAAATAAACACTTACAACCAAATACCCAGAAGTAGGAGATGTTTGGATTGTTACTAGTAAGTATTTCATACGGAGTCTTGTCCAAGATTTTGCGGAGATAGAGCCGGTTGGATGAATGGCAAGTGTTAGAGATTGCTTCAGCCTAGAAGTTATAAGGAGACTTAAATTCGACTAGCATAGATCTGGCCATATCCATTAAGGTCCGGTTCTTCCTCTCAGCAACACCATTTTGTTGAGGGGTGTACGCAGCGGAATATTGATGTCTTATCCCCTCTTCACTTAGGAATTCATTTAAGGTGTAGTTCTTGAACTCGGAGCCGTTATCACTTCTTATTGCCAATATAGGGACATTGTGTTGATGTTGAACCTCGTTGGTAAAGTCGATGACCATTTGTTGAGTCTCGCTCTTCAACTTGAAGAAATAGACCCATGTGTATCTTGAGTAATCGTCAACAATCACGAGGCAATATTTCTTCCCACCGAGACTTGCATGAGATGGAGGACCAAAGAGATCCATATGGAGGAGCTCCAAAATCCTCTTTGATGAAATAATGGTCTTCCTTTGATGGGGAGAGTAATGCATTTTTCCTTCAACACAAGCCCTGCAAACACGATCTTTGTCAAAGGAAACATTTTCTTTTAGTCCAAGGATGTGGACACCCTTGTGGAGGCTTTGCAAAGTTGTCATATTGACGTGGGCTAGTCGACGATGCCATAGCCAACCCGCGTCGGCCTTTCTGAAAAGACACATCGGGCCTGTAGTGGTTTTCCCTAAAAAGTCCACCACGTCCAGGTCATTTTCAACATATCTCACGAAGGCAACCTTTAGAGACTTGCTCCACAAGAGAACCACCAAATCAGCATCAATAAAAACTGCAAAGCCCATCTTACCAAGGCAGGAACTGAAAGTAAATTGTAACCGAGGGTCTCAACAAGCATGATGTCCACGAGAGAGATATCGTGAGCAACCATAACTTTGCCGAGACCCAATACCTCAGATTTTTACTTGTCATCACAGGAGACGGTTATGTGATCATGGTTTGGATGCCTCTCCGAGATGATCTCCTTGCTTCCGGTCATCTGACTAGTGCACTCGCAATCGAGTACCCATTTAGACCCACCGGAAGCATAGCCCTGCAAGAAAGTTACTTCTTGGTTTTAGGTACCCATTTTTCAATGGGTCCTCTCATGTTAGTGACAAGGGTCTTGGGAACCCAAATAGACCAAGAAATGTAACTATCATAAGGACCTACATAGCTAGCATATAGATCACCATAATAATCACAAAATAACTCATAATTAGGATTATTAGCCCATGCAAAACCATCATAGTTAGTTTTGTCATTAGAGGTGGTGCTTGTCTTTGGTTGAGCAGTTTTGCTCTTCTTCTTCTTGTTGTTCATCTTCTTGTTTGTCTTGGGGACATAACCAAGACTTTCTTTCCCATTGTTTGTCCTTTGCTTGCTAAGCACCTCATCTAGGACCTTTTTACTTTTATGTTGAGATCCCTTTACAAGTTCTTTTAGCCTTGTATTTTCTTCAACAATGTCTTCGTGTCCACAAGATGGAGTGGAGGTGCTGGGCATATCATACATTTCTAATTGAGTTTGGAGCTGATCACGAGACTCATTTAGAGTAGAATGTTCACTCTCCAATGTCTTGTGAGCAATGTCAAGTTTCTCAAACTTCTCTGAGAGTCTAGCATGAGCAGCCCCAAATTCAACCTTTTCCTTCTTTAGTTTCTTTACCTTAGCAAGAGCATTGTCACGTTCTTTCATGAGCTGGGCAACAACCTCTTCATGCGATTCCTCAATTGACTCGAGTTTCTCCTCCAAGGATACTCAAGTTTCCTCTTCTTCTTCTAAGGCATTCTTCAAGGAGGCTATCTCCAAGGTGTCTTCTCTTTCAATTCTACCCTTTTCTTAGAGAAGAGCTTCAGAATGAGCAAGTTGACTCATAAGAGCATCAAAGTGAAGTTTGTGCTCACCTTCCAAGTTAGTGAAAAAATTGTCCACAACAATAACTTCTTCTTTTATCTTAAGACTAGTATGGTCATCCATATCCATATTTATATTAGTCTTAGGAAATGAAGAAATAGAAGATGATACCTCGGACCCTATTGCCATGAGGCAAGTGACGTTGTTGTTGATGACATTTTCATTCAGAGATTCGAAGAGTGATGATGGGGTAGATGTGGTGGCTATAGCAGACACCTCTTGAGCAATATCCTCATCCTCTTCGTGTTCACTTGCAGAGGAATATTCTTCTTAGGCCACCAAGACAACCTTGGGTTGCTTCTTGTAAGGACCATTCTTTTTCATAAATGACTTCTTTCAAGGTGCCTTGAAATTCTCTTTAAGGATGAGCCTTCCACAATTGTCTTCTCTACTTTGATATGGACATTCAGCCACAAAGTGCAACCTATCTCCACAATTGTAGCCAGTTCTCAGTTTTGGGCCATTCTCTCTTCTTCCACTTGACCCATTCTTGCGCTCGAGTTTAGACTTGGCCTTGACTGGATCCTTCCAAAAATTCCTTGCATAGAAAGCTATGTACTCACCATGAGCACGCTTCACTTCCTCGGGACAGCACATGGAGACACCCTCGTATCCTCTTTCATCCTCATCTTGTTCAACAACATTTGCCATTAGAGCAACATTGACTCCTTTTTGCATTCCAATAGCCCGGGCAAGGGCATCTTCAGTGTTCTTAGATGCAACCTTCAATGACGCCATTTCTTGCATGACTTCATTGGAAGTCATTTGATGGTAGTTGTGTCTACCTTGCAAACTCTTCAAGTCTGTTGGCTCAAATGGCATTAGAGCACTCACATATTTCCTTTTTATCCAAGCATCATCAATGTGAGTGGCTCCATGCTTTCTAAATGTTGTTGCAATGCCCTTGAGCCTTCTATACATATCTTCATGGTCTTCACCATCCAACATGTAAAATCCTTTAGCTTCATTGCTAAGGGCATCATACCTATTTCTTCTCATACTTTCATTTCCAATGAATAGGTCGGTGAGTGCATCCCAAGCTTTCTTGGCGATGCTGAAGTGCTCAATGTGGGGCATGTCCTTGGGTCCCACTCCGAGCTGAATCATGTGGAGAGCCGTTGCATTCAATTGACTATCCACAACTTCTCTCATAGTCAAGTTGGTGGGGTCTTCAATATGAAGACCATCTTCGATAATTCTCCAAAGCTCAATCGATGAACTGCATACATGAGATTTCATTAAGAATTGCCATTGATTAAATGAAGATGCAGTAAGCTTGGGTGGATCACCCCAATTTTTTATATGAGGATGAGGGATAGGTGGGTCGGGAGAATATAGATGAGGAACCTCACTATAGTCCTCCTTACCACTTCCCTTCTTGGAGGCAGAACCATTATGTTTTTAACCTACCACTTCATCTTCCTTAGATCTGGCGTGAGCCTTATCCTTGGAAAGAGGATTGGTGGCCTCAGAGGAAGATGGAGATGGGGTTGTAGATGATGTGAGGCGAGCAATCATTTGCTACATCTCCTCCATCTTGGTCTCAAAGGATTTAAACAAGGTTGTTTCCAATGTCTTGAGGTCATCCATTGTGACCTTGTCCACAACCTCATTCCCATTTTCCTTAGTACCCATACTTCTCTTTGGCGGTTAAGCCCGAATAACGAGACGGGGCTCTGATACCAATTGAAATGGATCGTATGGGCACCTAGAGGGGGTGGTGAATAGGTGTTACTTCAAATTTTAATGCTTTTTCAATTTTAGGCTTGACACGAAAGGTAAATTCTCTAGATATACTACTATGGAGAATTTCCCTATATGCAAACCTAACTACTAGCGAGTAAAGGCGAGTAAAGTGAGGAACGAGGAAACCGTGATGAAGCACACGGAGACACAAGATTTGTTTTACCGCAGTTCCTTCCTTATTAAGGGAAGTACATCTGTGTTGGAGGGGTGGGTGGTACTAAGACCACCATGCCACAATAGGCCACACCCTGTTCTCCGATGGATCTCGCCACCAAAGGCCTGATCCACCTTTCCACTATAAGAACCCTTCGAGGCGGGAACCGGCGCCTTTACACAACTAGCGGGGCACAACTCCACAACCAAATTGGAGGCTCCCGTAATGACAACAAGCTTCCACAAGAACAATAGTTATCAATAACGAAACACAACATCTAGATATTAACGAGAATACTAGATCGAGGATTTCTCCAAGTGAGTGGAGAGGAGTTGATGCGCTTGATTCGTGATGATGATGATGTATGATGTCTCCTCCTTCAAATTCCCCAAAGATTGAAGCCTTCGGGTGGTTGAAGTGGGAGATCTAGAGAGAGAGCTTTTGCAACTGGTCTAATCTTTTTCGAATGAACCAAGAGATCTGACAGGAGGGGAAGACGTGGCTTTTATACCCCCTATCCAGATGGAGCCGTTGGAGCTTTTTGGGGCCGGATTATCCGGCCTAAGGAAAACTCCGCCCCTGCCTTAGACAATCCTGGGAATAATCTGCCGCCAGACTGAGCGATGCGCCGAGCCAGCCTTTGCTTGTCTCCTGGGCCCCAGATTATCCGGCCCAAGGTGAGGGCCGGATTATCCGATCAGGGGAAGAAACTCCGTCCCATTTCAGATTTTCTGGGAGAAAGTCCGACCCAAGTCAGAGCGTCGCGCCATGCAAGCCCTTGCTCGTCTCCTGGGGCCGGATTATCCGGCAGAAGGTGAGGGATGGATTATCCGGTCAGGGGAAGAAACTCCGCCCTGTTTCAGATTTTCCAGGAGAAACTCCACGCCCAGTCTGAGACTCGCTCTATGCCACCCTTTGCCAAGTGGGTCAGGCCGGATTATCCAACCCTTGATGGGGCGGATAATCTGGCCCCCAAACACAATAAACATTTCCCTGCACACTTAGCACACATGAGAAAACTCCACGGTATTGTTATCTTACACGCAAAACACAGGGAACCATGAAATGTTCTTTCAAATAGCACTCGTACAATGAACGGAGGTCAGATGATGACTTGGGAGGAGTTCAAACTCAAGTTCAGCACGACCCATGTACCCCTAGGTTTGATCAAAAGGATGAGGGATGAATTCAGGGATTTGAAGCAAGGAAGGATGACTCTGGTAGAGTACCGTGATAGAATTCTGTCACTAGCTAGGTATGTTCCTGATGAGATTGACACTGAAGCGAAGAAGAAGGAGATATTCCTGAATGGTCTGCATGATGAGATGTAGACAGTGCTAGTCAACATTCCCTTTGACGACCTTGGAGCTCTAGTGGATTCCGCCATTCAAATGGAAGGAAAGATAAAACAAGCCAGTGAGAACCGCAAGCGTCGGATGATGCACCAACCTAGACCCCACCATACCCCGAAGTACCGCCCCAACCTGTCTGCAGGATATGGACCCAAAAACAACAGACCCCCAATGTCTCATCCGAACTACCCCAATCGTGGCGGAGGAAACCCAAGGCCCGTTGGCCACCACAACAACATCAACCCCGGCAACACCAATAACATCAACCGTGCACCGCCAAGCTCCAACAACAACAACAAAAGCAACAACAACAACAATACTTCCCCAAGGACTAGAAGCAATGATGTGCCTGTTGCAGGGAAAGATAGGTAAATGATAACTTGTTTTGAATGTGGAGTCATGGGTCACTACTCCAACGAGTGTCCCAAGAAGCTTGCTGCAGCCCCCAATGTTACTGCACCTTCCCAACAGCAGCGCTGTGTCCAGCCTAGAAAGAGATTTGCCCCAGGAAACCGGCACAACCGTACTGGTCGTCTATTCCACATGAATGCTGAAGAAGCCCAGGAAGCGCCAGATGTCGTGATGGGTATGTTTTCTGTTAACTCAGTACTTCCAAGAGTGTTGTTTGATTCTGGAGCATCGCACTCGTTTTTTACATAAGAATTTGCATGCACTAGTAAGATTCAACCAACAAATTTGAAGCATGTTATGATAGTTCAAATACCCAGTTCAACCACCAAAGCTGGAAAAATTTGCAAGGCCGCACCTATCAGAATCCATGGGATAGATTTTTATGCCAATCAAATAGTACTTGGAACCAAAGTTTTGGAAGTAGTACTCGGAATGGATTGGATGTCGAAACATCAAGGATTAATAGACTATGCCAAGAAAGCCATAACCATGACCAGTAGCACCGGAGTATCAGTAGAGCATGTATCTGAGACATTGCCCTGTCAATTCAAATGCAACAACAGCTTAGTCAAATCAACCATAGACCAAGTTAGAGTAGTCTGTGAATACCCCGAAGTGTTCCCAGATGAATTGCCTGGTATGCACCCAGATCGAGATATCGAGTTTATCATTGAACTAGTTCCTAGGACTGGACCCATAGCTTAGAGACCTTATAGTATGAACCCATCTGAATTAGTGGATCTCAAGAAGCAACTTGATGACATGTTGGTAAAAGGTTGATACAACCAAGTGCATCACCATGGAGATCACCTGTTTTGTTTGTGGATAAGAAGGATGGTGCCAACCGTTTGTGTACGGATTACCAGAAGTTGAATGACGTCACCATCAAGAACAAGTACCCACTGCCAAAGATAGAAGATCTATTTGACCAACTGACTAGTGCCAGAGTGTTTTCTAAGATTGATCTTAGAACTGGTTATCATCAATTGAAGATCTGTGCAATGGATATTCCAAAGACTGCCTTCACCACTAGATATGGATTGTACGAGTATAATGTCATTTTTTTGGATTAACCAATGCCCCCGCTTATTACATGAACCTCATGAATAAGATTTTTATGAACTTCTTGGATAAGTTTGTTGTTGTTTTTATCGATGACATCCTGATCTACTCCAAGTCAGAAGAAGACCATGAACAGCACCTAAGAACCATCCTTGAAACCCTTAGGGAGCATCAGTTGTATGCCAAGTTTAGCAAATGTGACTTCTGGTTAAAGGAAGTAGGATTTCTAGGCTATATCTTGTCGGCAGGAGGAGTTGCCGTTGATCCCACCAAGATTAAAGATGTTGAAGAATGGAAAGCCCAAACTACTAAGACCGAAGTCCGTGCATTTCTTGGATTAGCGGGATACTACCGCAAGTTTGTTGAAGGATTTTCAAGCATCATCAGGTCAATGATGCAGCTGTTAAAGAAAGATAAGAAGTTTGAATGGACGGACAAATGTGAAGCAAGTTTTCAAGATCTCAAGAAGAGATTGATTTCAGCCTCAATTTTGATCATGCCCGATATCAAGAAGCCTTTTGATGTATATTGTGATGCATCCAAGATTGGTCTCGGATGTGTGTTGATGCAAGAAGGCAAAGTCATATCATATCTATCTAGACAACTGAAGCAACATGATCAGAACTACCCTACCCATGACTTAGAACTGGCAGCCATAGTTTTAGCTTTGAAGACATGGCATCACTACCTCATGGGTAATCGCTATGAGATTTATTCGGATCACAAGAGTTTGAAGTATATTTTCACCCAGAAGGAGCTGAATATGAGGAAAAGGAGATGGATAGAGTTAATCAAGGACTATGACCTTGACATTCACTATCACCCTGGCAAGGCCAATGTGGTAGCGGATGCTCTTAGTAGATTGCCGTGTAGATTAAACACCATGATTAAGGAAGCCCAGCCAAGTCTGCATGAGGAGATGGAGAATTTTAGATTGGAGCTAGTTAGCGAAGGATTTCTAGCCAGTATTGAACTTCAACCCACTTTGATCAGTCAGATAAAGGAAGCCCAGAAAGGAAATGCTAGTATTGAGGGAATTAAGCGTCGTATCAGTACAGGGAAGATACCCGGATTCACTGAATATGAAGGAGTTCTGTGGTATAAAGGATGTATCTGTGTGCCAGCAGATTCAGAGTTAAAGCAAGTCATTATGTAGGAATCCCATGATACCCTTTATTCTATTCACCCGAGAGGAACCAAGATGTATCAGGATTTGAAGGAGCAATTTTGGTGGCACAAAATGAAGAAAGAAGTCAGAAGCTACATAGCCAAGTGTGATATCTATCAGAGAGTCAAAGCAGAACATCAGCGACCCGTAGGACTTTTGCAACCATTGCAGATTTCGGAATGGAAGTGGGATTCTGTTGGAATGGATTTCATCACCGGTTTACCTACATCTAGTAGGGGAAATGACTCTATTTGGGTCATAGTGGATAGACTACCGAAAGTAGCTCATTTCATACCCGTCAAGAACACTTACCAAAGTTCGAAGCTAGCAGAGTTGTATATTGCTAGAATAGTCTGTCTGCATGGAACCCCCCAAGACCATTGTGTCAGATCGAGGACCCAGTTTACCTCAAGATTATGGAAGAAAGTCCAAGAAGGATTAGGAACCAAACTGAATTTCAGCACAGCTTATCACCCGCAAACCGACGGATAAACAGAAAGAGTAAACTAGATCTTAGAAGATATGCTGAGAGCTTGTGTGTTAGAATATGGATCTAAATGGGAAGATTGTCTGCCTTTCGCGGAATTCTCATACAACAATAGTTATCAAGCCAGTTTGCAAATGGCCCCATTTGAGTTTCTGTATGGAAGGAAGTGTCGTACCCCTTGAATTGGTCGCAAGTAGGAGAGAGTAAGATTTTTGGACCCGACATCCTACGAGAAGCCGAAGAGAAGGTTCACAAAGTCCGTGAACACCTCAAGACCGCTCAATCCAGACAGAAGAGTTATGCTGATAAAAGACGTCGAGATCTGACCTTCAAAATCGGAGATTTCGTTTATCTCAAGGTATCACCTTTAAAAGGAATGTAACATTTTCAACTGAAAGGGTAGCTTGCCCCTAGATATATTGCACCCATCAAGATTTTAAATCGTCGATGAGAAGTATCCTATCAGCTAGAACTTCCTGAAGAGATGTCACCCGTACATGATGTGTTCTATATCTCGTTACTTCGCAAATGCTTAGAAGTTTCGGAGAAGACCGAAGTTTTCAAGAACATCGACCGCAGGGCCGTGGATATCAACAAGGACTTAACCTATCGTGAAGTACCCATCCGTATTTTGGAAGAAGCATTCAGAACCACCCGGACCAAGAATTTCAAGTTTCTCAAGATCCAGTGGAGTAACCATACCAAAGAAGCTACTTGGGAGCGAGAAGATTATATTAGGACCGAGTTTTCCAATCTCTTTAGTTCCTAGTTTTTCCTGAATCTCGGGACAAGATTCTGTTTAAGGAGGGAAGGTTTGTAACACCTCAAAAATGCTAAACAAGATTATCCACCTCTAATCACCCAAGTTTAGGGTTAACAAAAACTTTCATTATTAAACTCTATATGAATGCATGAGTGATTTCCATTAATGCATGAATGCTTGCATTTCCCATATTTGATTGCTATAAATGATAAGGATTAGTTTAAAGATGAATACCACATCATCTAGGTCATTTCCAAACAAAATCAAAAAAAGAAAATCAAATATGAAGCATGAGATCAAATGGTCATTTTGGAAAAGTTAACGACTAGCCTACTTTGGGCATCTCTAGTAAAAGATTCCCAACAGAAACAATTCTACTTCTTATCACCCCTTGCTATACCAAGTGAAAATAAACCCAAGCAAACCTTACAAACTTACAGAAACTAATTTTAAATCTATTTAAGAGGCAATTCAAAATTGAACTAAGTGTATGTACCTAGATAGCACTTTTTCGAAAACCACTCAAACCAACACCACTTGGAAATCCCTAGAAACCAAAGATACTCAGGCATGTGACCAGCACACTCACCAAAACTCATTGAATAATTCAAATGTTAAGCTCATGCGACCATTTTGTCGAGCACTTAGCAGACATAGTACAAACTCAACAACTATCTACTGTTTTGAATCAACCTTTTGCTCATTCTTGTACTGCAATCAACTCAGTAACTCACCCACGACCATACCTAGTACCAACCCGTGCAACAAGCACTCCTCACTCACCCCCTGCTCCAGTGCCATGTCGTACCCGAGCATGTCCATGTCGGTCGACCATGGACATGATGCCACAGACCGCGTCGCCCTCGCCCATGATGCCTAGTTGATAGCCATGACCTCACCACCTCTCTCTGTCCACCCCTTGACCAATGGCGAGCCGTGGAGAAGCCAGAAGCGCCGCGCCCATTTATTCCTCTGCCATGCTGAGAGCATGCTAGAGTGCCAAAGCCACCTCATGCAGCCACACCGCGCCTCGCCCTCTTCGTGCGTACCCGCACCCGCCGTGTCACCATCCACCTCCTAGACACGACCATTCGCCGCCGTGCGCCCCGTGACCACCGTACTCAATGACGAACACCACCGTACCTGCATAGAGAACCGACATCGCCCGACCGACTGAGACCGCCCCTTGCTGTGCCACTACGCGCGTGAAGATCGCCGCAGTCCACCGCGTCGACCCATGCCATTTGCGATGCCTATCGCGACCTGTAGCAGCGTCGCCCATGAGCCCGAGCCATCCCGCCCTGCCTCCAACGCCTGTGTATAAATAGGATCCTCCTCAGACCTCAAACGGCACACCATCTCACTCCCCTCTCTCTCAGAAACACCCCAGATCCTTCCCTGGAGCAAGGCGACCACCAATCCGACAGAATTTGGCTGGATCCTACCGCTGCAATGAAGGAAGGGCGCCGTTAATTGGAGCCACCCCAGGAGCCGCCGCGACCACCAACCGACTCGCCGTCATCGACCAGCCCATTTGCCCCCATCACCGGACCTAGATGGAGCCCTGGTAAGCCCCCAGCGACCCCCACCGTGCCGCTAGGTTTAGGATCTCGCCAGAGCACTACGACATAGACGATGAACCTCAACGGTAGATCTTGTTCTAATTGTAGCATTGAGAAATGCTGATACCGCTTCGGTTAGATAGAGCCGCTGACGTGTGGGACCAACCTATCAGCACTCCGCTGCACGCGCGCTGTGCAGTTGGGCCGACCCAAGTTCTTTCCCGCGTAGAGCCCAGCGATTCAAATAGAATTTGTCTATTTAGTTTAAAACCCTATTCTATAGCTGTATTCAAAATTCAATTCAATGAGATGTACTAAACCAAATTGCATGATTCCAATTTTTTTGGAAAGGTAGTAAAAATATCTAATCACTCCCATTGGATTCGAATCATTTGAAATTATAGATCACCTATACTAGAAATAACAAAACAAAGACTTTTAGCACTTCAAACATTTTTATAAAATCAATCATAAATGCTTTTGAGTTGATTCCAACTCTCAAAAATCACATTTTCCATGCTCTACATGAATATGTAAAAAGATTTGGTTTTACAGATATTAAACATGGATTAGTATTAGAAAGAATGCTATATAGGCATTTCTAGTCACTTTAATATTATTAAATAGTAATATTAAATCTTGTAATATATGACCACCACTTTAAATCACATTCCCAATTATTGAAAGATGTGGTGATGGCATGTGTCAACCTGATCCCATATTTTAATTGGAGAATACTAAACCTTAAGTATTTTCAATGAGTAGAAATTACTTTTCCAAAATAAGATAAATAAGAAGCTGTAAATATTTCATGTGATGATAGAGATGATGCTAGATCATCTAGAGTGAGCCATATGTGATAAATAGATGTAGTTAAGTATTGTTTGGTTATTGTGTACATTGAATGTATTTATAGACGCTAGTACCGACCCGGGATACGACGAGGAGGAGTACTTCGAAGAAGAAGAAGAACTTCAACAACTGCACTGCTCAAGGCAAGCTATCTATGCAAGCCCACTATGCTAGATAACCCATGCAAGATGCACCATGCATGCTTGGTTATGCAACTTTGATTATACCAATCCCAGTTTTGTATGCAATCTTTACTTTTCCTTTTACTAAAGTTTCTTACTTAGTTAATAAATTGTGATTAGAGGAAAAATAGGAGGGATACCATCAAGATTACAGAACTAGCCTTCGGTACTTATACTTGATTAGCACCCCTCAATAGTGATATCCTCAATGCTAGTGGCTAGTGCTAAACTAAAACTTGATCACTTTAGATGGGAACACTTGGTGAAAATGATTATGAAAACCTTGGAATGATGATTCATTCTGTTGAAATGTTTTTACATTTGTTATGAAACACAATGGGTTGATGATGAAATTGAATGAGGCATGAGCCTTGACTTTGATAAAAACTGATGGTTGGGTTCGGATGCGATACCATTCCAATTTTACCGTACAACCAAAATACCTAAGTTGGGTAAGGTTTAACTAGAAGTTTATATGTCTTAGTATGGGTTCCCTTGCAGAAGAGGTAGAGCTGAGGCTACCTCGTGAGTGTGAATGTCCACCTATACAGTTCCTGGGATGGCAGTTGGCCATGGCTGGGAGGCCAAGCTCATAGGGGAGGTGCCTATACTAGGGTGTGTAATTGAAAGGCTAGGATTGATTATCCGCATACCAAGTATGATGATTCGGGGTTATCCCTGACGGATGTATCGAATTTTATGGTGAAAGTGTACCACCTCTGCAGAGTGTCAAACTATTCGAATAGCCGTGTCCGCGGTTATGGACAGTTGGAGTGACCATACTATTCCGTTGTCAGATGTTTTCAAAATGACTTGTGACTTGAAAGATGACTTTGACTTGACCACAACAGAGTTGTGGACATGAAAACTAGGTTCCCACTTAAGTAATGTAGAGAACTAAAATTAGGTCTTTACTCTTAAGTCCTTATGGAATAAACCTGGCTTTTTGCAAACAAACCTAGAGCTTAAGATTCCTACTAGTATTACCTTACTTATGTTAGTAGTAGTTTGCGAGTACCTAAAGAGTACTCATGGCTTTGTCCTTGGCTATTCCCATGCCCAGATGATACATTGCAAATGTATCTATAATTTTTGGTGTTCCATGCTTGGTTTTATCTACTTTCTTGTGTTTTGTTCCAACTTTGGAGTACTTTTCATATGATTTCTTGGACTAACCTATTAACAAGAGCCACAGTGCTAGTTGCCTATTTTCTGCTCTTTTTGGTTCCAGGAAAGTCAGAAAATCAATATTCTCGGAATTGGATGGGACAAAAGCCAAAGTTCCTATTTTACCAGAAGACTCACGGAGCCAAAAGCACAGACGGAGGAGGGCCAGGGCCTAGCCACACCATATGGTGGCACAGGATAGCCCTGGCTGCACCACCAGGTGGTGTGGGCCCCCTAGCACTCCACCGACCTTGCCCTTTCGCCTATAAGAAGCCTCCGATATGAAAACCCTAAATCATCAACCCTCCAGCCATGAAAAGTTCCGCAGCACCGCCGCCACCGAAGGGGAGATTCGAGGGACAGAAAGTCTATGTTCCGGCACCCTGCCAGGACGGGTAAGTGCCCCCCGGAGCCATCTCCATCGATCTCCACCGCCATCTCCATCACCATTGCTGATTCCCATGACGAGGAGGGAGTAGTTCTCTCTCGAGGCTAAGGGTTCTACCGGTAGCTACGTGTTCATCTCTCTCTCTATGCATGATCTTATTGAGATCATGAGCTTGTAATCAAGTAGATCTACCTTGCTACTCAAGTGCTTTATTAGATCTCTGCTCTCCCCATGTGTGTGAAAGTGACAGCGTGCACACCATGGTGGCACTTAGGCTAGAGATTACAAATACTTGTTATGAGTTATATTTGGAGTTGGATGTCTTTATGAAATTGTGGTGTTTGTTGGACTCATCTAGTACTCAAGGTGACAGTGTGGGGTTTTCTAGATGGGAAAGATGAACTTTGAGGTGTGCTATTATAGCCCTACCATCGATTAGAGTGTCCAACTGGAGAGTAGTTCAGCGTAGTATCATAAAGAGATAATATTTATATGAGAGTGTTCACTAGTTAAAGTATGATCCCTAGGCCTTGTTTCTAGCATTGAAACACCATTTGCATCAAGATCTGTTACATGTTTTCTTGCTGCCATATTTATTTCAGTTTGCTTTTAGTCTCTTCAATGCCATCAAGATATCTTCTATCACCGTTACCACTTATAATTATCTATACCACATGTATTTTACTATCTCTTCGCCGAACTAGTGCACCTATACACCTGACAAGTGTATTGGGTGTGTTGGGGACACAAGATACTTCTTGTATCTTGATTGCAGGGTTGCTTGAGAGGGAATACCTTTGACCACTTCCTCCCTGAGTTCGATAAACCTTGGGTGATCCACTTAAGGGAAAACTTGTTGCTATTCTACAAACCTCTGCACTTGGAGTCCCAACAACTGTCTACAAGAATAGAAGTGCGTAGACATCACCAGACTATCAGGAGGGCTACCCGAAAGATGGACAACAAGAGGTCTATGATAACTAGGATCATCTCCCATCGTCAGCATTGCCTGTGACCATGAAGATGGAGCCCTACTACGTTTACTTTCCGCTGCTTTGATTGTATTAAGACTGGATCATGAGATCCTCTATTTGTAAGACTATTATGGTTTGTAATGGATGATGTACTGTGGTACCAATTCTGTTATGTCTCGCAAAAATTGTAATCCTAGGATTGAGTTGTACGGCATAACGGGCATCTGGATTTAAAAATCTGGGTGTTGACATTTGCGCATACTAGCGTTCATCGTGCTAAAGGCTATCGGCAGAATTTTTCTAGATGCTATGAATGGAAAAGAAGACCCAACGGTTAGCAATGTTTGGATTTGCCAGTCTTGATCCAACGATCAATGTCCAAAGTTAATCCGTACACTATATGAAGTGGTATGGTATTGTAATAGATAAGACAAGATAAATATAAGATAAGAAGTACTACGAATGGCCGATCTAATGGTAGGTATCATAGGAGCGAGGTGCTTGAGAGTTAACACGGTCGGTGGAAGTACAAGTTACATCAAGGACCTCATAAAAATGAAAATTGCATTCCAAGTCCATGCATTTAGCACAAGGACCCTGAAACAAAGCAATGAAGTGTGTATGTGTGTTTGAGGTTTGCGCATACTAGCATTCATCGTGCTAAAGAGTCTCAGTATAATATTTCTAGATGTTAAGAATGAAAAAGAAGATCCAACGGTTAGCAATGTTTGGATTTGCCAGTCTTGATCTAATGGTCAATGTTCAAAGTTAATTTGTACACTATGCATCGGTATGGTATTGTAAGAGATAAGACAAGATAAAGGTAAGATAATAAGTACTGCGAATGGCTTATCTAATGGTAGGTCTTGTAGGAGCGAGGTGCTTGAGAGTTAACATGGTCGGTGGAAGTACAAGTTACATCAAGGACCTCATAAAAAATGAAAATTGCATCCAAGTCCATGCATTTAGCACAAGGTTCCTGAAACTGAGCAATGATGTCAGGGGGATTATCCCTGGGTACCCCAAAAGACGCTCCAAAGGCACTCCGAAAAGGCAAAAACATGCAAGGGATAAAGAAAAATGAATCAGATCCGAACTGGTCGGCTGGAGCCTCCCAGCCGGCCTACTGCGTGCCATCCTCCACTTCCCGGCTAGGCCACCCTAGCCGGCCCATCCGGCGCACCCCCGGTCGCCTCACCGGCTCTCTCGGCTGGGCTCCTCCCTTTCCCGCGTGGGCTGGCTCCCACTACCCCTGGTTGGGCCTTCTGCCGGCCCACCCGGATCCGTCGCCCCGCCTAGCTCCATCCAGATCGCGCCGCCTCCCGCCCGGCTAGGCCACCACGTCACCACCTCGTCCTGGGCCATCTAGGAACCACTGGCTGGGGTCCTTCCTCGCCGGACTTGTTCACCTGGTTAGGCCACAACGGTGCCCGGCGCCCCCCTCTAGGCCGGCTCGCCCCCAGCGCCCTAGCCGGATCGACCGCTGGTGGTTTGCTGGGGATCGAACCACTCGATCTTCCCCTGCAATTCGACTACTGCCAGTAGCGGTGGGGGCCTGGTCGGTCATTCCCTCCTAGCCAGATGACCTCCCTCTAGGCGCTAGCTACCCCAACTGCTACGATCAGACCAAGACCACCAGGTACCATACATATCATGTACGAGAAGCTAGGAAGGACAAGTACTAGACAGGGAAAGGCAATGACAAGACTAGAAGGACATGAGGCCATGCTGCTAGTACTACTACTATGCACATACATTTTATTAGATGACATAGCAAATAGTCCTACACTATGTAGTACCTCATGTATGACATGTTGAATAGTCTAGTTAGGCATGTGGGCCCACCCTTGTCCCTTTGCATGATGTATAAATCACCAAGGGAGGGACTCACTCATTCAGGAAACCACTCCATCGATCACTCACAACTCACTGGCTAGCTCACTCTCTCTCAGGCATACGAGCACACACACGCACTAGCTTAGATACTGCTTCAGGAGCACCTTTGTAGCTCGAATATATCCACATATACTATTTGACATGCAGGATTAGGAGTTTTACCTCACCACGATGGCTCCGAACCTGGGTACTTCCTGTGTCTTGCTACACTTGCTTGTACCTAATCCCGCCTGCGGACGCTATCGAAAGCTTCCCTGCTAGTCTCCACACCTCTATCTAGCCTTCTTAGGCAATGTCGTTTCCAATACAACGACGAATGAAGTGTGTGTTTTGAGGTTTGCACATACTAGCATTCATCATGCTAAATACTATCATTAGAATCTTTCTAGATGCTAGGAATGGAAAAGAAGATCCAATGGTTAGCAATGTTCGGATTTTCCAGTCTTGATCCAACGGTCAATGTTCAAAGTTAATCCGTACACTATATGAAGTGGTATGGTATTGTAAGAGATAAGACAAGATAAAGATAAGATAAGAAGTACAGTACTGCGAATGGCCGATCTTTTGAATAATCTTCCCTCCTGATGAGACAAGATATAGGTAAAATAAGAAGCAAGTGAAAAATTTGAAACCGGAAAAGTTTGAATTTTTGTGCCGCCAAGGACCAAAGTGGTTTCCTTCCTATGTACTCCTCGTCCCTACTCCACACCAACGCACAGCTGCCAAACACGCCAAAGACACAGAGCCTCCGTACCAAGGCACACATGTGCAGCGCCACGCTGTGGACAAGGGAGAGATCAGCCGGGCCGGTGTGCGAGGGGAAAGGGGAGGAGAGATGGAGGATAGCGAAGGAGAGAGAAAACACATGATTTTTTTGCGTGCATAGGTCCTGAAATTTACTACTAGTAGAGTGTACACTATGGACGCAGGAGTACCTCGTGTCAGGAACCCAACATAACTTTGCTCTGACATGGAACCGCCTTCAACTCCTCTTCGCTACTTCCCTCTTCCCCTGCCAACGTTTTATTCTCTCAGCATGTACAACGTGTGGACATAGGTGAGCATATGTCGAAGCAAAGAAATATACTCCTACTACTAGTAAGTTACACGTGCCCTGCACATGAGACTCAGATAATAGACATCTAACATATCATGACTATATACAATTATAATAGGTAAAGAAAAAATATAAATTTGATCAACATCTATACTTGGGTTTATATTTGGTTCTTGTTCTTATACTTTGTATATCATGTAGAACTCAACGATTATTAGCTATCTAAAACTTGAAAATTTTGGTAACATGGTCTAGAGAAACGAGGGAGAAGATTCTAGAATGATGGAGAAGTATGTTTTGAGTTTTGTGCATAGCATTCATTGTGATGAAGACTATCAATAGAATCTTCTAGATGCTAGAATGGAAAAGAAGATCCAATGGCTAGAAATGTTGGTATTTGCGAGTCTTGATCCAACGGTCAATATTCAAAGTTATTCATACACTATATAGTGGTAAAATAAGATACATATTTGCTTTTTCCCTAATAAGGGCACCCACATTGTTTAAAAAAGCACACCTTAAGGCATAGTATGTGGCATCCGCTAAGGTTCATCTTATACATTGTGGAGAAAATAAAGTTATGTTTAAGCCTAAGGTGCACCTCAAGCTTTTGGGTTTCCCATAGAGAATAGAAAAATCATATCCCCTCTCTCCCTATTTCATGTGATCTTTCTCAAAAGGGGTTCAAATTTTTCAAGATGCAAAATCTTAGCTAGAGGTCGAACAAATCGTCAAAGCTCTTTGCGGTTTCTGATATACTAATTGACTGCTCGATGGGTACCTCCAAAATCTTTTTTCATAAAACTTTCAAAGCAACCTACAATTTATTACTTGTAGTTCAAATTCGATATTATTTTGATACATCGACATGAAGTCATTCAAGTGGGCGGAGTTAGCTAGGAATCCTAAAAACTCATAAAACATGGGAACCGCAAGTACAACATGCTGTTGATCCACTGTATATGTGTGAAAACTTGGCTTGTGGCATTCAGATCCAATATTTTTCGCACTTTCTTTACGGAGAAGAATGATCTTGTCATCGATTGAGAATGTTCTTTCCTGGTAGTTGGACACTCACATCGAAAACACTGCTTTACAAGAAGATGCACTCATCTACCTCTAAAATGACATTTAATTCAAGAGCAATCTATCACGCTTACTTATAGCTCAAGTTTGACATAATTTCATTAAACTGTCAAGATGAAAAATCTTAGCAAGAAGTTGAACCTATCATCAAAACTTACGGTGGTTTCTCATATATTAATTGATCGCCCGATGGGTACCTCCAAAAGATTTTTCATAAAACTTTCAAAGCAACCTACAATTTACTTGTACGTCAAATTTGACCTACTTTCGATACATTGACATAAAGTAATTCAAGTGAACAGAGTTAGCTAGGAAGATCGAAAACTCATAAAACATGGGAATCATAAGTAAAACATGCTGACCCACTATATATGTCTGAAAACTTGGCTTGTGGCATTCAAATCCAATATTCTTCGGGCTTTCTTTGTAGAAAAGAACAATCTCGTCATCACTCAGAAAATTGAGAATGTTTTTCCTGATAGTTGAATACTCACACCAACAACATTATTTACTACAAGAAGATGTACTCATCTACCTTTGAAATGACATTTAATTCAAGAGAAATATATCGCGCTTACTTGTAGCTCAAGTTTGACCTAATTTTGTTAAATTGTCAAGATGACATTTTAATGTATAGGTACATAGAGGTTCACTCTAAATCTACACACTAAAACATGACTAAATACATAAACTTCACATACCTAAAACATCTTATATATTGAAACTAAGGGAGTACTACTTACTGCACTACGAGTAAGCTCCACCATTTAGACAGTGTCTAAACAAGATGATCCATGGGACCTACTAAACTGAAGATGCTAACTTTTGCATAGGAGTTTATAGCTCAGTCATACACTACCAAGTGGGCCCATTATTTGCTTTTTTCCTTAGGTCATCCATAGTGTGTAAAAAACACACCTTAAGGCCAATGTGGCATCCACTAAGATTCACCTTATACATTGTGGATAAAATAAAGTTACCTCAAGATTTTGGGTTGCCCATAGAGAATAGAGACATCATTTCCCCTCTCCCCTCTCTCTTGCATGGAGCAATATGACAAGCTATGTGGGTCTTATCTTGTGGCAAATTTTGACCTTATACATTGTGGTAATTTCCATATAAGCCGGGTGGGTCCTACATTACGGATGCCCTTAGACACTTGTGCCTTGTACTCCCCTCCCCACCATGGTAGACTCGTGGGTCCTAAACTATGATGTGGATATGGCCATGACCTAGATTGGTCGCTCAAGCCAATTTGTCGTTATGCAACTATCAGTGCTGGCATTTTTCAAAACTATTGTTGGCCCATGATATATGTGGCGCCCTACAAAAACCACTACTAGAAAATCGCTATGTTTTGTGCATTGCATCATCATGACCGCATGCTCATGTCATCATTCCACATTACATTTGAGCATCGTCATCATCATGCATGGTTTGCTTAAAAACTATTTTTGAAAAGTCTGGTTTTGTTTTCTAAACCCCCCGTATTTATTTCAAATCAAAACTCCGGTCTTTTCCGGATAGTTTTATTTGTCTAAAAATTATTTACAAAGGCCTATTTTAAAATAAAAATAAAAGTTTAAGTTGTTTTTTTTGGAGGCCGCCAGCCAGGCCCAAAGCCCAGCCGGCCACCTCCTTCCTAGTCTAAACCCTAACCACCCACCTACCCCATCCCTCCCTCTCTCCCTACCTAATCCAGCCGTCACACCCTCCACTCCTGCATACACCTCGCGCCACTACCGTCGCCCGGCCCCACCACCTGGGCCCAATCCTGATCGCCACCTACCCCATCCCCGCGTCAATCCCCAGCCCCTGCACGCACACACACACGCACGTGACACGCCCCAGGGCCACCAACACATCGCCACCTACCCTGTCCTGTTCTCGATCGGGATCCCCACCGACGCGTCGCGCCCTACCTGCTACATGCAACAAACCCCACCTCATCTTCCCTCTCCTCCGTGCGACCTCGTCACCTCCCTCTCGATCCCTGCCGCCAGGAGCTCCCTCCATCGATCCCGAGCCGCCGTTCGTGGGCACCCCTCCACTGGCGTGCGTCCTTGCCCTCTCCAGCATGACCTCGCCTCCCGCCGTCGCTCTCCTTCGGCTCGGTCGCGCCTCTCTGCGCGCCCTCACCCGCTTCTCTCTGTCAACCGCCACCAAGGCGCCCTCCTCCACCTTGACGGCACCGCCGCCGCGGACGGCCTCATGCCTTCCCCGAGCTTCCCCATCTACGCCGCCTCTGCTTCCACTGAGCGCGCCGCCGCCTCTGGTTCCCCGTGAGCCACACGTCTCCTCCGAGCTCAGCCAGCCGCCGCGCCCTGGCCGCCGTCCTCGTCTCCAAGCCGTGCCGGCGTGCATGTAGGCCGCGACCCGCACCTCCTCGTCAGAGCTTCCTCGACCAGCCGCTGGTTGTGCCAGCGCGTCACCGCGTGCCCCTCCCCACCGGCCTGCTTCCTCTCCGCCTCGCGTCCCTATAACCTGGCCCTGCCTTACAGCGTCGTCGTCCGCCCCTCTTGCAGCTCGCCATCGTGGAGCGCCCCTCTGTCCTGCCGTCGTCGCCTGGTCCCGCGCCCTCTGGGCCGCTCGCTGCTGCGGGCCTCCTATGTAGCACACGCGGTCGCGCCACCGCCGAGCCCACAGCGCCATCGCTCGACCCTGTGCCATCCCGAGCTCCTCCCCGCTGCCCCTCTTCTCCGAACGCGAGCAGCAGCACCTCCGTCCTTGACTTCCTGTAGGATCTCCGGCCGCCAAGCTCATTCGTCGTTATGGGCCGTGGTTCTCTGTCTCCGGGGTAGTACTGTGGATGCGTATGTAGTATGGTATGGAGGTGTTGGTGATGTTGTGGTGCCACTCGTGCCGGTGCCATGTTGGTGCCGCAAAGACTAGATCAAAAGGATTCTACTAGATCGACGCCGTCTAGGTTGAACCTGGTAACCATCGGCGCCGAAGACCACGTCGGCACCAACAAGAAACGTCCGCTGCCAAGTGCTTCTAGAAACCCGGCGCCGATCCAAGTTCATCATCGACACTCGGACCCGAAGATGTCGAGGCCCCGTTCTCGGATGCGAAGACCGATCCCCCCGAAGACCGATCCCGTCGAACCCCTCGGCGAACCCAAGATTGTCGAGTCCCCAATGTTTGACCCTGACCGAGCCCTATTTTATAAATTGTCATCCATATACTTGTTGCATATTATTTGATCATGTCGCATACATATTATTTGGTTTGGGGGCATTTATTCAACTCACCTCATAATTAAATATGGAGATCATATGCCGGATATACTTGTATTATACCGCCTCCATTTAAATTTGCGTAGAGAACCGATGCCATGTTTTGCCTTGATAAGACAACATTTAAATTGCGGGGTATCTAAATAACTTGAACCGTCTAATTAATTGTCGGGACCCCGGTTCCGCTTAATATTGCCTAATTGCACCGCATCTTTGCCATGCCATGCATCATATCATAATCATGCCGGATCTTCTGTCGTAGTATTAAATATTGCATCCGGTGTTTCTTCTAGTGTTTGCTTCTTCGCGGATTAGTCCGATGAGTTGATGCGAGTATCGATAAGTTCTCCGAATATGAACCGTCGGCAGTGTTTCCCAGGCGAGCATCTTCCCCTTTCTACCTATTTTGCATTTATAGTCTTTATTTCCTCCTGTTGATCTATTGCTATCCGTGTCGCGATGCTTTAGTGTTTCGTAGCAGATATTTTTCCTGTGCAGCCTTTATATTGCCTTGGACAGCTCCTATTACCTGTTGTTTGGTAGATAGCTGGCCTTGTGAGTCGTAGTTGCTTGCTCATGTGCGATCTCGTGTTGTCAAGTACCACAGTTGTTGGAATGCTGGCAGATGCTTTATGGTGGAGTTGATCATGACTTTAATTATAACTATTAAATTGCTGTGATAATTAATGAAAGTGGCACCGGTGGGCAGTATATGCTATTTGGTTTTTCATGTCCACTTGTGTCCCGTAGGCCCCGAGTACTTGATACCTGTTCCTTGACTACTCGCACTACCTACATACGGGAGAGTCTATGAATCCCCCTTAGCCAGAGCTTGATTCATTTCTTATTTCTTGGGGCCACAAGTAGTTTGGGGCTTTATTACTATCCTGTACCTATGCCATGTTTTACTTCTTTATTTAAGATTGTGCGTGGAGCATCTGTACTGTTTTGGATCGCGACATGATTTCGCGGTATCGACAAGCCTAGTCACACTTTCGGGTTCCTAGTCATTTACAGCCGTTCTCGTAAACCCTAGGTCCATTACGGAGCCGGCCAACTTTGTTGCGGGTAGCTTAGTGGGGTGGCCCCCTGAAATGTTTTATGAATCCTGTGATTGCTTTATCGTGAAAGCCTCGTTGGGTTTTGATTTGGTTTTTCCGAGGTTGATCGTGTGTGTGTTGCTATTTGTGCACCCCTGCAGGGTAAATCTTTCTGAAAGTCGTGTCCGCGGTTATGGATGACTTGGAGCACAGTATCTCGATCATAGACAAGCATAACTAAAGTAGTGCTATGAATTTGACTTAATATGTGACTAGTAATCAGCTTTACTACAATGGAATGGATAGTAAAAGTGACAACAACTTGTGGAACTGTGGTGTATCGTGTCATGTTACACCTGCCTAGTAAGTATCGCAACTCTAATGGATTGAAATAAAAGTGCCAACAACTTCTGGGTTTCGGGATTCCTCAGGACAATTATATCTGACTAGTAAATGTTCCAACTACCACAGAATGGTAATTAAAACGGCCCACTACTTTTGCTTCAGGATGACTCATGCTATCTATATCTAACTAGTAAGTGCTTCAACTACAATGGAATGAATAAAACTGCCAACCGTGTGAGTTCCTTGGTTTGACTTCCTCGTATGGTCTCGAGGGGGAATACCAGGATGGGTATCATTGGTGTTAGTATCAGCTTGGTCCCGAATAGGTCTTTCTTACCCCTCTCTAATAGCCAATAGTTATATCGAGTCTCTATAGGTTGTATAGTGCATGCTTCGCTGCCGCTTCAGTCCACCATACCTATGTGGCGAGCCGCTTGAATCTAGCCTCGTGTCTTGGCCTCGATCGACGCTCCTCTTTTTCCCTTCGCCCTTTGTCGACACCCCTTTTGTTTAGCAGGTACGAGTTTGACGTCATTAGCAGGGTTACCCTTCCGGCTTGCCCTGGGCAGGGTTATGGACGCCATTGGTTATTCTTCAGGGCTCTTAGCCCCATTTGCATCTTGTTCGTACTCGAACGTTGTATTGGTTTCAAGGTGATTTGGATCTTGTACTGTATATCTGTATTCTTGACTCATGGACTCGTGTTGTATATATCTGTTCTGTGGGTTCCATCATGGACTATTGTGTAATGGTATAACTTCGTTTTCCACCCGCACGAAAGTGCCTGGTGGGCGTCCTTGAATCGTTTCTATGCGGGTTTGGCAGGAAGCGCTGAAACTTGCATAAGGCTGATTCGAGGGTGTTACAATATATTTGCCGCCCGAGTTCCTTCAGATGAATTTTGGAAATTTTTAAGAGTAATAGTCTATCGCGCTCACATGTATTCAAGTTTGACCTAATTTCGTTTTATCGACAGAGACACATTTAAGTCCGTGGAGCTTTGGCTTAGAAGTTTGAAAAATCCTTAAACTTGGGAAACTTTAAGAAAGAATTGTCCACATTGTACAAAAATTTATTGGGGGAATTCTTTGTTCTTTAATTTATCCTACCAGTAAAATACTTGAAAAACTCACTTCACGGTATGGCCTACTGTACCATCTACTCCGTGTGAACTTTCTTGGGTTTAAAGGGAAATGACCAAGGTCATGGACATACTCTATATATCTTAATCAATATAATGACGGTGTGTCCATATTTTGGTATAGGTCGGTTGTAACACCCTCAAGTCGGCCCTATGCAAGTTTTAGCCCCTTTCCGCCAAACCCGCATAGAAACGATTCAAGAACGCCCACCAGGCACTTTCGTGCGGGTGGAAAACGAAGTAATACCATTACACAATAGTTCTCGATGAGACCCACAGAACAGATATATATATACAACAGCGACTCAACAAGTCAAGAATACAGATATACAATACAAAGATCCAAATCACCTTGAAAACGATTCAACATCCGAGTACGGATAAGAAGCAAATTGGGCTAAGAGCCCTGAAGAATAACCAATGGCGTCCATAACCCTGCCCAGACCAAGCCGGAAGGGTAACCCTGCTAACGACGTCGATCTCAAACCTGCTAAAACAAAAGGGGTGACGTCTAAGAGCAAAGGAAAAAGAGGAGCGTCAGTACTGAGGCCAGTACACGATGAGGCTAGAATTCGGCGGTCCTCGCCTACATAGGTATGGTGGACTGAAGCAGCAGCGCAGCAGCTCTAAACAACCTATAGAGACTCAGTAAAACTGGTGGCTATTAGAGGGGGATAAGAAAGACCTATTCGGATCCAACCTGATAGTAACACCAAACATACCCATCCTGGTATTCCCCCTCGAGACCAAACGAGGAAGTCAAACCGAGGAACTCACACAGTTGGCAGTTTTATTCATTCGATTTTAGTTGAAGCACTTACTAGTCAGATATAGATAACATGAGACATCCTGATAGCATAAGTAGTGGGCAGTTTTAATCACCATTCCGTTGTAGTTGGGACATTTACTAGTCAGATATAATTGTCCCAAGGAATCCCAAAACCCAGCAATTGTTGGCACTTTTATCACATTCCATTGGAGTTGCAATACTTACTAGGCAGGTATAGCATGACACAGATCACCACAGGTCCACCAGTTGTTGGCATTTTTTGTTAGAGATATGCCCAAGAGGCAATAATAAAAGTGGTTATTATTATATCTCTGTGTTTATGATGAATGTTTACATCCCATGCTATAATTTTATTATAAGGAAACACTAATACATGTGTGTTTTGTAAACATAAAAGGGTCCCTAGTAAGCCTCTTGTGGAACTAGCTTGTTGATTAAATGATGATCATGGTTTCCTGATCATGGACATTGGATGTCATTAATAACAAGGTTATATCATTAGGAGAATGATGTGATGGACACACACCCATAGTAAGCATAGCATAAGATCAAGTCATTAAAGTTCGTATTGCTGTAAGCTTTCAAATGCATAGTAACCTAATCCTTCGACCATGAGGTTATGTTAATCACCATCACCGGATGGGTACTTTGATGACATCAAACACCGCTTCATAACTGGGTGGTAATAAAGGTGTCATTGGGTACTCTGAAAGTATGTGTTGAAGCGCATGGACCAAGATTGGGATTTGTCCATCCATATGACGGATAGATATGCTCTGGGCCCTCTCGGTGGAATGTCATCTAGTTAGCTTGCAAGCATGTGACTAGGTCACAAGGGATGACATAACATGGAACGAGTAAAGAGTACTTATCAGTAACGAGGAAGAACTAGGTATGGAGATACCAACGATCAAACCTCAGATAAGTAGAATATCGCGTGACAAAGGGAATTGGTTTTGTATGTTAATGGTTCTATCGATCACGAAGTCATCGTTGAGTATGTGGGAGCCGTTATGGATCTCCAGATCCCGCTGATGGTTATTGATCGGAGAGGTGTATCCATCATATCTGCATATTCACGAACCGTAGGGTGACACACTTAAGGTTCGAAGTTGTTTTAAGTAGATATGGAATATGCGTTGGAGATCGAATGTTGTTCGGAGTCTCAGATTGGATCCGGGACATCACGAGGAGATCCGGAATTGTCCGGAGAATAAGATTCATATATTGGGGGTCATTTTCTGAGTTAGGAAATGTTCCGGAGTGTTTGTATGGAGATTCTAGAAGGTTTCAGAATGTTCTGGAAGGTTCTAGAAGAGTTCTTGGTGTTTGCTTGAAAACCAAGAAAGGGTCAAGGAATCCTTGTGGGGCAAGACACAGATTCGTGGGGGAGGAGGACTCCTCCCCCCTTCCCAACCCGCCGGCCAAGGAGGGAGGGGAGTCCTACTAGGACTCCCCCTCCCATGGCGCGCCTCCCTCCTTTAAATAGAGGGGAGGGGGCGCCAACCCCTAGACCTCTCCCATAACAAGCCCTAGCCGCCGCCTCTCTCCTGCTCCTTCGCTCTGCTCCGGCTTAGGCGAAGCCCTGCAGAAATCTCTACTCCACCACCACCACCACACCGTCGTGCTGCTGGGATTCCGTGGAGAAGATCTACTACCTCCGCTGCTCGCTAGAACGGGGAGAGGAAGGTCTGCTTCGACTCCGCACGTGTGACCGACTGCGGAAGCGCTGCTGGAATGCGGCGCCGGAAGGATCGTCCACCCGATCTTGAGATCGGCAAGTGATCGACTACATCAACCCCGAGATCTAATCTCGCAACGCTTTCGGTTCTATGAGGGTTAGTACAGATCTATCTCGTTGCTCATGTCTAATAGATTAGATCTTGGCTTTTATCTCGATTAGATCTGGGTTTTGTTCGTTCTTGCGGTAGAATTTTTTTGTTTTCCATGCTACGAACCCATCAGTGATATCAGAGCCTTGTCTATGCGTAGATCTGTTGCGCGAGTAGAACACAATGGTTTTGTGGGCGTTGGTGCTCGCCGCCTTTTTGCTTTGTGTACTTTGCATCTTGCGGTATGGTGGGATGAAGCGGCTGCTAACCTTACATGTCATCGCACATGAGACTTGCTCCACGCTTGACGTGTAACTTGCTTTGCACAAGTGGCTTTATGGTGTCTGTCTCCCATCATAGTATAGATCCAATTTACACTTTGCACTTGATAGCACTTGTATCAACGTTGTGGTTCAGTTTCGTAGGTAAGATCCGTTCTTATTCGAAAGCCCCAAACCACGTAAAACATGCAAAGAAAATTAGAGGCGTCTAACTTGTTTTTGAAGGGGTTTTGTGATGTGATATGGCCATCATGTGATTGTGATTATATTTGATGTATGGAATGATCCTTGTTGTAATATGGCAACCGGTAGGAGCCTAATGGTTGTCTTTAATTCTGTTAAGACCTGCGTGTCTGTTCATCTTGTAATAGCTTTATTCCAAGTAGTTGTAATAGTTGCTAGTGATTATGGACAACCATGAAGTGGCGCCACTGACCTTGACGCAATGCTGGTGATGATGGAGATCATGTCCGTGCTTTGGAGATGGAGATCAAAGGCATAAGAAGAAAGGGCCATATCATATCACACTAATTATGAATTGCCTGTGATGTTAATCCTTTATGCATCTTGTATTGCTTAGATCGCGACGGTAGCATTATAAGATGATCCCTCTCACTAAATTTCAAGTAATAAAGTGTTCATCCTTAGTTGGCACCGTTGCTAAGACTCGTCGTCTCGAAGCATCTCGTGATGATCGGATGTGATAGATTCTACGTGTGCATACAACGGGTGCAAGCCAGATTTGCACATGCGGAAACTAAGCTTAATCTTGACAAGCCTAGCATGTACAGACATGGTCTCGGAACACGGAATACCGAAAGGTAGAGCACGAGTCATATAAGTGATATGATGAACATGAAGATTGTTCACCGATGAAACTACATCCTCTCTCGTGAAGATCGGACTTGGTGTAGTGGACTTGGTTCGTGTAATCACTAAGACAATGTGAGGGATGTTGTTTTGAGTAGGAGTTCACCTAGTTAATTTAAGAATGAAAGTAGAACTCAATTTATCATCAACTTAGTCTAAACTGCTTGCAAATATTGTTGTAGATTATGGCGAACCTCTCCATCAATTTCAATGCGTTCCTAGAGAAAGAAAACCTTAAGAACAATGGAAGCAACTTCACAGACTGGCTCCATGGTCTGAAGATTGTCCTCAGGGCTGGTCAGATGATCTATGTGCTCGAAGCACCGCTAGGTGACCCACCTGCAGATGATGCCACCGATGACGTAAAGAATGTTTACGCCACTCGGAAAAATCATTACTCCACAGTTCAGTGTGCCATCATGTACGGTTTAGAAACGGAGCTCCAAAAGCGTTTTGAGCACCACGACCCGTTCGAGATCATTAAGGAGCTCAAGCTCATTTTTGAGACTCACGCGGCCGTGGAGAGCTATGAGGCCTCCGAGAAGTTCTTTACCTGCAAGATGGAAGAGGGAAGCTCCGTTAGCGAGCACGTGCTCACCATGTCTGGGCACGCAAACAAACTCCAAGAGTTGGGGATAACAATTCCTAATGAGTTAGGGATTCACCGTGTCCTCCAATCACTGCCACCGAGTTATAAGAACTTTGTGATGAACTACAATATGCACTACATGAACAAGACGTTGCCTGAACTATCGTCCATGCTGAAAACTGCTGAAGTAAAGATCAAGAAGGAGCACCAAGTGTTGATGGTCAATAAGACCACCAATTCCAAGAAACAGGGCAAGCCTAAGAAAAACGGCAACTTCAAGAAGGACGGCAAGAAAGCTGCCCCACCTGCTAAGAAGCCCAAGGCTGGTCCTAAGCCTGAAACTGAGTGCTTCTACTGCAAGGGTGCTGGTCACTGGAAGCGTAACTGCCCCAAGTATCTGGCAGATCTGAAGAATGACAACATCAAGAAGAAAGGTATATTCGATATACATGTTATTGATATGTATCTTACTAGTAATCATAGTAGTGCCTGGGTATTTGATACTGGTTCGGTTGCTCATATTTGTAACTCGAAACAGGAGCTGTGGAATAAACGAAGACTGGCAAGAGACGAGGTGACGATGCGCGTTGGAAATGGCTCCAAGGTTGATGTGATCGCCAAGACGCTCCCTCTACATCTACCTTTGGGATTAGTTTTAAATTTAAATAATTGTTATTTGGTGCCTGCGTTAAGCATGAACATTATATCTGGATCTTGTTTATTGCGAGACGGTTACTCTTTTAAGTCTGAGAATAAAGGTTGTTCCATTTATATGAGTAATATCTTTTATGGTAATTCACCTGAGATAAATGGTTTATTCTTATTGAATCTCGATAGTAGTGATACACATGTTCACAACATAGATGCTAAACGAATAAAATTGAATGATAATTCTACATACATGTGGCAATCGCTGTCTTGGTCACATTGGAGTGAAGCATATGAAGAAACTCCATTCTGATGGACTTCTTGAATCACTTGATTTTGAATCACTTGAAAGATGCGAAGCATGTCTAATGGGAAAAATGACTAAGACTCCATTCTCTGGAATAATGGAGCGAGCTATAGACTTATTGGAAATAATACATACCGATGTGTGCGGTCCAATGAGTGTAGCATCGCATGGTGGATATCGTTATGTTCTCACTTTGACGGATGACTTAAGTAGATATGGGTATGTCTACTTTATGAAACATAAGTCTGAAACTTTCGAGAAGTTTAAGGAATTTCAAAGTGAAGTGGAAAATCATCGTAACAAGAAGATTAAGTTTCTGCGTTCTGACCGAGGAGGTGAATATCTGAGTTATGAGTTTGGCATGCATTTAAAGAAATGTGGAATACTTTCGCAGTTGACACCGCCGGGAACACCACAGCGTAATGGTGTATCCGAACATCGTAATCGAACTCTCTTAGATATGGTTCGGTCTATGATGTCTCTTACAGATTTACCGCTATCATTTTGGGGCTATGCATTAGAGACAGCCGCATTCACTTTAAATAGGGCACCATCTAAATCCATTGAAACGACACCGTACAAATTGTGGTTTGGTAAGAAACCTAAGTTGTCGTTCCATAAAGTTTGGGGTTGCGAAGCGTATGTAAAGAAGTTATAGCCTGATAAGCTTGAACCCAAAGCGGAGAAATGCGTCTTCATAGGATACCCTAAAGAAACAATTGGGTATACCTTCTATCATAGATCCGAAGGCAAAGTTTTTGTTGCCAAGATTGGATCCTTTCTTGAGAAGGAGTTTCTCTCGAAAGAAGTGACTGGAAGGAAAGTAGAACTCGACGAGGTTATTGAACCTTCTCTCAGAGTTGAGAGTGGAGCAGCACCGGAAGATGTTTTTGTGCCGCCTGCACCAACTGGAGAGGAAGCTAATGATGCTGATCATGAAACTTCGAACGAAGTTGCTACTGAACCTCACAGGTCAACGAGGGTTCGTACCACTCCTTATTGGTATGACTCTGCCTTGAACGTCATGTTGGTGGACAACACTGATGACCCTGCGGCGTATGAAGAAGCTATGGTGGGCCCATATTCCGACAAATGGCTAGAAGCCATGAAATCCGAAATGGGATCCATGTACGAAAACCAAGTGTGGAATTTGGTGGACTTACCAGATGGCCGTAAGGCTGTAGAGAACAATTGGATTTTCAAAAGAAAAACAGATGCTGATGGTAATGTTACCGTCTATAAAGCTCGACTTGTCGCGAAAGGGTTCCGACAAATTGAAGGAGTTGACTACGATGAGACTTTCTCACCAGTAGCAAAGCTAAAGTATGTGAGGATTTTGTTAGCAATCGCTACATATTTCGATTATGGAATTTGGCAGATGGATGTCAAAACGGCGTTCCTTAATGGTGACATTGAGGAAGAGTTGTATATGGTACAACCCAAGGGTTTTATCGATCCTAGTGATGCTGACAAGGTATGCAAACTTCAGCGCTCCATTTATGGACTGAAGCAGGCATCCCGGAGTTGGAATCAACGTTTTGATAAAGTAATCAAAAACTTTGGATTTATACAAACTTATGGAGAAGCTTGTATTTACAAGAAAGTGAGTGGGAGCTCTGTAGCATTCATAGTACTATATGTAGATGACATATTGTTGATTGGGAATGATATAGAACTTCTTAATAGCGTCAAAACCTATTTGAATAATAGTTTTTCAATGAAGGATCTTGGCGAAGCGGCATATATTCTAGGCATCAAGATTTATAGAGATAGATCAAGACGCCTAATAGCGCTTTCACAAAGTACATACTTAGACAAAGTTCTAAAGACGTTTAGAATGGATGAGAGCAAGAAAGGGTTCGTGCCCATGTTGTCAGGTAAGACCTTGAGTAAGACTCAAAGTCCGGCTACGGCAGAAGATAGAGAAAAGATGAATAATATTCCCTATGCCTCGGCCATAGGTTCTATCATGTATGCCATGTTGTGTACAAGACCGGATATATCACATGCTGTTAGTTTGACTAGTATATATCAAATTGATCCTGGAATGGAACATCGGACAGCGTCAAGAATATCCTAAAGTACCGAATAGGACTAAGGATATGGTTCTTTCTTATGGAGGTGATGAACAGCTTGTTGTAAACGGTTACACCGATGTTAGTTGGAACACCGATCCGGATGACTCAAGTCACACCGATACGTATTTATTTTGAATGGTGCTGCAGTGAGCTAGAGGAGTGCCAAGCAAAGCGTTGTGGCGAAATCTTCAACTGAATCGGAATACATAGCTGCTTTAGAGGCTGCACAAGAAGCCATATGGATGAAGGTGTTCATTACTGAACTTGGCGTGGTTCCCAGTGCGTTGGACCCGATGGCCATCTACTGTGACAACACAGGTGCCATAGCTAATGCACAGGAGCCAAGGTCACATAGCAAGCTGAAGCACATCAAGCTACGTTTCCATGCTATTCGCGAGTATGTCCGAGATGGTGACATAAAGATTTGCAAAGTACACACTGATCTGAATGTGGCAGATCCGTTGACTAAACCTCTCCCTAGAGCAAAGCATGACCAACACCAGAATGCCATGGGTGTTAGGTATATTACCATGTAATCTAGATTATTGACTCTAGTGCAAGTGGGAGACTGTTGGAGATATGCCCAAGAGGCAATAATAAAAGTGGTTATTATTATATCTTTGTGTTTATGATGAATGTTTACATCCCATGCTATAATTGTATCATAAGGAAACACTAATACATGTGTGTTTTGTAAACATAAAAGAGGCCCTAGTAAGCCTCTTGTGGAACTAGCTTGTTGATATAATGATGATCATGGTTTCCTGATCATGGACATTGTATGTCATTAATAACAAGGTTATATCATTAGGAGAATGATGTGATGGACACATACCCATAGTAAGCGTAGCATAAGATCAAGTCATTAAAGTTCGTATTGCTGTAAGCTTTCAAATGCATAGTAACCTAATCCTTCGACCATGAGGTTATGTTAATCACCATCACCGGATGGGTACTTTGATGACATCAAACACCGCTCAGAATCGGGTGGTAATAAAGGTGTCATTGGGTATTCTGAAAGTATGTGTTGAAGCACATGGACCAAGATTGGGATTTGTCCATCCATATGACGGATAGATATGCTCTGGGCCCTCTCGGTGGAATGTGTTAGCTTGCAAGCATGTGACTAGGTCACAAGGGATGACATAACATGGAACGACTAAAGATTACTTATCAGTAATGAGGAACAACTAGGTATGGAGATACCGACGATCAAACCTCAGATAAGTAGAATATCGCGTGACAAAGGGAATTGGTTTCGTATGTTAATGGTTCTATCAATCACGAAGTCATCGTTGAGTATGTGGGAGCCGTTATGGATCTCCAGATCCCGCTAATGGTTATTGATCGGAGAGGTGTCTCCATCATGTCTGCATATTCACGAACCGTAGGGTGACACACTTAAGGTTCGAAGATGTTTTAAGTAGATATGGAATATGCGTTGGAGATCGAATGTTGTTGGGAGTCTCGGATTGGATCCGGGACATCACGAGGAGATCCGGAATTGTCCGGAGAATAAGATTCATATATTGGGGATCATTTTCTGAGTTAGGAAATGTTCTGGAGTGTTTGTATGGAGATTCTAGAAAGTTTCGGAATGTTCTTGAAGGTTCTAGAAGAGTCCTTAGTGTTTGCTTGAAAACCAAGAAAGGATCAAGGAATCCTTGTGGGGCAAGACACGGATTCATGGGGGAGGAAGACTCCTCCCCCCCTTCCCAACCCGCCGGCCAAGGAGGGAGGGGAGTCCTACTAGGACTCCCCCTCCCATGGCGCGCCTCCCTCCTTTAAATAGAGGGGAGGGGGCGCCAACCCCTAGACCTCTCCCATAACAAGCCCTAGCCGCCGCCTCTCTCCTCCTCCTTCGCTCTGCTCCGGCTTAGGCGAAGCCCTGCAGAAATCTCTACTCCACCACCACCACCACACCGTCGTGCTGCTGGGATTCCGTGGAGAAGATCTACTACCTCCGCTGCTCGCTGGAACGGGGAGAGGAAGGTCTCCTTCGACTCCGCACGTGTGACCGATCTGAGCGGCCACAAACGCTGCTTGGGAAGGATCGTCCACACGATCTTGAGATCGGCAAGTGATCGACTACATCAACCCCGAGATCTAATCTCGTAACGCTTTCGGTTCTACGAGGGTTAGTACAGATCTATCTCGTTGCTCATGTCTAATAGATTAGATCTTGGCTTTTATCTAGATTAGATCTGGGTATTGTTCGTTCTTGTGGTAGAATTTTTTTGTTTTCCATGCTACGAACCCATCATTTTTATTATCCATTCCGTTATAGTTGAAGGTGATTACTGGTCACATATTAAGTCAAATTTATAGCACTACTTGAGTTATGCTTGTCTATGATCGAGATACTGTGCTCCAAGTCGTCCATAACCATGGACACGGCTTTCAGAAAGTTTTACCCTGTAGGGGTGCACAAATAGCAACACACACTCGATCAACCTCGGAAAAATCAACTCAAAACCCAACGAGGCTTTCATGACAAAACGATCACAGGATTCATAAAATATTTCAGGGGGCCACCCCACTAAGCTACCCGCAACAAAGTTGGCCGGCTCCGGAACGGATCCAGGGTTTGCGAGAACGACTGTAAACGACTGGGATCCCGAAAGTGTGATTGGGCTTGTCGATACCGCGAAATCGTGCCGCGATCCAAAACAGTACATGCGCTCCACGCACAATCTTAAATAAAGCGGTAAAGCATGGCATAAGTATAGGATAATAATAAAGCCCCAAACTACCTGTGGCCCTAAGAAATAGAAATGAATCAAGCTCTGGCTTAGGGGGGGTCCATAAGGCCTCCCGGATGTGGATAGTGCGAAAAATCAAGGAACATGTATCAAGTACTCGTGGTCCTACGGGACACAAGTGAGCGTGGAAGAACCAAATAACATCTATTGCCCACCGATGCCTCTGCAATAGTTATATCTAGCATTTTAATAGTTGTACTTAAAGTCATGATCAACTCCACCACTAAACATCTCCACCATAAACATCTGCCAGCATTCCAACAACTGTGGTACTTGACAACACGAGATCGCACCTGAGCAAGTAACTACGACTCGCAAGGCCAGCTATCTACCAAACAACAGGTATTAGGAGGTGTCCATGGCAATATAGAGGCTGCACAGGATATAACTGGTGCACGGAATCTAAAGCATCACGACACGGATAGCAATAGATCAACAGGAGGAAGATAAAGACTATAAATGCAAAATAGGTAGAAGGGGGAGAGATGCTCGCCTGGGAAAACATAGCCGAAGGTTCATATCCCGAGAACTTGTCGATACTCGCATCCACTCATCGGCCTAATCCGCGAAGAAGCAAACACTAGAAGATACACCGGATGCAATATTTAATACCACGGCAGAAGATCCTGCATGCTTATGATATGATGCAGATGCGGTGCAATTGGGCAATATTAAGCGGAACCGGGGTCCCGACAATTAATTAGACGGTTCAAGTTATTTAGAACCCCCGCAATTTAAATGTTGTCTTAACAGGGCAACACATGGCATCGGTTCGCTACACCAATTTAAATGGAGTCCGGAATAAGACAAAGATATCCCGCATATCGACTCCACATTTAATTATGAGATGAATCGGCATAATGCCCCCAAACCACAGACAGGTCTGCATGCATGAACAATTTAATATGCGACAGTTGAGAATATCATATTATAAAAAATAGAGGCTTAGGGTCACACATCTAGGTTCGGAAGATCTTGGGTTCCGGGGGTCCGGGGTTCGACGGGGATCGGGTTCGGTCTCCGGGGTGAACGTTCTTGGTGTTCCGGGATGGAGAACTTGTCGATCCGGTGTCGGTAGACCTTGCATAGCTCCTCGGGTCTAGACTCGTGTCGGTCTTGTCGTCGGCCGAACTTGGCATCTTGGTGGTTACTTCTCATGGCGTCGGTCTTGTGGTTTCCATGGAGGCGAACTCGGTGTACCGCGATGTAGCTCTTCGGTTCCGACTTCGATGGTGGGTGAGGACTTGGTATCGTGCATGACGATCTTGACGAAACGGAGACACCGATAGGACGGATATCCTGCTTAGGGCACACTTGCACCAACCTCTTCACTGCACGGCACCTAGTCAGATTTAGTCACGTGCATCATCGAAACACTAGTACCACACCTCTTCACCTCACGAGTTGCAACCGTGTAGAAGCAGCAACAACAACAGGATACAGGGACCGGAGAGGGTCGCGGCAGAGGGGGTCGAACTGGAGGCGCGGTCTTCGGTCGAGTTGGAGCATAGGGAGGTCGGAGACGGGGCCGACACCGACGCTACTCGCAGGGGGACAACAGCAGAGGAGACCAGCAGAGGTCGAGGGAGGCCGGGCGGTCGGAGGCGGGCGTCTAGAGGCGAAGCAGGGGCGGTGACCGGAGGAGGCCGACGCGGGCGCCGCGTGAAGAGGAAGGTGGACGCAGGGCGGGGTCGATGGGGAGGCGGAGGGAAAGGACGGAGCTGTCCGTGGCGGTGCTGCAGAGCGGAAGACGACGAGGAGGCTCGGCACGGCGGCGTGGAAGAGGGCGAGGGCGAGGCGCGGGGCCGGGGATCCGAGGAGGCGGGCGGCAAGCAGAGAGAGGCCGGGCGGCGGATGCGCTGGCGGCGGAGCCAGGTGGTGGCGGCGAAGGGCTAGGCCGGTGAGGGGCCGCGTAGAGAGAGCGGACGGTCGCCGGGCTCGGGCCAGCAGGGAGGAGGAGAAGCGGCCGGCAAGAGTGGCGCCGTGGCGGCAGAGGGTGGCGGTTGGAGATCGAGGAGAGGGCACGGGCTTGTGGACGAGGGGTAGGTGGCGATGGGACTAGGTGGGGCCGGGGCGCGTCGGGTAGGTGGCGTGCAGGGATAACCGGGGGAGCATGCGGGGTGGGGCTGGGGCGAGCGGGAAAAGAGGTGCGGGAGCGGGGGATCCGAGGCGGCGGTCGTCGATCGCAGGGCGTGTTGGGGAACGCGCCCAGGTGGGGTGGGGAATGGGCAGGTGGTGTGGAGGGAGTGAGGTGGAGGGGTTGGTGAGGTGGAGGCCTGGGATTGGCCAGGGTGAGGTGGCTAGGCGGGAGTTGGAGAGGGAGTGGGGCCAAGCAGGTGAGAGAGAGAGAGAGAGTTGGCGGCAGGGCAAGAGGGAGTTGGCGGCTGGGGATGGGTAGGATTAGATTTTTGGGTTCGGTTTTTGGAGGTGGCCGGCTGGGCCTTCGGGCCTGGCGGGCTGCCTCCCAAAAATAAACAAATAATTTTATTTATTAAAAACCAGGCTTTTGCAATCCGTTTGTAGACAAAACGAAATATTCCGGACAAGCCCGGGTTTTATAGTTTGAATAAAAGACGGGGTGTTTACAAAACAAAACCAGACTTTTTGAAATATAGTTTTAGAAAAAACCATGCATGATGACATGACGATGCTCAAATGCAATGTGGCATGATGACATGAGCATGCGATCATGATGATGGGATGCACAAAACATAGCGATTTTCTAGTAGTGGTTTTAGTGGGATGCCACATCGGTGCATGTTAGCATGGTAAAGAAGTAAAAAAAATTCAGAATGAAGTACGGATAATATGGCTAAATTAGAGTTCACAACATGTGCCATTTATTTACTAGTACATAAAGTGGTTGGATAAATTACATGTTATATTTTTTAGGCTTAATTTTCTACCTAATTTAACCCACTCAAACGACTTTCCGCCGATTTGCTGAATTAGGTCTTATTTAATAATCTAGAAGAAGTGTGTGAGACAAAATTCAATAGTATAACCGAGTCTTAGGTATAACAATGTGACACGTCGTTTACTACCGGCCTTATACCAGAATATACAATACCTAGCAATTAAACTATACAACATCTAGCATTATGATGCAACAACCTCGTCAAAAAGCAAGAAGATTAAACATGAATAAAATGAAAAAACTTTCTATGTTCGCTTGAAAAATCTAAAACTTGGGAATTGTAAGAAAGCATGGTACGCTATGTCTAAAAATTATGGTGGTGGCATTCTTTATTTATTTTTTGGAACTAGAGGTCGTGGAGAAGCGAGACGCTTCTGTTATCGTGCTAGGGTTTGTTGTCATCGCAAGGTGGTCCGAGGACCTTTTTGTTATTATTGTTACCTTTGAGTCTTTTTGTACTAGTGTTATTGATTATTTTGAATTTTGGAACAGAAAAGAAATGATTGCTGGAAGTAGATCGGTGTATCATACTAAGGCACACGTGCGTGGTGCCACGCTATGGACGAGGAAGAGACAAGCCGGACTGCGCACCCGCGACTGCAGAGAAGAGATCGATGGAGGATGGATGGTGAGAGGTAGCAAAGGAGAGAGAAAACACAACTTGTTTTGAGTGCATATTACTAGTAGGTCCATACATTTACTACTAGTGGAGTGTACCCTGTACCTCGTGTCACCGGCCCATCATAGCTTTGCTCTGAGATCACACCTCCTTCAACTCCTCCTTTGCGCTACTCTTGCGCTGCCTCATTTTATTAAAGGCTCGCGCTGTCTCCCTCTTGTTCTCTTACTTGTGTAGCTCAAGTTTGACCATTTCGTTAATTTGTCAAGATGCAGATTCTTAGCAAGAAATTGAACCTATTGTCAAAATTTCAGGACCTTTACTATATATATACACGCAAAACAAATTATGTTTTGTCTCTCCTTCTGATGAGGGTTTAACTCGTCAATGCCCATTGTTATGGACTTGGATTTTGGAGAAGGAGGGAGCGCTGGAAGCATCAATCGGCTAGCAAACAAGCACACAGGGACGCAAGGTTTACCCAGGTTCAGGCCTCGTAGAGGTCCCTACTCCTGCTTGTCTTCTCTTGGAATTAACAAAGGAATCGAAGATTACAGGGGCGCGCAGATGCAATCTGGCGAGAGTTGTGGAAACTAGGGTTGTGTGTGTCCTCCTCGCCGCCCCTCCTAGCCTTTATATAGATAGGCCAGGTCTCGGTAGCAGGTCGAGTCGGTTATAGATTAGGGTTTTCCCTTTGAAACTTTCTATCTTTAAACTTCTTGTCTCGCAAGTAATCAAGAGTCCATGGGCCACTCGAAGTCTTCATTGGGTCGTGGAAACGCTGTGGGCTTCCGCCGTATCTGGATCGTATATACCAAATTCGAGTACCTGCAGGGTATACCCATGTCTGTAGCCCCCGAGTGTCCAATGGAATCGCAGATTCGACTGGGGACTTTACTAAGCCTTTCGAGTGCATGACTGAGTATTTTTCGAGTGTTCTGTTTATGTCATAGGGATTGTTGATATGCGTGCCTGATTTAACCGATGTATCGGTATCAGTTAACTACCTTAGGGCAAAACAACGCGATCTACTCGAACTCGAGTCCTTGGACTCGAATTCAGAAAAGTGCTAGTGTAATTCGACTCAAGCCGCGGAGGTCTTACAGGAGTCGAATTCCACTATATGGGTGTGAGAACTCGACGCGTCCATCAAGGCATGTCCATCTGACCTATAGGCACGGATATATTTCTGGTAGTGCACAGAAAATGCGTTGCCAGGCCTTGTTCAGGTTTTATCTTCACGCTACAAGCATGACATCCGAAATTTTTATCATCATGGAGATGATTCGGGAGACCCAGGAGACGCAGTCTCTTTGTAGGAAAATATGAGGCGGTGTCGTCATAGACTTCGAGTGTGGATGTTATCAACACATAGTACGATGTACAAATAATCATAGGATACGCGACCAGCGCTCCCTATGGGAGTAGCCCCCGAGTGCCTGGTTGAGTCGAAGACTCATGCAGGGACTAAAGAACTTTTGCGACTGCTATCGTCTTTTGTTTGCTTGTTTCAGTCGAATTTATTTCTGGCACTCCCTATGGGAGTAACCAATGATCTATAGCCAAATCATAGATTCGAGTGGTTGGGTATGCTTTGAATGTCCATATTCCTGCAGAAAATAAAATCGTAGGGTGCGCGACCAGTGCTCCCTATGGGAGTAGCCCCCGAGTGCTTGGTGGAGTCGAAGACTCGAGCAAGGACTAAAGTAGTCAAAATCTTCTAGTGCTCAATCTTTGATGACATCAATGCTGACGATGTGATGACCTCAGTTGCCCGCGTGAGTGGCTTTGACGGGACGTGATGAGCGGTGGGTCCCATTTTCCGACCCTAACATGACCGTACGTGTGCAATCTTTCGTTTTAACTACACCTCCTCGATTTTTGCAAGTAATGGAGGCAGTGGGGGACGGTTCGTGTTTCAGGCCCTCCACGTGTTGATCGCGATGTGCGCCACGTGTCCACTAGGGTTTCTGCTGACCGTTGGATTGCATCCACTAGGTGGTTAAGTAGCGGCGTAGCTGTGGTAATTTCCCATCTGCTCTTTCTCTGCTTTGTGCCTCCATCGCCATTGTTGCTGCTCTCTACCCCCTAGAGTTTCGTCCCATTCGCGGTGCCGGACCAACTTCGTGTGTTTCCGAGTTATTTTCTCCGCTTGCATCGCCACCTCAAGATGGGGAAGAAGAAGGGAGGCGCTGCCACTGAGTCCGCCACCGCCATTGCTGCTGCCAAGAAGAAGGGCGGCGCTGCTGCTGCGGGCACCAGCACCATCGGCTCCGGGAAGAAGAAGGGTGCAGGCACCCTTGTCACCAATGGCGCGTGGCGCGCATCCATCATCAAATCATCCGATCTCTGTCTTCTTTGTAAAGATGGAGTTCTATCTCACGTGGTTGGTGACTCGCGAGTGCCGGGCGGCGAGGTAACCCCTTGTCCCCCTGCTGGTTTCCGGGTGATGTTCCTAGCGTTCATCATCCGCGGTCTGTCTCTGCCCCTGCATCCTTTCTTCAGGGGCCTCCTTTGTTTCTATGGGCTCCTGCTGCATCAGCTGTCCCCCAACTCCATTCTCCACATCGCCTGCTACATTACACTTTGCGAGTGCTGGCTCGGAGTCGAGCCACACTTTGGTCTCTATAAACAGCTTTTCAAGCTGAAGCGTCAGTCGGCGTCTGGTTCCGTAGTCTATGACATAGGAGGCTGCGGAGTCCATGTCGACTCCTCCGTCACATACTTTGATATCAAGCTCATGGCGTCCGTCCAAGGGTGGAGAGACAAATGGTTCTACATCCACAACCAGAAGGTCGACGAAGAGCACTTCGGACTCACGCCTTTTGATCCCACGACGCCGTGCAGGAGGAGGCGTTCTTGGAAGAACATGGTGATGCCCGGCGAGTCTGAGGAGACAGAAGTGCTGTACGAGCGCGTTTGCGACCTCGAGAGTCGCATGGGTTAGGAAGAGGGAGGCTGCACCCTCATTCGCACATGGTTATGCCGTCGCATCCAGCCCCTATAAGCCAGAATCCACCCCATGTTCCAATGGGCTGGTGCAGACGATGTCACTCGCGTATCTACCGATGGCATTTCCGCGAGTGAAGTACACTGCCAAGGATGTACTCCCAAGTGAACCAGTCATGCCTCCCTTTGATGCTTCTAACCCTCCTCCTGAGGTATGATTGTGCTACGAAGTAGCTTTATTTGTCGAGTGCTTCTAATTTTCTTGACGTGTGCTGACTTGTTTTCTGTATGCAGGCTTGGAAGGTATCCCCCAGTTTTCCCCCTCTTCCTGAGGGGGTTATTCCTCGCGAAGTAGATGAAGAGGACGAGTCGGAATCGACCGTCCCATTTGAAGAGGAGGAGGAAGCCCCCGAGTCCAGCAGTCCGGACACTCACAAGCATTCGCGCCGTGAAGATTCGGATGCATCGTCTCCTTTGACTCCAGGAGGCCCAGCTATTGGTGCGAAGTCGCCAATTCCTACTATTCCTGTCAGTTCCATGGCGCCATCTGCCCGCAAGAAGATGGGCTTCCGAAGGAGTCATCGAAGTCGGAGGACCAAACCTTCGATTTTGATAAGTTTGACTGGTAAGTATACAATTCTCATCTTGGTTCTTTTTGGAGTTGCATTTGCTGATGTTGGTTTTATTCCGTAGTCAACAGGCATCGTCATCTTCTGGCGACGTCCAATTTTTGAACGAATCTAGAGTCGCGGACTCCCAGGCCAAGGAAGTTGCTGAGCAAACTCCTTCTCCTCCATTGGCGGCCCACTCTAGGCACAATTCATCAAGTTCTCCACACACTGTGAAGAACCAAATGGTTGTCCGGACGACTGCACGACAATCGACTTCGGAGTCTCTGGAGGATCACGTATGTGTGATGTTGCTTTTACTTGTAGTCAAATTAATCATCCATGCTATCTGCTGATCCTTTGTTTTGTCTCCTGTTGCAACGTATTGTGAAGGAAGCTGCTCGCCTGGCGGAGCAAGTACTTGCAATGGGTCGACAGCACGCGTTGCTGGACAATCGCCATCGCATGGTTGAAAGTTAGTATTTTTGCTTCTTATTCTTCTTCATCCTTGTGGTATTTTTATATACTCGACTGACGGTCTATCTTTGTAACATCCCAATTTCAGCAACCCTGATTAGTTGTCCAGAATGCAAAAATCAGGGGGAACAAAAACTTTTTCTTGTTTAATGTTGAAGTGTTTGCTTGTTGTTTGGATATGCTTATGCATATGATTGTGTAATAGAAGATATACTCCTTACCTCAACACCAGTTGACAAAAGCTACTTCCCAAAACTGTCTTGCCTTAATTTCCATATTCTCAAATGTTCTGGCATTTCAAAACCTGAGGCAAGAAGCCTTTGCAAACCAACTATTTTAGTAGCTTCTGTTGATCAAACTATGGAGAGCTATAGAATACTATCTCCTTATGTTTTCAAGATAGAACCCTTCAACTACTCTTCTCTCCAGGTTTCCCAAAACACCTTTATTAAGATTTTGAATCCTACTCTTGGTAGAAATACTAAGGACTCTCACCTTATTCAAATCCAACACTTCAAAATACCCATACTTCAAGCTAGGCTTGATGGTAACCCTAGTAGTAGGTTTGCTTTGTTTGTAAGATGAGTTGCCTTGATCTGCTGCTTGATTTGTCTGCTTAGGAGATAGTATGAGCTACTCTAGGAGCTCATCACTAGGATCAAGATGGTTCCAAATCACCACACCCTAAGCAAGAATACAAAGCTGGATCCGATCTCTAACTACTAGGTGACCATCTAAAACCCCTAACCAGACCCCTTCTAAAGTGATCCATTCTAGAAGTTTACAAGTCATTAAAGACCAATATCAAGCATGGATCTATTATACCCAATCTACACTTCAACATCATCCACTTGATGATGCTTTGATACCTTGCAAACCCTCAAAAACATCCCCACCCATATTCTAGTCAAAAACCCTAAATCTGCCGAATTTTGACAAAAGTCTGGAATCTGTTCCAACATCACCTTTTTGAATGCCTCCTTTTCTCAACCCTTGTGCATTTTTGAAAATGAATTTGAACCATCTTGTTAACCGTCCTAAGGAATACCAAGGCCCACTCTTGCCCTTGGTTAGATCATTCTCCAACCCACTTGTTCTTGATGATTTTGCAGGCAAGAAAATAACTATTCCTACAAATCTAGCCAACATGCCTACTTTGACAGAAGCTCACACCACCATCCCACCTTCTATGGACCAACTCTTGGCATGGTTGGGTTCTACTCATACAAGTATATCAATATCTACTTCACTTGTTCCAAGTGGATCTTTGTGCTTCTTAAACCCACACGGTTTTGAAGGCTAGTTGATAATCTGCCTTGGTAGGCTTATTTTATTCAAAGTTTGAAATCAATTCTTGGTGAGCTCAAGAAGAATCAAGCTCAAACATCTACACCATTGAAGTATACATCACTTGGTATATCAATCCATATATCCCATGCCCCAAGGGGAGCCTTGAGCTCCAAGATCCAACAAGGTTTTGGTGGCATGAAAACAATCTTACCCAAGATCCTTAAATCTCTAGTTTTCACCAAAATCAACTTGGATTCCCCAATCCCAAGGTTGCGAATGCTTGTTCCACCTTGTCTACATAATCAACCTTGATCATAAAGATTTATCAAAATAAACATCCATTTATTATGGCACCAAATCTATTAAATTCCTGTAATAGACAAAATCTCCAAAACTCCTTTCCAAATGGAAAGTTTGGTTTTTGTCAAAACACTTCCCCAACTTTTGGCTCAATTAGAATCCATATATCATACCCTATCTTTCCGTCTCAAAAATAAATAATTTTGAGAAGCTTTATTATTTCCTTTTGCAAATTATCTTAAATGGCAGAAATGGAATAATAATAGTGTTAAATACTTTTAATCCCCAATAAATGTTGGGAAAAATCACCATATTGTGAATTCATATTTATGACCATCTCACATGAAAATCCAACCTGTTCCAATGTAAAAATATCAAATGAGCTTCTAGAAACTACTTCTGCACTTTTTGAATAAAGGATTTTAAGTGAACTAAAAATCTTCTAAAAAATCCCAATAAATTCCTAGAGCTATACCTTGACTATATCTACCCACTAGTACCACTCCCTCATTTTATAAAGACTACATCCCTGTACTTCCTTCATAACCATTAAATTGACTAATGATGCCAACCAATCAAATCCACTACTCAAACCACCTCCAACTCTCATCAAAAGCTTAACCAGCACCTCTCTCCAGCACCCATCACACCCTTGGTCGTGTACCACTGTAGCAGAAGCCCTCTCCCTTGTCCTTTTCTCTTGGAATGAGAGAGAGACGTTGCTTTATTTTAAACACTCCTAGAGAAGAGAAAACGTAGCAGCAACCTCCACCACTCCCTCCTTATCTCCCTACTCGACTCAGAGCCCACCACTCACCTCCCCACCGCCCACTCGACCAACCAGAGGACCCCTACCTCTCTCCCTTGCTCCCATGGGATTTGTCCACCATGAACCACCCCTATTCAGGATAAATAGCCTCAGGCCATCCCAGCACCCTCCCTTCTGCTCACTTTCCCCCTCTTCTCCCCCTACCCTCCCCTGAGAGCCATCCCCTTTCCCATGTTCTATCTTTCCCAAGAGAGAGAGAGAAAGAAGGTTCGGCCATGGCAAAGATCTGAGCACAACTCCACCTCCTCTTCTCCCCCGCCCCTGCATGTCACACCCTCACACTCCCCTTGCTCTCCTTCCCCTAACCAAACCTTCCATTTTCCCTAGGAACCCCTGTGCTGGCGCCCCGACGAAGCTCCATCAAGCTCCTCCTCGGCGACCTTGCTTGAGCAACCTGCTGGCGTCAAAGGGGTGTGTGCCGCCCATCCCCGAGGTCACCTTGGACCGCCGCTCCTCCTCCGCCATATCCTCGACGCGAACGAGCCCTCAGGTGAGCACCTGATACGTCCATTTTGCATCACTATTCTATGTCTTAATTCACTATTATTCATTGATATATTTCATATTGAGAGGTGATACTTATGTTATTTCATCTATTTTTGCATGGTTGATGACTTTTGGAGCATGGACCGCTGTAGTCAGGATTCTGATGGAAAAGGTGCTGTTTGGAGGCAAAATTCGCGAAGATCAGAAAATCCGGGAAAATATACGGAAAATCCTATTCTTTCAGAAGACTAAGGATGCCAGAAGACGGAGTGGAGATGGGCCACAGGGGGCCCACACCACCCCCCGGCGCGGGCAGCCCTAGGCCGTGCCTGGAGGTGGTGTGGCCACCTTGGCCCACTCCAGCCTCTTCCCTCTGGAGTATATCAACCTCCCTAAACCCTAAGACTCGGGGAGCGACCACAAAAAGATTTCGCCGCCTCTGTGGGGCGGAAAACACCGAGAGAGAAAGATCTCTACGGCAGACAGATTTCTGCCAGGGGAATTCCTTCCCGAAGAGGGGAGATCGTCGCCATCAACACCACCATCAAGCTGGACTACATCGGGATCATCATCATCATCACCACCATCATCACCATCAGCACCCTGATCACCATCTCCATATTGTTGTAACAATTGCGTTGAATCTTGCATTAGTTCATAGGGGAAACTTTCCCGGTGTTGATTACTCTTTGTAGTTGATGCTATTGAGTGAACCATTGAATTATTGTTTATGTTCACATTGTTATACATCATTATTCCATCTCTGATCATGATCCATATGATGTCTTGTGAGTAGTTTGTTTTGTTCTTGAGGACATGGGAGAAGTCTTATTGTTAGTAGTGGAGTTGTGTTGAGAAAGATTCAATAGATTGTTATTTAAGTTGTGGTGTACTTCTTCTAGTGGTATCATGTGAACGTAGACTACATGACACTTCACCTATATGGGCCTAGGGGAATGCATTGTGTATTTGGCTACTAATCGTAGGGGTTGCCGGAGTGACAGAAACATGAACCCCCGTTAGGAAACCATTGCACAAGGGACGTAAGGGTCTTAGAGTTTAAAGCTGTGGTTAGGTTTCTACCTTAATTACTTTCTTGTACTTACGGATGTTTGCAAGGGGTATAATCACAAGTATGTATTAGTCTTGGATGGGGCAGTACATTAGCACAGGTTCACCCACACAACACTTAGCAAGCTAAAGAAGATTAATCAACTATATGAAGCGAAAGTAATACAACTGGCTTGTCCTTTGCTGCATAAAGGATTGGGCCACTTGCTGCATTTATTCCTACTATCTTTTGTTTACTCGTACTTTGTTTACTTGCTTTATCAAAAACCCCTAAAAATCCGTTTGCTAAGTATTTGCAGAGAATTCCTGATCCATACCACTAGCCAGCACCTTCTGCTCCTCGTTGGGTTCGACACTCTTACTTATCGAAAATACTGTGATACACCCCCTATACTTGTGGGTCATCAGCACCCCGGCCAAGCTTCGCCACACTCCTCTCTGGCGTACGCACACGAGCAAGAACTAGACACGGAAACCGGCCATGCCGCCCCTCTCCGGGTTCGCCGCCATCGACCGCGTCCCCTCCGACCATCTCCGACTGCCAGCGAGCCCCCAGGTACCCTCCCCGCTACCCTCTCGTGGCCTAGGGTTCCTAGCGCTACCACGCACGTCCCAGTGAGGAGGACGACTGCTAGATCGTCGATCCTCTTCCTAATCCTACAAACCACAGAGTCCCATACCTCTTTGACCTCCTAAGTCGCTGACCACCGGGACCTCCTTCGCGAATCGAATGAGGCTCCCGCTCCCGCCTGCTGTGACGCGTTGCTAGGCCAGCCTGCCCCCGCGTGGCCCATTTTTCTGCAAATCCGTCCCGAGCTTCCCTCCAGTTTCTCTTTTATTTAAGTACCTTTCCAGATATGTTTTGGCAATCTAGTTTAAATCATTTTGAAAATGGAAAACAACAGAAATTGCCTAGATCTGAAATTATTAGGTTTTACAGATGATTTGTGAAACATGCAGAGTTTGTACTTTGTCCAAATTAATTTTTGTATTTTACTGAAAATAAATCCACTAAAATGTACATTTTCACTAAATAAATTCCATAGTGATTTGTACATACCCAAATGGTATGAATCAAAGTGCCTATGAAAGGTAGTTGATATACCTATCTGTTAGCCCTTGTCTCCAGCTAAGTGGAGCTATAGATCTGAAGATATTAAAATGACAAGATTAATTATATTCTGTCTTTAGAAAATTCTCTATGGCAATATATGAAATGTATTAACCTCATTCCAACTCCCCGAGACATGGTACATCAATACCTATCTAAAATCAAGAGATAAGAATTTATTGATCCTCTGTTGAATTTTAATGAATAAACACCTCTGTATGTGGTTGTTTCACTAGATAAGTCACATCTACAGTTATACAACTGCAAAAATAGTGATTCTAATTTCTGCATAAAGGTATTCTAAATACCTACTATGTGCCCTTGGAATCAAATCAAAATCCTCTGTAGATTAAATCCGGTGAAAAAGACAAAACATCTCCAAAACTTCCTTTGGGAATTTCCTGACGGCATTCTGGTAATTATTTTGACTAGATTCCAACTCTCGCTGAACCAGTACCCAAAACCCTACCTAACTATCCAAGGAAATAATTTTTGGAGCTCCAGAACTATTCTGGTGAATTATCTCCTAAAACTGGAGTTTATTTCACTAGAAAATTCATAAGAAATTAAAGAAAAGTAATAAAATCTTGAAACCAGTTTTGTTGGTCCTGTTTTGTCAAAACCTACCTGATGGTATTCTAGTTCCACATTGATACCATACTTGCCCAGGCCTTGGTCCCAAACCCCTTCATTAGTGGTTTTGACCATTTCCCGGTAAAGGAAATCCCACCACTTCAAATAGGGTTTTTGCAATGGTTCTAAACCCAACCACTCAAAACCTACTGAATATTATAATTGTATTGTCCACTTTCTTTCTATGTTAATGTCCACTTGTATGCCTTGTTTTGAGTGTGGTCTTGCTTGTTTGCATGTATACTCGATGATGATGATAGTTGCGCTTGTATTGACGCCGAGAAGAAGAGATCTTATTATTATTGGTATTGGTATTCTTGGTTATCTAAAGAAGAAGTCCAGGGACGTATTGCCATATTGCAGATCATCAGGTAAGCCACCATTCCCTAATTCCGATACTTGTCCTACTCTTTTTATTACCTGTTTGGTATCTCCTCTATAAATTGCATTATTCATCTGCATGTCTTGTTTTATAAATACTATGCTAATGACTTGGCTCCTCCAAGTTATGACTTGGTGTCCCTCGTGGCACCCACCCTACTGTAAACCTACCACTTACCCCTTTAGATCGAGGTTGAGGATTAGCATCCTACCTTGTTGGAAACCACGATTTTTTGTTGAATAAATTGTTTTGGGATTTACCCTACTGCAAATGTTCAAAAACTGTTGTGTAAAACCCTTGTGAAGAGGCATCGTTCCAAGCGGATGTTTTAACTAAAGACGTGGTGATGATGAGAAATGAGAAAATGGACAAGAGAAAGAGAAGGGATGTTCTATGACTTTACCGGAACATTTTTTATCCGTGCAACCACATTACCCCATGTGCTAGGGCTTAGCTCGTAGTTTGTCTTCTTTAGCCGAGGCAACTTGTACAATGCTTATTGGGAGAAATCCCTTGAATTCCAGGCAGGCGCTAATAGTTCTACGGATCTGGAGCCTGTAGCTTGCTTCGGCAAGAGTGAGCCTGTCTTGGCAGGAGTGCCGGTGCAACAATCGGGTCTCCCGCGGACGGTAGGACTTAGGTAGTACGGAAGGAAGTGCAGTCACCAAGTTAAGGTATACGCCAAGCTGCGGTTTGGGTATATGCATGTACGGAAGGCAGGACTATGGCCGGGGGCCACATACTTGTTGTCGGGGAGAACAAACCCAAAAAGGAAAAGCAGTCTTTGCTAGGGTCGACAAGAGAAAGGTTAGGTTTGACTATCTGAACCCCCATCTACCGTGTGTAGTGGGTCATGGTTTTATCCCGGCGGATGTATTGATTCTTGTGGGGAAAGTGCACAAACTCTGCAGAGTATAATCTATTCGAATAGACGCGTCCACGGTCAAGGACGGTTGGAAAGGTGATGGCTAGGAGTACCCAAATGGTGGTGTTTGGAAAAATGGATGAAAGTATGGAGGTTTTGAGGGAACCTGAGTTTAAAGTTTTGTTTTGACCATAGGTGGTCAAAGAGGTTTAAAAAGGTTTTTTCTCCAAAACTGTTTTCAAAAAGGTCTTCAGCAAGGATATGGGGATATCCTGATTTATAAAACGGAAGCATGTTTCAAAACTCTTTTTCAACAAAGATATGGGGATGCCATAACTACAAGAGATAGTCTAGGCTTTGCAAAAAAAACCTAGATAGAGCTATCTCGCCACAGCCAGAATTGCATTTCCTTATTGAACTTTTGGTGGTTTGCGAGTACATTCAAAAGTACTCATGGCATTGTCCCTGGCTATTTACATGGCCAGGCTTTCAGAAGCTTGACATCGGAAGGTTAAGGTGACGTCTATGCGAGCTAGGCCGTCCTCCCAGTCAGTCGCATGTAGGTTGAGGCATGATTGGGCCCGGCGTGTGATGAAGCTCCGCTGCTGAAAGATTGTGTAGCCATAATGGCAACTATGTAAGTCTTGTATTCGTTATGTTTCGGATGCTGTAATGATACTTGTCGGTTATGCTCCACGGCTCACTGATCATGGGAACATGGATATTTACATAACACGGATTTCTCGGATGATTAAATCCGGGGGACCCCATAGACTTGGTATCAAAGCCATCCTGACTGTAGGAGAACCTTAGTTAGCATGGTCGCTAGACAGGAACCTTATTTCGAAAACCCCGGCTTTCAGAAAACTAGTTTCCCAATGAGTTTCAAAAAGTTCTACTTCTTCTCTTACTCTAAGTAAATGCTTTCGAAGATGGTTTCCTCTAACTCTCGTCCAAACTTCAAACCTACGGATTTTAAATAACTAGGATCTAGAACCCGGTAAAGACAATTAGAACAAGATAAAGACAAGAAACTACCAGCAAACACAAGGAGACTACAATATCGCTCTACCAGCGGAATCCTCATAATCAGAAGACATCAGGTGTTGCACTATGAAGAAGCGTCCAAGGTACGACGAAGGATTTATCGGCAAGATAGTGTATCCGACCTGAAGAAAGACGATATCTAGGGTCAATATTCCTAAGAATAGGATTCCCCTACATCGCGAGTAGTTAACTCCTTGGTCCCTAGTGTTGACTGTGTTTGCTTGCCTAAGTGCATCCTGTGTCGCTTGATGTGTGTTGTTTGATGAGGACATTGCGATCCCCTCACCCTATTCGCCTTGTTTGTATGTTCTGGTTTGCTTTGGCCTCCTTAAAAATGTGACTCGAGGAGCGATAACCCACCTAGTAACTCAGGAAACCCCTATGTTAGCTGTCGGTAATGAGACCCAGACTAACCTCGAGAGTATATGAGAGGAAAAGCATCGCAAGAACTAGGAGATCGACATCGTCAAGTCAGAATCAACTCAAAGATTTCACCTCAGCAGGACGGCATACCTCGTCAAAATCACCTCTCAAGACTCGTCAATAGCGCAACACTCCCTTGTTCCTCAGTCTACTACAGCAAGAATCCCATTGAAGCCGGAAGTCGATCACCGAAGGATCCTCAATACCCACAAGAAACCACCCGATAAGTCAACCAAGACAAGAAGTGAAGACCTAATCACACTAACCCTTAGTGTATTAGAGCTTTTGACCGCCTCAGGATACTAACTAATCTAGTCGACCCTACCCAAACTAACGGAATGATCCTCCCTAGAAGGTGAGAACTACCCCTAAAGTATAATGATTAGGAAGCGTGAAGACAACGAGTCCACGCCGCCATCAAGCAGAAGCAACGCAAGAAATGTCAATGCAGACCACTTACCCGATGCTGACTGCTTCAACCCTGACTAATTACTAGCAAGAAGAGACGTAAACCGCTAACTTGTGCTGAGCTAACTCCTTAAAGCTTCATTAAGAAACCACCCTCGATAAGGCTTAAGCGATAAGACGTCACTCAAAGACCCCAGCTCAAGACTTCGGGAACATACAACCTTCTGAAGGTCCTATTCCAGAAGAAAGATGGATGACAATCCCCAAAAACCCCATTCAATGACTTCAACAAGGAAGAACTATGTCAACTCTCCGGTATACCCCAGTTTGATCCTAAGGGGGAAAGACTGCGTCTTTCCCACAAAAATAGGGTAACCCTCCGCCGAAGCAAACTCAGGAGTCCCGACCCTAACATCGTTAAATAGGATACGCTACGCCCCCAAGGTAGAGCGGTGAACTATTAGAGAAAGGTACACCAGGCCGTAGATTCTATCCTTCAACGAGTACCCTGTGAAGTTCAGCATCGAGATAGTCTGCCCAGTCTAAGCCCTCGAGATATAGAGTCCGGAAGGAAAAGAAGGTCATCCCTCGCAATCAGGACTGGACTCTACTCAACTCTCCGTGCTTCCCGGAGGACTGAAGCTCAACTTCATCGACAAAGTAGTCACTTTCAAAGACGGAGTCCGTAAGATACTACGCGTAAGACACCTAGTATCAACCCGACTCAAAATCCTCTAACCCTAATCTCCTGAATCTCGGGACGAGATTCTTTTAAGGGGGAAAGGTCTGTAATATCCCAATTTCAGCAACCCTGATTAGTTGTCCAGAATGCAAAAATCAGGGGGAACAAAACCTTTTTCTTGTTTAATGCTGAAGTGTTTGCTTGTCGTTTGGATATGCTTATGCATATGATTGTGTATTAGAAGATATACTCCTTACCTCAACACAAGTTGACAAAAGCTACTTCCTAAAACTGTCTTGGCTTAATTTCCATATTCTCAAATGTTCTGGCATTTCAAAACCTGAGCCAAGAAGCCTTTGCAAACCAACTATTTTAGTAGCTTCTATTGATTAAACTATGGAGAGATATAGAATACTATCTCCTTATGTTTTCAAGACAGAACCCTTCAACTGCTCTTCTCTCCAGGTTTCCCAAAATACCTTTATTAAGATTTTGAATCCTACTCTTGGTAGAAATACTAAGGACTCTCACCTTATTCAAATCCAACACTTCAAAATACCCATACTTCAAGCTAGGCTTGATGGTAACCCCAGTAGTAGGTTTGCTTTGTTTGTAAGATGAGTTGCCTTGATCTGCTGCTTGATTTGTCTGCTTAGGAGATAGTATGATCTACTCTAGGAGCTCATCACTAGGATCAAGATGGTTCCAAATCACCACACCCTAAAAAAGAATACAAAGCTGGATCCGATCTCTAACTACTAGGTGACCATCTAAAACCCCTAACCAGACCCCTTCTAAAGTGATCCATTCTAGAAGTTTCCAAGTCATTAAAGACCAATATCAAGCATGGATCTATTATACCCAATATACACTTCAACATCATCCACTTGATGATGCTTTGATACCTTGCAAACCCTCAAAAACATCCCCACCCATATTCTAGTCAAAAACCCTAAATCTGCCGAATTTTGACAAAGTCTGGAATCTGTTCCAACATCACCTTTTTGAATGCCTCCTTTTCTCAACCCTTGTGCATTTTTGAAAATGAATTTGAACCATCTTGTTAACCGTCCTAAGGAATACCAAGGCCCACTCTTTCCCTTGGTTAGATCATTCTCCAACCCACTTGTTCTTGATGGTTTTGCAGGCAAGAAAATAACTATTCCTGCAAATCTAGTCAACATGCCTACTTCGACAGAAGCTCACACCACCATCCCACCTTCTATGGACCAACTCTTGGCATGGTTGGGTTCTACTCATACAGGTCTATCAATATCTACTTCAATTGTTCCAAGTGGATCTTTGTGCTTCTTAAACCCACACGGTTTTGAAGGCTAGTTGATAATCTGCCTTGGCAGGCTTATTTTATTCAAAGTTTGAAATCAATTCTTGCTGAGCTCAAGCAGGATCAAGCTCAAACCTCTACAGCATTGCAATATACATCACTTGGTCTATCCATACTTATATCCCATGACCCAATGGGAGCCTTGAGCTCCAAGATCCAACAAGGTTTTGGTGGCATGAAAACAATCTTACCCAAGATCCTTAAATCTCTAGTTTTCACCAAAATCAACTTGGATTCCCCAATCCCAAGGTTGGAAATGCTTGTTCCACCATGTCTACATCATATACCCTGATCATTAAGATTTATCAAAATAAACATCCATTTATTATGGCAACAAATCTATTAAATTCCTGTAATAGACAAAATCTCCAAAACTCCTTTCCCAATGGAAAGTTTGGTTTTTGTCAAAACACTTCCCCAAATTTTGGCTCAATTGGGATCCATATATCATACCCTATCTTCCCATCTCAAAAATAAATAATTTTGAGAAGCTTTATTTTTTCTTTTTGCCCATTATCTTAAATGGCAGAAATGGAATAATAATAGTGTTAAATACTTTTAATTCCCAATAAATCTTGGGAAAAATCACCATATTGTGAATTCATATTTATGACCATATCACATCAAAATCCAACATGTTCCAATGTAAAAATATCAAATGAGCTTCTAGAAACTACTTCTGCACTTTTTGAATAAAGGATTTTAAGTGAACTAAAAATCTTCTGAAAAATCCCAATAAATTCCTAGAGCTATACCTTGACTATATCTACCCACTAGTACCACTCCCTCATTTTATAAAGACTACATCCCTGTACTTCCTTCATAACCATTAAATTGACTAATGATGCCAACTAGTCAAATCCACTACTCAAACCTCCTCCCACCCTCATCAAAAGCTTGACCAACACCTCTCTCCAGCACCCATCACACCCTTGGTCGTGTACCACTGTAGCAGAAGCCCTCTCCCTTGTCCTTATTTTCTTGGAATGAGAGAGAGACACATTGCTTTATTTTAAACACTCCTAGAGAAGAGAAAAAGCAGCAGCAGCAGCCTCCACCACTCCCTCCCTGTCTCCCTACTCGAATCAGAGCCCACCACTCACCTCCCCACCGCCCACTCGAACAACCAGAGGACCCCTACCTCTCTCCCCTTGCTCCCAGGGGCTTTGTCCACCATGAACCACCCCTATTCGGGATAAATAGCCTCAGGCCATCCCAGCACCCTCCCTTCGGCTCACTTTCCCCCTCTTCTCCCCCTTACCCTCCCCTGAGAGCCATCCCCTTTCCCATGTTCTAACTTTCCCAAGAGAGAGAGAGAAAGAAGGTTCGGCCATGGCAAAGATCTGAGCACAACTCCACCTCCTCTTCTCCCCCGCCCCTGCATGTCACACCCTCACACTCCCCTTGCTCTCCTTCCCCTAACCCTACCTTCCGTTTTCCCCAGTAACCCCTCTGCTAGCGCCCCGGCGAAGCTCCGTCGAGCTCCTCCTCGGCGACCTTGCGTGAGCAACCTGCTGGCGTCAAAGGGGTGTGTGCCACCCATCCCCGAGGTCGCCTTGGACCGCCGCTTCTCCTCCGTCGTATCCCCGACGCCGACGAGCCCTCAGGTGAGCACCCTGGCCAAGCTCTACCGCACTCCTCTCGGGCGTATGCACGCGAGCAAGAACCGGTCATGCCGCCCCTCTCCGGGTTCGTTGCCGTCGACCGCGTCGCCTCCGACCATCTCTGACTGCTAGCGAGCCCCTAGGTACCCTCCCCGCTCCCCTCTCATGGCCTAGGGTTCCCAGCAACGCCGTGCGCGTCCCAGTGAGGAGGACGACCGCTGGGCTGTCGATCCTCTTCCTAATCCTACGAACCACAGAGCCCCATACCTCTTCGACCTCCTAAGTCGCTGACCATCGGACCCTCCTTCGCGATTCGAATGAGGCTCCCACTCCACTTCTTGTGGACGTTCTTTGGGCTGCCTGCCCAGCGTGGCCAATTTCTCTACAAATCCGGCCCGAGTTGCCCTCTAGTTTCTCTTTTATTTAAGTACATTTCCAGATCTGTTTTGGCAATCTAGTTTAAATCATTTTGAAAATGGAAAACAACAGAAATTGCCTAGATCTAAATTATTAGGTTTTACAGATGTTTTATGAAACATGCAGAGTTTATACTTTGCCCAAATTAATTTTTGTATTTTACTGAAAATAAATCCACTCACTAAATAAATTCCACGGTGATTTGTACATACCCAAATGGTATGAATCAAAGTGCCTATGAAAGGTAGTTGATATTCCTATTTGTTAGCCCTTGTCTCCAGGTAAATGGAGTTATAGATCTGAAGATATAAAAATGACAAGATTAAATATATTCTGTCTTTAGAAAATTCTCTAAGCCAATATATGAAATTTATTGACCTAATTACAACTCCCCGAAACATGGTACATCAATACCTATCTAAAACCAGGAGATACGAATTTATTGACCTTATGTTGAATTTTAATGAATTAAACACCTCTTTATGTGGTTGCTTCACTAGATAAGTCACGTATATAGTTATACAACTCCACAAATAGAGATTACAATTTCTTCAAAAATGTATTCTAAATACCTACCATGTCCCCTTGGAATCAAATCAAAAGCCTCTGTATATTAAATCTGGTGAAAAAGACAAAATAGCTCCAGAACTGCCTTTGGGAATTTCCTGAGGGAATTCTTGTAATTATTTTGACTAGAGTCCAACTCTCTCTGAACCAGTACACCAAACCCTACCTAACTATCCAAGGAAATAATTTTTGGTGCTCCAGAACTATTCTGGTGAATTATCTCCTAAAACTGGAGTTTATTTCACTAGAAAATTTATAAGAAATTAAAGAAAAGTGATAAAATCCTGATACCACTTTTGTTGGTCTTGTTTTGTCAAAACCTACCTCATGGTATTCTGGTTTCACATTGATACCATACTTACCCAGGACTTGGTCCCATACCCCTTCATTAGTGGTTTTGACCATTTCCCGAATAAAGGAAATCCCACCACTACAAATAGGGTTTTTGCAATGGTTCTAAACCCAACCACTCAAAACCTACTGAATAAAGGAAACCCAACCACTCAAAACATACTGATAAAATCTGCACGTCTTGTTTTATAAATACTGCACTAATGACTTGGCTCCTCCAAGTTATGACTTGGTGTCCCTCGTGGCACCCACCCTACTGTAAACCTACCACTTACCCCTTCAGATCAAGGTTGAGGATTAGCATCCTACCTCGTTGGAAACTACAAATTTTTGTTAAATAAATTGTTTTGGGATTTACCCTACTGCAAATGTTCAAAAACTGTTGTGTAAAACCCTTGGGAAGAGGCATCGTTCCAAGCGGATGTTTTAACTAAAGACGTGGTGATGATGAGAAATGAGAAAATGGACAAGAGAAAGAGAAGGGATGTTCTACGCCTTTACCGAAACAATTTTTATCCATGCAACCACATTACCCCATGTGCTATGTCTTAGCTTGTAGTTTGTCTTCTTTAGCCGAGGCAACTTGTACAATGCTTATTGGGAGAAATCCCTTGAATTCCGGGCAGGCGCTAACAGTTCTATAGATCTGGAGCCTATAGCTTGCTTCGGCAAGAGTGAGCCTGTCTTGGCAGGAGTGCCGGTGCAACAATTGGGTCTCCCACGAACGGTAGGACTTAGGTAGTACAGAAGGAAGTGGAGTCACCAAGTTAAGGTATACACCAAGCTGCGGTTTGGGTATACGCGTGTACGGAAGGCAGGACTATGGCCAGGGGCCACATACTCGTTGCTGGGGAGAACAAAACCAAAAAGGAAAAGCAGCCTTTGCTAGGGTTGACAAGCGAAAGGTTAGGTTTGATTATCTGAACCCCCATCTACCGTGTGTAGTGGGCCGTGGTTTTATCCCGGCGGATGTATTGATTATTGTGGGGAAAGTGCACAAACTCTGCAGAGTATAATCTATTCGAATAGTCGCGTCCACTTTCAAGGATGGTTGGAAAGGTGATGGCTAGGAGTACCCAAATGGTGGTGTTTGGAAAAATGGATGAAAGTATGGAGGTTCCGAGGGAACCTGAGTTTAAAGTTTTGTTTTGACCATAGGTGGTCAAAGAGGTTTAAAAAGTGTTTTTCTCCAAAACTGTTTTCAAAAAGGTCTTCAGCAAGGATATGGGGATATCCTGATTTATAAAACGGAAGCATGTTTCAAAACTCTTTTTCAACAAAGATATGGGGATGCCATAACTACAAGAGATAGTCTAGGCTTTGCAAAAACAACCCTAGATACAGCTATCTCGCCATAGCCAGAATTGCATTTCCTTATTGAACTTATCTTGGTGGTTTGCGAGTACATTCAAAAGTACTCATGGCATTGTCCCTGGATATTTACTTGGCCAGGCTTTCGGAATCTTGACATCGGAAGGTTAAGGTGACGTCCATGCGAGCTAGGCCGTCCTCCCTGTCAGTCGCCTATAGGTTGAGGCATGATTGGGCCCTGCGTGTTATGAAGCTCCGCTGCTGAAAGATTGTGTAGCCATAATGGCAACTATGTAAGTCTTGTATTTGTTATGTTTCGGATGGTGTAATGATACTTGTCAGTTATGCTCCACGGCTCACTGATCATGGGAACATGGATATTTACATAACAGGGATATCTCAGATGATTAAATCTGGGGGACCCCACAATCTTTGTATGTTTTGCAGCTAAGCATAACGTGCTTCTTCACGAAGCCGCTTCCCTTGAAAAGACGCTCGCCGCGGTGGTGGAGAGTCGCGATGAGGCAGTCGCTGTGCTTGATGAATCGTGGAAACACGGAGAGGATTTGCGCGCGTCCATCACTGCGAGGGAGAAGTTGTTCGAAGAACATCTCTTCTCGATTGCCAAGTCTCTTTCAGGTATTTGTCCTTTTGTGTCTTGACTGCTTCTTTCTTCAATGTCTTGCTGCTGTGCTGACGCTTTGTTCTGTGTAGATGCTGGTGGCTTGAGTTTTGATGCCCAAGCGCTTCGTCACGATGATGCCTTGGAAGGTGCTGTCGCGGCAGTCGAAGACTGCAGCGCGTCCATTTAGGGGATGCTGACCAAAGCTAAGGGCGTTCTCAGTCACATCCGCGAGGAGCTGGCGCCCAAAGCTGAGCTACTCTAGAACTTGGATGACCTGGTGGAGTCCCTTGATGGAGGTATTCCTGCAGGCTTCAAGAACTCGCTTCGTGCGGTTGGCGCTTCCATGTCACTCGCGATGGTTCAAGCCCATGGCGTGGAGGTGGATCCTGCTGCGGTCTCCAAGGCGATGCCCATTGACGCAGATGGTCAACAGGTAGTTTTTGCTCCTTTTGCAACTGCCTGTGGCAAGTACGAGCCGTGGCTCATCAACACAGTCGCCAAGTACTCTGAGGAGCTACAGCGAGCCAAGAAGGCGACGAAGGTTGCGGCGTCAGGGGCCGGCAGGAAGTCTGTGGTGTCTGATACCACCACGGACTCGATGAAGCCTCCGAAGCCGAAGTCCAAGTCGAAGAAGCAAGCTTCTCCTCAGTAGTTATATTTGTAATAGTTAATAGCTTTACCCCTTTTGTCTAGAACACGCCGCTGGCGGGTGTCTTTGTTGATACTTTGTTATATTTGAATGCACTTGAGTTTTTGTCCATGTGTTGCTTGGTCTTCTTATTACCTCTTGCTTGGTTTGTGATAGGGCACATCGAGTGGTCCTTCGAGTGAGCCTCGGGAGCCGCCATCCACTGATGATACCTTAGCGCAGTTGCGCTCAAGGGTGAATGAGTTGTCTTTGCTTTCACGATTGCGTGATCACGTTAAGCAGCTGGAGCGCGAACTGCCCGTCCTCTGCGGTAACGCGGATGTATGGAAGTCGAGGGCGGAGAAGGCCACCGCCTGAGAGAAATATCTACTAGGGGAGGTGGCGCAGCTGGGTGACCAATTCAAGTGTTAGCTTTCTGCCTCGTTATCTTTTGTTTTAGTCAATCGCGGTAGTTCGTCTTCATACTTTTGCCTCTTTCTTGGTATAGTTGTCAGCGTGTGTCATCCGCAGGATGACAAGGATAGGATCGCCATTCGCATGAACGACTTGCCCTAGGAACAACTTCAGGCAAGTGGGTACTTCTGGGTGGATCATGATCACGCAGTCGCACTTGTGACCCTATAGGATCATGCTTCGCGAGTGCTTCATTTTTTGAAGAAATCGTAATCATGCTTAAGGAATATCTATCAGACGATGTTTCCGCAGGATGTCGTTCATTCGACCCTGTTGGCTCTCCTTGCTAGGTTTCAGGATCTGAGCGCGGTTCGCGAGTGCGTGCATCAACAGTCAGTGGCTGGTGCCAAGGCTGGTCTATCGCTGGTGCGACTGCATAGTAGACGTTGCAGCGATTGCTGCTGGACCGCCGGCGCCGCCAGCAGGTTTGACCTAAAATATGGTTCCACATTACCAGGCGGTGGATCGTCCAACAGAGGAAATTGTTGACTTCTTCGAGGAGAAGACAAATGTTCTTCTGTTGCAACAGTAGTATTAACTTGTATCCTGCACATAAATGAACCAGTGTTGTAAAGTTCATATATATATATGTTGTCTATAATTGATTGACATTGATGTGTAAATAGCTTGTTAGCTCGTATGTTTTGCGAGTGCGTGGCACTATGCGATTCCTTTTCATTAGCCTGACTTGTGTTTATCTCAGCACCTTGCCAACCTGCCAGGTGCATTGCAGCTGGGTTGGTGTTTGTCAAGGGTTCGATTATTGCGTCAGCTACTCTGGATATCGCGATTGGTTCGTAGAACAGATGTGTAAAGGGTGGCGCAGCCCCCGAGTAGATAGATGGCAAAAAAATAATAGAAAAATTCAGAGTTTGGGGCACTTAGCTTTATTTATTCACAGAATCAGTATGAGGTACAATGTGTGGCTAAGTAGCCTGGCTGAATAGCCTAATTTTAATGAAAAGAAAAATAAAAATGACTAAGGGTAGAAGCACCGCAGCTGCGCGATGTTCCAGGGGTTGGAGTATGCGACTCCTGTCTCGAAATCTTTAAGGCGATAGGCGCCACCTCGGATTACTTCTGTAACCACATATGGTCCCTCCCAGGGGGACTCGAGCTTGAGGTGCCCTTGCTGTTTCAGTCGCAGGACCAGGTCTCCTTCGATGAAGGATCTAGGGCGTAGCCTTCTGTTGTGGTAGTTGCGCAGGTTCTGCTGGTAGATCATCGATCTTTTTGCTACAATTTCCAGTGCCTCGTCAAGGAGATTGACGGAGTCTTCGAGTGCAAGAGTTAACTCCTGCTCGCTGTAAGCGACTACTCACGGGCCTTTGTAGCATACTTCTGCGGGTAGTACCGCTTCAGCACCATGCACCATGAAGAACGGGGTGTAACCCGTGGCACTGTTTGGGGTTGTGCGTAGGCTCCATAGTACGGATTGCAGCTCGTCTGGCTAGCACCCTGCGGCTTGTTCGAGTGGCCTAAGGAGTCTCTTCTTGATTCTGCCGCAGACGATCCCATTGGCCTTTTCGACTTGACCGTTGGTCTGTGGATGAGCTACGGAGGCATAGCTTACATTGATTCCCAGGTTTTCGCATAAACCCTGGAACTCTTTAGAGGTGGAGTTCGTTCCATTGTCCGTGATGATGTTGTGCGGCACCCCGAAGCGATAGACGATGGTCTCAAAGAATTTGACTGCACTGGCTCCTGATTGGTTTGTCACCAGCATGGCCTCTATCCACTTCGTGAATTTGTCGACTGCGACCAAGAGGTAAACGTAGCCTCCTCGCGAGGACTTTGGGAGCATGCCAACCATGTCGAGTCCCCATTGCGCGAAGGGCCAAGCTAGTGGTATTGGCCGGAGTTCTGTGCCAGGTGCATGCGGTTTGTCCGTGAATCGCTGGCAAGGGTTGCATCTTTGGACGATGTCCTTGGCGTCACGCATGGTCATGGGCCAGTAGAATCCAGCTCGTAGAGCTTTGGTGACGAGGGCGTGACTGCCGGCGTGGTGCGCACAAGTCCCTTCGTGAATGTCGAGGAGGATGGCCCTTCCGTCCGCGTTGGAGATGCACCGTTGGAGTACTGTTGTGATGCTGCGCTTGTAAAGTTCACCGTCGATGATGGCGAATTCCTTTGATCTCCGTGTGATGTGTCGTGCATCAGTCGGGTCGTCTAGTAGCCTCTTGCTGAGAAGATATGTGATGTAGGGTTGAGTCCAAGATGGCTCAATCATCATGAATCCCATTGGTCCCTCGAGTCCTGTGTCGAGCTCCAGGTCATCGAGTGCCATTGGCTCATTGGGCGGTGTAGCCCCCGAGTCCATTGTTGCGCTTGCTTTCTTCTCTGTGGCCTTTGGCTTGATGGAGGGTTCGCAGATTCGCTCGAGAAATACCCCAGGTGGTATGGGAGCGTAGGTGGAGCCAATGTTGGTGAGTGCGTCTGCCTCTTTGTTGCTTTCGTGGCCTAGGTGCCGCAGCTCACAGCCATCGAAGTCCCCTTCAAGTGTGTCGTAGAGGTCGTGGTAGGCGATCATATTGTCATTCAGCGCGTCACACTCATGCATTGTTTGGTTGACGACCAGCTTGGAGTCACCGTAGATGATGAGCCTCTTGGCGCCGTAGGCTTTTGCCATACGCATCCCGTGCAATAGGGCCTCGTACTCTGCTTTATTGTTGGAGGCGGTGAACTGCATTCGTAGAATGTATTTTAGCTTGACTCCTTGGGGCGATGTCAGTATGACACCTGCGCCAGCTCCGTCCTTTCGCTTGGATCCATCAAAGTGCATTGTCTAGAGGTAAGACTTATCTGGTTTTTCGGGGAGCTGGTTCTCCATCCAGTGCACGAGGAAGTCAGGGAGAACTTGCGACTTTATCACGACGCGCTTTTCATATGTAATGTCTCGTGGCGAAAATTCGATTCCCCAAAGCGCGACTCGTTCGGTGGCGTCGGGGTTGTTGAGGATGTGCCCAAGCGGGGCGTCGTTGACCACCACAATTGGGTGCTCCTGGAAGTAGTGGTGCAGTTGCCTGGCTGTCATGAAGACGCTGTCGTTGTATTGGGAACGGCTGTACCTGGGGAGGTTAGATAGAGGTGCGGGGACTAGCAGGGAAGCTATCGACGGCGTCCGCAGGCGGGATTGGATACAAGCGAGCGTAACGGGACGCAAGAAGTACCCAGGTTCAGGGCCCTCGCAGGGAGGTAAAGCCCCTACTCCTGCCGGATCTGACTATGTGGGATACACGAGCTACAAGTGTTCCTCGAGTTGTATATGCTAGCTACTGCCTTAAATGCACTGAGACCAACCCTTTCTACTGAGGCCTTGCCTCTCCTTATATAGGCAGAGAGGCAAGGGTCTCACTGGCTAGTCCGACTGGCGGGCCCCACAGGCGGGTCCCAGCCTTCTAGTCATCTACAGTATCCAGTATGGCTTGTCTTATCAGAGTATGAGCGGTATGGTTTTCGTAGGTACAGTGGATGCCGTGCGGGCCCGTCGTCAGCACATGCCACTTTTCCAGCGTCACCCACGCAAAGTCTTCGGTATGGGCAGGTGGTTACCCGTCTTGTCATCGTACAGGGCGTACCGTGCACTGACACGCACGTCGTCCTGTCTCTCTGATTGGATCCGGCTATGTCGTCGTATCCGGCTGCCTCTTTATGATCCAGCTACTGGATGGTAGCCGCCCCATCCTGTCCTGTCCGGCTGCATCTGGTCAGCCGGACGCGATCCGACTGTCATGTTTCTTATTTGGGTGGGGTACCCAGGGATCATCCCCCTGACACTAGCCCCCGAGCGCGTGTGGATTCCGCCCTTAGGCGAAATGTGCGCGCGCTCGTTCTTTCTTTTCGAATTTTCATCCGGCTGAGCCTAGCGGTTGCGCTACCCATGACGTCAGTGCTGACACTGGCCACGCGCGCACGCGCCATCATTGCTCTGCGGTGGGCAGCGTAACGTCCTGTCGCACGTCGCCTCGGGGAACTGTTGTCCGGCGCTTCGGTTCTCCTTCCAGGATCTTCTGTGCATCTTGTCCTGGCACACGGGATCTAGGCGGCGGTTGGGATGTGGGTTGCCCGGATGCGCGCCACGTGGCCCTGCCGACGATTGCCCTTCTGATCCTTTAATGGGACACCGCGGGGGAGGCCGTTCTTTTCCTTCGCTCCCCCGCTGCAATCTCCTTCTCCCTCGTGTGCTCTTGCTCCTGCGCTCTTGCCCTCTGCGCCGCCCGCTCGCCGTCATCGACGTTACGGGCCACCATCACTCCTCCGTTGCCGCTCCTCCTCCTCAATCAGAAATGGCCGCTGACCACGGAGCCTGGTGCGTCTCCTCCGTCACCGAGGACCAAATCGCGAAGTATCGCGCGACCCACGTCCTCCCGTCGGCGGAGGAGGTGGCGGTGCGGTTGGCACCGGTGGGGGAGGTGTCGCCGCATCTGGCGGAGGGGGAACGCGTCATCTTCCTTTCGCACCTAGCGCGCGGGTTCGCGCTGCCGTTGCATCCCTTCTTTCTCACGTTCCTGGCCTTCTTCGACCTCCGCCTCCACCACCTCGGCGCCAACGCCATCGGAACGCTGGCGCACTTCATGGCGTTCTGTGAGAGTTACCTCGGGATCCAGCCGGATCTCGGGCTCTTCTGCCGGCTCTTCCGAGTTCGGCCGCAGGTGCAGTACACAAAGGGGCCGCTAGTCGTCTGCGGCGGCGCCTCCATATACTCCCGCACCCAATCCGGCTACCCGAAATTCTTGCTCCAGGACACGGTACGGCTGTGGCAGCAGTCGTATTTTTGCGTCAAGAATGTCACCAACGTCGATCGGATAAACCTGCCGGCCTTCCAAGACGTCGAGTCCAGCCGGCAGCACTGGGACCTGAAGATCTACGGCGACAAGGCGGAGACGGATGCGATGCTGGCACGCATGCGCTCCCTTGTCACCTGCCAGCTAACCGGTCGGGACATCACTCTTAGCTGGATGTCCCGGCTGATGATGCCGCTGCAGCAGCGGGCGCACAAGATGTGCTTCTACTCCGGCCGGCTGGACCCGACCCGGCTGTCGCGCCGCGATCCCCGCTACCACAACTTGAAGGAGTGGTTATGGACGATCAGCAAGGAGCGGCTGCCGGAGAACTGGAAGTTCAGCCTGGTGCCCTACAGGCGGGAGAACCGCGCGCCCCGGGTAAGTTCTTGTAGCCGGAAATTTTGCTTAATCCCTCTGTGTTATCTCCTTGTTCTGTCTGATTGACCTCTTGCATTCGTCAGATCTTCGCCTGCATCCTTCGCGAGGAGGGCGAGGCTCCCCTCGAGGTATTCGCGCCGGACTTGCCCGAGCCGCGCGCTTGGCGATCCGGCGAGGAATCGGATGGGGACAGCGACGCCTTCCCCAGCCGAAACGACGAGCCGGCCGCCGACCCGCACGCGGAGGTGCCCGAGGAGGAGGAGGCCGGGCCGACTGCGGAGCCGGTGACGCGCTCTACGACGAACGGCGAAGCAGGTGGGAGCGGCTCCAGCCGGTTCCGACGCCCTGCCGCCGAGTCGTCTTGGCCGGAAGAAAGGGCCGCCCCCGGTCATGCCGGGGTATGTTTTTCCCCCATCCTTCGGTGCCTTCTGTCTGTTTGTCCTCCTTCTTGCTTTTTTGACTTTGGCTTGTTTTGCTCTTGCCCTTTCCCTCCTTCTCTTTAGCGCGTTGGTTTTTTCGGAGCCGCGAGCCCAGCCCGGACGCCAATCGGGTTGCCGCCTCGCGCCCTGACTGATCCAACCGGCGCCTCTCCTTCCTCTGAGGCGCAGCCTCCGCCTCCTCCTCAAGCTGAGCCGGCTGCCCCTTCCCAGCCGGAGGGTCCCCAGCCGGAAGCGGATCACTCCCAGCCAAGAACGTTCCTCCGCGGGTGCGCGGGGGGCTGCTGGCAAGGAGCTCGTCGTTGTTGGAAACGACAACTCCGACGAGGAGCTCGGGGAGGAGTGGCGAACAGCGGTGCTCGCGGCGAAGGAGTCCTTGGCCGTCAACGCCGTGGACGACGACGCCTCCTCCGCTGCTTCGCTATCGGATCTTGTCGCCACGCTGGAGTTGGCAGTGAAGGAGATCCGGCTGCTTGAGGCCATAGCCGGCGGGAACCGGACCCTGGAGCAGAAGCTTGCTGCCGCCAACGGGACCTCCCAGAGTAAGTTCGCTTTGTCCGTCTGGCTCTCTTTTTTTTTTTGACAGCCGGCCTCGTTGTAGCTATCCTCGTGTGCGCTCAGCGCGAGATTGATCGCCTGAAGAAAGTGAATGACCGGCTGAGCAGGTCCAACTCCACTCTGCGCCTACAGAACAAGGATTGGCATGCGCGAGTAGACGGCTTGGAGGCCACCGTCAAGGAGCGCGACGCCTTGCTCGCTAGCCAGGCCGAAGCCTTATCCCTTCTCGAGGCCCAGAACAAGGACCAAGAGAAGGAGATAAAACGGCTAGCGGTCAAGGAGAAGGCGCTGGTGGAGGAGCTGATGCAGGTCGGCCACACTGCCAAAGGTGAGTTCTTTCTTCCGTCTTCTTTTCTTTCAGATCCGGTAGCCGGATCTGACTCCTCTTTTCTAACAGCCTTTTACCCCGGCATAGACCTGCTGGCCTACAACCGGCTGCAGGAGAACTGGGCGGGAGCATAGCCGACGGCTCAGGAGCTCGTCGTCCTTCTTGGCGAGGAAGCTGCGAAGCTTTGTCAGGCGGCGCCTGACGTCTTCTCCTTTGTGTGGCCGGAGGCTCCGGTTCGGGAGACGATGGCGCAGCTGGCGGCGAAGGTGGGAGAGGTACCGGCTGCGGTGGACCGACTGCGGGACCTGGCGGCGCGGGGCGGAGCGGAGATGGCCCTGGCGCTGATGCTCTCCTGGTATAAGGATGCTCGCGTCAAGAAGATTGATGGGGGCTTCCGTGCCGGAGCTGATCTTGCCGCCATCTGCCAAGCCCATCTGGAGCTTCGCGGGTCCGCCATCAAGATCGCCGACTATGTGGACCCAGACAAGGTGCTCACTGACTCGGAGTCCACCGGTACTCCGGATGTGGAGGCCCCGGTGCCGCCGCCTGCCAGCGCTGGAGCCGGAACGAGTACTGCGGCTCCCCCTCCCCCCCAGCTTCTGCCGGCCAAGAACTCCCCCACGGCAAAGGCCCTGCCGTTTAGCTGCTGCCCCGGGATGCCGGGTGTATTTGTCTTGTCTTATACGTTTGTGAACTTTGTTCGTTTGTACCGGCTATATGTGATGCCGAGTAACTCATGAGAGCTTCGTCTCCTTCTTGTTTATTATTGTTGAAATTCTTGAATCTTGTGCATTGAGCTTTCCTTTTACGTATTTTGCCCGACTAACTTAGTCTGGCTACACACCTTTAGCCGGGCGACCTGCACCTCCAGTGGGGGCGCGCAAGCGCATCCACTGGGTGTAGTCCCCGAGATTCGGAGTAGCTGGCGTAGCCAGGTGCTTCGAGTCTTTTTTATTTCCGCCAAGTCTTCTAACTTTATCCGACTGGCCTCGTCCCAGTCGGCCGCTTTCGTCGGCTGGACGCCTTCGGCCGGGGGAACTAACATTCCAGTGGGGCGAGCCACTGCTGGGTGTAGCCCCCGAGATTCGGAGTAGCTGGCGTAGCCAGGTGCTTCGAATCTTTCTTGTCTTTTCTTGCTCCTGCCCTTGCCCTCACCTGGGCTCCGAACGGCCGGCTAAACGCCCTTAGCCGGTCAGGAACTACAAGATTCCACTGGGGGCGGCTCCAAAGGTGTAACAGAGATTCGGAGCGCTTGATGAAGGCAAGGACTTCGAATCTTCTTTCCTTCTCCTGAACTCCGACTCGAAGTAGTCGGACAAGAACACACATATGCGCACACATACATCTTCACAGGTTAATAGGTTAGTCCGTCAAATCGTAGCCGGAAAACGGCTTATTTTTTTTCGAAAACTGGCTTGCTCCTTTCTAGACACGTAGTCGCCTTCTCGTGTGTTCTGTTGTTTTCGCTGCGTCCTTTCCAGGCAGCCGGGTTGCGGTCTGCAGCCGGAATCGAAGGGAGCTGACAGTACATTATGCACGGTACTAGCGGCTTAGCAGCTGGATTGGTTCGAGCTAGTTGCGGGGCCGGGACGCCCGATCTGTCACGCCTCTTCCCCGTTTTTCGCGTGGGATGCCTCGGGCTTTTGCTCTTGCTAGCCGGACAGCCGGGTTGCGATCTGTAGCCGAGACGAAGAGTGGGCCTCTGACATCTTCGCACACTACTCAGCCGGTTTATTGGCTTAACAGGCCGGGCCAGCCGGCGAGCCCCCGGGTAGGGGTTGCCGGAGCCGGAAAATTTGATCCGAAGAACAGGTGCGCACACATTTCTAGAAGGAGCCCCCGAGATTCTCGTGGGAGTCCGCATTTTCATTCATGGGGTGTTCGGGATACATACACTGCCTGGCGACTAGGTGTAAAGCAGGCGCGGCGGGCGTTCCAAGGACGTTCGGTCTCCTCGTCCGATTTGTCCATCTTGTTCTTGCGCGGCTGCTGTGCGTCGATGAGGTAGTAGGAGTCGTTTGGCAGCGCCCGGCTGATGATGAAGGGGCCCTCCCAGGGTGGTGTTAGCTTGTGCGTGCCCTTCTTGTCTTGCACCAGCCGGAGAACCAGGTCGCCCTCACGGAATGCGACTGGGCGAATTCGGTTTGAATGGTAGCGGCATAGTCGCTGCTAGTAAAGGGCAGATCTGGACAGGGCTAGCTCGCGGGCCTCCTCCAGGAGATCCACCCCGTCCTCCCGTGCCTCCTTGTTGGCTCGCTCGTCGTAGAGGAGCTTGCGAGGGGAGTCGAATTCGATGTCGGCGGAGAGGACGGCTTCCGATCCGTAGACCAGGAAAAATGACGTGTAGCCGGTTGACCTATTCGGTGTGGTGCGGAGGCTCCAGAGCACAGCCAGAAGTTCTTCGATCCAACATCCGGGTGACTGCTCCAACGGCTCGATGAGACGTGGTTTGATGCCGGCTAGCACCAAGCTGTTTGCTCGTTCGACTTGCCCGTTGGACTGTGGGTGTGCAACGGAGGCGAGGTCCAGCCGGATGCCCTTGTTGCTGCAGAACCGGGCGAAGGCCCCCTTGGCGAAGTTCGTGCCATTGTCGGTGATGATGCTATTGGGGTAGCCGAAGCAGTTGATGATGTTGGTGAAGAAGGTAACAACCGTTGCTCCATCCAGCTACCGGATAGGCTTGGCCTCGATCCACTTTGTGAACTTGTCCACCGCTACCAGCAGGTGGGTCATTCCCACGCGGGCTCGCTTGAAGGGCCCGACCATGTCGAGGCCCCAACTGCAAAGGGCCAGGTGATCGGTATTGTCTTGAGCACCGAGGTTGGCATGTGCCTAAGCTGCCCGAAGCGCTGGCACCCATTGCACGCGCGGACCAGCTGCTCGGCATCCTCGAGGGCGGTGGGCCAATAGAAACCATGGCGAAACGCCTTGGCGACTATCGCCCTTGACGAAGCGTGGTGCCCACACTCACCCTGGTGGATGTCCTTGAGTAGCCGGTAGCCTGTGTCTACATCGACACATCTTTGGAAGATACCAGATACACTGCGCTTGTACAACTCGCCGTTTATGATGATGTATGTATGCGTGCGGCATCGGATTTGCCTGGCCTCTACCTCGTCATCCGGGAGTTCGCTGTTGGCGATGTAGTTCATGAAGGGCTGTGCCCAGGATGGCACTTCCCAGATGACGAGGACGCTCCTACCCTCCGGCTGACGGGTGTCGGGGGGTCGTCCGGGAGGAATATCCGGGACGGCAGCCCCCGAGCCACTAGGCGAGCCGGCAACCCTCGGGTCTTGTGAGCCGGAGGGCACTGCCTCGCCGGAGTTGGCGCGGGTTTTCTTCTTTGGTGGTTCTGCCGGCTCCGTTTCCGCTGCCCCGGACGCCGGAACGCTTCCCGCCCAGACGATGGAATCTGATTCCGGTGACGGGTTGATGGATGGCTTGCGCAGATGCTCCAAGGAGACCCCTGGTGGGATGGCATGCCTGGTGGATCCTATCTTGGAGAGCGCATCGGCTGCCTCATTGTTGGTGCGAGGGACGTGATGAAATTCGCACCCGTCGAAGGAGGCGCTGAGCTTCTGGATGTGGAACCGGTAGAGGGCCATGTTTGCATATCTGGCGTCCCATTCCCCGGACACCTGTTGCACCACCAAGTCCGAATCACCGAAGCACAGGATCCGGTTGACACCGATCTCCTTGGCCAGCTGGAGCCCGTGTGCCAGTGCCTCGTATTCTGCTACGTTGTTGGAGGCCTTGAAGTGGATCTGCAACATGTACTCCAGCCGGTCTCCCTTGGGCGAGGTGAGCACGATGCCGGCTCCCAAGCCCCCGAGCATCTTTGACCCGTCGAAGTGCATCCGCCAGTGGTCTGAATCCAGCACCGGTGGGAGATACTGGGTCTCAGCCCAGTCGACGAGGAAGTCCGCCAACGCCTGTGACTTGATCGTGAGTCAGGGCTCATACTGGATGGAGTAGGCGGCGAGCTTGATGGCCCACTTGGCGACTCGGCCGGTGGCGTCCTTGTTGCCGATGATTTCCGAAAGGGGTGCAGTGCACACAACCTTGATCGGGTGCTCCTGGAAGTAGTGCTTGAGCTTCTTGCATGCCAGGTACACACAGTAGCACATCTTTTGGTAGTGGGGGTAGTTCTGCTTGGAGAGGGAGAGAACCTCGCTGAGGTAGTAGACGGGTCTCTGAACCGGCTGAGCCTTGCCTTCCTCGGGGCGCTCCACCACCTGGTGGCTGCTATATAGAGCAACATCGGCTCCTTCCTAGCCGGCGTGGCTAGAACCGGCGCTTTGGATAGCATGCGCTTGAGGTCGTGAAACGCGGTGTCGGCCTGCGAAGTCCAGGAGAACTTGTCTGTCTTTTTCATCAGTTGGTACAACAGGAGTGCCTTCTCCCCCAGCCGGCTGACGAAACGACTAAGGGAAGCCAGGCATCCGTTGAACTTCTGGACTCCGAGCAGGTTCTTGGGCGGCTGCATCCTCTCGATGGCCGTGAGCTTCTCCGGATTCGTCTCGATGCCTCGTTGAGATACGAGGAAACCGAGTAGCTGACCGGATGGTACTCCGAAGACGCACTTCTCCGGGTTCAGCTTCATCTGGTACTGGTGGAGGTTTCCGAATGTTTCTCTCAGATCCTCGAGGAAGGTGCGCTTCTCCTTGGTTTTGATGACTACGTCATCCACGTAAGCGTGCATGTTTCGGCCTATCTGCGAGTGCAAGCATTTCTGCATACATCACTGATAGGTGGCGCCTCCATTCTTTGGGCCGAAAGGCATGGTTACATAGCAGAAAGCCCCGTAGGGGGTGATAAATGATGTCTTAATCTGATCAACCGGGTTTAGCCGGATCTGATTGTACCCAGAATAACAATCTAGAAAAGACAACAAATCACAGCCGGCCGTGGAATCGATGACTTGATCGATACGGGGCAAGGCGAAGGGGTCTTTCGGGCACGCCTTGTTCAGGCTGGTGTAGTCGATACACATGCGCCAAGTCTTGTTCTTCTTCAACACCAATACTGGGTCCGCCAGCCAGTCTGGGTGGTATACTTCCATGATGAACCCGGCTGCAAGGAGTCGGGTGATTTCGGTCACCGATTATCTTTCTCTTCTCCTCTGCGAACCGTCGCAGAGGCTGCTTGACCGGCTTGGCATCCGGACGCACATGAAGTGAGTGCTCAGCGAACTCCCTCGGCACACCCGACATGTCTTTGGGAGACCATGCGAAGATGTCCCGATTATCACGGAGGAAGTCGACGAGCGCGCCTTCCTATTCGCTGTCTAAGCCGGCACCAATGGTGACGAACTTAGTCGGATCAGAGGGGTCGAGCAGAATCCTCTTCGTCTCCTTTGCCGGTTGGAAGGCTCCTTCTCCAGCCGGTTTGCTGCTAGCCGGGATGTCCTGTTGGGCCATGGCCACCTTGCGCATGATCGCGCATATTTCTTCGGCTATGATGAGGGCCTCTGCCAGTTTGGAACCGGCTGAGGCGCACTCCATCGATTGCCTGAAGCAGCCGGCGACGGTGATCACACCGTGGGGTCCCGGCATCTTCGTCTTGAGGTACACGTAGTGGGGGATGACCATGAACTTGGCGAGGGCGGGGCGCCCGAGGAGAGCATGGTAGGATCTCGTCAAATTTACCAATTCGAACCAGATTGGTTCGCGGCGGAAGTTCTCCTCGGTCCCGAAGATGACGTCCAGCTGGATTTTACCCAGTGGAGCAGGCTAGCCCCGACAGTACGCCATGGAACGTCGTGCTAGTCGGGCGCAGGTCGCTTTCGCGAATGCCCAACTTCTCCAGCGAGGACTGGTAGAGGAGGTTGAGGCTGCTACCTCCATCGATGAGGACGCGCGAGAATCGGCAGGTGCGCGCGTTGGAGACGATGAGGGGGTCGAGCACCATGGCATAGCCCCTGGGAGTCGGCAGATGCTCAGGCTGATCTGCCCGGCTCTAGGTGATGGGGGTTTCTGACCAATTCAGGTACTGGGGGACCGGAGAAACGATGGCGTTGACCTCCTTGGAGCGTCGCCTGCGGCTACGCTTGTCGTCCTGCTCCGTCTCGAAGATGTGGTAAGTGGCGTGCGACAGGGGGTAGCCGTTGTTGTTGTTGGCGCCGTTGCCGTCATTCCCGGCTCCCCTAGCCGGCGGCGGGGGTCCACCCGGTGGGGGAGGTGGGAGACGAGGCTGGTTGCCCTGGTCCTTTAGCTAGAGAGTCCAGCTGCAGTTCCGGGTGGTGTGGGTAGCCGGTTTGAAGGGACCGCTATGCCACTTGCACGGGCCGTCAATCATCTGGTCGAAGGTGAGCCGGGGCTTCTGCCTTCTTGCGTCGTTAGCCGGTGCGTCAGGCGCACCCTCCACAGCATTGAACTTCCGCGCGTGGTAGCGAGGCTTCTGTTGTCCGTCCTGGCAGTCCCCATGGAACCGGTTGTCGTTGCCGTGGCATCTGGAGGATCTGGCTTCACCAGTCGGATTACTCGGACGGTCGCGAGCCGGCTCCGTGGGAGTCGGACGACCGTCCGCGTTTACTCGGAGGGGCTTCTTCATGGCGGCATCCGCCGTGGCGTCTTGCATCGTCCGCGAAGCTCCGCCATGGTTTTCGGCTCGTCACGCAGTAGCCGGTGGCGAAGCATGGTGCCCTCTCAGCATCCTTCGATGACGAAGCCGATGGCTTGGCTCTCCAGGATGCCCTTGCAAGTGTTGCGGAGTTCCGTCCACTTGGCGAGGTACTCGTGGTCGGTCTCGTTATGCTGGGCGCCGCGACAGGCCAGGTCGCTATGGCGCCACGGACGTTTATGCGTGCCGTTGAAGTTGCCGAACACCTTCGAAGTCAGGCGGCGTTGATGCTGTTGGGCAAGGCTATTGAGCCATGCCTTGCCGACCCGGTTAGCATGAGAGGACATAGCGCATAGCTGTGCGCTTATTCCCGTGGCGATGCCGGCGGCGTGGCGTGGTCGGTCGGCCGATCTTCCGGCTTCATGCTCTTTGTCGTGCCGGAGGTGTCCCTGGGCAGGGAGAATTTATCCGGAAACGGCTCGTTTCGGATGCAGGGTCCGAAACAAACCGGACCGGTAGAATCTTCCTCTTCCGTGACGCGCGCTTGAGCGAGGAGCTCGATGCGGTCGCGGGCATCCGGACAATCCGGGTTGGGCGCGCCCACCCGGCCCGAGAGGCGGGAACCGGCTGGTCTGGGCGCTCCGGCTGGTGGTGGGGGAGGTGGCGGGTTGCTGTTCACCGTATGCACCTGGCGTGGCTGGCCCCTGTTGCTGGAGCTGCGACGCCTGCTGCGGGCCCTGGGCGGCTGAGGGGAGGACGCCTGCTGGGTGTCACGCGGTGCGCCCCTGCTGTTGGCAGGTAGCTTGCCTCCTCTGGAGTATCTAAGGTCCTCCTGCGTCTGCCGGTTGGCGCCGACCTGCTCGTCCGTGACGCGGAGGAGCTCCTAGACGCGAGCGTGCTGGCGGGCTCGCTCCTCGCCCTCCGGGCTGGGTAGTTCTTCTGCTGCAGCTCGAGCCGCGCGTAGGTTCTTGATGGGTGTGTTGTAGGTGGGCCGTGTGAGGGTAGGTGCAGGATCCGGTTCTCCGTCCTTCTCCATCCTACTGCCCAGCTCACCGCCCCGACGCCGTACCTGGCCGCGCCGGCTCGGCTCCACGGTAGCCGGAGTGAGGCCGTGCGCGCGGTCGTACTCGCGCCTAGCGATCTCCAGTTTCTTGCGGGCTGCTGCTAGTTCCATGGCCTCCTGGAGGAGGATCTGTCTATCCATGGTGAAGTTAGCCTCCGCCTCCTCTGGGTTGTCCCCGAGGTTAACCGGCGTCAGGAGCCGATCAATGGCATCCTCCACCGGGTTCCGATGCTGCGGGGGAGCGGAAGTTCCGACCTCGTCTGTGCCTCACTCCCGCGTCTGGCGGGGATGCGAGCTGGATCCGGCCATCATGACCTCCACGCCGCGAGGCGTGGCGGAGGTGCTGCCGTCTGAGCACGGCAGCCCCGCGACAGAGACGATTTCCCTAGGGAAACGCTCCGGGACGGTGGCGATGTAGATGGGGAGATCGCCGAATAGCAGGACGGTGCCGTTCGCTGGGAAGGAAGCTCCGGCGAAGAAGGAGGCGTTGTCGATGACGCAGTCAAACTTGCTGAGCGTGAGCACCAGGCCGGAGACCACGCGCTCACCGGCTGAAGTGCGGGGTCCCGTGCGGAACGTGACTCCGGTCGAAGCCATTTGCCCCACGGTGGGCGCCAACTGTCGTTGTATAGGGAACGGCAGTACCTGGGAGGTTAGATAGAGGTGTAGGGACTAGCAGGGAAGCTATCGACAGCGTCCGCAGGCGGGATTGGATACAAGCGAGCATAGCGGGACGCAAGAAGTACCTAGGTTCGGGGCCCTCGCGGGGAGGTAAAGCCCCTACTCCTGCCGGATCTGACTATGTGGGATACACGAGCTACAAGTGCTCCTCGAGCTGTATCTGCTAGCTACTGCCTTAAATGCACTGAGACCAACCCTTTCTACTGAGGCCTTGCCTCTCCTTATATAGGCAGAGAGGCAAAGGTCTCACTGGCTAGTCTGACTGGCGGGCCCCACAGGCGGGTCCTAGCCGACTAGTCATCTACAGTATCCAGTATGGCTTGTCTTATCGGAGTATGAGCAGTATGGCTGTCGTAGGTACAGTGGATGTCGTTAGCGTAGAGGCCTGCTTGTTCCAGCGTCATCCGCAAAGTCTTCGTATGGGCAGGTGGTTGCCGTCTTGTCATCGTCTGCAGCGTACCGTGCACTATCGTCGTCCTGTCTCTCTGATTGGATCCGGCTACGTCGCCGTATCTGGCTGCCTCTTTATGATCCGGCTACTGGATGGTAGCCGGCCCATCCTGTCCTGTCCGGATGCATCTGGTCAGCCGGACGCGATCCGACTGTCCTGTTTCTTATTCGGGTGGGGTACCCGGGGATCATCCCCCTGACAGACGCTGTATGCCAGCTTCTGGTAGTGCGGGTACCACCGTTTCGTTGGCATGAGCACCTCGTTGAGGTAGTAGACTGGGTGCTGCACCCCGTGGACCTTGTTTTCCTTGGCCCGTTCCACCACAAGAACTGTGCTGACCACCTGGTTGGTGGCGGATATGTATAGCAGTAGTGGTTCTCTTTCGCGCGGGGTCACCAATACTGGTGAGGTAGATAGTAGACGCTTGAGGTCTCCGAATGCTTCCTGCGCCTCATTGGTCCATTCGACTGACGAATCGACTGAGCGCCGCAATTCGCCTAGCCAGCTGCTGGACTCCTCTCACGTTTTACGGCTTCTCCATGGCCAGTATGGCTTTTATTTTCTTCAGGTTTGCTTCGATCCCTCTTGCAGAGATGAGATACCCGAGTAGTTGCCCAGATGGTACGCCGAAGGCGCATTTGTCAGGATTGAGCTTGATCCGGTAGCGGTCGATGTTGGCGAAGGTTTCGCGTAAATCGTCGATTAGCGAAGCTTCCTCTTTGGTTTTGATTACGATATTGTCAACATAGACTTGGATGTTGTGACCAAGTTGGTTCTTGAGGCAAGCCTGCATGCACCGCTGATAGGTGGCTCCTGCGTTTTTTAGCCCGAAGGGCATTGTGTTTTAGCAGAACACACCAAAAGGCGTTGTAAACGCCGTTTTCTCTTGATTTTCCTCCTTCATTCGAATCTGATTATAGCCTGAGTAGGCGTTGAGGAAGCAGAGACGCTCACATCCCGCGGTGGAGTCGATGATCTAGTCGATTCGCGGCAGCGGGAAGTGATCCTTTGGGCAGTGCTTATTCAGGGAGGTGAAATCCACACACATCCGTAGGATATCCGTGTCCTTTTTGGGTACCAGCACCGTGTTGGCGAGCCAGGTACTTTCCTTGATCTCGCGTATAAATTTGGCGTCGAGGAGTCTGTTGATCTCCAATCCGACCGCTTTTGCTCTTGGTTCAGACAGTCACCGAATTGTTTGTTTGACTGGCCTTGCGTCTGGGTTGACATTGAGTGCGTGCTCGGCGAATTCCCTGGGGACTCCTAGCATGTCCGCTGGACACCAGGCGAAGATTTCCCAGTGCTCACGGAGGAATTCGACGAGCGCGAGTTCCTATGCGGGACTCAAGTTGTTGGCGATGAGGGTCGTCTTGGCCGGGTCCGATGGGTGGACCTAAACTTTCTTCGTGTACACCGACGATCGAAGGACAGGTCGGGTGAACTTGGCCGGCTCAGGGGAGGCACACTGTTGTATGTCGACTCCTTCAATCTTGCGTGTTCTTCCTGCATGCCGAAGGACAGGGAAATTCTATCAAATTCCCTGTCGCAGCTATCGGACCTCTCGAAGCTCCCGTTGATTGTGATGATGCTGTTTGGGCCTGGCATTTTCACCTGTAGGTAGGCGTAGTGTGGTGCTGCCATGAACCTGGCGAACGTGATGCGTCTGAGGATGCAGTGGTACTGTGAGGGCCAGTCGACGACTTCGAAGTCGATGCGTTCACGTCGGAAGTTTTCTGGCGTGTCGAAGATGACGTCGAGGTTGATTTTGCCTAGGGGATATATGCCCTTGCCCGGAATGATGCCGTGGAATGTCGTGTCCGAGGCCTCCAGGCAGGTCAGAGAGATTCGCATTGCTCGCAAGGTACTTGCGAACATGTGGTTAATGCCACTTCCTCCGTCCATGAAGACACGACTCATGTCGAAGCCTCCAATCTGTGCCTCGAGTACGAGGGGACAATGGCATGGGCGAGGTACTTGGCGTGGGTGGTCGCGCTTGTCGAAGGTGATGCAGGAGTCACTTCCACTGAGGTACTCAGTGGTGGATGGTGGTGAGTTTATCGCCAAGTTGACTTGGCGAGTGATGTCCTTCTGCACCCGATTTGAGGGCGTCCCTTTTGGATCATCATGTTGCCCACGGCCCGTGGGTATGACCCGCCGCCTTGATTGTGGACCGATGCGGCCCCGGGTGGTGGCACTCCAGGTGGTGGTGGAGGAGCTCCATGTGCCACAATGCCTGGGGCGACTCCGTAGCCCCTGTTGACTGCGTCGTGATTCATCCGAGCCAAACCCTCGTGGAGCTTGAGGAAATCGCGGCAGTCCTTGAGAAGGTGGCTGGATTTCTTCTGGCCGTCGTGCTTGTCGATGTAGAAGTGCACGTTGCACAGCCTAGACAGTTTGTCCTCGATTTTTGTCGTGGGTGCCTCTTCGCGACTGTGGTGCTGCCATACCTGCGTGGTTTTCCCGGAGTCGCGGGGTCCACCGCTGTGATAGCCGATGTTGCGGTTGTCTTCGCGCCTATCGGCGTAGCCAGCGGCGACCATGTTGGCATCGTCGCGATCATCATAGATGCGCATTCGACGCTTTCTTCGGCGGTCGCGTCTGCGTTCGAGTTCTGCTTCGTCGTCGGAGTGAACGCGGTTTTTCACCGAGTCTTCTCCATCTGCCCACCGATTCGCGATTTCCATCAGGTGGTCAATTGTTTTGGGCTTCGAGCAGCCCAGCTCCTCCCTGAGCTCAATGTGGCGAACGCCGCTGTTGAATGCGTCGATTGCACGCTCCTCCGAGATATTTTCTGTAGAGTTCTTGATGATGGACCACCAATGGATGTACGAGCGTAGCGATTCGCCCGACCTTTGCTAGCAGCACCTCAGTTCTTCAATTGACGCGGGCCTTTTGTAGGTGCCCTTGAAGTTGCGCACAAAGCTGTAGACCAGCTCTTCCCAGCTGTGAATGGATCCGCATGTGAGGTTGTTGAGCAATGCTCGGGCGGCGCCCTGCAGCTGTAGCTGCAGGCATTGCATGGCCGTGCTTCGACTCCCGCCATGGAGCCTGACGGAGGAGATGTGGTCCTCCAACCAGATTTTCGGGTCCTGCAGGCCGTCAAATTTTGGGTTCTCTGATGGGAGCTTGAACCCCTTGGGCATTCGCTTTTGTCTGATGGCCCTGCTGAAGCATCTGGCGCCACAGAGCTCCACGCCTTCGTCCTCTGAGCTAGTGGAGTGGGCACGTCGTGCCCTTTACTTGTCGATTTTGCGCTGCGTGATGTCATCATGCGCATTGTAGTCGTGGTCGTGTCACCGTGAGCAGCGACGTCGAGACAGATCTGACTATCGTCGCTGGACGAGGGTGAGGAATAGCGTTTTTCCAGAGCCTTGCTTTTCTTCGGCTCCGGCGGTAGTTCTTTGTCGAGAGCAGCTTCGATTAACCCTAATCCTGCGATCGTAGATCGGTGCATAGCGGCTCGGGGATCTCCAGCCGGCGGCTGGTTGTTGAGGAGGTACATGGTGGCCGCTGTCACCACTGCTTGCGGCGTCTTTGGGACCATGTTGCCCCAGTTGTGGACTATCATAGAGCTGAAGTCGAGGACTTTTGCAGCTTCTATGCGCTCCTGCTCGGTGAGGTGGGCCATTCGAGATCGCCTGTTGTTGGCCACGTACTCGTTGCCCTTGGAGGAGGATCGTCCGTGGGAGGAGAGCCCGACCCTTCAAAGACTCGACTCATCTGCCGCCTTTTTATGCGCTTCGAGTTGCGCGACCATTTGTAGCTGGCGTCTGTACTCCTCCTTTAGTAGCCAATGGTAGCCCATCAGCATTTCCTGCGATGTGCCTAGACGCAGAGGGTTGCCTCGCAGAGCTTCTCGGCAGCGGGCCCACTCGAGATCATTGAGCCTGATCATGACACGTTCGCTAGTGTGTTCGTTCACCATGGTTGGAGGCTCGACTTCCCCTCCATTGTTGACGGGCGTGCCATTTCCACCGTTTGGGGGGCGACCATTGGGAGGTCTACCATTAGGTATGCCACTGTTAGGCGGATCGGTGCCAGATCCATTGCCACCGTTTTCGCGATTGGCGGTGGAGTCGCCAGTGTTAATGATGGCGCACATGAAGTGGTTGGGGGAGCTATTGCTCCCGCAACTTTCGGATCCGGAGCCGTAAACCCCATCTTCCGTTGCTAGGCCGCCTAGATCAGATCCCAGACTGCTGTCGCTATCCGTGCTTTCAGCTGTTGCTGAGTTGTTGAGCTCGCTGAGGGCGCCGATTGGTGGCGGGAACCACGATGCTGGAGCAATCGCGGATGCCGTTGGATGGTCAGGCATGCGAAGCGTGCCCATCTGACCAACTTGGAAGCGGAAGCTCCCGATCGCCAGGCTGATTCCATCGCACACGGACTCGAAAGACGGGCAAGTGGCAGGCGTCTGGACGGTGAAGTCGAACGCGCTGAAGAGCTGGCGAATCTCCGCTGTTGCAGAGTTGTAGATCGCGGTTGATGAGGCCTAAGAAGCCACAACATCAGCACACCTAATGCCCATAGACGGAGCCAATTGACGAGGGTTTAACTCGTCAATGCCCATTGTTATGGACTTGGATTTTGGAGAAGGAGGGAGCGCTGGAAGCATCAATAAGCTAGCAAACAAGCACACATGGACGCACGGTTTACCCAGGTTCAGGCTTTGTAGAGGTCCCTACTCTTGCTTGTCTTCTCTTGGAATTAACGAAGGAATCGAAGATTACAGGGGTGCACAGATGCAATCTAGCGAGAGTTGTGGAAACTAGGGTTGCGTGTGTCCTCCTCGCCGCCCCTTCCTAGCATTTATATAGATAGGATAGGTCTCGGGTGGCAGGTCGAGTCGGTTATAGATTAGGGTTTTCCCTTTTAAACTTTCTATCTTTAAACTTCTCCTTGTCTCGCAAGTAATCGAGAGTCTGTGGGCCACTCGAAGTCTTTATTGGGCCGTGGCAATGCTGTGGGCTTCCACCGTATCTGGACCGTATATACCAAACTCGAGTACCTGCAGGGTATACCCATGTCACCTTCACTGCCTCATCACCATCCACACACACCCCAGCCGGCTGATCTCTCCCTCGTCCACAACATGGCGCTTCCCACGTGCGTCGACCTGCCTTGTCGTTCCATTTCACACTCTGCAAAGTAGAAGCACCAAGCACACTCCCAACACGCTGGTTCGAAAGTGTGAGAAGCATTTTTTGTGTGTGAAGCGAGTATAGTAGTACGAAGGGCTGGGTATGGCTCAGTTGCTCACTCGAGAAGGACCTGACTGCTTTTCGTTGCTTAACTTTAGGGCCCTTTGTGCTAAATTATTAGACCTCTATGTAATTTTCTCTTTTTTGAGGTCTTCGATGTAAACCATACTCGCTCCCACCGACCGTGTCAAATTTTAACTACAATTCAGCGCGATAGATAAATTCCTCTTAAAATTTTCGAAAAAACTTTTGAAGCTAACCAGGAATTAAGTACATAAAACCACCGAAAAGCTTTTTCATAAAACTTCCAACGGGACCTACAATTTACTTGTAGTTCAAATTTGACCTGATTTCAATAAATTGGCACAGAGTCTCATTCGAGTCGGCAGAGTTAGCTAGGAAGTTTTAATATTCAAAAAACATGGGAAAATCGAGAATGTTCTTTCCTAATAGTTGGAAACTCATACCGATGGCATTATTTACTATAAGAAGATGCACTCATCTACCTTCGAAAAGACAATTAATCCAAGAGCAATCTATCAGGCTTACTTGTAGCTCAAGTTTGATCTAATTTCGTTAAGTTGTTAAGATGCATATTCCTAGCAAGAAGTTGAACCTGTTGTCAAAATTTCAAAACCTTTACTATATTTATGCACGCAAAAAAGATTATGTTTTCTCTCTCCTTAACTGCCTCGTCACCATCCACGCACACCCCGGTAGGCTGATATGTCCCTCGTCCACAATGTGGCGCTGCCCACACGTGCGTCGACCTGCCTTGTCGTTCCATTTCACACCCTACGAAGAGGAAGCACCAAGCACACCCCCAGTTCGAAAGTGTGAGGAGCTTTTTTCTGTGTGTGAAGCGAGTAAAGTAGAGAAGGGTACATATGGCTCAGTTGCTCACTCGAGAAGGACGCGACTACTTTTCCTTGCTTAAATTTAGGGCCATTTGTGCTAAATTTATGGACCTTTATGTAATTTTCTATTTTTTGAGGTCTTCGATGTAAACCGTAATCGCTCCCACCAACCGCGTCAAATTTTAACTATAAGTGAGTGTGATAGATAGTTTCCTATTAAAAGTTTTGCAAAAAACTTTTGAAGCTAACCAAGAATTCGGTACATCAAAAACCACCGAAAAGCTTTTTCGTAGAACTTCCAAAGCAACCTACAACTTACTTGTAGTTCAAATTTGACCTAATTTCGATAAATTGGAATAGAGTCTCATTCAAGTTGGCAGAGTTAGGTAGGAAGTTTTAAAATTCGCAAAACATGGGAAATTCGAGAATGTTCTTTCCCGATAGTTGGAAACTCACACCAATGACATCGTTTATTAAAATAAGATGCACCCATCTACCTTCGAAAAGACAATTAATCCAAGAGTAATCTATCATGCTTACTTATAGCTCAAGTTTGACCATTTCGGTAAGTTGTCAAGATGAAGATTCTTAACAAGAAGTTGAACCTATTGTCAAAATTTCAGGACCTTTACTATATATATGCGCGAAAAACAAATTATGTTTTCTCTCTCCTTCACTGCCTCATCACCATCCACACACATCCCGACCGACTGATCTTTCCCTCGTCTACAACATGGCGCTGCCCACGTGCGTCGACCTGCCTGGTCGTTACATTTCACACCCTGCAAAGAGGAAGCACCAAGCACACCCCAGCATGCTCGTTCGAAAGTGTGAGAAGCGATTTTCTCTGTGTGAAGCGAGTACATTACTACGAAGGTCTAGGTATGGCTCAGTTGCTGAGAAGGACCCAACTCCTTTTCCTTGCTTAACTTTAGGGCCCTTTATGCTAAATTTATGGACCTCTATGTAATTTTCTCTTTTTTGAGGTCTTCGATGTAAACCGTACTTGCTCCCACGAACCGTGTCAAATTTTAACTACAAGTAAGCACGATAGATTCCTATTAAAATTTTCCAAAAAACTTTTGAAGCTAACTAGGAATTCAGTACATTGAAAACCACCGAAAAGCTTTTTCATAAAACTTCCAAAGCAACCTGCAATTTACTTCTAGGTCAAATTTGACCTAATTTCGGTAAATTGGCATAGAGTCTCATTCAAGTCGACAGGGTTAGGTAGGAACTTTTAATATTCACAAAACATGGGAAAATCGAGAATGTTCTTTCCTGATAGTTGGAAACTCACACCGACGTCATCATTTACTAAAAGAAGATGCACCCATCTACCTTCGAAAAGACAATTAATGTAAGAGCAATCTGTCACACTTACGTGTAGCTCCAGTTTGACCTAATTTCGTTAAGTTGTCAAGATGCAGATTCTTAGCAAGAAGTTCTACCTATTATCAAAATTTCAAGACCTTTACTATATATTCACGCAAAGCAAATTGTGTTTTCTCTCTCCTTCACTACCTCGTCACCATCCACACACACCCCGGCCAGCTGATCTCTCCCTCTCGTCCACAACGTGGCGCTGCCCACGTGCGTCGACCTGCTTGTCGTTCAATTTCACACCCTTTGAAGAGGAAGCACCAAGCACATTGATTCGAAAGTGTGAGGAGTGTGTGTGAAGCGAGTACAGTAGTACGAAGGATATGACAAAGTTGCTCGCTCGAGAAGGACCTGATTGCCTTTCCTTGCTTAACTTAATTTAGGGCCCTTTGTGCTAAATTTATGGACGTCTATGTAATTTTCTCTTTTTTGAGGTCTTCAATGTAAACCATAGTCGCTCCCGCTGACCGTGTCAAATTTTAACTACAAGTAAGCGCGATAGATAGATTCCTATTATAATTTTCCAAAAACCTTTTGAAGCTAACTAGGAATTTAGTACATCGAAAACCACCGAAAAGATTTTTCGTAAAACCTCCAAAGCAACCTACAATTTACTTGTAGTTCAAATTTGACCTAATGTCAATAAATTGGCATAGAGTGTCATTCAAGTCGACAAAGTTAGCTAGGAAGTTTTAATATTCACAAAACATGGGGAAATCGAGAATGTTCTTTCCTGATATTTGGAAACTCACACCGACGGCATCATTTACTAAAAGAAGATGCACCCATCTACCTTCGAAAAGACAATTAATCAAGAGCAATCTATCATGCTTACTTTAAGATCAAGTTTGACCTAATTTCGGTAAGTTGTCAAGATGTAGAATCTTAGCAAGAAGTTGAACCTATTGTCAAAATTTCAGGACCTTTACTATCTATATGCATGCAAAAAAATTGTGTTTTCTCTCTCCTTCACTGCCTCGTCACCATCCACACACACCCCGGCCAGCTGATCTCTCCCTCGTCGACAATGTGACGCTGCCCACGTGCGTTGACCTGCCTTGCTTGTCGTTCCATTTCACACCCTGCGAAGAGGAAGCACCAAGCATACCCCCAGCAGGTTGGTTCAAAAATTTGAGGAGCATTTTTTTGTGTGAAACAAGTACAGTAGTACGAAGGGTATGGCTTAGTTTCTCACTCGAGAAGGACCCAAATGCTTTTCCTTGCTTAACTTTAGGGCCCTTTGTGCAAAATTTATGGACCTCTATATGTAATTTTCTCTTTTTGAGGTCTTCGATGTAAACCGTACTCCCACATATCGTGTCAAAATTTAACTACAAGTAAGCGCGATAGATAGATTCCTCTTAAAATTTTCCAAATAGCTTTTGAAGCTAACTAGGAATTCAGTACATCAAAAACCACCGAAAAGATTTTTCGTAAAACTTCAAAAAGCAGCCTACAATTTACTTATAGTTCAAATTTGACCTAATTTTGATAAATTGGCACAGAGTCTCATTCAAGTCAACAGAGTTAGCTAGGAAGTTTTAAAATTTGCAAAAATGGGAAAATCAAGAATTTTCTTTCCTGATATTTGGAAACTCGCACCAACGACATTGTTTACTAAAAGAAGATGCACTCATTGCTGACTCGTGTATTAACGAGCTCGTTGGGGAACCCCAAGAGGAAGGTATGATGAGCACAGCAGTAAGTTTTCCCTTAGTAATGAAACCAAGGTTATCAATCCAGTAGGAGCAAGGAAACACCTACAAGGTGTTGCTAGCTCGACTTTGGCAGGGCGCACTACCGGCGCCAGCAGCAACGTGGAAATCTGCACAACACAACCATAAAACTTTGCCCCCAACTTACAGTAAGGTTGTCAATCTCACCGGTTTTGCTGAAAACAAAGGATTAAGCGTATTGTATGGAAGAAAGTAATAGTTTGTAGAAAGTAAACAGAAAGCACTAAACAGTTGTAGATCGATGATAAAAGAAAGGACTAGGGTCCATAGTTCACTAGTGGTGGCTCTCCTTAAGATAGATGACATGTTGGGTGAACAAATTATAGTGGGGAAACATCAAGAAAGAAATACATGCATATAATAATCATCTTGACTCCTTTGAGATTCGATTGGGCATTACAACATTATACATAGACCGTAATCCAACTGCATCTATGACTAATAATCCACCTTCATGTTATCATCTGAACCCCCTCCAGTATTAAGTTGCAAGCAATAGATAATTGCATTACGCATTGCGTGTAAAGTAAACAATACAATTGTTCTATGAATAAAGGATTGCTGTTTTCTCCCTAGTAGCAACAACACATCTAGTACCTTAGAGATTTCTGTCAATTCCCTAGATTACTAGAGGCATGAACCCACTATCGAGCATAAATACTAACTCTTGGAGTTGCTAGCATCAACTTGGCCAAGATAGCTACTAACAACGAAAAGCATGCAAGATCACAAATAACAAAGACATGATAGAATCAATAATCAATCTGAAATAGCATCTCAATATCCATAGGATCCCCGTAAACACAACATGTAGAATTACAAATAGAAGATCTTAATCATAAACGGAGCTCACAAGACCTAAACATGATAGCACAAAGGAGAAGAACCAGCCATCTAGCTACTACATGGACCCGTAGTCCAAGGATGAACTACTCACACATCACACTGGAGGCTTGCATGGTGATGAAGAAGGCCTCCAGGGTGAATTCTCCCCTCCGGCAAGGTACCGGGAAGAGCTTCAAATCCCTCCCGATCTAGGGATGGAGATGACGGCGGCTACAGACTCTTTCATGGAATTTTGATCGGGTACTTAGGGTTTCTGTATCGGAGGCATCTTATAGGCGAAAGGTGAGGCCGAGGGGTGCAGGTGGCGCACCACCACCCTAAGCGGGCAGCTGGCCGCGGCCAGTGTGGTGCCCTTGGCCCCTCTTCGTTTCGTATTTTGGCTCCGTGTCCCCCTCGGTGAAAAACTGACTTTGTCTTTTGTCCTGTCCAATTTCGAGAATATTCATTTTCTGACTTTCCTGGAACCAAAAACAGCAGAAAATAGGCAGCTGGCACTGTGGCATCTTGTTAATAGGTTAGTCTCAGAAAGTGTATAAAAAGTACTCCAAAGTGTGGACAAAACATAAGAAAGTAGATAAAAACCAAGCATGGAATATCAAAAATTATAGATATGTTTGCAACGTATCAACATCCCCAAGCTTAACTCCTGCTCGTCCTCGAGTAGGTAAGTGATAAAAAGAAAGAATAATTTTTTAGGTGACATGCACCATCATAAACTTGATCAAAGTATTTGTAAAACATTGATAGCTGGGATCATAGTACTTCAACATAACATGAAAGATAAAGTTCTAACAATAAGACATAGCAACTATGTTGCAACATGAAAAGGCACAAACAAAAGATTCATGAATAACAATGCTTTGCATGACGTTTGTTTGTTTCACATAAAGAAAACATAGCATAGTGGCATTCATCTTGTCCCTCATAGAGTAGCAAACATAAATGCATAGGACACCTTCAAAGTTCATAAGAGTGACTAGATACAAATAGTTTAAGAACAAGCAATATCAACATTATGCATCAATCAACAAGTCTTGGGACAATGCACATAGAACTAAGAATGGACACTATGCTCTCAAAGTAGGTGCATAAAGATATAAGGTGGAGACTCAACATAAAAGTAAAAGAAAGGCCTTCATAGAAGGAAGTAGGGAATCAGGTTTCATAAAGAGCTTCCAAAAATTATGGTACTTATTATCTTTCAGCTCTCACTGCCCCTATCATAAGCATCTTTAGGTGATTAAGGTTAAAGTGACACAACTAAGAGGATATGATTGACAAGTTATAAGTTGAAATCTCATGCCCCTTACTTACGAAGACCGATCCTCATGCTACTCAACTTTAGTCACAAGTAAGCTCTTGTCATTGTAAGTACATATGTATCATAGAGAACTGCCAACGGGGTACCCCTTGCACATGATACAGGATCTATCCCATAATAAAATGACAAGGCGAGCAGACAATGAGCATCTTAGCGATCTTTTTATTTGCTATTTGCATAGGTTTTTATTGAGGATGCTTCATAGAGTGCTCATTATGGTTATGCTGCAAGTTTCCATAATGATTAGGCATGGCTTAGGCTAGCGGCCCAAGCGTTTCTCTAACACAAATACAAACTCCATGATCTTACAAGTTCCCCTTTTATTTCACACCGCCAGGATCCATAAGCAAAAGAACATGATATCAACTGGGTACAATGTACAAGTGCAATGTTGAAAGCGTTCCCCATGATACATGGTTCTGCTAACTTCAACTTATAAAGCGCAAGCATATACGCAACAAAGATGGACGCAATGGTTCAAGTTTATTAAGTGCAAGAAAGTAAAGTGTGCCATCAAGTTCATGAGAGCTTTAATCACTAATTTTCACATAACAAGTTTAATTCGGAAGGTAGATAAAAACATGAATATACTTGGAATAGCAAATGCTAATAGGTAGGTATGGTGTACTCTTTGGAATAACTTGGTTTTGGGAGTTGGATGCATGAGTGGAACTCATACTTGGTTATGGAGGCTAACAAAAGACTGGGAGCGACCAACTAAGAGAGCAATAATGGCCATAATCATGCAGAGCGACAAAACATCATTAATCAAAGCATAAAGTGATACTACAAGTCGAAAACTAAAGGATCATAAAGGCTATGGTGACTTGGGATAGTCATAACATGGTGTGAGCATGCGCCAAGTCAACCCAAATAAAGCATCAAAGGAGAATACCACAATTCTATGCTTTAATATGCTAAAACAACGCATGATTCTTCCAAGGCTCATTAAGCAATCTCAATTGTTTATAACAAGTCATGCTACATCAAAGATCACTAAGCATAAAGCCAAAACAATATCAAGCATGGCATGACAAAGCATAGGCCACAGTCAAAACCAAGCTCTCTTTACCACTTAAGCATGAACTATTCCTACTCTTTTCCAATCCAAACCAAACTATTTGAAAACCAATGCATGAAAGAGGGGGTCCAACCAATTTATTCAGAAAACTAAGAAAACCAAGCAAATGAAAAACCAAAACGAAAAAGAAAAAGAAGATGCACCAAGAACAACACAACTATTCATGAAACAATAAAAATGAAGTGTTTGGAAGAAACCTGGGATTTTTATTGATGAAGAAGGGGATGCCTTGGGCATCCCCAAGATTTGTCGCTTGTACCTCTTGGATATTTCTTGGGGTGACACGGGGTGGCATCCCCAAGCTTGAGCTTTAGTCCATTCTTCATCTCATTACATCATTCTCTCCATACACCTGAAATTTTTTCTTCATACACAACTTCACACAATCTTTATTAGCAACATTAGTACACTCAAGCTAATACGTCTTTGGGTTCAGTTTCAACACCAATAAAACTTCCATTAAAACACAAGCTACTGAAGCACTTCCCTCAAAAAGCTCAATTCCCCAAAAGAACTCAAAAAGGAACCAACAAGAAGCAAATGCAAATAATGGCAGAAATCTGTCAAAACAGACTAGCAGGTAAAAACCAATTTTTTCGAAGACCTTCTGTTGCTCAAATCAAAAAGTGTTGAACTAACGAAAGTTATATAACAACCTGGGGCAGAAGCACAAAAATTCAGGCCTCAAAACAACGTACAGAGATTTTACACGAAATTTTACGGTGAAGTACAGAAATCTGTTTTGGGACAGCAACTTTCCCAATCATTACTTCTCTCTCATTAGAGGTTACTCTTGGCACAAAAAGCAAATAAAAAGGATAAGGAGCGGTTATTACAGAGGTAATAACTTCCAAAATCATCTAAAACTTTTGGGTTATCTCCCAATAAGTACTTTTCTTTAACGCCTTTAAGTTGGGCATGATAGTTTGAGAAGATGCTCACATAAGAAATATGAATTGAAGTAAAAGAGAGCATCAAGAAGTAAATTCAAAACACATTTAAGTCTAACCCACTTCCTATGCATAGGAATCTTGTATGCAAATAAATTTTCAAAGAACAAAGTGACAGGCATAGGAAGATAAAACAAGAGTAACTTCAAAACTTTCAGCATATAGAGAGGTGTTTCATACCATGAAAACTTCTACAAACATATTTTCCTCTCTCATAATAATTTTCAGTAGCCTCATGAATAAACTCAAAAATTTAACTATCACATAAAGCATGCCTTTCATGATCTACAAGCACTAGATCTTTATTATAAACATTTTCAAAAGAATCCACAGGAACATGACATTCGTCCTCCTTTGGTAAGCATGGGGGACAACCAAATAATGTAAGGGGTAAAGAGTTACTCTCATTAAAAGGTAGGGATGGGTAGACCCATTCTTCCTCCTCTTGATCATCACTCTCCTCCTCTTTTTCATCCAATGAGCTTCTAGTTTTAGCAATTTCTTCTTCCATAGGCTCCTGCAAGGCATTAGTCTCTTCCATTGGTGGAGAGCATCTATTAAGATATTCAAGAATATAGCCATTTTATACCTTGTAATTATCAAAGCAAAATTTAAGTATATCATCAACCTCATATTTATAAGGTGAATCATCAGTATTTTCAAGCAGGATAGCAAGTTCAAATGCACCCTTCCAAGCAATAAATTCTTCAATTTGTTCCACATCATAAAAGTCATAATTTCCTTTAACATAAGAAGATATGGTAACATTATCATTATACTCACATTGAAAAGGGAGGTGTTTATACCTCCTACAGCAACAAGATTTATCAACGCAATAAGTAACATTATAAGTAGAGCACATGTTTCTAGCAATGGTATTCAATTTATCAATTTGTTCCCATAAGAGTTTCCCTTTTTGTGACAAACAGTGTTCCTTATAATAATATTTTTGTTCTTCCGTGAACCCACCTTGCCAATTAGATTTAGTTTCAAAGAAACCAACCATTGATAGTAAGCATGATAAAGCAAGACAATAACAGACCAACGAAAATACCAACTATAGTAGGAACTAATTGTTTTGTTGTTTTTGATAAAGAAACAAGCAAACAAAGCAAAAATAAACTAAGCAAAACAAAAAACAACAAATTAAAGAGATTGGTTATGAGGAACTCCCCTTGTGAAGATGTTCTTGACTCCCGGCAATGGCGGAAAATATACTAACGACTCGTGTATTAACGAGCTCGTTGGGGAACCCCAAGAGGAAGGTATGATGAGCACAACAGTAAGTTTTCCCTTAGTTATGAAACCAAGGTTATCAATCCAGTAGGAGCAAGGAAACACCTCCAAGGTGTTGCTAGCTGGACTTTGTCAATCTCACCGGTTTTGCTGAAAACAAAGGATTAAGCGTATTGTGTGGAAGAAAGTAATAGTTTGCAGAAAGTAAACAGAAAGCAGTAAACAGTTGTAGATTGATGATAAAAGAAAGGACCGGGGTCCATAGTTCACTAGTGCTGGCTCTCCTTAAGATAGATGACATGTTGGGTGAACAAATTACAGTGAGGCAATTGACAAACATCGAGAAAGCAATACATGCATATACTAATCATCTTGACTCCTTTGAGATTCAATCGGGCATTACAACATTATACATATACCGTAATCCAACTGCATCTATGACTAATAATCCACCTTTAGGTTATGATCCGAACCCCCTCCAGTATTAAGTTGCAAGCAACAAATAATTGCATTACGCATTGCGTGTAAAGTAAATAATATGATTGTTCTATGAACAAAGGATTGTTGTTTTCTCCCTAGTAGCAACAACACATCTAGTATCTTAGAGATTTCTGTCACTTCCCCAGATGACTAGAGGCATGGACCCACTATCTAGCATAAATACTATCTCTTGGAGTTGCTAGCATCTACTTGGCCAAGATAGCTACTAACAATGGAAAGCATGCAAGATCACAAATAACAAAGAAATGATAGAATCAATAATCAATCTGAAATAGCATCTCAATATCCATCAGATCCCCACAAACAGAACATGTAGAATTACAAATAGATGATCTTGATCATGAAGGGAGCTCACAAGATCTAAACATGATAGCACAAAGGAGAAGAACCAACCATCTAGCTACTACATGGACCCGTAGTCCAAGGATGAACTACTCACGCATCACACTAGAGGCTTGCATGGTGATGAAGAAGGCCTCCAGGGTGAATTCTCCCCTCCGACAGGGTGCCGAGAAGAGCTTCATATCCCTCCTGATCTAGGGATGGAGATGACGGCGGCTACAGACTCTTTCGTGGAATTTTGGGGTCCTTAGGGTTTCTATATCAAAGGCAGCTTATAAGAGAAAGGGGAGGCCGAGGGGGTGCCCTAGGTGGCCGCACCACCCCCTGGCGCGGGCCAGGTGGTGTGGCCGCCCCTTGGACCCTCTCTGTCTTGTATTCTGGCTCTGTGTCCCCCTCGGTGAAAAACTGACTTTGGCTTTTATCCCGTCCAATTCCGAGAATATTTATTTTCTGGCTTTCCTGGAAACAAAAATAGCAGAAAATAGGCAGCTGGCACTGTGGAATCTTATTAATAGGTTAGTCCAAGAAAGTGTATAAAAGGTACTCCAAAGTGTGGACAAAACATAAGAAATTAGATAAAAACCAAGCATGGAACATCAAAAATTATAGATACATTTGCAACGTATCACCCATCTACCTTCGAAAAGACAATTAATCCAAGAGCTATTTATCACGCTTACTTGTAGCTGATGTTTGACCTAATTTCATTAAGTTGTCAAGATGCAGAGTCTTAGCAAGAAGTTGAACCCGTTGTCAAAATTTCAGTACCTTTACTATATATATGCATGCAAAACAAATTGTGTTTTCTCTCACCTTCACATGACCTCATCACCATCCACACACACCTCGGCCTGCTGATCTCTCCCTCGTCCACAACGCGGTGCTGCCCATGTGTGTCGACCTACCTTGTCGTTCCATTTCATACCCTGCAAATAGGAAGCACCAAGCACACCCCCAGAACGCTGGTCTAAAAGTATGAGGAGCGTTTTGTGTGTGTGAAGCAAGTATAGTAATAAGAAGGGTATGGCTGAGTTGATCGCTCGAGTAGGACCCGACTGCTTTTCCTTGCTTGAATTTAGGGCCCTTTGAGCTAAATTTATGGACCTTTATGTAATTTTCTCTTTTTTGAGGTCTTCGATGTAAACCGTAGTCCCACCGATCGTGTCAAATTTTAACTACAAGTAAGCACGATAGATAGTCTCTTGAAATTTTCCAAAAACCTTTTGAAGCTAACCAAGAATTTAGTACATCGAAAACTATCGAAAAGCTTTTTATTAAAACTTCCTAGCTTATAGACAAATTCTGCCATATACATAGGTGATACCCTAATACTAGTATGAAAATAGAATATGTAATAGTAAATAATATGTCTGGTCAAACTGACATGACGAGACTGTGCTACGCTAAGAAGTGACATGTTTAATTTATTGCACAGGGGTGCGTTAGTATATCACGCATTCACGCTAGCCGGCGTCCTTGGTGCAGTCGCTTCCTATAGCAGAAGAAAAGAAAAAAAACTCTTTCAAAGAGCCATCCCATCTTCTCCATATCCATTTAGTTTATCCCACTCGACGATGCCGCCTGGCCGCATCTCTGGCGCGCGCTTCACACATTTTACTCGCCATCTTGCCCGCTGCATCACTCCCTCCAGGCCACTAGCCCTCTCCTTCAAAAACCACCAACAACTCTACATAGATCCACCCTCGCCCCCAATCTGTCCAGACACGATGGCATATTCGAGGTGGGACCCACGACACTGTGGTTAGAGCAAGGTCGATGATGACGTATTCAACAAAATCACTATGCGTCTAGACACTACCAGCGCCATTTGGCTGGACACATGCTCCAAGGAGCTGTACCGCCAGGTCACTAGCGGAAAAGGTAGCAGATGCCCCAACGACTGCTGTTGTTCATTGATCTCCTACAATGACCTGTCGTACCTGTAGTTTCCACGGAGTTACCTGCAAGCTTCTCAAAATGTCGTCGGAATTCCCCCTGGATTACAAGTATATCAACCAAGAGTGAGTTAACACATATAAATCTTCTTGTGATGATTCTAATATGAATATATGTAATGTCGTACTAATTAATTACTTTATGTTGGTGATATACCCAATTGGTATGGGTTGTCCAGCCAAATATGTCTTCACGTTCAATGCTTGCTGCTGCAGTCCCGTGGAACTGCGTGGTGCCTGGCTACGAGTTTGCCACAATGTCGTTTGTGCTCCACTCCCACCTCAGAGAAGCCCACTCCACGAGGTTGCACATTTTTCACTACGGTAGGACAGGAAGGTACATCTCTAAGCCGATGCCAGCACCGGGCTCGCAAAATGTAGATATCAGGGTAACCGGGGATGATGGCATGGTGTTCTGCATGCTATTTGACGGGCGCGGGGAAGTCATCTTGATATCCGTCATGTGCTTCAGGCCGGCGGCGCGCTTGTCGCCATAGTACATTGTGAAGTTCAGCTCTGCACATCCAAATGTCTTGTGTTAGAAGGTATTCTATGTGAAGCCTAAAGCCACTTGCTCTTTGTCAGTTTGTCGGTCTAATTTGGTCGCTCGTCATCGGAATCGACTATCAGAGTTCAGCCTGGAATACAAGATTCGTATCGACAAGATTCTTTAGAGAATAACACATCTTAATCTTCTTATAATGATCCTAACTTGAACACATGTACTCCTCAACAAGATTTTTCTTATCATTTTGGGACATGTGGTTCCTAGCTTAAGGTAGTTCTAAGTATTTTGTATGGAGTTCTGCTACTGCTAATCTATTTTGTAGTAGGAGCAATACCTATGTACGGGTACTTGTTCAGACCGACGGATTGAGTGCAGAATATGGTCTCCCTTTCCTTTTGAATCATGGCCTTGCTACATCTACCGAATTTCAATGTCTTCATTGTTGAATCTATCAGTTCCTTTGGTCATTATCTATACTGCTAAATCAGTCACTTTGAAATGGTGCTAAATCTGTCAAGTGCTGCTTATTATGAACTGGGAAGCTGTTGATATTTTTGTCTTATTTAGTAGTGTTGAATCTTTCAAATGCTAGTAAATTTGTCAAATGTTCTGTTGCTGTTATTACTAAAGTATTTTTTAGAACTAATAGTGATGTATTGGTACTTGTTTAGATCAATACCAGTAGATGGTCTTGCTCTTCTTTTGGAACATGGATAGAATATGGTCTCTCTTTCCTTTTAAATTATGGCCTTGCTACATCTATTGAATTTTAGTGTCTGTATTGTTAAATCTGTCAATTCTTTTGGTCATTATCTGTACTGCTAAATCGGTCACTTTGAAATGCTATTGAATCTATCAAGTGTCGCTGATTATGTATTTGGAATCTATTGATATTTTTCTGTTTAATTTAGTGCTACTGAATCTTTCAAATTCTAGTGAATCTGTCAAATGTTCTGTCACTTTTATTACAGTACTAAAGTATTTTGTAGAACTAATACTGACGTACTGGTACTTGTTTAGATCAAGGGCAGTAGATGGTCTTACTGTTCTTTTGAAACATGTCCTTGTCACAATCTAGATGAGGCTTGGGGCATTTTTGGTTGCATATGTGGGTCACACAATCATTGATGTGAGTAGAAGGTATGCATAGAAAAGCAGGCTTGATCATCAGTTTTGCTTGCTCCAATGATTGAGTGTGTTTGGAGAAAAGCGACTGATCCCATGCCAAGGTTTTTAGTGCTGAAACAAGAATTGATTCTCGTCGTCTTGCTATGAATTTTAGACTCTTTATTGCCAAATCGGTCACTTTGAAATGCTGCTGAATATGAACTAGTAACATGTCGTTATTTCACCAAGCATGATGCAATTTAGGCCATGGGTTGTTGCCTTTCTAGAAGTTTCATCAATTTTAGCAGGCTTGCCAAACTTTGCAAAGGGGTATCTTTCTAGAAAGTTCATATAAAGTTTAGTATCTTGGTATTTTGGTATGAAGTACTGAAAAACATAAGTGACTCAACTTACAACTACTCTGTCTATCTGATGTGAATATAGACAAAGTTGAGGCCATTAGAATACGAACTGGAGGGAGTATTATAAAAATGGAAGAAGTAAATAAATCATCTCTCAATTCTAATAACTGAGATGTGATGAGAGAACACTCCATGGCAGCGTGCCAGTCTAGAGTAGCTATAGTACTCCCTACTCCATAACTCTAGTCGATGTCCTCAATGCAGTACGTCCGGTAGAAGACAACCGAAGGAGCACGAAAAAACCCCTCCTTCAAAGAGCCATCCCCAACTCCGTGACGCCGCATTTGGATCTACTTGAGCGTGCACTTCACATATTTTTCTCCCATCTCACCCGCAGCATTGATCCTTCCAGGCCGCCACCCCTCTCCTCCAAATAAGCCCAACAGTCATACATATACCCGTTCTTGCTCCCAATCCATCCGGACATGATGACTGTGGATTCAAGGCACAACCGGTTGAACGACGTCTGGACGAAGGTCGGTGACAACGTCTTCAACAAAATATCTATGTGTCTAGACACGACCAGTGTCGTTTGGCTGGCCGCATGCTCCAAGGAGCTGTACCACCAAGTCGCTGGCGGAAAAGGTAGTAGATGCCCCAACGACATCTGCTAGACTTTGGTTTCCTACAAGGACGTCTACAACCACAAGATTGCGTGCAACTACCGTCGGTGTGTCTGCACGGAGCCACGATGCAAGTTCACCGGCATCAAGAAAGTGTTAATCGAGCACCTCATATCTTCCCACTCGATGACGGTGCTCAGGTATAGCCCCAAAAAATGGGACCCATCTGTGTCGGTTCGTGCATCGGGCTCGCTAAGAGCTGAGGTCATCAGCATCGGGAAGGAGGGCAAGCTGTTCGTAGCCCAAATTGACGGGCATAACATCGACTTGCTCCTGTCCGTCAGGCCAATCAGGTCGGCAACATTGGTCTTGTTCGCTAGTTAGGCCGGTCGGGGCGGTACGAGGTGAGGTTTTAGTCGATGGTCTTGTTCGCTAGTTTCAATCAGTTTGTAGTAACGAGGTCATCTGAGACAATGATTAGGCCATCGCCGGCCAACACCGCGCAGGAAGTGCTCATGTCTTTTTTGTCGAAGCCACAGCTTTACTGGCATAGTATTGAACCTGTCGTTAGACAAGATTCAATGGTGAGATATCACATCTTAATCCTCTTGTGATGATCCTACTATGTGTGTATGTAATGTTGTACTAATTAGCTAGTTTATGTTGATGGCAGATTCCCTTTATAATTGGAATTGCCGAAATTAACGATCTCAAATTTTCTGGTTTGTCGTATGAATTTTACATGTATGTTGCAGACCTAGAGGCTGACAGGTGACAGTGAAACGAGAGACGCGTCCTAGGCAAGAAATCAAGCACGCAGCCCGATCAACACTTTGACACGCTAAAGCATTCTGTTTTCTTCGAGTACGTAAGATGGGACATGTAGTGGTTCCTAGCTTACCGTAAACTTGTAGTTCTACACTTCTACTAAGTATTTTGTATGGAGTTCAGCTACTGGTAATCTATTTTGTAGTAATACCTATGTACTGGGACTTGTTCAGATCGAGTGGAGAATATGCATGGTCTCGCTTTCCTTTTGAAACTTGGCCTTGTCGCATTGTTGTACATCGATTGAATTTCAATTTTGGCATTGCTGAATCTGTCAATTCTTTTGGTCATTTTCTGCCACTGTTGAATTGGCCACTTTAAATTGCTGCTGAATCTGTCAAGTGCCGCTGAATGTGAACTGGAAACCTGTAAGATACTTTTCTAGTCTTATTTTGCACTGCCGAATCTCTCAAATGCTACTGAATATGTCAAATTTTCCGTCGTTGCTTTTACTAAAGTATTTCGTAGAGCTAATACTAATGTACTGGTACTTGTTTAGATCAAGGGAAGTAGATGGCCGGTCTTTAATTTGTTTTGAAACATGGCCTTGTCACAGTCTAGATGAGGCTTGGGAATTATTGGTTGTATATATGTTGGACACATATGCATTGGTGTAAGAACGAGGTATGCACACAAACACAGACTTGATCGTATGTTTTGCATTCTCCAATGATGCAGTGTGTACGGAGAAAAGGGCAAATTCATCATGCACCAAGGTTTTTAGAGCTGAAACAAGAACTGATTATCTCTGTACTGCTATTGAATTTCAGTGTCTGTATTGCTGAATCGGAAACTTTGAAATGCTGCTGAATCTGTCAGGTGTGGCTGATTACAAATTAGGAATCTGTCAATATTTTTCTATCTTATTATGTACTTCTGAATCTTTTAAATGCTAGTACAGAATCTGTCAAAAGTTTTGTCGTTGCTAAATAGTTATTTGCACTATAGCTTTTGCCTTTCTATCGTTGGATCCGTTGGATGTGTGTTTTGGACAAATATGAGAGGAGTAAAGATACAACGTGATTTCACCAAGGGATGTCATAGGGTACCAGTCCAGTTTTGGCACCGGCGGAGGGCGTGTCCATGGTTCTTTTGACTTTTCGCATGAATATCTGTCAGAATAATTATCACTTTTTCCACCTCGCTCTGCCAGGTTTTTGTTTCGAATACGGCCAAGCCACATCAAAATGCAATTTTCATTAACGCGGAGAAGAAATCTATCCCATTCTTGCCATCTTTAGCATAGAACATTTTAATTTGGGCTTCAGGGGAGTGTGGACCATAGCCCACTGAAATTTGAGAAAGGATGTCGTGGAGCACATCCAAGAGGACAGCTAAGCACAACACAGTGAAGTTTGAGAAAGGAACCTATGGAGCATAGGCCATGGAGTATAGCCCAATTAGGCCTTTTGGGCATTGCACTCACCCTTCAATAAAACTACGCCTTCTCATGGTTTTAAGAAACTACTATATTATGTGGCATTTTTATAAAATGAGATGCCAGGAGCGCTGCCGTTTTATATTTTAAAAGAGACATGGACACATAATATTTATAAAAATACTAATACATAAGTTTTAGTAATAATAAACATTTAATGATATATTTTCTATAGATATATTTGGTCTAGTTGTAACGCACTCAGCTTACGTCTATTTAACTCAAAGGTCTTGAGTTCGAATCCCCTGTGTGCACAACCCAGAACATTATATTTCGGCCTTTTCAGGGTAAGCAGCACACTGAAATTTTAGAAATGAGCCCATGGAGTATAGCCCAAAATATTTTTAATTAGGCCTTTTGGGCATTGCCCCTGACATGGGTATACCCTACAGGTACTCGAGCTTGGTATATACGGCCTGAATACAACGGAAGCCCTCGGTGTCGCCAAGGCCCAAATGGAGAACTCGAGTAACCTACGGACTCTCGATCGCTTGCGGAACAAGAAGAAGTTACAAATAGAAAGTTTAAAGGGAAACCCTAACCTGTAACCGACTCGACCTGCTACCTGAGACCTAGCCTATCTATATAAAGGCTAGGAGGGGGCATCGAGGAGGACACACGCAATCCTAGTTTCCACAACCCTCGCCAGATTGCATCTGCGCACCATTGTAATCCTCGATTCCTTTGGTAATTCCACGAGCAGACAAGCAGGAGTAGGGACCTCTACGAGGCCTGAACCTAGGTAAATCTTCAAGTCCCCTGTGTGCTTGTTTGCTAGCCGATATATGCTTTCAACGCTCCCTCCTTCTCCAAAACCCAAGTCCATAACAATGGTCATTGATGAGTTAAACCCTCGTCAATTGGCGCCGTCTGTGGGAAGGGGAGTGCTGATGTTGCGGCTTCTTCGGCCCCATCAACTACGAACTACAACTCCGCAACAGCGGAGATTCGCCAACTCTTCGGTGCACTCGACTTCACCGTCCACACGCCGGCCACTCGCCCGGCTTTCGAGTCCGTGGGCGATGGAATCAGCTTGGCGATCGGGAGCTTCCGCTTCCAAGTTGGTCAGATGGGCACGCTTGGCATGCCGGACCAGCCGACGACACCATCGATTGCTCCAGCATCGTGGTTCCCTCCGCTGATCGGCACCCTCAGCAAGACCAATGCATCGACAACAGTTGAGAATACGGTCAGCGACAGCAGTCGTGAATCCGATCTTGGCGATCTAGCAACCGAAGATGGAGCCTACAACTCCGGATCTGAAAGTTGTGGGAGCAGCAGCTTCCCCAACCACTTCATGTGCGCCGTCAACAACGCGGGCGACTCCTTCGCCAATCGCGACAACACGGGAAATGGAATGGTGGCCATGAAGCCAACCCGCCAAACGGCGGCATACCCAATGGCGGACCACCCAACAGCGGCCCTACCAACGGCACCCCCGTCGACAACAGAGGGGAAGCCGAACCTCCCACCATGGTGAATGAGCACACCGGCGAGCGTGTCGTAATCAGGCTCAACGATCTCGAGTAGGCCCGTTGCCGAGAAGCTCTGCGAGGCAATCCCCTGCCTCCAGGCACATCGCAAGAGATGCTAATGGGCTACCATTGGCTACTTAAGAAAGAATACAAACGCCAGCTACAAACAATCGCAAACTCGAAGCGCGTAAGGAGGCAGCAGATGAGTCGAGCCTTCGACGGGCTGGACTCTCCTCCCACGGAGGATCCTCCTCCAAGGGCAACGAGTATGTGGCCAACAAGAGATGATCTTGAATGGCCCATATCATCGAGCAGGAGCACATAGAAGCTGCAAAAGTCCTCGACTTCAGCTCTATGACAGTCGACACCCGGGGCAACGTGGTCCCAAAGACGCCGCAGGCAGCGATGACAGCGGCCACCATGTACCTTCCCAACAATCAGCCGCCAGCTGGAGATCCCCGAGCTGCCATGCACCGATCTACGATCACAGGCTTGGGATTAGTCGAGGCTGCTCTCGACAAAAAGCCAGCACCAGAGCCAAAGAAAGGCAAGGCCCCGCGAAACGCTACTCCTCACCCTCATCCAGCAACAACAATCGTGACCTATCTCGACGCCGCCGCTCACGGCAACATGACCACGACTAAGACACGCGTGATGACATCACGCAGAGCAAAATCGACAAATCAAGGGCGCGACCCCAGTCGACTGACTCAGAAGACAAAGATGTGGAGCTCTGTGGTGCTAGATGCTTCAGTAGGGCCATCAGGCAAAAGCGAATGCCCAAGGAGTTTAAGCTCCCATTAGAAAACCCGAAGTTCGACGGTTTGCAGGACCCGAAAATCTGGCTAGAAGACCATATCTCCTCCGTCAGGCTCCACGGCAGGAGTCGAAGCACGGCTATGCAATGCCTGCAGCTACAGCTGCAGGGCGCCGTCCGAGCATGGCTCAACAACCTCCCACGCGGATCCATTCGCAGTTGGGATGAGCTGGTCTACAGCTTTGTGCGCAACTTCAAGGGCACCTACAAAAGGCCCGCATCAATCGAATAGCTGAGATGCTGCCAGCAAAGATCGGGTGAGTCACTACGCTCATACATCCAGAGGTGGTCCATCATCAAGAACTCCGTAGAAAACATCTTGGAGGATCGAGCGACTGATACATTCAACGGCGGCGTACGCCGCATAGAGCTCAAGGAGGAGCTGGGCCGCTCGAAGCCCAAAACCATCGACCACCTGATGGAAATCGCGAATCGATGGGCGATGGAGAAGATTCGGTGAAGAATCGCATTCATTCCAACGATGAAGCAGAACTCGAACGCAGACGCGACCGCCGAAGCAAACATCGCATGCGCATCTACGATGACCGCGACGATGTCAACATGGTCGCAGCCGGCTATGCCGACAGACGCGACAACAACCGCAACAACGACTACCACAGCAGTGGATATCGCGACTCCGGGAAAACCATGCAAGTATGGCAGCACCGCACTCGCGATGAGGCACCCGCAACATCCATCGAAGACAAGTTGTCCGGGTCATGCACTGTGCACTTCTACATCGACAAGCACGACGGCAAAAAGAAGTCCAGCCACCTCCTCAAGGACTACCGTGAGTTCCTCAAACTTCATGAGGGTCTAGCTCAGATGAATCGCGATGCTGTAAACAGGGGCTACGGAGCCGCCCCAGGAGCTGTGGCACATGGAGCTTCGCCACCACCACCTAGACCACCCCCAAATGCAGTTACGCCAGACCAGCACCACAGAGGAGAACCGTACCCACGGTCCATGGGTACCATGATGATCCAAAAGGGACGCCCCTCGAATAGGGTGCAGAAGACCATCACTCGCCAAGTCAACTTGGCGACAAACTCACCACCATCCACCACTAAGTACCTTAGTGGTAGTGACTCCTGCATTACCTTTGACAAGCGCGACCACCCGCACCAGGTACCTCGTCCAGGCCATTGTCCCCTCGTCCTCGAGGCACAAATTGGAGGATTCGACATGAGTCGCGTCTTCATGGACAGCGGAAGCGGCATCAACCTTATGTTCGCGAGTACCTTGCGAGCAATGAGGATCCCTCTGACCTGCTTAGTGGCCTCAGACACAACATTCCACGGCATCATCCCAGGCAAGGGCGTATATCCCCTTGGCAAAATCAACCTCGACATCATCTTCGGCACATCGAAAAACTTTCGGCACGAGCGCATCGACTTCGAAGTCGTCAACTGGCCCTCACAATACCACTGCATCCTCGGATGTGTCGCATTCGCTAGGTTCATGGCAGTGCCACACTACGCCTATCTGCAGATGAAAATGCCAGGCCCTAATGGCATCATCACAATCAATGGGACCTTCGACAGGTCCGACAGTTGCGATAGGAAATTCAACAGAATCTCCCAGTCCTTCGGAATGCAGGAGGAACTCGCAAGATTGAAGGAGTCGACAGACAACAGTCTGCCTCCCCTAAGCCGGCCAAGCTCACCCGCCTTGTCCTTCGACTCATCGTTCCACACGAAGAAAGTTCAGGTCCACCCATCGGATCCCGCCAAGATGGCCCTCATCGCCAACAACTTGAGCCCCGCATAGGAATTCGCGCTCATCGAATTCCTCCATGAGCACTGGGAAATATTCGCCTGGTGTCCAACGGACAAGCCAGGAGTCCCTAGGGAATTCGCCGAGCACGCACTCAATGTCAACCTAGACGCAAGGCCATTCAAACAAACAATTCGACGACTGTCTGAACCAAGAGCAAAGGCAGTCGGAATGGAGATCAACAAACTCCTTGACGCCAAATTCATACGCGAGATCAAGGAAAGTACTTGGCTCGCCAACACAGTGCTAGTACCAAAAAAGGACATGGATATCCTGCGGATGTGCCTGGACTTCACCTCTCTGAACAAGCACTGCCCGAAGGACCACTTTCCGCTACCACGAATTGACCAGATCATCGACTCCACCGCGGGATGTGAGCCCCTCTGCTTCCTCGACGCCTAATCAGGCTACAACCAGATTCGAATGAAGGAGGAAGATCAATAAAAAACGGCGTTTACAACGCCTTTTGGCGTGTTCTGCTACAATACGATGCCCTTCGGGCCAAAAAACACAGGAGCCACCTACCAGCGGTGCATGCAGGCTTGCCTCAAGAACCAACTTGGTCGCAACATCCAAGTCTATGTTGACGACATAGTAATCAAGACCAAAGAGGAAGCCTCACTAATCGACGATTTACACGAAACCTTTGCCAACCTCGACCGCTACCGGATCAAGCTCAACCCGAACAAGTGCGGCTTCGGCGTACCATCTGGGCAACTACTCGGGTATCTTATCTCCGCGAGAGGGATCGAGGCGCACCCGAGGAAAATAAAAGCCATACTAGCCATGGAGAAGCCGAAGAACGTAAGAGGTGTCCATCAGCTGGCTGGGCGAATCGCGCCGCTCAGCTGATTCATCAGTCGAATGGGCGAAAAGGCCCTGCCCTTCTACCAACTCCTCCGCAAAGCTGACAAATTCGAGTGGACCAACGAGGCACAAGATGCATTCGAAGACCTCAAGCGCCTACTATCCACCTCGCCAGTACTGGTGACCCCACGCGAAAGGGAACCACTGTTGCTATACATCTCTGCCACCAACCAGGTGGTCAGCACGGTGCTCGTGCTAAAACGAGCCGAGGAAAACAAGGTCCACGGGGTACAACGCCCAGTCTACTACCTCAGCGAGGTACTTACACCAACAAAACAGCGGTACCCGCACTATCAGAAACTAGCGTACGTCGTCTTCATGACAGACCGACGACTATGCCACTACTTCCAGGAACACCCAATCGTGGTAGTGAACGACGCCCTGCTTGGGCATATCCTCAACAATCCCGACGCCACTGGACGAGTCGCACTTTGGGGAATCGAACTATCTCCATGAGACATTACATATGAAAAACGCGACGCAATCAAGTCGCAAGTCCTCCCTGACTTCCTCGTGCACTGGATGGAGAACCAGCTCCCCGAAAAACCAGATATGTCCTACCTCTGGACAATGCACTTCGACGGTTCAAAGCGAAAGGACGGGGCCGGCGCAGGTGTCATACTGACATCGCCGTAGGGAGACAAGCTGAAATATATCCTGTGAATGCGGTTCACCACCTCCAACAATGAAGCTGAATACGAGGCCCTACTGCACGGGATGAGGATGACAAAAGCCTGTAGTGCCAAGAGGCTCATAATATATGGCGACTCCAAGCTGGTCGTCAACCAAACAATGCACGAGTGCGATGCACTGAACGACAACATGATCGCCTACCGCGACCTCTACGACACACTCGAAGGGGACTTCGACGGTTGCGAGCTGCGGCACATAGGCCGCGAAAGCAATGAAGAGGCAGACGCACTCGCCAACATAGGCTCTACATGTGCCCCCATACCACCTGGGGTATTTCTCGAGCGCATCTGCGAATGCTCCATCAAGCCAAAGGCCGTAGAGAAGAAAACAAGCGCAACAACAGACTCGGGGGCTATGCCGCCCAATGAGCCAATGGCACTCGACGACTTGGAGCTGGATACAGGACTCGAAGGACCAATGAGCGTCATGATGATCGAGCCATCATGGACTCAACCGTACATCACGTACCTTCTCAGCAAGAGGCTACCGTACGATCCGACTAACGCACGGCACATCGCGCGGCGATCCAAGGCATTCGCTATTATCAACAGCGAACTATACAAGCGCAGCATCACAGGAGTACTCCAGCGATTCGTCTCCACGGCCGATGGAAGAGCTGTTCTCCTCGACATCCATGAGGGGACCTGCGGGCACCATGCCGGCAGTCGCGCCCTCGTCGCCAAAGATCTACGAGCTGGATTCTACTGGCCTACGGCCATGCGCGACGCCAAGGACATCGTCCAAAAATGCAACGATTGCCAGTGATTCGCGGACAAGCCACACGCACCTGGTGTAGAACTCCGGCCAATTCTATTGGCCTGGCCCTTCGTGCAATGGGGACTCGACATGGTCGACATGCTCCCAAAGTCCTCACGAGGAGGCTACGTCTACCTCCTGGTCGCAGTCGACAAATTCACCAAGTGGATAGAGGCCAGGCCAGTGACTAATCAGTCAGGGTACAGTGCAGTTAAGTTCTTCGAGTCCATCGTCTACCGCTTCGGAGTACCACACTGCATCATCACAGAAAATGGGACGAACTTCACATCCAAGGAGTTCCAAGAATTCTACGAGAATCTGGGAATCAACGTCAGCTATGCCTCCATAGCACATCCATAGACCAACGGTCAGGTGGAAAAAGCTAACGGGCTCATCTGCGGCGGCATCAAGAAGCGACTCCTCAGGCCACTCGAACAGGCCGCGGGCTGCTGGCCAGACCAACTGCAATCGGTACTCTGGAGCCTACGCACAACTCCAAACAGTGCCACGGGGTACACCCCGTTCTTCATGGTGCATGGTGCTAAAGCGGTGCTACCCACCGAGGTACGATACAAAGCATCGCGAGTGGTCGCTTACAGCGAGCAGGAGTCAACTCTTGCACTCAAAGACTCCATCGACCTCCTTAACGAGGCATGGGAAATCGCCGCAGAAAGATCAACGATCTACCAGCAGAACCTGCGCAACTACCACAGCAGAAGGCTACGCCCCAGGTTCTTCGTCGAAGCACACCTGGTCCTGCGACTGAAACAGTAAGGGCACCTCAAGCTCGATTCCCCCTGGTAGGGACCATACGTGATTACAGAAGTAATCCCAGGTGGCACCTATCGCCTCAAAGATTTCGAAACAGGAGTCGCGTACTCCAACCCCTGGAACGTCGCGTAGCTACGACGCTTCTATCCTTAGTCGTCTTTTATTTTTCCATTGCAAATAAGGCTACTCAGCCAAGGCTACTAAGCCACACATTATACCCCGTACTATCCTGCCAATGAATATAGCTAAGTGCCCCAAAACGCTGTGTCCCTTTTACTTTTGCAAAAATATCCACTCGGGGGCTGCGCCACCCTATACACACTTGTTCTACAAACTAGCACGATATCCTGAGTAGCTGGCACACCAATCGAAACCCTTGACAAACACCAACCCAGTTGCAACACACCTGACAGGTTGGCAAGGGGCTGAGATAAAACACAAGTCAGGCTAACGAAAAGGAATCGCATAGTGCAACGCACTCGCAAAACATACACGCTAACAAGCTCTTTATATATACATCAATGTTAATCAATTATACACAACATATATATGAAATTTACAACACTGGTATAACTATGTGCAGGATACAAACTAAACTACTATTGAAGCAAAGGAATGTTGGTCTGCTCCTCGAAGAAGTCGACGATTTCCTCTGCTGGACGATCCACCGCCTGGTAGTGAGGAACCATGTTCCAAGTCGAACCTGCTCGGCTGCAATTGCTGCAACGTCCACATCAGGCCTGTGCAGTCGCACCAGCGACAGAGCAGCCTTGGCACCAGCCACTAGATGCTGCCGCACACACTCGCGAATTGCATTCAAGTCTTGGAATTTGGCAAGAAGGGCCAGCAGGCTCGATGGAACGATGTCCAGCGGGAAAATCGTTTGATAAATATTCTTCAAGCACGATTGCGACTTTTTCAGGAAGTGAAGTACTCGAGACGCACGATCCTGCAGCGTCGCCAGTGCGATTGCACGATCATGATCCACCCAGAAGTATCCACTCGCCTGAAGCTGCTCTTGGGTTAGATCATTCATGCGAATGGCAATCCTATCCTTCTCATCCTGCAGATGGCGCGCACTGACAACTATACAAGGCAAAGGCAGAAGTATGAAGACAATGAACTACTGCGAGTGACTACAAGGAAAAGATAAGGAAGAAGAAAACTAACATTTGAATTGGTCGCCCAGCTGCCTCACCTCCCCTAGCAGATATTGTTCTCGGGCAGCGGCCTTCTCTGCCTTCGATTTTCATACATCCGCGTTACCACAAAGTATGTGCAATTCAGCTCCAACCGCTTCACGTGGTCATGGAGTCGCGAGAGCAGAGATAGCTCATCCACCCTTGAGCGTGGCGGCACCAAGGTGTCATCAGGGGTTGGCGTATCCTGACGTTCCCTGAAAGGATCACTCGATGTGCCCTATCACAAGTCAAGCAAGAGACAATTAGAAGACTAAGGCGAGGCATAGACAAAAGACTTGAATGCATTCAAACATAATAAAAGAATCAGCAGATACACTCGCCAAAAGGCATGTTCCAGACAAAAGAAATAGGCTATCTAACTATTACAGACACAACTACTGAGGGGCAACTGGTTTTTTTGACTTGGACTTCTATTTTGGGGGCCTCATCGAGTCTGTGGCGGTATCAGATGCCACAGACTTTCCGTCGGCCCCTGACATTGCAGCCTTCGCCGCTTTCTTGGCTCGCTGCAGCTCCTCAGAGTACTTCGCAACTGTGTTGATCAATTGCGGCCCGTACTTGCCACAAGCAGCTGCGAAAGGGGCAAAGACTACATGCTGGCCATCCGCGCTGACAGACATCGCCTTGGAGACCGCTGCAGGATCAACTTCGACTCCATGGGCTTGAACCATTGTGAGTGACATTGAAGCGCCAGCCGCACGGAGTGAGTTCTTGAAGCTCGAAGGAATGCCTCCGGCAAGGGACTCCACCAGCTCGTCCATATTCTCGATCAACTCAGCCTTGGGTGCCAGCTCTTCCCGGAGGCGACTGAGCACGCCCTTGGCCTTGGTGAGCGTCCCCTGAACGGCAGCGCTGCGATCTTCGACAGCCGAAATGGCACCCGCCAGGGCATCATCACGACGGAGTGCTTGGGGATCGAAGCTCAGACCGCTAGCATCTACACAAAACCCAAGCATGGGCACAAAAGTTAGCACCAACAACAAATTCGAAAGAAGAGAAACAGCGAAAATTCAGACAAGGGAATACCTGAGAGAGCCTTGGCAATCGAGAAAAGCTGTTCCTCAAACAACTTCTCCCTAGCTGCGATGGAGGCACGCAGATCCTCCTCGCGTTTCCGCGATTCGTCCTGTGCTGCGATTGCCTCATCACGGCTTTTCACCGCCGTGGCAAGCATTTTCTTGAGGGAAGCAGTGCTACGGAGGAGTGCATTATGCTCAGCTGTGACACAAACAAAGATAAACCGTCAGTCGAATATATCACAAGGATGCAGAAGAAAAGTAAAGAACACTCACTTTCAACCGCACGATGGCAATTGTCCAGCATTGCATGCTGACGACCCATCACAAGCACCTGCTCCGCCAGGAGAGCGTCTTCTTTCACAATGAGCTGCGACAAAAGACATAGTAAAGGGTCAACAGATGGCATAGATGAAAATTCGACTGCAAAATCAGAATAAGAGATACTACACTTACATGATCCTCCAATGACTCCGAAGTCGATGGATGCGCCGACGTCCGGATAACCATCTGGTGCTCTACATTGTGTGGATAACTTGACGAATTATGCCTAGAGTGGGCCGCCAATGGAGGAGAAGGGGCGCGCTCAACCATTTTCTTGGCTTTGGAGGTCGCGACTCCAGATTCTTTCAAAAATTGTACGTCGCCAGAAGAGGACGACGCTGGCTGACTGCAAAACGAAAACAACATCAAAAAGAGGCAACTTCAAAGAACAACCAGAAGGAAGACTCGTACACATACCAATCAAACTTGTCAAAATCGAAGGTTTGATCCCCTGACTCTGACGATGACTCCTTCGATAGTCACATCTCCTTGCGAGCAGGTGGCGCCACGGCACTCACAGGAATGGCACGTATCGGCGACTCTGCACCAACAGCTGCACCTTTCGGAGTCGAAGGAGATGATGCATCCGAATCCTCGCTATGCGAACGCTTGCGAGTGTCTGGACCACTCGACTCGGGGGCTTCCTCCTCCACATCAGATGGGACGGTCGACTCTGACTCGTCCTCTTCCAGGGCTTCATGAGGGATAACCCCCTCAGGAAGAGGAGGCATACAGGGCGACACCCCCCCAATCCTACATACAGAAAACAATTTAGCGCAAAGTTAAGAAAAATAGAAAAGAAGCAGTCAACAAACAAAGCTACCACGTAGCACAACTGTACCTCAGGAGGAGGGTTAGCAGCATCGAATGGAGGTACATCTGGATCATTGGGGAGCACATCCTTGGCGGTGTACATGGTGACCAGTCACACCCTTTTATCTACCTCACTCGCGGAAATGCCAACGGCAGATATGCGAGTGACATCGTCCGTGCGAGCCCACTAGAACATAGGATGGACTCTGGCCTACAGGGGCTAGACGCAACGGCGTAGCCATGTGCGAATGAGGGCGCAGCCTCCCTCCTCTTTACCCATGCGACTCTCGAGGTCGCAGACACGCTCGTATAGCACATCTGTCTCCGCGGACTCGCTGGGCATCACTACGTTCTTCCAGGAGCGCCTCCTCTTGCACATCATCGCGGGATCGAAGGGCGCGAGTCCGAAGTGGTCTCCGTCGGCCTTCAGGTCACGGATGTAGAACCATTTGTCCCTCCACCCTTGGACGGAGAGTTTGATGTCGAAGTATGTGGCGGAGGAGTCGACGTGGATACCACAACCGCCTATATCGTATACTACGGAGCAAGACGCCGATTGGCGCTTCAGCTTGAAGAGACCGAAGTGCGGCTCGATTCCGAGCCAGCACTCGCAAAGAGTAATGTAGCAAGCTACATGGAGGATGGAGTTGGGGGACAGCTGATGCAGCTGGAACCCATAGATACGTTGAAGGCCCCTGAAGAAAGGATGCAGGGGCAACGAGAGACCGCGGATGATGAACGCTAGGAACATCACCCAAAAACCGGCAGGAGTAGAAGGGATTACCTCGCTGCCGGGGACACGCGCGTCAGCGACTGCAAAAGATAGAACTCCGTCTTGGCGTAGGAGACGGAGCTCAGAAGACTTGATCACGGATGCGCGCCACGCACCATGGGTGACGCGAGTGCCCGTGCCCTTCTTTTTCCTGGAGGCGGCGGTGCTGGTGCCCGCAGCGGCGGAGCCGCCCTTCTTCTTGGCAGCAACAGTGGCGGCGGCGAAGTCAGCCGTGGCACCTCCTTTTTTCTTTCCCATCTTATGGTGACGGTGTGACCGGAGAAAGTAACTGGGGAATACGCGGAGCTGGTCTAGCGCATGCGAGAAAGAGGAACGCAAAGAAGCAGAGGAGCAGCAGCAATGGCGACAAAGGCAAAGGCAGAGAAAAGAAGCAGATGTGAAAAAATACCGTTGCAGCATTGCTACTTAACCCCCTGGAAGATGCAATCTAACGGCCAGGAAAACCCTATCAGACGCGTGGCGTTCATCGTGATCGACACGTGGAGGAGCCAAAGCGTGAACCGTCCCCCACTACCCCCATTACATGCGGAAATCGAGGAGGCATAGTTAAAACAAAGATTTACACACGCCCGGTTAAGTCAGAGTCAGAAAATGGGACCCACCGCTCGTCACGTCCCGTCAAACCCTCTCACGCGGGCAACTGAGCTCAACACATCGTCAGCACTGATGTCATCAAAAATTGAGGAGCAGAAGACTTTGGCTACTTTAGTCCTTGATCGAGTCTTCGACTCAACCAAGCACTCGGGGGCTACTCCCATAGGGAGCGCTGGTCGCGTACCCTATGATTTTTCTTTTTCTTTCCTGCAGGAACATGGACAACCAAAACAAACCCAACCACTCGAATCCACGATTCGACTATGGACATGGGTTACTCCCATAGGGAGCGCTGGAAATAAATTCGACTGAAACAAGCAAACAAAAGACGGCAATGCTACAAAAGTTCTTTAGTCCCTGCCTGAGTCTTCGACTCAACCAGGCACTCGAGGGCTACTCCCATAGGGAGCGCTGGTCGTGCACCCTATGATTATTTGTACATCGTATTGTGCGCCACACTCAAAGTTTATGGCGACACCGCCTCCTGATGTTTCCCTACAAGGAGACTGCATCTCCCGGGTCACCTAAATCATCTCCGCGATGACAAAATTCGGATGCCGCGCTTGCAGCGTGAAGATAAGACCTAAATAAGGCCTGGCAACACATTTTCTGTGCACTACCAGAAATATAACCGTGCCAATAGGTACATCGAACATGCCTTGATGGACGCGTCGAGTGCTCACACCCATATACTGGAATTCGACTCCTGTAATACCTCTATGGCTTGAGTCGAATTACACCAGCACTTTTTCGGATTCGAGTCCAGGGACTCGAGTTTGTCGTGGTGGTGTCACGGTAGATGCCATGGATAGGCTAAAGGTGGGGACTAATATGCGCTAGGGGAATCCAGGGAGGGATAGTAGAGTGATTCTCCACACAGAAGTTTGTATTGCTATCTCTTCAAGATTACAAGTGCTCCTTGAGCTGTATTGGCGAGAGGAGGAAGAAGGAGCTCTCTTACTCTTGCCTAGATCTCCTAGCCCTAAGGAATCACCAAAACAACTAGTGCTCATCCAACTAGAATTCTGCCAACCCCTTCTACCAGAACCCTAACCCCCCTTATATAGAGGTGGTTCGGTCCTGGCCTAGGGCATACGTGGAGGCATATTCCTAAGAATATGCCCCCTCCCAAAGTGGTAACCCGACCGGGGTGCTTTTCCCCCGCGTCACACATGCTTTAGCGAGCCTCTCTGGCGCCTCAGCGTCAGCCGACGTGAGCGTCGTCACCCTTGTCGGACATGACCCGGTGGTCCTGCCCTTGCTTTATTCGCTCATCCAGTACGCACTGGACCTTCTTTTTTGACCAGAGAGATTCCTTCCTTCTCCTAGAAGCTAAGCGAGGATCCGGATCATAGTAGATCCGGCCACACCTGTTCCTGCATATAAGTTAGACAAGCATTTCCGACTTACTCCTTAAGTCGGATGAGACAACGTTAGGCGACCCCCCTGGTCTGGGTTACTCCGTGATCCGGCCTGCCTTGAGGTGACTCGGCCAGCATCTGCTTTGACCTTGTCGAACCTCGGCTAACTCGGCCCTTATACCCCAGAGTGACCCTACCCGGGGGTATCCCCCCAACATTAGTCCCCGAAGCTGGTGCGGTCTTAGCTGCCTTGGCCACTAAGGCCACATCAGGTTCATTTATGTTCGAGCCTCGAACGTTTAATTCCGAGTTAGCTCCTTATCTCGGATTATATGGATTTACGTTCCCTTCGCACGTTCCAAGTTTTCACTTGCCGGCTGGGTCACCACTTTGGCTCGGATCCCATAGTTATCATGGTTTGATCCGGGCCCCGTTTCCTTCTCTCATACGCCAACCCACGTGGAGGCTAATCATTACCTCGTCTTATTTTAAGGGCCTGCACAGTAACTGCCGCAGTAATTGTCAGTTTCACTGTGCACGGGTCGCGTCACGCCTGCCTCCTCGTTTACCGCAACAGCACGTCGCGTCATGGGATCACTTCTATTCTGTGGCCCCCTGTGCGGCTTTTCTCTGATTGGTTGATGCCGGTGATACACGGCCACACCGTGTGGCTCGTCGGCGCAACGTGATCCCACTCATCAATCACTGGGGGCAGTTAAATAGGGGAGGGGCGCGTTCCTTAGCATTTTTCCACCTCTGCGCCCCTTCGCCCACTGCGTTTTCCCCTTCGTCTTCCCTGCGACCACGCCGCCGCCGGTGCTTTCCAGCAGCAACGCCGCCTTCCTCCGTGCCTCCGCACTGCAGCCACTGCCAAGCGCTAGCCACGGGTCCTCGCCAATCTAGGACACAGATCCCCGACGCCGCTAGCTCCAGCGAGGACAGCGGATACGAGGTGACAGAGGAGGAGCTCGTCATCGCCGAGCAGGAGATGGAGGAGGATGCCAGCGCGGCGGACCGCGGCGCGTGGGCCGGTTCGTGGGTCTGTCAAGACGACATTGACTGGCTCTACCGGACCAGCCGCATTCCCGCCGGCGTCACCGCTCGTCTCCCCTCCTCGGAACTGGCCCCTCACCCAATCCGGGTGAGTTCGTTGTATTCCTATCCCATTTTCAACAGGGATTTGGCCTTCCTGTGAGCGACTTCTTCCGGGATTGGGTGAGGACGTACCACCTGCAGCCGCACCATCTCCCAGCAAACGCCATCACCTCTCTTTCCGCCTTTGCGTCTATGATCGAGGGCTACACCGGATTATGGCCCACGAAGGAGCTATGGATCCGGTTCTTCGGCCTCCGTCGCAACGTTGTCCCTAATATCCACGTTGAGTCGGAGGACAAGCAGCTCACTCAGTTCGGAGCTACCTCCATCTTGCCCCGGAGATTTTCAATCTTTCCCCGGGTCATCGGGCTTGACTCCTGTAAAGGATGGGCCCGGACCTTCTTCTACGTCCAGAACGAGGGTACCGAAGACTTGATTAGGTTGATGCCCTACGCTCCGGGTCTCCCTGACACGGATTTCTGGGAGGGGGTCCCCAAGAAACCTACCGCTCTGGCCAACCAAGTCAACAAGAGGTTCGCGGAGCTGATGAAGCTCGGATTGCACAACGAGGATGCTATGATCATGTTCGTGCGCAACCGAATCTATCCCCTCCAGCAGTGCACCCACAAGTTGTGCCACATGAGCTTCGGCCTCGACCCCAACCGAACCTCCTCCTTCGAATTGAGCAACACAGAGATCTTCCGCCGGGTCAAGGCTCTGTTCACCACTCACAAGGATTTCTCCGCCGAATGGACGTGGGGAATCGAGCATTACTGCTGTGACAGGCTCCCTCCCGCGGTAAGCTTTGCGGGGTAAACTTATTTCGGATCAAGTACGTGTTGGTTTTTGTCATATTTTTGACTCTGCTCTTTGTGCTTTTTCTCAGCTGTTTCTTTAGCAAACTCTCGAGGATGGCACGGATTCGACCCTTAAGTGGGCGCCGGACCGAGAGATCCCGGATGAGGAGGAGCCGGACCAGGAGATGTTCCTCCCTATGACCGACGCCACCAAACGTCCCAGCGGTAAATTCTCTTCTCTTAGATATTGGCCCGATGATGAGGATGACTCGGATATCGACGTGATTGAACCCGTTGAGGCTGTCCCTCTTTCTTTTGCCTTTCCGGCATCAGCTAACCCCGGTGGGCATATCCACGAGGATACTCCACTTGCCACGGGTGAGCCGGTTCCGGTGGCGCCGAAGAAGAAGCGCGGATCCGCTTCAAGTTCTTCCTCTGAACCTTCTCAGCCCACAAAAAGGCAAAAGAAGGCCGGAGACAAGACTGCCTCCAAGCGGGCAGGCAAAGCCCCGGCACGGAGGGCCCGAAAACCCAAGGAGGCCGAGACCTCGGATGCGTAAGTCATTTTTCACTGCACAACCCACTTTTCCTTGCACCGGCGTAATTTCACTCCTGACATCATTCTCTTTTGCAGGCCTCCTGTGGAGGTCCCTCAGAGCGAATCGAGCATCTCGTCTCCCCTTCGGTCCGGCCCTTCTCCTCCGCGTGACGACGAGTCACGCCCGCTGAGCCCTATTCCGGAGGGCTCTGCGGCTGCTCCGGGTTCCACAGTACCTCATCAAGAGGAACGTGACCTCGGAATGGGAGGGGTTAGTTCGGCCGAGGCGACGGTGTCCACCACTTCGGCATTGCCGCAACCAGCAACCTCCAAGTCTACCGCAACACCAGCACCAGCAAAGAGCCAGCACCTAGCCGAGCACCTCGCACCAAGGAAACCAACAACAGCTCCAGTGCCCAGTTCCTCTGCCTCTTCCGAGTCATCTCAACCTCGGCGAGGGACCATTCCAGCAGCTTCCAAAGGGAAATCCACCGTGGTTACTTCTTCCCAGCAAGCTAAAGGCAAGAAGGCTCTGGATACTGCCATGTCTACATCCGTCGAGGTCGGGCAGCAAACTCTGTCGTCGATGCTTCCGAAGAAATCACCAGCAGCGACGGATCTTCCTGCCGAGCCAACCGATGCGTAGCAGATGGTTCTGCACACCATCCCAGCCCTTTCCCTAATTGAGAGGAAGGAAGCTCATGCGAAGGGCCTAGTGGCACCCCACATGCCCACTGGCGAACGGTACCCTCCGAGCCTTATCGAGTTTGTCATGAACTGGAACAAGGCGGAGTTCGTCTACAACGACGATCTCCCGGAAAAGTTCGGCCCCGCAGAATTTTATGCCCAGATGAATACTGCCGCCAAGGCAATTAACCTCGCGGGGCGAATGATGGAGGTATGTCGTTTCTCCTTTACATGTTGTAGATAATAACCATTAGTCCCCGATCCTCCGGTGGAGTAGCTTGTTACTCGGCCGGATGCTCATTAGAAAACTAACATAGCTGCATGTAAACTTCCAATGTGCACACACCTAGAGCCGGGTTAAGTTCCACTTGGCCCGGATCTTACACACTTCGAATATGCACACACCTAGAGCCGGTTTAAGTTCCACTTGGCCTGAATCTCACACACTTCGAATATGCACACACCTAGAGTCGGGTTAAGTTCCACTGGGCCAGATCTTGCACACTTCGAATATTGACACACCTAGAGCCAGGTTAAGTTCCGCTTGGCCTGGATCTTGTACACTTCGAATATGCACACACCTAGAGCCGGGTTAAGTTCCGCTTGGCCCGGATCTTGTACACTTCGAATATGCACACACCTAGAGCCGGGTTAAGTTCCGCTTGGCCCAGATCTTGTACACTTCGAATATGCGCCAAGCTAACTTTACACTTCTGTACTTCTTTCAGGTAACCACCAATCGCTGGAGCGCCGAATTTCAACGCCTGCTTGATACCCACAAGATCCTTCGCGCAAAACATGTTGCACTTGGTGCAGAACATGAAAAGAGGGGTAATTTTCTCCCTCGGCGCCTCTCCGTTTTTCTTTACTTGTTTCCGCCGGACTAATCTCCTCATTCGGTTTTTGCAGCTGGGGTGGAGGCTGAGAATAAAATTATGCAGAAGAACTTGGAGGAAATCCGGGGTATTTCCTTTTTTGTTCGACCTTGTTGTGTTTTCCATTTCTTCTTCTCCTTGGCTCGGCAAACATTCACTCCTCGGCTTTGCCGGGTCAACATACTATTTCAGCATCGCTTGAGGATAGTGTGCCCGTGCCTGATATGATGCTGCATTTTCTCGAACAAGCAGGGCAGCATCAGGCCGAGCTAAAGAAGAAGAATGATGAGCTTGCTCTCCTCCAGACCAAGGACGACGAGATAGCCAAGCTCAAGGATGAGATGGGGAAGATGAAGGCCCAACACAAAACTGAGCTCCAAAAAGTTGGCCAGGACTTCACCGAAGAGCGTGAGCGCCTTACTCTCCAAATCTCCAAGGACCGGGACCTACTCAGAGAGTCCGACCTCTAGCTCAGGTCGGCAAACGCTGAGCTTGAGCAACTGCGCAAAATACGTGATGCCTGCATCAAGGAGTTGACCCGGATCCACAGCCGTATTTCTCGTAAGTTCCTCTCCCTTGTCCGACATAACTCTCCGGCTTACCTCATATGTCTTTTCTTTACCTTCTTCCTTTGCCTTGTTTCCAGACCACTTTCTAGAGGGTACTACGATTGCCAGCGCTGCTGTTGCCAAGTTTCGCCGAGAGAGGGGTACTCCCATTGCTCCTGATGGTGAGAACATTCCCTTAGACATGGAGGACCTATTGGTCAGCTTGTCCTCTCACGTGGAGACCATCGAGAATTATGGCAAGGATATCCTCGACGTTGCAGTGCGCATCTTCAATACGTTCTGGCCCGGAGAGAGTAGCCCAGAGACCATCATGACTCTCGTTGAGAAATTAATGGAAGTTGAGACCCAGCTTGACCTCTAGAAAGAATCTGCCGGTCGCGCTGCAGCTGACACCATCCTTCATCATATTCTCACGTGGTATGAGAAGATCGACCTCAGCCTCCTCACACGCCGGCGCATCGGATCCAGATGGACCGATGATCCAGAGTGGGTAGCTCGATGCCAGGCTTGCGCCTACAGCCTCGTCGAATATTCTCCTATTCATGACTGGATTGAAGGGCCGAGCTTCCTGGAATCCGCTGGGGACGAGTAGAATGAGAATGTTGAAGATGGGTCGGATGAGGACGAGGAAGATGATGCTTCAGATATTGAAGACATCAACGATGACGCCGAACCTGCTCCTCCTTCTGCTCCTTAGTTCTAAAAAACTTGAAAATTTATCAAATCCCCGGTATGCCGGGTGCAATTGTATGCCGAATATGTGATATTTTGCTACTATATTTTTATGCCGGATTAACTTGGGCGTAGTCCCCGAGTTTCATTTTCTTGTTCGTTCAATTCTCTGGCTCGGTCCGTGTCTATGTTGATTCGGTTTTACGACTTACGAATCTGAGCTTCAAAAATTGTTTTAACAATACTTAGAAACTTTGAGGCTTGGCTCAAAATAATTCATCATAATAACTTGAAAATAAATATAGGGTTAGTCTGAAAAAACAAACGTTAGCTCGAATAAATTTGTTTCCTTAGTCAATTTTCATGTGTTACGCAATTCCAAACTTGTTCCCTTGCTTGCCATGAAGCCAATTCTTGTTGGACAGCAGCAAGTCAAAGGGTTGGGTTTTTGGTGCTCACACACTACTAATCCGGGTTAAGTAAAACGACTCATTCCAGCTACCGCATAAGAAATTACGACAAACATTATTAAGGCAGTCCCGAGTTACTGCTCGAGGCGCTGCTATTTCATTGATAAGCTCATTGCCGACATACATACCGACATATGAGATGACTCGGATACATACACTTCTTAGCTAAGTGTAGAAGGGACGAAGTAGTGCTACATTCCATGGTCGCTTGAATTCCTCTCCGGACATGTCCTCCTTGTTCTTTTCCTGTGGTTTTGCATCTATAAGATAGTAAGAATCATTGTGCAATGCTTTGCTCACAATGAATGGCCCTTCCCAAGGGGGGGATAACTTATGCATGCCAGTAGTACGTTGTACCAACCGGAGCACCAGATCGCCTTCCCGGAAGACTCAGGGGCACACTTTCCGGCTATGATAACGTCGGAGGTTTTGCTGATATATGGCGGATCTGGACAGTGACAGTTCTCTCGCTTCTTCCAGCAGATCAACATCATTTTGCCGGGCCTCTTGCACTTCGGCTTATGTGTATTGGGTGACCCTAGGCGAATCATGCTCTATGTTGGCTGGTAATACAGCTTCTGCCCCATATACCAGAAAAAATGGCGTATAGCCTGTTGATTGATTCGGAGTTGTTCTTAAGCTCCACAGTACCGTTGGTAGTTCTTCTATCCAGCACCCCGCTGATCTTTGCAGCGGCTCAATGAGCCGGGGTTTTATCCTGGATAATACTAATCCGTTGGATCTTTCCACTTGTCTGTTCGATGCAGGGTGGGCTACTGAGGCGACATCGAGTCGGATCTTCTTGTCTCGGCAAAAGCGCGCAAATGCTCCTTCTGCAAAATTTGTTCCATTATCAGTTATAATACTGTGTGGATAACCGTATCTCAAGATGATGTCTTTGAGAAATGTCATGGCCGTAGCTCCATCACATTTTCTTATAGGCTTCACTTCAATCCATTTTGTAAACTTGTCCACCATGACCAAAATGTGTGTCATGTTTCCTCTCGCTGGTTTGAACGGGCCAACCATATCCAAGCACCATACAGCAAATGGCCATGTAATTGGTATGGTCTTGAGTTCCGACATAGGCATATGTGTCTTGGTGGCGTACCTCTGACAGCCATTGCATTTTCTCACCAGATCTTCTGCTTGTTCCAAGGCACTTGGCCAGTAGAATCCATGCCGGAACGCCTTTGCCACCAAGGCTCAGGATGAGGCGTGATGCCCGCATTCTCCTTGGTGTATATCTCGGAGGATGTCAAGCCCTTCTTCCGGGTCAATGCATCGTTGGAGGACATTAGTTACACTGCGTTTGTATAACTCGGAATTGATGATTGTGTATGCTTTTGCTCTCCTCTGAGTTTGCCTGGCTAATACCTCCTCAGCGGGTAACGTTCCATCTTTCAGGAATTGGAATATAGGCAGTGCCCAAGCTGGTATGGCTCGTGGAGGGAATATCTCCTCATCAATTTCCATCTGATCCACCGGCATAACTTCAGCCGGATCACGCTGAGCAGTCCCCGGGTCTAGCGAGGTAGTCCCCGGGTTTGCCGATCCCGAGTCCTTGATCCGGGTCTCGCGTACCACCTCCCATGTCAATGTCCATGGGCTCAGCTCCAGATTCCGTATTTTCCGAGACATAGATCGAGTCGGTTCCTGGGGACGGCCTGATAGATGGTTTTCTAAGGTGTTCCAATGCTACACCCGGTGGAATCGCCTGTCTGGTCGATCCGAGTTTTGACAACATGTCGGCAGCCTCGTTTTCTGCCCGGGGTACATGGTGAAATTCACACCCCTCGAAGTAACCAGATATCTTCTGCACGTGAAATTTGTATAGTGCCATGTTCGGTCCATGCCCCACACTCCGGACACTTGCTGCACCACCAGATCCGAGTCGCCAAAGCATATTATCCGACGTATGCCAATCTCCTTTGCCACTTTGAGCCCATGCACAAGAGCCTCATACTCAGCTACATTGTTCGATGCCGCGAAATGGATCTGCAATACGTACTTTAGCTAATCCTTCTTTGGCAAGGTAAGCACAACCCCGGCGCCTAATCCGGTTTTGGTTTTCGACCCGTCAAAGTGCATCCTCCAGTAATTCGGATCCGGTGGCGGTGGTTCGTATTGTACCTCGGCCCAATCCACAAAAAAGTCCGCCACAGCCTAAGATTTGATCGCTTCTCTTCCCGTCAGATTAGCATAAGGGGCTAGCTCAATTGCCCATTTTGCGATTCTGCCACTCGCATCCCTGTTACCCATTATCTCGGATATGGGAGCTTCACATATTACTTTGATGGGGTGCTCCTCAAAGTAGTGCTTTAACTTCTTTGCCGCCATATAGACACCGTATGCCACCTTTTGAAAATGTGGGTAGTTCATTTGAGGCGCATAACACCTCGCCAGTAATACATCGGCCTCGCATCGACTTACCCTCTTCATTGCGCTCCACTACGATTACTACACTTACAACTTGGTTGGTTGCGGCTACATAGAGCAACATTGGCTCCTTCGATAGTGGGGAGGCTAACACTGGCGCGGTGGCCAACATCTTTTTTAAGTGAGCAAAGGCTTCATCGGCCTGTGGCGTCCAAACGAACTTATCTGACTTTTTCATGAGTTGGTAGAGAGGCAGTGCCTTTTCCCCTACCGACATACAAACCGACTCAACGACGCCAGGCATCCAGTGAACTTCTGGACATCGTTAAGACACTTCGGCAGCTCCATCCGTTCGATGGCTCGGATCTTAGTTGGATTAACTTCGATACCTCGTCTTGAGACGAGAAATCCGAGTAACTTTCCAGCCGGGACACCGAAGGTACATTTTTCCGGGTTAAGCTTCATCCGGAACCTTCTCAAGTTCACGAATGTTTTCCTTATGTCGTCAAGGAGCGTTGCGCTTTCCTTGGTCTTGATAACCACATCATCCACGTATACTTGTACGTTTTGACCTATTTGGTCGTGCAAACATTTTTGCATACATCTTTGGTACGTTGCACCTGCATTACGTAAACCAAACGGCATAGTGCGATAGCAGTAATCCCCGTACGGGGTAATAAACACCGTTTTTATTTGATCATCCGGGTTCAGAGGTATCTGGTGGAAACCAGAATATGCATCAATGAATGACAACAGTTCGCATCCTGCGGTTGAGTCTATGACCTGATCTATCCTCGGCAGTGGAAATGGATCTTTTGGACACGCCTTGTTCAGGTTCGTGTAATCGATACACATGCGCCAAACCACTGCCACGTTCGGATCGTCCTTCTTCTTCTCTACCAGCACCGGATTAGAGAGCCAATCCGGATACAGTACCTCCATGATAAATCTTGCTGCCAGTAACCGATTTATCTTGTCTCCAATGACTTTTCTCCTATCCTCGGTGAAGCGGCGGAGAGTTTGCTTCACCGGCCTTGCTCCGGGTCTTACGTTCAAAGAGTTCTCGGCCAACTCCCTCGGAACACCTTGCAAGTCCTATGTAGACCAAGCAAAAATATCCCGATTCTCACGGAGGAAGTTGACGAGCTCGCTTTCCTATTTGTCAGTTAACCTGGCACCAATTGTTACGGTGCGCTCCGGAAACATGTCATCAACTGGAATCTTCTTGGTGTCCTTTGCAGCTTGAAATGAAACGCTGCCATGCGGGTTACTTAATGCCGGCATATATTGCTGCGCGGACTGAGCTAATGCCGCCACCTCTTGGATTTTTCTTTTCTCTTGCGCAATCACGAGTGACTCAGCTAGGTTAGACCCGGCTGAAGCACACTCCATGGAATGTCGGAAATCTCCAGCAATGGTAATCGCTCCATTTGGCCCGGGCAACTTCATCTTCAGATAACTGATGTGACAGCTTGCCATGAATTTGTTCAATGCTGGTCTTCCGAGTAACGCATGATATGCACGTTCCAAGTTCACCACTTCAAACTCCAGATTTTCAGTTCGGCAGTTATCCCTCGTTCCGAATAGCACGTCGACCCGGACTTTGCCTATGGGCTCGCACGAAATGCCTGGTACAATGCCATGGAAAGTTGTTCTCGTATCCTGGAGCATGTTCTCCGAGATGCCCAACTTGCGCATCGTATCCGCATACATGATGTTAATGCTACTACCATTATCAATCAAAACCTTGGAGAACCTCACGTTGATGTTCGGTCCAATGAATGTCGGATCTAGCACTAGTGTGTACGAACCTAGGCTCGGCATAAGTTTAGGATGATCTTTGATGTTCCAGGTGATTTCCTGGTCCGACCAAGGCATGTACCTCATCACTGCGGGCATGACCGCATTGACCTCCATATGTCGGCGCTGCAAGCTCTTTCTATCTGTTTACTCGGTCGTGAACACACATTAACTCTGGTGATGTTCCCTGTACTCGTTCCTTCCCTCGTTTCTGGGGTACCTCTGATCCGGTTGTTGCTGATTTTCCACCTTAGGCATTGCATCCCTTCTTTCATTGTTGTCATACCTCGGCGGAGGGGGAGGCAACATTAGTTGTTGTATGTTGGCTCCGGAGAGCAATTGCTGCCGGGGTAACTTCTGTCGAGGTTGATCATTCCGGGGTGCCTGAGCATTCCCCGAACCACCTTGCTCTATCTTACGCATCCACTCACATTGCCTCGTCATGTGACCCGCCGGGCTATTCGGATTTGGTGTGTGAAACTTACACGGCTGGTCCAGAATTGACTCATAGGTATATCTCGGACGGTCTTTCTTTTCTTGCCATCATTTCTTGGAGTCCATTGCCCTCTAGTTCTCTAGCATTGGTTGCTCCCTGATCCAGGTTGATCTTGATTCATGGCTGCAACTTGTTGTGAACCGTAGCGATGATCCGGTCTATCATCTCTCCTCTTTCCTCGGTAATCATTCCTCCGGGATGACCTGGCTCCATCCCTCTGATAGTACTCCTCGTTTGATTCGCTTGAGGCGAGCCTAGGCTGAGTCGGATCGCCCAAAGCATACGAGTCAGCAATCCGAATCATCTCTGCCAGCGTAACTAGCATTTTCCTTTGCAACTACATCCACAGCTCGCTGCCGTATCTGCACCCTTGCGCGAACCATGCTATGGCCTGCGACTCTATGACACCTTCACACGAGTTTCTCACGGTACACCACCGGGTCAAGAATTCACGATCCGTCTCGTTCGGTCTTTGCTTGCACATTGCCAGGGTCTGCGGTCTATTCGGCCTCTGGTATGTGCTTGAGAAGTTGCTGATAAACATTTCTTCAAAATCTATCCAGCAGTTGATGTTTCCAGGTGGTAAATTATTCAGCCATACTCTGGCCGGGCCTCCAACATCTGGGGCACGTAACGCACAACCCATCTCAAGTTGCTAGTTGCAATTTTCACCGCCGTAGCGTAGTTTATCAGCCAATCCTCTAGCTTGGTACTGCCATCGTACGTCTTCGTGCCTCTAGGTAACTGGAAGTTCGGTACCGGCGGTTCCTTCATGATCCGGGGTCCAAAGCACGCTGGACCCGGAGGACCTTGACATTCGATCTGTTCCGACCTATACAGGCGATCCAGGTTTAACCTGGCGTCATCCGACATCAAATCCCTGCTCCCCAATCTAGACCCTATCACGTGATAGTCTGGTCTGGGGTACCCTGCGTTCACCATCTCTGAATCACCGTCGTTGTATCGGTTTTGCTCTCGTTGCGCACCTTTCTGCTGCATACCTCGGCCGGCGCTTTGCTCTTGCCTCGGTATATTCTGTTGCTGCGGTTGTCCTGCTCCTGCGGAGTTGCGCTGTCCGGCATCGCCGTTGGCAGCGTTCCCTTGACCGGCATTGCCTTGGTCGTGATTACCTTGGCCAGCTTCACCTCGGCTCACACTCCGTCGATCATCATTTTTCCGCATCTCTTTTTCCTTTCCCGCACGCTGCGTTGGGTCAGACGGACGATCTGTTTGTTCCATCTGGACGAGGTTACTACCTCTTCTCTCCTTGGACCACCATGAGGCGATGATGCGGCTCCAGCGGATTTCTCCGGGTTACCCATCACCGAATGGACGATCTTGGAAGCCCCAGCTCTCTCTGGGTTAGCTCTCAGCAGCTCCTCGTTCTTCCTGTTCGCGATCCGAACCAGCTCGTTAACCCTGTCTTGCTGTCTTTGACGGGCCTCACCTGTCAGACCCTCTAACTCGAACGCAGTGGCATCTGCTGCTCTGAGGTTCTTCGCCGGGGTACTATACCTCGGCAACCCCACAGACAGATAGTTTTCCGACCCTTCTGCTCCATCATCACCTTCTCTGTTCATCTCGCTTATGAGATTTCTCCCTTTTACACTTACTGCTTCAACCTTGTTTGCCTTTGCATACTCACGCAGCGTCATGTTCAGTGACTGCTGAGCCGCGGCTATTTTTTTGCGCCCTCTAGTATCTTTTGCCGAGTTTCCTCTAGCTCAGCCTGCGCCTGAGCCGGATCTACCACTGCTGCCACCGGGTTAGCCAAGCTATCCATAGCTTCCCTCAGTACGTTCCCAGGCCTCTCTAGTGGAGGTCCTCTACCTTTCCTTGGTGCCTTAGGTGTTACCTCCTGGTCTGGCGCCGGATCCTTGCTTGCGCCTGCACCTGGCGCGGTCATCATCACCTCCGCATGGTCTGGGGAGCGAGCGATACGTGCCCCACGAGCCACAGTGAGGGGTGGTTCCCCCGCATAAACGACACGACGCGGATGAACGCACGAGACATCCACTGCAACGTAGACCTTGTGCTCGCCGAGCTTGAAGCGAAGGCGTTGCCAGGCGAAGCGTGCGAAGCAGCCAGTGTTGTCGCTGACGAAATCCAGCGCTCCAAAGCGCTGAACAAGCCCAGAGACGATGCGTTCGTCGGTGCCGATGAAGTTTCCTGTCCGGATCTTCACCCCTGCTAGCGCCGCTAGCCCCACGGTGGGCGCCAACTGTCGTGGTGGTGTCACGGCAGATGCCATGGATAGGCTAAAGGTGGGGACTAATATGCACTAGGGGAATCCAGGGAGGGATAGTAGAGTGATTCTCCACACAGAAGTTTGTATTGCTATCTCTTCAAGATTATAAGTGCTCCTTGAGCTGTATTGGCGAGAGGAGGAAGAAGGAGCTCTCTTACTCTTGTCTAGATCTCCTAGCCCTAAGGAATCACCAAAACAACTAGTGCTCAACCAACTAGAATTCTGCCAACCCCTTCTACCAGAACCCTAACCCCCCTTATATAGAGGTGGTTCGGTCCTGGCCTAGGGCATACGTGGAGGCATATTCCTAAGAATATGCCCCCTCCCAAAGTGGTAACTCGACCGGGGTGCCTTTCCCCTGCGTCACACATGCTTTAGCGATGTAGCCTCAAGGCGCCAAGGCCGGCCGACGTGAGCGTCGTCACCCTTGTCGGCCATGACCCGGTGGTCCTGCTCTTGCTTTATTCGCTCATCCAGTATGCACCGGACCTTCTTTTTTGACCAGAGAGATTCCTTCCTTCTCCCAGAAGCTAAGCGATGATCCGGATCATAGTAGATCCGGCCACACTTGTTCCTGCATATAAGTTAGACAAGCATTTCCGACTTACTCCTTAAGTCGGATGAGACAATGTTAGGCGACCCCCTGGTCCGGGTTACTCCGTGATACGGCATGCCTTGAGGTGACTCGGTCAGCATCCGCTTTGACCTTGCCGAACCTCGGCTAACTCGGCCCTTATACCCTGGAGTGACCCTACCCGGGGGTATCCCCCCAACAGAGTTCGAGTAGATTGCATTGTTTTACCCTAAGGTAGTTAACTGATACCGATACATCGGTTAAATCAAGCACGCACATCAACAATCCCTATGCCACAAACAGAAGCAGTCAAAAAACATACTCAGTCATGCACTCGAAAGGATTCATAAAGTCCCCAGTCGAATCTGCGATTCCACTAGACACTCGGGGGCTACTGACATGGGTATACCCTACAGGTACTCGAGATTGGTATATACGGCCTGAATACAGTGGAAGCCCACGGTGTCGCCAAGGCCCAAATGGAGAACTCGAGTAACCTACGGACTCTCTATCGCTTGCAGAACAAGAAGAAGTTAAAGATAGAAAGTTTAAAGGGAAACCCTAACTCAGAACCGACTCGACACCTGCGAGACCTAGCCTATCTATATAAAGGCTAGGAGGGGCGGCGAGGAGGACACACGCAACCCTATTTTCCACAACCCTCGCCATATTGCATCTGCGCACCAATGTAATCCTCGATTCCTTTGATAATTCCATGAGCAGACAAGCAGGAGTTGGGACCTCTACGAGGCCTGAACCAGGGTATATCTTCAAGTCCCCTGTGTGCTTGTTTGCTAGCCGATAGATGCTTCCAGCGCTCCCTCCTTCTCCAAAACCCAAGTCCATAACAATGGGCATTGATGAGTTAAACCCTCGTCACCCCCCATCTCTTCAAAAAAACTCCACCTTCCCATGTTTTTAAGAAACTACTCAATCATGTGGCATTTTATAAATTGAGATGCCAGGAGCGCTGCTATTTTATATTTTAAAAGAGATAAACATGGACACAAAATATTTATAAAAAGACTAATACATAAGTTGTAGTACTAATAAACGTTTAATGATATCGTTTATATATATATATATCTTTAGTGTAGTTGTAAAGCACTTAGTTTACATCTATTTAATTCAAAGGCCTTGAGTTCGAATCCCCTATGTGCACATATATATCTTTAGTTTACATATATATATCTTGGGTTTACATTTTTTCTTCTAGCAATATCACATTACGGACAGGCTGACATCATGGACCCACCAACCTGCAGCATCCCTCGAGTTTAATGGTCGGGTTTGAAATAAAAGTTAAATACTTGTACAGGAGGCTGGCATCGGGGACCCACCTGCCAGAACATATAAGGCTGCATTAGGGACCCACAAGCCAGAACATACCATAGAGGCTGATATGGGGGGCCCATCAGCAAGACCATACACGGTTGCTGCATCGAGCAATGTTGCCAAGGTCAAAACAGCGGACGATGCCAAAAAAATTCCATCTTTTGCAGGTTTGATTTATAGAGACACCGACATGTAGGACCCAGTAGCACGGCCTTATACAGATGCTCCATCGAGCAATGTTGCCAAGTTTGAAATAGGGAGGCGCGAGCGAGAAAAAAGTGGATAACATGTGGGGTCCAGGAGTTTGATTAAACGGTAGCAGCGGTATCAAGTTCGTAACGGGGTAGAGCGAGCGAAGGAAAAATTCTTCTAATGTGAGGCTGACATGGAGGACCCAGCAGCGTGACTAAACGACAAATAGATCGAGCAACGCTATCAAGTTGAAATCAGGGAGGCAATAGCCAAGGAAAAAATTCCATCATACATACGTTTCTTCTAATGAGAGGATAACATGTGGGCCCCAGCAGCTTAATTAAACGGCAGATGCATCAAACAATGCTATCCAGTTCGAAATAGGGTAGCACGGGCGAAGGAAAAAATTCCATCGTACACACGATTCTTCTAATGAGAGACTGACATGTGGGTCCCAAAAGCCTGACTAAACGGCAGACGCATCGAGCAACGTTATCGAGTTCAAATTAGGGAGGTGCGACTGAAAGTCTGGTACGCTAGAGACACTGACGTTGGGGACCCACATGCCTCAAAAGAGTTCGACAAGACAACATCGCACGAGGAAACGGAAATCTTTCTTTTGCCACGTGCTAGCTAAACTTCCTCCATGTTTTTAGCGGTTTCGTCACAGTAGAGGGCCGCGAAACCAGAAAAAAGTTATTCATCGGCCACGGTCGAGCCAAGAATTTTGTCGCAGAAGACATGCCTTCTACGACGGCCATCGGGCCAAGTCATTACGGAAGGAAATATTTCTTGTAGTGGGTACCCATCGGGGGGTCACAATTAATATATCAGAAACCATTGAGAGTTTGGACGATAGGTTGAACTTCTTGCTAAGATTTTGTATCTTGAAAATTTAATGAAATTAGGTTAAACTTGAGCTACAAGTAAGCCACTAGATTTATATTGCATTAAATGTCTTTTAGGAGGTAGATGGGTGCATCTTCTTGTAGTAAACAATGCCATCAGTGTGAGTTTCCACCTATCAGGAAAGATCATTCTCAATTTTCCGAGTGATGGCGAGATTATTTTCTCCCATAAAGAAAGTCCGAAGAATATGTATCTGAATATCACAAGCCAAATTTTCACACATATATAGTGGACCAACATATTGTACTTACGATTTCTCGTGTTTTATGGGTTCTCAAACTTCCTAGCTAGTAACTCTGCCCACTTGAATGGATTTATGTCGATTAATCAAAATTAGGTCAAATTAGAACTATTACAAGTAAATTGTAGGTTGCTCTAAAAGTTTTACGAAAAAGCTTTTTGAGATACCCATCGGGGGGTCACAATTAATATATGAGAAACCACTGAGAGTTTTGATTACAAGTTCAACTTCTTGCTAAGATTTTGCATCTTGATAGTTTAACAAAATTAGGTCAAACTTGAGCTACAAGTAAGCACGATAGATTGCTAGCTGACCTCGCCCACTTGTTGAATGACTTTATGTCGATGTATCGAAATAAGATCAAATTTGACCTACAAGTAATAATTGTAGGTTTCTTTGGAAGTTTTATGAAAAAAGCTTTTGGAGGTACCCATCGAGCGGTCAATTAATATATCAGAAACCACAGAGAGTTTTGATGGCTAGTTCGACTTCTAGCTACAAAGGTTTTGCATCTTGAAAATTTTGGACCCCTTTTGAAAGCGATCACATGAAATAAGGAGAGAGGGGAAATGATTTTTGTAATCTCTATGGGAAACCCACAAGATTGAGTTGCACCTTAGGCTTAAAGATAACTTTATTTTTTCCATAATGTATAAGGTGAACCTTAGCGGATGCCACATACTAGGCCTTATTAAGGTGTGCTTTTTTACACATTGCGGGAGTAGTATATTTCTTTGCTTAGACATATGCTCACCTCTCTCCATGCGGTGTACATGTTGAGAGAATAAAACATTGGCAGCGGAAGAGCGCGGCAGCGAAGATGAGTTGAAGGCGGTTCCATGTTAGAGCAAATTTATAATGGGTTGCTGACACGAGGTACTCATGCAGCCTTATAGTGTACACTCTAATAGTAGTAAATTTCAGGACCTATGCATGCAAAACAAATCGTGTGTTTTCTCTCTCCTTCGGTATCCTCCATCTCTCCTCCCCTTTCCCCTTGCGCATCGGCCTGGCTGATATCTCCCTCATCCACAACATGGATCTGTGCACGTGTGCCTTGGTACATCGACTCTCTGTCTTTGGCGTGTTCGACAGCCGTGCATTGGTGTGGAGTAGGGACGAGGAGTACATAGGAAGGAAAACACTTTGGTCCTTGGCGGCACAAAAATTAAAACTTTTCCAGCTTTTGAAACTTTCACTTGCTTCCCAAACATCGGGAAGGAAGGTTATTCAAAAGATCGGCCATTCGCAGTACTGTACTTCTTATATTGTCTTTATCTTGTCTTATCTCTTACAATACCATACCACAGCATATAGTGTACAGATTAACTTTGAACATTGATCGTTGGATCAAGACTGGCAAATCCAAACATTGCTAACCATTGGATCTTCTTTTCCATTCTTAGCATCTTGAAAGATTCTACTGAGAGTCTTTAGCATGATGACTGCTAGTATGCGCAAACGTCAAAACACACACTTCATTGCTCAGTTTCAGGGTCCTTGTGCTAAATGCATGGACTTGGATGCAATTTTCATTATTTATGAGGTCCTTGATGTAACTTGTACTTCCATCGACCGTGTTAACTCTCAAGCACCTCGCTCCTACGAGACCTACCATTGGACCATCCATTCACAATACTTATTATCTTATCTTTATCTTGTCTTATCTCTTACAATACCATACCACTTCATAGTGTACAGATTGACTTTGAACATTGACCGTCAGATCAAGACTAGCAAATCCAAACATTGTTAACCATTGTATCTTCTTTTCCATCTTAGCATCTATAAAGATTCTTCTGATAGTCTTTAGCACGATGAATGATAGTATGCGCAAATGTCAAAACACACACTTCATTTCTCAGTTTCAGGGTCCTTGTGATAAATGCATGGACTTGGATGCAATTTTAATTTTTATGAGGTCCTTGATGTAACTTGTAGTTCCACTGACCGTGTTAACTCTCAAGTACCTCTCTTCTACAAGACCTACCGCAATTAAAATAAAATGCAACTGCCCCAGTTATCACACAAACTAGACCACGGTTTCTTATACGTAATTCACAAGTTTTTAGTACTAGGATTTTTCAAGCTTCCTAGCTAACTTCACGCACTTTGGTGACTTCTTGTTAATTTAACGAAATTAGGTCAAACTTGAGCTATAAGTAAGTGTGATAGATTTCTCTTGAATTAAATGTCTTTTCAGAGGTAGATGGGTGCATCTTCTTTTAGTAAACAATGTCGTCGGTGTGAGTTTCCAACTACCAGGAAAGAAAATTTTCCGTTTATCGAGTGATGATGAGATTATTCTTTTCTGTAAAGAAAGTCCGAAGAATATGGATCTCATTGCCATAAGCCAATCTTGTAGACATATTAGGTGAACTAATGTGTTTTACTTACGATTCCCATATTTTATGAGTTTTCAAACTCCCTAGCTAATTAACTATGCCCCACTTGAGTGACTTCATGCCGATTTATCGAAATTAGGTCAAACTTGAACTACAACTAAATTGTTGCTTGCTTCTAAAGATTTACAAAAAATTTGGGGGTACCCATCGCGGGGTCAATTAATATATCAGAAACCACCGAAAGTTTTGAAAATAGGTTTAACTTCTTGCTAAGATTATGCATCATGACTATTTAACAAAATTAGGTCAAACTTGAGCTACAAGTAAGCACGATAGATTGCTCTTGAAATGAATGTCTTTTCGGAGGTAGATGGGTGCATTTTATTGTAATAAACACTATCGTTGGTGTGAGTTTCCAACTATAAGGAAAGAACATTCAATTCTCAATTTTCTCAGTGATAACGAGCGAGGTTATTATTTTACGGCAAGAAAAGTCCGAAGAATATTGGATCCGAATGCCACAAGCCTAGTTGACATACATTGATGACCCAAATATATCGAGCTCGTTGGGGAACCCCAAGAGGAAGGTATGATGAGCACAGCAGCAAGTTTTCACTCAGTAAGAAACCAAGGTTATCAATCTAGTAGGACCAAGGAAACACCCCAAAGGTGTGGCTAGTTGAACGTTGGCAGGGCGCACTACCGGTGCTAGAAGCAATGTGGAGACTTGCACAACACAACCATAGAACTTTGCCCCCAACTTGCAATGAGGTTGTCAATCTCATCGGTTTTGCTGAAAACAAAGGATTAAATGTATCGAATGGAAGGAATAAATAGTTTGCAGAAAGTAAACATAGATCAGTAAACAGTTTGTAGATTGAATGTAAAAGAAAGGACCGGGGTCCATAGTTCACTAGAGGTGGCTTTCCTTAAGATAGATAACATGTTGGGTGAACAAATTACAGCGGGGAAATTGACAAACATCGAGAAAGCATACAAGCATATACTAATCATCTTGACTCCTTTGAGACTTGATTGGGCATTACAACATTATACATAGACTGCCATCCAACTGCTTCTATGACTAATAATCCACCTCTAGGTTATCATCCGAACCCCCTCCAGTATTAAGTTGCAAGCAACAGATTATTGCTTTACAAATTGCGTGTAAAGTAAACAATACGATTGTTCTATGAACAAAGGATTGTTGTTTTCTCCCTAGTAGCAACAACACATCTAGTACCTTAGAGATTTCTGTCACTTCCCCAGATTACTAGAGGCATGCACCCACTATCGAGCATAAATACTAACTCTTGGAGTTGCTAGCATCTACTTGGCCAAGATAGCTACTAACAACGGAAAGCATGCAAGATCACAAATAACAAAGACATGATAGAATCAATAATCAATCTGAAATAGCATCTCAATATCCATCGGATCCTCGCAAACACAACATGTATGGATTACAAATAGATGATCTTGATCATGAACGGAGCTCACAAGATCTAAACATGAAAGCACAAAGGAGGAGAACCAGCCATCTAGCTACTACATGGACCCATAGTCCAGAGATGAACTACTCACGCATCACACCGGAGGCTTGAATGATGATGAAGAAGGCCTCCAGGGTGAATTCCCCTCTCCTGCAGGGTGCCGGGAAGAGCTTCAGATCCCTCCTGATCTAGGGATGGAGATGATGGCGGCTACAAACTCTTTCGTGGAATTTTGATCGGGTACTTAGGGTTTCTGTATCAGAGGCAATATATAGGCGGAAGGAGAGGCCGAGGGGGTGCTGGGGTCGGCCAGACCACCCCCTGGCGCGGGCCAGGCCTGGCCGCGCGGCCAGGTGGTGTGGCCAGGCCCCAGCCCTTCTTCATCTCGTATTCTGGCTCCAGATGTCTTCTGGTAAAATAGCGACTTTGGCTTTTGTCCCGTCCAATTCCAAGAATATTCATTTTCTGACTTCCTGGAACCAAAAATAGCAGAAAACAGGCAGCTGGCACTGTGGCTCTTGTTAATAGGTTAGTCCAAGAAATCATATGAAAAGAACTCCAAAGTGTGGACAAAACATAAGAAAGTAGATAAAAGAAAGCATGGAACATCAAAAATTATAGATACATTTGCAATGTATCAACATCCCCAAGCTTAACTGCTGCTCGTCCTCGAGTAGGTAAGTGATAAAAAGAAAGAATAATTTTTGAGGTGACATGCACCATCATAAACTTGATCAAAGTATTTGTAAAACATTCAAAGCTGGGATCATAGTACTTCAATCATAACATGAAAGACAAAGTTCTAGCAATAAGGCAAAGAAACTATGATGCAACATGTAAAGGCACAAACAAAAGATTCATGAATAACAATGCTTTGCAAGACGTTTGTTTGTTTCACATAAATAAAACATAGGATAATAGTATTCAGCTTGTCCCTCGTAGAGTAGCAAATATAAATGCATAGGACACCTTCAAAGTTCATAAGAATGACTAGATACAAATACTTTAAAGAAAGCAATATCAAGATATGCATCAATCAACTAGTCTTGGGACAATGCACATAGAACTAAGAATGGCCACTATGCTCTCAAAGTAGGTGCATAAAGATAGAAGGTGGAGACTCAATATATAAGTGGAAGAAAGGCCTTCATAGAAGGAAGTAGGGATTCAAGTCTCATAAAGAGCTTCCAAAAATTATGGTACTTATAGCTTTCAGCTCTCATTGCCCCTATCATAAGCATCTTGAAGGTGATTAAGGTTAAAGTGACACAACTAAGAGGATATGCTTGACAAGTTATAAACCGAAATCTCATGCCCCTTACTTACGAAGATCGAACCTCATGCTACTCAACTTTAGTAACAAGTAAGCTCTTGTCATTGTAAGTACATATGTATCATAAAGAACCGCCAACGGGGTACCCCTTGCACGTGATATAGGAGCTATCCCATAATCAAAATGACAAGGCAAGCAGACAATGAGCATCTCAGCAATCTTTTTATTTACTATTTGCATAAGTTTTTATTGAGGATGCTTCATAGAGTGCTTATTATGGTTATGCTGCAAGTTTCCACCATGATTAGGCATGGCTTAGGCTAGCGGCCTAGGCGTTTCTCTAACACACATACAAACTCCATGATCTTACAAGTTCCACTTTTATTTCACACCGCCGGGATCCATAAGCAAAAGAACATGATCTCAACAGGGTACAAAGTACAAGTGTAATGTTGAAAGCGTTCCCCATGATACATGGTTCTGCTAACTTCAACTTATAAAGAGAAAGCATGTACGCAACAAAGAAGGACCCAATGGTTTAGGTTTATTAAATGCAAAAAAGTAAAGTGTGCCATCAAGTTCGTGAGAGCTTTAATCACTAGTTTTCTCATAACAAGTTTAATTTGGAAGGTAAAAAAAGCATGAATATACTTGGAATAGCATATGATAGTAGGTAGGTATGGTGGACTCTTTGGAATAACTTGGTTTAAGGAGTTGGATGCATGAGTGGAACTCATACTTGTTTGCGGAGGCTAGCAAAAGACTGGGAGCGACAAACTAAGAGAGCAATAATGGCCATAATCTTGTAGAGCGACAAAACATCATTGATCAAAGCATAAAGTGATACTAAAAGTTGAAAACTAAAGGATCATGAAGGCTATGGTGACTTGAGATAGTCATAACATGGTGTGAGCATGTGCCACTCAACCCAAATAAAGCATCAAAGGAGAATACCAATATACTATGCTTTAATATGCTAAAACAACACATGATTCATCCAAGGCACATTAAGCAATCTCAATTGTTTATAACAAGTCATGCTACCGCAAAGAATACTAAGCATAAAGCCAAAAAAATATCAAGCATGGCATGACAAAGCATAGGCCACAATCAAAAACAAGCTCTCTTTAACACTTAAGCATGAACTTTCCTACTCTTTTCCAAACCAAACCAAACTATTTGAAAACCAATATATGAAAGAGGGGTCCAACCAATTTATTCAGAAAACTAATAAAACATGGAAAACCAAAAACCAAAACAAAAACGAAAAAGAAGACGCTCCAAGAACAACACAACTGTGCATGAAACGATAAAAATGAAGCGTTTGGAAGAAATCTGGGATTTTTATTGATGAAGAAGGGGATCCCATGGGCATCCCCAAGCTTTGACGCTTGTACTTCTTGGATATTTCTTGGAGTGACACACGTGGCATCCCCAAGCTTGAGCTTTAGTCCATCCTTCATCTCATTACTCATTCCTTCAATACACCTGAAATTTTTCCTTCATACAAAACTTCACACAATCTTTATTAGCAACATTAGGGCACTCAAGATAAATAAGTCTTAAGGTTCAGTTCTAACACCAAATAAACTTCCATTAGAACACTAGCTACTGTAGCACTTCCCTAAAAAATCTCAATTCCCCAAAAGAACTCAAAAAGGAACCAACAAGAAGCAAATGCAGAAAATGGCAGAAATCTGTCAAAACAGACCAGCAGGTAAAGACGAATTTTTTCAAAGACCTTCTGTTACTCAAATCAAAAAGTGTTGATCTAACAAAAGATAGATAACAACCTGGGGCAGAGTCACAAAAATTCACGCCTCAAAAGGACGTTCAGAGATTTTACACTAATTTTACGGTGAAGCACAGAAATCTGTTTCGGGATAACAACTTTCCCAATCATTACTTCTCTCTCATTAGAGGTTACTCTTGGCACAAAAAGCAAATAAAAAAGGATAAGGAGCGGTTATTACTGAAGTAATAACTTCCAAGACTCATCTAAAACTTTTGGGTTATCTCCCAGTAAGTACTCTTCTCTAACGCCTTTAAGTTAGACATAAGAAGCAAGAAAAAGAATCAAGTGTTCTCAAATGAAGAAGCATTAAGAGCAAATTTTGTTTTCATAGGAGAGGCAAAAGAAATCTTCTCTCTCTTCTTAGGGAAGTGTTCTATACCTTTCTTGAGTGGGAGTTGATATTTAATGGTGCCTTCTTTCATATCAATAATGGCACCAACAGTTCTAAGAAAAGGTCTTCCCAAAGTAATAGGACAAGAAGCATTGTATTCAACATCCAACACATAGAAATCAACGGGGACATAGGCATTGTTAACCATAATAAGAACATCATTAATACTCCCAATGAGTTTCTTTTTAACATTCTCATCAAGTGGGACATTCAAATAACAATCTTCAAGTGGTGGCAAATCAAGCATATCATAAATCCTTCTAGGCATAATAGAAACACTACTATCAAGATCACATAAAGCTTTGAAATCAAAATCATTCACTTTCATATTCATGATGGGTTCCCAACCATCTTCTTGTTTTATAGGAATAGAAGCTTTATGTTTCATCTTTTCTTCTTTAATCTTTATGAGAGCATCAGTAATGTGTTTTGTAAAGGCCATGTTCATAGCACTAGAATTAGGACTTTTAGCAAGGTTTTGTAGAAACTTAATAACTTTAGAGATGTTGCAACCATCAAATCAAAATCATAATTATCATCTTAGGTAGTAGAGATATTACTAGCCTCAACACTAGTGGTAGTGATACTAGAAACACTAATGTTTCTAGCAATTTCATCTTCTCTTTCCCAATTAGCATGTAATTCAGCTAATAGTCTAACATTTTCATCAATTCTAACTTGTATGGCATTAGTAGCTGCAAAGGGATTATCAATAGTTTCAGGTTTAGCAGCCACTTTATTCAAAGAAGATTGAGCTTCAGCCAAAGATGCTATATTTCTTTTAGCATTAGAGAGTTTTTCCTCAATAGTTTTACTGAAGAAGTTTGTTTACTAATAAAGTCTTTAAGCATAACTTCAAGTTCAGAGGGAGCACTCCTATTGTTGTTGTAGGAATTTCCATAAGCATTACCATTGTTGGGAGGATATGGCTTATAATTGTTATTACCAAAATTATTCCTATAAGCATTATTGCCAAAATTGTTATTTCTTATGAAGTTCACATCAACTTGCTCTTCTTGAGCAACCAAAGAAGCTAAAGGAACATTATTTGGATCAATATGGGTTTTCCCATTAACAAGCATAGACATAATAATATCAATTTTATCACTCAAGGAGGAGGTTTCTTCAACAAAATTTACCTTCTTACCTTGTGGAGCTCCCTCAGTATGCCATTCAGAGTAATTAACTGTGGCATCCGGCAAAACCACTACTAGAAAATCGCGTTGTTTTTGTGCATTGCATCATCATGACCGCATGCTCATGTCATCATGCCACATTGCATTTGAGCATCGTCATGTCATCTTGCATTTGTTTGCATAAAACTATCTTCGAAAAAATCTATTTTTTGTCTTCTGAACGCCCCGTCTTTATTCAAACACAAAACCCGGGTCTCCGAAAATATTTTGCTTTGTCTACCAACGGTCTTCAAAAGCCCCATTTTTAAATATTAAAATATTTATTTTATTTTTAGGGGCAGCCGTACCGGGCCGATCCGACCCAGTCGGCCACCCCCAGTACAAAACCGGACTACCTAAACCCTTTTCCTACCCCAACCTAATCTACCCATCCCTAGCCACATCACCCTGGCCAATCACCACCCGCCACCTCACCACTTCCTCCACCCCATCCACTCCTAACCTGCCACCTCACCAACCCCCTCCCTCAAACCGCCTCCACCCTCTCACCAAACCACACCCGGTCCACCCTGGTGGACACAACACACACATTTTACACGCAACGCACCCAACACGCTTCCCTGCCCTGGACCCACTCCCTGGCCCCACCACCCTATCCTCCTCGCTCAATGCATCTCCCTGGCGACCCCAATCCCGAGCCGCCCCTACCCTGCTTCTTCCTCCTCGTCAAAGCGAGCCCCGCCGCAGCGCAGCCTCCCTCCTCGACCACGTCGCCGGCCGCCTCCAGCGTTCTCTCGGCGCCGGCGCCTGGCCTCCTCCGGCCCTCGACAGCGCCTCTCGCTTCTTGCCCTCGGCTCCGGCCGCGCCGCCTGTCTCCTCCTTCCCCGGCCGCCGACCTCTGCGTCGCGCCCTCCTCTCGCCGGCCAGTGACCCGACCGCATCGAGCCGAGCCACCACCAGCGCGGCCCGTTGACGCCCATGGCCTCCGCCCACCTCTCCGTCCACCCGGTCTCTCCCGACGATGACCGGCGCCGCCGCGGGATCCGCCGCTGCTCCGCTCCTTCCTCTCCATCGAGAAGCCCCGAGCCCTCCACCCCGCAGGACCTCGGCTTCCGCACACCGTCGCCGGTGCTCATCCGCGCCCATCGAAGCTCCTCCCCACCTCGCGTAGAGCCCTGGCCGCAGTCGCTGGCCACGCGAGCTGCCGCCGTGCCCTCCTCGTCTCTGCCTGTCGGTTTCCCCTGCGCATGGTCGCCATGGTGCCCTCTGCCCGCGTGTACCGCGAGCTTCCTCCAAGTTTCTTTGAAATGCGCGACCCTCCCGGTGATCTTTTCTGTTTTGGCCCAAGCGGTGACCGTGGGTTTGCCCCGTTCTGCATGGCAGCTGCCTGCCCGGGTTCTGTGTGCTTGTGCATCTGTAGGTCTGGTATTCGATTGCACATCGCCTGGGCATGATAGTATTGGTGCTCTTTCGCGGTGTCCACATTGTTTTCTTTTGTCGCAATCGCTCGAACTGCAGCCGCGGATTCTGGGGATTGTCGTAACAAGAGCTGATGATGTGATGCCATGTTCGATCGAGATCTTCCGGCGGACCAGCGTATCAAGTTGCACAAGGTCCTCCGCACCGACAAGAACTTCTATCCGAAGACCCAACCCGGCACGCCAAGTTCTTCCTCTCGGATCCGAAGACGCCGAGACCCATTGACCGCCAAGATCGCCACACGGAACGACAAGCGCTTCATCTTGGAGCACCAAGTCCTTCTTCCCGGACGCGAGATCGTTCCGCCAACCCGTCCGAACCCCGATCCGAGCTCAAGATCGAGCCCGAACCCCGAACCGAGATCGCCATTCGATGTGTGACCTCTTTATCCGAGACCCCTATTTTTATAATATATAATAATCATTTGTTGCATATTAAATCGTCATGCTCGCATACATATTCATGTGGTTTGGGGGCATTATGCCGATTCACCTCATAATTAAATATAAAGGCCATATGCGGACATTTCTAGTCTCATATTGGTTCCATTTAAATTTGTGTAGCGAACCGGTGATATAATTTTGCCTTGTTAAGACAACATTTAATTTGTGGGGTATCTAAACAACTTGAACCACTTAAATATTTGCCGGGACCCCGGTTCCGTTAATATGGCCTAAATGCATCGCACCTTTGCCATGTCATACATCATACATGCATCATGCCCGATCTTTTGCCGTAGTATTAAATAGTGCATCCGGTGTTTATTCTAGTGTTTTGCTTCTTCGCGGATAAGGCCGTGGAGTTGATGTGAGCTTCGCCCCGACCTTTGGATGAACCTTCGGCAGTGTTTCCCAGGCGAGCATCCCTTCCCCTTCTACCTATTTAGCATTTTTAGTCTTTATTTCCTCCTGTTGATCTATTGCTATCTGTGTTGCGATGCTCTAGTTTTCGTACCCGTGCTATCCCTTGCAGCCTTATATTGCCTTGGACACATCCTATTACCTGTTGTTTGGTAGAGAGTTGGACTTGCGCGTCGTAGTCACTTGCTCAAGTGCTGTTGCGTGTCGTCCAGTACCACAGCTGTTGGAAGGCTGCCTTATGCTTTATGTGGAGATGATCATGGCTTTAATTATTGTTTAATAAATAAAATTGAAAGTAGGTAAATGCAGAGGCACCGGTGGGTAATAGACAATATTTGGTTTTTAACCGCTCACTGGTGGCCCGTAGGACCCCGAGTTCTTGACACCTGTTCCGAGATCGAGCGTGCTAACCACAGGTGGGGTGTGTGGGCACCCCCATCGATTAGTACCTGATTTCAAAGTATTATACTGGGGGCCACAAAGTAGTTTGGAGCTTTACTACTATATTGTACTTATGCCATGCTTTACTGCTTTATTTAAGATTGTGCGTGGAGCACCTGTACTGTTTAGGAAAGCGGAGTGTTTTCGCGGTATCGACAAGCCCAGTCACACTTTCGGGTTCCCAAGCTTAGTACCACCGACGCAAACCCTGGGTCCATTCCGAGCCGCCAACTTCGCTATGGTAGCTTAGTGGGTGGCCCCATGTACTTGCTTTGGTCCGGGAAACATCATGACTTAGGCCGCCGACATACCGATGGGTGTATGTTAACCGATCGGCAAAAGGGTCAAGTGCGTGTGGATACTTTGGTGCACCCTCGGGTTAAATCTTTTCGAAAAGCCGTGTCCACGGTTATGGACGACTTGGAGCACAGTTCTCGATCATAGACAACTATAACTAAAGTTTACTGTTATAATTTGACTTGTATCCGATATGACTAGTAATCAGCTTCACTGCAACGGAATGGCTAAATAACAGTACCAACAACTGCTGGGTTTGGAATATCTCATGCTAATTGTATCTGACTAGTAAGTTTTGCAACTACAACGGAATGGTTAACTAAAAGAGCCCACTGCTTACTATATCAGGATGACTATCTACACCTGACTAGTAATTGCTGCAACGATAACTGAATAAATAAAACTGCCAACGGTGTGAGTTCCTCGGTTGACTTCCTCGTTTGGTCTCGAGGGGGAAACACCAGGATGGGTTTGTTTGGTGCTAGCTTCAGGCTGGATCCGAATAGGTCTTTCTTATCCCTCTCTGATAACCGCCAGTTGTATCGAGTCTCTATAGGTTGTTTATTGCCGCTGCGCTGCCGCTCAGTCCACCATACCTATGTAGGCGAGGACCGCCGAATTCTAGTCTCGCTGCATCGCCTCGATCTTGACCGCTCTCTTTTTCCTTTGCCCTTTGTCGGCACCCCTTTTGTTTGAGCAGGTTTTGAGATCGACGTCGTTAGCAGGGTTACCCTTCCGGCTTGGCCTGGGCAGGGTTATGGACGCCATTGGTTATTCTTCGGGGCTCTTAGCTCAATTTGCATCTTGTCCGTACTCGGACGCTGTATTGTTTTCAAGGTGATTTGGATCTTTGTATGTTATATCTGTATTCTTGGCTCTTTGAGTCGCTGTTGTATATATATGTTTTGTGGGTTCCATCGAGGACTATTGTGTAATGATATTACTTCGTTTTCCACCCGCACGCAAGTGCCTGGTGGGCACCTTTGAATCGTTTCTATGTGGGTTTGGCGGGAAGCGCTGAAACTTGCATAGGGTCGATTCTGAGGGTGTTACAGAGTGGTATCAGAGCTCAGAAGTTGCGATACCCCACAAGTCCAGCCTGTAGGTAACCTAGCTAACGGCCGAAGTAGAGTGTCAAAAACTATTTTGGAAAAATCGGTTGGATAGATCTGATTAGGTCTGTTTTACTCCTTACCCCTCTGCTGTTCTCCCCTTACCTCTGCGTGTTTTGAATCTGCTCTCTTACCTTCTTCTAGTCCAGGGGTTTCTCGTGGGTGGTATTTCCGTTGTGCCTTCAGGGTTTCGCTTCCTCTTTTGGTAACGGTGTGTCTACATACGGTCTTCGTGCTATCTGAGGAATCCTTCATCTGTTGGATTTCTCTCTGTTCCTTGTTGTGCCTTCCGGTGTTTTCCGACATGACGACATCCTCTACGCCAGGTCCGATGCAGAGCCTGCATCACTCATTTGTTCTGAACCTCGATTGTCGAGATCTTCAGTCTGATTCCGAGAATGGTTGCACGCTTCTCTACTGATTGTGCAGAGTAATAGGTTGGGTGCGTGATGGATTGGCCCCCATGCCGACTACCCCTTCTATTCTCTTTTGTACATTGAAGTGGATGAGAATGCATAGGTTCTCTCTTTCCATCGAAGCTAGAGGTGGCTTTATTTGTTGATACCTCTACCTTCGACCTTTTGTTCCCGGAGTGTTCTCTCGACGCTCACGGACTACGACCTCTTGTTAGTGGTGTCGCGAGGATCGACACGAAGCAACAAGATTCAGATCGCCGACCTTCTTTCCGGTACCATGAGGCGGATCTCGAGGGCGAGATCCATTGTTAGTGGTGTCGAATTGTGGCATCCCGCAAAACCACTACTAGAAAATCGCGTTGTTTTTGTGCATTGCATCATCATGACCGCATGCTCATGTCATCATGCCACATTGCATTTGAGCATCGTCATGTCATCTTGCATTTGTTTGCATAAAACTATCTTTGACAAAATCTATTTTTTGTCTTCTGAACGCCCCATCTTTATTCAAACACAAAACCCGGGTCTCCGAAAATATTTTGCTTTGTCTACCAACGGTCTTCAAAAGCCCCATTTTTAAATATTAAAATATTTATTTTATTTTTAGGGGCAGCCGTACCGGGCCGATCCGACCCAGTCGGCCACCCCCAGTACAAAACCGGACTACCTAAACCCTTTTCCTACCCCAACCTAATCTACCCATCCCCAGCCACATCACCCTGGCCAATCACCACCCGCCACCTCACCACTTCCTCCACCCCATCCACTCCTAACCTGCCACCTCACCAACCCCCTCCCTCAAACCGCCTCCACCCTGTCACCAAACCACACCCGGTCCACCACAGGACACAACACACATTGTACACGCAACGCACCCAACACGCTTCCCTGCCCTGGACCCACTCCCTGGCCCCACCACCCTATCCTCCTCTCTCAATGCATCTCCCTGGCGACCCCAATCCCGAGCCGCCCCTGCCCTGCTTCTTCCTCCTCGTCAAAGCGAGCCCCGCCGCAGCGCAGCCTCCCTCCTCGACCACGTCGCCGGCCGCCTCCAGCGTTCTCTCGAGCGCCGCCCGCGCCGGCCTCCTCCGTCGGCCCTCGACAGCGCCTCGCCAAGGCCTCTGAAGCCCGGCCGCTGCGCCGCCTCCTCCTCCTTCCCGCCGCCGACCTGCGTCACGCCTCCTCGCCGGCCATGACCGATCGCGAGCCGAGCCACCACCAGCGCGGCCCGTTGACGCCCATGGCCTCCGCCCACCTCTCCTTCCACCCGGTCTCTCCCGACGATGACCGGCGCCGCCGCGGGATCCGACGCTGCTCCGCTCCTTCCTCTCCATCGAGAAGCCCCGAGCCCTCCACCCCGAGGGACCTCGGCTTCCGCACACCGTCGCCGGTGCTCATCCGCGCCCGTCGAAGCTCCTCCCCACCTCGCGCAGAGCCCTGGCCGCAGTCGCTGGCCACGCGAGCTGCCGCCGTGCCCTCCTCGTCTCTGCCTGTCGGTTTCCCCTGCGCATGGTCGCCATGGTGCCCTCTGCCCGCGTGTACCGCGAGCTTCCTCCAAGTTTCTTTGAAGTGCGCGACCCTCCCGGTGATCTTTTCTGTTTTGGCCCGAGCGGTGACCGTGGGTTTGCCCCGTTCTGCATGGCAGCTGCCTGCCCGGGTTCTGTGTGCTTGTGCATCTGTAGGTCTGGTATTCGATTGCACATCGCCTGGGCATGATAGTATTGGTGCTCTTTCGCGGTGTCCACATTGTTTTCTTTTGTCGCAATCGCTCGAACTGCAGCCGCGGATTCTGGGGATTGTCGTAACAAGAGCTGATGATGTGATGCCATGTTCGATCGAGATCTTCCGGCGGACCAGCGTATCAAGTTGCACAAGGTCCTCCGCACCGACAAGAACTTCTATCCGAAGACCCAACCCGGCACGCCAAGTTCTTCCTCTCGGATCCGAAGACGCCGAGACCCATTGACTGCCAAGATCGCCACACGGAACGACAAGCGCTTCATCTTGGAGCACCAAGTCCTTCTTCCCGGACGCGAGATCGTTCCCCCCGCCGAACCCTGTCGAACCCCGATCCTGGAGCCTGAAGATCGAGCCCGAACCCCGAACCGAGATCGCCATTCGATGTGTGACCTCTTTATCCGAGACCCCTATTTTTATAATATATAATAATCATTTGTTGCATATTAAATCGTCATGCTCGCATACATATTCATGTGGTTTGGGGGCATTATGCCGATTCACCTCATATTAAATATAAAGGCCATATGCGGACATTTCTAGTCTCATATTGGTTCCATTTAAATTTGTGTAGCGAACCGGTGATATAATTTTTCCTTGTTAAGACAACATTTAATTTGTGGGGTATCTAAACAACTTGAACCACTTAAATATTTGCCGGGACCCCGGTTCCGTTAATATGGCCTAAATGCATCGCACCTTTGCCATGTCATACATCATACATGCATCATGCCCGATCTTTTGCCGTAGTATTAAATAGTGCATCCGGTGTTTATTCTAGTGTTTTGCTTCTTCGCGGATAAGGCCGTTGAGTTGATGTGAGCTTCGCCCCGACCTTTGGATGAACCTTCGGTAGTGTTTCCCAGGCGAGCATCCCTTCCCCTTCTACCTATTTAGCATTTTTAGTCTTTATTTCCTCCTGTTGATCTATTGCTATCTGTGTTGCGATGCTCTAGTTTTCGTACCCGTGCTATCCCTTGCAGCCTTATATTGCCTTGGACACATCCTATTACTTGTTGTTTGGTAGATAGTTGGACTTGCGCGTCGTAGTCGCTTTGTGCAAGTGTCGATCGATTACCACAGCTGTTGGAAGGCTGCCTTATGCTTTATGTGGAGATGGTCATGGCTTTAATTATTGTTTAATAAATAAAATTGAAAGTAGGTAAATGCAGAGGCACCGGTGGGTAATAGACAATATTTGGTTTTAATCACACGGTGTCCCAGGACCTCGAAGTTCTTGACACTGCTCCGAGATCGAGCGCGCTAACCATGTGGGGTGTGTGTGCACCCCCATCGATTAGTACCTAATTTCAAAGTATTGTACTGGGGGCCACAAAGTAGTTTGGAGCTTTATTACTATCTTGTACTTATGCCATGCTTTACTGCTTTATTTAAGATTGTGCGTGGAGCACCTGTACTGTTTAGGAAAGCGGAGTGTTTTCGCGGTATCGACAAGCCCAGTCACACTTTCGGGTTCCCAGTCGTTTACAGCCACTGACGCAAACCCTGGGTCCATTCGAGCTGCCAACTTCGCTATGGGTAGCTTAGTGGGGTGGCCCCCATGTACTTGCTTTGGGTCTGGGAAACATCATGACTTAGGCCCCGCCGACATACCGATGGGTGTATGTTAACTGATCTGGCAAAAAGGGTCGAAGTGCGTGTGGATACTTTGGTGCACCCCTGCAGGGTTAAATCTTTTCGAAAAGCCATGTCCGCGGTTATGGATGACTTGGAGCACAATTATCGATCATAGACAACTATAACTAAAGTTTACTATTATAATTTGACTTGTATCCGATATGACTAGTAATCAGCTTCACTGCAACGGAATGGCTAAATAACAGTACCAACAACTGCTGGGTTTGGAATATCTCATGCTAATTGTATCTGACTAGTAAGTTTTGCAACTACAACGGAATGGTTAACTAAAAGAGCCCACTGCTTACTATATCAGGATGACTATCTACACCTGACTAGTAATTGCTGCAACGATAACTGAATAAATAAAACTGCCAACGGTGTGAGTTCCTCGGTTGACTTCCTCGTTTGGTCTCGAGGGGGAAACACCAGGATGGGTTTGTTTGGTGCTAGCTTTAGGTTGGATCCGAATAGGTCTTTCTTATCCCTCTCTGATAACCGCCAGTTGTATCGAGTCTCTATAGGTTGTTTAGTGCCATTGCCGCTGCCATCCACCATACCTATGTAGGCGAGGACCGTAATTCTAGTCTCGCTGCAATCGCCTCGATCGACCGCTTCTTTTTCCTTTGCCCTTTGCGGCACCCTTTTGTTTGAGCAGGTTTTGAGATCGACGTTGTTAGCGGTGGTTACCCTTCCGCTTGGCGGCAGGGTTATGGATGCCATTGGTTATTCTTCAGGGCTCTTAGCTCAATTTGCATCTTGTCCGTACTCGGACGCTGTATCGTTTTCAAGGTGATTTGGATCTTTGTATGTTATATCTGTATTCTTGGCTCTTTGAGTCGCTGTTGTATATATATGTTTTGTGGGTTCCATCGAGGACTATTGTGTAATGATATTACTTCGTTTTCCACCCGCACGCAAGTGCCTGGTGGGCACCTTTGAATCGTTTCTATGCGGGTTTGGCGGGAAGCGCTGAAACTTGCATAGGGCCGATTCTGAGGGTGTTACATTAACCATCATATTATCCAGAAGCTTTGTTGTAGCACCCAAAGTAATGGTCATAAAGGTACCTCCAGCAGCAGAATCCAATAGGTTCCTTGAAGAATAGTTCAATCCTGCATAAAAAGTTTGGATAATCATCCAAGCAGTCAGTCCATGAGTGGGATAATTCTTTACCAAAGATTTCATTATTTCCCAAGCTTGAGCAACATGTTCATTATCAGATTGTTTAAACTTCATTATTTCACTTCTCATAGATATAATCTTAGCAGGATGATAGTATTTTCCAATGAAAGCATCTTTGCATTTAGTCCAAGAATCAATACTATTCCTAGTTAAGGAATTCAACCATTCTTTAGCTTTTCCTCTCAAAGAGAAAGGAAACAATTTAAGCTTAATAATATCACCATCTATATCCCCATGCTTTTGCATCTCCCAAAGTTCAACAAAGTTATTTAGATGGGCAGCAGCATCTTCATTACCAACACCAGAAAATTGTTCTCTCGTAACAAGATTGAGTAAAGAAGGTTTTATCTCAAAGAAAGTAGCTTCAGGAATCGGTGGAGCAATAGGTGTGCTCATAAAATCATTGTTGTTGGTGCTAGTGAAGTCACACAACTTAGTGTTTTCAAGAGTAGTCATTTTTGTGTTTTCAAATAAGAAAGCAAACTAGTAAAACTAATTTTTGTGTGTTTTTGATAAAGAAATAAGCAAAAAAAGAAACTAAGCAAAACAAAAACAACAAAGTAAAGAGATTGGTTATGAGGGACTCCCCTTGTGAAGATGTCCTTGACTCCCTGGCAACGGCGCCAGAAAAAGTTGTTGATAGCCCAAATATATCGAGCTCGTTGGGGAACCCCAAGAGGAAGGTATGATGAGCACAGCAGCAAGTTTTCCCTCAGTAAGAAACCAAGGTTATCAATCCAGTAGGAGCAAGGAAACACCCCAAAGGTGTTGCTATCAACGCTAATAGGCGCACTACGGTGCCAAAGCAACGTGGAGACCTGCACAACACAACCACAGAACTTTGCCCCCAACTTGCGATGAGGTTGTCACTCTCACCCGTTTTGCTGAAAACAAAGGATTAAACATATCAAATGGAAGGAAGAAATAGTTTGCAGAAAGTAAATACAAAGGAGTAAACAATTTGTAGATTGAATGTAAAAGGAAGGACTGGGGTCCATAGTTCACTAGAGGTGGCTCTCCTTAAGATAGGTAACATGTTGGGTGAACAAATTACAGCGGGGCAATTGACAAACATCGAGAAAGCATACAAGCATATCCTAATCATCTTGACTCCTTTGAGACTTGATTGGGCATTACAACATTATACATAGACCGCCATCCAACTGCTTCTATGACTAATAATCCACCTTCAGGTTATCATCCGAACCCCCTCTAGTATTAAGTTGCAAGCAACAGATTATTGCTTTACGAATTGCATGTAAAGTAAACAATACGATTGTTCTATGAACAAAGGATTGTTGTTTTCTCCCTAGTAGCAACAACACATCTAGTACCTTAGAGATTTCTGTCACTTCCCCAGATTACCAGAGGCATGAACCCACTATCCAGCATTAATACTAACTCTTGGAGTTGCTAGCATCTACTTGGCCAAGATAGCTACTAACAACGGAAAGCATGCAAGATCACAAATAACAAAGACATGATAGAATCAATAATCAATCTGAAATAGCATCTCAATATCCATCGGATCCCCGCAAACACAACATGTATGGATTACAAATAGATGATCTTGATCATGAACGGAGCTCACAAGATCTAAACATGAAAGCACAAAGGAGGAGAACCAGCCATCTAGCTACTACATGGACCCGTAGTCTAGAGATGAACTACTCACGCATCACACCGGAGGCTTGCATGATGATGAAGAAGGCCTGTGGTGAATTCCCTCTCCCAGGAGTGCGAAGAGCTTCAGATCCCTCCCGATCTAGGGATGGAGATGACGGCAGCTATAGACTCTTTCGTGGAATTTTGATTCCAATGTTTCCAATGTTTTATCAGTATTCAAACTTCATAGATAACTCAGCCCATTTGAATGACCATGTTGATTTATCGAAATTAGGTCAAATTTGAAACTACACGTAAATTGTATGTTGCTTTGAAAGTTCTATGAAAAAGCTTTTGGGGGTACCCATCAGGTGGTCACAATTGATATATCATAAACCACCGAGAGTTTTGACGATAGGTTGAACTTCTTGCTAAGATTTTGCATCTTAATAATTTAACAAAATTAGGTTAAACTTGAGCTACAAGTAAGCGCGACAAATTTCTCTTGAACTAAATGTCTTTTCGGACGTAGATGGGTGAATCTTCTTGTAGTAAACAATGCCATCAGTGTGAGTTTCCACCTATCAAGAAAGAACATTCTCAATTTTCCGAGTGATGGCGAGATTATTCTCTCCCGTAAAAAAAGTCCGAAGAATACGGATCTGAATGCCACAAGCCAAGTTTTCACACATATATAGTGGACCAACATATTATACTTACAATTTCCCATGTTTTATGATTTATCGAACTTCCTAGCTAATAACTCCACCCACTTGAATGACTATATGTCGATTAATCAAAATTAGGTCAAATTAGAACTATTATCAGTAAATTATAGGTTGCTCTAGAAGTTTTACGAAAAAGCTTTTGGAGATACCCATCGGGGGTCACAATTAATATATGAGAAACCACCGAGAGTTTTGACGACAAGTTCAACTTCTTGCTAAGATTTTGTATCTTGATAGTTTAACAAAATTAGGTCAAACTTGAGCTAGAAGTAAGCACAGTAGATTGCTCTTGAATTAAATGTCTTTTCAGAGGTAGATAGGTGCATCTTCTTGAAAAATGTTGTCGGTGTCAGTTTCCAACTATCTCAGGAAAGAACATTCTCAATATTCCTAGTGATGATGAGATTGTTCTTTCACGTAAAGAAAGTCTGAAGAATATGGATCTGAATGCCACAAGCCAAGTTTTTAGACATATATAGTGGATCAACAACATGTTGTACTTGCGATTCCCATGTTTTATGAGTTTTCAAGGTTCCTAGCTAACCCCGCTCACTTGTTTAATGACTTTATGTCGATGTATCGAAATAAGGTCAAATTTGAACTACAAGTAATAAATTGTAGGTTTCTCTAAAAGTTTTATGAAAAAGCTTTTGCAGGTACCCATCGAGCGGTCAATCAATATATCAGAAACCACGGAGAGTTTTGATGACTGGTTTGACTTCTAGCTACAAAGATTTTGCATCTTGAAAATTTTGAACCCCTTTTGAAAACGATCACATGAAATAAGGAGAGAGGGGAAATGATTTTTCTAATCTCTATGGGCAAGCCACAAGCTTGAGATGCACCTTAGGATTAAAGATAACTTTATTTTTTCCATAATGTATAAGGTGAACCTTAGCGGATGCCACATACGAGGCCTTATTATGGTGTGCTTTTTTACACATTGCGGGAGTAGTGTATTTCTTTGCTTAGACATATGCTCACCTCTGTCCACACACTGTACATGCTGAGAGAATAAAAAGTTGGCAAGGGAAGAGGGTAGCAGTGAAGAGGAGTTGAAGGTAGTTCCATGTCAGAGCAAAGTTATGATGGGTTCCTGACATGAGGTACTCCTATAGCCATAGGGTACACTCTACTAGTAGTAAATTTCAGGACCTATGCACGCAAAACAAATCATGTGTTTTCTCGCTCCTTCGCTATCCTCCATCTCTCCTCCCATTTCCCCTCGCGCATCGTCCCGTCTGATCTCTCCCTCGTCCATAGAGTGTCGCTATGCACATGTGCCTTGGTACGGCAGATCTTTGTCTCTAGTGTGTTCGGCAGCCACGGGTTGGTGTGGAGTAGGGATGACGAGTACATAGGAAGGAAAACACTTTGCTCCGTGGCGGCACAAAAATTCAAACTTTTCTGGTTTTCGAAATTTTCACTTGCTTCCCGAACATCGGGAGGTAAGGTTATCCAAAAGATCAACCATTCATACTACAATACTTTTTATCTTATCTTTATCTTGTCTTATCTATTACAATAACATACCACTATATAGTGTATGAAAACATTGACCATTTGATCAAGACTGGCAAATCCAAACATTGCTAACCGTTGGATATTCTTTTCCATTCTTAGCATCTAAAAAGATTATATTGATAGTCTTTAGCACGATGAACGCTAGTATGCGCAAACCTCAAAACACACACTTCATTGCTTAGTTTCAGGGTCCTTGTGTTAAATGCATGGACTTGGATGCAATTTTCTTTTTTATGAGGTCCTTGATGTAACTTGTACTTCCATCAACCGTGTTAACTCTCAAGAACCTTGCTCCTACGAGACCTATCATTCAATCGGCCATTTGCAGTACTTCTTATCTTATCCTTATCTCGTGTCTTATGTCTTACAATACCATACCACTGCATAGTGTACATATTAACTTTGAAAGAGTCTTACCTACCATAGTCTTACAATACAATACCATACCACTGGCAAATCAAAACATTGCTAACCGTTGGATGTTATTTTCCATTCTGAGCATCTGCAGCAGAAAGATTCTACTGATAGTATTTTGCACGATGAATGCTAGTATGCGCAAACCTCAAAACACACACTTCATTGCTTAGTTTCAGGGCCCTTGTGCTAAATGCATGGACTTGGATGCAATTTTCATTTTTTATGATGTCCTTGATGTAACTTGTACTTCCACTGACCGTGTTAACTCTCAAGCATCTCACTCCTACGAGACCTACCAGAGTTAAAATAAAATGCAACTGCCCGAATTATCACACAAACTAGACCATAGTTTCTTATTCATAATACCCACGTTTTTGTACTAGGATTGTTCAAGCTTCCTAACTAACTTCGCACACTTTAGTGACTTCTTGTCAATTTAACAAAATTAGGTCAAACTTGAGCTACAAGTAAGCATGATAGATTGATCTTGAATTAAATGTCTTTTCAGTGGTAGATGGGTGCATTTTCTTCTAGTAAACAATGTCATCGGTGTGAGTTCACAACTATCCGGAAAGAAAATTATCAATTTTTGAGTGATGACGAGCGAGGTTGTTCTTTTTCGTAAAGAAAAGTCCAAAGAATATTGGATGTGAATGCCACAAGCCAAGTTTATAGACATATAATATGGACCAACATGTTGTACCGATGATTCCCATGTTTTATGAGTTTTAAAGCTCCCTATCCAACTCCACCACTTGAATGACTTCATGCCGATTTATTGAAATTAAGTCAAATTTGAAACTACAAGTAAATTGTAAGCTGATTTGAAAGCTTTACAAAAAAGCTTTTGGAGGTACCCATCGTGGGGTCATGATTAATATATCAGAAACCAACCGAAAGTTTTCACCATAGGTTTTTAACTTCTTTCTAATTAAGCTGTTGCATCTTGACAATTTAACAAAAAATTAGGTCAAACTTGAGCTACAAGTAAGTGTGATAGATTTTTCTTGAATTAAATATGTCTTTGGCAAGGTAGATGGATGCATCTTCCTGTAGTAATAAGTCCCATCAGTGTGAGTGTCCAACTATCAGGAAATAACATTCTCAATTTTCGGAGTGATGATGAGATTGTTCCTTTCCGTAAAGAAAGTCCGAAGGATATGGATCTGAATGCCACAAGCCAAGCTCTCTGATATATATATAGTGGACCGTCATGTTGTACTTATGATTCCCATGTTTTATGAGTTTTAAAACTTCCTCCTATAGCTAATTCTGCCCGCTTGAAAGTGACTTTATGTAGATTTATCTAAATTAGGTCAAGTTTGAAATACAAGTAAAGTATAGGTTGTGTTGAAAGTTTTACAAAAAAGCTTTTGGAGGTACCCATCGGGGGTTTAGTTAATATATCAGAAACGACTGAGATTTTTGACAACAGGTTAAACTTCTTTATAAGATTTTGCATCTTGAAAATTTGAAGAAATTATGCCAAACTTGAGCTATAAGTAAGCGCGATAGATTCATATTGAAATAATTGTCTTTTCGTAGGTAGATGGGTGCATCATCTTATAGTAAACAATGTTGTCATCATGAGTTTCCAACTATAAGGAAAGAACATTCTGAATTTTCCAAGTGATGATGAGATTGTTCCTTCATGTAAACAAAGTCCAAAGAATATGGATCTAAATGCTACAAGCCAAGTTTTTAGACATATATAATGGACCAACATGTTGTACTCACGATTTCCCATGTTTTATGAGTTCTCAAATTTCCTAGCTAACTTCACCCACTCGAATGACTTTATGCCGATTTACAGAAATTAGGTAAAATTTGAACTACTACAAGTAAACTGTAGGTTGCTTTGAAAGTTTTATGAAAAAGTTTTTGGAGGTACCCATCGGGAGGTCAATTAATATATCAGAAACCACCGAGAGTTTTGATAACAGGTTCAACATTTGGCAATTTTGAACCTGTTTTAAAAAGGATCATATGAAATAAAGGAAAAACAACAAACAAAAATTTACTCATGATGTCCTATCATGTCTTGTGTGAAGGAGATATGCCCTAGAGGAAAATAATAAATAGGTTTTTATTGTCATACCTCAATTAGTTCATAATAGTTTCATATTGTTCTGTAACAGTGCCAAGTAGAAACATTGGTACAGGTGTGGTATGAAACAACCAAGTCCCTAGTCGCCTCTATTTATACTAGTTTGTGGGTCACGAAGATGATCTGGGTTTCAAGATCATGGGCATTTATGCCGACTGACAACGGGATCATATCATTGGAGAATGATGTGATTGGACATTCCTCGAATGATTGCAACACGATCAAGTCATATAGTTCATTGTTGCAACAGCTATACCTAGACTCCTTCTCCTTAGACCGTGAGTCAGACATTCATCGCTTCCCGAGGCTGCTTAGACTGCATCAAGCGCCACTTGGTAATACAGTGGTTATAAATGAAGGAAATATGCCCTGAGAGGCAATAATAAAGTTGTTATTATGTATTCCTTATATATGATAGATGTTTATTTTGCATGCTAGAATTGTATTGATCGGAAACATCAATACATGTGTCTTTAATAAACAAAAAGGGTTCCTAGTTATGCCTCTCTTATAGACTAGCTTGTTGATTAACAAGATGATCAAGGTTTCCTGATCATGGACATTGGATGTTGTTAATAACAAGGTCACACCATTGGTGGACCTATGTGATGAACATTCATCCGAAGTATAGTATTACAATCAAGTCGTTATGTTCATATTGCTATAACATCATACGAAGTAATCTTTATCCTTAGACCATGAGATCATGTTAATTGCTAACACCGGAAGAGTATCTTGATAACATCAAACGTCACACAGTAACAGGGTGACTATAAAGATGGGTTCAGTACTACGAAGGTGTTATGTTGCGGCTCATGGATCAAGAGTAGAATTTGTCAATACCGATGACAGATAGATATACTCTGGGCCCTCCCGGTGATATCACGTTGAGATAGCTTGCAAGCAAGTGATGTGATCACTATAATGTTATATCACGAGAACGAGAAAAGAGTGTGTGTCGGTAACGAGATCAAACTAGGTATTTGGATACCAATGATCGAATCTTGGACATGTATTATATCAAGAGACAAAGGTATTTAGTTACAAGCGTTAAAGGTTCTCACTATCACAGAAGTCATCGTTGAATATGCAGGAGTCAGTATGGATCTCCAGGTCCCGCTTCTGACTATTGATCAGAGAGGAGTTTCAATCATGTCTGCATTATTCGCGAACCGTAGGGTGACACACTTAAGAGTTACCGGACACCATTTTGGAGCACATATGTTTCAGACGAAAGAATTGCAAACCGCAGGAATTGTTTCGATAGAAACCGAAAATTGTTTTGGGTGAAATTGCAGAAAGTGGTTCTGCATGTGATATTGAAATATTGCAAGGGGTTATATGTGAATGTTTGTTAATTAAAGTAATTAACAAAATTATGAATAAATTTAATAAAAGAGTTTTATTAAATGAGAGAGCATTAAACTTGGAGAATTTTAATGCATTCAAAGTAGGGACTTTAAAGGGGAATGTGAAGAGGCATTTTAATGTGGAGCGGTTACCACCACACGAATGGGGGAGGTGAGGGGTCACCCCCCCCCATGCGCCGGCCATGGAGAGAGGGGGTACCCCCCCCCTCCTCCTATAAAAGGCCACCCTCTTCCTCCTTCTTCCTCACACCTCCTTGTGAAGGATCTCTCTCCCCCTCTAGAATTATTCTCCCAAGGTCTCGGATTAGCGAGATACATGTTCCCGGTGGCATTTCGTCTGGAAGGAGTTGCTGCTTCCGCTGGATCGCTGGAGCAAGGAGGTGGAGGTTGTCTGGTGGCTTGAACGTGTGTGCGAGTACAGATGCACTGCTGAGTTGCGACGCTCGGACATCCACTCGATCTTGAGATCGGCAAGTGTATGACTACATCAACCATGAGTTCCTACTCGTTAAGAAAACTCGTTGTCTTCGAGGGTAAGTTCTCGTTGGATGTATGTCCACCCATTGCTTTGTACCTAGTAGATAGATCTTGGCGTGTAGTTCTCATCGTAAGAAAAATTTTGTTTTCTATGATGCGGACCCAACAGTGGTATCAGAGCCTGATCTATGCGTAGGTGCTTTGCACAGGTAGTACACATATGTTTATATGTGGGCGATGATGATCATGTTATTGCATCTTCTATGTATTTTGGATATTGGTGGCATAGTGGGATGAAGCGGCCAAGACCAACCTTACATGTCATCGTACATGAGACCGGTTCCACGACTGACATGCAACTTGTTTTGCATAAGTGGCTGGCGGGTGTCTGTCTCTCCTACTATAGTCAATATCTGATTTACAACGAGTTGCTAATAACTTAGTTATCCTCATTGTGGTTCATGTTCGTAGGTGAGAACGGTTCTATCTCCGAAAGCCCTAAGCCACGTAAAACTTGCAATTGATAAATTAGAGGCATCTAGTTTAGATCGTTGTTGGGCTAGTGTATTGATACGGTATTGTTGTAAGTAGATGTATGATAGATACTCTTACAACACACATTCAACGTGTAAGTTCCTTAGACCTTGGCCTTACACACAAAGGAATGATAGAGATCATACCACGATGCAAGTGATAGAGATCAAATGCATGGACCAGATCATCTCACTTTACACATTAGGTGTCAGCATCTTATACTGCTAGTTTGGCACTTTCTGTAGCATTGTAAGATGATCCCTCATTTAGATATCAAGATAAAAATTTGTTCTTCCTTAAGTATGCACCGTTCTGTGGATCGTGTTTCGAGACATCACGTGATTATCGGGTGTACGAATCTACGCTTTCATAGGAACGGGTGTAAGACAGTTTTACACACGTGAATACTAAGGTTCTTACTTGGCGAGCCTAGCATGTACAGACATGGCCTCGAAACATGGACCAAAAGGTTAAGCATGAGTCATATAGTTGATATGATGCCCATATAGATGCTCGCCTTTGAAGCTACATCAACTCACATGATGATCGGACTTGGTGTAGTGGATTTGGTTCATGTAATCACCAAAAGGACACGAGGGATGTCGTTTTTGAGTGGGAGTTCATTAGTAATTTGGATTAGTTGAACTCAATCTATCATAAACTTAGTCTAAATAAACTTTACAAATTCTGTTGTAGATGGCACCACCTGCTTTTAATTTCAATGTGTTCATGGAGAAAGAGAAACTTGCTACGAATGGTAGTAACTTCACCAACTGGGCTAGGAATTTGACGATTCTCCTCACTGCTGCACAAAAGCAATATGTGCTAGATGCGCCGCTAGGCCCCCCACCAGCTCCTGATGCCCCTGACGAGGAAAATAATATCTATGTGACTCGTTAGGAGGACCACAACTTAGTTCATTGCGGCATACTGTATGGGCTAGAGCCAGAACTTCGAAAGCATTTCAAAAATGGCAATGCCTTTGATACCATGGGAGAATTGAAAATGATTTTCGATACCCATGCTATCGTAGAGAGGTATAATGCTACTGAAAAGTTCTTTAGCTGCATGATGGAGGAGAACAGCTCCGTTAGTGAGCATGTACTCAAAATGTCTAGGTACGCCGATAAGCTTGTGTCCTTAGGAATAACGATTCCCGTTGATTTAGGCATACATCGTGTTCTCCAATCTCTGCCACCTAGCTACAAGAGCTTCGTGATGAACTATAATATGCAGGGCATGAAGAAGACTCTTCCCGAGCTTCTGTCAATGCTTAAGACTGCAGAAGTGGAGATTAGGAAAGAACATCAAGTGTTGATGATCAATAGGACCACCGGTTTCAAGAAGGACAAGAAAGGCAAGCACAAGGGAAAGAAGGGTGGCAAATCTGTTGCCACGCCTGAAAAGAAACCCCGAGCTAGCCCTAAGTCCGATACCGAGTGCTACTATTGCAAGGGGACTGGCCATTGGAAGCGCAACTGCCCCAAGTATTTGGCGGACAAGAAGTCCGGCAAGGCAAACAAAGGTATATGTGATATACATGTTATTGATGTGTACTTGACTAGTACTCGCAATAGCACCTGGGTATTTGATACGGGATTGGTTGCTAATATATGTAACTCGGTTCAGGGGCTACGGAACAAGCGACAACTAGCAAGGGATGAGGTCAGGATGCAGGTCGGCAATGGATCAAAAGTTGATGTGATCACCTTCGGGACGCTACCTCTCCATATGCCATCGGGATTAGTTATAAACCTAAATAATTGTTATTTGGTGCCTGCACTGAGCATGAACATTGTATCCGAATCGTGTTTGATGCAAAGTGGTCATTCCTTTAAATCTGAAAACAATGGTTGTTCGATTTATAAGAATGATATCTTCTATGGTCATGCACCTATGTTGAATGGTTTATTTCTGATGGATCTCGATAGTAATATTATGCATATTCATAATGTTAATGCTAAAAAGATTAAACTTGATAATGATATTTCTGCATATATGTGGCACTGCCGTCTAGGTCATATTCGTGTTAAACGCATGAAGAAAATCCATTCTGATGGACTTTTGGAATCACTTGATTTTGAATCATTTGATACATGTGAGCCATGCCTTATGGGCAAGATGACTAGAACGCCATTTTCTGGTTCAATGGAATGGGCGATAGATTTATTGGAAATCATACATACTGATGTGTGTGGACCAATGAGTGTGTTGGCGCGAGGTGGATATCGTTATTTTGTTACTTTCACAGATGATTTGAGTAGATACGGGTATATCTATTTGATGAAACACAAGTCTGAAACTTTTGAAAAGTTCAAGGAATTTCAGAATGAAGTGGAAAATCATCGTAATAAAAAGATCAAATTTCTACAGTCTGACCATGGAGGAGAGTATCTAAGTTACGAGTTTAGCACACACATGAAAGAGTGTGGAATAGTTTCACAACTCACGCATGCCGGAACACCACAACGTAATGGTGTGTCGGAACATCGTAATCATACCTTATTGGATATGGTTCGATCTATGATGTCTCTGACTGACTTGCCACTGTCATTTTGGGGTTATGGACTGGAAATAGTTGCATTCACTTTAAATCGGGCACCATCTAAATCCGTTGAAACGACACCGTATGAATTATGGTTTGGAAACAAACCTAAGTTGTCTTTTCTTAAAGTTTGGGGATGCGATGTTTATGTGAAGAAACTTCAGCCGGATAAACTCAAACCCAAAGCGGAAAAATGCGTCTTCATAGGATACCCTAAGGAAACGATTGGGTATACCTTCTATCACAGATCCGAGGGCAAGGTTTCTGTTGCCAAGAATGGATCCTTTCTTGAGAAGGAGTTTCTAGCGAAAGGTGTGAGTAGTCGGAAGGTAGAACTCGAAGAGGTTATTGAACCTTCTCTTCATGAAATGGCGAGTAGCGCAGCACCGGAAGTTGTTTCGGAGTTGACTTCACCTAATGAAGAGAGAGCTAATGATATTGATCATGAAACTCTGAAAGAGGACACTACTGAACCTCGCAGGTCAAGCAGGACATGTGCAGCTCTTGAACTATACGGCAACCCTGTTGTGAATTTCACGGTTGATGAAATGGATGACCCTGCGACGTATGAAGAAGCGATGATGAGCCCGGATTCCAACAAATGGATAGAAGCCATGAAATCCGAGATGGAATCCATGTACGAGAACCAAGTTTGGACCTTGGTGGACTTACCTCACGATCGAAAGGCCGTTGAGAATAAATGGATTTTCAAAAGAAAAACTGATGCTGATGGTAATGTGACCATCTATAAGGCTCGACTTGTCACAAAGGGGTTTCGACAAATTCAAGGAGTTTACTACGATGAGACATTCTCTCTCGTAGCGATGCTTAAGTCGGTTAGGATTATGTTAGCAATTGTTGCATATTCGATTATGAAATATGGAAGATGGATGTCAAAATTGCGTTCCTCAATGGTAATATTGAAGAAGAGTTGTATATGATACAACCTAAGGGTTTTGTCGATCCTAAGTATGATAATAAGGTATGCAAACTTCAGCGATCCATCTATGGACTGAAGCAAGCATCCCGGAGTTGGAATCTCCGCTTTGATGAGGTGATCAAAGAGTTTGGATTTGTCCAAACTTATGGAGAGGCTTGTATTTACAAGAAAGTGAGTGGGAGCAATGTGGCATTTCTGATATTATATGTGGATGACATATTATTGATTGGAAATGATATAGATCTTCTAAACAGTGTTAAAAGTTATCTAAACAGCAAATTTTCGATGAAAGACCTTGGTGAAGCGTCATATATATTAGGCATTAAAATCTATAGAGATAGATCAAGGCGCCTAATTGGGCTATCGCAGAGTAGATACCTTGATAAGATATTAAAGAAGTTTAATATTCCGCCTCCGTCGTTGAACGGAGCAGCAGTTAGTTGGAGGAGTTCCAAACAACCTATGGTGGCTGGATCAACGACGGAGGCAGAATATGTTGCTGCTTCAGAAGCGGCGCAGGAAGCGGTTTGGATGAAAGAGTTCATTACTTCAGAAGCGTTGGACTCGATGGTGATCTATTGTGACAACAATGGAGCCATAGCCAACGCAAAGGAACCGAGGTCTCACAAGAATTCCAAGCATATTACGCGCCGATTTCACTCCATCTGCGAGCATGTCAAGGATGGAGATATAAAGATTTGTAAAGTACACACGGACCTAAATGTAGCAGATCCGTTGATTAAAGCTCTCCCTAGGGAAAAACATGATCAACACCAGAACTCCATGGGTGTTAGATTTATCACTATGTGAACTAGATTATTGTCTCTAGTGCAAGTGGGAGACTGAAGGAAGTATGCCCTAAGAGGCAATAATAAAGTTGTTATTATGTATTCCTTATATATGATAGATGTTTATTTTGCATGCTAGAATTATATTGATCAAAAACATTAATACATGTGTGTTTAATAAACAAAAAGGGTTCCTAGTTATGCCTCTCTTATATACTAGCTTGTTGATTAACAAGATGATCAAGGTTTCCTGATCATGGACATTGGATGTTGTTAATAACAAGGTCACACCATTGGTGGCATGATGTGATGAACATTCATCCGAAGTATAGAATTACGATCAAGTCATTATGTTTATATTGCTATAACATCATACGAAGTAATCTTTATCCTTAGACCATGAGATCATGTTAATTGCTAACACCGGAAGAGTATCTTGATAACATCAAACGTCACACCGTAACAGGGTGACTATAAAGATGGGTTCATTACTACGAAGGTGTTATGTTGAGGCTCATGGATCAAGAGTGGAATTTGTCAATCCTGATGACGGATAGATATACTCTGGGCCCTCTCGGTGATATCACATTGAGATAGCTTGCAAGCAAGTGATGTGATCACTAGAATGTTATATCACGGGAACGAGAAAAGAGTGCATGTCAGTAACGAGACCAAACTAGGTATTTGGATACCGATGATCGAATCTCGGACATGTATTATATCAAGAGACAAAGTGATTTAGTTACAAGCGTTAAAGGTTCTCACGATCACAGAAGTCATTGTTGAATATGCAGGAGTCAGTATAGATCTCCAGGTCCCGCTTCTGACTATTGATCTGAGAGGAGTCTCAATCATGTCTGCATTATTCACGAACTGTAGGGTGACACACTTAAGATTTACCGGACACCATTTTGGAGCACATATGTTTCAGATGAAAGAATTGCAAAGCGCAGGAATTGTTTCGATAGAAACCGGAAATTGTTTTGGGTGAAATTGCAGAAACTGGTTCTGCATGTGATATTGAAATATTGCAAGGGGCTATATGTGAATGTTTGTTAATTAAAGTAATTAACAAAATTCTGAATAAATTTAATAAAAGAGTTTTATTAAATGAGAGAGCATTAAACTTGGAGAATTTTAATGCATTTAAAGTAGGGACTTTAAAGGGGAATGTGAAGAGGCATTTTAATGTGGAGGGGTTACCACCACATGAATGGGGGAGGTGAGGGGTCACCCCCCATGCGCCGTCCATGGAGAGAGGGGGTACCCCCCTCCTCCTATAAAAGGCCACCCTCTTCCTCCTTCTTCCTCACACCTCCTTGTGAAGGATCTCTCTCCCCCTCTAGAATTATTCCCCCATGGTCTTGGATTAGCGAGATACATGTTCCCTGTGGCATTTCGTCTAGAAGGAGTTGCTGCTTCCGCTGGATCGCTGGAGCAAGGAGGTGGAGGTTGTTCGGTGGCTTGAACGTGTGTGCGAGTATGGATGCGCTACTGAGTTGCGACGCTCGGAGTTCCACTCGATCTTTAGATCGGCAAGTGTATGACTACATCAACCACGAGTTCCTACTCGTTAACAAAACTCGTTGTCTTCGAGGGTAAGTTCTCGTTGGATGTATGTCCACCCGTTGCTTTGTACCTAGTAGATAGATCTTGGCGTGTAGTTCTCATTGTAGGAAAAATTTTGTTTTCTATGCTGCGGACCCAACAATAAAGGTGTACATTGGGTATTCCGAAGGAACAGTAGATGACATGTGACTGCAAGACCGGGATTTGTTCACCCACATGACGGGTAAAGATATATACGGCCGGATTGGTGAGATTACATCCATAAATGTTGCAACATGTGACTAGGTCACGGGGATGTAATATCATGGTAACAAGAAAACAGAACTTATTGTGAACGAGATTGAACAAGGTATGGGATACCAATGATTGGATCTCGGACAAGTTGTATCGAGAAACAAAAGTAAGAAGATGCTACATTTAGCGGTTCAAACGACATTGTCGTCAGGAATGCATAGGGGTCACATGGATATCCCTGGTCCCTCAGTTGATCATTGATATAGATCATGTCTAGAGCATTACCGAGCCGTGAGAGGATACACTTAAGGGTACGATGAGAGCGATCATTCGTAAGACAGATTCACAGTGGAGAAAGAGAAGGCCGGAATCGTTCCACAGAGAGATCCGAAGTTGTTCGGAGAAAGAATAAAGGACCGGAATCATTCTGGGAAAGATCCTAGTCGTTCGGAGGAAATCGAAAGGGAATCGAAAGGTGTTTCAGGTCAAGACAGATTTTGTAATATGTATTTACATGTTAATTAATGTAATTAATATTAAATATAATATTAAAATCTAATTTGAAGGGGTATTCCACTAATGGGCCAAACTTCCTAGGGAAAAAGGGTCCATGAGGGAAAACTGAAGGAGGGAAGGGCCAAGGCCCAGGCGCCTCAAGGGGCCCACCCGGCCAGCCTAGGGTTGTGCACGGGGTGGGGCCCACCCCTGGTCGGCTGGCCCATGAGGCCCATGCGCCTCCTCCATCTCCCTTGAATAGTCCCACATGGGAAACCCAAAGGGGAGGGCACACCCCCTCCCCCTATATAAAGGGGTGCCCATGAGTGGGATTGAACATACCAATATTTGGAGAAGTCCTTTGGTTGACTACCACCTTCTCTCTATATATATACCTTGTGACCATGGCCCCAAGTTTGGGCTGTGCGATCGAGGCACACCTACAGTATGCCGTTGCGCTGCAGGGATTCCTAGCCGGATATCAACTTCCGCACTCCCGGTGGGATCGGGGAGCCGGAGGTCTCATCGTGCACTGGATGTGTACGAAGACACAAGGCACAACACTTGGGGCGCTTAAATGTCGAGAGCCAGAGCTGTTGCACGATGAAGATGAAGAAGGAGCAAGGGGTGACCTGCGAGGAGCTTCGCGACCGTGAGGTCGGCTACAAGTACGACTACATCAAACACGTTCCCCGAGGAACGTTAACCGCGTACGGTCTACAAGGGTATGTATTCTATACGCATTGGACGTTACCGTAGCAGTACATAGATAGATCCTAGGCAGTTTTGGGGTTACATCGTAGGGAAATTTTTTGTTTTCTGCTGCGATCCCCTTCAGTGGTATCAGAGTCGATCTATGCGTAGGAGTGTTGTAACGGCCAGTACGCACAAGTATTGTGTGGGCATTGATCCCTTAGTTGTTACCCTCTAATGTGTACTTGTTTATATCGCGGTATTGTTTGATGAAGCGGCCCGGACCGACCTTACGCTTATTCGTACGCGAGACTGGTTACATGCTCAACATACGGCTTGTACCATATAAGTGGCTAGTGGGTGTCTGTCTCTCATTCCATAGTTGATATAGCATTTACAATGGAGGGCCCTGAAAGGGGTGTAATAGAGACAACTGTTGGATCCATGTTGTGGTTGGAAAGTTCGTAGTTTAGAAATGGTTCTATTGCGAAAGCCCTAACAACCACGTAAAACTTGCAATAGATAAAGTAGAGGCGTCTAAATTTATTTTGTAGGGGGCATGTGATTATGATATGGCAATGGTCGTTACGAAGGTAAAGTAGTTTACTTTTTTGTTACTAAGTAGTATAGTAATAGTCATCGTTCCGATGGACGACTTGGTGGAGGCGTCGTGGACTTGGCGTCAAACCAAGGGCAAGATGGAGATCATGCCGCAACGCTCGATGGAGATCAAGGTGCAAGAAGGACCATATCATATCACATTATACATATGATGTTGATACTTATCTTACATATTATTGTGTTCTAGTATTAGATACCCAACGGTAGCAAATAAGATAATCCCTATTGAATTCCAATGTTCCGTGTTCCCCTTGTGTGTGCACCACCAAGAAAGTTCTTCGGTATGAGGCTCCCTGCGGTGAGTAGGGTTCAGACATATCTACGTTCGCATACAGTGGGTGTAAGCCATGTTGCACAGCGAATACACACAAGTTAGATTTGGCGAGCCTAGCACGTTACAGAGACGTGGCCTCGAAACACAAGAGATCGAAAGATCGAGCATGAGTCACATGGATGATGTGATTGGCATTGTTGAATGTCTACCTTTGATAATGCACTGATGGCTGTGTAACACGGAGGAGGTGTAGAGGATAGGGATCATGCGATCACTAAAATCATCTAGGGATGACAATTTTAGTGGAGACCAATTATAAATTGATCTCTTATTATAAACTTAGTCTAGATATCTGTTTGCAAATATCTTAGTAGATCTTAGCCTATCCCATTGAGGTCCTTTGCGACCATGGGAATATATTGCTTAATTTGGAACTTAGAAAAAGGGTCCAACTTCATAGATTAATACCCACGCCTGAGGGATATCCTCGTAAAAGGTGACATTCTCTTCTTGATACAATAACCATTGGGAGATAATTCGATGACTCCAGATTGTTTGCAAAAACACTTAGCGATCTTCCATTATAGTTAAGAACTCTTAGAAGGGCTTGATTGCAAAAGGAGGTCATGGATAAAAAGGTATATGTTATATATACAAAATTATAAATGTGGTTTTTGCAAAACTCGTTGTAGTTTGCAAAGTATTTGATACTTGTCCCGTTTTGTGAAAACAGGAGGATCTGCTTGAGAATTGCTGGATTTGAAGCAAAGTGACTTGATGACGGCAAGCAAAACAGTTGATGGCCGACATCACCTCTTCCCTCAAAGTTTATCATTTGGATTAGTGGACTTGAATATAATTTGTAATCCTAGTTCATGTGTCTTGCTTTTGGCGAGACGATTATTCATATGAACAAGTTACAAGCCAGTTTGTACTATTCTTATGAACGATACCATTATGGTCACATTATGATTACAAACAAGTTATTCTCATCACTATGTTAATGATAATAGTTTAAACATTTATAAAGGAATAGAATGCTAAAAGATATCCAAAGTTTAATAATGAAGTGACACTACAGTTTAAGTCATTTTTGTTATTGCATGTCCTTTATGAAAGATCGGGGTCCTAGATGCTTAATCTAGAGACTTTGCAAAACCATGCCTCTTGGGCAGAATGACTAATACTCCGCATTCTGGTAAAACGGTGATATGCGAAGAAATGTTGAAACTTATACATAATGATGTATCATATTTTCAACAAGTAGTGGATATCATTAGTTAATTGTGGACTTAAGTGAATAAGTGTATTTACTTAATGAAACATGAAGTTTGAAACGATTTGAATTGTTCAAATGAGTTCAACAACAAAGAGGATATTGAATTAACAAGTCTCTTCGATTTGATCGACACGACTAAAGTATTCAAGCTAAGTTTAGCATAAAAGGGACTTGTGAAAGATGTGTCACAAATTATGATAATTGGACGAATTCAAACTATGTTGAAATGTCTAAACATCATAATCATTATGTATTAGATACATATGGTATGATATTATCTCTTTTAGGGGTTATAGTTGTCATTTAGAGTTAAAGATCGAAATAAGCAAACACTCATTTGAAATACAAAGGAACATCTAAAAGATTCGTGGAAACAACACCATAAGTGTTATGTCAAGTTCAAGTTTCTGGAGATTTCGATAAATTGAAATCGTGGCGAATAAACAAGTCTTTGTAGAGCATTCTTAGGAAGCTATGAATGCATCTTCCACAAAAGAGGCAAACCAGTTGTTATCATAAATTGATGTGTCTTGATGAAGATACAGGTGGAAGAAAGTAAAAGATCAAAACGAGGTATTTTACCTTACCTCCGAATTGTTGAGTGGAGCAGCGGAATTTGTTTCGTATAACCAAACTCCATAAATGGAGGATAAACTATTGATAATGATCATAAAGTTTCAGTGAATACATTTACTAAAGGAAGTAGGATTCAACTATATATTCTACAAGTTTGTGGAATTATATTATTGATTCACTTGTCATGTTTTGAACAAGACATACCTACAAATTACAAAGACGCATGATGGACATGAGTGCGAGAAATGACTAGAAGTCACAAAATCCTATATTAAGTTACATTTAAGATTGCAAAGTAACATGTTACTTGATCTTATTAAAGTAAAGAAGTTTACTTGATATTTCTGAATAACTGCAAAGTCATAAGAAGGAAATGAAACTTAATGAATGACAAAAAGCTCGATTTGTCACAAGTTTGGACAAATTCAAGGAGTTGACTACAATAGTAGTGATGCTTAAAGTCTTTTGGATTTACACTAGAAATATATGGATATTGAACTCTCGTAATTGGAATTCTCAAATTGATGATGATCAAAGAATTTTGGAATGTCCAAGATTATCGAGAGGACCTGGATTTGAGTGGGAGCAAATCAGCTTGGCTAATTCATAATCTGTAGTTGACATATTTTGAGTGGGAGCTAAGTGAAATCCCTGGATCTCAAACATGAATGTCATATTTGAGTGGGAGCGTGAAATCATTCTGGGATATGTGGACGACATATGTGAATGATGTGATCGGTGTTAATAATATTTAAGTTAGATAAATAAGGATGAAGTTGAAGTTGTTAAACAAAGAGATCTATCGAGATAGATTGGTGAGTTTAATAAACACTAAATGTTGAATGCTTCCTGGACTTGATTCTGAAAGATGTTCAGAATGTCCTAAGACAAGATTCTGAAGAAGCTCAGAATGGAACAAGGTAAGAAAGAAGTTCTTGCTGAATGAATCATTGAGTTAGTATTGCAACTATGGTTGAAATAAAGAGGTGTGTTGCATCTCCTATGCCCCAGTCATAGGTTTTATAACCATGTTGTATACTCGACGTAATGTGACCCAAGGTTCTGGTTGGAAGAACTAGCTCTTAACTGTAAGAACATGTCTTTAAGTGATTCCTGAGTTGATCACTGAACCAGAATTAAGTTTGTACATAAATGGCAAGAAGCAATGTAAGTGGCATAGTTGCATTTCATGCACTAGGATCTACATAGATATAGAAGTATAAAGGCTCCATCTGATGTGATGTATAATGTTATGGCGGGGCTAGTTCGCTTTTAACATAGAATGATGTGTCAAAGGGCCTAGTGCCCAAGAGAAAGTCCTCGAGGTTGATCTAAAGTCACTGTAAGCTCCTGGAATCCAGCCTTGTTCTGCTGCCATGACTATAGTATATACACAAAGGATAGCAAAGTGTGTTTCGAAGTTTAGATGACAACAGTGAAAACGACAGTCATCATAAACACTAGAAACAAAAGTCTCACTTTGTTGCCAAACAAATACTTTGACCCATTATACGATAATAGTGTGAATGTCAAAATTAGGAAGACATTAACGATTTGCAAAACACATAATGATCTGGTAAAACAGAACATGGACATGATGTTTCCCATGAGCATGCATGATCTGTAAACGCATATGATATATGGTTTATATGAGTAAAATGCAAGCTAGATTATTTGTACTCTAGTGCAAGTGGGAGACTGAAGGATATATGCCCTAGAGGCAAATAATAAATAGGTTTTATTGTCATATCTCAATTAGTTTATAATAGTTTCATATTGTGCTATAACTGTGCCAAGTAGAAACATTGGTACAGGTGTGGTATGAAACAACCAAGTCCCTAGTAGCCTATATTTATACTAGTTCATTGGTCACGAAGATGATCTGGGTTTCAAGATCATGGGCATTTATGCCGACTGACAACGGGATCATATCATTGGAGAATGATGTGATTGGACATTCCTTGAAGGATTGCAACATGATCAAGTCATATAGTTCATTGTTGGAGCAGCTATACCTAGACTCCTTCTCCTTAGACCGTGAGCTCATATTACTCACTGTTTCTCGGGGCTGCTTAGACTGCATCAAGCGCCACATGGTAATACAGTGGTTATAAAGGTGTACGTTGGGTATTCCGAAGGAACGGTAGATGACATGTGACTGCAATACCGGGATTTGTTCACCCACATGACGGGTAAAGATACATACAGCCGGCTTGGTGAGATTACATCCATAAATGTTGCAACATGTGACTAGGTCACGGGGATGTAATATAACGGTAACAAGAAAACCGAACTTGTTGTGAACGAGATTGAACAAGGTATGGGATACCAATGATCGGATCTCAGACAAGTTGTATCGAGAAACAAAAGGAAGAGGATGCTACATTTAGTGGTTCAAACGACATTGTCATCAGGAATGCATAGGGGTCACAAGGATATCCCTAGTACCTCTGTTGATCATTGATACAGATCATGTCTAGAGCATTTCCGAGCTGTGAGAGGATACACTTAAGGGTACGATGAGAGAGATCATTCGAAAGACGGAATCACAGTGGAACAAGAGAAAGCCAGAATCGTTCCGCAGAGAGATCCGAAGTTGTTCGGAGAAAGAATAAAGGACCAGAATCATTCCGGGAAAGATCCGAAGTCATTCGAAGGAAATCGAAAGGGAACTGAAAGGTGTTTCGGATCAAGATGGATTTTGTAATATGTATTTACATATTAATTAATGTAATTAATATTAAATATAATATTAAAATCTAATTTGAAGGGGTATTCCATTAATGGGCCAAACTTCCTAGGGAAAAAGGGCCCATGAGGGAAAACCGAAGGAGGGAAGGGCCAAGGCCCAGGCGCCTCAAGGGGGCCCACCCAGCCAGCCTAGGGTTGTGCATGGGGTGGGGACCACCCCTAGCCGGCTGGCCCATGAGGCCCATGCGCCTCCCCCTCTCCCTTGAATAGTCCCACATGGGAAACCCAAAGGGGAGGGCACACCCCCTCCCCCTATATAAAGGGGTGCCCATGGGTGGGATTGAACATACCAATATTTGGAGAAGTCCTTTGGTTGACTTCCTCCTTCTCTCTCTCCCTATATACCTTGTGACCATGGCCCCAAGTTTGGGTTGTGCGATCGAGGCACACCTGCAGTATGCCGTTGCGCTACAGGGATTCGTAGCCGGATATCAACTTCCGCACTCCCGGTGGGATCAGGGAGCCGGAGGTCTCATCGTGCACCTGATGTGTACGAAGACACGAGGCGCAACACTTGGGGCGCTTAAATGTCATGAGCCGGAGCTGTTGCACGATCAAGATGAAGAAGTAGCACGGGGTGACCTGCGAGGAGCTTCGCGACCTTGAGGTCGGCTACAAGTACGACTACATCAACCACGTTCCCCGCGGAATGTTAACCGCGTACGGTCTACAAGGGTATGTATTCCATACGCATTGGCTGTTACCGCATTACTACATAGATAGATCCTAGGCAGTTTTGGGGTTACATCTTAGGGAAATTTTTTGTTTTCTGCTGTGATCCCCTTCATTGTGCACCACGTTCCATGAAAACGGTAACCATGGGATTAGACAAGTTTTTGAAAAGAGCTTCACAATATTGTCCTACCATGTGTATGGACATTATTAGGTTTATTTCAACCCGAACGACCAAGGTCATCAAGGCCATATTGACATCACAGTTTACAATTTGATAGAGTCCAGGATAGTTTGGTAGATGGGTGCATCTTGGCGTAGTAAGCATTATTGCATGTGGGAGTTTCCAACAATTAGGAAAAAATACATTCAATTTTCCCTAGTGAGGACTGTGATGTTTTTTTGTGAAGAAAGTCCAAACAATATGGTTCAGAATGCCACAAGCCAATGGTTTCACGCATAGTTGATCATGGTTCCTATCTAACTTTGGCACTTAAATGGCTTTATGTCGATTTATCAAAACTAGGTCTAATTAATTAGAAGTACAAGTAAGTGGTAAATTTATCTTAAGATTTTACATAGGGCCTTTGAAGGTATTGTTGGGGGATACCCTCGGGTAGGGTCACGCCGTGGTATAAAGGCCATATTAGCCGAGGTACGATAAGGTCAAAGCGTAAGCTGGTCGTGTCACCTCAAGGCAGGCCAACTTATGAAGTGACCCGGCCCAAAGGATATTCGCCTGACCCAGTCCCCACCAACATATAACGTATGTCGGCTAGCCTTTTGTAACTTATTTGCAGATACCCTCGTGGCCGAGTTAGCTAGGTGCTAGCCGGGTTATCACTTGGCTTACAAGAGAAGGAAGGAATCTCACTAGTCAAAAGGTGGTCTCTGTCCACGGTAGCATGAGCGAAGCGGATAGAGAGAAGGACCAGCGGGAGGTGGCCGACAAGGGTGACGTAGCCAATGTTGGCTGACGCAACCAATGTCGGATGATGCCACGCCACAGAGGGGATCAGAGAGGCTTATGCCTGGAGTCCGGACCATCTTGTTAAAGTGTAAAAGAGGCATCTTACTTTACCGAGGAGCATATTCAGAGAATATGCCTCCACGTATGCCCTAAGTTGTAATCTAGCCCCCCCCCCTATATAAGGAGGGCAGGACCTCCATAGAGAGGGTCAGCCATTTTTACTAAGGGAGAACTCTAGGGAGGTAGTTGTGGGTAGTAAGAGCAATAGGATCCTTCCCACGAACAACTCAAGGATCCCTTGTAATCCATCATTGACAAGGGAGAAATACAAACATCTATGTGTGGAATCACCACACTATCCCTCCCTGGATTCCTCTAGTGCACATTGGCCCCATCTTTAGCCTATACATGACATCTGTCGTGCCACCACCACGATAGTTGGCGCCCACCGTGGGGCTAGCGGCGCTAGGGAGTGAAGATCCGGACGAGAAACATCGTCGGCACTAGCGAACACATTGTCTCAGGGCTCGTTCAGCGCTTTAGAGCACTGGACTATGTCAACGACAACGTTGGTAGCTTCGGCAGGCGCCCTCCACCGCGCAACGGCCTCTTCATCAAGCTTGGCGCCCACAGGATCTACGTCGGTGTCGACAAGTCCAGCGTTCTCCCGCAGCACGTCGTCAAGGGAGGTGAACCACATCTTAGCGTGGCTCGCGGCTCGCGTATCACTCACCCTGCTAGTTGCACTGAGGTCATGATGACGGTGCCTGACGCAGGAGCAAGCAAGGACCTGGCGCCAGATCTGGGCACAACACCAAAGTAGGCAAGGTCTAGATTCCCTCTAATAGAGAGTCCAGAGAATGTATTGCAGCAGGCAATAGATAGCTTAGCAACACCCATAACACCAGCAGTAGATCTGGCTCAGGCACATGCCGAGCTAGAGGAGACTAGGTAGAAAATGTTAGCTAGGGCAAAAAAGGTAGCTGAGTTACAATAGTCACTGAACATTACTCTACGGGAGTATGAAAAAGCAAACTGCATAGATGGAGTGAAAATCAGAGGTAGAAACTTGATCACTGAGATAGACAGGGAATATGTGCCTAAGCCGGGCCAAACAACTACTATAGTAACAGGAGGGCTAGAGAGGTATAGCACCCCGGTGAAAAACCTCAGGGCTGCCAATGCAGCGGCATCCGAGTTAGAGGGTTTGACCAGAGAAGCCCGATAAAGGAAACAGGAGAGAGTTAACCATTTGTTAAGGGTAGCATGCCAGCAGAATGAGGAAATAAATAAGGCAAACCCGGCGCAACCCAGAGCTTCGCACGTAGTTCATTCTGAAGGGTTTCGCAGCAAAAAACAATAATTTTCCTACGTTGGAACCTCCTAAATTGTCCAAGATCTATCTATGTAGTAATGCGGTAACAGTCGGAGCGTATAGAATACATACCCTTATAGACCGTACGTGGTTAACGTTCCGAGGGGAATGTGGTTGTAGTAGTCGAACCCGTAGCCGACCTCAAGGTCAAAAAGCTCCTCGCAGGTCACCCCTTGCTCCTTCTTCATCGTGCAGCAGCTCCGGCTCACGAGATCCAAGGTGCCTCAAGTAAGGCCCCTCGTGGTTTCGTACACATACGGTGTATGATGACGACCTCTAACTCCTTGATCCCTGCCCGGAGTGCGGAAGTAGATCTCCGGCTTGGAATCCCTGCAGCGCAATAGCGTGCTACAGGTGCGGTGTCTCTTGCTCAGACAGTCCATACTTGGGACCGAGCCAACGCATGGAGAAGAGAGAGAGAGGGAAGGAGAAATTCAACCAAAGGACTTCTCCAAATATTGGTGTCTCTATTCCCACCCATAGGCACCCCTTTATATAGGGCAGGGGGTGTGCCCTCCCCTTTGGGTTTCCCATGTGGGACTAAACAAGGGAGAGAGGGGGAGGCGCATGGGCCTCATGGGCTAGCCGGCCAGGGGTGGGCCCCACTCCATGCACAGCCCTAGGCTGGCTGGGTGGGCCCCCCTTGAGGCGCCTGGGCCTTGGCCCTTGGCCCTTCCCTCCTTTGGTTTTCCCTCATGGGCCTTTTTACCTAGGAAATTTGGCCCATTAGTGGAATACCCCTTCAAATTAGATTTTAATATTATATTTAATATTAATTACATTAATTAACATATAAATACATATTAAAAAATCCGACTTGACCCGAAACACCTTTTGGTTCCCTTTCGATTTTCTCTGAATGACTTCGGAACTTGCCGGAACGGTTCCGGCACTACTAGGAAAATGCACGTCCGTGGCGCACCTATTTTCCCCTTCCGTGGTGCACTAGGGGTGCGCCACGAGTTCTGCGCTACGGCTAAAAAGTGCCCGTAGCGCACTTTGCCATGTATCTGTATCTCGAGTTAGTAGTAGCGCACTGCTTGGTGCGCCACGGTTGTAAAAGGCAATGTGTTTCCACTGTTTTTCCTATGGCGCATGATGTAGTGCGCTACTAATATTTGACAATGTGCGCCACTAACGTAGTGCGCCACTAACCAAGCATATGTAAGCCACGGCTGAGCTTTTTTTTAAAAAGAAATACTCAATACAGATGATATTCAATACAGATTATATACAATACAGCTGATATACAAAGATATACAGTACAAAAATAAATACATAGATATACAGTACAAAAATAAATACACAGATATAAAGTACAGAAATAAATACACAGACAAGATAGAAACAAATACATATAGATAAGTCACATACATAAATACACAGGATAAGTTACATTGTTTCGATCAAGTTACAAAGTAGCTAGTGATGACATGAATACATGTCTCAACCAAGTTAGAGCTCGGAAGCTCGCCTAGCCATCTCAAGTAGGAACATGCAGGACAGACAACCAAGGACGATAAACATCACCGCGACGGAGGTGTAGGTCTTCATCCGGTTCCTCGTCCTAACTCCCGCTAGATAGCGCGCATATCTAGCTTCTGCCTCCGCCATACTGTTGTACCCTTTGTAGCTATTGCCGCTGAAACAGTGCACTTGTCACCGGTAGTCTTCCCAATCATCGTAGACTCCGGGAACCCGTCCCTTGTACACGACGTACCACGTCATCTACAAGTTGGCAATAATAATTAAATGGTGGGTGAAAAAAAGTAAAAGTCGCATATAAATATATACTTATCAAATAAGGTAACAAAGTAAGCGTTGATTCATAACCCTAATAAGTAGTAGCATGTACATGTCAACACACACAAGTACTTGTGGGGATAAAGAACTACAACTAGACCAACACATCAAGACTTCTGGCTCGGCTCAGGGAACGGGAGGATGCCTTGTTTCGTCATGAACGCCCTATAGTCACCCTGCATCTTTAGGCGATCTACTACGTCACGGTAATTTGGGGGATTGCCTCCGTAGAAGACCCCCCTGAAGTCATGAAATCACAGTTGATGATTGCCCCAAACTGTTGCTAGATCGATACATCTCTTGTCTAATATCTGAATCATTGATCCCGGCCTTGGCTTCGGCCCACCGTTTGAGATGATCTGGCAGCGTAGAATTCTGTTGCTCTAGTAGGAACGTCGTCATGTGATGGAGTGCATAGTAGGCTTCCTTCTAACTGCCTGCCGGCTGCTTCACGCAGGGGAATTCCTTCACATGGGTGAAGACGTGCCTGCCAAACTTGAGCTTCTTACGCACGAAGGTGGCGCCTTCCGCTGAGGCATAGCCGGTGAGAGCATCATCCAGAACTTCCTTGATCTTGTCGTAGTTTTTCTTCTTTTCTTGACTCCCTGAGTCGAAATACGTGGCTTGCGAATGTTTCGACGACAAGCAGATGAGTGTGCAGTGTTGATCTCTACGCAAAACAATTCAAACGGAATGTGTTGGAAAAGGAATGAGGAAAATCTAATAAAGCATGTTATGGCGGCGAGTGAATAATGACTTACTCGGGAAAGAAAGGCACGAGAATGTATTCCTTTGTCTTGTTCGCCACCAAGATGCCTTGGAGGTACGAGGCCACGAATCGCCGTTCAATGGCGCTTCCTAAGCAGCCATCACGCATGTAGTAGGGGTCCACTATAGCGATGTCCGGGGTGTTCTCTCTAATGATCTGAATGGCCAGGCTAAGAGAAAACAGGCGTACCATGGTATAGTGCAGCGGATACAGGTGGAACATATTGAAGATGTCGTCAAACGTCAGGAAGAATAGATCCGTGGGGACATTATCAACGAAGCCCAAGCCTCGTGGCACCTTAACCACGAATACCGAGAGCAAGGGATCTTTCTCCGCAAGAAGGCGTCTCTCTATTGTCAGCACACCGTCATGCACACTCCTCATTTCTGAAGTGGCGAGTCTGAGAAATTTCTTAGTTAGCATGGGCTCACCCGCCACATGCATCCTCCACATAATACCCTTGGGTCTTGGTGGTCCATCCTGAAACCTGATCGGATTCGCAGTTGATGCCACCGGCTGGCTCGAGCTGCGAGATTTTCTTTCCCTGGCCTTCTTGCCTTTTGGGAAGTTGGTAGGCACCGCAATCTGAGCATCGATCGCCCTATGTAGTGTGTCAAGGCTTAGAATAAAGGGCCGATTGGATGTATCCGCTGGCTCGGTGAAGGTGCAAGCTGGAGGCGTCTCCTGGGAACCAAAGAGACGTTTGGTGCAAGTGGCTTTCTCTGCGGGGCCACCAGTTGGGTCTTCATTTAGGTCGCCGAGGAAAATATTAGTGTTGATGAAATCATCGAAGTCATCTTCGTCATCCTCGTTCGGATCCTACGCCATGGTCATGTCAATATGACCAGCCGAACAATCGCGTGGAGGTGACGGTGGTAGCGGTGTGGGGGTCTTGCCATGGCTTGGCATTGGCACGACAGGCGGTGTTGTTGTCTGTGGGGTGATGGCCCCAGCCATCCCCAAACGAATCATGCTCTTTGGCCATAGCAGGAATAAGCCGAAGCAACTTCTGAGGATAACCGGCTCTTCTTCATCCGCTCCTGGGGGTGGAATGGGTTGTTCCAGGTTGTCGCAGCCCCTTAGCACCCAAATAATTTTAACCCTATGCCTGCTATCTGGCATTAGCTTTGAGTGGAACATGCAGTGCAAGGGTTGAATGATGGTACCCTTGGCAACATCCCTCAACTCGTTGTTCACGAAGCATAAGAGAGTGCATGGAACATCTGTCTGCGAAAAACATGTATGGCATTAAAAAGATGCCATAAGAGTAATAAATGGTAAGGCGGTAAAGTATTTGGTTTACTGTGATGGCGTAGAGCTAGGCTAATGTCGAGGCAGCGCATACGATGACGGGCGTGCAAGAGACGGAGGGATGCTTGATGGCGCGGTGCCGGCCGCCGGTGTATTCTCCCTATCGGGTGCATTAAGCTCCGACGCCGCGGTGATGGCAGGGGGAGTCACCAATGCTTCCGGCGCCGCCGTGCTAGCGGGCGGAGTCACCAATGCTTCCAGCGCCGCCGTGCTAGCAGGCAGAGTCACGAACACATAATTCACCGGATTCGCCAGCGCCGCATTGTTTGAGTGGCTGTTGACCATGCTTGGAATCGGGCACGGCCCTTGTCTACCACCCGCACTCTAGTTCGCTATTGACTCCACCAAGGTAGGCAGGATGGAGGTGAGGGTGATTGCCAGGTTGTCTTGGACGATCTGCAGGATCCGCGCCACTTGTTCCTTAAGTTCCTGAACCTCGCGGTTTTCCTCATCGCTCCTTCCCTCCACACGCGTCCTCGGGGGTGGACCAAAATGATCCACCCAATTCTTAGCCCCGAAGCCGGCCAGACGGCCAGCCGATGATGGCTTCTTTGTAACCGGCATGATTTTCTTGGCCCGGTTCATCGTCCTGTTAAAAGGGTTATCCCACTGGGTGGCCGCCGTCGACCCATGGGATGAGGAACCATGGGATCCCTGACTAGCAATTTCCTGCTCCTGCAGAAGAATTAACGTGAACCATTTAGAAATTCGACTTGATCGATTAGAATGCAATCGACTTGATCCGCGGTAATTAAATTACTTACCACAAGAACCTCGAAGTCCTTCACCTTAGTTTCCGCGGTGAGTTCTTTGGTTTTGGGGTCCACATGGTAACGAGCCCTGATAAAGTTTTGAAGCTGCCTGTTTTCGAATTTCGAAAAGGGGTTAGGTATCCCCTTAGCTCTATACTCGTCGTCCTCCTTATCTCATTTGGGCGCCGCAGCTCTATAACCACCAGATCCGAGATGATGGTGACCTATATTCATCGCCTGCAATTCCTTTCCCCGCCTACTCGAGGCCTTGGCTGCTTCGGATTTGCACTTGGCCTTGAACTCCTGGAATTGATCTTCGGTGATCTCGGGTCAATCTTCTGGATCTCCTCGAGACTTTTCCCTTCTTTAAATATCTTCTTCTTTATCCGGGTTCTCCAGCTAGCCAGGGCGGTACTCATCTTCGTGAGGGCGGATTTATTTACTTCATTCCCATGATAATCTGTGTTCCGATACTAAAGGGGGAACTTGTATCTTGCGTGCAGCTCCTCGAAGAGGAGTGTGCACAAATGGCCATTATCTTTATGCCGGAGATTCTCGGTGTTGATTGAGATGGCGGTCCGGGTGATAGCCGCCACTTGCCCACCGTACCCTTTGACGACATGGTCGGGCGCCAAAGGAACCCCTATTAGGCTCACTTCGGTGATTTCCTCTCTGACGGTGCCGACCGTGTTCGGGTGCCTTTCCTTCTTCTTCTTAGGTGGATTACTACCACTTGTTGTGCCCTCTCCGCCATCAGTGGTTTCATCATCCGCCGTTCCTTTGGCCGCTTCTTCTTCCTCCACGTCTTCCATTTCATCGTCGTCGCTCTCAGAAGGGTTGTATTCTTCATCGCCCTCTATCATTCTTTCTAGCCGCTCGACCTCCTCCCAGAATGACAAGGGTCTCTTTTGAGGTCTCACTTATCCTTCAGCGTTGATACGCTGAGAAGAGCCAGCCTCTTCGTTGTCACACATGTTTGCACTAATAAAAGGCAAATAATGGTTCGTAAAGTGCGCGGAAAAAATCCAGCATGACCTTTGCTAATTTTTGTTAAACTAGGAGTGCCTGATTTCTTCCGAAACGGAAGTTAATCAACATTTTGGCGAAAATCGGGACTCATTTCATACAAGCACCTGCATACACGACATAAGAAAGTTCTTCATATCAGCACAAGCACAATTTCAAGTGCTACAACAATAAGAAAGTGCTTCATACAAGTGTTGCAGATCATAACCAAGTGCACTTTAATGCTTGCTGTCATTTTCTGCAATCCTAAAACATATAACTTAGAAGCACAAATGATAGCAAGAACAGGAAATAAAATTCAATTCATTTTCTGGACGTGGGAAACCTTTCATGAGGTTTCACAGTCATCAAATTGTCAGGACTTTGGAAACATTTGAGTCCATTTAAACCTAAGTACTAGGCAGCATAATATAGCTACGAATACAACAAAGCAAGGCCACCACTCTAACTGGTATTTAAAGGAGAGCATAACCAAGAATGGTGGAAGGCAGGAACATATATCAGATGTAGAACTTTCAGGTGGTCTTGAAAAGAGAGCATAGAGACACATATGCCTTCTGCTATTGTTAGCCTATTTTGGGTTTAAATGGGAAGTTTTGTCAGACAACGATCTTCCTCTTATTGCCATTGTTTACCCAACACAAATTTCCTATGCTACCAATTTTCCTATACAAGTACCAAATCTATTTTGATTGCCAATTTCATTCCATGCATTTTTTGAGATCCCATTATTTATTATTTTTCTTTTTAGAGCTTTGCTCGATGTTTGAGGAATATGAACCAAAAAAGATTGGTTTAAATGGACTCATAACCAAGTGCACTTCAATAAAATGATAGCAAGAACAGCAATTGACAACAAGCAAATTACAGCAAATAAAATTCATTTTCTGTTTCATTCTATTCAAGAACAGGAAATAAAATTCTATTCATTTTCTATTTCATTCTATTCATTTTACTAAGTAACAAGAACAGGAAATAAAATTCTAACCTACATCATCAACTAACCTACTACTACTTTCTTGCTAACCTACTACTGCTTGCTAGATAGACTAACCTACTACAACAACTACTACTCCATTTCTTACTAACCTATTGCTAACCTACTAGTGCTAACCTAATACAGCAACTAGAAGCTAACCTACTACTAACTAACCTACTGCTAACTACAAGCTAGTTCTAACTACAAGCTAACCTACTTGTGCCAATGTATGAACAAATAAAACCTACTACTAACTACAAGCTAACCTACTGCTAATTACAAATCAACTACAATGTGATCCATAGTGGTGTTCCGAGTGCTACAAATCAACCTACTTCTAACTACAAATCAACCTACTGCTACAAATCAACTACAAATCAACCTACTGCTACAAATCAACTACAAGCTAACCTACAAATCAACCTACTGCTACAAATCAACCTAGGGCAGTGGTGTTCCTAGGGCAGTATCTAGGTCAGAGAGAGGGGAGAGAGGGGACGCTCACCTCAAAGACGGCGACGAAGAGCGTGTGGACAACGACGAACAGCACGGACGGAGCTCCTCCATGGCCTCCTCCTCCTTGGATGCGCTCCTCCACAGCCAACTCCTCAACATACTGCACGACGGCCTCCTCCTCCTAGGACGCGCGGTGGCCTCCTCCTCCTAGAACGCACGATGGCCTCCTCTCCTCCTCCTCGGATGCGGTGGCCTGCTCTCCTCTTCCACGTCCTCCTCCTCGACAGCGGAAGTTGGCAAGGCGAGTGCGGCGACAGGCAGATCGAGCGGCGGCGGCCTCCTCTCCTTGTCCGCGGACTCGGCCGCCTCCTCTCCTCCTCCTCCTCGGACGTGGCAAGTGCGGCGGCAGGCAGCGGGCGAGTGGATCAGATCGAGCAGCGATAGCAGCGGCGAGTCTCTCGGCTCGGGGACGATCTGTCTGAGGATGGGGAGAGTGTCGGGTCTATGCTAGACAGTTGACATGTCACGGCACTTAGCCGTAGCACACCCTTACCTAGTGCGCTATGATGAAGTAGTTTACCCGTAGCGCACTAGGTAAGGGTGCGCTACGGCTAATTGCCACGTTAAGTCAAATAAGAGGGCGGCCGCCCCTGTTGTTGACACTAGCACTGCCGTATCCCACTGGTTTCGCCCTATGCTCGAATCTAAACCTGTGTGAGCACCCAGGTTCGAACCCTGGTGCCCCCTTTTTTGTTTTTATTTTAAAACTACTTTCAAATGTTATAAACTATCCCAAAAATTATGTAAACTATATAAAATATATGTTATATGTTTTATATGACAAAAGTGGTACATATATATCATAAAAGTGGTACAAAAGTGATTCAAAGTAGAAAGAAATTAAATAATAATGTGTCCATTAATAATATGCCATCCATATGGATGAATATAATCTTTTTTGAGCATGCGTTTTACAACCTTTTTTGAGCTAGCGTTTTACAATCTTTTTTCCCTTCTTTGTCGCGGTTGAATAATTTAGCCCCGGCACTTTTATGTTTCTTCGCTCGAACGGGCTACATTTTTTGGGTAAGGTTGTCCTTTTTCTTCTTGTGATGTATGTTTCTTCATCGTAGTCGTTGTCATCTTCAATCTTTGGATCGCCGTACTGGTCGAAGTCTTGCTCATTGGCGACTCCATCCATTTCGATGATGTTTCATTTTCCTCTCCTCACGACAACACGACTAGGCTTTGTCGGGTCGGTAATAGAAACATTGGTCCACTTTGCTAGCCAGTACCCACGGTTCATTTTTCGTGGCGACGTTCACACCGGCGGCCTTGGATTTGGCTGCTTCGGGTATTAACATGGTTGTGAAATACCGGTCTTCTCTTTCGACGCTCTTGGCCCATCTGACACGGAACATCGACACCTTTTCTCCACAGTAGTGGAGCTCCCAGATCTCCTCGATCCTTCCGCAAAATCTTTCCTTCACGTTGTCATCGATGTAGAATTCCAATGTTACGCCTGAGTTCTGATAGTCACACTTGTTATCCTTTTCCTCCGTGTAGAATGTGTAGCCGTTGATATCATACGCCTGATAGGTCACCAGGTTGTGCATGGGTCCCTGTAACAAGGTGAATATGATGTTTTCCTCCATAGAATGCGATTGCGGGGGATTATCTAGGAGCGTCTGCCTAAACCAACGCGTGAAATCTGAGTTGTGCTCTTTGATTATTTCTCCCTGCGTCCTCTGTATGCCCTGGTCACTATACTTCTTCTCGATTGACCTTTTGTGCTTTTGTACCCAAGGATCGACCAATTCTAAATGTTGTAGCGCGACTAGGTTTGCTCAATCAAAGTCTGCACATCGACAATCAAAGTCTGCATGTAGTACGCGACGACCCTCTCGGTGGCCTGATCCGTCGAGCTTGCCAAGGTGCCTATTGACGGGAAGACCGACAGGGTTCTCGATGCCTAGATAATTCGTGCAGAAAGAGATGCACTCTTCGGCCAAAAAGCCCTTGGCTATGCTTCCATCTGGATGGGACCTGTTGCGAATGTATCCTTTGATGTGTTCGTTCATCCTTTCAAACGCCATCATGCTGCGGAGGAACATCGGCCCGAGTTGGATGATATCCTCCATGATATGGACCAGCAGATGCACCATAATGTCGAAGAATGAGGGCGGGAAGTAGATCTCGAGCTCGCATAGTATCACCACGATCTCCTCTTGTAACCTCCCGAGCTGTTTCACGCTAATTGACTTTCGAGAGATGACGTCGAAAAACTTGCAGAGCCCAAACAATGTTTCTCGGACATGCTCGTCCATTAAACCTCGTAGTGCAACCGTAAGTATCTGCGTCATTATCACGGCACAACCATGAGACTTCATCCCACTAAACCTCTGCTTAGCCTCGTCTAGGTACCTGCTTATCTTGCCCGCGTAGCCGTAAGGAAATTTGACTCCTAGAAGGCACTTGAAAAACCATTTGATCTCATCCTGGCTTAGTGTGAAGCACGAAGGGGGTAGTAATATTCGTTCTTCTTGACCTTTTTACCCTTTCGACGACCTTGTGTCGCCTCTGACTGATGATCATCATCTTCTTCCTGATCATCAGGAGTAGGGCGTCCTCCGTGAAGATCCTTCCGGATGCCCATGAATATCAAGTCGTTCCTTGCTTTAGGACCATCTTTCGTCCTATCTGGCATGTTGATTAGGGTGGTGACCAAACTCTCGCACACGTTCTTCGTGATATGCATGATGTCAAGGCTATGAGGCGTGCAGAGAAACTTCCAGTATGGCAACTCCCAGAAAACATACCATGTTTTCCATACCTTCATCAACGGCTTGTCTCGCTGCCTCTTTCGCTTCTTTCCCGGTTTAGAACACTCTTTCCAGTTTTTCAGCAATTCATCCACTTCTTCGCTGCTCCTCTGCTCTGGGATTCCTCGGGTCTCGGATTTCCCATCGAACAGATCTCCATGTTTTCTCCATGCATCATTCTTTCCAAGCTACCTCCGGTGCCCCATGAACAAGGTTTTCGAAGACCTTAGATCTTTCTATAGTTGGAGATAGGTCGTGTTATCCATGCACCTAACACATGCGAAGAATCCTTGGATAACCTGCCCCGAGAAATATCCGCAACCTGGATAGTCTTGCACCGTAGTGACCAACGCGGCTCTCATAGTGAAATAATCTTGTGCGACAGCGTCATACGTATTGGCTCCGGATTCCCATAACATGGCTAGCTCCTCTTTCAACAGCCCAAGATATAGATTGATGTCGGTACCAGGTTGTTTTGGCCCTTGAATTAGCATACTCATTTGTATGTACTTCTTTTTCATGCACAACCAGGGAGGGAGGTTGTACATCCATACAAACACGGGCCAAGTGTTGGGCGTGCTTCTCTGGATACCGAACGGATTGAGTCCATCGGTGCTTGCACCTAGCCTGATGTTCCTCGAATCTCCACCAAATTCTGGGAATTCGAGGTCTAATGCTTTCCACTGGCTAGCATCTGAAGGGTGCGTCAGTAGCTCGTCCTTTTCAGGGTCATCGTCATCTCCTGGCTTCTTTCTGTCCACATGCCAGCGCATGCGATTTGCTTCCTTAGGGTTTGCGAAATAGCGCTGCAGACGAGGAGTGATAGGAAAGTACCATACCACTTGTCGAGGATCTTTCTTCCCTTTCTTGTATCGACTAACGCCGCACACCAGGCATGTGGTTTTCTCCACGTCCTCGCCCCGATAAGTGATGCAATCGTTGATGCAGACATGGTATCTAATGTGCGGTAGATCAAGAGGACACACGATTTTCTTGGCGTCCTCGATACTAGTTGGACACGTGTTCCACTCCGGGAGACGATTGTGCCAGAATGCCATCATATCGTTGAAGCTTGTGTCGGTCCATTTGTGTTTTGCATTCATCTCCATAGCCTTGAGCATTACATTCAACCGGGTATCATCGGGCTTGCATCCTTCATACAATGGAGTAACCGCGTCTTTCTCAAGTTGCGCAAGCTTGGCTTTCTCTCTAGCGGCAGCCCTGGCGTTACTCGTCTGCTTGAGAAGAGGTTCTTGAACATAAGGGTCCCGCACCCAGCCTGACGTTGTTCCATCGTCTGCTCCGGCATCTAGATCATCATCATCCTGGTCTGCTTCCGCACCTTCACCATCTCCAGGAGACTCTTCTTCATCTCGCCTGTCCTCGCCATGATCATGATCATGTTGCCTGCCTTCCTCATTTTCCGCCGCCCCATTTATGGCCTCATCATCTTCGTCATCACTTATCCACTGAGTGTAGCCATCCATGAAACCATGGCGGAGCAGGTGCGCCTGCAGATTTCTAGAATTTGGGTCGATCAACCAATTGAGTTTGCATCTTCTGCACGGACATCTTATCTCCGTCATGTTATTTCGTATCATGTCGGCCGTCGTGCATTTCAAAAATCTACCCATAATGCCTTCGCTCATTATGCGGACCATGGTTGCCTACGCGGTGTACATGGTAGAATTAGAAGTTTATTACAACCACAGAACCAATGTATGCATGCAATGGTCGATGGATAATTTCGGCATGACCTATCCTAAAATTAGGACCTTTGCGAAATGCCAAAGTCTTGCCAAATGGAAATGAATCAACATTTTGGCAAAACAATGCCAATATATGAGAGAGCATGCAATGCATGCTCTCCAAACACATGAGAGCATCGATCCTCTCCATAGATATGTGACCATATCATCCATACACATAAACACATCCTCTTACATAGACAACTTACCAAGATGAGAGACCGAGAAGATCTCGAAGGAGAGGTAAGAGACCGAGAGGATGGTAGCCGGAAGGAGAGATTTCCTCTATTATGTATGTAGCATCCAAGGTAAGTTTTACATGCTACAAATGGTGAAAGAGTGGAGAAATTGAGGTGGTAAGGAGGAGGGGGGCGAGATCCGAGGAGGAAAAAGGAGGGGAAAGTGAAGTGGGAGATGGTGAGATCTAGTCAAATGTACAAAGGTATCTACCAAAAAGTAGTAGCAGAACGCACATCTGTGGCGCACATGGAGCGGTGCGCCACAGGAATAAAGAACTGTCGTGGCGCACATACCGCACGCGGCGCCATGATGTGTTTTCCCGCCATTACACAGGTGACCTGATCTTGCCTGTAGCGCATGGTGGCCATGTGCGCCACGACTACCGGCCACACCCGTAGTGCACTTCCCACAGGTGCACTACGACTATGTGGTCTACGGCCGATAGTGCCCTAGCCCACACTCAGCCATGGCGCACCACCCACATGTGCGCCACGCTTACGGTAGTTAGCCGTAGGGCACCTGTGGCCAGTGCACCACGCCTATTTTAGCCGTGGGGCACCACTATCACGTGCGCCACGGATGTGCGGATTACCTAAAGCCATTTTCATGGTAGTGCGGTTCTCTCACGGAACTTTTCCGGTTTCCTTTTCTCTTTCATATGGTGATTCCAACTTACAGAGGATCTCTAGCTCATTGTACCCTTAAGTGTATTTCCCCATGGCTCGGGAATGGCACAGACATGATCTCCATCAATGATCAATAGCGGGACTGGGATGCCCATAATGACCCCTATGCATTCCACGATGATACTGTCGTTTGAACCATAAACAGTCGTTTCCCATTCCCTTTGCCACTTGATACCTAGTTCACCCGAGATTTGATCTACGATATCTCCATACCTTCGTTTGATCTCGTTACTGATGAACTTGTTTTCACGTTTCTGTGTAGTTGCATTCCGTGACCCAAGCACACGCTTGCAAGCTTCGTTAATGCAACGTCTAGCGTAGGACCACCAAGACTGATTGAAATATTGCATCAATTCATAATGGTAAAAATCGTTAGTTGTTATTCCATTTGGTTCTTCTTTCTCGTTGTTGATACCGGCAAGACCCAGCCACCAACCATATCTCAACTTGGATCTGCCAAAGACTAGAGATTTCGCCTTCCTGTTCGAATGGAAGATTTTCGAAAGAGAGGGGAGAAATCAATCACATGCGTGAGCGGATCGAGCTATTATATAATAAGTAACGGCTGAAACTTGGTAGATCCACTTGTCAAGGCACGGAAAGCCATGTTCCTTCTCAGCTCACGCTTTCCTGATTGATTTGAAAGACCCTACACACCATCGTATCCTTGGCTTTCTTCCCACTTTAAAAGAACTGGCTATCATTCTTTCTATTCTATCTCCTTGATTTAGGTCTTATCCGGAAAGGTCATTGGGTCGCCTTTGGAAGCTAAAGCGAAAGTTGTAGAAAGCCAGGAGAAAAAGCAAAAGCTTGCTCGAAATGGCCTATACCCTAACCCTCGGAAGCCTTTTTGAGAATGGGACTTGCCTAAGCGCACCTCGAGATCAGACTCGAGAGGGGCAAGATCCGGGTTGAGCGACCGGCTTGCGGGAACAGAAAGCAAAAACGAAAATTCGGGCTTGCTGGAGTAGAGGAGAGCCAGGCGAGTAATTGCTAGGCTATGGGTTTATGTTTTTTAGAGCCATGTCATCAACTGCATGCGAGGAGAGATACCGGGTTAGGAGTCCCGAACCTAGACTCCTTTATGTTTTATGCTACCTAGCCAAAGAATATAGAATGAATACTTTACTTAGACACTGGAAGAATAAAAAGGAAGCGGATGAAGGAAAGAGTTGGATGATAAAGATGGAGCCTCAACTCTGAATCTACAGATAGAGAAGAGGGCACGTCTCTTTTTCTAGAAGCCGGTCTATGTTCTTATTCTTAATCGAATTCTAAAGAAACGTCAGTTTCAAAAAAAAGTGGGACGTCAAGACGCCGACGGAAAAGAAGGGTTTCGGTCGGAGCCATCCGCAAGCCACACCCCGCCCAACCCAGAAGTACCCTCCATTTCGTTGTTGAAAAAGCAGTCAATCCTAAGAGGAGTGCTGCAGCAAAGAAAAATGCTGAGAAAAGAAGGCTTATCAGAGAAGAAAGAGAAAAGGAACATGAGAGAAGATAACGCTCAGGTTCAGAGAGAAAAACTGGAAGCAGAACAGGCCAAGAAAAGGGAACATCACCAAGATGGCCACATATGTATCTATCCGTTACATGGATTAGCAAATCCTGGTCTTGATATGTACTCCTCTACGTGCCCCTTTAGGAAACCTGAGTAGCACCTTTTCGATCATCCAATCATGGAATGATACTTGATAACCATCTAAGCTCCCTCCAGAACGATGATTTGCATTATCTCACAGTCTAAGGACAGGTTGCGAGGTTTCCTTAGTTTTATCATTAATGGTGAAATTTGTAACTATATCTCATTAAGATACAACTGGTTGGGTTGTTTGTCTATCACATCATTCAACTAATGACGTGACCTCATTGTCAATTGGCATAAATTCCCATGATCTCGAAACCCTAGATCATCCTCATGACCAATGAACTAGTTCGCTAGAGGTAACTAGAGACCTGGTTTGTTTACATACCACGCGTGTATTAACGTTTCGTATTAATATAGTTATAGCATAGTATGAAACTATTACAAAATAATTGAGATATGACAATAAAAACCTATTTATTATTTGCCTCTAGGGCATATCTCCTTCAGTCTCCCACTTGCACTAGAGTACAAATAATCTAGCCCGCATTTTACTCATCATAAACCATATCATATATGAGTTTATTGATCATGCATGCTTATGGAAAATGTCATGTCCATGTTCTGTTTTACCATATCATTATGTCTTTGCATATCGTTAATGTCTTCCTAACTTTGACATTCATACCATTATCTCATAATGGGTCGAAGTATTCGTTTGGCAACAAAGTGAGACTTTGTTTCTAGTGTTTATAATGACGATCATTTTCACTGTTGTCATCTAAACTTCGAAACACACTTTGCAATCCTTTGTGTATATACGACAGTTATGGCAGCAGAACGAGGCCAGTTTCCAGGAGCCTATAGTGACTTTAGATCAACCTCGAGGGCTTTCTCATGGGCACTGTGCCCTGGGACACATCATTCTACGTTAAAACCAAACTAGCCCCTCCATAACAATATACATCACATCAGATGGAGCCTTTATACTTCTATATCTATGTAGATCCTAGTGCATGAAATTCAACTATGCCACTTACTTTGCTTCTTGCCCTTTAAGCGCAAACTTATTTCTGGTTCAGTGATTAACTCAAGGATCACTTCCAAACATGTTCTTATAGTTAAGAGCTTGTCCTTCCAACCAGAATTCTGGGTCTCACTACGCCGAGTATACAATATGGTTGTATGGAAGAACCTATGACAGAGGCATAGGAGATGCAACACATCTCTTTCTTCCTTTTTAACCATCGTTGTAATCACAAGACAATGATTCATATAGTAAGAACTTCTTTATTACCTTGTTCCATTCTGAACTTCTTCAGAATCTTGCTTAGGACATTCTGAACATCTTGAGAATCAAGTCCAAGAAGCATTCGACATTCAATGTTTATTAAACTCACCAATCTATCTCGATAGATCTCATTGTTTAATAACTTCAACTTCATCCCAATTTATCTACTTAAATGTTATTAACACCAATCACATCATTCACATATGTCGTCCACATATCCTAGAATGATTTCACGCTCCCACTCAAATATGGCATCCATATTTGAGATCTAGGGATTTCACTTAGCTCCTACTCAAAATATGTCTACTACATATTAAGATTTGTCGAAGCTACTTAGCTCCCACTCAAAATATGTCTCTTACATATTAAGATTTGGGCAAGATAATTAGCTCCCACTCAAATGCAGGTCCTCTCGATAATCTTGGACATTCCAAAATTCTTTGATCATCATCAAATTGAGAATTCTAGCTACAAGATTCCAATATCCATATATTGCTGGTGTAAATCCAATAGACTCAAGCGTCGCTACATTGTAGTCAACTACTTGAATTTGTCCATACTTTGTGACAAATCGAGCTTTACATCTCCATTAAGTTTCATTTCCATCTTATGACTTTGAAGTCATTCAGAAATATCAAGTAAACTTCTTTACTTAATAAGATCAAGTAACATATTACTTTGCAATATTAAATGTAACTTAATATAGGATTTTATGACTCCTAGTAATTTCTCATACTTAGGTCCATCACGCTTCTTTGTAGTTCGTAGGTATGTCTTGTTCAAATAACATGACAAGTGAATCAATAATACAATTCCACAAACTTGCATAATATTTCATTGAATCCTATTTTCTTAGTAAAAGTATTCGCTGAAACTTTATGATCGTTATCAATAGTTTCTCCTCTATTTGAAGAGTTTGGTTTCACGAATCAAATTCCGCTGCACCACTCAATAATCAGGAGGTAAGGTCAAATACCTTATTTTAAACTTTTACTTTCTTCCACCTTTATCTTCATCAAGACACATCAACTTTGGACAACAACAGGTTTGCCCCTTCTGTAACATGTATTCATAGTTGCCTAAGAATATGCTACAAAGACTTGTTCATTCGCCACGATTTCGAATTATTGAAACCTATAGAAACTCGAACATACCATAACTTTTATGGTGTTGTTTCCACAAATCCTTTTTAGATGTTCCTTTGTATTTCAACCAAGTGTTTACTCATTTTGATATCTAACTCTAAACGATAACTATAACCCCAATAAGAGGTAATATTATACCATATGTATCTAATACATAATGATTATGATGTTTAGACATTTCAATACACTTTGAATTTGCCCTATTATCATAATTCGTGAAACCTCTTTCACATGTCCTTATATGCCAAAATTAAGTTAAATATTTTAGTCATGTCGATCAAATCGAAGAGACTTTTGTATTCTTGTTAATTCAATATCCTCCTTCATTTTGAAATCTTTTGAACAATTCAAAACAGTTTCAAACTTATGTTTCATTAAGCAAATGCTCATATTCACTTAAATCCACAATGAAGTGTGAAATAATGATTTTCACTATTTGTTGAAGATACGATACATCACTATGTATAAGATTCAACATTTCTTTGCATATCACTGTTTTACCAGAATGCAGAGTTTTAGTCATTCTGCCCAACGAGGCATGGTTTTGCAAAGTCTCTAGATTAATCATCTAGGACCCTGTCAACACCCGGATTTTTAATCCCAGATGCTTGTTATGTCATCCATCACAATCCCAGGATTACCATTTTTGCGAGAAATAACAGATTGGATATCACAGTACATCATCCATTACAAACCATACATAAGGTCTTACACAAATAAGGATCTCATGATCCAGTCTTAATACAACAAGCAGCAGAATAAAAGATAAGCGTAGAGGTGGGGTCCATCTTCAGGGGCACAGGCAATGCTGACGAAGGCAAATAGTCCTAGTTATCATAGCCGTCCTGCTGGCCATCATCTTGGTAGTCTCCTTCATAGTCTGGCCATGAGAATAGCCAGGGACAAAAGCCATGAGTACTCTTTAAGTACTCGCAAACTACCACTAACAATTAATAAAGTTCTAGAATCACTTAAGTTGGGAAGCTAGTGTCATAAACACAACCCTGTTGTGGTCAAGTCAAGATTCATCATTCATTTCATAAGTTCTTTTGAAAACATCTGACAACGAAACAGTATGGCCATTCCAACTGTCCATAACCACGGGCGTGTCTATTCGAATAGTTTGACACTCTGCAGAGGTGGTACACTTTCACCACAAGATTCGATACATCTGTCAGGGATAGCCCTGAATCATCATACTTAGTATGCAGATAATCAAACATAACCTTTCCTTTACACACCCTAGTATAAGCACCTCTCCTATGAGCATGGCCTCCCAACCATGACCATCTGTCATCTTGGGCACTGGATAGGTGGACAACATTAAGAGGTAGCCTCAGCTCAAACCTCTCTCGCGAGGGAACTAATACTAATGCATATAAATTTCCGGCTAAGCCTTACCCAATTCAGGTATTGTGGTTGTACGGTAAATTTGGAATGGTATCGCATCCGAATCCAACCATCAGCTTTTATAAAAGGGCTAAGGCTCATGCCTCAACATTTTCACCATCATAAACCATTTGTGTTTCTCAACACATGTCAAAACATCTCAATAGAATGACTCATCATTCCAAGGTTTTCATAATTCATTTTCACCAAGTGTTCCCATCTAAAGTGACTCAAGTTTTGATCTAACTCTAAACTACTAAGTTAAGAGTGTTCACTAAGGTGGAAAAATGGGATCAATCTCATGCCATAGAATGACATCTAAAGTTATCTAGATAGGTCAAGTTTTATACTCTTTATGCTACCTTCAAAACAAGTAAGGGACTTTGGTAAAGTAAAGGAAGTAAAGCTTGGAAAAATAATACTTGGGGTAGGTAATAGTCAAAGTGGTATGACCAAAGCATGCCTAAAGCATCTTTGCTCAAGTCATCTAACTTAATTCTAGCTTGCTAACAATAGCTTGCATTGTTAATGGTGGCTTGATAATATAATTCTTGCAAGGGTTAGCTTGCCAATAGTAGCTTGCCTTGGTTGGTGCAGTGGTTGAAGTTTTCTTCCTCCTCTTGATAGAACTCCTCCTCCTCGTAAGCTTCGTCGGTACTATCGTCTATAAATACATACGGAGTACACAATCACCAAACAATACTTAACTAGTCTAATTAGCACTCTAAGGCACACATTTGATGATCTATTATCATCACAAGCATCACAAGTTCTATTAACTCGTTTCATTCTTTTTATTTAAGAAAAGTAATTTCTACTCATTGAAAATTAACTAAGATTTAATATTCACCACTTAAAATATGGGATCATGTGGACACATGTCATCACCACATATTCTAACATGTCGGAATGTGATTTAAAGGTTGGATCACAATTACTTTGGTTTAAGTTCATTATTTAATGATTTAAAGTGACTAGAAATACCTATATAGCATTATTTTGGTACTAGTCCAAAGTCACTTCATGTAAACCTTAATATTATTACATATTCAGATAGGTATGGTTAAATGTGATTTTTGAGAGCTGGAATCAACTCAAAAGCTATCATGGTTGATTTTATAAAAATGTTTGAATGTGCAAAAGCTTCTGTCTTATTATTTTTACTAGGAGAGCTCTATAACTCTAATTGAATTAAATCCAACGGGCTTGGATAGATCTTCTCAGTATATTTCTAACACAATAAGAATCACTCCATTTGGATTTGTAAATTTCTCTGAATTGAATTTCAAACTAGGGGACAGAACTAGGTTTAAACTAAAATGGAAAAATCCTAATTCAAACTAACTGGGTTGCGCGGGAACGCTAACGGGCCAGCCCAGTGACACTACATGGCACGGGGCACAGCTGATAGGGGGTCCACCGGTCAGAGGCTCATTACACGCGAAGCGGTACGGGGCGATGTGGGTCGTTAGATTAGAACGGGGATCAACAGCTGGGGCTCATCGTCGACGACGAACAGGTCGCCAGCGAGGTCGAACCCTAGCGGCTCGGTGGGGGTGCTTAGGGCGTACCAGGGCTCCAGCGACGACGGCGAGGCAGGCAAACGGACTGGTAGATGACGGCGAGCTCAGGGGTGGTCGAGGCAGCTCCGGGGGTGGACGAAATCGAAGTCGCCTTCTCCTTCTCTGACGCGATCTACTCCGGCCAAATTCCGGCAAGCAAGTGCTCGCGCTGCTCTGGCTAGAGGTGGGGAAGGGTCAGTGAGGTGAGGGGAGGTGAGTGGTGTGCAGAAAATGACTAGGGGTGGCCTCTATTTATAGCCCGACGATGCAACCGAAAGGCATGGGCGGGCGGCTCCAGCGAGGGCTGCACAGCATGCTAGCGGCATGGCTCGAGGTAGGGGACGGTGGCTGGTCTCCTGGCGGTGCTCTACGGAGTGAATGCGGGCCTAGGGACGGTGGTATGCGGTCGGGCGGTGCACGCGCTCTAAGCGGCAGAGGCGGCGGTCTCCACGGCGAGCGGTGGCTCTGGTGCGTTGGGTGTCGAACGGGCATGTCTGCGGTGTTCCTGGGGTCGTGGCGGAGTGGTGGACGCGGGCTGCGGTCGAGGGGCGGCGTGTACACGCGTGTCGGGCGCGTCGCTCTGGAGCGTGCTCGGCATGGTGCAGACGCACTGGGCGCGGTGGTTCCTCGGTGGTCCACGGCTTGGCCTGGCTCGGGGAGGGGACAGAGGGTGGCAGTGAGGTCCTGGCTAGCTCATAGACATGGTGAGAGGGAGAGGGATTGTCTGCTGCGGCGGTTGCAAGTTTGGCCTGCGACATGGTGCTCGACATGGCATGGCAATGCCACTAGGGGGTAGGGGATGGGGTGCAATTGGCATGTTGGATCAAGTGGATACAGAGGGAGTGTTTTGAGGACAAATGGGTGCAAAACCCTGTACAAAACAGTGATCTATGTTTAGAGTGTAAACCCTGCCTGCCATGTGTTTGTAAAAATGGCCGCAAGAAAATTACTTTGGAATTTTGAAAAGATTTTTGGTGGGTGTGCTAGGCATAAGCTTGAGACTCTGTGGGTGCTTGGGTTTTGAAAATTGAGCTCATTTGAGCGGTTTTTGAAATAGTGGGATCTTCCCATATGAATTAGATTCAATTTTCAAATGCCATTTAAAAATAGTGTTTGAATGTTTTTGGCAGATCACAAAGTGGGCCTTGGTACATCATTATGTGTACTAGCAAGGGGTGCAAAGATCCACATTTGTTTCTGTTAGGTTTTGAGTACTAGGAATAGCCAAAGTAGGCATGCTGATTAAAATGGCACGAATGACCATTCTCTTCTTTTATTCATTTTGATTTGTTTTTCTTTGGGATTTTTTTGGGGATGATCTAGATGATGTTTATTTCACCTAAGAATCATTTTACAAGCAATGGATCACTTAATCATGGCAATTCAAAACAACTCCTATTTAAATGCACACACATATGAATGCTTTAATAATTTGATTTGGAAAAGTTTTTGTTAACCCTAATTTTGAGGATTTGGATCTTAATAACCCTGGATTAAAGTTTTCGGATGTTACAGACCCCGATGCTCATTTATAATGAAGAACATGCAATACCCAAAATGACTTAAACTATAGTGCCATATCATAATTAAACTTTGGATATCTTTTAGCATTCTAATCCTTTATAAATGCTTAAACTATTATCATTAACATAGTGATGAGAATAATTCATTTATAATCGTAATGTGACCATAAAGGTATTATTCATAAGAACAGTACAACTAGCTTGTAACTTATTCATATGAACAATCATCTTACTAAAAGAAAGACACACAAACAAGGATTACAAAAATTATATTCAAGTCCACTCCAAATGATAATCTTTGAGAAAAGGGGTGATGTTGGCCATAAACTATTTTGCTTGCCATCATCATGCCACATTGCCTCAATTCTAGCAATTCTCAAGCAGACCATCTTGTTTTCACAAAACGGGACATGTATCCAATACTTATATAAACTGCAATGAGTTATGCAAGAATTGCATTTATAACTTTGTATATCTAACATATACCCTTTTTCATTCATGACCTCCGTTGCAATCAGGCCCTTCTGAGAGTTCATAACTCTAATGCAAGATTGCTAAGTGTTTCCCCAAATATTCCCCTTTTCATCCATCATGGAAGAAAACTCATCTAACGGCTCATACTTTATGTGCCTGATCTTGCAGAATACAAGATTGTAATCCAACTCTCCATCGAATGGAGAATGGCTTGTTGGATGATTACGGAGAACACACAAACATTGCGGAGTCATCGTATTATCTCCTAATGGCCATTGTATCAAGAAGAGAAGATAACCTTTTACGAGGATATCCCTCAGGCGTGGGTATCAATCTATGAAGTTGGACCCTTTTGCTAAGTTCCATATCAAGCAATAAATTTCCCATGGTCACAAAGGACCTCAATGGGATAGGTCAAGATCTACTAAGATATTTGCAAATAGACATCTAGACTAAGTTTATAATATGAGTTCAATCCTAATTGAGCTCCCACTAAAATTGCCATCCCCTGGACAATTTTAGTGATCACGTGATCCCAATCCTCTGCACCTCCCCCTATCATCATGGCCATCAGTGCATCATCAAAGGTAGACATTCCCTAATGTCAATCACATCATCCATGTGACTCATAATCGATCTTTCGATCTCTTGTGTTCCGAGACCATGTCTACACATGCTAGGCTCGCCAAATCTAACTTGTGTATATTTGCTGTGCAACATGGCTTACACCCACTGTATGCGAATGTAGATATGTCTAGCCCCCGATCGTCACAGCCGGCTTCATAACGACAAACTTTCTTGGTGGTGCACACACAAGGGGAATACTATCATTGGAATTATATAGGGATTATCTTATTTGCTACCGTTGAGTATCTTATACTAGCATATAATAAGATGTAAAATAGGTATCAACATCACATGTATATTTGTGATATGATATGGTCCTTCTTCTTGCACCTTGATCTCCATCGAGTGCTCCGGCATGATCTCCATCTTGCCCCTTGGTTTGATGCCAAGTCCACGACGCCACCAGCAGGTCGTCCATTGGAATGATGGCTATTACTATACTACTTGGTAACATAAAAGTAAACTACTTTACCTTTGTAACAACCATAACCATATCATAACACAAGTCCTCCTGCAAAACAAAGTTAGACGCCTCAACTTTATCTTTGCAAGTTTTACGTGGTTGTTAGGGCTTTCACAATAGGACCATTTCTAATCTATGAACTTTCCAACCACAACATGGATACAACAGTTGTCTCTACTACACCCCTTTCGGGGCCCTCCGTTGTAAATGTTATATCAACTATTGAATGAGAGACAGGCACCCACTAGCCACTTATACAGAACAAGCCGTATGTCGAGCGTGGAACCAGTATCGCGTATGAATACGCGTAAGGTTGGTCCGGGCTGCTTCATCAAACAATACCATGATAAAACCAAGTACACGTTAGAGGGTAACAACTAAGGGATCAATGTCCACACAAAACTTGTGCGTGCTGGCCGTACATCGCTCCTACATATAGATCGGCTCTGATACCACTGAAGGGTTCCGCAGCAGAAAACAATAATTTTCCTACGTTGGAACCTCCTAAACCGCCCAAGATCTATCTATGTAGTAATGCGGTAACGGCCGGAGCGTATAGAATACATACCCTTGTAGACCGTACACGGTTAATGTTCCGAGGGGAACGTGGTTGAAGTAGTCGAACCCATAGCCGACCTCAAGGTCGCGAAGCTCCTCGCAGGTCACCCCTTGCTCCTTCTTCATCGTGCAGCAGCTCCGATTCACGACATCCAAGGTGCCTCAAGTGAGGCCCCTCGTGGTTTCGTACACATACGGTGTATGATGACGACCTCTGGCTCCTTGATCCCTGCTGGGAGTGCGGAAGTAGATCTCCGGCTTGGAATCCCTGCAGCGCAACGGCGTGCTGCAGGTGTGGTGTCTCTTGCTCAGACAGTCCTTACTTGGGACCATGCGTACGCATGGAGACGAGAGAGAGAGAGGGAAGGAGAAAGTAAACCAAAGGACTTCTCCAAATATTGGTGTCTCTATTCCCACCCATGGGAACCCCTTTATATAGGGGAAGGGGGTGTGACCTCCCCTTTGGGTTTCCCATGTGGCACTAAACAAGGGAGAGAGGGGGGAGGCGCATGGGCCTCATGGGCCAGCCGGCCAGGGATGGGCCCCACATGGGCCAGCCATCCAGGGGATTAATCCTACGAGAATCCCTGTTATGCATGCACCATGACCCCATGTTCAGTTAGTCGTGGCACATAACCGACAAGTATCAAAGTAAACGTCCATTACTTAAGCGGATACAGGTCATACCGTACATGCCATTAAGGCTACATCAATAAACATCAGCGGAACTTCATCAAGCGTAGAGCCCAAGCCATGCCTTAACCTACAGGCAACTGACTGGGAGAACGTCCTAGATCGCATAGCCGCCAACTTTACCTTCTTCTACATATCTGACCAAGTTAATAGCCAGGGACAATGCCAGTGAGTACTTTGAATGTACTCGCAAACCACCTTAAGAGAATAATAATAACAAGAGGATATGTAATATGGCTGTGGTAGTAGGAGGGCTCCAAGAGAGCTTCTTTTCTCAAATAGTTTCTCCTGTAGATATAGCATCTACATATCTTTGTTTAAAACTTTTGTAAAATATTTTGGAAACCTTTTGGAAATGTTTTGGAAAAACACTAGGACTGGGTCACCCATTTGTTTCTTCTTTCCGGTCATCTAGTGACCAAACTCCTTTCCTGCCTTTCTGACCATCCTCCCATGGTCAAATCATTTCCAAAGCCTTTGCTTTTTCGAAGTCCTTTTTGAAATCAAAACCAGCACCGCTCTACAGCAACCTACCCAACCGTCCATGACCGTGGACACGGCTATTCGAATAGATTTACACTCTGCAGAGGTTGTACACTTTACCCACAAGATTCGATCCATCCGCTGTGGTTCACCGTGAATCGTCATACACCAGTATGCGGGGTTTGGATAATCAAACATAACCCTCGGAAATTCCACTCTGACACGGGCCCTACCCTATGAGTTGTTACCCTCAAGACCGGGACATCTGGATCCACGGACCAACCAGAGCACCCCACTCAGACCTGGAAGGGGCACTTTCAATGAAGGGCTCATAGTTCGCCCGGTCACTCACATGGGTGAGTCTGCTTCCTCTAGGTGACTGCTTAACAGTTGACCCTTTCTGTAAAGGTAAGCCTGGATTTTAAGGGATATGATCCCCCATACATAGCAGTGAGAATTCCCATATCAGAGTGAACTACTTTGAGTTAAGCCCCGTCCCACACCAGGGTAATGTGGTTGCATAGGTTAATTGTTCTGGCAAAACTGCAAAGAACCGAGTGCGTTTTTGTAAACTTTTTTCCTCCATATTTCAGCCTTTTGTAAAACAAAAACCTTTTCATTTTCTCAAAATTCTCTTGGTAGGTCAAACCTCACCAAGGTTTTGCCATAAATAGTTTGTAAACCTTTTTCGGGGGTCTTTCCATCCTCTAGTTTTGCTCGGCTAAAACAGGGTCTCCAAAGGGGTATGGTGTTATACACCAACTATTATACTAGGGACCAGCAGGTGTCATAAAGGGGGTTGTACTTAATAGTACAAAGGTGTAATGGTTTGGAGGAGCCAAGCCACTACCAGGTATAGATCATCATATAATAAAACAATGCAGTTTTCATAAAATAGTAAGTAAAACATGCATAGCTAAAACAGTAGAGCAAGTCTTATGAGCAAGAAGGTGGCTTGCCTGATGATCAGCAATATGGCAATATGTCCCTGGACTTCTTCTTAGAAAACCATAATATAGCAATAATAATAACCATCTTCTTGTCTCCAATATAATCGCAATTATCGTCGATAGAGAACACATGCAAACAAACCAAGGGCACAATCAATACAAGGCATACAATCAACAAGACAATACAGCAAACTAACATACACACATTGTTCAAATCAGTAGGTTTTGATAGATTGAGTGTGTTGCAATTGGAGGAAAATGGAAAGGCATTTGTGAAACTTGTTTAATGATTTGATTGTCAAATACGACCTAATGAAGGGGTTTTGAACTAAGACTTGGGTCTGTATGATATCAATGTACAAAAATGATATCAAAAGGTAGGTATTGGAATAACAAGATCAACAAAAGTGGTTTCATGATTTTATATCATTTTTCTATAATTAGTTATGATTTTTCTAGTGAAATAACCTCTAGTTTAGGTGAATAAATCACCAGAAAAGATCTGTAAGCCAAATAAATTTATACTCAGATTATATTATGTAGAATTCAGTTTGTGATATTTGAGAGTTGGAATAGTATCAAAATAATTAATAAAATGCCCTTGGGAAAATCCCAAAGTCAATTCTACAAGATTTTTGTCTTTTTCACCAGATGAAAACGATAGGAGGTTTTGATATGAACTAAAGGGTACATGCTAGGTATTTGGAATACCTTTCTGTATAAATTGGAATCTCCCTTTTTGGAGTTACAGAGCTACTAGAGTGATTTATCTAGTGATAACACCATATACAGAGATGTTTAAATCATTAAAAATCCTCAGAAGCTCAATAATTCTTGAAATCCTGGATGATGATATTTATTGGGGAACCACATCATTGGGATTTGGAAACAATCCAATATATGCTGTAGATTTACCTAGGGAATTTTCTAAAGGTAGAAATGAGGATCTTTTGTTATTTTGGCTACAGGTAATCTACAGCTCAAAAAGACAAGGGACAAAGGCCAAGTGATGGGTACTGAAGGTAGATTCTAGTAGGAGGTGAGTTTACCCTAATTGTATTTGTGAAACTCCTAGTAGGATTTATTCATTGGAAAAGATACTAGTTAGAGAAATTATCCCTAGAAAATCATGAAAATGATTTTGGGCCTGAGGCTTGTTCTGCATGATAGGAAAAACATATAGGAACATGGTAAAATTTAGACCTAGAACTATCAATCCATTTTCCATTTTGTTCTTGATTTAAACCAACTAGCAGAAATACAGATCTAGAATTTTATTTAAAAACAAAACGAATCAGGGGGCAGACGGGCTAGATTGGAGGTGAACTGGGCCGCACAGCGCCCAGCCGGCCCACGCACGGTGAGGGCAGCGGGCGGGAGTGCGTTTAAAAACTAGACGTTGGGGCCCACCGGTTAGCCTAAGCGGGAAGCGAAGGGGTATTGAGCGCCCGTGGTTGTTTGATTAGAGGGGAGATCGACGGTGCGGCGTCGTCTCCTAGCTCCCGATGCGGCGGTAGGGACGAAACCCTAGCAGAGGGCAGAGCGGGGTGGGGCACTCACCGGAGGGCTCGCCGGAGGCTGGGGAAGCGACGAGGAGATGCGGGCGACGATGACGACTCCATGGAGGGGCGGCACGGTGTCACATGTTTTAGGAAAAAGGCTCCCGAGATGGAGGCCGAGGCGAGCTTGTCAGAGCTTGACCGTGGCGACAGTGGAGGTGGACCTGGACAAAGATAAGAGTAGCATTAGATGCATGAGGGCCAGGGTATCTCAGCAAGCTCACATGAAGGGGGAGGGGAGTGGAGAGGGAAGTACACGAGGGATATCTTGACCATGGCCGAAGTGGAGGTTTTCTTCTCTCTGGGGAGCTTGCAGGGCCGGGGATCGGTAGGGAGGTTTCAGAGGAGACAGAGGAAGGATTTGGAAGGGATCTGAGGCACTGGGGAAGGTCGGGGTCGACCCTGCTCGTGCATGCAAACAAGAACCCGAGAGGAGTTCTTCTCCTTTTCCATGGCGATGAGGAGTAGGTGGAGAGAGCAGGGGCTCGTGGGGTGGTCTGGGAGATGAATGAGTGGGGCTAGGAGGTCTGGGGGATCTTGTGTCCTTTTATTTGAGAGGAGGACGGTCCAAGATGGACTATGTCCATGAGGAGGCTTGGAAGGAGGGCTGGCCAGGGATAGGTCCTCATGGGCGGTGGTTGGTCGTGCTGGAGTTTCCTGGTCGTGCAGAGGAGCAGAGAGGAGGTGGGGTGATGCTGCAACTGACATTAAAGGACTTTGGCAAGATATGAGTGTCTCTCCTCCTTGCCTTGTTTCCAAGCACTAGAGACAAAGGGAGGAGGGGGCTACAGTGCCCTAGCTATAGTGTATCTCGACCAGGGGGGTTGTGCTGGTGCTGGTGGAAGTTGTTGGAGATATTTTGATGAGGTTTTGATTTGATTTAGCTCATGGATTTGATTAATGTCAACTTTTATCATTGTGATGCTCATGAAGGGAATCAATTAATTTGACTTGGATAAGATGAGACAAGGGAACTGGTAGATAGATGAGGTCAAGATACCTCTCTAGGAATTATTTGAGATTTTTCCAATAATTTTTTGTCCACTTAAAATCATTTATTCAAATAGAGCAGAAATGGTTTCTAGAAGCTCTTTTGATATTTTTACATTGGACAATGTTGGTTTTTGGTGTGATATGGTCCTAGATATGAATTTACACTTTGGTGAATTTTCCCATGATTTAGGGAGGGATAAAAGTATTTAATATATTTATTTTTATGTTTCTGCCATTTAAGAAAAAGTGCAAAAATAATTAATAGAGCATCTCAAAAATAGTAGGCTTCAAATGTTCCTTGATTTTGCAAAGAAGTTTGGAGAAAAACAAACTTGCCTTTGTAGAAGGAGTTTTGAGGTTTTTGTCTATTAAAGGGATTTAATTGTTTCTGGGCCAAAAGAATTATTGATATTATTGTATAAATATTTATATCCAAGGTATATGGTGTAAACATGTTGTATCTACCATTTGTAATCTTGGGTTTTGGAAATCCAACTTGATTTGTAAGGAAAGCAAGAGATCTAGGATCTTAGGCATTATTATTTTTATACCACCTAAACACGGTTGGAGTACTAAGCTCAGAGCTTACTTTGATGCAAGGGATAGATGGATAGTTAGACCAAGTTGTATAGATGATCATGGCAGAAGGAGTTTGTCTTGGTTACATTTGAGGTGGTCTGGAAGTGATGGCAAACTTTGTTGAAAGTAAGGCTGCCATACCAGATGAGGCATGATGCCTTATAAACAATGTGGGTTTAAGCAGCACTAAGCTTCAATGGAAACAAGGAAGGTGTGGATTGATAGACCATGGTTAGTAGACCATAACCATGCAAATAGTTGGTCAAGGGGAGGTAGCATACGGATGTGAGCTTCAGCCAAAGTAGGCAAGATGATAAGCATTGCAGAAAAGATTATTATCTTGACTACAAAACCATCAAGGATGAGTGGCCACCAGAATGGTTTAGCCAAGGGGAAGAGTGGGCTTTGGTATTACCCATGATGTACTACAAGATTGTTCGAGTGCATTAGTAAAAATGCACAAGGGTTGAGAAGGAGAGGCGTACAAAGAAGTGATGTTGAAATAGTTTCCAGACTTGGTCAAATTTAGCAGATTTAAGGTTTTTTGCTAGAGTATAAGAGAGGGTGGTTTTGAGATGATGCAAGGTTCTAGAGAATCATCAAGGGGATGATGTTGAAGTGTAGATTGAGTAGAATAGATCCATTCTTTATATTTTTTTCATTGACTTGGAAGCTTCTAGATTAGATCACTTCAGAATTGATCTGGTTAAGGGTTTTAGATGATCACCTAGTGGCTAGAGATCAGATCCAGCTTGTTAACTTGCTTAAGATGGATAGGATTAGATTATTTAGATGCTAGAGGATGAGACCTTAGGGTAGCTCATACTAATTCCTAAGCAAACAAGTTAGACAACAGATCAAGGCAATTCATCAGACAGCTGATCAAGCCAATTCATCTTAACAAGCAACTCAAGCTACTACTAGAGTTACCATCAAGCCTAGCTTGAGGTAAGGATGGGTATTTTGAAAAGTTGGAGTTTGAATGAGGTGAGAGTCCTTGGTATTTCTACCAAGATTAGAAATCAAAAGCTTTATAAAAGGTTTTAGAGAAACCTAGTGATAAGAGTAGTTGAAAACTCTGTCTTGAAAACATAAGGAGATTATATCATATAGATCTCCATAATTTTGTCTATAGAAGCTACTAAAATAGTTTTGGTTACACAAGCATCTTGGCTCATGTTTTGAAATGCCAGAACATTTGAGAATATGTAAAATGAGCCAGGATAGTTTTGGTTAAATAGCATTTGACAACCAATGTTGAGGTAAGGAGTATAGCATAATCTATACAATCGGAAGCATAAGTATAGACAACAACAAGCAAGCACTGTATCACTAAACAAGAAAGAGTTTTTGTTCCCCTAGATTTTTGCATTCTGGGTTTCTGAATTTGGGATGTTACACCCCACCCCGCGCACAGCCCTAGGCTGGCCGGGTGGGCCCCCTTGAGGCGCCTGGGCCTTGGCCCTTCCCTCCTTCGGTTTTCCTCATGGGCCCTTTTTCCCTAGGAAGTTTGTCCCATTAGTGGAATACCCCTTCAAATTAGATTTTAATATTATATTTAATATTAATTACATTAATTAACATATAAATACATATTACAAAATCCGACTTGACCCGTAACACCTTTTGGTTCCCTTTCGATTTTCTTCGAACGACTTCGGAACTATCCCGGAACGATTCCGGTTCTCTCACAGAACTTTTCTGGTTTCCTTTTCACTTTCATATGGTGATTCCAACTTACAGAGGATCTCTAGCTCATCGTACCCTTAAGTGTATTTCCCCATGGCTCGGGAATGGCATAGACATGATCTCCATCAATGATCAATAGCGACACTGGGATGCCCATAATGACCCCTATGCATTCCACGATGATAATGTCATTTGAACCGTAAACAGTTGTTTCCCATTCCCTTTGCCACTTGATACCTAGTTCACCCGAGATTTGATCTACAGTATCTACATACTTTCGTTCGATCTTGTTACCGATGAACTTGTTTTCTCGTTTCCGTGTTGTTGCATTCCGTGACCCAGTCACACGCTTGCAAGCTTCATTAATGCAACTTCACTGAGATGGCCACATATATATCTATCCGTTACATGGATTGGCAAATCCTGGTCTTGATATGTAATCCTCTACGCGCCCCTTTGGGAAACCTGAGTAGCACCTTTCGATCATCCAGTCACTGAATGATACTTGATAACCATTTAAGCTCCCTCCAGAATGGTGATTTGCATTATCTCACAGTCTATGGACAGGTTGCAAGGTTTCCTTAGTTTTATCAATAATGGTGAACTTTGTAACTAGATCTCATTAAGATACAACTGGTTGGGTTGTTTGTCTATCACATCATTCAACTAATGACGTGACCTCATTGTCAATTGGCATAAATGCCCATGATCTCGAAACCCTGGATCATCCTCATGACCAGTGAACTAGTTCGCTAGAGGTAACTAGAGACCTGGTTTCTTTACATACCACACGTGTATTAATGTTTCATAGTAATACAGTTATAGCACAGTATGAAACTATTACGAACTAATTGAGATATGGTAATAAAAACCTATTTATTATTTGCCTCTAGGGCATATCTCCTTCACATTCGGCAAGGAATAACCTGATGAAGTCTGCTAGGGCTACGTCATCACTTCATGATGGCCCTAGAAGAGAGGAAGTGGTAACCTCGGGGAGAAAAGACAAACAGATGATCCTGTATGACCCGATGAAGGAAGGAAAAGGAAAAGCAGTGCAAATTGATGAGGATCGTCACAGTGCCTGCCGGGGTGAAGCTGGCCGAGGTAACCGCGACCAAGGCAATGTCGGTCAGAGAAACACTGCCAATGGCAATGCCGGACAGCGTAATTTGGTGGGAGCGGGGAAAAATGCACCTCGGCAACAACAACAGCAATATGCAACTTGGCAGGAGAGAAGTGTTTGCCCAGCAGTGCAGCAACAATATGCTCGTATGGGTCAAGATAGGTACAATGATGGTTACTCAGCAATGGCTGATGCCGGATTCCCTAGACCAGAGCACCATTTGATTGGATCGAGACAGGGGAACAGGAATTTGCAACCGGATGATGCAAAGCTGAAGTTAGACCGGATTTATAGGTCGAAGATGATCGAGGTACAGGGTCCTCCAGGTCCGGCATGCTTTGGACCACGGATCATGAGAGAACCACCTATGGCGAACTTTCAGTTAGCTAGAGGAACAAAGATGTCGGGGGAATGACCCCCGGGTAGGCCAAGACGGGACCAACCGACCGGGTCCAAGTAGCTCTAGCCATCTAGACCCAGAACAAGGAACCACAGCCGGGTGGAATTCTCCACCCGGTCCGCATCCAAGTTTCCCTGGCTGGCCCGTCTAGCCGGGTGGCCAAAAGAACTGGTTGGGTGGCCGCTCCTAGCCGGCCGCCTCGGATCCGCTGGCCATGGTACAGTGGGGATGACGCTCCCCGCTGAGCACACCCTTGACCGGGCAGGATGGCTAGCTTGGTCGGCACTACTAGACAAAAGTGCCAAAGCTGGAGGCTAACGAGGAAAGCAAGGGCTGACGAGTAAAGCTCCGGCTTACGCATAAAGAGCCCGCTGACGGAGAAAGAGCTGGCTGACGAGTAAAGCAAGGGTGTTGGACGCTGTAGCGCTGTCCTTTCCTGTACTGGAGGCTTGACTGGACCCGGTCCTATCGTTTGGCCCTGTCCAACCGGCCCACTTTGTAAGGCCCAAATCCAAACAGTAAACCCTAGAACCCATCTTGTAAACTGCCACCTCAACCAGTATATAAGGGGGGCAGTGCTAGGGTTCTAGGTAGACAATTACAAGTTAGAAGTTCTCCACATTAGACAAGCTGAGTAGTTCCTTCTTCTTCCTCTAGCAAGGAGTAGCCAGGAAAACAGTTCAAGGAGCATCTATATTGGGCATTCGCCCCTTGATAGTAGATCCTTGCAGGAGTAGGAGCTTTACCTCGCCAAGTGGGCTCCAAACCAGGGTACATCACTATGTTTGCAGTATCTGTGCCCAACCCGTTACGAGTAGCCACCGATAGCATCCTGAGTGTCCCCTTCATGCTATCCCCGATGGCACTGCCGTGTTCCACACCACGACAGTTGGCGCCCACCATGGGGCATAGCGCTTCGGCTGGGATCATATTTCGCACGGGGCTTTCGTTCGTCGCCGGTGAGCGAGTCACCTCTGGCCTCATCCTCACTTTCGGCTCCTTCGACTGCGTCCTCGACAACGCATACTGTTTCGTCGGGGGAACCTTCCCAACAAGCGGCTCCATCATGCACTTCGGCGAGCATCGCGTCTACGTCGCCACCATCGCTGAGGCCTTCCCTCATGAGATCGTCACCATATCCGGCGCGCCTCCAGGCTTCTCCACTCGCGCGTCGCCAATGGCAGCGTCGAGGTCATGATGGCGGGCTCGGGCAAAAAACGTCGCCCACCTCTGGAGCGCAACAGGGAAAGTCGTGCTGCTAACTCGCGCCTCCTGAACCAGGACCTTCTCAACGCGTCCATCGAACACCTCTCCAACCCCATCACCCCCATCGAGGCAGATCCAGCTGCAGCTGTGGAAGCACTAGAGGCTACTCGCCAGAGCCTTCTGGAAGAAGCTGGCAAAGTGGTAGCCGCCCAACGGCGGATGAACGCGACCATGCGCGAGTACAACATCGTGCACGGCTTCGCCCGCTTACCTGGCACCAGCCGCCTGGCCCAACCCAAAGGCCGAAACCTCGGTTCGGAGATGGATCGTGTTGCTGACCCACGTACGGCCGCGGTGCAGCCGGTTTACAACACTCCCACCAAAAACATGAGGGCCACGGAGGTGGTAGTCGCAGAGCTAAGCCACCTAGAGGGCGAGGAGCTGCTCCGTCAGTAGACACGTGCCTAGCTCCTCGTGGTCATGGCAAACAAACAGTAGGCTGAGGCAGAACTCAGCATGGTCGGCAACAGTAGGACCCAACCGGCTCGCTGGATGGCGGATCCGGCTGCCGGCGGCAGCAAGGCATCTTCCCCAAATGGAGTGAGGCCGAGCAACCGCCCACACGGTGGATCAGCGGGCCGTGGGCACAACGCCCACGACGCAGCAGCTGTTACCAGCAAAAACCGCGAGTCGGCCGATGAAGCCGGAAAAGGCCAAGCGCTGCCCAAATCCTGCCTATCCGGCCGGCTGGGACCACTCGAGCCGGAAGAACCACAAGACGCGCACGCACTCATCGACCTACTGGTCTAGTCACGTGGTTGGAAGAAGAAAGCCCAGCCGGTCCAAGATGCTTCGGACTGCGAATCTGGAATGAACTATTTCCAAAGGGATTTTATCTCCCAAGGGATACGCCAAAGTACAACGGCTCGGTCAAGCCGGAGGACTGGCTAGTGGACTACACCACCACGGTGGCCATTGCAATAGGCAACCGCCGGGTGGTTGTACGCTATGCCCCCCTCATGCTCCTCGACTCGGCCATGACATGGCTCAACAGCCTCCCCAACAACAACATCAATTCTTGGATCGATTTCGAGCAGGCGTTCGTCCACAACTTCACTGGCACCTATAAGCTCCCAGGTCGACCCGGCGAGCTCGCTCTTTGCGTGCAAGGGCCGGATGAATCCGATTGCTCCTACATCACCCGGTGGACGAGCATGCACTACTCCTGCGAGGGGGTGCGCGAGCACCAGGCAGTTGACTTCTTCGTCAATGGCTGCAGAGACAGCACTATGCTCAAGCACAAGCTTCGGTGGGTGGAGCCCACCACCATGGCATAGAGCATGGCCATCGCGGACAAGTACGCCACCGCTGACGCGGCAATGAAAAGGTCTGTCTGGGTGGATGACTAGGGGCAAATCAACATCGATGTTGCCATGGATCGGCGCCAGCCGGAAGGGAATGGTCATAACTCTAGGCGGCATGAAAACCGCCACGGAAAAAGAAAGGACGACCAGCTGGATAACCAATATGGTTCCAGGTAGGTGGCAGCAGTGCAGGAGGACCCGGCTACAGGCGGAAGCCGGAGACAGAAGCCTGATGACCGGCCTCCGAGGCCCAAGTACACCATCGAGTCAATGCTTGATGTGCCATGCAAGTTCTACAGCGGAGGCAGCAAACCAGCTACACATACCACACGCCAGTGCACCTGGACAAAGAAGATGGCGGAAATCGCTGGCGCGCCGACCGCGCAGGCTCCACCACCCCCAGCCGGTGGGATACCAAGCGATCGTAATAACCAGCGTCGAATGGAATATGACGATAACAACTACCCCCACCAGGTGGGAAACTACCACATCTTCATGAAGGAGCCGGAGACCAAGCACAACAAGAGACGCCACGAGGCGGAGGTGAACGCAATCGTTCCTCCCGTCCCCCAGTACCTCAACTGGTCAGAACAAGAAGTCGGATGGAGCCGGAAGGACCAGCCAGATGAGCTGCCTCACCCAGGCACCTACGCGATGGTTTTGGACCCTATCATTGTCTCCCAGAAGCATTCCTGCAGATTCTCCCGTGTCCTTGTGGACAGAGGGAGCAGTATCAACCTCCTGTACCGCAACTCGCTAGACCGGCTCAGTATCAGCGAGTCATAGCTAGAGCCGTCAAGCACCTCCTTCCACGGAGCCGTTCCGGACCCATCGCATTCGCCCATTGGAAAGATCCGGCTGGACGTCATCTTTGGCACGGAGGATAACTTCCACCGCGAGCCCATCTGGTTTGAGGTGGTCAACCTCTGCAGCGCATACCATGCAATTTGGGGCGCCCGACACTCACCATGTTAATGGTGGTACCTCACTACGCGTACCTCAAGATAAAGCTACCAGGGCCAAAGGGTGTCATCATCGTGGACGGCTGCTATAGGCGGTCTATGGAGTGCGCCACGGACGGGTCCAAGATAGCAGAAGCCATGATCATCGCGGAAGAGAAGCGCATTTATCATGCAAAATGTGGCGGCCTTGCAGAAGGACATGCCGGCTGGCGAACCCAAGCCGACCGGAGAAGCACAGTTCAAGCCGTCCAAGGGCACGAGAAAGATCCTGTTGGACGAGGCCGAGCAAATAGGAAAGCTCGCCGAGAAAGTTCGTCCTGGTCAGAGACGGCCTTGACAGCAAATAGGAAAGCGCGCTCGTCGACTTCCTCCGTGAGAATCGGGATATCTTCTCATGGTCCCCAAAGGACATGCTAGGTGTTTCGAGGGAGCTCGCCGAGCAATCTTTACATGTCAGGCCGGATGCAAAGCCGGTTAAATAGTCACTACGCCGCTTCGCGGAAGAAAAAAGAAGAACCATCGGTGAGGAGATAACCTGGCTACTCGCAGCCGGATTCATCATGGAGGTTTTTCACCCGAAATGGCTGGAAAACCCCATACTGGTGCTGAAGAAGAACAAGACTTGGCGCATGTGTGTTGTCGTGGTGGTGTCACGGCAGATGCCATGGATAGGCTAAAGGTGGGGACTAAATGCGCTAGAGGAATCCAGGGAGGGATAGTGTGGTGATTCCACACACAGATGTTTGTATTTGATTCAGCTCCACGGTTTACAAGTGCTGCTTGAGATGTATTGGGGAGAGGAGGAAGAAGGGACTCTCTTACTCTCACCACTAGCTAGCTCTCAAGAAACTAGAACTGAACCAGTAAAGACCAACGCACTTGAGATCAACCCTTTCTACAGAGGCCCTAGCCCTCCTTATATAGGGGTGGCTAGGTCTCCAATTAGGGCATACGTGGAGGCATATTCTAGGGAATATGCCCCTTCCCAAAATAGTAAGCCGACCGGGTCACTTTCGCCCAGCGTCATCCCTGCAGAGGCTACATGAGCCTCTGCGGCGCCCGCGTCATCCGACACAGGCATCGTCACCTTTTTCGGCCACGCCGGTGGTACTGGCCTCTGTCCGATTCGCTCACGCTCTGCATACAGTGGTCACCCTTTGACCAGCGAGATACCTTCCTTCTCTTACAAGCTTGATATAACCCGGATCGCACCTAGTTGATCCGGCCACACATGTACCTGCATACGAGTTAGATACATCTCACCGACATACTACATGAGTCGGCTGAGACCCGATTAGTGGACATCCTCGTCCGGTTACCCGTGATTCGCCTGCCTTGAGGTGACTCGCCAACTGCTTTGACCTTGCCGTACCTCGCTAACTTGGCCTTTATACCCCGGCGTGACCCTACCTGTGGGTATCCCCAACATTAGTCCTCGGTGGTGCGGTCTTAGCTGCCTTAGCCGCTAAGGCCACAGCAGGTTCAATTTTACCGAGCCTTTTGCTCCTTTTCCGAGTTACATCGTATCCTGGATTTCATAGGTTTACTTTCCCTTGGCACATTCCGAGTCTTCACTCGCTAGACGGGTCACCTCATACTCATCCGGGTCATTCTTCCTTCTCTTGTACGCTTCCCCACGTGGAGGCTAATCATTACTTTGCCTCATTTTAAGGGCATGCGCCAGTAACCGCCACAGTTATTGTCAGATATTACTGTAGCACACGTCACATCGTGCCTACGTCCTTGTTAACTGTATCATAACGTCATGTCATGGGATCTCCTGCGCCATGTGGCCCTTCCTGTGGCTCGTCGCTAATTGGCTGATCCGGATTTGTACACGGCCACACGGTGTGGCCCGTCCGCACAATATGATCCCAGTACCTCTCCTAGGTGTGGTTAAATAGGGGAGGGGCGCACCCCTTGGGTCTTTTCCCCATTCTCGTGCCCCTCTGCCTCTTCTTCTTCTTCTTCCCAAGAATCGCGCACCGCCGCTGCCCGTGCCGTTGCTCGACTGATCGCCGCCTCACAGATCCCCACCGCCACGGGTCCGTGCCAGTCCAGGCCACTGCCCCCCACCGCCGATAGGGCCAGTGAGGACAATGACCTAGAAATGACTGAGGAGGAACTTGCTGTTGCGGAGCAGGAGATGGAGGAGGAAACGGAGAACGCCGAGTGTGGCGCCTGGGCGGGGTCCTGGGTATGCCAGGACGATCTCGACTGGCTGCATCGCACTTGCCATATCCCGGAGGGCGTCATCGCCCGCCTCACCGCCGAGGAACTTGCCCCCTCACCCAATCCGAGTGAGTTCGTCGTATTCCTCTCCCACTTCCAACGTGGGTTCGGTCTCCCTGTTAGAGACTTTTTCCATGACTGGCTCAATACGTATGAGCTTCAGCCACATCATCTTCCAGCGAACGTCATCACCTCTCTCTCTGCCTTCGCTTCTACCATCGAAGGCTACACCGGATTATGGCCTAGTAAGGAGCTCTGGATCCGGTTCTTTGGTCTGCGCCAGAACGTGATTCCGAATAGAGAGCTTGACCCGGAGGATAAGCAGCTCACACAGTTCGGCGCAGCTTCTATCTCTCCTTGGAAGCAATCCGTCTTTCCCCGGGTCACGGGGCTTGACTCTTGCAAGGGCTGGGCCCGAACCTTCTTTTATGTCAGAAATGGCACAACTGAAGATCTGATCCGACTGCGCCCCTATGCTCCGGGTCCTCCCAATCCGGATCTCTGGGACCAGATCCCTAAGAAGCCCACCGTCCCGGCGAACCAAGTCAACATAAGGTTCTAGGAGCTGAAGGATCTGGGATTGTGCAACGAGGACGCAATAATCACATTCGTCCGTAACCGGATCTCCCCTCTCTAGAAACGCACTCACAAACTCTGTCACATGAGCTACCGCCTTGACCCCAACCGGACCTCCTCATTCGATTTGAGCAACACAGAGATTTTCCTCCGGGTCAAGGCCCTCTTCACCACCAACAAGAAGTTCACCGCTGAATGGGTGTGGGGGATCGAGCACTTCTGCCGAGATAGGCTTCCTCCTGCGGTAAATCTCGTGTTCCAAGCCTTTTCCGAGTTAAATTATATGTCGGAATTTATTGTATGTTTGCATTTTCTCTCTTAGATGTTTCTTCAGCAAACTCTTGAGAATGGCACCGAGCCTTCTCTCAAGTGGGCGCCGGATCGTGATGTCCCGCACGAGGAGGAGCCGGATCAGGAGATGTTCCTTCTGTTCCCTAATGCGACCAAGTGACATACCGGTAAACTCTCTTCTATTAGAGATTGGCCTGAGGATGAAGATGATTCCGACGTTGAGGTGATGGAAGCATTTGACGCAGTCCCCCTTTCTTACGCTTTTCTGGCATCAGCTAACCCCGGTGGGAAGATCCATGAAGATCCTCCCCTCGCCACGGGGGAGCATGTCCCTGTCGCGCCAAAGAAAAGGGGAGTTGCATCTGCTTCTTCTTACGAACCTTCCAAACTAGCGAAGAGATGCAAGAAGTCTGCAGACAAAGATGCCACCAAGCCTACGACTAAGGCCATAACTCAGAGGGCTCGCAAACCCAAGGAGCCTTTGACCTCAGACGAGTAAGTCACTTCTCCCTTTGCTATTCACTTGTTCTTCCTTTGTTATAGTTTCTCATCATTAATGATCTGATTCGGCAGGGCCGCGGTGGAGGTTCCTCAGAGTGGATCTGGCATTGCCTCGTCGCTCCGACATAGCCCTTCTCCCCCTCATGGCGATGATTCTCGCCCGCTGAGCCCCATTCATGAGGGTTCAGCAGCTGCTCCGGGTTCGAGCCCACCTCATCCAGAGGAGGATAACCTCGGAGTGGGGGAACTGGCTCTGCCGAGAAAGCAACAACCACCACTTCGGCTCCGCCGCAACCAGCTTCATCCGAGATACCCACAGCACCTCCGCCAAAACAAAAATTAGCACTAGCAACAGCAAAAGCAGCAGCAGCAGCACCAAGCCCCTCCGCCTCGTCCGAGCCTTCCAAGACTCGGGGAGAAGGCACCAGTAGTACTAAGGCTAGCACCAAGGCAGCTCCCAAGGGCAAATCCGTTGTAGCAACTTCAACCTCTCAGCAGCAGCCTAGGGGAAAAAAGGCTCCTGACACTGCCAAGGCAACGTCAATCGAGGCTGGACAGCGTACACTTGCATCCATGCTTTCGAAGAAAACCCCGCCGACAACAGACACCTCTGCCGGGTCAGCTGATGCGCAACTCGTTTTGCACACCAGCCCTGCTGTTGCCCAAGTTGAACGGAGGGAAGCTCATGCCAAGGGTCTGGTTGCGCCCCACATGCTTAGCGGCGAACGTTATCCTCCGACCTTGATCGAGTTCGTAAATAACTGGAACAAGGCGGAGTTCGTCCATAATGACGATCTCCCGGAGAAATTCGGGCCCGCCGAGTTTGCTGCACAAATGAATACTGCTGCTAAGGCAATCAACCTTGCAGGTCGGATGATGGAGGTACGCTACTTCGCCTTTTCCTTAACATGCACTAGATATTAGTGATATAACCATTAGTCCCCGAGCCTCCGGGGGAGTAATTTGTTACTCGGACGAATGCTCCTTAGAGAATTAGCGTAGCTCCTTAGTGACTTCGAATATACACACACCTAGAGCCGGGTTAAGTTCCACTTTGCCTGGATCTTGTGCACTTCGAATATGCACACACCTAGAGTCGGGTTAAGTTCCACTTGGCCGGGGTCTTGTACACTTCGAATATGCACACACCTAGAGCCGGGTTGAGTTCCACTCGGCCCGGATCTTGTACACTTCGAATATGCACACACCTAGAGCCGGGTTAAGTTCCACTTGGCCCGGGTCTTGTACACTTCGAATATGCACACACCTAGAGCCGGGTTAAGTTCCACTTGGCCCAGATCTTGTACACTTCGAATATGCACACACCTAGAGCCAGGTTAAGTTCCACTTGGCCTCGATTTTGTACACTTCAAATATGCACACACCTAGAGCCGGGTTAAGTTCCACTTGGCCGGGGTCTTGTACACTTCGAATATGCACACACACCTAGAGCCAGGTTGAGTTCCACTTGGCCCGGATCTTGTACACTTCGAATATGCACACACCTAGAGTTGGGTTAAGTTCCACTTGGCCCGGTTCTTGTACACTTCGAATATGCACACACCTAGAGCCGGGTTAAGTTCCACTTGGCCCGGATCTTGTACACTTCGAATATGCACACACCTAGAGCCGGGTTAAGTTCCACTTGGCCCGGATTTTGTACACTTCGAATATGCACACACCTAGAGCTGGGTTAAGTTCCACTTGGCCCGGATCTTGTACACTTCGAATATGCACACACCTAGAGCCGGGTTAAGTTCCACTTGGCCCGGATTTTGTACATGTCTAAGCTATCCTTTTGTACTCCTTTCAGGTGACCACCAATCGCCGGAGCGCTGAGTTTTAGCGTCTCTTGGATACTCACAAGATGTTGCGCGCAAAGCATACCACTATTCTCGCCGAATACAAGAAAAGGGGTAAGTTTTATCCTTGGAATTTTTCCCATTTCTCTTCGTCTTTTTCCGCCGAACTAATATGATATTCGGATTGTGCAGCCGGAGTGGAAGCTGAGAACATCCTTATGAGCAAAAATCTGGATCAGATAAAGGGTAAGTCATTTTGCTTAATCTCTCTCTATGCCCTATCTTCTTTGCTTCTTGGCTCGGCAAATATTCATACCTTGGCTTTGCCGGGTCAACAAACTATTTCAGCATCTCTTGAAGATAGTGTGCCTGTGCCTGATATGATGCTGCATTTTCTCGAACAAGCAGGGCAGCACCAGGCCGAACTCAAAAAGAAAGATGATGAGCTTGCCCTTCTCCAGACCAAGGATGAAGAAATTGCCAGGCTCAAGGCAGACATGAAGAAGCTCAAGGCGCAGCACAAGTCTGAACTGGAGAAAGCAGGCCAAGACTTTACTAAAGAGCGTGAGCGTCTCAACCTTCAAATTGCTAAGGACCAAGAATTGTTGAAGGAGGCCGACACCAAGCTTGAGTCGGCGAATGCTGAACTTGCGTAACTCTGGAAGAGGCATGATAACTGTACCAAGGAGCTGACCCGGATCCACAGCCACATTTCTCGTAAGTTCTTTTCCTTCAGCTGGCATGAATCTCTCCGGGTCAATTTTCCTCACTTGCTTCACTTGTATTGTTTTCAGACAAATTTCCGGAGGGCAATGCCATTGCAACTACTGTTGTTGCCAAGTTCCGCTAGAAGAGGGGTACCCCAATTGCTCCTGGCGCTGAAGAAATTGCTTATGACATGGAGGACCTGCTGGTCAGCTTGTCTTCTCATGTCGAAATTGTGAAGAACTATGGCAAGGACATCCTGGATGTGGCAGTCCGGATCTTCAATGCCTTTTGGCCTGAAGAAGATACTCCGGAGGGAGCCACTGCTCTTATTGCCAGGCTTATGGAGTGCGAGACTCAGCTTGATCTTTGGAGGGAATCTGCTAGACGTGCTAGAGCTGGAATTGTTCTCCACTATGTGCTCACTTGGTATGAAAAGATAAACCTGAAGCTTCTCGAGCGCATGCGCACCGGATCAAGGTGGTCCACTGATCCGGATTGGATTGCTTGGCGCAAGGCTTGCTCCCATAGCCTCATTCAGTATGCCCCCATCCATCAATGGAATGAGGGGCCAAGTTTACTTGGCGACGCCGACGACGAAAATGCCGAAGATGATTCGGGTGACGATGAAGAGGACGAAGCCTCATACGTCGAGGAAGAAGAAGATGATGTTGAAGCCGAGGCTCGAGCTGCACCTGCTGGCTCCGAATTACCTCCTCCTGCTGCCCCTTGATTGAAAATACTTTGAATTTTATCAGATCCCCGGTATGCCGGGTGCAATTGTATTAAGCACACAAGTTATATTTTGCTACTAAGTTTTTATGCCGGATCAACTTGGGCGTAGTCCTCGAGTTTCATTTTCTTGTTTCTCCAATTTCTTGGCCCGGCTCGTGTCTACCTTGGTTCGGTTTTATGACTTACGAGTCAGAGTTTCAAAAATTGACTTAACAACACTTGGAAACTTTAGGATTAGCTCAAAATAATTCAGCATAATAAACATAAAATAAGCATAAGGTTAGTCCAAAAAACAAATGTCGGCTCGATTAAGTTCTTTTCCTTAGTCGTTGTTCATGTGCTACGCAATTCCAAACTTGTTCTCTTGCTTGCCATGAAGCCAAATCTTGTTTGACAGCAGCAAATCGAAGAGTTGAGTTTCTGGTGCTCGCACACTACTAATCCGGCTTAGGTAGAAACAACTTACGCCTGCCGATATAAAAATGAATAACGAATACAGGAAACAACAAATACCACTAAGGTTGTCCCCTAGTTACTGCTCGAGGTGCCAAGATTTCATTGATAAGCTCATTGCCGGCATACATACCGACATATGAGAGGCTCGGATACACACACTTCTTTGCTAAGTGTAGAATGGTCGAAGTAAAGCTACATTCCATGGACGCTTAGATTCTTCGCCGGACCTGTCCGCCTTGTTCTTCTCCTGTGGTTTTGCATCGATGAGATAATATGAGTCATTGTGCAATGCTTTGCTCACAATGAATGGTCCTTCCCATGGGGGGATATCTTATGCATGCCAGCCATACGTTGTACCAACCGGAGTACCAGATCACCTTCCCGGAAGACTCGGGGGTTTACTTTCCAGCTATGATAGCGTCGGAGATTTTGCTGATATATGGCGGATCTGGACAATGCCAATTCTCTCGCTTCTTCCAGCAGATCAACATCATTTTGCCGGGCTTCTTGCACTTCGGCTTCTATGTATTGGGTGATCCTGGGCGAGTCATGCTCTATGTCGGCTGGTAATACAGCTTCTGCCCCATATACCAGAAAGAATGGCGTATAGCCTGTTGATCGATTCGGAGTTGTTCTTAAACTCCACAGTACCGCTGGTAGTTCTTCTATCCAGCACCCCGCTGATCTTTGCAGCGGCTCAATGAGCCGGGGTTTTATCCCGGATAATACTAATCTGTTGGATCTTTCTACTTGTCCGTTCGATGCGGGGTGAGCTACCGAGGCTACGTCTAGCCGGATCTTCTTATCTCGGCAGAATCGCGCAAATGCTCCTTCAGCAAAATTTGTGCCATTATCTGTTATGATACTGTGAGGATAACCGTGTCTCAAGATGATATACTTGAGGAATGTCACGGCGGTAGCTCCATCACATTTTCTTATTGGCTTCACCTCAATCCATTTTGTAAATTTGTCAACCATGACCAAGATATGGGTCATATTTCCCCTTGCTGGTTTGAACGGGCCAACCATATCCAAACACCATACGGAAAACGGCCAGGTAATTGGTATGGTCTTGAGCTCCGACATTGGCATATGTGTCTTTGTATCATATCTTTGACAGCCATTGCACTTTCTTACTAGATCTTCTGCTTGTTCCAAGGCACTTGGCCAGTAAAACCCATGACGGAAAGCTTTTGCTACCCAGGCTCTAGACAAGGCATCATGCCCACATTCTCCTTGATGTATATCTCGGAGGATGTCAAGCCCTTCTTCCGGGTCAACACATCGATGGAGAACGCTTGTCACACTCCTTTTGTATAGCTCAGAATTGATGATCGTGTATGCTTTTGCTCTCCTCTGAGTTTGCCTGGAAAGCACCTCCTCAGCGGGTAGGGTTCCATCTTTCAGGAATTGAAATATGGGCAGTGCCCAAGTTGGTATAGCTCGTACTGGGAACACATCCTCATCAATGTCCATCTGATCCACCGGCATAACCTCAGCCGAATCACGCTGCGCAGCCCCCGGGTCTTGCGAAACAGTCCCTGGGTTTGTCGAGGCAGTCCCCGGGTTTGCCGAGGCAGTTCCCGGGTTTCGCGAACCACTTCCCACGTCAATGTCCATGGGCACAGCTCCGGACTCCGGATCTTCCGGGATGTAGATTGAGTCGGTTTCTAGGGACGGCCTGATGGATGGTTTTCTGAGGTGTTCTAATGCTACACCTGGTGGAATTGCTTGTCGTGTTGATCCGAGCTTCGACAATACGTCGGCAGCCACATTTTCCACCCGGGGTACATGGTGAAACTCGCATCCCTCAAAGTACCCAGATATCTTCTGTACATGAAATCTGTATAATGCCATGTTTGGATCAAGAGCGTCCCACAGCCCTGAAACTTGCTGAACTACCAAATCCGAGTCGCCAAAGCATTAGATCCGACGTATTCCAATTTCTTTTGCCACTTTGAGCCCATGCACAAGTGCTTCATATTCAGCGACATTGTTCGACGCGGCGAAATGGATTTGCAGCACATACTTCAGCTGGTCGTTCTTTGGCGAGGTGAGCACAACTCCGGCGCCTAACCCGGTTTTTGTTTTTGACCCGTCAAAGTGCATTCTCCAGTAGTTCGGGTCTGGCAAAGGTGGCTCATATTGCACCTCGGCCCAATCCACAAAAAAGTCAGCCACAGCCTGTGACTTGATTGCTTCTCTTCTGTCATATTGTGGCGCATAAGGAGCTAGCTCAATTGCCCATTTTGCAATCCAGCCACTTGCATCCTTGTTGCTCATTATCTCGGATATGGGGGCTTCACATATTACTTTGACGGGGTGCTCTTCAAAATAGTGCTTCAGCTTCTTAGCCGCCATATATACACCATATGCCACCTTCTGATAGTGGGGATAGTTTTGTTTCGAGGCTGATAATACCTCGCTCAAATAGTATACTGGCCTTTGCACCGACTTACCCTCTTCGTCGTGCTCTACCACAATTACTGCACTTACAACTTGGTTGGTTGCGGCTATATAGAGCAACATTGGCTCCTTTGATAGTGGAGAGGCTAACACTGGTGCAGTGGCTAACATCTTCTTTAATTGGATAAAGGCTTCATTGGCCTGCGGCGTCCAAATGAACTTGTCCGACTTTTTCAGGAGTTGATAGAGAGGCAATGCCTTTTCTCCCAACCGACATACAAACCGACTTAAGGATGCCAGGCAACCAGTGAACTTCTGGACATCGTTAAGGCACTTCGGTAGTTCCATTCGCTCTATGGCCCGGATTTTAGTTGGATTGACTTCGATACCTCGGCTAGAGACAAGAAATCCGAGTAACTTTCCAGCCGGGACACCGAAGGTACATTTCTCCGGGTTAAGCTTCATTCGGAACCTCCTTAGGTTCGCGAATGTCTACCTGATATCGTCAAGGAGCGTTTTGCTTTCCTTGGTCTTGATAACAACATCATCCACATATACCTGCACATTTTGACCAATTTGGTCGTGTAAACATTTCTCCATACATCTTTGGTACGTTGCCCCTGCATTACGTAAACCAAATGGCATGATGCGATAACAATAAGCCCCATACGGGGTGATAAATGCAGTCTTTATTTGATCACTCGGATTCAGGGGTATCTGGTGGAAACCAGAATATGCATCTATGAATGACAACAATTCACACCCAGTAGTTGAATCTATGACCTGATCTATCATTGGCAGTGGAAATGGATCTTTTGGACACGCCTTATTCAGGTTCGTGTAATCGATACACATACGCCAAACCACTGCAACATTTGGATCATCTTTCTTCTTTTCCACGAGCACCGGATTAGACAGCCAATCCGGGTAAAGCACTTCCATGATAAACCCAGCTGCGAGGAGCCGAGCTATCTCATACCCAATGACTTTTCTCATATCTTTGGCGAAGCGGCAGAGAGGTTGCTTCACCAGCCTTGCTCCGGGTCTCACATTCAAAAAATGCTCGGCCAACTCCCTCGGAACACCTTGCAAGTCATGTGTGGACCAAGCAAAGATATCCCGATTCTCACGGAGGAAGTTGACGAGCTCGCTTTCCTATTTATCATTTAACCCGACACCAATTGTTACGGTGCGCTCTGGGAACAAATCATGAACAGGCACTTTCTTTGTATCCTTCGTTGCTTGAAATGAAACACTTCCATGCGGGTTACTCAACACCGGCATATACTGCTGCGCGGACTGAGCCAATGCCGCCACTTCCTGTATCTTTCTTTTCTCTTGCGCAATCACGAGTGACTCGGCTAGGTTAGACCCGGCTGACGCACACTCAATGGAACGTCGGAAATCTCTAGCTATGGTAATTACTCCATTTGGCCTAGGAAGCTTTATCTTCAAATAACTGATGTGACAACTCGCCATGAACTTGTTCAGTGCTGGCCTGCCGAGTAATGCGTGATACGCACTTTCTAAATTCACCACTTCAAACTCCAAATTCTCAGTTCGGCAGTTATCCCGCATGCCGAATAATACATCGACTCGGACTTTTCCAATGGGCTCACAGGATATGCTTGGCACAATACCATGAAACATCGTTCTGGTAGCCTGGAGCATGTTCTCTGAGATACCCAACTTGCGCATCGTATCCGCATACATGATATTGATATTTGGCCCGATGAATGTTGGGTCCAGCACTAACGCATACGAACTAGGGCTAGGCATAAGCTTGGGGTGATCCTTGATACTCCAGGTGATTTCCTGATCCGACCAAGGCATATACCTCGTCACTGCGGGTATTACCGCATTCACCTCCATATGTCGGTGCTGCAAACTCTTCCTATCTGTTTCCTCTATGGTAAACACACAGTAACTCTGGTGATGCTCTCTGTATTCATTTCTCCCCTCATTTCCGGGATACCTCCGATCTGGCTGAGGTTGGTTTTCCACTTGATGCACTGAACCCCTTCTCTCATGGTTCTCATACCTCAGCGGAGGGGGAGGCAACATTAACTGTTGCGTGTTTGCTCCGGAGAGCAATTGTTGTCGGGGTAACTCCTGCCGAGGTTGATCATTCCGAGGTGCCTGAGCATTCCCCGAGCTACTTTGTTCTATCTTTCTCATCCACTCACATTGACGAGTCGTGTGACCCGCCGGGTTACTCGGATTTGGCGTGTGAAATTTACACGGCTGATCCAGCATTGCCTCATAGGTATACCTCGGACAGTCCTTCTTTTATTGCCACTGTTTCTTCTGCTCTGGCGTCCAAGTTTTCTTGCCATCATTTCTTGGGGTCCATTGTTGCCCTCCAGTTTTCTGACGCTGATTACTCCTCGCCTGGTTGATCCGATTCACAAAGAGAACTTGTTGCAAACTGTATCTGTAATCCGGTCTATCATCTCTTCTCTTACCCCGGTAATCATTTCGCCGGGATGATCCGGCTCCATTTCTCTGGTAGTACTCCTCATTTGACTCGTTTAACACGAGCCTAGGTTGAGTCGGATCACCCAATGCATATGAATCTGCAATCCGGATTGTCTCTGCCAGCGTAGTTGGCATATCCCTTTGTAGCCTTTGCCACAACATGCTCGCATATCTACACCCTTGTGCAAACCAAGATATTGCATGTGACTCGATCACACCCTCACATGAGTTTCGCACTATGCACCACCGGGTTAAGAACTCTCGGTCCGTCTCATTCGGTCTCTGCTTGCACATTGCTAGGGTCTATGGCCTATTCAGCCTCTGATATGTGCTCGAGAAGTTGCTTACAAACATTTCCTCAAAGTCAATCCAACAGTTGATACTTCCGGGTGGCAAATTGTTTAGCCATACCCTTGCTAGCCCCTCCAGCATTTGAGGTACGTATCTCACAGCCCATCTCAAGTTGCCTGTTGCAATTTTCACCGCTGTAGCGTAGTTGATCAACCAATCCTACGACTTCGTGCTACCGTCATATGTTTTCGTGCTCTTGGTAACTGAAAGTTCGGTACCGGAGGCTCCTTCATGATCCGGGGCCCAAAACACGCCGGACCCGGAGGACCTTGACACTCAATTTGCTCCGACCTATAAAGCCGATCCAGCTTCAACCTGGCATCGTCAGGCATCAAGTCCCTGCTCCCCAATCTTGACCCTATCACATGATAGTCCGGCCTTGGGTATCCTGCGTTTACCATTTCCGAATCACCATCATTATATTTGTCTTGCTCTCGTGGAGCACCTCTCTGTTGCATACCTCGGCCGGCACTTTGCTCTTGCCTTGGTATATTCATTGCTGCGGTTGCCTTCCTCGCCGAAGTCGCTACGGCATTGCCGTTCTGACATTTCCTTGACCGGCATTGCCTTGGTCGCGGTTACCTCGGCCAGCCTCACCTCGGCTGACACTTCATCGATCATCATTCACCTGCACTGCTTTTCCTTTCCTTGCCCTTGCCGGATCATATGGGACTATCTGTTTGTTTCTCCTTGCCGAGGTTACCACCTCCTCTCTTCTTGGGTCTCCATGAGGGGATGATGCTGCTCCCGCTGATTTCTCCGGGTTACCTACAGCTGAATGAACAACTTTGGATGCCCCAGCCCTTGTCGGGTTTGCCCTGAGGAACTCTTCATTTTGTCTGTTCGCGATCCGAACTAACTCATTGACTCTTTCCTGCTGTCTTTGTCGGGCTTCACCTTCAAACCCTCTAACTCCTGATGCAATTTGCATCTCGAGGTTCTTTGCCGGGTATCAGATTTCGGCAGCCCCGCGGACAGAAAGTTCTCTGATTCCTCAACTCTAGTATCACCCTCTTTGTTCATTTCACTGATCAGGTTTTTTCCCTTCACTTTTACAGCGTCTACCTTATTTGCTTTGGCGTACTCACGCAGTGTCATGTTCAACGACTGCTGAGCCGCGGCTATCTTTTTCGCACCCTCTAGTATTTTCTGCCTAGTCTCCTCTAACTCGGTCTATGCCTGGGTCGGATCTACTACAGGTGCTATGGGGCTCTCTAGGCTATCTATCGCCTGCTGCAGCACATTCTCAGGCCTCTCTAGTGGAGGACCTCTACTTTTCCTTGGTGCCTTTGGTGTTACCTCCGGATCTGGTGCCGGATCCTTGCTCGCGCCAGCGCCAGGTGCTGTCATCATCACCTCGGCGCGGCCAGGGGAGCGAGTGATACGTGCCCCGTGAACCACGCTAAGGGGTGGCTAGCCTCCCTCGACGACGTGCCGCGGGTGAACACACGACACATCGACAGCGACGTAGACCTTGTGCGCGCCGAGCTTGATGAAGAGGCCGTTGCGCGGGAGAGGTCGCTTGCCGAAGCAGCCAACATTGTCGCTGACAAAGTCCAGCGCTCTAGAGCGCTGAACAAGCCCAGAGACGATGCGTTCGCCGGTGCCAATGAGGTTTCCCGTCCGTATCTTCACTCCTACTAGCGTCGCTAGCCCCACGGTGGGCGCCAACTGTCGTGGTGGTGTCACGGCATATGCCATGGATAGGCTAAAGGTGGGGACTAAATGCGCTAGAGGAATCCAGGGAGGGATAGTGTGGTGATTCCACACACAGATGTTTGTATTTGATTCACCTCCATGGTTTACAAGTGCTCCTTGAGCTGTATTGGGGAGAGGAGGAAGAAGGGACTCTCTTACTCTCACCACTAGCTAGCTCTCAAGAAACTAGAACTGAACCAGTAAAGACCAACACACTTGAGATCAACCCTTTCTACAGAGGCCCTAGCCCTCCTTATATAGGGGTGGCTAGGTCTCCAATTAGGGCATACGTGGAGGCATATTCCAGGGAATATGCCCCTTCCCAAAATAGTAAGCCGACCGGGTCACTTTCGCCCAGCGTCATCCCTGCAGAGGCTACGTGAGCCTCTGCGGTGCCCGCGTCATCCGACACAGGCATCGTCACCTTTGTCGGCCACGCCTCGGTGGTCCTGGCCTCTGTCCGCTTCGCTCACGCTCTGCGTACAGTGGTCACCCTTTGACCAGCGAGATACCTTCCTTCTCTTACAAGCTTGATATAACCCGGATCGCACCTAGTTGATCCGGCCACACCTGTACCTGCATACGAGTTAGATACATATCACCGACATACTACATGAGTCGACTGAGACCCAGTTAGGTGGACATCCCCTGGTCCGGGTTACCCCGTGAATCGGCCTGCCTTGAGGTGACTCGTCTAGCACCTACTTTGACCTTGTCATACCTCGGCTAACTTGGCCTTTATACCCCGGCGTGACCCTACCCGGGGGTATCCCCCAACATGTGTTGACTACACCAGTCTCAACAAAGCATGCTCCAAAGACCCATTCGCCCTGCCAAGGATAGACCAAGTGATCGATTCCACGGCCGGTTGCGAGCTGTTGTCGTTTCTGGACGCATATTTCGGCTACCACCAGATCTGGTTGAACCCCGCTGATCAAATAAAGACAGCATTCATCACTCCCTATGGATCCTACTGCTACACCACCATGCCGTTTGGACTGAAGAACGTTGGGGCAACGTACCAGCACTGCATGCAAAAATGCCTGCAAACTCAGATCGGCAGAAACGTACATGCCTATGTTGATGATGTAGTGGTCAAGACCAAGGAGCGCCAAACACTCCTTGAAGATCTGAAGGAAACATTCACCAACCTCCGCCAGTTCCAGATGAAGCTGAACCCGGAGAAATGCGTGTTTGGCGTCCTAGCCGGCCAGCTACTCGGTTTTCTCGTATCAGAACGAGGAATCGAGGCGAAGCCAGAGAAGATTGGCGCAATCGAGCGCATGCAGCTGCCTAAGAACCTGCGAGACGTCCAGAAGTTCACCGGATGTCTGGCCTCCCTCAGCCAGTTCATCAGCCGGCTGGGCGAAAAAGCACTCCCGCTGAAACAACTCATGAAGAAGACGGACAAGTTCGTCTGGACGTCGCAGGTGGATGAAGCCTTCCACGACCTCAAGTGCATGATCACCTCACCACCTATACTGGCAGCACCAATGACAAAGGAGCCCATGTTGATGTACATCGCAGCAACCAACAGGGTTGTCAGTGTGGTGCTGGTAGTGAAGAGGCCAGAAGAAGGAAAGACATAGCCGGTGCAGCGACCAGTGTACTACCTGAGTGAGGTACTCTTGCTCTCGAAGCAGAATTACCCTCATTACCAGAAGTTGGTGTACGGCGTATACATGGCCGCCAAGATATTGAAGCACTACTTCCAAGAACATTCCATCCGGGTAGTGGCGCTAGCGCCGCTCTCGGAGATCATCGGCAACAGAGATGCCATGGGCCGGGTGGCAAAATGGGCCATAGAGCTCGCCGCCCACAACATACAGTACGAGCCAAGAATAGCGATCAAGTCTCAGGCCTTGGCAGATTTCCTCGTTGATTGGGCAGAGACGCGGTACTTGCTGCCTTGCCCTGACTCCACGCATTGGAAGCTGCATTTCGACGGCTCCAAGATGTACAAAGGTCTCGGAGCCGGAGTGGTCATCACCTCTCCAAAAGGAGACTGGCTGGAATACGTGTTGCAGATCCACTTCCGCGCGTCCAACAACATCGCTGAGTATGAGGCGCTCGTCCACGGCCTCAAGATGGCAAAAGAGATCGGCATCCGGCGCATTCTATGCTTCGACGACTCGGATCTGGTGGTGCAGCAGGTGTCGGGCGATTGGGACGCCAGGGACACAAACAGGGCTCTATACCGCTTCTTCGTACAATAGCTATGTGCCTGTTTCGAAGGGTGCGTGTTTCACCATGTCCCCAGAGTAAACAACAAAGCTGCGGACACGCTCGCCCGCATCGGGTCAACAAGACAGGAAATTCCACCTGGAGTCTCCCTCAAGCACCTGCGCAAGCCGTCAATCACGCTGTCTCCGGAATCCGACTCCATCATACTGGACGCGGACCCGAGGACTGCCGGCTCCAAGACCTCATGACGGCCATCGCACTGGGGACTACTTGCACGGGACCGCTGGCCTAAGACCTCCACAACGGCTTCACCACACCCGGGGACTGCCGCATCTAGCCTAGAGGCTACCGGTTCCACTACTCCACCCGGTCGGCCTCCATACGAACCCAACCCGGCTATCCGCGCAGAAGTGAATCTGCTCATGCAGGCGGATGCGCCATCCAGGAAACCCCAACATGGGCCAAGCCGTTCATGGATTTCCTATCCAGAGGAGAGCTGCCCGAAGAGGAGGTAGAGCCAAGGCAGGTGAAGCGCAGAGCCAGCGCATATACTATCATCAATAATGAGCTCTACAAGCGCAGCGTTGGGGGCATTTATCAGCGATGTGTGAGCCAGGAGGAAGGGATCCGGCTGTTGGTTGACATTCACCAGGAGGAAAGCGGACACCACGCGTCGTCACGGGCCATAGTGGCAAAGGCATTTCGCCATGGGTTCTACTGGCCCACGGCACTCGAAGATGCTGAACAAATAGTCAAGGCATGCAACGGTTGCCAGCAGTTCAGCCAACAGAAGCACACCCGTCGGCGACACTCAAGATGATTCCCATCACTTGGCCCTTTGCCGTTTGGGGGCTAGACATGGTCGGCCCTTTCAAAACGGCCTGATCCGGCATGGCGCACTTATTGGTGGCAGTAGACAAATTCACCAAGTGGATCGAGGCAAAGCCAATAAAGAAGCTGGATGGACCTACAGTGGTCAAGTTCTTCACGGACATAATCACGCGCTTTGGCTACCCCAACAGCATCATAATAGACAACAACACAAATTTTGCCAAGGGAGCTTTTGCACGCTTTTGCGGAGACAAGGGCATCCGCCTGGACCTTGCATCTGTGGCACACCCCCAGTCCAACGGGCAATGCGAACGAGCAAATGGCCTAGTCCTAGCCGGAATCAAGCCCTAGCTGATCGAGCCACTAATGCGATCCCCCGGCTTCTAGATTGAGGAGTTACCGTCCGTGCTCTGAAGCCTTCGCACCACGCCAAACTGGTCCACCGGCTACACCCCTTTCTTCCTCGTCTATGGGGTGGAGGCGGTCTTGCCAACAGACATTGAGTTCGATGCACCTCGCAAGTTTCTATACTCGGAGCAACAAGCCAAGGAAGCACGGGAGGACAACGTTGATCTCCTCGAAGAAGCACGCGAGCTGGCCTTGTCCAGACCCGCCATCTACCAGCAGAACCTACGCCGTTACCACTCTAGCCGGATCCGCAGCGTTTCGTTCCGCGAGGGCGATCTGGTACTAAGGCTGGTACAAGACACCAAGGGGAGGCACAAGTTATCTCCACCTTGGGACGGCCCATTCATCGTCAGCCGGGCACTGCAGAACAACTCATACTATCTCATCGACACCCGCCAGCCGGAAAAGAACAAGATGGACCGTTCAGGCGAAGAAAATGAGCGCCCATGGAACACAAGCCTGCTTCGCCCCTTTTACACTTGAACAAGAAGTGTATGTATCTTAACTTTATGTAATGAACAAGCATGGGAGCCTCAACACAGTCTCGGGGACTCCGCAATAAATTAGCAAGTCATGCCGCACAATTTGGTTTTTCCGGCTGAATTATCTAACCCCGGAGATGGCGATCCGTCTCGGGGACTCGCCGGTTGGCCTAGACGACCGCGCAATCCATGCGGCAAAGTACTATACGCGGCTCCTAGGGCTTCCTCTTCGGTTCCGGCTGTAGACCGCAAGCCGGCTGACAGATCCGGCAAGAGCAGAACGCTCGAAGACCCTTACACGAAAAAGCTACAAGGAAAACAAAGATGTCTGGATGTTCCGGTCGCGCTCGCCCAAGGCCAATGATCCAAACCCGAAGTATCGTGCAATACGCCTACTAAGCTACCCCTTCGACTCCGGCTCGAAGCCGGCAAGGGCACAACATCAAATTGGCCAATGCTCACTAAGAAAAGGGCAAAGTCATTGGCTTCGTGCGAAACAGTAAAATTTCAAGACTAGTGAATCTCATATTACAATTCAACTTGCATCTGTCTAACCAGGCAAACAACTTGTTTGTTTTTCATCTTTGCATGAGCCAAAGTTCCACGACGAACACTCAAGCCGGAGGCTAGTAGCTTCCAGGCGACAGCAGAGCAGGTCAAGGAGATTCGACCCGGTTGTATCCTCCAGCCGGCCCGAACCTCGGGGACTACACCCTGTGGGTGCGCTTGCGCGCTCCCACATAGAAACTTGCAAACAAACAACAACATAAAGGAGCTTCCACCTGGCTGTATTCTCCAGTCGACCCAAACCTCGGGGACTACACCCTGTGGGTGCGCTCGCGCGCCCCCACACAGAAACAAGCATGCAGCAGATGCAAAACAGAAAGTGCAAATGAAAAAGCACGAGCAAGTATCCAAGGGGAGGCGATGCTCCCACAAGAGTTCAATAACAGAACAGAGACAATTGTTCAACAAACACAAAAGCACAAGTTCTTCATCCATATTTACTCCCGGCATACCGGGGATCAAGCTGACTGGTTGGCAGAGGGACCGGAGACGTTGGCTGGAGCTTGGCTGCTGGAGGCGACATTGGCCGAGGAGGTCTGGGGCGCAGCAAGGGCCTCCATGTGCGGCGCAACCGGACTATGGTGATACGGCTCTGTGCTAGCTGGGTCACTGAAGTCCCGATCCAGTGCGACGAAGCTCCCAATCTTCACGCCGCAGGAGCGGATGTCAAGTACCTCGACGCGAAGCTGGTCATAGCTGGTCCCTTGGCGAAATCCGCGGGAAAGGCTCCACAGATCCACGTCCGGGTACCAGGACTTCAGCAGCGCCAGTAACATCTCTGCGCCACCACGAGCCGCCCACTCCCGAGCCACGTTCATGAGGTCCGGAGCGCCCCAAAGCCGCTCGGCCAAGGCGTCCATGGTGGCCGGCTGGGCGGTGTCAGGCCAAACATAGTCGTAGACCTCGAGAGTGGCGACACGAAGCCAGTTCGCCTCCTCGCTAACAACCGCCACCAGCTCCCCCGGGTGGAGATCTCGCTCCGGATCCGTCTCAGGAATGCGGGCCAGCGCCTGATCAGTCGCCTCAGGATACTAAGCTGCACCCGGTAAAAGAGATAATAATCAATGTTGGCTACAGAAGGCAAAACTGCAATATTGTCCTGGATTGAGAGCACTTACTGACGACAATCTCGGCGATCTAGCAGAGCTCCCCTAGCGCTGTTGCCTCCTTGGCCTTGGAGACCTTGAGAGCATCCTCCTGGGTGGCATAGAGCACCACTAGGTTCTTCAGCGCCTCGGTCCGGGTGTCCGCCACCTTCTTGGCTTGGCTGGCCTTGATCTCCATCTGCTGCTGATGCGTAGCTAGCTAGGTGATCTGGTCCTGGCGAGCCCTGTTGGACTCCTCTGGCCGGGCCACCTCCCCCATCAGCCGGGCCACCTCGTGGTCCTGGTCCGCCAACAGAGCTGCAGGAGGGTAACGAATGTTCAACAAGCGCGAGAAATCGCGCAATCGGGAAGACACGGCAGAGCAAGCAATCTTACGGCCCAGGTCCCGCGAGGTCTTGGCGGTGTCGACAAGATCCCCGTCGGGGGGATTATCCCCGGGTACCCCAAAGAAGCACTCCAATACAGATAAAAAAGGCAAAACATGGCAAAATATAAAGAAAACCGCCTTTGGGCGTCACAGGCCAACTAGCGGCGCCCACATACTACCATTTCATTTGGCTGATGCGTCCCTTTCCGGATGGGCCGATCCATCCAGCCTCCACCTCAGCTCCCCCGCTTGGGCCGGCTACCCGGTCATTACTGCCGTCCGGCTCCGGCCTCGCTCACATTTGGGCTGGACCGCTGGCGCTCTCCAGGCTGGGCCCCGTCCATGTTCCCCTGGCTAGGCCCCGGCTAGGCATCCTTCCTCCTCTCCTAGGTGGGCCGCCTCCCCTTGGCCGGCGGGGCCAGGTGCGGGTTGAGCGACTCGCTCGCTCGAGTCCGACTGGGGACAGCATGATCGATCGCCCCAGGCCGAATCGGGTAGCCGGATCGCCCCTGTCTCACATCGCTATCGCCCTGCGCTCGAGACTCGTGATAAGATTAACGAGAAGGATAGACGTACGATGACAAGACTAGAAGAAGGACAGAAGACCACGCTGCTTACCTAGGCCATAGTGTATCACAGTCAGGTGACATAGCAAATAGTATACACTGTACACTGCCTCAATCAGATGACACATGCATAGTGTAGTTAGGCAAATGGGTCCCACCGTGTCCCTTGGGCCACCTTTATAAGGCACCAAGGGAGGGACTCTCACATTCAGACTCCAGGGGCCATCCATCGATCCATTCAGGCACACACGCACTGGCATGTTGCCATCGATAGCTAGCTAGCTCACTTCCATTCACTGCTAGCTCTCTCACTCCCAGACTAGCTCAGATACAGCTCAAGGAGCGCCTTTGTAGCCCGATTATACTCACATATATTGTCAGACATGCAGGAGTAGGAGTTTTACCTCACCACGAGGGCTCCGAACCTGGGTACTTCCTTTGTCCCTCTACACTGGCTTGTGCCCAATCCCGCCTGCGGACACCGTCGCAGTCGCCCTGCTCGCTCCCACACCTCTATCTAACCTTCTTAGGTAATGACGTTTCCAACACAACGACATTTGGCGCCCACCGTGGGGCGAGTATGGCTACGGCCGGAGCTCGTTCTGCATGGGACTTCTTCATCGTCGTTGATGCCGACGCCGTTTCGATTTGCCCGGGGGCTCGCTGCCTCCGACGGGCTATGGTCGCCAACTTCGGCCCCGCTCCGTCAAGTTTCTCGGGGGCTCGTCGTCATTGCAGCGCCATCATTGCCTCTGCCTTGCCGAGAGGCCCGAGGGCTCGTCGCCGCCGCGCCGTCGTCGCCCTTGGCTCGTCGAACCTCTCGGAGGCTTGCCGTCATCGACGCGCCATCTTCGTCCTCGTGGCCGCGTCCACATGCGCCTGCAGCTCCGGCCTCTCCGTGCCGCCGTCCGCGTTGTCCTCGTGGGCGTCGTCGTGCCTGCGGCACCACCGCCGCGCCTCTAGCCAGCTCCCTCGCGAGCGCACCTCGTCCGGTTCCTCCCGGCAGCAAGCTTCGCGAGCCTACATTCGTGCGCGCCGACGCCGCTGCACGTCCATCATCCGCGACAACCGTCACCGTCGTCGCGCCGTCCGCGGCAACCGTCACCGTCGTCACGCCGTCCGCGTCGTTGGGCTCTTCGTCAGCTCTCTACGGCGGCAGCTCTCAGGACCTCCACTACCGCTCCGCGTGCCCGCACGCGCTGGGTCTCTGTCATCCTCTCCGCGTACATACAGGCCACACTGCCACAACTACTCCATGCGCCGCTCCACCAGTCCAGCTGTCCGCGACGCTCGCACATACGCTTCCTCCGGCTCCGGCCTCATCGTCCGGTTCGCCGCGCACCCGTCTGTGCGCTTGTCTCCACGCCCTCACGTCCGGCTCGCCGCCGTCTTCGCGCCGTCTTCATCCGCACTCAAGCTCGGTGCTGTCCGGTCGCATCGCCCTCGCCCGCGCATGCACGCCTCCACCACGGCTCCTCCGCCCCCAAGGATTGCGCGCCGACCGCCTCGCCTCCTCCTGCGTCCGCGCGCCCGGCTGTCCTCCTCCTCATCAAGCTCCAGCGGCGCCGCGCCGCCCATCGCCTCCGCCCGTGCCGGCTCCTCGCGCTGCGCGCCCCGCGCCTGCCGGGTTCGCCGCTGAGCTTCCCTGCCTGGCTGCCCTCGCACAACCGCCCGGCTCCGCTCAGCCGGACGTCCCGCGCACGCGTCCAGATGAAGCGGCTTGGCTGGCCGGTTAGAAAAGAAATGAGAAGGGAAGGAGACGGGCCGGATAGGAAAGAAAGGAAATAAGAGAAAAGGTTCTTGCCGATTGAGAGAGAGAAAAAGTAAGAAAATAAGGAAAGGAGTGGCCGACTGGAGCAATCCGGTTGGATAAAAGAGTGAGAAATAAGAAAGGCTGGCTAGAAAAAGAAGAGAATAAGAAAAAGAGAGAGAGAGACCGGCTAGCTGTAGTCGGTTGGAGAAGTAACCAGCCACGTGAGGAAAGAAAAAAGAAGGACGCGTCTAGCGAGCCCCCCGGTGGCTCGTTAGTCCAAACCAGCCCTCGGTTTTGCCCTCGGTTTAAAAAAGGTAAGATTCCACCCACGAGCCGACAACTTTTCTGGGAAATACAGCACGCACGCGACAACCTAGCTCTCCTCGCGCACGAAATAGCTAACCCCATCCTCCTTCTGCCCCACCCCCAGACCAAACACGATACACGCATGGGGCAAAAACAAAGTCTAGCTTTCTTCCTCCAGATTTCCATACACAACCAAGGGAGACCTCCAGGTTCTCAATCAACGGCATAAAACATATTGCTCCTTCCCATAAGAGAATGAAAGGTAATTGCATCTCCTTTTCCTTTAACACCGTCTCCATGTAAAAAATCCCATCGAGGTCAAGATTCAGCTGATGTGTTGTGGATTCCATGAAGTACAACAAGAAAATCATGCAAGAACTAGCTAGAGAAAAATCACAGTTTCAACTAAGATGATGCAAAAACACAGCTACGTAAAATCCGAGTTGCAAGTAGGCACAAGTAGCAGAATATTCTAGAGAAGAGCCCAAGTTTGAAAGTATGGCAGAAATTGGGACCCCAAAACTTGTACTCCCTCCGTCCAGAAATAACTGATTTGAGTTTGTCTAGATTTGGATATATCTATACACAAAAATGCGTCTGGATACATTCGAATCTAGACAAACCCAATTCAGTTATTTCTGGACAGAGGGAGTAACAAACCTGAAAAGTAGCTAGTCCAGCAACTTAAATGTATCCAAGGTACAATTTAGTATTCCACTGTCAGCAAGCTCTAGCAAGTCTTGCAGAGATAAAACCCCGAGAGCAATCAGAACATGATAAATTGCAACTTTTCTGCACCCGAAAAGTGAGTAGGTGATATGAAATCTACAACTTAGTTAGATCCACAACCCAACGAAGAGTGCAAATAATGAATGAATAACCCTAGAAACAACATGCGTGATCGAACCAGCAACAACTTCAACATCAACAAAAGTGGAACCAAAACACCAACATCAGTGGCGGCTCTAGGAAATGACTGATGGGTATTCTTTGTAATATTCTTTTCTTAATGCACAATATGAACTATAACAATTAATAGTAGCGACACAAAACCGTATAGGGCACTAATAATTTTCATTGAAGTACAATTTATAAATCATAAGATATAAGACAATAATTTCATAATAATCACCAAGTACAATAACAATTCAGCATTGAGATTTTATCTTTGGATTGAAGCCTTGATCATATTCAACATATTACAAATGTATAATATAACTGTACAGTCTGTCTTGTTGGAAGAGATCGATGACATTTTACATAGTTGTATCTAGAAAATCAGATCAATAATCTTCTACTAATAGTATGCTGACTGGAAGATCTAATCTGCACATACCTGGCCCTAGTTCGCAGGTTGCCGGCACGGATGCACTGTCGCCTGCTCTGCTTCCTGCTCCGCTGCTCCGACTCCCGCCGGCCGCTGCTCGCCGAATCGCTAGGGTAGTAGGTCGTCTACACTAGAGACTACTGTTCCGGTAACTCTGGTTGCGATCACGCGAGGTTGCGAGCAGCGTGTACTGGCCCTTTGCGCGCGTGACCGCGTGTGGTAGTGGGTTGGCCTCACGTCATGACTGTCTGGGCCTAATAAGTGTACGGAGTATTTAGAAAAAATCTGCACTCAATCTTTGGTATTCAGCTGAATACAGCTGCATACCCCTGGCGCCGCCCCTGACCAACATACCTGCATCTGAAAAGCAACTAGGTAATCTGGTAGCCACGACTTATTGCATGACAAACTGCAACTTACCTGCACCTGGATAGCGACTAGGTGATCCTAAACCTACAATAGTCTCAACAACATAATGGAACCAAACAGCAACTTAGCTGCACTCAAAAAGCAACTAGATAATCTGGTAACCACAACTAAGCGCATGACAAGCTACAACTTACCAGCACCCAAAAAGCGACTAGGTGATATGAGTTTGACGACTTAGTTAGATCGACAACCCAAGAACATGCAACAATACACAAATCCCCCTAGAAGAAGTAGAGGTTATCCTAAACCTACTACAGTCTCAGAAGCAACATAGTGGAACCAAAACAACAACTTAGCTATACTCGAAAAGCAACTAGGTAATCAGGTAACTACAGCTTAGTTAAAGCCACAAACCTACGTGCCTTCAAACACACAAAGAACAATAAAGATTCAAGTGGGATGGGTGTGTCATCTACCCCGTTAGGTGTACCACCACCGCTGCCCACTTAATTCCTTTTTGCAAAGCCCATCTTGCGCCGTTGGGATATGCCCACGCCCGTTTGTCCCACTTATAGCTTTTTAGGGCGCATCACGGTAGTAATAGCTACTTGCATCAACCATGGTCACAGCTTCCCTCGCCGTTCTCACACGTCCATGCAATTTGCAGGCTAGGTGGGTCCCGTTGTCCCGCCATCTAGTCTCCCATTAATCCCGGTGAGTTTGGTTAGGCGGGTAGCGGCCATCCCATGTCCGTACCACTTGAATATACAACGAACAATGCCTATGTACTTGGATCACTCTAGAAAACTATAGGGTGATCTTAAATCCTAGCAAGTAAAGTGGCGCGGCAGCTGCCACTTTCCTCGACCGTAAAGCACCGGGGCATGGAACTTACCATCAAACGTGCAACAACTTAATAATGAAAAACAAGAAGCTTAATTAAATTTTCTAAGCAACTTAAAAGCCTCAAAAAGTTGGCTAGCCATGGCACAGAGAACATACAAACTAGCCAAGATATAACACTTGATAAGGAACTCTAAGTGACTTAATATTGGTAAGATAATAGAATGGTTACCCCGGTCATATGAGTACATAACAAAAAGTCTAGCCCCTCTTCCAAAGCAACTTAACTACGGTGACAAGACAACTTAGTTGGGAAAGCTGGACACTAATTCAAAGCAAAACAATTCGCGCGCGCACACGCACACGCACACGCACACACACACACAAAATGCAATTTACGCTAATCTGGCTAATCAACTTAGTTCTATGTTGAAATCAACTTAACTACAGTGACAATACAACCCCTCGGCAAAAAATTAGAATGCAACTTAGGTTAATATGGCTAATTAACTTAGTTCTATGCTAAAAGCAACTTAACTACAGTGACAATACAACTTAAGTAGGAAAAAGGGACAGTGAATCAAAGCAAAACAATTCCCCCGGCAAAAAATTAGAATACAACTTAGGCTAATCTTGGTAATCAACTTAGTCTATGCTGAAATCAACTTAACTAGGGGGAAAGACAACTTAATTGGTAAAAAGAGAAAATGAATCAAAGCAAAAACAATTCCCTCCAACAAAAAATTAGAGTGCAACTTAGGCTAATTTGGCTAATCAATTTAGTTCTATGCTGAAAGCAACTTAACAGGACCATGGTCATAACATGACCATCTAATGGACATTTTTTTGTTGCAAAAGATGTTGACATTTATATGCGTAAATCCTCCATCCAGTCACTGCTAGTAATAAAGATCTTATGTACAAGAAGAAATGCATGCTTGCATCATGAAACATACTGTCCTTACAACTTAGTTCTATGTGGAAATCATCAGATATAGACATTGCAGATTTTTTTGTGAACAAGGGAACATTGCAGATGATGAAGATGATTCAAATGGACAGGGGAACTCTTGTTCTTGATCTGCTCACCTTCTTGATGTGTTTCTTGTAGCCGTCCAGGGCTCTAGTCTGAAGTTGATGTCTGCAACAGCGCCACAGAACTTGAGGGTAGCCTAGTCGTAGGCCTTAAAACCAGTAGGCCACACAAGAAAAGATTTTTGTTTTAGTCGGTTCTATTGTTAAAAATATGGGCTCTATGCTAGTGGTTTGCAAGACAAGAGAAATATTGTGCAAGATTTTTAATATCAAGCATCGTGGATTGTCCTTGCAGCAGCCTGTGCCGTGTTGAATCTACCTGCACAAAAACGAAGAGGGGAAAAACAAAGAACAGAATTATGAACAGAGCATCCAGGAAATCAGGTAGATCACCATGGAACAAAATGTTCACACGAGTAGAAAGAACTCACCCAAGTGCAACTGCCTCCCACAGTCCCTGTAAAATCAAAACATGGACGAGAGGAGATTATTTCATGATGGTTCTGAAATCTTACGAATGATCATCATCGGCAATTAGAATGGGAGAGAGGCTGAGTGCAGAGTGCAAACCAAACGTGAAATTCCAACCGATCCGCATCTCCATGCCACGGCCTCTCCCTTCAGATCTGATTGCCTTCTCTCCTCTATTCTCACTCGACGGGAGAGAACCGGGGGTGGCGCGGGACGTCGCAGAGTGGTGGCCGGACATGGGTGCGGGCCAGAGCACGTTGCAGCCGGGGATTGGGGCGGGGCGAAGTGCGGTGGCGAACAGAGATGGGGGAGGAGTGGAGAGCGGTGGCGGCCTTAGATGGAGGCGGGGCGGAGCGCGCTGGCTGCCGGAGTTGGAAGTGGGGCGGAGCACGCCGTCGGCCGTGCGTGTGGGGTGAGTGTGATTTGGGAGGAACGAGTGGGTCGGGGGATTGGGGACGGAGGTACCCGGGTGGAATCTGTCGGAACGAGTTTGTCCTACAAGCGACGCGATCTACGGTATCGGATGGCCAGAAAACGGAGGCTCGATCGTGCTAACCAGCCAGCGAGCACTTTTTAGCCATTGGAAAAAGAGAAAAGTCCAAAACAAATCTCGAATTTATAGTCAAAAGCTAAATTAAATCCTAAACTCTAAATCCTTGATATCGGCATCCTGAACTTCTAAATCCTGGTCTGTCCCAGACCCTGATAGTGATCTTCATGCCAGAAAAAATATATATATCCTAAACTAGATAATTTATTACTCTCGTTGACAACGTTGGCCCACATGTCATATATGTATCTTTAACCTCTAGCCAATTTCTTTTTTTCAATTTTTCTTTCGCTCTGGGTTGAATTAATCCCCACCGAGAGCGAAAGTAATCGGCGCGCGTTAGCGTCCATGTTTGTCTGCGCGTCCGCCTGCAAGTGAATCCTGCTAAACACGAGGAAGACAAAGCTAACGTGGATGCATCATGTTCTAGTCTTTTTGTGTGTGGTCTAGGCAGCCCAGCAGCCAGCAGGCCTTCGTTATGTCCCCTCTCAATCTCTGTCACAACAGGTGCATCTAGAGAAATCCCAAGGCGAGTTGCATCTGGAGCGAGCGCCCGTGAGAATGCGATCCCGGAGCAGTAGCATGATGTACCGCTCAGACTTGTGCAGATGATCAAGGGCGTGAAATTGGTGCTGATCGAGTAGATGAAGCTAGTTTATCACTAGTACTACTTGCCAAAGGAATATCCATCGGGACGTAGGTAGCATGACCATCCAATTAGCCTAATTTGATTGATCAAATCAATCGTAAAAAACAAGTTAGACGGCCTCGCCGTGCCGCCTATCGCCAGTACCCGGGAGGGCGCGGCGGGCCTCGGGGATTTAGCGTTGGTCGTCTGACGGCCTCGCCGTGCCGCCTACCGCCGGCGGCAAGTCGTTCCCGACGGTGCTAGACCGAGGTAGAAGACGAAGCTGTCCACGGGAGTAAGACTAGGAAAAAACTGATTGAGTATTGATGAGATCCCTGACCGGTGGGTCCGTATTGTCAGTCAGTGTTGTATGTTATTCCAATCTGGTATGTTGCATTCCCAGCCTGCCAAACAGATATGGGGTTGGAAATAGACCGGGATTTGATAGTTCCAGAGTGCCAATTTCAGGGATTGCAAGTTCACGGTTTAATTTAGCTTTTGTATATGAATTTAAGGTTTGTTTTGAACTTTTCTCTTGAGAAAAAGAAAGAGGAGAAGTGGCCGATTTGGAAATCCGGCAAGAAGGAGAGAGAGAAAAAAAAAGGGTCCTGCGACTGCCTGTTTAGTTGCAGTCGGTTTGCGACAGAAAAGAGAAAAGAGTCAGGCTAGAAAAAGTGAAAAAAAAAAGAAAAAAAGTTAGAGAGTTGGGCCAGTCGGTAGGAAAAAGAAGTAAAAAGAATGAGAGGAAAAAGGAAAAAAAGAGAGAGAGATCCGACTGGTGTATGGCCGGCTGAGAAAAAGAGAGAAAAATGGAAGATGAGAAGAAGTCCGGCTAGCTTAGTCCGGTTGAGAAAAAGAAAAGAAAAAAAATATTTTCGATGAAAGAAAACCGACTAGAAAGAGTCGGTTAGAGAGAAAAAGCAATTAAAAATCCGGATGGAGAAAGAAACAGAGAAAAATTTCAGATCCGGCTACATCCGTCTGACTACCCGATTGTCTGTTCGATTCGGCCGGTTCGGACCCGTTCCGGCTGAGTCGGGCCGACTCCGTGCGACTTCGTCCCGTTTGGTCGCCGGTTGGACCGGCTAGACCCCATTCCGACTGGGCCAGGCCGGCTCGGCGCGTCCTAGCGCGTTTGGTTGTCTGGCCGGCTAGGGATCGAATCCGGCTACGCCACGTTTGGTTGCATGTCCGGCTGGAACGCCAGGTAGACCGTTCCAGCACCCGCAACGACTATGGAATCGCGTCTTCGACCCTACCGCGCCAACAGCTACAATGTGAGTGTTTTTCCGACCTCGAGCAACCCTCGAGGTCTCGCCAGATGTTGTTTTCCTTCCTGCTTTCAGTTTTCCGGCGCCGGCAAGGCCTGCTAAACCCGTAAACCGACTGAGTAGTGTGCGACGGTGTCAGAGACCCACTCTTCGTCTCAGCTACAGACCGCAACCCGGCTGTCCGGCTAGCAAGAGCAAAAGCCCGAGGCATCCCACATGAAAAACGGCGAAGGGTGCGATAGATCAGACATTCCGGCCTTGTGTCTAGTTGGTATTTTCCAGCTGCTCAGCCCCCAGTACCGTGTGCAATATACTGTCAGCTCCCCCTTCGGTTCCGGCTCCAGACCGCAACCCGGCTGGCCGGCAAGGACACAGCGTAAACAGCAGAGCGCACGGAAAAGTGACTAAGTGTTCAGAAAAGCACGAGCTAGTTTTTGAAAAATAAAACCGTTATCCGGTTGATAGCATGTGTGTTGTATGTTGATGTACTGACAACAAATTCATTTCTGTTTGTTTTTTGCACGACTGTACCGAGTCGGATTTCAAGTGCGGATAAAGATTGCACCACTTCGCTACTTCAATCTCGAGGTTACTTCACCGGGTTGGCGCCCGGTGTAATCAAGTGCTCTAGTCCGGCTGAAGGCGTTTAGCCGGATAGCAAGTTCGAGGTGTCGAAAAGGGCAAGATATAGAAGATTCGTAGCACCTGTCTCCGTCAGCTACTCCGAATCTCGGGGGCTACACCCCGCGGGTGCGCCGCGCGCTCCCGCGGGAGTTGTGTCGCTTCTGGGCCGGAGGTGTCCAGCCAGACGCTATTCATGCACTTCATCTACAACGACAACATCAAGTTTTGTGGAGCTCGTACGAATTTCCCCCTCCGGGTGAAATCAGTGCGCGCTCGGGGGCTAGTGTCGGGGGGATTATCCCCGGGTACCCCAAAGAAGCACTCCAATACAGATAAAAAGGCAAAACATGGCAAAATATAAAGAAAACCGCAGCCTGGAGCGTCCTGGGCCGACTAGCAGCGCCCAGCCGGCCTGCTACACCATTTCCGGTTGGGCTGACCGTGTCCCTTTCCGGATGGGCCGATCCATCCGGCCTCCACCTCCTCCTCCAAGCTCCCGGGCTGGGCGGCTCCGGCCTCAGCTTCCCGTCCGCCTGCCTCTCCCTCCGGGCTGGACTGCTTGGCGCCTCGCGGGCTGGGCCCCGTCCATGTTCCTCGGCTAGGCCTCCGCAAGGCAGGCCCCGACTAGGCCTCCTTCCTCCTTGCCTAGGTGGGCTGCCTACCCTTGGCCGGCGGGGCCAGGTGCGGGTTGAGCGATTCGCTCGCTCGAGTCCGGCTGGGGATAGCCTGATCGATCGCCCCAGGCCGGATCGGGTAGCCGGATCACCCCCGGCTGGCTCTATCACTACTACCAGCTCCTGCTACCTGAGACTCTAGCGATAAGATCAACGAGAAGGACAGACGTACGACGACAAGACTAGAAGAAGGACAGAAGACCATGCTGCTTACCTAGGCCACAGTGTATCACAGTCAGGTGACATAGAAAATAGTATACACTGTACACTACCTCAATCAGATGACACATGCATAGTATAGTTAGGCAAGTGGGTCCCATCGTGTCCCTTGGGCCATATTTATAAGGCACCAAGGGAGGAACTCTCACATTCAGACTCATACATTCAGGCACACACGCACTGGCATGTTGCCATCGATAGCTAGCTAGCTCACTTCCATTCACTGTTAGCTCTGTCACTCCCAGACTAGCTCAGATACAGCTCAAGGAGCGCCTTTGTAGCCCGATTATACTCACATATACTGTCAGACATGCAGGAGTAGGAGTTTTACCTCACCACAAGGGCTCCGAACCTGGGTACTTCTTGTGTCCCGCTACACTGGCTTGTGCCCAATCCCGTCAGCGGACACCGTCACAGTCGCCCTGCTCGCTCCCACACCTCTATCTAACCTTCTTAGGTAATGTCGTTTCCAACACAACGACAATCCCTCTGCGTAAAAGAGAGAAGTAAGAATCAAGAGAACCGGCTACGACGCGAGATGGAGAAAAAAACATCAAAATCGGCAACAGGACGCATACCTCGACGGAGGCCCCCAGCGCCTTGGCCTGGCCAAGCCCCTTCTCCAGCGCCTCCACCAGCTGGCAGGCCTGGCCGATTGCCAGGGGCGCCGTCCCCGACAACTACGCCAAGGCGGCGTCTAGCGGCGATGCAGCCCGAGCCGGCGTCCAGCCGGTGACCTGGAGGTCATCGTCGCTCCTCGAAGCCATAGAGGGCCCACCCATCAGTTGGACGGGGACCTCTGGCGATGGCACCTCCACCCGGTAGGCGCCGGGGTCATCGCCCGCCGTCGGGCCAGAGGGCGGCGCGACCGCACCACTATGCCTAGGCAGGAGAGCCTCGGCAAGGCGGGAGACGGCGCCATCCCGGTGCAGCGTCACGGGCGCAGCCGGCGGCACCACCTCTGCCGCATCCGCATCGGCCCAGCCGGTACAGAAGGTGCCGCCTCGGGTGTCGCAGCCGGCGCAGCCTCGGGTGTCGCAGCCGGTGCACCTCCATCCCCGGCAGGCGAAGGGGCGGACGCGGTGGCGATAGTCGTGGAGCCGGGCAAAGCCATCGCCTCGCTGCGGGAAAGACAAGGGAGAACTAAGAAGGTGCGATCCCATCAGTACAAGTATATAAGAAGTAAAGGAGCACCTACCCGGTGACGCTCGGCATGGTGGCCGCGGCTCTGGGGCGGCGGCTCTTCTTGGCAGCACCCCTAGTTGGCACGGCGCTGGTCGAGGCGGCGTGCTTCCCCCTGGCCCTGGGCACGGCAGCCTCGGACAGGTCCACATCCTCGCCATGCGCGGCTGTTCCAATACAAGCAAAATATCAAGTTCGCGGCTAGAACACGGCGGGAGCAAAGTAGGCAAGGACAAGGAAAAAACTCTCATCGGGTGGGAACTCGCAGCCCTCGTCGGCCCGCATGGGGAACTGCTCCGGCTCCACTGGCAGAGCCTTTGCGGGCTTGTGGTCCGTAGTGAAGTTGGGGAGCTCATTGTCCCCCATGCCGTCCTCCGCTAGCTGCACCATAAAAAGCTACTCAACAAGGGAAGATAAGAGGCATGAAACAGGAATCCCTCGAGAAAATGCACCCGGAAAAGAGGAGGAAAAACATACCTTCGGCAGAAGACGGCCACGGTGGTACGGCCGGCAGGAGAACTCCCAGTCCTCCTCCAGCGCCTCTTTCGAGATGGTGGCGAGCCACTCGCAGAGGGAAGCATACGGCACGTCCAGCCGGGATACCCGGGTGGGATCCAGATGGCCGGAGAGGTGGCACATCTTGTGTGACCTGTGCTGCAGCGGGAGCACGCGACTCACCATCCAGGACAGCCGAATGTCCCGAGCGTTGAGCCGCTCCTTCTCCACGAGGACCGCTAGCCAGGCGGCCATCCAGTCGATGTCGCCCTGGGCGCCCAAGTGCTGGACGCTCCAGGACTTCCGGGTGGAAGGGATGTTGCTGAAGACCAGAATCTTGATCCAGTCGACCTCGGGCGTTGTGCACGTATAAATACGTGCGCTGCCACAGCTTGACCGTGTCCGGGAGCTCCAGGCACGGCGTCACCACCGATGGACGCGGGTAGATGGCGCAGCACCCCGTCTCCGTCAGCGGGTCGCCCTTCCCCACCACCTTAACTTTAAAGTAGAAAAACTTCAAAAAATTCACAGCATCGGGGCGGACGGCAAGATATGCCTCGCAGCAGGCCGCGTGATGCGTCAGAATCACCATGGCATTGGCTCCGAGGTGGTGGAGCTAGAGTTCGAAGGAGACGAGCAACTCCAAGACGAACTGGCTCAGCGGTAGCCCAAAGCCGCGAGCGAAGTGGGCAAGGAAGACGACAGCCTCGCTGGGCTGAGGGTTAGGCACCCGCCCGCCCTCCAACGAGAGGCGTGCTTCACCGGGCGCTCCGACGGCAGGAACCTCCCTCGCCGGTACTTCCGCACCAGCTCCTTAGTGACATAAGAGCCACACCACCCGCCAGCGATGTTCGGCAGCATGTTGTTGGGGAAGGTAGCCGTGTTGGAAGCGCGAGGGCCCGTCGTCGCGGCAAGAGAAGAGCGGCGCCGACCACCAAGAAGTGGCGGCGCAAGAAAGCAGAAGAAGGCTAGGGTGCAATGGAGGGCAAGAGCAACAGGCGCAGGAAGAAGATGCGGGGAGACCCTACTCCCCGGCACCCCTATTTATCGGAGAAAAAGAACTGCGGTGGTTGTCCTCCCACTTTGCCACGTGGCAAGCAACTACCCCACCCCCATGCGACGGATCAGGGAGGATCGTGTGCGCCCGCGCAAGATGCACAAAAGATCCCGCAGGCATTACTGCGGGAGGCAAACCGCGCCCACGATCTCCAAGAAACCGCAATGATGAAGGCGTGCGCATAGTTACCAAAAACTGCCGCGGCAGGCCAAGAGGTCAAACTTATGCGACGCATGCCAGAAATGGCAGGCACGGCTGACGCGAGCAGCGACATCAACAAACTGGCGATCCCTCTCCCGGCAGGGTGCGGCAGCCGGTCCAGAAGATCACCGCTCACATCCTGTGGGTGGGGCCATCGGCTCCGTAGCCGGTAAACCCCGGCCGGGAAACGACGAAGAATCTCAAGCCGGTACCAGACAAAGACTACAAGACAAAAGCTATGAGACAAAATAAAACGACAAGGCCCCTACATCATCAATCATTTCAAATGAGCACGCAAGAACTTCTCTAGGGGTGAAGTCCTAACGCGCTCGGGGACTAGTGTTGGGGGGATGACCCCTGGGTAGGCCAAGATGGGACCAACCGACCGGCTCCAAGGAGCTCTGGCCATCTGGATCCAGAACAAGGAACCACAGCCGGGTGGAATTCTCCACCCGGTCTGCATCCAAGTTTCCTCGGTTGGCCCGTCTAGCCGGGTGGCCAGAAGAACCGGCTGGGAGGCCGCTCCTAGCTGGCCGCCTCGGATCCGCTGGCCATGGTACGGTGGGGATGACGCTCCCCGCTGAGCACACCCTTGACCAGGCAGGCTGGCTAGCCTGGCCGGCGCTACCGGACAAAAGTGCCAAAGCTAGAGGCTGACGAGGAAAGCAAGGGCCGACGAATAAAGCTCTAGCTTACGCATAAAGAGCCTACTGATGGAGAAAGAGTCGGCTGACGAGTAAAGCAAGGGCAATAGACGCTGTCCTTCCCTGTACTGGAGGCTTGGCTGGACCCGGGTGTAGCATCCCAATTGTCTAACAATTGCAATGCTACTATCCTAGTCTATATATATGCTACCTTCATATATATAATTGTTGTTCATAAAAATATCATGCTCATGTCATCATGCCACCTTGCATTTGAGCATCATATAAAACCCTTTTCCATTTAGTTCTTATCTCATATGCATTGTAAATTGTATTTGCCTCTTGATATTGTATTTGGTTCTTGATATATTGTTTCATGCCCAAGTTGAGTTGGGGGCATATCTTTTATTCAACTCCACCACCTTTTCTTTCACCACCTTATAATTCCACCATCCTACTAAATATGAGCTTGGCACTTATTGGGTTTTACCTCTAGCTCATGTGGGTTGGGATGGATCCAATTCTTTTTCCACATGCTCTCATCTTAGCATCATGTTGTTTTCACATTAGTGATAAATGAGAGCCACATGGCCACCTTTGCATGCCTTGTGGGTGGAACCCTTTTTCCTAGCTTCCATATGGATTATTATGGGTTTATGCTCATGTTGGGATATTTTGGGGACTATTAAGCATCTAGTGGTATATACACACTAGCAAGTCCCAATTTTACTCAAATATGATCATCTCCATCTATTCCACTTGGGGCTTTCTTTTAAATTCTTTGCCTGGCTTTATTCCACTTGTGGGAATGCCTAAGATTAATGCCATGTGATATAATTGTTTTCACAAGAATAAACATGGTATTAAATACTTTGCATGGGCCATGCAAGTACCACCTTTTGCTTGTCCTTTGGTTTTTATTTGAATCTTGAGTGGATCTTTTCCCCATATCTCTCTCTACCCTCTTATGCTTGATCTTGCTTGATGCATGCAAGCATCTAACCCTAAAACCTACATCTATCTCCACCCTTACCCTCACCACCTCATCTCACCCCCTCTTTTCCTTGTCTAGATCTTGATGGAGCTTGGCATGTGCTTGCTTGACTTTGTCAAAAGAGGACACTCCACCTAATCACCTCTCTAAACCTCTCTCCTAATCTATACCAAATCTAGACCCATTCCCCCTATCTCTAAAACCCTAACCCGAGCTACCCCCTCTCTCTCGGCCTCTCTCCTCTCTCACCCACCTGGCCACCCTCTCTCCCTGGCCACACCCTAGCTACCTTCCACCCTAACCTTTACCAAACCTAACCCTAACCCGACCCTAGTACAAACCCTAACCGAGCCTACCCCCTCTCTCCCTCTAGCTCTCTCTCTGCCTGCATGCCCCACCAGCCCGAGCCTCCCCCTGCCTCCCTGGCCTCACCTTGCCCCACACACCTTTGCCTGCCACAGCCCCAGCTGAAAGCACGTGACGGAGGGGGAACCCGGTGGCCGAAGCCCCCTCTACCCGACCCACTCCCCCACGGCACCGCCGCTCCTCTCCCGTCCCTATCTCCCTCTCTACTTCTGCCTCCCCAGATCCACCCAGGTCCTGCCTCCCCCTCTTTTCCTCCACCACTGCCACCGCACACCATCGCCCACCGCCGGTGCCCACCATCAACCCTCAGACCAGCCGGTGGCGTGGCGCTGGTGCCTGGAAGACCAAGGCCCTCCCAGATCGTCTGTACATACCATGAGGAGGAGGAGGACCGAGCCACCAGACGACGCCGCCCGACGAGAAACCCTAGCTCACCCGGCCTGCGCCTCGTCATCGATCCGCTACCCTCCTCCGCCTGATCCGACGCCACCGCCTCCACGGTGAGCCCTTGACCCCTAAACATCCTCTCCCTCTCGACGCTTTGTCCTGCGCCGTTTAGCGAACATTGGCCGTGGCCGGCGATACCTATCGCTCGCTACAAGGCCGCAGATGGCTTAACCAGCCATCCGCCCTCGTCACCCTCCCTACCCATACTGTGGCTAGCCCTGCAACAAGACGCACCCATGACCGGTTCGAACCTCACAAGCGTCGTCATTGTTGCGACCGACCGTCGTCGGTTCAGAGAAGAACAACGATGCAGACCACTTTGCACTTCCCCAAACCTTTTGCTCCTAACTCGCGGCCTCGCCGAGCCCACCTGTCAGCCGTAGTACCGCTTTGCAGTTAGGCCCTCCTGTTTCTCCAGCCTCAACCCGTAGTACCCTGGATCTCCCACGTGTCGCATCCCCGCTGGCGCGCCCGCGTGTGGCCCTGAGGTTGCTGTGGCCCCACCTGTCATTCGCTTAGGCTAGATTAGCTCGCGGTGATAAAAGCTCTTCACAGGTGTGATGCCCAACAAGACTGGCCCCACTTGTCTATGTCTTTGGCTAGGAGCGGCTGAGTAACAAAAGACTTTCTGTTTTCTGTTTTAATTTTAAAACTTTTTCAAATTAATTCAAATTCAAATTTTCAAATCTGTTTTCAAATAACTTTTAAAATACAAATCCAAATTAAACAAATAATATATGTTTTGAAATCAGAAAAATATGAGGAATTCAAATATGGCCTTCAAAATATATTTTGAACACTTTATTTTTCCAAGTTGATTAAAATTATAATAAAATGCCCTTTTACCTTAATTAATTAATAACTTTTGTTTTATAACTCCAAATTTGTCAAATAATATGTCTAAAATGATTAGCTCGACGAGACCTTTCTATTTATGCATTCCATTATCTGTTTTGCAGCATGCATCATATAAATATAAAGTATACAGCAACTAATATGAGGATAAAATGAGGCTAAAACTCAATAAAATGGTTTATTCTTGTATTCCACACATCACCCATGCCATGCTAATTTATTGCCATGCAAATTGTGCATCATTCATCATGGCATAATTGTTTGCTTGTCGCATTTTATTCATATGCTTGTGCACTTTATTTATGTTGGCCCTTGTTTGTTTGGTTCTTCTTCGAATAGACGCTGAGAAGGGGATATATCAAGAAACCCAGACGCACTACCCAGATCCTTCTCTCGCTTCAACTGAGCTGCCAGGCAAGCACTACCACATGCTTGCATACATATAGTACCTATTGCCTCTATCTTATTCTTGCATCATTGAGTCGCGTTTGCATTAAATTGAATCCCAAGTATTGCATAGCCTTTACTTTTAAACCCCACCGAAGCTTGTTCCTCCATCCCATGAGACATTACTACAAGAGTTGTTTGAGCCATGCGAGTCATAGAACAGCATGTGTAGGGTATGTGAGTGTCTGATGGATAACGAGGTACCTAAACAACTTAACCTGAGTAGTAATGGGATAACTAATGAAAGTGGCATCGGTGAGCCATATTTGCTATTTGGTTTTTTTCAGGCTCACTTGTGTCCCGTAGGACCCCGAGTACTTGATTCCTGTTCCTTGAATATTCGCGCTATCCACATCCGGGAGGCTTATGAACCCCGAGCGAGCTTGATTCATTCTTATTTCTTGGGGCCACAAACTAGTTTGAGGTTTTATTTACTATCCTGTACTTATGCCATGCTTTATCGCTTTATTTAAATTGTGCGAGGTACGACCAGATCGCTTTAGGACCGTGACCCGTCATTGTGATCGATAAGCCCACCACACTTTCGGTTCCCAAATCGTTTACCGCCCCACAAACCTTGAGTCCATCTCGAGCCGGCCAGCTTTGTTATGGTAGCTTAATGGGGTGGCCCCAAATATTTCTGAATCATGTGATCGCTTTGTCGTGGATCGCCTCGTTGGTTTTGATTTGGTTTTTCCGAGGTTGATCGAGTGTGTGTTGCTATTTGTGCACCGCAGGGTAAAACTTTCAAAGCCGTGTCCGCGTTATGGACGACTTGGAGCACGTTTTCGATCATAGACAAGAATAACTAAAGTACCGCTTTTAATTTGACTAAGTACCGGACTAGTAAATAGTGCAACACTCATGGAATGTATAATAAAACTGCCAACGGATGGGGGGGTTGTTCGTCCGCTTCCTCGTCGGTAAGCGAGGAGGAGGATGGATCTGTGGACATTACTGTTATAACTGTTGTTATTTAATTCACGGACATCCGTCTATCTCTGGTTAGGTGGATGGTTAGCGAGTATCTATAGAATTGTTAGGGTTTATCTTTTGCTGCAATTGCGTCACCCTAGGTTGTGTCCCCTTTAGAGGCATAAAGACTTGCTGAGTACCCCTAGGGTCTCACACGATAAATTGTTTGATTCAGATGAACAGGTAAACTCGCAAGATGGATACTGGGTGGAGGAGACGGACGATGCGGGCAACGATCATTCGGTGTAGAGATTCCGGGAACAGGGATCCGTGAGATCTGTGGGCGGGATGTGTTTATTTATGGGGCATCTTATGCCGATTTGCTTCTTATTCGTACTCGGATCTTGTTTTCCGCTTCCGCTTGATACTCTGATGTTTGATGTATGAGGAGATATCCTAAACTATTATATCTATCTAGGATATTTGGATCTTGTCGTATGGCGTTGCTATATTTCCTTTCTTTTTAGATGGAATGACTCTGAGAACCATTGTATGGTGGCTTGCATACATACTCATTTGTGTATGTAGTTGACCCCTTACCGCCGACACGCCGCCCGTTTTTGTCCCGATGTTTGGAAATGGTTGGGACGGCCGAAAGGTGTACCTGTGAGTGGCATTTGGGCCCCACCGTACTATTTCAACCATTTTTGTTCATCCAGGCTTGTAACTAGGAGCGTAATTCACCGAGGTAGTTACAATTGGTATCAGAGCCATCCCGCCCTTCAGGGTCTCAGCCAAATGGTCGTTGTCAGTCTAGCAATTATTTTTGGTAGCTATGTATACTAGGGAAAAACAAAACGCGAGAGTAGGACTGCTTCCACTTTTCTTCTTACCCACCACCCACCCTTTTCTGGTAAGGAAGTGTAACGTTTTCAATCCTCTTCTTAAAATTCAAACTAGGATTCACGTGCTCTGGGTTTCCGTAGTACCATAGAAAGTGTGTGTGTGTGTAATTCCTTGTCTATCTGTTGCATCCAATTTGTTATCACAATCTGCCTTTGGTTATCAACTGTTGGTACATTCCATACTGACAGGCTTTTGAAAACCGGTGCGATTTATCTGACTCCTTGTTAACCGGTGCCATCTTCTTAAGGATGTCCTTCCTTCTAGTAACTCAACCTTCTGTGTAAGCATCAGTTGCTAATCGCTACCTGATAAGTGATTTTGCGCATCTATTGGTATTTTAATGCCGAAAAATGCGGAAAATTTTTCTTTGATATATCTGTGTTTCCACACTCCTTTCTAGTCGTGTGTGAAACATTATCTATCTCCCTTTTATCAGCATGTCCATGCTAACTCATTCTTTTGTCATTGGCGCTTAATCCTGGAGTTTCATTTCATCTCTAATTCTCTTGGGCTAATTACATAACATGTGTCGATCCGATGCTGGTAATTGTAATTTGGTTCTCAGCATAGCTATAGGACACTTATCATGAGTGGAATATGGAAAATGCTATCAACACTATCCTCCAAATGGTGACGGTTATCTCCTGTGATTTCGAGTACACCGTGATCATATCTATGCATATTGAAGTATCTTTGGCAATCCGGAGTTTTCTCAAGGCACTACGGCGGTCTATCATCTGTCCATCATGCTTCACATCCTTTTGGAACTCCATATCTGCAAAATTCTCTTTGACACGAGGAAATTGCATCTTTTCGTCTCTGGTAGCTTTGCTTGAGGTATGAGCTATCATCGGTTCTTATCCAAGATCTCTTTATCTTGTAACCGGTGATCCGCTCGACAATGTGAACCAGGTGACATCTCTTTTTCTTCCGAAGGACCAGATAATCTATTCTTCCAGTGCATCTTCTTCAACACGAACCCGTGCTCTTAATATTGATCTTTCTAAGAGCGTTGAGCTCAGAAAGTGTTTCGAGCATTTGTTCGTTTCTTCCGCCTCTTGAACTTGGTATTCTGGGAATATCTTGTTAATCCATGGTGGTATATGTTGATAATATGCTTGCCTATTACATATCAATGGAAGGACATGAAAGATCATCTGTGTCTCTTTCTCTCAAGCTCCGTGAGCACTGCCTGTGTGCAAAGTCTCAAAGTGAGAATTCTGACTTTTTGAAGTCACCTATCTCGGCCACGTCCTTCTGCTAAATAGATCGCTTCAATTCTGGAATCAGCAAGTTCATTGTTAATTCCATCTTCCATCTTCAATCAAACCCGGAGTTTTCCTTGTTAGCGAGTTATCATCGTCGTTCCGCTAAAGATTTTCCTCAAAACTGCTAAATCTCTCTCAATCTTTTCAAGAAGAACATGGAGTTCTTTCACCTCTATCTCGTTAAGTAATCTCTTGAAACCCTCTCGCTCTATCATCTATGCTCAATCCACCGAAGGCCATGAAGACCTTCCAGATCTTGTATTCCTTCTGTTCAAGTGGGTGCTATCTTTTCTGTAGCTGTTCAATCTTGCAGTTGTCTCCGTAATCTTCCTTCATATCTTTCCGGTGGCTTGGTACTTCAGACATGACGACAACATCATCATCTTTATCTATCTATGAATACGGCGAATCGTTTGCATCTATCCTTGTTTTCTAACGGAGTTCCATTAGTTATCCTTGTCAATACCTTCAGTCTGTTTCGGTAGTTGGGTTGCATGATTTTCTTATTCATGTACGGAGTAATGCTTTGAGTGCGGGATGGAGTAGCTACCATACCACTACTCTTATCATTCGCTCTTGTACATTGAATGGGTGAATTAATGCGATTTCACTCATTCCACGGAAGTTAGAAGTGGCCTTTATCCCTCGATACTTTTACTTCCGTCTTTGTTTTTCCGGAGTGCTCTCTCGAAGAAAGTAATCAGTAATCTCTTGTTGGTGATCTCACCCTTTCTACATGGAGCAAAATCTTCAATTATCTAGTGGAAACAAACGCAAACTCTTTTCTATCCTCGTCTTTCTACCGGTGCTTGATATCCCCAAACAAGATGAAAGGAAACTATCTCTCTTTGTTTCATCAATTCTTTTTCTGTGGTAAAGCCAATTATGGTTGATGCCATCAGCCACAAATCTATTGCGTTAGCCTCAAGGCTAAAGAAAGCAATAAGTATCTCTACAATAAACCCCAGTTCCTCCATATTCTTTGCTTCTCGGGATTCCACCATGATCTAGCGTCACATCCGCCTCTGGAAGTTATATCTGCGCACCTCAATTGCGTGATCCGTGGTTCTTACCGGCGCAACAAGAATCTAATCCGATGATGTCTAACTAAATCTTTCTGTTGATATCAAGGGACTCTATTGTTTGAAGGCAATATTGTTTCCGTACTTCATTTCTCAAATCCGAGAGAAGATACGATGCTATTGTCATAGTGGTTCAAAACCTCTCCAATCTAGCTCTTTTTCTTCCGGCGAGTTAAAGATTCATCCTCTCTAGTATCAGTAAATCTTTAATATTAATGATGTGCCTTTCTTTATCCATGATACATCATCTTGTCCTTTCTTTCACAAGTGGTTCTATTCTTTTATCATGTTTCTTGAGAAAACCGGAGCTATGTCCATCCTATCCTTCTTGTCTCACGACAATCCTTCAACTCTTCTAACCCGTTGTTTCTCAAGCAAAACGCAAGACTCGCAACAAGTCTAGCAAGTTTTGCAAGGTGTAGTGGTCACGACCATTCTGTTGTTTTCAACTTGGGAACGTGAGGGTCACCTTCGTTCCGAACACCCGCCTCTCCTTGTGTTGTTTTCTTTTTCCTAGGAATCTCGGGGCGAGATTCTTGTTTAGTGGGGGAGAGTTGTAGCATCCCAATTGTCTAACAATTGCAATGCTACTAGCCTAGTCTATATATATGCTACCTTCATATATATAATTGTTGCATCATAAAAATATCATGCTAATGTCATCATGCCACCTTGCATTTGAGCATCATATAAAACCCTTTTCCATTTGGTTCTTATCTCATATGCATTGTAAATTGTATTTTCCTCTTGATATTGTATTTGGTTCTTGATATATTGTTTCATGCCCAAGTTGAGTTGGGGGCATATCTTTTATTCAACTCCACCACCTTTTCTTTCACCACCTTATAATTCCACCATCCTACTAAATATGAGCTTGGCACTTATTGGGTTTTACCTCTAGCTCATGTGGGTTGGGATGGATCCAATTCTTTTTCCACATGCTCTCATCTTAGCATCATGTTGTTTTCACATTAGTGATAAATGAGAGCCACATGGCCACCTTTGCATGCCTTGTGGGTGGAACCCTTTTTCCTAGCTTCCATATGGATTATTATGGGTTTATGCTCATGTTGGGATATTTTGGGGACTATTAAGCATCTAGTGGTATATACACACTAGCAAGTCCCAATTTTACTCAAATATGATCATCTCCATCTATTCCACTTGGGACTTTCTTTTAAATTCTTTGCCTGGCTTTATTCCACTTGTGGGAATGCCTAAGATTAATGCCATGTGATATAATTGTTTTCACAAGAATAAACATGGTATTAAATACTTTGCATGGGCCATGCAAGTACCACCTTTTGCTTGTCCTTTGGTTTTTATTTGAATCTTGAGTGGATCTTTTCCCCATATCTCTCTCTACCCTCTTATGCTTGATCTTGCTTGATGCATGCAAGCATCTAACCCTAAAACCTACATCTATCTCCACCCTTACCCTCACCACCTCATCTCACCCCCTCTTTTCCTTGTCTAGATCTTGATGGAGCTTGGCATGTGCTTGCTTGACTTTGTCAAAAGAGGACACTCCACCTAATCACCTCTCTAAACCTCTCTCCTAATCTATACCTAATCTAGACCCATTCCCCCTATCTCTAAAACCCTAACCCGAGCTACCCCCTCTCTCTCGGCCTCTCTCTTCTCTCACCCACCTGGCCACCCTCTCTCCCTGGCCACACCCTAGCTACCTTCCACCCCAACCTTTACCAAACCTAACCCTAACCCGACCCTAGTACAAACCCTAACCGAGCCTACCCCCTCTCTCCCTCTAGCTCTCTCTCTGCCTACATGCCCCACCAGCCCGAGCCTCCCCCTGCCTCCCTAGCCTCACCTTGCCCCACCGCGTTGCCACCGCCTGCCCCGAGCACGTGTGAAGGAGGGAAAAAGGTGGCAAGCCACCTCTACCCTAACCACCCCCCACGGCACCCCTCTCCTCTCCGTCCCTATCTACCCCTCTCTACTTCTGCCTCCCCAGATCCACCCAGGTCCCCGCCTCTCCCCTCTTTTCCTCCACCACTGCCTACACCATCGCCGCCCACCGTCGGTGCCCACCACCGAACCCTCGTACCAGCCGGTGGCGTGGCGCTCTGGGTGCCGCGGAAGACCAAGGGCCCTCCCCTGCATCGTCCTGTACGTACCAGCGAGGAGGAGGAGGACCAGAGCCACCAGGACGACGCCGCTCCGACGAGAAACCCTAGCTCCGCCCGGCCTCTGCCTCGTCATCGATCCGCTACCCCTCTGCCCGATCCGACGCCACCGACCGCCCCACGGTGAGCCCTTGGACCCCCCAAACATCCTCTCCCTCTCTGACGCTTAGCCGAACACATCACAGGCGCTTATCGCCGTCGCCAAGGCTTCGCAGACGGCTTAACCAGCCGCCATCCGCCTCCGTCACCCTCCCTACCCATACCAAGACTGGCTTGCCCCACAGACGCACCCGTGACCAGGTTCGAACTCACATGGCGCCGTCATTGTCACAAGACCGACCCGTCGTCAGGGTTCAGAGAAGAACAACAGTAGCCGCAGCCACTTTGCACTTCCCCCCAAACCTTTTTGCTCCTAACCCGCGGTCCGCCCGAGCCCACCTGTCAGCCGTAGTACCGCTTTGCAGTTAGGCCCTCCTGTTTCTCCAGCCTCAACCCGCAGTACCCTGGATCTCCCACGTGTCGCGTCCCTGCTGGCGCGCCTGCAGTGGCCCCGAGTTCTTGTGTGGCCCCACTCCATTCGCTTAGGCTAGATTAGCTCATGGTGATAAAAGCTTTCTGCAGTGTGATGCCCAACAAGACCTGGCCCCACTTGTCTGTGTCTTTGGCTAGGAGCGGCTGAGTAACAAAAGACTTTCTGTTTTCTGTTTTAATTTTAAAACTTTTTCAAATTAATTCAAATTCAAATTTTCAAATCTGTTTTCAAATAACTTTTAAAATATAAATCCAAATTAAACAAATAATATATGTTTTGAAATCAGAAAAATATGAGGAATTCAAATATGGCCTTCAAAATATATTTTGAACACTTTATTTTTCCAAGTTGATTAAAATTACAATAAAATGCCCTTTTACCTTAATTAATTAATAACTTTTGTTTTATAACTCCAAATTTGACAAATAATATGTCTAAAATGATTAGCTCGACGAGACCTTTCTGTTTATGCATTACATTATCTGTTTTGCAGCATGCATCATATAAATATAAAGTATACAGCAACTAATATGAGGATAAAATGAGGCTAAAACTCAATAAAATGGTTTATTCTTGTATTCCACACCTCACCCATGCCATGCTACTTTATTGCCATGCAAATTGTGCATCATTCATCATGGCATGATTGTTTGCTTGTCGCATTTTATTCATATGCTTGTGCACTTTATTTATGTTGGCCCTTGTTTGTTTGGTTCTTCTTCGAATAGACGAAAGGTGGATATATCAAGAAACCCAGAGCACTACCTAGATCCTTCTCTCGCTTCAATCGAGGTGCTGTGCAAGCACTACCACATGCTTGCATACATATAGTACCTATTGCCTCTATCTTATTCTTGCATCATTGAGTCGCGTTTGCATTAAATTGAATCCCAAGTATTGCATAGCCTTTACTTTTAAACCCCACCGAAGCTTGTTCCTCCATCCCATGAGCCATTACTACAGGAGTTGTTTGAGCCATGCGAGTCGTAGAACAGCATGTGTAGGGTATGTGAGTGTCTGATGGATAACGAGGTACCTAAACAACTTACCTTGAGTAGTAATGGGATAACTAATGAAAGTGGCATCGGTGAGCCATATTTGCTATTTGGTTTTTTCAGGCTCACTTGTGTCCCGTGAGGGACCCCGAGTACTTGATTCCTGTTCCTTGAATATTCGCTATCCACATCCGGAGGCTTATGAACCCCCGAGCAGAGCTTGATTCATTCTTATTTCTTGGGGCCACAAACTAGTTTGAGGTTTTATTTACTATCCTGTACTTATGCCATGCTTTATCGCTTTATTTAAATTGTGCGAGGTAATCGCACTGTACTGCTTAGGACCGTGACCTGCTGTCAGATCGATAAGCCCAGTCACACTTTCGGGTTCCCATCGTTACATACCGCCCCACAAACCTTGAGTCTGCTCGTAGCCAGCCACTTGCTATGGTAGCTTAATGGGGTGGCCTGAAATATTTCTCAATCTGTGATCGCTTTGTCGTGACTGCCTCGTTGGTTTTGATTTGGTTTTTCCGAGGTTGATCGAGTGTGTGTTGCTATTTGTGCACCCCTGCAGGGTAAAACTTTCTGAAAGCCGTGTCCGTGGTTATGGACGACTTGGAGCACAGTTTCTCGATCATAGACAAGAATAACTAAAGTACCGCTTTTAATTTGACTAAGTACCTGACTAGTAAATAGTGCAACACTCATGGAATGGATAATAAAACTGCCAATGGATGGGGGGGTTGTTCGTCCGCTTCCTCGTCGGTAAGCGAGGAGGAGGATGGATCTGTGGACATTACTGTTATAACTGTTGTTATTTAATTCACGGACATCCGTCTATCTCTGGTTAGGTGGATGGTTAGCGAGTATCTATAGAATTGTTAGGGTTTATCTTTTGCTGCAATTGCGTCACCCCAGGTTGTGTCCCCTTTAGAGGCATAAAGACTTGCTGAGTACCCCTAGGGTCTCACACGATAAATTGTTTGATTCAGATGAACAGGTAAACTCGCAAGATGGATACTGGGTGGAGGAGACGGACGATGCGAGCAACGATCATTCGGTGTAGACATCCCGGGAACGGGGATCCGTGAGATCTATGGGCGGGATGTGTTTATTTATGGGGCATCTTATGCCAATTTGCTTCTTATCCGTACTCGGATCTTGTTTTCCGCTTCCGCTTGATACTCTGATGTTTGATGTATGAGGAGATATCCTAAACTATTATATCTATCTAGGATATTTGGATCTTGCCGTATGGCGTTGCTATATTTCCTTTCTTTTTAGATGGAATGACTCTGAGAACCATTGTATGGTGGCTTGCATACATACTCATTTGTGTATGTAGTTGATCCCTTCGCCTGCCGATTACGCCGCCCGTTCTTGTCCCGATGTTTGGAAATGGTTGGGACGGCCGAAAGGTCTACCTGTGAGTGGAATTTGGGCCCCACCGTACTATTTCAACCATTTCTGTTCATCCAGGCTTGTAACTAGGAGCGTAATTCACCGAGGTAGTTACACCGGGCCTACCGTTTGGCCCTGTCCAGCCGGCCCACTTTGTAAGGCCCAAATCCAAACAGTAAACCCTAGAACCCATCTTGTAAACTGCCTCCTCAACCAGTATATAAGGGGGGCAGTGCTAGGGTTCTAGGTAGACAATTACAAGTTGGAAGTTCTCCACATTGGACAAGTTGAGTAGTTCCTTCTTCTTCCTCTAGCAAGGAGTAGCCAGGAAAACAGCTCAAGGAGCATCTCAGACATGTCAAGCGCTTGATAGTAGATCCTTGCAGGAGTAGGAGCTTTACCTCGCCAAGAGGGCTCCAAACTTGGGTACATCGATGTATTTGTAGTATCTGTGCCCAACCTGTTGTGACTAGCCACCGATAGCATCCTAATTGTCCCCTTCATGCCATCCCCAATGGCACTGCCGTGTTCCACACCATGACAAAAGACGTATGATGGCAGCACCAGGCCGGATGATTGGCTCATTGATTATGCAATGACAGTGAACATTGCCACAGGCAATTTGAGATGGGCTGTAAGATATGTACCATAGATGTTGGACGGGCCAGCAAGCGTCTGGTTGAACAATTTACCGCCAGGAAGTACTAACTGTTGGCTGGATTTTGAGGTGATATTCATCAGGAACTTCTCGATCACGTAGAAGAGACCAAATAGTCCACAGACTTTGGCACTGTGCAGGCAAAGACTGAATGAGTTGGACTGGGAATTCTTGACTCGGTGGTGCAATGTGCGCAATTCCTGTGAAGGGGTAATTGAATCACAAGCTATAGTGTGGTTTGCTCAAGGCTGTAGATATGGAAGTATGTTGTGGCAGAGGTTGCGGCCAGATATGCCAACTACCTTGGCAGAAATGATTATGATTGTTGACTCGAATGCTTGGATGATCCAACTCAATCTCGGATAGTGTCAAGTGAGTCAAATGAGGAGTACTACAACAGAGATGGTTCCGGGTCATTTCGGAGGAATGATTTCCATGGCAAAAGAAGACATGATTGGTCGGATTACCGGTACAACTCATAGCAAGTGGCAGCTATGGATTAGGATCAACCCAATGTCGGCGCCAACCAGCGTCAGAAAATTGGAGGGAAACAATGGCAACAAAAGAAAGGATAGGCTAAGATACACATATGAGTCTATGTTGGATCAGCCGTGCAAGTTCCACACGCCAGGTTCGAATAACCCGGTGAATCATACGACCCGACAATGTGAATGGATGAGGAATATAGAGCAGGGTGGCTTGGGGAATGCTCATGCACCTCGGCACGAAGCACCTCGGCATGATGGACCTCGGCACGAAGCACCTCGAAACGATGCACCTCGGCAGCAGTAGCTCACTAGGGGAAATGGACAGCAACTGATGATACCTCCACCTCCACCGAGCTATGAGAACCATGAGATGAGGGATGTAGTGCACTAGGTGAATAATCAGCAGCAATAGGACCAAGGGTACCATGGCAATGACAACAGGAATGAATACAGAGAGCATCACCAGAGTTACTGTGTGTTTAACATAGAAGAAACTGATAGAAAGAACCTGTAGTGCCGACATATGGAGGTGGACGCGGTAATGCCAGATGTGACGAGGTATATGGCTTGGGTAGAATAGGAAATCACTTGGAGCATCAAGGACCATCCCAGGCTCATGCTGAGTCCTGGGTCTTATGCACTGGTGTTGGATCCAACGTTCATTGGGCCGAATATCAATGTGAGGTTTTCCAAGGTACTCATAGACAATGGCAGTAGCATTAACATCATGTACAAGGATACCATGCATAAGTTTGGAATATCGGAAAACATGCTCCAAGCAACAAGGACCACTTTCCATGTCATCGTGTCGGGTATCTCATGTGAGCCCATAGGCAAAGTCCGGGTCGACATGTTATTCGGCACAAGGGATAACTGCTGGACTGAGAACTTGGAGTTTGAGGTTGTGAACTTGGAAAGCGCGTATCATGCGTTATTCGGCAGGCCTGCTCTGAACAAATTTATGGAAAGTACTCACATTAGTTACTTCAAGATGAAGTTGCTTAGGCCAAGGGGAGTGATCACCGTAGCTTGGGATTTCATGCGTTCCATTGAGTGTGCTTCAGCCGGGCCTAACCTGGCCAAGTCACTTGTGATTACTCAGGAGAAAAGGAAAAATCAAGAAGTGGCAGCATTGGCTCAGTCCGCGCAACAACATATGCCGGCTTTGACTAACCTGCATGTTAGTGTTTTGTTTCAAGCGACAAAGGATACAAAGAAGGTGCCCATTGATGATCAGTTCCCAAAGCGCACCGTAACAATTGGTGCCGGGTTAGGTGACAAATAGGAAAGCAAGCTCGTCAACTTCCTCCATGAGAATCGAGACATCTTTGCTTAGTCTACACAGGACCTACAAGATGTGCCGAGGAAGTTGGCCGAGCACTCTTTGAATGTAAGACCCGGGGCAAAGCCGGTGAAGCAACCTCTCCACCGCTTCGCCGAAGATAGGAGAAAGATCATTGGAGATGAGATAGCTCGGCTCCTTGCAGCCAGGTTATCATGGAAGTACTTTACCCGGATTGTCTCAATAATCCGGTGCTTCTGGAGAAGAAGAAGGATGATCCGAATGTGGCAGTGGTGTGGCGTATGTGTATCGATTACACGAACCTGAATAAGGTGTGTCCAAAAGATCCATTTCCACTACCAAGGATAGACTAGGTCATAGATTCAACTACTGGATGTGAGTTGTTATCATCCGTAGATGCATATTCTGGCTTCCACCTGATACCTTTGAACCCGGATCATCAAATAAAGACCACGTTTATCACCCCATATGGGGATTATTGCTATCGCACTATGACGTTTGGTTTACATAATGTGGGAGAAACGTATCAATGATGCATGCAAAAATGTCTACATGACCAAATGGGTCGAAATGTGCAAGTTTATGGGGATGATGCGGTAATAAAAACTAAGGGAAGCAAAACGCTCCTTGATGATATCCAGCAAACATTCGTGAACCTAAGGAGGTTTCGAATGAAGCTTAACCCATAAAAATGTACCTTTGGCATGCCGGCTAGGAAATTACTTGGTTTTCTCATATCCAGTAGAGGTATCGAGGCCAACCCCACAAAAATCCGAGCCATAGAAAGAATGGAACTGTTGAAGTGTCTTAACGATATGCAGAAGTTCACGGGTTGCATGGCATTGTTAAGTCGGTTTGTATGTCGGCTGGGGGATAAGGCATTTCCCCTCTACCAGTTAATGAAAAAGGCAGATAAATTTATATGGACACCGCAAGCTGATAGCGCATTTCATAAACTAAAAAAGATGCTAGCCTCTACACCAGTGTTAGCCTCGCCACTATCCAAAGAGCCAATGTTGCTCTATATAGCAGCGACCAACCGAGTCATAATTACAGTGATAGTGGTGTAGCATGATGAGGAGGATAAGTCAGTGTAGAGGCCGGTGTATTACCTAAGCATGGTGTTGTCAACTTCGAAGCAGAATTACCCTCACTATCAGAAAATGACATACGGAGTGTATATGGCAGCCAAGAAGTTCAAGCAGTACTTTAAGGAACACCCCATAAAAGTGATATGCGAAGCGCTCATATCCGAGGTAATGAGCAATAAAGATGCCAGTTGCCGAATTGCAAAATGGGCAATTGAGTTAGCTTCGTATGCACCACAGTTTGATAGGAGAGATGTAATCAAATCTCAAGAAGTGGCTGATTTCTTCATGGACTGGGCTCAGATGCAGTACGAACCACCTTTGCTAGACTCAAACTATTGGATGATGCACTTCGATGGGTCAAAGTTAAAGGAAGGACTGGGGACCGGGGTAGTGCTTACCTCCCTCAAGAAAGATCAGCTGAAATACGTCCTCCAGATCCATTTTAGAGCGTCGAATAATATTGCCGAGTAAGAAGTGATCGTCCATGGACTTAAGGTGGCAAAGGAAGTAGGGATATGTCGGATACAATGTTTTGGTGATTCGGATTTGGTGGTGCAACAAGTGTCTGGCAACTGGGATGCCCTGGATGCAAACATGGCCCTATATAGATTCCATGTCCAAAAAATAAGTGGGTTCTTTGAAGGATGTGAGTTCCATCATGTACCTAGGCTTGAAAACGAGGCAGCAGAGGAATTGTCTAAATTGGGGTCATCTCGGTGGCCAATACCGCCAGACGTTGCTTTGAAGCACTTGAGAAAACCATCTATCACACCTTCACCGGAATCCGAATCAATCTACATCCCGGCACACTCCGGATCAGAAGCTACCCCTATAGATATAGACTGGGGGAGCGCCTCAGTAAACCCGGAGACTACTTTGGCAGACCCGAGGACTGTCTCGCAGGACCCAGGGACTGTTCAGCTTGATCCGGCCGGAGTAACGTCGGTGGAAGCAATGGAAATTGACGAGGAATTTTTCCCTGTTCGAGCTATACTTGCATGGGCAAAGCCAATATTTGAGTTCTTGAAAGAAGAAACCTTACCAAGAGACGAGATACTATCAAGGCAAATCCAAAGAAGAGCAAATGCATACACTATTATCAATGCCGAACTATACAAGAGGAGTGTCACAAGTGTTCTGCAACGATGTGTTAACCCGGAAGAAGGGCTTGACATCCTCCGGGATATCCATCAGGGGGAATGCGGGCATCAGGCATCATCCAGAGCATTAGTGGCAAAATCCTTCCGGCATGGATTTTACTGGCCAAGTGCCTTGGATCAAGCAGAAGATCTGGTAAGAAAGTGCAATCGTTGTCAGAGGTACACCACCAAGACCCATGTGCCAATGTCGAAGCTAAAGACCATCCCCGTTACTTGGCCATTTGTTGTATGGTGCCTAGATATGGTGGGTCCGTTCAAGCCGGCAAAGGGAGGCATGACCCACATCTTGGTTATGGTGGATAAATTTACCAAGTGGATTAAGGTGAAGCCAATCAGGAAATGTGATGGGTCAACAGCTGTGAAATTCCTCAAAGATATAATCTTAAGATACGGCTATCCTCACAGTATCATAACTGATAATGGCACAAACTTTGCTGAAGGAGCATTCGCGAGATTCTGCCGAGAAAAGAAGATCCGGCTAGATGTTGCATTAGTAGCCCACCCTGCGTCGAACAGACAAGTGGAAAGATCCAACGGACTAGTTCTGTCTGGGATAAAACCCCGGCTCATTGAGCCGCTGCAAAGATCAGCGGGGTGCTGGATAGTAGAACTACCAGCGGTACTGTGGAGTTTAAGAACAACTCCGAATCAATCAACAGGCTATACGCCATTCTTTCTGGTATATGGGGCAGAAGCTGTACTACCAGCCAACATAGAGCATGACTCGCCTAGGGTCGCCCAATACACAGAAGCTGAAGTGCAGGAAGCCTGGCAAAATGATGTTGATCTGCTAGAAGAAGCAAGAGAACTGGCTTAGTCTAGATCCGCCATGTATCAGTAAAATCTTTGGCGCTACCATAGCCGGAAAGTAAATCGCCGAGTCTTCCGAGAAGGTGATCTGGTACTTTGGCTAGTGCAGCGTACTACTGGCATGCATAAGTTATCCCCTCCATGGGAAGGGCCCTTCATTGTAAGCAAAGCATCACACAATGATTCCTATTACCTTATTGATGCATAGCCACCAGAGAAGAACAAGGCGGACAGGTCCGGCGAGGAATCTAAGCGTCCATGGAATGTAGCGCTACTCCATCCGTTTTACACTTAGCGAAAAGTGTATGTATCCGAATCTCTCATATGTCGTTATGTATGTCGGCAATAATCCTATCAATGAAACCTCGGCACCCCAAGCAGAAACTCGGGGTCTGACTTAATAATTGTCTTTTCTGTACTTAATTTTTACATGTTGGTTGGCTTAAATTACTTGTACCTTAGCCGAATTAGTAATGTGTAGGCACCAAAAACCTAACTCTTCGACTTGCTGCTGTCCAACAAGAATTGGCTTCATGGCAAGAAAGAGAACAACTTTGGAGTCGCAAAGCACATGAAAAATGACTAAGGAAAGGAACGTAATCGAGCCGACATTTGTTATTCGGACTAACTCTATATTTATTTTATTTATGTTATGTTGAAATACTTTGAGCTAATCCTTAAGTTTCAAGTATTGTTAAGTGAATGTTTTGAACCTCGGACTCGTAAGTCAAAAAACCGAATCAAGCTAGACGCGGGCTGAATCATAGAATTGAGGGAACAAGAAAATGGGACCCGGGGACTACGCCCAAGTTAATCCGACATAAATAACTGAGTAGCAAAATGCAACCATTTTCTTGATACATCTGCACCCGGCATACCAGGGATCTGATAAATGTTAAAGTGTTTTAAGGAGAAGTAGCACCCAAGGTATTAGTCGCAGGAGGGGGTAATTCGGCATCGGCAGGGGAGATTTAGTCTCCGCCTCGTCCTACGGATTGGCCCCAGCATCCTCCGGGTCTTCAGTGTCCTTGGCAGACTTCGAGGCTTCTTCTTCCTCTTCGCCGTCTGATCCATCTGAGACATAAGCGTCATCTATGGCATCGAGGAAGCTCGGTCCTTCATTCTAGCTATGGACAAAGGCGTACTGGATAAGGTTGTAGGCACAAGCTTGGCGTTGGGAGATGCACTCTAGATCATTCATCCACTTAGACCCGGTGCGCAAGCGATCAAGAACCTTTAGATCCAAGCTCTCATACCAAGATAGCACGAAGCTCAGCGTCGTATCAGCTCCAGCACGCGCAGCGGATTCCCTCCAAAGGTTTAGCTAGGTCTCACAGTCCATCAGCTTTGCAATAAAGGTTGTGCTACCTCTAGGAGTGGGATCAGTCGGCCAAAGGGCATTGAAGATCCGAGCAGCTGCGTTCATGATGTTCGCGCCATAATTCTTCATAGTTTCAACCCGGGCAGCGTGGCTCACCAGCATGTCCTCCATATCATAAGGAATAGGCTCAGCGCCAGGACCAACTGGAGTACCTCTCTGCAGGCGGAATTTGGCAACGACAGCAGAAGCAATGGCATTGCTCTCTGGAAATTTGCCTAGAAGAAGATAAATAACATCAATAAGAAAGGGTGCATGACCCGGACAAAAAGTGTCGGTGGAAGAAAAAGAATTGACGAGAGATATAACCGAGGATCCGGGTGAGCTCCTTGAGAGAGTCAACATTCCTCGTTTTGAGCTTCTCGTATTCTATGGTCACCGACTCAAATTTGACGTCGGCTTCCTTCAGCAAATCTTGGTATTTTTGAAGCTGAGTTTTCAGGCGCTCCTTTTCCTCGGAGAACTCTTGGTCAGCCTTGTCCAGCTCAGTCTTGTGAAAGTTCTTCAACTTCTAGATTTCGGCATTTAGCCGAGTAATCTCATCATCTTTGAGCCGGAGCTCGGCGATCTTGCTGTCCTTCTTCTTGAGCTCAGCCTCATGCCGCCCTGCTTGTTTGATAAAGTAAAGCACCATATCAGGCAATGGCACGCTATCTTCAAGGGACACTACAAATAATTTGTTGACCTGGCAGAGTCGAGGTATAATTATTTGCCAAGTCAGGATGGAAAAGGATAAAGGTTGAGTAGCCAAGGTGAGTTACCTCTGATCTCGGCCAGGTTCTTCATCATAAGGATGTTCTCTGCTTCAACTTCGGTTATGCAATCCGCATTGCAAGTTAGTTCAGACAACAAATGCGGCTGCAGAAGTAATAGTAAAAAATACTAAGCAAGATAACTTACATTTCTTCTTCAGCTCAGCGATTAGTCTACCATGCTTTGAGCGAAGATCCTTGTGGGTGTCCAAAAGATGCCGGAACTCGATGGTTCGGCGACCGATGGTGATCTAAAGAGGAAAGTGCTAGTTCATGAATAAGAAGGAAGATTCGAAGTTTACAAGATCCATGCCAAGTGGAACTTAACCTGGCTCTAGGTCTATGAATATTCAAAGTTTACAAGATCCGGGCCAAGTGGAACTTAACCCGGCTCTAGATGTGTGAATATTCGGAGTTTACAATATCCGGGCCAAGTGGAACTTAACCTGACTCTAGGTGTGTGAATATTCGAAGTTTAAAAGATCGGGGCCAAGTGGAACTTAACCCGGCTCTAAGTGTGTGAATATTCGAAGTTTACAAGATCCGGGCCAAGTGGAACTTAACCCGGCTCTAGGTGTGTGAATATTCGAAGTTTACAAGATCTAGGCCAAGTGGAACTTAACCCGGCTCTAGGTGTGTGAATATTCAAAGTTTACAAGATCCGGGCCAAGTGGAACTTAACCCGGCTCTAGGTGTGTGAATATCCGAAGCTACTAAAGACCTACAGGAATTTTCTAGGAGCATCCGGCTAAGTAACAAGTTACTCCCCCAGAGGCTCGGGGACTAGTGGATATATCTCTAAGTACTTACACTTATTAAGGGAATGAAAAATGGGTTTACCTCCATCATTCGGCTGGCAAGGGAAATAGCCTTGGTCACTGTGTTCATTTGAGCGCTGAACTCGGCGGGGCCGAACTTCTCCAAGAGATCATCATTGGGGTTGATGAACTCGGCGTCATTCTAGTCGTTGACGTATTCGATCAATGCCAGACCATAGTTATCCCCGGTGAGCATCTGGGTCGCCACCAAGCCCTTGGAATGAGCCTCTTTCCTTGTGATTTGGGAAGCAGCTGGACTAGTATGAAGAGTGAGCTGCGTACTGCTAGTAGACCCGGAAGCAACAGAGCTGGAGGTGGCAATCCCCTTGTTGGGGATGTGCTATATGGGTATCCTCATAGCATGTCACCAATCTGCCTAACCCGGGTGGCCCATAGTTGGTAGCAAGGCTTATGGCCTGCTGGGCGGCCCAGTTAGACGGATCCAGAAGGGAGGACCATGCCGGATAAAGGAAGGCTACGCAGGAGTCACCGACGTACTCGGATCCTTGGAGTGCAAGACACGAAATACTAGTTCATATTAGTGTAGGACTCTTTACCTTGTCCGGCAAGGACCTTTCCCTGTAAACCCTAGGTCTTGGAGCCTTTATAAGCTGGCCTATGGTAGACTTTAGGGCATAAAAACAAGTGCATAGCACAACACCTCGCACAATGAACCTATCTTTGTAACTCGACATATTTCCATTATAGTGATTTATAGCAGGAGTAGAGTTCCGCCACCGTTGTGGGACTTGAACCTGGGTAAGCTGTGTTACCTCGTACCCGCCAACTCTCCGCCTGACCCCACGTCTCTAAACACACACTGTGAGGACCCCTCCATGACGTACTCGTCGGCAATACCACAACAGTCGGTGCCCACCGTGGGGAAAGAGGCGCTTTGAGCTCTATAGCGGGCGAGATCCAATCTCTTCGCGGGAATCGGCGACATCATAGCCATCAGATGCGTTCTCTTCTCCGACAACGTCCCAATCGTTCCTCAAGATGAGTTCTGGGTGCCGGCGAAGACGAACCCTATGCACTGCTCTGTCATCCTCTTCGGAGACATCCACATCTTCATCAGCGAAACTGACTCGGGTCCTAGCTCCCAGGAAGTCAGAAACTCGTCAAGCCCCGCACGGACCGCCTATCAGCAGGAGACATTCACGGAAGGATCTGGGCCATACCTGTCCTTGGAGTATGGTGGCTCCAATCAGGAAAATTCAAGGCCCACCCAAACCGCCCCTGTGCAGGATATAAAGGTGGAAGGACCCCACAAATCCGCTTGGCTTCCCCGAGCGTTAGAGATGCGCAGGTCACACTTTGTCGGTGTAGTCACCATCTTCAATCTGGCCAGATGCGTTCAAAGGGATGGAGAACCTCCCCGCGAATACCTCGCCTGATGGATGAGGGTGAGGGAAACCCTAGAGGGCGACCACACCGACGAGCTCGTGTACCACTTTATGGAAGGGCTCACACCTGGAACACTCCTCCGACATACCCTCCGAAGACGGCATGCCGTAGGTCCTCTCACCCTTGGTGAGATGGTCACCATCGTCAACGAATATGCGGACAGTAAGGAGAACACCCAAGCTATGCCTAGGCCGGATGCCGGAGGAAGCAACAACAACGGCCCGCCTCCATCACCCTCCACATCCGCCATCGCAAACACCGAAGCCAACTCCGACTCCATCCTTGACGCGCTATACGCTGACATCAATATGGATGATGGTGGCTCAGACACTAACTCGGAGGAATATGATGCTGTTATGAGGGAGATCGAGCAGGAGATCAAGAAGGAGGAGCACGCTGAGAAGACCAACGCTTCCCACCAGGTGCTAGTCGCCATTGGGAGCGTGATGGAAGAAGACAGATAGGAACAGGAATGTGAGAGAGCTCCGCCCATGCCAGTGGTTACCAGAGCAGCAGCAGCTAAAAAAGACACCGAGCCTCCGGTTCCGGCCAAGGCTATGTCTCCTCCAGTTATCCGCCTGCAACCGGTGCAGGAAGTCACCACGGCCCCTAGTACCGCCCGACAATCAAATCAGCCGCCAATGCCACCGTCAACGTCTACAGCTGGCAACCCATTGGCCAACCCTACCAACAAAGCAATTTATGGCGAGCTCCTTGTTGAGCCTATCACCGTCGCCCATATCTGGAGCATTACGGAGCTTGATGAGAAGCGCGCGGCAATCTTGGCGGAGGCCAAGTGCATCGCTGAGCAGGGCGCTAAGCTAGACGAAGACATGGCTAGGGCGCAACAATCCATTAAGGCGATAAGAGCTATGGAGGCTGAGTACAAGCAATTGTTGTTGAAGCAAAAGGCAAAGAAGGCACCAGCTCACGTCATCGAAGATCCCGGTGTTCGGCGCAGGTTGGGGTATGAGTGCTCGAAGCCGACAAAAGCCACCACATACATTGATTTAGAGGGAAGGCAAGTCATGCTAACTCCCGCCATTAACATCGCTATCGCTAAGACCCTCCTGGAGCAGGACAGGTCACCAGAAGTAGTTTCTCAGGTGTACGACCTCGTCGCCAAGGCATGCAAGCAACAGGAAAATGCTACCTCACAGAGGCTTGAGTCCAACCCAGAGCTTTTCTAGTCAACCCTGAACAGTCACAGAAGGCCAAAATCTCCCCGTGATGAGGGATCCCACACAGGCTCCACAGAGCGAAGACGGAGAGAGGCACGCAACAGGACTGACGCCATCCCCATATCCTCCGATCACAGAGAAAAGGCTCTTCCCCGCCGGTCGCCACCTCCACCACCATCTCGGCGTCATGAGGAACCAGAGCCGTGCCATCATACAAGCATGCCACCGCCAAGGCGGCCCCAAGCCGGTGTCATTATACATGACCAAGGCAAGCAGCCTCGGCATGTCGGAGAGCGCAACGGCAATGAAGGACACATGAGCAGGTCCCATAAGGAGCCGCCACGTCTAACAAGCAACCGCGACAGGCGTGAAGAGTCGCAGGAGGGCCATAGCAAGAAGGCTAACCCACCGCCTCCACCACCACCGTCGCCACCTAGCAGCTATCATGGCGGAGGACATGGCCGATCGCACAAATCACGCCACAACTCTCCTCCCCATGACGGAAAAGGGAAGCAGCCAGAGCCATATGACGCACGTTCGCGGCTGGAAAAAATCCAAGAAGCTCGGGAGCTCCCATACCTTGGGCCACGTTTTTTTGGACCAGTAATACAGGCCACAACTTACCCCAAGGGTCTCCAGATAGACAAGATCATCAAGCCCTACAACGACACTCCCAGGCCAGCAACATGGTTGCAGGACTACAACGAAGTGATTCACATCGCAGGGGGAAACCCCAATGTCGTTGTCAAGTACCTCCCACTCATGTTGACCGACACCGCCCGACAATGGATCGACGACTTACCGGAGGAATCAATATGCAATTGGTTGCACAAGCATGAAGCATTCACCAAGAATTTCGAGGGCACGTACAAACGTCCCTGCACTATCGGAGACCTACAATGGTGTGTGCAAGAAAAGGACGAAACTTCCCGTGCTTACCTCTCTCGCTGGCTGGATATGAAAAATTCCTGCAGCAGGGTGCACGAATAGACCACTATGGCCGCCTTCGTTGACGGTCTGGAAAAGGGAACTTTGCTTCACCATAAGTTGAAGCGCAAGCAAGACAACAATGAGCTCACCCTCAACGCAATGATCGCCATGGCTAGCGAGTTCACCGCTACTGATGATGACGCACGCGGATCACTGCTGGCAATAGCAATCCCAATCCAGGCCACAAAAAACAACAATAACAAGCGGAAGAATCCGCCTGAAGTGAAGCAAATAGCTGACATGGTCGCCGCAACGTTCACTGGCAGAGGCGGAGGCGAACAACATGGATGTGGCCGGGGGGCTAGCAGTGGCCAGAAGAGTAGTGATGCTACACCCTCAGCGCCTCGCGTTCCCCAAACGTATGAAGAGTACCGTGATATGCCGTGTTTTTTCCACCTCGATGCAAATGGCAAGGCCACCCACACCAACCGCCAATGCAAGTTTGTCAATGATCTCAAGGAGGACCCTGAGTCCGACTATAAGCAAAGTCAGAAAAATAGACCCCACGGAAAGGGCAAAGGGAAGAAGAAGGAGGAAGAGCCCAAGGAATCAAGCGATATGGATGAATACGTGGAACCCAAATCTTCCGACAAGGTAGAGGATAAAGGGATAATCTCTTTGAAAAGAAGGCTCCATGTTACCACACCTTCCTTAGCACTCCCACCGTCCAGGCCCAGAAAACCTCTTTGAGGATACTGATGGCTACCCTCCCTCCAGTTCCGCCGTACATTAGGTGGTCGGAAGTTCCAATTACTTGGGATAGGAAGGATCACCCAGAACTTATCCCAACAGAGAACAAGTATGCCACGGTCATCAACCCTTTCATTGATGGCACAGAGTTCACCAAGTGCCTCGTGGATAGTGGAAGCAGCATCAACATCATGTAACTAGATAGTCTGCACAAGATGAACTTGACGGAGACCCAGCTAAGGAAGAGCAACACCGTGTTCCATGGGGTTGTCCCCAGTCGACAAGCAAATTCCCTGGGTTGCATCACCCTTCCGGTCGCTTTTGGCGATGTTAACAATAACTGCCAAGAATGCATGACCTTTGAAGTGGTGCCTTTCAAGAGCGTGTACCATGTCATCTTTGGACGCGACATCTTCCACTCCTTCCTCGCACAACCATTCTTTGTCTACAACAAGCTCAAGATACCCGGACCAAATGGCGTCATCAGCGTTGATGGAAGCTTCACCAAGGCACAAGAGTGCAAGCTCAGTGAGGCCACCTTCGCTAAAGCGGTCCTCTACGGTGAGGAGTTCAAGCAGATCCAGAACCAGGTCGATGCCTCAGAGATGCCGGCTTCGAAGAAGCAGATTACTACTGCTGAACCCGCCTTTAAGGCCGCCATCAAGACCAAGAAGGTGGAGCTTGTCTAAGGAGATTCCTCCAAGACCACCACCATTGGCACGGACCTGGATCCCAAATAGGAAAGCGTGCTCATTGAGTTCCTCCATGAGAATAGGGACATCTTTTCCTGGCAAGCTGCCGACATGAAAGGTGTACCTAGGGAACTTTCTGAGCACAACTTGAATATTGATCCCAATGCCAAACCGGTGAAGCAACCTCTATGATGCTTTGGTGACGAAAGACGAAGGGCTATAGGCAAAGAAATAGCTAGGTTACTTAAGGCTGGCTTTATCCGAGAAGTTATTCACACCCGATGGGTGGCAAATCCTGTACTTGTCGCCAAAAAGGGAACCAATGAATTAAGAATGTGTGTTGATTACACCGGCTTGAACAAAGCGTGTCCGAAGGATCCATTTGCTTTGCCTCGCATTGACCAAGTCATTGACTCGACGGCTGGCTCGAAACTTCTGTGTTTTCTTGATGCTTACTCAGGATACCACCAGATCTGGATGCGAAAGTCGGACCAACTGGCCACTTTGTTCACCACACCCTATGGCACATATTGCTACGTCACGATGCCCTTTGGGTTGAAAAACGATGGTGCTACGTACACGCGGATGATGCAACATTGCCTACACGACCAAATAGGTCGCAACGTGCACGCTTACGTGGATGACATCACGGTAATGTCAAAGAAATCAAATGATCTTATCGCTGATTTGCAGGAAACCTTCGACAATCTCCGGAAATACAACATGATGCTGAACCCCAAGAAGTGCGTATTCGGGGTACCCTCCGGCAAACTGTTGGGTTTCATCGTTTCGCATCATGGAATCAAGGTGAACTCGGGGAAAATCAAGGACATCCTCGACATCAAACACCCGACATGCCTGAAGGACATACAAAGGCTCACAAGCTGCATTGCAGCAGTAAGCCGGTTCATTAGCCGACTTGGTGAGAAGGCTATGCCTCTCTACAAGTTGCTCAAGAAGGCAGACAAATTCACATGGACGGACTTAGCTGACACAACACTTCAGGAGTTGAAGAGAAAACTCTCATCCCCACCAATACTTGCAGCACCGGTGCCAAGGGAGCCTATGTTATTTTACATGGTGGAAACCAACCGAGTAATTAGCGCCGTCATCGTGGTGGAGCGCAACGAACCATCGCATGAATACGGAGTTTAGCGTCCTGTTTACTATGTAAGCAAGGTCTTGACGGAATCCAAGCAGCGTTACCCGCACTACCATAAGATAGCTTATGGACTTTTCCTTGCTTCATGTAAGCTAAGGCATTATTTCCAGGAGCACCCCATCACAGTAGTGAGCAAAGCTCCACTATCTGACATCATCAACAACATCGACGCTACAGGGAGAGTGGCAAAGTGGGGCATTGAACTTGCCACCTTTGAAATCACCTACGAGAGACGCGACGCTATCAAATCACAAGCATTGGTGGATTTTCTCGCAGATTGGACAGAACTGCCAGAAGACACTCCTGTGCTAGAGCCATAATATTGGGTTATGCACTTTGATGGATCAAAGCTACTCAATAGCTCGGGGTATGGTGTATTATTACAATCACCAACAGGGGAGAAGTTGCAATACATCCTGCAGATCCACTTCAATGCTACCAACAACATGGCGGAGTATGAGGTCCTCATTCACGGACTTCGCGTAGCCAAGGATATTAGCATCAAGCGCATAATTTGCTGTGGAGATTCCGACTTGGTTGCCTAGCAAGTAGCTGGCACTTGGAACGCGCGGAACCCTATGATGGCGGTATATCAAGATGAAGTAGACGAAATAGCCAAGTGCTTCGATGGCTACAAAGTCAAGTACGTCAAAAAGGAGGAGAATAAGGCGGCAGATCTACTATCAAAGCTTGGATCGGCTCGTCGACCAATTCCACCAGGCATTTTCCTGGAGCATTTACGAACCCCATCCATGAAGGGAGCGGACCTCGACAACCCGGATAGAGTGGATTCATTTGTTAACACAGTAACAGTGACCTCTCCGGCTTGGACGAAACTGTTCATGGATTATCTACAAGATGGGACTTTGCCCGCCGACAAAGTCGGAAGCCGGCAAATAGTACGTAGAGCAAAAGGCTATGTCATCATTGATGGCCAACTATATAAAAGAAGTACCACGGGAGTTTTCCTTTGATGCATCTCCCAGCAGCAAGGTATTGAAATCCTTAGAGAAATACATATCGGAGATTGCGGGCATCACGCCGCTCCCCGATCATTGGTGGCTAAGGCCTTCCGACAAGGATTCTACTAGATAACTGCCAAGGCGGACGCCGACAAGTTGGTACAAACATGCCTTGGGTTTCAGTTTTACACAAGACAACCAAGTGTTCCAGCTGAAGAATTGCGAACAATACTAATAACTTGGTCGTTTGCAGTCTAGGGGCTGGACATGGTGGGACCTTTGCAAACAACACCCTGTGGATTCACACACTTGCTAGTAGTAGTGGACAAATTCACAAAATGGATTGAAGCTAAACCCATTAGAAAGCTCGATGGGGCAACAACCCTAAAATTTGTCCGGGATCTGGTGGTGAGATTTGGTCTCCCACATAGCATCATCACCGGCAACGGCAGGAATTTATCTCTCAGAGAAGTTGAGGAGTACTGTCATGAAAAAGGAATCCGCCTTGACCTAGCATATGTGGCACACCCACAGTCAAATGGGCAAGTTGAAAGGGCCAATGGAATAATTCTGTACGGGATCAAGCCACACTTAGAGGCACCGCTATGTAGAGCAGCTGGAGCCTAGGCGGAAGAGCTACCATCTGTCTCGTGGAGTTTAAGAACAACACCCAACAGATCCACCGGCTTGACTCCTTTCTTCATGGTTTATGGAGGAGAAGCAGTCCTCCCATCCGACATCCTCCATGATGCACCAAGAGTTTCTGCCTACAAGGAGTATGACGCTGAAGAATCCAGACGCCTATCTGTGGACCTACTTGAAGAAGAGCATGTGCTAGCATGCCAGAGATCCGCCATCTACCAGCAGAAGCTGCATGGCTACCATAGTCACCGCGTAAAGCATCGCTTGTTTAAAGAAGGGGATATGGTGCTTAGGCTCAAGCAGGAAAAATCATACAAACTATCCCCGCCTTGGGAAGGACCGTTTGTCATACGAAAAGCATTGCTAAATGGTTCCTGTTACCTCGTCGATATTCGCGAGTTGAAAGATAGGCCAAAAAATCGCAAGCGCAAGCAACGTGACTCCGATGATGATTACCCGGAGACAGATCAGCCATGGAACATAGCACAACTACGTCCCTTTTACACTTAGCATATTTATATTATGTAATAAGTTTCTTATATGATCAATGAAATAAAGCATTTGGCTCACTCATATTCTATGAGTCTTTTACCTCCTTTAGTTGTTCATTTTTGGATCATATAAACCCTTTATGCGCAAGTTTGCATTTGCACTTGTGAAAATTCCGCCTACGGGCATTAGCTTAAGTTTTCTGGTCTACACATTTTTGAAGTTTTTATGTGGATTCTGGAGTAGTGACTTTTGGTACTCAAAGCCAATGATTTTGTCCTTAGGTTCTTGACGATGCTATTAAGCATCATCACCTGAGAGCATAATTCTGTGCTGCGAGTCTTCCGTCTCACAAAAGGTCAAGCATACGAACCAGAATAATGGATAAGCTCGCACTTGCTTAAAAAATATACATATGCTGGAAACAGATAAGTTGTAGGAAACTTGAGTACAAGTTTTCTCGCCTTAGCAAAACATAAGTTTTTTCCGCATACACATTGCGGAGACACATTTAATACAAACATTGTTTTTTATGGCTCTGCTGCAGGGGTCTTTATGGTGGCATCATCAGGAGAGCCAGGCCAGGAGAGCTTGTCAAACTCGGAGTAGAGGGGCTATACTCAGAAGAATCCATGTCTTCATCAAGGATCTCGGCAGGCACAAAGATGTCCGCCTTGACCATTTTGGGAACTCTAGTGTCAAAGCCAGCGAGGGAATTTCAAATAGCATCGCTATCGATCTCTTTCCCTTCCTCGTCCAGCTTGGGCATGCCAGAGGTCACCAAATCGATGTTGGCGTTGTCATAGTGTGCCTTGACTAGGGACATGGTCATCCTTGCACCAGCCCGGGCGCAAGAGGCTTCCCAGTCCTTGACTTTCTCGGGGCTCGGCGCAGGATTTTTGCATACTTGGGTGCTAAGTCTGCCGCCTGGATATTGATACCTAGAGGTTGAGCTATCTCCTTGGCATGGGCAATGGCGGTGCTGACGAAGTTGCTAGCAAGAATCATGCATTCCTTGGAATCTGGAGCACCTTCACCCAAGTTGGCTAAGCCAATGGGAGCTGTGGTTTGTGCAAGATACAAGGACCATGAGTACAAACAAGTCAAATGATTTTCCAAATTACAAAAATTACCAAGACGGAGAAAGGTTACCGAAGATGCCCGTTTATGCTTGCTTGCATGTCTCCGCCAAGACGTCCTGCTCCTTTTGGACTATCTTGTACACCTCAAGGTTCCTCGCATTCTGCTCTTTGGAATCTTGGTTCTGTTCCTTGAGCTGTGCAAGCTCGTCCTTCAGGCGCTGCATCTCGGCGTCAGCAGACTCTTGCAACACCTTCATTGCTACCTCATGGCCCTTGACAGCATCGGCCAGATCCTTCTTCTGAATTTTTTTGTCATCATCGATCTCCTGGATATGCTTAGACTGCTCGACGATGCTCTTGGCCTTGGTAATGGTTTCTGTAAGACAGAAATCAGAAAGTGCTATAAGAAGACGGAAGAAATGAATCCATGAGAAAAAGCAAGGAGCTGTTGCAAGAAACAGACTCTGGCTATTCTTGATCCGTTGCTTCAGGAAGGTTGTTTTACCCTTTTCAAGGTCCAGTTCCTTCCGCAGAGCAGCAAACCTCTCATTGGCGGCTATCCTCCATTTATTCTCATTCTGCACAAGATGTTAACATTCTTAGTTTCTCTAGAGAATCTAGTCAGAACTATCCAAGTTTCAACTAAATGCTCGGGGGCTACAATATAAGATTTTAAAATAAACTAGTTTCTCTAGAGCATTTAGTCGGAACTATCTAGTTTCAACTAAATGCTCGGGGGCTACATGGACAAGTTCTATAGTTAGTTCTTTGGAGCACTTAGGCCAATAACTTTGGTTTATCCACCGAAGATCTCGGGGGATACAATGGGATACATCACAAATCAAAAGAAGTGAAGTTCAAAAGACTTACGATGGCAATGGCCCTAAGATTGTTGGCCAGATGAGCATAGGAATCATGGAAGGTCCGGGCGTTGTTATAAATTGTGTTGGCCTGCAAGATGAGGTTATCCAAGCACAACGTCGGAGGAGTCGCAGCCAATGGAGAAGTTGAAGTCGGAGGCATGGACGATGCCCTAGCCGTCTCTTGCGTCTTCAAGACAGATGATGGCTCAGAGGCTCCCGCCTCGATCATTTCTTCCACATCCACCTCTTCCACCACTTGCTTCCCTTTCTCGGTGGAATCCTTAGCCGGAGCTTCAGCCACTTTAGAGGAAGTGCTATCTTCAGCAACATCTTCCTCGACAGATCCTGAGATATCAAGTATTGTATTGACATATGTCTCCATGGCGGAGATCTCAGGGATGACGGGAGATGAAGGCCAAGCGGGGCCAGTAAAAGGCTTGGTGGCAGGAGTAGGGGAGAGGTAGCGGGAGAGGACTTGGCGGACATGTCCCTGGCCAGCATGTCGCAAATGTTTTTTGACCCTCCAACATTTTTGGAGGATCGCTTCAAACTAACACCGGCTTTCCTCCCGAAATGTACAAAGTATGAGTACAAGAGTTGAAAAAAGGTATGAGCTGAAAAGCATAAGTCAGAGAATGAAAATACTTACTCCATGGCAGGAGCCTTGGTGAGGGGAATGCTGGTGGATTTCTTCTTCTTCTCTGCCTCTAAGGCGGCAGTGGATCGTTTGGAGACTCCACTCTCCGATTTCTTCTTCTTGGCCTCGGCAGCAACGTTAGAGGTGGAGCTCTTCCGCTTTCGCGCTGCCGAAGCTGGTTGATCCTTGGGGGCGTCGTCATTGGACACCACCTGGATATCCTTCAGCTTAGGATCATAGACCTGGGAGGCCATTTGATCCGCCACCAAGGTATCCAGCTAGGATACAGGGGAGGGTTAGATTGACAACTTCAAGTCGGAAAAACCTTAGAGCATGTAACGAGCAACAAAGGAAACATAAGCTACCTCTAGGCACTTGCCACAATCAAACATGTTGAAGGTGATCTTGAAGCCACGCTTATTGACCTTCACCTTGACGATGTCTTTAAGCTGGAGTTTGATGGAGTCAGTAGAGAAGTTTTCCCGCTAAATTCGCATGGGATCCCTCCTGTCTTGAGTGTATTTACACATCAACTCAGCGCGGTGCTGCAGAGGCTGGATCCGCCTAACGAACCAACACATGGCAAGATCCAAGCCCGTCAGACCTCTGTCTACGAGCCATTCAATCCGCCTTATGGTGCAATTAGCTTCATCGTTGGAGGGAAGGGAGGCTGGGGTCCGCCATGCGGGCAACTCGGTGGAAGCTCCATCGATGAAGTCGGGATAAGTCTCAAGGCGGTCAGGCAGAAGGATATCCGGGCCGTAGAAGTACGTGTGCTTCCAGTTCTTGCATGAATCATGCCCTACGATGTCGAGGAAGCGCCGGCTAGGCCGGATCTTGAAGCTAATGGTTCGGCGGATCCGCAATTCATCCTTGGACTCTACGGACTTTCTCTTAACGGTAAAAAAGTACACAAACAGATCTAACCTAGGTTTAATGCCTAGGAATCCTTCGCATAAGGCTACGAAGTTGCTAAGGAGTAGAATGATGTTGGGAGAGAGGTTGTGGGGGAGTACCCGGAAGTGCCGGAGGACATCCAAGAAGTCGGAGACTGGCAGGCTTATGCCACGTACCAGCTGAGATTTGAGGTACACCTTCTCTCTGGCTTGGGGAGAAGGGACCACCTCGCCGGCCGGTGCCGCCCGCCACACCAACCCCTTCGCTGCGGGGAGATACCCCTCGGTGACCAGCTCTTGCAGATCTTCGATGGAGAGATCAGAGCCTCTCCACACTCCCTTGTGGGAGTCGTTTTCTTCTTTAGTGGCTTCGAGCGCCGCTCGTTCTTGGTCGTCGCCAGTGGCCTCCACCACAACGGAAACATGGATGACCACCCCCTCCGGCGGGACGGATACTCCCTAGGATGGCTCTAGAGTAGCCTCGGGAACCGCCACCGTTGAAGGGACAGAGCTGCTAGAGGACATTATGACGGGGAGAAGGTGGAAGAAAGACGGGCTCTGGTTAGGGTTTTCGCATAAGAGCTCGAACGGTCGCGCGGCTGGAGGAAGACGAAGACTAGAAAGCGAATGCGGGTAAAAAAGAAATAAACTGACCGCAGTGAAAATATATAGACCCCGCGTCAAGATTCATGCAAAGAGATCTAATGGATGGAACATTGCCGATGTGGAAGTGAACGTCGCGGTAATTTCGCCCCGTCCTCCGTCTTTTGCCGCTTCGCCGTTTCGGATTTTGCGCGCGTAAAAATAGCTGATGATTAACTTCCTGTTTCTGTGAGTTTCAAGGTAGCATAGACTGTACCCTTACGTCATCCTCCTAACAGTTGCAGTGAAGCATCATGTCTGAAGATTCCATCAAAGACGGAGATTATCTGACTCTGGAAATGAAGACTCAAGGAATCTCCGACTACATTGCGAAGCCGGAGAGGATTGCAGGGTTCTTTGGGAGACCTTTGAGATATTGCTTGAAAAAAATGCCGGCATCACTTAGACGGGACAATCAGAGATCAACGGTCAAGACGGCACAAGATTTCAATGTCCTCCAGAGGCTACTGTTGGGGATATGCTATATGGGTATCCTCATAGCATGTCACCAATCCGCCTAACCCGGGTGGCCCATAGTTGGTAGCAAGGCTTATGTCCTGCTGGGCGGCCCATATAGACAGATCCAGAAGTGAGGCCCATTCTGGATAAAGGAAGGCTACACAGGAGTCACCGATGTACTCGGAGCCTTGGAGTGCAAGACACAAAAGACTACTTCGTATTAGTGTAGGACTCTTTACCTTGTCCGGCAAGGACCTTTCCCTGTAAACCCTAGGTCTTGGCTCCTTTATAAGCCGGCCTACGGGATCCTTTAGGGCATAAGAACAAGTGCATAACACAACACCTCGCACAGCGAACCTATCTCTGTAACTCGGCGCATTGACATTATAGTGATTTATAGCAGGAGTAGAGTTCCGCCACCGTTGTGGGACTTGAACCTGGCTAAGCTATGTTACCTCGTATCGACCAACTCTCCGCCTTACCCCACGTCTCTAAACATGCACTGTGAGGACCCCTCCATGGTGTACTCATCGGCAATACCACGCGACAAACTTCTTTATCATGGACGCAATAATACGCTTTCTAGATTCAATATTTGATTCCTTGGGGGTTTTGGCAGCTTCGATAGCTGACTAGCTTTTGGAGGCATCAGAACCCTTCTTGGGCTAGGTGCCTGCTTTGGGTTGCTACTGTGAAGGAGAAGCTTGAGCTCCGGGTTTCGCCTGAGGCTTCTGCTAGAATATATTCTTGATAGAAGCAGCTGGCATAGGAGATTTGGCTGGATTCTTGGTCTTAGTTTGGTCCCCTCACCGAGTCTTGGGAGACTCAAACGGGGCAGGAGGACTTGGTACAGAGCTTGAAGCTGGTGCTGGTGTAGGTGTTGGTGCTGGTTCTGGCATTGGTGCTGGTGCTGGTGACGGTGCTGAAACACGAGCAGTTGTTGGAGATGATGAAACTGGGTCAGTGCCGAAGTGACTGGCACCTCGGAGACGGCAAGTTGCGGCTGGGCCGATGAAGAGTTGGGGAGATCCGACATAGCCATATCCTCGGCAGCACCACTTCCCCCTGCACCGACAAGGTGGGCTAAGATTTGGAGCAGCTGTCGAGCTCTCCTGAATAGGGCTCAGCGGGTGCACATCATCGTTGCGAGGGGCAGATGGGGCACTTCAGATAGGCGAAGCAATGCTCGAGCCACTCTAGGGAATCACCCTGGCAGCCCTGTTGAACCAGACAAAGAACAACAAGTTATAACAGAAAAAGAGAAACAAGAAATACATGAAGATAGTGAAATACAATCCGAAGAATGGACAAGAAAGGAAAAAAAGGCTTACTCGGATGAGGTTGGAGGTTCCGTAGGCTTGGGGATGTCCTAACCGTGGCCTTGGGCACTGGTTTGCTAGCACCCTTGACGTCAGGCTTCTTCCGCCTCTTCTTAGCTGGGGATAGCTCGGAAGAAGCAATCGAGGTAACCGCACGCTTCTTGGAGGGAGTAGGAACTAGGTCGCCCATGGCAAGAGGAGGATCCTCGTGGACCTGCTCGGCCGGATTAGCTGAAGCCGATTCAACCAGAAACGCATAAGAAATGGGCATCGGGTCAAGTACCTCCATAATCTCAATATCAGAGTCTTCATCGTCATCAGGCCAATCCCTTAAAGAACTGGCCTTACCAGAATTTTGTCTGGAGCCATCTAGAGTGGGCAAAAACATTTCCGAGTCCGGCTCCACCATGCCCGAGACTAGACAGTCCTTCCCCCATTTAAGGGACAACTGCTTACCATCTTCAACGGTCTGCTGAAGAAACAACTGAAGGCAAAAATACAAAAGAATTGAGTAAGAGGATTTTCTGACATAAGACAAGATTCAGAAAAAAGATCAAGTGGGGAACATACCGGAGGAGGCATCTTATCCCGGTAGAAATGTTCCAGCCCCCATTCCTACTCCTCGATGAAGTCCTTTTCTATCTTGAAGATAGCCTTGACCCAGCGGAAAATCTCGTTGTTGTTGAGCTCGAAGGAGGAGGTTCGGTTGGGGTCAAGATGCCCACTCATGTGGCAAAGCTTTTGTGTACGTTTTTGCAGGGGAGAGATCCAGCTATGGACGAAGGTGATCATCACATCCTTGCTGCGTAGCCCCAGCTTGTTCAGCTCCTAGATTGGTTTATCCACCTGATTCACCAAGGAAGTTGGCCGCCTTGGGATTCGGTTCCACAAGGAGGTGTCTGGAACACCCAACTTGAAGGGGCCAGATCAGGTCCTCATCCGTGTTGTTTCTCACATAGAAGAACGTCCGGGGCCAACCTTTGCAAGATTCGAGGCTAGTGACTCAGGGGAATGCGGAGTTTTTGCAGGGAGAGACAAAGGCTCCACCGCACTGGGTTAAGGATTTGTTGGCAGGGGCAAGAAATGGATCGGGGATAACATTTTTGCGGAGGCCAAAGAACTTGATCCGGAGCTTGTTGGAGGGCCAGAGGCCGACATACCCTTCTATGCCAGATGCAAAAGATGAAAACAAGGTGATGGCATTCACCGGAAGATGATGCGGTTGGAGCTCATATGCGTTGATGAAATCAAGGAAGAAATTGCTGACTAGGAGACCAAAACCGCGCTACAAGTGAGAGAGGAAGACCATAAACTCACCCGGATTGGGAGAGGGAGCGATCTCCTGGGCGGCGAGGCGGCAAGTAACCCCTTCAGGGATGCGGTAGGTCCGGTAGAGCCAGTCAAGGTCATCTTGACAAACCCACAAGCTAGCCCAGCCAGCGCGTTCGTGTGCCTTGCCTTCCTCCTCCTCCTCAACAATGGCAATTTCTTCTTCTATCATCTCCAAGTTATTGTCCTTGCAGAACCAATCAGGGGTGGGGGACAGTGGCCTAGATTGGCATGGCACTGTGGCGGTGTGGTTACATGGAGGCAGAAGCACGGTTATGGCGGAGAGGCATAGTAGCAGGGTGCATTGGTGGTGGCACTACGCGGAGCAGAAGCTGCGGCGACGGTGGCACTATTGTGGGAAAGAAGGAAGAGGAAGAACAGAGGCGCGTGCGAAGTGGGGGAAGATCCCCAAGGGGCGCCCCTATTCCCTATTTAACCATGCCCCTAAGGGGGAAGTGGGATCCAGCAGTACATCGAAGCCACACGGTCTGACCGTGTATTTGCCGGGTCAGCCAATCAGAGGCGAGCCACAGGAAGGGCCACATGGAGAAGTAGATCCCACGCCGTGACGTGGTGATGTAGTTAATGAGCAGGCAACCACGATGTGACGTTTGCAGCAGTTATCCCTAATAGTGAATATAGTAACCGGCACAGTAACTGGCGCAAGCCCTTAAAATGAGGCGAAACAATGATTACCCTCCATGTAGGATGTGGGGAAGCGTACGAGAGAAGGCAGGATGCCCCGGATAAATAGAAAGTAACCCAACCAATGAGTAATATCTCAGAATGAGCCAAGGGAATGTCAAGTCACAAGATCCGAGTTCCAGGATAACTCGGTCAAGAGAGCACAAAGTTTGGTGGGTTGAACCTACTATGGCCTTATTATCTGAAGTTGCTAAGACCGCACTAGCTTTGGGGACTAATGTTGGGGGGATACCCCCTGGTAGGGTCATGCCGGGGTATAAAGGACATATTAGCCGAGGTACGACAAGGTCAAAGCGTAAGCTAGCCGAGTCACCTCAAGGCAGGTCAACTTACGAAGTGATCCGACCCAAAGGATATTCGCCTGACCTAGTCCCGGTCGACATATAACATATGTCGACTAGCCTTTTGTAACTTGTTTGCAGGTACCCTCATGACCGAGTTAGCTAGGCACTAGCCGGGTTATCACTTGGCTTACAAGAGAAGGAAGGAATCTCGCTGATCAAAAGGTGGTCTCTGTCCACTGTAGCATGAGCAAAGCAGATAGAGGGAAGGACCAGCGGGAGGTGGCCGACAAGGGTGACGTAGCCAATGTTGGCTGACGCAACCAATGTCGTATGATGCCACGCCGTAGAGGGGCTCATAGAGGCTTATGCCTGGAGTCCATACCAGCTTGTTAAAGTGTAAAAAGGCATCTTACTTTACCGAGGAGCATATTTAGAGAATATGCCTCCACGTATGCCCTAAGTTGTAACCTATCCCCCCTATATAAGGAGGGGCAGGACCTCCATAGAGAGTCTCGGCCATTTTTACTAAGGGAGAACTCTAGGGAGGTAGTTGTGGGTAGTAAGAGCAATAGGCTCCTTCCCACGAATAGCTCAAGGTGCCCCTGTAATCCACCATGGACAAGAGATAAATACAAACATCTGTGTGTGTAATCACCACACTATCCCTCTTTGGATTCCTCTAATGCACATTGGCTGCATCTTTAGCCTATACATGGCATCTGCCATGCCACCACCACGACAGGTATTATATCCAATATACGAGAAGGACCAAGAGTTCTGAAAGATTCAACTTCTTGCTAATAATTTGCATGCCGACAAGGTTGACCCTATTTTGAAATCAATATAGAAACTAAATAAAAATCCTAAAAACAAATACTTACCCATGGCATCCTTTTGCATGTATTACCTGCCATGAAAAATGATAAACATGAGTTTTGACAACTTTGGAAAAACCCGCCTCACAAAATTGGCCGAGCATGTATGTGAACAGGTTTCAAGACGAAATACCAAGGTCATGGCCATATCCAACATCATGTTTATGATAATTTCCCATATTAAGTAGATTGGTGCATTTGGGCATATGGCAAACAATGTTACCAAGAGGAGTTGAAGGCGGTGCAATGTCAAAAGAAAAGTTACATATTACGACGGGTTCCTGACACGCGGTACTAGTACACATACTACTAGTGGATTTTCTCTCTCCTCCACCCCTCTCACCATCCATCCACCCATCCTCCATTTCTCCTTCCTTCCCATGTAAGCTTTCACGCAATGATTATACTTCTAGTCTGAGATGCAGCGTTGCAGAAAAACATGAGGCCCACACCATATCACCATCAATCAAGCTCAGTGACGCAACTTTGTGAAGAGTATACGTATACTAGTAGTACTGTAGATAAGCATGTACTAGAGACACTTAATTTTTAACAAATGAAGTAAGATACAAGAGTAATTAAATAGGATCTGCATGATTCTCTTCATTTTTGGACAAAGTGGACGCCTCCTGAATTCTCTGGGCCAAGAAAAATCAAGAATGGACGAGTCTGGTATAATCATTTTTTGTTGACGGGACGAGTCTGGTACAATCTATTTATGATATTTTGGGATACTTTTCATGGTGTGGAACACAGCAGTGCCGTCGGAGATGGCATGAGAGGGGACAATCAGGATGCTATCGGTGGCTACTCGCAGCGGGTTGGGCACACATAATGTAAACACAGTGATGTCCCTAGATTTGGAGCCCTCTGGTCGAGGTAACACTCCTACTCCTGCAAGGATCTACTATATGGGGGGCGAATGCTAAGTACAAGTGCTCCTTGAGCTGTTTCCCTAGATGCTATGGAGAGCTAGAAGAAGGAGGTGAACTGCTGAACTTGTTGAATCTAGAGAACTTACCTAGAACCCTAGCACTACCCTCCCTTATATAATGGTTGGGAGAGGTAGGTTACAATGTGGGATCTAGGGTTTACTTTTTGGGCTTTGGTTTTACAAAGAGGGCCAGTTGGACGGGCCCTGCCGGTGGGCCAGGACCCGGTCAAGCCTCTAGTACAAAGGGAGGACATCGCTACAGTGTCCTAGTGCCTTTGATTTACTTGTCAGCCGGTGCTTTACTCGTTAGCCGGCACTTTACTCATCAGCCGACACTTTACTCGTTACCTGGTGCTTTACTCATCAACCGACAATGCTCTCCTTAGCTTCCAGCATTGGCGCTTTGGCGAATATGTCTTCTAGCAGCGGCAGGGCGACGCGCCAGCCTATCTGGTTAGATGTGCGCTTAGCAGGGAGCATCACCCCCTGTGTATCTTGGCCAACGGATCCGAGGCGGCCGGGTAGAGGTGGCCACCCAGCCCACTCTTCTGTTCACCCGGCTAGATGGGCCAGCCGGGGAATCTTGAAGGTGGATTGGATGGAGCGATCCATCTGACTGTGGCTCTTTGTCTTACGGCCATCCGGCCAAGCATCCTTGGAGCCGGCCAATTGAGCCTGGCTTGGCCTACCTGGGGGTCATCCCCCCGACACTAATCCCCAAGTGCGTTGGGACTTCGCCTTGTGGGGAAGTTCTTGCGTGCTCATTGACTAAACTGAAATGATTGGTGATGAAAAACTGGTTGCAAATTTGTCCTGTAGTGTTTGTCGTTTTCCGGCTCGAGATGCTTGTCGTTTACCCGGCTAGAGTTTACCGGCTATGGAACCAGTGGCCCACCCACAGGGTATGAGCGGCAATATGAATTGACCGGCTGTCGAACCCGGATAAAGCAGATGAATCACCTGGTCGCTGAGGTTAGTGCTTATGTCGGCCACGCCTGGCACCTCAGGTGCGCGTCGTGTCAGTTTAACCGCTTGGTCTGCTGCAGTAGGTTTTGGTAACCGCGCACACGTCTTGTGGATCGTGCGCACACCTCGCCTCCCACAGTAACGCCTGCGAGATCTTCTGCGGGAGTCAAGTTGGCACACATGATCCATAACTAAAGCATCATGGGGGAGCGGAGCAGTTGCTTGCCACGTGGCAGAGGGGAGCACAGGGGATGTGCTTGCTCTACTTCGATAAATAGGGCTGCAAGGGAGCGGGTCTTCCCCACTTCATATTCTTCCCGTGTCTTGGTTCTCCTGCCCCTTGCGCTCTGCTTCCTTTCTGCTTTTGCGCCCCCAATTCTTGGTCGTCGGTGCCTCTGTACCTCCTTTGCAACAAAGGGACCCCACTTTTCTGCCATGGCCACCGCGCCTAACGAGATGCTGCCAGAGCAATGTGGAGGCTAGTGCGGCTCGTACTACATAGAGGACCTCATCCAGAAGTACCGGTGGGGGAGATTCATCCCGTCGGAGTGGGTGGTGAAGCACCACCTCGCGCCGGAGGAGGAGCAGGCCCCAACCCTGAGCCCGGGGAGGTCATGGTCTCCCTTGTGCACTTTGCCCGCGGGTTCGGCTTGCCGGTGAGCAAGTTCATCCTCGAGCTCTTCGTTCCGTTCGACCTCCAGCTCCATCATCTGGGGGCGAATGTGGTGGCGTAGCTATCGCATCATGTGGCCTGCTACGAGGCCTACTTGGGAGTTTGCCCAGATACGGCGAACTTCCTTAGGTTCTTGAACTTCAAGGTTCAGGTGGTGGGGAAGGACAGCCCGCTTACGGAGATGGGCTGCTGTGCCATGTACCCACGACCGTCATTGCCGATGTCACGGCTAAACATCCCCGACACGGTGAATATCTGGCAGCGCTCGTACTTCTACGTGTGCAACGCCACCAAGATGGACTGGATCCGGCTGCCGCCCTTCGCCAACATCCAGTCAACCTAGAGGGCCTGGTCTGTCAAGGGTCTAGGAGCCCAGGCGGACATGGACCGAATGGAGAACCGGTTGGAGGTGCTGGTGGAGAAGGAGCGGCTTGTCCCCAGGGTCATTTCATTGTCCTAGATGACGCGTCGTGTACTCCTGCTGATGGCGCGGTCGCACAAGATGTGCCACCTCTCCGGCCCTGATGACCCCACGCGGGTTTCCCGACTAGAGGTGCCATACGGGTTCCTTCGAGAGTGGCTTGCCACAATCTCTAAGGAGGACCAGGAGGAGGACTAAAGCTTCTCCTGCACGCCGTTACACTGGGGCCGGCTGCGCCGAAGGTTGGTTGTTCTTTTAATTTCCTGGTGGATTTTTTCCGAAGGGCTTCTGCTTGCTCCTTATTTGCCCCTTTTGAGTAGCTCTTTACGGAACAGCTTGCGGAGGATGGCATGGGTGACCATGAGCTTCCCATATTCTTGCCAGACTTCAAGCCACAGAAGTACCCACCGACGGAGCCAGGGTGCTTCCCAACCCAGGCCGATGAGGGTTGCGAGGACCCGCCCAGTGAGTGTGCTCTCCTTATACTTTTTCCCTCGGCCGGCTTCTGCAGCCTGATTTTTGATGTCTTTGTATGTACTTGTGTACCCGCGCATGGTGAGGATGCCCCTCTTGCCTTGGTCGCCTCAGGGAGGGCGAGGGGAAATGGGACGCCTCGACCAGTGTCGCCACAGCCAATGGCGACACGAAGAGCACTCGCCGGCCGAGGGCCGTGGCCGTTGTGCCGAGCATCACCAGGTATGCATCCTTGATCTATTTACCTTTGACCTGCCCTTTGCTTAGCGTGCCCTTGGTTTCTTCATGTAGTGTGGCGATGTCGTTGAGCTCCACGACCATTGCCACCGCGTCTGCCCCTCCTCCAGTTAGGGCGGAGGGGTCTATCGGGCCGAATGATCCCTCCGCGGAAGCGTCAGCTGAGGCTGCTGCGGGTGCAGTGGAGCCATCACCGCCGGCTGCGCCTGTTCCCTACATCATGCCCCCGCTGCCTCCAAGATCGCCGAGGCGCTCTTGGTCGAGCGTGGTGCCGCGACTGCTCCTCCCCTCCGGCTGACAGAAGGGACGGACCTAGTCCTGAGCGAGGCTCAGACAGGTTCCTCCGCTTACCAGGTGGAGGAGCCTGTGGAGGCGGCGCTAGAAGCCTCCACGCAGCCGACAGTGGGGGACAACAGGGGGAGGAGGTTCCCAGCTCTAGCGGTGCGGGTGTCGAGGCCTAGGGGAGGCGTCGCGCGTGGATACCGGCAGCAACGATGACCTCCAGGTTACAGGCTGATGGCCGGCCTGGGTCGCGCTGATGCTGGAAAATGTCCTGGCGCAGCTCTCCGATTTAGCGCCCATCGCTCTTGGCCAGGCGCGCCACCTGGTTAAGGTGATGGAGCAGGTACTTGGCCAGGCCAAGGTGCTGGGGGCTTTGATGAGGGTAAATATCCTCTTACTATTTTTGTTGTTTTTCTCTTTAGCTGGTTTCCCTTTTCTCCTTTTTACTCCTTCTTTTCCACAGAAAGCTTTTGCTAAAGCTGCCAAGACAGGACCTAGGGTGTAAGATTGCTTGCTCTTTCATGTCCTCCCAATTGCATGAATTTTCATGTTTTTTGTTGACCACGGGTACCCTCGTGCAGCTCTATTAGCGGACAGGGATCGGGAGGTGGAGAGGCTGAAGGCGGAGGTACTCCTGCTAGCGGACTCCAACAAGGCTCGTCAAGCTCAGATTGGCGAGCTGGTGGAGAACCAAAAGCGAATGGAAGTCAAAGCCAGTCAGTCCAAGAAGACTGCCGACATTCATGCCGACACTCTCAAGGAACTTGAGGTCCTATACAAGAAGCAGGAAGATGCCTTGAAGGGGGCCCAGGCGCGGGAGAAGGATGCGCTAGCGGAGCTGTGTCAGATCCCCGAGATTGTTGTCAATAAGTTACTCCTCAACTGCTGAACTTGTTTCCCATCTGCTACAGCTAGTTTTGACAGTTACTGTTTGGCCAGGTATAGCTTAGTATCATGAGGCGACTAGCGAAGATCTTGCTCGCAAGCCTGAGGAGGATGTTGGGTGTGACCTCCATCCAAAGCAGCTGGTGGTGGTAGTTAGTGAGGAGGCCAGCCGGCTGCTTAGCGTTGTCCTGGACGTCTTTGCCTATGTCTGGCCGGACACCGCCTTCCCCGCTACAATGCAAGCTTTGGCCGTCAAGCTTGCCAATCCTCCTGATCTTATGGACGTGGCACAGGAGTGGGCGGCGCGTGGGGGCGTGGAGATGGTGCTTGCGTTGTTTAAGTCCTGATATCCTGACGTGGATCTTCAGAGCCTTTCTCGAGGATTCCGGCAGGGGACCGGCTATGACCAGCTTCATGCCGAGGTTCCTGACATCCGCTCTTGCGGTGTCAAGATCGGGAGCTTCTTACAGATGGACCGGGACTTTAGTGACCCGGCTGGCGCAAAGCTGTTCTCCTACGACCCGCTTCCTGCTCCAGCAGAAACCGATGCCCCGGCTGCACCAGTCTCCGCCTCGGTCGATGTCGCTTCTAGCAGCCATGCTCTGATGGATACCTCTGTCCCTTCATCTGAACGCCAGGCTTGATCCCTAGGATGCCAGGACTATTTGTAATGGTTGAAAACTAGTCTTTTTGTCTGTGGTTGTGAACAATTTGTTTTTGTTCTATGTTGAACTCTGGTGGGAGCTTCGTCTCCTCTTATGATATTTGACTTGTGCTCTTTTGCTTGCACTTTCTGATTGTTTGGCTTGCGTTTGTTGCATGCTTGTTTTTGTGTGGGGGCACGCGAGTGCACCCATAGGGTGTAGTCCCAGAGGTTTGGGCCAGCTGGAGAATCCAGTCGGGTCGAAGCTCCTTTGTGTCGTTGCTGTTTGCAGGTTTTTGTGTGGGGGCGCACGAGCACACCCACAGGGTCTAGTCCCCAGGTTTGGGCCGGCTGGAGGATCTATCCGGGTCGAAGCTCCTTTCTTCCTTCTGTCATTTGCAGGTCTTTGTGTGGGGGCGCACGAGCGCACCCACAGGGTGTAGTCCCCGAGGTTCGGGCCGACTGGAGGATTCCAGCTGGGTCGAAGCTCCTTTTCGCCTTCTGCCTTCTGCCATCTGGGGGTGTTTGGCACACGACCCTGGTTCTTGTCTTGGATTTTGACTCGTGCAAAAATAAGACACATGTAATGGTTTCTGCATTAGATATGCATAAGAGGAATATAGTCTGTAGTTCATTCGTTAGGTTGGAAACTTTGCTGTTTCACGCTAGGCCAACGACTTTGTCCTTTTCTCAGTGAGCATTGGTCGTTTAAGCTATGCCCTTGCCAGCTGCGAGCCGGGTTGTAGTCTGCAGCCGGGAACAAAGGGGTAGCTAGTGGGCATACTGCATGATACTTCGGATTTCAGTTATCAGCATCGAGCGAGCGAGCGCAACCAAAACGTCTAGACGTTTTTGTTTTCCACATGACTTTTTGTGTAGGGGTCGTTGAGCTTTCTGCTCTTGTTGAATCTGTTAGCCGGCTTGAAGTCTACAGCCGAAATCAAAGCGTAAGCCCTTAGAGCCACATATAGTACTTCTCCATATGGAATGCGCGTCCGTCTGGGCCATCTGGTGAGTCCCGGGAGAGATTGTCGGATCCGGAGTTAGAAAATAATGCAGCCGGAAAACGTCAAATTGTGCAGCAGTGTAACACCCCAGTTTTAGTTAATCTTATATTTAGGGTTGTTTGTGCATCATGAGCATCATCCCATAAAAGTGCAAACAAGAAAAGAAGAACTAATGCAAAACCCTAAAACCCTAGTTCTTCCCCTCTCTTTGAAAGTTGTTCAAAATGGTTTTCATATTTTGAAACGTATCAAATGTATGGAGCCCAAATGGACTAAAGGGGGCCCTGCATGTCTTCCAAAATATTTGTAAACCTCTAGTATTTTTGAAATGAGCGAAAACATATATGGAATTGAAATATAAAAGAGAAAAAAAGAAATTTAAAAAGGAAAAAGGGTTTTCCAGAAAAAAATGGGGGAAACCCAGCTTGCAGGCCGGGCCATCTCTTCTATTCCTCTCTCTGCTGCTTAGCGCGCAGCAGCCAGCAGCCCCGCGTGGCCCAATGTCGGCCCACACCAGCCTGTTCTCGGCCCATACCCCTTCGACCTTTCTAATCCGCGTTGTCTTCCCCGCCGACGGGAATCACCTCGGTGGACACTGCTCTGTCGCTCGATGATCGTCATCGCGTCGAGATGAACGCCGCCGCCCCTCAGCGCCTATAAGGCCTCACCGACGCTGCCGAGAAGCCCTAGCGTGCCCCACTTCTTTTTCCCTTCCTACTTCCCCACCATGGCCGGAACCCTAGCTACAGACCTCGCTGGCGCCCGCCACTCTGCACCTCCCCTTGCCTTGCTAAGATGTCCACCAGAACCACCACGGTATCCTTGTTCTTTTGCCCCAACTCGCGCAAGCCGGGGATGCCTCAACTGCTCCAATTTACCCCTCTGTCCCGAGCTCCGGCCACTGCCTCCACAGTCGATTCCGACCGCTGTTCGCCTCGCCAACCCCTCCAACGCGCTGATGGTGAGATTAGCGTCCTCTTGGACCTCCCCTATGTCTCCCTCTCGTGCTGTAGCCGCCTCCCGCCGTGAGTCCGATAGCACCACCGCCGCCGCTCGCTGTAGCCGTGTCTCCGATGACCCAAATTGAGCGGCGCAACCACCACAAGGTTCGCCTTGCTCTTCCGGTTAGAACGCGCTAAGGCACGCTTGCTGGATCGCGCTGTGGCATCACCGACGACCACCGTCTGGTGGTGGATGCCTTGCTGACATCACGCGTACGTCGTGCTGGCGTCGTCTACTGGGTCCCTTTGACCCGTTTGGCTTTACGAGCATGGCAAGGTGACGTGGCCCTTGGCTCACGTCAGCCTTCATCTGTGGTGACGCAATAAACCTTTTTAAAATTGTTTTAATAATTCTAGAAAAAGGTTTAATATTGTAAAATCAATATCTTTTTATTTATAAGTCATAAAAATATGTATAATATATCAAAATGTTTAGAAAAATGAGATTTTTACAATAGACACAAAATCATGCATTGTTCAAAAACTTTAATTGAAAGTTTAATTAGAGAACTAAATGAACCCCCGTAGGTGATTCTGAAGTCTCTCCTGTATTAGGGTTTGGACCCCTCGGATCCTGCTTAAATTGCCAATCATGCTTTAGGGTTACATTTCAACTCTAAATAACTTATCATATCATCATCCTTGCTTGAGCATTGCATCAATGCCATGTGTTGATTGTTTTCCTTTCTTTCCGGTGTTTGCTTCTTCCCGGTAGAATACGATATCGAGATCGAAGACCGAAGACCGAGATCAACACCATCGAAGATCGATGAACAATACTTGACCAACAGTAACAAAGTCAAGTACAAGGCTTCGGAAGATCTATATCTGGTTATCAACAAACAAGGCAAGCATAGCCCCACCATTATACAATCCTATGATTTCGAAAGCATTTCATTCTTGCCATGATGCATACGATTCTACTGTGGTCTCTTCTCGATAGATAGAGTATCCTATCTATTGCATTACTCCCTTTGAGCTTATATTACCTGATCCACTGCTCCTAGCATAACTAGGTTTGGCTTGTGTGCACTGCTAGAGCTATTATCTGTGTCTTGCTTAGCCATGCTTAGCTGTCAGTGCTGGTTCATCCAGAAGATGTACCAAATGCAGAGAATCTAGTATGATAGGAGAACGAGGTATACTGATGAGGTAAGATCAGTGGTAAAGGTTAAACATGCTAAGGCTTGTATGGGGAGGCCACGGTGGGATGTGGTTTTTGTAGTCCCATGCTCGTCACCATTAGGACCCGAGTTCTTGCCTTCGGAACAAAGACAATCGTACAACCACACGGGGCCTGGAAAACCTCACGAGTAACTAACTTGCCTAGTAGATTCCATGAGTCACATAGTTCGGCATCCCATTCGACATATGCATAGAAACATTTTGAAAGCTTTGGCGGGTGAAGGTGCATCATAACAGGTAGGTAAGCGTGGCCGGGGTTGCTTGGGGTAGATGGCGCCCCTGGTAAACCAACCCCGACTCACATCTCTAGGGACCGACTTCGGGATTTGACCCATTACGGTGGAACCATCCTTAGGGCGTGACTCATGGTATCAGCGAAAGGAAGGTAAAGGTCATGTCCAACCACCCACTGCCGGCCTTCCAAGGAAGAGGGATTATCTAGTGGCATTAGGAGTCGGTTGGTACGTGTGGGTAAAGTTGTACACCCCTGCAGGGTTAAATCTTTTCGAAAAGCCATGTTCACAGTTATGAACGCTTGGTGACCGAATTCTAAGATCATAGAGAACTATAACCTAATCGTAAAACTTGGCAGATCAGCGTGTGCTTAAGGATGCTTCCTCATGGGTACAAGGGGGTGATCCTAGTTGTGAGATGAGGATTACTTTGGTGGATATCAAGATGATGATCAATTCTTCAGAGATGTCACTCTCTTATCCCCTTTTAAAACATTCTGATTAGACGAGCTTCTTCTCTCCCTCTTGTTTTATAAACAAAGATGGCTTTATGCAAAATAACCCCACCAGCCATAAGTCTTGCGGAGTACACCCTGTACTCACCCTTGCTTTGTTGATACTTTTGTAGCAGAGTAAGTGTTTCCCTGAAGACGAGTTCTGTAGGACATCGACACCGACGAGTAGCGTGGGGTTCCCAGCCGGCAACCTAGAATCTATGGGCTGGGACGTCACCGTTATGCTTCAGGCCTCTTAGGCCATTTGTTAAGTTTGTTATACTTAATAGCGTAATTTGCCTTCCGTTGTTTGATGTTTATGGTCAGTGACCTCTGCTTGTAATATTTTGGTTCTTTGCTCAGTTATGAGCTTGCTGTAATAATTTTTATGTCATAGGGTTACTGTTGTGTTACCGATTTCTCACTGGATATCCTCGAGCTCTAGGTTAAACTTATGTCAGGCTAAGCTCTGGGATTTGTTTAACCCTGAACCCGGGGGTGTTACAGTTTTTGGTATCAGAGCAGTACCGACCGTAGGAAAACCTTGCTATTGGTCGATGTTGAATCTAGTGCTTGTGAAAACTATTTTAAAGCTGAAAAGTATTTGTGAAAACTCTAGTATGCTTCTTTTGCTCCTTACCTGGTATCACTCTAATTTTGGGTCATCTTATCTTGTTTTGACTTTGGAAAAGTTTTGATATCTTTTCTAGTCTTTCAAAACTTAGGCGCCTTCTTGGCATGTCGTTTCTCAGCTAGTTGACCTAGTGTAGAGTTCTCTAGAGTTGTGTGTTGTGAATTGCTTGTTTCCTTTGCTCTGCTTCAGTTGAGAGATTCCTTTCCATCATGATTTTTCTATCTTATGGACCCATAGTATTATATTGTAGGATCCATAGTGTTCTGTTCTAGGCTTCGAGGTTTCCTTTTGCCTTGTGTGCCTTCTTTTTATTTGTCTAGGTACTCCAGAAGTTCTTTCTTCTATTGGAAGTTACCTCGTGATTGCTACCTTGCAATGTACTACGTGTCACTCAAGTAGTAGTTACATTTTTCTCGGGTTTTAACCCTTGTACTTGAACCGAAGATCTCCGATTGTGCTAGATTCTGGTGTTATGAATCTTGTACATGAAGCTGATCTTTAACCCAAGGTCCATTCTATTGACCCCTGTCGTTAATGCTCAAACATTTCCTCAGCATGGCTGGTACTACCATTCTAGCCTTCAAGCTTGTGGTCTTTGACGCGATTGAATTGTGACAATTAAGGACTTCCCCTACCACATGCTATGGTAGATGTTCTTTAAAGGAATCAAATACATCATGACAAGAGTACTCCTCATGAGTCTCACATCTATAATCGTGACTCTGCCACACCTTACCTCTTCTTTGCATTGGTTTTCGGAAGATTGATAATCTACACATCCACATCTCAGGATTCTATCCTGAGCATGTTCTTCTCCCCTTGTTGTGTTCTGACCTTTGTCTACCAGTTGGTAGCCACATAGTAAATGTGCATCGGTGTCTTCTGATGCAAGATACTCTTGTGGTCCGTCAAGACAAACCATATCGGGATGTCAGGAGAAACAAACTCCAGTACCTCGTCATATCTAGGACCAGGTCAAAGTGTTGTAATCCGCATATCAAGAGGCTTGATTATCTTCTATATGTTCTACCTTCGAGTATCACACTATTATATACTAAGAGGTCGTGTCGAGTTTCATGACCTTCTTAATGAAGTGCTGCTCTCACACATAATTACCCACCCTTCCTTCGAGCTTTCGCGCTCGTGAATGATGTGTGTGCGTAATAATGTGACCATCTAAGATTCTTAGCAATCATTATTGCTTTGATATCTAAGGATATTTGTGTCGTTCTTAGCGTGATTGGTTAACCCTATCACTAAGCGAAGTCTGACTGTGCTACCAAGTTCGTTATTCTGGTACACTCTCCTCGGTCAAAGAGTTAGGCTTGTGCCGAAGCTCTGAGACTATGTCTTCTTGCCTTACCAAGAAAGTTTTCTCTCGAACTAAGTGACATATCGGTGGTTCGTGATATTCTAGACATCTTTCTAGAAGTATCGCCATGTTGCCACATGACCGTGTTGTCCAGTTCTTGAGCAAGCAAGTTCCCTGAACTGCTCCTTTCTCCAAGGATCCGTACCGGATACCCCTGAACTAGTTGGTTGAGCTTAAACAACAACTTGTAGAGTTGTAAGAGAAAATTGTATCTTACTTAGTTCCTCCTTAAAGGGATGTCTAGTTTTGTTCATGATGAAGAAATATAGTATCTCCTTCATGGATACGTTATCTTCCCCCACCTTTGATTTGATTTGGGTTATCGTCAAATCAAACTCAGTTCCAAGGACTATCTTGATGATGTTGCTACTCGTGATGTTTCACTTGAGTACATCTTCATATCCTTTGGCCTGACTAATACTCTGCATCGTTCATACAACATATGAGTCCATCTTCCTGGAGTATCTCCTCTATGCTGGACTAGATTCATATGGAACCTTTGGCATTAATGTTGGAAAATTTTGTAAGAACCTTCTTCATGTCACCTCGAGGAATGTATTCTGGATGTTAAGAAGTGACCTTCTCTGATTCATGTGCAATTGTTGAAAGATGTCGCCGTGGATTTGAGTAGAGTTATCTCTATACCCTCAAGGACATAGTCGTACTTCGTTGCAAGTACTCGATGTATGAGAAATTATCCTTTGACAAGTTGTTAATACATGGGTCTAGCAATCTAGCTCAGTCTTTTCGAGCTTGACACTATAGTCCATATCTTGAGAATCTAGTGACTTTACCTTTACGGTAAATGTTGCAAACTTTCTATTCGGACATGCTGAGTCTGAATTATCATTCCACCTAACCAAGTCTGAATCTCAAGCAGATATGATGATTGGTGTTCTTGAAGGTTTTGATGTAGGTAACTTTGTAAATCCGGCAAGATTGATGTAATGGTTGACACCACTAGCCGGAAGACCTATTGTCATATTCTCTTGAATCAGCAAATAACAACCACTCCTCATGAGGCTTCTTCTATGATTTATTATAGGAGTTGTGCTTATGGTTTCGTTTTTCTCCGAAGACCGACCTTTACTTCATGTCTCGCGTCACGAACATCAAGGAGAACATTTAAAGTAGTGTTGCCACATGTCTCTCGGTCGATCCTCCAGACCCTTTTATGTTGGCAAGCGTCTTATTGTGCCAAGTAATTGAAGTCTGAGAATGAAGTTTCTTTTTCCTCGTGTCATCGGGAATCTTCTTACCTATTCATCTAGTGGTGTAAAGTGGTATCATGATCTTTGGAAAAGATTTTGGTAGTCCTGGATGAATAAAGAATTTCCTTCATTTGCTCGATCATGTTCAAGAGTGATGATGATTTCGGTAGTTAGAAATTCCTCTTTCTACACGCTCCTTGTGATTCTTACGAGTCCTCTCCACAAAAACATCTTTCTGTCTTAACCTTCTGTTGAATGAAGAGTGATCCTTCTGTATCAAAAGTAGTTCAATAGCTTGGTTATCGGTATCTCTTTAACCCCTAAAGTCCTACTTAAGCTGTTTAGTAGAGGTTCACCTCTCGAAGTCTATGGTCATGTTCTTTCCACTGTAAGCTTTACTTTTCAGAAGCTTAAAACATTCTGAAACTCCATGGTCTCAATCCTTATGAAGACCACCTATCTAACAATTTGAAACTATCTCCTCTTGTTTCCTCCGTTACCTTGATGTGTTTCATGTCTGTCATCTCAGAGTTGTTTTGAAAACTCCTTTCATGAGATGACCATGACATACTCTGTGTGTTGTTTAGTGTGTTTCCCTCTTATCCTTAGAAGTGGTCCTGTTTCTCTTCCTTCTTCCTACCTGCGGAATCTCGGGTCGAGATTCTCATAAGGGGGATAGAGCTGTAACACCCTAGTTTTAGTTAATCTTATATTTAGGGTTGTTTGTGCATCATGAGCATCATCCCATAAAAGTGCAAACAAGAAAATAAGAACTGATGCAAAACCCTAAAACCCTAGTTCTTCCCCTCTCTTTGAAAGTTGTTCAAAATGGTTTTCATATTTTGAAACGTATCAAATGTATGGAGCCCAAATGGACTAATGGGGGCCCCTGCATGTTTTCCAAAATATTTGTAAACCTCTAGTATTTTTGAAATGAGCCAAAATAGATATGAAATTGAACTATAAAAGAGAAAAGAAGAAATTTAAAAAGGAAAAAGGGTTTTCCAGAAAAAAAATGGGGGAACCCAGCTAGCAGGCCGGCCCATCTCTTCCGTTCCTCTCTCTGCTGCTCACCACGCAGCAGCCAGCAGCCCCGCGTGGCCCAACGTCGGCCCACACCAGCCTGTTCTCGGCCCATACCCCTTCGGCCTTTCTAATCCGCGTCGTCTTCCCCACCGATGGGAAGCACCTCGGTGGACACTGCTCCATCGCCCGATGATCGTCGCCGCACCGAGATGAACGCCGCCGCCCCTCAGCGCCTATAAGGCCTCACCGACGCTGCCGATAAGCCCTAGCGTGCCCTACTTCTTTTTCTCTTCCTAGTTCCCCACCATGGCTGGAACCCTAGCTACAGACCTCGATGGCGCCTGCCACTCCGCACCTCCCCTTGCCTTGCTGAGATGTCCACCAGAACCGCCACGGTATCCTCGTTCTTTTGCCCCAACTCACGCAAGCCAGGGATGCCTCAACTGCTCCAATTTACCCCTCTGTCCCGAGCTCCGGCCACTGCCTCCAACATCGATTCCGACCGCCGTTGGCCTCGCCGACCCCTCCAACACGCTCATGGTTAGATTATCGTCCTCTTGGACCTCCCCTATGTCTCCCTCTCGCGCCGTAGCCGCCTCCCGCCGTGAGTCCAATAGCACCACCGCCGCCGCTAGCCGTAGCTGCGTCTCCGATGACCCAAATTGAGCGGCGCAACCACCACAAGGTTCGCCTTGCTCTTCCAGTTAGAACGCGCTAAGGCACGCTTGCTGGATCGCGTTATGGCATCGCCGGCGACCACCGTCTAGTGGTGGATGCCTTGCTGACATCACGCGTACGTCATGGTGGCGTCCTCTACTGGGTCCCTTTGACCCGTTTGGCTTTGCCAGCATGGCAAGGTGACATGGCCCTTGGCCCAGCGGCCAGCCACCGTGGCTAGAGCTAGATTCAGTGTAAAAAGAATTTAACGCCCCTCTGACGTTAGCCTTCATCTGTGGTGACGCAATAAACCTTTTTTAAATTGTTTTAATAATTCCATAAAAAGGTTTAATATTGTAAAATCAATATCTTTTTAATTATAAGTCATAAAAATATGTATAATATATCAAAATGTTTAGAAAAATGAGATCTTTACAATAGACACAAAATCATGCATTGTTCAACAACTTTAATTGCAAGTTTAATTAGATAACTAAATGAACCCCCGTTGGTGATTCCGAAGTCTCTCCTGTATTAGGGTTTGGACCCCTCGGATCCTGCTTAAATTGCCAAGCATGCTTTAGGGTTACATTTCAAATCTAAATAACTTGTCATATCATCATCCTTGCTTGATCATTGCATCGATGCCATGTGTTGATTGTTTTCCTTTCTTTCCAGTGTTTGCTTCTTCCCGGTAGAATACGATATCGAGATCGAGATCGAAGACCGAGATCAACACCATCGAAGATCGACGAACAATATTTGACCAACTGTAACCAAGTCAAGTACAAGGCTTCCAAAGATCTATATCTGGTTATCAACAAATAAGGCAAGCATAGCCCCACCATTATACAATCCTATGATTTCGAAAGCATTTCATTCTTGCCATGATGCATACGATTCTACTGTGGTATTTTATCGATAGATAGAGTATCCTATCTATTGCATTACTCCCTTTGAGCTTATATTACCTGATCCACTACTCCTAGCATAACTAGGTTTGGCTTGTGTGCACTTCTAGAGCTATTATCTGTGTCTTGCTTAGCCATGCTTAGCTATCAGTGCTGGTTCATCCAGAAGATGTACCAAATGTAGAGAATCTAGTATGATAGGAGAACAAGGTATACTGATGAGGTAAGATCAGTGGTAAAGGTTAAACATGCTAAGGCTTGTATGGGGAGGCCATGGTGGGATGTGGTTTTTTAGTCCCATGCTCGCCACCATTAGGACCCGAGTTCTTGCCTTCGGAACCGAGACGAGCGTACAGCCACACGAGGCCTGGAAAACCTCATGAGTAACTAACTTGCCTAGTAGATTCCATGAGTCACATAGTTCGGCGTTCCATTTGACATATGCATAGAAAATGTTTTGAAATATTTGCCGGGTGAAGGTGCATCATAACAGGTAGGTAAGCGTGGCCGGGGTTGCTTGGGGTAGATGGCGCCCCTAGTAAACCAACCCCGACTCACATATCTAGGGACCGGATTCGGGATTTGACCCGTTACGGCGGAACCATCCTTAGGGCGTGACTCATGGTCTCGGCGAAAGCAAGGTAAAGGTCGTGTCCAACCACCCTTTGTCGGCCTTCCAAGGAAGAGGGCTTATCTAGTGGCATTAAGAGTTCGTTGGTACGTGTGGGTAAAGTTGTACACCCCTGCAGGGTTAAATCTTTTCGAAAAGCCGTGTTCACGGTTATGAACGCTTGGTGACCGAATTCTAAGATCATAGAGAACTATAACCTAATCGTAAAACTTGGCAGATCAACGTGTGCTTAAGGATGCTTCCTCATGGGTACAAGGGGGTGATACTAGTTGTGAGATGAGGATTACTTTGGTGGATATCAAGATGATGATCAATTCTTCGGAGATGTCGCTCTCTTATCCCCTTTTAAAATATTCTGGTTAGACGAGCTTCTTCTCTCCCTCTTGTTTTACAAACAAAGATGGCTTTATGCAAAACAACCCCACCAGCCATAAGTCTCGTGGAGTACACCCTGTACTCACCCTTACTTTGTTGATACTTTTGTAGCAGAGTAAGTGTTTCCCTGAAGACGAGTTCAGTACGACATCGACACCGACAAGTAGCTTAGGGTTCCTGGCCAGCAGCCTTGAATCTATGGGCAGGGACGTCATTGTTATGCTTCAGGCCTCTTAGGCCATTTGTTAAGTTTGCTATACTTAATAGCATAATTTGCCTTCCGCTGTTTGATGTTTGTGGTTAGTGACCTCTGCTTGTAATATTTTGGTTCTTCGCTCAGTTATGAGCTTCCTGTAATAATTTTTGTGTCGCAAGGTTACTGTTGTGTTACCGATTTCTCACTGGATATCCTTGAGCTCTAGGTTAAACTTATGTCAGGCTAAGGTTTGGGATTTGTTTAACCCTGAACCCGGGGGTGTTACAAGAAGAAAATGCCAAATGATTACAAAGTCACCGAGACTATGTCGAGGCTCCTCAACTTGTTCATTACAGAAAATTAAGGTACATACACTTCTTGTTCAAGTGTAAAATGGGCGAAGCAGGTTCGCGTTCTACGGGCGCTCAGTTTCTTCGCCGGAGCGGTCCATTTTGTTCTTTGCGAGCTTGATACGTCCATTTTGCATCACTATTCTATATCATAATTCACTATTATTCATTGATATATTTCGTATTGAGAGGTGATACTTATGTTATTTCATCTGTGTTTGCATGGTTGATGACTTTTGGAGCATGGACCGCTGTAGTCAGGATTCTGACGGAAAAGGTGCTGTATGGAGGCAAAATTCGTGAAGATCAGAAAATCCGGGAAAATATACGGAAAATCCTATTTTTCCAGAAGACAAAGGAAGCCAGAAGGGGGGCTGGAGATGGGCCACAAGGGGCCCACACCACCCCTTGGCGCGGGCCAGCCTAGACCGCGCCACCAGGTGGTGTGGCCACCCTGGTCCACCCACTCCCTCGGCGATATTATCCACCAAACCCTAAGACTGGGAGCAACCACAGAAAGATTTCGCCTGCTGGGTGGAAAACACCGAGAGAGAAAGATCTCTCTGGTAGACAGATTTCTGCCGGGGGAATTCCTTCCCGGAGAGGGGAGATCGTCGCCATCAACACCACCATCAAGCTGGACTTCATCGGGATCATCATCATCATCATCACCACCATCATCACCATCAGCAACCTCATCACCATCTCCATATTGTTGTAACAATTGTGTTGAATCTTGCATAGTTCATAGGGGAAACTTTCCCGGTGTTGATTACTCTTTGTAGTTGATGCTATTGAGTGAACCGTTGAATTATTGTTTATGTTCAGATTGTTATACATCATTATCCCATCTCTAATCATGATCCATATGATGTCTTGTGAGTAGTTCGTTTTGTTCTTGAGGACATGGGAGAAGTCATGTTGTTAGTAGTGGAGTTGTGTTGAGAAAGATTTAATAGTTTGATATTTAAGTTGTGGTGTACTTCTTCTAGTGGTGTCATGTGAACATCGACTACATGACACTTCACCTATATGGGCCTAGGGGAATGCATTGTATATTTGGCTACTAATCGTAGGGGTTGCCGGAGTGACAGAAACCTGAACCCCCGTTAGGAAACCATTGCACAAGGGACGTAAGGGTGTTTGAGTTTAAAGCTGTGGTTAGGTTTCTACCTTAATTACTTTCTTGTACTTACGGATGTTTGCAAGGGGTATAATCACAAGTATGTATTAGTCCTAGGAAGGTCGGTACATTAGCACGGGTTCACCCACACAACACTTAGCAAGCTAAAGGAGATTAATCAACTATATGAAGCGAAAGCACTTGACAGTCTTCCCATGTGTCCTCGAGAACGTTTGGTCATCTTAAGTAATACAACCAGCTTGTCCTTTGCTGCATAAAGGATTGGGCCACTTGCTGCATTTATTCTTATTGTCTTTTATTTACTTGTACTTTATTTACTTGCTTTATCAAAAATCCCTAAAAATCCGTTTGCTAAGTATTTGCAGAGAATTCCTGATCCATACCACTAGCCAGCACCTTCTGCTCCTCGTTGGGTTCGACACTCTTACTTATCGAAAATACTACGATACACCCCCTATAATTGTGGGTCATCAAGACTATTTTCTGGCGCCGTTGCCGGGGAGTGAAGCGCTATTGGAGAGTGGAACTGGTAAAGGAAACTTCTACTGTGAGTATTGTTTATTTCTGCTAGTTGCTTTATTTTCGTTATGGACAATTCGCTGAGTTTCTTATTTGGTAATGCTACTACCACTGATAAGGTAGTAGATAAGCCACCACCTGCTGAGAATGATGTTTTTGAAATACCTACAAGAATTATTGATCGTGTTATGGATAACTACTATGTTAGGGATGGAACTGTCCATCCCGGTGATCATTTGATCTTTATACACGAATTATGCGGGTTGTTCAAGTGTGCAGGTATTACTACAGATCAAGTTAAGAAGAAGTTATTCTCAATATCGCTGAAAGGAAGAGCTGAGGAATGGTATAAGCTGCTGAAGAATGGTCAAGCTCTGGAATGGGAGGAAATAGTGCATCTCTTTTATTCAAAGTTTTATCCTCCTAGTGAGATTCATAAAGATCGGAATCAAATATACAACTTTTGGCCTCTTGATGGAGAGATTACAGTCAAGCTTGGGGGAGATTGAAGTTACTAATGCTCAAATGTCCCATTCATGAGCTCCCCAACAATATTATTATTAATAACTTTTATGCAAGGCTTCCTCTTCATGATAAGGATTTATTGGATGCTTCTTGTGCTGGATCATTCACTCGCATGGAAGAAGAAGCTAAATGGGATCTTCTGGATCGTATTCAAGACAATGCTAAAGCTTGGGAGAATGACAAAGGTAGAAAGTCAGGTATAAATTATGATTATGAATGCATTGAATCTTTTATGGGAACTGATGACTTTCAAAATATTAAAAATGCTTATGGTCTAGTCTCTCAAGCTATTGCTTCTTATTTTAAGGCTTTTGCTTCCCATATTGAAGTGCCTAAAAAGAAGTGGAATAAGTATCATGAACCTTATAAAGATATTGCTAAGAGTGTTCCTGCAAGAAATGCTGAAGTTTATACTGCTAATCATGTTTTACCTGAACCTTATATTGAGAAAATGCCTTTTCCAGTTAAGATAAAGGAACATTCTATGATAGCTAGTATGGTTGATGAAAGTATGAATGAAGCTGTTGAACCTGATAAACAAATGGTTGATGAACCCATAATAGAAAATGTGAAAGACTTTGTTACTAAATATGAAGAATAGGGATACCCTATCCTTTGTAAGGATACCTCCAATATTGTTTCACAAAGTAGTGTTATGAGAGCTAGTATTCCTGTGTTTTCTGTTAGAATAAGTGATCATTGCTATGATGGTCCTTGTGATAGTTATATTATTAAGTTTATGCATGATACTGGAAGTTACTATGAGAGAGGGAAAAGTGTTCTTATTTATCTCAATAATATGAAGTTTCCCCGTTCTATGCTGAAAGTTTTTATGTTGCACTTCTTTTGCCTTCCTATGCTAGTAGCTTCTGGTTTCAACAACTTGTTTGTTTACAAAATTCCCTTGCATAGGAAGTGGGTTAGACTTAAACGTGTGCATTTTTGCTTTTTAATGCTCTCTTTCACTTCAATTCATATTCCTATGTGAGCATCTTCAAAATTATCATGCCCATCTTAATGGCCATAAAGAAAGAGCTTTTTGGGAGACAGCCCAATTTGTTTTTGCTTTCAGTTTGTTTTTGTTTCTTTGAGTCTTGGAAGTTATTACTTCGGTAATAACCTCTCCTTATCTGTTTTGTTTGGTTTTTGTGTCAAGATCAACCTCTAATGAGAGAGAAGTAATATTTGGGGAAGTTGCTGCCCCGAAACAGATTTTTGTGCTTCACCATAAAAATTCGTGAGAGATCTCTGTATGTCGGATTGAGCTGTAATTTTTTGTGCTTCTGACCCAGGCTGTTATTTAACTTTCGTTAGTTTTGCACTTTTTGATTTGAGCAACAGAAGATTTTCTAAAAAATTGATCTTTACCTGCTGGTCTGTTTTGACAGAATTTGCCACTTTTGCATTTGCTTCTTTATTCAATTTCCTTTTTGAATTCTTTTTGGGTTTTCGGAAGGAGTGCTTCAGTAGCTTTTGTTTTTATGGTTTTCAGTTGAAGTTGGACTCAAAAGGTTTTATCACTTCATATATACTAATGTTGCTAATGAGAACTGTGTGAAGTTTTGTGTGAAAGAAATTTCCAGGTAGTGGAGATAATGGTGTAATAAGGAAGACAAAGGTTTTATGACCCAAGTGGTGACTCCAGAAGAATCTACTAAATACCAAATTCAGAGACCTGCAGATTCCGTTTTCAAATAGGTAACAGTTCTGGTAAGAAAAGTTCCGCGAAAATATAATCCAACTATATTTTTGCAGTTTTTAGCCAATAAGGAAAGTTATGAAGCGAAAGAGGGATGGAAACAAAGCCAGGGTGGCTCACACCACCCTGTGGTGCGGGCCCACCCTTGGCCGCGCCACCAGGTGGTGAGTCCACTCCAGACTCCGCCTCCGACTCGTTTTCTCCCAATACCTTCCTTTTGTTGTGAAACTTCGTAATATATAACCCCCCAAATCTCTCGAGGTTCGTATATCGTGTTTTATTCATGTTTTTGTTTCGATCTATTTCTGCTAGGAACTATTCTTTGAAAGCTTTGAAGCACAATGGTGTCCGCCAAGGATAAAGGAAAGGATCCTATGGAGGAAGATCTCCAAGACCCCAAGAAGGGGCTGGTACCTTTAGTCACTTGCCCTGCATCAACGGAAGCCCTACGAGTCACTAAGGAGTTCTGCGATAAGTATCGAGACTTGAGGAGGAAGTTGGACATGCTTCAATGGGAGAATAATAGGCTTCGCAAGATGCTGGAAGATTTCCTCACGTCAACTAAGAAAATATTACCACCACCACAAAGGGAGTAATTCGTCATTAGGTTTTGCATCCCCTTGGTTTTTTCCAAGCTTGGGGGAGTGCCGCGGTATCATATCACTATCTTCTATCTTTTTACCCTATTAGTAGAGTCATATCATGAATAGAGAAGTTATTATGTAGTATGGTTTGCATTATGGAAGTGTCCCCTCTCTCGTTAGATATGTATCCCTTGGTGTGAGTTGCCGTTATGGAATATTAATGAGAAGTTCTATCATTTACTCTTTTGCATAGCTTATTTTAGTTTTCAATTCATGGTTATATGATTGATCTTCTTGTTAGTATTGGTATCACTTTGGGATCATTGAGTTAATTTAGTTGGTTTTGACAAACCTGGCTCGGTCAGTAGCACACTATTTTTGAGAGTTGAAAGAAAAGATAAAAGTACTCTAAAGAAAAATAATTTCATCATCTTTCTTTTCTTGATTTGCTCATAAGCTTAGTATTCTCTAGTTAAGATCTTTTGTGCTTCCAAGGAAGATTGCATGTTTGTTTTTATCACTTGTATGTTTGTTTGTTTCCTTCAACTCTTGTACTTGCTACCCAGCCTTGCTAGGCAAAAACCTGTACTGAGAGGGAATTGTTCTCGTGCATCCACTCCTTTAAACCAAAACCTTTGCCATTTGTGTCCACCATACCTACCTATTAACACTATTGCTATTCCAAGTAAATTCTTGTTTTATCTACCTCCCAAAGTAAACTTGTTATGTGAAAATTAGTGATTAAAGCTCTCACGAACTTGATGGCACACTTTACTTTCTTGCACTTAATAAACTTGAACCATTGTGCTCACCTATGTTGCGTATATGCTTGCGCTTTGTAAGTTGTGAATTAGCAGAACCATGATGTCATGGGGAACACTTTCAACATTGCACTGATACTTTGTACCAAGTTGATATCATGTTCTTTTGTCTATGGATGTCATCGGTGTGAAATGAAAGGGGAGATTGTAAGTCCATGGATTTATGCATATGTGTTAGAGAAACGCCTGGGCCACTGGTCTAATCCATGCTGACATGGTGTAAACCTGTAGCGTAACCATAATGAGCATCTATGAAGCATTCTTCTTATAAAAAAGAGTCCGTTATTGAGAAAAAAGAGAAAAAGAAAAAAAGAGATTATGAAAAGAGGAAAGAGAGAAAAAAGCACCATATTCCCATGGTAAATAAGAAGATTGCTGAGATGCTTGTTGTCTGCTTGCCTTGTCATTTTGATATGGGGATTCTTTCGTATCATTGGGCAAAGGGTACCCCGTTGGCGGTTCTCTATGATACACATATGCTTACGATGACAAGAACTTACCGGTGACTAAACTTGAGTAGCATGAGGAGCGGCCCTCGTATTCAAGGGACATGAGATTCTCAATTTACAACTTGTCAATGCATATCCTCATATTTGATCACTTTAACCTTAATCACCTAAAGATGCCTACGATAGGGGCCATGAGAGCTGAAAGCTAATAAGTATCATAATTTTTGGGAGCTCTTTATGAGACTTGAAATCCCTGCTTCACTCTGCGAAGGGCCTATCTTTTACTTTTTAGTTGAGTTAGTAAACCTACTCCCTTCTATCTCAGCAAGTATTTTGAGTTGTTGTGTTTCATTCATTCATATCATGATTTATTCAATCATGTTTCTTATGTTCCTTGTTTTGCACATTGCTCTTATCTTGATGTTTACTACTTTGAAATCTATCCTTGAAAACCAGTTATTTGTGAACTCCAGCAAATTATCAACTATTCTTCGACCAAGAGCTAAGTTTGCCATTACCAGTTATGATTTACTTTATGTATCTTTATTGTGTTTCCTTTACTTATTGCAAGTTAAGTTATATAATAGTGAGTTGTCTTCTATTATGACCTATGTATTGATGAATGTGATGCTTCTTGTCCGTATTCTTTTACCGACTCTTCACTCCATAAACCTGAGGCCATATTTATTGAGCTCAGTTTCGCTTGAGGACAAGCGAAGTCTAAGCTTGGGGGGAGTTGATACGTCCATTTTGCATCACTATTCTATGTCATAATTCACTGTTATTCATTGATATATTTCGTATTGAGAGGTGATACTTATGTTATTTCATCTGTTTTTGCATGGTTGATGACTTTTGGAGCATGGACCGCTGCAATGGATTCGATGGAAAAGGTGTTGTTTGGAGGCAAAATTCGAAGATCAGAAAATCCGGAAAATATACGGAAAATCCTATTTTTCCAGAAGGAAGCCAGAAGGGGGCTGGAGATGGGCCACAGGGGGCCCACACCACCCCCTGGCGCGGGCCAGCCTAGGCCGCGCCACCAGGTGGTGTGGCCACCCTGGTCCACCCCTAGCACTCCCCTCTGGCGTATATTATCCTCCCGAAACCCTAAGACTCGGGGAGAGACCACAGAAAGATTCCGCCGCCTCTGTGGGGCGGAAAGCACCGAGAGAGAAAGATCTCTCAGAGCAGATTTCCGGGGAATTCCTTCCCGGAGAGGGGAGATCGTCGCCATCAACACCACCATCAGGCTGGACTTCATCGGGATCATCATCATCATCACCACCACCATCATCACCATCAGCACCCTCATCACCATCTCCATATTGCTATAACAATTGTGTTGAATCTTGCATAGTTCATAGGGGAAACTTTCCCGGTGTTGATTACTCTTTGTAGTTGATTCTATTGAGCGAACCGTTGAATTATTGTTTATGTTCAGATTGTTATACATCATTATCCCATCTCTGATCATGATCCATATGATGTCTTGTGAGTAGTTCGTTTTTTTCTTGAGGACATGGGAGAAGTCATGTTGTTAGTAGTGGAGTTGTGTTGAGAAAGATTCAATAGTTTGATATTTAAGTTGTGGTGTACTTCTTCTAGTGGTGTCATGTGAACATCGACTACATGACACTTCACCTATATGGGCCTAGGGGAATGCATTGTGTATTTGGCTACTAATCGTAGGGGTTGGGAGTGATGTAAACCTGAACCCCCGTTAGGAAACCATTGCACAAGGGACGTAAGGGTCTTAGAGTTTAAAGCTATGGTTAGGTTTCTACCTTAATTACTTTCTTGTACTTACGGATGTTTGCAAGGGGTATAATCACAAGTATGTATTAGTCCTAGGAAGGTCGGTACATTAGCACGGGTTCACCTACACAACACTTAGCAAGCTAAAGGAGATTAATCAACTATATGAAGCGAAAGCACTTGACAGTCTTCCCATGTGTCCTCGAGAACGTTTGGTCATCTTAAGTAATACAACGGGCTTTTCCTTTGCTGCATAAAGGATTGGGCCACTTGCTGCATTTTTCTTATTGTCTTTTATTTACTCGTACTTTATTTACTTGCTTTATCAAAAACCCCTAAAAATCCGTTTGCTAAGTATTTGCAGAGAATTCCTGATCCATACCACTAGCCAACACCTTCTTCTCCTTGTTGGGTTCGACACTCTTACTTATCGAAAATACTACGATACACCCCATATACTTGTGGGTCATCAGAGCTAGCGGGCGTCGATGAGGTAGTATGAGTTGTTCTGTAGTGCTCGGCTGATGATGAATGGACCCTCCCAAGGTGGAGACAGCTTGTGCATCCCCTTGGTGTCTTGTACCAGTCACAACACAAGGTCACCCTCTCGTAACGAGACGTTGTGGATCCGGCTGGCATGGTAGCGGTGTAGGTTCTGCTGGTAGATGGCAGATCTGGACAAGGCCAGTTCGGCTGCCTCTTCGAGGAGGTCGACGCTATCCTCACATGCTTCTTTGGCCTACTGCTTTGTGTATAACATCTTGCGGGGTGCATCGAACTCGATGTCAGTTGGCAGGATCGTCTCTGCTCCATAGATGAGGAAGAATGGCGTGTAGCCGGTAGAGAGGTTTGGCGTGGTGCGCAGGCTCCACAACATAGCCGACAGCTCTTCTATCCAGCATCCGGGGGACCTCATCAGTGGCTCTATCAGCCAAGGCTTGATTCCGGCTAGGACTAGGCCGTTAGCTCCCTCGTACTGCCTGTTGGACTAGTGTTGCGCAACGGAGGCGAGGTCCAAGTGGATGCCCTTGTCTCCACAGAAGCGCACGAAGGTCCCTTTGGCGAAGTTCGTGCCATTGTCGTGATGATGGTCTTGGGGTAGCCAAAGAGCGTGATTATGTGTGTGAAGAACTTGATCATGGTTGGCCCATCCAGCTTCTTGATTGGCTTTGCCTCAATCCACTTGGTGAACTTGTCCACCGCCACCAGCAGGTGTGTCATGCCGGATCATGCTGTTTTGAAGGGGCCTACCGTGTCCAAACCCCAGACAGCAAATGGCCAGGTGATGTGGATTGTCTTGAGGGCCGCAGCCGGGGTATGCTTTTACTGGCTGAATCGTTAGCACTCGTTGCATGCCTTCACCATTTGCTCGGTGTCCTCCAATGCAGTGGGCCCGTAGAACCCATGGCGCGATGCCTTTGCCACTATGGCTCGTGATGATGCGTGATGGCCGCACTCGCCTTGGTGAATGTCCACTAGCAGCCGGATTCCTTCTTCTTGGCTCATGGAATGCTGGTAAATTCCCCCAACACTGCACTTATACAACTCGTTGTTGATGATGGTGTACGCACTTGCTCTACGCTTCACTTGCCTCACCTTAACCTCTTCGTCGGGCAGCTCCCCTTTGAGCAGGAAGTTCATGAACGGCTGGGCCCATGTAGGGGTTTCCTGGATGGCGTACATAGTTTCCATGATCCGCTTGATTTCCTCGCACGCGACCGGCTCGAGCTCATCGGGTGGCCTATCGGGTGGAAGAACGGAGCCGGCAGTCCCCGGGCTGTTGGGGCTGACTAGGAGTGTCGAGGACTTCGACTCAGCATACCCGGGATGGAGGCGGTAGTCCCTAGGCATGGTGTAGCAGTCCCCGGGGCCTTAGCTGCAACTTCATGTTGCTTGGAGCCGGCAGTCCCCGGGTACGCATCTAGTACGATGGAGTCGGATTCCGAAGACGGCATGATGGATGGATTGCACAGGTGCTCGAGGGCGACCCCAGGTGGACTTGATTGCCTTATTGACCCGACACGGGCTTGTGCGTCTGTAGCCTCATTGCTGGCTCGAGGTACATGCTAAAACTTACACCCTTTGAAACAAGTGCACAACTGCTACACGAAGAAGCGGCATAGGGCCATGTTTGCGACCTTGGCGTCCTAGTCGCCCGATAATTGCTGCACCATCCGGTCTGAATCACCGAAGCAGAGGATGTGCCGTATGCCGATCTCTTTTGCCATTTTGAGGGCATGGACCACTTCGTACTCGGCGACATTGTTGGATGCGCGGAAGTGGATCTGTAGCACGTACTCCAGCCGGTCTCCGTTTGGATAGGTGATGACGACTTTGGCTCTGAGTCCCCCATACATCTTAGAGCTGTCGAATTGTAGATTCTAGTGCGTGGAGTCGGGGCAGGGCGGCAGGTACTGTGTTTCTGCCCAGTCAACGAGTAAATCCGCCAGGGCTTGAGACTTAATCGTCGTTCTTGGCTCGTACCGGATGCCGTGAGCAGTGAGCTCTATTGCCCATTGTGCCACCCGACATGTGGCGTCTCTATTACCGATGATCTCCGAAAGTGGCGCTAATGCCACCACCCGGATGGAGTGCTCTTGGAAGTAGTGTTTTAGTTTCTTGGCGTCCATGTATACGCCATACACCAACTTCTGATAGTGAGGGTATTTCTTCTTTAATAGCAAGAGTACCTCACTTAGGTAATACACTGGGCGTTGGACCGGCTGCGCCTTTCACTCTTCTTGCCTCTCAACCATGAGCACGACGCTAACGACCCGGTTAGTAGCTACAATGTAGATCAACATTGGTTCTTTTGCAGCAGGGGCCGCTAGTATTGGCGGAGAGGATAACATGCGCTTGAGGTCATGGAAGGCCTCGTCCGCGTGGGCAGTCCAGACAAACTTGTCTATTTTCTTCATGAGCTGGTACAACGGTAGTGCTTTCTCGCCCAGCTAGCTGCCGGAGGCCAGGCTCCCGGTGAACTTCTGCGTGCCACGCAAATTCTGCGGCGGCTGCATGCGCTTGATTGCGCCGAGCTTCTCTAGTTTTGCCTCAATTCCACGTTCTGAGATGAGGAAACCGAGGAGCTGGCCGGCTGGTACACCGAACACGCACTTCTCTGGGTTCAGCTTCATTTGGAACCGTCGGAGGTTAGCGAATGTTTCCTTCAGGTCTTCGAGGAGTGTCCGCTGCTCCTTTATCTTGACCACCACATCATCGATGTAGGCGTGTATGTTTCTGTTGATCTGTGATTGCAAGCACTTCTGCATGCATCGCTGGTACGTAGCCCCTGCATTTTTCAGTCCAAATGGCATGGTGGTGTAGCAGTAAACCCCATAAGGGGTGATCAATGTTGTCTTTATTTGATCAACGGGGTTCATCCAGATCTGGTGGTAGCTGGAATACGCATCCAGAAACGACAACAGCTCGCAGTCGGCCGTGGAATCAATCCTTGGCAGGGCGAATGGATCTTTGGGGCGTGCCTTTTTGAGGCTGGTGTAGTCAAAACACATGCGCCATGTCTTGTTCTTTTTCAGCACCAGCACTGGGTTCGCCAACCATTCTAGGTGGAAAACCTCCATGATGAATCCGGCTACGAGCAGCTGGGTGATTTCCTCAGCAATGGTTCTTCTTTTCTCCTTAGCAAAGTGGCGTAGAGAATGCTTGACCGGATTTGCATCTGGCCTAACATGTAAAGAGTGCTCTGCGAGCTCCCTCAGAACACCATGCATGTCCTTGGGGGACCATGCGAAGATGTCCTGATTCTCACGGAGGAAGTCGACGAGCGCGCTTTCCTATTTACTATGAAGGCCATCTCCGACCAGGACGAACTTGTCCGGCTCGGCCTTGTTAAGAAGGATCTTCTTGGTGCCCTTGGATGGATTGAATCGCACCTCTCTAGCTGGATTTGGCTCACCAGCCGGCATGTCCGCCTGCAGGGTCGCCACGTTCTTCATGATGATGTGTTTCTCCTCCACGATGACCATGGCTTCGGCTATCTTGGAGCCATCAGTGGCACATTCCACCGACCGCCTATAGTCACCGATGATGGTGATTACTCTGTTGGGCCCGGTGAGCATCATCCTGAGGTATGCATAGTGCGGTATCGCCATAAACTTGGTGAGCGCTAGGCGTTCGAGGATGGCATGATATGCACTGCAGAGGTTGACCACCTCAAACAAGATGCCGATCCGGTCCAACGAGCTGCGGTACAGGAGGTTGATGTTGCTGCCTCCATCAACAAGGACGTGGGAGAATCTGCATGAGTGCTTCTTGGAGACGATGATGGGATCTAGGAACATCGCATAGGTGCCTGGGTGTGGCTACATGTCTGGCTGGTTCTTCCTGCTCCACACGATCTCTTACTCAGACCATTTTAGGTACTGAGGGACGAGAGGATTATCGCGTTCACCTCCGCCTCGCGACACCTCTTGTTGTGCTTGGTCTCCAGCTCAGTTGTGAAGATGTGGTAGTTGCCCACCCGGCGAGGGTAATCTCCTCCGTCCTTGTCATGGCAGTTCTGGCATTCGTGGTTGTCCTGCTGGCCACCGGCTGGTGGTGGCGGTGGTAACCCGAAGACCTTGGCCATCCTCTTTGTCCAGGTGCACTAGCGGGTGGTATGCGTAGCCGGCTTGTTGCCTACATTATGGAACTTGCACGGGCAATCGAGCATTGATTCGATGGTGTACTTGGGGCGTCGCAGCCGGTCGTCGGGCTTCTGCCTTCGGTTGCCGCCTATAGCCGGATCCTCCTAGACGACCGCTACCTGCTTGGACCCATAACAATTGTCCAGCTAGTCGTCCTTTCTCTTGCCATGGCGGTTTTCATGGCCGTGCCGCCTAGAGTTGTTATGGTGCCCATCCGGCTTGCGTTGGTTCATGGAGTTATCCACGATGATCTGCCCTTGGTCATCTACCACGATGGCCTTGTTCATTGCCGCGTCGGTGGTGGCGTACTTGTACACGATGGCCATGGCATGAGCCATGGTTGGGGACTCGACCCGACCAAGCTTGTGCTTGAGCATTGTGACGTCTCTGCAGCCGTTGACAAAGAAGTTTCTCAATTAAATGCCGCCAGTGTCTTTTCGGAGATAGATATAGGTGCATCTTCTTGTAGTAAACAATGCCGCCAGTGTGAGTTTCCAACTATCTCAAGAAAGAACTTTCTCAATTTTCTGAGTGATGACGAGATTATTCTTTCCCGTAAAGAAAGTCTGAAGACTATGGATTTGAATGCCCCAAGCCAAGTTTTTAGACATATATAGTGGACCAACATGATGCACTTACGATTTCCCATGTTTTATGATTTCTTAAATTTCCTAGCTAACTTCACCCACTTGAATGATTTTATGTCTATTTATCGAAATTGGGTAAAATTTGGACTACTACAAGTAAATTGTAGGTTGCTTTGAAAGTTTTATGGAAAAGCTCTTGGAGGTACCCATCAGGGGGGTCAATTAATATATATCAGAAACCACCAAGAGTTTTGACGACAGGTTCATCTTCTTGCTAAGATTTTGCATCCTAACCATTTAATGAAATTAGGTCAAACTTGAGCTACAAGTAAGCGCAATAGATTGCTCTTGAATTAAATGTCATTTCAGAGGTATATGGGTGCATCTTCTTGTAGTAAGAAGTTTCGTCAGTGTGAGTGTCCAACTACCAGGAAAGAACATTCTCAATTTTCCGAGTGTGATGACGAGAGTGTTGTCTCCCATAAAGAAAGTGCATAGAATATTGGATCTGAATGCCACAAGCCAAGTTTTCACACATATATAGTGGACCAACAACATGTTCTACACATGATTTCCCGTGGTTTATGAGTTCTCAAACTCCATAGCTAAATCCACCAACTTGAATGACTTTATGTCGAGTTATCGATTTATCGAAATTAGGTCAAATTTGAACTACTACAAGTAAATTGTAGGTTTTGCTTTGAAAGTTTTACACAAAAGCTTTTGGAGGTACCTATAGAGGGGTGACAATTAATATATTTGAAACTAGGGAGAATTTTGATGATAGGTTCAACTCCTTTCTAAGATATTTCTAATCTCTATGGTCAACCCACAAGCTTGAGGTGCACCTTAGGCTTAAAGATAACTTTATTTTTTCCACAATGTATAAGGTGAACCTTAGCGGATGCCACATACTAGGCCTTATTATGGTGTGCTTTTTTACCCATTGCGGGAGTAGTATATTTCTTTTCTTAGACATATGCTGACCTCTATCCATGCGCTGTACATGCTGAGAGAATGAAACGTTTGGCAGGGGAAGAGGGCAACAACGAAGAGGAGTTGAAGGCGGTTCCATGTCAGAGAAGAGTTATGATGGGTTCTTGACACGAGTTACTCCTACAGCCTTACAGTGTACACTCTACTAGTAGTAAATTTCAGGACCTATGCATGTAAAACAAATTGTGTGTTTTGTCTCTCCTTCGCTATCCTCCATCTCTCCTCCCCTTTCCCATCATGCACCGGCCCGGCTGATCTCTCCCTCGTCCAGCGTGGCACTACGCACGTGTGCCTTGGTACGGCGGCTCTATGTCTCTGGTGTGTTCGGCAGCCGTATGTTGGTGTGGAGTAGGGACGAGGAGTACATAGGAAGAAAACCACTTTGGTCCTTGGTGGCACAAAAATTCAAACTTTTCCAGTTTTCGAAATTTTCACTTGCTTCCCAAACATCGAGAGGGAAGGTTATTCAAAAGATTGGCCATTCGCAGTATTGTACTTCTTATATTATCTTTATCTTGTCTTATCTCTTACAATACCATACCACTGTATAGTGTACGGAACATTGACCATTTGATCAATACTGGCAAAAACAAACATTGTTAACCGTTCGATCTTCTTTTCCATTCTTAGCATCTAGAAAGATTCTACTGATAGTCTTTAGCATGATGAACGCTAGTATGCGCAAAACTCAAAACACACACTTCATTGCTTAGTTTCAGGGTCCTTGTTCTAAATTCATGGACTTGGATGTAATTTTCATTTTTATGAGGTCCTTCATGTAACCTGTACTTCCACCGATCGTGTTAACTATCAAGCACCTCGCTCCTACGAGACCTACCATTAGATCGGCCATTCACAATACTTCTTATATTACCTTTATCTCTTGTCTTACCTCTTACAATACAATACCACTGCATATAGTGTATGGATTAACTTTGAACATTGACCGTTGGATCAAGACTGGCAAATCCAAACATTGCTAACCATTGGATCCTCTTTTCCATTCTTAGCATCTAGAAAGATTCTACTAATAGTCATTAGCATGATGAACGCTAGTATGTGCAAACCTCAAAACACACACTTCATTTCTCAATTTCAGGGTCCTTGTGCTAAATCCATGGACTTGGATGCAATTTTCATTTTGATGAGGTCCGCAATGTAACTTATACTTCCACTGACCATGTTCACTCTCAAGCACCTCACTCCTATGAGACCTACCATATGATCGGCCATTCTCAGTATTTCTTATCTTATCTTTATCTTGTCTTATCTCTTACAATACCATACCTCTGTATAGTGTACGGGTTAACTTTGAACATTGATCGTTGGATCAATACTGGCAAATCCAAACATTCCTAACCGTTGGATCTTCTTTTCCATTCTGAGCATCTAGAAATATACTACTGATAGTCATTAGCACGATGAACGCTAGTATGCGCAAACCTCAAAAAACACACTTCATTGCTCAGTTTCAGGGTCCTTGTGCTAAATGCATGGACTTGGATGCAATTTTCATTTTTATGAGGTCCTTGATGTAACTTGTACTTCCATCGATCGTGTTAACTCTCAAGCACCTCGCTCCTACAAGACCTACCATTAGATCAACCATCGCAGTACTTCTTATCTTATCTTTGTCTTGTTTTATCTCTTACAATACCATACCATTGTATAGTGTATGGAACATTGACCGTTTGATCAATACTGGCAAACCCAAACATTGCTAACCGTTGGATCTTCTTTTCCATTCTTAGCATCTAGAAAGATTCTACTGATAGTCTTTAGCACGATGAATAATAGTATGTGCAAACCTCAAAACACACACTTCATTGCTCAGTTCCAGGGTCCTTGTGCTAAATGCATGGACTTGGATGCAATTTTCATTTTTTATGAGGTCCTTGATTTAACTTGTACTTCCACCGACTGTGTTAACTCTCAAGCAACTTGCTCCTACCAGATCTACCATTAGATCGGCCATTCATAGTACTTCTTATGATATGTTTATCTCTTGTATTATCTCTTATAATACAATACCACTTCATATAGTGTATGGATTAACTTTGAACATTGACCATTGGATCAAGACTGGTAAATCCAAACATTGCTAACCGTTGGATCTTCTTTTTCATTATTAGCATTTACAAAGATTCTACTGATAGTCTTTAGCAAGATGAACACTAGTATGCGTGAACATCAAAACACACACTTCATTGCTCAGTTTCAGGGCCCTTATGCTAAATGCATGGACTTGGATGTAATTTTCATTTTTATGAGGTTCTTGATGTAACTTGTACTTCCACCGACCGTGTTAACTCTCAAGCACCTCGCTCCTATGACACCTACCATTAGATCGGCCATTCACAGTACTTCTTGTCTTATCTTTATATTGTCTCATCCCTTACAATACCATACCACTTCATATAGTGTACGGAACATTGACCGTTTGATACATACTGGCAAATCCAAACATTGTTAACCATTGGATCTTCTTTTCCGATCTTAGCATCTAGAAAGATTCAACTGATAGTCTTTACCACGATGAATGCTAGTATGTGCAAACCTCAAAACACACACTTCATTGCTTAGTTTTAGGGTCCTTGTGGTAAATGCATGGACTTGGATGCAATTTTCATTTTTTATGAGGTCCTTGATGTAACTTGTACTTCCACCAATCGTGTTAACCCTGAAGCACCTCGCTCCTATGAGACCTACCATTAGATCGGCATTCGTAGTACTTCTTATCTTATCTTTATCTTGTCTTATCTCTTACAATACCGTACCACTGTAGTGCACAGATTAATTTTGAACATTGACCGTTGGATCAAGACTGGCAAATCCAAACATTGCTAACCATTGGATCTTCTTTTCCATTCTTAGCATCTAGAAATATTCTACTGATAGTCTTTAGCATGATGAACGCTAGTATATATGCGCAAACCTCAAAACACACACTTCATTGCTCAGTTTCAGGGTCCTTGTGCGAAATGCATGGACTAGGATGCAATTTTCATTTCTTTTATGAGGTCATTGATGTAACTTGTACTACCACCGACCATGTTAAATCTCAAGCACCTCGCTCCTACGAGACCTACCATTAGATCTGCCATTCGCAATACTTATAATCTTATCTTTATCTCTTGTCTTATCTCTTACAATATCATACCACTTCATATAGTGTACGAATTAACTTTGAACATTAACCGTTGGATCAAGACTGGCAAATCCAAACATTGCTAACCATTGGATCTTCTTTTCCATTCTTAGCATATAGAAAGATTCTACTGATAGTCTTTAGCACGATGAACGCTAGTATGCGTAAACCTCAAAACACACACTTCATTGCTCAGTTTCAAGGTCCTTGTGCGAAATGCATGGACTTGTATGCAATTTTCATTTTTATGAGGTCCTTGATGTAACTTGTACTTCCAACGACCGTGTTATCTCTCAAGCACCTTGCTCCTACAAGACCTACCATTAGACCGGGCATTCGCAATACTTCTTATCTTATCTTTATCTCTTGTCTTGTCTCTTACAATACCATACCACTTCGTATAGTGTACGGATTAACTTTGAACATTGACCGTTGGATCAAGACTGGCAAATCCAAACATTGCTAACTGTTGGATCTTCTTTTCCATTCTTAGAATCTAGAATGATTCTACTGACAGTCTTTAGCATGATGAACTATAGTATGAGCAAACCTCAAAACACACACTTCATTGCTCGGTTTCAGGGTCCTTGTGCTAAATGCATGGACTTGGATGCAATTTTCATTTTTATGAGGTCCTTGATGTAACTTGTACTTCCACCGACTGTGTTAAATCTCAGGCACCTCTGTCCTACGAGACCTACCATTAGAAATCCTATCTTTATCTTGTCCTATCTCTTACGATACCATACCACTGAATAGTGTACAGAACATTGACCATTTGACCAATACTAGCAAATCCAAACATTGTTAACTGTTAGATCTTCTTTTCCATTCTTAGCATCTAGAAATATTCTACTGATAGTCTTTAGCACGATGAACACTAGTATGCGCAAACGTCAAAACACACACTTCATTGCTCATTTCTAGGGTCCTTGTGCTAAATGCATGGACTTGGATGCAATTTTCATTTTTATGAGGTCCGTACCACTACATATAGTGTACGGATTAACTATGAACATTGACCGTTGGATCAAGACTAGCAAATCCAAACATTGCTAACCATTTGATATTCTTTTAGATTCTTAGCATCTAGAAAGATTCTACATTTGTGTGGGACAAGCCCCCGTTGGCATCTAAGTGATGTACACACGAATTGTTGGCGATGTCGGCCCAAGAGTAGGTTTTGCCAAGTTGCTGGTCTCCTCTACCTTGGACTCTGGATGTCCCATGATCGCGTCCACGGCCGCCTCCGCACCTTCCTCCTTCTCCTGATCCGAAAGTAGCATTGACTACTCCTATTTCCACGGTGGGTTTTTCTTCCGAGGTGTTCTTGCGCTTCTGAGTTTGTTGCTTCGGCTGTTTTGCCGATTGTGGCATAACCAGGACGTTAAGTAGTCCCTCGGTGTCATCACCGGCATCTGTATACTTTGTTTCCATATCTATCATCTCTCCCAGATCGGTGACCTTGTCGCACTTCTAGCGGTGACGTAGTAAACCAATTGCGAGTTCTACAATGAAAGCTTCAATCACAGTTTGATCGTTTACTCCTTCACATGAGTTTTTGGTGTTGATCCATCATCCGAGATAATCTTGGCAAGTTCCCCCGGCCTTCTGGGTGCAACGTTGTAGGTCTCCTACCATACAGGGCCTCCGATATGTGCCCTCAAAATTCTAAAAGAACGCGCACTGCATGTCATACCAGTTGTGGATGGTGTTTTCCAGAAGTTCATCGAGTCATGATCGTGCTGTCTTCCTCAGCATAAGCGGGACATACCGGGTCGTGACCAGGTTGTTTCCGCCTTTGGCAATGCAGTAAGCCTGGAAAAAATCATGGAGCCAAGTGTCTGGTCGAGCTACACCATCGTAGGGTTGGATGTGCCTTGAGATAGCAAATCCTTTCGAGAAGTTTGTCTGTCGAATGCATGGTTCGAAGCATTTTGGACCCACATAAATGTTATCTAACTCGTAGTGTCGTGTCTCTATGTTAGAGTTGATCCGGTGCCTCACGTCACTTAGTGACAGAGAACACCGTCGTGGTTGTTCGTTGTGGCTACGGTGCCTTTGAGCCGGACTTCTGCTTCTTCCACCACCTCCTCCGCCACGACGCCCTCCATGGTTCCCTCGAGAACCACTATGATGGCTACTTGGTGGAGAGGGTGGTGCAGGTGGATTATTTTCGGCTGAGCGCCAGCCTCCGTCCGGAGCATCGTTATTCCGGTTCCAAGGAGGGTCTTGATTACAGTGAGCCCCCTATCATCTTGCCTCGGCATGGTATCCATCATTCCTTCGTCCGTCATTTCCACCATTGTGACGAGGTTCAACCGGACAGCTTGTATGTCTAGGAGGTGGCATCCTTTGTCGGTCCTCCTCCCGACGTCATTCTTTTTCATCTTCCCTGCGATTGTTTGACTATCGCCGGGAAGGCTGCCTCAGAACAAGTGCTGCAACTGCGTCTCGCTCTATGGCCGGAGAAACGTTACTCCAGTCATGGGCAGCTCGGTGTCGTTGCCCTAAAGATCTGGTTCTTGAGTAATTGTCTTCCTGACGGTCGGGATGGTGGTGTTGTTTTGGGTCCCGTCGGGATCCTATGTCATGCCAAGCCAGATCCATGCAACATTGGTCGGATTTAGAGACCAGTTTTCCTACCCCAACACCTTCTACAGCACCGGAGGCTACTTCATCTCCTCGTGCTGCAGAAGTTCCAGCTCAGCATTCTGATCCAACGATCCTTGGCTCGCAAAGCGACATCACCATGGGTGATTCGGCAACTGATATGGGTGAACCCTCAAAGGGTAATGATCCCTCAGTAGAGGTTTTCACGGATAACCTACTGAGCTATCCGGGTATTGCCAAGCTTGGCATTACTCAGAAAACTATAGAAGAGATCTAGAAGTTGGCTAAACAATGCTTGGAGAGCCGGAACATCACTATTGAAGAAGAGGCATAAGAAGCCGAGGACGTAAAACTCTCTAACCTTCTTGACCAAGTTCATCTTCGTGACGACAAGCTGAAGGTTGTGTGGCTCCGCCAACACCAGTGATCCCTCCAACTCTCGCCGAGAAGGTTTCTTCTGAGGTGAACATGAGTCTGGATAAGCTAACCCATGAACATTATGTAAATCGGAATTCGACTCTCTTTTACTTTATTTCATGTCATATCCCCTAGCCCCCAAGCATGAAGTTGGATAGGAAATCCGAATTTGTGCTTTCATAGGATGCCAAAGAACGAACTAGTATAGCCCCCAAGGCTCGCGCTGATATTCAACTTAGTTAAAATATTAGCCCAATTCTTCAGTAGACTTCTGACTTACAGAAAGTTAATGCTTATAGCAAGGAATTGCTGAAGAATATCTATAATAAACAGAGAGAGATCAGAGCTCTCCATCTAGAGAATGCTCAATTGAAAATTTCCAAGGATAAAGCTGAAGGTAATCATTTCAGTCCTCATACTTGTTGTTTGATTCTTATGATTCATAGTTAAATGTTTTATTTGACTATTTGTCTTGTTTTTACAGAACTGGTCCACTAGTCATGCAAAATGATTGAAGATGCCGAGAATTTCAAAACCCTAGAGGTGGAGAATGCCGACTTAAGGTGAGAGCTGAATGAGCTTAAGGTAGATCATGACATAGTATCAACATCATTCTTGAGTCATCCAACATGGCCACCGAAGAACGTGATCGTAAGATTGCTATACAGGACAAGAAAATCTTAGATCTAGTAGATGAGTTGGACATGGAGAAGGACGTCACCCAAGCTCTCCGGGATGAACTCCAAAGTCTTTGAGTGGAGAAAACCAAAGTTGACGATGCCATTTTTGGTAGGCTTTCCTGTCTCTGACCTTTCTTTTTTTGAATCTAAGAGTTCGGATATATTTTTGACTTTGCTTTATTTATGCAGGTCCCTTGAACATTCTAGATTCTTCCTCATTCGAGTCTCGCACCAGCCGGTTACTTCAATCGGAGATCTGCTTCACGATTACCACCAATCATTGGAGGATATTGGTGAAGCTTTCAGTATTTCCAACATGCACAGAATGTCTGCCTTTGAGGTGCGGGACAAGGAAAAGGAGATGCCCCAGCTTGTCCAAGATTGGAACATGTCCTCTGCATGGACCGCGACACAGAACGCCCTAACAATGGTTATGAGACACCATGGAAGCATGGAAATATGGCAAGTAACCAGGGGTTATTCAACTATTGACGAATAAGGCAAGGAGCAGAACATCATGCACTCCAGCGCCGAATATGGATGTCATGTAGCTGAGCTGACTAGTTACGATACTCCATTCTTCAATCCGGTTGAAGTACCACCACCCCCAAGGAAGTAACTGCTGAAATTTTCGAAGATGATGAGCAGACCGGGTCTGACTTACCCATCTCAGAAAGATATTGGGATGATTTGGGTGACGTGTCCAGCGATCCGGCTGCTCCGACCTCTTCTCCTGCATCATAATGTATCAGAAAACAATGTGTTATCCTGAAATAGTCTAATTGTAATAAGTAGTATAATATTTTGCTAGTGCTAAGCTTGTAAGAACTGATGCTTTTTACTTCCTTTTAGCACTTTTGGCTTTACTTTGACGTGCCTGAAAATTTACATAAGCACTTTTTGATTTGTCTACACTTATCGTTTATCTATCTTTCCGCCTCATCCCTTTCGTGAGCTAGTGAACCTTCAACACGGAAACTTTGCCGAGCAATGGAGCTCAATTGCTAAACCAGTTTAAAATCGGAAACAAAGACAGCTTCTAGTACCAACAATTCACTACTCGGAAAATACCTGCATCCAGCAATCATACAAAAAACCAAAGTGTAAACTAGGTTTTTTAGATTTATACCCAAAGGCAGCATTTTTAGAATCGGAAATCTAACTAGAACAAACATGAGCATAAAGTACTTTCAAGTATTCTGGGATTTTTGACTTTGACATGATCATTCGGAAATAAGATGGTGATATAAAACTTCTCAGAAAATATTGAGGCAACCAATACTTTATTTCACTTTCAACATGTACAAATATATAATTACAAAGAAAGAAAATTTAAGAATAAAAGGGACGTAGCTGAGAAATATTCCACGGTCTGTCTAATTCTTCCGGGTCTATACTGCCTCCAGCTCTCTTTCTCTTCTTAGTAGCAGGTGCTTCTTTGATTGGCTGCATATCAGTTAGATAGTAAGAACCATTGTGCAATACTCGTCTAACTGAAAAGGGCCTTTCCCAAACTGGGGAAAGTTTGTGATTTCTTTTTTGCACAAGCCGGAGAACCAAATCGCCCTTATTGAAAGACCAGTTTCTAACTCTTTGACTATAATACTTGTGTAACTTCTGCTGATAGCTGTTGATCTCTGCTCAACAACGACGTGAACTTCTTCGATTAAATCGAGATCATCTTATCGAGAAATTTCGGCATCCTCTTGGATATATGCAGCAACTTGAGGAGAAGTATGAATCAAATCACTAGGAAGAACTGATTCTACGCCATAGACCAAGAAGAAAGGTGTGTACCCTGTTGACCTGTTCGGAGTTGTTCTCAAGCTCCATATGACAGACGGCAATTCGTCTACCCAAGCCCCTGCAGCATGACGAAGTGGTGCTTCGAGTCTTGGTTTGAGGCCTTGGTGGATTAAACCATTTTCTCTTTCGACTTGTCCATTGGCCTGTGGATGTGCGACAGAAGCAATGTCAAGCCAGAGTTTTTGATCGTTGTAGAATTCGGTAAGCTCTCCCATGGAAAAATTGCACCCGTTATATGTAATAATACTGTGCGGATAACCATATCGGATTATAACATCCTCGAAAAACATTTTGGTTGTTGCTCTATCACAACTTGTGATGGGTTTAGCCTCAATCCATTTTGTGAACTTATCCACCATCACTAAGACGTGAGTAAATCCACTTGGAGCCCGTTTAAACGGTCCTACCATGTCAAGCCCCCAGACCGCGAAAGGCCATGTTATCTGGATTATTCGCAGTTAATCAGCCATAACATGAGCTTGTTTGGCGTATTGTTGGAAGCCTTTGCACGTATTGACCAGCCGTTCGATATCAGCCTTGGTTGTAAGCCAAAAAAATCTGTGTCTGAAAGCTTTTGCCAGTAAAGATTTGGCTGCAGCGTGATGGCCGTATTCGCCTTCATGGATCTCTCTTAAGATTTCCACTCCTTCCCGAGATACATAGCACTAAAAGACTCTAGATACACTCTGCTCATAGAGCTCACCATTTATGATTGTATAGGTTTTTGCTCGTCAGGCTATCTGCCGGCTCAGAACTTCATCTTTGGGTAATTTCCATCTACCAAGAAATCAAGGTAGGGTTTTGTCTAGCTGGGAATCACAGCCAGAACTGCTATTAATGGTGAGCCAGATTTGGTCGGATACTACTCATCAACTCCTATGATAGAGGGCACTTTAAGGTGTTCTAAAAAAGCACCATCCGGGACCTTTTTCCGTGCAGAGCCTATTCGAGATAATGCATATGCTTCCTCATTTTCTGTTCGAGGGATGCGATGAACCTCAAACCCTTCGAACGATTTAGATAGTTCATCCACGACATCCCTATATGCTACCATGTGCTTGTTTGCATTACAGCGATCCGACACTTGTTGAGCAATAAGATCCGAGTCTCCATAACACATAAGTCATCGGATGCCGATATCCTTAGCAATCCGGATTCCATGCAGCAGTGCTTCAGATTTGGCAATGTTTTTTGTTGCCGTGAAGTGGATCTGCAACACATAGAAAAGCTTATCTCCTTGGGGTGATTTGAGCACCATGCCAGCTCCCGAGCCCTCGAGCGCCTTAGACCCATCAAAATGTAAGGTCTAGTATTCCGACTCTAGTAGGGTCATATTCTTTGTTGTCTCTGTTCAATCAGCGACAAAGTCATCGAGGATTTGGGATTTGATTATCGTACGAGGTTCGTACTCAATGTCGAAAGCTGAAAGCTATATTCCCCATTTTGCGACACGTCCTGTAGCGTCACTATTGTTAATTATATCTCTCATGGGAGCTGTGCTCACCACGGTAATTTGGTGCTCCTAAAGTAATGCCATATCTTCCTAGATGCAAAGAACATACCGTAAGCCAGCTTTTGATAATGCGGTTACCGCTGCTTAGATTCAGTTAGGACTTCACTGAGGTAGTAAGTCAGACGCTGCACCAGGTGTTCCTATTTTTCCTATGGTGTTTCCACCACCATGATGACATTGACGACCCTATTTGTCGCAGCTAGGTAGAGCAACATCGGTTCTTGAGGTTCCGGCACTGCAAGGATAGGAGCAGACGAGAGTACTGCTTTCAGGTATTGTAGTGCAGCTTCAGCTTCATTGGTCTAGACGATTTTTTTGGTCTTTTTTAGGAGCTTGTAGAGTTGTGCGGCTCTTTCACCGAGCCGGCTTACAAACCGTCTGACTGCAGCAATGCAACCAGTTAGTCTTTGTACGTTCTTCAGGCGAGTTAGCCTGGAAATGTTGAGTATAGCCTTAGTCTTGTCCCGGTTCACCTCTATGCCCCTTTGGGACATGATGAAACCTAACAAAGAAACACTTCTTCAGATGAATCATTATGTTGTATTTATGTATATTGGTGAATGTTTCCTCCAAGTCGGAAATTAGAGTTTCCTTCTTTTTGGACATCACCGCTATGTCATCCATGTATGCATGTATATTGTGTTTGATTTGATCATGGAGGCAACATTGCATAGTGCGCTAGTATGTAGCTCCTGCGTTTTTTAGCCCAAAAGTCATCATAACGTAACAGAAGGTTCAGAAGGGGGTTATGAATGAAGTGGTGTCCTTTTTAGGGACCATAAGAGGGTTGGTCGATCAATCAGTATGGATGACCTCTTCTATGAATCTAGCTAACTCGAGCCGGGCTCGTTCCTTAGCTATCGCTTTTTTCTTTTCATCGCCAAAACATTGTAAGGACTATTTAACGGGTTTAGCGTTTGTATGTACATTTAGAGAGTGCTCGGCAAGTTCCCTAGGTACTCCGGTCATGTCATATGGCTGCCATGCGAAGATATCTTGATTGGCTTGAAGGAACTTGACGAGCGCGCTTTCCTATGCACGGTCTAAACCTACACCTATCTGGGTAACCTTGGAGGGGTCATCATCCTTCAACTGCGTCATCTTCATCTCTTCCGATGCCTTGAACTCCGGAGTCGTCTTTGTCGCCTCCTTCTTCATCACGGGCATCTCGGACAGGTCGATGGTTTTATTGATCTCCTTGTACTCCTAGGCTTGGAGTACGGCTTCAACAAAGGAGGCATTTCCATCCTCGCATTCTCGTGCTTTCTTCAGGTCTCCCCTTACAGTGATAACGCCCTTGGGACCTGGAATTTTCATCATATTGTAAGTATAACATGGACGAGCCATAAAAGCCCAGTAAGCTGGTCGTCCGAAGATAGCATGGTATAAGCTCTTGAACGGGACCACTTTGAAGGAAATTGCTTCCGTCCGATAGTTCTTTGGAGTTCTGAAAGTAACGTCCAAAGTGATCTCTCCCAGAGAATTTGCTTGTCTTTCCGGGACAACTCCGTGAAAAATCATAGAGGTATGATTCAGCTGTGTTTTCGAGATCCTCATCCAATGTAGCATTTCGATGTAGAGGATGTTGATGTTGCTGCCACTGTCCATGAGAGTCTTGGATAAACCATAGCCATCAATAAGTGGATTGACGACTAGAGCATACTTTCCTCGCCTATGCAACTTAGGCGGATGATCAGCACGATCAAAGGTGATTGTCACTTCCGACCAGTCCAAAAACCGAGGGACACCGGAACAGTCGCGTTGAGCCCTTGCATCACTGCCTTCTTGACCTTAGCTGGTTGAGACCCAAGGAAAGTGACATCGGTGTCTTTCTTTGTTGGGAAGGTTTTCTTTCCATCCGACTTGGGATTTGAAGGCTCTGCTTCCTCCATGTCGGAATATTCCTTGGTCTCCTTTTCTTTCTCAAAATTTTTCTTTCCTTTTGTTTGCTTGGCCCTATAACCAGTGGATTTGTCTTTCTTGATGTCGTCATTGAAATAACACTCGGCATTTGTGTGGGATGAGCCCCCGTTGGCATCTAAGTGATGTACACATGGATTGTTGGTGATGTCGGCCCAAGAGTAGGTTTTGCCAGGTTGCTGGTCACCTCTACCTTGGACTCTGGATGTCCCACGACTGCGTCTGCGGCTGCCTCCGCACCCTCCTCGTCCTCTAGACCCAAATGTAGAGTTGACTACTGCTATTTCCATGGTGGGTTTTTCTTCTGAGGTGTTTTTGCACTTCTGAGTTTGTTGATTCGGCTGTTTTGCTGACTATGGTATGGCTAGGACGTTCAGTAGTCCCTCTGTGTCATCATCGGCATCTACATACTTGTTTGCTGTCTCTATCATCTCTCGCAGATCGGTGACCTTGTCGCACTTCAAGCAGTAACATAGTAAACCAATTGGGAGTCCTGCAATGAAAGCTTCAATCGCAGTTTGATCGTTTACTCCTTCATAGGAGTTTTTGGTGTTGATCCATCATCCGAGATAATCTCGGCAAGTTTCTCCAGCCTTCTGGGTGCAACGTTGTAGGTCTCCTACCGTACAAGGCCTCCGATATGTGCCTTCGAAATTCTAAAAGAAGTGTTTTCCGGAAGTTCATTGAGCCATGATCATGCCATCTTCCTCAGCATAAGTGGGAGCTACTGGGTCGCGGCCAGGCTGTTTCTGCCTTTGGCAATGCAGCAAGCTTGGAAAAAATCCTAGAGCCAAGTGTCTGGCCGAGCTACACCGTCGTAGGGTTGGATGTGCCTTGAGATAGCAAATCCTTCCGGGAAATTTGTCTGTCGAATGCGCGGTCTGAAGAATTTTGGACCCACATAAATGTTATTTGACTAGTAGCGCCGTGCCTCTGTGTTAGAGTTGATCCGGTGCCTCGCGTCACTTGGTGACAGAGAACACCGTCGTGGTTCTTCATTGTGGCTGTGGTGCCTTGGAGCCAGACTTCTGCTTCTGCCACCACCTCCTCCGCCACGACGCCCTCCATGGTTCCCTCGAGAACAACTATGATGGCTACTTGGTGGAGAGGGTGGTGCAGGTGGACTATTTTCTGCTGAGCGCCGGCCTACTTCCGGAGCATCGTTATTCCGGTTCAGGGGAGGGTCTTGATTACGATGAGCCCCCTACCGGCTTGACTCGGCATGGTGTCTGTCCCTTTGTCCGCCGTTTCCACCATTGTGATGAGGTTTAATCGGACAACTTGTATGTCTAAGAGGTGGCATCCTTTGTCGGTCCTCCTCCCGACGTCGTTCTTCTTCATCTTCCATGCGATTATTCGACTATCCCCGGGGAGGCTGCCTCGGAACCAGTGATGCAAATGCGTCTCGCTCTACGGCCAGACCAACGTTACTCCAGTCACGGGCGGCTCTATGTGTTGCCCTGAAGATTCGGTTCTTGAGTAATTGTCTTCCCGACGGTCGGGACGGTGGGGTTGTTTCGGTCGGGGTCTTATGTCATTCCAAACCGGATCCATGCGACATTGGTCAGATTTAGAAACCAGTTTTCGGCTTCCAGATTTCGCGGCCTTCTACTGCTCCAAGCCCTTGGTAAGTAGCTTTACGCCTAACCGGACTTGGTTTGGGTTTGGATTGTTCGCTAGGATATCTCGAGCTGCAGCAGTGTTTTCCACTGGTGTTCCATACACCAGATCTCCCTTACTATCGAGCCGGGGTTCTCCTTTGATAGCGTTTAAAGGGAATATGCCCGAGAGGCAATAATAAAATGGTTATTATCTTATTCCTTGTTTATGATAAATGTTTATTTTGCATGCTATAATTGTATTAATTTGGAAAAGTTAATACATGTGTGTTTAATAAACAAAAGGAAAGTTCCTAGTTATGCCTCTCTTATAAACTAGCTCGTTGATTAACAAGATGATCAAGGTTTCCTGATCATGGACATTGGATGTTCTTAATAACGAGGTCATAACATTAGTGGAATGATCTGATGAACATTCATCCGAAGTATAGCATTACGATCAAAGTCATTGTGTTTATATTGCTATAACATCATACGAAGTAATCCTAGTCCTTAGACCATGAGATCTTGTCAATCACTAACACTGGAAGAGTATCTTGATAACATCAAACGTCACACCGTGAAAGGGTGATTATAAAGGTGGGTTCAGTGCTACGAAAGTGTTATGTAGAGGCTCATGGATCAAGAGTGGGATTTGTCCATCCCGATGAAAGATAGATATACTCTAGGCCCTCTCGGTGATATCACATTGGTTAGCTTGCAAGCAAGTGATGAGATCACTAGAATGTTATATCACGGGAATGAGAAAATAGTACATGTTGGTAACGAGATCAAACTAGGTATGGAGATACCGATGATCGAATCTCGGACATGTAATATATCGCGAGACAAAGGGATTTAGTTACTAGCGTTAAAGGTTCTCCTGATCACAGAAGTCATCGTTGAATGTGTAGGAGTCAGTATGGATCTCCAGGTCCCGCTTTAGATTATTGATCTGAGAGGGGTCTCGATCATGTCTGGATTATTCGCGAACCATACGGTGACACACTTAAGTGATACCGACACCATTTGGAGAAAATATGTTTCATATAAAGATTTAAGAAAGCGCTGGGATTATTTCAATAGACACCAAAACTGTTTCAGGTGAAATTGCTGAAATTGGTTCTGCATGTAATATTGAAATATTGCAGGGGGTTTTATGTGAATGTTTGTTAATTAAATTAATTTACAAAATTCTGAATAAAATTAATAAAAGAGTTTTATTAAATGAGAGAGCATTAAATTTGGAGAAATTTAATGCATTTAAAGTGGAGATTTTAAAAGAGAATGTGAAGGGGCATTTTAATGTGGAGGGGGTTACCACCACATGAATGGGGGAGGTGAGGGGTCACCCCCCATGGGGAGCCGGCCATGGGGAGGGGTACCCCCTCCTCCTATAAAATGCCACCCCTCTCACCCTTCTTCCACACACCTCCTCATGAAGGATCTGTCTCCCCCTCTAGTATTTTCCCCCATGGTCTCGGATTAGCGAGATACATGTTCCTGGTGGTTTTATCTAGAAAGGAGTTGCTATTTCTGCTGCTTTGCTGGAGCGAGGGATAGAGGTTGTCGGGGTATCAGACGTGTGTGTGATCACGGATGCACCGCTGCTTTGCGGTGCTGGACTTAGTGGTGCTGGACTTGTTGGAGCTAGATCTGATGGATGTTCTAGAGCTAGACCTGCTGGACTTCATCACGATCTTGAGATCGACAAGTGTATGACTACATCATCCACGAGTTCCATCTTGTTAACAAAGCTTGTTGTCTTCGAGGGTATGTTATCTATGGATGTATATCCACCCGTTGCTTGTATCTAATAGATAGATCTTGGCGTATAATAGTTCCCATCGTAGGAATTTTTTTGTTTTCTATGCTGTGAACCCTTCAGTGGTATCAGAGCCTAACCTATGCGTAGATGCTTTGCACGGGTAGTACACATATGTTTATATGTGGGTGATGATGATCATGTTATTGCTTCTTTCATGTATTTTGAATATTGGTGGCATAGTGGGATGAAGCGGGCCGGACCAACTTTACATGTCATCGCACATGAGACCGGTTCCACGACTGACATGCAACTAGTTTTGCATAAGTGGCTGGCGGGTATCTGTCTCTCCTACCATAGTCAATATCTGATTTACAACGAGTTGCTAATAATTTAGTTATCATCATTGTGGTTCCATGTTCGTAGGTAAGACCGGTTCTATCTTTGAAAGCCCTAAGCCACGTAAAAACTTGCAATTGATAAATTAGAGGCGTCTAGTTTAGATCGTTGCTGGGATAGTGTCATGATATGGAAATGTTGTAAGTTGATGTATAGTTGATACCCTTACAACACACCTAAGATGTAAGTTCCATAGACCTTGGCCTTACACACAAAGGAATGATAGAGATCATACCACGATGCATATGATGGTGATCAAATGCATGGACCATATCATCCCACTTTACACATATGATGTTTGCATCTTATATTGCTAGTTTGGCGTTTTAGTAGCATTATAAGATGATCCCTCATTTAAAATATCAAGATAAAATGTGTTCTTCCTTAAGTATGCACCGTTCTATGGATCATGTTTCGAGACATCACGTGATGATCGGGTGTACTCGACTCTGCGCTTTCATACAACGAGTGTAAGACAGTTTTACACACACGGGTTCTTACTTGGTGAGCCTAGCATGTACATACATGGCCTCGAAACATGGACCGAAAGGTTAAGCATATAGTTGATGTGATGCCCATATTGATGCTCGCCTTTGAAGCTACACAGACTCACATGATGATCGGACTTGGTGTAGTGGATTTGGTTCATGTAATCACCAAAAGGGCATGAGGGATGTCGTTTTTGAGTGGGAGTTCATTTCTAATTTGGATTAGTCGAACCAAATTTGTCATAAACTAAATCAAAGTGAATTTTCATAATTTTTTGTAGTCATTGGCATCTGTTTACTACCTTATTCTTAGTTTTAATTGAGATAATAGAACTATAGAATTCTGGATATTTACTTTACAAACTGGTATCGTATTGTTTTGAATGTCAAGTTAAATTTTAGAAGTCCTATTGCAAACTTTCAGCAAACTCAATTTACTCCATGAAGTTGAATAAGTAATATTAAACCAAGAGTAATAATTCCAGTGTTAGTATCTAAAGTATCATGTTTGCCTCCATGATTCTTGATATTCAAAATTGTTTTAATATCAAGGTTATCTAGGAGCTGAAAGAATTGTTTTAGAAACCATCATGTGTGGAAGATATTGTGATATCTGAAACAATGTTTTTAGTTACATTATGATATAGTATAATTTAGCAAAATACATGTTCTCATATTGTATGAGAATATGTGAAGGTTGGAGACGCTAGGCGTCCTAATCTACCAAAAAGGTTTTGGGAACTGATATTATACTCACGATTCATCCTTATAGGCTATAGTAGCTTGATCATGAAAGTTGTCATGATAAGGATGAATAGAACATGTAAGTAAAATGTTTACTACACTAAAAGATTAATAAAGAATGGATTTTTGAAAGAATGCCAAACATTTGATGATGGTGATCCACTTCAAAGTGCAAGTCCAAAGGTATTAGTATTTGACTATATACGCTTTGTACTATGTGTCATGTGAATGACATCACTATTAATGTTGATAGATTCTTTTAAAAATGAAAAGTAATTGCTTAAAGAGAATCTATAAAATATTTGGCATAAAAGAAAAGGTTGGAGATGTCCAACTTAGGTATATAGAAGATATACATGTCATGGATTTATTCCTTGCTTGTTAAACAATCTTGTTCTTAGGTATTGGATACCGAATTGGTTGGTGTGAAGTGTCATACAGAACAACACAATTCATGAACTACAACAGCCTAAGTAACTAGCAAGAGAATAAGTGATGATGTTCATCGAAAACAAATAAAGTGTTATTGTGTTTTTTGTTGTCATCAAACCTAGCCTTCAAGATTTGTTTTAATAATTTTTATTTTGTTCCGGTATTACGAGAACAATGGTTGTTCAAATAATCACCATATTCCATAAAGGATGGATGAACTTTTACAAGTCTAGTTGGAGAAATCACATCCATAAACATTATTGCTAAAATGTTGTAAGACAAATGATTGGAAGATCACTTATGAAGTGACATCGCTGTTTGAATTATATTGGAAAGTAAACATGAAGAAACTCCATGTTGAAGGATTTTGGAGTCTTTTGATTTTGATCAATTGACGCTTGTGAAACTTTCCTCGAGATAATTGAAACTCCGTCCATAGGCCAAAGAGGAACAGATGACTAACTTATTGGATATTATACATATTGATGTATATAGTCCATTATGTGTAGCCATATGCGATGGATCTTTTTGCTTCATATGCTTTCTCCAGAAATTTGAGTGAATATATCTATATATTTACTTAATAAGGAAGAAGTATGAAACATTTGAAAATTGTTCAAAGACTTTCAAGATTAAGTGAAAAATCATTGTAACAAGAAAATAAAGAGTTTATGATTCGATCATAAAGGAAGATATTTGAGTTACATGTTTAGCAAAATACCTAAGATTTCAGGAATTGTTCCATGGATTTGCATTTCCTGATAAACAACAGGAGTATGGTATGTTCGAGAGATCAAATCAAACCTTGTTTGACATGGTAAGATCAAAGGTGTCATTTATAAAACTGTTATTATGTTTTAAGGATTAAAGCTTTAGAGACTACCACTTTTACACTGAAAAGAGCACCATCGTGATCCGTTGAAATGACACCATATGAGTTATGGTTTGGGATAAAACCCGTATTGTCTTTTCTTAAATTTGGGTATGCTATGCATAAGTAAAATGTTTACAACCAAAGTAGTATAAGCATGTCTTTGTAGGTTATACCAAAGAATTTGTTGGGAATTCCTCCATAACACCGAGAACAAAAGAGTTTGTCGCTTGGAACGTCAAGTTTCTTGAGAAGGAATTTTTCGCGAAAAGTTAAGTGCGAGGACAATAGAACTTTGATAAGGTTCTTGAACCTTAGCTATATGTGCTAAGTAGCGCAGCGGCGGAAAGTGTCCCGGTGGCGGCCACAATGCTCATGGCTCCTGTGATTACAAAGGGTGTGATCTTGGAGATTAGAGTTCCTATTTGAACCGTATGGATCGGGTAAGAATCAAATAGTGAGATTTGATAAACAAGTCGTTATTGTTTTGTCAATGATGAACCGACTGCATGCAAAGAAGCGATGATGGGCCCTGTCTCCATAAAATGACTAGAAGTCATAGAATCCGTGATAGTATCCATACACGAGAAATCAAGTTTCTGAACTTGGAAGACCCTCCAGAAAGGCGTGAAGCCTATCGGTCATGTTTGGATCTATAAACAAATAGACATGGATGCTTAACATCTATGAAATATTCGACATGTCAGAAATAAGTTTACGACAATGTTCAAGGAGTTGACTATGACAAGATTTGATCTTTCATAGCTATATTTAGTCTTGAAGGATTAATGTAGCAACCGCTACATATAATTTGGTATATGTTAGTTGAATAAACAAAACAAGGTTTTTCTAATAGAATGGTTACCTAGGACATGTACATGACACGGTCCGAAGGGTTTTGTTAATTCAAAGGGTGCTAAAAGGGCATGCAAACTTCAATAGTTGAAGTAAGCATAGCGGAGTTGGAATCTTCACCATGATGAAACTGTTAAACGAGTTTAAATTCATCGGAGATGATGAAGATGCTTGCATTTGCAAGAAATTATGTCGGAGCGCTGAGACATATTTCTAATACATTATGTATAGGACATGGTGTTGATTGGAAATGATGTATCTTTTATTGACACAAGTTAAGAATTTCATTAAAATAGGATTTCGATGAAAGACTTGGGCAAAACCGGAATATTTGGCATCAATATCTATATGGATAGATTGAGGCACTAATATGGTTGTGCCAGACATACATATATGAGATACTGAAAGGGTTCAATATGGAAACAACAAGAAAGGTTCTTGCTTCATGGAAAGGATTGTTTCAAGATTCAAGTGTTTCAACACTTGGTGAGTAAAATCACATGAAGATTTTGATCGATTATACCGTGATATGTATATATCCAGATATGTCCTATGCTCTAAATGTTATGAGCACATACCAGAATGATTCATAAGATGATCATTGGATGATAGTAAAGATATTCTTATGATCTTTGGAAGAACTAAGAATATATCATGTATAAGTGACAAATAGTTAAAGGTAGTTCATTTTAAAGTGTTACATTGATACTAGTTTTGCCACAAGATACAAATTAAATTTATCTCAATTTAGACTATGGGTGGCACAATGTAATGGAAAAGGTGTTCCATGATGTATTTGGATGAGTTCCAAAGTTGAGACATTGTGACGGATACTACAACAAAAGGCTAAGTATATGACTGCTATAGTAGCAGCAAAGGAGGGCATTTGTGTTAAGCAGTTTGTTATCAAACTAGGCGTAGTTCAAAGTGGGCTAATACTATGAAGATATATCGTATGACAGTAATATCAACATATTTTAACCCGAACGAACTAAAGGTATCACCAAAGGACCAAATTCATACAATGCCATCTCATTTGAGAATGAGTGATGCGTAGAGGCGCAAAGACATGCAAATACACACGAACCTGAAATTGTCAGATCCGGAGATTATGTTAACCACTAGCAATCGCGTATATGCAACACTAGAAAGCCATAGGTGTTCAATACGCAAAGTTTTTCAAACTAGATTATTGACTCTAGTGCAAGTGGGAGACTGAAGGGAATATGCCCGAGAGGAAATAATAAAATGGTTATTATCTTATTCCTTGTTTATGATAAATGTTTATTTTTCATGCTATAATTGTATTAATTTGGAAAAGTTAATACATGTGTGTTTAATAAACAAAAGGAAAGTTCCTAGTTATGCCTATCTTATAAACTAGCTCGTTGATTAACAAGATGATCAAGGTTTCCTGATCATGGACATTGGATGTTGTTGATGTCACAACATTAGTGGAATGATGTGATGAACATTCATTCGAAGTATAGCATTACGATCAAAGTCATTGTGTTTATATTTCTATAACATCATACGAAGTAATCCTAGTCCTTAGACCATGAGATCATGTCAATCACTAACACTGGAAGAGTATCTTGATAACATCAAACATCACACCGTGAAAGGGTGATTATAAAGGTGGGTTCCGTGCTAAGAAAGTGTTAAGTAGAGGCTCATGGATCAAGAGTGGGATTTTTCCATCCCAATGACGGATAGATATACTATGGGCCCTCTCGGTGATATCACATTGGTTAGCTTGCAAGCAAGTGATGAGATCACTAGAATGTTATATCACGGGAACAAGAAAAGAGTACATGTCGGTAACGAGATGAAACTAGGTATGGAGATACCGATGATCGAATCTCAGACATGTAATATATCACGAGACAAAGGGATTTAGTTACTAGCATTAAAGGTTCTCACGATCACACAAGTCATCATTGAATGTGTAGGAGTCAGTATGGATCTCCAGGTCCCACTTCTGATTATTCATCTGAGAGGGGTCTCGATCATGTCTGCATTATTCGTGAACCGTAGGGTGACACACTTAAGGGATACCGACACCATTTGGAGTAAATATGTTTCAGATAAAGATTTAAGAATGTGCTAGGATTATTTCAATAGACACCGAAACTGTTTCGGGTGAAATTGCTGAAATTGGTTCTGCATGTAATATTGAAATGTTGAATGGGGGTTTTATGTGATTTTTTGTTAATTAAAGTATTTTAAAAAATTCTGAATAAAATTAATAAAAGAGTTTTATTAAACGAGAGAGCATTAAATTTGGAGAAATTTAATGCATTTAAAGTGGAGACTTTAAAAGAGAATGTGAAGGGGCATTTTAATGTGGAGGGGGTTACCACCACATGAATGGGGGAGGTGAGGGGTCACCCCCCATGGGGCGCCGGCCATGGGGAGGGGGTACCCCCCTCCTCCTATAAAAGGCCACCCCTCTCACCCTTCTTCCACACACCTCCTCGTGAAGGATCTCTCCCCCCTCTAGTATTTTCCCCCGTGGTCTCGGATTAGCAAGATACATGTTTTCGGTGGCTTTATTTGGAAAGGAGTTGCGGCTTCCGCTGGTTTGCTGGAGCGAGGGATGGAGGTTGTCGGTGTACCGGACATGTGTGCGATCACAGATGCACCACTGCTTTGCGGTGCTGGACTTGGTGGTGCTGGACTTGCTGGAGCTGGATCTGATGGACTTATTAGAGCTGGACCTACTGGACTTCATCATGATCTTGAGATCAACAAGTGTATGACTACATCATCCATGAGTTCCATATCGTTAACAAAGCTTGTTGTCTTTGATGGTATGTTCTCTATGGATGTATATCCACCTGTTGCTTGTATCTAATAGATAGATCTTGGCGTATAATAGTTCCCGTCGTAGGAAAAAAATTGTTTTCTATGCTGTGAACCCTTCAGCGTCACCTTCCTCAATGAGGGTCTTGTGGATTTCCAGATTTTTGTTAGCCCGCACGGGGCCGTCTCGGGTCTTCTGGTGCTGCAGGGAGTTGAACTGTCCCATAGATGCAATGCTCTTTTTCTCCTCGAGGAGATTGTTAGCTTCATCCAGGAGTACTTGGCGATGCACTTCTAGGGATTGAGCCCTATCTTCCAACTCTGCAGGTGTAAGACCTGCAGCAGTAGGGATCGGTGTAGTCAACGCGTCTCCAAGGAGTTTACGGGCGCCAGGGGTAACCACGTGTCCATCCATCGGAGTTTCTTTCGGCTCGTCTAGGATTAGAGCTCCATCCAAGTCTTCCTCGTACTCTTCGGCGATTACCTCCTTAGTCGGAGGGTCCTTCGCCGGAGTCTTCTTCTTATTCTTCTTCTTTGCCTTCTTGGCAGCGCCAGTAGCAAAGACGGCTTTGGGTCCATTTCCTAGAGTCAAGCTCTGATTAGTACTTTCGGATATTTGGACGTCAGAATTATCTCTGAGATCCAAATCTTCCTACGTTTTGGGAGAGTTTTCTCTGGATCCTTCGACCATGGCTTCTCCTTCTTCTGTAGCTTTGGAGTTAAACTCCTCTTCATACTCCTCGCAAAACTTTCGGAAATCTGCCGACGTCATTGAATCGTCCGAGGATGCAGGTAAGTCGGTGTTTGTTCCGATCGCCTCCAGCACTGAGTCCTCGTTGTCTCCAGCATCGGCAGAGTCGGATGCAACGTATCCGACAAAGTGTGAAGCGTGAGTCCTGAGGTAAAAGTTGTGGCTTTCTTTGTGGCTTTCCTCGAAGCACTTGATGGTCTCTAGGATTTCTTCCATGCTGGTATCATGCAGCATCATACACCTCAACATGTGCCTCAAGAAAGATTGACCTGCTCCAGCATCAGCAGAGCCGGATCCGGAGTTGTTGTTGCTTTGCTTGCCTTGAGTTTCGACCTTGCTGGGAAGATCATCCTGGGATTCAACCTCGCTGGGGAGATCTGCTCCAGATTCAATGTTCACAGGAAGATGTGCTTCAGGCTTAGCTTTCTCCACTATCTCCGCGTCAGGTGCGGGCTAGGTGGGATTAGGGTTTTCTAGGATCCGGAACTCAACCGCCTCCATGGACAGAGTGGACCTATAAGATTATTATGCCTCTATCATCACCACTTGGGTTGGTGGGGCAGGTTTAGTGAAACCGAGATGGACGTTGATCTCGCTGAAAGACATGATTGTGTAGCTAGTCACGGCCTCCTGATACATTGCAAATGTATCTATAATTTTTAATGTTCCATGCTTGGTTTTATCCACTTTCTTGTGTTTTTTCCACACTTTGGAGTACTTTTCATATGATTTCTTGGACTAACCTATTAACAAGAGCCACAGTGCCAGCTGCCTGTTTTCTGCTGTTTTTGGTTCTAGGAAAGTCAGAAAATGAATATTCTCGGAATTGGACGGGACAAAAGCCAAAGTGCCTATTTTTCCAGAAGACTCACGGAGCCAGAATACGAGACGGAGGAGGGCTAGGGCCTGGCCACACCACCCCCAGGCGTGGGCGGGCTTGGCCACGCCAACGCATGGTGTGGGCCCCCCAGGCACCCCCTCGGTCTCCCTCTTCGCCTATAAGAAGCCTTCTGACCTAAAAACTCCGGGGGTTCGACGTTTTTCCAGAAGGAGTTCCGCTCCGCCGCCACCACCAGATTCCACGAAATTGCACCAGAAACTCCATTCTGGCACCCTGCCGGGACGGGGAATTGGAGGAGATCATAGCCACCATCATCACCATCACTTCTCCATCGACCATCCATGTTTCCCCCATCTATGAGTGAGTAACCCCCCGCTGTAGGCTATGGGGATCGTAGGGATTGGATGATATCGTCCATGTAATGGCATCAGATTGTTAGGGCATGGTGCCTAGTATCTTTTATTAGTGCTTTATGACTTTGTTGCGACTTGTTGTGCTTAATGCTTGTCACTAGGGCCCGAGTGCCATGATTTCAGATCTGAACATGTTATTGATTCATTATGATAGTATTGTTTATGGTCTTATCTTCAAGTTGTATACACACGTTGTTGTCCAGAACCAATGGCCCCGTAGTGACAGAAATCGGGATAACCGGAGGGAATGGCTTTGATGTGAGGATCACATGTGTTCACGGAGTGTTAATGCTTTGCTCTGGTGCTCTATTAAAAGGAGCACCTTAATTTCCAGTAGTTCCCTTGAGGCCCCGCTGTAGACGGGCTGGCAGGACAAAAGATGTTGTGCAAGTTCTCATTGTGAGCACATATGACTATATATGGAACACATGCCTAGGATTATCTAGTACTTGGGTGCTTTATCTTATTTATCTACAATTGCCCTATGTTCTGATTGCTATGTGAATTGTCTTGTCCATGCAACGTCTGTCCATCCATCCCTATGCCTACCGCACTCGAATCCCACTGATTACTGCTATTGTTACCGCTGTCTTTACTTTACTATTGTTGCAACTTTGCTATTCCTACTATAAAACTGTTGCTACTGATAAACTGTTGTGAGCAAGATTGTTTCTAGGCACAGCTGAATTGACAACTCAGTTGTTAAGGCTTATAAATATTCTTTGGCTCCCCTTGTGTCTAATCAATAAATTGGGTTTCACTTCCCTCAAAAATACTGCGATACACCCCCTATACTTGTGGGTCATCAAGACTATTTTCTGGCGCCGTTGCCGGGGAGCATAGCTTTATTTATCAAGTTCACTTGGATTCTCTATTATTCATTGCTATCCATCCATCATGGGTAACTCTCGTGATGGCAAGGTTCCTATTTTACCATCCACTACAAGAAGAGGCACGGTTCTAAACACCTCTGCTGCTCTTGATTCACCATCTGTTATAAGTAAGCTCGTTACACCACCACATACACATGCTACACACACTAGTACTACTGCTGAATCTGAAACTTATGATGCTTATTATGCTGCTTCTACTGTGCTTGATAAGAGTGGTTCATTAGGTCCTTTCCTAGATGCTACGATTGCTAGAACTATAGCTGGAAATACTGAAACTCCTAATGAAGACACTACCACACCTGTCAGTTCACCTGAGTCTAGTGAAAGTTATGATATTTAAGATGGTTATGTTGAGATGACCGATGAATTTATTAAAGAATGTAAGAACACCCGTGATAGGAGCGCTGCTAAGAGTCTCCTTGAGAGGTGTACTATTAGACCCAAATTATCTCCTGCTGCTAAGTTTGCTGCTTCTCCCATAAACATTATAGATGAAGATTATGATTTCTCTCTCGATCTATCTTACATAAATATTGTCGAGAAAGAACCTTTTTGTGGGACTAAGAATGAAAGTGCGGTAGCACATATGAATGAACTTTCTACCATGAGTGGCTTGTTTTCTGATGATATTAAGATGCGTACTTACTTTGTTGCTAAGATTTTCCCTTTTCACTGAAAGGAGAAGCTAAGACTTGGTTTAGTAATTTACCTCCTGAATCTATTGATAGCCCTGAGTGCTTGATTAGTACTTTCCTGCAGAAATATTTTCCTCCTAGTGCGAGACATGCTATTTTACAGGAACTTTTTGATTTTAAACAGGGAGAAAAAGAGGTATTACCTGAATCTTGGGCAAGGTTTTGTGCTTTGATTCATGCACAGGCTGGAAGTCCATTACCTAAGAATGAGCTTCTTGATATATTTTATAATGGACTAACTGAAGAATCTAGGACATACGTAGATAGTTGTGCTGATTGTGTTTTCAGGAATAGGACTCCTAGGGAAGCTGAAGAATTAATGGCTAAAATAAGCAAGAACTATGAAGATTGGACTTCTCCTAAACAAGCTATACCAGAAGTAATTGTACCTGAACCAACTATTCCGGTGCCTATTCCAACATCAAAGAAGAGGGGAGTTATTGAATTAAATGATGAAGTGATGAAGGAAGCTAAGAAATGTCTTAAGGAGAAGGGAATTAAAGTTGCAGATGTCAAGAATTTACCTCCTATATAAGAATTATGTAAGCCTATTCCCTACTCATCCACTATTGAGGTACACTCTCTCCAACACTTTGATGAAGGTGATATCCCTTACTCTAAACCTCCTGATCAATGCTTAGAAGAATTCGATATCTTTATTGTTAAGCAAGATAACTTTAATAAAAGGGTGCAAAATCATCTAATGGAAAACACTAGAGCTATTGTTGAGTTGAAAGATATTGTGGAAAGAACCTCTAATGATGTTAAAATGATTGTTAAACACTTTCAAATGGTTCAAAGTCAAATAGATCAACTCGTTAAAGTGCAAAAAGACTTGTTAGTTAATGTTGCTAAAGAAAAACATGCTTATGAAATTAGAACTAGAAGTGGAGCTGCTACCTAGGATCCTCTATATCCTGAGGGGCATCCCAAAAGAATTGAGCAGGATTCTCAACAAGCTGAAAATAGTGGTTCTACTCGTAAGAAAAGGAAAAAGAAGCATAAAACTGTTGTAGAACCCTCTGAACCTGCTATAGATCCTAATAGTATATCTATCTCTGATGCTGAAACTGAAAGTGGTAATGAAGAAAATGAAGTTCCTAATGAAGAAAAAGTTGAAGAAGAACCTAAAAACCACACTAAGAGTACTAAATACACCAAAGAAGATTTTATTGCTAAGAAAAATGGTAGTGAAATAGAACCTTGGGTCCAAAAACCTATGCCTTTCCCTGATAAGAAACACAAGTCAAAGGAAGATGAACACTATAATAAGTTTTGTGAGTGGATGAAACCTTTATTCTTGCAAATTCCTTTGACTGATGCTATTAAATTGCCTCCTTAATCAAAGTATATGAAGGATATTGTCTCGAATAAAAGGAAGATCCCTAATAAAGAAATTTCCACTTTGCTTGCTAATTATTCTTTCAATGGTAAGGTTCCTAAGAAACTTGGAGACCCAGGGATTCCAACTATCCCTTGCTCTATTAAGAACAGTTATGTTAGAACTACTTTGTGTGATTTGGGAGCTGGATTTAGTGTTATGCCTTTCTCTCTCTATAAGAGGCTTCAACTAGAAAAATTAATACCAACTGATATATCTTTGCAAATGGCTGATAAATCTACCAATATTCCTGTGGGTATATGTGAGGATGTACCTGTTCAAATGGCTCATAATTGCTTGATATTAACTGACGTTGTTGTTCTTGAAATACCTAAACATGATAATATGTCTATTATTTTTGGGAGACCTTTGCTTAATACTGCAAGAGTTGTTATCAATTGTAATCAAGGAAAGGTGACCTTCAATGTTAATGACAAGCAACATACTGTCTATTTCCCCAAAAAGGTTGAAAGAACTTATGGTTTGAATTCAATTGAACATATTGAGGGCATTCAAGTTGGAGAAATATATTGTCCCATACCAAGAGAAAAAATTGAAACTATTATGATTGGGACCATTGCTATAAAGGTTGAGGTAACATAATCATTAGTGGAATACAAAGTTTTGTATCATATGAAATTGTTTTGGTAACAAGACCTAATCAACCTTGTTAACAAAAGGATTTCATTGAACAAAACAGTGTTTTCGCCATGATTATCCCCGCTTACTTCTATTTTATCCATTTTCAGTTTTTGCTTTTGCCTAACTTAAAGGCGTTAAAGAAAAGTACTTATTGGGAGATAATCCAAAGGTTTTAGATGAGTCTTGGAAGTTATTACATCAGTAATAACCGCTCCTTATACTTTTTATTTGCTTTTTGTGCCAAGAGTAACCTCTAATGAGAGAGAAGTAATGATTGGGAAAGTTGCTGTCCCGAAACAGATTTCTGTGCTTCACCGTAAAAATTCGTGTAAAATCTCTGAAGGTCTTTTTGAGGCGTGAATTTTTGAGCTTCTGCCCCAGGTTGTTATCTAACTTTCCTTAGTTCAACACTTGTTGATTTGAGCAACAGAAGGTCTTCGAAAAAATTTGTCTTTACCTGCTGGTCTGTTTTGACAGATTTCTGCCATTTTCTGCATTTGCTTCTTGTTGGTTCCTTTTTGAGTTCTTTTGGGGAATTGAGCTTTTTGAGGGAAGTTCTACAGTATCTAGTGTCTTAATGAAAGTTTATTTGGTGTTAGAACTGAACTTTAAGACTTATTTATCTTGAGTGCACTAATGTTGCTAATAAAGATTGTGTGAAGTTTTGTATGAAGGAAAAATTTCAGGTGTATGGAAGGAATGAGTAATGAGATGAAGGATGGACTAAAGCTCAATCTTGGGGATGCCACGCGTGTCACCCCAAGAAATATCCAAGAAGTACAAGCGTCAAAGCTTGGGGATGCCCAAGGCATCCCCCTGTTCATCAATAAAAATCTCAGGTTTCTTCCAAACGCTTCATTTTTATTGTTTCATGCATAGTTGTGTTGTTCTTGGAGCGTCCTCTTTTTCATTTTTGTTTTGGTTTTTAGTTTGCATGGTTTTCTTAGTTTGCTGAATAAATTGGTTGGACCTCCTCTTTCATACATTGGTGTTCAAATAGTTTGGTTTGGATTGGAAAAGAGTAGGAAGCTTAAGTGGTAAAGAGAGCTTGTTTTTGACTGTGGCCTATGCTTTGTCATGCCATGCTTGATATTGTTTTGGATTTATGCTTAGTATTCTTTGTTGTAGCATGACTTATTATAAATAATTGAGATTGCTTAATGTGCTTTGGAAGAATCATGCGTTGTTTTAGCATATTAAAGCATAGTATTGTGGTATTTTCCTTTGATGCTTTATTTGGGTTGACTTGGCACATGCTCACACCATGTTATGACTATCCCAAGTAACCATAAGCCTTTATGATCCTTTATTTTTCAACTTGTAGTATCACTTTATGCTTTGATCAATGATGTTTTGTTGCTCTGCATGATTATGGCCATTGTTGCTCTCTCGTTTGTCGCTCCCTTACTATTGCTAGCCTTCACTTTCACTGAATATGTTTTACTCATGTTTCCAACTCCCTAAAACCAAATATTGCCAAAGTGTCCACCATACCTACCTATTAGCATCATTTGCTACTTCTGTGCATATTCAATATGCCTTGTTTTCTTACGAATAAAATGTTTGCTTGTTATGAGAAAGTTAGTTACTAAAGCTCTCACAAACTTGATGGCACACTTTATTTTCTTGCACTTAATAAACCTGAACCATTGCGTCCTTCTTTGTTGCGTATATGCTTGCGCTTTATAAGTTGAAGTTAGCAGAACCATGTATCATGGGGAATGTTTTCAAAATTTCATTAGTACTTAGTACCTCGTTGATATCATGTTCTTTTGCTTATGGATCCTGGCGGTGTGAAATGAAAGTGGAACTTGTAAGATCATGGAGTTTGTATGTATGTTAGAGAAACGCCTGGGCCGCTAGCCTAAGCCATGCCTAATCATGGTGGAAACTTGCAGCATAACCATAATGAGCATTCTATGAAGCATCCTCAATAAAAATCTATGCACATAGTAAATAAAAAGATCGCTGAGATGCTCATTGTCTGCTTGCCTTGTCATTTTGATTATGGGATAGCTCCTGTATCATGTGCAAGGGGTACCCCATTGGCGGTTCTCTATGATACATATATACTTACAATGATAAGAGCTTACTTGTGACTGAAGTTGAGTAGCATGAGGATCGGTCTTCGTAAGTAAGGGGCATGAGACTTTGATTTATAACTTGTCAAGCATATCCTCTTAGTTGTGTCACTTTAACCTTAACCATTTAAATATGCTTATGATAGGGGCAATGAGAGCTCAAAGCTAATGAGTACCATACTTTCAGCATTTGGAAGCCTTTCAAACTTTTCACAACCTGTTCATTTCCTTGTTGAGTCTCCACACATTCTATGAGCACTTTCTTGAGAGCATAGTGGCCATTCTTAGTTCTATGTGCATTGTCCCAAGACTTGTTGATTGATGCATACCTTGATATTGCTTGTTTTAAACTATTTGTATCTAGTCACTCTTGTAAACTTTGAAGTTGTCCTATGCATTTATGTTTGCTACTCTATGAGGGACAAGATGAATGCCATTATGCTATGTTTTCTTTATGTGAAACAAACAGGCGTCTTGCAAAGCATTGTAATTCATGAATCTTTTCTTTGTGCCTTTTCATGTTGCATCATAGTTTCTTTGTCTTATTGCTAGAACTTTTTCTTTCATGTTATGATTGAAGTACTATTATCCCAGCTTTGAATGTTTTACAAATACTTTGATCAAGTTTATGATGGTGCATGTCACCTCAAAAATTATTCTTTATTTTATCACTTACCTACTCGAGATTTTGTTTAAGGGGGGAAGGTTTGTAACATCCCAAAACTTCAATCCAAGTTTATCAAAGATCAAATCATCAAAAATTAGGATTAACAAAAACTTTTCCATATTTAAAATGAAAGCATTCATATATGTGTGTGCATTTAAAATAGGAGTTGTTTGAATTGCCATGATTGATTGATCCAATGCTTGTAAAATGTTTCTTAGGTGATTTAAACATCATCTACATCATTCCCAAAATTTTCCTAAAAGAAATCAAATAAAAAAGAATTAAAATGAAGGAATGGTCATTTGGACAAATTTAACTCTCATACCTACTTTGGCTATTCCTAGTACTCAATTCTTAACAGAAACAATTCTTGATCTTTACACCCCTTGCTAATACACATAATGAGGTACCAAGGCCCACCTTTTGATCTACTAAAAACCTTCTGTTAACTATTTTAAATGACAGTTTAAAATTGAATCTAATGCATATGCATAGATCACCCCTATTTCAAAACCCATCTAATTGAGCACCATTTTCAAAACCCTTGCAACCAGAGACTACCTAGCACTAGTGGAGATCACCCAAAAATTTTGAACTCAAAATTCAAAACTTTTTCTCTTGCAGCCATTTCATCAAACACTTGGCAGGCAGATTACAAACTAAACAAATTTCACTATTTTAAATAGTGTTCTGGCCAAACTTGTTCCCCAAATTGCCACCAAAAACCTCTCCAGTACTCCTAACCTCTCTAGCCCAGCCCCACACTGCCACGACCAAATGGTCATGGCCATTAAGGTCGAACCCCACTTGGGCACCCCACGGCGCAAGAAGCCACAACAGCCGCCAGCGCCATCCACCGTGTCCTGGAGATAGCCAGTGGTCCACCTCCACCGCCCAACCAGTCCCAGCCCAAGGACAGCGACCAGAACGACCAGGAACCGCCACGCCCCGAGCCTGTCGACCATGCCGATGCCGCCAGAGCGCCAGACTGCCCGTGTGCACAAGACGCCGACACCAGCCCGCGCCCACCGCCCGCCGACCTGGAGAACACCCCGGACACCTCCGTTCACGCCCAAATCCCCACTTCGCCGTGGACACCGCTGCCGCCAGAGCGCCACCTCACCCCGACCGCATGCCACCGCCCCTACGACCGCATTGAAGCATTAGAGCACCGCCAGGGGACCGCCCATCGATCGACATCCCCAGCCATGCCGCTAGCTCGCCGTAGCCATGTCGCCACCGTCGACCGCCCATCCCGCTGGGTCTCACCGTCGAGCCTATAAAAGGAGCCCTCCCCAGCACCAAAGACTCACACCATTCCACTCCCCTCACCTCTGAACCTCACCCACCTCTCGGAGCAAGTGGAGCAGCAGTTCGGAATTAGAGTCGAGCCGCCTGGAGAAGAAGGGTGCCGTTGATACCGGCCACCCCAAGCTCCGCCGTGACCACGCCTCGCCTCGCCGTCGTCTTCCACTTCGTTCGCCCGCATCGCCGACCCCGCTGGAGCCCTGGTACGCCCCCAGTAGACCCCCACCAAGCTGCTAGGGTTTGAGCTCGCCGGCGACCTGTCCGTCGTCGACGACGACCCTCAGCCGTATATCTAGCCTCTAATCACACGGCCCACATCGCGCGTACCATTTCGCGTTTTAAGAGCCGCTGACAAGTGGGTCCCCCTGTCAGCTGAGCCCCGTGCCGCGTAGGGCCACTGGGCCGGCCCATTTCCTTTCCCGCGCAAGCCCGTAGATTCAAATCTAGATTTTTCTTTTTAGTTCGAATATAGTTTCTGTCCAGTGTTTCAAAATTCAATTCTGTGAGTTTGACAAATCCAAATTGCATGAAACTAATTTTGTCTGAAAGGTATTGAAATGCTCTATCCAAGCCCGTTGGATTTAATTCATTTAGAGTTATAGATTTCTCCTAATAAAAATAAGAAGACATAAGCTTTTGGAACTTGAAACATTTTTGTAAAATCAACCAAGTTAGCTTTTGAGTTGATTCCAACTCTCAAAAATCACATTTCATCATATCTATCCAAATATGTAATAATATTAAGGTTTACAGGCAGTGACTTTGGACTAGTACCAAAATAATGCTATATAGGCATTTCTAGTCACTTTAAATCATTAAATTATAAACTTAAACCAAAGTCATATTAATCCAACCTTTAAATCTCATTCCCACCTTCTAGAATATGTGGTGATGACATGTGTACACATGATCCCATATTTTGGTGGTGAATATTAAATTTTAGTTAATATTTCAATGAGTAGAAATTACTTTTCCAAAATAAAAAGGTTGAAACTATTGAATTAAACTTGTGATGCTTGGGATGATAATAGATCATCAATTGTGTGGTTTAGAATACTATTTAGCCTAGTTAAGTATTGTTTGGTGATTGTGCACTCCCTATGTATTTCTAGACGATAGTACCAACCAAGCCTTCGAGGAGGAGGAGTTCTACCAAGAAGAAGAAGAAGAAAACTTCAAGCACTGCACCAACCAAGGCAAGCTATTAGTGGCAAGCTAACCCTTGCAAACATGCTTTAGGAAGCTATTGTAGCATGCTAGAATAAAACTAGATAGTTTAGTAAAGATGCCTTAAGCATACTTTGATCACACCCCCTTTAACTATTAGTACCCCAAGTCTTATTGACAAGTTTTACCTCCCTTAGTTTACACAAAGTTCTTTAATTAATTTTTGAAGGTAGCATAAAGAGTATAAAACTTGACCTACTTAGAAACCTTTAGATGTCATTCTATGGCATGAGATTGATCCCATCTCTCCACCTTAGTGAACACTCTTAACTTAGTATTTTAGAATAGATCAAAACTTGAGTCACTTTAGATGGGAACACTTGGTGAAAATGAATTGTGAAAACCTTGGAATGATGAGTCATTCTATTGAAATGATTTGACATGTGTTGAGAAACACAATGGGTTTATGATGATGAAAATGATAAGGCATGAGCCTTAACCCTTTTATAAAACTGATGGTTGGATTCGGATGCGATACCATTCCAAATTTACCGTACAACCACATTACCGGAATTGGGTAAGGCTTAGCTGGAAATTTATATGCATTAGTATTAGTTCCCTCACGGGAGAGGTTTGAGCTGAGGCTACCTCTCAATGATGTCCACCTATGCAGTGCCCAAGATGACTGATGGTCATGGTTGGGAGGCCATGCTCATAGGAGAGGTGCTTGTACTAGGGTGTGTAAAGGGAAGGTTATGTTTGATTATCTGCAAACTAAGTATGATGATTCAGGGTTATCCCTGACAGATGTATCGAATCTTGTGGTGAAAGTGTACCACCTCTGCAGAGTGTCAAACTATTCGCATAGCCGCGTCATGATTATGGACAGATTGGAATGGCCATAAGCTTCGTTGTCAGATGTTTTCTAAATAATTTGAAATGAATGATGAACTTTGACTTGACCACAATAGGGTTGTGTAGATGATAATAGCTTCCCAACCTAAGTGATTCTAGAACTTTATTTTATCTTTTCTTGCTTCAGAACTCAGCTTAGGTTTCAAACTTAACTTGATAGTTATTCTTTAAATTCAACACTTTGAATTATAACCCTTGTTAGTAGTAGTTTGCGAGTACTTAAAGAGTACTCATGGCTTTTGTCCCTGGCTATTATCATGGCCAGACTATGAAGGAGAGTATCAAGATGATGGTCAGCAGGACGGCTATGATAACTAGGACTATCTCGCCACAAGATTACTGTGCCCCTGAAGATGGACCCCACCGCTATGCTATCGTTTATTTCCGCTCCTTGTTGTATTAAAGACTGGATCATGAGATCCTTATTTGTGTAAAACCTTATGTATGGTTTGTAATGCATGATGTACTGTGATATCCAATCCGTTATGTCTCGCAAAAATGGTAATCCTGGGATTGCGAGGTATGGCAAAACGGGCATCTGGGATTAAAAATCCGGGTGTTGACAAGTTGGTATCAGAGCCATCCTGACCATAGGAGACCCTAGTTAGAATGGACGTCCAAACCAAAAATTTAGCTTCAAAACTAAAGTGAGTATTTATGAAAAATATTTCCCCTCTTACCCTTGTGAACACATTCTTTCTCAAAAATACATGTTCCTCAAAATTCTTACATTACTACTTAAAATTTGACACACTTGATCACTTCACTAATTTCCTCATCCTAAATTCTTGTAGATGGAGACTCAGTTCAGCAAGTTTTACCAGTTGGGAAACGGAGGTCAGCTGATCTTCGAGAGGGATCTGGTTTCACTGTCAGAATTACTGGGATGCCCACATCCGGAGTTTCTTGGAGCTCAACTTCCAAGACCCCCAGGAGGAGACCTACAATGGCTAGTCACCGCAGATCTTCGAGGAAGCATTGAAGCACCAACTTCTGGAAGAATTCAGTTCTCCGTGAGAGAGAACAACTGGCTAGATGGATTAGCCAGGGCAATGCATGAAGCTCTCGCATGTCTATGTGCCCTCAGCGTCAACAAGATTCAAGGAACCCGTTTTGCCCACTATGCCAGACGTGACTTCATGGGAATGCCGATGGAGATGCCAAGTCACCCAGAATTGAGGCGTCAAGTGGAGAACCTTGACTTCTTGCTTCATGACCGACAGCAGGAACTGGACAATGCCAGAGAGTTAGCCAACCAGAACCGTGCCATTGCCACCGAAGGCCCAGACTTTTCACATCGCCGTCCAAGATCGCCAGTCTCTTCGTCGCCAGCGTGCAAAGAAGGATCGCACCATCGCCCGGCTTCGCAAGAAGGTGGCCGACCTCGAGAAGACCATCAAGGAGCAGGAAGCTCAGCTTGCTGCCAAGGAACAAGATGATGAGGGAGAAGACATCCATGGAGATATGGATTCTTACCTCAGCAACGATGATGATTTTCTGGAAGAGGATGTTGTAGACTTCTACACTGATATGAAGACTCCGACTTCATCGACGATGAGTAGATGCACTAGAGCACTGTCGTAGCATGAGATGTATCATCTCATTGTATCGTAGCTTGCAGAATGGTTCTTAAAACCATCTGTTTTCCCCTTTGCTTGTTGTGGTGTGTGTTGTATCGTGTGCTTGCTTTCATGAATGACAAAGAAGTTAGTTGAAAAACCTGAGTCTAACTCAAAGTTGTAGCTTTGAAAACCCAAAACCATGAACCTTAGAATTTCCCCCTTACCCCTATATCTATCTCAATCTTCAGATGACTTGTGGAAACCAAGGAGGGAGCAGCTCATCGCAGGACCCAATGCTGCAGATCTTGCAGAATATCATCGCGGACCATGAAGCAAGCAGGGCCGAGCGTCAAGCCAACTTAGCAACATTGCAGCAGATCGCCCAAATGGCTCTCAACAACCAAGGACATGGAAATCAGGATCACCATGGATCTAAACTCAAAAAATTTCAGAACACCAATCCCCCAATCTTCAACCAATCTGAAAGCCCATTAGATGCTGATGACTGGTTACAGACCATGGAAAACAACCTCGAAGTTGCAGGAGTTGAGGAGAATGAGAAAGTCCTCTTCGCCACCCACTATCTGGCGGGAGATGCAAGAGCTTGGTGGAATAGCATCCGCAACATGAACCGTGGCCAGGTGATGACCTGGGAAGCATTCAAGGTCAAGTTCAGCCGCACCCACGTGCCGCAAGGTCTTGTCAACAGGATGAGAGATGAATTCCGTGAACTGAAGCAAGGAAGATTGACTGTAGTAGAGTACCATGACAAATTCTTGTCACTTGCCAGATATGCACCGGATAAAATCAACACGGAGGCCAAGAAGAAACAGAGATTCTTAAACGGACTACATGATGAGATGCAGACTGTCCTCGTCAACATCCGTTTCCAGGATCTTGAAGAGCTAGTCGACTCTGCCATTCAGATGGAAGGGAAGATTAACCAGGCTAACGACAACCGCAAGCGTCGTATGATGCAGCAGTCTGGATCCAGCAGTCACCAGAAGTACCGTCCTAACCCCTCACCAGGATATGCACCAAGGAACAACCGACCCCCATATTCTCGCCCAAGCTACCCCAACCGTAGCGGAGGAAATGTGAAGCCCGGAGGAAACAATCACAACTCTGGCAACGCCAACAACTTCAACCGTGCCCCTCCCAAGAGCAATAACAACAACACTGCCCCCAGAACTGGCAGCAATGCTGTACCTGTTGCAGTCAAGGACAAGTCCCAGATCACTTGTTCCGAGTGTGGAGTGAAGGGTCACTACTCCAATGAGTGTCCCAAGAAGACTGTCGCTAATGCCCCTGTGAATGCCCCAGCTCAGCAGCAGTGTCGTGTTCAACCAGGCAGGAGATTTGCCCCAGGGAACCTGCACAACCGCAACGGTCGTCTCTTCCACATGAATGTAGAAGAAGCCTAGGAAGCACCAGATGTAGTGCTGGGTATGTTTTCTGTCAACTCAGTTTTAGCAAGAGTATTTTTTGATTCTGGAGCATCGCATTCATTTGTCACCGAAGAATTTGTATGCACTAGTAAGATTCGCCCAACCAACCTGAAGCATGTCATGATAGTTCAAATCCCTGGTTCAACTACAAAAGCTAGAAAAATTTGCAAAGCTGTACCTATCAGAATACATGGGATAGATTTTTATGCCAACCTAATTATACTTGGAACCAAAGGTTTGGAAGTAGTACTAGGTATGGACTGGATGTCAAGGCATAAAGGACTGATAGACTGTGCTAAGAAAGCCATCACCATGACTAGTAGTTCTGGAGTAACAGTAGAACATATCTCCGAAACCTTACCCCGTCAATTCAAATGCAACAAGAGTGTAGCCCTGCCTACCATTGACCAAGTCAGAGTAGTCTGTGAATACCCCGACGTATTCCCGATGAATTGCCGTATGCCCCGGATAGGGATATAGAGTTCATTATCGAACTAATCCCGACCGGACCTATAGCCGAGACCCTATACCATGAACCCTCGAGTTAGTAGAACTGAAGAAGCAGTTGGATGCCATGTTAGCGACCGGCTTGATTCAGCCAAGTGCATCGCCATGGAGATCACCAGTGTTATTCGTCGACAAGAAGGATGGAGGCAACCGTCTGTGTACAGACTATAGAAAGTTGAATGATGTCACCATCAAGAACAAGTACCCCTTGCCAAAGATAGAGGATGTATTTGATCAGTTGACTGGAGCTCAGGTATTCTCAAAGATTGATCTTAGGACTGGTTATCACCAACTTAAGGTTCGTGAAACGGATATTCCGAAGACCGCCTTTACTACTCGCTATGGTTTATACGAGTATACGGTTATGTCTTTTGGATTAACCAATGCCCCTGCTTATTTCATGAATCTCATGAATAAGATCTTTATGAATTTCCTAGATAAGTTTGTAGTTGTGTTTATCAACGACATCCTTATCTACTCCAAGTCAGAAGAAGAGCATGAGCAACATCTGAGAATCATCCTAGAAACCCTGAGAGAGCATCAGTTATATGCCAAGTTCAGCAAATGTGAGTTTTGGTTGAAAGAAGTAGGATTCCTAGGACATATTGTGTCTCGAGGAGTCTCTGTTGATCCCAAAGAAGATCAAAGATGTCAAGAATGGGAAGCCCCAACCAATCAAACCCAAGTTCGTTCATTTCTCGGATTAGCGGATATTACCGCAAGTTCAGAGAAGGATTCTCGAGCATAGCCGACCAATGACCCAATTGTTGAAGAAGGACAAGAAGTTTGAATGGATGACAAGTGTGGAGCCGCCTGTGAGCTGAAGAAGAGATTGATATCAACCCCAATTTTGATCATGCCAGACATCAAGAAGCCGTTTGATGTGTATTGTGATGCATCCAAGATTGGTCTAGGATGTGTATTGATGCAAGAAGGCAAAGTCATCGTGTATCTGTCTCGACAAGCAAAGGCATGAGCAGAACTATCCGACCCATGATCTTGAGCTAGCGGTGGTTCTAGCGTTGAAGACATGGCGTCATTATTTGATGGGTAATCGCTGTGAGATTTACTCAGATCATAAGAGCTTGAAGTATATCTTCACCCAGAAGGAGTTGAATATGAGGCAAAGAAGATGGATAGAGTTAATCAAGGATTACGACCTTGACATTCACTATCACCCCGGCAAAGCCAATGTGGTAGCGGATGCTCTTAGCAGATTGTCGTGTAGGCTTAACACCATGATCAAAGAGAAGCAACCAAGTTTATATGAGGAGTTGGAGCAGTTCAGGACTGAGTTAGTTAGCAAAGGATTCCTAGCTAGCATTGAACTTCAACCCACTTTGATTAGCCAAATCAAGGAAGCCCAAAAAGGAAATGAAAGTATCGACGGAATCAAACATCGTATTGGTACAGGCAAAGTACCTGGATTCACCGAAGATGAAGAAGGTGTACTGTGGTACAAGGGACGTATATGTGTGCCATCAGATTCAGAGCAGAAGGAAATTATCATGAAGGAAGCTCATGATACTCTTTATTCTATCCACCCCGGAGGAACAAAGATGTATCCGGATTTGAAAGAGCAATTTTGGTGGCACAAGATGAAGAGAGAGATCGGAAGCTACATTGCCAAATGTGACATTTGTCAAAGAGTCAAAGCGGAGCATCAGAGACCTGCAGGATTGTTGCAACCATTGCAGATTCCGGAATGGAAATGGGATTCTGTCGGAATGGACTTTATCACCGGTTTACCTACTTCTAGTAGGGGAAATGACTCAATCTGGGTCATAGTTGATAGACTATCCAAGGTAGCCCACTTCATACCAGTCAAGACAACCTACCAGAGTGCAAAACTAGCAGAGCTGTACATTGCTAGGATTGTTAGTTTGCATGGAACCCCCAAGACCATCGACGATCGAGGAACCCATTTACTTCAAGATTTTGGCGTAAGGTTGAAGGTTTAGGAACCAAGTTGAACTTCAGCACCGCGTATCACCCGCAAACAGATGGACAGACCGAGAGTCAACCAGATCTTGGAGGATATGCTTAGAGCTTGTGTGTTGAATACGGATCAAAATGGGAAGACGCACGCCTTCGCAGAATTCTCATACAACAACAGTTATCAAGCTAGTTTGCAGATGGCACCATTTGAATTCCTATACGGAAGAAAGTGTCGCACTTTGAATTGAGTGAAGTAGGAGAAAGTCAGATCTTTGGACCCGACATTCTCCGAGAAGCAGAAGAGAAAGTTCACAAAGTTGGTGAGCACCTCAAGACCACCCAATCTAGACAGAAGAGCTATGCTGACAAGAGAAGGAGAGACCTGACTTTCAATGTCGGAGATTTCGTATATCTCAAGGTTTCACCATTGAAGGGAACCCAACGCTTTAGTCTGAAGGGAAAGTTAGCTCCCAGATATATCGGACCTTTCAAGATTCTGAACTGCCGAGGAGAAGTATCATATCAGCTGGACTTGCCTGAAGAGATGTCAGCCATCCATAATGTGTTCCATATCTCATTACTTCGCAAATGCTTGGAAGTGCCTGAGAAGACTGAAGTTTTCAAGAATATCGATCACAGAGCAGTGGAAATCAACAATGACCTGACCTATCGGGAAGTGCCCATCCGTATCGTAGAGGAAGCCTACAGAACCACCAGGACCAGAAGTATCAAGTTTCTCAAGATTCAGTGGAGCAACCATACCGAGGAGGAAGCCACTTGGGAGCGCGAGGATTACATTAGGACAGAGTTCCCAGATCTCTTTAGTTCCTAGTTTTCTTGTAAATCTCGAGACGAGATTTTGTTTAAGGGGGGAAGGTTTGTAACATCCCAAAACTTCAATCCAAGTTTATCAAAGATCAAATCATCCAAAATTAGGATTAACAAAAACTTTTCCATATTTAAAATGAAAGCATTCATATATGTGTGTGCATTTAAAATAGGAGTTGTTTGAATTGCCATGATTGATTGATCCAATGCTTGTAAAATGTTTCTTAGGTGATTTAAACATCATCTACATCATTCCCAAACTTTTCCTAAAAGAAATCAAATCAAAAAGAATTAAAATGAAGGAATGGTCATTTGGACAAATTTAACTCTCATACCTACTTTGGCTATTCCCAGTACTCAATTCTTAACAGAAACAATTCTTGATCTTTACACCCCTTGCTAGTACACATAATGAGGTACCAAGGCCCACCTTTTGATCTACTAAAAACCTTCTGTTAACTATTTTAAATGACAGTTTAAAATTGAATCTAATGCATATGCATAGATCACCCCTATTTCAAAACCCATCTAATTGAGCACCATTTTCAAAACCCTTGCAACCAGAGACTACCTAGAACTAGTGGAGATCACCCAAAAATTTTGAACTCAAAATTCAAAACTTTTTCTCTTGCGGCCATTTCATCAAACACTTGGCGGTGATTACAAACTAAACAAATTTCACTATTTTAAATAGTGTTCGCCAAACTTGTTCCCCAAATTGCCACCAAAACCTCTCCACTACTCCCCAACCCTCTAGCCCAGCCCACCTTGTACGACCAAATGGTCATGGCCATTAAGGCCAACCCACCGTGCTTACAAGAAGCCTTGGCGCCATCCACTGTCCGGAGATAGCCGGTGGTCCACCTCCACCCAACCAGTCCCAGCCCAAGGACAGCGACCAGAACAACCAGGAACCGCCCATACGAGCCTGCCGACCATGCCGCCACAGGCGCGACCGCCCCCACGTGCACAAGCCGCCGACACCAGCTTCGTGCCCACCGCCCGCCGACACGAGAACACCCCAGACACCTCCGTTCGCTGCCCAAAGCCCCACAGCCACCGCTCGCCGTGGACATAGCCGCTTCGGCCGCGTAGAGCGCCACCTTACCCCGACCTCATGCCACCGCCCCTACGGCCGCATTGAAGCACTAGAGCACCGCCAGGGGACCGCCCATCGATCGCCATCCCCAGCCATGCCGCTAGCTCGCCATAGCCATGTCGCCACCGTCGACCGCCCATCCCGCTCGGTCTCACCGTCGAGTCTATAAAAGGAGCCCTCCCCAGCACCAAAGACTCACGCCATTCCACTCCCCTCACCTCTCTGAACCTCACCCACCTCTCGCCGGAGCAAGTGGAGCAGCAGTTCGCCAGAATTGGAGCCGGAGCCGCCGCCTCTGGAGAAGAAGGGTGTCGTTGATACCGGCCACCCCAAGATCCGCCGCGACCATGCCTCGCCTCGCTGTCGTCTTCCACTTTTTTCGCCCGCATCGCCGACCCCGCTGGAGCCCTGGTACGCCCCCAATAGACCCCCACCGAGCCGCTAGGGTTCGAGCTCGCTGGCGACCTGTCCGTCATCGACCCTCAGCCGTAGATCTAGCCTCTAATCGCACGGCCCACAACGCGCGTACCGTTTCGCGTTTTAAGAGCCGCTGACAAGTGGGACCCCTGTTACTGAGCCCGTGCAAGATAGCGCCACCGGCCGGCCCATTTCCTTTCCCGCGCAAGCCCATAGATTCAAATCTAGATTTTTCTTTTTAGTTAGAATATAGTTTCTGTCAAGTGTTTCAAAATTCTATTCTATGAGTTTGACAAATCCAAATTGCCTGAAACTAATTTTGTCTGAAAGGTATTGAAATGCTCTATCCAAACCCGTTGGATTTAATTCATTTAGAGTTATAGATTTCTCCTAATAAAAATAAGAAGACAGAAGCTTTTGCAACTTGAAACATTTTTGTAAAATCAACCAAGTTAGCTTTTGAGTTGATTCCAACTCTCAAAAATCACATTTCATCATATCTATCCAAATATGTAATAATATTAAGGTTTACAGGCAGTGACTTTGGACTAGTACCAAAATAATGCTATATAGGCATTTCTAGTCACTTTAAATCATTACATAATAAACTTAAACCAAAGTCATATTAATCCAACCTTTAAATCTCATTCCCACCTGTTAGAATATGTGGTGATGACATGTGTACACATGATCCCATATTTTGGTGGTGAATATTAAATTTTAGTTAATATTTCAATGAGTAGAAATTACTTTTCCAAAATAAAAAGGTTGAAACTATTGAATTAAACTTGTGATGCTTGGGATGATAATAGATCATCAATTGTGTGGTTTAGAATACTATTTAGCCTAGTTAAGTATTGTTTGGTGATTGTGCACTCCCTATGTATTTCTAGACGATAGTACCAACCAAGCCTTCGAGGAGGAGGAGTTCTACCAAGAAGAAGAAGAAGAAAACTTCAAGCACTGCACCAACCAAGGCAAGCTATTAGTGGCAAGCTAACCCTTGCAAACATGCTTTAGTAAGCTATTTTAACAAGCTAGAATAAAACTAGATAGTTTAGTAAAGATGCCTTAAGCATACTTTGATCACACCCCCTTTAACTATTAGTACCCCAAGTCTTATTGACAAGTTTTACCTCCTTAGTTTACACAAAGTTCTTTAATTAATTTTTGAAGGTAGCATAAAGAGTATAAAACTTGACCTACTTAGAAACCTTTAGATGTCATTCTATGGCATGAGATTGATCCCATCTCTCCACCTTAGTGAACACTCTTAACTTAGTATTTTAGAATAGATCAAAACTTGAGTCACTTTAGATGGGAACACTTGGTGAAAATGAATTGTGAAAACCTTGGAATGATGAATCATTCTATTGAAATGATTTGACATGTGTTGAGAAACACAATGGGTTTATGATGATGAAAATGATAAGGCATGAGCCTTAACCCTTTTATAAAACTGATGGTTGGATTCGGATGCGATACCATTCCAAATTTACCGTACAACCACATTACCGGAATTGGGTAAGGCTTAGCTGGAAATTTATATGCATTAGTATTAGTCCCCTCACGGGAGAGGTTTGAGCTGAGGCTACCTCTCAATGATGTCCACCTATGCAGTGCCCAACATGACTGATGGTCATGGTTGGGAGGCCATGCTCATAGGAGAGGTGCTTGTACTAGGGTGTGTAAAGGGGAGGTTATGTTTGATTATCTGCATACTAAGTATGATGATTCAGGGTTATCCCTGACAGATGTATCGAATCTTGTGGTGAAAGTGTACCACCTCTGCAGAGTGTAAAACTATTCGAATAGCCGCGTCCGCGGTTATGAACAGTTGGAATGGCCATACTGTTTCGTTGTCAGATGTTTTCTAAATAATTTGAAATGAATGATGAACTTTGACTTGACCACAACAGGGTTGTGTAGATGATAATAGCTTCCCAACCTAAGTGATTCTAGAACTTTATTTTATCTTTTCTTGCTTCAGAACTCAGCTTAGGTTTCAAACTTAACTTGATAGTTATTCTTTAAATTCAGCACTTTGAATTATAACCCTTGTTAGTAGTAGTTTGCGAGTACTTAAAGAGTACTCATGGCTTTTGTCCCTGGCTATTATCATGGCCAGACTATGAAGGAGAGTATCAAGATGATGGTCAGCAGGACGGCTATGATAACCAGGACTATCTGCCACAAGATTGCCTCGTGCCCCCTAAAGATGGACCCCACCGCTATGCTATCGTTTATTTCCGCTGCTTGTTGTATTAAAGACTGGATCATGAGATCCTTATTTGTGTAAAACCTTATGTATGGTTTGTAATGGATGATGTACTGTGATATCCAATCCGTTATGTCTCGCAAAAATGGTAATCCTGGGATTGCGAGGTATGGCATAACGGGCATCTGGGATTAAAAATCCGGGTGTTGACAGTAACCCCCCGCTGTAGGCTATGGGGATGGTAGGGATTGGATGAGATCGTTCATGTAATGGCATCAGATTGTTAGGGCATGGTGCCTAGTATCTTTTATTAGTGCTTTATGACTTTGTTGCGACTTGTTGTGCTTAATGCTTGTCACTAGGGCCCGAGTGCCATGATTTCAGATCTGAACAAGTTATTGATTCATTATGATAGTATTGTTTTTGGTCTTATCTGCAAGTTGTATACACACGTTGATGTCCGGAACCTATGGCCCGGCGATGTAAATCGGGATAACCGGAAGGGAATGGCTTTGATGTGAGGATCACATGTGTTCACGGAGTGTTAATGCTTTGCTCCGGTGCTCTATTAAAAGGAGCACCTTAATTGCCAGTAGTTCCCTAGAGGTCCCGCTACAAACGGGCTGGCAGGACAAAAGATGTTGTGCAAGTTCTCATTGCGAGCACGTATGACTATATATGGAACACATGCCTAGGATTGTATAGTACTTGGATGCTTTATCTTATTTATCTGCAATTGCCCTATGTTTCGATTGCTATGTGAATTGTCTTGTCCATGCAACGCCCGTCCATCCATCCCTATGCCTACCGCACTCGAATCCCACTGTTACCACTTTTGTTACTACTGTCTTTGCGTGGAAAAGACTAAAGGCAAACTGAAATAAAGAAGGAAGCAAGCAAACATGTACCAGATCTAATTGCAAACGGTGTATCAATGCTTAGAAACAAGGCCTAGGGATCATACTTTCACTAGTGAACACTCTCATATAAATATATTCTCTTCATGATACTACTCTTAACTACTCTCCGGTTGAACACTCTAATTGATGGTAGGGCTATAACAGCACACCTCAATGTTCATCTTTCCCATCTAGAAACCCCACACTGTCACCTTGAGTACTAGATGAGTCCAACAAACACCACAATTTCATAAAGACATCCAACTCCAAATATAACTCATAACAAGTATTTTTAATCTCTAGCCTAAGTGCCACCATGGTGTGCACGCTGTCACTTTCGCACACATGGGGAGAGCAGAGATCTATTAAAGCACTTGAGTAGCAAGGTAGATCTATAGATTACAAGCTCATGCTCACAATATGATCATGCATAGAGAGAGAGATGAACACATAGCTACCGGTAGAACCCTTAGCCTCGAGAGAGAACTACTCCCTCCTCATCATGGGAATCAGAAATGGTGATGGAGATGGTGGTGGAGATCGATGGAGATGGCTCCGGGGGCACTTCCCTTGTAAATAAGAAGATTGCTGAGATGCTTGTTGTCTGCTTGCCTTGTCATTTTGATATGGGGATTCTTCCGTATCATCAGGCAAGGGGTACCCTGTTGGCTGTTCTCTATGATACACATGTACTTACGATGACAAGAACTTACCTGTGACTAAACTTGAGTAGCATGAGGAGCGGCCCTCGTATTCAAGGGACATGAGATTTCTAACTTATACTTCGTCAAGCATGTACACCATAGTTTGTTTACTTTAACCTTAATCACTTCAAGATGCTTATGATAGGGGCAATGAGAGCTGAAAGCTATTAAGTACCATAATTTTTGGAAGCTCTTTATGAAACTTGAATCTCTGCTTCCTTCTATGAAGGCCTTTCTTCCACTTATATATTGAGTCTGCACCTTCTATCTTTATGCACCTACTTTGAGAGCATAGTGGCCATTCTTAGTTCTATGTGCATTGTCCCAATACTAGTTGATTGATGCATAACTTGATATTGCTTGTTTTAAACTATTGTATCTAGTCACTCTTATGAACTTTGAAGGTGTCCTATGCATTTATATTTGCTACTCTATTGAGGGACAAGCTGAATACTATTATGCTATGTTTTCTTTATGTGAAACAAACAAACGTCTTGCAAAGCATTGTTATTCATGAATCTTTTGTTTGTGCCTTTTCATGTTGCATCATAGTTTCTTTGCTTATTGCTAGAACTTTGTCTTTCATGTTATGATTGAAGTACTATGATCCCAGATTCGAATGTTTTACAAATACTTTGATCAAGTATTTGATGGTGCATGTCACCTCAAAAATTATTCTTTTTATCACTTACCTACTCGAGGACGAGCAGGAGTTAAGCTTGGGGATGTTGATACATTGCAAATGTATCTATAATTATTGATGTTCCATGCTTGGTTTTATCCACTTTCTTGTGTTTTGTTCCAACTTTGGAGTACTTTTCATATGATTTCTTGGACTAACCTATTAACAAGAGCCACAATGCCAGCTGCCTGTTTTCTGCTGTTTTTGGTTCCAGGAAAGTCAAAAAATGAATATTCTCGGAATTGTACGGGACAAAAGCCAAAGTGCCTATTTTTCCGGATGTCATCAAGTGCCAGAATAAGAGATGGAGAGGGGCCAGGGGGCCACCACACCACAGGCCACGGCCAGGCTGGCCGCGCCAGAGGTGGTGTGGCTCCGGCACCCTCGGCCTCTCCTTCCGCCTATATATTGCCCTCGACGAAAACCCTAAGTGCCCGATCAAAATCCACGAAGAGTATGTGGCCGTCATCTCCATCCCTAGATTGGGAGGGATCTGAAGCTCTTCCGGCACTCACGGGAGGGGAATTCACCCTGGAGGCCTTCTACATCACCATGCAAGCCTCCGGTGTGATGCGTGAGTAGTTCATCCTTGGACTACGGATCCATGTAGTAGCTAGATGGCTGGTTCTCCTCCTTTGTGCTTTCATGTCTAGATCTTGTGAGATCCGTTCATGATCAAGATCATCTATTTGTAATTCTGCATGTTGTGGTTATGGGAACTGATGGATATTGATATGCTATTTCAGATTGATTATTGATTCTATCATGTCTTTGTTATTTGTGATCTTGCATGCTTTCCATTGTTAGTAGCTATCTTGGCCGAGTAGATGCTAGCAACTCCAAGAGTTAGTATTTATGCTCGATAGTGGGTTCATGCCTCTGTAATGGGGAAGTGATGAAATCTCTAAGGTACTAGATGTGCTATTGCTACTAGGAGAAAACAACAATCCTTTGTTCATAGAACAATCGTATTGTTTACTTTACACAGTTAAAAAGCAATAATATGTTGCTTGCAACTTAATCTGGAGGGTTCGATGATAACCAAGGTGGATTATTAGTCATAGATGCAGTTGGATGGCGGTCTATGTATAATGTTGTAATGCCCAATCAAGTCTCAAAGGAGTCAAGATGATTAGTATATGCATGTATTGCTTTCTCGGTGTTTGTCAATTGCCCCGCTGTAATTTGTTCACCTAGCATGTTATCTATCTAAGGAGAGCCACCTCTAGTGAACTATGGATCCCGGTCCTTTTCTTTACATACAATCTACAACTGTTTACTTCTTTGTGTTTACTTTCTGCAAATTATTACTTATTTCCATTCGATACGTTTAATCCCTTTTTACCGCAAAACACGGTGATATTGACAACCTCATCGCAAGTTGGGGACAAAGATATGTGGTTGTGTTGTGCAGGTCTCCATGTTGCTACTAGCACCGGTAGTGCGCCCTGCCAGAGCTCGGCTAGTAACACCTTTGGGGTGTTTCCTTGCTCCTACTGGTTCGATTAAACCTTGGTTTCATAACTGAGGGAAACTTGTTGTTGTGCTCATCATACCTTCCTCTTGGGATTCCCAATGAGCTCTACATCAACACCGCCATCAAGCATTTTTCTGGGCGCCGTGCATTGAGCCATCAAGCATTTTTCTGGCGCCGTTGCCGGGGAAGCCACCAGAAAATAGCTTGATGTCTACGCACTTCTATTCTTGTAGACAGTTGTTGGGCCTCCAAGTGCAGAGGTTTGTAGAACAGCAGCAAGTTTTCCCTTAAGTGGATTACCCAAGGTTTATCGAACTCAGGGAGGAAGTGGTTAAAGGTATGCCCTCTCAAGCAACCATGCAATCAAGATACAAGAAGTCTCTTGTGTCCCTAACACACCCAATACACTTGTCACGTGTATAGGTGCACTAGTTCGGCGAAGAGATAGTAAAATACATGTGGTATGGATATAAGACAACGGTGCTACAAAATAGCTTGATGGCGTGAAAGAGACTAAAGGCAAACTGAAATAAAGATAGCAGCAAGCAAACATGTAACATATCTAGTAGCAAACTTTGTATCAATGCTTAGAAACAAGGCCTAGGGATCATACTTTCACTAGTGAACACTCTCATATAAATATCTTCTTTTCATTATACTACTCTGAACTACTCTCCGGTTGAACACTCTAATCGATGGTAGGGCTATAACATCACACCTCAAAGTCCATCTTTCCCATCTAGAAAACCCCACACTGTCACCTTGAGTACTAGATGAGTCCAACAAACACCACAATTTCATAAAGACATCTAACTCAAATATAACTCATAACAAGTATTTGTAATCTCTAGCCTAAGTGCCACCATGGTGTGCATGCTGTCACTTTCACACACATGGGGAGAGCAGAGATCTATTAAAGCACTTGAGTAGCAAGGTAGATCTATAGATTACAAGCTCATGATCACAATATGGTCATGCATAGAGAGAGAGAGATGAACACATAGCTACCGGTAGAACCCTTAGCCTCGAGAGAGAACTACTCCCTCCTCATCATGGGAATCAGCAATGGTGATGGAGATGGTAGTGGAGATCGATGGAGATGGCTCCAGGGGCACTTCCCCATCCCGGCAGGGTGCCAAAACAGAGACTTTCTGTCCCCTGAATCTCCCCTTCGGTGGCGGTGGCTCTGCGGAACTTTTCGTGGACTTCTGATTGACGATTTAGGGTTTCTGCCTCGGGAGGCTCTTATAGGAAAAAGAGGCAAGGTCGGCGGCCGGCCAGGGGGCCCACACCATGCCCTGGCGCGGCCTGGACTGGCCCGCGCCAAGGGGGGTGTGTCCACCCTGTGGCCCCTCTCCGACACTCCTTCTGGCTCCATTAGTCTTTCGGGAAAATAATAACTTTGGCTTTTGTCCGGTCCAATTCCGAGAATATTCATTTTCTGACTTCCTGGAACCAAAAATAGCAGAAAACAGGCAACTGGCACTATGGCATCTTGTTAATAGGTTAGTCCATGAAATCATATGAAAAGTACTCCAAAGTTTGAACAAAACAAAAGAAAGTGGATAAAACCAAGCATGGAACATCAAAAATTATAGATACATTTGCAATGTATCAGACCTTCAAGCCATCATGCAGTCATGTGCCGGATATGGGTGTCACGTGATTGATTTGACCAGCTACGAAACTCCTTTCTTCACCCACGTGGACACTCCGCCTCTTCCTCCAGAAGAATCAGCAGAAGTTTCCGACGATGACCACACCGTTTCAGATGTGGACATCTCAGAACGATACCAAGGCGGTGTATCCAGCGAACCGGCAACTCCTTCCTCTCCTGCATCATAGATTACCAGAAATATTTGTATTATTCTAAAAAACATGATGGGCCTGTAAATATGCAGTACTATGATTTTGCTAGTGCTAAGCTTTTGATATATTCAGCACCTTTGGCTTTAAATATTTATGTGCCTGAAATGTTTACATAAGCACTTGTATTTTTTCGTCTATACTTATCGTTTATCTGGCTTTCCGCCTCGTCCCTTTCGTGAGCCAGCTAAACCTTCTGCCGGAAACTTTGCCAAGCAACGGAGTTCAATTGCTAAAGCAGTTTAAACTCGAAAACAAAGCCGACTTCCAATACCAACAATTCACTACTCGGAAAATGCCCGCATTCAGCAATCAGACAAATAACCAAAGTAAAGACTAGAAACGTTTAGAGTTATACCCGAGGGTAGCAATTTTAGAATCGGAAATCTAAACCAGAACGGACATGAGCATAAAGTACTTTCAAGCATTCTGGGATTTTCGACTATGTCATGATCATTTGGAAATAAGATGGTAAAAACTTCTCAGAAAAAATTGAGGCAACCAAAACTTTTATTTCTCACAGAACATGTACATATATATGATTACAAAGAAGGATAAACTAAGAATAAAAAGGACGTAGCTGAGCAATATTCCACGGTCTGTCTAACTCATCCGGATTTGTACTGCCTCCAGCTGTCTTTCTCTTCTTAGTAGCAGGTCTTTCTTTGACTGGCCTCATGTCAGTTAAGTAATACGAACCATTGTGCAATACTCGACTAACTAAAAAGGACCCTTCCCATACTGGGGAAAGTTTGTGCTTTCTTTGTTGCACAAGCCGGAGAACCAAATCGCCTTTATTGAAAGATCTGTTTCTGACTCTCTGGCTATGATACTTGCGTAACTTCTGTTGATAGGCTATTGATCTCATTTCAGCAACGACACGAACTTCTTCGACTAAGTCAAGATCATTTTGTCAAGAAATCTCGGCATCCTCTTCAATATACGCGACCACTCTAGGAGAAGCGTGAATTAAATCACTAGGAAGAGCTACTTCTGCACCATAGACCAAGAAGAAAGATGTGTATCCGGTTGACCTGTTCGGAGTCGTTCGTAAACTCCATATTACAGAGGGTAATTCCTCTGCCCAAGCCCCCGCAGCACGTCGTAGTGGTGCTTCGAGTCTCGGTTTTAGGCCTTGTAGGATTAAACCATTTGCTCTTTTGACTTGTCCGTTAGCTTGTGGATGTGCAACTGACGCAATGTCAAGCCGAATATTTTGCTCATTGCAGAATTCGGCCAATTCTCCCATAGAGAAGTTACTCCCATTGTCCGTGATAATGCTATGCGGATAACCATACCGGATTAAAACATCCGCGACAAATCTTTTGGCTGTTGCTCCATCACAACTAGTGACAGGTTTAGCCTCAATCCATTTGGTGAATTTATCCACCATCACTAAGAGGTGAGTAAATCCACTTGGATCCCGTTTAAATGGTCCTACCATATCAAGCCCCCAGACCACAAAGGGCCATGTTATAGGTATTGTTCGCAACTGATCAGCCAGAACATGAGCTTGTTTGGCGTACTTTTGCCAGCCTTTGCACGTCTTGAATATTCGTTTGGCATCTGCCTGAGCTGTAAGCCAGAAAAATCCATGTCTAAAAGCTTTTGCCACTAAAGATTTGGCTGCAGCATGGTGACCACACTTGCCTTCATGGATTTCCCTTAAGATTTTCACTCCTTCCGGAGATACACAGCGCTGAAAAATCCCAGAAACACTCCGCTTATAGAGCTCACCTTTAACTATAGTATAGGCTTTTGCTCGTCCGATGATCTGCCGGCTCAGCACCTCATCTTTGGGTAATTTGCCATCTACCAGATAGTCTAAGTAGGGTTGAGTCCAGCTGGGAATTACAGCTAGAACTGCTATTAGAGGTGAGTCGGATTTGGCCGGATATTCCTCATCTACTCCCTTTATCGAGGGAACTTTAAGGTGCTCCAGAAAAGCGCCATCCGGGACCTCTTTCCGTGCAGAGCCTATCCAAGATAATGCATCTGCTTCCTCATTTTCTGCTCGAGGGATGTGTTGAACCTCAAACCCTTCGAACGATTTAGATAGATCATCCACGACAGCTTTATACGCTGCCATGTGCTTATTTGCATTACAAATATCCAACACTTGTTGAGAAACAAGATCCGAATCTCCGTAACACATCAAACGTCAGATGCCAATATCCTTAGCAATCCGGATTCCATGCAGCAGTGCTTCATACTCGGCAATATTGTTTGTCGCTGTGAAGTGGATCTGCAACACGTATAGAACTTTATCTCCTTGGGGTGATTTGAGCACCACGCCAGCCCCCGAGCCCCCTCGAGCCTTAGACCCATCAAAATAGAGGGTCCAATATTCCGACTCAGGGAGGATCATGTTCTCCTTCGTCTCTGTCCAATCAACGACAAAGTCAGCAAGGATCTGGGATTTGATTGCTGTTCGAGGTTTATACTCAATATCAAAAGCTGAAAGCTCTATGCCCCATTTGGCGACGCGTCCTATGGCGTCACTGTTGTTGATTATATCTCTCATGGGAGCTGTGCTCACCACGGTAATTGGATGCTCCTGAAAATAGTGTCGTAACTTACGAGATGCTAGAAAAACACCGTAAGCCAACTTTAGATAGTGCGGATACCGCTGTTTTGACTCTGTCAGGACTTCACTGACAAAGTAAGTCGGACGCTGCACCAGGTGCTCCTAATTTTCCCCCGGTCTTATTGGGTCCGCAGCATAGAAAACAAAAAATTTCCTACGATGAGAACTATATGCCAAGATCTATCTAATAGATACAGAGCAACGGGTGGACATACATCCATGGAGAACTTACCCTTGAAGACAACGAGCTTTGTTAACGAGTAGGAACTCATGGTTGATGTAGTCGTACACTTGCCGATCTCAAGATCGTGAGGAACTCCGAGCGCCGCAACTCAGCAGTGCATCCGCACTCGCACACACGTTCAAGCCACCGGACAACCTCCACCTCCTCGCTCCAGCGATCCAGTGGAAGCAGCAACTCCTTCCAGACAAAATGCCACCGGGAACATGTATCTCGCTAATCCGAGACCATGGGGGAATAATTCTAGAGGGGGAGAGAGATCCTTCACAAGGAGGTGTGAGAATGAAGGAGGGAATGGGTGGCCTTTTATAGGAGGAGGGGGGTGCCCCCTCTCTCCATGGCCGGCGCATGGGGGGTGACCCCTCACCTCCCCCATTCATGTGGTGGTAACCCCTCCACATTAAAATGCCTCTTCACATTCCCTTTTAAAGTCTCCACTTTAAATGCATTAAATTTCTCCAAATTTAATGCTCTCCCATTTAATAAAACTCTTTTTATTAAATTTATTCAGAATTTTGTTAATTACTTTAATTAACAAACATTCACATATAGCCCCTTGCAATATTTCAATATCACATGCAGAACCACCTTCTGCAATTTCACCCGAAACAATTTCCGGTTTTTATTGAAACAATTCCTGCACTTTGCAATTCTTTCGTCTGAAACATATATGCTCCAAAATGGTGTCCGGTAACTCTTAAGTGTGCCACCCTACGGTTCACGAATAATGCAGACATGATCAAGACGGCCTTTCTATCGTGAGGTAAGTCCACCAAGGTCCAAACCTGGTTTTCGTACATGGATTCCATCTCGGATTTCATGGCTTCTAGCCATTTGTTAGAATCAGGGCTAATCATCGCTTCTTCATACGTCGCAGGGTCATCTATTTCATCAATCATGAAATTCATAACAGGATTGCCGTACAGTTCAGGAGCTGCACGTGTCCTGCTTGACCTGCGAGGTTCGGTAGTGTCCTCTTTCGGAGTTTCATGATCAATATCATTAGCTCTCTCTTCATTAGGTGAAGTCAACTCCGAAACAACTTCTAGAGCTGTGCTACTCTCCATTTCATGAAGAGAAGGTTCAATAACCTCTTCGAGTTCTACCTTCCGACTACTCACACCTTTCGCGAGAAACTCCTTCTCAAGAAAGGATCCATTCTTGGCAACAAAGACCTTGCCCTCGGATCTGTGATAGAAGGTATACCCAATCGTTTCCTTAGGGTATCCTATGAAGACGCATTTTTCCGCTTTGCGTTCGAGTTTATCCGGTTGAAGTTTCTTCACATAAACATCGCATCCCCAAACTTTAAGAAATGACAGCTTAGGTTTGTTTCCAAACCATAATTCATACGGTGTCTTTTCAACGGATTTAGATGGTGCCCTATTTAAAGTAAATGCAGCGGTTTCCAGTGCATAACCCCAAAATGACAGTGGCAAGTCAGTCAGAGACATCATAGATCGAACCATATCCAATAAAGTACGATTACGACGTTCTAACACACCATTACGTTGTGGTGTTCCGGCAGGCGTGAGTTGTGAAACTATTCCACAGTCTTTCATATGTGTGCTAAACTCGTAACTAAGATACTCTCCTCCACGGCCGGACCGCAGAAATTTGATCTTTATGTTATGATGATTTTCCACTTCATTCTGAAATTCTTTGAACTTTTCAAAAGTTTCAGATTTGTGTTTCATCAAATAGATATACCCATATCTACTCAAATCATCCGTGAAAGTAACAAAATAACGATATCCACCTCGCGCCGACACACTCATTTGTCCACACACATCAGTATGTATGATTTCTAATAAATTTGTCGCCCGTTCCATTGAACCGGAAAACGGCGTTCTAGTCATCTTGCCCATAAGGCATGGCTCACATGTATCAAATGATTCAAAATCAAGTGATTCCAAAAGTCCATCAGAATGGAGTTTCTTCATGCGTTTAACGCCAATATGACCTAGACGGCAGTGCCACATATATGTAGATATATCATTATCAAGTTTAATCCTTTTAGCATCAACATTATGAATATGCGTAATACTACTATCGAGATCCAACAGAAATAAACCATTCAACACAGGTGCATGACCATAAAAGATATTATTCATATAAATCGAACAACCATTGTTTTCAGACTTAAATGAATAACCACTTTGCATCAAACACGATCCGGATACAATGTTCATGCTCAGTGCAGGCACCAAATAACAATTATTTAGGTTTATAACTAATCCTGACGGCATATGGAGAGGCAGCGTTCCAACGGCGATCACATCAACTCTTCATCCATTGCCGACCCGCATCGTGACCTCATCCCTTGCTAGTTGTAAACATTACGCAGCCTCGAACGGAGTTACATATATTAGCAACTGATCCCGTATCAAATACCCAGGTGCTACTGTGAGTACTAGTCAAGTACAGATCAATAACATGTATATCACATATACCTTTGTTTGCCTTGCCGGCCTTCTTGTCCGCCAAATACTTGGGGTAGTTGCGCTTCCAATGGCCAGTCCCCTTGCCTACTTAGCACTCGGTGTCAGACTTAGGGCCAGCTCGGGGTTTCTTTTCAGGCGCGGCAATAGACTTGCCACCCTTCTTTCCCTTGTGCTTGCCTTTCTTGTCCTTCTTGAAACCGGTGGTCCTATTGATCATCAACACTTGATGTTCTTTCCTAATCTCCACTTCTGCAGTCTTAAGCATTGTGAAGCTCGGAAGAGACTTCTTCATGCCCTGCATATTATAGTTCATCAAGAAGCTCTTGTAGCTAGGTGGTAGAGATTGGAGAACACGATGTATGCCTAAGTCAATGGGAATCGTTATTCCCAAGGACGCAAGCTTATCGGCGTACCCAGACATTTTGAGTACATGCTCACTAACGGAGCTGTTTTCCTCCATCATGCAGCTAAAGAACTTTTCTGTAGCATTATAACTCTCTACGGCAGCATGGGTATCGAAAATCATTTTCAATTCTCCCATGGTATCAAAGGCATTACCATTTTCGAATGCTTTAAGCTGGCTCTAGCCCATACGGTATGTCGCAATGAACTAAGTTGTGGTCCTCTGACGAGTTATATATCGTTCTTTTCCTCGTCGGGGCATCGAGGAGCTGGTGGGGGCCTAGCGCGCATCTAGCACATATTGCTTTTGTGTGTAGTAGTGAGGAGAATCCTCAAATTCATAGCCAGTTGGTAAAGTTGCTACCATTCATGACAAGTTTCTCTTTCTCCATGAACACATTGAAATTAAAAGCAGGTGGTGCCATCTACAACAGAATTTGTAAAGTATATTTAGACTAAGTTTATGATAGATTGAGTTCAACTAATCCAAATTACTAATGAACTCCCACTAAAAAACGACATCCCTCGTGTCCTTTTGGTGATTACATGAACCAAATCCACTACACCAAGTCCGATCATCACGTGAGTCGGTGTAGCTTCAAAGGCGAGCATCTATATGGGCATCATATCAACTATATGACTCATGCTTAACCTTTTGGTCCGTGTTCGAGGCCGTATGCATACATGCTAGGCTCGTCAAGTAAGAACCTTAGTATTTGCGTGTGCAAAACTGTCTTACACCCGTTGTATGAAAGCGTAGAGTTGAGAACACCTGATCATCACGTGATGCCCCAAAACACGATCCACAAAACGGTGCATACTTAAGGAAGAACACATTTTATCTTGATATCTAAATGAGGGATCATCTTATAATGCTACCAAAAGCGCCAAACTAGCAATATAAGATGCTAATGTGTGAAGTGAGGTGATATGGTCCATGCATTTGATCTCTATCATTTGCATCGTGGTATGATCTCTATCATTCCTTTGTGTGTAAGGCCAAGGTCTATGGAACTTACACATTAACTAGACCAGTACATCTACTTACAACAATACCATATCAATACACTAGCCCAGCAACGATCTAAACTAGACGCCTCTAATTTATCAATTGCAAGTTTTACGTGGCTTAGGGCTTTCGGAGATAGAACCGGTCTTACCTACGAACATGAACCACAACGAGGATAACCAAGTTATTACCAACTCGTTGTAAATCAGACCTGGATGAAGGAGGGAATGGGTGGCCTTTTATAGGAGGAAGGGGGGGGTGCCCCCTCTCTCCATGGCCGGTGCATGGGGGGGGGCTGACCCCCTATACTTGTGGGTTTCACTTCCCTCGGAAATACTGCGATACACCCCCTATACTTGTGGGTCATCACCTCCCTAGCCGGAATCCAGGTCTCATCAAGAAGAACGAGAGGGATGTCACTGGCGTAGAGGATGCAATCGACGACGATCGTCTCGCCGATTCCGATTCTTGCAGATTCCGCTTGGAACATAGATCTGAAGCTCACTTGCCCCATGGTGGGCGCCAACTAATGTCAGATTAAGGATGGGTATGCCATGAGGGGGTCCACGAGGCGTGCGGAAGAGAGGGGTGCGAGTTGTACGGTGTTCCGGGACGGTGAGCACACAAGTTTACCCAGGTTCGAATCTGCCGACGGTGGATGGATCCTACTCCTGCTAGCAATCCAGTAATACCTAGAGCTAGAATATGGGTTACAAGGGTTGAGATTGTAGACTATTGTTGGGTGACCTAAAGGCTGGACCCTAGGACGTCTTATATAGGTATCCGACCTAGGGTTTACAGGAGAGACTTATCCGGCTACGACTAAGAGTCGGTTACAGAGTACATCTTGGACTACAAGTAACTATACATGCCTATGTCGGTAAGTCTTCCGGCCTTCCCGTATCTGGACTGGACTCTGTCTCTTCTCCTTGACTGGGCCGCTCGTTGTGACACCCCCGGGATCAGGGTTAAACAAATCTAGACCTTAGCCTGACATAAGCTTAACCTAGAGCTCGAGGATATCCAGTGAGAAATCGGTAACACAACAGTAACCCTGCGACACAAAAATTATTAGAGAAAGCTCATAACTGAGCGAAGAACCAAAATATTACAAGTAGAGGTCACTGACCACAAGCATCAAACAACGGAAGGCAAATTATGCCATAAAGTATAGCAAACTTAACAAATGGCCTAAGAGGCCTCAAGCATAACGATGACGTCCCAACCCATAGATTCCAGCCTACCGGCCGGGAACCCCAAGCTACTCATCGGTGTCGATGTTGTACGGAACTCATCTTCAAGGGAACACTTACTCTGAAAGTATCAACAAAGCAAGGGTGAGTACATGGTGTACTCCGCAAGACTTATGGCTAGTGGGGTTATTTTACATAAAGCCATCTTTGTTTATAAAACAAGAGGGAGAAGAAGCTCGTCTATTCAGAATATTTTAAAAGGGGATAAGAGAGCGACATCTCTAAAGAATTGATCATCATCTTGATATCCACCAAAGTAATCATCATATCACAACTAGGATCACCCCTCGTACCCATGAGGAAGCATCCTTAATAAACATTAGTTGCCAAGTTTTACAGTTAGGTTATAGTTCTCTATGATCTCACGTTCATTCCCAAGTCGTCCACACCCGTGGACATGGCTTTTCAAAAAGATTTAACCCTGCAGGGGTGCATAATTTTACCCACACGTACTAACCGACTCTTAATGCCAGTACATTCGCCCTCTTCCTTGGAAGGCCGGCAGAGGGTGGTTAGACACGACCTTTACCTTGCTTTCGCCGAGACCATCAGTCACGCCCTAAGGATGGTTCCGCCGTAACGGGTCAAATCCCGAAGCCGGTCCCTAGAGATATGTGTCAAGGTTGGTTTACCAAGGGCGCCATCTACCCCAAGCAACCTCGGCCACGCTTACCTACCTGTTATGATGCACCTTCACCCGCCAAATCTTTCAAAATGTTTTCTATGCATATGTCGAATGGAACGCCGAACTATGTGACTCATGGAATCTACTAGGCAAGTTAGTTAGTCGAGAGATCCCCATAAACCCCATATGGTTGTATGCTCGTCTTGGTTCTGAGGGCAAGAACTCGGGTCCTAATGGTGGTGAGCATGGGACTATAAAAACCACATCCCACCGTGGCCTCCCATACAAGCCTGAGCATGTTTAACCTTTACCACTGATCTCACCTCATCAATATGCCTCGTTCTCCTGTCATACTAGATTCTCTGCATCTGATACATCATCTGGATGAACCAGCACTGATAGCTAAGCATGACTAAGCAAGACATAGATAATAGCTCTAGCAGTGCACACAAGCCAGACCTGGTTATGCTAGGAGCAGTGGATCAGGTAATATAAGCTCAAAGGGAGTAATGCAACAGATAGGATACTCTATCTATCGATAAAAGACCACAATAGAATCGTATGCATCTGGGAAAGAATGAAATACTTTCGAAATCATAGGATTGTATAATGGTGGGGCTATGCTTGCCTTGTTTGTTGATACCCAGATATAGATCTTCGGAAGCATTGTACTTGACTTGGTTATAGTTGGTCAAGTATTGTTCGTCGGTCTTCGATGGTGTTGACCTCGGTCTTCGATCTTGATCTCGATATCGTATTCTACCGGAAAGAAGCACACACCAGAAAGAAAGGGGAAACAACAATCAACACATGGAATCGATGCAATGCTCAAGCAAGGATGATGATATGACAAGTTAAATTGTATTGAAATGAAACCCTAAATCTTGCTTGGCAATTTAAGCGGGATCCGAAGGGTCCAAACCCTAATACAGGCGAGACCCCGGAATCACCTACGGGGGTTCATTTAGTTCTCTAATTAAACTTGCAATTTAAGTTGTTGAACAATGCATGCTTTTGATGCTAAAATGTAGATCTTGTTTCTCTGAACATTTTGATATAATATACAAATTTTTCTAAGTTCTAAATAATTACTTATTGATTTTACAATATTAAACCTTTTTCTGAAATTATTAAAACAATTATAAAAAGGTTTACTGGGTCAGCACAGGTGGAGGCTGACATCACCATGGGGTGAGGGACTTTTCTCACTAGGGCTGGGCCTACCCACAGTGACTGACTGATGGGCCCCAGGCCACCTCAGCAGCCACGCGGTAAAGACGGGGCCCACAGCGGGTTTGACCGGGCTGACCCATGCGCCTGGCGTCACGATGACATCGGCGTGACGTCTGGACAGCGGGAACTACCAGGACGGTCACGGGGATGGCGAAACACGGCGAGCGGGTGTGAGCGGGTATGCGCGTTGGAGAGAGGAGGTCGAGGTGGACCTACTAGAGGTGGCGCCGCCGGTTTTTGGCAACCGAAGCGATGACACGATGGAGTCCGACGGTGGCAGACGGTGGCCTAGGAGGGGAGAACGAACCAGAGAGAGAGGAAGGAAGGGGAAAGGTCCAGGTGGACCAGCGGCTCACCCTAAGCGTGATGAATATGACTGCGAGGCCAAGTATGGACGGGTCAACGGTGAGGGCCGCGGCAGCGGTCGTCGGAGGCGGGGAAGACGGTGATGTTGGGGTCGACTCCGAGCTTCCCGATGCGATTCCTTTGTCGTGGTGGTGGAGTGCAGCGAGGCAGAGCTCCAGGTTGCGTCGGCTGGGTCTAGGGTGGCCGGAGACGACGGCGATTCAAGCCGGCGGTGCGCTAGGGCTTCGGCCGATTGGGGAACATGAGAGAGAGGCGCTGGGGGAAAGGCGATTGGGACGAGACAGAGGCATCCACGGCGGGTCTTATCCTCTCCCCTGGAGCAGTAGCAGCGATCTTGGCGCACGGCGGTGGCCCTCGCTCGGCCAGCGAGCTTGTCCGGGCAACAGCGCAAGGTTGACGATGGAGATTAGCTGGACAAAAGGGCATGTGGGCCGGGCCTTGATGGGCTCATAGGGCCACCTGGCCTTGAGCCCGGTGTAAAGCAAAAAAGAAGGTGGGCTGCTGGGCTGCGTGGCCTGCTAGGGCTAAAACTATTTTTTATTTGCAAATCCTTTTTCCATTTATGTTTCTCCTTTTCTCTTTTATAAAAAAAATTCAAAAATGTTTTGACCCCATTCAAAAATATCAGAGGTTTAAGAAACTGTAGAAAATATTGCAGGGGCCGTTTTATTCAAATTGGGCTCCACACTTTTGTACTTTTCAAAATTTCAAAAGCCATTTGAATGTATTTGAGAGAGGAGGAACTAGGGTTTAGGGTTTGCCTTTTATTTTTGCATGCATTTTTATTTCTTAGCAAAATAATGATGCTCATGAATGCACAAACAAAGCCCTAATTAATATTAGCTAAAACTGGGGCGTTACATCTTTATCCCCCTTACGAGAATCTCGACCCGAGATTCCAAAGGTAGGAAGAAGGAAGAGAAACAGGCTCACCCTAAGGATAAGAGGGAAACACACTAACAATGCAGAGTATTTCATAGTCAACTCATGAAAGAGTGTTCATAAACAACTCTGAGATGACGAACATGAAACACGTCAAGGTAGAGGAGGACTAACAGGAGATTGGTTTCAAATTGACAGATAACTGGTCTTCATAAGGATTGAGACCATGGAGTTTCAGAAGTGTTTAGGCTTCTGAAAAGGAAAGCTTACAAAAGAAAGAACAAGACCACGGACTTCGAGACACGAAACTCTACTGGATGGCTTAAGTAGAGCTTCCAGGGATACATAGATTCAGATAACCAAGCTGCTGAACTACTTTTGATACAGAAGGGTCACTCTTCGTTCAACAGAAGGTTAAGACAGAAAGTTATTTTGTGGTGAGGACTCATAAAAGTCACAAGGAACAAGTATCAAGAGGAACTGATGCTAACCAAAATCATAGTCGCTCTTCGAACATGTTAGAGGAACCGAAGGAAACTCTTTATTCATCCAGGTTTATCAAAATCTTTGCCAAAGATCATGATATCACTTTACACCACTAGATGAATAGGTAAGAAGATTCCTGATGACATGAGGAAAAAGAAACTTCATTCTCAGACTTCAATTACTTGGCACAACAAGATGCTTACCAACATAAAAGGTTCTAGAGGATCGATCAAGAGACATTTAACAACACTACTTTAAATGTTCTCCTTGATGTTCGAGGAAACAAACATCAAGTAAAGGCTAGACTTCAGAGACAAAGGAAACCATAAGCACAACTCCTATTATAAAATCATAGAAGGTGCCTTATGAAGAGTGGTTGTTATTTGCTGATTCAAGAGAATTTGACAATAGGCTTTCCAACTAGTTGTGTCAACCATTACATCAATCATGTCAGACTTACATAGAAACCTATGTCAAAACCTTGAGGAACACCAACCATATATCTGTTTGAGATTTAGATTCGGTTAAGTGGAATGATACTTCAGACTCAGCATGTCCGAATAGATAGTTTGCAACATTTATCACAAGGGTAAAGTTCTTTGGATTGTCAAGACATGGGCTTGAGGTTAAGCTCAATAGACTGAGCTACATTGCGAGACCCATGTATTAACAACTTGTCAAAGGACAATTGCTCGTACATTGAGTACTTGCAACGAGATACAACTATGTCCTTAAGATATGGAGTTAACTCTACTCTAATTCACGGCGACATCTTTCAACAATTGTACGTGAATCGGATAAGGTTACTTATAACATCCAGAACACATACTTCGAGATATCACGAAGAAGGTTCTTACAAAGTTTTCCAACATTAATGCCAGATGTTTCATATGAATCAAGTCTGACATGGAGAAAATAAGGATATTGTTGATGGGCTCAACAACAAACTTATCGAGATACTCCATTTGGATGAACTGATATGTTACTTGAACAAGGCAGAGTATTGGTCAGACCAAAGAACATGAACATGTACTCAAGTGAAACATCACAAGGAGCAGCATCATCAAGATAATCCTTGGAAATGAGTTTGATTTGACGATAACCTAGATCAAATCAAAGGCGAGGGAAGATATCATATCCATGAAGGAAAAACTATATTTCTTCAGCACGAGCGAAACTAGACATCCCTTTAAGATGAACAAAGTTAGATAGAACTTTTGTCTTACAACTCTCCAAGTTGCTGTTTAAGCTTAACCAACTAGTTCAGGGGTATCCAGTACGGATCCTTGGAGAAGAGGTAGTTCAGAGTACCTGCTTGCTCAAGAACTTGATAACACGGTCATGTGGCAACATGGCGATACTTCTAGAGACATCTAAAATATCACGAATCACCGGTATGTCATTTAGTTCGAGAGGAAACTTGCTTGGTAAGGCAAGGGACATAGTCTCGGAGCTTCGGCATGAGCCTAACTCTTTGACCGGGGAAAGTGTACTAGAATAACGGACTTGGTAGCACAATCATCCTTCATTTAGTGATAGGATTAACCAATCATTCTAAGAACGACACAAATGTCCTTGGAGTTCGAATCAATAAAAGTCGCTAAGAATCTCGGATGACCACATTATTACGCTTTACGCATCATTATTGAGCACGAAAGCTCGAAGGAAGGGTGGGTAACGATGTGTAAGAGCATCACTTCGTTACGAGGGTCATGAAACTTAGCACGACCTCGTAGTATAAAAGGGTGTGATACTCTAGGATAGAACATATAGAATCTAATCATGCCTCTTAATCTGCGGACTACAACACTTTGACCTGGTCCTAGATATGACGAGGTACTAGAGTTTGTTTCTCCTAACATCCCGAAATGGTTTTTCATGATGGACCACAAGATTATATTGCATCGGAAGACACCAATGCACATTTTCTTCTTGGCTACCAACTAGTAGACAAGGTCGGGAACAACAAAGGAACATGCTCAGGATGGAATCCTGAGATGTGGATGCATAGATTAACAATCTTCCGAAAACCAATGCATAGAAGGGAAGGTGTGGCAGAGTCACGAATATAGAGGCGAGACTCACGAGGAGTACTCTTGTCGTGATCTATTTGGTTTCATTAAAGAACATCTGCCATAGCTAGTGGTAGGGAAGTCCTTAATTGTCGGGATACAATCGCGACAATATCCACAAGCTTGAATGCTAGAATTGTAGTACCAGCCATACTGAGGTAATGTGTGAACATTAGCAACAGGGGTCAATGGAATGGATCTTGGGTTAAAGATCATCTTCATGTACAAGGTTCACAACACTAGAATCCAGTACAATCCGGGATCTTCGGTTCAACTCCAAGGGTTAAAACCCGAGAAAGAAGTAACTACTACTTGAGTGACATAGCGTACACTGCAAGATAGTAATCACGAGGTAGCTTCCAAGAGAAGAAAGAACTTCTGAAGTACCCAAACAAACAAAAGGGAGGGACACGAGGCGAAAGGAAACCTCGAAGCCTAGAATAGAACACTATGGATCCTATAATATAATATTGTGGGCCCATAAGACGGAGAGATCATGATGGAAAGGAATCTCTCAGATGAAGTAGAGCAAAGGGGACACAAGGAAATCACAACACACGCAACTCTAGAGAACTCAACACTAGGTTAACTGGTTGAGAAACGTCCTGCCAAAAGGCACCTAAGTTTTGAAAGACTAGAAGAGATATCAAAACTTTTCAAAGTCAACACAAGATAAGATGGCCCAGAGTTAGAGCGATACTGGATAAGGAGAAAAAAGAAGCATACTAGAGTTTTCGCAAATACTTTTCATCTTTGAAATAGTTTTCACAAGCACTAGACTCAACATCGACCAAAAGCAAGGTTTTCCTACAGTCCGTACTGCTCTGATACCAAGAACTGTGACACCCTCGGGATCAGGGTTAAACAAATCCATACCTTAGCCTGACATAAGCTTAACCTAGAGCTCGAGGATATCCAGTGAGAAATCGGTAACACAACAGTAACCCAGCGACAGAAAAATTATTACAACAAGCTCATAACTGAGCGAAGAACTAAAATATTACAAGAAGAGGTCACTGACCACAAGCATCAAACAACGGAAGGCAAATTATGCCATAAAGTATAGCAAACTTAACAAATGGCCTAAGAGGCCTCAAGCATAACGATGACGTCCCAACCCATAGTTTCCAGCCTGCCGGCCGGGAACCCCAAGCTACTCGTCGGTGTCGATGTCATACGGAACACATTTTCAAGGGAACACTTACTCTGAAAGTATCAACAAAGCAAGGGTGAGTATAGGGTGTACTCCGCAAGACTTATGGCTAGTGGGGTTATTTTGCATAAAGCCATCTTTGTTTATAAAACAAGAGGGAGAAGAAGCTCGTCTATTCAGAATATTTTAAAAGGGGATAAGAGAGAGACATGTCTGAAGAATTGATCATCATCTTGATATCCACCAAAGTAATCCTCATCTCACAACTAGGATCACCCCCTCGTACCCATGACGAAGCATCCTTAACAAACATTAGTTGCCAAGTTTTACGATTAGGTTATAGTTCTCTATGATCTCACATTCATTCCCAAGTCGTCCATAACCGTGGACACGGCTTTTCGGAAAGATTTAACCCTGTAGTGGTGCACAATTTTACCCACATGTACTAACCGACTCTTAATGCCAGTACATTAGCCCTCTTCCTTGGAAGGCCGGCAGAGGGTGGTTAGACACGACCTTTACCTTGCTTTCACCGAGACCATGACTCACGCCCTAAGGATGGTTCCGCCATAACGGGTCAAATCCCGAAGCCGGTCCCTAGAGATGTGTGTCAAGGTTGGTTTACCAGGGGCGCCATCTACCCTAAGCAACCTCGGCCATGCTTACCTACCTGTTATGATGCACCTTCACCCGCCAAATCTTTCAAAATGTTTTCTATGCATATGTCGAATGGAACGCCAAACTATGTGACTCATGGAATCTACTAGGCAAGTTAGTTAGTCGAGAGGTCCCCATAAAACCCGTGTGGCTGTACGCTCATCTTGGTTCCGAGGGCAAGAACTTGGGTCCTAATGGTGGCGAGCATGGGACTATAAAAATCACATTCCACCGTGGCCTCCCATACAAGCCTTAGCATGTTTAACCTTTACCACTGATCTCACCTCATCAATATACATCGTTCTCCTGTCATACTAGATTCTCTGCATCTGATACATCATCTGGATGAACCAACACAGCTAGCTAAGCATGGCTAAGCAAGACATAGATAATAGCTCTAGCAGTGCACACAAGCCAGACCGAGCTATGCTAGGAGCAGTGGATTAGGTAATATAAGCTCAAAGGGAGTAATGCAATAGGATACTCTATCTATCGATAAAAGACCATAGTAGAATCGTATGCATCATGGCAAGAATGAAATACTTTTGAAATCATAGGATTGTATAATGGTGGGGCTATGCTTGCCTTGTTTGTTGATACCCAGATACAGATCTTCATAAGCATTGTACTTGACTCGGTTACAGTTGGTCAAGTATTATTCGTCGGTCTTCGATGGTGTTGACCTCGGTCTTCGATCTTGATCTTGATGTTGGGGGGATACCCCCGGGTAGGGTCACGCCGGGGTATAAAGGCCGAGTTAGCCGAGGTACGGCAAGGTCAAAGCGAATGCTGACCGAGTTACCTCAAGGCAGGCCGAATCTCGGGGTAACCCGGACCAGGGGATGTCCACCTAACTGAGTCTCATCCGACTTAAGCCGTAAGTCGGATAGATGAATCTAACTTGTATGCAGGAACAGGTGTGGCCGGATCAACTATGATCCGGGTCATAGCAAGCTTCTAGGAGAAGGAAGGTATCTCGCTGGTCAAAAGTAACCCCGGTACGCACAGCATGAGCGAAGCGGACAGGGGCAGGACCACTGAGGCGTGGCCGACAAAGGTGACGACACCGATGTTGGCTGACGCAGGCGACGTAGAGGCTCACGTAGCCTCTGCATGGATGACGTGGGAAGCGACCGGTCGACACTATTTTGGGAGGAGGCATATTCCCGTGAATATGCCTCACGATCTCTAAGTGGAGACCTAGCCACCCCTATATAAGGAGGGCTAGGGCCTCTGTAGAAGGGATTGAGTTTTACGAGGTTGGTCTAGGAAGGGTTGATCTCTATTCTCTAGATTTTACTTGGTTCCTGAGGGCTAGCTAGCGGTGAGAGTAAGAGAGTTCCTTCTTCCTCCTCTCTCCAATACAGCTCGAGGAGCACTTGTAACCTTGGAAGTGAATCGAATACAAAACTTCTGCGTGTGGAATCACCACACTATTGTTGGTTCCGCAGCATAGAAAACAAAAAAATTCCTATGATGAGAACTATACGCCAAGATCTATCTACTAGATACAGAGCAACGGGTGGACATACATCCATGGAGAACTTACCCTCGAAGACAACGAGTTTTGTTAACGAGTACGAACTCGTGGTTGATGTAGTCGTACGCTTGCCGATCTCAAGATCATGTGGAAGTCCGAGCGCCGCAACTCAGCAGCGCATCCGCACTCGCACACGCATTCAAGCCACCAGAAAACCTCCACCTCCTCGCTCCAGCGATCCAGCGAAAGCAACAACTCCTTGCAGCGAAATGCCACCGGGAACATGTATCTCGCTAATCCGAGACCATGGGGGAATAATTCTAGAGGGGGAGAGAGATCCTTCACAAGGAGGTGCGAGGATGAAGGAGGGAATGGGTGGCCTTTTATAGGAGGAGGGGGGTGCCCCCTCTCTCCATGGCCGGCGCATGGGGGGTGACCCCTCACCTCCCCCATTCATGTGGTGGTAACCCCTCCACATTAAAATGCCTCTTCACATTCCCTTTTAAAGTCTCCACTTTAAATGCATTAAATTTCTCCAAATTTAATGCTCTCTCATTTAATAAAACTCTTTTTATTAAATTTATTCAGAATTTTGTTAATTACTTTAATTAACAAACATTCACATATAGCCCCTTGCAATATTTCAATATCACATGCAGAACCACCTTCTGCAATTTCACCTGAAACAATTTCCGGTTTCTATTGAAACAATTCTTGCGCTTTGCAATTCTTTCATCTGAAACATATGTGCTCCAAAACGGTGTCCGGTAACTCTTAAGTGTGCCACCCTACGGTTCGCGAATAATGCAGACATGATCGAGACCCTTCTCCGATCAATAATCAGCAGCGGGACCTGGAGATCCGTACTGACTCCTACACACTCAACGATGACTCCTGTGATCGTGAGAACCTTTAACTCTTGTAACTAAATCCCTTTGTCTCTCGATATATTACATGTCCGAGATTCGATCATCGGTATCTCCATACCTAGATTGATCTCGTTACCGACATGCACTCTTTTCTCGTTCCCGTGATATAACATTCTAGTGATCACATCACTTGCTTGCAAGCTATCCTAATGTGATATCACCGAGAGGGCCCAGAGTATATCTATCCGTCATCTGGATTGACAAATTCCACTCTTGATCCATGAGCCTCAACATAACACCTTCGTAGTACTGAATCCATCTTTATAGTCACCCTGTTACGGTGTGACATTTGATGTTATCAAGATACTCTTCCAGTGTTAGCAATTAACATGATCTCATGGTCTAAGGATAAAGATTACTTCGTATGATGTTATATCAATATAAACATAATGACTTGATCGTAATGCTATACTTCGGATGAATGTTCATCACATCATTTCACAAATGCTGTGACCTTGTTATTAACAACATCCAATGTCCATGATCAGGAAACCTTGATCATCTTGTTAATCAACAAGCTAGTCTATAAGAGAGGCATAACTAGGAACCCTTTTTGTTTATTAAACACACATGTATTGACGTTTCCTATCAATACAATTATAGCATGCAAAATAAACATCTATCATATACAAGGAATACATAATAACAACTTTACTATTGCCTCTCAGGGTATATTTCCTTTAGTCTCCCACTTGCACTAGAGACAATAATCTAGTTTATATAGTGATAAATCTAACACCCATGGAGTTCTGGTGTTGATCATGTTTTGCCCTAGGGAGTACTTTAGTCAACGGATCTGCTACATTCAGGTCCGTGTGCACTTTACAAATCTTTATATCTCCATCCTTGACATGCTCGCGGATGGAGTGAAACCGGCGCTTAATATGCTTGGAATTCTTGTGAGACCTTGGTTACTTGGCGTTATCTATGGCTCCATTATTGTCACAATAGATCACCATTGGGTCCAACGCACTAGGAACCACACCTAGTTCCGTTATGAACTCCTTCATCCAAACCACTTCCTGCGCTGCTTCTGAAGCAGCAACATATTCCGCCTCCGTCGTTGATCCAGCCACCACAGGTTGTTTGGAGCTCCTCCAACTAACTGCTACTCCGTTCAAGATAAATACGTATCCGGATTGAGACTTAGAGTCATCCGGATCAGTGTCAAAGCTAGCATTGACATAACACTTAGTGACTAGCTCTTCTTCAACTCCGTATACAAGAAACATATCCTTAGTTCTTCTCAAGTACTTAAGGATATTATTGACCGCTATCCAGTGTTTCGAACCTGGATCAGATTGGTACCTACTAGTCAAACTAATAGCATGTGCCACATCCGGTCTTGTACATAGCATGGCATACATTATAGAGCCTATGGATGAGGCATAGGGGATCTTATCCATTATCTCTCTTTCTTCCGCCGTAGCCGGACTTTGAGTCTTACTCAATGTCTTGCCTTGCAACATAGGTAAGTACCCCTTCTTACTTCTGTCCATATTAAACTTCTTTAATATCTTATCAAGGTATGTACTCTGCGATAGCCCAATTAGGCGTCTTGATCTATCTCTATAGATTTTAATGCCTAATATATATGAAGCTTCACCAAGGTCCTTCATCGAAAATTTGCTGTTTAGATAACTTTTAACAGTGTTTAAAAGATCTATATCATTTCCAATCAATAATATGTCATCCACATATAATATCAAAAATGCCACATTGCTCCCACTCACTTTCTTGTAAATACAAGCCTCTCCATAAGTTTGGACAAATCCAAACTCTTTGATCACGTCATCAAAGCGGAGATTCCAACTCCGGGATGCTTGCTTTAGTCCATAGATGGATCGCTGAAGTTTGCACACCTTATCAGCATCCTTAGGATCGACAAAACCCTTAGGTTGTATCATATACAACTCTTCTTCAATATTACCATTGAGGAACGCAGTTTTGACATCCATCTGCCATATTTCATAATCAAAATATGCAGCAATTGCTAACATAATCCTAACCGACTTAAGCATCGCTACGGGAGAGAATGTCTCATCATAGTCAACTCCTTGAATTTGTCGAAACCCCTTTGCGACAAGTCGAGCCTTATAGATGGTTACATTACCATCAGCATCAGTTTTTCTTTTGAAAATCCATTTATTCTCAACGGCCTTTCGATCGTGAGGTAAGTCCACCAAGGTCCAAACCTGGTTTTCGTACATGGATTCCATCTCGGATTTCATGGCTTCTAGCCATTTGTTGGAATCAGGGCTCATCATCGCTTCTTCATACATCACAGGGTCATCTATTTCATCAATCATGAAATTCATAACAGGATTGCCGTCACCAGTTAGGAGCTGCCGTGTCTGCTTGACTGCGAGGTTGTGAGTGTCCTCTTTCGGAGTTTCATGATCAATATCATTAGCTCTCTCTTCATTAGGTGAAGTCAACTCCGAAACAACTTCTAGAGTTGCGCTACTCGCCATTTCATGAAGAGAAGGTTCAATAACCTCTTCGAGTTCTACCTTCCGACTACTCACACCTTTCGCGAGAAACTCCTTCTCAAGAAAGGATCCATTCTTGGCAACAAAGACCTTGCCCTCGGATCTGTGATAGAAGGTATACCCAATCGTTTCCTTAGGGTATCCTATGAAGACGCATTTTTCCGCTTTGGGTTCGAGTTTATCCGGTTGAAGTTTCTTCACATAAACATCGCATCCCAAAACTTTAAGAAATGATAGCTTAGGTTTGTTTCCAAACCATAATTCATACGGTGTCTTTTCAACGGATTTAGATGGTGCCCTATTTAAAGTGAATGCAGCGGTTTCCAGTGCATAACCCCAAAATGACAGTGGCAAGTCAGTCAGAGACATCATAGATCGAACCATATCCAATAAAGTACGATTACGACGTTCTGACACACCATTACGTTGTGGTGTTCCGGCAGGCATGAGTTGTGAAACTATTCCACAGTCTTTCATATGTGTGCTAAACTCATAACTAAGATACTCTCCTCCACGGTCGGACCGCAGAAATTTGATCTTTCTGTTACGATGATTTTCTACTTCATTCTGAAATTCTTTGAACCTTCCAAAGGTTTCAGACTTATGTTTCATCAAATAGATATACCCGTATCTACTCAAATCATCCGTGAAAGTAACAAAATAACGATATCCACCTCGCGCCGACACACTCATTGGTCCACACACATCAGTATGTATGATTTCCAATAAATCTGTCGCTCGTTCCATTGAACCGGAAAACGGCATTCTAGTCATCTTGCCCATAAGGCATGACTCACATGTATCAAATGATTCAAAATCAAGTGATTCCAAAAGTCCATCAGAATGGAGTTTCTTCATGCGTTTAACGCCAATATGACCTAGACGGCAGTGCCACATATATGTAGATATATCATTATCAAGTTTAATCCTTTTAGCATCAACATTATGAATATGCGTAATACTACTATCGAGATCCAACAGAAATAAACCATTCAACATAGGTGCATGACCATAAAAGATATTATTCATATAAATCGAACAACCATTGTTTTCAGACTTAAACGAATAACCACTTTGCATCAAACACGATACGAATACAATGTTCATGCTCAGTGCAGCCACCAAATAACAATTATTCAGGTTTATAACTAATCCCGACGGCATATGGAGAGGCATTGCCATTTTCGAAATGTTTTCGAAGTTCTGGCTCTAGCCCATACAGTATGCCGCAATGAACTAAGTTGTGGTCCTCCTGACGAGTTATATAGACGTTCTTTTCCTCGTCAGGGGCATCAGGAGCTGGTGGGGGCCTAGCGGCGCCTCTAGCACATATTGCTTTTGTGCAGCAGTGAGGAGAATCCTCAAATTCATAGCCCAGTTGGCGAAGTTGCTACCATTCGCAGCAAGCTTCTCTTTCTCCATGAACACATTGAAATTAAAAGCAGGTGGTCCCATCTATAACAGAATTTGTAAAATATATTTAGACTAAGTTTATGATAGATTGAGTTCAACTAATCCAAATTACTAATGAACTCCCACTCAAAAACAACATCCCTCGTGTCCTTTTGGTGATTACATGAACCAAATCCACTACACCAAGTCCGATCATCACGTGAGTCGGTGTAGCTTCAAAGGCGAGCATCTATATGGGCATCATATCAACTATATGACTCATGCTTAACCTTTCGCCTGTGTTAGAGGCCATGTCTGTACATGCTAGGCTCGTCAAGTAAGAACCTTAGTATTTGCGTGTGTAAAACTGTCTTACACCCGTTGTATGAAAGCGTAGAGTCGAGAACACCCGATCATCACGTGATGCCTCAAAACACGATACACAAAATGGTGCATACTTAAGGAAGAACACATTTTATCTTGATATCTAAATGAGGGATCATCTTATAATGCTACCAAAAGCGCCAAACTAGCAATATAAGATGCTAATGTGTGAAGTGAGGTGATATGGTCCATGCATTTGATCTCTATCATTTGCATCGTGGTATGATCTCTATCATTCCTTTGTGTGTAAGGCCAAGGTCTATGGAACTTACACGTTAAGTGAGTTGTAAGAGTATCTATCATACATCTACTTACAACAATACCATATCAATACACTAGCCCAGCAACGATCTAAAAGAGAACGCCTCTAATTTATCAATTGCAAGTTTTACGTGGCTTAGGGCTTTCGGAGATAGAACCGGTCTTACCTACGAACATGAACCACAACGAGGATAACCAAGTTATTAGCAACTCGTTGTAAATCAGATATTGACTATAGTAGGAGAGACAGACACCCGCTAGCCACTTATGCAAAACTAGTTGCATGTCAGTCGTGGAACCGGTCTCATGTACGATGACATGTAAGGTTGGCCCGGGCCGCTTCATCCCACTATGCCACCAATATCCAAAGTACATAGAAGATGCAATAACATGATCATCATCGCCCACATATAAACATATGTGTACTACCCGTGCAAAGCACCTATGCATAGATCAGGCTCTGATACCACTGTTGGTTCCGCAGCATAGAAAACAAAAAATTTCCTATGATGAGAACTATACGCCAAGATCTATCTACTAGATACAGAGCAATGGGTGGACATACATCCATGGAGAACTTACCCTCAAAGACAACGAGTTTTGTTAACGAGTAGGAACTCGTGGTTGATGTAGTCGTACGCTTGCCGATCTCAAGATCGTGTGGAAGTCCGAGCGCCGCAACTCAGCAGGACATCCGCACTCGCACACACGTTCAAGCCACCAGACAACCTCCACCTCCTCGCTCCAGCGATCCAGCAGAAGCAGCAACTCCTTCCAGACGAAATGCCACCGGGAACATGTATCTCGCTAATCCGAGACCATGGGGGAATAATTCTAGAGGGGGAGAGAGATCCTTCACAAGGAGGTGTGAGGATGAAGGAGGGAATGGGTGGCCTTTTATAGGAGGAGGGGGTGCCCTCTCTCTCCATGGCCGGCGCATGGGGGGGTGACCCCTCACCTCCCCCATTCATGTGGTGGTAACCCCTCCACATTAAAATGCCTCTTCACATTCCCTTTTAAAGTCTCCACTTTAAATGCATTAAATTTCTCCAAATTTAATGCTCTCTCATTTAATAAAACTCTTTTTATTAAATTTATTCAGAATTTTGTTAATTACTTTAATTAACAAACATTCACATATAGCCCTTGCAATATTTCAATATCGCATGCAGAACCACCTTCTGCAGTTTCACCCGAAACAATTTCTGGTTTCTATTGAAACAATTCCTACGCTTTGCAATTCTTTCATCTGAAACATATATGCTCCAAAATGGTGTCCGGTAACTCTTAAGTGTGCCACCCTACGGTTGGCGAATAATGCATACATGATCAAGACCCTTCTCCGATCAATAATCAGCGGGACACGAGATCCGTCTTGACTCCTACACATTCAACGATCACTCCTGTGATCGTGAGAACCTTTAACGCTTGTAACTAAATCCCTTTGTCTCTCGATATATTACATGTCCGAGATTCGATCATCGGTATCTCCATACCTAGTTTGATCTCGTTTTCGACATGCACTCTTTTCTTGTTCCCATGATATAACATTCTAGTGATCACATCACTTGCTTGCAAGCTATCCTAATGTGATATCACCGAGAGGGCCCAGAGTATATCTATCCATCATTTGGATTGACAAATTCCACTCTTGATCCATGAGCCTCAACATAACACCTTCGTAGTACTGAACCCATCTTTATAGTCACCCTGTTACGGTGTGACGTTTGATGTTATCAAGATACTCTTCCGGTGTTAGCAATTAACATGATCTCATGGTCTAAGGATAAAGATTACTTCGTATGATGTTATAGCAATATAAACATAATGACTTGATTGTAATGCTATACTTTGGATGAATGTTCATCACATCATTTCACAAATGTTGTGACCTTGTTATTAACAACATCCAATGTCCATGATCAGGAAACCTTGATCATCTTGTTAATCAACAAGCTAGTCTATAAGAGAGGCATAACTAGGAACCCTTTTTGTTTATTAAACACGCATGTATTGATGTTTCCTATCAATACAATTATAGCATGCAAAATAAACATCTATCATATACAAGGAATACATAAGAACAACTTTATTATTGCCTCTCAGGGCATATTTCCTTCAGGTCTCTCCACCACCATGATGATACTAACGACCTTATTTGTTGCAGCAAGATAAAGCAACATCGGTTCTTGAGGTTCCAGCGCAGCAAGGATGGGAAGGATGGCGATACTTTCTTGGTCTTGTAGTGCAGCTTTCGCTACCCAAACAAATTCTTGGTCTTTTTCAGGAGTTTATATAATGGTGCGGCTCTTTCACCAAGCCGGCTTACAAATCGACTGACCGCAGCGATGCAACCAGTTAATCTTTGTTGGCCTGGAAATATTGAGTATAGCCTTGATTTTGTCCCGGTTCACCTCTATGCCTCTTTGAGACACGATGAAACCTAACAATTTTCTGGCTGGTATTCCAAAGAAGCATTTCTTTGAGTTAAGCATGATGTTGTATTTTCGTAGATTGGCAAATGTTTCCTCCAAGTCGGAAATCAATGTTTCCTTCTTTTTGTACATCACCGCAATATCATCTACGTATGCATGTACATTGCATCCGAGTTGGTCATGGAGGCAACGTTGCATCGTGCGCTGGTACGTAGCTCCTGCGTTCTTCAGCCCAAAGGGCATCGTAACAAAACAGAAGGTTCTGAAGGGGGTTATGAATGAAGTTTTGACTGTGTCAGATTCCTTCATCTGGATTTGGTGATAGCCGGAATATGCGTCGAGAAAACAGAGGAGTTCCGAGCCTGCCGTAGAATCGATAACTTGATCAATTCTAGGCAGAGCGAATGGATCTTTTGGACAAGCCTTGTTCAAGGCAGTATAATCAACACACATCCTTAAATCAGTGGTGTCCTTTTTAGGGACCATTACAGGATTGGCCGACCACTCTGTGTGGATGACCTCTTCTATGAATCCGGCTAACTCGAGTTGTGCTAGTTCCTTAGCTATTGCCTTATGCTTTTCATTGCCGAAACATCGTAAGGACTGTTTGACGGGTTTAGCATTCGGGTTTACATTTAGAGAGTGCTCGGCAAGTTCCCTAGGTACTCCGGTCATGTCAAATGGCTGCCATGTGAAGATATCTTGATTTGCTTGGAGGAACTTGATGAGCGCGCTTTCCTATGTGCTATCTAGGCCTACGCCTATCTGGGTCACCTTGGAGGGGTCATCATCCTTCAACGGCATCTCCTTCGTCTCTTCTGATGCCTTGAACTCCGGAGTTGGCTTTGTCACCTCCTTCTTCGTTGCGGGCATCTCAGACAGATCTATGCTCTTCTTGATCTCCTGGTACTCCTGGGCGTGCAGCACGGCTTCGGCAAAGGTGGCATTTCCATCCTCGCACTCTTGCGCTTTCTTCGGGTCTCCCCTGATGGTTGATACGTCCATTTTGCATCACTATTCTATGTCTTAATTGACTATGATTCATTGATATATTTCGTATTGAGAGGTGATACTTATGTTATTTCATCTATTTTTGCATGGTTGATGACTTTTGGAGCATGGACCGTTGCAGTCAGGATTCTGATGGAAAAGGTGCTGTTTGGAGGCAAAATTCGCAAAGATCAGAAAATCTGGGAAAATATACGGAAAATCCTATTTTTCTAGAAGACTAAGGATGCCAGAAGACGGAGTGGAGATGGGCCACAGGGGGCCCACACCACCCCCTGGCGCGGGCACCCTAGGCCGCGCCTAGGGGTGGTGTGGCCACCCTGGCCCCCTCCAACCTCTCCCCTCTGGCGTATATCAACCTCCCAAAACCCTAAGACTCGGGGAGCGACCATAGAAAGATTACGCCCCCTCTGCGGGGCGGAAAACACCAAGAGAGAAAGATCTCTCCGGCAGACAGATTTCTGCCGAGGGAATTCCTTCCCGGAGAGGGGAGATCGTCGCCATCTACACCACCATCAAGCTGGACTTCATCGGGATCATCATCATCATCACCACCATCATCACCATCAGCACCCTCATCACCATCTCCATATTGCTGTAACAATTGCGTTGAATCTTGCATTAGTTCATAGGGGAAACTTTCCCGGTGTTGATTACTCTTTGTAGTTGATGCTATTGAGTGAACCATTGAATTATTGTTTATGTTCAGATTGTTATACATCATTATTCCATCTCTGATCATGATCCATATGATGTCTTGTCAGTAGTTCGTTTTGTTTTTGAGGACATGGGAGAAGTCTTGTTGTTAGTAGTGGAGTTGTGTTGAGAAAGATTCAATAGATTGTTATTTAAGTTGTGGTGTACTACTTCTAGTGGTGTCATGTGAACATCGACTACATGACACTTCACCTATATGGGCCTAGGGGAATGCATTGTGTATTTGGCTACTAATCGTAGGGGTTGCCGAAGTGATAGAAACCTGAACCCCTGTTAGGAAACCATTACACAAGGGACGTAAGGGTCTTAGAGTTTAAAGCCGTGGTTAGGTTTCTACCTTAATTACTTTCTTGTACTTACGGATGTTTACAAGGGGTATAATCACAAGTATGTATTAGTCTTGGATGGGGCAGTACATTAGCACATGTTCACCCACACAACACTTAGCAAGCTAAAGAAATTAATCAACTATATGAAGCGAAAGCACTTGGCAGTCTTCCCATGTGTCCTCGAGAATGTTTGGTCATCTTAAGTAATACAACTGGCTTGTCCTTTGCTGCATAAAGGATTGGGCCACTTGCTGCATTTATTCCTACTGTCTTTTGTTTATTCGTCCTTTGTTTACTTGCTTTATCAAAAACCCCTAAAAATCCGTTTGCTAAGTATTTGTAGAGAATTCCTGATCCATACCACTAGCCAGCACCTTCTGTTCCTCGTTGGGTTCAACACTCTTACTTATCAAAAATACTGCGATACACCCCCTATACTTGTGGGTCATCAAGACTATTTTCTGGCGCTGTTGCCGGGGAGTGAAGCGCTATTGGACAGTGGAACTGGTAAAGGAAACTTCTACTGTGAGTATTGTTTACTACTGTTAGTTGTTTTATTTTCGTTATGGATAATTTGCTGAGTTTCTTATTTGGTAATGCTACTACCACTGCTAAGGTAGTAGATAAGCCACCACCTGCTGAGAATGATTTTTTCAAAATACCTACAAGAATTATTGATCATGTTATGGATAACTACTATGTTGGGGATGGAACTGTCCATCCCGGTGATCATTTACTCTTTATACATGAATTGTGCGGGTTGTTCAAGTGTGCAGGTATTACTATAGATCAAGTTAAGAAGAAGTTATTCTCATTATCACTAAAAGGAAGAGCTGAGGAATGGTATAAGCTACTGAAGAATGGTCAAGCTCTGGAATGGGAGGAAATAGTGCCTCTCTTTTATTCAAAGTTTTATCCTCCTAGTGAGATTCATAAAGATCGGAATCAAATATACAACTTTTGGCCTCTTGATGGAGAGAGTGCAGCTCAAGCTTGGGGGAGACTAAAGTTACTAATGCTCAAATGTCCCATTCATGAGCTCCACAACAATATTATTATCAATAACTTTTATGCAAGGCTCCCTCTACATGATAAAGATTTATTGGATGCTTCTTGTGCTGGATCATTCACTCGCATGGAAGAAGAAGCTAAATGGGATCTTGTGGACCATATTCAAGACAATGCTGAAGCTTGGGAGAATGACAAAGGTAGAAAGTCAGGTATAAATTATGATTATGAATGCATTGAATCTTTTATGGGAACCGATGACTTTCAAAATATTAGTAATATTTATGGTCTTGATTTGCAAGTTATTACGAATTGCTTTAGAGCTTTTGCTTCCTATATCGAAATTCCAAAAAGGGGATGGAACAATTACCATGCACATTACAAAGATATTGCTAAGAGTGTTCCTTCAAGAAATACTGAAGTTTATACTGCTAATCATGTTTTACCTGAACCTTACATTGAGAAAATTCCTTTCCCAGTTAAGGTAAAGGAACATTCTATGATAGCTAGTATGGTTAATGAAAGTACAAATAAAGCTGTTGAACCTGATAAACAAATGGTTGATGAACCTATAATAGCAAGTGTGAAAGACTTTGTTACTAAATATGAAAAAGAGGGACACCCTATCCTTTGTAAGGATACCTCTAATATTGTTTCACGTAGTAGTGTTATGAGAGCTAGTATTCCCGTGTTTTCTGTTAGAATAAGTGATCATTTCTATGATGGTCCTTGTGATAGATATATTGTTAAGTTTATTCATGATACTGAAAGCTACTATGAGAGAGGGAAAAGTGTTGTTATGTATCTCAATAATATCAAGTTTCCTCGCTTTATGCTAAAAGTTTTTATGTTGCACTTCTTTTGCCCTCTTATGCAAGTTGCTTCTGGTTTTAAAAACTTGTTTGTTTACAAAATTCCCTTGCATAGGAAGTGGGTTAGACTTAAAGTGTGTGTGTGTTTTGCTTCTTAATGCTCTCTTTCACTTCAATTCATATCCCTATGAGAGCTTCTTCAAAATTATCATGCCCATCTTAAAGGCTATAAAGAAAGAGCTTTATGGGAGACAACCCAATTTGTTTTTGCTTTCAGTTTGTTTTTGTTTCTTTGAGTCTTGGAAGTTATTACTTCGGTAATAACCGCTCCTTATCCGTTTTGTTTGGTTTTTGTGTCAAGATCAACCTCTAATGAGAGAGAAGTAATATTTGGGGAAGTTGCTGTCCCGAAATAGATTTTTTGTGCTTCACCGTAAAATTTCGTGAGAGATCTCTGTATGTCGGGTTGAGCTGTAATTTTTTGTGCTTCCGCCCCAGGTTGTTATTTAACTTTCGTTAGTTTTGTACTTTTTTATTTGAGCAACAGAAGAGTTTCGAAAAAATTGATCTTTACCTGCTGGTCTGTTTTGGCAGATTTTGCCACTCTTGCATTTGCTTGTTTATTCAATTTCCTTTTTGAATTCTTTTTGGGTTTTCGGAAGGAGTTGCTACAGTATCTTATGTTTTCATTGTTTTCAGTTGAAGTTGGACTCAAAAGGTTTTATCACTTCACTTATACTAATGTTGCTAATGAGAATTATGTGAAGTTTTGTGTGAAAGAAATTTCCAGGAAGTGGAGACAATGGTGTAATAAGGAAGAGAAGGGTTTTATGACTCAAGTAATAAGTGTATGAAGATGAAGATATTGATGTTATTCAAGTGGTGACTCTGAAAGAATCTACTAGATACCAAATTCAGAGACCTGCAGAGTCTGTTTTCAAATAGGTAACAGTTCTGGTAAGAAACGTTCCATGAAATTACAATACAACTATATTTTTTCAGTTTTTAGTCAATAAGGAAAGTTACGAAGCGAAAAAGGGACAGAAATGGAGCCAGGGTGGCTCACACCACCCTGTGGCATGGGTCCACCCCTGGCCGCGCCACCAGGTGGTGAGTCCACCCCGGACTCTGCCTCCAACTCGTTTTCTCCCAATACCTTCCTTTTGATATGAAACTTCGTAATATATAACCCCCCGGAGCCCCTGAGGTCCGTATATCGTGTTTTTGTTTCGATCTGTTTCTGCCAGGACATACTCTTTGAAGGCTTAGAAGCAAAATGGTGTCTGCCAAGGATAAAGGGAAGGAGCCTATGGAGGAGGATCTTCAAGACCCCAAGCAGAGGCCGGTACCTTTAGTTTCTTGCCCTGCATCAATGGAAGCTCTACGAGTCACTAAGGAGTTCTGCGATAAGTACCGGGACTTGAAGAGGAAGGTGGACATGCTTCAATGGTAGAATAATAGGATACCACCACCACCTAAGGAGTAATTCGTCATCAGGTTTGGCATCCCTTTGGTTTGTTCCAAGCTTGGGGGAGTGCCGCGGTATCACATCACTATCTTCTATATTTTTACCTTTTTAGCAGAGTCATATCATGAATAGAGGAGTTATTATGTAGTATGGTTTGCATTATGGAAGTGTCCACTCTCTCGTTAGATATGTATCCCTTGGTGTGAGTTGCCGCTATGGAATATTAATGAGAAATTATATCATTCACTCTTTTGCATAGCTTATATTAGTTTTCAATTCATGGTTATATGATTGATCTTGTTGTTAGTATTGGTATCACTCTGGGATCATTGAGTTAATTTAGTTGGTTTTGGAAAACCTGGCTCGGTCAGTAGCAACACTATTTTTGAGAGTTGAATGAAAAAGATAGAAGTACTCTAGAGAAAAATTATTTCATCGTCTTTCTTTCTTGATTTGCTCATAAGTCTAGTATTCTCTAGTTAAGATATTTTGTGCTTCCAAGGAAGATTGCATGTTTGTCTTTATCACTTGTATGTTTGTTTGTTTCCTTCAACTCTTATACTTGCTACCCAGCCTTGCTAGCCAAAAACCTGTACTGAGAGGATTTCTTCTCGTGCATCCACCTCCTTTAAACCAAAACCTTTTCCATTTGTGTCCACCATACCTACCAAGTAGCATTATTTCTATTCCAAGTAAATTCTTGTTTTATCTACCTCCCAAATTAAACTTGTTATGTGAAAATTAGTGATTAAAGCTCTCACGAACTTGATGGCACACTTTACTTTCTTGCCCTTAATAAACTTGAACCATTGTGCTCACCTATGTTGCGTATATGCTTGCGCTTTGTAAGTTGTGAAGTAGCAAAACCATGCTGTCATGGGGAACGCTTTCAACATTGCACTGGTACTTTGTACCAAGTTGATATCATGTTCTTTTGTCTATGGATGTCGTCGGTGTGAAATGAAAGGGGAGCTTGTAAGTCCATGGAGTTATGCATGTGTGTTAGAGAAACACCTAGGCCGCTGGTCTAATCCATGCTGACATGGTGGAAACCTGCAGCGTAACCATAACGAGTATCTATGAAGCATTCTTCTTATAAAAAAAAGAGTCTGATATTGATAAAAAAGAGAAAAATAAAAAAAATTATGAAAAGAGGAAAGAGAGAAAAAAGCACCATATTCCCATGGTAAATAAGAAGATTGCTGAGATGCTTGTTGTCTGCTTGCCTTGTCATTTTGATATGGGGATTCTTCCGTATCATAGGGCAAGGGGTACCCCGTTGGCGGTTCTCTATGATACACATATGCTTACGATGACAAGAACTTACCGATGACTAAACTTGAGTAGCATTAGGAGCGGCCCTCGTATTCAAGGGACATGAGATTCTCAACTTACAACTTGTCAATGCATATCCTCATTTTTATCACTTTAACCTTAATCACCTAAAGATGCCTATGATAGGGGCAATGAGAGCTAAAAGCTAGTAAGTATCATAATTTTTGGGAGCTCTTTATGAGACTTGCAATCCCTGCTTCCCTCTTTGAAGGGCTTTTCTTTTACTTTGTAGTTGAGTCAGTAAACCTACTCCCTTCTATCTCAGCAAGTATTTTGAGTTGTTGTGTTTCATTCATTCATATGTTGATTTATTCACTCATGTTTCTTATGTTCCTTGTTTTGCACATTGCTCTTATCCTGATGTTTACTACTTTGAAAACTATCATTGAAAAACCAGTTATTTGTGAACTCCAGCAAATTTTCAACTATTCTTCGACTAAGAGCTAAGTTTGCCATTACCAATTACGATTCACTTTATATATCTTTATTGTGTTTCCTTTACTCATTACAAGTTGATTTATATAATAGTGAGTTATTTTCTATTATGATTTATGTTGGGTCCGCAGCATAGAAAACAAAAAATTTCCTACGGTGTGAACTACACGCCAAGATCTATCTACTTAGGTACAAAGCAACGGGTGGACATACATCCAACAAGAACTTACCCTCGTAGACAACGAGCTTTGTTAACGAGTAGGAACTCGTGGTTGATGTAGTCGTACACTTGCCGGTCTCAAGATCGTGATGAAGTCCAGCAGGTTCGGCTCCAGCACGTCCATCAGATCCAGCTCCAGCACCACCAAGTCTAGCACCGCAAAGCAGCGGTGCATCCGTGATCGCACACACGTCCGGTACCCCGACAACCTCCATCCCTCGCTCTAGCAAAGCAGCGGAAGCAGCAACTCCTTTCCAGATAAAGCCACCGGGAACATGTATCTCGCTAATCCGAGACCATGGGGGAATAATACTAGAGGGGGAGAGAGATCCTTCACAAGGAGGTGTGAGTGAGAAGTGAGGAGGGGTGGCCTTTTATAGGAGGAGGGGGGTGCCCCTCCTTCATGGCCGGCGCATGGAGGGGGTGACCCTTCACCTCCTCCATTCATGTGGTGGTAACCCCTCCACATTAAAATGCCCTTTCACATTCTCTTTTAAAGTCTCCACTTTAAATGCATTAAATTTCTCCAAATTTAATTCTCTCTCATTTAATAAAACTCTTTTATTATTTTTATTCAGAATTTTGTTAATTACTTTAATTAACAAACATTCACATAAAACCCCCTGCAACATTTCAATATTACATGCGAACCAATTTCAGCAATTTCACCAAACAGCTTTGATTTGTTCATTGAAATAATTCCAGCTTTCTTAAATCTTTATCTGAAACATATTTGCTCCAAATGGTGTCGGTATCCCTTAAGTGTGTCACCCTACGGTTCGCGAATAATGCAGACAAGATCGAGACCCTCTCGATCAATAATCGAAGCGGGACTCGAGATCCATAAGACTCCTACACATTCAACGATGACTTCGTGATCGTGAGAACCTTTAATGCTAGTAACTAAATCCTTTGTCTCGCGATATATTACATGTCCGAGATTCGATCATCGGTATCTCCATACCTAGTTTGATCTCGTTATCGACATGCACTCTTTTCTCGTTCCTGATATAACATTCTAGTGATCACATCACTTGCTTGCAAGCTATTTCAATGTGATATCACCGAGAGGGCCTAGAGTATATCTATCCGTCATCGGGATGGACAAATCCACTCTTGATCCATGAGCCTCAACATAACACCTTCGTAGTAATGAACCCACCTTTATAGTCACCTACATTACGGTGTGACGTTTGATGTTATCAAGATACTCTTCCGGTGTTAGCAATTAACATGATCTCATGGTCTAAGGACTAAGATTACTTCGTATGATGTTATAGCAATATAAACATAATGAGTTGATCGTAATGCTATACTTCGGATGAATGTTCATCACATCATTCCACCAATGGTGTGACCTTGTTATTAACAACATCCAATGTCTATGATCAGGAAACCTTGATCATCTTGTTAATCAACAAGCTAGTCTATAAGAGAGGCATAACTAGGAACCCTTTTTGTTTATTAAACACACATGTATTGATGTTTCCGATCAATACAATTATAGCATGCAAAATAAACATTTATCATAAACATGGAATAAGATAATAACCACTTTATTATTGCCTCTCGGGCATATTCCTTCAATTTATGTATTTGATGAATGTGATGCTTCTTGTCCGTATTCTTTTATCGACTCTTCACTCCATAAAACTGAGGCCATGTTTATTGAGCTCAGTTTCGCTTGGGGACAAGCAAAGTCTAAAGCTTGGGGGAGTTGATACGTCCATTTTGCATCACTATTCTATGTCTTAATTCACTATTATTCATTGATATATTTCGTATTGAGAGGTGATACTTATGTTATTTCATCTATTTTTGCATGGTTGATGACTTTTGGATCATGGACCGCTGCAGTCAGGATTTTGATGGAAAAGGTGTTGTTTGGAGGCAAAATTCACGAAGATCAGAAAATCCGGGAAAATATACGAAAAATCCTATTTTTCCAGAAGACTAAGGATGCCAGAAGACGGAGTGGATATGGGCCACAGGGGGCCCACACCACCCCCTGGCGCAGGCAGCCCTAGGCCGTGCCTGGAGGTGGTGTGGCCACCCTGGCCCACTCTAGCCTCTCCCCTCTAGCATATATCAACCTCCCGAAACCCTAAGACTTGGGGAGCGACCATAGAAAGATTCCACCGCCTGTGCGGGGCGGAAAACACCGAGAGAGAAAGATCTCTCAAGGCAGATTTCACGGGAATTCCTTCCCGGAGAGGGGAGATCGTCGCCATCAACACCACCATCAAGCTAGACTTCATCGGGATCATCATCATCATCACCACCATCATCACCATCAGTACCCTCATCACCATCTCCATATTGCTATAACAATTGCTTTGAATCTTGCATTAGTTCATAGGGGAAACTTTCTCGGTGTTGATTACTCTTTGTAGTTGATGCTATTGAGTGAACCATTGAATTATTGTTTATGTTCAGATTGTTATACATCATTATTCCATCTCTGATCATGATCCATATGATGTCTTGTGAGTAGTTCGTTTTGTTCTTGAGGACATGGGAGAAGTCTTGTTGTTAGTAGTGGAGTCGTGTTGAGAAATATTCAATAGATTGTTATTTAAGTTGTGGTGTACTTATTCTAGTGGTGTCATGTGAACGTCGACTACATGACACTTCACCTATATGGGCCTAGGGGAATTCATTGTGTATTTGGCGACTAATCGTAGGGGTTGCCGTAGTGACAGAAACCTGAACCCCCGTTAGGAAACCATTGCACAAGGGACGTAAGGGTCTTAGAGTTTAAAGCTGTGGTTAGGTTTCTACCTTTATTACTTTCTTGTACTTACGGATGTTTGCAAGGGGTATAATCACAAGTATGTATTAGTCTTGGATGGGGTGGTACATTAGCACAGGTTCACCCACACAACACTTAGCAAGCTAAAGAAGATTAATCAACTATATGAAGCGAAAGCACTTGACAGTCTTCCCATGTGTCCTCGAGAACGTTTGGTCATCTTAAGTAATACAACTGGCTTGTCCTTTGCTGCATAAAGGATTGTGCCACTTGCTGCATTTATTCCTACTATCTTTTGTTTACTCGTACTTTGTTTACCTACTTTATCGAAAACCCCTAAAAATCCGTTTGCTAAGTATTTGCAGATAATTCCTGATCCATACCACTAGCCAGCACCTTCTGCTCCTCGTTGGGTTCTACACTCTTACTTATCGAAAATACTGCGATACACCCCCTATACTTGTGGGTCATCAATGGTGATCATGCCGTTGGGACCTGGAATTTTCATCATATTGTAAATGTAACACGGATGAGCCATAAAAGCCCAGTAAGACGGACGTCCGAATATAGCGTGGTACACGCTCTTGAATGGGACCACTTCGAAGGAAAGTGCTTTCGTCCGATAATTCTTTGGAATTCCAAAGGTAACATCCAAAGTAATCTCTGCTAGGGAATTAGCTTGTCTTCCTAGGACAACCCCGTGAAAGATCACAGAGATATGGTTCAGCTGGGTTTCCGAGATCTTCATCCGGCATAGCGTTTCGACATAGAGAATATTGATACTGCTACCACCGTCCATGAGGGTCTTGGAGAAACCATAACCGTCAATAAGTGGATTGACGATTAAGGCGTATGTTCCTCGCCTGTGCAACTTAGGCGGATGATCAGCATGGTCAAATGTGATTGCCACTTCCGACTAGTCCAAGTATTGGGGCATAGCCGGAACTATTGCGTTGAGCTCGTGTAGAACTGCTTTCTTAACCTTTGCTGGTTGAGATCTGAGGAAAGTGACATAAGTGTCCTTCTTGGTGGGAAATTTTTTCTTCCCTTCCGGTTTGGGATTTGAAGCATCAGCTTCCTCCATGTCGGAATCTTCCTTGGTCTCTTTTTCTTTTTCAGGATTCTTCTTTCCCTTCTTCCGCTTAGCTTTGTAGCCCACGGTGTCATCTCTTTTGATGTCGTCATTGAAACGACATTCGGCATTGGTGTGGGATGAGCCCCCATTGGCGTCTAGGTGATGCACACATGGGTTATTGGCAATGTCGGCCCAACAGTAGATTTTCCCTGGTTGTTGGTCTCCTCTACCTTGGACTCTTGAAGTTCCACGCCCACGCCCGCGGCCTCCACCGTGTCCTCCTCGTCCCCAAGACCCGAAAGTAGCAGTGACCACTGCCATTTCCATGTTGGGTTTTTCTTCCGAGGTATTTTTATGCTTTTGAGCTTGTTGCTTCGGTTGTTTTGCCGACTGTGGCATAGCTAGGGCATTGAGTAATCCCTCTGCATCGTCGTCGGCATCTGCATACTTGCTTGCTGTTTCTATCATCTCTCCCAAATCAGTGACCTTGTCACACTTCAAGCGATGGCGCAGTAGACCAATTGGGAGTCCTGCGATGAAAGCTTCAATCGCAGTTTGATCATTTACTCCTTCACAGGAGTTCTTTGTGTCGATCCATCATCCGAGGTAATCCCGGCAAGTTTCTCCGGCCTTCTGGGTGCAACGTTGTAGGTCTCCGACCGTCTGAGGCCCTCGATATGTGCCTTGAAATTTAAAAAGACGACTTTGCATGTCATACCAGTTGTGGATGGTGTTCTCGAAGTTCATTAAGCCATGATCGTGCGTCTTCCGCAACATAAGTGGGAGATATTGGGTTGCGACCAGGCTGTTTCCGCCTTTTGGCGATGCAAACAAGCTTGGAAAAATCAGAGCTGTATCTGGCCGAGCAATGCCGTCGTAGGCTTGGATATGTCTTGAGATAGAAAATCCTTCCGGGAATCTTGTAGCTCTGATGCGTGGTCCGAAGCACTTCGGGCCCACGTAGATATCATTGTTTTCGTAGCGCCGCACCTCTATGTTGGAGTTGATCCTGTGCCTTATGTCGTTCGGGGATAGAGATCGTCCCGAATGTCGGCTGTGGCTGCGGTGCCTTGGAGCCGGACTTCGGCTTCTGCCACCACCTCCTCCGCCATGTCGTCCTCCTTGTCCTCCGTGAGAGCCGTTGTGATGACTGCTTGGTGGAGAGGGTGGGGCAGCTGGGTTTTTTCTGGCTGATCGCCGGCCTCCGTCCGGAGCATCATTATTCTGATTCCGGGGAGGGTATTCACTACGACGAGCCCCCTGCCAGCTTGTTCCTGCATGGTTTCCGTCGTTCCTTCACCCGTCGTTCCCACTATGGTGAGGCTCAGCCGGACGTATGTCTAGGAGGTGGCATTTTTTGACGATCCTCCTCCCGACGTTTCTCTTTATCTTCTCCCCTTCGATCGTTTGACTCATGTTGGGGAGGATTCCTCGGATACAGTGCAGCAATGGCATCTTGCTCCATCGCTGGAACGACATTGCTCCAGTCACGTGTGGTTCTGTGATGCTGTCCTGATGATCCGGTTCTGGAGTAGTTATCTTCCCGTCGGTCGGAACGGTGATGCTGTTCCGGAACACGCTGGGGCCTTATATCATTCCAGCCTGAGTCCGTGTGACATTGGTCAGATTTCGAGACCAGTTTTCCACTTCCGGATTTCGCAGCCATCTGTTGCTCCAGACCCTTGGTGAGTAGCTTGATGCCCAATCGAACCTGTTCTGGGCCTGGGTTATTTGATAGAATATCTCGAGTTGTGACAGTGTTCTGTACCGGTGTTGGGTACACCAGGTCTCCTTTGCTGTCGAGCCGAGGCATCCCTGGATCTCCTTCAAAGAGTACCATGTTTACTTCCAGAAATTTACCATCACCTGTGTAATGTTTCCGGGTCTTCTGATGCAACCGAGACATGTAATCTTTAGTTGCCATGCGTTTCTTTTATCCCTCGATGTTTTTAGCTTCATCCAAGAGTTGTTGATGACGCGCTTCTAGGGCCTGGGCCCTTTCGTCCAGCTCTTCAGCAGTGAGTTCTGCAGCTGTAGGGATAGGTGTGGTTAATGCAACATCGATGAGTTTACGCGCACCGTCAGTGATCACGTGTCCATCCACCGATTCTTCTTTTGTCGGCTCTTCTAGGATAAGTGCTCCATCCGAGTCTTCCTCATATTTCTCGGCAATCACCTCCTCTATCAGAGGGTCTTTTGCCGGGGTCTTGTTCTTCTTGTTCCTCTTCTTTGCCTTCTTGGCAGCGCCGGTAGTAAAGACGGCCTTGGGTCCGTTTGCTGGAGTCAAGCTCTGATCGGTACTTTCGGACATCTGGACTTCGGGATTTTCTCCGACTTCCATGTCGTCCTGCGCTTTGGGAGAGTGTTCCCCGGATCCTTCATCCATGGCTTCTCCTTCTTCTGTAGCTTTGGAGCTATACTCCTCTTTGTATTCTGCGAGGAACTTTCGGAAATCTGCTGACGTCATCGATTCATCCGAGGATGCGGGTACGTCGGTGTTTGTTCCAATTGCCTCCAACATAGAGTCGGTGTTTTCTCCAGCATCGGCAGAGCCAGATCCGGATCCTACATACCCGACGAAGTGCGACGCATGCTTCCTGAGGTACCTTCGGATCTCGCGTTCAGCCATGTCGAAACTTTTGATGGTCTCGAGAATTGCATCTGCGCTTGCATCTTGCATTATCATACGTTGCAGTGTGTACCTTAGGAAAGGCCTGTCTGTCCCGGCGTCATTAGAGCCGGAATCAGTGTCGTTGATATACTCCTCCTGGATTTCGACTTCCATGGGTGGGTCGATCTGGGATCCGTCTTCTCCAAGGAGATCCACTCCAGCTTCGACTTGGGCCGCTAGGTCTTCCTCAGGCTCGGATATCTCCACTATCTCCGCAACTGGTGTGGGCTGGGTGGGTTTAGGGTTTTCTGAGATCCGGAACTCTATCGCCTCCGCGGACAAAGGGGACCTAGAAGGTTCTTCTGCCTCTATCATCAACGCTAGGGTGGGTGGGGCAGGTTCAGCAAAACAGATGTAAACATCGATCTCGCCAAAAGACATGATTGTGTAGGCAGTCACGGCCTCCCTAGCCGGAATCCACGTCTCATTGAGAACGATGAGAGGGACGTCGCTAGCGTAGAGGATGCGACCGACGGTGATAGTCTCGCCGATTCCGATTCTTTTAGATTCCGCTCAGAACACAGATTCGAAGCTCACTTGCCCCACGGTGGGCGCCAACTGTCGTCGGATTGATGACAAGTACGCCATGAGGGGGACCTCGGGGCGTGCGGAAGAGAGGGGTGTGAGACGTACGGTGTTCTAGGACGGTGAGCACACAAGTTTACCCAGGTTCGAATCCACCGGCTTTGGACAGACCCTACTCCTGCTAGCAATCCAGTAATATGGCAGAGCCGGAATATGGGTTACAAGGGTTTCGCCTGTGCGAGTTGAGATTGTAGACTATTGAGGTGTGCCCTAAAGGCTCTCCCTAGGACGGCTTATATAGATATCCGGCCTACGTTTTACAGGAGAGATATATCCAGCTACGACTAAGAGTCGGTTATAGAGTACATCTTGAACTACGAGTAACACTATGGGCCTAAGTCGGTAAGTCTTTTGGGCCTTCCCGTAGCCGGATTGGACTCCGTCTTTCTCCCTGACTGGGCTGCCCGTGAAGCAAGGTCTAACCCGTAGTGGGCCACCCTGGTCAGCGAGGAACTGTGAGGATACTCGGAAAGTATATCCCCAACATTAACAAAAGGATTTCATTGAACAAAACAATGTTTTCACCATGATTATCTCCGCTTACTTCTATTCTATCCATTTTAGTTTTTGCTTTTGCCTAACTTAAAGGCGTTAAAGAAAAGTACTTATTGGGAGATAACCCAAAAGTTTTAGATGAGTCTTGGAAGTTATTACTTCAGTAATAACCGCTCCTTATCCTTTTTATTTGCTTTTTGTGCCAAGAGTAACCTCTAATGAGAGAGAAGTAATGATTGGGAAAGTTGCTGTCCTGAAACAGATTTCTATGCTTCACCGTAAAAATTCGTGTAAAATCTATGAACGTCTTTTTGAGGCGTGAATTTTTTTGCTTCTGACCCAGGTTGTTATCTAACTTTCGTTAGTTCAACACATTTTGATTTGAGCAACAGAAGATCTTCGAAAAAATTCGTCTTTACCTGCTGGTCTGTTTTGACAGATTTCTGCCATTTTCTGCATTTGCTTCTTGTTGGTTCCTTTTTGAGTTCTTTTGGGGAATTGAGATTTTTTAGGGAAGTGCTACAGTAGCTAGTGTTCTAATGGAAGTTTATTTGGTGTTAGAACTGAACCTTAAGACTTATTTATCTTGAGTGCACTAATGTTGCTAATAAAGATTGTGTGAAGTTTTGTATGAAGAAAAAATTTCAGGTGTATGGAAGGAATGAGTAATGAGATGAAGGATGGACTAAAGCTCAAGCTTGGGGATGCCACATGTGTCACCCCAAGAAATATCCAAGAAGTACAAGCGTCAAAGCTTGGGGATGCCCAAGGCATCCCCTTCTTCATCAATAAAAATTCCAGGTTTCTTCCAAACGCTTCATTTTTATTGTTTCATGCATAGTTGTGTTGTTCTTGGAGCGTCTTCTTTTTAGTTTTTGTTTTGGTTTTTCGTTTGCTTTGGTTTACTTAGGTTTTTGAATAAATTGGTTGGACCCCCTCTTTCATACATTGGTTTGCAAATAGTTTGGTTTGGTTTGGAAAAGAGTAGGAAAGTTCATGCTTATGTGGTAAAAAGAGCTTGATTTTTACTGTGGCCTATGCTTTGTCATGCCATGCTTGATATTGTTTTGGCTTTATGCTTAGTATTCTTTGCTGTATCATGACTTGTTATAGACAATTGAGATTGCTTAATGTGCCTTGGATGAATCATGCGTTGTTTTAGCATATTAAGGCATAGTATAGTGTAAGACCCCTCCTTATTAAAGGAAAAGATCCCTGTGATTGCAATGCTAGTCCCTGGATCAATGCTAGCATCCACAGTTTAAGATGAAGTACACAGATACAAAGGTCATTTATTACAGTCATTCCAGAGATAAAACATAGTCTTTTACAACTCATGGCCAAAGGCCTAATACAAGAGTTTATGGAATAAGTAAATAAACATAAGTCTTCATCTTCATGTGCCACAGGCAAGCATGTTGAGTGTAGACTCATGACTCCTAATCATCATCAGAGTAACCTGCAACATCATAAGTTACAGCCATAGAGGGTCAATACTTTGGAATAGTATTGGCAAGTGATACCTTAGTATATATTTAAGTGGACTATAAGGCTATATGCATTTGGCTGGTGGAGCTTAGGCTTGCATTGCTCAAAATAGATTTTTCCTTAACTTTTTGAAAATACTAAGTTTTTGTAAGGCATAAAACACCCAAGGCACCTACCAATCAAAGACTGAAGATCCACTCCGGGCATCTACCAATCAATGACTGAAGATCCTTTTAACCCTTGTTCACCCACAAGTTTTATTTAGAAATTGGAGTGATGAGATTCTTGAAGTTTCCATGTCTTGATGCTCAAATTGTCCTTTACCAGGGACATGGCTAAGTACTTAGGTTTTACACTGCAGGTGGTGCACTTTCCCACAAGCCTTGGTTTCCCAAGACATGATCCTTCAGCCTTTCCTTAGTCAAATGGACGCTCCAACCTATCAACCCATCTACCACCCTGTCCAAGAGACTAAGTTCCAAGATCCTAAGATCATGGCAGCCCATATTACCAAGTGGTTGCACTTGAAGCTTCTCAACATTTGACAACTCAAATCTCTTTGTTCCTGGGTGGCTATCCACAAGTGAGATACACAAGGTTCACCAAGACTCGGCCTTGTGTAACCACTCAACATAACCCATTCTTTCCATTCCACCTGTGTGATTCATTAACTTAGTTGTTTTGTTAAATAAAAACAAGTCCTTAGACTTAGAATATTTTTCCATAGTGTGAATATATAAACCACCCTTGTTTTCTAGTAGCTAGGCTAAGCATGGCATGGCAATTTGTCCTTAGGGAATTTCCTAGCAATTCTAGCATTCTATTCTAAATAGGATTTCCCAACATAAGTTGACAAAAGTAGCATGCAAGTCCTAACAAAATATATCTAATGCAAGTATAAAATATAGGTAGGGAATATTCATGAAGATATCACTTGCCTTGGTAGTGTGGAGAGTAGCACTCGTCACAATCACAATCACTAGCAAAATCTACACACAAAGTTGTAGCATACAATTACACACAAATATTTACAAACAAAAGTATTATGCATGCATGCATGAATCTACCAAGTGATGATTTTTGAAAACTTCAACCAAGCAAGTGCATGAATACAGAAACTAAACAATTCACAAATATATCCAAGACAACTTAAATAACCCTAAAACAAAAATACTAAACTAAATCTATACTTAAAATGGCCTCAAACAAGTCTCTGCAATTTTAGCACATCTAATGGTTACTATATGCTAAACAAAAAGGATAGGCAGAAAGGTCTTGTTTTTCTGAATCCAACGGTATAAAGTTTGCAAAATTCCAACGTGGGGTTCAAAAGATATAGGCATTTGAATTTGGATCAAATTTCTGGTTTTAAATTCTATTTCCAGATCTAACCTAGCCACGCGTCATATTCTTATTCGCCTGCATCGTTCGGCTGGATCGAGCTCCACAGCCGTAGGATCTAAAGGGGCAGGTGCGGCTCAGATCGCGTACCGCTTCGGGTTAAGTGGATCTATCCTAGCGCTACGATGCAGATCTAACGCCATTACTCGCCAAGAATCGCCATGAGCGGCTGCTACCGTGGCGAACTATCGGTCGACGACGTTGCCGATGATGCAGACGGTGAGGGAGAAGGAGGAGTGGCTTACCAGGCTCAGGAGGTCACGGCGAAGCTCGCTTGGTCAAGGGCGCCGCACGGCTGGTATTTCTCACCGGAGTTCGTGGGTGCGTCGGGTGGTCGTCGGGGACGTCGCTGTGGATCACCCCATGGCAAGGCGAGGTCCCGGTTAGATTCACAAGGTCGAGGCGAAGTAGTGAGCATGAACTAGGAGGCGCGGGGCGGTCTGGACTTACCACTGGGGTTCGCCGGAGTTCGTGCAGACGTCGGTGGCGACTAGTCGATGATGTTGCCGGAGCTACGGTCCATGCGAGAGCAAACGAAAGGTGTTAAAAGAAGCGCAGAGGCTCACTGAATCAGTTTGCAAGATCGAGAGGCAGAGAGGAGCTCTGGACTCACCGGAATTCGCCGGCGCGGTCGTCGGAGACGGCGGGGCTACAGAGAGCAATACACGCAGCCTGGTGGCGCTCTGGGTTCGGGGTTTGAGTGGGAAGAGAGGAGACAGAGGGGATTCTTATAGCCTGGTCACGAGCGGGAATTACTCGGCCAATAACTCGAATTGACGACGCGAATTAAACACAGAAACGCCCGCGTTGATTTGGGGATGAACGGGTCATGCGGGTGGAGACGACGGTGACGTGGAGAAGGCCCGCCTGTCAGCGAGGAGCGTGGAGTGCAGGTGGGGTCGGCTTGTCAGCGTCTGTCTGCGTGGGCTCACGCGTGAGAGAAGTAAAAGGAGAACCCCGGGTGGGCTTGCTGGGCTGGATCCGCTGCTGGGCCGGATTCTGGCCGCGCGGCCTTTTTCCTTTCTTTAAGCTTTTTCTTTTTCTAATTCTATTTTCTGGATGGAATTTGATATGAATTCAAATCCTTTTGAATTCAAACTTCCTTGGGGATTTTTTGCAGGGTTCTTGTGGGTTCAAATGCAGTCAAATAACCATGTGGTCACCTTGCAAGGCTTGGTCAAGCTTGGGTCTTTGAAATAAACAGAGACTTTGTCTCTTTGCAAATATTTGGAATAGGGTTTAGAAAATATTTCTAAATTTTGAATCTTGGGTCAAAAGCTTCTCCTAGCTTTTCCAACCATGAAGGCAAGCAAACAAGTTCATAGACAATCAAATCCCAAAGGGTGATGGCCATTTGAGATAAATTTCCCACATGAAATCATAGCCAAAGTGTATGCTTCTAAATGATTTTGAGAAAAACCCTATATGAATGAATGATGCAAAGATGATGTGAATGAGTTTTGAAACATGATTTTTTTAGGGATGTTACAATCTAACCCCCTTAAAATGAATCTCGCCCTCGAGATTCGGATTGGCTAGCAAATAGGTGTGGATGGTCTTTCCGAAGATCATCTTCTCTTTCCCATGTTGCTTCCTCTTCGGAATGATGATTCCATTGCACTTTGCAAAATTTGATAGTCTTTGTCCTTGTGACTCTTTCTGCGGTCTCAAGAATCTTGACAGGCTTTTCTTAATAGGTGAGATCACTTTCTAGTTGAACTTCCTCCAAAGGTATGGTATCCTTCAAAGATGTTTCTTCCATTTCTGGGTGACATTTCTTAAGTTGGCTTACATGAAAAACATTATGGACTGCTGATAGAGATGCTGGTAATTCAATTTCATATGCAGCTTCTCCCTTACGACTTAAAATGTTGAATGGTCCCACATATCTTGGTGCTAACTTTCCTTTGACTCCAAATCTTTTTACTCCACGAAGTGGTGATACTCTAAGATAAGCTCTATCCCCAACTTCGTAAGTGACTTCTCTACGCTTAGCATCTGCGTAGCTTTTCTGTCGAGACTGTGCTATCTTTAATCTGTCTCTAACCAATTTGACCTTTTCTTCGGCGTCTTTGATAAGGTCTGGTCCAAACAAACTTCTTTCTCCCACACCATTCCATAGCAATGGGGTGGTACACTTTCTTCCATATAGAAACTCGAATGGTGCCATCCCAATACTAGATTGGTGATCTGTTGTAAGAGAACTCTCGTGAATGCGCACTTTCATCCCAACTTGCTCCATAGTCTAGGGCACATGCCCTCAACATGTCTTCAAGAATTTGATTAGTCCTTTCTGTTTGTCCATCAGTTTCAGGATGAAAAGCAGTGCTGAATTCCAATCTCGTTCCTAAAGATTCATGAAGCTGTCTCCAAAAGTGAGAAGTGAACTGAGTTCCTCTATCAGACACAATACTCTTAGGTACACCGTGAAGGCATACAATTCTGCTCATGTAGATTTTGGCTAACTTGGCACTAGTATAAGTTGTCTTTACGGGAATAAAATGAGCCACTTTAGTTAGGCGATCCACTACTACCCATATGGAATCATACCCTGACCTGGTCCTTGGTAATCCGGTAATGAAGTCCATACCAATATTTTCCCACTTCCATTCAGGAATAGGCATTGGTTGAAGCAAACCTGCTGGTTTCTGATGCTCCGCTTTCACTCTACTACACACGTCACACAAGGCAATGTGTTCGGCGATGTCCCTTTTAAGATTGTTCCACCAAAATCTTTCTTTCATATCCATATACATTTTGGTGTTTCCCGGGTGAATAGAATACGGAGAGTTATGGGCTTCTTGTAAAATCAGTTTCCGCAATTCCGGATCTTGTGGAACACAAATACGTTTCTCGTGCCATAAAGTACCTTGTTCGTCCACATGGAAACTTTTAGCTTTCCCTTAGCTAATCCTTTCCTTAATCTCTTCGATTTCTTTATCCGTCTTTTGGGCTTCCTTAATCTTATCCAACAGAGTGGGTTGAACATCCAAAGACATGAGATGTCCTTCTGGCACAATCTCCAACCTGAGTTCCTTGAATTGCTTACACAAGTCATCTGGCAATTCACCTTTGGTAAGACCATTTACAAATGCTTTACGACTTAGAGCATCTGCTACTACATTTGCTTTACCGGGGTGGTATTGCAAATTTAAGTCATAATCCTTGATAAGTTCTAGCCATCTTCTTTGTCTCATATTGATCTCCTTCTGTGTGAAGATATATTTCAAACTCTTATGGTCAGTGAATACTTCACAACGTTTTCCCAAAAGGTAATGTCTCCATGTTTTGAGTGCATGGACAATAGCGGCTAACTCTAAATCATGAGTAGGATAATTTACTTCATGAGTTTTGAGTTGTCTCGAGGCATAAGCCACAACTTTTCCGCCTTTGCATAAGGCTCCTAATCCTTGATGCGAAGCATCACAATACACTTGGAAATCCTTTTCCAAATCTGGTAGGCACAGAACTGTGTCGACACAAGTCTCTTCTTTAGTTCTTGAAAGCTGAGTTCACATCCTTTACCAAGCAAATTTCTTATCTTTCTTTAACAATTCCATTGGTTTAGCAACCTTAGAAAAATTTCAATGAACCTTCAGAGTAACCTCGCTAAACCAAGGAAACTGAACCTTTTTACATTCTTAGGAGATTCCCATTCACATTGGCTGAAACCTTAGCAGATCAATCGCTACACCATCCTTTGTCATAACATGACCAAGAAATCCAACTTCCTCTAACCAAAACTCACACTTGCTGAACTTGGCATAAAGTTTATGTTCCCTTAGTTTCTCAAGTATCAAGCGTAGATGTCTTTCATGTTCTTCCTTGCTCTTGGAGTAGACTAAGATGTCATCGATGAAAACGACAACAAACTTGTCGAGAAATTCCATGAACACTTTGTTCATCATATTCATGAAGTATGCTGGAGCGTTGGTTAATCCAAAAGGCATCACCGTGTACTCATACAATCCATACCTCGTGGTAAATGCTGTTTTAGGTATGTCTTGCTCTCTTATCTTGAGTTGAAAATAGCCTGACCGAAGGTCAATTTTTGAGAACACACAAGCTCCTTCTAGCTGATCAAACAAGTCATTGATTCTTGGTAAAGGATATTTGTTCTTGATGGTTACCTCGTTAAGAGAACGGTAATCTATGCATAATCTTTGAGTTCTATCTCTCTTTCACTTAACAAACTGGAGCTCCCCAAGATGAAGAACTTGGCTGGATGAATCCTTTCTCGCAATTGTTCTCCAAGTTGTTTCTTGAGTTCCTTAAGTTCGTCAACCGACATTTTATAAGGCCTTTTGCCCTTGGTCCAGAACACGTACCAATTCTATTATAAATTCCACATCTCTATCTGGTGGCATTCCTGGTAATTCTTCCGGGAACACATCCGGATACTCACACACAATTGGCACCATGTCCATGCTAACCCCCTTAAGAGAATTCAGCTTACTCCCTTTAGATTTAAAATTGGACTTAAATGTTATCCTCTTACCTTCAGGGGTTGTGAGTGAAATCGTACGATTTGCACAATCTAGTACTCCCTCATACTTAGCCATCCAATCCATTCCCAAAATTACATCCAATCCTTGGGAATTTAGGATTATTAGGTTTACTGGAAACTTATGTTTTCCAATCTCTATGACTAGATCCCGGCATCCAAGACTCACTATCATATCCCCTCCCGGAGAGCTAACTTTTATCGGACACCCAATGTTTTCAGATGCAAACCCATTTCTTTCGACAAATGCTTTAGATATGAATGAATGAGATGCACCAGTGTCAAAGAGTACAAATGCTGAGATGGAATTGAGTCTGAACTTACCAGCAACGGCATCAGGTTCTTCATAGACTTCCTCCACATTGATGTGGTTAACCTGTCCTTTCTGAAAAGGATTGGGTTTGTTAGGTCCTTCAATGTTCTTCTGAGGGCACTCATTAGCATAATGCCCCAGCTTCTTGCATTTGAAGCATTCAACCTGACTGTTGTCCTTCTTAGGTTGACTTCCACTTCCACTTCCACTTCCACTATGGTGGCTCTTATATCCACTCTTGTGGTTCTTGTACTTATCATTGTCATGACTGCGATGATGCTTGTTGTCATGACGGTTGTGATTGTGGTGCTTGTTAAACTTCCCATGCTTGTGGGATCCTGAGCTGACACTATCATCATAGTGAGATCGTTTATGAGACGATCCCGAGCTGTGCTTGTCGGAGTGTTTCCTCTTTCTACTCTCGACTTGCTTCATTTTATTCTCCACAATAACAGCCTTGTCACACAGCGACTGGTAAGTTGGCACATACGCCACAGACAGTTGCAGATTCAGCTCATCATTCAAGCCTTCCAGAAACTTCTCCTTCCTTTTGGCATCAGTGTCAACCTCATCTGGTGCATAGCGTGCCAGATTGTTGAACTCTTCGATGTATTCAGCCACGCTGTGGTGGCGCTGCTTAAGGTTGTGAAATTCCTTCTTTTTCAGGCTCATCATACCTGGTGAGATATGAGTGGTGCGAAAACCATCTTCAAATATAGCCCAAGTCACCTCATCAATAGGTGTGGTAATCTGGAAGTTGTCCCACCATGCGGCGGCTGGTCCTTCCAACAGATGTGCTGCAAACCTGACCTTTTCAGCATCTGTGCATCCTACGGTCACTAAGTCTTTGTTCACAGAACGTAGCCAATCATTGGCCACCATGGGATCAGTCGTTCCTGAAAACTTAGCTGGCCTCAGACGCAGAAATCTGGTGAGCATATCAAAACCTGGAGGGTTGTTGTTGTTATTGTTGTTGTTGTTGTTGGGATTGGGGTTGTTGTTGTTGTTCTGGTTCTGGATGAACGTCGTCATCATTTGCATAAGCTGTGTTTGCGCATTCATCATTTGTTGCATTTCCGGGGTAATGTTGGGGTTGGGGTTGGTGTTTGCGCGACGGGGAGGCATCTGTGGTTTTATTCATATAGAGATAAGAATGAGATACCCTTACATGATTTATGCACAATACATCACACATGCAACACATAGCAAGCAACACTAGGATAAAATCTAAACAACAAGATAACAAAAGTCTCAAGGTACAATCACACAAGTGGCAAGCCATCCACATGTCGGATGGTCAATAAGTTCATAAATAACAAGTGCGGTAAATAAAGATAACTGAGTAGTCAAATCTACTCGTCGGCATCAATCTCCTCCTCGACAAAGGTAAGACCTGCGTTCTCCATTGCGGTCTTGTTCTCCTCGATGGTAGTGGTCAAAGAGTCGATCTTGGCCTTGAGAGCCCTCTTCTGGGATCGAAGCCTCTCAATCACCGCTCACGCTGCTCTAACTCGAAGTCCTTGGACTGCAGTTCCTCGGTCATATCATGAATCCTCTTGTTCCTATCCTGGACACGCTTCTCTTGACTCTTGAACTTACGGTCTTGGGTTTTGAACCTTGCCTCCATCTCCTTGACTATCTCGTCCTGCTGCGCGAAGAGCTTGTCCTTCTCGCGAAGCTGCACCTGGAGCTCGTCATTACTAAGCATGACGTTGGTCCTATCGGTATCCACGTGCCTAATAAGAGTCTCTAAGTCCTGGAGGTACAGCGATCGGCTCACTGTGACCTCGAGTCGCCCTCAAAGTCAATGGACTCTCCGTCATCATCACGCCCAAGGCGTGGAAGTGAGTGCCTCTAACTTTGGGAGTGACGCCCTAATAGTCGCCCTATCAGATCCTGCATGACAACCTCCATGCCTCTCTCCCCGTCATCGTGCATAAGCTTGAAGACGATGGCCTCCGTAGTAGGCTCTGTCAAGGCCCCGGCTGGTTCACCTTGAAGCCCCAAAGGTCCTTCCTCTCAAACTTGGTGAGTGGGTGCACCGTAATGATAGGAAGAGGAGATCGAGTAAAGTAGTAAGTTCTACGACACGAGGACCAAAACGGGTAACTGGAACTCCTCAACAAAGGTCGATGGCAATAGGCATCTATTTATAAGATTGAAAAGTTAGAACAACACAATTTAAATTAAACAAGACAACATTCTAGCATAACCATGGAACACAAAATCACACAAGTCATGCATACATAAATCCATTACACCAACCAAGGTTCAAACTTTTAAGGTATCATTTTTGAAAATAAGGTGATAGGTGGTGGTCCAACTAACGAAGTGCGCTTACAATCCTATCTCATTGGATCTGGTGGCTAACACAATGTTCCTAGTGGCAATCACCCTTTCTTGTTCACATGCTTCTATCACTAAGTCTATGATATCTCCTCTTAAGGATTGGTTGGTGATTTCCAACTCTTGGGTATGTTCCTTCTCTTTCTCTAAGTCTTTTTGGAGGTTGAGCATCTTGCACTTGACTCTAGCACTTAGTTCCTTGATAGTCTTCCAAGCTGCTTCTTTTGCTGACTCAAAGAATGTGGTGTGCATAAAAGTGTTGGTGTACATGCAGAAGCCTTTTTCCTTGTGGTTGTCTTCCTTGTTCTTGTACAAGTGAAGTTGCACCCACCAATACTCCACTCCATCCTCCATCACTGGAAAGCCCTTGTACACAGCTGCACCATGTACTCCCATGATTTCCATGAGGTCCTTGAGAATCTTGGGAAACTCAGTCTCACACTCCAAGGTCATGGTCATGAGTGGTCCTTTCTTCACGGCTTCGTTGACGGAGTTCATCTACAAATAGAGATGAGAAGGAGAAGATTAGAAAAGTTTACGAGAAGAATAGGCAAGTGTAGAAGAAGTTAAATTTTTTCCTTAGTGGTTTCCAATCCTAGGGTCATAATCCTACAGGCAACACAGTGCTCTGATACCATCTGTAAGATCCCTCCTTATTAAAGGAAAAGATCCCTGTGATTGCAATGCTAGTCCCTGGATCAATGCTAGCATCCACAGTTTAAGATGAAGTACACAGATACAAAGGTCATTTATTACAGTCATTCCAGAGATAAAACATAGTCTTTTACAACTCATGGCCAAAGGCCTAATACAAGAGTTTATGGAATAAGTAAATAAACATAAGTCTTCATCTTCATGTGCCACAGGCAAGCATGTTGAGTGTAGACTCATGACTCCTAATCATCATCAGAGTAACCTGCAACATCATAAGTTACAGCCATAGAGGGTCAATACTTTGGAATAGTATTGGCAAGTGATACCTTAGTATATATTTAAGTGGACTATAAGGCTATATGCATTTGGCTGGTGGAGCTTAGGCTTGCATTGCTCAAAATAGATTTTTCCTTAACTTTTTGAAAATACTAAGTTTTTGTAAGGCATAAAACACCCAAGGCATCTACCAATCAAAGACTGAAGATCCACTCCGGGCATCTACCAATCAATGACTGAAGATCCTTTTAACCCTTGTTCACCCACAAGTTTTATTTAGAAATTGGAGTGATGAGATTCTTGAAGTTTCCATGTCTTGATGCTCAAATTGTCCTTTACCAGGGACATGGCTAAGTACTTAGGTTTTACACTCTGCAGAGGTGGTGCACTTTCCCCACAAGCCTTGGTTTCCCAAGACATGATCCTTCAGTAGCCTTTCCTTAGTCAAATGGACGCGCTCCAACCTATCAACCCATCTACCACCCACTGTCCAAGAGACTAAGTTCCAGCATCCTAAGATCATGGCAGAGCCCATATTACCAAGTGGTTGCACTTGAAGCTTCTCAACATTTGACAACTCAAATCTCTTTGTTCCTGGGTGGCCATCCACAAGTGAGATACACAAGGTTCACCAAGACTCGGCCTTGTGTAACCACTCAACATAACCCATTCTTTCCATTCCACCCAGGTGATTCATTAACTTAGTTGTTTTGTTAAATAAAAACAAGTCCTTAGACTTAGAATATTTTTCCATAGTGTGAATATATAAACCACCCTTGTTTTCTAGTAGCTAGGCTAAGCATGGCATGGCAATTTGTCCTTAGGGAATTTCCTAGCAATTCTAGCATTCTATTCTAAATAGGATTTCCCAACATAAGTTGACAAAAGTAGCATGCAAGTCCTAACAAAATATATCTAATGCAAGTATAAAATATAGGTAGGGAATATTCATGAAGATATCACTTGCCTTGGTAGTGTGGAGAGTAGCACTCGTCACAATCACAATCACTAGCAAAATCTACACACAAAGTTGTAGCATACAATTACACACAAATATTTACAAACAAAAGTATTATGCATGCATGCATGAATCTACCAAGTGATGATTTTTGAAAACTTCAACCAAGCAAGTGCATGAATACAGAAACTAAACAATTCACAAATATATCCAAGACAACTTAAATAACCCTAAAACAAAAATACTAAACTAAATCTATACTTAAAATGGCCTCAAACAAGTCTCTGCAATTTTAGCACATCTAATGGTTACTATATGCTAAACAAAAAGGATAGGCAGAAAGGTCTTGTTTTTCTGAATCCAACGGTATAAAGTTTGCAAAATTCCAACGTGGGGTTCAAAAGATATAGGCATTTGAATTTGGATCAAATTTCTGGTTTTAAATTCTATTTCCAGATCTAACCTAGCCACGCGTCATATTCTTATTCGCCCGTACCGGTTCGCGCTGGATCGAGCTCCACAGCCGTAGGATCTAAAGGGGCAGGTGCGGCTCAGATCGCGTACCGCTTCGGGTTAAGTGGATCTATCCTAGCGCTACGATGCAGATCTAACGGCTACATTACTCGCCAAGAATCGGCGGAGCGGCTACCGGGCCAGGAACTGTCGGTCGACGACGTTGCCGATGATGCAGACGGTGAGGGAGAAGGAGGAGTGGCTTACCAGGCTCAGGAGGTCACGGCGAAGCTCGTCGTACTCGCGGTTGGTCAAGGGGCGCTCGGGCACGGCTGGTATTTCTCACCGGAGTTCGTGGCGGCGTCGGGTGCGTCGGGTGGTCGTCGGGGACGTCGCTGTGGATCACCCCAAGGCAAGGCGAGGTCACGGTTAGATTCACAAGGTCGAGGCGAAGTAGTGAGCATGAACTAGGAGGCGCGGGGCGGTCTGGACTTACCACTGGGGTTCGCCGGAGTTCGTGCAGACGTCGGTGGCGACTAGTCGATGATGTTGCCGGAGCTACGGTCCATGCGAGAGCAAACGAAAGGTGTTAAAAGAAGCGCAGAGGCTCACTGAATCAGTTTGCAAGATCGAGAGGCAGAGAGGAGCTCTGGACTCACCGGAATTCGCCGGCGCGGTCGTCGGAGACGGCGGGGCTACAGAGAGCAATACACGCAGCCTGGTGGCGCTCTGGGTTCGGGGTTTGAGTGGGAAGAGAGAGGAGACAGAGGGGATTCTTATAGCCTGGTCACGAGCGGGAATTACTCGGCCAATAACTCGAATTGACGATACGAATTAAACACAGAAACGCCCGCGTTGATTTGGGGATGAACGGGTCGTGCGGGTGGAGACGACGGTGACGTGGAGAAGGCCACTTTGCCGAGGAGCGCTGGAGTGCAGGTGGGGTCGGCTTGTCGGCCGTCTGTCTCAAGGTGGGCTCGCGCGTGAGAGAAGTAAAAGGAGAACCCCGGGTGGGCTTGCTGGGCTGGATCCGCTGCTGGGCCGGATTCTGGCCGCGCGGCCTTTTTCCTTTCTTTAAGCTTTTTCTTTTTCTAATTCTATTTTCTGGATGGAATTTGATATGAATTCAAATCCTTTTGAATTCAAACTTCCTTGGGGATTTTTTGCAGGGTTCTTGTGGGTTCAAATGCAGTCAAATAACCATGTGGTCACCTTGCAAGGCTTGGTCAAGCTTGGGTCTTTGAAATAAACAGAGACTTTGTCTCTTTGCAAATATTTGGAATAGGGTTTAGAAAATATTTCTAAATTTTGAATCTTGGGTCAAAAGCTTCTCCTAGCTTTTCCAACCATGAAGGCAAGCAAACAAGTTCATAGACAATCAAATCCCAAAGGGTGATGGCCATTTGAGATAAATTGCCCACATGAAATCATAGCCAAAGTGTATGCTTCTAAATGATTTTGAGAAAAACCCTATATGAATGAATGATGCAAAGATGATGTGAATGAGTTTTGAATCATGATTTTTTTAGGGATGTTACATATAGTGGTATTATCCTTTGATGCTTTATTTGAGTTGACTTGGCGCATGCTCACACCATGTTATGACTATCTCAAGTCACCATAGACTTTATGATCCTTTAGTTTTCAACTTGTAGTATCACTTTATGCTTTGATCAATGATGTTTTGTCGCTCTGCATGATTATGGCCATTATTGCTCTCTTAGTTTGTCGCTCTCAGTCTTTTGCTAGCCTCCACAACAAAGTATGAGTTCCACTCATGCATCCAACTCCGTAATCCAAGTTATCCCAAAGAGTCCACGATACCTACCTACTAGCTTATTCTATTCCAAGTATATTCATGCTTTTGTTTACCTTCCAAATTAAACTTGTTATGAGAAAACTAGTGATTAAAGCTCTCATGAACTTGATGGCACACTTTACTTTATTGCCTCTAATAAACTTGAACCATTGGGTCCTTCTTTGTTGCGTATATGCTTGCACTTTATAAGTTGAAATTAGCAGAACCATGTTTCATGGGGAACACTTTCAACATTGCACTTGTACTTTGTACCCCGTTGATATCATGTTCTTTTGCTTACGGATCCCAGCGGTGTGAAATAAAAGTGGAACTTGTAAGATCATGGAGTTTGTATGTGTGTTAGAGAAACGCCTAGGTCGCTAGCCTAAGCCATGCCTAATCATGGTGGAAACTTGCAGCATCACCATAATGAGCATTCTATGAAGCATCCTCAATAAAAACCTATGCAAATAGCAAATAAAAAGATCGCTGAGATGCTCATTGTCTACTTGCCTTGTCATTTTGATTATGGGAAATCTCCCGTGTCATGTGCAAGGGGTACCCCGTTGGCGGTTCTTAATGATACACATATACTTACAATGACAAGAGCTTGCTCATGACTGAAGTTTAGTAGCATGAGGATCGGTCTTCGTAAGTAAGGGGCATGAAAATTTGGTTTATAACTTGTCAAGCATATCCTCTTAGTTGTGTCACTTTAACCTTAATCACCTTCAAGATGCTTATGATAGGGGCAATGAGAGCTGAAAGCTATAAGTACCATAATTTTTGGAACCTCTTTATGAGACTTGAATCCCTACTTTCTTTTACCAAAGGCCTTTCTTCCACCATTATATTGAGTCTCCACCTTCTACCTTTATGCACCTACTTTGAGAGCATAGTGGCCATTCTTAGTTCTATGTGCATTGTCCCAAGACTAGTTGATTGATGCATACTTTGATATTGCTTGTTTTAAACTATTGTATCTAGTCACTCTTATGAACTTTGAAGGTGTCCTATGCATTTATATTTGCTACTCTATGAGGGACAAGCTGAATACTATTATGCTATGTTTTCTTTATGTGAAACAAACAAACGTCTTGCAAAGCATTGTTATTCATGAATCTTTTGTTTGTGCCTTTTCATGTTGCATCATAGTTTCTTTGCTTATTGCTAGAACTTTGTCTTTCATGTTATGATTGAAGTACTATGATCCTAGCTTTGAATGTTTTGCAAATACTTTGATCAAGTCTTTGATGGTGCATGTCACCTGAAAAATTATTCTTTCTTTTTATCACTTACCTACTCGAGGACGAGCAGGAGTTAAGCTTGGGGATGTTGATACATTGCAAATGTATCTATAATTTTTGATGATCCATGCTTGGTTTTATCCACTTTCTTGTGTTTTGTCCACACTTTGGAGTACTTTTCATATGATTTCTTGGACTAACCTATTAACAAGAGCCACAGTGCCAGCTGCCTGTTTTCTGCTGTTTTTGGTTCCAGAAAGTCAGAAAATGAATATTCTTGGAATTGGATGGGACAAAAGCCAAAGTGCCTATTTTTCCAGAAGACTCAGAGAATCACGAGGAGGAGGGCAGGGGCGGCCACACCCCTCAGGCGCAAGGGGCTCGCCACGCCAGGGCATGGTGTGGTGGCCCCAGGCACCCCCTCGGTCTCCCTCTTCGCCTATAAGAAGCCTTCTGACCTAAAAACTCCGGGGGGTTCGACATTTTTCCAGAAGGAGTTCCGCTCCGCCGCCACCACCAGATTCCACGAAACAGCACCAGAAACTCTGTTCTAGCACCCTGCCGGGATGGGGAATTGGAGGAGATCATCGCCATCATCATCACCATCACTTCTCCATCGACCATCCATGTTTCCCCCATCTATGAGTGAGTAATCCCCCGCTGTAAGCTATGGGGATGGTAGGGATTAGATGAGATCGTTCATGTAATGGCATCAGATTGTTAGGGCATGGTGCCTAGTATCTTTTATTAGTGCTTTATGACTTTATGCCTAGTATCTTAATGCTTGTCACCAGGGCCTGAGTGCCATGATTTCATATCTGAACATGTTATTGATTCATTATGATAGTATTGTTTTTGGTCTTATCTGCAAGTTGTATACACACGTTGATGTCCGGAACCTATGGCCTCGAAGTTACAGAAATCGGGATAACTGGAAGGGAATGGATTTGATGTGAGGGTCACATGTGTTCACGGAGTGTTAATGCTTTGCTACGGTGCTCTATTAAAAGGAGCACCTTAATTGCCAGTAGTTTCCTAGAGGCCCTGCTGCAAACGGGCTAGCAGGACAAAAGATGTTGTGCAAGTTCTCATTGCGAGCACGTATGACTATATATGGAACACATGCCTAGGATTGTCTAGTACTTGGATGCTTTATCTTATTTATCTTGAATTGCCCTATGTTCTGATTGCTATGTGAATTGTCTTGTCCATGCAATGCCCGTCCATCCATCCCTATGCCTACCGCACTCGAATCCCAATCACATTACTTTTTGTTACTACCATCTTTGCTTTACTACTGTTACTTTGCTATTCCTACTACAAAACTGTCATCGATAAACTGCTGTGAGCAAGATTGTTTCCAGGTGCAGCTGAATTGACAACTCAGTTGTTAAGGCTTATAAATATTCTTTGGATCCCCTTGTGTCGAATCAATAAATTGGGTTTCACTTCCCTCGAAAATATTGCGATACACCCCCTATACTTGTGGGTCATCAAGGCCCCGCTGCAAACGGGCTAGCAGGACAAAACATGTTGTGCAAGTTCTCATTGCGAGCACGTATGACTATATATGGAACACATGCCTAGGATTATCTAGTAATTGGGTGCTTTATCTTATTTATCTGCAATTGCCCTATGTTCTGATTGCTATGTGAATTGTCTTGTCCATGCAACGCCCGTCCATCCATCCCTATGCCTACATCGAATCATCCATCGCTATTGTTACCACTGTCTTTACTTTACTACTATTGCTGCTTTGCTATTCCTACTATAAAACTGTTGCTACTGATAAACTGTTGTGAGCAAGATTGTTTCCACATGCAGCTGAATTGACAACTCAGTTGTTAAAGCTTATAAATATTCTTTGGCTCCCCTTGTGTCGAATCAATAAATTGGGTTTCACTTCCCTCGAAAATACTGCGATACACCCCCTATACTTGTGGGTCATCACCTCCCTAGCCGGAATCCAGGTCTCATCAAGAAGAACGAGAGGGATGTCACTGGCGTAGAGGATGCAATCGACGACGATCGTCTCGCCGATTCCGATTCTTGCAGATTCCGCTCGGAACATAGATCTGAAGCTCACTTGCCCCATGGTGGGCACCAACTAATGTCAGATTAAGGATGGGTATGCCATGAGGGGGTCCACGAGGCGTGCGGAAGAGAGGGGTGCGAGTTGTACGGTGTTCCGGGACGGTGAGCACACAAGTTTACCCAGGTTCGAATCTGCCGACGGTGGACGGATCCTACTCCTGCTAGCAATCCAGTAATACCTAGAGCTAGAATATGGGTTACAAGGGTTGAGATTGTAGACTATTGTTGGGTGACCTAAAGGCTGGACCCTAGGACGTTTTATATAGGTATCCGACCTAGGGTTTACAGGAGATACTTATCCGGCTACGACTAAGAGTCGGTTACAGAGTACATCTTGGACTACAAGTAACTATACATGCCTATGTCGGTAAGTATTCCGGCCTTCCCGTATCTGGACTGGACTCTGTCTCTTCTCCTTGACTGGGCCGCTCGTTGTGACACCCCCGGGATCAGGGTTAAACAAATCTAGACCTTAGCCTGACATAAGCTTAACCTAGAGCTCGAGGATATCCAGTGAGAAATCGGTAACACAACAGTAACCCTGCGACACAAAAATTATTAGAGAAAGCTCATAACTGAGCGAAGAACCAAAATATTACAAGTAGAGGTCACTGACCACAAGCATCAAACAACGGAAGGCAAATTATGCCATAAAGTATAGCAAACTTAACAAATGGCCTAAGAGGCCTCAAGCATAACGATGACGTCCCAACCCATAGATTCCAGCCTACCGGTAGAACCCCAAGCTACTCATCGGTGTCGATGTTGTACGGAACTCATCTTCAAGGGAACACTTACTCTGAAAGTATCAACAAAGCAAGGGTGAGTACATGGTGTACTCCGCAAGACTTATGGCTAGTGGGGTTATTTTACATAAAGCCATCTTTGTTTATAAAACAAGAGGGAGAAGAAGCTCGTCTATTCAGAATATTTTAAAAGGGGATAAGAGAGCGACATCTCTAAAGAATTGATCATCATCTTGATATCCACCAAAGTAATCATCATATCACAACTAGGATCACCCCTCGTACCCATGAGGAAGCATCCTTAATAAACATTAGTTGCCAAGTTTTACAGTTAGGTTATAGTTCTCTATGATCTCACGTTAAACCCAAGTCGTCCACACCCATGGACACGGCTTTTCAAAAATATTTAACCCTGCAGGGGTGCATAATTTTACCCACACGTACTAACCGACTCTTAATGCCAGTACATTCGCCCTCTTCCTTGGAAGGCCGGCAGAGGGTGGTTAGACACGACCTTTACCTTGCTTTCACCGAGACCATCAGTCACGCCCTAAGGATGGTTCCGCCGTAACGGGTCAAATCCCGAAGCCGGTCCCTAGAGATGTGTGTCAAGGTTGGTTTACCAAGGGCGCCATCTACCCCAAGCAACCTCGGCCACGCTTACCTACCTGTTATGATGCACCTTCACCCGCCAAATCTTTCAAAACGTTTTCTATGCATATGTCGAATGGAACGCCAAACTATGTGACTCATGGAATCTACTAGGCAAGTTAGTTAGTTGAGAGATCCCCATAAACCCCATATGGCTGTATGCTCGTCTTGGTTCTGAGGGCAAGAACTCGGGTCCTAATGGTGGTGAGCATGGGACTATAAAAACCACATCCCACCGTGGACTCCCATACAAGCCTGAGCATGTTTAACCTTTACCACTGATCTCACCTCATCAATATGCCTCGTTCTCCTGTCATACTAGATTCTCTGCATCTGATACATCATCTGGATGAACCAGCACTGATAGCTAAGCATGACTAAGCAAGACACAGATAATAGCTCTAGCAGTGCACACAAGCCAGACCTGGTTATGCTAGGAGCAGTGGATCAGGTAATATAAGCTCAAAGGGAGTAATGCAACAGATAGGATACTTTATCTATCGATAAAAGACCACAGTAGAATCGTATGCATCAGGGCAAGAATGAAATACTTTTGAAATCATAGGATTGTATAATGGTGGGGCTATGCTTTCCTTGTTTGTTGATACCCAGATATAGATCTTCGGAAGCATTGTACTTGACTTGGTTATAGTTGGTCAAGTATTGTTCGTCGGTCTTCGATGGTGTTGACCTCGGTCTTCGATCTTGATCTCGATATCGTATTCTACCGGAAAGAAGCACACACCAGAAAGAAAGGGGAAACAACAATCAACACATGGAATCGATGCAATGCTCAAGCAAGGATGATGATATGACAAGTTAAATTGTATTGAAATGAAACCCTAAATCTTGCTTGGCAATTTAAGCGGGATCCGAAGGGTCCAAACCCTAATACAGGCGAGACCCCGGAATCACCTACGGGGGTTCATTTAGTTCTCTAATTAAACTTGCAATTTAAGTTGTTGAACAATGCATGCTTTTGATGCTAAAGTGTAGATCTTGTTTCTCTGAACATTTTGATATAATATACAAATTTTTCTGAGTTATAAATAATTACTTATTGATTTTACAATATTAAACCTTTTTCTGAAATTATTAAAACAATTATAAAAAGGTTTACTGGGTCAGCACAGGTGGAGGCTGACATCACCACGGGGTGAGGGACTTTTCTCACTAGGGCTGGGCCTACCCACAGTGACTGACTGATGGGCCCCAGGCCACCTCAGCAGCCACGCGGTAAAGACGTGGCCCACAGCGGGTTTGACCGGGCTGACCCATGCGCCTGGCGTCACGATGACGTCGGCGTGACGTCTGGACAGCGGGAACTACCAAGACGGTCACGGGGATGGCGAAACACGGCGAGCGGGTGTGAGAGGGTATGCACGTTGGAGAGAGGAGGTCAAGGCGGACCTACTAGAGGTGGCGCCGCCGGTTTTTGGCAACCGAAGCGATGACACGACGGAGTCCGACGGTGGCAGACGGTGGCCTAGGAGGGGAGAACGAACCAGAGAGAGAGGAAGGAAGGGGAAAGGTCCAGGTGGACCAGCGGCTCACCCTAAGCGTGATGAATATGACTGTGAGGCCAAGTATGGACGGGTCGACGGTGAGGGCCGCGGCAGCGGTCGTCAGAGGCGGGGAAGACGGTGATGTTGGGGTTGACTCTGAGCTCCCCGATGCGATTCCTTTGTCGTGGAGGTGGAGTGCAGCGAGGCAGAGCTCCAGGTTGTGTCGGCTGGGTCTAGGGTGGCCGGAGACGACGGCGATTCAAGCCGGCGGTGCGCTAGGGTTTCGGCCGATTGGGGAACACGAGAGAGAGGCGCTGGGGGAAAGGAGATTGGGACGAGACAGAGGCATCCACGGCGGGTCTTATCCTCTCCCCTGGAGCAGCAGCAGCGATCTTGGCGCACGGCGGTGGCCCTCGCTCGGCCAGCGAGCTGCTCCGGGCAACAGCGCAAGGTTGACGATGGAGATTAGCAGGACAAAAGGGCATGTGGGCCGGGCCTTGATGGGCTGCTAGCTGGGCCACACAACGCGACGCTGAGCGGCGGGTAGCGGGAAAAGAAGGTGGGCTGCTGGGCTGCGTGGCCTGCTAGGGCTAAAACTATTTTTTATTTGCAAAACCTTTTTCCATTTATGTTTCTCCTTTTCTCTTTTATAAAAAAATTTCAAAAATGTTTTGACCCCATTCAAAAATATCAGAGGTTTAAGAAACTGTAGAAAATATTGCAGGGGCTGTTTTATTCAAATTGGGCTCCACACTTTTGTACTTTTCAAAATTTCAAAAGCCATTTGAATGTATTTGAGAGAGGAGGAACTAGGGTTTAAGGTTTGCCTTTTATTTTTGCATGCATTTTTATTTCTTAGCAAAATAATGATGATCATGAATGCACAAACAAAGCCCTAATTAATATTAGCTAAAACTGGGGCGTTACATCTTTATCCCCCTTACGAGAATCTCGACCCGAGATTCCAAAGGTAGGAAGAAGCAAGAGAAACAGGCTCACCCTAAGGATAAGAGGGAAACACACTAACAATGCAGAGTATTTCATGGTCAACTCATGAAAGAGTGTTCATAAACAACTCTGAGATGACGAACATGAAACACGTCAAGGTAGAGGAGGACTAACAGGAGATTGGTTTCAAATTGACAGATAACTGGTCTTCATAAGGATTGAGACCATGGAGTTTCAGAAGTGTTTAGGCTTCTGAAAAGGAAAGCTTACAAAAGAAAGAACAAGACCACGGACTTCGAGACATGAAACTCTACTAGATGGCTTAAGTAGAGCTTCCAGGGATACATAGATTCAGATAACCAAGCTGCTGAACTACTTTTGATACAGAAGGGTCACTCTTCGTTCAACAGAAGGTTAAGACAGAAAGTTATTTTGTGGTGAGGACTCATAAAAGTCACAAGGAACAAGTATCAAGAGGAACTGATGCTAACCAAAATCATAGTCGCTCTTCGAACATGTTAGAGGAACCGAAGGAAACTCTTTATTCATCCAGGTTTATCAAAATCTTTGCCAAAGATCATGATATCACTTTACACCACTAGATGAATAGGTAAGAAGATTCCTGATGACATGAGGAAAAAGAAACTTCATTCTCAGACTTCAATTACTTGGCACAACAAGATGCTTACCAACATAAAAGGTTCTAGAGGATCGATCGAGAGACATTTAACAACACTACTTTAAATGTTCTCCTTGATGTTCGAGGAAACAAACATCAAGTAAAGGCTAGACTTCAGAGACAAAGGAAACCATAAGCACAACTCCTATTATAAAATCATAGAAGGTGCCTCATGAAGAGTGGTTGTTATTTGCTGATTCAAGAGAATTTGACAATAGGCTTTCCAACTAGTTGTGTCAACCATTACATCAATCATGTCAGACTTACATAGAAACCTATGTCAAAACCTTGAGGAACACCAACCATATATCTGTTTGAGATTTAGATTCGGTTAAGTGGAATGATACTTCAGACTCAGCATGTCCGAATAGATAGTTTGCAACATTTATCACAAGGGTAAAGTTACTGGATTGTCAAGACATGGGCTTCAGGGTTAAGCTCCAATAGACTGAGCTACATTGCGAGACCCATGTATTAACAACTTGTCAAAGGACAATTGCTCGTACATTGAGTACTTGCAACGAGATACAACTATGTCCTTAAGATATGGAGTTAACTCTACTCTAATTCACGGCGACATCTTTCAACAATTGTACGTGAATCGGATAAGGTTACTTATAACATCCAGAACACATACTTCGAGATATCGCGAAGAAGGTTCTTACAAAGTTTTCCAACATTAATGCCAGATGTTTCATATGAATCAAGTCTGACATGGAGAAAATAAGGATATTGTTGATGGGCTCAACAACAAACTTATCGAGATACTCCATTTGGATGAACTGATATGTTACTTGAACAAGGCAGAGTATTGGTCAGACCAAAGAACATGAACATGTACTCAAGTGAAACATCACAAGGAGCAGCATCATCAAGATAATCCTTGGAAATGAGTTTGATTTGACGATAACCTAGATCAAATCAAAGGCGAGGGAAGATATCATATCCATGAAGGAAAAACTATATTTCTTCAGCACGAGCGAAACTAGACATCCCTTTAAGATGAACAAAGTTAGATAGAACTTTTGTCTTACAACTCTCCAAGTTGCTGTTTAAGCTCAACCAACTAGTTCAGGGGTATCCAGTACGGATCCTTGGAGAAGAGGTAGTTCAGAGTACCTGCTTGCTCAAGAACTTGATAACACGGTCATGTGGCAACATGGCGATACTTCTAGAGAGACATCTAAAATATCACGAATCACCGGTATGTCATTTAGTTCGAGAGGAAACTTGCTTGGTAAGGCAAGGGACATAGTCTCGGAGCTTCGGCATGAGCCTAACTCTTTGACCGGGGAAAGTGTACCAGAATAACGGACTTGGTAGCACAATCATCCTTCATTTAGTGATAGGATTAACCAATCATGCTAAGAACGACACAAATGTCCTTGGAGTTCGAATCAATAAAAGTCGCTAAGAATCTCGGATGACCACATTATTACGCACACGCATCATTATTGAGCACGAAAGCTCGAAGGAAGGGTGGGTAACGATGTGTAAGAGCATCACTTCATTACGAGGGTCATGAAACTTAGCACGACCTCGTAGTATAAAAGGGTGTGATACTCTAGGATAGAACATATAGAATCTAATCATGCCTCTTAATCTGCGGACTACAACACTTTGACCTGGTCCTAGATATGACGAGGTACTAGAGTTTGTTTCTCCTAACATCCCGAAATGGTTTTTCATGATGGACCACAAGATTATATTGCATCGGAAGACACCAATGCACATTTTCTTCTTGGCTACCAACTAGTAGACAAGGTCGGGAACAACAAAGGAACATGCTCAGCATGGAATCCTAAGATGTGGATGCATAGATTAACAATCTTCCGAAAACCAATGCATAGAAGGGAAGGTGTGGCAGAGTCACGAATATAGAGGCGAGACTCACGAGGAGTACTCTTGTCGTGATCTATTTGGTTTCATTAAAGAACATCTGCCATAGCTAGTGGTAGGGAAGTCCTTAATTGTCAAGATACAATCGCGACAATATCCACAAGCCTGAATGCTAGAATTGTAGTACCAGCCATACTGAGGTAATGTGTGAACATTAGCAACAGGGGTCAATGGAATGGATCTTGGGTTAAAGATCAGCTTCATGTACAAGGTTCACAACACTAGAATCCAGTACAATCCGGGATCTTCGGTTCAACTCCAAGGGTTAAAACCCGAGAAAGAAGTAACTACTACTTGAGTGACATAGCGTACACTGCAAGATAGTAATCACGAGGTAGCTTCCAAGAGAAGAAAGAACTTCTGAAGTACCCAAACAAACAAAAGGGAGGGACACGAGGCGAAAGGAAACCTCGAAGCCTAGAATAGAACACTATGGATCCTATAATATAATATTGTGGGCCCATAAGACGGAGAGATCATGATGGAAAGGAATCTCTCAGATGAAGTAGAGCAAAGGGGACACAAGGAAATCACAACACACGCAACTCTAGAGAACTCAACACTAGGTTAACTGGTTGAGAAACGTCCTGCCAAAAGGCACCTAAGTTTTGAAAGACTAGAAGAGATATCAAAACTTTTCAAAGTCAACACAAGATAAGATGGCCCAGAGTTAGAGCGATACTGGATAAGGAGAAAAAAAGAAGCATACTAGAGTTTTCACAAATACTTTTCATCTTTGAAATAGTTTTCACAAGCACTAGACTCAACATCGACCAAAAGCAAGGTTTTCCTATAGTCCGTACTGCTCTGATACCAAGAACTGTGACACCCTCGGGAAGAGGCCACTGACCACAAGCATCAAACAACGGAAGGAAAATTATGCCATAAAGTATAGCAAACTTAACAAATGGCCTAAGAGGCCTCAAGCATAACGATGACGTCCCAACCCATAGATTCCAGCCTGCCGGCCGGGAACCCCAAGCTACTAAATGATTATCGATGTCGTACGGAACACATTTTCAAGGGAACACTTACTCTGAAAGTATCAACAAAGCAAGGGTGAGTATAGGGTGTACTCCGCAAGACTTATGGCTAGTGGGGTTATTTTGCATAAAGCCATCTTTGTTTATAAAACAAGAGGGAGAAGAAGCTCGTCTATTCAGAATATTTTAAAAGGGGATAAGAGAGAGACATGTCTGAAGAATTGATCATCATCTTGATATCCACCAAAGTAATCCTCATCTCACAACTAGGATCACCCCCTCGTACCCATGACGAAACATCCTTAACAAACATTAGTTGCCAAGTTTTACGATTAGGTTATAGTTCTCTATGATCTCACATTCATTCCCAAGTCGTCCATAACCGTGGACACGGCTTTTCGGAAAGATTTAACCCTGTAGTGGTGCACAATTTTACCCACATGTACTAACCGACTCTTAATGCCAGTACATTAGCCCTCTTCCTTGGAAGGCCGGCAGAGGGTGGTTAGACACGACCTTTACCTTGCTTTCACCGAGACCATGACTCACGCCCTAAGGATGGTTCCGCCATAACGGGTCAAATCCCGAAGCCGGTCCCTAGAGATGTGTGTCAAGGTTGGTTTACCAGGGGCGCCATCTACCCCAAGCAACCTCGGCCATGCTTACCTACCTGTTATGATGCACCTTCACCCGCCAAATCTTTCAAAATGTTTTCTATGCATATGTCGAATGGAACGCCGAACTATGTGACTCATGGAATCTACTAGGCAAGTTAGTTAGTCGAGAGGTCCCCATAAACCCCGTGTGGCTGTACGCTCGTCTTGGTTCCGAGGGCAAGAACTCGGGTCCTAATGGTGGCGAGCATGGGACTATAAAAATCACATTCCACCGTGGCCTCCCATACAAGCCTTAGCATGTTTAACCTTTACCACTGATCTCACCTCATCAATATACCTCGTTCTCCTGTCATACTAGATTCTCTACATCTGATACATCATCTGGATGAACCAACACAGCTAGCTAAGCATGGCTAAGCAAGACATAGATAATAGCTCTAGCAGTGCACACAAGCCAGACCGAGTTATGCTAGGAGCAGTGGATTAGGTAATATAAGCTCAAAGGGAGTAATGCAATAGGATACTCTATCTATCGATAAAAGACCATAGTAGAATCGTATGCATCATGGCAAGAATGAAATACTTTCGAAATCTTAGGATTGTATAATGGTGGGGCTATGCTTGCCTTGTTTGTTGATACCCAGATACTGATCTTCATAAGCATTGTACTTGACTCGGTTACAGTTGGTCAAGTATTGTTCGTCGGTCTTCGATGGTGTTGACCTCGGTCTTCGATCTTGATCTTGATGTTGGGGGGATACCCCCGGGTAGGGTCACGCCGGGGTATAAAGGCCGAGTTAGCCGAGGTACGGCAAGGTCAAAGCGAATGCTGACCGAGTTACCTCAAGGCAGGCCGAATCTCGGGTAACCGGACAGGATGTCCACCTAACTGAGTCTCATCCGACTTAAGCCGTAAGTCGGATAGATGAATCTAACTTGTATGCAGGAACAGGTGTGGCCGGATCAACTACGATCCGGGTCATAGCAAGCTTCTAGGAGAAGGAAGGTATCTCGCTGGTCAAAAGTAACCTTGCACGGCATGACATGAGCGGCCGAAGGTGACCACTGAGGCGTGGCCGACAAAGGTGACAACGCCGATGTTGGCTGACGCAGGCGACGTAGAGGCTCACGTAGCCTTTGCATGGATGACGCGGGGGAAAAGCGACCCGGTCGGCTTACTATTTTGGGAGGAGGCATATTCCCAAGAATATGCCTCCACGTATGCCTAAGTGGAGACCTAGCCACCCCTATATAAGGAGGGCTAGGGCCTCTGTAGAAGGGATTGAGTTTTACGAGGTTGGTCTAGGAAGGGTTGATCTCTATTGGCTAGATTTTACTTGGTTCCTGAGGGCTAGCTAGCGGTGAGAGTAAGAGAGTTCCTTCTTCCTCCTCTCTCCAATACAGCTCGAGGAGCACTTGTAACCTTGCAAGTGAATCGAATACAAAACTTCTGCGTGTGGAATCACCACACTATTGTTGGTTCCGCAGCATAGAAAACAAAAAATTTCCTACGATGAGAACTATACGCCAAGATCTATCTACTAGATACAGAGCAACGGGTGGACATACATCCATGGAGAACTTACCCTCGAAGACAACGAGTTTTGTTAACGAGTACGAACTCGTGGTTGATGTAGTCGTACGCTTGCCGATCTCAAGATCGTGTGGAAGTCCGAGCGCCGCGACTCAGCAGCGCATCCGCACTCGCACACGCATTCAAGCCACCAGACAACCTCCACCTCATCGCTCCAGCGATCCAGCGGAAGCAGCAACTCCTTCCAGATGAAATGCCACCGGGAACATGTATCTCGCTAATCCGAGACCATGGGGGAATAATTCTAGAGGGGGAGAGAGATCCTTCACAAGGAGGTGCGAGGATGAAGGAGGGAATGGGTGGCCTTTTATAGGAGGAGGGGGGGTGCCCCCTCTCTCCATGGCCGGCGCATGGGGGGGTGACCCCTCACCTCCCCCATTCATGTGGTGGTAACCCCTCCACATTAAAATGCCTCTTCACATTCCCTTTGAAAGTCTCCACTTTAAATGCATTAAATTTCTCCAAATTTAATGCTCTCTCATTTAATAAAACTCTTTTTATTAAATTTATTCAGAATTTTGTTAATTACTTTAATTAACAAACATTCACATATAGCCCCTTGCAATATTTCAATATCACATGCAGAACCACCTTCTGCAATTTCACCTGAAACAATTTCCGGTTTCTATTGAAACAATTCCTGCGCTTTGCAATTCTTTCGTCTGAAACATATGTGCTCCAAAATGGTGTCCGGTAACTCTTAAGTGTGCCACCCTACGGTTCGTGAATAATGCAGACATGATCGAGACCCTTCTCCGATCAATAATCAGCAGCGGGACCTGGAGATCCGTACTGACTCCTACACACTCAACGATGACTCCTGTGATCGTGAGAACCTTTAACGCTTGTAACTAAATCCCTTTGTCTCTCGATATATTACATGTCCGAGATTCGATCATCGGTATCTCCATACCTAGATTGATCTCGTTACCGACATGCACGCTTTTCTCGTTCCCGTGATATAACATTCTAGTGATCACATCACTTGCTTGCAAGCTATCCTAATGTGATATCACCGAGAGGGCCCAGAGTATATCTATCCGTCATCTGGATTGACAAATTCCACTCTTGATCCATGAGCCTCAACATAACACCTTCGTAGTACTGAACCCATCTTTATAGTCACCTTGTTACGGTGTGACATTTGATGTTATCAAGATACTCTTCCAGTGTTAGCAATTAACATGATCTCATGGTCTAAGGATAAAGATTACTTCGTATGATGTTATATCAATATAAACATAATGACTTGATCGTAATGCTATACTTCGGATGAATGTTCATCACATCATTTCACAAATGTTGTGACCTTGTTATTAACAACATCCAATGTCCATGATCAGGAAACCTTGATCATCTTGTTAATCAACAAGCTAGTCTATAAGAGAGGCATAACTAGGAACCCTTTTTGTTTATTAAACACACATGTATTGATGTTTCCTATCAATACAATTATAGCATGCAAAATAAACATCTATCATATACAAGGAATACATAATAACAACTTTACTATTGCCTCTCAGGGCATATTTCCTTTAGTCTCCCACTTGCACTAGAGACAATAATCTAGTTTATATAGTGATAAATCTAACACCCATGGAGTTCTGGTGTTGATCATGTTTTGCCCTAGGGAGTACTTTAGTTAGCGGATCTGCTACATTCAGGTCCGTGTGCACTTTACAAATCTTTATATCTCCATCCTTGACATGCTCGCGGATGGAGTGAAACCGGCGCTTAATATGCTTGGGATTCTTGTGAGACCTTGGTTCCTTGGCGTTAGCTATGGCTCCATTATTGTCACAATAGATCACCATTGGGTCCAACGCACTAGGAACCACACCTAGTTCCGTTATGAACTCCTTCATCCAAACCGCTTCCTGCGCTGCTTCTGAAGCAGCAACATATTCCGCCTCCGTCATTGATCCAGCCACCACAGTGTTGGAGATATGCCCTAGAGGTAATAATAAATGTAGTTATTATTATATATCTTTGTGTTTATGATAAATGTTTACATTCATGCTATAATAGTATTAACAAGGAAACCATTAATACTTGTGTGATTTGTAAACTTAATTTGAAGTCCCTAGTATGGCCTCTATACTTCACTAGCTTGTTGGATGATTGATGATGTGGTTTCTTTATCATGAACATTGAGATGTTATCAACAACAAGATCATATCGTTAGGAGAATGATATGGTGGACATACTCCTATAGACAAGCGTAGCATAAAGATCAAGTCATTTCAATAGTTCAATTGCTATATGCTTTCTGATACATAGTAACCTAATTCCTTCGACCATGAGATCATGCATATTGCCTTTACTGGATGGATGCTTTGATGTCATCAAACACCACACCGTAACAGGGTGGCTATAAAAGTGGCATTGGGTGTTCGGAAAGTATTGGTTGAAACACATGGATCAAGAGTGGGATTTGTCCATCCACATGACGGATAGATATTCTCTGGGCCCTCTCGGTGAAATGTCATCCAATTAGCTTGCAAGCATGTGACTTGGTCACAAGGGATCACATATCACGGGAACGAGAAAAGAGTACTTATCGATGTGAGGTTGAACTAGGTATGCAGAGATCGACGATCATGACCTCGGATAAGTAACATATCGTGAGACAAAGGGAAATTGGTATCGTATGTAAGTGGTTCATTCGATCGCAAAGTAATCGTAGAAATATGTGGGAGCCATATGAATTTCCAGATTCCTCTATTGGTTATTGTTCGGAGAAGTGTCTCGATCATGTCCGCATAATTCACGAACCGTAGGGAGACACACTTAAGGATTCGACGTTGTTTGAGTAGTTATGGTATTATGAGAAAGAGACCGAATGTTGTTCGAGTCTCGGATGGGATCCGGGATATCACGAGGTGATCCGGAATGGTCCGGAGAATAAGATTCATATAAGGAAAGTCCTGTTTGGAGTTGGGGAATGGTTCCGTGTTTTCATCGGGAACATTCTAGAAGGTCGGAATGTCCGGCACTCCGGGGAAGGGTACATGAATGTGTCATTGCAAGATGGAATGATTGCATCATGTACTAAGTGTTCTCGCTGTCCAAAATAAAGGGTTTATTTAATTCCTAAATTGGAAAAAGTCAAGCTGCCGTTTTGGTCAACCGCATTTTGGAAGAGGAGAAGTTGAAACCGACTTGGGGAGAGTCCTCCTCCCCAAGCCGGCCAGCCCTAGGTCGAGTTGGGGAGGGACTCCTCCCTCCTGGCCAGCCTCCTCCCACCTATAAAGGGAGGGGCCTCCCTCTAGAGACACACAAGTTCCTATCCTCTAAACTAGAAACTAGACCTCGACCCCGGTCTAGAGCTGTTTCGGTTGAGAGCCTTCTAATTGGTTTACACCCCGCTAATGGGTGTGTCTAATTACTAGACCACTAATAGCCTCTCTCATAAGCTCCACCATACTCGCACCGGCTTAAGGCGAAGCCTGCGATTTCCCTACCTCGGTACCACGCCGTTGTCTGCCGGAATCGCGAGGAGAGTGCTACAACCTCCATCTGCTGGAACAAGGGAGAGGAAGGTCTTCGTCAATCACCGAACGTGTGACCGATCGGGAGCGCTGCGGAACGCTTGGCCGGAAGGATCGTCTACGCGATCTTGAGATCGGAAGAATGACTACATCACCCACGAGAATCTGCTCGTTAAACACTTTGGAATCTTCGAGGTGAGTTATTCCATCGACTCGTTGCTACAATCTAGTAGATAGATCTTGGCTTGTTTGTTTGTATGCGATAGAAAATTTTTGTTTTCCATGCTACGAACCCCTCTGGGTATCGAGCCGTGTCTATATGTAGATCTGTTGCGAGTAGAACACAATGGTCATTGTGGGCGTTGATGCTTTTATTGTAGATTGCTTTTTGTGTACTTTGCATCTTGCGGTATGTTGGGATGAAGCGGCCCGGGCTAACCTTACATGACATCGTTCATGAGACTTGCTCCACGCTTAACATGCAACTTGTATTGCATAAGTGGCTTTATGGTGCCTGTTTCTCCTAGCATAGTAAAGATCCAATTTACAACGGGTAATCAACAATGCTAGTATCAATGTTGTGGTTCTTGTTCGTAAGTTAGAACGACACTTATGGAAAGCCCCAAACCACGTAAAATATGCAAAGAAAGTAGAAGCGTCTAACTTTGTTTTGCAGGGGTGTCGATGATGTGATATGGCCATGATTGTGATTATATTTGATGTATGCAATGTTCCTTATTGTAAGTTGGCAACGGCAGAATATATGGTTGTCTTTAATTTCTTAAGACCTGCGTGTCTATTCAAAATAGTTGTAATAGTTGAAGCTGGTGGACGACAACCATGAAGAAGCGTCATTGACCTTGATGCTATGCGGAGATGATGGAGATCATGTTCGTGCTTGAAGATGGAGATCGGAAGCACAAAGAAGAAAGGCCATATCATATCACATATTATGAATTGCATGTGATGTTAATCCTTTATGCATCTTGTATTGCTTAGTAGGCGGTAGCATTATAAGATGATCCCTCATGCACATAAATTTCAAGTTCTAAAGTGTTCACCCTTAGTATGCACCGTTGCCAAAGCTTGCGCTTGAAGCACCACGTGATGATCGGGTGTCTTTGATTCATGGTGACTACAACGTAAGCAAGCCAGATTAGCTTATCCGGAAGCTAAGGTATGTCTTCACGAGCCTAGCATGAACAGACATGGCCTCAGGAACACGGATCGCCGAAAGGCACAGCAAGAATCATATAGTAGATATGATGAACATGATGATTGTTCGCCATTGAAACTATATCAACTCGTGATGATCGGTGTTGATGTAGTGGATTTGGTTCGTGTGATCACTAAAACAATGTGAGGGATGTTGTTTTGAGTGGGAGTTCACCTAGTTTAATTTCATTAATTAATTTGAACTCAATTTGTCATAAACTTAGTCTAAACTATTGCAAATATGTTGTAGATCAATGGCAGCCCCTACCATCAATTTTAATGCGTTCCTAGAGAAAGAAAAGTTGAAAAACAATGGAAGCAACTTCGCGGATTGGTTTGAGGATTGTCCTCACAGCTGGTAATTTGACCTATGTGCTGGATGCACCGCTAGGTGACCCACCTGCAGCTGATGCTACCGATGAAGTAAAGAATGTTTACCTCGCTCGGAAGAATCAGTACTCCATAGTTCAGTGTGCTATCTTGTATGGTTTAGAATCAGAGCTTCAGAAAAGGTTTGAAGAGTCAGACCCATATGATATTGTCGAGGATCTCAAATTAATCTTTGAGACTCATGCGGCAATTGAAAGTTATGAAGCTTCTGAAAAGTTCTTTAACTGCAAGATGGAAGAGGGTAGCTTCGTCAGTGAGCATGTGCTTAAGATGTCTGGGCACGCAAATAAACTTCAAAGTTTGGGTATAGTGATTCCTAATACTTTGGGGGGTTACCGCATCCTCCAATCACTACCACCAAGGTACAAGAACTTTGTGATGAACTACAACATGCATAACATGAACAAAGAGTTGCGTAACTATTTGCTATGTTAAAATCTGCGAAGTGGATATCAAGAAAGATCACAAAGTGTTGATGGTCAATAAGACAACCAAATTCAAGAAAGGCTAGTATAAGAAGAATGGACAATTAAAGAAGTGTGGTAAGAAAGTTACAATACCGACGAAGAAGACCAAGGCTGGACCCAAGCCTGATACTGAGTGCTTTTCGCAAGGGAGAAGGTCACCGAAGCGGAATGGCCCAAAGTACTTGGCAGATTTGAAGAACGGAAACATAAAGAATAAAGGTATATCTGATATACATGTTATTTATTTGTATCTAAATAGTATTCGTAGTAGTGCCTGGGTATTTGATACTGGTTCGGTTGATCATATTTGTAACTCAAACAGAGCTACGAATAAACGGAAGCTAGTAAAGAACGAGGTGACGATGCTCGTGGGAAACGGATCAAAGGTTGATGTGATCGCGGTCGGCAAGCTAACTCTTCATCTACCATCTGGATTAGTTTTATACTTAAATAATTGTTATTTGGTGCCTGCGTTAAGCATGAACATTATATCGGATCTTGTTTATTGCAGAGGCTTACTTGTTTAAATCCGAGAATAATGGTTGTTCGATTTATATGAGTAATATGTTTTATTGAGATGCAGCTTTGATATATGGTCTATTCTTATTGAGTCTTGTTAGTATAAATTCACATATTAATAACATTGAGTCTAAACGTTTTTAATCTAGCGATAATTTTACCTATATGTGGCAATCGCTGCCTTGGTCACATTGGAGTGAAGCGATGAAGAAACTCCATTCCGATGGACTTCTTGAATCACTTGATTTTGAATCACTTGAAAGATGCGAAGCATGTCCGATGGGTAAAATGACTAAGACTCCATTTTCTGGTATGATGGAGCGAAGCTACGGACTTATTGGAAATCATACATACCGATGTGTGTGGCCCAATGAGTGTAGCATCGCCAAATGGTTATCGTTATGTTCTTACCTTCACGGATGACTTGAGTAGATATGGGTATATCTATTTCATGAAACATAAGTCCCAAACTTTCGAGAAGTTTAAGGAGTTTCAAAGTGAGGTAGAGAATCAACGTAACAAGAAGATTAAATTTCTACGCTCGATCGTGGAGGTGAATATCTAAGTTACGAGTTTGGCGAGCATTTGAAGAAATGTGGAATACTTTCGCAGATTGACACCGCCGGAACACCACAGCGTAATGGTGTGTCCGAACGTCAATCGAACTCTCTTAGATATGGTTCGTTCTATGATGTCACTTACAGATTTGCCACTATCTTTTGGGGTTATGCATTAGAAACAGCCGCATTCACTTTAAATAGGGCACCGTCTAAACTGCTGAAACGACACCGTATGAATTATGGTTTGGGAAGAAACCTAAATTGTCGCTCCTTAAAGTTTGGGGATGCGAAGCCTATGTAAAGAAGTTACAGCGACAAGCTTGAACCCAAAGCGAAAAATGCGTCTTCATAGGATACCCAAGGAAACTATTGGGTATACCTTCTATCATAGATCCGAAGGCAAAATCTTTGTTAAGAATGGATCCTTTCTAGAGAAGGAATTTCTCGAAAGAAGTGATGGAAGGAAAGTAGAACTCGACGAGGTTGTCGAACCTTCTCTCGAATTATAGTAGCGCAAAGACCGAAGAAGTTCTGTGGTGCCCGCACCAATAAGAGAGGAAGCTAGTGATGGTGATCATGAAACTTCGGTTGAAGTTGCTACAGAGCCTCGGAGGTCAACGAAATCGTATCACCACTCATTGGTATGATTCCGTTATGAATGTCATGTTGGTGGACAACACCGATGACCCCGAGACATATGAGGAAGCAATGATGAGCCCAGATTCCAATAAATGGCAAGAAGCCATGAAATCCGAGATTGGATCCATGTACGAAAACCAAGTATGGACTTTGGTGGACTTACCGGATGGCCGGAAGGCTGTCGAGAACAAATGGATTTTCAAGAAGAAAACAGATGCTGATGGTAATGTTACTGTCTATAAAGCTCGACTTGTCGCAAAAGGGTTTCGACAAATTCAAGGAGTTGACTACGATGAGACTTTCTCACCAGTAGCGAAGCTAAAGTCTGTGAGGATTATGTTAGCAATCGCTGCATATTATGATTATGAGATATGGCAGATGGATGTCAAAACAGCATTCCTCAATGGAGACATTGATGAAGAGTTGTATATGATGCAGCCCAAAGGTTTTGTCGATCCTAAAGATGCTAACAAGGTATGCAAACTTCGGTCCATCTATGGATTGAAGCAAGCATCCCGGTTGGAATCAACGCTTTGATAAGGTAATCAAAAGTTTTGGTTTTATACAAACTTATGGAGAAGCTTGTATTTACAAGAAAGTGAGTGGGAGCTCAGAGCATTCTTAATACTGTATGTGGATGACATATTGTTGATTGGGAATGATGTAGACCTTCTTAATAGTGTCAAAGAGTATTTGAATAATAGTTTTCAATGAAGGATCTTGAAGCAGCTTACATATTAGGCATAAAGATTTATAGAGATAGATCGAACGCCAAATATCATTGTCACAAAGTACATATTTGGACAAAGTTCTAAAGAGGTTTGGAATGGAAGATAGCAAGAAAGGGTTCTTGCCCATGTTGCTAATCTGACGTTGAGTAAAACTCAAAGTCCGACATCGCGTAAGATAGAGAAAAGATGAGTAAGACTCCTATGCCTCAGCCATAGGATCTCTAATGTATGCCATGCTATGTACTAGACCCGACATCGCATATGTCGTTAGTCTAACTAGCAGATATCAAAGTGATCCAGAGTGGATCATTGGACAATGATCAAAAACATCCTTAAGTACTTGAGAAGAACTAAGGATATGGTTCTTTTATGGAGGTGATGAACATTTCGTTGTTAATGGTTACACCGATGTTAGTTGGAACACCGATCCGGATGATGATTCTAAATCACAATCTGGATAATGATTTATTTTGAATGGTGCAGCTTAGTGGAGGAGTGCAAAGCAAAGCGTTGTGGCGAGATCTTCAACTGAATCGGAATACATGGCTGCTTCGGAGGCTTCACAAGAAGCGATATGGATGAAAGAGTTCATTACAGAGCTGGGTGTGGTTCCTAGTGCGCTGGACCCAATGTCTATCTACTGTGATAACATGGGCGCCATAGCCAATGCGCAAGAACCAAGGTCACACAAGAAGTGAAGCATATCAAGCTGCGTTTCACGCTATTCGAGAACATATCCAGGATGGGGATATAAAGATTTGCAAAGTACACACAGATCTGAATGTGGCGGATCCATTGACTAAACCTCTCCCAAGGGCAAAACATGACCAACACCAAACTGCCATGGGTGTTCGGTATATTACCATGTAATCTAGATTAAATGACTCTAGTGCAAGTGGGAGACTGTTGGAGATATGCCCTAGAGGTAATAATAAATGTAGTTATTATTATATATCTTTGTGTTTATGATAAATGTTTACATTCATGCTATAATAGTATTAACAAGGAAACCATTAATACTTGTGTGATTTGTAAACTTAATTTGAAGTCCCTAGTATGGCCTCTATACTTCACTAGCTTGTTGGATGATTGATGATGTGGTTTCTTTATCATGAACATTGAGATGTTATCAACAACAAGATCATATCGTTAGGAGAATGATATGGTGGACATACTCCTATAGACAAGCGTAGCATAAAGATCAAGTCATTTCAATAGTTCAATTGCTATATGCTTTACGATACATAGTAACCTAATTCCTTCGACCATGAGATCATGCATATTGCCTTTCTTTGGATGGATGCTTTGATGTCATCAAACACCACACCGTAACAGGGTGGCTATAAAAGTGGCTTTGGGTGTTCGGAAAGTATTGGTTGAAACACATGGATCAAGAGTGGGATTTGTCCATCCACATGACGGATAGATATTCTCTGGGCCCTCTCGGTGAAATGTCATCCAATTAGCTTGCAAGCATGTGACTTGGTCACAAGGGATCACATATCAGGAACGAGAAAAGAGTACTTATCAAGTGAGGTTGAACTAGGTATGCAGAGATCCCGACGTTCCTGACCTCGGATCAGTAACATATCGTGAGACCAAGGGAAATTGGTAGCGGATGTACGTGGTTCATTCGATCGCAAAGTAATCGTAGAAATATGTGGGAGCCATATGAATTTCCAGATTCCTCTATTGGTTATTGTTCGGAGAAGTGTCTCGATCATGTCCGCATAATTCACGAACCGTAGGGAGACACACTTAAGGATTCGACGTTGTTTGAGTAGTTATGGTATTATGAGAAAGAGACCGAATGTTGTTCGGAGTCTCGGATGGGATCCGGGATATCACGAGGTGATCCGGAATGGTCCGGAGAATAAGATTCATATAAGGAAAGTCCCGTTTCGGAGTTGGGGAATGGTTCCGGTGTTTTCATCGGGAACATTCTAGAAGGTCCCGGAATGTCCGGCACTCCAAGGGGGAAGGGGTACATGAATGTGTCATTGCAAGATGGAATGATTGCATCATGTACTAAGTGTTCTCGCTGTCCAAAATAAAGGGTTTATTTAATTCCTAAATTGGAAAAGTCAAACTGCCAGTTTTCGGTCAAACTGCCAGTTTTCGGAAAGAGGAGAAGTTGGAAATCGACTTGGGAGGAGTCCTCCTCCCAAGCCGGCGGCCAGCCCTAGGCGAGTTGGGGAGGGACTCCTCCCTCCTGGGCCTTGATCCTCCCACCTATAAAGGGAGGGGCAGGGCCTCCCTCTAGAGACACACAAGTTCCTATCCTCTAAACTAGAAACTAGACCTAGACCCCGGTTTAGAGCTGTTTCGGTTTAGAGCCTTCTAATTGGTTTAGAGCCCTCTAATTGGTGTGTCTAATTACTAGACCACTAATAGCCTCTCTCATAAGCTCCACCATACTCGCACCGGCTTAAGGCGAAGCCCTACGGGATTTCCCCTCTACCTCCGGTACCACGCCGTTGTGCTGCCGGAATCGCGAGGAGAGTGCTACAACCTCCGCTTTCTTTGGAACAAGGAGAGGAAGGTCTTCGCCGAAAATCGAACGTGTGACCGATCAAGGGAGCGCTAGGAACGCTGGGCCGGAAGGATCGTCACGCGATCTTGAGATCGGAAGAAATCGACTACATCACCCACGAGAATCTGCTCTCGTTAAACACTTTGGAATCTTCGAGGGTGAGTTATTCCATCGACTCGTTGCTACAATCTAGTAGATAGATCTTGGCTTGTTTGTTTGTATGCGATAGAAAATTTTTGTTTTCCATGCTACGAACCCCTACACACAGGTTGTTTGGATCTCCTCCAACTAACTGCTACTCCGTTCAAGAGAAATACGTATCCGGATTGAGACTTAGAGTCATCTGGATCAGTGTCAAATCTAGCATTGACATAACACTTAGCGACTAGCTCTTCTTCACCTCCGTATACAAGAAACATATCCTTAGTTCTTCTCAAGTACTTAAGGATATTCTTGACCGCTATCCAGTGTTCCGAACCTGGATCAGATTGGTACCTACTAGTCAAACTAATAGCATGTGCCACATCCGGTCTTGTACATAGCATGGCATACATTATAGAGCCTATGGCTGAGGCATAGGGGATCTTATCCATTATCTCTCTTTCTTCCGCCGTAGCCGTACTTTGAGTCTTACTCAATGTCTTGCCTTGCAACATAGGTAAGTACCCCTTCTTACTTCTGTCCATATTAAACTTCTTTAATATCTTATCAAGGTATGTACTCTGCGATAGCCCAATTAGGCGTCTTGATCTATCTCTATAGATTTTAATGCCTTATATATGAAGCTTCACCAAGGTCCTTCATCGAAAATTTGCTGTTTAGATAACTTTTAACACTGTTTAAAAGATCTATATCATTTCCAATCAATAATATGTCATCCACATATAATATCAAAAATGCCACATTGCTCCCACTCACTTTCTTGTAAATACAAGCCTCTCCATAAGTTTGGACAAATCCAAACTCTTTGATCACGTCATCAAAGCGGAGATTCCAACTCCGGGATGCTTGCTTTAGTCCATAGATGGATCGCTGAAGTTTGCACACCTTATCAGCATCCTTAGGATCGACAAAACCCTTAGGTTGTATCATATACAACTCTTCTTCAATATTACCATTGAGGAACGCAGTTTTGACATCCATCTGCCATATTTCATAATCGAAATATGCAGCAATTGCTAACATAATCCTAACCGACTTAAGCATCGCTACGGGAGAGAATGTCTCATCGTAGTCAACTCCTTGAATTTGTCGAAACCCCTTTGCGACAAGTCGAGCCTTATAGATGGTTATATTACCATCAGCATCAGTTTTTCTTTTGAAAATCCATTTATTCTCAACGGCCTTTCGATCGTGAGGTAAGTCCACCAAGGTCCAAACCTGGTTTTCGTACATGGATTCCATCTCGGATTTCATGGCTTCTAGCCATTTGTTGGAATCAGGGCTCATCATCGCTTCTTCATACGTCGTAGGGTCATCTATTTCATCAATCATGAAATTCATAACAGGATTGCCGTCTGACAGCTGCACGTGTCACCTTGACTGCGAGGTTCGGTAGTGTCCTCTTTCGGAGTTTCATGATCAATATCATTAGCTCTCTCTTCATTAGGTGAAGTCAACTCCGAAACAACTTCTGGAGCTGCGCTACTCGCCATTTCATGAAGAGAAGGTTCAATAACCTCTTCGAGTTCTACCTTCCGACTACTCACACCTTTCGTGAGAAACTCCTTCTCAAGAAAGGATCCATTCTTGGCAACAAAGACCTTGCCCTCGGATCTGATAGAAGGTATACCCAATCGCTTCCTTAGGGTATCCTATGAAGACGCATTTTTCGCTTTGGGTTCGAGTTTATCCGGTTGAAGTTTCTTCACATAAACATCGCATCCCCAAACTTTAAGAAATGATAGCTTAGGTTTGTTTCCAAACCATAATTCATACGGTGTCTTTTCAACGGATTTAGATGGTGCCCTATTTAAAGTGAATGCAGCGGTTTCCAGTGCATAACCCCAAAATGACAGTGGCAAGTCAGTCAGAGACATCATAGATCGAACCATATCCAATAAAGTACGACACGACGCTCGACACACCATTACGTTGTGGTGTTCCGGCAGGCATGAGTTGTGAAACTATTCCACAGTCTTTCATATGTGTGCTAAACTCGTAACTAAGATACTCTCCTCCACGGTCGGACCGCAGAAATTTGATCTTTCTGTTACGATGATTTTCCACTTCATTCTGAAATTCTTTGAACCTTTCAAAGGTTTCAGACTTATGTTTCATCAAATAGATATACCCGTATCTACTCAAATCATCCGTGAAAGTAACAAAATAACGATATCCACCTCGCGCCGACACACTCATTGGTCCACACACATCAGTATGTATGATTTCCAATAAATCTATCGCCCGTCCCATTGAACCGGAAAACGGCATTCTAGTCATCTTGCCCATAAGGCATGACTCACATGTATCAAATGATTCAAAATCAAGTGATTCCAAAAGTCCATCAGAATGGAGTTTCTTCATGCGTTTAACGCCAATATGACCTAGACCGCAGTGCCACATATATGTAGATATATCATTATCAAGTTTAATCCTTTTAGCATCAACATTATGAATATGCGTAATACTACTATCGAGATCCAACAGAAATAAACCATTCAACACAGGTGCATGACCATAAAAGATATTATTCATATAAATCGAACAACCATTGTTTTCAGACTTAAACGAATAACCACTTTGCATCAAACACGATTTGAATACAATTTTCATGCTCAGTGCAGGCACCAAATAACAATTATTCAGGTTTATAACTAATCCCGACGGCATATGGAGAGGCAGCGTTCCGACGGTGATCACATCAACTCTTGATCCATTGCCGACCCGCATCGTGACCTCATCCCTTGCTAGTTGTCGCTTGTTCCGCAGCCCCTGAACCGAGTTACATATATTAGCAACCGATCCCGTATCAAATACCCAGGTGCTACTGCGAGTACTAGTCAAGTACACATCAATAACATGTATATCACATATACCTTTGTTTGCCTTGCCGGCTTTCTTCTCCGCCAAATACTTGGGGCAGTTGCGCTTCCAATGGCCAGTCCCCTTGCAATAGTAGCACTCGGTGTCAGACTTAGGGCCAGCTCAGGGTTTCTTTTCAGGCGCGGCAACAGATTTGCCGCCCTTCTTTCCCTTCTGCTTGCCTTTCTTGTCCTTCTTGAAACCGGTGGTCTTATTGATCATCAACACTTGATGTTCTTTCCTAATCTCCACTGCGGTCTTAAGCATCGATGTAAGCTCGGGAAGAGACTTCTTCATGCCCTGCATATTATAGTTCATCACGAAGCTCTTGTAGCTAGGTGGCAGAGATTGGAGAACACGATGTATGCCTAAGTCAATGGGAATCGTTATTCCCAAGGACACAAGCTTATCGGCGTACCCAGACATTTTGAGTACGTGCTCACTAACGGAGTTGTTCTCTTCCATCATGCAGCTAAAGAACTTTTCAGAAGCATTATAACTCTCTACGGCAGCATGGGTATTGAAAATCATTTTCAATTCTCCCATGGTATCAAAGGCATTGCCATTTTCGAAATGTTTTCGAAGTTCTGGCTCTAGCCCATACAGTATGCCGCAATGAACTAAGTTGTGGTCCTCCTGACGAGTTATATAGACGTTCTTTTCCTCGTCAGGGGCATCAGGAGCTGGTGGGGGGCCTAGCGGCGCCTCTAGCACATATTGCTTTTGTGCAGTAGTGAGGAGAATCCTCAAATTCATAGCCCAGTTGGTGAAGTTGCTACCATTCGCAGCAAGCTTCTCTTTCTCCATGAACACATTGAAATTAAAAGCAGGTGGTGCCATCTATAACAGAATTTGTAAAATATATTTAGACTAAGTTTATGATAGATTGAGTTCAACTAATCCAAATTACTAATGAACTCCCACTCAAAAACGACATCCCTCGTGTCCTTTTGGTGATTACATGAACCAAATCCACTACACCAAGTCCGATCATCACGTGAGTTGGTGTAGCTTCAAAGGCGAGCATCTATATGGGCATCATATCAACTATATGACTCATGCTTAACCTTTCGGCCTGTGTTCCGAGGCCATGTCTGTACATGCTAGGCTCGTCAAGTAAGAACCTTAGTATTTGCGTGTGTAAAACTGTCTTACACCCGTTGTATGAAAGCGTAGAGTCGAGAACACCCGATCATCACGTGATGCCTCAAAACACGATCCACAAAACGGTGCATACTTAAGGAAGAACACATTTTATCTTGATATCTAAATGAGGGATCATCTTATGATGCTACCAAAAGCGCCAAACTAGCAATATAAGATGCTAATGTGTGAAGTGAGGTGATATGGTCCATGCATTTGATCTCTATCATTTGCATCGTGGTATGATCTCTATCATTCCTTTGTGTGTAAGGCCAAGGTCTATGGAACTTACACGTTAAGTGAGTTGTAAGAGTATCTATCATACATCTACTTACAACAATACCATATCAATACACTAGCCCAGCAACGATCTAAACTAGACGCCTCTAATTTATCAATTGCAAGTTTTACGTGGCTTAGGGCTTTCGGAGATATAACCGGTCTTACCTACGAACATGAACCACAACGAGGATAACCAAGTTATTAGCAACTTGTTGTAAATCATATATTGACTATAGTAGGAGAGACAGACACCCGCTAGCCACTTATGCAAAACTAGTTGCATGTCAGTCGTGGAACCGGTCTCATGTACGATGACATGTAAGGTTGGCCCGGGCCGCTTCATCCCACTATGCCACCAATATCCAAAGTACATAGAAGATGCAATAACATGATCATCATCGCCCACATATAAACATATGTGTACTACCCGTGCAAAGCACCTATGCATAGATCAGGCTCTGATACCACTGTTGGTTCCGCAGCATAGAAAACAAAAATTTTCCTACGATGAGAACTATACGCCAAGATCTATCTACTAGATATAGAGCAATGGGTGGACATACATCCATGGAGAACTTACCCTCAAAGACAACGAGTTTTGTTAACGAGTAGGAACTCGTGGTTGATGTAGTCGTACGCTTGCCGATCTCAAGATCGTGTGGAAGTCCGAGCGCCGCAACTCAGCAGCGCATCTGCACTCGCACACACGTTCAAGCCACCGGACAACCTCCACCTCCTCGCTCTAGCGATCCAGCAGAAGCAACAACTCCTTCCAGACGAAATGCCACCGGGAACATGTATCTCGCTAATCCGAGACCATGGAGGAATAATTCTAGAGGGGGAGAGAGATCCTTCACAAGGAGGTGTGAGGATTAAGGAGGGAATGGGTGGCCTTTTATAGGAGGAAGGGGGTGCCCCCTATCTCCATGGCCGGCGCATGGGGGGCTGACCCCTCACCTCCCCCATTCATGTGGTGGTAACCCCTCCACATTAAAATGCCTCTTCACATTCCCTTTGAAAGTCTCCACTTTAAATGCATTAAATTTCTCCAAATTTAATGCTCTCTCATTTAATAAAATTATTTTTATTAAATTTCTTCAGAATTTTGTTAATTACTTTAATTAACAAACATTCACATATAGCCCCTTGCAATATTTCAATATCACATGCAGAACCACCTTCTGCAATTTCACCCGAAACAATTTCCGGTTTCTATTGAAACAATTCCTGCGCTTTGCAATTCTTTCGTCTGAAACATATGTGCTCCAAAATGGTGTCCGGTAACTCTTAAGTGTGCCACCCTACGGTTCGCGAATAATGCGACATGATCGAGACCCTTCTCCGATCAATAATTAGCATGGGACCTAGAGATCCATCTTGACTGTACATTATTCAACGATGACTCTGTGATCGTGAGAACCTTTAACGCTTGTAACTAAATCCCTTTGTCTCTCAATATATTACATGTCCGGATTCGATCATCGGTATCTCCATACCTAGTTTGATCTCGTTCACATGCACTCGTTCTCGCTCCGTGATATAACATTCTAGTGATCACATCACTTGCTTGCAAGCTATCCTAATGTGATATCACCGAGAGGGCACAGAGTATATATATCCGTCATCTGGATTGACAAATTCCACTCTTGATCCATGAGCCTCAACATAACACCTTCGTAGTACTGAACCCATCTTTATAGTCACCCTATTACGGTGTGACGTTTGATGTTATCAAGATACTCTTCCGGTGTTAGCAATTAACATGATCTCATGGTCTAAGGATAAAGATTACTTCGTATGATGTTATAGCAATATAAACATAATGACTTGATCGTAATGCTATACTTCAGATGAATGTTCATCACATCATTTCACAAATGCTGTGACCTTGTTATTAACAACATCCAATGTCCATGATCAGGAAACCTTGATCATCTTGTTAATCAACAAGCTAGTATATAAGAGAGGCATAACTAGGAACCCTTTTTGTTTATCAAACACACATGTATTGATGTTTCCTATCAATACAATTATAGCATGCAAAATAAACATCTATCATATACAAGGAATACATAATAACAACTTTATTATTGCCTCTCAGGGCATATTTCCTTCAACTATCCCTCCTTGGATTCCCCTAGTGCAATTAGTCCCCACCTTTAGCCTATCCATGGCATCTGCCGTGACGCCACCACGACAGTTGGCGCCCACCATGGGGCTAGCAGCGCTAGCAGGAGTCAATATCCGGACGGGAAACCTCATCGACACCGGCGAACGCATCGTCTCCGGGCTCGTTCAGCGCTTTGGAGCGCTGGACTTTGTCAGGGACAATGCTGGGTGCTTCGGCACGCCCCCACTTCCGCGCAACGGCCTCTTCGTCAAGCTCGGTGCGCACAAGGTCTACGTTGTTGTCGATGTGTCGTGCATTCATCCGCGACACGTCGTCGAGGCAGGGGAGCCACCCCTTAGCGTGGTTCACAGGGCGCGTATCACTCGCTCCCCGGACCGTGCTGAGGTGATGATGACTGCGCCAGGCACGGGCGCAAGCAAGGATCCGGCACCAGATCTGGAGGTAACACCTAAGGCACCGAGGAAAGGTAGAGGTCCTCCACTAGAGAGGCCTGAGAATGTACTGAGAGAAGCTATGGATAGCTTGGCAAACCCGGTAGCAGCAGTGGTAGATCCGGCTCAGGCACAGGCCGAGCTAGAGGAAACTAGGCAAAAAATTCTAGAAGGAGCAAAAAAGATAGCTGCGGCTCAGCAGTCGTTGAACATGACGCTGCGTGAGTAGGCAAAGGCAAATAAAGTAGATGCCGTAAAAGTGAAGAGGAGAAATCTCATGAGTGAAATGAACAAAGAGGGTGATACTAGGATTGAGGAGTCAGAGAACTATTTATCCGTGGGGCTGCCGAAGTATAGTACCCCGGCAAAAAACCTCAGAGCAGCGGATGCAGCTGCGTCTGAGTTAGAGGGTCTAACGGGTGAAGCCCGTCAAAGACAACAAGATAGGGTCAATGAGTTGGTTCGGATCGCGAACAGGCAAAACGAGGAATTGCTCAGGGCTAACCCGGAGAGAGCTGGGGCCTCCAAGATCGTTCATTCAGCGGTGGGTACCCCGGAGAAATCCGCTGGAGCCGCATCGTCTCCTCATGGCGGTCCTAGGAGAGAAGAGGTAGTAACCTCGGCCAGGAGAAACAAATAGATCGTCCCGTATGACCCGACAAGGGCAGGAAAAGCAAAAGAAGTACAGAGAAACGATGGTCGACGAAGTGTGAGCCGAGGTGAAGCTGGCCGAAATAACCGCGACCAAGGCAATGCTGTTCAAGGAAACACTGTAAATGGCAATGCCGGACAGCGCAACTCGGCAGGACAATCGCAGCAGCGGAATATACCAAGGCAAGAGCAAAGTGCCGGCTGAGGTATGCAACAGAGAGGTGCTCCACAAGAGCAAGACCGGTATAACGATGGAGATTCGGAAATGGTGAACGCAGGATACCCAAGGCTGGACTATCATGTGATAGGGTCGAGATTGGGAAGCAGGGATCTGATGCCTGATGATGCCAGGTTGAAACTGGATCAGCTGTATAGGTCGGAGCAGATTGAAAGTCAGGGTCCTCCGGGTCCTGCGTGTTTTGGACCCCGGATCATGAAGGAGCCACCGGTACCTAACTTCCAGTTACGCAGAGGCACAAAGACGTATGACGACAGTACTAAGCCGGAGGATTGGTTGATAAACTATGCTACAGCTGTGAAGATTGCGACAGGCAACTTGAGATGGGCTATGAGATACGTACCCCAGATGTTGGAGGGGCCAGCAAGGGTATGGTTAAACAATTTGCCACCTAGAAGTATTAACTGCTGGATCGATTTTGAGGAAATGTTTATCAGCAATTTCTCAAGTACGTATCAGAGGCCAAATAGACCACAGACCCTAGCTATGTGTAAGCAGAGACCGAACGAGACGGACCGGGAGTTTTTAACCCGGTGGTGTACCGTGAGAAACTCGTGTGAGGGTGTGATAGAGTCACAGGCCATAGCATGGTTTGTGCAGGGGTGCAGGTATGCAAGCGAGCTGTGGTAGAAGTTGCAAAGGAAAATGCCAACCACATTGGCAGAGATGATCCGGATTCCTGATTCGTATGCTTTGGGTGATCCGACTCAACCCAGGCTCGTGTCAAACGAGTCAAATGAGGAGTACTACCAGAGAGATGGAGTCGGGTCATCCCGGAGGAATGACTACAGAGGTAAGAGAAGAGATGACAGACCGGATCACCAGTACAGTTCGCAACAAGTTGCGGCTGTGAATCAAGACCAGCCTAGAGCAGGGAGCAATCAACGTCAGAAAACTGGAGGGCAACAGTGGACACCGAGAAATGATGGCAAGAAAACTTGGACGCCAGAGCAAAAGAAACAGTGGCAAAAAAGAAGGATCGTCCGAGGTATACTTATGAGTCAATGTTGGATCAGCTGTGTAAATTTCACACGCCAAATCCAAGTAACCTAGCGGGTCATACAACGAGGCAATGTGAGTGGATGCGTAAAATAGAACAAGGTGGCTTGGGGAATGCTCGGGCACCCCGGAATGATCAACCTCGGTAGGAGTTATCCCGGCAGCAATTGCTCTCCGGAGCAAACACGCAACAGCTAATGTTGCCTCCCCCTCCGCCGAGATATGAAAACCATGTGAGAAGGGATGCAGTGCATCAAGTAGAAAACCAGCATCAGCCGGATCAGAGGTACCCCGAAAATGAGGGGAGGAATGAGTACAGGGAGCATCATCAGAGTTACTGTGTGTTTACCACTGAGGAAACAGATAGAAAGAGCATGCAGCGCCGACATATGGAGGTCAATGTGGTAATGCCAGCAGTGACGAGGTATATGCCTTGGTCGGACCAGGAAATTACTTGGAACATCAAGGATCATCCCAAGCTTATGCCGAGTCCTGGTTCTATGCGTTAGTGCTGGATCCGACATTCATTGGGCCAAACATTAATGTGAGGTTCTCCAAGGTACTGATTGACAATGGCAGTAGCATTAACATCATGTATGCAGATACAATGCGCAAGTTGGGCATCTCGGAGAACATGCTCCAAGCTACGAGGACAACTTTCCATGGTATTGTGCCAGGCATTTCTTGCGAGCCCATAGGCAAGGTCCAGGTTGACGTGTTGTTTGACACGAGAGATAACTGCCGAACTAAGAATTTGGAGTTTGAAGTGGTGAACTTGGAAAGTGCGTATCACGCGTTACTCGGAAGACCAGCACTGAACAAGTTCATGGCAAGCTGCCACATCAGTTTTCTGAAGATGAAGTTGCCCGGGCCAAATGGAGTAATTACCATTGCTGGAGATTTCCGACGTTCCATTGAGTGTGCGTCATCCGGGTCTAACCTAGCCGTGTCACTCATGATTGCGCAAGAGAAAAGAAAGATCCAGGAGGTGGCGGCACTGGCTCAGTCCGCGCAGCAATATATGCCGGTGTTGAGTAATCCGCATGGTAGCGTTTAGTTCCAAGCCACAAAGGATACCAAGAAAGTGCCTATTGATGATATGTTCCCAGAGCGCACCGTAACAATTGGTGCCGGGTTAAATGATAAATAGGAAAGCGAGCTCGTCAACTTCCTCCGTGAGAATCGGGATATTTTTGCTTGGTCCACACAGGACTTGCAAGGTGTTCCGAGGGAGTTGGCTGAGCACTCTTTGAACGTGAGACCCGGAGTAAGGCCAGTGAAGCAACCTCTCCGCTGCTTCGCCAAGGATAGGAGAAAAGTCATTGGAGATGAGATAGCTCGGTTACTGGCAACAGGATTTATCATGGAAGTGCTTTACCCGGATTGGCTATCTAACCCGGTGCTGGTGGAGAAGAAGAAGGATGATTCGAATGTGGCAGTGGTTTGGCGTATGTGTATCGATTACACGAACCTGAACAAGGTGTGTCCAAAAGATCCATTTCCACTACCAATGATAGATCAGGTCATAGACTCAACTGCTGGATGTGAACTGTTGTCATTCATTGATGGATATTTTGGTTTCCACCAGATACCTCTGAATCTGGATGATCAAATAAAGACTGCATTTATCACCCCGTATGGGTCTTATTGCTATCGCACCATGCCATTTGGTTTACGTAATGCAGGGGCAACGTACCAAAGATGTATGCAGAAATGTTTGCACGACCAAATTGGTCAAAATGTATAGGTGTATGTGGATGATGTGGTTATCAAGACCAAGGAAAGCAAAACGCTCCTTGACGATATCAGGCAGACATTCGCGAACCTAAGACGGTTCCGGATGAAGTTTAACCCGGAAAAATGTACCTTCAGTGTCCCGGCTGGGAAATTACTCAGATTCCTTATTTCCAGCCGAGGTATCGAAGTTAATCCAACTAAAATCCGGTCCATTGAACGAATGGAACTGCCGAAGTGTCTTAACGATGTTCAGAAGTTCACTGGTTGCCTGGCATCGTTAAGTCGGTTTGTATGTCGGTTGGGAGAGAAGGCATTGCCTCTCTATCAACTCATGAAAAAGTTGGACAAGTTCATTTGGACGCCGCAGGCCAATGAAGCCTTTATACAATTAAAGAAAATGTTAGCCAATGCACCAGTGTTAGCCTCTCCACTATCAAAGGAGCCAATGTTGCTCTATATAGCCGGAACCAACCGAGTTGTAAGTGCAGTAATTGTGGTAGAGCGCGACGAAGAGGGTAAGTCAGTGCAAAGGCCAGTGTATTATCTGAGCGAAGTATTGTGAGCATCGAAGAAAAATTATCCGCACTATCAGAAAGTGGCGTATGGTGTGTATATGTCGGAAAGAAGCTAAAACACTATTTTGAGGAGCACCCCATCAAAGTAATATGTGAAGCTCCCATATCCGAGATAATGAGTAATAAGGATGCAAGTGGCAGGATTGCAAAATGGGCAATTGAACTAGCTCCCTATGCACCACAATATCACAGAAGAGAAGCAATCAAGTCTCAGGCTGTAGCCGACTTTTTTGTGGACTGGGCCGAGGTACAATACGAACCACCGCTACCAGATCCGAACTACTGGAGAATGCACTTTGACGGGTCAAAAACAAAAACCGGGTTAGGCGCCGGAGTTGTGCTTACCTCGCCAAAGAATGACCAGTTGAAGTATGTGCTACAGATCCATTTCGCAGCGTCGAACAATGTCACTGAATATGAAGCACTTGTGCATGGGCTCAAAGTGGCAAAAGAAATTGGGATACTTCGGATCCAATGCTTTGGCGACTCGGATTTGGTAGTTCAGCAAGTGTCGGGGCTGTGGGACGCTCTTGATCCAAACATGGCATTATACAGATTCCATGTGCAGAAAATATCTGGTTACTTTGAGGGATGTGAATTTCGCCATGTACCCCAGGTGGAGAATGAGGCTTTCGACGTATTGTCGAAACTCGGGTCAACCCGATAGGCAATTCCACCGGGTGTAGCATTAGAGCACCTCAGAAAACCATCTATCAGACCGTCCCCAGAAACCGACTCAATCTACGTCCCGGAGGATCCGGAGTCCGGAGCTGTGCCCATGGACATTGACATGGGAGGTGGTGCGCGAGACCCGGGGACTGCCTTAGCGAACCCGGGGACTGCCTCGCAGGACCAGGGGACTGCTCAGCGTGATCCGGTTGAAGTTATCCCGGTGGATCAGATGGAAATTGATGAGGATGTGTTCCCTGTGCGAGCAATACCAGCCTGGGCACTACCTATATTTCAATTCCTGAAAGATGGAACTTTACCCACTGAGGAGGTGCTATCCAGGCAAACTCAGAGGAGAGCAAAGGCATACACGATCATCAATTCCGAGCTATACAAAAGGAGTGTGACCAATGTCCTCCAGCGATGTGTTGACCTGGAAGAAGGGCTTGACATCCTCCGAGATATACATCAAGGGGAGTGCGGGCATCACGCCTCGTCCCGAGCCTTGGTGGCAAAAGCTTTCCAACATGGATTCTACTGGCCAAGTGCCTTAGAACAAGCAAAAGACCTGGTGAGAAAATGCAATGGTTATCAGAGGTATGCTACCAAGACACATATGCCAATGTCGGAACTCAAGACCATACCAATCACATGGCCATTGGCCGTATGGTGTTTGGATATGGTTGGCCCATTCAAACCAGCAAGGGGGAATATGACTCACATTTTGGTCATGGTGGATAAGTTTACAAAATGGATCGAAGTAAAGCCAATAAGAAAATGTGATGGAGCTACGGCCGTGACATTTCTCAAAGACATCATCTTGAGATATGGTTATCCTCACAGTATCATAACTGATAATGGCACAAATTTTGCCGAAGGAGAATTTGCGCGATTCTGCCGGGATAAGAAGATCCGGCTGGACGTTGCCTCGGTATCTCATCTTGCATCGAACGGACAAGTGGAAAGATCCAACGGATTAGTACTGTCCGGGATAAAACCCCGGCTCATTGAGCCGCTGCAAAGATCAGCGGGGTGCTGGATAGAAGAACTACCAGCGATACTGTGGAGTTTAAGAACAACTCCGAATCGATCAACAAGCTATACACCATTCTTTCTGGTATATGGGGCAGAAGCTGTATTACCAGCCGACATAGAGCATGATTCGCCTAGGGTCACCCAATACACAGAAGCTGGAGTCCAAGAAGCCCGGCAAAATGATGTTGATCTTCTGGAAGAAGCGAGAGAATTGACATTGTCCAGATCCGCCATATATCAGCAAAATCTTCGACGCTATCATAGCCGGAAAGTAAGCCCCCGAGTTTTCTAGGAAGGCGATCTGGTACTCCGGTTGGTACAACGTACTGCTGGCATGCATAAGTTATCCCCCCATGGGAAGGGCCATTCATTGTGAGAAAAGCACTACACAATGATTCTTATTATCTTATCGATGCAAAGCCACAGGAAAAGAACAAGGCAGATAGGTCCGGCGAGGAATCTAAGCATCCATGGAATGTAGCTCTACTTCGTCCTTTCTACACTTAGCAGAGAAGTGTATGTATCTGAGTCTTCTCATATGTCGGTATGTATGCCGGCAATGAGCTTATCAATAAAATGTTGGCACCTCGAGCAGTAACTCGGGGACTGCCTTAATAATATTAGTTGTCTTTTATTATTTATACGTCAGCTGGAGTAAGTTGTTCTACTTAACTTGGATTAGTAGTGTGTGAGCACAGAAAACCCAACTCTTCGACTTGCTGCTGTCCAACAAGAATTGGCTTCATGGCAAGCAAGAGAACAAGTTTGGAATTGCATAGCACATGAAAAATGACTAAGGAAAAGAACTTAATCGAGCCGACATTAGTTTTTCGGACTAACCTTGTGTTTACATTCAAATTATTATGCTGAATTATTTTGAGCTAAGCCTAAAAGTTTCCAAGTATTGTTAAAGACAATTTTTGAAGCTCGTATTTGTAAGTCGTAAAACCGAATCAAGGTAGACACGAGCCGAGCTAGAAGATTGGACGAACAAGAAAATGAAACTCGGGGACTACGCCCAAGTTAATCCGGCATAAAAACTTAGTAGCAAAATATCACATGTGTACTGGATACAATTCCACCAGGCATACCGGGGATCTGATAAACTTTAAAGTTTTTTCACTTAAGGAGCAGCAGGAGGAGGAAGTTCGACGACATCTTCGCTGTCTTCAATGTCCGAGGCGTCGCCCTCCTCGTCCTCATCCGAGCCATCTTCAACGTTTTCAGCGTTTTCATCACCGGCGGCTTCCAGGAAGCTCGGTCCCTCAGTCCATTCATGAATGGGAGCATATTCGATGAAGCTATGGGCGCAAGCCTGGCGTCGAGCTACCCACTCCGGGTCACTGGTCCATTTGGATCCGGTGCGCATGCACTCTAAGAGGTTGAGGTCGATCTTCTCGTACCACATAAGTACGTAGTGGAGAACGGTCTCAGCTGCGGCGCGTCCAGCGGATTCCCTCCAAAGGTCGAGCTGGGTCTCGATTTCCATCAACTTTTCTGCAAGAACTACGGTCCCCTTCGGAGTGTCTTCCGCATGCCAAAACATGTTGAAGATTCGGACTGCAATGTCAAGGAGATCCTTGCCATAGTTCTTGATGATTTCCAAGCGAGATGACAGGCTGACCAACAGGTCCTCCATGTCATAGGGAATCTCTTCACCATCAGGAGCAACGGGAGTACCCCTCTCTCGGCGGAAATTAGCAACAGCGGCGCTCGCAATGGTAGTGCCCTCTGGAAATTTGCCTAAAAACAAGACAAGAGAAGCAGGTAAAGAAAAGACATGTGAAGTAACCCGGAGAAATATGCCGGATAAGGGAAAAGAACTTACGTAAAATATGGCTGTGGATCTGGGTCAATTCCCTGGTATAGTCATCACGTCTTTTGCGGAGTTGCACAAGTTCAGTGTTCGCCGACTCAAGCTTGACGTCGGCCTCCTGGAGAAGTTCTCGGTCCTTGGCAATTTGGAGATTGTGGCGCTCGCGCTCTTCAGTATAGTCCTGGCCAGCCTTTTCAAGCTCGGATTGGTGCTGTGCTTTCAGCTTCTTCATTTCTGCCTTTAGCTTGACAATCTCATCATCCTTGGTTCGGAGGAGCGCAAGCTCATCATCTTTCTTCTTAAGCTCAGCCTGATGCTGCCCTGCTTGTTCGAGAAAATGCAGCATCATATCAGGCACGAGCACACTATCTTCCAGCGATACTGAAATAGTTTGTTAAACCGGCAAAGCCGAGGTATGAATGTTTGCCGAGCCAAGGAGAAAAGGAGATAGGAAGCAGAGCAAGGTCCCACAAAAGTAACTTACCCTTGATCTGGTCAAGTTTCTTCCTCATTATGGTGTTCTCATCTTCCACCCCAGCTGCGAAAACCGAATGATGGGTTAGTTCAGCAGAAAAAGATGAAGGAAAACAGAAAAATGTGAAGAAGAGAACTTACCCCTTTTCTCGTGCTCAGCGAGATGTGCATTATGCTTTGCGAGTAGCATTTTGTGAGTGTCCAGGAGACGCTAAAACTCTGCGCTTCGGCGGTTGGTGGTCACCTGAAAAGAATACAAAAATATAGCTTAAGCATTGTGCATATTCGAAGTGTAGAAAATTCGGGCCAAGTGGAACTTAACCCGGCTCTAGGTGTGTGCATATTTGAAGTGTACAAGATCCGGGCCAAGTGGAACTTAACCCGGCTCTAGGTGTGTGCATATTCGAAGTGTACAAGATCCAGGCCAAGTGGAACTTAACCCGGCTCTAGGTGTGTGCATATTCGAAGTGTACAAAATCCGGACCAAGTGGAACTTAACACGGCTCTAGGTGTGTGCATATTTGAAATTATCAAGGAGCTACGTCAGTTTTCTAAGGATCATCCGGCCGAGTAACAAGTTACTCCCCCAGAGGCTCGGGGACTAATGGTTATATCACTAATGTATAGAGCATGCTAAGGAAAAGGTGAAGTAACATACCTCCATCATCCGACCTGCAAGGTTAATCGCCTTAGCGGCTGTGTTCATTTGAGCAGAAAACTCGGCGGGACCGAACTTCTCCGAGAGATCGTCATTGTAGACGAACTCCGCCTTGTTCCAGTTGTTCATGAACTCGATCAAGGCCGGAGGATATCATTCGCTGTGAGCATGTGGGGCGCCACCAAGCCCTTGGCATGTGCTTCCCTCCTCTCAACCTGAGCAAGGCCCGGGATGGTGTGCAAAACAAGTTGTTGCGCATCAGCTGGTTCGGCAGGGGTGTCCTTCGGTGCTGGAGGCTTCTTGGAAAGCATGGATGCGAGAGTGCAATGTCCAGCCTCGTCGGACGCTGCCCTGGTGGCGTCATGGACCTTTTTGCCCTTGGGCTGCTGAGAGGAGGAAGTGGTTGCAGCAGATTTACCCTTGGAGCTGCCTGGGTACTTTCTCGCCGAGACTGAGATGACTCGGACGAGGCGGAGGGGCTTGGTGTTGCTGTTGTTGCTCTTGCTGCTGGAGTTGGTGCTGGTGCTGGTGCTGAAGTTGGTGCTAGTGCTGGAGCTGTTTTCTTCTTTGGAGGAGGTGCTGAAGTAGACTCGGTAGTAGTTGGTTGCGGCGGAGCCGAAGTGGTGGATGTCGCTGCCTTGGCTGGGCCAGTCTCCCCCGCTCCAAGCTTGCCCCCCTCTTGACGAGGTGGAGTGGAACCCGAAGCAGCCGCTGAACCCTCCGAAATTGGGCTCAGCGGGCATGAATCGTCGCCACGAGAGGGAGAAGGGCTAAGTCGGAGCGGTGAAGCGATGCTAGATCCACTCTAGGGGACCTCCACCGCGGCCCTGCCGAATCAAATAGTGTCGGATGAGAAACTATAACAATGCAAGAACAAGTAAATGGCAGAGGGAAAAAGATACTTAGGCATCCAAGGTCAGGGGCTCCTTGGGCTTCCGAGCCCTTCGTGCTGGGGCCTTGGTTGCGGGCTTGGAGGCAGTCTTGTCTCTAGACTTCTTTCGCCTTTTGGCTGGCTGAGAAGGTCCGGAAGATGAAGTGGATGCAGCCTCCCTTTTCTTCTTTGGCGCAACCGGAACAGGATCACCCACGGCAAGGGGAGGGTCCTCATGGATCTGTCCACCGGGGTTAGCTGATGCCGGAAAAGCATAAGAAAGGGGGACAACGTCAAATGCTTCCATCACCTCAACATCCGAGTCATCTTCATTGTCGGGCCAATCTCTAATGGAAGAGAGTTTACTGGTGGGTCGTTTGGTCGTGTCGGCCATTGGGAGGAACATCTCCTGATCCGGTTCTTCATCGTCCGAGGTCTCCCGGTCAGGCGCACATTTGAGAGTGGGATCGGTGCCATCCTTGATAGTTTGCTGAAGGAATTGCTAAAGGAGAGAAAAGACGACAGAGTTAAAAATACAACAGCGACCGACATAAGATTTAATTCGGAGAAAGTTTGCCGCACGAAGCTTACCACGGGAGGAAGCCTATCCCGGCAATAGTGCTCAATTCCCCACGTCCACTCAGAGGAGAAGTCCTTGTGGGTGGTGAAGAGGGCCTTCACCCGGTGATAGATCTCTGTGTTGGTCAACTCGAAAGACGAGGTCCGGTTGGGGTCGTGGCCCCAGCTCATATGGCACACTTTGTGAGTGCGTTTCTAGAGGGGGAGATCCGGTTGTGGACAAATGTGATCATGGCGTCCTTGTTGTGCAATCCGAGCTCCTTCAGCTCCATGAACCTTTTGTTGACCTGGTTGGCCAAGACTGTGGGCTTCTTGGGGACAACGTCCCACAACTCTGGGTTAGGAGGACCGGAGCATAGGGGCGAAGCCGGATCAGGTCTTTGGTGCCTTCATTCCGAACATAAAAGAAAGTCTGGGCCCATCCCTTGCAGGAGTCTAGCCCGATAACCCGAGGAAAGACGGATAACCTCCGGGGAGAAATGGATGCAGCGCCAAACTGCGTAAGCTGTTTGTCCTCCGGATCAAGCTGGATGTTCGGAATTACGTTCCGACGAAGGCCCAAGAACCGGATTCATAGCTCCTTTGTGGGCCATAATCCGGCATAGCCTTCGATCGTGGAGGCGAAAGCAGAGAGAGATGTGATGGCATTGGCAGGAAGGTGGTGCGGCTGGAGTTCGTAGGTGTTCAACTAGTCTTGGAAAAAATCGCTAACTGGTAAACCGAATCCCTGCTAGAAATGCGATAGGAACACCACATACTCACCCGGATGGGGTGAGGGGGAAAGTTCGGCGGAGGCGAGGTGTGCGGTGACGCCTGCGGGGATGCGCCTGGTGCGGTAGATCCAGTCCAGGTCATCCTGGCAGACCCAGGATCCAGCCCACGCACCGCGGTCCACCGTCGCGGCGTCTTCCTCCATCTCCTGCTCAGCGACGACGAGCTCTTCTTCTATCATCTCGAGTTCGTTGCCCTCACTGGCGCTAGCGGCGGTGGGGGGCAGCGGCCTAGACTGACAACGACCCGTCGCGGAGGAGGTGTGCAGCGGCGGCAGCGACGCAGATGCGTGTGGAAGCGATCGGCGGCGCAGCTACTGACACTGATGGCGGCGGCTGTCGCGGGAGAAGACGAAGAAGAAGAACTAGAGGCAGAGGGGCGCGAAAGTGGGAAAAGACCCAAGGGGCGCGCCCCTCCCCTATTTAACCACTCCCTCGAGGGGGAAGTGGGATCGCGTTATGCGGATATGCCACACGGTGTTGCCGTGTACAAACCAGATGGACCAATCAGCGAAGAGCCACACGGAGGACCACAGGGTGTAGCAGATCCCATGACGCGATGCATTGATGCAGTTAACGAGGAGGCAGCGACGACGCGGCGCTTACGGTGATAACCGACAATTACTGCGAAGCATCGTGGTGGCCCTTAAAATGAGGCAACCTAATGATTAGCCTCCACGTGGGGAGGCGTACGAGAGAAGGAAATATGACCCGGATGAGATTGTGGTAACCCGGCCAGCAAGTGAAAACTTGGAATGTGCCAAGGGAAAGTAAACCCATGAGATCCGAGATAAGAGGTAACTCGGAGAAGGAGCACAAAGCTCGGTGAAATTGAACCTGCTGTGGCCTTAGCGGCTAAGGCAACTAAGACCGCACCAGCTTCGGGGACTAATGTTGGGGGGATACCCCCGGGTAGGGTCATGCCGGGGTATAAAGGCCGAGTTAGCCGAGGTACGGCAAGGTCAAAGCGAATGCTAGCCGAGTTACCTCAAGACAGGCCGAATCTCGGGGTAACCCGGACCAGGGGATGTCCACCTAACTGAGTATCATCCGACTTAAGCCGTAAGTCGGATAGATGAATCTAACTTGTATGCAGGAACAGGTGTGGCCGGATCAACTACGATCCGGGTCATAGCAAGCTTCTAGGACAAGGAAGGTATCTCGTTGGTCAAAAGTAACCCCGGTACGCACAGCATGAGCAAAGCGGACAGGGGCAGGACCACCGAGGCGTGGCCGACAAAGGTGACAACACCGATGTCGGCTGACGCAGGCGCCGCAGAGGCTCACGTAGCATCTGCATGGATGACGCGGGGGAAAAGCGACCCGGTCGGGAGGAGGCATATTCCTAGGAATATGCCTCCACGTATGCCCTAAGTGGAGACCTAGCCACCCCTATATAAGGAGGGCTAGGGCCTCTGTAGAAGGGGTTGAGTTTTACAAGGTTGGTCTAGGAAGGGTTGATCTCTATTGGCTAGATTTTACTTGGTTCCTGAGGGCTAGCTAGCGGTGAGAGTAAGAGAGTTCCTTCTTCCTCCTCTCTCCAATACAGCTCGAGGAGCACTTGTAACCTTGGAAGTGAATCGAATACAAAACTTCTGCGTGTGGAATCACCACACTATCCCTCCCTGGATTCCCCTAGTGCAATTAGTCCCCACCTTTAGCCTATCCATGGCATTTGCCGTGACACAACCATGACACTCGATATCATATTCTACCAGAAAGAAAGGGGAAACAACAATCAACACATGGCATCGATGCAATTCTCAAGCAAGGATGATGATATAACAAGTTAAATTGTATTGAAATGAAACCCTAAATCATGCTTGGCAATTTAAGCGGGATCCGAAGGGTCCAAACCCTAATACAGGCGAGACACCAGAATCACATGCAGGGTTCATTTAGTTCTCTAATTAAACTTGCAATTTAAGTTGTTGAACAATGCATGATTTTGATGATAAAGTGTAGATCTTGTTTTTCTGAAATTTTTGATATAATATACAAATTTTTTTGAGTTATAAATAATTAATTATTGATTTTACAGTATTAAACCTTTTTTCTGAAATTATCAAAACAACTATAAAAAGGTTTACTGCGTCAACACAGGTGGAGGCTGACGTCAGCACGGGGTGAGGGACTTTTCTCACTGGGGCTGCGCCTACCCACAGTGACTGACTGACGGGCTCCGGGCCACCTCAGCAGCCACGCGGCAAAGATGGGAACCATAGCGGGTTTGACCGGGCTGACCCATGTGCCTAGCATCACGACGACGTCGGCGTGACGTCTAGACGTCTAGACGGTCACGGGGATGGCGAAACATGGCGAGCGGGACTGAGCGGGTATGCGCGTTGGAGAGAAGAGGTCGAGGCGGACCTACTAGAGGTGGCGCCGTCGGTTTTTGGTAACCGAAGAGACGACACGACGGAGTCCGACGGTGGCGGACGGTGGCCTAGGAGGGAAGGACGAACCAGAGAGAGAGGAAGGAAGGGGAAAGGTCCAGGTGGACCATCGGCTCACCCTGAGCTTGATGGACATGACGATGAGGCCGGGTATGGACGGGCTCGACCGTGAGGGCCGCGGCGGCGGTCGTCGGAGGCGGGGAAGACGGTGATGTTGGGGTCGACTCCGAGCTCCTCGATGTGATTCCTTTGTCGTGGAGGTGGAGTGCAGCGATGCAGAGCTCCAGGGTGCGTCGGCTGGGTCTAGGGTGGCCGGAGACGACGGTGATTCGAGCCGGCGGTGCGCTAGAGTTTCAGCCGATTGGGGTACACGGGAGAGATGCGCTGGGGGGAGGAGATAGGGACGAGACAGAGGCATCCACGACGGGTCTTATCCTCTCCCCTGGAGCTGCAGCGACGATCTTGGCGCACGGCGGCGGCCCTCGCTCGGCCAGCGAGCTGCTTCGGGCAACGGCGCAAGGTTGACACTGGAGATTAGCAGGACAAAAGGGCATGTGGGCCGGGCCTTGATGGGCTACTAGCTGGGCCACACCACGCGACGCTGAGCGGCGGGTAGCGGGAAAAGAAGGTGGGCTCTGGGCTGCATGTCCTGCTAGGGCTAAAACTGTTTTTTTATTTGCAAAACCTTTTTCCATTTATGTTTCTCATTTTCTCTTTTATGAAAACATTTCAAAACTGTTTTAACCCCATTCAAAAATATCGGAGGTTTAAGAAACTGTAGAAAATATTGTAGGGGCCCTTTTATTCAAATTGGGCTCCACGCTTTTGTACTTTTCAAAATTTCAAAAGCCATTTGAATGTATTTGAGAGAGGGGAACTAGGGTTTAGGGTTTTCCTTTTATTTTTGCATGCATTTTTATTTCTTAGCAAAATAATGATGCTCATGAATGCACAAACAAAGCCCTAATTAATATTAGCTAAAACTGGGGTGTTACACTCGTGAAGCAAATCTCTAACCCGAAGTGGGCCACCCTGGTCAGCAAGGCACAATGAGGATACCCGGAAAGTATATCCCCAACACATACCACTTCATATAGTGTATGGATTAACTTTGAACATTGACCGTTGGATCAAGACTGGCAAATCCAAACATTGCTAACCATTGGATCTTCTTTTCCATTCTTAGCATCTAGAAAGATTCTACTGATAGTCTTTAGTATGATGAACGCTAGTATGCACAAACCTCAAAACACACAATTCATTTCTCAGTTTTAGGGTCCTTGTGCTAAATGCATGGACTTGGATGCAGTTTTCATTTTTTATGAGGTCCTTGATGTAACTTGTACTTCCACAGACCATGTTAACTCTCAAGCACCTCGCTCCTACAAGACCTACCATTAGATCATTCATTCGTAGTACTTTTTATCTTATCTTATCTCTTACAATTCCATACCACAATATAGTGTACGGATTAACTTTGAAACATTGATTGTTAGATCAAGACTAGCAAATCCAAACATTGCTATCCGTTGGATCTTCACTTTTCCATTCTTAGCATCTAGAAAGATTCTATTGGTAGTCTTTAGCACGCTGAATGATAGTATGCGCTACGCAAACCTACATGTCTTTGCTATGTTTTAGGGTCCTTGTGCTAAATGCATGGACTAGGATGCAATTTTAATTTTTTATGAGTTCCTTGATGTAACTTGTACTTCCACCGACCATGTTAACTCTCAAGCACCTCGCTCCTACAAGACCTACCATAGTTAAAAGAAAATGCAACCGCCCCAATTATCACACAAACTGGACCACAGTTTCTTATATGTAATACCCAAGTTTTAATACTAGGAGTTTTCAAGCTTCCTAGCTAACTTCGCACACTTCAGTGACTTCTTGTTGATTTAACGAAATTAGGTCAAACTTGAGCTACAAGTAAGCGCGATAGATTGATCTTGAATTAAATGTCTTTTCAGAGGTCGATGGGTGCATCTTCTTGTAGTAAACAATGTCGTCGCTGTGAGTTTCCAACTATCAGGAAAGAAAATTCTCAGTTTTCTGAGTGATGACGAGATGGTTCTTTTATGTAAAGAAAGTCTGAAGAATATGGATCTCAATGTCATAAGCCAAGCTTCTAGACATATTAAGTGCACCAACGTGTTTTACTTACAACTCCCATGTTTTATGAGTTTTCAAACTCCTTATAGCTAATTAACTCAGCTCCACTTGAATGACTTCATGCCGATTTATCGAAATTAGTTCAAACTTGAACTACGTACAACTAAATTGTAGGTTGCTTCTAAAGATTTACAAAAAAACTTTTGGAGGTGTACCCATCGGGGGGTCAATTAATATATCATAAACCAACCGAGAGTTTTGATAACATGTTTTTAACTTCTTTCTAATTAAGATTTTGCATCTTGACAATTTAACAAAAAATTAGATCAAACTTGAGCTACAAGTAAGAACGATAGATTTTTCTTGAATTAAATGTCTCTTTGGAGGTAGATGGATGCATCTTGTTGTAGTAATCAGTACCGTTGGTGTGAGTTCCAACTATCAAGAAAGAACATTCTCAATTTTCCGAGTGATGATGAGATTGTTCCTTTCCATAAAGAAAGTCTGAAGGATATGGATCTGAATACCACAAGCAAAGCTTTCAAACATATATAGTGGACCGTCATGTTGTACTTATGATTCCAAGGTTTTATGAGTTTTCAAACTTCTTCCTATATCTAACTCTGCCCACTTGAAAGTGACTTTATGTCGATTTATTGAAATTAGGTCAATTTTGAACTACAAGTAAATTGTAGGTTGCGCTAAAAGATTTATGGTTTGTTTGGAGGTAACCACTGGGGTGATTTAATATATCACAAACTACCACCGAGAGTTTTGACAACAGGTTCAACTTCCTGCTAAGATTTTGCATCTTGTCAATTTAATGAAATTAGGTCAAACTTGAGCTACAAGTAAGTGCGATAGATTTCTCTTGAATTAATTAACTTTTCAGAGGTAAACGGGTGCATCTTCTTGTAGTAAACAATGCCATCGATGTGAGTTTCCAAATATTAGGAAAGATCATTCTTAATTTTCTGAGTGATGATGAGATTGTTCCTTTCTATAAAGACAATTTGAAGAATATGGATTGGAATGCCACAAGCCATGTTTTTAGACATATATATAGTGGACCAACATGTTGCACTAACAATTCCTATGTTTTATGAGTTTTCAAACTTCCTAGCTAACTCCACCACTTGAATGACTTTATGCAGATTCATCGAAATTAGGTCAAATTTGAACTACAAGTAAATTGCGGGTTGCTTTGAAAGTTTTAAGGAAAAGCTTTTGGAGGTACCCATGAAGCGGTTAGTTAATATATCAGAAACCACCAAGAGTTTTGACAAGAGGTTCAATACTTGCTAAGATTTTGCATCTTGACAATTTAACGAAATTAGGACAAACTTGAACTACAAGTAAGCGTATATACTTGTCTGAAAATAAATGTCTTTTTAGAGTTAATTAATGAAAAAAGAAAGGGACGTAATAAGTTAGCTAGTTACCATAACATGACACATACCAAGACTAGTAGTATATGATTCTACAACGTAATTAATTAGGCCTTGCGTGACACTACACACATGTTATTACCTACTCTGAAGGTAGTAACATGTGCAAGTTACTAGTCTAAGTTATTTCGCACTATATGACCATCCTAAATTAGAACAGAGGTATACGTATTGTATGCCTTAAAGGCACCTGTTCTGCTGCGCTTCAAGTTGTTCACCACTTGTTTCGGCTCTCACTGGTTAGACGGATAAAGCCACTGACTTATTGATTTGGTATTATATATCGTCGATCTTCTTCCATCACTGATAGAGAATAAATTCTTCTACCGCTTCCAGGCGCGTGCTTTTTTGGAGCTACAACCAGTAGCTTAGACGACTACTCCTGCGGCTCTCGAGAAATTGCGACTGTCCATTCAAAATGAACAGGGTGGATTAGACAATGGATTTTCTTTTGGTGGATGGTTGATTTTTTGAGAGATTGTCAACTTTTTTCTTTATTGAATGGAGAGATGGTCGATTTAGGGTCCGGGAACAGAGGCGTAGAGGCCGATAGGGGAGAGGTGGCGGTGTGGTAGGCAAGCTTATTTGAGGTCGCAGCATGTGGGTGTACAGATGGTACTGGTCGCCCATTTTGTGAGCATTTTTTTGTTGTACTACAAGAGTTCAAGAGTATTCCAGTTTTTCTTCCTTAATTACCGTTGGAACCTTTATGTGTTTATTAGTTGTAGTAGTACAGTACTTGTTTCAAATGTGCCTACACACGATGATGAATGTAGAAGATCCAAGGATTATTACATTCTGCAAGAGGAGCTCTGAGTATACTCCAAACCGTCTCTCTGATATGACCATTCATTTGACAGGACAGTATAGCTCCATCCCGTGCTAGGCTAGCTATGTTGTACTACTAGAAAGTCCAGACCTATTTACTCGATAGGCACCAGGAAACACAGAGAAGAGAGAAAAAACACGCTCGGTAAAGGCTGTATGATTTCATTTGATTTATTCTATTTTCATTTGCTCTCCGTCCTATTCCTCTCCATCTTCTCGCTGATCCCCATTCACCCACCTTACCACACGCCAACGCCGCCATGCCACTTTCGAGTCATCTCCATAGCCCAGTTTGATAGGCACAGTAGATTTAGTAGAGAGAAAGAAGGCACACTTGGTTTTATTTCATTCTGTATTTCTATTTGTCCTTGATCTCCATCTCACTTCACCTCCAGCATCCCGGCGACAACCATTCCCACTCGTACACCAATACATGCGTGCACTAACGCCGCCATGCCGCATTACAATCAGCTCCGGCATCTAGTTTGATAGATTTTTTTCTATCTCGCCCTGCCAGCTGCTACTCGCTCTCTCCTCCAAATCCCCAATCAAAACCAAATGTCATTGCCCCCACCTATTCGAGATCTTCCTCGTGATGGCCCAATTGATCAATGATAGTGACACGTCTAGGGTGTTTTCCGATGGCCCCCTTGAAGAAATCTCAGCCAGATGTAACATCATCACCGCCGTGAGCCTCGTCGTCTACTACAAATGTTATCTTTACTCAACAACAAATAGTGCATCCCTGGTGAAATCTCATATGTTTGGTCTCCCCTATGTTCTTCACTCTCACCCACTGAGCTACCGCGTGAGTACAATGTCTTCTACCGCGACAATCGCATGAAGCAGTTCTACAGGGGCAGCTACTATTGCGGCAGGGGCAAGCAGAAGCCATAGAAGAAGTTCAAGTGGACCTTGTGCAAGCTGACGCTGTTGGATAGGTCCTCCTCCGATGATGTGATGCCAGATTGTGAGGGTAAGAAGTGGGAAGGTGCCCATGGAGATTGGATCGCCACTGTTGGCCTCTCCTAGAACTAGGAGCTTGTGAATGTGTTCACTCATCACCGGATTCCTCTACCAGCAATCTCCGATTTTTGTCCACACCCGAGGTACTTAAGTTTGTGGTGGCTAGTCAGCCTACTAATCTACTGAAGATAGCCATTTGCTGAGTACCCACAGCTGCTAGGAATTATAAGGATTTCTCTGTCCTGGCCATCTTCGACACGGTAATTGCCTTCCTTGATGGTTCTGATGGTATGTAGATGGTTCTTAAGAACTAGTTCAGCATGTTCAGCTACCGCGATGCAATTATCCACAAGGGAGTTGTCTATGATGTAACTCAGATAGGAATGTTTATGCATGGGATCCTCGGGCATGGGGTAAAATATCCATCCTTAAATTTTTAAGCTTCATCATTCAAATTTTTTCTCAGCTAACCTCTGAATGTGCTTTCGTTGCAAGGTCATGTGCGTCTTCCGAGGCCACCTAATTTTGATGGTAATCATGAATACGGTCCTGGTCTGTGGTGGTTAGCAAGATCTCCTGATGGTGGTAGCTTTATTTTGATCAATATTGTGGGCGTTAGTGATAGGCGGTATGACACTACTTATGGTGGTTATCCTATCGCTGAAAATGTTGCTTATCATCACGGCCGCAATATTCACACCTATTCTATTGGGTTTTGCTGCCATGTGTTCTCGATTGACACTAGTAGGTTACTTCCATCGAGGAAATGGCGGAGAGTTTTAGATCTTGGAGCATTTTCTATCTTCCTTGGATTGAACTATCTGATTACTATTCCAGTTGGCGCGGCAGGACTTGGCCCTGGAGATCTGATGAGGAGCAATTGTGTATACACCTTGTCGTATGCAGTTAGCCTTGGTGGATTTAATCTTCATCCTAAATATGCCACTTTAGTATGAATGCTCAAGACGCTGATGTTGGTTTCTCAACCAACATTGCCTAGAACGAGCGGCAGACTCCATTGTGGTTCGTCCCAAGCTTGGCCAACACAAAGGATTGGAACTGGCATAATTAACGGTTCAAGGAAGAGGGACTGAACGTAGTGATCATATGGAATAGGGATTTGTGTATCTTGAATTATTTCCTTTGCCTAATTTGTATCGGATGGCCTTACCCATTAACTTGATGTACTCTAACAGTCATTTCTCTGCAATGTAAGTGCAAGGCCTGTGATTTGATCAAACTCTTTTTTGTATGCAAGCCATAGTTTTAGTTAGTGCGGGTTGAATATTCTACAACTCGTTAAGCCCGCACCCTTTTATTATTTGTTGCACTTTCGAGTTCTCAAAAAATGTGAAATAAATCCGGAACATTGGCTATGTTGTATCTTGTGCATCTACAATATTCGGTCCCACAATAAGATCTTATGTGACATGTGTGAAAAAACCTAATTGAACAATATTTTGTGTTCATTTATTCATTTTGTGGTGGCTAGACCATGTACTAGTAATATTTGGGATGGAAATTTATAGATGAACTATATATATGATATATGTTCATGGTTTATTTCACATTTTCTAAAAACTTGGAAGTGTGACATGCAATAGCTTGTTCCGGTGCAACTAGTTGCAAATTGTAATTTCCGTCGTGGATGTCTCTTGTGGCTCCGAGCGCATGATGCATGCAGATTCTCACTAGCAAGTGGGGCCGACCTAAATAGGGCCCTCATGTTAGTGATTCAGAGTCACACAAAGTCATGCATGTTACTTGACTTGAGCGAAATTTGGTGTATCTGGTGTTCGTGCACGTCTCTCATTTTTTCTGCGCGATTGCATGTTGTACATGTGTAATTCCATGTACCTTGTACAAGAACATATATGAACACATGCAACATGCCAAAATTACCACAGACACAACCGTACTGTGCATTATATCTGGTGTTGTATATATTTTCGTTCATGTGCTACGACTTCTGCATGTAGGGGAACAAGATGAAAGTACATATGTCCATGTCGCGGCTACTAGTAGTAGTAGTAGTTCGTCCACCTATTTTCCGTTGAAAATACTATAGTATGTTGAAATGAAAGGTGTAAAAAGAAAACCCTCTGGTCAAACTGGTGTGACTATACGATACTGCACCTCTGATACGAGGTAAGTAGGAGTATTGTCAAATTACTAGCCGTGTGGCGTGCTAGTCTAACATACAGTGAAGTCTAGGCGGTGGTGTCCTCGATGTTGCAGTTGACTAGACAGAGCAAGCAAGTAAAATCTCCTCCCTCTTATTTTTTTCTTTGCCTCTCCATCTTCTTCCCTAGTCCCCACTCCGCCTACGATCTCCCCCACGCTCTCTCTTCTCACCCATTCCTTGCATAACGCTCTCATCCTCCTACAGAAAACCCCAATCGCACTTGGCATCTACCTAAATCCATCCGACCGTGATGGCCGATTCGAAGCTCAGCGGACGATGCAAGTAGGATCAACTCAGCATGGATGATGTCGAGCTCATCATTCAGCGTCTGGACATTTCCAGCACCGTCAGGATAGCCACATGCTGCAAGTTGTTGTACGATCATACCACCAACAACAAAGGTATGAAATGTACTTTGCACCATTGGAATGAACCCTGCCTACTGATGCCTCAGCTTGCTCATTGGTTCGATGAGCACTATGAAGATACGAGGGTACATCGTCTGCACGACACGGTGTATGATGTGGTGCCCCTCGATCATCCTTGGCACACCACCATCCTGCCCTTCATGCACGAAAAATTCTGGGATGGCATGAACGGCGACTAGCTCGCCGCCGTGGACCATAGCGGGACCTAGTGCCTAGTGAACATCTAAACCTATCGAGTAATCGACCTTCCATCAACGCATACTTGTGGCATTTAGGCCACCTCACATCCATTATATAACATGTAATGCTACTAGCTAGCTAGGGTTCCCCCAGCTACTTGTACTCATTTCTGAACTCATGCATATTTCAAAAGTTTTTTGCAAATTCGCAGGTATGGAGAAAAGTTCCAAAAATCGTGGGATGGATGTCTTGACCTGTTGAAGATCGTAATTCGTAGAGTGCCCACAGAAGCTTGGGGTTACACAGACTATGAGCTTCCCGCATTGTTTGATGATGAAATCTCCTACCTGGAAGGTGGTAGTGAAGTTTGGAGATGTCTGGACCATTCTGGTCATAGAAGACGACAATACTATGATGTCATTGAACACGGTGGCCTCATTTTTGCGGTCACAAGTCAAAGTTGCACCTACTGTTGGGATCCCACATTGAAGGTAATTCTAGTTCCATGATACATTGTGCGTGATTCAGTGAAGTTGTTCTTTAACTATCTTGTTTATGTTTTACCTTTCATATGACTGGATGAGCACACCCTTTATGTCCTAAAAAATGAATGAACCATTGCAAGTAATGAACTAGTACGAGTAATATGTCTTCCAAAAATATAGTGTATGGCGGCGTCCCTGCACTAGTAAGTTTGTACATTGTCAGAATATGAAAGGTATTATTAACTAGCATATAAAATGTGAGCACCACACAATGAAGTCAGGTTTCTTGATTTTTTTGTACTTTCAGGCCTGATGACCCACAAGTATAGGGGGTGTATCGCAGTATTTTCGAGGGAAGTGAAACCCAATTTATTGATTCGACACAAGAGGAGCCAAAGAATATTTATCAGCCTTAACAACTGAGTTGTCAATTCAGCTGCACCTGGAAACAATCTTTCTCACAGCAGTTTATTAGTAGCAACAGTTTTGTAGTAGGAATAGTAAAGCAACACCAGTAGCAAAGCAAAGACAGTAGTAACAAAAGCAGTAAATAGTGGGATTCGAGTGCGGTAGGCATAGGGATGGATGGACGGGCGTTGCATGGACAAAACAATTCACATAGCAATCAGAACATAGGGCAATTGCAGATAAATAAGATAAAGCATCCAAGTACTAGACAATCCTAGGCATGTGTTCCATATATAGTCATACGTGCTCGCAATGAGAACTTGCACAACATCTTTTGTCTGCCTTGACCCGTTTGCGGGCCTCTAGTGAACTACTGGCAATTAAGGTGCTCCTTTTAATAGAGCACCGGAGCAAAGCATTAACACTCCATGAACACATGTGGTCCTCACATCAAAGCCTTTCCCTTCCGGTTATCCCGATTTCTGTCACTTCGGGGCCATAGGTTCCGAATAACGACGTGTGTAAACAACTTGTAGATAAGACCAAGAACAATACTATCATAATGAATCAATAACATGTTCAGATCTGAAATCATGGCACTCGGGCCCTAGTGACAAGCATTAAGCACAACAAAGTTGCAACAAAGTCATAAAGCACTAATAAAAGATACTAGGCACCATGCCCTAACAATCTGATGCCATTACATGAACGATCTCATCCAATCCCTACCATCCCCATAGCCAAAGAATATTTATGAGCCTTAACAACTGAGTTGTCAATTCAGCTGCACCTGGAAACAATCTTGCTCACAATAGTTTATCAGTAGAAACAGTTTTGTAGTAGGAATAGTAAAGTAACCGCAGTAGTAAAGTAAAGACAGCAGTAACAATAGCAGTAAACAGTAGGATTCGAGTGCGGTAGGCATATGGATGTGTGGACGGGCGTTGCATGGACAATACAATTCACATAGCAATCAGAACATAGTGCAATTGCAGATAAATAAGATAAAGCATCCAAGTACTAGATAATCCTCGGCATGTGTTCCATATATAGTCATACGTGCTCGCAATGAGAACTTGCACAACATCTTTTGTCCTGCTAGCCCGTTTGTAGCGGGGCCTCAAGGGAAATACTGGCAATTAAGGTGCTCCTTTTAATAGAGCACCAGAGAAAATAATTAACACTCCGTGAACACATGTGATCCTCACATCAAAGCCATTCCCTCCGGTTATCCCGATTTCTGTCACTTCGGGGCCATTGGTTCGGGACAACAACGTGTGTATACAACTTGCAGGTAAGACCATAAACAATACTATCATAATGAATCAATAACATGTTCAGATCTGAAATCATGGCACTCGGGCCCTAGTGACAAGCATTAAGCATAAGAAGTCGCAACAAAGTCATAAAGCACTCATAGAAGATACTAGGCACCATTCCCTAACAATCTGATGCCATTACATGAACGATCTCATCCAATCCCTACCATCCCCGTAGCCTACAACGGGGGATTACTCACTCATAGATGGGGGAAACATGGATGGTCGATGGAGAAGCGATGGTGATGATGATGGCGATGATCTCCTCCAATTCCCTGTCCCGGCAGGGTGCCAGAACAGAGTTTCTGGTGCTGTTTCGTGGAATCTGGCGGTGGCGGCAGAGTGGAACTCCTTCTGGAAAAACGTCGACCCCCCGAAGTTTTTAGGTCAGAAGGCTCCTTATAGGCGAAGAGAGAGGCCGAGGGGGTGCCTGGGGGGCCCACACCACCCCCTGGCGCGGCCTGGCCCGCGCCACCAGGTGGTGTGGCCACCCCTGGCTCTTCTCCGTCTGCCCGGAGTCTTCGGGTGAAATAGGATTTTTGGCATATTTTCCGGGATTTTTCCTGATAGTTGATTTTCTGCACAAAAAGTAGACACCAAGGCAATTCCGCTGAAAACAGCGTCAGTTTGCATTAGTTGCATCCAAATCACACAAGTATAGAGGAGAAACAATAGGAAAAGTGTTCGGGAAAGTAGATACGTTTTGGACGTATCAACTCCCCCCAAGCTTAGCTTATTGCTTGTCCTCAAGCAATTCAGTTGAAAACTGAGTGCGATAAAAGAACTTTCACGAACACATTTGCTTCATATGATGTAAATATTCTCAGCAATGTGATCAACTACCTAGACAATTCATAATAAAGAGTATGCAACTGAGTCTACTTAATAGTCATTGCAAGCTATGAAGAGATTCCAACTCAAGAATAATAAGTAGCATGAAGCACAAACATAAGCAACATTACAATGACCATAGAAAGGTGTGATAGAGTGGTATCTCGCTTGCCTTTGATTATGAATGCCAAGGCACCTCTGAAGTTCAAGTGATGACTAGAAGTAAAGATATCAAAGATATAAGCATCAAAGTCATAACACAAATAATCAAGTATTGGAACAAACACAAAGGATGACAACTATGCTCTCAAGAAGGTGCTCAAAGAATAAGTGGAGACTCAACAAGTAGAAGAAAAGGTTTTGAATAATTTGAAAGGCTTCCAAATGTTGAAAGTATGGTACTCGTTAGCTTTGAGCTCTCATTGCCTCTATCATAAGCATCTTTAATGTGGTTAAGGTGAAAGTGACACAACTAAGAGGATATGCTGGACAAGTTATAAATCGAAATCTCATGCCCCTTACTTACGAAGACCGATCCTCATGCTACTCAACTTCAGTCACGAGTAAGCTCTTGTCATTGTAAGTATATGTGTATCATTAAGAACCGCCAACGGGGTACCCCTTGCACATGATACGGGAGCTTTCCCATAATCAAAATGACAAGGCAAGCAGACAATGAGCATCTCAGCGATCTTTTTATTTGCTATTTGCATAGGTTTTTATTGAGGATGCTTCATAGAGTGCTCATTATGGTGATGCTGCAAGTTTCCACCATGATTAAGCATGGCTTAGGCTAGCGGCCCAGGCGTTTCTCTAACACGCATACAAACTCCATGATCTTACAAGTTCCACTTTTATTTCACACCGCTGGGATCCGTAAGCAAAAGAACATGATATCAACGGGGTACAAAGTACAAGTGCAATGTTGAAAGCGTTCCCCATGAAACATGGTTCTGCTAATTTCAATTTATAAAGCGCAAGCATATACGCAACAAAGAAGGACCCAATGGTTCATGTTTAGAGGCAATAAAGTAAAGTGTGCCATCAAGTTCGTGAGAGCTTTACTAACTAACTTTCTCATAACAAGCAAACATTTTATTCGGAAGAAAACAAGGCATATTGAATATGCACGGAAGTAGCAAATGATGCTAATGGGTAGGTATGGTGGACACCTTGGCAATAGTTGGTTTAAGGGAGTTGGAAACATGAGTAAAACATACTCAGTAAAAGTGAAGGCTAGCAATAGTAAGGGAGCGACAAACAAGAGAGAAATAGCTGTCATTATCATGCTTGCAACAAAACAGGACTACTCATGCCATGAAAGTGATTCAAGATCCTCAAGGCAAAATAATTCATCGAGGCTCAACTGATTATTACAGTCATGTGCATGCGTGAGCATGTCCCAAGTCAATTCAAATGAAACATTCAGAGGAGGATACCACGGTGTCATACCAATTTATGAATAGAGTAATGCAAGCAAACACTCATGAGACATTCTACAAACTATTAGCAAGCTGGGGCTAATCATAAGAAAGCAAGAACTACTAAGCATCCAAAGAAAACATACACTCTACATGAACGGACTAAGCATGCCCACATTGATGAGTATATGTCCAAAAATGAAAACAAATAGAGTTCATTACCAGCCTCTTACCACGCCTCAAGTTGTCATTGATCCTCATTATTGCTCTTCACTTGTGTGGCTTGAATAATAATATGAAACCAATATCCACTGAGGACTGCCGAACCCTGAAGCAAACTCGCAAAAACCAAAGAAGAACGACAAATATTTTTGGTGTTTTTGATTTTTAAACAAGAACCAAAAGAGAAAAACAAGCAAAGCAAAATCATTTTGGGTTTTTCGAATAGTTCAAACAAAGCAAAAAGGAAAAAGCAAACGAAGGCAAAAAGAAGAAGCAAGCCAAAGAGAAACAAGAAAAATATTTTTGGTCTTTTTGTGTTTTTAGAAAGCAAAAGCAAAGAAGAACGAAAACTAAAAAGAGAACGAAAACATGAATATACAAAGTACCGACGCAACATGATATGGAGGTGAGTGCGGTGTCGGCGTACCTCCCCCAAGCTTAGGCTTTTGGCCTAAGTGGGTATCAATCCCAAGCTGGCCAGGATGAAGTATCACCGGGGTACGACGAGGAGGTACCCTCGTCCTGGTGTGAGCCCGAGTACGCCCCTCCATAATGTGCGGAGTAATCATAGGAGGGTACATCCTCCTGGTGCTGCTCGTGGAAACCCAACAAGCGAAGCTGCTCGTCCACCTCCTCCTTGGAGCGCGACCACGGTCTCCTGTCAACACTAAACAAAGCAGGCTGTGGCAAAAGGATCTCCCTTTCATCCCCGTCAGTGAAAAGCATCCTATATACTAGATTGTTCAAATCAGAGGTAGCAGTGACAAAGTGATGAGTTTTCATGGCAACAAGGTCGAGCCTCTATGGTGCTAGCATAGCATCATCAGGAGCCACCGAAAGATCTAATGCATCGACTATACGCGAGGCAATGATGCCCCCATAGACAGGCCCCCTAGCAGCTAGGCGACGAGCAATAAGCGAACCAAGATTGTACCGAGTATCATTGTTGAGCGCAGCAGCAAGGAAAGCTAAGTGATAGTTGGAGATATTACTAGTGTTCTCCCTACCCAATACACTAGTAGCAAGATAGTATGCAAAGTATCTAAGAGCAGGGAGTTGGATATTTCTTATCTTTCCACGCTGTGCCACACGGTCATCATCATTGGTCACCCCTCGATAAAGCTCCAACAAATCAGCGGGTCGCCCTTGAATTTTCTTCATGGTCCCTGTCATACGCACACCTACAATACTGCAAAATCTCTCCAAAGGCATGGTGAAGGGCATATCATAGATTTTAAAAGAGACAGTGGAATGATATGATGTGTTAGTAAATGAGAAGCTCTCAACAAAAGTTTTGGTGAGCATAGCGTATTGTGCACTCTCATCTTGCATATAAGAGGTCAAACCAACCCTCTCAATCAGTAGCAAGAAATCATCAAGAATACCTGCAGCTTGCAAGAAAGTAAAACAAGGAAAAGAGGACGGGTGAGCATCCCCATCATCCCTTTCACTACCAATACGAGTTGCAGTGAGATCTTCATTGTATGAAGGCCTAGCTTGAGAGGCTGTTCTTGAGGGCCTCGACCTCCTAGGTGCATCACTCTCAAATATCTCTCCAAAAGTATGGTTGTTCATGCTTGGTATTCTGAAATTTAAATACCTATTAAACAAGTGATTGCAAAGTAAATATAATGAAGGATTCTACTCATAGGGACTTGCAAGAGGCCTAAACATGCATCAAAACTATATCTCTAAGCATCAAACAAGCTTACAAGCTCTCATAACCAGTCACCTATAGCAGCAAAATACTCAACATATAATCCACTAAACACAAATCTACTTGGATAAGGAGAGGAGTCACATACCAAGGAACACATGCTCCAAATTTCATCAAGAAAGATGGGCTGAGCAAGGAGATCGAAGAAATCGAGAGCAACCACAGAAAGAACGCGATTTTGAGCTATGAACTAGTGCTTACTCGGGAGAGAGAAGAAAGTGGCAGGTGAGAGAGTTGGTGGGGGGCTAGGGGTGGCCCACACCAGGGCATGGCACCACCTAGGGCTGGCTGCGCCACCACATGGTGTGCCTGCCTGGTGGGCCCCCTGGTACCTACCAGGTACTCCTCTGCCCCTTTTTTCACGTAAAAAATTAATATGAATTTTCTGGAATTTTTCAAGACACTTTATTTTTGGGCTTTTTTTTCAGAAATAGAAGAATGATTTTTCTGACAGACAGATTTTTTTTCTTTTGGAAACATGATGCAAGGACAAAACAAGGTTAGAACTACAGAAGTTCTAACATGCAAGCAACTAACAACACAAAGAAAACTAAACAAAAACAAAAACTAAAATGCAAAGGATAGAAATAAACGGAGATAATCATAATGAAAACATTGTTTTGTTCAATGGAATCCTGTTGTTAGCAAGGTTGATCAAGTCTTGCTACCAAAACAATTGCATATGAGACAAAACTTTGTACTCTAGTAATGATTATGTTACCTTAACCTTGATAGCAATGGTCCCAATCATAATAGTTTCAAATTTTTCTCTTGGTATGGGACAATATATTTCTCCAACTTGAATTCCTTCAATATGCTCAATTGAATTCAAGCCATAAGTCCTTTCAATCTTCTTGGGGAAATAAACAGTATGTTCCTTGTCATTAACGTTGAAGGTCACCTTTCCTTGATTACAATTAATAACAACTCCTGCAGTATTAAGAAAGGGTCTCCCAAGAATAATAGACATATTATCATCTTCGGGCATTTCAAGCACAATAAAATCAGTCAATATCAAGCAATTGTGAGCCACCTGAACAGGTACATCCTCACATATACCCACAGGAATAGTGGTAGATTTATCAGCCATTTGCAAAGATATATCAGTTGGTATTAATTTTTCAAGTTGAAGCCTCTTATAGAGAGAGAAAGGCATAACACTAACTCCAGCTCCCAAATCACACAAAGCAGTTCTAACATAACTGTTCTTAATAGAGCAAGGGATAGTTGGAATCCCTGGGTCTCCAAGTTTCTTAGGAACCTTACCATTGAAGGAATAATTAGCAAGCAAAGTAGAAATTTCTTCATTAGGGATCTTCCTTTTATTCGAGACAATGTCCTTCATATACTTTGAGTAAGGAGGCAATTTAATAGCACCAGTCAAAGGAATTTGCAAGAATAACGGCTTCATCCACTCACAAAACTTATTATAGTGTTCATCTTCTTTTGACTTGTGTTTCTTATCAGGGAAAGGCATAGGTTTTTGGACCCAAGGTTCTCTTGCACTACCATGTTTCTTAGCAATAAAATCTTCTTTAGTGTATTTAGTATTCTTAGTGTGGTTTTCAGGTTCTTCTTCAACTTTTTCTTCATTAGGCACTTCATTTTCTTCATTACCACTTTCAGTTTCAGCATCAGAGATAGATATACTATTAGGATCTATAGCAGGTTCAGAGGGTTCTACAACAGTTTTATGTTTCTTTTTCCTTTTCTTACAAGTAGAACCACTATTTTCAGCTTGTTGAGAATCCTGCTCAATTCTTTTGGGATGCCCCTGAGGATATAGAGGATCCTGGGTAGCAGCTCCACTTCTAGTTCTAATTTCATAAGCATGTTTTTCTTTAGCAGCATTAACTAGCAAGTCGTTTTGCACTTTAACGAGTTGATCTATTTGAGTTTGAACCATTTGAAAGTGTTTAACAATCATTTTAACATCATTAGAGGTTCTTTCCACAATATCTTTCAACTCAACAATAGCTCTAGTATTTTCCATTAGATGATTTTGCACCCTTTTATTAAAGTTATCTTGCTTAACAATAAAGATATCAAATTCTTCTAAGCATTGATCAGGAGGCTTCAAGTAAGGGATATCACCTTCATCAAAGTGTTGGAGAGAGTGTACCTCAATAGTGGATGAGTAGGGAATAGGCTTACATAATTCTTCTATAGGAGGTAAATTCTTGACATGTGCAGCTTTAATTCCCTTCTCCTTAAGACATTTCTTAGCTTCCTTCATCACTTCATCATTTAATTCAATAACTCCCCTCCTCTTTGATGTTGAAATAGTCACCGGAATAGATGGTTTAGGTACAATTACTTTAGGTATAGCTTGTTTAGGAGGAGTCCAATCTTCATAATTCTTGCTTATTTTAGCCATTAATTCCTCAGCTTCCTTAGGAGTCCTATTCCTGAAAACACAATCAACACAACTATCTAGGTATGTCCTAGATTCTTCAGTTAGTCCATTATAAAATATATCAAGAAGCTCATTCTTAGGTAATGGACTTCTAGCCTGTGCATGAATCAAAGCACAAAACCTTGCCCAAGATTCAAGCAATACCTCTTTTTCTCCCTGTTTGAAATCAAAAAGTTCCTGCAAAATAGCATGTCTAGCACTGGGAGGAAAATATTTCTACAGGAAAGTACTAATCAAGCACTCAGGGCTATCAATAGATCCAGGAGGTAAATTACTAAACCAAGTTTTAGCTTCTCCTTTCAGTGAAAAAGGAAAAATCTTAGCAACAAAGTAAGTACGCATCTTAATATCATCAGAAAACAAGCCACTCATGGTAGAAAGTTCATTCATATGTGCTACCGCACTTTCATTCTTAGTCCCACAAAAAGGTTCTTTCTCGACAATAGCTATGTAATATAGATTGAGAGAGAAATCATAATCTTCATCTGTAATGTTTATGGGAGAAGCAGCAAACTGAGCAGCGGGATACAATTTGGGTCTAATAGTACGCCTCTCAAGGAGACTCTTAGCAGCACTCCTATCATGGGTGTTCTTACATTCTTTAATAAACTCATCAGTCATCTCAACATAATCTTCTTCAATATCATAACTCTCACTAGACTCAGGTGAGCTAACAGGTGTGGTAGTGTCTTCATTAGGAGTTTCGGTATTTCCAGCTATCGTTCTAGCAATCGTAGCATCTAGGAAAGGACCTAATGAACCACTCTTATCAAGCACAGTAGAAGCAGCATCATAAGTATCAGAAGTTTCAGATTCAGCAGTAGTACCAGTGTGTGTAGCATGTGTATGTGGTGGTGTAACGAGCTTACTTATAACAGACGGTGAATCAAGAGCAGCAGAGGTGTTTAGAACCGTACCTCTTCTTGTAGTGGATGGTAAAATAGAAACCTTGCCATCACGAGGCTTACCCATGATGGATGGATAGCAGCGAACAAAAGAGAATCCAAGTGAACTTGATAAATAAAGCTGTGCTCCCTGGCAACGGCGCCAGAAAATAGTCTTGATGACCCACAAGTATAGAGGGTGTATCGCAGTATTTTCGAGGGAAGTGAAACCCAATTTATTGATTCGACACAAGGGGAGCCAAAGAATATTTATCAGCCTTAACAACTGAGTTGTCAATTCAGCTGCACCTGGAAACAATCTTGCTCACAGCAGTTTATCAGTGGCAATAGTTTTGTTGTAGGAATAGTAAAGCAACAATAGTAGCAAAGCAAAGACAGTAGTAACAAAAGCAGTAAACAGTGGGATTCGAGTGCGGTAGGCATAGGGATGGATGGACGGGCATTGCATGGACAAGACAATTCACATAGCAATCAGAACATAGGGCAATTGCAGATAAATAAGATAAAGCATCCAAGTACTAGATAATCCTAGGCATGTGTTCCACATATAGTCATACGTGCTCGCAATGAGAACTTGCACAACATCTTTTGTCCTGCCAGCCCGTTTGCAGCGGGGCCTCAAGGGAACTACTGGCAATTAATGTGCTCCTTTTAATAGAGCACCGGAGCAAAGCATTAACACTCTGTGAACACATGTGATCCTCACATCAAAGCCTTTCCCTTCCGGTTATCCTGATTTCTGCCACTTTGGGGCCATAGGTTTCGGACAACAACGTGTGTAAACAACTTGTAGATAAGACCAAGAACAATACTATCATAATGAATCAATAACATGTTCAGATCTGAAATCATGGCACTCGGGCCCTAGTGACAAGCATTAAGCACAACAAAGTTGCAACAAAGTCATAAAGCACTAATAAAAGATACTAGGCACCATGCCCTAACAATCTGATGCCATTACATGAACGATCTCATCCAATCCCTACCATCCCCATAGCCTACAGCGAGGGATTACTCACTCATAGATTGGGGAAACATGGATGATCGATGGAGAAGCGATGGTGATGATGATGGCGATGATCTCCTCCAATTCCCCGTCCGGCGAGTGCGACGGAGTTTCGGTGCTGTTTCGTGGAATCTGGTGGTGGCGGATGGAACTCCTTCGGAAAACGTTGAACCCCTCAAGTTTTTAGGTCAAGGCTCCTTATAGGCGAAGAGAGGCCGAGGGGTGCCTGGGGCCCACACCACCTGGCGGCGGCCTGGCCTGGCAAGGCCACTGTGTGTGTGGCCACCCCCTGGATCTTCTCCGTCTCGTATTCTGGCTCCTGGAGTCTTCGGGTGAAATAGGATTTTTGGCATATTTTCCGGGATTTTTCCTGATAGTTGATTTTCTGCACAAAAAGTAGACACCAAGGCAATTCTGCTGAAAACAGCGTCAGTTCGCATTAGTTGCATCCAAATCACACAAGTATAGAGGAGAAACAATAGCAAAAGTGTTCGGGAAAGTAGATACGTTTTGGACGTATCAAGGCCCTCCTCGAATTGTAGGAATCACATAGGATTTTTGTAGGACACCAATCTTTCCTTTTTGGATTGCCTTGGGATTTGGAGGAATTGTGTAGGATTTGGATCCTTAGGATTTTTTCTGTAAAATGTTGTTTGATTCGAAAGAGTACAATCCTTAGGAATTCCTTCAAAGGATTCCTTTGCACTCTATTTTGGAGGAAAATTTCCATCCACTCCAACTTCTTTGTACAATTCCTTTGGTTTTCATGTGCAATCAAACACCACTTGATCCAAAATACTGTAGGTATCTAATCCTATAGGATTCAAGTGGACATGCCTCTATATCAATAAAAAGTGGCGCTTCTGGCGGTTTTTCTCATTCATGTGTTCATGTGATCCAAAGAGTCCCTCATTTTTTCATATAGCTGAATGATCGGTCCCTCTTTTGAAACTTACAATAACTAGGAAACTACGAGCATCACCTATGTATGTGGGTAAACCTATCTTTAAGATTAGACCCACTTGCTATACCATAAGCTAGTTTATTGCACTACAATGTATCTAGTCAAATTTGTCCATAAGATAGGACCCATGTGTAAGAGCTACCCTCTCATAGTCTTGTGATTAAAATTTATTTTCTATTGCTATGTGTACTAGATATCAATATTTTTATGCTTATGGACTACCCATAAGCTTAAGGGTGACCCTTAAGGTTTTTAGCTTGTGGATAGCTTGCACTATGTATATGGAAGTCCATAAGGACAACTTTTTCCTTGTGTACAAGCTTATCGACAACATAGTGGATGCCCTAAGATAAGCAAGAAATCCAAATATTCGGAATAGCAGAATAAGAAATGCAATTTCTAATGTTGTTAATTTATTGAGTAATATTATTGTCAGGATTTCCCTATTCACACTATTAGCATGAACAATGAAGAATGCTGGTGTTAGAATATGTATGTCAGTAACACACTTTTTGTCTCCAATTTGGATGTTGAAGGAAACAAGGAGCTTATGTTTGTAATCCCAGCATCTATTCTGAATGATCGGCCAGACATGTGGTTCCTCACTCGATCGGCTAATGGCGAACGCTTGAAGATCATAATTACGACGTATGGCATGGGGGTTTCCCATGGCGAATAGGGTGAAATCATTCCCCATGCCCAAAATGGGATTAACCTATGCCCATATCCTACCTCTCATGTCTACATTTTTGAAGAGGATCCTAGCTCTGCTTGACCTCTAGGGGTCATCGTTTGGAGGCAGGTTAACAGCCTAGGCGACAACTCTCTATTTCTCGGTCTCAATTATCCAATCATTGACAAGATGATGAAGAAACACGGATGCAAGGCTTCTGATGGCACATTGTTCCCATTCATGAGGAAAAACTATGTGTACACAACATACAAGAGGTTTTGCGAAATACAATTCCCTTAAATTAAACGCTATAATCTACAGCCAACTGAAGGTGAGCCTGTGGGAGTTATCAGCCTTCCCAAAGATGGTTGGAATAGTGTGTGATAGGCGGAAATTTGGTTTAGGCCTAGTTTAGGTGTGGCAGGCTTGTTGTTCCGTCCCTAGATTGAGCTGTAGATCTTTCTGGTGTATTGTTGTGTCATCTTTTTTTGCGTCGTGGTTCAACAGTTGACTGTTAGTACACTGGTTTTAGTGGCCAACTTGAATCAGTTTATATGAGCCCTGCCATGCTTTTGTAATTAGTATTGCCTTCCATTGTATAATCCATGTAGTGGTGCTTATTTCGTAGCGTCATTTTTGTACTATAGTTATCAGTATTGTTACTGTCTTGTATATACGCACCTCGTGCAACTTTTTTTTGAATCATCACACCTCGTGCAGCTTTGTGTTTTGAGAGGAATATTCCTTCTTTCCTCTTAGTGAACAGGAAAAAGTAGGTCACTTCGTCTTATAGGGCCATCAAATAGGCCTTAACTAGGCCGTAATTGATCTTGGCTTGGTACGCTAGAGCAGGCCAGGATCCCCAGGATGATAGCCACAAATTTTTATGCAGATTTTCTAAAAAAATAGTTTATGTAGACTCTTCCAAAAAAGAAAAATTGTTTACGCAGACCCCGTATTTTCTCTGATACATGGCATACTTTTGGCGCTACCGTGAAATTACTTGTTTAATATAGTATGCATCCTTGCTCATTCTTCTGTATGTAAAATGAACGAGTCAAGCTCTGATGTGACATGAACAAGTCAAGCTCTAATGTTCTGACATTGTATTATCATGTGCTAGTGTATAAACTGGTTGTATTATTGTGTTCGAAACTATGAACTAAATGTGCCAATTCTGAGCCTTTTTGCATGATGACAATGTCACATGTTGGTGCTAATTGCGGCATGTATTAATTTGATCGTACAAAAGCATACAACTTCGAGCGATCAGTATAAGCTGGTGCTTACCCGAGCTGTATGAAGATGGCAAGTCAAGGCCACCATGTATCTATCGCCTATAGTTTATATGGCATGATTACAAGTATTTGAGTATATCAAATCAATTGGGCACTTAGGAAGATTCAAAGTCACCCAAACCATCTCGAAATATATCCTTTGCTGAAAAGATGGCATGCTGTAAGACTTGATATAAAAAATTTTTATGTCAATCAGTCAAACTCCCTCCAGTACTTTCCATGTTCGAATCCTGCGATACCCAAGTTCCTCGCTACGTAAAACTCTTAATAAGGCGCAATACCGATCAGTTTTCTCCCTTTCCAACTTCATTCTTTTGGATCCGGCGTAGGTACAACCAGGTCAGGTGGACCATCGACCTTTAGTACAATGTATTTTTACTACCTAGCCTATGAAAACGAATATTTCAACCCCACTTCGGACAAAAAACTTCCCATAATCTTGTTTCGAAAAAAATCTTCCCTTAATTAGCCTTTCATGGTGAGCAGAGCCGCCAAACCCCAGTATAAATTTTTTAGGGTACCAACTACATTTTTTTAGCATGGGGTACCAACTACATTGAATTTTCACTAAGGACCTAACGAAAAGATTGCACATTCGACCCAACACTGGCCCAAAACCTTGCAAATTTAGCCTGCCGGGTCAGGTGGACTGTCGACCCCCGACATATTGAGTACATTGAATTTTCAGTGAGGAGCTTATTAGAAAATAGTACATTCTACCCAACTCTAGCCCAAAACCTCGTGAATTTATCTTTCCGGGTTCCGGTCGGCCGTGGGCCACCAACCCTCAACAAATTGTTACTTGGTTTTTTAAGCATGAACCACACTGAAGAAGTTTTGCTAAGGAGCCCACGATAAGAAGTCCATTAGTTCACAAGATTGGACCGAAGTTATTTTTGTCGCCCAAAATCGTCTTAATTTAGCATTTCCATGCCATTCTGATAAATTATAGAACAAGCTTCGCCTATCCATGTTGTATTTATACAGACCATTTAGCATTTTTTATGGTAAGTCATCAGGGTCGCTGCCTTTTCATTTTAAGTGATTTCAACATTTCTAAATGTAATCTTTTCAAGTTGTGGCATAGATGGTTCTAGCGTACTGGAAGTGCAAGAGGTTCCCATTTGTTGAAGTCTTGAGTTCGATTCCTAGGTTTATCAATATATACTATATAACATAATCTCTGTTTTTCTTTTACATTTTTCCAGCATACACGCGAAGGCTAACATCTGGGACCGAGCAACGTTGCCAAGGTCAAAACAGCAGAGTCCATCATACACACGTTGCATTTGCAGAGACGATGTCATGTTGGACCTAGCAGAGACCTTATGCAGATGTTGCATCGAGCAAGGTTTCCAAGTTCGAAATAGGGAGGAGCGAGCGCCAACATACACATGTTTCTTCTAATGAGATGATGACATGTGGAGCCTAGCAGCATGATTAAACGGCTGATGCAGCGAGCAACACTATCAAATTCGGAACACAAACGTGTGACCGAGGGCAAAAAATCCATCATACACATGTTTAATCTAATGAGAGGGTGACATGTGGGACCCAGCTGCTTGACTGAACGGTAGATGCATCGAGCAACACTATCAAGTTTGGAACAGGGTATAGCACGAGCGAAGGAAAAACTTCCATCATACAGATGTTTCTTCTAATGAGAGGATGGCATGTGGGTCCTGGCATACTGATTAAATGCTAGATGCATCGAGTAGCACTATCATGTTCGGAATAGGGTAGCACAAGCGAAGGAAAAAATTCCATCATACACACGATTCTGCTAATGAGATGCTGACATGTGGGACCCAGCAGCCTGACTAAATGGCAGACACATCTAGTAACATTATCAAGTTCATATCATGGAGGCACGACCGAAAAGTATGGTCCTCTAGAGATACTAACGTCAGGGATCCACACGCCTCAAAAGACTTTCGCGAGTCAACATCGCGCGAACCGAAAATCTTGCTTCTGCCACGTGCCAACCGAGCTTCCTCCATGTTTTTAGCGGTTCCGTCGTAGTAGAGGGCCATGAAACTGGAAAAAAAGTTTTCCATCAGCCACGGTCGAGCCGAGAATTTCGTCACGGATGACGCGCCATATATGATGACCGTCGGGCCATGTCGTTGTGGAAGGAAATATTTCTTGTAGTGGAAAAAAAGTGAGGGAGTTTCTAGATACATGTCTCTTCTTCCCTTCTCTTCCACATAGAACTTGGGTCACCGGAGCTCCACATCAGCTCTAACGACACTTTCCCGACCGACACATTCTCGACAATGGGGATTTGTACTCTTGGCTCTCCAGCGATGTCGACAAGGCTGTTCGATTTGTCTTCCTAGAATACTGGTGTTGGTACTCTTGCCGATGTTGATTGATTACTCTAATGGTTACACTGTGAACGTAGCCTTGGTACTACGGCTCAAATTAAAATTATGGGAGAACCCATGTTGGTATTTATAGGTCTGGTACCTATGTATTTTTTATGCGGCTGCCTTCGAAAAAGTACAAGATCGTTTCATGGAAGAAGAAAGAGTTTGAAGATATTAATGATTGGATGGTTCCTTTTTTACTTTATTTTGTAATTGTTGAAGCCATCTCATGTATATTTACCATGTACAATTTGCTATGATAAATATATATGGTATTGATTGTCAAAAAAAGGTCTCAGGCTCTTCTTGTTTCTCCTCTCGGGCCACTGCCGCTCGAGTGGCTCCGAAGTCTCCTTTGACACCGGCCAAACCATAACCTAGCCAGTACTCACATGGTCGTCATTGATGCCGGTGGTGGTGGTGGCGGCGTGCTGTCGAATGCGAAGGGTAGAGGAGGTGCACTGCTACGGAGAAGCAGTGACAGGTGGATTGCGCGGGCAAGCTGGAGCAGTGGTGGAGGAGGGAGGTGGAGGTGCTAGGCGGTGGATATGTAGACGAGGCTACACAAGTCTCCGGTGCATTAAAGCTCCTAGGGTCACGGGCGGCGACATGGGCCTGATCTAGGCCCACAAGGTCGCAATCATTCTACGCTGCTCGCGATTCTGGCTACGCTATTTTGACATCGCGGCTAGCTAGCGGGCTCCGTCGAGGGAGGCCCCAGGTGCCACTAGTACATAGCGCCCTCATCTATAACGGAGAACCATTCTTGTCCAAACGCTAGTGGCGGATGTGAAGGGCTCATTTGGAATGATTCGATTTCTCGTTGCCAATGACCTTGACTTATGGCAATGGTTTTTATGTCTGTTACTATATCGGGAGGTTCATTGGTAATGGCGACCAACACGGTTTCATTTGTGAAATGTTCGTAATGAGTGACATTCATTTACATTTTCCCGTTTCTGAATCTATTTGTGATTAAAAGGGCAAATTAGTATCCATACAGTTGCTACATCAATAGCACACAATGTAGAACTATCATAGGCAACCGATAATTCACGAAATATCACAGGCGACCAATAATCATGAAACCTGACGAAAAATTTATTGCAGCAGTGACATAGGTATGCTCAACGGGCACTCACCCTTGGCCTGTCTGGTTCGGCCCGGTAGGAGGCCCACAAGATGATCTACTAAGATCCCTGAAGCCCATGAAGATTGGGTGATAGGAAGCCCATAAGGACACCGACTCCTAGTGTGATAAACAAGAAGAAGCCTTTGATCTAGGAAAGTTTAGAGATAGATTACAACTTGTAACTGACTTGGACAGTACCCGAGACCTAGCCTCCTCATATAAGGGCTAGGAGGGGCCGCCGAGGAGGAAGACTTAGCTCACCACAAAAACGCTAGATCCAATCTGCACATCCATAGCCATCTCCGCGACATTGTAACCTTCCCTTTTTCCTGCAATCAACAACAAACCAGCAGGAGTAGGGTTTTCCCTCCGAGGGCCTAAACCTGGGTAAACCTCGTGTCTCCATTGTTTGCCTATTAACAGACAAAGTCTCCAACACATAACACCTTTTTGAAAACCCAAGTCCATCAAGTATGGGAATTGACAAGATCTCCCCATGTCAATTGGCGTCGTCTTTGGGAAGCCTGTGTGCTGATGTTGCGACTTCGGTGGTTCCATCACCGGCGATCTACAATCTATTGGTTCCTGAGGATTAGATCTGCCTTGTCTCCTTCAACTTCATCATCCACTCACAGATCACTCGCCTAGCCTTCGATTATGTTGATGCTAGGGAGAACTTGATGATTGGCAATCTGAGCTTCAACATCACCAAGGTCAACACTCTCCGCCTCCCAGACTAGATCTGTTCGGTCCTAGTGCAGTCGACAACACCGTTGATTGCACCCGCATCATGGATGCCACTACCTCTTGGCACCCCCGGTGAGTTGAACGCCACCTCATCATCAAGCTAGGGACCGATGGCAGCAACCGTTACGGTTACAATCTAAGTAGCTCACTCGTGGAATACGACCACGTCGGCTCCGAGATGAAAAGTTGTGGAAGCAACATCCGCCCTAACTGCTACCTATGCACCATCGTCAATGCCTACTCTAGTAGACCTGAGGACAAGAACAACACCGATTGAACCAACAATGACAACGACCATCCAACTATCAACCTCACGAACGAGTAGTGGGAAAATATAAAGTTAGCCCTAAGGGGCATGCCCCTAGGACCCGAAGCAACATGCAAGAAGCTGATGGGCTACCACCATATCCTGCAGAAGGAGTGCAATCACCAGCAGGTGGTGTAGGCTCAATTGGATGAACGCAATAGGATGGCTAATGCATCAAGTGCACGGCGGGCGGAGCTATCTTCTATTGGTGGCTCCTATTCAAAGCAAAACCATAGCGTCACAGCACACAAGTGACACTCCTAGAGAAACAACATGGACAAGGATGAAAGATGCAAGATCTCTAAGAGCCTCAACTCCTACTTCATGACCATGGACTCCTTGGGTAACATGATGCTCAAAACAACACAGGCTACCATGCTCGCGGCCACCACATACCTGCTCTCCAACCAACCTCCAGCGGGTGACCCGCGAGCAGCCATCCACCGATCTTCCATCACTGACCTTGGCCTGGTAAACAATGTAGTTGGGGATATACTTCCCGGGTATACCAACAGGTACTCACTGACCAGGGTGGCCCACCTATGGGTTAGAGCTTTGCTCCACGGGTGGCCTAGTCAGAGAAAGAAGACGGAGGCCCATCTAGCTATGCAAAGGCCCAAAATACTTACCAACTTAGTCTTGTAGAATTACTTGTAGTCCAAGTTGTACTTTGTATCGACTCTGTATCGTAGCTGGATAGGTTTCTCCTATAAACCCTAGGTCGAATGACTATATAAGCCGTTCTAGAGGCAAGCCTTTAGGGCACAACCACAATCTACTCGCACAGGAGAAACCTCTCTTGTAATCCTCTATAACATCCGGCTCTACCGATATATACTAGATTGTAGCAGGAGTAGGATCCGACCATCAAATCTGAACCTGGGTAAACTTGTGTGCTCACCGCCTAGGACCATCATACATATCACACCCCACCCCTCCTCGTGCCTCGAGGACCCCCTCACGGCGTACTTGTCATTAGTCCAAAGATAGTCGTGCTCAAGGTGGATCCGAAGCAAAACACAGATAAGGCACCTATGACCCGAAGGGCTAGCCGCTCTCCACCATGATATGATGACTCACCACGACACTAACATAGCCAATAGCGGAAGTGAAGGGGTTATGCAACAAAAAAGTAAAAATTCCTACAGAGAACACACCTAGCCAGGATCTATCTAGGAGTAATGTTGTAATGGAGAAAGGCTTTAGGTTACATACCATTGTAGACCAAAAGCGCTTAACGCTCATGCAAAATGTGGATGATGTAGTCATACCCGTCTGACCTCAAGGTCGTGAAGATCCTCGCAGGTCACCCTTGCTTTGGTCCTTGTATGACGATCCAGTGCCACAAATGGCAGCACCCCCGAGGTATCGCACATGTGCGGTACAAGACGACAACTCCTGGCTCTCTGATCCCTTCCAAGATTGTGGAAGTAGATCTCCTAAATGGAATCACTACAACACAATGGTGTATAGTCCTTCCAAGGACTACGCCAGCGCAAAAGGCAACGAGAGAGAGACCTCTATCCCCGTATGCAGTTCCAATCTTGAGAACTACACGTGGGGGAGAGAGATTTATTGAATTAATTGTTGTGTTTATTCCCACCCATGGGCACCCCTTTTTATAAGTGAAGGGAGGCGTACCCTTCCAAAAGGCTCCCCCATGTGGGACTAAACGAGGTGATAAGGGAGAGAGGGGGAGGAGCAAGGGCCAGCCCACCGGCTAGGCCCCACCCCCACGTGTGGACCTAGGCCGGCCCGGTGAGCCCCCTTTAGACGGTGACGGCTTGGCCTACTCACTTTGGGTGGTTTCCCTCTTTATCCTTGTTCCTTCAGGAATTTGTCCCATTAGTGGAAGTTCCCCAAATAAATCTAATTTAAATATTTATTTAATAATAATTTCAATAATTATTTTGAAATACTCCCTTCGATCCATAATAAGTGTCGCCCATTTTGTACTAAGCTAGTACTAACTTTGTAATAAACGAGTGACACTTATTATGGATCGAAGGGAGTACATATTATTAGATTCCCTTTCACCCGAAACACCTTTCGGTTCATTCCTAACAACTTCAAAGCCTCCCAGAATGATTCCGGTTCTCTCCTAGAACACTTGGTTCTCTTTCTCTTTCTTTTTGTGATTCCATCAATTCCAAAACGATCTCCATGTGTTACATTGCATTTAAGTGTGTTACCCTATGGTTCAGGAACATCACAGACATGATCGAGACGATCTTGGATCAATGATCAATAGCGGGACCAGGATGCCCATAATGACCCTTGTGCATTCCACGATGTCAACATCGCCGTTTGAACCGCAAAAACCGAACCCAATTCCCTTTGTTACTTTGATACATGACTTGTCCAAGATCTGATCATCGGTATCATGATACCTTGTTGACAAAAGGTAACCTCGGCAATGCCCATGGTTATGGACTTAGGGTTTTGTGGAGAAGAGAACGCTGGGGATTTTGTCGGCTGATCAGACAAACAACGGTGTCGAAATAGTCTAATTGTTGTGTAAACTAAGATTACAGATTGCTCAAGGCTTCAGTACCTCTCCGTTGGCTCCTCCCAGCCTTTATATAATAGGCTGGGTCCCAAAGCCGTATATGGATATGTTACAAGTTACAATTACAACACCACTACAATGTTGGTTTTTACTTCCTTGTTGACCTCCAACATAGCTTATGTCCGTTGGATACTCTCCATACTTTCCTTTACTATTTACGGGCTTCACAGATCGTAGGCCTTTGTACGCTTAGGGTAGTAAATCACGGGGACCCAATTGGTCATGCCCATGTTAGTAGCCCCCGAGACTCCATCCGAATCATAGATTCGGGTTGAGTACCAAAGAAAATTTTAGCTATAATCCAAAGATTCTTATAAGTAAATATTTTAACGTTTTTCATATTGATTGTCGTAGGGATTTGGTATAACAGGTCTGATGCATCCAATGGATCAGGAATCAGTTAATTGCTCCTGGGCAAAAACACTCTGAACCTACATCAAATTCAAGTCCCTAGGCTTGAACTCGGTATTTCTTGGTGCAATTCAGTTTGGGCTGCTAAGGTCTTATCGAATACTGAATTCTAGTGCTTTTATTTCAGGTACCCAACTTGTCCATCGGGAATTTTCATCATATCATGGATACGGATAATTTACCGTCAGAGTGCATTCGTGTGCAGTTACTAGGCCGCACAGGACGGATCCTAGGGTCTTACCTTCATGTCGTGGACATGACATTCAGACATATTATCACGGTGGGCGTGGTCCGAGGATTTTTGAGATTTTATCGACTACCTTGCTTGGCTGTTGGAATTGCTGAAGTTGTCAGCTTTATTTTATCTGGTGAGATATAGGCGCTTCCGATGGGAGTAACCATCCGATGATACAACCATGTAATGCTCATAGGTTTTTTATTTTTGTTTTTATCGGGTGCGCTTTCAACGCATGAGGATAATATTCATCTGAAGAATTTCTCTACTTTGGGTCTTGTCTTGTTTTGTCACCTCTGTTAGAGTATTTTTTTATATCGGGTGCACGGCTAGCGCTCCTGATGGGGTAGCCCCCAAGTATATGTTCAGATGCTTACATCGAGACATAGGCTCAAAGTAATGTCTTCAATTGAGAGTGCACTCAACTTAATCCTTGTTTATTCCAATCCTGTATCAATAAATTTCATCGGGCGTGCAGCTAGCGCTCCTGATGGGAGTATCCCCTAAGGCTATGTTCGAGTGCTTTGCACCAGAGCATAGGCTCAGTCTTGTTTGGTGCATGATTCCTTTATGCGAGTCTCTTTTGCTTGCCTGTCACCCTGAGGCTTAGGTGACTATCTTAAGTGTTTTTTTGACAAAATTTGAAAAGTATAAATAAACTCTATTGACGAAGCCCCCGAGTATTGGGGAAGAACTTTAACAAAAAGGAAAAAACTGAGGCTGAGCTTTCAGGAACTTAGCTTTTACTTATCCTCGAATACAGAGGTACATGTTTCAACATAATCGCTTGGCCGTTGGCCTTATTGAAAGTAAAGTACGAAGTCTCGTGGCTAAGAAGCCTGGTCGTAGGCCTTATTTAATGTAAATTCCAGAAAGTAAAAATTTAAGCATAGAAACATTGCAACTACACAACGTTCCATGGGTTGGAGTACTTGACTCATGTTTTCTTGTCCTGGAGCCGATAAGCCTCACCTGGGATTACTTCTGTGACAATATAGGGTCCTTCACATGGCGATTTCAGCTTGCGATGACCATGCTACTTGAGGAGAAGGACCAGGTCCCCCACGACAAAGGACCTAGGACGCAGTCGAGGGTTGTGGTAGTTGCGCAGATTCTGCTAGTATATGGTTGCTCTCTGTAAAGTGATATCTCGAGATTTGTTGAGTGCATCGACGTCATGTTCGAGTGCCTCCTTGGATGCTTCTTTGTCGTACTCGACGACCCAGGGAGATTCATGAGTTACTTCGACTGGAAGGACAGCCTCAACACCATGGACCAGAAAGAAGGATGTTTCTTGTGTTGCATTGTTTGGGGTAGTACGTAGGCTCCATAGGACAGAGGGTAACTCATCTACCCAAGCTCCTTTAGCTCTATCGAGTGGTGCCAGCAATCTTTTCTTGATTCCATTGGTAATGAGGCCATTAGCCATTTCCACTTGGCCGTTGGTTTGTGGGTGGGCGAGTGAAGCATAACTTACTTTTATACCCATATCCTTGCAGTACTCTTTGAACTTACCGGAGGTGAAATTTGTCCCATTGTCGGTGATGATGCTTTTTGGCACCTCAAATCGAAATACTATTGACTTAATGAAGTTCACAACTGAAGTTCCGCCTTGGCTGGTGATGGGAATTTCTTCAATCCACTTTGTAAATTTGTCGACTGCTACTAGCAGAAAGACGTGTCCTCCTGGCAAAGATTTGTGAAGTTTAGCCACCATATCGACTCGTCATTGGGCGAACGGCCAGGCAAGAGGTATGGGGGTTAGTTTTGTGGTAGGTGCATTTGGCTATGTCATGAAATGTTGGCATGCTTTGCATGTTCCTACAGTGTCCTTTCCATTCTGTACTGCTGTGAGCCAGTAAAATCCTGCCCGAAAGGGCTTAGCCGCAATTGCTTGATTGCTGGCGTGATGGCCACATATCCCTTCGTGTATATATTTGAGGATGAGCCTTCCTTCTTCGGGTGTGAGGAGGAGAAGGGCCGATGCAAGAGGAGCCCGACATGATGATCATCCGAGGATGTGTGAGGGAGGAGCAGGAGGCAGGCGCATGGAGCAAGGAGAAGATCATCAAGAAGAAGGACGCAAAGTTTCCTGGAGAAACCGGAATGTCCGATCGACACCACCCGGACACTACGGCCTGCCCGAGAAGCATCAAGGTGGCAGCCATTCTGTATGCCACATCGGAAGCCACCGAGACAAGGGCCAAAAACTCTAAAGTTTCCGCCAGGACCGGAATGTCCGGCGTAATCCACCCGGAGTGTCCGGACCATCCGGAATATCCAGCGCGTACCAGCCGCAATGTCCGGCCGCCGACCAAATCTAGTCTGAGTCAGCTTGTATCAGTTTGAGTCGAACACGTCCCTGTTTCATTTTCTGGTCATTCCAGCCGCCCTTATAAGCCCTGGAACGCTGCCTTAGCTCAGTTTAAACCATGTTTAAAGTAAACCCTAGATTTGTTGAGTTGCTACTTGCATCCAATTGAACCCCTAAACCAATTCATATTGATCTGGTGTATTTGCTAATATCAATCAAGTGTGATTAGTTGTTCCATTGGGATTTAGCCAATTGCAAGTTTCATGTGATCTGTTGTTCCATTGGGAATTTGAAGATTGCAAACCGCTTCGTGGTCAGCGGCTATGTGCGCAAGTGTGTGAAGTTGTGAATATCTACAAGGGTTGAGAGTTGTTGCATTGGCATCAGGTATCAATCGAGAGGTTCGTGAGTGTCATACAAGTTATCTCCACCGAATATCACCATCTACCACCCCCGCTAGCTGAGAAGATCGGGCCATCCCATATCATCTTGGTATCAGATTTCCAGAGTTGCCTCAGTAAGCATCCACAAATCCATCCGTAGTTAGTTGTTTTTCATCATATATAGAAAAGGCCATACAAAGATATTAGGGTTAGCGTTTGTCTTTGCGATAGCCTAGATTGCATCAAAGTCAAGTCTTAGTTGCTGGTCATTGTCGTGTCTTTGATCCGATCTCTTCTAGTATGAGTCGTAGTGTCTAGGTTGTCCTTGTTATTTTTGTTGTTCTTTGTTTTTGAATCGTTCGTCATCGTTTTCTGCTTAGTTTATTTTTACTTATCCGAGTCCACATAACGTACCTTTATGTTATCTTAGCTACAACCTTTCTACAATATCTGTGCCTAGGAACATACCCACGAGACTATTTTCTTTGCTCTAAACAAGCTGCTCATTAAGGATTTAAAGCACAAAAGTTTCAGCCAAAAATAGACCGGACTATCTGGCAAAGTTATCCCGGACTATCCGGCTGCCCTGGAATATCTCGCTCACATATACCGGAGTATCTGGCCTTGTGTGCAACAATTTGTGTGCTTCACTACTGCGCTTTGTCATATAGTTGAAAAAAAATCAAAAAAAGGAGAAAAGAGATACAAAAGTGACAAAAGAGAAAATTCAAAGTTGTTTGGAGGCCTAGTTTCATAATAGCACTTGTAGATTGAGCAATCTTGTGCCTGTTTATTTTGAGCTATTACTCTCTCTTGTGCATTGCAATATTCCTGTTCATAAGTTGATGTGACACGTTTATCTGCACGTGTGTGTTTCCTTGGGTGTTTGTCACACGATCAACACTAGGATTTGCTTTGGTGTAGTTAGGTATCCATACCTACAGATCCACTACATACTCTTGCATTGTCATGTGATTGTTCTTGTACCCTCGATATTCGCTTCATCACATCCGTGCACGTGTCGTTTATCCAAGTTGGTAAGCTTTTACTAATTCACTTTGGAACGGTAAGATTTCCTTTTCTTGCAGTTGTGAGTGAGCCACCAAAAGATTTTTGTTTCCGTGCACTAATATACTAATCATGTCTTCTAGTGAATCTCATGTGATGCAGAAAAAGGATGATGATACTACCGTTACGTGGCGAGACTATGAAGAATTTTGAGATCACTTACAAGGGATAGTTACTCGCACAACAGACAGACTTGCAAAAGAAATGCAGTCAACACAAATGCAAGTGGACTATACTGCCACAACAGTCACTGAAATTAAAACACAAGTCACTACAATTCAAACAAGTATACAAGATTTAACAGAGTTTGTGAATGGTTTGAGGTTGTTAGTGCAACAACAACAACATCCGCCGGCTGAGGATGATGATGCCAGTATCAATGATCAGAATTTGTCCTCTGCCCTTGTGGTTAGCAACGGTCATGGTGATGGCCCTATAGGCCATAGTGGTGCTCATGGAGGCCACGGACATGGCTTTCCCCCGTTGGTGCTCAGCGTTACCCGCTACCTGCACCTCCACAACCCGATGATGGATTGGGTAGGCCCAAATTCTCCATACCCAGATTTGAGGGAGGACCTAATGTTGAAGAATACCTCACCTGGGAGTTAAAGATAGAGAAATTATGGCGCTTACATGACTACATAGAAGATAGAAAGATCAAGCTTGCTAGTTCCGATTTTGATGGTTACACATTGAGATGGTGGGATGGCATTATACAAGCAAGACACGAAGATGGTGATCCGCCTATCGTTACTTGGTGCACTATGAAGGAGGTTATGCGAGCTTGTTTTGTTCTGCCAAATTATTTGCATTCTGTCTTCGACAAGTTACAACAAGTGAAGCAAGGGTCTAAGACTATTGGTGCATATTACATGGAGACAGAGATGCTTCTACAACGAGCGAGAGTACGTGAGTCTATTGAGATGACCATGCAGCGTTTTCTCAATGGACTGAAGTTTAACATCAAGGGTATTGTTCGGCACCATCAGCATCATGATATGAATGAGTTGTTACATCATGCATGTGAGGCTAAAGCACAGTTTGCCGAAGAAGCTCTATTGAAAGCTCGTTCCACAGGAAGTGGATGTTTTTTCTCTCGGAATAGTTCATATGCACCTACATCTAGTGCAAGCCCTACTAATCGTCCGTCTACATCCACAAGACCGACTTCCAATGTGTCCAACACAAACAAACCAACTCCTGCAGCGAATGGTTCAGGTTCTAATATGTCTACAACATGTAATAGGGACATGGTGTGTCACACATGTGGCGGCAAGGGTCACCTAGAGAGGGATTGTCCGAATAAAAAGGTGATGCTTATTAATGAGCACGATGAGTATGAGATGGGAGATGATGTTGATCTGAATGCTTTGGATGATGATGATGGTTACATGAGTGATGGTGTTATTGCATTTTCATCCGCCGCCACTACTATTGTTTGCACTCCACAAGTACTCAATGTGTCTTCTAGTTCAAAAGTCAGTGATGCAATTTGTTCCAAACAAATGCACTTGTTGGTCCAAACAAATGCACTTGTTGGTCCAAACAAAGCTTGCAAGGTAATTATTAATGGTGGAAGTTGCCACAGTTTAGCAAGCAAGGAGTTATGTGCCAAGCGAAAGCTGGAATATCTACCGCACCCTCATCTCTATTATATTCAATGGTTAAGTGACAACGGTGAGATGAAAGTTAGTCGCATGGTGCATGTTGATTTTGCGATAGGACCGTACAAGGATTCCATTGACTTTGATTTGTGGTTCGTATGACGGTTTATCATTTGTTATTGTGTCGACTGTGGGTATTTGATCGTTTTGTGCAACATAATTGCTGAGCCAATACATATCACTTGGAGTTTAAGGGGAAAAAAATCAATTTGCAACCTATGTCACCACAAGTATTGTGAATGAATCTTGTCAGAAAACAGAAGTCAATTTGGAGGATGCATGTCGTCGGATTGATGACAAGTACGCCATGAGGGGGTCCTTGAGGCATGTGGGAGAGAGGGGTGTGAGACGTACGGTGTTCCAGGACGGTGAGCGCACAAGTTTACCCAGGTTCGAATCCGCCGACTTTGGACAGATCCTGCTCCTGCTAGCAATCCAGTAATATGGCAGAGCCGGATATGGCTTACAAGGGTTTTGTCTGTGCAAGTTGAGATTGTAGACTATTGTTGGTTGCCCTAAAGGCTGTCCCTAGGACGGCTTATATAGATATCCAGCCTAGGGTTTACAGGAGAGACTTATCCGGCTATGACTAAGAGTCGGTTACAGAGTACATCTTGAACTACAAGTAACACTACAAGCCTATGTCGGTAAGTCTTCTGGGCCTTCTCGTAGCCAGACTAGACTCCGTCTCTTCTCCCTGACTGGGCCGCCCGTGAAGCAAAGCTCTAACCCAAAGTGGGCCACCTTGGTCAGTGAGGCACAATAAGGATACCTGGAAAGTTTATCCCCAACAGCATCCCCTAGAAGCCTCCAAGATCCAGAGTCGGATTTCATCATCGTCTAGCTTGATCCAGCTTCGGCTTGTTGAATCTTGAAGGGTTCCTAAAACTTCAAAAGTAAGGATAGGATCTAGGTCTTAAAAATAAGTCCGACCTATGAGTACATTATTTGGGTCTCCATCTTGAAATTCAAACTAAGCCAAAACTTGGTCACTGACGTAATCTGACATCAGTCAAGTTCAAGTCACGTCACTGACTGACGACGGGTAACCTCGGCAATGCCCATGGCGATGTACTTGGGGTTTCGTGGAAAAGAGAACGCAGGGGATTTCGTTGGATGTCAGGGAAAACAATGTAATCAAAGTCGCCTGAATATTAGGGAAGCACACTATTACAAGTTGTCCTCTAGATTTCGGTACCCTCGCTTGGGCTTCTCTCGCCTCATATATAATAGGCCGGGTCTCAAAGCTGTATGCGGATAGGTTTCATACACGCGTGATTACAATACCAACATAATGTCGGTTCATGGTTTCTTTCGTAATAAAATAAAAAGTCTTTGTCGGTTGCTTCCTTGGGCCATTATCTGGAATCTTTATGGGTCGTAGGCCTTTTACCTAATGTAGGGTAGCGAATAATTAGCATCCGAGTAATCATACCCATGTCAGTAGCCCCCGAGACTCTACATGAATCCGCAGTTTTCAGGTTGAGTCTCAAAGTTTTCTTTCTTCTTTCTCTCATTATGTTTGATTTTATTTTTTGTAGGGATTTTGGTACAACGAGTCTGATGCTTCCGACGGATCAGGAATCAGTTAATTTCTCCTGGGAAAAAACAAGGTTGACCTACATCAGACTCAAGTCCCTAGGCTCGAATCCGGAATTTGTAACTGGTGTAATTTAGTTCGTGCCACTGAGGTCTTACTGAATACTGAATTACAGTTTCTATTTTATCGGGTACCCAACACGTCTATCGGTATTTTTCATCGTATCGTTGATACGGATATTTTACTGGCAAAGCGCATTCTTGTGCGATTACCAGGCCACACAGGATGAATTCTGGGGTCTTACCTTCATGTTTCTGAACACGGAATTCAGATTTTTATCGCGTCAGGTGCGATCCGAGAGTTTCATTTTACTTTTTGTATCCTGCTCCCGATAGGGGTATTTATCGTCTAATGCTTCCGTTGTTTTCTTTATCAGGTGCGCGCCAGCGCTCCTGATAGGAGTAGCCCCCGAGTCTATGTTTGGATATATGTATCAAAACATAGGCTCAAAAAATGCGTCATTGTTTCTGTAAAATTTGTCGGGTGCACGACCAGTGCTCCCGATAGGAGTAGCCCCCGAGGCTACAATCGTAATGTTGTATATTCGAGTGTAGTCTCAAATATTCTCCTAGAGGAATTTACTTCAACTCCAATTGAATTTCTTCGGGTCATACCCTGAAAAAGCCGCAATTTTTGCTATAGTGCTTTTTTGTGACGTCAGTGATGACATATCTGATGCTGTTAGTTTCCAGAAAAACATGCCCTGATGGGACGTGTCGAACATGGGCCCATGCGCAGTAATGATGACGCATGATGGCATTTTCAGCGGAGATTCTTGACTGCATGTTCCCTCTATGCGCGAGAATCGAGGCATCACGCGTTGTTCTCCGTTTTTACCGCAGTCATAACTTCTATTATTTTTTCCCTTTTTACGAGACCTTTGTAAACATGTGTCATCATCGTGCGATCCTCTGTCGTTTCAATTTTGCATCGAATGGTTAGGTGCTTGCGTTGTTGCTCTTTATAAGGAAAGGGATATGCTTTTTACTATTTCACCTAGCCTCCCTCTGCTCCTTCTTCCTCCTTGCGCTCTTGCTCCTTGCGAACTTTGATTTTCATGCCCTTCTTTCCTTGTTTCGCTGCCATGGGAAAAAACAAAGCTGCTGGGACTTCTGCTGCCGCCGCAAAGGCCACTAGGAAAAGGGCCATCGGGTGGGCTCCCACCAAGTGCATGACACGGGAGATCCTCGAGGCACGGAACTCTGGCCTTCTGACGGAGGGCTCCTTCAATCTCCCTGCTGACGAAGCTGCTCCCATCCCTGAGCCTACCTGGAGGGTATTTTCCTCTCCTTCCTCTTCCGCGGTCTTTCTCTCCTCGTCCATGAATTCCTTCGGGGCCTTTTGTTTGTTTATGGCGTGCAGCTTTATCATCTCACGCCCAATTCCATCCTCCATGTTGCTTGTTTTGTCACTCTTTGCGAGTGTTTCCTTGGGATTAACCCCCATTGGGGCCCTTGGAAATACTTCTTCTATGTTCGTCACAATGCCACTGACACCATCGTCCATGATGTTGGTGGCGCCATTTTTTTGTCCGATCCGACGTTGATTACTTGGACTTCAAACTCACGAATTGTGTCCATGGTTGGAAGTCTAAGTGGTTTTATGTCAAGGAACAGCCACTCGAAGGACAATCTTTTGGGTTAGCCCCCTTTGAACCTAAAAAAGTATGTCGTAAACTCGACTCCTGGGATCAGCGTCCTTCTGCCGAGGAAATGGCGGAAATCCAGCCCTTTGTTGATCGTATTTCCGAGCTGTGGCATGAGGTTGGCAAAGAATTGTTGGGTCTCTAGGTCCTGGCATATTTTTTGCACATCCGTGTCCAGCCGCTTCAAGCCTGGTTGTCCGGTATGTGGGCGTATACCAGGAAGAAGGACCCGATGAGGATTTCCTCAGAGGACCTCACCCTTAAGGTGTATGAGAAGAGAGTCCGGAGCTTCACAACTTTGATGGCAAAAATCCCGGTTCCTTCGACTTGCCTTGTGGAGCCCTATGGCAAGAAGAAACGGCTTCCCGAGGTACATTTCCTTCGCCTTTGTCTTTTTCTTGTCTTCTGTTTATAGATACATTTTTCAATTCTTCCCCTTTCTGTAGGATTTTGATCACCTGATCTCACTTCCTCCCCTTCCCGGAAGTGGTGAGCCCCATGTCCACCAGTCTGCATCCGATGATCTCCCTATCATTGGGGCTACCACGGATGAGGAGGAGGGAATTTCTGTGTCTGACTCTTCATCGAAGACACAATCACTCCCTTCGGCTGGCTCCAGAGATTTTCGCGTGGAGCATGCCGGCAAAAAGAGGAATCACCCTTGTGATGTGGAAAGGGTCGAGGATTCGGATAACTCGACTACTTCCAAGCCTTTCAGCACTTCTCAAGTCACAGCTCCTCCTGCCCGGATGAACTTGTTTCGTCTTGCGCAGGATGTGTCTTCGTAAGTATTTGCTTTCTTCTTTTTCTGTTTCACTGGGTGATTTTATTGCTGATGCTTACTCTTGGTCGTGTTCTTTGTAGTGATGACGAAGATCTTCCCGCTTCTCCTCTTCCCACATCTGTGGGCTACACCACGAGGAAGACCCCTCCGCTGTCGACGGAGCCGAAGGATAAAATCCTGTCTCCTATGGAGAAAAACATCCAGAAGGATGTCGTTGCTTCATCCAAGCCGCCACCACAAAAAGGAGGAAAATGGCGGGTAAAGGGGTGGTGATATCTGAAGAACCCGTTGATGTGGACATGAAGGATGTAAGTCACTTTTGATGCTGGAATTTTTCTTTCTCCGTATATTTAGTCTTCCTTTATATCCCTTTGCTGTGTTTTTTCCTTGCTCAGCCTTTGATGCGCGAGAAGGTCGGTATGGCTGCTCGTTTTATAATGATCCGAGATGATGCCGAAGAGATGAAAGGTATGTGTTGATCCCTTTTGTAATCTCCTTGTAAGCATGTTCATCCTCAGAATTTCATTTTGCTCCTACAGCCCCTGCCAAGCAATCTGGAATTATTCGAGATGAGGCCATGAAGCGTGTTGATGATCTAGAAGGAAGGTTCCGAGCTGCCAAAGAGGCCATTCAGAAAGCGAAGGCTGATGCTGAGGAAGTGGCCAGGCAAGTCGCTGCCTGAGATGCGAATCTGCGACGGCTCCTGGAGGCCCTAAATAACTCGCTGACCCGTAAGTTTTTATCTGTGCGTGTAATTTTTGTTTTGTTTCTCTCTTTTGGTTGTCAATCTCTTCATCTCTCTTTTTGTTTGTCAGAGCTAACTAGCCAGAACCTGACGCTGGATGATGATAAGAAGGTTGATCCTTTATCGGATGATGTTAGCACTTTGGAGGCTAACAACATTAGTGGGTGCAATCTTCTTGTCCATTCGTGTCGCACCTTCAAGAAGCTCCATGCCGAAGTATTTCCAACAACGGATGTGCCAGAGGACCTGAATGATCTTGTCGCCATTTTTGGTGCTGATCTCGACCTCCTTGTTGGTTATAGTCTGACGCACTCAAGGAGCGGTGCCGAAACTTCTATGGCCCTGGCGATGGCGCACGGCGAGAAGGTCGACTGGGAGAAGGTTAGCTCCTCTGTTCCGGTCACCCCTAGTGGCAAAACAATTGACCTGAAGACGCATATTAAAAAGGGCAGAAAATAATCTCGGATGCTCCTAGGTCTAGTCTCCAGTTCAGGGAAACCGGCCGCCCCTTCCTCAGCTACTCTTACGGCGACGGGCACTCCTTCTTCGGCTACTCCTGTCGCTGTTGTAGCTGGTGCTCCTTCTGCTAGCACCACCTTGTCTTTGAAGGACGCAACCTCATAGGCCTTGTTTTGTAATCGTTTGTCGTGTCTCTTTGTAATGAACCTTGATTTCATCTAGTTTTCCCTTGCTTCTTCTTTGCAAGGAGGCAAACTTTTGAATATATGTGTTCGAGCTTGCTTTTGTATGTTGAATGTTTCATATATTCTTTGTCTTGTCAGATCTTGAATGATTCTTCGGCTCCTTCTGGTTCTGTGCAACCGTCGATGTTGTTGCGCCCTCCACTATAGCGGGTGCGATCAGTCCTGTCGTCGTGCGTACGGTGGACCCGCCGCTGTATGCTGAAAAGATAGAGCAAGTGAAGAAACTTGAAGGGAAAATGCGGGTTGTTCAATCAATGGTGGATGTTTCTCAATCGAAAACACGCCAGGCCCTCAACCACGAGGCTTTTTTCTTGGAAGAGATCTCCCGGGCGAGCGAAAAGCTACTGTGTAAGCTGCCTTTTTCTGTGATTGCCCCTTTTTGTCTTGATAGAAATTAATTTCTCTGCAACGTGCAGGTATTAGATTGTGTGAGAGGGAGGAAAGCCAGCGTCTGCACGACCGGATGCATGCTCTTGTATCTGCCTCTCGAAGTTCTAAGACAGATTTTTGGACTGACCACCGCCGTGCCTACACTGTGGCGCTGTTGCAGGATCGTATATCAGGGCTAGAGCAATTTGTTGAATGCTGCAGCAGGTCTTTGGCTATTGTTTACAATGCCATGTTTCCTCGGGATCCTCACCTCAGACCTTGGTAGATTTAATTACGAAGTTTCAGCAAGGTGAGAGGATCCACCATTATGTGAAGCTTCAGCTTGTGGCGGGTGCTAAGCTTGCGCTCTCTTGGGTGCATGCGCATCACCCGACATTGGATCTGGACGTCATATCTTCGGGTCTGCCTCTCCCTTCCGATGGCGACCTTGTTTATATGGCGCCTCACTATGCCGCCGCTCGAAGGCCCGCCATTAGGATTGTGCGTAGGTGCTTAGAAGCAGACGAGGAATTTTTTGTAAATTTTGAGGTCTGACTACTTGTTCGTGCATCTTTGTACTTTGTATAGAACTACTTTATACTTGTCAAAAAGGTCGTATGTTTTATACGAGATTTTGATTGTATGTTTTATTCTCTTATGGGGGATCTAACAAACTGATGTACCATAGAAGTTTTTTGTCACGGAATACTTTCTTTAGTTATTCGTAACAATGGGTAAGGGTACATTGTGGTGGCACGATTGCTTGGCTGTTGGCCTTTATTGAAAGTAAGGTGTATCTAAATAGAAATTTTCTGAAGGGACTTCGGCTTCAATCGGTGGGTCTTCTTATGCGGGACAGCGAGGCCGCATATGTTGCTTCTTGCGAGGCTGCTTCGTGCTTACCCTTCCGACATTTTATTCTTGCGAGTGTGCCCTTCATGTGCTGACTCTTCATCCGCCAATTTTAGCTATCCAAGATCCGCCTCCATCCCGAAAGATTCCAAGATTTTGTTGAATTCTCGATCGCAGCTGTCTACGCGGCTGAAGCTTCCTTTGGCTATGATGACCCCGATTGGGGCTGGCATTTTTAGCACTAAGTATGCATAGTGAGGTACTGTCATGAACCTAGCGAAAGCTGGTCGTCCTAGGATCGCGTGGTATTGAGATGGCCAGTCCATGACTTTGAATTCTAGCTTTTCTCGTCTGAAGTTGTTTTTTGACCCGAAAACTATGTCGAGGTGGATTCTGCCTAATGGAATTTCGGATTTTCATGGAACTATCCCGTGGAAGGTTGTGTCTGTTAGTTTTAGGTTCGTCATGGACCAGTTCATGGCCCGTAGAGTTTTGGCGTAAATCAGATTGATGCTGCTTCCTACATCCACGAAAGCCTTGCTCATGTCGAACCCGCCGATTTGTGCTTCCACTATTAGTGCTGATTGGCCTGGCTGAGGGACCCGTAATGGATGGTCAGCTCTGCTGAAAGTAATTTCTTGTTCTGACCAATGGAGATACTCCGGTGTAGGAGGTGGCTTTGTTACCAGTCAAATTTACTTGCCTAGTGATCAACTTCTATGTTCTATTAGAGGGTGGCCCCTTCTAGATCATTGACATTGCTCCCTTTGATCTGGGATATTCGTTGTCTTGGTATACCGTGTTTTGTGGCTTTCTTGTCGGTGGAGGTCCCTACGGTGGTGGTGGAGCGCCAATGGCCAAAGTGCCAGGTGTGGGGTAGTAGTTTCTGTTTGTCGCTTCGGCTGCCTTTGCATTGTATAGTTCTTGCATTTTTAGGAATGTCTGGTAGTCTTTTAGGAGGTGATTTGATCACCTTTTCCCTGTTGAGTCGACGTAGTAATGCATATTGCAGGGTCCTACCAACATTTGTCCTGCTGACATTGGTGGGTCTCGGTTCGTCGACTGGTATCGTTGCCATAGCTGGCTTTCACCGATGTTGTCCCTACTGCCACGATATACGCTGTTGCAGTCATCACTTCATAGGTTGTCCTTTCCAGAAAATCCCGCCGTGACGTAATTGGGTGTATGGTATCCATCATTGGTTTGTCGTCTCCGGTTGTTGCTACACCAATCTCTGTCATCGGGTGAACGAGCCCTTTTGTTGTGTACTGCATCCTCTCCATCTGCCCAACGATTGGCTAATTCCATCAGTTGTGAAATTGTTTTTGGCTTTGTTCGTCCTAGTTCTTCAATGAACTCCTATCGACGGAGACCATCATTGAAGGCGTCGATTGCTCTTTCGTCGGATATTGCTTCAGCCAAATTTTTGGTAATGTTCCATCATTGGATGAAGGCTCATATTGATTCTCCTGGCTTTTCCTTGCAGGCACGCAATTGCTCTAAAGATGCAGGTCGCTTGAATGTAGATGGAAAGTTTCTGATGAATTTGTCTTCAAGATCATTCCAACTACTTATGGAATCTTCTGGTAAATGCTTCAGCCAGGAGCGTGCCGCACTGGTTAGGTGGAGCTGCAGGCTTTGCATTGTCGTGGCTTCGGATCCTCCTTGTAATCTTATAGTTGCCAGATAATCTGTCAGCCAAGCTTCGGGTTCTTGGAGGCCGTCATATTTTTGTCGATCTTGGGGTAGCTTAAAATCTTTCAGCACTAGAGTTTTGCGAACCCGTCGGGTAAAGCAGCTGGCTCCGCATAATTCTTGTTCATCCTCACTTTCGCTGTCACGGTACCCTCGGGTGCTGCGCTCTTCTCGTGACCGATCAATCCTTTGTTGGGTGATGTTTCTTCTTGCGTCGTTGTGTGGTTCTTGTTCGTAGAAGTGAAACCGATGTGGCGACCGCGATCGTCAGGTGTGACCTCCTTGCCGAGGGATGTTGCGATGGCGTGGGGACCGGTCATGTTGCCTCGTGATTTCTTTATCTGCTTGCACAAGAGTTTATCCCACCAAGCCGAGATTTATCAAGGCGGATCAGTGGAGGGCTGCACGAGGATCGTGGGGTGCAGGTTGTGTTGCAATTAGGTATATTTGTGCAGCCACAATAGCTGCCTAGGATGTCTTCGTCTTAATATTTCCATCTTGGTCTACCGACATAAACGAGAGATCAAGGTCTCGAATTAATCCGCTTCTCTCTTCTTCGGGTATACCTCGTAATCTAGACGTTCCTCTTCTTGGTGATGCTCCTCCTATTATGCTTCTTGATCCTCGGGTGGGGCTTAGCTGTGCCCGCCGTAAGCTAGATTCGTCGGCTACCTTTTTCCTCTTGTCAAGTTGCCTTTCCATCTTGAGGATTTCTCTCTTTCTAAAGTGTAGCAGGTATTGGTATGCCAATAGATCTTCGTGGATGGCGCCTGTTGCCATCGGGACCGCACCCGAGATTGCTGCTCTTGCTTTTTCCCATGCACTAGCTGGTAGGTCAAGGGTTCGCCTCTCATCTTCACATGGTTTCTCATCTTCCTCATTTTCCTAGTTGACTGTTGGGTTTGCCCCGTTTCCTCAACTCCCTTCGTTATCATTACTTCCTGCCTTATGGCTTGAAAGAATATCGTCGGGGTTAAAAATTGGGTTACCGTTGGAGTCTTGCTGGGTCGTGGCGTCTCCGATGATCACGCAGACTTGGTGCTGAGTGGCGTACGGACTGGTAACATCGTCGTTTTCGCTGATGGAGACACTATCGGATGAACCAGTGAAGTCCACTAGTTTTTGCTCTAGATAGATTTCTGCCATCCGAATCCCAAAATCGATGCTTGCGCTGGTTTCTTCAGGTTCTGAATTGGCTGGGCTTGCTTCACATTATGGTGTGAACGGTTGGTATGATCTGACGGAGAGATTGTCATAGAGACCATCAAGATCCCCCGGATTCATATCGATTTGCCCTCTTTTGTCGTCTTCTTCGATTTGTGCTTCGACTTCCATGGAGGATCCGACGGAAGGTTCCTGTACTTCTGTTGATGTAGCTGTTTGGGTGGGTGGGCATGGATCTTCTTTTGTCGAGTTGATGCTTGGTGAAGAGCATTCCGCCGAATGCATGTTTCCAGCGTTCAAGATTCCCACAGATGGCCCCAATTGATGAGGGGTAACCTCGGCAATGCCCATGGCGATGGACTTGTGGTTTCACGGAAAAGAGAATGTTGGGGATTTCGTCGGATGTCAGGGAAAACAATGTAATCAAAGTCGCATGAATATTGGGGAAGCACACTATTACAAGTTGTCCTCTAGATTTTGGTACCCTCGCTTGGGCATCTCCCGCCCTATATATAAAATAGGCCGGGTCTCAAAGTTGTATGTGGATAGGTTTCATACACGCGTGATTACAATACCAACATAATGTCGGTTCGTGGTTTCTTTCCTAATACAATCAAAAGTCTCTGTCGGTTGCTTCCTTGGGCCGTTATCTGGAATATTTATGGGCCGTAGGCCTTTTAACCAATGTAGGATAGCGAATAATGAGCATCCGAGTAATCATTCACATGTCACTGACAGACATTCCTGTCAGCACAACCATTGGTGGGTCCGCCTTTTCCAGAACCGAGGCATCGTTTTAATGCATGCGCAGAGATCAAGGCGGCATAATCCTCATGAGGATGTTACCCAGCTCCTTCCATGATGCGTGGCACGATTATTGTTCATCTTGCACGAATCTTAGCACAGGTGAGGGATATAAGGGGTCAATATCTCCTATTTCTTCCTTACCAACGCCTATGTCTTCTCCTTCCTCTCGACGCTTCCACGCAAAAGCTCCTCTGCCTCACCCAAGCGCAGAGCGCCGCCCATCCTAGGTCACCATGAAGGGAATATGCCCGAGAGGCAATAATAAAGTGGTTATTATCTTATTCCATGTTTATGATAAATGTTTATTTTGCATGCTATAATTGTATTGATCAGAAACATCAATACATGTGTGTTTAATAAACAAAAAGGGTTCCTAGTTATGCCTCTCTTATAGACTAGCTCGTTGATTAACAAGATGATCAAGGTTTCCTGATCATGGACAATGGATGTTGTTAATAACGAGGTCTCAACATTGGTGGAATGATGTGATGAACATTCATCCGAAGTATAGCATTACGATCAAGTCATTATGTTTATATTGCTATAACATCATACGAAGTAATCTTTATCCTTAGACCATGAGATCATGTTAATTGCTAACACCAGAAGAGTATCTTGATAACATCAAACATCACACCATAACAGGGTGACTATAAAGATGGGTTCAGTGCTACGAAGGTGTTATGTTGAGGCTCATGGATCAAGAGTGGAATTTGTCAATCCCGATGACGGATAGATATACTCTAGGCCCTCTCGGTGATATCACATTAAGATAGCTTGCAAGCAAGTGATGTGATCACTAGAATGTTATATCACGGGAACGAGAAAAGAGTGCATGTCAGCAACGAGATCAAACTAGGTATGGAGATACCGATGATCGAATCTCGGACATGTAATATATCGCGAGACAAAGGGATTTAGTTACTAGCGTTAAAGGTTCTCACGATCACAGAAGTCATCGTTGAATGTGTAGGAGTCAGTATGGATCTCCAGGTCCCGCTTCTGATTATTGATCTAAGAGGGGTCTCGATCATGTCTGCATTATTCGTGAACCGTAGGGTGACACACTTAAGGGATACCGACACCGTTTGGAGCAAATATGTTTCATATAAAGATTTAAGAAAGCGCTGGAATTATTTCAATGGACACCAAAACTGTTTCGGGTGAAATTGCTGAAATTGGTTCTGCATGTAATATTGAAATGTTGCAGGGGATTTTATGCGAATGTTTGTTAATTAAAGTAATTAAAAAAATTCTGAATAAAAATAATAAAAGAGTTTTATTAAATGAGAGAGCATTAAATTTGGAGAAATTTAATGCATTTAAAGTGGAGACTTTAAAAGAGAATGTGAAGGGGCATTTTAATGTGGAGGGGTTACCACCACATGAATGGGGGAGGTGAGGAGTCACCCCCCCATGCGCCGGCCATGGAGAGAGGGGCACCCCCCTCCTCCTATAAAAGCCCCCCTCACTCCCCTTCTTCCTCACACCTCCTTGTGAAGGATCTCTCTCCCCCTCTAGTATTATTCCCCATGGTCTCAGATTAGCGAGATACATGTTCTTGGTGGCTTTATCTGGAAAGGAGTTGCTGCTTCTACTGCTTTGCTGGAGCGAGGGACGGAGATTGTCGGGGTACCGGACGTGTGTGCGATCACGGATGCACCGCTGCTTTGTGGTGCTAGACTTGGTGGTGTTGGAGTTGGATCTGAAGGACGTGCTGGAGCCGGACCTGCTCGGACTTCCTCACGATCTTGAGATCGGCAAGTGTACGACTACATCAACCACGAGTTCCTACTCGTTAACAAAACTCGTTGTCTTCGAGTGTAAGTTCTCGTTGGATGTATGTCCACCCGTTGCTTTGTACCTAGTAGATAGATCTTGGCGTGTAGTTCACACTGTAGGAATTTTTTTGTTTTCTATGCTGCGGACCCAACAGTGGTATTAGAGCCTGATCTATGCGTAGGTGCTTTGCATGGTTAGTACACATTTGTTTATATGTGGGCGATGATGATCATGTTATTGCATCTTCTCTGTATTTTGGATATTGGTGGCATAGTGGGATGAAGCGGCCTGGACCAACCTTACATGTCATCGTACATGAGACCGGTTCCACGACTGACATGCAACTTGTTTTGCATAAGTGGTTGGCGGGTGTCTGTCTCTCCTACTATAGTCAATATCTGATTTATAACGAGTTTCTAATAACTTGGTTATCCTCGTTGTGGTTCATGTTCGTAGGTGAGAACGGTTCTATCTCCGAAAGCCCTAAGCCACGTAAAACTTGCAATTGATAAATTAGAGGCATCTAGTTTAGATCGTTGCTGGGCTAGTGTCATGATATGGTAATGTTGTAAGTAGATGTATGATAGATACTCTTACAACACATTCAACGTGTAAGTTCCATAGACCTTGGCCTTACACACAAAGGAATGATAGAGATCATACCGCGATGCAAATGATAGAGATCAAATGCATGGACCATATCATCTCACTTTACACATTAGATGTTAGCATCTTATACTGCTAGTTTGGCGTTTTCTGTAGCATTATAAGATGATCCCTCATTTAGATATCAAGATAAAAATGTGTTCTTCCTTAAGTATGCACCGTTTTATGGATCATGTTTCGAGACATCACGTGATGATCGGGTGTACTCGACTCTGCGCTTTCATACAAACGGGTGTAAGACAGTTTTACACATGCAAGTACTAAGGTTCTTACTTGGCGAGCCTAGCATGTATGCATATGGCCTCGAACACGGACTGAAAGGTTAAGCATGAGTCATATAGTTGATATGATGCCCATATAGATGCTCGCCTTTGAAGCTACATCAACTCACGTGATGATCGGACTTGGTGTAGTGGATTTGGTTCATGTAATCACCAAAAGGACACGAGGGATGTCGTTTTTGAGTGGGAGTTTATTTCTAATTTGGATTAGTAGAACTCAATTTGTCATAAAATAAATCAAAGTGAATTTGCATAATTTGTTGTAGTCATTGGCATCTATTCACTACCTTATGCTTAGTTTTAATTGAGATAATAGAACTATAGAATTCTGGATATTTACTTTACGAACTAGTATCGTATTGTTTTGAATGTCAATTTAAAGTTCATAAGTCATATTGCAAACTTTCAGCAAACTCTATTTACTCCATGAAGTTTAATAAGTAGTATTAAATAAAGAGTAAGAATTCCAATGTTAGTATCTAAAGTATCATGTTTGCCTCCATGATTATTGATATTCAAAAGTTGTTTTAATATCAAGATTATATAGGAGCTGAAAATTGTTTCAGAAACCATCATGTGTGAAAGATATTGTGATATCTGAAGCAATGTTTTTGGTTGCATTATGGTAGAGTATAATTTAGCAAAATACATGTTCTCATATTGTATGAGAATTTGTGAAGGATGGAGATGCTAGGCATCCGAATCTTTCAAAAGGTTTTGGGAACTAAAATTATACTCGTCATTCTTCCTTATAGGCTATAGTAGCTTGATCATGAAAGTTGTCATCATAAGGATGAATAGAAGATGTAAGTAAAATGTTTACTACACTAATAGATTACTAAAGAATGGATTTTGAAAGAACACCAAACATTTGATGATGGTGATCCACTTCAAAGTGCAAGTCCAAAGGTATTAGTATTTGACTATATACGCTTTGTACTATGTGTCATGTGAATGACACCACAATTGATGTTGATAGATTCTTTTAAAAGGAAAAGGAATTGCTGAAAGAGAATCTCTAAAATATTTGGCAGAAAAGAAAAAGTTGGAAATGTCCAACTTAGGTATATAGAAGATATACATGTTATGGCTGTATTCCTTGCTTGTTAAACAATGTGGTTCTTAGGTATTGGATACCGGTATTGGATACCGAATTGGTTGGTATGAAGTGTCATACAGGACAATGCAATTCATGAACTACAATGGCCTAAATTAACTAGCAAGAGAATAAGTGATGATGTTCATCGAAAACAAATAAAGTGTTATTGTGTTTTTTCGTTGTCATCAAAACCTAGCCTTCAAGATTTGTTTTAATAATTGTTATTTTGTTCCGGTATTACGAGAACAATGGTTGTTCCAATAATTACCGTATTCCATAAAAGATGGATGAACTTTTACAAGTCTAGTGGGAGAAATCACATCCATAAACACTATTGCTAAAATGTCGCAAGACAAATGTTTGAAAGATCACTTATGAAGTGACATCGCTGTTTAAATTATATTGGAAAGAGAACATGAAGAAACTCCATGTTGATGGATTTTTGGAGTCTTTTGATTTTGATCAATTGACGCTAGTGAGACTTTCCTCGAGATAATTGAAACTCCGTCCATAGGCCAAAGAGGAACGGGTGACTAATTTATTGGATATTATGCATGTAGATGTATATAGTCCATTATGTGTAGCCATATGCGATGGATCTTTTTGCTTCATATGCTTTGTCCAGAAATTTAAGTGAATATATCTGTATATTTACTTAATAAGGAAGAAGTATGAAACATTTGAAGATTTTTCAAAGACTTTCAAGATGAAGTGGAAAATCATTGTAACAAGAAATAAAGAGTTTATGATTCGATCATAAAGGAAGATATTTGAGTTACGTGTTTAGCAAAAACACCTAAGATTTGAGGAATTGTTCCATGATTTGTGTTTCCCGATAAATCATAGGAGTATGGTATATTCAAGAGATGAAATCAAACCATGTTTGACATGGTAAGATCAAAGGTATCATTTATAAAACTGCCATTATGTTTTAAGGATTGAAGCTTTAGAGACTAGTGCTTTTACACTGAAAAGAGCACCATAGTGATCCGTTGAAATGACACCATATGAGTTATGGTTTGGGATAAAACTCGAATTGTCTTTTCTTAAATTTTGGTATGCTATGCATAAGTAAAATGTTTACAACCAAAGTCGGATAAGCACGTCTTTGTAGGTTATCCCAAAGAATTTGTTGGGAATTTCTTCATAACACCGAGGACAAAAGAGTTTGTTACTTGGAATGTCAAGTTTCTTGAGAAGGAATTTTTCGCGAAAAGTTAAGTGGGAGGACAATAGAACTTTGATAAGGTTGTTGAACCTTAGCTATATGTGCTAAGTAGCACAGCCGTAAAAGTGTCCCGTGGCGGCCACAATGCTCATGGCTCATGTGATTACAAAGGTGTGATCTCGGAGATTAGAGTTCCTATTGAACCGCAGGGTTTCAGAAGAATCAAATAGTGTGATTTGATAAGCAAGTCGTTATTGTTTTGACAATAATGAACTGACTACATGCAAAGAAGTGATGATGGGCCCTGACTCCATAAAATGACTAGAAGTCATAGAATCCATGATAGTATCCATACACAAGAAATCAAGTTTCTGAACTTGGAAGACCCTCCGAAAAGGCGTGAAACCTATCGGTCGTGTTTGGATCTATAAAGAAATAGTCGACATGTCAGAAAGAAGTTTACGACAATGTTCAAGGAGTTGACTATGACAAGATTTGATCTTTCATAGCGATATTTAGTCTTGACGGATTAATGTAGCAACCACTACATATAATTTGATGTATGGTAGTTGAACAAACAAAACAATGGTCTTCTAATAGACTGGTTACCTAGGACGTGTACAAGACATGGTCCGAAGGGTTTTGTTAATTCAAAGGGTGCTAAAATAGCATGCAAACTTCAATAGTTGAAGTAAGCATAGAGGAGTTGGAATCTTCACCATGATGAAATTGTTAAAAGAGTTTAAATTCACCGGAGCTGATGAAGATGCTTGCATTAGCAAGAAATTAAGTGGGAGCGCTGAGACATATTTCTAATACATTATGTAGAGGACATATTGTTGATTGGAAATGATGTATCTTGTATTGACACAAGTTAAGAATTTCATTAAAATAAGATTTCGATGAAAGACTTGGGCAAAACCGGAATATTTGGCATCAATATCTATATGGATAGATTGAGGCACTAATATGGTTGTGCCAGACATACATATATGAGATATTGAAAGGGTTCAATATGGAAACAACAAGAAAGGTTCTTGCTGCATGGAAAGGATTGTATCAAGATTCAAGTGTTCCAACACTTGGTGAGTAAAATCACATGAAGATTTTGATCGATTATACCATGATATGTATATATCCAGAATGTCCTATGCTCTAAATGTTATGAGCACATACCAGAATGATCCATAAGATGATCATTGGACAATAGTAATGATATTCTTATGAGCTTTGGAAGAACTAAGAATATATCATGTATAAGTGACAAATAGTTAAAGGTAGTTCATTGTAAAGTGTTACATTGATACTAGTTTTGTCACAAGATACAAATTAAATGTATCTCAATTTAGACTATGGGTGGCACAATATAATGGAAAGGATGTTCCATGGTGGATTTGGATGAGTTCCAAAGTTGAGACATTGTGACGGATACTACAACAAAAAAGGCTAAGTATATGACTGTTATAGTAGCAGCAAAGGAGGGCATTTGTGTTAAGTAGTTTGTTATCAAATAGGTGTGGTTCAAAGTGGGCTAATACTATGAAGATATACTGTGTGACAATAATATCAACATATTTTGTGCTGAACGAACTAAAGGTCTCACCAAAGGACCAAATTTGTACAATGCCATCTCATTTGAGAATGAGTGATGCGTAGAGACGCAAATACATGCAAATACACACGGACCTAAAACTGTCAGATCCGGAGATTATGTTAACCACTAGCAATAGCGTATATGCAACACAAGAAAGCCATAAGTGTTCAATACGCAAAGTTTTTCAAACTAGATTATTGACTCTAGTGCAAGTGGGAGACTGAAGGGAATATGCCCGAGAGGCAATAATAAAGTGGTTATTATCTTATTCCATGTTTATGATAAATGTTTATTTTGCATGCTATAATTGTATTGATGGGAAACATCAATACATGTGTGTTTAATAAACAAAAAGGGTTCCTAGTTATGCCTCTCTTATAGACTAGCTCGTTGATTAACAAGATGATCAAGGTTTCCTGATCATGGACATTAGATGTTGTTAATAACGAGGTCACAACATTGGTGGAATGATGTGATGAACATTCATCCGAAGTATAGCATTACGATCAAGTCATTATTTTTATATTCCTATAACATCATACGAAGTAATCTTTATCCTTAGACCATGAGATCATGTTAATCGCTAACACCGGAAGAGTGTCTTGAGGCTATAACATCAAACGTCACACCTTAACAGGGTGACTATAAAGATGGGTTTAGTGCTACGAAGGTGTTATGTTGAGGCTCATGGATCAAGAGTGGAATTTGTCAATCCCGATGACGGATAGATATACTCTAGGCCCTCTCGGTGATATCACATTAAGATAGCTTGCAAGCAAGTGATGTGATCACTAGAATGTTATATCATGGGAACGAGAAAAGAGTGCATGTCAGCAACGAGATCAAACTAGGTATGGAGATACCGATGATCGAATCTCGGACATGTAATATATCGCGAGACAAAGGGATTTAGTTACTAGCGTTAAAGGTTCTCACGATCACAGAAGTCATCGTTGAATGTGTAGGAGTCAGTATGGATCTCCAGGTCCCGCTTCTGATTATTGATCTGAGAGGGGTCTCGATCATGTCTGCATTATTCACGAACCGTAGGGTTACACACTTAAGGGATACCGACACCATTTGGAGCAAATATGTTTCATATAAAGATTTAAGAAAGCGCTGGAATTATTTCAATGGACACCAAAACTGTTTCGGGTGAAATTGCTGAAATTGGTTCTGCATGTAATATTGAAATGTTACAGGGGTTTTTATGTGAATGTTTATTAATTAAAGTAATTAACAAAATTCTGAATAAAAATAATAAAAGAGTTTTATTAAATGAGAGAGCATTAAATTTGGAGAAATTTAATGCATTTAAAGTGGAGACTTTAAAAGAGAATGTGAAGGGGCATTTTAATGTGGAGGGGTTACCACCACATGAATGGGGAGGTGAGGAGTCACCCCCCCATGCGCCGGCCATGGAGAGAGGGGCACCCCCCTCCTCCTATAAAAGGCCCCCCTCACTCCCCTTCTTCCTCACACCTCCTTGTGAAGGATCTCTCTCCCCCTCTAGTATTATTTCCCATGGTCTCGGATTAGCGAGATACATGTTCCCGGTGGCTTTATCTGGAAAGGAGTTGCTGCTTCCGCTGCTTTGCTGGAGCGAGGGACGGAGGTTGTTACTGTACCGGACGTGTGTGCGGTCACGGATGCACCGCTGCTTTGCGGTGCTGGACTTGGTGGTGCTGGAGCTGGATCTAAAGGACGTGTTGGAGTCAGACCTGCTCGGACTTCCTCACGATCTTGAGATCGGCAAGTGTACGACTACATCAACCACGAGTTCCTACTCGTTAACAAAACTCATTGTCTTCGAGGGTAAGTTCTCGTTGGATGTATCTCCACCCGTTGCTTTGTACCTAGTAGATAGATCTTGGCGTGTAGTTCACACCGTAGGAAATTTTTTGTTTTATATGCTGCGGACCCAACACACCACCACCCATAAAATGGCCGATGCTTCGTCCTCCAGCACGGCGGTGACAACAACGAAAACCCCTACAGTGGCGGATAAGGAGAACTTCTGCGGGATCTGGATCCCCTACGTCCTTGATGATGACAAGCTCCGCTTCATCAAGAAGGAAGGCCTCCATCTTTGGCGATCGCGGCAGCGCTTTTGGCCAAACCACACCCCAATGCCGACAGCGCGCCGACTGCACCCACCTCGACAGAGGTTTGAGTTTTCCTCCCTCAGGTTTCTTTTCTGAGGTCATAGATCACTACGGAGTTCAACTCCACAATCTCCCCCGAAACTCAATTTTAGAAATGAGTGCTTATGCATCTTTGTGTGAGGGGTATCTCGGCATTAGACCGAGTCTTGTTCTATTCTGGTACTATTTCAGTACCCAGAGAAATTCCATCACTTCCGGTAATCCTTATATTACCGGAACTCTTAGCTTTTCTATTAGGAGAGAACGAGTCTATCCTAGGATTAAAGCTAGCGAGTCCGTGAAGAAATGGCCATCCATGTTCTTTTATCATAAGGACAGACCGGCTCCCAGCAAAGCAACCACTTTGCCGCCTTTCGTCGATGGCGCTGCCATGCCCCAAGAGTCCTAGAATGCAGAGGATCCAGCTCTCACCGATGATCTGCTTCTTGCCAAGAGGCGGATCGATTATTTGATGAAGCACAAGGGTCCGAAAGGATACAACTTAATTCACTACTGGCTGGCACGTCAGATCCAACCTCTCCAACATCATGGTGATCGGCTCATGCATTCAATTACCAAGAGCAAGACGGATTCTCTCCAGATTGCTCAAGATCATATTCGGACAAGGACTACGAGTCCCAGATCAGATGGTTGATCAAAGAGCAGACCGAGAGGAAGATTCCGGATCTTTCCTTGGACATGTATACGGCTGATGATCCCTTGACACCAGTAAGTTTTCCAGAAATTACTCGAATATGTGTTCATCCATACTTTGTTACATGCTTTTTGCAATACTGAGGTAATTCTTCTTTCATCTTGCTGACCTCCCCGAGTTGGAGCTTGCTCCTCTTGAGGGATATCCTCCTGAGATCTCTCTGGATGATGGAGAACTAGTAGCACCGTTGGAGGCACTTACCCGAAAGCGTAAGACTTCGACAGTTACTATTGGTACAAAAGAAGTGCCCGTTGTGAAGAGGTACCTTTCCTCATAAGGTCTTTGTATTTTATCTCTCATTCTTTCTGAAGCATAATGATCTTGTACCGTCACTTCTTTAGAGCTAAACAGCTTACCAAGGGCAAAGGGAAGGGAATCCCGGCAAAGCCTCTGCGACAGTCAAATTTAAATTTGACTTCGTCTGCTTCTCCATCTCCGAATCCTACCCCAAAGCCTTCTATAGCACCGGAGGTTACTTCACCTCCTCATGCTACAGAAGATCCGACTCAGCATTCTGAGCCAGCGAACCTTGGTTAACGGACCGACATCACCATGGGTGACTCGGCAATTGATAAGGGTGAACCCTCAAAGGGTAATGATCCCTCGGCAGAGGTTTTTGCAGATAACCTTCTTAGTAATCCTCGTATTGCCAAACTTGGCACTACTCGGAAAACTGCAGAAGAGATCCAAAAGTCGGCCTAGTAATGCTTGGAGAGCCGGAACATTAATGTCGAGGAAGAGGCACAAGAAGCCGAGGACATTAAGTTATCCGAGCTTCTTGACCAAGTTCGTCTTCGCGACGAAAAGCTAAAGGCTGGCGTGGATCCGCCACCACCAGTGATCCCGCTGACTCTCACTGAGAAGGTTTCTTCTGAGGTGAACATGAGTCTAAGCAAGCTGACCCATGAGCATTATATAAGTCGGAATTTGACTTTCTCTTTTACTTTATTTCATATCATAACCTCTATCCCCCAAGTATGAAGTTGGATAGGAAATCCGGATTTATGCTTTCACAAGATGCCAAAGAACGAACTAGTGTAGCCCCCAAGGCTCGTGCTGATATTTAACTTAGTTAAAATATTAGCCCGAGTCTTCAGTAGACTTTTGACTCTGGGTATTATTCTGACTTACAGAAAGTTAATGCTTATAACAAGGAATTATTAAAGAATATTTGCAATAAGCGGAGAGAGATCAGAGCTCTTTGCCTTGAAAATGCTCAACTAAAGATTTCCAAGGATAAGGCCGGAGGTAATCATTTCAGTCCTTCTCCTTGCTTTTTTGCTTTCATAGTCAAATTCTTATTCGACTGTTTTCTTTTGCTTATAGAACTGGTCAAATAGTCATGCAAAGTATCTAAAAACCCTGGAGGTGGAGAACGCCGACTTAAGGCGAGAGCTAGAAAAGCTTAAGGTAGATCATGAGCGCATTATTAACAATGTTCTTGAATCATCCAACATGGCCATCGAGGAACGTGATCGCAAAATTGCTATCTAGGGTAAGAAAATCACGGATCTCATAGACGAGTTGACTAGAGAGAAGGACATCACCCAAGTGCTCCGGGCTGAACTCTAGAGTCTTAGGACGGAGAAGACCAAAGTTGATGATGTAATCTTCGGTAATTTTCCTATCTCTGACTCTTCATTCTTCCAAATCCAGGAGTTCGGATTTTTTTACCTTTGCTTTATATACGTAGGTCCTCTAAATTTGCTGGATTCTTCTTCTTCCGAGTCTCGTACCAGACCGCTTAAAGAAGTTCGAGATCTGCGATATTTTCAGCATAGCAAGTCTCAGGCTCTCAGCATCCTACAGTATTGTCATAACAACTTCTTGTCCAGTTGTCGCACTGAATTATGATCAGGTTCATGTTCCTAGGAGACCATACCCATCAGATCCTACTTGTAATAGAATGAATGACTCTTCTGATAGACAAGTAGTATATGCTTGAGATAATAACATGACAATAACAACAATTCATACATTTTGAAGAATAATGGAGCTACTGAAGAATCAACACAGAAATACTTTTCCAGATGAAGCAGAAGCTGAGTACAGACGCTGAGGTCAAGGTCCAAGCCCAGTCTGACCTTGATCTAGCAAATCCTAACACAACAGCCCAGTCTGATGAACTCCTATGGTGGTCTACGAGGTAGAATCATAAGAACTCCTAGATAGGAAGCACAAAGATTTGGAAATCGTGGAGGTGGCGTTACCAGGTAGGGCGATGGCGGGAGGAGCGCGGTGACGTTGGCATCATGGAGGTGGACCTAGAGAGGCAGACCTTGCGCCGCCGGAAGGGCTGGAGGTGGACCTAGAGCGGCAGACTGTGCACCGCCGCCGGATGGGACAGGTAGCTTCTGCCGCAGCCCCGTCAGTCGCCGCCCCGCACAGACCTTTCACCGCCAGTTGCCGCCCTGCTGGTCGCAGACCTTGCACCGCTAGTCGCTGCCTCGCCAGTCGCCGCCTCGCCAGACGCCGCCCCGCCTGTTTGTCGCTAGGGTTGGCAAGTGTCGAGACGCCTCTCGTCTATCGGGTTGGAAACAAACTGACGCTCGCACGTCCGTCGTGTTTTCGCCTATAAATGGGCTGGAAACAATTCGGAGGCAAAAATAGCCAACCAAGTGCTAATACTAGTGTCGGGATATAATCTAATGGGATCCAACTAAAATGGTTGTTTTGGGCTAAATTACAGTGAAACAAGCAGGGCCTAAGGAGTTGTATAGCTCCCGGCAGGCGATCATGTTGTTGGTTACCGCATCTCACATCTTCTATGTTTGTAGTATGACGATGTTGGAGTCGCCATATATCATTAGGCGCGTGGTGCCGTAGGCTTTGGCCATATGCATTCCATGGATTAGTGCCTCATACTCAACTTCATTCTTGGAGGCTCAGAATTTCATGCTCATGACATACTTCATCTTGTCCCCTTGTGGTGATGTCAGGATGACACTAGCACATACGCCTTCAGCACGTTTGGAGTTATCGAAGTGCATGGTCTAGGCACTCGACATGTCTGGGGGACTCGGTGCTTGGAGCTCTATCTAGTGAACTATGAAGTCAGAGAGTACCTGGGATTTTATTATCATTCGTCCCTCGTAGGTGATGTCCCGTGGAGACAGTTGAATTCCCCAAAGGGTGACTCTACCTGTCACTTTTGGGTTGTTGAGGATGTGGGACAGTGGTGCATCGTTGACCACTATTATCGGGTGCTCTAGGAAGTAATGGCACAACTGACATGATGTCATAAAAAGACGCCATATGCTAGCTTCTGGTAGTGCGGGTACCGCTGTTTGACCACAGTGAGGACCTCGCTGAGGTAGTACACGGGTCGTTGCACCCCGTGGATATTGCCTTCTTCCGTGCGCTCTACGATGAGCACGGTACTCACTACCTGGTTGGTGGCGTGATTTATAACATCATTGGTTCCCTTTCGTGGGGAGTGACTAGAACCGGTGAAGTGGACAATAAGCGCTTGAGATCCTTGAAAGCTGCTTGTGCCTCCATGGTCCACTCAAACCTGTATGATTTGCGGAGCAGCTGATAGAACGATAGTGCTTTTTATCCCATACTGCCGATGAATCGGCTGAGTGCTGCTATGCGCCCTGCCAGTTGTTGGATTCCCTTGAGGTTTGTCAGCTTATTCATTGATAGAATCGCCTTTATCTTCTTCAGGTTAGCTTTGATTCCCCATGCTAAGATGAGGTACCCAAGGAGTGGACCTGCTGTGACAACAAACACGAACTCGAGAGGATTCAGCTTGATTTGGAAATGGTCGAGGTTGTCAAATGTCTCGTGGGGGTCACCGATGAGGGTGGATCCCTCCTTAGTTTTGACGACAACGCTGTCCACATAGACATGGATGTTCTTGACAATTTGTTCCTTGAGGCAGGATTGCATGCACCTATCATAGGTGGCACCCGCGTTCTTTAGCCCAAAGGGCATGGTGTTGTATAAGTAGATATCGTATGGCGGGATGAACAAAGTTTTCTCCCGATCCTCAACTTTCATCCTGATGTGGTTATAGCCTGAGTAGGCATCAAGGAAAGAGAGGCGCTTGCATCCTACGGTGGAGTCGATAATTTGGTCGATTCGGGGCAGGGGAAGTGTTCCTTTGGGCAGTGCTTGCTTAGGGAGATGTAGTCCATGCACATGTGAAGTAATTATCAGTGTCCTTCTTCGGGACCAGCATGAGGTTAGCTACCCAGGTGCTTTCTTTGATCTCTCGGATGAAGTCCTCTTCGAGTAGTCTGTTGACTTTCTCGCCAATGGTTTTGCGCTTTGGCTCCGAGAAACGGTGTATTGACCGTATTACCGGTTTAGCATCCGTATAGATGTTGAGTGCATGACTGGGGACACCTAGCTATTAGCTGGACACCAGGTGAAGATCTCCTAGTGCTCACGGAGGAATTTGACAAGCGCGAGTTCCTATGCATAACTCAACATTGTTGATATGAGGGTCGTCTTTGTGGGGTTCGTTGGGTGGACCCGAACCTCCTTTTATTGCTATTTGAGTCGAAGGATTGCTCGGGTGCGTTTCCTTGAGTAGAGGGAGGAAGACTGTGTTCTTTCAACTCCTTCTCCTGTGTGAGCTCCTCTTGCATCCTGAATGACTACGAGAACCTACTGAAGTCCCTGAAACAATTATCAGAGCGCGTGAAGCTTCCACGAATGGTGATGACACCATTGGGTCCTGGCATATTCATCATGAGGTAGGCAAAGTGAGGCACTGCTAGGAATCGTGCGAATGCAACTCGCCCAAGTATGACATGGTACTTTGATGGCCGGTCGACTACTTTGAAGTCAAGTTTTCTCGCGCCTGAAGTTGTCAGGCTTGCCAAGATCACGTCCAAAGTGATTTTTCCTAGAGGGAGAACTGGTTTCCCTAGGACAATGCCATGGAAGGTGGTGTAGATTTCTCGAGGCTAGACAGAGATACATTCATTGCGCGTAAGGTGCTCGAAGTAGAATTACCCTCATTACCAGAAGCTAGTGTACGGCGTATACATGTCCGCCAAGAAACTGGGCGCCCATGGAACGCAAGCCTGCTTCGCCCCTTTTACACTTGAAGAAGTGTATGTATCTTACCTTTATGTAATGAACAAGCATGGGAGCCTCGACACAGTCTCGGGGACTCCACAATAAATTAGCAAGTCATGCCACACAATTTGGTTTTTCTAGCTGCATTATTCTAACCCCGAAGCCGGCGATCCGTCTCGGGGAATCGCCGGTTGGCCCAGACGGCCGTGCAATCCACACAACAAAGTACTGTACGCAGCTCCTAGGGCTTCCTCTTCGGTTCCGGCTGCAGACCGCAAGCCGGCTGACAGATCCAATAAGAGCAGAACGCTCGAAGACCCTTACACGAAAAAGCTACAAGGAAAACAAAGACGTCTGGATGTTCTGGTTGCGCTCGCTCGCCCAAGGCCAATGATCCAAACCCAAAGTATCATGCAGTACGCCTACTAATCTACCCCTTCGACTCCAGCTCGAAGCCGGCAAGGGCACAACATCAAATTGGCTAATGCTCACTAAGAAAAGGGCAAATTCATTGGCTTCGTGCGAAACGGCAAAATTTCAAGACTAGTGAATCTCAGATTACAATTCAACTTGCATCTGTCTAACTAGGCAAACAACTTGTTTGTTTTTTGATCTTTGCATGAGCCAAAGTTCCACGACGAACACTCAAGCTGAAGGCTAGTAGCTTGTAGGTGGCAATAGAGCAGGTCAAGGAGATTCGACCTGGCTGTATCCTCCAGCCAGCCCGAACCTCGAGGAATACACCCTGTGGGTGCGCTTGCACGCCCCCACATAGAAACCTGCAAATAGACAACAACATAAAGGAGCTTTGACCCAGCTGTATTCTCCAGCCAGCCTGAACCTCGGGGATTACACCCTGTGGGTCTGCTCGCACGCCCCCACACAGAAACAAGCATGCAGCAGATGCAAAACAGAAAGTGCAAATGAAAAAGCATGCGCAAGTATACAAGGGGAGGCGATGCTCCCACGAGAGTTCAGTAATAGAATAGAGACAATTGTTCAACAAACACAAAAGCACAAGTTCTTCATACACAAATACTCCCGGCATACTGGGGATCAAGCTGACTAGTTGGCAGAGGGACCAGAGACGTTGGCTGCTAGAGGCGACGTCAGCTGAGGCGGTCTGGGGCGCAGCCGGGGCCTCAGTGCACGGTGTAACCGGACTATGGTGATACGGCTTCGTGCCAGCCGGGTCGCTGAAGTCCCGGTCCAACGCGACGAAGCTCCTGATCTTCATGCCATAGGAGCGGATGTCAGGAACCTCGGCACAAAGCTGGTCATAGCTGGTCGCTTGGTGATATCCGTGGGAAAGGCTCTGCAGATCCACGTCTGGGTACCAGGACTTCAGTAGCGCCAGTACCATCTCCGTGCCGCCACAAGCCGCCCACTCCCGAGCCATGTTCATGAGGTCCGGAGCACCCCAAAGCCGCTCAGCCAAGGCGTCCATGGTGGCCGGCTGGGCGGTGTCAGGCCAGACATAGTCGTAGACCTCGAGAGCGGCGACATGAAGCCGGTTCGCCTCCTCGCTGACAACCGCCACCAGCTTCCCCGGGTGGAGATCCTGCTCCGTATCTGTCTCGAGAATGCGGGCCAGCGCCTGATCAGTCGCCTCAGGATACTGAGCTGCACCCGGGAAAAGAGATAATAATCAATGTTGGCTACAGAAGGCAAAACTGCAATATTGGCCTAGATTGAGAGCACTTACTGACGACAATCTCGGCGATCTGGCAGAGCTCCCCCAGCGCCGCTGCCTCCTTGGCCTTGGTGACCATGAGAGCGTCCTCGTAGGTGGCATAGAGCACCTCCAAGTTCTTCAGCGCCTCGGTTCGGGTGTCCGCCACCTTCTTGGCTTGGCCGGCCTTGATCTCCATCTGCTGCTGATGCGCAGCCAACTAGGCGATCTGGTCCTGGTGAGCCCTGTTGGACTCCTCCAGCCGGGCCACCTCCCCTGTCAGCCGAGCCACCTCGCGGTCCCTGTCCGCCAGCAGAGCTACAGGAGGGTAACCAATGTTCAACAAGAAGCGCGAGAAATCGCGCAATCGGGAAGACACGACAGAGCAAGCAATCTTACGACCTAGGTCCCTCGAGGTCTTGGCAGCGTCGACAAGAGCCCTCTATGTAAAAGAGAGAAGTAAGAATCAAGAGAACCGACTGCGACGCGAGACGGAAAAAAAACAACATCAAAATCGGCAAAAGGACACATACCTCGACGGAGGCCCCCAGCTCCTTGGCCTGGCCAAGCCCCTACTCCAGCGCCTCCACCAGCTGGCGGTCCTGGCCGATAGCCAAGGGCGCCATCCCCGACAATTGCACCAAGGCGGTGTCCAACGACAGGGCAGCCCGAGCCGGCGTCCAGTCGGTGACCTGGAGCTCATCGTCACTCCCCCGAGCTGTAGAGGGCCCACCCACCGGTTGGATGGGGACCTCTGGTGGTGGCACCTCCACCGGCTCCTCCACCCAGTAGGCGCCAGGGTCAATGCCCGCTGTCGGGCCAGAGGACGGCGCGGCCGCACCACTACACCTAGGCAGGAGAGCCTCGGCAAGGCGGGAGACAGCACCGGCCCAGTGCAGCGTCACGGGCGCAGCCGGTGGCACCACCTCCGCCGCATCCGCATCGACCCCGAAGGTGCTGCCTCGGGCGTTGCAGCCAGCGCAGCCGACGCACCTCCATCGCCTCGCGGTGGCGACGATTGCAGAGCCGGGCAAAGCCATCGCCTCGCTGCAGGAAAGACAAGGGCGAACTAAGAAAGTGCGAGCCCATCAGTACAAGTATCTAAGAAGTAAAGGAGCACCTACCCGGCGATGCTCGGCATGGTGGCCCGTGGCTCTGGGGCGGTGTCTCTTCTTGGCGGCACCCCTAGCTGGCGAAGCGCTGGTCGAGGCGGCGTGCTTCCCCCTGGCCTTGGGCGTGGCGGCCACAGCCAGGTCCACATCCTCACCATGTGCGACTGTTCCAACATAAGCAAAATATCAAGTTCGCGGCTAGAGCGCAGCGGGAGCAAAGCAGACAAGGACAAGGAAAAAACTCTCACTGGGTGGGAACTCGCAGCCCTTGTCGGCCCGCATGGGGAACCGCTCCGGCTCCACCGACGGAGCCTTTGCAGGCTTGTGGTCCACAACGAAGTTGGGGAGCTCATTGTCCCCCATGCTTTCCTCTGCTAGCTGCGCCATAAAAAGCTACTCAACAAGGGGAGATAAGAGGCACGAAACAGGAATCCCTCGGGAAAATCCACCCGAAAAAGAGGAGAAAAACATACCTTCGGCGGAAGACAGCCACGGTGGTACAGCCGGCAGGAGAACTCCCGGTCCTCCTCTAGGGCCTTCTTCGAGATGGTGGCAAGCCACTCGCGGAGGGCAGCATACGGCACGTCTAGCCGGGATACCCGGGTTGGATCTAGATGGCGAGAGAGCTGGCACATCTTGTGCGACCGGTGCTGCAGCGGGAGCACGCGACTCGCCATCCAGGACAACAGAATGTCCCGGTAAGTGAGCCCCTCCTTCTCCACGAGGACCGCCAGCTGGGCGGCCATCTGGTCGATGTCGCCCTGGGCGCCCAAGTGCTGGACGCTCCAGGCCTTCTAGGTGGAAGGGACATTGGCGATGACCGGAATCTTGATCCAGTCCACCTCGGTGGTGTTGCGCACGTAGAAATATGAGCACTTCCACTGCTTGATGGTGTCTGGGAGCTCTAGGCGCGGCATCACCGCCGGTGGCCGCTGGTAGATGGCGCAGCAGCCCGTCTCCGTCAGCGGGCTGCCCTTCCCCACCACCTGGACTTTGAAGTAGAAAAAATTCAAAAAATTCGTGGCGTCGGGGTGGCCGCAAAGATATGCCTCGTAGTAGGCCACGTGATGCGTCAGCATTGCCACGGCATTGGCTCCGAGGTGGTGGAGCTGGAGGTCAAAGGAGACGAGCATCTCCAAGACGAACCGGCTCAGTGGCAGCCCAAGGCCGTGAGTGAAGTGGGCGAGGAAGATGACGACCTCGCCGGGCTGAGGGTTAGGCACCCGCTCCCCCTCCGGCGTGAGGCGGTGCTTCACCAGGCGCTCCTACGGCAGGAACCTCCCCCGCCGGTACATCCACACCAGCTCCTCAGTGACATAAGAGCTACACCACCTACCGGCGATGTCCGGCAGCATGTTGTTGGGCAAGGTAGCCGTGTTGGAAGTGCGGGGACCCGTTGTCGCGGCAAGAGAAGAGCGCCGCCGGCGACCAAGAAGTGGCTTCGCAAGAAAGCAGAAGAAGGCTAGGGCGCAATGGAGGGCAAGAGCAACAGGCGCAGGAAGAAGATGTGGGGAGACCCTGGTTCCTGGCACCCCTATTTATCAGAGAAAAAGAACTACGGCGGTTTTCCTCCCTCTCTGCCACGTGGTAAGCAACTACCCCACCCCCACGCGACGGTTCGGGGCAGACCATGTGCGCCTGCGCAAGATGCATAGAATATCTCGCATGCATTACTACGGGAGTCAAACCACGCCCATGATCTCCAAGAAACCGCAATGATGAAGGCGTGCGCGCAGTTACCAAAAACTGCCGCGATAGGCCAAGAGGTCAAACGGATGCGACGCGCGCCAGAAATGATAGGCGCGGCTGACGCGAGCAGCGACATCAGCAAACTGGCGATCCCTCTCCCGACCGGGTGCGGCAGCCGGTCCGGAAGATCACCGCTCACACCCTGTGGGTGGGGCCATCGGCTCTGTAGCCAGTAAACCCTAGCCGGTAAACAGCGAAGAATCTCAAGCCGGTACCCGACAAATGCTATGAGACAAAAGAAAAACGACAAGGCCCCTGCATCATCAATCATTTCAAATCAGCAGACAAGAACTTCTCTACGGGGCGAAGTCCTAACACACTCGGGGACTTGTGTCGGGGGGATGACCCCCGGGTAGGCCAAGACAGGACCAACCGACCAGCTCCAAGGAGCTCTAGCCGCTGAACCTATAACAAGGAACCACAGCCAGGTGGAATTCTCCACCCGGTTCGCATCCAAGTTTCCCCGGCTGGCCCATCTAGCCGGGTGGCCAGAAGAACCGGTTGGGAGGCTGCTCCTAGCAGTCGCCTCGGATCCGCTGGCCATGGTACGGTGGGGATGACGCTCCCCGCTAAGCACACCCTTGACCGGACAGGCTGGCTCGCCTGGCCGGCGCTACCAGACAAAAGTGCCAAAGCTAGAGGCTCACGAAGAAAGCAAGGGTTGACGAGTAAAGCTCCGGCTTACGCATAAAGAGCCGGCTGATGGAGAAAGAGCCGGTTGACGAGTAAAGCAAGGGCACTGGACGCTATAGCACTGTCCTTCCCTATACTGGAGGCTTGACTGGACCCGGGCCTACCATTTGGCCCTGTCCAGCCGGCCCACTTTGTAAGGCCCAAATCTAAATAGTAAACCCTAGAACCCATCTTGTAAACAGCCTCCTCAACCAGTATATAAGGGGGGCAGTGCTAGGGTTCTAGGTAGACAATTACAAGTTAGAAGTTCTCCACATTGGACAAATTGAGTAGTTCCTTCTTCTTCCTCTAGCAAGGAGTAGCCAGGAAAACAGCTCAAGGAGCTTCTGTATTGGGCGTTCGCCCCTTGATAGTAAATCCTTGCAGGAGTAGGAGCTTTACCTTGCTAAGAGGGCTCTGAACCTAGGTATATCGCTATGTTTGCAGTATCTGTGCCCAACCCGTTGCGAGTAGCCAACGATAGCATCCTAATTGTCCCCTTCATGCCATCCCCGATGGCACTGCCGTGTTCCACACCACGACAACTCAATAGGGCTAAAACGTTCTCGGGGATGTAGGATACACGTCTAGCATGATATTATTATTATTCATAATTAGGATAATCTACTTCTTGTGTCATGATGTGTGTGGAGAGAGCTCCATAATAAGATGTTCACTACAAGGCTCGTAGTCACTTTGTTCAGCCAAGAATGAGGTCACCTCTAAATAACCACTGCAATGTCCGAGAGCAATCACCCATACAGACCACCGCAATTAAAAGTCTTCCTATGGATATCGTAATTAGCTTAGGGAATCTCTCTTTATCCTCCTTTGACCGTGCAGGTTGCTAGCCGGTGCCATTTAGTCACGATAGCTTTCTAGGGCACGCTTCCAAACACGTCCAAAGGATTTCACCCTCTTCTTTAGTCCCAAAGGCAAATGATATGTGGCCGACTACACATACCATCTAAAGAGAGAGATCAACCACACATCATAAATCTATCTTTAATGATATGTGGCCGACTAGTAAGTCATACGGACACAAGAATAGATCATCTTTAATTCAATTTCATAATAGTGCTAGGGTTTATCCATCTCCCCAAGAATGAGGGTAAACTACTCACGCATGGCAGTAATCAATGAAATCATCATAATCAAATAGATGGGTAAAAGTATGGAGATAAATCTAGTGCAAACCACAATTGAATCTGGAATTACCACAAGATCTAATGAATGAAAAATGGGGGTAATAGTGCTGATGGTGATGCAACGGTTGATGATGAAGGGATGATGCAATGTCCTCTGATGATCCGTGAAGTAGTAGAGATTTTCCCTTCTCCAAGTTCCTCCTTCAGATTCCTTTCTGGTGTGGTTTTTCGTGGTTCAAGGTTGTTGTGAATGTTATATCTTTGATCCATCTTTGCCAGGAGAAAGTATTTGATGAGGCGAACGTGCTACCACGTGGTACGGGCATACGGTACGGGTGGGTTCCACCCGTACCACTGGTCGTTATCACTGTTGAGGCCTTCCTTGTGTTTTATATTCTCCCAGGTGCGAAGGTAAATCAATAAAATGACTTATATCACTTAAAAATATCATATTATAACATAATATGAAAGTTCCAATTGATATGTTTATAAGAGACTCAGAAATTCAGGATCATGTTGAAACAAGGACAAAAGGTGCACGCAAACACTGTAAAATACAAAAATCCCTAATCTACTTATGCGAAAATGAAAGGCAAATATGCTTCAGTTTTGGAATCATCAACTCCCCCAAGCTAGACTCTTGCTCGTCCCCGAGCAAGATGGTGGCTTATGGACAAGATCATTATGTTCATGAGGCACGAGTCATTACAATAAAGGGATTTCTATTTCCGTGCCCTCGGTTCCTTAGTTGTACTCAGTTTTCCCTAGCCGCTTAACTTTTTCCTCCCTTTTGCCCATCTCCTTGTACGAAACTCTCACACAGTCTGAAACTCGTCGTCCGTCAGCCTTGCTGTTACGTGCTGACAAGTGGGGCCACGTTCAGTCAGGTCCCGTAGTGGACTCTTGTCGTTATGTGCTGACAAGTGGGGCCATGTTCTATCGGGTCCAGTAGTGGACCCTTGCCTTACATGCTGACAAGTGGGGCCGTGTTCAGTCAGTTCCCGTAGTGGACACCTCTCTCCACTTATCCAGATCAGCATGGGACCCACATCTTATCCACGTGATCGCCGGACCCATAGCTTACCTAGGTTGGCGTTGCAAGATGGGACCCCGAGCCAGCCCCGCGCTCACGCCCGTGTCGTTACCCCCTTTCTTCTTCTTCTCTAGTGACGGCAGCCCTTTGTCTAGCTTCACTTCGGCCTCCCGTTCGTCCTGGCCGCAGTATGGTGTCGTCCCATTGACCTGTATGAAGGATGAAAATGGAAACCATGCGCTTGATGTGGACAATCAATTGGCGCAACTCGGGACCTCAATTGGGAGCGCACTTGCTATGGAGAATGCGGGCAGCGGGTCGTTATGATGATTTAATTGGTTTATCGAGTTAATGTCTCTACTGCAATCAAGTGAATCTATGAGGTGAAAGTTAAACTTTGAGATCTAGGGAGATGGATGTATAAGAAATAAGAGAATGACACAACTCTTGAACACTTTCAAATTAAAAAATTATACAACTCTTAATGTAAAAGAGTGTTTATAATTGACACAACTCTTGAACACTTTCAAATTACAATTTGGACATGATAATGTTGTCCTAGGAAAATCTTGAGAGTTTACCATTTTTAGACCGTGAAAAGTGATCCCTAAACTAAAATCTTTATGCCTCGTGCATATACGAAATATAGACCTTGGAACACTGTGAAACCGCACTTAGGACATGATAATGTTGTGCTAAGAAAACCTTGAGAGTTTGTCATTTTCATGGAGTGAAATATTATGCATAAACTTGGATATACGAAAAGTATACACCTTTGATCACTGTGAAATCACACTTAATACGTGATAATGATGTGCTAACAAAATCTTGAGAGATTATCATTTTCATATAGTGAAATGTAATGCATAAACTTACTTATACGAAAATTATACACCTTTGAACTCTTTGAAATCGCACTTAGGACATGATAATGTTGTGCTAATAAAATCCTAATCATTTATCATTTCCATGGAGTGAAATATAATGCATAAACTTGCGTATACAAAAATTATAAACCTTTGAACACTGTAAAATCGCACTTAATACGTGATAATGATGTGCTAACAAAGTTTTGAGAGATTATCATTTTCTCCTCCATTTTCATAGAGTGGAATGTAATGCATAAACTTGCATATACGAAAATTATACACATTTGAACTCTTTGAAATCGCACTTAATACATGATAATGTTGTGCTAAGAAAATCATGAGAGATTATCATTTTCATAGAGTGGAATGTAATGCACAAACTTGCATATTTGAAAATTATACAACTTTGAACACTTTCCCTTCAAATTATATTCAAAATCATTTCTTTATGGAGTTAAAGTACCGGTGGCAAACTCGTTATTTTGCATGGATAGAGGGGTGTCGCTGACAGATATAGGGGTTACCCTGTCTGCTAGATCACAGAGGATCAACGGTTGGTAGGCACGATCCGTGTGACAAGTATCTCAACCAACCAGAGCATAGCAGCCAAGATGAGCACATGTGTGAGAGTTTGTGACTAAGAGAGAGGGGAAAACTGAGTAGAACTTAAAAACCAAGGGGGAAACCGGGTAAAACTTAAAAACCAAGGGCAAAACTAACAAAGGGATTCAAATAGAAAATAGAAAGAGATTTAAAAAAGGGAAATGCTCCTTTTATACAATAAAATACATCTTGGCACACATCAAACTATTTGCAGTTCAAATATACACCAGTTTGACAATTATTGCCTCATTCAGACAAACTATGTATTGGGGAGGGATGTTTTGGGAAGAGGCTTGAGTAGAAAGCCATGAACCTTCATAGATAGTAGGTGATTTGAGAAGTGGTGATTTAGGTTAAAAATTGATTTCTATACATTTCTTATGGTGGCAGGTCACATAATAAGACTCCCTAGGTAGATGCCACTATGTTTTGATCTTTTTGAATTTGTTATGCATAAAATGACTCAATTAGTTAGCTAAAACACATTTGTTGACTCTCTATTGACCAGCCACCAGAGGGCAAAACTGAGTATATTGCACATGGTAGTGTTAGTACTGGAGGGAAAAACTGAGTACAACCAAACTGCCAGTGTTACACTCGAGGGTATAACTGAGCACAACTAAGTCGCTAGGGTTAGACACGAGGGAAAAAATGTGACTCACGGTACGCGTGTCGCGGTGCATGGGGCGGTAGTGGACACGTGTGGCCATGCACGGTGCAGTAGCGTACACGTCCCTTCCCTTATCCTTTAGTCTCACTCTCACTCATCACTCACTCGCTCACTCACGCGACCGTCTCCACTGTCCCATCACCTTCTTCAAACCCCCAATAAAACCCTAACCACGCCGGTGATGGAGAAGAATAGCGCAGTGGCCATTGTCACCTCCAAGGCCACCGACGAGGAGGCCCCTGTCCCTGTACAGGCCCCCGTCGAGGCATCGAAGGCAACCGCCATCCCCGTCCAGACCCCCGTCCCCGCTTCTACCGTAGCTGCCGGCGAGGAGGCCGCCGCCGGTCTTAGGCTGATCCCGCTCGGCTAGGACCCCTACAAGGAGGATGATTACATTAGGCTGGATAACCCCTACGACACCAGCATCGCCGACCCATGGTCGGAGGTAACTAGGGTTTTCTCCCCTTCCCTTGTTCTTCCTCCATTCCCATCGTTGGATGCTAGATATGGGGGTTGGGGAATAATCAGGGGATCTCAATCGGTTAATTTATGCAAATAATCTATCCCGATAATCAAGGTATCTCAATCATGTCCTTATTGCACTCTACTATTTTTTCCAATAGGAGGATAGCAGCGACGTCTGCAGTGACGACGAGTCTAAGGACACCAAGACTCATCAGGTGCTGAGGAGGCTGAAGTCCGGCCAGTACGACAACTTCTTCGCTGGCGACGTCTACAGGTGCCCCTTCTACACCACCAGGAGGCTCTGTGCCACCGACTTCAACTCCCTCATGAAGAATGCTGAGGATGTGAGGACCCACGGTGAGTCCGTGAACGTCCACGGCTTCAGAGCCAAGCACCAGGCACTCGGTCTTCACCTCTGCAACCTCCATAAGGTGGCCATCATGGAGGGTCGCATGCCCCAGATCAAGCCGAAGACGCCAAAGGTCAAGGGGCTGGGCAGCAAGAAGTGGAGGAGGCGCCAGAGGGAGGAGGCGGAGGCCCTCCTAGCAGCTAATGATCTTGTGTTGCTGCTGCTATAAAGCAGCTTCTTTTGTCTTGTCTGTGTTGAACTTGTCCGCTGCTACTGCTGAGCAGCCTAATTATCAAACATCGTTAAGTACCGTACAATATATATCCTATATTAGCTACTTTATCTACATTTGCTCTGTTTACTGAATTTATTTATGGTACTGGTTAGATTTGCTACTAGGTTGGGGGAAAACGAGGGTCAAAAGGAACAATGAATGAAGAGAGAAGCTGCTCTAGATTTGCTACCTTTTTGGGCAAAAAAACACAACTGTTAGCGAGAGAGAGGAGAAAAGACGCTCTTAAAAAGGTCAATCATAAAAATAACAAAAAGAAAAACTTCCAATTTAGGCGACAGGGCGCACGTAACCACCAAACGCGCCCCACATGGTCCCACACCACGTCCCCCATAACGCGTTCCTAATAAACCGGCCCCACGCAGTCCCACATGGCACGGCCCCACACGTCAGCATAACGTGTTCCTGACCAAATGGCCCCACGTGATCCCATTCCACGCGGCCCCACACATCAGCCAACAGTCAACCTAACGGCAGTTGCCGTTCGAGCTCTTAGATGAGTTTGCAAGAAGGAGAGGGACAAAAGTGAGGAAAAGTTAAGCGGCTGGAGAAAACTGGGTACAAGTAACGAACCAGGGGCATGGAAATATAAATCCCGACAATAAATGAGGTAGAAATTGAAACAGGAATACAATATCAGATGTAAAGTTACTTCAGGGGTATTATCATACCCTTACACATCACATGACTTAAAGGCTTCCACACCTTTTTGGTATCAATGAAGTTATAAGAAGCTTTTAGTGATTCAACATATCATAAAATTATAAGGTTAAAATTAGTTGAGCTTTTAACTTCAGTAATGAAGATTCATGATCATTATTTTTCTGTTTATCTTTTCTTCCGCCTTGTAATTCTTTTGATAGCTATTCTTTTATCTATTTAGTACAACCACATGATCATGCTCACTACTTTCAATGGCTTTTAAAACCCGTGACTATAATATGCTACCAAAATTCTTCTTTTTATAGTTTAATCAATACTTGTATTGGTGTGGAAGTCCCTAAAATCATGACAGTTGTACAAGTATCATAACACTCAACCTAATTCAATCATCTAATAGAATAATCATGAATCAAAAGATAACTTCAAATATCATATAGTCTCAAAATGTAGTGGATATAATTCTTTTCTCGAACAGAAGAGACATCAAAGATGATGTAGCTAATGCAAACTCTAGAATTGAAAACTATCATGTGTGCAGTAAAGTAAACACGCTAAAAACTGTAAGATAGATTACAAGGTGTTATAGATCTCCCCAAAGCTTGGACCAAGCCGGTGGGATCAAATAATACCTTGTGATTATTCGATACCGTTGCACTTTCCATGGTGAAGGGGTTTTGTTGGAGATAGCCGCACGAAGCTTCTTGTTCGTCTCTTCCAGGAAAAATATGCGACAAAGACACTTTTGTAGATCCAAACGCAAGAGGAACATCCCTTTAGCCATCCTATTCAGCATGTCATTGGGTTCCTTCTTTCTTTCAAGATCCAAGAGGCGTTTGCAGACATTATTCTATTTTGCGAAGACATTGTTCAGTTTTTGGAACATGAGGGCTGATGGGTACGTCCAGAAGATTGAACCCCCAATCCTCTTGTGGCTTCACGCTCATGCGCGCATTCTGGGTAATCTTATTTGTTGTAGAAGTATGTATCGTAGTCTCCTGGTAAGTTCTCGCATCAGTTCAGTTGGATTTCTTACGCTTTGGTGAAGAGTAGTTGGTGGCGATGAGCTTGAGTGACTCCGCGCATTCCTTCCCATGAGGTTTCTTTGCTTCTTCTTCGTCTTCAGGCTTCACCATAGCCAGATAATTCGGCTATTTCCATCCCCTCTTTGTTTGCTCCATGAAGGTCTCAAATTCCTCCTCCTCCTCATCATCAGAGTCATAAGCATACCACTTATTCTTCAGGCTTAGACCTTGAGCTTCACGGTCGTATGCTTCAATGGAGGAATCCTGGAAGCTATGCCATGAAGGGGCCATGAGGTTTAGAGGTTTTCCTTTGCCTAGAACTGGGTAGCGCATCAAGTAGATTGGATCTGCTGATATAAGAGGGAGTAAGACCTCTAGGGAGGCTTATTAAGGGTAGTAGTAGGGGAAAAATCATACTGGAAGGGATAGGGTTGGCCAAGAAAAGAATCCCAATAAATAAGAAAAGAAATAAGCAAAAAGGGAAGAAAACGCGGTCATAACAACCACTGGTATGGGTGGACGCCCGTATGGCGTGCCCGTACCATGTATTTTCCAAAAATCTGACATGCTGAAGGCGGTGAATAACCAACCGACTAAGTGGTACGGCGGGACCCACCCATACTGGTTATTACCGACTTCGGTCCCTTTTTTGATGGACACAAAGAATACGAGAATCGAACGAGAGAACGCAGAACTGGTAACGACCAGTGGTATAGGCGAATGTGCCCATATGGTCCAGTCATAGCGATATGTGAAAATCGAGCAAAGCTTACTGACGATTTAATGAGTAGTCGTACGAGCAGGTGTGGCCGTACCGCTCGCCCGTACCAACCTCGTGAAATCGACAATGGACTTAGAAAAGCAAGGGGAAACCAAAAATGCAAATAAAAACAACAAAAGGTCAACCAAAACAAAGATGTCTCAATGTTTCAAATATCTTGTTCATCGAGAGGGAAAGAGTTTATTCAGGTACCTTCATCTCCTTTTAGTTCTTGAAACAACTTTTTATTTTTCCCTTTAACAATGTTGGTCGCAAGAAATTGCAAAGAGAAATTGAAAATTTCCTTTTAGGAATTGTAGTTCCTGAGGGTATGCAAATGGATGACACTACCCTATGCGGATCAATCTCCTCAATGTCCATGGATGCTGCCACATATTCTTCCTTTCTTTGGAGAATCTTTAAATCAAATTCTTGCAAAACTAAAGTCCAATGGATCATTATTGGCTTAACGTCAGTCCTTTCAAGAATCTCTTTCAAGCCAATGCGATTAGTATGCACTCTTACTTTCGAGTCAATAATATAAGATCTAAACTTATCACAGGAGAAAAAATACCTTTTCAGCCATGGGGTAATTCTTTTGGGCACCGTTGAAGGTACGGCTAGCATGATGAATGATATTGAGTTCATCACCATCATAATGGCAAATAATTTCTCCAACAGATTCATGGCTAGCCTCACATAATAGATCAAAAGGTTTCTTCCAATTAGGTGTGTTTTATAACAGGAGCTTCAAGAAGGGCTTGTTTTAATATGTTGAAAGCAGCAATATAGTTTTCATAGAAATTAAAAGAAACATTCTTTTGAAGAAGGTTAGTGGTTTCATAGTTTTTGAGAAATTCTTAATGAATCTTCTGTAAAATCTAGCGTTGCCTAAGAAACTCCTAATAACTTTTATATCGCGAGGAGGGGAAGCCTTTCTATTGCTTCAATCTTTGCTTTATCAACTTTTATACCCTTATCTGAGATTTTGTGACCAAGCACTATACCTTCTTGACATCTCTGCAAAACTTTATGAATGTTATGAAGATAGTGATTAAATGAAGTTCCATAGACAGAAAAATTATCCATGAAAACTTCCATAATAATTTCAACATAATCATCGAATATAGCAGTCATACATCTTTGGAAGGTGGCCGGGGCATTGCAAAGACCAAAAGGCATATGACGATAAGCATATAAACCGAAAGGACAAATAAAGGTTGTTCTTAGTTGGTCATCGGGGTGAACATCAATTTGAGAAAAACCAGAATAACCATCTAGATAGCAGAAATCAGAATGCATAGCAAGACATTCTAGAGTTTAATCTGTAAACGATAAAGGGTAATGATCCTTTCTAGTTTCCTTGTTAAGTTTTCAATAATCAATACACATCTTGTGACCAACAACAGTTCTAGTAGGTATCATCTCATTCAACAACGATAAATCCACCTTTCTTAGGAACACAATGAATAGGACTTACCCATTCACTTTCCTCCACATGAAATAAGATCCCTGCATCTAATAAACAAATTACTTCCTTCCTTACCTCTTCCTTCATATGAGGTTTAAGTCGCCTCTGAAAGTATGCAACCGGCTGGGCTCCTTCTTCCATAAATATTCTATGGGTTGCTATCGAGGGACTAATCCCTTTCAAGTCACTCATCGAATATCTAAGAGCATTCCGATGCATACGGAGAACCATCATTAAGTTTTCCTCCTCTTTTTCTGCAAGGTTAGAACTTATAATAACGGGGAAATTATTAGTTCCATCAAGAAACCTATATTTTAATTCCTTGGGTAGGGTTTTGAGAATAGGAGGTGGAGGTGCCTCATATCCTTTCCTTATAGGTTCTTTGTACTTTTGATTCATCTCGGGATCCACCTCAGGTGTGGAGTCAAGATAATCATCCAATTCTAATTTTTCTTCGTCAAGGAGGATGTTGTTATTATCGACTAAACTTCTTGCCAAATCATCATCAGGAGTCTCAATAACTATTGAAGCAAGATTAACTGTATTACGTTCCTCTTCTTGCCCATACTCATAATCATCCAAATCCTCGATCGCCGACTTGTGGTCAAATTTGGAAAAATGAAAGTCTGTTTTCTCTTCACCAAACTTGAGAGATACAGTTTGTCTCTTGCGATCCATGTTTGCTCCTGCGGTGTTCAGAAAGGTTCTTCCAAAAATAATGGGACAATAAACATCAGTAGGCATATCGATAAGTACAAAATCAATGGGATACTTGTATGGTCCAATACATATTGGAACATCTCTAATTATTCCCATAGGCACTCTGAGTATCTTCTAATTTAGCCGGGATTAGTTCATTTTGGATTTTCAAATAAAAATTAAAGGGGATTACGTTAACAGCTATTCCAATGTGGTAGAGGCCATAATAGGAAGTTCCACCGAAAGTACAAGGAAGAATAGGTTTACCAACTTATTTAGCTTTTACATTTCCTTCAATGAACTGTGAAGCTTCGGTGTCTAGCTCTATCATGTTGCAATGTGCAAACATGGTTAAAATATCTTCCTTCGTTGGTTCTCGGTCTAATGTATACTTACTTTGTTAGTTTTTCTTGCTTGTGCATCTTCTTACAGCTTCTCAAGAACATCCTTTCTTCTTCGCGTTGATCTTCGAGCTCCTGAGCCATCATATGTTTTCTCATAGTCCTTGGAAAAGGAAGGGGTTCAACATATGGGGGTATATACCTTAATGTCTCAACATGAGCTGCAATTATTGGATCCTCTTATTCAGCTGACTTGGGTGGAGGAGTATATTGAAGCCAATCTTTCTTCGGGGCTTCAATGTGTTCTGCAAAAGACTAAAGGATTTGCAAAATAATATCATCATCAATTTGAAGTTCATCAGCAGTTTCCTTCACTTTATCGGATTCCTTATAAGTATTGAGACAATCGTATTCAATTTCCATACCTCCTTCGCCGCCTAAATCAAATCCCCATGTTTCTCTATTGCTGTGAATATGTTCTAGAAGTTCCCAAGCTTTAGTTATAGTTAGCTCCATAAAAGAGCCTCCAGAGTTTGTGTCAAGCTCATGTTTAATTTCTTGATGAAGTCCCCCATAGAAAATATGTAAAACATACCATTCACGTAAATCATGGTGGGGATATTTATTAAGTAGGGATTTATACCTTTTGAAGGCCCTTGCCAAGCCTTCACCTGGACGGTTCTTGAAGTTTGTGATCTCCCTTCTTACTTCATCTATCTTTACCTTGGGAAAGAATTGAAATACAAATTCTACTTTGATCTTCTCCCAGGTATCTATTTTCTCTGCAGGGTAAATTCTATACCAAGCTAAATAAGTGTTGGTTAGAGATTGGCTAAACAATTTATGTTTCAATTCATCATCAGAATAGCCTCTCAATTTAAGTGTCCAACATAACTTGGTAAAATACATTAAATGAGTGTAAGGATCCTCATCAAGATCATCCCCTGCATAAGTTTTCTCTTTAATAATAGCGATAAAGCAAGGGTAAAATCATATTCTAGTTCACTCCCACTCTGGAATTCTTTAGCAAGTCCTCTATTGAACTTCCCGAGGTGTTTAGCTGCATCAAGCTGATTCATCAGTCCGAGTGCAGTCGTGGTGCTTACCTGAAACTAGTAAACAACTTTAGTAAACCAATTAGTAGAATATTCAACTAAGAACAAAGACCAAAAGCGCTTAGCTCCTCGGCAACGGTGCCAAAAAATATCTTGATGACTGCAAGTGCACAGATTGATTGTAGCTAGTTTTGAAATAAGAGTATCGAACCCACAAAGAGCTATTTGGTTAAGGTATTAGTACCCCTCGTCAATGTCTACCAAAGGATACTTGTAAGACGCCTTTGATTTCAAGTAAAAGGGTGTTTGAAATGTTTTTGGTTGAATGCATAATACTAATTAAAACAAGTAAAAGAAAGCAAGTAACAAGAGTGTGTGAAACGTGGTTGAACTCAATAGGGCTAAAATGTTATCGGGGATGTAGGATACACCTCTAGCATGATATTATTATTCATAATTAGGACAATCTACTTCTTGTGTCGTGATGTGTGTGGAGAGAGATCCATAATAAGATGTTCACTACAAGGCTCGTAGGTAGTCACTTTGTTCATCCAAGAATGAGGTCACCTCTAAATAACCACTGCAATGTCTGAGAGCAATCACCCATACAGACCACCGCAATTAAGGGTCTTCCCATGGATATCGTAATTATCTTAGGGAATCTCTCTTTATCCTCTTTTGACCGTGCAGGTTGCTAGCTAGTGTTAATTAGTCACGATAGCTTTCCGGGGCATGCTTCCAAACACGTCCAAAGGATTTCACCCTCTTCTTTAGTCCCGAAGGCAAATGATATATGGCTGGCTACACATACCATCTAAAGAAACAGATCAACCACAAGAATAGATCATCTTTAAATTCATTTTCATAATAGTGCTAGGGTTTATCCATCTCCCCAAGAACGAGGGTAAATTACTCACACATGGAATCAATCAATGAAATCACCATAATCCAATGGATGGATAAAAGTATGGGGATAAATCTGGGCAAACCTCAATTGAATAGGGAATTACAACAAGATCTAGTCAATGAAAGATGGGGGTAATAGTGGTGATTGTCGTTGTATTGGGAATGACAGTACCTAAGCAGGTTAGATAGAGGTGTGGGGACTAGCAGGGAAGCTATCGACGACGTCATGAGCGGATTGGATACAAGCGTAGCTGGATGTGAAGTACCTGTGTTGAGCCCTCGTGATGAGGTAAAGCTCCTACTCCTGCCAATCTGACTACAAGGCTCCTCGAGCTATATTCTCTAGCTACTGCCTTAAATGCACACACACCAACCCTTTATACTGAGGCCTTGCCTCTCCTTATATAGGCAGAGAGGCAACAGTCTCACAGGCCAGTCCGGCTGGCGGGCCCCACAAGTGGGTCCCAACCGGCTGGTCATCTATAGTATCCGGTACAACTATGTCCCGTCAAAGTACGAGCGGTATGGTCGTCATGGGCACAGTGAACATCGTGCGAGCCTGTCATCAGCATCGAGCCACTGTTCCCTCGTCACCCCGCAAAGTCTTCGGTACGGCCAAGTGGTTGCCAATCTTGTCATCGTACCAGGGCGTACCGCGAACTGTGTTGCATGTTGCCCTGTCCTCCTGATTGGTTCCGGCTACACTGCGGTGGCCGGCTGCTTCTCGTCGTTCCGGCTACCGCGAGGTAGCCGGCTTGACTTGCCTTGTCCTGCTGCGCTCAGCCAGCCGGGCGTGATCCGATTGCCATAGTTCTTGTCCGGTTGGGGTATCTGGAGGTCATCCCCCCGACACTAGCCCTCGAGCGTGTGTGGATTTCGCCCTTAGGAAAAATGTGCACGCGCTCCTCATCATTTTGAACTTTCTGGCCGGCTAGGCTTGGCGGTTGCGCTACCCGTGACGTCAGTGCTGATGCCGTCTACGCGCGCACGTGCCATCATTACTCTGCGGCGGGCAATGAAACGTCGCGTCACACGTCGCCTCGGGAAACTGCTGCTTGGCTCTTCAGTTCCCGCACCAGGATTTTCTGCGCGCCCCGCGTCTGCACACGGGATCTAGAGCGGCGGTTGGAGTGGGGTGCACCCCGATGGGTGCCGCGTGGCGCCACAGACGGTTTCCCTTTCGGGCCTTTAAAGGGGCGCCCGGGAGAGGGTGGTTCCTCCCTTTGCTTCCCCCGCTCCTAGTTGCCTTCCTCTTCTCTCTTGCGCCTTTGCCTTCCTCGTGCCTCCTCGCTTCACCACCATCAATGTAGTCCACCGCGCCGCTTGTTTGACGTCGTCGGTGGTACGAGCCACCGCCACTCTTCCGTCGCAGCACCTCCCAGCAAACCGGCAATGGCGGCCGAACACGGAGCATGGTGAGGCTCCTCTATTACGGAGGAGCACATCCAGAAGTACCGAGTGACCCGCGTCTTGCCGTCGGAGGAGGAGGTGGAGGTGCAGCTCGCATCGGCAGGGAGGAGTCGCCGCAGCCGGCGGAGGGGGAGCGGGTCGTCTTCCTCTCGCACCTGGCCTGCGGGTTCGCGTTGCCAGTGCACCCGTTGTTCCTCACTTTCCTTTCCTTCTTCGACCTCCGCCTCCACCATGTGGGCGCCAATGCCATCGGGACGTTGGCGCACTTCGTAGCCTTCTGCGAAGGCTACCTCGGGATCCAGCCGGATCTCGGGCTATTCTGCCGCCTCTTCCGAGTCCAGCCACAGGTTCAATTCACCAAGGCACCGCTAGTCGCGTGCTGCGGCGCCTCCATCTACTCCCGCGCGCAGACCGGCTACCCCAAGTTCCGGCTGCACGACACGGTACGGTTGTGGCAACAGTCATACTTCTATGTCCGCAACCTCATCGCCGAAGACTGGATCAACTTGCCGGTGTTCCAGGACGTGGAGTCCAGCCGACAGCACTAGGATCTGAAGATCCACGGTGAGAAGGCGGAGTCGGATGCGATGCTGCTGCGCATGCAGTCCCTCGTCACCGTCGGCCTAATCGGCCTGGACATCACCCTCAGCTGGATGTCCAGGCTGATGATGCCGCTGCAGCGGCGAGCGCACAAGATGTTCTACTACTCTGGCCGGCTAGACCCGACCCGGCTGTCTCGCCGTGATCCCCGCTACCACAACCTGAGGGAGTGGGTGTGGACCATCACGAAGGAGCAGCTACCGGAAGGCTGGAAGTTTGGGCTGGCCCCTTACTACCGCGACAACCATGCGCCCCGGGTAAGTCCTTCTAGCCGGAATTTCTCTTGCTTTTCTTCTTTCGTCATCCGACTGATCTGCTTGCCTTTTTTCCTCTTCTGGTAGATGTTCCCCTGCATCCTTCGCGAGGAGGGCGAGACCCCTCTTCAAAACTTCACGCCTGACTTGCCCGAGCCGCGCGCTCGCCGGTTTGCCGAGGAGTCTGACGAGGATGGCAATGTCTTTCCCAGTCGGAACGAAGAGCCGGCTGCCGATCCCCATGCGGAGGTCGACGAGGAGGAGGAGGCCGCACCAGCTCCCGAGCCGTCATGGTGCCGCGCGACGGACGGCGACTCCATCCGGTCCGACACTGGCGGGAGTGGCTCCAGCCATTCCAGCGCCAGCCGGCCCGCCGCGGAGGAGCTGGCCCCCAAGAGGATCCGGACCAGCGCCCTTCCCCCGATCCGCCTTGGTCGAAAGAAAGGGCCACAGGGGTAAGTCTTTTTCTAAGTGTTTTTACTGTCTTCCGCTCCTTGTGCTATTCTTGTCTGTTTTCGGCTCATTTGCCTCTTTCTTTTTTCCTTTCCTTTTGCTGCTTCAGCACGCTAGTCTCTTTTGGGGCCGCGAGCCCGGCGCGGGCGCCAGCTGGGTCGCCGCCCCACGCGTCACCCGCATCTGCCTCTGCCCCTCCTTCTTCCGAGGCACCACCCCCGCCACCGCCTCAAGCTGAACCGGCTGCGCCAGCCGGAGCGGGGGGCCCTCAGCCGGCCACGGTGGTCCAGCCGACAATGGTTGTAACCGCCTCACAGGGTGGGGACGGCTCCTCTGCAGGGTGGCGGAGGGCCGCTGCCGGCAAGGAGCTCGTAGTTATCAGCGACGACAACTCCGATAGCGAGCCGGGGGAGGAATGGAAGACGGCGGTGGTCACGGCGAAGGAGTCGCTGGCCGCCAATGCCGTTGACAACAACGCCTCCTCTGCCGCCTTGCTGACGGATCTCGCCGCCACCCTCGAGCTGGCGGTGAAGGAGATCCGGCTGCTCGAGGCCGCAGCCGGCGGCAACCGTCCTTGGAGTAGAAACTTGCTGCTGCCAACGGTACCTCGCAGAGTAAGTTTGCTTCATCCAGAATCATCTTTTTTTTGCTGATAGCTGGTTTTGTCCTAGCCATCCTTGTGTGCGCCCAGCGGGAAATCGATCGCCTGAAAAAGGCGAACGACCGGCGGAGCAAGTCCAATTCTACGCTTCGGCTACAGAATAAGGACTGGCATGCCAAGCTGGAGGCTCTGGAGGCCACCGTGCAGGAGCGCGACACCTCCCTCGCCAGCCGGACAGAAGCCTTCAACCTTCTCGAGGCCTAGAACAAGGACCAAGAGAAGGAAGTTAAGCGACTGACGGCGAAGGAGAAGGCCCTGGTGGAAGAGCTGATGCAGGTCGGGCACACAGCCAAGGGTAAGTTCTCTTTTCCGACTTCCCTCGTCTTTCCGGATCCGGTAGCCGGATCTGACTTTCTTTTTTCTGACAGCCTTTTATCCCGGCGTAGACCTGCTAGCCTACAACCGGCTGCAGGAGAACTGATCGGGAGAACAACCGACAGCCCAGGAGTTGGTCATCCTTCTTGGCGAGGAGGCTGCCAAGCTTCGTCAGGTGGCGCAGGCCATCTTCTCCTTCCTGTGGCCGGATGCTTTGATTCTGGAGACGATGGCGCACCTAGCCGCCAAGGTGGGGGAGGTGCCGGTTACCATCGATCGGTTGCGAGACTTGGCGGCGCGAGCCGGAGCGGAGATGGCCTTGGCCTCATGCTCTCCTGGTACAAGGATGCTGTGACGAGAAGATCAACGGGTTTCCGCATCGGACTACGCCATTCGCCCGCCCATCCGGAGCTCCGAGCCTCCGCCATCAAGATTGTTGACTATGTGGACACCGACGAGGTGCTCACCGACTCAGAGTCTGTCGACACTCTGGATGCGGAAGCCTCGATGCAGCCGGCCGGTGGTGACGCCGGAATCGGATCGATCGCTGCGCCTCCTCCGCCTCCCGAGACTGCCGCCAGCCAGGGTGCTCCGCACGGCAAGGGCCCCGTCGTTTAGCTATGACCCTGGGATGCCGGGTGTATTTGTTTTTCTTGTCTGGCTTGAAACTTTTTTTGTCTGTACCGGCTGCTTCTGGTGCCGGGTAAACTCATGGGAGTTTCGTCTCCCCTTTCCTTTTAATGTTATTCTAAATTGTCTTGGTTTGCTCTCAACTTGTGTTTTCTGTATGCTCCTTTAAATATTTCACCGATTGAATTTATCCGGCTGACTTCGCTCGGCTGAACGCCTTTAGCCGGGGGAACTGCAATTCCAGTGGGGGCACGCCAGCGCACCCACTGGGTGTAGCCCCCGAGATTCCGAGTAGCTGACGCAGCCAGGTACTTCGAATCTTCTTCTTTCTTCTGCTCCTGCCCTTGCCCTCACCTGGGCTCCAAATATCCACCTAAACGCCCTTAGCCGGTCGGGAAACTACAAGATTCAATAGTTATAGTTATTGTTGGAGATATGCCCTAGAGGCAATAATAAATATAGTTATTATTATATCTTTGTGTTTATGATAAATGTTTATATTCATGCTATAATAGTATTAACAAGGAAACATTAATACTTGTGTGAATTGTAAACTTAAATTGAAGTCCCTAGTATAGCCTCTATACTTCACTAGCTTGTTGGATGATTGATGATTGTGGTTTCCCTATCATGGACATTGAGATGTTATCAACAACAAGATCATATCGTTAGGAGAATGATATGGTGGACATACTCCTATAGATAAGCGTAGCATAAAGATCAAGTCATTTCAATAGTTCAATTGCTATATGCTTTCTGATACATAGTAACCTAATTCCTTCGACCATGAGATCATGCATATCACCTTTACTGGATGGATGCTTTGATGTCATCAAACACCACACCGTAACAGGGTGGCTATAAAGGTGGCATTGAGTGTTCGGAAAGTATTGGTTGAAACACATGGATCAAGAGTGGGATTTGTCCATCCACATGACGGATAGATATTCTCTGGGCCCTCTCGGTGAAATGTCATCCAATTAGTTTGCAAGCATGTGACTTGGTCACAAGGGATCACATATCACGGGAACGAGAAAAGAGTACTTATCAGTAACGAGGATGAACTAGGTATGCAGAGATACCGACGATCATAACCTCGGATAAGTAACATATCGTGAGACAAAGGGAAATTGGTATCGTATGTAAGTGGTTCATTCGATCGCAAAGTAATCGTAGAAATATGTGGGAGCCATATGAATTTCTAGATTCCTCTATTGGTTATTGTTCGGAGAAGTGTCTCGATCATGTCCGCATAATTCACGAACCGTAGGGAGACACACTTAAGGATTCGACGTTGTTTGAGTAGTTATGGTATTACGAAAGAGACCGAATGTTGTTCGAGTCTCGGATGGGATCCGGATATCACGAGGAGATCCGGAATGGTCCGGAGAATAAGATTCATATAAGGAAAGTCCGTTTGGAGTTGGGGAATGGTTCCGTGTTTTCATCGGTATCATTCTAGAATGTCCCGTAATGTCCTGCACTCCGGAGGGGGAAGGGTACATGAATGTGTCATTACATGTTGGAATGATTGCATCATGTACTAGGTGTCTTTGCTGTCCAAAATAAAGGGTTTATTTAAATCCTAAATTGAAAAGTCAAACGGCTAGTTTGAAAGTCAAACGGCAATTTTGGGAAGTGGGAAAAGAGGAGGATTGGTGGAGGCCGAGTTGGAGGAGGGTTCCTCCCCTTGGCCGGCGCACCTCCCAAGGCCGACTTGGGGAGGGACTCCTCCCCTTGGCCGGCCAGCCCCTCCCACCTATATAAGGAGGGGCAGGGCTCCCCTCCTTACACACAAGTTCCTATCCTCTAAACTAAACCCTAGACCTAAACCCGGTTTAGAGCTATTTCGTTTAGAGCCTTCTAATTGGTTTAGAGCCTTCTAATTGGTGTGTCTAATTACTAGACCACTAATAGCCTCTCTCATAAGCTCCACCATACTACCGGCTTAAGGCGAAGCCTCGGGATTTCCCTCTACTTCGGTACCACGCCGTTGTCTGCCGGAATCGCGAGAGAGTGCTACAACCTCCATTGCTTTGGAACAAGGGAGAGGAAGGTCTTCGTCAGTACGAACGTGTGACCGATCGCGGGAGCGCTGCTGAACGTGGCGCTGGAAGGATCGTCTCTGCGATCTTGAGATCGGAAGAGTACGACTACATCACCCACGAGAATCTGCTCTCGTTAACCGCTTTGGAATCTTCGAGGTGAGTTCCTCTATCGACTCGTTGCTACAATCTAGTAGATAGATCTTGGCTTGTTTGTTTGTATGCGATAGAAATTTTTGTTTTCCATGCTACGAACCCCTACAAAGGTATCGAGCTGTGTCTATATGTAGATCTGTTGACGAGTAGAACACAATGGTCATTGTGGGCGTTGATGCTTTTATTGTAGATTGCTTTTGTGTACTTTGCATCTTGCGGTATGTTGGGATGAAGCGGCTAACCTTACATGACATCGTTCATGAGACTTGCTCCACGCTTGACATGCAACTTGTATTGCATAAGTGGCTTTATGGGTGCCTGTTTCTCCTAGCATAGTTAAGATCCAATTTACGGGTGATCAACAATGCTAGTATCAATGTTGTGGTTCTTGTTCGTAAGTTAGAACGACACTTATGAAAGCCCCAAACCACGTAAAATATGCAAAGAAAGTAAGGCGTCTAACTTTGTTTTGCGGGTGTGCTGATGTGATATGGCCATGATTGTGATTATATTTGATGTATGCAATGTTCCTTATTGTAAGTTGGCAACGGCGAGCCATATGGTTGTCTTTAATTTACGTTAAGACCTGCGTGTCTATTCAAAATAGTTGTAATAGTTGAAGCTGGTGGGCGACAACCATGAAGAAGCGTCATTGACCTTGATGCTATGCCGTGATGATGGAGATCATGTTCGGTGCTTGAAGATGGAGATCGGAAGCACAAAGAAGAAAGGCCATATCATATCACATATTATGAATTGCATGTGATGTTAATCCTTTATGCATCTTGTATTGCTTAGTAGTGACGGTAGCATTATAAGATGATCCCTCATGCACATAAATTTCAAGTTCTAAAGTGTTCACCCTTAGTATGCACCGTTGTTAAAGCTTGTCGCTTCAAAGCACCACGTGATGATCGGGTGTCTTTGATTCCGGGTGAATACAACGTAAAGCAAGCCAGATTTGCTTATCGGTAGCTAAGGTTTGATCTTGACGAGCCTAGCATGTCAGACATGGCCTCAGGAACACGGATCGCCGAAGGTAAAGCATGAATCATATAGTAGATATGATGAACATGATGATTGTTCGCCATTAAAACTATATCAACTCTCGTGATGATCGGTGTTGATGTAGTGGATTTGGTTCGTGTGATCACTAAAACAATGTGAGGGATGTTGTTTTGAGTGGGAGTTCACCTAGTTTAATTTCATTAATTAATCTGAACTCAATTTGTCATAAACTTAGTCTAAACTATTGCAAATATGTTGTAGATCAATGGCAGCCCCTACCATCAATTTTAATGCGTTCCTAGAGAAAGAAAAGTTGAAAAACAATGGAAGCAACTTGGCGGATTGGTTCCGCAATTTGAGGATTGTCCTCACTGGCTGGTAATTTGACCTATGTCTGGATGCACGCTAGGTGACCCACCGGTGATGCTACCGATGAAGTAAAGAATGTTTACCTCGCCGGAAGAATCGTACTCCTTAGTTCGATGTGCTATCTTGTATGGTTTAGAATCGGAGCTTGAAAAGGTTTGAAGAGTCGATCCATATGATATTGTCTAGGATCTCAAATTAATCTTTGAGACTCATGCGGCAATTGAAAGTTATGAAGCTTCGAAAAGTTCTTTAACTGCAAGATGGAAGAGGGCGCTCGTCGGTGAGCATGTGCTTAAAATGTGCGGGCACGCGAATAAACTTCAAAGCTTGGGTATAGTGATTCCTAATACTTTGTGGGTTTACCGCATCCTCCAATCACTACCACCAAGTTACAAGAACTTTGTGATGAACTACAACATGCAGAACATGAACAAAGAGTTGCCAGAACTATTTGCTATGTTAAAATCTGCAGAAGTGGAGATCAAGAAAGAGCACCAAGTGTTGATGGTCAATAAGACCACCAAATTCAAGAAAGGCAAGTCTAAGCGGACACTTCAAGAAGGGTGGTAAGAAAGCTGCCACGCCGAAGAGGACCAAGGCTGGACAAGCCCGATCTTGAGTGCTTTACGCAAGGGAGAAGGTCACTGGAAGCGGAATTGCCCAAAGTACTTGGCGGATTTGAAGAACGGCAACATCAAGAAGAAAGGTATATCTGATATACATGTTATTGATGTGTATCTCACTATTATTCGTAGTAGTGCCTGGGTATTTGATACTGGTTCGGTTGCTCATATTTGTAACTCGAAACAGGAGCTGCAGAATAAACGGAAGCTAGTGAAGAACGAGGTGACGATGCGCGTAGGAAACGGATCAAAGGTTGATGTGATCGCGGTCGGCACGCTACCTCTTCATCTACCATCGGGATTAGTTTTATACTTAAATAATTGTTATTTGGTGCCTGCGTTGAGCATGAACATTATATCGGGATCTTGTTTATTGCGAGACGGTTACTTGTTTAAATCCGAGAATAATGGTTGTTCGATTTATATGAGTAATATGTTTTATGCACATGCACCTTTGATAGATGGTCTATTCTTATTGAATCTCGATAGTGGAAATACACATATCAACAACATTGAGGCTAAACGTTTGAAATCAAGCGATAATTCGACCTATATGTGGCCGTCGTCTTGGTCACATTGGAGTGAAGCGATGAAGAAACTCCATTCCGATGGACTTCTTGAATCACTTGATTTTGAATCACTTGAAAGATGCGAGGCATGTCGATGGGTAAAATGACTAAGACTCCATTTTCGGTATAATGGAGCGAGCTCTGAGACTTATTGGAAATCATACATACCGATGTGTGTGGTCCAATGAGTGTAGCATCGCTGTGATGGTTATCGTTATGTTCTTACCTTCACGGATGACTTGAGTAGATATGGATATATCTATTTTATGAAACATAAGTCCGAAACTTTCGAGAAGTTTAAGGAGTTTCAAAGTGAGGTAGAGAATCAACGTAACAAGAAGATTAAATTTCTACGCTCGATCGTGGAGGTGAATATCTAAGTTACGAGTTTGGCGAGCATTTAAGGAAATGCGGAATACTTTCACAATTGACACCGGGGAACACCACAACGTAATGGTGTGTCCGAACGTCGTGTCGAACTCTCTTAGATATGGTTCGTTTTATGATGTCACTTACAGATTTACCGCTATCATTTTGGGGTTATGCATTAGAAACAGCCGCATTCACTTTAAATAGGGCACCGTCTAAATCCGTTGAAACGACACCGTATGAATTATGGTTTGGGAAGAAACCTAAATTGTCGTTCCTTAAAGTTTGGGGATCTGAAGCCTATGTAAAGAAGTTACAGCGGACAAGCTTGAACCCAAAAGGAAAAATGCGTCTTCATAGGATACCCGAAGGAAACTATTGGGTATACCTTCTATCATAGATCCGAAGGCAAAATCTTCGTTGCCAGAATGGATCCTTTCTAGAAGGAATTTCTCTCGAAAGAAGTGACTGGAAGGAAAGTAGAACTTCGACGAGGTTGTCGAACCTTCTCTCGAAATTGCGAGTAGCGCAGCACCGGAAGAAGTTCCTGTGGTGCCTGCACCAATAAGAGAGGAAGCTAATGATGGTGATCATGAAACTTCGGTTGAGGTTACTACAGAGCCTCGGAGGTCAACAAGAACTCGTACCACTCCAGATTGGTATGATTCCGTTATGAATGTCATGGTGGTGGACAACACCGATGACCCCGAGACATATGAGGAAGCGATGATGAGCCCAGATTCCAATAAATGGCAAGAAGCCATAAAATCCGAGATTGGATCCATGTACGAAAACCAAGTATGGACTTTGGTGGACTTACCAGATGGCCGAAAGGCTGTCGAGAACAAATGGATTTTCAAGAAGAAAACAGATGCTGATGGTAATGTTCTTTGTCTATAAAGCTCGACTTGCATAAAGGGTTTCGACAAATTCAAGGAGTTGACTACGATGAGACTTTCTCACCGATGCGAAGCTAAAATCTGTGAGGATTATGTTAGCAATCGCTGCATATTATGATTATGAGATATGGCAGATGGATGTCAAAACAGCATTCCTCAATGGAGACATTGATGAAGAGTTGTATATGATGCAACCCAAAGGTTTTGTCGATCCTAAAGATGCTAACAAGGTATGCCAGCTTCAACGGTCCATCTATGGATTGAAGCAAGCATCCCGAAGTTGGAATCAATGTTTTGATAAGGTAATCAAAAGTTTTGGTTTTATACAAACTTATGGAGAAGCTTGTATTTACAAGAAAGTGAGTGGGAGCTCTGTAGCATTCTTAATACTGTATGTGTATGACATATTGTTGATTGGGAATGATGTAGACCTTCTTAATAGTGTCAAGGAATATTTGAATAATAGTTTTTCAATGAAGGATCTTGGCGAAGCAGCTTACATATTAGGCATAAAGATTTATAGAGATAGATCGAAACGCCAAATATCATTGTCACAAAGTACATATTTGGACAAAGTTCTAAAGAGGTTTGGAATGGAAGAAAGCAAGAAAGGGTTCTTGCCCATGTTGCTATCGACCTTGAGTAAAACTCAAAGTCCGACATCGGCAGAAGATAGAGAAAGGATGAGTAAGACTCCCTATGCATCAGCCATAGGATCTCTAATGTATGCCATGCTATGTACTAGACCCGACATTGCATATGCTGTTAGTTTAACTAGCAGATATCAAAGTGATCCAGGAGTGGATCATTGGACATGATCAAAAACATCCTTAAGTACTTGAGAAGAACTAAGGATATGGTTCTTTCTTATGGAGGTGATGAACAGCTCGTTGTTAATGGTTACACCGATGCTAGTTGGAACACCGATCCGGATGATTCTAAATCACAATCTGGATACGTATTTATTTTGAATGGTGCAGCAATTAGCTGGAGGAGTGCAAAGCAAAGCGTTGTGGCGAGATCTTCAACCGAATCGGAATACATGGCTGCCGGAGGCTTCACAAGAAGCGATATGGATGAAAGAGTTCATTCTGAGCTGGGTGTGGTTCCTAGTCGCTGGACCCAATGTCTATCTACTGTGATAACATGGGCGCCATAGCCAATGCGCAAGAACCAAGGTCACACAAGAAGCTGAAGCATATCAAGCTGCGTTTCCACGCTATTCGAGAACATATCCAGGATGGGGATATAAAGATTTGCAAAGTACACACAGATCTGAATGTGGCGGATCCGTTGACTAAACCTCTCCCGAGGGCAAAACATGACCAACACCAAACTGCCATGGGTGTTCGGTATATTACCATGTAATCTAGATTAGATGACTCTAGTGCAAGTGGGAGACTGTTGGAGATATGCCCTAGAGGCAATAATAAATATAGTTATTATTATATCTTTGTGTTTATGATAAATGTTTATATTCATGCTATAATAGTATTAACAAGGAAACATTAATACTTGTGTGAATTGTAAACTTAAATTGAAGTCCCTAGTATAGCCTCTATACTTCACTAGCTTGTTGGATGATTGATGATTGTGGTTTCCCTATCATGGACATTGAGATGTTATCAACAACAAGATCATATCGTTAGGAGAATGATATGGTGGACATACTCCTATAGATAAGCGTAGCATAAAGATCAAGTCATTTCAATAGTTCAATTGCTATATGCTTTCTGATCCATAGTCACCTAATACCTTGACCATGAGATCATGCATATCACCTTTCTTGGATGGATGCTTTGATGTCATCAAACACCACACCGTAGTGTGGCTATAAAGGTGGCATTGAGTGTTCGGAAAGTATTGGTTGAAACACATGGATCAAGAGTGGGATTTGTCCATCCACATGACGGATAGATATTCTCTGGGCCCTCTCGGTGAAATGTCATCCAATTAGTTTGCAAGCATGTGACTTGGTCACAAGGGATCACATATCAGGAACGAGAAAAGAGTACTTATCGAGTGAGGATGAACTAGGTATGCAGAGATACCGACGATCATAACCTCGGATAAGTAACATATCGTGAGACAAAGGGAAATTGGTATCGTATGTAAGTGGTTCATTCGATCGCAAAGTAATCGTAGAAATATGTGGGAGCCATATGAATTTCCAGATTCCTCTATTGGTTATTGTTCGGAGAAGTGTCTCGATCATGTCCGCATAATTCACGAACCGTAGGGAGACACACTTAAGGATTTGACGTTGTTTGAGTAGTTATGGTATTATGAGAAAGAGACCGAATGTTGTTCGGAGTCTCGGATGGGATCCGGGATATCACGAGGAGATCCGGAATGGTCCGGAGAATAAGATTCATATAAGGAAAGTCCCGTTTTGGAGTTGGGGAATGGTTCCGGTGTTTTCATCGGGAACATTCTAGAAGTTCCCGGAATGTCCGGCACTCCGGAGGGGGAAGGGTACATGAATGTGTCATTACATGTTGGAATGATTGCATCATGTACTAGGTGTCTCTGCTGTCCAAAATAAAGGGTTTATTTAAATCCTAAATTGAAAAGTCAAACGGCTAGTTTGAAAGTCAAACGACAATTTCGGGAAGTGGGAAAAGAGGAGGATTGGTGGAGGCCGAGTTGGAGGAGGGTTCCTCCCTTGGCGGCGCACCTCCCAAGGCCGACTTGGGAGGAACTCCTCCCCTTGGCCAGCCCTCCCACCTATAAGGAGGCAGGGCTCCCCTCCTTACACACACAAGTTCCTATCCTCTAAACTAAACCCTAGACCTAAACCCCGGTTTAGAGCTATTTCGGTTTAGAGCCTTCTAATTGGTTTAGAGCCTTCTAATTGGTGTGTCTAATTACTAGACCACTAATAGCCTCTCTCATAAGCTCCACCATACTCGCACCGGCTTAAGGCGAAGCCCTGCGGGATTTCCCCTCTACTTCCGGTACCACGCCGTTGTGCTGCCGGAATCGCGAGGAGAGTGCTACAACCTCCGCTGCCTGCTGGAACAAGGGAGAGGAAGGTCTTCGTCGAGTACCGAACGTGTGACCGATGCTGGGGCTGCTGAACGTGGCGCTGGAAGGATCGTCTACGCGATCTTGAGATCGGAAAGAGTACGACTACATCACCCACGAGAATCTGCTCTCGTTAACCGCTTTGGAATCTTCGAGGGTGAGTTCCTCTATCGACTCGTTGCTACAATCTAGTAGATAGATCTTGGCTTGTTTGTTTGTATGCGATAGAAAATTTTTGTTTTCCATGCTACGAACCCCTACAATTACTTAGCTGGTTTGCAGATTTAGCAGGCCGGGCCCGCTGGCAAGCCCCTGGGTAGGGATTGCCGGAGCCGGAAAACGGATGCACACAAATTTCTAGCAAGGAGCCGCCGAGTATCTCGTAGGGGTCCGCATTTTCATTCATAGGGTTTGTGGGATACATACACTATCTGGTGACAAGGTGTAAAACGGGCGGAGCAAGGCCGCGTCCAGGGGCGCTCTGTCTCTTCATCCGAGTTGTCCATCTTGTTCTTGCGCGGCTGCTACGCGTCGATGAGGTAGTAGGAGTCGTTGGGCAGCGCCTGGCTGATGATGAAGGAACCCTCCCAGGGTGGTGATAGCTTGTGCATGCCCTTCGTGTCCTGCACCAGCCGGAGGACCAGGTCGCCTTCACGGAACGCGACAGGGCAGATCCGGCCTGAATGGTAGTGGTGTAGGCGTTGCTGGTACAAGGCCGATCTGGACAATGCTAGTTCGCGGGCCTCTTCGAGGAGGTCCACACCGTCTTCCCGCGCCTCCTGGTTGGCCTTTTCATCATAGAGGAGCTTGCGTGGAGAGTCGAACTCGATGTCCGCGGAGAGGACAACTTCCGATCCGTAGACCAGGAAGAACGGGGTGTAGCCGATTGATCTATTCGGCGTGGTGCAAGGCTCCATAGCACAGACGGGAGCTCCTCGATCCAACATCCGGGCGACCGCTCCAAAGGCTCGATGAGGCGTGGTTTGATGCCGGCTAGCACTAAGCTGTTTGCCCTTTCGACTTGCCCGTTGGACTGCGGGTGCGCGACGGAGGCGAGGTCTAGCCAGATGCCCTTGTTGCTGTAGAACCGGGTGAAGACCCCCTTGGTGAAGTTCGTGCCGTTGTCGGTGATGATGTTGTTGGGGTAGCCGAACCGGTTGATGATGTCGGTGAAGAAGGTGACGACTGTCGCCCCGTCCAGCTTCTGGATGGGCTTGGCCTCGAAACACTTTCTAAATTTGTCCATCGCCACTAGCAGATGGGTCATGCCCGCGCGCGCCCGCTTGAAGGGACCGACCATGTCGAGGCCCCAAACAGCAAAGGGCCAGGTGATCGGTATGGTCTTGAGCACCAAAGTCGGCATATGCCTGAGCTGCCCGAAGCGTTGGCACCCATTGCACACGCGGACTAGCTGTTCGGCGTCCTCGAGAGCGGTGGGCCAATAGAAACCATGGCGAAACGCCTTGGTGACTATCGCCCTTGACGAAGCGTGGTGCCTGCACTCACCCTGGTGGATGTCCTTGAGCAGCCGGTAGCCTGTGTCCACGTCGACACACCTTTGGAAGATGCCGGATACGCTGCGCTTGTACAATTCTTTGTTGATGATGGTGTACGTGTGTGCGCGGCGCCGGATTTGCCTGGCCTCCACCTCGTCATCCGGAAGTTCCCCGTTGGCGATGTAGTTCATGAAGGGATGTGCCCAGGATGGTATTTCCCGGATGACGGGGATGCTTCCGCTCTCCGGTTGATGATCGTCGGGGGGTCGTCCGGATGAGGTACCCGGGACGGCAGCCCCCGAGCCGCTTGATGAGTCGGCAGCCCCCGGGTCTTGCAAGCCGAAGGGTATTGACTTGCCGAAGTTGGTGCGGGCCTTCTTCTTTGGAGGTTCTACCGGCTCTGCATCTGCCGCACCGTCAATCGGGGCACTCCCTGCCCATATGATGGGATCCGACTCGGGGGACGGGTTGATGGAGGGCTTGCGCAGGTGCTCCAAGGAGACCCTAGGTGGGATCGCCTTCCTGGTGGATCCGATTCGTGCGAGCGAATCGGCTGCCTCATTGTTGACACGAGGGACGTGATGGAATTCACATCCGTCGAAGCAAGCACTGAGCTTCTATATGTGGAACCGGTAGAGAGCCATGTTTGCATCGCGGGCGTCCCACTCTCCAGATACCTGCTGCACCACCAGATCCGAATCACCAAAGCAAAGGATCCGGTTGACACCAATCTCTCTGGCTAGCCGGAGGCCGTGCGCCAGTGCCTCGTATTCGGCTACGTTGTTGGAGGCCTTGAAGTGGATCTGCAGGACGTACTCTAGCCGGTCTTCTTTGGGCGAGGTCAGCACGATGCCGGCTCCCAAGCCGCCGAGCATCTTTGACCCGTCGAAGTGCATCCTCCAGTGGTCTGAATCCGGAACCGGTGGGAGGTATTGGGTCTCGGCCCAGTCGACGAGGAAGTCCACCAGCGCCTGCGACTTGATCGTGAGTCGGGGCTCGTACCGGATGGAGTAGGCGGTGAGCTCGATGGCCCACTTGGCGACTCGGCCGGTGGTGTCCTTGTTGCCGATGATTTCCGAAAGGGGTGCGGTGCACACGACCTTAATCGGATGCTCCTGGAAGTAGTGCTTGAGCTTCTTGCATGCCAGGTACACGCCATAACACATCTTCTGGTAGTGGGGGTAGTTCTGCTTGGAGAGGGAGAGAACCTCGCTGAGGTAGTAGACGGGTCGCTGAACTGGCTAAGCCTTGCCTTCCTCGGGGCGCTCCACCACCAGGACGACACTGACGACCCGGCTGATGGCTGCTATATAGAGCAACATCGACTCGTGGCTAGAACCGACGTTGTGGATAGCATGCGCTTGAGGTCATGAAAGGCGGCATCGGCTTCCGAGGTCCAGGAGAACTTGTTCGTCTTCATCAGTTGGTACAACGGGAATGCCTTCTCCCCTAGCCGGCTGACATAACGACTGAGGGAGGCTAGGCATCCGGTGAACTTCTAGACTCCAAGCAGGCTCCTAGGCGGCTGCATCCTCTCGATGGCCACGATCTTTTCCGCATTCACCTCGATCCCTCGTTGCGATACGAGGAAACCGAGTAGTTGGCCGGATGGGACTCTTAAGATGCATTTCTCCGGGTTCAGCTTCATCTGGTATTGCCGGAGGTTGCCAAATGTTTCTCCTAGGTCTTCGAGGAGGGTGCGCTTCTCCTTGGTCTTGATGACCACATCGTCCACATAAGCATGCACGTTTCGGTCGATCTGCGAGTGCAAGCACTTCTGCATGCATCACTGATAGGTAGCGCCTGCATTCTTTAGACCGAAAGGCATGGTTACATAGCAGAAAGCCCCGTACGGGGTGATGAATGATGTTTTTATCTGGTCAGCCGGGTTTAGCCGGATCTGATTGTAACCAGAGTAACAATCTAAAAACAACAACAAATCGCAGCCGGTCGTGGGATCGATGACTTGATCGATACGGGGCAATGCGAATGGGTCTTTCGGGCACGCCTTGTTGAGGCTGGTGTAGTCGATACACATGCGCCAGGTCTTGTTCTTCTTCAGCACCAAGGACTGGGTTTGCCAGCCAGTCCGGGTGGTACACTTCCATGATGAATCCGGCTGCAAGGAGCCGGGTGATCTCGTCACCGATAATCTTCCTCTTCTCCTATGCGAACCGGCACAGAGGTTGCTTGACCGGCTTAACATCGGGCCGCACATGAAGTGAGTGCTCGGCGAACTCCCTCGGTACACCTGGCATGTCCTTGGGTGACCATGCGAAGATATCCCGATTCTCACGGAGGAAGTCGACGAGCGCGCTTTCCTATTTGCTGTCCAGGTTGGCACCAATGGTGACGAACTTGGTCGAGTCGGAGGGGTCGAGCAGGATCCTCTTCGTCTCCTTTGCCGGCTGGAAAGCTCCTTCTCCAGCCGGCTTGCTGCTAGCCGGTATATCTTGCTGGGCCATGGCCACATTGCGCATGATCACGCACTTCTCTTCGGCTATGATGAGGGCCTCTGCCCGTTTGGAACCGGCTGAGGCGCACTCCATCGACCGCCTGAAGCAGTTGGCGATGGTGATCACGCCGTTTGGTCCCGGGATCTTCGTCTTGAGGTATGCATAGTGGGGGCATCCATGAATTTGGCGAGGGCGGGGCACCCGAGGAGAGCATGGTAGGAGCTCGTCAGGTTTACCACCTCAAACCAAATTGGCTCGCGGCGGAAGTTTCCCTTGGTCCCGAAGATGACGTCTAGCTGGATTTTACCTAGCGGGGCGCAAGCCGGTCCTGGCAGTACGATGTGGAATGTTGTGGTAGTCAGGCGCAGGTCGCATTCGCGAATGCCCAGCTTCTCCAGCGAAGACCGGTAGAGGAGGTTGAGCCTGCTGCCTCCGTCGATGACGACGCACGAGAAGCAGCAGGTGCGCTCGTTGGAGATGATGAGGGGGTCGAGCACCATGGTGTAGCCCCTGGGAGTCGGCAGCTGCTCAGGCTGGTCTTCTCGGCTCCAGGTAATGGGGGTTTCCGACCAGTTCAGGTACTAGGAGACTAGAGAGACGATGGCGTCGACCTCCTTGGAGTGTCGCCTGTGGCTGTGCTTGTCGTCCAGCTCCGTCTCGAAGATGTGGTAGGCGGCGTGCGGCTAGGGGTAGTCGTTGTTGTTGTTGCCGCCGTTACCATCATTACCGGCTCCCCTAGCCGGTGGGGGTGGTCCACCAGGAGGGGGCGGGGGGAGACGTTGTTGGTTGCCCTGGTCCTTTAGCTGGCGAGTCCAGCTGCAGTTCCGAGTGGTGTGCGTAGCCGGTTTGAAGGGACCGCTATGCCACTTGCACGAGCCGTCAAACATCTGGTCGAAGGTGAGCCGTGGCTTCTACCTTCTTGCATCGCTAGCCAGCATGTCGGGCGCACCCTCCACAGCATTGACTTGCCACGCGTGGTAGCGTGGCTTCTGATGTCCAGCCTAGCGGTCCCCATGGAACCGATTGTCGTTGCCGTGGCGCCTGGAGGATCCGGCTTCTCTAGCCGGATTGCTCGGACGGTTGCGAGCCGGCTCCGTAGGAGTCGGACGCCCATCAGCACTTACCCGGAGGGGCTTCTTCATGGCGGCATCCGCCGTGGCGTACTGGTATGCTACCGTCATGAGCTCCGCCATGGATTTCGGCTCGTCACACAATAGCCGGTGACAAAGCATGGTGCCTTCTCAGCATCCCTTGATGAATAAACCAATGGCCTGGCTCTCCAGGATGCCCTTGCAAGTGTTGCGCAGCTCCGTCCACTTGGTGAGGTACTCGCAGTTGGTCCTGCGGTCGCCCTGGACACACAAGGCCAGGTCACGTGGGCGTCCCGGATGCTTGTACGTGCCATTGAAGTTGCGGACGAACACCTTCTCGAAGTCTGGCCAGGCATTGATGCTGTTGGGTGCGAGGCTATTGAGCCATGTCCTTGCTGACCCCGTTAGCATAAGGGGGACGTAGTGCACAGTTATGCGCTTGTTCCCATGGGAAATGCCGACTGCCGTAGCATAGTCGGTCAGCCAGTCTTCTGGCTTCATACTGCTGTCATACTTGGGGGTGTCCCTGGGCTGGGTGAACTTATCCAGAAATGGCTCGTTTCGGATGCAGGGTCCGAAACAAACCGGTCTGGTCAAGTCTTCTTCCTCCGTAACATGCTCCTGAGTGAGGAGCTCGATGCAGTCGCGGGCATCCGGGCGATCTGGGTTGGGCGCTCCCACTCGGCCCGAGAGACGGGAACCGGTGGGTCTTGGCACTCCGGTTGGAGGATGGGAGGCGGTGGGTTGTTGTTCACCGTTTGTTCCTGGCGCGGCTGGCCCTTGCTGCCCAAACTGCGTCGCTTGTTGCGGGCCTTGGCTGGCTGAGGGTAGGATGCCTGTTGGGTGTCCCGAGGTGCGCCCTTGCTGTTGGTGGGTGGCCTGCTCCCCTTGGAGTAGCTGGGGTCCTCCTACATCTGTCGGTTGGCGTCAGCCTGCTCGTCCGCGATCCGGAGGAGCTCCTGCACTCGAGCTTGCTGGCGGGCTCGCTCCTCGCCCTCCAAGTTGGGCAACTATTCTGCTGCGGCTCGCGCCGCGCGCAGGTTCTTGATGGGCGTGCTATAGGTGGGTCGGATGAGGGCAGGCACGGGATCCGGTTCCCCATCCTTTTCCATCCTTCCGCCTAGCTCGCTGCCCCAGCGTCGCACCTGGCCACGCTGGCTCGGCTCCGTGGTAGCCGGAGTGAAACCGTGCGCGCGGTCGTACTCACGCCGGGTGATCTCGAGTTTCTTGCGGGTCGCTGCCAGCTCCATGGCCTCCTGGAGGAGAAGCTGTCTCTCCATGGCGAAGTTGGCCTCCGCCTCCTCTGGGTTATCCCCGAGGTTAACCGGCATGAGGAGCCGATCAATGGCCTCTTCCTCCGGGTTCTGGGGCTGCGGTGGCGTGGAGGTTCCGCCCTCGTCCGCGCCCCGCTCCCGTGGCTGGCGGGGGCAAGAGCTGGAGCCAGCCATCATGACCTCGACACTGCGGGAAGTGACGGAGGTGTGGCTGCCTAGATGTGGCAGCTCCAAGACGGAGACGATCTCCCTAGGGAAACGCTCCGGAATGGTGGCGACGTAGATGGGGAGGTCGCCGATAAGTAGGATGGAGCCGTTCACCGGGAAGGAGGTTCCGGCGAAGCAGGAAGTGTTGTCGATGGTGCAGTCGAATTTGCCGAGCATGAACACCAGGATGGAGCCCACGCGCTCACCGGCTGAAGTGCGGGGTCCCATGCGGAACGTGACTCTGGTCGAAGCCATTAGCCCCACGGTGGGCGCTAACTGTCGTTGTATTGGGAACGGTAGTACCTAAGCAGGTTAGATAGAGGTGTGGGGACTAGCAGGGAAGCTATCAACGGCGTCCGCGGGCGGGATTGGATACAAGCAGGCGTAGCTGGTCACAGGAAGTACCCAGGTTCGGAGCACTCGTGATGAGGTAAAGCTCCTACTCCTGCCGATCTGACTATGAGCGATATACGGGCTACAAGGCTCCTCAAGCTGTATTCTCTAGCTACTGCCTTAAATGCACACACACCAACCCTTTCTACTAAGGCCTTGCCTCTCCTTATATAGGTAGAGAGGCAACGGTCTCACTGGCCAGTCCGGCTGGCGGGCCCCGCAAGTAGGTCCCTGCCGGCTGGTCATCTACAGTATCCAGTACAACTATGTCCCGTCAAAGTATGAGCAGTATGGTCATCGTGGGCACAGTGAACACCGTGCGAGCCTCACGTCAGCATCGAGCCACTGTTCCCGCGTCACCTCGCAAAGTCTTTGGTATGGCCGAGTGGTTGCCAGTCTTGTCGTCGTACCATGGCGTACCACGCACTGTGTTGCACGTCGCCCTATCCTCCTGATTGGTTCCGGCTACGTTGCTGTAGCCGGCTGCTTCTCGCTGCTCCGGCTACCACGAGGTAGCCGACTTGACTTCCTTGTCCGGTTGCGCTCAGCTAGCCGGGCGTGATCCGATTGCCATAGTTCTTGTCCGGTTGGGGTATCCGGAGGTCATCCCCCCGACAATGATGGCGATGCACTGGTTGATGATGAAGGGGATGATGTGATGTCCTCCGATGATCCGTGAAGCACCAGAGATTTGCCCTTCTCCAAGTTCCTCCTTTAGATCCCTTTCTAGTGTGGTTTTTCGTGGTTCAAGGTTGCTACGAATGTCAGATCTGTGATCCGTCTTTGCCAGGATAAAGTATTTAACGAGGCGTATGCGCTGCCGCGTGTTACAAGCGGATGGTACGGGCAGGCTCTGTCCGTATGTTATCGCTGCTGAGGCCTTCCTCACCTTTGCTATTCTCCCAGGTGCGAAGGTAAATCAATAAAATGACTTTTATCACTTAAAAATATCATATTATAACATAATATGATAGTTCCAATTGATATGTTCAGAAGAGACTCAGGAATTCGGGATCCTGTTGAAATAAGGACAGAAGGTACGCGCAAACATAGTAAAATACAAAAATCCCTAATCTACTTATGCAAAAACGAAAGGCAAATATTCTTCAATTTTGGACTCATTAGTCTTCGATACATGAGTTGTCCAAGATTTGATGTTTAGTATCACTATACTAATCTCATTACTGACTAGTCTACTTAACTTGTTATCGTGATATTTTATCCCATGACCTAGTCATACGCTTCATCTTGTGGGATGCAATCTCACCGAGTGGGCCCAGTGTATCTTCCCGTCACGCATGTGGACAAATCCCGATCTTGATACATAGGCCTCAATTGTTCCTTTGGAATACCCAATACACAATTTTATGGTCACTGAGTTACGAACATAATGATTAGTGAGATCAAAACATTCCTCCAGAGATAGTGATTAATATGATCTCACGGTCTAAGGAGAAGGTCACTTCGTTCCTAATTACAACAATGAACTATGTGACTACATCATGTTGCTATGATTATGTGGGTAATGTCCATCATATCATTCTCCAATGATACGAATTCTTTTTCAACTAGCATAAATGCCCCATGATCACGAAACCTTGATCATCGGCCGCCTAACGAACTAGTTAAATAGAGGCTACTAGGGACCTTATTTGTTTACATACCACACCTGTATCGGTATTTCCTCTTGATATAGTTATAACACGGTATGAAACTATTATGAACTAGTTTGAAATATGATAATAAACTTATTTATTATTTTCCTCTAGGGCATATCTCCTTCACAAATGTGCAACAAGGACATTACCTCTGGCACAGGCCTAACGGCGTAGAAGGGATCAGTCGACGTCTTCGCAGGAAGAGCCTCCTCAACAGTCAGTCTAGTCAAAGACTTAACATTCCTTTTGAGCTTTGTGGATGACAGATCCTCTGAAGATGTGCGAGTGGGGTCAGCCGCACCAGCATACAGAATTGGGTACGCCCTGTCTTGAAGAGGCTGTATCCGACTGACGAGGGGTAACCTCGGCAATGCCCATGGTTATGGACTTAGGGTTTCGTGGGAAAGAGAATGCTCGGGATTTTGTCGGCTGATCAGACAAACAAGGGAGTCAAAGTCGTCTGATTGTTTATGGACAATATGGTTACAGATTGCTCAAGGATTTAGATACCTCTCCATTGGCTCCTCCTAGCCTTTATATAATAGGCTGGGTTCTGAAGTTGTATACGGACAGGTTTACAAGTTACAATTACAATACTAAAACGATGTCGATTTCTACTTCTTCCTTGATTGTCATGACGCGCTTTCTATCTGTCAGATGCCTCCTAGACCTTCCTTTATTCTTTATGGGTTTCACAGGCCGTAGGCCTTTATGTAACCAGGGTAACTAATCGTAGGAACCCGATTAGTCATACTCATGTCACCGACGCTGCATGAAGGTTTGAATGATGTCGACGCTGGAGACCTCCTTGCCACACACTAGTTATAATGCCTTCACCCTATCGTACAAGGCTTCAACTTCATCGGTGATGACTGCAAGTGCACAAATCGATTGTAGCTAGTTTCAAAATAAGAGTATCGAACCCACATAGAGCTATTTGGTTAAGGTCTTTATGCCCCTCGTAACTGTTTACCAAAGTATACTTGTAAGACGCCTTTGATTTCAAGTAAAGGGTGTTTGAAAGGTTTTTGGTTGAATGCAGAAAAGTAATTAAAACAAGAAAAAAGAATCAACTAACAAAAGTGTTTGGAATGGAGGTTGAACTCAATAAGGCTAAAGCATTCTCGAGAATGTAGGATACACCACTAGCATTTGTTATTAATCAAAATTAGGATAACCTTTTTCTTATGTCATGACATGTGTGGAGAGAGCTCCATAATAAGATGTTCACTACAAGGCTTGTAGGCAGTCACTTTGTTGAGCCAAGTATGAGGTCATATCTAAATAACTACCACGATGTCTGAGAGCAGTCACCCATACAGACCACCGCAATTAAGGGTCTCCCCGTGGATATCGTAAATAGCTTAGTCAATCTCTCTTTAATCCTCCTTTGATCGTGCAGGTTGCTAGCTGGTGCTTCTAGTCACAATAGCTCCGGGCACACTTCCAAACACGTCCAAAGGATTTCACCCTCTTCTTTAGACCCGAAGGCAAATGATATGTGCACGACTACGCATACCATCTAAAGAGAGAGATCAAACACACATCATACAAAAGTCGTAGACCAATAAGTCAATGGACACAAGTATAGATCATCTTTATTTCAATTCATAATAGTGCTAGGGTTTCTCCATCTCCCCAAGAACGAAGGAAACTACTCACATAAAGGCAATCAACATCATGGCAATCATATGGATGGGATATGAGAGTACAATCGAATACAAGTGAAGATCCATACTAGGGTTTGGATTACAACCAAGTATACGAACTGGATCGGTGTTGGAGACGTTGGTGATGATAATGGTGATGTGGATCGGTATTGAGGCCTTCAAGATCCAAATCCCTTCTCCTCTTGAGCAATGGTGATGGTGGAGATCTTGTGGATACGGCGGCTATGGAGTCTATAAGGCGGTAGGGCTCCACCATGGAGGTATGTGGAGAGGATCCTTCTCCCTTGGCTCCTTGCCTCTTTATATAGGCCTAGGAGAGTCCCCAATAGTCCCCAATACATTCCTCATGACCTAACAAAGGTTCAGGAACAAACCGGGATGAAATCTATGAAGAAACGCATTTAGAATAGTTGTTTCCGTGCGTCTAGACCCATGGTACGGGCGGATGGTACGACCGTACCCACCCGTACCAGTGGTCGTTAAACCTTGAGTATGCTTTTGTATTGTGGCTGCTATTTCTTCATACTAACTCCGGTTTGGGTGTTCTTTGTCTCGTTGTAATCATATGGACGAGGGCTATAACACCGTTGAGTTGGATCTTCATTTGGATTTTATGGAAAAATCCACTTTTTCCACCTCTCAAATGTCTAAGTCTAGTGCCTGCAGCTCCTCCATATTGCATCTTCTTGGTTTTTTTGCCTTGCTTTATCCATAATCCAACACAACACCTATGCACAAGTCAAAGATAAGAAAAGGTAATAAAATCCTAATAAAACTACTAGTTGTGCAAAGTCCATGTGAAAATGAATGAGAACTAGTAATTATACATAATAGGCATAGTTGTAGCTAGATATAGTAGTTAATGAGTGACAATATGAATAATTTGTATACTGCTTCAAATTTGGACTCATCAATCAGCCTCACCCGAAGGAATTTTTTCCTCCAGGATTGCTTCTTCCTTGTCTCAGCACTCTCATCAAATGGAGCAAGGCCATACTTGTGATTGGCCTACTTCTGGTCACGGATGTATAACCACTTGGCCCTCCACCTTGCGCGGAGTCGACAATAATGACGCTGAAGTACTGATTGTTTAGGTGAACGGATATGCCACATCCGCCCACCTCGTACACCGCGCTGCTAGAACCTGACTGCCTCTTCATGCCATATAGATTCTTGAAGAGCCTGAAGTACGACTCGATTTTGAGCCAGCACTCACAGAGGGTGATGAAGCACACGATGTGCAAAATGGAGTTGGGAGATAGTTGATGCAGCTAAATCCCATACAAAAAGAGAAAAGCATGCACGAAGTCATGGAGGGGAGAGAAAGTCCTTGAAGAACGAAGGCAAGAAACATCAAAAAACGAAGGCAAGAAACATCACCCAAAATCCAACGGGGGGATTGGGGATTACCTCTAGACCAGGGACCTTGCAAGCCTCCTCATCCGCCAGAATCTGGCTAGCCTGGCAAAGTTGCCACAAGTCGAACGCCTTCATCATGGAAAGCCGCTAGGCACCATTAGTGACACGGCTCCCGACAGTGTTCTTATTTGGAGCAGCGGCAATGCTCGATCCTGCGCCTTTGGTTTTCTTGCCCTTCCCCATCATCTTGGCTCAGCTCTTCTCTCGTGACCACAAAAAAGAGCTTGGAAAAACCAAAGCACGTACAACGCAAGGAGGAGTTATGGAGCAATGGGGCAGTGCAAGGGAAGTACATATGCAAGGGAGAAAGGAAGACGAACATAGGGGAAGAAATTACTGGAGCATCCATATACTTAACGCGGAAGACGAAAAATCCTAGCCATCAGTTTATAGCAAGTAACGTGTGGCGCGTATCGGCGTAAACATGTGGCGGAAGATACACGAACTGTCGTCGCCACTCTCTCCAGTATGCACGGAAATCGAGGAGACATGGTTAGATACCCCAATTTACACCGTGACTGGTCAAATCATGTTCAGCTTTTTGGACCCACAATGTCAAGTCTTATCACACTGCTCACGCTGATGGTTGAGCTCACCCATCGTCACCAATGATGTCATTGAAGGTCATCCTATCATTAGCGATTGAAGCCAACACAAAGAATTTTCTTTGATTGCCTGAAGGACTCAGTTTTTCGTCGAGTCTACGACTCGACCAAATACTCGGGGGCTACTCCAAACAGGAGCGTTGGCCGTGCACCCAATGTACTTCCAGGTCCAGCGTACAGTCCAACAACTGCAAACCTTAGGATAGTACGCCTCGACTCCTTTCTTCGAACAAACAGTTCGACTATGGACTCGGGAGCTACTCCCATAGGGAGCACTGGATGCACATCCAACAAAGTGTGACCGCTAACGGCATTCGCAAGACTCAATGGCTATAATTCCCTGCTCGAGTCTACAACTCGAACAGACACTCGGGGGCTACTCCCATAGGGAGCGCTAGTCACACACCCTATGAAAACATGATTTTTCTTGTATTTTCTCCGTGGAACCTCTGCGTCCACACATGGGTCTGCCCATTGGCAATAGAAGATATTGGCGACTCCGCCTCCTATATAGAACAACGTCAAGTAAAGAGACAATGTCTCCTTGGACACCTGAATTGCTTCCACGTTAACTAAAATTCGGATGCTACATCTATGATGTAAACATAAGACCTACAAATACAATCTGATGGCCTGGTAATCACATCCGCTGCGCTCTACTAGATAAATAACATAGCAACATGTGTGATGAAAAATCCTAACAGACATGTTGGGTACATAACCATTACAACTATAATTTGACTCAGTAAGGCCTCTGTGGCATGGGTCGAATTACACAACAATTTCTGAATTCGAGTCTAGGGACTCGAGTTTCAGTTGATGACGTTGTTTTTCTCGAGATTAATGAGCTGGTCCCAATCTGTCAGATGATCCAGGCACGTGCATCAATCATCCCTATGACTCGAACAATATGACCCGTTGAACTTTTGGGTGACAAGCACTTGCTTTCGATGACTAAAGACTTCAGAGTCTCCACTCAAATCTATGATTCAAATGGACACTCGGGGGCTACTAACATAGGTATGCCCTATGGGTGCCTAAGGTTGGCCTACCCGGTTCGGTCCAGCAGAAGCCCATATGATGATCTGCCAGCACTAATAAAGCCCACGACAAGTCGGGTGGCCCAAGCCCATGAAGGATATGAATCCTTGGAGGATATGACAAGCTTTAGATAGAAAATTTAAAGAGTTAACCTAATTTGTAACCGACTCGATGGTATCCTAAGACTCGGCCTCCTCATATAAAGGAACAGATGGAGCAACGAGGAGGATCATCAAAAACCCTACAACATACACCGCTAGATTACATATGCGCACCATCGCTATCAAGGCACACCCTGTAACCTTCGGTTCATCATCAATCAAGAGTAGACAAGCAGGAGTAGGGTTTTTCCTCTAGGGGCCTGAACCTGGGTAAACCTCATGTCCCCATGTTGCTTGCTTGTTAGCCGAACTAAGTCTCGCTCCCCTCTACCTCAAAACTCAAGTCCATTAACTATGGGCATTGACGTGATCACCCCACATCACTGGGTATTCCAGAGGGATAGGGTGAGGCCTATGTATCAAGGTCGGGATTTGTTCACCCACATGACGAGAAGATACACTGGGCCCACTCATTGATTTAGATCCATAAGCTACGCAGCATATGGCTAGGTCATGGGGATAAAATATCATGAGAACGAGTAAAACAATACTTGTCGGTAATGAGATTGAACAAGTGACATGGGCATGAACAATTGGGTCCCTGTGATTTACTACCCTAAGCATACAAAGGCATGTGGCCCATGAAGCCTGTAAAGAGTGAAGGAAAGTCCAGAGAGCATCCGACGGACATAAGCTATCTTGGCAGTCAAGAAAGAAGTACAATCCGACATTGTACTAGTGTTGTAATTGTAACTTGTAACCTATCTATATACGGCTTTGGGACCCAACCTATTATATAAAGGCTAGGAGGAGCCAATAGAGAGGTACTGAAGTCTTGAGAAATCTATAATCATAGTTTCCACAGCAATCAGACTATTTCGACTCCCTTGTTTGTCTGATCAGCCGACGTAAGTCCATAACAATGGGCATTGCCGAGGTTATCCCTTGTCAATTGGCATCATCTGTGGGAAACTTGAACCCTGGAGTCATGGATTCGATGGTCCCCTGTTCACCGAACAACAACCTGACAACAACGGATCCACGCTCGCCCACCCCTGTTTCGGTCCTCGTCAACTTCAATGGGGGATCCGATCTCATAATCGGGAGCTTCCACTTCCGTGTGGAGGAACCTGAGAATCTCTGCCTATCGGTCCTGATTTATTCGGGTCAGTCAGTCATAACAACAGCGCCTACGGCAGTACCTGCATCTTCAGCCGGCTCATCCGCAGAGGCTACACCTCAGCCGACAAAAGGCAAGGAAAATCGCGAAAACTCCGTAGATCTAGGGGATCTGGCCAATCTATACGACGGTCTATCCTTCGGATCAGATTCTCAGCTAACGCCACCACACGGTTCAAGCCCAGCAAACACCGAATTCGATGAAATCGACGAAAGCGTCAACTTCAGAATCAAAAAGGCTGAAACCTACCTCAAACAGAATCCGTCGGATTTCACTATATTTTTAGACAATGTGTCTTACGGATCTGATAGCAATAGCAACAACCCATACATGATGCACCACCAAGTGTGCGTAATCATCAACGAAGGAACATCGACACCTCGAGACTGCAACGGTAACCTAATCCTCGATCCCAATGATATTCTATCAGGTGATGATGCAGGAAACCGCATAAACAAAGGAGACTCTCCCAACACTCGCATCATGCAAGGAAGAGAAGGAACATACGATGGCGAGCGGCTAACTCTTTGGCTATCAGTAGAAACATGGCAAAGAGCAAGGGATGTAGTTTTAGGTGCAGTCCCAATGACAGCAAACGCCATGCCTGAAGATCTGATGGCCTACCAATACTTACTCCAGAACAAGAAGAGGGACTTGCTCAAGATGCAGAGGCAACTCGAGGAAAAGAGAAGGCTAGCTAATGAATCTAGCATCCGGTGAGCTCCACCCGACAATCTGGCAGCATAACTGGAGGCGCACCACCAAGGAAAGGAACCTCGCGGCTGCAGAATATTCTAGAACCCGAGAGAAACAAGCTAATGCAAGATCTGGACCTATCCTTCATGTCAGTAGATCTGGCAGGACACATAAAAGCAAAAACAGCACAAGCCGCCATTGTTGCTACCCAAACCTACTTACTCACAACTTGTTGGGTCTGCAGCATAGAAAACAAAAAATTTCCTACGATGAGAACTATACGCCAAGATCTATCTACTAGATACAGAGCAACGGGTGGATATACATCCATAGAGAACTTACCCTCGAAGACAACAAAGCTTTGTTAACGAGATGGAACTCGTGGATGATGTAGTCGTACACTTGCCGATCTCAAGATCGTGATGAAGTCCAGCAGGTCCGGCTCCAGCACGTCCATCAGATCCAGCTCTAGCAAGTCCAGCACCGCACAGCAGCGGTGCATCCGTGATCGCACACACGTCCGTGCACTCGACAACCCCGTGCCCCTTGCTCCAGCAAAGCAAGCAAAGAACTCCTTTCCAGATAAAGCCACCGGCAACATGTATCTCGCTAATCCGAGACCATGGGGGAATAATACTAGAGGGGGAGAGAGATCGTTCACGAGGAGGTGTGAGTGTGAAGGTGTGAGAGGGGGGCCTTTTATAGGAGGAGGGGAGGGTACCCCTCCCCATGGCCGGCCCCACAAGGGGTGACCCTTCACCTCCTCATTCATGTGGTGGTAACTCCCTCCACATAAATTTGCCCCTTCACATTCTCTTTTAAAATCTCCACTCCAAATTTAATGCTCTCTCAGTTAATAAAACTCTTTTATTATTTTTATTCAGAATTTTGTTAATTACTTTAATTAACAAACATCACATAAAACCCCCTGCAACATTTCAATATTACATGCAGAACCTATTTCAGCAATTTCACCTGAAACAGTTTTGGTGTCTATTAAAATAAATCCAGCACTTTCTTAAATCTTTATCTGAAACATATTTGCTCCAAATGGTGTCGGTATCCCTTAAGTGTGTCACCCTACGGTTCGCGAATAATGCAGACATGATCGAGACCCCTCTCAGATCAATAATCAGAAGCGGGACCTAGAGATCCATACTGACTCCTACACATTCAACGATGACTTCTGTGATCATGAGAACCTTTAACGCTAGTAAATAAATCCCTTTGTCTCATGATATATTACATGTCCGAGATTCGATCATCGGTATCCAAATACCTAGTTTGATCTCGTTACCGAAATGCACTCTTTTCTCGTTGTCGTGATATAACATTCTAGTGATCACATCACTTGCTTGCAAGCTTATTTCAATGTGATATCACCAAGAGGGCCCAGAGTATATCTATCCGTCATCGGAATGGACAAATCCCACTCTTGATCCATGAGCCTCAACATAACACCTTGGTAGCACTGAACCCACCTTTATAGTCACCCTGATACGGTGTGACGTTTGATGTTATCAAGATACTCTTCCGGTGTTAGCAATTAACATGATCTCATGGTCTAAGGACTAAGATTACTTCGTATGATGTTATAGCAATATAAACATAATGACTTTGATCGTAATGCTATACTTTGGATGAATGTTCATCACATCATTCCACCAATGTTGTGACCTCGTTATCAACAACATCCAATGTCCATGATCAGGAAACCTTGATCATCTTGTTAATCAATGAGCTAGTTTATATGAGAGGCATTACTAGGAACTTTGTATTTTGTTTATTAAACACACGTGTATTAACATTTCCAATTAACACAATTATAGCATGCAAAATAAGCATTTATCATAAACATGGAATAAGATAATAACCACTTTATTATTGCCTCTCGGGCATATTCCCTTCAGTCTCCCACTTGCACTAGAGTCAATAATCTAGTTTGAAAAACTTTGTGTATTGAACACCTATGGCTTTCTGGTGTTGCATATACGCGATTGCTAGTGGTTAACATAATCTCCGGATCTGATATGTTTCAAGTCCGTGTGTATTTGCATGTATTTGCGTCTCTACGCATCACTCGTTGTCAAATGAGATGGTATTGCATAAATTTGGTCCTTTGGTGAGACCTTCTAGTGCGTTCGGGTTAAAATATGTTGATATTATTGTCATACAATATATCTTCATAGTATTAGCCCACTTTGAACCACACCTAGTTTGATAACAAACTACTTAACACAAATGCCCTCCTTTGCTGTTACTATAGCAGTCATATACTTAGCCTTTCGTTGTAGTATCCGTCACAATGTCTCAACTTTGAAACTCATCCAAATCCATCATGGAACATCCTGTCCATTACATTGTGCCACCCATAGTCTAAATTGTGATAAATTTAATTTGTATCTTGTGACAAAACTAGTATCAATGTAACACTTTACAATGAACTACCTTTAACTATCTGTCACTTATACATGATATATTCTTAGTTCTTCCAAATCTCATAAGAATATCTTTACTATTATCCAATGATCATCTTATGAATCATTCTGGTATGTGCTCATAACACTTAGAGCATAGGACATTCTGGATATATACATATCACGGTATAATCGATCAAAATCTTCATGTGATTTTACTCACCAAGTGTTGAAACACTTGAATCTTGATACAATCCTTTCCATGCAGCAAGAACCTTTCTTGTTGTTTCCATATTGAACCCTTTCAATATCTAATATATGTATGTCTGGCACAACCATATTAGCGCCTCAATCTATCCATATAGATATTGATGCTAAATATTCCGGTTTTGCCCAAGTCTTTCATCGAAATCTTATTTTAATGAAATTCTTAACTTGTGTCAATACAAGATACATCATTTCCAATCAACAATATGTTCTCTACATAATGTATTAGAAATATGTCTCAGCGCTCCCTCTTAATTTCTTGCAAATGCAAGCATCTTCATCATCTCCGATGAATTTAAACTCTTTTAACAGTTTCATCATGGTGAAGATTCCAACTCCGCTATGCTTACTTCAACTATTGAAGTTTGCATGCCCTTTTAGCACCCTTTGAATTAACAAAACCCTTCGGACCGTGTCTTGTACACGTTCTAGGTAACCATTCTATTAGAAGAACATTGTTTTGTTTGTTCAACTACCATACATCAAATTATATGTAGTGGTTTCTACATTAATCCGTCAAGACTAAATATCGCTATGAAAGATCAAATCTTGTCATAGTCAACTCCTTGAACATTGTCGTAAACTTCTTTCCGACATGTCGACTATTTCATAGATGTTAAACATCCATGTCTATTTCTTTATAGATCCAAACACGACCGATAGGCTTCACGCCTTTCCGGAGGGTCTTCCAAGTTCAGAAACTTGATTTCTCGTGTATGGATACTATCACAGATTCTATGACTTCTAGTCATTTTATGGAGTCAGGGACCATCATCGCTTCTTTGCATGTAGTCGGTTCATCATTGTCAAAACAATAACGACATGCTTATCAAATCACACTATTTGATTCTTACTGACCCACATGGTTCAATAGGAACTCTAATCTCCGAGATCACAACCTTTGTAATCACGAGAGCCATGAGCATTGTGGCCGCCATTGGGACACTTTCTAGCGCTACGCTACTTAGCACATATAGCTAAGGTTCAACAACCTTATCGAAGTTCTATTGTCCTCCCACTTAACTTTTCACGAAAAATTCCTTCTCAAGAAACTTGACGTTCCAAGTAACAAACTCTTTTGTCCTCGGTGTTATGGAGAAATTCCCAACAAATTCTTTAGGATAACCTACAAAGACGTGCTTATCCGACTTTTGGTTGTAAACATTTTACTTATGCATAGCATACCAAAATTTAAGAAAAGACAATTCGGGTTTTATCCCAAAACATAACTTATATGGTGTCATTTCAACGGATCACGATGGTGCTCTTTTCAGTGTAAAAGCGGTAGTCTCTAAAGCTTTAATCCTTAAAACATAATGCCAGTTTTATAAATGACACCTTTGATCTTAGCATGTCAAACATGGTTTGATTTCATCTCTTGAATATGCCATACTCCTATGGTTTTATCGGGAAACACAAATCATGGAACAATTCCTCAAATCTTAGGTGTTTTGCTAAACATGTAACTCAAATATCTTCCTTTATGATCAAATCATAAACTCTTTTATTTTCTTGTTACAATGATTTTTCACTTCATCTTGAAAGTATTTGAACAATTTTCAAATGTTTCTTACTTCTTCCTTATTAAGTAAATATATAGATATATTCACTTAAATTTCTGGAGAAAGCATATGAAGCAAAAAGATCCATCGCATATGGCTACACATAATGGACTATATACATCAACATGCATAATATCCAATAAGTTAGTCATCTGTTCCTCTTTGGCCTATGGATGGAGTTTCAATTATCTCGAGGAAAGTTTCACAAGCGTCAATTGATTAAAATCAAAGACTCCAAAAATCCATCAACACGGAGTTTCTTCATGTTTTCTTTCCAATATAATTCAAATAGCGATGTCACTTCATAAGTGATCTTCCAATCATTTGTCTTACGACATTTTAGCAATAATGTTTATGGATGTGATTTCTCCAACTAGACTTGTAAAAGTTCATCCATCCTTTATGGAAAACAGTAATTATTTGAAGAACCATTGTTCTCGTAATACCGGGACAAAATAACAATTATTAAAATAAATCTTGAAGGCTAGGTTTGACGACAATGTAAAACACAATAACACTTTATTTGTTTTTGATGAACATCATCACTTATTATCTTGCTAGTTACTTAGGCCATTGCAGTTCATGAATTGTGTTGTCCTATATGACACTTCATACCAACCAATTTGGTATCCAATACCTCAGAACCACATTGTTTAACAAACAAGGAATACAACCATAACATGTATATCTTCTATATACCTAAGCTGGACATTTCCAACTTTTTCTTTTCTGCCAAATATTTTATAGATTCTCTTTCCGCAATTCCTTTTTCTTTTAAAAGAATCTATCAACATCAATAGTGGTGTCATTCACATGACACATAGTACAAAGTGTGTATAGTCAAATACTAATACCTTTGGACTTGCACCTTGAAGTGGATCACCATCATCAAATGTTTGGTGTTCTTTCAAAAATCCATTCTTTAGTAATCTATTAGTGTAGTAAACATTTTACTTACATCTTCTATTCATCCTTATCATGAAAACTTTCATGATCAAGATACTATAGCCTATAAGGAAGAATCGCGAGTATAATATCAGTTCCCAAAACCTTTTTGGTAGATTAGGAAGCCTAGCGTCTCCAACCTTCACAAATTCTCATATGTTATGAGAATATGTATTTTGCTAAATTATACTCTATCATAATACAACCAAAAACATTGTTTCAGATATCACAATATCTTTCACACTTGATGGTTTCTGAAACAATTTCCAGCTCCTATATAATCTTGATATTAAAATAACTTTTGAATATCAATAATCATGGAGGCAAACATGATACTTTAGATACTAACATTGGAATTCTTACTCTTGATTTAATACTACTTATCAAACTTCCTGGAGTAAATAGAGTTTGCTGAAAGTTTGCAATAGGACTTATAATCTTTAAATTGACATTCTAAACAATACGATACCAGTTCGTAAAGTAAATATCCAGAATTCTATAGTTCTATTATCTCAATTAAAACTAAGCATAAGGTAGTGAACAGACGCTAATGACTACAACAAATTATGCAAATTCACTTTGATTTAGTTTATGACAAATTGAGTTCGACTAATCCAAATTAGAAATGAACTCCCACTCAAAAACGACATCCCTCGTGCCTTTTTGGTGATTACATGAACCAAATCCACTACACCAAGTCCGATCATCACGTGAGTCGGTGTAGCTTCAATGGCGAGCATCAATATGGGCATCACATCAACTATATGACTCATGCTTAACCTTGCGGTCCGTGTTTCGAGGCCATGTCTATACATGCTAGGCTCGCCAAGTAAGAACCTTAGTATTCGCGTGTGTAAAACTATCTTACACCCGTTATATGAAAGTGTAGAGTCGAGTACACCCGATCATCACGTGATGTCTCGAAACATGATCCATACAACGGTGCATACTTAAGGAAGAACACATTTTTATCTTGATATTTAAATGAGGGATCATCTTATAATGCTACTAAAATGCCTAACAAGCAATATAAGATGCGAACATCATATGTGTAAAGTTGGATGATATGTGAAGGAAATATGCCTTGAGAGGCAATAATAAAGTTGTTATTATGTATTCCTTATATATGATAAATGTTTATTTTGCATGCTAGAATTGTATTGATCGGAAACATCAATACATGTGTGTTTAATAAACAAAAAGGGTTCCTAGTTATGCCTCTCTTATAGACTAGCTTGTTGATTAACAAGATGATCAAGGTTTCCTAATCATGGACATTGGATGTTGTTAATAACAAGGTCACACCATTGGTGGAATGATGTGATGAACATTCATCCGAAGTATAGCATTACGATCAAGTCATTATGTTTATATTGCTATAACATCATACGAAGTAATCTTTATCCTTAGACCATGAGATCATGTCAATTGCTAACACCGGAAGAGTATCTTGATAACATCAAATGTCACACCGTAATAGGGTGACTATAAAGATGGGTTCAGTACTACGAAGGTGTTATGTTGAGGCTCATGGATCAAGAGTGGAATTTGTCAATCCCGATGACGGATAGATATACTCTGGGCCCTCTCGGTGATATCACATTGAGATAGCTTGCAAGCAAGTGATGTGATCACTAGAATGTTATATCACGGGAACAAGAAAATAGTGCATGTTGGTAACGAGATCAAACTAGGTATGGAGATACCGATGATCGAATCTCGGACATGTAATATATCACGAGACAAAGGGATTTAGTTACAAGCGTTAAAGGTTCTCACGATCACAGAAGTCATCGTTGAATGTGTAGGAGTCAGTACGGATCTCCAGGTCCCGCTGCTGATTATTGATCGGAGAAGGGTCTCGATCATGTCTGCATTATTCACGAACCATAGAGTGACACACTTAAGAGTTATCGGACACCATTTTGGAGCACATATTCTTCAGACGAAAGAATTGCAAAGCGCAGGAATTGTTTCAATAGAAACCGGAAATTGTTTCGGGTGAAATTGCAGAAAGTGGTTCTGCATGTGATATTGAAATATTGCAAGGGGCTATATGTGAATGTTTGTTAATTAAAGTAATTAACAAAATTCTGAATAAATTTAATAAAAGAGTTTTATTAAATGAGAGAGCATTAAACTTGGAGAATTTTAATGCATTTAAAGTGGAGACTTTAAAAGGGAATGTGAAGAGGCGTTTTAATGTGGAGGGGTTACCACCACATGAATGGGGGAGGTGAGGAGTCACCCCCCGATGCGCCGTCCATGAAGGAGGGGCACCCCCTCCTCCTATAAAAGGCCACCCTCTTCCTCCTTCTTCCTCACACCTCCTTGTGAAGGATCTCTCTACCCCTCTAGAATTATTTCCCCATGGTCTCGGATTAGCGAGATACATGTTCCCGGTGGCATTTCGTCTGGAAGGAGTTGCTGCTTCTGCTGGATCGCTGGAGCGAGGAGGTGGAGGTTGTCCGGTGGCTTGAACGTGTGTGCGAGTACGGATGCGCTGCTGAGTTGCAGCGCTCGGACTTCCTAACGATCTTGAGATCGGCAAGTGTACGACTACATCAACCACGAGTTCCTACTCGTTAACAAAACTCGTTGTCTTCGAGGGTAAGTTCTCGTTGGATGTATGTCCACCCGTTGCTTTGTACCTAGTAGATAGATATTGGCGTGTAGTTCACACCGTAGGAAAATATTTGTTTTCTATGCTACGGACCCAACAGTGGTATCAGAGCCTGATCTATGCGTAGGTGCTTTGCACGGGTAGTACACATATGTTTATATGTGGGCGATGATGATCATGTTATTGCATCTTCTATGTATTTTGGATATTGATGGCATAGTGGGATGAAGCGGCCCGGACCAACCTTACATGTCATCATACATGAGACTAGTTCCACGACTGACATGCAACTTGTTTTGCATAAGTGGTCATGGTGTCATCTCTCCTACTATAGTCAATATCTGATTTACAGCGAGTTGCTAATAACTTAGTTATCCTCGTTGTGGTTCATGTTCATAGTTGAGAACGGTTCTATCTCCGAAAGCCCTAAGCCACGTAAAACTTGCAATTGATAAATTAGAGGTGTCTAGTTTAGATCGTTGTTGGGCTAGTGTATTGATATGGTATTGTTGTAAGTAGATGTATGATAGATACTTTTACAACACATTCAACGTGTAAGTTCCATAGACCTTGGCCTTACACACAAAGGAATGATAGAGATCATACCACGATGCAAATGATAGAGATCAAATGCATGGACCATATCATCTTACTTTACACATTAGATGTTAGCATCTTATACTGCTAGTTTGGCGCTTTTGGTAGCATTGTAAGATGATCCCTCAATTAGATATAAAGATAAAATGTGTTCTTCCTTGAGTATGCACCGTTCTATGGATCGTGTTTCGAGACATCACGTGATGATCGGGTGTACTCGACTCTACGCTTTCATACAATGGGTGTAAGACAGTTTTACACACGCGAGTACTATGGTTCTTACTTGGCGAGCCTAGCATGTACAGACATGGCCTCGGAACACGGACCGAAAGGTTAATCATGAGTCATATGGTTGATATGATGCCCATATAGATGCTCGCCTTTGAAGCTACACCGACTCACGTGATGATCGGACTTGGTGTAGTGGATTTGGTTCATGTAATCACCAAAAAGGCACAAGGGATGTCGTTTTTGAGTGGGAGTTCATTAGTAATTTGGATTAGTTGAACTCAATCTATCATAAACTTAGTCTAAATAAACTTTACAAATTATGTTGTAGATGGCACCACCTTCTTTTAATTTCAATGTGTTCATGGAGAAAGAGAAACTTGCTACGAATGGTAGCAACTTCACCAACTGGGCTATGAATTTGAGGATTCTCCTCACTGCTGCATAAAAGCAATATGTGCTAGATGCGCTGCTAGGCCCCCCACCAGCTCCTGATGCCCCTGACGAGGAAAAGAATGTCTATGTGACTCGTCAGGAGGACCACAACTTAGTTCATTGCGGCATACTGTATGGGCTAGAGTCAGAACTTCGAAAGCGTTTCGAAAATGTCAATGCTTTTTATACCATGGGAGAATTGAAAATGATTTTCGATACCCATGCTGCCGTAGAGAGTTATAATGCTACTGAAAAGTTCTTTAGCTGCATGATGGAGGAGAACAACTCCGTTAGTGAGCACGTACTCAAAATGTCTGGGTACGCCGATAAGCTTGTGTCCTTGGGAATAACGATTCCCATTGACTTAGGCATACATCGTGTTCTCCAATCTCTGCCACCTAGCTACAAGAGCTTCGTGATGAACTATAATATGCAGGGCATGAAGAAGACTCTTCCCGAGCTTCTGTCAATGCTTAAGACTGCAGAAGTGGAGATTAGGAAAGAACATCAAGTGTTGATGATCAATAGGACCACCGGTTTCAAGAAGGACAAGAAAGGCAAGCACAAGGGAAAGAAGGGTGGAAAATCTATTGCCGTGCCTGAAAAGAAACCCCGAGCTGGCCCTAAGTCCGATACCGAGTGCTACTATTGCAAGGGGACTGGCCATTGGAAGCGCAACTGCCCCAAGTATTTGGTGGAAAAGAAGTCCGGCAAGGCAAACAAAGGTATATGTGATATACATGTTATTGATGTGTACTTGACTAGTACTCGCAGTAGCACCTGGGTATTTGATATGGGATCGGTTGCTAATATATGTAACTCGATTCAGGGGCTGCGGAACAAGCGACAACTAGCAAGGGATGAGGTCACAATGTGAGTCGGCAATGGATCAAGAGTTGATGTGATCGCCGTCGGAACGCTGCCTCTCCATATGCCATCGGGATTAGTCATAAACCTAAATAATTGTTATTCGGTGCCTGCACTTAGCATGAACATTGCATCCGGATCATGTTTGATGCAAAGTGGTTATTCGTTTAAATCTGAAAACAATGGTTGTTCGATTTATATGGATAATATATTTTATGGTCATGCACCTGTGTTGAATGGTTTATTTCTGATGGATCTCGATAGTAATATTATGCACATTCATAATGTTAATGCTAAAAAGATTAAACTTGACGATGATATATCTGCATATATGTGGCACTGCCGTCTAGGTCATATTGGCGTTAAACGCATGAAGAAACTCCATTCTGATGGACTTTTGGAATCACTTGATTTTGATCATTTGATACATGTGAGCCATGCCTTATGGGCAAGATGACTAGAACGCCGTTTTCCGGTTCAATGGAACGGGCGACAGATCTATTGGAAATCATACATACTAATGTGTGTGGACCAATGAGTGTGTCAGCGCGAGGTGGATATTGTTATTTTGTTACTTTCACGGATGATTTGAGTAGATACGGGTATATCTATTTGATAAAACACAAGTCTGAAACTTTTGAAAAGTTCAAGGAATTTCAGAATGAAGTGGAAAATCATCGTAATAGAAAGATCAAATTTCTACGGTCTGACCGTGGAGGAGAGTATCTAAGTTACGAGTTTAGCACACACATGAAAGAGTGTGGAATAGTTTCACAACTCACGCCTGCCGGAACACCACAACGTAATGGTGTGTCGGAACGTCGTAATCATACCTTATTAGATATGGTTCGATCTATGATGTCTCTGACTGACTTGCCACTATCATTTTGGGGTTATGCACTGGAAACAGATGCATTCACTTTAAATCGGGCACCATCTAAATCCGTTGAAACGACACCATATGAATTATGGTTTGGAAACAAACCTAAGCTGTCATTTCTTAAAGTTTGGGGATGCGATGTTTATGTGAAGAAACTTCAACCGGATAAACTCGAACCCAAAGCGGAAAAATGCGTCTTCATAGGATATCCTAAGGAAACAATTGGGTATACCTTCTATCATAGATCCAAGGGCAAGGTTTTTGTTGCCAAGAATGGATCCTTTCTTGAGAAGGAGTTTCTCGCGAAAGGTGTGAGTAGTCGGAAGGTAGAACTCGAAGAGGTTATTGAACCTTCTCTTCATGAAATAGCGAGTGGCGCAGCACCGGAAGTTGTTTCGGAGTTGACTTCACCTAATGAAGAGAGAGCTAATGATATTGATCATGAAACTCCGAAAGAGGAAACTACCAAACCTCGCAGGTCAAGCAGGACACGTGCATCTCCTGAACTGTACGGCAATCATGTTGTGAATTTCATGGTTGATGAAATGGATGACCCTAGAACATATGAAGAAGCGATGTTGAGCCCGGATTCCAACAAATGGCTAGAAGTCATGAAATCTGAGATGGAATCCATGTACGAGAACCAAGTTTGGACCTTGGTGGACTTACCTCACGATCAAAAGGCCGTTGAGAATAAATGGATTTTCAAAAGAAAAACTGATGCTGATGGTAATGTGACCATCTATAAGGCTCGACTTGTTGCAAAGGGGTTTCGACAAATTCAAGGAGTTGACTACGATGAGACATTCTCTCCCGTAGTGATGCTTAAGTCGGTTAGGATTATGTTAGCAATTGCTGCATATTTCGATTATGAAATATGGCAGATGGATGTCAAAACTATGTTCCTCAATGGTAATATTGAAGAAGGGTTGTATATGATACAACCTAAGGGTTTTGTCGATCCTAAGGATGCTAATAAGGTATGCAAACTTCAGCGATCCATCTATGGACTGAACCAAGCATCCCGAAGTTGGAATCTCCGCTTTGATGAGGTGATCAAAGAGTTTGGATTTGTCCAAACTTATGGAGAGGCTTGTATTTACAAGAAAGTGTGTGGGAGCAATGTGGCATTTCTGATATTATATGTGGATGACATATTATTGATTGGAAATGATATAGATCTTTTAAACACTGTTAAAAGTTATCTAAACAGCAAATTTTTGATGAAAGACCTTGGTGAAGCGTCATATATATTAGGCATTAAAATCTATAGAGATAGATCAAGGCGCCTAATTGGGCTATCGCAGAGTACATACCTTGATAAGATATTAAAGAAGTTTAATATGGACAAAAGTAAGAAGGGGTTCTTACCTATGTTGCAAGGCAAGACATTGAGTAAGACTCAAAGTCCGGCTACGACGGAAGAAAGAGAGATGATGGATAAGATCCCCTATGCCTCGGCCATAGGCTCTATTATGTATGCCATGCTATGTACAAGACCGGATGTGGCACATGCTATTAGTTTGACTAGTAGGTACCAATCTGATCCAGGTTCAGAACACTGGATAGCGGTAAAGAACATCCTCAAGTACTTGAGAAGAACTAGGGATATGTTTCTTATATACGGAGGTGAAGAAGATCTAGTCGCTAAGTGTTATGTCGATGCTAGCTTTGACACCGATCCGGATGACTCTAAGTCTCAATCCAGATACGTATTTCTCTTGAACGGAGCAGCAGTTAGTTGGAGGAGTTCCAAACAACCTGTGGTGGCTGGATCAACGACGGAGGCGGAATATGTTCTTTGCTTACAGAAGCGGTTTTGGATGAAAGAGTTCATTACGGAACTAGGTGTGGTTCCTAGTGCTTTGGACCCAATGGTGATCTATTGTGACAACAATGGAGCCATAGCCAACGCAAAGGAACCGAGGTCTCACAAGAATTCCAAGCATATTAAGTGCCGGTTTCACTCCATCCGCGAGCATGTCAAGGATGGAGATATAAAGATTTGTAAAGTACACACGGACCTAAATGTAGCAGATCCGTTGACTAAAGTTCTCCCTAGGGAAAAATATGATCAACACCAGAACTCCATGGGTGTTAGATTTATCACTATGTGAACTAGATTATTGTCTCTAGTGCAAGTGGGAGACTAAAGGAAATATGCCCTGAGAGGCAATAATAAAGTTGTTATTATGTATTCCTTAAATATGATAGATGTTTATTTTGCATGCTAGAATTGTATTGATCGGAAACATCAATACATGTGTGTTTAATAAACAAAAAGGGTTCCTAGTTATGCATCTCTTATAGACTAGCTTGTTGATTAACAAGATGATCAAGGTTTCCTGATCATGGACATTGGATGTTGTTAATAACAAGGTCACACCATTGGTGGAATGATGTGATGAAAATTCATCCGAAGTATAGCATTACGATCAAGTCATTATGTTTATATTGCTATAACATCATACGAAGTAATCTTTATCCTTAGACCATGAGATCATGTTAATTGCTAACACCGGAAGAGTATCTTGATAACATCAAACGTCACACCGTAACAGGGTGACTATAAAGATGGGTTCAGTACTACGAAGGTGTTATGTTCAGGCTCAAGGATCAAGAGTGGAATTTGTCAATCCCGATGACGGATAGATATACTCTGGGCTCTCTCGGTGATATCACATTGAGATAGCTTGCAAGCAAGTGATGTGATCACTAGCATGTTATATCACGGGAACAAGAAAAGAGTGCATGTCGGTAACAAGATCAAACTAGGTATGGAGATACCGATGATCGAATCTCGGACATTTAATATATCGCGAGACAAAGGGATTTAGTTACAAGCGTTAAAGGTTCTCACGATCACAGAAGTCATTGTTGAATGTGTAGGAGTCAGTACGGATCTCCAGGTCCCATTGCAGATTATTGATCGGAGAAGGGTCTCGATGATGTCTGCATTATTCGCGAACCATAGGGTGACACACTTAAGAGTTACCGGACACAATTTTGGAGCACATATGTTTCAGACGAAAGAATTGCAAAGCGCATGAATTGTTTCAATAGAAACTGGAAATTGTTTCGGGTGAAATTGCAGAGTGGTTCTGCATGTGATATTGAAATATTGCAAGGGGCTATATGTGAATGTTTGTTAATTAAAGTAATTAACAAAATTCTGAATAAATTTAATAAAAGAGTTTTATTAAATGAGAGAGCATTAAACTTGGAGAATTTTAATGCATTTAAAGTGGAGACTTTAAAAGGGAATGTGAAGAGGCATTTTAATGTGGAGGGGTTACCACCACATGAATGGGGGAGGTGAGGTCACCCCCATGCGTCGACCATGGAGAGGAGGGCACCCCTCCTCCTATAAAAGGCCACCCATTCCTCCTTCATCCACGCACCTCCTTGTGAAGGATCTCTCTCCCCTCTAGAATTATTCCCCATGGTCTCGGATTAGCGAGATACATGTTCCAGTGGCATTTAAATGGAAGGAGTTGCTGATTACGCTAGATCCTTTGGGCGAGGAGGTGGAGGTTGTCCGGTGGCTTCAGCGTGTGTGCAGTCTGGATGCGCTGCTGAGTTGCGGCGCTCGGACTTCCTCACGATCTTGAGATCGGCAAGTGTACGACTACATCAACCACGAGTTCCTACTCGTTAACAAAACTCATTGTCTTCGAGGGTAAGTTCTCGTTGGATGTATGTCCACCTGTTGCTTTGTAGCTAGTAGATAGATCTTGGCGTGTAGTTCACACCGTAGGAAAATTTTTGTTTTCTATCCTGCGGACCCAACAATATGGTCCATGCATTTGATCTCTATCATATGCATCATGGTATGATCTCTATCATTCCTTTGTGTGTAAGGCCAAGGTCTATGGAACTTACACGTTGAGTGTGTTGTAAGAGTATCTATCATACATCTACTTACAACAATACCATATCAAGACACTAGCCCAGCAACGATCTAAACTAGACGCCTCTAATTTATCAATTGCAAGTTTTACGTGGCTTAGGGCTTTCGGAGATAGAACTGTTCTTACCTACGAACATGAACCACAACGAGGATAACCAAGTTATTAGCAACTCGTTGTAAATCAGATATTGACTATAGTAGGAGAGACAGACACCCGCCAGCCTCTTATGCAAAACTAGTTGCATGTTAGTCGTGGAACCGGTCTCATGTACGATGACATGTAAGGTTGGTCCGGGCCGCTTCATCCCACTATGCCACCAATATCCAAAATACATAGAAGATGCAATAACATGATCATCATCGCCCACATATAAACATATGTGTACTACCCGTGCAAAGCACCTACGCATAGATCAGGCTCTGATACCACTGTTGGGTCCGCAGCATAGAAAACAAAAAATTCCTACGATGAGAACTATACACCAAGATCTATCTACTAGATACAAAGCAATGGGTGGATATACATCCATAGAGAACTTACCCTCGATAACAACAAAGCTTTGTTAACAATATGGAACTCGTGGATGATGTAGTCGTACACTTGCCGATCTCAAGATCGTGATGAAGTCCAGCAGGTCCGGCTCCAGCACGTCCATCAGATCCAGCTCTAGCAAGTCCAGCACCACCAAGTCCAGCACTGCAAAGCAGTGGTGCATCTGTGATCGCAAACACGTCTGGTACCCTGAAAACCTCCGTCCCTTGCTCCAGCAAAGCAGCGGAAGTAGCAACTCCTTTCTAGATAAAGCCACCGGGAACATGTATCTCGCTAATCCGAGACCATGGGGGAATAATACTAGAGGGGGAGAGAGATCCTTCACGAGGAGGTGTGAGTGTGAAGGTGTGAGAGGGGGCCTTTTATAGGAGGAGGGTAGGGTACCCCTCCCCATGGCCGGCGCCACAAGGGGTGACCCTTCACCTCCTCATTCATGTGGTGGTAACTCCCTCCACATAAATTTGCCCCTTCACATTCTCTTTTAAAGTCTCCACTCCAAATTTAATGCCCTCTCATTTAATAAAACTCTTTTATTATTTTTATTCAGAATTTTTTTAATTACTTTAATTAACAAACATTCACATAAAACCCCCTGCAACATTTCAATATTACATGTAGAACCAATTTCAGCAATTTCACCCAAAACAGTTTCGGTGTCTATTGAAATAATTCAAGCGCTTTCTTAAATCTTTATCTAAAACATATTTGCTCCAAATGGTGTCGGTATCCCTTAAGTGTGTCACCCTACGGTTCGCGAATAATGCAGACATGATCGAGACCCCTCTCAGATCAATAATCAGAAGCGGGACCTGGAGATCCATACTGACTCCTACACATTCAACGATGACTTTTGTGATCGTGAGAACCTTTAACGCTAGTAACTAAATCCCTTTGTCTTGTGATATATTAGATGTCCGAGATTCGATCATCGGTATCCAAATACCTAGTTTGATCTCGTTACGAACATGCACTCTTTTCTCGTTCCCGTGATATAACATTCTAGTGATCACATCACTTGCTTGCAAGCTTATTTCAATGTGATATCACTGAGAGGGCCCATAGTATATCTATCCGTCATCGGGATGGACAAATCCCACTCTTGATCCATGAGCCTCAACATAACACCTTCGTAGAACTAAACCCACCTTTATAGTCACCCTGTTACGGTGTGACGTTTGATGTTATCAAGATACTCTTCCGGTGTTAGCAATTAACATGATCTCATGGTCTAAGGACTAAGATTACTTCATATGATGTTATAGCAATATAAACATAATGACTTTGATCGTAATGCTATACTTCGTATGAATGTTCATCACATCATTCCACCAATGTTGTGACCTTGTTATCAACAACATCCAATGTCCATGATTAGGAAACCTTGATTATCTTGTTAATCAATGAGCTAGTTTATATGAGAGGCATTACTAGGAAATTTGTATTTTGTTTATTAAACACACATGTATTAACGTTTCCAATTAACACAATTATAGCATGCAAAATAAACATTTATCATAAACATGGAATAAGATAATAACCACTTTATTATTGCCTCTCGGGCATATTCCCTTCACAACTCAACCTGCACCCAACGATCCCCGAGCGGCCCTCCGTCGCTCCTCTCTCATGAACCTCGGCATGGTGGGAGCATCCCTCGCACAAGGGGAACACGGAATTACCCAGCAACCCGACAAATCGCCACGCCATCGCAACAACCCTCGGCATGTGGGACACACCCGACGATCACGGTCACTGAACCGGGTGCACTTTTCGAACAACGAGCCATGTGATGATGCTAGAAACGACATTACACAATCCAGGATTGATAGATCCAGGAAGGAGCGTAGCAGCTGAATATACTATGATGGCGGACGAGTATGGATTGTGTGGGGCCAGTTGCTTTACCCAATGGGTTCGCAAGACTCTAGTACCCAAGGATTTCAAACTTCCTCATGATCACCAAAAGTACGATGGCCTCTAGGAACCCAAAGCATGGTTGGCCAATTACCTGCAAACCGTGAAACTCCAAGGTGGCTCTAAGGATACCGCGATGTAGAGCCTGCAGCTGCACCTAAGTGGCATCGCTCGATCATGGCTCAGGAAACTACCTGAAGAATCCATCAGCAGTTGGAATGACCTTGAGGACAAGTTTATCCAAAACTTCACATCCACGTTCAAGCGACCCGCTTCCTTGAATAAATTGTGGGCGTGCAAGCAGAAAGCTGGAGAGTCGATATGGGCATTATTCAAAGATGCAACATCACTAAAAACTCAGCCAAAGGTATATCGGATGAAATGGCGATTGATGCTTTCAACGACTGACTTCGCCGAAGAGAATTTATTGAGGAGATGGGATGGGTCAAACCCAAAACAATTTCCTAGCTAATGGACATGGCCAATCGCTGGGTAGACGGCGAAGACGCAGTAAATAAAAAACGAGGGCGCTCACCTGAGGAAGATCGGGATAGGCGCAATAACGAAAGGAGAAGGCGATGTAACGGCGGGTACAACGGGCCAAGCTATGTCGCGACTGGTTTCTCGGGAGATGACAATCAAAGAGGCGACGATCGTGGCAGCGAATACCGTAGCAGTAGAGATGACCCCGACGGAAGCCAGCCGACACAACGGTACCAACCAAGGGATCGGGAGCCCCCAATGTCTCCAATGTAGATGCTCGAGGGACCCTGCAATATGCACTTCTACATCGACTCGAAAGGGGGGAGGTGCTCAAACCACCTCATGAAGGATTGCCGCATGTTCCTAAAGATGCAGGAAATATGCAATGCAAAAGCAACTGAAGCAGCAAACCGAGGATACACCACCGTGCCTGAAACCCTAGCTCTCGGGGCACCACCACCACCAAGGCAGCTGCTAGTAGGCCAACCGCAACCCGTAGAAAATAGAAACCAGGAGGACGAGTACCCAAGGTCCAAGGGTGCAATGTCGATGATCCAAAAAGGGCATCCTTCCAACAGGATTCAGAAGCCAATCATGTGACAAGTCAACTTGGCGATAACAGCGCCACCACCCACACCCGAATATCTCCATTGGTCAGAGGAAGAAATCACATTCATCAGGGCCAATCACCCACTTCGAGTGCCACGACTGGGTCATTTAGCTCTAATAGAAGAAGCCCAAATCGGCAGCTTTGACATGAGTAAAGTCTTTATGGATGCAGGAAGCAACATTAACCTAATCTATGCCAAAACACTACGAGTAATGAACTACTCCTTAACAAACCTGGCACCAACAGACACATTCTTCCACGACATAGTCCTAGGCAAAGCCGAAATTCCTTTAGGCAAAATCTATCTCGATGTTGTCTTTGGATCAAGGAATAGGTTCAAGCGTGAAAATCTTTAGTTCGAAGTCATGGATTTTCCATCACAGTACCATGAGATCCTGGAGCGCCCAACTTTTGCATGGTTCATGGCAGTACCACACTATGCGTACTTGGTAATGAAGATGTCCGCACCCAACGGAATCATAACCATAAGGGGCGGCTTCACTCTCTCCGACAACTGTGATCGAGAGTTCAACAAAATTTCTAAATCTTTCAGGATGGAAGCGGAGTTCGAGCAGCTAAAAATCTCGATGGATACATTGCCTCTATCAACAACACCAGTCACCCCAATTAGGCCTCGTTTGATTAATAGGATAGGAAAAGTATAGGAATAGGAAAAACATAGGATTGCGATGTCATGCCAACTTGAATCCTACAGGAAGAGGAATTCTGTTTGATGTAGCAAAGGAATTATTCCATGAGGTCTGGTCTAATGTTTCTTTCCTATAGGAATTGCACTATAAGATTCCTATAGGATGTGTTCCTAGGAATCAAACAATTAACATAGGAAAAATTCCCATAGGATTCAAATCCTACACAATTCCTATGAAACAAACAAGACCTCAAGCTTTCGACACCAGAAAGGACAAGGGAAATCTAGGTCCACCCTACGGACCTAAAGAAGATGACCTTTGTGGCTTCCAATCTTGATCCCACATAGGGAGGTGCACTCATCGAGTTCCTCCATGAGCACTGGGAATTTTTTGCATGGGTACTAGCTGACATGCTAGGAATCCCAGGGAACTTGCTGAGCACGCACTTAACTCGTATCCTGACGCCAAGCCTTTAAAGCAATCACTTCGTCGCTTTGCGGAATCTAGCCAAGCGCAAGGCCATTGGAAGACAACTCCATCGCGTGATAGACCCAAGTTTATCAAAGAAATAAAAAATCACTGTGGGTCGCCAACCTAGCGTGCGTCCCAAAGAAAAATACTAAAGAACTACGCATGTGTATTGACTTCATTGCGTTGAACAAACATTGTCCAAAGGATCACTTCATGCTACCGCGAATCGACCAAATCACCGGTGCAATCGTCAGTTGCGTGTGTCTTTCCTTTTTGGACGCCTACTCCGGATATCATCAGATTCGGATGAAGGAGGAAGACTAGGATAAAACATAATTTATCATGCCTTGCGGTGTATTCTGCTACACAACAATTCCCTTTGGTCTTAAAAACATGCGTGCCACATACCAACGGATGATGCAAAATTGTCTCGAGAGTCAAATTTGTCGGAGAAGTGTCCCGTGAAGGACCAGGGGTCCAACGAGCCCTGAGTTCGGGAGGGGGCTAAATCACACGTTCCAAACTTCTCGGTGACTGTGAAGACAGCGACGCATGAGCATGACAGAGAGGAAGACATAGTTTTTTTTACCAAGGTTTGGGACCCTCGTGAGGAGGTAAAGACCCTACTCCTCCTTGGTTGTATTGCTCGTAGTGCTCCACGTGGGTACAATGGAGAATCAATGTCTAGGGTTATAGGTTCTAGGATCTAACCTCTTCCAAGGTAGGAGAAGGCCTCCTTTTATAGGGCGACATGGCCTCTTCCCCCCAAATGTTGGGCAGGAAGGGTCACCACACTGCCGCCCCTTGAGGACCCGGTCTACATGACTACTTTTGGTGGACTCTGTTTTCTTTGCCTTGGTCATCTTCTAGTCCTTCATAAAGCCGGTCCTTCTGGTGCCATCATTCGCTCCTTGACGCTGCCCTTGCCCCCTTAGCACAAAAGCGGTAAGGGACAGCTGCCCTGGCTCTGCTGACGTCCTCGGTGTCTTTACACCAGACGCGGGACGAACCGACCTTTCTTTACCGACGTGACCCATCCGGGCCCGGTCTTCCCCACTAGGTCTAGTATTCTACTCATGTATTGTGACAGGATTACGGACCAGCCCTCGGGTGTGCCCTGACCCACCCGAGGCCTGTTCGGGGACCTGGGGAAGTCGGGCTTCAACCGTGGTAGATGTCGGGGTTCGCAAGGGCCCTCACGAGGTGCCAGCCTTGGACTTCCCTCGTGAGGCCTTCTACCCATCTCGTTGGCATAGGTAAAGGGTGGTGCCCCAAGGTGGGCCCGTTGTGCGCAGGATCAGGCTATCCCGAGTACCAGGACTCTAACAGTAGCCCCTGGTCACTTGTCGTGCACGTGCCCTCTCATAGGCGCAAAGGGACAAGGACCCCAAAGATCGGCGGGCCCCACCTTGGGTGCGACTTGCACGGTGCTTGGCCCCTGGGCACATCTGCGCCGTGTATTTGAATCGTCGGGCCCTAGGAACCGTCGGGGGAGATGGGATCCACCTCGCCTCAGGAACCACTCACCATGACGTGACGACTCGCTGAGGGGGCCTGCGACCTGTGACACGCGTTTGGCATAGTGATGGCATCCTTTGCCTTATTAAACTAGGGCCCGGGTACCTCGCCTCCTCTTCAGCGTCCCTTTCCCTGATTCCCACATCCCTCTCCTTTGTTTCTGTCTATTGAAGACCCATTCTTCCCATGGCGCCCGAGCGACTTTCTACAAGCGAGAAAGGTAAAGCGCTGACAACAGACGGGGTGGAGGCGACTCCCGTGAAGCGTGGGCGCAGGAGGCCTCACATCAGCAGCCGCGGGGGTCATGGCGGTCGTGTGGAAACCGTTGGCTTCTCCCTTCTGCCTGGGCAGTTAGAACCGCGGAAGGGGAGACGCCGGCATCGCGAGGTTAGGGGCGGACGCGTGGGTATGGGCGTGGGAAACATGGGGGCATGTCTAGGGGCTTGGTAGTGTCCCAGAACCCGCACTGCTCCCCTCACCGCCTTCCCCACCGGTTGTGATCAAGATCAAGGATGACCCTGAGCGCCAGCGGGTCATCGACTTTGTCCTCCTCCTCCTTGAGAACCCCGATTGGTTTTCGAGGGTGCAGCTCCCGCTGCCCTTCGCGCTCGGGATGACCGACAAGCTCGCCCCGGAGGTGCTGCTGCGCCACTCTAGCGGCTACGAGAGGTGGGAAGTCAGTGTGGAGGTCCAATCGCCTGGCGAGATGTACCTTACCGATGGCTGGGCCCGCTTCCTCATGGAGCATGGCATCTAACATGGCTCAGTGCTTCGGTTCCGCTACTCCCACAGGGACTTCTTGGTGGCCATCTACATCCCACTGATGTGCCATGTGGACTACCCGAGCCACCTCAGGTAGAACGGGATCGAGTTGCCACCTAAGCCGATGTTGTGCTGGGGAAAGCGCCGGTCGCTTGGTGGTACTCGTCATGTTTGGTTGGTATTTTGTCTCCCAGATGTGGGTGTAATGAACATCTCTGACTATTTCTTTTCATGGTTATCCTCTCTGATGTGTGTTGTCGGGTTGTGCCGGTCATGGCCAATCCCCGAGTCTAGGCGGCTCCACCGTCAAGTAGAGGAACACTCTGTAGGATGCCCCGATTGAGCTGTCACAGCTATTGCAGGCTTCAACCTCATTGCTTAGGCCCTGCCTGTCAAGGGGAGAGGCCTCTCGAGGCCGCTGCATGCCTCACGCGAGGGGACACAGACCCATGCCCATCCTAGAGACTCCTGGTGGTGGGACCGTCATGAGCATGTCGTCGCCTAGGTCCTGCCTGCCGCGGGTCATAGAGTAGCACAGGGGTAGCAGGGTTCCTGCCTAGGAGCCGCAAGTTCGTAGGGTATGTAATGTCACTAGCCTCCTAACGCCTTGTTGCCAAATCCGCCAGTAGGTTCGACGCTTCCGTAGGGCAAACGCTCGTCCTTAGGACACCGTAGGTCTGTCATGAACCTCGGTCACTGGTGGGGAATACCCCCAGCCGCCCCGTGGGCCTCTTGAGGAGAATGTGGCATGGCCATGCCTGGCCCATTGGTTTCTCAAGGTGGAGACCACGGGGCAAAAACATGCACCGCTGGAGGCTCCTGCAGGTGTCTCGTGAGGGCTTTGTGTGCCTGGATACACGGGTGTCTTGCTGCCGGGGCCGACCTTTAAGTTCAGAGATCGACACTTTAGGCCCTAGGTTGGTGGGGAATGACCCTTTAGAGCACCAGGCACTATGGGTGAGTTGACTTGCTGCCGAAGCTATCTCCTTCGAGCTCCAGGAACCGTGGGTGAGGTGACTCATTGTTGGAGCAGGTCCGTAAGTCGGAGTTTGATGCCTTAGGCCCTGGGTCAACGGATGGTGCCCTAGAGGTAAACACCATGGAGCGGATCACCGAAAAAACAGTCAAGGGCCAACCTCTCTGCACGCATCTCACGAGGGCTTTGTGCACCAGGTACCATGGGTGAGTTGACTCATGGCCAGAACTAGTTCGAGAGTTCAATGCTCTACACTTTAGACCATGGGTTGTGGCCCAGCGGTAGACATCAAGGAGGGGGTCATAAAGCAGAAAACATATGCGGCTAATTTTCCGTTCAAGCGTCTCGCAAGGGTCAGAAGCACCAAGCACTATGGGTGAGTTGACTCATGGCTGGAACTAGTCTGAGACTTTAGCGATCTACACTTTAGGCCCTATGTTGCTGGGAGGCGGCCCAGTGGAAGACACAGTACCTAGCTGTTGGGTCCGCAGCATAGAAAACAAAAAAATTCCTATGATGAGAACTACATGCCAAGATATATCTACTAGGTACAGAGCAACGGGTGGACATACATCCATCGAGAACTTACCCTCGAAGACAACGGGTTTTGTTAACGAGTAGGAACTCGTGGTTGATGTAGTCGTACACTTGCCGATCTCAAGATCGTGAGGAAGTCCGAGCGCCGCAACACAGCAGCGCATCCGTACTCGCACACACGTTCAAGCCACCGGACAACCTCCACCTCCTCGCTTTAGCGATCCAGCGGAAGCAGCAACTCCTTCCAGACGAAATGCCACCGGGAACATGTATCTCGCTCATCCGAGACCATGGGGAAATAATTCTAGAGGGGGAGAGAGATCCTTCACAAGGAGGTGTGAGGAAGAAGGAGGAAGAGGGTGGCCTTTTATAGGAGGAGGGGGTGCCCCTCCTTCATGGCCGGCGCATCGGGGGGTGACTCCTCACCTCCCCCATTCATGTGGTGGTAACCCCTCCACATTAAAATGCCTCTTCACATTCCCCTTTAAAGTCCCTACTTTAAATGCATTAAAATTCTCCAAGTTTAATGCTCTATCATTTAATAAAACTATTTTATTAAATTTATTCAGAATTTTGTTAATTACTTTAATTAACAAACATTCACATATAACCCCTTGCAATATTTCAATATCACATGCAGAACCACTTTCTGCAATTTCACCCGAAACAATTTCCGGTTTCTATCGAAACAATTCCTGCGCTTTGCAATTCTTTCGTCTGAAACATATGTGCTCCAAAATGGTGTCCGGTAACTCTTAAGTGTGTCACCCTACGATTTGCAAATAATGCAGACATGATTGAGACTCCTCTCAGATCAATAATCAGAAGCGGGACCTAGAGATCCATATTGACTCCTGCATATTCAACGATGACTTCTGTGATCGTGAGAACCTTTAACGCTTGTAACTAAATCCCTTTGTCTCGCAATATATTACATGTCCGAGATTCGATCATCGGTATCTCCATACCTAGTTTGATCTTGTTACCGACATGCACTCTTTTCTCGTTCCCGTGATATAACATTCTAGTGATCACATCACTTGCTTGCAAGCTAACCAATGTGATATCACCGAGAGGCCCAGAGTATATCTATCCGTCATCGGGATGGACAAATCCCACTCTTGATCCATGAGCCTCAACATAACACCTTTGTAGCACTGAACCCACCTTTATAGTCACCCTGTTACGGTGTGATATTTGATGTTATCAAGATACTCTTCCGGTGTTAAAAATTAACATGATCTCATGGTCTAAGGACTAAGATTACTTTGTATGACGTTATAGCAATATAAACATAATGACTTTGATCGTAATGCTATACTTCGGATGAATGTTCATCACATCATTCCACCAATGTTGTGACCTCGTTATTAACAACATCCAATGTCCATGATCAGGAAACCTTGATCATCTTGTTAATCAACGAGCTAGTTTATATGAGAGGCATTACTAGGAACTTTATATTTTGTTTATTAAACACACATGTATTAACGTTTCCAATTAATACAATTATAGCATGCAAAATAAACATTTATCATAAACATGGAATAACATAATAACCACTTTATTATTACCTCTCGGGCATATTCCCTTCAGTCTCCCACTTGCACTAGAGTCAATAATCTAGTTTGAAAAACTTTGCGTATTGAACACCTATGGCTTTCTGGTGTTGCATATACGCGATTGCTAGTGGTTAACATAATCTCTGGATCTGACAATTTCAGGTCCGTGTGTATTTGCATGTCTTTGCGTCTCTACGCATCACTCATTCTCAAATGAGATGGCATTGTATAAATTTGGTCCTTTGGTGAGACCTTTAGTTCGTTCGGGTTAAAATATGTTGATATTATTGTCACACAATATATCTTCATAGTATTAGCCCACTATGAACCTCACCTAGTTTGATAACAAACTACTTAACACAAATGCCCTCCTTTGCTGCTACTATAGCAGTTATATACTTAGCCTTTTGTTGTAGTATCCGTCACAATGTCTCAACTTTGGAACTCATCCAAATCCATCATGGAACATCCTTTCCATCACATTGTGCCACCCATAGTCTAAATTGAGATAAATTTAATTTGTATCTTGTGACAAAAATAGTATCAATGTAACACTTTACAATGAACTACCTTTAACTATTTGTCACTTATACATGATATATTCTTAGTTCTTCCAAAGCTCATAAGGATATCTTTACTATCGTCCAATGATCATCTTATGAATCATTCTAGTATGTGCTCATAACATTTAGAGCATAGGACATTTTGGATATATACACATCATGGTATAATCAATCAAAATCTTCATGTGATTTTACTCACCAAGTGTTGAAACACTTGAATCTTGATACAATTCTTTCCATGCAGCAAGAACCTTTCTTATTGTTTCCATATTGAACCCTTTCAATATCTCATATACGTATGTCTGGCACAACCATATTAGTGCCTCAATCTATCGATATAGATATTGATGCCAAATATTCCAGGTTTGCCCAAGTCTTTCATCGAAATCTCATTTTAATGAAATTCTTAACTTGTGTCAATACAAGATAAATCATTTCTAATCAACAATATTTCCTCTACATAATGTATTCGAAATATGTCTCAGCTCTCCCACTTAATTTCTTGCAAATGCAAGCATCTTCATCATCTCCGATGAATTTAAACTCTTTTAACAATTTCATCATGGTGAAGATTCCAACTCCGCTATGCTTACTTCAACTATTGAAGTTTGCATGCCCTTTTAGCATCCTTTGAATTAACAAAACCCTTCGAACCGTGTCATGTACACGTGCTAGGTAACCATTCTATTAGAAGAACCTTGTTTTGTTTATTCAACTACCATATTCCAAATTATACGTAGTGGTTGCTACATTAATCCGTCAAGACTAATTATCGCTATGAAAGATCAAATCTTGTCATAGTCAACTCCTTGAACATTGTCGTAAACTTCTTTTCGACATGTCGACTATTTCATGGATGTTAAACATCCATGTCTATTTCTTTATAGATCCAAACACGACCGACAGGCTTCACGCCTTTCCAGAGGGTCTTCCAAGTTCAGAAACTTCATTTCTCGTGTATGGATACTATCATGGATTCTTTGACTTCTGGTCATTTTATGACTCAGGGCCCATCATCGCTTCTTTGCATGTAGTCGGTTCATCATTGTCAAAACAATAACGACTTGCTTATCAAATCACACCATTTGATTCTTACCGACCCACACGGTTCAATAGGAACTCTAATCTCCGAGATCACAACCTTTGTAATCACGGGAGCCATGAGCATTGTGGCCGCCACTGGGACACTTTCCGGAGCTATCCTACTTAGCACATATAGCTAAGTTTCAACAACCTTATCCAAGTTCTATTGTCCTCCCACTTAACTTTTCGCAAAAAATTCCTACTCAAGAAACTTGACGTTCCAAGTAACAAACTCTTTTGTCCTCGGTGTTATGGAGAAATTCCCAACAAATTCTTTGGGATAACATACAAAGACGTGCTTATCCGACTTTGGTTGTAAACATTTTACTTATGCATAGCATACCAAAATTTAAGAAAAGACAATTCGGGTTTTATCCCAAACCATAACCTATATGGTGTCATTTCAACGGATCACGATGGTGCTCTTTTCAGTGTAAAAGTTGTAGTCTCTAAAGCTTTAATCCTTAAAACATAATGGCAGTTTTATCAATGAAACCTTTGGTCTTACCATGTCAAACATGGTTTGATTTCATCTCTCGAATATGCCATACTCCTATGGTTTATCGGGAAACACAAATCATGGAACAATTCCTCAAGTCTTAAGTGTTTTGCTAAACATGTAACTCAAATATCTTCCTTTATGATCGAATCATAAACTCTTTATTTTCTTGTTACAATGATTTTTCACTTCATATTGAAAGTCTTTGAACAATTTTCAAATGTTTCATACTTCTTCCTTATTAAGTAAATATATAGATATATTCACTCAAATTTCTAGAGAAAGCATATGAAGCAAAAAGATCCATCGCATATGGCTACACATAATGGACTATGCACATCAGCATGCACAATTTCCAATAAGCTAGTCATCCGTTCCTCTTTGGCCTATGAACGGAGTTTCAATTATCTCGAGGAAAGTTTCACAAGCGTTAATTTATCAAAATCAAAGACTCCAAAAATCCATCAACATGGAGTTTCTTCATGTTTTCTTTCCAATAATTTAAACAGCGATGTCACTTCATAAGTGATCTTTCAATCATTTGTCTTGCGACATTTTAGCAATAGTGTTTATGGATGTGATTTCTTCCACTAGACTTGTAAAAGTTCATCCATTCTTTATGGAATACGGTAATTATTTGAACAACCATTGTTCTCGTAATACCGGAACAAAATAACAATTATTAAAACAAATATTGAAGGCTAGGTCTCACGACAATGAAAAACACAATAACACTTTATTTGTTTTCGATGAACATCATCACTTATTCTCTTGCTAGTTACTTAGGCCATTGCAGTTCATGAATTGTGTTGTGCTGTATGACACTTCATACCAACCAATTCGGTATCCAATACCGGTATCCAATACCTCAGAACCACATTGTTTAATAAGCAATGAATACAGCCATAACATGTATATCTTCTATATACCTAAGCTGGACATTTCCAACTTTTTCTTTTTTGCCAAATATTTTATAGATTCTCTTTCAACAATTCATTTTCTTTTAAAAAAATCTATCAACATCAATAGTGGTGTCATTCGCATGACACATAGTACAAAGTGTATATAGTCAAATACTAATACCTTTGGACTTGCACTTTGAAGTGCATCACCATCATCAAATGTTCGATGTTCTTTCAAAAATCCATTCTTTAGTAATCTTTTAGTGTAGTAAACATTTTAGTTACATCTTCTATTCATCCTTATCATGAAAACTTTCATGATCAAGCTACCATAGCCTATAAGCAAGAATCGCGAGTATAATGTTAGTTCCCAAAGCCTTTTTGGGAGATCCAGATGCCTAGCATCTCCATCCTTCACAAATTCTCATACAATATGAGAACATGTATTTTGCTAAATTATACTCTATAATAATGCAACCAAAAACATTGTTTTCAGATATCACAATATCTTCCACACATGATGGTTTCTGAAACAATTTTTCAGCTCCTAGATAATCTTGATATTAAAACAACTTTTGAATATCAATAATCATGGAGGCATACATGATACTTTAGATACTAACATTGGAATTCTTACTCTTGATTTAATACTACTTATTAAACTTTATGGAGTAAGTAGAGTTTGCTGAAAGTTTGCAATAGGACTTATAAACTTTAAATTGACATTCAAAACAATACGATACCAGTTCGTAAAGTAAATATCCAGAATTCTATAGTTCTATTATCTCAATTAAAACTAAGCATAAGGTAGTGAACAGACGCCAATGACTACAACAAATTATGCAAATTCACTTCGATTTAGTTTATGACAAATTGAGTTCGACTAATCCAAATTACTAATGAACTCCCACTCAAAAACGACATCCCTCGTGCCTTTTTGGTGATTACATGAACCAAATCCACTACACCAAGTCTGATCATCACGTGAGTCGGTGTAGCTTCAAAGGCGAGCATCAATATGGGCATCATATCAACTATATGACTCATGCTTAACCTTTAGGTCCGTGTTCTGAGGCCATGTCTATACATGCTAGGCTCGCCAAGTAAGAACCTTAGTACTCGCGTGTGTAAAACTGTCTTACACCCGTTATATGAAAGCGTAGAGTCGAGTACACCCGATCATCATGTGATGCCTCGAAACACGATCCATAGAACGTTGCATACTCAAGGAAGAACACATCTTTATCTTGATATCTAAATGAGGGATCATCTTAAAATTCTACTAAAACGCCAAACTAGCAATATAAGATGCAAACATCTAATGTGTAAAGTGGGATGATATGGTCCATGCATCTGATCACCATCATATGCATCATGGTATGAACTCTATCATTCCTTTGTGTGTAAGGCCAAGGTCTATGGAACTTACACGTTAGGTGTGTTGTAAGAGTATCAACTATACATCAACATACAACATTACCATATCATGACACTAGCCCAGCAACGATCTAAACTAGACGCCTCTAATTTATCAATTACAAGTTTTACGTGGCTTAGGGCTTTCGGAGATAGAACTGTTCTTACCTACGAACATGAACCACAATGAGGATAACCAAGTTATTAGCAACTCGTTGTAAATCAGATATTGACTACAGACACCCGCCAGCCACTTATGCAAAACAAGTTGCATGTCAGTCATGGAACCGGTCTCATGTACGATGACATGTATGGTTGGTCCGGGCCGCTTCATCCCACTATGCCACCAATATCCAAAATACATAGAAGATGCAATAACATGATCATCATCGCCCACATATAAACATATGTGTACTACCTATGCAAAGCACCTACGCATAAACCCGGCTCTGATACCACAGTTGGGTCTGCAGTATAGAAAACAAAAAATTTCCTCCGATGAGAACTACACGCCAAGATATATCTACTAGGTACAGAGCAACGGGTGGACATACATCCATCGAGAACTTACCCTCGAAGACAACAGGTTTTGTTAACGAGTAGGAACTCGTGGTTGATATAGTCGTACACTTGCTGATCTCAAGATCATGAGGAAGTCCGAGCGCTGCAACACAGCAGCGCATCCATACTCGCACACACGTTCAAGCCACCGGACAACCTCCACCTCCTCGCTCCAGCGATCTAGCAGAAGCAGCAACTCCTTCCAGACGAAATGCCACCGGGAACATGTATCTCGCTAATCCGAGACCATGGGGAAATAATTCTAGAGGGGGAGAGAGATCCTTCACAAGGAGGTGTGAGGAAGAAGGAGGAAGAGGGTGGCCTTTTATAGGAGGAGGGGGTGCCCCTCCTTCATGGCCGGCGCATCGGGGGGTGACTCCTCACCTCCCCCATTCATGTGGTGGTAAGCCCTCCACATTAAAATGCCTCATTCCCCTTTAAAGTCCCTACTTTAAATGCATTAAAATTCTCCAAGTTTAATGCTCTCTCATTTAATAAAACTCTTTATTAAATTTATTCAGAATTTTGTTAATTACTTTAATTAACAAATATTCACATATAACCCCTTGCAATATTTCAATATCACATGCAGAACCACTTTCTGCAATTTCACCCGAAACAATTTCCGGTTTCTATCGAAACAATTCCTGCGCTTTGCAATTCTTTCGTCTGAAACATATGTGCTCCAAAATGGTGTCCGGTAACTCTTAAGTGTGTCACCCTACGGTTCGCGAATAATGCAGACATGATTGAGACTCCTCTCAGATCAATAATCAAAAGCGGGACCTGGAGATCCATACTGACTCCTGCATATTCAACGATGACTTCTATGGTCGTGAGAACCTTTAACGCTTGTAACTAAATCCCTTTGTCTCGCGATATATTACATGTTCGAGATTCGATCATCGGTATCTCCATACCTAGTTTGATCTCGTTACCGACATGCACTCTTTTCTCGTTCCCGTGATATAACATTCTAGTGATCACATCACTTGCTTGCAAGCTAACCAATGTGATATCACCAACAGGGCCCAGAGTTTATCTATCCGTCATCGGGATGGACAAATCCCACTCTTGATCCATGAGCCTCAACATAACACCTTTGTAGCACTGAACCCACCTTTATAGTCACCCTGTTACGGTGTGACGTTTGATGTTATCAAGATACTCTTCAGGTGTTAGCAATTAACATGATCTCATGGTCTAAGGACTAAGATTACTTCGTATGACGTTATAGCAATATAAACATAATGACTTTGATCGTAATGCTATACTTCGGATGAATGTTCATCACATCATTCCACCAATGTTGTGACCTCGTTATTAACAACATCCAATGTCCATGATCAGGAAACCTTGATCATCTTGTTAATCAACGAGCTAGTTTATATGAGAGGCATTACTAGGAACTTTGTATTTTGTTTATTAAACACACACGTATTAATGTTTCCAATTAATACAATTATAGCATGCAAAATAAACATTTATCATAAACATGGAATAACATAATAACCACTTTATTATTACCTCTCGGGTATATTCCCTTCACTATCCCCCCACTCGCGTGGTACCTATTGCGGAGCCTCAACCGCGCATAGCTTTTGAAGATATTTTCTCAAAGGAAAAACCAATGGCAGAATTGGCGCCAGGCGCCAAATCCAAACGAGGAAGTACCAAATAGGTCCAAATTATTACAGCGTCGTCGTGACCCCCACAAGGTCTCACGATGAATAAGGCTACTGAGGATGGGAGTTTAGGGCATCACCATCAAAAATGGGCGGTAGTTGACCATCCTGCATGAGAGAGGGGGAGCTTGTCGACCCTCCTGATGCTAGGCACCCCCGGACATCCTTCAAACACCACCCGAGAGGGAGATGAAGTTGAATGTGCACTAGGTGCAGTCCACCGGGAAGTCAGGAATCTCGGGGCCCACTTCTCCCTCGTGAGGGCCGCCAGCACCAGTACGGGCGGGAGAAGCCCACACCGAAGACCCTCATTGGCTGCGGGTGGCAGCCGCAGTGCGACCCTCATCAGATGGGTACAATGTAGCGACGACCCTCTTTGCCAGCACATTCTCCTGAGCCACCATCTGCTTCTTCCTCACGGTGCCCCCGATGTAACCAAGAGCGTCCTTATCCTCCGGGTAGGTGATGGCCACGGCCTTGTAGGTGCACTCGAGAGAGCGCAGGGCCTCCTTTTCATCACAATGGATGGTGATGACCTCGCCCTTGCCTCCCGGCATCTTGACGACATTTTACGCATGGTGAATGGCATCCATGAACTTGGCAAGGGCGGGGTAGCCCAATATGACGTTGTAGGGGAGGCTGATGTGCGCCATGTCGAAGTCGATGTACTCCGTCCGGTAGTTTTCGCGGGATCCGACATGATGTATAGGCGCACTTACCTGATGGGTACGGTAGTGTCGACCATGACCCCTGAGAAGGGCATGATCGGCATCAGTCGAACGTACGACACTTTTAGCTTGGTGGACATTTCAGTAAAGATCACATTTAGTCCTACCCCGCCATCAATGAATGTCTTAGCGACCGTGATGCTGTTGATGGTGGGTGCGCAGATCATGGGTAGAGCTCCTATAGCCCTGGTGGAGGTAGGGTGGTCCTCCGCGTCGAAGGTGATGGGGCACTATGACCACTTGAGCCTCAGGGACATGGCCCCGGGCGGAGCGATAGCTATCTCCATGATGAGCTGCTTGAAGTGCCTATTTGACGCTGGGGCCTGGGAGCCGCCGAGGATGCAGGCTATGGTGCCCATCGGCTCCTCGTAACCCCTGGCGCGCCCTTCGATCTTCTCATGGGCGTGGGGGAGCTGCTAGGCGGTGTTGGCCTGGTATCCTACATGGTGCGCCCCTTGGATGCCAGATTGTTGTCCCAGCGTCCCCCACCTCGGTTGCCGCCGTGGTTATTCCCGCGCTTGCCTTCCCGTCTTCCCTTCCGCTAGTTGTTGCACTGGTCACGAAGCTTCTTGATCTCAAACAGTCGTCCATGGGGTGCTCGTGCTTCTTGTGGAAGACACAGTACGCCTGATCATCGTGCTCCCTCTCGCTGCCACCCTCCAGAGGGCTCTTTCGCTCGGGCTCAGCGGCCAGGACGGTGGCGGGATTTAGCTTGGGGTCCTTTCTCGTGCCCTTGGAGAAGCTTGGAGGTTTGGGGGTACCTTCCGCCTTGGCCAGGTCGAATATTCGGCCTGCCTCGGCCTTGGCACACTTCTCTACCATGACGAACACCTCAGTAGCCGTGATGAGGTTCTCCCCATGAATGCCAATATTTTCCCACATGCGGATGTCCTTGACCCCCTCGGAGAAGGCGGTGATTACGTTGGAGTCTGAGACCTTAGGGATCTTGCTGCGAATCTGGCTGAACCTCTAGAGGAACTTGAAGAGGGTCTGGCCGGGCTACTGATGAACCTGTCGAAGGTCATAGTAGGTAAGTGGGTGTTCGTAGGTTCCCTTGAAATTGGCGATGAAGAGGGAGCAGAGTACCAACCACAAGCCGATGGATTCCTCAGGGAGGTTCATCAGCCAGGTCTATGCCGTGTCGTTGAGGCTTAGTGGGAACCAGTTCGCCATGACGTGGTCGTCGCCCCCTGCTACCTCAATGCCTGTTGTGTAGAGCTACAAAAACTCGCAGGGATTCACAGTTCCATCGTAGCATGATGATATCTCGGGGCAAAACTTGTGCGGCCATACCAAGCGACAGAGCTCCTTAGTGAAGGCAAGAAATTTGTTGCCCTACACCTCCTTGCCATTAGCAAGAGCAGCGCGGTTTCGCTGTCCTGCCATGATGATCTCCTCGACGATGCGGTCCTCTCATCTGCAGGGAGCGCAGTGGCATGGACAGTGGTAGCCGGGGCGGGACATGGCATCACCGACCTTGGGTGCATTGCCAGATCCCTGGGCTAGTGGCTGGCAAATAGCCCCTGGCGCCTTGTTCTCGGGCTTAGCCCCCGACGCCTGGGGGCAAGGGTGATGATGTTGAGGAGCCTCGAGAGACGCTCGCACCACTTCGCCTACCCCGACTCCCCCGGTGGGTGGTTGAGCAGCTCGTGCACCATGCTCCTGGCAGCCTCCGAGGTGGGTTGGTCCGGCTAGCCGCGGGAGCGCGCGGTGCAAGAGAGAGACGCATTGTCGTGGGAGGAAAGCACGAGCTCTTGTGACAGTCAGAAGGAGGAGACTTTCTCATCCTTCGTCCACGAGGATGGCTCTTGTGACGTGCGTTAGGGGGCAGGCTCCGTCTGAGCTCGGCTGGTTGCGTGGTGGAGGGCACGCTCCGCCCATGTCTTGGTGCGATCCGACATGCTAGGGAGGCTGGCGAAGGTCTTCGGAACATGCCTCAGCCCCCTACCTAGCGCGCCAAATGTCGGAGAAGTGTCCCATGAAGGAACAGGGGTCCAACAAGCCCTAAGTTTGAGAGGGGCTGAATCACGCGTTCTGAGCTTCTCGACGATGATGGAGATGGTGGCGCATGAGCATGATAGGAGGTAAAGCCCCTACTACTGCTTGGTTGTATTGCTCGCAGTGCTTCATGAGGGTACAATGGAGAACCAATGTCTAGGGTTACAGATTCTAGGAATTGACCTCTTCCAAGGTAGGATAAGGCCTCCTTTTATAGGGCGGTTGGGCCTCTTCCCCCAAATGTTGGGAGGGAAGGGTCATAACACTGCCGCCTCTTGAGGACCCGGTCTATAGGACTACTTTCGGTGGACTCAGTCTGCTTTGCCTTGGTCGTCTTCTAGTCCTTCATAAAACCGGTCCTTCTGGCGCCATCCTTCGCTCCCTGACGCCGCCCTTGTCCCCTTAGCACAAAAGCGGTAAGGGACAGCTGCCCTAGCCCTGCTGGCATCATCGATGTCTTTGCACCATATGGGGGACGGACCGGCCTTTCTTTACCGAGGCGACTTATCCGGGCCCGGTCTTCCCCACTAAATCTTGTCTTCTACTCCCGTATCGTGACAGGATTATCGACTGTTGGGGATATACTTTCCGGGTATCCTTATTGTGCCTCACTGACCAGGGTGGCCCACTCGGGTTAGAGCATTGCTTACGGGGCGACCCAGTCAGGGAGAAGAGAAAAAGTCCAGTTCGGCTACGGGAAGGCGCAGATGCCTTACCGACATAGGCCCATAGTGTTACTTGTAGTTCAAGATGTACTATGTAACCTATTCTTAGTCGTAGCCGGATAGGTCTCTCTTGTAAACCCTAGGCTGGATATCTATATAAGCCGTCCTAGGGAGAGCCTTTAGGGCACCTCCACAATAGTCTACAATATCAACTCGCACAGGCGAAACCCTTGTAACCCATATTCCGGCTCTACCGTATTACTAGATTGCTAGCAGGAGTAGGACCCGTCCAAAGTCGGTGGATTCGAATCTGGGTAAACTTGTGTGCTCACCGTCCCGGAATACCGTACGTCTCACACCCGTCTCTTCCGCATGCCTCGAGGACCCCCTCATGGCATACTTGTAATCAATCCTATGACAGTTGGCGCCCACCGTGGGGAAAGTGAGCTTCGGATCTGCGTTCTGGTCGGAATCTGCAAGAATCAGAATCAGCGAGACTATCACCGTCGGTCGCATCCTCTACGCTAGTGACGTCCCTCTCATCGTTCTTGACAAAACTTGGATTCCGGCTAGGGAGGCTGTGACTGCCTACACCATCATGTCTTTTGGCGAGATCGATGTTTACATTGGTTTCACTGAACCTGCCCCACCCACCCCAGCGGTGAAGATAGAGACAGAAGAAGTTTCCGGATCCCCTATGTCCGCGGAGGCAGCAGAGTTCTGGATCCCAAAGCACATGATGACATGGATATCGGAGCTAACCCCGATATCCAGATGTCCGAAAGTACTGATCAGAGCTTGAATCCGGGAAACGGACCCAAAGCCGTCTTTGCTACCGGTGCTACCAAGAAGGCAAAGAAGAAGAACAAGACCACGACGAAAGATCCTCCAGCAGAGGAAGTGGTTGCCGAGGATTACGAAGAACACTCGGATGGATCTTTAATCCCAGAAGATCCCAAAGAAGCTTCGGTGGATGAACACGTGGTCACTGCTGGTGCCCGTAAACTCATCGATGCTACATTAACTACACCTATCCCTACAGCGGCAGAACTTACTGCTGCAGAATTGGAAGAAAGGGCTGAAGCCCTAGAAGCGCGTCGCCAAGTACTCCTCGATGAAGCCAAAAACATCAAGGAAGAGAAGAAGCGCATAGCTACTGCGGAGAAGCTCATCTCTCTACAGCACCTAAAGACCCGGAAAGTCCACGGGCCGACAAATTTCCGGAAGTTCGCAAAGTCCCCTTTGAGGGAGACCCAGGGATGCCTCGAACCGACAACAATGGAGATCTGGTGTACCCAACACCAGTACAGAACACCTCCGCAGCTCGAGATATCCTAGCAAACAATCCAGGCCCGGAGGAGGTTCGGCTTGGCATTAAGCTGCTCACCAAGGGTCTGGAGCAACAGAAGGTCGTGAAATCTGGGAGCAGAAAACTGGTCTCTCAATCTGACCAATGTCGCACGGATCCGGCCTAGGATGATATTAGGCCCCAACGGGTTTCAGAAGAGCATTACCGTTTCGACCGTTGTGAAGATAATTACTCAAGAATCGGATCTTCAGGCCAATGGCATAGAACCGCACGTGACTGTAGCAATGTTGCTCCAACCGCAGAGCGAGACGCAGTTGCAACACTATATCTGAGACATCCTCCTCGGCGAGAGTCGAACAATCGCAAGGAAGACGACAAAGAGAAACGTCGGGTGGAGGATCATCAAAAGATGCCACCTCATAGACATACAAGCCATCTGGCTGAACCCCACCATGAAGGGGGCAACGACGGACACCATGCCGAGTCAAGCTGGTAGGGGGCTCGGCGTAATGAAGACCCTCCCTGAAACCAGAATAATGACGCTCCGGACGGAGGCCGGTGATCAGCCAGAAACAATCATCCTGAACCACCATCTCCAACAAGTAGCCACCACAACAGCTCTCAAGGGGGGCATCGTGGCAGAGGATGTGGTGGCAGAAGCAGAAGTCCGGCTCCAAGGCACCGCAACCACAACCGTCAACCAAGACGGCGTTCTCTGTCACCAAGTGACGCGAGACACCGGATCAATTCTAATATAGAGGCGCGATGCTACGAGAACAACGGAATCTATGTGGGTCCAAAATGTTTTGGACCATGCATCAGAGCAATAAGATTCCTGGAAGGATTTGCTATCTCAAGGCACATCCCGCCCTACGACGGTGTAGCTCGGCTAGATACTTGGCTCTAGGATTTTTTCTAGGATTGCTGCTGTAAGATCCCTCCTTATTAAAGGAAAAGATCCCTGTGATTGCAATGCTAGTCCCTGGATCAATGCTAGCATCCACAGTTTAAGATGAAGTACACAGATACAAAGGTCGTTTATTACAGTCATTCCAGAGATAAAACATAGTCTTTTACAACTCATGGCCAAAGGCCTAGTACAAGAGTTTATGGAATATGTAAATAAACATAAGTCTTCATCTTCATGTGCCACAGGCAAGCATGTTGAGTGTAGACTCATGACTCCTAATCATCATCAGAGTAACCTGCAACATCATAAGTTACAGCCACAAGGGTCAATACTTTGGAATAGTATTGGCAAGTGATACCTTAGTATATATTTAAGTGGACTATAATACTATATGCATTTGGCTGGTGGAGCTTAGGCTTGCATTGCTCAAAATAGATTTTTCCTTAACCTTTTGAAAACACTAAGTTTTTGTAAGGCATAAAACACCCAAGGCATCTACCAATCAAAGACTGAAGATCCACTCCGGGCATCTACCAATCAATGACTGAAGATCCTTTTAACCCTTGTTCACCCACAAGTTTTATTTAGAAATTGGAGTGATGAGATTCTTGAAGTTTCCATGTCTTGATGCTCAAATTGTCCTTTACTGTGGACATGGCTAAGTACTTAGGTTTTACACTGCAGAGGTGGTGCACTTTCCCCACAAGTCTTGGTTTCCCAAGAATGATCCTTCAAGAGCCTTTCCTTAGTCAAATGGACGTTGCTCCAACCTATCATCCCATCTACCACCCTCTGTCCAAAAGACTAAGTTCCAAAGATCCTAAGATCATGGCAGAGCCCATAATGCCAAGTGGTTGCACTTGAAGCTTCTCAACATTTGACAACTCAAATCTCTTTGTTTCCTGGGTGGCCATCCACAAGTGAGATACACTAAGGTAAACCATAAACATGGGCCTTGTGAACCACTCAACCAAAAACCACCAAGCAAGTCCCATTCCACCTGGAGATTCATTAACTTAGTTGTTTTGTTAAATAAAAACAAGTCCTTAGACTTAGAATAATTTTTCAAAGTGTGAATATATAAACCACCCTTGTTTTCTAGTAGCTAGGCTAAGCATGGCATGGTAGCTTGTCCTTAGGGAATTTCCTAGCAATTCTAGCATTCTATTCTAAATAGGATTTCCCATCATTAGTTGACAAAAGTAGCATGCAAGTCCTAACAAAATATATCTAATGCAAGTATAAAATATAGGTAGGGAATATTCATGAAGATATCACTTGCCTTGGTAGTGTGGAGAGTAGCACTCGTCACAATCACAATCACTAGCAAAATCTACACACAAAGTTGTAGCATACAATTACACACAAATATATACAAACAAAAGTATTATGAATGCATGCATGCATGAATCTACCAAGTGATGATTTTTGAAAACTTCAACCAAGCAAGTGCATGAATACAGAAACTAAAACAAGTCACAAAAATAGCCAAGGCAACTTATTTAGCTCTAAACAAAAATACTAAACTAAATCTATACTCAAAAAGACCTCAAACAAGTCTCTGCATTTTAAACACATCTAATGGTTACTATATGCTATATAAAGAGGATAGGCAGAAAGGTCTTGTTTTTCTGAATCCAACGGTATAAAGTTTGCAAAATTCCAACATGGAATTCAAAAGATATAGGCATTTGAATTTGGGTCAAATTTCTGGTTTTAAATTCTATTTCCAGATCTAACCTAGCCACGCGTCATGTTCTGATTCATTGCATCGTTCGCTGGATCGAGCTCCACAGCCGTAGGATCTAAATGAAATCTGGCGGCTCAGATCGCGTACCGCTTCGGGGTTAAGTGATCTATCGTAGGCGTTCGATCCAGATCTAACGGCTGCTACTGCCTGGCCAAGAACTGGCGGCGCTGCGCGGTGGCTACCGGCGGCGGATTCGTCGGTCGATGATGTTGCTGATGATGCAGACGGCGAGGAAGAAGGAGGAGTGGCTTACCGGGCTCAGGAGGTCACGGCGAAGCTCGTCGTACTCGCGGTTGGTCAAGGGGCGCTCGGGCACGGCTGCTATTCCTCACCGGAGTTCGTGGCGGCGTCGGGTGCGTCGGGTGGTCGTCGGGGACGTCGCTGTGGATCACCCCAAGGCAAGGCGAGGTCACGGTTAGATTCACCAGGTCAAGGCGAAGTAGTGAGCATGAACTAGGAGGCGCGGGGCGGTCTGGACTTACCACTGGGGTTCGCCGGAGTTCGTGCAGACGTCGGTGGCGACTAGTCGATGATGTTGCCGGAGCTACGGTCCATGCGAGAGCAAACGAAATGTGTTAAAAGAAGCGCAGAGGCTCACTGAATCAGTTTGCAAGATCGAGAGGCAGAGAGGAGCCCTGGACTCACCGGAATTCGCCGGCGCAGTCGTCGGAGACGGCGGGGCTACAGAGAGCAATACACGCAGCCTGGTGGCGCTCTGGGTTCGGGGTTTGAGTGAGAAGAGAGAGGAGACAGAGGGGGTTCTTATAGCCTGGTCACGAGCGAGAATCACTCGTCCAATAAATCGAATTGACGTCGCGAATTAAACACAGAAACGCCCGCGTTGATTTGGGGATGAACGGGTCGTGCGGGTGGAGACGACGGTGACGTGGAGAAGGCCCGCCTGTCAGCGAGGAGCGCGGAGTGCAGGTGGGGTCGGGCTGTCAGCGGCTGTTAGCGTGTGCTCGCGCGTGAGAGAAGAAAAAGGAGAACCCCGGGTGGGCTTGCTGGGCTGGATCCGCTGCTGGGCCGGATTCTGGCCGCGCGGCCTTTTTCTTTTCTTTAAGCTTTTTCTTTTTCTAATTCTATTTTCTGGATGGAATTTGATATGAATTCAAATCCTTTTGAATTCAAACTTCTTTGGGGATTTTTGCAGGGTTCTTGTGGGTTCAAATGCAGTCAAATAACCATGTGGTTACCTTGCAAGGCTTGGTCAAGCTTGGGTCTTTGAAATAAACAGAGATTTGCTCTAGTTGCAATTATTTGAGAATAGGGTTTTGAAACTATTTCTAAATTTTGAATCTTGGGTCAAAAGCTTCTCCTAGCTTTTCCAACCATGGAGGCAAGCAAATAAGATCAAGAACAATCAAATCCCAAAGGGTGATGGCCATTTGAGATAAATTGCCCACATGAAATCATAGTCAAAGTGTATGCTCCTAAATGATTTTGAGAAAAACCCTATATGAATGAATGATGCAAAGATGATATGAATGAGTTTTGAAACTTGATTTTTAGGGATGTTACAATCTAACCCCCTTAAAATGAATCTCGCCCTCGAGATTCGGATTGGCTAGCAAAATAGGTGTGGGCTGTCTAGACTGTGCTATCTTCAATCTGTCTCTAACCAATTTGACCTTTTCTTCGGCGTCTTTGATAAGGTCTGGTCCAAACAAACTTCTTTCTCCCACACCATTCCATAGCAATGGGGTGGTACACTTTCTTCCGTATAGAAACTCAAATGGTGCCATCCCAATACTAGATTGGTGACTGTTGTTGTATGAAAACTCTGCGTAAGGCAGACTTTCATCCCAACTTGCTCCATAGTCTAGGGCACATGCCCTCAACATATCTTCAAGAATTTGATTAGTCCTTTCTGTTTGTCCATCAGTTTCAGGATGAAAAGCAGTGCTGAATTCCAATCTCGTTCCTAAAGATTCATGAAGCTGTCTCCAAAAGTGAGAAGTGAACTGAGTTCCTCTATCAGACACAATACTCTTAGGTACACCGTGAAGGCATACAATTCTGCTCATGTAGATTTTGGCTAACTTGGCACTAGTATAAGTTGTCTTTACGGGAATAAAATGAGCCACTTTAGTTAGGCGATCCACTATTACCCATATGGAATCATACCCTGACCTGGTCCTTGGTAATCCGGTAATGAAATCCATACCAATATTTTCCCACTTCCATTCAGGAATAGGCATTGGTTGAAGCAATCCTGCTGGTTTCTGATGCTCCGCTTTCACTCTACTACATACATCACACAAAGCAATGTGTTCGGCGATGTCCCTTTTGAGATTGTTCCACCAAAATCTTTCTTTCATATCCATGTACATTTTGGTGTTTCCCGGGTGAATAGAATACGGAGAGTTATGGGCTTCTTGTAAAATCAGTTTCCGCAATTCCGGATCTTGTGGTACACAAATACGTTTCTCGTGCCATAAAGTACCTTGTTCGTCCATATGGAAACTTTTAGCTTTCCCTTGGCTAATCCTTTCCTTGATCTCTTCGATTTCTTTATCCGTCTTTTGTGCTTCCTTAATCTTATCCAACAGAGTGGGTTGAACATCCAAAGACATGAGATGTCCTTCTGGCACAATCTCCAACCTGAGTTCCTTGAATTGCTTACAAGTCATCCGCAATTCACCTTTGGTAAGACCGTTTACAAACGCTTTACGACTTAGAGCATCTGCTACTACATTTGCTTTACCGGGGTGGTATTGCAAACTCAAGTCGTAATCCTTGATAAGTTCTAGCCATCTTCTTTGTCTCATATTGATCTCCTTCTGGGTGAAGATATATTTCAAGCTCTTATGGTCGGTGAACACTTCACAACGTTTTCCCAAAAGGTAATGTCTCCATGTTTTGAGTGCATGGACAACAATGCTAACTCTAAATCATGAGTAGGATAATTTACTTCATGAGTTTTGAGTTGTCTCGAGGCATAAGCCACAACTTTTCCGCCTTGCATAAGTACGGCTCCTAATCCTTGATGCGAAGCATCACAATACACTTGGAAATCCTTTTCCAAATCTGGTAGCACTGAGCAGTCTTGACACAAGTCTCTTCTTTAATTCTGAAAGCTGAGTTCACATCCTTGGACCCAGCAAATTTCTTATCTTTCTTTAATAATTCTGTCATTGGTTTAGCAACCTTAGAAAAATTTTCAATGAACCTTCTGTAATAACCTGCTAAACCAAGGAAACTACGAACCTCTTTTACATTCTTAGGAGATTCCCATTCTGTCACAGCCGAAACTTTAGCAGGATCAACTGCTACACCATCCTTTGTCATAACATGACCAAGAAATCCAACTTCCTCTAACCAAAACTCACACTTGCTGAACTTGGCATAAAGTTTATGTTCCCTTAGTTTCTCAAGTATCAAGCGTAGATGTCTTTCATGTTCTTCCTTGCTCTTGGAGTAGACTAAGATGTCATCGATGAAAACGACAACGAACTTGTCGAGAAATTCCATGAACACTTTGTTCATCATATTCATGAAGTATGCTGGAGCATTGGTTAATCCAAAAGGCATCACAGTGTACTCATACAATCCATACCTCGTGGTGAAAGCTGTTTTAGGTATGTCTTGCTCTCTTATCTTGAGTTGAAAATAGCCTGACCGAAGATCAATCTTCGAAAACACACAAGCTCCTTCTAGCTGATCAAACAAGTCATTGATTCTTGGCAAAGGATATTTGTTCTTGATGGTTACCTCGTTAAGAGAACGGTAATCTATGCATAACCTTTGAGTTCTGTCTCTCTTTTCTACGAACAAAACTGGAGCTCCCCAAGATGAAGAACTTGGCTGGATGAATCCTTTCTGCAATTGTTCTCCAAGTTGTTTCTTGAGTTCCTTAAGTTCGTCAACTAACATTTTATAAGGCCTCTTTGCCCTTGGTCCAGAACCTGGTACCAAATCTATTATAAACTCCACATCTCTATCTGGTGGCATTCCTGGTAACTCTTCCGGGAACACATCCGGATACTCACACACAATTGGCACCGTGTCCATGCTAACCCCCTTAAGAGAATTTAGCTTACTCCCTTTAGATCTAAAGTTGGACTTGAATATTATCCTCTTACCTTCAGGGGTTGTGAGTGAAATTGTACGATTTGCACAATCTAGTACTCCCTCATATTTAGCCATCCAATCCATTCCCAAAATTACATCCAATCCTTGGGAATTCAGGATTTTTAGGTTTACTGGAAACTTATGTTTTCCGATTTCTATGACTAGATCATGGCATCCTGAGTTTACTATCATTTCTCCACCAGGAGAACTTACTCTTATAGGACACCCAATGGTTTCTACCGGTAGTTCATTTCTTTCGACAAATGCTTTAGATATGAATGAATGAGATGCACCAGTGTCAAAGAGTACAAATGCTGAGATGGAATTGAGTCGAACTTACCAAAGAATAAAGATCGTGCTCTTCAAAGACCTCCTCCACATTGATGTGGTTAACCTGTCCTTTCTGAAAAGGATTTGGCTTGTTAGGTCCTTCAACTTTCTTTTCAGTGCACTCATTAGCATAATGCCCTAGCTTCTTGCATTTGAAGCATTCAACCTGACTGATGTCCCTCTTAGACTGACTTCCACTTCCACTTCCACCTCCACTATGGTGGCTCTTATATCCACTCTTGTGGTTCTTGTACTTATCATTGTCATGACTGCGATGATGCTTGTTGTCATGACGGTTGTGGTTGTGGTGCTTGTTAAACTTCCCATGCTTGTGGGATCCTGAGCTGACACTATCATCATAGTGGGATCGTTTATGAGACGATCCCGAGCTGTGCTTGTCGGAGTGTTTCCTCTTCTTACTCTCGACTTGCTTCATTTTATTCTCCACAATAACAGCCTTGTCACACAGTGACTGATAAGTGGGAACATATGCCACTGACAGCTGCAGATTTAACTCATCATTCAAGCCTTCCAGAACTTTTCCTTCCTCTTGGCATCAGTGTCAACCTCATCCGGTGCATAGCGCGCCAGATTGTTGAACTCTTCAATATATTCAGCCACGCTGTGGTGGCGCTGCTTCAGGTTGTGAAATTCCTTCTTTTTCAGGCTCATCATACCTGGTGAGATATGAGTGGTGCGAAAACCATCTTCAAATATAGCCCAAGTCACCTCATCAATAGGCGTGGTAATCTGGAAGTTGTCCCACCATGCGGCGGCTGGTCCTTCCAATGTATGTGCAGAACCTGACTTTTTCCGCATCTGTGCATCCTACGGTCACTAAGTCCTTGTTCACAGAACGTAGCCAATCATTGGCCACCATGGGATCAGTTGTTCCCGAAAACTTAGCTGGCCTTAGACGCAGAAATCTGGTGAGCATATCAAAACCTGGAGGGTTGTTGTTGTTGTTATTGTTGTTGTTGTTGTTGTTGGGATTGGGGTTGTTGTTGTTGTTGTTCTGGTTCTGGATGAACGTCGTCATCATTTGCATAAGCTGTGTCTGCGCATTCATCATTTGTTGCATTTCCGGGGTAATGTTGGGGTTGGGGTTGGTGTTTGCGCGACGGGGAGGCATCTGTGGTTTATTCATATAGAGATAAGAATGAGATACCCTTACATGATTTATGCACAATACATCACACATGCAACACATAGCAAGCAACATTAGGATAAAATCTAAACAACAAAAAAATCTCAAAGTACAATCACACAAGTAGCAAGCCATCCACATGTCGGATGGTCAATAAGTTCATAAATAACAAGTGCGGTAAATAAAGATAACTGAGTAGTCAAATCTACTCGTCGGCATCAATCTCCTCCTCGACAAAGGTAAGACCTGTGTTCTCCATTGCGGTCTTGTTCTCCTCGATGGTAGTGGTCAAAGAGTCGATCTTGGCCTTGAGAGCCCTCTTCTGGGATCGAAGCCTCTCAATCACTGTCTGCTGCTGCTCTAACTCGAAGTCCTTGGACTGTAGTTCCTCGGTCATATCACGAATCCTCTTGTTCCTATCCTGGACACGCTTCTCTTGACTCTTGAACTTACGGTCTTGGGTCTCGAACTTTGCCTCCATCTCCTTGACTATCTCGTCCTGCTGCGCAAAGAGCTTGTCCTTCTCGAAGCTGCACTGAGCTCGTCATTACTAAGCATGACGTTGGTCCTATCGGTATCCACGTGCCTAATAAGAGTCTCTAAGTCCTGGAGGTACAGGCGTATCGGCTCTGCTGTGACCCTCGAGTCGTCCTCAAAGTCGATGGACTCTCCGTCATCATCACGCCTTCCGAAAGCGTGGAAGTGAGTGCCTCTAACCTGTCGGGAGTGACGGCCTAACAGTCGTCCTATCAGATCCTGCATGACAACCTCCATGCCTCTCTCCCTGTCATCATGCATAAGCTTGAAGACGATGGCCTCCGTAGTAGGCTCGATCAAGGCGTCTGGCTGGTTCACCTTGAAGCCCCAAAGGTCCTTCCTCTCAAACTTGGTGAGTGGGTGCACCGTAATGATAGGAAGAGGGAGATCGAGTAAAGTAGTAAGCTCTACGATACGAGGACCAAAACGGGTAGCTGAACTCCTCAACAGGCTTGATGGCAATAGGCATCTATTTATAAGATTGAAAAGTTAGAACAACACAATTTAAATTAAACAAGACAACATTCTAGCATAACCATGGAACACAAAATCACACAAGTCATGCATACATGAATCCATTACACCAACCAAGGTTCAACTTTTAAGGTATCATTTTTGAAAATAAGGTGATAGGTGGTGGTCCAACTAACGAAGTGCGCTTACAATCCTATCTCATTGGATCTGGTGGCTAACACAATGTTCCTAGTGGCAATCACCCTTTCTTGTTCACATGCTTCTATCACTAAGTCTATGATATCTCCTCTTAAGGATTGGTTGGTGATTTCCAACTCTTGGGTATGTTCCTTCTCTTTCTCTAAGTCTTTTTGGAGGTTGAGCATCTTGCACTTGACTCTAGCACTTAGTTCTTTGATAGTCTTCCAACTGCTTCTTGCTGACTCAAAGAATGTGGTGTGCATAAAAGTGTTGGTGTACATGCAAAGCCCTTCTCTTGTGGTTGTCTTCCTTGTTCTTGTACAAGTGAAGTTGCACCCACCAATACTCCACTCCATCCTCCATTCTGGAAAGCCCTTGTACACTGCACCATGTACTCCCATGGTCTCCATGAGGTCCTTGAGAATCTTGGGAAACTCAGTCTCACACTCCAAGGTCATGGTCATGAGTGGTCCTTTCTTCACGGCTTCGTTGACAGAGTTCATCTACAAATAGAGATGAGAAGAAGAAGATTAGAAAAGTTTACGAGAAGAATAGACAAGTGTAGAAGAAGTTAAAAAATTTTCCTTAGTGGTTTCCAATCCTAGGGTCATAATCCTACAGGCAACACAGTGCTCTGATACCATCTGTAAGATCCTCCTTATTAAAGGAAAAGATCCTGTGATTGCAATGCTAGTCCCCGGATCAATGCTAGCATCCACAGTTTAAGATGAAGTACACAGATACAAAGGTCGCTTTATTACAGTCATTCCAGAGATAAAACATAGTCTTTATACAACTCATGGCCAAAGGCCTAGTACAAGAGTTTATGGAATATGTAAATAAACATAAGTCTTCATCTTCATGTGCCACAAGCATGTTGAGTGTAGACTCATGACTCCTAATCATCATCGAGTAACTCGCAACATCATAAGTTACAGCCACAAGGGTCAATACTTTGGAATAGTATTGGCAAGTGATACCTTAGTATATATTTAAGTGGACTATAATACTATATGCATTTGGCTGGTGGAGCTTAGGCTTGCATTGCTCAAAATAGATTTTTCCTTAACCTTTTGAAAACACTAAGTTTTTGTAAGGCATAAAACACCCAAGGCATCTACCAATCAAAGACTGAAGATCCACTCCGGGCATCTACCAATCAATGACTGAAGATCCTTTTAACCCTTGTTCACCCACAAGTTTTATTTAGAAATTGGAGTGATGAGATTCTTGAAGTTTCCATGTCTTGATGCTCAAATTGTCCTTTACCAGGGACATGGCTAAGTACTTAGGTTTTACACTCTGCAGAGGTGGTGCACTTTCCCCACAAGTCTTGGTTTCCCAAGAATGATCCTTCAGTAGCCTTTCCTTAGTCAAATGGACGCGTTCCAACCTATCATCCCATCTACCACCCTCTGTCCAAAAGACTAAGTTACAGCATCCTAAGATCATGGCAGAGCCCATAATGCCAAGTGGTTGCACTTGAAGCTTCTCAACATTTGACAACTCAAATCTCTTTGTTTCCTGGGTGGCCATCCACAAGTGAGACACACTAAGGTAAACCATAAACATGGGCCTTGTGAACCACTCAACCAAAAACCACCAAGCAAGTCCCATTCCACCCAGGAGATTCATTAACTTAGTTGTTTTGTTAAATAAAAACAAGTCCTTAGACTTAGAATAATTTTTCAAAGTGTGAATATATAAACCACCCTTGTTTTCTAGTAGCTAGGCTAAGCATGGCATGGTAGCTTGTCCTTAGGGAATTTCCTAGCAATTCTAGCATTCTATTCTAAATAGGATTTCCCATCATTAGTTGACAAAAGTAGCATGCAAGTCCTAACAAAATATATCTAATGCAAGTATAAAATATAGGTAGGGAATATTCATGAAGATATCACTTGCCTTGGTAGTGTGGAGAGTAGCACTCGTCACAATCACAATCACTAGCAAAATCTACACACAAAGTTGTAGCATACAATTACACACAAATATATACAAACAAAAGTATTATGAATGCATGCATGCATGAATCTACCAAGTGATGATTTTTGAAAACTTCAACCAAGCAAGTGCATGAATACAGAAACTAAAACAAGTCACAAAAATAGCCAAGGCAACTTATTTAGCTCTAAACAAAAATACTAAACTAAATCTATACTCAAAAAGACCTCAAACAAGTCTCTGCATTTTAAACACATCTAATGGTTACTATATGCTATATAAAGAGGATAGGCAGAAAGGTCTTGTTTTTCTGAATCCAACGGTATAAAGTTTGCAAAATTCCAACATGGAATTCAAAAGATATAGGCATTTGAATTTGGGTCAAATTTCTGGTTTTAAATTCTATTTCCAGATCTAACCTAGCCACGCGTCATGTTCTGATTCGCTCGTACCGGTTCGCGCTGGATCGAGCTCCACAGCCATAGGATCTAAATGAAATCTAGCGGCTCAGATCGCGTACTGCTTCGGGGTTAAGTGATCTATCGTAGGCGTTCGATCCAGATCTAACGGGCATCGCTCGCCAAGAATGGCGGCGCGTGATGGCTACCGGCGGATTCGCTTGGTCGATGATGTTGCTGATGATGCGACGGTGAGGAAGAAGGAGGAGTGGCTTACCGGGCTCAGGAGGTCACGCTCGTACTCATGTTGGTCAAGGGGCGCTCGGGCACGGCTGCTATTCCTCACCGGAGTTCGTGGCGGCGTCGGGTGCGTCGGGTGGTCGTCGGGGACGTCGCTGTGGATCACCCCAAGGCAAGGCGAGGTCACGGTTAGATTCACCAGGTCAAGGCGAAGTAGTGAGCATGAACTAGGAGGCGCGGGGCGGTCTGGACTTACCACTGGGGTTCGCCAGAGTTCGTGCAGACGTCGGTGGCGACTAGTCGATGATGTTGCCGGAGCTACGGTCCATGCGAGAGCAAACAAAATGTGTTAAAAGAAGCACAGAGGCTCACTGAATCAGTTTGCAAGATCGAGAGGCAGAGAGGAGCCCTGGACTCACCGGAATTCGCCGGCGCAGTCGTCGGAGACGGCGGGGCTACAGAGAGTAATACACGCAGCCTGGTGGCACTCTGGGTTCGGGGTTTGAGTGAGAAGAGAGAGGAGACAGAGGGGGTTCTTATAGCCTGGTCGCGAGCGAGAATCACTCGTCCAATAAATCGAATTGACGTCGCGAATTAAACACAGAAACGCCCGCGTTGATTTGGGGATGAACGGGTCGTGCGGGTGGAGACGACGGTGACGTGGAGAAGGCCCGCCTGTCAGCGAGGAGCTGGAGTGGTGGGGTCGGGCTGTCACCGGTTAAGCGTGTGCTTTCAAGGTGAGAGAAGAAAAAGGAGAACCCCGGGTGGGCTTGCTGGGCTGGATCCGCTGCTGGGCCGGATTCTGGCCGCGCGGCCTTTTTCTTTTTCTAATTCTATTTTCTGGATGGAATTTGATATGAATTCAAATCCTTTTGAATTCAAACTTCTTTGGGGATTTTTGCAGGGTTCTTGTGGGTTCAAATGCAGTCAAATAACCATGTGGTTACCTTGCAAGGCTTGGTCAAGCTTGGGTCTTTGAAATAAACAGAGATTTGCTCTAGTTGCAATTATTTGAGAATAGGGTTTTGAAACTATTTCTAAATTTTGAATCTTGGGTCAAAAGCTTCTCCTAGCTTTTCCAACCATGGAGGCAAGCAAATAAGATCAAGAACAATCAAATCCCAAAGGGTGATGGCCATTTGAGATAAATTGCCCACATGAAATCATAGTCAAAGTGTATGCTCCTAAATGATTTTGAGAAAAACCCTATATGAATGAATGATGCAAAGATGATATGAATGAGTTTTGAAACTTGATTTTTAGGGATGTTACAGCTGCATCGCTAAAGGTGGAAATAGCTTGGTCGCAACCCGATATGTCCCACTCATGCTATGGAAGACGGCATGATCCTGGCTTAATGAACTTCCGGAAAACACCATCCACAACTGGTATGACATGCAAATCGTGTTCTTTTGGAATTTCGAAGGCACATATCGGAGGCCCTATACGGTAGGAGACCTACAACGTTGCACCCAGAAAGACGGAGAAACTTGCCGAGATTATCTCGGATGATGGATTGACACCAAGAACTCCTGCGAGGGAGTAAATGACCAAACTGCGATTGAAGCTTTCATTGCAGGACTCCCAATTGGTTTACTACATCACCGCTTGAAGTGCGACAAGGTCACTGATTTGGGAGAGATGATATAAATAGCGAGAAAGTATGCAGATGCTGATGACAACGTAGAAGGATTACTAAACGTCCTAGCTGTACCACAGTCAGCAAAACAACCAAAGCAACAAGCTTAGAAGTGCAAGAACACCTTGGAAGAAAATCCCAACACGGAAACAACGGTCGTTACTACTAGTTTCGGGTCTGGAGGATGAGGAGGGCACGGCGGTGGCCGTGGACGCGGTCGTGGGACATCAAGGGTCCAGGGTAGAGGAGACCAGCAACATGGCAAAACCTACTCGTGGGCTAGCATTGCTAATAACCCGTGCGTGCATCACTTAGATCCCAATGGGGGCTCGTCCCATACAAACGCCGAGTGTTGTTTCAATGATGACATCAAGAAGGACAATACCACTGGCTAGAGGGCTAAGCGGGAGAAGGGAAAGAAGAACCTCGAAAAAGAAAAAGAGACCAAGGAGGATTCCGACATGGAGGAAGCAGAGCCTTCAAATCCCAAGTCGGATGGAAAGAAGAACTTCCCAACGACGAATGACACTTATGTCACTTTCCTTGGGTCTCAACCAGCTAAGGTCAAGAAAGCAGTACTGCACAAGCTCAACGCAACAGTTCCGTCTATCCCACAATTTTTTGACTGGACGGAAGTGGCAATCACCTTTGACCATGCTGATCATCCGCCTAAGTTGCACAGGCGAGGAAAATATGCCCTGATTATCAATCCACTTATTGATGGTTATGGTTTCTCCAAGACTCTCATGGACAGCGGCAGCAGCATCAACATTTTATATGTCGAAATGCTGCGTCGGATGCAGATCTCAAAGACACAGCTGAATCACAGCTCTGTGATCTTTCATGGAGTTGTCCCAGGAAGACAAGCAAATTCCCTGGGAGAGATCACTTTGGATGTTACTTTTGGAACTCCAAAGAACTATCGAATGGAAGCACTTTCCTTCGAAGTGGTCCTGTTCAAGAGCGCCTACCACTCTATATTCGGGCGGCCGGCTTACTGGGCTTTTATGCTCGTCCGTGTTACATTTACAATATGATCAAAATTCCAGGTCCCAAAGGCGTGATCACCATCAGGGGAGACCCGAAGAAGGCGTGAGAGTGCGAGGGCGGAAATGCCACCTTTGCTGAAGCCGTGTTGCACGCCCAGGAGTACCAGGACATCAAGAAGACCATCGACATGTCTGAGATGCCCGCGACGAAAAAGGAGGTGACAAAGCCGACTCCGGAGTTCAAGGCATCAGAAGAGACGAAGACGACTCCATTGAAGGATGATGACCCCTCCAAGGTGACCCAGATAGGTGTAGGCTTAGATAGCGCATAGGAAGGCACGCTCGTCAAGTTCCTCAAAGCAAATCAAGATATCTTTGCATGGCAGCCATCTGATATGACTGGAGTACCTAGGGAACTTGTCGAGCACTCTCTAAATGTACACCCAAATGCTAAACCCGTCAAACAGTCCTTACGGCATTTCGGCGATGAAAAGTGAAAAGCAATAGCTAAGGAGCTAGCTCGGCTCGAGTTAGCCGGATTCATAGAAGAGGTCATCCACACTGAGTGGTCGGCCAATCCTGTAATGGTCCCTAAAAAGGACACCACTGATTTAAGGATGTGTGTTGATTATACTGCCTTGAACAAGGCTTGTCCCAAAGATCCATTCGCTCTGCCTAGGATTGATCAAGTTATTGATTCTACGGCAGGCTCGGAACTCCTATGTTTTCTCGACGCATATTCCGGTTATCACCAAATTCGGATGAAGGAATCAGACAAAGTCAAAACTTCATTCATAACCCCTTTTGGAACCTTATGTTTCGTTACGATGCCCTTTGGTCTCAAGAACGCAGGAGCTACCTACCAGCGCACTACGCAGCGGTTCCTCCACGACCAAATCGGACACAATGTACATGCATACGTGGACGACATTGCGGTGATGTCCAAAAAGAAGGAAACCCTAATTTCCTACTTGGAGGAATTCATCAATTTACGCAAATACAACATAATGCTTAATCCGAAAAAGTGCTTCTTTGGAATACCAGCCGGAAAATTGTTGGGTTTCATTGTGTCTCAAAGAGGCATAGAGGTGAATCGCGACAAAATCAAGGCTATTCTCAATATATCCATGCCAACACGCCTGAAAGACGTTCAAAGACTAACTGGTTGCATTGCTACAGTAAGTCGGTTTGTAAGCCGGCTCGGTGAACGAGCCGCACCACTCTACAATCTCCTGAAAAAGACCAAAAAGTTCGTTTGGACTGATGAAGCTGAAGCTGCACTATAAGACCTGAAAGAAGTACTCTCGTATGCTCCTATCCTTGCAGCGCTGAAACCCCAGGAACCGATGTTGCTCTATCTTGCTGCGACAAACAGGGTCGTTAGTGTCATCATGGTGGTGGAGAGACCAGAGAAAAATAGGAACACCTGGTGCAACGTACGACTTACTACCTCTGCGAGGTCCTAACTGAATCTAAGCAGCAGTATCCGCACTATCAAAAGCTGGCTTATGGTGTGTTTTTCACATCTCAGAAGTTACAGCACTACTTTCAGGAACATCAAATTACCATGGTGAGTACAGCTCCCATGAGAGACATAATCAACAACAGCGATGCTACAGGACGTGTCGCAAAATGGGGCATAGAGCTTTCAGCTTTCGATATTGAGTATAAACCCCACACAACAATCAAATCCAAAATTCTAGCTGACTTTGTCGCTGACTGGACAGAGACAACAGAAAATATGACCCTCCCAGAGTCGTAATACTGGACCTTACATTTTGACGGGTCTAAGGCGCTCGGGGGCTCGGGGGCTGGCGTAGTGCTCAAATCACCCCAAGGATATAAAATTTTCTATGTTTTGTAGGTCCACTTCACGTCAACAAATAACATTGCTGAGTATGAAGCACTGCTGCATGGAATCCGGATTGCTAAGGATATCGGCATCCGACGATTAATGTTCTACGGAGATTTGGATCTAGTTGCTCAACAAGTATCAGATATCTGTAATGCAAACAAACACATGGCAACATATAGAGGTGTCGTGCATGAGCTATCTAAATCGTTCGAAGGGTTTGAAGTTCAACACATCCCTCGAATAGAAAATGAGGAAGCAGATGCATTATCTCGTATAGGCTCTTAACGGAAAAACGTCCCGGATGGCACTTTTTTAGACCACCTCAAAGTTCCTTCAATAAAAGGAGTTAATGAGGAATATCCAACCAAATCCGACTCACCTTTAATAGTAGTTCTAGCTGTGATTCCCAGCTGGACTCAACCTACCTTGATTACTTGGTAGACGGAAAATTACCAGAAGACGAGGTTCTAAGCCGGCAGATCATCCGACGAGCAAAATCCTATACTATTATAAGTGGTGAGCTCTATAAGAAGAGCGTGTCTAGGGTTTTTCAGCGATGTGTATCTCCGGAAGAAGGAGTGGAAATCCTAAGGGAAATCCACGGGGGTGAATGCGGTCATCACACTACAGCCAAATCTTTAGTGGCAAAAGCTTTCAGACACGGATTTTTCTAGCTTATAGCTAAGGAAGATGCTGAACGGCTAGTCAAGACGTGCAAAGGCTTCCAAAAGTACGCCAAACAAACTCATGTTCTGGCTGATCAGTTGCAGACAATACCTATAGCATGTCCCTTTGCGGTATGGGGGCTTAACATGGTAGGACCATTTAAACGAGCTCCAAGTGGGTTTAGTCACCTCTTAGTGATGGTGGATAAATTCACAAAATGGATTGTGGTTAAACCCGTCATAAGTTGTGATGGAGCAAAAACCAGAAGATTTATCGAGGATGTCATAATCTGATACGGTTATCTGCATAGCATTATTACGGACAACAGGAGTAATTTTTCTATGGGAGAACTTGCCAAATTTTGCGATGAACAAAATATCCGGCTTGATATTGCATCAGCCACACATCCACAGGCTAATGGACAAGTTGAAAGAGCAAATGGTTTAATCCTACAAGGCCTAAAACAAAGACTCGAAGAACCACTACATCGGGCCGCGGGGGCTTGGGCAGAAAAATTACCTTCTATGATATGGATCTTGAGAACAACTCTGAACAGGTCAACCGGATACACACCTTTCTTCTTGGTCTATGGTGTAGAAGCAGTTCTCCCCATGTTTGATTTATACTTCTCCCCTTTGATACACACAACCGGACACACACCTTTGATTTATACTTCTCCCCATGTTATTGCATATATTGAAGAGGATGCCGAAATTTCTCAACAAAATGATCTCGATTTAATCGAAGAAGTTTGTGTCATTACTGAAATGAGATCAATAGCCTATCAGCAGAAGTTGTGCAAGTATCATAGCCAGAGAGTCAGAAACCAGTCTTTTAACAAGGGCAACTTGGTTTTCCGGCTTGTACAGAAAAGAAAGCACAAACTTTCCACAATATGGGAAGGGCCCTTTTTAGTTAGCCAAGTATTGCACAATGGTTCTTACTATTTACCTGATATGCGGCCAGTCAAAGAAAGACTTGCTACTAAGAAGAGAAACAGAGCTGGAGGCAGTACAAACCCGGAAGAATTAGACAAACTGTGGAATATTGCTTAGCCACGTCCCTTTTATTCTTAAAATTATCTTTCTTTGTAATCATATATGTACATATTCAATAAGAAATAAAGTATTGGTTTCCACAATATTTTCTGAGAAGTTTTATATTGCCATCTTATTTCCGAATGATCATGTCACAGTCGAAAATCCCAGAATACTTGAAAGTACTTTATGCTCATGTTTGTTCTGGTTAGATTTCTGATTCTAAAAATGCTACCTTCGGGTATAATCTAAATTTTCTAGCTTGTACGTGGGTTCTTTATCTGATTGTCGGATGCGGGCCTTTTTCAAGTAGTGAATTGTTGGTACTGAAAGCCGGCTCTGTTTCCGAGTTTAAACTTGTTTAGCAATTGAGCTCCGTTGCTCGGCAGAGATTCTGTGTGGAAAGTTGGCCGACTCACGAAAGGGACGAAGCGGAAAACCAGATAAACGATAAGTGCAGGCAAAACAAATAAGTGCTTATGTAAACATTTCAGGCACGACAAAATAAAGCCGAAAGTATTACACTACTTATTTAGCAAAAGTATTACACTACTTATTTACAATCCAATTGTTTCAGAATAACATATTGTTTCTTCTGGCACTTTTACAATGCAGGAGGAGAGGAAGGAGCAGCCAGCTCACTGGAGACATCACCCTTGCCCCGATATCTTTCCAAGATGTTCAAATCTGATATGGTTTGTTCGTCCTCGAAAACTTCACCAGTTTCTTCGGTGGGCAGAGGAGGCGTCTCAACACGAGTGAAGAAAGGAGTGTTGTAGCTGGTCAGATCAGCCATGTGACACCCATATCCGGCACAGGAGTCCATGATGGCCTTGATATCCTGCTCCCATCCGTCTTCATCCATAGTCGAATACCCTCTGGTCACTTGCCAGATTTCCATGCTTCCGTGGTGGCTCATGACCATGGTGAGAGCGTTCTGTGCTGCGGTTCGCGCGTAGGACATGTTCCAGTCCTGGATGAGCTGGGGCATCTCCTTAGCCTTGTCTCTCATCTCAAAGCCAGACATTATATTCATGTCCGGAACCTTGAGTACTTCGCCAATATCTTCCAAAGATTAGCAGAAAACATGAAGAAAATCACCGGCTTGTGTAAGCCGGCTGGTGTGAGACTCGGTGGAGGAGGAATCCAGTAAGTTCAGAGGACCTGCGCATAAAATGCAAAGGTTAGAAAGCATTCCGAAATCCAAGAATTGTAAAAAAGCAGAAAGTCAGAAAGTAGGAAACATACCAAAGATGATGTCGTCAACTTTGGTCTTCTCTTCCCTAAGGCTCTGGAGTTCAGCCCGGAGTGCCTCGGTGATGTCCTTCTCTCTGAATAGCTCATCATTGAGATCTGAGATTTTTTTTATCCTGGATCATGACCCTACGATCGCGTTCTTCGGTGGCCATGGAGGAGGATTCAAGGACTTGATCAATGCTCTTCTCGTGATCCGCCTTGAGCTTATTCAGCTCTCGACATAAGTCGACATTCTCCACCTCTAGGGTCTTAAGATTCTCGGCCTCTTTAATCATGGCACAGGATTGTTTGACCAGTGCTGCAAGTACAAGAACAACACTTGAATAAATAATTTTATTATGAAAGAAAGAGCAAGGTTAAGGACTGAGATGTTTACCTTCAGCCTCATCCCTTGACACCTTTAACTGAGCATTTTCAAAATAGAGAGCTTTGGTCTCTCTCTGCTTGTTGCAGATGTTCTTCAACAATTCCTGGTTATATGAATTAACTTTCTGTAAGTCAGAATACCCAGAGTCAAAAGTCTACTAAAGATTTGGGCTAATATTTTAACTAATATCAGCACGAGCCTTGGGGGCTATACTAGTTCGTTCTTTGGCATCCTATGAAAGCATAAATCCGGATTATCTATCCAACTTCATGCTTGGGGGCTAGAGGATATGATATGAAGTAAAGTAAAAAAGATGAGTTGGAAATTCGACTTACAAAATGTTCATGAGTGAGCTTGCTCAAGCTCATCTTCACCTCGGTGCTAACCTTCTCGGCGAGGGTCAGCGGTATTACCGGTGGGGGAGGAACCACACTGGCTCTCAATCTCTCGTCATGGAGATAGACTTGCTCAAGAAGTTCGGAGTACTTGACGTCCTCTGCTTCTTGTGCCTCCTCCTCCGCGGTAATGTTCCGGCTTTCCAAGCATTGTTGGGCTAGCCGTTGGATCTCCTCCGTAGATTTCCGAGTAATGCCAAGTCTGGCAAGACCTGGATTGCTAAGGAGGTTTTCATCGAAGACCTCTGCCGAGCGATCATTACCCTTAGAGGGTTCACCCTTATCAAGTTTCGAGCCACCAATGGTGATGTCGGTTTGCGACCCAAGGATTGTTGGCTCTGCTTCTTGAGCCGGATCTTCCGCAACGGGCGAAGATGGAATAATATCTGGCGCTGTGGAAGGCTGTGGGGCAGGAGTCGAAGGAGCTGCGACAGGAGAAGTCAAATTCAGCTTTGACTGGCGTAGAGGCTTTGATGGACCTCCTTTCCCCTTGCCCTTGGTGAGCTGTCTAGCTCTGAAGAGGTAATAGAATGAAAATCATTACACTTCAGAAAGAATAATAGATAAACTACAAAGACCTTGTGAGGAAAATTTACCTCTTCACAACAGGCACTTCTTTCGTGTTGATAGACACTGTCGGAGCCTTACACTTTCGGGTAAGGGCATCCGGCAGTGGAACCAACTCTCCATCATCCTGAGACAACTCAGGAGGATATCCCTCGATAGGAGCAAGCTCCGACTCGAGGAGGTCGGCAAGCTGAAAAGGAAAAAGTATCTCAGTATTGCAAAAAAGACACAACAAAGATGAACACATATTCGAGTTATTGCTGGAAAACTTACTAGTATCACGGGGTTGTCAGCTGTATGCATATCCAAGGATAGATCCGAAATCTTCCTCTCGACCCGCTCCTTGATCAGCCATTTGATTTGGCATTCATAGTCCTTATTTGAATAGGCCTTGGAGCAGATCTGGAGAGAATATGTCTTGCTTTTGGTAATAGAATGCATAAGCCGGTCTCCATGATGTTGAAGAGGCTAAATATGGTGCGCCAGCTAGCAGTGCACTAAGTCAGATCCTTTTAGACCCTTGTGATTCATCAAATATTTGATCCGCCTATTTGCAAGAAGCAAATTGTCCGTGAGAGCCCAAGCATCCGCGTCCCAGGACTCTTGGGGCATGTCAGCACCGTCAACAAAAGCCGACAAAGCAGTAGCTTTGCTGGGAGCCGCTTTGTCCTTATGATAAAAGAACGTGGACGGCCACTTTTTCACCGACTCGCTAGCCTTAATCCTAGGGTAGACACGTTCTCTCCTAACAGAAGAGCTGAGTGTACCAGTAATGTAGGGATTACCGGGGGTGATGGAGTTTCTCCGGGTATGAAAATAAAATCAGAAAAGAAGAAGACTCGGCCTAATGCCGAGATACCCCTCGCACAAAGAAGTGTAGGCGCTCATCTCTAAGAGAGAGTTCGGGGGGAGTTGGTGGAGTTGAACTCCGTAATAATCTAACACCTTAGAAAAGAAGTCTGAGGGAGGAAAACTCAGACCTCTGTAAAGGTGAGTGTCGAAATGCACTCGCTCGTCGGTGTTGGGGTTAGGGACGATTTCTCCATAGCCGCCCCGCCAGTCGTCGGTGCGGAGGAGCCCTTCGTTCTCCATGATGCGGATCTTGGCGTCGTCGAGGACACAAGGAATCTAGACCCCGCAAAAGCTTTCCTTCTATGCCGCCGCCATCGCTGCTGTCGCTGCTGCTGCTGCGGAAGATGAGGCTTCAACCATCTTTTGGGCTCCGGTGACCTAGGATGGGCGATGGTGTGGGATTTGGGGAGGCAGAGGAGCTCTGTTTCGTGGGAGGCGTCAAAAGGAAGGAAGGGGCGCAAGTGTTGGTGAAGAAGAAAGAAGGAAACCCCGACCACTTATATCCTCCAGCTATGCCAAGATTCATGTGAATGCAACAGTAAAACGTGCCACGTGTCATGGAAGGAGCTGGGTAACCTCCTCACGAAGATTACGATGCCTCAATCTCCGTGCACGCATTAAAACGACGCCTCGGTTCCACGCGAAGCAGACCCACCGACGGTCGTGGTGTCAAGAATGTCTGGCAGTGACGTGACTTGACCTTGACTGATGTCAAGTTACGTCAGAGACCAAGTTCCGGCTTAAAGTTTGAATTTTAAGCTGGAAACCTGAATGATGTACTCACAGGTCCGACTCATTTTGAGACTCGGATCCTATCCTTTCTTTTTGAAGTTTCAGGAACCCTTCAAGATTCTGCAAGCCAAAAATCAAGCTAGATGATGATGAAATCTAACTCTGGATCTTGGAGGCTTCCGGGGGCTGCTGTTGGGGATATACTTTTCGGGTATCCTCACTATGCCTCACTGACCAGGGTGGCCTACTTCGGGTTAGTGAATTGCTTCATGGGCGACCCAGTCATGTATAAGAGATGGAGTCTAGTTCGGCTATGGGAAGGCCCGGATGACTTACCAACATAGGCCCATAGTGTTACTTGTAGTTCAAAATGTACTCTGTAACCGACTCTTAGTCGTATCCGGATAGGTCTCCCTTGTAAACCCTAGGCCGGCTATCTATATAAGCCGTCCTAGGGAGATCCTTTAGGTCACCTCCACAATAGTCTACAATCTCAACTCGCACAGGAGAAACCCTTGTAACCCATATTCCGGCTCTGTCGTATTACTGGATTGCTAGCAGGAGTAGGATCCGTCCAAAGCTAGTGGATTCGAACCTGGGTAAACTTGTGTGCTCACCGTCCCGGCATACCATACATCTCACACCCCTCGAGGACCCCCTCATGGCGTACTTGTGATCAATCTAACGACACCGACCTGCCCTCGAGCGTGCCCTGACCCTCCCGAGGCCTGTTCGGGGACCCGGGGAGTCGGGCTTCAACCGGGGTAGATGGCAGGGTTTGGAAGGGCCCTCATGAGGCGCTAGCCTCGGACTTACCTCGTGAGGCCTTCTAGCCGTCTTGTCACCACAGGGAAAGGGCGGGGCCCCCCAAGGTGGGCCCGTCGTCCACGGGATCGGGGTACCCCAGGTACCAGGACTTAGGCAAAATTGGAACAAATGTGAAAGTGTATATCGATAACGTCATAGTCACGACAAGGCAAGGATCGACCCTTATTGATGATCTTTAGAAGACATTTGATAACCTCGACCAATACCGCATAAAACTCAACCCAACAAAGTACTCCTTTTGGGGTCCCTGCGGGGGAACTCCTCGGATACCTCGTATCGGGAAGAGGAATAGTGGCAAACCTGGAGAAAATACAAGAAATAATCACAATGAATAAGCCAACTAACCTTCGTGGTGTGCAACAATTAGTTGGACAAGTCGCGGCGCTAAGTCGATTTATCACTCGCCTAGGCGAGAAAGCTCTCCCGTTCTACGCCCTAATGAATAAATCAGAAAAATTCGAGTGAAAGGACGAAGCACAAAGAGCTTTTGAAGACTTTAAGAAAACACTTTCGACACTCCATGTCGTTGTGTCGCCAAGAAAAAAATAACCCCTACTGCTTGAAGGAGATATGCCCTAGAGGCAAATAATAAATGGAGTTTATTATCATATCTCAATTAGTTCGTAATAGTTTCATATTGTGCTATAACTGTATCAAGTGGAAACATTGGTACATGTGTGGTATGAAACAAACCAAGCCCCTAGTAGCCTCTATTCATACTAGTTTGTTGGGAAACCGATGATCAAGGTTTCCTGATCATGGAGCATTTATGCCAATTAACAACGAGGTCATATCATTGGTGAATGATGTGATAGACATTACCCAAAGATTGCGACATGATCAAGTCACAGAGTTTACTGTTGCAATATTTAGAAACATAGTCTTCTTCTCCTTAGACCACGAGATCATATTACTCACCGTCTCCCGAGGCTGCCTTAACTGCATCAAATGTCACCTAGTTAAATGATGATCATAAAGGTGTATGTTAGGTATTCCAGAGGAATAATAGATGCCATATGACTCAAGACCTGGATTTGTTCACCCAGGTGATAGGTAAGATACATACGGATGACTTGGTGAGATTACATCTATAATGTTGCAACATGTGACTAGGTCACGTGGATGTAATATCACGGTAACAAGTAAAATAGAACTTGTCAATAAAGAGATTGAACAAGGTATGTGATACAATGATTGCATCTCAAACAAGTCGTATCAGAGAAACAAAGGAAATTGGACTCGACATTTTATGGTTCAAACGACATTGTAAGCATGGAATGCACAGGGTCATTATGGCTATCCCGATCCCGCTATTGATCATTGATAGGATCATGTATGTGACATTCCCTAGACGTGGGGAAATACACTTAAGGGTATGATGAGCTAGAGATACTCTATAAGTTGCAATCATAGTAGAGAAAGAGAAAGACAGAATTGTTCCCACGAGAGATCCGAAGTTGTTCGGAGAAAGGAGGAAAAGGAAAGGCTGAAAGGTGTTTTGGCTAAATGGCAATTTAATATATGCATTTATTATATGTTAATTATTAATAAATATATACTAAATATTTAAATTAAAATTTATAGGGCAACTTTCTCTTTAGGCCAAAACCTCGGAGGGAATTGGCGCAAGAGAAAGCCACCCTGGAAAAGAAAAGGAAAAACCTGCAAAACAGCAGCAGCCACAGCTGGGCTACATTGGATTGGCCCATGCCAACCGTCAATGGATAGATGCCGCACATGTGGCTGATAGTCGGCTGCCGCTAGCAGGCATCAGACGCCACCTTTTCTTGAGCCACGGGAGAAGGCGAGCAGGTGAGAGGCTGCTGGGCCACTGGGGCACCCGCCCACCCCGACATCTTCCACCACTGGTCACTAGCTTGCTAGCTGGGCCACACGTGCGCACACTAGGGCCGGCCCACCCAGGCGTAGAAGTAGCAGCTCATGTCGTCTGCCTCGCATGCTGGGCTGCTGGTGGCGCTGGCAGCCCACCCGGCAGGCCAGCTATGGCTGCTGGCCTGGGACTACTAGCCCACCTGGCCCAGCCCCTCTTTTTCCCCTTTTACCCTTTAATAATTAGTCCCAATGGGTCACCTAATGGAGAGGTGATGGCTACGATTTTTTTCCATCTTCCACTATGTTTAAACGTTGTTTTTGGTCAAGAAATTGTGAAAGGAACTCTCAACTCCTGCCACTAATGACTAATAATTGCAAAGATATGTAAATCCTATCTTTGATTTATGTTGTGCAGGAAATCACGGCTTTTAACGCAAAATAAGGAGTCATAATGAAGGATTTTGAGGAAGTAGACACGGCCAAGTAATTGGGAAGCTATGCCAGGGCATCAGCACGCTTAACGACCACTGGTACGAGCGCGGTCCATCATACCGCCCGACCGTACCAGGTGGCGATGACTTCGTCTCGTCAAACCCTTCAACTTTCATGAAGACGCCTATATATTTTGAGGCTCCAGCCGTCGGCCAGAGAGCCGCCATTCTTAGATTACATCACAACACCACCAAAGGAGATCCACACCATTGTTCATCCATTGTTCATCACTTCCCCCATCCATCCATCCACTAGCCATAGTCATTGCTTTGTACTTTAGATCTCCTTGTGATTTGGCGACCATTGTAAGAATATTTGATTTTCAATCTAAGTATTTTTATGACGTTTTCTATCTCCGATCTATTTGTTATGAGTGAATAGTCCTCACGGGCTACGGGTTGGGGAGAAACCTCACATTGATTATGTGCATCTAGATCATGGGAGAATGGTATTTTGTTTGGAATTGTGATTCGTATCTTTTGTTTCTTCATCTCTTGTCTCGATCTGTGGACTTGTAGGTACCCAAGATCCAATAGATTGATAAAGGCTTGAGGTGGAATACTTGGCTAGCGGCAATCTCATAGGAACCTCAATGACAGAAAGGGTGGTATGGTCTTTGCTTAGCGCCCCATTCAGGATCAACAACAACATCACCACTTAAAGCTTTGATCTGTGTTTTACACTTAATAATCGTTTGTAACCCATGGCTTCGGTGTGCTCTCGGTTGGATTAAAAGTCTATTGCTATGCCCACTGCATCACGGGGGCTCTAGAATATTAGGATGTGTTACCCACAAGAGATTATCTCCATTCGAACATTATACATGACTATGCTTATTATTATCTTTTATCCCATTTGATGTGCAGCTGCAGGTGGATCTTCAACCCTGGCCTATCTCTATTCATTAATTCAAACACATTATAAAGTGAACTAGATTGGTCCGGCCAACTAAGGAAAAACGAACAAACAAACTCCCGTAGACGTGTCCTTTTTATTACCTTTTAGTAGTTCTTTCCGAGGTTCGATTAAACCTAGGTCTTCTAGGGAAAAGCTATTATACTACATCTATGAATCCGGATCGAAGGTATCAACACTTTTTCTGGTGCCATTGTCGGGGAAGCAATTTCGCTATCCTGATGAGGTCATTAGAGACCTTGTTTTTAGTTTTATTATTAGTTGTAATTTAATTCTTGTTATTAGTTTACGTTCTTGTTATCTATTTGAAAACCCAAAAAACTAGCTACTTGTTATTCGTTTTCATTATAAAAAAATTACCAAAAAGTTAAGAGCCATGGATCAAAAGAGATGAGGGGAGTATGCTACTCCCACCGACGATTTTATTCGTGCACCCATCACTCAGCCCGCAGTTGATGTGGAAACATATGAGATAAAACCTAACCTTTTAAGTTTGGTTCAACAAAACCAATTTGGGGGTTCATCCGCTAAAGGTTCGGGATTGCACTTAAATACTTTTACTGAAATTTGTGACATGATACGTATTAAGGATGTATATACAAATGTTGTCAAGTTAAGGTTGTTTCCTTTCTCTCTTAGAAGAAAGGCTAAGGACTGGTTGCTAGCTCTACCAAAGGTCACTATTAAATCTTGGGAGGAATGTACCAATTTGTTTATGACTATTTTTTTGCCTAGCTAAGTCTATGCAGCTAAGATCCAACATTACAAGCTTTAGACAAGAAGACCGTGAGCCACTAGCTCTTGCATGGGAAAGGATGAAAGAAGCCGTAATGAATTGTCCTAATCATGGGATGGAAGAATGGCTTATAGTACATTTGTTTTATAATGGTCTTAACCCAATGTCTAAGTCTATGCTAGATACTGCAACAGGAGGACCGATCATGGGAAAGCATGTGAGTGTTGCAAAGAAATTACTTGATGATATGCAAAATAACCATGCCCAATGACATGTGGAAATAACCTAAAAGAGAGTAAGTTCAATTACCGAGGTAAATAATGAAGAGCTTACATCTAAGGTAGATGAGTTGCTTAGCTTAGTAAAGGGTAAGGAAGATACCCAAGTTAATGCTATCACTATCGATGTTAATGATGTTAATTTTATAGCTCGTACTCCTTTTAATCATGCATGGAAAAATAATTATGCTTCCAATGTTCAAACATATCATGCTAATCCTGCAGGAGCTCCTTATAATAATTATGATAATACTAATGGAGCAAATCATGGCAATCTCCCGTTTGAGCAAACCGTTAGAACATTTATACAATCTCAAACCGAGCAAAATAATATGCTTATCAAGATCACGGAGAACCATGCAAGTAGTATAGGAAGATTATATAACCAAGCTATTCCAATTAGAAATGATGTGCAGGCTCTACAGGAAAGAACAAAGACCGTGGAGGCTCAGCTGGGTAAGGTAGCTGAGAGCCAAGCTCTCATACTAGCAAAATTTGCAGCGAAACCCGAGCCAAATCCGGTAGAAGTCCTAAACATGATGAGGGTGGTAACCAGTAAAGAAAAACCTAAAGAGCTAGATTATACCAATGCGCCAACACCGGAATATACCGTGTAAGATCTATTGAAGATGATCACCATTAATAATCCAGGTATAGAACAAGGTAACGATGCTATGTACCAACAATTTATACAACAATTAGCATATAAGGTTCATGATTTAGAGATGGAGTATAAAAGACTAGCTGATAAGCTTCTAGCTAAGATAGATGATATATTTGAGCCCACTATTAAACTTAAGTTGGGAGTTAATGAGATATCCACACTTTGTGATCTTGGTGAAGCGTCTCAACAATTTCCAAAAGCCTATTTGATAAATTAAACTCGGGGCCATTTGTTACAACTGAATTGAGACTCCATCTAGCCGATTCAACTTATAAACAAGTTGTTGGGATAAAAGAAAATATAGTTATTGAAATTAATGGTAGTCCCGCTATTATTGATCTTGTTATTGTGGACATGCTTAAAGTTCCCATATCACCTATAATTCTAGGTAAGCCATTCCTAAGAGCTATTAAAGCTTTGATTAATTTACATGAAGGGAATGTGAGAATAGGGCTACCATCTAGAGATCCTTTTGTAGTCCACTTCCCTAGGAAGAAGAAGGCCAATACTAATGATGATGATGGTGTAATTACTTTGAAAGCTAACTATTTTGGAGTGGGTGTTCCACTCCACAAACCTAAGTGATTGCCATCAAGGTCAAGCTAATTGACCTTAACTAGAAGCGCTTCATGGGAGGCAACCCATGTGAAATAAATTTCTTTCTTTATATATTTTCTATTGTATTAAGCATTGTGTTAGTTTTCTTTTTCTTTTTCTTTTTAATAAAGAGTGTTCAGGAAGACCTATGGAGAGAGGAGAAGAAATAAGGTAATCCTTTATATTTTATTTTACTAACACATGGCCTAAGAAGTATTGCTGGATCATTACTTAGTATTCTTGTTGTTATCTAGTCCTTTGATAAGATGTGCAAAGGCGCACAGAGCTACTAATCAAATTCCTTGAGTTTTGTAGTTCACAGTGTTCTTAACGACCACTAGTATGGACAGAGTGGACAATATCGTGCGCCCATACTACATCGAGGGAAAGAGAGATAAACTTTTGATGATTTCCAAAGGAATCAGTGTCGATAACGACCACTGGTACGGCCAGACGCACCCGTACCGCGCGCCCGTACCGTAATCCCGAGCAAATATCAGATTTCAAGCAAAGTCACCGAACAGATAACGACCAGTAGTATGGGCACGCACGACCGTACCGCACGCCCGTAGTGAGTGCACCTCCTGGGAGCAGTCATCGCCCCCAAGGTAAGTCACCCGGTACGGGCGAGCTCCGCCCGTATCGCCCTCCCGTACCATGTACACGGCCACCATAAGCACCCCGAGGAGGTAACCTAAAAATCCCCAAATCATTTTTTCTCTTTCTTCTTCCTCCAAACTTCAAACCACCTCCATTGGATCTTCAAATTTACTTAATCTTTCTTTGATTCTTCGCACTCATTCGATCTAAGGTATGATTCTCCTCCGATTCCCAACTTATTTGTGCAAAAGCTTCACCCAATTATTCATCATTGTCAATCTGGACATAAGTCTTGTTCTTGATTCAATCTTGATATTAAGTATGCTTAGCATTGTTTCTAGAGGAGTTTCTTTTGCAGTTAGTGTAGAGAATTACTTATGCTATGTTTCTATTGGACCAAAAAAATTATTAGTAATCTTTATTTACTTTGTCTTTTTTATTAGATGAACACGAGTAGTCGTACACGTGAGATGGCTGTGGAATCCTCCGCACCACCCGTTGATACATTAACCCTCGAGTCACTTGGTATCGAGTTCACCGAGGAGTTCCAACTGAGCCCTTTCGATCGTCTCAAGATTCGAGAAATCAAGTCCACCAAATGGGCGTGTCCTTATATCCAGAACCAACTTGACATTCGTGCTGATTTTGATTTACTTTGCAACAATGTTGGTTTGTACAATTTTTTATTTCAAGATGTTGCGACATATCGCCGCTTGACGCTTGAGTTCTTCAGCACCTTGACACACATGGTGGATTCTTATGTTTGTTTTGAGGAATGAAGGCCCAGAGTTGATCGAATCAAATTTCGCCTTATGAACTATGAGTACACTAGGACACTCAACCAATGGGCTCAATGCTTTGGGTTTTCCAACAACACCACCAATGTACACATAACCACCTTTGTTTTAGATCCTTCCCTTCACAATATTTTAATTTGATGAGAATTCGTGGAAACACACCTAAGGGGAACCAAATTGATCATCCTGCTATTCGATATTTATTCTATGTGATTGCTAACACACTGCATGCACGTGGTGAGTTTACTAGAGTTAATGAGGAGGACATGTTGATCCTCGCAAAAGCTACTCTTATCAATTGTAACTTAACAATAAATTTGGGTGCTCTTCTTGTGTTTTACCTTAAGAATCAGGCTCTTCAATCTCGAGGACCCATATGTGGAGGAGGAGTTGTGACCGTTCTTGCATGTGCACTTCGCATCAACCTAGGTAACATCCAACCGTTGACTAGAAGTAACCATCTCAGTCTTTCTAATCTAAGAGCATGTGGTATGATTTCTAAAAATCATGGTAAATATTTCTTCGACATACCTGGAGCGGAACACTTGATCCCAGCTCCTTTGCCTAATGGTTTATTCTCTATCGAGGATGGACGTTTGCATTATGATGCACAGGTTGAAGCTAATCTACCCCAACAAGAAATACCCGTGGGAGGAGGAGAATATGAAGAATTAGAACAAGGAGGACCCGAACAAGATGTGCAGCCACCAAACTTTGAAGATATCTATGCACTCGAAGGAAATATTCAAAACATGAACAACCTCTCCATCAACCTTCGAGATCCCACTGCAAGCCTCGCCACCCAGTTCCATGATTGGAGCAGCCAATGGAACATGGGAGATTATCCACCACCACCACAATGAGCAACAAAAGGTCTTGCAAAAGCCTGAGCTTGGGGATGTGTTCCCCTGACAAATTTATTTGTGTAATAATGAGGTTTTACTCTAGCTCCTTGAGAGATTTGAAACACTCGTGTTGGTTTGTTCCAACACTTTGATTTTTAATTTGCTTTCGTTTTAGTTTATTTTTGTTTTTCGTTTGTTTTTATTTTCTTAAATCCTTGCTTGGTCGCAAGTTCTTTTCTATTATTTAATCCCTATCCTCAAAAATACAAAAAGATTTTTCCATTTTCCTTTTTTCGTACACGTGGATTCATACTTTGCTTCTTTGCTTTAATATCATTATGAGAGTAATCATGTTTGAGTTTTGAAGTAACACATCCCTTTAAGGAAGAGGATAATGAAGTCACTTATGAGAGGTATCAAAATAATATGGTTTAATATCCTATGTCTCCCACTTATGAAGTTTGAGTTGTTTATCTTAGTTGGTTGATTTGGTAAGATGCCATGCTAAGTGGGAAGTAATTTAATATGGTTAGAGTAAGGCTTTTTATTGGTATGATGATTAGTTGTTGATGCTCTTGCTCTAGTTCTTTTAGCTAACTGAGTCTTGTCTTGAAAATAATATTGCCAAAAACATACAATAAGAAATAGTCTGAAATTTACTTGTTTGATGAATGATTGTCTTGAGAGTATACCCTTGATGATACTTAACCCCATAGATATTTTGATAGTCTTGACGACACTCATGAAAGGAGTTATTTGATTAAAATAAAGTCTAGTGGTAATTGTGATGCATGCCAAAGCTAACCTTGTGGATCAAATCGCGGTACTAGCTCAAAAAAGAGAAAGAAGTGAGACGACCTTGTTCTATGTCTCTAATGCACACCTTTGGGATGCCAACAACTTTGCTAGCTTTTGAATGATCTATGGTATAACCTCGGATTTTGGTTATGAGTTGATGACATGAGTGGCATCCGTGTCAATATATGGGCAAAAGTATTGGTACTCTCAAAGGTTGTGCAAACAGTTGCAAAAGAAACAATCAGTGATCCTTGAAAAAAATGAAAGAAAGAAAAAAGATATCTATGAGGATCCACATAGCAAGTCCTTGGCATATCAGATTTTTTCTACTTTACGATTTTTTCTTGAAATACAATGATTGGATTAGAAGTGTTTTTGATAGACTTGATTTATTGATGTGGGTGTAAATAAGACACTTCATTGTTATACTACTTGGGACATGAAACTCTCTTACTCAATTATGCTATTTAAACATCCTAGTGTTCCTTGGCAAGCTGGGAGTTAATTAGAGGAATTGGATTGATTGCTACACTTCTAGTTATTTATACTTATATTAAACTTTACTTTGATTATCTTGAGTTACCGAAGCTTGTATAGTATTCTTGTCATCTCTTTAACTTTGATAAGCTTCGCAAATGAATGAAGTGTTGAGCACATACGACTACCAACTGTAAGTAAACTCTTATTCTCATTGTTTCAAGTTTAAATGCTGAATTCCTTATAGTTCTTTTGGTTCTTCTTGCTCGAGGATAATCAAGAGATTTGGGGAAGTTGATGGCTACGATTTTTGCCATCTTCCACTATGTTTAAACGTTGTTTTGGTCAAGCAATTGCCAAAGCAACTCTCAACTCTTGCCACTAATGACTAATAATTGCAAAGATATGAAAATCCTATCTTTGATTTATGCTGTGTAGGAAATCATGGCTTTTAATGTGAAATAAGGAGTCACAATGAAGGATTTTGAGGAAGTACACAATGCCAAGTAATTGGGTAGCTATGCCGAGCGACGCTTTAACGACCACTAGTATGCGGTCGTCCGTCTTGTTGCTTCAGCCAGTGGCGACGTCTTCGTCTCGTCAAACCCTACAACTTTCGTGAAGACGCCTATATATTTTGAGGCTCCAGCCGTCGAGCAGAGAGCCGACATTCTCAGATTGCATCACAACACCACCAATGGAGATCCACACCATTGTTCATCCATTGTTCATCACTTCCCCCATCCATCCACTAGCCATAGCCATTGCTTTGTACTTTAGATCTCCTTGTGATTTGGCGACCATTGTAATAATATTTGATTTCAACCTAAGTATTTGTATGATGTTTTCTATCTCCAATCTATTTGTTATGAGTAAGTAGTCCTCACGGGCTGCGGGCTGGGGAGAAACCTCGAAGCGATTATGTGCATCTAGATCATGGGAGAATTGTATTTTGTTTAGAATTGTGATTTGTATCTTTTGTTTCTTCGTCTCTTGTCACGATTTGTGGACTTGTAGGTACCCAAGATCCCATATAGATTAATAAAGGCTTGAGGCGGGATACTTGGATAGCAGCGATCTCATAGGAACCTTAGTGATAGAAAGGGTAGTACGGTCTTCGCTTAGCGCCCCATTCAGGATCAACAACAACATCACCAATTAGAGCTTTGATATGTGTTTTACACTTAATAATCGTTTGTAACCCGTGGCTTCGGTGTGCTCTCGGTTGGATTAAAATTATGCCCGCTGCATCACGGGTGATCTAGAATATTAGGATGTGTTTCCCACAAGAAATTATCTCCATTCAAACATTATACATGACTATGCTTATTATTATCTTTTATCCCATTTGATGTACAGCTGCAGGTGGATCTTCAACCCTGGCCTATCTCCATCCATTGATTCAAACCCATTATAAAGTAAACTAGATTGGTCCGGTCAACTAAGGTAAAATGAGCAAACAAAGCCTCGTAGACATGTCCTTTTTATTACCTTTTAGAAGTGCTTTCCTAGGTTCAATTAAACCTATGTCTTCTAGGGAAAAAGCTATTATACTACATCCATGAATCCGGATCGAAGGTATCAAGAGGGTACGCCCCGCCTCCGCCTATATAAAGGGGTGCCCATGGTTGGGATTAAACACACCAATACGAGAGGTTTTCTAAGGCATATTCCTTAGGGAATTTGCTCCCCTCTCTCTAGTTGTCTCCACGTGTTGGCCTAGTCCCATGAAAGGATTGTTCGTGCAAGAGATGACGCACCTACAGCATGCCATTACACGACAGGGATTCCAAGTCGGAGATCTACTTCCACACTCCCGGCAGGGATCAAGGGGGTCGGAGGTCGTCATCGCACATCGAATATGTACGAAACCTCGAGGGTGCTACAAGAGCGGCATCTTGGATGTCATGAGCCAGAGCTGCTGCACGATGAAGAAGGAGCAAGGGGTGACCTGCGAGGAGCTTCGCGACCTTGAGCTCAGCCACGAGTTCGACTACTTCAACCACATTCCCCTCGAAACATTACCCGTGTATGGTCTGCATGGGTATGTATTATATATGCTCCGGTCATTACTGCATTTCTACATATATAGATCTTGGGCATTAGGGAGTTCCAACATAAGAATTTTTTTGTTTTCTGCTACGGAACCCTTTAGTGGTATTAGAGCCGATCTATGCATGGTAGTATTGTACGGCCAGTACGCACATGGTTTGTGTGGGCATTGATCCCTTAGTTGTTACCCTCTAAGGCGTACTTGTTTATATTACGGTATTGTTTGATGAAGCGTCTGAGACCAACCTTACGCGTATTCATATGCGAGACTGGTTCCACGCTCGACATACGACTTGTTCCGTAAAAGTGGCGGGGTGTTCATATCTCATTCAATAGTTGATATAGCATTTATAGTGGAGGGCCCCGAAAGGGGTGTAGTAGAGATAACTATTGGATCCATGTTATGGTTGGAAGGTTCATAGATTAGAAACGGTTCTATTACGAAAGCCCTAACAACCACGTAAAACTTGCAAAAGATAAATGAGAGGTGTCTAACTTTGTTTTGCGGGAGGGCTTGTGTTGTGATATGGTCTTGGTCGTTATGAAGGTAAAGTAGTTTACTTTTCTATTACCAAGTAGTATAGTAATAGTCATCGTTCCGATGGACGACCCGCTAGTGGTGTCGTGGACTTGGCGTCAAACCGGTGGCAAGATGGAGATCAGGCCGGAGCGCTCGATGGAGATCAAGGCGCAAGAATGAAGGACCATATCATATCAAAAAAAATGTGATGTTGATACCTATTTTACATCATATTGTGTTCTAGTATTAGATACTCAATGGTAGCATATTAGATAAGATGATCCCTAATAATTCCAATTATAGTGTTCCCCTCTGTGTGTGCACCACCAAGAAAGTTCTCCATTATGAGGCACGCCATGACGATCGGGTGTTAAACATATCTATGCTCGGTGGGTGTAAGCCATGTTGCACTTCAACACACACAAGTTATAATTGGTGAGCCTAGCATGTACAGACATGGCCTCGGAACACAAAAGACCAAAAGGTCGAGCCTGAGTCACATGAATGATGTGATTGACATTGGGGAATGTCTACCTTTGAAACTGCATTGCTGATCGTGATGATCGGGGGTGGTGTAGCAAATTGGAATCGTGTGATCGCTAAAATCGTCTAGTGGAATTTTAGTGGGAGCTCAATTAGGATTGAACTCATATTATGAACTTAGTCTAGATGTCTATTTGCAAATATCTTAGTAGATCATGACCTATCCCATTGAGGTCCTTTGCGACCATGGGAAATTTCTTGCTTGATGTGGAACTTAGCAAAAGTGTCCAACTTCATAGATTAATACCCATGCCTGATGGATATCCTTGTAATTACATAATATTCTCTTCCTGATACAATAACCATTAGGAGATAGTTCGATGACTCCGCAACGATTGTAGTGGAGGTCATGGATGAAAAGGGTATATGTTAGATATACAAATTATAAATGTAATTCTTGCAAAAACTCGTTCTAGTTTGCAAAGTATTGGATGCTTGTCCTATTTTGTGAAAACAAGATTGTCTGCTTAAGAATTGCTAGAAATGAGGCAATGTGGCTTGATGACAGCGAGCAAAAATAGTTGGTGGTTGACATCACCCCCTTCCTCAAGGTTTATCATTTGGATTGGTGGACTCAAGGTTTATCATTTGGATTGGTGGACTTAAATATAATTTTGTAATCCTTGTTTGTGTGTCTTGCTTTTGGTGAGATGATTATTGATATCAATAAGTTACAAGCCAGTTGTACTGTTCTTATGAATAATACTTTTATGTTCACATTACGATTATAAATGATTTATTCTCATCACTATGTTAATGATAATAGTTTAAGCATTTATAAAAGATTAGAATGCTAAAAGATATACAAAGTTTAATAATGACATGATACTATTGTTTAAGTCATGGTGTTCAATGCATGTTTTTCAATCTAAATGAGAATCGTGGTCTTAGATACTTGATCTAGAGACTTTGCAAAACCATGCCCCGTTTAGCAAAATGACTAAAACTCCGCATTCTGGTAAAACGGTGATATGCGAAGAAATGTTGAATCTTATACATAATGATGTATCATATTTTCAACAAATAGTGGAAATCATTATTTCATAAGCTTGATATTGGATTTAAGTGAATATGAGTATTTACTTAATGAAACATAAGTTTGAAACTACTTGAAATTGTTGAAATGATTTCAAAGTGAAGGAGGATATTAAATTAACAAGAATAGAAAAGTCTCTTCCATTTGATCAACATAAAGTTATTTAAGTTGAACTTTGGCATAAAATGACCTGTAAAAGATGTTTCACAAATTATGATAATTGGAAAATTCAAAGTGTATTGAAATGCCTGAATATTATAATCATTTTGTATTATATACATATGGTCTAATATTATCTCTTATTGGGGTTATAGTTATTGTTTAGAGTTAGAAATCGATATGAGAAAACACTCGGTTGAAATACTAAGGAACATCTAAAGATTTGTGGAAACAACACCATAAAATTTATGGCACGTTCGAGTTTCTGGAGATTACGATAATTCGAAATCGTGGTGAATAAACAGGTCTTTGTAGAAATAAGGTATTTGACCTTGCCTCTAGATTGATGAGTGGCGCAGCGGAAATTGTCCCGTGAAACCGAACTCTACAAATAGAGGAGAAACTGATGATAATGATCATAAAGTTTTAGTGAATACTTTTACTAAAGAAAGTAGGATTCAACAATATACATTCTACAAGTTTGCGGAATTATATTATTGATTCACTTGTCATGTTGTTTGAACACGACATACCTACAAACTACAAAGAAGAGTGATGGACATAAGTGCAAGAAATGACTCGGAGTCATAAAATCCTATATTAAGTTACATTTCAGATTGCAAAGAAATATGTTACTTGATCTCATTAAGTAAAAATGTTTACTTGATATTTCTAAATGACTTCAAAGTCATAAGAAAGGAAATGAAACTTAATGAATGACATAAAGCTCGATTTGTCACAAAGTTTGGACAAATTCAAGGAGTTGACTACAAATGTACCGATACTTGAGTCTATTGGATTTTCACCAGCAATATATGAATATTAGAATCTCGCAGCTAGAATTCTCAATTTGATGATGATCAAAGAATTTTGGAATGTCCAAGATTATTGAGAGGACCTACATTTGAGTGGGAGCTAAACTAGCTTGGTTAAATAATAATATGTACCAGACATATTTTGAGTGGGAGTTAAGTGAAATCCCTGGATCTTACATATGGATGCCATATTTGAGTGGGAGCATGACATCATTCTAAAATATGTGGATGACTTATATGAATGATGTGATTGGCATTAATAACATTTAAGTTAGTAAATATGGATGAAGTTAAACAAGTTATTGAACAATGAAATCTACTGAGAAGATTAGTATGTTTAATAAACATTATTGTTGAATGCTTCCTGGACTTGATTCTGATGTTGTTCAGAATATCCTATCCAAGATTCTGAAGTAGTTCAGAATGGAACAAAGAAAGAAGTTCTTACTTGTATGAGGCATTGAGTTAGTCTCAGTATTACAACTATGGTTAAATAAAAAAAGTGATGTGTTTCATATCCTATGCCTCAGTCATAGGTTCTTCCATACAACCATATTGTATACTCGACATAATATGAACCAACGTTCTGGTTGGAAGAACAAGCTCTTAACTGTAAGAACATGCCTTGAGGTGATTCCTGAGTTAATAACTGAACCAGGATTAAGTTTGTCCTTAAATATCAAGAAGCAAAGTTAGGCACATAGTTGCATTTCATGCACTAGGATCCACATAGATATAGAAGTATAGGTTTTGGCTAAAGAAGATCGACTTCTGCTAAGTGTGTTTCAAATATTACATGACAACAGTGAAAATTAAATTGACTCATCGACTGTCATTGTAAACACTAGAAACAAAGTCTCACTTTGTCGCTAAACGAATACTTCAACCCATTATGAGATAATGGTGTGAATGTCAAAATTAGGAAGACATTGATGATTTGCAAAAGACATAATGATCTAGTAAAACAGAACATGGACATGACATTTTCCATGAGCATGCATAATCAATAAACACATTGTTTATGTTGAGTAAAATGCGAGCTAGATTATTTCTACTATAGTGCAAGTGGGAGACTAAAGGAGATATGCCCTAGAGGCAAATAATAAATGGAGTTTATTATCATATCTCAGTTAGTTCGTAATAGTTTCATATTGTGCTATAACTATATCAAGTGGAAACATTGGTACATGTGTGGTATGAAACAAACCAAGCCCCTAGTAGCCTCTATCATACTAGTTCATTAGGAAACCGATGATCAAGGTTTCCTAATCATGGAGCATTTATGCTAATTGACAACGAGGTCATATCATTGGTGAATGATGTGATGGACATTACCCAAAGATTGCGACATGATCAATTCACAGAGTTCATTGTTGCAATAGTTAGAAACGTAGTCTCCTTCTCCTTAGACCGTGTGATCATATTACTCACTGTCTCCCGAGGATGCCTTAACTGCATCAAATGTCACCCACTAAATGGTGATCATAAAGGTGTACGTTAGGTATTCTAGAGGAACAGTAGATGACATATGACTCAAGACCGGGATTTGTTCACCCAGGTGACGGGTAAGATACATACGGCCAACTTGGTGAGATTACATATATAATGTTGTAACATGTGCCTGGGTCACGGGGATGTAATATCATGATAACAGCTAAAATAGAACTTGTCGGTAACAAGATTGAACAAGGTATGTGATACAATGATTGGATCTCGGACAAGTCGTATCAGAGAAAGAAAGGGAATTAGACTTGATGTTTTACGGTTCAAATGACATTGTCATCATGGAATGCACAAGGGTCACTATGGGCATCCTGGTCCCACTATTGATCATTGATGCGATCATGTCTGTGCCATTCCTGAGCCATGGGGAAATACACTTAATGTTACAATAAGCTAGACATACTCTATAAGTTGGAATCATAGTAGAGAAAGAGAAAGACATAATTGTTCCACAGATCGATCTGAAGTTGTTCGGAGAGAGGAAAGGAAAAGGACAAAAGGTGTTTCGGATAAATCACAATTTAATATATGCATTTATTATATGTTAATTATGAATTAATATATACTAAATATTTAATTAAATTTATAGGGAAACTTTCTCATTAGGCAAAAACCCCGGAGGGAATTGGCCTAGGAGAAAGCCACCCTAGAAAATAAAAGAAAAAAGCTGCAAAACAGCAGCAGCTGCAGCTGGGCTGCAATGGCTTGGCCCATGCGGGCGGTCAATGGCTAGATGCCGCACAGGCGGCTAATAGCCGACCGCTACGAGCAGGCATCGGGGGACTGGGCCGCCATGGGAGGCACTCCGGCCCACCCGGGCCATTGCCTACCGAGCCGCACAGGAGAAGGAGGGCATGCCATAGGGTGCTGCACCGCTGGGCCGCTGGGGGCACCGGCTCACCCGGGCAACTACCACCGCTGGTCACCAGCTTGCTAGCTGGGCCACGCGTGCGCACGCCTGGGCTGGCCCACCCGGGCACAGGAGCAGTAGCTGCTACCGGCCTCCTCGCGTGCTAGGCCGCTGGTGGCGCTGGCAGCCCACCCGGCTGGCTGGCTGTGGCTGCTGGGCTAGGATTTCTAACCCACCCGGCTCAGCCCCTCCTTTCCCCCTTATCCCTTTAAAATTAGTCCCACATGGGGCACCTAATGGAGAGGGCATGCCCCCTTCCACCTATATAAAGGGTGCCCATGGGTGGGATTAAAGACACCAATATGAGAGGTTTTCTAAGGCATGTTCCTTAGGGAATTCTCTCTCCCCTCTCTCTCTAGTTGTCTCCATGTGTTGACATGGTCCCATGAAAGGACTGTTCACGCAAGAGATGGTGCACTTGCAGCATGCCGTTATGCTGCTAGGGATTCCAAGCCGGAGATCTACTTCTGCACTCCCTCGAAGGTCATCATCATACAACGGATGTGTACGAAATCTCAAGGGTGCTGCAAGAGCGGCATCTTGGATGTCGTGAGCCGGAGCTGCTACAAGATGAAGAAGGAGCAATGGGTGACCTGCGAGGAGCTTCGTGACCTTGACGTCGGCCACGAGTTCGACTACTTCAACCACGTTCCCCTTGGAATGTTAACCACGTACGGTCTACAAGGGTATATATTCTATACACTCTGGTCGTTACTGCATTTCTACATAGATAGATCTTGGGCGTTAGGGAGTTCCAACGCAGATTTTTTTGTTTTCTGCTACGGAATCCTTCACTGCTTTATATTGCCACCACTAATCAAGTGGTAAGCACAGTGTTGGTTGTCGAGTGACCCGAAGAGGGGGAAATTCATGGCATCCAAAGGCCAGTCTATTTTCTAAGTGAGCTCCTCTCCCCGTCAAAGCAAAGGTATCCGCACTACTAGAAGCTAGCATACGGAGTCTTCATAACAACACGCAAGCTGTGCCACTACTTTTCGAAGCACCTGATCATGGTGGTCAGTGAGGCACCTCTTTCAAGCATACTCAATAATCCGGAAGCAACATGGTGTGTCTCTCTATGGGGCATTGAGTTATCCCCTCGATATATCACGCATGAGAAGCATAAAATAATCAAGTCTTAGGTTTTGCCTGACTTCATCACTGAGTGGACAGAACTCCAATGTGTGGGTCAGCCAGATCTCTCCATTGACTGGACAATGTACTTCGATGGTTCTAAAAGAACAGAAGGGGCAGGAGCCAGAGTTATACTTATATCACCTCAGGGTAACTAAATGCGCTATGTACTTCAGATGAGTTACCCGAATGCGTCAAATAAGAAAGCTGAGTATGAGGCTCTGTTGCACGGCATGTGCATGGCTAAAGCCTGTGACACAACTCGCCTCAAGATATTTGGTGATTCAAACCTCGTTGCACAAGATGCAATGAATAAATGCGACACTGTTAGCGACAACATGATCGCTTATCGGGACATGTACAATATGATGGAGGCCCACTTTGACAGGTGTGAAGTATCACTGATATGGGGTGGCGCGATATTTTCAGTAAATGGCGGTGGTAGATGGTGATATTTAGTGGAGATAACTCATATGATGCTCATGAACCTCTCGATCGATCCTTGATGCCAATGCAACAACTCTCAACCCTTGTAGATATTCTCAACTTCACACACTTGCGCACGTAGCCGCTGACCACGAAGCGGTTTGCAATCTTCCAATTCCCAATGGAATAGCAGATCACACGAAATTTGCAATTGGCTAAATCCCAATGGATGAACTAATCACACTTGATTGATAGTAGAAAATACACTAGATCGATATGAATTGGTGCAGGGGTTCAACTGGATGCAAGTAGCAACTCAACAAATCTAGGGTTTACTTGAACATGGTCTAAACTGAGCTAAGGGGGTGTTCCAGGGCTTATAAGGGCGGCTGGAACAACCAGAAAATGAAACAGGGACGTGTTCGACTCAAACTGATACAAGCCGACTCGGACTAGATTTGGTCGGTGGCCGGACATTCCGGTTGGTACGCACAGATATTCTAGATGGGCCGGACACTATAGGTGGAGTACGCCGGACATTCCGGTCCTGGCGGAAACTTCAGAGTTTCTAGCCAGTGTCCGGGTGGCTTCCGATGTGGCATACAGAATGGCTGCCACCTTGACGCTTCTCGGGCAGGCCAGAATGTCAAGGGTTCAATTGGATGCATGTATCAACTCAACAAATATATGGTTTACTTTAAATATGGTCTAAACTGAGCTAAGGGGGCGTTCCAAGGCTTAAAGGGCGGCTAGAACGACCAGAAAATGAAAGAGGGACGTGTTGGACTCAAACTGATACAAGCCAACTTAGACCAGATTTGTTCGGTGGCCAGACATTCCGGCTGGTATGCGTCGGATATTCCGGCTGGGCCGGACACTCCGGGTGGAGTATGCCAGACATTCTGGTCCTAGCAGAAACTTCAGAGTTTTTGGCCGGTGTCCAGGTGGCTTCCAATGTGGCATATAGAATGGCTGCCACCTTGAGTGTCCGGGTGGTGTCAGCCGGACCTTCCGATTTCTCCAGGAAACTTTGTGTCCTTCTTCTTGATGATCTTCTCCTCGCTCCGTGCGCATGCCTCCCGCTCCTCCCTCGCGCATCCTCGGATGATCATCACATCGGGATCCTCTTGTATCAGCCCTTCTCCTCCTCGCGCCATGCTTGTCTCTTCAATGAACCTGGTCATACATAAGTGCAAAGACTAAGGCAGTATAAAATTCTCGTTAAAAAAACATCAGACTCGTTTAGGAATAAATTCACTTGTTGCTCAAGTAACTTGGCACGAGCTCTAGTAATAGGTCCCATCCTGATCTCATTGGACTTGGTCTTGCCAGCAACATCAACCACTTCATTAGGAGTTGGAGATAGCAAATCAGTAGGGATTTCCTAATCATCTCCCCCTTCAAAAGGCGTCGACCTCGAAGCTCCAAGGTCTTCTCCATCGTATGGTGTCAAATCAACAATATTGAAACTAGCACTGACACCTCCAAATACATCTTGAGGAATATCTATCTTGTAGGCATTATCATTGATCTTGGCAATCACTTTGTAAGGACCAGCACCACGTGGAAATAACTTGGATTTATGCAACTCCAGAAATCTGTCCTTGCGAAAGTGTACCCAAACCATATCTCCAGGCTGAAACAACACCTCCTTGCACTTCTTGTTAGCTATTTCAACATTGTTCTTGCCCTTCTTTTCAGTAGCCTCTTTAGTCTTCACATGTATCTTCCTCACAAAATCTACTCTCTTCGATGCTTCCATGTTGACTCTCTCTTGGATAGGAAGAGGTAGCAAATCAAGTGGTGTAATGGGTTTGAAACCATAGAACACCTCAACAGGACAAAGCTGTGTGGTAGAGTGAACCACCCGGTTATATGCAAACTCCACATGCGGTAAACACTCTTCCCATTCAGTGAGATTTTTCTTGATCATCGCTCGCAGCAATGTTGAAAGTGTTTGATTCAGCACCTCCATTTGACCATCAGTTTGGGGATGCCATGTTTTTTGAATAGTAACTTTGTTCCTAGCTTTCTCAAAGTGTCTTCCAGAAGTATCTCATGAACTTCACATCACGGTCAGAAACAATCGTATTTGGTACTCCATGTAAACACACGACGTCCCTGAAAAACAGGTTAGCAATATGCGACGCATCGTCACTTTTGTGGCAGGCAATAAAGTGTGACATCTTAGAGAATCTATCCACTACCACAAAAATTGAATCATGGCCTCTTTTAGTTCTAGGCAAACCTAATACAAAATCCATGCGTATATCTTCCCATGGTGTAGTAGGTGTAGGTAATGGCGTATACAAACCGTGAGGCTTCAACTTGGACTTTGACTTGTTGCAAGTAATGCATCTCTTGACAAACCTCTCCACATCACGCCTCATCTTAGGCCAATAAAAATGATCAGCGAGGATGAGTAGCGTATTCTCACACCCAAAGTGACCCATCAATCATCCAACATGTGATTCCTGTAGCAACAACAAACTCATAGACGACTCCGGAACACATAGTTTGTTAGCACAAAACAAATACCCATCATGGATGTGAAATTTATCCCATGCCCTCCCAATAGAACACAAACGATATGGTTTAGCAAAATCATGGTCAGTTGCATACAAATCACATAAACTCTCTAAACCAGGAACTTTTATATCCAATTGTGTTAATAACATGTTCTTCCTAGATAGAGCATTAGCAAGAACATTATATTTTCCCTTCTTATGTTTAATAATGTATGGAAAAGACTCAATGAACTCAAACCACTTAGAAAGATGCCTATGAAAGTTAGATTGATCTTTTAGATATTTTAAAGCTTCATGATCAGAATGTATGATAAATTCCTTTGGCCACAAATAATGTTTCCAAACCTCAAGAACTCTAACAAGCGCATAGAATTCTTTATCATAGATAGGATAGTTTAACTTTGCACCAGAAAGTTTCTTAGAAAAATATGCAATGGGATGACCCTCTTGCATCAACACACCACCAATTCCTATGCCACTAGCATCACATTAAATCTCAAAATTCTTATAAAAATCTGGTAGTGCAAGCAAAGGTGCAGAAGTTAATAATCGTTTCAGTTCATCAAAAGCATGATCTTGGGCTATGCCCCACTCAAAAGGTACACCTTTCTTAGTTAGTTCGTTCAAAGGTGCAGCAATAGTACTGAAGTCTTTCACAAAACATATATAAAAACTAGCTAGGGCATGAAAACTTTGTAGTTGACTTACGTTCATGGGAGTAGGCCAATTTTGAATAGCTTCAATTGTAGATTTATCTACTTCTACCCCATGTTTGGAAACAACGTATCCCAGAAATATGACCTTATCTTTACAAAATGTACACTTTTCAAGATTACCATAGAGCTTAGCATCTCGTAACACTTGCAAGACTTGTCTAATATGATCACTATGCTAATGTTCATTGCAGCTATAGATTAATATGTCATCAAAATACACAACCACAAACTTGCCAATAAAATTCTTTAAGACATGGTTCATTAATCTCATGAAAGTACTAGGTGCATTTGTTAAACCAAAAGGCATTACTAACCACTCATACAAACTAAACTTAGTCTTAAAGGCAGTTTTCCATTCATCCCCTTCCTTCATCCTAATTTGATGATAACCACTACACAAATCAGTTTTAGAGAAAACAGCAGCACCACTCCGTTCGTCTAACATATCTTCCAAGCGTGGAATAGGATGACGATATCAAATAGTGATGTTATTTATAGCTCTACAATCTACGCACATGAGCCAAGTACCATCTTTCTTAGGAACTAAAATAATAGGAACAACACAAGGGCTTAAGCTCACACGAATATAACCATTGTCGAGAAGCACTTGCACTTGTTTTTGAATTTCCTTTGTCTCTTCGGGGTTTGTGCGATATGGTGCACGATTGGGCAATGATGCTCCTGGAATCAAGTCAATTTGATGCTCAATACCTCGCAATGGTGGCAAACCTATAGGTACCTCTTCTGGAAACACATCGCTGAATTCCTGTAAGACATAATAAACACCAAGAGAAAGAGGGGTCATATCGTTAGAAACTAAAACCTCACCCTTGTACATGAGCACAACAGGCACGACTATAGGATCCTCATTAAATTCTCTCATGTCTTCTTTGGTGGCTAATATGAGTAAATTGGGCACTCTCTCACTTTGTTATATCACTCACAGTTGTTACATTCTCTCGCCGATCAACTAATGAAGGTGCATTGTTGGGGATATACTTTCCGGGTATCCTCACTATGCCTCACTAACTAGGGTGGCCCACTTCAGGTTAGAGCTTTGCTTCACGGGCGGCCCAGTCAGGGAGAAGAGACGGAGTCCAGTCCAGCTACGAGAAGGCCCAGAAGACTTACTGACATAGGCCTGTAGTGTTACTTGTAGTTTAAGATGTACTCTGTAACTGACTCTTAGTCGTAGCCGGATAGATCTCTCCTGTAAACCCAAGGCCGGATATCTATATAAGTCGTCCAAGGGACCAGCCTTTAGGGCACCCCACAATAGTCTACAATCTCAACTCTCACAGGCAAAACCCTTGTAACCCATATCCGGCTCTGCCGTATTACTGGATTGCTAGCAGGAGTAGGATCCATCCAAAGCCGGTGGATTCGAACCTGGGTAAACTTGTGCGCTCACCGTCCCAGAACACCGTACGTCTTACACCCCTCTCTTCCACACGCCTCGAGGATCCCCTCATGGCGTACTTGTCATCAATCCGACGACAGTTGGCACCCACCATGGGGCAAGTGAGCTTCGGATCTGAGTTCCGAGCGGAATCTGCAAGAATTGGAATCAGTGAGACAATCACCATCGGTCATGTCCTCTATGCTAGCGATGTCCCTCTCATTGATCTCGACGAGACCTGGATTCCGTCTAGGGAGGCTATGACTGCCTACACCATCATGTCTTTTGGTGAGATCAATGTTTACATCGGTTTCGCTAAACCTGCCCCACCCACCCCAGCGGTGACGATAGAGGTAGAAGAAGTTTCTGGGTCCACTTTTTCCGTGGAGGCGGCAGAGTTCTAGATCCCGGAAAATCACAATCCTACCTAGCCCGCACCTAACATGGAGATAGTGGAGAAAGCTGAGCCTGAAGCAGATCTTACGGTGAACATCGAATCTGGAGTGGATCTCCCTAGCGAGGCTGAATCCCAGATCGATCTTCCCAACGAGGTTGAAATCCAAGAGGAGCAAGACAACAACTCTGGTTCCGGCTCTACCAACACCGGAACAGATCAACCTTTCTTGAGGTACACGTTGAGGCGTATGATGCTACATGACGCCAGCGTGGATGAGATTCTCGAGACCATCAGACATTTCGAGGAAGCCCACGAGGAAAGCTGCAACTACCTCAGGACGCGCGCAACGCACTATGTCAGATATGTTGGGATCCGGATCCGGCTCTACCGATGCTGGAGACAACAAAGAATCGGTGCTAGAGGCAATCGGAACAAACACCGACTTACTGGCATCTTCGGATGATTCAATGACGTCGGCGGATTTCCGAAAGTTCTCCGCGGAGTATGAAGAGGAGTACAACTCCAAAGCTGCAGAAGAAGGAGAAGCCATGGATGAAGGATCCAGAGAAAACTCTCCCAAAGCGTAGGATGATATGGATCTCGGAGGTAACCTCGATGTCCAGATGTCCGAAAGTACTGATCAGAGCTTGACTCTAGGAAACAGACCCAAAGTCGTCTTTGCCACCAGCGCTGCCAAGAAGGCAAGGAAGAAGAACAAGCAGAAGACTCCGGCAAAATACCCTCCGGTTGAGGAGGCAATTGCCAAAGAATATGAAGAAGACTCAGATGGAGCCCTAATCCTAGATGAGCCAAAGGAAACTCTGGTGGATGGACACATGGTTACCCCTGGTGCCTGTAAATTCATCGGAGATGCGTTAACTACGCCAATCCCAATCGCTACAGAGCTTACACCTACAGAATTGGAAGACAGGGCCCAAGCCCTAGAAGCGTGTCGTCAAGTACTCCTAGATGAGGCTAACAGCCTCATCGAAGAGAAGAAGCGCATTGCATCTGCGGGACAGTTCAACTCCCTGCAGCACCAGAAGACACGGAACGGCCCTGTGCGGGCTAACAAAAATCCAGACTTCCACAAGACCCTCTTTGAGGGAGATGACACCATCAAGGGAGAACCTCGGCTCGATAGCAAGGGAGATATGGTGGATGGAACACCAGCGGAAAACACTGCTGCGGCCCGAGATATCCTGGTGAACAATCCAAACCCAGATCAAGTCCAGTTGGGTGTAAAGCTACTTACCAAGGGTCTGGAGCAACAAAAGGCCGCGAAATCCGGGAGCAGAAAACTGGTCTCCAAATCCGACCAATGTCACATGGATCCAACTTGGCATGACATTAGGTCCCGACAGGCCCAGAACAACATTACCGACCCGACTATCGGGAAGACAATTACTCAAGAACCGGATCCTCAAGGCAACGGCATAGAGCTTCATGTGACTGGAGCAATGTTGCTCCGGCCACAGAGCGAGACACAGTTGCAGCACTGGTTCCAAGGCAGCCTCCCTGGTGACAGTCAAATAATCGGAGGGAAGATGAAGAAGAGCGATGTTGGGAGGAGGACCGACAAAGGATGCCACCTCCTAGACATACAAGCCATCCGGCTGAACCTCATCACAATGGGGGAAATGACAGACAAAGAAATGACATACACCATGCCAAGTCAAGCCGGAAGGTGGCTCGTCATAATCAATACCCTCCCGTGAACCAGAATAACGACGCTCCAGATGGAGGCCGACACTCAGCCAGAAACAATCCACCTGCACCACCCTCTCCACCAATAAGCCATCATAGCGGCCCTCGAGGAGACCAAGGAGCGTGTCGTGGCGGAGGTGTTGGTGGTAGAAGCAGAAGTCCGGCTCCAAGGCACCGCAACCACAACGAACGACCAAGACAGCGTTCTTGGTCACCAAGTGACGCGAGGCACCGGATCAACTCTAACATAGAGGTGCGGCGCTACGAGTCCGACAATATTTATGTGGGTCCAAAATGCTTCGCACCATGCATTGGACAAACAAACTTCCTGAAAGGATTTTCTATCTCAACAGACATCCAACCCTATGACGGTGTGGTCCTGGCTCAATGAACTTCCGGAAAACACCATCCACAACTGGTATGACATGCAAAGTGTGTTCTTTCGGAATTTCGAAGGCACATATCGGAGGCCCTGTACGGTAGGAGACCTACAACATTGCACCCAGAAAGCCGGAGAAACTTGGCGAGATTATCTCGGACAATGGATCAACACCAAGAACTCATGTGAAGGAGTAAACGATCAAACTACGATTGAAGCTTTCATTGCAGGACTCCCAATTAGTTTACTACATCACCGTTTGAATTGCAACAAGGTCACTGATCTGGGAGAGATGATAGAGATGGTGAGCAAATATGCAGACGCCGACAATGACGCAGAAGGACTACTTAATGTCCTAGATGTACCACAGTCGGCAAAGCAGCCGAAGCAATAAACTCAGAAGTGCAAGAGCACCTCCGAAGAAAAGCCCAACTTGGAAACAACAGTTGTCAATGCTACTTTCGGGTCTAGAGGATGAGGAGCGCGCGGAGGAGGCCGTGGACACGGTCGTGGGACATCTAGAGTCCAAGGTAGAGGAGAGCAATAACCCGACAAAACCTACTCTTGGGCCGACATTGCCAACAATCCGAGTGTGCATCACTTAGATGCCAACGGGGGATCGTCCCACACAAATGCCGAGTGTCGTTTCAATGATGACATCAAGAAAGACAAATCCGCTAGCTATAGGGCCAAGCGAAGAAAGGGGAAGAAGAATCCTGAAAAAGAAAAAGAGACCAAGGAAGATTCCGAGCTGGAGGAAGCAGAGCCTTCAAATCCCAAGTCAGATGGAAAGAAGAACTTCCCAACAAAGAAGGACAGGTATGTCACTTTCCTTGGGTCTCAACCAGCTAAGGTCAAGAAAGTAGTTTTGCATGAGCTTAGTGCAACTATTCCAGTTGTCCCTCAATTCTTGGACTGGTCGGAAGTAACAATCACCTTTGACCGTGCTGATCATACGCCTAAGTTGCACAGGCGAGGAAAGTACGCTTTAGTCGTCAATCCACTTATTGACGGCTATGGTTTCTCCAAGACCCTCATGGACGGCGGCAGTAGAATCAACATCCTCTATAATGAGGATCTCGGAAACTCAGCTGAATCACAGCTCCATGATCTTTCATGGAGTTGCCCCAGGAAGACAAGCAAATTCCCTAGGAGAGATCACTTTGGATGTTACTTTTGGAACTCCAAAGAACTATCGGATGGAAGCACTTTCCTTCGAAGTGGTCCCGTTCAAGAGCGCATACCATGCTATATTCAGATGGCCGGCTTACTGGGCTTTCATGGCTCATCCGTGTTACATTTATAATATGATGAAAATTCCAGGTCCCAAGGGCGTGATCACCATCAGGGGAGACCCGAGGAAAGCACGAGAGTGTGGGGATGGAAATGCCACCTTTGCTAAAGCCGTACTGCATGCCCAGGAGTACCAGGAGATCAAGAATACCATCAACCCATCCGAGATTCCCATGACGAAGAAGGAGGTTACAAAGCCGACTCTGGAGTTCAAGGCATCATAAGAGGCAAAGACGGTGCCGTTGAAGGATGATGACCCCTCCAAGGTGACTCAGATAGGTGTAGGTTTAGATAGTGCATAGGAAAGCGTGCTCGTCAAGTTCCTCCAAGCCAATCAAGATATCTTCGCATGCCAGCCATCTGACATGACCGGACTATCTAGGGAACTTGCCGAGCACCCTATAAATGTACACCCAAATGCTAAACCCGTAAAATAGTCTTGACGATGTTTTGGCAATGAAAAGCGAAAAGCAATAGCTAAGGAACTATCCAGGCTCGAGTTAGCCGGATTCATAGAAGAGGTCCTCCACACTGAGTGGTCGGCCAATCCTGTAATGGTCCCTAAAAATGACACCACTGAATTAAGGATGTGTGTTGATTATACTGCCTTGAACAAGGCTTGTCCCAAAGATCCGTTCACTCTACCTAGAATTGATCAAGTTATCGACTCTACGGCAGGCTCGGAACTCCTATGTTTTCTCGATGCATATTCCGGTTATCACCAAATCCGGATCAAGGAATCAGACAAAGTCAAAACTTCATTCATAACCCCCTTCGGAACCTTCTGTTTTGTTATGATGCCCTTTGGGCACAAAAATGCAGGAGCTATGTACCAGCGCACTATGCAACAGTGCCTCCATGATCAAATCAGACGCAATGTACATACATATGTGGATGAGCAGTGATGTCCAAAAAGAAGGAAACCTTAATTTCCGACTTGGAGGAAACGTTCGCCAATCTACGCAAATACAACATAATGCTTAATCTGAAGAAGTGTTTCTTTGGAATACGAGCCAGAAAATTGTTAGGTTTCATCGTGTCTCAAAGAGTCATAGAGGTGAACCGTGAAAAAATTAAGGCTATACACAATATTTCTAGGCCGACTCGCTTGAAGGACGTTCTAAGGCTAACTGGTTGCATTGCTGCAGTCAGTCGGTTTGTAAGTCGGCTCAGTGAAAGAGCCGCACCACTCTATAAGCTCCTAAAAAAGACTAAAAAGTTCATTTGGACTGATGAAGCTGAAGCTGCACTACAAGACCTGAAAGCAATACTCTCGTCTGCTCCTATCCTTACAGCGCCGGAACCTCATGAACCGATGTTGCTCTATCTGGCTGTGACAAATAGAGTCGTCAGCATCGTCATGGTGGTGGAAAAACCAGAGGAAAAACAGGAACACTTGGTGCAACGTCCGACTTACTACTTATGTGAAGTCCTAACTAAATCAAAGCAGCGGTATCCGCATTATGAAAAGCTGGCTTATGGTGTTTTCTTCGCATCTCGGAAGCTACGGCATTACTTTCAGGAGCATCAAATTACTGTGGTGAGCACCGCTCCCATGAGAAACGGAATTAACATAAGCAACGCTACATGACGTGTCGCAAAATAGGGAATAGACCTCTCAGCTTTCGACATTGAGTACAAACCTCGTACATCAATTCAATCCCAAATCCTTGCTGACTTTGTTGCTGATTGGACAGAGACAACAGAAAATATGACCCTCCCAGAGTCGAAATACTGGTGACGAGGGTTTAACTCATCAATGCACATTGTTATGGACTTGGGTTTTGGAGAAGGAGGGAGCACTGGAGGCATCAGTCAGCTAGCAAACAAGCACACAGGGATGCAAGGTTTACCAAGGTTCAGGCCTCATAGAGGTCCCTACTCCTGCTTGTATTCTCTTGGAATTAATGGAGGAATCGAAGATTACAGGGGTGCGCAGATGCAATCTGGCGAGAGTTGTGGAAAGTAGGGTTGCGTGTGTCCTCCTCGCCGCCCCCTCCTGGCCTTTATATAGATAGGCTAGGTCTCAGGTAGCAGGTCAAGTCGGTTATAGATTAGGGTTTTCCCTTTAAACTTTCTATCTTTAAGCCACTCGAAGTCTTCATCAGGCTGTGGCAACACCGTGGGCTTCCACCGTATCTGGACCGTATATACTAAGCTCAAGTACCTGCAGGGTATACCCATGTCAGTAGCCCCCGAGTGTCCAGTGGAATCATAGATTCGACTGGGGACTTTATGAAGCCTTTTGAGTGCATGAGTGAGTATTCTTTCGAGTGTTCTGTTTATTTCATAGGGATTGTTGATATGCGTGCCTAATTTAACTGATGTATCGATACCAGTTAACTGCCTTAGAGAAAAACAACGCAATCTACTCGAACTCGAGTCCCCGGACTCGAATTCAGAAAAGTGCTGGTGTAATTCGACTCAAGCCATGGAGGTCTTACAGGAGTCGAATTCCAGTATATGGGTGTGAGCACTCGACGTGTCCGTCAAGGCATGTTCATCGTACCTGTAGGCACGGATATATTCCTGGTAGTGCGCAGCAAATGCGTTACCAGGCCTTATTCAGGTCTTATCTTCACGCTGCAAGCACAGCATCCGAATTTTTGTCATCGCGGAGATGTTTCGGGTGGCCCAGGAGACGCAGTCTCTTTGTAGGGAAAAAATATGAGGCGGTGTCGCCATATACTTCGAGTGTGGATGTTATCAACACACAGTACGACGTACAAATAATCATAGGGTGCGTGACCAGCGCTCCTTATGGGAGTAGCCCCCGAGTGCCTGGTTGAGTCGAAGACTCAGGCAGGGACTAAAGAACTTTTGCGACTTCTATCGTCTTTTGTTTGCTTGTTTTAGTCGAATTTGCTTCCCTATGGGAGTAACCCATGATCCATAGTCGAATCGTAGATTCGAGTGGTTGGGTATGCTTTGAATGTCCATATTCCTGCATAAAAAGAAAATCATAGGGTGCGCGACCAGCGCTCCCTATGGGAGTAGCCCCCGAGTGCTTGGTAGAGTCGAAGACTCGAGCAAGGACTAAAATAGTCGAAGTCTTCTAGTGCCTCAACTTGATGACATCAGTGTTGACGATGTGATGACCTTAGTTGCCCTCGTGAGCGGCTTTGACAGGACGTGACGAGCGGTGGGTCCCATTTTCTGACTTTGATTTGACCGAGCGTGTAATCTTTCGTTTTAACTGCGCCTCCTCGATTTCCGCACGTAATGGAGATAGTGGGGGACGGTTCATGCTTTGGCCTCTCCACGTGTCGGCCGCGATGTGCGCCACACGTCCAATAGGGTTTCTGCTGGCCGTTGGATTGCATCCGCAAGGTGGTTAAGTAGCAGCGCAGCTGCGGTAATTTCCCATCTACTCTTTCTCTGCTTGTTCTTCCATCGCCATTGCCGCTGCTCTCTGTTTCCTAGAGATAATCCTCGTCATGGAGCTGGACCAACTCCGCGTGTTCCCGAGCTACTTCCTCCGCTCGCACCGCCACCACAAGATGGGGAAAAGAAGGGAGGCGCCGCCGCTGAATCTGCCGCCGCCATTACTGCTGCCAAGTAGAAGGGCGGCTTCGCCGCTGTGGGCACCAGTGCCGCCGGCGTCGGGAAGAAGAAGGGTGCGGGTACTCGTGTGACCAATGGTGCGTGGCATGCATCCATTATCAAATCCTCCGAGCTCCGTCTCCTCCGTCAAGATGGAGTTCTGTCACCCGTGGCGGATGACTCGCGATTGCCAGGTGACGAGGTAACTCCTTGTCCTCCTGCTTGTTTCCGGGTGATGTTCCTCACGTTCATCATTCGTGGTCTGTCTCTGCCCCTGTGTCCTTTTGTTAGGGGCCTTCTTTGTTTCTATGGGCTCCAGCTGCACCAGCTGTCCCCAAACTCTCTTCTTCACATTGCATGCTATATCACGCTTTGTGAGTGCTGGCTCGGAGTCGAGCCACACTTTGGTCTCTTCAAGCGGCTTTTCAAGTTGAAGCGTCAGTCGGCATCTGGTTCCGTAGTCTACGACATAGGAGGCTGCGGGATCCATGTCGACTCCTCCATCACATACTTCGATATCAAGCTCATGGCGTTCGTCCAAGGGTGGAGGGACAAGTGGTTCTACATCCGCGACCAGAAGGCCGACAGAGAGCACTACGGACTCGCGCCCTTCGATCCCACGACGCCGTGCAGGAGGAGGCGTTCTTGGAAGAACGTGGTGATGCCTGGCGAGTCCGAGGAGACGGAAGTGTTATACGAGCGCGTCTGCGACCTCGAGAGTCGCATGGGTAAAGAAGAGGGAGGCGCCGCCCTCATTCGCACATGGTTGCACTGTTGCATCCAGCCTCTGCAGGCCAGAGTCCACCCCATGTTCCAATGGGCTGGTGCGGACGATGTCACTCGCGTATCTGCCGATGGCATTTCTGCGGGTGAAGTAGATAAGAGGGTGCGACTGTTGACCAAGTACACCACCAAGGATGTTCTCCCCAGTGAACCAGTCGTGCCTCCATTTGATGCCTCTAACCTTCCTCCTGAGGTATGATTGTGCTACGAAGTAGCTTTATTTGTCGACTGCTTTTGATTTCTTGACGTATACTGAATTGTTTTCTGTATGCAGGATTGGAAACTGTCTCCCAGTTTGCCCCCTCTTCCTGAGGGTGTTATTCCGTGTGAAGTAGATGAAGAGGACGAGTCGGAATCGACTGTCTCACTTGAAGAGGAGGAGGAAGCCCCCGAGTCCAGCGGTCTGAACACTCGCAAGCATTCTCGTAGCGAGGATTCGGATGCTTCGTCTCCATCGACTCCAGAGGGCCCATCCATTGTTGTGGAGGAGCCGATTCCCGCTGTTCCTCTACGCTCCATAGCGCCATCTGCTCGCAAGAAGATGTGGCTGCTGAAGGAGTCATTAGAGTCAGATGAGCAGTCCTTCGATCTTGATAGATTTCATCTGTCTTGAAGCTCTTGTTTGATTTTGTGTTTCAGTCAAGTGGCGACATCGTCTTCTGATGACATCCAATTTTTGAAAGAGTCCGGAGTCGCGGGCTCCAAGTCCAAGAAGGTGGCATCCCGATCTCCTTCTCCTCCATTGGTGGCCCACTCCGGGCATAACTCATCGAGTTCCCCACATGCTGGGGAGCATCAGATGGTTACCCGGATGACTGTGCAATAGCCTTCTTCGAAGTCTGTGGATGAACATGTAAGTATCTTATAGTTCGTAGTCGAATTTATTCTTGGCGTGCTTTGTCTTGAACTTGGAATGTCTCTGATGCAGCTCATCGTGAAGGAAGCTGCCCGTCTGGTGGAGCAGGTCCTTAACATGGGTCGACAGCATGCGCGACTGGACAATCGCCATCATGTTGTCGAAAGTAAGTTTTGACTTCATCCTTGTCTTTTGCGAATACTATTGATTTGATTTGGTAACACTTTTTGTTTGTTGCAGCTGAGCATAATGAATTACTTCGCCATGCAGCTGCATTGGAGAAGACATTGGCCGTGGCAACGAAAAACCATGACGAGGCAGTCGCAGCCTTGGAGGAGTCGCGGAAGCGAGAGAAGGATCTCCTTGCCTCTACTGCTGAGAAGGAGAAGATACTCGAGGAGCAGCTTCTCTCGATTCCAAGTCCCTCTGAGGTATGTCTTTTTCATCTGGATCTGTCTTGCTCTTCTGTGCTTTGACGTATGATTGTTGTACTAATGTTTTTCGTATGCAGATGCTAGCGGCTTGAGTTTCGATGCCCAATCTCTATGCCGCGCGGATGCTTTGGCTGGTGCCATCGCCGCAGTTGAGGACCGTAGCATTTCCCTCCAGGAGACGCTGGGAAAGGCCAAGGATGTGCTCATTTGCATTCGTGAGGACTTGACTCCCAAGGCTGGGATGATCGACAACCTCGGTGACCTAGTGGAATCCCTAGCTGGAGGAATCCCTACGGACTTCAAAAATTCGCAGCGCTCCGTCGGCGCCACCATGGAACTCGCAATGGTGCAGAATCATGGCATGGAGATGGATCCCGCAGATATCTCTGAGGCGATGTCAGTCGACGCTGGAGGCCAGCAGGTAGTTTTTGCTCCTGATGCTGGTAAATGCAAAAATTACGGTCCCCAGCTTATCGAGACGCTCGCCAAGTACTCTGAAGAGTAGCGTCAAGCGAAGGCTGCGAAGGCTGCGGCTTCTGGGGGTACTGCCAGCAAGTTCGTGGCATCGGAGACAGCCATGGATGCGATGAAGCCCCCGAGGCCTAAGTCCAAGTCGAAGAAACATGCTGCACCTTAGTCTCCTTCTGTAATAGTTGTAGTGGCTTTAGCCTTTTCCTTTATGGAACGATGATTTTGTGGTGGTGTCCCAATCGAAACTTTTCCTTTGTCTGAATGCATGTATGCCCTTTGCCAAATGTATTCTTGGTCTCTTATTTTCTTTTTACTTGATTCGTGTTAGGGTACATTGGGTGCTCCTTCGAGTGATCCTTGTGATCCTCCTTCTGCCGATGAGAACTTGGCGTAGCCTCGTTCGAAGGTGGAGGAGTTGTCGTTGCTCTCTTGACTGCGCGATTATATTAAACAACTGGAGCGTGAGTTGCCCATCCTCCGTGGTAGCGCTGATGTATGGAAGTCGAAGGCGGAGAAAGCCTCTGCTCGCGAGAAGTACCTATTGGAGGAGGTGGCCCAGCTGAGTGAGCAGTTCAAGTGTTAGCCTTCTATCCTCTTATCTTTTCCTTTAGTCAGTCGCAGTGATGCCTATCTTTCACACTTTGCTTTTGTGTGGTGTAGTTGTCAGTGCTCGCCATCCGCAGGATGAAAAAGATCGGATCGCTGTTCGAATGAATGATTGACCTAGGAGCAGCTGCAGGCGAGTGGGTACTTCTGGGTGGATCATGACCGTGCAATTACACTTGCGACCCTGCAGGATCGTGCTTCTCGAGTGCTTCATTTTCTGAAGAAAGCGTAGTCGTGCCTCAGGCACATTTACCAGACGATGTTTCCACTGGACGTTGTCCCTTCAAGCCTGTTGGCCCTTCTGGCGAGATTCTAGGATTTGAGTGCAGTTCGTGAGTGCGTGCGGCAGCAGTTAGTGGCTGGTGCCAAGGCTGCCCTCTCGCCGGTGCGACTGCATAGGCCTGATGTGGACATTGCGGTTGTTGCTGCTGGGCCACCGACTCCACCGGCAGGTTCGACCTAGAACATGGTTCCACATTACCAGGCAGTGGACCGCCCAGCAGAGGAAATTGTCGACTTCTTTGAGGAACAGACAAACGTTCTTCTGCTGTAGTAGTAGTTTTGAATTGTATCCTGCACATAGGTATACCAGTGTTGTAAAGTACGTATGTGTATGATGTATGTAATAGATTGATATTGATATGTAAAGAGCTTGCTAGCTCATATGGTTTGCTAGTGTATTTTGTACTCTGCAGCTCCTTTTCGTTAGCCTGACTTATTTTATCTCAGTGCATTGCCAACCTGTCAGTTGCGTTGCAACTGGGTTGATGTATCAAGGGTTCGATTGTTTGTTGTGTCATCTACTCGGGATATTGCGTATTGTTCGAAGAACAAGGGTGTAAATGGTGGCGTAGCCCCCGAGTGATAAAATTGCTAGAAAAACAAGGAAAACATAGAGTTTCGGGGCACTTAGCTTTATTTATTCATAGAATCTGTATGAGGTACAATGTGTGGCTAAGTAGCCTGGCTGAATAGCCTTATTTGTAGTGTAAGAAAAAAAGGAACGACTAAGGGTAGAAGCGCCGCAGCTGCGCGACATTCCAGGGGTTGGAGTATGCGACTCCTGTCTCGAAATCTTTGAGGCGATAGGCGCCACCTAGGATTACTTCTGTAATCACGTATGGTCCTTCCCAAGGGGACTCGAGCTTGAGGTGCCCTTGCTGCTTCAGTCGCAGGACCAGGTCTCCTTCAACGAAGGATCTAGGGCATAGCCTTCTGCTATGGTAGTTGCGCAGGTTCTGCTGGTAGATCGTCGATCTTTCTGCTATGATGTCTCGTGCCTCGTCAAGGAGATCGACGGAGTCTTCGAGTGCAAGTGTTGACTCCTGCCCACTGTACGTGACTACCCGTGGGGCTTTAAAGCATACTTCTGCGGGTAGCACTGCTTCAGCGCCGTGCACCATGAGGAACGGGGTATATCCCGTGGCACTATTTGGGGTTGTGCGCAGGCTCCATAGTACAGACTATAGCTCGTCTAGCCAGCATCCAGTGGCTTGCTCAAGTGGTTGGAGGAGTCGCTTCTTGATTCTGCCGCAGACGAGGCCGTTGGCCTTTTCGACTTGACCATTGGTCTGTGGATGAGCTACGGAGGCATAGCTTATGTTGATTCCCAGGTTTTCGTAGAAACCCTAGAACTCCTTAGAGGTGAAGTTTGTTCCATTGTCCGTGATGATGTTGTGTGGCACTCCGAAGCAATAGACAATGGACTCGAAGAACTTGACGGCAATGGCTCCTGACTGGTTTCTCACCTGCATGGCCTCTATCCACTTGGTGAATTTGTCGACTGCGACCAAGAGGTAGATGTAGCCTCCTCGTGAGGACTTTGGGAGCTTGCTGACCATGTCGAGTCCCCATTGTGCAAAGGGCCAAGCCAATGGTATTCGCCGGAGTTCCACGCCAGGTGCATGCGGTTTGTCCGCGAATCGCTGGCAAGTGTTGCATCTCTGGATGATGTCCTTGGCGTCGTGCATGGATGTGGGCCATTAGAATCCAGCTCGTAGAACTTTGGCGACGAGGGCGCGACTGTCGGCATGGTGCCCACAAGTCCCTACTTGGATGTCGAGGAGGACGACCCTTCCATCCGCGTTGGAGACGCACTGTTGGAGTACTCCTGTGATGCTGTGCTTGTATAGTTCCCCGTTGATGACAGCGAATGCCTTGGATCGTCGTGCTATATGTCGTGTGTCAGTCGGGTCGTCCGGCAGCCTCTTGCTGAGAAGGTATGTGATGTAGGGTTGAGTCCAAGATGGCTCGATCATCATGACCCCCATTGGTCCCTCGAGTCCTATGTCAAGCTCCGGGTCATTGAGTGCTATTGGCTCATTGGGTGGAGTAGCCCCCGAGTCTGTTGTTGCGCTTGTTTTCTTCTCTATGGCCTTTGGCTTGATGGAGCGTTCGTAGATACGCTCGAGAAATACCCCAGGTGGTATGGGGGCGCAGGTAGAGCCAATGTTGTCGAGTGCGTCCGCATCTTCATTGCTTTCGTGGCCCATGTGTTGCAGCTCGCAGCCGTCAAAGTCCCCTTCGAGTGTGTCGTAGAGGTCACGATAAGCGATCATATTGTCATTCAGCACGTCGCACTCGTGCATTGTCGTGGTGGTGGCACGGTGGATGCCATGGATAGGCTAAAGATGTGGCCAATGTGTGCTAGGGGAATCCAGGGAGGGAGAGCATGGTGATTCCACGCACGGAAGTTCTTGTATATTGTCTATCAATGGTGTTTACAAGTGCTCCTAAGGCTTTCCACAAGAAGGAGACGATGTCTCTTACTCCCTGTTCACTAGCCCTAGAGTTCTACCTTAGACCGAGAATGATTCATCTATTGGCCGTCCTCCTCTATGGAGGCCCCGGTGCTCCTTATATAGGGGAGCCCGGGTTACAATTCTAGGGCACAGGTGGCAGCATATTCTACGAATATGCTCCTTTCCTAAAGCAGATGCTTCTTTATTCCTCTTTAACGGCTCGTCCGGGTTTTGGATGTAACCCGTGGCGTAATCCTTGCCTTTTGGCGTCACCAGACACGGGCTACGTCATCCAGCTTTGCCCGCGTCACCTTGGTCACCCCTGACCCGCTGGTCCTCTTCTTTACTTTACTTTGCACATGCTTCAGCTAATAAAGCCACCTTTTGACCAGCGGGGGATTCCTTCTCTTGGAAGCAAAGATAATCTAGCTAGCATATAACTAATCCGGGTTACCCTTTTACCTACAAAACAGATAGACATGGTCAGCATAAATCTTATGCCGGTCGGACCATTGTCAAGGAAATGCCCCATGGGCCGGGTCACACCATGATTCGGTCTGCCTTGAGGTGACCCGGTCAGCACTTCGCTTTGACCGCGCCGTACCCCGGCTAACTCGGCCCTTATACCTTGTGTTACCCTACCCGGGGGTATCCCCCCAACATTAGTCCCCGAAGCTGGTGCGATCTTAGAAACGTTTAGTTGTTAAGGCCACAACAGGTTCCCTTATTCAGATCTTTCGCTCCTTAGGCCGAGTTACCTCGTAACCCGGAGTTTCTCTTCTTGCAACCCTTTTGCTCTTTCCGAGTCATTCCTCGTTGTCTAGGTCTTTCGCTTGCTTATCCGAGTTGTCTTTCCTTCTCTCGTACGCTTCTACACATCCTATGTGGAGGGTAATCATCATTTGCCTCATTTTAAGGGCCATGCGCATTTACTGCCCCGGTTACTGTCGCTGCGTCAGGCATAACTGCTATAAACGTCCCATCACTGCAGCGCCTTGTTAACTGTAACACCATGTCAGGTCATGGGATCGCTTGCTCATGTGGCCCCTCCTATGGCCTTGTTCTGATTGGCTGCTTGGGCCGCGTACACGCTCGTTGTGTGCGGCACATCACCCGCAAAGGATCCCACGACGCGTGTGCGGCACAGTTAAGTAGGGGGTGTGGTGCACTCCCAGGGGAAGTTCCCCCATTTACGCCGCTCTCCACTGTTCTCTCTCTTTCACAGCGACTCCGCCACCGCCGCCAGTTTTCTTCTCCACGAGCGCCACCGCTCCCCGTGCTAATTTCCACCACGGGGCCTTGCGCTTCCCGTTTCCCTTCTTCCTGCTACCTTTATTCCGACTACCTTGTCAAAAGCTTCGATCTTACCATGACAGAGGCGGAGACATCGGTGGTGGTGTAGCAGGAAGAAGGGGCGGAGGGCCGCGAGCGCGGTTGCTAGGACGGCTCCACCGTCCGCGTGGAGGACTTGGCTTGGCTCCACGCCTCCCATCGCATTCCCGCTGGCGTCGCCTGCCGTCTCGCCGCCGGTGAAATTACTCTTGCCCCCAAATCTGGGGAATATGTGGTTTTCTTATCGCATTTCCAGCGTGGCTTTGGCCTTCCCACATCCGATTTTTTCTTTGATTTTATCTCTACATACAAGTTGCAGCCGCATCACCTCCCCACAAACGCTATCACCTCTCTATCTTCCTTTGCCTCCGGCATTGAGGGATATATTGGCCTCTGGCAAACCAAAGAACTTTGGATTAAGTTCTTTGGTCTGCGGAGGAACGTGGTTCCGGATAAGGAGCTTGCCTCGGAGGACAAGCACCTGACCCAATGCGGCGCTGCCTCCATCTCACCCCGGGAATAATCCGTGTTTCCCCGGGTTACAGGACTCGAATCTACCATGCTTGGAACGATGGGCCGAGCTATCTTGATACTGCCGATGAAGAAATTGTTTCTGGAGCTAAAGAGGAAGGGAGCGAGAGCGAGGGCTCCGAGCTAGGCGACGAGGCTGAAGATCCGGAGGGCAACAAAGTTGACCCAGAGAACGAAGCCGAAGCTAGCGCTCCTCCCCCACACTCTGGAGTACCTTCCTCCTCGATAGATGATTCTTCCGCTGCTCCTACCCCTTGAAAAACACTTGTCACGTTTATTAGATCCCTGGAATGCCGGGCGCAGATGTACTTAAATACTTTGATTTGTTTGTGCTACAATTTTATGTTCTGAACTAAGTTTTATTGCCGGATTATCGTGGGCGAAGTCCCCGAGTTTCATTTTCTTGTTCCCCCAATTTTTGACTCGCCTTGCGTCTACCTTGATTCGGTTTTTCGACTTACGAGTCCGAGGTTCAAAAAATTGACTTAACAATACTTGAAACCTTGAGATTATCTCAAAATGATTCGTCTCTTTAGTGAAGAAAATAAACTAAGGGTTAGCCAAAAAAACCAATGTCGGCCTGCTTAAGTTCTTTTCCTTAGCCGTTTTTCGTGTGCTTTGTCATTCTAAACTTGTTCTCTTGCTTGCCATGAAGCCAATTCTTGTTGGACAGTAGCAAAGTCGAAGAGTTAGGTTTTTGGTGCTCACACATTACTAATCCGACTAAGACATAAGCGACTTAACCCAGCCAACACAAAAATACGGAAACAAGAGACAATTGTTATAGTAGTCCCCGAGTCTCTGCTCGGGGTGGTAAAGTTTTTATTGATAAGCTCATTGCCGATATACATACCGACATACGAGTAGTTTGGATACATTCACCTCTTAGGTGTAGAAATGACGAAGTAGTGCTACGTTCCATGGTCTTTTGGATTCCTCTCCGGACCTGTCCGCCTTGTTCTTTTGCTAGGGTTGTGCATCAATAAGATAGTAGGAATCATTGTGCAAAGCTTTGCTCACAATGAAAGGTCCTTCCCATGGAGGGGATAACTTATGCATGCCAGTCGTGCATTTTATTAGCCTTAGCACCAAATCACCTTCCCGGAAAACTCGGGGGTTTACTTTCCGGCTATGGTAGCGTCGGAGATTTTGCTGATATATGGCGGATCTGGACAAGGCCAGTTCTCTCGCTTCTTCCAGTAGATCAACATCATTTTGTCGGGCTTCGTGCACTTCGGCTTCTGTGTATTGGGTGACCCTTGACAAATCATGCTCTATGTCGGCTGGTAATACAGCTTCTGCCCCATACACCAGAAAGAATGGCGTATAGCCTGTTGATCGATTCGGAGTTGTTCTTAAACTCCACAGTACCGCTGGTAGTTCTTCTATCCAGCACCCCACTGACCTTTGCAGCGGCTCTATGAGCCGGGGTTTTATCCCGGACAGCACCAGTCCGTTGGATCTTTCCACTTACCCGTTTGATGCGGGGTGGGCGACTGAAGCGACATCTAACCGGATCTTCTTTTCCTGGCAGAATCTCGCGAACGCTCTTCAGCAAAATTCGTCCCATTATCAGCTATGATGCTATGGGGGTAGCCGTACCTTAGGCTTATATCCTTGAGGAACCTTACTGTTGTTGCCCCATCACATTTCCGAATCGGTTTCACTTCAATCCATTTCGTGAACTTGTCAACCATGACCAGAATATGGGTCATCCCTCCTTTGGCCAGCTTAAACGGTCCTACCATGTATAGGCACCATACGGCAAATGGCCATGTAATGGGGATAGTTTTCAGCTCCGACATTGGTAGGTGATTTTTTGTGGCATATCTTTGACAACCATTACACTTTTTTACCAAGTCCTCTACTTGCTCCAAAGCACTGGGCCAATAAAATCCATGCCGGAAAGCTTTTGCTACTAAGGCCCTTGAGGAGGCATGGTGGCCACATTCCCCTTGGTGAATATCCTGGAGTATGTCAAGCCCTTCCTCCGGATCAACACACCGTTGTAGTACTATTGTCACACTTCTTTTGTATAATTCGGCGTTGATAATGGTATAGGCCTTTGCCCTTCTCTGAATTTGCCTTGAACTTATTTCATCATCCGGCAAGATTCCCTCTTTTAGGAAATCAAAAATTGGCTTTGCCCAAGTTGGTACAGTCCGGACGGGGAATGGTTCCTCATCAACCTCCAGTGCATCCACCGACATAACTCCTGCCGGATCAAGCTGAATAGTCCCCGAGTTTCTTGATCGATCCACAGGTTTCTTTGAAGCGGTCCCGAGGTGCTTCCCCATTCTATCTCCATAGGTGCAGCTCCTGATCCGGGAAGTGATGGGAAATAAATTGAATCTGATTCGGGTGATGGTGTGATAGATGGTTTTCTCAAGTGCTCCAAAGCCACGTTTGGCGGAATGGGTTGTCGGGATGAGCCCAGCTTGGACAGTGTATCTGCGGCCTCGTTTTCGATCTGAGGTACATGATGAAACTCACATCCTTCAAAGAACCCGCTTATTTTCTGAACATGGAACCTATACAGGGCCATGTTAGCATCCAAGGCATCCCAATTTCCAGACACTTGCTGTACCACCAAATCCGAATCGCCAAAGCATTGTATCCGACATATCCCCACTTCCTTTGCCACTTTGAGACCATGTACCAATGCTTCATACTCCGCCACATTATTCGAGGCACTGAAGTGGATTTGAAGGACATACTTCAGTTGATCCTTCTTGGGCGAGGTAAGCACTACTCCTGCGCCTAATCCGTCTTTCAGTTCCGATCCGTCGAAGTGCATTTGCCAATAATTGTAGTCCGGCAGGGGTGGCTCGTATTGCATTTCAGCCAAGTCCACAAAGAAATCCGCCACAGCTTGTGACTTGATCGCTTACCTTCTGTCGAACTGTGGTGCGTATGGGGCTAATTCGATAGCCCACTTTGCTATTCGGCCGCTTGCGTCCTTCTTACTCATGATCTCTGAAATGGGTACCTCACATATCACTTTGATGGGGTGTTCCTCAAAATAGTGTTTGAGTTTCTTGGCCGACATATATACGTCGTATGCCATCTTATGATAATGGGGATAATTCTGTTTTGAGGCCAATAATACTTCGCTCAGATAATACACCGGCCTTTGCACCGACTTTCCTTCCTCCTCATGCTCCACTACGATCACTGCACTTACGACTCGGTTGATCACGGCTACATAGAGCAACATTGGCTCCTTAGGTAATGGTGCAGCTAGGATTGGCGCGGTAGATAACATCTTTTTCAATTCTCGAAATGCAAGATCCGCATGTGGTATCCATGTGAACTTATCTGCCTTTTTCATTAGCTGATAGAGGGGCAAGGCCTTCTCTCCCAACCGACATACAAACTGACTTAACGATGCCAGGAAACCAGTGAACTTCTAGCATTGTTAAGACACTTTGGCAGTTCCATTCTTTCTATGGCCCGGATTTTTGTCGGGTTAGCTTCAATGCCATGGCTAGATACCAAAAACCCGAGTAATTTTCTGGCGGGTACACCAAAAGTGCATTTCTCCGGGTTCATCTTCATTCGGAACCTTCTCAAGTTCGCGAATGTCTGTCGGATATCCTCAAGGAGCGTATTGCTTTCCTTGGTTTTTATTACCACATCATCCAACTTGCACATTCCGACCTATTTGGTCATGCAGGAATTTTTTCTTGCATCGCTGTTACGTTGCTCCTGCATTACGTTATCCAAATGGCATAGTGCGATAGCAATAAGCCCCGTACGGGGTAATAAACGCAGTCTTTATTTGATCATCCAGATTCAGAGGTATTTGATGGAAACCAGAATACGCGTCAATATATAACAGTAGCTCATATTCGGCCGTTGAGTCTATGACCTGATCTATTATAGGGAGTGGGAATGGATCCTTAGGACACGCCTTATTCAGGTTCGTGTAATCGATACACATGCGACATACCACAGCCACGTTCGGATCATCTTTCTTTTTCTCCACCAGCACCGGATTAGAGAGCCAATCCGGATAGAGTACCTCCACGATAAACTCGGACGCTAGTAATCTTGCTATCTCATCTCCAATAACTTTCCTTCTCTCTTCTGCGAAACGTCTGAGAGGCTGCTTTACCGGCTTAGCCCCGGGTCTTACATTCAATGAGTGCTCAGCCAACTCCCTCGGTACACCTTGCAGATCTTGCGTAGACCAAGCAAAGATATCCCGATTCTCATGGAGGAAGTTGACGAGCTCGCTTTCCTATTTGTTGCTTAACCCGGCATCAATTGTGACGGTGCGCTCTGGGAACTGACCATCGATTGGCACTTTCTTCGTGTCCTTAGTTGCTTGGAACGATACGCTCCCGTGTGGGTTGGTCAGGGCCGGCATATGTTGTTGCGCGGATTGAGCCAATGCCGCCACCTCCAGTATCTTCCTTTTTTCTTGAGCTATCACGAGTGACTCGGCTAAATTGGATCCGGCTGAAGCGCACTCGATCGAACGCTGGAAGTCCCCTGATATAGTTATCATGCCCCTTGGTCCGGGCAACTTCATCTTAAGGTAACTGACATGAGTAGTTGCCATGAATTTGCTCAGCGTTGGCCTGCCGAGTAACGCGTGATAAGTGCTTTCTAGGTTCACCACCTCGAATTCCAAGTTCTCAGTGCGGCAGTTGTCTCTTGTGCCAAATAACACGTCAACCCGGACCTTACCAATTGGTTCACACGAAATACCCGGCACAATGCCATGAAAGGTGGTCCTTGTTGCTTGCAACATGTTCTCTGTTATCCCCAACTTGTGCATGGTATCCTTGTACATAATGTTGATACTGCTGCCATTGTCAATCAACACCTTGGAAAATCTCACGTTGAGATTCGGCCCGATGAACGTCGGATCCAGGACCAGAGCGTAGGTTCCGGGGCTTGGCATGATCTTTGGGTGATCCTGACACTCCATGTAATCTCATGATCTGCCCAAGGCATATACCTCACCACCGCTGGCATTACTGCATTTACCTCCATATGCCGGCGATGTAAGCTTTTCCAGTCATTCTCTTCCATGGTGAACACATAGTAGCTTTGATGATGTTCCTTGTACTCATTCCGTCCCTCGTTCTCGTTGTAACCTTGGCCTTGTTGTTGGTTATCGCCCACTTGATGTACAGCATCCCTTCTCTCTGGATTCTCATACCTCAGCGAAGGTGGTGGCAGCATCAGTTGGTGTCTGTTTCCCCCTGTCAGTAACGGTGGACGGGGTGTTTAATTTCTAGGCGCTTCATTCCGAGGTGCCTGAGCATTCCCCGAACTCCCCTTTTCTAATTTCTTCATCCACTCACACTGCCGGGTCGTATGATTCGCTGGACTATTCGGACTTGGCGTATGAAATTTGCAAGGTTGATCTAGCATAGATTCGAAAGTATACCTCGGCCTATCCTTTCTTTCCTGCCATTGCTTTTTCTTCTCCGGGGTCCAAGGCTTTCTCCCTTCGTTTTTATATTGCCAGCTTTGCCCTCTAGTTTTTTGGCGTTGACTGGCTCCGGCATTGGGTTGATCCCGGTCCACTGCTGCGACTTGCTGTGAGTTATACCAATAATCCAGGCGCTCATCCCTTCTTTTTCCTCGGAAATCATTCCTCCTTGATGATATGGGGCCATCCCGGCCGTAATACTCTTCGTTTGCTTCGCTAGACATCAGTCGGGGTTGCGTTGGATCTCCCAAGGCATATGAATCTGCGATTCGGATCGTCTCAGCCAAAGTGGTTGGCATATCTCGCTATAATCTTTGCCACAACATACTTCCATATCTGCACCCCTGAGCGAACCACGCAATAGCTTGTGATTCAATCACTCCTTCTCATGAGTTTCTCACATTGCACCACCGGATCAGGAAATCTCTATCTAGCTCATTCGGTCTCTGTCGGCACAACGCAAGTGTTTGCGGTATGTAGGGTCTCTTGTAAGTGCTTGAGAAATTGCTAACGAATAGCTCCTGGAAATCCAACCAGCAGTTAATGCTTCCTGGTGGCAAATTGTTCAACTAAACTCGCGCTAGTCCTTCCAACATCTGCGGTACATACCTCACCGCCCATCTCAAATTTCCTGTTGCGATCTTGACCGTTGTGGCATAGTCATCAGCCAATCCTCTGGCCTGGTACTACCATCATAAGTTCGGGTTCCTCTGGCCAGCTGAAAGTTCGGCACTGGTGGCACTGGTATCCATCATTGACCATAGCTGAATAACCATCATTGTATCTTTCCTGATCCGGATGTGCATGATGCTGTTGTGCCGCTTGTCCTGCACTTCCTTCTTGCCGAGGTACACGCTGTTGCTGCACCCGAGGTACATTTTGCCCCACTCCCACGGGATTGCGCTGTCCGGCATTGCCCTTGGCAGCATTTCTTTGACCGGCATTGCCTTGGTCACGGTTACCTCGGGCAGCCACACCTCGGCTGGTACTGTGTCGGTCCTCATCAACTTGCACTGCTTTGCCTTTTCCAGCTCTTACCGGGTCATAAGGAACCATTTGCTTGTCTCTTCTCCCGGAATCCACTACCTCTTCTCTCCTAGGGTATGACTCGGAGATGATGCGGCTCCTCTGGATCTTGTCGGGTTATTTCTGGCCAAATGTACCACCTGTGAGGCCCCAGGTGGTGTCGGGTTAGCCTTGTTTATTTCTTCATTTTGTTGGCATGCAACTCTCAACAGGTGATTTACCTTCTCTTCCTGCCTTTGTCGAGCCTCTCAGGTTAAACCTTCTAACTCGGACGCGGCCGCATTTGCTGCTCTGAGGTTTTTTGCCAGGGTACTGTACCGATCCAACCCTCCTGTTACTATCGTAGCTGTCTAACCCGGCCTAGGCTCGTACTCCTTGTCAATCTCAGTGATCAGGTTCCTGCCCCGGATTTTCACTCCATCGATATGGTTTACCCTAGCATAATCTCTCAAGGTGATGTTCAGTGACTGATGCAGTTCTGCTACCTTCTTTGCTCCAGCTAATATTTTCCGCCTAGTTTCCTCTAACTCAACTTGTGCCTCAGCCGGATCTACCACAGGTGCTATTGGCGTTGTCAAGCTATCTATCGCTTGCTGGAGAACATTATCTGGCCTTTCTAGCGGAGGAAACCTAGATCTTGTTTGTTTGGGCATTACCTCTGGCTCTGGCGCCGGATCTTTGCTCGGTCCTGCATCTGGCACGGTCATCAAGACCTCAACACTGCTTGTGGGGCGAGCGATACGCACTCCACGAGCGGCGCTGAGAGGTGGTTCGCCTCCCTCGATGATGTGCCGCGGGTGAACGCAGGACTCATCCACCCCGACGTAGATCTTGTGCGTGCCAAGCTTGATGAAGACGTTGTTGCACGGTGGAGGGTGTCTGCCGAAGCTTCCCGTGTTGTCGCTGACGTAGTCCAGCGCGCCAAAGCGCTGAACCAAGCCTGAGACGATGTGCTCACCTGTGCTTGAGAAGTTTCTCGTCTGAATTTTCACCCCTGCTAGCACCGCTAGCCCCACGGTGGGCGCCAACTGTCGTGGTGGTGGCACGGCAGATGCCATGGATAGGCTAAAGATGGGGCCAATGAGTGCTAGGGGAATCCAGGGAGGGAGAGCGTGGTGATTCCATGCACGGAAGTTCTTGTATATCCTCTATCAATGGTGTTTACAAGTGCTCCTAAGGCTCTCAACAAGAAGGAGACGATGTCTCTTACTCCCTGTTCACTTCCCAATAGTTCTACCTTAGACCGAGAATGATTCATCTATTGGCCGTACCTCTCTATGGAGGCCCCGGTGCTCCTTCTATAGGGGAGCCCGGGTTACAATTCTAGGGCACAGGTGGCAGCATATTATTCGAATATGCTCCTTTCCTAAAGCAAATGCTTCTTTATTCCTCTTTAACGGCTCGTCCGAGCTTTGGACGTAACCCGCAGCGTCATCCTTGTCTTTCGGCGTCACCAGGCACGGGCTACGTCATCCGGCTTTGCCCACGTCACCTTGGTCGCCACTGACCCGCTGGTCCTCTTCTTCACTTTACTTTGCACATGCTTCAGCTAATAAAGCCACCTTTTGACCAGCAGGGGATTCCTTCCCTTGGAAGCTAAGATAGTCCGGCTAGCATATAGCTAATCTGGCTTACCCATTTACCTACAAAACAGATAGACATGGGCGGCATAAATCTTATGCCGGTCGAACCATTGTCAAGGAAATGCCCCATGGGCCAGGCCACACCGTGATTCGGCCTGCCTTGAGGTGACCCGGTCAGCACTTCGCTTTGACCGTGTCGTACCCCAGCTAACTCGGCCCTTATACCCCGGTGTTACCCTACCCGGGGGTATCCCCCCAACATGCATTGTCTGGTTGACGACCAGCTTGGATCGCAGTAGATGATGAGTCTCTTGGCGCCGTAGTATTTTTCCATCCGCATCCCGTGCAATAGGGCTTCGTATTCAGCTTCATTGTTGGAGGTGGTGAACTGCATTCGCAGAATGTATTTCAGCTTGTCTCCCTCGGGTGATGTCAGTATGACACCTGCTCCAGCCCCGTCCTTTCGTTTGGATCCATCAAAGTGCATTGTCCAAAGGTAAGACATATCTGGCTTTTCAGGGAGCTGGTTCTCCATCCAGTGCATGAGGAAATAAGGGAGGACTTGCAACTTGATCGCGTCGCGCTTTTCATATGTAATGTCTCGTGGAGACAACTCGATTCCCCAAAGTGCGACTCGTCTGGTGGCATCGGGGTTATTGAGGATATGCCCAAGCGGGGCGTCGTTGACCACCACGATTGGGTGCTCCTGGAAGTAGTGGCGCAATCGCCTGGCTGTCATGAAGATGCCATATGCCAGCTTCTGGTAGTGCGGATACCGATGCTTTGTTGGTGTGAGCACCTCGCTGAGGTAGTAGACTGGGCGCTGCACCCCGTGGACCTTCTTTTCCTCGGCTCGTTCCACCACAAGCACCATGCTGCCACCTGGTTGGTGGCGGAGATGTATAGCAACAATGGTTATTTTTCGTGTGGAGTTACTAGTACTGGTGAGGTGGATAGTAGATGCTTGAGGTCTTCGAATGCTTTCTGCGCCTCGTCAGTCCACTCGAACTTTTCAGTTTTGCGGAGAAGTTGGTAGAAAGGCAGTGCATTTTCAGCCATTCGACTGAGCACCGCAATTCGCCCAGCCAGCTGTTGGACGCCTCTTACGTTCTTCGGCTTTTCCATGGCCTGTATGGCTTTTATTTTCTTCCAGAGTGTTCAACCGGAGAGTAGTTAAGAGTAGTGTCATGAAGAGAATATATTTATATGAGAGTGTTCACTAGTGAAAGTATGATCCCTAGGCCTTGTTCCTAAGCACTGAAACACCGTTTGCAACTAGATCTGTTACATGTTTGCTTGCTTCTATCTTTATTTCAGTTTGCCTTTAGTCTTCTCCACGCCACCAAGCTATTCTCTATCACCGTTACCACTTATAATTATCCATACCACTTGTATTTCACTATCTATTCGCCGAACCAGTGCACCTATACACCTGACAAGTGTATTGGGAGTGTTGGGGACACAAGAGACTTCTTGTATCTTGATTGCAGGGTTGCTTGAGAGGGAATACCTTTGACCACTTCCTCCCTGAGTTCGATAAACCTTGGGTAATCCACTTAAGGGAAAACTTGCTGCTGTTCTACAAACCTCTGCACTTGGAGGCCCAACAACGGTCTACAAGAATAGAAGTGCGTAGACATCACACCGCTGATAGGTGGCTCCTGCGTTTTTTAGCCCGAAGGGCATTGTGTTGTAGCAGAACACACCAAAAGGCGTTGTAAACGCCATTTTCTCTTGATCCTCCTCCTTCATTCGAATCTGATTGTAGCCTGAGTAGGCGTCGAGGAAGCAGAGGCGCTCATATCCCGCGGTGGAGTTGATGATTTGGTCAATTCGCGGCAGCGGGAAGTGATCCTTTGGGCAGTGCTTATTCAGGGAAGTGAAATCCACGCACATCCGTAGGATATCCGTGTCCTTTTTAGGTACCAGCACCGTGTTGGCGGGCCAAGTACTTTCCTTGATCTCATGTATGAATTTGGCGTCGAGGAGTCTGTTGATCTCCATTCCGACCGCTTTTGCTCTTGGTTCAGACAGTCGCCGAATTATCTGCTTGACTGGCCTTGCATCTGGGTTGACATTGAGTGCGTGCTCGGCGAATTCCCTGGGAACCCCTGGCATGTCCGCTGGACACCAGGCGAAGATTTCCCAGTGCTCACGGAGGAATTCGACGAGCGCAAGTTCCTATGCGGGACTCAAGTTGTTGGCGATGAGGGCCGTCTTGGTCGGGTCCGATGGGTGGACCTGAACTTTCTTCGTGTGCACCGACGAGTCGAAGGATAGGTCGGGTGAACTTGGCCGGCTCAGGGGAGGCAGACTATTGTCTGTCGACTCCTTCAATCTTGCGAGCTCCTCCTGCATGCCGAAGGACTGGGACATTCTGTCGAATTCCCTATCATAGCTGTCGGACCTCTCGAAGCTCCCGTTGATTGTGATGACGCTGTTTGGACCTGGCATTTTCATCTGTAGGTAGGCGTAGTGCGGCACTGCCATGAACCTAGCGAACGCGACGCGTCCGAGGATGCAGTGGTACTGTGAGGGCCAGTCGACGATTTTTCCCAGGGGATATATGCCCTTTCCTGGGATGATGTCGTGGAACGTCGTGTCCGAGACCTCTAGAAAGGTCAGAGGGATCCTTATCGCTCGCAAGGTTGATGCCGCTCCCTCCATCCATGAAGACGTGACTCGTGTCGAAGCCTCTGATCTGCGCCTCGAGTACGAGGGGACAGTGGCCTGGACGAGGGACTTGGAGTGGGTGGTCACGTTTGTCGAAGGTGATGCAGGAGTCGCTTCCACTGAGGTACTCAGTGGTGGAGGGCGGGGAGTTTGTCGCCAAGTTGACTTGGCGAGTGATGGCCTTCTGCACCCGATTTGAGGGGCGTCCCTTTTGGATCATCATATTGCCCACGGCCCGTGGGTACGGTTCGCCTCCGTGGTGCTCGTCTGGCGCAGCCGCGGACGGTGGTGGTCCGAGCATTGGTGGAGGACCTCCATGTGCCACGGCACCTGGGGCGACTCCGTAGCCCCTGTTGACTACGTCGCGATTCATCCGAGCCAAACCCTCGTGGAGCTTGAGGAACTCGCGGCAGTCCTTGAAAAGGTGGCTGGATTTTTTTCTTATCGCCGTGCTTGTCGATGTAGGAGTGTACATTGCATGGCCCGGACAGTTTGTCCTCGATAGTTGTTACGGGTGCCTCTTCGCAAGTGCGGCGCTACCATACCTGCGTGATTTTCCTAGAGTCGCGGTGTCCACCGCTGTGATAGCCGATGTTGCGGTTGTCGTCGCGTCTGTCGGCGTAGCCGGCTGTGACCATGTTGACGTCGTCGCAATCATCGTAGATGCGCATTCAACGCTTGCTTCGGCGATCGCGTCTGCGCTCGAGTTCCGCTTCGTCGTCGGAGTGAACGCGGTTTTTCACCGAGTCTTCTCCATCTGCCCACTGATTCGTGATTTCCATCAGGTGGTCAATTGTTTTGGGCTTCGAGCGGCCCAGATCCTCCCTGAGCTCTATGCGGCGGACGCCACCGTTGAATGCGTCGATTGCGCGATCTTCCGAGATGTTTTCTGCGGAGTTTTTGATGATGGACCACCTCTGGATGTACGAGCGTAGTGATTCGCCCGACCTTTGTTGGCAGCACCTCAGTTCTTCGATTGATGCGGGCCTTTTGTAGGTGCCCTTGAAGTTGCACACAAGCTATAGACCAGCTCTTCCCGGATGCGAATGGATCCACACGGGAGATTGTTGAGCCATGCCCGGGCGGAGCCCTGCAGCTGTAGCTGCAGGCATTGCATGGTCGTGCTTCGACTCTCGCCGTGGAGCCTGATGGAGGAGATGTGGTCCTCCAACCAGATTTTTGGGTCCTGGAGGCCGTCAAATTTTGGGTTCTCTGATGGGAGCTTGAACCCCTTGGGCATTCGTTTCTGCCTGATAGCCCTGCTGAAGCATCTGGCGCCACAGAGTTCCACGTCTTCGTCCTCTGGGTCAGTTGAACGGGCACGTCGTGCCCTTGATTTATCGATTTTGCGCTGCGTGAGGTCATCGCGCGCATCGTAATCGTGATCGTGCCGCCGTGAGCAGCGACATCGAGACAGATCATGACTGTCATCACTGGACGAGGGTGAGGAATAGCATTATGCCAGATCCTTGCTTTTTTGGCTCCGGCATCGGCTCTTAGTCGAGAGTGCCCTCGATTAACCCCAAGCCCGCGATCATAGATTGGTGCATGGCGGCTCGAGGATCTCTGGTCGGCGGCTGATTGTTGACGAGGTACATGGTGGTCGCCGTTACCGCAGCTTGCGGTGTCTTTGGGACCACGTTGCCCCATGTGTCGACTGTCATAGAGCCGAAGTCGAGGACTTTCGCAGCTTCTATGCGCTCCTGCTCAGTGAGGTGGGTCATTCGAGATTGCCTCTTGTTGGCAACATACTCGTTGCCCTTGGAGGAGGATCCTCCGTGGGAGGAGAGCCCGTCCCGTCGAAGACTTGACTCGTCCGCCGCCTTTTTATGCGCTTCAAGTTGCGCGATCGTTTGTAACTGGCGTATGTACTCCTCCTTTAGTAGCCAGTGATAGCCCATCAGCAGGTCTTGTGGCATGCCGGGGGGCAGAGGATTGCCTCGTAGAGCTTCTCGACAATGGGCCCACTCGAGATCGTTGAGTCTGATCATGACACGCTCACCAGTGTGTTTGTTCACCATGGTTGGAGGTTCGACTGCCCCTCCATTGTTGACGGGCATGCCATTGCCACTATTGGTGGGGCTACTGTTGGGTGGTCCGCCGTTAGGTATGCCACCGTTGGGTGGATCAGGACCGTTGCCACCATTTTCACGATTGGCACTGGTTTCACCGGCGTTGATGACGGCACACATGAAGTGGTTGGGGAAGCTGTTGCTTCCGCAGCTTTCGGATCCGGAGCCATAGGGTCCATCTTCCATTGCTAGGTCACCTAGATCGGATCCGCGACTATTGTCGTTGTCCGTGCTCTCAGCTGCTGCTGAGGTGTTGAGCTCACTGAGGGTGCCGATTGGTGGCGGGAACCACGATGCTGGAGCAATCGCGGATGTTGTTGGCTGGTCAGGCATGCGAAGCGTGCCCATCTGACCAACTTGGAAGCGGAAGCTCCCGATCGCCAGGCTAATTCCATCGCCCACGGACTCGAAAGCCGGGCGAGTGGTCGGCGTGTGGACGGTGAAGTCGAACACGCTGAAGAGCTAGCGAATCTCCGCTATTGCAGAGTTGTAGATCACGGTTAATGGGGCCGAAGAATCCGCAACATCTGCACTCCCAATTCCCACAGATGGCGCCAATTGATGAGGGTTTAACTCACCAATGGCCATTGTTATGGACTTGGGTTTTGGAGAAGGAGGGAGCGCTGGATGAAGGGAATATGCCCGAGAGGCAATAATAAAGTGGTTATTATCTTATTCCATGTTTATGATAAATGTTTATTTTACATGCTAGAATTGTATTGATCGGAAACATCAATACATGTGTGTTTAATAAACAAAAAGGGTTCCTAGTTATGCCTCTCTTATAGACTAGCTTGTTGATTAACAAGATGATCAAGGTTTCCTGATCATGGACATTGGATGTTGTTAATAACAAGGTCACACCATTGGTGGAATGATGTGATGAACATTCATCCGAAGTATAGCATTACGATCAAAGTCATTATGTTTATATTGCTATAATATCATACGAAGTAATCTTTATCCTTAGACCATGAGATCATGTTAATTGCTAACACCGGAAGAGTATCTTGATAACATCAAATGTCACACCGTAACAGGGTGACTATAAAGGTGGGTTCAGTGCTACGAAGGTGTTATGTTGAGGCTCATGGATCAAGAGTGGGATTTGTCCATCCCGATGATGGATAGATATACTCTGGGCCCTCTCGGTGATATCACATTGAAATAGCTTGCAAGCAAGTGATGTGATCACTAGAATGTTATATCACGGGAACGAGAAAAGAGTGCATGTCGGTAACGAGATCAAACTAGGTATGGAGATACCGATGATCGAATCTCGGACATGTAATATATCGCGGGACAAAGGGATTTAGTTACGATGTTAAAGGTTCACACGATCACAGAAGTCATCGTTGAATGTGTAGGAGCCAGTATGGATCTCTAGGTCCCGCTGCTGATTATTGATCGGAGAGGGGTCTCGATCATGTCTGCATTATTCGCGAACCGTAGGGTGACACACTTAAGGGATACTGACACCATTTGGAGCAAATATGTTTCAGATAAAGATTTAAGAAAGCGCTGGAATTATTTCAATAGACACCGAAACTGTTTCGGGTGAAAATGCTGAAATTGGTTCTGCATGTAATATTGAAATGTTGCAGGGGGTTTTATGTGAATGTTTGTTAATTAAAGTAATTAACAAAATTCTGAATAAAAATAATAAAAGAGTTTTATTAAATGAGAGAGCATTAAATTTGGAGAAATTTAATGCATTTAAAGTGGAGACTTTAAAAGAGAATGTGAAGGGGCATTTTAATGTGGAGGGGTTACCACCACATGAATGGAGGAGGTGAAGGGTCAACCCCTCCATGCGCCGTCCATGAAGGAGGGGCACCCCCCTCCTCCTATAAAATGCCACCCCCTCCTCACTTCTCACACACACCTCCTTGTGAAGGATCTCTCTCCCCCTCCAGTATTATTCCCCCATGGTCTCGGATTAGCGAGATACATCTTCCTGGCTTTATCTGGAAAGAAGTTTGCTTCGCTGCTTTCTTTGGAAGCGAGGGACGGAGGTTGTCGAGTCGGACGTGTGTGCAATCACGGATGCACCGCTGCTTTGCGGTGCTGGACTTGGTGGTGCTGGAGCTGGATCGATGGACGTCTTTGGGCCGGACCTGCTGGACTTCATCATGATCTTGAGATCGGCAAGTGTACGACTACATCAACCACGAGTTCCTACTCGTTAACAAAGCTTGTTGTCTACGAGGGTAAGTTCTCGTTGGATGTATGTCCACCCATTGCTTTGTACCTAGTAGATAGATCTTGGCGTGTAGTTCACACCGTAGGAAATTTTTTGTTTTCTATGCTGCGGACCCAGTTGGTATCGAGCCTGATCTATGTGTAGGTGCTTTGCACGGGTAGTACACATATGTTTATATGTGGGCGATGATGATCATGTTATTGCTTCTTTCATGTATTTTGGATATTGGTGGCATAGTGGGATGAAGCGGCCCGGACCAACCTTACATGTCATCGTACATGAGAACGGTTCCACGACTGACATGCTACTTGTTTTGCATAAGTGGCTGGCGGGTGTCTGTCTCTCCTACTATAGTCAATATCTGATTTACAACGAGTTGCTAATAACTTAGTTATCCTCGTTGTGGTTCATGTTCGTAGGTAAGAACGGTTCTATCTTCGAAAGCCCTAAGCCACGTAAAACTTGCAATTGATAAATTAGAGGCATCTAGTTTAGATCGTTGTTGGGCTAGTGTCTTGATATGGTATTGTTGTAAGTAGATGTATGATAGATACTCTTACAACACATTCAACGTGTAAGTTCCATAGACCTTGGCCTTACACACAAAGGAATGATAGAGATCATACCACGATGCAAATGATAGAGATCAAATGTATGGACCATATCATCTCACTTTACACATTAGATGTTTGCATCTTATATTGCTAGTTTGGCGCTTTTAGTGGCATTGTAAGATGATCCCTCATTTAAATATCAAGATAAAATGTGTTCTTCCTTAAGTATGCACCGTTCTATGGATCGTGTTTCGAGACATCTCGTGATGATCGGGTGTTCTCAACTCTACGCTTTCATGCAACGGGTGTAAGACAGTTTTACACACGTGAATACTAAGGTTCTTACTTGGCGAGCCTAGCATGTACAGACATGGCCTTGGAACACGGACCGAAAGGTTAAGCATGAGTCATATAGTTGATGTGATGACCATATTGATGCTCGCCTTTGAAGCTACACCGACTCACGTGATGATCGGACTTGGTGTAGTGGATTTGGTTCATGTAATCACCAAAAAGGCACGAAGGATGTCGTTTTTGAGTGGGAGTTCATTTCTAATTTGGATTAGTCGAACTCAATTTGTCATAAACTAAATCGAAGTGAATTTGCATAATTTGTTGTAGTCATTCGCATCTGTTCACTACCTTATGCTTAGTTTTTATTTGAGATAATAGAACTACGGAATTCTGGATATTTACTTTACGAACTGGTATCGTATTGTTTTGAATGTCAATTTAAAGTTTATAAGTCCTATTGTAAACTTTCAGCAAACTCTATTTACTCCATGAAGTTTAATAAGTAGTATTAAATCAAGAGTAAGAATTCCAATGTTAGTATCTAAAGTATCATGTTTGCCTCCATGATTATTGATATTCAAAAAGTTGTTTTAATATCAAGATTATATTGGAGCTGAAAATTGTTTCAGAAACCATCATGTGTGAAAGATATTGTGATATCTGAAACAATGTTTTTGGTTGCATTATGATAGAGTATAATTTAGCAAAATACATGTTCTCATATTGTATGAGAATTTGTGAAGGATGGAGATGCTAGGCATCCGAATCTACCAAAAGGATTTTGGGAACTGATATTATACTTGCGATTCTTCCTTATAGGCTATAGTAGCTTGATCATGAAAGTTGTCATGATAAGGATGAATAGAAGATGTAAGTAAAATGTTTACTACACTAATAGATTACTAAAGAATGGATTTTTGAAAGAACACCAAACATTTGATGATGGTGATCCACTTCAAAGTGCAAGTCCAAAGGTATTAGTATTTGACTATATACGCTTTGTACTATGTGTCATGTAAATGACACCACAATTGATGTTGATAGATTATTTTAAAAGAAAAAGGAATTGCTGAAAGAGAATCTATAAAATATTTGGCAGAAAATAAAAGGTTGGAGATGTCCAACTTAGGTATATAGAAGATATACATGTTATGGCTATATTCCTTGCTTGTTAAACAATGTGGTTCTTAGGTATTGGATACCGGTATTGGATACCGAATTGGTTGGTATGAAGTGTCATACAGGACAACGCAATTCATGAACTACAATGGCCTAAGTAACCAGCAAGAGAATGAGTGATGATGTTCATCAAAAACAAATAAAGTGTTATTGTGTTTTTCGTTGTCATCAAACCAAGCCTTCAAGATTTGTTTAAATAATTGTTATTTTGTTCCAGTATCATGAGAACAATGGCTGTTCAAATAATTACCGTATTCCATAAAGGATGGATGAACTTTTACAAGTCTAGTTGGAGAAATCACATCCATAAACACTATTGCTAAAATGTCGCAAGACAAATGATTGAAAGATCACTTATGAAGTGACATCGCTGTTTAAATTATATTTGAAAGAAAACATGAAGAAACTCCATGTTGATGGATTTTTGGAGTCTTTGATTTTGATCAATTGACGCATGTGAGACTTTCCTCGAGATAATTGAAACTCCATCCATAGGCCAAAGAGGAATGGATGACTAACTTATTAGATATTATGCATGTTGATGTATATAGTCCATTATGTGTAGCCATATGCGATGGATCTTTTTGCTTCTCCAGAAATTTGAGTGAATATATCTATATATTTACTTAATAAGGAAGAAGTATGAAACATTTGAAAATTGTTCAAAGACTTTCAAGATGAAGTGAAAAATCATTGTAACAAGAAAATAAAAGAGTTTATGATTTGATCATCAAGGAAGATATTTGAGTTACAGGTTTAGCAAAACACCTAAGATTTCAGGAATTGTTCCATGAATTTGCACTTCCCGATAAACCATGGGAATAATGGTATGTTCGAGAGATCAAATCAAACCTTGTTTGACATGGTAAGATCAAAGGTGTCATTTATAACACTGCCATTATGTTTTAAGGATTAAAGCTTTAGAGACTACCGCTTTTTCACTGAAAAGAGCACCATCGTGATCCGTTGAAATGACACCATATGAGTTATGGTTTGGGATAAAACCCGAATTGTCTTTTCTTAAATTTTGGTATGCTATGCATAAGTAAAATGTTTACAACCAAAGTCAGATAAGCACGTCTTTGTAGGTTATCCCAAAGAATTTGTTGGGAATTCCTCCATAACACCGAGGACAAAAGAGTTTGTCGCTTAGAACGTCAAGTTTCTTGAGAAGGAATTTTTCGCGAAAAGTTAAGTGGGAGGACAATAGAACTTTGATAAGGTTGTTGAACCTTAGCTATATGTGCTAAGTGGCCTTGGCGCGGAAGAAAGTGTCCTGGTGGTGGCCACAATGCTCATGGCTCTCGTGATTACAAAGGGTGTGATCTTGGAGATTAGAGTTCCTATTGAACCATGTGGGTCGGTAAGAATCAAATAGTAAGATTTGAAACAGAAGTCGTTATTGTTTTGACAATGATGAACCGACTGCATGAAAAGAAGCAATGATGGGCCCTGACTCCATAAAATGACTAGAAGTCATAGAATCCGTGATAGTATCCATACATGAGAAATCAAGTTTCTGAACTTGGAACACCCTCGGAAAGGCGTGAAGCCTATCGGTCGTGTTTGGATCTATAAAGAAATAGACATGGATGTTTGACATCTATGAAATAGTCGACATGTCGGAAAGAAGTTTACGGCAATGTTCAAGGAGTTGACTATGACAAGATATGATCTTTCATAGCGATATATAGTCTTGACGGATTAATGTAGCAACCACTACATATAATTTGGTATATGGTAGTTGAATAAACAAAACAAGGTTCTTCTAATAGAACGGTAACCTAGGACATGTACATGACATGGTCCAAAGGGTTTTGTTAATTCAAAGGGTGCTAAAAGGGCATGTAAACTTCAATAGTTGAAGTAAGCATAGCGGAGTTGGAATCTTCACCATGATGAAACTGTTAAAAGAGTTTAAATTCATCGGAGATGATGAAGATGCTTGCATTTGCAAGAAATTAAGTGGGAGCGCTGAGACATATTTCTAATACATTATGTAGAGGACATATTGTTGATTGGAAATGATGTATCTTGAATTGACACAAGTTAAGGATTTCATTAAAATAAGATTTCGATGAAAGACTTGGGCAAACCCGGAATATTAGGCATCAATATCGATATGGATAGATTAAGGCGCTAATATGGTTGTGCCAGACATACATATATGAGATATTGAAAGTTTTCAATATGGAAACAACAAGAAAGGTTCTTGCTGCATGGAAAGGATTGTATCAAAATTCAAGTGTTTCAACACTTGGTCAGTAAAATCACATGAAGATTTTGATCTATTATACCATGATATGTATATATCTAGAATGTCCTATGCTCTAAATGTTATGAGCATATACCAGAATGATTCATAAGATGATCATTGGACAATAGTAAAGATATTCTTATAAGCTTTGGAAGAACTAAGAATATATAATGTATAAGTGACACATAGTTAAAGGTAGTTCATTGTAAAGTGTTACATTGATACTAGTTTTGTCACAAGATACAAATTAAATTTATCTCAATTTAGACTATGGGTGGCACAATGTAATGGAAAGGATGTTCCGTGATGGATTTGGATGAGTTCCAAAGTTGAGACATTGTGACGAATACTACAACAAAAGTCTAAGTATATGACTGCTATAGTAGCAGCAAAGGAGGGCATTTGTGTTAAGTAGTTTGTTATCAAACTAGGTGTGGTTCAAAGTGGGCTAATACTATGAAGATATATTGTGTGACAATAATATCAACATATTTTGAGCCGAACGAACTAAAGGTCTCACCAGACGACCAAATTTATACAATGCCATCTCATTTGAGAATGAGTGATGCGTAGAGACGCAGAGACATGCAAATACACGCGAACCTGAAACTGTCAGATCCAGAGATTATGTTAACCACTAGCAATAGCGTATATGCAACACCAGAAAGCCATAGGTGTTCAATACGCAAAGTTTTTCAAACTAGATTATTGACTCTAGTGCAAGTGGGAGACTGAAGGGAGTATGCCCGAGAGGCAATAATAAAGTGGTTATTATCTTATTCCATGTTTATGATAAATGTTTATTTTACATGCTAGAATTGTATTGATCGGAAACATCAATACATGTGTGTTTAATAAACAAAAAAGGGTTCCTAGTTATGCCTCTCTTATAGACTAGCTTGTTGATTAACAAGATGATCAAGGTTTCCTGATCATGGACATTGGATGTTGTTAATAACAAGGTCACACCATTGGTGGAATGATGTGATGAACATTCATCCGAAGTATAGCATTACGATCAAAGTCATTATGTTTATATTGCTATAATATCATACGAAGTAATCTTTATACTTAGACCATGAGATCATGTTAATTGCTAACAGGAAGAGTATCTTGATAACATCAAGCGTCACACCGTAACAGGTGACTATAAAAGTGGGTTCAGTGCTACGAAGGTGTTATGTTGAGGCTCATGGATCAAGAGTGGGATTTGTCCATCCCGATGACGGATAGATATACTCTGGGCCCTCTCGGTGATATCACATTGAAATAGCTTGCAAGCAAGTGATGTGATCACTAGAATGTTATATCACGGGAACGAGAAAAGAGTGCATGTCGGTAACAAGATCAAACTAGGTATGGAGATACCGATGATCGAATCTCAGACATGTAATATATCGGGACAAAGGGATTTAATTCTGACGTTAAAGGTTCACACGATCACGAAGTCATCGTTGAATGTGTAGGAGTCGGTATGGATCTCAGTCCATTGCTGATTATTGATCGGAGGGGTCTCGATCATATACGCATTATTCGCGAACCATAGGGTGACACACTTAAGGGATACTGACACCATTTGGAGCAAATATGTTTGAGATAAAGATTTAAGAAAGCGCTGGAATTATTTCAATAGACACGAAAGCTGTTTGGTGAAAATGCAGAAATTGGTTACGCATGTAATATTGAAATGTTGGGGTTTATGTGAATGTTTGTTAATTAAAGTAATTAACAAAATTCTGAATGAAAATAATAAAAGAGTTTTATTAAATGAGAGAGCATTAAATTTGGAGAAATTTAATGCATTTAAAGTGGAGACTTTAAAGAGAATGTGAAGGGGCATTTTAATGTGGGGTTACCACCACATGAATGGAGGTGAAGGTCACCCCTCCATGTGCAGCCATGAAGGATGGGCACCCCTCCTTCTATAAAAGGCCACCCCTCTCACTTCTCACACACACCTCCTTGTGAAGGATCTCTCTCCCCTCTAGTATTATTCCCCATGGTCTCGGATTAGCGAGATACATGTTCCCGTGGCTTTATCTGGAAAGGAGTTCTTGCTTCGCTGCTTTGCTGGAGCGAGGGACGGAGGTTGTCGGGTACCGGACGTGTGTGCGATCACGGATGCACCGCTGCTGCGGTGCTGGACTTGTGGTGCTGGAGCTGGATCGATGGGCGTCTTTGGGCGGACCTGCTGGACTTCATCACGATCTTGAGATCAGCAAGTGTACGACTACATCAACCACGAGTTCCTACTCGTTAACAAAGCTCGTTGTCTACGAGGGTAAGTTCTCGTTGGATGTATGTCCACCCGTTGCTTTGTACCTAGTAGATAGATCTTGCCATGTAGTTCACACCGTAGGAAATTTTTTGTTTTCTATGCTGCGGACCCAACACTGGAGGCATCAGTCGTCTAGCAAACAAGCACACAGGGACGCAAGGTTTACCCAGGTTCAGGCCTTGTAGAGGTCCCTACTCCTGCTTGTCTGCTCTTGGAAGTAATGGAGGAATCGAAGATTACAGGGGTGCGTAGATGCAATCTGGCGAGAGTTGTGGAAACTAGGGTTGCGTGTGTCCTCCTCGCCACCCCCTCCTGGCCTTTATATAGATAGGCTAGGTCTCGGGTAGCAGGTCGAGTCGGTTATAGATTAGGGTTTTCCCTTTAAACTTTCTATCTTTAAGCTTCTTCTTGTCTCGCAAGTAATCGAGAGTCCGTGAGCCACTCGAAGTCTTCATCAGGCCGTGACAACGCCGTGGGATTCCACCGTATCTGGACCATATATACTAAGCTCGAGTACATCCAGGGTATACCCATGTCAACTGGACCTTGCATTTTGATGGGTCTAAAGCACTCGGGTGCTCGGGGTCTGGCGTGGTGCTCAAATCACCCCAAGGAGATAAGCTTTTCTATGTGTTGCAGATCCACTTCACGGCAACAAACAACATTGCCGAATATGAAGCACTTCTACATGGAATCCGGATTTCTAAGGATATCGGCATCCGATGACTCATGTGTTATGGAGATTCGGATCTTGTTGCTCAACAAGTGTCGGATCACTATAAGGCAAATAAACACATGGCAACGTATAGGGCTATCGTGGATGAACTATCTAAATCATTCCAAGGTTTTGAGGTTCAACACATCCCTCGAACAAAAAATGAGGAAGCAGACGCATTATCTCGTATAGGCTTTGCGCGGAAGAAGGTCCTGATGGTGCTTTTTTAGAGCACCTCAAAGTTCCCTCTATAACATGAGTTGATGAGGAATATCCGACCAAGTCCAACTCACCTTTAGTAGCTGTTCTGGCTGTGATTCCCAGCTGGACAAAACCCTACCTGGATTTCTTGGTAGACGAAAAATTACACAAACACGAGGTTCTGAGCCAGCAGATCTTCCGACGAGCAAAAACCTATACAATAATAAATGGTGAGCTCTATAAACAGAGTGTATCTGGGGTTTTTCATTGTTGCGTATCTCTGGAAGAAGGAGTGGAAATCCTAAGGGAAATCCACAAAGGCAAATGCGGTCATCACGCTACAGCCAAATCTTTAGTGGCAAAAGCTTTCAGACACAGATTTTTCTGGCTTACAGCCAAGGTAGACGCTGAATGGCTGTTCAAGACATGCAAAGGCTGCCAAAAGTATGCCAAACAAGATCATGTTCCGGTTGATCAGCTGCGAACAATACCGATAACATGGCCTTCACAGTCTGGGGCCTTGACATGGTAGGACCGTTTAAACAAGCTCCAAGTGGATTTACTCACCTCTTAGTGATGGTGGATAAATTCACAAAATGGATTGAGGCTAAACTTGTCACAAGTTGTGATGGAGTAACAGTCAAAAGATTTGTCGAGGATGTTATAATCCAATATGGTTATCCACATAGTATTATCACAGACAATGGGAGCAATTTTTCTATGGGAGAACTAGCTGAATTCTACGATGAACAAAAATCTAGCTTGACATTGCGTCAGTCGCGCATCCACAAGCCAATGGACAAGTTAAAAGAGCAAATGGTTTAATCCTGCAAGGCCTCAAACCAAGACTCGGAGCAACACTTCGTCGTGATGTGGGGGCTTGGGTAGACGAATTACTGTCTGTGATATGGAGCTTAAGAACAACTCCAAACACGTCAACTAGATACACACCTTTCTTCTTGGTTTATGGCACATAAGCAGTTCTTCCTAGTGATTTAATTCATACTTCTCCCCGAGTTGCTATGTATATCGAAGAGGATGCTGAAATTTCTCGACAAAATGATCTAGATTTAATCGAAGAAGTTCACGTTGTTGCTGAGCATAGATCAACAACCTATCAATAGAAGTTACGCAAGTATCATAGCTAGAGAGTCAGAAACCGGTCTTTTAATAAAGGTGACTTGGTTCTCCGGCTTGTGCAGAAAATAAAGCACAGACTTTCCCTAGTATGGGAAGGGCCCTTTTTAGTTAGCCAAGTATTGCACAATGGTTCTTACTATCTAATTGATATGTGGCCAATCAAAGAAAGACCTGCTACTAAGAAGAGAAAGAGAGTTGGAGGCAGTACAGACCCGGAAGAATTAGACAGACCGTGGAATATTGCTCAGCTACGTCCCTTTTATTCTTAAAATTTCTTTCTTTGTAATCATATATGTGTACATGTTTAATGAGAAATAAAGTATTGGTTTCCTCAATATTTTCTGAGAAGTTTTATATTACCATCTTATTTCCGAATGATCATGTCACAATCAAAAATCCTAGAATACTTGAAAGTACTTTATGCTCATGTTTGTTCTGGTTAGATTTCCGATTCAAAAAATGCTACCTTCGGGTATCAACTTAAAAAAATTCTAGTGTATACTTTGGTTCTTTATCTGATTGCCGGATGCTGGTATTTTCCGAGTAGTGAATTGTTGGTACTAGAACCCAACTTTGTTTCCGAGTTTAAACTGGTTTAGCAATTGAGCTCCGTTGCTCGGCAAAGTTTCTATGTTGAAGGTTTGCCGGCTCATGAAAGGGACGAGGCGGAAAGCCAGATAAGAGATAAGTATAGACAAAACAAAAGTGCTTATCTAAAAATTCAGGCACAACAAAATAAAGCCAAAAAGTGCTAAAAGGAAGTAAAAAGCATCAGTTCTTGCAAACCTTAGCACTAGAAAAAAATATTACACTACTTATTACAATCTGATTGTTTTAGAATAACACATTGTTTTTCTGGTACTCTATGATGCAGGAGAAGAGGTAGGAGCTGCCGGCTCACTAGAGACATCACCGTCACCTTGGTATCTTTCCGAGACAGGCAAATTAGATTCGGTTTTCTCATCGTTGGCAACTTTGGATGTTTCTTCAGGAGGCGGAGGAGGCGTTTCCACACGAGTAAAGAATGGAGTGTCGTAGATGGTCAGATCAGCTACATGGCATCCATATACGGCGCAGGAGTCCATGATGGCCTTGATATTTTGCTCCTTGTCGTCTTCATCCACAGTTGAATAATCCCTGGTTACTTGCCAAATCTCCATGCTTCCATGGTGGCTCATAACCATTGCCAGGGCATTCTGTGTTGCGGTTCGCGCATAGGACATGTTCCAGTCCTGGATGAGCTGGCGCATCTCTTTTGCCTTATCTCGCACTTCAAAGGCAGACATTCTGTTCAAATCAGAAATCTTTAAGGCTTCGCCAATATCCTCCATTGACTGGTGGAAATCGTAAAGCAGATCTCTGACTTCTTTAAGCCGGCTGGTGCGAGACTTGGAAGAAGAAGAATCCAGCAAATTCAGAGGACCTACGTATATAAAGCAAAGGTAAAAAAATCCGAACTCCTGGAGTTGGCAGAATGAAAAGTCAGAGACAGGAAAATTACCGAAGATTACATCATCAACTTTGGTCTTCTCCACCCTAAGACTCTGGAGTTCAGCCCGGAGCGCTTGGGTGATGTCCTTCTCTCTAGTCAGCTCGTCTATGAGATCCAAGATTTTCTTATCCTACATAGCAATTTTGCGATCACGTTCCTCGATGGCCATGTTGGATGATTCAACAACGTTGTTAATAATGCGCTCATGATCTACCTTAAGCTTTTCTAGCTCTCGCCTTAAGTCGGTGTTCTCTACCTCCAGGTTTTTGAGATTCTCGGCATCTTTAATCAGTTTGCATGACTGTTTGACCAGTTCTATAAGCAAAAGAAAACAGTCGAATAAGAATTTGACTATGAAAGCAAAAAAGCAAGGAGAAGGACTGAAATGATTACCTCTGGCCTTATCCTTGGAAATCTTTAGTTGAGCATTTTCAAGGCGGAGAGCTCTGATCTCTCTTCGTTTATTGCAAATATTCTTTAATAATTCCTAGTTATAAGAATTAACTTTCTGTAAATCAGAATAATACCCAGAGTCAGAAGTCTACTGAAGACTCGGGCTAATATTTTAACTAAGTTAAATATCAGCACGAGCCTTGGGGGCTACACTAGTTCGTTCTTTGGCATCCTGTGAAAGCATAAATCCGGATTTCCTATCCAACTTCATACTTGGGGGATAGAGGTTATGATATGAAATAAAGTAAAAGAGAAAGTCAAATTCCGACTTACATAATGCTCATGGGTTAGCTTGCTTAGACTCATGTTCACCTCAGAAGAAAACTTCTCGGTGAGAGTCAGCGGGATCACTGGTGGTGGCGGATCCACACCAGCCTTTAGCTTTTCGTCGCAAAGACGAACTTGGTCAAGAAGCTCGGATAACTTGACGTCCTTGGCTTCTTGTGCCTCTTCCTCGGCATTAATGTTCCGGCTCTCCAAGCATTACTGAGCCAGCTTCTGGATCTCTTCTGCAGTTTTTCGAGTAGTGCCAAGTTTGGCAATACCAGGATTACTAAGAAGGTTGTCTGCGAAAACCTCTGCTGAGGGATCATTACCCTTTGAGGGTTCACCCTTATCAATTGCCGAGTCACCCATGGTGATGTCGGTCCATTAACCAAGGTTCGCTGGCTCAGAATGCTGAGCCGGATCTTCTGTAGCATGAGGAGGTGAAGTAATCTCCGGTGCTATAGAAGGCTTTGGGATAGGATTCGGAGATGGAGAAGCAGGCGAAGTCAAATTTAAATTTGACTATCGCAGAGGCTTTGCCAGGATTCCCTTCCCTTTTCCCTTGGTAAGCTGTTTAGCTCTAAAGAAGTGATGGTACAAGATCATTACGCTTCAGAAAGAATGAGAGATAAAATACAAATACCTTGTGAGGAAAGGTACCTCTTCACAACGGGCACTTCTTTTGTACCAATAGTAACTGTCGGAGTCTTACACTTTTGGGTAAGTGCCTCCAACAGTGCTACTAGTTCTCCATCATCCAGAGAGATCTCAAGAGGATATCCCTCAGGAGGAGCAAGCTCCGACTCGGCGAGGTCAGCAAGCTAAAAGAAGAATTACCTCAGTATTGCAAAAAGCATGTAACAAAGTATGGATGAACACATATTCGAGTAATTTCTAGAAAACTTACTAGTGTCAAGGGATCGTCAGTCGTATACATGTCCAAGGAAAGATCCGGAATCTTCCTCTCGATCCGCTCTTTGATCAACCATCTGATCTGGGACTCGTAGTCCTTGTCTAAATATGATCTTGAGCAATCCGGAGAGAATCCATCTTGCTCTTGGTGATTGAATGCATGAGCCGATCACCATGATGTTGGAGAGCTTGGATCTGGCGCGCCAACCAGTAGTGAATTAGGTTGGATCCTTTCGGACCCTTGTGCTTCATCAAATGATCGATCCGCCTCTTGGCAAGAAGCAGATCATCAGTGAGAGCCGGAGCCTCTGCATTGTAGGACTCTTGGGGCATGGCGGCGCCATCGACGAAAGCCAGCAAAGTGGTTGCTTTGCTGGGAGCCGGTCTGTCCTTATGATAAAAGAACATGGATGGCCATTTCTTCACAGACTCGCTAGCTTTAATCCTAGGATAGACTCGTTCTCTCCTAACAGAAAAGCTAAGAGTTCCGATAATATAAGGATTACCGGAAGTGATGGAATTTCTCTGGGTACTAAACTAGTACCAGAATAGAACAAGACTCGGTCTAATGCCGAGATACCCCTCACACAAAGATGCATAAGCACTCATTTCTAAAATTGAGTTTGGGGGAGATTGTGGAGTTGAACTCCGTAGTGATCTATGACCTCAGAAAATAAACCTGAGGGAGGAAAACTCAAACCTCTGTCGAGGTGGGTGCCGAAGTGCACTCGCTCGTCGGCATTGGGGGTGTGGTTTGGCCAAAACTGCTCTGCCGGTCGCCAGCATGGAGGGGGCCTTCCTTCTTGATGAAGCGGAGCTTGTCATCGTCAAGGACGTACGGGATCCAGACCCGCGGAAGTTCTCCTTCTCCGCCGCTGCAGGGGTCGCCGTCATTGTCGCCGCCATGCCGGAGGACGAAGCATTAGCCATTTTGTGGGTGGTGGTGACCTAGGATGGGCGACGTTGTGCGCTTGGGGTGAGCCAGAGGAGCTTTTGCGCGGAAGCGTCGAGAGGAAGGAGAAGACATAGGCGTTGGTAAGGAAGAAAGAGGAGATCTTGACCCCTTATATCCCTCACCTGTGCTAAGATTCGTGCAAGATGAACAATAATCGTGCCACGCATCATGGAAGAAGCTAGGTAACATCCTCATGAGGATTATGCCGCCTTGATCTCTACGCATGCATTAAAACGACGCCTCGGTTCTGGAAAAGGCGGACCCACCAACGGTCGTGCTAACAGGAATGTCTGTCAGTGACATGTGTATGATTACTTGGATGCTCATTATTCGCTACCCTACATTGGGTAAAAGGCCTACATCCCATAAATATTACAGATAACGGCCCAAGGAAGCAACCGATAGAGACTTTTTATTGTATTAGGAAAGAAACCACGAACCGACATTATGTTGGTATTGTAATCACGCGTGTATGAAACCTATCCACATACAGCTTTGAGACCCGGCCTATTATATATAGGGCGGGAGATGCCCAAGCGAGGGTACCAAAATCTAGAGGACAACTTGTAATAGTGTGCTTCCCCAATATTCAGGCGACTTTGATTACATTGTTTTCCCTGACATCCGACGAAATCCCTAGCATTCTCTTTTCCGTGAAACCACAAATCCATCGCCATGGGCATTTCCGAGGTTACCCCTCGTCAATTGGCGCCATCTGTGGGAATCTTGAACACTGGAAACATGGATTCGGCGGAATGCTCTTCACCAAGCATCAACTCGACAAAAGAATATCCATGCCCGCCCACCCAAACAGCTACGTCAACAGAAGTACAGGAACCTTCCGTCGGATCCTCCATGGAAGTCGAAGCACAAATCAAAGAAGACGATGAAAGAGGGCAAATTGATACGAATCTGGGGGATCTTGATGGTCTCTATGACAATCTCTTCTTCGGATCAGACCAACCGTTCACACCACAATGTGAAGCAAGTCCAGCCAATTCAGAACCTGAAGAAAGTAGCGAAAGCATTGATTTTAGGATTCGGATGGCAGAAATCTATCTAGAGCAAAAACTAGTGGACTTCACTGGTTCATCCGATAGTGTCTCCATCAGCGAAAACAACGATGTTACCAGTCTGTATGCCACTCGGCACCAAGTCTGCGTGATCATCGGAGACGCCACGACCCAGCAAGACTCCAACGATAACCCAATTTTTAACCCCGACGATATTCTTTCAAGCCATAATACAGGAAGTAATGACAACGAAGGGAGTCGAGGAAACGGGGCAAACCCAATAGTCAACCGGGAAAATGAGGAAGATGAGCAACCATGTGAAGATGAGAGGCGAACCCTTGACCTACCAGCCAGTGCATGGGAAAAAGCAAGAGCAGCAATCTCGGGTGCGGTCCCGATGGCAACAGACGCCACCCACGAAGATCTATTGGCATACCAGTACCTGCTACACTGCAGAAAGAGAGAAATCCTCAGGATGGAAAGGCAGCTCGACAAGAGGAAAAAGGTAGCTGACGAATCTAGCTTACGGCGGGCACATCTAAGCCCCACCCAAGGATCAAGAAGCATAACAGGAGGAGCATCGCCAAGAAGAGGAACGTCTAGATTACGAGGTATACCCGAAGAAGAGAGAAGCGGATTAATTCGAGACCTTGATATCTCGTTTATGTCGGTAGACCAAGATAGAAATATCAAGGCGAAGACATCCTAGGCAGCTATTGTGGCTGCACAAACATACCTAATTGCAACACAACCTGCACCCGACGATCCTCGTGAAGCCCTCCACTGATCCGCCTTGATAAATCTCGGCTTGGTGGGATAAACTCTTGCGCAAGCAGATAAAGAAATCGCGAGGCAACATGACCGGTCCCCACGCCATCGCAACATCCCTCGGCAAGGAGGTCACACCTGACGATCGCGGTCGCCACATCGGGTTCACTTCTCCAAACAAGAACCACGCAACGATGCAAGAAGCGACATCACCCAATGAAGGATTGATCGGTCACGAGAAGAGCATAGCACCCGAGGGTATCATGACAGCGAAAGTGAGGATGAACAAGAATTATGCGGAGCCAGCTGCTTTACCCGACAGGTTCGCAAAACTCTAGTGCCAAAAGATTTTAAGCTACCCCAAGATCGACAAAAATATGACGGCCTCCAAGAACCCGAAGCTTGGCTGACAGATTATCTGGCAACTATTAGATTACAAGGAGGATCTGAAGCCACGGCAATGCAAAGCCTGCAGCTCCACCTAACCGGTGCGGCACGCTCCTGGCTGAAGCATTTACCAGAAGATTCCATCAGCAGTTGGAATAGTCTTGAAGACAAATTCATCAAAAACTTTCAATCTACATTCAAGCGACCTGCATCTTTAGAGCAATTGCGTGCCTGCAAGCAAAAGCCAGGAGAATCAATATGAGCCTTCATCCAATGATGGAACATTACCAAAAATTTGGCTGAAGCAATATCCGATGAAAGAACAATCAACGCCTTCAATGATGGTCTCCGTCACAGGAGTTCATTGAATAACTAGGACGAACAAAGCAAAAAACAATTTCACAACTGATGGAAATAGCCAATCGTTGGGCCGATGGAGAGGATGCAGTACACAACAAAAGGGCTCGTTCGTGCTTGTCAAATTCCTCCGTGAGCACTAGGAGATCTTCACCTGGTGTCTAGCTAATAGCTAGGTGTCCCCAGGCATGCACTCAACATCTATACGGATGCTAAACCGGTAAGACGGTCAATACACCGTTTCTCGGAGCCAAAGCGCAAAACCATTGGCGAGAAAGTCAACAGACTACTCGAATAGGACTTCATCCGAGAGATCAAAGAAATCACCTGGGTAGCTAACCTCATGCTGGTCCCAAAGAAGGACACTGATAATACTTCACATGTGCATGGACTACATCTCCCTAAACAAGCACTGCCCGAAGGACCAGTTCCCCTGCCCCGAATCGACCAAATTATTGACTCCACCGTAGGATGCAAGCGCCTCTCGTTCCTTGATGCCTACTTAGGCTATAACCAAATCAAGATGAAAGTTGAGGATCGGGGGAAAACTCTGTTCATCCCGCCATACGGTGTCTACTTCTACAACACCATGCCCTTTGGGCTAAAGAACGCGGGTACCACCTATAATAGGTGCATGTAAGCCTGCCTCAAGGAACAAATTGGCAAGAACATCCATGTCTATGTGGACAGCATTGTCGTCAAAACTAAGGAGGGATCCACCCTCATTGATGACCCCCACGAGACATTTGACGACCTCGACCACTACCAAATCAAATGAATCCTCTCAAGTGTGTGTTTGGTGTCCCAATAGGTCCACTCCTTGGGTACCTCATCTTAGCAAGGGGAATCAAAGCTAACCTGAAGAAGATAAAGGCGATTCTATCAATGAAGAAGCCGACAAACCTCAAGGGAATCCAACAACTGGCAGGGCGCATAGCAGCACTCAGCCGATTCATCGGCATTATGGGCTAAAAAGCACTATCATTCTATCAGCTGCTCCGCAAATCAGACAGGTTTGAGTGGACCATGGAGGCATAAGCAGCTTTCAAGGATCTCAAGCGCTTATTGTCCACTTCACCAGTTCTAGTCACTCCCCACGAAAGGGAACCAATGATGTTATACATCACCGCCACCAACCAGGTAGTCAGTACCGTGATCGTCGTAGAGCGCATGGAAGAAGGCAATATCCACGGGGTGCAACGACCCGTGTACTACCTCAGTGAGGTCCTCACTGTGGTCAAACAGCGGTACCCGCACTACCAGAAGCTGGCATATGGCGTCTTTTTATGACATCATGTCAGTTGTGCCATTACTTCCTGGAGCACCCGATAATAGTGGTCAACGACGCATCGCTGTCCCACATCCTCAACAACCCAAAAGAGACAGGTCGAGTCACCCTTTGGGGAATCCAACTGTTTCCACGGGACATCACCTACGAGGGACGAATGATAATAAAATCCCAGGTGCTCTCGGACTTCATAGTTCACTAGACAGAGCTCCAAGCACCGAGTCCCCCAGACATGTTGAGTGCCTGGACCATGCACTTCGACAACTCCAAACGAGCCGAAGGCGCATGCGCTAGTGTCATCCTGACATCACCACAAGGGGACAAGGTGAAGTATGTCATGAGCATGAAATTTTGACCCTCCAAGAATGAAGTTGAGTATGAGGCACTAATCCATGGCATGCATATGGCCAAAGCCTACGGTGCCACGCGCATGATGATATATGGCGACTCCAACATCATCATACTACAAACAATGAATATGTGTGACATGGTCAACAACAACATGATCGCCTATCGGGAGCTATACAACTCCTTAGGCCCTGCATGTTTCACTGTAATTTAGCCCAAAATAACCGTTTTAGTTGGATCCCATTAGATTACAGCCTGACACTAGTATTAGCACTTGGTTGGCTGGTTTTTTTTTGCCTCCGAATTGTTTCTAGCCCATTTATAGGTGAAAACACGATGGACGTGTGGGTGTCAGTTTGTTTCCAACCCGATAGACGAGAGGCGTCTCGACACTTGCCAACCCTAGCGACAAACGGGCGGGGCGGCGACTGGCGAGGCGGCGACTGGCGGCGCAAGGTCTGTGACCGGCGGGGCGGCAACTGGCGGTGCAAGGTCTGCGCGGGGCGGCGACTGGCGGGGCTGCGGCGGAAGCTACATGTCCCATTCGGTGGCGGTGCACGGTCTGCCGCTCCAGGTCCACCTCCAGCCCTTTCGTCGGTGCAAGGTCTGCCTCTCCAGGTCCACCTCCACGATGCCAACGCAACCGCGCTCCTCCCGCCGCTGCCCTACCTAGTAACGCCACCTCCATGATTTCCAAATCTTTGTGCTTCCTATCTAGGAGTTCTTGCGATTCTACCTCATAGACCATCGTAGGAATTCGTTAGACTGGGCTGTTGTGTTAGGATTTGCTAGATCAAGGTCAGACTGGGCTTGGACCTTGACCTCAGCGTCTGTACTCAGCTTCTGCTTCATCTGGAGAAGTATTTCTGTGTTGATTCTTCAGCAGCTCCATTATTCTTCAAAATGTTTGAATTGTTGTTATTGTCATGTTATTATCTCAAGCATATACTACTTGTCTATCAGAAGTGTCATTCATTCTATTACAAGTAGGATCTGATGGGTATGGTCTCCTGGGAACCTGAACCTGATCATAATTCAGTGCGACAACTGGACAAGAAGTTGTTATGACAATACTATAGGATGCTAAGAGCCTGAGACTTGCTATGCTGAAAATATATTTGTTCTCCTCAATCTTTATTTAGTATAGCATTTCTGTAATCAGTTGGAATGACAGTAATAGCTGCAATGCTATGTTCTTCCAGTTTTCCTTGTTTATTACTACTACTGCTGATTTTAAGAAATCACTCCTTTTAAATCATGAAGATTATGAAATGTTCCTGTCCTCTGAGTTCAAGAGAAAAACTTAGTTATGTACAATTATGGTTGCGCCAGTTGAGGCCAAATTCTCCATCTTTATGTTAGATGTTGACTTGCCTGTCACTTCTTTGCATCTGAATATGTGTCACTTTCTACATGTTTTCTACTGTGAATTCAGTTTAGCCTGCCCTGTAGAACTTGTAGCTGGTGTTTAAAGAAATACCGGCAGAACTTGTAATTCTCAAACATCTGTTTGTCAATACAATAAGGGAAGGAAGGAAATACTTTTTTGATGTTACTATGATACACAGCTTTCTTGTTCTATACACAGCTTTCTTGTTCAATAAATAAATGTGAAATACATAGCTTTCTTGTTCTATATGATACACAGCCTTGTTCTATATGATACATAGTTACTATGATACACAGCTTTCTTGGAGTGAAATTCACTAGTATCAGATATATCTCTCTCCTCTATATATAGCATGTACTATTACTATGCAATTTCCACTATTTCAACAAATGTGATGTTACTCTTAATGTGTTGCTTTTAATGCATTCTTAGGATTAGGTGAGTAATTTGGAAATGGTGATGACTGATTCCGAGGAGGAAGAGGATAAAGAAATGATTTTCCTTATTTTTCTGGCATTATACAAACTGTCCAAGAAAATTAGAACCCCAGTGAATACTTCTGTCCTCACGGGTCCCATGTATATCAGAGAATTACTTGATGATCATCCTACTAGATGTTATGATGTTTTAAGAATGGAGTCCCATATTTTCCAAGAGCTTTGTGATGATCTTAGGTCTAGAAAACTTTTGGAAAATTCAAGAGGGGTTAGTGTGGAGGAACAATTAGGTATGTTGATGTACATGTTGTCAAGGAATGCAAGCTACCATACATTCACAGATAGATTCCAGCGTAGCCCAGAAATAGTCCATAGGCATATCAATGGTTCCATTAATGTGATCACGTCATTGGCATATGATTTAATCAAGCTTCCATCCACGAATCCTCACATCAAGATTTTGTTAAGTCCCCTCTATTGGCCATACTTTGAGGTACATTTGATCTGTCTAATGTATGTTAGAAATACCTATCCTTTCACGACACATATAATTTAGTGCCAATAACTTCTATTTGCAGAATTGCATAGGAGCGATAGATGGGACTCATATCCCTATGACAGTAAATGAGAATGAAGCTGCACCATATAGGAACTGAAAAGCAACTCTATCTCAGAATGTCATGGTTGCTTGTGATTTTGATTTGAGTTTTACTTATACTTCAAGTGGTTGGGAAGGGTCAGCGTTTGATGTTGGGGTGTTAAATTCTGCTATCCAGTCTGGGTTTCGTGTACCCGAAGGCAAGTACTATTTGGTTGGTGGAGGGTACACGAATACGCCAAAGTTTCTTGCCCCATACAAAAATGTTTGGTACCATCTAAAAGAGCAGGCTAAGGGGAAACTATCGCCCAAGAGACTATAAAGAACTTTTCAACCTTTGGCATGCCCGGCTAAGGAACATTATAGAGCGTATAATAGGCATCCTAAAGATGAGATTCCCTATTCTTGCAACACACTATCCCATAGATACTCAAGTGAAGATCCCCTTGGTGGCAATGGTGTTGCATAATATAATCCGAAGCCAGAGAGGTGATGAAGAATGGCTTAAAACCCAAAAGATGCACATTGATCCTAGTAAATATGTGGATGTTCCTACTGGAGACATGACACTTAGAGATGATTCAACACCCTCAGAATCGAGGAGAAAGTTGGGCAATGCTCTTAGAGATGAAATAGCAAAGAAAATGTGGGCATATTATGAAAGAATTAGGGATCTGAGAGTGCAAAGGAGATCAGCTCGATGAGTATTTGCTGTTTTTTTTGTACATAAGAAAGGTTTGTCATGAATTGCTGCAATAACTTGTTCTTTTTTCTGTACATAAGAAAGGTTTGTCATGACTTGTTGCAATAAATTTTTTGTTTGTTTGTCCTAGGTTACAATGGCACAAAGAGCAATATGGACATCTCAGTATGAGAAGGGGTTTGTGGATGTACTTACAGAGTACAACTTTTCTCACTACCGTGGTTAAAATGGATGGACTACCGAAGGTTGGAACCGAATTGTGAAAGATTTGAACGACCACTTCCTAGAAGCAAAGTTTGTTAAGTCCTAAGTTCAAGACAAAGAGTTAAGGTATGCAATAGAAGTGGCAATAGAAAGAGTACAAAGTTGTCAAATCCATTGTCAATAGAAGTGGCATCTCATGGAATTCAACCAGTTGCATGATAAACACCACACCTGAAAAATGGGAGGAAATAGTTAAGGTATGCTGGTTTACATCTGTTGAATACTAAAGTTATAGCAATGTTACTATATATTGTTGCCTCATTCTTTCCACAACAGTCTATTTGAATTTCATTCATTATTTGTGTTTGCAGGAGGACCCAAAGTTCAGAAGGCTCCAGGGCAAGGAGTTCCCTTTGTTTGATGCACTAGATTTGCTTTATGAAGGTAATATTGCTCAAGGTAAACATTACATGACTTCTAGCCAACCTCCACATATCACTAGTAGGAAACATCAAAGTGATGAGAGGCAGAGCACTAGAAATGTGGCTCCAAAAATCAGTGTTATGACAAGTCAAAGGACAAACAATGACACACTTGAAGATGAAGGGCAAAACAGGTTCAGTGAAGTTGAAAGAACGAGTGTTAGTGGAAGGAGTCTTTCTTATCAATCTCAAAATGATGATGAACTTAACCCTCAAGGTGGAGAGGAGGATGAAGGTGTGCAAAGGAGCTTTGATCAAGAGAATTCAAGAAGTGGTAATGGTGGCGCACAATCAGCAAGAGCTAGAAAGCATAGGAGCCACACATCTGTCCCAGTCCCACGCATTGAAGAAACAATGTCAGAGTTTGTCAAACTCAAGAGAGAACAAGCAGGAATTAAAGAACAAGCATCGGGAAAACAATACTCCATTCCAAAATGTTTGGAAGTACTTAATATCATGGTTGATGTGTCTGATGAGATCAAGATTCTAGCCTCTGATGTTTTCAAAAATGCATCAAATAGAGAGCTTTTTCTTTCTTATGATCCAAGACTTCGTGGTTTGTGGTTGAAGAAGGAGGTCGGGAAGCTGGGAATTCAGTTACCTCCATGTAAGTAGCTCATTGCCTTTTATTGTACTACTATTGTTAATGAGGATCATTGTTATTTAGTACTATTGTTTATTATGAGTTAAATAGTTAGATTATGGAGGAAAACACCTGCCTAGTTTATGGATCATGCAAAACTAGAGCCTCTATAAATTAGTTATCTTATCAATTTTCACTGTTATACTGGAGCTTCTGTTAAATTATTTATCTTATCAATTTTCACTGTAACAGTGTTATAATAGTGTTATCAATTTGCTAGCGTGAGGAAAGCTATTGAGCTGGGTTGATTGCCTCTGTAAATTAGTTATCTTATCAATTTTCACCGTTATACTGGAGCTTCTGTATCTCTTACAAATTTGAAAACCTACGCCAAACCAATCATCATTCTTGTTGGTTACAAGAAAGGCTTCTCCATGTTTAACTGTTTGTCAAAAGGATAAACATGCATGCTACCTCTCATGGTGGGTAACCATACTGCTCCTATAGTTAAGGGCAAGAAGTTACTAGAGGAATCTCATTAACGTACCTAATCTAGCTTGTTTATTTATCATGCCAGATTGTTGTTTTTTATTTGATTTACTGCTATTGTTTGTTTATCATGCCAATGAGGATCGATAATCATAGAACAAGCTGTTATGATTTCTAATACTGACAATCATAGAACAAGATGTTTTCTAATATTGTTTTCTTTTATTTAGGATGTCAAGTTCAAGTCTTCGAAAGTCCATCTGAGTTTGAAGTCCATCTGAGTTAAAGTCTGTTGAACGGCTATTATTTGTAATTTACGTAACCTACTTTATTGTTAATCTGAAAAACTGAAGTTTGTATTCATGGATAACTGTTAAAATATGACCTGGGATGTTTTTATGTAAGTTAACATGAATTACTCGTATATGTTGTACTGGTACATGTTAAAAGATTTAATTTTTATGGAGTCTGAGGACTAGCTTCATGTTTATTTGATTACCGGCCAAAATATTGGCATATCCAAATAGAAAAACTAACCTCCGTATATTGTACTCCGGGTGGACTGTGCACCTTCAGATTCCCCCGTGAGTGAAACGGAGCAGGAAAACAAACTGCCCTCCCAAGCGGGGCCTTAGAGGGCAGCTTTGATGGTTGCGAGCTGAGGCACGTCTCCCACAACAGTAATGAAGAGGCCGATATGCTGGCCACCATCGGGTCCACTTGCGTGCCCGTACCACCTGGTGTCTTCTTCGAGCAGATCACCGAACGGTCCATCAGGACCAATACACCCGCCAACCCTTCGGAATCGACAACACCCTCAGGGGCTACGACACCCATCGACCCTGAATCACCCACAACAGCGAAAGAAGATCCCGCACCTGAAGAGCCAACGGAGAGTCCACGGAAAACGTGTTTTATGGTTGGCTCTTCAGGTGCGGGCTCTTCAGGTGCAAATGCTCTTATATGGCTTCATTTGCCTCAAGGGCATGTTTCCCTTTACAATTAAGATTAGAGCGTCCCTACTCGTTGGGCATTCCAAGGCCGAAATCCGGCGCTAAATGGGCGTACTTTTCGGCCTGGAAACGACCATTTTCTCACTCGCATTCCCAGGCGTCATTCCTAGGCGACGCAAAATCGGTGAGTTTTCGCCCAAATTTGGCTCAAATTCAGACAAAGTTCGGCGTTGTTCGGCATACATAGCACTATTTCGGCATAGTTTGGCCTTAAATTAAACATGGTTCGGCATGAAATTAAACACGGGTCGGCATAGACGGAAAGTATAACATATTTCGGTCTAGTTCGGCCAGATCATGCTCGGCATCTACGTGTTTCCCTTGTGTGTCCATATGTGCTCAACAAGATCATCATCCAGTTGTTGATGCACTATCGGGTCTCGAATCTCCTGACGCATGGCGATGAAGGCAGACCAGGTTGGCAGCACCTGGTGATCAGGCTGTGCAAGAGGTCCCTGTCTGTAGTATGGCTCGTTCTACTCGACCAAACTCACTGGATCCTTTCTCTCATCCTCAATAATCATGTTGTGCAAGATCACACAGCAGTTCATCACTTTTCACATCTGATCTTTCGACCAGGTCATAGCAGGAAACCGGACAACTGCAAACCTCTGTTGAAGCACACCAAATGCTTGCTCCACGTCCTTCCTGCAAGCTTCATGTTCCTTGGTAAACTGAGAATGCTTGGGGAGCATCGGGCTTGAGATAGTCTTCACAAATGTTGGCCATCTTAGATAGATGCCATCTGCAAGATAGTATCCCTTATTGTAGTGGTGTCCATTGATCTCAAAGTCCACAGGGGAAGCATGACCCTCAACAAGCTTGGCAAAGACATTTGAGGACTGGAGGACGTTGATGTCGTTGTTCGATCCTGCCATGCCAAAGAAGGAGCGTCAAATCCAAAGATCGTGTGTAGCAACTGTCTCGAGTATCACAGTGCAACCTCCTTTGTGGCCTTTGTACATTCCTTGCCAAGCGAATGGACAGTTCTTCCAGTGCTAATGCATGCAGTCAATGCTTCCAAGCATTTTAGAAAAGCCTCTACTTTCTTTGACTGCGAGGATCCGAGCAGTGCCTTCAGCAGTGGGTGTTCTCAAGTACTGTGGCCTAAACACTGCAATCGCTGCCCTGCAGAACCTGTACAAGCAATCAATGGCGATGGACTCAGCCATGTGAAGATAGTCATCGGCACTGTCACCCAGAGCTCCGTATGCAAGCAACCTCATCTCCACTGTGCACAAAGTGAGGAAAACCCTACCATGTCGGTGCAGTCCTTCTTGCATACGAAGTAGGGGTCAAACTCCCGGATGGCATGCACGATGTGGTTACGGCGTAGGCGACGGGCCTATCTATAGGTGTGGTTTCGGCTTTGCGTGGTGGGTTCTCGCCGGCGACGACATGGCAGCGACGAAAGATCTCTGCCGCGGGAAAGCCGAGCCGGGGGTGGGGAATGGGGTTGTCTCGCCGACACTGTTGGCCCACCTGTTTTCCGCTGCGTCCGACGTTCCCAGGCAGTTCTCGGCGTCCTGGGTTTAGCCCGAGAACGCCGGATGAAAATTGGGTCAAATCCGGAAGTTTTCTGTGTCCTGGGAACGCTAGTGGGCGAAATTTGCCCGTCTGGACGAAAAAATCGGCCTAGGAACGCCTTCCTAGAAATGCGAGTGGAGATGCTCTTACAGCCAAGTTAACCTGGTGAAGATAGGAGAAATGAGAAAAAACCAGAAAAATCGAAGAACCCACGGTCTGCTAGCTCTACAGGAAACCAGCTCAAAATAACATAGGACCACGCTCAGGTTGTGATCCTCCAGGATCCGCCTAAGCAGCTGCGATCTGGTGGTCTTCCAAAGCTGCAGTACAGTAGGCACGCTGCAAAACAAAGTGGCCCAGCCCTCAGAAACTGCTTCCTGTCTGAATCAACTCGACGAAGTGCACTATGCCGCTTGCCGTAGCAGCCTGAGACTGAAAACCCATTCTGATGTTGGCAGTGCAGCGCTAGGTGATACACTGGTTCCGGTGCCGGGTAAAGATCACAGCAGGCGTTGGCAGTCCAGCATTTACCGGCCATATCATCTTTTCTGCCTAATCTTCCTCTGTATGCTAACCATAAGAACACCTCGTGGCATTTCGGTGTCGTTCTTCTCCAAATCCACTCCGCCGGCTGCCACCTCAATCCTCTATCATTCAGAACCCAATGGAAAGCTGCAGTCAAGAGGTTCAGAATTGAGCTGCAAAGTTGGATGCGTTAGCTGCTGAATGAGTTCTGTATACTGAGAGAAAACAGACAGTAAACCCTGACAAAACAGTAAGGCAGCCTACACAAGCTTTATGTATGTTGGAGAAAACATTTTGTTTGTTGTCCACTTGATTAGAAAGACAATTAGTAGATTCAAAGCTGGTTCAGTATTTGTAGAATATATGTCATTACTAATGAGAAGTCTGCTACTATTGCTGAAATCTGGGACGGGGAACAACTTAAAGTTACCTTTCGCAGATGTTTTAGCTATGAGCTGCTGATCAAATGGTATGAGATTCTACAAATAGCTCAAACTCTTCACCTTAGTGATGAGGATGATGCCGTTGAGTAGATGTTTGAATCTAAGGGTGTATACAGTGTGAGCTCTTTGTATGCCATCATTAATTTTAGAGTGCTCCCTGTATATACTCACGCTGTGTGGAAAATTAACATTCCACCTAAGATTCATTTTTTCCTCTAGTTAGTTTCACTTTCACACAATAAAATTCTCACTACAGATAATCTTGTTAAGAGACAATCAGTAGATGATCTTTATGTGAGCCTTTTGTTCTGAAACAGAAACATGCTTGCATTTGTTCTTTGAATGTACAATTGCAGAAGTGGTCTGGATGGAATTAGGACAAATAACTGGCATGTGTTTTGATCCTGTTACTTTTGAATCCATTGCTGGCCTGTGGCTATGTGAGAAATCACAGAAAGTTAATAATGATGTCCATGCTGCGGCCATGTGGATTATCTGGAATACCAGAAATGACTTATATTTTAATAGAACACTTTGGACCAGCTTGCAGGTTGTATGGAGAAAGATGGCTTCTATGCTATCCCAGTGGCAGGTCCAGTTCTCAGGGGATGCAAGAGAAAGGCTGAGCAATATGATTGGGAGTCTGGAGCAATTAGCCCGAGATCCTCCTCGTTTGTTTTGGCTGGATCGTGGCTGAACCTAAAGAAGTTGGTTAGTACAAATCTGGAGCCGGCCCACGGTACCCACCTGGAGGATGCTGATGAAGCCCTGGCGTGGAAGATTTCCACTGAAGGCCTGGAGAAACGGCTGGAGAAAAACCCACTCAAGCTTGTAGAAGATGGGCTCGTGCTGAAGGTTGCAGACGAGGCCTGATCTTCACGCTGCAGTTGATCGAAACTTGAGGGCTTGTAGTAAAAGTTTGTAGCTAGCTAGTCGCTGTGGTGTCTTTAGTGGTTGATGGAACTTGTTCTTTTGTTTTCATTATCTGGGCGCGATGCTCTATGGTCCCCTGAATGCTGTAATAACGCTGTGATGCTGGTTTCTTACATGGAGCCGGGGCATGGCCCTTTTCCTTTAAAAATATTGTGCTGCAGTGGAAAATTTTCACCCAACAGCTTGTAGAGTTGCATTTTGATTTAGAATGAATTTCACTGAAATTCAGAAAGACACGTGACATGTCATCTTCAAAACTACTGATTGTTGGCCATTTTGGGAAGACAGGTCTCCAATATCCTCCTTGAGATAGCAAAAGATAGAGAAAAAGACGGATGAATTTCATCAGTATGTGAACCTCCCAGTCAGATCAAAAACAGGATGTCTGTCCTATGGATTCGTAAATCTCCTATCTGACTATCTGATGACATTACTTTCTTAATTTCTTTCTGGTGCTCGTTTACATGAGACCGCTAGAGGTACGAAAAGCCTAGTTTTCCATGTAGTGAACATCTTACTAACTCACACCAGGAGGCAACTTACTAACAAGCTCCAGATGTGTGCTTCTCTCCCAGAGGCCAATACATTCCATCCGTCAGAAGCTTCAGAAGAAATGCTTATCAGGTGTTAAATGGCAATTTGAAAAAGAAACGAAGGGAAAGAGTCTGCCTATATGGTGTTAAGTCATCGATCTCCAAAGTCCACACAAACTTTATTTTACTGGAGTTGGCAAGGAAAAATGGAGTGTTCATTCTCAGATAGTACCAAAAAAAATTAAGAACATATGTAAAAAAAGATAGACTATGGCCTATCAGCAATTCACTGTGCGAAACATCAGCCGTGTGTACAACACAAAGAAAATATGGAACTGATATTAAGTTATGACAATCAATGCACAGTCTTAAAAAAACATAAGTTGCATCGTACATATGACTTAACTTCTCTCGTCGATTTTGCTTATATAGAGTTATAGACTGGTATCTCAGAGCTTAGGGAATAATAAGAAGGTTAGCATGATCACCAGTCAATTGGTGTGTGAAAAAAGTGTACGGTTATAATAGGGTCATTGTTATTACGATAGTTATTAATACTTAAGAGTCATAGAAGCTCACCTCGAATATGCATACAGTAATCTAATTTACCAAATATGAGGTAGCAAAGAAAGCTAGTATCATGTCTTCAACCAGTATAAAAAAATGAACATACAACCAATCATAGAAACAGAAAATGAAGCTTCACTTACATCAGGCAACTGATTGCAGAGAAGGCTGGGCATGACTGCTTTGTGAATCACTTCTTTGTGTCTTTCTCTGGTCCTTGAGCCTTCTTTCCTTTAGATGGCCAGTGTACGTATTGAAAAAATGAACATAACAGAAGAAAATTAACAACAATACCAAACAAGGTAGTCAATAGTAGTTGCTAGAATTACTAACCCTTAGTGCCAGTAGTAAACTATATCAGCCAATTTTCTTTCTGTAACACTGATATCTTTTGCATTGAATACAGTGTTCCACATGAGGTGCATAGGTTAGCTTGTCCTTGCTTGAACCACGACAGCTAGTTGGGATGCCAACCGTCCAAGCACCTATCACATATGCAAAATAATTTACTGCATAACCATTTCCCATGAGTAAATCCTTACAATTGAACGGGCAAAAGAATCCTGACATGGCCCTTTGTGCCAAGCACACGCCATCGCAACCCTCTAAAGCGGTTCTTCTCAAACCTGCAAGTGGTTTCTACAGATTTAAAAAAAAAAGCAAGTTCCACTCCGGTACACTGCCACAACCACAGGTTCAAAAATTACATTAACATACATCCAAATTATATGATGGATGCAGAGAACAATTATACTTGAGGATTTTAGTTGCAAACTTTTTTCCTTTTTGGGGAAGAATCAAATAGATGGAGCTTCCTTGACTCAATCAACTATATAAAAAGTTGTAAGAAATGAAAAACAGAAATGACAGTTTAATTTTTTTGAACCGGTCCATATTACATATTGCTAAACACATGTTCTGCGGGTTCAGTGGTGGAGTGAGTGCACTAACAGCAATCACAAAAATGCCTAAAAAGGCAGGTCAAACTGTGCCCAATGTCTCAAATCAGGTTTGGCATGGCAGAGATCACAATTTCACACAAATCTAGACCTGGGAAGAAAAATAAGAGGTGGTAATGGGTGGGTGCTGGTTGTACTAGCATGATAGTATGAGCAATCAGGGATGCCAAATCAGCAACTAGAATCCTAGGAAAAGATCTGCACTGAGCGCTGCATATTATCCTTCAGTAACTCCATGGAGCACATTATTACCTCGTTCCTCATCTTCTCCAATGTTGTAGCTGCTTCACTTTTCGAAGAAAAGTTGACGGAACCATATCCTTTGGATTTCTCCAACACCGGATGGCATACAGCTTTCACTGACTCACACAACCATCAATTAAGAAGACAATCTCCGATCAACGAAAATCACAGATCAACCACCAACAATATCCACAACAGATGGATTACTACCTTCGATAACATTATCGTTCTTCTCACTTCCATAGATCAGTACAAACTTCATCCAATGTGATTCGAGATGCCGCGGGACGCTTGCTCTCGCGACGCCCCTGGCGGTGGGCGGGCAGCCGCCGCGCCACCGCCGCCGTCCAAGAGCCTCCGCGCCACCCTAGCGATAGACAGCCCACCCGCCACCGCACCACTTGCGCCCTCCACCGGTCTCACTGCTGCTCGGCCGTTCTGCTTGGGCCAAACCGCTGCTCTCGCTCGGTTGACCGCGGCACTCCGCGCGTGCCCCATGGGCGAACGCCAACACCCGCCATCGAGGTTTCTCGGTGGGCCTACGGCGCTGGCTACCATACCAGCAAGGAAAACGGCGATGCGACAGTCGGAGATGCTCCGTGGACAGGCGCACGAACTACACCCCCCTCGTTCGACAGAAGAAGGAGCAAAGATAAGTTTTCTAAATCCGTTGCATCGGGGAGGGACATCTCGACCCACCCCTTTCCTTGCATGCATGTAGATCTTTCCATCACACGTAGGCACCTAGGAGGCCAGCCAGCCATGAGATCCTATGCTTCCGGTTGCCTTTGCGGGGAGTGCTTCCAAGATCTGGTGCTAGCAAGGTACTTTTGTGCCACCACGCATCATGTTGCCGTGCAATCGACAGAGTTCGCCTTCCGCAAAATCAAGGTTGCCTCAGATGGAGTGTGTTAGAAATAATGGGGCTAATCCATTTAGGCCCATGAGTATTTCAGATTTTCCCTAAATCTCAAAGCCCAAATTTGTGGCAGCCCATATGTGTTTGGGCCCATGTTTGTGGCAGCTCACATGGGAGTGTAGTGGGAGCTAAAGTTTAGTCCCACATGGAAAGTTGGAGGAGAGTTGCACCACCTTATAAGGAGGAGTGTTGCACCACTTTGTAAGTAAGTGGAAATAAGAGAGATACACACGCGCGCTCCTCCTCCGACGCCACATTTCGCCGCTTCGCCGCCACTTGTGCAGGTTGCGGAGTTGCGAGCCGAGCTTTATTTTGCTGCTCAGGAAAATTGACAAACGTGTCAAACGGTTAGTTTATTCGGGTCGCTCCCAGATCGTGGGCTACTCGCCTCCGTTAGGGTTTCCTGAGCCGCTCTATATAAAGTCTTGCGCGGCTACCGCCACAACAACCACCGAAAACCAATCTAGGGTTTTGCCATCCTCTCTACTTGTGCCGTCACCGTAGTCTACTCCATCCAGCTTGCCGGCGTGCACCGGCGGACGGGAGAGCAGGTCTCCGGAACCACTCGCCCTTGTGATCCTATGCGGGAGAGGCGAATAAGGTTTTGGAAGCGCTTCTGCTGCTCGAAGTTCTCCATCACGGGTCGTCTTCCATCCAAGTCGGCGGTCTTGCATACCGTCTTCGTCATCATCTGCTGCGATCACTCTTCCCCAAAGTTTCTACTCGACAACGAGCAGTGCGTGCTACGTGATCCTGTTTGGTTATTCATCATGTTCTGCAGTACATGTTAGGCTGTTTGTTGTTTCCGATCATCCTGTTGTTTAGTACATCTAGTATGTTCGAGTTACATGAGCTAGTAGCTGGTTTTGTCATGATTTATATTCTGGAATTAATCGTGGAAATTATGCCTAATATTCCAACAATCCAAAAACCTTATTGTAGGCAATTTCCTGAATTAACAATGGCTGGTTTTACCGATGCCCGAGGCGGATAAGTTTACGGTGTGCACTTTAAGAGGTGGCATACAAGGCTGAGCTTTGGTGACCACGATGAAAGTGTTCCACATCGATAAAGGCAAACTGAGGGAACTATATCGGCGAGGATCGAAGAAGTTCGAGGATGCTATCTGTCTTTGTGGGATGTATTCGAGCATTCTTCTTGACCGTCTGTGTGATGTGTTTATGCACATAAAAGACGGAAAGGAGCTGGGATGCTTTGGATGCCAAGTTTGGTGCTGCAGATCTGGTAGTGAACTGTATATCATGGAGAGCTTTCATGATTTTAAGATGACTAAGGACCTTCCCGTGGTTCAACAAGCTCATGAGATACGATTGCATTGCCAAGGAGCTCGAACTCCTTAAGTGTACCTTACCCGACAAGTTTGTGGCGGGATGCATTATTGCTAATTTTCCCCCTTCATGGAGGAACTTTGCCACAACTCTCAAACACAAGAGACAGGAGATATCAGTTGAAAATCTGATAGCTTCCCTTGATGTTGAGGAGAAGGCTCGGCTAAGGACACTCTTGAGAAAGGAGAGGTCTTACTCTGCTAACTTTGCGCAGAAAGGCAAATTCGTATGCAAGAACAAAGGGAACTTCAAACCCTCCTTTAACAAGCCTGTAAAGACTACAACCTTCAAGAAGAAGAAGACGAACAGGGACAAGAGTGAACTGTCTTGTTACACTTGTGGAGAGCCCGCCATTTTCCAAGGACTGTCGAGCAGCAGACCCATGAGAGGAAAAAGGCCAAGACATCAACGTCGTGACCGCTAGCAATACCGATGGGTATGGTAATTTATTTACTGTTCTTTCAGTATTTCAATCACCGTGTTGGTGGCTTGATCTGGTGCTAATGTTCATGTGTGTCTTGACATCTCTATGTTCACTTCTTATCAGGTCGCCGGATTCATCCGTCCTAATGGGGAATGGATCACATGCTTACATTCGTGGTGTTGTACGGTGGATCTGAAGTTTACTTCCGGAAAGATCGTGCGGTGAGAGCGTCGACATGTCCCTACTATGAACAAGAATCTCGTTAGTGGCTCCCTTCTTTGCGAGATGGGTTTAAGGTTGTCTTAGAGTCTAATAAAGTCGTTGTTTGAAACATGGACAATTTATTGGTAAAGGTTATGAGTTCGGAGGCTTGTTCGATTTTCACTTTCATAGTTTTGTAATAAATCCGTGAATCATATTTGTGGTGGTGTTAATGATGATACCAGTATTTGGCATTCTCGTTTATGTCACATTAATTTTGGTTTGATATCTCGGATGTCCAGCATGAGTTTAATTCCGAATTTCACTATTGCCAAAGGTTCTAAGTGCCATAGTTGTGTGCAATCAAAGCAACCTCGAAAGCCTCACAAGGCTGCCGAAGAGAGAAACTTGGCACCTCTAGAACTCATACATTCTGATCTATGCGAGATGAATGGTGTGTTGACAAAAGGTGAAAAGAGATATTTCATGACGTTAATAGATGATGCTACTAAATTTTGCTATGTTTACTTGTTGCAAACTAAAGATGAGGCTTTAGACTACTTTAAAATCTATAAGGCCGAAGTTGAAAATCAACTAGAGAGAAAGATCAAGCGTCTTAGGTCGGATCGTGGTGGTGAGTATTTTCCCAAAATATTTGATGAATTCTGTCAGGAACACGGAATTATTCATGAGAGGACGCCTCCCTACTCGCCCCAATCAAACGGGGTTGCGAGAGGAAAAAACATCGACCGACTTGGTGAATTCCATGTTAGCCTTTCGTTTATCAAAGGCATGGTGGGGGAGGCTTTGTTGACTTCATGTCATGTCCTGAATAGAGTTCCTAACAAGAATAAAGAAAAGACCCCTTATGAGGAGTGGGTTGGGAGAAAACCATCACTTTCGTATTTGCGCACTTGGGGGTGTTTGGCGAAGGTCTGTAGGGGTTCGTAGCATGGAAAACAAAATTTTCTATCGCATACAAACAAACAAGCCAAGATCTATCTACTAGATTGTAGCAACGAGTCGATAGAATAACTCACCCTCGAAGATTCCAAAGTGTTTAACGAGAGCAGATTCTCGTGGATGATGTAGTCGTACTCTTTCCGATCTCAAGATCACGTAGACGATCCTTCCGACGTTCGGCAGCGCTCCCTTGATCGGTCCTGCGTTCGGTACTCGACGAAGACCTTCCTCTCCTTGTTCCAGCAGGCGGAGGTTGTAGCACTCTCCTCGCGATTCGGCGGCCTGTGGCGTGGTCTGGGAGGTAGAGGGAAATCATGAGGCTTCGCCTTAAGCCGGTGCGAGTATGGTGGAGCTTATGAGAGAGGCTATTAGTGGTCTAGTAATTAGACACACCAATTAGAAGGCTCTAAACCAATTAGAAGGCTCTAAACCGAAATAGCTCTAAACCGGGGTTTAGGTCTAGGGTTTAGTTTAGAGGATAGGAAACTTGTGTGTCTAAGGAGGGGAGCCCTGCCCCTCCTTATATAGGTGGGAGGCCGGCGGCCAAGGGGAGGGAGTGGAGTCCTCCCCAACTCGGCCTTGAGGTGGGCGCCCGGCTTGGGAGGAGGAATCCCTCCCCAACTCGGTTTCCACTTCCTCCTCTTTTCCCACTTCCCAAAATTGCCGTTTGACTTTCAAACTGGCCGTTTGACTTTTCAATTTGGGATTTAAATAAATCCTTTATTTGGGACAGCAAGAACACTTAGTACATGATGCAATCATTCCAATATGTAATGACACATTCATGTACCCTTCCCCCTCGAGTCTTGGGACATTCAGGGACCTTCTAGAATGTTCCCGATGAAACACCGGAACCATTCCCCAACTCCGAAACGGGACTTTCCTTATATGAATCTTATTCTCCGGACCATTCCGGATCTCCTCGTGATATCCCGGATCCCATCCGAGACTCCGAACAACATTCGGTCTCTTTCTCATAATACCATAACTACTCAAAACAACGTCGAATCCTTAAGTGTGTCTCCCTACGGTTCGTGAATTATGCGGACATGATCGAGACACTTCTCCGAACAATAACCAATAGAGGAATCTGGAAATTCATATGGCTCCCACATATTTCTACGATTACTTTGCGATCGAATGAACCACTTACATACGATACCAATTTCCCTTTGTCTCACGATATGTTACTTATCCGAGGTTATGATCGTCGGTATCTCTGCATACCTAGTTCAACCTCGTTACTGATAAGTACTCTTTTCTCGTTCCCGTGATATGTGATCCCTTGTGACCCAGTCACATGCTTGCAAGCTAATTGGATGACATTTCACCGAGAGGGCCAGAATATCTATCCGTCATATGGATGGACAAATCCCACTCTTGATCCATGTGTTTCAACCAATACTTTCCGAACACTCAATACCACCTTTATAGCCACCTGTTTACGGTGTGGTGTTTGATGACATCAAAGCATCCATCCAGAAGGTGATATGCATGATCTCATGGTCGAAGGAATTAGGTTACTATGTATCAGAAAGCATATAGCAATTGAACTATTGAAATGACTTGATCTTTATGCTACGCTTATCTATAGGAGTATGTCCACCATATCATTCTCCTAACGATATGATCTTGTTGTTGATAACATCTCAATGTTCATGATAGGGAAACCACAATCATCAATCAACCAACAAGCTAGTGAAGTATAGAGGCTATACTAGGGACTTCAAATTAAGTTTACAATTCACACAAGTATTAATGTTTCCTTGTTAATACTATTATAGCATGAATATAAACATTTATCATAAACACAAAGATATAATAATAACTATATTTATTATTGCCTCTAGGGCATATCTCCAGATCTCCCACTTGCACTAGAGTCATCTAATCTAGATTACATGGTAATATACCGAACACCCATGGCAGTTTGGTGTTGGTCATGTTTTGCCCTCGGGAGAGGTTTAGTCAACGGATCCGCCACATTCAGATTTGTGTGTACTTTGCAAATCTTTATATCCCCATCCTAGATATGTTCTCGAATAGCGTGGAAACGCAGCTTGATATGCTTCAGCTTCTTGTGTGACCTTGGTTCTTGCGCATTGGCTATGGCGCCCATGTTATCACAGTAGATAGACATTGGGTCCAGCGCACTAGGAACCACACCCAGCTCTGTAATGAACTCTTTCATCCATATCGCTTCTTGTGAAGCCTCGAGCGACCATGTATTCCGATTCAGTTGAAGATCTCGCCACAACGCTTTGCTTTGCACTCCTCCACTAACTGCTGCACCATTCAAAATAAATACGTATCCAGTTGTGATTTAGAATCATCCGGATCGGTGTTCCAACTAGCATCGGTGTAACCATTAACAACGATGTTCATCACCTCCATAAGAAAGAACCATATCCTTAGTTCTTCTCAAGTACTTAAGGATGTTTTGATCATTGTCAATGATCCACTCTGGATCACTTTGATATTTGCTAGTTAAACTAACAGCATATGCAATGTCGGGTCTAGTACATAGCATGGCATACATTAGAGATCCTATGGCTGATGCATAGGAGTCTTACTCATCCTTTCTCTATCTTACGCCGATGTCGGACTTTGAGTTTTACTCAAGGTCGTATAGCAACATGGGCAAGAACCCTTTCTTGCTATCTTCCATTCCAAACCTCTTTAGAACTTTGTCCAAATATGTACTTTGTGACAATGATATTTGGCGTTCGATCTATCTCTATAAATCTTTATGCCTAATATGTAAGCTGCTTCGCCAAGATCCTTCATTGAAAACTATTATTCAAATATTCCTTGACACTATTAAGAAGGTCTACATCATTCCCAATCAACAATATGTCATCCACATACAGTATTAAGAATGCTCTGAGCTCCCACTCACTTTCTTGTAAATACAAGCTTCTCCATAAGTTTGTATAAAACCAAAACTTTTGATTACCTTATCAAAACGTTGATTCCAACTTGGATGCTTGCTTCAATCCATAGATGGACCGTTGAAGTTTGCATACCTTGTTAGCATCTTTAGGATCGACAAAACCTTTGGGTTGCATCATATACAACTCTTCATCAATGTCTCCATTGAGGAATGCTGTTTTGACATCCATCGCCATATCTCATAATCATAATATGCAGCGATTGCTAACATAATCCTCACAGACTTTAGCTTCGCTACGGTGAGAAAGTCTCATCGTAGTCAACTCCTTGAATTTGTGAAACCCTTTTGCGACAAGTCGAGCTTTATAGACGATAACATTACCATCAACATCTGTTTCTTCTTGAAAATCCATTTGTTCTCGACACCTTCGCCATCGGTAAGTCCACCAAAGTCCATACTTGGTTTTCGTACATGGATCCAATCTCGGATTTCATGGCTTCTTGCCATTTATTGGAATCTGGGCTCATCCTCGCTTCCTCATATGTCTCGGGGTCATCGGTGTTGTCCACCAACATGACATTCATAACGGAATCATACCAATGGAGGTGGTACGAGTTCTCGTTGACCTCCGAGGCTCAGAGCAACTTCAACCGAAGTTTCATGATCACCATCATTAGCTTCCTCTCTTATTGGTGCAGCACCACAGGAACTTCTTCGGTCTGCGCTACTCGCAATTCGAGAGAAGGTTCGACAACCTCGTCGAGTTCTACTTTCCTTCAGTCACTTCTTCGAGAGAAATTCCTTCTCTAGAAAGGATCCATTCTTAACGAAGATTTTGCCTTCGGATCTATGATAGAAGGTATACCCAATAGTTTCCGGGTATCCTATGAAGACGCATTTTTCCGCTTTGGGTTCAAGCTTGTCCTGTAACTTCTTTACATAGGCTTCATCCCCAAACTTTAAGGAACGACAATTTAGGTTTCTTCCCAAACCATAATTCATACGGTGTCGTTTCAACGGATTTAGACGGTGCCCTATTTAAAGTGAATGCGGCTGTTTCTAATGCATAACCCCAAAATGATAGCGGTAAATCTGTAAGTGACATCATAAAACGAACCATATCTAAGAGAGTTCGATTACGACGTTCAGACACACCATTACGCTGTGGTGTTCCCGGCGGTGTCAATTGTGAAAGTATTCCGCATTTCCTTAAATGCTCGCCAAACTCGTAACTTAGATATTCACCTCCACGATCAGAACGTAGAAATTTAATCTTCTTGTTACGTTGATTCTCTACCTCACTTTGAAACTCCTTAAACTTCTCGAAAGTTTCGGACTTATGTTTCATAAAATAGATATATCCATATCTACTCAAGTCATCCGTGAAGGTAAGAACATAACGATAACCACTGCGCGATGCTACACTCATTGGACCACACACATCGGTATGTATGATTTCCAATAAGTCCGTAGCTCGCTCCATTATACCAGAAAATGGAGTCTTAGTCATTTTACCCATCAGACATGCCTCGCATCTTTCAAGTGATTCAAAATCAAGTGATTCAAGAAGTCCATCGGAATGGAGTTTCTTCATACGCTTCACTCCAATGTGACCAAGACGCAGCGATTGCCACATATAGGTCAATTATCGCTGATTTCAAACGTTTAGCCTCAATGTTGTTGATATGTGTATTTCCACTATCGAGATTCAATAAGAATAGACCATCTATCAAAGGTGCATGTGCATAAAACATATTACTCATATAAATCGAACAACCATTATTCTCGGATTTAAACAAGTAACCGTCTCGCAATAAACAAGATCCCGATATAATGTTCATGCTCAACGCAGGCACCAAATAACAATTATTTAAGTATAAAACTAATCCCGATGGTAGATGAAGAGGTAGCGTGCCGACCGCGATCACATCAACCTTTGATCCGTTTCCTACGCGCATCGTCACCTCGTTCTTCACTAGCTTCCGTTTATTCTGCAGCTCTGTTTGAGTTACAAATATGAGCAACCGAACGTATCAAATACCCGAGCACTACTACGAATAATAGTGAGATACACATCAATAACATGTATATCGGATATACCTTTCTTCTTGATGTTGCCGTTCTTCAAATCCGCCAAGTACTTTGGGCAATTCCGCTTCGGTGACCTTCTCCCTTGCGGTAAAAGCACTCAAGATCGGGCTTGTCCAGCCTTGGTCCTCTTAAATCGGTGGCAGCTTTCTTACCACCTTCTTGAAGTGTCCCTTTGCTTAGACTTGCCTTTCTTGAATTTGGTGGTCTTATTGACCATCAACACTTGGTGCTCTTTCTTGATCTCCACTTGCAGATTTTAACATAGCAAATAGTTCGGCAACTCTTTGTTCATGTTACGCATGTTGTAGTTCATCACAAAGTTCTTGTAACTTGGTGGTAGTGATTGGAGGATCTGTAAACCCCAAAGTATTAGGAATCACTATACCCAAGCTTTGAAGTTTATTCGCGTGCCCGGACATTTTAAGCACATGCTCACTTGGAGTGCCCTCTTCCATCTTGCAGTTAAAGAACTTTTCAGAAGCTTCATAACTTTCAATTGCCGCATGAGTCTCAAAGATTAATTTGAGATCCTAGACAATATCATATGGATCTGACTCTTCAAACCTTTTCTGAAGCTCCGATTCTAAACCATACAAGATAGCACACTGAACTAAGGAGTACTGATTCTTCGGAGGTAAACATTCTTTACTTCATCGGTAGCATCATTGCAGTGGGTCACCTAGCGGTGCATCCAGCACATAGGTCAAATTACCGGTTGTGAGGACAATCCTCAAATTGCGGAACCAATCCGCGAAGTTGCTTCCATTGTTTTTCAACTTTTCTTTCTCTAGGAACGCATTAAAATTGATGGTAGGGGCTGCCATTGATCTACAACATATTTGCAATAGTTTAGACTAAGTTTATGACAAATTGAGTTCAAATTAATTAATGAAATTAAACTAGGTGAACTCCCTCAAAACAACATCCCTCACATTGTTTTAGTGATCACGAACCAAATCCACTACATCAACACCGATCATCACGAGAGTTGATATAGTTTTAATGGCGAACAATCATCATGTTCATCATATCTACTATATGATTCATGCTTTACCTTCGCCATCCGTGTTCCCGAGGCCATGTCGTACATGCTAGGCTCGTCAAGATCAAACCTTAGCTACCGCATAAGCAAATCTGGCTTGCTTACGTTGTATTCACCCGCGGAATCAAAGACACCCGATCATCACGTGGTGCTTGAAGACAAGCTTTGGCAACGGTGCATACTAAGGGTGAACACTTTAGAACTTGAAATTTATGTGCATGAGGGATCATCTTATAATGCTACCGTTGTCTACTAAGCAATACAAGATGCATAAAGGATTAACATCACATGCAATTCATAATATGTGATATGATATGGCCTTTCTTCTTTGTGCTTCCGATCTCCATCTTCAAGCACGAACATGATCTCCATCATCAGGCATAGCATCAAGGTCAATGACGCTTCTTCATGGTTGTCGCCCACCAGCTTCAACTATTACAACTACTTTGAATAGACACGCAGGTCTTAACGAAATTAAAGACAACCATATGGCTCGCCGTTGCCAACTTACAATAAGGAACATTGCATACATCAAATATAATCACAATCATGGCCATATCACATCACTGCACACCCCTGCAAAACAAAGTTAGACGCCTCTACTTTCTTTGCATATTTTACGTGGTTTGGGGCTTTCAATAAGTGTCGTTCTAACTTACGAACAAGAACCACAACATTGATACTAGCATTGTTGATCACCCGTTGTAAATTGGATCTTTACTATGCTAGGAGAAAGCAGCACCCATAAAGCCACTTATGCAATACAAGTTGCATGTTAAGCGTGGAGCAAGTCTCATGAACGATGTCATGTAAGGTTAGCCCGGCGCTTCATCCCAACATACCGCAAGATGCAAAGTACGAAAAGCAATCTACAATAAAAGCATCAACGCCCACAATGACCATTGTGTTCTACTCGTCAACAGATCTACATATAGACACGGCTCGATACCCTTGTAGGGGTTCGTAGCATGGAAAACAAAATTTTCTATCGCATACAAACAAACAAGCCAAGATCTATCTACTAGATTGTAGCAACGAGTCGATAGAATAACTCACCCTCGAAGATTCCAAAGTGTTTAACGAGAGCAGATTCTCGTGGATGATGTAGTCGTACTCTTTCCGATCTCAAGATCGCGTAGACGATCCTTCCGGCGCCACGTTCCGGCAGCGCTCCATGATCGGTCACACGTTATTTTCGACGAAAGACCTTCCTCTCCTTGTTCCAGCAGGCGGAGGTTGTAGCACTCTCCTCGCGATTCCTAAAGACAACGGCGTATGGGAGGTAGAGGGAAATCCCAGGCTTCGCCTTAAGCCGGTCGGTATGGTGGAGCTTATGAGAGAGGCTATTAGTGGTCTAGTAATTAGACACACCAATTAGAAGGCTCTAAACCAATTAGAAGGCTCTAAACCGAAATAGCTCTAAACCGGGGTTTAGGTCTAGGGTTTAGTTTAGAGGATAGGAAACTTGTGTGTCTAAGGAGGGGAGCCCTGCCCCTCCTTATATAGGTGGGAGGCCGGCGGCCAAGGGGAGGGAGTGGAGTCCCTCCCCAACTCGGCCTTGAGGTGGGGCGCCGGCTTGGGGAGGAGGGAATCCCTCCCCAACTCGGTTTCCACTTCCTCCTCTTTTCCCACTTCCCAAAATTGCCGTTTGACTTTCAAACTGGCCGTTTGACTTTTCAATTTAGGATTTAAATAAATCCTTTATTTGGGACAGCAAGAACACTTAGTACATGATGCAATCATTCCAATATTTAATGACACATTAAAGTACCCATCCCCCGGAGTCTTGGGACATTCCGGGACCTTCTAGAATGTTCCCGATGAAAACACCGGAACCATTCCCCAACTCCGAAACGGGACTTTCCTTATATGAATCTTATTCTCCGGACCATTCCGGATCTCCTCGTGATATCCCGGATCCCATCCGAGACTCCGAACAACATTCGGTCTCTTTCTCATAATACCATAACTACTCAAAACAACGTCGAATCCTTAAGTGTGTCTCCCTACGGTTCGTGAATTATGCGGACATGATCGAGACACTTCTCCAAACAATAACCAATAGAGGAATCTGGAAATTCATATGGCTCCCACATATTTCTACGATTACTTTGCGATCGAATGAACCACTTACATACGATACCAATTTCCCTTTGTCTCACGATATGTTACTTATCCGAGGTTATGATCGCCGGTATCTCGCATACCTAGTTCAACCTCGTTACTGATAAGTACTCTTTTCTCGTTCCCGTGATATGTGATCCCTTGTGACCCAGTCACATGCTTGCAAGCTAATTGGATGACATTTCACCGAGAGGGCCCAGAGAATATCTATCCGTCATATGGATGGACAAATCCCACTCTTGATCCATGTGTTTCAACCAATACTTTCCGAACACTCAATACCACCTTTATAGCCACCGTTACGGTGGTGTTTGATGACATCAAAGCATCCATCCAGTAAAGGTGATATGCATGATCTCATGGTCGAAGGAATTAGGTTACTATGTATCAGAAAGCATATAGCAATTGAACTATTGAAATGACTTGATCTTTATGCTACGCTTATCTATAGGAGTATGTCCACCATATCATTCTCCTAACGATATGATCTTGTTGTTGATAACATCTCAATGTTCATGATAGGGAAACCACAATCATCAATCAACCAACAAGCTAGTGAAGTATAGAGGCTATACTAGGGACTTCAAATTAAGTTTACAATTCACACAAGTATTAATGTTTCCTTGTTAATACTATTATAGCATGAATATAAACATTTATCATAAACACAAAGATATAATAATAACTATATTTATTATTGCCTCTAGGGCATATCTCCAACAAGGTCAACATACCGATTCCCAAGAAACGCAAGCTCGGACCCAAGACAGTGGATTGTATCTTTCTAGGATATGCTCCACGGAGTGTAGGCTATAGATTTCTAGTGGTTAAATCTGAGGTACCTGATATGCATGTTGATACTATAATGGAATCTCGTGATGCAACATTCTTTGAGAATATTTTTCCTATGAAAGATATGCATAGCATTGGTAGGATTTCTTCTGAAATACTTCCTGAATCTAGTGCATCTATTGAGAATTCTGAACAACCACATGAGGAATTTCTTGAGAAGGATGACGATGAACCTCTCACGAGGAGTAAGAGACAGAGGGTTGCAAAATCCTTTGGTAATGACTTCATCGTGTACCTTGTGGATGATACTCCCAGATCCATTACTGAGGCATATGCATCTCCAGATGCAGATGATTGGAAAGAAGCTGTCCAAAATGAGATGGACTCGATTCTTTCTAATGGAACTTGGGAATTATCAGAACGACCCTATGGTTGTAAACCTGTGGGATGTAAGTGGGTGTTCAAGAAGAAACTAAGGCCTGATGGTACTATTGAGAAGTACAAAGGCGTCTTGTAGCTAAGGGCTACACACGTAAAGAAGGCGAAGATTACTGACACCTATTCAATTGCCGCTAGTGACCACCATTCGAGTACTACTATCCCCGGCTGCCTCTTATGGTCTTCTCGTTCATCAAATGGACGTGAAGATGCTTTCCTAATGGAGAGTTGGAAGAGGAGATCTATATGGATCAGCCGGATGGGTTTGTGGTAAAAGGTGAAGAGACAAAGGTGTGTAAGTTATTAAAATCTTTATATGGCCTGAAACAAGCACCTAAGCAATGGCATGAGAAGTTTGACAGAACTCTACTTTCTGGCTTTGTCATTAATGAGGCTGATAGGTGTGTTTACTATCGTCATGGTGGGGGCGATAGCGTTATATTATGTTTGTATGTGGATGACATTCTGATCTTTGGTACAAACATGAAAGTGATAAATGAGGTCAAGTCTTTCTGTCAAGAGTTTTGATATGAAAGATCTGGAGAGGCGATGTCATTCGAACATCAAGCTTATTAAGAACGAGAATGGGATTACTTTAACACAATCTCATTATGTTGAGAAGGTCTTGAGCCGATTTGGCTTTAATGATGGCAAGACTTCTCCAACACCTTATGATCCCATTTGACATTACGAAGAATAAGAAGGAACCAACAGATCAGCTGAAATATTCACAAGTTGTTGGTTCTCTCATGTACTTAGCGAGCGCCACAAGACCCGATATCTCTTTGCTGTGAGCAAGTTGAGTAGGTTCATGTCTAACCCGGGTATTGATCATTGGCATGCACTTGAAAGGGTCATGCGCTATCTATGTGGTACAATGAGCTATGGGATTCACTATTCAGGGAATCCTGCTGTGCTTGAAGGATATAGTGATTCGAATTGGATCTCTGACGTTGATGAACTCGCCACGGCGGGTATGTGTTTACCCTTGGAGGTGGCGCAGTGTCATGGAGGTCTCAGAGACAAACCATATTGACGAGGTCAACCATGGAAGCAGAACTTATCGCTTTAGACACGACCCTCGCCGAGTCGAATGGCTGCGTGAGCTCTTGATGGACTTGCCTGTGGTTGAGAAACCTGTGCCGGCAATCCTTTTGAATTGTGACAACCAAACTGTTATTGTCAAAGTGAACAATTCTAAGGATAACGCGAAGTCATCAAGACACGTGAAGAGACGTTTGAAATCTGTCAGGAAATTGAGAAACTCCGGAGTAATAACTATTACGTATATTCAAACAGACAAAAACCTGGCAGATCCCTTTACAAAGGGACTATCACGAAATGTGATAGAAAGTGCATCGAGGGAGATGGGGTTGAGACCCATGGATGTCACACCTTAGTGGTAACCCAACCTATGTGATCGGAGATCCCGTGAATTAGGACCTGGGAAGAACAAGCTAGTGGTTTGACTGAGGAGAGTATTTTGTAACCCTCTCTATGTGAAGATGCATGACTCTCATAATCTGTAAGGCAGGTTGGCAACATGCCTTAATGTGTTTCTGTTGGCTTTAATTAGCAAAGATGCCGTCCTACAGGGCATTCTTGAAAGAACACACCTATATGAGCTCGACTGTAAACGTCGCGGTCTATGAGATCTGGGTGATCTCTAGTAAACTCATGAAGAGACCAGGGAGTATGACGCATATGCTCTAACCCGCGGGGTAGGCTACTGACAGCCAAGTACTAGTTATGATTCTGAGCGAAATCTATTGGCACCAAACTTGCAATTCAAGGTTCGTCCATTGTTCAAGTTGTTGATAGACGTAGTTCAAGTTTCTAGGCGGAAGTTCAACTTAAGCCTCTGCTGAAACACTGGTATATAAACAAGTAGCAAGGATTGGCAAATCTTCAAATGGGCATTTGAGATCTGGTGGGGGATTGTTAGAAATAATGGGGCTAATCCATTTAGGCCCATGAGTATTTCAGATTTTCCCTAAATCTCAAAGCCCAAATTTGTGGCAGCCCATATGTGTTTGGGCCCATGTTTGTGGCAGCTCACATGGGAGTGTAGTGGGAGCTAAAGTTTAGTCCCACATGGAAAGTTGGAGGAGAGTTGCACCACCTTATAAGGAGGAGTGTTGCACCACTTTGTAAGTAAGTGGAAATAAGAGAGATACACACGCGCGCTCCTCCTCCGACGCCGCCACTTTCGCCACGCCGCCTCGTCACGCCACGACACAAGGCCCATGGCTGGTTATGGGAATCTCCAGCCGAGCTTTATTTTGCTGCTCAGGAAAATTGATGACGTGTCAAACGGTTAGCTTATTCGGTCGCTCCGGATCGTGGGCTATCAGAAACCAACCGAGGCGTAACGTGGACTCGCCCATGTTCGCCTCCGTTAGGGTTTTCTGAGCCGCTCTATATAAAGTCTTATGCTACCGCCACAACAACCACCGAAAACCAATCTAGGGTTTTGCCATCCTCTCTACTTGTGCCGTCACCGTAGTCTACTCCATCCCGCTTGCCGGCGTGCACCGGCGGACGGGAGAGCAGGTCTCCGGAACCACTCGCCCTTGTGATCCTGCACGGAGAGGCGAATAAGGTTTTGGAAGCGCTGCGATCGCCGAAGTTCTCCATCACGGGTCGCCTTCCATCCAAGTCAGCGGTCTTGCATACCGCCGCTCTTCGCCATCTGCTGCGATCACTCTTCCCCAAAGTTTCTACTACGACAACCGAACGGTACGTGCTACGTGATCCTGTTTGGTTATTCATCATGTTCTGCGAGTACATGTTAGGCTGCTGTTTGTTTCCGATCATCCTGTTGTTTAGTACATCTAGTATGTTCGAGTTACATGAGCTAGTAGCTGGTTTTGTCATGATTTATATTCTGAATTAATCGTGGAAATTATGCCTAATATTCCAACAATCCAAAAACCTTATTGTAGGCAATTTCCTGAATTAACAATGGCTGGTTTTACCGATGCAATCGAGGTCGGATAAGTTTACCGTGTGCACTTTAAGAGGTGGCAAGACAAGGCTGAGCTTTGGTGACCACGATGAAAGTGTTCCACATCAAGAAGGCAAACCCGAGGGAACTATATCCCGACGAGGATCAAGAAGTTCGAGGATGCTAATACTGCCTTTGTGGGATGTATTCGAGCATTCTTGTCGACCGTCTGTGTGATGTGTTTATGCACATAAAAGACGGAAAGGAGCCTGGGATGCAATCGGATGCCAAGTTTGGTGCTGCAGATGCTGGTAGTGAACTGTATATCATGGAGAGCTTTCATGATTTTAAGATGACTAAGGACCTTCCTGTGGTTCAACAAGCTCATGAGATACAAAGGCATTGCCAAGGAGCTCGAACTCCTTAAGTGTACCTTACCCGACAAGTTTGTGGCGGGATGCATTATTGCTAAGTTGCCCCTTCATGGAGGAACTTTGCCACAACTCTCAAACACAAGAGACAGGAGATATCGCTTGAAAACTGATAGCTTCCCTTGATGTTGAGGAGAAGGCTGCTAAGGACACATCGAGAAAGGAGAGGGTCTTGCTATCGCTAACTTTGTGCGTAAAGGCAACCTGAGGCAAGAACAAAGGGAACTTCAAACCCTCCTTTAACAAGCCTCAGAAGACTACAACCTTCAAGAAGAAGAAGACGAACAGGACAAGAGTGAACTGTCTTGTTACACTTGTGGAGAGCCCGCCATTTTCCAAGGACTGTCCGTAACACGCATCAGCAGAGGGAAAAAGGCCAAGATCCAACGTCGTGGACCGCTAGCAATAATGGGGTATGGTAATTTATTTACCGTTCTTTCAGTATTTCAATCACCGTGTTGGTGGCTTGATACGGTGCTAATGTTCATGTGTGCCGACATCTCTATGTTCACTTCTTATCGTGTCGCCGATTCATCCGTCCTAATGGGGAATGGATCACATGCTTCATTTCGTGGTGTTGGCACGGTGGATCTGAAGTTTACTTCCGGAAAGATCGCACCGAGGAACGTCAAGATGTCCCTACTATGAACAAGAATCTCGTTAGTGGCTCCTTCTTTGCGTAGATGGGTTTAAGGTTGTCTTAGAGTCTAATAAAGTCGTTGTTTCGAAACATGGACAATTTATTGGTAAAGGTTATGAGTTCGGAGGCTTGTTCCGATTTTCACTTTCAGAGTTTTGTAATAAATCCGTGAATCATATTTGTGGTGGTGTTAATGATGATACCAGAATTTGGCATTCTCATTTATGTCACATTAATTTTGGTTTGATATCTCGGATGTCCAAAGATGAGTTTAATTCAATTTCACTATTGCCAAAGGTTCTAAGTGCCATAGTTGTGTGCAATCAAAGCAACCTCGAAAGCCTCACAAGGCTGCCGAAGAGAGAAACTTGGCACCTCTAGAACTCATACATTCTGATCTATGCGAGATGAATGGTGTGTTGACAAAAGGTGAAAAGAGATATTTCATGACGTTAATAGATGATGCTACTAAATTTTGCTATGTTTACTTGTTGCAAACTAAAGATGAGGCTTTAGACTACTTTAAAATCTATAAGGCCGAAGTTGAAAATCAACTAGAGAGAAAGATCAAGCGTCTTAGGTCGGATCGTGGTGGTGAGTATTTTCCCAAAATATTTGATGAATTCTGTCAGGAACACGGAATTATTCATGAGAGGACGCCTCCCTACTCGCCCCAATCAAACGGGGTTGCCGAGAGGAAAAACCGCACGCTGACTGACTTGGTGAATTCCATGTTAGCCACTGCTGGTTTATCAAAGGCATGGTGGGGGGAGGCTTTGTTGACTTCATGTCATGTCCTGAATAGAGTTCCTAACAAGAATAAAGAAAAGACCCCTTATGAGGAGTGGGTTGGGAGAAAACCATCACTTTCGTATCTGCGCACTTGGGGGTGTTTGGCGAAGGTCAACATACCGATTCCCAAGAAACGCAAGCTCGGACCCAAGACAGTGGATTGTATCTTTCTAGGATATGCTCCACGGAGTGTAGGCTATAGATTTCTAGTGGTTAAATCTGAGGTACCTGATATGCATGTTGATACTATAATGGAATCTCGTGATGCAACATTCTTTGAGAATATTTTTCCTATGAAAGATATGCATAGCATTGGTAGGATTTCTTCTGAAATACTTCCTGAATCTAGTGCATCTATTGAGAATTCTGAACAACCACATGAGGAATTTCTTGAGAAGGATGACGATGAACCTCTCACGAGGAGTAAGAGACAGAGGGTTGCAAAATCCTTTGGTAATGACTTCATCGTGTACCTTGTGGATGATACTCCCAGATCCATTACTGAGGCATATGCATCTCCTGATGCAGATGATTGGAAAGAAGCTGTCCAAAATGAGATGGACTCGATTCTTTCTAATGGAACTTGGGAATTATCAGAACGACCCTATGGTTGTAAACCTGTGGGATGTAAGTGGGTGTTCAAGAAGAAACTAAGGCCTGATGGTACTATTGAGAAGTACAAGGCGCGTCTTGTAGCTAAGGGCTACACAGAAAGAAGGCGAAGATTACCGACACCTATTCACCGTCGCTAGACCGACCACCATTCGAGTACTACTATCCTCGGTGCCTCTTATGGTCTTCTCGCTCATCAAATGGACGTGAAGACAGCTTTTCCTTAATGGAGAGTTGGAAGAGGAGATCTATATGGATCACGGCCCGGATGGGTTTGTGGTAAAAGGTGAAGAGACAAAGGTGTGTAAGTTATTAAAATCTTGATATGGCCTGAAACAAGCACCTAAGCAATGGCATGAGAAGTTTGACAGAACTCTACTTTCTACTGGCTTTGTCATTAATGAGGCTGATAGGTGTGTTTACTATCGTCATGGTGGGGGCGATAGCGTTATATTATGTTTGTATGTGGATGACATTCTGATCTTTGGTACAAACATGAAAGTGATAAATGAGGTCAAGTCTTTCCTGTCAAAGAGTTTTGATATGAAAGATCTGGGAGAGGCTGATGTCATTCTGAACATCAAGCTTATTAAGAACGAGAATGGGATTACTTTAACACAATCTCATTATGTTGAGAAGGTCTTGAGCCGATTTGGCTTTAATGATGGCAAGACTTCTCCAACACCTTATGATCCCAGTTTGACATTACAAAAGAATAAGAAGGAACCAACAGATCAGCTGAAATATTCACAAGTTGTTGGTTCTCTCATGTACTTAGCGGCGCCACAAGACCCGATATCTCTTTTCTGTGAGCAAGTTGAGTAGGTTCATGTCTAACCCGGGTATTGATCATTGGCATGCACTTGAAAGGGTCATGCGCTATCTATGTGGTACAATGAGCTATGGGATTCACTATTCAGGGAATCCTGCTGTGCTTGAAGGATATAGTGATTCGAATTGGATCTCTGACGTTGATGAACTCTACGCCACGAGCGGGTATGTGTTTACCCTTGGAGGTGGCGCAGTGTCATGGAGGTCTCGTAGACAAACCATATTGACGAGGTCAACCATGGAAGCAGAACTTACTGCTTTAGACACGACCCTTGTTGAGTCGGAATGGCTGCGTGAGCTCTTGATGGACTTGCTCGTGGTTGAGAAACTGCGGCAATCCTTTTGATTTGTGACAACCAATCTGTTATTGTCAAAGTGAATAATTCTAAGGATAACGCGAAGTCATCAAGACACGTGAAGAGACGTTTGAAATCTGTCAGGAAATTGAGAAACTCCGGAGTAATAATCGTTACGTATATTCAAGCAGGACAAAAACCTGGCAGATCCTTTACAAAGGGACTATCACGAAATGTGATAGAAAGTGCATCGAGGGAGATGGGGTTGAGACCCATGGATGTCACACCTTAGTGGTAACCCAACCTATGTGATCGGAGATCCCGTGAATTAGGACCTAGGAAGAACAAGCTAGTGGTTCGACCGAGAGAGTATTTTGTAACCCTCTCTATGTGAAGATGCATGACTCTCATAATCAGAAGGCAGGTTGGCAACATGCCTTAATGTGTTCTGTTGTCTTTAATTAGCAAAGATGCCGTCCCTGAGGGCATTCTTGAAAGAACACACCTATATGAGCTCGACTGTAAACGTCGCGGTCTATGAGATCTGGGTGATCTCTAGTAAACTCATGAAGAGACCAGGGAGTATGACGCATATGCTCCAACCCGCGGGGTAGGCTACTGACAGCCAAGTACTAGTTATGATTCGAGCGAAATCTATTGGCACCAAACTTGCAATTCAAGGTTCGTCCATTGTTCAAGTTGTTGATAGGCGTAGTTCAAGTTTCGGCGGAAGTTCAACTTACAGGTCTCTGCTGAAACCGGTATATAAACAAGTAGCAAGGATTGGCAAATCTTCAAATGGGCATTTGAGATCTGGTGGGGATTGTTAGAAATAATGGGGCTAATCCATTTAGGCCCATGAGTATTTCAGATTTTCCCTAAATCTTAAAGCCCAAATTTGTGGCAGCCCATATGTGTTTGGGCCCATGTTTGTGGCAGCTCACATGGGAGTGTAGTGGGAGCTAAAGTTTAGTCCCACATGGAAAGTTGGAGGAGAGTTGCACCACCTTATAAGGAGGTGTTGCACCACTTTGTAAGTAAGTGGAAATAAGAGAGATACACACGCTCCTCCTCCGACGCCGTCCAGACGCGACGCCGCCTCGTCTCGTCACGTCACAGCGCCTTGGCTGGTTGCGAATCTCACCGAGCCGAGCTTTATTTTGCTGCTCAGGAAAATTGTGACGTGTCAAACGGTTAGCTTATTCGGTCGCTCCGGATCGTACACTATAACCGACCGAGCGTGCGTAACGTGGACTCGGCCACGTTCGCCTCCGTTAGGGTTTCTGAGCCGCTCTATATAAAGTCTTATTGCTACCGCCACAACAACCACGAAAACCAATCTAGGGTTTTGCCATCCTCTCTACTTGTGCCGCCACCGTAGTCTACTCCATCCGCTTGCCGGGCGTGCACCGCGACGGAGAGCAGGTCTCGGAACCACTCGCCCTTGTGATCTGTATGGGAGAGGCGAATAAGGTTTTGGGAAGCGCTCTGCTTGTTGCCGAGTTCTCCATCACGGGTCGCCTTCCATCCAAGTCAGCGGTCTGCATACCGCCGTCTTCGTCATCATCTGCTGCGATCACTCTTCCCTAAAGTTTCTACTACGACAACGAGCAGTCGTGCACGTGATCTGTTTGGTTATTCATCATGTTCTGCGAGTACATGTTAGGTTTGTTTGTTTCCGATCATCCTGTTGTTTAGTACATCTAGTATGTTCGAGTTACATGAGCTAGTAGCTGGTTTTGTCATGATTTATATTCTGGAATTAATCGTGGAAATTATGCCTAATATTCCAACAATCCAAAAACCTTATTGTAGGCAATTTCCTGAATTAACAATGGCTGGTTTTACCGATGCACTGAGGCCGGATAAGTTTACCGGTGTGCACTTTAAGAGGTGGCGATACAAGGCTGAGCTTTGGTGACCACGATGAAAGTGTTCCACATCGATAAAAGGCAAACTGAGGAACTATATCGGCGAGGATCGTAAGAAGTTCGAGGATGCTAATCTGCCTTTGTGGGATGTATTCTGAGCATTCTTGCTGACCGTCTGTGTGATGTGTTTATGCACATAAAAGACGGAAAGGAGCTCTGGGATGCACTGGATGCCAAGTTTGGTGCTGCAGATGCTGGTAGTGAACTGTATATCATGGAGAGCTTTCATGATTTTAAGATGACTAAGGACCTTCCTGTGGTTCAACAAGCTCATGAGATACAGTGCATTGCCAAGGAGCTCGAACTCCTTAAGTGTACCTTACCCGACAAGTTTGTGGCGGGATGCATTATTGCTAAGTTGCCCCCTTCATGGAGGAACTTTGCCACAACTCTCAAACACAAGAGACAGGAGATATCAGTTGAAAATCTGATAGCTTCCCTTGATGTTGAGGAGAAGGCTCGGGCTAAGGACACTACTGAGAAAGGAGAGGGTCTTGCTACTGCTAACTTTGTGCAGAAAGGCAAATCCGTAGGCAAGAACAAAGGGAACTTCAAACCCTCCTTTAACAAGCTGTAAAGACTACAACCTTCAAGAAGATGAAGACGAACAGGGACAAGTGTGTACTGTCTTGTTTCACTTGTGGAGAGCCCGCCATTTTCCAAGGACTGTCGAGCAGACCATTGAGAGGAAAAAGGCCAAGGCATCAACGTCGTGACCGCTAGCAATACTGATGGGTATGGTAATTTATTTACTGTTCTTTCAGTATTTCAATCACCATGTTGGTGGCTTGATACGGTGCTAATGTTCATGTGTGCCGACATCTCTATGTTCACTTCTTATCAGGTCGAGGATTCATCCGTCCTAATGGGGAATGGATCACATGCTTACATCGTGGTGTTGTACGGTGGATCTGAAGTTTACTTCGGAAAGATCGTGCGGTGAGGAACGTCAGCATGTCCCTACTATGAACAAGAATCTCGTTAGTGGCTCCCTTCTTTGCGAGAGATGGGTTTAAGGTTGTCTTAGAGTCTAATAAAGTCGTTGTTTCAAACATGGACAATTTATTGGTAAAGGTTATGAGTTCGGAGGCTTGTTCCGATTTTCACTTTCGAGTTTTGTAATAAATCCGTGAATCATATTTGTGGTGGTGTTAATGATGATACCAGATTTGGCATTCTCGTTTATGTCACATTAATTTTGGTTTGATATCTGGATGTCGGATGAGTTTAATTCAATTTCACTATTGCCAAAGGTTCTAAGTGCCATAGTTGTGTGCAATCAAAGCAACCTCGAAAGCCTCACAAGGTGCCAAGAGAGAAACTTGGCACCTCTAGAACTCATACATTCTGATCTATGAGATGAATGGTGTGTTGACAAAAGGTGAAAAGAGATATTTCATGACGTTAATAGATGATGCTACTAAATTTTGCTATGTTTACTTGTTGCAAACTAAAGATGAGGCTTTAGACTACTTTAAAATCTATAAGGCCGAAGTTGAAAATCAACTAGAGAGAAAGATCAAGCGTCTTAGGTCGGATCGTGGTGGTGAGTATTTTCCCAAAATATTTGATGAATTCTGTCAGGAACACGGAATTATTCATGAGAGGACGCCTCCCTACTACCCCCAATCAAACGGGGTTCGAGAGGAAAAACCGCCTGTTGGTGACTTGGTGAATTCCATGTTAGCCTTGCTGGTTTATCAAAGGCATGGTGGGGAGGCTTTGTTGACTTCATGTCATGTCTGAATAGAGTTCCTAACAAGAATAAAGAAAAGACCCTTATGAGGAGTGGGTTGGGAGAAAACCATCACTTTACGTATTTGCACTTGGGGTGTTTGGCGAAGGTCAACATACCGATTCCCAAGAAACGCAAGCTCGGACCCAAGACAGTGGATTGTATCTTTCTAGGATATGCTCCACGGAGTGTAGGCTATAGATTTCTAGTGGTTAAATCTGAGGTACCTGATATGCATGTTGATACTATAATGGAATCTCGTGATGCAACATTCTTTGAGAATATTTTTCCTATGAAAGATATGCATAGCATTGGTAGGATTTCTTGAAATACTTCACGAATCTAGTGCATCTATTGAGAATTCTGAACAACCACATGAGGAATTTCTTGAGAAGGATGACGATGAACCTCTCACGAGGAGTAAGAGACAGAGGGTTGCAAAATCCTTTGGTAATGACTTCATCGTGTACCTTGTGGATGATACTCCCAGATCCATTACTGAGGCATATGCATCTCCTGATGCAGATGATTGGAACGACGCTGTCCACAATGAGATGGACTCGATTCTTTCTAATGGAACTTGGGAATTATCGTAACGACCCTATGGTTGTAAACACTGTGGGATGTAAGTGGGTGTTCAAGAAGAAACTAAGGCCTGATGGTACTATTGAGAAGTACAAAGGCGTCTTGTAGCTAAGGGCTACACACGAAGAAGGCGAAGATTACTTCGACACCTATTCACCTGTCGCTAGACTGACCACCATTCGAGTACTACTATCCCTGGCTGCCTCTTATGGTCTTCTCGTTCATCAAATGGACGTGAAGACAGCTTTCCTTAATGGAGAGTTGGAAGAGGAGATCTATATGGATCAGCCGGATGGGTTTGTGGTAAAAGGTGAAGAGACAAAGGTGTGTAAGTTATTGAAATCTTTATATGGCTGAAACAAGCACCTAAGCAATGGCATGAGAAGTTTGACAGAACTCTACTTTCTGCTGGCTTTGTCATTAATGAGGCTGATAGGTGTGTTTACTATCGTCATGGTGGGGGCGATAGCGTTATATTATGTTTGTATGTGGATGACATTCTGATCTTTGGTACAAACATGAAAGTGATAAATGAGGTCAAGTCTTTCCTGTCAAAGAGTTTTGATATGAAAGATCTGGGAGAGGCGATGTCATTGAACATCAAGCTTATTAAGAACGAGAATGGGATTACTTTAACACAATCTCATTATGTTGAGAAGGTCTTGAGCCGATTTGGCTTTAATGATGGCAAGACTTCTCCAACACCTTATGATCCCAATTTGACATTATGAAAGAATAAGAAGGAACCAACAGATCAGCTGAAATATTCACAAGTTGTTGGTTCTCTCATGTAGCATGGCGCCACAAGACCCGATATCTCTTTTCTGTGAGCAAGTTGAGTAGGTTCATGTCTAACCCGGTATTGATCATTGGCATGCACTTGAAAGGGTCATGCGCTATCTATGTGGTACAATGAGCTATGGGATTCACTATTCGGGAATCCTGCGTATGAAGGATATAGTGATTGAATTGGATCTCGGCGTTGATGAACTCTACGGCGGGTATGTGTTTACCCTTGGAGGTGGCGCGGTGTCATGGAGGTCTCAGAGACAAACCATATTGACGAGGTCAACCATGGAAGCAGAACTTCTTGCTTTAGACACGACCAACTTTGTTGAGTCGGAATGGCTGCGTGAGCTCTTGATGGACTTGCACGTGGTTGAGAAACTGCGGCAATCCTTTTGAATTGTGACAACCAAACTGTTATTGTCAGTGAACAGTTCTAAGGATAACGCGAAGTCATCAAGACACGTGAAGAGACGTTTGAAATCTGTCAGGAAATTGAGAAACTCCGGAGTAATAACTGTTACGTATATTCAAACAGACAAAAACCTGGCAGATCCCTTTACAAAGGGACTATCACGAAATGTGATAGAAAGTGCATCGAGGGAGATGGGGTTGAGACCCATGGATGTCACACCTTAGTGGTAACCCAACCTATGTGATCGGAGATCCCGTGAATTAGGACCTGGGAAGAACAAGCTAGTGGTTTGACTGAGGAGAGTATTTTGTAACCCTCTCTATGTGAAGATGCATGACTCTCATAATCTGTAAGGCAGGTTGGCAACATGCCTTAATGTGTTTCTGTTGGCTTTAATTAGCAAAGATGCCGTCCTCTGAGGCATTCTTGAAAGAACACACCTATATGAGCTCATTTGAAGCGTCATGGTCTATGAGATCTGGGTGATCTCTAGTAAACTCATGAAGAGACCAGGGAGTATGACGCATATGCTCTAACCCGCGGGGTAGGCTACTGACAGCCAAGTACTAGTTATGATTCTGAGCGAAATCTATTGGCACCAAACTTGCAATTCAAGGTTCGTCCATTGTTCAAGTTGTTGATAGACGAGTTCAAGTTTCTAGGCGGAAGTTCAACTTACAGTCTCTGCTGAAACACTGGTATATAAACAAGTAGCAAGGATTGGCAAATCTTCAAATGGGCATTTGAGATCTGGTGGGGATTGTTAGAAATAATGGGGCTAATCCATTTAGGCCCATGAGTATTCAGATTTTCCTAAATCTCAAAGCCCAAATTTGTGGCAGCCATATGTGTTTGGGCCCATGTTTGTGGCAGCTCACATGGGAGTGTAGTGGGAGCTAAAGTTTAGTCCCACATGGAAAGTTGGAGGAGAGTTGCACCACCTTATAAGGAGGTGTTGCACCACTTTGTAAGTAAGTGGAAATAAGAGATACACACGCTCCTCCTCCGACAGCCGCGCCCTTCATACGCCTTCGCCTCGTCTAAATCACGTCCTGGCCAGCAGCCTTGGGTTATGGAATCTCGCCGAGCCGAGCTTTATTTTGCTGCTCAGGGAAAATTGTGAGGCGTGTCAAGCGGTTAGCTTATTGGTCGCTCCCGGATCGTGGGCTATCAGAATCGAGCGAGCGTGCGTGGACTCGCCCACGTTCGCCTCCGTTAGGTTTCTGAGCCGCTCTATATAAAGTCTTGCGGCTACCGCCACAACCACCGAAAACCAATCTAGGGTTTTGCCATCCTCTCTACTTGTGCCGTCACCGTAGTCTACTCCATCCGCTTGCGGCGTGCGGCGGACGGGAGAGCAGGTCTCGGAACCACTCGCCCTTGTGATCCTGTGCGGGAGAGGCGAATAAGGTTTTGGGAAGCGCTCTGCTTGGCCCGAGTTCTCCATCACGGGTCGTCTTCCATCCAAGTCAGCGGTGCTGCATACCGCCGTCTTCGCCGCCATCTGCTCGATCACTCTTCCCCAAAGTTTCTACTACGACAACCGAACAGTGCGTGCTCGTGATCCTGTTTGGTTATTCATCATGTTCTGCGATTACATGTTAGGCGTCTGTTTGTTTCCGATCATCCTGTTGTTTAGTACATCTAGTATGTTCGAGTTACATGAGCTAGTAGCTGGTTTTGTCATGATTTATATTCTGGAATTAATCGTGGAAATTATGCCTAATATTCCAACAATCCAAAAACCTTATTGTAGGCAATTTCTGAATTAACAATGGCTGGTTTTACCGATGCATCGAGGCGGATAAGTTTACGGTGTGCACTTTAAGAGGTGGCGTACAAGGCTGAGCTTTGGTGACCACGATGAAAGTGTTCCACATCGATAAAGGCAAACTGAGGGAACTATATCGGCGAGGATCGGAAGAAGTTCGAGGATGCTAATCTGTCTTTGTGGGATGTATTACGAGCATTCTTGCTTGGCCGTCTGTGATGTGTTTATGCACATAAAAGACGGAAAGGAGCTCTGTATGCCTTTGGATGCCAAGTTTGGTGCTGCAGATCTGGTAGTGAACTGTATATCATGGAGAGCTTTCATGATTTTAAGATGACAAAGGACCTTCCTGTGGTTCAACAAGCTCATGAGATACAATGCATTGCCAAGGATCTCGAACTCCTTAAGTGTACCTTACCCGACAAGTTTGTGGCGGGATGCATTATGCTAAGTTGCCCCTTCATGGAGGAACTTTGCCACAACTCTCAAACACAAGAGACAGGAGATATCGGTTGAAAATCTGATAGCTTCCCTTGATGTTGAGGAGAAGGCTCGGCTAAGGACACTCTTGAGAAAGGAGAGGGTCTTGCTCGCTAACTTTGTGCAGAAAGGCAAATCCGTAGGCAAGAACAAAGGGAACTTCAAACCCTCCTTTAACAAGCTTGTAAAGACTACAACCTTCAAGAAGAAGAAGACGAACAGAGACAAGAGTGAATTGTCTTGTTACACTTGTGGAGAGCCCGCCATTTTCCAAGGACTGTCGAGCAACGCTTGAGAGGAAAAAGGCCAAGGTATCAACGTCGTGACCGCTAGCAATCTTGATGGGTATGGTAATTTATTTATGTTCTTTCAGTATTTCAATCACCATGTTGGTGGCTTGATACGGTGCTAATGTTCATGTGTGTCTTGACATCTCTATGTTCACTTCTTATCAATCGCCGGATTCATCCGTCCTAATGGGGAATGGATCACATGCTTACATCGTGGTGTTGTACGGTGGATCTGAAGTTTACTTCCGGAAAGATCGTGCGGTGAGGAACGTGCAGCATGTCCCTACTATGAACAAGAATCTCGTTAGTGGCTCCCTTCTTTGCGGAGATGGGTTTAAGGTTGTCTTAGAGTCTAATAAAGTCGTTGTTTCAAACATGGACAATTTATTGGTAAAGGTTATGAGTTCGGAGGCTTGTTCCGATTTTCACTTTCGAGTTTTGTAATAAATCCGTGAATCATATTTGTGGTGGTGTTAATGATGATACCAGTATTTGGCATTCTCGTTTATGTCACATTAATTTTGGTTTGATATCTCGGATGTCCATGAGTTTAATTCGAATTTCACTATTGCCAAAGGTTCTAAGTGCCATAGTTGTGTGCAATCAAAGCAACCTCGAAAGCCTCACAAGGCTGCGAAGAGAAACTTGGCACCTCTAGAACTCATACATTCGATCTATCGAGATGAATGGTGTGTTGACAAAAGGTGAAAAGAGATATTTCATGACGTTAATAGATGATGCTACTAAATTTTGCTATGTTTACTTGTTGCAAACTAAAGATGAGGCTTTAGACTACTTTAAAATCTATAAGGCCGAAGTTGAAAATCAACTAGAGAGAAAGATCAAGCGTCTTAGGTCGGATCGTGGTGGTGAGTATTTTCCCCAAAGATTTGATGAAATCTGTCAGGAAAACGGAATTATTCATGAGAGGACGCCTCCCTACTACCCCCAATCAAACGGGGTTGCCGAGAGGAAAAAACCGCACGCTGACTGACTTGGTGAATTCCATGTTAGTCACTGCTGGTTTATCAAAGGCAGGGTGGGGGAGGATTTGTTGACTTCATGTCATGTCCTGAATAGAGTTCCTATCAAGAATAACGAGAAGACCCCTTATGAGGAGTGGGTTGGGAGAAAACCATCACTTTGATTTATGCGCACTTGGGGTTTTTGTCGAAGGTCAACATAACGATTCCCCAGAAACTCAAGCTCGGACCCAAGACGATGGATTGTATCTTTCTAGGATATGCTCCACGGAGTGTAGGCTATAGATTTCTAGTGGTTAAATCTGAGGTACCTGATATGCATGTTGATACTATAATGGAATCTCGTGATGCAACATTCTTTGAGAATATTTTTCCTATGAAAGATATGCATAGCATTGGTAGGATTTCTTCTGAAATACTTCCTGAATCTAGTGCATCTATTGAGAATTCTGAACAACCACATGAGGAATTTCTTGAGAAGGATGACGATGAACCTCTCACGAGGAGTAAGAGACAGAGGGTTGCAAAATCCTTTGGTAATGACTTCATCGTGTACCTTGTGGATGATACTCCTGGATCCATTATCGAGGCATATGCATCTCCCGATGCAGATGATTGGAAAGAAGCTGTCCAAAATGAGATGGACTCGATTCTTTCTAATGGAACTTGGGAATTATCAGAACGACCCTATGGTTGTAAACCTGTGGGATGTAAGTGGGTGTTCAAGAAGAAACTAAGGCCTGATGGTACTATTGAGAAGTACAAGGCGCGTCTTGTAGCTAAGGGCTACACACAGAAAGAAGGCGAAGATTACTTGACACCTATTCACCGCCGCTAGGACCACCATTCGAGTACTACTATCCCCTGCCTCTTATGGTCTTCTCGTTCATCAAATGGACGTGAATACAGCTTTCCTTAATGGAGAGTTGGAAGAGGAGATCTATATGGATCAGCCGGATGGGTTTGTGGTAAAAGATGAAGAGACAAAGGTGTGTAAGTTATTAAAATCTTTATATGGCCTGAAACAAGCACCTAAGCAATGGCATGAGAAGTTTGACAGAACTCTACTTTCTGCTGGCTTTGTCATTAATGAGGCTGATAGGTGTGTTTACTATCGTCATGGTGGGGCGATAGCGTTATATTATGTTTGTATGTGGATGACATTCGATCTTTGGTACAAACATGAAAGTGATAAATGAGGTCAAGTCTTTCTGTCAAAGAGTTTTGATATGAAAGATCTGGAGAGGCCGATGTCATTCTGAACATCAAGCTTATTAAACGAGAATGGGATTACTTTAACACAATCTCATTATGTTGAGAAGGTCTTGAGCGATTTGGCTTTAATGATGGCAAGACTTCTCCAACACCTTATGATCCCGCTTTGACATTACGAAAGAATAAGAAGGAACCAACAGATCAGCTGAAATATTCACAAGTTGTTGGTTCTCTCATGTACTTAGCGGCGCCATAAGACCCGATATCTCTTTTTTTGTGAGCAAGTTGAGTAGGTTCATGTCTAACCCGGTATTGATCATTGGCATGCACTTGAAAGGGTCATGCTATCTATGTGGTACAATGAGCTATGGGATTCACTATTCGTGGAATCCTGCGTATGAAGGATATAGTGATTGAATTGGATCTCTGATGTTGATGAACTCTACGCCACGAGCGGGTATGTGTTTACCCTTGGAGGTGGCGCAGTGTCATGGAGGTCTCGTAGACAAACCATATTGACGAGGTCAACCATGGGAGCAGAACTTACTGCTTTAGACACACCTTTGTTGAGTCGTAATGGCTGCGTGAGCTCTTGATGGACTTGCTCGTGGTTGAGAAACTGTGAGCAATCCTTTTGAATTGTGACAACCAAACTGTTATTGTCAAAGTGAACAATTCTAAGGATAACGTGAAGTCATCAAGACACGTGAAGAGACGTTTGAAATCTGTCAGAAATTGAGAAACTCGGAGTAATAAGCATTACGTATATTCAAACAGACAAAAACCTGGTAGATCCCTTTACAAAGGGACTATCACGAAATGTGATAGAAAGTGCATCGAGGGAGATGGGGTTGAGACCCATGGATGTCACACCTTAGTGGTAACCCAACCTATGTGATCGGAGATCCCGTGAATTAGGACACAGGAAGAACAAGCTAGTGGTTTGACCGAGGAGTATTTTGTAACCCTCTCTATGTGAAGATGCATGACTCTCATAATCTGTAAGGCAGGTTGGCAACATGCCTTAATGTGTTCTGTTGGCTTTAATTAGCAAAGATGCGTCCTACAGGGCATTCTTGAAAGAACACACCTATATGAGCTCGATCAGAACGTCATGGTCTATGAGATCTGGGTGATCTCTAGTAAACTCATGAAGAGACCAGGGAGTATGACGCATATGCTCTAACCTGAGGGTAGGCTCTTGACAGCCAAGTACTAGTTATGATTACGAGCGAAATCTATTGGCACCAAACTTGCAATTCAAGGTTCGTCCATTGTTCAAGTTGTTGATAGGCGTAGTTCAAGTTTCTAGGCGGAAGTTCAACTTAACAGCCTCTGCTGAAACACCGGTATATAAACAAGTAGCAAGGATTGGCAAATCTTCAAATGGGCATTTGAGATCTGGTGGGGATTGTTAGAAATAATGGGGCTAATCCATTTAGGCCCATGAGTATTTCAGATTTTCCTAAATCTCAAAGCCCAAATTTGTGGCAGCCCATATGTGTTTGGGCCCATGTTTGTGGCAGCTCACATGGGAGTGTAGTGGGAGCTAAAGTTTAGTCCCACATGGAAAGTTGGGGAGAGTTGCACCACCTTATAAGGAGGAGTGTTGCACCACTTTGTAAGTAAGTGGAAATAAGAGAGATACACTGGCGCTCCTCCGACGACGCCGCCGCAGACGCCTTCCTCGCCTCGTCACGTCACGGCTGCAGCCTTGTGGTTGCGGGAATCTCCGAGCCGAGCTTTATTTTGCTGCTCAGAAAATTGATGACGTGTCAAACGGTTAGCTTATTCGGTCGCTCCGGATCGTGGGCTCAGAACCAACCCGAACGTGCGTAACGTGGACTCGCCCACGTTCGCCTCCGTTAGGGTTTCTGAGCGCTCTATATAAAGTCTTGCGCTGCTACCGCCACAACAACCACGAAAACCAATCTAGGGTTTTGCCATCCTCTCTACTTGTGCCGTCACCGTAGTCTACTCCATCCCGCTTGCCGTGCAGTACGACGGAGAGCAGGTCTCGAACCACTCGCCCTTGTGATCCTGTACGGGAGAGGCGAATAAGGTTTTGGGAAGCGCTACTGCGAACGCCGAGTTCTCCATCACGGGTCGCCTTCCATCCAAGTCGGCGGTCTGCATACCGCCGTCTTCGCATCATCTGCTGCGATCACTCTTCCCCAAAGTTTCTACTACGACAACCGAGCAGTGCGTGCTACGTGATCCTGTTTGGTTATTCATCATGTTCTGCGAGTACATGTTAGGCTGCTGTTTGTTTCGATCATCCCGTTGTTTAGTACATCTAGTATGTTCGAGTTACATGAGCTAGTAGCTGGTTTTGTCATGATTTATATTCTGAATTAATCGTGGAAATTATGCCTAATATTCCAACAATCCAAAACCTTATTGTAGGCAATTTCCTGAATTAACAATGGCTGGTTTTACCGATGCACCGAGGCCGGATAAGTTTACCGTGTGCACTTTAAGAGGTGGCGGTACAAGGCTGAGCTTTGGCTGACCACGATGAAAGTGTTCCACATCAAGAAAGGCAAACCCGAGGGAACTATATCTCGACGAGGATCAAGAAGTTCGAGGATGCTAATACTGCCTTTTGTGGGATGTATTCGAGCATTCTTGCCGACCGTCTGCGGTGATGTGTTTATGCACATAAAAGACGGAAAGGAGCTCTGGGATGCCTTTGGATGCCAAGTTTGGTGCCAGATGCTGGTAGTGAATCTGTATATCATGGAGAGCTTTCATGATTTTAAGATGACTAAGGACCTTCCCGTGGTTCAACAAGCTCATGAGATACATTGCATTGCCAAGGAGCTCGAACTCCTTAAGTGTACCTTACCCGACAAGTTTGTGGCGGATGCATTATTGCTAAGTTGCCCCTTCATGGAGGAACTTTGCCACAACTCTCAAACACAAGAGACAGAGATATCGGTTGAAAATCTGATAGCTTCCCTTGATGTTGAGGAGAAGGCTCGGGCTAAGGACACTACCGAGAAAGGAGAGGGTCTTGCTACATCGCTAACTTTGTGCGTAAAGGCAACCAGAGGCAAGAACAAAGGGAACTTCAAACCTCCTTTAACAAGCCTCAGAAGACTACAACCTTCAAGAAGAAGAAGACGAACAGGACAAGAGTGAACTGTCTTGTTACACTTGTGGAGAGCCCGCCATTTTTCCAAGGATCGTCCGTAACGCTGCATCGCAGAGGGAAAAAGGCCAAGACTCCCAACGCCGTGACCGCTAGCAATACGATGGGTATGGTAATTTATTTATCGTTCTTTCAGATTTCAATCACCGTGTTGGTGGCTTGATACGGTGCTAATGTTCATGTGTGTCTTGACATCTCTATGTTCACTTCTTATCGTCGCCGATTCATCCGTCCTAATGGGGAATGGATCACATGCTGCTCGTGGTGTTGGCACGGTGGATCTGAAGTTTACTCGGAAAGATCGGCAAATGAGGAACGGCAAAGATGTCCCTACTATGAACAAGAATCTCGTTAGTGGCTCCTTCTTTGCGAGATGGGTTTAAGGTTGTCTTAGAGTCTAATAAAGTCATTGTTTCAAACATGGACAATTTATTGGTAAAGGTTATGAGTTCGGAGGCTTGTTCCGATTTTCACTTTCGTAGTTTTGTAATAAATCCGTGAATCATATTTGTGGTGGTGTTAATGATGATACCAGATTTTGGCATTCTCGCTTATGTCACATTAATTTTGGTTTGATATCTCGGATGTCCAAAGATGAGTTTAATTCGAATTTCACTATTGCCAAAGGTTCTAAGTGCCATAGTTGTGTGCAATCAAAGCAACCTCGAAAGCCTCACAAGGCTGCCAAGAGAGAAACTTGGCACCTCTAGAACTCATACATTCTGATCTATGAGATGAATGGTGTGTTGACAAAAGGTGAAAAGAGATATTTCATGACGTTAATAGATGATGCTACTAAATTTTGCTATGTTTACTTGTTGCAAACTAAAGATGAGGCTTTAGACTACTTTAAAATCTATAAGGTCAAGTTGAAAATCAACTAGAGAGAAAGATCCGCCTTAGGTCGGATCGTGGTGGTGAGTATTTTCCCAAAATATTTGATGAATTCTGTCAGAACACGGAATTATTCATGAGAGGACGCCTCCTACTCGCCCCAATCAAACGAGGTTGCCGAGAGGAAAAACCGCACGCTGACTGACTTGGTGAATTCCATGTTAGCCACTGCTGGTTTATCAAAGGCATGGTGGGGGGAGGCTTTGTTGACTTCATGTCATGTCCTGAATAGAGTTCCTAACAAGAATAAAGAAAAGACCCCTTATGAGGAGTGGGTTGGGAGAAAACCATCACTTTCAGATTTGGCGCACTTGGGGTGTTTGGCGAAGGTCAACATACCGATTCCCAAGAAACACAAGCTCGGACCCAAGAGTGGATTGTATCTTTCTAGGATATGCTCCACGGAGTGTAGGCTATAGATTTCTAGTGGTTAAACTGAAAATTGATATGCATGTTGATACTATAATGGAATATCGTGATGCAACATTCTTTGAGAATATTTTTACTATGAAAGATATGAATAGCATAGGTAGGATTTCTTCTGAAATACTTCATGAATCTAGTGCATCTATTGAGAATTCTGAACAACCACATGAGGAATTTCTTGAGAAGGATGACGATGAACCTCTCACGAGGAGTAAGAGACAGAGGGTTGCAAAATCCTTTGGTAATGACTTCATCGTGTACCTTGTGGATGATACTCCCAGATCCATTACTGAGGCATATGCATCTCCTGATGCAGATGATTGGAAAGAAGCTGTCCAAAATGAGATGGACTCGATTCTTTCTAATGGAACTTGGGAATTATCAGAACGACCCTATGGTTGTAAACCTATGGGATGTAAGTGGGTGTTCAAGAAGAAACTAAGGCCTGATGGTACTATTGAGAAGTACAAGGCGAGTCTTGTAGCTAAGGGCTACACACAGAAAGAAGGCGAAGATTACTTCGACACCTATTCACCTGTCGCTAGACTGACCAACATTCGAGTACTACTATCCTCGGTCGCTCTTATGGTCTTCTCGTTCATCAAATGGACGTGAAGACAGCTTTCCTTAATGGAGAGTTGGAAGAGGAGATCTATATGGATCAGCCGGATGGGTTTGTGGTAAAAGGTGAAGAGACAAAGGTGTGTAAGTTATTAAAATCTTTATATGGCCTGAAACAAGCACCTAAGCAATGGCATGAGAAGTTTGACAGAACTCTACTTTCTGCTGGCTTTGTCATTAATGAGGCTGATAGGTGTGTTTACTATCGTCATGGTGGGGGCGATAGCATTATATTATGTTTGTATGTGGATGACATTCTGATCTTTGGTACAAACATGAAAGTGATAATGAGGTCAAGTCTTTCACAAAGAGTTTTGATATGAAAGATCTGGGAGAGGCTGATGTCATTCTGAACATCAAGCTTATTAAGAACGAGAATGGGATTACTTTAACACAATCTCATTATGTTGAGAAGGTCTTGAGCCGATTTGGCTTTAATGATGGCAAGACTTCTCCAACACCTTATGATCCCAGTTTGACATTACGAAAGAATAAGAAGGAACCAACAGATCATTGAAATATTCACAAGTTGTTGGTTCTCTCATGTACTTAGCGAAGCGCTACAAGACCCGATATCTCTTTGCTGTGAGCAAGTTGAGTAGGTTCATGTCTAACCCGGTATTGATCATTGGCATGCACTTGAAAGGGTCATGCGCTATCTATGTGGTACAATGAGCTATGGGATTCACTATTCGTGGAATCTCCGTGTTGAAGGATATAGTGATTCAATTGGATCTCGACGTTGATGAACTCTACGCCACGGCGGTATGTGTTTACCCTTGAGGTGGCGCAGTGTCATGGAGGTCTCAGAGACAAACCATATTGACGAGGTCAACCATGGAAGCAGAACTTATCGCTTTAGACGCCCACCGTTGAGTCGAATGGTCGCGTGAGCTCTTGATGGACTTGCTCGTGGTTGAGAAACCTGCCGCAATCCTTTTGAATTGTGACAACCAAACTGTTATTGTCAAAGTGAACAATTCTAAGGATAACGAAGTCATCAAGACACGTGAAGAGACGTTTGAAATCTGTCGAAATTGAGAAACTCCGAGTAATAAGCATTACGTATATTCAAACAGATAAAACCTCGGCAGATCCCTTTACAAAGGGACTATCACGAAATGTGATAGAAAGTGCATCGAGGAGATGGGGTTGAGACCCATGGATGTCACACCTTAGTGGTAACTCCAACCTATGTGATCGGAGATCTCATGAATTAGGACCCGGAAGAACAAGCTAGTGGTTTGACCGAGGAGAGTATTTTGTAACCTCTCTATGTGAAGATGCATGACTCTCATAATCAGAAGGCAGGTTGGCAACATGCCTTAATGTGTTTCTGGCTTTAATTAGCAAAGATGCTGGCCCTACAGGCATTCTTGAAAGAACACACCTATATGAGCTCGATCAGAACGTCATGGTCTATGAGATCCGGGTGATCTCTAGTAAACTCATGAAGAGACCAGGAGTATGACGATATTCTCTAACCCAAGGGGGTAGGCTAATGACACCAAGTACTAGTTATGATTCTGAATAAATCTATTGGCACCAAACTTGCAATTCAAGGTTCGTCCATTGTTCAAGTTGTTGATAGACGTAGTTCAAGTTTCTAGGCGGAAGTTCAACTTAACAGTCTCTGCTGAAACACTGGTATATAAACAAGTAGCAAGGATTGGCAAATCTTCAAATGGGCATTTGAGATCTGGTGGGGTTTGTTAGAAATAATGGGGCTAATCCATTTAGGCCCATGAGTATTTCAGATTTTCCTAAATCTCAAAGCCCAAATTTGTGGCAGCCCATATGTGTTTGGGCCCATGTTTGTGGCAGCTCACATGGGAGTGTAGTGGGAGCTAAAGTTTAGTCCCACATGGAAAGTTGGAGGAGAGTTGCACCACCTTATAAGGAGGAGTGTTGCACCACTTTGTAAGTAAGTGGAAATAAGAGAGATACACACGCGCGCTCCTCCTCCGACGCCGCCGCAAGACACGCCGCCTCGCTCGTCACACGCCACGACGCTGCAGCTACCGCTGGTTATGGGAATCTCAGCCGAGCTTTATTTTGCTGCTCAGAAAATTGATGACGTGTCAAACGGTTAGCTTATTCGGTCGCTCCGGATCGTGGCTATCAGAATCGACCGAACGCGCGTAACGTGGACTCGCCCACGCTCGCCTCCGTTAGGGTTTCTCGAGCCGCTCTATATAAAGTCTTGCGCTGCTACCGCCACAACAACCACCGAAACCAATCTAGGGTTTTGCCATCCTCTACTTGTGCCGCCACCGTAGTCTACTCCATCCCGCTTGCGGCGTGCACCGCGGACGGGAGAGCAGGTCTCCGGAACCACTCGCCTTGTGATCTGACGGGAGAGGGCGAATAAGGTTTTGGGAAGCGCTACTGACCGCCGAAGTTCTCCATCACGGGTCGTCTTCCATCCAAGTCAGGCGGTGCTGCATACCGCCGTCTTCGTCGCCATCTGCTGCGATCACTCTTCCCCAAAGTTTCTCTATGTGTGTGTTGACATCTCTATGTTCATGTGTGTGCTGACATCTCTATGTTCACTTCTTATCAGGTCGCTCGGGATTCATCCGTCCTAATGGGGAATGGATCACATGCTTCTGTTCGTGGTGTTGGCACGGTGGATCTGAAGTTTACTTCCAGAAAGATCGTGCACCGAGGAACGCAAAGATGTCCCTACTATGAACAAGAATCTCGTTAGTGGCTCCCTTCTTTGCAGAGATGGGTTTAAGGTTGTCTTAGAGTCTAATAAAGTCGTTGTTTCGAAACATGGACAATTTATTGGTAAAGGTTATGAGTTCGGAGGCTTGTTCCGATTTTCACTTTCAGAGTTTTGTAATAAATCCGTGAATCATATTTGTGGTGGTGTTAATGATGATACCAGTATTTGGCATTCTCGTTTATGTCACATTAATTTTGGTTTGATATCTCGGATGTCCAGCATGAGTTTAATTCCGAATTTCACTATTGCCAAAGGTTCTAAGTGCCATAGTTGTGTGCAATCAAAGCAACCTCGAAAGCCTCACAAGGCTGCCGAAGAGAGAAACTTGGCACCTCTAGAACTCATACATTCTGATCTATGCGAGATGAATGGTGTGTTGACAAAAGGTGAAAAGAGATATTTCATGACGTTAATAGATGATGCTACTAAATTTTGCTATGTTTACTTGTTGCAAACTAAAGATGAGGCTTTAGACTACTTTAAAATCTATAAGGCCGAAGTTGAAAATCAACTAGAGAGAAAGATCAAGCGCCTTAGGTCGGATCGTGGTGGTGAGTATTTTCCCAAAATATTTGATGAATTCTGTCAGGAACACGGAATTATTCATGAGAGGACGCCTCCCTACTCGCCCCAATCAAACGGGGTTGCCGAGAGGAAAACCGCATCCGACCGACTTGGTGAATTCCATGTTAGCCACCGCTGGTTTATCAAAGGCATGGTGGGGAGGCTTTGTTGACTTCATGTCATGTCCTGAATAGAGTTCCTAACAAGAATAAAGAAAAGACCCTTATGAGGAGTGGGTTGGGAGAAAACCATCACTTTCGTATTTGCACTTGGGGTGTTTGGCGAAGGTCAACATACCGATTCCCAAGAAACGCAAGCTCGGACCCAAGACAGTGGATTGTATCTTTCTAGGATATGCTCCACAGAGTGTAGGCTATAGATTTCTAGTGGTTAAATCTGAGGTACCTGATATGCATGTTGATACTATAATGGAATCTCGTGATGCAACATTCTTTGAGAATATTTTTCCTATGAAAGATATGCATAGCATTGGTAGGATTTCTTCTGAAATACTTCCTGAATCTAGTGCATCTATTGAGAATTCTGAACAACCACATGAGGAATTTCTTGAGAAGGATGACGATGAACCTCTCACGAGGAGTAAGAGACAGAGGGTTGCAAAATCCTTTGGTAATGACTTCATCGTGTACCTTGTGGATGATACTCCCAGATCCATTATTGAGGCATATGCATCTCCAGATGCATGATTGGAAAGAAGCTGTCCAAAATGAGATGGACTCGATTCTTTCTAATGGAACTTGGGAATTATCAGAACGACCCTATGGTTGTAAACCTATGGGATGTAAGTGGGTGTTCAAGAAGAAACTAAGGCCTGATGGTACTATTGAGAAGTACAAGGCGCGTCTTGTAGCTAAGGGCTACACACAGAAAGAAGGCGAAGATTACTTCGACACCTATTCACCTGTCGCTAGACTGACCACCATTCGAGTACTACTATCCCTGGCTGCCTCTTATGGTCTTCTCGTTCATCAAATGGACGTGAAGACAGCTTTCCTTAATGGAGAGTTGGAAGAGGAGATCTATATGGATCAGCCGGATAGGTTTGTGGTAAAAGGTGAAGAGACAAAGGTGTGTAAGTTATTAAAATCTTTATATGGCCTGAAACAAGCACCTAAGCAATGGCATGAGAAGTTTGATGAACTCTACTTTCTGGCTTTGTCATTAATGAGGCTGATAGGTGTGTTTACTATCGCCATGGTGGGGGCGATAGCGTTATATTATGTTTGTATGTGGATGACATTCTGATCTTTGGTACAAACATGAAAGTGATAAATGAGGTCAAGTCTTTCCTGTCAAAGAGTTTTGATATGAAAGATCTGGGAGAGGCTGATGTCATTCTGAACATCAAGCTTATTAAGAACGAGAATGGGATTACTTTAACACAATCTCATTATGTTGAGATGGTCTTGAGCCGATTTGGCTTTAATGATGGCAAGACTTCTCCAACACCTTATGATCCCAGTTTGACATTACAAAAGAATAAGAAGGAACCAACAGATCAGCTGAAATATTCACAAGTTGTTGGTTCTCTCATGTACTTAGCGAGCTACAAGACCCGATATCTCTTTGCTGTGAGCAAGTTGAGTAGGTTCATGTCTAACCCGGTATTGATCATTGGCATGCACTTGAAAGGGTCATGCGCTATCTATGTGGTACAATGAGCTATGGGATTCACTATTCGTGGAATCTGCTTGCTTGAAGGATATAGTGATTCAATTGGATCTGACGTTGATGAACTCTACGCCACGAGCGGGTATGTGTTTACCCTTGGAGGTGGCGCAGTGTCATGGAGGTCTCGTAGACAAACCATATTGACGAGGTCAACCATGGAAGCAGAACTTACTGCTTTAGACACACCATCGTTGAGTCGGAATGGCTGCGTGAGCTCTTGATGGACTTGCTCGTGGTTGAGAAACTGCCGCAATCCTTTTGAATTGTGACAACCAAACTGTTATTGTCAAAGTGAACAATTCTAAGGATAACGAAGTCATCAAGACACGTGAAGAGACGTTTGAAATCTGTCAGAAATTGAGAAACTCCGGAGTAATAATCTACGTATATTCAAGCATAAAAACCTGGCAGATCCTTTACAAAGGGACTATCACGAAATGTGATAGAAAGTGCATCGAGGAGATGGGGTTGAGACCCATGGATGTCACACCTTAGTGGTAACCCAACCTATGTGATCGGAGATCCCATGAATTAGGACCGGAAGAACAAGCTAGTGGTTTGGTCGAGGAGAGTATTTTGTAACCCTCTCTATGTGAAGATGCATGACTCTCATAATCTGTAAGGCAGGTTGGCAACATGCCTTAATGTGTTTCGTTGGCTTTAATTAGCAAAGATGCCGCCCTACTGGCATTCTTGAAAGAACACACCTATATGAGCTCGATCAGAACGTCATGGTCTATGAGATCTGGGTGATCTCTAGTAAACTCATGAAGAGACCAGGAGTATGACGATATGCTCTAACCCATGGGTAGGCTAATGACAGCCAAGTACTAGTTATGATTCTCAGTGAAATCTATTGGCACCAAACTTGCAATTCAAGGTTCGCCCATTGTTCAAGTTGTTGATAGGCGTAGTTCAAGTTTCTAGGCGGAAGTTCAACTTAATCTCTCTGAAACACCGGTATATAAACAAGTAGCAAGGATTGGCAAATCTTCAAATGGGCATTTGAGATCTGGTGGGGATAGTTAGAAATAATGGGGCTAATCCATTTAGGCCCATGATTATTTCAGATTTTCACTAAATCTCAAAGCCCAAATTTATGGCAGCCCATATGTGTTTGGGCCCATGTTTGTGGCAGCTCACATGGGAGTGTAGTCCGAGCGAAAGTTTAGTCCCACATGAAAAGTTTGAGGAGAGATGCACCACCATATCAGGAGGAGTGTGGCACCACTTTGTAAGTAAGTGGAAATAAGAGATACACACGCTCCTCCTCCGACGATGCCGCCCTTCGCCGTCCACAAGGCTGCGGCCATGGTTATGGGAATCTCGCCAAGCCGAGCTTTATTTTGCTGCTCAGGAAAATTGACAGACGTGTCAAACGGTTAGCTTATTCGGGTCGCTCCCGGATCGTGGGCTACTGTAACCGACCCGAACGTGCGTAACGTGGACTCGGCCCACGTTCGCCTCCGTTAGGGTTTCCTGAGCCGCTCTATATAAAGTCTTGCGCGGCTACCGCCACAACAACTACCGAAAACCAATATAGGGTTTTGCCATCCTCTCTACTTGTGCCACACCGTAGTCTACTCCATCCCGCTTGCCGGGCGTGCACCGCGGACGGGAGAGCAGGTCTCGGAACCACTCGCCTTGTGATCCCAGACGGAGAGGCGAATAAGGTTTTGGGAAGCGCTCGCGATCGCCGAAGTTCTCCATCACGGGTCGCCTCTTCCATCCAAGTCAGCGGTCTGCGCATACCGCCTTCGCCGCCATCCGCTGCGATCACTCTTCCCCAAAGTTTCTACTACGACAACCGAGCAGTGCGTGCTACGTGATCCTGTTTGGTTATTCATCATGTTCTCGAGTACATGTTAGGCTGCTATTTGTTTCCGATCATCCTGTTGTTTAGTACATCTAGTATGTTCGAGTTACATGAGCTAGTAGCTGGTTTTGTCATGATTTATATTCTGGAATTAATCGTGGAAATTATGCCTAATATTCCAACAATCCAAAAACCTTATTGTAGGCAATTCCTGAATTAACAATGGCTGGTTTTACCGATGCACTGAGGCCGGATAAGTTTACCGGTGTGCACTTTAAGAGGTGGCGACAAGGCTGAGCTTTGGTGACCACGATGAAAGTGTTCCACATCAAGAAGGCAAACTGAGGGAACTATATCGGCGAGGATCGGAAGAAGTTCGAGGATGCTAATCTGTCTTTGTGGGATGTATTCGAGCATTCTTCGACCGTCGTGTGATGTGTTTATGCACATAAAAGACGGAAAGGAGCTCGGGATGCACCGGATGCCAAGTTTGGTGCTGCAGATGCTGGTAGTGAACTCAGATATCATGGAGAGCTTTCATGATTTTAAGATGACTAAGGACCTTCTGTGGTTCAACAAGCTCATGAGATACGATTGCATTGCCAAGGAGCTCGAACTCCTTAAGTGTACCTTACCCGACAAGTTTGTGGCGGGATGCATTATTGCTAAGTTGCCCCTTCATGGAGGAACTTTGCCACAACTCTCAAACACAAGAGACAGGAGATATCGGTTGAAAATCTGATAGCTTCCCTTGATGTTGAGGAGAAGGCTCGGCTAAGGACACTCTGAGAAAGGAGAGGGTCTTGCATCTGCTAACTTTGTGCGTAAAGGAAAATCCGAGGCAAGAACAAAGGGAACTTCAAACCCTCCTTTAACAAGCTCAGAAAGACTACAACCTTCAAGAAGAAGAAGACGAACAGGGACAAGAGTGAACTGTCTTGTTACACTTGTGGAGAGCCCGCCATTTTTCCAAGGACTGTCGTAACGCGCAGCATGAGAGGGAAAAGGCCAAGAGGTCAACGTCGTGACCGCTAGCAATACTGATGGGTATGGTAATTTATTTATGTTCTTTCAGTATTTCAATCACCGTGTTGGTGGCTTGATACGGTGCTAATGTTCATGTGTGTCGACATCTCTATGTTCACTTCTTATCAGGTCGCCGATTCATCCGTCCTAATGGGAATGGATCACATGCTTCGCTCGTGGTGTTGGTACGGTGGATCTGAAGTTTACTTCCGGAAAGATCGTGCGGTGAGGAACGTGCACATGTCCCTACTATGAACAAGAATCTCGTTAGTGGCTCCCTTCTTTGCGTAGATGGGTTTAAGGTTGTCTTAGAGTCTAATAAAGTCATTGTTTCAAACATGGACAATTTATTGGTAAAGGTTATGAGTGGAGGCTTGTTCCGATTTTCACTTTCGAGTTTTGTAATAAATCCGTGAATCATATTTGTGGTGGTGTTAATGATGATACCAGATTTGGCATTCTCGTTTATGTCACATTAATTTTGGTTTGATATCTCGGATGTCCAAAGATGAGTTTAATTCGAATTTCACTATTGCCAAAGGTTCTAAGTGCCATAGTTGTGCAATCAAAGCAACCTCGAAAGCCTCACAAGGCTGCCGAAGAGAGAAACTTGGCACCTCTAGAACTCATACATTCTGATCTATGCGAGATGAATGGTGTGTTGACAAAAGGTGAAAAGAGATATTTCATGACGTTAATAGATGATGCTACTAAATTTTGCTATGTTTACTTGTTGCAAACTAAAGATGAGGCTTTAGACTACTTTAAAATCTATAAGGCCGAAGTTGAAAATCAACTAGAGAGAAAGATCAAGCGTCTTAGGTCGGATCGTGGTGGTGAGTATTTTCCCAAAATATTTGATGAATTCTGTCAGGAACACGGAATTATTCATGAGAGGACGCCTCCCTACTCGCCCCAATCAAACGGGGTTGCCGAGAGGAAAAACCGCACGCTGACTGACTTGGTGAATTCCATGTTAGCCACTGCTGGTTTATCAAAGGCATGGTGGGGGGAGGCTTTGTTGACTTCATGTCATGTCCTGAATAGAGTTCCTAACAAGAATAAAGAAAAGACCCCTTATGAGGAGTGGGTTGGGAGAAAACCATCACTTTCGTATTTGCGCACTTGGGGGTGTTTGGCGAAGGTCAACATACCGATTCCCAAGAAACGCAAGCTCGGACCCAAGACAGTGGATTGTATCTTTCTAGGATATGCTCCACGGAGTGTAGGCTATAGATTTCTAGTGGTTAAATCTGAGGTACCTGATATGCATGTTGATACTATAATGGAATCTCGTGATGCAACATTCTTTGAGAATATTTTTCCTATGAAAGATATGCATAGCATTGGTAGGATTTCTTAAATACTTCAATCTAGTGCATCTATTGAGAATTCTGAACAACCACATGAGGAATTTCTTGAGAAGGATGACGATGAACCTCACGAGGAGTAAGCGATAGAGGGTTGCAAAATCCTTTGGTAATGACTTCATCGTGTACCTTGTGGATGATACTCCCAGATCCATTACTGAGGCATATGCATCTCCTGATGCAGATGATTGGAAAGAAGCTGTCCAAAATGAGATGGACTCGATTCTTTCTAATGGAACTTGGGAATTATCAGAACGACCCTATGGTTGTAAACCTGTGGGATGTAAGTGGGTGTTCAAGAAGAAACTAAGGCCTGATGGTACTATTGAGAAGTACAAGGCGCGTCTTGTAGCTAAGGGCTACACGTAGAAGAAGGCGAAGATTACTTGACACCTATTCACCGTCGCTAGGATGACCACCATTCGAGTACTACTATCCCGGTTGCCTCTTATGGTCTTCTCGCTCATCAAATGGACGTGAAGACAGCTTTCCTAATGGAGAGTTGGAAGAGGAGATGTATATGGATCAGCCGGATGGGTTTTTGGTAAAGGTGAAGAGACAAAGGTGTGAAAGTTATTAAAATCTTTATATGGCCTGAAACAAACACCTAAGCAATGGCGTGAGAAGTTTGACAAAACCCTACTTTCTGCTGGCTTTGTCATTAATGAGGCCGATAGGTGTGTTTACTATCGTCATGGTGGGCGATAGCGTTATATTATGTTTGTATGTGGATGACATTCTGATCTTTGGTACAAACATGAAAGTGATAAATGAGGTCAAGTCTTTCCTGTCAAAGAGTTTTGATATGAAAGATCTGGGAGAGGCTGATGTCATTCTGAACATCAAGCTTATTAAGAACGAGAATGGGATTACTTTAACACAATCTCATTATGTTGAGAAGGTCTTGAGCCGATTTGGCTTTAATGATGGCAAGACTTCTCCAACACCTTATGATCCCATTTGACATTACGAAGAATAAGAAGGAATCAACAGATCAGCTGAAATATTCACAAGTTGTTGGTTCTCTCATGTACTTAGCGGCGCCATAAGACCCGATATCTCTTTTGCTGTGAGCAAGTTGAGTAGGTTCATGTCTAACCCGGGTATTGATCATTGGCATGCACTTGAAAGGGTCATGCGCTATCTATGTGGTACAATGAGCTATGGGATTCACTATTCAGGGAATCCTGCTGTGCTTGAAGGATATAGTGATTCGAATTGGATCTCTGACGTTGATGAACTCTACGCCACGAGCGGGTATGTGTTTACCCTTGGAGGTGGCGCAGTGTCATGGAGGTCTCGTAGACAAACCATATTGACGAGGTCAACCATGGAAGCAGAACTTACTGCTTTAGACACCCACCGTTGAGTCGTAATGGCTGCGTGAGCTCTTGATGGACTTGCGTGGTTGAGAAACTGTGCGGCAATCCTTTTGAATTGTGACAACCAAACTGTTTGTCAAAGTGAACAATTCTAAGGATAACACGAAGTCATCAAGACACGTGAAGAGACGTTTGAAATCTGTCAGGAAATTGAGAAACTCCGGAGTAATAACTGTTACGTATATTCAAACAGACAAAAACCTGGCAGATCCCTTTACAAGGGACTATCACGAAATGTGATAGAAAGTGCATCGAGGGAGATGGGGTTGAGACCCATGGATGTCACACCTTAGTGGTAACCCAACCTATGTGATCGGAGATCCCGTGAATTAGGACCTGGGAAGAACAAGCTAGTGGTTTGACTGAGGAGAGTATTTTGTAACCCTCTCTATGTGAAGATGCATGACTCTCATAATCTGTAAGGCAGGTTGGCAACATGCCTTAATGTGTTTCTGTTGGCTTTAATTAGCAAAGATGCCGTCCTACAGGGCATTCTTGAAAGAACACACCTATATGAGCTCGACTGTAAACGTCGCGGTCTATGAGATCTGGGTGATCTCTAGTAAACTCATGAAGAGACCAGGGAGTATGACGCATATGCTCTAACTCGGGGTAGGCTACCATGTACCAAGTACTAGTTATGATTCTAAGCGAAATCTATTGGCACCAAACTTGCAATTCAAGGTTCGTCCATTGTTCAAGTTGTTGATAGACGTAGTTCAAGTTTCTAGGCGGAAGTTCAACTTAATACTCTGCTGAAACACTGGTATATAAACAAGTAGCAAGGATTGGCAAATCTTCAAATGGGCATTTGAGATCTGGTGGGGGATTGTTAGAAATAATGGGGCTAATCCATTTAGGCCCATGAGTATTTCAGATTTTCCCTAAATCTCAAAGCCCAAATTTGTGGCGCCCATATGTGTTTGGGCCCATGTTTGTGGCAGCTCACATGGGAGTGTAGGAGCTAAAGTTTAGTCCCACATGGAAAGTTGGAGGAGAGTTGCACCACCTTATAAGGAGGAGTGTTGCACCACTTTGTAAGTAAGTGGAAATAAGAGATACACACTGCCACGACGCTACCGCTGGTTGCGAGGAATCTCGCCAGCCGAGCTTTATTTTGCTGCTCAGAAAATTGATGACGTGTCAAACGGTTAGCTTATTCGGTCGCTTAACGTGCGTAACGTGGACTCGCCCACGTTCGCCTCCGTTAGGGTTTCTGAGCTCTATATAAAGTCTTGCGCTTACCGCCACAACAACCACCGAAAACCAATCTAGGGTTTTGCCATCCTCTACTTGTGCCACCGTAGTCTACTCCATCCCGCTTGCGGCGTGCACCGGACGGAGAGCAGGTCTCGGAACCACTCGCCTTGTGATCCTGTCACGGGAGAGGGCGAATAAGGTTTTGGGAAGCGCTACTGAATCGCCGAAGTTCTCCATCACGGGTCGTCTTCCATCCAAGTCAGCGGTACTGCATACCGCCTTCGCCGCCATCTGCTGCGATCACTCTTCCCCAAAGTTTCTACGACAACCGAACAGACGTGCACGTGATCCTGTTTGGTTATTCATCATGTTCTGCGAGTACATGTTAGGTGCTGTTTGTTTCCGATCATCCTGTTGTTTAGTACATCTAGTATGTTCGAGTTACATGAGCTAGTAGCTGGTTTTGTCATGATTTATATTCTGAATTAATCGTGGAAATTATGCCTAATATTCCAACAATCCAAAAACCTTATTGTAGGCAATTTCTGAATTAACAATGGCTGGTTTTACTGATGTAATCGAGGCGGATAAGTTTACCGCAGTGCACTTTAAGAGGTGGCGACAAGGCTGAGCTTTGGTGACCACGATGAAAGTGTTCCACATCAAGAAAGGCAAACCCGAGGGAACTATATCCGACGAGGATCAAGAAGTTCGAGGATGCTAATACTGCCTTTGTGGGATGTATTCGAGCATTCTTTGACCGTCTGTGTGATGTGTTTATGCACATAAAAGACGGAAAGGAGCCATAGGATGCACTGGATGCCAAGTTGGGTGCTGCAGATGCTGGCAGAGAACTGTATAACATGGAGAGCTTTCATGATTTTAAGATGACTAAGGACCTTCCTGTGGTTCAACAAGCTCATGAGATACGGTATTGCCAAGGAGCTCGAACTCCTTAAGTGTACCTTACCCGACAAGTTTGTGGCGGGATGCATTATTGCTAAGTTGCCCCTTCATGGAGGAACTTTGCCACAACTCTCAAACACAAGAGATGGGGAGATATCTTGAAAATCTGATAGCTTCCCTTGATGTTGAGGAGAAGGCTCGGGCTAAGGACACTTGAGAAAGGAGAGGGTCTTGCTACTTTGCTAACTTTGTGCGTAAAGGCAAATCCAGAGGCAAGAACAAAGGAACTTCAAACCCTCCTTTAACAAGCACTCAGAAGACTACAACCTTCAAGAAGAAGAAGACGAACAGGACAAGAGTGAACTGTCTTGTTACACTTGTGGAGAGCCCGCCATTTTCCAAGGACTGTCCGCAACGCTGCAGATCATGAGAGGGAAAAAGGCCAAGATCATAACGCCGTCGTGACCGCTTAGCAATCTGATGGGTATGGTAATTTATTTGTTCTTTCAGATTTCAATCACCGTGTTGGTGGCTTGATACGGTGCTAATGTTCATGTGTGTGCCGACATCTCTATGTTCACTTCTTATCGTGTCGCCGATTCATCCGCCCTAATGGGGAATGGATCACATGCTTACATGCAGTGGTGTTGGTACGGTGGATCTGAAGTTTACTTCGGAAAGATCGCGGTAATGAGGAACGCAACATGTCCCTACTATGAACAAGAATCTCGTTAGTGGCTCCTTCTTTGCGAGATGGGTTTAAGGTTGTCTTAGAGTCTAATAAAGTCGTTGTTTCGAAACATGGACAATTTATTGGTAAAGGTTATGAGTTCGGAGGCTTGTTCCGATTTTCACTTTCAGAGTTTTGTAATAAATCCGTGAATCATATTTGTGGTGGTGTTAATGATGATACCAGATTTTGGCATTCTCGCTTATGTCACATTAATTTTGGTTTGATATCTCGGATGTCCAAAGATGAGTTTAATTCAATTTCACTATTGCCAAAGGTTCTAAGTGCCATAGTTGTGTGCAATCAAAGCAACCTCGAAAGCCTCACAAGGTCAGCCAAGAGAGAAACTTGGCACCTCTAGAACTCATACATTCTGATCTATGAGATGAATGGTGTGTTGACAAAAGGTGAAAAGAGATATTTCATGACGTTAATAGATGATGCTACTAAATTTTGCTATGTTTACTTGTTGCAAACTAAAGATGAGGCTTTAGACTACTTTAAAATCTATAAGGCCGAAGTTGAAAATCAACTAGAGAGAAAGATCAAGCGTCTTAGGTCGGATCGTGGTGGTGAGTATTTTCCCAAAATATTTGATGAATTGTCAGAACACGGAATTATTCATGAGAGGACGCCTCCTACTCCCCAATCAAACGGGGTTGCCGAGAGGAAAACCGCACGACCGACTTGGTGAATTCCATGTTAGCCACGCTGGTTTATCAAAGGCATGGTGGGGAGGCTTTGTTGACTTCATGTCATGTCCTGAATAGAGTTCCTAACAAGAATAAAGAAAAGACCCCTTATGAGGAGTGGTTGGGAGAAAACCATCACTTCGTATTTCGCACTTGGGGGTGTTTGGCGAAGGTCAACATACCGATCCCCAAGAAACGCAAGCTCGGACCCAAGACAGTGGATTGTATCTTTCTAGGATATGCTCCACGGAGTGTAGGCTATAGATTTCTAGTGGTTAAATCTGAGGTACCTGATATGCATGTTGATACTATAATGGAATCTCGTGATGCAACATTCTTTGAGAATATTTTTCCTATGAAAGATATGCATAGCATTGGTAGGATTTCTTGAAATACTTCCGAATCTAGTGCATCTATTGAGAATTCGAACAACCACATGAGGAATTTCTTGAGAAGGATGACGATGAACCTCTCACGAGGAGTAAGAGATGAGGGTTGCAAAATCCTTTGGTAATGACTTCATCGTACCTTGTGGATGATACTCCTGATCCATTATCGAGGCATATGCATCTCCAGATGCAGATGATTGGAAAGAAGCTGTCCAAAATGAGATGGACTCGATTCTTTCTAATGGAACTTGGGAATTATCAGAATGACCCTATGGTTGTAAACCTGTGGGATGTAAGTGGGTGTTCAAGAAGAAACTAAGGCCTGATGGTACTATTGAGAAGTACAAGGCGCGTCTTGTAGCTAAGGGCTACACACGAAAGAAGGCGAAGATTACCGACACCTATTCACTGTCGCTAGACGACCACCATTCGAGTACTACTATCACGTCGCCTCTTATGGTCTTCTCGTTCATCAAATGGACGTGAAGACAGCTTTCCTTAATGGAGAGTTGGAAGAGGAGATCTATATGGATCAGCCGGATGGGTTTGTGGTAAAAGGTGAAGAGACAAAGGTGTGTAAGTTATTAAAATCTTTATATGGCTCAAACAAGCACCTAAGCAATGGCATGAGAAGTTTGATAACTCTACTTTCACGCTGGCTTTGTCATTAATGAGGCCGATAGGTGTGTTTACTATCGTCATGGTGGGGGCGATAGCGTTATATTATGTTTGTATGTGGATGACATTCTGATCTTTGGTACAAACATGAAAGTGATAAATGAGGTCAAGTCTTTCCTGTCAAAGAGTTTTGATATGAAAGATCTGGGAGAGGCTGATGTCATTCAACATCAAGCTTATTAAGAACGAGAATGGGATTACTTTAACACAATCTCATTATGTTGAGAAGGTCTTGAGCCGATTTGGCTTTAATGATGGCAAGACTTCTCCAACACCTTATGATCCCGCTTTGACATTACGAAGAATAAGAAGGAATCAACAGATCAGCTGAAATATTCACAAGTTGTTGGTTCTCTCATGTACTTAGCGAGCGCTAAGACCCGATATCTCTTTTCTGTGAGCAAGTTGAGTAGGTTCATGTCTAACCCGGTATTGATCATTGGCATGCACTTGAAAGGGTCATGCGCTATCTATGTGGTACAATGAGCTATGGGATTCACTATTCGGGAATCCGTGCTTGAAGGATATAGTGATTCAATTGGATCTCTGACGTTGATGAACTCTACGCCACGAGCGGGTATGTGTTTACCCTTGGAGGTGGCGCAGTGTCATGGAGGTCTCGTAGACAAACCATATTGACGAGGTCAACCATGGAAGCAGAACTTATCGCTTTAGACACGCCCACCGTTGAGTCGAATGGCTGCGTGAGCTCTTGATGGACTTGCACGTGGTTGAGAAACTGTCGGCAATCCTTTTGAATTGTGACAACCAAACTGTTATTGTCAAAGTGAACAATTCTAAGGATAACGAAGTCATCAAGACACGTGAAGAGACGTTTGAAATCTGTCAGAAATTGAGAAACTCGAGTAATAAGCTACGTATATTCAAGCATAAAAACCTGGCAGATCCTTTACAAAGGGACTATCACGAAATGTGATAGAAAGTGCATCGAGGGAGATGGGGTTGAGACCCATGGATGTGACACCTTAGTGGTAACCCAACCTATGTGATCGGAGATCCCGTGAATTAGGACCTGGGAAGAACAAGCTAGTGGTTTGACTGAGGAGAGTATTTTGTAACCCTCTCTATGTGAAGATGCATGACTCTCATAATCTGTAAGGCAGGTTGGCAACATGCCTTAATGTGTTTCTGTTGGCTTTAATTAGCAAAGATGCTGGCGTCCTGGGCATTCTTGAAAGAACACACCTATATGAGCTCGACTGTAAACGTCGCGGTCTATGAGATCTGGGTGATCTCTAGTAAACTCATGAAGAGACCAGGGAGTATGACGCATATGCTCTAACCCGCGGGGTAGGCTACTGACAGCCAAGTACTAGTTATGATTCTGAGCGAAATCTATTGGCACCAAACTTGCAATTCAAGGTTCGTCCATTGTTCAAGTTGTTGATAGACGTAGTTCAAGTTTCTAGGCGGAAGTTCAACTTAACAGTCTCTGCTGAAACACTGGTATATAAACAAGTAGCAAGGATTGGCAAATCTTCAAATGGGCATTTGAGATCTGGTGGGGGATTGTTAGAAATAATGGGGCTAATCCATTTAGGCCCATGAGTATTTCAGATTTTCCCTAAATCTCAAAGCCCAAATTTGTGGCAGCCCATATGTTTGGGCCCATGTTTGTGGCACATGGGAGTGTAGTGGGAGCTAAAGTTTAGTCCCACATGGAAAGTTGGAGGAGAGTTGCACCACCTTATAAGGAGGAGTGTTGCACCACTTTGTAAGTAAGTGGAAATAAGAGATACACGCACGCCTCCTCCGACGACGCCGCTTCGCCTCGCCTTCTCGTCTCGCCTCGTCTCGTCTCGTCTCACACGACGCGCCTGGTTATGCGGAATCTCGCCGAGCCGAGCTTTATTTTGCTGCTCAGAAAATTGATGACGTGTCAAACGGTTAGCTTATTCGGTCGCTCCGGATCGTCAGCTCTTTAACCGAGCGTGCGTAACGTGGATTCGCCCACGTCGCCTCCGTTAGGGTTTCTGAGCCGCTCTATATAAAGTCTTGCGCGACTACCGCCACAACAACCACCGAAAACCAATCTAGGGTTTTGCCATCCTCTACTTGTGTGCCGTACCGTAGTCTACTCCATCCCGCTTGCGGCACCGGCGACGGAAGCGCCAGGCGCTGATCGCTCGAGTTCTCCATCACGGGTCGTCTTCCATCCAAGTCGCGGTGCATACCGCCGTCTTCGCCGCCATCTGCTGCGATCACTCTTCCCCAAAGTTTCTACTACGACAACCGAACGGTACGTGCTACGTGATCCTGTTTGGTTATTCATCATGTTCTGCGAGTACATGTTAGGCTGCTGTTTGTTTCCGATCATCCTGTTGTTTAGTACATCTAGTATGTTCGAGTTACATGAGCTAGTAGCTGGTTTTGTCATGATTTATATTCTGGAATTAATCGTGGAAATTATGCCTAATATTCCAACAGAGTGTCCCTTTCCAAGGATGCCATTGCAGAGTTGCTATGTTTCTGGTTCGGCGGCGAGCGGCCGGGCTTCGCCGTCGCTGGTGGCGAAGCGGGAATTTTCGAATTCAGGGTTGCGTCACCTGACGTGGCTGCTGAAATTGCTCTGCAAGGCCGCCGGGCCGTTGGCCCATTCGTTTTTGAATTTTACATGTTGCCGAAGTCTTGCGCCATCGACGCACCGCCTGCCTGCATGCTCGCCACGACCTGCATGCACGCCACGACGGCCTCCACCTCACTGCAACTTGCGACCGTGCAAATGGCACCGTAATGAGTACGTTCTCTGATCGAGGTGACCGATGCGTCAGTGGCCGCCGCCCCGTCAGAGGAGTTGTAAGAGGCTGGGGCACTTCCCGTTCTACTACGCCAGTAAATCTTGACAACTACATGGCTTCCTCCGTGGAGAACGTTGCCCAAGCGAGTCCGTTTCTACAAGGGAAAGAGGAAAATATTACAACGCCTGTTACCGCGCATGGACGGAGTAAGCTTTCTGCCACCCAGCTGGAGTTGTCAACTCATTTTCTTCCTTCATGTCAGGGTCAGGGCGGCGATGGCAATGCATGTCAGCGCCCCCTGCTACGATCTGTGACAGCCCATGCCATGCAAGTGCCACGCCTCTCAGAACCGACCCAGTGCATCCCTGCCACCACCGCTTCTCTTGCGCTGCATGCCGACTCTTCTCCGAGCGCTTCGCCCCCTATATCCTATAAAGACATCCTGCTCCGTCCTCCACCACCGGAGCCAACACAGCGCGTGCCCACTGCACGCTTCTTCAACCATCAACCTGATAACCTCCACCTTCGCTGTTTCCGGTGCCTAGCCTACGATCACAAAGCCTTTCAGTGTAGAAACCCTGTGGTCTGCTGGTTCTGCCGGCAGGCCGGTCACCGCCGCCACCTCTGTCCTACCTTGAGAAAGCTCAGACACAAACATAACACCCCAAGCATGGCGATGGAGCCAGTGTTCCACGGCCGCCCCGTCTCCCTCGACGTCCACTGCCCCCCTGTCCATGACCCTCATGCCCTTGCCTGTCTAGTTGATATCCAGCCGGCGCGCGCAAACCCTATCCCTTGGCTGCGCCGTGTTTTCCACCAACGTCTGAACAATCCTCAGGTGCGGTTCGCTTCCAGCTCGGCCGGGGCTTGCTTTGTCATGTTCCTCCGTCGCGGTGACCAAAACCGTGCCATGCGGCAAAGCCTGTTGCGCGTTCGCGACCTGGGCGACTCCATCACCCACGTCCACATTCTCCCACATGGCTCGGGTGACAGCTCCTTCACCTTCAGCTACCGCTACATTACTTGCCTAACTATGGAAAAGTTTCCGCTGGAGTTCTGGGAGCGGCGTGGGGTGCGCTCTGCGGTCAGAGGCTTCGCCTCCCTCATGAGCGTCGAGCATGCCGCGCTGCGGGGCCACGACTACTCGGCCCTTTTCGCCATGGTTAAGGTGGAGAACCCGAGGCACATCCCGCACCACCTCGCTTTCCACAAGCACGGCGGGCACGGGAACTATGCTGATGTCTACATCAACGAGGTTTGGGACACTGCCACCGGCCGCCCGGCCTTGCCGGACCAGCACGACGCACGGCCGCCGTCGCCACCAAGGCCGCGTTCTTCACCACCGTCGAAACGCCGCAACTTCCACGGCCACAGCAGCCGCTCGCACGGCGCCTACACGTGGGTGCGCTCGGGCACCACGGCGCCGCCCCCGTCGCCGCAGCGCACGGAGACCGAGGGCCGGCAGAGGCAGACGACGGCGCCGCCTGGCGAACGGGCCAGGCCCCTGACGCTTGCGGCACGGCGTGCACTGCTTAACCCGGAGGCAGCGTCGCTCCTAGACTTCATCACGCTCCTCGCCGACTCTGCGAAAGTGGGGGCGCGCATGGTGGAGGCGCAGCCTCCGTCGGCGGCCGTGGAGTTTGTGTGGGATGGGGAAGGTGTGGCGTACGGGGTGACGGTCACGCTCAGTCGCTCAAGAAGCTTCACCGTCCGCATCCCTGTCGGAGAGCTAGGCCAAGGCGGCGAGGACGAGCCGTTCACGTGTTTCAACTTCAACCGCCAACCGCAACACATGGGCCTCTCCAGGGAGTGTGTTCGCTCCCTGCTGTTCAGCATGTTCCCGACGGAGGTAAACAACTGTCGCCCGCTTCCACTGCTTCCAGAGATTGACACCACCCATCCACCAAAACTCCTGCGCCCTTCCATGGCCATGGGCCCCCCGGTGGATCCTTACGCTCTTGCTGCCACATCTCTGCCTGTCAACCAGCCATACACACAGTCCATCGCCACCTCCCTTTTTCAACTGCCGTCCCCACCCACCTGCTCGAGCCCGCTTTCTGTTCGCTCCTGTGCCGCTCATCCTGTGCCACTACTGCAACTACCTTTCGATCCTGTCAAGGCCACACCTGTTCCTTTTCATTTCCATGCGTGCGCCTCTGATCCTACGCCGATCGTGTCGAGCCTGGCAGCAGGCCGCAACACTCCCATCCTTGCTCCTGCAAACCAGCTGCTGCCGCAGAACAGGGTGGTTGCCAAGCCTGACAGCCAAGAGAGAATCAGGCAAGTGTTGTTCCTGGCAGGCCTGGGCACCTATGCGCCGGGCCGTGTTGGGAACCCACTGGCGGGCAGTACCCTGAACATGCTGGGAGAGGGAGGCCCGTTTATGTACAAGAAGAACGAACAGAGGGAGCCTGATGGCGGACCTGTGGCGCGTCAAGCGCGCGGCCACCCGTGCGTGCCGGTCAACCAAAAGGGAAAGGCTCCCATGGTCCTGATCGATCGCAAGGGAAAGGCGGTGGCGGAAGATGGGCCGGTGGGCCGGCGGGACGAGGGCCTTCTGGTGCGGTCTCAGGAACGCCCTCACGATCAAGACCCGGTGCTCGTATCTGACTCCGACTCTGTACCTGATCTCAATGTGCCAACTGAGAAGCAGCCAGAAATCGTCACATACTTCAGGCGCAGCGAGAGGATTAGGAAGATGCATGATGGCGCAAGGCTGGACTCGGTCGAGCGGGCGGCGTAGCGCAAGGCAAGTTCTGCGGAGGGATCTGACTCGTCGATCGGCTATGATTCCACAAGGGCCCGTCGCCGCAAGATGAGGCAGCTCCCTGACATCAACGTGCTCACGCCCCTGCTAGTGAATGAGGCCCCTCCAGACACTACACGCTAGACGCTGCTCGACCTGGCTAGCTGCTGTGGTTTGCTGAATGTGAACCCCTTGATCAAGATGAAGGGCAAGGAGGGTAGCTCGAAGCGGAATGGATCTCATGGCTGAAGCGAGGCTGTTGTTAGTCGCTGCTATGCATTGCTTAGATAGGGTGCCTGTTTTACTTTTCCACCACCTGCATTTTACCTTTCCTCCAAAGTCGGTGTTGCTCACCTTAGGTGATGCGCCAGACCGACATCGCATTTTATATTTCCTCGTGGTTATTTGTTCCGCACCCGGTAATGCAAGCAGACGTTTAAGTTACCTCTCTGTCCTTCCTTTTTCGCCTTTTCTCTACACTTTACCACAGCATGATGCATTCCACTTTGTTTTTCTATCTTGGGGAAACTTACCATATAAATGAAGATTGTCACATGGAATGTCAGAGGCCTAGGTGATGCGGATAAGAATGCAATAATCTACAAACTGCTAGATGAATCACGAGCAAACATCATATGCATCCAAGAGACTAAGTTGCAGCATATTGATATTTTCAAACTGAGAGAATTCTTGCCACAAAAATACACCGGTTACGTTTACCACCCCACGGAGGGATCAGCAGGGGGAACCATGATAGCTTGGTCAGAAAAGGATTATGACATTGTAGTTAAGTGCCAGAACAAATTTTCCCTAACTGTTGAGGCTGCCTCCACAAGTAACAACACAATTTTTACACTGACAAATGTCTATGCCCCTTGTGATGACCACGAGAGGCAGTCTTTCTATGATGATATACGGCAGTTAGCACAACATATAAACACACCGTGGGCTATTGCAGGGGACTTCAATATATACAGATACATGCAGGAAAAGAACAACAGCAACATTGCCTGGTCTGAAATGGAAGCTTTCAACAGTTGGATAAATGACCTAGAACTAATGGATGTGGACATCTCAAACTCACTGTACACCTGGTCAAACAAGAGGGCGGAACCAACCTTAATCAAGCTTGATAGGATACTAATCAATGTCCAATGGGGCCAAAAGTTCATCCACTCTCAGTGCAGGACAATTGGGCGGCCTACATCTGACCACAAAGCCATCATGCTGGACACATCAATACACTCCAAAGCTACTAAAATATTCAGATACGAGGACCACTGGCTACTGTGCAATGATCTAGTACAAATCACAAAGGAGATTCTGGCCCGGGGTATAAGGCAAATGTCATCTGTTTCAAAAATTAACTACAAACTAAGGGCCATCATTAACTACAAACTAAGGGCCATCAGAGCAGCTACCAGGGCCTGGCAGAAGGAAAGGACATCTATCAATAAGACACACTCCAATGTTAATCATGTCATTCAGTACTTTGATGCTATTGAGGAATGGCGACCACTATCAGAGAGGGAGTTTGGTTTCAGAGAGATGTGTCAGCACAAAATGGCCGAGTTATGCAAGGTTGAAACCCAAATGTAGAGGAGACGAGCAAAGATTAAATGGTGTAAACTGGGAGATGAGAACACAACGTTTTTCCACACAATGGCTACAGATATAGGGAGAATAAAATCAAGTTACTAAGAATGGGGCAAGAGGAGTTCTTTGGGGAAGATGACAAGGTGAAGATTGCGACTGACTACTTCAGAGAGGTTTTTGCCGAAAGAAGGACCTAGATAAGGAATATTGACTTACAACAGCTCTACAACAATCAGTCCACCCTGCTGCAAAGCTTATCAGCCCCCTTCACGTGGGATGAAATTAAGGAGGCTATTGTCAAGTCACACGCTAATAGGAGCCCAGGACCTGACGGATTCACTAATGAATTCTTCAAGCACTACCTGCTAGAGGTCAAAGACCATATCATGGACTTGTTCGTGGACTTCCACAACCTGAAACTAGACATGTCTGGTGTTAACACGGCACTCATTGCCCTCCTACCCAAGATCGACATGCCACAGGAGGTGAAAGATTACAGGCCCATTTCACTGCAGCACTCCATCCCCAAACTTATTGCAAAGGTCATGGAAAATAGGCTGCAACCAAAGATCAAAGAGTTAATTGATGACATGCAATCTGGATTTATCAAGAAAAGATCTATTGTGGAGAACTTTGCCACTGCAATTGAAATGGTTCAGTGTGCTAACAAAAACAAAAAAAGCTTATCATTGTACTAAAACTGGATTTCCAGAAGGCGTTCGACTCCGTGCATTGGGCAGCAATATATAAAACAATGGCCGCAAGAGGCTTCCCAGAGGTGTGGATAAAATGGGTCAAGGAGCTACTGCAAACCTCTAAGGCACAGATGCTTATTAACGGCCAGTATGGCAGAAAGTTCAAAATCCAGAGGGGTGTACGCCAAGGGGACCCCTTATCACCATACATCTTTATCTTGGTGGCTGATATCCTACAACAGTTATTCAAGAAGGCATATGAGGCAGGCTTCTTGGAGCACCCACTCCAGCAAGGTGCTCCCATGCCAGCATTGCAATATGCAGACGACACTCTCCTGATTCTCAATGGGTCACAACAACAGGCAGTGATTGCAAAGCAATTGCTGGATGCTTTCGCAGCTTTTTCGGGGCTAAAGATCAACTATCAGAAGAGTACTTTCGTCCCACTAAACCTCACACCGCAACTGGCGTCAGAAATTGCAAGCACCTTGGGATGTCAGATAACAAGCCTACCATGCACATACCTAGGCCTGCCCTTATCACAGAACAAGATCTCTAGGGTCATGCTGCAGCCTGTGATCGACCGCATAAGCCGCAGGCTACCAGGCTGGATGCCTAGGATGCTAAATATTGGAGGAAGAGTTCAGATGGTTAATTCGGTGATCTCTGCTATCCCAAATTTCTTCATGGCATGCATTCAGTGGGATCAAGCTAGCATTGACTCAGTGGACAAGATCAAAGGTCTTTCATATGGAAAAACAGAGAAGAGATAAATGGTGGACATTGCCTGGTTGCTTGGGATGTAGTAACTATGTCAAAAGAACAAGGAGGGCTGGGAATTAGGAACCTGAAATTACACAATAAAGCGCTAATGGAAAATCTGACGGCTAAACTATTAACAAATGGTGTGGGACCCTGTTTCTTATGGCTGGCTAATTGGTACCTACGCCAGAACATCCCACATCAATGCACAATAAGGGGCTCCCCCTTCTGGAAGTCTATCTTGAAGCTAATCCCCTGGGTACAACACGCCACATACTGTGACATACAAGATGGAAGAAGAACGGCCTTCTGGCAGGATAGATGGACAGAATTAGGATGCCTTCAGTTTACACTACCTATTCTTTTTTCATTTGCAACAGACCAACAATGCACGGTGCAATCACAATTTCAAAATGGGGCCTGGCAAATCTCTGTACACCAACCACTATCGATGACAGCTGAAGCGCAGCTAGAACAACTCCTCTTTGTTCTGGCAAATATTACACCGACCACACTGACTGATGGTGATTCGAGATTAATGACCACTACGGCCAAACCTCCGCAGACAAGAGATTTCTACAAATTGTTCAATGATCGTGGGATCCCATGGGCACCTGCGAAATGGAAATGGCTGAGACCGATTCCACACAGGCATAAGATCTTCCTATGGCTAGCTTTTAAGTGCAGGTTAAACACTAAAAGCAACATGGTTAAAAAGGAATGGTGCAAAGATGGAGGATGTGACCAATGCCCGGCTCTAGAAACGTTCAAACATATTGCACTGCAATGCAGACAAGCTGATTAGGTATGGAAAAAGCTACAGATCTCTGATACTGCCAGGAGAGCTACTGAACTCTCAGCCCTGTTTCATGTGGAGATTCACGGTCAGGACCACAAAACCTGGCCAGTATGCATTGTTGCATGCTTATTGGCACTATGGCAGGCTAGGAACGATCGTGTCTTTAATCAAAGACAAACTACCAGAATACTACTGCTGCAAAATATTGCCAAATTACTATCCATATGGGCCAATAGATCAGACAAACACATGACCAAATTACTGGACCGGGCTGAGCTTTTCAGGAATAACTAAAGGAGTCTTTTTTTCTCTTTACTTCCTACAACCCCCTGGATCTAGCCAGGTTGTACATTCTACCAGCCTATGTAACTCTGCTGTACCATAAGGTCAGGGTCCCCCCTACCTTCATATAGAAATATATACATTTAAAAAAAAACATTATCGTTCTTAGAGAACCCATCCTTAGAGCAATTTCGTTGGTGTCATAGGACAGACCTGCAATTCAAGTTGATGGACCAAACAGCAGGGTATCAAAAAATCCTGAACCATTCATCGATATTCAGTCGGCACTAAGCTTGTTCAATTTCAGCAGGGCATAAAAAATCCTAACATTTACATCCAGTTAAAACTGAAGGCAATATTTGCTTATTAGGATACTGCACTGCGACTACAATCAGCAACCAGGGTGATTTACAATCTAGCAGGAACCCATAATCCTAAGTAGGTTCACGGATTACCATATGTAAAAAACGAGGCCCATTTTTTAACAGAGAAGAGATTCATGTCCGAGCATCAAAAATATTTACCATAAACTGAACATGAGCCGAGAAAGGGATCAACGAAATCATACCTCCTCCGAACGATTTGAAGTCAAAGCGGAACTTCGATTCAGAGGCTTCCCGGATGGTACAGCATCGGGAACTTTTGCTTCACCAATTAAACATCGCCTAGATACCCTAGAAATAATCCTCAAATCCTCTGTTGCATCTAATCCAACTCCCACAAATCAGTGCCTAAAAAAATCTCACGATTCGCGTCCCACTGAACACAGTTATTCAAGGATCTCCCTTGAGAACTAACAAGGAGCAGAGAAATCCATGGACGCATCTAGATCTAGATCCAGTCAAGATGAACGGCAGCAATCACATACAGAACATTCAAACGAAAGATTGACACAGTGAAGATTGACTCAGTTTGGGGCTTCCATTAGCAAGAACGAGACAAAACAACCAGCTGTTGTCTTGAGAAGCAGCAATACATACACAACCTAACCCAACATCTTAACCCCTGAAACTGAACTAAGCAACGAAACTCGTTCCTTAACCCTATGCGAGGCAGCTACTCCTTGGCGGCGGCCTTCTTCTTCTTGGGCGACTTGGTCGACTTGGGCGACTTGGACTCCTTCTCGGCGGCGGCGGCGGCCTTCTTGGGGAGCAGTACGGAGTTGATGTTGGGCAGCACCCCGCCGTGGGCGATGGTGACGCCGGCGAGGAGCTTGCCGAGCTCCTGGTCGTTCCTGATGGCGAGCAGCAGGTGGCGCGGGACGATGCGACTCTTCTTGTTGTCCTTGGCGGCGTTTCCGGCGAGCTCCAGCACCTCGGCGGCCAGGTACTCCAGGACGGCGGCCAGGTAGACAGGGGCGCCGGAGCCGACGCGCTGGGCGTAGCGGCCCTTCTTGAGGAAGCGCCCGATGCGGCCGACGGGGAACTGGAGGCCGGCCTTGACGGACCGGGTCACCGCCTTCTTCCTCTCGCCTCCCTTCCTTCCGGCCATCTCTCTTCTTTCTCCGACGAACTACTGCTCGAGATGGGTTGGGGGGCTGGTTCGAAAAGGAGGCGCGGGCTGCTGCTGCTTTGGATTGTGGATGGATAAGACGGCGAGCGGGAGCTTTTATAGGAACCGGGAAGGATCAAGAAAGAGGAGGCGATCCGTGGGAGGGGCGGATGGACTAATCAGGAGCAAGGGATTTCTTAGGAACCAGGAAAGAAGGGGGCGATCCGTGGGAAGAGCTGATGAACCAATCAGAACGCAGTAATTTAGCGAAACAGGGATGGAAGGGGGGTCGATCCGTGGGAGGCACGGATTAACCAATCAGGACACAGAGATTTCCGTTCGTTTCTTTTCTTTTCGTGGTGAAAAAGGAATTTGGCTGTGCGAAACGAAGTCCTACAATTGGTATCCCTAAAAAAAATCGTACAATTGGTAGCCGCGGGAAATGGATTTTAGTAAAATATACTGTATATAATTATATAATAAGCTGATTATTTAACGTTTGCTATAGTAGCAAGTCAACATACTTCTTTTTCAAAAATTGAAATTTATGATCGTTTTTTATACTGGTAAGCTCAACCTTTTTCTTTTAGAAAAGCTTATTGTGGTCAATTTTCACCTATAAGTTTAGAAGCTCAAAGAATTGGATGCATGGAAATCCTTGGACGCGTGGAGCGATAATTCAAATGAATAGAGAAAGAAAAAACAATGGGTGTATGGGAATCGTTAAAACGGTAATGCAGATAATCTCCTTAGACAAACAACCGTGAAATTAATATTTATGGGACAACTTTCTCTATAGGCCCGAATCTCCGGAGAAACAACCCACAGGGAAGCCATCACGCAGGGCAACTCACACTGGCACAGCAGGTGGGCCCCACGTAGCCCACACGCGGACGGGCGGACACAGGCAGGCGACGCACGGTCGGTCGTTAGCCAGACGCCGTCAGCGGGCCACGCTCGGTCGGCCCACGTGGTGCGGGGAGCGGGCACAGACGTTGGAGCGTTGGTGGGCCGCCCAGGCCCACCCAGCTGACGCCGCCCCGCCAAGCCACCACTTCGCTGCCAGCTGCTGGCTGGGCCGGTGCGGGCGAGCGGGCGTGGGGGCAGTCCGGTCCACCCGGGCCACCGCCTCACCTGGCCAGGCCACGGGTTAGCACACGCCAAGGCCCACACGGCCACCGTTGGCTGCCACCGATCGTCCTCCTTTTGTCTTTTTTTTTAGTCCCTCGTGGGGACTTGAAGGAAGGGTGTACCCATTTTTCCCTATATAAAGAGGTCAATATTGAGGGAAAAATACACAAAAATAAAAGGGCAATTTTCTAAGGCTATTTTTAGGGAATTTTTCCCTCTTTCTCCGTTGAGTCTCACGAGTTCCACGAAGAACTGCGCACGAGAGAGTCAACACCACCGGCACGCCGTCGCGCTGCTGGATTCCGGTTTTAGAGGGTCTACTTCCACATCCCGGCTGGTATAGGGAGAAGGGAGTCGTCGTTAGACACCGTACGTGTGCAATACCGAGAATAGCGCTGCCACTTGTGGCGCTGGGCTGTCGTGCAAGGACCAAGAGGTGACGAGCGAGGAGCTTCACGACCCTGAGGCATGCTACGATCTACTTTATCCATGTTCCCGCGAGACCTTAACCGCGTTGCGATCTACAAGACCTGAGTTGAAATTTTCCTCGGATGATGAAGACTTGAGCCTATAGTTGAATACGGTATTCGACTATAGCCTCGCGCTACTCCTATCAGAAGCACAAGTCGTGCACCTGATAAAACAAAAGCGAAAATCCTCCAACAAAGACGATAAAAATAAAAAAAACCTATGAGCATTACACGAGTGTATCATCAAACGGTTACTCTCATCGGGAATATTGGACAATGCACCCGATAAAAAATCAAGCTGACAACTTCAACAATTTCAACAGCCAAACAAGGCAGTTGATAAATTATTAACAAAATTCCGACCGCGTCCGCCGCGATAATATGTTTGAATGTCATGTCTCTCGACATGAAGGTAAGACCCCAGGATCCATCCTATGAAAGCTAGTAATCGCACCTGAATGACATCCTCTAGTAATTATCCGTATCCATGATACAATAAAAAAAATCCGATGGACATGTTGGGTATCCTAAATATAAAATTAGAATTTAGTAATCGGTAAGATCTTCGTGGCTCGTACTGAGTTATGCCAGTGTATACCGAGTTAAAGTCTGGAATTCAGTATGGCCCGTACTTGAGCTTGAAGTATATGTTTTTACCCAAAAGCAATTAACTGGTTCCCGATCCGTCGGATGCACCAAACACGTTATACCAAAATCCCCATGGATAAAATATTTATAGTCACTTAAAGAGAACTTCAGATTCAATACAGAAAATGTCTTTGAAACTCAACCCGAATCTACAATTCGGATAGAGTCTCGGGGGCTACTGACAGGGGTATGACTTATGTGTTTTTGTAGTTGGTCTACCTGGTACAAACTTAGACTACGGCCCAAGGCCCACGAAGAACTAGAAGTCCTGAAAGTATTTGAAGCCTAGGAACCAAACGTGTTGATCAAGATAGAAGCACTGGCCAACATAGTGAAATGTCTGTAATCAAACCTGTAAACCGATCCGGGTTGGACTCTGAGACCCAGCCTCTCATATAAGGGCTGGGAGGAGCCGACGGAGAGGGCACGATAGCTTTGAGCGAAGCACAATCCGCCGTGAGTTACACTGCATCTAGCGAATCAGCGACTCTGTAACCCTCTGTTTACATAATTAGGTAGGACTTCGACTCCCTTGTTTGTCTGATAGTCCAACGAAACCACCAGCACTCTTTTTTCCATTAAACTTAAGTTCATAGCCATGGATATTGCCGAGATTACCCCTAGTCACCTATCATAAGTTTTTTATGTCCCATATTCTATAAGTTATGCTAGATATTGGAAGAGTTAAGCTTGTCATGAATCTTTATAGTATCTATTGCCCCTTTGTAACGAATGGTTACACCATGCTTACACCATCATGTTTATCTTGATGACCATTCGTACTCTAATGACAATACAATCAACTGGATCTGTCTTAGTTGAAAATTTCTATTACGTTGGCGTGGCTTGGGTTAATGGTCCAAAACCATATCAAACTCAACCAAACAAATATTTGTTTCATTTTATTTCTTTCTCTTACCATCATTTTAGGAGGATTGGCCTATCAAGATCGTGGTAACCCTATAACCAACTTTTTTATGCCAAGCATAGACAAAAACAACATGTTTTGGAATATAAATAAAGTAACACATGTTTAATTTACTTGCAATTGCATTGAGAACTATATCATGCCCGATACATCAAGGGCTAACAGTAGGTAGAATGTTGACCACTAAGAATAAGCATGCAAAAGTGTCATTAGTACTACTCATTTACTAACATGAAAGATAACTTCAACCTTAGACATACACGAGGTAAATGAGAATTAGTACTACATGTGACACTTGCAAGATATCATAAACTTAAGAATAAAACATCACACAAAGAGTAGGAATATTCATGAGCTATTCTTATGTAAATATTCATCTCTTCACCATTCTTTAATGGACTTTGAACTTGAAGATAGTTTTATTCCAGTAGCTAAATGATAAGAAATAAAAACATCTACTCCCTATGTTTCAAAATATAAGATGTTTTAGCTTTTGTGAAAGGAATGTATCTAGGCGCCTTTTAGTGTGTAGGTTCGGAGTGAATCTACACATTAAAAGGCGTCTAGATACATGTATTGGTATTTTATTAAAAACTAAAACATCTTATATTTTAGAACTGAGGGGGTACATGTGTTGGTATTTTATTAAAAAGAAAAATTACTAAACAAAACACAAAAACTAAAACTACATAAAGACGCTCTAAGTTTTTGCGATAGTAATATGTTACTCAAAAAATAAAATTTAGAGGTCTGAAAACCGAGTGTAATAGGTCCAGTGGAGTGTCTTGAGAATCCCCAAGCTTATGGTTTCAACATTCTTGGATGTATGTTGTTTCTCCATTTCCTGTCAAAAAACTTCGACACAAAACTTTATTTCCATTTCTTTTTTGTGGGTTCATATTAGTGGTATAAAGATAATTCCAAGCTGCTCTCCAAACCTTAAATAATTGAAACCCCAACTGTCAAAAGAGGTTTTTAACTATCAAAATTCAAAATCTTTCAAAAGACCCAAAAAGAATCAAAGAAAGACTCAAAGAAGCCACTCTTGCATCGAAAGACAGAACTTGTCCAAAAAATAGTTGCTGGAAAATGTAATTATTTAGACCACTTAAAAGCGTCAGATTTTTTGTCAGTTTTTGGCATACATAGGATAAAAATTTGTAACTACGGTAGAAACTTTAGCCCAATTATAGCTACCAAACAGTAACACCCTCGAATCGACCTTATGCAAATTTTGTCAATTCCTGTCTATTGGGGGGATGACCCCATTTAGGGTAAAGCCGAGGTAAAAAGGACAAGGTCCGCCGAGGTAAAGATAGGTCAAAGCATGAGCTGGCCAAATCATAGAAGGGTCGGTCGGGTTATGGCCAGGTTACCCTAAGCCAAGAAGCATTGGTAAGACTCGGCCGACATATACGGTATGTCGGCGCGAGGAGTGAATCATTTCCTGTTGGGGATATACTTTCCGGGTATCCTCACAGTTCCTCACTGACCAGGGTGACCCACTTCGGGTTAGAGCTTTGCTTCACGGGAGGCCCAGTTAGGGAGAAAGACGGAGTCCAATCCGGCTATGGGAAGGCCCAGAAGACTTACCGACTTAGGCCCATAATGTTACTTGTAGTTCAAGATATACTCTGTAACCGACTATTAGATGTAGCCGGATAGATCTCTCCTGTAAACCCTAGGCCGGATATCTATATAAGCCGTCCTAGGGAGAGCCTTTAGGCAACACCCAATACTTTTAGACCCTCAACTCGCACAGGCGAAATCCTTGTAACCCATATTCGCTCGCCAGACATCGATTGCTAGCAGGAGTAGGATCCGTCCAAAGCCGCGGATTGAACACAGGTAAACTTGTGTGCTCACCGTCCCGGAACACCGTACGTCTCACACCCCTCTCTTCCGCACGCCTCGAGGACCCCCTCATGGCGTACTTGTCATCAATCCGACGACAGTTGGCGCCCACCGTGGGGCAAGTGAGCTTCGGATCTGCGTTCCGGGTGGAATCTGCAAGAATTGGAATCAGCGAGACTATCGTCGTCGGTCGCATCCTCTATGCCAGCGACGTCCCTCTCATCGTTCTCGACGAGACTTGGATTTCGGCAAGGGAGACCGTGATTGCCTACACAATCATGTCCTTTGGCGAGATCGATGTTTACATCGGTTTCGCTGAACCTGCCCAACCCACCCCAGCGGTGATGATAGAGGCAGAAGAATTTTCTGGGTCCCCTTTGTCCGCGGAGGCGGCAGAGTTCCGGATCTCAGAAAACCCTAATCCCACCCGGCCCGCACCAGTTGCGGAGATAGTGGAGAAACCCAAACCTGAAGAAGACCTAGCGGAACAAGTCGAATCTGGAGTGGATCTCCCAGGAGGAGCCGGATCCCAGATCGACCCACCCGTGGAAGTCGAAATCCAGGAGGAGAATATCAACGACACTGATTCTGGCTCTGATGATGCCAGAACAGACAGGCCGTTCCTAAGGTACACACTAAAACATATGATACTGCAAGGCGAAAGTGCAGATGCAATCCTCGAAACCATCAAAAGTTTCGATATGGCTGATCGCGAAAGCCGCAGGTACCTCAGGAGGCACGCGTCACACTTCGTCGGATACATGGGATCCGGATCCGGCTCTGCTGATGCTGGAGAAAACACCGACTCAGTGCTGGAGGCAATTGGGACAAACGCTGACGTACCCGCATCCTCGGATGAATCGATGACGTCAGCAGATTTCTGAAATTTCTCCATGGAATATGAAGAGGAGTACAACTCCAAAGCTGCAGAAGAAGGAGAAGCCATGGATGAAGGATCCGGCGAACACTCTCCCAAAATGCAGGATGACATGGACGTCGGAGATAATCCCGAGGTCCAGATGTCCGAAAGTACCGATCAGAGCTTGACTCCGGGAAACAGACCCAAAGCCGTCTTTGCTACCGGCGCTGCCAAGAAGGCAAAGAAGAAGAACAAGAAAAACAAGACCCCGACAAAAGACCCTCTGACAGAGGAGGTGATTGCTGAGGAAGACTCAGATGGAGCACTTATCCCAGACGAGCTGAAAAAAGAAGCATCGATGGATGGACACATGATCACTGAAGGTGCACGTAAACTCATCGATGCCGCATTAACCACACCTATCCCTACAGCTGCAGAACTTACTGCAGATGAGCTGGACGAAAGGGCGCAAGCCCTAGAAGCGCGTCGGCAACAACTCCTCGATGAAGCCAAAAACATCGAGGTGGAGAAGAAACGCATGTGAAACAAGGAATACATGTCTCGTCTACATCAGAAGACACGGAAGCGTCACATAGATGACAACCAATTCCCACGTGTCTGTGTCGTCCTTTTTGGAGATGAGATGGGGAAGCCACGGAAAGATAGCAACGGAGATTGGGTATACCCAACACCAGTACAAAATACCGTGGCAGCCCGAGAAATTCTATCGGCTAATCCAGGACCAGAGGAGATCCGTTTGGGTATCAAGCTACTCAACAAGGGACTGAGCAGCAAAAGTAGCCTGTCCGAAGTCAAAAACTGGTCTCGGATTTTGACCAGTGTCGCACAGATCCGGCATGGGCTGGCGTAAGATCCCATTACGTTCGGGCGCAGTACCATCACCCCGAACGCAGGGAAGACAATTATTCAAGAACCGGATCTTCAGGACAGCATCACAAAACTTCGCGCAACTGGAGCAACGTCGCCCCAGCGGCCGAGAAAGACGCCATCGCTGCCCTGAATCCGACGAACCCTCCCTGACGAGAATCTAAGGATCAAAGGGGAGAAGATAAAGAGAAACGCCGGGAGGAGGATCGTTAGAGAATGCCACCTCCTAGACATGAGAACCGTCCGGCTGAGCCTCACCATGGTGGGAACGACGGACGAAGAAACGACAGAAACCATGTCGGTACAAGCCGGCAGGGGGCTCGTCGTAGTCAAGCTACTCCACCCTCTCCACCACACAGTCATCACAATGGCTCCCATGGAGGGAAAGGAGGGCGACATGGCGGAGGAGGTGGTGGCAGAAGCCGAAGTCCGGCTCCACGGCACCGCAGCCACAGCCGGCATTCGGGACGATCTCTATCCCCGAACGATGCAAGGCACAGGATCAACTCCAACATAGAGGCTCGGCGCTATGAAAACGATGACATGTACGTGGGCCCAAAGTGCTTCGGACCATGCATCAGAGCTACAAAATTCCCGGAAGGATTTGCTATCTCAAGACATATCCAAGCCTATGACGGCATTGCTCGGCCAGACACCTGGTTACAGGATTTCTTCCAAGCTTGCTGCATTGCCAAAGGCGGAAACAGCCTGGTCGCAACCCGATATCTCCCACTTATGTTGCGGAAGACGACACGATCATGGCTCAATGAACTTCCGACAAACACCATCCATAATTGGTATGATTTGCAAAGCGCGTTCTTTCGGAATTTCGAAGGCACATATCGGAGGCCCTGTACGGTTGGAGACCTACAGCGTTGCACCTAGAAAGCCGGAGAAACTTGCCGGGATTACCTCGGACGATGGATTGACACCAAGAACTCCTGCGAAGGAGTAAATGATCAAACTGCGATTGAAGCTTTCATTGCAGGTCTCCCTATTGGTTTACTGTGCCATCGCTTGAAGTGTGACAAGGTCACCGATTTGGGAGAGATGATAGAAATAGCGAGCAAGTACGCAGATGCTGACGACGATGCAGAAGGACTACTCAATGCCCTGGCTGTGCCTTAGTCGGCAAAACAACCAAAGCAACAAGCTCAGAAGCGCAAAAATACCTCGGAAGAAAAACCCAACACGGAAACGGCGGTAGTTACTACTGTTTCCGGGTCTGGAGGGCGAGGAGGACGTATGAGGTCGCGGCGTGGGACATCAAGGGTCCAAGGTAGAGGAGAACAACAACCAGGCAAAACCTACTTTTGGGCCGACATTGCCAATAACCCATGTGTGCATCACCTAGATGCCAATGGGGGCTCGTCCCACACCAATGCTGAATGTCGTTTCAATGACGACATCAAAAGAGATGACACCACGGGCTACAAAGCTAAGCGGAAGAAGGGAAAGAAAAATCCCGAAAAAGACAAAGAGACCAAGGAAGATTCCGACATGGAGGAAGCTGATGCTTCAAATCCCAAGTAGGAAGGGAAGAAGACTTTTCCCACCAAGAAGGACACTTATGTCACCTTCCTCGGATCTCAACTAGCAAAGGTCAAGAAAGCAGTTCTACACAAACTCAATGCAACAGCTCCTGCTCCTCAAAGATCTCGACTGGTCGGAAGTGGCAATCACGTTTGACCGCGATGATCATCCGCCTAAGTTACATAGGCGAGGAAAATACGCCTTAATCGTCAACCCACTTATTGACGGTTATGGTTTCTCCAAGACCCTCATGGACGGTGGTAGCAGCATCAATATTCTCTATGTCGAAACGCTACGCCGGATGAAGATCTCGGAGACCCAGCTGAACCATAGCTCTGTGATTTTTCATGGAGTTGTCCCAGTAAGACAAGCTAATTCCCTGGGAGAGATCACTTTGGATGTTACCTTTGGAACTCCAAAGAATTATCGGACGGAGGCACTTTCCTTCAAGTGGTCCTGCTCAAAAGCGCATACCACGCTATATTAAGACGTCCGCCATCGGGCTTTTATGGCTCGTCCGTTACATTTACAATATGATGAAAATTCCAGGTCCCAACGGCGTGATCACCATCGGGAGACCAAGAAAGCGCGAGTGCGAGGATGGAAATGCCGCTTTGCCAAGCCGCGCACGCCAGAGTACCAGGAGATCAAGAAGAGCATAGATCCGTCCGAGATGCCTGCAACAAAGAAGTAGGTTACCAAGCCAAGTCCGGAGTTCAAGGCATCAGAAGAGACGAAGAAAGCACCGTTGAAGGATGATGACCCCTCCAAGGTGACCCAGATAGACGTAGGCCTAGATAGCGCATAGGAAAGCGCGCTCGTCAAGTTCTTCTAAGCAAATCAAGATATATTCGCATGGCAGCCATCTGACATGACCGGAGTACCTAGGGAACTTGCCGAGCACTCTCTAAATGTAAACCCGAATGCTAAACCCGTCAAATAGTCCTTACGACGGTTTGGCGACGAAAAGCGTAAGGCAATAGCTAAGGAACTAGCATGGCTCGAGTTAGCCGGATTCATAGAAGAGGTCATCCACACTGAGTGGTCGGCCAATCCTGTAATGGTCCCTAAAAAGGACACCACTGATTTAAGGATGTGTGTTGATTATACTGCCTTGAACAAGGCTTGTCCAAAAGATCCGTTCGCTCTGCCTAGAATTGATCAAGTTATCGATTCCACGGCAGGCTCGGAACTCCTCTGTTTTCTCGACGCATATTTCGGTTATCACCAAATCCGGATGAAGGAATGTGATAAAGTCAAAACTTCATTCATAACCCCCTTCGGAACCTTCTATTTTGTTATGATGCCATTTGGGCTGAAGAATGCAGGAGCTACGTACCAGCGCATGATGCAGCGTTGCCTCCACGACCAACTCGGACGCAATGTACATGCATATGTGGATGATATCACGGTGATGTCCAAAAAGAAGGAAACACTCATTTCCGACTTAGAGTAAACGTTCGCCAATCTACGAAAATACAACATCATGCTTAATCCAAAGAAATGCTTCTTTAGAATACCAGCCGGAAAATTATTAGGTTTCATCGTGTCTCAAAGAGGCATAGAGGTGAACCGCAAATAAATCAAGGCTATACTCAATATTTCCAGGCCAACTCGCCTAAAGGACGTACAAAGATTAACTGGTTGCATTGTTGCGGTCAGTCGATTTGTAAGTCGGCTTGGTGAAAGAGTCGTACCATTATACAAACTCCTGAAGAAGACCAAAGATTTTGTCTGATCGACGGGTTGAAGCTGCATTACAAGACCAAAAAAGTACTCTATCGCTCCTATCCTCGCAGCCGAACCTCGGGAACCGATGTTGCTTTATATTGTCGACAAAATAAGGTCGTTAGTATCGTCATGGTGGTGGAGAGAGAGGAAAATCAGAACACTGTGCAGCGTCCGACTTACTTTGTCGGAGGTCTTGATGTAATCAAAACAGCGATATCCGCACTATCAAAAGTTGGCTTACGGTATTTTCCTAGCATCTCGTAAGTTACGACACTATTTTCAGGAGCATCCAATTACCGTGGTGAGCAAAGCTCCCATGAGAGACATAATCAACAACAGCGACGCCATAGGACGCGTCGCCAAATGGGGCATAGAGCTTTCAGCTTTCGATATTGAGTACAAACCTCGGACAGCCATCAAATCCCAGATCCTTGCTGACTTTGTCGCTGATTGGACAGAGACGAAGAAGAATATGATCCTCCCTGAGTCGGAATATTGGACCCTCTTTTTCGACGGGTCTAAGGCTCGAGGGGGCTCGGGGGCTGGCGTGGTGCTCAAATCACCCCAAGGAGATAAACTTTTATACGTGTTGCAGATCCATTTCACAGCGACAAACAATATTGCCGAGTATGAAGCATCACAGATGGAATCCGGATTGCCAAGGATATTGGCATCCAACGTTTGATGTGTTACGGAGATTCGGATCTTGTTGCTCAGCAAGTCTCGGATATTTGTAATGCAAATAAGCACATGGCAACATATAAAGCTGTTGTGGATGATCTATCTAAATTGTTCGAAGGATTTGAAGTTCAACACATCCCTCGAGCAGAAAACGAGGAAGCAGATGCACTATCTCGGATGGCGCATTTTTAGAGCACCTCAAAGTACCCTCGATAAAGGGAGTAGACGAGGAATATCCGACCAAATCCGACTCACCTTTGATAGCAGTTCTGGGTGTAATTCCCAGCTGGACTCAACCCTACCTCGATTATTTGGTAGATGGCAAATTACCCGAAGACGAGGTGCTGAGCCGGCAGATTATCCGACGAGCAAAAGCCTATACTATTGTTAAGGGTGAGCTCCATAAACGGAGTGTTTCTGGGGTTTTTCAGCGCTGTGTATCTCCGGAAGAAGGAGTGGAAATCTTAAGGGAAATCCACGAAGGCGAGTGTGGTCACCACGCTGCAGCCAAATCTTTAGTGGCAAAAGCTTTTCGACATGGATTTTTCTGGCTTACAACAGGCAGATGCGAACGATTAGTCAAGACATGCAAAGGCTACCAAAAGTACGCCAAGCAAGCTTATGTTCCTACCGATCACCGCGAACAATACCTATAACATGGCCTTTGCGATGCGGGGCTTGATATGGTAGGACCTTTTAAACGAGCTCCAAGTGGATTTACTCACCTCTTAGTGATGGTGGATAAATTCACCAAGTGGATCGAGGCTAAACCTGTCACTAGTTGTGATGGAGCAACAGCCAAAAGATTTGTCGAGGATGTTATAATCCGGTATGGTTATCCGCATAGCATTATCACGGACAATGGGGGTAACTTTTCTATGGGAGAACAGGCCGAATTCTGTGATGAGCAAAATATCCGGCTTGACATTGCGTCAGTCGCACATCCACAGGCTAACGGACAAGTCGAAAGAGCAAATGGTTTAATTCTACAAGACCTGAAACTAAGACTCAAGCACCACTACGACGTGTTATGGGGCTTGGGCAGAACTACCTCTGTAATTTGGAGTTTACGAACAACTCCGAACAGGTCAACAGGATACACACCTTTCTTCTTGGTCTATGGCGCAGAAGCAGTTCTTCCTAGTGATTTAATTCATACTTCTCCTAGAGTGGCCGCGTATATCAAAGAAGATGCCGAGATTTCTCGACAAAATGATCTCGACTTAGTCGAAGAAGTTCGCGTCGTTGCTGAAATGAGATCTACAGCCTATCAGCAGAAGTTACGCAAATATCATAGCCAGAGATTCCGAAATAGATCTTTCAATAATGGTGATTTGGTTCTCCGGCTTGTGCAACAAAGAAAGGACAAACTTTCCCCAGTATGGGAAATGGCCTTTTTAGTTAGTCGAGTATTGCACAATGGATCGTACTACTTAACTGACATGAGGCCAGTCAAAGAAAGACCTGCTACTAAGAAGAGAAAGAGAGCTGGAGACAGTACAAATCCGGATGAGTTAGACAGACCGTGGAATATTGCTCAGCTACGTCCCTTTTGTTCTTAGTTTATCCTTCTTTGTAATTATACATATGTACATGTTCTGTGAGAAATAAAAGTGTTGGTTACCTCAAGTTTTTTCTGAGAAGTTCTTAAACCATCTTATTTCCGAATGATCATGTCATAGTCGAAAATCCCAGAATGCTTGAAAGTACTTTATGCTCATGTTCGTTCTGGTCTAGATTTCCGATTCTAAAAACTACTACCTTCGGGTATAACTCTAAAATTTCTAGTCTTTACTTTGGTTATTTATCTGATTACCGGATGCGGGCATTTTCCGAGTAGTGAATTGTTGGTACTAGAAGCCGGCTTTGTTTCCGAGTTTAAACTGGTTTAGCAATTGAGCTCCATTGCTCGGCAAAGTTTCCGGCGAAAGGTTTAGCCGGCTCACGAAAGGGACGAGGCGGAAAGCCAGATAATCGATAAGTAGAGACGAAAAAATACAAGTGCTTGTGTAAACATTTCAGGCACGCAAAAATCTCAAAGCCGAAAAGTGCTGAATAGATCAAAAGCTTAGCACTTGCAAGATAAATAGTACTTAATATTTACAATCGCATCAGGTTTGTTCCGGAATAATACATAAATGTCTGGTCTATGATACATGAGGAGATGAAGGATTTGCCGGCTCGCTGGTCACTCCGCCTTGATATCGTTCTAAGATGTCCGCATCCGAGTTGGTGCATTCATCGTCGGAAACTTCTTCGGCTTCTTCTGCAGGAGGAGGCGGAGTATCCATGCGGGTGAAGAAGGGGATCTCGTAACTGGTCAGATTAGCTACGTGGCACCCGTATCCGGCGTAGGAGTGCACGATAGCTTGAAGGTCTTGCTCCTGGCCGTCTTAGTCCACCTTGTAGTACCCTCTGGTCACTTGCCATATCTCCATGTTTCAATGGTGGCTCATGACCATGGTGAGAGCGTTCTGCGCAGCAGTCTGTGCATAGGACATGTTCCAGTCCCGAACAAGCTGCGGCATCTCCTTGGCCCTGTCCCACACCTCAAAATCCGACATGCATGGCATGTCCAGAATCCTGAGAGACTCGCCAATGTCCTCAAGGGACTGGCGGTAGTCATGAAGAAGATCACCGACTTGGGTAAGCCGGTGAGTGCGGGGCTCGGACGAGGAAGAGTCCGTCAACTTCAGAGGACCTATACACAAAACAAGTTAAGAAAAAACCGACATTGATAGAAGTCGAAGAAAAAGATAAGTCAGAGAGGTGGAACATACCAAAGATGACGTCGTCAATCTTGGTATTCTCCTCCCGGAGACTCTGGAGTTCAGCCCGGAGCGCCTGGGATATGTCCTTCTCTCTGCCAAGCTCATTCTTGAGGTCCGAGAATTATTTTATCCTGAGCAGCAATCTTGCGATCACGCTCGTCAGTGTCCATGGAGGAGGATTCAAGGACTTGAGCTATGCTCTTTTCATGATCCGCCTTGAGCTTATCCAGCTCTTGGCGAAGTCCCTTGTTCTCCACCACCAGGGTCTTGAGGTTCTCGGCCTCTTCAATCATAGCGATGGATTGTTTCACCAATAACAGTAAGTCAAAAAGAACAACAGTTCAGAAAAATTGACATTAAAAAAGCAAAGACAAGGTTTGAATCTCGAATGTTTACCTTCTTCATCCTTGGCTACTTTGAGCTCAGCATTTTTAAGCCGGAGAGCTTTGATCTCTCGCTTATCACGGACATTGGTCAATAATTCCTGGTTATAGGAACATACTTTCGTAAGTCGAATACCCAAAGTCGAAGTTACTTAAGACTCGGGCTAATATTTTTGCTAAATATCAGCACGAGCCTTGGGGGCTACACTAGTTCGTTCTTTGGCATCCTAATGAAGCATAAACTCGGATTCTATATCCTACTTCATGCTTGGGGGCTAGAGGATATGATATAACATAATGGAAAAAACAAGAATTGGAATTCCGACTTACATATTGCTCGCGGGTGAGTTTATCTAAACCCGCGTTCACTTCAGCGGCCACCTTCTCGGCAAGAGTAAGTGGGATCACAGGGCTGTTGGAAGCTCGCCAATCCTAATCCTCTCATCGTGAAGGCGGACTTGAGTGAGAAGGTCAGAGAACTTGACGTCCTCTGCTTCTTGTGCTTCCTCCTCGGGGGATAAATGGCTTTTATCCAGGACTTGTTCAGCTAGTCACTGGATCTCCTTCAGAGATTTCGGTCAGCCAAACTTGGCAAGACCCGGATTGCTGAGGAGGTTTTCAGCGAAGACTTCAGCCGAGGGATCATTACCCGAAGAGGGTTCACCCTTTTCTTGAGCTAACACACCCACAGTGACGTCAGTTTGCGACCCAAGGATCACAGGCTCCGTTTGAGGAGCCGGATCTTCTACAGCATCCGACGAGATAACCGGAGTTGCAGAAGGTTGAGGGGCCGGAGTCGGAGGAGCCACAGCAGGGGAAGCTATGGTAAGCTTCGTCTGACGCAAGGTCTTCGAAGAAATCCCTTTCCCCTTGCCCTTGATGATCGATTTTGCTCTGAGAAGGTAACAAAGTTGGAAACGTTACATCTCGGAAAGAAGTTTGAGTAAAGTACAAAGGCGGAAAAGTTGTGACTGAAAGTTACCTCTTCCTTTGTGCCAACCGCTACTGTTGGAGCTTTGCGCTTCTTGAGCGCAAGATCCGGCAGTGGAACTACTTCCACCTCCTGAGAGAACTCCGGAGGGTATCCTTCGAGCGGAGCAAGTTCTGACTCGGGGATGTCAGCAAGCTGAAAACAAGAAAACATATCAAGATTGCAAAGATAACTCGAAGATTGAAACACATAAAAGATGTGATGATGGAAGCCTACCGGCACCACGGGGTTTTCCGCCGTGTGCATGTCCAGAGAAACCTCCGGAATCCGCCTTTCGATCCGCTCGTTGATCAGCCATTTGATTTGGCTTATGTAGCCTTGAGTGGTGTAGGCTTTGGGGCTAATGCGGAGGGAGTCGGTTGGAGAACACGTGATGGAGTGCATCAGTCTATCCCCGTGGTACTGAAGTGGCTGGATCCGACGTGAGACCCAGCACTGGACCAAGTCGGATCCCGTCAAACCACTGTGCTTGATCAGATATTCGATCCGCCTCTTAGCGAGGATCAGATCATCAGTGAGAGCCGGAGCAGCCTCGTCCCAGGAAGGCTGGGCCGTGGCGGCTCCGTCGACAAAAGCCGGCAAAGTAGTAGCTTTGCCGGGAGCCGGAATATCCCTATGGTAGAAAAATGTGGCTGGCCATTGTTTGATCGAGTCATTGGCAAAAAATTTGGGATATGCCCGGTCACGTCTAAGAGAAAAGCTAATAGTGCCGGTGATGTAAGGAACACCGGTAGTGATGGAATTCCTCCGGACATGAAAATAAAACCGGAAGAGAAGAAAACTCGTCCTAATGCCGAGAAAGCCCTCGCAAAGCGTAGTATACGCACTCATTTCTAGAAGTGAGTTAGGAGGAAGATTGTGGAGTTGAACTCCGTAATGATCTATCACCTCGGAGAAGAACTCCGAGGGAGGAAAAGACAGACCTCGGTCGAGATGGGTGACGAAGTGGACCCGCTCGCCATCGAGCGGGTTGGGGACAGTTTCACCGGAGCCGCTCTGCCAGTCGCCGGCGGCGAGAAGCCCCTCCTTCTCCACGTTCTTGAGGCCTGCTTCGTCAAGGGCGCAGGGGATCCAGATTCCCAGGTAGCTCTCCTTTTCTGTTGCTGCTTCCGCCTTCGTCGTCGCCGCTGCTGCCACCAAACCAGAGGAAGAAGATGATGAAGCCATTTTTTTTCGGTGAGAGGGTGACCTTAAAGGGGCGGCGCTGGGAGCTCTATGGGGGGAGGACGATGAGGCTCTGTGCGTGGAGGAAGATTGGGAGGAAAGGAAATGGCAAAGGACTGGTGGAAAGGAGAAGAAGAAATCCGAACCCCTTATATCCACATACCTGCGCCAAGATTCGTGCAAACGCTATAGTGCAACCGCCACGCGTCGTGGAAAGAACTAGGAAGGACCCGCATGATGATTGCGTCGCCTCGATCTCCACACATGCATTGAAACGGCGCCTCGGTTCCGCGGACGGCGGACCCACCAACGGTCGTGCTGACGGAACGCCTGTCAAATGACGTGACTTGACCATACTTGTGTCAGGTGGCGTTAGAGACCAAGTTCCGGCTTAGTTTAAAAATGAGCTAGAAAATCCGAGTAACCAATTGAAAGTTCTGACTTATTTTTGAGACCCGGATCGTATTTTTTGTTGTGAAGTTTTAGGAACCCTTCAAGATTCTGCAAGCCGAAGATCAAGCTAGACGATGATAAATCCGACTTTGGATCTTGGAGGCCTCCGGGGGCTGATGTTGGGGATATACTTTCCGGGTATCCTCACAGTTCCTCACCGACTGGTGGCCCACTTCGGTTAGAGCTTTGCTTCACGGGGACGGTCAGGGAGAAAGACGGAGTCCAATCCGGCTACGGGAAGGCCCAGAAGACTTACCGACTTAGGCCCATAATGTTACTTGTAGTTCAAGATGTACTCTGTAACCGACTCTTAGACGTAGCCGGATAGATATCTCCTGTAAACCCTAGGCCGGATATCTATATAAGCCATCCTAGGGAGAGCCTTTAGGCAACACCCAATACTTTTAGACCTTCAACTCGCACAGGCGAAACCCTTGTAACCCATATTCCGGCTCTGCCGTATTACTAGATTGCTAGCAGGAGTAGGATCCGTCCAAAGCCGGCGGATTCGAACCTGGGTAAACTTGTGTGCTCACTGTCCCGGAACACCGTACGTCTCACACCCCTCTCTTCTGCACGCCTCGAGGACCCCCTCATGGCGTACTTGTCATCAATCCGACAACATTTCCCCTTTGTAGGTACGAACTTGACCGGGTTTACTATGCCTAGGCCGAGTCAGGAGATAGCTTGCTCGAGAAGGAGCTCAAGGTCAGCGTTTTTCTCTCTCCTAAGGGAATCTAGGGAGATACAAGCGCTAGCAACAAGAGTCAGAGAGTCATAGATAGAAGAGATCGTCACGGACATGATAGTCACTAGCGGCAACGATCATAGCGTGTGGGCTCTGTGCCATTGCCTTACAGAGGTTGTGTACAGGGGAAAGGAGCGCGCCGAGTTACCTCTTTGGGGCAAGAATATTCCAAGCATATACCAGGCCATGTAAGCCCTAGATGTACCCTAGCCACCCCTTTATCAGGTGAGCCAGGGCCTTCAAGGGAGGGGTCGATCTTTTTGCCTAAGGGAAGAACCATAGAGAGAGTAGAGAGCAGGAGCACTTCATCTCCTCCTCTCTATTATACAGCTCAAGGAGCATCTATATTAGCTTTTGGATCGTAATATAAGATCTGTGAGAGTTCATCGTGTGTGTGCTGTTCTATCTTTCGTGTGTAGAATCACTACGCTATCCCTCGCAGATAGCACTAGTACACATTAGCCCCATCTTTAGCCTACCCATGGCATCTGCCGTGACACCACCACGACAGTTGGCGCCCACCGTGGGGCCAGCAGCGGTGATAGATGGAGTCAAAATCCGGATGGGAAACTTCATCATCACCGGGGAGCGCATCATCTTCGGGCTGGTGCAGCGGTTCGGCGCGCTGGACTTCGTCAGCGACAATCCCCGTATATCGGCAACCGCTCGCCTCCATGCAACAGGCTCTTCCTCAACTTTGGTGCCTACAAGATCCACGTTGGCGTCGATGAGTCATGCATGAACTCACAGCACGTCGTCGAGGGAGGAGAACCTCCTCTTAGCACGGCTCGCGGTCCACGTATCACTCGCCCTGCTAGCTGCGCCGAGGTGATGCTGACTGTGCCTGACGCGGGAACAAGCAAGGATCCAGCGAAAGACCCGGAGACAACTCCAAAGGTACCTAGGGCTTGAGGTCCTCCACTAGAGAGGCCACAGAATATACTGTAGCAAGCAATAGAGAGCCTAACTACCCCTGTAGCCCCCATAGTTGATCCAGCTCAGACATAGGCCAAGCTGGAGGAAACTCGGCACAAAATACTAGAGGGTGCAAAAAAGATAGCTGCGGCTCATCAGTTGTTGAACATCACGCTGCGCGAGTATGCCAAGGAAAACAAGATTAGTACTAGTCCCACTCGTATGGATGGAGTGAAGATCAGGAGTAGGAACCTCCTCAGTGAGATAGATAAGGAATATGTTCCTTGGCCAGGGGAATCACGTAACCCCATGTCAGCAGGTCTGCCAAGGTATAGCACCCCGACAAAGAACCTCAGAGCTGCAGATGCAACATCGTCCGAATTAGACGGTCTGACCGGTGAAGCCTAGCAGAGGCAGCAAGAAAGAGGCATTGAGTTAGTAAAAAATGCTAATAAGCAGAATGACGAGTTGCTCAAGGCAAACCAAGCGAGGGAAGGAAGTTCCCGAGTCGTTCATTCGGCAGGGGGCGCTTCGGCAAAATCCATAGGGGCTGCATCATACCCACATGCAGGCCAAAGAAGAGAAGAGGTGGTAACTTCTAGGAGAAAAAACAAGCAGATGGTCCCATATGACCCGGCAAGGGCAGGGAAAGGAAAAGCAATACAGTGTGATGAGGATCATCACAATGCCAGCTGAGGTGAAGGTGGACGAGGTAACCTCGGGCAAGGCCATGCAGGATAGGGAAACACTGGATATGGCAATGTCAGACAGCGTAACTCGGCAGGAGCTGGACAGAATCCACCTCGACAGCATCAGCAATACTACATACCTTGGCAATAGCAAAGTGTTGGCCCACCTATGCAACAACAATATGCTCATCCGGGTCAAAATAGATATGATGATGGTTATTCGGCAATGGCCCATGCTGGATTTCTTAAGCCGGATCAACATGTGATAGGATCGAGGTTAGGAAACAGGAACTTGCAGCCAGATGATGCAAGATTGAAGTTGGAACAGATTTATAGGTTGGAAATGATGGAGGGACAAGGTCCTCTAGGTCTAGCATGCTTTGGACCTCAGATTATGAGAGAGCCCGTAGTGCCAAACTTCTAGTTGGCTAGAGGGACAAAGATGTACGACGGTAGTACCAAGCCAGAAAATTGGTTGATTTGTTATGCCACCGCAGTTAATATTACGACTAGTAACTTGATGTGGGTGGTGAGATATGTACCATAGATGCTGGAGGGACTAGCGAGAGTTTGCCTAAATAATCTGCCAGCAGGAAGTATCAATTGTAGCTAGATTTCGGAGAGATGTTTATCAACAATTTCACAATCACGTACAAGAGGCCGAATAGGCCACAACAACTGGCGATGTGCAGGCAGAGACCGAATGAGACAGACCGTGAGTTTATAACTCGGTGGTGCAACATGCGCAATTCGTGCGAAGGAGTAATCGAGTCGCATGCTATTGCCTGGTTCGCATAAGGGTGCAAATATGAAAGTGTGTTATGGCAGAAGTTGCAAAGGGATATGCCAACTATGTTGGCTGATACAATTAGAATCACGACTCGTATGCACTAGGTGACCCAACGCAACCTCGGCTCGTGTCGAACAAGTCAAATGAGGAATATTAACCCCGTGATGGAGCCGGGTCATCCTGGCAAAACGATTACTGGGGTAAGGTAAAGGATGAAAGGCCAGATTATAGATATGGCTCACATCAAGTTGTTACTGTGGATCAAGATCATCCCGAAGCTGGGAATAGCCAGCAACAAAAGAGTAGAGGCCAATAGTGGGCACATAAAAATGATGGCAAGAAGCCTTGGACCGGTGAACAAAAAAAGCAAGGGCAAGAAAGGAAAAATAGGCCGAGGTATACGTATGAGGCTATGCTGGATCAACCATGTAAGTTCCACACACCAAATCCGAGTAAGCCAGTGAATCATACAACCCGGCAGTGCGAGTGGTTTCAAAGTGGTGGACAAGGTAACCCAGAGCAAGGTAACATGGGACCCCTCAGCAACCTCGGCAGCAACTTACGGGAGCAAATGCTCAACAAATGATGTTGCCTCCACCCCCACCGAGGTATGAGAATCACGACAAAAGGGATGCGGTGCGTCAGGTGGAGAACCAGAATCAGGGGAACCGAGGAAAGCTCGGCAATGATGGGAGAAATGAGTACAAGGAACACCATCAAGCTTATTGTGTGTTTACCACGAAAGAAACTAACAGGCAAAGTGTGCAGTGACAACATATGGAAGTTAATGCGGTTATGCCGGCCGTGCTGAGGTAAATGCATTGGTATGACCAAGAGATTACATGGAGTATCAAGGATCATCACAGGCTCATGCTGGGTCCTAGATCATATGCACTGGTGCTTAACCCAACTTTCATCGGGCCAAACATCAATATAAAATTTTCCAAGGTGTTGATTGACAATGGCAATAGTATAAATATACTATATAAGGACAACATGCACAAGTTGGGAGTCTCAGAGAATATGCTCTAGGCAACAAAGACCACTTTTTATGGTATTGTGTCGGGTTTGTCCTGCGAGCCTATTGGCAAAGTCCGAAGTTATGTTTTATTCGGCATGAGGGAGAATTGTCGGACAGAGAACTTGGAGTTTGAGGTTGTGAATTTGGACAGTTGTTACCATGCATTACTTAGCAGGCTAGCTCTTTCGAATTTTATGGCAAGTGATCACATCAGTTACTTAAAAATGTAGATGTCAGGGCCAAACGGGTTCATAACCATAACAGGGGACTTTAGGGATTCTATGGAGTGTGCCTCAGCCGGGTTAAACCTAGCTGAGTCACTGGTGATCACTCAGGAGAAGAAAAGGATCCAAGAGGTTGTGGCACTGGCTCAGTCCGCACAGCTGAACATGCCAACTCTAAGTAACCCGCCTGGGATTGTGTCATTTCAGCCAGCAAAAGATAACAATAAAGTGTCAATTGATGATCAGTTCCCAGAGCGCACCGTGACTATTGGTGCGGGCCTTGGTGATAAATAGGAAAGCGAGCTCGTCAGCTTCCTCCGTGAGAATCGGGATATCTTTCCATGTTCCACATAGGATCTGCAAGGTGTGCCAAGGGAGTTGGCTAAGAACTCTTTGCACGTCAGATCCGACGCAAAGCCGGTGAAGCAACCTCTCCACCGCTTCACCAAAGATAGGAGAAAAGTCATTGGTGACGAGATAGCTCGGCTCCTTGCAGCCAGGTTTATCATCGAAGTACTTTACCCGGATTGGATGTCTAATCCGATGCAGGTAGAAAAGAAGAAAGATGACCCAAACGTGGTAGTGGTGTGGTGTACGTGTATCGATTACACGAACCTGAATAAGGCGTGTCCAAAAGACCCATTCCCTCTGCTGAGGATAGATCAGGTAATTAACTCAACCACTGGGTGTGAGATCTTGTCATTCGTAGATGCATATTCTGGTTTCCACCAGATACCCTTGAACCCGGATGATCAAATAAAGAGATTTTATTACCCCATATGGGGCTTATTGCTATCGCACTATGCCATTTGGTTTACGTAATGTAGGGGCAATGTATCAAAGGTGCATGCAAAAATGTTTACATGATCAAATTGGCAAAAAATTCCAAGTGTATGTCGATTATGTGGTAATAAAAACCAAGGAGACTCACACTCTCTTAGATGATATCCGACAAACATTCACGAACTTCAGAAGGTTCCGAATGAAGCTTAACCTGGAAAAGTGCACCTTTGGTGTCCTGTCCAGAAAATTACTCGGTTTCCTCGTGTGCAGCCGAGGTATCGAGGCAAATCCAACTAAAATCCGAGCTATCGAGCGAATGGAATTGCTGAAGTGCCTCAACGATGTCTAGAGGTTCACTAGTTTCCTACCATTATTGAGTCGTTTTATATGTCGGCTAGGAGAAAAGGCTTTGCCTCTCTAACAGCTAATGAAAAAGTCGGATCAGTTCATATGGACACCGCAAGCAAATAGTGCATTTCATGAGCTCAAAAAGATGCTAGCCTCTTCACCAGTGTTAGCTTCGCCATTATCCAAAGAACCGATGTTGCTCTATATAGCAGCGACCAACCGAGTCATAAGTGTTGTGATAGTGGTGGAGCGTAACGAGGAGGGTAATTCAGTGCAGAGGCTAGTATATTACCTAAGTGAAGTGCTATACACTTCAAAGCAGAACTATCCTCATTATTAGAAAATGGCATACGACGTCTATATGGCAGCCAAGAAGCTTAAGCACTATTTTTAAGAACACCCTATAAAGGTGATATGTGAAGCACCTATATCTGAGATAATGAGCAATAAGGATGCAAGTGGCCGAATTTCCAAATGGGCAATTGAGTTAGCACCATATGATCCACAATATGATAGAAGAGATGCAATCAAGTCTCAAGCAGTGGCCAACTTTTTTGTGGATTGGGCGGAAATGCAATATGAGCCACCCTTACCGGATTCAAACTACTGGAGAATGCACTTTGATGGATCAAAGTTGAAGGACAGACTAGGGGCCCGGGTAGTCCTTACCTCGCCTAAGAAAGATCAATTTAGATATGTGCTTCGGATCCATTTTCGAGCATCAAACAATGTGGTTGAATATGAGGCGCTTATACATGGGTTAAAAGTAGCAAAAAATGGGATACATCGGATACAGTGCTTTGGAGATTCAGATTTGGTGGTGCAGCAAGTTTCTGGTCATTGGGTTGCGTTGGACGCAAACATGGCCCTGTATAGATTTCACGTCCAAAAGATATGTAGCTACTTTGAGGGATGCGGATTCCATCATGTGCCAAGAGCTAAAAATGATGCAGCCAACATATTATCTAAACTGGGTTCATCTCAGCAAGCCATCCCGCCAGGAGTTGCTTTAGAGCATCTGAGAAAACCATCTATTAACCCCTCACAAGAATCCGAATCAATTTATATCCTAGGAAATCCAGAATCAGAAACTGCCCCAATGGACATTGATTGGGGGAACACCTCGGTAAACTCGGGGACTACCTCGGTGAACCCGGGGACTGCCTTGTAGAACCTGGGGACTGTTCACTTTAATCCGGCAGAGGTTATGTCGGATGATCCAATGGAGGTTGATGAAGTACTTTTGCCGACCCGTGCTATACCAGCATGGGCACAACAGATCTTTGAGTTCTTATAGGATGGAGTTTTGCCAAGTGATGAGGTACTCTCAAGGCAAGTGAAGAGGAGAGCAAAGGCATATACCATAATCAATGCCAAGTTATACAAGAGAAGTGTCACAAGTGTCCTGCAGTGGTGTATTGATCCGGCAGAAGGGCAGGAAATCCTCCGAGATATACATCATGGAGAATGTGGGCATCGTGCCTCGTCTAGGGCCCTAGTAGCCAAAGCTTTTCAGCATGGATTTTACTGGCCTAGTGCTTTGCAACAGGCTGAAGACCTTGTGAAGAAATGCAATGGGTGTCAGAGGTACGCTAGCAAGATACATATGCCGGCCTATGAACTCAAGACTATACCTATCACTTGGCCTTTTTTGTGTGGTGCTTGGATATGGTTGGCCCATTTAGGTCAGCCCGAGGAAATATGACCCATATCTTAGTCATGGTGGACAAGTTTACAAAATGGATCGAGGTAAAGCCAATCAGAAAATGTGATGGAGCTACTACGGTATCATTCCTCAAGGACATTATCTTGAGATACAGATACCCATACCGTATAATAACAGACAATGGCACAAATTTTGCTGAAGGAGCATTTGCTCGGTTCTACCAAGACAAAAGAATCTGGCTAGATGTCGCATCAGTGGCACATCCCGCATTAAACGGGCAGGTGGAAAGATCCAATGGACTAGTACTGTCCAGGATAAAACCCCGGCTCATTGAGCCATTGTAAAGATCAGCGGGGTGCTAGATTGATGAACTCCTAGCAATACTATGGAGCCTAAGAACAACTCTGAATCGATCAATGGGCTATACGCCATTTTTTGGGTATATGGGGCCAAAGCTGTATTTACAACCGACATAGAGCATGACTCGCCGAGAGTCACCCAATACACAGAAGCCGAAGTGCATGAAGCCCGATGTAACATCCCAAAAACCCTAATCAAGATTATCAAGTTCTAATCACCCAATTTAGGGGTAACAAAAACTTTTATTAATAATTTGAATGTGAACGCATGTGTGATTTGAACTAGTGTAGAATTGACTGTAATTGCCATGCTTGATTGTTACAAATAATGTTAAATGGTTTAAGGATGAATGCTACATCATCTAGGCCAATTACAAACAAAAGCAAAAGAAAAAGAAATCAAATATGAAGAAATAAAGCAAATGGTCATTTTGGCCAAAGTTAACCACTAGGTCACTTTGAGTGTTCCTAGAAGAGAAATTCTAACAGAAACATTTCTACTTCTTTCCACCCCTTGCTAGACCAAGTAAAAGTGTATCAAGGCCCACTTTACAAACTTACAAAAGCTATTTCCAAATCTATTTAATGGACAGTTGAAAATTGAATCTAGTTCATATGGTAAGATCCCACTTTTTCAAAAACCTATCAAACCAATTCCACTTGACTTCTCCAAGCAAACATAGACACTCAAGCTTAAGATCAAACCACTCAAAAGTTTCATTCAAAAATTTCAAAGTAATTCTCTTGCGGCCATTTCATCAAACACCGTAATTACACAAATTAACCTACTGCCTAACTTCACTGGTTCCATAGTAATCCCTCAACCATTTGGTCCCCTCTTCACTCTCTGGTCTCCCCTGAGTCTAACCAAGCCCCAGACAAGCCCCCCTTAGCCATGTGCACAGTGGAGCGCCGCCCATTTTTGGTCGTCGCCGGCCGACAATGGGCAGCACGCCAGAGGCATCGCCGCCCTCGCCCACGACAAGCACCAGACACGCCTCGGTCCACCGCCACCCCCTGTCCAAGCCACGACCCTGCCAAGCCCTGGACCACCCTAGCTACGTCGCGCCCAACCTCTTTGCGCCATGTCTAGAGCGTGCCAGCTCGCCGCACCCGACCGCCTCGCATAGACCACGCCTCACCCTCGCCGTGCACGCTCATGCCCGCCATGATCACAACAACCCCACAGACACCCCCGTTCGCCGTCGTGTGACCCGCAACTGCCGCACGCTATCGCAAACACCACTACGTCCGTGCAGAGCGCCGCACGAGCCCGACCAATCCACACCGCCCCACGCCTCTCCTTTAAGCCAGCAATGACCGCCAGGGAACCGCCCACCGTCCTAGCCCACCGCCCAAGCCTCTAGCTTGTTGTGTCGTTGTCACCGGCGAGCTCCGCCCATGCCTCTCTGCACCCCTCGCCCCGCTATAAATAGAGCGCCTCCCAGCACCGTTTCCTCACACCACTCTCATCCACTCCCCCTCAGAGCACTCCCAGAGCCCCATCAGAGCAAGCCACAACCCGTAACGTCGGAATTTTGCCGGAGTCTGTCGCAGAAGGAGGAGAAGGGCGCCAGTGATCCAGGCCATCTCTCGGGACGTCGCCGGTACCAGGAGAACCGCCGTCGTCGTCTTGTTTGTTTGCCCGCCTCTCCGCACTAGCTGGAGCCCAGACGCCCCACATCGCACCCTCACCGACTGCAAGGGTTGGTTTGTCGTCGAGAACTGTTCCGGCGAGGACGATAGATGTGAGCCGTTGATCCAGGATCTAATCCTGCGGCCACCGTTCGCCCATACCAATTCGGTGACCCCTGTCTCACTGACAGGTGGGGCCCTCACTTAAAACCAGCCCGGGCGCTGTGTGGAGTAAACTGGGCCGGCCCATTTATTTCCCGCGTGACCCGTTTAATTCAAATAACCCTTTTTCTTTTTAGACTTAGACTTAGTTCTATCCTTTAGTTTAAAAATCAATTCAGTGAGTTCTACAAATCCAAATTTAGTTATTCCAATTTTGTTGGAAAGCTAATGAAAATCTCTATCCAAGCCTGTTGGATTTAAATCATTTAGAGTTATAGATCTCTCCTAGCTAAAATAACAATACAAAAGCTTTTGCACATTTAAACATTTTTATAAAATCAACCATAATAGATTTTGAGTTGAGTCCAACTCTCAAAAATCACATTTAACCATACCTATCTGAATATGTAATAATATTAAGGTTTGCATGAAGTGAATTTGGACTAGTACCAAATTAATGCTATATAGGCATTTCTAGTCACTTTAAATCATTAATTATTAAACTTAAACTTATTAAAATGTGATCCAACCTTTAAATCACATTCCCATATATTAGAATATGTGGTGACGACATGTGTCCACATGATCCCATATTTTAATTGGAGAATATAAAATCTTAGTTAATTTCAATGAGTAGAAATTACTTTTCTTAAATAAAATAAATGAAACTAGTTCATTAAACCTTATGATGTTTATGGTGATACTAGATCATCAAATGTGTGCCTTAGTGTGCTAAATAGACTAGTTAAGTATTGTTTGGTGATTGTGTATTCCGTATGTATTTATAGACGATAGTACCGACCAAGTCTACGAGGAGGAGGAGTTCTACCAAGAGGAGGAGGAAGATAATTTCAACCACTGCACCAACCAAGGCAAGCCATCATTAACAATGCAATCTAACCCTTTCAAGCTAGATAACCTAAGAAAAGACATTAGGCATGCGTTGGTTATATCATTTTGATTTATACCTACTCTAAGTTTTACTTACAAGCTTTACTTTCCTTACTTTACCAAAGTTCTTTACTTGTTTATAGATAGCTTAAAGAGTATAAAACTTGGCCTAGACTAGATGTCATTCTATGACATGAGATTGAGATTAGCATCCCACCTTAGTGGACACTCTTAACTTAGTAGCTTAGAGCTAAACCAAAACTTGATCATTTTAGATGGGAATACTTGGTGAAAATGACTTGTGAAAACCTTGGAATGATGAGTCATTCTATTGAGATGTATTGACATGTGTTGAGAAACACAACTGGTTTATGATGATGAAAATGTTGAGGCATGAGCCTTAGCCCTTTTATAAAAACTGATGGTTGGGTTCGGATGCGATACCATTCCAATTTACTGCATAAACCACAATACCTGAATTGGGTAAGGCTTAGCTGGAAGTTTATATGCATTAGTATTAGTTCCCTCGCGGGAGAGGTTTGAGATGAGGCTACCTCTCAATGTTGTCCACCTATGCAGTGCCCAGGATGACAGATGGTCATGGCTAGGAGGCCAAGCTCATAGGAGAGATGCTTATACTAGAGTGTGTAAAGGAAAGGTTATGTTTGATTATCTACATACTAAGTATGATGATTCAGGGTTATCCCTGATAGATGTATCGAATTATGTGGTGAAAGTGTACCACCTCTGCAGAGTGTCAAACTATTCGAATAGCTACGTCCACAGTTATGGACAATTGGAGTGGCCATACTGTTCCGTTGTCAGATGTTTTAAAAATGACTTATGAAATGAATTGTGACAGGACTTGACCACAACAGAGTTGTGACTATGATAACTAAGTTCCCACTTAGGTGATTTCAAACTTTACTTTATCTTTCTTTGTTTCTGAACTCAGCTTAGGTTTCAAACTTAGCTTTACAAATAAACTTAGAACTTAGCATTCCTACTAGATCTATCGTACTTGTTAGTGATAGTTTGCGAGTACTTAAAGAGTACTCATGGCTTTGTCCTTGGCTATTCCTATGGCCAGACTATGAGGAGGACTACCCTGAAGGAGGATAGTGAAGGGAATATGCCCGAGAGGCAATAATAAAGTGGTTATTATCTTATTCATGTTTATGATAAATGTTTATTTTACATGCTGGAATTGTATTGATTCGGAAACATCAATACATGTGTGTTTAATAAACAAAAAGGGTTCATAGTCATGCCTCTCTTATAGACTAGCTTGTTGATTAACAAGATGATCAAGGTTTCCTGATCATCGACATTGGATGTTGTTAATAACAAGGTCACACCATTGGTGGAATGATGTGATGAACATTCATCCGAAGTATAGCATTACGATCAAGTCATTATGTTTATATTTCTATAACATCATACGAAGTAATCTTTATCCTTAGACCATGAGATCATGTTAATTGCTAACACCGGAAGAGTATCTTGATAACATCAAACGTCACACCATAATAGGGTGACTATAAAGATGGGTTCAGTACTACGAAGGTGTTATGTTGAGGCTCATGGATCAAGAGTGGAATTTGTCAATCCAGATGACGGATAGATATTCTCTGGGCCCTCTCGGTGATATCACATTGAAATAGCTTGCAAGCAAGCGATGTGATCACTAGAATGTTATATCACGAGAACGAGAAAAGAGTACATGTCGGTAACGAGATCAAACTAGGTATGGAGATACCGATGATCGAATCTCGGACATGTAATATATCGCGGGACAAAGGGATTTAGTTACTAGCGTTAAAGGTTCCCACGATCACAGAAGTCATCGTTGAATGTGTAGGAGTCAGTATGGATCTCCAGGTCCCGCTGCTGATTATTGATCGGAGAGGGGTCTCGATCATGTCTGCATTATTCGCGAACCGTAGGGTGACACACTTAAGGGATACCGACACCATTTGGAGCAAATATGTTTCAGATAAAGATTTAAGAAAGAACTAGAATTATTTCAATAGACATCAAAACTATTTCGGGTGAAATTGCTGAAATTGGTTCTGCATATAATATTGAAATGTTGCAGGGGGTTTTATGTGAATGTTTGTTAATTAAAGTAATTAACAAAATTCTGAATAAAACAATAAAAGAGTTTTATTAAATGAGAGAGCATTAAATTTGGATAAATTTAATGCATTTAAAGTGGAGACTTTAAAAGAGAATGTGAAGGGGCATTTTAATGTGGAGGGGTTACCACCACATGAATGGAGGAGGTGAAGGTCACCCTCCATGCGCGCCATGAAGGAGGGCACCCTCCTCCTATAAAAGGCCACCCCTCCTCACTTCTCACACACCTCCTTGTGAAGGATCTCTCCCCTCTAGTATTATTCCCCATGGTCTCGGATTAGCGAGATACATGTTCCCGTGGCTTTATCTCGAAAGGAGTTCTGCTTCGCTGCTTTGCTGGAGCGAGGGACGGAGGTTGTCGGTACGGACGTGTGTGCGATCACGGATGCACCTGCTTTGCGGTGCTGGACTTGGTGGTGTTGGAGCTGGATCGATGGACGGCCGAGCGGACTGCTTTGGACTTCATCACGATCTTGAGATCGGCAAGTGTACGACTACATCAACCACGAGTTCCTACTCGTTAACAAAGCTCGTTGTCTAGGAGGGTAAGTTCTCGTTGGATGTATGTCCACTCGTTGCTTTGTACCTAGTAGATAGATCTTGGCGTGTAGTTCACACCGTAGGAATTTTTTTGTTTTCTATGCTCCGGACCCAACAGTGGTATCAGATCCTGATCTATGCGTAGGTGCTTAGCACGGCTAGTTTGGTGCTTTCTGTAGCATTATAAGATGATCCCTCTTTTAGATATCAAGATAAAAATGTGTTCTTCCTTAAGTATGCACCGTTTTGTGGATCGTATTTCGAGACATCACGTGATGATCGGGTGTACTCGACTCTACGATTTCATACAAACGGGTGTAAGACAGTTTTACACATGCGAGTACTAAGGTTCTTACTTGGCGAGCCTAGCATGTACAGACATGGCCTCGGAACACGGACCGAAAGGTTAAGCATGAGTCATATAGTTGATATGATGCCCATATAGATGCTCGCCTTTGAAGCTACATCAACTCACGTGATGATCGGACTTGGTGTAGTGGATTTGGTTCTTGTAATCACCAAAAAGGCACGAGGGATGTCGTTTTTGAGTGGGAGTTCATTTCTAATTTGGATTAGTCAAACCAAATTTGTCATAAATTAAATCAAAGTGAATTTGCATAGTTTGTTGTAGTCATTGGCATTCGTTTTCTACCTTATGCTTAGTTTTTATTTGAGATAATAGAACTATAGAATTCTGGATATTTACTTTACGAACTGGTATCGTATTGTTTCGAATGTCAATTTAAAGTTTATAAGTCCTATTGCAAACTTTCAGCAAACTCTATTTACTCCATGAAGTTTAATAAGTAGTATTAAATCAAGAGTAAGAATTCCAATGTTAGTATCTAAAGTATCATGTTTGCCTCCATGATTATTGATATTCAAAAGGTTGTTTTAATATCAAGATTATATTGGATCTGAAAATTGTTTCAGAAACCATCATGTGTGAAAGATATTGTGATATCTGAAACAATGTTTTTTGGTTGCATTATGATAGAGTATAATTTAGCAAAATACATGTTCTCATATTGTATGAGAATTTGTGAAGGATGGAGATGCTAGGCATCCGAATCTACCAAAAAGGTTTTGGGAACTGATATTATACTCGTGATTCTTCCTTATAGGCTATAGTAGCTTGATCATGAAAGTTGTCATGATAAGGATGAATAGAAGATGTAAGTAAAATGTTTACTACACTAATAGATTACTAAAGAATGGATTTTTGAAAGAACACCAAACATTTGATGATGGTGATCCACTTCAAAGTGCAAGTCCAAAGGTATTAGTATTTGACTATATACGCTTTGTACCATGTGTCATGTTGATGACACCACTATTGATGTTGATAGATTCTTTTAAAAGAAAAGGAATTGCTGAAAGAGAATCTATAAAATATTTGGCAGAAAATAAAAGGTTGGAGATGTCCAACTTAGGTATATAGAAGATATACATGTTATGGCTATATTCCTTGCTTGTTAAACAGTGTGGTTCTTAGGTATTGGATACCGGTACTGGATACCGAATTGGTTGGTATGAAGTGTCATACAGGACAATGCAATTCATGAACTACAATGGCCTAAGTAACCAGCAAAAGAATGAGTGATGATGTTCATCGAAAACAAATAAAGTGTTATTGTGTTTTTCGTTGTCATCAAACCAAGCCTTCAAGATTTGTTTAAATAATTGTTATTTTGTTCCGGTATCATGAGAATAATGGCTGTTCAAATAATTACCGTATTCCATAAAGGATGGATGAACTTTTACAAGTCTGGTTGGAGAAATCACATCCATAAACACTACTGCTAAAATGTCGCAAGACAAATGATTGAAAGATCACTTATGAAGTGACATCGCTGTTTAAATTATATTTGAAAGAAAACATGAAGAAACTCCATGTTGATGGATTTTTGGAATCTTTGATTTTGATCAATTGACGCATGTGAGACTTTCCTCGAGATAATTGAAACTCCGTCCATAGGCCAGAGAGGAATGGATGACTAGCTTATTGAAAATTGTGCATGCTAATGTGCATAGTCCATTATGTGTAGCCATATGTGATGGATCTTTTTGCTTCATATGCTTTCTCCGAAAATTTGAGTGAATATATCTACATATTTACTTAATAAGGAAGAAGTATGAAACATTTGAAAGTTGTTCAAAGACTTTCAAGATGAAGTGGAAAATCATTGTAACAAGAAAATAAAGAGTTTATGATTCGATCATAAAGGAAGATATTTGAGTTACATGTTTAGCAAAAACACCTAAGACTTGAGGAATTGTTCCATGATTTGTGTTTCCCGATAAACCATAGGAGTATGGCATATTCAAGAGATAAAATCAAACCATGTTTGACATGGTAAGATCAAGGGTGTCATTTATAAAACTGCCATTATGTTTTAAGGATTGAAGCTTTAGAGACTACCGCTTTTACACTGAAAAGAGCACCATCGTGATCCATTGAAATGACACCATATGAGTTATGGTTTGGGATAAAACCCGAATTGTCTTTTCTTAAATTTTGGTATGCTATGCATAAGTAAAATGTTTACAACCAAAGTCGGATAAGCACGTCTTTGTAGGTTATCCCAAAGAATTTGTTGGGAATTTCTCCATAACACTAAGGACAAAAGAGTTTGTTACTTGGAACGTCAAATTTCTTGAGAAGGAATTTTTCGTGAAAAGTTAAGTGGGAGGACAATAGAACTTTGATAAGGTTGTTGAACCTTAGCTATATGTGCTAAGTAGCGTAGCGCCGGAAAGTGTCCCGGTGGCGGCCACAATGCTCATGGCTCTCGTGATTACAAAAGGTGTGATCTCGGAGATTAAAGTTCCTATAGAACCGTGTGGGTTGGTAAGAATCAAATAGTAAGATTTGATAAGCAAGTCGTTATTGTTCTGACAATGATGAACCGACTACATGCAAAGAAGCGATGATGGGCCCTGACTCCATAAAATGACTAGAAGTCATAGAATCCGTGATAGTATCCATACACGAGAAATCAAGTTTCTGAACTTGGAAGACCCTCCGGAAAGGCGTGAAGCCTATCGGTCGTGTTTGGATATATAAAGAAATAGACATGGATGTTTGACATCTATGAAATAGTCGACATGTCGGAAAGAAGTTTACGGAAATGTTCAAGGAGTTGACTATGACAAGATATGATCTTTCATAGCGATATATAGTCTTGTCGAATTAATGTAGCAACCACTACATATAATTTGGTATATGGTAGTTGAATAAACAAAACAAGGTTCTTCTAATAGAACGGTAACCTAGGACATGTACATGACATGGTCCGAAGGGTTTTGTTAATTCAAAGGGTGCTAAAAGGGAATGTAAACTTCAATAGTTGAAGTAAGCATAGCGGAGTTGGAATCTTCACCATGATGAAACTGTTAAAAGAGTTTAAATTCATCGGAGATGATGAGGATGCTTGCATTTGCAAGAAATTAAGTGGGAGCGCTGAGACATATTTCTAATACATTATGTAGAGGACATATTGTTGATTGGAAATGATGTATCTTGAATTTACACAAGTTAAGGATTTCATTAAAATAAGATTTCGATGAAAGACTTGGGCAAACCCAGAATATTAGGCATCAATATCTATATGGATAGATTAAGGTGCTAATATGGTTGTGCCAGACATACATATATAAGATATTGAAAGGGTTCAATATGAGATATTGAAAGGGTTCAATATGGAAACAACAAGAAAGGTTCTTGCTGCATGGAAATAATTGTATTCAGATTCAAGTGTTTCAACACTTGGTGAGTAAAATCACATGAAGATTCTGATCGATTATACCATGATATGTATATATCCAGAATGTCCTATGCTCTAAATGTTATGAGCATATACCAGAATGATTCATAAGATGATCATTGGACAATAGTAAAGATATTCTTATGAGCTTTGGAAGAACTAAGAATATATCATGTATAAGTGTCAAATAGTTAAAGGTAGTTCATTGTAAAGTGTTACATTGATACTAGTTTTGTCACAAGATACAAATTAAATTTATCTCAATTTAGACTATGGGTGGCACAATATAATGGAAAGGATGTTCCATGATGGATTTGGATGAGTTCCAAAGTTGAGATATTGTGACGGATACTACAACAAAAGGCTAAGTATATAGCTGCTATAGTAGCAGCAAAGGAGGGCATTTGTGTTAAGTAGTTTGTTATCAAACTAGGTGTGGTTCAAAGTGGGCTAATACTATGAATACATATTGTGTGACAATAATATCAACATATTTTGAGCCGAACGAACTAAAGGTCTCACCAGAGGACCAAATTTATATAATGCCATCTCATTTGAGAATGAGTGATGCGTAGAGACGCAAAGACATGCAAATACACACGGATCTGAAACTGTCACATCCGGAGATTATGTTAACCACTAGCAATAGCGTATATGCAACACCATAAAGCCATAGGTGTTCAATGCGCAAAGTTTTTCAAACTAGATTATTGACTCTAGTGCAAGTGGGAGACTGAAGGGAATATGCCCGAGAGGCAATAATAAAGTGGTTATTATCGTATTCCATGTTTATGATAAATGTTTATTTTACATGCTGGAATTGTATTGATTCGGAAACATCAATACATGTGTGTTTAATAAACAAAAAGGGTTCCTAGTCATGCCTCTCTTATAGACTAGCTTGTTGATTAACAAGATGATCAAGGTTTCCTGATCATGGACATTGGATGTTGTTAATAACAAGGTCACACCATTGGTGGAATGATGTGATGAACATTCATCCGAAGTATAGCATTACAATCAAGTCATTATGTTTATATTGCTATAACATCATACGAAGTAATCTTTATTCTTAGACCATGAGATCATGTTAATTGCTAACACCGGAAGAGTATCTTGATAACATCAAACGTCACACCGTAACAGGGTGACTATAAAGATGGGTTCAGTACTACGAAGATGTTATGTTGAGGCTCATGGATCAAGAGTGGAATTTGTCAATCCAGATGACGGATAGATATTCTCTGGGCCCTCTCGGTGATATCACATTGAAATAGCTTGCAAGCAAGTGATGTGATCACTAGAATGTTATATCACGGGAACGAGAAAAGAGTACATGTCGGTAACGAGATCAAACTAGGTATGGAGATACCGATGATCGAATCTCGGACATGTAATATATTGCGGGACAAAGGGATTTAGTTACTAGCGTTAAAGGTTCTCACGATCACAGAAGTCATCGTTGAATGTGTAGGAGTCAGTATGGATCTCCAGGTCCCGCTGCTGATTATTGATCGGAGAGGGGTCTCGATCATGTCTGCATTATTTGCGAACCGTAGGGTGACACACTTAAGGGATACCGACACCATTTGGAGCAAATATGTTTCAGATAAAGATTTAAGAAAGCGCTGGAATTATTTCAATAGACACCGAAACTATTTCGGGTGAAATTGCTGAAATTGGTTCTGCATATAATATTGAAATGTTGCAGGGGGGTTTATGTGAATGTTTGTTAATTAAAGTAATTAACAAAATTCTGAATAAAAATAACAAAAGGGTTTTATTAAATGAGAGAGCATTAAATTTGGAGAAATTTAATGCATTTAAAGTGGAGACTTTAAAAGAGAATGTGAAGGGGCATTTTAATGTGGAGGGGTTACCACCACATGAATGGAGGAGGTGAAGGGTCACCCCCTCCATGCGCCGGCCATGAAGGAGGGGCACCCCCTCCTCCTATAAAAGGCCACCCCCTCCTCCTATAAAAGGCCACCCCCTCCTCACTTCTCACACACACCTCCTTGTGAAGGATCTCTCTCCCCCTCTAGTATTATTCCCCCATGGTCTCGAATTAGCGAGATACATGTTCCCGGTGGCTTTATCTAGAAAGGAGTTGCTGCTTCCGCTGCTTTGCTGGAGTGAGGGACGGAGGTTGTCGGAATGCCGGGACGTGTGTGCGATCACGGATGCATTGCTGCTTATGGTGCTGGACTTGGTGGTGCTGGAGCTGGATCTGATGGACGTGCTGGAGCCGGACCTGCTGGACTTCATCATGATCTTGAGATCGGCAAGTGTACGACTGCATCAACCACGAGTTCCTACTCGTTAACAAAGCTCGTTGTCTACGAGGATAAGTTCTCGTTGGATGTATGTCCACCCGTTGCTTTGTACCTAGTAGATAGATCTTGGCGTGTAGTTCACACCGTAGGAATTTTTTTGTTTTCTATGCTGCGGACCCAACAGATAGCAGGACGGCTATGACAACTAGGATCATCTCCCATCGTCAGCATTGCATGTGACCCTAAAGATGGAGCCCACTACTACGCTTTATTATTCCGCTGCTTGTTTGTATTAAGACTGGATCATGAGATCCTTTATTTGTAAGACCTTATTATGGTTTGTAATGGATGATGTACTGTGATATCCAATCTGTTATGTCTCGCAAAAATGGTAATCCTGGGATTATGAGGTATGGCATAACGTGCATCTGGGATTAAAAATCTGGGTGTTGACAAGTTGGTATCAGAGCCATCCTGACCATAGGAGACCCTAGTTAGAATGGACGTCCGAACAAAAACTTAGTTTCAAAACGAAAGAAGTGAGTATTTATGAAAACCTATTTCCACTCTTATCCTTGGGATTCTTTCAAAAAAATTCATGTTCCTCAAAAATTCTCTCAATTATACATAAAATTTGACACACTTGATCACCTCACTAACTTTCTCATCCTAAATTCTTATAGATGGAAGTTCAGTACAGCAAGTTCTACCAGTTGGGCAACGGAGGCCAACTGATCTTCGAGAGGGATCTTGATTCACTATCTGAGTACTTGGAGCGTCCTCATCCGGAATTTCTTGGAGCTCAACTCCCTGGTCCACCAGGAGGAGATTTACAATCGCTAGTAGTTGCTGATCTTCGAGGCAAGTTAGAAGCACCAATGTCCGAGAGGGTTCAGTTCTCCATGAGAGAGAACAACTAGCTAGATGGATTAGGGAAATGCATGAAGCTCTCGCTCGTCTTTGCGCCCAGAGTGTCAACCTAATCAAAGGAACCCGCTTTGTTCACTATGCAAGGAGTGATTCCATGGGAATGCCGCTGGAAATGCCAAGTCACTCAATATTGAAGCGTCAAGTGGAGAACCTCAACTTCCTACTATACGACAGACAGAAGGAGTTGGACAATGCTAGAGAGTTCGCCAACCACAGCCTCGCCATTGCCGCCTAGAAGGCCTAGACCTTCTCGCTGCTCGTCAAGGATCGTCAGTCTCTTCGCCGTCAACGCGCAAAGAAGGATCGCACCATCGACCGTCTCCGCAAGAAGGTAGCCGACCTCGAGAAGACCATCAAGGAGCAAGAAGCTCAGCTTGTAGCAAAAGAAGAAGAAGAGGAAGGTGAAGATATCCAAGGGGATATTGACTCCTACCTTAGCAATGATGATGACTATCTGGAGGAGGATGCCATAGACTTCTACACCGACGATGATGACTTCGACTTCATCGATGATGAGTAGATGCACTAGGGCACTATCGTAGGAGTGATGAGTATCAGTCCCATTGTATCATAGCTTACAGAATGGTTCTTAAAACCATCTGTTTTCCTTTGATGTTGTGGTGTGTGTGTGTGTTTGTATCGTGTGCTTTGCTTGAATGAATGAAAAGAAGTTAGTTGCAAAACCTGAGTCGAACTCATAGTTTTAGCTTTGAAACCAAAACCATAAACCATAGAACTTTCCCTCTTACCCCTTTATCTACCTCAATCTTCAGATGACTCGTGGAAACCAAGGAGGGAGCAGCTCATCGCAAGACCCAATGCTAAAGATTCTGCAGACTCTCATTGCAGACCGGGAAGCTAGTAGGGCGGAGCGCCAAGCAAATCTAGCCACCCTGCAGCAGATCGCCCAGATGGCTCACAACAACCAGAACCATGGAAATCAGGATCATCATGGATCCAAACTCAAAAACTTCCAGAATACCAATCCCCCAATCTTTAGCAAGTCTGAAGACCCACTAGATGCTGATGACTAGTTGTAGACAATGGAGAACAACTTAGAAGTAGCCGGAGTGGATGCCAATAAGGTTCTTTTTGCCACCCACTATTTGGCAGGAGATGCAATAGCATGGTGGAACAGCACCCGCACAATGAACCATGGTCAATTGATGACATAGGAAGCCTTCAAGATCAAGTTCAGCCGCACCCACATGTCGCAGGGTCTAGTCACCAGAATGAGGGATGAATTCAGAGAGTTGAAGCAAGGCAGAATGACTGTAGTGGAGTACCATGACAGATTCTTGTCCCTCGCCAGGTATGCACCTGATGAGATCAACACGGAGGCCAAGAAGAAGGAGAGATTCCTAAACGGACTGCATGATGAGATGCAGACTGTTCTCGTCAACATCCGTTTCGAAGATCTCGAAGAGCTAGTCGACTCTGCCATTCAGATGGAAGGGAAGATTAATTAAGCAAACGACAACCACAAACGTCGGATGATGCACCAAGCTGGATCTAGCAGCCATCCGAAGTACCGTCCCAACCCGTCTACCGGATATGCACCGCGGAACAATCGACCCCCAATGTCTCGTCCAAGCTACCCCAACCGTAGCGGAGGAAATGTGAAGTCCGGAGGAAACAACAATCACCCCGGTAACTCCAGAAATTTCAACCGTGCACCTCCCAAGAACAACAACAACAACACCGCACCCAGAACTGGAAGCAATGTTGTGCCCGTGGCAGCGAAAGGCAAGTCTCAGATTACTTGTTTCGAGTGTGGAGTGAAGGGTCACTACTCCAATGAGTGCCCCAAGAAGATTGCTGCCACCGCCAATGTGAATGCCCCAACTCAACAGCAGCGTCATGTTCAACTAGGAAGAAGATTCGCCCCAGGGAACCCTCACAACCGCAACGGCCATCTCTTCCACATGAACACCGAAGAATCCCAAGAAGCGCCAGATGTAGTGATGGGTATGTTTTCTGTCAACTCACTTTTAGCAAGAGTGTTGTTTGATTCTAGAGCCTCACACTCATTTGTCACCGAAGAATTTGCATGCACTAGTAAGATTCACCCAACCAACTTGAAGCATGTCATGATAGTTCAAATCCCTGGTTCAACTACAAAAGCTAGAAAAATCTGCAAAGCTATACCTATTAGAATACATGGGATAGATTTTTATGCCAACCTAATAGTACTTGGAACCAATGGTTTGGAAGTAGTACTAGGAATGGATTGGATGTCTAAGCATAAAGGATTGATCGACTGTGCCAAGAAAGCCATCACCATGACCAGTAGATCTGGAGTCTCAGTAGAGCATATATCTGAAACCTTGCCCCGTCAATTCAAGTGCAACAAGAGTCTAGCCCTACCCACCATAGACCAAGTCAGAGTAGTCTGTGAATACCCCGACGTATTCCCAGATGAATTGCCAGGTATGCCCCCGGATAGGGATATTGAGTTAATTATTGAACTAATCCTCGAAACCGGACCCATAGCCCAAAGACCCTATAGCATGAACCCCTCAGAGTTAGTGGAATTGAAGAAGCAGTTGGATGCTATGTTGGCAACAGGCTTGATTCAATCAAGCGCATCGCCATGGAGATCGCCAGTCTTATTCGTCGACAAGAAAGATGGAGGAAACCGTTTGTGCACAGATTACAGGAAGTTGAATGACGTCACAATCAAGAACAAGTACCCTTTTCCAAAGATGGAGGATCTATTTGATCAGTTGACTGGTGCCAATGTGTTCTCTAAGATTGATCTTAGGACTGGTTATCACCAACTTAAGATTCGTGCAACGGATATTCCGAAAACCGCCTTTACTACTCGTTATGGATTATACGAGTATATGGTCATGTCTTTTGGATTAACCAATGCCCCTGCTTATTTCATGAATCTCATGAATAAGATCTTTATGAATTTTCTAGATAAGTTTGTCGTTGTGTTATCGACGATATCCTTATCTACTCCAAGTCAGAAGAAGACCATGAGCAACATCTGAGAATCATCCTTGAAACCCTTAGAGAGCATCGGTTGTATGCCAAGTTCAGCAAATGTGAGTTTTGGCTGAAAAAGTAGGATTCCTAGGACATATTATGTCTGCCGGAGGAGTCGCTGTTGATCCTGCCAAGATAAAAGATGTTGAAGAATGGGAAGCCCCAACCACTCAAACCCAAGTCCGTGCATTTCTCAGATTAGCGGGATATTACCGCAAGTTCGTAGAAGGGTTTTAGAGCATCACAAGACCCATGACTCAATTGTTGAAGAAGGACAAGAAGTTTGAATGGACCGACAAATGTGAAGCCAGTTTCCAAGAGCTCAAGAAGAGATTGATTTCAGCCCCAATATTGATCATGCCAGATATCAAGAAGCCATTTGATGTGTATTGTGATGCATCCAAGATTGGTCTCGGATGTGCATTGATGCAAGAAGGCAAAGTCATCGCATATCTATCTCGACAACTGGAGCAGCATGAGCAGAATTACCCCACCCATGATCTTGAGTTAGCAGCCGTAGTTTTGGCATTGAAGACATGGCGTCATTACTTGATGGGTAACCACTGTGAGATTTATTCGGAACACAAGAGTCTGAAGTATATTTTCACTCAGAAGGAGCTGAATATGAGGCAAAGTAGATGGATAGAGTTAATCAAAAATTACGACCTTGACATTCACTATCACCCCGGCAAAGCCAATGTGGTAGCGGATGCTCTTAGCAGATTGCCGTGTAGATTAAACACTATGATCAAGGAGAAGCAACCAAGTTTGTATGAGGAGTTGGAGCAGTTTAGAACTGAGCTAGTTAGCAAAGAATTTTTAGCTAGCATTGAACTTCAACCCACTTTGATTAGTCAAATCAAGGAAGCCCAGAAGGGAAATGAAAGTATCGACAGAATCAAGCGTCGTATTGGTACGGGAAAGGTACCTGGATTCACCGAAGACGAAGAAGGAGTTATGTGGTACAAAGGACATATCTGTGTGCCAGCAGATTCGGAGATGAAGCAAGTTATCTTGCAAGAAGCTCATGATACTCTTTATTCTATCCACCCCGGAGGAACGAAGATGTATCAGGATTTGAAGGAGCAATTTTGGTGGCACAATATGAAGAGAGAAATCGGAAGCTACATCGCCAAGTGTGATATCTGTTAGAGAGTCAAAGCAGAACATCAGAGGCCCACAGGACTATTGCAACCATTGCAGATTCCGGAATGGAAATGGGATTCCGTCGGAATGGACTTTATCACCGGTTTGCCTACTTCTAGTAGGGGAAATGACTCTATTTGGGTCATATTTGATAGACTGTCCAAGATAGCCCATTTCATACCTGTCAAGACTACCTACTAGAGTTCAAAGCTAGCAGAGTTGTACATTGCTAGAATAGTCAGTTTGCATGGAACCCCTAAGAACATAGTGTTGGATCGAGGAACCCAGTTTACCTCAAGATTTTGGCAGAAAGTCCAAGAAGGATTAGGAACCAAGTTGAATTTCAGCACAGCTTATCACCCGCAGACCTATGGATAGACTGAAAGAGTCAACCAAATCTTAGAAGATATGTTGAGAGCTTGTGTGTTGGAATATGGATCAAAATGGGAAGATTGTCTGCCTTTCGCAGAATTCTCATACAACAATAGTTATCAAGCCAGTTTGCAAATGGCCCCATTTGAATTTTTGTATGGAAGAAAGTGTCGTACCCCCTTGAATTGGTCGCAAGTAGGAGAGAGCCAGATTTTCGAACCCGACATCCTACGAGAAGCCGAAGAGAAGGTTCACAAAGACCGGGAGCACCTCAAGACCGCCCAATCCAGACAGAAGAGTTATGCTGACAATAGACATAGAGACCTGACTTTCAATATCGGAGATTTTGTGTATCTCAAAGTGTCACCCTTGAAAGGAATGCAATGTTTTCAACTGAAAGGAAAGTTAACCCTCAAATATATTGGACCCTTCAAGATTCTGAATCGCCGATGAGAAGTAACTTATCAACTAGAGCTACCAGAGGAGATGTCAGCCATCCATGATGTGTTCCATATCTCGTTACTTCGCAAATGCCTAGAAGTTCCGGAGAAGACCGAAGTTTTCAAGAACATCGATCACCGAGCCATAGATATCAACAAGGATTTGACGTATCGTGAAGTGCCCATTCGTATTTTGGAAGAAGCCTTCAGAACCACCAGGACCCGGAGTATCAAATTTCTCTAGATCCAATGGAGCAACCATACCGAATACGAAGCTACCTGGGAGCAAGAAGATTACATTAGGACTGAGTTTCTAGATCTCTTTAGTTCCTAGTTTTTCTTAAATCTCGGGATGAGATTTTGTTTAAGGAGGGAAGGTTTGTAACATCCCAAAAACCCTAATCAAGATTGTCAAGTTCTAATCACCCAATTTAGGGTTAACAAAAACTTTTATTAATAATTTGAATGTGAATGCATGTGTGATTTGAATTAGTGTAGAATTGACTATAATTGCCATGCTTGATTGTTACAAATAATGTTGAATGGTTTAAGGATGAATGCTACATCATCTAGGCCAATTACAAACAAAAGAAAAATAAATAAATATGAAGAAATAAAGCAAATGGTCATTTTGGCCAAAGTTAACCACTAGGTCACTTTGAGTGTTCCTAGAAGAGAAATTCTAACAGAAACATTTCTACTTCTTTACACCCCTTGCTAGAGCAAGTAAAAGTGTATCAAGACCCACTTTACAAACTTACAAAAGCTATTTCCAAATCTATTTAATGGACAGTTGAAAATTGAATCTAGTTCATATGGTAAGATCCCACTTTTTCAAAAACCTATCAAACCAATTCCACTTGACTTCTCCAAGCAAACATAGACACTCAAGCTTAAGATCAAACCACTCAAAAAGTTTCATTCAAAAATTTCAAAGTAATTCTCTTGCGGCCATTTCATCAAACACCGTAATTACACAAATTAACCTACTGCCTAACTTCACTGTTTCCACAGTAATCCCTCGACCATTTGGTCCCCTCTTCACTCTCTGGTCTCTCCTGAGTCTAACCAAGCCCCAGACAAGCCCCCCCTTAGCCGTGTGCATAGTGGAGCGCCGCCCATTTTTGGTCATCGCCGGCCGACAATGGGCAGCACGCCAGAGGCAACGTCGCCCTCGCCCACGACACGCACCAGACACGCCTCGGTCCACCGCCACCCCCTGTCCAAGCCACGACACTGCCAAGCCCTGGACCATCCTAGCTACGTCGCGCCCAACCTCTCTGCGCCATGTCTAGAGCGCGCCAGCTCGCCACACCTGACCGCCTTGCACAGACCGCGCCTCGCCCTCGCTGTGCACGCTCACGCCCGCCATGATCACAACAACCCCACAGACACCCCGTTCAGCTTGGCGTGACTCCACAGCGCTGTCAGCAAACACCTCTGCGTCAGCTTGCGCTGCCTACCAATCCACACCGCCCCACGCCTCTCCTTTAAGCCAGCAATGACTGCCAAGGAACCGCCCACCGCCCAAGCCTCTAGCTCGTTGTGCCGTCGTCACCGGCGAGCTTCGCCCATGCCTCTCTGCACCCCTCGCCCCGCTATAAATAGAGCGCCTCCCAGCACCATTTCCTGACACCACTCTCATCCACTCCCCCTCAGAGCACTCCTAGAGCCCCGCCGGAGCAAGCCACAGCCCGTAACATCGGAATTTCGCCGGAGTCCACCGCGGAAGGAGGAGAAGGGCGGCAGTGATCCAGGCCATCTCTCGGGACGTCGCCGGTACCAGGAGAACCGCCGTCGTTGTCTCGTTCGTTTGCCCGCCTTGCCGCACTAGCTGGAGCCCCGGTACGTCCCCACTGCACCCTCACCGACTGTGCTAGGGTTCGTCCCCGTCGAGAACTATTCCGGCGAGGACGACAGATGTGAGCCGTTGATCCAGGATCTAATCCTGCGGCCACCGTTCGCCCATACCGATTCGGCGACCCCTGTCTCACTGACAGGTGGGGCCCTCACTTAAAACCAGCCGGGCGCTTTGTGGAGTAAACTGGGTCGGCCCATTTATTTCCCGCGCGACCCGTTTAATTCAAATAACCCTTTTTCTATTTAGACTTAGACTTAGTTCTGTCCCTTAGTTTAAAAATCAATTCAGTGAGTTCTACAAATCCAAATTTAGTTATTCCAATTTTGTTGGAAAGCTAATGAAAATCTCTATCCAAGCCCATTGGATTTAAATCATTTAGAGTTATAGATATCTCCTAGCTAAAATAACAAGACAGAAGCTTTTGCACATTCAAACATTTTTATAAAATCAACCATAATAGCTTTTGAGTTGATTCCAACTCTCAAAAATCACATTTAACCATACCTATCTGAATATGTAATAATATTAAGGTTTGCATGAAGTGAATTTGGACTAGTACCAAATTAATGCTATATAGGCATTTCTAGTCACTTTAAATCATTAATTATTAAACTTAAACTTAAACATGAAGTGATTTATACCTACTCTAAGTTTTACTTACAAGCTTTACTTTCCTTACTTTACCAAAGTTCTTTACTTGTTTATAGATAGCTTAAAGAGTATAAAACTTGGCCTAGACTAGATGTCATTCTATGGCATGAGATTGAGATTAGCATCCCACCTTAGTGGACACTCTTAACTTAGTAGCTTAGAGCTAAACCAAAACTTGATCATTTTAGATGGGAATACTTGGTGAAAATGACTTGTGAAAACCTTGGAATGATGAGTCATTCTATTGAGATGTTTTGACATGTGTTGAGAAACACAACTGGTTTATGATGATGAAAATGTTGAGGCATGAGCCTTAGCCCTTTTATAAAAACTGATGGTTGGGTTCGGATGCGATACCATTCCAATTTTACCGTACAACCACAATACCTGAATAGGGTAAGGCTTAGCCGGAAGTTTATATACATTAGTATTAGTTCCCTCGCGGGAGAGGTTTGAGCTGAGGCTACCTCTCAATGTTGTCCACCTATGCAGTGCCCAGGATGACAGATGGTCATGGCTGGGAGGCCAAGCTCATAGGAGAGATGCTTATACTAGAGTGTGTAAAGGAAAGGTTATGTTTGATTATCTGCATACTAAGTATGATGATTCAGGTTATCCACGATGATGTATCGAATTTTGTGGTGAAAGTGTACCACCTCTGCAGTGTCAAACTATTGGAATAGCCGTCTCATGATTGGAGCGATTGGAGTGGCCATACTGTTTCGTTGTCAGATGTTTTCAAAATGACTTATGAAATGAATTGTGACATGACTTGACCACAACAGAGTTGTGACTATGATAACTAAGTTCCCACTTAGGTGATTTCAAACTTTATTTTATCTTTCTTTCGTTTTGAACTCAGCTTAGGTTTCAAACTTAGCTTTACAAATAAACTTAGAACTTAGCATTCCTACTAGATCTACCATACTTGTTAGTGATAGTTTGCGAGTACTTAAAGAGTACTCATGGATTTGTCCCTGGCTATTCCTACGGCCAGACTATGAGGAGGACTACCCTGAAGGAGGACAGCAGGACGGCTACGACAACTAGGATCATCTCCCATCGTCAGCATTGCATGTGACCCTAAAGATGGAGCCCACTACTATGCTTTATTATTCTGCTGCTTGTTTGTATTAAGACTGGATCATGAGATCCTTTATTTGTAAGACCTTATTATGGTTTGTAATGGATGATGTACTGTGATATCCAATCTGTTATGTCTCACAAAAATGGTAATCCTGGGATTGCGAGGTATGGCATAACAGGCATCTGGGATTGAAAATCTGGGTGTTGACACCCGACAAAAATGATGTTGATCTACTAGAAGAGGCAAGAGAGTTCGCACTGTCTAGATCCGCCATATATCAGCAAAACCTCCGTGATCTGAAAAGAATAGCTGTTAGTTCATGAGTAATAAAATATTTGAAGTTATTCAGATCCGAGTCAAGTGGAACTTAACCCGGCTCTAGGTGATTGGATATTTTAAGCTATCTAGATCCGAGTCAAGTGGAACTTAATCTAGCTCTAGGTGATTGGATATTTGGAGCTATCCAGATCCGAGTCAAGTGGAACTTAACCTGGCTCTAGGTGATTTGATATTTGAATCTATTCTGATCCGAGTCAAGTGGAACTTAATCCGGCTCTAGGTGATTGGATATTTGAAGCTATTCAGATTCGAGACAAGTGGAACTTAACCCGACTCTAGGTGATTGGATATTTGAAGCTATTTAGATCCGAGTCAAGTGGAACTTAACCCGACTCTAGGTGATTGGATATTTGAAGTTAGTCAGATCCGAGTCAAGTGGAACTTAACCTGGCTCTAGGTGATTGGATATTTGAAGTTAGTCAGATCCGAGTCAAGTGGAACTTAACCTAGATCTAGGTGATTGGATATTTGAAGATAATCAAGATCCGAGTCAAGTGGAACTTAACCCGGCTCTAGGTGATTGGATATTTGAGGCTAATCAAGAATTGAACCAAGTAAAACTCGATCTGAATCTAGGTGGATAACTAACGAAACTATTGGCCTAAGTTCTAATATCTAAGCTAAAATAGTTCGGAATTGAGAATAAGATAAAGGAAAAACTACGCAAGTTTGTCGCTAAGAGCATCCGACCGAGTAACGTGTTACTCCCTCAGAGGCTCGGGGACTGGAGGATATATGTACAAGTACTTGCGAGTATATAAAAATATGGACGGAAGGTTTACCTCCATCATTTTTCTGGCATAAGCAATGGCTTTGTTAGTAGTGTTCATCTGTGCACCAATCTCCAGAGGGCCGAACTTCGCGGGATTCCTAGAGCGGACATCAATGTATTCAATGTTATTCCACTTCTCGGCATACTCAGCAAGTGATCCGAGGCTCCCACCACTAAGAGTTCGAGTCAGGACTAACCCTTTCTCGTGTGCGGCTTGTCAAGCGACCTTGGCAGCGGTCGGACTGGTGTGCAACGTGATCTGCTTATCCAAAGTAGGGCCAGCAGCAGGGCTACCCTAATGCATCATGGAAGCAATGGTGTGCTGCCTAGACTCGGCCATTGATCCCTTGGGAGTTTCCTTGGCCACCTCAGCAGTTTTCTTGACCTTGGTCACCTAGATAGCTTTCTTGGCCTTGGCCGCGGGCTTGACCTACTACTGTGAAGTTGAGGGTTGAGCTTCAGCTGCTGAAGCTAGTGTGGAAGACTTGGTCTACGGGCTTTGTCAAGGTTGATCTTCTCGCCAAGTCTAGGGAGACTCAAACAAGGCTGGGGGGCTTGCTGGAGATAACGTGAAGCTAGAATTTGTTGAGGTTGAGGTGGAGGTTTAGTTTGAGCTCGTGTAGAAACTTTATTGGCGCCGATGTTGCTGGCGCCATGATCTTCTTGCTGGGCGGCGAAGGAAGAACCCTGCTGATCCAGCATAGGCGTGTCCTCGGGGGCGCCCCATCTACCTATGCTGACGTCGCCCTCCTCCCGCTAAAGTGGGATGTTATTCGGCACATCGGGAGAGTTTTCTTGGATTGGGCTCAGAACAGGAGCACCGCCATGGGCAGAAGGTGGTGCCTCATGAATAGGAGAGGCAATGCTGGAGCCACTTTGGGAGATGTCCACGGTGGCTCTGTCGAATTGTATAGGGAAAAGGATGAGCTAAATAGAAAAGGAGAAACAAGAAATACAAGGAAAATAAGAAGAACAGAAAACACAGAAGTAACCCGGAGAAAGTTGCTTACCTGGATACAAAGGGAGGAGGCTTAGGTGTAGGAGCTTTCTGGATTGCGGTCTTCTTGCCGGCTTTCTTGAACCTTTTGTCAGGTTTGGCTCGATCGACCGGAGGAGCCAGGTAGTGGCTCGCTTCTTCACGGTGCCTTGTTCACCCACCACAACAAGAGGCACGTTGTGCACCTAACCAGCCAGGTTAGCTGGAGGGGGATTAGCCGGGAAAGGCATAAGAAATGGGTATGGGATCAAGTACCTCGAGAATCTCAACATCATCATCATCATCACCGTCATCATCATCCATCCAATCCCTTAAGACAGAAGTCTTACTGGAGGATCAACCAGAGCTAGAATCCGGGACATGCATGAATTCCTCGAAATCCGGCTCCTCTGGGTCCGAGGTATCCCGATCCTTGCCCCAAGTGAGGGTCGGGGTCTGGGTGTCTTCGATGGTGTGCTGAAGGAATTTCTGAATAAAGTAATGCAAAAAAGGTCAGATAAATGATAAAGGCCGACATAAGGTGTAACTCAGAAAAGGCTCACTCGAAGGAAGTACCAGAGGAACAGGCCGGTCTCGGTTATAGGGCTCTAGTCCCTATTCCTAATCCTCGATCAAGGATATCTTGAAGATGGACTTAACCCGACGGAAGATTTGGGCATCGGAGAGCTCGACCGATAAAACTTGGTTGGGGTCAAGATGACCACTCATATGGCAGAGTTTGTGGTTGTGTTGCTGCATCGGGCAAATTCGGCTCCGGATGAAAGTGAGTATCCGATTAGCCCATGACCAATCAGCTCAAGGACTCGTTTCTCCACTAGATCGAGCAGGGCGCTAGACTTCTTGGGGACCTGTTCCCAGTTCCTCTTATTGGGGACACCGACTGAAAAGGGGGGCAGCCGAATCTTGTTGTCCGAGGTATAGTTCTTTACGTAAAAGAACGTCTTGGCCCACCCTTTGTAGGACTCCAAGCCCGTGACCCGAGGAAAGATGGAACCTCACCGAGGTGAAATCGAGGCTGCCCCGCACTGGGTCAAAGCCTTATCACCGGTACGAAGCTCCTTATTCAAAACAATGTTAGACCGGAATCTGAAGAACTTGGACCAAATCTGGATAGTGTGCCACAGGCCAAGATATCCCTCAATGCCGCAAGCATAAGCCAAAAGAGATGCAATGGCATTCGCGGGGAGATGGTGAGGTTGGAGTTCAAAAGTTGTGAGGAAATCATGGAAGAAGTCGCTAATGGGAAGGCCGAAGCCGAGAGCGAAGTGGGAGAGGAAAACCACAAACTCATCGACCTCCGGGGCGGGAACGAGCTCGTCGCCGGGATGCGGCAGCTGACCCCTACGGGGACGTAGCATGTGTGGATGAGCCAATATATCTCATCTTGCGTCACCCAAGAACTAGCCCAGGCACCGCGCTCATGGGCGCCGCCGCGCTCTTCATGTTCTTCAACAACGGCGACGTCTTGCGGCATCTCCAGATCTTCTTCCTCGAACATGGAGTACGAATCGGGGGAGAAGGGCCTAGACTGGCGTGGCCCCATAGCAGCAGCTAGCTGCAGTGGAGAGAGGAAGCACAGAAGACAGCAGTGGCGGCGCTATCGATGAGCATAGAGCGGCGGTAGCAGCAATGCTAGGAAGAATAGAAAGGAGAGGTGAACGGGTGAAAATGGCTAAGTTGTTGGGTTTGCAACATAGAAAAAAATCCTATGATGGGAACTACTAAGCGCCAAGATCTATCTACTAGATACAAGCAACGAGTGGATATACATCCATAGAGAACATACCCTTGAATACCGACAAAGTGTAATGAGGTTGGACTCGTGGATGATGTAGTCGTTCGCTTGCTGATCTCAAGATCGAGAGGAAGTCCTAGCACCGCAAATCAGTAGTGCATCCGTGCTCGCACACACGTCCGGTCCACCGAACAACCTCTGCCTCCTTGCTCCAGTGATGCAGCGGAAGCAACAACTCCTTCTAGACAAAAAGCCACCGAGAACATGTATCTCGCTAATCCGAGACCATGGGGGAATAATTCTAGAGGGGGGGAGAGATCCTTCACGAGGATGTGTGAGTGAGAAGGAGGGAGAGGGGGCATCCCCAAAATACCAAAAATATAAAGAGTCATGGCTCAAAAGAGACTTGGGGAGTATGCTACTCCCACCGATGATTTTATTTGTGCACCTATCACTCAGCCCACTGTTGATGCGGAAGCATATGAAATTAAGCCTAACCTTTTAAGTTTGGTTCGGCAAAACCAATTTGGAGGCTCATCTTCTGAGGATTCAGGTTTGCACTTAAATACTTTTAGTGAAATTTGTGACATAATGCGTATTAAGGATGTAGATCCAAATGCTATTAAATTAAGGTTGTTTCCTTTCTCTCTTAGAGGAAAGGCTAAGGACCGGTTGCTAGCTCTACCTAAGGGCACTATTAAATATTGGGAGGAATGCACTAATATGTTTATGACTAATTTTTTTCTCCCAGCTAAAACTATGCAACTAAGATCCAACATTACAAGCTTTAGATAAGAAGATTGCGAGCCACTAGCTCTTGCATGTGAAAGGATAAAAGAAGCCGCAATGAACTGTCCTAGTCACGAGATGGAAGAATGACTTATAGTACATTTATTTCATAATGGCGTTAATCCAATGTCTAAGTCTATGCTAGATACTACAACAGGAGGAACAATCATGGGAAAGCAAGTGAGTGTTGCAAAGAAATTACTTGATGATATGCAAGATAACCATGCCCAATGGCATGTGGAGAGAATCTCGAAAAGAGTGAGTTTAATCACCGAGGTAAATAATAAAGAACTTACATCTAAGGTAGACGGGTTACTCAACATAGTAAAGGGTAAGGAAGATACCCAAGTTAATGCTATCGCTACCGATGTTAATGATATTAACTTTATAGCCCGCACTCCTTATAATCCTGTATGGAAAAACCAAAATTATGCTTCTAATGTTCAAAAACATTATTCTAATCCTGCAGGAGATCCTTACAATAATTATGATAAGCATAGTGGAGCAAGTCATGGAAATCTCTCGTTTGAGCAAACCATTAGAACTATTATGCAAGCTCAAACCGAGCAAAATAATATGCTCATTAAAATCACGGAGAACCATGAGAGTAGTATAGGAAAAATATCTAACCAAGCCATTGCAATTAGAAATGATGTACAAGCTCTACATGAAAGGACAAAGACCGTGGAGGCTCAATTGGGCAAGGTAGCGGAGAGCCAAGCTCTCATACTAGCAAAATTTGCTGGGAAGCCTGAGCCAAATCCGGTAGAAACCATCAAGATGATGAGGGTGGTGAAAAATGAAGAAAAGCCTGAAGAGCTAGATTATAGCAACGCACCAACAACCAGAATATACCGTGGAATATCTACTAAAGATGATCACCGTAAAGAATACCAGTATAGAACAAGGTAATGATGCTATGCACCAACAATTTATTCAACAAGTAGAATCTAAAGTTCGTGATTTATAGATGGAGTATAAGAAACAAGCTGATAAGCTTCCTGCTAAGCTAGATGATATATTTGAGCCTACTATTAAAATTAAGGTTGGGGTTAATAAGATATTCGCACTTTGTGATCTTGGTGCAAGTGTCACAACAATTTCCAAAAGCCTATTTGACAAGTTAAACTTGGGGCCATTTGCAACTACTGAATTAAGACTCCATCTAGCGGATTCAACTTATAAACAAGCTGTTGGATAAAGGAAAATATAATTGTTGAAATTAAAGGTAGTCCCGCTCTTATTGATCATGTTATTGTGGACATGCCTGAAGATCCCATAGCATCTATAATACTAGTCAGGCACTTCCTAAGAACTATTAAAGCACTAATAAATTTACATGACGGGAATATGAGAATATGACTACCATCTAGAGATCCTTTTATAGTCCACTTCTCTAGAAAGACGAAGGCCAAGCCTAATGATGACGATGGTATAATTACTTTGAAAGCCAATTACTTTGAAGTGGGTGTTCCACTCATTGAACCTGAATGATCGCCATCTAGGTCAAGCTAATTGACCTTGACTAGAAGCGCTTCATGGGAGGCAACCCATGTGAAATAAAGTTTTTACTCTTGTGTTAGTTTTTTTGTTTTTGTTTCGTTTTTGTTTTTAATAAAGAGTGTTCAAGAATACCTTTGGAGAGAGGAGAAGAAATAAGGTAATCCTCGATCTTTTATTTTTACTAACACATGACCTAAGAAGTATTGCTGATTTTTATGAAGTCTATTTGCTGTTATTTTGTCCTTTGATAAGATGTGTAAAGACGCACGGAACTACTAATCAAATTCTTCGAGTTTTTCAGCTCACTGCCCGCATAACGACCAATGGTACGGCCGGAAGGGAGCTACCATGCACCCGTACCAGCTCGAGGCATTGGAAAATAAAAACTTTGATTTTACCGCAGGACACAGGGGTCGTAATGACCATTGGTACGGGCGGATGCACCCGTACAATGTGCCCGTACCATATCCTCAAGCAAAACATCAGATTTCAAGCGAAGAAACTGAACGCATAACAACCAGTAGTACGGGCATGCGCGACCGTACCGTGTGCCCATACCGAGTGCACCGCCGAAAGGGATTCGTCGCCCCCAAGGTATGTCACCCAGTACGGGCGGGCTCTAGTCGTACTGCCCACCCGTACCATGTACACGACCGCCATAACACCACGAGGAGGTAACCTAAAAATCCTCAAAACACAAAAAATTCTATTTCTTCTTCCTCCAAACCCCAAACCACCTCCATTGGATCTTCAAATTTACTCAATCTTTCCTCGTATTCTCGCACCCAATCGATCTAAGATATGATTCTCCTCCGATCCTCAACTTATTTGTACCAAAGCTTCACTCAATATTTCATCATTTTCAATCTAGACTTAGGTCTTGTTCTTGATCTAATCTTGATATTGAGCATGCTTAGTAGTATTATTAGAGGAGTTCCTTTTGTAACTAGTGTAGAGGATAACATATGCTATGTTTCTACTGGACTAAAATTTTAATTAGAAATTTTTACTTATTTTGTTTTAGAGGAACACGAGGAGCCATACACATGCGATGGTTGCGGAACCTTCCGCACACCCGTTGACCCCTGAGTCACTTGGTATCGAGTTCACCGAGGATTTTTAGCTGGACCGTTTTGACCGTCTCAAGTTCCGAGAAATCAAGTCCACCAAGTGGGCATGTCCCTATATCCTGAACCAACTTGGCATTCATGATGATTTTGATTTACTTTGCAAAAATGTTGGTTTGTATGACTTTGTCTTTCAGGATGCCGCCACGTATCGCCGCTTGACGCTTGAGTTCCTTAGCACTTTGACGCATATGGTGTGCTCTCATTATTGTTCCGAGGATCAAATGCATAGAGTTGATCGCATCAACTTCCGTCTTATGAACTGTGAGTACTCCTTGATGCTTGACCAATGGTCTCAATGTTTTGGGTTTGCCAACAATACATAGGCTCCTCCACCTTTTTTTAAATCCTACACCTTGGCAGTACTATAATTTAATGAGAATACGTGGAAACACAGCCAAGGGGAACCAAATTGATCATCCCGCTATTCGCTATTTGTTTTATTTTATTGCTAACACCTTTTAGGCATGTGGTGAGTTTACTAGAGTCAATGAGCAGGACATGATGGTCCTCGTAAAAGCTGCTATTATTAACTATAACTTAACACCAAATTTGGGCTTCCTTCTTGTGTTTTACCTTAAGCATCAAGCTCTGTAATCTCGAGGACCCATATTGATGACTGCAAGTGCACATATCGTTTGTAGCTAGTTTCGAAATGAAGATATCGATCCCATAGGGAGCAGTAGGCAAAAGACTAAAATGCTTTTAACTATAAATAAACGAAGTACTTAAGAAATAACTTTAACATGCAAGATAAGTAGAGTTGTTTTTGGGTTTTGGTTGAACAGGGTAATTTAAAGTAAAGCAAAACTTAATGCACAAAGTAAGAATCGCGTGTGTAATAGAACTTTGGAACTACAATAGGGAAAAATGCGTTCTCGGGGAATAGTGGATACACCACTAGCAATTTAGAATAAGCAATCAAGATTATTATAACAAATATTCTCATAATGTGTATGTACGTGGGAGGAGCTCCATATATAGACGATTTGCCAGCAACCGCTACACACATCATCCTCATAACCATAGCAGACAGCAATCGACATTAATCGAGTTACTGTGCTATTAAGGGATCTCTCCCATGGCATGGACATGGCTTAATAAGTTCTCCTTGATACCCCCAAGTTATTACGTAAGGATTGGTAATAGCTTTATAGTCACAGTAAGTGCTATCATCCCTCCGTCTACCAACAAGTAATCCCCTTCATCGAGTCCCCATAAGAGGCAAATATTAAGGAGGTGCACAACTCCCAACATCAAGATGAAGACAATTAACACATACACATAATGATGTATAACATAATAATCTATATCTCATCTCAATCATATGCTAGGATTTATCCATCTCCCCAAGAACTAGAGATCTACTCAGACATGGAGACAATCAACATCATAGCAATGGTAATGGAAACAATCATAGATGAATAGTACTTGTATAAATCCACAACGAGTACAGGAATTACAACAAGATCTAGACAAGATGTAGATGGGATGGATGGAGATGGTGGTGATGCAGCGGCCGTTGATGAAGATCGATGCATTAGCCTCCCGAATCTACGCAGTGCAAAGATGGATCCCTGGCGGATGAGTTCCCCCTCCAGATGCCTTCCGGAGGTGAGGTTTTGATGATTTCTGGGTGTTCTATATGTTGTCTCCTCGTACCAATTGCATGGGGTGAAACTATTTGACGAGGCGGAGACAGTGCTAACTTTACGGCCGGAGCTATATGGATGGAAAAGTTGCTCCCGTCGTATAGTTGGTCGTTGAACCTTCTGCCTCCCTTGTTTGCTTCTAGTTTTCTTCAGGTATTATTAATATTTCCCAAATAAGAGATTTCCGTTGTTTTTGGCTCCTTTTCTCCATAGTACAACTTCTCTAAGAATTGTATCCATTGGATCCATCATCTATCCTGATCCTGGTGAAAACAGACATAAAATATGCGCGCGAGCGCTGTAAAATACCAAGATCCTACATCTACAATGCAAAATAAAAATGTAAAACATGATGCAAATATGCACTCATCAACTTCCCCAAGCTTAGAATCTTGCTTGTCCCGAGCAAGCATTAGCTTAATGGATGTGATCCTCATATTCATGAAGCTGAGTCGATTAAAATAAATGAGGCAGTTGCAGCATGTGTTTATCATTTATGATACATAGGAATAAGTTCGTGAATAGTACCTTACTCGAACCATTTGAATAGTATTAGCAGGCTTCCACACCTTAGTTATCAATAGTTCATAAAGATGAATCTCAACATAATGTAAAAGTATCAGGTTCAACCAAATGAGTTAACGAGGTAGTCCCAAGTGTTTAAGGACCAACATATTCACTTGGGATTCAGAAACTCAAAAGTATCTTGATACGTCCTAAACGTATCTACTTTCCCGAACACTTTTGCTATTGTTTCTCCTCTATACTTGTGTGATTTGGATGCAACTAATGCGGACTGACGCTGTTTTCAGCAGAATTGCCTTGGTGTCTACTTTTTGTGCAGAAAATCAACTATCAGGAAAAATCCCGGAAAATATTCCAAAAATCCTCTTTCACCCGAAGACTCCATGAGCCAGAATACGAGACGGAGAAGAGCCAGGGGGTGGCCACACCACCTAGTGGCACGGGCCAGGCCAGGTCGCGCCAGGGGGTGGTGTGGGCCCCCCAGGCACCCCCTCGGCCTCTCCCTTCGCCTATAAGGAGCCTTCTGACCTAAAAACTTCGGGGGGTTCGACGTTTTTCTAGAAGGAGTTCCGCTCCGCCGTCACCACCAGATTCCACGAAACAGCAAACTCCTCCGGCACCTCACGACGGGAATTGGAGGAGATCATTGCCATCATCATCACCATCGCTTCTCCATCGACCATCCATGTTTCCTCCATCTATGAGTGAGTAATCCCCCGCTGTAGGCTATGGAGATGGTAGGCATTGGATGAGATCGTTCATGTAATGGCATCAGATTGTTAGGGAATGGTGCCTAGTATCTTTTATTAGTGATTTATGACTTTGTTGCGACTTGTTGTGCTTAATGCTTGTCACTAGGGCCCGAGTGCCATGATTTCAGATCTGAACATGTTATTGATTCATTATGATAGTATTGTTTTTGGTGTTATCTGCAAGTTGTATACACACGTTGTTGTCCGGAACCTATGGCCCCGAAGTGACAGAAATCGGGATAGCCGGAAGGGAATGGCTTTGATGTGAGGATCACATGTGTTCACAGAGTGTTAATGCTTTGCTCCGGTGCTCTATTAAAAGGATCACCTTAATTGCGAGTAGTTCCCTAGAGGCCCCGCTGCAAACGGGCTGGCAGGACAAAAGATGTTGTGCAAGTTCTCATTGCGAGCACGTATGACTATATATGGAACACATGCCTAGGATTATCTAGTACTTGGATGCTTTATCTTATTTATCTGCAATTGCCCTATGTTCTAATTATTATGTGAATTGTCTTGTCCATGCAACGCCCATCCATCCATCCCTATGCCTACACTTTCGAATCCTTTGTTCTTGCTTTTGTTACTACTGTCTTTGCTTTACTACTGATGTTACTTTACTATTCCTACTACAAAACTGTTGCTACTGATAAACTGCTATGAGCAAGATTGTTTCCAGGTGTAGCTGAATTGACAACTCAGCTGTTAAGGTGTATAAATATTCTTTGGCTCCCCTTGTGTCGAATCAATAAATTGGGTTTCAGTTCCCTCGAAAATACTGCGATACACCCCCTATACTTGTGGGTCATCAAGACTATTTTCTGGCGCTGTTGCCGGGGAGCATAGCTTTATTTATCAAGTTCACTTGGATTCTCTATTGTTCGCTGCTATCCATCCATCATGGGTAAGTCTCGTGATGGCAAGGTTCCTATTTTACCATCCACTACAAGAAGAGGTACGGTTCTGAACACCTCTATTGCTCTTGATTCACCGTCTGTTTTGAGTAAGTTCCTTACACCACCACATACACATGCTACACACACTGCTACTACTGCTGAATCTGAAACTTCTGATGCTTATGATGTTGCTTCTACTGTGCTTGATAAGAGTGGTTCATTAGGTCCTTTCCTAGATGCTACGATTGCTAGAACTATAGCTGGAAATACCGAAACTCCTAATGAAGACACTACCACACCTGTTAGCTCACCTGAGTCTAGTGAGAGTTATGATATTGAAGATGGTTATGTTGAGATGATCGATGAGTTTATTAAAGAATGTAAGAACACCCATGATAGGAGCGTTGCTAAGAGTCTCCTTGAGAGGCGTACTATTAGACCCAAAATATCCTGCTGCTAAGTTTGTTGCTTCTCCCATAAACATTATAGATGAAGATTATGATTTCTCTCTCGATCTATCTTACATAGCTATTGTCGAGAAAGAACCTTTTTGTGGGACTAAGAATGAAAGTGCGGTAGCACATATGAATGAACTTTCTACCATGAGTGGCTTGTTTTCTGATGATATTAAGATGCGTACTTACTTTGTTGCTAAGATTTTTCCCTTTTCACTGAAACGAGAAGGTAAAACTTGGTTTAGTAATTTACCTCCTGGATCTATTGATAGCCCTGAGTGCTTGATTAGTACTTTCCTGCAGAAATATTTTCCTCCTAGTGCTAGACATGCTATTTTGCAGGAACTTTTTGATTTTAAATAGGGAGAAAAAGAGGTATTGCCCGAATCTTGGGCAAGGTTTTGTGCTTTGATTCATGCACAGGCTGGAAGTCCATTACCTAAGAATGAGCTTCTTGATATATTTTATAATGGAGTAACCGAAGAATCTAGGACATACCTAGATAGTTGTGCTGATTGTGTTTTCAGGAATAGGACTCCTAAGGAAGCTAAGGAATTAATGGCTAAAATAAGCAAGAATTATGAAGATTGGACTCCTCCTAAACAAGCTATACCTGAAGTAATTGTACCTGAACCATCTATTCCTGTGCCTATTCCAACATCAAAGAAGAGGGGAGTTATTGAATTAAATGATGAAGTGATGAAGGAAGCTAAGAAATGTCTTAAGGAGAAGGGAATTAAAGCTGCAGATGTCAAGAATTTACCTCCTATAGAAGAATTATGTAAGCCTATTCCCTACTCATCCACTATTGAGGTACACTCTCTCTAACACTTTGATGAAGGTGATATCCCTTACTCTAAACCTCCTGATCAATGCTTAGAAGAATTCAATATATTTATTGTTAAACAAGATAACTTTAATAAAAGGGTGCAAAATCATCTAATGGAAAACACTAGAGCTATTGTTGAGTTGAAAGATATTGTGGAAAGAACCTCTAATGATGTTAAAATGATTGTTAAACACTTTCAAATGGTTCAAACTCAAATAGATCAACTCAAGTGCAAAACGACTTGCTAGTAATGCTGCTAAAGAAAAACATGCTTATGAAATTAGAACTAGAAGGGTGCTGCTACCCAGGATCCTCTATGTCCTGAGGGGCATCCCAAAAGAATTTAGCAGGATTCTCAACAAGCTGAAAATAGTGGTTCTACTCGTAAGAAAAGGAAAAAGAAACATAAAACTGTTGTAGAACCCTCTGAACCTGCTATAGATCCTAATAGTATATCTATCTCTGATGCTAAAACTGAAAGTGGTAATGAATAAAATGTTGTTCCTAATGAAGAAAAAGTTGAAGAAGAACCTGAAAACCACACTAAGAATACTAAATACACCAAAGAAGATTTTATTGCTAAGAAACATGGTAGTGAAAGAGAACCTTGGGTCCAAAAACCTATGCCTTTCCCTGATAAGAAACACAAGTCAAAGGAAGATGAACACTATAATAAGTTTTGTGAGTGGATGAAACCTTTATTCCTGCAAATTCCTTTGACTAATGCTATTAAATTTCCTCCTTACTCAAAGTATATGAAGGACATTGTCTCAAATAAAAGGAAGATCCCTAATGAAGAAATTTCTACTTTGCTTGCTAATTATTCCTTTAATGGTAAGGTTCCTAAGAAACTTGGAGATCCAGGGATTCCAACTATCCCTTGCTCTATTAAGAACAGTTATGTTAGAACCGCTTTGTGTGATTTGGGACCTGGAGTTAGTGTTATGCCTTTCTCTCTCTATAAGAGGCTTCAACTTGAGAAATTAATACCAACTGATATATCTTTGCAAATGGATGATAAATCTACCACTATTCCTGTGGGTATATGTGAGGATGTACCTGTTCAGGTGGCTCATAATTGCTTGATATTAACTGATTTTGTTGTGCTTGAAATGCCCGAAGATGATAACATGTCTATTATTCTTAGGAGACCTTTTCTTAATACTGCAGGAGCTGTTATTAATTGTAATCAAGGAAAGGTGACCTTCAATCTTAATGACAAGGAACATACTGTCTATTTCCCCAAGAATATTGAAAGGACTTATGGTTTGGATTCAATTGAAAATGTTGAAGGCATTCAAGTTGGAGAAATATATTGTCCCATACCAAGAGAAAAATTTGAAACTATTATGATTGGGACCATTGTTATCAAGGTTGAGGTAACATAATCATTAGTGGAGTACAAAGTTTTGTCTCATATGCAATTATTTTGGTAGCAAGACTTGATCAACCTTGTTAACAAAAGGATTCCATTGAACAAAACAATGTTTTCATTATGATTATCTCCGTTTATTTCTATCCTTTGCATTTTAGTTTTTGCTTTTGTTTAGTTTTCTTTTTGTTGTTAGTTGCTTGCATGTTAGAACTTCTGTAGTTCTAGCCTTGTTTAGTCCTTGCATCATGTTTCCAAAAAAGAAAAAATCTGTCTGTCAGAAAAATCATTCTTTTATTTCTGAAAAATGACCAAAAATAAGGTGTCTCGAAAAATTCTAGAAAATTCATATTAAATTTTTACGTGAAAAAGGGGCAGAGGAGTACCTGGGAGTTACCAGGCAGGCACACTACATGGTGGCGCGGCCAGCCTTGGGTGGCGCCATGCCCTGGTGTGGGCCACCCCTGGCCCCCACTAAGTCTCTCACCTGCCACTTTTCTCTCTCTCCCGAGTAAGCTCTAGTTCATAGCTCACAATCGCGTTCTTGCTGTGCTTGCTCTCGATTTTTTCGATCTCCTTGCTCAGCCCATCTTTCTTGCTGAAATTTGAAGCATTTGTTCCCTGAATAGAAGATGAGTGAACCCCACCTAAACCAACATGAGCTTTGGGTGCCTGAGGTCATGAAGGTCCACCGGGAGGAGGAAGTTTTTCCTTCCATTTATCCATGCTCTGAGTTCATGAGAGCTGCAGGAATTCTACAAGATTTCCACACTTTGGTTTCTAATGCAGGGTTATAGCACTTTTTGGAAGATGAACCTTGTCAATTTGTGAAGCTAACCATGTTTGTGGTGCAGGACTTCCAATTTAGTCACTCTTTGCCTAACCCCATGGTCCATTACAAAATTTACAATATAGCTGTGGACCTTTCTCTTGATGATTTTTGTGCAGCTATTAAGGTACCTCAATGGGGATCATGTAGACAGATTAAGGACAGACCTGAACCATCATGGATTTATACGCAGAAATTTGCCAAGGGTGTAGCTTCTTGAAGGAGAGTGGAAAAATCCGTAACATTCATCTTCCCTCCATTCGCTACTTTGCCTACTTTATTGCCAAGTGTGTTGTTGCTAGGAAAAGTGCTAATAAGTTATCTTCATTTGATCTAGCATTTGTCTTTGCTGCTCTTAGACGAGATAGGTCTTACAACTTGGGTGCTTTGATAGCTTTCCGTCTTGCTGCTAACCGTGAGAAAGGTGGAATTTGTGGAGGCCTCATTGCTTCTCGTTTACTAGCATTGCATGGTTTAGTGCCTCATCATCTAGACCTACAGTTTCCCATAGAAAGGCTTGATCTTAATTCCATGATACAACATAAATTTGTTTCCTTGTGGGCTAGTATGAGTGAGTTATCTTATGAAATAACCTTTCTCAAAGCTGGTTGGAGAAAGAGCACGTCCGAGCGTGTTGTTCTTTTGTCTGCACCTGTTTTGTTTAACCTTGATAATAGGGAAGGATGGTCCCTCACTGAGGAGGAGCTTGACACGTACTTGGGAGAGCTCTCCCAATAGGAGCAGGACACTAGAAGGGAGGTCACGGATGATTCGGTCTAGCCCTCGAATGAGGGAGAGTCTTCATATCAGCAGCCCGCTTATGATTGGGGAGCTTCTTCTTCTTCTCATGGGCCTAGGTACGACCATTCTTACCAAGATCCGCCCGCTTGGAACCCCTATTCGTACATGGATTGATACCCACTTAGACCAAAATCCTAAGCTTGGGGGGAGGTACGCCGACACCGCACTCATCTCCATATCATGTTGTGTCGGTATTTTGTATATTCATGTTTTCGTTATCTTTTTAGTTTTCGTTTTTTCTTTGCTTTTGCCTTCTAAAAACACAAAAAGACCAAAAATATTTATGTTGTTTCTCTTTGGTTTGCTTCTTCTTTTTGCCTTGGTTTGCTTTTCCCTTTTTGCTTTGTTTGAACTATTCGAAAAACCCAAAAATATCTTGCTTTGCTTGTTTTTCTCTTTTGGTTCTTGTTTAAAAATCGAAAACACCAAAAATATTTGTCGTTCTTCTTTGGTTTTTGCGAGTTTGCTACAAGGTTCGGCAGTCCTCAGTGGATATTGGTTTCATATTATTATTCAAGCCACACAATGAAGAGCAATAATGAGGATCAATGACTACTTGAGGCGTGGTAAGAGGCTGGTAACGAACTCTATTTGTTTTCATTTTTGTACATATACTCATCACTGTGGGCTTGCTTAGTCCGTTCAAGTAGGGTGTATGTTATCTTTGGATGCTTAGTAGTTCTTGCTTTCTTATGATTAGCTCCAGCTCACTAATAGTTTGTAGCATGTCTTATGAATGTTTGCTTGCATTGCTCTATTCATAAATTGGTATGACATCGCGGTATCCTCCTCTGAATGTTTCATTTAAATTGACTTGGCACATGCTCACGCATGCACAGGACTGTGATAATCAGTTAAGACTTGATGAATTATTTTGCCTTGAGGATCTTGAATCACTTTCATGCCATGAGTAGTCCTGTTTTGTTGCAAGCATGATAATGACAGCTATTGCTCTCTCGTTTGTCGCTCCCTTACTATTGCTAGCCTTCACTTCCACTGAGTGTTTTACTCATGTTTCCAACTCCCTAAACCAAATATTTCCAAAGTGTCCACCATACCTACCTAGTAGCATCATTTGCTACTCCCGTGCATATTCAATCTGCCTTGTTTTCTTCTAAATAAAATGTTTGCTTGTTATGGGAAAATTAGTTAGTAAAGCTCTCACGAACTTGATGGCACACTTTATTTCCTGCACTTAATAAACCTGAACCATTGTCAACTCTCCATGAAAGTTATATGCTTGCAAATTATAGGCTGGGGATTAGCAGAACCATGTTGTCACGGGGAACGCTTTCAACACTTGTAAATATATACCCAGTTGATACCTTGCTCTTTTGTTTGTGGATGTCGTTGGTGTGAAATAAAAGGGGAGCTTGTAAGTCCATGGAGTTATGTATGTGTGTTAGAAAGCGCTGGGCATTGGTCTAATCCATGCTGACATGGTGGAAACCTGCAGCGTAACCATAATGATATCTATGAAGCATTCTTCTTATAAAAAGAGAGAGATAACTATTGAGAAAAAGAAAAAAAAAGAGTTTTATGAAAAGAGGAAAGAGAGAAAAAGGCGCCATTTTCCCATGGTAAATAAGAAGATTGCTGAGATACTCATTGTCTGCTTGCCTTGTCATTTTGATATGGGATTCTTCCGTATCATCGGGCAAGGGGTACCCCGTTGGCGGTTCTCAATGATACGCACATACTTATGATGACAAGAACTTACCGGTAACTAAAGTTGAGTAGCATGAGGAGCGGCCCTCGTACTCAAGGGACTTGGGATTTTCAGTTTATAGACTGTCAAGCATGTAACTCAGATTGGACCTCACTTTCACCTTAACCACATTAAAGATGCTTATGATAGGGGCAATGAGAGCTCAAAGCTAACGAGTACCATAATTTCAGCATTTGGAAGCCTTTCAAATTATTCAAAACCTTTTCTTCTACTTGTTGAGTCTCCACATATTCTTTGAGCACCTTCTTGAGAGCATAGTTGTCATTCTTTGTGTTTGTTCCATTACTTGATTATTTGCGTTATGACTTTGATGCTTGTATCCTTGATATCTTTACTTCTAGTCATCACTTGAACTTAGAGGTGCCTTGGCATTCATAATCAAAGGGCAAGCAAGATACCACTCTATCATACCTTTTTATGAGCATTGTAATGTTGCTTATGTTTGTGGTTCATGCTACTTATTATTCTTGAGTTGGAATCTCTTCATAGATTGCAATGACTATTAAGTAGACTCAGTTGCATACTCTTTATTATGAACTGTCTAAGTAGTTGATCACATTGCTGAGAATATTTACATCATATGAAGCAAATGTGTTCGTGAAAGTTCTTTTATCGCACTCAGTTTTCAACTGAATTGCTTGAGGACAAGCAATAAGCTAAGCTTGGGGGAGTTGATACGTCCAAAACGTATCTACTTTCCTGAACACTTTTGCTATTGTTTCTCCTCTATACTTGTGTGATTTGGATGCAACTAATGCGGATCGACTGTTTTCAGCGAAATTGCCTTAGTGTCTACTTTTTGTGCAGAAAATCAACTATCGGGAAAAATCCGGAAAATATGCCAAAATCCTATTTCACCCGAAGACTCGGAGCGAGAATACGAGATGGAGAAGAGCTGGTGGCCACACACCACAGTGTGCCAGGCGAGCCAGGCCGCCAGTGGTGTGGGCCCCAGGCACCCTCGGCCTCTCTCTTCGCCTATAAGGATCCTTGACCTAAAAACTTGGGGTTCACGTTTTTCTAGAAGGAGTTCCTCACGCCGCCACCACCAGATTCCACGAAACAGCACTGAAACTCCGTTACGGCACCCCTCTGGGAATTGAGGAGATCATCGCCATCATCATCACCATCACTTCTCCATCGACCATCCATGTTTCCCCCATCTATGAGTGAGTAATCCCCCGCTGTAGGCTATGGGGATGGTAGGGATTGGATGAGATCGTTCATGTAATGGCATCAGATTGTTAGGGCATGGTGCCTAGTATCTTTTATTAGTTCTTTATGACTTTGTTGCGACTTGTTGTGCTTAATGCTTGTCACTAGGGCCCGAGTGCCATGATTTCAGATCTGAACATGTTATTGATTCATTATGATAGTATTGTTTTTGGTGTTATCTGCAAGTTGTATACACACGTTGTTGTCCGGAACCTATGGCCCCAAGTGATGTAAATCGGGATAACCGGAAGGGAATGGCTTTGATGTGAGGATCACATGTGTTCACGGAGTGTTAATGCTTTGTTCCGGTGCTCTATTAAAAGGAGCACCTTAATTGCCAGTAGTTACCTAGAGGCCCCGCTGCAAACGGGCTGGCAGGACAAAAGATGTTGTGCAAGTTCTCACTGCGAGCACATATGACTATATATGGAACACATGCCTAGGATTATCTAGTACTTGAATGCTTTATCTTATTTATCTGCAATTGCCATATGTTCTGATTGTTATGTGAATTGTATTGTCCATGCAATGCCCGTCCATCCATCCCTATGCCTACCGCACTCGAATCCACTTTGTTCGCTTTTGTTACTACATCTTTGCTTTACTACTTCTGTTACTTTACTATTCCTAATACAAAACTGTTGCTACTGATAAACTGCTGTGAGCAAGATTGTTTCCAGGTGCAGCTGAATTGACAACTCAGTTGTTAAGGCTTATAAATATTCTTTGGCTCCCCTTGTGTCAAATCAATAAATTGGGTTTCACTTCCCTCGAAAATACTACGATACACCCCCTATACTTGTGGGTCATCATATCTCTTTATCATTCTACAATACAATGGTATATGCCTATTTGCTCTTTGCACACTCCCTCTTTTTATTCTTTCCTTTATTTTCTTTTGCATATATGCTCACACTTTTGTTTTAAGTGTTGTGCAAAGGAGCTAGCCATATATTCCACCTTATGTAGGACTTCAAAGTTTAACGATCTCAATTATCAAATTCCAACTGTATATGAAGCATTCTTATGACTTGGAGATTCTACCTCGACTTGTCCTCACTCTATTTTGATAGCACTTTAATTTCCTTTATTCAAGGTTTCTTTTTCAACTTAATTGTATAGATAATTTTTCTTTTGTAAATCAAGCCGTAGACTTACAGAATATTGACCAAATTATCTTTATGTGTTCCATTAATACCAATGGTGTGGAAGACTCCTATTGCTATCATCAAGTGTAAGTAAAATCATACTCAAGCCATTCATATATCATTAAAGCAATCACAAACTCAATATTGCTCCATATATAATAATAAACTCGGAATTTCATTAAAGGAATCGACTATTCCTGAATGGGATTCTAAGGATGCAAACTTTATTTTTAGTTAATGCAAAAACGGTAATATAAAACTTATAAGAAAGATTACAAGGTCTATAAAGATCTCACCAAGCTTGGAATCAAGCTAGGCGGGATCAATTAACTCCTTGTGGGTACCTATTCCTCCTCTTGGGTAGAAAGAGCGTCGCCTTCTTGTTTTATGTTTCCCTCTTTAACTATACTTGCAAAGTGAATGCTGAGCTCGGCCATGTCATATTGGAGCTTCAACATTTTCCTATTAAGGAATTTCTTCTCATCTGTCAACTCAAAGATAGTTTTAATCAAGAAACCAACTCTACCATCGATTGCATCGACCTTCTTCTCAGGGTCTTTGCTCATCCAGTAGGAGTCAATCCCTTCTCCAATTGTTTCAACACATGCCTTAGAAGCCTTTTCTAACTCACAAATCTTATCATGAATCTCATCTTGTCGCACCTTCTTAGGTTTAAGAGGTAATGTACCAAGAGGAGGTTTATAATAGGATCCTATGTTGTAACGATAAGGATTAGAGAGGTACTCATCCTTGTTCCTTCCCTGCTCAGCTTGTCTCATCATCTCCATCCTTTGCGGGAACATGTCCTCCCAATTTGGGAGAGGCTTGATCTCCGGGCCGAATGATGACGACGATCCTTTGAATTCGACTTCTTTGATCCTCTTCACGGGCTTCTCTTCTTTCTTCTTCCAGATCTTGTTGACATGGAAGGGCTGCATGGCTTCGCTGCACGGATGTTGTTAAAGGGCTTGTATAGGGATGACGAAGATCTTTCGAGGCTGGAAGTTGTGGCTCTAAAACTTAATAAAAAAGGTTAGATGCGACCAGCTTTAAAATGAGGGGTCAAAAACCCTAGCCGCCTTGCGTAACGAGAAACTATACGGGCGCGACCCGTATAGCTCCCTGCGTATAGTTATGAACTGACTATAGATTTCCATCTACGGTGGAACCAACTATACGGCCAGAACTATACGGGCGGGAATTTTACTCCCGCCGTATAGTTGTTCATTAAACTCTTTGTACTCGAAATATTTTTTTTGGAGATGGGTCGATAACTATATGACTGCAACTATACGGGCAGAATTTTTAATTCCGGTCGTATAGTTGGTCGTTAAACTCTCAGTACTCCGGAAATTATTTTGTCAAAGGTGTTGACAACTATACAACCGCAACTATATGGGCGAAATTTTTAATTTCGGCTATATAGTTGGTCATTAAACTCTCAGTACCTTTTGTGTATGGAAGGGGTGATGTCGCAACAACTATACGACCAGAACTATACGGGCGGAATTTTTATTCCCGCCGTATAGTTGGTCGTGAAACCTTTCGTGTCCACCCAAAAAAATTCTTCTTCTCCTAGGATTCTTATTAATCTGAAACTTAATGAAATATCAAGTTTTGACAGAAAAATGTCAGCTTAGATTTTCGACCAATTTTGGCTTTACCAATCTCCCTTATTGTTTGCTAGAGCATCAAATGTTTCTTGTTTTGCACAATATCCAAATAAAACTTTAACTGAAATTTTAAAAACTTACTCAAACGTTATTTTGCATGGGTTGCCTCCCATGAAGTGCTCTTTTATGGTCAATATCTTGACCATAGCATTGCTCATTCCTTCTTGAGTCCCTTCTTCTTGCAGTTGCCATTCCTTGTATATTTTTGCTTAACCACTTCTTCTGGAGCGATCAATTCTATGGTGACTGCACTTATATCTTCTCTTACTCGATAATGCTTCAAACATTTTCCATTTACCACCCATGCAAGAGAGGGTGTTTTTCCTTGGAGCTCCACTACTCCTGACGAGTAAGCTTCTTCAACTATATATGGGCCTTCCCACTTTGATCTGAGCTTTCCTGGAAACAACTTAAGGTGAGAATTATAGAGCAACACTTTATCTCCACTTTTAAAAGTCTTATTCTCTATTTTTCTATCATGCCATCTTTTCACTTTTTCCTTAAACAACCTAGCATTCTCGTAGACTTCACTTCTAAACTCATCTAAAGCATGAATACTAATAAACACTTTTCTCCAGCTACTTTAAGATCATAATTTAGGTTCTTGATTACCCAGAAAGCTTTGTGTTCCAATTCTAAAGGTAAATGGCATGCCTTACCGTACATCATCTTATAAGGTGTCATACCCATTGGATTTTTAAACGCAGTATGGTATGCCCATAGAGTGTCATTTAACTTGTATGACCAATCTTTTCTTGATTTGTCCACCGTCTTCTCGAGTATGGTCTTCAGTTCTCTATTAGAGAGTTCCACTTGACCACTCGTTTGAGGATGATATGGTGAGGTAACGTGATGAGTTACTCCATACTTGCTGAGGATTTTCCTGAAAGTTCCCTTCATAAAATGAGAACCACTATTAGTAATTAAAAATCTAGGAACTCCAAACCTGGGGAATATGACATCCTTGATCATATTTACTGAGGTAGCTGCATCTGCATGATTTGTTGGAATAGCTTCAACCCATTTAGTAACATAGTCAACAACAACAAGAATATGAGTATAACCATTCGACTCTATAAATGGTCCCATTTAATCCATTCCCCATACATAAAAGGGTTGATTATGAGACTATAATTCATTGCCATTTCTTGTCTCCTACCTATATTACCTCTTCTTTGGCAAGCATCATAGTATTACACATACTTGTGTGCATCCTTTAGCAAGGTAGGCCAATAGAATCCAGATTGAAGTACTTTTGTAGCAGTTCTCTTACCTGCATGATGCCCTCCATACGGACTATCATGATAAGCTTTCAATATCGCATTCATCTCATGGTTAGGAACGCACTTCCGTATCATTCCGTCAAGTCCATGACGATATAGATACGGATAGTCCCAAAAGTAATATTTAAGATCATTAAAGAATTTCATTCTTTGATTTCTTGACATACCAGGAGGTATAAATTCTGTTGCTAGATAATTAGCATAATATTCATACCAAGGATTAGCGATTTCAACGTTTGCTAAATATTCTCCTAGAAATGATTCATTAATAGGCAGGGGGGGTATTGATTATTCCCTCCATCCTAGGGAGATGATATGCTACCGGGTTATCTTTACCCCTGATACATCCAAAATGTATCTACTTTCCTGAACACTTTTGCTATTATTTCTTCTCTAATTTCTGTGATTTGGATACAACTAATTTGGACTAACGCTGTTTTCAGCAGAATTGCTTTGGTGTCTCATTTTTGTGCAGGAAATCAACTTTCAGGAAAAATCCTAGAAAATATCGCAAAACTCCTATTTTACCAGAAGACTCACGGAGCCAGAAGACGAGACAAAGAGGGGCCACGAGGGGCCCACACCACCTGGACGCGCGGGCTAGGCTAGGCTGCACCAGGAGGTGGTGTGGATGCCTCAGACTCCGCCTCGACCTCTCCTTTCGCCTATATAAGCCCTCTGACCTAAAAACAGAGGAGGGGGATCGACGTTTTTCTAGAGAGAGTTCTGTTGTGCCGCCACCACCAGAAACCACGATTCAGAACCAGAAACTCCGTTCTGGCACCCTGTCCGGACGGGGAACTGGAGGAGATCATCACCATCATCATCATCACCAATGCTTCTCCATCAACCATCCATGATTCCCCCATCCATGAGTGAGTAATCCCCCGCAGTAGGCTATGGGGATGGTAGGGATTGGATGAGATCGTTCATGTAATTGCATCAGATTGTTAGGGCATGGTGCCTAGTATCTATTGTTAGTGCTTTTTGACATTGTTGCAACTTGTTATGCTTAATGCTTGTCACTAGGGCCCGAGTGCCATGATTTCAGATCTGAACATGTTATTGATTCATGATAATATTATTGTTTATGATCTTACCTGCAAGTTGTATACACATATTAGTGTCTGAAACCCGAGGCCCCAAAGTGACAGAAATTGGGATAACTGGAGAGGATGGCTATGATATGAGGATCACGTGTGCTCATGGAGTGTTAATGCTTTGCTCTGATGCTCTATTAAAAGGAGCACCTTAATTGCTAGTAGATTCCCTTGAGGCCCCGCTGCAACGGGCTGGCAGGACAAAAGATGTTGTGCAAGTTTTCATTACAAGCACGTATGACTATATATGGAACACATGCCTAGGATTATTTAGTACTTGGATGCTTACCTTATTTATCTGCAAATGCCCTATGTCTTGATTATTATATGAATTTTCTTGTCCATGCAACGCCCGTCCATCCATCCCTATGCCTACTGCGCTTTAATCCTACTGTTTACTGCAATTGTTACTATTGTCTTTATTTTACTACTGCTATTACTTTGCTATTTTGCTACTACAAAACTGTTGCTACTGATAAAACTACTGTGAGCAAGACTATTTCCAGGTGTAGCTGAATTGAAAACTCAGTTGTTAATGCTTATAAATATTCTTTGGCTCTCCTTGTGTCGAATCAATAAATTGGGTTTTACTTCCCTCGAAGACTATTGCGATCCCCTATACTTGTGGTCATCAAGACTATTTTCTAGCGCCGTTGCTTGGGAGCATAGCTCGATTTATAAAGTTCACTTGGAATCATTATTGTTCACTGCTATCCATTCATCATGGGTAAAACTCGTGATGGAAAAATTCCTATATTACCATCCACTACAAGGAGAGGTATAGTTCTGAACACCTCTGTTGCTCTTGATTCACCATCTGTGATGAGTAAGCTCCTTACACCACCACCACATACACATGCTACACATACTGCTATTTCTGCTGAATCTGAAATTGCTTCTGATACTTATGATGTTGTGATACGTCCATTTTGCATCACTATTCTATGTCTTAATTCACTATTATTCATTGATATATTTCATATTGAGAGGTGATACTTATGTTATTTCATTTGTTTTTGCATGGTTGATGACTTTTGGAGCATGGACCACTACAGTCAGGATTCTGATGGAAAAGGTGCTGTTTGGAGGCAAAATTCGCGAAGATCAGAAAATCCGGGAAAATATACGGAAAATCCTATTTTTCCAGAAGACTAAGGATGCCAGAATATGGAGTGGAGATGGGCCACAGGGGGCCCACACTACCCCCTGGCGCGGGCAGCCCTAGGCCGCGCCAGGAGGTGGTGTGGCTGCCCTGGCCCACCTCTGGCTCTCTCCTCTGGCGTATATCATCCTCCCGAAACCCTAAGACTCAGGAGGCGACCATAGAAAGATTCCGCTACCTCTGCGGGGCGAAAAACACCGAGAGAGAAAGATCTCTCCGGCAGACAGATTTCTGCCGGAGGAATTCCTTCCCGGAGAGGGGAGATCGTCGCCATCAACACCACCATCAAGCTGGACTTCATCAGGATCATCATCATCGTCACCACCATCATCACCACCATCATCATCACCATCAGCACCCTCATCACCATCTCCATATTGCTGTAACAATTGAGTTGAATCTTGCATTAGTTCATAGGGGAAACTTTCCCGGTGTTGATTACTCTTTGTAGTTGATGCTATTGAGTGAACCGTTGAATTATTTTTTATGTTCAAATTGTTAAACATCATTATTCCATCTCTGATCATGATCCATATGATGTCTTGTGAGTAGTTTGTTTTGTTCTTGAGGACATGGGAGAAGTCATGTTGTTAGTAGTGGAGTTGTGTTGAGAAAGATTCAATAGTTTGATATTTAAGTTGTGGTGTACTTCTTCTAGTGGTGTCATGTGAACGTCGACTACATGACACTTCACCTATATGGGCCTAGGGGAATGCATTGTGTATTTGGCTACTAATTGTAGGGGTTGCTGGAGTGATAGAAACCTGAAGCCCCGTTAGGAAACCATTGCACAAGGGACGTAAGGGTCTTAGAGTTTAAAGCTGTGGTTAGGTCTCTACCTTAATTACTTTCTTGTACTTACGGATGTTTGCAAGGGGTATGATCACAAGTATGTATTAGTATTGGATGGGGCGGTACATTAGCACAGGTTCACCCACACAACACTTAGCAAGCTAGAGAAGATTAATCAACTATATGAAGCGAAAGCACTTGACAGTCTTCCCATGTGTCCTCGAGAATGTTTGGTCATATTAAGTAATACAACCGGCTTATCCTTTGCTGCATAAAGGATTGGTCCACTTGCTGCATTTATTCCTACTGTCTTTTATTTGCTCGTACTTTGTTTACTTGCTTTATCAAAAACCCCTAAAAATCCGTTTGCTAAGTATTTGCAGAGAATTCCTGATCCATACCACTAGCCAGCACCTTATGCTCCTTGTTGGGTTCGACACTCTTACTTATCGAAAATACTCGATATACCCCCTATACTTGTGGGTCATCATGCTTCTTATACTGTGCTTGATAAGAGTGGTTCATTAGGTCCTTTCCTAGATGCTACAGTTGCTAGAACTATAGTTGGAAATACTGAAACTCCTAATGAAGATACTACTACACCTGTTAGTTCACCTGAGTCTAGAGAGAGCTATGATATTGATGACGGTTATATTGAAATGACTGATGAATTTATTGAAGAATGTCAAAACACTCATGGTACAAGTGCTATTAAGAGTCTTCTTGAGAGACGTACTACTAAACCTAAATTATCTCCTAATGCTAAGTTTGCTACATCTCCCATAAACATTAAAGATAAGGATTATGATTTCTCTCTTGATTTATCTTGCATAACCATTGTTGAGAAAGAACCTTTTTGTCGGACTAAAAATTAAAGCACTGTAGCACATATGACTGAGCTTTCTACCATGAGTGGCCTATTTTCTGATGATATTAAGATGCACACCTACTCTGTTGCTAATTTTTTTCCTTTTTCACTGAAAGGAGAAGCTAAAGCTTGGTTTAATAATTTACCTCCTAGATCTATTGATAGCCCTGATTGCTTGATTGATACTTTCTTTCAGAAATATTTCCCTCCTAGTGCTCGACATGCCATTTTGCAGGAACTTTTTGATTTTAAACAGGGAGAAAAGGAGATATTGCCTGAATCATGGGCAAGGTTTTGTGCTCTAATTCACGCACAACCTGGATGTCCATTGCCTAAATATGAGCTTCTTGATATATATTATAATGGACTAACTGGTGAATCTAGGACATACCTGGATAATTGTGCTGATTGTGTTTTCAGGAAGAGAACTCCCAAAGAAGATGAGGAATTAATGGCTAAAATAAGCAAGAATTATGATGACCAGACTTCACCTGAGTCAACTACACCTAAGCCAAGACCAACATCAAAGAAGAGGGGAGTGATTAAACTAAATGATGAGGTGATGAAGGATGCTAAGAAATGTCTTAAGGAGAAAGGTATTAAATCTAAAGATGTAAAGAACTTACCTCCTATAGAAGAATTATGTAAGCCAATCTCCCACTCATCCACTATTGAGGTACACTCTCTCCAACATTTTGATGAAGGTGATATTCCTTATTCTAAACCTCCTGATCAATGCTTAGAAGAATTTGATATCTTTGTTGTTAAGCAAGATAATTTTAATAAAAGAGTGCAGAATCATTTGATGGAAAACTCTAGAGCTATCAATGAGTTAAGATATATTGTGGAAAGAACCTCCAATGATGTTAAAATGCTTGTTAAACATTTCCAAATGGTTCAAACTCAAATTAATCAGCTTGTTAAAGTACAAAAAGATTTGCTAGTTAATGCTTCTAAAGAAAAACATGGTTATGAAATTAAAACAGTTGTAGAATCTTCTGAACCTACTAAAGATCCTAATAGTATATCTGCCTCTGATGCTAAAACTGAGAGTGGTAATGAGAAAAATGATGCTCCCGATAAAGAGGAAATTGAAGAAGAACCTGAAAGGCACACTAAGAATACTAAGTACACTAAGGAAGATTTTGTTGCTAAGAAACATGGTAGTGAAAGAGAGCCTTGGGTTCAAAAACCAATGCCTTTTCCTGATAAGAAACACAAGTCAAAGGAAGAAGAACACTATAACAAGTTTTCTGAGTGGATGAAACCTTTATTTTTGCAAATTCCTTTGACTGATGCTATTAAATTGCCTCCTTATTCAAAGTATATGAAGGATATTATCTCTAATAAAAGGAAGATTCCTAATGAGGAAATCAACTTTACTTGCTAGTTATTCCTTCAATGGTAAGGTTCCAAAGAAACTTGGAGACCCAGGGATTCCAACTATTCCATGTTCTATTAAAAGTAATTATGTTAGAACTGCTTTGTGTGATTTGGGAGCAGGAGTTAGTGTTATGCCTTTTTCTCTCTACAAGAGACTTCAATTGGAAAAATTGGTACCAACTGATATATCCTTGCAAATGGCTAATAGATCTACTACTATTCCTATTGGTATATGTGAGGATGTTCCTGTTCAAGTGGCTCATAATTGTTTGATATTAACTGACTTTGTTGTGCTTGAAATGCCTGAAGATGATAATATGTTTATTGTCCTTGGGAGACCTTTTCTTAATACTACAGGAGCTGTCATTAATTGTAATCAAGGAAAGATAACTTTTAATGTTAATGACAAGGAGCACACTGTCTATTTCCCAAAGAAGATTGATAAGACTTATGACCTAAATTCAATTGAAAATATTGAGGGCATCCAAGTTGGAGAAATATATTGTCCCATACCACGAGAAAACTATGAAACTATTATGATTGGGACTATTGCTATCTGGGTTGAGGTAACATAATCATTTAGTGGAATGCAAAGTTTTTTTCATATAAAATTGTTTTGGTAATAAGACCTGATCAACCAAGTTAACAAAGGGATTTTAATGAACAAAACAATGTTTTCGCCATGATTATCCTTGCTCACTTTTATTTTATCAATTTTAATTTTTGCTTTCACCTTATTTACTTTTCTATTTGGTAGTTGCTTGCATATTAGAGTGTCTTAGAACTTCTGAAGTTTTAGTTTTGTTTTGTTTTTGCATCATTCCAAAATCATCTTTCTGCCAGAAAATCATTCATCAATACCTGAAAATTGCTCAAAAATAAAGCTTCTCAAAAAATTCCAGAAAATTGATAATAAATTTTTATGCAGAAAATGGGTCGGAGAGGTACCTGGAGTGACCCAGGGGGCCCACCAGATAGGCACACCACCTGGTGGCGCGGCCATACCAGGGGCGCGCCTGGACATGGTGTGGGCCACCCCTGGGCATCCACTTATTCTTCCACCTGCCACTCCCTTCTCTCTCCTGAGAAAACACCATTTCATTGCTCAAACCCATGTTCTTGTTGTTCTTGTTCGTGGTTTCCGATCTCCTTGCTCAATCCACCTTTGCTGCTGAGATTTGGAGCATTTGTTCTCTGGTATGTGACTCCTCTGCTTGTCCAAGTAGATTTGTGATTAGTGGATTATATCTTGAGTATTTTTTTACTATAGGTGACAGGTTATGTGAGTATGCATGCTTGTTATTTGCTTAGAGAAATTGTTTTGATGCATGTTTAGGCTTCTTACAAGTCCTTATAAGTAGTTCTTTTCATTATGTAATCACTTTGCAATCACTTGTGTGAAGGTTGTCTAAAATTTCAGGAAAGGAGATGAATGAACACCAACTCAACCAACACGAATTAAGGGTGCCCGAGGTTATGAAAGTTCACCGTGAGGAAGAAGTTTTTCCTTCTATTTATCCAGGCCCCGAATTCATGAAGGCTTCAGGGATTTCTCAAGATTTCCATACTCTAATTTCTAATGCAGGATTGGAGCATTTTGTGGGAGATGAACCTTACCAATATGTGAAACTAACTATGTCTATGGTGCAAGATTTTCGATTTAGTTGGTCCTTTCCTAACCCCATGGTTCATTACAAAATTTACAATATAGCTATCGACCTCCCTTTTGACGATTTTTGTGCAGCTATTAAAGTTCCGTAGTGGGGTTCATGTGAAAGGATTAGAGAGTGGCCTACACCACTCGTGGACTTGTATGCAGAGATTTGCCAAGGGAGCAGCTTCTCAAAGGAGAGTGGTAAAATTCGTAATATTCATATCCCGTCTATTCGATATTTTGCCTACTTTATTGTCAAGTGCGTTCTTGCTAGGAAGACTACTAGTAAATTATCTTTATATGATCTAGCCTTTATCTCAGCTGCCTTGAAACGAGATAGGACTTATAACTTGGCTGCTTTGATAGCTTTGCCTTGCTACTAACCGCGAGAAAGGTGGAGTTTGTGGAGGCCTCATCGCCTCTCGTTTATTAGCTTTTCATGGTGTAGCGCCTCATCATTCAGACTTACAGTTTCCCATAGAGTGCCTTGATCTTAATTCCATGATACGACATAAATTTGTTTCTTCTTGGGCTAATTTGAGTGATTTATCTTATGAAATAACATTTCTAAAGAGTGGATGGAGAAGAGGTAAGTCCTAGCAAGTGGTTCTTTTGCCTGCGCCTGTTTTGTTTAACCTTGATACCAGGGTAGGATGGTCACTCACGGAGGAAGAGCTCGAAACATATTTGGAGGAGCTCTCCCAGCAAGAGTAGAATGCTGGAAGGGAGGTCGAGGATGATTCGGTCCAGCCCTCCAACGAGGGGGAGTCTTCATACCAGCAGCCTGCCTATGATTGGGAAGTTTCTTATTCTTCACAAGGTCCTGACCATGATCATTCTTATGATGACCCACCATCTTGGAGTTCCTACCCGCATTGGGGTTGACACCCACTTAGGCCAAAAGCCTAAGCTTGGGGGGAGGTATACCGACATCACACTCATCTACATATCATTTTCTGTCGGTACTTTGCATATCCATGTTTCGCTTTCTTTTTAGTTTTTGTTCTTGCTTTATTTCTGCTTTCCAAAACACAAAAATACCAAAAATATTTTCGTTATTTCTCTTTGTTTGCTTCCTTATCTTTTAGCCTTGGTTTGCTTCACTGATACGTCGTAAACATATCTATAATTTTTTATGCTCCATGCTTGTTTTGTATCAACTATCTTATGTTTTATCTACACTTTGAGGCATTTTTATACATTTTCTGGAACTAACCTATTAACAAGATGCCGCAGTGCCAGTTGCCCATTTTCTGCTGTTTTTGGTTTCAGAAAAGCTAGAAAAGACATATTCTCGGAATTGGACGAAACAAAGCCTGAAGTTCCTATTTTTCCCGACACGAGACAGAGTCCAAAGTAGAGACAGAGGAGGGCCAGGGGCTGGCCACACCATAGGGTGCGCGCGGGTCCCCCTGGCCACGCCACCAGGTGGTGTGGGCCCCTCAGGCCTCCACCGACCTTGTGCTTTCGCCTATAAAAGCCCCTTGGGATGAAAACCCTATGGAACTAGATCAGAATTCCACGAAAAGTTCTGCAGCGCCGCCGCCACCGAAGAGGAGATTCGAGGGACAGAAGTCTCTGTTCCTGCACCCTGCCGAGATGGGGAAGTGCCTCGGGATCCATCTCCATCGACTCCACCGCCATCTCCATCGCTGTTGCTGACTCCCATGATAAGGAGGGAGTAGTTCTCTCTCGAGGCTAAGGGCTCTACAAGTAGCTATGTGTTCATCTTTCTCTCTATGCGTGATCTTATTGAGATCATAAGCTTTGTAATCTAGATCTATTCTGCTACTCAAGTGCATTAATTAATCTCTGCTTATCCCCAGGTGTGTGAAGTTGACAGTGTGCACACCGTATCGCACTTTGGCTAAGGTTGCATAAATACTTATCATGAGTATAATTTGAGTTGGATGTCTCTACAAGATTGTGGTGTTTGTTGGAACTATCTAGCGCTCAAGGTGACAGTGAGGGGTTATCTACATGGGGAATACGAACTTTAAGGTGTGCTGTTATAGCCCTACATCGTCCAACCGGAGAGTAGTTCAGGGTAGCATAATAAAGAGAAGATATTTATATGAGAGTGTCCACTAGTGAAAGTATGATCCATAGGCCTTGTTTCTAAGCATTGAAACACCGTTTACAATCAGTCATGTTGCATGTTTGCTTGCTGACACTCTTATTTCAGATTCCAATTACCACTTATAATCATCCATATTACTTGTATTTCACTATCTCTTCGCCGAACTAGTGCACCTATACACATGACAAGTGTATTGGGTGAGTTGGGGACACAAGAGACTTGTATCTTGATTGCAGGGTTGCTTGAGAGGGATACCTTTGACCACTTCCTCCCTGAGTTTGATAAACCTTGGGTGATCCACTTAAGGGAAACTTGCTGATGCTCTACAAACCTCTGCACTTGGAGGCCCAACACTGTCTACAAGAATAAGAGTGTGCGTAGACATCAAGCTATTTTCTGGTGCTGTTGCCGGGGAGGTAAGGTAAAAGGTACTCACATCTTCTAGCTACAAAGCTATCTTCTAGTACTGTTGTTGGTGTGTGAGTGCTCGAAGTTATTTCCTTTAGATTCTGCAATTATATCTTTTTGTTTCTTGTTTTTATTTTCACTAGTTAGGCTTAATGGAAAACAACAACAAAATTATAGAGCTTTATAATATTTATCTTGAGTTAGGACATGAAGTGTTTGAAGAGAAAATTAAAAAACCTATGGAACTTTATTTGCATGCTAATAGCAATGTTATTAGTATGAATTCTTTGAACACCATTATTGCTAATGCTATGGAAAAGTCTAAGCTTGGGGAAGCTGGTTTTGATGAGCATGATATTTTTAGTCCCCCAACCACGAAGGAGAAAATTTACTTTGATGATACTATACCTCCGATATATGATGATTACAATGATGAATATGATATTTTCAGTCCACCTACTATTGAGGAGAAAATTAATTATGATTACAATATGCCTCCTATATTTTATGCTTATGGTGATGAGAATAATAATGATAGCTATTTTGTTGAATTTGCTCCCACTACAATTAATAAGAATAACTATGTTTATATGAAGAGTATTAATTCTTTTATGCATGTGGCTCATGATAAGAATGTTTTATGTGATAGTTATATTGTTAATTTTATTCATGATGCTACTGAAAGTTATTATGAGAGAGGGAAACATGGTTTTATGTATCTCAATAATATTAAGTTTCCCCTCTTTATGTTGAAAATTTTGAAGTTGCACTTGTTTTGCTTTCCTATGCTTGTTGCTTTGTGCTTTCATAACTTGTTTCTTTACAAGATTATTTTTCATAGGAAGTGGGTTAGACTTAAATTTGTTCCATATTTGCTTCTTGATGCTCTCTTTTACTTCAACTCATATTTCTTATGTGAGCATCATCGAAATTATCATGCCTATCTTAACGGCTATAAAGAAATAGCTTTTGGAAGACAACCCATTATATTTTTACTTTCAGTTTATTTTTGTTTTGTTGAGTCTTGGAAGTTATTGCCTCAGTAATAACCTCTCCTTATACTTTTTGTGTGGTTTTTGTGCCAAGAATAACCTCTAATGAGAGAGAAGTAAGACTTGGGAAAGTTGTTGTCCCGAAACAGATTTTTGTGCTTCACTGTAATTTTTTTTGAAAAATCTCTGTACGTCGGATTGAGCTGTAATTTTTTGTGATTCTGCCCCAGGTTGTTATCTAACTTTCGTTCGTTTAACACTTTTTGATTTGAGCAACAGAAGGTCTTCGGAAAAATCGGTTTTTACCTGCTAGTCTGTTTTGACAGATTTCTGCCATTATTTGCATTTGCCTCTTAATCTCTTTCTCTTTGAGTTCTCTTGATCATTTGAACTTTTAAAAGGAATTGCTACAGTAGCTTATGTTTCAACGGAAGTTTTACTTGTGTTGAAACTGAACCTAAATACTTATTATCTTAAGTGCACTAATGTTGCTAATGAAGATTGTGTGAAGTTTTGTATGAAGGAAATTTTGAAGTGCAGGGAAGAACAATGTGATAAGATGAAGTATGGACAAAATATCAAGCTTGGGGATGCCACCCGTGTCACCCCAAGAAATATTCAAGAAGTACAAGCGTCAAAGCTTGGGGATGCCCAAGGCATCCCCTTCTTCATAAATAATATCAGTTCTTCTTTCAAGACACTTTATTTTTATTACCTTATGCACTATGTGTTGTTCTTTGATGTCTACGCACTTCTATTCTTGTAGACAGTTGTTGGGCCTCCAAGTGCAGAGGTTTGTAGAATAGCAAGTTTTCCCTTAAGTGGATCACCCAAGGTTTATCGAACTCAGGGAGGAAGTGGTCAAAGGTATCCCCTCTCAAGCAACCCTGCAATCAAGATACAAGAAGTCTCTTGTGTCCCCAACACACCCAATACACTTGTCAGGTGTATAGGTGCACTAGTTCGGCTAAGAGATAGTGAAATACAAGTGGTAATGGTGATAGAAAATAACTTGATGGCGTGGAAGAGACTAAAGTAAAACTGAAATAAAGATGGAAGCAAGCAAACAAGTAACAGATCTAGTAACAAATGGTGGTTCAATGCTTAGAAACAAGGCCTAGGGATCATACTTTCACTAGTGAACACTCTCATATAGATATATTATCTTCATGATACTACTCTTAACTACTCTCCGGTTGGACACTCTAATCCATGGTAGGGCTATAACAGCACACCTCAAAGTAAGTCTTTCCCATCTAGAAAACCCCACATTGTCACCTTGAGTACTAGATGAGTCCAACAAACACCACAATTTCATAAAGACATTCAACTCCAAATATAACTCATAACAAGTATTTGTAATCTCTAGCCTAAGTGCCACCATGGTGTGCACGCTGTCACTTTCACACACATGGGGAGAGCAGAGATCTATTAAAGCACTTGAGTAGCAAGGTAGATCTATATATTACAAGCTCATGATCTCAGTAAGATCATGCATAGAGAGAGAGATGAACACATAGCTACCGGTAGAACCCTTAGCCTCGAGAGAGAACTACTCCCTCCTCATCATGGGAATCAGCAATGGTGATGGAGATGGTGGTGGAGATCGATGGAGATGGCTCCGGGGGCACTTCCCTGTCCCGGCAGGGTGCCGGAACAGAGACTATCTGTCCCCCGAATCTCCCATTCGGTGGCGGCGGCAATGCGGAACTTTTCGTGGACTTCTAATGGATGATTTAGGGTTTTGGTATCGGGGGCTCTTATAGGCGAAGGAGGCAAGGTCGGTGGCCGACCAGGGGGCCCACACCATGCCCTGGCGTGGCCTGGAGGGACCCGCGCCTGGGGGGTGTGGCTACCCTGTGGCCCCTCTCCGGCTCTCCTTCTAGCTCCGTGAATGTTCCGGGAAAATATCGACTTTGGCTTTTGTCTGGTCCAATTCCGAGAATATTGATTTTCTGACTTTCCTGGAACCAAAAACAGCATAAAACAGGCAACTGGGACTGTGGCTCTTGTTAATAGGTTAGTCCAAGAAAGTTTATAGAAAGTACTCCAAAGTGTGGACAAAACACAAGAAAGTAGATAAAACCAAGCATGGAACATCAAAAATTATAGATATATTTGCAATGTATCATTCTTGGAGCGTCTTTGTTTTTGTTTTTAGTTTTGTTTTGTTTGGTTTGCTTAAATAAGTTGGTTGGATCCCAACACACTTCTTTTGGAGAGAGACACACCCCGTTATTCATTGCCAAGAACACTCTAGTTTTCACTCTTATTGTTCTGTGAGTGTTCTCCTTTGCTAGCACTGCATTTAGCTTTAGTTTTTGATTGGTGTTGGAAAAGAGTAGGAAGTTTCATGCTTATAGTGGTACAAAAGGAAGCTTGTTTTGACTGTGACTTAGACTTTATCATGTCATGCTAGATGTTGCTTTGACTTTATGCTTAGTGATTATTGCTCTAACATGACTTGTTACAAACAATTGAGATTGCTTAATGTGCCTTAAAAGAATCATGCGTTGTTTTAGCATATAAAAGCATAATATTGTGGTATTCTCATATTATGCTTTATTTGGGTTGACTTGGCGCATGCTCACACCATGTTAAGACTATACCAAGTCACCATAGCCTCTATGATCATTTAGTTTTCGAATTGTAATATCACTTTATGCTTTAAATAATAATGTTTTGTCGCTTTGTATGATTATGGCCATTATTGCTCTCTTAGTTGGTCGCTCCCAGTATTTTGCTAGCCTCCACATGTACCAAGTATGAGTTCCACTCATGCATCCAACTCCAAATGAAACCAAGTTATTCCAAAGAGTCCACCATACCTACCTATTAGCATTATTGCTATTCCAAGTATATTCATGTTTTTATCTACCTTTCGAATTAAATTTGTTATGTGAAAATTAGTGATTAAAGCTCTCACAAACTTGATGGGACACTTTACTTTATTGCACTTAATAAACTTGAACCATTGTGCCCATCTATGTTGCGTATATGCTTGCGCTTTGTAAGTTGTGAATTAGCAGAACCATGTTATCATGGGGAACGCTTTCAACATTGCACTTTATTTAGTTGATATCGTGTTCTTTTGCTTATGGATCCCGACGGTGTGAAATAAAAGGGGAGCTTGTAAGCTCATGGAGTTTTTATATGTGTTAGAGAAACGCCTAGGCGAATAGCCTAAGCCATGCCTAATCATGGTGGAAACTTGCAGCATAACCATAGTGAACAATCTGTGAAGCATCCTCAATAAAAATAAAAATAAAAACAAAAAAACCTATGCAAATAGGAAATACAAACCTATGCAAATAGGAAATAAAAGGATCGCAAAGATGCTCATTGTCTGTTGCCTTGTCATTTTGATATGGGAAAGCTCCTGTATCATGGGGCAAGGGGTACCCCGTTGGCGGTTCTCTATGATACACATGTACTTACAATGACAAGAACTTACTCGTGACTAAAGTTGAGTATCATGAGGTTCAGTACTCATAAGCAAGGGGCATGCGATTTTCAACTTATAACTTGTGAGGCATATCCTATATTTGTTCACTTTAACCTTAATCACCTAAATATGCTTATGATAGAGGCAATGAGAGCTGAAAGCTAATGAGTACCATAATTTTTGGAAGCTCTTTATGAAACTTGAATCCCTGCTTCCTTCTATGAAGGGTGTTTCTTTTACTTTTATGTTGAGTCTCCATCTTCTATCTTTATGCACCTATTGAGAGAGCATAGTGTTCATTCTTATTTTAATGTGCATTGCCCCAAAACTTGTTGATTGATTCATAACTTTGATACTGCTTGTTCTTAAACTATTTGTATCTAGTCACCCTTATGAACTTTGAAGGTGTCCTATGCATTTATGTTTGGCTACACCATGAGGGACAGGCTGAATACCATTTTCATTATGTTTTCTATATGTGAAACAAACAAACATCTTTCAAAGCATTGTTATTCATGAATCTTTTATTTGTATATTTTCATGTTACAACATAGTTGCTATGTCTTATTGTTAGAACTATATCTTTCATGTCTATGTTAGAGTACTTTGATCCCGGCCATAAATGATTTACAAATACATTGATCAAGATTATCATGGTGCATGTCGCCTAAAAAATTATTCCTTTTGTCACTTACCTACTCGAGGACGAGCAGGAGTTAAGCTTGGGGATATTGATACGTCGTAAACATATCTATATTTTTTGATGCCCCATGCTTGTTTTGTATCAACTATCTTATGTTTTGTCTACACTTTGAGGCATTTTTATACATTTTCTGGAACTAACCTATTAACCAGATGCCGTAGTGCCAGATGCCTGTTTTCTACTGTTTTTGGTTTCAGAAAAGCTAGAAAAGATATATTCTCGAAATTGGACGAAACAAAGCCTGAAGTTCCTATTTTTCCTGACATGAAACGAAGTCCAAAGTAGAGACGAAGGAGGGCCAGGGGCTGGCCACACCATAGGGTGGTTCGGGTCCCCCTAGCCGCACCACCAGGTGGTGTGGGCCCCTCAGGCCTCCACCGACCTTGTGCTTTCGCCTATAAAAGCCCCCGGGACGAAAACCCTATGGAACCAAATAAAAATTCCACGAAAAGTTCCACAGCGCCGCCGCCACCAAAGAGGAGATTCGGGGGACAGAAGTCTCTGTTCCGGCACCCTGCCGGGATGGGGAAGTGCCCCTGGATCCATATCCATCGACTCCACAACCATCTCCATCGCCATTGCTGACTCCCATGATGAGGAGGGAGTAGTTATCTCTCGAGGCTAAGGGCTCTACGAGTAGCTATGTGTTCATCTCTCTCTATGCGTGATCTTGTTGAGATCATGAGCTTTGTAATCTAGATCTATTCTACTACTCAAGTGCTTTAATTAATCTCTGCTTATCCCCACGCGTGTGAAGTTGACAGTGTGCACACCGTGTGGCACTTTGGCTAATGTTACATAAATACTTATCATGAGTATAATTTGAGTTGGATGTCTCTATGAGATTGTGGTGTTTGTTGGAACTATCTAGCGCTCAAGGTGACAGTGAGGGGTTATCTAGATAGGGAATGCGAACTTTAAGGTGTGTTGTTATGACCCTACATTGTCCAGCCGGAGAGTAGTTCAGGGTAGCATAATGAAGAGAAGCTATTTATATGAGAGTGTCCACTAGTGAAAGTATGATCCCTAGGCCTTGTTTCTAAGCATTGAAACACCATTTACAATCAGTCTTGTTGCATGTTTGCTTGCTGACACTCTTATTTCAGATTGCAATTACCACTTATAATCATCCATATTACTTGTATTTCACTATCTCTTCGCTGAACTAGTGCACCTATACACCTGACAAGTGTATTGGGTGAGTTGGGGACACAAGAGACTTCTTGTATCTTGATTGCAGGGTTGCTTGAGAGGGATACCTTTGACCACTTCCTCCCTGAGTTCGATAAACCTTGGGTGATCCACTTAAGGGAAACTTGTTACTGTTCTACAAACCTCTCCACTTGGAGGCCCAACACTGTCTACAAGAATAAGAGTGTGCGTAGACATCATTCACCCTTTTTAGCTTTGTTTTGATTGTTCAAAACCCCCAAAAAGATTTTGCTTTATTTGCTTTTTCCTTCGGTTCTTGTCTTTAAAAATAAAAAACCCAAAAATATTTGTTGTTCTTCTCTGGTTTTGTAAAGTTCGTTGCAGGGTTCAGCGGTCCTCAGTGACTCCTTGGAGTTTGGTTTTGTCTTATTATCCAAGTCACACAAGTGAAGGGTAATGAGGATTTATGACAACTCGAGGTGTGGTAAGAGGCTGGTATGAACTCTATTTGTTTTCATTTTTGTACATATACTCATCATTGTGAGCATGCTTAGTCTATTCATGTAAGGTGTATGTTATTTAATGGATGCTTAGTAGTTCTTGCTCTCTTATGATCAGTTCCAATCCATTAATAGTTTGTAACATGTCATATAAATGTTGGCTTGCATTGTTTTATTAATAACTTGGTATGACATTGTGGTATCCTCCTCTGAATGTTCTATTTGAATCAACTTGGCACCTGATCACGCATGCATATGACTAAACAAAAAGTCAGTCAAGCCTCGATGATTTATTCTGCCTTAGAGTTCTTGTGTCACTTTTATGCCACTATTAATTTTGTTTTGTCGCAAGCATGATTATGATAGTTACTGCTCTCTCGATTCTCGCTCCCTTTCCATTTCTAGCCTTCACTTGCGCTGAGTATAAGCTTTAATCATGCATCCAACTCCTTACAACCAAATTGTCAAAAAGAGTCCACCATATCTACCTATTAGCTTCATTGCTATTCCTTGCATATTTATTATGTTGTGTTTTCTTCCACATAAGAATGTTTGCTCGTTATGTGAAAATTAGTGATTAAAGCTCTCACGAACTTGATGGCACACTTTACTTTCTTGCACTTAATAAACTTGAACCATTGTGTCCATCTATGTTGCGTATATGCTTGCGCTTTATAAGTTGTGAATTAGCAGAACCATGTTACCATGGGGAACACTTTCAACATTGCACTTATTATTCAGTTGATATCATGTTCTTTTGCTTATGGATCCCGGTGGTGTGAAAAAAAGGGGAGCTTGTAAGCTCATGGAGTTTGTATATGTGTTAGAGAAACGCCTGGGCGGCTAGCCTAAGCCATGCATAATCATGGTGGAAACTTGCAGCATAACCATACTGAGCAATCTGTGAAGCATCCTCAATAAAAACCTATGCAAATAGCAAATAAAAAGATCACTAAGATGCTCATTGTCGGTTGCCTTGTCATTTTGATATGCGATAACTCCTGTGTCATGGGGCAAGGGGTACCCTGTTGGCGGTTCTCTATGATACACATGTACTTACAATGACAAGAACTTACTTGTGACTAAAGTTGAGTAGCATGAGGTCTGGTACTCGTAAGCAAGGGGCATGAGATTTTCAACTTATAACTTGTCAAGCATATCATCATATTTGTGTCACTTTAACTTTAATCACCTCAAGATGCTTATGATAGGGGCAATGATAGCTCAAAGCTAATGAGTACCATACTTTCAACATTTGGAAGCCTTTCAAACTTTTCAAATATTTTCTTTCACTTTTATGCTGAGTCACCATTTATTATTTAAGCACCTTCCCGAGAGCATAGCTGTCATTCTTTGTGTAATGTGCTTGTCCCAAAACACGGTTAGTTGTGACATAACTTTGACGCTTGTATCCTTGATATTTTTACTTCTAGTCTTCACTTAAACTTTAGAGGTGCCTTGGCATTTATGTTTTGCTCCAAAAAGAAAGGCAAGCGAGATACCACTTTATCATATCTTCTTATGAGTATTACAATCTTGCATATGCTTATGTGTCATGTTGCTTATTATTAATGGGTTGGAATCTCTTCATAGCTTGCATGACTACTGGGTAAATTTATTTGCATACTCTTTATTATGAATTACCTAAGTATTTGATCATATGCTGGGAATATATACACCTTATGAAGCAAATGTGTTCGTGAAAGTTTCTTTTATTGCACTCAGTTTTCAACTGAATTGATTGAGGACAAACAATAAGCTAAGCTTGGGGGAGTTGATACGTCCAAAACGTATATACTTTCCCGAACACTATTGCTATTGTTTCTTCTCTAATTTGTGTGATTTGGATACAACTAATGCGGACTAACACTATTTTCAGCAGAATTGCTTTGGTGTATCGTTTTTGTGCAGGAAATCAACTTTCAGGAAAAATCCCAGAAAATATCACAAACCTCCTATTTTACCAGAAGACTCGCAGAGCCAGAAGACGAGACAAAGGGGGGCCACGAGGGGCCCACACCACCTGGCCGCGCCAGGAGGTGGTGTGGCTGCCTCGGACTCCGCCTCGACCTCCCCTTTTGCCTATATAAGCCCTCTGACCTAAAAATAGAGGAGGAGGATCGACGTTTTTCTAGATAGAGTTTCACTGTGCCGCCACCACCAGAAACCGCGATTCGGAACCAAAAACTCCGTTCTGGCACCCTGTCGGGACGGGGAACTGGAGGAGATCATCGCCATCATCATCACCAACGCTTCTCCATCAAGCATCCATGATTCCCCCATCCATGAGTGAGTAATCCCCGCAGTAGGCTATGGGGATGGTAGGGATTGGATGAGATCGTTCATGTAATTGCATCAAATTGTTAGGGCATGGTGCCTAGTATATATTGTTAGTGCTTTTTGACATTGTTGCAACTTGTTATGCTTAATGCTTGTCACTAGGGCCCGAGTGCCATGATTTCAGATATGAACATATTATTGATTCATGATGATATCATTGTTTATGATCTTACCTGCAAGTTGTATACACATATTATTGTCCTGAACCCGAGGCCTCGAAGTGATAGAAATTGGGATAACTGGAGGGGATGGTTATTATATGAGGATCACGTGTGTTCAAGGAGTGTTAATGCTTTGCTCCGGTGCTCTATTAAAAGGAGCACCTTAATTGCTAGTAGATTCCCTTGAGGCCCCGCTGCAACGGGCTGGCAGGACAAAAGATGTTGTGCAAGTTCTCATTATGAGCACGTATGACTATATATGGAACACATTCCTAGGATTATTTAGTACTTGGATGCTTACCTTATTTATCTACAAATGCCCTATGTCTTGATTATTATATGAATTATCTTTTCCATGCAACGCTCGTCCATCCATCCCTATGTCTACCACGCTTTAATCCTACTGTTTACCGCAATTGTTACTACTGTCTTTATTTTACTACTGCTATTACTTTGCTATTGCTACTACAAAACTGTTGCTACTGATAAAACTACTGTGAGCAAGATTGTTTCTAGGTGCAGATGAATTGACAACTCAGTTGTTAAGGCTTATAAATATTATTTGGTTCCCCTTGTGTCGAATCAATAAATTGGGTTTTACTTCCCTCGGATACTATTGCGATCCCCTATACTTGTGGGTCATCACCCCTCCTATCTACTATTTGCAAATCATATTCTTGTAGTAATAAAACCCACCTAATCAACCTGGGCTTAACATCCTTTTTCACAAGGAGGTGATGAAAAGCTTGGCGATTCGTATGAATTATTACCTTAGAATTAATTATGTAAGATCTAAATTTGTCGCAAGCAAAAATTATAGCTAGAAACTCTTTTTATGTAGTAGCATAGTGTTTTTGAATCTTATTAAGAGGTCTACTAGCATAATAAATAACATTCAAATTCTTTCCATCTCGCTGTCCCAACACAGCCCCTAAAGCATAGTCACTAGCATCACACATGATTTCAAAAGCTTCATCCCATTTTGGAGATTGCATAATAGGTGCTGAAACTAGTTTATTCTTAAGGTTCTCAAAAGTTGCAATGCAGTCATGATCTAAATAAAATGGAGTTTGTTTATCAAGAAGATTGGTGAGGGGCATAGCTATCTTAGCAAAGTCCTTTATAAACCGCTTATAAAAAACTGCATGTCCCAGAAACATTTTTAGATTTTTAACGTCCTGAGGTATTGGAAGATTTTCTATAGCATTTATACTAGTTCTATCTATTTATATTCCCTTCTCCGAAACTTTATGCCCAAAAACTTTACCTTCTCTTTTCATGAAACGGCATTGTTCCCAATTCAAAATCAAGTTTTAATGCCTGCATCTCTACAAGACTTCGGTTAGATTGTAGACGCAATTATCAAAAGTTGTTCCACAAACAACAAAATCATTTGTTAGAACTTCCATAGTCTTCTCAACAAAATCATCAAAACTCTTTAGAACACACTCCTGAAAAGTTGTTGTTGCATTACATAAGCCAAACAGAATTAATCTATAAGCATATGTGCCATAAGGACACGTGAAAGTTGTTTTCTCTTGATCTTCCAGCTGTATGGAAATTTGAGAATATATAGAATAACCATCAAGAAAACAAAAGTAAGAATTATGACTAAGTCTTTCTAAAATTTTATCCATGAATGGTATAGGTTTATGATTCTTTTTTGTCTCACGGTTTAGCTTCCTATAATCAATGCACATACGATATCCTACTATGGGCCTTACAGGAACTAGCTCACCATCCTCATTCATAGCAGCATCAAGACCACCTTGTCTTGGTATGCAATGAGCTAGGCTAACCCACTTACTGTCAGAAATAGGATATATTATGCCATCATCTAGTAAGCGTATAACCTCTTTTCTTAGTACTTCCTTCATCTTCGGATTAAGCCTTCTTTGTGTATCTACTACAGGTTCAGCATCATTAAGCATGGTAATCTTATGTGTTGCGATAGATGGATCTATTCCTTTAATATCACTCAATGTATATCCAAAGGCTTCACAATGCTTAACCAAAACTGAAATGAGTTTATTTGTTTCATTTTCCGATAAATTCTTACTAATAATAACAGGACAATTATTTTCATTATCTAAAAACTCATACCTCATATTATCTGTAAGTTTTTTCAATTCTATTGGTGGAGGCTCTTCATCTCCTTTTCTTACCAATTCCTCATAGTCATGTCGATTTTGTGCTTCCGGAATTGAATCAAGGTAATCATCCATGTCTTCTTTTTCCTCATCATCACATGCTTCCTCCCAATTTATCAGACTCCTCTCTAATTCATCATGTGGAGTACTAAAATGAATTGCCGCTAGCCCCACAATCGTCTTCTCTTCCTTGATATCCTCCACTTCATATGGCCTCTCCTTTAGTTTGGCAGAGTGGAATGTCATTTCCTCTTCTCCAAACTTTAGTGAAATAGTCTCCTTCTTATTATCAACTCGAGCTTTGGTGATGGAAATAAAAGGCCTGCCTAAAAGGATAAGACAAAAAGAATCTCGAGGCATATCAACAATATGAAAGTCAAGGGGGTACATGAGCGACCCAATAAAGACATAGATATTTCTGATTACTCCTTCTAGTTTTATATTAGTTCTATTGGAAAATTTAATAGTAGTGTCTACCGGTTCCACATCTAGATTATTTAGATTATAGCGGAGTTCCTCATAAAGTGATGAAGGCATAATATTTATAGTGGAAATTGGCTCACAAATTCCATATAAGAAAGTTTCTCCACAATATATAGGGGTCATTGGTTTAGAAGTTTAGTTACCTCGAACCTTACCTTTGATGAATTCTAAGGTTTCAAGGTCTAGCATAACCACTTAGTCATCCACTATTCATGCTTCCATAAGATCCTTTAATATAACATTATTTATATTGGTAGCTTCAGGGTTCCTTTCTAGTTCCTTTGATCTCTTTTTTATTTGTTCTTCCTCTTTTTGCATTTTTTGACGATCCCTTGAATAGGTATTAAGGAGGATTCTTCCATTAACGCTCTTGCACGCTTATTTTCTTCGAGGGGTTTACGGGTTTCCCATTCTGTAGGTACCTGCAAGTGTCCTGCGTAATTCTCAATAATTTTCTTTACTGAGTAAGAATCAATACCGAGGGTTTTAATCATTGCATATATCCTCTCATCTGCAAGGAAATTGTTAATGCAAGCATTATCTGAAAACCTATTTGTAATATTTTCTTTATCTTTAAGATTTTCCGTTGCTTCTTTCATTTTTATTATTATTTTCCATGCTTCATCATAGGTATAAGATAGAAAACTGCCATTAGAAGCAGTGTCTAGATTCATCCTATTTTCAATATTTAGCCCTCCATAAAAGGTATGAGTGATTAACCAATCAGGCAAACGACGATGGGGGCAATTATCTAGGTAACTTTTATACCTTAGATATCCTTCATATAAGCCCTCACTAGGATTATTTTTGAAACTGATAATAATACCTCTCATCCTGTGAGCTTTGCTTTCAGAATAATATTTTGATAGGAATTTTGTTGTCAATTCCTCCCAAGTCCTTGGTGCTTCTGCACAAAAAGATCTATACCAGTCGCAAACATTATTAGAGAGAGTTTGTCTAAACAACTGGGTTTTAACCATATCGAGATTACATTCGTCGAAAATAAAGGAACTGAGAACTTCTTCAAAGAATTGTAAGTGTCCATATGGACTTTCTTCATTCGTTCCTGCAAATTTTTTAGAATGCAATAATTCAAATAATAAAGGGTGGATCTCGATTCCATCCGGATTTATGCTTTTATTGACAGCTATAAAGGTGTCCATGGACAAACCCATTTTCCTTACTACCTCAAGCTGGTTTAAATGCCGAGTGTTGTCCATTATTGTGGTCCTGCAACTCAAGTAAAAATTAGTACGGCAAAAGTAAATAACTAAAAGTAAAGTGACTTATAGCGCTAAGCTCCCTGGCAATACCGCCAGAAAATAGCTTGATTACTGCAAGTGCACAGATTGTTTGTAGCTAGTTTTGAAATAAATATATCGACCACACAGGGAGAAGTAGGGAAAAGACTAAAATGCTTTTAACTATAACTAAACGAAGTACTTAAGAAATAACTTTAAGATGCAAGATAAGTAGACTTGTTTTTGGATTTTGGTTGAACAAGGTAATTTAAAGTAAAGCAAAACTTAATTCAAAAAGTAAGAATCACGTGTGTAATAGAACTTTGGAATTATAATAGGGAAAAAGGCATTCTCGGGGAATAGTGGATACACCACTAGCAATTTAGACTAAGCAATCAAGATTATTATAACGAATATTCTCATAATGTGTATGTACGTGGGAGGAGCTCCATATATAGACGATTTGCTAGCAACCGCTGCACACATCATCCTCATAACTACAGCAGACAGCAATCGACATCAATCGAGTTACTATGCTATTAAGGGATCTCTCCCATGGCATCGACATGGCTTAATGAGTTCTCCTTGATACCCCCCAAGTTAGTATGTAAGGATTGGTAACAACTTTATAGTCACAGTAAGTGCTATCATCCCTCCGTCTACCAACAAGTAATCCCCTTCATCGAGTCCCCATAAGAGGCAAATATTAAGGAGGTGCACAACTCCCAACATCAAGATGAAGACAATTAACACATACACATAATGATGTATACCATAATAATCTCTATCTCATCTCAATCATATGCTAGGGTTTCTCCATGTCCCCAAGAACTAGAGATCCACTCAGACATGGAGGCAATAAACATCATAGAAATGGTAATGGAAACGATCATAGATGAATAATACTTGTATAAATCCACAACGAGTACGGGAATTACAACAAGATCTAGACAAGATGTAGATGGGATGGATGGAGATGGTGGTGATGCAGCGGTGGTTGATGAAGATCGATGCCTTAGCCTCCCGGATCTGCGCAGTGCGAATATGGATCCCTGGCGGATGAGTTCCCCTTCCAGATGCCTTCCGGAGGTGAGGTTTTCACGATTTCTGGGTGTTCTATATGTCGTCTCCTCGAACCAATTGCACGGGGTGAAACTATTTGACGAGGCGGAGGTGGCACCAACTATACGGCTGGAAAAGTTACTCCCGCCGTATAGTTGGTCGTTGTTTTTGACTCCTTTTCTCCATAGTATAACTGCTCCAAGAATTGTATCCATTGGATCCATCATCTGTCCTGATCCTGGTGAAAACAGACATAAAATGTGCACACGAGCGCTGTAAAATACCAAGATCCTACATCTACAATGCAAAATAATAATGTAAAACATGATGCAAATATGCACTCATCACATATGCGAAGGAGGAGTTGTGACCTTTCTTGCACGCACACGTCAGATCAACCTAGGTAACATCCAACCGTTGACATGAAGTAATCGTCTCGTTTTTACTACTCTAAGAGCATGTGGTATGATTTATATAACTAATGGTAGATACTTCCTTGATATACCTGTAGCGGATCACTTGATCCTAGCTCCTTTGCCTAATGGTCTATTCTCTATCGAGGATGGACGTTTGCATTTTGACGCGCAGGTTGAGGCAAGTCTACCCGATCAAGAAATACTCGTGGGAGGAGGAGGGGAAGATAAAGAAGTAGAACAAGAAGGACCCAAACAATATGTGCAACCACCAAACTACTACACCACCTATGAAGATATCTATGTGCTCGAAGGAAATATCCAAAACATGAACAACCTCTCCACAAACCTTCGAGATGCTTATGTGAACCTCACCACCCAGTTCCATGATTGGAGCAACCAATGGAACATGGGAGATTATCCACCGCCACCACAATGAGCAACAAAAGGGCTTGCAAAAGCCTAAGCTTGGGGATGTTTTCCCCCAACAATTTTATTTGTGTAATAACGAGGTTGTACTCCAGCTCCTTGGGAGCTTTGAAACACTCGTGTTGGCTTGTTCAGCACTTTGCTTTTCTATTTTATTTTATTTTTCTTTTCTTACTTCCTTGCTTGGTTGCAAGTTCTTTTCCATTCTTAATCCCTATCCTCAAAAATACAAAAATATTTTTCCATTTTTCCTTTTTTCGTAAATGTGGATTCACACTTTGCCTCTTTGCTTTAATATTATTATGGGAGTAATCGTGCTTGGGTTTTGAAGGAACACATCCCTATAAGGAAGAGGATTATGAAGTCACTTATGAGAGGTATGTCCTATGTCTCCCACTTTTGAAGTTTGAGTTGTTTATCTTAGTTGTTTGATTTGCTAAGATGCCATGCTAGTGGGAGTAATTTAATATAGTTAGAGTAAAGCTTTTATTGGTATGATGATTAGTTGTGGAAGCTTTTTCTCTGGTTCTTTTAGCTAACCGAGTCTTGCCTTGGAAATAATATTGCCAAACAAATACAATAAGAAAAAGTATAAAATTTATGACTTGTTTGATGAATAATTGTCTTGAGAGTATACCCTTGAAGATACTTAACCCCATAGATGTTTTGATAGTCTTGACAACACACTTGAAAGGAGTTGTTTGATTGAAATGAAGTCTAGTGGTACTTGTGATGCATGATACGTTGCAAACATATCTATAATTTTTGATGTTCCATGCTTGTTTTATATCTACTTTCTTATATTTTGTCCACACTTTGGAGTATTTCTATACACTTTCTTGGACTAACCTATTAACAAGATGCCATAGTGCCAGTTGCCTGTTTTCTTCTGTTTTTGGTTCCAGAAAAGTCAGAAAATGAATATTCTTGGAATTGGACCGGACAAAAGCCAAAGTCGATATTTTACCGGAAGACTCACGGAGCCAGAAGACGAGACGGAGAGGGGCCACAGGGTGGCCACACCATGTGGTGGCGCGGGCTAGCCCTGTCCACGCCACCAGGTGGTGTGGGCCCCCTGGCTGCCCACCAACCTTGCCTCTTCGCCTATAAGATGCCTCCCGATGCATAAACCCTAAATAATCAAGCCTCCAGCCATGAAAAGTTCCACAGCGCTGCCGCCACCGAAGGGGAGATTCGGGGGACAGAAAGTCTTTGTTCCGGCACCCTGCCGGGACGGGGAAGTGCCCCCGGAGCCATCTCCATCGAATTCCACCACCATCTCCATCGCCATTGCTGATTCCCATGATGATGAGGGAGTAGTTCTCTCTCGAGGCTAAGGGTTCTACCGGTAGCTATGTGTTCATCTCTCTCTATGCATGATCTTATTGAGATCATGAGCTTGTAATCTATAGATCTACCTTGCTACTCAAGTGCTTTAATAGATCTCTGCTCTCCCCATGTGTGTGAAGTTGACAGTGTGCACACCAAGGTGGCACTTAGGCTAGAGATTACAAATACTTGTTATGAGTTATATTTGGAGTTGGATGTTTCTATGAAATTGTGGTGTTTGTTTGAACCATCTAGTGATCAAGGTGATAGTGTGGGGTTATCTAGATGCGGAAAGCGAACTTTGAGGTGTGTTGTTATAGCCCTACCATCGATTAGAGTGTTCAACCGGAGAGTAGTTAAGAGTAGTATCATAAAGAGAAGATATTTATATGAGAGTGTTCACTAGTGAAAGTATGATCCCTAGGCCTTGTTTCTAAGCACTGAAACACCGTTTGCAACTAGATATGTTTCATGTTTGCTTGCTTCCATCTTTATTTCAGTTTGCCTTTAGTCTCTTCCACGCCATCAACCTATTTTCTAGCACCATTGTCTTATATCCATACCACTTGTATTTCACTATCTCTTCGCCGAACTAGTGCACCTATACACCGGACAAGTGTATTGGGTGTGTTGGGGACACAAGAGACTTCTTGTATCTTGATTGCAGGGTTGCTTGAGAGGGGATACCTTTGACCACTTCCTCCCTGAGTTCGATAAACCTTGGGTGATCCACCGAAGGGAAAACTTGCTGCTGTTCTACAAACCTCTGCACTTGGAGGCCCAACAACTTTTTACAAGAATAGAAGTGCGTAGACATCAAGCTATTTTCTCGCGCCGTTGCCTGGGAGGTAAGGTAAAAGGTACTCACATCCTCCGATGTGAGTTCTCGAAGTTATTTCCTTTAGATTCTGCAATTTTATCTTTTTGTTTCTTGTTTTTATTTTCACTAGTTAGGCTTAATGGAAAATAACAAAAAAATTAGAGAGCTTTATAGTATTTATCTTGAGTTAGGACATGAAGTGTTTGAAGAAAAAATTAAAAAACCTATGGAACTTTATTTGCATGCTAATAGCAATGTTGTTAGTATGAATTCTTTGGACACCATTATTGCTAATGCTATGGAAAAGTCTAAGCTTGGGGAAGGTAGTTTTTATGAAAATGATCTTTTTAGTTTGCCAAGTTTGGAATATAGTTATTCTATTGCTTATGATGATACCAAACCTCCAATATATGATGATTACAATGATGAATATGATATTTTCAGTCCACCTACTGGCGAGGGTTTAACTTGTCAATGCCCATTGTTATGGACTTGGGTTTTGGAGAAGGAGGGAGCGCTCGAGACATCTATCGGCTAGCAAACAAGCACACAGGGGAAAAAGGATTTACCCGGGTTCAGGCCTCGTAGAGGTCCCTACTCCTGCTTGTCTGCTCGTGGAATTATCGAGGGAGTCGAAAGTTACAATGGTGCACAGACGAAATCTGGCGAGGGTTGTGGAAACTAGGGTTGTGTGTGTCCTCCTCTCCGCCCCCTCCTAGCCTTTATATAGATAGGCTAGGTCCCGGGTAGCAGGTCGAGTCGGTTACAAGTTAGGGTTTTCCCCTTCAAACTTTCTATCTTTAGCTTCTTCTTGTCCTTCAAACAATTGAGAGTCCATAGGTTACTCGAGTCCCTCCATCCGGGCCTTGGCGACACCGTGGGCCTGTACGTATTTGGGCCGTATATACCAAGCTCGAGTACCTGTAGGGTATACCCATGTCAGTAACCCCCGAGTGTCCAGTGGAATCGCAGATTCGACTGGGGACTTTTGAAGCCTTCGAGTGCCTGAATGAGTATATTTCGATTGCTTTTATTTGTGTCATAGGGATTGTTGATATACGTGCCTGATATGACCGATCTACTCGAATTCGAGTCCCCGGACTCGAATCCGGAAAAGTGCTGGTGTAATTCGACTCAGGCCGCGGAGGTCTTACAGGAGTCGAATTCCAGTTATATGGGTGTGAGCACTTGACGCGTCCGTCAAGGCATATTCATCGCGCCTGTGGGTACGGATATGTTTCTGGTAGTGCGCAGTAAAATGCGTTGCCAGGCCTTATGCAGGTCTTACCTTCACACCGTAGGCGCGGCATCAGAATTTTATCATCGCAGAGACGATTCGGGTAACCCAGGAGATGCAGTCTCTTTGTAGGGGGAAAATTATGAGGCGGTATCGCCATGAGTTTCGAGTGTGGATGTTATCAACACATAGTTTTTTTTGTTCAAATAATCATAGGGTGCGCGACCAGCGCTCCCTATGGGACTAGCCCCCGAGTGCCTGGTTGAGTCGAAGACTCAAAGGACTAAAACTTCTGTTCGCTATCGTCTTTTGCTTGCTTGTTCGGTTGATAACCCGGGCAGGTAGTAAAACACCTTTGCAACTGCTATCGTCTTACCGCTTGTTTGATCGATGACCTGCAGTGCAAAAATATTTTTACGACTGATGTCGTCTTTTGCCTGCCTGTTTCTGGCGCTCCCTATGGGAGTAACCCATGTTCATAATCGAACTGTGTTTCGAGTGGTTGGGTTTGCCTTTTGTAATTGTCCATGTTCCTGCAAAAAGAAAAGAAAAATCGTAGGATGCGTGGCTAGCGCTCCCTATGGGAGTAGCCCCGAGTGCTTGGTGGAGTCGAAGACTCCAGCAAGGACTAAAAATAGTCGAAGTTCTCCATTGCATAGCTTTTTGGTGACGTCAGTGCTGACGCTTGTATGACCTTAGTTGCCCGCATGAGCGGTTTTGACGGGACGTGACGAGCTGTGGGTCCCACTTTGTGACTTTGATTTGACTGGGCGTGCATAATCTTATTTTTAACTATGCCTCCTCGATTTCCGCACGTAATGGTAGAAGTGGGGGGACGGTTCGCGCTTCCTCTTCTCCACGTGTCCTCCGCGATGTGTGCCACGCGTCCAATAGGTTTTTTGTCAGCCGTTGGATTGCATCTTCCAGGGGTTAAGTAGCGATGCCGCAGCGGTAATTTTCCCATCTGTGTTCTTTCTTCCTTGCTGCCATCGCCATTGCCCTTTGCTTTCTTGCTTTCCTCTGCACCCATCTGCTCTACGACGCTGGACCAGCTCCGTTTGTTCCCCAGCTATTTTCTTCGCTCTCATCGCTGCACAAGAATGGGGAAAAAGAAGGCGTTGCCGCTGAGTCCGGCCACCCTGCCCGGCGAAGAAGAAGGTGGCTCCGCTTGCCACCAAACCGCCGCCGGGAAGAAGAAGGTTGCGGGCACCCGCGTGACTAATGGCGCTTGGCGCCCCTCCATCATCAAAGCGTCGGATCTCCGTCTTCTTCGCCAAGACGGAGTGATCTCTACATCAGTCGTCGATTCGCACGTCCCCAGCGGTGAGACCGTTCCTGTGCCTCCTGCTGGTTATCGAGTGATGTTTCTTGCATTCATCATTCGCGGTCTTTCCTTGCCTCTTCACCCCTTTCTTCGGGGTCTTCTTTGTTTCTATGGGCTCCAGCTCCATCAGCTGTCCCCAAACTCTCTCCTTCACATTACTTGCTTCATCACCCTCTGCGAGTGCTGGCTTGGAATCGAGCCGCACTTTGGTCTTTTCAAACGTATTTTTAAATTGAAGCGTCAGTTCGCATCTGGCTCTTTGGTTTATGACGTAGGTGGTTGCGAAATACATGTTGATCCATCCGCCACTTACTTCGATATCAAGCTCACCAAGTCCGTCCAGGGATGGAGGGACAAATGGTTTTATGTGGCGACCAGAAGGCCAAGGACGAGCACTTTGGTCTCGCGCCTTTTGATCCCGCGACTCCCTGCAAGAAGATGCGTTCTTGGAAGAACGTGATCATGCCTTTCGAACTCGCGGAGACAGACGTGTTATATCAGCGCGTATGCGACCTCGAGAGTCGCATAGGCGCAGAAGAGGGAGGCTGCGCCCTTGTCAGGACTTGGCTGCATCGTCGGCCCGGCCTCTCTGTGCTGTGGTCCATCCCATGTTCCAATGGGGTGGCGCTGATGATCCCACTCGCGTGTCTGCCGATGGCATGTCCGCGAGTGAGGTAGATAAGAGGGTGCGACTGGTCACGAAGTATACCCTCAAGGATATGCTTCCGAACGAGCCAGTCGTTCCTCCTTTCGATGCTTCAAATCCTCCTCCTGAGGTATGGTTGTGCTACGTAGTAGCGTATTTTCTCGATTGCGTCTTCTGTTGCTTATCTGTTTTATTTTTGTATGCAGGAGTGGGCGGTGTCGCCTTGCATGCCTCCCCTCCCTAAGGGGATTATTCCTCGTGAGGCTGTGGAAGAGGACCAGTCTGAGTCGACTGTCCCTTCCGATGTTGAAGAGGAAGCCCCCGAGTCCGAAAGTCCGGATACTCGTAAGCGTTCGTGTAGCGAGGATTCCGACGCGTCGACTCCTTACACTCCAGGGGGCGCGGCTGTTGGTGCAGAGTCGCCAATTCCCGCCGTTCCTGTGAGGGCTGTGGCACCATCATCTCGCAAGAAGATGCGATTGCCCAAGGAGTCTTCGTCGGAGTCGACGGAGGCCACATTTGATCTTGATAGATTTGACTGGTAAATTTGCTAGTAAATTCGTTCGCCACTTGTTTTCTTCTTGTTGGCTTTTCCCTGTAGTTTCCTTATCTGAGTGCGGATTTTGTCTTGTAGTCAAGAGGCGTCGTCATCTTCTGGTGACGTCGAATTTTTGAAGGAGTCAGGAGTCGCGACCTCAAAGGCCAAGATAGAGGTCAAGCGTGCTCCTTCTCCTCTGGCGGCGGCCCACTCCGGGCACAATTCTTCGAGCTCTCCTCACGTAGGGGAGCATCGAGTAGTAGCTCGGATGATGGTTCAGCAATCTTCTTCAGAGTCGCTAGAGGACCATGTAAGTATATCTCTCTCTCTCTTCTTTTTTTTAACCTGGCAGTCAACGCCCTTTGTTGCCTTCTGCTGATTCCTTGTTTTGTGCGACAGCTCCTTGTCAAGGAAGCCACGCAGGTGGCGGAGCAGGTGATGGCGATAGGTCGCCAGCATGCGATGCTGGAGAAGCGCCACCGCGCGGTCGAGAGTGAGTGTTCTATACTTATTTCTTGTCATCTTCTCTGCATATTGGTATCATCGACTGACAGCCAAATTTTGACTGTCCTATAGCTGAGCATAATGCTTTATTGCGTGACGTTGCCACGTTGGAAAAGACTCTGGCCGCAGCTGTGAAGGGGCGCGACGAGGCAATCGCGGCTCGTGATGAAGCCCAGAAGCGCGAAGAGGATCTGCGTGCCTCCTTTGCGGCCAGGGAGAAGTTGTTCGAAGAGCAACTGTTCTCAGTCGCCAAGGCCCTCTCAGGTACCTTTACTTGGTGGATATTTTTATTGATGTTCTTCTCTTCCTCTGTGGCGCCGGTGGCATTTAGAAGTTTGATCCGTGTGTGTTTTTTGGTGTAGATGCTGGTGGCTTGAGTTTTGATCCACGAGTCCTTGGTCGTGATGACGCTCTGGCGGGCGCGGTATCTGCGGTCGAAGACCGTAGCGCCGCTGTCCAAAATACGTTGTCCAAAGCCAAGGCCACCCTGAGTCGCCTCCGGGAGGAGCTGATGCCGAAGGCAGAGCTGGTCGACAATGTCGAGGAGCTGGTGGAGTCACTCGCTGGGGGTGTGCCTGCCACGTACAAGAACTCCCTCCGCGCAGCTGGCGCGACCATGTCGCTAGCCATGGTGCAAGCCCACGGAGTCGAAGTGGATCCCTCGGCGGTGTCGAAGACAATGCCTGTTGGCGCGGATGGTCAGCAGGTAGTGTTCGCTCCCTTTGCGACTGCCTGTGCCAAATATGGCCATTCCTTGATAAACACCATTGCCAAGTATTCAGAGGAGCTCAATCGCGCCAAGAAGGCGGTGAAAACTTCGGCCTCAGGGGCCGGCGGAAAGTCAGTGGCATCTGATACTGCCACGGACTTGATGAATCCCCTGAAGTCCTCGAAGTCGAAGAGGCCAGCTGCTCCGTAGTTAGTTTCGTGTAATAGCTGATGAACTCGCTCTTTTGAATGTAGCTCATGCCTGTTGGTGGATGTGTTTGTACATACTTTTATTGATCCTGAATTCACCTGTTACTTTTGGCTTTTGAGTTGGTCGCCTTATTTTTGCTTCTGGCTTGATTTTTGGTAGGGTACAACAAGTGGCCCTGTGGGGGGAACCCTGGACTCGCCATCTTTTGAGGATGCACCATCTTGCTCCAGAGTAGAGGAGCTTTCCTTGCTTTCGCGACTTCGTGATCGCGTTAAGTTGTTGGAGCGTGAGTTGCCCATGATCCATGGTAGCACCGACGTGTGGAAGTCGAAGGCTGAGAAAGCCGCTACCCGCGAGCAATATCTGCTTGGCGAGGTGACGCAACTGGGCGACCAGTTTAAATGTTAGTTTGCTCATCCTCATCTTTTCCTTTGTAGTTAATCGCGATGGTACGTTGTACTCATGCTATTGATGCTGCTTCGTGTAGTTGTTAGCGCACACCGTCCGCAGGAGGAGAGAGATAGGATTGCCATCCGCCTTCATGATCTTACTCAAGAGCAACTTCAAGAGAGTGGATACTTCTGGATAGATCATGATCGTGCGACCGCGTTAGCGACCCTGCAGGATCACGCCTCGCGAGTCATGCTCTTTCTGAAGAAGTCACAGTCGTGCCTGAAGAACATTTACCGGACAGTGTTCCCGTTGGATGATACTCCATCAAGCTTGCTGGCCCTTCTGACGAAATTTCAAGATATGTCCATGGTTCGCAAGTGCGTGAGGCAGCAGCTAGTGGCTGGTGCTAAGGCTGCGCTCTCTTTGGTGCGTTTGCATAGGCCTGACGTGGATGTCGCCGCCATTGCATCTGGGCCACCGATGCCACCTGCAGGATCTTCCTGGAACATGGTGCCGCATTATCAAGCGGTGGATCGTCCAGCCGAGGAAATTGTCGACTTCTTCGAGGAACAGACTAATGTTCTTCTGTTGCAAGGGTAACTGAATATGTATCCTGCATACAAGTGTACTGGTGTTGTAAAGCTCATATATAATTTTGTAGATAATTTACAAATAACTTTTATAAGCGTGGGGTGCGTTGCACTTATGCGAGTCCTTTTCGTTAGCCTGGTCATCTTTGTATCTTTCCGTTAACCTATCGGTGTGGCAGCTGGGTTGTGTTTATGTTTAGGGGTTCGATTGATGTGCCAGCTACTCAGGATGTCGCATTTATTGTTCAAAGAACATATGTATAAAGGGTGGCGCAGCCCCCGAGTATGAAAGTTGACAAAAGAAAAGAGAGCACAGAGTTTTGGGGCACTTAGCTTTCATTTATTCGGAGAACAGTACGTAGTACAATGTGCGGCTAAGTAGCCTTGGCTGAATAGCCTTATTTGCGATGTAAAAGTAAAGAAGAAACGTCTAAGGGTAGAAGCGTCGTAGTTGTGCGACGTTCCAAGGATTGGAGTATGCGACTCCTGTCTCTAAATCTTGAAGGCGATAGGCGCCACCTGGGATTACTTCTGTAATCACGTACGGTCCTTTCCAGGGGGACTTGAGCTTGAGATGCCCCTGCTGCTTCAGTCGCAGGACCAGGTCACCTTCGACGAAGGATCTTGGGCCTCGCTATGGTAGTTGCGCAGGTTCTGCTGGTAGATCGTAGATCTTTCTGCGACGATTTCTCTTGCTTCGTCAAGGAGGTCGACGGAGTCTTCGAGTGCGAGGGATGACTCCTTCTCGCTATAGGAGACTACGCGCGGCGCTCTGTACCATACTTCGGCGGGTAATACTGCCTCTGCTCCATGTACCATGAAGAATGGTGTGTAGCCGGTGGCGCTGTTTGGAGTTGTACGTAGGCTCTAGAGTACGGAATGCAGTTCGTTTGGCCAGCAGCCTGCGGCTTGTTCGAGTGGCCGGAGGAGTCGCTTCTTGATGCCGTTGCAGACGAGCCCGTTTGCCTTTTCCACCTGACCGTTGGTCTGTGGGTTTGCGACTGAGGCATAGCTGATGTTGATCCCCAGGTTCTCGCAGAAATTCTAGAACTCCTTGGATGTAAAGTTCGTTCCATTGTCGGTGATGATGCTGTGTGGCACGCCGAAGCGGTAGATGATGGACTCGAAGAACTTGACTACGCTGTGCCCTGATTGCTTGGTCACTGGCATGGCCTCGATCCACTTGGTGAACTTGTCGACTGCGACCAAGAGGTAGACGTAGCCTCCTTGCGAGGACCTTGGAAGTTTGCCGACCATGTCGAGTCCCCACTAGGCGAAGGGCCAGGCCATTGGAATAGGCCGTAGCTCCGCGCCTAGTGCGTGTGGCTTGTCCGCGAATCGCTGACAGGCGTTGCACTTTTGGACTATATCTTTGGCGTCGCGCATGGTCGTGGGCCAGTAAAATCCAGCTCGTAGAGCTTTGGCGACGAGGGCGCGGCTGCCGGCGTGGTGCCTGCAGGTCCCTTCATGGATGTCAAGGAGGACTGCTCTTCCATTGGCTAGGAGACGACGCTGTAACGCTCGTGATGCTACGTTTATACAGTTCGTTGTTGATAACGGCGAATGCCTTGGAGCGTCGCGCGATGTGTTGTGCATCTGTCGGGTCGTCCGGTAGGCGTTTGCTGAGGAGGTACGTGATGTACGGCTGCATCCAGGATTGTTCGATCATCATGACGCTCATTGGCCCCTCGATTCCTGTGTCGAGCTCTGAATCATCGATTTGTGTTGGCTCATTAGGTGGCGTAGCCCCCGAGTCCGTTGCTGCGCTTGTTTTCTTCTCTGCGGCCTTCGGCTTGATGGAGCGTTCGCATATGCGCTCGAGAAATACTCCAGGTGGTATGGGTGCGCAGGTGGAGCCTATGTTGGCGAAAAGGCCCGCCTCCTCATTGCTTTCGCGACCTATGTGTCGCAACTCGCATCCGTCAAGTCTCCTTCAAGTGTGTCAGAGGTCGCTGCAGTACGCGATCATGTTGTCGTTTAGTGCGTCGCACTCGTGCATTGTTTGGTTTACGACCAGCTTCGAGTCGCCATATATGATTAGCCTCTTTGCGCCGCAGGCTTTTGCCATCCTCATCCCGTGTAACAGGGCCTCATATTCAGCCTCGTTGTTTGAGGCTGTGAATTGCATTCGCAGGACGTACTTCATCTTGTCCCCTTGAGGCGATGTCAGTATGACACCTGCTCCTGCTCCATCTTTTCTCTTGGACCCATCGAAGTGCATTGTCCAGAGGTAGGACATGTTTGGCTTGTCCGGGAGTTGGTTTTCCATCCAATGTACGAGGAAGTCTAGGAGAACTTGCGACTTAATTGCGCCGCGCTTTTCGTACGTGATGTCTCGTGGAGACAGTTCGATTCCCCAAAGCGCGACTCTCCCTGTGGCGTCAGGGTTATTGAGGATATGTCCCAATGGGGCGTCGTTGACTACCACGATTGGGTGTTCCTGGAAGTAGTGGCGCAGTCGCCGGGCGGTCATAAAGACGCCATACGCCTTCGATAGCGGGTACTGCTGTTTTGTTGGTGAGGACCTCGCTGAGGTAGTATACTGGCGTTGTATGCGTCGTGGACCTTGTTTTCTCGCCCGCTCGACGCAGTACTATGCTAACCACTTGGTTGGTGGCGGAGATGTACAGCAGAAAGTGGTTCCTTTCTCGGGAGTTACCAATCTTGGCGAGGTGGATAGCAGCGTTGAGGTCTTCAATGCTTCTGCGCCGTTGGTCCACTCAATTTGTCGGTTTTATGGAGGAGCCGATAGAAGGGCAGCGCCTTTTCTCCCATTCGACCGATGAATCGATCGAGGCTGATTCGCCAAATGCTAGTTGCTGAACGCCTCTTATGTTCTTTGGCTTCTCCATAGCCGATGGCCTTTATCTTTTCGGTTTGCCTCGATCCCTCTCGCGGAGATGAGATACCCGAGCAGTTGTCCGGAGGGTACGCCGAAGGCGCATTTGTCCGGATTGAGCTTTATCCGGTAGCGATCGAGATTGGCGAAGGTTTTGTGCAAGTCGTCGATTAGAGAGGCTTCTTCATTGGTTTTGATTACTATGTCGTCGACATAGACTTGGATGTTGCGACCAAGTTTCTCCTTGAGGCAGGCCTGCATGCACCGCTGGTACGTGGCTCCTGCGTTTTTTAGCCCGAAGGGCATTGTGTTGTAGCAGAACACGCCGAAGGGCGTTGTAAACGCGGTCTTCTCCTGGTCTTCCTCCTTCATTCGGATTTGGTTATAGCCTGAGTAGGCGTCGAGGAAGCAGAGGCGCTCGCATCCAGCCGTGGAGTCGATGATTTGATCGATCTGTGGTAGCGGGAAGTGATATTTTGGGAAGTGTTTGTTAAGAGAAGTGAAGTCGACGCACATCCGCAGGATATCCGTGTCCTTTTTTGGTACTAGTACTGTATTGGCGAGCCAAGTGCTTTCCTTGATCTTGCGTATGAATTTGGCCTCGAGGAGTCTGTTGATCTCCATTCCGACTGCCTGTGCCCGTGGCTCAGACAGTCGCCTGATTGTTTGCTTGATTGGCCTTGCGTCGGGGTTGACGTTGAGTGCGTGCTCGGCGAATTCCCTGGGAACTCCTGGCATGTCCGCAGGACACCAGGCGAAAATTTCCCAGTGCTCACGGAGGAATTAATGACGAGCCTTGGACTCAAGTTGTTGGCGATGAGGGCCGTTTTAGCGGGATCCGATGGATGGACCTGCACCTTCTTTGTGTGAACAGATGAGTCGAAGGAGAGATCAGGTGAGCTTGACCTACTCAGGGGGGCAGACTGTTGTCTATCGTTTCCTTCAGTCGCACGAGTTCCTCCTACATGCCGAAGGACTAGGAGATTCTGTTGAATTCCCTGTCGCAACTGTCGGATCGCTCGAAACTCCCGTTGATCATGATGACGCCGTTGGGACCTGGCATCTTCATCTGTAGATAGGCGTAGTGGGGTACCGCCATGAACCTAGCGAACGCGACGTGCCCGAGGATGCAGTGGTATTGTGAGGGCCAGTCGACAACTTCAAAGTCGATGCGCTCGCGCCGGAAGTTCTTCGGCGTGCCGAATATGATGTCGAGGTTGATTTTGCCCAGGGGGTATACGCCTTTTCCTGGGACGATGCCGTGGAACATTGTGTCCGATGCCTCCAAGCAGGTTAGAGGGATCCTCATTGCTCGCAAGGTACTCGCGAATATGAGGTTGATACCGCTTCCGCCATCCATGAAGACGCGACTCATGTCGAAGCCTCCAATTTGCGCCTCGAGTCGAGGGGGCAGTGACCTGGGCGAGGTACTTGAGGCGGGTGGTCGTGTTTGTCGAAGGTAATGCACGACTCACTGCCACTGAGGTACTCAGTGGTGGATGGTGGCGAGTGCATGGCCAAATTTACTTGGCGAGTGATGGCCTTCTGCACCCTATTGGAGGGGCGCCCCTTTTGGATCATCATGGTACCCATGGCCCGTGGGTACGGTTCGCCTCCGTGGTGTTGGTCCGGTGCAGCTCCGTTCGGGGGTGGCCCAGGTGGTGGTGGTGGTGCGCCATGTTCCACGGCGCCTGGAGTGGTTCCATAGCCTCTTTCGACCGCGTTGCGGTTCATCCGCACCAATCCCTCGTGTAGCTTGAGGAACTCACGGCAGTCCTTGAGGAGGTGACTGGACTTTCTCTTGCCGTCATGCTTATCGATGTAGAAGTGTACCGTGCATGGTCCGGACAGTTTTTCTTCGATGGTGGTCGCGGGTGCTTCATCGCGGGTGCGGCGTTGCCATACTTGCGTGGTTTTCCCGGAGTCGCGATATCCGCCGCTACGGTATCCGCTGTTGCGGTTGTCGTCACGTCTATCGGCGTAACCGGCGGCGGCCATGTTGACGTCATCACGATCGTCGTAGACGCGCATACGACGTTTGCCCCGGCGGTCGCGTCTGAGTTCTGCTTCCTCTTTAGAGTGAGCGCGGTTCTTCAGCGAATCTTCTCCATCAGCCCACTGATTCGCGATCTCCATCAGGTGGTCGATGGTCTTGGGCTTTGAGCATCCTAGCTCCTCCCTGAGTTCTATGCGGTGGACACCATCGTTGAATGCATCAATCGCGCGGTCTTCTGAGATGTTCTCCGCGGAGTTCTTAATGATGGACCACCTTTGGATGTAAGAGCACAACGATTCGCCAGATTTTTGCTGGCAGCATCTCAGTACTTCGATTGAAGCGGGGCGTTTGTATGTGCCCTTGAAGTTGCGCACGAAGCTGTAAACCAGCTCATCCCAGTTGCGAATGGATCCGCACGGGAGGTTATTGAGCCATGCCCGGGCGGCGCCTTGCAGCTGTAGCTGCAAGCATTGCATGGCGGTACTCGGCGCCTCCGTGCGACCGACCGAGGACATGTGATCTTCCAGCCAGATCTTGGGGTCCTGTAGACCGTCAAATTTCGGGTTCTCTGATGGGAGTTTGAACCCTTTAGGCATTCGCTTTTGCCTGATGGATCTGCTGAAGCATCTGGCACCGCAGAGCTCTCCATCTTCTTCTTCCGAATCAGTCGACCGGGCACGTCGTGCCCTTGACCTATCGATCTTGCGCTGCGTGAGCTCGTCGCGTGCGTCGTAGTCGTGATCGTGTCGTCGTGAACGGCGACGTCGAGACAGGTCGTGACTGTCGTCGCTTGACGAGGACGAGGAGTAGCGTTTTGCTAACGCTTTGCCCTTTTTGGGGTCTGGTATTGGTTCTTTGTCGAGGGCGGCCTCGATTAGCCCAAGGCCCGCGATCGTAGATCGGTGCATGGTCGTCCGAGGATCTCCAGCTGGTGGCTGGTTATTGAGAAGGTACATGGTGGCCGCCGTCACTGCGGCTTGCGACGTCCTTGGAACCACGTTGCCTCTCGTGTCGACTGTCATAGAGCCGAAATCGAGGATTTTTGCGGCGTCTATGCGTTCTTGTTCGGTGAGGTGAGCCATCCGTGACTGCCTCTTCTTGGCGAGATGTTCGTTGCCTCTTGAGGAGGATCCTCCGTAGGAAGAGAGCCCAGCACGACGAAGGCTTGACTCGTCTGCCGCCTTTTTGCGCGCCTCAAGTTCCGCGATTGCTTGTTTCTGGCGATTGAATTCCTCCTTTAGGAGCCAGTGGTAGCCCATCAGTAGTTCTTGCGGGGACCCGTGGGGTAGAGGTGTACCTCGTAGGGCTTCGCGGCAGCGTTCCCACTCTTGCTCGTTGAGCCTGATCACGACGCGTTCGCCGGTTTGCTCGTTGATTATGGTAGGGGGTTCGACTGCTCCTCCATTGCCACTGTTGCCGCCGTTGGTGGCGTTGGGCGGGTCGGGGCCGTTGCCGCGGTTGGCGGAGGTGTCGCCCACGTTGATGATGGCGCACATGAAGTGATTTGGGAGGCTGTTGCTTCCACAACTTTCAGATCCGGGACCGTAGGTTCCTTCTTCAGTGGCCAGATCGCTTAGATCGGAGTCGCGACTGCTGTCGCTTACCATGTTCCCGACCGCTGCTGGAGCATTGAGCTCGCTGAGGGTACCGATCAGTGGAGGGAACCATGATGCTGGGGCAATCGCCGGTGCCATCGGCCGATCGGGCATGCGAAGCGTGCCCATCTGACCAACTTGGAAGCGGAAGCTCCCAATTGCCAGGCTGATTCCTTCGCCCACGGAGTCGAAGGCCGGGCGAGTGGCCGGCGTGTGGACGGTGAAGTCGAAGGCACCGAAGAGCTGGCGAATCTCCGCTGTTGCAGAGTTATAGATCGCGTTTGATGGGGCCGAAGAATCCGCAACATCAGCACTCCCAGTTCCCACAGACGGCGCCAATTGACGAGGGTTTAACTCGTCAATGCCCATTGTTATGGACTTGAAGTATTTATCTTGAGTTAGGACATGAAGTGTTTGAAGAAAATATTAGAGAGCTTTATAGTATTTATCTTGAGTTAGGACATGAAGTGTTTGAAGAAAAAATTAAAAAACCTATGGAACTTTATTTGCATGCTAATAGCAATGTTGTTAGTATGAATTCTTTGGACACCATTATTGCTAATGCTATGGAAAAGTCTAAGCTTGGGGAAGCTAGGTTTTATGAAAATGATCTTTTTAGTTTGCCAAGTTTGGAAGATAGTTATTCTATTGCTTATGATGATACCAAACCTCCAATATATGATGATTACAATGATGAATATGATATTTTCAGTCCACCTACTGGCGAGGGTTTAACTCGTCAATGCCCATTGTTATGGACTTGGGTTTTGGAGAAGGAGGGAGCGCTGGAGACATCTATCGGCTAGCAAACAAGCACACAGGGGAAAAAGGATTTACCCAGGTTCAGGCCTCGTAGAGGTCCCTACTCCTGCTTGTCTGCTCGTGGAATTATCGAGGGAGTCGAAAGTTACAATGGTGCACAGACGAAATCTGGCGAGGGTTGTGGAAACTAGGGTTGCGTGTGTCCTCCTTGCCGCCCCCTCCTAGCCTTTATATAGATAGACTAGGTCCCGGGTAGCAGGTCGAGTCGGTTACAAGTTAGGGTTTTCCCCTTCAAACTTTCTATCTTTAGCTTCTTCTTGTCCTTCAAACAATTGAGAGTCCATAGGTTACTCGAGTCCCTCCATCTGGGCCTTGGCGACACCGTGGGCCTGTACGTATTTGGGCCGTATATACCAAGCTCGAGTACCTGTAGGGTATACCCATTTCACCTAATATTGAGGAGAAAATTAATTATGATTACAATATGCCTCCTATATTTGATGATTATGGTGATGTGAATAATAATGATAGCTATTTTGTTGAATTTGCTCCCACTACAATTAATAAGAATGACTATGTTTATGTGGAGAGTATTAATACTTTTATGCATGTGGCTCATGATAAGAATTTTTCATATGATAGTTATATTGTTAATTTTATTCATGATGCTACTGAAAGTTATTATGAGAGAGAGAAACATGGTTTTATGTATCTCAACAAAATTAAGTCTCCCCTCTTTATGTTGAAAGTCTTGAAGTTGCACTTGTTTTGCTTTCCTATGCTTATTGCTTTGTGCTTTCATGACTTGTTTATTTACAAGATTCCTATGCATAGGAAGTGGGTTAGACTTAAATGTGCTTTGAATTTGCTTCTTGATGCTCTGTTTTACTTCAATTCATATTTCTTATGTGAGCATCTTCTCAAACTATCATGCCTAACTTAAAGGCGTTAAAGAAAAGTAATTATTGGGAGATAACCCAAAAGTTATAGTTGAGTCTTGGAAGTTATTACCTCTGTAATAACCGCTCCTTATCATCTTTGTGTGGTTTTTGTGCCAAGAGTAACCTCTAATGAGAGAGAAGTAATGATTGGGAAAGTTGATGTCCCGAAACAGATTTTTGTGCTTCACCGTAAAAATTCGTGTAAAATCTATGTACGTTGTTTTGAGGCGTCAATTTTTGTGCTTCTGCCCCAGGTTGTTATCTAACTTTCGTTAGTTCAACACTTTTCGATTTGAGCAACAGAAGTTCTTTGAAAAAATTTGGTTTTTACCTGCTGGTCTGTTTCGACAGTTTTCTGCCATTATTTGTATTTGCTTCTTGTTGGTTCCTTTTTGAGTTCTTTTGGGGAATTGAGATTTTTTAGGGAAGTGCTACAATAGCTTGTGTTTTAATGGAAGTTTTATTGGTGTTGGAACTGAACCTAAAGACCTATTATCTTGAGTGCACTAATGTTGCTAATAAAGATTGTGTGAAGTTTTGTATGAAGGAAAATTTTCAGGTGTATGGAAGGAATGAGTAATGAGATGAAGGATGGACTAAATCTCAAGCTTGGGGATGCCGCGCATGTCACTCCAAGAAATATCCAATAAAAATCCCAGGTTTCTTCTAAACACTTCATTTTTATTGTTTCATGCACAGTTGTGTTGTTCTTGGAGCGTCTTCTTTTTTGTTTTCATTTTTGTTTTTCGTTTGCTTGGTTTGCTTAGTTTGCTGAATAAATTGGTTGGACCCCCTCTTTCATACATTGGTTTTCAAATAGTTTGGTTTGGATTGGAAAAGAGTAGGGAAGTTCATGCTTAAGTGGCAAAGAGAGTTTGTTTTTGACTATGGCCTAGGCTTTGTCATGCCATGCTTGATATTGTTTCATGCACAGTTGTGTTGTTCTTGGAGCGTCTTCTTTTTCGTTTTCATTTTCGTTTTTCGTTTGCTTGGTTTGCTTAGTTTGCTGAATAAATTGGTTGGACCCCCTCTTTCATACATTGGTTTTCAAATAGTTTGGTTTGGATTGGAAAAGAGTAGGGAAGTTCATGCTTAAGTGGCAAAGAGAGTTTGTTTTTGACTATGGCCTAGGCTTTGTCATGCCATGCTTGATATTGTTTTGGTTTATGCTTAGTATTCTTTGTTGTAGCATGACTTGTTATAAACAATTGAGATTGCTTAATGTGCATTGGAAGGATCATGCGTTGTTTTAGCATATTAAAGCATAGTATTGTGGTATTCTCCTTTGATGCTTTATTTAGGTTGACTTGGCACATGCTCACACCATGTTATGACTATCCCAAGTCACCATAGCCTTTATGATCCTTTAGTTTTCAACTTGTAGTATCACTTTATGCTTTGATTAATCATGTTTTGTCACTCTGCATGATTATGGCCATTATTGCTCTCTTAGTTGGTCACTCCCAGTCTTTTGCTAGCCTCCACAACCAAGTATGAGTTCCACTCATGCATCCAACTCCTAAAACCAAGTTATTCCAAAGAGTCCACCATACCTACCTACTAGCATATGCTATTCCAAGTATATTCATGCTTTTATCTACCTTCTGAATTAAACTTGTTATGAGAAAACTAGTGATTAAAGCTCTCATGAACTTGATGGCACACTTTACTTTTCTTGCCCTTAATAAACTTGAACCATTGTGTCGTCTATGTTGTATATGCTTGCACTTATTTGTTGGGGATTAGCAGAACCATGCTGTCATGGGGAAGGCTTTCAACATTGCACTTGTACTTTGTACCTAGTTGATATCATGCTCTTTTGTCTATGGATGTCGTCGGTGTGAAATGAAAGGGGAGCTTGTAAGTCCATGGAGTTATGTATGTGTGTTAGAGAAACGCCTGGGCCACTGGTCTAATCCATCCTGACATGGTGGAAACCTGCAGCGTAACCATAATGAGCTGTCTATGAAGCATTCTTCTTATAAAAAAAGAGTCAGATATCGAGAAAAAAGAGAAAAAGAGAAAAAAAGAGATATATGAAAAGGGGAAAGAGAGAAAAAAGCACTATATTCCCATGGTAAATAAGAAGATTGTTGAGATGCTCGTTGTCTGCTTGCCTTGTCATTTTGATATGGGGATTCTTCCGTATCATCGGGCAAGGGGTACCCCGTTGGCGATTCTCTATGATACACATGTACTTACGATGACAAGAACTTACCGGTAACTAAACTTGAGTAGAATGAGGAGCGGCCCTCGTATTCAAGGGACATGAGATTTCCAACTTATACTTCGTCAAGCATATACACCATAGTTTGTTCACTTTAACCTTAATCACTTCAAGATGCTTATGATAGGGGCAATGAGAGCTGAAAGCTATTAAGTACCATAATTTTTGGAAGCTCTTTATGAGACTTGAATCCCTACTTCCTTCTATAAAGGCCTTTCTTCCACCATTATGTTGAGTCTCCACCTTCTACCTTTATGCACCTACTTTGAGAGTATAGTGGTCATTCTTAGTTCTATGTGCATTGTCCCAAGACTAGTTGATTGATGCATAACTTGATATTGCTTGTTTTAAAATATTTGTATCTAGTCACTCTTATGAACTTTGAAGGTGTCCTATGCATTTATGTTTTGCTACTCTATGAGGGACAAGTTGAATACTATTATGCTATGTTTTCTTTATGTGAAACAAACAAACATCTTGCAAAGCATTGTTATTCATGAATCTTTTGTTTGTGCCTTTTCATGTTGCATCATAGTTTCTTTGTCTTATTGCTAGAACCTAGTCTTTCATGTTATGATTGAAGTACTATGATCCCAACTTTGAATGTTTTACAAATACTTTGATCAAGTCTTTGATGGTGCATGTCACCTCAAAAATTATTCTTTCTTTTTATCACTTACCTACTAGAGGACGAGCAGGAGTTAAGCTTGGGGATGTTGATACCTTGCAAACGTATATATAATTTTTGATGTTCCATTCTTGTTTTATATCTACTTTCTTATGTTTTGTCCACACTTTGGAGTATTTCTATACACTTTCTTGGACTAACCTATTAACAAGATGCCACAGTGCCAGTTGCCTGTTTTCTTCTGTTTTTGGTTCCATAAAAGTCAGAAAATGAATATTCTCGGAATTGGACCGGACAAAATCCAAAGTCGATATTTTACTAGAAGACTCATGGAGCCGAGAAAGACGAGGAGAGGGGCCAGGGTGGCCACACCATGTGGTGGCGGGCTAGCCATGGCGCGCCACTGTGGTGTGGGCCGCCGTCACCGACCTTGCCTCTTCGCCTATAAGATGCCTCCCGATGCATAAACCCTAAATAATCAAGCCTCCAGCCACAAAAGTTCCAGTGCTGCCACGCCAATCAAGGGAGATTCGGGGACGAAAGTCTCTGTTAAGCACCTGCCGGGATGGGGAAGTGTCCCCAGAGCCATCTCCATCGATCTCCACCATCATCTCCATCGCCATTGCTGATTCCCATGATGAGGAGGGAGTAGTTCTCTCTCGAGGCTAAGGGTTCTACGGGTAGCTATGTGTTCATCTCTCTCTATGCATGATATTATTGAGATCATGAGCTTGTAATCTACAGATCTACCTTGCTACTCAAGTGCTTTAATAGATCTCTGCTCTCCCCATGATTATCTCCGCTTACTTTTATTTTATCCATTCTAGTTTTTGTTTTCGTTTAGTTTACTTTTCTGTTGTTAGTTGCTTGCTTTTTAGAGTGTCTTAGAACTTCTGAAGTTTTAGCTTTGTTTAGCTGTTGCATCATTCCAGAAACCTTTTTGTGTCAGAAAATCATTCATCTATACCTGAAAATTGCTCAAAAATAAATTGTCTCGAAAAATTCCAGAAAATTCATATTAAATTTTGTTGGAGATATGCCCTAGAGGCAATAATAAATGTAGTTATTATTATATATCTTTGTGTTTATGATAAATGTTTATATTCATGCTATAATAGTATTAACAAGGAAACATTAATACTTGTGTGAATTGTAAACTTAATTTGAAGTCCCTAGTATAGCCTCTATACTTCACTAGCTTGTTGGTTGATTGATGATTGTGGTTTCCCTATCATGAACATTGAGATGTTATCAACAACAAGATCATATCGTTAGGAGAATGATATGGTGGACATACTCCTATAGATAAGCGTAGCATAAAGATCAAGTCATTTCAATAGTTCAATTGCTATATGCTTTCTCATACATAGTAACCTAATTCCTTCGACCATGAGATCATGCATATCACCTTTACTGGATGGATGCTTTGATGTCATCAAACACCACACCGTAACAGGGTGGCTATAAAGGTGGCATTGAGTGTTCGGAAAGTATTGGTTGAAACACATGGATCAAGAGTGGGATTTGTCCATCCACATGACGGATAGATATTCTCTGGGCCCTCTCGGTGAAATGTCATCCAATTAGCTTGCAAGCATGTGACTGGGTCACAAGGGATCACATATCACAGGAACGAGAAAAGAGTACTTATCGATGAGGATGAACTAGGTATGCAGAGATACCGACGATCATAACCTCGGATAAGTAACATATCGTGAGACAAAGGGAAATTGGTATCGTATGTAAGTGGTTCATTCGATCGCAAAGTAATCGTAGAAATATGTGGGAGCCATATGAATTTCCAGATTCCTCTATTGGTTATTGTTCGGAGAAGTGTCTCGATCATGTCCGCATAATTCACGAACCGTAGGGAGACACACTTAAGGATTCGACGTTGTTTGAGTAGTTATGGTATTATGAGAAAGAGACCGAATGTTGTTCGGAGTCTCGGATGGGATCCGGGATATCACGAGGAGATCCGGAATGGTCCGGAGAATAAGATTCATATAAGGAAAGTCCCGTTTCGGAGTTGGGGAATGGTTCGGTGTTTTCGCCGGGAACATTCTAGAAGGTCCGGAATGTCCCAAGACTGGAGGGGGAAGGGTACATGAATGTGTCATTGTAAGTTGGAATGATTGCATCATGTACTAAGTGTTCTCGCTGTCCAAAATAAAGGGTTTATTTAAATCCTAAATTGAAAAGTCAAACGGCTAGTTTGAAAGTCAAACGGCGAGTTTTGGAAAGTGGAAAGAGGAGGAGAAGAGGAGACCGACTTGGGGGAGGAGTCCCCTTGGCCGGCGCACCTCCCAAGGCCGACTTGGGGAGGGACTCCTCCCCTTGGCCGCCGGCCCTCCCACCTATAAAGGGAGGGGCAGGGCCTCCCCTCCTAGACACACAAGTTTCCTATCCTCTAAACTAAACCCTAGATCTAGACCCCGGTTTAGAGCTATTTCGGTTTAGAGCCTTCTAATTGGTTTAGAGCCTTCTAATTGGTGTGTCTAATTACTAGACCACTAATAGCCTCTCTCATAAGCTCCACCATACTGCACTTAAGGCTTAAGCCTCATGGGATTTCCCTCTACTTAGGTACCACGCCACAGTTGCCGGAATCGCGAGGAGAGTGCTACAACCTCCGCTGCCTGCTGGAACAAGGGAGAGGAAGGTCTTCGTCGAGTACCGAACGTGTGACCGACTGCGGGAGCGCTGCTGGAACGTGGCGCTGGAAGGATCGTCTACGCGATCTTGAGATCGGAAAGAGTACGACTACATCACCCACGAGAATCTGCTCTCGTTAAACACTTTGGAATCTTCGAGGGTGAGTTATTCCATTGACTCGTTGCTACAATCTAGTAGATAGATCTTGGCTTGTTTGTTTGTATGCGATAGAAATTTTTTGTTTTCCATGCTACGAACCCCTACAAATTTTTATGTGAAAAAAGGGGCAGAGAAGTGCCTGGAGAGTACCGGGGGGCCCACCAGGCAGGCACACCACCTGGTGGCACGGCTAGCCTAGGGGCACGCCTGGCCATGGTGTGAGACACCCCTAGCCCTCCACTCACTCCCTCACTTCCCACTGCTCTCTCTCCCGAGAAAACACCAATTCATTGTTCGAAATCGCGTTCTTGTTGTTCTTGTCCATGATTTTTTGATCTCCTTGCTCAGCTCATCTTTGCTGCTGAAATTTGGAGCATTTGTTCTCTAGTATGTGACTCCCCCGCTTTTCCAAGTAGATTTGTGTTTAGTGGTTTATATCTTGAGTATTTTACTGCTGTAGGTGACAAGTTATGAGAGCTTGTAAGCTTGTTTAATGCTTAGATATATTGTTTTGAGGCATGTTTAGGACTCTTACAAGTCCCCATAAGTAGTTCCCTTCATTATGTATTCACTTTGCAATCACTTGTTTAATGGATGTTTAAATTTCAGAATAGAAGATGAATGAACATCAACTCAACCAACATGAACTGAGGGTGCCTGAGGTTATGAAGGTTCACCGAGAGGAGGAAGTTTTTCCTTCCATCTATCCATGCTCCGAATTCATGAGGGCTGCAGGAATTTCCCTAGACTTCCATACTTTAGTTGCTAATGCAGGATTGGAGCATTTTCTGGAAGATGAACCTTGTCAATTTGTGAAACTAACTATGTCTATAGTGCAGGACTTTCGATTTAGTTGTGTTGGGTCTGCAACATAGAAAACAAAAAATTTCCTACGGTGTGAACTACACGCCAAGATCTATCTACTAGGTACAAAGCAACGGGTGGACATACATCCAACGAGAACTTACCCTCGAAGACAACAAGTTTTGTTAACGAGTAGGAACTCGTGGTTGATGTAGTCGTACACTTGCCGATCTCAAGATCGTGAGGAAGTCCGAGCACCGCAACTCAGCAGCGCATCCATACTCGCACACACATTCAAGACACCGGACAACCTCCACCTCCTCGCTCCAGTGATCCAGCGGAAGCAGCAACTCCTTCCAGACGAAATGCCACCGGGAACATGTATCTCGCTAATCCGAGACCATGGGGGAATAATTCTAGAGGGGGAGAGAGAACCTTCACAAGAAGGTGTGAGGATGAAGGAGGGAATGGGTGGCCTTTTATAGGAGGAGGGGGGTGCCCCTCCTCTCCATGGCCGGCGCATGGGGGGTGACCCCTCACCTCCCCCATTCATGCGGTGGTAACCCCTCCACATTAAAATGCCTCTTCACATTCCCTTTTAAAGTCTCCACTTTAAATGCATTAAAATTCTCCAAGTTTAATGCTCTTTCATTTAATAAAACTCTTTTATTAAATTTATTCAGAATTTTGTTAATTACTTTAATTAACAAACATCCATATAGCCCCTTGCAATATTTCAATATCACATGCAGAACCACTTTCTGCAATTTCACCCGAAACAATTTCTGATTTCTATTGAAACAATTCCTGCGCTTTGCAATTCTTTCGTCTAAAACATATGTGCTCCAAAATGGTGTCTGGTAACTCTTAAGTGTGTCACCCTATGGTTCGTGAATAATGCAGACATGATCGAGACCCTTCTCCGATCAATAATCAGCAGCGGGACCTGGAGATCCGTACTGACTCCTACACATTCAACGATGACTTCTATGATCGTGAGAACCTTTAACACTTGTAACTAAATCCCTTTGTCTCGCGATATATTACATGTCCGAGATTCGATCATCAGTATCTCCATACCTAGTTTGATCTCGTTACCGACATGCACTCTTTTCTCGTTCCCGTGATATAACATTCTAGTGATCATATCACTTGCTTGCAAGCTATCTCAATGTGATATCACCGAGAGGGCCTAGAGTATATCTATCCGTCATCGGGATTGACAAATTCCACTCTTGATCCATGAGCCTCAACATAACACCTTCGTAGTACTGAACCCATCTTTATAGTCACCCTGTTACGGTGTGACGTTTGATGTTATCAAGATACTCTTCCGGTGTTAGCAATTAACATGATCTCATGGTCTAAGGATAAAGATTACTTCGTATGATGTTATAGCAATATAAACATAATGACTTGATCGTAATGCTATACTTTGGATGAATGTTCATCACATCATTCCACCAATGGTGTGACCTTGTTATTAACAACATCCAATGTCCATGATCAGGAAACCTTGATCATCTTGTTAATCAACAAGCTAGTCTATAAGAGAGGCATAACTAGGAACCCTTTTTGTTTATTAAACACACATGTATTGGTGTTTCCAATCAATACAATTCTAGCATGCAAAATAAACATCTATCATATATAAGGAATACATAATAACAACTTTATTATTGCCTCTCAGGGCATATTTCCTTCAGTCTCCCACTTGCACTAGAGACAATAATCTAGTTCACATAGTGATAAATCTAACACCCATGGAGTTCTGGTGTTGATCATATTTTGCCCTAGGGAGAACTTTAGTCAACGGATCTGCTACATTTAGGTCTGTGTGTACTTTACAAATCTTTATATCTCCATCCTTGACATGCTCGCAGATGGAGTGAAACCGGCGCTTAATATGCTTGGAATTCTTGTGAGACCTTGGTTCCTTTGCGTTGGCTATGGCTCCATTGTTGTCACAATAGATCACCATTGGGTCCAATGCACTTGGAACCACACCTAGTTCCGTAATGAACTCTTTCATCCAAACCGCTTCCTGCGTTGCTTCTGAAGTAGCAACATATTCCGCCTCCATCGTTGATCCAGCCACCACAGGTTGTTTGGAACTCCTCCAACTAACTGCTGCTCCATTCAAGAGAAATACGTATCCGGATTGAGACTTAGAGTCATCCGACCGGTGTCAAAGCTAGTATCGACATAACACTTAGCGACTAGCTCTTCTTCACCTCCGTATCTAAGAAACATATCCCTAGTTCTTCTCAAGTACTTGAGGATGTTCTTTACCGCTATCCAGTGTTCCGAAACTAGATCAGATTGGTACCTACTAGTCAAACTAATAGCATGTGCCACATTCGGTCTTGTACATAGCATGGCATCCATAATAGAGCCTATGGCCGAGGCATAGGGGATCTTATCCATCATCTCTCTTTCTTCCGCCGTAGCCGGACTTTGAGTCTTACTCAATGTCTTGCCTTGCAACATAGGTAAGAACCCCTTCTTACTTTAATCCATATTAAACTTCTTTAATATCTTATCAAGGTATGTACTCTGCGATAGCCCAATTAGGCGCCTTGATCTATCTCTATAGATTTTAATGCCTAATATATATGACGCTTCACCAAGGTCTTTCATCGAAAATTTGCTGTTTAGATAACTTTTAACACTATTTAAAATATCTATATCATTTCCAATCAATAATATGTCATCCACATATAATATCAGAAATGCCACATTGCTCCCACTCACTTTCTTGTAAATACAAGCCTCTCCATAAGTTTGGACAAATCCAAACTCTTTGATCACCTCATCAAAGAGGAGATTCCAACTCCGGGATGCTTGCTTCAGTCCATAGATGGATCGCTGAAGTTTGCACACCTTATTAGCATCCTTGGGATCGACAAAACCCTTAGGTTGTATCATATACAACTCTTCTTCAATATTACCATTGAGGAACGCAGTTTTGACATCCATCTTCCATATTTCATAATCGAAATATGCAGCAATTGCTAACATAATCCTAACTGACTTAATCATCACTATGGGAGAGAATGTCTCATCGTAGTCAACTCCTTGAATTTGTCAAAACCCCTTTGCGACAAGTAGAGCCTTACAGATGGTCACATTACCATCAGCATCAGTTTTTCTTTTGAAAATCCATTTATTCTCAACGGCCTTTCGATCGTGAGGTAAGTCCACCAAGGTCCAAACTTGGTTCTCGTACATGGATTCCATCTCGGATTTCATGGCTTCTAGCCATTTGTTGGAATTCGGGCTCATCATCGCTTCTTCATACGTCGCAGGGTCATCCATTTCATCAACCATGAAATTCACAACAGGATTGCCGTCTGATTCGGGAGTCGCATGTCTGCTTGACCTGCGAGGTTTGGTAGTTTCCTCTTTCGGAGTTTCATGATCAATATCATTAGCTCTCTCTTCATTAGGTGAAGTCAACTCCGAAACAACTTCTGGTGTTGCGCCACTCGCTATTTCATGAAGAGAAGGTTCAATAACCTCTTCGAGTTCTACCTTCCGACTGCTCACACCTTTCGTGAGAAACTCCTTCTCAAGGAAGGATCCATTCTTGGCAACAAAAACCTTGCCCTCAGATCTGTGATAGAAGGTATACCCAATTGTTTCCTTAGGGTATCCTATGAAGACGCATTTTTCCGCCTTGGGTTCGAGTTTATCCGGTTGAAGTTTCTTCACATAAACATCGCATCCCCAAACTTTAAGAAATGACAGCTTAGGTTTGTTTCCAAACCATAATTCATACGGTGTCGTTTCAACGGATTTAGATGGTGCCCGATTTAAAGTAAATGTAGTTGTTTCCAGTGCATAACCCCAAAATGACAGTGGCAAGTCAGTCAGAGACATCATAGATCGAACCATATCCAATAAGGTACGATTACGACATTCCGACACACCATTACGTTGTGGTGTTCCGGCAGGCGTGAGTTGTGAAACTATTCCACACTCTTTCATGTGTGTGCTAAACTCGTAACTTAGATACTCTCCTCCACGGTCAAACCGTAGAAATTTGATCTTTCTATTACGATGATTTTCCACTTCATTCTAAAATTCCTTGAACTTTTCAAAAGTTTCAGACTTGTGTTTCATCAAATAGATATACCCGTATCTACTCAAATCATCCGTGAAAGTAACAAAATAACGATATCCACCTCGCGCCGACACACTCATTGGTCCACACACATCAGTATGTATGATTTCCAAGAGATGCATGCCTGCTCCATTGAACCGAAAAACGGCGTTCTAGTCATCTTGCCCATAAGGCATGGCTCACATGTATCAAATGATTCAAAATCAAGTGATTCCAAAAGTCCATCAGAATGGAGTTTCTTCATGCGTTTAACGCCAATATGACCTAGACGGCAGTGCCACATATATGCAGATATATCATCATCAAGTTTAATCTTTTTAGCATTAACATTATGAATGTGCGTAATATTACTATCGAGATCCATCAGAAATAAACCATTCAACACAGTTGCATGACAATAAAAGATATTATCGATATAAATCGAACAACCATTGTTTTCAGATTTAAACGAATAACCACTTTGCATCAAACATGATCCGGATACAATGTTCATGCTAAGTGCAGGCACCAAATAACAATTATTTAGGTTTATGACTAATCCCGATGGCATATGGAGAGGCAGCGTTCCGACGGCGATCACCTCAACTCTTGATCCATTGCCGACCCGCATTGTGACCTCATCCCTTGCTAGTTGTCACTTGTTCCGCAGCCCCTGAATCGAGTTACATATATTAGCAACCGATCCCGTATCAAATACCCAGGTGCTACTACAAGTACTAGTCAAGTACACATCAATAACATGTATATCACATATACCTTTGTTTGCCTTGCCGGACTTCTTATCCGCCAAATACTTGGGGCGATTCGCCCAATGGCGATCCCCTTGCAATAGTAGCACTCGGTATCGGACTTAGGGCCAGCTCGGGGTTTCTTTTCAGGCGCGGCAACAGATTTGCCACCCTTCTTTCCCTTGTGCTTGCCTTTCTTGTCCTTCTTGAAACCGGTGGTCCTATTGATCATCAACACTTGATGTTCTTTCCTAATCTCCACTTCTGCAGTCTTAAGCATTGACAGAAGCTCGGGAAGAGTCTTCTTCATGCCCTGCATATTATAGTTCATCACGAAGCTCTTGTAGCTAGGTGGCAGAGATTGGAGAACACGATGTATGCCCAAGTCAATGGGAATCGTTATCTCCCAAGGACACAAGCTTATCGGTGTACCCAGACATTTTGAGTACATGCTCACTAACGAAGCTGTTCTCCTCCATCATGCAGCTAAAGAACTTTTCAGTAGCATTATAACTCTCTACGGCAGCATGGGTATCGAAAATCATTTTCAATTCTCCCATGGTATCAAAGGCATTGCCATTTTCGAAACGCTTTCGAAGTTCTGGCTCTAGCCCATACAGTATGCCGCAATGAACTAAGTTGTGGTCCTCCTGATGAGTCACATAGACATTCTTCTCCTCGTCAGGGGCATCAGGAGCTGGTGGGGGGCCTAGCGACGCATCTAGCACATATTGATTTTGTGCAACAGTGAGGAGAATCCTCAAATTCATAGCCCAGTTGGTGAAGTTGCTACCATTCACAGCAAGTTTCTCTTTCTCCATGAACACATTGAAATTAAAAGCAGGTGGTGCCATCTACAACAGAATTTGTAAAGTTTATTTAGACTAAGTTTATGATAGATTGAGTTCAACTAATCCAAATTACTAATGAACTCCCACTCAAAAACGACATCCCTTGTGCCTTTTTGGTGATTACATGAACCAAATCCACTACACCAAGTCCGATCATCACGTGAGTCGGTGTAGCTTCAAAGGCAGGCATCTATATGGGCATCATATCAACCATATGACTCATGCTTAACCTTTCGGTCTGTGTTCCGAGGCCATGTATGTACATGCTAGGCTCGCCAAGTAAGAACCTTACTACTCGCGTGTGTAAAACTGTCTTACACCCGCTGTATGAAAGCGTAGAGTCGAGTACACCCGATCATCACGTGATGTATCGAAACACGATCCATAGAACGGTGCATACTCAAGGAAGAACACATTTTATCTTGATATCTAAATGAGGGATCATCTTACAATGCTACCAAAAGCGCCAAACTAGCAGTATAAGATGCTAACATCTAATGTGTAAAGTGAGATGATATGGTCCATGCATTTGATCTCTATCATTTGCATCGTGGTATGATCTCTATCATTCCTTTGTGTGTAAGGCCAAGGTCTATGGAACTTACACGTTGAATGTGTTGTAAGAGTATCTATCATACATCTACTTACAACAATACCATATCAATACACTAGCCCAGCAACGATCTAAACTAGACGCCTCTAATTTATCAATTGCAAGTTTTACGTGGCTTAGGGCTTTCGGAGATAGAACCGTTCTCACCTACGAACATGAACCACAACGAGGATAACTAAGTTATTAGCAACTCGTTGTAAATCAGATATTGACTATAGTAGGAGAGATAGACACCCGCCAGCCACTTATGCAAAACAAGTTGCATGTCAGTCGTGGAACCGGTCTCATGTACGATGACATGTAAGGTTGGTCCGGGCCGCTTCATCCCACTATGCCACCAATATCCAAAATACATAGAAGATGCAATAACATGATCATCATCGCCCACATATAAACATATGTGTACTACCCGTGCAAAGCACATACGCATAGATTAGGCTCTGATACCACTATTGGGTCCGCAGCATAGAAAACAAAAAATTTCCTACGGTGTGAACTACACGCCAAGATCTATCTACTAGGTACAAAGCAACGGATGGACATACATCCAACGAGAACTTACCCTCGAAGACAAGAGTTTTGTTAACGAGTAGGAACTCGTGGTTGATGTAGTCGTACACTTGCCGATCTCAAGATTGTGAGGAAGTCCGAGCGCCGTAACTCAGCACAGATCCGCATCGCTCAAGCCACGGACAACCTCCACCTCCTCGCTCCAGCGATCCAGGAAGCAACTCCTTCCGCATTTAAATGCCACCGGGAACATGTATCTCGCTAATCCGAGACCATGGGGGAATAATTCTAGAGGGTGAGAGAGATCCTTCACAAGGAGGTGTGAGGATGAAGGAGGGAATGGGTGGCCTTTTATAGGAGGAGGGGGGTGACCCTCCTCTCCATGGCCGGCGCATGGGGGTGACCCCTCACCTCCCCCATTCATGTGGTTGTAACCCCTCCACATTAAAATGCCTCTTCACATTCCCTTTTAAAGTCTCCACTTTAAATGCATTAAAATTCTCCAAGTTTAATGCTCTCTCATTTAATAAAACTCTTTTATTAAATTTATTCAGAATTTTGATAATTACTTTAATTAACAAACATTCACATATAGCCCCTTGCAATATTTCAATATCACATGCAAAACCACTTTCTGCAATTTCACCCGAAACAATTTCCGGTTTCTATTGAAACAATTCCTGCGCTTTGCAATTCTTTCGTCTGAAACATATGTGTTGCAAAATGGTGTCCGGTAACTCTTAAGTGTGTCACGCTACGGTTCGCGAATAATGCAGACATGATCGAGACCCTTCTCCGATCAATAATCAGCAGCGGGACCTAGAGATCTGGAGTGACTCCTACACATTCAACAATGACTTCTGTGATCGTGAGAACCTTTAATGCTTGTAACTAAATCCCTTTGTCTCGCGATATATTACATGTTCGAGATTCGATCATCGGTATCTCCATACCTAGTTTGATCTCGTTACCGACATGCACTCTTTTCTCGTTCCCGTGATATAACATTCTGGTGATCACATCACTTGCTTGCAAGCTATCTCAATGTGATATCACCGAGAGGGCCTAGAGTATATCTATCCGTCATCGGGATTGACAAATTCCACTCTTGATCCATGAGCCTCAACATAACACCTTCGTAGTACTGAACCCATCTTTATAGTCACCCTGTTACGGTGTGACGTTTGATGTTATCAAGATACTCTTCCGGTGTTAGCAATTAACATGATCTCATGGTCTAAGGATAAAGATTACTTCGTATGATGTTATAGCAATATAAACATAATGACTTGATCGTAATTCTATACTTCGGATGAATGTTCATCGCATCATTCCACCAATGGTGTGACCTTGTTATTAACAACATCCATTGTCCATGATCAGGAAACCTTGATCATCTTGTTAATCAACAAGCTAGTCTATAAGAGAGGCATAACTAGGAACCCTTTTTGTTTATTAAACACACATGTATTGATGTTTCCGATCAATACAATTCTAGCATGCAAAATAAACATCTATCATATATAAGGAATACATAATAACAACTTTATTATTGCCTCTCAGGGCATATTTCCTTCAAGTTGCTCTTTGCCTAACCCCATGGTTCACTACAAAATTTACAATATAGCTGTCGACCTTCCTCTTGATGACTTTTGTGCAGCTATTAAGGTACCTCAGTGGGGATCACGTGGAAGGATTAAAGAGTGACCTGCACCACTCATGGATTTGTATGCGGAGATTTGACAAGGGAGTAGCTTCTCGAAGGAGAGCGGGAAAATCCGTAACATTCATCTCCCATCTATTCACTACTTTGCTTACTTTATTGCCAAGTGTGTTCTCGCTAGGAAAACTGCTAATAAGTTATCCTCATATGATCTAGCATTCATCTCAGCTACTTTAAAACGAGATAGGACTTATAACTTGGGTGCCTTGATAGCTTTCCGTCTTGCTGCTAACCGCGAGAAAGGTGGAATTTGTGGAGGCCTCATCGCCTCTCGTTTATTAGCTTTGCATGGTGTAGTGCCTCATCATCTAGACCTATAGTTTCCCATAGAAAGGCTTGACCTTATTTCCATGATACAACATAAATTTGTTTCTTCTTGGGCTAATTTGAGTGATTTGTCTTATGAAATAACCTTTATCAAGGCCGGTTGGAGAAGGAGTAAGTCCGAGCGATTTGTTCTTTTGCCTGCACCTGTTTTGTTTAACCTTGATACCAGGGTAGGATGGTCACTCACTGAGGAGGAGCTTGATATGTACCTAGGAGAGCTCTCCCAACAAGAGCAGGATACTGGAAGGGAGGTTACAGATGATTCGGTCCAGCCCTCGAATGAGGGGGAGTCTTCATATCAGCAGCCTACCTATGATTGGGGAGCTTCTTCTTCTTCCCAAGGGCCTAACCACAATCATTCTTACAATGACCCTCCTGCTTGGAACCCTTACCCGCGTTGGGGTTGATACCCACTTAGGCCAAAAGCCTAAGCTTGGGAGGACGTACACCGACATCACACTCATCTCCATATCATGTTTAGTCGGTACTTTGTATATCCATGTTTTGTTCTCTCTTTAGTTTTCGTTCTTTCTTTATTTTGCTTTCCAAAACACAAAAATACCAAAAATATTTTCGTTGTTTCTCTTTGTCTGCTTCTTTTTCTTTTTGCCTTGGTTTGCCTCTTCCTTTTTGCTTTGTTTGGACTATTCGAAAAACCCAAAAAGATTTTGCTTTGCTTGTTTTTCCTTTTTGTTCTTGCCTTTGAAAATTAAAAACACCAAAAATATTTGTTCTTCTTCTTTGGTTTTGTGAAGTTTGTTGCAGGGTTCAGCAGTCCTCAGTGGAATTTGGTTTCATGTTATTATTCAAGCCACACAAGTGAAGGGCAATAATGAGGATTAATGACAACTTGAGGTGTGGTAAGAGACTGGTAACGAACTCTATTTGTTTTCATTTTTGTACATATACTCATCATTATGGGCATGCTTAGTCTGTTCATGTAGGGTGTATGTCATTTATGGATGCTTAGTGGTTCTTGCTTTCTTATGATTAGCTCCAGCTTGCTAATAGTTTGTAGCATGTCGTATGAATGTTTGCTTGCATTGCTCTATTCATAACTTGGTATGACACTGCGGTATCCTCCTCTGAATGTTTCACTTGAATTGACTTGGCACATGCTCATGCATGCATATGACTGAAACAATAGTTAGTTAAGCCTCGATGAATTATTTTGCCTCAGGGGTCTTGAATCACTTTCATGCCATGATTAGTCCTGTTTGTTGCAAGCATGATTATGACAGTTATTGCTCTCTCGTTTGTCGCTCCCTTACTATTGCTAGCTTTCACTTGCACTGAGTATGAGATCTACTCGTGTTTCCAATTCCCCAAAACCAATATTGCCAAAAGAGTCCACCATACCTACCTATTAGCATCATTTGCTTTTCCGTGCATATTCAGTATGCCTTATTTTCTTCTGAATAAAATGTTTGTTTGTTATGAGAAAGTTAGTTAGTAAATCTCTCACGAACTTGAAGATACACTTTATTTCTTGCACTTAATAAACTTGAACCATTGTGACTGTCCATGAAAGTTATATGCTTGCAAATTATAGGTTGGGGATTAGCAGAACCATGCTGTCATAAGGAAAGCTTTCAACACCCGTAAATATATACCCAGTTGATATCATGCTCTTTTGTTTACGGCTGTCGTCGGTGTGAAATAGAAGGGGAGCTTGTAAGTCCATGGAGTTATGTATGTGTGTTAGAGAAATGCCTGGGCCGCCGGTCTAATCCATGCCTAATCATGTTGGAAACCTGCAGCGTAACCATAATGAGTATCTATGAAGCATTCTTCTTATAAAAAAGAGAGATAGCTATTGAGAAAAAAGAAGAAAAAAAGAGATTTGAGAAAAGAGGAAAGAGAGAAAAGCACCATTTTCCCATGGTAAATAAGGAGAATGCTGAGATACTCGTTGTCTGCTTGCCTTATCATTTTGATATGGGGATTCTTCCGTATCGTCGGGCAAGGGGTACCCCGTTGGCGGTTCTCTAAGATACACATGTACTTACTATGACAAGAACTTATCGGTAACTAAAGTTGAGTAGCATGAGGAGCGGCCCTCGTACTCAAGGGATATGAGATTTCCAGTTTATAGTCTGTCAAGCATATAACTCAGATTGGACCTCACTTTCACCTTAACCATTTAAAGATGCTTATGATAGGGGCAATGAGAGCTCAAAGCTAATGAGTACCATACTTTTAACATTTGGAAGCCTTTCAAACTTTTCAAAACCTTTTCATTTCCTTGTTGAGTCACCACATATTCTATGAGCACTTTTTTGAGAGCATAGTTATCATTCTTAGTGTAATATGCTTGTCTCGAAACTTGATTAATTGTGTCATGACCTTGATGCTTGTATCTTTGATATCTTTACTTCTAGTCTTCACTTGAACTTCAGAGGTGCCTTGGCATTTATGTTTGCTCTACAATCAAAGGCAAGCGAGATACCATTCTATCATACCTTGTTATGAGTATTGCAATGTTGCTTATGTTTATGTTTCATGCTATTTATTATTTTGAGTTGGAATCTCTTCATAACTTGCAATGACTATTAAGTAAACTTAGTTGTATACTCTTTATTATGAATTGCATGAGTAGTTGATCATATGCTGAGAATATATACATCTTATGAAGCAAATGTGTTCGTGAAAGTTTCTTTTATCGCACTCAGTTTTCAACTGAATTGCTTGAGGACAAGCAATAAGCTAAGCTTGGGGGGAGTTGATACGTCCAAAACGTATCTACTTTCCCAAACACTTTTGCTATTGTTTTTCCTCTAAACTTGTGTGATTTGGATACAACTAACACAGACCATTTCAAGCGGTAATTACCTTAATGTCTAGTTTTTGTGCAGGAAATCAACTATTAGGAAAAATCCCGGAAAATATGCCAAAAATCCTATTTCACTAGAAGACTCACGGAGCTAGAAGACGAGACGGAGTAGGGCCACGAGGGGCCCACACCACCTGGCCACGCAGGCCAGGCCAGGCCGCGTCTGGGGTGGTGTGGCCGCCTCGGCTGCCCCCTCGGCCTCCCTCTTCGCCTCTAAGTTGCCCCTTGACCTAACAACCAAGGGGGGTTCGACGTTTTTCCAGAAAGAGTTCCGCTGCGCCGGCACCACCAGATTCCGCGATTCGGAACTAAAAACTCCGTTCTGGCACCCTGCCAAGACGAGGAATTGGAGGAGATCATCGCCATCATCATCACCATCGCTTCTCCATCGACCATCCATGTTTCCCCCATCTATGAATGAGTAATCCCCCGCTGTAGGCTATGGGGATGGTAGGGATTGGATGAGATTGTTCATGTAATGGCATCAGATTGTTAGGGCATGGTGCCTAGTATCTATTATTAGTGTTTTTTTGACTTTGTTGCAGCTTGTTATGCTTAATGCTTGTCACTAGGGCCCGAGTGCCATGATTTCAGATCTAAACATGTTATTGATTTATTATGATAGTATCGTTTATGGTCTTACCTGCAAGTTGTATACACATATTATTGTCCAGAACCAAAGGCCCCGAAGTGACAGCAATCGGGATAACCGAAGAGAATGGCTTTGATGTGACGATCACATGTGTTCACGGAGTGTTAATGCTTTGCTCCGGTGCTCTATTAAAAGGAGCACCTTAATTGCCAGTAGTTCCCTTGAGGCCCCGCTGCAAACGGGCTGGCAGGACAAAAGATGTTGTGCAAGTTCTCATTGCGAGCACGTATGACTATATATGGAACACATGCCTATGATTATTTGGTACTTGGATGCTTTATTTTATTTATCTGCAAATGCCCTATGTATTGATTGTCATATGAATTGTCTTGTCCATGCAATGCCCATCCATCCATCCCTATGTCTACCGCGCTTTAATCCTATCGTTTACTACAATTGTTACTATTATCTTTACTTTTACTACTGCTATTACTTTTCTATTGCTACTAATAAACTGCTGTGAGCAAGATTGTTTCCAGGTGCAGCTGAATTGACAACTCAGTTGTTAAGGCTTATAAATATTCTTTGGCTCCCCTTGTGTCGAATCAATAAATTGGGTTTCACTTCCCTCGAAAATACTGCGGTACACCCCCTATACTTATGGGTCATCAGTGACCCCTGTGCGTTCCACGAAGATCTTTCGTCGTTTGAACCGGGACGGTCGTGTCTTATTCCCTTTGTCTCTCGATACTTGCATTGCCCGAGATCTGATCAATGATATCACCATGTCGTGTTCAATCTCGTTACCGAACAATGCTACTTGACTTGTTCCGACAAGTGATCGGGTCACGATGTTTAGGTTGGGTATTGGTTCATCATCTCATTCTCAGAATGAGTTGACTCCATTTCCAACTGGCATAAATGCCACATGATCAGGAAACTTGATCATCTGTTGACCAATGAACCAGTGACTAGAGTTTCACTAGGAACCCCTGGTTGTTTATATATCACACGTGTATTGATGTTTCCTCTCAATACAGTTATAGCATGATACAAAACTTAATCATAAACTTTATGAAATATGATAATAGTCCTTATTACTATTTGTCTCTAGGGCATATTTCCAACAGGTGCTACCACTTGTGGCACCTGGTTTGTCATGCAAGAACCTTGGGTGACTTTCGAGGAGCTTCGTGGTCTTGAGGTCGGCTACGAGTATGACTACATCATCCACGTTCCTCGCGGAACGTTAAACACTTCTGGTCTACAAGGGTATGTTACCAAAACTTCTCCATTATAACATTACTCCTATATAGATCCTAGCACTTGGTGTTGCGCTAGTTAGATTTTTTTGTTTTCTGTTGCGAACCCCTTCAAGGGGATACGTAGCATTCCCCCTTCCCATCTCTCTCCTCGCTACAATGCCTTTCGTTGAGAGTCTCCTTCAGAGAGACGACCCGAGCTGAGGTCGTCCTCGGCGGCGATGCCGCTTGGGGATGGCTGACGCAAAGTGCCGGGCTTTGTAGAGTAGGTTCCAGGGTTAGGGTCTTAGGCTATTTGCGTGTAGTTTGGAGTTGGGCAGAAGATCTGTGCGAATAAATCTGCTACTTTCTAGGGTTCTTACGTGGTGTACTATTCTGCTCTCTATCCAGTCATGGAGGCGAGGGGAGAGAGTAGCTCTGGAGGCGGGGAGAGCCACGGTCTCCGAAAATAAAGTTGTCGCTTTGTTTCGTTGTCAATGGTGGTTTGATGGCACGCTGAATGGAGCTCCAATCTGCCATGGAGGGGAGGGGAACTCTTCTTTCAGTACGCCATCAATCTGTCTTCGGCGGTGATTAGAGTCCAAGATGCTGCTTCGAGCGCATCATGTGGTGTCCGAGGGTGCTGCCGGGATCCTTGGCCGAAAGGGCGGCCAGGTTTGTCGTCAGCAAGGCGTTTCTCCAGCCTCCGTTGTGGAGGCCTTCCTTGGAACCTTGTGCCGGGCTCATGCACCTCTTCATCCCGAAGTGGTTCGTCCCCATGGGCGGCAAAGGTTCACAGATGGTGGAGAGGTGAAATGACCTAATTGCTTTTTCAGCAATATATCCAAGGTCCTCCTTGCATATGTCTAGGACTATTTTGTAATTTTATTTTCTCTTTGAGGTCCTGCTTGTATTTTCTACCCACTGATGATATATTAATGCAGCTTCGAGGATCTTCTTGGCCCCTCTCCAAAAAATACAATACATAGTTTCACAACTGAATCGTATATTCCGTGATATATATAAATGATGATCATTCAAGGACAACTTCACTTTATGGGTACATTAGGTAATATACCATGTATGATTATCTCTAGGGTATATTTTCAACAAGATCGACGTCGACTATGCCTTTTAGTTTCCTTCAGTGTTAGGTTATGGTGCACGGATAAAAGTATTCACATCCTGGTGTGACCTTCGTGGTCACGGGAGTCAACATCAGAGAATCCGTGATGTTTTGATTTCACATATCTCCAGATCTCGATATGGTGGTGTCAAGTTGTGGTTAGTAGTTCACATGTTTTGTTCGTGTGCCCTAGGAACTTCTTCCATGACAATACATTGACGAGTCGACGGTTTAATAACCTGCTTTACAAGGATGTTTCCCACCACAATGTGTTCAACGATCATAAGTTCTTATCTATTTGGATGACACCTTAAACGTCCTCTAAATTTGGTATAGCTTGTGTATGTTTAACTTTTTTATTGGAGTTTTAGTGAGAAGCTAAGATGAAAAATATGGAGCTAGAATGGCGTCAAATGTGTTCGATTTTTATTGTTCGTGTATGGTATTTTCTGCGATGCTGATCAGTGTATGATAAATAAAGTGGTATCATTTGCATAAGAAAAAAAGACATGTTTTCGGATTTTTGTGTACCTTGTTGTTTGGTGGTAAAAGTTGGTCTGGTCCGATCGCACAACTGGAGTAAGTGCGGACCAAGTGAACCCAACCTACTAGTGCGCCTCCATCTCCGACCACGCCACGGCAACCGAGGCCCTCCCCTCCCCTGCGACTCGCCTTCCTTCCTTCCTTCCTTCCCGCTTCCGTCGTCAACCAAATCAACAACCCCATTCGCCACGACCGTCGACCGGCACCGCACGCGCCCCCATCCTCCCCCAACCCACCGAGCTCTCCGCCTCTCCCCGTCCATCGCGCCCCAAGCCCCCCCTGCCCAGATCGACCCCGCGTCCCCCTCCCCACCGATTCGGCCGAGCGATCGCGCCCGCCCATGCTTCCCCGGGCGGTCGCGGACGAGATATGAGCCGGCGGGGAACAGCCTTCGCCGCCCTCCATGGACCCCGCCGATCGCCCCGCCGTCGTGTTCGACAACGGCACAGGGTAAAACTCATAATCCCTCCGGCCGACCCTACCGCTGGCGTGATTCGCGTCTGCGCTTTGCAGCAATAGCTAGGTTTTACTCAGTTTTTTTCCCTAGTTTGTGCGGGTCCAGAGAGGCGAGTGTGTGCCCCTGTTGTTTCCACTGACCAGACCGCGGTGGGTGGTGAAATGGTAGTAGGTCGGATCGGATTACGGACTGGCTTGGGAATAAATGCGTTTCGTTAGCCAGTGGAACATGGATCGCCACCAATGGCGTGCCATCGGTGGGGTTCTGGCTCGCTCCCTAATCGGGAGACAACATTCAGTTTTGTAGCTCGAGTGTTACTGGAGTATGGTGAACCTCAACCTGATACAAACGGGTTTAGGGGCTATCACCATTTCATCATTAGTTGAACTAGCTGCCGGTCCATTCGTTTCTGGTTAGTATGTAAATCAACACGGCCAGCATAATGCAGTGTTTCCCTGGTTAATGGTTGGAGATATGAACTCAAAATCTAGAGATTTAACCCTCTTATGTGTGGCTCTTTGGTTCGACAAACATAACTGCTTCTACCTTTTGGGTAAATGGTTGGAGATATGAACTCAAAATCTAGAGATTTAACCCATCTTATGTGTGGTTCTTTGGTTCGACAAACAGAACTGCTTCTACCTTTTGGGTAAACGGTTGGAGATATGAACTCAAAATCTAGAGATTTAACCCATCTTATGTGTGATTCTTTGGTTCGACAACAGAACTGCTTCTACCTTTTGGGATTATATATCTATAATGTTGTTCACGTTCAAGTGCTTCAGGTTAAATTTACCGTTGCTGTTACACTGTAGTCTATTAGGAAGCATTATAGCATGTCTTACCTGATGCATTGCGTGCATTATGTGAAAAATAAAAATGACAATCAGACAGAATGCAGGAAATAACTGTCCACGCACAAATGTTTCTCTTGAAGTTGGGATTGTTTTGGTTTCTTCATGGTTGCTTGACTATGTTCTGCATGCTACTTGCATATTTTTTCTCTCTTTAATCATCACCCTGTTTCCTTAAATAATTTGTCCGTTTTTATGTTTAGGTATAGCAAACTTGGGTTTGCTGGTAATTCTGAGCCATCTTTCACCATCCCTACTGTAGTAGCAGTCAATGAATCTTTCTTGGACCAATCAGAGCAGTGCAGTAGTGCAAATTGGTTAGCACAGTACAATGCAGGTGTCATGGCTGATCTTGATTTTTTTATCGGGGACGAGGCTCTGTCACATTTCAAATCTAGTGGCCTGTACAGTTTAAGAAGCCCAATTCGTCATGGTCAGGTATGCATATACATTTTGCTTTGCAATGTTGTCCTTCACTTGTGTACTATGCCACTATGTCATGCCTTTCCCCCCTGCTTTCCAGGTTAATGACTGGGATACAATGGAAAGATTTTGGCAGCAATCCATTTTCAACTATCTACGGTGCAATCCTGAAGAACACTACTTCCTTCTTACAGATAGCCCTGTCAGTACGCCTGAAAGTCGTGAATGTATGGGAGAAATAATGTTCGAGACCTTTAATGTCCCTGGTCTATATATTTCTGTCCAATCTGTGCTCAGCCTCTCTGCTGGATTTGCATACCTGAAATCTCTTTCTGAAGAGGAGGATTCAGAAGATTCTGTGGTATGTCCTGAATCACCTCCTTTCATGCTTCTGTTGATCAAGATCAACAATTCAACACGTGTCATGTTTTTCACTGGAACACACTGCGTTGTGAATGTTTTAACATATAGCCAATGTAAAATTCTCGTATTGTTCTCATACGGATTAAAATTCTCTTATTTTTGAGCTTAAACATAAACTGACGTAAATGAAGGAGACTATTTTGTAGCAATCATAAAATGACTGCTTTTTTATCAGTTGCCAGTGCCACAGTGAGCGCTAATTAACTTACTGCCAGCAGAAACTCGTGTTTAATGGGAATTCTTATTGTGAAGCTCTGTAAAGATTATTTGTTGAAGATGATGCAAAATCTCATGCAACCATGAAACTGCAAATTTAGTGCTTATTTAAATTCTAGGAGAAATGAACATTGATAAAGTCGACTTATTTGAACACCAAGTGTTCTGGATAGGATATAACACTTCTCATTAAGTTTGACCAATATATTTTTTCAGTCTGATATGACAGGTGTAGTAGTTGACATTGGGGATGGAGCTCCACATATCGTGCCAGTTGTTAACGGCTATGTAATTGGGAGCAGCATAAAGTCTTTTCCTCTTTCTGGAAGCGATGTAACTCAGTTTGTTCTGGAACTCTTACAGGTATTTAATTTTCTTCCCGCATTTTCGTAGGGTTACATTAAAGGTGTAGAAATTCTTTTGCTGTTCATAAATAGGTTCTGCATCTAGCACTTGTATATTGTAAATACATTAATAGAAGCGAGGGTGTGCAGTATTTTACTAAACCAGAACAGTTGAATAGAAATTCACTAAATCCTGAAGTTTGGGTGGTATGGAGTTACCTAGAGAAAATGAATTTTGTTACTAGATGTTTTATTTGTAGGGTTATTTTACCCTAACAAGAGATCATCACTGATTTTGTAGGTACTCCCTCTGTTCAGAAATATAAGACGTTTTAGCTTTGTGAATCGAATGTATCTAGACATCTTTTAGTGTATAGGTTCGTAGAGGTTCGGAGTGAACCTATACACTAAAAGACGTCTTGTTACATTCATTTCACAAATCTAAAATGTCTTATATTTCTAAACGGAGGGAGTACTTCAGTAAATATTTCTTATGTTAGAATATTTGTCTGTGTAGTTCTACGATGGTGATAATTGGATAACACTACAAGTTGGTCAACACTTTCAAAATGATTCCGAATCAGTCAAGTAATTTCATGGATTAGCTTTATGAAGCCTCTTGATTAGTAGTCATGTTAATGCGTGGACCCTTGATCTGTTGTGCGTTATTGCTTGTTATCCTGATAATAGTTTTGCGCTGGTCTGAATGGATGCTTTGCTTAATCAGCTTGGAAGAGTTTGCATTCCTTTTTAAGGATATCTGCGGTTCCAGTCTCCCCAATATTTTGCCTTAAGACAGTACATCATCCACAAGAAATTAATTTTCTGAACATGTTCTCTGATGAAATATTGCTATTTGTTATTTGGATTACCGAATCTAGAAAATCTGAACCATAGCTAATTAGCTATTCACTAATGCTGCCGTAGTAGTTTAGTGGCCTGTTAACCTCAGTTGTAACTTAATGAATAATGATTGAATGAAAATATGTACTTTAAGATGGAAAACTGGAATTTGATTGTTGCCATCTGGGGCAAGGAACTCCATTTTGCTGCAGAACCACAGTGGCATATCATCTGCCCTCAATATTTAGTTGTCCATTCTGTAGATGCTGGTAAAATGTATTTCATTTTAGGATTTGACCCAGTCAGACATTCTTAAGTTTGACCATCACTATGGAAATTTTTACCTACATTGGTAACATGAAATTGATATTACTAGATCCATTATGAAAACATACTTTCAACAATAACAACAAAGCCTTTTGTCCCAATCAAAGTTGGAGTAGGCTAGATATGAAGCAAATAGGGGTAGGCTAGATATTAAAATATGCTTTCAGGATGTATAATTATTTTTATTTCAAGCAACATATATTGATATAAATTGATGGTCAAAGTTTCATCTTGAAGACCGTGTGGATGTCCAAAATGACATATATTGGTGATTAGAGGCAGTCCATCTCTGCATGTACATGACTGCTTCTATGATTATTGGGTGTTGTATTATAATATAAGATGCTGTTAGTGATTAGTAATTTAGTATCATCTTGCAATATGCAGGAAAGAGGTGAGCTTCTTCCACCTGATGATGCTTTGGATATAGCTCGTAGGGTGAAAGAAACATATTGCTATACTTCTTCAGACATCGTCAAGGTATTGTGTTGCTTGGAACAAATTCTTGATAAATATGTTTTTTCCTTTACTGCCCAATGATCACAAGTATATTATTAAGTGAAATAGTTGAGACTTAAAGTTTCTTCATGGAAGTAAAAAAATTGAAGTCTATTCTCTCTGCAGAAATTGCTGTTGACATGTGTTTATTTTGTTATGACTTTTCTTTTGCAATGCTAACTCATGTATGCATTCTGTTCTGTATGAGTTCATGTGTTCACAAGTATGATATGGGGTTATTGATCGAACTCTACTATTTTAGGAGTACAAGAGACTTGACAGCAAGCCTAGTAAATATATCAAACAATGGTCCGCAATCAAACCAAAGACTGGGGTTCCATACACATTTGACATTGGATATGAGCGTTTTCTTGGACCAGAGGTTTGTCCATACTCCGTATTTCTACAATCCCTTTTCATGCGGTCGTATTATCCATTGTACATGTTTTGATTTACACTATTGGAATGGAATGAAAACTACATAGTATGATGGAACCTACTCACTCAGAAATCATTTAGCTCTTTAAGATTTATTGTAATAAGGAAAACATGGGGGTTCCAATGTCTGAAACTGGTAATCTGATGGTTCAGATGTATGCTGCTAAGCTCTTATCACCAGGCAACAGATCAGTGGATGCCGTTGTATGTCTAGACTTGGAGGTTGCTGTGCCTTATGTACTTATAGAATCATCATCTGACTGGAAGACAGGTTGACTAATATATTGGGAACTGGGATCATGGCTTCCACTTCTCATAAATAAATAAGTAGTTCAGGATTGTTCCAGGGCAATGGTTTATCATTGGTATAGGTAGGTTATGAAATATCCTGGAAGGTCTAAAAGAAATCCAGGTGCTAATAATTCCATGTTTGTTTTACTGTGAGCTTAATGTTGTTGGTTGTTACATGTTTTATTAAAATAATGATGTAACAGTTTGCGAGTGCACTTGCTATTGAACTTTGACACAAGAAGAGTAGTTGGATCAGGTGTAATTTTGTAATAATACTAATGCAGATCTTCTTCCATCCTGAGATGTATTCTTCTGATTTCTCCACTCCATTACATGAACTGATTGATAGCTGTGTTCAATCTGCACCAATTGACACCAGGAGAGCTTTGTATAAGGTGCTTTCTTTGAGCTCGGTAGACACACTAAGAATAGGGAGTGAAATGTTGATGGCATGACAGTGTATGAAATTCCACTATTTGCAGAATATAGTATTATCTGGTGGAACTACCATGTTTAAAGACTTCCACAAGAGACTCCAAAATAATATAAAGAAGATAGTAGATGAACGTGTTGCTGCAACCAATGCCCGTCATCACGTGGAGGTGAAAGTAAGTACAAACAATGCTTGATTCTCGAGCTCATACCATGGATAGTTCATTTTTTCTATATGTGTTTCAGTGTAAGCTTGTTGTAATCAGTAGTCTATATGTGACTGATTATGTATGTCTCATTTGTCTATTATTGTGATGCAGCCTGTTGAGGTCAACGTGGTCACCCATCCTATACAGAGCTATGCAGTTTGGTTCGGGGGTTCAGTAGCTGCATCTAACCCTGAATTCTTTGAGGTAACTGCACTTGACACTCCATTTCACATGCAGAAGTGAATAACAGTGCATATTTTTCTGCTATATTAACTGTTGTATGTCGGTAAAAGGGCAAGGTACAGCTGCAAGTCATTCAGTTCATGTCTGTACTGACAGTGCTATTTTTGATTGGGCTATACATGGAACTAAGTGTTTTCTGTTCTCCTTCAGTCCTGCCACACAAAGGAAGATTATGAGGAACATGGAGCAAGCATCTGCCGAACAAGCACAGTTTTCAAAGGAATGTACTGAAGTTTTCTGGTATCAGATTCATTTTTGTAGGAGCTCTACTAGGTTTCTCCAAATAGATTAGAGTCAAAATTGATTCTTTTTTTTGGGCTCGTCCCAACAATCACTAGGGCCATTAGATTGGTAGCTCAATATGTAGCTATCTCTGTTCTGTATCACATGTTTTGTATAGCCAGCACTCTTCCTGTTCCAGGTGCATATTTGTAGCCAGTTTCCGTCTTACACAGATTTGTTCCCCCTTGTATTCTCGTTTTCTTTATCCAGATAGACTTGCTGAAAGAGTTCTGTTCTCTATGGGGCCGTCTCCTGGGCACTATCATTTTTTTTGCTGGAATAGTTTTGTTATGTATGGCCATATGGTGCTGTGTCCGGAGCACTATTTTATTTTAGTTTTTGCTACCGAGACGTTCTTTCACTATACTTGATTAGAATGACACAAGTAATTGGAGAGTTTGGAGAGTGAAACCGAGTTTAAGTTGGAAAGCTCATCAAGAGTGAGATACAAGTAGTAGAAGGGACAAAGAAAAACACTTTTGCTATTTTGTAGCGGCTGATTTTTGATATGATATCGTTTTTTTAATGTTTGATTCCTCTCCATTCTTGAAACCAGGAAAAATATTTGTCATGTCCTAAAATTTCACTTATAGCAAAGAGTTAAATCTATGGTTAGTCACTGTACTTGCTTAGCAAGTTCAATACGATCATTGTATATCAGCAATACGAGTTTACGGTCACTTAACTTGCGCGAGGCCGTCACTCGCGGATGTGGCGAGTTGGACCCTTTGTCAGCCTCTCGTTATGTTTCATTTAAAAAAAACCTAAATCTACATTCCTATCATAGGCAAGTGACAAGGTGTTTGGCCCGGTGGTGACTGACTGGTGGGATCCACATGTCAACTCCTCTCTTTCTCCTCTCTCTCCCCTGTCCCTGTTCAACTCGACCCGCGCCTCCTTCCTGGCCTCCGTTGCCGCCCTCACCTCCATCCCCGGCCTGTGTGGATGTCCTCCCCTCCACCGCATCACGCTGCCCCGTCACTGCCTCTCTTCCCCATCGAGTCCCCTCCACACATGCCTTCCCATGGCTACCAAGAAGGGGAGGAGGGCCGGCGAAGCAGGGTGGGCGGCCAGAGCAGGTGAGGCGGATGGAGCAGAGAGGCGGCATACGTGCTGCAGGCTCACCAGATGGAAGGAGCAGGAAGTCCGGCGACCTTCGGTCCCTGCGTAGCGACGAACTCCTGGAAGAGGGTCACACGGACCTGGACTGTCGATTTCGGGAGCTGGCGGCTCGCACACGCGCGGGCCTCACTCGGGCGGCGGCGAGATCTGGCGACTCGGACGCAGGAAGGCATGATTGACGGCGGCGGTGAGAGCTGGCGCCTTGCACATGCGCGGGCCTGACAACGGGAGTTGGCAGCAATGCTGGCCCCGGTGTGCGCGTGTGATACTAGATCGATTAGCCCAGCTTCTGTACGTGTGCATCTCGCCGGAGGCTAGCTGTGCACGAGAAATTCAGGCTTCAAGGGTCACTAGGCGGGATGCATCCTGCATCAGCACACCAGTGCGTCATGCCATCCGGGTCGCGGACGCAGAAGGAGAGGGTGCCAAGGCGGAGCCCGCCGCTGTCGGATTTTCAGGGCCAGAGACATGCCGGGGTTGGGACCGAGCGGAGAGGAGGAAGGGGATGATGCTTTTGCAAAAAAATCCCTCCTATGTGTGGTTATTCTTTAGCTATGTGTTAGTTATCCTGACAGTAGGTCCGGCAGCTCGCACGTCAACAAATACATCTCTACTACACGCGCGGTAACCGCGAGTGATACCTTCACGCAAGTTAAGTGACCGTAAACTTATATTGCCGGTGTACAACGACCGTATTGAACTTGTTAAACAAGTACAATGATTAACCATGGATTTAACTCTATAGCAAACAAGGTCTTAAACGAAACTGAAAGACTAATTTTTTTGTAGGAGCTCTACTAAGTTGCTCCAAATAGAATAGAGTCCAAATTGATTCTTCTTTTGGGCTCGTCCCAACAATCACTAGGGCCATTAGATTGGTAGCTTAATATGTTTCAAAATATAAGATGTTTTAGTCTTGTGAAAGAAGTATATATAAATCTATTTTAATATCTAGGTTCACTTTAAACATAGATAAACCTACATACTAAAAGAGGGTTAGATACACTTTATTCACAAAGCTAAAACATTTTATATTTTAAAATGGAGGAAGTAGCTATCTTTGTTCTGTATCACATGTTTTGTATAGCCAGCACTCTTCCTGTTCAGGTGCATATTTGTAGCCAGTTTTCGTCTTACACAGATTTGTTCCCCTTGTATTCTCGTTTTCTTTATCAGATAGACTTGCTGAAAGAGTTCTCTTATGTACGGGGCTCGTCCGGAGTACTATTTTATTTTAATTTTTGCTACCGAGACGTTTTTTCACTACTCACTCCGTCCTAAAATAAGTGACTTAGATTTGACTAGGAATAACACAAGTAAATGAAGAGTTTGGAGAGTGAGACCGAGTTTAACCTGGAAAGCTCATATGATTCCTATAATTTAGTACTCCCCTCTGTTTCAAAATATACGATATTTTAGCTTTTCTGAAATGAACATATCTAGACATCTTTTATTGTATAGATTCAGAGTGAATTTACATATTAAAAGATGTCTAGAAACACTCGTTTCATAAAAGCTAAAACATTTTATATTATGAAACGGAGGGAGTAGAAGGAAGGACAAAGAAAAACACTTTCGCTGCTTTGTAGCGGCTGATTTTCAATACGATATCATTTTTTTAATGTTTGATTCCTCCCCTTTCTTGAAAGCAGGAAAAACATCTGCCATGTCCTAAAATTTCATTTATACCCCCACGTTTTAAATTGTAAGATGTTTTAGCATTTTTGTAAAACGCATGAACCTACATTAAAAGATGATGTAGCCCAACCTACGGTCATCACAACATCATGTACCGTGTCAAACTCGAACCTACACTAAAAGGTGATGTAGTCCAACCTACTGCCATCGCAACATCATGTACCATGTCAAGCTCGTCAACATACGCCATGTTGTCGTGGATATCAAAGGTGAATTATTCCTTCCTCTATGCATGTTGACTTCCTACACATTTGAATGACATACTACTTCATACCTCGTCTCGTGGATATGCTAAGCTAATGGCGAGGAGTACAGAAGCATGAGAGGGAGACGCAAGGGCACGTGTACTCAAGGCCGACAACATAGAAGCTTGGAAGAAAACGGAATAAGAAACAACAATCCCACTGCTAGGCTCGGTACACCAGCTCCCGGACCTATCCATTGGGTGCCAGTCCCGGTACATGTTGGGTTCGCAGCATAGAAAACAAAAAAATTCCTATGATAGGAACTATCGCCAAGATCTATCTATTAGATACAAGCAACGGGTGGATATACATCCATAGAGAACTTACCCTCGAAGACAACAAAGCTTTGTTAACGAGATGGAACTCATGGATGATGTAGTCGTACACTTGCCGATCTCAAGATCGTGATGAAGTCCAACAGGTCCGGCTCCAGCACGTCCATCAGATCCAGCTCCAGCAAGTCCATCGCCACCAAGTCCAGCACCGCAAAGCAGCGGTGCATCTGTGTTCGTACACACGTCCGGTACCCCGACAACCTCCATCCCTCGCTCCAGCAAAGCAGCGGAAGCAGCAACTCTTTCCAGATAAAGCCACCGGGAACATGTATCTCGCTAATCCGAGACCATGGGGAATAACTAGAGGGGGAGAGAGATCCTTCACGAGGAGGTGTGTGTTATGAGGAGGAGAGGGGGCCTTTTATAGGGAAGAGGGGGGGCAGCCAAGGGCCATGGCGTGGCAGCCATGGTGGTGCCCCCACCTCTTCCATCATTCATGTGGTGGATGCTCCACTCACACTTCCACTCACATGCATTAAATTTTCACCAAATTTAATGCAAGCTCTCATTAAATAAAACTATTTTATTTATTTTATTTAGAATTTTGTTAATTACTTTAATTAACAAACATTCACATAAAACCCCTGCAACATTTCAATATCACATGCAGAACCGGTTTCTGCAATTTCACCCGAAACAATTCCGGTTTCCATCGAAATGATTCCAGCGCTTTCTTAAATCTTTATCTGAAACATATTTGCTCTAAATGTTGTCGGTATTCCTTAAGTGTGTCACCCAACGGTTCACAAATAATGCAGACATGATCGAGACCCCTCTCCGATCAATAATCAGCAGCGGGACCTGGAGATCCGTACTGACTCCCACATATTCAACGATGACTCTTGTGATCGTGTGAACCTTTAATGTCGTACCTAAATCCCTTTGTCTCGCGATATATTACATGTCCGAGATTCGATCATCGGCATCCAAATACCTAGTTTGATCTCGTTACCGACATGCACTCTTTTCTCGTTCCCGTGATATAATATTCTAGTGATCACATTACTTGCTTGCAAGCTATCTTAATGTGATATCACCGAGAGAGCGCAGAGTATATCTATCCGTCATCGGGATGGATAAATCCCACTCTTGATCCATGAGCCTCAACATAACACCTTTGGAGTATCTGAACCCACCTTTATAGTCACCCTTTTACGGTGTGATGTTTGATGTTATCAAGTCACTCTTCCGATATTAGCAATTAACATGATCTCATGGTCTAAGGAATAAGATCACTTCGTCTGATGTTATAGCAATATAAACATAACGACTTTGATCGTAATGCTATACTTCGGATGAATGTTCATCACATCATTTTATAAATGCTGTGACCTCGTTATTAACAACATCCAATGTCCATGATCAGGAAACCTTAATCATCTTGTTAATCAACGAGCTAGTCTATAATAGAGGCATAACTAGGAACCTTTTATTTGTTTATTAAACACACATGTATGACGTTTCCAATCAATACAATTATAGCATGCAAAATAAACATTTATCATAAACAAGGAATAAGATAATAACCACTTTATTATTGCCTCTCGGGCATATTCCCTTCAGTCTCCCACTTGCACTAGAGTCAATAATCTAGTTTAAAAAACTTTGCGTATTGAACACCTATGGCTTTCTGGTGTTGCATATACGCGATTGCTAGTGGTTAACATAATCTCCGGATCTGATAGTTTCAGGTCCGTGTGTATTTGCATGTCTTTGTGTCTCTATGCATTACTCATTCTCAAATGAGATGACATTGTATAAATTTGGTCCTTTGGCGAGACCTTTAGTTCGTTTTGGTTAAAATATGTTGATATTATTGCCATACAATATATCTTCATAGTATTAGCCTACTTTGAACCACACCTAGTTTGATAACAAACTACTTAACACAAATGCCCTCCTTTGCTGCTACTATAGCAGTCATATACTTAGCCTTTTGTTGTAGTATCCGTCACAATGTCTCAACTTTGGAACTCATCCAAATTCATAATGGAACATCCTTTCCATTACATTGTGCCACCCATAGTCTAAAATGAGATAAATTTAATTTGTATCTTGTGACAAAACTAGTATCAATGTAACACTTTACAATGAACTACCTTCAACTATTTGTCACTTATACATGATATATTCTTAGTTCTTCCAAAGCTCATAAGAATATCTTTACTATCGTCCAATGATCATCTTATGAATCATTCTGGTATGTGCTCATAACATTTAGAGCATAGGACATATTTGGATATATACATATCATGGTATAATCGATCAAAATATTCATGTGATTTTACTCACCAAGTGTTGAAACACTTGAATCATGATACAATCCTTTCCATGCAGCAAGAACCTTTCTTGTTGTTTCCATATTGAACCCTTTCAATATCTCATATATGTACGTCTGGCATAACCATATTAGCGCATCAATCTATCCATATAGACATTGATGCCAAATATTCTGGTTTTGCCCAAGTCTTTCATCGAAATCTTATTTTAATGAAATTCTTAACTTGTGTCAATAAAAGGTACATCATTTCCAATCAACAATATGTACTCTGCATAATGTATTGGAAATTTGTCTCAGCGCTCCCACTTAATTTCTTGCAAATGCAAGCATCTTCATCATCTCCAATGAAATTAAACTCCTTTAACATTTTCATCATGGTGAAGATTCCAACTCCGCTATGCTCACTTCAACTATTGAAGTTTGCATGCCCTTTCAGCACCCTTTGAATTAACAAAACCCTTCAGACCGTGTCATGTACACGTCCTAGGTAACCATTCTATTAGAAGAACCTTGTTTTGTTTATTCAACTACCATATACCAAATTATATATAGTGGTTGCTACATTAATCCATCAAGACTAAATATCACTATGAAAGATCAAATCTTGTCATAGTCAACTCCTTGAACATTGCCGTAAACTTTTTTCCGACATGTCTACTATTTCATAGATGTTAAACATCCATGTCTATTTCTTTATAGATCCAAACACGACCGATAGGCTTCAAGCCTTTCCAGAGGGTCTTCCAAGTTCATAAACTTGATTTCTCGTGTATGGATACTATCACGGATTCTATGACTTCTTAGTCATTTTATGGAGTCAGGGCCCATCATCGCTTCTTTGCATGTAGTTGGTTCATCATTGTCAAAACAATAACGACTTCTGTTTCAAATCTTACTATTTGATTCTTACCGACCCACATGGTTCAATAGGAACTCTAATCTCCAAGATCACACCCTTTGTAATCATGGGAGCCATGAGCATTGTGGCCGCCACCGGGACACTTTCGGTAGCGCTACGCACTTTTTATATAGCTAAGGTTCAACAACCTTATCAAAGTTCTATTGTCCTCCCACTTAACTTTTCACGAAAAATTCCTTCTCAAGAAACTTGACGTTCCAAGCGACAAACTCTTTTGTCCTCGGTGTTATGGAGGAATTCCCAACAAATTCTTTGGGATAACCTACAAAGACGTGCTTATCCGACTTTGGTTGTAAACATTTTACTTATGCATAGCATACCAAAATTTAAGAAAAGACAATTCGGGTTTTATCCCAAACCATAACTCATATGGTGTCATTTTAACGGATCACGATGGCGCTCTTTTCAGTGTAAAAGTGGTAGTCTCTAAAGCTTTAATCCTTAAAATATAATGGTAGTTTTATAAATGACACCTTTTATCTTACCATGTCAAACAAGGTTTGATTTGATCTCTCGAACATACCATACTCATGTGGTTTATCGGGAAATGCAAATTCATGGAATAATTCCTGAAATCTTAGGTGTTTTGCTAAACCTGTAACTCAAATATCTTCCTTTATGATCAAATCATAAACTCTTTTATTTTCTTGTTACAATGATTTTTCACTTCATCTTGAAAGTCTTTGAACAATTTTCAAATGTTTCATACTTCTTCCTTATTAAGTAAATATGTAGATATATTCACTCAAATTTCTGGAGAAAACATATGAAGCAAAAAGATCCATCACATATGGCTACACATAATGGACTATATACATCAACATGCATAATATCCAATAAGTTAGTCATCCGTTCCTCTTTGGCCTATGAACAGAGTTTCAATTATCTCGAGGAAAGTTTCACAAGCGTCAATTGATCAAAATCAAAAGACTCCAAAAATCCATCAACATGGAGTTTCTTCATGTTTACTTTTCAATATAATTCAAACAACGATGTCACTTCATAAGTGATCTTCCAATCATTTGTCTTACGACATTTTAGCAATAATGTTTATGGATGTGATTTCTCCAACTAGACTTATAAAAGTTTATCCATCCTTTATGGAATACGGTAATTATTTGAACAACCATTGTTCTCGTTATACCGGAACAAAATAACAATTATTAAAACAAAATCTTGAAGGCTAGGTTTGACGACAACGAAAACACAATAACACTTTATTTGTTTTCGATGAACATCATCACTTATTCTCTTGCCAGTTACTTAGGCCGTTGTAGTTCATGAATTGTATTGTTCTGTATGACACTTCACACCAACCAATTTGGTATCCAATACCGGTATCCAATACCTCAGAACCACATTGTTTAACAAGCAAGAAATATAGCCATAACATGTATATCTTCTATATACCTAAGTTGGAGATCTCCAACCTTTTCTTTTCTACGAAATATTTTATAGATTCTCTTTCAACAATTCCTTTTCTTTTAAAAGAATCTATCAATATCAATAGTGGTGTCATTCACACATAGTACAAAGTATATATAGTCAAATACTAATACCTTTGGACTTGCACTTTGAAGTGGATCACCATCATCAAATGTTTGGTGTTCTTTCAAAAATCCATTCTTTAGTAATCTATTAGTGTAGTAAACATTTTACTTACATCTTCTATTTATCCTTATCATAAAAACTTTCATGATCAAGCTACTATAGCCTATAAGGAAGAATCGTGAGTATAATGTTAGTTCCCAAAACCTTTTGGGAGATCCGGATGCCTAGCATCTCCATCCTTCACGAATTCTCATATAATATGAGAACATGTATTTTGCTAAATTATACTCTATCATAATGCAATCAAAAACATTGTTTCAGATATCACAATATCTTCCACACATGATGGTTTCTGAAACAAATTTTCAGCTCCTAGATAATCTTGATATTAAAACAACTTTTGAATATCAATAATCATGGAGGCAAACATGATACTTTAGATACTAACATTGGAATTCTTACTCTTGATTTAATACTACTTATTAAACTTCATGGAGTAAAAAGAGTTTGCTGAAAGTTTGCAATAGGACTTCTAAACTTTAAATTGACATTCAAAACAATACGATACCAGTTCGTAAAGTAAATATCCAGAATTCTATAGTTCTATTATCTCAATTAAAACTAAGCATAAGGTACTGAACAGATGCCAATGACTACAACAAATTATGCAAATTCACTTTGATTTATTTATGACAAATTGAGTTTGACTAATCCAAATTAGAAATGAACTCCCACTCAAAAACGACATCCCTCGTGCCTTTTTAGTGATTACATGAACCAAATCCACTACACCAAGTCCGATCATCACGCGAGTCGGTGTAGCTTCAAAGGCGAGCATCAATATGGGCATCACATCAACTATATGACTCATGCTTAACCTTTCGGTCCGTGTTCCGAGGCCATGTCTGTACATGCTAGGCTCGCCAAGTAAGAACCTTAGTATTCGCGTGTGTAAAACTGTCTTACACCTGTTGTATGAAAGCGTAGAGTCGAGTACACCCGATCATCACGTGATGTCTCGAAACACGATCCATAGAACGGTGCATACTTAAGGAAGAATATATTTTATCTTGATATTTAAATGAGGGATCATCTTATAATGCTACTAAAACACCAAACTAGAAATATAAGATGCAAACATCATATGTGTAAAGTGGAATGATATGGTCCATGCATTTGATCACCATCATATGCATCGTGGTATGATCTCTATCATTCCTTTGTGTGTAAGGCCAAGGTCTACGGAACTTACACGTTAAGTATGTTGTAAAGGTATCTACCATACATCAACTTACAACATTATCATATCATGACACTAGCCCAGCAACAATCTAAACTAGACGCCTCTAATTTATCCATTGCAAGTTTTACGTGGCTTAGGGCTTTTGGAGATAGAACCAGTCTTACCTATGAACATGGAACCACAACGATGATAACTAAGTTATTAGCAACTCATTGTAAATCAGATATTGACTATAGTAGGAGAGACAAACACCCGCTAGCCACTTATGCAAAACTAGTTGCATGTCAGTCGTGGAACCGATCTCATGTGCGATGACATGTAAGGTTGGTCCGGGCCGCTTCATCCCACTATGCCACCAATATCCAAAATACATGAAAGATGCAATAACATGATCATCATCGCCCACATATAAACATATGTGTACTACCCGTGCAAAGCACCTACGCATAGATCAGACTCCGATACCACTGTTGGGTTCGTAGCATAGAAAACAAAAAATTTCCTACGATCGGAACTATCACCAAGATCTATCTATTAGATACAAGCAACGGGTGGATATACATCCATACAGAACTTACCCTCGAAGACAACAAAGCTTTGTTAACAAGATGGAACTCGTGGATGATGTAGTCGTACACTTGCCGATCTCAAGGTCGTGATGAAGTCCACCAGTTCTGGCTCCAGCACGTCCATCAGATCCAGCTCCAGCAAGTCCAGCACCACCAAGTCCAGCACCACAAAGCAGCGGTGCATCCATGATCGCACACACGTCTGGTACCCCGACAACCTCCATCCCTCGCTCCAGCAAAGCAGCGGAAGCAGAAACTCCTTTCCATATAAAGCCACTGAGAACATGTATCTCGCTAATCCGAGACCATGGGGAATAACTAGAGGGGAAGAGAGATCCTTCACGAGGAGGTGTGTGTTGTGAGGAGGAGAGGGGGGCCTTTTATAGGGAAGAGGGGGCAGCCAAGGGCCATGGCGTGGCAGCCATGGTGGTGCCCCCACCTCTTCCATCATTCATGTGGTGGATGCTCCACTCACATAAATATGCCTCCACTCACACTTCCACTCACATGCATTAAATTTTCACCAAATTTAATGCAAGCTCTCATTAAATAAAACTATTTTATTTATTTTATTCAAAATTTTGTTAATTACTTTAATGAACAAATATTCACATAAAACCCCTGCAACATTTCAATATCACATGCAGAACCAGTTTCTGCAATTTCACCCGAAACAATTCCGGTTTCCATCGAAATGATTCTAGCACTTTCTTAAATCTTTATATGAAACATATTTGCTCCAAATGGTATCGGTATCCCTTAAGTGTGTCACCCTACGGTTCGCAAATAATGCAGACTTGATCAAGACCCCTCTCCGATCAATAATCAGCAGCGGGACCTGGAGATCCGTACTGACTCCCACATATTCAACGATGACTCTTGTGATCGTGTGAACCTTTAACATCGTGACTAAATCCCTTTGTCTCGCGATATATTACATGTCCGAGATTCGATCATCGGCATCCAAATACCTAGTTTGATCTTGTTACCAACATGCACTCTTTTCTCGTTCCCGTGATATAACATTCTAGTGATCACTTTACTTGCTTGTAAGCTATCTTAATGTGATATCACCGAGAGGGCCCAGAGTATATCTATCCGTCATCGGGATGGACAAATCCCACTCTTGATCCATGAGCCTCAACATAACACCTTCGGAGTATCTGAACCCAACTTTATAGTCACCCTTTTACGGTGTGACGTTTGATGTTATCAAGTCACTCTTCCGATGTTAGCAATTAACATGATCTCATGGTATAAGGAGTAAGATTACTTCGTATGATGTTATAACAATATAAACATAATGACTTTGATCGTAATGTGATGGCTCAGTGTTGATGTAGAGCTCGTTGGGAACCCCAAGAGGAAGGTATGATGAGCACAACAACAAGTTTCCCTCAGTTATGAAACCAAGGTTTAATTGAACAAGTAGGATCAAGGAAACACCCCAAAGGTGTTGCTAGCTGAGCCTTGGCAGGGCGCACTACCGGTGCTAGTAGCAACGTGGAGACCCGCACAACACAACCACAGAACTCTGTCCCCAACTTGCGATGAGGTTGTCAATCTCACCATGTTTTGCTGAAAACAAAGGATTAAACGTATTGAATGGAAAGAAGTAATAGTTTGAAGAAAGTAAACACAAAGCAGTAAACAGTTTGTAGATTGTATGTAAAAGAAAAGGACCGGGATCCATAGTTCACTAGAGGTGGCTCTCCTTAAGATAGATAACATGCTGGGTGAACAAATTACAGCAGGGCAATTGACAAACATCGAGAAAGCAATACATGCATATACTAATCATGTTGACTCCTTTGGAACTTGATTGGGCATTACAACATTATACATATACCTCCATCCAACTACATCTATGACTAATAATCCACCTTCAGGTTATCATCCGAACCCCCTCCAGTATTAAGTTGCAAGCAACATATTATTGCTTTACGAATTGTGTGTAATCTAAACAATACGATTGTTCTATGAACAAAGGATTGTTGTTTTCTCCCTAGTAGCAACAACACATCTAGTACCTTAGAGATTTCTGTCACTTCCCTAGATTACCAGAGGCATGAACCCACTATCGAGCATAAATACTAACTCTTGGAGTTGCTAGCATCTACTTGGCCAAGATAGCTACTAACAACGGAAAGAATGCAAGATCACAAATAACAAAGACATGATAGAATCAATAATCAATCTGAAATAGCATCTCAATATCCATCGGATCCCCGCAAACACAACATGTAGAATTACAAATAGATGATCTTGATCATGAACGGAGCTCACAAGATCTAGACATGAAAGCACAAAGGAGGAGAACCGGCCATCTAGCTACTATATGGATCCGTAGTCCAAGGATGAACTACTCATGCATCACACCGGAGGCTTGCATGGTGATGAAGAAGGCCTCCAGGGTGAATTCCCCTCTCTGGCAGGGTGCCGGGAAGAGCTTTAGATCCCTCCTGATCTAGGGATGGAGATGACGGTGGCTACAGAATCTTTCGTGGATTTTTGATCGGGTACTTAGGGTTTTCGTCTCGAGGGCATCTTATAGTCGGAAGGGGAGGCCGAGGGTGCGAGGGCTGAGACCACCCTAGCGGGCTAGGCTAGGCATGACCGGCCAGTTGTGGTGGACCCCTGGCCCCTCTCCGTCTCGTATTCTGGCATCTGATGACTTCCGGAAAAATAGGCACTTTGACTTTTGTCCCGTCCAATTCCGAGAATATTCATTTTCTGACTTTCCTGGAACCAAAGACAGCAGAAAACAGGCAGCTGGCACTGTGGCTCTTGTTAATAGGTTAGTACAAGAAATCATATGAAAAGTACTCCAAAGTGTGGACAAAACACAAGAAAGTAGATAAAACCAAGCATGGAACATCAAAAAATATAAATACATTTGCAATGTATCAACATCTCCAAGCTTAACTCCTGCTCGTCCTCGAGTAGGTAAGTGATAAAAAGAAAGAATAATTTTTGAGGTGACATGCACCATCAAAGACTTGATCAAAGTATTTGTAAAACATTCAAAGCTGGGATCATAGTACTTCAATCATAACATGAAAGACAAAGTTCTAGCAATAAGACAAAGAAACTATGATGCAACATGAAAATGCTCAAACAAAATATTCATGAATAACAATGCTTTGCAAGACGTTTGTTTGTTTCACATAAAGAAAACATAGCATAATAGTATTCAGCTTGTCCCTCATAGAGTAGCAAATATAAATGCATAGGAAATCTTCAAAGTTCATAAGAGGGACTAGATACAAATAGTTTAAAACAAGCAATATCAAATTATGCATCAATCAACTAGTCTTGGGACAATGCACATAGAACTAAGAATGGCCACTATGCTCTCAAAGTAGGTGCATAAAGGTAGAAGGTGGAGACTCAATATAATGGTGGAAGAAAGGCCTTCATAGAAGGAAGTAGGGATTCAAGTCTCATAAAGAGCTTCCAAAAATTATGGTACTTATAGCTTTCAGCTCTCATTGCCCCTATCATAAGCATCTTTAAGGTGATTAAGGTTAAAGTGACACAACTAAGAGGATATGCTTAACAAGTTATAAACTGAAATCTCATGCCCCTTACGAAGACCTCATGCTACTCAACTTTAGTCACGAGTAAGCTCTTGTCATTGTAAGTACATGTGTATCATAAAGAACCGCCAACGGGGTACCCCTTGCACATGATACAGGAGCTATCCCATAATCAAAATGATAAGGCAAGCAGACAATGAGCATCTCAATGATCTTTTTATTTGCTATTTGCATAGGTTTTTATTGAGGATGCTTCATAGAGTGCTCATTATGGTGATGCTGCAAGTTTCCACCATGATTAGGCATGGCTTAGGCTAGCGTCCCAAGCATTTCTCTAACACACATACAAACTCCATGTCTTACAAGTTCCACTTTTATTTCACACCGCCGGGATCCATTAGCAAAAGAACATGATATCAACGGGGTACAAAGTACAGGTGCAATGTTGAAAGCGTTCCCCATGATACATGGTTCTGCTAATTTCAACTTATAAAGTGCAAGCATATACGCAACAAAGAAGGACCCAATAGTTCAAGTTTATTAGATGCAAAAAAGTAAAGTGTGCCATCAAGTTCGTGAGAGCTTTAATCATTAGTTTTCTCATAACAAGTTTAATTTGGAAGGTAAACAAAAGCATGAATATACTTGGAATAACATAAGCTAGTGGGTAGGTATGGTGGAATCTTTGGAATAACTTGGTTTAGGGAGTTGGATGCATGAGTGGAACTCATACTTGGTTGTGGAGGCTAGCAAAAGACTGTGAGCGACAAACTAAGAGAGCAATAATGGCCCTAATCATGAAGAGCGACAAAACATCATTGATCAAAGCATAAAGTGATACTACAAGTTGAAAACTAAATGATCATAAAGGCTATGGTGACTTGAGATAGTCATAACATGGTGTGAGCATGCGCTAAGTCAACCCAAATAAAGCATCAAAGGAGAATACCACTATACTATGCTTTAATATGCTAAAACAACGCATGATTCATCCAAGGCACATTAAGCAATCTCAATTGTTTATAACAAGTCATGCTACAGCAAAGAATACTAAGCATAAAGCCAAAACAATATCAAGCATGGCATGACAAAGCATAGGCCACAGTCAAAAACAAGCTCTTTTTACCACATAAGCATGAACTTTCCTACTCTTTTCCAAACCAAACCAAACTATTTGTAAACCAATGTATGAAAGAGGGGGTCCAACCAATTTATTCAGAAAACTAATCAAACCAAGCAAACGAAAAACGAAAATGAAAACGAAAAAGAAGACGCTCCAAGAACAACACAACTGTGCATGAAACAATAAAAATGAAGCGTTTGAAAGAAACCTGGGATTTTTATTGATAAAGAAGGGGATGCCTTGGGCATCCCCAAGCTTTGACGCTTGTACTTCTTGGATATTTCTTGGGGTGACACGCGTGGCATCCCCAAGCTAGAGCTTTAATCCATCCTTCATCTCATTACTCATTCCTTCCATATACCTGAAAATTTTCCTTCATACAAAACTTCACACAATCTTTATTAGCAACATTAGTGCACTCAAGATAAATAAGTCTTAAGGTTCAGTTCTAACACCAAATAAACTTACATTAGAACACTAGATATTGTATCACTTCCCTCAAAAATCTCAATTCCCCAAAAGAACTCAAAAAGGAACCAACAAGAAGCAAATGCAGAAAATGGCAGAAATCTGTCAAAACAGACCAGCAGATAAAGACGATTTTTTTTGAAGACCTTATGTTACTCAAATCAAAAAGTGTTGAACTAATGAAAGTTAGATAACAACCTGGGGCAGAAACAAAAAAATTCACGCCTCAAAAAGACGTCCAGAGATTTTACACGAATTTTTACGGTGAAGCACAGAAATCTGTTTCAGGACAGCAACTTTCCCAACCATTACTTCTCTCTCATTAGGGGTTACTCTTGGTACAAAAAGCAAATAAAAAGGATAAAGAGCTTTTATTAATGATGTAATAACTTCCAAGACTCATCTAAAACTTTTGGGTTATCTCCCAATAAGTACTTTTCTTTAACGCCTTTAAGTTAGGCATAAGAAGCAAGAAAAAGAATCAAGTGTTCTCAAATGAAGAAGCATTAAGACCAAATTTTGTTTTCATAGGAGAAGCAAAAGAAATCTTCTCTCTCTTCTTAGGGAAGTGTTCTATATCTTTCTTGAGTGGGAGTTGATATTTAATGGTGCCTTCTTTCATATCAATAATGGCACCAACAGTTCTAAGAAAAGGTCTTCCCAAAGTAATAGGACAAGAAGCATTGCATTCAACATCCAAAACATAGAAATTAACGGGGACATAAGCATTGTTAACCATAATAAGAACATCATTAAGACTCCCCATGAGTTTCTTTTTAGCATTATCATCAAGTGGGACATTCAAATAACAATCTTCAAGTGGAGGCAAATCAAGCATATCATAAATCCTTCTAGGCATAATATAAACACTATTATCAAGATCACATAAAGCTTTGAAATCAAAGTCATTCACTTTCATATTAATGATGGGTTCCCAACCATCTTCTTGTTTTATAGGAATAGAAGCTTTATGTTTCATCTTTTCTTCTTTAATCTTTATAAGAGCATTAGTAATGTGTTTTGTAAAGGCCATGTTCATAGCACTAGCATTAGGACTTTTAGCAAGCTTTTGTAGGAACTTAATAACTTCAGAGATATTGCAACCATCAAGATCAAATTTTTTTTATCATCTAGAGTAGTAGAACTATTACTAGCCTCAAGACTAGTGGTGGTGATAGTAGAAACACTAATGTTTCTAGCAATTTCATCTTCTCTTTTCCACTTAGCATGTAATTCAGCTAATAGTCTAACATTTTCATCAATTCTTACTTGTGTAGCATTAGTAGCTGCAAAGGGATTATCATTAGTTTCAGGTTTAGCAGCCATTTTATTCAAAGAAGATTGAGCTTCAGCCAAAGATGTTATATTTCTTTCAGCATTAGAGAGTTTTTCCTCAATAGTTTTATTGAAAGCAGTTTGTTTACTAATAAAGTCTTTAAGCATAACTTCAAGTTTAGAGGGTCCACTCCTATTATTGTTGTAAGAATTTCCATAAGAATTACCATTGTTGGGAGGATATGGCTTATAATTGTTTTACCAAAATTACTCCTATAAGCATTATTGCCAAAATTATTATTTCTTATGAAGTTCACATCAACTTTCTCTTCTTGAGCAACCAAAGAGGCTAAAGGAACATTATTTGGATCAATATGGGTTTTCCCATTCACAAGCATAGACATAATAATATCAATCTTATCACTCAAGGAGGAGGTTTCCTCAACAGAATTTACCTTCCTACCTTGTGGAGCTCTCTCAGTATGCCATTCAGAATAATTAACCATCATATTGTCCAGAAGTTTTGTTGCAGCACCCAAAGTGATGGTCATAAAGGTACCTCCAGCAGCAAAGTCCAATAGGTTCCTTGAAGAGTAGTTCAATCCAAGCAGTCAGTCCATGAGTGGGACAATTCTTTACCAAAGATTTCATTCTTTCCCAAGCTTGAGGAACATGTTCATTATCAGATTGTTTAAACTTCATTATTTCACTTCTCATAGATATAATCTTAGCAGGAGGATAGTATTTTCCAATAAAAGCATCTTTGCACTTAGTCCAAGAATCAATACTATTCCTAGTTAAGGAATTCGACCATTCTTTAGATTTTCCTCTCAAAGAGAAAGGAAACAATTTCAGCTTAATAATATCATCATCTACATCCCTATGCTTTTGCATCTCACAAAGTTCAACAAAGTTATTTAGATGGGCAGTAGCATCTTCATTACCAATACCAGAAAATTGTTCTCTCATAACAAGATTGAGCAAAGCAGGTTTTATCTCAAAGAAAGTATCTTCAGGCACAGGTGGAGCAATATGTGTGCTCATAAAATCATTGTTGTTGGTGCTAGTGAAGTCACACAACTTAGTGTTTTCAAGAGTAGTCATTTTTTGTGTTTTCAAATAAGAAAGCAAACTAGTTAAACTATTTTTTTTGTGTTTTTGATAAAGAAGCAAGCAAACAAAACAAAAAGAAACTAAGCAAAACAAAAATAACAAAGTAAAGAGATTGGTTATGAGGGACTCCCCTTGTGAAGGTGTCCTTGACTCCCCGGCAACGGCGCCAGAAAAATGCTTGATGGCTCAGTGTTGATGTAGAGCTCGTTGGGAACCCCAAGAGGAAGGTATGATGAGCACAACAACAAGTTTCCCTCAGTTATGAAACCAAGGTTTAATTGAACCAGTAGGAGCAAGGAAACACCCCAAAGGTGTTGCTAGCTGAGCCTTGGCAGGGCGCACTACCGGTGCTAGTAGCAACGTGGAGACCTACACAACACAACCACAGAACTTTGTCCCCAACTTGCGATGAGGTTGTCAATCTCACTGTGTTTTGCTGAAAACAAAGGATTAAACGTATCGAATGGAAAGAAGTAATAGTTTGCAGAAAGTAAACACAAAGTAGTAAACAGTTTGTAGATTGTATGTAAAAGAAAAGGACCGGGATCCATAGTTCACTAGAGGTGGCTCTCCTTAAGATAGATAACATGCTGGGTGAACAAATTACAACGGGGAAATTGATAAACATCGAGAAAGCAATACATGCATATACTAATCATCTTGACTCCTGTCAACACCCGGATTTTTAATCCCAGATGCCTGTTATGCCATACCTCGCAATCCCAGGATTACCATTTTTGCGAGACATAACAGATTGGATATCACAGTACATCATCCATTACAAACCATACATAAGGTTTTACACAAATAAGGATCTCATGATCCAGTCTTTAATACAACAAGCAGCGGAAATAAACGATAGCGTAGTGGTGGGGTCCATCTTTAGAGGCACAAGCAATGCCGAAGGCGAGATAGTCCTAGTTATCATAGCAATCCGGCGACCATCATCTTGATAATCTCCTTCATAGTCTGGCCATGATAATAGCCAGGGACAAAAGCCATGAGTACTCTTTAAGTACTCGCAAACTACTACTAGCAAGGGTTATAAGTCTAAGTTAAAGTACGGAATTTAAAGAATAACTATCAAGTTAAGTTTGAAACCTAAGCTGAGTTCTGAAACAAGAAAAGATAAAATAAAAGTCTAGAATCACTTAAGTTGGGAAGCTATTTTCATCTACACAACCCTGTTGTGGTCAAGTCAAGGTTCATCATTCATTTCAAGTCGTTTAGAAAACATCTGACAACGAAACAGTATGGCCACTCCAACTGTCCATAATCATGACGACTATTCGAATAGTTTGACACTCTGCAGAGGTGGTACACTTTCACCACAAGATTCGATACATCTGTCAGGGATAACCCTGAATCATCATACTTGGTATGCAGATAATCAAACATAACCTTCCCTTTACACACCCTAGTACAAGCACCTCTCCTATGAGCATGGCCTCCCAACCATGACCATCAGTCATCTTGGGCACTGCATAGGTGGACAACATTGAGAGGTAGCCTCAGCTCAAACCTCTCCCGTGAGGGAACTAATACTAATGCATATAAATTTCTAGCTAAGCCTTACCCAATTCAGGTAATGTGGTTGTACGGTAAATTTGGAATGGTATCGCATCCGAATCCAACCATCAGTTTTATAAAAGGGTTAAGGCTCATGCCTCATCATTTTCATCATCATAAACCAGTTGTGTTTCTAAACACATGTCAAAACATCTCAATAGAATGACTCATCATTCCAAGGTTTTCATAATTCATTTTCACCAAGTGTTCCCATCTAAAATGGCTCAAGTTTGATCTATTCTAAAACACTAGGTTAAGAGTGTTCACTAAGGTGGGAAGGTGGGATCAATCTCATGCCATAGAATGACATCTAAGGGTTTCTAATTAGGTCAAGTTTTATACTCTTTATGCTACCTTCAAAAATTAATTAAAGAACTTTGCGTAAACTAAGGGGGTGTGATCAAAGTATGCTTAAGGCATCTTTACTAAACTATCTAGTTTTATTCTAGCTTGCTACAATAGCTTACTAAAGCATGTTTGCAAGGGTTAGCTTGCCACTAATAGCTTGCCTTGGTTGGTGCAGTGGTTGAAGTTGTCTTCTTCTTCTTCTTCTTGGTAGAACTCCTCCTCCTCGAAGGCTTGGTCGGTACTAGCGTCTAGAAATACATAGGGAGTGCACAATCACCAAGCAATACTTAACTTAGGCTAAGTAGTATTCTAAACCACACAATTGATGATCTATTATCATCCCAAACATCACAAGTTTTAATTCAATAGTTTCAACCTTTTTATTTTGGAGAAGTAATTTCTACTCATTGAAATAATAACTAAGATTTAATATTCACCACCAAAATATGGGATCATGTGGACACATGTCCTCACCACATATTCTAACATGTGGGAATGAGATTTAAAGGTTGGATCAATATTACTTTGGTTTAAGTTTATTATTTAATGATTTAAAGTGACTAGAAATGCCTATATAGCATTATTTTGGTACTAGTCCAAAGTCACTGCCTGTAAACCTTAATATTATTACATATTTAGATAGATATGATGAAATGTGATTTTTGAGAGTTGGAATCAACTCAAAAGCTAACTTGGTTGATTTTACAAAAATGTTTCAAGTTGCAAAAGCTTATGTCTCCTTATTTTTATTAGGAGAAATCTATAACTCCAAATGAATTAAATCCAACGGGCTTGGATAGAACATTTCAATACCTTCCAGACAAAATTAGTTTCATGTAATTTGGATTTGTCAAACTCACAGAATTGAATTTTGAAACACTGGACAGAAACTATATTCTAACTAAAAAGAAAAACCTAGATTTGAAACTACGGGCTTTGCTGAAAAGAAATGGGCCCGGTGGTGAGTCAAGGCACTGTGGCTCGGCTGACAGGGGTCCCACTGGTCATGGCACTTAAAACGCCGCAATGATACCATGTGGGTCGTGCGATTAGAGGCTAGATCTCTGGTGAGGGTCGTCGCCGACGACAGACGGGTCGCCGAGCTCGAACCCTAAGCGGCTCGGTGGGGTCTCTGAGGCGTGCAGGGCTCCAATGAGGCGGCGATCTTGCAAACAAAGTGGAAGACGAGGCGAGGCGTGGTCGCGGCGGAGCTTGGGGTGGCCGGAATCAACGACACCCTTCTTCTCCAGAGGCGGCGGCTCCGGCTCCAATTCCGGCGAGCTGCTGCTCCACTTGCTCCGGCGAGGGGTGGGTGAGGTTCAGAGAGGTGAGGGGAGTGGAATGGTGTGAGTCTTTGGTGCTAGGGAGTGCTTCTTTTATAGGCTCGACGATGAGACCGAGCGGGATAGGCGGTCGACGGTGGAGACATGGCTACGGCGAGCTAGCGGCATGGCTGGAGATGGCGATCGATGGGCGGTCCCCTGGCTGTGCTCTAGCGCTTCAATGCGGCCGTAGGGGCGGTGGCATGCGGTCGGGGTGAGGTGGCGCTCTGCGCGGCCGAAGCGGCTGTATCCACAGCGAGCGGTGGCTGTGGGGCTTTGGGCGGCGAACGGAGGTGTCTGGGGTGTTCTCTAGGTCGAGGCGGAGCGGTGGGCGCGGGCTGGTGTCGAGTGGTGGCTTGTGCACGCGGGGGCAGTGCGCGCTCTGCGGGCGGCGTCGGCATGGTTCGGTGGCACTGGGCGCGGTTTCTCCTCGGTGGTCCACGACTGCTCTTGGCTCGGGCAAGGGACAGAGAGGGGCGGTGCGGCGTTGGCTACCTCCTAGACATGGCGAGGGAAGGGGGAGTGGTCTACTACGGCGGTTGCAAGGTTGGCCGGCAAGGATGGTGCTCGGCATGGCATGGCATTGCCACTAGGGCGTAGGGGATGGGCTGCAATTGGCATGGTTTGATCAAAGGGGTTCAGAGAGATTAAATGGAGATCAAATGGGGGCAAAACCCTGTTCCAAACAGTGAGCTAGGATTAGAGGTATGATTCTGCCTGCCAAGTGTTTGATGAAATGGCCGCAAGAGAAAAAGTTTTGAATTTTGAGTTCAAAATTTTTGAGTGATCTCCACTAGTGCTAGGTAGTCTCTGGTTGCAAGGGTTTTGAAAATGGAGCTCAAATACATGGTTTTTGAAATAGGGGTGATCTATGCATATGCATTAGATTCAATTTTGAACTGCCATTTAAAATAGTTTCCAGAATGTTTTTAGAAGATCAAAAGGTAGGCCTTGGTACCTCATTATGTGTACTAGCAAGGGGTGCAAAGATCAAGAATTGTTTCTGTTAAGAATGGAGTACTAGGAATAGCCAAAGTAGGCATGAGAGTTAAATTTGTCCAAATGACCATTCCTTCATTTTAATTCTTTTTGATTTGATTTCTTTTAGGAAAAGTTTGGGAATGATGTAGATGATGTTTAAATCACCTAAGAAACATTTTAGAAGCAAAGGATCACACAATCATGGCAATTCCAAACAATTCTTATTTTAAATGCATACATATATGAATGCTTTCATTTTTAAATATGGAAAAGTTTTTGTTAATCTTAAATTTGGATGATTTGATCTTTGATACACTTGGATTGAAGTTTTGGGCTGTTACAACTTCTTTGGAACTCGATTGGGAATTACAACATTATACATAGACCACCATCCAACTATATCTATGACTAATAATCCACCTTCAGGTTATCATCCGAACCCCCTCCAGTATTAAGTTGCAAGCAACAGATTATTGCTTTACGAATTGCGTGTAATGTAAACAATACGATTGTTCTATGACAAAAGGATTATTGTTTTCTCCCTAGTAGCAACAACACATCTAGTACTTTAGAGATTTCTGTCACTTCCCTAGATTATCAGAGGCATGAACCCACTATCGAGCATAAATACTAACTCTTGAAGTTGCTAGCATCTACTTGGCCAAGATAGCTACTAACAACAGAAAACATGCAAGATCACAAATAACAAAGACATGATAGAATCAATAATCAATCTAAAATAGCATCTCAATATCCATCGGATCCCCGCAAACACAACATGCATAATTATAAATAGATGATCTTGACATGAACGAAGCTCACAAGATCTAGACATGAAAGCACAAAGGAGGAGAACCGGCCATCTAGCTACTACATGGATCCGTAGTCCAAGGATGAACTACTCACGCATCACACCGGAGGCTTGCATGGTGATGAAGAAGGCCTCCAGGGTGAATTCCCCTCTCCGGCAGGGTGCCGGGAAGAGCTTCAGATCCCTCCCGATCTAGGGATGGAGATGATGGCGGCTACAGACTCTTTCGTGGATTTTTGATCGGATACTTAGGGTTTTCGTTCCGAGGGCATCTTATAGTCGGAAGGGGAGGCCGAGGGGGTGCCGGAGGCAGCCAGACCACCCCCTGGCGCGGGCCAGGCTGGGCCGCGCGGCCAGGTGGTGTGGTGGCCCCTGGCCCCTCTCCGTCTCGTATTCTGGCATATGATGACTTCCGGAAAAATAGGTACTTTGGCTTTTGTCCCGTCCAATTCTGAGAATATTCATTTTCTGACTTTCCTGGAACCAAAAATAGCAGAAAATAGGCAGCTGGCACTGTGGCTCTTGTTAATAGGTTAGTCCAAGAAATCATATGAAAAGTACTCTAAAGTGTGGATAAAACACAAGAAAGTGGATAAAACCAAGCATGGAACATAAAAAATTATAGATACATTTGCAATGTATCATAATGCTATACTTCGGATGAATGTTCATCACATCATTTCATAAATGCCGCGACCTCGTTGTTAACAACATCTAATGTCAGGAAACCTTGATTGTCTTGTTAACCAACAAGCTAGTCTATAAGAGGCATAACTAGGAACCTTTTATTTGTTTATTAAACACACATGTATTAACGTTTCCAATCAATACAATTATGGCATGTAAAATAAACATTTATCATAAACAAGAAATAAGATAATAACCACTTTATTATTGTCTCTCGGGTATATTCCCTTCAGTACACCGGATCCATCTCGGTCCCTAGCCCGGTACAACTAGACCCTCGACTCGCCTGGTTGTACCATCGAATCTATACCGAATGAACGTACTGACTCATCATGGTCCCCGGCCCGGTCTGAATTGGGCCATCTGGTATGTGGCCGGGTTTGATCCCGATTGAAGCGGTTTGGATTACATGTGTACAGATTCGGGTTTGATGTCCAGAAATATTCCACAAACTTAGTCATTCGACCGTTGTATAAATAGTCTCATATGGCTTAGTTATTAGGGTTAGACAAAGCTAAGATGATGATATAGAGCTTTGCTCTCATACCTCTCATGGTGGGGAAGATCCATTCATGGATAACAAGACCTTCGTATTTAATCTAGGAGATGTATAAGGCACCCTCAAGTACTTGGATATTTGTAATTATACGCTCTATTGGGTTGATCTCTCACTTTAAATTTCTATCAATTGCAATAATTTAGATCTCTATCTTTGTGTCTCTTTCAAGTGGATTCTATTGGGTTGGTGATTTGAACCAACGAGAGCAACCATATTTGAGCATGGTGTGCGTTTGTATCTTCGATTTCCACTCGTGTGTTCGTCGTATTCTTCGTCTTCTCTCCAAATCCTCTCGAATCTATGAAGTTCGGGCCATATTTTACTTTACACGAAAAGATATCTAGATATATGTATTTTAGAAAAAGTTAAAACATCTTACTTTTAAAACGGATGGAGTAGCAAGTTTGGTCTTAAACGATACTATAGCAAATTGAAAATCAACTCGATGCTGAGTTTCCAGATCCTTCAGAAGACGTCGCCTTCGCCATCTTGGGCCACAGTCAGCCAATGCTACCCAATCATGTCCACTTGCATTCGCCCGTTTCTTAGAATTGGGCCTTGCTTGGCCCACTCTATTGCTCGTTGCTTCTCCCCCGAAATCCCCCAACAATCCGGCGGCGGCCACTTCGTCTTCGTCCCAAACCACAACAGAGCTCCAACCGCCGAATGGAGTCGAGCTCCGATGACGGGAGCAGCAGCAGCAGCTGTGACGCCGTGCGCTTGCGCTTGCGATTGCGCTCACTCCTTGGTAAACTAATAGCCCTCTGCTCGAACTCATCGCGAGCGATCTGTATAGCTCTCGATCTGCGACAAACGAAATTAGGGTAGTAGCAGTGCGAACATTTTTTTTTTCTTTTCTAGATCGCCGCGTTGTCTAGTTCTTCGTTTGAGAATCCCCATTGTTTAGTTCAGTCTGCGAAATGTACCTAGGTTGTTCTTGATACGTGATGGAATGTTTTCCCGAGAACATTATCTGTAACGGAATGTTCCTGCTGATACGAGGGGATTTATCCCTCCTTTCCCTAACAAACTGTTGATATGGTGGAATATGGGTTAATAACGTTTTCTCTTACATGGATGGATTGTAGGTAATGGAAAGAACAAGCCTGCACCGAGGCGTAGGTCGAGAGTGACTGCTGATTTCGGGTATCATTCAGGTTCTTCCCGTGGCAGGGCAACCACCCTGCCTCGCTTCCAGGGGAGGCTCGAAAAGGATTCCAGTGAGCAGCTTGGGGAAGCTTGGGCCAAGTTCTTCCATGCCAATGGCATTCCTGGGGAGAAAGCCGACTGCCCGCTTTTCCGAGAGGCCATGAGATTGACGCAGCAGCTTGGTAAAGAGGTTCAGCACGTTCCTACAGCATCGGAAATAGATGGCCCGTGCCTGCAGGCTGAGTATGACGAATTGGAGAAATATGTGGCCAGATGGAAACATAGCTGGGATCAGTGTGGTGTTACTGTCATGTGTGATTCATGGACAGGACCTACCGGGACGACCATTCTAAACTTCATGATCTCCTGCGAAGGGTGCATGTTCTTTCACAAGTCTGTTGATGCCACCGGATGCATGCAGAGTGTCCCGTATCTCTATGAATCGATTAGGAAGGTGGTTGTGGAGGAGATTGGGCAAGGCTTCGTAGTTCAGATTGTGACAGAGAACGAATCCAGCTTCAAGGAAGCGTGCGGACAACTCATCAAGGAGCATCCACACATTGTTTGGCAGCCATGTGCAGCTCACACTGTTAATCTCATGCTGAAGGACATTGGAAACATCCCCAAGGTTGACACGGTGGTCTCTAGTGCCAAGCGGATATGTAGGTTCTTCTACAATCATCCCGAGCTGCACGCTCAAATGAGAACTAAGATTGGAGAATTGATCCAACCAAACGCTGCAAAGTTTGGAACTGACTTTGTGTTCCTACAAAGTTTCTTAGATAGCAAAGACAAGCTGAGGCAGTGGATGGTCTCAAATGAGTGGACCGACGGCTCTTGGAACAGGGAGACAGATTATGACTACACGTATGACTGTTTGATAAGCTGCTCTTGGTGGGAAGATGTGAAGTGGGTGCTAGATATAATCCGACCACTTTATGCCATACTTCAGTACGCAGACTCACATAAGACTAGGATGCATTCTGGGTTTATGCCTACGATGATGGCTGCTAGGGAGGAATTGCTATCTCTTTTTCAAGAGGGGTCAGAAGATTTGAAGAATGTAATAGATGTGGTGGACAAGAGGGTGGCAGATCTATACAATGACACTCTCATGATTGCAGGTAAAGACTAAGCTATGTCTCAACTTTTTTTTCCCTTCAGTGCACTTTGTACTCATCTAACTCTCTTTCCTCTACAGCTGGTATGCTTGATCCTGAGGCTCACTACAAGTATGATCTTGCCAGCAATCCACATTTTATGCAAGCATTCACAATGGCAATTCAGAAGGTTGCAGACTCACCTGCAAATGCAGCTGAGGCACTTGAGCAATTTGAAATGTTCCGTTCTTCCAGAGGCATGTTTGACAAAGAAATAGCTCGGCGTGGAGTTGGCAAAGCGGGACCAGCTCATTGGTGGATGTTATATGGAGGAGAAGTCAGAATCCTTCAGGGTTATGCGATTCGAATTGTGTCTCAGTGCATGTCCTCTAGCGGGTGTGAGCGAAACTGGAGCCCATTTGCATTAATGCATGCACAAGCGAGAAATCAGATCGCTTATGAAAAGCTCCACAAAATGGTCTATGTACGCTACAATCTCAGGCTGCGGACCGAACAATCCGAAACAGATACGGAAGAAAAATATGGCAAGGAAAATAAAGAGTTTGATCCCTTCAGAATGATGATGGATGTCGAACTATATGATAAAGAAAACCCTATCATGGACTGGCTGAATGTCCCAGGGAGTGAATCTTTGACTTTACTGGATGAAGAAGATGGATGCGATCCTCCTACACCTTCTAGGGCTGCAGTTGATATGATATGCAAGGCGACATTGAGTGAGGATGTCCTTGACAAGCCAATCAGGGCCTGGGAGTTGAAGAAGAGCAACATGCCTGGCAGCAGGAAGCAAAAGAGGAAAAAAGGGAAGACGGCCACTAATGCTGGTGGTTCGTTGCACGCAATGTCTACCAGGAACAAGATGAAGGATCTCTCCAGCCCCCGCTAGCTTTTTTGCTGGTAAGTTCTGTTTAGGAGTTGCCAGTAACACGAGTAACTAGTAATGTTATTATTCAGTTTCTCTGTTCAATTCAGCAAGCATTTACTGATCTTTTGCTTGTGACATTTTGTTGGTTTATTCTTTAGGCGGAGCTGAAACCTTTGCAACATTCCCGATGGATTTAGTATTTCCAAAGAACTGAAGTAGAACGAGATGTTAATTCTGAAGCACGAGAAGCAGCTATCCAAAGACGCCTGAGACCTCAAAACCCGGGACGCTAGATCTTAGGGCTGTGATCTCTTCCTGGTCTGGAACCCTAGACGCTGCGAACTTGTTCTTGTTAATGACCTTTCTGATCTTTCGGTGGAGCATTATGCATCATATACTTCTGTGAATTCTTCTAATGGTGTCCTGTTATTTTGTTAATATTGGGTTAAATCTGATGTTCTGTGTTTTTCACTAGGATCACACGATCACTGATTCTATAGAGATTCCACTGCATGTCTGAATATTATGCGCCTTTGGAATCTCTGATCAGACACTGTTTTGGCAAAATAAGTATGTTGTGCCTGTTGCGTAAAAAGAGTCTGGAGGACATATTCTGAAATTTTGTTTCAGGAACGCAACAGATAGATGTCTTGTTCAATTACTCTCCACTTTTTGCGTCAAAACATGCACCATCATAATCCAGTAGCATTGAGAAAACTGAGGGAAAATTCATTCATGTAGATCAAGTAGTACTAGCAATATACAAGAGAGCATGTACATATGCACAGCAAAATCAAGAGAAGCCAAGACAACCTTCACATGGAAGTTTTATCAGTCCAGACGCTAACTGTACACAACACAACCGGACCATCCTACATCCTACGTGCAGTCCTCAAATGGAACTATGTCTTGCAATTGCAAGCTTCGCGTCAGCAGGAATGGTGTATGTTGCATGACACATTACCCAAGATCAAGCTCAAACCGGAAATCATCAAGAAACACCAACCTTGCTGTTACCAGATCGAGGGTAGGACATGAGCTACAATCAGGCCAACTCTGCCGATGTCCAATTTGGACAGAAACCTGGCCATCTCTATGTGCCACGTTCTCCAAATCAATATCTCAATGTTGCTGCTGGGACCAAACTCCATTCATAGAAAACTCATGTAACTGTTGACTAACGTACTCGTTGGGGTCACAAGGGTCTTGCTGAGCACGAACAGCACAAGGGTTAGCTCGAGCATGAGGATCGTGTTGAGGAATGTCCGGTCTATAGTCCAGCCGTACAGCGTGATGCCACCAGGGTTGGTTAGCAGATAGAGCACTGCAATGCAACAGACGTGAAGGAAATACGTGAGAACAGCAGGAAGGAAAATAAAAATAACATCCGTGTACTAGGCATAAACAATATAAGAAAGATTAAGCAGCACAGCTTGAAGGGAGCTCTAAAATAAGTTTTAGCAATGGACTTAAATGAAGCTCTAGCTTACTAACCAAGTGATTCTCTCTTGTGGTATGAAGACATGTAAGATACCAATTGAGCTGAGTTATGAGAACTGTCATTCACCAAGCCACTTTCCAAAGACTCCAAGTCACTTTCCGAGTAATCTCTCAAAAACATTTGTGATGGAAAAGTGGCAAGGTGTGTAGAACCGTTTGGGGTGCTTCCATGTGTAGAATCCGTAGAGCATGTCGCTAAAGCGTGCCAACGACTAGCTATTGCAACGATGTTTTGAGCTCTATGAGAAATTTTAGCAGCTCCGTGTAAACAAAGGACGAGACCGACAACTTGAACAACTGAAGACACCTGCAGCATAAAAACAACTGTATTTATGATGTGATCTTTTTACAACATATGTAGATGGGGAAGTTTATGTTATATTTTTTACTAAACAAGCATATAATACTCACAGCTATATCACCACCATTGGTGAAATTGATTGGGCCATCGTATGCTGTTGTCTTGTAAAGAATGGCAAACTGGCTTGCTGTCACAGAAAAGAAGAGCAGCAGAAGGAACATGCGGAATCTGTGACTGATTTTGGATAGATTATGGCGGAGCTGCAGGTGCTCTTTCATATAGACTAAAGGATCTGCATCTTGCTCCAGAACTTTGCCGTAATCATCAAAGTGAATAACTTGTAGATTGCAAACCAAGTTGAAAAGCATGCAGGAAGACAACACAATTGTGGTCAAATACATCCATGACATGATGGAAGCAAAGAACACAATGCATGCCCTCCAAATTGACTCGTGGAACATGTGAGAAAAGCGGAAGATTTCTCGTGTGACCTTCACGGCAAAGCATGGCAATATCCACCACATAAGTGTTCTGAAGAAGTCCTGTCATAGGGCCTCAGCACTTGTCAGCACAAAAATGGAATGTCAAAACTATTAAGCATTATGAGTAATGGATGTATGATGGTTCCAATCCTTTTTTTTTTCCATAAAGGGTGATACACCTAGATTAATATCAAGATGATAACAATTACACCTGGCCTCTGATCAAACAGACACGTGGCACAAAATAGTGGAACCTTCATTCACAATCAGTGACATGTGTCACAAACACAAACCTGCTGTAAGACGGCCATGACCTCCATTCACATGGGGACACAAGCAGGCACATGTATATACATATGTAACCGTGAGAATCAATTACTTGGATCCGCCGACCAACGAATCCAAGGCGGCAGACAGGAGCTTCAGATTTTCGGTAGGTTGCCAGATAGGCTGCAACCAGCACACCTCCTGAATCTAAGCACAATATATACTAAACAATGCTCCCAGATGTCACTAAATTTATCTTTCAGCTGCACAAGTTTGGATACAATGGCGCACATCACAGTTTCATCTAGTCATATGGTAGTAAGTAGGTAAGAAATTGCTCTCTCTTTGGAACACGAATTCGAACTATTTCCTTGCCTCATTTCACAATTGAGGAAAAGTTTCGAGAAATTCATTCACTATTCACGCAAGGTAAGCTAAAAGTTAGACCCGCGAGAGACATCACCTTGATCCTGGCGGCGTACTCCTTCTGGAAGCGGATCCGCATGCCGAGCTCCGGGTCAACGAAGAGGAACTTGCGGAGGCCGTACATGGCCATCTTCCTGGACACGCAGGCGACGGCCACGGACGCCGCCGCGGCCTGCGAGACCATGACGCACACCTCGAACAGCTCCACCTCGTAGTCGTCGCAGACCGTCCCGTCGTCGTGGCACGGGGAGAGGGCCACGGCCGCCGCCGGCAGAGCCACGCCGACCACCGCCAGGACGGACGCCGCGAAGGCCACCTCCAGCCGGGTAGACGCCGAGAGCCCCGACGCCGCGAGGAACGCCGACAGCCGCCGGAGCCATCGCTCCAGCAGCGCGTCGGTGGGCGGGAGCAGCGGCGCGGAGAACGCCGGGTAGTTCTCCGAAGCCGACGGGACCCGGATCACCGGCCTAGGGGGAATCGGAGGAAGCGTCGGAGGAGCCGGCGGTGGTGCTTCGGCGGTGCGGTCGTCGTTGGCCATGAGGGCGGGAAGGGGGGAGGAGGGCGCAGAGGTATCAAATACTGCCGGCGGTTGGAAGGCGGAGGCGAGGAAGTGGGCCCTTTTATTCTGCTCGTGGTCACGTGGGGCCCGCGGAGAGTTGAACCAGTGGGGAAGCGCGGTGTGCTGGAGTGGCGAGGGAGCGAAGAGATCTCTGTGTCTGGCTTTTTGCGGTGTGGCGTGCGACGCCGGCCAGGAGCAGGGAAATGTGGCCGGATCATAGGCAGGTGTAGGTGACGTGGCGGACGGCCTCCCGGTTTGCGTGTGAAGCATGCCAGAAGGTTCCGCACGCTTGGTTCCGGTTCGTAGCCTCACGGGCAGGGAGTAAAGTGGAATTTTAATGTTTACTTCATCAAGGCCTATGCCCATTATAATACTCCCTCTATACCGATTTATTACACTAGGATTTTTTTATAAAATTCCACTGATATATTAATAAGGAAAAGGCTTCGCTTCTCCCGGACGATAGCGTCCCTTGCGTCCTCCTGATGCAGCGCGCAACACAGGTCCTCGCGCGAAAGGACTCTTAACCACACAAGCTTGGTGGGTCCCGTCCATGTTTTCATCTCCATCTTCCTTGACATATCTTCACCCGTCTCCCTACTCCCCATGTCTCCGCAAAGATCCACACGATGCAAAGGACAACTTCGCTGCCGTCCCGACCATGACTCGTCGCTGCTGTCCCCACGCAAGGTCGCTGCCGTCCACGTAGCACCGCCACTAGGCCACCCAATGCGGGCCCAAACCCCCAACCTTTCTCCTTTGCATCGTCACACAGACTGCAACGCAGCGCTTTGCAGCAATGCCCATGGATTGGCAGCATAACTCCCCTGGCTTTGTAGCACGTCATGACCGTGTCGGTAGCATCAGTGGTGGTCGCTTGCAGCAGCATGTCCTCACTGTCGGTGGCGGTGGCCAGTGGCGGGGCAACTTTGCAGCACGTTGCGGTCACTTCAGTAGCAGAAGTGTCGGCTGCTGGTAGCACGTCGTGGCCGTGTCGGTAGCAACAGAGTGCCATGGTGGCGGTGGCTTTGCAGCACAACATCACGGTTGCTCGGTAGCAGAAGAGGCGGCCGCTTATAGCATGTTGTGGCCGCGTCGATAGCAGCAGCGATGGCCTCTTGCAGCAATTTGTCCTCGGTGGCGGTGGCGACGGCTTTGAAGCATAACATCGCGGTCGCTGATGACCCACAAGTATAGGGGGTGTATCGCAGTATTTTCGATAAATAAGAGTGTCGAACCCAACGAGGAGCAGAAGGTGCTGGCTAGTGGTATGGATCAGGAATTCTCTGCAAATACTTAGCAAACGGATTTTTAGGGTTTTTTGATAAAGCAAGTAAACAAAGTACGAGTAAATAAAAGACAGTAGGAATAAATGCAGCAAGTAGCCCAATCCTTTATGCAGCAAAGGACAAGCCGGTTGTATTTCTTAAGATGACCAAACGTTCTCGAGGACAAATGGAAAGACTGTCAAGTGCTTTCGCTTCATATAGTTGATTAATCTTCTTTAGCTTGCTAAGTGTTGTATGGGTGAACCTGTGCTAATGTATCGACCTTCCTAGGACTAATACATACTTGTGATTATACCCCTTGCAAACATCCGTAAGTACAAGAAAGTAACTAAGGTAGAAACATAACCACAACTTTAAACTCTAAGACCCTTACGTCCCTTTGCAATGGTTTCCTAACGGGGGTTCAGGTTTCTGTCACTCCGGCAACCCCTACGATTAGTAGCCAAATACACAATGCATTCCCCTAGGCCCATATAGGTGAAATGTCATGTAGTCGACGTTCACATGACATCACTAGAAGAAGTACACCACAACTTAAATATCAAACTATTGAATCTTTCTCAACACAACTCCACTACTAACAACATGACTTCTCCCATGTCCTCAAGAACAAAACGAACTACTCACAAGACATCATATGGATCATGATCAGAGATGGAATAATGATGTATAACAATCTGAACATAAACAATAATTCAACGGTTTACTCAATAGCATCAACTACAAAGAGTAATCAACACCAGGAAAGTTTTCCCTATGAACTATGCAAGATTCAACTCAATTGTTACAGCAATATGGAGATGGTGATGAGGGTGCTGATGGTGATGATGGTGGTGATGATGATGATCCCGATGAAGTCCAGCTTGATGGTGGTGTTGATGGCGATGATCTCCCCTCTCCGGGAAGGAATTCCCGACATAAATCTGTTTGGAGATCTTTCTCTCGATGTTTTCCGCCCTTGAGGCGGAATCTTTACTGGTCGCTCCCGAGTCTTAGGGTTTCGGAAGGATAATATCGCCCGGGAGTGCGAGGTGGACGGTGGCCACACCACAGTGGCGCGACCTAGGCTGGCCAGCGCCAGGTGGTGTGGGCCCCTGGCCCATCTCCACCCTCTTCGGCTTCCTTCGTCTTACGGAAAAATACGATTTTCCGTATATTTTCCCGGATTTTCGATCTTCAATTTTGCCTTCAAACAACACCTTTTCCATCGAATCCATTGCGGCGGTCCATGCTCCAAAAGTCATCAACCATGCAAAAACAGATGAAATAACATAAGTATCACCTCTCAATACGAAATATATCAATGAATAACAGTGAATTATGACATAGAATAGTGATGCAAAATGGACGTATCAACTCCCCCCAAGCTTAGACTTCGCTTGTCCTCAAGCGGCCCGAGCTCAATAAACATGGCCTCAGGTTTATGGAGTGAAGAGTCGATAAAAGAATACGGACAAGAAGCATCACATTCATCAATACATAGGTCATAATAGAAGACAACTCACTATTATATAACTTAACTTGCAATAAGTAAATGAAACACAATAAAGATACATAAAGTAAATCATAACTGGTAATGGCAAACTTAGCTCTTGGTCGAAGAATAGTTGATAATTTGCTGGAGTTCACAAATAACTGGTTTTCAAGGATAGCTTTCAAAGTAGTAAACATCAAGATAAGAGCAATGTGCAAGACAAGGAACATAAGAAACATGATTGAATAAATCATCATATGAATGAATGAAACACAACAACTCAAAATACTTGCTGAGATAGAAGGGAGTAGGTTTACCGACTCAACTAAAAAGTAAAAGAAAGGCCCTTCGCAGAGGGAAGCAGAGATTTCAAGTCTCATAAAGAGCTCCCAAAAATTATGATACTTATTAGCTTTCAGCTCTCATTGCCCCTATCGTAGGCATCTTTAGGTGATTAAGGTTAAAGTGATCAAATATGAGGATATGCATTGACAAGTTGTAAATTGAGAATCTCATGTCCCTTGAATACGAGGGCCGCTCCTCATGCTACTCAAGTTTAGTCACCGGTAAGTTCTTGTCATCGTAAGCATATGTGTATCATAGAGAACCGCCAACGGGGTACCCTTTGCCCAATGATACGGAAGAATCCCCATATCAAAATGACAAGGCAAGCAGACAACAAGCATCTCAGCAATCTTCTTATTTACCATGGGAATATGGTGCTTTTTCTCTCTTTCCTCTTTTCATAATCTCTTTTTTTCCTTTTCTCTTTTTTCTCAATATCTATCTCTTTTTTTTATAAGAAGAATGCTTCATAGATGCTCGTTATGGTTACGCTGTAGGTTTCCACCATGTCAGCATGGATTAGACCAGCAGCCCAAGCGTTTCTCTAACACACATGCATAACTCCATGGATTTACAAGCTCCCCTTTCATTTCACATCGACGACATCCATAGACAAAAGAACATGATATCAACTTGGTACAAAGTACCAGTGCAATGTTGAAAGCGTTCCCCATGATAGCATGGTTCTGCTAACTCACAACTTACAAAGTGTAAGCATATACGCAACATAGGTGAGCACAATGGTTCAAGTCTATTAAATGTAAGAAAGTAAGGTGTGCCATCAAGTTCGTGAGAGCTTTAATCACTAATTTTCACATAACAAGTTTAATTTGGGAGGTAGATAAAACAAGAATTTACTTGGAATAGCAATAATGCTAATAGGTAGGTATGGTGGACACAAATGGCATGGGTTTTGGTTTAAAGGAGGTGGATGCACGAGAAGAATTCCCTCTCAGTACAGGTTTTTGGCTAGTAAGGTTGGGTAGCAAGTAAAAGAGTTGAAGGAAACGAACAAACATACAAGTGATAAAGACAAACATGCAATCTTCCTTGGAAGCACAAAAGATCTTAACTAGAGAATACTAAACTTATGAGCAAATCAAGAAAGAAAGATGATGAAATTATATTTCTTTAGAGTACTTTTATCTTTTCTTTCAACTCTCAAAAATAGTGTTGCTACTGACCGAGCCAGGTTTGCCAAAACCAACTAAATTAACTCAATGATCCCAAAGTGATACCAATACTAATAACAAGATCAATCATATAACCACAAACTGAAAACTAATATAAGCTATGCAAAAGGGTGAATGATAGAACTTCTCATTAATATTCCATAACGGCAACTCATACCAAGGGATACATATCTAACAAGAGAGGGGATACTTCCATAATGCAAACCATACTACATAATAACTTCTCTATTCATGATATGACTCTACTAATAAGGTAAAAAGATAGAAGATAGTGATGTGATACCGCGACACTCCCCCAAGCTTGGAACAAACCAAGGGGATGCCAAACCTGTTGACGAATTACTCCTTTGGTGGTGGTGGTATCCTCTCGATGAGATCTCTGATAAGTTTCCCCAAGTCCTCAATCTCGAAGGTGAGATTACGAATCAGCTGTGAGTTTTGCTCAATGCGGCTCATGATCATGTCGGGTTGAGAATTCCATCTTTTGCTATTCTTTCCCCACTCTTCCTCCTTGAAGTCTTCTTTTCCTGCATGGCTAGAACGAGGCAAATCCCAATTGGAGGGTAATTTCCCCTTGGGCGTATTCTGGTATTGATGCTCATGGATAAGAGTATGGAAAGGATTCTTGGTGCGTGGAGGAAGTGACCATGGAGCCAAGCTGTGACGAGGAGCTTTCCCCCCAGTCTGCATCCGTGCAGTCCTTCTAACCCTGGCAGGTTTTTTCACCACTCCAATGCTTGCAATCGTAGTGCCGATGTGCGGATGTTGGACTTGCTCCTCTTCACCTTCACTCTTGATCTCCTTCTCCTTCCCGGGGTCTTGGAGGTCTTCCTCCATAGGCTCCTTCCCTTTATCCTTGGCGGACACCATTGTGCTTCTAAACTTTCAAAGAGTATGTCCTGACAGAAACAAATCGAAACAAAAACACGATGAAAACACGATACACGAACCTCGGGAGATCCAGGGGGTTATATATTACAAAGTTTCATATCAAAAGGAAGGTACTGGGAGAAAACGAGTTGGAGGCGGAGTCCGGGGTGGACTCACCACCTGGTGGCGCGGCCAGGGGAGGGCCCGCGCCATAGGGTGGTGTGAGCCACCCTGGCTCCGTTCAAATCGATCCTCTTTAAACCGTAACTTTCCTTATTGGCTAAAAACTGCCAAAATATAGTTGGATAGTATTTTCGCGGAACTTTTCTTACCAGAACTGTGACCTATTTGAAAGCGGACTCTACAGGTCTCTGAATTTGGTATCTAGTAGATTCTTCCGGAGCCACCACTTGAATAATATCAATATCTTCATCTTCATACACTCATTACTTGAGTCATAAAACCCTTCTCTTCCTTATTACACCATTATCTCCACTTCCTGAAAATTTCTTTCACACAAAACTTCACACAGTTCTCATTAGCAACATTAGTATAAGTGAAGTGATAAAACCTTTTGAGTTCAACTTCAACTGAAAACCATCAAAACATAATCTACTGTAGCAACTCCTTCCAAAAATCCAAAAAGAATTCAAAAATAAAATCGAATAAAGAAGCAAATGCAAGAGTGGCAAAATCTGTCAAAACAGACCAGCAGGTAAAGATCAATTTTTTCGAAAATCTTCTGTTGCTCAAATCAAAAAGTGCAAAACTAACGAAAGTTAAATAACAACCTGGGGCAGAAGTACAAAAAATTACAGCTCAATCCAACGTACAGAGATCTCTCACGATTTTTTTACGGTGAAGCATAAAAATCTGTTTCGGGACAGCAACTTCTTCAAATCTTACTTCTCTCTCATTAGAAGTTGATCTTGACACAAAAACCAAACAAAACGGATAAAGAGCGGTTATTACCGAAGTAATAACTTCCAAGACTCAAATAAACACAAACAAACTAAAAGCAAAAATAAATTGGGTTGTCACCCAAAAAGCTCTTTCTTTATAGCCATTAAGATGGGCATGATAATTTCAAAGATGCTCACATAGGAATATGAATTGAAGTGAAAGAGAGCATTAAGAAGAAAAGGTACACACATTTAAGTCTAACCCACTTACTATGCAAGGGAATTTTGCAAACAAACCAGTTGTTGAAACCAGAGGCTACTTGCATAAGAAGGCAAAACAAGTGCAACATAAAAACTTTCAGCATAAAACGAGGAAACTTGATATTATTGAGATGCATAAGAACAGTTTTCCCTCTCTTGTAGTAACTTTCAGTATCACACATAAACTTAAGAATATAGCTATCACAAGGACCATCGTAACAATGATCACTTATTCTAACAGAAAACACAGGAATACTAGCTCTCATAACACTACATTGTGAAACAATATTAGAGGTATCCTTACAAAGGATAGTGTGTCCCTCTTATTCATATTTAGTAACAAAGTCTTTCACATTTGCTATTATAGGTTCATCAACCTTTTGTTTATCAGGTTCAACAACTTTACTTGTACTTTCATTAACCATACTAGCTATCATAGAATGTTCCTTTATCTTAACCGGGAAAGACATTTTCTCAATATAAGGTTTAGGTAAGACATGATTAGCAGTATAAACTTCAGTATTTCTTGCAGGAACACTCTTAGCAATATCTTTATAAGGTTCATGATACTTATTTCACTTCGTTTTAGGCACTTCAATATAGGAAGCAAAAGCCTTAAAATAAGAAGCAATAGCTTGAGAGTCTAGACCATAAGCATTTTTAATATTTTGAAAGTCATTAGTTCCCATAAAAGATTCAATGCATTCATAATCATAATTTATACCTGACTTTCTACCTTTGTCATTCTCCCAAGCTTCAGCATTGTCTTGAATACGGTCTAGAAGATCCCATTTAGCTTCTTCTTCCATGCGAGTGAATGATCCAGCACAAGAAGCATCCAATAAATCTTTATCATGTAGAGGGAGCCTTGCATAAAAGTTGTTGATAATAATATTGTTGGGGAGCTCATGAATTGGACATTTGAGCATTAGTAACTTCAATCTCCCCCAAGCTTGAGCTGTACTCTCTCCATCAAGAGGCCAAAAGTTGTAAATTTGATTCCGATCTTTATGAATCTCACTAGGAGGATAGAACTTTGAATAGAAGAGATGCACTATTTCCTCCTATTCCAGAGCTTTACCATTCTTCTGCAGCTTATACCATTCCTCAGCTCTTCCTTTTAGTGATAATGAGAATAACTTCTTCTTAACTTGATCTGTAGTAATACCTGCACACTTGAACAACCCGCACAATTCGTGTATAAAGAGTAAATGATCACCGGGATGGACAGTTCCATCCCCAACATAGTAGTTATCCATAACACGATCAATAATTCTTGTAGGTATTTTAAAAGCATCATTCTCAGCAGGTGGTGGCTTATCTACTACCTTAGAAGTGGTAGTAGCATTACCAAATAAGAAACTCAGCGAATTATCCATAACGAAAATAAAGCAACTAACAGAAGTAAACAATACTCACAGTAGAAGTTTCCTTTACCAGTTCCACTCTCCAATAGCGCTTCACTCCCCGGCAACGGCGCCAGAAAATAGTCTTGATGACCCACAAGTATAAGGGGTGTATCGTAGTATTTTCGATAAGTAAGAGTGTCGAAACCAACGAGGAGCAGAAGGTGCTGGCTAGTGGTATGGATTAGGAATTCTCTGCAAATAGTTAGCAAACGGATTTTTAGGGTTTTTTGATAAAGCAAGTAAACAAAGTACGAGTAAATAAAAGATAGTAGGAATAAATGCAGCAAGTGGCCCAATCCTTTATGCAGCAAAGGACAAGCCGGTTGTATTTCTTAAGATGACCAAACGTTCTCGAGGACACATGGAAAGACTGTCAAGTGATTTTGCTTCATATAGTTGATTAATCTTCTTTAGCTTGCTAAGTGTTGTGTGGGTGAACCTGTGCTAATGTATCGACCTTCCTAGGACTAATACATACTTGTGATTATACCCCTTGCAAACATCCGTAAGTACAAGAAAGTAATTAAGGTAGAAACCTAACCACATCTTTAAACTCTAAGACCCTTACGTCCCTTGTGCAATGGTTTCCTAACGGGGGGTCAGGTTTTTGTCATTCCGACAACCCCTACGATTAGTAGCCAAATACACAATGCATTCCCCTAGGCCCATATAGGTGAAGTGTCATGTAGTCGACGTTCACATGACACCACTAGAAGAAGTACACCACAACTTAAATATCAAACTATTGAATCTTTCTCAACACAACTCCACTACTAACAACATGACTTCTCCCATGTCATCAAGAACAAAATGGACTACTCACAAGACATCATATGGATCATGATCAGAGATGGAATAATAATGTATAACAATCTGAACATAAACAATAATTCAACGGTTCACTCAATAGCATCAACTACAAAGAGTAATCAACACCAGGAAAGTTTCCCCTATGAACTATGCAAAATTCAACTCAATTGTTACAGCAATATGGAGATGGTGATGAGGGTGCTGATGGTGATGATGGTGGTGGTGATGATGATGATCCCGATGAAGTCCAGCTTGATGGTGGTGTTGATGGTGATGATATCCCCTCTCTAGGAAGGAATTCCCCCGGCAGAAATCTATCTGCCGGAGAGATCTTTTTCTCTCGGTGTTTTCCGCCCAGCAGAGGCGGCGGAATCTTTCTGTGGTCGCTCCCCGAGTCTTAGGGTTTCGGGAGGATAATATACGCCAGAGGGGAGTGCCAGGGGTGGACCAGGGTGGCCACACCACCTGGTGGCGCGGCCTAGGCTGACCCGCGCCAGGGGGTGGTGTGGGCCCCCTATGGCCCATCTCCAGCCCTCCTTCTGGCTTCCTTCGTCTTCTAGAAAAATACGATTTTCCGTATATTTTCCCGGATTTTCTGATCTTCGCGAATTTTGCCTCCAAACAACACCTTTTCCATCAGAATCCTGATTGAGCGGTCCATGCTCCAAAAGTCATCAACCATACAAAAACAGATGAAATAACATAAGTATCACCTCTTAATACAAAATATATCAATAAATAACAGTGAATTATGATATAGAATAGTGATGCAAAATGGACGTAACAGTCGCTCGATAGAAGCAGAGTCGGACACTTGTAGCACATCGTGGCCGCTTCGGTAGCAACATTCATGGCCTCTTGCAGCAGCTTGTCCTTAGTGGCAGAAGTAGCGGCTTTGCAGCACGTCATGGTCGATTCGGTAGCAGCAGAGACGACCACTTGTAGGAAGTGGCACGTCATGTGTAACATCTCAGGGTTTTAGGTCAGAGAAAGAGAGACCACAGGTGTATGCATTGCATCCATGCATCAGAAAATTTGGAGAATTTTCACGCAAAAGTTCGAAACACATAAGGGATAATAGTTTCTCTCTGTTTGACAATTTAGGGTTTAGATTGTCATACTAGGGTGCTATAAATTCTGACATGACCTTTGTTAAATTCTTTGCTTTTGGAGAAATATTTCAATTTTTAAATATTCAAATGATATATTTGAATTCAAATAGTATATAAAAATTGATTTATAAATATAAATTGAATTACAATAATGCAATAAGAATTGAATTCTTATTTATAAATAAGATATAAATATTTACAAGTTCCAAGTTACACTAAGGGAGAAAATATTTATTTTATTATAATACAAATAAGATTACACCGTCTTTACAATATCCAAAAAGTAGAATAAGATTATATAAAAAAATAATAAAAAGAAAATTACATAATGATGAAAGAAAAACACTAAAACTAATCCTATCCATTTTCTTCATTTTTTATATCTTCAATTTCCATTATCTTTGTCCCTGCAAGCGAAGTAGACAAACAAAACAAGTAAAAATAGGGGGTTAGTCTATTAGGATTATGCTTATATTTGATAGTGAGGTGCACTGTCGAGTTCCTCATCGAGTCTTAAAAGAAATGGGGCCAATTAAAGTATCGGCTCTTATCACAAAATATTGCCTCGAAACTAGCATCATAGGCATATGGGAAAATTTCACCATTTAGTAAATAAAGGAGAGATTGGGAAAATATCTATACAATCGAACTGATCCACAAGCACAAGTCTTAGGGGTTGAAACCTGCACCCTGTGGAGCCCACATGGAAGCATCTTGGTCACCACACACACTGCTTTTGTCAACAGAGCAGCAACCCATGAAATCAAATAAGAAGGGAGCAGCCACAACAACTCATCAGACCCCATCCCTCCACTCCCAGTTCACAACACGTCCAAGAAATCAATTAGAATACCACTAGTTCCACACCACAAATCCATCCATCACAAAATAGTCAGCATGATCACCTAAAGCAAGGAGGAGCCCAAGCTAGCACCAGAAGTAAGGGTACAGGCTAACATCGGGAGGAGATGGACAAGCAATAGCCAGGAGCAGAGCTAGGGAAGACTTGGTTAGTGGATTTCTTAATCAAGGGGGAAATATGGGGGATGATAGATCACATCACATGGATGATGGTAGAGTAGGATCCTTGGCCTTAGATCAGGAGTTAAGGTTTTTAAGTAAGTTTCCAAGAAGGGATCCTGATGATAGGGAGGTTGTCTCCCTCTAGGGTTTGATGATTTCTCCTCAGGGGTTTTAGAGGTTGCAAAGATGCTTTGGTTTAGTTACTGAAGGCTGAACTCCTAGAGTAGCTCATACTACTCCCTAGTCAAGCAAGTTCAGACAATCTGATTTAAGATAGTTGATCAAGGCAATTCATATCAAGCATTTCAAGAAAACTACTACACATGCACCAACAAGGTAGAGCAATCAACACACAACTGTTGCACACCTAAACAAGATTTTTTTGTTCCCCCTAATTTTTGCACTCACTAAATCAGGGTTACTGAAAGTGGGGTGTTACACTAAGGACACCGGAGTCGGGACAAACCGGTGCCATCATCGACGGAGGGAAGGAACCCTAGATGATAGGGTTTTAGCCACCGCCTCATGAGCGCCTCTTTATAACTCTCTTACCGGTTCTTTATTAGGATTACATATTTTGAGGTAACATTTTGAATAATAATTTAGGCAACATTATATAATATATTTGTTTCCAATTATATATTTTTGGTGACATATAACTAATATTTTATCTACTAAATTACTAGTTAAAAATTTACCTCGAAATGAATAATAATAATCTAATAAGACGGTATGAAGGGAGTATATTATGAGTTTTCCTCGACAGGTGCTAGCTACCAGTTCCTTTCTCAACATCACGATGAGTGGTAGGTGATTGTCGGCCTAAGTCTACTATTGCTTCATGAATAAAATAGGCGAATCTACATGTGTGTTTATTGTATGTAAACTCATTTTCTAGATTTTACTTTTTCTAACATAATGTGATAGTGTGTACCATTTTACTAAAATATGTCTCATGCCACAAACATCTCAACCGTTGTCGAAACCTTCATTATTTTCTCTATCAAGCGATATGCCTAGACTCGTAGATGCACACAATCATATCATTTCACCATGTGAGATTTACAAGGTGCACCTGATAGACAGAAATAGAAAATGCAAGTAGCACTTATGCATACTGATTTCTATGTACTAGTTGAATATATCTGAGTGATTGTATTCAAATGGTTGCGCCCAAAGTCCATGGACTCCCACTTCTTGAGTGGGTGCAGATATAACCACATACAAATCCAGCGAGTGACCTTTAGAACCGCTAGCAAAAAATAGGGGAGATACACAACCCTAGAACTTGCAATGAACTTTGAGGATAACTTCAATCAATAGATATACATCGAAAATAAAACAACAAGCATATGCGCAAGTGACACAAGAATTTACGAGAAAAACCTTCTCAAGTTGAGGAGTAAAAGACAACGGTTGTGGATCAATCGGTCCACGCAAGTTCCACTATGAGTCGCCTAGGTAAAGGGTCTTCTTAGAAAATCTAGAGATGTACAACACACTTAGAACATTGGCAACCGGTGACAAAAACAACCACAAGAGGCAAGATTGCATCAAAGTAGAGATATCACAATTCCCGTCCTCTATGTAATCAGCAAACTGTTTTTAAACTACAGATCCAATTAGCATCAAACTTGGTAGACAATCACACATATGTGTTTCGAACATACACACCACACTTCGACTCAAACAGACACCATTTTCCTGACCATATTATTCGCCTACCAAAATTGCTCTATGCTGAAAGTGCAGCAATCCGAACTGACTAAATCACTTTCAAATCTGATACTACACTAACACAAATCTCAAACCAGCAACGAGATTAAAGTACTCAAAGAAAGGAACAAGCTCACCAAGTTTGGAGCCAGTTAAAATATGTTTGAGCCTCCAAACACCAATTTGAAAATAGACCGGTCAGAACTTAGAAATATGGGGAGAAAACACCTCTCCTTCTCCTTCCTCTCTTCTCACTAGGTTGTGGTGTTCTTGGGTGTTCTCTCACCCTCTCATGATTTCATCCGTGATGGATAGCTTACTGACACCCTCTCACTTGCTCACTCATAGCCACCAAGGGTGGCTAGGGTTTTCTTTTCAGTCCTCTCTCAAGGAGCACATTATGTGTTGGATACAAACCTCGATCAATGGTTGAAATGTGTTGACGGCCAATATACCTCCATGTGGAGGGACATGGCCCGACAAACTCCCCCTCTTTACATCATTGAGAGTCTCACTGACTACCAATAGTCATGTCGGCGAGCCGACAACATACCTGGAGCTTTCCCGTTGTCACCTTGGTCAACATATCAGCCCCATAGTCATTTGTGTGCTCCTTCTCAATTTGCATTTGATTGGAATTAAACATATTATGAATCCAATAAGAGCACTTCAATATGCTTTGACCTTGAATGAAAACTTGTATTCTTTCTTAGTCGGATGGCAATTTGATTATCACAAAATAATACATACTTGTCTTGCTCAAAACCAAGCTCAGAAGTGAATCATTTCAGCCATAATAGCTCTTTGCATGCCTCTATTATTGCGATGAACTCGGGTTCAGCTGTGTTCAGCACCACACATTTTTCCAACCTTCTTTGCCATGCCACTACTCCCTCTGAATGGGTAATCAAATACCTTCAAGTATAATTTTTGCCATTGACATCTCCAGCCAAGTCCGAATCTGAATATGTAGTCATCTTGAGCTCACTACTACCAAAGGAAAGCTTCGTATTAGTGTGGCCCCAGAGATACCTCAAAATCCACTTTACGACTTCCTAATATGGTTTTCCTAGATTAGACATAAATTTTCTCACATAACTAACCGCTTGTGAAATGTCAGGCCGTGTGCACACAATAAATTACATCAAACTTCCAACCACTTAAGCAAAGGAATTTTACGCATATCCTTTTCCATCTATTTAGTGGAGGGACAATGCTTCTTGCTCAACTTAAAGTGAGCTTCTAGTGTATAAATCACTTACTTTGGCTTTTCCATCTTGAAGTTGTGAAGTACCTTCTCAATATATTTCTGTTGATATAAGTACAACTTGTTGGATTTTCTGTCTCTCTCAATTCTCATACCGATAATATAGTTTCCTAGATCCAAATATTTCATGACAAAACTTTTGCTCAACCCTTTCTTTAATCTAGCAATCCAGGAGACATTCTTCCCAACAATCAAGATATCATCAAGATAGAACAACAACATGATAAAATCATGACTCGAGAACCTCTTAATAAACAGACAATGGTCTGAGCTACACCTATTTTAGCCTTGATCCCCGTGAAATATTCAAACTTCATGTATCATTGTCTTCTGCTTGTTTCAGTCCATAGAGACTTTTCTTCAATTTGCACACATAGTCTTCTTTGCCTTTAACAAGAAACCCCTCAGGCTACTCCATGTAGATTTCTTCCTCCAACTCTCCATGAAGGAAAGTTGTCTTCACATCCATGTGCTCAACCTCCAAGTTAACACTTTCTCCCATGTCAAGGATCATTCATATTGATGTCATCTTCACCACGGGAGAAAATATTTCATCAAAGTCAATAAATTTTCTATATTTGGATCCTTTTTCAGCTAGCCTAGACTTGTACCTTGGATGTGACGTGTTCTCTTCTTGCTTTATTTTGTAGACCCACTTGTTCTTTAGAACTTTCTTGCCTTTGGGCCACTTCACCAACTCATAAATATGATTATTATGAAAGAAATCCATCTCTTGTTGCATAGCCTTATTCCTCTCCTCGTTCTTAACATTCACTTCATCTTGAAAGCACTCAGGTTTTGAACTATTAGACAATAACACCACATATTGATCTGAATCATACCTGGTAGAAGAAACACATCCTCTGATGGACCAGTTGAGTGGAGCTGCTAGTGGATTATCTCATTCAGATGTTTGCTGATCATGATCATCTTTGTCAGCATCATCCTCTTGCTATTGGGGAGAATCTTCATCACTTGTACCACTATATGCATCATATTTCACATATTCTACATCATCATCTTCAACTTCTAATTGAGCTGAATCTGCAGGAACTAGGCCAGAATCAGATTCGTCTTGCTTTTTTTAGGAGAAACATGCATCGGAACCTTCACCTTTGTCTTCACAATATCCACAACTATTTGGTCTTCAAAAAGACAACATCATGGATTCTCGGAATCGTTCTTACAAATGGATCATATAACTTGTAGCCAAAATGGTCACCTCCATAGCCAAGAAATATGCACTGTAACACCTTTCATCTTGCGGGATGTAACACCCTCGAATCGGCCCTATGCAGATTTTAGCGATTCCCGCCAAACCCGCATAGAAACGATTCAAGGATGCCCACCAGGAACTTGTGTGCAGGTGGAAAACGAAGTAATACCATTACACAATAGTTCACTATAGAACCCACACGAACATATATATATATATTTATATATATATATATATAGAAACCCTATTCAGCACCTAGGGTGCAGAATACTTATTTTGCACCCAACATATTTTTACGTTGTTAAATTGAAAAAATTATGTTCTGTATATGAATTATTATGTTCATATATTCACCACAACCAAAAATTTCGACATAAAAATAAAGTTTATGAGTCATTATAGTGTAAAAAACATCAAAAATACGTATTTTACATCGTAATTTTATACGGCATGTAAACAAAAAAAATTATGTCATTTCTAAATTTTCTTATGTTCTTCTCGACTTACGAAGTAAGACAAAATTTACGTGACGTAAAAATAATATACAGTTCTTAAGATAGAGGGTGGGTGTAGAATAACTATTCTACACCCTGGGTGTCAAATAGCGCCACTCTCTATATATATATATATAACAGCGACTCAACGAGTCAAGAATACATATATACAATACAAAGTTCCAAACCACCTTGAAAATGATACAACATCCGAGTACGAATAAGATGCAAATTGGACTAAGAGTCCTTAAGAATAACCAATGGCGTCCATAACCCTACCCATGTGATACCTTCGATCCAGATTCACGGATGTAGTATAATAGCTTTTTCCCTAGAAGACCTAGGTTTAATCGAACCTTGGAAAACAATGCTAAAAGGAAATAAAAAGGACACGTCTACAAGACTTTGTTTGTTAATTTTACCTTAGTTTACCAGACCAATCTAGTTTACTTTTATAATGGGTTGAATCAATGGATGGAGATAGGCCAGGGTTGAAGATCCACCTGCAGCTGCACATCATATGGGATAAAAGATAATAATAAGCATAATCATGTGTAATGGTTGAATAGGGATAATCTCTTGTGGGAAACACACCCTAATATACTAGAGCCCCTGTGATGCAACATGCATAGCAATAGTCTTTTAATCCAACCGAGTGCACACCGAAGCAACGGGCTACAAACGATTATTAAATGTAAAACACAGATCAAAGCATTAAGTGGTGATGTTGTTGTGATCCCGAATGGGTCGCTAAGCAAAGACCATACTACCCTTTCTGTCACTAGGGTTCCTATGAGATCGCCGCTAGCCAAGTATCTCACCTCAAGCCTTTATCAATCTATAGGATCTTGGGTACCTACAAGTCCACAGATCAAGACAAGAGACAAAGAAACAAAAGATACAAATCTCTATTTGCAAAAAAACACAATACTCCCATGAATTAGATGCACATAATTGCCGCGAGGTTTCTCCCCAACCCGCAGCCCATGAGGACTACTCACTCATAACAAATAGATCGGAGATAGTAAACATTGTGCAAATACTTAGATTGAATCAAATATTCTTACAATGGTCACCAAATCACAAGGAGATCTAAAGTGCAATGGCTATGGCTAATGGAGGGGTTGGATGATGGAAGTGATGAACAATGGCGTGGATCTCCTTTGGTGGTGTTATGATGTAACCTAAGAATGGCAGCTCTCTGGCCGGCGACTGGAGCCTCAAAATATATAGGTGCCTTCATGAAAGTTGTAGGGTTTGATGAGATGAAGCCGTCGCCACATGGTATGGGCGGACGGTATGTTTGGACCCTGCCCATACCAGTGGTCGTTAAGCTTGTTATCGCCTGGGAATGGCTCCCCAATCACTTGGACGTGTGGACTTCCTCAAAAACCTTCATTATGACTCCTGATTTCACACTAAAAAGCTTGATTTCCTGCACAACACAATTCAAAGCAAGGTTTTGCATATCTTTGCAATTATTAGTCATTAATGGCAAGGATTGAGAGTTTCTTGTCAATTGCTTGACCAAAAAAATGTTTAAACACGGTGGAAGATGGCTATGTTTGGAGCCATCAGCTTCCCCAAAGCTCAAACCTTGATCACCCTCGAGCAAGAAGAAACAAAAGAAATATAAGGAATTCAACGTTTAAACTTGAAAAAATGAGAATAAGAATTCACTTACGGTTGGTAGTGATATGCACTCAGCACTTCATTCATTTGCGAGGCTTATCAAAGTTAGAGAGATGACAAGAGTACTATACAAGCTTCGGTAAGTCAAGACAATCAAAGTAAAGTTTAATATAAGTATAAAAAACTAGAAGTGTAGCAATTAGTCCAATTCTTCTAGTTAACTCTCAGCTTGCCGAGGAACACTAGGATGTTTAAATAGCATAATTGAGTAAGCGAGTTTCATGTCCTAAGTAGCATAACAACAAAGTGTCTTATTTACACCCACATCAATAAATCAAGTCTATCTAAAACACTTCTAATCCAATCATTGTTTTTCAAGAAAATTCATAAAGTAGTAATGAGACCATGCCAAGGACTTGTTATATTAATCTTCATACATATCTCTTTTCTTTTTCTCACCAATCATTTTTTTCTTCCTCTTTAAAGGATCATTGGCTGTTTCTTTTACAAGTGCTTGCACAACATTTGAGAGTACCAATACTTTTGCCCATATATTGACACATATGACACTCATGTCATCAACTCATAGCCGAAATCCAGGGTTATATCATAGATCGTTCAAAAGCTAGCGGAGTTGTTGGCATCCCAAAGGTGTGCATGAGAAACATAGAACTTTTTATTTCTCTTTTTTATGCTAGTACCACAATTTGATCCACAAGGTTAACTTTGGCATGCATCACAATTACCACTAGACTTCATTTCATCAAACAACTCTCATGAGTGCCGTCAAGACTATCAAAATATCTATGGGGTTAAGTATCTTCAAGGGTATACTCTCAAGACAATCATTCATTAAACAAGTCATAAATATCAGACTTTTTCTTATTGTACTTGTTTTGGTAATATTTCCATGGAAAGACTCGGTTAGCTAAAAGAACTATAGCAAAAGCTTCAACAGCTAATCATCGTACTAATAAAAAAATCTCCACTCTAACCATATTAAATTACTCCCACTAGCATGGCATCTTAGCAAATCGACCAACTAAGATAAACAACTCAAACTTCAAAAGTGGGAGACATAGGACATACCTCTCATAAGGGACTTCATGATCCTCTTCCTTAAGGGATGTGTTCCTTCAAAACTGAAACACGATTACTCTCATAATAATATTAAAGCAAAGAGGCAAAGTGCGAATCCACAATTACGAAAAAAGGAAAAAAAGAAAAATATTTTTGTATTTTTGAGGATAGGGATTAAAGAATAGAAAAGAACTTGCGACCAAGCAAGGGACTAAGAAAATAAAAACAAAATAAAACTAAAAACGAAAGGAAACTAAAAAGTAAAGGAAAAGCAAAGTGTTGGAACAAGCCAACATGAGTGTTTCAAAGCTCCCAAGGAGCTGGAGCACAACCTTGTTATTACACAAATAAATTTGCCGGGGGAACACATCCCCAAGCTTAGGCTTTTGCAAGCCCTTTTGTTGCTCATTGTGGTGGTGGTGGATAGTCTCCCATGTTCCATTGGCTACTCCAATCATGGAACTGGGTGGTAGGGTTTGCATAAGTATCTCGAAGGTTGTTGGAGTGGTTGTTCATGTTTTGAATATTCCCTTCGAGCGCATAGATATCTTCATAGGTGGTGTAGTAGTTTGGTGGATGCAGATCTTATTTAGGTCCCTCTTGTTCTACTTCATCTTCTCCTCCTCCTCCCACAGGTAGTTCCTGATGGGGTAGATTTGCCTCAACTTGCGTGTAAAAACACAAACGTCCACCCTCGATAGAGGATAGACCATTAGGTAAAGGAGATGGGATCAAGTGATCCACTCTAGGTATATCAAGGAAGTATCTACCATCAGTTCTAGAAATCATACCACATGCTCTTAGAGTAGAAAGATCGAGACAGTGAATTCCTATCAATGGTTGGATATTACCTAGGTTGATGTGAAGTGCGCGTGCAATAATGGTTACAACTCCTCCTCCGCATATGGGTCCTCGAGATATAAGAGCCTGATGCTTAAGGTAAAACACAAGAAGAGTGCCCTAATTTGGCATTAAGTTACAATTAATAATATCAGCTTTTGCAGGAACATCATGTCCTCCTCATTAACTCTAGTAAACTCACCACATGCTTGCAAGGTGTTAGCAATGACATAAAACAAATAGCGAATAGCATGATGATCAATTTGGTTCCCCTTGGGTGTGTTTCCATGAATTATCATTAAATTAAAGTACTGCCAAGGTGCAAGATTTAAAACAAAAGTAGTGGAGTGTATGTCGGTGGCGTTGTTGGCAAACCCAAAATGTTGAGCCCATTGGTCGAGTGTCAAGGAGTACTCACGGTTCATGAGACAAAAGTTGATGCGATCAACTCCGGGCCTTTGATCCTCAGAACAATAGTGAGGCTCCACCGTATGCGTCAAGGTGCTTAGGAACTCAAGTATCAATCGGTGGTATGTGGCGACATCCTGAAAGACAGTCATACAAACCAACATTGTTGCAAAGTAAATCAAAATCAGCACGAATGGCAAGTTTGTTGAGGATATAGGAACACACCCACTTGGTGGACTTGATTTCTCGGAGCTTGAGACGGTTGAAATGGTTCACCTGAAACTCCTAGGTGAAGTCTGTTGGGTCCGCAGCATAGAAAACAAATTTTTTCCTATGATGAGAACTATACGCCAAGATCTATCTACTAGATACAGAGCAACGGGTGGACATACATCCATGGAGAACTTACCCTCGAAGACAACGAGTTTTGTTAACAAGTAGGAACTCGTGGTTGATGTAGTCGTACACTTGCTGATCTCAAGATCGTGTGGAAGTCCGAGCGCCGCAACTCAGCAGCGCATCCACTTTTCGCACTGCGTTCAAGCCACCGGACAACCTCCACCTCCTCGCTCCAGCGATCCAGCGGAAGCAGCAACTCCTTCCAGACGAAATGCCACCAGGAACATGTATCTCGCTAATCCGAGACCATGGGGGAATAATTTTAGAGGGGGAGAGAGATCCTTCACAAGGAGGTGTGTGGATGAAGGAGGGAATGGGTGGCCTTTTATAGGAGGAGGGGGGGGGTGCCCCCTCTCTCCATGGCCGGTGCATGGGGGGGGGTGACCCCTCACCTCCCCCATTCATGTGGTGGTAACCCCTCCACATTAAAATGCCTCTTCACATTCCCTTTTAAAGTCTCCACTTTAAATGCATTAAATTTCTCCAAATTTAATGCTCTCTCATTTAATAAAACTCTTTTTATTAAATTTATTCAGAATTTTTTTAATTACTTTAATTAACAAACATTCACATATAGCCCCTTGCAATATTTCAATATCACATGCAGAACCACCTTCTGCAATTTCACCCAAAACAATTTTTGGTTTCTATTGAAACAATTCCTGCACTTTGCAATTCTTTCGTCTGAAACATATGTGCTCCAAAACGGTGTCCGGTAACTCTTAAGTGTGCCACCCTACGATTCGCGAATAATGCAGACATGATCGAGACCCTTCTCCGATCAATAATCAGTAGCGGGACCTGGAGATCCGTACTGACTCCTACACATTCAACGATGACTCCTGTGATCGTGAGAACCTTTAACGCTTGTAACTAAATCCCTTTGTCTCTCGATATATTACATGTCTGAGATTCGATCATCGGTATCTCCATACCTAGTTTGATCTCGTTCGCAGCATGCACTCTTTTCTCGTTCCCGTGATATAACATTCTAGTGATCACATCACTTGCTTGCAAGCTATCCTAATGTGATATCACCAAGAGGGCCCAAAGTATATCTATCCGTCATCTGGATTGACAAATTCCACTCTTAATCCATGAGCCTCAACATAACACCTTCGTAATCTTGAACCCATCTTTATAGTCACCACATTACGGTGTGATGTTTGATGTTATCAAGATACTCTTCGGTGTTAGCAATTAACATGATCTCATGGTCTAAGGATAAAGATTACTTCGTATGATGTTATAGCAATATAAACATAATGACTTGATTGTAATGCTATACTTGGATGAATGTTCATCACATCATTTCACAAATCTGTGACCTTGTTATTAACAACATCCAATGTCCATGATCGAAACCTTGATCATCTTGTTAATCAACAAGCTAGTCTATAAGAGAGGCATAACTAGGAACCCTTTTGTTTATTAAACACACATGTATTGATGTTTCCTATCAATACAATTATAGCATGCAAAATAAACATCTATCATATACAAGGAATACATAATAACAACTTTATTATTGCCTCTTAGGGCATATTTCCTTGATCTCCCACTTGCACTAGAGACAATAATCTAGTTTATATAGTGATAAATCTAACATCCATGGAGTTCGGTGTTGATCATGTTTTGCCCTAGGGAGTACTTTAGTCAGCGGATCTGCTACATTCAGGTCCGTGTGCACTTTACAAATCTTTATATCTCTATCCTTGACATGCTCGCGGATGGAGTGAAACCGGCGCTTAATATGCTTGGAATTCTTGTGAGACCTTGGTTCCTTGGCGTTGGCTATGGCTCCATTATTGTCACAATAGATCACCATTGGGTCCAACGCACTAGGAACCACACCTAGTTCCATTATGAACTCCTTCATCCAAACCGCTTCTGCTGGCCGCTTACAAGCGACAACATATTCGCCTCCGTCGTTGATCCAGCCACCACAGGTTGTTTGGAGCTCCTCCAACTAATTGCTGCTCCGTTCAAGAGAAATACATATCCGGATTGAGACTTAGAGTCATCTGGGATGGTGTCAAAGCTAGCATCGACATAACACTTAGCGACTAGCTCTTCTTCACCTCCGTATACAAGAAACATATCCTTAGTTCTTCTCAAGTACTTAAGGATATTCTTGACCGCTATCCGATGTTAGAACTGGATCAGATTGGTACCTACTAGTCAAACTAATAGCATGTGCCACATCTGGTCTTGTACATAGCATGGCATATATTATAGAGCCTATGGCTGAGGCATAGGGGATCTTATCCATTATCTCTCTTTCTTTCGTCGTAGCCGGACTTTGAGTCTTACTCAATGTCTTGCTTGCAACATAGGTAAGTACCCCTTCTTACTTCCGTCCATATTAAACTTCTTTAATATCTTATCAAGGTATGTACTCTGCGATAGCCCAATTAGGTGTCTTGATCTATCTCTATAGATTTTAATGCCTAATATATATGAAGCTTCACCAAGGTCCTTCATCAAAAATTTGCTGTTTAGATAACTTTTAACACTGTTTAAAAGATCTATATCATTTCCAATCAATAATATGTCATCCACATATAATATCAGAAATGCCACATTGCTCCCACTCACTTTCTTGTAAATACAAGCCTCTCCATAAGTTTGGACAAATCCAAACTCTTTGATCACCTCATCAAAGCGGAGATTCTAACTCCGGGATGCTTGCTTCAGTCCATAGATGGATCTCTGAAGTTTGCACACCTTATCAGCATCCTTAGGATCGACAAAACCCTTAGGTTGTATCATATACAACTCTTCTTCAATATTACCATTGAGGAACACAGTTTTGACATCCATGTGCCATATTTCATAATCGAAATATGCAGCAATTGCTAACATAATCCTAACCGACTTAAGCATCGCTACGGGAGAGAATGTCTCATCATAGTCAACTCCTTGAATTTGTCGAAACCCCTTTGCGACAAGTCGAGCCTTATAGATGGTTATATTACCATCAGCATCAGTTTTTCTTTTGAAAATCCATTTATTCTCAACGACCTTTCGATCGTGAGGTAAGTCCACCAAGGTCCAAACCTGGTTTTCGTACATGGATTCCATCTTGGATTTCATGGCTTCTAGCCATTTGTTGGAATCAGGGCTCATCATCGCTTCTTCATACGTGGCAGGGTCATCTATTTCATCAATCATGAAATTCATAACAGGATTGCCGTCTGATTCGGGGGCTGCGTGTCCTGCTTGACCTGCGAGGTTTGGTAGTGTCCTCTTTCGGAGTTTCGTGATCAATATCATTAGCTCTCTTTTCATTAGGTGAAGTCAACTCCGAAACAACTTTTGGAGCTACGCTACTCGCCATTTCATGAAGAGAAGGTTCAATAACCTCTTCGAGTTCTACCTTCCGACTACTCACACCTTTTGCGAGAAACACCTTCTCAAGAAAGGATCCATTCTTGGCAACAAAGACCTTGCCCTCGGATCTGTGATAGAAGGTATACCCAATCGTTTCCTTAGGGTATCCTATGATGACGCATTTTTCCGCTTTGGGTTCGAGTTTATCCGGTTGAAGTTTCTTCACATAAACATCGCATCCCCAAACTTTAAGAAATGACAGCTTAGGTTTGTTTCCAAACCATAATTCATACGGTGTCTTTTCAACGGATTTAGATGGTGCCCTATTTAAAGTGAATGCAGCGGTTTCCAGTGCATAACCCCAAAATTACAGTGGCAAGTCAGTCAGAGACATCATAGATCGAACCATATCCAATAAAGTACGATTACGACGTTCTGACACACCATTACGTTGTGGTGTTCCGGTAGGCGTGAGTTGTGAAACTATTCCACAGTCGTTCATATGTGTGCTAAACTCGTAACTAAGATACTCTCCTCCACGGTCGGACCGCAGAAATTTGATCTTTCTGTTACGATGATTTTCCACTTTATTCTGAAATTCTTTGAACCTTTCAAAGGTTTCAGACTTATGTTTCATCAAATAGATATACCCGTATCTACTCAAATCATCCGTGAAAGTAACAAAATAACGATATCCACCTCGCGCCGACACACTCATCGGTCCACACACATCAGTATGTATGATTTTCAATAAATGCATCGCTTTCCATTGAACGAAAAGCGGCGTTCTAGTCATCTTGCCCATAAGGCATGGCTCACATGTATCAAATGATTCAAAATCAAGTGATTCCAAAAGTCCATCAGAATGGAGTTTCTTCATGCGTTTAACGCCAATATGACCTAGACGGCAGTGCCACATATATGTAGATATATCATTATCAAGTTTAATCCTTTTAGCATCAACATTATGAATATGCGTAATACTACTATCGAGATCCAACAGAAATAAACCATTCAACACAGGTGCATGACCATAAAAGATATTATTCATATAAATCGAACAACCATTGTTTTCAGACTTAAATGAATAACCACTTTGCATCAAACACGATCCGGATACAATGTTCATGCTCAGTGCAGGCACCAAATAACAATTATTCAGGTTTATAACTAATCTCGACGGCATATGGAGAGCCAGCGTTCCGACGGCGATCACATCAACTCTTGATCCATTGCCGACCCACATCGTGACCTCATCCCTTGCTAGTTGTCGCTTGTTCCGCAGCCCCTAAACCGAGTTACATATATTAGCAACCGATCCCGTATCAAATACCCAGGTGCTACTGCGAGCACTAGTCAAGTACACATCAATAACATGTATATCACATATACCTTTATTTGCCTTGCCGGCCTTCTTGTCCGCCAAATACTTGGGGCAATTCTTCAATGGCGATCCTTGCAATAGTAGCACTCGGTGTCAGACTTAGAGCCAGCTCGGGGTTTCTTTTCAGGCGCGACAACAGATTTGCCGCCCTTCTTTCCCTTCTGCTTGCCTTTCTTGTCCTTCTTGAAACCGGTGGTCTTATTGATCATCAACACTTGATGTTCTTTCCTAATCTCCATTTCTGCAGTCTTAAGCATTGACAGAAGCTCGGGAAGAGACTTCTTCATGCCCTGCATATTATAGTTCATCACGAAGCTCTTGTAGCTAGGTGGCAGAGATTGGAGAACACGATGTATGCCTAAATCAATGGGAATCGTAATTTCCAAGGACACAAGCTTATCGTGCCGGACATTTTGAGTACATGCTCACTATGAGCTGCTCTCTTCCATCATGCAGCTAAAGAACTTTTGAAGCATTATAACTCTACAGACATGGGTATCAAAAATCATTTTCAATTCTCATGGTATCAAAGGCATTGCCATTTTGAAGCGTTTTGAAGTTACGGCTCTAGCCCATACAGTATGCGCAATGAACTAAGTTGTGGTCCTCTGACGAGTTATATAGGCGTTCTTTTCCTTGTCGGGGCATCGAGGAGCTGGTGGGGGCCTAGCGCCTCTAGCACATATTGCTTTTGTGTGCGGTGAGGAGAATCCTCAAATTCATAGCCCAGTTGGTGAAGTTGCTACCATTCACAGCAAGCTTCTCTTTCTCCATGAACACATTGAAATTAAAAGCAGGTGGTGCCATCTACAACAGAATTTGTAAAATATATTTAGACTAAGTTTATGATAGATTGAGTTCAACTAATCCAAATTACTAATGAACTCCCACTCAAAAACGACATCCCTCGTGTCCTTTTGGTGATTACATGAACCAAATCCACTACACCAAGTCCGATCATCACGTGAGTCGGTGTAGCTTCAAAGGCGAGCATCTATATGGGCATCATATAAACTATATGACTCATGCTTAACATTTTGGTCCGTGTTCCGAGGCCATGTCTGTACATGCTAGGCTCGTCAAGTAAGAACCTTAGTATTTGCGTGTGTAAAACTGTCTTACACCCGTGTATGAAAGCGTAGAGTCGAGAACACCCGATCATCACGTAATGCCTCAAAACATGATCCACAAAACGGTGCATACTTAAGGAAGAACACATTTTATCTTGATATCTAAATGAGGGATCATCTTATAATGCTACCAAAAGCGCCAAACTAGCAATATAAGATGCTAATGTGTGAAGTGAGGTGATATGGTCCATGCATTTAATCTCTATCATTTGCATCGTGGTATGATCTCTATCATTCCTTTGTGTGTAAGGCCAAGGTCTGTGGAACTTACACGTTAAGTGAGTTGTAAGAGTATCTATCATACATCTACTTACAACAATACCATATCAATACACTAGCCCAACAACGATCTAAACTAGATGCCTCTAATTTATCAATTGTAAGTTTTACATGGCTTAGGGCTTTCGGAGATAGAACCGGTCTTACCTACAAACATGAACCACAACGAGGATAACCAAGTTATTAGCAACTCGTTGTAAATCAGATATTGACTATAGTAGGAGAGACAGACACCCGCTAGCCACTTATGCAAAACTAGTTGCATGTCAGTCGTGGAACCGGTCTCATGTACGATGACATGTAAGGTTGGTCCGGGCCGCTTCATCCCACTATGCCACCAATATCCAAAGTACATAGAAGATGCAATATCATGATCATCATCGCCCACATATAAACATATGTGTACTACCCATGCAAAGCACCTACGCATAGATCAGGCTCTGATACCACTGTTGGGTCCACATCATAGAAAACAAAAATTTTCCTACGATGAGAACTATACGCCAAGATCTATATACTAGATACAGAGCAACGGGTGGACATACATCCATGGAGAACTTACCCTCGAAGACAACGAGTTTTGTTAATGAGTAGGAACTCGTGGTTGATGTAGTCGTACACTTGCCTATCTCAAGATCGTGTGGAAGTCCGAGCACCGCAACTCAGCAGCGCATCCGCACTCGCACACATGTTCAAGCCACCGGACAACCTCCACCTCCTCGCTCCAGCGATCTAGCGGAAGCAGCAACTCCTTCCATACGAAATGCCACTAGGAACATGTATCTCGCTAATCCGAGACCATGGGGGAATAATTCTAGAGGGGGAGAGAGATCCTTCACAAGGAGGTGTGTGGATGAAGGATGGAATGGGTGGCCTTTTATAGGAGGAGGGGGGGGGTGCCCCCTCTCTCCATGGCCGGCGCATGGGGGGGGGTGACCCCTCACCTCCCCCATTCATGTGGTGGTAACCCCTCCACATTAAAATGCCTCTTCACATTCCCTTTTAAAGTCTCCACTTTAAATGCATTAAATTTCTCCAAATTTAATGCTCTCTCATTTAATAAAACTCTTTTTATTAAATTTATTCAGAATTTTGTTAATTACTTTAATTAACAAACATTCACATATAGCCCCTTGCAATATTTCAATATCACATGCAGAACCACCTTCTGCAATTTCACCCGAAACAATTTTTGGTTTCTATTGAAACAATTCCTGCGCTTTGCAATTCTTTAAATGCGAAACATATGTGCTCCAAAATGGTGTCCGCTAACTCTTAAGTGTGCCACCCTATGGTTCATGAATAATGCAGACATGATCGAGACCCTTCTCCGATCAATAATCAGCAGCGGGACCTGGAGATCCGTACTGACTCCTACACATTCAACGATGACTCCTGTGATCGTGAGAACCTTTAACGCTTGTAACTAAATCCCTTTGCCTCTCGATATATTACATGTCCAAGATTTTATCATCGGTATCTCCATACCTAGTTTGATCTCGTTACCGACATGCAATCTTTTCTCGTTCCCGTGATATAACATTCTAGTGATCACATCACTTGCTTGCAAGTTATCCTAATGTGATATCACCGAGAGGGCCCAGAGTATATCTATCCGTCATCTGGATTGATAAATTCCACTCTTGATCCATGAGCCTCAACATAACACCTTCGTAGTACCGAACCCATCTTTATAGTCACCCTGTTACGGTGTGACGTTTGATGTTATCAAGATACTCTTCCGGTGTTAGCAATTAACATGATCTCATGGTCTAAGGATAAAGATTACTTCGTATGATGTTATAGCAATATAAACATAATGACTTGATCGTAATGCTATACTTCGGATGAATGTTCATCACATCATTTCACAAATGCTGTGACCTTGTTATTAACAACATCCAATGTCCATGATCAGGAAACCTTGATCATCTTGTTAATCAACAAGCTAGTCTATAAGAGAGGCATAACTAGGAACCCTTTTTGTTTATTAAACACACATGTATTGATGTTTCCTACCAATAGAATTATAGCATGCAAAATAAACATCTATCATATATAAGGAATACATAATAACAACTTTATTATTGCCTCTCAGGACATATTTCCTTCAAAGTCAATACCAAGTGACCCGGGAGTCAACTATCAACAAGTGGTGCGGAAGGTTCTAGAGCCATCATTGTATGGCTCCTCGTGTTCATCTAACACAAAATAAATAAAGCTTGCTAATAATATATTTTAATCCAATGGAAACATAGCATAAACGATTCTCTACACTAGTTACAAAATAAACTCTTCTAAAACAATACTAAGCATGCTCAATATCAAGATTAGATCAAGAACAAGACCTAAGTCTACATTGACAATGATGAAAGATTGAGTGAAGCTTTAGCAAAAATAAGTTGAAGATTGGGGGAGAATCATACCTTAGATCGACTGAGTGTGAGGAATCAAAGAAAGAACGAGTAAATTTGAAGATCCAATGGAGGTGGTTTGGAGTTTGGAGGAAGAAGAAAGAGAAAGATTTGTTTTGGAGATTTTTAGGTTACCTCCTCGTGGTGTTTATGACGGCCGTGTACATGGTATGGGCGGGTGGTACAGCCGAAGCCCGCTCGTACCGGGTAACATACCTTGGGGGTGACGAACCCTTCTGGCAATGCACTCGGTACGGTCATGCGTGTCCATACTACTAGTCGTTATCTGTTTAGTACCTTTGCTTGAAATCTGATGGTTTTCTCAAGGGTACGGTACAGGCGTGCGGTACGGGTGCATCCCGACCGTACTGGTGGTCATTAAGAGCACTGTTTCCTACGATAAAAATTAGAATTTCTATCTTCTCGTGAGTCGATGTGGTACGGGCGCACGTTATGGGCCCTTCTAGCCGTACCACAGGTCGTTAAATGTCCGGTGAGCTGCAAAACTCAAAGAATTTGATTAGTAGACCCGTGCGTCTTTGCACATCTGATCAAAGGACAAGATAACAACAAGTGTACTATATAAAAATCAGCAATACCTCTTAGGCCATGTTTAGTAAAATAAAGGATCGAGGAATACCTTATTTCTTCTCCTCTATCCAAAGGTCTTCTTCAAACACTCTTTATTAGAAACAAACAAAGCAAAACAAAAACAAAACTAATAAGACTAACACATAAGTAAAAACTTTATTTCACATGGGTTGCCTCCCATGAAGCGCTCCAAGTTAAGGTCAGTTAGCTTGACCCCGATGGCAATCATTTAGGTTTAATGAGTGGAATGCCCACTCCAAAGTAATTGGCTTTCAAGGTAATTATACCATCATCATCATTAGGCTTGGCCTTCTTATTCCTAGGGAAGTGGACTATAAAAGGATCTCTAGATGGTACCCTATTCTCACATTTCCCTCATGTAAATTAATTAAAGCTTTGATAGTTCTTAGGAATGGCCTACCTAAACTTATAGGTGCTATGGGATCTTCAGGCATGTTCACAATAACAAGATCACTAAGAGCGGGACTACCTTTAATTTCTACAACTATATTTTCTTTTATCCCAACAGCTTGTTTATAAGTTGAATCCGCTAAATGGAGTCTCAATTCAGTGGCTACAAATGTTCCCAAGTTTAATTTATCAAATAGGATTTTAGAAATTTCTGAGACGCTTGCAACTCCTAGCTTAATTTTAATAGTGGGATCAAATATATCATCTAGCTTAGTAGGAAGCTTATCAGCTAGTCTCTTATACTCCATCTCTAAATCTCGAACTTTATATGCTACTTATTGTATAAATTGTTGGTACATAGCATCATTACCTTGTTCTATACCAGGATTCTTCACGGTGATCATCTTTAGTAGATCTTCCATGGTATACTCTAGTGTCGGTGCGTTGCTATAATCTAGCTCTTCAGGATTTTCTTCATTGGTTACCAACCTCATCATCTTGGGGTCTTCTACCGGATTTGGCTTGGGCTTTCCAGCAAATTTTGCTAGTATGAGAGCTTACTCAGCTACTTTGCCCAGCTGAGCCTCCACGGTCTTTGTCCTTCCTGTAGAGCCTGCACATCATTTCTAATTGCAATGGCTTGGTTAGATAATTTTCCTATACTACTTTCATGGTTCTCTATGATTTTAATAAGCATATTATTTTTCTCAGTTTGAGCTTGTATAAAAGTTCTAACAGTTTGCTCAAACGAGAGATTGCCATGATTTGCTCCATTCTTATTATCATAATTATTGTAAGGAGCTCCTGCATGATTAGAATAATGTTTTTGAACATTAGAAGCATAATTATTATTTTTCCATGCATGATTAAAAGGAGTGCGAGCTATAAAATTGACATCATTAACATCTGTAGTGATAGCATTAACTTGGGTATCTTCTTTACCCTCTACTATATTAAGTAGCTCGTCTACCTTAGATGTAAGCTCTTCATTATTTACCTCGGTAACTGAACTTACTCTCTTCGAGGTTCTCTCAACATGCCATTGGGCATGATTATTTTGCATATCATGAAGTAACTTCTTTGCAACACTCACTTGCTTTCCCATAATTGTTCCTCCCGCTGTAGTATCTAGCATAGACTTAGACATTGGGTTAAGACCATTATAAAACAAATGTAATATAAGCCACTCTTCCATCCCATGACTAGGACAGTTCATTATGACTTCTTTCATACTTTCCGACGCAAGCGCTAGTGGCTGATGTCTATGCACTTCTATTCTTGTAGACAGTTGTTGGGCCTCCAAGTGCAGAGGTTTGTAGAACAACAGCAAGTTTTCCCTTAAGTGGATCACCCAAGGTTTATCGAACTCAGGGAGGAAGTGGTCAAAGGTATTCCCTCTCAAGCAACCCTGCAATCATGATACAAGAAGTCTCTTGTGTCCCCAACACACCCAATACACTTGTCAGGTGTATAGGTGCACTAGTTCGGTGAAGAGATAGTGAAATACAAGTGGTATGGATATAAGACAACGGTGCGAGAAAGTAGATTGATGGCGTGGAAGAGACTAAAGGCAAACTAAAATAAAGATTAAAGCAAGCAAACATGTAACAGATCTAGTAGCAAACATTGTTTCAATGCTTAGAAACAAGGCCTAGGGATCATACTTTCACTACTGAACACTCTCATATAGATATATTCTCTTTATGATACTACTCTTAACTACTCTCCGGTTGGACACTCTAATCAACGGTAGGGCTATAACAGCACACCTCAAAGTAAGCCTTTCCCATCTAGATAACCCCACACTGTCACCTTGAGCACTAGATGAGTCCAACAAACACCACAATTTCATAAAGACATCCAACTCCAAATATAACTCATAACAAGTATTTGTAATCTCTAGCCTAAGTTCCACCATGGTGAGCACGCTGTCACTTTCACACACATGGGGAGAGCAGAGATCTATTAAAGCACTTGAGTAGTAAGGTAGATCTATAGATTATCATGATCTCAATAAGATCATGCATAGAGAGAGAGATGAACACATAGATACCGGTAGAACCCTTAGCCTCGAGAGAGAACTACTCCCTCCTCATCATGGGAATCAGCAACGGTGATGGAGATGGCGGTGGAGATCGATGGAGATGGCTCCGGGGGCACTTCCTCATCCCGGCAGGGTGCCGGAACAGAGACTTTCTGTCCCCCGAATCTCCCCTTCGGTGGCGGCAGTGTAGCGGAACTTTTCGTGGATTTCTGATTGATTATCTAGGGTTTTGGTATCGGGAGGCTCTTATAGGCGAAGAGGCAAGGTCGGTGGGTGTCCATGGGGCCCACACCACCTGGTGGCACGGCCAGGGCTAGCCCGCGCCACCACATGGTGTGGCCGCCCTATGGCCCCTCTCCGTCTCGTCTTATGGCTCCGTGAGTCTTCCGGTAAAATAGGAACTTTGGCTTTTGTCCCGTCCAATTCCGAGAATATTCATTTTCTGACTTTCCTGGAAACAAAAACAGCAGAAAATAGGCAACTGGCACTGTGACATCTTGTTAATAGGTTAGTCCAAGAAATCATATGAAAAGTACTCCAAAGTTGGAACAAAACATAAGAAAGTAGATAAAACCAAGCATGGAACATCAAAAATTATAGATACATTTGCAATGTATCAGTGGCTCATGGTCTTCTTGTCTAAAACTTGTAATGTTGGATCTTAGCTGCATAGTGTTAGCTGGGGGAAATTTAGTCATAAAGAAATTAGTACATTCCTACCAAGATTTAATAGTTCCCTTTGGTAGAGCTAGCAACCAATCCTTATCCTTTCGTCTAAGAGAGAAAGGAAACAATCTTAATTCAACAGCATTTGGATCTACATCCTTAATACGCATCATGTCGCAAATTTCAATAAAAATATTTAAGTGCTAACCCGAATCCTCAGAAGATGAGCCCCCAAATGGGTTTTGTTGAACCAAACTTAAAAGGTTGGGCTTTATTTCATAGGTTTCCGCATCAACAATGGGCTGAGTGATAAGTGCATATATAAAATCATCAGTGGGAGTAGTATACTCCTCAAGTCTCTTTTGAGCCATGGCTCTTATATTTTTGGTAATTTTTAAGTAATGAAAACAAATAACAAGTAACTAATTTTTTGGGTTTTCAAATATATAACAAGAAAGTAAACTAATAACAAGAAATAAACTACAAACTCATAATAAAACTAAAAACACGGTCTCTAGTGACCTCACTAGGATAGCGAAATTGCTTCCCCGACAATGGTGCTAGAAAAAGGGTTGATACCTTCGATCCAGATTCACGGATGTAGTATAATACCTTTTTCCCTAGAAGACCTAGGTTTAATCGAACCTTGGAAAGCAATCCTAAAAGGAAATAAAAAAGGACACGTCTACAAGACTTTGTTTATTTGTTTTAGCTTAGTTTCCTGGACCAATCTAGTTTACTTTTATAATTGGTTGAATCAATGGATGGAGACAGGCCAGGGTTGAAGATCCACCTGCAGCTGCACATCATATGGGATACAAGATAATAATAAGCATAGCCTTGTGTAATGGTTGAATAGGGATAATCTCTTGTGGGTAACACATCCTAATATACTAGAGCCCCCATGATGCAGTGGGCATATAGCAATAGTCTTTTAATCCAACCGAGTGCACACCAAAGCAACAGGCTACAAACGATTATTAAGTGTAAAACACAGATCAAAGCATTAAGTGGTGATGTTGTTGTGATCCCAAATGGGTCACTAAGCGAAGACCATACTACCCTTTTTGTCACTTGGGTTCCTATGAGATCGCAGCTAGCCAAGTATCTCACCTCAAGCCTTCATCAATCTATGGGATCTTGGGTACCTAGAAGTCTACAGATCGAGACAAGAGACAGAGAAACAAATCTCTATTTGCAAACAAAACACAATACTCCCATGAATTAGATGCACATAATTGCTGCAAGATTCTCCGTAACCCGCAGCCAGTGAGGACTACTCACTCATAACAAATAGATCGGAGATAGAAAACATTGTTCCAATACTTAGATTGAAATCGAATATTCTTACAATGGTCGCCAAATCACAAGGAGATCTAAAGTACAAAGAAATCGCTATGGCTAATGGAGGGGATGGATGATGGAAGAGATGAATAATGGATGAACAATGGCGTGGATCTCCTTTGGTGGTGTTGTGATGTAATCTGAGAATGGTGGCTCTCTGGCCAGCGGCTGGAGCCTCAAAATATATAGGCATCTTCACTAAAGTTGTAGGGTTTGATGAGACGAAGCCGTCACTACATGGTACGGGTGGACGGTACGGGCAGGTCCTACCCGTACCAGTGGTCATTAAGCTTGCTGTCGCCTAGGAATGGCTCCCCAATTACTTGGCCGTGTGGACTTCCTCAAAAACCTTCATTATGACTCCTGATTTCGCATTAAAAACCGTGATTTCCTGCACAACATAATTCAAAGATAGGTTTTGCATATATTTGCAATTATTAGTCATTAGTGGAAAGATTGAGAGTTTCTTGTCAATTTCTTGACCAAAAACAATGTTTAAACACGGTGGAAGATGGCTATTTTTGGAGCCATCACCATGCCAAGTTGGAAGGGTAACCTTGCTAGCTTCATCGGACTTATACCTGTCAAAACAAAAGGGGATCCGACAAAGGGCAAATGAAAAAGGGAGCGGTCTGTACTAAGGATAGTACACGTCGAGTCTCAGAATTCGGCGGCTCTCGCCTACATAGGTATGGTGGACTGAAGCGGCAGTGAAGCATGCACTAAGCAACCTATAGAGACTCAATACAAATGTCAGCTATCAGAGAGGTATAAGAAAAACTATTAGGAACCAACCTGATACTAACACCAACCATACCCATCCTAGTATTTCCCCTCGAGACCAAACGAGGAAGTCCTTCCGAGGAAACTCACACAGTTGATAGTTTTATTCATTCATTCCATGGTGGTTATCCAACTTACTAGTCACGTCAAATCCAAGTCAAATTATAATAGTAATTATTTAGTTATAGTTGTCTATGATCGAGAAACTGTGATCCAAGTCATCCATAACCATGGACACGGATTTTCGAAAAGATTTAACCCTGCAGGGGTGCACCAAAGTATCCACACACACTTCCACCCTTATTGCCAAATCAGGTAGGTGCAAGATCATGAAACATACACCCAACGGTATGTCGGCAGGGCTTCAGATACGATGGTTCCTAGACCCAAAGAAAGTACATGGGAGCCACCCCACTAAGCTACCCGCAACAAAGACGGTCAGCTCTGAGACGGACCTAGGGTTTGTGGCGACGGTTGTAAACGTCTGGGAACCCGAAAGTGTAACTGGGCTTGTCGATACAGCGAAAACGTGGCACAGGGTTCCTAAACAGTACATGCACTCCACACGCAATAATAAATAAAACAGTAAAGCATGGCATAAGTACATGATAGTAATAATGCCCCAATCTAGTTTGTGGCCCAGTAAAGTACTTTGAAATTAGATAGTAAGTCGATAGGGGTGCCCACACACCCCACATGTGGTTAGGACGCTCGGTCTTGGAATAGGTGTCAAGAACTCGGGTCCCGGGTGGACACAAGTGGGCGGTTAAAAACTAGATCTCAACTATTACCCACATGTGGCTCTTCATTAATTATATGTACTTTCAACATTTAATCATTAAGTGATAAATGGAACCATGATTATCTGCACCATTAAGCATGTGCCAACCTCCAACAATGGTGGAACATCAATGATGCGAAGCGACACCTGAGCAAGAGACTACGACTCTCAAGCCAACTGTCTACAGAACAACAAGCAATAGGAGGTGTCCAAGGCAATATAGAGGCTGGAAGGAATATAAATGGTATGGAAATAAATCATCACAACACGGATAGCAATATATCAATGGGAGGAAGTAAAGACTATAAACACAAAATAGGTAGAAAGTGGGAGAATGCTCGCCTGGGAAACACTATCGAACATACATCCGAAGAACGGGTCGAAGCTTGCATCAACTCAATGGCCTAATCCGTGAAGAAGCAAAGCACTAAAAGAGACACCGGATGCACTATTTAATACATGGGCGTTCTGTGAATGGGGACATGGGCGTTCCGTGTAGATGACCTTCGGTCATTGGATCCATGATGGAGGACTCGGCATCCATGACGGAGACCTTGACGGGTACTGCCGCACAGGAGCTCGCTGGAGATGGTCTAGGGTGGCTACACGCATGGAAGTATAACTCAATGGCATCACGGTCTTCTTCGTCTAGCAGCGCCAACACCATCTTCTCATCTAGAGGTCATAGCAATGTACAAGAAGCGACAATAGTACGACATCAGGAGGTCATCCAAGGCAACCAAAGGACAACACAAACATAGGAGGCACTCACTAGGGCTCGAGTGGCAACAAGGGCACATGCGAACTCACATCATGGGCACCTACGGTGGAGCAGAAGCAACACGGGACGGGGATGGGCGGATGGCGGTGGGCGCTCGTGGAGCTTGGTGATGGGGAGGGGCCCGCGAGGCAGCATCCCGGGAATCGAAGGTGTGGTGACGAGGGACGCGGGGAGGCGGTGCAGGATCTTCTAGAGCTACAGTCTCATCACAGTGGCGGTAGGTTCGGCGAGGGAGACGGTGTCGCGAGGGGCCGTCCAAGGAGGATCTTATGAGGGGCGTGGTGCTGCGGGGTCTGGAGGCTGCAGAGGGCGCCATGGAGAGGCGAGTCTGGAGGGGAGACGACAGCGTCGAGCAGTTGGTGAGGCAGGGGATGCAAACACGGGTTGGGCCATGGGTTGCAAGAGGAGCGGGGCCAGTGGGGGTAGGTGGAGAAGCGAGGGAAGACGCGGTGGTGGGGCCGGGTTAGCAACGTGGTTTTTTCTTTTTTTTGAAGCAAGGAATGACCCAGAAGGGCCAGGAAGCTGCATTAAATATATGGCAGGCACATTTTACATAGAGGCCCTTTTGCATCTATAGCACTGATCGACCTAAAAGTTCAAGAAAGGGCTTCTAACATTGCAAAAAGGACCCTAGGACAAAAACATGAAAATCAATTAGGTCCTGGATATCCACCTCTGCCACTCGTCGGCGACCTCCAGACAGCGGCAACCGCGCTGAGGTCAGAGATAAGATTTCTCGCTTGGCTCTCTATACCGACGATGAACCATTGACGCCTGCAGCCAAACTCCTTCAGGGAGAAACCACTTGAAGGTGAGAAAGCGTCGAGCACCAGCGCAATGGCTCAAAAGGGGCCTCCATCATGGAGGTTGAAGATGGGCCACTATGATGGCCAAGGATCACGGTGCCGAAGTCACATGCCATGTGGGTCACTCTCAGGGGGCAGCTTCAAAGCGGAGCAGCACCGGAGCACCATCCGCCTTCTTCCTCATCCTTCCAGCCACGACCTTCTCCCATTTCCAAATCTTCCCTCTCTAGCCGCCATGGCCAGCTAGCAAAAGAAGGAGAACAGCGAGAAGGGTAGGTCGAAGGAAAGAGCACTTATTGGAAGAGTCTACTGGGGAGTTCCTCTCCATCGGCTTGCACCTTGGAAGCTTGGTAGAGAAAGCCGCCAGCACCTCATCGGGGCCATGCCCAGACACCAGCCAGGAGGAGCTCGAGAAGCCTGCCTTATTGACGGAGATACTTGGTCTCCTCGCCACCAGCCGCTTAGCCTCCTACCACCGGAGGTGCGCCACCGCAACGAGTAGCACCAAGCTGCCCTGGATCTGGCCGGCAAGATCCAGAGCCCTACTCCCAAACTCCCATCTAGGGTAAACACCAGGACCAAGCCCGAAACTAATGCTACACCTAAAATCTACAATAGCACCTCTCCATTGCCTACTCTAGCCAGCCTTGCCGGTGGAGGAAGCTCTGGATTGGGCCGTAGTCGCTAGTCGACTCTCAAGGGAACGCGTGGGGAAGAGGAGTAGGTGGGAGGTGGGACAATCGTGTCAGGGTTAGCGACATGGTGTGGCTCGCATGGTCACGCGTTGGGCAGGGGGCATGGGGCCGTCGCGTCGTGTGGGCGTGCGTGGTGGGGTGGGTTCGATCACTGCGGGTGGGTGCACGCTGGTGCGGGTGTGTGGTGGGTGTGGATTGTGTTGGTCAGTGTGTGTGCGTGTGGGTCGGGTGGGACACATGTGTGTGTGATGCTGCGGGTTGGCGTGTGTGTATTGGCGGTAGTGTGGTGTTTAGGGTTAGGGTTTGGGGTAGACTAGGGTTTGGTTTGGGCTGGGTCTACCGGGGTAGTAGGTGGTCTGGCCTACGGGCTAGGTTGCCTCCTCCGATACAAACTTTTATTTAAAATTTGTTTGTTTTCATTTTGATAAAAGATTTTATAAATAGTTTTAGACAAATAAAGATATCCGGAAACGTCGAGATTTTATAATTGAAATAGAGGAGGGGAATAATATAGAAAACAAAATAGGGCTTTTATTAAAATAGTTTTAGGAAAAATAATATACATGATATTATGATGATGCTCAAATTCAATGTGGCATGATGACATGAGCATGTTATCATGATGATGCACAAAAATAGGAACAATAAGTGATTTTCTAGTAGTGGTTTTCCCGGGGTGTTACAAGGGACACGAACAAATGCCTTGCACCTGAAAAACCTTAGGTGATCAGACAAGACAACCTTGTCATAAAATACCATGTTAGAAACATCTCCCTGCAATATAACTTAGTGAGAGATTAATAAGATAAATTGTAGTCGACAAGGCCTCATTCAAATAATGTTTAGGCAGCTTTGCATTCGACATCAAGAATCTAACTCTCCCAATAATTGTCTTGTTCATCCGCTTAGCAAGACCATTCGACTGTGGTGTATTCGGGGGATTAAATTGATGCCTAATTTGAAGGAGATATGCCCTAGAGGAAAATAAGAAAGGGATTTATTTTCAGATCTCATTAGTTCATAATAGTTTTATATCATGTTGTAACTATATCAAGAGGAAACACTAATACAAGTGTGGTATATAAACAAACAAGAAGTCCCTAGTAGCCTCTATTCAACTAGTTCATTGGGCAGTTGATGATCAAGGTTTCCTGATCATAGTGCATTTATGCCAACTTACAATGAAGTCATATCATCTAGAGATGATGTGATGGATATTACCCACCGATGATTGTTGCAACACGATCATGTACATAGTTCACAGTTGCAATTGTCAGAAATGGAGTGTCCTAATCTTTAACCGTGAGATCATATTAATCACTGTCACCTGAGGAATGCTTTGACTGCATCAACCATCATGTTCGTAACTGGGTGACCATTGATACGTCCATAAAGTATCTATAATTTTTGATGGTTTTATGCTAATAATATGCTTTTGACACTCCTTTTTGTATAAAGTTTATGATTTATTTGGACTAACCTACTAATAGTTGCAAAAGTGCACAATGTTCTTGTTTTACACTTTGATGTGTAGGAATTACCAAGAATACAAGTGGAAACCTTGTTGGAGTCAAATTGGAATTTTTTTCAGAAATCTGTCTCAGAACTCTTTTTTAAGATGGTCACGTTTCGGAAAACTCTTCAACTACAAAGTTGTTTGAAATTTCGCGACAAACGTTTTGGATATAAAATTTAGCTGATTCCGAGTCTAGACGGGCCCGCTAGGCCCAATTTACTGCAGCCCAAGATGGGGTGACGGGAATCCGAGAAGCTATATAAAGGGAGGAAACCTAATTCACCCAAGGCATCTCCACCCACGAATTTTCAGCCACCAAAGCCATGTTTTTGCCTCCCCCATGGATCCCATCTCCATGGGAGAGGGCTCCCAAGAAGCCATGAAGGAAGGGGGCTAAGGGGCGGTGCTCCCCCATGATACCGGCGACGGGGAAGGAGTCCCCCGCGCCGCCGCCGCCCTCTTCACCATCTTCACCGCCATCTCCATCACCTAATCCTCCTTGTCTGTAGTGGTTAATCCTCCCACACACCTCTGTACCGTCCTATGTAAACATGGTGTTTGATGCTATAAGTTATAATCCTATGATCTATGCCATGTTTGTGTAGTTTCTTTGTTCTTAGATTGAATGGTTGAACATCTTTGGTTCATTAGAGTTGTATGTTGATATGGTACAGTCCTTTGGTGTCCATTATATTTGTGCGTGCATGGATTAAACATCATAGGGTTTATAGTATGTGTAAGAGGAAGGGGGGAGTTCTGCTGGAGTGACAGAAACCTGAGGACGCGAACCGGAACATTGCACGTATGGGAGTAAGAGGACCATTAAACTTAAGGCTATGGTTGGGGAAACCTTAATGCATTGATTATTACTTACAGATTTTTGCTAATAATCCAATCATATAGTTTATGTAATTCCAAGTAGTGAAGCGCATGTATATTTAGCCTCTCCCACATAGAAAACTGCATCGAAGACAATGAACCTGATTTATTTGCTAATTAAACTTGGACAAAGCCACCACAATTACCACCACTATTCCACAGTCATGGTTCAGTTAGTTTAGTGTATTTTATTGTTGCAGCAACTAACTTTACTTTCTTGTTAATTATTATCATGCAAAGCTATCTCTAGTACTCGTATTGTTGCTCTAGTTTTATTCCATAGATAATGCAAACGTTTAGTGTGCGTAGAGTTGTATCAATGGTTGATAGAACATGAGAGAACATTTATCCTACCTTTAGCTCCTCGTTGGGTTCGACAATCTTACTTATCGAAAAGGCTACACACGATCCCCTATACTTGTGGGTTATCAAGACCTTTTCTGGCGCCGTTGCCGGGGAGCAATAGCGTGTGGATGAATATTCTTGTGTGCACTTGTTTGCTTTATCTCTAAGTAGTTTTTATTTTCAATTTTAAGTTGTTCTCTATCTTAGTATGGATAGGAAATGCGAATTACAAAAAAACATTAGTTGTACTTGTTACCTAAAAACGTTTTCAAAAAGGAAAGTGATTGGAAAGATGAGTAATGGTTAAGTGGGGGTCGACCTTGAACACTTGTGTTCATGCCTATGAAACCAAAACAAATCTTCCCATGGAAGCTTTTCAGTTAATAGGAACGCATGAAGCCTTGGAAAAAAAGATATTTCTGGTATTGATCTTAATGCTTATTCATTCGAAAATACTTTAATCTTGCTCCTATGCCTAGCTGAAAGGCGTTAAAGAAAAGAACTTATTGGGAGATAACCCAAATTTTATTCAGTAGGTTTTTCTTTGGTTGAATCTTGGAAGTTATTGCCTTTGTAATAACCTCTCCTTATCATTTTTGTGTGGTTTTTGTGCCAAGAGTAACCTGTAATGAGAGAGAAGTAAGACTTGGGACAGAAGGTCTGAGCTATAATTGTTTGTGCTTATGACCCAGGTTGTTATCCAACTTTTGTAAGTTCAACACTTTTCGATTTGAGCAACAAAAGGTCTTTGCAAAAATGGGTTTTTACCTGCTGGTCTGTTTTGACAGATTTCTGCCATTATTTGCATTTGCCTCTTAATCTCTTTCTTTTTGAGTTCTCTTTTATCATTTGAACTTTTTAAAGGAAGTGCTACAGTAGCTTGTGTTTTAATGGAAGTTTTACTTGTGTTGGAACTAAACCAAAAGACTTATTATCTTGAGTACACTAATGTTGCTAATGAAGATTGTGTGAAGTTTTGTATGAAGGAAATTTTAAAGTGTAGGAAAGAACACTGTGATAAGATGAAGTATGGACAAAAGCTCAAGCTTGGGGATGCCACCCGTGTCACCCCAAGAAATACTCAAGAAGTACAAGCATCAAAGCTTGGGCATGCCCAAGGCATCCCCGTCTTCAATAATAAAAATTTCAGGTTTCTTCCAAAGACTTCATTTTTATTGTTTCATGCACAATTGTGTCGTTCTTGGAGCGTCTTTGTTTTTGTTTTTAGTTTTCATTTGCTTGGTTTGCTTATTTTTCTTGAATAAATTGGTTGGACCCCCTCTTTCATACATTAGTTTTCAAATAGGTTGGTTTGGATTGGAAAAGAGTAGGAAAAGTTCATGCTTAAGTGGTAAGAGGAGCTTGTTTTTGACTGTGGCCTATGCTTTGTCATGTCATGCTTGATATTGTTTTGGCTTTATGCTTAGTAATTTTTGCTGTAGCATGACATGTTATAAACAATTTAGATTGCTTAATGTGACTTGAAATAATCATGCGTTGTTTTAGCATATTAAAGCATAGTATTGTGGTATTCTCATTTGATGATTTATTTGGGTTGACTTGGCGCATGCTCACACCATGTTATGACTATCCCAAGTCACCATAGCCTTTATGATCCTTTAGTTTTCGACTTGAAATATCACTTTATGCTTTAATTAATGATGTTTTGTCGCTTTGCATGATTATGGCCATTATTGCTCTTTTAGTTGGTCGCTCCCAGTCTTTTGCTAGCCTCCATAACCAAGTATGAGTTCCACTCATGCATCCAACTCCAAATAAAACCAAGTTATACCAAAGAGTCCACCATACCTACCTATTAGCATTTGCTATTCCAAGTATATTCATGCTTTTATCTACCTTCCGAATTAAACTTGTTATGAGAAAACTAGTGATTAAAGCTCTCACGAACTTGATGGCACACTTTACTTTTCTTGCCCCTAATAAACTTGAAGCATTGTGCCATCTATGTTGTATATGCTTGCACTTATATGTTGGGGATTAGCAGAACCATGCTGTCATGGGGAACGCTTTCAACATTGCACTTGTACATTGTACCTAGTTGATATCATGCTCTTTTGTCTATGGATGTCGTTGGTGTGAAATGAAAGGGGAGCTTGTAAGTCCATGGAGTTATGCATGTGTGTTAGAGAAACGCCTGGGCCGCCGGTCTAATCCATGCCTAATCATGGTGGAAACCTGCAGCGTAACCATAATGAGCAATCTATGAAGCATTCTTCTTATAAAAAGAGATAGAGATTGAGAAACAGAAAAAAGAGATGAGAAAAGAGGAAAGAGAGAAAAAAGCACCATTTTCCCATGGTAAATAAGAAGATTGCTGAGATGCTCGTTGTATGCTTGCCTTGTCATTTTGGTATGGGGATTCTTCCGTATTATCAGGCAAAGGGTACCCTGTTGGCGGTTCTCTATGATACACATGTACTTACTATGACAAGAACTTACCGGTAACTAAACTTGAGTAGCATGAGGAGCGGCCCTCGTATTCAAGGGACATGAGATTTCCAACTTATACTTTGTCAAGCATATGCTCCATAGTTTGTTCACTTTAACCTTAATCACTTCAAGATGCTTATGATAGGGGCAATGAGAGCTGAAAGCTAATAAGTATCATAATTTTTGGAAGCTCTTTATGAAACTTGAATCCCTGGTTCCTTCTATGAAGGCCTTTCTTTTACTTTTATGTTGAGTCTCCATCTTCTATTTTTATGCACGTATTAAGAGAGCGCAGTGGCCATTCTTAGTTTAATGTGCATTGTCCCAAGACTTGTTGGTTGATGCATAACTTTGATATTGCTTGTTCTTAAACTATTTGTATCTAGTCACTCTTATGAACTTTGAAGGTGTCCTATGCATTTATGTTTGCTACTCTATGAGGGACAAGCTGAATGCCACTATGCTATTTTTTCTTTATGTGAAACAAACAAACGTCTTGCAAAGCATTGTTATTTATGAATCTTTTGTTTGTACCTTTTCATGCTACAACATAGTTGCTATGTCTTATTGTTAGAACTCTATCTTTCATGATTCAAGTTTAGAGTACCTTAATCCCAACTATCAATGCTTTTACAATAATGATGATCAAGATTGTGTTGTCTGCATGTCACCTCAAAAATTATATTGTTTTGATCGTTTACCTACTCAAGGACGAGCAGGAACTAAGCTTGGGGATGTTGATACGTCCATAACGTATCTATAATTTTTGATGGTTTTATGCTAATAATATGCTTTTGATACTCCTTTTTTATAAATTTTATGATTTATTTGAACTAACCTACTAATAGTTGCAAAAGTGCACAATGTTCTTGTTTTACACTTTGATGTGTAGGAATTACCAAGAATACAAGTGGAAACCTTGTTGGAGTCAAATTGGGATTTTTCTAGAAATCTGTCTTAGAACTCTTTTTTAAGATGGTCACGTTTCGGGTCGAAGACGGCGTCAAACGGAAAACTCTTCAATAACAAAGTTGTTCGAAATTTCATGACAAATGTTTTAGACATAAAATTTAGCTGATTCCGAGTCCAGACGGGCCCGCTAGGCCTGATTTACTGCAGCCCAAGATGGGGGTGACGGGAATCCGAGAAGCTATATAAAGGGAGGAAACCTAATTCGACCAAGGCATCTCCACCCACGAATTTGCAGCCACCAAAGCCACTTTTTTGCCTCCTCCATGGATCCCATCTCCATGGGGGAGGGCTCCCAAGAAGCCATGAAGGAAGGGGGCTAAGGGGCAGTGCTCCCCCATGATACCGGCAGCGGGGAAGGAGTCCCCCGCGCCGCCACCGGCGCCGCCGCCGCCCTCTTCACCATCTTCACCGCCATATCCATCACCTAATCCTCCTAGTATGCAGTGGTTCATCCTCCCACACACCTCTGTACCGTCCTATGTAAACATGGTGTTTGATGCTATAAGTTATAATCCTATGATCTATGTCATGTTTGTGTAGTTTCTTTGTTCTTAGATTGAATGGTTGAACATCTTTAGTTCATTAGAGTTGTATGTTGATATGGTATAGTCCTTTGGTGTCCATTATATTTGTGTGCGCATGGATTAAACATCATAGGGTTTGTAGTATGTGTAAGAGGAAGGGGGAGTTCTGCCGGAGTGTCAGAAACCTGAGGACACGAACCGGAACATTGCACGTATGGGAGTAAGAGGACCATTAAACTTAAGGCTATGGTTGGGGAAATCTTAATGCATTGATTAGTACTTACGAATGTTTGCTAATAATCCAATCATATAGTACATGTAATTCCAAGTAGTGAAGCGCATGTATATTTAGCCTCTCCCACATAGAAAACTGCATCAAAGACAATGAACCTGATTTATTTGCTAATTAAACTTGGACAAAGCCACCACAATTACCACCACTATTCCACAGTCATGGTTCAGTTAGTTTAGTGTATTTTATTGCTGCAGCAACTAACTTTACTTTCTTGTTAATTATTATCATGCAAAGCTATCTCTAGTACTCATATTGTTGCTCTAGTTTTATTCCATAGATAATGCAAACGTTTAGTGTGCGTAGAGTTGTATCAGTGGTTGATAGAACTTGAGAGAACATTTATGCTATCTTTATCTCCTCGTTGGGTTCGACACTCTTACTTATCGAAAAGGCTGCACACGATCCCCTATACTTGTGGGTTATCAATCATAAAGTTGTATGTTAGGTATTCTAGAGGGGCATGTTGAGGCCTATGTATCTAGATTAGGATTTGTTCACCTATGTGATGGGAAGATACACTAGGCCCACTCGGTGAATTAAATCCATAAGATGCACAACGTACGACTAGGTCATGGGGATGGGATCATAGGAGAGAGAAATCGGAATCATTTCGAAGAGATTCCGAAGTTGTTCGGAGAAAGAAAGAAAGGAAAAGACCGAAAGGTGTTTTGAATAAATGGAAATTTATAATATGCATTTATTATATGTTAATTATGAATTAATATATCTTAAATAAATATTTCTAGTGCAACTTCCTCAAATGGGCCTAGGAGGAAGCCACCAGGGAAAAGGGCAGCAAACAGCACCAGCACCAATGTTGGGCCGTTCTGAGTCAGCCCAAGCAGATATGAGGGCAGACAGGCATTGCACGCCGCGCGAGCGGCAGCCAACCGGTCCCCGCACATGGGCCACGACCAGCCAGCCCACCCAGGCACTAGCGCCACAGACTGACAGGAGCGAGCGAGAGGTGGGCCGCACCAAGGCCCACCCGATCGCAGCTCCACACTGCCCCAAATGCCTCAGCTGGCTGCCGCGAGCTGGGCCATGGGCATGGGTGCCAACCCACCCGGCCGACGCAACCCCTGGCACTCTGGTGTCTTGCTTGCCGTTCTTGTGCTGAGTTGGCCCACCCGGTTGCCTCCCCTTTTTCCCTCTTTACTTTGCCTTTGATTAGTCCCACATGGGAGAACCTTTGGGAAAGGTACACCCCTTCCACCTATATAAACGGGTGCCCATGGGTGGGATTAAACACACCAATTGAGATATTTCTCTAAGGCAGTTTCCTTAGAGAACTCTCCCCCTCTCTCTCGTTGCCTTTGTGGTGGCACGGTCCTAAAGAAGGACTATACACGCAAATATAACACTGATGTGGCACGCCATTGTGCTGTAATGATTCCAGCCAGGAGATCTACTTCCGCAACCTTTGGCAGGGATCAGAGCCCGAGAGTCATCATCTTGTACCGTATGTGTGTGAAACCTTGGGGTGCTACCATTAGTGGCATCGGGGCGTCGTATGAGGACCTAGACAAGGGGTGACGTGTGAGGAGCTGCGCGACCTTGAGGTCAGACAAGTATGACTACAACATCCACGTTCCTACATGAGCATTATACACTTATGGTCTACAAGGGTATGTTACTACTGTGTTCCTCCGTTACAACATTACTTCCTAGATAAATCTTGGCTAGGTGTGTTCCCGCATAGTATTTTTTGTTTTCTGCCTCAGAACCCCTTCATAATTATCTACTCCTTGCAATGGAATCAACCCCATTTAGTGCAGTAGGCACTTGATCTTCTCAGTTTCTCTCTCAACTGAGACTTGAAATTGCTTGAATACACTTAGTACTTAATATTTCGTATTCAAAATATAGATACAAACCTTCTTAGAAAAGTCATCAATAAATGTGAGTAATTTTCTCCACCCATTGACCTCACCGACATGTTGCAAACATCAGAATTACCAAGGCTAGAACCTCAAGCTTCTTGTAAGGACGTTGACACTTGAATGCAACTCCGTGTTGATTCCCTGGCAAATAATCTTAATGTTTCTTGATGTGAACACCTTTCACACCTTTAAAAAAAAAATCTTCACTAGCACCATCATCCCCTTCTCACTCATGTGCCCAAGTCTCTTGTGCCACAAAGCACAAGCATCCTATTTTTGCAATGCATCGACATAAGTAGTAGAAATCTTAGCATGAACATGCATGATACAAAACTAAAACCATGTTATCCTTTGCAACAATCAGATTTCCTTTAGTGAGCTTGTATTGTGCATTTCCAAATCTAGTTAAGCACCCATCTCCATCAAGCAATCTAACCGAGATAATGCTGAGCTAAAGGACCTCAACATGCATCACTGACCTGGAGACTAGTGTCGTACCATTTTCAGTATCCAAGTGCACATATCCTCTTCTAATGATTTGTGCTCTATCATTGTTCACAACACAAAAATCACCTATTGTGTAGTTGGTGAAGAGATCTCTATGAGATGTATGGTAGTACTGCTATCTGGAATCCAAGTCATCTCATCACCATTTGCAACGTTGAATATCATCAGAAACTATAGTGATCTTCTCCTCAACAGTGGAACCGACACTTCCATCATGTTCTTCATGCATGAGACATTAATCTCCTCAACTATAGTAATCCGACTCCTGTCACTATCACTGTTTGTTTGTTCCTGAACTCTCTTCTTCTTCCTGTCTTTCTTCCATTGTTCATAATGCCACTTGATGTGGCCCTTATCATGGCAGTGATGGCACAAATAATCAACATACTTATTTTTTCCTTTTGATTTGATCCTACTTATTTCTCCTCCTTACTCGGACATCTCCTCTTGCTTCTCCCTCGTGATTTAGTCACTAAAATTTTAGAATGTGAGGAAGAACCGTCTTTATCATCAATTTTTCTGTACTCTTCATTTCATATCTTGGTCTTCACAAGGTTCCAAGTGACAACTCCATTAGGTGCTGAATTGCACACATCGACTTTAAAGGTCTCCCAAGTGTCCACTAATGAGCCAAGTAGTAATAAGACTCTCACTTCATCTTCAAATATGATTCCCATTGAAGATAACTAATTTATAATGATCTGAATTTCATTCACATGACCTGCAATTGGAGTGCCCTCCTTGCACCTCAAACATATCAGTTTCTCGATCAAGCACATCTTGTTAGTACTGGTGGAAATATGCTCTAGAGGAAATAATAAATGGATTATTATTATATATTTATTTTTCATAATTAAGTTTATTATTTTGTGCTATAATTCTATTAGTTTTGGATAATGAGTATTTGGTGGAAAACCCTGATACATGTATGGAATTATAAACACCATTTAGATATCCCTACGCTTGCCTCTAAGACTGGTTCATATATCTTTGATAGTCCCGGTTTCCTGACTATGGGATAATACAAAGTGTTGTAAAGATGTTGATGATATATGCGACTGAAGTTGTTGGGAGAACAACGACGATGGATAGACCCAATATAATATACCATGAAACAAATCGTCAATACAGTTACCAAGTTTCTCATCAACTGATATTACCTCTATGAGATATCGTTAGAATACAAGACACATATAAACTTGGAGACGATATGGACGTGGTAAGATTCTTCAAACATTACTATGAGAACTAGTAATCATAAAGTTGATACTTTCTCTTGCTGGATAGTGTGCCAATGTTTCATATGGTGTAGTTGTGGGAATTGCTACTCCTGACAGTGCAGAATGAGTAAAGATACATACTGGGTAACAAGGATAACCTAGGGTTTCACCGCGGGATATGTAAAGTATCAATAAGCAATGCGACAAGTATCAAAGTAATATTGAGGTTCACATGATCGAAAGAACTTCATGTTATATGCGAGGATCACTAAGTGTATCAAGTCAATGATGGTGATCATTGCGAGGGAATGAGTTCCGCATATATCCGAACCCATAGGTTCACAAACTTAAGATAGTTTCGGCATATTAGAATGTGAGTGCGATTGAAAATATGAATGAAGTGATCCCAAAAATATTAATTCAGAAAGTATCGAGGTGTTCCGGAGGTGTCTGGAGATCACCGAGAATGGACAGAATTGTTCCGAACATATTATGGAAGACATCGGAAATATTTTAGGAAGGATATGAAATTAATTCGAATGTGTTCAGGATTTTTTGGAAGTCTTCAAAATAAATATTTATAATTTAAAAGGTAAAATTAGATTTTTTTTATATAATGCTGTCGGACCTTCACTAACATGTTCCCGCTTCGTTCATGAGCTTGATCTCACTTAGACACGGTGCCGATCTAATCATACGTGTGGATACCATGGAGGTGATACACTTGTAGCACTAGTTCGTGGGAGCCATTCGTGGGATGATACATATCCTCGCGACTCGCTAAGGCTTGTTGCAGGGGTCGATGCTCATCTTCATCAACCTCACCATGGACAACTTCTGCTAGCTCGATCTTCGAGGGTACGATCCATTGCCTATATATCCCCTTACACTGGATCTTGGTTATGTTCTAGAATTTTTTTGTTTTTGCGTAGCACGTTCCCCAACAGTGGTATCAGAGCGGTCTTTGCGAAGGCACAAGTATGGATAGAGGAATCGTCGAATTTTGGTATTACTGGTCTTGTTGTGCTTCCAAATTGATGCAATCTTGATCTCGGCGGTATTGTGTGATTAGTGGCCCGAGCCGACTTTATGATTGTCGGATCAAGATTGGTTTGCGAAGTGTACTTCGGGTGCACGAAACAACTTTGACAAGTGCCTGTTTTTCCGCAATAGCATGAGAAAGACATTTTCATGTTGGGCTTTTGCGGAGTTAGTTGAAATTCGTAGGGTGGTCACGGATAAATACAAATTCTAGTGAAGCTATAGTTGCTATTTATAGCACTATGAGGATACACCCGGGATAAGTTAAATATCAATTTTTTTGTCATGGTGCTTGTTTACCACGTAGGTAAAGAACAGTTCTCTTCGCAACCATAGAGCCCCATAATCTAGCAAAGCATGTTAGAGGCGTCTAACATGTTTTTGCAGGAAAATTGATGTGGTATAGCTGAAGTTTGAAATGTGATGTATGAGATGTTCAGTGTTGTAAATTTCATTGGGCATCAGTGGCCGGATCCGTGATGATTGTCATATTATTATTGTAATAGTCATATTTGTTTTTGTTTTATTTGCTAGAGAAGCAATAGTTGCAAGAACAAGACATGGTGATGATGATCAAGCAACTATGAACCTCGATGTTATGATCGTGGCGCGTGGAGGAAGTTCATGGCGCCGAAAGACGTTGATGATGGAGATCGTTGGTGCAAAATGCTATACCATATCACTATATGAAATGCATGTGATGTTAATCCTTTTATGCACTTTATTTTTTGTGTGGTAGTCATAATAAATAGGGTGATCCCTCACTTTAAGTTATGAAGATAAACATGTTCTCCCTAAGTTAGGCTCCACATAATGTGTGCTTCGAACTAGTGTGGGCATGCAACATGGGTGCACCTAGCGACATGCATAATGTGGGTGCGAAACTGTCACACTATCGGTATACTAAGGTTTCCTTGGCATACTACCTAGAACGTCTAGTGTATGGAACACAAGAATGAAAGATAAACAAGAGTCATATAACGATGTGATTGGTATGATTACCTACTAGTTTTTGCTCCCCGACATGCGGTGTACCATTGGTGTTAGGAAAGCAAGACATGGATCTTGAATCACTAAGTATCAATTATGAGGGATATTGATTTTAGTGGGAGCTACAACATAATTAAGATGTTAATTTGAGTAATTCATCAATTATGAAACAATATCTAAATGAATTCGTACTTGTTTGTATATCAATGGCATGCAATAGTTCATTCCCCTTATCTACAATTTGAGAGAAAGATAAACCGCATGAATCTGGAATAAATTTTATAGACTGGTACCGCAATATAAGGATAGTTATGAAAGGTGCTAAGAAATACTATGTCTTGGAAGCAACTCTAGGTCATGCTCCTGCTGATAACCCAACTGACGATGCTTAAAATGTCTTTCAATTCAGTCTCGTAGTGATGACTATATCGTTGTCCAATGTGCCATACTTGCTACTATGGAACCTGATCTTCAAAGGAGGTTTGAAAACTGGGGTCCATTTGAAACCATCAATGAACCGAGGGGCATGTTTGAGAAGCAAGCCCGTGCTGAGAGACATGAGATCTCACAAGATCTTCTAGATTGCAAGATGGCTAAAGGAGGATCAGTTAGGGCTCATATAATCAAGTTGCACGGGTACATTCAAAGGTTGGAAGCACTGGGCGTTCCCTTCCTTGCTAAATTAGGAACCGACATAATCCTGAAATCACTCCCACCTAGCTTTGTTGGGTTTGTCATGAACTTCATTATGCATGGGATAAATAAGACACTAGTTGAACCGTTTGCGATATTGAAGGTGACTGAAAAATACATACAGAAGAACACCAGTCTTGTGATGATGGTGAAGAAAACTGCTCGCTTCAAGAAGAAGTTTGGGGGTAATAAAAAGAAGGTCGCCGCTAGGCACGCGCCTAACAAGGTCAAGGCTTCCAAGCCTGGCCCATCCCTAGATGCAGAGTGTTTCTTTTGTAAGGAGAAGGGTCACTAGAAGAGGAACTACCTGAAGTATTTACAAGAAAAGAAGAATACTGGCTCGGCCATACATGTTATGAATGTTTACTTGCAAGGACCTAAAAGTAACTCTTGGATATTTGATACTAGATCGGTTGCTAATATTTGCCAATACGATACAGGACCTACGGAATCTTAGGAGACATATCAAGAATGAGGCGGCGATGCACATGGGAAACAGAGCTAATGTTGCATTTATCACCATCAGAACAAGACCTCTACATCTACCATCAGGATTAATATTAGAACTTAGTAATTGTTACTTTGTGCCTGCATTATGTAAGAATATTATATTAGGATATTGTATCTTACAAGATTGTTATTCATTTAAATTCGAGAATAATGGTTGTTTGATCTATATGAATAATGTCTTCTATGCACATGCTTCCCCGAAGAGTGGGCTGTTTATTATTGATCTTGACTGTGAACACACATCCATAACACTAATGCTAAACATTGAAAAACTAATGAGTTGAATACCACATACTTGTGGCACTGCCGATTAGGTCACATTAGACACAAACACATGAAGAAACTCCATAGTGATGGACTTTTGAATTCACTAGATTTAGAATCTTTTGATACGTGTGAAGCATGTCTAATGGGTAAGATGACATAATCACTATTTAGTGGTTATGTTGAACAGGCGAGTGACTTGTTGGAAGTCATATATACTGATGTGTGTGGTCCAATGAGTATACCTGCACTCGGCGGATTCCTCAACTTTATAACCTTTACCGATGACTTAAGTTGATATGGTTATATTTATCTTATGAAGCATAAATCTGAAACATTTGAAAAGTTCAAGGAATCTCATAATGAAGTAGAGAATCAACGTGGCAAGAGAATACAGTTTCTATGGTCGGACTATGGGGGTGAATATTTGAGTGACGAGTTTAGCGAACATCTTAGAAGTCATGGAATTGTTTCACAACTTATGCCACCCAGGACACCTCAACATAATGGAGTGTCCGAGTGACGTAATTGAACCTTTTTGTACATGGTGAGATCTATGATGCCATTAATTGATCTGTCTTTGTCATTTTTGGGGATTTGCTTTAGATACTATGTCTTTTACACTTAATAGAGCACCATCAAAGTCTGTTGAAATAACACCTTATGAATTGTGGTTTAGCAGGAAACCCAACTTGTCGTTCCTTAAAATTTGGGGGTGCGAGGCTTATATAAAGCATTGGAAGCCAAATAAAGTTACCCAAGTTAGATAAGTGCATCTTTTTAGGTTACCCTAAAGCAATATTTGGCTATTCCTGCTACCATAAAACCAAAGGAAAAATATTTGTCATGCGAGGAGGTGTATTTCTTGAGAAGAATATCCTTGCTAAAGGTTTAAGTGGGAGGACAACAGAGCTTAATGAGTTTATTTAACCTGAGCTATATGATCAAAGTAGCCAACTGTGGAAGAAATTTTGAAGATGCCTATGGCGCCATCAGAAGCTCTCGAGCCTACTACAATAGTAGCCCCAGAAATTACGACTTCTGTTGAACCACATAGGTATGGTAGAGTTCGTCTTCCGGTCGTAAGATTTAAAGATGAAGTGTTATTGTTAGACAATGATGAACCAACTACATGTAAAAAAGCAATGATGGGCCTTTATTGACCCTCCTGAAGGCGTAAAGCCTATCAAATGTAAATGGATCTACAAGAAGAAAACAGATGCATGCGGTAATGTGACCGTCTATAAAGCATGACTTGTCGCAAAGGGGTTTCAAAAAATTCAAGGAATTGACTACGATGAGACTATCTCTCCCGTAGAGATCCTTAAGTCTGTTCGTATATTACAAGCAATTGCTGCATATTTTGATTATGAGATATGGCAGATGGATGTCAAAATATCGTTCCTCAGTGGGAAGCTAACCGAGGATGTGTACATGCATATGGTACAACCTAAGGGTTTTGTCGATTCAAAGATTGCTAGAAAGGTGTGCAAACTTCAACGTTCCATTTATGGACTGAAGCAAGCATCACAGAGTTGGAATCTTCACTTTGATGAAGTGGTCATTTTTTTGGCTTCATCAATAATGGCGAAGAGGCTTGTGTATACAAGAAAATAAGTGGGAGAACAACAATGTTTTTGGTACTGTATGTGGATGACATATTATTAATCGAAAACAATAAAACTTTTCTTAACACTATTAAGGACTTGTTGAAGAATAGTTTTTCGATGATTTTTTTTACTGAAGTAGCTTACATATTAGGTATACGGATCTCTAGAGATAGATATCGACACTTAATAGGGCTCACTCAAGATACAAATCTAGAGAAAGTATTGAAGAGGTTTGATATGGAGGAATCCAAGAGATGATCACTTCCTAAGGCACATGGCAAGCCATTGAGCAATAAGCAATCTCCTATGATAGAGTCTGAGTAAGAAAACATGAGTTTAGTTCCATATGATTTGGCAATCAGATCGATCATGTATGTCATGATATGTACAAGACCAGATGTGTCTTATGCTCTAAATGTGGGGGGAAGATACCAGAGTGATCCAGAAATGGCTCACTAGATGGCAGCAAAAAATATACTTAAGTACTTACAAAGGACTAAGAATATGTTTGTCATCTATGGAGGTGATAAAGAGCTCATTGCAAGGGGTTACAACGATGCAAGATTTACCACTAATCCTGATGATTTCAAGTATCAATCCGGCTATGTGTTTACTTTAGATAGGGGATCATTGAGCTAGAAGAGCTCAAAGCAACATATAGTTGCGGATTCTACAACAGAAGCAGAGTACATAGCAGGGTCAGATGCTGCAAAGGAGGGCGTCTGGATGAAGAAATTCATTACAAAACTTGGTGTGGTTCCAAGTGTGTTAGAGCTAATGGAGATTTATTGTGACAACAATGGTGCCATTTCTCAAGCCAAAGAACCAAGGTCCCAACAGAAGAACAAGCATGTGCAACATTGATTTCATTTGATTCAGCAATTCGTTAATGATGGTGATATCAAGATGTGCAAAATTCATACGGATCTGAATGTGGTAGATCCACTGGCAAAGCTACTTACACTTGCAAAGCACAAGCAACACCGGGAAGCCATATGTGTTAGACTGCTAAATGTAAACTAGATTATTGACCCTAGTGCAATTGGGAGACTGATGGGAATATGACCCAGAGGCAATAATAAATGGATTATTATTATATATTTCTATTTCCTAATTAAGTTTATTGTTTTGTGCTATAATTGTATTAGTTCCGGATATTGACTATTTGGAGGAAAACCCTAATACATGTGTGTAGTTATAAACACCATTTGGATATCCCTACTATTGCATCTAAGACTGGTTCATATATCTTTGATAGTCCCGGTTTCTTGACTATGGGCGAATACAAAGTGTTGTAAAGATGTTGATGATATATGAGATCAGAGTTGTTGGGAGAACAACGACGATGAATAGACCCAACATGATATACCATGAAACAAATCATCAATACAGTTATTGGTAATTTCTCATATAATCGCTACGAGTTACCGTTAGACTACAAAACACATATAATCTTTGATATGCTATGGATGTGGCAAGATTCTTCAAACCTTACTCTGAGAATGAGTAATCATAAAGTCAGTCTTTGATCTTACGGGATAGTATGCCAATGTTTCATATGGTGTAGTTGTGGGAATTGTAAGTCTTGATGATGGAGAGATACACACTAGGTCCACTCATATACTCTGATCTTCGTCATCATCTGGTCGGACAAGTGATCAAGTTGTTAATCACGAGAACATCGATAGTGTGGAATGAGTAAGGAGTACGTACTAGGTAACGATGATAACCTAGTGTTTCACCTTGGGATATGTAAAGTATCGAGAAGCAATGTGATAAGTATCAAAGTAATATGGAGGTTCACATGATAGAAAGATCTACGTGTTATATGCGGGGATCACTAAGTGTATCAAGACACCGATGGTGATCATTGTGAGGGAATGAGTTCCGAACATGTCCGCATATATCTGAACCCATAGGGTCACACACGTAAGATAGTTTTGGCATTTTAGAATGTGAGTGCGATTGAAGATATGAATGAAGTGATACTGAAAAGATTGTTTCGAAATGTATCGAGGTGTTTGGACATCACCGAGAATGGATGGAATTGTTTTGTATATATTATGGAAGACATTGGAAATATTTTAGGAAGGTTCTAGAATTAATTCAAATGTGTTTGGGATTTTTTTGGAAGTCTTTGGAATAAATATTTATAATTAAAAAGGTAAAATTGGATTTTATATATAATTATCCCGGTGGGGGCACCATGGGCTGGACCCTGGCCGAGTTGGCCAGCCCCCTCCCGTGACCGGCGGGTGAGGAGGAGGCGATGTGGGGGAGGAGTTCACCCATGACTCGTACTCTCCGCTAGGTGATGGAAGAGGAAGGAGAGAATGATTCCTTGATGGAATCCAACTCCCTTCTGTTTGTGGAGGAAGGGAAGGAGGAGTCCTCCTGGGTCTCGGTATCCTAATCCTACTTCCTCTCTTGGAAAGGGGCTGGCCACACATATATACTGGGGCAGATCCAAGGGCACATCAGAAGTTTTTGGAGAGCCGCACCAACCCATACCAGAGCCACCCGTCACCATCGTCTCACCCGCTACCATCGCCGTGCCGTTGCTGGACACCGTCGTTGTCCGATGCTTCGTCTTCCTCCTCACATCATCATCATCGCGCGGAGATCACCTTCAGAATCATCGTCGGAGTACTCATCTACTACCTCTGTCTAGTCCTAAACTAGCCGGATGACAAAGTGCTACCGGATATTCATCGATACATTCCCACTTTGTTTGTGTGCTTCATCTCACTTTGATGTGGTGTTGATCTAATCGTACATGTGGATACCGTGGAGGTGCTACACTTGGAGCACTACTTCGTGGGATAATACATCTCCTCGCCACTCACTAAGGCTTGTTCCGGGGATCGACTCTTGCGGTGACCCAGCATACCACTACATGATGTAGTACACTATAGTCGTTGACATAACACCAATGAAAATACCATTCCACTAGTATTACACCCCTCAAAGTGGTACAACAGAAACATCACGGGTCCAAGACATGACTATATATTACAACTCGACTCTTTACAAAATATCCAGAGAACACTCTAGGTTATAGAGGAAGAAAGCAATTTCTTACAAAGAAGAACCAGAAATAACAACTGAGAACTATCATACTAATAATACTAGTATCTAAATTATCTGGCTTGCCATTGCTGCTATTGCAATGTCTACAGAAGTAGGTTCTATGGCTAGAGATTATACTCCTATCTAATCAGGAACTTTGCCTTCACTTCAGTTGATGTGATGACTCCATTGACTTTATTGAAGAACTTGAGCTTTTGGTGATGATTCCCTTGAGCATAAGTTGGTGTTGACGACATATTCATCGGCTTTAGTATATAGCAAGGGTTAAAAGGTACGGTCGAGTATGATCGTGCTCAGCAAGTTCACTAAAAAGGAGTGTTTTGATGCACTATCTACAACCACAAACCAAATGTCATCGGTTATGCGGGTTTTCGTAAAAAAATATTCAAAGGTTGCTTTTATTCTGAAAAGCTATGGCCGCAGCCTTCACAGGTTGATTAGAACTTCGTGGAGTTCCTTTCCTAAAATATTCGCAGCTCCTTCCCAGAACAGGGAGTAACATGCCAAACTTTTTAACACTCTATAGAGGTATGTTGCTTTACCCATAAGAGATCCTTATCCATGTTGCACATCCAAGTCATGACCTCGTCCATACTTCCTTCGTATGGGGACCGGTATAAGGATCCAAGCCGATCACTCCCCTTCTTCACGACCCCGCATACCCACTCGTTTGTATGCCCAGATCCTGATGGTAGACTTCTCCCGGTAATACGGCTTTACCTCAGGTTGGCACGTACAATCGTAAACACTAGAAATCTGTCTGTTGTGATCCCAAGGTAGACTTCTCTTGAAATATATGGCTTTACCCAGGAACAACAAAACATTGCATTCCCAAGTCCAGCTAGACTTCTCCTAAAATATACGACTTTACCCATGACTTGGAACACACAACACACCTAGACCAGTGTCCATTGATATGAGAAAGGAAGAAGATCGAGCTAACATCTCTGACCCATTCTAGATCTTATGGTTAACACGTATTATACGTCGCAAGAATCACTGTCACATTGGTTGTTAAGTCCTAGGTATTATGTTCCTTTACCACTGGAACATTCATAGTAGGTCATTACCTCTTGGTAAAAAACCCATAATCATATCATTATGAAAATAGAGTTTTTGGACCTTTTTGAAATGCAGGTTATAACAATAGTAGATTGCAAATACTTGATAGAAAGTAACCAAAGTGTTGGGAATATGACTTAGAGGCAATCATATATGATGTTATTCCCAATGTATTCATAAAGTTATTGTCCATGTATGAACTACTGATATGTATCATTGAATATGTGATTGGATTGTGGAACTATATATTCATGTTGTTCATACTAATTTTCCTTGGTCATTGAGGTTGTGCTGGACACACAACTTAGACCAATGTGAAAGTCGGCAGATGACTCAGTTCCATTTGTCATGGGCATGGAGATGCTATTCCGACTTACACGGATTCGGCTAAAGAGTTTAGCGAGTTGGACTAACCCATATTGAGATGCAACGAACAAGACGTCATTTGCATGTCTCAATCAATATAATCCTTAGACCTGAGGTTATTGCATAATCCGAGTTGAGAATCACCGACTTAGGTTTTGTCAAACGTTGTTCCGTCACTAGGCAATTATAAAGGCAGAGTTCGGGTCGACTGAGAATCAAGCTGCGTGATGTGAATAACCAAGATGGGATTTTGCCCCTCTGTCTAGAGAGATATTCTCTGGGCCCTCTCAGAAGATATGATTCGTAAAGCATGGCCATGCATGACTCAGTTAAGTGTTAACCGAGGCGATCGACTAAGAGTTATTCGGATGAATCACTTATCTTAGATCGAGAAAGAGAGTCGGACTATTTAAGGGATGGCAATTATTCACCTATAGTTCGACAAGGTATATCGTGAGGCAAAAGGGACTTAGACGAAAGTCGCATTGGAAGGTAAGTCATCATGACTCTTTGGTACTTGGGAGTCGGCACATTCTGCTAGGAGCCACTACCGACTGATCGGTCACGAGTGAGACTCGGATCGTGTCTGAGTTACCATGAGCCTGTCGGGTCACACACTTAAGAGCGGGAGAAAGTTTGGGTTAGACCCAAACAGGAAATCTATTTGGGTTGGACCCAAATAGAGACATGGACTTAGTCAGCAAGTTGGACTTGCAGTGAATAATATAGGCCTTTTTAGTGAATGGGCCACAAGTGAGTGGATCCCACTTTCACTCTCTATATAAGCTGGGGCGTAGGTTCTTAGAGCACAAGGTTAGGTCACTCCATGTGTTGGAAACCCTAGCCCCAGTCCGTCCTGTCGCTGCTGTACCGGACCTAGCAGTCCAACGCCGGTGCTCCTCCTCGTACGTGTGGATACTGGCGGAGGTGTTGTACGTTCAGCACTTCGACGATCGTGGAACCGGAACAGATCGTGAGGACTACACTACATCAAGCGACGTGCTTCATCGATTCCGCAACTGCACGTCTAGTGGTAATCCTCGTGGCCATCTACCTGAATTAGATCTTGGGATCACCGCGTAGGGATTTTTTTGTTTATCTCTGCGTGGCCCAACATCATATCATTATGAAAATAGAGTTTTTCATAATAGGTCATTACCTCTTGGTAAAGAACCTATAATCATATCGTTATGAAAATAGAGTTTTTGGACCTTTTTGAAATGCAGGTTATAACAATAGTAGATTGCAAATACTTGATAGAAAATAAACAAAGGACATGAGAAAGTCTGAACTTGACTTTGTGATACAAGATTATGTAATCACGGTCTTCGAGAGAATATAAGATCCGGTATCTGAAAACAACATCATTGGTCCGGTAAGGATTAATGTTCCTCGAAGTAGCCTTTCACCCCTCTATATTAATATAGCAATCACACCGATACAGAAGATTTGAACCAAAAGAAATGCTGGGGAAACATCACAAACATGCCCAAAAAGAAAAGAATGGAGACAATGGTGAATCGACAAAGTGATGATGACCCGCAACCGCTGCACCCTCCGACTTGGACCACCATGCTCCAAGCACCCCGATGTTCTGAGTACCAAGCAGCACCTTCCCGAAGGAAAGCACCATCAACACGGCATTGCTGCCCGGAGGATGGTCCTAGGGTTTCCCCCGCACTCAAAGTAAAGTGGAGATAGAGGATTCCCACGACGCCCTCCAAGAAGGAAAGTGCTTCATCGATTCCGCAACTGCGCGTCTAGTGGTAATCCTCGTGGCCTTCTACCTGAGCTAGATCTTGGGATCACCGCGTAGGGAAAAAGTTTTGTTTATCTCTGCGTGGCCCAGCAGTGGTATCAGAGCGTTTTCTTGTAGTTTTAGGATCAAGATCGTGCATATGTGATATGCGGTTGGTGTTAGATTGGATCTAATTGTAGTTTTGGTGGTCGACCGATGAGATAGATCGGTTTTGTACAAGGTTGATTGGATCAACTATACTCGGGGAATTGGATGATCCAGTTTCCGTGATTACACTGCAGAGGTCGTGGAATGACATACCCCTACCACTCGGCTTCCGCCATCGGGGTAGACTGTGACACGTAAAGCTGGATGCGGTGATCGAAGATCAAAGAGTTTGGTCGAAACGGAGTCCGGATCGGATTTGGGTAAATTTGTTTTATCCGATGACGAAATCCATGCCCGGAATGCAGATGAGATCTGCATTTTCGAAAAAATTGTCGTGTCATAGCGTCTTAGATGTCATTGCGAGTTTCACAACACCGGTAGATATCGTATCTATGCATAACTTGTTTTTGCAGGATGATGTTGTGAATGGTATGGCTTATGTGCATGTGATGTGTGTAATCCATACGTGATCTGCGTATCATGGTTTTTGTCTGCTGGCTGGAGCCTAGGTGCTGTCATCTTATTGTATAACGGCCCACGTTCGGATTCTCTATGTAATTTACTTTACTTGCTAGTGTAGTTGTTTGGAGAATCCGGAAGGCATGCACGTCGATGTACAAGTCGGCTATATGGTGTAAGGCGGCACGTGACAAGAGTTGACACGAGTCGGATTACAGACTTTGTGGAGATGGAGATCACCATGAAGAGAGCCATACCATTTCACATTATAATTGCTTTATTGTGTGTTATTGTTATGTCTCTGTTTTACCTCTATTAGATAGTTGGTAGAAAGTAATCCCTCAAAGAAGGTCTAGCCGGTTTCCCCGCCAGTGCTGCACCATCACAAGTCAGACATTTTTGGTAGTGGGCTCACAAAATTGAGGTGCTATCAATTCTTTCCGACTAGGTGGGTTTGAGTCGGACTCTTACAACGGAAGCACTCGGTAATCTAGACGGGTCTATCACAACGGTTGTGGGACTCGGGGAAAAGTCGAATGGGAGCCGGGGCATGTGATGCTACCCATCCAACAGGAGTTGTATGAGATGCGATCGACAAGGAGTTGTCTACCTAGATCACTTGACGGCTAGCAGTGTTGCTAAAGCTCACTAGTCGACTTGCTTATTTAGGGTCCTGAATCACTAAGTAACCATCAGAGGGGTGTTGGTTCTAGTGGGAGCATAAATATTAAAGTGTTTAATATGCTTGCTCTTTTATGAATACATGTCTTAAGTGTTTTGCATATTTTCTGTTGTAGATAAATGGCACCTAGCAGTCTCCCTCAGATTTCTAGTTTTGCTTTGAGAACCATCTTAGAGAAAGATAAGCTGAATGGAACTAATTTCACCAACTGGTATCGTAATCTGAGAATTGTTCTCAAACAAGAAAAGAGGGACCATGTCCTAGACAACCCACTTCCAGATGAGCCGGATGAGAATGCGACTGTCGCAGCCACCAATGCCTACCGTCGGATTTGTGATGAATCCACGAAGATTAGCTGTCTTATGCTTGCTCACATGGAACCGAACTTGTAGCAGCAGTTCGAGAATGTTGAGGCCTACGATATGATCGAAAGCCTCAAAAGTATGTTCCAGGCCCAGGCAAAGACTGAGAGGTATCAAGTCTCTCAGGCTTTGTTGAGCTGCAAGCTTAAGGATGGCGATCCACTGAGTCCGCATGTGATCAAGTTGGTTGGTTACGTGCAGACTCTAGAAAGGCTTGGCTACCCCATTAGCGAAGAGTTCGCTAAAGACATAATTCTGAACTCTCTTCCTAGTGCATATGGCCAGTTCATATCGAACTACCACATGCATGGTATGGATAAGAAGCTCACTAAATTACATGGGATGCTCAAGCAGGTTGAGGAGGATCTCAAGAAAGCTACCAGTCAAGTGTTGATGGTGCAAAGGCTAAGTTCAAGAAGAGTTCTTGGACTAAGAAGAAGAAGGCAAAGTCGGGAGGTAAGGCTGAGGACCCAGTCCAAAGCGCTTCCTCAGGGACTAAGCCATCTCCTGTTGCCAGATCCACTTGCTTCTATTGCAAGGCGGATGGCCACTAGAAGAGGAATTGCAGCAAGTATCTGGCTGACAAAGCCAAGAGTGGAGGTGTGACTTCCGGCTCAGGTACGCTTGTTTGCAATGTTATAGACATTTATCTTGCTGATGCACCTGGTAGTTCTTGGGTATATGATACCGGATCAGTCATTCACATCTGCAACTCGTTGCAGGGACTGGTAAGAACTAGGAGCGTGGCAAGAGGCGAGGTTGACATTCGAGTCGGCAACAAAGCGAGAGTCGCTGTGTTGGAAGTCGGCACGATGCAACTTCATTTACCTTCTGGATTCTTAATGGAGCTGAATAATTGTTATTATGTTCCAGTGCTTAGTCGAAACATTATTTCTGCCTCATGTTTGATGAGACAAGGCTATGAGTCGAATATTAAGAATAATGGTTGTTCTTTATATTTGAATGATATGTTTCACGGCTTTGCACCCATCCGGGACGGGTTATTTATTTTGAATCTTGAGGGTGAATATGTCTATAACATAAATGTGAAAAGGTTGAAACCAAATGATCTGAATATGACTTACTTCTGGCATTGTCGGCTTGGTCATATAAGTTGGAAACGCATGAAGAAGCTCCATGATGATGGACTCCTAACTTTGTTCGACTTGGAGTCGTTCGAGACATGCGAATCGTGCCTACTCGGCAAGATGACCAAGACACCTTTTGCAAAGAGTTGTGAAAGGGCGTCCGACTTATTGGGACTAGTACATAGTGATGTATGTGGCTCGATGAGCACGACAGCCAGAGGTGGTTATGAGTACTTCATTACCTTCACTGATGATTTGAGTAGGTATGGATATATCTACTTGATGAAACATAAGTCGGAAGCCTTTGAAAAGTTCAAGGAATTCCAGAATGAGGTACAGAATCAACTCGGCAAGAAAATAAAGTTTCTTCGGTCGGACCGAGGAGGCGAGTACATGAGCCATGAGTTTGATGACCATATGAAGAGTTGTGGAATAGTTCCCCAGCTCACTCCTCTAGGAACTCCATAGAGAAACAGTGTGTCAGAAAGGAGGAATCAGACCTTGTTAGTCATGGTACGATCAATGATGAGTCGGACAGATCTGCCTTTATCATTTTGGGGTTATTGTCTAGAAACTGCAGCGTTCACACTAAACAGAGTACCATCAAAGTCGGTAGAGAAGACACCGCATGAGATGTGGACTGGCAAGAAGCCGAGTTTATCTTTTCTTAAGATTTGAGGTTGTGAAGCTTTTGTCAAGCGACTTAAGTCGGACAAGCTTACAGCCAAGTCGGATAAGTGTATTTTCATGGGGTATCCAAGGGGAACCTTGGGTTACTACTTCTACAACCGAGAAGAGGGCAAAGTGTTTATCGCTCGAAACGGTGTCTTCCTTGAGAAAGAGTTTCTCAGTCGGGGAGTCAGTGGGAGAATGGTGCAACTTGAAGAAATTCGAGAGATACCAGCCAGCAGCGAGTCAGCAAAAACCTTGGAGGTTAAGCGTTCATGGTACCTAAGCCGGCAACTGCACCGACACTGCGAAGCTCAGCCAGATTGCAAAGTGTTCATGATGTATTACTGTTGGACAGTGATGAGCCGGCAACTTATTCGGAAGCGATGGTGGGTTCTAATTCTGAGTCGTGGCTTGGAGCCACGAGATCCGAGTTAAAATCCATGGATGAAAATCAAGTTTGGAACTTGGTTGATTTGCTAGACGGTGCAAGACCCATCGAGTGCAAATGGGTCTTTAAGAAGAAAACTGATATGGATGGAAATGTTTCTGTCTATAAAGCACGTCTTGTCACGAAGGGGTTCCGACAGGTTCAAGGAATTGACTATGATGAGACTTTCTCTCCCGTGGTGATGCTTAAGTCAGTTCGGATCATGTTAGCTATAGCAGCCTATTTCGACTATGAGATATGGAAGATGGATGTCAAGACGGCTTTCCTTAATGGAAATTTAACCGAGGACGTGTATATGATACAACCCAAGGGTTTTGTCGATCCGACTAATGCTGACAAGGTATGCAAACTTTGGAAATCCATTTATGGGTTGAAGCAAGCATCTCGGAGTTGGAACATTCGCTTTGATGAGGTAGTCAAATCGTTTGGCTTCATCAAGAGTGATCATGATTCTTGTTTATACAAGAAGTTTAGTGGGAGCAAAGTAAACTTTCTGATCTTATATGTGGATGACATATTACTGATTGGAAATGATGTCCAGATGTTGCAAGAGACTAAGGAATCATTGGAAAAGAGTTTTTTGATGAAAGACTTAGGTGAGGTGACTTACATACTAGGAATCCGGATCTATAGAGATAGATCAAGGCGGCTCATTGGATTGAGTCAGAGTACATATTTGGACAAAGTATTGAAGAAGTTCAACATGGAATCGTCTAAGAGGGGGTCCTTACCGATGTCCCATGGTGTAAAACTTAGCAAGACTCAGTGTCCTTCGACAACTGACGAGCGAAGTCAGATGAGTGTAATTCTATATGCTTCTGCAGTCGGATCCATCATGTACACTATGATTTGTACTAGGCCGGATGTTTCCTATGCTCTCAGTGTTGTGAGCAGATACCAGGCTGACCCTGGAGAGATCCACTGGGTAGCGGCTAAAAATATCCTTAAATACTTGAGAAGGACTAAGGATATGTTCTTGGTTTATGGAGGTGAGGATGAATTTAGCGTAAGGGGTTACACAGATGCGAGTTATCTCACTGACTCGGATGATTCTCGTTCGCAATCTGGATATGTGTTTGTGATAAATGGAGGGGCTGTGAGCTAGAAGAGTTCTAAGCAAGAGACGGTGTCTGCGTCTACAACAGAGGCTGAGTATATTGCTGCCTCGGAGGCGGCAAAAGAAACCGTTTGGATGAGGAATTTACTCATGGATCTTGGTGTGGTTCAGGGCTCGTCCAATCCGTTAGATGTGCATTGTGACAACAATGGTGCTATTGCACAAGCCAAGGAACCTAGACAACACCAGAAAAACAAACATATACTCATGCGGTACCACCTTATTCGCCAGTTCGTGGATCAAGGTGATATCTAGTTATGCAAGGTACACACGGATACAAACATTGCGGATCCATTGACAAAGCCACTTCCACAACCGAAGCATGAGGCACACCTAAGAGCTATGGGAATTAGATGCCTAGACATATGATGTCGGATGATTGACTCTAGTGCAAGTGGGAGACTATTGGGAATATGCCCTAGAGGCAATCATATATGATGTTATTCCCAATGTATTCATAAAGTTATTGTCCATGTATGAACTACTGATATGTATCATTGAATATGTGATTCGATTGCGTAACTATATATTCATGTTGTTCATACTAATTGTCCTTGGTCATTGAGGTTGTGCTGGACACACAACTTAGACCAATGTGAAAGTCGGCAGATGACTCAATTCCACTTGTCATGGGCATGGCGATGCTATTCCGACTTACACGGATTCGGCTAAAGAGTTTAGCGAGTTGGACTGACCCATATTGAGATGCAACGAACAAGACATCATTTGCATGTCTCAATCAATGTAATCCTTAGACCTGAGGTTATTGCACAATCCGAGTTGAGAATCACCGACTTAGGTTTTGTCAAATGTTGTTCAAGAAGGGCAGAGTTATAAAAGCGATTAAAATTGTTGAGAATCAAGCTGCGTGATGTGAATAACCAAGATGGGATTTTGCCCCTTCGTCTGGAGAGATATTCTCTGGGCCCTCTCGGAAGATATGATTCGTAAATCATGGCCATGCATGACTCGGTTAAGTGTTAACCGAGGCGATCGACTAAGAGTTAGTCGGATGAATCACTTATCTCGGATCGAGAAAGAGAGTCGGACTATTTAAGGGATGACGATTATTCGCCTATAGTTCGACAAGGTATATCATGAGGCAAAAGGGACTTAGACGAAAGTCGCATTGGAAGGTAAGTCATCATGACTCTTTGGTACTTGGGAGTCGACACGTTCTGCTAGGAGCCACTACTGACTGATCGGTCACGAGTGAGACTCGGATCATGTCCGAGTTACCATGAGCCTGTCAGGTCACACACTTAAGAGCGGGAGCAAGTTTGGGTTAGACCTAAACATGAAATCTATTTGGGTTGGACCCAAATAGAGACATGGACTTAGTCAGCAAGTTGGACTTGCAGTGAATAATATAGGCCTTTTTAGTGAATGGGCCACAAGTGAGTGGAGCCCACTTTCACTCCCTATATAAGCTGGGGCACAGGTGCTTAGAGTACAAGGTTAGGTCACTCCATGTGTTGGAAACCCTAGCCCCAGTCCGTCCTGTCGCCGCCGTACCAGACCTAGCAGTCCAACTCCGGCGCTCCTCCTCGTACGTGTGGATACTGGTGGAGGTGCTCTACGTTCAGCACTTCGATGATCATGGAACCGGAACGGATCTTGAGGACTGCACTGCATCAAGTGACGTGCTTCATCGATTCTACAACTGCGCGTCTAGTGGTAATCCTCGTGGCCTTCTACCTGAGCTAGATCTTGGGATCACCGCGTAGGGAAAAAGTTTTGTTTATCTCTGTGTGGCCCAGCATCATATCATTATGAAAATAGAGTTTTTCATAATAGGTCATTACCTCTTGGTAAAGAACCCATAATCATATCATTATGAAAATAGAGTTTTTGGACCTTTTTGAAATGCAGGTTATAACAATAGTAGATTGTAAATACTTGATAGAAAATAACCAAAGGACATGAGAAAGTGTGAACTTGACTTTGTGATACAAGATTATGTAATCACGGTGTTCGAGAGAATATAAGATCCGATATCTGAAAACAACATCATTGGTCCGGTAAGGATTAATGTTCCTCGAAGTAGGCTTTTGCCCCGCTATATTAATATAGAAATCACACCGATACAGAAGATTTGAACCAAAAGAAATGTTGTGGCAACATCACAAACATGCCCAAAAAGAAAAGAATGGAGACAATGGCGAATTGACGAAGTGATGATGACTCGCAACCGCTGCGCCCTCCGACTTGGCCCACCATGCTCCAAGCACCCCGATGTTCCAAGGAAAGCACCATCGATGGTCAAGTAAAGTGGAGATAGATGATTCCCACGACACCCTCCAAGAAGGAAAGTTGCCACATCTGGCACATCGTTCGAGATAGATGATTCCCGACAAAAAAGTCAGCAATCCCAGGAAATAATTGGCATGACCTCTACTGAATCTTTGCTCTTAAGGGGGAAAGTCATCCAAATTTGAACATTTAAAAAGATGTGTTTGAATTCAAATAGAATTTGAAATAAATATGAAAAACGAATATTTGAATTATAAAAGAATGTGTAATGGGACGATAAATAGTAATTAAATTACAATAAGGAATAAGAGTTGAATTCTTATTTATGAATAAGATACAATATGTACAAGTCTCAAATTACACTGAAAATAAAAGTTCAACAGTACATTGCCCTTATAACAAAGGAATAAGAGATATTACAATAAAAGAAATAATGTATAAAAACCAAAGGAATAACTTTAATACAATAATACAAACATTACACTATTGTTTCAGATATTCAAAAGAAAAAGGAAATTACAGTTACATGAATAAACAATTACATAAGAAGAAATAAAAAATTCTACACTAATCTTTAAGGAGATTTCTTCGTTTTTCTGATCTTTTCTTCTTTATTTAAACCCTACAAACGAGACAAGTAAACAAGAAAATCTAGAAAAAAAGAGAAAAGGAAGGGAATGCGTATTGAATAAATGAACTCTCTGACTGGGCATACAATTGGTATGCCAAATTCCTCATCGAGTTTAAATAAAGGGACATTTAAGTATCTGTTCTTATCAGTACATTGTGCCTCAGTGCAACCTCATAGGCCAAGGGGAAAATTTCACCAAATTAGTAAAAAGGTAGGAATTAAAAATAGTAATACCCAGCAAAAGATCTAGTTAAGATGATCCATAAGGGAAGGGTCCCACTTGCAAGCAGCATACACATAGCATGCATATGTTGTGCTGTCAACAGCACGGAGGAGAGGAAGAGTTAAAACCATAGCTATTCATAGCAAAGTAGCCGAAGCTAACTAGCTCAGTACTAGTTTCTCCACAGCATACTAGACAAACTGCACAACCATATCCATCCTCTCTATTTCCATGCTAAGAGAACACTACACCATAGTTCATCAATTGTTCATCATAGATCTATCAATTTTATTTTCACAAGATCAACAAGGAACCAGCCAAGAACAACACCCGATTATTCCAGATTCACCAATCCATCCACCACATCAAACCCAGCCAAATCATTCCAATATGGTTACCTGAAGAAGAAGAAGATCCAGGAATAGAGCAAAGAGGAGTCTTGTAGCTGGAGCTAGGAGGAGGTGGCCAGCTGCTGGAGATAATAGGTGGAGGCCAGTAGAAGGAGAAGCATTTTAGCTGATCAAGGACAACACTAAGATTCTGTTTAAATCAAGCACCACATCACCAACCATTTGCTACACTGCATGAACAGGTTGACCACTAGATCCCAAAACAAACATAGCATATGTTCTTAGCATTTCATTTAAGAAAATGATTTGGGTGAGGAGTACTCTCAGATAGGCATAGAATTGCTATGCAAGGTTCATCCTAGAGTAACTGAAAGGCAAGCAATATATGTTGTCATCCAATTATTACAGCCTCAGCTTATGCATCCTAGGTAGGGCCATCCCAAAGCATTCTTTGCTCATAGCATCATTTAAAATGATGTGTTCATATTGCAGCATAGCCAAAAGGAATAACATCATATCATGCTTGTTATGCTCTTGCTCTTGTGTACACTCCAGAGAGGCACACAATAGCAGGACACAACATTAGAAGCCATTATTCTAAATCATCAACATCATATATTAAACCCAAAATATCACAACATCTCTGAAAATATGCAGGAAGTTTATTCAAATCATTTTCATAGAAGCAATATCTAGGAATCATTTTATTTATCACAAGCAACTCCAAGAAAGGATTAAGATCCACACTGAACATTGGGTTCAGTCTAAACTGACAGACCAATTAGAAGATTTGCTAGCATAGCAAGTATCTTATGTTAGCCATATAATATTATCCAATCATTTCTCCAACTAAGCTTGAGGGAGATCATTTCAAGTACTTAATTGTATCATCAGAATAAGTATATATGTTATTCATGCAAGTGCCTGAACCATAAGGTTCAGTTCACCATGTGTATTCCACATATTAAGCCAAACTATCATTTATTGCCTGCAACCCATCAGTATGTAGAATCATATCATTTTACTAACAAAATTTTTAGGAATCATTTGTTCTCTTTATTTAGAAAGAACATAAAGGGGCAATATTGCTTATCACTAGGCCACAATATGCAAGACCTCAGAAAATCAATAAGTTAAATCATTTTCCTCATCAAGGGACACTAGGAATCATATTCATTTACATACTAGCAATACCAGGAGCTTTTGCTAGTAAGCATCAAAAATGTTCATATAATTCTCTTAGGAGAAACCTAGGGATCAGAATCAGACATTAGCCTCACTGTCCACATTCATAGAAATCTTACATTTACATGGACAGCTCAATTAGAGTTTCTCAGATAATTAATCTCAACAATCAATTGTAAGTGGATAGCTACCACTGTGTACACTCTAGAGGGAGGCATCACAGTGGCATCTATACTAGCAGCAGCCATAGAGCTAGGAAAAACCAGAGAAGCAACCCTCTGGATATAAATCAACCTTGGGGAAATCCCAAGGCTACCTCAAATCACCTCACTAACTAAATTAGCTAGAAATCATCAAACCATTCATAGTTGCTATACCATATGCTCATCAGTTCCAACTAATTTAAATCATTTTCCTAGCCATTCTTGGCTAGGAATCATTTTATTAAACAACAGATAACCAAGCCATAATTTCTAGAGATACATTATATGGATGAATGTCATAGCTTAACAAGGATTCATAAACCACATGACCATTTGATCAATCCACCACAATGGTTTAGGATTTAGGAGTCGGACTATTGGAAACAGGGTAATAAACTCAATCATAGAAATTTGCAAGGTTCAATCTAGTCCTAAATGGAAGTAGGAATCAAAGTAACAGTTCAAGGATCCAATTCTTATTCGTGAACATGGTCAGTCGTCAGATGCTGAGAAGTCTTAGTGAGAGAGAAGGCCGAGGAGAGGGTGGCAGAGGTGAGAAGAGCACCTACTTGGGGCGAGGATGGCTCACCGAAGAGGAAGCCATTTGGTAGAGGAGGGGCTGATACGTTGCAAACGTATCTATAGTTTTTGATGTTCCATGCTTGTTTTAATCTACTTTCTTATGTTTTTTCCACACTTTGGAGTACTTTTTATACACTTTCTTGGACTAACCCATTAACAAGATGCCACAGTGCCAGCTGCCTGTTTTATGCTGTTTTTGGTTCCAGGAAAGTCAGAAAATGAATATTCTCGAAATTGGACTGAACAAAAGCCAAAGTCAATATTTCACCGAGGGGGACACGGAGCCAGAATATGAGACGGAGAGGGGCCACCCACACCACCTGGCTGTGCGGCCAGGCCTGGCGCGCGCCAGGGGGTGGTGTGGCCGCCTAGGGCACCCCCTCGGTCTCCCCTTTCGCCTATAAGATGCCTCCGATACAGAAACCCTAAGTACCCGATCAAAATTCCACGAAAGAGTCTATAGCCGCCATCATCTCCATCCCTACATCAGGAGGGATCTGAAGCTCTTCCCGGCACCCTGCCAGAGGGGAGAATTCACCCTGGAGGCCTTCTTCATCACCATGAAAGCCTCAGGTGTGATGCGTGAGTAGTTCATCCTTGGACTACGGGTCCATGTAGTAGCTAGATGGTTGGTTCTTCTCCTTTGTGCTACGGATCTAGACCTTGTGAGCTCTGTTCATGATCAAGATCATCAATTTGTAATCATACATGTTGTGTTTGCAGGGATCCGATGGATATTGAGATGCTATTTCAGATTGATTATTTATTCTATCGTGTCCTTGTTATTTGTGATCTTGCATGCTCTCCGTTGTTAGTAGATATCTTGGCCGAGTAGATGCTAGCAACTCCAAGAGGGAGTATTTATGCTCGATAGTGGGTTCATGCCTCTAGTAATCTGGGGAAGTGACAGAAATCTCTAAGGTACTAGATGTGCTATTGCTACTAGGGACAAAACAACAATCCTTTGTTCATAGAACAATTGTATTGTTTACTTTACACGCAATGCGTAATGCAATTATCTGTTGCTTGCAACTAAATACTGGAGGGGGTTCGGATTGATAACCTGAAGGTGGATTATTAGTCATAGATGCAGTTGGATTACGGTCTATGTATAATGTTGTAATGCCCAATCAAATCTCATAGGAGTCAAGATGATTAGTATATGCATGTATACTTTCTCGATGTTTGTCAATTGCCCCGTTGTAATTTGTTCACCCAACTTGTCATCTATCTTAAGGAGAACCATGACTAGTGAACTATGGACCCCGGTCCTTTATTTACCACCAATCTACAACTGTTTACTGTTTTCTGTTTACTTTCTGCAAGCTTTTACTTTCTTCCACACAATACATTTAGTCCTTTGTTTTCAGCAAAACTGGTGAGATTGACAACCTCACTGTAAGTTGGGGCAAAGTTCTGTGGTTGTGTTGTGCAGGATTCCAAGTTGGAAACAACACCTTGGAGGTGTTTCCTTGCTCCTACTGGTTCGATAACCTTTGTTTCATAACTGAGGGAAAACTTGCTGCTGTGCTCATCATACCTTCCTCTTGGGGTTCCCCAACGAGCTTGATATATTTTGGGCCAACAAGCAACTTTTTCTGGCGCTGTTGCATGGGAGTCAAGGGCATCTTCACAAGGGGAGTCCCACATAACCAATCTCTTTACTTTGTTTTATTTGTTTTGCTTAGTTTATTTTCTGCTTTGTTTGCTTGTTTCTTTTATCAAAAATACAAAAAAATAGTTCCTACTATAGTTGTTATTTTCATTGGTCTGTTATTGTCTTGCTTTATCATGCTTTCTATCAATGCTTGGTTTCTTTGAAACTGAATCTAATTAGCAAGGTGGGTTCACGGAAGAACAAAAAATTTATTATAAGGAACACCGCTTGTCACAAAAGGGAAACACTTATGGGAACAAATTGATAAATTGTATACCATTGCTAGAAACGTGTGCTCTACTTATAATGTTACTTATTGCTTTGATAAATCTTGTTGCTGCAAGAGGTATAAACACCTCCCTTTTCAGTGCGAGTATAATGATGATGTTACCATATCTTCTTATGTTAAGGGAAATTATGACTTTTATGATGTGGAACAAATTGAATAATTTATTGCTTGGAAGGGTGCATTCGAACTAGCTTATTTGCTTGAAAATACTGATGATGCACCTTATAGATATGAGGTTTATGATATACTTCAATTTTTCTTTGATAATTACAAGGAAGAAAATGGCTATATTCTTGAATATCTTAATAGATGCTCTCCACTAGCGGAAGAGACTAATGCCTTGCAGGAGCCTATGGAAGAAGAAATTGCTGAAACTGGAAGCTCATTGGATGAAAAAGAGGAGGAGAGTGATGATCAAGAGTATGAAGAATGGATCTACCCATTCCTACCTTCTAATGAGAGTAACTCTTTACCCCCTACAATATTTGATTGTCCCCCATGCTTACTAAAGGAGGATGAATGTTATGTTCCTGAGGATTCTTTTAAAAATGTTTATAATAAAGCTCTAGTGTTTGTAGATCATGAAAAGCATGCTTTATGTGATAGTTATATTGTTGAGTTTATTCATGATTCTACTAAAAATTATTATGATATAGGAAAATATGGTTGTAAAAGTTTTCATGATACTGAAACACCTCTCTATTTGCTGAAAGTTTGGAAGTTACTCTCGTTTTATCGTCCTATGCATGTCACTTTGTTCTTTGTGAATTTATTTGCGTATAAGATTCCTATGCATAGGAAGAGGGTTAGACGTAAATGTGTTTTGAATTTGCTTCTTGATGCTCTCTTTTACTTCAATTCATATTTCCTATGTGAGCATCTTCTCAAACTATCATGCCTAACTTAAAGGCGTTAAAGAAAAGTACTTATTGGGAGATAACCCAAAAGTTTTAGATGATTCTTGGAAGTTATTACCTCAGTAATAACCGCTACTTATCCTTTTTATTTGCTTTTTGTGCCAAGATCAACCTCTAATGAGAGAGAAGTAATGATTGGGAAAGTTGCTGTCCCGAAACAGATTTTTGTGCTTCACTATAAAAAAATCGTGTAAAATCTCTGTACGTTGTTTTGAGGCGTGAATTTTTGTGTTTCTGACCCAGGTTGTTATCTAACTTTCGTTAGTTCAACACTTTTCGATTTCAGCAACACAAGGTCTTCAAAAAAATTGGTTTTTACCTGCTGGTCTGTTTTGACAGATTTCTGCCATTATTTGCATTTGCTTATTGTTGGTTCCTTTTTGGATTCTCTTCGGGTAATTGAGATTTTAAAGGGAAGTGCTACAGTAGATTGTGTTTTAATGTAAGTTTTATTGATGTTGAAACTAAACCCAAAGACTTATTATCTTGAGTGCACTAATGTTGCTAATAAAGATTGTGTGAAGTTTTGTATGAAGGAAAAATTTCAGGTGTATGGAGAGAATGATGTAATGAGATGAAGAATGGACTAAAACTCAAGCTTGGGGATGCCATGCATGTCACCCCAAGAAATATCCAAGAAGTACAAGCATCAAAGCTTGGGGATGCCCAAGGCATCCCCTTCTCTATCAATAAAAAATCCCAGGTTTGTTCCAAACACTTCATTTTTATTGTTTCATGCACAATTGTGTTGTTCTTGGAGCGTCTTTTTTTTTAGTTTTTGTTTTCTTGGTTTGCTTAGTTTTCTTGAATAAATTGGTTGGAGACCCTATTTCATATATTAGGTTTCAAATAGTTTGGTTTGGATTGGAAAAGAGTAGGAAAGTTCATGCTTAAGTGGTAAAGAGAGCTTGTTTTTGACTGTGGCCTATACTTTGTCATGTCATGCTTGATATTATTTTGGCTTTATACTTAGTGATCTTTGCTGTAGCATGACATGTTATAAACAATTGATATTGCTTAATGTGCCTTGAAATAATCATGCGTTGTTTTAGCATATTAAAGCATATTATTGTGGTATTCTCCTTTGATGCTTTATTTCGGTTGACTTGGCGCATGCTCACACCATGTTATGACTATCCCAAGTCACCATAGCCTTTATGATCCTTTATTTTTCGACTTGTAATATCACTTTATGCTTTAATTAAATAATGTTTTGTCTCTTGCATGATTATTGCCATTATTGCTCTCTTAGTTGGTCGCTCCCCGTCTTTTGCTACCCCCCATAACAAAGTATGAGTTCCACTCATGCATCCAACTCCAAATAAAACCAAGTTATTCCAAAGAGTCCACCATACCTACCTATTAGCATTTGCTATTCCAAGTATATTCATGTTTTTATCTACCTTCCGAATTAAACTTGTTATGAGAAAACTAGTGATTAAATCTCTCACGAACTTGATGGCACACTTTAATTTTTTTGCCCTAATAAACTTGAACCATTGTGTCGTCTATGTTGTATATGCTTGCACTTATATGTTGGGGATTAGCAGAACCATGCTATCATGGGGAACACTTTCAACATTGCACTTGTACTTTGTACCTAGTTGATATCATGCTCTTTTGTCTATGGATGTCGTCGGTGTGAAATGAAAGGGGAGCTTGTAAGTCCATGCAGTTATGTATGTGTGTTAGAGAAATGCCTGGGCCGCTGGTCTAATCCATGCCTAATCATGGTGGGAACCTGCAACATAACCATAATGAGCAATCTATGAATAATTCTTCTTATAAAAAAGAGATTGAGAAAAATAGAAAAAGAAAAAAAAGAGATATGAGAAAAGATGAAAGAGAGAAAAAAGCACCATTTTCCCATGGTAAATAAGAAGATTACTGAGATGCTTGTTGTCTGCTTGCCTTGTCATTTTGATATGGGGGTTCTTCCGTATCATCGGGTAAGGGGTACCCCATTGGCGGTTCTCTATGATACACATGTACTTACTATGACAAGAACTTACCGGTAACTAAACTTGTGTAGCATGTGGAGCGGCCCTCGTATTCTAGGGATATGAGATTTCCAACTTATACTTTGTCAAGCATATACTCCATAGTTTGTTCACTTTAACCTTAATCACTTCAAGATGCTTATGATAGGGGCAATGAGAGCTGAAGTTAATAAGTACCATAATTTTTGGAAGCTCTTTATGAAACTTGAATCCCTGCTTCCTTCTATGAAGGCCTTTCTTCCACTTTTATATTGAGTCTCCACCTTCTATCTTTATGCACCTATTGAGAGTGCATAGTGGCCATTCTTAGTTTAATGTGCATTGTCCCAAGACTTTTTGATTGATGCATAACTTTGATATTGCTTGTTCTTAAACTATTTGTATCTAGTCACCCTTATAAACTTTGAAGGTGTCCTATGCAATTATGATTTGCTACATTATGAGGGACAAGCTAAATGCCATTATGCTATGTTTTCTTTATGTGAAACAAACAAATGTCTTGCAAAGCATTGTTATTCATGAATCTTTTGTTTGTGCCTTTTCATGTTACAACATAGTTGCTATGTCTTATTGTTAGAACTATATCTTTCATGCTATGTTGAAGTACTACGATCCCAGCTATCAATGTTTTACAAATACTTTGATCAAGTTTATGATGGTGCATGTCACCTCAAAAATTTATTCTTTCTTTTTATCACTTACCTACTCGAGGACGAGCAGGAGTTAAGCTTGGGGATGTTCATACGTTGCAAACGTATCTATAATTTTTGATGTTCCATGCTTGTTTTTATCTACTTTATTATGTGTTGTCTACACTTTGGAGTACTTTTTATACACTTTCTAACCTATTAACAAGATGCCATAGTGCCAGCTGCCTGTTTTCTGCTATTTTTGGTTCCAGGAAAGTCAGAAAATGAATATTCTCGGAATTGGGCGGGACAAAAGCCAAAGTCAATATTTCACCGAGGGGGACACGGAGCCAGAATACGAGACGGAGAGGGCCAGGGGTCGCCCACACCACCTGGTCACATGGACAGGCTGGCAGCGCCAGGTGGTGTGGCCTAGGGCACCCTCGGCCTCTCCTTTGCTGATAAGATGCCTCCGATCTGAAACCCTAAGTGCACCGATCAAAATTCCACGAAGAGTTCAGAGTCGCCGTCATCTCCATCCCTAGATCGGGAGGGATCTGAAGCTCTTCCCGGCACCCTGCCGGAAGGGAGAATTCACCCTAGAGGCCTTCTTCATCACCATGCAAGCCTCCGGTGTGATGCGTGAGTAGTTCATCCTTGGACTACGGGTCCATGTAGTAGCTAGATGGTTGATTCTTCTCCTTTGTGCTACCATGTCTAGATCTTGTGAGCTCCATTCATGATCAAGATCATCTATTTGTAATCATACATGTTGTGTTTACGGGGATCCGATGGATATTGAGTTGCTATTTCAGATTGATTATTGATTCTATCATGTCTTTGTTATTTGTGATCTTGCATGCTCTCTGTTGTTAGTAGATATCTTGGCCGAGTAGATGCTAGCAACTCCAAGAGGGAGTATTTATGCTCGATAGTGGGTTCATGCCTCTAGTAATCTGGGGAAGTGACAGAAATCTCTAAGGTACTAGATGTGCTGTTGCTACTAGGGAGAAAACATCAATCCTTTGTCCATAGAACAATCGTATTGTTTACTTTACACGCAATGCATAATGCAATTATCTGTTGCTTGCAACTTAATACTGGAGGGGGTTCGGATTGATAACCTGAAGGTGGATTATTAGTCATAGATGCAGTTGGATTACGGTCTATGTATAATGTTGTAATGCCCAATCAAATCTCATAGGAGTCAAGATGATTAGTATATGCATGTATGCTTTCTCGATGTTTGTCAATTGCCCCGCTGTAATTTGTTCACCGAACATGTCATCTATCTTAAGGAGAACCACCACTAGTGAACTATGGACCCCGGTCCTTTCTTTACCATCAATCTACAACTGTTTACTGTTTTCTGTTTACTTTCTGTAAGCTTTTACTTTCTTCCACACAATACGTTTAATCCTATGTTTTCAGCAAAGCCAGTGAGATTGACAACCTCACTGTAAGTTGGGGGCAAAGTTCTATGGTTGTGTTGTGCAGGATTCCAAGTTGGAAACAACACCTTGGAGGTGTTTCCTTGCTCCTACTAGTTCGATAACCTTGGTTTCATAACTGAGGGAAAACTTGTTGCTGCGCTCATCATACCTTCCTATTGGGGTTCCCCAACGAGCTCGATATATTTTGGGTTAACAAGCAGGGGCAGTCGGTGGCGGCCGAAGAGGGAGGCCATGGCACGGCGGCACAGGGGCACCAGGTGCTACACCTGTGCCCAGATGCGACCAATGGCGGCAACTGCGACACCACCAACCCAAACCCTAGCACCAGAAGGGGTCGTGCCTGGACGCAGCAGGGCGATTTGGGCGAATCGCCGGGGAGGAGAGGAAGGGTGAGTTCCGGCGCGTCATCCGTGATGGTCGGCGGCGGCAACAACGGTCGGAGCCACCAGAATCGTAGCGACGACAGCGTCGCCATGGCATCGCCAGGGAGAGAGAGGAGAGAGCCTCGAGGTAAGGAGGTCGGGTCAGGGTCGACCAACCGAATGGACCGGACTAGGTGGTCTAGCCCAACCAAGTAGGCTGGCCTGACTTGTGGGCCCGGTTTGGGTATATAAAGGAAATGGAAAATGGATAAAAAGGTATAATATGGAAATTATCAAAATACCCCTAAACTTATTTCAGCCTAGAAAAATATAGAAAAATCCTAAAAATATATATTATATGTCAAAATGCTCACAAAAATGATATATGCCTAAGAAAAATACAACTTTACTTATTTAAGCTAAGTAAAATGTGAATAAATATTAACACCCTTCAATCCTTAATTAAATCTCATAAATTAAGGAAAAGTCTTATTTATTTGCATATGAAAATAAATCAACTATTTTACAAAAATACTAACTTATTTTTTTTACAAATAAAACTTGGAACAAATAGTCAAGGACATTTAATCCTTTGTAGAATTTTGTAAAAATAAAAATAATACTTAAAAATAAATAAAATTCATTTTTAAGATCTCGAGTAAATATATTTTACTAGAAAAATACTAAAAGTATATTCCTAAAGTTTTTTAAGATTTTAAGGAAATAAATCCTTACCTATTTTATAAAAGACCTAGTTTGTAAATTCTATAAAAACATCTCTTAAATAAAAAAATAATAATCACAATTCTATATATAACACCTTAAATCCCTAATAACTAAATACTAAGTCCAAAGCTATAACTTGGATCTATAATAAAACTTAAGTGTAACTTATTAACCTTATAAAACTCTTTTAAAATCATAAATCCAAACTAAACCAATAATTTTAAGTAAATTTTGAACATCACCAAAATGAATGCTATTTATCTCTTAACTATTCTTAAACATGATTCTAGCTCTAATAGTTTATTCAAATCATCTAAATTTACTTTCCTTAATAAGATAAACTATATTTATAATAACAAATCACATTTAAACTTATTATTCACTTAAGCTGAAAGTGAATGATCCTATACCTTCAAACATGCTTGTTGCAAGGTTTAAAGCTTACTAATACTTTTAAAAACATCACACCCTAGATCTAATTATGTTTTTATAGTTAACTTTTGTTTGTTCCAAATTAAGTCATAAGGCATCCCAAATCCAAACTTATCGCACAAACACAAATGACATTGATCACATTCTATTAACCATAAAGATTGGTTAAACCTTATCAAAGAAACCTTTTCTTCAAAAGTTATTCGTTTTACCTCTTCAAACAACAATCTCATAATAAGTTCTTCAACTCTTATTAAGCTAAGACATGAACTTCCATAATGGTTACATAATACCAAATAACTCTAATCATGTGTTGTTATACTTACTTTGAATCATACATGTTAGTAATAAGTTCCTTGCATTTCTATATTTGTTTGTAAAGTAAACTTATAGACAAACTAAATCTTAAAGAAATCACCCAAACTTAACCTATTCACCATATTGGGTATTACTCGAGGGTTTTCCAAAATGCATTACATTACTTATGCATCACAACATCTTGCTTCTTTAAACATTAGTCCTTACTGGACCAATGATGCTATTTCCATAATTTGGATCTTTTAGTGTCTCGAAGACCGTGATTGCATAATCTTGCAATCACAAAAGGCAAGTTCACAACTTGCTCATGTCCTTTGACTATTTTCTATCAAATACTTGTAACTCAAATGTTGTCATCACCTGCATTCCAAAAAGGTCCGAAAATACTATTTTCATAATAATATGATTATGGATTATTTACCAAGTCGTAATAATCTATTGATACAGTTCTAGTGGTAAAGGAACATAATATCTAGGACTTAATCAACCAATGTCGTCAGTGATTCTAGCATCGTATATTACGCTTCAACCACAATACTTGGAATGGGACGGGAAAGTCAGCTGTACCTTCTCCCTTTCGCATGGACGGATGACCTTATCGTGAGGTTGTTGATATTCTCGTGGAGAATCTAGCACATGGGTGGGACCCCTTAGTTCCCTGCGAGCTAGGTGTCTAGATTATCTGTGCATAGCTATGATAACCCACAAGTATAGGGGATCGTGTGTAGCCTTTTCGATAAGTAAGAGTGTCGAACCCAACGAGGAGCTAAAGGTAGGATAAATGTTCTCTCAATTTCTATCAACCACTGATAAAACTCTACGCACACTAAACGTTTGCATTATCTAGGAAATAAAACTAGAGCAACAATACGAGTACTAGAGATAGCTTTGCATGATAATAAATAACAAGAAAGTAAAGCTAGTTGCTGCAGCAATAAAATACACTAAACTAACAGAACCATGAGTGTGGAATAGTGGTGGTAATTGTGGTGGCTTTGTCCAAGTTTAAATAGCAAATAGATCGGGTTCATTATCTTCGATGCAGTTTTCTATCTGGGAGAGGCTAAATATACATGCGCTTCAGTACTTGGAATTACATGTACTATATGATTGGATTGTTAGCAAACATCCATAAGTACTAACAATGCATTAAGGTTTCCCCAACCATAGCCTTAAGTTTAATGGTCCTCTTACTCCCATACGTGCAATGTTCTGGTTCGCATCCTCAGGTTTCTGTCACTCTGGCAGAACTCCCCCTTCCTTTTACACATACTACAAACCCCTTAGCCCCCTTCCTTCATGGCTTCTTGGGAGCCCTCCCCCATGGAGATGGGGTCCATGGGGGAGGCAAAAACGTGGCTTTGGCGGCTGCAAATTCATGGGTGGAGGTACGCTGGGCGAATTAGGTTATAGCTTCTCGGATTCCCGTCGCCCCATCTTGGGCTACAGTAAATCGGGCCTAGCAGGCCCGTCCGGACTCGGAATCAGCTAAATTTTATGTCCAGAATGTTTGTAGCAAAATTTCCAACAACTTTGTAGATGAAGAGTTTTCTGTTTGATGCTGTCTTTGACCCTAAACATGACCATCTTCAGAAAGAGTTTTGAGACAGATTTCTAGAAAAATCCCAATTTGACTCCAACAAGGTTTCCACTTGTATTCTTGGTAATTCCTACACATCAAAATGTAAAACAAGAACATTGTGCACTTTTGCAACTATTAGTAGGTTAGTCCAAATAAATCATAAATTTTATACAAAAAGGAGTGTCAAAAGCATATTATTAGCATAAAACCATCAAAAATTATAGATACGTTACTGACGTATCAACATCCCAAAGCTTAGTTCGTGCTCGGCCTTGAGTAGGTAAACAATAAAAACAATATAATTTTTGAGGTGACATGGAGATAACACAATCTTGATCATCATTACTATAAAAACGTTGATAGTTGGGATCAAGGTACTCTAAACATGAACATGAAAGATAGAGTTCTAACAATAAGACATAGCAACTATATTGTAACATGAAAAGGTACAAACAAAAGATCATGAATAACAATGCTTTAAAAGATGTTTGTTTGTTTCACATAAAGAAAACATAATGAGAATGGCATTCCGCTTGTCCCTCATAGTGTAGCAAAACATAAATGCATATGACACCTTCAAAGTTCATAAAGGTGACTAGATACAAATAGTTTAAGAACAAGCAATATCATAGTTATGCATCAATCAACAAGTCTTGGAACAATGCACATTAAACTAAGAATGGCCACTATGCTCTCTTAATAGGTGCATAAAGATAGAAGATGGAGACTCAATATAAAAGTAAAAGAAAAGCCTTCATAGAAGGAAGCAGATTCAAGTCTCATAAAGAGCTTCCAAAAATTATGGTACTTATTAGCTTTCAACTCTCATTGCCCCTATCATAAGCATATTGAAGTGATTAAGGTTAAGGTGAACAAACTATGGAGTATATGCTTAACAAAGTATAAGTTGGCAATCTCATGTCCCTTGAATTCGAGGGTCGCTCCTCATGCTACTCAAGTTTAGTTACCGGTAAGTTCTTGTCATAGTAAGTACATGTGTATCATAGAGACCCGCATCGGGGTACCCCTTGCCCGATGATACAGAAGTATCCCCATATCAAAATGACATGGCAAGCAGACAATAAACATCTCAGCATCTTCTTATTTACCATGGGAAAATGGTGCTTTTTTCTCTCTTTCCTCTTTTCTCACCTTTTTTTTCTATTTTTCTCAATCTCAATCTCTTTTTTTATAAGAAGAATGCTTCATAGATTGCTCATTATGGTTACGCTGCAGGTTTCCACCATGATTAGGCATGGATTAGACCAGCTGCCCAGGCGTTTCTCTAACACACATACATAACTCCATGGACTTACAAACTCCCCTTTCATTTGACACCAACGACATCCATAAACAAAAGAGCATGATATCAACTAGGTACAATGTACAAGTGCAATGTTGAAAGTGTTCCCCATTATAGCATGGGTCTGCTAATTCCAAACGTATAGGTGCAAGCATATACAACATAGATGACACAATGATTCAAGTTTATTAGGGGCAAGAAAAGTAAAGTGTGCCATCAAGTTTGTGAGAGCTTTAATCACTAATTTTCACATAACAAGTTTAATTCGGAAGGTAGATAAAAACATGAATATACTTGGAATAGCAAATGCTAATAGGTAGGTATGGTGGACTCTTTGGAATAACTTGGTTTTATTTGGATTTGGATGCATGAGTGGAACTCATACTTTGTTATGGGGGCTAGCAAAAGACTGGGAGCGACCAACTAAGAGAACAATAATGGCCATAATCATGCAAAGCGATAAAACATCATTAATTAAAGCATAAAGTGATATTACAAGTCAAAAACTAAAGGATCATAGAGGCTATGGTGACTTGGTATAGTCTTAACATGGTGTGAGCATGCGCCAAGTCAGCCCAAATAAAGCATCAAAGGAGAATACCACAATACTATGCTTTAATATGCTAAAACAACACATGATTATTTCAAGGCACATTAAGCAATCTCAATTAACATGTCATGCTACAGCAAAAATGACTAAGCATAAAGCCAAAAAAATATCAAGCATGACATGACAAAGCATAGGCCATAGTCAAAAACAAGCTCCTTTTGTACCACTTATAAGCATGAAGCTTCCTACTCTTTTCCAATCACCAATCAACTTATTTAAAACGACATATGAATTTAGGGGTCCAACCATTTTTTTAAGCAAACCAAACAAAAAAACTAAAAAAACAAATACGCTCCAAGAACAACACAATTGTGCATGAAACAATAAAAATGAAGTGTTTGGAAGCAACCTAATTTTTTTATTGATGAAGAAGGGGATGCCTTGGGCATCCCCAAGATTTGACGCTTGTACTTATTGGATATTTCTTGGGGTGACACGGGTGGCATCCCCAAGCTTGAGCTTTTGTCCATACTTAATCTTATCACATTACTCTTCCGTACACTTTAAAATTTTCCTTCATACAAAACTTCACACAATCTTCACTAGCAACATTAGTGTACTCAAGATAATAAGTCTTTTGGTTTTAGTTCCAACACAAATAAAACTTCTATCAAAACAAAAGCTACTATAGCACTTCCTTTAAAAAGTTTAAATGCTTAAAGAGAACTCAAAGAGAAAGAGATTAAGCGGCAAATGCAAATAATGGCAGAAATCTGTCAAAACACACTAGCAGGAAAAAACCAATTTTTTCGATGACCTTCTGTTGCTCAACTCGAAAAGTGTTGAACTAATGAAAGTTGGATAACAACCTGGGGCAGAAGCACAAAAAAATACAGCTCAATCCGACGTACATAGATTTTTCACGAAATTTTACAGCGAAGCACAAAAATCTATTTCGGACAGCAACTTTCCCAAGCATTACTTCTCTCTCATTAGAGGTTATACTTGGCACAAAAACGAAAATAAAAGGATAAGGAGCGGTTGCTACAGGGGTACCAACTTCCAAGACTCAAAAAAACAAATGTAACTGTTGTTTGATGCTAAGACATATAAATAAAAAGATACAAACGCTCCAAATTTATTCTAGTTTCTATGCTGCTCAAAAAACAAAGTTTAAAGGTTTGAAAACCGAGGGGTTATTGAAGAAACTTTTGGACATTCTTCAATTTCTCTGTTTGGTGTTCCTTATTCTCTGTGAAAAAAGTTCAACACAAAAACTTTCCCATTCTTTTCCGCGGTTTTTAACTGAAAAGCTTCCATGGGAAGATTTGTTTTGATTTCATAGGCATGAACACAAGTGTTCAAGGTCGACCCCCACTTAAAGATTACTCATCTTTCCAATCACTTTCCTTTTTGAAAACATTTTTAGGTAACAAGTACAACTAAATTGTTTTATAATTCGCATTCCCTATCCATACTAAGATAGAGAACAACTTAAAACTGAAAGTAAAAACTACTTAGAGATAAAACAAATAAGTGCACACAAGAATATTCACCCACACGCTATTGCTCCCCGGCAACGGCGCTAGAAAAGGTCTTGATAACCCACAAGTATAGGGGATCGTGTATAGCCTTTTCGATAAGTAAGAGTGTCGAACCCAACGAGGAGCTAAAGGTAGGATAACTGTTCTCTCAAGTTCTATCAACCACTAATACAACTCTACGCACACTAAATGTTTGCATTATCTAGAAAATAAAACTAGAGCAACAATACGAGTACTAGAGATAGCTTTGCATGTAAATAACAAGAAAGTAAAGCTAGTTGCTACAGCAATAAAATACACTAAACTAACAGAACCATGAGTGTGGAATAGTGGTGGTAATTAAGGTGGCTTTGTCCAAGTTTAAATAGCGAATAGATCAGGTTCATTGTTTTCGATGCAGTTTTCTATGTGGGAGAGGCTAAATATACATGCGCTTCACTACTTGGAATTACATGTACTATATGATTGGATTGTTAGCAAACATCCGTAAGTACTAACAATGCATTAAGGTTTCCCCAACCATAGCCTTAAGTTTAATGGTCCTCTTACTCCCATACGTGCAACATTCCGGTTCGCGTCCTCAAGTTTCTGTCACTCTGGCAGAACTCCCCCTTCCTTTTACACATACTACAGACCCTATGATGTTTAATCCATGTGCGCACAAATATAATGGACACCAAAGGACTGTACCATATCAACATACAACTCTAATGAACCAAAGACGTTCAACCATTCAATCTAAGAACATGACATAGATCATAGGATTATAACTTATAGCATCAAACGCCATGTTTACATAGGACGGTACAGAGGTGTGTGGGAGGATGAACCACTGCATACTAGGAGGATTAGGTGATGGAGATGGCGGTGAAGATGGTGAAGATGGTGAAGAGGACGACGGAGGCGCGGGGGACTCCTTCCCCACCACCGGTATCATGGGGGAGCACCGCCCCTTATCCCCCTTCCTTCATGGCTTCTTGGGAGCCCTCCGGAGGCAAAAACATGGCTTTGGCGGCTGCAAATTCGTGGGTGGAGGTACGCTAGGCGAATTAGGTTTCCTCCCTTTATATAGCTTTTCGGATTCCCGTCACCCCATCTTGGGCTGCAGTAAATCGGGCCTAGCGGGCCCATCCAGACTCGGAATCAGCTAAATCTTATATCCAGAATGTTTGTCACGAAATTTCCAATAACTTTGTAGTTGAAGAATTTTCCGTTTGACGCCGTCTTCAACCCTAACCATGACCATCTTCAGAAAGAGTTCTGAGACAGATTTCTAGAAAAATCCCAATTTGACTCCAACAAGGTTTCCACTTGTATTCTTGGTAATTCCTACACATCAAAGTGTAAAGCAAGAACATTGTGCACTTTTCCAACTATTAGTAGGTTATTCCAAATAAATCATAAACTTTATATAAAAAGGAGTGTCAAAAGCATATTATTAGTATAAAACCATCAAAAATTATAGATACGTTATGGACGTATCAACGCCTTGGTGTAAGCTCACCATAGCTGATGGTGGATGCTAGACAGAGCTGCTTACAGAGTCTTCGAGAGGCTACCCAAAGAGTAACCGTGGTAGTTCGTCTCCGGGGATCGTGTCTTCATGTAGGGTCATGGAGAGGGCAGTACTAGCTTGGATCTTAGACTAGGCCCCATACCAAGGAAGTGTGGACAAGCTCGCGGCTTGGATGTGCAACAAGGATAAGGTCTCTTATGGGAAAAGTGACGCACCTCTGCAAAGTGTAAGAATTGTGACATGTTACTCCCTGTTCCGGGAAGGAGCTACGAACACGGCAGGAATGGAACCCCACGAAGGTTCTAGTCAACCCGTGAAGGCTATCGGACATAGTTTTCAGAATAAAAGCAACCTTTGAAGAAATGTTTACAAAAACCTGCATTGTCTACGACCTATGGTCTGTGGCTGTATACATAGTGCATCATATACTCCTTTTTAGTGAACTTGCTGAGTATGCTCGTACTCAACCGTACCTTCTTAACCCTTGCTAGGTTCTAACCATTGAAGATGACGTCAACATCAATTTCTGCTCAAGAAACCATCATCGACAGCTCAAGTTCTTCAATAAAGTCAATGAAGTCAACATATATATCAGCTGAAGTGAAGACAAAGTCTCTGTTTAGATAGGAGTAGATACTCTAGCCATAAAACCTACTTCTATAGAGCATTGCATTAGTAGCAATTACAAGCCAAATAGTTTATGTGCTAGTCTTATTAGCCAGATAGTTCTGAATTATTATTTCTGGTTCTTCCTTGTAAGAAGTTCTTTCTCTCTCTTTAACCTAGAGTGTTCTCTGGATCTTCTGTAAAGAGTTGAGTTGTAATCTATAGTCATGTCTTGGACCTGCTATGTTTTTGTTGTACCACTCTGAGGGATGTAATACTAGTGAACGGTGTTTCATTGGTGTTATGTCAACGACTATAGTGTACTACATCATGCAATGGTATGTTGGGTCACCGCAGCTGGTATCGGAGCATATGCTTTGACCTTAAGATTAAAACCCTTTTAGGAAGATCTATAGGTTGGATAGTGACTATAGGAGCCATCTTATCTAAACAAAGACTTGTGATGGATATACATTTGAGGATAATCTTGTCACACTTAAGTTGGATGTTTTTTCATCTTTCTTAAGGATTAGTTATATGTAGTCTCTAGAGAAAGGTTATTTGAGTGTAGCTCTAAATAGGTATAACACCACTAAGATATCTTAAGTAAGTTAAAATATCGAAGAAGATTACGACTAAGATTAGTATATTATGTGGAGTAGTATTAGTGACGGAGTCTATATTTAGAATTCCTGTGAAGTAGCAGAATCTTACCATTAGTTGATACCACTATACCATACAAGGTAGACCATCAGAGTATATATAGATATAATTGGAAGTAAATCATGTGGCATTCACTTGAGAATTCCATGTGATGGAGTAGAATTCTGTTAAGAATCATTAATAGTAAGCTAAGAAGAAGAGTTGTCATGGTGAGATTAGCTCTTTAATCATGATGACTAGGTAAATATGTAGGGGTTCGTAGCATGGAAAACAAAAAATTTCTATCGCATACAAACAAACAAGCCAAGATCTATCTACTAGATTGCAACAACGAGTCGATGGAATAACTCACCCTCGAAGATTCCAAAGTGTTTAACGAGAGCAGATTCTCGTGGGTGATGTAGTCGTACTCTTTCCGATCTCAAGATCGCGTAGACGATCCTTCCAGCGCCACGTTCCAGCAGCGCTCCATGATCGGTCCTGCGTTCGATTTTCGACGAAGACCTTCCTCTCCCTTGTTCCAGCAGGCGGAGGTTGTAGCACTCTCCTCGCGATTCCGCAAAGACCTGGCGTGGTACCTAAGTAGAGGGAAATCATGAGGCTTCGCCTTAAGCCGGTGCGAGTATGGTGGAGCTTATGAGAGAGGCTATTAGTGGTCTAGTAATTAGACACACCAATTAGAAGGCTCTAAATCAATTAGAAGGCTCTAAACCGAAATAGCTCTAAACCGGGGTTTAGGTCTAGGGTTTAGTTTAGAGGATAGGAACTAGTGTGTGTAGGAGGGGAGCCCTGCCCCTCCTTATATAGGTGGGAGGGCTGGCCGGCCAAGGGGAGGAGTTCCTCCCCAACTCGGCCTTGGGAGGTGCGCCGGCCAAGGGGAGGAATTCCCCTCCAACTCGGCCTCCACCAATCCTCCTCTTTTCCCACTTCCCAAAATTGCCGTTTGACTTTCAAACTAGCCGTTTGACTTTTCAATTTAGGATTTAAATAAACCCTTTATTTTGGACAGCAAGAACACCTAGTACATGATGCAATCATTCCAATATGTAATGACACATTCATGTACCCTTCCCCTCCGAGTCTGGGACATTCCGGGACCTTCTAGAATGTTCCCGATGAAAACACCGGAACCATTCCCCAACTCCGAAACGGAACTTTCCTTATATGAATCTTATTCTCCGGACCATTCCGGATCTCCTCGTGATATCCCGGATCCCATCCGAGACTCCGAACAACATTCGGTCTCTTTCTCATAATACCATAACTACTCAAACAACGTCGAATCCTTAAGTGTGTCTCCCTACGGTTCGTGAATTATGCGGACATGATCGAGACACTTCTAACAATAACCAATAGAGGAATCTGGAAATTCATATGGCTCCACATATTTCTACGATTACTTTGCGATCGAATGAACCACTTACATACGATACCAATTTCCCTTTGTCTCACGATATGTTACTTATCCGAGGTTATGATCGTCGGTATCTCCTGCATACCTAGTTCATCCTCGTTACTGATAAGTACTCTTTTCTCGTTCCCGTGATATGTGATCCCTTGTGACCAAGTCACATGCTTGCAAGCTAATTGGATGACATTTCACCGAGAGGGCCCAGAGAATATCTATCCGTCATGTGGATGGACAAATCCCACTCTTGATCCATGTGTTTCAACCAATACTTTCCGAACACTCAATGCCACCTTTATAGCCACCCATTACGGTGTGGTGTTTGATGACATCAAAGCACCCATCCAGTAAAGGTGATATGCATGATCTCATGGTCGAAGGAATTAGGTTACTATGTATCAGAAAGCATATAGCAATTGAACTATTGAAATGACTTGATCTTTATGCTACGCTTGTCTATAGGAGTATGTCCACCATATCATTCTCCTAACGATATGATCTTGTTGTTGATAACATCTCAATGTTCATGATAGGGAAACCACAATCATCAATCAACCAACAAGCTAGTGAAGTATAGAGGCTATACTAGGGACTTCAAATTAAGTTTACAAATCACACAAGTATTAATGGTTTCCTTGTTAATACTATTATAGCATGAATGTAAACATTTATCATAAGTATGAAGATATGATAATAACCTACTTTATTATTGCCTCTTGGGCATATCTCCAACAGTCTCCCACTTGCACTAGAGTCAATAATCTAGTTTCAAACCTTTGTGTATTCAACACCTATGGCTTTCCGGTGTTGTATGTAACAGATTGCTAGTGGTCAACTGATCTCCGGATCTGACACTTCCAGGTCCGTGTGTAATTGCATGTCTTTGCGTCTCTACGCATCACTCATTCTCTAATGAGATGGCTTTGTATAAATTTGGTCTTTCGGTGTGACCTTTAGTTCTTTGGGGTTAAAACATGTTGATAATATTGTCGCACAATATATCTTCATAGTATTATCCCGCTGTGAACTACACCTAGTTTGATAACAAACTACTTGACACAAATGCCCTCTTTTGCTGCTATAATAGCAGTCATATACTTAGCCTTTTGTTGAAGTATCTGTCACAATGTCTTAACTTTGGAACTCATCCAAATCCATTATGGAACTCACTTTCCATTATATTGTGCCACCCTTAGTTTAGATTGAGATAAACTTAATTTGTACTCTGTGACAAAACTAGTATCAATGTAGTACTTTTACAATGAACTAATCATCTATTTGTCACTTCTACAAATAATATACTCTTAGTTCTTCCAAAAGATCATAAGAATATCCTTACTATCGTCCAATGATCATCTTATGAATCATTCTGGTATATGCTCATAATATTTATAGCATAGGACATATCTGGATTTGTACATATCACAGTATGATTGATATAAATACTCTTTGTGATTTCATACATCAAGTATCAATCTATACTTGAATCTTTGTTTCACTTACCAAGTGCCAATACACTTGAATATATCATCAACATTGAACTCTTTCAATCCTTTCTGTGCAACAAGAACCTTTCTTGTAGTTTCTATATTGAATTCATTCAATATCTCGTCTATGTATACGGCACAACCATATTAGCGTCTATTGATGCCAAATATTTGGGTTTTGCCTAAGTCTTTCATCGGGATGAAATTCTTAATATGTGTTAATAAAAGATACATTATTTCCAATCAACAATATGTCTTCCACATAATGTATTAGAAACATGTCTTAGCGCTCCCACTTAATTTCTTGCAAATGCAAGCATCTTCATCGTCTCTAATGAACTTTTAAACTCTTTTAACAGTTTCATCACAGTGAAGATTCCAACTCATAATGCTCACTTCAACCATTGAAGTTTGCATATGCTTTTAGCATCCTTTGAATTAACAAAACCCTATGGATCGTGTTATGCACATGTCCTAGGTAACGATTCTATTAGAAGAACTTGTTTTGTTTATTCAACTACCATATAACAAAATTATATGTAGTGGTTGCTACATTAATCCGTCTAGACTAAATATCACTATGAAAGATCAAATCTTGTCATAGTCAACCTTTGAACATTGCTGTGAACTCTTTCTCAACATGTCGACTATAGATGTGAAACATCCATGTCTACTTCTTTATAGATCCAAACACAACTGCAAGGTCTTACACCTTTTTCGAGGGTCCTTCAAGTTCAAAACTTGATTTCTCGTGTATGGAACTATCACGGATTATATGGCTTCAAGCCATTTGGGAGTCGGGGCCCATCATCGCTTCTTTGCATGTAGTAGGTTCATTATTCTCAAATAATGATTCAACCTCAAATCTTGGTATTTGATTGTTCATCAAACCTACTTGTTTCAATAGAAACTTAGACCTCCGTGACCACAACCTTTGAGGCACGTGAGCCATGAGCATTATTGCTGCTCCGGAACACTTTTCGGCGCTGCGCAACTCTGCACATATAGCTAAGGTTCCTTTAACCTTATCAAAGTTCTATTGTCCTCCCACTTAACTTTTCACGAAAAATTCCTTCTCAAAGAAACTTGACGTTCTAAGCGACAAACACTTTTGTCTCCGGTGTTTATGGAGGAATACTTAACAGTAATACAAAGACAGGTTTATCCGACTTTGGTTGCAAACATCTTTCTTATGCATAGCATACCAATGTTTAAGAAAGGACTACTTGGGTTTTATCCCAAACCATAACCTTATATGGTGTCATTTCAGCGGATTATGATGGAGCTCTTTTAGTGGAAAACGGTAATCTCTAAAGCTTTTAATCTTTAAAATATAATGGCAGTTTTATGAATTATACCTTTGATCTTACCATGTCAAACAAGGTTTAATTACATATCTCGAATGCTCCATACTCTTATGGTGTTTTCGGGAAATGCAAATCCACGGAACTATTCCATAAATCTTAGGTATTATGCTAAACTTGTAACTTAAATATCTTCCTTTATGATCTTATCATAAACTATTCATATTCTTGTTACAATGATTTTGCACTTCATCTTGAAAGTCTTTGAACTTTTCAAGTGTTTCATACTTTATCCTTATTAAGTAAATATTCATATATTCACTCAAATTTTCGGAGAAAGCATATGAAGTTGAAATTCATCGCTCTTGACTACACATAATGGACTTTGTACAACAATATGTACAAGTTCAAATAAGCTAGTCATTCGTTCCCTTTTGGCCTATGAACGAAGTTTTAATTATCTCTAGGAAAGTTTCACAAACGTCATTTGATCAAAAATCAAAAGACTCCAAAATTCCATCCACATGGAGTTTCTTCATGTTTTCTTTCCAATATAATTTAAACGGCGATGTCACTTCCTAAGTGATCTTTCAATCAATTTGTCTTCGACAATTTTAGCACTAGTTTTATGGATGTGATTTATCCAACGAGATTTGTGAATCATCCATCTTTTATGGATTACGGCAATTATTTGAACAACCCTTTTGTTCTCATAATACCTGATAAAACAAATCCTGAAGGCAAGCTTTGATGTTTAACGAGCAACACAATAACCCTTTATTTGTTTTCGATGAACATCATCACATATTCTTTTGCTAGTTACTTAGGCCATTGTAGTTCATGAATTGTGTTGTTTCGTATGACGATTCACACCAACAAATTCAGTATCAAATACTTAAGAACCACATTGTTTAATAAGCAAAGAATATAGCCATAACACGTATATCATCTATATACTTGAACAATTCTAGTCTTTTCTTTTCTGCCATATACTTATGAGATTCTCTTTCAGTATTTCCTTTTCTGTTTGAAAGAATCTATCAACATCAATAGTGGAGTCATACATATGACACATAGTCCAAAGCGTGTATAGTTAAATACCAATGTCTTTGGACTTGCACTTTAGTAGATCACCATTATCAAATGTTTGGTGTTCTTTCAAATTCCTTTCTTTAGTTAACTCTTGGTGTAGTAAACATTTTACCTACATCAAATATTCACCTTCATCATGGATTTATCCATGATCAAGCTACTTTAGCTTATAACGGTGAATCGTGAGTATAATGTTGCTCTCCAAAACCTTTTGGAAGATTAGGACAACTAGTGTCTCCAACCTTTTGCAAATTCTCATCAAAATATGAGAACATGAACTTTGCCATATTATACTCTATCATGTTGTAACCAAAACTTCATTTCAGATATCACAATATCTTCCACACATCATGGTTTCTGAAACAACTCTTTCAGATCCTAGATAACCTTGATATTAAGACAATCCTTTGAATATCAAGAATCATGGAGACAAACATGATACTCAAACACTAACACTTGGAATTGTCACTCTTGTTTTAATACTAATTATTAAACTTTATGGAGTAACCGGAAATTACTGAAAGTTTGCAATAGGACTTTTAAACTTTAGATTAACACTTCAAAACAATACGATACCAGTTCGTAAAGTAACTAACCAGAATTCTATAGTTATATCATCTCAATTATAACTAAGCGCAAGGTGGTAAACGGATGCCAATGACTACAACAACTATGCAAATTCACTTTGATTTTAGTTTATGACAAATTGAGTTCTAATTAATAATTAAATTAATCTAGGTGAACTCCCACTTAAAACAATATCCCTCACATTGTTTTAGTGATCACACGAACCAAATCCACCATATCAAAACCGATCATCACGAGAGTTGATATAGCTTCAATGGCGAACAATCGACATGTTCATCATATCTACTATATGACTCATGCTCTACCTTTCGGTAATCCGTGTTCCTGAGGCCATGTCTGTACATGCTAGGCTCGTCAAGATCAAACCTTAGCTACCGCATAAGCAAATCTGGCTTGCTTACGTTGTATTCACCAGCGGAATCAAAGACACCCGATCATCACGTGGTGCTTGAGCGACAAGCTTTGGCAACGGTGCATACTAAGGGTGAACACTTTAGAACTTGAAATTTATGTGCATGAGGGATCATCTTATAATGCTACCGTCGTCTACTAAGCAATACAAGATGCATAAAGGATTAACATCACATGCAATTCATAATATGTGATATGATATGGCTTTTCTTCTTTGTGCTTCCGATCTCCATCTTCAAGCACGAACATGATCTCCATCATCACCGGCATAGCATCAAGGTCAATGACGCTTCTTCATGGTTGTCGTCCACCAGCTTCAACTATTACAACTATTTTGAATAGACACGCAGGTCTTAACAGAAATTAAAGACAACCATATGGCTCCTGCCGGTTGCCAACTTACAATAAGGAACATTGCATACATCAAATATAATCACAATCATGGCCATATCACATCACTGCACACCCTGCAAAACAAAGTTAGACGCTTCTACTTTCTTTGCATATTTTACGTGGTTTGGGGCTTTCAATAAGTGTCGTTCTAACCTACGAACAAGAACCACAACATTGATACTAGCATTGTTGATTACCCGTTGTAAATTGGATCTTTACTATGCTAGGAGAAACAGGCACCCGCAAAGCCACTTATGCAATACAAGTTGCATGTTAAGCGTGGAGCAAGTCTCATGAACGATGTCATGTAAGGTTAGCCCGGGCCGCTTCATCCCAACATACCGCAAGATGCAAAGTACACGAAAAGCAATCTACAATGAAAGCATCAACGCCCACAATGACCATTGTGTTCTACTCGTGCAACAGATCTACATATAGACACGGCTCTGATACCACTGTAGGGGTTCGTAGCATGGAAAACAAAATTTTCTATCATACAAACAAACAAGCCAAGATCTATCTACTAGATTGCAGCAACGAGTCGATGGAATAACTCACCCTCGAAGATTCCAAAGTGTTTAACGAGAGCAGATTCGTGGGTGATGTAGTCGATTCTTCCGATCTCAAGATCGCGTGACGATCCTTCCAGCGCCACGTTCCAGCAGCGCTCCATGATCGGTCACACGTTAAATTTTCGAAGACCTTCCTCTCCTTGTTCCAGCAGCGGAGGTTGTAGCACTCTCCTCGCGATTCGGCCTGACTGGCGTGGTACCGGAAGTAGAGGGAAATCCTTGAGGCTTCGCCTTAAGCCGGTGCAGTATGGTGGAGCTTATGAGAGAGGCTATTAGTGGTCTAGTAATTAGACACACCAATTAGAAGGCTCTAAATCAATTAGAAGGCTCTAAACCGAAATAGCTCTAAACCGGGGTTTAGGTCTAGGGTTTAGTTTAGAGGATAGGAACTAGTGTGTGTAGGAGGGGAGCCCTGCCCCTCCTTATATAGGTGGGAGGGCTGGCCGGCCAAGGGGAGGATTTCCTCCCCAACTCGGCCTTGGGAGGTGCGCCGGCCAGGGAGAATTCCTCCAACTCGGCCTCCACCAATCCTCCTCTTTTCCCACTTCCCAAAATTGCCGTTTGACTTTCAAACTAGCGTTTGACTTTTCAATTTAGGATTTAAATAAACCCTTTATTTTGGACAGCAAGAACACCTAGTACATGATGCAATCATTCCAATATGTAATGACACATTCATGTACCCTTCCCCCTCAGTCTTGGGACATTCCGGACCTTCTAGAATGTTCGATGAAAACACGGAACCATTCCCCAACTCAAAGCGGAACTTTCCTTATATGAATCTTATTCTCCGGACCATTCCGGATCTCCTCGTGATATCCCGGATCCCATCCGAGACTCCGAACAACATTCGGTCTCTTTCTCATAATACCATAACTACTCAAACAACGTCGAATCCTTAAGTGTGTCTCCCTACGGTTCGTGAATTATGCGGACATGATCGAGACACTTCTCCGAACAATAACCAATAGAGGAATCTGGAAATTCATATGGCTCCCACATATTTCTACGATTACTTTGCGATCGAATGAACCACTTACATACGATACCAATTTCCCTTTGTCTCACGATATGTTACTTATCCGAGGTTATGATCGTCGGTATCTCTGCATACCTAGTTCATCCTCGTTACTGATAAGTACTCTTTTCTCGTTCCCGTGATATGTGATCCCTTGTGACCAAGTCACATGCTTGCAAGCTAATTGGATGACATTTCACCGAGAGGGCCCAGAGAATATCTATCCGTCATGTGGATGGACAAATCCCACTCTTGATCCATGTGTTTCAACCAATACTTTCCGAACACTCAATGCCACCTTTATAGCCACCCTGTTACGGTGTGGTGTTTGATGACATCAAAGCACCCATCCAGTAAAGGTGATATGCATGATCTCATGGTCGAAGGAATTAGGTTACTATGTATCAGAAAGCATATAGCAATTGAACTATTGAAATGACTTGATCTTTATGCTACGCTTGTCTATAGGAGTATGTCCACCATATCATTCTCCTAACGATATGATCTTGTTGTTGATAACATCTCAATGTTCATGATAGGGAAACCACAATCATCAATCAACCAACAAGCTAGTGAAGTATAGAGGCTATACTAGGGACTTCAAATTAAGTTTACAAATCACACAAGTATTAATGGTTTCCTTGTTAATACTATTATAGCATGAATGTAAACATTTATCATAAGTATGAAGATATGATAATAACCTACTTTATTATTGCCTCTTGGGCATATCTCCAACAAAATATTAACAAGTTCGTGGTGAGAATAGCTCCGAGACCATGATAAGTCTGTAATTAGGACAAGTACTCAGTAATAATCTTGTAACAATAGTAAGTAAAGAATAGTTTAGGTCTATGATCAAAGTCATAGGTGTCATAACATTATGATAATTTTTGGATTAAGGTAGTAACTACAATTTTGTTAGTAGTTTTGAGAGATCATGTGAGGATAGTTTCCAATAGAATGGAAAATTAGTAGTCTTTAGTAGTCCCGAAAGAAAGGTAAGAGGTTAGTTAGAACCAAAGTGAGACCACTTTGCTCCAAATTATCCAATTGCAATTGAGCAATTTGGGTAAATATTGGGACAAAGAAGAGTTTAACTCCTAAGTGCTAAGTATCACGAAGTAAACCTATACTAGGAGGTGTCATATACTACACAGCTAAGCCTGCATTTTCGAGATGTTTTACTCAACTACTATATTACGGCCTTAGAATGATGTGAGTTATATGTACCACATTTGGGTTTCTTGGTTTTTCTTGGATCTTCTTGATTGACTAGATCTGTACATAAAGTTTGACTTGATGTGCAAATGCATGTTGCATCACCAAGTTATTACTTGATGTTATAGACCTAGATAGAAAAGGGAATTCGTGTAAGGGAGTGACGAGTTCCAAGGATCAAGCTGAAGACTTGCAAGAAGAAGGAAGCTAAATATAAGGTGTATCAACACTATTTTGAAAGGATGGATCAATCCCAACTTATTGTTAGTTGGCAACAAGAAGGATTATAAATGTAGAAAAGTGTGGAGCAACATGAAGGAATGAACTTATGTTCACCCAAAGTAGATGGTGTTGCTCAGAAGCTAATGAAATAGTCGTCCCAAGTTCATGGAAGTAACATGAAAGGGTGCAAGGAAGAAGTTTTGAAACAAAAGTAGTATTCAAGCTCTGACAACCCAGAGAGAATGCCAGAAGTAAGTCGAAAAACCGTAGGGTAATTCATACACCTAGGAGGATCCGCGATTAGTATCCGTAGCTGGTATCCTAGCGGTTTAGCTAATTATATCATCTTTGTGTAATTTAAAGAGTATAAAACTTGGCCTAAGTTAAGTTAGACCTAAGGAAGTATGAAATTAAAAGTGAACGACTTTCGAGACGTTTTCGCGACATCGGATTTACCGGTGAGAAATAATGTCTAAGAAGATAAAAGTAAGGCAAGTAACGTTGGAAGATTCATTTCGGAGATCCACAATTGTGTGGGTGTACCGCAAATTCTTTCGTGAGGCCTTATAGAGATAAAGTATGAGCTAGATAGAGACCAATATCCTTACTATCGAGTTAATGGATATTATGCATGTAGATTAGAGACCATTAGGTTGTTGTCTAATTTTTTGACTAAAGGTTAATTATTTCCCAAGGGGGAGAGTAAACAATAAACACTGAAGTGTTGTTGTCTAATTTTCTTGTTGGGTCCGCAGCATAGAAAACAAAAAATTTCCTACAGTGTGAACTACACGCCCAGATCAATCTACTAGGTACAAAGCAACGGGTGGACATACATCCAACAAGAACTTACCCTCATAGACAACGAGCTTTGTTAACGAGTAGGAACTCGTGGTTGATGTAGTCATACACTTGCCGATCTGAAGATCGTGAGGAAGTCCGAGCGCCGCAACTCAGCAGCGCATCCGCACTCGCACACACGTTCAAGCCACCGGACAACCTCCACCTCCTCGCTCCAGCGATCCAGCGGAAGCAGCAACTCCTTCTAGACGAAATGCCACCGGGAACATGTATCTCGCTAATCTGAGACCATGGGGAAATAATTCTATAGGGGGAGAGAGATCCTTCACAAGGAGGTGTGAGGATGAAGGAGGGAATGGGTGGACTTTTATAGGAGGAGGGGGGGGGTGCCCCCTCTCTCCATGGCCGGCACATGGGGGGTGACCCCTCACCTCCCCCATTCATGTGGTGGTAACCCCTCCACATTAAAATGCCTCTTCACATTCCCTTTTAAAGTCTCCACTTTAAATGCATTAAATTTCTCCAAATTTAATGCTCTCTCATTTAATAAAACTCTTTTTATTAAATTTATTCAGAATTTTGTTAATTACTTTAATTAACAAACATTCACATATAGCCCCTTGCAACATTTCAATATCACATGCAGAACCACCTTCTACAATTTCACCCGAAACAATTTCCGGTTTCTATTGAAACAATTCCTACGCTTTGCAATTCTTTCGTCTAAAACATATGTGCTCCAAAATGGTGTCCGATAACTCTTAAGTGTGCCACCCTACGGTTTGAGAATAATGCATGCATGATCGAGACCCTTCTCTGATCAATAATCAGCAGCGGGACCTGGAGATCCGTACTGACTCCTACACATTCAACGATGACTCCTGTGATCGTGAGAACCTTTAACGCTTGTAACTAAATCCCTTCGTCTCTCGATATATTACATGTCCGAGATTCGATCATTGGTATCTCCATACCTAGTTTGATCTCGTTACCGACATGCACTCTTTTCTCGTTCCCGTGATATAACATTCTAGTGATCACATCACTTGCTTGCAAGCTATCCTAATGTGATATCACCGAGAGGGCCCAGAGTATATCTATCCGTCATCTGGATTGAAAAATTCCACTCTTGATCCATGAGCCTCAACATAACACCTTCGTAGTACTGAACCCATCTTTATAGTCACCCTGTTATGGTGTGACGTTTGATGTTATCAAGATACTCTTCCGGTGTTAGCAATTAACATGATCTCATGGTCTAAGGATAAAGATTACTTCGTATGATGTTATAGCAATATAAACATAATGACTTGATCGTAATGCTATACTTCGGATGAATGTTCATCACATAATTCCACCAATGGTGTGACCTTGTTATTAACAACATCCAATGTCCATGATCAGGAAACCTTGATCATCTTGTTAATCAACAAGCTAGTCTATAAGAGAGGCATGACTAGGAACCCTTTTTGTTTATTAAACACACATGTATTGATGTTTCCGAATCAATACATTTCTAGCATGTGAAATAAACATCTATCATATATAAGGAATATATAATAACAACTGTATTATTGCCTCTCAGGGCATATTTCCTTCATTTCTGACTAAAGTTTGGAAAATAAGTACTAAGTCATGATGGGAGTAAGCCTTATTTTCATAAGGTTATAAGAAGCCCTCATTATAAAGTATTTCTGAGAGTATGTACCGGATGAAAGATCGAAGGAGATATAATAGATTAAACCTAGTGGACTAGTTTTAGGAGAAACAACCCGTAAGTTGTCCTTAAGAAGGAGTAGATCCTGCTAAAAAAGTTTAGTGTATAGTAGTAGGGAAACCTTATTGAAAGGGACAAAATGTATCCACAACCAATTATAAATAGGACTATAAGGACATAACCCAGAGGGATAATCGTAAGAGGAACCATGGGATAACATAGAACTACAGTTGTATATTGTCGGGTATGAAGAGGATTCAAGGAAAAAAGATCTAGATATGGGATACCCCAATTATTCCCAAATGTGATCACCATGGAGTTGAGTAATGTTGTGATCAACACAAGTCAATACCTCATTCCGAAACATGAGAGTACGAACTTCGGGGATGAATTTTATTTTAAGGGGGAGAGTCTGTAACATCCCAGCATTAGAGCTTAGAAATAAGCTGAACTCAGGTGTGTGCATTGCATTCATGCATAGAAAATCCAGGGAATTTTCGCGCAAAACAAAAGAAGCCACATGGGGTCGAAATCTCTCTTGCTCCGATGGAAGCATCCGAGCAAGTGTGACAGATTTCAGCATGACCTCTACTGAATCTTTGCTCTCAAGGGGGAAAGTCATCCAAATTTGACCATTTAAAAAGATGTGTTTGAATTCAAATAGAATTTGAAATAAATATGGAAAAAGAATATTTGAATTATAAAAGAATGTGTAATGGGATGATAAATAGTAATTAAATTACAATAAGGAATAAGAGTTGAATTCTTATTTATGAATAAGATACAATATGTACAAGTCTCAAATTAAACTGAAAATAAAAGTTCAACAGTACATTGCCCTTATAACAAAGGAGTAAGAGATATTACAATAAAATAAATAATGTATAAAAAACAAAGGAATAACTTTAATACAATAATACAAACGTTACACTATTGTTTCAGATATTCAAAAGAAAAAGGAAATTATAGTTACATGAATAAACAATTACATAAGAAGAAATAAAAAAATCCTACACTAATCTTTAAGGAGATTTCTTCGTTTTTCTGATCTTTTCTTCTTTATTTAAACCCTGCAAACGAGACAAGTAAACAAGAAAAGCTAGAAAAAAGAGAAAAAGGAAGGGAATGCGTATTGAATAAATGAACTCTCTGACTAGGCATACAGTTGGTATGCCAAATTCCTCATCGAGGTTAAATAAAGGGACATTTAAGTATCTGTTCTTATCAGTACATTGTGCCTCAGTGCAACCTCATAGGCCAAGGGGCAAATTTCACCAAATTAGTAAAAAGGTAGAAAGTAAAAACAGTAATACCCAGCAAAAGATCTAGTTAAGCTGATCCACAAGGGAAGGGTCCCACTTGCAAGCAGCATACACATAGCATGCATATGCTGTGTTGTCAACAGCAGGGAGGAGAGGAAGAGTTAAAACCACAGTTATTCACAGCAAAGGAGCCGAAGCTAACTAGCTTAGTACTAGTTTCTCCACAGCACACTAGCCAAACTGCACATCCATATCCATCCTCTCTATTTCCATGCTAAGAGAACACTACACCACAGTTCATCAACTATTCATCATAGATCCATCTATTTTATTTTCACAAGATCAACAAGGAACCAACCAAGAACAGCACCCGATTATTCCAGATTCACCAATCCATCCACCACATCAAACCCAGCCAAATCATTCCAATATGGTTACCTGAAGAAGAACAAGATCCAGGAGTAGAGCAAAGAGGAGTCTTGTAGCTAGAGCTAGGAGGAGGTGGCCAGCCACTGGAGATAATAGGTGGAGGCCAGTAGAAGGAGAAGCATTTCAGCTGATCAAGGACAACACCAAGATTTAGTTTAAGTCAAGCACCACATCACCAACCATTTGCTACACTGCAATAACATGTTGACCACTAGATCCAAAAACAAACATAACATATGTTCTTAACATTTCATTTAAGAAAATGATTTGGGTGAGGAGTACTCTCAGATCTGCATAGAATTGCTATGCAAGGTTCATCCTAGAGTAACTAAAAGACAACCAATATATGTTCTCATCCAATAATTACAGTCTTAGCTTATGCATCCTAGGCAGGGGCCATCCCAAAGCATTCTTTGCTCATAGCATCACTTAAAATGATGTGTTCATATTGCAGCATAGCCAAAAGGAATAACAACATATTATTCTTGTTATGCTCTTTCTCTTGTGTACACTCCAGAGAGGCATCACAATAGCATGACACAACATTAGAAGCCATTATTCTAAATCATCAACATCATATATTAAACCCAAAAGATCACAACATCTCTACAAATATGTAGGAAGTTTATTCAAATAATTTTTGTAGAAGCGATATCTAGGAATCATTTTATTTATCACAAGCAACTCCAAGAAAGGATTAAGATCCTCACTGAACATTGGGTTCAGTCTAAACTGATAGACCAATTAGAAGATTTGCTAGCATAGCAAGTATCTTATGTCATCCATATAATATTATCCAATCATTTCTCCAACTAAGCTTGAGGGAGATCATTTCAAGTACTTAACTGTATCATCAGAATAAGTATATATGTTATTCATGCAAGTGCCTGAACCATAAGGTTCGGTTCACCATGTGTATTCCACATATTAAGCCAAAACTATCATTTATTGCCTGCAACCCATTAGTATGTAGAATCATATCATTTTACTAATAGAAATTTTAGGAATCATTTGTTCTCTTTATTTAGAAAGAACATAAAGGGCAATATTGCTTATCACTAGGCCACAATATGCATGACCTCATAAAATCAATAAGTTAAATCATTTTCCTAATCAAGGGACACTAGGAATCATATTCATTGACATACTAGCAATACCAGGAGCTTTTGCTAGTAAGCATCATAAATGTTCATATAATTCTCCTAGGAGAAACCTAGGGATCAGAATCAGACATTAGCCTCACTGTCCACATTCATAGAAATCTTACATTTACATGGACAATTCAATTAGAGTTTCTCATATAATTAATCCCAATAGCTAATTGTAAGTGGATAGCTACCACTGTGTACACTCTAGAGGGAGGCATCACAGTGGCATCTATACTAGTAGCAGCCATAGAGCTGGGGAAAACCAGAGAAGCAACCTGTAGATATAAATCAACCTTGGGGAAATCCCAAAGCTACCTCAAATCACCTCACTAACTAAATCAGCTAGAAATCATCAAACCATTCATAGTTGCTATACCATATGCTCATCAGTTCCAACTAATTTAACTCATTTTCCTAGCCATTCTTGGCTAGGAATCATTTTATTAAACAATAGATAACCAAGCCATAATTTCTAGAGATACATTATATGGATGAATGTCATAGCTTAAGAAGGATTCATAAACCACAGGACCATTTGATCAATCCACCACAATGGTTTAGGCTTTAGGAGTCGGACTATTGGAAACAGGGTAATAAACTCAATCGTAGAAATTTGCAAGGTTCAATCCAGTCCTAAATGGAAGTAGGAATCAAAGTAACAGTTCAAGGATCCAATTCTTATTCGTGAACATGGTCAGTCATCAGATGCTGAGAAGTCTTAGTGAGAGAGAAGGCCGAGGAGAGGGTGGCAGAGGTGAGAAGAGCACCTACCTGGGGCGAGGATGGCTCACCAAAGAGGAAGCCATTGGTAGAGGAGGAGCAAACAGTGGCGACCGAAGAGGGAGGCCATGGCACGGTGACACAGGGGCACCAGGTGTTGCACCTGCGCCCAGATGCGACCAACAGTGGCAACCGCGACACCACTACCCCAAACCCTAGCACCAGAAGGGGTCGTGCCTGGACGCAGCATGGCGATTTGGGTGAATCCTCGGGGTGGAGAGGAAGGGTGAGTTTCGGCGCGTCATCCGTGACGGTCGGCGGCGGCAACTGATGGGTTCGTAGCATGGAAAACAAAAATTTTCCACCGCAAGAACGAACAAAACCTAGATCTAATCTAGATAAAAGCCAAGATCTAATCTATTAGACATGAGCAACGAGATAGATCTTGTACTAACCCTCGTAGAACCGAAAGCGTTACGAGATTAGATCTCGGGGTTGATGTAGTCGATCACTTGCCGATCTCAAGATCGTGTGGATGATCCTTCCGGTGCCGCGTTCCGGCAGCGCTTCATGATCGGTCACTGCGTGCGAGTCGGCGGAACCTTCCTCTCCCCGTTCCAGCGAGCAGCAGAGGTAGTAGATCTTCTCCACGGAATCCCAGCAGCACGACGGTGTGGTGGTGGTGGTGGAGGAGAGAATTATGCAGGGCTTCGCCTAAGCCGGAGCAGAGCGAAGGAAGAGGAGAGAGGCGGCGGCTAGGGATTGTTATGGGAGAGGTCTAGGAGGGGGCGCCCCCTCCCCTCTATTTAAAGGAGGGAGGCGCGCCATGGGAGGGGGAGTCCTAGTAGGACTCCCCTCCTTGGCCGGCGGGTCGGGAAGGGGGAGAGGAGTCCTCCTCCCCCATGAATCCGTGTCTAGCCCCCACAAGGTTTCCTTGACCCTTTCTTGGTTTTCAAGCAAACTCCAAGAACTCTTCTAGAACCTTCCAGAACATTCCGAAACCTTCAAGAATCTCCACACAAACACTCCGGAACATTTCCTAACTTAGAAAATGATCCCCAATATATGAATCTTATTCTCCGGACCATTCCGGATCTCCTCGTGATGTCCCGGATCCAATCCGAGACTCCGAACAACATTCGGTCTCCAACGCATATTCCATATCTACTTAAAACAACTTCGAACCTTAAGTGTGTCACCCTACGGTTCGTGAATATGCAGACATGATGAAGACACCTCTCCGATCAATAACCATTAGCGGGATCTGGAGATCCATAACGGCTCCCACATACTCAATGATGAATTTGTGATCGATATAACCATTAACATACGAAACCAATTCCCTTTGTCACGTGATATTCTACTTATCCGAGGTTTGATCGTCGGTATCTCTATACCTAGTTCTTACTCGTTACTGATAAGTACTCTTTACTCATTCCATGTTATGTCATCCCTTGTGACCCAGTCACATGCTTGCAAGCTAACTAGATGACATTCCACCGAGAGGGCCTAGAGCATATCTATCCGTCATATGGATGGACAAATCCCAATCTTGGTCCATGCGCTTCAACACATACTTTCAGAATACTCAATGACACCTTTATAACCACCCGATTCTGAGCGGTGTTTGATGTCATCAAAGTACCCATCCGGTGATGGTGATTAACATAACCTCATGGTCGAAGGATTAGGTTACTATGCATTTGAAAGCTTACAACAATACGAACTTAATGACTTGATCTTATGCTACGCTTACTATGGGTGTGTGTCCATCACATCATTCTCCTAATGATATAATCTTGTTATTAATGACATCCAATGTCCATGATCAGGAAACCATGATCATCATTTAATCAACAAGCTAGTTCCACAAGAGGCTTACTAGGGACTCTTTTATGTTTACAAAACACACATGTATTAGTGTTTCCTTATAATACAATTATAGCATGGGATGTAAACATTCATCATAAACACAAAGATATAATAATAACCACTTTTATTATTGCCTCTTGGGCATATCTCCAACAGTCTCCCACTTGCACTAGAGTCAATAATCTAGATTACATGGTAATATACCTAACACCCATGGCGTTCTGGTCTTGGTCATGCTTTTCTCTAGGGAGAGGTTTAGTCAACGGATCTGCCACATTCAGATCAGTGTGTACTTTGCAAATCTTTATGTCACCATCTCAGACATACTCGCGAATAGCATGGAAACGTAGCTTGATGTGCTTCAGCTTGCTATGTGACCTTGGCTCCTGTGCATTAGCTATGGCACCTGTGTTGTCACAGTAGATGGCCATTGGGTCCAACGCACTGGGAACCACGCCAAGTTCAGTAATGAACTCCTTCATCCATATGGCTTCTTGTGCAGCCTCCGAAGCAGCTATGTATTCCATTCAGTTGAAGATTTCGCCACAACGCTTTGCTTGGCACTCCTCCAGCTCACTGCAGCACCATTCAAAATAAATCATTATCCATCGTGACTTGAGTCATACGGATCGGTGTTCCAACTAGCATTAGTGTAACCGTTTACAACAAGCTGTTCATCACCTCCATAAGAAAGAACCATATCCTTAGTCCTATTCAGGTACTTTAGGATATTCTTGACCGCTGTCCAGTGTTCCATTCCAGGATCACTTTGATATCTGCTAGTCAAACTAATAGCATGTGCTATATCCGGTCTTGTACACAACATGGCATACATGATAGAACCTATGGCCGAGGCATAGGGAATATTATTCATCTTTTCTCTATCTTCTGCCGTAGCCGGACTTTGAGTCTTACTCAAGGTCTTACCTGACAACATGGGCACGAACCCCTTCTTGCTCTCTTCCATTCTAAACTTCTTTAGAACTTTGTCTAAGTATGTACTTTGTGAAAGCGCTATTAGGCGTCTTGATCTATCTCTATAAATCTTGATGCCTAGAATATATGCTGCTTCGCCAAGATCCTTCAGTGAAAAACTATTATTCAAATAGGTTTTGACGCTATTAAGAAGTTCTATATCATTCCCAATCAACAATATGTCATCTACATATAGTACTAGGAATGCTACAGAGCTCCCACTCACTTTCTTGTAAATACAAGCTTCTCCATAAGTTTGTATAAATCCAAAGTTTTTGATTACTTTATCAAAACGTTGATTCCAACTCCGGGATGCTTGCTTCAGTCCATAAATGGAGCTGAAGTTTGCATACCTTGTCGACATCACTAGGATCGACAAAACCCTTGGGTTGTACCATATACAACTCTTCCTCAATGTCACCATTAAGGACGCTGTTTTGACATCCATCGCCAAATTTCATAATCGAAATATGCAGCGATTCTTGACAAAATCCTCCTGAACTTTAGCTTCGCTACTGGTGAGAAAGTCTCATCGTAGTCAACTCCTTGAATTTGTCGGAACCCTTTCACGACAAGTCGAGCTTTATAGACGGTAACATTACCATCAGCATCTATTTTTCTTTTGAAAATCCATTTGTTCTCGACAGCCTTACGGCCATCCGGTAAGTCCACCAAAGTCCATACTTGGTCTTCGTACATGGATCCCATTTCAGATTTCATGGCTTCTAGCCATTTGTCGGAATCTGGGCTCACCATAGCTTCTTCATACGTCGCAGGGTCATCAGTGTTGTCCACCAACATGATGTTCAACGCAGAGTCATACCACTCAGGAGTGGTACGAACCCTCGTTGACCTGCGAGGTTCAGCAGTAATTTCGTTCGAAGTTTCATGATCACCATCATTAGCTTCCTCTCCAGTTGGTGCAGGCGGCACAAAAACATCTTCTGGTGCTGTGTTACTCTCAACTCCGAGAGAAGGTTCAATAACCTCGTCGAGTTCTACTTTCCTTCCTATCACTTCTTTCGAGAGAAACTCCTTCTTAAGAAAGGATCCATTCTTGGCAACGAAAACTTTGCCTTAGGATCTATGATAGAAGGTATACCCAATTGTTTCTTTAGGGTATCCTATGAAGACGCATTTCTCCGCTTTGGGTTCAAGCTTATCAGGCTGTAACTTCTTTACATACGCTTCGCAACCCAAAACTTTAAGGAACAACAACTTAGGTTTCTTACCAAACCATAATTAAATGCGGTGTCATTTCAACAGTTTAGATGGTGCCCTATTTAAAGTGAATGCGGTGTCTCTAATGCATAGCCCCAAAACAATAGCGGTAAATCTGTAAGAGACATCATAGACGAACCATATCTAAGAGAGTTCGATTATGACGTTCGGACACACCATTACTGTTGTGGTGTTCCCGGTGTCAATCGCAAAAGTATTCCACATTTCTTTAAATGCATGCCAAACTCATAACTCAGATATTCACCTCCGCGGTCAGAATGCAGAAACTTAATCTTCTTGTTACGATGATTTTCCACTTCACTTTGAAATTCCTTAAACTTCTCGAAAGTTTCTGACTTATGTTTCATAAAGTAGACATACCCATATCTACTTAAGTCATCCGTGAAAGTGAGAACATAACGATATCCACCACGCGATGCTACACTCATTGGACCGCACACATCGGTATGTATTATTTCCAACAAGTCATGGCTCGCTCCATTATTCCAGAGAATGGAGTCTTAGTCATTTTCCCATTAGACATGCTTAGCATCTTTCAAGTGATTCAAAATCAAGTGATTCAAGAAGTCCATCGAATGGAGTTTCTTCATACGCTTCACTCCAATGTGACCAAGGCAGCGATGCCACATGTATGTAGAATTATCATTTAGTTTTATTCGTTTAGCATCTATGTTGTGAACATGTGTATCACTACTATCGAGATTCAATAAGAATAAACCATTTATCTCAGGTGCATTACCATAAAAGATATTACTCATATAAATCGAACAACCTTTATTCTCAGACTTAAAAGAGTAACCGTCTCGCAATAAACAAGATCCGGATATAATGTTCATGCTTAACGCAGGCACCAAATAACAATTATTTAAATTTAAAACTAATCCCGAAGGTAGATGTAGAGGGAGCGTGCCGACGGCGATTACATCAACCTTGGAGCCATTTCCAACGCGCATCGTCACCTCGTCTCTTGCCAGTCTTCGTTTATTCCGCAGCTCCTGTTTCGAGTTACAAATATGAGCAACCGAACCAGTATCAAATACCCAGGCACTACTACGACTACTAGTAATATACACATCAATAACATGTATATCGAATATACCTTTCTTCTTGATGTTGCTGTTCTTCAGATCTGCCAGGTACTTGGGGAAGTTACGCTTCTAGTGACCAGCACCCTTGCGAGAGAAGCACTTTTTTCAGGCTTAGGACCAGCCTTGGGCTTCTTAGCGGTCAGGCTTTCTTGCCGTCCTTTTTGAAGTTGCCCTTTTTCTTAGGCTTGCCCTGTTTCTTGAAATTGGTGGTCTTATTGACCATCAACACTTGGTGCTCCTTCTTGATCTCCACTTCAGTAGTTTTCAGCATGGATGATAGTTCAGGCAATGTCTTGTTCATGCAGTGCATATTGTAGTTCATCACAAAGTTCTTATAACTTGGTGGCAGTGATTGGAGGACACGGTGAATCCCTAACTCATTAGGAATCGTTATCCCCAACTCTTGGAGTTTGTTTGCGTGCCCAGACATGGTGAGCACGTGCTCGCTAACGGAGCTTCCCTCTTCCATCTTGCAGGTAAAGAACTTCTCGGAGGCCTCATAGCTCTCCACGGCCGCGTGAGTCTCAAAAATGAGCTTGAGCTCCTTAATGATCTCGAACGTGTCGTGGTTCTCAAAACGCTTCTGGAGCTCCATTTCTAAACCGTACAGGATGGCACACTGAACTGTGGAGTAATGATTTTTCCGAGTGGCGTAAACATTCTTTACGTCATCGGTGGCATCATCTGCAGGTGGGTCACCTAGCGGTGCTTCGAGCACATAGGTCATTTGACCAGCCCTGAGGACAATCTTCAGGCCACGGAGCCAGTCCGTGAAGTTGCTTCCATTGTTCTTAAGTTTTTCTTTCTCTAGGAACGCATTGAAATTGATGGAGAGATTCGCCATAATCTACAACAAATTTGCAAGTAGTTTAGACTAAGTTTATGATAAATTTAGTTCTACTTTAATTCTTAAATTAACTAGGTGAACTCCCACTCAAAACAACATCCCTCACATTGTCTTAGTGATTACACGAACCAAGTCCACTACACCAAGTCCGATCTTCACGAGAGAGGATGTAGTTTCATCGGCGAACAATCTTCATGTTCATCATATCACTTATATGATTCATGCTCTACCTTTAGGTATTCCGTGTTCCGAGACCATGTCTGTACATGCTAGGCTCGTCAAGATTAACCTTAGTTTCCGCATGTGCAAATCTGGCTTGCACCCGTTGTATGCACACGTAGAATCTATCACATCCGATCATCATGAGATGCTTCGAGACGACGAGTCTTAGCAACGGTGCCAACTAAGGACGAACACTTTATTACTTGAAATTTAGTGAGAGGGATCATCTTATAATGATACCGTCGCGATCTAAGCAATACAAGATGCATAAAGGATTAACATCACAGGCAATTCATAATTAGTGTGATATGATATGGCCCTTTCTTCTTATGCCTTTGATCTCCATCTCCAAAGCACGGACATGATCTCCATCATCACCAGCATTGTGTCAAGGTCAGTGGCGCCGCTTCATGGTTGTCCATCATCACCAGCAACTATTACAACTACTTGGAATAAAGCTATTACAAGATGAATAGACACGCAAGTCTTAACAGAATTAAAGACAACCATTAGGCTCCTGCCGGTTGCCATATTACAACAAGGATCATTGCATACATCAAATATAATCACAATCACATGATGGCCATATCACATCACAAAACCCCTGCAAAAACAAGTTAGACGCCTCTAATTTTCTTTGCAAGTTTTACGTGGTTTGGGGCTTTCGAATAAGAACGGATCTTACCTACGAAACTGAACCACAACATTGATACAAGTGCTATCAAGTGCAAAGTGTAGATTGGATCTATACTATGATGGGAGAGACAGACACCCGCAAAGCCACTTGTGCAAAGCAAGTTACACGTCAAGCGTGGAGCAAGTCTCATGTGCGATGACATGTAAGGTTAGCCCGAGCCGCTTCATCCCACCATACCGCAAGATGCAAAGTACACAAAGCAAAAGACGGCACGAGCACCAACGCCCACAACATCATTGTGTTCTACTCGTGCAACAGATCTACGCATAGACAAGGCTCTGATACCTCTGATGGGTTCGTAGCATGGAAAACAAAAAAATTCTACCGCAAGAACGAACAAAACCTAGATCTAATCTAGATAAAAGCCAAGATCTAATCTATTAGACATGAGCAACGAGATAGATCTTGTACTAACCATCGTAGAACCGAAAGCGTTACAAGATTAGATCTCGGGGTTGATGTAGTCGATCACTTGCCGATCTCAAGATCGTGTGGACGATCCTTCCGGCGCCGCATTCCGGCAGCGCTTCCATAGTAGGTCACACGTGCGGAGTCGAAGCAGACCTTCCTCTCCCCATTCCAGCGAGCAGCGGAGGTAGTAGATCTTCTCCACGGAATCCCAGTAGCACGACGGTGTGGTGGTGGTGGTGGAGGAGAGAATTCTGCAGGGCTTTGCCTAAGGCAGAGCAGAGCGAAGGAAGAGGAGAGAGGCGGTGGCTAGGGATTGTTATGGGAGAGGTCTAGGAGGGGGCGCCCCCTCCCCTCTATTTAAAGGAGGGAGGCACGCCATGGGAGGGGGAGTCCTAGTAGGACTCCCCTCCTTGGCCGACGGGTTGGGAAGGGGGGAGGAGTCCTCCTCCCCCACGAATCTGTGTCTAGCCCCCACAAGGTTTCCTTGACCCTTTCTTGGTTTTCAAGCAAACTCCAAGAACTCTTCTAGAACCTTCCAGAACATTCCGAAACCTTCTAGAATCTCCATACAAACACTCCAGAACATTTCCTAACTTAGAAAATGATCCCCAATATATGAATCTTATTCTCCGGACCATTTCGGATCTCCTCGTGATGTGCCGGATCCAATCCGAGACTCCGAACAACATTCGGTCTCCAACACATATTCCATATCTACTTAAAACAACTTCGAACCTTAAGTGTGTCACCCTACGGTTCGTGAATATGCAGACATGATGAAGACACCTCTCTGATCAATAACCATCAGCGGGATCTAGAGATCCATAACGGCTCCCACATACTCAACGATGACTTCATGATCGATAGAACCATTAACATACGAAACCAATTCCCTTTGTCACGTGATATTCTACTTATCCGAGGTTTGATCGTCGGTATCTCTATACCTAGTTCTTCCTTGTTACTGATAAGTACTCTTTACTCGTTCCTTGTTATGTCATCCCTTGTGACCCAGTCACATGCTTGCAAGCTAACTAGATGACATTCCACCGAGAGGGCCCAGAGCATATCTATCCGTCATATGGATGGACAAATCCCAATCTTGGTCCATGCGCTTCAACACATACTTTCAGAATACCCAATGACACCTTTATAACCACCCAGTTACGAAGCGGTGTTTGATGTCATCAAAGTACCCATCCAGTGATGGTGATTAACATAACCTCATGGTTGAAGGATTAGGTTACTATGCATTTGAAAGCTTACAACAATACGAACTTAACGACTTGATCTTATGCTACGCTTACTATGGATGTGTGTCCATCACATCATTCTCCTAATGATATAATCTTGTTATTAATGACATCCAATGTCCATGATCAGGAAACCATGATCATCATTTAATCAACAAGCTAGTTCCACAAGAGGCTTACTAGGGACTCTTTTATGTTTACGAAACACACATGTATTAGTGTTTCCTTATAATACAATTATAGCATGGGATGTAAACATTCATCATAAACACAAAGATGTAATAATAACCACTTTTATTATTGCCTCTTGGGCATATCTCCAATAGCAACAACGGCCAGAGCCGCCGGAATCGTAGCAATGATGGCGTCGCCATGGCATCGCCAGGGAGAGAGAGGAGAGAGCCTCTAGGTAAGGAGGTCGGGTCGGGTCGACCAATCGAATGGACCGGATCAGGTGGTCTAGCCCAACCAAGTGGGCTGGACTGACTTGTGGGCTCGGTTTGGCTATATAAAGGAAATGGAAAATGGATTAAAAGGAATAATATGGAAATTACCAAAATACCCCTAAACTTATTTCAGCCTAGAAAAATATAGAAAAATCCTAAAAATACATATCATATATCGAAATGATCACAAAAATGATATATGCCTAAGAAAAATACAACTTTACTTATTTAAGCTAAGTAAAATGTGAATAAATATTAACACCCTTAAATCCTTAATAAAATCTCATAAATTAAGGAAAAGTCCTAAAAATGAATAAAAATCATTTTTGCATATGAAAATAAATCAACTATTTTACAAAAATACTAACTTAATTTTTTTACAAATAAAACTTGGAACAAATAGTCAAGGACATTTAATTCTTTTGTAGAATTTTGTAAAAATAAAAATAATACTTAAAAATAAATAAAAATCATTTTTAATATCTTGAGTAAATATATTTTACCAGAAAAATACTAAAAGTATTTTCCTAAAGTTTTTTAAGATTTTAAGGAAATAAACCCTTATTTATTTTATAAAAGACCTAGTTTGTAAATTCTATAAAAACATCTCTTAAATAAAATAATAATAATCACAATTCTATATATAACACCTTAAATCCCTAATAACTAAATACTAAGTCCAAGGCTATAACTTGGATCTATAATAAAACTTAAGTGTAACTTATTAACCTTATAAAACTCTTTTAAAATCATAAATCCAAACTAAACCAACAATTTTAAGTAAATTTTGAACATCATAAAAATCAATGCTATTTATCTCTTAACTATTCTTAAACATGATTCTAGCTCTAATAGTTTATTCAAATCATCTAAATTTACTTTCCTTAATAAGATAAACTATATTTATAATAACAAATCACATTTAAACTCATTATTCACTTAAGCTGAAAGTGAATGATCCTATACCTTCAAACATGCTTGTTGCAAGGTTTAAAGCTTATTAATACTTTTAAAAACATCACACCCTACATCTAATTATGTTTTTATAGTTAACTTTTGTCTGTTCGAAATTAAGTCATAAGGCATCTCAAATCCAAACTTATCGCACAAACACAAATGGCATTGATCACATTCTATTAACCATAAAGATTGGTTAAACCTTATCAAAGAAACCTTTTCTTCAAAAGTTATTCGTTTTACCACTTCAAACAACAATCTCATAATAAGTTCTTCAACTCTTATTAACCTAAGACATGAACTTCCATAATGGTTACATAATACCGTATAACTCAAATCATGTGTTGTTATACTTCCTTTTAATCATACATGTTAGTAATAAGTTCCTTGTATTTATATATTTGTTTATAAAGTAAACTCATAGACAAACTAAATCTTAAAGAAATCACCCAAACTTAACCTATTCACCATATTGGGTATTACTCCAGGGTTTTCCAAACTGCATTACATTACTTATGCATCACAACATCTTGCTTCTTTAAACATTAGTCCTTACTAGACCAATGATGCTATTTCCAAAATTTGGATCTTCTAGTGTCTCGAAGACTGTGATTGCATAATCTTGCAATCACAAAAGGCAAGTTCACAACTTGCTCATGTCCTTTGATTATTTTTATCAAATAATTGTAACTCAAATGTTGTCATCACCTGCATTCCAAAAAGGTCCAAAAATACTATTTTCATAATAATATGATTATGGATTATTTACCAAGCGGTAATAATCTATTGATATAGTTCCAGTGGTAAAGGAACATAATATCTAGGACTTAATCAACCAATGTCATTAGTGATTCTAGCATCGTATATTATGCATCAACCATAAGACTTGGAATGGGACAGGAAAGTCAGTTGTATCTTCTCCCTTTCGCATGGACGGATGACCTTATCATGAGGCTGTTGATATTCTCGTGGAGAATCCATCACATGGGTGGGACCCCTTAGTTCCCCGCGAGCTAGGTGTCTAGATTATTTGTGCATAGCTGTCTTGCTGTAAGCTCACCATAGCTGATGGTGGCTGCCAGACAGAGCTGCTTACAGAGTCTTCGAGAGGCTACCCAAAGAGTAACCGTGGTAGTTCGTCTCGGGGGATCGTGTCTTCATGAAGGGTCACAAAGAGGGTAGTACTGGCTTGGATCTTAGACTGGGCCCCGTACCAAGGAAGTGTGGACAAGCTCGTGGCTTGGATGTGCAACAAGGCTTAGGTCTCTTATGGGAAAAGTGACGCACCTCTATAGAGTGTAAGAATTGTGATATGTTACTCCCTGTTCTAGGAAGGAGCTACGAACGCGGCAGGAAAGGAACCCTACGAAGGTTCTGGTCAACCTGTGAAGGCTGTCAGACATAGTTTTTAGAATAAAAGCAACCTTTGAAGAAATGTTTATGAAAACCTACATTGCCTACGACCTATGGTCTGTGGCTGTAGAGATAGTGCATCATACACTCCTTTTAGTGAACTTGCTGAATACACTAGTACTGAACCGTACCTTCTTAACCCTTGCTAGGTTCTAAGCCGTTGAAGTGTCAACATCAATTTCTGCTCAAGAAACCATCATCGACAGCTCAAGTTCTTCAATAAAGTCAATGAAGTCAACATATACATCAGCCGAAGTGAAGACAAAGTCTCTGTTTAGATAGAAGTAGATACTCTAGCCATAAAACCTACTTCTATAGAGCATTGCATTAGTAGCAATTGCAAGCCAAATAGTTTAGGTGCTAGTCTTATTAGCCAGATAGTTCTGAATTATTATTTCTGGTTCTTCCTTGTAAGAAGTTCTTTCTCTCTCTTTAACCTAGAGTGTTCTCTGGATCTTCTATAAAGAGTCGAGTTGTAATCTATAGTCATGTCTTGGACCTGCTGTGTTTCTGTTGTACCACTCTGAGGGATGTAATACTAGTGAACGGTGTTTCATTGGTGTTATGTCAACGACTATAGTGTACTACATCATACAGTGGTATGCTGGGTCACCGCAACAACCACCCATCTTCACCGCCCACCAGCATGCACCACCACGATCTTGAAGTCACCATCACCATCTCTTCGAGGACGCTAGCACGCGACCTGAACAGTAGAGACACATGACATCACCGGAATGAGGGACAACAGTCCCGTAGCCATGGGAGGAACCCACCTCCACCGTCGAGATGCAGTCGTCGACCGGACAGAGATGCAAGGGCACACCATGCCCAAACAGGCCCGGCCGGACCCATATGGGTCCGTAAAGCCCTAGCCGCACTATTGCAATGGGCAGGCCACAGTGCCGCCATCCCTAATCCTAAGCCTTGTCCCCGCCGCCACCTATATAAAGCTCCACAAACACCACGCCCCGGCCCACCCAAGCCCATCTAGGGCCCTCCCGAGCCCATCTAGAGCAGAGATGCCTAGATATTTCCAGGGACGAAGCCAGCAACACGAACATCCATGGCGCCCTGCCGCCGTGCGATGCCACCACCAGCTCCAACCCAGTCGCGCCAAACCAGAGGCTCCCTAGGAGCACTGTCGCCTAGAGGAACAAGCAGGCCACCACCACCAGCGTTGCCCAGGCTACGCTCGATGACCCCTGTCAGCAGCGGCGACAGAGGGAGGAGGAGGAGGGGTTGGAAGATGCTAGAGGTCAGTACGACCCCGTCGCCCTCATGAGGGGGGGTGAGAGGGGGAAGAGGTCACGATCTTTATTCCCCGTCAAAGGACTAATGTTTAAAGAAGCAAAATGCTATTATGCATAAGTAATCCCATGCATTTTGTAAAACCCCGAAGTAATCCCCCAATATTGTGAATGAGTAGATATTAAATGATTTCCTTAAGATTTGGTTTTTCTTCAAGTTTACTTCACAAGTAAGTATATTTACAAGGAACTGAACATTAACATACAAGATATAAAAGGTAAAGCACAATCATAACATAGGATATCATTGACTGTAGTTTTTATGAAAGCTCATGCTTAAGGTTGAAATTGCAAAAAGAATAACTTTTGAAGAAACTATTTCTAATACTTAGTTAAACACCGTTAGCGATTATTCGAGTAAAAATTATTAGAGTGACTAAAATACAAATGACTTTGAGTTACTATAGTTCGTGCTGGTTGAATAATAGACCAAAGTTAACTGTAAAAATAGAAATGGTTTTAAGACATTATGTTTATGTCACTACCAAGTTCTAGGGTTTTATGAGCATAAACAAAGATGTGAGATCATTCACTTCCAATGTAAGTAAACGATTAATTTAAGATTTGTTTTGCTATTACAATCCTAAAAACAAGATGTATCTTATTGATGATAACATACATGGATGATTTTAATAATTTGTTATTGTAAAGTATTTAGACAAATTTGAGATCTAATACTATTGCTTAGAGAATTAGATTTATAGAAATTGTACTTGATTTGGCCTTAACAACCATATTTTATGTTTCAATAAATCCTAAATAGTCAATCCAAGCTAACAAGGATTTATGTGATTTATTAATGATAAAAGAGAATACAACTTTTCCATTTTTGAAGAAAAGGACTATAAAGTCAACTATAACACTTATTTTATTATAAATCCTAAAATGATTTGCAATTTTATAATTAGCATTTTTATAAAATAATAGATTTATTTTTATACAAAAAATGATTTTATTGGTTTTTAGGACTTTTCCTTATTTTTTTAAATTTCATTAAGGAATTTAGTGACTTTAATATTTAGTTGTATTTTATTTAGCTCAAATAAGCAATGTTATATTTTTCTTAGGTTGATATTATTTTTGTAAATATTTTGATGTATCATATGTATTTTTAGGATTTTTCTATATTTTTCTAGAGCTAAATGTATTTGTAGGGTCATTTTGGTAATTCCCACTTTGTTTCTTTATTTATTTCTTAATTTTGTTCTACTGGGCCTGGTCCACGAGCCAACTTTGCCTGCAGGCTTACTCATCCCACCACGGCCCAATCGGTTGGGTTGAACCCCAGCCCAACCCACCCCTCTCACTCTCACTCCTACTCACACCTAGGCTCACACACCTGACCCCAACTCTTATCCCCTCCCGATGATGCCCAAGGCGCTGCAGCCGTTGCCGTTCGATTCAGGCGACCCTGGCCACGCTGGTGGTGGCCACCAGTGGCTACTGACGTGGTATCAGCCGGTGCATCATAGGATCCAACTTAATTTAAAAGCCGCCTTCCCCTAGGGATGCGTTGAACTCCTACTAGCAGTTAGGGTTTCGGCCCTTTCGATCTCCCGATTCCCTGGTGGTCGGTTGGTGCTCTCCAGCGATCTGGAACAGGGATTATCTGCAGTGAGGTGATGTGGTGTTATGGCTTGGCGCGAATGGAGTGCTCTGGTGCTCTTCCTGCCACCTGCTGTTACCGTTGCTGCTCCCTCTGAACATCATCGCCTGCTTCTTTCACTTCGGCGAACCCCGACTCGCTTCCAGGTAGGTGCCCTCCTATTTTCCCTCTCCTTCTTCTAGCTCTTCTTCCTTTACTATTGGTGCACAAATTCTATCTAGACCTTATTCTTTTGTAAACACTATTTTATTTTTGAATCTTGTAAGAACAATGTATGTTGCTGATGTAATAGACCTTATTCTTTTTCTATCTATAATTATTGTAATTTCTTTTATTCTTTTATTGTAAGGAAACAATGTAACATATGCATTCAAATAATAAAGAATTCTTATTATCTCATTTATTAAGACTTGTACATTATTACACTACTATTTATGTAACCAAGAATACCATTGTTATTTATTATTATTTTCCATTTTTGGAATTCCTTTATTGTTTAATATTCAATTTTCATTTGTTTTAATTCAAACATATTATTTATTATGATTAAATTTCATATTATTGTTAAATTCCAATATAACATTTGAATCTTCAAATTTGAATTGTTTCTTTTCCAAAACACAAAGATTCAGTAGAGTTCATGTCGAAATCCATCGCACCTGCCCTAACGTTTCCATCAGATCAAGAGAGACCTCGATCCCTCTATGCCTCTTTTAGTTTTGCGCGAATTTTTTCCGGAATTTCTGATGCATGAATGCAATGCACACACCTGTGGTCTCTTATTTTCTGACCTAAAACCCTGGGATGTTACAACGTTCGTCTTCATCAACCCCGCCATCGAAAACTTCCGTTAGCTCAATCTTCGAGGGTATGATCCATTTCCTCTCCCCTTGCATTGGATCTTGGTTATGCGCTAGATTTTTTATTTTGCGTAGCGCGTTCCCCAACAGGTACCTTATTTTCGGTTATACAACTCCTCCAATTTCAGACATAAGGTGTGTGTGTTGTGGGTTAACCACGAGGGTGGCCTGATCTTGCACGGTTTTCCAAGGGAAGTCATGGAAATCATGGGGAAAAGAGGGAGAGAGCGGAAAGTGAACTCACCCCACACGAAGAACATGATGAACACATGGAAACTCTACACGGATAAAAGCCATTGCTCGCTTCGACGACCATCGGCCCAATATAAGCCTCAAGGGGGATCAGTATCGGATGAATGATTCCCTCGATACCAAACGGAGAGTAAGAATGATCTCGTGATAACCTTGACAAGTTCAACTCATGAAACATAAGATGAAGGCCTTGTACAAGATACCATAGGTAAAATCCAAAGAGGGGGTTGATAATATGGGCTCCCTTGGAAGGGAGATGAGACACAACTAGAAGGGATCCACTCTTACAGTTTTATAGTTTATTACTTGTGTCTAAAGAATAAAGGGTGATGCATAGGGGCTATTTATAGTACTTGGGGGTGAAGGGGTAGGTAGAGGGAATATTCCAGGGCATCAAACCGAAAGTTGTGCGTAGACAGAGTGATTTCGGAGGTAAAGTTGGGGACGCTGGTTCTATCACCAGATTAGGCAAGGTGATTGAGATTTGGCGGCCTATTCTGGCGCTCCTAGCACTGGTTTGCGCATCAATATAGGTGTTCGGCAGGCGCCGGGTATGAACCATGTTCTTTCGGTTTGGTTTGGCAGATCGGTTCTAGCGCCGGGGTCTAAGCCGGTTCATTTGGTGCATTTCAGCAGTGGAACCAGCCTACCGGTTCCGGCGCAGGTTTTCCCAGTTCACTGTCCTCGACTACGTATCAGCGTGGTGATGATCCAACTTGGCGTAGCTCTTAGGGCTCATACTTGAGGATACACAAGACATTGTTATAGAGTAGAAATCCATCCAAAGTATAATCAAAGTCACACATAAAGAGGAGCGAGTTCACCTTATCATGGAGGAGCTTGGCTCGGGCACATGTCATTTGTCCACTTGCGGGACTTAGCGAGGTGGATGTAGAGTCGTCAGTAGGACATGCTGCATTAGTGTGCATCTATCTCATCTATAATATAGTTCAAAACATTATATCCACCCATTGCCGAATGAACCCACACGCTAAAGATGAAGTACCTCTCATTAATCTTGCTTCATGTCATCAGATATCTCAATGGAGAACACCGGCTTTCAGTATTCCTTCATATAACAAACCCCTCATATTTCTCTTCCAAACCTAATAATTTGTACCATTAAAAAATCATTATGTTGGTATTCACTTCCATCCTTCACCACAAGCAAATGCACTCAGTCCAAAACAAACCTGACTCTAAAACTAAATAGAAACTGAACCTCAACTTGGATACCACTTTGTTGGGAGAGATACACAATCCCACGGTCTGTAATAAACTTTGAGGACAACTTCAGTCAATATATATGCATCATAAATAAAACAACAAGCACATGCACAAGTAATACAAGGATTTACGTGGAAAAACCTCCTTAACTAGAGGAGGAAAAAAACCACAGTTGTGGATCAACCGGTCCATGCAAGTTCCACTATGAGCAACCTGGGTGTAGAGACTTCTCTAGAACAAAGCATATCCACAGGGCGGGAAACATGAAAATAAACATGGCCCTCTGGTTCTAGCTTCACTGCTATGGAGAGTATGCTTAGCAACCGATCAACATCTGTTTCTAGCTTTGGTTGGTACTGCTCCAGGTGGCGAGAGTCGAAGGGAGACGGCGTAAGATCGCCTATAGCTCTAGCTCTCCGGTTCTTCTTGCGTCAAGTAAAGAAAGAAATATACGATTTGAGCCTAGCTCGAAAACGGATGCGCAAGGGAATCTCTGGAGATATACAATACACTCAATACGTTGCTAACCGGATACAATAATAACAACCACAAGAGACAAGATTACAACAAAGTAGAGATATCATAGTTTCTGTTCTCTTTGGTAATCAGCAATCTGCTCTTAAATTATAGTCCAGTCAGCACCAAACTTGGTAGACAAGTAGGTATATGTGTTCCCAACATACACACCAAATTTTATCTCAAACAGACACTGTTTTCCTGCCCAAACTGTTTGCCTACCAAAATTCCTCTATGTTAAAACTACAGCAGTACGAACTGATTAAACCGCTTTCAAATATGATGCTAAATTGCCCTAAATCTCAAACCATCCAACCAGATCAATGTACTCAAAATAAGGAACAAACTAGCCAACTTTGGAGCCAATCAAAATATGTTTGAGCCTCCAATCCAAACACCATGTTGAAGACAGACCAGTCAGAACTCAGAAATATGAAAGAAAAACACTTCTCCTTCCTCTCTTCTCAATAAGTTGTGGTGGTCCTATATGTTCTCTCACCTTCTCACAATGTTAGTCGCGATCTCTCACTTTTTCACCCACAACCACCAAGGGTGGCGAGAGTTTTCTTTCCACTCCTCTCTGAATAAGCACCTTAGCAGCTGGGTACAAATTTTAATCAAATGTTAAAACATGTTGGATTTTATGGACTGATGTTCGGCTGCCAACATACCTCCAATCCGATGAAATATGACGCACCATTGTGTTGATAAAAATTATATCGTTGCGACAGTTTCATATTGCCAACTCAGAGAACACTGTCACACGAAGTTAAGCCTCGTTTTCTTTTACAACTGCTAAACATATTCGTTAGATTAATACTGTGTAACATGAATTATTCACCAAACAACAGGAGCAAACGCAATTTTGCTCCTATTCCAGTTGCTGTTTGAAAAATTAAAACTGTGAGCCAAGATAGGCATCGAGAGACCGGTAGTCTGCTGGGCTAGTTGCAACTCCGGTCTTCACGATCTAGCTCTCGTAAAGAAACTTTTTTTTTTTACTTCATCAATATTTTTTCCTGTAATAGCTTGTGGGTTCATGTGATCCCATGACGAGCATCTCGAGTCAAAGAATATCCAGTTTGAGTACTTGACACGCAGGAACGCTGAATAGAATATCCACCAGTATCAAACAATGTTTGATTGGTTCCGCCCCTCACTAAACTGTCAAAAAAGAAAATTATGCAAAAAAGGACACACTCAGTTTGCCAGCCATGGCCCACACACGGCAGCATGCCTATAGTTGAGGCAGCCAGGGAAACAGTCGTTTGGAATGATTGGCTACAATTTAGTCCAGCGGTTAATGATGTTAAATTTGTCTAGTGAGCCGGATAAATTCATTTGAAAGCTAAATGATACAGGTTTGTTTACGCTCAAATCAATGTATTTAGATCTCATGAATAGTCATACTTCCTCCGGATCTAAATTAATGATACCAGGTTTATCTAGATTCGGATATATGTTGCCTTAAAACATGACTAGATATATTCAAATTTAGAAAAATCTAAGTCCACTAATTTGCATCGGCAGGAGTATATAATTTCTTCATAAATATTTATAAAAATTTAAAATTTCACTTAAAATTAAAATATTTATGTGGTTCTTTAATAATAAAGTGCTCCTAACAAAACATAACTTAGCAAAACAAAATTGGAATGAAAATCAAAACTGTTGTTTTTTCTGACTCATGGAGAACATTGAACACTTGTTTCTCTATTGTCCTTTTGCTAGGATTATTCGGTGTATGGTGTTCTTTGCTTATAATATAATTGGCAAAATAGGGTGGATAAGAGAAACAAAGCTCGAATACGAATTGGTGTATCGGTTTTATGTTGGTCTATTTGGACTGGTAGAAACAATTTGGTGTTTAACAAAGCAACTGCTAATAAGTTTTTGCAAGTTGTGCGATAGGCTACCCACTAGATTCAGCTATGGTCTCATCTACTTCCGTTGGACCAGCGGGAATCCAGAGTTGTACAACATGGCTGGTTGGCAGCATATTAGTAGAATTAAGGGATTTCTATTTTCGTGCCCCTGGTTCATTAGTTGTACTCAGTTTTCCCCAGCCGTTTATTTTTTCCTCACTTTTTCCCTCCCTCCATTCTGAAACACGCACATGCGCTCGGACGGGGGATGCTGTCAGATCAAAGGCTTGACCGTTAGATGCTGACCGGTGGGACCGTGTTGGGGCAGGTCGTGCGTCGAGCGTTACGTTACGTTGCCTCGATCGTTACATGCTGACAGGTGGGCCAGGATACACAGCGGACCAGCCACCCATCTCTCGCTGATTATGGGGGACGTGGTGTGGGATCATGTGGAGCACGTTTGGTGGTTATGTGCGCCCTATCGCCTAAATTGGAAGTTTTCTTTTTTGTTATTTTTATGATTGGCCTTTTTAAGAGCGCATTTTTCTCTCTCTCGCTAACAGTTATGTTTTTCCCCAAAAAGATAGCGAATCTAGAGCAGCTTCTCTCTTCAATCATTGTTCCTTTTGCCCTCGTTTTTACCCAATCTGGTAACAAATCTAGAGTAGAAAAACTAACTAGCACCATAAATAAATTCAGTAAACAAAGCAGATGTAGATAAATCAGCTAATATAGGTTATATAGTACGGTACTTAACGAGGTTCGATAATTAGGTTGCTCAGCAGCAGCGGACAAGTTCAACACAGACAAGACAAAAGAAGCTGCTTTACAGCAGGAGCAGCAGATTAGTGGCCCCTCATGGCCTATGCTAGGAGGGCCTCCGCCTCCTCCCTCTGGCGCCTCCTCCACTTCTTGCTACCCAATCCTTTGACCTTGGGCGTCTTGGGCTTGATTGAGGGCATTCGACCCTCCTCGATAACCACCTTCTGGAGGTTGCGGAGGTGAAGACCGAGCCTGGTGCTTGGCTATGAAGCCGTGGACGTTCACGGACTCGTCGCAGGTCCTCATGTCCTCGGCATGCTTCACGAGAGAGTTGAAGTCCGTGGCGTTGAGCCTCCTGGTGGGGCAGAAGGGGCACCTGTACACGTCATCAGTGAAGAAGTTGTTATACTGGCCGGACTTCAGCCTCATCAGCACATGACGAGTCTTGGTGTCCTTGGACTCGTCGTCGCTGCGGACGTCATGCTATCCTCTTGTTGGAAAAAAACAGTAGAGTGCAATAAGGAAATGATTGAGATACTTTGATTATCGGGATTGATTATTTGCATAAATTAACCGATTGAGATCTTCTGATTATTCCTCAAATCTCAAACCAAATCGAATACTGATCCCAACTACGAACAGGAGGGGGGTTCAAATACGAACAGGGGGATTCATCGAAATACGAGATCTAACACAAGATGATTATCTACTGTAAAAATACGAACATTCGAGCCCTAATAACATACGATCTAGCATCCAACGATGGTAACGGGGGAAGAACAAGGGAAGGGGAGAAAACCATGATTACCTCCGACCATGGGTCAGCGATGCTGGTGTCGTAGATGTTCTCTGGCCTTATGTAAACAACCTCCTCGTAGGGGTTCCAGCCGAACAGGATCTGCCCGAGACCGGTGGGGACCTCCTCGCCGGTGGCTATGGCGGATGCGTGGATGGGGACGGGGGCCTATACGGGGATGGGGGCCTCCTCACCGATGGCCTTGGAGGCACCGATGGCCACCACGCCATTCTTCTCCATCACCGGTGTGGTTGGGGTTTTCTTGGGGGTTTGCAAAAGGTGATGGGACAGTGGAGACGGTTGAGTGAGCGAGTGAGTGATGAGTGAGAGTGGGGAGACCTCTATTAAAGGAGAAGGTAAGCGACGTTTCGTTGCACTACCGTGCACTGCGTAACCGCGTACGCTACTCCACCATGCATGGCCACACGTGTCCGCTACCGTCCCGTGCAACGCACACGCGTACCGTGAGTCACGTTTTCCCCCTCGTGTCTAACCCTGGCAACTCAGTTGTACTCAGTTTTGCCATCGAGTGTAACACTAGCAGTTTGGTTGTACTCAGTTTTTCCCTCCAGTATTAACACTGCCATGTGCAATATACTCAGTTTTACCCTCTGGTGGCTGGTCAACAGAGAGTCAACGAATAAGTTTTAGCTAGCTAATTGAGTTATTTTACACACAACAAATTCAAAAAGAGAAAAACATAGTAACATCTACCCAGGGAGTCTTATTATGTGACCTGCCACCATAAGAAATGTATATAAACCAAGTTTTAACCTAAATCACCACTTCTCAAATCACCTAGTATCTCTGAAGGTTCATGTCTTTCTACTCAAGCCTCTTCCCAAAACATCCCTCCCGAAAACATAGTTTGTCTGAATGAGGCAATAATTGTCAAACTGGTGTATATTTGAATTACAAATAGTTTGATGTATGTCAAGTTGTATTTTATTGTATAAAAGACGCATTTTCCATTTTTAAATCTTTTTCTATTTTCTATTTGAATCCCTTTGTCAGTCTTGCCCTTGGTTTTTTAAATTCTACTCGGTTTTTCTCTTGGTTCTTAAGTGCTACTCAGTTTTCCCCTCTGTTTGTATCCATCTCTTGCACCTGTGCTCATCTTCGCTGCTATGCTCTGATTGGTAGAGACAGTTGTCACACGGATGGTGCCCACCAACTGTTAATCCTCTATGATCTAACGGACAGGATAACCCCTGTAACACCTCAAAAATATTATAATAAGAATATCAATTTCCAATCAACTAAAATTAGGGTTAACCAAAATCTTTTACTATTAAACACTATATGAATGCATGTGTGTTTGTTAATGATATAGGAATTCTTGATATGCCATGTTTGTTTGTTTGTTACATATGTTGAGAAATAGTTTAAGGATCAAAGCAATATCATCTAGGTCAAATCCAAACCAAATCAAATCAAAAGAAAATCAAATTATGAAGCATATGACATAATGGTCATTTTTGCCAAAGTTAACACCTAGCCCACTTTGGGCATCTCTATTAAATTATTTCAAACAGAAACAATTCTATTTCTTTTATCCCCTTGCTAGACCAAGTGAAAATGAACACAAGTGTACTTTCAAAACTTACATAAACATATTCAAATGCATTTGAGGGAATTTTCAAAATTGAATCAAGCATATGCATCAAGATAGCCATTTTGCAAAAACCATCCAAACCTTCTCCACTTGACCAATCCTTGCAACTAGAGACTCCTAAGCATATGATCAACCAACCCACCAAATATAATTTGAAAATTCAAATAATTCTTTCATACGGCCATTTCATCGAGCACTTAGCAGGCACAGTACAGATATACCAACTATACACTATTGTGATCAATCTAGTGATCACCCTTGTACTCAACACAACTCCACTACTAGCCCCACGATCATCCCTAGTACCAGCCGTGAAGTGGAGCATCGCTCACTCGCCATTTGGATTAGTGCCAGCCCATACCCAAGCGGGCCATGCCGGCCGGACATGGACACGACGCCACAAGCCTCGCCACCCTCATCCACGACCAGTAGGAGATAGGCGTGACCTTACCGCACTCGCCAGTACACGCCTCGGCCAATGACATCCAGTGGAGATGCTAGCATCGCCGCGTCCATTTATCTCTCTGCCATGCCGATGCGCACGCTAGAGCGCCGAGCGGTCCCACGCAACCACGCCGCACCTTGCTCTCCCCTTGCATAAATGCATTTGCCGCGATGCCAGTGACCTCCCAAACACGCTCGTTCAACACCGCGCGACCCGTGACCACCGTACACCATGACGAACAGCCGCGGTACCTCTGCAGAGCATGGACGTCCCCGTCTGATTAAGACCGCCCCTCGCCGTGCCACTATGCGCATGACGATTGCCAGGTAGCACCGCGTCGACCTACACCCTCAGCCATGCCGATAACACCCTGTAGCAACGTTGCCGACGAGCCCGAGCCATGCCTTACCGCTCCCCTCGCCGGGGTATAAATAGAACCCTCCCCCAACATCAAAACGCACACCACCCGACACACCTCTCCCCCAGAAAACCCTCGGCATCCACAGAGCAAGCGAGAAGCGCATCGCTGCAATTTCGCCGAGCACTTGGCCTTGTGGTGGAGCGGAGCCAGCGCTAGGAGCCGTCCCAGGAGTTACCGTGACCACCGTTCGAACCGCCGTTATCTACCAGCTCGTTCGCCCCCATCACCGGACCTAGTTGGAGCCCTGGTAAGCCCCCGATGACCCCCGCCGTAGAACTAGGGTTGAAATCCCCCGCGCGCCGTGTGACGAAGACGACGACGCTTAGCCATTGAGTATTCTAATCGTGCAGCCCAGATTAGCTGATACCGCTTCACGTTAGAATAGCCACTGACAGGTGGGACCAACGCTAGTGCAGCCTGCTGCGTGCACGCCGTGCAGTTGGGCCGGCCCATTATCATTCCCGCGCGTTGCCCACAGATTCAAATATGGATTTTTCTTTTATTCCCAAAACCCTATTCTGTAGCTGATTTCAGAATTGAATTCAAGGAGATTTACTAAACCAAATTGCATGATTCCAATTTTGTTAGAAAGGTAATGAAATAATCTAACCACTCCCGTTGGATTCAAACCATTTGAATATATAGATCATCCATAGTAAAAATAACAAGACAATGACTTTTCCAACTTCAAACATTTTTCTAAAATCAATCATAAATGCTTTTGAGTTGATTCCAACTCTCACAGATCACATTTGCCATGCTCTATCTGAATATATAAAAATATTTAGCTTTACATGAAGTAATATTGGGATAAGATTAAAAGCATGGCTATATAGTCATTTCTAGACATTTTAATCATAATAAATAGAAAATTAAACTTTGTAGCTTAGGCCATCCACTTTAAATCACATTCCCAAATACTGGAATATGTGGTGATGACATGTGTCAACATGATCACATATTTTATAATTGGATAATATAAAATCTTAAATGTTTTTCAATGAGTAGAAATTGCAATTCTAAAATAAGACAAATAAGACTAGGTCAATATTTCTTGTAGTGATTGAGATGATGCTAGATCATCTAGTGTGAACCTTTGTGTGCTAAATAGAAGTAGCTAAGTATTGTTTGGTGATTGTGTACCTCATATTTATTTATAGACTCTAGTACCAACCCGGGCTACGAGGAGGAAGACTTCTACGATGAAGAAGAGGAGAACTTCGACAACTGTACCAACCAAGGCAAGCTAAACTATGCAAGCCCCGCTATGCAAGCTAGCATATGCAAGATATATTATGCATTCTATTGTGATGCAACCTTGCTTATATCAATCCCAAGTTTTACTTGCAAGCTTTATCTTTTCTTCCCTTTACCAAAGTTTCTCAAATAGTTAATTAATTGGTGATTAGTGGAAAAATAGGAAAGATGCCATCAAGATCATAGACTAGGTTTGGGTAACTACACTTGATTAGCACCCCTCAATAGTGACACCTTCATTGATAGTTGCTAGTGCTAAACTAATATTGATTACTTTAGCTGGGAACACTTAGAGAAAATGATTATGAAAACCTTAGAATAGCCGCGTCCACGGTCATGGACAGTTGGAGTGGCCATACTGTTCCGTTGTCAGATGTTTTCAAAATGGCTCGTGACTTGAAATATGACTTTGACTTGACCACAAAAGGGTTGTCGAATTGAAAACTAGGTTCCCAATGGAGTAATATAGAGAACTAAAATAGGTCTTTACTACTAAGTACTTCTGAAATAAAACTAGCTTATTGCAAACAAGCCTAGAGCTTAGGATTCCTACTAGAATTGTCTTACTTACATTAGTGATAGTTTGCGAGTACTTTAAGAGTACTCATGGCTTTGTCCCTGGCTATTCCCATGGCTAGACTATGAAGAGGATTATCCGGAGGACGGACGGCAGGATGTCTATGATAACTAGGATCATCTCCCATCGTCAGCATTGCCTATGACAATGAAGATGGAGACTCTACTACGTTTATTTCTGATGCTTTGATAAGTATTAAGACTTGATCATATTTGTACGACTATTATGGTTTGTAATGGATGATGTACTGTGCGATCAATTCTATTATGTCTCACAAAAATGGTAATCCTGGGATTGCGATCGCAAAAATGCTAAACTATGCAAGCCCCACTATGCAAGCTAGTCATATGCAAGCTAGCATATGAAAGATATATTATGCATGTTATTGTGATGGAACCTTGCTTATACCAATCCCAAGTTTTACTTGCAAGCTTTATCTTTTCTTCCCTTTACCAAATCAGCCAGGAGGAGAACTACAGTGGTTGATCGTTGCTGATCTGAGAGCCAAGATGGAGCCACCCACCTCGGAGAAGATACAATTCGGCTAGAGCAATGCATGATGCACTTGCCTGTCTGTGTAGGCAGAACATCAACCAAATCAATGGCACTCGCTTCTCTCACTATGCAAGACGTGATTCCATGGGACAACCTTTGGCCATGCCAGGACATCCGGAGCTGAATCATCATGTGGATCACCTTGACTTCATGCTGCACGAGACCCAGAAGAAGTTGGACAATGCCCGTGCCTACGCCAACCAGAATCACACTATCGTAGTAGAGAAGAACCAAACCCTCGCCCGTCTAGCTAAAGAGCACAAGTCACTTCGTCTCCAGCGTGACAAGAAGGACCGCATCATCGCTCGCCTCCACTAGAAGGTGGCAACCCTCGAAGAAACCATCCATGACCAAGAGATTCAGCTTGAGGAGAAGGAAGAAGAAGGTGAAGATATTCATGGAGATATCACTTCTTACCTCAGTGACAATGACGACTACCTGGAGGACATCAACACGGAGTTCCACACCGACAAGGAAGACACAGATTTCCTAGATGACGAGGAACCCACTAGTTCCGATGATGAGTAGTCGCACTAGAGCACTGTCGTAGGTGTGAGTTTGTATCCGGTCCCAATGTATCGTAGAATGACAGAATGGTTCTTAAAACCATCTGCTTAGTAGTTGTGGTGTGTTGTTTGTACTGTGTTGTTTGAAATGAATGAATGAAAAGGAGTTGTTGGTTTTCAAACCTTAGCAATACTCAAGTTTAAAGCTTTTGAACCAAACCCATAAGCCATATAAATTTCGCTCTTGTCTTATGGTCTATCTCAATCTTCAGATGACTCGCGGCAACCCTGGTGGAAGCAACTCATCCTAGGATTTGATGGTTCAGATTCTGCAAATGCTAGTATCAGATCGAGAAGTCGGTAGAGCCGAGCATCAAGCCAATCTCTCCACTCTTCAGCAGATCTCCTAGATGGCGCACATCAACCAAGGCCATGGAAATTAGGATCACCATGGATCTAAACTCAAGAACTTTCAAAACACAAATCCTCCTATGTTTAGCAAATCTGAAGAGCCCTTAGATGCTGATGACTGGCTGCAATCAATGGAGAACAACTTAGAAGTTGCAGGAGTAGATGCTGGGGAGAAAGTACTGTTTTCCACCCACTCTCTGGCAGGGTATGCAAGATCCTGGTGGAATAGCACTCGTACAATGAACGGAGGACAAATGATGACTTGGGAGGAATTCAAGCTCAAGTTCAGCAGGACCCATGTGCCCCCAGGTTTGATCAAGAGGATGAGGGATGAATTCAAGGAGTTGAAGCAAGGAAGAATGACGGTGGTGGAATACCGTGACAAATTTCTGTCTCTAGCTAGGTATGCCCCCGATGAGATCGACACCGAAGCAAAGTATAAGGAAAGATTCCTGAATGGCCTACATGATGAGATGCAGACAGTGTTAGTCAACATTCCTTTTGACGACCTAGAAGCTCTAGTGGATTCTGCTATCCAAATGGAAGGAAAGATCAATCAAGCCAGTGAGAACCGTAAGCGTCGTATGATGCACCAGCCTGGACCCCACCATGCCCTGAAGTACCTCCCTAGCTCGTCTGCAGGATTTGCACCAAGAAACAACATGCCACCTATGTCCCGTCCGAACTTTCCCAATCATGGTGGAGGAAACCTGAGGCCCGGAGGACACAATAACAACACCAACAACCCCCATAACTTCAACCGTGCACCGCTAAGGTCCACCACCACCACCAACACCAACAACATCAATAACAACAAGACTGCCCCAAGGACTGGAAGCAATGCTGCCCCTATTGCCGGGAAGGACAAGTCAATGATAACCTGCTTTGAATGTGGAGTTACGGGTCACTACTCCAATGAGTTCCCCAAGAAGCTTGCTACAACCACCAATGTCACTGCACCTGCCCAGTAGCAGCTCCGTGTCCAGCCTAGAAAGAGGTTTCCCCAGGCAACCCGCACAATCGTACCGGCCGTCTATTCCACATGAATGCGGAAGAAGCCCAGGAAGCGCCAGATGTCGTGCTGGGTATGTTTTCTGTTAACTCAGTACTTGCAAGAGTTGGGTCCGCAGCATAGAAAACAAAAAATTTCCTACGGTGTGAACTACACGCCAAGATCTATCTACTAGGTACAAAGCAATGGGTGGACATACATCCAATGAGAACTTACCCTCGTAGACAACGAGCTTTGTTAACGAGTAGGAACTCGTGGTTGATGTAGTCGTACACTTGCCGATCTCAAGATCGTGATGAAGTCCAGCAGGTCCGGCTCCAGCACGTCCATCAGATCCAGCTCCAGCACCACCAAGTCCAGCACCGCAAAGCAGCGGTGCATCCGTGATCGCACACACGTCCGGTACCCCGACAACCTCCGTCCCTCGCTCCAGCAAAGTAGCGGAAGCAGCAACTCCTTTCCAGATAAAGCCACTGGGAACATGTATCTCGCTAATCCGAGACAATGGGGAAATAATACTAGAGGGGGAGAGAGATCCTTCACAAGGAGGTGTGTGTGAGAAGTGAGGAGGGGGTGGCCTTTTATAGGAGGAGGGGGGGTGCCCCTCCTTCATGGCCGGCATGGAGGTGACTCTTCACCTCCTCCATTCATGGTGGTAACTCCTCCACATAAATTTGCCCCTTCACATTCTCTTTTAAAGTCTCCACTTTAAATGCATTAAATTTCTCCAAATTTAATGCTCTCTCATTTAATAAAACTCTTTTATTATTTTTATTCAGAATTTTGTTAATTACTTTAATTAACAAACATTCACATAAAACCCCCTGCAACATTTCAATATTACATGCAGAACCAATTTCAGCAATTTCACCCGAAACAGTTTTGGTGTCTATTGAAATAATTCCAGCGCTTTCTTAAATCTTTATCTGAAGCATATTTGCTCCAAATGGTGTCGGTATCCCTTAAGTGTGTCACCCTACGGTTCGCGAATAATGCAGGCATGATCGAGACCCCTCTCAGATCAATAATCAGAAGCGGGACCTAGAGATCCATACTGACTCCTACACATTCAACGATGACTTCTGTGATCGTGAAAACCTTTACGCTAGTAACTAAATCCTTTTGGCTCGCGATATATTACATGTCCGAGATTAGATCATAGGTATCTCCATACCTAGTTTGATCTCGTTACCGACATGCACTCTTTTCTTGTTCCCGTGATATAACATTCTAGTGATCACATCACTTGCTTGCAAGCTATTTCAATGTGATATCACCGAGAGGGCCCAGAGTATATCTATCCGTCATCGGGATGGACAAATCCTACTCTTGATCCATGAGCCTCAACATAACACCTTTGTAGCACTGAACCCACCTTTATAGTCACCCTGTTACGGTGTGACGTTTGATGTTATCAAGATACTCTTCCGGTGTTAGCAATTAACATGATCTCATGGTCTATGGATAAAGATTACTTCGTATGATATTATAGCAATATAAACATAATGACTTTGATCGTAATGCTATACTTCGGATGAATGTTCATCACATCATTCCACCAATGGTGTGACCTTGTTATTAACAACATCCAATGTCCATGATCAGGAAACCTTGATCATCTTGTTAATCAACAAGCTAGTCTATAAGAGAGGCATAACTAGGAACCTTTTTTATTTATTAAACACACATGTAGTGATGTTTCCGATCAATACAATTATAGCATGCAAAATAAACATTTATCATAAACATGGAATAAGATAATAACCACTTTATTATTGCCTCTCGGGCATATTCCCTTCAGTCTCCCACTTGCACTAGAGTCAATAATCTAGTTTGAAAAACTTTGCGCATTGAACACCTATGGCTTTCTGGTGTTGTATATACGCTATTGCTAGTGGTTAACATAATCTCCGGATCTGACAGTTTCAGGTCCGTGTGTATTTGCATGTCTTTGCGTCTCTACGCATCACTCATTCTCAAGTGAGATGGCATTGTATAAATTTGGTCCTTTGGTGAGACCTTTAGTTCGTTCGGCTCAAAATATGTTGATATTATTGTCACACAATATATCTTCATAGTATTAGCCCACTTTGAACCACACCTAGTTTGATAACAAACTACTTAACACAAATGCCCTCCTATGCTGCTACTATAGCAGTCATATACTTAGCCTTTTTATTGTAGTATTCGTCACAATGTCTCAACTTTGGAACTCATCCAAATCCATCATGGAACATCCTTTCCATTATATTGTGCCACCCATAGTCTAAATTGAGATAAATTTAATTTGTATCTTGTGGCAAAACTAGTATCAATGTAACACTTTACAATGAACTACCTTTAACTATTTGTCACTTATACATTATATATTCTTAGTTCTTCAAAAGCTCATAAGAATATCTTTACTATTGTCCAATTATCATCTTATGAATCATTCTGGTATATTCTCATAACATTTAGAGCATAGGACATTCTGGATATATACATATCATGGTATAATCGATCAAAATCTTCAAGTGATTTTACTCACCAAGTGTTGAAACACTTGAATCTTGATATAATCCTTTCCATGCAGCAAGAACCTTTCTTGTTGTTTCCATATTGGACCCTTTCAATATCTCATATTGAACCCTTTCAATATCTTATATATGTATGTCTGGCACAACCATATTAGCGTCTTAATCTATCCATATAGATATTGATGCCTAATATTCTGGGTTTGCCCAAGTCTTTCATCGAAATCTTATTTTAATGAAATCCTTAACTTGTGTCAATTCAAGATACATCGTTTCCAATCAACAATATGTCCTCTACATAATGTATTAGAAATATGTCTCAGCGCTCCCACTTATTTTCTTGCAAATGCAAGCATCTTCATCATCTCCGATGAATTTAAACTCTTTTAACAGTTTCATCATGGTGAAGGTTCCAACTCCGCTATGCTTACTTCAACTATTGAAGTTTACATGCCCTTTTAGCACCCTTTGAATTAACAAAACCCTTCGGACCATGTCATGTACATGTCCTAGGTTACCGTTCTATTAGAAGAACCTTGTTTCGTTTATTCAACTACCATATACCAAATTATATGTAGTGGTTGCTACATTAATCCGTCAAGACTATATATTGCTATGAAAGATCAAATCTTGTCATAGTCAACTCCTTGAACATTGTCGTAAACTTCTTTCCGACATGTCAACTATTTCATAGATGTTAAACATCCATGTCTTATTTCTTTATAGATCCAAACACGACCGATAGGCTTCACGCCTTTCCGGAAGGTCCTCCAAGTTCAGAAACTTGTTTTCTCGTGTATGGATACTATCACGGATTCTATGACTTCTAGTCATTTTATGGAGTCAGGGCCCATCATCGCTTCTTTGCATATAGTCGGTTCATCATTGTCAAAACAATAACAACTTGCTTATCAAATCTTACTATTTGATTCTTACCGACCCACATGGTTCTATAGGAACTCTAATCTCTGAGATCACACCTTTTGTAATCACGAGATCCATGAGCATTGTGGCCGCCACCGGGACACTTTCCGGCGCTGCGCTACTTAGCACATATAGCTAAGGTTCAACAACCTTATCAAAGTTCTATTGTCCTCCCACTTAACTTTTCACGAAAAATTCCTTCTCAAGAAACTTGACGTTCCAAGTAACAAACTCTTTTGTCCTCGGTGTTACGGAGAAATTCCCAACAAATTCTTTGGGATAACCTACAAAGACGTTCTTATCCGACTTTGGTTGTAAACATTTTACTTATGCATAGCATACCAAAATTTAAGAAAAGACAATTTGGGTTTTATCCCAAACCATACTCATATGGTGTCATTTCAATGGATCACGATGGTGCTCTTTTCAGTGTAAAAGCGGTAGTCTCTAAAGCTTCAATCCTTAAAACATAATGGCAGTTTTATAAATGACACCCTTGATCTTACCATGTCAAACATGGTTTGATTTTATCTCTCGAATATTCCATACTCCTATGGTTTATCGGGAAACACAAATCATGGAACAATTCCTGAAATCTTAGGTGTTTTGCTAAACCTGTAACTCAAATATCTTCCTTTATGATCAAATCATAAACTCTTTTATTTTCTTGTTACAATGATTTTTCACTTCATCTTGAAAGTCTTTGAACAATTTTCAAATGTTTCATACTTCTTCCTTATTAAGTAAATATACAGATATATTCACTCAAATTTTCGGAGAAAGCATATGAAGCAAAAAGATCCATCGCATATGGCTACACATAATGGACTATGCACATCAGCATGCACAATTTCCAATAAGCTAGTCATTTGTTCCTCTCTGGCCTATGGACGGAGTTTCAATTATCTCGAGGAAAGTCTCACATGCGTCAATTGATCAAAATCAAAGACTCCAAAAATCCATCAACATGGAGTTTCTTCATGTTTTCTTTCAAATATAATTTAAACAGCGATGTCACTTCATAAGTGATCTTTCAATCATTTGTCTTGCGACATTTTAGCAATAGTGTTTATGGATGTGATTTCTCCAACTAGACTTGTAAAAGTTCATCCATCCTTTATGGAATACGGTAATTATTTGAATAGCCATTGTTCTGGTGATACCGGAACAAAATAACAATTATTTAAACAAATCTTGAAGGCTTGGTTTGATGACAACGAAAAACACAATAACACTTTATTTGTTTTCGATGAACATCATCACTCATTCTCTTGCTGGTTACTTAGGCCATTGTAGTTCATGAATTGCGTTGTCCTATATGAAACTTCATACCAACCAATTCGGTATCCAATACCGGTATCCAATACCTAAGAACCACATTGTTTAACAAGCAAGCAATATAGCCATAACATGTATATCTTCTATATACCTAAGTTGGACATCTCCAACCTTTTATTTTCTGCCAAATATTTTATAGATTCTCTTTTAGCAATTCCTTTTCTTTTAAAAGAATCTATCAACATCAATAGTGATGTCATCAACATGACACATGGTACAAAGCGTATATAGTCAAATACTAATACCTTTGGACTTGCACTTTGAAGTGGATCACCATCATCAAATGTTTGGTGTTCTTTCAAAAATCCATTCTTTAGTAATCTATTAGTGTAGTAAACATTTTACTTACATCTTCTATTCATCCTTATCATGACAACTTTCATGATCAAGCTACTATAGCCTATAAGGAAGAATCATGAGTATAATATCAGTTCCCAAAACCCTTTTGGTAGATTCGGATGCCTAGCATCTCCATCCTTCACAAATTCTCATACAATATGAGAACATGTATTTTGCTAAATTATACTCTATCATAATGCAACCAAAAACATTGTTTCAGATATCACAATATCTTTCACACATGATGGTTTCTGAAACAATTTTCAGCTCCAATATAATCTTGATATTAAAACAACTTTTTGAATATCAATAATCATGGAGGCAAACATGATACTTTAGATACTAACATTGGAATTCTTACTCTTGATTTAATACTACTTATTAAACTTCATGGAGTAAATAGAGTTTGCTGAAAGTTTGCAATAGGACTTATAAACTTTAAATTGACATTCAAAACAATACGATACCAGTTCGTAAAGTAAATATCCAGAATTCTGTAGTTCTATTATCTCAAATAAAAACTAAGCATAAGGTAGTGAACAGATGCGAATGACTACAACAAATTATGCAAATTCACTTCGATTTAGTTTATGACAAATTGAGTTCGACTAATCCAAATTAGAAATGAACTCCCACTCAAAAACAACATCCCTCGTGCCTTTTTGGTGATTACATGAACCAAATCCACTACACCAAGTCCGATCATCACGTGAGTCGGTGTAGCTTCAAAGGCGAGCATCAATATGGTCATCACATCAACTATATGACTCATGCTTAACCTTTCGGTCCGTGTTCCAAGGCCATGTCTGTACATGCTAGGATCGCCGAGTAAGAACCTTAGTATTCGCGTGTGTAAAACTGTCTTACACCCGTTGCATGAAAGCGTAGAGTTGAGAACACCCGATCATCACGTGATGTCTCGAAACACGATCCATAGAACGGTGCATACTTAAGGAAGAACACATTTTATCTTGATATTTAAATGAGGGATCATCTTACAATGCTATAGAAAGCGCCAAACTAGCAGTATAAGATGCTAACATCTAATGTGTAAAATGAGATGATATGGTTCATGCATTTGATCTCTATCATTTGCATCGTGGTATGATCTCTATCATTCCTTTGTGTGTAAGGCCAAGGTCTATGGAGCTTACACGTTGAGTGTGTTGTAAGAGTATCTATCATAGATCTACTTACAATAATACCATATCAATACACTAGCCCAGCAACGATCTAAACTAGACGCCTCTAATTTATCAATTGCAAGTTTTACGTGGCTTAGGGCTTTCGGAGATATAACCGTTCTTACCTACGAACATGAACCATAATGAGGATAACCAAATTATTAGCAACTCGTTGTAAATCAGATATTGACTATAGTAGGAGAGACAGACACCCGCCAGCCACTTATGCAAAACAAGTAGCATGTCAGTCGTGGAACCGGTCTCATGTACAATGACATGTAAGGTTGGTCCGGGCCGCTTCATCCCACTATGCCACCAATATCCAAAATACATAGAACATGCAATAACATGATCATCATCGCCCACATATCAACATATGTGTACTACCCATGCTAAGCACCTACGCATAGATCAGGCTCTGATACCACTTTGTTGGGTCATGACATAGAAAACAAAAAATTTCCTACGGTGTGAACTACACGCCAAGATCTATCTACTAGGTACAAAGAAATGGGTGGACATACATCCAATGAGAACTTACCCTCATAGACAACGAGCTTTGTTAACGAGTAGGAACTCGTGGTTGATGTAGTCGTACACTTGCCGATCTCAAGATCGTGATGAAGTCCAGCAGGTCCGGCTCCAGTACGTCCATCAGATCCAGCTCCAGCACCACCAAGTCCAGCACCGCAAAGCTGCGATGCATCCGTGATCGCACACACGTTCGGTACCCCGACAACCTCCGTCCCTCGCTCCAGCAAAGTAGCGGAAGCAGCAACTCCTTTCCAGATAAAGCCACCGGGAACATGTATCTCGCTAATCCGAGACCATGGGGAAATAATACTACAGGGGGAGATAGATCCTTCACAAGGAGGTGTGTGTGAGAAGTGAGGAGGGGGTGGACTTTTATAGGAGGAGGGGGGTGCCCCTCCTTCATGGCCGGCGCATGGAGGAGGTGACTCTTCACCTCCTCCATTCATGTGGTGGTAACTCCCTCCACATAAATTTGCCCCTTCACATTCTCTTTTAAAGTCTCCACTTTAAATGCATTAAATTTCTCCAAATTTAATGCTCTCTCATTTAATAAAACTCTTTTATTATTTTTATTCAGAATTTTGTTAATTACTTTAATTAACAAACATTCACATAAAACCCCCTGCAACATTTCAATATTACATGCAGAACCAATTTCAGTAGCAAGAGTGTTGTTTGATTCTAGAGCATCGCACTCGTTTGTTACAGAAGAATTTGCATGCACTAGTAAGATTCAACCAACAAATTTGAAGCTTGTTATGATAGTTCAAATACCTGGGTCAACCACCAAAGCTACAAACATTTGCAAGGCCATGCCTATCAGAATCCATGGGATAGATTTTTATGCCAATTTAATAGTACTTGGAACCAAAGGTTTGGAAGTAGTGCTAGGAATGGATTGGATGTCGAAACATCAAGGATTAATAGACTGTGCCAAGAAAGCCATAACCATGACTAGTAGCACCGGAGTATCAGTAGAGAATGTGTCTGAGACGCTGCCCCGTCAATTCAAATGCAACAAGATCTTAGTCCAATCAACCCTAGACCAAGTCAGAGTAGTCTATGAATACCCCGATGTGTTCCCAGATGAATTACCCAGTATGCCCCTAGATCAGGATATCGAGTTTATCATTCAATTTGTTCCTAGAACTGGACCCATAGCTCAGAGACCCTATAGTATGAACCCAGCTGAATTAGTGGAGCTAAAGAAGCAACTTGATGACATGTTGGGAAAAGGTCTGATATAACCAAGTGCATCGCCGTGGAGATCACATGTTTTGTTTGTGGATAAGATAGATGGTGACACCCGTTTGTGTACAGATTACCGGAAGCTGAATGACATCACCATCAAGAACAAGTACCCACTGCCGAAGATAGAAGATTTGTTTGATCAGCTGACTGGTGCCAGAGTGTTTTCTAAGATTGATCTTAGAACTGGTTATCATCAACTAAAAATCCGTGCAACGGATATCCCAAAGACTACTTTCACTACCCGATATGGATTGTATGAGTACAATGTCATGTCATTTGGATTAACCAATGCCCCCGCTTATTTCATGAATCTCATGAATAAGATTTTTATGAACTTCTTGGATAAGTTTGTCGTTGTGTTTACCGACGATATTCTGATCTATTCCAAGTCGGAAGAGGACCATGAACAGCACCTAAGAACCATCCTTGAAACCCTTAGAGAGCATCAGTTGTATGCCAAGTTTACCAAATGTGAGTTCTGGTTAAAGGAAGTAGGATTCCTAGGCCACATCTTGTCGGCAGGAGGAGTTGCTGTTGATCCCGCCAAGATTAAGGATGTTGAAGAATGGAAAGCCCCAACCACTCAAACCGAAGTCCGCGCATTTTTTGGGTTAGCGGGATATCACCGCAAGTTCATTGAAGGATTTTCAAGCATCACAAGGCCGATGACCTAGTTGTTGAAGAAAAATAAGAAGTTTGAATGGACAGACAAATGTGAAGCAAGTTTTCAAGAGCTCAAGAAGTGATTGATTTCAGCCCCAATTTTGATCATGCCGGATATCACGAAGCCTTTTGATGTATATTGTGATGCATCCCAGATTGGTCTCGGATGTGTGTTGATGCAGGAAGGCAAAGTAATATCATACATGTCCCGACAACTGAAGCAACACGAGCAGAACTACCCCACCCATGACTTAGAACTAGCAGCCGTAGTTTTAGCCTTGAAGACATGGCGTTATTACCTCATGGGAAACCGCTATGAGATTTATTCGGATCACAAGAGTCTAAATTATATTTTCACCCAGAAGGAGCTGAATATGAGGCAACGGAGATGGATAGAGTTAATCAAGGATTATGACCTTGACATTCACTACCACCCCGGCAAGGCCAATGTGGTAGCGGATGCTCTTAGTAGACTTCCGTGTAGATTAAACACCATGATCAAGGAAGAACAACCAAGTTTTCATGAGGAGTTGGAGAATTTTAGAATTGAGCTAGTTAGCGAAGGATTTCTAGCCAGTATTGAACTTCAACCCACTTTGATCAGTCAGATAAAGGAGGATTAGAAAGGAAACGCCAGTATCGACGGAATTAAGTGTCGTATCGGTAAAAGGAAGGTACCCGGATTCACTGAAGATGAAGAAGGTGTTCTGTGGTATAAAGGACGTATCTGTGTGCTAGCAGATTCAGAGTTGAAGCAAGTCATTTTGTAGGAAGCCCATGGTACTCTTTATTCTATTCATCCGGGAGGAACGAAGATGTATCATGATTTGAAGGAGCAATTTTGGTGGCACAAAATGAAGAGAGAAGTCGGAAGCTAAATCGCCAAGTGTGATATTTGTCAGAGAGTCAAAGCGGAACACCAGCGACCCGCAAGATTGTTGTAGCCATTGCAAATTCTGGAATGGAAATGGGATTCGGTTGGAATGGATTTCATCACAGGTTTGCCTACATCTAGTAGGGGAATGATTCTATTTAGGTCATAGTAGATGGACTGTCCAAAGTAGCTCATTTCATACCCGTCAAGACCACTTATCAAAGCTCGAAGCTAGAAGAGTTGTACATTGCTAGAATAGTTAGTCTGCATGGAACCCCCAAGACCATTGTGTCAGATCGAGAAACCCAGTTTACCTCAAGGTTTTGGAAGAAAGTCCAAGAAGGATTAGGAACCAAACTAAACTTCAGCACCCCTTATCACCCATACACCGACAGATAGACGGAAAGAGTAAACTAGATACTAGAAGATATGCTAAGAGCCTGTGTGTTAGAATATGGATCTAAATGGGAAGACTGTCTACCTTTCGCAGAATTCTCATACAACAATAGTTATCAGGCCAGTTTGCAAATGGATCCATTTGAGTTTTTGTATGGAAGGAAGTGTCGTACCCCTATGAATTGGTCGCAAGTAGGAGAGAGTCAGATATTCGGACCAGACATCCTACAAGAAGCCAAAGAGAAGGTTCACAAGATCGGTGAACATCTCAAGACCGCTCAATCCAGACAGAAGAGTTACACTAACAAAAGACGTCGAGACCTGTCCTTCAATATCAGAGACTTTGTGTATCTTAAAGTATCACCCTTGAAAGGAATGCAGCATTTTTAACTCAAAGGGAAGCTTGCATCCTGATATATCGGACCCTTCAAGATTTTAAGTCGCCGAGGAGAAGTATCCTACTAGCTAGAACTGCCTGAAGAGATTACAACCGTGCATGATGTGTTTCATATCTCGTTAGTTAGGAAATGCTTAGAAGTTCCAAAGAAGACCGAGGTTTTCAAGAACATCGATCACAGAGCCATGGATATCAACAAGGATTTAACCTATCGTGAAGTACCCATTCGTATTTTGGAAGAAGCCTTCAGAACCACCCGGACCAGAAGTATCAAGTTTCTAAAGATCCAATGGAGCAACCATACTGAAGAAGAAGCCACCTGGGAGCGAGAAGATTAAATTAGGAATGAGTTCCCAAATCTCTTTAGGTCCTAGTTTTTCTTGAATCTCGGGACAAGATTCTATTTAAGGGGGAAGGTTTGTAACACCTCAAAAATATTATAATGAGAATATCAATTTCCAATCAACTAAAATTAGGGTTAACCAAAAGCTTTTACTATTAAACACTATATGAATGCATGTGTGTTTGTTAATGATATAGGAATGCTTGATATGTCATGTTTGTTTGTTACATATGTTGAGAAATAGTTTAAGGATCAAAGCAATATCATCTAGGTCAAGTCCAAACCAAATCAAAATCAAAACAAAATCAAATTATGAAGCATATGACATAATGGTCATTTTTGCCAAAGTTAACACCTAGCCCACTTTGGGCATCTCTATTAAATGATTTCAAACAGAAACAATTCTATTTCTTTTCTCCCCTTGTTAGACCAAGTGAAAATGAATACAAGTGAACTTTCAAAACTTACAAAAACAAATTCAAACGCATTTGAGGGAATTTTCAAAATTGAATCAAGTGTATGCATCAAGATAGCCATTTTGCAAAAACCATCCAAACCTTCTCCACTTGACCAATCCTTGCAACTAGAGACTCCTAAGCATATGATGAACCAACCCACCAAATATAATTTGAAAATTCAAATAATTCTTTCATGCGGCCATTTCATCGAGCACTTAGCAGGAACAGTACAGATATACCAACTATACACTGTTTTCATCAATCTAGTGATCACCCTTGTACTCGACACAACTCCACTACTAGCCCATGATCATACCCAGTACCAACCGTGCAGTGGAGAATCGCTCACTCGCCATTTGGACTAGTGCCAGCCCGTACTCGAGCGTGCCATGTCGGCCAGACATGGACACGACGCCACAAGCCTCGCCGCCCTCGTCCACGACCACTAGGAGATAGGCGTGACCTCACCGCACTTGCCAGTACACGCCTTGGCCAACGATAGCCAGTGGAGGCGCCATCATCGCTGCGTCCATTTATCTCGCTACCATGCCGACGCGCACGCCAGAGCGCCGAGCTGTCCCGTGCAACCACACCGTGACTTGCTCTCCCTTGCATAAATGCATTCGCGCGACGCCAGCGACCTCCCAAACACGCCCGTTAGACACCACGTGACCCGTGACCACCGTATGCCATGACGAACACCCGCGGTACCTCTGCAGAGCATGGACATCCCCGTCCGATTAAAACCGCGCCTCGCCGTGCCACTATGTGTATGACGACCTCCAGGAAGCACCGCGTCGACCTACACCCTCAGCCATGCCGATAACACCCTGTAGCAACGTTGCCGACGAGCTCGAGCCATGCCTCATCACTCCCCTCGCCGGGGTATAAATAGAACCCTCCCCCAGCTTCAAAACGCACACCACCCGACTCACCTATCCCCCAGAAACCCCTCTGACCCATCCTGGAGCAAGGCTAGCACTGCATCGCCGGAATTTCGTCGAAGCCCGCCGCTGCTATGGTGGAGCGAAGCCAGCACTAGGAGCTGCCTTAGGAGCTGCCGCGACCACCGTTCGAACCGCCGTCGTCTACCATCTCATTCGCCCCCATCGCTAGACCTAGCTGGAGCCCTAGTTATCCCTCGACGACCCCCGCCATAGAACTAGGGTTCAAATCCCCCACGCGCCGTGCGACAGAGACGACGATGCTGAGCTGTTGATCGTATTCTAATCGTGCAGTCTAGATTAGCTGATACCGCTTCACATTAGAATATCCACTGACAGGTGGGGCCAACGCTAGTACAACCTGCTGCGCGTGTGCCGTGCAGTTGGGCCAGACCATTATCGTTCCCGCGCGTTGCCCACGAATTCAAATCTGGATTTTTCTTTCATTGCCAAAATCCTATTTTGTAGCTGATTTCAAAATCGAATTCAAAGAGATTTACTACACCAAATTGCATGATTCCAATTTTTTTAGAAAGGTAATGAAATTATCTAACCACTCCCGTTAGATTCAAACCATTTGAATATATAGATCATCCATAGTAAAAATAACAAGACGATGACTTTTCCAACTTCAAACATTTTTCTAAAATCAACCATAAATGCTTTTGAGTTGATTCCATCTCGCACAAATCACATTTGCCATGCTCTATGTGAATATATAAAAATATTTAGCTTTACATGAAGTAATCTTGGGCTAAGATTAAAAGAATATCTAAATAGTCATTTCTAGACATTTTAATCATATTAAATAGCAAACTAAACTTTGTAGCTTAGGCCATCTACTTTAAATCACATTCCCAAGTACTGGAATATGTGCTGATATGTGTCAACATGATCCCATATTTTATAATTGGATAATATTAAATCTTAAATGTTTTTCAATGAGTAGAAATTGCAATTCTAAAATAAGATAAATAAGACTAGGTCAATATTTCTTGTAGTGATTGAGATGATGCTAGATCATCTAGTGTGAACCTTTATGTGCTAAATAGAAGTAGTTAAGTATTGTTTGGTGATTGTGTACCTCGTATTTATTTATAGACGCTAGTACGAACCCAGGCTACGAGGAGGAAGACTTCTATGACGAAGAAGAGGAGAACTTCGACAACTGTACCAACCAAGGAAAGCTAAACTATGCAAGCCCCACTATGCAAGCTAGCATATGAAAGATATATTATGCATGCTATTGTGATGCAACCTTGCTTATACCAATCCCAAGTTTTACTTGCAAGCTTTATCTTTTCTTCCCTTTACCAAAGTTTCTCAAATAGTTAATTAATTGGTGATTAGTGGAAAAATAGGAAAGATGCCATCAAGATCATAGACTAGGTTTGGGTAACTACACTTTATTAGCACCCCTCAATAGTGATGCCTTCATTGATAGTTGATAGTGCTAAACTAATATTGATTACTTTAGCTAGGAACACTTGGAGAAAATGATTATGAAAACCTTAGAATAGCCGCATCCACGGTCATGGACAGTTGGAGTGGCCATACTGTTCCGTTGTCATATGTTTTCAAAATGGCTCGTGACTTGAAATATGACTTTGACTTGACCACAAAAGGGTTGTCGAATTGAAAACTAGATTCCCAATGGAGGAATATAGAGAACTAAAATAGGTCTTTACTACTAAGTACTTCTGAAATAAAACTAGCTTATTACAAACAAGCCTAGAGCTTAGGATTCCTACTAGAATTGTCTTACTTACATTAGTGATAGTTTGCGAGTACTTTAAGAGTACTCATGGCTTTGTCCCTGGCTATTCCCATGGCTATACTATGAAGAGGACTATCCGGAGGACAGACAACAGGATGTCTATGATAACTAGGATCATCTCCCATCGTCAGTATTGCCTGTGACCATGAAGATGGAGACTCTACTATGTTTATTTCCGATGCTTTGATATGTATTAAGACTTGATCATATTTGTAAGACTATTATGGTTTGTAATGGATGATGTACTATGCGATCAATTCTATTATGTCTCGCAAAAATGGTAATCCTGGGATTGCGATGTACGGCATAACAGACATCTTGACTTAAAAATCCGGGTGTTCACAACCCCTATATCTATCGAGGGGCACCCCTCTATCCATGCAAAATAACAAGTATGCCACCGGTACTTTAACTCCATAAATAAATGAACTTGAATATAATTTGAAGGGAAGGTGTTCGAAGGTGTATAATTTGTGCATTACATTCCAGTTCATGAAAATGATAATCTCTCAAGATTTTCTTAGCACAATATTATCACGTCTTAAGTGCGATTTTAAAGAGTTCAAATGTGTATAACTTTCTTATACGCAAGTTTATGCATTACATTCCACTCCATGGAAATGATAAATGATCAGGATTTTATTAGCACAACATTATCATGACCTACACTACAAGAAAAGTTTCCTTCCACAACGACTTGGCCCGACGATCATCGTAGAAGGCGCGTCTTCCGCGACAAAATTCTCGGCCCGGCCGTGGCCGATGGAAAACTTTTTTTTCCGGTTTCGCGGCCCTCTACTACGACGGATCTGCTAAAAACATGGAGGAAGCTCGTCTGGCACGTGGCAGAAGCAAGATTTTCGTTTCCTCGCGCGATGTTGACTCGCCGAAGTCTTTTGAGGCATGTGGGTCCCAGACGTCAGTGTCTCTTGCGGACCATACTTTTCGGTCGCGCCTCCCTGATTTGAACTCGATAATGTTGCTCGAGGTGTCTGCCATTTAGTCAGGATGCTAGGTCCCACATGTCAGCCTCTCATTAGAAGGATCATGTGTATGATGGATTTTTTTCCTTCGCTCGTGCTACCCTGTTCCGAAGTTGATAGCGCTGCTCGATGCATCTACCATCTAATCATCCTCCTGGGACCCACATGTCATCCTCTCATTATAAGAACCGTGTGTATGATGGAATTTTTTCCTTCGCTAGCGCTACCCTGTGATGTCTACGCACTTCTATTCTTGTAGACAGTTGTTGGGCCTCCAAGTGCAGAGGTTTGTAGAACAGCAGCAAGTTTTCCCTTAAGTGGATCACCCAAGGTTTATCGAACTCAGGGAGGAAGTGGTCAAAGGTATCCCCTCTCAAGCAACCCTGCAATCAAGATACAAGAAGTCTCTTGTGTCCCCAACACACCCAATACACTTGTCAGGTGTATAGGTGCACTAGTTCGGCGAAGAGATAGTGAAATATAAGTGGTATAGATAATTATAAGTGGTAACGATTATAGAAAATAGCTTGATGGCGTGGAAGAGACTAAAGGCAAACTGAAATAAAGATGGAAGCAAGCAAACATGTAACAGATCTAATTGCAAACGGTGTATCAATGCTTAGAAACAAGGCCTAGGGATCATACTTTCACTAGTGAACACTCTCATATAAATATATTCTTCTTTATGATACTACTCTTAACTACTCTCCGGTTGGACACTCTAATCGATGGTAGGGCTATAACAGCACACCTCAAAGTAAGCCTTTCCCATCTAGAAAACCCCACACTATCACCTTGAGTACTAGATGAGTCCAACAAACATCACAATTTCATAAAGACATCCAACTCCAAATATAACTCATAACAAGTATTTGTAATCTCTAGCCTAAGTGTCACCATGGTATGCACGCTGTCACTTTCACACACATGGGGAGAGCAGAGATCTATTAAAGCACTTGAGTAGCAAGGTAGATCTATAGATTACAAGCTCATGATCTCAGTAAGATCATGCATAGAGAGAGATGGACACATAGCTATCGGTAGAACCCTTAGCCTCGAGAGAGAACTACTCCCTCCTCATCATGGGAATCAGCAGTGGTGATGGAGATGGCTCCGGGGGCACTTCCCCGTCCCGGCAGGGTGCCGGAACAGAAACTTTCTGTCCCCCGAATCTCCCCTTCGGTGGCGGCGGCGCTGCGGAACTTTTCGTGGATTTCTGATTGATGATTTAGGGTTTTGGTATCGGGAGGCTCTTATAGGCGAAGGAGGCAAGGTCGGTGGAGTGCCAGGGGGCCCACACCACTTGGTGGCATGGGTAGGGCTAGCCCGCGCCTGGGGGGTGTGGCCAGGCCCTGGCCCTCCTCCGCCTTGTATTCTGGCTCCGTGAGTCTTCTGGTAAAATATAAACTTTGGCTTTTGTCCCGTCCAATTCTGAGAATATTCATTTTCTGACTTCCTGAAACCAAAAACAGCAGAAAACATGCAACTGGCACTGTGGCTCTTGTTAATAGGTTAGTCCAAGAAATCATATGAAAAGTACTCCAAAGTTGGAACAAAACATAAGAAAGTAGATAAAACCAAGCATGGAACATCAATAAGACAAAGAAACTATGATGCAACATGAAAATGCACAAACAAAAGATTCATGAATAACAATGCTTTGCAAGACGTTTGTTTGTTTCACATAAAGAAAACATAGCATAATAGTATTCAGCTTGTCCCTCATAGAGTAGCAAATATAAATGCATAGGACACCTTCAAAGTTCATAAGAGTGACTAGATACAATAGTTTAAAACAAGCAATATCAAGTTATGCATCAATTAACTAGTTTTGGGACAATGCACATAGAACTAAGAATGGCCACTATGCTCTCAAAGTAGGTGCATAAAGGTAGAAGATGGAGACTCAATATAATGGTGGAAGAAAGGCCTTTTATAAAAGGAAGCAGAGATTCAATTTTCATAAAGAGCTTCCAAAAATTATGGTACTTAATAGCTATCAGCTCTCATTGCCCCTATCATAAGCATCTTGAAGTGATTAAGGTTAAAGTGAACAAACTATGGTGTACATGCTTGACGAAGTATAAGTTAGAAATCTCATGTCCCTTGTATACGAGGGCCGCTCCTCATGCTACTCAAGTTTAGTCACCGGTAAGTTCTTGTCATCGTAAGTACATGTGTATCATAGAGAACCGCCAACGGGGTACCCCTTGCCCGATGATACGGAAGAATCCCCATATCAAAATGACAAGGCAAGCAGACAACGAGCATCTCAGCATTCTTCTTATTTACCATGGGAATATGGTGCTTTTTTCTCTCTTTCCTCTTTTCATAGTATCTCTTTTTTTCTCTTTTCTCTTTTTTTTCTCAAGATAGGACTCGTGTTTTATAAGAAGAATGCTTCATAGACAGCTCATTATGGTTACGCTGCAGGTTTCCACCATGTCAGCATGGATTAGACCAGTGGCCCAGGCGTTTCTCTAACACATATACATAACTCCATGGACTTACAAGCTCCCCTTTCATTTCACACCGACGACATCCATATACAAAAGAGCATGATATCAACTAGGTACAAGTACCAAGTGCAATGTTGAAAGCGTTCCCCATGAAAGCATGGTTCTGCTAATTCCCAACAAATAAGTGCAAGCATATACAACATAGACGACACAATGGTTCAAGTTCATTAAGGGCAAGAAACGTAAAGTGTGCCATCAAGTTCGTGAGAGCTTTAATCACTAGTTTTCTCATAACAAGTTTAATTTGGAAGGTAAACAAAAGCATGAATATACTTGGAATAGCATAAGCTAATAGGTAGATATGGTGGACTCTTTTGGAATAACTTGGTTTAGGGAGTTGGATGCATGAGTGGAACTCATACTTTGTTGTGGAGGCTAGCAAAAGACTGGGAGCGACAAACTACGAGAGCAATATTGGCCATAATCATGCAGAGCGACAAAACATCAATGATCAAAGCATAAAGTGATACTACAAGTTGAAAACTAAAGTATCATAAAGGCTATGGTGACTTGAGATACTCATAACCTGGTGTGAGCATGCGCCAAGTCAACCCAAATAAAGCATCAAAGGAGAATACCACTATACTATGCTTTAATATGCTAAAACAACGCATGATTCATCCAAGGCACATTAAGCAATCTCAATTGTTTATAACAAGTCATGCTACAGCAAAGAATACTAAGCATAAATCCAAAACAATATCAAGCATGGCATGAAAAAGCATAGGCCACAGTAAAAAACAAGCTCTTTTGACCACATAAGTATGAACTTTCCTACTCTTTTCCAAACCAAACCAAACTATTTGAAAACCAATGTATGAAAGAGGGGGTCCAACCAATTTATTCAGAAAACTAAGCAAACCAAGCAAACTAAAAACCAAAACAAAAACAAAAAAGAATACGCTCCAAGAAAAACACAACTGTGCATGAAACAATAAAAATGAAGCGTTTGGAAGAAACCTGGGATTTTTATTGATGAAGAAGGGGATGCCTTGGGCATCCCCAAGCTTTAACGCTTGTACTTCTTGGATATTTCTTGGGGTGACACGCGTGGCATCCCCAAGCTTGAGTTTTAGTCCATCCTTCATCTCATTACTCATTACTTCCATACACCTGGAATTTTTCCTTCATACAAAACTTCACACAATCTCATTAGCAACATTAGTGCACTCAAGATAAATAAGTCTTAAGGTTCAGTTCTAACACCAAATAAACTTCCATTAAAACACTAGATACTGTAGCACTTCCCTCAAAAAGCTCAATTCCCCAAAGAGAACTCAAAAAGGAACCAACAAGAAGCAAATGCAGAAAATGGCAAAAATCTGTCAAAACAGACCAGCAGGTAAAGACGAATTTTTTCGAAGACCTTCTGTTGCTCAAATCAAAAAGTGTTGAACTAACGAAAGTTAGATAACAACCTGGGGCAGAAGCACAAAAACTTCACGCCTCAAAAGGACGTTCAGAGATTTTACACGATTGTTTACGGTGAAGCACAGAAATCTGTTTCGGGACAGCAACTTTCCCAATCATTACTTCTCTCTCATTAGAGGTTACTCTTGGCACAAAAAGCAAATAAAAAGGATAAGGAGCGGTTATTACTGAAGTAATAACTTCCAAGACCCAACTAAAAATTTTGGGTTATCTCCCAATAAGTACTTTTCTTTAATGCCTTTAAGTTAGGCATGATAGTTTAAGAAGATGCTCACATAAGAAATATGAATTGAAGCAAAAGAGAGCATCAAGAAGCAAATTCAAAGAACACTTAAGTCTAACCCACTTCCTATGCATAGGAATCTTGTAAATAAACAAGTCATGAAAGCACAAAGCAACAAGCATAGGAAAACAAAACAAGTGCAACTTCAAAATTTTCAACATAAAGAGGGGAAACATAATATTGTTGAGACACATAAAACCATGTTTCCCTCTCTCATAATAACTTTCAGTAGCATCATGAATAAAATTAACAATATAACTATCACAAGAAACATTATTATCATGAGCCACATGCATATAGTAATTATTACTCTCCACATAAGAATAGTCATTCTTATTAATTGTAGTGGGAGCAAATTCAACAAAATAGCTATCATTATTATTCTCATCACCATAATCATCAAATATAGGAGGCATATTGTAATCATAATCAATTTTCTCCTCAATAGTAGGTGGACTGAAAATATCATACTCATCATTATAATCATCATATATTGGAGGTTTGGTATCATCATAAGCAATAGAATAGCTATCTTCCAAAGCTGGGGAACTAAAAATATCATTTTCATAAAAACTAGCTTCCCCAAGCTTAGAATTTTCCATAGCATTAGCAATAATGGTGTCCAAAGAATTCATACTAACAACATTGCTATTAGCATGCAAATAAAGTTCCATAGGTTTTTTAATTTTCTCTTCAAACACTTCATGTCCTAACTCAAGATAAATACTATAAAGCTCTCTAATTTTGTTGTTGTTTTCCATTAAGCCTAACTAGTGAAAACAAGAAACAAAAAGATAAAATTGCAGAATCTAAAGGAAATAACTTCGAGTACTCACACCAGAAAATAGGAGTTTGCCGTGGGAGGTTCTTCTTCTTTAATCCTCCGGTGTGAATACCTTTTACCTTTCCTCCCCGGCAACAGCGCCAGAAAATAGCTTGATGTCTACACACTTCTATTCTTGTAGACAGTTGTTGGGCCTCCAAGTGCAGAGGTTTGTAGAACAACAGCAAGTTTTCCCTTAAGTGGATCACCCAAGGTTTATCGAACTCAGGGAGGAAGTGAGCAAAGGTATCCCCTCTCAAGCAACCCTGCAATCAAGATACAAGAAGTCTCTTGTGTCCCCAACACACCCAATACACTTGTCAGGTGTATAGGTCCACTAGTTCGGCGAAGAGATAGTGAAATACAAGTGGTATAGATAATTATAAGTGGTAACGATGATAGAAAATAGCTTGATGGCGTGGAAGAGACTAAAGGCAAACTGAAATAAAGATGGAAGCAAGCAAACATGTAACAGATCTAATTGCAAACGGTGTATCAATGCTTAGAAACAAGGCCTAGGGATCATACTTTCACTAGTGAACACTCTCATATAAATATATTCTTCTTTATGATACTACTCTTAACTACTCTCCGGTTGAACACTCTAATCGATGGTAGGGCTATAACAGCACACCTCAAAGTTCATCTTTCCCATCTAGACAACCCCACACTGTCACCTTGAGTACTAGATGAGTCCAACAAACACCACAATTTCATAAAGACAACCAACTCTAAATATAACTCATAACAAGTATTTGTAATCTCTAGCCTAAGTGTCACCATGGTGTGCACGCTGTCGCTTTCACACACATGGAGAGAGCATAGATCTATTAAAGCACTTGAGTAGCAAGGTAGATCTATAGATTACAAGCTCATGGTCTCAATAAGATCGTGCATAGAGAGAGATGAACACATAGCTACCGGTAGAACCCTTAGCCTCGAGAGAGAACTACTCCCTCCTCATCATGGGAATCAGCAGTGCTGATGGAGATGGTGGTGGAGATCGATGGAGATGGCTCGGCACTTCCTGTCCAGGTGCTTAACAGAGACTTTCTGTCCCCCGAATCTCCCCTTCGGTGGCGGTGGCACTGCAGAACTTTTCGTGGATTTCTGACTGATGATTTAGAGTTTTGGTATCGGAAGGCTCTTATAGGCGAAGGAGGCAAGGTCGATGGAGTGCCAGGGGCCCACACCACCTGGTGGCGCGGGTAGGGCTAGCCCGCGTCTGGGGGGTGTGGCCAGGCCCTGGCCCTCCTCCGTCTCGTATTCTAGCTATGTGAGTCTTCTAGTAAAATAGGAACTTTGTCTTTTGTCCCATCCAATTCCGAGAATATTCATTTTCTGACTTCCTGAAACCAAAAACAGCAGAAAACAGGCAACTGGCACTGTGGCTCTTGTTAATAGGTTAGTCCAAGAAATCATATGAAAAGTACTCCAAAATTGGAACAAAACATAAGAAAGTAGATAAAACCAAGCATGGAACATAAAAAATTATAGATACATTTGCAATGTATCACCCTGTTCCGAAGTTGATAGCGTTGCTTGACGCAACTACAGTTTAACCAACCTCCTAAGCCCCACAAGTCATCCTCTCATTAGAAGAAACGTGTGTATGATGGATTTTTTCCCTTCGCTTGCGCTACCCTGTTCTGAACTTGATAGAGTTGTTCGATGCATCTACCATTTTAATCACGCTGTTGGGCCCCACATGTCATCGTCTCAGTAGAAGAAATGTGTGTATGATGGATTTTTTACCCTCTATCATGCCTTCGTGTTCCGAACTTGATAGCGTTGCTTGCTGCATCAGCCGTTTATTCAGGCCGATGGGTCCCTTATGTCAGCCTCACATTAGAAGAATCGTGGGTATGATGGAATTTTTTCTTCTCTAGCGCTACCCTGTTCCGAACTAGATAGCGTTGCTCGACGAATTTGCCGTTTGCTCATGCTGTTGGGTCCCCCATTTCAGCCTCTCATTACAAGAAACGTGTCATGCTGAACTTTTTTCTTGCTCGTGCCTCCCTGTTTCAAACTGCAACGTTGCTCGATACAGCATCTGTATAAGGTCGCACTGCTGGGTCCAACATATCAGCCTCTCTATAAATGAAACACTGATTTCTCGATGCAACATCTGTATAAGGTCTCTGTTGGGTCCAACATGTCAGCATCTCTGCAAATGCAAAGTGTGTATGATGGACTACGCTGTTTTGACCTTGGCAACGTTGCTGGGTCCCAGATGTCAGCCTTCTCTGTGTAAGAAACATGTGTATGCTGGAAAAAATGTAAAAGAACGACAAAGATTATACTATATATTATATATTTATATTGAAAAAACTAGGAATCTAACTCAAGACTTCAACAAATGGGAACCACGTGTGCTTCCACTACGCCATAACCATCTATGCCACTACTGGAAAAGATTACATTTAGAAATGTTGAAATCACTTAAAATGAAAAGGCAGCGACCCTTACAACTTGCCATAAAAAATGCTAAATGGTCTGTACAAATACAACATGGGTAGGAGAAGCTTGTCCTATACTTTATCAGAATGGCATGGAAATACTAAATTAAGACGGTTTTGGGCGATACAAAAATAACTTGGGTCCAATCTTGTGAACCAATGGGCTTCTTATCATGGGCTCCTTACCAAAACTTCTTCAGTGTGGTTCAAGTTTAAAAAACCAAGTAACAATGTGTTGAGGGTTAGCGGCCCACGGCCAACCTAAACCCGGAAGGATAAATTAGCGAGGTTTTGGGCCACAATTGGGTAGAATGTAGTATTATTTTCTAATAACCTCCTCACTGAAAATTCAATGTACTCAGTATGTCGGGGTGATCCACACGACCGTAAAGAGCTAAATTGCAAGGTTTTGGGCCAGTGTTGGGTCGAATGTGCAATCTTTTCGCTAGGTCCTTAGTGAAAATTCAATGTAGTTCATACCCCATCCTCAAAAAAATGCAGTTGGTACCCTAAAAAATATATACTTTGATCACCACGAAAGGCTAATAAAGGGTTTTTCTTTTGAAACAAGAATATGGGATGTTTTTTGTCCGGAGTGGGGTTGAAATATTCGTTTTCATAGGCTGAGTAATAAAAATATATTGTACTGAAGGTCGATGGTCCACCTAACCTAGTTGCACCTACGCCGAATCCGAAAGAATGAAGTTGGAAATGGAGAAAAGTGACCGATATTGCGCCTTATTATACATAACGAACATAGCGAGGAACTTGGGCAGCGCAGGATTCGAACATGGAAAGTACTGGAGGGAGTTTGACTGATTGACATAAAATCGTGTCATATCAAGTCTTACAGCGCATAATCATCTTTTCATCAAAGGATATATTTCGAGATGGTTTGGGTGGCTTTGAATCAGCCTAAGTGCCCAATCGATTTGATATACTCAAAACCTTGTAATCATGCCATATAAACTATTGGCGATAGACACACGATGGACTTGACTTGCCCAGCCGCAGACAGCTTGGGTAAGCACCAGCTTAAACTGAACACTCGAAGTTGTATGCTTCCGTACGATGAAATTAGTACATGCCGCAATTAGTGCCAACATGTGGCATTGTCATCATGCAAAAAGGCTCAGAATTCGCACATTTAGTTCACAATTTCGAACATAATAATACAACCAGTTTGTACACTAGCAAAGACAGTACAATATCAGCACATCAGAGCTTGACTTGTTCATGTCACATCAGAGCTTGAGTTGTTCATTTCACATACAGAAGAATGAGCAAGGATACATACTATATTGAACAAGTAATTTCACGATAGCGCCAAAAGTATGCCATGTATCAGAGACAATATGGGGTCTGCGTAAACATTTTTTTCTTTTTTGGAAGGGTGTGCATAAACTCTCTTTTTTAGAATATAGGCATAAACATTTGCGTCTATCATCCTAGGGTGTCTCGGCCTACTTTGGCGTACCGAGCCAAGATCAATTACGGCCCAGTTAAGGCCTATTTCATGGCCCTATAAGAAGAAGTGACCTAGTTTTCCCTGTTCGCTAGGAGGAAAGAAGGAATATTCCTCTCAAAACACAAAGCTGCACGAGGTGCGATGGTTCAAAAAAAATGTACGAGTCACATATATACAAGCCAGTAACAATAATGAAAACTATAGTATAGAAATCATGCTACGAAATAAGCACGGCTACATGGATTATACAGTGGAAGGCAATACTAAATACAAAAGGACGGTAGGGCTCATATAAACTGATTCAAGCTGGCCACTAAAACCAGTGTACTAACAGTCAACTGTTGAACCACGATGCAAAAAAAGATGACACAACGATACACCAGAAAGATCCACAGCTCAGTCTAGGGACGACACAACAAGCATACCACACCTAAACTAGGCCTAAACCAAATTGCCGCCTATCGCACACAGTTCCAACCATCTTTGGGAAGGCTGATAACTGCCACAGGCTCACCTTCAGTTGGTTGTAGTTGCAGCGTTTAATCTGAGGGAATTGTATTCTGCGAAAGCTCCTGTATGTTGTGTACACATAGTTTTTCCCATGAATGGGAACAATGTGCCATCAGCAGCCTTGCATCCGCGTTTCTTCATCATCTTGTCAATGATTGGATAATTGAGACCGAGAAATAGAGAGTTGTCCCCCAGGCTGTTAACCTGCCTCCAAACGATGACCCCTGAAGGTCCAGCAGAGCTAGGATCTGCTTCAAATATGTAGACACAAGAGGCAGGATAAAGGCGTAGGTTAGTCCAGTTTTGAGCATGAGGAATGATTTCACCCTCTTCGCCATGGGCAACCCCCATGCCATACATTGTAATTATGATCATCAAGCGTTCACCATCTGCCGATTGAGCAAGGAACCACATGCCTGGCCGATCATTCAGAATAGGTGTTGGTATTACAAACGGAAGCTCCTTGTTTCTTGCAACATCCGAATTCGAGAAAAAAACTGCATTACTGGCATACATATTCTAACACTAGCATTCTTCATTGTTCATGCTAACAGTGTGAATAGGCAAATCCTGAGAATAATATTACTTAATAAATTAACAACATTAGGAATTGCATTTCTTACGCTGCTATTCTGAATATTTGGATTTCTTGCTTATCTTAGTTTCCTAGTTGTTGTAAGTTTCAAAAGAGGAAGTGCCACTTTTTTTGATATAGAGGCATGTCCACTTGAATCCTATAGGATTAGATGCCTACAGTATTTTGGATCAAGTGGTGTTTGATTGCACAGGAAAACCAAAGGAATTGTACAAAGAAGTTGGAGTGGATGGAAATTTTCCTCCAAAATAGAGTGCAAAGGAATCCTTTGAAGGAATTCCTAAGGATTATACTCTTTCGAATCAAACAGCATTTTGTAGAAAAAAACCTAAGGATCCAAATCCTACATAATTCCTCTAAATCCCAAGGCAAAATCCAAAAAGGAAAAATTGGTGTCCTACAGAAATCCTATGTGATTCCTACAATCCGAGGAGGGTCTGAAAGTACAAACAAATAAAGAAACTCGGCTTCACTGTGTTGCACTCACAATTGAGATGCTGGTTAATAATACCTTTCATATTTTGACAATGAACGAACTTAGTAGTGCAGGGACGCTGTCATACACTATATTTTTGGAAGGCATATTACTGGTACTAATTCATTACTAGCAATGGTTCATTCATTTTTTAGGACATAAAGAGTGTGCTCATTCAGTCATACGAAAGGTAAAACATGAACAAGGTAGTTAAAGAACAACTTCATTGAATCACTCAGAATGTATTATCATGGAACTAGAATTACCTTCTGATGTGGGATCCCAGCAGTAAGTGCAGCCTTGACTTGTGACCACAAAAATGAGGCTACCGTGTTCAATGGCATCATAGTACTGTCGTCATCCAAGACCTGAATGCTCCAGACATCTCCAAACTTGGCTACCGCCTTCCAGGAAGGTGATTTCACCGTCGAACAACACGAGGAGCTTATAGTCTGTGTAACCCCCAGCTTCTGTGGGCACTCTGCAGATTACGATATTCAACAGCTCAAGAGATCCATCCCACGACTTATTGAACTTTTCTCCATACCTGCGGATTCGCCAAAAAAACTTTTGAAATGTGAATGAGTTTAGAAATGACTACATGTAACTGGGGGAACCCTGGCTAGCTAGTAGCATTATAGGTTATATTGTGGATGTGAGGCAGCCGCAATGTCACAAGTATCCGTCGATGGAAGGTCGATTACTCGATAGGTGTAGATGTTCGCTAGGCACCAGGCCCCGCGCTGGTCCACCTCGGTGAGCCAGTTGCCGTTCATGCCAACCCAGATTTTTTCGTGCATGAAGGGCAAGATGGCGGTGCGCCGAGGATGGTCGAGGGGCACCACGTCATACACCGTGTCATGCAGACGATGTACCCTCGTACCGTCATAGTGCTCGTCGAACCAATAAGCAGACTAAGGCATCAGTAGGCAGGGTTCATTCCAATGGTGAAAAGGCCATTTCGTACTTTGTTGTTGGCGATACGATCGTACAGCAGCTTGCAGCATGCGGCTAGTCTGACAGTGCTGGAAATTTCCAGATGCTGAACGATGAGGTCGATATTGTCTGTGCTGAGTTGATCCCACTTGCATCGCCCGCGGATCTTTGAATTGGCCATCACAGCCGGATGGATTTAGGCGGATGCCAAGTAAGGTTGGGGTTTTCTGCGGGAGGAGGGGAACATTAGAAGAGAGAGCATGGGGGAGATCGTGGATGGAGTGGGGACTAGGAAAGAAAATGGAGAGGTAAAGGAAAAAAATGAGGGAGGAGATTTTACTTGCTTGCTCTGTCTAGTCAACAGCAGCATCGAGGACACCGCCGCCTAGACTTTACTGTATGTTAGACTAGCACACTACGTAGCTAGTAATTTGACAATACTCCTACTTACTACGTATCAGAGGTGCAGTATTATCTAGTCACATCAGTTTGACCAGAGGGGGTTTTCTTTTTACAGCTTTCATTTCAACATAGTGTACTAGTATTTTCAACGAAAAATAGGAGGACAAACTACTACTACTAGTAGTATCCGCGACATGGACACATGTACTTTCATCTTGTTCCCCTACATGCAGAACTCGTAGCACAGAATTGAAAATATATACACCGGATATAATGCATAGTACGGATGTGTCCGTGGTATTTTTGGCATGTTGCATGTGTTCATATATGTTCTAGTACAAGGTACATGGAATTACACATGTACAACATGCAACCGCGCAGCAAAATGAGAGATGTGCACGGACACCAGATTTTGCTCAAGTCAGGCAACGTGCATGACTTTGTGTGGTTCTGATTCATTGACATATGGGCCCTGTTAAGGTCGGATCCACCTTCCAGTAAGAATCTGCATGCACCATGCGCTTGGATCCACTAGGTACGTCCACGATGGAAATTACAATTTGCAACTAGTTGCACCGACAACAAGCTGTTGCATGTGGCACTTCAAAGTTTTTTCAGAAAATGTGAAATAAATCATGAACATAGATCATATTTATATAGTTCATCTATAAATTTCCATCCTAAATATATTACTAGTACATGGCCTGGCCACCACTAAAATGAACAAATGAACACAAGATATTATTTGCTTAGGTTTTTTCTTTTTCATTGACACAGGTCACATAAGATCTTATTGTGGGACCGAATATTGTAGATGCACAAGATACAACATAGCCAATATTCCGGATTTATTTCACATTTTTTGAGAACTCGAAAGTGCAACAAATAATAAAGGGGTGTGGGCGTAACGAGTTGCAGAATATTCAGCCCGCACCGACTAAAACTATGGCTTGCATACAGAAGGGGAGTTTGCTCAAATCACAGGCATTGCACTATATTGCGGCGAAATGAGTGTTACAGTACAACAAGTTAATGGCTGAGGCCATACGATACAAATAAGGCGAAGGAAATAATTCAAGGTACGCAAATCCCTATTCCATATGATCTCTCTTGAACTGTTAATTATGCCGGTTCCAATCCTTCACGTTGGCCAAGCTTGGGATGAACCACAACGGAGTCTGCCGCCAATTCCATCCAATGTTTTTTTGAGGGAAATTCTAGCCAATGTTGGTTGAGAAACCAACAGTGGTGTCTTGAGCATTCATACTAATGCGGCATATTTCAGGACAAATATTAAATCCACCAGGACTAACTGCATGCGGCAAGGTGTATACACAGTTGCTCCTCGTTAGATCTCCAGGGCCAAGTCCTGCCGCGCCAACTGGAATGGTATTTGGATAGTTCAATCCAAGGAAGATAGAAAATGCTCGAAGGTCTAAAACCTCTGACATTGCCTCGGTGGAAGTAACCTACTAGTGTCAATCGAGAACACATGGCAGCAAAACCCAGTAGAATAGGTGTGAATATTGCGGTCGTGATGATAACCAACATTTTCAGCCACAGGATAAGTAGCGTCATACCGCCTAGCACTAACGCACATAGTATTGATCAGAATAAGGCTACCACCATCAGGAGATCTTGCTAACCACCACAGATCAGGACTGTACTCATGATTACCGTCTAATTCAGGTGGCCCCAGAAGACGCACAAGACCTTGCAAGGAAAGCACATTCAGAGGTCAGCTAAGCAAAATTTGAATGATGAAGCTTGAAAATTTAAGGATGGAAATTTTACCCCATGCTCGAGGATCCCATGCATAAACATTGTCAATCTGAGTTACAACATAGACAACTCCATTGTGGATAATTGCATCACGGTAGCTGAACATGCTAAACTGGTTTTCAAGAACCATCCACATACCATGAGAACCATCAAGGAAGGCAATTACCGTGTCGAATATGGCCAGGACAGAGAAATCCTTATAGTTCCTCGCAACTGTGGGAACTCGGCTAATGGCTATCTTCAGTAGATTAGTAGGCTAACCAGCCGTGATAAACTTAAGTACCTCGGGTGTGGCCTCAAAATCGAAGATCGCTGGTAGAGTAATCTGGCAACGAGTGAACACATTCACAAGCTCCCAGTTCTAGGCGAGGCTAATAGTGGCGATCCAATCTCCATGAGCGACTGCCCACTTCTTACCCTCACAATTTGGCATCACAGCATCGGAGGAGGACCTGTCCAGCGGCGTCAGCTCGCACAAGGTCCACCCGAACTTCTTCTGTGGCCTTTGCTTGCCCCTGCCGCAATAGTAGCTGCCCCTGTAGAACTGCTTCATGTGATTGTCGCGGTAGAAGACATTGTACTCATGCGCTACCTCAATTGAGTGAGAGTGAAGAACACAGGGGATACCAAACAAATGAGATTTCGATAGGGATGCACTATGTGTTGCTGAGTAAAGATAACATTTACAGCAGGTGACGAGGCTCGCGGCAGTGATGACATCGCATCTAGCAGAGATTTCTTCAAGGGGGCATCAGAAAACACCCTAGAAGTGTCATTGTCATCGATCAATTGGGCCATCCTGAGGATGAGCTCGAGCAGGTGGGGGCGATGGCGTTTGGTTTTGATTGGGGGGTTTTGGAGGAGAGAGCGAGCGGCAGCTGGCAGGGCGAGACGGAAAATAGTCTATCAAACTAGGCGCCAGAGCTGATCCTAAAGCGGCATGGCTGCGTTGGCGCGTGCTTGTATTGGTGTGCGAGTGGTAATGGCCATCGCCAGGACACTGTAGGTGAAGTGAGGATGGAGATCGAGGCAAAGAGAAATATGGAATGAAATAAAACCAAGCGTGCCTTCTTTCTCTCTTCTAAATCTACAGTGCGTATCGAATTGGGCTATGGAGATGCTCCGAAAGCGGCATGGCAGCGTTGGCGTGTGCTAAAGGTGGGCGAGTGGGGATCAGCGAGAAGATGGAGAGGAAGAGGACGGAGATCAAAGGAAAATAGAATAAATCGATTGAAATCGTACTGCCTACCGAGCGCGGTTTTTCTCTCTTCTCTATGTTTCCTAGTGCCTATCGAGTAAATAGGTCAGGCCTTTCTAGGAGTAGTACAACATAAGCTAGCCTAGCATGGGATGGAGCTGTACTGTCCTCTCAAATAAATGGTCATGGCAGAGAGACGGTTTGGATTATACTCGGAGCTCCTCTTGTCGAACGTAATAATCCTTGGATCTTCTACATTCATCATCTTGTGCAGTCATATTTGGAACAAGTACTATTGTACTACTACTATAACTAATAAACACATAAAGGTTCTACTGGTAATTAAGGAACCAAAACTGGAATACTACTACTCTTGAACTCTTGTATAGTACAACAACAAAATGCTCACAAAATGGCCTACCAGTACCATCCGTACACCCATTTGCTGCCACCTCAAATAAGCTTGCCTGCCATACCGCCAATTTTCTCTCCCCTGTCGGCCTCTATGCCCCCATTACCGGACCCAAAATCGAACATCTCTTAGTTTAATAAAGAAAAAAGTCAACAATCTATCAAAAGAATCAACCATCCACCAAAAGAAAATCCATTATCTAATGCTTCCCGTTCATTATGAATGGACGGTCGAAGTTGCTCGAGCACCGTGTGGGAGTAGGAGTCGTCTGAGCTACTGGTTGTAGCTCCATGAAAGCACACGCCTGGAAGCGAAGAAGAATTTATTCTCTGTCAGTGACGGAAGAAGATCGATGATATACAGTACCAAATCAACAAGTGAGTGGCTTTATCCATCTGACCAGTGAGAGCCGACACGAGTGGTGAACAGCTTGAAGCACAGCGGAACAAGTGCCTTTAAGGCATACAGTACGTACACCTCCATTCTGATTTAGCATGGTCACATAGTGCTAAATAACTTAGACTAGTAACTTGCACATGTACCTTCATCATAGTGGGTAACAAGATGTGCGTAGTATCACGCAAAGGCCTAATTAATTAGGTTATACTCCCTCCATTTAGAAATATAAGACCTTTTAGCTTTGTGAATCGAATTATCTAGATGTGTTTTAGTGTATGGGTTCGTAGAGGTTAAGAGTGAACCTATACACTAAAAGGCGTCTAGATACATTCATTTCACAAATCTAAAGCGCCTTATATTTCTGAACGGAAGGAGTAGAATCATATACTACTAGTCTTGGTATGTGTGATTTCATGGTAACTAGCTAAGTTATTACGTCACTTTCTTTTTTCATTAATTAACTCTGAAAATATATTTAATTCGAGAAAAGTATCTATGCATACTTATACTTCAAGTTTGTCAAGATGCAAAATCTTAGGAAGAAGATGAACCTCTTATCAAAACTCTCTGTGGTTTTTGATATGGAGTATATTAATTGACTGTCCGATGGGTGCCTCCAAAAGCTTTTTTTTAAAACTTTGAGAGCAACCTACAATTTACTTGTAGTTCAAATTTGACCTAATTTTGATGAATCTACATAGACTCATTCAAGTGGCGGAGTTAGCTAGGAAGTTTGAAAACTCATAAAACATAGGAATCGTTAGTACAACATGTTGGTCCACTATATATACTAGTAAGTTGCACATGCCTTGCACGTGAGACTCAGATAGTAGACGTATGACATATCATCACTATATACAATTATAATTGGTAAAGCACAAAAAATTATAAATTCGATCAACATCTACAAAGTATGGGTGTATATTTGGTCCTTGTACTTTGTATCATCATGTAGAAGCCAAAGATTATTAGCTACATAACACATGGAATTTTTGATAACATGGTCTACAAAAACAAGGGAGAAGATTCTAGTATGATGGAGAAGTGTGTTTTGAGGTTTGTGCATAGCATTCATTATGTTGAAGACTATCAATAGAATCTTATAGATGCTAGAATGGAAAAGAAGATCCAACACCTAGAAAAGCTGGGATTCACAAGTTTTGATCCAACGGTCAACATTCAAAGTTATTCGTACACTACATAGTGGTTTGTAATGAAGACTATCAATAGAATCTTCAAGATGCTAGAATGGAAAAGGAGATCCAACGACGAGAAATGTTGGGATTCGCGAGTCTTGATCCAACGGTCAATATTCAAAGTTGTTTGTACACTATATAGTGGTAAGATCATGTAGAAGTCAACGATTATTAGCTACTAGTAAGTTGCATGTGAGACTCAAATAGTAGACGTATGACATATCATCACTATATAAAATTATAATTTGTAAAGCACAAAAAATTATAAATTTGATCAACATCTATAAAGTATGGGTGTATATTTGGTCCTTGTACTTTGTATCATCATGTAGAAGTCAACGATTATTAGCTATCTAACACATGAAATTTTTGATAACATGGTCTAGAGAAACAAGGGAGAAGATTCTAGTATGATGGAGAAGTGTGTTTTGAGGTTTGTGCATAGCATTCATTAGGCCAAAGACTATCCATAGAATCTTCTAGATGCTAGAATGGAAAAGAAGATCCAACAGCTAGACATGCTAGGATTCGCGAGTCTTGATCCAACGGTCAACATTCAAAGTTATTCATACACTATATAGTGGTTTGTAATGAAGACTATCAATAGAATATTCAAGATGCTAGAATGGAAAAGAAGATCCAACGACTGGAAATATTGGGATTCGCAACTCTTGATCCAATGGTCAATATTCTGTAAGTTGTTTGTACACTATATAGTGGTAAAGTCAACGATTATTAGCTACTAGTAAGTTGCACAGGAGACTCAGATAGTAGACGTATGACATATCATCACTAGATAAAATTATAATTGGTAAAAAAATATAAATTTGATCAACATCTTTAAAGTATAGGTGTATATTTGATCCTTGTACTTTGTATCATCATGTAGAAGTCAATGATTATTAGCTACCTAACATATGAAATTTTTGATAACATGGTCTAGAGAAACAACGGAGAAGATTCTAGTATGGTGGAGAAGTGTGTTTTGAGGTTTGTGCATAGCATTCATTATGCCGAAGACTATCAATAGAATCTTCTAGATGCTAGAATGGAAAACAAGATCCAACAGCTAGAAAAGCTGGGATTCACGAGTCTTGATCCAACGGTCAACATTCAAAGTTATCCGTACACTATATAGTGGTTTGTAATGATTACTATCAATAGAATCTTCAAGATGCTAGAATGGAAAAGAAGATCCAACGACTGGAAATGTTGGGATTCACGAGTCTTGATTCAACAGTCAATATTCGAAGTTGTTTGTACACTATATAGTGGTAAGATCATGTAGAAGTCAATGATTATTAGCTACTAGTAAGTAGCACATGAGACTTAGATAGTAGACGTATGCCATATCATCACTATATACAATTGTAATTGCTAAAGCACAAAAAATTATAAATTTGATCAACATCTATAAAGTATGGGTGTATATTTGGTCCTTGTACTTTGTATCATCATGTAGAAGTCTAAGATTATTAGCTACCTAACACATGAAATTTTTGATCACATGCATGGTCTAGAGAAACAAGGGAGAGGCTTCTAGTATGACGGAGAAGTGTGTTTTGAGGTTTGTGCATAACATTCATTATGCCGAAGACTATCAATAGAATCTTCTAGATGCTAGAATGGAAAAGAAGATCCAACAGCTAGAAATGCAGGGATTCACGAGTCTTCATGAGTCTTGATCCAATGGTCAACATTCAAAGTTATTCGTACACTATATAATAGTAAGATAAGATAAGATAAGATACTAGTAAGTTGCACGTGTCCTGCATGTGAGGCTCAGATAATAGTCGTCTGACATATCATCACTATATAAAATTATAATAGGTAAAGTGGAAAAAATATAAATTTGATCAACATCTATAAAGTATGGGTGTATATTTGGTTCTTCTACTTTGTATCATCATGTGTAGAAGTCAAAGATTATTAGCTACCTAATACTTGAAATTTTTGGTAACATGGTCTAGAGAAACGAGGGAGAAGATTCTAGTATGATGGAGAAGTGTGTTTTGAGAGGTTTATGCATAGTGCATTCATTGTGTTCAAGACTATCAATAGAATCTTCTAGATGCTAGAATGGAAAAGAAGATCCAATGGATGGAAATGTTCGGATTCGCCTGTCTCGATACAACAGTCAATATTCAAAGTTATTTGTACACTATATAGTGGTAAGATAAGATTTCTAAAAACATGGCTTGTGGCATTCATATCCATACTCTTCAGGTTGTCTTTACAGAAAGGAACAATCTCGTCGTCACTCGGAAAATTAAGAATGATATTTCCTGATATTCGGAAACTCACATCGACGACATTGTTTACTACAAGAAGATCCACCCGTCCACCTCCGAAAAGACAATTAATTCAAGAGCAATATATCGCATTACTTGTAACTCAAGTTTGATCTAATTTTGTTAAATTGTCAAGATGCAAAATCTTAGCAAGAAGATGAACTTGTTGTAAAAACTATCGGTGGTGGTTTGTGATATATTAAATCAGCCCCTAATGGTTACCTCCAAAACGTAAAACTTTCAATGCAACCTACAATTTAATTGTAGTTCAAAGTTGACCTAATTTCAATAAATCGACATAAAATCAATTTCAAGTGGGCAAAGTTAGATATAGGAATACGTTTGAAAACTCATAAAACATGGGAATCATAAGTACAACATGAGGGTCCACTATATATGTCTGAAATCTTGGCTTGTGGTGTTCAGGTCCATATCCTTCGGACTTTCTTTACGAAAACGAACAAAAATCTCATCATCACTCGGAAAATTGAGAATGTTCTTTCCTGATAGTTGGAAACTCATACTGGTGGTACTGATTACTACAAGAAGATGCATCCATCTACCTCCAAAGAGACATTTAATTAAATAAAAATCTACCCCGCTTACTTGTAGCTCAAGTTTTAGCTAATTTTTGTTAAATTGTCAAGATGCAAAATCTTAATTAGAAAGGAGTTAAAAACCTATTGTCAAAACTCTCGGTTGGTTTGTGATATATTAACTGAGCCCCCAATGGGTACACCCCCAAAAGTTTTTTGTAATTCTTTAGAAGCAACCTACAATAATTTAGTTGTTGTAGTTCAAGTTTGACCAAATTTTGATAAATATAAGCATGAAGTCATTCAAGTGGGGCAAAGTTAATTAGATATATAGGGAATTTGAAAACTCATAAACATGGGAATCGTAAGTAAAACACGTTGGTCCACTTAATATGTCTAAAAGCTTGGCTTATGGCATTGAGATCCATATTCTTCAGACTTTCTTTACATAAAAGAACCATCTCGTCATCACTCAGAAAACTGAGGATTTTCTTTCCTCATAGTTAGAAACTCACACAGACGATATTGCTTACTAGAAGAAGATGCACTCATCTACCTACGAAAATACATTTAATTCAAGAGCAATCTATCGCGCTTACTTGTAGCTCAAGTTTGATCTAATTTTGTTAAATCTACAAGAAGTCACTGAAGTGTGCAAAGTTTGCTAGGAAGCTTGAAAAATCCTAGTACTAAAAACTTGGGCATTACGTATAAGAAACCATTGGTCCAGTTTGTGTGATAATTGGGGTGGTTGTATTTTCTTTTAACTATGGTAGGTCTCGTAGGAGAGAGGTGTTTGAGAGTTAACACGATCTATGGAAGTACAACTTACATCAAGGACCTCATAAAAATGAAAATTGCATCCAAGTCCATCCCTTTAACACAATGACCCTAAAACTGAATAATGAATTGTGTATGTTTTGAGGTTTGCGCATACTAGTGTTCATCGTGCTAAAGACTATCAATAGAATCGTTCAGGATGCTAAGGGAAAATAGAAGATCTAATGGTTAGCAATATTTCGATTTTCTAGTCTTGATCCAGCGGTCAATGCTCAGAGTTAATTCGTACACTATACAATGGTGGTATGGTATTGTAAGAGATAAGACAAGATAAAGAGAAGATAAGAAGTACCGCGAATGGCCAATCTAATGGTTGGTCTCGTAGGAGCGAGGTGCTTGAGAGTTAAGACGGTCAGTGAAAGTACAAGTTACATCAAGGACCTCATAAAAATGAAAATTGCATCCAAGTCCATGCATGCATTTAGCACAAGGACCCTGAAACTGAGCAGTGAAGTGTGTGTTTTGATGTTTGCGCATACTAGCGTCCATTGTGCTAAAGACTACCGGTAGAATGTTTCTAGATGCTAATAATGGAAAACAAGATCCAACGGTTAGCAAAGTTTGGATTTTCCAGTATTGATCCAATGGTCAATGTTCAAAACGGGTTAAAAATTGCATTCCCTCCTGATGTTTGGCCGATCTTTTGAATAACGTTCCCTCCCGATGTTTGGGAAGCAAGTGAAAATTTCGAAAACCAGAAAACTTTGAATTTTTGTGCCGCCAAGGACCAAAGTGGTTTCCTTCCTATGTACTCCTCATCCCTACTCCACACCAACGCGCGGCTGCCGAACATGCCAGAGACATAGAGTCTCCGTACCAAGGCACACGTGCGCAGCGCCACGCTATGGATGAGGGGAGAGAGATCAGTCGGACCGGTGCACGAGGGGAAAGGGAAGGAGAGATGGAGCATAGGGAAGGAGAGAGAAAACACACGATTTGTTTTGTGTGCATAGGTCCTGAAATTTACTACTAGTAGAGTGTACACTATAAGGCCGCAGGAGTACCTCGTGTCAGAAACCCATCATAACTTTGTTCTGACATCGAACCGCCTTCAACTTCTCTTCGTTGATGCCCTCTTCCCCTGCCAACATTTTATTCTCTCAGCATGTACAGCGCGTGGACAGAGGTGACCATATGTCTAAGCAAAGAAATATACTACTCCCGCATTGTTTAAAAAAGCACACCTTAGTAAGGCACGGATATTAAATGTATGACATATCATCACTATATAAAATTATAATTGGTAAAGCACAAAAAATTATAAATTTGATCAACATCTATAAAGTGTGGGTGTATATTTGGTCGTTGTACTTTGTATCATCATGTGTACAAGTCAAAGATTATTAGCTACCTAACACTTGAAATTTTTGGTAACATGGTCTAGAGAAACGAGGGAGAATATTCTAGTATGATGGAGAAGTTTGTTTTGAGGTTTGTGCATAGCATTCATTATGTTGAAGACTATCAATAGAATCTTCTAGATGCTAGAATAGAAAAGAAGATCCAACGACTGGAAATGTTGGGATTCACGAGTCTTGATCCAACGGTCAATATTGAAAGTTATTCGTACACTATATAGTGGTAAGATAAGATAAGATATATCTATCTCTACTACTATAGTGGAGTAGTTTTGAATTGGATCCATAGCACCAATCCTGGCCGTTGGGCTGTTGGATCCAATGGTTCCTGGATTCGTGCCGAATAGTACCTAAAGCAAACTCCACCATGCATGTTCTAGAACCATCATGTCACCAGCCCCAAAATACAACCTACCATGCTTTGAAATTTTGGGGTTGGTGACATGATGGTTCTAGAACATGGTGGAGTTTGCTCTAGGTACTATTCAACACGAATCCAGCTACTCTGAACCATTGGACCTAACAGCCCAACAGTCAGGATTGGTGTTATATATGGATCCAATTCAAAACTGCTCCATTATAGTAGTAGATATAGATAAAAGCACACCTTAATAAGCCCTACTATGTGGCATCCGCTAAGGTTCACCTTATACATAGTGGAAACTATAAAGTATCTTTAAGCCTAAGGTGCACCTCAAGCTTGTTTGTTGACCATGGAGAATAGAAAAATCATTTCCCCTCTTTCCTTATTTCATGTGATCGTTTTCAAAAGGGGTTCAAAATTTTCAAGAGGAAAATTCTTAGTAGCTAGAAGTCGAACAGTCTCAACTGATATATTAATTGACCGCTCGATGGGTACCCCCAAAAGCTTTTTACATAAAACTTTCAAACCAAGCGACAATTTATTGCTTGAGTTCAAATTTGACCTTTTATTTCGATATATCGACATAAATTCATTCAAGAAGTGGACGAGGTTAGCTAGGAACCTTGAAAACTCATAAAACATAGGAATTGTAAGTAAAACACATTGGTCCACCTAGCTAATATGTCTAGAAGCTAAAGTTTGACTTAATTTCGTTGACAAGAAGTCACCGAAGTGCTTGAAGCTAGCTAGGAATCCTAGTACTAAAAACTTGGGTATTATGTATAGTAAATCGTGGTCCAGTTTGTGTGATAATTGGGGCGGTTGCATTTTCTTTTAACCTTGCTAGGTCTCATAGGAGCGAGGTGCTTGAGAGTTAACATGGTCGGTGGAAGTACAAGTTACATCAAGGACCTCATAAAGAATGAAAATTGCATCCAAGACCATGCATTTAGCACAAGGACCCTGAAACTAAGCAATGAAGTACTGTGTTTTGAGGTTTGCGCATACTAGCGTTCATCGTGCTAAAGACTATCAGTAGAATCTTTCTACATGCTAAGAATGGAAAAGAAGATCCAACGGTTAGGAATGTTTGGATTTGCCAGTCTTGATCCAACTGTTAATGTTCAAAGTAAATCTCTACACTATGTAGTGGTATGGTATTGTAAGAGATAAGAGACAAGATAAAAGATAAGATAAGAAGTACTGTGAATGGCTGATCTAATGGTAGGTCTCGTAAGAGCGAGAGGTGCTTGACAGTTAACATGGTGGGTAGAATTACAATTTACATCAAGGACCTCATAAAAATGAAAATTGCATCCAAGTCCATGCATTTATCACAAGGACCCTGAAACCGAGTAATGAAGTACTGTGTGTTTTGAGGTTTGCGCATACTAGTGTTCATCATGCTAAAGACTATCAATAGAATCTTTATAGATGCTAAGAATGGAAAACAAGATCCAACGGTTAGCAATGTTTGGATTTGCCAGTCTTGAGATCCAACGGTCAATGTTCAAAATAAGTTAATCCCTACACTATGTAGTGGTGGTATATATGGTATTGTAAGAGATAAGAGACAAGATAAAGATAAGATAAGAAGTATTGCGAATGGCCGATCTAATGGTAGGTCTTGTAAGAGCGAGGTGCTCAAGTGGTCGATGGAAGTACAAGTTACATCAAGGACCTCATATAAAATGAAAACTCCATCCAAGTCCGTGCATTTGGCACAAGGACCCTGAAACCGAGTAATAATGAAGTACTGTGTGTTTTGAGGTTTGCGCATACTAGTGTTCATCGTGCTAAAGACTATCAATAGAATCTTTCTAGATGCTAAGAATGGAAAAAATATCCAATGGTTAGGAATGTTTGGATTTGCCAGTCTTGAGATCCAACAGTCAATGTTCAAAATAAGTTAATCCCTACACTATGTAGTGGTGGTATATATGGTATTGTAAGAGATAAGAGACAAGATAAAGATAAGATAAGAAGTATTGCGAATGGCCGATCTAATGGTAGGTCTCGTAAGAGCGAGGTGCTCGAGTGGTCGGTGGAAGTACAAGTTACATCAAGGACCTCATAAAAAATGAAAACTCCATCCAAGTCCATGCATTTGGCACACGGACCCTGAAACCGAGTAATAATGAAGTACTGTTTGTTTTGAGGTTTGCGCATACTAGTGTTCATCATGCTAAAGACTACCAGTAGAATCTTTCTAGATGCTAAGAATAGAAAAGAATATCCAACGTTTATCAATGTTTGGATTTGCCAGTCTTGATCCAACGGTCAATGTTCAAAGTTAATTGGTTAGAAAAGTTTGACCAAATTTAATGAAACGGTGAGCAAAGTTTTACCTAATTTCTTTAAATAGTTAGGATGCAAAATCTTAGCAAGAAGATGAACCTGTCGTCAAAACTCTCGGTGGTTTCTGATATATATTAATTGACCCTCCCCTCGATGGGTACCTCTGATGACCCACAAGTATAGGGGGTGTATTGCAGTATTTTCGAGGGAAGTGAAACCCAATTTATTGATTCGACACAAGGGGAGCCAAAGAATATTTATAAGCCTTAACAACTGAGTTGTCAATTCAGCTGCACCTAGAAACAATCTTGCTCACAGCAGTTTATCAGTAGCAACAGTTTTGTAGTAGGAATAGTGAAGTAACAGCAGTAGTAAAAGTAAAGATAGTAGTAACAATAGCAGTAAATAGTAGGATTCGAGTGCGGTAGGCATAGGGATGGATGGACGGGCGTTGCATGGACAAGACAATTCACATAGCAATCATAACAAAGGGCAATTGCAGATAAATAAGATAAAGCATCCAAGTACTAGATAATCCTAGGCATGTGTTCCATATATAGTCATACGTGCTTGCAATGAGAACTTGCACAACATCTTTTGTCCCGCCAGCCCGTTTGCAGCGGGGCCTCAAGGGAACTACTGGCAATTAAGGTGCTCCTTTTAATAGAGCACCGGAGCAAAGCATTAACACTCCGTGAACACACGTGATCCTCACATCAAAGCCATTCCCTCCGGTTATCCTGATTTCTGTCACTTCGGGGCCATTGGTTCCGGACAACAACGTGTGTATACAACTTGTAGATAAGACCATAAACAATACTATCATAATGAATCAATAACACGTTCAGATCTCAAACCATGGCACTCGGGCCCTAGTGACAAGCATTAAGCATAGCAAGTCGCAACAAAGTCATAAAGCACTAATAAAAGATACTAGGCACCATGCCCTAACAATCTGATGCCATTACATGAACGATATCATCCAATCCCTACCATCCCCATAGCCTACAACGGGGGATTACTCACTCATAGATGAGGGAAACATGGATGGTCGATGGAGAAGCAATGGTGATGATGGTGGCGATGATCTCCTCCAATTCCCCATATAGGGGTGCGAACGAGTTTACAGTGCTGTTCGTGGAATCTGGTGGTGGCGGTGGAGCGGAACTCCTTCTAGAAAAATGTTGAACCCCTGGAGTTTTTAGGTCATAAGGCTTCTTATAGGCTAAGAGGGAGACCGAGGGGTGCCTGGGGGGCCCACACCATGCCCAGGCGCGGCCAAGCCCAGCCCGCGCCTGGGGGTGTGTGGCCAGGCCCTGGCCCTCCTCCGTCTCGTATTCTGGCTCCACGAGTCTTCTGGAAAATAGGCACTTTGGCTTTTGTCCCTCCAATTCCAAGAATATTCATTTTCTGACTTTCCTAGAACCAAAAACAGCAGAAAACAGGCAGCTGGCACTGTGGCTCTTGTTAATAGGTTAGTCCAAGAAATCATATGAAAAGTACTCCAAAGTGTGGACAAAACACAAGAAAGTGGATAAAACCAAGCATGGAACATCAAAAATTATAGATACATTTGCAATGTATCAACATCCCCAAGCTTAACTCCTGCTCGTCCTCGAGTAGGTAAGTGATAAAAAGAAAGAATAATTTTTGAGGTGACATGCACCATCAAAAACTTGATCAAAGTATTTGTAAAACATTCAAAGCTGGGATCATAGTATTTCAATCATAACATGAAAGACAAAGTTCTATCAATAAGACAAAGAAACTATGATGCAACATGAAAAGGCACAAACAAAAGATTCATGAATAACAATGCTTTGCAAGACGTTTGTTTGTTTCACATAAAGAAAACATAGCATAGTAGTATTCGGCTTGTCCCTCATAGAGTAGCAAATATAAATGCATAGGACACCTTCAAAGTTCATAAGGGTGACTAGATACAAATAGATTAAAACAAGCAATATCAAGGTATGCAGTAATCAACAAGTCTTGGGACAATGCACATAGAACTAAGAATGGCCACTATGCTCTCAAAGTAGGTGCATAAAGATAGAAGGTGGAGACTCAATATATAAGTGGAATAAGGGCCTTCATAGAAGGAAGTAGGGATTCAAGTCTCATAAAGAGCTTCCAAAAATTATGGTACTTAATAGCTTTTAGCTCTCATTGCCCCTATCATAAGCATCTTGAAGTGATTAAGGTTAAAGTGAACAAACTATGGTGTACATGCTTGACGAAGTATAAGTTAGAAATCTCACGTCCCTTGAATACGTGGCCGCTCCTCATGCTACTCAAGTTTAGTTACTAGTAAGTTCTTGTCATCGTAAGTACATGTGTATCATAGAGAACCGCCAACGGGGTACCCCTTGCCCGATGATACGGAAGAATCCCCATATCAAAATGACAAGGCAAGCAGACAACGAGCATCTCAGCAATCTTCTTATTTACCATGGGAATATGGTGCTTTTTTCTCTCTTTCCTCTTTTCATAATCGTTTTTTTCTTTTTCTCTTTTTTCTCAATATAGGACTCTCTTTTTTTATAATAAGAATGCTTCATAGACAGCTCATTATGGTTACACTGCAGGTTTCCACCATGTCAGCATGGATTAGACCAGCAGCCCAGGCATTTCTCTAACACATATACATAACTCCATGGACTTACAAGCTCCCCTTTCATTTCACACCGACGACATCCATAGACAAAAGAGCATGATATAACCTAGGTAGAAAGTACCAGTGCAATGTTGAAAGCGTTCCCCATGACAACATGGTTCTGCTAATTCCCAACAAATAAGTGCAAGCATATACAACATAGACGACACAATGGTTCAAGTTTATTAAGGGCAAGAAAAATAATGTGTGCCATCAAGTTCGTGAGAGCTTTAATCACTACTTTTCTCATAACAAGTTTAATTTGGAAGGTAAACAAAAACATGAATATACTTGGAATAGCATATGCTAATAGGTAGGTATGGTGGACTTTTTGGAATAACTTGGTTTAGGGAGTTGGATGCATGAGGAGAACTCATACTTGGTTGCGGAGGCTAGCAAAAGACTGGGAGCGACAAACTAAGAGAGCAATAATGGCCATAATCATGCAGAGCGACAAAACATCATTGATCAAAGCATAAAGTGATACTACAAGTTGAAAACTAAAGTATCATAAAGGCTATGGTGACTTGAGATAGTCATAACATGGTTTGAGCATGCGCCAAGTCAACCCAAATAAAGCATCAAAGGAGAATACGACTATACTATGCTTTAATATGCTAAAAGAACGCATGATTCATCCAAGGCACATTAAGCAATCTCAATTGTTTATGACAAGTCATGCTACAGAAAAGAATACCAAGAATAAAGCCAAAACAATATCAAGTATGGCATCACAAAGCATAGGCCACGGTCAAAAACAAGCTCTCTTTACCACTTAAGCATGAACTTTCCTACTCTTTTCCAAACCAAACCAAACTATTTGAATACCAATGTATGAAAGAGGAGGTCCAACCAATTTATTCAGCAAACTAAGAAAACGAAGCAAACGAAAAACCAAAACGAAAACGAAAAAGAAGACGCTCCAAGAACAACACAACTGTGCATGAAACAATAAAAATGAAGCGTTTGGAAGAAACCTGGGATTTTTATTGATGAAGAGGGGGATGCCTTGGGAATCCCCAAGTTTTGACGCTTGTACTTCTTGGATATTTCTTGGGGTGACACGCGTGGCAACCCAAAGCTTGAGCTTTAGTCCATCCTTCATCTCATTACTCATTCCTTCCATACACCTGAAATTTTTCCTTCATACACAATCTTTATTAGCAACATTAGTGCACTCAAGATAAATAAGTCTTAAAGTTCAGTTATAACACCAAATAAACTTCCATTAGAACACTAGCTACTGTAGTACTTCCCTCAAAAATCTCAATTCTCCAAAAGAACTCCAAAAGGAACCAACAAGAAGCAAATGCAGAAAATGGCAGAAATCTGTCAAAACAGACTAGCAGGTAAAGACGAATTTTTTCGAATACCTTCTGTTGCTCAAATAAAAAAGTGTTGAACTAACGAAAGTTAGATAATAACCTGGGGCAGAAGCACAAAAATTCGCGCCTCAAAAAGAATTTCAGAGATTTTACAGGAATTTTTACGGTGAAGCACAGAAATCTGTTTCGGGACAGCAACTTTCCCAATCATTACTTCTCTCTCATTAGAGGTTACTCTTGGCTCAAAAAGCAAATAAAAAGGATAAGGAGCGGTTATTACTGAAGTAATAACTTACAAGACTCATCTAAAACTTTTGGGTTATCTCCCAATAAGTACTTTTCTTTAATTCCTTTAAGTTAGGCAAAAGCAAAAACTAAAATGGATAGAATAGAAGTCACCGGAGATAATCATAGTGAAAACATTGTTTTGTTCAATGAAATCCTTTTGTTAACAAGGTTGATCAGGTCTTGTTACCAAAACAATTCCATATGAGGCAAAACTTTGTATTCCACTAATGATTATGTTACCTCAACCTTGATAGCAATGGTCCCAATCATAATAGTTTCAAATTTTTCTCTTGGTATGGGACAATATATTTCTCCAACTTGAATGCCCTCATCATGTTCAATTGAATTCAAAACCATAAGTCCTATCAATCTTCTTGGGGAAATAGCCAGTATGTTCCTTGTCATTAACATTGAAGGTCACCTTCCCTTGATTACAATTAATAACATTTCCTGCAGTATTTAAGAAAAGGTCTCCCAAGAATAATAAACATATTATCATCTTTAGGCATAATAGTTTGAGAGGATGCTCATATAAGAAATATGAGTTTAAGTAAAAGAGAGCATCAAGAAGCAAATTCAAAACACATTTAAGTCTAACCCACTTCCTATGCATAGGAATCGTGTATGCAAATAAATTCACAAAGAACAAAGTGACAGGCATAGGAAGATAAAACAAGAGTGACTTCAAAACTTTCAGCACATAGAGAGGTGTTTCAATTCCATGAAAACTTCTACAACCATATTTTCCTATCTCATAATAATTTTCAGTAGCCTCATGAATAAACTCAACAATATAACTATCACATAAAGCATGCTTTTCATGATCTACAAGCACTAGAGCTTTATTATAAACATTTTCAAAAGAATCCTCAGGTTCATAACATTCATCCTCCTTTAGTAAGCATGGAGGACAATCAAATAATATAAGGGATAAAGAGTTACTCTCATTAGAAGGTAGGCATGGGTAGCTAATCCATTCTTCCTCCTTTTGTTCATTACTCTCCTCCTCTTTTTTATCTAATGAGATTTCAGGTTCATCAATTTCTTCTTCCATAGGATCCTGCAAGGCATTAGTCTCTTCCATTTGTGGAAAGCATCTATTAAAATATTCAAGAATATAGCCATTTTCATCCTTATAATTATCAAAGCAAAATTTAAGTATACCATAAACCTCATATTTGTAAGGTGAATCATCAATATTTTCAAGCAAACTAGCAAGTTCAAAAGCACCCTTCTAAGCAATAAATTCTTCAATTTGTTCCGCATCATAAAAGTCATAAATTCCTTTAGCATAAGAGGATATGGTATCATTATCATTATACTCACATTGAAAAGGGAGGTGTTTATACCTCTTTCTGCAAAAAGATTTATCACAGCAATAAGTAACATTATAAGTAGAGCACATGTTTCTAGCAATGGTATACAATCTATCAATTTGTTCCCATAAGTGTTTCCCTTTTTGTGACAAGCTTGTTCCTTATAATAATATTTTTGATCTTCTGTGAACCCACCTTGCCAATAAGCTTCAGTTTCAAAGAAACCAACCATTGACAACAAGCATGATAACGCAAGAAAATAATAGACCAACGAAAATAACAACTAGAGTAGGAACTACTTTTTTTGTATTTTTGATAAAGAAACAAGCAAACAAGGCGAAAATAAACCTATCTTGAACAATAGTGATTCCAAGTGGACTTGATAAATAAAGCTATGCTCCCCGGCAACGGCGCCAGAAAATAGTCTTGATGACCCACAAGTATAGGGGGTGTATCGCAGTATTTTCGAGGGAAGTGAAACCCAATTTATTGATTCGACACAAGGGGAGCCAAAGAATATTTATAAGCCTTAACAACTGAGTTGTCAATTCAGCTGCACCTGGAAACAATCTTGCTCACAGCAGTTTATCAGTAGCAACAGTTTTGTAGTAGGAATAGTGAAGTAACAGCAGTAGTAAAAGTAAAGACAGTAGTAACAATAGCAGTAAACAGTAGGATTCGAGTGCGGTAGGCATAGAGATGGATGGACGGGCGTTGCATGGACAAGACAATTCACATAGCAATCAAAACATAGGGCAATTGCAGATAAATAAGATAAAGCATCCAAGTACTAGATAATCCTAGGCATGTGTTCCATATATAGTCATACGTGCTCGCAATGAGAACTTGCACAACATCTTTTGTCCTGCCAGCCCGTTTATAGCGGGACCTCAAGGGAACTACTGGCAATTAAGGTGCTCCTTTTAATAGAGCACCGGAGCAAAGCATTAACACTCCGTGAACACACGTGATCCTCACATCAAAGCCATTCCCTCCGGTTATCCCGATTTCTGTCACTTTGGGGCCATTGGTTCCGGACAACAACGTGTGTATACAACTTGTAGATAAGACCATAAACAATACTATCATAATGAATCAATAACACGTTCAGATCTGAAATCATGGCACTCGGGCCCTAGTGACAAGCATTAAGCATAACAAGTCGCAACAAAGTCATAAAACACTAATAAAAGATACTAGGCACCATGCCCTAACAATCTGATGCCATTACATGAATGATCTCATCCAATCCCTACCATCCCCATAGCCTACAGCGGTGGATTACTCACTCATAGATGGAGGAAACATGGATGGTCGATGGAGAAGCGATGGTGATGATGGTGGCGATGATCTCCTCCAATTCCCCGTCCCGGCAGGGTGCCAGAACGGAGTTTCTGGTGCTGTTTCATGGAATCTGGTGGTGGCAGCGGAGCGGAACTCCTTCTAGAAAAACGTCGAACCCCCCGGAGTTTTTAGGTCAGAAGGCTTCTTATAGGCTAAGAGGGAGACCGAGGGGGTGCCTGGGGGGCCCACACCATGCCCTGGCGTGGCCAAGCCTTGCCCGCGCCTGGGGGGTGTGTGGCCAAGCCCTGGCCCTCCTCCGTCTCGTATTCTGGCTCCATGAGTCTTCTGGAAAAATAGGCACTTTGGCTTTTGTCCCGTCCAATTCTGAGAATATTCATTTTCTGACTTTCCTAGAACCATAAACAGCAGAAAACAGGCAGCTGGCACTGTGGCTCTTGTTAATAGGTTAGTCCAAGAAATCATATGAAAAGTACTCCAAAGTGTGGACAAAACACAAGAAAGTGGATAAAACCAAGCATGGAACATCAAAAATTATAGATATATTTGCAATGTATCAACCTCCAAGAGCTTTTTCCTAAAACTTTCAAAGCAACCTACAATTTACTTGTAGTAGTCCAAATTTTACCTAATTTCGATAAATCGACATAAAATCATTCAAGTGGGTAAAGTTAGCTAGGAAATTTGAGAACTGATAAAACATGGGAAATCGTAAGTGCATCGTGTTGTTCCACTATATATGTGTGAAAACTTGGCTTGTGGCATTCAGATCCATAGTCTTTGGACTTTCTTTAGGGGAAAGAACAATCTAGTCATGACTCGAAAAATTAAGAATGTTCTTTCCTAAGATAGTTGGAAACTCACACTGGCGGCATTGTCTACTACAAGAAGATGCACCTATATCTACCTCCAAAAAGACTTTTAAATCAAGAGGAATATATTGCACTTACTTGTAGCTAAAGTTTGGCCTAGTTTTGTTAAACTGGAAAGATTCAAAATCTTAGCAAGAAGTTGAATTTGTCGTTAAAAATCTCGTTGGATGGTTTCTCATATATTAATTGTGACCCCTCGATGGGTACCTTCAAAATCTTTTTCGTAAAACTTTCACAGTAACCTACAATTTACTTGTAGTAGTTCAAATTTGACCTAATTTTGATAAATTGACATAAGGTTATTCAAGTGGGCGAAGTTAGGTAGCGTGTTTGAGAATTCATAAAACACAGGAAATCATAAGTACAATATGTTGGTCCACTATATATATATGTGTGTGTGTGAAAACTTGGCTTCTGGCATTTAGATCGATATTCTTCGAACTTCCTTTACGAGAGAGAATAATCTTGACATCACTCAGAAAATTGAGAATGGTCTTTCCTGATAATTGGAAACTCACATCGACGACATCGTTTACTACAAGAAGATGCACCCATCTATCTCCGAAAAGACATTTAATTCAAGAGCAATCTATCACGCTTACATGTAGCTCAATTCTGACTTAATTTTGTTAAATTGTCAAGATGCAAAATCTTAGAAAGAAGTTGAACCTATCATCAAAGCTCATAGTGGTTTCTGATATATTAATTCACCCCTCCCCCTAAGGGTACCTCCAAAAGCTTTTTCATGAAACTTTCAAAGCAACCTACAATTTACTTGTAGTTCAAATTCGACCTAATATAATTTCGATAAATCGGGATAAAGGCATTCAAGTTGACAGAGTTAGATAGGAAGTTTGAAAGCACATAAAACATGGGTATCGTCAGTACAACATGTCGGTCCACTATATATATATATGTCTGAAAACCTAGATTGTGGCATTCAGATCCATATTCTTCGGACTTTCTTTACGAAAAATAACAACCTCGCTTGTCATCTCCCAGAAAATTGAGAATTGAATGTTCTTTCCTGATAGTTCGAAACTCACACCAATGACATTGTTTACTGTATATTGATTTTTTTCAATGAGTATACTATTTAATACTGTATATAGTTGGTCAAACTTTGTAACGTTTGACTTTGACTAAACATAATATGCTGAGTAATACTCCCTCCATTTAGAAATATAAGACGTTTTAGCTTTGTGAATCGAATGTATCTTGACGTCTTTTAGTGTATTGGTTTGTAGAGGTTCAGAGTGAACCTATACACTAAAAGGTGTCTAGATACATTCATTTTACAAAGCTAAAACGTCTTATATTTATGAACAGAGGGAGTATTAAATAAATGGAGTATAGGATAAGATTAGGAAAACAACATTTTTTTAGAACCCTCACAAGCTTTTTCTTAGCATCACAGATCTGAATATTACATTGACACTGATGATTAACCAAACTGCAAACAGAGCAAACCCAAACACATACGGAATAGTAGTAGTACAACTTAATGACTTCTAGGGGGACTCCACGGTCTTCTCAAGTGACTTGGCAGCATCCTCCGCGGGCAACTTGGCTGCATCCTCCGCGGTACCATCGCCAAGCAGGGACTCGTGGATGTTGAGCAGCACGCTACTGTGCGTGATGGTAACACCGGCCATCAGCTTGCTGTGATCCTCGTCGCGCATGACGTCGAGCATCACGTGCCTCAGGATGATGTGGATCTTCTTTCTCTCCTTCGTGGCTTGCCCGGCGAGCTCCAGCACCTCGGCGGTGAGGTACTCGAGAACGACCGCGAGGTAGATGGGAGCCCCGAAGCCTATGCGCTGGGAGTACCGACCCTCCTTGAGGTAGCGCCCGATCCGGCCGACGGGGAAATGCAGCCCGGCCTTGACGGACCTCGACACTTGCTTCTTCATGTGGCTTCCTGGTGTGAGACTGCGACTTGGAGTGGCCAAAGCAGGATTCAAAAGCCAGCGACATGTCTTCTTTTTCTCCACGGCCTTTGTCGCCGCCACCTGGGTCTTCTTCTTCTTCCCACGGGGAGCTCCGGTCTTCGGAGCCATAGCTGCAAAGTCTAAGAGGAAGAAAGGTTAATTGTGGAGGGCTGGTGAAGGTGCCCAAGTCCCTTGTATTGAAACTTTAACAGCGTCGTCTTTACTGTTTTACAAGTATGAATTTTAATAGGAGTACTACTAAAAGGCTGTGTGCATGTTTCCTTATTTCTTTCACTTTTTTGAAACATGGTCAGATGTGTCAGCATGAAAATTCATACAAAGAAGTTGTATCTTTCAAAACAATAGTCAGTTTTCAGTATGACTGCGTGGGTACAATAATTAGTACTATATGAATTTCTGCAAATTTACAAGAAATCTATCATGCACTTGTAGTTCAAAATTTACCTACTTTGGTTTTATTGACAAAATGTCATTTAATTATGCAAAATTAGCTAGAAGGCTTGAAAATTCATGAAGCTTGTTAACCATGAAACATACTCTATTTTGTGTGAAATTTAGTGTGTTGTGGCATTCAGAGCCATACTCTTTGCCTTTTCTTTAAAAAATAATTATATGTGGCACTTCTAAAATAATTTAACAAAATTCAATACATAAAAGTTGAAAAGTCCAATTAACAACATTAGTATGCCATGCCAAGATGCACCCCGTCTATCCGAAATCGAAACGACCTTTATCATTATTTAACTTGAAACCCAAGTATGTTAACACATCGCTGGTCATATTGTGAAGAAGTGTTTTTAAACCTTGTCAAAATTCATGTTTATCATTTATGGAAGAGGACACCATACATAAGTGCTTAACATTTTTTATTGTTTTCTTTACTTTTATTTAATTTATCCCAATAAACGGGACGAGTGATGCAGATATGACCTTGACATTGGTAACTTGGCTTAAAATGTGAACAATGTTGATACATGGTTATGACCACTAGTCATCAACCCGTGCATCCACACGTGTTCGAGCTTGAAATTTTGAGAATGCAACAGTAACTAAAATTTTAGTATTCCTTTTGAGGAGAAATCTCTCAATATTTTCATATTCTTCCATTGTTTGTTAGTTGTAGTTACATGATTTCTCCAAGGTTATCACAAAGCATGTAACTTTTTGAAATTTCACCTGTAGTGCACATATAAATTAGAGATGCTCAATTATTTTCCAGCATATTATAAAGTATACGGCCACACCTTCCGAGAGTATTATTTATGTCTCAGTTCCACATAATTTATCTTCGGCAGTTGATTCTATTTTTCCACTATAAATAAGATGGGATTACCTGGATGACAAAGTGAATGTAAGTTGACAATTATGATTTGTTCTATAAATTAATGTAGGATGAAATTTGCAACCATTCGTCATATTTGGAGTAATTACAGAGCAAGTTATGAAATAATATTTGCAATATATAATTACTATCACTATGAATGGTCGACTAGCAAATCAAAGAATGCCTTAACGGAATAAGGAGGATGGTCCAATTACTCCCATCCTTCAGAAATATAAGACATTTTAGCTTTGTAAAATGAATATATCTAGACGGCTTTTAGCATATATGTTAACTCCGAACCTCTATGAACCTATACACTAAAAGACGTCTAGATACATTCGATTCACAAAGCTAAAATATTTTTTATTTGTAGACGGGGGGGAGTACATGTTAACATATGTTCAAAATATTAGAGGCGCACAAATGAACAATGGAGGTATAAAAATAGATTTACTTTACCAATTAAAATCTAGCCTCTTGTGAACACCGCTAACTTCATCCGATGCAAGCCTAACTAATTTGAACCATTTATCAATTAATTAATCAGTAAGCGGATATCAGATACTGTAAAATTTCTTTTTTATAATCTATTTTATTGAGCATCTCAAATAGTATGCGCGTACCCGGTTAAGCCGCCTAATTTGTATGTGTACAGTAGTTTACTCATGGATTCCTCTTTCTTTTTATCACAATTATCGAACCTTGGTACACCTAGTTCGTCATGCGTATCTAATGGGTGCAAATTTATTATCTTAGAGCATTACACGAACTGTACCGTTATTACGCTTGTGATCGAGAAAATATTTATTCTATAGACGGTTAAACTTGTAGGACTGCTCCTGTGCCCAAAAGTAACTATCTCTCTGGTTACTTTCTAGCTAGCGGTAGAACTTAAATCACATAGTTAATTTTGGGTAATTACGACGTAAGCAGAAACCGCCCTATGTACATGTCTGATAAGCTGCAGATGTAGCGATGTAGCAGAACCTGATGTTATAACTAATATATGGAGATAACACTATGTTTAGATTATTTGGGTTTGGATAACACATACTCCCTCCGTTCAGAAATATAAGATATTTTAGCTTTGTGAATTGAATATATCTAGAGTATAGGTTCGTCGAGGTTCAGAGTGAACCTATAGACTAAAATGTGTCTAGATATATTCATTTCACAAAACTAAAATATCTTACATTTTTTAATAGAGGGAGTAGCTAATAGTCCCGGAACCAAAATTTGTTTGCTAAGAAAAGCAAATCCTTCGAAACTTCCCGGGGAATAAAATCTGACTTCTATATTGTTAACAATAATCATTTAAGACCTTTTTAACTAAGATCTTTGTTAACTGAAGTGAAGAGACGAATAACTAATGTAATGGAGGCATGCAGACGTATATGAGAGGGTGTCATTGTTATACAAAAGCATCATATGGGGGATAACTTACTGTTTTTTTCCTCAAATTCCTCTTCGATGATTTAATCTGATGTGTTCCATTCATATCATGGATATCTCTAAAGCTGTCAAGTCTATTCTCGTCCATACCTAGGAAGCAGCAGCCATGGAGTAAATCACCGCGGAGGTCACCTCGAATCAAACTTGGCAAAAGGAATAGACCTGTCAAAAACCAAACAATTGATTTCGTGCACCCGGCCGGCGAAAACGTGAAATACTTCTCAATCTGATTGGATAACCGTGTGCTTTTACTTGCAACAATATCCAATTTCACTTTACTTCAATTTGCAATAACCAAATTATTATGGTTGATTCAGTATCCAGAAAAACGAATGGACGACCATGCAAGCTAACGGAAGAGAGGAGGATCTCAACGGTTACAAATTTAAGCCCATATTTGATCGGTCAAGGTTAGTTTTTAATAGCTTTTACTGTTGGATTTGAATAAATATTTGAAGAGAAGCTTACCTAGCACTTTCTCAGAACGAATGGGTGGACTATATGCCACCGTGGGATAAAACCATTCGCAGCATGCAAACATGCAGTGCTGTGAAAAATTAATCAACGGGTGATTAAGCTAGCTAGATACTCTATCATGAGCTAAATCGTAAAGACATGCAGACATGCAGCTGATGAATCTGATCAACAGGAAAATAGCATGCACATACCGAGATGAGCGAGAGTATTTCCAAATCGATCTAGCAAGCTTGCCGCTGCTGCGGTGCATAGAGGCATGTGACTACAGGAAGACGTCGGCGCTTTTCCCATCATCATGTATCATACGCATTAAATTGGATGATTCTCATGGTCTGTTGAACGTATTGCTCGCCTCGGCCCGATGGTCGCAGATATTGCAAAAGCCGGATTTACCTGCACAGAGATCGGAACCACGGGAAAAAGGAGTCGTGCTCTAGGTCGTCACCTCGTCCTGCGGCCTGCGGGAGGATACGCGGAGGAGCAGGTTTGATCTAACGGCTCTAGATACATCAACAGTCAATTGGATGGATAAATATTCCTTAACTGCCAGGATTAACGTAGAGGCTTGTATGGTGCCTCCAATTAGTAAATATAAGATATAAGATATTGTGTAGCAAGTTTTTCAAAAGTTGTTCAAATCCATGTTTGTAGTTTTCGTCCAAACAAGCAAAAATATAAGAGGACATCATTTAAGTTTCAACTATGTATCATTACCAACCCCCCTCCCCCCCTCCCGCAAAAAAAATATGTATCATGACACACATTGAAATAAGTATTTTTATATAGTACTAACATGCGGTGGAAATTATATATATTTCGCTAGAATACAGTTAGTGCACTCTAAGCCAAATTATCCGGACGTACTTAATTACTAAAAACAAATCCTATCACTTGGAAATTGAAAAGAATTTTCTTAAAAGTTCGAAACTTTCATTGACAACATTATTTACCAAAGCCAAGATGCTTCCTAGAACGAGATATACTACACTGCCCGCCTCTTCTCTGGATGCCATTTAATTTTGCACTCGGGCACGCTTCTTTGGGGGGGAAGAGACCTCCTCGTCGTCGTTCTCGGCCTCCTCCCTGTCATCGTCCTTGGCCTCCTCCCTGTCATCGTCTTCGACCTCCTCCTCAAGGTCAACCTCAGACTCCTCCTCTTCCTTAGTCTCATCTTCCGTCTTATCGGAGTCGCTCCGCGTTGGTGGTGGTGTCCCTTCGAAAAACCGCTGCCAGTGGCTATCTTTTTCATCAGAGGAGTCAGACAGCAGCGACAGCCATGGCCCGTCGACTGAGTCTGGGCTTCCAGGTGGAGTTTCAGGGTATTTCCCATTTGTCAGGTCAATCGACGTGTTCTAGAGAGAGTTGTCATACGATATTTTGGAAGGAAATAGAGAGAGATCGAGTTCTAAGAAACGGTGGGTTGGGTGTTTTGGGTGAAAGTAGGGGTGCATACTGTTGCAATTTATAATGTCTATTTATAGTCGTTCTTGTGTTAATACCCTGAAAACTATCCTAAAATATCATAAATAGATTGTACCAGTCTCGTCCCATCAACAAAAAAAAGGATTATACCAGACTTGTCGATTCTTGATTTTTCTCGGCCCAAAGAATTCAGGAGACACCCTGTTTTATCCAAAAATTAAAAGAATCATGCAGATCGTGCTGAATTACTCGGTGTCTATTACTTCCTCTGTTAAAAATTAAGTTTCTATAGTAGTACATACTTATCTAGCTACAATACTACTAGTATACGTATACTCTTCACAAAGTTGCATATCAGACTAGAAGTATAATCATTTTGTGAAATCTTACACGGACAGGAATGAGAAATGGAGAGGATAGTGGATGGATGGTGAGAGGGGGCGAAGGAGAGAGAAAATCTACTACGTAATATTATGTGTACTAGTACCACGTGTCACGACCCATCATAATATGTGGTACTAACTTTTAGCCGAAGTTAGATAGGAACCATGATCAACTACAGTATGTGTGAAATCATAGGCTTGTGACATTCTGAACCATATTATTTGGACTTTCTTCACAAAAAAACATCACCGTCCTCACTGAGAAAATTGAATTTCTTTTTTTCCTAATTATTGGAAACTCCCACATGCAACAATGCTTACTATGCCAAGATGCACCCATCTATCTAACTATCGTGGGAACTCTATCAAATTGTAAACTATGATGTCAATATGGACTTGATGACCTTGGTCGTTCGGGTTGAAATAAACCCGACAATGTCCATACACATGGTAGGATAATATTGTGAAGCTATTTTTCTAAAACTTATCTAATCTCATGATTACAGTTTTCATGGCACGTGGTGCACAAGACATGATAGGACATCATGAGTAAATCTTTTGTTTTTTGTTTTTCGTTTATTCAATGTGATCAATGTTCAAAACGGGTTTAAAATTGCCTTCCCTCCCGATGTTTGGCCAATCTTTTGAATAACCTTCCCTCCCGATGTTTGGGAAGCAAGTGAAAATTTTGAAAACCGGAAAACTTTGAATTTTTGTGCCGCCAACGACCAAAGTGGTTTCCTTCCTATGTACTCCTCGTCTCTACTCCACACCAACGCGCGGCTGCCGAACACGTTAGAGACACAGAGCCTCCGTACCAAGGCACACGTGCGCAGCGCCACGCTGTGGACGAGGGGAGAGAGATCAGCCGGACCGGTGCACGAGGGGAAAGGGGAGGAGATATGGAGCATAGGGAAGGAGAGAGAAAACACACAATTTGTTTTGCGTGCATAGGTCCTGAAATTTACTACTAGTAGAGTGTACACTGTAAGGCCGCAGGAGTACCTCGTGTCAGAAACCCATCATAACTTTGCTCTAACATGGAACCGCCTTCAACTTCTCTTCGCTGCTGCCCTCTTCCCCTGCCAACGTTTTTTTCTCTCAGCATGTATAGCGCGTGGACATAAGTGACCATAAGTCTAAGCAAAGAAATATACTACTCCCGCATTGTGTAAAAAAGCACACCTTAATAAGGCTCAGATAGTAAACGTATGACATATCATCACTTTATAAAATTATAATTGGTAAAGCACAAAAAATTATAAATTTTATCGACATCTATAAAGTATGGGTGTATATTTGGTCCTTGTACTTTGTATCATCGTGTGTAGAAGTCAAAGATTATTAGGTACCTAACACTTGAAATTTTTGGTAACATGGTCTAGAGAAACGAGGGAGAAGATTTTAGTATGATGGAGAAGTGTGTTTTGAGGTTTGTGCATAGCATTCATTATGCTGAAGATTATCAGTAGAATCTTCTAGATGCTAGAATGAAAAAGAAGATCCAACGGCTGGAAATGTTGGGATTCATGATTCTTGATCCAGCGATCAATATTCAAAGTTATTCGTACACTATATAGTAGTTTGTAATAAAGACTATCAATAGAATCTTCAAGATGCTAGAATAGAAATAAAGATCCAACGACTGGAAATATTGGGATTCGCGAGTCTTGATCCAACGGTCAATATTCAAAGTTGTGTGTACACTATATATTGGTAAGATCATGTAGAAGTCAACGATTATTAGCTACTACTAAGTTGCACGTGATACTCAGATAGTAGACGTATGACATATCATCACTATATACAATTATAATTGGTAAAGCACAAAAAATTATAATTTTGACCACATCTATAAAGTATGGATGTACATTTGGTCCTTGTACTTTGTATCATCATATAGAAGTCAAAGATTATTAGCTACCTAACACATGAATTTTATTTGATAACATGTTCTAGAGAAACAAGGGAGAAGCTTCTAGTATGACAGAGAAGTGTGTTTTGAGGTTTGTGCATAACATTTATTATGCCGAAGACTATCAATAGAATCTTCTAGATGCTAGAATGGAAAAGAAGATCCAACGGCTAGAACTGCAGGGATTCGCGAGTCTTGATCCAATGGTCAACATTCAAAGTTATTCGTACACTATATAGTGGTAAGATAAGATAAGATAAGATACTAGTAAGTTGCACGTGCCCTGCACCTAAGGCTCAGATAATAGACGTCTAGCATATCATCACTATATAAAATTATAATAGGTAAAGTGGAAAAAATATAAATTTGATCAACATCTATAAAATATGGGTGTATATTTGGTTCTTCTACTTTGTATCATCATGTGTAGAAGTCAAAGATTATTAGCTACCTAACTCTTGAAATTTTTGGTAACATGGTCTAGAGAAATGAGGGAGAAGATTCTAGTATGATGGAGAAGTGTGTTTTGAGAGGTTTATGCATAGTGCATTTACTGTGTTCAAGACTATCAGTAGAATCTTCTAGATGCTAGAATGGAACAGAAGATCCAATGGCTAGAAATGTTCGTATTCGCGAGTCTCGATCCAATAGTCAATATTCAAAGTTATTCATACACTATATAGTGGTAAGATAAGATGTCTAAAAACATGGCTTGTGGCATTCAGATCCATTACTCTTTAGACTGTCTTTACAGAAAGGAACAATCTCGTGATCACTCGGAAAATTAAGAATGATATTTCCTGATATTTGGAAACTCACATCGATGATATTGTTTACTACAAGAAGATGCACCCGTCTACCTCCAAAAATACAATTAATTCAAGAGCAATCTATCGCATTTACTTGTAGCTCAAGTTTGATCTAATTTCGTTAAATTGTCAAGATGCAAAATCTTAGCAAGAAGTTGAACTTGTTGTAAAAACTATTGGTGGTGGTTTGTGATATATTAAATCAGCCCCTAATGGTTACCTCTAAAAAACGTAGAATTTTCAATGCAACCTACAATTTACTTGTAGTTCAAAATTCACCTAATTTCAATAAATCGACATAAAATCAATTTCAAGTGGGCAAAGTTAGCTATAGGAATAAGTTTGAAAACTCATAAAACATGGGAATCATAAGTACAACATGAGGGTCCACTATATATGTCTGAAAGCTTGGCTTGTGGTGTTCAGGTCCATATCCTTCGGACTTTGTTTACGAAAACGAACAATAATCTCATCATCACTCGGAAAATCGAGAATGTTCTTTCCTGATAGTTGGAAACTCACACCAGCGGTACTAATTACTACAATAAGATGCATCCATCTACCTCCAAAGACACATTTAATTAAAGAAAAATCTTTTGCGCTTACTTGTAGCTCAAGTTTGAGCGAATTTTTCGTTAAATTGTCAAGATGCAAAATCTTAATTAGAAATGAGTTAAAAACCTACTGTCAAAACTCTCGGTTGGTTTGCCATATATTAACTGAGCCCCCAATGGATACACCTCCAAAAGTTTTTTGTAATTCTTTAGAAGCAACCTACAATAATTTAGTTGTTGTAGTTCAAGTTTGACCAAATTTTGATAAATATAGGCATGAAGTCATTCAAGTGGGGCAAAGTTAATTAGCTATATACGGAGTTTGAAAACTCATAAAACATGGGAGTCGTAAGTAAAACATGGTGGTCCACTTAATATGTCTAAAAGCTTGGCTTATGGCATTGAGATCCATATTCTTCAGACTTTCTTTACATAAAAGAACCATCTCGTCATCACTCGGAAAACTAGGGATTTCTTTCCTCATAGTTAGAAACTCACACCGATGACATTGTTTACTAGAAGAAGATGCACCCATCTACCTACAAAAATACATTTAATTCAAGAGCAATCTATCACGCTTACTTGTAGCTCAAGTTTGATCTAATTTCGTTAAATTGACAAGAAGTCACTGAAGTGTGCAAAGTTTGCTAGGAATCTTGAAAAATCCTAGTACTAAAAACTTGGGCATTACGTATATGAAACCATTGGTCCAGTTTGTGTGATAATTGGGGTGGTTGCATTTTCTTTTAACTATGGTAGCTCTCGTAGGAGAGAGGTGCTTGAGAGTTAACACGGTCGATGGAAGTACAACTTAAATCAAGGACCTCATAAAAATGAAAATTGCATCCATGTCCATCCATGTAACACAATGACCCTAAAACTGAATAATGAAGTGTGTGTGTTTTGAGGTTTGCGCATACTAGAGTTGATAGTGCTAAAGACTATCAATAGAATTGTTCTCGATGCTAAGGGAAAATAGAAGATCTAACGGTTAGCAATGTTTGGATTTGCCAGTCTTGATCCAGCGGTCAATGTTCGAAGTTAATTCGTACACTATACAATGGTGGTATGGTATTGTAAGAGATAAGACAAGATAAAGATAAGATAAGAAGTACCGCGAATTGGCGATCTAATGGTTGGTCTCGTAGGAGCGAGGTGCTTGAGAGTTAAGACGGTTAGTGGAAGTACAAGTTACATCAAGGACCTCATAAAAAAATGACAATTGCATCCAAGTCCATGCATGCATTTAGCACAAGGACCCTGAAACTGAGCAATGAAGTGTGTGTTTTGAGGTTTGCGCATACTAGCGTCCATTGTGCTAAAGACTACCGGTAGAATGTTTCTAGATGCTAATAATGGAAAAGAAGATCCAACAGTTAGCAAAGTTTGGATTTGCCAGTCTTGATCCAATGGTCAATGTTCAAAGTTTGGATTTGCCAGTCTTGATCCAACGGTCAATGTTCAAAACAGGTTCAAAATTGCCTTCCCTCCTGATGTTTGGCTGATCTTTTGAATAAGCTTCCCTCCTGATGTTTGGAAGCAAGTGAAAATTTTGAAAACTAGAAAACTTCGAATTTTTGTGCCGCCAAGGACCAAAGTGGTTTCCTTCCTATGTACTCCTCGTCCCTACTCCACACCAACGTGCGGCAGACGAACACGCCAGAGACACAGAGCCGCTGTACCAAGGCATACGTGCGCAGCGCCACACTGTGGACGAGGGGAGAGAAATCAGCCGGACCGGTGCGCGAGGGGAAAGGGAAGTTGAGATGGAGCATAGGGAAGGAGAGAGAAAACACACAATTTGTTTTGCGTGCATAGGTCCTGAAATTTACTACTAGTAAAGTGTACATTATAAGGCCACAGGAGTACCTCGTGTCAGAAACCCATCATAACTTTGCTCTGACATGGAACCGCCTTCAACTTCTCTTCGCTGCTGCCCTCTTCCCCTGCCAACATTTTATTCTCTCAGCATGCACAATGCGTGGACAAAGGTGACCATATGTCTAAGCAAAGAAATATACTACTCCCGCATTGTGTAAAAAAGCACACCTTAATAAGGCTCAGATAATAAACATATGACATATCATCACTATATAAAATTATAATTGGTAAAGCACAAAAAATTATAAATTTGATCAACATCTATAAAGTATGGGTGTATATTTGGTCCTTGTACTTTGTATCATCATGTGTAGAAGTCAAAGATTATTAGCTACCTAACACTTGAAATTTTTGGTAACATGGTCTAGAGAAACAAGGGAGAAGATTCTAGTATGATGGAGAAGTGTGTTTTGAGGTTTGTGCATAGCATTCATTATGCTAAAGACTATCAGTAAAATCTTCTAAATGCTAGAATGGAAAAGAAGATCCAACGGCTGGAAATGTTGGGATTCACCAGTCTTGATCCAACAGTCAATATTCAAAGTTATTCATACACTATATAGTGGTTTGTAATGAAGACTATCAATAGAATCTTGAAGATGCTAGAATAGAAAAGAAGATCCAACAACTGGAAATGTTGGGATTCACGAGTCTTGATCCAATGGTCAATATTCAAAGTTGTTTGTACACTATATAGTGGTAAGATCATGTAGAAGTCAACGATTATTAGCAACTAGTAAGTTACACATGAGACTCAGATAGTAGACGTATGACATATCATCACTATATACAATTATAATGGGTAAAGCACAAAAAATTATAAATTTGATCAACATCTATAAAGTATGGGTGTACATTTGGTCCTTGTATTTTGTATCATCATGTAGAAGTCAAAGATTATTAGCTACCTAACACATGATTTTTTTGATAACATCGTCTAGAGAAACAAGGGAGAAGCTTCTAGTATGACGGAGAAGTGTGTTTTGAGGTATGTGCATAGCATTCATTATACCAAAGACTATCAATAGAGTCTTATAGATGCTAGAATGGAAAAGAAGATCCAACGGCTAGAAATGCAGGGATTCGTCAGTCTTGATCCAACGGTCAACATTCGAAGTTATTTGTACACTATATAGTGGTAAGATAAGATAAGGTAAGATAAGGTACTAGTAAGTTGCACGTGCCCTGACCATGAGGCTCAGATAATAGACGTCTGGCATACCATCACTATATAAAATTATAATAGGTAAAGTGGAAAAAAATATAAATTTGATAAACATCTATAAAGTATGGTTGTATATTTGGTTCTTCTACTTTGTATCATCATGTGTAGAAGTCAAAGATTATTAGCTACCTAACACTTGAAATTTTTGGTAACATGGTCTAGAGAAACGAGGGAGAAGATGCTAGTATGATGGAGAAGTGTGTTTTAAGAGGTTTATGCATAACGCATTCATTGTGTTCAAGACTATCAATAGAATCTTCTAGATGCTAGAATGGAAAAGAAGATCCAATGGCTGGAAATGTTCAGATTCGCGAGTCTCGATCCAACGGTCAATATTCAAAGTTAGTCGTACACTATTGATACGTCCATTTTGCATCACTATTCTATGTCATAATTTACTGTTATTCATTGATATATTTCATATTAAGAGATGATACTTATGTTATTTCATCTCTTTTTGCATGGTTGATGACTTTTGGAGCATGGACCGCTGCAGTCAGGATTTGATGGAAAAGGTGCTGTTTGGAGGCAAAATTCGCGAAGATCAGAAAATCGGGGAAAATACATGGAAAACCCTATTTTTCCATAAGACGAAGAAAGCCAGAAGGGGAAGTGGAGATGGGCCATAGGGGGCCCACACCACCCCTGGCGCGGGCCACCCCAGGTCGCGCCACCAGGTGGTGTGACCACCCTGGTCCACTCCAGCCTCTCCCCTTCGGTGTATATTATCCTCCAGAAACCCTAAGACTCGAGGAGCAATGATGGCCCAAAATATATCGAGCTCGTTGGGGAATCCCAAGAGGAAGGTATGATGAGAACAGCAGCAAGTTTTCCCTCAGTACGAAACCAAGGTTATCAATCCAGTAGGAGCAAGGAAACACCCCAAAGGTGTTGCTAGCTGAGACTTGGCAAGGCGCACTACCGGTGCTAGTAGCAACGTGGAGACCTCCACAACACAACCACAGAACTTTGCCCCCAACTTATGATGAGGTTGTCAATCTCACCGGTTTTGCTGAAAACAAAGGATTAAACGTATCGAATGGAAGGAAGTAATAGTTTGCAGAAAGTAAACACAAAGCAGTAAACAGTTGATTGTAGATTGAATGTAAAAGAAAGGACCGGGTTCCATAGTTCACTAGAGGTGGCTCTCCTTAAGATAGATAACATGCTGGGTGAACAAATTACAGCGGGGCAATTAACAAACATCGAGAAAGCATACAAGCATATACTAATCATCTTGACTCCTTTGAGATTTGATTGGGCATTACAACATTATACATAGACCGCCATCCAACTGCATCTATGACTAATAATCCACCTTCAGGTTATCATCCGAACCCACTCCACTATTAAGTTGCAAGCAACAGATTATTGCATTACGAATTGCGTGTAAAGTAAACAATACGATTGTTCTATGAACAAAGGATTATTGTTTTCTCCCTAGTAGCAACATCACATCTACTACCTTAGAGATTTCTGTCACTTCCCCAGATTACTAGAGGCATGAACCCACTATCGAGCATAAATACTAACTCTTGGAGTTGCTAGCATCTACTTGGCCAAGATAGCTACTAACAACAGAAAGCATGCAAGATCACAAATAACAAAGACATGATAGAATCAATAATCAATCTGAAATAGCATCTCAATATCCATCGGATCCCGCTAACACAAACATGCAGAATTACAAATAGATGATCTTGATCATGAACGGAGCTCACAAGATCTAAACATGATAAGACAAAGTAGTCATCTAGCTACTACATGGACCCATAGTCCAGAGATGAACTACTCACGCATCACACCAGAGGCTTGCATGATGATGAAGAAGGCCTCCAGGGTGAATTCCCCTCTCCGGCAGGGTGCCGGGAAGAGCTTCAGATCCCTCCCGATCTAGGGATGGAGATGACGGCGACTACAGACTCTTTCGTGGAATTTTGATCGAGTACTTAGGGTTTCCGTATCAGAGGCAATATATAGGCGGAAGGAGAGGACGAGGGTGCACAGGCGGCGGACCACCCCAGCGGGCGAGCCTGCCAGCGTGGCAGTGGTGTGGCTGGGCCCCGATCCCTCTCCGTCTCGTGATACGGCTCAGTGTCCCTCGGTAAAATAATAACTTTGGCTTTTGTCCCGTCCAATTCCGAGAATATTCATTTTCTGACTTCCTGGAACCAAAAACAGCAGAAAACAGGCAGCTGGCACTATGGCTCTTGTTAATAGGTTAGTCCAAGAAATCATATGAAAAGTACTCCAAAGTGTGGACAAAACACAAGATAGTAGATAAAACCAAGCGTGGAACATCAAAAATTATAGAGACATTTACAATGTATCAAGCGACCACAGAAAGATTTCGCCGCCTCTGCGGAGCGGAAAACATCGAGAGAGAAAGATCTCTCCAGCAGACAGAATTCTGCCGGGCGAATTCCTTCCCAGAGAAGGAAGATCATCGCCATCAGCACCACCATCAAGCTGTACCTCATCGGGATCATCATCATCATCACCACCATTATCTCCACCAGCACCATCATCACCACCTCATACCACTGTAACAATTGGGTTAAATTTTGCATAGTTCTTAGGGGAAACTTTACCGGTATTGATTACTCCTTGTAGTTGATGCTATTGAGTGAACCATTGAATTATCGTTTATGTTCAGATTGTTACATATCATTATTTCATCTCTGATCATGATCCATATGATGTCTTGTGATTAGATCGTTTTGTTCTTGAGGACATGGGAGAAGTCATGTTGTTAGTAGTGGAATTGTGTTGACAAAGATTAAATAGTTTGATATTTAAGTAGTGGTGTACTTCTTCTAGTTGTGTCATGTGAACATCGACTACATGAAACTTCACCTATATGGGCCTAGGGGAATGCATTGTGTATTTGGTTACTAATCGTAGGGGTTGCCGGAGTGACAGAAACCTGAACCCCCGTTAGGAAACCTTTGCACAAGGGATGTCAGGGTCTTAGAGTTTAAAGCTGTGGTTAGGTTTCTACCTTAATTACTTTCTTGTACTTGCGGATGCTTGCAAGGGGTATAATCACAAGTATGTATTAGTCCTAGGAAGGTCGGTACATTAGCACAGGTTTACCCACACAACACTCAGCAAACTAAAGAAGATTAATCAACTATATGAAGCGAAAGCACTTGACGATATTCCCATGTGTCCTCGAGAACGTTTGGTCATCTTAAGTAATACAACCGGCTTGTCCTTTGATAAAGAAAGGATTGGGCCACTTGCTGCATTTATTCTTATTGTCTTTTGTTTACTCGTACTTTATTTACCTACATTATCAAAAAAAACCTAAAATCCGTTTGCTAAGTATTTATAGAGAATTCCTGCTCCTAGCCACTCGCCAACACCTTCTGCTCCTCATTGGGTTCGACACTCTTACTTATCGAAAATACTGCGATACACCCTCTATACTTGTGGGTCATCAAGACTATTTTCTGGCGCCGTTGCCAGGGAGTGAAGCGCTATTGGAGAGTGGAACTGGTAAAGGAAACTTCTACTGTGAGTATTGTTTACTTCTGTTAGTTGCTTTATTTCAATATGGATAATTCGCTGAGTTTCTTATTTCGTAATGCTACTACCACTGCTAAGGTAGTAGATGAACCACCACCTGCTGAGAATGATACTTTTCAAATACCTACAAGAATTATTGATTGTGTTATGGATAACTATTATGTTGGAGATGGAGCTGTCCATCCTAGTGATCATTTGCTATTTATACACGAATTATGCGGGTTGTTCAAGTGTGCAGGTATTACAACAGATCAAGTCAAGAAGAAGTTACTCTCATTATCACTGAAAGGAACAGCTGAGGAATGGTATAAGCTACTAAAGAATGGTCAAGCTCTTGAATGGTAGGAAATAGTACCTCTCTTTTATTCAAAGTTTTATCCTCCTAGTGAGATTCATAAAGATCGGAATCAAATATACAACTTTTGGCCTCTTGATGGAGAGAGTACAACTCAAGCTTGGGGGAGATGGAAGTTACTAATGCTCAAATGTCACATTCATGAGCTCCCCAACAATATTATTATCAATAACTTTTATGCAAGGATTTCTCTTCATGATAAGGATTTATTGGATGCCTCTTGTGCTGGATCATTTACACGCATGGAAGAAGAAGCTAAATGGGATCTTCTAGACCATATTCAAGACAATGCTGAAGCATGGGAGAATGACAAAGGAAGAAAGTCAGGTATAAATTATGATTATGAATGCATTGAATCTTTTATGGGAACTGATGACTTTCAAAATATTAAAAATGCTTATGGTCTTGACTCTCAAGCTATTGAAACTTATTTCAAGGCTTTTGCTTCCTATATTGAAGTTCCTAAAAATAAGTGGAATAAGTATCATGAACCATATAAAGATGTTGCTAAGTGTGTTCCTGCAAGAAATACTGAAGTTTATACTGCTAATCATGCTTTACCTGAACCTTACATTGAGAAAATACCTTTCCCGGTTAAAGTGAAGGAACATTCTATGATAGCTAGTATGGTTAATGAAAGTACAAATAAAGTTGTTGAACCTGATAAACAAATGGATGACGAACCTATAATAGCAAATGTGAAAGACTTTGTCACTAAATATGTAGAAGATGGACACACTATCCTCTGTAAGGATATCCCTAATATTGTTTCACAAAGTAGTGTTATGAGAGCTAGTGTTCCTGTGCTTTCTGTTAGGATAAGTGATCATTGCTACCATGGTTCTTGTGATAGTTATATCATTAAATTTATGCATGATACTGAAAGTTATTATGAGAGAGGGAAGACTGTTCTTATGCATCTCAATAATATCAAGTTTCCTCGTTTTATGCTGACAGGTTTTTATGTTGCACTTATTTTGCCTTCCTATGCTTGCAGCTTCTGGTTTCAACAATTTGTTTGTTTACAAAATTCCCTTGCATAGGAAGTGGGTTAGACTTAAACATGTGTATTTTTGCTTCTTAATGCTCTCTTTCACTTCAATTCATATTCTTATGTGAACATCTTTGAAATTAGCATGCCCATCTTAATGGCTATAAAGAAAGAGCTTTTTGGGAGACAACCCAATATATTCTTGCTTTCAGTTTGTTTTTGTTTATTTGAGTCTTGGAAGTTATTACTTCGGTAATGACCTCTCCTTATCCTTTTTGTTTGGTTTTTGTGTCAAGATCAACCTCTAATGAGAGAGAAGTAAGATTTGGGGAAGTTGTTGTCCCGAAACAGATTTTTGTGCTTCACCATAAAATTTGTGAGAGATCTCTGTATGTCGGATTGAGCTGTAATTTTTTGTGCTTATGCCCCAGGTTGTTATTTAACTTTCTTTAGTTTTTCACTTTTTTATTTGAGCAACAGAGGATGTTCAAAAAAATTGATCTTTACCTGCTGGTCTGTTTTGATAGATTTTGTCACTCTTGCATTTGCTTCTTTAATCGATTTCCTTTTTGAATTCTTTTTGGGTTTTTGGAAGAAGTTGCTACAGTATCTTATGATTTGATGAATTTCGGTTGAAATTGGACTTAAAAGGTTTATTACCTCGCCTACACTAATGTTGCCAATGAGAATTGTGTGAAGTTTTGTGTGAAAGAAATTTCCAGGTTATTGGAGAAAATGGTGTAATAAGAAAGTGAAAGGTTTCATGACTCGAGCAATATGAGTATGAAGATGAAGATATTGATGTTATTCAAGTGGTAACTCCAGAAAAATCTATCAAAGACCAAATTCAGAGACCTGCAGAGTCTGTTTTCGAATAGGTAATAGATCTGGTAAGAAAAGTTCTGCGAAAATTCTATCTAGTTGTATTTTTGGAGTTTCTATCCAACAAGGAAAGCTACGAAGTGAAAGAGGGACGGAAACAGAGCCAGGGTGGCTCACAACACCCCCTGGCGTGCCCCCCTGGCCGTGCCAGCAGGTGGTCTGGCTGCCCCGGACTCCGTCTCCGACCCATTTTCTCCCAGTACCTTCCTTTTGTTGTAAAACTTCGTAATATATAATCCCCCAGATCCCCTGAGGTTCGTATATCGTGTTCTCATCGTGTTTTTGTTTCGGTCTATTTTGTTCAGATGTCGTGCAAGGGTTCATCTTCAAAGGATTACGAGTTGCGACGCCGTCGCGAGCTCCATCACAATCTTGAGCAGAAGGCCTTCGTAGGATGGGTGGAAGAAGAAAGGATCGCAACTAGGCGTGAAGACATGGATCGAAACAGCAGGGAGGAAGTAAAGGACATGACAGCAGGCATGAAGGGGCTGATACCTCCAACTCTAGATCTCAGTTCCTGCCCTGCAGCAGTGGAAGCTCTACGAGTAACTGATGAGTTCTGCGACAAGTACCGAGTCTTGAGGAGGAAGGTGGATATGCTTCAAGAGGAGAATAACAGGCTTTGCAAGATACTAGAAGATTTCCTCGCGCCAATCGAGATAATACCACCACCACCGAAGGAGTAATTCGTCATCAGGTTTTGGCATCCCCTTGGTTTGTTCCAAGCTTGGGGGAGTGTCGCGGTATCACATCACTATCTCCTATCTTTTTACCTTTTTAGTAGTCATATCATGAATAGAGAAGTTATCATGTAGGATGGTTTGCATTATGGAAGTGTCCCCTCTCTCGTTAGATATCTATGTATCCCTTGGTGTGAGTTGCCGTTATGGAATACTAATAAGAGGTTCTATCATTTACTCTTTTGCATATCTTATATAAGTTTTCAATTCATGGTTATATGATTGATCTTATTGTTAGTATTGGTATCACTTTGGTATCATTGAGTTAATTTAGTTGGTTTTGGCAAACCTGGCTCGGTCAATAGCAACACTATTTTGAGAATTGAATGAAAAGGATAGAAGTACTCTTAAAGAAATATAATTTCATCATATTTCTTTCTTGATTTGCTCATAAGTTTAGTATTCTCTAGTTAAGATCTTTTGTGCTTCCAAGGAAGATTGCATGTTTGTTTTTATCACTTGTATGTTTGTTTCCTTCAATTCTTATGCTTGATACCCAGCCTTGCTAGCCAAAAACATGTACTGAGAGGGAATGCTTCTCGTGCATCCAATCCTTAAACCAAAACCTATGCCATTTGTGTCCACCATACCTACCTATTAGCACTATTGCTATTCCAAGTAAATTCTTGTTTTTATCTAACTTCCAAATTAAACTTGTTATGAGAAAATTAGTGATTAAAGCTCTCACAAACTTGATGGCACACTTTACTTTCTCGCATTTAATAAACTTGAACCATTGTGTCCATCTTTGTTGTGTATATGCTTGCGCTTTATAAGTTGAAGTTAGCAGAACCATGTATCATGGGGAACGCTTTCAACATTGCACTTATATTCCGTTGATATCATGATTCTTTTGCTTATGGATCCCGGCGGTGTGAAATAAAAGGGGAACTTGTAAGATCATGGAGTTTGTATGTGTGTTAGAGAAACACCTGGGCCGCGAGCCTAAGCCAGGCCTAATCATGGTGGAAACTTGCAGCATAACCATAATGAGCACTCTATGAAGCATCCTCAATAAAAACCTATGCAAATAGCAAATAAAAGGATCGTTGAGATGCTCATTGTCTACTTGCCTTGTCATTTTGATTATGGGATAGCTCCTGTATCATGTGCAAGGGGTACCCCGTTGGCGGTTCTCTATGATACATATGTATTTACAATGACAAGAGCTTACTTGTGACTGAAGTTGAGTAGCATGAGGTTCGGTACTCGTAAGTAAGGGGCATGAGATTTCAACTTATAACTTGTCAAGCATATCCTCTTAGTTGTGTCACTTTAACCTTAATCACCTAAAGATGCCTATGATAGGGGCAATGAGAGCTGAAAGCTAGTAAGTACCATAATTTTTGGAAGCTCTTTATGAAACTTGAAATCCCTCCTTCCCTTTGCAAAGGGCCTTTCTTTTACTTTTTAGTTGAGTCAGTAAACATATTCTCTTCTATCTCAGCAAGTATTTTGAGTTGTTGTGTTTCATTCATTCATATGATGATTTATTCAATCATGTTTCTTATGTTCCTTGTTTTGCACATTGCTCTTACCTTGGTGTCTACTACTTTGAAAACTATCATTGAAAATCAGTTATTTGTGAACTCCAGCAAATGGTCAACTATTCTTTTACCAAGAGCTAAGTTTTCCATTACCAATTGTTATTTACTTTATGTATCTTTATTGTGTTTCCTTTACTTATTGCAAGTTAAGTTATATAATAGTGAGTTGTCTTCTATTATGATCTATGTATTGATGAATTTATGCTTCTTGTCCGTATTCTTTTATCGACTCTTCACTCCATAAACCTGAGGTCATGTTTATTGAGTTCAGTTTTGATTGGGGACAAGCGAAGTCTAAGCTTCGGGGGAGTTGATACGTCATACTTTACTGTTATTCATTGATATATTTCATATTAAGAGATGATACTTATGTTATTTCATCTGTTTTTGCATGGTTGATGACTTTTGGAGCATGGACCGCTGTAGTCAGGATTCTGATGGAAAAGGTGCTATTTGGAGGCAAAATTCGCGAAGATCAGAAAATGTGGGAAAATACATGGAAAATCCTATTTTTCGAGAAGACGAAGAAAGCCAGAAGGGGAAGTGGAGATGGGCCATAGGGGGCCCACACCACCCCCTGGCGCGGGCCACCCCAAGCCGCGCCACCAGGTGGTGTGGCCACCCTGGTCCACTCTAGCCTCTCCCCTCTAGCGTATATTATCCTCCCGAAACCCTAAGACTCGGGGAGCCACCACAGAAAGATTCTGTCGCCTCTGCGGGGCGGAAAACACCGAGAGAGAAAGATCTTTCCAACAGACAGAATTCTGCCAGGGGAATTCCTTCCCGGAGAGGGGAGATCGTCGCCATCAACACCACCATCAAGCTGGATGATGTCTACGCACTTCTATTCTTGTAGACAGTTGTTGGGCCTCCAAGTGCAGAGGTTTGTAGAACAGCAGTAAGTTTTCCCTTAAGTGGATCACCCAAGGTTTATCGAACTCATGGAGGAAGTGGTCAAAGGTATCCCCTCTCAAGAAGCCCTACAATCAAGATACAAGAAGTCTCTTGTGTCCCCATCACACACAATACACTTGTCAGGTGTATAGGTGCACTAGTTCGGCGAAGAGATAGTGAAATCCAAGTGGTATAGATAATTATAAGTGGTAACGGTGATAGAAAATAGCTTGATGGCGTGGAAAAGACTAAAGGCAAACTGAAATAAAGATAGAAGCAAGCAAACATGTAACAGATCTAATAGCAAACGGTGTTTCAGTGCTTAGAAACAAGGCCTAGGGATCATACTTTCAAGTGAACACTCTCATATAAATATATTCTTCTTTATGATACTACTCTTAACTACTCTCCGGTTGAACACTCTAATCGATGGTAGGGCTATAACAGCACACCTCAAAGTTCATCTTTCCCATCTAGACAACCCCACACTGTCACCTTGAGTACTAGATGAGTCCAACAAACACCACAATTTCATAAAGACAACCAACTCTAAATATAACTCATAACAAGTATTTGTAATCTCTAGCCTAAGTGTCACCATGGTGTGCACGCTGTCGCTTTCACACACATGGAGAGAGCATAGATCTATTAAAGCACTTGAGTAGCAAGGTAGATCTATAGATTACAAGCTCATGGTCTCAATAAGATCATGCATAGAGAGAGATGAACACATAGCTACCGGTAGAACCCTTAGCCTCGAGAGAGAACTACTCCCTCCTCATCATGGGAATCAGCAATGGTGATGGAGATGGTGGTGGAGATCGATGGAGATGGCTCAGCACTTCCTCGTCCAGTGGTCTTAACAGAGACTTTCTGTCCCCCGAATCTCCCCTTCGGTGGCGGTGGCGCTGCAGAACTTTTCGTGGCTGAAGGCTTGATGATTTAGGGTTTATGCATCGGGAGGCTTCTTATAGGTGAAGAGGCAAGGTCGGTGGGCGGCCAGCAGGCCCACACCACCTGGTGGTGTGGCCAGGGCTAGCCCGCGCCACCACATGGTGTGGCCGCCCTGTGGCCCCTCTCAAATCTCGTCTTACAGCTCAGATTAGTCTTCTGGTAAAATAGGAACTTTGGCTTTTATCCCGTCCAATTCCGAGAATATTCATTTTGTGACTTTCCTAGAACCAAAAACAACAGAAAACAGGCAACTGGCACTGTGGCTCTTGTTAATAGGTTAGTCCAAGAAATCATATGAAAAGTACTCCAAAGTGTGGACAAAACACAAGAAAGTGGATAAAACCAAGCATGGAACATCAAAAATTATAGATACATTTGCAATGTATCAACATCCCCAAGCTTAACTCCTGCTCGTCCTCGAGTAGGTAAGTGATAAAAAGAAAGAATAATTTTTGAGGTGACATGCACCATTAAAGACTTGATCAAAGTATTTGTAAAACATTCAAAGTTGGGATCATAGTACTTCAATCATAACATGAAAGACAAAGTTCTAGCAATAAGACAAAGAAACTATGATGCAACATGAAAAGGCACAAACAAAAGATTCATGAATAACAATGCTTTGCAAGACGTTTGTTTGTTTCACATAAAGAAAACATAGCATAATAGTATTCAATTTGTCCCTCATAGAGTAGCAAATATAAATGCATAGGACACCTTCAAAGGTCATAAGAGTGACTAGATACAAATAGTTTAAAACAAGCAATATCAAGGTATGCATCAATCAACAAGTCTTGGGACAATGCACATAGAACTAAGAATGGACACTATGCTTTCAAAGTAAGTGCATAAAGATAGAAGGTGGAGACTCAATATATAAGTGGAAGAAAGGCCTTCATAAAAGGAAGTAGGGATTCAAGTCTCATAAAGAGCTTCTGAAAATTATGGTACTTGTAGCTTTCAACTCTCATTGCCCCTATCATTAGCATCTTGAAGTGATTAAGGTTAAAGTGAACAAACTATGGAGTATATGCTTGACAAAGTATAAGTTGGAAATATCATGTCCCTTGAATACGAGGGCCGCTCCTCATGCTACTCAAGTTTAGTCACCGGTAAGTTCTTGTCATCGTAAGTACATGTGTATCATAGAGAACATAGCAGGTACCCCTTGCCCGATGATATGGAAGAATCCCCATATCAAAATGACAAGGCAAGCAGACAACGAGCATCTAAGCAATCTTCTTATTTACCATGGGAATATGGTGCTTTTTCCTCTCTTTCCTCTTTTCATAATCTCTTTTTTTCTTTTTCTCTTTTTTCTCAATATAGGACTCTTTTTTTATAAGAAGAATGCTTCATAGACAGCTTATTATGGTTACGGTGCAGGTTTCCACCATGTCAGCATGGATTAGACCAGCGGCCTAGGCGTTTCTCTAACACATATACATAACTCCATGGACTTACAAGCTCCCCTTTCATTTCACACCGACGACATCCATAGACAAAAGAGCACGATATCAACTAGGTACAAAGTACCCGTGCAATGTTGAAAGCGTTCCCCATGACATGACATGGTTACGCTAATCCCCAACAAATAAGTGCAAGCATATACAACATAGACGACACAATGGTTAAAGTTTATTAAGGGCAAGAAAAGTAAAGTGGGCCATCAAGTTCGTGAGAGCTTTAATTACTAGTTTTCTCATAACAAGTTTAATTCGGAAGGTAGATAAAAACATGAATATACTTGGAATAGCATATGCTAATAGGTAGGTATGGTGGACTCTTTGGAATAACTTGGTTTAAGGAGTTGGATGCATGAGTGGAACTCATACTTGGTTACGGAGGCAAGCAAAAGACTAGGAGCGACAAACTAAGAGAGCAATAATGGCCATAATCATGTAGAGCGACAAAACATCATTGATTAAAGCATAAAGTGATACTACAAGTTGAAAACTAAAGGATCATAAAGGCTATGGTGACTTTGGATAGTCATAACATGGTGTGAGCATGTGCCAAGTCAACCCAAATAAAGCATCAAAGGAGAATACCACAATTCTATGCTTTAATATGCTAAAACAACGCATGATCCTTCCAAGGAACATTAAGCAATCTCAATTGTTCATAACATGTCATTCTACAGCAAAGAATACTAAGCATAAAGCCAAAACAATATCAAGCATGGCATGACAAAGCATAGGCCACAGTCAAAAACAAGCTCTCTTTACCACTTAAGCATGAACTTTCCTACTCTTTTACAATCCAAACCAAACTATTTGAAAGCCAATGTATGAAAGAGGGGGTCCAACCAATTTATTCAGCAAACTAAGAAAACCGAGCAAATGAAAAACAAAAACAAAAACGAAAAAAAGATACTCCAAGAACAACACAACTGTGCATGAAACAATAAAAATGAAGTGTTTGGAAGAAACCAGGATTTTTATTGATGAAGAGGATGCCTTAGGAATCCCCAAGCTTTGACGCTTGTACTTCTTGGATATTTCTTGGGGTGACACGTGTGGCATCCCTAAGCTTCAGCTTTATTCCATCCTTCATCTCATTACTCATTCCTTCCATACACCTAAAATTTTTCCTTCATACAAAACTTCACACAATCTTTATTAGCAACATTAGTGCACTCAAGATAATAAGTCTTTAGGTTCAGTTCCAATACCAATAAAACTTCCATTAAAACACAAGCTACTGTAGCACTTCCCTCAAAAAGCTCAATTCCCAAAAATAACTCAAAAAGGAACCAACAAGAAGCAAATGCAGAAAATGGCAGAAATCTGTCAAAACAGACCAGTAGGTAAAGACGAATTTTTTCGAAGACCTTCTGTTCCTCAAATCGAAAAGTGTTGAACTAACAAAAGTTATATAACAACCTGGGGCAGAATCACAAAAATGCACGCCTCAAAAAGACGTTCAGAGACTTTACACAAATTTTTACGGTGAAGCACAGAAATCTGTTTCGGGACAGCAACTTTCCCAACCATTACCCCTCTCTCATTAGAGGTTACTCTTGGCACAAAAAGCAAATAAAAAGGATAAGGAGAGGTTATTACTGAAGTAGTAACTTCCAATACTCATCTAAAACTTTTGGGTTATCTCGCAATAAGTACTTTTCTTTAACGCCTTTAAGTTAGGCATGATAGTTTGAGAAGATGCTCACATAAGAAATATGAATTGAAGTAAAAGAGAGTATCAAGAAGAAAATTCAAAACACATTTAAGTCTAACCCACTTCCTATGCATAGGAATCTTGTAAAGAAGCAAGTCATGAAAGCACAAAGCAACAAGCATAGTAAAGAAAAACAAGTGCAACTTCAAGACTTTCAACATAAAGAGGGGAAACTTAATATTGTTGAGACACATAAAACCATGTTTCTCTCTCTCATAATAACTTTCAGTAGCATCATGAATAAAAGTAAAAATATAACTATCACAAGAAACATTCTTATCATGAGCCACATGTATAAAAGAATTAATACTCCCCACATAAACATAGTCATTCTTATTGATTGTAGTGGGAGCAAAATTAACAAAATAGCTATCATTATTATTTTCATCACCATAATCATCAAATGTAGGAGGCATATTGTAATCATAATTAATTTCCTCCTCAATAGTAGGTGGACTAAAAATATCATATTCATCATTGCAATCATCATATATTGTAGGTATAGCATCATCATAAGCAATAGAATAGATATCTTCCCAAGTGTGTTCATTTGTAAACATATCATCATTGGAAGGATCATGGATAGCACTAATAGTATAGCAATTATTAATATCATCATTTTCAGAATTGGTACCGAAGAGATTTTCAATATCAAAAGTAGTGTGCTTTTCCCAATCATGATCACTCTGTAGGTAATAGGCATAGGAACATCATCAAGTTCAGACTCATCAAAAACTATAATAGGAGCAACATGCTTCGGGGAAAATACGGTTTCCTCTCTCCTTTTACTCCTCCTTTTCTTCTTTTTCTTCTTCTCTTTAGGAGGTAGAGGCTTGAAAGGAAGCTTCCATATACCCTGGTTTATTGTTAGAGACAATAGAAGAAACTTTGGAGGATTCCTCCTTTTCATTAATACGACCAAAACACATATTAGTCATGTCATATTTTGGTAAGATCTCATCTTTTATAATTATTTGTATGTAAGTATTTGTGTGTCAATTATCAACACAATAAAGATGACAACCATGCATGACACTATTCATATCAAAAGCACCCATATCTACCAAAGAGGTTTTTCTTGATAACTCTTCACACCCCAAAAATAATGTAAGTTCATCATGCTGATTAGGAGTGATCATGTCATCACAATACAAACTTGCAGTACTCATTGGATTAGAAGGGCTATTATTATGGCCTGAGCATTGAAAATTGAAATGACCCACTTCAAAGCAAAGTTCACAAATAAAAGGATAGAGGGCACAAACTTTGTTACCAAGATCATTTAGAGCCCTATACCACGTTCTAGTTTTTTCATTCTTGTGGGTGATACAATATTCTTCTTCAATTTGATTATTCTCACAAGGTCTATGTATTCCACAAAAATTAACATGCTTATAAGAATTAGTACTTTCAGAGGTTTGAGCATGTTTATTGCTATCATTAATAACAATTTCATTTTCCATGCAAGTGTCTTTATAAGGCTCATGATACATGTCCCATTTTTCTTTAGGAGTATTAATATGAGAAGCAAAGGTTCTATAACAATCAACAAGAATTTGAGGATCAAGACCATATTTAGCACTAAGCCCTTGAAAATCAATAGTTTCAGCAAAAGACTTAATGCAATCATACTCATAGTTTATACCTGGTTCTTTACCTTTGTTGTTATCCCAATCTTCGGTATTGCTTTGAATTGTTTCAAGAAGATCCCCCTTAGCTTTGACCTCCTTACTTGTGAAGGATCCCTCTAAACAGGTATCTAGATAGTCCTTGTAATGTCCTGAAAGCCTTGCATAGAAATTATTAATAACAATATTACTGGGGAGCTCATGAATGGGACATTTGAGCATTAGTGACTTCAATCTCCCCCATGCTTGGGCAATACTTTCTCCATCATGAGGATGAAAATTATAAATGTAATTCCTATCTTTATGAATTTCATGAGGAGGATACAATTTAGAGTAAAAGAGAGATTCAAGTTCCTTCCACTCCAAATGATAAGGATCATCTAGTAGCTCATACCACTCCCTTGCTTTGCCCTTAAGTGAAATAGGGAATAGCTTCCTCTTAACTTGGTTCATTGAAATACTTGCACACTTGAAAAACTCGCATAATTCATGTATAAGGAGTAAATGATCACTAGGATGGACAGTTCCATCTCCAAAATAGCAGTTATTCATAACACATTCACCAATTTATATAGGTATTTTAAAAGGGATGCTTTCAGTATGTGGATTTAAAATATCACAAGTATCATCAGATTTACCACATATGGGAGATAAAGTATCATCAGAGCAAATTTTCTTCTTTAAAGCTGGGGAACTAAAAAGATCATTTTCATAAAAACTAACTTCCCCAAGCTTAGACGTTTCCATAGCATTAGTAACAAAGGTGTTCAAAAGATTCATACTAATAACATTGCTATTAGCATGCAAAGAAAGTTCCATGGGTTTTTTAATTTTCTTTTCAGACAATTCAAGTTCTATCTTAGGAAAAATACTAAAAAGCTCTCTAATTTTGTTGTTGTTTTCCATTAAGCCTAACTAGTGAAAACAAGAAACAAAAAGACAAAATTGCAGAATCTAAAGGAAATAACTTCGAGCACTCACACCGGAGGATGTGAGTACCTTTTACCTTACCTCCTCGGCAACGGCGCTAGAAAATAGGCGTTTGCCGTGGGAGGTTCTTCTTCTTTAATCCTCCGGTGTGAATACCTTTTACCTTACCTCCCCGGCAACGGCGCCATAAAATAGCTTGATGTCTACGCACTTCTATTCTTGTAGACAGTTGTTGGGCCTCCAAGTGCAGAGGTTTGTAGAACAGCAGCAAGTTTTCCCTTAAGTGGATCACCCAAGGTTTATCGAACTCAGGGAGGAAGTTATCAAAGGTATCCCCTATCAAGCAGCCCTGCAATCAAGATACAAGAAATCTCTTGTGTCCCCAACACACCCAATACACTTGTCAGGTGCATAGGTGCACTAGTTCGGCGAAGAGATAGTGAAATACAAGTGGTATAGATAATTATAAGTGGTAAAGGTGATAGAAAATAGCTTGATGGCGTGGAAAAGACTAAAGGAAAACTGAAATAAAGATAGAAGCAAGCAAACATGTAACAGATCTAATAGCAAACAGTGTTTCAGTGCTTAGAAACAAGGCCTAGGGATAATACTTTCACTAGCGAACACTCTCATATAAATATATTCTTCTTTATGATACTACTCTTAACTACTCTCCGGTTGAACACTCTAATCGATGGTAGGGCTATAACATTACACCTCAAAGTTCATCTTTCCCATCTAGAAAACCCCACACTGTCACCTTGAGTACTAGATGAGTCCAACAAACACCACAATTTCATAAAGACATCAAACTCCAAATATAACTCATAACAAGTATTTGTAATCTCTAGCCTAAGTGCCACCATGGTGTGCACGCAGTCACTTTCACACACATGGGGAGAGTAGAGATCTATTAAAGCACTTGAGTAGCAAGGTAGATCTATAGATTACAAGGTCATGATCTCAATAAGATCATGCATAGAGAGAGATGAACACATAGCTACCGGTAGAACCCTTAGCCTCGAGAGAGAACTACTCCCTCCTCATCATGGGAATAAGCAATGGTGATGGAGATGGTGGTGGAGATCGATGGAGATGGCTCCGGGGGCACTTCCTCGTCCCGGCAGGGTGCCGGAACAGAGACTTTCTGTCCCCCGAATCTCCCCTTCGGTGGCGGTGGCGCTGCAGAACTTTTCGTGGCTGAAGGCTTGATGATTTAGGGTTTATGCATCGGGAGGCTTCTTATAGGTGAAGAGGCAAGGTCGGTGGGCGGCCAGCAGGCCCACACCACCTGGTGGTGTGGCCAGGGCTAGCCCGCGCCACCACATGGTGTGGCCGCCCTGTGGCCCCTCTCCGTCTCGTCTTCTGGCTCCGTTAGTCTTCTGGTAAAATAGGAACTTTGGCTTTTATCCCGTCCAATTCCGAGAATATTCATTTTGTGACTTTCCTAGAACCAAAAACAACAGAAAACAGGCAACTGGCACTGTGGCTCTTGTTAATAGGTTAGTCCAAGAAATCATATGAAAAGTACTCCAAAGTGTGGACAAAACACAAGAAAGTGGATAAAACCAAGCATGGAACATCAAAAATTATAGATACATTTGCAATGTATCAACATCCCCAAGCTTAACTCCTGCTCGTCCTCGAGTAGGTAAGTGATAAAAAGAAAGAATAATTTTTGAGGTGACATGCACCATTAAAGACTTGATCAAAGTATTTGTAAAACATTCAAAGTTGGGATCATAGTACTTCAATCATAACATGAAAGACAAAGTTCTAGCAATAAGACAAAGAAACTATGATGCAACATGAAAAGGCACAAACAAAAGATTCATGAATAACAATGCTTTGCAAGACGTTTGTTTGTTTCACATAAAGAAAACATAGCATAATAGTATTCAATTTGTCCCTCATAGAGTAGCAAATATAAATGCATAGGACACCTTCAAAGGTCATAAGAGTGACTAGATACAAATAGTTTAAAACAAGCAATATCAAGGTATGCATCAATCAACAAGTCTTGGGACAATGCACATAGAACTAAGAATGGACACTATGCTTTCAAAGTAAGTGCATAAAGATAGAAGGTGGAGACTCAATATATAAGTGGAAGAAAGGCCTTCATAAAAGGAAGTAGGGATTCAAGTCTCATAAAGAGCTTCTGAAAATTATGGTACTTGTAGCTTTCAGCTCTCATTGCCCCTATCATTAGCATCTTGAAGTGATTAAGGTTAAAGTGAACAAACTATGGAGTATATGCTTGACAAAGTATAAGTTGGAAATATCATGTCCCTTGAATACGAGGGCCGCTCCTCATGCTACTCAAGTTTAGTCACCGGTAAGTTCTTGTCATCGTAAGTACATGTGTATCATAGAGAACCATGTGCAGGGTACCTTGCCCGATGATATGGAAGAATCCCCATATCAAAATGACAAGGCAAGCAGACAACGAGCATCTAAGCAATCTTCTTATTTACCATGGGAATATAGTGCTTTTTCCTCTCTTTCCTCTTTTCATAATCTCTTTTTTTCTTTTTCTCTTTTTTCTCAATATAGGACTCTTTTTTTATAAGAAGAATGCTTCATAGACAGCTTATTATGGTTACGGTGCAGGTTTCCACCATGTCAGCATGGATTAGACCAGCGGCCTAGGCGTTTCTCTAACACATATACATAACTCCATGGACTTACAAGCTCCCCTTTCATTTCACACCGACGACATCCATAGACAAAAGAGCACGATATCAACTAGGTACAAAGTACCCGTGCAATGTTGAAAGCGTTCCCCATGACAGCATGGTTCTGCTAATCCCCAACAAATAAGTGCAAGCATATACAACATAGACGACACAATGGTTAAAGTTTATTAAGGGCAAGAAAAGTAAAGTGGGCCATCAAGTTCGTGAGAGCTTTAATTACTAGTTTTCTCATAACAAGTTTAATTCGGAAGGTAGATAAAAACATGAATATACTTGGAATAGCATATGCTAATAGGTAGGTATGGTGGACTCTTTGGAATAACTTGGTTTAAGGAGTTGGATGCATGAGTGGAACTCATACTTGGTTACGGAGGCAAGCAAAAGACTAGGAGCGACAAACTAAGAGAGCAATAATGGCCATAATCATGCAGAGCGACAAAACATCATTGATTAAAGCATAAAGTGATACTACAAGTTGAAAACTAAAGGATCATAAAGGCTATGGTGACTTTGGATAGTCATAACATGGTGTGAGCATGTGCCAAGTCAACCCAAATAAAGCATCAAAGGAGAATACCACAATTCTATGCTTTAATATGCTAAAACAACGCATGATCCTTCCAAGGAACATTAAGCAATCTCAATTGTTCATAACATGTCATTCTACAGCAAAGAATACTAAGCATAAAGCCAAAACAATATCAAGCATGGCATGACAAAGCATAGGCCACAGTCAAAAACAAGCTCTCTTTACCACTTAAGCATGAACTTTCCTACTCTTTTACAATCCAAACCAAACTATTTGAAAGCCAATGTATGAAAGAGGGGGTCCAACCAATTTATTCAGCAAACTAAGAAAACCGAGCAAATGAAAAACAAAAACAAAAACGAAAAAAAGATACTCCAAGAACAACACAACTGTGCATGAAACAATAAAAATGAAGTGTTTGGAAGAAACCTGGGATTTTTATTGATGAAGGGGATGCCTTGGGAATCCCCAAGCTTTGACGCTTGTACTTCTTGGATATTTCTTGGGGTGACACGTGTGGCATCCCTAAGCTTCAGCTTTATTCCATCCTTCATCTCATTACTCATTCCTTCCATACACCTAAAATTTTTCCTTCATACAAAACTTCACACAATCTTTATTAGCAACATTAGTGCACTCAAGATAATAAGTCTTTAGGTTCAGTTCCAATACCAATAAAACTTCCATTAAAACACAAGCTACTGTAGCACTTCCCTCAAAAAGCTCAATTCCCAAAAATAACTCAAAAAGGAACCAACAAGAAGCAAATGCAGAAAATGGCAGAAATCTGTCAAAACAGACCAGTAGGTAAAGACGAATTTTTTCGAAGACCTTCTGTTCCTCAAATCGAAAAGTGTTGAACTAACAAAAGTTATATAACAACCTGGGGCAGAATCACAAAAATGCACGCCTCAAAAAGACGTTCAGAGACTTTACACAAATTTTTACGGTGAAGCACAGAAATCTGTTTCGGGACAGCAACTTTCCCAACCATTACCCCTCTCTCATTAGAGGTTACTCTTGGCACAAAAAGCAAATAAAAAGGATAAGGAGAGGTTATTACTGAAGTAGTAACTTCCAATACTCATCTAAAACTTTTGGGTTATCTCGCAATAAGTACTTTTCTTTAACGCCTTTAAGTTAGGCATGATAGTTTGAGAAGATGCTCACATAAGAAATATGAATTGAAGTAAAAGAGAGTATCAAGAAGAAAATTCAAAACACATTTAAGTCTAACCCACTTCCTATGCATAGGAATCTTGTAAAGAAGCAAGTCATGAAAGCACAAAGCAACAAGCATAGTAAAGAAAAACAAGTGCAACTTCAAGACTTTCAACATAAAGAGGGGAAACTTAATATTGTTGAGACACATAAAACCATGTTTCTCTCTCTCATAATAACTTTCAGTAGCATCATGAATAAAAGTAAAAATATAACTATCACAAGAAACATTCTTATCATGAGCCACATGTATAAAAGAATTAATACTCCCCACATAAACATAGTCATTCTTATTGATTGTAGTGGGAGCAAAATTAACAAAATAGCTATCATTATTATTTTCATCACCATAATCATAAAATGTAGGAGGCATATTGTAATCATAATTAATTTCCTCCTCAATAGTAGGTGGACTAAAAATATCATATTCATCATTGCAATCATCATATATTGTAGGTATAGCATCATCATAAGCAATAGAATAGATATCTTCCCAAGTGTGTTCATTTGTAAACATATCATCATTGGAAGGATCATGGATAGCACTAATAGTATAGCAATTATTAATATCATCATTTTCAGAATTGGTACCGAAGAGATTTTCAATATCAAAAGTAGTGTGCTTTTCCCAATCATGATCACTCTGTAGGTAATAGGCATAGGAACATCATCAAGTTCAGACTCATCAAAAACTATAATAGGAGCAACATGCTTAGGGGAAAATACTGTTTCCTCTCTCCTTTTACTCCTCCTTTTCTTCTTTTTCTTCTTCTCTTTAGGAGGTAGAGGCTTGAAAGGAAGCTTCCATATACCCTGGTTTATTGTTAGAGACAATAGAAGAAACTTTGGAGGATTCCTCCTTTTCATTAATAAGACCAAAACACATATTAGTCATGTCATATTTTGGTAAGATCTCATCTTTTATAATTATTTGTATGTAAGTATTTGTGTGTCAATTATCAACACAATAAAGATGACAACCATGCATGACACTATTCATATCAAAAGCACCCATATCTACCAAAGAGGTTTTTCTTGATAACTCTTCACACCCCAAAAATAATGTAAGTTCATCATGCTGATTAGGAGTGATCATGTCATCACAATACAAACTTGCAGTACTCATTGGATTAGAAGGGCTATTATTATGGCCTGAGCATTGAAAATTGAAATGACCCACTTCAAAGCAAAGTTCACAAATAAAAGGATAGAGGGCACAAACTTTGTTACCAAGATCATTTAGAGCCCTATACCACGTTCTAGTTTTTTCATTCTTGTGGGTGATACAATATTCTTCTTCAATTTGATTATTCTCACAAGGTCTATGTATTCCACAAAAATTAACATGCTTATAAGAATTAGTACTTTCAGAGGTTTGAGCATGTTTATTGCTATCATTAATAACAATTTCATTTTCCATGCAAGTGTCTTTATAAGGCTCATGATACATGTCCCATTTTTCTTTAGGAGTATTAATATGAGAAGCAAAGGTTCTATAACAATCAACAAGAATTTGAGGATCAAGACCATATTTAGCACTAAGCCCTTGAAAATCAATAGTTTCAGCAAAAGACTTAATGCAATCATACTCATAGTTTATACCTGGTTCTTTACCTTTGTTGTTATCCCAATCTTCGGTATTGCTTTGAATTGTTTCAAGAAGATCCCCCTTAGCTTTGACCTCCTTACTTGTGAAGGATCCCTCTAAACAGGTATCTAGATAGTCCTTGTAATGTCCTGAAAGCCTTGCATAGAAATTATTAATAACAATATTACTGGGGAGCTCATGAATGGGACATTTGAGCATTAGTGACTTCAATCTCCCCCATGCTTGGGCAATACTTTCTCCATCATGAGGATGAAAATTATAAATGTAATTCCTATCTTTATGAATTTCATGAGGAGGATACAATTTAGAGTAAAAGAGAGATTCAAGTTCCTTCCACTCCAAATGATAAGGATCATCTAGTAGCTCATACCACTCCCTTGCTTTGCCCTTAAGTGAAATAGGGAATAGCTTCCTCTTAACTTGGTTCATTGAAATACTTGCACACTTGAACAACTCGCATAATTCATGTATAAGGAGTAAATGATCACTAGGATGGACAGTTCCATCTCCAAAATAGCAGTTATTCATAACACATTCACCAATTTATATAGGTATTTTAAAAGGGATGCTTTCAGTATGTGGATTTAAAATATCACAAGTATCATCAGATTTACCACATATGGGAGATAAAGTATCATCAGAGCAAATTTTCTTCTTTAAAGCTGGGGAACTAAAAAGATCATTTTCATAAAAACTAACTTCCCCAAGCTTAGACGTTTCCATAGCATTAGTAACAAAGGTGTTCAAAAGATTCATACTAATAACATTGCTATTAGCATGCAAAGAAAGTTCCATGGGTTTTTTAATTTTCTTTTCAGACAATTCAAGTTCTATCTTAGGAAAAATACTAAAAAGCTCTCTAATTTTGTTGTTGTTTTCCATTAAGCCTAACTAGTGAAAACAAGAAACAAAAAGACAAAATTGCAGAATCTAAAGGAAATAACTTCAAGCACTCACACCGGAGGATGTGAGTACCTTTTACCTTACCTCCCCGGCAACGGCGCTAGAAAATAGGCGTTTGCCGTGGGAGGTTCTTCTTCTTTAATCCTCTGGTGTGAATACCTTTTACCTTACCTCCCCGGCAACGGCGCCATAAAATAGCTTGATGTCTACGCACTTCTATTCTTGTAGACAGTTGTTGGGCCTCCAAGTGTAGAGGTTTGTAGAACAGCAGCAAGTTTTCCCTTAAGTGGATCACCCAAGGTTTATCGAACTCAGGGAGGAAGTTATCAAAGGTATCCCCTATCAAGCAGCCCTGCAATCAAGATACAAGAAATCTCTTGTGTCCCCAACACACCCAATACACTTGTCAGGTGCATAGCTGCACTAGTTCGGCGAAGAGATAGTGAAATACAAGTGGTATAGATAATTATAAGTGGTAAAGGTGATAGAAAATAGCTTGATGGCGTGGAAAAGACTAAAGGAAAACTGAAATAAAGATAGAAGCAAGCAAACATGTAACAGATCTAATAGCAAACAGTGTTTCAGTGCTTAGAAACAAGGCCTAGGGATCATACTTTCACTAGTGAACACTCTCATATAAATATATTCTTCTTTATGATACTACTCTTAACTACTCTCCGGTTGAACACTCTAATCGATGGTAGGGCTATAACATCACACCTCAAAGTTCATCTTTCCCATCTAGAAAACCCCACACTGTCACCTTGAGTACTAGATGAGTCCAACAAACACCACAATTTCATAAAGACATCCAACTCCACATATAACTCATAACAAGTATTTGTAATCTCTAGCCTAAGTGCCACCATGGTGTGCACGTAGTCACTTTCACACACATGGGGAGAGTAGAGATCTATTAAAGCACTTGAGTAGCAAGGTAGATTTATAGATTACAAGGTCATGATCTCAATCATGCATAGAGAGAGATGAACACATAGCTACCGGTAGAACCCTTAGCCTCGAGAGAGAACTACTCCCTCCTCATCATGGGAATCAGCAATGGTGATGGAGATGGTGGTGGAGATCGATGGAGATGGCTCCGGGGGCACTTCCTCGTCCGGCAGGGTGCCGGAACAGAGACTTTCTGTCCCCCGAATCTCCCCTTCGGTGGCGGTGGCGCTGCAGAACTTTTCGTGGCTGGAGGCTTGATGATTTAGGGTTTATGCATCGGGAGGCTTCTTATAGGCGAAGAGGCAAGGTCGGTGGGAGGCCAGGGGGCCCACACCACCTGGTGGCACGGCCATGGCTAGCCCGCGCCACCACATGGTGTGGCCGCCCTATGGCCCCTCTCCGTCTCGTCTTCTGGCTCCGTGAGTCTTCCGGTAAATTAGGAACTTTGGCTTTTGTCCTGTCCAATTCCGAGAATATTCATTTTCTGACTTTCCTGGAACCAAAAACAACAGAAAACAGGCAACTGGCATTGTGGCTCATGTTAATAGGTTAGTCCAAGAAATCATATGAAAAGTACTCCAAAGTGTGGACAAAACACAAGAAAGTGGATAAAACCAAGCATGGAACATCAAAAATTATAGATACATTTGCAATGTATCACTGGACTTCATCGGGATCATCATCATCATCACCACCATCATCTCCACCATCACCATCATCACCACCTCATACTGCTGTAACAATTGGGTTGAATCTTGCATAGTTCTTAGGGGAAACTTTCCCGGTATTGATTACTCCTTGTAGTTGATGCTATTGAGTGAACCATTGAATTATCGTTTATGTTCAGATTGTTACATATCATTATTTCATCTCTGATCATGATCCATATGATGTCTTGTGAGTATTTCGTTCTGTTCTTGAGGACATGGGAGAAGTCATGTTGTTAGTAGTGGAATTGTGTTGAGAAAGATTCAATAGTTTGATATTTAAGTTGTGGTGTACTTCTTCTAGTGGTGTCACGTGAACGTCGACTACATGACACTTCACCTATATGGGCCTAGGGGAATGCATTGTGTATTTAGATACTAATCGTAGGGGTTGCCAGAGTGACAGAAACCTGAACCCCCGTTAGGAAACCTTTGCACAAGGGATGTCAGGGTCTTAGAGTTTAAAGTTGTGGTTAGGTTTCTACCTTAATTACTTTCTTGCACTTGCGGATGCTTGCAAGGGGTATAATCACAAGTATGTATTAGTCCTAGGAAGGTCGGTACATTAGCACGGGTTTACCCACACAACACTTAGCAAACTAAAGAAGATTAATCAACTATATGAAGCGAAAGCACTTGACGATATTCCCATGTGTCCTCGAGAACGTTTGGTCATCTTAAGTAATACAACCGGCTTGTCCTTTGCTAAAGAAAGGATTGGGCCACTTGCTGCATTTATTCTTATTGTCTTTTGTTTACTCGTACTTTATTTACCTGCATTATCAAAAACCCCTAAAATCCGTTTGCTAAGTATTCACAGAGAATTCCTGCTCCTAGCCACTCGCGAACACCTTCTGCTCCTTGTTGGGTTCGACACTCTTACTTATCGAAAATACTGCGATACACCCCCTATACTTATGGGTCATCAACTATATAGTGGTAAGATAAGATGTCTAAAAACATGGCTTGTGGCATTCAGATCTATTACTCTTCAGACTGTCTTTACAGAAAGGAACAATCTCGTCGTTACTCGCAAAATTAAGAATGATATTTCCTGATATTTGGAAACTCACATCGACGACATTTTTTACTACAAGAAGATGCACCCGTCTACCTCCGAAAAGACAATTAATTCAAGAGCAATCTATCGCATTTACTTATAGCTCAAGTTTGACCTAATTTTGTTAAATTGTCAAGATGCAGTTGAACTTGTTGTTAAAAGTATAGGTGGTGGTTTGTGATATATTAGATCAGCCCCCAATGGTTACCTCCAAAAAACATAAAAATTTCAATGCAACCTACAATTTACTTGTAGTTCAAAATTGACCAAATTTTAATAAATCGACATAAAATCAATTTCAAGTGGGCAAAGCTAGCTATAGGAATAAGTTTGAAAACTCATAAGACACGGGAATCATAAGTACAACATGAGGGTCCACTATATATGTCTAAAAGCTTTGCTTGTGGCGTTCAGGTCCATATCCTTTGGACTTTGTTTATGAAAATGAACAATAATCTCATCATCACTCGGAAAATTGAGAATGCTCTTTCCTAATAGTTGGAAACTCACACCGACGGTACTGATTAATACAAGAAGATGCATCCATCTACCTCCAAAGAGACATTTAATTAATGAAAAATCTATCACGCTTACTTGTAGCTCAAGTTTGAGCTAATTTTTCGTTAAATTGTCAAGATGCAAAATCTTAATTAGAAAGGAGTTAAAAACCTATTGTCAAAACTCTCGGTTGGTTTGTGATATATTAACTGAGCCCCCAATGGGTACACCTCCAAAAGTTTTTTGTAATTCTTTAGAAGCAACCTACAATAATTTATTTGTTGTAGTTCAAGTTTGACCAAATTTCGATAAATATAGGCATGAAGTCATTCAAGTGGGGCAAAGTTAATTAGCTATATAGGGAGTTTGAAAACTCATAAAACATGGGAATCGTAAGTAAAACACGTTGGTCCACTTAATATGCCTAAAAGCTTGGCTTATGGCATTGAGATCCATATTCTTCAGACTTTCTTTACATAAAAGAACCATCTCATCATGACTCGGAAAACTGAGGATTTTCTTTCCTCATAGTTAGAAACTCACACCAACTACATTGTTTACTAGAAGAAGATGCACCCATCTACCTATGAAAATACATTTAATTCAAGAGCAATCTACCGCGCTAACTTGTAGCTCAAGTTTGATCTAATTTCATTAAATCAACAAGAAGTCACTGAAGTGTGGAAAGTTTGCTAGGAAGCTTGAAAAATCCTAGTACTAAAAACTTGGGCATTACGTATAAGAAACCATTGGTCCAGTTTGTGTGATAATTAGGGTGGTTACATTTTCTTTTAACTATGGTAGGTCTCGTAGGAGAGAAGTGCTTGAGAATTAACACGATCGATGGAAGTACAACTTACATCAAGGACCTCATAAAAATGAAAATTGCATCCAAGTCCATCCATTTAACACAATGACCCTAAAACTGAATAATGAAGTGTGTGTGTTTTGAGGTTTGCGCATACTAGCGTTCATCGTGCTAACGGTTAGCAATGTTTGGATTTGCCAGTCTTGATCCAACAGTCAATGTTCAAAGTTAATCCGTACACTATACAATGGTGGTATGGTATTGTAAGAGATAAGACAAGATAAAGATAAGATAAGAAGTACTGCAAATGGCTGATCTAATGGTTGGTATCATAGGAGCGAGGTGCTCGAGAGTTAAGACGGTCAGTGGAAGTACAAGTTACATCAAGGACCTCATAAAAAATGAAAATTGCATCCAAGTCCATGCATGCATTTAGCACAAGGACCCTGAAACTAAGAAATGAAGTGTGTGTTCTGAGGTTTGCGCATACTAGCGTCCATTGTGCTAAAGACTACCGGTAGAATGTTTCTAGATGCTAATAATGGAAAAGAAGATCCAACGGTTAGCAAAGTTTGGATTTGCCAGTCTTGATCCAATGTTCAATGTTCAAAGTTTAGATTTGCCTGTCTTGATCCAACGGTCAATGTTCAAAACATGTTCAAAATTGCCTTCCCTCCCGATGTTTGGCTGATCTTTTGAATAAGCTTCCCTCCCGATGTTTGGGAAGCAAGTGAAAATTTCGAAAACCGAAAAACTTTGAATTTTTGTGCCGCCAAGGACTAAAGTGGTTTCCTTCCTATGTACTCCTCGTCCCTACTCCATACCAACGTGTGGCTGCCAAACATGCCAGAGACACAGAGCCGCCGTACCAAGGCACACATGTGCATCACCACGTTGTGGACGAGGGGAGAGAGATCAGCCGGACCGGTGTGCGAGGGGAAAGGGGAGGAGAGATGGATCATAGGGAAGGAGAGAGAAAACACACGATTTGTTTTGCGTGCATAGGTCCTGAAATTTACTACTAGTAGAGTGTACACTGTAAGGCCACAGGAGTACCTCGTGTCAGAAACCCATCATAACTTTGCTCTGACATGGAAACGCCTTCAACTTCTCTTCGCTGCTGCCCTCTTCCCATGCCAACGTTGTATTCTCTCAGCATGTACAGCGCGTGGACAGAGGTGACCATATGTCTAAGCAAAGAAATATACTACTCCCGCATTGTGTAAAAAATCACACCTTAATAAGGCTCAGATAGTAAAAGTATGACATATCATCACTATATAAAATTATAATTGGTAAAGCACAAAAAATTATAAATTTGATCAACATCTATAAAGTATGGGTGTATATTTGCTCCTTGTACTTTGTATCACCTTGTATAGAAGTCAAATATTATTAGCTACCTAACACTTGAAATTTTTGGTAACATGGTCCAGAGAAACAAGGGAGAAAATTCTAGTATGATGGAGAAGTGTGTTTTGAGGTTTGTACAGAGCATTCATTATGCTGAAGACTGTCAATAGAATCTTCTAGATGCTAGAATGGAAAAGAAGATCCAACGGCTGGAAATGTTGGGATTCATGAGTCTTGATCCAATGGTCAATATCAAAGTTATTCGTATACTATATAGTAGTAAGATAAGATAAGATAAGATATATCTATCTCTACTACTATAGTGAAGCAGTTTTGAATTGGATGCATAGCACCAATCCTGACTGTTGGGCTGTTGGATCCAATGGTTCAAAGAAGCTAGATTCGTGTTGAATAGTACCTAGAGCAAACTCCACCATGCATGTCCTACAACCATCATGTCACCACCCCCAAAATACAACCTACTGTGCTTTGAAATTTTGGGGTTGGTGACATGATGGTTCTAGAACATGGTGGAGTTTTCTCTAGGTACTATTCAACATGAATCCAGCTTCTCTCAACCATTGAACCTAACATCCCAACAATCTGGATTGGTGCTATATATGGATCCAATTCAAAACTTCTCCATTATATTAGTAGATATAGATAAAAAGCACACCTTAATAAGGCCTACTATGTGGCATTCGTAAGGTTCACCTTATACATAGTAGAAACTATAAATTATCTTTAAGCCTAAGGTGCACCTCAAGATTGTTTGTTAACCATAGAGAATAGAAAAATCATTTCCCCTCTCTCCTTATTTCATGTGATCATTTTCAAAAGGGGTTCAAAATTTTCAAGAGGCAAAATCTTAGTAGCTAGAAGTCGAATAGTCTCAACTGATATATTAATTGACCGCTCGATGGGTACCCCCAAAAGCTTTTTACATAAAACTTTCAAACCAAGCTACAATTTATTGCTTGTAGTTCAAATTTGAACTTTTATTTCGATACATTGACATAAAGTCATTTAACAAGTGGATGGGGTCAGCTAGGAACCTTGAAAACTCATAAAACATAGGAATCATAAGTAAAACAAATTGGTTCACCTAGCTAATATGTCTAAAAGCTTGTCTTATGGCATTGAGATCCATATTCTTCGCACTTTCTTTACGGAAAAGAATCATCTCGTCATCACTCAGAAAACTAAGAATTTTCTTTCCTGATTGTTGGAAACTCACACCGACGACATTGTTTACTACAAGAAGATGCACAAATCTACCTCTGAAAAGACAATTAATTCAAGAGCAATCTATCACACTTACTTGTAGCTAAAGTTTGACTTAATTTCGTTAAATTGACAAGAAGTCACCGAAGTGCGGGAAGTTAGCTAGGAATCCTAGTACTAAAAACTTGGGTATTACGTATAAGAAACCGTGGTCCAGTTTGTCTGATAATTAGGGCGGTTGCATTTTCTTTTAAGCTTGGTAGGTCTCGTAGGAACGAGGTGCTTGAGAGTTAACACGGTCGGTGGAAGTACGTATAAGTTACATCAAGGACCTCATAAAGAATGAAAATTGCATCCAAGTCCATGCATGCATTTAGCACAAGGACCCTGAAACTGAGCAATGAAGTACTATAGTTTGAGGTTTGCGCATACTAGCGTTCATCGTGCTAAATACTATCAGTAGAATCTTTCTAGATGCTAAGAATGGAAAAGAAGATCCAACGGTTAGCAATGTTTGGATTTGCCAGTCTTGATCCAACTGTTAATGTTCAAAGTTAATCTCTACACTATATGTAGTGGTATGGTATTGTAAGAGATAAGAGACAAGATAAAGATAAGATAAGAAGTACTGCGAATGGCCAATCTAATGGTAGGTCTCGTAAGAGCAAGGTGCTTGAGAGTTAACACGGTAGGTGGAAGTACAAGTTACATTAAGGACCTCATAAAAAATGAAAATTGCATCCAACAAGTCCGTGCATTTAGCACAAGGACCCTTAAATCGAGTAATGAAGTACTATATGTTTTGAGGTTTGTGCATACTAATCTTCATCGTGCTAAATACTATCAATAGAATATTTCTAGATGCTAAGGATGGAAAAGAAGATCCAACGGTTAGCAATGTTTGGATTTACCAGTCTTGATCCAATGCTTAATGTTCAAATAAGTTAATCCCTACACTATGTAGTGGTGGTATGCATGGTATTGTAAGAGATAAGGGACAAGATAAAGGTAAGATAAGAAGTACTGCGAATGGTCCATCTAATGGTAGGTCTCGCAGGAGTGAGGTGCTTTGAGAGTTAACACGGTGGGTACAATTACAAGTTACATCAAGGACCTCATAAAAAATGAAAATTGCATCCAAGTCCATGCATTTAGCACAAGGATGACCCTGAAACTAAGCAATGAAGTGTGTGTTTTGAGCTAGAGGTTTACGCATACTAGCGGTCATCATGCTATAGACTATTAGTAGAATCTTTCTAGATGCTAAGAATGGAAAAGAAGATCGAACGGTTAGCAATGTTTGGATTTGCCAGTCTTGATCCAACGGTAAATGTTCAAAGTTAATCCATACACTATATGTAGTGCGTGGTATGGTACAGTATTGTAAGAGATAAGACAAGATAAAGATAAGATAATAAGAAGAACTACGAATGGCCGATCTAATGGTTGGTCTAGTAGGTGCGATGTGCTTGAGAGTGAACATGGTCGGTGGAAGTACAAGTTACATATCAAGGACCTCATAAAAAATGAAAATTGCATCCAAGTCCATGCATTTAGCACAAGGACCCTAAAACTGAGCAATGAAGTGTGTGTTTTGAGGTTTGCGCATACTAGCGTTCATCGTTCTCATCAAGACTATTAGTAGAATCTTTCTAGATGCTAGGAATGGAAAAGAAGATCCAACAGTTAGCAAAATGTTTGGATTTGCGAGTCTTGATCCAACTTGTCATCAAAACTCTTGTTGGGTGGTTTCTCATATATTAATTGTGACCCCTGATGGATACCTCCAAAAGCTTTTTTGTAGAACTCTCACAGTAACCTAGAATTTACTTATACTAGTTCAAATCTGACCTATTTTCGATAAATCAACATAAAGAGTTAGGTAGGCAGTTTTGAATTGGATCCATAGCACCAATCGTGACCATTGGGATGTTAGATCCAATGGTTCAGAGTAGTTGGATTCGTGTTGAATAGTATCTAGAGCAAACTCCACCATGTTCTAGATAGTTATTATTAATATACTTAATGTATGCATTTTTCTCTAACAAGACTATTGGTTAATAACAACTTAATGTTCGTTAAATCACATTTCATATAGTATATATGAGTGTGGCACGTGCATGTGTGTGTGTGCGTGTGAAAACTTTGAAAACTTTGGCTTGTGGCATTTATTTAGATCAGTATTCTTCGGACTTCCTTTACGGGAGAGAATGATCATGACATCACTCGGAAAATTGAGAATGTCCTTTCCTGGTAGTTGGAAACTCACACCGACGACATTGTTTACTACAAGAAGATTCACCCATCAACCTCTAAAAAGACATTTAATTCAAGAGCAGTCTATCATGCTTACTTGTAGCTCAAGTCTAACTTAATTTCATTAAATTGATGCAAAATCTTAGCAAGAAGTTGAACTCTACCTACATATCATCAAAACTTTTGGTGGTTTCCCATATATTAATTGACCCCTCCCCCCGATATATATGGGCACCTCTAAGAGAGATCTTTCGTCAAACTTTCAAAGCAACCTACAATTTACTTGTGGCAATTCACTTTGTAACTAATAATTTCGATAAATCGGCATAAAATCAATCAAGTGGGCGAAGTTAGCCTAGGAAGTTTGAGAAATCATAAAACATGGGAAATCGTAAGTACAACATGTTGGTCCACAATAAATGTCTAAAAACTTGCCTCGTGTGTCATTCAGATCCATGTTCTTCAGACTTGCTTTATGGGAAAGAACAATCTCGTCATCACACTCGGAAAATTGAGAATGTTCTTTCATGAGATAGTAGGAAACTCATAGTGATGGAATTGTTTACTACAACATGATGCACCTATAGACCTCTGAAAAGGCATTTAATTCAAGAGCAATCTATATCGCGCTTACTTGTAGCTCAAGTTTGACCTAATTTTGTTAAATTGTCAAGATGCAAAATCTATCTTAGAAAGAAGTAAAACCTATTGTACAAACTCTTGGTGTTTTGTGATATATTAATTGACCCCTCGATGGGTACCTCCAAAAGCTTTTTCGAAAAACTTTTAAAGCAACCTACAATTTTCTTAGACACGAGGTTAGTAAATTTCTAAGCTACGTATAGTAAGGGTGTGTGCAGTGTCTAGAAGTAGCTATGAAAACTACTTTTGGTCCAGCGTTTAGAACTGAAGTGGGTCCACACAACCATGCTAAAAAGAAAAATAGACTGTTATCCACTGAATAGTGGGCCCTCCCAATTGATTCTCTTAGACATAAGTCTAGCACTAGAATCACCTTGAAGAATCTTTTTGTTAGCACTACCCACTCCACCGTTAATATATATGTTTAAGACTTGACACCGTGCTTGCTTTGATGTCTAGGGCCAATGGGCTCACTACCATGGGGCCCCATTGTTATTAGTGGTCTAGTTATATCCTATAGCAGCCAAAGAATGTTAGCACTAACTCCTGTAGCTCTTCATTCTCGATGAAGCCTCGATGCTCGGCTTTGAAGGATGGTTACAAGGGCAATAGGTGCCTATGGTGACTTTGTCATGCTCAAGCCCCCTACCGGACAGTCTGAAGACACAATCTTTCGGAGGTGCTCGTAGGGGTAGGATGTGCGTTCATGCATTCATAGGGGTGAGTGTGTGCGTTTTGTAGTGGATTTTAGCAAAAATGAGAGAGATGGGCCTTCTGTTTGTATTAAGTTTTTCTCGGTTTTCCCAAAGTAATTGTAATGGTCACTGGTGTCTAGGGTCTATGGGCTCACTACCGGGGGCCACATTATTAGTGGTTCAATTACATCCCATAGCAGCCAACGAATGTGAGATCCAACCCCCTAGCACTTCCTTCGCCACGAAGCCTCAGCGCTCGACTTTGAAGGATGCTTATGAGGGTAGTGAGAGGCGACGTTCCAATCAATATATAGCGAGGTGCCTATGGTGACTTCGTCAAGCTCAAGCCCCGCAGGATCAGTCTCAAGATCCAGTCTTTCTGAAGTGCTCATAGGTGTAGGGTGTGCGTACCTGCATTCATAGGGGTGAGTGTGTGTATGCATTTGTGAGCGTTTACGTTTTGTAATGGGTTTTCACAAAAAGAGAGGGGGGCCTTTGGTTTATTTATTGAGTTTTGATCTATTTTCCAAAAGTACTCCATGTAATGCAAGTCAAACTAGGTGAGTGATGTTTGGGGGCCTATGGGCTCTCTAGCACGGGCCCAAGTTATTAGTGGTCGAGTTAAATCCAATACGGAGTAGTAGCCAGCGAATGTGAGGACCGGCTCCCCTACCTCTTCCTTCTCCACGAAGCCTCTGCGCTAGGCTTTGAAGGCGCGCTCTTTTTTCGAGCAATGTCGGCGGATTCAGTCATGCCGGTCCGGCGAACAACGGGGGATCTTGACGCGCAAGGCGGCCGGGTTAGGGTAAGTACGCCGGAGTTCATGGTCTCAGTTTATTTTCTCGAATTCAGCTTATGGGTTCTCTCCTTTTGGGGTTTTTCTCTATTCTGCCTGTCTCGATCGACGATATTTCCTGGATTCAGATGCCGGAACAGATGGTAGATGTGGAGTGGTACGGCATCGTTACCGATGCGGATCTCCGGCTCTGGTGCGACTGCGCCCTGGCGCCCCATCACCGCGTCGTGTTCGAGGGAACGAACTTCGGCCGCAGGTTCTTGGGTTGCAACTACGAATGTGAGCGCTGCGCGTTCGTCCACTGGGTAGATCTATCGCACTCACTTTCGCTGCAGCGCACGATGATGTCACTGTGGTTATAGCTCGAGATCCGCGATGACCTCGAAGAGGAGGAGCAGGAGCGCCATCAGATGCATGCCGAGGAGATGGCTGCAGAGTTAAGGGATGTCTCCAACTCACTGCACTCAGTCGTAAATAGGATAGATGCTCTTAGATTTGGGTAATTAGAGCTGGACATTAGGTTCTTAACCAAGTATGGTCTGCAATCTAGATATTTAGCATGCTCACCTTTTGGTGGCTGGCTGTAGATTGCACTAATAATTAAGTAATCCACTTTTGTTTACTAGTACTCACCATCTCATAGTACTGCCACGTTAAATTACACTAGGTTAATTAATATGGGAGTAGTTGACAGTTTGCTTACAGCCCTTCTGGAGTTTGTGGTTACTACTAATTGATCTGGTTTATGTGTTACAACTATCTCTATCTATATACGAGTATCACTATATTTTTTGCACATTTGTGCACCTCCCCTGTCGTGCACCTTCTTTACCCAGCAGCGTCCACCTTTCCATCGCATCAGTGCAATCTCCGGTGAGTCCACAACCATCCGGATAATTGTTTAGGTGATTGTGTTTGAAATAGTAGATCTATATGCCACATTAGGAAGCTGGGATCACCATGGATGTAGCCATGGAATTAGTTATAAGGTCCACTAAAAATAGGTAAGTATATGTTGCCAAGAAGAGTCTTTTGAGGATGGGAAGCTTTCCCCTGGCTTTATTTCAGAACGGTCCTCTGTTGAAAAATGCAGATATAATTTGTTGCATATCATTCATAAACAGATTGTTGTTTGCTAGTGTCCTGCATTGCTGAGTTCTTTAAATTATATTTTTCGTTAAAGGGAAACACGCCCAATCCTTGGCATCAGATTAATGCACATATCCTTCTTTGCATTGCGAAGTTGATGTATTCTTTCCTAAAATTTACTAGTTTTGCTGCATTTCATTTAGCATCATGCACATGTCCCACCCGTGGAGGAGGCATTATCGAGTGACAAGTGTTTTTGTGTATCCAGCTGCTTTGCTGGAATTTCAGTAACCTATGATTTGTCCCCGAAAACATTTTTTTCAATAAAGAGCGCTTTATTACTTAAAATGTCCCCTAAAATATACTGATCATTTTTGTTGCGTCATGATTTGTAGAAACAAAGTCATTCTGATCTGTTGCCACTTATTACTAAGGCTAGGACTGCTCATGTGCCAGCTAAGAAGGCAATCCCTGAAATATGGCCCTTTTCATGTCATGTCTGTTTCCCATGTTTGGGAAATATGCCTCTATGGTTCTTTGCCATTTGCGGTACCACTGTGGAGCTTGCACGATGTGTGCAGCTGAATTTGGATTGTGAAACGAGAATTTGGTTTATTTTTTTTGAAATGAGAATCTGGTTTAATTTTGGATTTGTTATCTGCAGTTTCCACCTTACTCATATTGCTCATGGTGTAATGGTGCTAGTCACTATAAGGATTTGACAATTGCCCGTATCCAAGAGATATAAAAAGCTGATAGACACATGATTCCGTGCCTTCAAGAGAAAGTGAAACACCGGGACGAACAGATTAGGCGCCTGAAGGAAGAAGTGTCCATATCCACTAAGCGGATAGCTGATTTGACTACATGATGGAATACATCAATTTCAGTTGCTCATGATGTTGTTATTGATTTTCATAAGTTCGTGGCTGACAACTTAGTTCCCGAGTTGCCTGATATGGATGGCGACGAGCTGATTTGCCAGGTGTACGACCAGATCTTGGAACAGGTGGGAATGCGAGCTGACAATCTTTTCAATTCGGCTCTAAAAGCAGATGAGACCTTGACAGAAATTCGAGATTCTCCACGCCCATACAGTCCTGATCCTACAAAAGATGAGGAAATTTGTAAACCATATTGACCGCTCTACTTTCATTTTTGAAGGGTTTGGGTCTCTTATGAGGATGACTGTTTGTTAAGTCAGGTACTATAACTGTTTTTTGCTCTGCTGGTGTGTGGTGTCCACGAATCTACATATTTGATGTACTATTATGACATATATTGGACCTGGCTTTATGTGACTATATTTGGCAACAACAGTCATCTTATTCGAACTTGCGGTGGCTTTTTTATCTTTTAATTTTTTTCTTCTGAGATCTGTTAATGGCGATGTTGATGCCAGTTGTGAGTGATTTATTAGCATGTTTCTGGTAGTAAACCAAAACTTGTAGTTGTAGATTGTGGAATTTTAGGTCGATGTTTGAACTCTAGATCTTGATGTCATAGAAAGGGCAGGCTTCTACCACCTAGAATATTTTACCCAGCAATTGATTGTATCACATAAATAAGTGCACAAACTTGATGTCTGTAGGCGGGAAACTGAGCAATGCAAGTGCACAAACATGTATCAGTCGTGTGGTTGCTACTATACAGTCAGGGTTTCCCCTAAAAAAGCGGGGTTCGCAAAAAAATAAAAAAAATAGTGGGCCGAAAGTTAGTTTCGAGTTCGAGGTAGCTCAGTCGTGTGCCCCTCGACCCCATCGTCATCTTCTCCACCTGGCCGCCCTCCCTCGACCGGACCATCCCCGCCGCTCCACCATTGAACACCACCACACCGCCGTTCGCTGGTATGTACGTCCCCAACGTCCAGCCATTACGGGCTTTCTGAAGGATAGAATGCATTTATTTTTGGGCATTGCAAGCTAAATAAGCTCGTGGCGTATACAGGAAATGGAATCGGTGTTGGCGGATTGCATTTGTTGTGTCAGCGGATGCTTGTAAAGCAGAGGTGGATGCTGAAGTAGCACCAGCGGATACATGTGAAGCGGATGCGGAGGCCGGTGCTTGTACTGCATCGGAGTCTTGGGCAGTGTTGAGTGATGCTTGAAAAGCGGTGGAGGCGTAGTCGAAATCCTCGTCGGCTGCTGCTGGAACAAATTCGGCTGTGTTGGCTGCCACTGCCAAAACGACGGATGCGTGGGATGCTAGGAATGCGTCAGCTTGTGGTCGTGCTTCTTCAGCATCAACGGCTGTGGCTCATCATTCATCAGCGGCGCCTGCTCCATCTGCTCAGAACTCATCGACCCCATTGTAAGTTCTGTGTTGGATTTTGTCTCTCTGACTTCCTCCCTCTTTTGTGTATTCTGCTCCAGGGTTTTTCTGGATGCAGTGGATATTAGTTTAAACTAGTAGTACTGGGAACATAAAAATCTATTTAATCACAAACTAGTGATCCGAATGGGATGAAACTTTCACAGGATTCAAACCTAGGCACCGATGATTTACTGATTTTTTTTTCAATATTTTCGAATAGTTTTACTTTTTAGTTCAAAATCTGAGCTACTGTCAAACGTTTGATCTAAGATGGAAGGTGGATCCTGGGGAAAGTCACCATGATACTTGGGTTCACCAAGTCACTGAAGCTGCACCCATTTTTTGTCCTCTTCTTTATGATAAAACCAGAAAATTCAGGTGGGGGCCTTTCTATCCTCCTCGGTGACCTAAAAAAATTGTTCATTCCCTTTGCCCAGTTTCGACATGCTAAAGAATTTTGTGGTGCTTTTGTACTACTCTGGTTGATTCCTTGTGATGTTTAGGTTTTTTTGTTGACAGACTCTGCTTTTTAGGTAGTTTTTCATGGGTGCAGTTTAGGAAATTTCGATGATAAATTTTCCTATCAAATTGTATGATGCATTGTGGTGTTTACTTAATTATTTTTTTAGGGTTGTGCATTATGTTGTTTACTTAATTCTTATGATGCACTTGTGTTATTTCTATCATCCTACCAGCTTCGGTGGAAGAACATATGCAACATTCGACGACTTGCCAGGCGATGTATTTGGTCAGATTCTTGTCAGGCTTCCTCCGCACCCATCCTGCATACTGAGGGCATCAGTCGCCCAAAAAATTTGGATGGACTTCATGGGAAGCAAAGATTTCAAAAGGCTAACCCTGTCACACAATAGAGGAATGTCGTTACTTGGGTTTTTCACCAACAGCTCCAAAGACGTTCAATTCTTAACAGATAATAATCTTGACCAATCCATCTTCCAGAAGCTGAGCAGGCTGGTGGAAGTACATAAAGCCTACAAACCATATGTACTCGGATGTTGCAATGGTAGGGTGCTACTTCATTATCCGCAAGGGTCTAACGTGATAAGGGCCTAGGATCCAATCAGTGGAAGTGAAACAATGATACCAGAACCACCAATTTGGTGGAGACGTGAGTATGATAGCGGTACAATTCTCTGTTCGAGAAATCATGGGCAATAGTCTTCACATTGTTGCAACAATTTCTAGGTTGTTTGGATAGTAAGCAGTGGTAACCAAGCACTGGTGCAGAGGTACTCATTAGAGTTAGGAAAATGGGAGGACTAGATTAAACCTGCTGACATTTTGGCTAAGATTGATCGCAGGCCATCAACTCTCATAGGGGACATTTTGTACTGGCCAACAATGAACTCCATATATATAATTTCCTTCAATAACATGACAACAAAACTGTGTTATATTGAGTGCCCCATGAGACACATGATATTTCCAGACACAATTTTGTCATTGCTAAGGGGCATAATGGAGATGTTGCCCTTGCGGTTATAAGAGACTTCAGTCTAAACACGTGGTTCAGTGCAAGATCATCAACAGGAAAATGGGAAGCTTGGGTGCCTCATATAAAGGTTGAGTTGGATACTCTCCTTGGCCTTGAGAAATCATGGGCATATGGTGGGAAAGATGCAGTAAGGTTACTCTACACATTTTAGGATAGAGAAATGGTGGTTATATGAGCGAAGGAGGGAGTATTCGAATTAAATCTCAGCAGCATGAAGTCTAAGAAGTTCAGATCTCGTAAACGTTGGTGTACTTTACATCCCTACATTATGACACATGGTTAGTGCAGTCATTCATATGCAACCCTTGCATTTTTGTACACTTATGATTTTGCTGATCATTTTGTTTATTTCCTTTAGCAACCAACGTGATTCAGAGTGCTAAATCAAAGAAACAAAAAGGAAGTCCTGTCAGCAACATAGCTAATTCAGACTGCAACATCAAGGAGATGAAAATAACACTCGGATGAACAAGCAAGGCTTGTTTGGGCAAGCATGTGTTTGCACAGTTTGTGTTATTTGTAGCTGCAGTCTAATATTTGTTTGTTTTGGTAGCTGATGGAACTGTGGCGCACCTTTGTTTGTGCTACAGTCACAGCGGCAGGGGCTGGAATATTAGAGTTGTCTATTCGTTTTGGAGGCCTATGTGTGTCTGATAAAACATTGTTTTATATGATGAAATGGTGTTCTCTATATAGTAGTGTATGCGTGATGAAATCTTGTTTTATTTGTTCTACATATACTTTAGTTGGTCTTTGTGTTTTGATAGTATGTTGTAGTAGGAGTATTTGTTTCACAGCAGGCTTTTTATTTGATCTGAATTAGTACTACCATTTAGTTAGTGCTTCATGTAGAAGAGTATGTGCCGACACCTAAATAATTAGTAGACCTTGGTTGCACACCATTTTTACATGCTTGAGTCAGAGCTACTTCAGACATTTGTTTGTTATTATGTTAAACAAACATTCTTATATCAGAGATCTACATTTTCATATGTGTGGTAGATAATCACTCTCCCTGACTTGGATCCCTGAAATAGAGGGAGAACAGCCTATTTTTTTAATTATTCTTTGGACAATCTCTTAATTCAAAATCACCGTCGACCGTCAAAACCTACCGCCTACCCCGTTTGAATCGGAGGCATTAGTTGATATGAGTCTCTCCTTAAATTCCTGACCAGATGGTGTTCGACCTACACAACCTTTTTCTAGTAATAAAAACTTGGCCGGCAGCCAAATTCAAAATCGTAATCGAGCGAGAAAATAACCCACCAACCCCAAAGCATTTCGCACCCCCTCTGTTTCAAAGATTTTCAGGCAAAATCACCCACTAAGGTAGTACCATTTTTATATTATTACATGGACGCTAGCCAAATTTAAAATCTGAGTCAAGCGGCAAAATTTACCGCCTATGCTATGTGAATGGAAGGTATCCAAGTTTCTGTGCAAAAAAATGTTTATGGATGATTAGTTGATGTGACTCTCGGCCTTGAATTTCTAGACAGATAGCGTACGGTCTACTACCTTTTTTCTATTACTAGGCTAGCCAAATTCAAAATCTCAATCGAGCGGCAAAATCACCCACCTACTAAGAATTTCCCGCCCCACCGTTTCAAAAACATTGAGCCAAAATATCCCACCGATCGGGGGAGTACCATTTTTCTATTATTATTATTAGATGGGCGCAAGCCAAATTCAGATTCTCGATCGAGCGGCAAAACCACATACCGACCTTGAAGCATTTCGCACCCTTCCGTTTCAAAAACTTTAGAATTTAAAATTCCAAATCTACCCATTGTTCAGACGACAAATGGGCATGCTAAAGTCGGTAGCTCGGGGCACGATCATAATTATTTTTTCTGCTCACCTCTATGGTCCCGATTCCCCTAGTTTTTCCTGCCGGCCCTCCCAAAAATCCCAAGCTCCTCTGTCCCCTCCACGACCACCGCGCGCACCGGCTTGACCTGCGGTCTCGTGCACCGCCGCGCAGCCGCTTCACCGACACTCACCCACCAAATCTAGGAGTTGCAGTGTTGTTCACCACGCCGATGGCGTCATCGACTGCCCAAGCTCTACTTCCTCACCGCCGAAAGCTACCCAACCATACCGGATCCGCTTCACCGGTGTCCACCGGGCGTGATCTAGTTCAAAGAGTTCCATGTCCACCGCTCCAGACCAGCTGCACGGTCGTCGCTGTTCACTGCACCGGATCTGCCTCAGTGACGCTCTCGTCCACCGCTTTCAAGCTGGCATCAACCGCCCAAAATCTGCTTCCCCGACGCCAACAGCCACCACAACCACAGCACCCTCGGTGACCTAGACGTCACTCGCACGGTACCGGCGATGCTTAGACGCCTCTCCAACCAAGCTTAACCAAATCTCCAACCCGTTTTTGTTTTGTCAATGGTATAGCAGGTTCAAGCTTGTCGCAATGAACTGCATTTTTATAATCATGCTAGTACATACAGGTCACTGGGCACACCTATTCTTCGTGCTAGTACATGCAAGGTCATTAGACATGTTGGTTTGCATTGCTGCTCTACAAATTTCAAGTCATGCACATGTCTGTTATTTTGTCATGCACATGTTCTTAGCTATTCCATACACAGGTAATTTCCTGCTACTGTGTAATTCTCGCAAAATCTGTAGTCAGTGGAAAATATTAGTGTGGATTTCCTGCTCCACAGTTGCTAAATCTATCTGGTTCGTCCTGAGATTAGTTCCTGCTATTATTTCCTCCTTGGCATCGTTCTGCTATCTTGTAGTAGCCGTTTAAACTCTTCGTACTAATTCGATTATAATTTTATTGTTGCCATAATGCCATCTAGTTCTTCGAAAGCTGCATCACTAACTATTTCCTTTTTCTTGCATAGAGAGCCCAAAATGGAACAATGAACATGTTGGTTTGCATAGCCTATTCTACAGGTTCACAAGGGATGCCATTACTTCCTTATCTAGTGTTGGTTCGTCCTGAGCAACGGCATAACTGTCCTCTACTATGTAGTTCACTCGTGGTTTGCATTCCTGCTCTAGAATTTCTCTTATGATGTCATTATAATTTCTATCTGGTTGATTTTTAGCTATGAAAGTAACTACATGCCATTGTGTAGCTCACCGCAAATTATGAGTCACCCAATGACTCTATGCATTCCAGGAGATGCCATTTCTTTCATATATATTTGCTGAAATTCTAAAAAACACTTTGTTTGATTGCTTATTTCATTCTAGGCACACTTATCTAATGCTTGTTTGTCCTGTTCTACAATTTCACGAGCGACGCCATTATATCTCGCATCTGGTTCTGGGTCTAGTTCGTCCTAAGTCACGACATAACTATCCTCTGCAATATATAGTTCATTCGTGGTTTGCATTTCTGCTCTACAGGTTCTCGTATGATGCGGTTATAATTTCTATCTGGCTCATTCTTCGTTATGACAGTAATTGCATGCCATTTTGTGGCTCAGTGCAAATTCCGAGTCACCCAACGTCTCTTGCATTTTAGGGTATAGAACTGTTTTCATATATATTTGTTCAAAATGACCTGGCTAGTTTATATCTGCTGAAATACTAAGCCACACACATATTTTTTGATTGCTCGTTTCACGGTAGTCACACTTGTTTAATATGTGCTTGCTTGTCATGTTTGTTTGACGTCTTGATCAATAATTGAACCATTGACCAGTTGTAAACTCCAGTTCATAGCTCCTGTCATATCAGTCGAATGAGTTTGTCTTATTTGATATATTAACTTGTTATTACTTAGTTTTAGACTGTAATTATTGCTAGCCCCACCAAAGAGGGGGCTGCAAGATCATGTCTCCTCGAATATAGGTGTCACACTCAGTAGAAGATGCAGGTGATCGATTGAGAAAGCAAATTGAGAACTCTGCTATCAACTTGACTGTCAACTAAAATACCGATTTTTTTTCCCTGAGTTGATAATATGTAATAATTTTAAGAAGTTTGCAGCTAATATAATATCTAGATAACTCGCGTAGGCCATGTAGGCATTTAGTTGATGTCGTCCACACATTGCGGTAGTCGTTACGGTAAATATGCCAGGTAGGTCGATTAGGGAACAATACCGTGTTGTATTCAGCCGACCACGAACAGTAAAAAATGCTGGATTATTATACACGTTTTATGATATTGGTATGGGCTTTAGAAATGACAAAACTGTAAAAGGCCCTAAACGTAACGGGCCAATGCACATGATGTGGTAACAGTCATATGAATGTAAATATAAATGTAACAGCCTAACTACAGGTAAAAGAACCGTAACTCAAGCATGTTAAACTTGTAACATGCCGTAAAAGAGTATGCCGTACAGAAACAACCCATTACAAAGAATAAAAAGAAACGCAAAATCACATAACAAGAATAAAGCAAAAACAGCGGGCCATAACGGTAAAAGACCGTAACAGCGAAGGATTTGTGAGCAAAGACGGGCCAAAACAATAGCGGGCTAAAACAGTAGCGGGCCACAATAGTAAAAGGCCAGAACAGTGACGTGCCTGAACAGTACGGGCCGAGAAATTCTCGGAAGAGGATAGTAAGAGGCCGATAAATTTACCAGGCTAGAACAGTAAAAAGCCTTTTGTGGGCCTGAACAACTAAAGACCAGAACAGTAACATGCCAGAATAGTAACTTGGCGCAGGCTGCTAATGGGCCGCACGGTGTTGTCCAGCATGGGCCTTCTGTAGGCCGAAATAGAATCAGGCCTGAAAGTTCACGGGCCACTGCTGGCTGCAATTTTTCGGCCCATTTCAAACAGTGCAGGACAAAACAGTAACATGTCATCTTCTTATTGGGCTCCCCTTATAGGCCGGCCCAGTTAGTATTTAGCAAGCCTTGGCTGGGCATGGCTTCTGCCACGGTTTCTATGGCCGTTAACGGCAGTAACCGGCCGCTAACGGAGGCTGCCACCTGACAGTTCGCATGACGTCAGCAGTCAGCGCAGCTGGCGAACAGATCTACGATGGAACAAGTTTTCGTGGCTGAAAGGTGCGATCCGCCACGGTCGGAAAAAAACCGTGGTTAATTCATTTGTGACGGGACTTTTACCACGAAGGTCATCCGTCGCGGAAGACTCTTTGGCCACGAAAAACGGGCCTTCAACCACGAAAATCGTCCGTTGTAAAAGCCAACTTTTCTTGTAGTGCTAAGTGCGATTTCAAAGAGTTCACAGGTGTATAATTTTTGTATACGCAAGTTTATGCATTATATTTCACTCCATGGAAATGGTAATCTCTTAAGATTTTCTTAGCACAACATTATCACGTATTAAGTGCGATTTCAAAGAGTTCAAAGGTGTATAATTTTTGTATACGCAAGTTTAAGTATTATATTTCACTCCATGAAAATAGTAATCTCTCAAGATTTTCTTAGCACAACATTATCACGTATTAAGTGCGATTTTAAAGAGTTCAAAGGTGTATAATTTTTGTATACGCAAGTTTATGCATTATATTTCACTCCATGGAAATGGTAATCTCTCAAGATTTTCTTAGCACAACAGTATCACGTATTAAATACGATTTCAAAGAGTTCAAATGTGTATAATTTTTGTATACACAAGTTTATGCATTATATTTCACTCCATGAAAATGTTAATCTCTCAAGATTTTCTTAGCACAATATTATCACGTATTAAGTGCGATTTTAAAGAGTTTAAAGGTGTATAATTTTTGTATACACAAGTTTATGCATTATATTTTACTCCATGAAAATGGTAATCTCTCAAGATTTTCTTAGCACAACATTATCACGTATTAAGTGTGATTTCAAAGAGTTCAAAGGTGTATAAACTTCGTATATGCAAGTTTATGCATTACATTCCATTCTACGAAAATGAGGAAGAAAATAATAATTTCTCAAAATTTTGTTAGCATGTCATTATCACGTATTAAGTGCGATTTAAAAGTGTTTAAAGGTTTATAATTTTCGCATATACAAGTTTGTGCATTACATTCCACTCTATAAAAATGATAATCTCTCAAGATTTTCTTAGCACGACATTATCACGTATTAAGTGCGATTTCAAAGAGTTCAAATGTGTATAATTTTTGTATACGCAAGTTTATGCATTATATTTTCACTTCATGGAAATGATAAATGATCAGGATTTTGTTAGCACAACATTATCATGTCCTAAGTGTGATTTAAAAGAGTTTAAAGGTGTATAATTTTCGTATATGCATTACATTTCACTCTATGAAAATGAAGCAACGACACAAGCGAGGGCGCGGGGCTGGCTCGGGGTCCCATCTTGCAACGTCAACCTGGGTAAGCTGTGGGTCTGGCGCTCACGTGGATAAGTTGTGGGTCCAGCGCTCACGTGGATCTGGATAAGTTGAGAGAGGTGTCCACTACGGGAATCGACTGAACGCGGCCCCACTTGTCAGCATGTAACAACAAGGGTACACTACGGGACTCGACAAAACGCGACCCTACTCGTCAGCACGTAACGGCGAGGGTCCACTGCGGGACCCGACTGAACATGGCCCCACTTGTCAGCACGTAACGACAAGGTTGACGGACGACGAGTTTAAGACCATGTGAGAGTTTCGTATAAGGAGATGGGCAAAAGTGAGGAAAAAATAAGCGGCCGAGGAAAACTGAGTACAACTAACGAACCGAGGGCACGAAAATAGAAATCCCTAGAATTAATGATGGCTAGATAATTTTTGTTGAACTTTTTTGGCTGGTTCATATTTGTCTCAACCCTCCGTGATCGATAATACCGATTTCTGAACTATGCAATAAAAGAACTGTACGTATCAATTGATGCAGAGACTGGGCTATGCTCCCGTTTCGAAAAAAGGGAAACACTCACTAGTCATGACAAATCTACAGCTACGATTAAGTGCGTGGAAAGAAAACCTTGCTTAAAAAACCTTGGTTATGCAAGTTTGTATGTGATACAGGAACCTACTTTTGCTTTTCATGAGAACATATTTGTAGCAACAGTTGCAACATGGAGTCAGTAAATCAGTTGTGGGAGCTGGTAGCCGCGCAAGAGCAAGTTGCCGGCGGCGACAACGACGGCTCATCGCCGGCCGTCCAGTCGCACGCCACCGCCAAACCGGGAGCCTACGGCGCACGGCGGTCAGATTTTACTAATGAAGGCGATAAGGCCAGTCGGTCTCACCATGTGATTGGTCATTGTTAAGCGTGACGGTGCCCTGTGAACGCTGGCAAAAGTTTAATCCAAAATGCATCAGTCACCGTCATCGATCCAGCCAGCGTGTCATCGCCCAACTGAACTGGGAAAAGTTGAAAAAAGGAATTATTAATGGGTCCAATAATTGTCATAGTAGCTAGGCAACCTCGTTCTTGAAGAAAAGGTGCAGTGATGGCTAGTGCAGGCACATTATGCCGTGAAGGCTACTACCACCCAACACAAATAATTAAATATATGCAAATAATTTCAATGATTTCTAATAAAAACATTATCTTATAGAAACATTAAAAATCAACGCTACGTTTACGTGTACATGAAAAGTTAAATTCTTAAAAAAGGAGAGATAAGACATGGTCAGAAACTGAATCTTCACAATTTTTAGAAGGTAGACTAAAAGGAAGGATCCTTTGCTACAACAATTGTGATCTGTCTCCAACAGGAACCCGTAAAAGGCACAAATTGGTTCATTTCCAATAGCAAATTGTATAACATCTAGAAAAAATTGTATAAGGAAGCTAGGAAACAGGAAAAGCAAAGTCAAGACTCAAGACCGGTCTGTTTGTAACAGCTAGGAAGAAACTTGGTCATATAATCCTTTCCAACATTTCCAGCAAAGAACATATGCTCCACAAAAGTTGGTACTGGATACTGAGGGCAAGATTATTCCAAAGAGTTGCTTTGGCCTTTGGGTTATTTGAAGGTATCTCCAAAATCCAGGTTCCAAACGTGAGAACCACAACAGGTGAACAGCATTAACAACTGAACAGAAGAAAGTTTGCAAGGGCTACTGGGAATACCTTAGCAACTACTAGAAAATGGAGATAGGTACAAACATATGATCTACCAGAAACCTCTGCATAAGGCAGCAGTACTTACAAGGCTAAAATACTCTTATCAAATTGTAAGCAAATTTCCAAAACAAGTTTGACCAAAATATTTAAACAGTAAAAAAGAAGACTAGTTAAACAATGGAAATACAAAATACATGAGAAAAGTAACTGGTAGGAACTCTAGCTCCTGGAAAATGGGAACACATATAGGTCAAGAATATACAGAAACCTCCGTTAAAACATTGCACATCAGACATGCAGTTTTGTTCTCCACATAGAACCAACAACTTTCTTCGGAGTTGGATTATCAGGGCCCCTGTCCCGCTCCCCAGAGGTGAAATAGAGCCACCCATCAAAGTAACCAGCTAAGGCTGTCTTGATCCGGAAAGGCATCCGACCAATGACCGACCATTTCTGCAAAATGACATAGCAAATGTTAAGCCATTTGGTCATGTCCCAGTATTATTCAGAGGAAAATATAATAACATAAATAACATGAACAAGAAAAATAATTTACACATAAGGTAGAGCATACCAATGTTTCCAAATCAAACAGGAAGACTTCACCAACAAGAATCATCTTTTTGGTGATAGGATGCTTCTCGGTAGTTCCACCGACAATAATTATGGAGTTATTAACAACGACCCATGCAAACTCTATGTGGGAATCTGGCTTTGGCATTGGAGATAGTTGCTTCCAATTTAGCTCCATTGTCTAGCATATACACATCACCATACACAACCTGTGAAATAATTGTGAATCCGACAGAATCATGCTTCTGGTATTAACTTTACCGACACACAGTGAATCAAGACTTAATCAGTCATTGCTAGAACAATAGGTTAAAATCCCAAATGCAATAAAACACATGTACTAGGTGCAGCAACTTTTCTGTTAGAGAAAAAACATAAAACATTAAAAAGGGGGAAGAGTCCCTCCTTTAGCTGTCCGTTGTTAGAGAGATGAGACTCTCCGTGAAATTAACGCGGATAATCTCGAATAAGGGTGGGCGGGTTCAGCAACTTGAACTCCTAGCACAGAGCTAGCACTCAGTTCTCGAGAGATAAAACATGAGAATTTAAAATGATGTGTGCTTTATACTGTAAGTTACTAAACATAGCCAAATGCATATCTGGTAAAAAAATGCCATGTACATTTAGTACTCTTACATATCAAGCCTAGATCTATATTGGAAAGCACATACATACCTCATGCCTCCTTGCACATCTGAATATGGGTGACCCTGGTTTAGGCATGAAGTCTCCTTCTTGACCACCAATTACAAAGAGTTTGTCATTAGCAACGACACATGCTCTGCCAAAATATTGAAGTAAGGAAATATTGATGTATTTGTTCGTCTAGAAAAATATTCTATGCATTATCCATGACTCAATAGATAGTTAAAGTAAGCAAGCATACCAGCTCAAAAAAAAAGTAAGCAAGCACACCCGACACCTATGTACATTCTTAGAAATAGAAAGAGGTGCCTATCAATTGGCAATGGCGATAAATGTATCACACTTGGCACACAAATCTACCTATGAGGTCCACCACGTGGTATGTGTATTTCAGGTCGCCACTCATTCTCCAATGCTTTGCCATCCTTCACAGCAAGGCTCCAGTGCTCCAATCCAGGTTCATGGCGGTCTTCTTTACCACCACCCATCACATGAAGCCGCCCACGCCAAAGTTGAGTAGCTGGTGCATACCTACAACATTTGATGGAGTAAGAACTGGAATCTTGATAATTATAATTATAGCAGAATATAGTGTATATATTTACCAATTCAGACATGGTATAGAAGTTAGAAAGATGAATTCCCTATTGGCCTCACACTGTACATATTTGGAGCTAATATAGCATGTGGTATACTAAAAGTAGATCTTTAAAGTTTATTACACACAATGCTAAATTTTATTTTCAGGCATCTGAACTGCTGAAGTAATCATCATCTCTACAGGCTACAACATAGCTGCAGTCAGGAGAGTGACAATGCGGTATTGAATAAGCTTCAACAGGAGTAATAAGTCTGACAAACTGTTAACAACACCCAGCTAAGAAGAAAGTAGTACAATTTGACTTGTCAGATTCATGAATGAATATCAGTTGTGACATTAGCATGACACCAAATTACAAATGAAAAAATGTGTTATCGCTATTGGATTATCCAATTGTTGTGTCTTGTGTGTGTGATAAATGAATAAGCAACGGCTGAGAAAATTAAAGCCAGAAGGAATATGTGGATATTGATAGCAACCAGGAAGAAACTTACAGCAGCACATATGCACCAATCATAATTCTCTTGAATCGATCATAATAGGCTAAAATGCATACCTAGGAACAGGCAACGGGGGCAATTCGCGCCACTCTCTTGTCTTTGTGTCTAGAACAAAATTACGTCTGATTGCTGGCCGACACTGTGGACCAAATTGTCCAGTCACTGCATAGATGTATCTCCCATCGGATGCCATTCCTAAATGTGAATTTGACATCTCCTTGGGCATATCAAACCTTTCAGTCCATGTGTTAGAGGTAAAATTGTACACATCCACATGAGAATGGACCTGAAATAGCATGAAGCAAATCAAAACATCAGAGGGAGGATTCCCCTATCAATTCAAGAAAATCATATGGCTAATTGATCTTACATCCTTAAAAATTAAATGATCAGGATCAACCAGAACAGGCATGCTAGGTGGGCGAGTGGGCAGCGTCTGCAATTAGCCAGTTCCTACTTAAACTCTTAGACACTGGCAGAAGTTTTCAGCAGAAGCATGGAGTAGATATCCAACTAATTTATTTTTCCAATTAATATTTACAATGTTAATCAGTCATTGGCAATAGCCTGCGCTACATTTCTATTACTCCAGAGTCCAGAGTAGGGCATAGAGGTGATATGAGCTTGTTCAGCCATATTTTTACACTGGCGCAAAAGCTTTTTTGTCTATTCTGTTAGCTAAGAAGAAGATCGTTGCCAAGTTAATTAATGCAAACCAACTTGTTCAGTTATATGATTTGCTCGCTTCATCCAAAATGTGGTACCGCTGAGCCTGATCATTTACCTTCGGAAGCTAGCAGTATAGATAATCATCCCAAGTGTAACATTCGACTAGGTAGCAATAAAGTTGATGATGACACGGAGAAAAAAAATTGTGGGAGGACAATGGGGATAAAATTCTGCACGAAGTGAGTGAGTTGAGTGTCCTCACATGGTCGAGGTTCTCGTAGCCGGCGACGACGTAGAGGAGGTCCCCGATCTGCACGGATGCCCCGTCGAGGCGGGGCACTGGCGCCGACGGCATCTCCTCCCAGTCCCATCGCGGCGCAAGTAGGTCCGCGTACGTCGCATTGAGGCTCCTCCCCACCAGCTTCCCATCGTTCCCCTTCACCTGCACTCCGGCCCAGAGAGGAAAGGGTTAAGGCAACGTCGATGAACAAGCACGCGGCATTGGGCGGGCGGGGTCGGGGTGGTTGAGACGTTAGTTACCTTCTTGCTGGTCGTGGTGGAGGAGACGAGGAAGTCAGCGACGAATGCGAGGGCAAGGAGGAGCGCGAGGGCGAGCGGCACGCCGAGGCGCAGGGGAAGGGGCTTGGTGGGGGAGGCCATCGTGGACTAGGCTTGGAACAGGGTGAGAGTCTAGGCGGCGGCATGGGCGAATTTCAAGGGAGAGGGTGGCACCGGCGCGGCTCTGCTTTTGGGAGAGGAGAAAATGGTGGGCGGCCGCCGGAGCCTGCGCGGGCGAGCCTGCGGTTTCGGGTTGTTCTTCCTGAACGATTTTTTTAAGGCAGTCGTGGGCCCTGGGCACATGAGGGACACTGGCCCAGGTGAGCCATTCTAGGGATCCAGTTAAATTTCATGCCATCAGCCCATCGAAGGCTAGAATTGTATGATCATAGAGATTTTGAAAAGGGGACCGCTGAGTGCCCCCGAGGGAAGTCTATGATCCCCCGGATGGAGAGAGCGACACGTGTCCTGCCCCAGGATCAAATCCCGTGTTGATCCAGCCCATCACGAACAGCCTTTGAGCCCTAACCTCTCGCATCCGTCCTCCTCCTCCCTCATCGTAGTCGCTGCGGGAGACACGACGCCGCTCCTGCAAATCCTTCGGCAAGATCTCCCCGATAAGGTTGTGCTCGTAGCAATCCCACCCTCCCTATAGGAAGCACCGCTGCCTCCCATGACAGCACTGTCATCGTCGCTGTCGCCGAAGAACACGCCAGGCAGCAGCCTCACAAAAAAACATCGGTAGCCGGTTGTAGCAGTGCCGCTCGCCCTTGTAGCAGCGTCGGTGGCCGGTTTTAGCATCGTCGGTGGCCCCTTGTACCAACTCCGGTGGCTGGCTATAGCAACGATGCTAGCCCGTTGTAGCAGCTCCGATGGCCAGCTGTAGCACCGCCGACGACCGGTTATAGCACCGCCGCCAGCCCTTGTAGCAGAGTCGGTGGACGGTTGTAGCAGCGCTGGTGGGGATGTTGGTAGCATCCACGGGCGCCGCATGTAGCAACGGCGAGTGCCGCATGTAGCATCGGCGGGCGCCAAAGGTAGCAACAACGAGCACCGACTGTAGCATCGGCGGACGCCGGAGGTAGCAACGACGGTCATGGTAGCAACGGCGAAGCGCCATTGTATAGGCGGTCGTCATAGTAGCAACCGCGAGCCGGAGTAGCAACGCAGCGTCGTCAGTAGCAACAATGGCATGGCCCGGCGCCGCAGGTAGCAACGATGGTAGTGGTAGCAATTCCTCTGTTGTAGCACTGGCTACCTTGCGCAAGAACGCCTGGGTTGGGAAGCAAATCCGCCCGCAGCTGGAAGCACCGTAGGCTGACGACGGGAAGCATCACCGTTGTCTCCCCATAGTAGTACCTCCGGTGGCAGCGAGGGATGGGGGCATCTTCATGGACGCGTGGTAGGGGAGGAGCAAGGGCAGTGCACCGGGGGAGGAGCAGGGGCAGCACACCGGGAAAGGAGCAGGGGCGACGCACCGGGGAAGGGACAAGGCGGCACATCGCAGAAGGAGCAGAGGCGGCGCCATGGATTTTGGATGTGGAGAACGAGTGGAAGAGAAATTCCCGTCGCATGTGAGGATAAGATGGTAGTGGTGGACCCTAAACCATATGTGTCATGACTGAACGAGGACACGCATCAGCTAGACGAGCTGGGGGATGCGAGTCGCACGATCTTCCGGCTTAAACGTATCATTTCCCTTTTGAAAATGAGCGAGAAGTTTCCTTCTGCTACTTTCAGCCATGAACGGCGAAGAGGTTCACGGGCTAGCAAAATCAGTTGTCTATCTTGGGGGTGGGTTTAAAGGAGTTTGGGAGAAGCCCAAGAAAGGATACTCTAGGATAAATGTGGATGCGGCCTTAAGCGATCAGGTGCCACTGTGACAGGGGAGTTTTTAGAGCATCTCCACTCGTAATCTCCATGCGGGCTCCGGCGCGACCATTTTTTGGCCCGTATGGGGGGATGCCGGTGCGAATCAGAAATGGAGGCCGGCTGGCGTCCAGCCGTGCACCCCAAACCAACCATTTTTTCTGAATTATTTCAACACAAGCAATCAATCAAATTGGAACACAAATTCAACACAAATTAAACAAGTTTGAATCACAATGGCCAACAAACTAGAGAGTTGCTTTCAGGTTCCACAAATGCTCGATCAAATCATTTTACAGCTGGTGATGAGTGTTGGAGTCTCAAAGTTCTTGACGCTTGGCCAGGAAAAAGGCAAAGGCAGTAGGCACCTACTGATCAACATCTGCAAGAGGACCCTGGCAATAGTATGGTTGAGTGTCGAACACTGGGTTCTCTAACTCATTCTCGATGATCATGTTGTGCAAGATGATACAAGTAGTCATGACCTCCCACATTTGATCCTTGGACCATGTAAGCGCAGGGTACCGAACAATGGCAAATCGAGCTTGCAGCACACCAAATGCCCTCTCCACATCTTTCCTGCAATCCTCCTGGCACTAAGCAAACCAAGCTTTCTTCCCTCCAGGCACTACATTTGAAATGGTCTTAACAAATATTGACCACTTTGGATAGATGCCATCAGCCAGATAGTAGCCCTTGTCATATTGGTGGCCATTGATCTCATAAGCCACAGGAGGATAATTGCCTGAAACAAGCTTGGAAAACACATCCGAGCACTGGAGCACGTTGATGTCATTGTGACATCCTGCCATCCTGAAGAAAGCATGCCAAATCCAGAGATCCTTATCAGGCACTGCCTCAAGAACCACACTGCATGCTCCTTTGTGGCCCTTGTACATGCCCTGGTTTGCAAATGGACAGTTCTTCCATGCCCAGTGCATACAGTCGATGTTTCCAAGCATCCCAGGGAACCCCATGTCTGCATTCTATGCCAGCAGACGAGCAACATCGTCTTCATTGGGTGTGCGCAGATATGTGTCGCCAAACACCGCCACAATTGCCCTACAAAACCTATACATGCAATCAATGGTCGTGGACTCGGCCATGCGCATGTAGTCGTCCTGTGTGTCTCCAAGCATTCCATATGCTAGCATCCGAAGGGCAACTGTGCATTTCTAGATAGTGGAGAAGCCAAGCGTACCAACGACGTCCCTCTTCATCTTGAAGTAGTCATCAAACTCCCCCAGCTTCTCGACGGTCTTGAGGAAGAGCTTCCTGCTCATCCTAAAACGGTGGTGGAATGTGACATCGACGTGCACTGGATCATCGGCGAAGTAGTCTGCATACAGCATGTAGTACCCTTCCATCCTCTGCATCAACTTGCTCTTGCAGCATCCAGGCGCCGAGCCGCCGCGGACCGGCTTGTCCTCCTCGATGATCATGGACATGAGGGTGAGGAGGATAGATAGGTGCTCGTTGTCCCCGGCCTCCGCTGCATTGATTGCAGCGACTACTACATGAGGGTGAGGAGGATAGACAGGTTGTGTTGTGCAGAATTACAAATAGATGATCTTGATCATGAACGGAGCTCACAAGATCTAAACATGATAACACAAAGGAGGAGAATCAACCATCTAGCTACTACATGGACCCGTAGTCCAGAGAATCAACCATCTAACAATACAATCAACTATTTACTGCTTTCTGTTTACTTTCTGCAAACTATTACTTTATTCCACACAATACGTTTAATCCTTTGTTTTCAGCAAAACCGGTGAGATTGACAACCTCACTGTAAGTTGGGGGCAGTGTTCTGTGGTTGTGTTGTGCAGGTATCCATGTTGCTGCTGGCACCGGTAGTGCGCCCTGCCAAAGTTCAGCTAGCAACACCTTTGGGGTGTTTCCTTGCTCCTACTGGTTCGATTAAACCTTGGTTTCATAACTGAGGGAAACTTGTTGCTGTGCTCATCATACCTTCTTCTTGGGGTTCCCCAACGAGCTCGAGATATCTTGGGCCATCAAAGCTTTTTCTGGCACCATTGCCGGGGAGTCAAGGACATCTTCACAAGGGGAGTCCCTCATAACCAATCTCTTTACTTTGTTATTTTTGTTTTGCTTAGTTTACTTTTGCTTTGTTTGCTTGTTTCTTTATCAAAAAACACAAAAAAATTAGTTATACAAGTTTGCTTTCTTTATTAAAAACACAAAAAAGGACTACTCTGGAAAATACTAAGTTGTGTGACTTCACTAGCACCAACAACAATGATTTCATGAGCACACCTATTGCTCCACCTGTTCCTGAAGCTACTTTCTTTGAAATAAAATCTGCTTTAGTCAATCTTGTTATGAGAGAACAATTTTCTGGTATTGGTAATGAAGATGCTGCTGCTCATCTAAATAACTTTGTTGAACTTTGTGAGATGCAAAAGCATAGGGATATAGATGGAGATATCATTAAGCTTAAATTGTTTCCTTTCTCTTTGAGAGGAAAAGCTAAAGAATGGTTGAATTCCTTAACTAGGAATAGTATTGATTCTTGGACTAAATGCAAAGATGCTTTCATTGGAAAATACTATCCTCCTGCTCAGATTATATCTATGAAAAGTGAAATCATGAAGTTTAAACAACCTGATAATGAACATGTTGCTCAAGCTCGGGAAAGAATGAAATCTTTGGTAAAGAATTGTCCGACTCATGGACTGACTGCTTGGATGATTATCCAAACCTTTTATTGAAGGGAATATGCCCGAGAGGCAATAATAAAGTGGTTATTATCTTATTCCATGTTTATGAAAAATGTTTATTTTGCATGCTATAATTGTATTGATCGGAAACATCAATGCATGTGTGTTTAATAAACAAAAAGGGTCCTAGTTATGCCTCTCTTATAGACTAGCTCGTTGATTAACAAGATTATCAAGGTTTCCTGATCATGGACATTGGATGTTGTTAATAACGAGGTCACAACATTGGTGGAATGATGTGATGAACATTCATCCGAAGTATAGCATTACGATCAAGTCATTATGTTTATATTGCTATAACATCATACGAAGTAATCTTTATCCTTAGACCATGAGATCATGTTAATTGCTAACACTGGAAGAGTATCTTGATAACATCAAACGTCACACCGTAACAGGGTGACTATAAAGATGGGTTTAGTGCTATGAAGGTGTTATGTTGAGGCTCATGGATCAAGAGTGGGATTTGTCCATCCCGATGACGGATAGATATACTCTGGGCCCTCTCGGTGATATCACATTAAGATAGCTTGCAAGCAAGTGATGTGATCACTAGAATGTTATATCACGGGAACGAGAAAAGAGTGCATGTCGGCAACGAGATCAAACTAGGTATGGACATACTGATGATCGAATCTCGGACATGTAATATATCGCGAGACAAAGGGATTTAGTTACTAGCCTTAAAGGTTCTCACGATCACAGAAGTCATCGTTGAATATGTAGGAGTCAGTATGGATCTCCAGGTCCCGCTTCTGATTATTGATCTGAGAGGGGTCTCGATCATATCTGCATTATTAACGAACTATAGGGTGACACACTTAAGGGATACCGACACCATTTGGAGCAAATATGTTTCAGATAAAGGTTTAAGAAAGCGCTGGAATTATTTCAATAGACACCGAAACTGTTTTGGGTGAAATTGCTGAAATTGGTTCTGCATGTAATATTGAAATGTTGCAGGGGGTTTTATGTGAATGTTTGTTAATTAAATTAATAAACAAAATTCTGAATAAAAATAATAAAAGAGTTTTATTAAATGAGAGAGCATTACATTTGGAGAAATTTAATGCATTTAAAGTGGAGACTTTAAAAGAGAATGTGAAGAGGCATTTTAATGTGGAGGGGTTACCACCACATGAATGGGGGAGGTGAGGAGTCACCCCCCCATGCATCGGCCATGAAGGAGGGGCACCCCCTCCTCCTATAAAAGGCCACCCTCTTCCTCCTTCTTCCTCACACCTCCTCGTGAAGGATCTCTCTCCCCCTCTAGTATTATTTCCCTATGGTCTCGGATTAGCGAGATACATGTTCCCGGTGGCTTTATCCGGAAAGGAGTTGCTGCTTCCGTTGCTTTGCTGGAGCGAGGGACGGAGGTTGTCGGGGTACCGGACGTGTGTGCGATCACGGATGCACTGCTGCTTTGCAGTGCTGGACTTGGTGGTGCTGGAGCTAGATCTGAAGGACGTGCTGGAGCCGGACCTGCTCGGACTTCCTCACGATCTTGAGATCGGCAAGTGTACGACTACATCAACCACGAGTTCCTACTCGTTAACTAAACTTGTTGTCTTCGAGGATAAGTTCTCGATGGATGTATGTCCACCCGTTGCTTTGTACCTAGTAGATAGATCTTGGCGTGTAGTTCTTATCGTAGGAAATATTTTGTTTTCTATGCTGCGGGCTCAACAGTGCTATCAGAGCCAGGTCTATGCGTAGGTGCTTTGCGCGGATAGTACACATTTATTTATATGTGGGCGATGATGATCATGTTATTGCATCTTCTATGTATTTTGGATATTGGTGGCATAGTGGGATGAAGCGGCCCGGACCAACCTTACATATCATCATACATGAGACCGGTTCCATGACTGACATGCAACTTGTTTTGCATAAGTGGCTGGCGGGTGTCTGTCTCTCCTACTATAGTCAATATCTGATTTACAACGAGTTGCTAATAACTTGGTTATCCTTGTTGTGGTTCATGTTCGTAGGTAAGAACGGTTCTATCTCCGAAAGCCCTAAGCCACGTAAAACTTGCAATTGATAAATTAGAGGCGTCTAGTTTAGATCGTTGTTGGGCTAGTGTCTTAATATGGTATTGTTGTAAGTAGATGTATGATAGATACTCTTACAACACACTCAACGTGTTAGTTCCATAGACCTTGGCCTTACACACAAAGGAATGATAGAGATCATACCATGATGCAAATGATAGAGATCAAATGCATGGACCATATCATCTCACTTTACACATTAGATGTTAGCATCTTATACTGCTAGTTTGGCGCTTTCTGTAGCATTGTAAGATGATCCCTCATTTAGATATCAAGATAAAATGTGTTCTTCCTTAAGTATGCACCGTTCTGTGGATCGTGTTTCGAGACATCACGTGATGATCAGGTGTACTTGACTCTACGCTTTCATACAAACGGGTGTAAGACAGTTTTACACACACGGGTACTAAGGTTCTTACTTGGTGAGCCTAGCATGTACAGACATGGCCTCGGAACACGGACCAAAAGGTTAAGCATGAGTCATATAGTTGATATGATGCCCATATAGATGCTCGCCTTTGAAGCTACATCAACTCACGTGATGATCGGACTTGGTGTAGTGGATTTGCTTCATGTAATCACCAAAAGGACACGAGGGATGTCGTTTTTGAGTGGGAGTTTATTTCTAATTTGTATTAGTAGAACTCAATTTGTCATAAAATAAATCTAAGTGAATTTGCATAATTTGTTGTAGTCATTGGAATCTGTTCACTACCTTATGCTTAGTTTTAATTGAGATAATGGAACTATAGAATTCTGGATATTTACTTTACGAACTGGTATCGTATTGTTTTGAATGTCAATTTAAAGTTTATAAGTCCTATTGCAAACTTTCAGCAAACTCCATTTACTCCATGAAGTTTAATAAGAAGTATTAAATCAAGGGTAAGAATTCCAATGTTAGTATCTAAAGTATCATGTTTGCCTCCATGGTTATTGATATTCAAAAGTTGTTTTAATATCAAGATTATATTGGAGCTGAAAATTGTTTCAAAAACCATCATGTGTGAAAGATATTGTGATATCTGAAACAATGTTTTTGGGTTGCATTATGATAGAGTATAATTTAGAAAAATACATGTTCTCATATTGTATGAGAATTTGTGAAGGTTGGAGACGCTAGGCGTCCTAATCTACCAAAAAGGTTTTGGGAACTGATATTATACTCGCGATTCTTCCTTATAGGTTATAGTAGCTTGATCATGAAAGTTGTCATGATAAGGATGAATAGAATATGTAAGTAAAATGTTTACTACACTAATAGATTACTAAAGAATGGATTTTTGAAAGAACACCAAACATTTGATGATGGTGATCCACTTCAAAGTGCAAGTCCAAAGGTATTAGTATTTGACTATATACGCTTTGTACTATGTGTCATGTGAATGACACCACAATTTATGTTGATAGATTCTTTTAAAAGGAAAAGGAATTGCTGAAAGAGAATCTATAAAATATTTGGCAGAAAAGAAAAGGTTGGATATGTCCAACTTAGGTATATAGAAGATATACATGTTATGGCTGTATTCCTTGCTTGTTAAACAATGTGGTTCTTAGGTATTGGATACCAAATTGGTTGGTATGAAGTGTCATACAGGACAACGCGATTCATGAACTACAATGGCCTAAGTAACTAGCAAGAGAATAAGTGATGATGTTCATCGAAAACAAATAAAGTGTTATTGTGTTTTTCGTTGTCATCAAACCTAGCCTTCAATATTTGTTTTAATAATTGTTATTTTGTTCCGGTATTACGAGAACAATGGTTGTTCAAATAATTACCGTATTCCATAAAAGATGGATGAACTTTTACAAGTCTAGTGGGAGAAATCACATCCATAAACACTATTGCTAAAATGTCGCAAGACAAATGATTGAAAGATCACTTATGAAGTGACATTGCTGTTTAAATTATATTGGAAAGAGAACATGAAGAAACTCCATATTGATGGATTTTTGGAGTCTTTTGATTTTGATCAATTGACGCTGGTGAGACTTTCCTCGAGATAATTGAAACTCCGTCCATAGGCCAAAGAGGAACGGATGACTAATTTATTGGATATTATGCATGTAGATGTATATAGTCCATTATGTGTAGCCATATGCGATGGATCTTTTTGCTTCATATACTTTGTCCAGAAATTTAAGTGAGTATATCTGTATATTTACTTAATAAGGAAGAAGTATGAAACATTTGAAAATTGTTCAAAGACTTTCAAGATGAAGTGGAAAATCATTGTAACAAGAAAATAAAGAGTTTATGATTCGATCATAAAGGAAGATATTTGAGTTACGCGTTTAGCAAAAACACCTAAGATTTGAGGAATTGTTCCATGATTTGTGTTTCCCGATAAACCATAGGAGTATGGCATATTCGATAGATGAAATCAAACCATGTTTGACAAGGTAAGATCAAATGTGTCATTTATAAAACTACCATTATGTTTTAAGGATTAAAGCTTTAGAGACTACCGCTTTTACACTGAAAAGAGCACCATCGTGATCCATTGAAATGACACCATATAAGTGTTGGAGATATGCCCAAGAGGCAATAATAAAGTGGTTATTATTATATCTTTATGTTTATGATAAATGTTTACATCCCATGCTATAATTGTATTAACAGGAAACATTAATACTTGTATGTTTTGTAAACATAAAAGAGTCCCTAGTAAGCCTCTTGTTAAACTAGCTTGTTGATTAATGGATGATCATGGTTTCCTGATCATGGGCATTGGATGTCGTTAACAACAAAATCATATCATTAGGAGAATGATATGATGGACACACACCCATAGTAAGCATAGCATAAGATCAAGTCATTAAGTTCGTTTTGCTACAAGCTTTTCAAATGCATAGTAACCTAATCCTTCGACCATGAGGTTATGTTAATCACCATCACCGGATGGGTACTTTGATGACATCAAACGCTGCTTCATAACTGGGTGGTTATAAAGGTGACATTGGGTATTCTAAAAGTATGTGTTGAAGCGCATGGACCAAGATTGGGATTTGTCCATCCATATGCCGGATAGATATGCTCTGGGCCCTCTCGGTGAAATGTCATCTAGTTAGCTTGCAAGCATGTGACTAGGTCACAAGGGATGACATATCACGGAACGAGTAAAGAGTACTTATCAGTAACGAGGTAGAACTAGGTATGGAGATACCGACGATCAAACCTCGGATAAGTAGAGTATCACGTGACAAAGGGAATTGGTTTCGTATGTTAAATGGTTCTATCGATCACGAAGTCATCATTGAGTATGTGGGAGCCTTTATGGATCTCCAGATCCCGCTAATGGTTATTGATCGGAGATGTGTCTCCATCATGTCTACATGTTCACGAACCGTAGGGTGACACACTTAAGGTTCGAAGTTGTTTTAAGTAGATATGGAATGTGCGTTGGAGACCGAATGTTGTTCGGAGTCTCGTATTGGATCCGGGACATCACGAGGAGACCCGGAATTGTTCGGGGAATAAGATTCATATATTGGGGATCATTTTCTAAGTTAGGAAATGTTCCGGAGTATTTGTATGGGGATTCTAGAAGGTTTTGGAATGTTCCGGAAGGTTCTAGAAGATTTCTTGGAGTTTACTTGAAAACCAAGAAAGGATCAAGGAATCCTTGTGGGGTAATACAAGGATTCGTGGGGGAGTAGGACTCTCCCCCCACCTCCTTGATCCACCGGCCAAGGGAGAGGGGAGTCCTACAAGGACTCCACCTCCCCATGGCTCCTCCCTCCTTTAAATAGAGGGGTGGAGGCACAAACCCCCAAAGCCCCTTCTATTCTCTAGATCTCAAGTTGCCTCTATCCTCCTCCTTCCCTCTGCTCTGGCTTAGGCGAAGCCCTGCAGAATTCTCTACTCCACCACCACCACCACCACGCCGTCGTGCTGCTGGGATTCCGTGGAGAGATCTACTACCTCTGCTGCTCGCTGGAACGGGGAGAGGAAGGTCTGCTTCGACTCCGCACGTGTGACCGACTGCGGAAGCGCTGCCGGAACGCGGCGCCGGAAGGATCGTCTACTCGATCTTGAGATCGACAAGTGATCGACTACATCAACCATGAGATCCGATCTCGTAACGCTTTCGGGTCTACAAGGGTTAGAACAGATCTATCTCGTTGCACATGTCTAATAGATTAGATCTTGGCTTTTATCTAGATTAGATATGGGTTTTGTTCGTTCTTGCGGTAGAATTTTTTTGTTTTCCATGCTACGAACCCATCAGTGGTATCAGAGTCGTGTCTATGTGTAGATCTGTTGCACGAGTAGAACACAATGGTTTTGTGGGCGTTGGTGCTCGTGCCGTCTTTTGCTTTGTGTACTTTGCATCTTGCGGTATGGTGGGATGAAGCGGCTCGGGCTAACCTTACATGTCATCGCACATGAGACTTGCTCCACAGTTGACGTGCAACTCGTATTGCACAAGTGGCTTTGCGGGTGTCTGTCTCTCCCATCATAGTATAGATCCAATCTACACTGCACTTGATAGCACTTGTATCAACGTTGTGGTTCAGTTTCGTAGGTAAGATTCGTTCTTATTCGAAAGCCCCAAACACGTAAAACATGCAAAGAAAATTAGAGGCGTCTAACTTGTTTTTGCAGGGGTTTTGTGATGTGATATGGCCATCATGTGATTGTGATTATATTTGATGTATGCAATGATCCTTGTTGTAATATGGCAACTAGCAGGAGCCTAATGGTTGTCTTTAATTCTGTTAAGACCTGCGTGTCTATTCATCTTGTAATAGTTTTATTCCAAGTAGTTGTAATAGTTACTAGTGATGATGGACAACCATGAAGTGGCGCCACTGACCTTGACGCAATGTTGGTGATGATGGAGATCATGTCCGTGCTTTGGAGATGGAGATCAAAGGCATAAGAAGAAAGGGCCATATCATATCACACTAATTATGAATTGCCTGTGATGTTAATCCTTTATGCATCTTGTATTGCTTAGATCGCGACGGTAGCATTATAAGATGATCCCTCTCACTAAATATCAAGTAATAAAGTGTTCGTCCTTAGTAGGCACCGTTGTTAAGACTCGTCGTTTCGAAGCATCTCGTGATGATCGGGTGTGATAGATTCTACGTGTGCATACGACGGGTGCAAGCCAGATTTGCACATGCGGATACTAAGGTTAACCTTGACGAGCCTTGCATGTACAGACATGGTCTCGGAACACGGAATACCGAAAGGTAAAGCATGAGTCATATGGATGATATGATGAACATGTTGATTGTTCTCCTTTAAAGCTACATCATCTCACGTGATGATCGGACTTAGTGTAGTGGATTTGGTTCATGTAATCACTAAAACAACTCGAGGGATGTTGTTTTAAGTGGGAGTTCATTTGTAATTTGGATTAGTCAAACTCAATTTATCATAAACACAATCAAAGTGAATTTGCATAGTTTGTTGTAGTCATTGGCATCCGTTCACCACCTTACGCCTAGTTATAGTTGATATAGTGGAACTATAAAAATTCTGGATATTTTCTTTACGAACTGGTATCGTATTGTTTTGAGTGTCAATCTAAAGTTTAAAAGTCCTATTGCAAACTTTCAGCAAACTCCGTTTACTCTGTGAAGTTTAATAAACAGTATTAAATCAAGAGTAACAATTCCAGTGTTAGTATCTAATGTATCATGTTTGCCTCCATGATTCTTGATACTCAAAAGATTGTTTTTAATATCAAGTTTTATCTAAGAGCTGAAAGCAATGTTTCAGAAACCATCATATGTGAAAGGTATTGCGATATCTAAAACAATGTGTTGGTTACAACATGATAGAGTATATGTCCTTACATTTGATGAGAATTTGTGAAGGTTGGAGACGCTAGTCGTCCTAATCCTCCAAAAGGTTTTGGAAAAGAAACATTATACTCGCAATTCACCTTTATAAGCTATAGCAGCTTGATCATGAAAGTTGTCATGATAAGGATGAATAGAAGATGTAAGTAAAATGTTTACTACACTAAAAGATTACTAAAGAATGGAATTTTGAAAGAATGCCAAACATTTGATGAAGGTGATCCACTTCAAAGTGCAAGTCCAAAGGTATTAGTATTTGACTATACACACTTTGTACTATGTGTCATGTGAATGACACCACTATTGATGTTGATAGATTCTTTTAAAAGAAAATGAATTGTTGAAAGAGAATCTATAAAATATTTGGCAGAAAAGAAAAGATTGGAGATATCCAACTTAGGTATATAGAAGATACATGTTATGGCTGTATTCCTTGGTTGTTAAACAATGTGGTTCTGCGGTATTGGATACCGAATTGGTTGGTATGAAGTGTCATACAGGACAACACAATTCATGAACTACAATGGCCTAAGTAACTAGCAAGAGAATATGTGATGATGTTCATTGAAAACAAACAAAGGGTTGTTGTGTTGCTCGTTAACATCAAAGCTTACCTTCAAGATTTGTTTCAATAATTGTTATTTTGATCAGGTATTATGACGACAAAAGGTTGTTCAAATAATTACCGTATTCCATAATAGATGGATGATATACAAGTCTGGTTGGAGAAATAACGACCATAAAACTAATGCTAAAATGTCGCAAGACAAATAATTGAAAGACCACTTGCGAAGTGACATCACCGTTTAAATTATATTAGGGATACATGAAGAAACTCCATGTTGATGGATTTTTGGAGTCTTTGATTTTGATCAAATGACGCTTGTGATATTTTCCTGGAGATAATTAAAACTCCGTTCGTAGGCCAAAAGAGGAACGGACGACTAACTAATTGGAATTTGTACATATTGATGTATATAGTCCATTATGTGTAGTCGTGGGCGATGGATTTCAACTTCATATGCTTTCTTCGAAGATTTGAGTGAGTATATGTATATACTTACTCAATATGGAAGAAGTATGAAACATTTGAAAATGTTCAAAGACTTTCAAGATGAAGTGGAAAATTATTGTAACAAAAAAATAAAAAGGTTTATGATTGGATCATAAAGATGTTTGAGTTACAAGTTTAGCAAAACACCTAAGATTTGAGGAATCGTTCCATGGATTTGCATTTCCCAAAACACCATAGGAGTATGGAGTGTTCAAGATATGTAATGAAACCTTGTTTGACATGGTAAGATCAAAGGTGTCATTTATAAAACTGCCATTATATTTTAAAGATTAAAGCTTTAGTGACTACCGCTTTAATCGAAAAGAGCTCCATCGTGATCCGTTGAAATGACACCATATAAGTCATGGTTTGGGATAAAACCCAGGTTGTCCTTTCTTAAATTTTTGGTATACTAGGCATAAGTAAAATGTTTACAACCAAAGTCGGATGAGCATGTCTTTGTAGGTTATTTCGAATAACCATTGGGTATTCCTCCATAACACCGAAGACAAAATTGTTTGTCGCTTAGAGTGTCGAGTTTCTTGAGAAGGAATTTTTGGTGAAAAGTCAAGTGGGAGGACAATAGAACTTTGACAAGGTTGTTGAACCTTGGCTTATATGTGCTGAGTTGCAACATCGGTAAAGTGTCCGGAGGCAGAATAATGCTCATGGCTCACGTGCCTCAAAGGTTGTGGTCACGGAGATCTAAGTTCCTATTGAACCAAGTAGGTCGGGTAAGTAATCAAATGCCAAGATTTGAGAGTTAAATCATTGTTGTTTGACAATGATGAACCGACTACATGCAAATAATCAATGATGGGCCCTGACTTTGTTAAGTGGCTTGAAGCCATAAAATCCGTGATAATTCCATACACGAGAAATCAAGCTTTGAATTTAAAAGACCCTCTGGAAAGGTGCAAGACCTTATAGTCGTATATGGATCTATAAAGAAATAGACATGGATGTTTCACATCTATGAAATAGTCGACATGTCGGAAAGAGTTTACGACAATGTTCAAGGAATTGACTATGATAAGATTTGATCTTTCATAGCGATATTTAGTCTGGACGGATTAATGTAGCAACCACTACATATATTTTGGTATATGGTAGTTGAAAGACAAATTCTTCTAATAGAATGGTTACCTAGGATGTGTCCATGACACGATCCAAAGGGTTTTGTTAATTGAAAGGATGCTAAAAGAGTATGCAAAACTTCAATGGTTGAAGTGAGCATCGCGGAGTTGGAATCTTCACCGTGATGAAACCGTTAAAAGGTTTAATTTCATCAGAGACGATGAAGATGTTTTGCATTTTGCAAAAAAAATTAAGTGGGAGCGCTAAGACATATTTCTAATACATTATGTGAAATACATATTGTTGATTAGAAATGATGTATCTTTTATTGACACAGGTTAAGAATTTCATTTTGATGAAAGACTTAGGCATAACCCAAGAATTAGGCATCAATGTCTATATGGATAGATTGAGGCGCTAATATGGTTTTGCCAAATGTACATAGATAAGATGTTGAATGAGTTCAATATGGAAACAACAAGAAAGGTTCTTGATGCACAGAAAGGACTGAATCAAGATTCAAGTGTGTTAACACGAGATTCAAGTGTTTTAACACTTGGTGAAATCACAAGAATATTTTGATCAATCTTTGAGATGTACACATCCAGATATGTCCTATGCTCTAAATGTTATGAGCATATACCAGAATGACTCATAAGATGATCATTGGAAAATAGTAGGGATATTCCTATGATCTTTGGAAGAACTAAGAATATATTATTTATATAGTGGTGACAAATAGTTCATTGTAAATTGTTGCATTGATACTAGTTTTGTCACAAATTAAGTTTATCTCAATTTAAACTATGGGTGTCACAATGTAATGGAAAGGAAGTTCCATAATGGATTTGGTTGAGTACCAAAGTTAAAACATTATGACAGATACTACAACAAAAGGCTAAGTATATGACTGCTATTGTAGCAGCAAATGAGGGCATTTGCGTCAAGTAGTTTGTTATCAAACTAGGTGTGGTTCATAGAGGGATAATACTATGAAGATACATTGTACGACAATTGTATCAACATGATTTAATCCCAAGGAACTAAAGGTCTCACCAAAGGACCAAATTTATACAATGCCATCTCATTGGAGAATGAGTAATGCGTAGAGACGCAAGGACATGCAAATACACATGGACCTGGAAGTGTCAGATCCGAAGATTATGTTTACCACTAGCAATAGTGTCTATACAACACCAGAAAGCCATAGGTGTTGAATGCACAAGTTTTTAACTAGATTATTGACTCTAGTGCAAGTGGGAGACTGTTGGAGATATGCCCAAGAGGCAATAATAAAGTGGTTATTATTATATCTTTATGTTTATGATAAATGTTTACATCCCATGCTATAATTGTATTAACAGGAAACATTAATACTTGTATGTTTTGTAAACATAAAAGAGTCCCTAGTAAGCCTCTTGTTAAACTAGCTTGTTGATTATTGGATGATCATGGTTTCCTGATCATGGGCATTGGATGTCGTTAATAACAAAATCATATCATTAGGAGAATGATATGATGGACACACACCCATAGTAAGCATAGCATAAGATCAAGTCATTAAGTTCGTTTTGCTACAAGCTTTTCAAATGCATAGTAACCTAATCCTTTGACCATGAGGTTATGTTAATCACCATCACCGGATGGGTACTTTGATGACATCAAACGCTGCAGAATCGGGTGGTTATAAAGGTGACATTGGGTATTCTAAAAGTATGTGTTGAAGCGCATGGACCAAGATTGGGATTTGTCCATCCATATGACAGATAGATATGCTCTGGGCCCTCTCGGTGAAATGTCATCTAGTTAGCTTGCAAGCATGTGACTAGGTCACAAGGGATGACATATCACGGAACGAGTAAAGAGTACTTATCGATGTGAGGTAGAACTAGGTATGGAGATACCGACGATCAAACCTCGGATAAGTAGAGTATCGCGTGACAAAGGGAATTGGTTTCGTATGTTAAATGGTTCTATCGATCACGAAGTCATCGTTGAGTATGTGGGAGCCGTTATGGATCTCCAGATCCCGCTAATGGTTATTGATCGGAGATGTGTCTCCATCATGTCTACATGTTCACGAACCGTAGGGTGACACACTTAAGGTTCGAAGTTGTTTTAAGTAGATATGGAATGTGCGTTGGAGACCGAATGTTGTTCGGAGTCTCGGATTGGATCCGGGACATCACGAGGAGATCCGGAATTGTCCGGGGAATAAGATTCATATATTAGGGATCATTTTCTAAGTTAGGAAATGTTCCGGAGTATTTGTATGGGGATTCTAGAAGGTTTTGGAATGTTCCGGAAGGTTCTAGAAGATTTCTTGGAGTTTACTTGAAAACCAAGAAAGGATCAAGGAATCCTTGTGGGGTAAGACAAGGATTCGTGGGGGAGTAGGACTCTCCCCACCTCCTTGATCCTTGGCCAAGGGAGAGGGGAGTCCTACAAGGACTCCACCTCCCCATGGCTCCTCCCTCCTTTAAATAGAGGGGTGGAGGCACAAACCCCCAAAGCCCCTTCTATTCTCTAGATCTCAAGTTGCCTCTCTCCTCCTCCTTCCCTCTGCTCTGGCTTAGGCGAAGCCCTGCAGAATTCTCTACTCCACCACCACCACCACACCGTCGTGCTGCTGGGATTCCGTGGAGAGATCTACTACCTCCGCTACTCGCTGGAACAGGGAGAGGAAAGGTCTGCTTCGACTCAAGACGTGTGACCGATCAGGAAGCGCCTTTTAACGCTGGCCGGAAGGATCGTCTACTCGATCTTGAGATCGACAAGTGATCGACTACATCAACCACGAGATCCGATCTCATAACACTTTCAGGTCTACAAGGGTTAGTACAGATCTATCTCGTTGCACATGTCTAATAGATTAGATCTTGGCTTTTATCTAGATTAGATATGGGTTTTGTTCGTTCTTGCGGTAGAAATTTTTTGTTTTCCATGCTACGAACCCATTAGTGGTATCAGAGCCATGTCTATGCGTAGATCTGTTGCATGAGTAGAACACAATGGTTTTGTGGGTGTTGGTGCTCGTGCCGTCTTTTGCTTTGTGTACTTTGCATCTTGCGGTATGGTCGGATGAAGCGGCTCGGGCTAACCTTACATGTCATAGCACATGAGACTTGCTCCGAATTGTCTTTTCTTAAATTTTGGTATGCTATGCATAAGTAAAATGTTTACAACCAAAGTCGGATAAGCATGTCTTTGTAGGTTATCCCAAAGAATTTGTTGGGAATTTCTCCATAACACCGAGGACAAAAGAGTTTGTCGCTTGGAACGTCAAGTTTCTTGAGAAGGAATTTTTCATGAAAAGTTAAGTGGGAGGACAATAGAACTTTGATAAGGTTGTTGAACCTTAGCTATATGTGCTAAGTAGTGCAGCGCCAGAAAGTGTCCCGGTGGCGGCCACAATGCTCATGGCTCACGTGATTACAACGGGTGTGATCCCGGAGATTAGAGTTCCTATTGAACCGTGTGGGTCGGTAAGAATCAAATAGTGTGATTTGATAAGCAAGTCGTTATTGTTTTGACAATAATGAACCGACTACATGCAAAGAAGCGATGATGGGCCCTGACTCCATAAAATGACTAGAAGTCATAGAATCCGTGATAGTATCCATACACGAGAAATCAAGTTTCTGAACTTGGAAGACCCTCTAGAAAGGCGTGAAACCTATCGGTCGTGTTTGGATCTATAAAGAAATAAGACATGGATGTTTAACATCTATGAAATAGTCGACATGTCGGAAAGAAGTTTACGACAATGTTCAAGGAGTTGACTATGACAAGATTTGATCTTTCATAGCGATATTTAGTCTTGACGGATTAATGTAGCAACCACTACATATAATTTGATGTATGGTAGTTGAACAAACAAAACAATGTTCTTCTAACAGAATGGTTACCTAGGACGTGTACAAGACACGGTTCGAAGGGTTTTGTTAATTCAAAGGGTGCTAAAAGAGCATGCAAACTTCAATAGTTGAAGTAAGCATAGCGGAGTTGGAATCTTCACCATGATGAAACTGTTAAAAGAGTTTAAATTCATCGGAGATGATGAAGATGCTTGCATTTGCAAGAAATTAAGTGGGAGCGCTGAGACATATTTCTAATACATTATGTATAGGACATATTGTTGATTGGAAATGATGTATCTTGTATTGACATAAGTTAAGAATTTCATTAAAATAAGATTTCGATGAAAGACTTGGGCAAAACCGAAATATTAGGCATCAATATCTATATGGATAGATTGAGGCGCTAATATGGTTATGCCAGACATACATATATGAGATATTGAAAGGGTTCAATATGGAAACAACAAGAAAGGTTCTTGCTGCATGGAAAGGATTGCATCAAGATTCAAGTGTTCCAACACTTGGTGAGTAAAATCACATGAAGATTTTGATCGATTATACCGTGATATGTATATATCCAAAATGTCCTATGCTATAAATGTTATGAGCACATACCAGAATGATCCATAAGATGATCATTGGACAATAGTAAAGATATTCTTATGAGCTTTGGAAGAACTAAGAATATATCATGTATAAGTGACAAATAGTTATGGTAGTTCATTGTAAAGTGTTACATTGATACTATTTTTGTCACAAGATACAAATTAAATTTATCTCAATTTAGACTATGGGTGGAACAATGTAATGGAAAGGATGTTCCATGATGGATTTGGATGAGTTCCAAAGTTGAGACATTGTGACGGATACTACAACAAAAGGCTAAGTATATAACTGCTATAGTAGCAGCAAAGGAGGGCATTTGTGTTAAGTAGTTTGTTATCAAACTAGGTGTGGTTCAAAGTGGGCTAATACTATGAAGATATATTGTGTGACAATAGTATCAACATATTTATCCCGAACGAACTAAAGGTCTCACAAAAGGACCAAATTTATATAATGCCATCTCATTTGAGAATGAGTGATGCGTAGAGACGCAAAGACATGCAAATACACACGGACCTGAAACTGTCAGATCCGGAGATTATGTTAACCACTAGCAATAGCGTATATGAAACGCCAGAAGGCCATAGGTGTTCAATACGCAAAGTTTTTCAAACTAGATTATTGACTCTAGTGCAAGTGGGAGACTGAAGGGAATATGCCCGAGAGGCAATAATAAAGTGGTTATTATCTTATTCCATGTTTATGATAAATGTTTATTTTTCATGCTATAATTGTATTGATCGGAAACATCAATACATGTGTGTTTAATAAACAAAAAGGGTTCCTAGTTATGCCTCTCTTATAGACTAGCTCGTTGATTAACAAGATGATCAAGGTTTCCTGATCATGGACATTGGATGTTGTTAATAACGAGGTCACAACATTGGTGGAATGATGTGATGAACATTCATCCGAAGTATAGCATTACGATCAAGTCATTATGTTTATATTGCTATAACATCATACGAAGTAATCTTTATCCTTAGACCATGCGATCATGTTAATTGCTAACACCGGAAGAGTATCTTGATAACATCAAACGTCACGCCGTAATAGGGTGACTATAAAGATGGGTTCAGTGCTACGAAGGTGTTATGTTGAGGCTCATGGATCAAGAGTGGGATTTGTCCATCCCGATGACGAATACATATACTCTGGGCCCTCTCGGTGATATCACATTAAGATAGCTTGCAAGCAAGTGATGTGATCACTAGAATCTTATATCATGGGAACGAGAAAAGAGTGCATGTCGACAACGAGATCAAACTAGGTATGGAGATACCGATGATCGAATCTCGAACATGTAATATATCGCGAGACAAAGGGATTTACTTACTAGTGTTAAAGGTTCTCATGATCATAGAAGTCATCGTTGAATGTGTAGGAGTCAGTATGGATCTCCAGGTCCCGCTTCTGATTATTGATCTGAGAGGGGTCTCGATCATGTCTGCATTATTCGCGAACTATAGGGTGACACACTTAAGGTATACCCACACCATTTGGAGCAAATATGTTTCAGATAAAGGTTTAAGAAAGCGCTGGAATTATTTCAATAGACACTAAAACTGTTTTGGGTGAAATTGCTGAAATTGGTTCTGCATGTAATATTGAAATGTTGCAGGGGGTTTTATGTGAATGTTTGTTAATTAAAGTAATTAACAAAATTCTGAATAAAAATAATAAAAGAGTTTTATTAAATGAGAGAGCATTAAATTTGGAGAAATTTAATGCATTTAAAGTGGAGACTTTAAAAGAGAATGTGAAGAGGCATTTTAATGTGGAGGGGTTACCACCACATGAATGGGGGAGGTGAGGAGTCACCCCCCCATGCGCCGGCCATGAAGTAGGGGCACCACCTCCTCCTATAAAAGGCCACCCTCTTCCTCCTTCTTCCTCACACCTCCTCGTGAAGGATCTCTCTCGCCCTCTAGTATTATTTCCCCATGGTCTCGGAGTAGCAAGATACATGTTCCCGGTGGCTTTATCCGGAAAGGAGTTGCTGCTTCTGCTGCTTTGCTGGAGCGAGGGATGGAGGTTGTCGGGGTACCGGACGTGTGTGCAATCACGAATGCACCGCTGCTTTGCGATGCTAGACTTGGTGGTGCTGGAGCTGGATCTGAAGGACGTGCTGGATCCAGACCTGCTCAGACTTCCTCACGATCTTGAGATCGGCAAGTGTACGACTACATCAACCACGAGTTCCTACTCGTTAACAAAACTCGTTGTCTTCGAGGGTAAGTTCTCGATGGATGTATGTCCACCCGTTGCTTTGTACCTAGTAGATAGATCTTGGCGTGTAGTTCTCATCGTAGGAATTTTTTTGTTTTCTATGCTGTGGACCCAACATTTATGCAGGGTTGAATTATTCTTCAAGAAATCTATTGGATCCTGCTGCTGGAGGTACCTTTATGACCATTACTTTGGGTGCTGCAACAAAACTTCTGGATAATATGATGGTTAACTATTGTGAATGGCACACTGAAAGAGCTCCACAAGGTAAGAAGGTAAATTCTGTTGAAGAAACCTCCTCCTTGAGTGATAAAATTGATGTTATTATGTCTATGCTTGTTAATGGGAAAGCTCATATTGATCCAAATCATGTTCCCTTAGCCTCTTTGGTTGCTCAAGAAGAGCAAGTTGATGTGAAGTTTATAAGAAATAACAATTTTAGCAACAATTCCTACAGGAATAATTTTGGTAATAATAATTATAGGCCATATCCTCCCAATAATGGTAATGCTTATGGAAATTCCTACAACAATAATAGGAGTGCACCCTCTGAACTTGAAGTTATGCTTAAAGATTTTATTAGTAAACAAATTGCTTTTAATAAAACTATTGAGGAAAAACTCTCTAATGCTGAAAAAATATAGCATCTTTGGCTGAAGCTCAATCTTCTTTGAATAAAATGGCTGCTAAACTTGAAACTATTGATAATCCCTTTGCTGCTACTAATGCCATACAAGTTAGAATTGATGAAAATGTTAGACTATTAGCTGAACTGCATGTTAAGTGGGAAAGAGAAGATGAAATTGCTAGAAACATTAGTGTTTCTACTATCACTATCACTAGTGTTGAGGCTAGTAATAGCTCTACTACTTTAGATGATAATTATGATTTTGATCTTGATGGTTGCAACATCTCTGAAGTTATTAAGTTCCTACAAAAGCTTGCTAAAATTCCTAATGCTAGTGCTATGAATATGGCCTTTACAAAACAAATTACTGATGCTCTCATAAAAATTAAAGAAGAAAAGATGAAACATAAAGCCTCTATTCCTATAAAACAAGAAGATGGTTGGGAACCCATCATTAATATGAAAGTGAATGATTTTGATTTCAAAGCTTTATGTGATCTTAATAGTAGTGTTTCTATTATGCCTAGAAGGATTTATGATATGCTTGATTTGCCACCATTGTAAGATTGTTATTTGAATGTCCCACTTGATGATAATGCTAAAAAAAAGAAACTCATGTGGAGTATTAATGATGTTCTTATTATGGTTAACAATGACTATGTCCCTGTTGATTTCTATGTTTTGGATGTTGAATGCAATGCTTCTTGTCCTATTACTTTGGGAAGACCTTTTCTTAGAACTGTTGGTGCCATTATTGATATGAAACAAGGCACCATTAAATATCAACTCCCACTCAAGAAAGGTATAGAACACTTACCTAAGAAGAGAGAGAAGATTTTTTTGCCTCTCCTATGAAAACAAAATTTGCTCTTAAGGCTTCTTCATTTGAGAACACTTGATTCTTTTTCTTGCTTCTTATGCCTAACTTAAAGGCGTTAAAGAAAAGTACTTATTGGAAGATAAACCAAAAGTTTTAGATGAGTCTTGGAAGTTATTACTTCAGTAATAACCGCTCCTTATCCTTTTTATTTGCTTTTTGTGCCAAGAGTAACCTCTAATGAGAGAGAAGTAATGATTGGGAAAGTTGCTGTCCTGAAATAGATTTCTGTGCTTCACCGTAAAAATTCGTGTAAAATCTCTGTACGTCCTTTTGAGGCATGAAAATTTGTACTTCTGCCCCAGGTTGTTATCTAACTTTCGTTAGTTCAACACTTATTGATTTGAGCAACAGAAGGTCTTCGAAAAATTCGTCTTTACCTGCTGGTCTGTTTTGACAGATTTCTGCCATTATTTGCATTTGCTTCTTGTTGGTTCCTTTTTGAGTTCTTTTGAGAAATTGAGCTTTTTGAGGGAAGTGCTACAGTAGCTTGTATTTTAATGGAAGTTTTATTGGTGTTGGAACTGAACCTAAAGACTTATTATCTTGAGTGCACTAATGTTGCTAATAAAGATTGTGTGAAGTTTTGTATGAAGGAAAATTTTTAGGTGTATGGAAGGAATGAGTAATGAGATGAAGAATGGACTAAAGCTCAAGCTTGGGGATGCCACGTGTGTCACCACAAGAAATATCCAAGAAGTACAAGCATCAAAGCTTGGGGATGCCCAAGGCATCCCCTTCTTCATCAATAAAAATGTCAGGTTTCTTCCAAACACTTTATTTTTATTGTTTCATGCACAGTTGTGTTGTTCTTGGAGCGTCTTCGTTTTTCGTTTTTGGTTTTTGTTTGCTTGGTTTTCTTAGTTTGCTAAATAAATTGGTTGGACCCCCTCTTTCATGCATTGGTTTTCAAACAGTTTGGTTTGGACTGGAAAAGAGTAGGAAAGTTCATGCTTAAGTGGTAAAGAGAGCTTGTTTTTGACTGTGGCCTATGCTTTGTCATGCCATGCTTGATATTGTTTTGGCTTTATGCTTAGTATTCTTTGATGTAGCATGACTTGTTATAAACAATTGAGATTGCTTAATGTGCCTTGGAAGAATCATGCGTTTTTTTTAGCATATTAAAGCATAGTATTGTGGTATTCTCCTTTGATGTTTTATTTGGGTTGACTTGGCACATGCTCACACCATGTTATGACTATCCCAAGTCACCATAAGCCTTTATGATCCTTTAGTTTTCAACTTGTAGTATCACTTTATGATTTGATTAATGATGTTTTGTCGCTCTGCATGATTATGGCCATTATTGCTCTCTTAGTTGGTCGCTCCCAGTCTTTTGCTAGCCTCCATAACCAAGTGTGAGTTCCACTCATGCATCCAACTCCTAAAACCAAGTTTTTACAAAGAGTCCACCATACCTACCTATTAGCATATGCTATTCCAAGTATATTCATGTTTTATCTACCTTTCGAATTAAACTTGTTATGAGAAAACTAGTGATTAAAGCTCTCATGAACTTGATGGCACACTTTACTTTCTTGCATTTAATAAACTTGAACCATTGCATCCATCTTTGTTGCGTATATGCTTGCGCTTTATAAGTTGAAGTTAGCAGAACCATGTATCATGGGGAACGCTTTCAACATTGCACTTGTACTTTGTACCCTGCTGATATCATGTTTTTTTGCTTATGGATCCCGGTGGTGTGAAATAAAAGGGGAACTTGTAAGATCATGGAGTTTGTATTTGTGTTAGAGAAATGCCTAGGCCACTAGCCTAAGCCATGCCTAATCATGGTGGAAACTTGCAGCATAACCATAATGAGCACTCTATGAAGCATCCTCAATAAAAACCTATGCAAATAGCAAATAAAAAGATCGCTGAGATGCTCATTGTCTGCTTGCCTTGTCATTTTGATTATGGGATAGCTCCTGTATCATGTGCAAGGGGTACCCTGTTGGCAGTTCTCTATGATACATATGTACTTACAATGACAAGAGCTTACTTGTGACTAAAGTTGAGTAGCATGAGGTTCGGTCCTCGTAAGTAAGGGGCATGACATTTCAGCTTATAACTTGTCAAGCATATCCTCTTAGTTGTGTCACTTTAACCTTAATCACCTAAAGATGCTTATGATAGGGACAATGAGAGTTGAAAGCTAATAAGTACCATAATGTTTGGAAGCTCTTTATGCAACTTGAATCCCTACTTCCTTCTATGAAGGCCTTTCTTTTACTTTTATGTTGAGTCTCCACCTTCTATCTTTATGCACCTACTTTGAGAGCATAGTGGCCATTCTTAGTTCTATGTGGATTGTCCCAAGACTTGTTGATTGATGCATAGCTTTGATATTGCTTATTTTAAACTATTTGTATCTAGTCACTCTTATGAACTTTGAAGGTGTCCTATGCATTTATGTTTGCTACTCTATGAGGGACAAGCTGAATGCCACTATGCTGTGTTTTCTTTATGTGAAACAAACAAACGTCTTGCAAAGCATTGTTATTCATGAATCTTTTGTTTGTGCCTTTTCATGTTGCAACATAATTGCTTTGTCTTATTGTTAGAACTTTGTCTTTCATGTTATTATTGAAGTACTATGATCCCAGCTATCAATGTTTTACAAATACTTTGATCAAGTTTATGATGGTGCATGTCACCTCAAAAATTATTCTTTCTTTTTATCACTTACCTACTCGAGGACGAGCAAGAGTTAAGCTTGGGGATGTTGATACGTTGCTAACGTATCCATAATTTTTTATGTTCCATGCTTGGTTTTATCTACTTTCTTATGTTTTGTCCACACTTTGGAGTACTTTCTATACACTTTCTTGGAATAACCTATTAACAAGAGCCATAGTGCTAGCTTCCTATTTTCTGATGTTTTTGGTTCTAGGAAAGTCAGAAAATGAATATTCTCGGAATTGGACGGGACAAAGCAAAGTCAGTTTTTCACCGAGGGACACAAGGAGCCAGAATACAAGACGGAGAGGGGCCAGGGGGCCGCCACACCACCTGGCCACGCGGCCTAGCCTGGCCCGCGCCAGGGGGTGGTCTGGCCGCCTCCGGCACCCCCTCGGCCTCCCCTTTCACCTATAAGATTCCTCTGATACAGAAACCCTAAGTACCCGATCAAAATTCCACGAAAGAGTCTGTAGCCGCCGTCATCTCCATCCCTAGATCGGGAGGGATTTGAAGCTCTTCCTGTCACCCTGCCGGAGAGGGGAATTCACCCTGGAGGCCTTCTTCATCACCATGCAAGCCTCCGGTGTGATGCGTGAGTAGTTCATCTCTGGACTACGGGTCCATGCAGTAGCTAGATGGTTGGTTCTCCTCCTTTGTGCTGTCATGTTTAGATCTTGTGAGCTCCGTTCATGATCAAGATCATCTATTTGTAATTCTGCATGTTGTGTTTGTGGGGCTCCGATGGATATTGAGATGCTATTTCAGATTGATTATTGATTCTATCATGTCTTTGTTATTTGTGATCTTGCATGCTTTCCGTTGTTAGTAGCTATCTTGGCCAAGTAGATGCTAGCAACTCCAAGAGTTAGTATTTATACTCGATAGTGGGTTCATGCCTCTAGTAATCTGGGGAAGTGACAGAAATCTCTATGGTACTAGATGTGTTGTTTCTACTAGGGAGAAAACAACAATCCTTTGTTCATAGAACAATCGTATTGTTTACTTTACACGCAATGCATAATGCAATTATCTATTGCTTGCAACTTAATACTGGAGGGGGTTCGGATGATAATCTAAAGGTGGATTATTAGTCATAGATGCAGTTGGATTACGGTCTATGTATAATGTTGTAATGCCCAATCAAATCTCGAAGGAGTCAAGATGAGTAGTATATGCATGATTGCTTTCTCGATGTTTGTCAATTGTCCCGCTGTAATTTGCTCACCCAACATGTCATCTATCTTCAGGAGAGCCACCGTTAGTGAACTATGGACACCGGTCCTTTATTTTACTATCAATCTACAATCAACTGTTTACTGCTTTCTGTTTACTTTCTGCAAACTATTACTTTCTTCCACACAATACGTTTAATCCTTTGTTTTCAGCAAAACCGGTGAGAATGACAACCTCACTGTAAGTTGGGGGCAGAGTTCTGTGGTTGTGTTGTGCAGGTCTCCATGTTGCTGCTGGCACCGGTAGTGTGCCCTGCCAAAGTTCAGCTAGCAACACCTTTGGGGTGTTTCCTTGCTCCTACTGGTTCGATTAAACCTTGGTTTCATAACTAAGAGAAACTTGCTGCTGTGCTCATCATACCTTCCTCTTGGGGTTCCCCAACGAGCTCGAGATACCTTGGGCCATCTGCGACCTCCTTATCCATCAGAGCAGCCATGACCTCCTCGTCATCCGAGTCCATCGCTTTGGCAAAATGGTCGAGCACCTTGTGTGCGGGGAGGAAGTCGGGTGGGAGTAGAGGTTCGCCGGCCGGCGGTTGGTCGTAAGGACGGCGGAGGAAGAGGAGGCGTGGGTGTTTGGAGCTGTGGAGGGGTTTATTTCGCGGTAGGGAGTGCTACCACCTCATTTTTCAAAAATACTAGACCACCTTACATAGACAATGTCCCAACCGAGGATTTTAAAACCTTTTCATCCACCCCTCGCGAGAAAGACAAATGCCTGCCGAATCGGGAGGAAGTGGGTCCGGTTTGAACTATAGGTACATGATCTAATGCTCGTGATTTAAACAAAAATCATTTTTAGACTCACAATATGATGTTTCTTCAGATATGTAATGCAAGTTTAGCGAGGCGCATCCCCTATCTTCATGCCCGTCGTTTTGACCATTGTTTGAAACGGGAAAAATAGGAAATGGGCATAAGAAATTCCAAAACTGTCCGAACAAGGTAAATCCTTCGCGTGGTGTCATATTATGTGACATAGTTTCTAGGAAAAATACCAAAATTGGTATATTGATTGCATCTCGAAAAAACCTTCTCAGAAATGACCTATCATGTTCGAGGTTTCATGGCTTTCAAGACAAACGACCAATGTTATGGCTAGAATCGTGACATATTTTGTGATAATGTGCCCATATTGTGCACATGTGTGTATCATGGGAAGACGAACAATGTTACAGGAGGAAGTTTTTCTTTTCGTCATACGAAAAAGCCATTTTCTATTTTCTGAGTGTCAAAATCGAGGCATTTTGTGAAGCAACACCAAATGTTCAATTCAAAAATTCTACCACCTCATTTTTCAAAAATACTAGACCACCTTACATAGATAATATCCCAACCGAGGATTTTAAAACATTTTCATCCACCCCTCGTGAAAAAGACAAATGTCTGCCGAATCGGGAGGAAGTATGTCCGATTTGAACTATAGGTACATGATCTAATGCTCGTGATTTAAAAAAATCATTTTTAGTCTCACAATATGATATTTCTTCAGAGATCCAATGCAAGTTTAGCGAGGCGCATCTCCTATTTTCATGCCCACTGTTTTGACCATAGTTTGAAATGGAAAAAATAGGAAACAGACATAAGAAATTCCAAAATAGTCCGAACAAGGTAAATCCTTCACGTGATGTCATATTATGTGACATAGTTTCTAGGAAAAATACCAAAATTGATATATTGATTGCATCTTGAAAAACCCTTCTCAGAAATGACCTATCATGTTCGAGGTTTCATGGCTTTCAAGACAAACGACCAATGTTATGACCAGAATTGTGACATAGTTTGTGATAATGTACCCATATTGTACACACGTGTGTATCATGGGACGACGAACAATGTTTTAGGAGGAAGTTTGCCTTTTCATCGCACGAAAAAGCCATTTTCTATTTTCTGAGTGCCAAAATCGAGGCATTTTGTGAAGCAACACCAAATGTTCAATTCAAAAATGCTACCACCTAATTTTTCAAAAATACTAGACCACCTTACATAGACAATGTCCCAACCGAGGATTTTAAAACCTTTTCATCCATCCCTCGCGAAAAAGATAAATGTCTGCCGAATCAGGAGGAAGTGGGTCCGGTTTGAACTACAGGTACATGATCTAATACTCGTGATTTTTTGAAAAAAAAAACTCATTTTTAGACTCACATTATGATATTTTCTTTAGAGATCCAATGCAAGTTTAGCGAGGCGCATCCCCTATCTTCATGCCCACCGTATTAACCATAGCTTGGAACGGAAAAAAAATAGGAAACGGGCATAAGAAATTCCAAAATGGTTCGAACAAGGTAAATCTTTCGCGTGATGTCATATTGTATGACATAGTTTTTAGGAAAAATACCAAAATTGGTATATTGATTGCATCTCGAAAAAACCTTCTCAGAAATGACCTATCATGTTCAAGGTTTCATGGCTTTCAAGACAAACGTCCAATGTTATGGCCAGAATCGCGATATAGTTTGTGATAATATGCCCATATTGTGCACGCGTGTGTATCATGGGACGACGAACAATGTTGCAGGAGGAAGTTTTCCTTTTTGTCGTACAGAAAAGCCATTTTCTATTTTCTGAGTGCCAAAATCGAGGCATTTTGTGAAGAAACACCAAATGTTCAATTCAAAAATGCTACCACTTCATTTTTCAAAAATTCTAGAACACCTTACATATACAATGTCCCAACCGAGTATTTTAAAACCTTTTCATCCACCCCTCGCGAAAAAAACAAATGTCTGCCGAATCGGGAGGAAGTGGGTCCGGTTTGAACTACAACTACATGATCTAATGCTCGTGATTTTTTGAAAAAAAAAATCATTTTTAGACTCACAATATGATGTTTCTTCAGAGATCTAATGCAAGTTTAGCGAGGCGCATCCTCTATCTTCATGCCCGCTGTTTTGACCATAGTTTGAAACAGAAAAAAATAGGAAACGGGCATAAAAAATTCCAAAACGGTCCAAACAAGGTTAATCCTTCGCGTGATGTCATATTATGTGACATAGTTTCTAGAAAAAAAATACCCAAATTGGTATATTGATTGCATCTCGAAAAAACCTTCACAGAAATAACCTATCATGTTCGAGGTTTCATGGCTTTCAAGACAAACGACCAATGTTATGGCCAGAATCGCGACATAGTTTGTGATAATGTGCCCATATTGTGCATGCATGTGTATCACGGGACGACGAACAATATTGCAGGAGGAAGTTTTCCTTTTCGTCGTATGGAAAAGCCATTTTCTATTTTTTGAGTGCCAAAATCGGGACGTTTTGTGAAGCAACACCAAATGTTCAATTCAAAATGCTACCACCCCTTTTTTCAAAAACACTAGACCACCTTAAATGAACAATGTCCAAACCGGAGATTTAAAAACCTTTTCATCCTCCCCTGGTGAAAAAGACAAATGTGTGCCGAATCGATAGGATGTGGGTCCGATTTGAACTACAAGTACATGATCTGATGCTCGTGATTTTTTAAAAAGATAATTTTTAGACTCACAATATGATATTTCTTCAGAAATACAATGCAAGTTTAGCAAGACTTAAGGCCAAAAAAAAAGAATTCAAAACCCTAGTTTCAAAATCATATTTTGGATTATGATATTGTCCCTACCATGGACTAATGTGAGATTAGTAAATCCACTGTTTTGAAATAATAAAAGTATAGATAATTAATAACCTAGGAGGATATGACTGATTTTATAAAAAATTAGAGCCAAAAATAATTTCATTTGGACTTCTTATAAAAAAGATACAAAAGAATGAAGAAAATAGAAAAGAAAAAGAAAAAAAAATCCTAAATGGACCACCGGCCTGAACCAGATCATATCTACCAGGTGCCAAGGCCCAGACCGCCAAGTTAAAAAAAGGAGGGAAGGACCACTGGCCTAAATGGACCACCGACCTGGACCGGACTCCCTTCGCGAAGGTCCAGGCCCAACAAATAAGATGCAAACTTTTATAAATAAGTAGTGCGGTAGTATAACAAGAAAGAGTTGGTGGTGAGATGGTTAGTGCATCTCGTATGGTGGAGGAGGTACTTGGTTCCATCTCTGTGAGCACCAACTTTTTGCGGGTTCGATCCCCTTCGCCACCTCCCTTTTGCCATTACTTCCTAAAAAGGTAGATATATACATATACAAAAATTGACACATAGACATGCCACATAAGCATAATTGCTGATGTGGCCAGCTAGTTAATTCAATGTATATTATTTTAGACGATATGAAGATTTAAATTGGTCATGATGGGGGTATGAATAAGGCTCTAAGCTATATCATATAGTTTACGACGATTTCATGTGATGAAATTACGACGATTTTGACACAAATCATCGTAATTTTATATGATTTTGACCTCTCCAAATAGCCCATGACCATCTTGTGCAAAATCGTCATAAATCTATGACAATTTCATTCCTCGTTACTATGAGAAGATCACAAGTTAACACATTTCTTATAGTGATTGTAGAAACTATGCCTAATTATCCAACAGAAACTTGGTTTTTTTAACGATAAAAGGGTCTAGAAGACCGTGGAAGCTGCATAAATAAACACGTGGCAGGTACACAGTTTAAAGAGGCCCCTCACAGTTAACACAGTAGCAAAGCTAGAAAAGACAAAAAGGGGCCTCCAATATACAAACAACACCTCAGAACTAAAATAAGATTGCAATCAAGTCCCTAGGCACCTCCACCACAACACTTCGGCGACCTCCAGCCAAGAAAATTGGCGAGATCAACGAGGTCTCTTGCTCGTGACGCCTCACAAACCAGAGAGGAAACACAACAACCAACCATCTTGCCAATAGCAGGGACGAACCACTTGCCGACGCCGAGATGTCGAGCTCTGGAGTTGTGCTTCGAAAAGGGGCCTCCAATGGAGGCTTGGACCCTCGGCCGCCCTTCGGCCAGAACAGGCAGAGGCCCAGCAGCGACGCCGCTGCTAAAGGGCCACTGCGGAGAAGAACAAGTGGGTGCAACTTCGACCGGCTTCCGCTTCATCAACAGCAGCAACCTTTCCCCCCTCCGCTCCTCGCCACCACGGCTGGCTAGTGAAGAAGACAAGAAGCAATCGTCGTCGAAGAAACAGAAGCCAACAAGAGCATTATGCCTAAGCCACCAGAGCTGCACCTCCCCTCCATTAATCTAGCCATAGGAACATCGAGAGGGAGGGCACCCAACAACCTCCTGCCGCCGCTCGCCTGCGCCAAGGAGTAGCTCGAAGATGCTTCATCTCGCCGTCGCGCGCCAGATCCCACCCAACTCCCCCCGCCACCACGGCCGGCCAGAGAAGGGGACAGATCTTGCAGCAACCACTCGATGGAAGCAGCTTTATTCCACGAAGAGACGGTCACCGCCGCCGCCACCCATCCACCAAGGACCAGTAACGCATCGGCAAGCAACCCTAAGCACCGGATCTGGCTGCTCAGATCCCGGTCTTCTCTTCTTCCTACGGGCACACAGCCCACACCCGGCAAGAAGCCAAAACCACTACCTATCATAGCTACTCCGGCACCGCCCCTTCGCCCTCTCCCGCCGGCAACGCCGACGGAGAGAGCTCGGGGGCAACCCGGCTTTGGTTTTTTGTCGGTCAGAAGAGGAAGGGAGGGAGGAGAGCGAGGAGAGCAAAGGGAGCCTCACGTTGGTTCCCTAACAACAACTTGGTAGCCCATGTGCTAGCTAGTAAGGCGGATGGACCTCAGTCCAATGCTAGCTAGTAAAAAAAATGATGTGACAATCAATTAATAAAGAAAGAAGCAAATAGAGTAACATAATATGTTATCATCACATCAGTCCAATGCAAAATGTGTCTATAAAATAATAAATAAGATTTACTATGTTACTACACTGATCACACTACCCACCGTGAAGGTAGTAACCTAGAGTACTAACATATGCATGTTATCGTTCTAAGTTACTCCCCATGGTGACCATCCTGAGCTGAGCTGTCATATATAGGATTTGTCGGCACCATGTCAGTTGTATTTCTGATGGGCATGAGCCTCTAGAATTCACGAATAAGATGGACACTGACCACCGGAAGTTTAAGAAAAAGCTTATGTTCTCTGAGTTTTTTGTTTGTTTTGAATCTCGGTGAATTTTCTCTAACCTCTGGCCAGAGTTCACTTGTTACTCCACAAGGACTCAAAAGAGAAAACAAACACTACAGAATCTAGAATCCATCTAATCTAATACTATACATAAACGCTATTAGTTCATGGAATCAAAATAATTGGGATCTCTGATGTATCCAACACTAATCCTATGTGTACAAATTTTGCTGAAGCTTTACAAAACCATCATAATTGCATACTAAAATCTCAAATCTGCCCTCTTAAAACCGTGGAAATTCAACACTAGTAACACACTATTTACGCTAATCGAGATTGGTATGTGTTGTTTGCAGTAGTTCCATACCACGTACATCTACTGAGAACAGGTGATGCATGCCAGATAAGCTTCATGCGAGACTGCACCAGAAATTTGACAATTATTTGTTCTTTACATTACTACTTCCTCCGCTTCTAAAATATAAAATGATTTAATTGTTGTGAAACAAATATATCTAGACGTTTTTTGATGTGTATGTTCGGAGTGAATCTACATTTTTTTTTAGAAAGGAGCATATATTAATATCAAGAGATACTAATTACACCTAGCATTTGCAACAAGGCAATATCCTATTGGCTATACGGATACACACAGCCAAACACAGCCAACAACAGAGAAAAAAACTAAGAAAATAAGACCGCTACAGTGTTTCGGTCCTAGCAGCAACAGTATAACCACCACCAATACAACACCTGAACTTCAGGCTTTTCAAAAGCGACGCCTCCTCCAAAAAGTGAACAGTGCACAATCGTGAAAATCGTCTAGATAAATTTGGTTCGCGAAAGCTAAAATATTTATATTATGAAACGGAGTGAGTACTTGTCACAACAGTGAATCAGAAGAAGGCCCTGAGTGCCACCTGCGCGAGGCGAGCAGCCGCCATGGCCACCACGGGAAACCTGCGGAGGTGGAAGGAGAGCACGGCGAGCGTGACGGCGGCCGCCCACAGCACGAGACCAACGACGACGTGGCTGTTGGCCAGGCGAGGAATGGCGGCGCGCAGTAAGAAGGAGGCACCGAGCAGCACGTACACCGCGGCGTGGAAATGCAGCCGCCGCTCCAACTGGTCGTTGTTGTTGTTGTCGTGGAGAAACGGCGCCGCGTGAGCTGCCATTTGGAGTATCCGATGTAGGCTGAAATGTATATCTTTCTCTGAGATGGAGTGCCTGATTAGTCAAACTGTTACGAGCACACACAAACACCAGCCTTTTATAGTGACAAATGGCAAGTCTGACGTAGCTTCATCATCCATTATTGTTGTTATTTTAAGTACTAGCGAAGGTTTAGTGGAGACATGGAGCTTCATCATCCATTGCTGTTATTTTTAATTACTAAGGAAAATGTGTGTTGGGAATGACGAGATCGTCATGTTTCTCTTAGGCTAAGAAATCTATGATGCTTAGTGTCAGGCCGAAAGTTGTCTCCGGTTCTTTCTACAAAAGATACCAGTACCGACTTTTGGTAATTCCAAAAAAAAAGCAAGTTTCACTAGTGGTAGTACTGCTAGAGAAAATGGTGGGAAGGATCGTAAACAAATTTACCCGCCAAAAAAAATTCAGTGAGATTTTACTCTTGTGATTATTCAAATAATTGAATTTCTTTCCGCTGGGAGAAAGAACCATGGTGTATATTATCAGGGGTTTTCCGGTACATCAAGAAAACCCTAACTCGGATAACATGTTAGTAATAGCCAATGCATTAGGGAAAACTTTATAAAAGTTGGACAACTTTGAAAAGCCAGGCGTGGCAGACCTCCTTCCGAGTCATCTCAGTCTCTTATATTAACCGTACTCCATCGATCATACACCATAGCTTTTGTTACCATTTCACGCGGCCTGCAAATAATAACAGTGGGTTGTTTGCTTTTCTCTTCCTGAATGAATTAGATACTCCTTGGCTTCATCTAACGTGCTGCCGCATTTCCTCCAAAGTTGAAATGTAGATCTGTTATCGATCGTCTGCTGACAGCCTCTTGCTCCGAACTTCTTTTGGGCTTATCTGCTAGTAGAAGCATAATGGGCGGATTGAAAACTGGAACCTAAAAGTTAACTGAAGGACTATGACGAGTGATGACTTCTGTATATCCCCGTGGGGCCGGGGCGCTCCGGCGCCGTCGGAGTTGCTGGTTCGTTAAGGATTGGAAAAGAGGCGTCCAGGCAGCTTCCGCGATGAAACGGCGATGCGATGCATAAAAGACTAATTATTTTTAGCCCAATAGAAAGCACATGACGTGACATATGGTTACTAAATGGGTATTAGCACGATGATTTACCGTCTGTTTACTACAACAAGCTCTACTATGACAAGTCATCCGACTCTGGTGATGAAGGGGCGAGCACGGCAGCGAGCGCGTCTTCCGCTCGCTCTAGTGTTTGTAATCATCGTTAGGTGATCAAATGACCTATTTGTAATTTTTATTATTTTTGAGTCTTTTTGTACTGTTGTTAATGATTATTAATAGATTGGTGAATTTTTTTTTTTAAAAAAAGCCTCACCAACGTGAGCTCATCCTCTCCACGGAAATTATCGTTTTTATTTGAGCTAATCACACTGGGCATATACAAACTTGTCAGGTGGGTGCATTTTAGTACAACAACTTGCAAATTGTGATTAGGTGGTCCACAAACTTGTAATGTGAGTGCAAATTGGTACAAAGACACTTGGCATTATTTCTTTTGCCAACCCCCTCCCGATTGACACAAATCTATAGACGTTCCTTGATCCCTTTTAACACTAGGCAACACAGGTTCCACGATCAGCTCTTGTACTACGGGTCCGCGCACCATGGACCATGCACTAGTGGAAAACATGCTTCTAGTCCCAGATCGTAAGGGCGTTTAGTCCTGGTTGTGCAACCGAGACTAAGCAATCGGGACCAGAACCCCCCTCCCTAGTCCCGGTTCTGTTACAAACCGGGACTAAAGGCAATACACGTGGCCGCCGTGGAGAGCGGGGGTGCAGGACCTTTAGTCCTGGTTCGTAGCACGAACCGGGACTAAAGGAGCTCTGCTGCGGCAGCAGGTTCTGCCACGACATAGTTTTGGGACGGTTTTCTGCCGCGGCAGGAGGGAGAGGTTTGACGTAAGTGACATGCCGAGAGATGATATATATACAACTACAGAAATGAAAGAACCATTACAGAACATCGTCATGAGATCGAAGTGACCTCTTTCTTCATGCTTGGTCGAACATATTATATACACAATACACTTTAATGCATATATACTATCTAATTTCTCTTACAATTCGTAATCTATATATAAAATTCCGATGGTATTCTCCGGTTGGATCTATGATCTTCTTAAGGAAGAATCCCGCCAATTTCTCTTGAAGTGCTCGTATGCAATCCTTTGGCAGGAGACCCTCCCGCGTCCGTTCGATCAAATCTAAAGACGAGAATCATCAATATATGAATAAAACTCAACACAATTGATGATAATAAAATAAGATTGTGAACATTGTCTACGTACTTCAAGTTGTTGTGGAATTCTGCCCAACTCACTGGTTGTCTAGAGAATGTACTCGTAAACATAGCATCCACATAAATTATGCCTGGCTTACTGCCTTAAACACTTCACGAGAATAGAGTTCAATCAAAATAATGATCAAGCATAGTAATGGTATTGAAACAAGAATCAAAGAGATGCGAGGACCTAGCTATAGTACTACTTACACTTAGTTGTCGAAATCGCAACTCCTCTTTCTTATCACCCCTAACTTTTTCTTGATGAACCATTTCCAAACCCTACGACAAACAAATTGAGTAAAGGAGTTATTAATTACTTGATATCAAATGATCAAAGATGCTCATATAGTGCGATAATGATTGAAATTACCTCTGGAGCATTTCAATTAGGTCTATCCAACTCTCAGGATTTTTATGTTTCGAGTCCATCACAAGTACTTTTCCTTGGTCAACTTGAATGATTAGCAGAATAAAGTGGAACCTGGGCAAGCATAACTTATCAATTACACTTAACATCGAGTAAATGAAATCGAATGTGTACAAGACAATAACACTTACTCGAAGTTATAAGAAAATAATATTTCCGTTTTCACTAGAAACTTTAGCAAGTAATCCTCTATTTTCTTGGTGTTACTTTTACCGTATATTCATGAATGTTATTTGGATCAATGAATCGAAGGTCATAGTTTCGTCCTCTTTTGCATTCTAGAATCTTCATTCTACATAATATCATACAAAAGAATATAGTGAGGATAATTATACATGCAATGAACGAGCTGATCTAGAGATTTAATTACAGAAATAAATCACTTAAAGACAATAGGAACTGATGATAGATTTATCGAGGGCGTCTTGATTGAATAACTGAAATAATTCCATGAAGTCAATGTATATCTTGTCCTTTCCACGGAAGTAATGCTCCTCTTTAATTGCCACCATGAGCATGATCTCCCCTTTCGCCGAGGCTCGCATATACCACTCATGCAAGTTTTACATTTGTGTTTGTAGAAGCGGGACCTCCTCAGGTCAGACGAGAGACTTCCCGTACTCGTATTTGTATGTTAATTCAGCCCTGGGCGCGGCTTCCGTGCCTAAGTATTGACCAACAGTCATACCAAGATCCCTAGCCGTTTGTGCGACTAGTTCTGCATCAGAAAACACGTTAAGTGGGGGGCACGATTGGTTGTTTTGTTCTCCGAGCCAGGGAATTGTTTTCCCGCTTCTGCTAGTACTTCTCGACTGCTCCACCTTTGCCTTATGTGTCATCATAATAGAGCGGTCGTAGTCTGATACTGTTTCTAATGGACATGGTCGCTCAAGAAATTCCATAAAGTGTTTCACTGTTTTGGGTGCTATATACAGCTGAGATACACATGATCTAATGCTCATGAGATACACATGTCTGGCCTCCAAGACATTGATTTTTTTTGACATGCTCCAAGACATTGATTGCCATGTTGAGATACACATAATCTAATGCTCATGATTTAAAAAAAAAGGAAAACTTGTCAGGAAGTGGGTCCGGTTTGAACTACAGGTACATGATCTAATGCTCATGATTTTTTTGAAAAAATCATTTTTAGACTCACAATATGATGTTTATTTTGAGATCCAATGCAAGTTTTAGTGAGGCACATCCCCTATCTTCATGCCCGTCGTTTTGATCATAGTTTGAAATGGGAAAATTTGGAACCATGCATAAGAAATTCAAAAACGCCCCGAACAATGTAAATCCTCCGCGTGGTGTCATATTATGTGACATAGTTGCAATGAAAAATACCGAACTTGGTATATTGTTCGCATCTCGAAAATTCCTTCTCAAAATGAGCTATCATGTTCGAGGTTTCATGGCTTTCGGACCAAAATAACCAATGCTATGGGTAGAATTGCGGCATAGTTTGTGATAGTGTACCCATATTATGCACTCATGTGTATCTTAGGATGGCGAGCAATGTTGCAGGAGGAAGTTTTCCTTTTCGTCGCACGAAAAAGCCATTTTTCATTTTAGGAGTGTAAAAAACGAGGCATTTTGTGAAGCAAGCACCAAAGGCTAATTCAAAATGCTACTACCCCGGGTGAAAAACACAAATGACTGCTGAATCAGTAGGAAGTGGGTCATATTTGAACTACACGTACATAATCTAATGCTCATGATTTTTTTCAAAAAATCATTTTAGACTCACAATATGATGTTTCTTCAGAGATCCAATGCAAGTTTTAGCGAGGCTCATCCCCTATCTTCATGCCCGCCATTTTGACCGTAGTTTGAAACAGAAAAATTTGGAAATGGGCATAAGAAATTTAAAAACTGTCTGAACAATGTAAATCCTTCGCGTGGTGTTATATTATGTGACATAGTTGCAAGATAAAATACCAAACTTGGTATATTGATCGCATCTCTAAAATTCCTTCTCAAAATGAGCTATCATGTTCGAGGTTTCATGGCTTTCGGACCAAATGACTAATGTTATGGAAAGAATCGTGGTATAGTTTGTGATAGTGCCCATATTATGCACTCATGTGTATCTGGGATGACGAGCAATGTTGCAGGAGGAAGTTTTCCTTTTTGTCGCACGAAAAAGCTATTTCTATTTTACGAGAGCCAAAAACGGGGCGTTTTGTGAAGCAACCACGAAAGGGCTAATTCAAAATACTACCACCCCATTTTTCAAAAATACTAGACCACCTTATATGGACGATGTCCCAACCGGGTTATCTCAAACCTTTCCATCCACCTCGGATGAAAAAGAGAAATGTCTGCCGAATCACTAGGAAGTGGATCCGGTTTGAACTACAAGTACATGATCTAATGCTCATGTTTTTTTGAAAAAAAATCATTTTTAGACTCACAATATTATGTTTCTTTAGAGATCCAATGCAAGGTTAGCGAGGCTCATCCACTATCTTCATGCCCATCGTTTTGACCATAGTTTGAAACGAAAAAATTTAAAAACGGGCATAAGAAATTCAAAAACTGTCCGAACAATGTAAATCCTTCGCGTGGTATCATATTATGTGACATAGTTGCAAGAAAAAAATACCATACTTGGTATATTGATCGCATCTCGAAAATTCCTTCTCAAAATGAGCTATCATGTTCGAGGTTTCAGGACTTTCGGACCAAATAACCAATGTTATGGCCAGAATCGTGGCATACTTTGTGATAGTGTGTCTGAAGGGAATATGCCCGAGAGACAATAATAAAGTGGTTATTATCTTATTCCATGTTTATGATAAATGTTTATTTTGCATGCTATAATTGTATTAATTGGAAACGTTAATACATGTGTGTTTAATAAACAAAATACAAAGTTCCTAGTACTGCCTCTCATATAAACTAGCTTGTTGATTAACAAGATGATCAAGGTTTCCTGATCATGGACATTGGATGTTGTTAATAACGAGGTCACAACATTGGTGGAATGATGTGATGAACATTCATCCGAAGTATAGCATTACAATCAGAGTCATTATGTTTATATTGCTATAACATCATACGAAGTAATCTTAGTCCTTAGATCATGAGATCATGTTAATTGCTAACACCGGAAGAGTATCTTGATAACATCAAACGTCACATCGTAACAGGGTGACTATAAAGGTGGGTTCAGTGCTACAAAGGTGTTATGTTGACACTCATGGATCAAGAGTGGGATTTGTCCATCTCGATGATGGATAGATATACTCTGGGCCCTCTCGGTGATATCACATTAAGATAGCTTGCAAGCAAGTGATGTGATCACTAGAATGTTATATCACGGGAACGAGAAAAGAGTGCATGTCGGCAACGAGATCAAACAAGGTATGGAGATACCGATGATCGAATCTCGGACATGTAATATATCGCGAGACAAAGGGATTTAGTTACTAGCGTTAAAGGTTCTCACGATCACAGAAGTCATCGTTGAATGTGTAGGAGTCAGTATGGATCTCCAGGTCCCGCTTCTGATTATTGATCTGAGAGGGGTCTCGATCATGTATGCATTATTCGTGAACCGTAGGGTGACACACTTAAGGGATACCGACACCATTTGGAGCAAATATGTTTCAGATAAAGATTTAAGAAGGCACTGGAATTATTTCAATAGACACCGAAAATGTTTCGGGTGAAATTGCTGAAATTGGTTCTGCATGTAATGTTGAAATGTTGCAGAGGGTTTTATGTGAATGTTTGTTAATTAAAGTAATTAACAAAATTCTGAATAAAAATAATAAAAGAGTTTTATTAAATGAGAGAGCATTAAATTTGGAGAAATTTAATGTATTTAAAGTGGGGACTTTAAAAGGAATGTGAAGAGGCATTTTAATGTGGAGGGGTTACCACCACATGAATGGAGGAGGTGAAGGGGCCCCCCCTTGAGGCGCCGACCATGGGGAGGGGCACCCCCCTCTCCTCCTATAAAAGGCCACCCTCTCCTCACTTCTCACTCACACCTCCTTGTGAAGGATCTCTCTCTCCCTCTAGTATTATTCCCCCATGGTCTCGGATTAGCGAGATATATGTTCCCGGTGGCTTTATCTAGAAAGGAGTTGCTGCTTCTGCTGGTTTGCTGGAGCGAGGGACGGAGGTTGTCGGGGTACCGGACGTGTGTGCAATCACGGATGCACTGCTGCTTTGCGGTGCTGGACTTGGTGGTGCTGGAGCTGGATCTGATGGACGTGCTAGAGCCGGACCTGCTGGACTTCATCACGATCTTGAGATCGGCAAGTGTACGACTACATCAACCACGAGTTCCTACTCGATAACAAAACTCATTGTCTTCGAGGGTAAGTTCTCGATGGATGTATGTCCACCCGTTGCTTTGTACCTAGTAGATAGATCTTGGCGTGTAGTTCTCATCGTAGGAAATTTTTTGTTTTCTATGCTGCGGACCCAACAGTGGTATCAGAGCCTGATCTATGCGTAGGTGCTTTGCACGGGTAGTACACATATGTTTATATGTGGGCGATGATGATCATGTTATTGCTTCTTTCATGTATTTTGGATATTGGTGGCATAGTGGAATGAAGCGGCCCGGACCAACCTTACATGTGATCGTACATGATACCGGTTCCACGACTGACATGCAACTAGTTTTGCATATGTGGCTGGCGGGTGTCTGTCTCTCCTACTATAGTCAATATCTGATTTACAACGAGTTGCTAATAACTTGGTTATCCTCGTTGTGGTTCATGTTCGTAGGTAAGAACGGTTCTATCTCCGAAAGCCCTAAGCCACGTAAAACTTGCAATTGATAAATTAGAGGCGTCTAGTTTAGATCGTTGCTGGGCTAGTGTATTGATATGGTATTGTTGTAAGTAGATGTATGATAGATACTCTTACAACACACTCAACGTGCAAGTTCCATAGACCTTGGCCTTACACACAAGGGAATGATAGAGACCATATCACGATGCAAATGATAGAGATCAAATGCATGGACCATATCATCTCACTTTACACATTAGATGTTAGCATCTTATACTGCTAGTTTGGTGCTTTATGTAGCATTGTAAGATGATCCCTCATTTAGATATCAAGATAAAAATGTGTTCTTCCTTGAGTATGCACCGTTCTGTGGATCGTGTTTCGAGACATCACGTGATGATCGGGTGTACTCGAATCTACGCTTTCATAGGAACGGGTGTAAGACAGTTTTACACACGCGAATACTAAGGTTCTTACTTGGCGAGCCTAGCATGTACAGACATGGCCTCAGAACACGGACCAAAATGTTAAGCATGAGTCATATAGTTGATGTGATGCTAATATTGATGCTCGCCTTTGAAGCCACATCGACTCACGTGATGATCGGACTTGGTGTAATGGATTTGGTTCATGTAATCACCAAAAAGGCACGAGGGATGTCGTTTTTGAGTGGGAGTTCATTTCTAATTTGGATTTGTCGAACTCAATTTGTCATAAACTAAATCAAAGTGAATTTGCATAATTTGTTGTAGTCATTGGCATCTATTTACTACCTTATGCTTAGTTTTAATTGAGATAATAGAACTATAGAATTCTGGATATTTACTTTACGAACTGGTATCATATTGTTTTGAATGTCAATTTAAAGTTTAGAAGTCCTATTGCAAACTTTCAACAAACTCTATTTACTCCGTGAAGTTTAATATGTAGTATTAAATCAATAGTAAGAATTCCAATGTTAGTATCTAAAGTATCATGTTTGCCTCCATGATTCTTGATATTCAAAAGTTGTTTAATATCGAGGTTATCTAGGAGCTGATAGAATTGTTTCAGAAACCATCATGTGTGAAAGATATTGTGATATCTGAAACAAAGTTTTTGGTTGCATTATGATAGAGTGTAATTTAGAAAAATACATGTTCTCATATTGTATGAGAATTTGTGAAGGATGGAGATGCTAGGCATCCGAATCTCCCAAAAGGTTTCGGGAACTAAAATTATACTCGTCATTCTTCCTTATAGGCTATAGTAGCTTGATCATGCAAGTTGTCATGATAAGGATGAATAGAATATGTAAGTAAAATGTTTACTACACTAAAAGATTACTAAAGAATGGATTTTGAAAGAACACCAAACATTTGATGGTGGTGATTCACTTCAAAGTGCAAGTCCAAAGGTATTAGTATTTGACTATATACGCTTTGTACTATGTGTCATGTGAATGACACCACAATTGATGTTGATAGATTCTTTTAAAAGGAAAAGGAATTGCTGAAAGAGCATCTATAAAATATTTGGCAGAAAAGAAAAAGTTGGAAATGCCCAACTTAGGTATATAGAAGATATACATGTTATGGCTGTATTCCTTGCTTATTAAACAATGTGGTTTTGAGGTATTGGATACCGGTATTGGATACCGAATTGGTTGGTATGAAGTGTCATACAGGACAACGCAATTCATGAACTGCAATGGCCTAAGTAACTGGCAAGAGAATAAGTGATGATGTTCATCGAAAACAAATAAAGTGTTATTGTGTTTTTCGTTGTCGTCAAACCTAGCCTTCAAGATTTTCTTTAATAATTGTTATTTTGTTCCGGTATTACGAGAACAATGGTTGTTCAAATAATTACCGTATTCCATAAAGGATGGATGAACTTTTACAAGTCGAGTGGGAGAAATCACATCCATAAAAACTATTGCTAAAATGTCGCAAGACAAATGATTGAAAGATCAATTATGAAGTGACATCGTTGTTTAAATTATATTGGAAAGAAAACATGAATAAACTCCATGTTGATGGATTTTTGGAGTCTTTTTGATTTTGATCAATTGACGTTGGTGAAACTTTCCTCGAGATAACTGAAACTCCGTTCATAGGCCAAAGAGGAACGGATGACTAACTTATTGGATATTATGAATGTTGATGTATATAGTCCATTATGTGTAGCCATATGCGATGGATCTTTTTTCTTTATATGCTTTCTCCAGAAATTTGAGTGAATATATCTATATATTTACTTAATAAGGAAGAAGTATGAAACATTTGAAAATTGTTCAAATACTTTCAAGATGAAGTGGAAAATCATTGTAACAAGAAAATAAAGAGTTTATGATTCGATCATAAAGGAAGATATTTGAGTTACATGTTTAGCAAAACACCTAAGATTTGAGGAATTGTTCCATGATTTGTGTTTCCCGATAAACCATAGGAGTATGGAATATTCGAGAGATGAAATCAAACCACATTTGACATGGTAAGATCAAAGGTGTCATTTATAAAACTGCCATTATGTTTAAGGATTGAAGCTTTAGAGACTACCGCTTTTACACTGAAAAGAGCACCATCGTGATCCATTGAAATGACACCATATAAGTTGTGGTTTGGGATAAAACCCGAATTGTCTTTTCTTAAATTTTGGTATGCTATGCATAAGTAAAATGTTCACAACCAAAGTCGGATAAGAACGTCTTTGTAGATTATCCCAAAGAATTTGTTGGGAATTTCTCCATAACACCGAGGACAAAAGAGTTTGTTACTTGGAACATCAAGTTTCTTGAGAAGGATTTTTTTCGTGAAAAGTTAAGTGGGAAGACAATAGAACTTTGATAAGGTTGTTGAACCTTAGCTATATGTGCTAAGTAGTGCAGCGCCGGAAAGTGTCCCGGTGGCGGCCAAAATGCTCATGGCTCCCATGATTACAAAGGTGTGATCTCGGAGATTAGAGTTCCTATTGAACCGTGTGGGTCGGTAGGAATCAAATAGTGTGATTTGATAAGCAAGTCGTTATTGTTTTGACAATGATGAACCGACTACATGCAAAGAAGCGATGATGGGCCCTGACTCCATAAAATGACTAAAATTATACTCGGCATTCTTCCTTATAGGCTATAGTAGCTTGATCATGAAAGTTGTCATGATAAGGATGAATAGAAGATGTAAGTAAAATGTTTACTACACTAATAGATTACTAAAGAATGGATTTTTGAAACAACACCAAACATTTGATGATGGTGATCCACTTCAAAGTGCAAGTCCAAAGGTATTAGTATTTGACTATATACGCTTTGTACTATGTGTCATGTGAATGACACCACAATTTATGTTGATAGATTCTTTTAAAAGGAAAAGGAATTGCTGAAAGAGAATCTATAAAATATTTGGCAGAAAAGAAAAGGTTGGATATGTCCAACTTAGGTATATAGAAGATATACATGTTATGGCTGTATTCCTTGCTTATTAAACAATGTGGTTTTGAGGTATTGGATACCGGTATTGGATACCGAATTGGTTGGTATGAAGTGTCATACAGGACAATGCAATTCATGAACTGCAATGGCCTAAGTAACTGGCAAGAGAATAAGTGATGATGTTCATCGAAAACAAATAAAGTGTTATTGTGTTTTTCGTTGTCGTCAAACCTAGCCTTCAAGATTTTCTTTAATAATTGTTATTTTGTTCCGGTATTACGAGAACAATGGTTGTTCAAATAATTACCGTATTCCATAAAGGATGGATGAACTTTTACAAGTCGAGTGGGAGAAATCACATCCATAAAAACTATTGCTAAAATGTCGCAAGACAAATGATTGAAAGATCAATTATGAAGTGACATTGTTGTTTAAATTATATTGGAAAGAAAACATGAATAAACTCCATGTTGATGGATTTTTGGAGTCTTTTTGATTTTGATCAATTGACGCTGGTGAAACTTTCCTCGAGATAACTGAAACTCCGTTCATAGGCCAAAGAGGAACGGATGACTAACTTATTGGATATTATGAATGTTGATGTATATAGTCCATTATGTGTAGCCATATGCGATGGATCTTTTTTCTTTATATGCTTTCTCCAGAAATTTGAGTGAATATATCTATATATTTACTTAATAAGGAAGAAGTATGAAACATTTGAAAATTGTTCAAAGACTTTCAAGATGAAGTGGAAAATCATTGTAACAAGAAAATAAAGAGTTTATGATTCGATCATAAAGGAAGATATTTGAGTTACATGTTTAGCAAAACACCTAAGATTTGAGGAATTGTTCCATGATTTGTGTTTCCCGATAAACCATAGGAGTATGGAATATTCGAGAGATGAAATCAAACCACGTTTGGCATGGTAAGATCAAAGGTGTCATTTATAAAACTGCCATTATGTTTAAGGATTGAAGCTTTAGAGACTACCGCTTTTACACTGAAAAGAGCACCATCGTGATCCGTTGAAATGACACCATATAAGTTGTGGTTTGGGATAAAACCCGAATTGTCTTTTCTTAAATTTTGGTATGCTATGCATAAGTAAAATGTTTACAACCAAAGTCGGATAAGCACGCCTTTGTAGATTATCCCAAAGAATTTGTTGGGAATTTCTCCATAACACCGAGGACAAAAGAGTTTGTTACTTGGAACGTCAAGTTTCTTGAGAAGGATTTTTTTCGTGAAAAGTTAAGTGGGAAGACAATAGAACTTTGATAAGGTTGTTGAACCTTAGCTGTATGTGCTAAGTAGTGCAGCGCCGTAAAGTGTCCCGGTGGCGGCCAAAATGCTCATGGCTCCCGTGATTACAAAGGTGTGATCTCGGAGATTAGAGTTCCTATTGAACCGTGTGGGTCGGTAGGAATCAAATAGTGTGATTTGATAAGCAAGTCGTTATTGTTTTGACAATGATGAACCGACTTCATGCAAAGAAGCGATGATGGGCCCTGACTCCATAAAATGACTAGAAGTCATAGAATCCGTGATAGTATCCATACACGAGAAATCAAGTTTCTGAACTTGGAAGACCCTCCAGAAAGGCATGAAGCCTATCGGTCATGTTTGGATCTATAAAGAAATAAGACATGGATGTTTAACATCTATGAAATAGTCGACATGTCAGAAAGAATTTTACGACAATGTTCAAGGAGTTGACTATGACAAGATTTGATCTTTCATAGCGATATTTAGTCTTGACGGATTAATGTAGCAACCACTACATATAATTTGATGTATGGTAGTTGAACAAACAAAACAATGTTCTTCTAATAGAATGGTTACCTAGGACGTGTACATGACACGGTCCGAAGGGTTTTGTTAATTCAAAGGGTGCTAAAAGGGCATGCAAACTTCAAATAGTTGAAGTAAGCATAGCGGAGTTGGAATCTTCACCATGATGAAACTGTTAAAAGAGTTTAAATTCATCGGAGATGATGAAGATGCTTGCATTTGCAAGAAATTAAGTGGGAGCGCTGAGACATATTTCTAATACATTATGTAGAGGACATATTGTTGATTGGAAATGATGTATCTTGTATTGACACAAGTTAAGAATTTCATTAAAATAAGATTTCGATGAAAGACTTGGGCAAAACTGGAATATTTGGCATCAATATCTATATGGATAGATTGAGGCGCTAATATGGTTGTGCCAGACATACATATATGAGATATTGAAAGGGTTCAATATGGAAACAACAAGAAAGGTTCTTGCTGCATGGAAAGGATTGTATCAAGATTCAAGTGTTCCAACACTTGGTGAGTAAAATCACATGAAAATTTTGATCGATTATACCGTGATATGTATATATATCCAGATATGTCCTATGCTCTAAATGTTATGAGCACATACCAGAATGATTCATAAGTTGATCATTGGACAATAGTAAAGATATTCTTATGAGCTTTGGAAGAACTAAGAATATATCATGTATAAGTGACAAATAGTTAAAGGTAGTTCTGTTGGAGATATGCCCTAGAGGCAATAATAAATATAGTTATTATTATATGTTTGTGTTTATGATAAATGTTTATATTCATGCTATAATAGTATTAACAAGGAAACATTAATACTTGTGTGAATTGTAAACTTAATTTGAAGTCCCTAGTATAGCCTCTATACTTCACTAGCTTGTTGGTTGATTGATGATTGTGGTTTCCCTATCATGAACATTGAGATGTTATCAACAACAAGATCATATCGTTAGGAGAATGATATGGTGGACATACTCCTATAGATAAGCGTAGCATAAAGATCAAGTCATTTCAATAGTTCAATTGCTATATGCTTTCTGATACATAGTAACCTAATTCCTTCGACCATGAGATCATGCATATCACCTTTACTGGATGGATGCTTTGATGTCATCAAACACCACCGTAACAGGGTGGCTATAAAGGTGGCATTGAGTGTTGGAAAGTATTGGTTGAAACACATGGATCAAGAGTGGGATTTGTCCATCCACATGACGGATAGATATTCTGGGCCCTCTCGTGAAATGTCATCCAATTAGCTTGCAAGCATGTGACTGGTCACAAGGGATCACATATCACGGAACGAGAAAAGAGTACTTATCGATGTGAGGATGAACTAGGTATGCGAGATACCGACGATCATAACCTCGGATAAGTAACATATCGTGAGACAAAGAGAAATTGGTATCGTATGTAAGTGGTTCATTCGATCGCAAAGTAATCGTAGAAATATGTGGAGCCATATGAATTTCCAGATTCCTCTATTGGTTATTGTTCGGAGAAGTGTCTCGATCATGTCCGCATAATTCACGAACCGTAGGAGACACACTTAAGGATTGACGTTGTTTGAGTAGTTATGGTATTATGAGAAAGAGACCGAATGTTGTTCGAGTCTCGGATGGGATCCGGGATATCACGAGGTGATCCGGAATGGTCGGAGAATAAGATTCATATAAGGAAAGTCCCGTTTGGAGTTGGGGAATGGTTCGGTGTTTTCATCGGGAACATTCTAGAAGGTCCTGGAATGTCCGCACTCCGGAGGGAAGGGTACATGAATGTGTCATTACATATTGGAATGATTGCATCATGTACTAGGTGTTCTTGCTGTCCAAAATAAAGGGTTTATTTAAATCCTAAATTGAAAAGTCAAACGGCTAGTTTGAAAGTCAAACGGCAATTTTGGGAAGTGGGAAAGAGGAGGAGGTGGAGACCGACTTGGGGGAGAGTCCCCTTGGCGTGCGCGCCTCCCAAGGCCGACTTGGGAGGACTCCTCCCTTGACGCCGCCTCCCACCTATAAAGGGAGGCAGGGCCTCCCCTCTAGCACACACAAGTTCCTATCCTCTAAACTAAACCCTAGACCTAAACCCGGTTTAGAGCTATTTCGGTTTAGAGCCTTCTAATTGGTTTAGAGCCTTCTAATTGGTGTGTCTAATTACTAGACCACTAATAGCCTCTCTCATAAGCTCCACCATACTACACCGGCTTAAGGCGAAGCCTGCTGGATTTCCCTCTACTTCCTGTACCACGCCGTTGCTTTGCGGAATCACGAGGAGAGTGCTACAACCTCCGCCTGCTGGAACAAGGAGAGGAAGGTCTTCGAAAATCGAACGATGTGACCGATCATGGAGGCGCTGCTGGAACGTGGCGCCGAAGGATCGTCTACGCGATCTTGAGATCGGAAGAGTACGACTACATCACCCACGAGAATCTGCTCTCGTTAAACACTTTGGAATCTTCAGGGTGAGTTATTCCATCGACTCGTTGCTACAATCTAGTAGATAGATCTTGGCTTGTTTGTTTGTATGCGATAGAAATTTTTGTTTTCCATGCTACGAACCCCTACAGTGGTATCGAGCCGTGTCTATATGTAGATCTGTTGACGAGTAGAACACAATGGTCATTGTGGCGTTGATGCTTTATTATTGTAGATTGCTTTTTGTGTACTTTGCATCTTGCGGTATGTTGGGATGAAGCGGCCGGGCTAACCTTACATGACATCGTTCATGAGACTTGCTCCACGCTTGACATGCAACTCAGTATTGCATAAGTGGCTTATGGGTGCTGTTTCTCCTAGCATAGTAAAGATCCAATTTACAACGGGTGATCAACAATGCTAGTATCAATGTTGTGGTTCTTGTTCGTAAGTTAGAACGACACTTATTGAAAGCCCCAAACCACGTAAAATATGCAAAGAAAGTAGGCGTCTAACTTTGTTTTGCAGGGGTGTGATGATGTGATATGGCCATGATTGTGATTATATTTGATGTATGCAATGTTCCTTATTGTAAGTTGGCAACGGCAGAGCCATATGGTTGTCTTTAATTTCTGTTAAGACTGCGTGTCTATTCAAAATAGTTGTAATAGTTGAAGCTGGTGGGCGACAACCATGAAGAAGCGTCATTGACCTTGATGCTATGCGGTGATGATAGAGATCATGTTCGTGCTTGAAGATGGAGATCGGAAGCACAAAGAAGAAAGGCCATATCATATCACATATTATGAATTGCATGTGATGTTAATCCTTTATGCATCTTGTATTGCTTAGTAGACGACGGTAGCATTATAAGATGATCCCTCATGCACATAAATTTCAAGTTCTAAAGTGTTCACCCTTAGTATGCACCGTTGCCAAAGCTTGCTGCTTGAAGCACGTGATGATCGGGTGTCTTTGATTCATGGTGAATACAACGTAAGCAAGCCAGATTTGCTTATGCGGTAGCTAAGGTTTGATCTTGTGAGCCTAGCATGTATGAGACATGGCCTCGTGAACACGGATCGCGAAAGGTAAAGCATGAATCATATAGTAGATATGATGAACATGATGATTGTTCGCCATTAAAACTATATCAACTCTCGTGATGATCGGTGTTGATGTAGTGGATTTGGTTCGTGTGATCACTAAAACAATGTGAGGATGTTGTTTTGGTGGGAGTTCACCTAGTTTAATTTCATTAATTAATTTGAACTCAATTTGTCATAAACTTAGTCTAAACTATTGCAAATATGTTGTAGATCAATGGCAGCCCCTACCATCAATTTTAATGCGTTCCTAGAGAAAGAAAAGTTGAAAACAATGGAAGCAACTTCATGGATTGGTTCCGCAATTTTAGGATTGTCCTCACACTGGTAATTTGACCTATGTGCTGGATGCACCGCTAGGTGACCCACTGCAGCTGATGCTACCGATGAAGTAAAGAATGTTTACCTCGCCGGAAGAATCGGTACTTAGTTCAGTGTGCTATATTGTATGGTTTAGAATCGAGCTTGAAAGGTTTGAAGAGTCGATCCATATGATATTGTCGAGGATCTCAAATTAATCTTTGAGACTCATGCGGCAATTGAAAGTTATGAAGCTTCTGAAAAGTTCTTTAACTGCAAGATGGAAGAGGGTAGCTCCGTCAGTGAGCATGTGCTTAAGATGTCTGGGCACGCAAATAAACTTCAAAGTTTGGGTATAGTGATTCCTAATACTTTGGGGTTTACGCATCCTCAATCACTACCACCAAGTTACAAGAACTTTGTGATGAACTACAACATGCAGAACATGAACAAAGAGTTGCCAGAACTATTTGCTATGTTAAAATCTGCAGAAGTGGAGATCAAGAAAGAGCACCAAGTGTTGATGGTCAATAAGACCACGAAATTCAAGAAAGGCAAGTCTAAGCAGAAGGGACACTTCAAGAAGGGTGGTAAGAAAGTTACCACGCCGAAGAAGAAGACCAAGGCTGGACCTAAGCCTGATACTGAGTGCTTTTACTGCAAGGGAGAAGGTCACTGGAAGCGGAATTGCCCAAAGTACTTGGCGGATTTGAAGAACGGCAACATCAAGAAGAAAGGTATATCCGATATACATGTTATTGATGTGTATCTCACTAGTGTTCGTAGTAGTGCCTGGGTATTTGATACTGGTTCGGTTGCTCATATTTGTAACTCGAAACAGAGCTGCGTAATAAACGGAAGCTAGTGAAGAACGAGGTGACGATGCGCGTAGAAACGGATCAAAGGTTGATGTGATCGGTCGGCGCTACCTCTTCATCTACCATCGGGATTAGTTTTATACTTAAATAATTGTTATTTGGTGCCTGCGTTAAGCATGAACATTATATCGGGATCTTGTTTATTGCGAGACGGTTACTTGTTTAAATCCGAGAATAATGGTTGTTCGATTTATATGAGTAATATGTTTTATGCACATGCACCTTTGATAGATGGTCTATTCTTATTGAATCTCGATAGTGGAAATACACATATCAACAACATTGAGGCTAAACGTTTGAAATCAAGCGATAATTCGACCTATATGTGGCAATCGCTGCCTTGGTCACATTGGAGTGAAGCGTATGAAGAAACTCCATTCCGATGGACTTCTTGAATCACTTGATTTTGAATCACTTGAAAGATGCGAAGCATGTCTGATGGGTAAAATGACTAAGACTCCATTTTACGGGATGATGGAGCGAGCTACGGACTTATTGGAAATCATACATACCGATGTGTGTGGTCCAATGAGTGTAGCATCGGATGGTTATCGTTATGTTCTTACCTTCACGGATGACTTGAGTAGATATGGGTATATCTATTTCATGAAACATAAGTCCGAAACTTTCGAGAAGTTTAAGGAGTTTCAAAGTGAGGTAGAGAATCAACGTAACAAGAAGATTAAATTTCTACGCTCGATCGTGGAGGTGAATATCTGTTACGAGTTTGGCGAGCATTTAAGGAAATGCGGAATACTTTCACAATTGACACCGGGAACACCACAGCGTAATGGTGTGTCCGAACGTCAGAATCGAACTCTCTTAGATATGGTTCATTCTATGATGTCACTTACAGATTTACCGCTATCATTTTGGGGTTATGCATTAGAAACAGCCGATTCACTTTAAATAGGGCACCGTCTAAATCCGCTGAAACGACACCGTATGAATTATGGTTTGGGAAGAAACCTAAATTGTCGTTCCTTAAAGTTTGGGGATGCGGAAGCCTATGTAAAGAAGTTACAACGACAAGCTTGAACCCAAAGCGAAAAATGCGTCTTCATAGGATACCCAAGGAAACTATTGGGTATACCTTCTATCATAGATCCGAAGGCAAAATCTTCAAGGTTAAGAATGGATCCTTTCTAGAGAAGGAATTTCTCTCAAAGAAGTGACTGAAGGAAAGTAGAACTCGACGAGGTTGTCGAACCTTCTCTCGAATTGCGAGTAGCGCAAAGACCGAAGAAGTTCCTGTGGTGCCCGCACCAATAAGAGAGGAAGCTAATGATGGTGATCATGAAACTTCGGTTGAGGTTACTCTGAGCCCTGAGGTCAACGAGAACTCGCCACCTGCATTGGTATGATTCCGTTATGAATGTCATGTTGGTGGACAACACCGATGACCCCGAGACATATGAGGAAGATGATGAGCCCAGATTCCAATAAATGGCAAGAAGCCATGAACCGAGATTGGATCCATGTACGAAAACCAAGTGTGGACTTTGGTGGACTTACCAGATGGCCGAAAGGCTGTCGAGAACAAATGGATTTTCAAGAAGAAAACAGATCTTGATGGTAATGTTATCGTCTATAAAGCTCGACTTGTCGCAAAAGGGTTTCGACAAATTCAAGGAGTTGACTACGATGAGACTTTCTCACCAAGAGTTTAAGCTAAAATCTGTGAGGATTATGTTAGCAATCGCTGCATATTATGATTATGAGATATGGCGATGGATGTCAAAACAGCATTCCTCAATGGAGACATTGATGAAGAGTTGTATATGATGCAACCCAAAGGTTTTGTCGATCCTAAAGATGTTAACAAGGTATGCAAGCTTCAACGGTCCATCTATGGATTGAAGCAAGCATCCCGGTTGGAATCAACGCTTTGATAAGGTAATCAAAAGTTTTGGTTTTATACAAACTTATGGAGAAGCTTGTATTTACAAGAAAGTGAGTGGGAGCTCAGAGCATTCTTAATACTGTATGTGGATGACATATTGTTGATTGGGAATGATGTAGACCTTCTTAATAGTGTCAAAGAGTATTTGAATAATAGTTTTCAATGAAGGATCTTGGCGAAGCTTACATATTAGGCATAAAGATTTATAGAGATAGATCGAACGCTAAATATCATTGTCACAAAGTACATATTTGGACAAAGTTCTAAAGAGGTTTGAATGGAAGATAGCAAGAAAGGGTTCTTGCCCATGTTGCCTAATACGACCTTGAGTAAAACTCAAAGTCCGACATCGCGTAAGATAGAGAAAGGATGAGTAAGACTCCCTATGCCTCAGCCATAGGATCTCTAATGTATGCCATGCTATGTACTAGACCCGACATCGCATATGCTGTTAGTCTAACTAGCAGATATCAAAGTGATCCAGGAGTGGATCATTGGACAGCGGTCAAAAACATCCTTAAGTACTTGAGAAGAACTAAGGATATGGTTCTTTCTTATGGAGGTGATGAACAGCTCGTTGTTAATGGTTACACCGATGCTAGTTGGAACACCGATCCGATGATTCTAAATCACAACTGGATAATGATTTATTTTGAATGGTGCAGCAGTTAGCTGGAGGAGTGCAAAGCAAAGCGTTGTGGCGAGATCTTCAACTGAATCGGAATACATGGCTGCTTCGGAGGCTTCACAAGAAGCAATATGGATGAAAGAGTTCATTACAGAGCTGGGTGTGGTTCCAAGTGCGCTGGACCCAATGTCTATCTACTGTGATAACATGGGCGCCATAGCCAATGCGCAAGAACCAAGGTCACACAAGAAGCTGAAGCATATCAAGCTACGTTTTCACGTTATTCGAGAACATATCCAGGATGGGGATATAAAGATTTGCAAAGTACACACAGATCTGAATGTGGCGGATCCGTTGACTAAACCTCTCCCGAGGGCAAAACATGACCAACACCAAACTGCCATGGGTGTTCGGTATATTACCATGTAATCTAGATTAGATGACTCTAGTGCAAGTGGGAGACTGTTGGAGATATGCCCTAGAGGCAATAATAAATATAGTTATTATTATATCTTTGTGTTTATGATAAATGTTTATATTCATGCTATAATAGTATTAACAAGGAAACATTAATACTTGTGTGAATTGTAAACTTAATTTGAAGTCCCTAGTATAGCCTCTATACTTCACTAGCTTGTTGGTTGATTGATGATTGTGGTTTCCCTATCATGAACATTGAGATGTTATCAACAACAAGATCATATCGTTAGGAGAATGATATGGTGGACATACTCCTATAGATAAGCGTAGCATAAAGATCAAGTCATTTCAATAGTTCAATTGCTATATGCTTTCTGATACATAGTAACCTAATTCCTTCGACCATGAGATCATGCATATCACCTTTACTGGATGGATGCTTTGATGTCATCAAACACCACACCGTAACAGGGTGGCTATAAAGGTGGCATTGAGTGTTCGGAAAGTATTGGTTGAAACACATGGATCAAGAGTGGAATTTGTCCATCCACATGACGGATAGATATTCTCTGGGCCCTCTCGGTGAAATGTCATCCAATTAGCTTGCAAGCATGTGACTGGGTCACAAGGAATCACATATCACGGGAACGAGAAAAGAGTACTCATCAGTAACGAGGATGAACTAGGTATGCAGAGATACCGACGATCATAACCTCGGATAAGTAACATATCGTGAGACAAAGGGAAATTGGTATCGTATGTAAGTGGTTCATTCGGACGCAAAGTAATCGAGAAATATGTGGGAGCCATATGAATTTCCAGATTCCTCTATTGGTTATTGTTCGGAGAAGTGTCTCGATCATGTCCGCATAATTCACGAACCGTAGGGAGACACACTTAAGGATTCGACGTTGTTTGAGTAGTTATGGTATTATGAGAAAGAGACCGAATGTTGTTCGGAGTCTCGGATGGGATCCGGGATATCACGAGGTGATCCGGAATGGTCCGGAGAATAAGATTCATATAAGGAAAGTCCTGCTGGAGTTGGGGAATGGTTCCGTGTTTTCATCGGGAACATTCTAGAAGGTCCCGGAATGTCCCAAGACCGGAGGGGGAAGGGTACATGAATGTGTCATTACATATTGGAATGATTGCATCATGTACTAGGTGTTCTTGCTGTCCAAAATAAAGGGTTTATTTAAATCCTAAATTGAAAAGTCAAACGGCTAGTTTGAAAGTCAAACGGCAATTTTGGGAAGTGGAAAGAGGAGGAGGTGGAGACCGACTTGGGGAGGAGTCCCCTTGGCCGGCCTCCCAAGGCCGACTTGGGAGGGACTCCTCCCTGGCCGGCCCTCCCACCTATAAAGGAGGGGCAGGGCCTCCCCTCCTAGCACACACAAGTTCCTATCCTCTAAACTAAACCCTAGACCTAAACCCCGGTTTAGAGCTATTTCGGTTTAGAGCCTTCTAATTGGTTTAGAGCCTTCTAATTGGTGTGTCTAATTACTAGACCACTAATAGCCTCTCTCATAATCTCCACCATACTCGCACCGGCTTAAAAGCCTCAAGGATTTCCCTCTACTTAGGTACCACGCCAGGTCGCTGAATCGCGAGGAGAGTGCTACAACCTCCGCTGCTGGAACAAGGAGAGGAAGGTCTTCGCGAAAACCTAACGTGTGACCGATCAAGGAGCGCTGGAACGTGGCGCTGGAAGGATCGTCTACGCGATCTTGAGATCGGAAAGAGTACGACTACATCACCCACGAGAATCTGCTCTCGTTAAACACTTTGGAATCTTCGAGGGTGAGTTATTCCATCGACTCGTTGCTACAATCTAGTAGATAGATCTTGGCTTGTTTGTTTGTATGCGATAGAAAATTTTTGTTTTCCATGCTACGAACCCCTACAAGTTCATTGTAAAGTGTTACATTGATACTACTTTTGTCACAAGATACAAATTAAATTTATCTCAATTTAGACTATGGGTGGCACAATATAATGGAAAGGATGTTCCATGATGGATTTGGATGAGTTCCAAAGTTGAGACATTGTGACGGATACTACAACAAAAGGCTAAGTATATAACTGCTATAGTAGCAGCAAAGGAGGGCATTTGTGTTAAGTAGTTTGTTATCAAACTAGGTGTGGTTCAAAGTAGGCTAATACTATGAAGATATATTGTGTGACAATAATATCAACATATTTTAACCCGAACGAATTAAAGGTCTCACCAAAGGACCAAATTTATACAATGCCATCTCATTTGAGAATGAGTGATGCATAGAGACGCAAAGACATGCAAATACACACGGACCTGAAACTGTCAGATCCGGAGATTATGTTAACCACTAGCAATAGCGTATATGCAACACCAGAAAGCCATAGGTGTTCAATACGCAAAGTTTTTCAAACTAGATTATTGACTCTAGTGCAAGTGGGAGACTGAAGGGAATATGCCCGATAGGCAATAATAAAGTTGTTATTATCTTATTCCGTGTTTATGATAAATGTTTATTTTGCATGCTATAATTGTATTAATTGGAAACGTTAATACATGTGTGTTTAATAAACAAAATACAAAGTTCCTAGTACTGCCTCTCATATAAAGTAACTTGTTGATTAACAAGATGATCAAGGTTTCCTGATCATGGACATTGGATGTTGTTAATAACGAGGTCACAACATTAGTGGAATGATGTGATGAAGATTCATCCCAAGTATAGCATTACGATCAGAGTCATTATGTTTATATTTCTGTAACATCATACGAAGTAATCTTAGTCCTTAGACTATGAGATCATGTTAATTGCTAACACCGGAAGAGTATCTTGATAACATCAAACGTCACACCGTAACAGGGTGACATTAAAGGTGGGTTCAGTGCTCAAAGGTGTTATGTTGAGGCTCATGGATCAAGAGTGGGATTTGTCCATCCCGATGACGAATACATATACTCTGGGCCCTCTCGGTGATATCACATTAAGATAGCTTGCAAGCAAGTGATGTGATCACTAGAATCTTATATCACGGGAACGAGAAAAGAGTGCATGTCGGCAATGAGATCAAACTAGGTATGGAGATACCGATGATCGAATCTCGGACATGTAATATATCGCGAGACAAAGGGATTTAGTTACTAGCGTTAAAGGTTCTCATGATCACAGAAGTCATCGTTGAATGTGTAGGAATCAGTATGGATCTCCAAGTCCCGCTTCTAATTATTGATCTGAGAGGGGCCTCGATCATGTCTGCATTATTCGTGAACCGTAGGGTGACACACTTAAGGGATACCGACACCATTTGGAGCAAATATGTTTCAGATAAAGATTTAAGAAAGCGCTGGAATTATTTCAATAGACACCAAAAATGTTTCGGGTGAAATTGCTGAAATTGGTTCTGCATGTAATGTTGAAATGTTGCAGGGGTTTTATGTGAATGTTTGTTAATTAAAGTAATTAACAAAATTCTGAATAAAAATAATAAAAGAGTTTTATTAAATGAGAGAGCATTAAATTTGGAGAAATTTAATGCATTTAAAGTGGGGACTTTAAAAGGGAATGTGAAGAGGCATTTTAATGTGGAGGGGTTACCAGCACATGAATGGAGGAGGTGAAGGGGCACCCCCCTTGAGGCGCCGGCCATGGGGAGGGGCAGCCCCCTCTCCTCCTATAAAAGGCTACCCTCTCCTCACTTCTCACTCACACCTCCTTGTGAAGGATCTCTCTCCCCCTCTAGTATTATTCCCCCATGGTCTCGGATTAGCGAGATACATGTTCCCGGTGGCTTTATCTGGAAAAGTGTTGCTGCTTCCGTTGCTTTGCTAGAGCAAGGGACGGAGGTTGTCGGGGTACCGGACGTGTGTGCGATCACGGATGCACCGCTGCTCTGCGGTGCTGGACTTGGTGGTGCTGGAGCTAGATCTGATGGACGTGCTGGAGCCGGACCTGTTGGACTTCATCACGATCTTGAGATCGGCAAGTGTACGACTACATCAACCACGAGTTCCTACTCGTTAACAAAACTCGTTGTCTTCGAGGGTAAGTTCTCGATGGATGTATGTCCAGCCGTTGCTTTGTACCTAGTAGATAGATCTTGGCGTGTAGTTCTCATCGTAGGAAATTTTTTATTTTCTATGCTGCGGACCCAACAGTGTCCATATTATGCACTCATGTGTATCTTGAGATGACGAGCAATGTTGCAGGAAGAAGTTTTCCTTTTCGTCGCACGAAAAAGCCATTTTCCATTTTACGAGTGCCAAAAACAGGGCGTTTTATGCAGCAACCACCAAAGGGATAATTCAAAATGCTAGCACCCAATTTTTCAAAAATACTAGACCACGTTACATGGACGATGTCCCAACCGGGGTATCTCAAACCTTTCCGTCCACCCTGGGTGGAAAAGACAAATGTCCGCTGAATTAGTAGGAAGTGGGTCCGGTTTGAACTAAAGGTACATGATCCAATGCTCATGATTTTTGGAAAAAAAAACATTTTTAGACTCACAATATGATGTTTTTTATAGATCCAATGCAAATTTTAACGAGGCACATCCCCTATCTTCATGCCTGCCATTTTGACCATAGTTTGAAACGGGAAAATTTGGAAACAAGCATAAGAAATTCAAAAAATGTCGCAATAATATAAATCATTCACATGGTGTCATATTATGTGACATAGTTGCAAGGAAAAATTCCAAACTTGGTATATTGATTGTATCTCGAAAATTCCTTCTTAAAATGAGCTATCATGTTCGAGATTTCATGGCTTTCGGACCAAATGACCAATGTTATGGCCAGAATCGCGGCATAGATAGTGTGCCCATACTGTGCACTCATGTGTATCTTGGGATGTTGAGCAATGTTGCAGGAGAAAGTTTTCCTTTTCATCGGATGGAAAAGCCATTTTTCATTTTACGAGTGCCAAAAACAGGGCGTTTTGTGAAGAAACCACGAAAGGGCTAATTCAAAATGCTACCATCCTATTTTTCAGAAATACTAGACCATGTTACTGGATGATTTTGCAATCGGGATATCTCAAACCTTTCCGTCCATCCCGGGTGAAAAAAGACAAATATCTGCCAAAATTAGTAGGAAGTGGGTCTGGTTTGAACCACAGGTACATGATCCAATGCTCATGCTTATTTGAAAAATCATTTTTAGACTCACAATATGATGCTTCTCTATAGATCCAATGCAAGTTTTAGCGAGGGTCATTTCCTATCTTCACGCCCGCCGTTTTGACCATAGTTTGAAACGGGAAAATTTGGAAACAGGCATAAGAAATTCAAAAACTGTCCGAATAATGTAAATCCTTCACGTGGTGTCATATTATGTGATATAGTTGCAAGGAAAAATTATAACTTGGTATATTGTCGCATCTTGAAAAATCCTTCTCAAAATGAGCTATCATGTTTGAGATTTCATGGCTTTCGGACGAAAATAACCAATGTTACGGCTAGAATCGCGGCATAGTTTATGATAGTGTGCCCATACTATGCACTCATGCGTATCTTGGGATGACGAGCAATGTTGTAGGAGGAAATTTTTCTTTTTGTCGCACGGAAAAGCCATTTTCCATTTTACGAGTGCCAAAAATAGGGCGTTTTGTGAAGCAACCACGGAAGGGCTAATTCAAAATGAACCTCTCAAAGGGAAACATATGTGTAAAAATACAGGACCAAGAACGACAATTTGTAATATTGAAGAAGGATGTTTGGAACACCAACTCAAAACTAATAAGACATTAAACCACATCATTTTGTAACCTTGGTAGAGTATCTAGATGGATTACCTTCTGAGAAATTGCATCGAGGAATGCACATAACTTCACAATGGATACTCGAACATTTTCCAGTAGAAGCACCCTCAATGTAACCGGAAGCAATTGCGTCATAATCACGTGGCAGTCATGAGACTTTGGGTTCTGAAATTTTTTTCTCTACCATATTTATTATTTCCTTTATATCGATGAGAAGCCAGACGAGACCTTGATATTTCTCAGGCATTCAAAAAAGATTTCCTTCTCTTTTTTGGTAAGAGTGTAGCTGGAAGGACCTTGATACTTTTCTGGATGTAGGCCATCTCATTCGTTCATACGTTGCTGGTCCTGCCGTACTTCCGTGTATCTTTTGACTTCCCATATACACCCAAAAATCCTAGTAGGTTCACAAAAAGATTCTTTGTCATATGCATCACGTTGATTGAAGAGTGTACCTCTAGGACTTCCCAATAGGGTAACTCCTAAAATATAGATTTTTTCTTCCACATGGGCACGTGTCCGGTAGCGTCATTCGAAACAGATTGAACGCCAGGATCCTTTCCAAAGATTACTTCTAGATCCTTGATCATACCAAATGCATCATCTCCAGTACGGGGGACAGGCTTATTCTGTTGATATGCCTCATCTTTAAAAAGCTTGTCTTTCTTTGTTATGATATGCTTGGTTGGAAGAAATCGACGACTCCGTAGGTACACGACCTTCTTACATTTATGCAAGTATGTACCTTCAGTCTCATCTAAACAGTACGTGCATGTATTATATCCCTTGTTTGACTATCCTAAAAGGTTACTAAGATCAGGCCAATCATTGATGGTTACAAAAAGCAACGCTCGTAGGTAAAATTCCTCCTGTTTGTGCTCATCCCCCACACGTACACCTTATCCGTTCCACAACTGTATAAGTTCTTCAACTAATATCCTTAGGTACACATCAATGTCGTTGCCGGGTTGCTTCGGTCCTTAGATGAGCACTGACATTATAATGAACTTCCGCTTCATGCACAATCAAGGAGAAAGGTTATAAATACATAGAGTTACATGCCAGGTGCTATGAGTGTAGCTCTGTTCTCCAAAAGGATTCATGCCTTCTATACTTAGACCAAACCTTAAGTTTCTTACGTCATCTACAAAGCCCGGATACTCTATCCAGATTTTTCTCCACTACGACCCATCAGCGGGGTGTCTCAACATCGAGTCTTTCATTGTAGTCTTCTTGGTGCCATCGCAACAACTTGGCATGCTCTTTTTTTCTGAACAAACGTTTCAACTATAGTATTATCGGAACATACCACATAACCTTGGCAGAAACCCTCTTCCTAGGACGCTCGTCCTCAACATCACCAGGATCATCTCGTCTGATCATATACCTCAATGCACCGCATACCAGACATTCATTCTTATTCTCGTATTCCTCATCGTGGTAGAGGATGCAGTCATTAATGCATGCATGTATCTTTTGCACCTCTAATCCTAGAGGGCATACAACCTTATTTGCTTCGTACGTACTGGCAGACAATTCGTTATTTTTTGGAAGCTTCTTCATCATTATTTTCAATAGCTTCTCAAATCCCTTGTCAGATAAATTATTCTCTGCCTTCCATTACATCAATTCCAGTGTGGTGCCGAGCTTTGTGTTGCCATCTTTGCAATTTGGATACAACCCCTATTTTGTGATCATCTAACATGCGCTTCAACTTCAATTTCTCATTTTCACTTTCACAATCTCTCTGTGCATCAACAATGGTCCGGTAAAGATCATCAATGAGTTTATTTGGTGCCTCTTCATCTTCAGCTTTCCCCGTTGCAGTATCACCGTATTTAGGGAACATATGATAGTTATTATCATCCTCTTCTTCTTCATTATCTTCCACCATAACTCCTCTTTCTCTGTGCTTGGTCCAACAATTATAGCTGAGCATAAAACCATACCGAAAAAGGTGGGTGTGAAGGGTTCTTGAGAAAGCGCAATCCTTCTTATTCTGACAAGCAACATATGGACAACACATAAAACCATTCACACTATTTGCCTCAGCCACACTGATAAAATTACGCAGGCCCGTAATGTACTCGGCAGTGTGTCGGTCACCATACATCCATTGCCGGCTTATCTGCATTATATAATTAAGTTACCAAAAACTATTACAGAGCATCTAGAGAAATGACTACTGTACATCGACAAATGCATTGTATCAATGACAGACGAAAGGATAAAGTTGCCAACCTCGATCGAGGAGGAAAGAAAGAGGAGAAAGTTTAAGTGTTGCTCAGATACTTAATATCATGTTTGTTTTGTGTGAACTTAAGTCGCATCGTGCTCTCACGCATTTCATCGAGCACCTCTTGTATGTAGAGAGGAAACCGCTAGTCCTTTAGTCCCGGTTCATGATACGAACCGGAATTAAAGGTCCCAGTTGAACCGGGACTAATCGTGGTCCTGCCCCGTGTGGCTTCCTGGCCTTATAAACCGGAACTAATCCTCACATTGGTCTCGGTTCGTAAGAAAACCGAGACGGCTCGCTTCGCGGCAGTCCGACGAAAATCCTGTTTTCTACCGGTGATGGTCAGGCACTAACGCCTTCCAGGAACTTGTCAAGTGCCTCATGGGTGTTCTCCCGGCACTTCAGCCTCTATCCTCAGCACGTTGATTCGGTGCGTGTCAACTGATGGCTCAATGCACGGCGCCCAGAAAAATGCTTGTTGGCGGTGTTGATGTAGAGCTCGTTGAGAACCCCAAGAGGAAGGTATGATGAGCACAACAGCAAGTTTCCCTCAGTTATGAAACCAAGATTTAATCGAACTAGTAGGAGCAAGGAAACACCCCAAAGGTGTTACTATCTGAGCTTTGGCAGGGCGCACTACCGGTGCTAGTAGCAACGTGGAGACCTGCACACACAACCACAGAACTTTGTCCCCAAATTGCGATGAGGTTGTCAATCTCACCGTGTTTTGCAGAAAACAAAGGATTAAACGTATCGAATGGAAAGAAGTAAAAGTTTGCAGAAAAGTAAACACAAAGCAGTAAAAGATTGTAGATTGTATGTAAAGTAAAAGGACCGGGATCCATAGTTCACTAGAGGTGGCTCTCCTTAGATAGATAACATGCTGGGTGAACAAATTACAGCGGGGCAATTGACAAACACCGAGAAAGCAATACATGCATATACTAATCATCTTGACTCCTTTGAGACTTGATTGGGCAATACGACATAATACATAGACCACCATCCAACTGCATCTATGACTAATAATCCACCTTCAGGTTATCATCCGAATCCCCTCCAGTATTAAGTTGCAAGCAACAGATTATTGCTTTACAAACTGCATGTAAGGTAAACAATACGATTGTTCTATGAACAAAGGATTGTTGTTTTCTCCCTAGTAGCAACAGCACATCTAGTACCTTAGAGATTTCTGTCACTTCCCCAGATTACCAGAGGCATGAACCCACTATCGAGCATAAATACTAACTCTTGGAGTTTCTAGCATCTACTTGGCCAAGATAGCTACTAACAACGGAAAGCATGCAAGATCTCAAATAACAAAGACATGATAGAATCAATAATCAATCTGAAATAGCATCTCAATATCCATCGGATCCCCGCAAACACAACATGTATGAATTACAAATAGATGATCTTGATCATGAACGGAGCTCACAAGATCTAAACATGAAAGCACAAAGGAGGAGAAACCAGCCATCTAGCTACTACATGGATCCGTAGTCCAAGGATGAACTACTCACGCATCACACCGGAGGCTTGCATGGTGATGAAGATGGCCTCCAGGGTGAATTCCCCTCTCCGGCAGGGTGTCGGGAAGAGCTTCAGATCCCTCCCGATCTAGGGATAGAGATGACGGCGGCTACAGACTCTTTCGTGGATTTTTGATCGGGCCCTTAGGGTTTTCGTCCTGAGGGAAACTTATAGGCGGAAGGAGAGGCCGAGGGGGTGCCAGGGCTGGCCTCACCACCCCCTGGCGCGGGCCAGGCTGGGCCGCGTGGCCAGGTGGTGTGGTGGCCCCCTGGTCCCTCTCCGTCTCATATTCTGGCACTTGATCCCTTCCGGAAAAATAGGCACTTTGGCTTTTGTCCTGGCCCAATTCCGAGAATATTCATTTTCCGACTTTCCGGAACCAAAAACAGCAAAACAGTGCACGGCACTGTGGCTCTTGTTAATAGGTTAGTCCAAGAAATCATATGAAAAGTACTCCAAAGTTGGAACAAAACACAAGAAAGTGGATAAAACCAAGCATGGAACATCAAAAATTATAGATACATTTGCAATGTATCAACATCCCCAAGCTTAACTCCTGCTCGTCCTCACGTAGGTAAGTGATAAAAAGAAAGAATTTTTGAGGTGACATGCACCATCAAAGACTTGATCAAAGTATTTGCAAAACATTCAAAGCTAGGATCATAGTACTTCAATCATAACATGAAAGACAAAGTTCTAGCAATAAGCAAAGAAACTATGATGCAACATGAAAAGGCACAAACAAAAGAATCGTGAATAACATGCTTTGCAAGAAGTTTGTTTGTTTCACATAAAGAAAACATAGCATAATAGTATTCAGCTTGTCCCTCAATAGAGTAGCAAATATAAATGCATAGGACACCTTCAAAGTTCATAAGAGTGACTAGATACAATAGTTTCAAACAAGCAATATCAAAGTATGCATCAATCAACTAGTCTTGGGACAATGCACACAGAACTAAGAATGGCCACTATGCTCTCAAAGTAGGTGCATAAAGATAGAAGGTGGAGACTCAATATAGTGGTGGAAGAAAGGCCTTTTGTAAAGGGAAGTGGGGATTCAAGTCTCATAAAGAGCTTCCAAAAATTATGGTACTTAATAGCTTTCAGCTCTCATTGCCCCTATCATAAGCATCTTGAAGTGATTAAGGTTAAAGTGAACAAACTATGGTGTACATGCTTGACGAAGTATAAGTCAGAAATCTCATGTCCCTTGTATACAAGGGCCGCTCCTCATGCTACTCAAGTTTAGTCACCGATAAGTTCTTGTCATTGTAAGTACATGTGTATCATAGAGAACCGCCAACGGGGTACCCCTTGCCCGATGATACGGAAGAATCCCCATATCAAAATGACAAGGCAAGAAGACAACGAGCATCTCAGCATTCTTCTTATTTACCATGGGAATATGGTGCTTTTTTCTCTCTTTCCTCTTTTCATAGTATCTTTTTTTCTCTCCTTTTTTCTCAATATAGGACTCTTTTTTTATAAGAAGAATGCTTCATAGACAGCTCATTATGGTTACGCTGCAGGTTTCCACCATATCAGCATGGATTAGACCAGCGGCCTAGGCGTTTCTCTAACACATATACATAACTCCATGGACTTACAAGCCCCCCTTTCATTTCACACCAACGACATCCATATACAAAAGAGCAAGATATCAACTAGGTACAAGTACCAAGTGTAATGTTGAAAGCGTTCCCCATGAAAGCATGGTTCTGCTAATTCCCAACAAATAAGTGCAAGCATATACAACATAGACGACACAATGGTTCAAGTTTATTAAGGGCAAGTAAAGTAAAGTGTGCATTAAGTTCGTGAGAGCTTTAATCACTAGTTTTCTCATAACAAGTGGAAGGTAAACAAAAGCATGAATATACTTGGAATAGAATAAGCTAGTAGGTAGGTATGGTGGACTCTTTGGAATAACTTGGTTTAGGAAGTTGGATGCATGAGTGGAACTCATACTTTGTTGTGGAGGCTAGCAAAAGACTGGGGGCGACAAACTAAGAGAGCAATAATGGCCATAATCATGCAGAGCGACAAAACATCATTGATCAAAGCAGAAAGTGATACTACAAGTTGAAAACTAAAGGATCATAAAGGCTATGGTGACTTGAGATAGTCATAACATGGTGTGAGCATGTGCCAAGTCAACCCAAATAAAGCATCAAAGGAGAATACCACTATACTGTGCTTTAATATACTAAAACAACGCATGATTCATCCAAGGCACATTAAGCAATCTCAATTGTTTATAACAAGTCATGCTACAACAAAGAATACTAAGCATAAAGCCAAAACAATATCAAGCATGGCATGACAAAGCATAGACCACAGTCAAAAACAAGCTCCTTTTACCACATAAGTATGACTAAAAACCAAAACGAAAATAAAAAAGAAGACGCTCCAAGAAAAACACAACTATGCATGAAACAATAAAAATGAAGCGTTTGGAAGAAACCTGAAATTTTTATTGATGAAGAAGGGGATGCCTTGGGCATCCCAAGCTTTGACGCTTGTACTTCTTGGATATTTCTTGGGGTGACATGCGTGGCATCCCCAAGCTTGAGCTTTAGTCCATCCTTCATCTCATTACTCATTCCTTCCATACACGTGAAAATTTTCCTTCATACAAAACTTCACACAATCTTTATTAGCAACATTAGTGCACTTAAGATAAATAAGTCTCAAGGTTCAGTTCTAAGACCAAATAAACTTCCATTAGAACACTAGCTACTGTAGAACTTCCCTCAAAAAGCTCAATTCCCCAAAGTAACTCAAGAAGGAACTAATAAGAAGCAAATGCATAAAATGGCAGAAATCTGTCAAAAGAGACCAGCAGGTAAATACGAATTTTTTCGAAGACCTTCTGTTGCTCAAATAAAAAAGTGTTGAACTAACGAAAGTTAGATAACAACCTGGGTCAGAAGCACAAAAAAGTACAGCTCAATCCGACATACAGAGCTCTCTCAGGAATGTTTACGGTGAAGCACAAAAATCTGTTTCGGGACAGCAACTTTCCCAATTATTACTTCTCTCTCATTAGAGGTTACTCTTGGCACAAAAAGCAAATAAAAAGGATAAGGAGAGGTTATTACAGAGGTAATAACTTCCAAGACTCATCTAAAACTCTTGGGTTATCTCCCAACAAGTACTTTCTTTAACGCCTTTAAGTTAGGCATAAGAAGCAAAGAAAGAATCAAGTGTTCTCAAATGAAGAAGCATTAAGACCAACTTTCTTGCCCTTACCTCTCTTATTTTTATTCTTAACCTTTGGGAAAATGTGATTGTTTGGTGGAGAAGAAAGGTGCATGGTCCCCTTTCCCACATCTATTATTGCTCCAAGGAGTTCTAATAGGGATCTTCCAAGTGTAATTTGTCCTTTTCCTGCACATTCAATAACAAGATAATCAGTAGAAATCATTTTCCCAAGGATCTTTGTAAACACTCCTTCAGCTATTCCAATAGGAAATAAGGTAGCATTATTAGCAAGAGATATTTCTTTTCCTCCTTCAGTAAGCCCCCAAAGATTCAAAGATTCATAAATAACTTTGGGCATAAGACAAAATTCAGACATGATATCGCAGCGGGCTTGAAAAGTTTCAGTGTTTATCTCAATCTTTACTGTAGAGAGCCACTTTGATGGTTCAGAATTTATTGGAACATAATTGTGATGCTCCCTAAGCGTATTATAGCAACTTTCTAAGCTAGTAGTGCTAGCCTCAAGAGTGTTCAACCTAGCAAATATTTTTGCAAAAGAAATATCAGTTTGGCTAGGCACAGTGTAAGTGAGGATCAATTTCTTTATAGCATTAATGGCGTCATCCTCATTACATTGGAGAAATCTCCTCCCACAATAGCATCTAAAGCATATCTATAGCAAAGAGCAATCCCAAGGTAAAAACTGCTAAGGAACAAGCTTTGAGTCATTTTAGGCTCAGTTTTTTCATGTAGATCAGAGATTCTAGACCAAGCTTCCTTAAAACTTTCCTCAATTCCTTGTTTAAAAGTGAAAATCATTTCCTCGGGTGACATAGTGATTGTAGCAAGGCTAGACATAGTGGCAACTCAAGATAGGAACTATTTTTTTTGTATTTTTGAAATAAGAGAACAAACTAGTAGAACTAATTTTTTTTGTGTTTTTGAAGAACAAAACAAGCATAAATACTAACTCTTGGAGTTGCTAGCATCTACTTGGCCAAGATAGCTACTAACAACAAAAAGCATGCAAGATCTCAAATAACAAAGACATGATAGAATCAATAATCAATCTAAAATAGCATCTCAATATCCATCGGATCCCCGCAAACACAACATGTATGAATTACAAATAGATGATCTTGATCATGAACGGAGCTCACAAGATCTAAACATGAAAGCACAAAGGAGGAGAAACCAGCCATCTAGCTACTACATGGATCCGTAGTCCAAGGATGAACTACTCACGCATCACACCGGAGGCTTGCATGGTGATGAAGAAGGCCTCCAGGGTGAATTCCCCTCTCCGGCAGGGTGCCGGGAAGAGCTTTAGATCCCTCCTGATCTAGGGATGGAGATGACGGCGGCTACAGACTCTTTCGTGGATTTTTGATCGGGCCCTTAGGGTTTTCGTCCTGAGGGCAACTTATAGGCGGAAGGAGAGGCCGAGGGGGTGCCAGGGCTAGCCTCACCACCCCCTGGCGTGGGCCAGGCTGGGCCGCGCGGCCAGGTGGTGTGGTGCCCCCCTGGTCCCTCTCCGTCTCGTATTCTGGCACTTGATCCCTTCCGAAAAAATAGGCACTTTGGCTTTTGTCCCGTCCAATTCCGAAAACATTCATTTTCTGACTTTCCTGGAACCAAAAACAGCAGAAAACAGGCAGCTAGCACTGTGGCTCTTGTTAATAGGTTAGTCCAAGAAATCATATGAAAAGTACCTCAAAGTTGGAACAAAACACAAGAAAGTGGATAAAACCAAGCATGGAACATCAAAAATTATAGATACATTTGCAATGTATCATCGACCTCCATCGCTTCCTGAGCTAGTTTTCCTGACCAGTACGCGATCCGCCGCTTCTGGTGCACCATCCCGACCCGTGGTCCTTGACAATGACAAGGGAGAATATGTGCACCCTGTTGAGCATCTTCTCTTTCGTGCCAACATGACACACATGCAAACTACGGGCAGGGTGTCAGTGACATACACCGTGTTCAAGCTCATTGACACCACCTAACACAACTATTCTCCATTCACAAACAGAAGTCGTAAAAAATAATTTGTGCGTCGATCGATCAGCTCTTCATTCACAAACAAAAGCCATAAAATCAATGATCAAGTGGTACTCATGCACTTTATCCAGGATCCTCATGCATCAAGCATAGGAAGGCATTCGGTTCAGAGCATGGAGCGGAGAACATCACGGCCGAAGCGGAACTAGGCGCGGCAGAGCGGTGTGAGCATGCATGGAAGGGGGAAGGGGAGCGGCGTGGGCGTCCCCGCTGTTGCCGCGCACGGCAGGGAGAGGGAGTACGGCCACTTGGCCGTTGTCGCCCTTAGTCTCATCACAAGTGTCCAACATACGCTCTCTAGCAACACAGTTGTCCAGGTGTCCAGCACGACAACACGAGGATAACCTGGGCGGGTTCACCGTGGTTTCTAGGGTGTGTATCATCATGGACCTCGTCCATCGGGGTGCCGCGGCTACGAGGGGGGTCAGGGAGAACACAGCGTCCGCAGTGCTCAATCTCATAATGGTCGGTGGCGAGGTTTATGGCCATGGGAAGCAGTAGTGAGCCGCGGCGCGGCGACAGGGAGGGCCAGGGATAACGCGGTGTCCACACTTCTCAACCTCGTGATGGTCGGCAATGAGGTTCACATTAGCGGGACGACGGCTGGCCTCGGTGGGACGACGGCATCGACCGTCGCTGGGCACCGTGGGCTTCACAGAAGAGCCTTGGTGCACCTGGACATGCATGAGGACTACACGCCTGGGCCAGATGGAGTGGTTCCCCGCAAGCCGCGCACCTCCCCGCCTTTCTCCTACAGGCTGGGGGTGGTTGACGGAGAGTGCCATATCCGCGAGCAGCCAAGGTCACCACCAACTCGACACTGCAATGATGACGAGGATAGGAGAAGAAGGCACGACCATGACCGCAGAGATGATGATGATGACCGCAACCGTGACCGCCGCGACCGCCCCGGCCATGACAGCAGTAGGTCATCCTGGAGGCAACGCCTCTTCAGCAGAAGCTGGTCTCGCGCCCCTGACCACTGTCGACATGACTATCGTGAGGATCGGCGGGATGACCGTAGCGGCCGTGATGGCAGGCGCCATGGCCTCTAGCCCATCCCCTGTGCAAGGTCAGTGGACCTATCGCGTGCCCAGCTGCTGCCAGGAGGGCAGGTTATTACTGCCTCTGGGCGTCGTCGCCATGCACTCTTGCCCGAGGCTGGGCGCAGGCGCTCACGTTCGAGCTCCATCGACAGGGCCTCCTTCGCCCGCGGACTCTCACCGCCCGCCTCACCTCGCGCGGCGGCAAGGCTGCTGGCCTTGGAGACGAGCACCATCAGCCGCACCTCATGGGTAAAGATGGCTCTCCCTTGCTTTGGTGCTCCGGTGAATGCAGTGGCACTTGAGGCCTTCCCCTGGGTGCCACCTGCTCTACCATCAAGGCCGGTGGCAAGGACCGCGACGCCTACGCCTGTGCCTGTCTTCGCCAGCCCGAGATCCGCTGAGCTACTGCCGCGACCGCCGCCCTTGCTATGGGATGGCCCTCCACCAAGAAGGTTGTTTAATCTGCCTCCCTCCCCGCCCTAGAAGCGGCAGGGACTGCTACGGAGCTGCTGGCCACACCGGACGCTACACCATAGCACGACAGCCACGACGTTGGTTCTGCTGATGCTACCTTGCCACCCATGCAGCTCACTCCGCGCCAGGACCACGTGTCAAGCCAAGAGGAGGTGGAAACACCGGTGCATGAGCCTGTGTTGCCACCGCCTGCCCAGGTGATGACCCCTCTGTTTGTGCCAGCCCAAGCTCCTCTACTGCAGCCTCCAAGCTCCCCGCGGCTGAGGCCTCCAACGGCTAGAAGGAAGATGCTGGCTGGGATAACCAGCTTTGTTGGCTTCCCTTTCCAGCGGTGCAGCCCGAGGCTCAAGGCGAAGAAGAGGACCATGCCAATCGCCAAGCTAGTGGAGCAGGTGTTGTGCCAACGCCTGGGAATAGTGGGAGAAGGAGAACCAGTGACAGAGCTTGCGATTGCTAAGTTTGTGCAGATGTTCAATGGATGCCTACCTAACATCGCGATTTCTGCTCTACGTGCCTTGTTCCGCATGGACTGTGACTTCGCCACCACGGTGGAGGACGCCTTGATCGAGCATGGAGGAGCTGCAGCAGTGGACCAGGTGGGCGACACGGCCACGTAGGCCGAAGGGCAGAGCTGATCATGCTCGTGCATGTTGATCGTTGATGTGTGCTCACAGTTCCCATGTTAGAAGATTTCTAGAAGCTTTCTTTCTTGTTCATTTCTGTAGTGTCCTTCTACGTGTGCCAAAGAACTTCTGTGACTACCTGTTTCATGCCTGTTTGCATCCTAGTGAGGATGTCTATGTTATCCCTGGCAAGGCCCCAGCAATGTATTGTAAGAGAATATGTTATGTTATTTTCTGAAGTGTGCAAGGTCTCCAGATGTTAGAGCAATCTGTAAACTGTTTGAGCTGGAATCCCTGAGGCCTAAACGGTTCCAAGCATCGTGACGTGGTTGGTGATTTGGTTGCCTCCACTTACTGCCAAATCGTTTGCCTGCAAGAAACTAAGCTCCAAAATGTTGATGCTTTCATGGCTGCTCAGCTGGGAGCCCAGAGGTTGCGGCAGTTTGCGCAATGGCCTACTGATGGCACTAAAGGTGGCATTTTGTTGCTCTGGGATGACAATGTCGTCACGGTGTCAAATATCACCATTTCCACCTTCTCTCTCTCAGCTTCCATCATCATTGTTGGATCGGACATAAATTTCAAGCTAACCACGATGTATGGGCCAACTCGGGGAAGTCTAAAGGATGCCTTCTTCGCGGAACTTCTTGCGGCGAAGCCCCCCATTGGAGAAAGATGGCTTGTCACGGAAGATTTTAATCAAATCCATAGAGCGAGAGACAAGAATAGAGCCAATTCCAACCGTAGTCGTATTGTGAGGTTTAGAAATGCCCTCAATACTTGCAACATCAAAGAGATACACCTACAAAACCGCAATTTCACCTGGAGCAATGAACAACAAGATCCAACCATGAGCAAACTTGACACTTTCTTTTGCAATGAGGAATGGGATGTCTGATACGTCGTCAACGTATCTATAATTTTTGATGTTCCATGCTTGTTTTATATCTACTTTCTTATGTTTTGTTCATACTTTGAGATACTTTTATGCATTTTCTGGGACTAACCTATTAACAAGATACCACAGTGCCAGTTGCCTGTTTTCTTCTGTTTTTGGTTCCAAAAAAGCCAGAAAATAAATATTCTCGGAATTGGACGGGACAAAAACCAAAGTCGATATTTTACCGGAAGACTCACGAAGCCAGAAGATGAGACGGAGAGGGGCCAGGGGCTGGCCACACCATGTGGTGGCGCGGGTCCTCCTGGCCGCGCCACTAGGTGGTGTGGGCCCCTGGTCCACCCTCTGACATCGCCCTTTCGTCTATAAGAAGCCTCCGATGTAGAAACCCTAAAGAATCTATCATACATCCACGAAAAGTTCTGCGGTGCTGCCACCACCGAAGGGGAGCTTCGGGGGACAGAAGTCTCTGTTTCGGCACCCTGCCAGGACGGGGAAGTGCCCCCGGAGCCATCTCCATCGATCTCCACCACCATCTCCATCGCTGTTGCTGATTCCCATGATAAGGAGGGAGTAGTTCTCTCTCGAGGCTAAGGGATCTACAAGTAGCTATGTGTTCATCTCTCTCTCTCTCTATGCATGATCTTATTGAGATCATGAGCTTTGTAATCTATAGATCTATTCTGCTACTCAAGTGCTTTAATGAATCTCTCCTTATCCCCACGTGTGTGAAGTTGACAGTGTGCACACCGTGTGGCACTTTGGCTAAGGTTACATAAATACGTATCATGAGTATAATTTGAGTTGGATGTCTCTATGAGATTGTGGTGTCTGTTGGAACCATCTAGCGCTCAAGGTGATAGTGAGGGGTTATCTAGATGGGGAATGCGAACTTTAAGGTATGTTGTTATATCCCTACATCGTCCAACCGGAGAGTAGTTCAGGGTAGCATCATGAAGAGAAGATATTTATATGAGAGTGTCCACTAGTGAAAGTATGATCCCTAGGCCTTGTTTCTAAGCATTGAAACACCATTTACAATCAGTCATGTTACATGTTTGCTTGCTCCCACTCTTATTTCAGATTGCAATTACCACTTATAATCATCCATATTACTTGTATTTCACTATCTCTTCGCCGAACTAGTCCACCTATACACCTTACAAGTGTATTGGGTGTGTTGGGGACACAAGAGACTTCTTGTATTTTGATTGCAAGGTTGTTTGAGAGGGGATACCTTTGACCACTTCCTCCCTGAGTTCGATAAACCTTGGGTGATCCACTTAAGGGAAACTTGCTGCTGTTCTACAAATCTCTGCACTTGGAGGCCCAACACTGTCTACAAGAATAGAAGCGTGCGTAGACATCAATGTCTCATTCTCGCACCACATCCTCAATGCCCTTTCTTCATCCCTTTCCGACCATTGGCCGCTCCTCCTTACAAATGATAGTGGCCCAAAAAATCCAAAATCCTTTAGATTTGAGAACTTTTTGGTTAAAATGCCGGGCTTCATGGATGTTGTCAACAAAGAATGGAATGAAGCTTCCAACCACTTAGAGCCGTACCAATGCCTTTTCCACAAGCTCAAGAACACCGAAAAGAAGTTGAGGACTTGGAGCAAAAGCCTTTTCTCAAAAGCCAAAGTTGAGCTTCATATGGCCTTGGAGATCATCCTACGTTTGGATACGGCACAAAAGAATAGAGCCCTTAGCCCCGAAGAGAGAGACCTTCGTTCAAGACTCAAGAAAATGATCATTGGTTTGACCGCTCTTGAAAGGTCAAGGAAAAGACAAGCCTCAAGAGTAACCATTTTAAAAGAGGGAGACGCAAACACCCGGTATTTCCACCTACGTGTCAATGCTAGAAGAAGGAAAAACCACATTCACCGCATCAAGCACAACAATGGTTGGATCACGGAGCATCACCAAAAGAAAAGCATCATCCATAACCATTTCAAGGAGATCATCAAAAGAGGTCAAACTCGATCCAAAAACCTCAATTGGACAACAATTCCTTCCCCTCCATGTGACCTTAGTGGTCTTGGTCAGGCTTTCTCGGAGGAGGAGGTTAAAGCCACGATCGACGATACGGCTAGTGATAAGGCTCCGGGACCGGATGGATACACGGGTGCCTTTTTCAAATCGTGTTGGAACACAATAAAGGCGGACATCATGGTGGTGATTAACCAATTCTCAAACCTACATACCTATAATCTCCATTGGCTCAACTCCGCCAACATTGCTCTCATCCCAAAGAAAGAGGGGGCCGAGGATATCACGGATTTTCGCCCCATTAGTCTCATTCATGGAATTGCGAAGCTTATTTCTAAGATGATGGCTACTAGACTTGCTCCCCATATGAACAAGCTCGTCTCCAATTCCCAAAGTGCCTTCATAAAGAAAATGAGCATTCATGACAACTTTCTCTATGTGAGGAACTTGGCAAGGAAATTCCACAAAACAAATACGCCAATGCTCCTTTTCAAACTTGACATTAAGAAAGCATTTGACTCAGTTAGATGGGACTACTTGATGGATTTACTTTGTCACTATGGCTTTCCAAGCAAATTTCGGGATTAGATTGCGGCACTTCTCTCCACCTCGTCATCACGCGTGCTTCTCAACGGTGTTGCGGGCGACCCAATCAAGCATGGGAGAGGTCTTCGAGAAGGGCACCCCTATCGCCGCTCCTCTTTGTCTTGGCCATTGACCCCCTCCATCACATCCTTTGTAAGGAAACCGAGCAAGGCAAACTCCAAAAGCTTCGTGGAAGGCTAATGGTCCGCACCTCTCTCTATGCCGATGATGCCGCAATCTTTGTTGCTCAAAATAGAAAAGACATAAACTTCCTTGATAGCACCCTCAAACATTTTGGTGAGGTCACCAGGCTTGTCACAAATTGCTTGAAAAGCCAAGTTGCCCCCATAAGGTGTTGCGGGTTGGATCTTGGTAACATCCTCCAAGCTTTCCCTGACGCCAGCACATCCTTCCCCATGAGGGATCTTGGGCTACCGCTCTCGGTTAGAAGGCTAAACATGATCCACTTCCAACCTTTGGAGGACAAAGTGGCCTCCAAGCTTATCCCTTGGCTTGGGAAGCATGTTGCCCTCGCCGGTCGAGCCACTCTTGTCAAGTCCGTGCTCACTAGCATTGTTATCTACTATATCACCGTGCTCAACATCCCAATAGAAGTTCTCATGAAGATTGATAGTCTATGACAAGCCTTTCTTTGGGAGGCATGTGACAAAGTTATCGGTGGGAAATGCAAAGTAAATTGGGAGTTGGTTTGTAAACTGAAAGAATTTGGAGGCCTTGGAATCCTCAATCTCAAAAAGTTTGTCATGATCCTTCGCATGAGATGGCTTTGGAACGAATGGAGTGAGGAGCCTAAGCCATGGGCCGGACTTGGGACGCCTTGTACCCCTCAAGATTGTTGGCTTGATGGAAGACGCCCTATGTACATAGCTCCGCTTTTCTTTGAGCGATCCAAGAAGAAAAATTGCACCATGCACAAGGCTTTGGGCAATGACTTTTGGGTGAGTCAAGTGAACACCTGAAACGGCCTCTCCTTTGACCATATATTGCAATTCTACGCACTTTGGGAAGCTATACAAATGGTCCATCTTGACGACAACACCCCGGACTCAATATCTTGGAAGCTCACTAGTGATGGATGTTACTCATCAAAATCAGCCTACAAAATGCAATTACTTGGGCAAACTTCATCCCTCATGCCCTCGTTGGTTTGGAAGATTTGCCTCCCCCCCCCAAAATGCAAGTTTTTTGCTTGGTTAGTGATTCAAAATAGAGTTTGGATGGCGGATAGACTTCAAAAAAGAGGATGGCAAAATTGCGGAAGATGCAAGCTATGCAACCAAGTGCAAGAAACCGCTCCACATCTCCTTTTCAAATGTCGTTTCACCGTGCGTGTTTGGCGGAAAAATCAAGGAGTGGCTTTGACTAGATGACATTGATATCCCTAGTTGGCGCGACATGAGATTGGTCAAAGAGTGGTGGAGGGAGAAGATTCACAAGATAGGTAAGTCTAAGAAGGCTTTGGCATTGCTTGCAATGCTGGTTTCCTGGGAAGTTTGGAAGGAAAGAAATTCTAGGGTCTTTACAAACAACGCCTCACTAGTAATGGTAGTGGTTGCCAAAATAAAAGAAGAAATTGGCTTATGGAGCCTTGCCGGTGCAAAAGCGTTGAGTATTGTAATACCGCAAGAGTAGGCCCTTTGTTCCGCCTTGACCATTATGGTCAAGGGTTTATTTGTAAGACCTCTAATCCTCTTCTTAATGAATGAAAATTGCAAATCTTTTACCTTGTTTCAAAAAAAAGGTTCACATTAGCTGGTAGGAGCAGGCAACGACGTGTAGTCGTAGGCTAGTAGAAGATTCGATGACTTAGTCTCGAAGCAGGTGGCACCCTAGCGATGTGGACGAGCTCAAGTCTACGGCAACACAGACGTAAGGATCTGGCGATGACCATGGGCAGAGGGGAAAAAGAGAAATGTCACACGCACGAGAGATAATTTCTACAGGGTTTTATATGCAAAAGTAACAATGTTACGTGTCAGCACCAGATCTCTTGTGTACTATGGACCTACGTGTAGATCGGACGGGAAATTCAGGCCCTGAAATCACGGGAAACACCTCGATTTGCACAAATTAACTCCTTCCACCTCCGTCTGCAACATTTGTCCGTAAGATTTATTTCGTATGTCTAACATTTTTGATTTGCACCCACTTTACAAGTTTGTGAACTACATAATCACAATTTGCAAGTTGTTGTAGTACTAGAATGCATCCACCATACAAGTTTGTGTATGACTAGTGTTATTTTCTCTTTTTATTTTTCAAAAAGACAAAAAAATTGTCATGCGAACACAATTAAACCTGGCAATGGTTGGGAAACCAAACTGTATCTAAACTAAACCCACGTGGCTAACTTAAGAAACCAAAACCAAACTAACCCACCAAATTTTGTATTGGATCTCAACCCAAACTAAACTACTTCCGATCTCTACCCAAACCGAACTAAAACTGTTGACAGAACCGTGGTTTCAGCTTATGGTTTGAGATTAGTTACCTAGACCCACACGACTGCATCTGACAACTTACCCAAGTGCTAGTTCCTTCTGTCCATGAACAACAACAAACATGAGTCGGTTTTTTGTAGACAGGTGAAGTCTTCAGTGACGTGATCGCGTTGCAACTTTCAGTGTGTGTGATCGATCCTATCTGGCCACCATGTCCGCCATCGAGGTTCGCCTATTGAGGGATACGGCTGTGCCGTGGGCGATGCTGACTTGCTCGACGCCGGTCTCACGGCGGAGGTCTCATATGGGCTTGGTACCGCAGTAGTCTAGCGACACCCTACCTGGCCGCCATCGAGGTTGCCTATTAACGATGATGGCCATGCCGTGGGCGGCACTGGGAGACGCTGACTTGCTCGACGGTCGCCTCGCGGCGGAGTCCTCGGACGGGCCCGGTATCACAGCAGACTGGCAACGTCCTACCTGGCCTCCATGGTAGGAGTTTAAACCGATTAATGGAAAACCATTTCCAGATTTATTTACGATGGAAGAAGTTTGTGTCCAAAGGGAAAACAAATAGGCTCCAAATATCAAAACACCCAGGGGGGGGGGGTTGCAGCAAAATGGACTGTTGTGGCATGATAGACGAGGTGTTGGTTTAATCCCTTAGGGTCAACATCAAGATGAGTTAACCGTGAGTAGAACTCCTAATATATATAAGATAATGGTGGCACTGACCAGAATTGAGAGGGTCCAATGGGGGTAGCCATGAGGCCATGACAATAGTCGTGGATCTCTTAGCTGGTAGGTGAAGACGTGGATCGGATATGACATAGATTAGTAGGAGCACCCGCTGACACTGCTCTCGAGTGCCCCGGTGGTAGAGATGGTTTTCGCCATCCCAACACCTATTTAGTATCAGTAGTTAGGGGTGGAATCTGCCTTACTATTTGAGATCATGCTCTCCTACTGGGGTTATATTCAATGCTTAGGGTTTTACCTCTTCTTCATATTACACCTCCTCTTCATTCTGAAAAAACTTCACACAAAACTCTCTTCTTTTGTTTTTTGTGTGGAGTCATGGGTGCACAAGGTAATAATTATAAGATACTGCATATATGTACTTTTAATTTGAAGTCCATAGCTGTTTTCATAAGTGGGCAACAACATTAAAAAGGTTTAAGGACCAAATGGATCAAGTTGAGGCTCAAAAACCCACTCTGACAATATAATATGGTTTGTAAAACAAGAGTTGATAGTATATTATTGTAAGCATAGAAATTTTGGAGAACTAAGGTACACAGAGAACCACAAGCTGCAAATTATTCATCACTGAACATAAAGATCGCAAAAGACAACAAACCAAAAATATTGAACATCAAGTAAATCCCAAAAGCTAAACTTGGTACTTTATTTCGAAAAACAGAGAAAACCAAATCTAGTACTCTCGTAATAAAAACATCAAAGAAAAACCAAACTAAGATACACATAGGTTACGTGCTGGAAGTGTTTTTAAGCCATATAGCTGGGTTTGATAGTGTTTCTCCATGGAGTTCTTGTGAGAGAATTGGAATTTTATATTTCCAACCTTCCAATCAATCATGGCATCTATAGTTCATAAAAGCGGTCTTCCCAAACTAATAGGGTATGAAGAATATCATTCCATATCTATAATAAAATCAACATGCACATACCTCATATGAAATTCTATCGTAACATCATAAAATCTACCTAATCTTATTTGGTAGAAGAATCAACAAGATGTAGATTTAAAGAACAATGGCCAGAAAGCATCAAGATCAAGCATTTCATTTAAAGTTCTAGGATTGTTGAAACACTAGAACTAGGACCACAAAAAATTTGCATGTAAAATGACCAGTACCGATTTTACGATATGCCCATGCATCCCAAATATTCAGTGGCATTTTGGACTCTTTCTCGCACCTTTCTACATTCTCATCAAGAAAATGTTTAGCAATATATTTTCCAAAACTAGATTTGGAAGCATTGATAGAAGGGTCATTTGCAAGATTTCACAAAGTAGTAATGATATCAAGTAACACACAATCATCAAATTAAAATATGAGAAACATGACTTGATAGCATCAAGCATTTCAATAGTTTCAACATGTGTCATCGTTTGATCTTTGAGTATCCTTAGGGACCCATTCTCTTTTGTAATCACTCAAAATTTCATTTAGAGAACTTAAGAGAGGATATATACTTTTAAGCTTAAGATGCGCCTCTTTAATAGATTTTTGCCTTCCCATCACATGTCTTTGATAACCATAAGCTTCCTAATTTTTTGGAGAAACCTACTATCCATCTTGTTGAATCTACTTAACACAAAAGTACTAAGAGAATATAATATTCTCTTTTTACTAGGTAGACAATGGAAGACGACATTAATTTTTTCTATGGAACCATGCAAAAGTTTTTATATATGTTTCAACTCATCCACTTCATTACCCTTTTGATAGGTTCCAACACGATTTCCAATAGTTATTAGCATTATTGGGATAAGCACTAAAAAACTACCATCAAGCATACTTCTAGACCAACTATACATACCAATACAAAAATTCTACCAAATGTAACCATAGTATACTTAATATGAGACCTATTATGAATATTATTATGTCTAAAGTATCTTGAAAAAATTCTACATTAAACTCTTTAAAAGAGAGGACCCCCTCTGCTAATGGTATATCAACTTCACTAGAGACATCAAACATTTGTTTTATTTTTAGATTTAGAGAATATAACTAACAAATCAAGGTAAGTACAAAAATCTAAATTAAAACTAAAGAATAGATACTAGAAATACCTTCCTAGGCAATGCTAGCAGCAAAAACGATGTAAATACCAAGGCTTGGGACTCCAAAAGCACAATGTTGTCATAGTGATGCATTTTCCTAGAAGGGTAAGTCGAGGTTTAATATCCATCACAAGAAAGGATGTATACGGATGTACTCCATCCAACGACTTTTAAAAGAACTTAAAGCTACCTGGTTATCCCCAACAACACCGAAGTAGTTGTTAGTTACATTGGTTGTGAAAGAAAGGTGAAAAATATAAGTTGATGACAAATATAAAAGTATTTTAATTTTTAGAATAATTAACTACATAAATTGAAGGCAATAATAAACTGAAGTAAAATGTGTTTCTTATGTGAGAAAATGGGTCCTCTCTCTCTCTCGCTAGGCCGTATTTGGCGCAACCCATCTAGAGGAAAGACTTTTAAATATCTTTAACAATATATATTACTTTATACTAAAAGTGTGTGTTGTCAACAAATATTCACACATGTCAAAATATATATTCATATATCTACGAACAAATGTGCATATGTGTCTAAATAAATGTTCATGGGTTGGTTCCTATATATTGAAAACATCATACCAGATGGTAAAATGTTCATACTGTATAAAAAAAAACAATATTCGTGTATAAAAGTGAGAAAATGTCCATACAAAAATAAAACATTTACCGAAGTTTGTAAGAGTGCTCGTACTTTACAAATGTGTGAAAATATGATTTCATAATGCATATATTTTATTAAAAAAGGAAAACCAACAAAAAAAGATAACAAAAATGCAAAATAGAATGTAAACCGACCAAAATAGAACATAATAAACCAAGTAAAATGAACGATGGTCAAACAACCCAAGAAAACGGGTATGAATGCACCCCATATCAATTGGTATGGAGAAAATGGGCCGGCCAATGTCCTCCTTCGCGGTAGGTGATAATTCCTATAGACCATCTTAAGCATCCTCTTATTGGGACAGCCTAGTCGGTGTGAGTTTTTTAATTTGTTTTTAATTTTTTTTACTTTCATTTTCCTATTTTATTTTTTATTTCCTTCTTTTTTCCCTATGTTATTTTTTTCCTTTTCTTTTTAATAAATCTAAAAATTACTAAGTCTCTATTTATTTATAAAAAATGAGTTCATTGGTGTAAAAAAACAAATACCCCTTTGAACATTATTTGAAACCTTATGAATCTTTTTCCTAATTGGTAACTTTTATTAATCCCAAGATTTTATTTAACCTTGCAAACTATTTTTGTATCCAGGTGAACATAATTCTGAATTGTGAAACATCTTTTTGAACCCAACGGACATTTTCCGAGCACCCCTATTTTTGAACCTCGTGAACATTTTTCATATACATGAACATATTTTTAATCCAACCGACATTTTTCGAGCACCCCTATTTTTGAACCTCGTGAACATTTTTCATATACATGAACATATTTTTTTAATGATATTCAGTTATCAAATTTTGAATGCTTTTATAGTAGTGTTTTTTATAATTTGAACACTTTTTGACATATGAACATTTCAAATAAGAAATTAAATAAAAACTAAAATATAAAATAGAATAATAGAAAAAGAAAACCAAACAAAAAATAAACTACATCATTGGCCTGGCCTCGAACTGACAGTCGCTATGCGCCACACCGATATGCACTGTGCTGAGTTGTGTATTCGGGAGGGGCCCATTTACATCGCTCTTAGCGAGTGAGTTTAGGCTCAGGTTCAGCTCAGCCCATCGTTACTTCTATCCTTGCTGGTTTGTGGGCGAGTGACTTTTTTTGATTGGTTCAACTGGTTCAACTGTTCCAAGCGATATGTGTGTAACTTCGATTTCGATTCATTACAAGTTTGACTGCCTCTACAATTTTATACTAATTTTCACAAAAAAATGCACGAACATTTTTGAAAAACCAAAACAATCGAAATCAGGAATTTTAAAATCTGAACAATTTTAAAATTTAAATAAATTCAAAATCTGATTAGTTTTCAAATCTAAGCAAATTTGAAATTGAATAAATATGAAATCGAACAAATTATAAATCGAGACATTTGCAAAACTTTTTTTATATCTGAACTTAAAAAAAAACAGAAAAAGTAATGTAAAATAAAGACATAAAAAGAAAGAAAAATAAAATAAAAGATGTCTGGGAACTGGGCCTGGCCCGTAAACAACGAAGTAGGTAAAACAGAAGTGGAGAGGGGGGGAAATGCTCCCTAGCGCCCGAGCGTCGGGTGCTACCGTTTCTCTTAAGGGAGTTAGATAGTGGGTCGGCCCATGTAGATCGATTTTCTATTTACGATCGTGCCGTACGTGGAGAATGCTCAGCGGACTGTCTACCTTTCAATTCTTTCCCTTCCATCGCCAAAGAAAAGACATATCGTGATGTTTCTTCCGGTTACCATTTCCTTTTTATGTTCCTTTTTATTAACTTTTTCCTTTTTATTTTATTCTTCCTTTTTATGTTTCTTTCTTTTTAATTCTTAGATTATTAAACTAGTTCCGAAATTCTTGCTCTGCCTATTGTTGGGACGTGTTCCACGGTCGATGAATTTTTGTTCCATTCTATTCTAAACTTTTGTTTAACATGTAATTCCGACTTGTTCAATGAGTTCTAAATTGTTACATGTGCAAAGGAGGTTTGTTGATTCGATGCTAAATTTTGTTTGTTGTAAATGTGATTTATGTTACTCAAGCGCTTAAATTATATTCGGAGCGGTAGTTGTGATTTTATTCCTTTTGGTCTGCATATTTTGTCCTTCGCACATATGAGGTTTGTTCCCTCAACGCTAATAGATGTGTTTTTTGTTCCTCGAACACTTAAATTCTTGTCCAAATTGATAGTCATGATTTTGTTTCATTTGGTCTACATATTTGTTCCATGTGTAGACAAAAGTTATTTCCCTAATGCTATATTTTTGTTCCATGTGTGGACAAGAGTTATTTCTAGGAAGACTATTTTATTGTTCCATGTGTAGAACGATAGTCCTAGATTTGTTTCATTTTGACCATCTAGACGATATTTGTTCCTCCAAATTTATATTTTTGTTTCTTTTGTTGACAAGAGTTGTTCCTTAGAGGCTATTTTTTGTTCCATGTAGGCGAATTTGTTTCTCGGAAGCTATATTTTTGTTCCCTATATAGACACAAATTGTTTCTCTGGGTTTGTTCCATGTAGGCGAGATTCGTTTCTCGGTAGTTATATATATTTTCCTATATAGACAAGAGTTGTTTCTCGGGAGGCTATATTTTCTGTTTCATGTAGGCTAGATTTGTTCCTCGGAAATTACATTTTCATTACATCTGTAGACAAAGTTGTTCCTCTGGATGCTATATTTTTTGTTCCATGTGTATATAAGAGTTGTTTCTTGGGAAACTATATTTTTTGTTCCAGGCAGGCGAGATGTGTTCCTCGGAAACTATATTTTTTCATTGTAAGATTGCGGAAATATAGATTGTATTGATATTACAAGAGGTGATTACATCGTGAGCCCTTAGGCTGTTTATATAGTACTAGAAGACTTGGGGGAGAAGAAGACTAATAGAGATAGACTTAGATTACAATCTTAAACTACCAAATATAGTCCAAACCGTGATATACTCTAATACCCCCCGCAGTCGGATCGGTAGTGACGCGAACAACCGGAGTGTTGCGGACGGTCTGACTAGAGCACAATCCGAAGGCGCGAACTGAAGAGGTAGCCGGTGGATGCCGATGTCGAGTAGCCGGGTGTGGGGCATTGTAGTCGTGGTCGTTGGTGATGTCGTCGATGTTGATGAAGTTGGTGATGTCGTTGTGTTGTGGTCGATGTCGTTGTTGAGCCTGGAGAATTTGCTATAGTAGTTGAAGTAGACGTAATTGGAGTATACATAGTTGGATCCGGAGTAGTCGAGGTAGGCGACACGCTTTGCCGAGCTTGTCAAACTCGGGACCGCGTCAGGGACGAAGGCACGCGTCAGTGTTGCCAATACCGGACGTACGAAGATAGGGACCATCACGAGCCATGTGAGCCAGAGCCGGAGGGAGCAGCAGAGAAATTCTCCGTGAACGGTCGGTGCATAGAAGTTGTCCGCCGATTTGTCGGAGTAGATGAAGTAGTTACAAGAAGAAAATTGATTAAGTAAAACAATAAAAATTAGACTGCTACTCTGGTGGCGAGGTCGTGGTGGACGAAGACGAAGAGGTAGTTGTTGATGGAGATTTGTTGTAGCGATAGTTGATTTCGGGGATTTAGATCCGTTTTGTTGCTTGTATGAGCACGACGTCGCTTGTGGAGAAGAAGAACTTATTGACATTGACGATGACCATGATTGGTGGTGGTAGCGACGATGCGACGATGTTATTGGAGTAGATGGTTGTCAGCGATGATGACCACGGGTGATGAAGGTGTAACCCTTTGTTGATGGCGAGACGCGTACTCGGGGACATGCGTCCCGGTCGATTTTGGCGAAGACGGATCGACGTAATGATGACGTGAGGACGGAGCAGCCGACAGCGCGTGAAGGCGTCTCTTGGGGCACCGCGCGGAGACTCCTTGGCACGATCGTTGATGATGATTTGCCGGAGATGAGTCGACGCCGAGGTTGAAGTAGAGGCGCGTGATGTTGACATGAGGCTGTGGACGACGCAATCCGATCTATGATCGGCGAAAGAAGAAGAAACGCCGGTCAAACGGCCGATGAGAAACTTTTGGCAAAATAAGATCTAATCTACTATTGTGCGGCCCCGGCGGGGAACGCTCGCTCCGGGGGCGACGCGGCGGAAGCGGTGGTGGCTAAACCCTAGGCCGAGGAGCGACACTCTCTGATACCATGTAAGATTGCGGAAGTATAGATTATATTAATATTGCAAGAGGTGATTACATCGTGAGCCCTTAGACTGTTTATATAGTACTAGAAGACTTGAGGGACAAGAAGACTAATAGAGATAGACTTAGATTACAATCTTAAACTACCAAATATAGTCCAATCCGTGACATACTCTAACATTCATCAAGGATTTTGTTCCCAAATATTTGTACTCCCTCCGATCTAAATTAGCTGACTTGGTTATATTTAGATTCGAATGTATCTAGCACTAATACAAACCTACATATATTCGAATCTAGAGAAATCTAAGTTAACTAATTTGGACTAGAGGGAGTACCGCTTCGTCTAGAAAACAGTGTTCTATCGAGGGTATTTATTTCTAGGTATTTTGCTCATTTAGGCCAGCCCATGCATTGCTCTTGCTACGGTCATGTCAGCGTCCACTTGGCCCAACCCAGCACTCAACCTACGTTCTGGACGTTCATGCGCTCATAGCCCAACTATAAGAAGAAATCCCACTCCATCCCAAAAGCCCGGACTGAAAGGAGGAAGGAATCTCTCTCTTATAAGATAGGTATGGCTTCCTTCCGTAGACGAGGTGGGACTAAACTTTGTGTAGCCTCACCGGTCAACAGTAGCCTAACATCCCATCCCCCTGAGAAGCCCCTCAGGAAGGCATGGCGATCGCTAGCTCTGATACCAGATGTCAGCGTCCACTTGGCCCAGCTCAGCACTCAGCCTACGTTATGGACGTTCATGCGCTCACAACCCAACTATAAGAAGAGAGCCCACTCCATCCCAAACGTCCGGACTGAAAGGAGGAAGAAATCTCTCCCTTATAAGGTGGGTGTGGCCTCCTTCCGTAGACGAGGTGGGACTAAACTTTGTGTAGCCTCACCGGTCAACAGCAGCCTAACATCCCATCCCCCTGAGAAGCCCCTCAGGAAGGCATGACAATCGCTAGCTCTGATACCAGATGTCAGCGTCCACTTGGCTCAGCCCAGCACTCAGCCTACGTTCTGGACGTTCATGCGCTCACGACCCAACTATAAGAAGAGAGCCCACTCCATCCCAAAAGCCCGGACTGAAAGGAGGAAGGAATCTCTCCCTTATAAGCTGGTTGTGGCCTCCTCCCGTAGGCGAGGTGGGACTAAACTAGTGTAGCCTCCACCGGTCAACAGCAGCCTAACATCCCATCCCCCTGAGAAGCCCCTCAGGAAGGCATGGCGATCGCTAGCTCTGATACCAGATGTTGGCGTCTACTTGGCCCGCCCAGCACTCAACCTACGTTCTGGACGTTCATGCGCACACAACCCAACTATAAGAAGAGAGCCTACTCTATTCCAAAAGCCCGGACTAAAAGGAGGAAGAAATCTCTCCCTTATAAGGTGGGTGTGGCCTCCTTCCGTAGGCGAGGTGGGACTAAACTTCGTGTAGCCTCACCGGTCAACAGCAGCCTAACATCACATCCCCCTGAGAAGCCCCTCAGGCAGGCATAGTGATCGCTAGCTCTGATACCAGATGTTGGCGTCCACTTAGCCCAGCCCAACACTCAGCCTACGTTCTGGACGTTCATGCGCTCACAGCCTATGTTCTGGATGTTAGGCTGCTATTGACCGGTGAGGCTACACGAAGTTTAGTCCCACCTCGCCTACGGAAGGAGGCCACACCCACCTTATAAGGGAGAGATTCCTTCCTCTTTTCAGTCCGGGCTTTTAGGATGGAGTGGGCTCTCTTCTTATAGTTGGGCCGTGAGCGCATGAACGTCCAGAACATAGGCTAAGTACTGGGCTAGGCCAAGTGGACGCTGACATCTGGTATCAGAGCTAGCGATCGCCATGCCTTCCTGAGGAGCTTCTCAGGGGGATGGGATGTTAGGCTGATGTTGACTGGTGAGGCTACACGAAGTTTAGTCCCACTTCGTCTACGGGAGGAGGCCACACCCAGCTTATAAGAGAAAGATTCCTTCCTCCTTTCAGTCCGAGCTTTTAGGGTGGAGTGAGCTCTCTTCTTATAATTGGGCTGTGAGCACATAAACGTCCAGAACGTAGGCTGAGTGTTGGGCTGGACCAAGTGGACGCCAACATCTGGTATCAGAGCTAGCGATCGCCATGCCTGCCTGAGGGGCTTCTCAGGGGGATGTGATGTTAGGCTGTTGTTGATCGGTGAGGCTATACGAAGTTTAGTCCCACCTCGCCTACGGAAGGAGGCCACACCCACCTTATAAGAGAGAGATTCCTTCCTCCTTTCAGTCCGGACTTTTAGAATGAAATGGACTCCTTTCTTATAGTTGGGCGGTGAGCGCATGAACGTCCAGAACGTAGGCTGTGCTGGGCTGGGCCAAGTGGACGCTAACAGGTCAGATGCTCCTACGTTTTGATGCTGCAGCTTGCATCACATGCAGATCGTGCTGCTCTTGCGTGGTTCATGCGCAAAAGAGCAAACTGACCTTAGCTGACCAGAACATGGATCGTCGCATGCAGCCAGAGCGGCCCCGCGACGTGGAGTCTGGAGCTGCCAGCGCGAGTTGCATGCACTTTTTAGTCCCACCTCGCTGGATTAAAGGGAGAAGCACCTGTTTAAATACTAGTTTTTTATAGTAAACATCATATAATATTAAGCATGTAAGCCGCATTAAAATCTTCCAGCTCTCCTAGGTAACCTGGTAAGGAAATTATACAGCTCTTTGCCGAACAGCGCGAGCGAGCTATAACGGTGCAAACGAAATTAAAACAAGTGGAAAAAATTGGGCCGACGAAGATGAGGCCCAACTCCTCTTTCCTTGAGCGAAACTACATCGGGGCAACGCCCGAGCGCCAGGGAGGGAGGGTCCGGGAGGGGTACGTGATGCGAGATGTAACAGGTGGCAAATAGGATTTGCTATTCGAGAGATTCACGGTTGCATTGAACCTGCCCGATGCATTTTTCACGGTGGACATGGCCCATGGGCCTCCGATCCTCCTGAAGTAGGATGCGTGTTGGCCTCCTGGATCAAGAAAATACATAGCATATTCCAGTGATTCTTCTCTTACAAAGAAATTTTGTAGGATTCTTACCCATAGAATTTTTTTTCCTTTCATAGAATTTGATTCAAAGGATTGAACCCTCCAAAAATTCTATGGATTCCTTTCCTATACTATAATCTCATATGATTTTTTAGCAAGAGTTTAGATCTCTTGGAAAATTTCCTATGTCTCTATGACACTATGGCATGTACTCAATCTCTATATAAATTTTCTGCATTTTTCCTGTGATGCAACCAACGACTTTTATAGCTAATTCCTGTGTTTTTTATTTATGTAGGATTTCACATGTCATGACATATCATTTTCACGTTTTTTCTATTTCTGTGCTTTTAAAATCCTTTGAATCAAACATGTCCTAAACTTGTTACACCGTTGGGACCAGCAATAGAAAGTACACGGTACAGAATCTAGGTGCGTATACATATACGAACATGAAACTTATACGAGTTCATGTCAAAACAATTTGAACCTCTTAACGTATGCAACTCCTATCCAGTGTGTACAAATTTTGTTCAACCTTCACAAAACCATCATTATTTTTCATACCAAATTCACAAGTATACGTCTGAAGCCATGCAAATTCAACACCGGTGACCCATACTCCAATTTCTAACCATAGATTGACCATTATTTCCTCTTTGCATTACTATAGTAGTCAAGCACACAACAGTCCACGGGTGCTGGAGCTTTGTCTACACTGATGCTTAGGTCAGAAGAAGGCCCTCAGTGCCACCTGCGCGAGGCGAGCCGCCGCCATGGCAGCCACCGGGAACTGGCGGAGGTGGATGGAGAGCATCGTGAGTGCCACGGCGGTCGCCCACAACACGAAACCAGCGACGAGGTGGCTTTCCGCCAGGCTTGGAACGGCGGCGCGCAGGAAGGAGGCACCGAGCAGCACGTACACCGCAGCGTGGAAGTGGAGCCGCCGCTCCAACTGACCATTGTGGTTGTTGAGAAAGGGCTCCGGACGAGCTGCCATTGGGATTGACGTATCTGATCTAGCACTGAAGTATACTCCTTTCACTCAGATTGAGCTCCTTGGTTAGTCAAACTGTTATGAGCTCACGCACCTGCCGTAACTATAGTTTACTAGTTGAATGCCCGTATGTGGCCACAACTCTTAAGTATTTTATATTGTTGGTATTTTCATTTGTGTAGGCGTATCATTGTGCAATTAAACATGTATATAAAATGACAATCATGTATATTTGAAAAAATAAAATTTGAATGCACGTTGGTTTGGTTTTAGATTTTTGCATAAGTCTAAAGGTAGAATATTTGTTTGCTTGATGGCAATGACATCATCATCATAATCTTGATAGTGCATAATTTGTTTTTGGTAAATTATTCCTAGTGTTTAAAACTCTTCTTCCCTTTTCTTTCTTTATTTTTAAACCCAAAATAAATCTTCTCCAAATGATTTTAATGTTTTCAAGTTTGGCTTAAATTCTAACATGGGTCAGGAATTTCAAATATCTCGCTATAAAATTATCCAAGAATTAGACTGATTTATATTTCTCATAGGTTCACGTTGGCCAAATTATATAGTACATAAGCATTATTTGGAAAAGAAAAGGATATCACCAAACAATAGTTTTTAAACGGTTTATTTTGGATCAATGTGTTCCAAATACATAAAATAATCTGCTCCATCGAACACTAGAATAAATCTAAGATAACAACTCTGGTCTCTTCTATGAATTTTGCAAACAGTTTGTAGCGAACTCACGTCTGACCGGAACACAAACTAATACTCCCTCCGATCCAAATTAGTTGACTTAGATTTATAGATTTAATTGTATCTAGACATAATTTAGTATTAGATACATCCAAATCTTGACATTTGAGTCAACTAATTTCGGTCGGAGGGAGCAGATATAAACGGAATTCATTCAAAAATATAATAATCCATCAAGCAGCGGAATGTAGTGTCTACAGAAGTTTGGGTTAGTTTTTTTTGGGTTAGTTTATATACAAACAAATCGAGCTAGCTGATCAGTCCGCACTTTTCCTTATGCCTTTTTAATCCGGCCCTTTGCTCTAGCTGAATCTGTAAATCCATGGACTACCCACCTCGCAGAATAGAAACTGGTCGTTAACTGAATCATTTGCAATCCAAGTGACAGTAGCGTTGACAGGGCCGTGACACTTGCATGCCATTCTTACGTCAGAACTTGTTGCTTCATCTGCATCTTGGACATCTCAAGGTATGTCAGGAGCGACACTACCATTGACGCTACAAAAGGGTCAGCTCTTGGTGCTGTGTTGTATACGCAGGAGGTAGCTGAATCTGTAAATCCATGGACTACCCACCTCGTAGAATAGAAACTGGTCGTTAACTGAATCATTTGCCATCCAAGTGACAGTAGCATTGACAGGGCCTGACACTTGCATGCCATTCTTACGTCAGAACTTGTTGCTTCATCTGCATCTTGGACATCTGAAGGTATGTCAGGAGCGACACTACCATTGACGCTACAAAAGGGTCAGCTCTTGGTGCTGTGTTGCATACGCAGCTTGCTCTGTTGGACAAGACAGTCGTGTTCGCTACCATCGTGGTTCTATACATGCATGCCGTCGAGCACCGTCATGTTGAGCCCGCCCCCCACCACGGCGTGCTGGTTCCCCAACATGCTCACCGACTCGACTAACGTTGTCCCCAGTCTCCCGATGAGGAGGGATCGAACATGTCCCATACATCGTCAATCCCTTTGGGCTGCCATCGAAGGTTGAACACGCCCGTGCCTGCCGTGCTCTTCTCCGGACCTATCCCCGACGTTGTGCTCCTCTTGCACCGCCACCAGCCATTCCATGGGCGCTGGAAGGGTCTTGGTCATCGGCCTCCAGTGACTGTCGAAAGCCGCTACTGCGACTCGGTCTCGAAGCGCTCACCGTCCAGTGCACGCACAGGTATGTACGACGTCGGCATGGCACGGCTCTACTCCAACCATATAGTAGCACGATTGGATTTGGTCACTCAAGACGACAAGAAGTTTGCGCCCGGAAGTCGTACCAAAGTAATATATATCTCCGTTGCTTGAGCCAGCCAATAGCGAGGCGCGCCTCTCGCCTTTCTGCGACTCGGTCTCGAAGCAGTGTTGATTCAATCAGGAAATTTTGTGATCGAGCCAAACAAAGAAAATCAATCCGAAAATTCCACTTAAGGGTGGCATATGACGTAATTATTCAGAAAAGTTTTTTTTTTGACAGACAGAAAAGTTAGGATAGTTTAGGAACGACCTACCAGACCATCAAGACCGTGAGTCTTTTAATAGTATAGATAAAAAAAAAGGTGGTCTTTTAAAAAAATATAAAAATGAAATGGCAAGTGTGGTGGCGTTGGTGTGGGCCCGATGGAGCCTCGTCATCCATTGTTGTATCATCCATTGTTGCTACTTTTAGTCACTAGAGAAAGTGTGATGAGCTTGATGAGACCATCATGTTTCTTTTGGACAAAGAAATCACGTAACTTGTCACGAGGCGAAGAGTCGTCTAGTGACCGAGTTTGGTTACTTCCTACAAAGGAGCAACATTCACTTGCTAGTATTTTTCTCTCGGTGATTGAGTACAGGAGTCTGTTTTGTCTAAACACCACGACACCCACTTCATTTAGAGATTTTCGGTGTACCAACATTCCAAAAAAAATTGGTGAATTTTATACTTGGAAAGTTATGCTGATCTTGGAAAGTTTGAGCTTAATATGATGTGCTATTTGAGACAAAAATAAGAATTTTGATGAATTTTATACTCATATTACATATCCTACCATTTGTTACTTTTGTGTAGGCAGGATAGATTAATATTTTTTTCGTCTCAATGTTTTCTTGTGACATAACACAATCTCGTACTCCTACGCTCCTACAACTTCTTTTGTAGATTATTTGTTGTAATTTAGTATTAAAAAAAAGAAAATCAAAAGGTAGTGCGTTTTGGGTGCCATGGTGCTTAGGTACAACTTTCTCTTGGACAAGACATGGCTGTAACGTTTAAAATATGTATCATATAATCATAAGAAAATTATAATGGGAGGACGAAATATTGGTACTTACATCCTGGTGTGTATTATATTGAGAAATAGAGCAATTTTCCAAGAGATTTAACTAAAAGACAGATAAAACACATGCAAAATAATAAAAAAAAGACCAGAAGATGATATACATCATGGTAGAGGAACCGCCGGTGTTCCCGTTAGCGTTGGCACCGTCGTCAGCCATGTTGTCGAGGAAAAGGTTGTTGATGTCGGGGAAGAAGTCGTCGTCGGGAAAGACGTCGGTGCAGTCGCTATCCGTGAACGAGTCCGTGATGTAGCCAGTAGTCGCGCTGGTAGCGCTCCCCAAAAACCTTATCGCCCTTCTCCCGTACAGGACTCGAAGCAGCGGGGTATCGGAGACCTACTGTCCCAGCTGGCGGTACACGCCACAAGACGGGATGAGGAAGATCTGCGCAGCGCAATGCTTTGAAACTGAAGGCGTAAGGTGTGTGCGTTGGTTTGTCTGAGGAGAGGAGCGACCTCTCACTCTTAGGCGTCGGGAGAGGAAACGAACAGGCATTGACCGAAGCCGAACATCCTCCACTAAGCTCGAATTAAATATCCACTGAGTTCGTATTAAATATATACTCACACAGACTGTTCAAATTATTATCCATTTATGCGTGGCAAAAAGAAAGAGAAGCTCTCGGCTCGAGGCATTCCCGCAACCCGCAGCGCGCGTCGTGACGAGGCGTGGCGAGGCCGGCGGCAGAGGAGGAGGAGCGCGCGTGTATATGTATTCTCTTCTCAAGCTCGTACAAGTGGTGGAAGAGCTCTCCTTATAAGCTGGTCCAACTTCCACTCAACTAGCAATGTGGGACTAAACTCTTGTCCCACCTCTTTGCCTTGCATGAATGGGCCAAGTGGGCCTCTAGGATTTCAGGAATTGTTGAATAGTATAAATGGGCTAGGCCTTTATTAGGCAAAAATTCCAACAATCCCCCACCAGATCCCAGAGGCACACATAAATTTGCCTCTTCACATGTCTTGAGGACTTTATGTTATCCTTAGAACTGTTCACTTTAACAATCACAGTTTGATTATCACAGTTCATTGGGATTGCGGGTATAGGTTTCTCAACCATAGGTAAGTCCATCAAGAGTTCTCGAAGCCACTGCTTCAAAAGGGTGTGTCTAATGCTGCGAGTTCTGCTTCCATAGTTGACCTCGTTAAGATGGTCTGCTTGCAAGACTTTCAAGAAACAGCACCACCACCAATTGTAAATATATATCCACTCGTGGCCTTTATCTCATCAGCATCAGATATCCAATTTGAATCACTATATCCCTCCAGTAGCCTTGGGTACCCAGTATAGTGAATGTCGTAGCTCACAGTGCCATTTAGATAGCGCATGACTCTCTCAAGAGCTTGCCAATGATCATCTCCAGGATTTGAAACAAACCGACTGAGTTTGCTTATAGCAAAAGTGATGTCAGGCCTCATAGCGCTAGCTAAATACATAAGCGACCCAATAATCTGAGAATATGTCAATTGATCTCTAGTAGTGCCTCTATTCTTTCGAAGTAACATACTAGGATCATACGGTGTTGGAGAAGACTTGCAGTTGCTATACCCAAAGCGACTCAAGATCTTTTCCACATAGTGAGACTGAAGCAGTGTGATCCCACCATTATCATCTCTCAATAGCTTGATGTTCAAAATAACATCAGCTACTCCTAGATCCTTCATCTCAAAAGACCGAGATACGAAATCCTTGACTTCCTTAATCACATTAAGATTGGTCCCAAAAATCAGTATGTCATCAACATACAAACAAAGAATTACTCCCTCACCCCCACCATAGCGATAGTACACACATTTGTTAGCTTCGTTTACAGCAAAACCTGCAGTGGTTAGGGTTCTCTCAAACTTCTCGTGCCACTGCTTAGGTGCTTGTTTAAGGCAATATAAAGACTTCAACAACTTACACACTTTTCCTTCTTGGCCACTCACTACAAATCCATCTGGCTGATCCATATATATTTTCTCGTCCAAATATCCATTTAGGAAAGCCGTCTTAACGTCCATTTGATGAACGAGAAGACCATGTGAGGCAGCCAAAGATAGTAGTATGCGAATGGTGGTCAACCTGGCTACGGGTGAGTAAGTATCAAAGAAGTCCTCACCTTCTTTTTGGGTATAACCCTTGGCTACAAGTCTTGCCTTGTACTTCTCAATAGTACCATCAGGCCTAAGTTTCTTCTTAAACACCCATTTGCATCCTATAGGTTTGCACCCATAAGGACGATCAGTGATCTCCCATGTTCCATTCGCTAAGATGGAATCCGTCTCACTACGAACGGCTTCCTTCTAGTACTCAGCATTAGGAGATGCATAGGCTTCTGAAATAGAAGTAGGAGTATCATCCACAAGGTACACAATGAAATCATTACCAAAGGACTTTGCAGTCCTCTATCTCTTACTCCTCTTAGGAATTTCATTATCCTCCTCCTCAGGTTTTTCCAAGTGTTCAATAGGAATGGTATGTTCAGGAATTGTGGGTATTTCCTGATTCAATGAGTCAGGTATCTCCTGATTTGATGAGCTAGGTATATCCTTCATGGGAAAGATATCCTCAAAGAAAGTCACATCATTTGACTCCATGATTGTACCAACATGCATGTCTGGTACTCCAGATTTTACTATCAAGAATCTATAGCCAATGCTATGAAAAGCATATCCCAGAAAAACACAGTCCACGGTTTTTGGTCCAAGTTTGCGCTTCTTTGGGATTGGCACATGAACCTTTGCCAGACAGCCCCAAGTTCGCAAGTAACAAAGATTTAATCTTTTCTTTTGCCATTCTTCAAATGGAGTAATCTCTTTGTTCTTAGTGGGAACTCGGTTTAGGACATGACATGCAGTCAGTAATGCCTCCCCCCACCATTCCCTGGAGAGACCCGATGTGTCTAACATGGCGTTAACCAAATCTGTTAGAGTACGGTTCTTTCTTTCGGCTACCCCGTTTGACTGGGGCGAGTAGGGAGGCGTCCTCTCATGGATTATACCATGTTCCGCACAAATAGAATCAAACTCGTTGGAAAATTACTCTCCACCACGATCAGACCTAAGCCTCTTAATCTTTCGATCAAGTTGGTTTTCCGCTTCAGCTTTATAGATTTTGAAGTAACTCAAAGCCTCATCTTTTGATTTCAGAAGATACACATAACAATATCTCGTAGAGTCATCGATCAATGTCATAAAATATTTCTTTCCACCTTTTATCAACACACCATTCATCTCACAAAGATCTGAATGTATGAGCTCTAGTGGTGCCAAATCTCTCACCTCTGAAGTCGTATGTGACTTGTGAGGTTGCTTCGCTTGCACACAAGTTTGGCATTTAGATCCCTTCACAGTAGTGAATTTTGGGATTACATTCATTTTAGCTAACCGCGTCATGCAACCAAAATTAACATGACAAAGACGTGAATGCCATACATTTGATACAAGATCAGATGAAACATGATTCACGACTTTATTACACACATATGATAGTGATAGGCGGAACAAACCTCCACACTCATAGCCTTTACCAATAAATGTTCCAAACTTAGACAGTACAAATTTATTGAACTCAAACACAATCTTGTAGCCATCACGACATAGAAGTGATCCACTAACAAGGAATTCTTATTTACTGAGGGAACATGATGCACGTTCTTTAGGCGCACGGTCTTTCCCGAAGTGAACTTCAGATCGACTATACCAACACCATGAACAGAAGCATGCGAGCCGTTCCCCATCAGCACGGTCTGAGTCCCTCTGACCTGATATGAAGAAAACATGGAAACATCAGAGCAAACATGTACATTAGCGCCCGTGTCAATCCACCAATCAGGAGAATGACATAATGAAAGAACAGTAGGTAATATACCATACCCAACATCTTTCATCTCAACGTCGCCCATGACAACATTAGCAATCTTGCTGCCTTTTCCATGCTGGCATTTGTCAAAGCGGTTAGGGCAAGCAGGAGCCAAATGATCAGGATCACCGCACACATGACAAACACCTTTCTTCTTATCAGTCATCTTCTTGAAACTAGTAGACTGTGAGGCTTTGTTCTTTCCATCAAACTTTCCCTTGTTCTTGGAGTTGTGAGACAGGAAGTTCTTTTTCTGTACCAGGTTGGCACTTGAACCTCCCTCAACACCTCGAGCACGTGTGTCTTTTGCTCTCGCCTTCTCTTCCACATCAAGAGTTCCAATGAGATCCGATACGGAAAACTCTTGTCTCTTGTGTTTCAGGGAAGTAGCAAAGTTCCTCCATGAAGGGGGAAGTTTGGCAATAATGCCCCCGGCAATGAACTTGTCTGGTAACATGCAAGGGAAGTGCTCAAGCTCCTTGGCCAGTGACTGTATTTCATGAGCCTGCTCAACCACAGAGCAGTCATCAGTCATCTTGTAGTCATAGAGTTGTTCCATGACATACAGTTCACTGCCAGCGTCCGAGACCCCAAACTTGGCCTCGAGCGCAGCCCACATGTCCTTGCCATTATCAAATGACATATAGGGTTTAACAATGTTCTTTCCGAGAATGGCAACAAAGCAGCCTTGAACAGGGTATCCGTTTTTCGGAAAACTTGTTCCTGAGCAGGAGTAAGCTCTCCCTCAGGCTTGCCAAGAGTGGCGGCATAACAGTTCATGTTATGAAACCATAGAACTGCTCTCACGCGTCACCTCTTATAATGCATACATTCAAAGACAGGTGGCTTCACAGAAGTATCTGATCTAGCACTAAAGTATACTCTATTCACTGAGATTGAGCTCCTTGATTAGTCAGATTGTTATGAGCTCACGCACCTGCCGTAACTATGGTTTATAAAGAGAAGGGTGGTCATCTAAAAAATATAAAAATGAAATGGCAAGTGTGGTGGCGTTGGTGTGGGCCCGATGGAGCCTCGTCATCCATTGTTGTTACTACCTTTAGTTACTAGAGAAAGTCCGTTAGAGCTGCAACATCCATTGTTGCTACTTTTAGTTACTAGAGAAAGTGTGATGAGCTTGATGAGACCATCATGTTTCTTTTGGGCAAAGAAATCACGTAACTTGTCACGAGGCGAAGAGTCGTCTAGTGACCGAGTTTGGTTACTTCCTACAAAGGCGCAACATTCATTTGCTAGTATTTTTTCTCTCGGTGATTGAGTACAGGAGTCTGTTTTGTCTAAACACCACGACACCCACGCAAACCCCCACTTCATTTAGAGATTTTCGGTGTACCAACATTCCAAAAAAAAATGGGTTAATTTTATACTTGGAAAGTTATGTTTATCTTGGAAAATTTGAGCTTAATATGTTGTGCTATTTAAGAGAAAAATAAGAATTTTGATGAATTTTATACTCATATTACATATGCTACCATTTGTTACTTTTGTGTAGGGAGGATAGATTAATAATTTTTTCGTCTCAATGTTTTCTTGTGACATAACACAATCTCGTACTCCTACACTCCTACTACTTCTTTTGTAGATTATTCGTTGTAATTTAGTATTAAAAAAAAGAAAATCAAAAGGTAGTGCGGTTTGGGTGCCATGGTGCTTAGGTACAACTTTCTCTTGGACAAGACATAGCTGTAACGTTTAAACTATGTATAATATAATCATAAGAAAATTATAATGGGAGGACGAAATATTGGTACTTACATCCTGGTGTGTATTATGTTGAGAAATAGAGCAATTTTTCAAAAGATTTAACCATAGTAAAAAACAGATAAAACACAGACAGAATAATAGAAAAATACCAGAAGATGATATACATCACGGTAGAGGAACCACCGGTGTTCCCGTTAGCGTTGGCACCGTCGTTAGCCATGTTGTCGAGGAAAAGGTTTTTGATATCGGGGAATAAGTTGTCGTTGGGGAAGACATCGGTGCAGTCGCTATCTGTGAAGAAGTCCGTGATGAAGCCAGTAGTCGCGCTCCCCAAAAACCTTATCACCCTTCTCCCGTACAGGACTCAAAGCAATGGGGTCTCGGAGGCCTACTGTCCCAGCTTGCGGCACACGCTGCAAGACGGGATGGGAAAGATCTGAGCAGCGCAATGCTCTGAAACTGGAGGCACAAGGTGTGTGCGTTCGTGTGTCTGAGGAGAGAAGCGACCTCTCACTCTTATAGGCATGGGTAGGCAGGCGAACAGTCGGCGTCGGGAGAGGAAACGAACAGGCATCGACCGAAGCCGAACATCCTCCACTAAGCTCGAATTAAATCTCCACTGAGTTTGTATTAAATATACACTCACGCAGACTGTTCAAATTATTATCCATTTATGCGTGGCAAAAAGAAAGAGAAGCTCTTGGCTCGAGGCATTCCCGCAAACCGCGGCGCGCGCGCGTCGTGACGAGGCGAGGCGAGGCGAGGCGAGGCGTGGCGAGGCGGGCGGCGAAGGAGGAGGAACGCGCGTGTACATGTCTTCTCTTCTCAAGCTCGTACAAGTGGTGGAAGACTCTCCTTATAAGCTGATCCAACTTTCACTCAATTAGCAATGTGGGACTAAACTCTTGTCCCACCTCTTTGCCTTGCATGAATGGGCCAAGTAGGACTCTAGGATTTTAGAAATTCTTGAATAGTATAAATGGGTTGTGCCTTTATTATGCAAAAATTCCAACAATTCCCCACCAGATCCCAGAGGCACACATAAATTTGCCTATGGTTCCAACATTATTTATATATTGGTACTAGTGGAGACTGTTAAGTTGAACTTCTACCTAGAACTCTATGCTACACTAGATTGCAACTTGTACAGTGGACTATGCCTTGAACTGCAAGTTTGCTACATTCTAGCTTGACACAAAGCCTTGACCAATACTGGGCTGCCGTGGGACTTCCCCTCAGGTGGAGCTTATGCGTCATACTCCATAGCCTTTCATGATTTTATTAGAGAGCACCCAACTCTCATAGACTGCGATGTTTAACAGTCAGACTCATATAGGTGTGTTTTTCAAAAGATGTTCTGCAGGACAACATCTCTGCTTAAACTAAGCCACTTAGAACACATTAAGATAAATCAACCTGCCATGCAGAATAGGAAAGTATTGCATCTTCACGGAGTGGTGATTAAAGTAGGGTTACTTTCCTCTCAGTTAACCAACAGCTTGTCTCCCAATTCTAATTCACGGGATCTCCGATCACATAGAGTGGTTTACCACTATGGAAAACTTATATTGTGGGTCTCATTCCCATCTCCTTTGATGCATTTTCTATCACGTTACGTGATAGACCCTTTGTGAAGGGATCTGCCAGATTCTTAGATGTTTGGATATAATCCAATGCAATAACTCCGAAGTTTCTCATTTTCTTGATAGATTTCAATCTCCTCTTCACATGTCTTGAGGACTTCATGTTATCCTTAGAATCGTTCACTTTAATAATCACAGTTTGATTATCACAGTTCATTGGGATTGCGGGTATAGGTTTCTCAACCATAGGTAAGTCCATCAAGAGTTCTCGAAGCCACTCCGCTTCAACAGTGGCTGTGTCTAATGCTGCGAGTTCTGCTTCCATAGTTGACCTCGTTAAGATGGTCTGCTTACAAGACTTCCAAGAAACAACACCACCACCAAGTGTAAATATATATCCACTCGTGGCCTTTATCTCATCAGCATCAGATATCCAATTTGAATCACTATATCCCTCCAGCATCCTTGGGTACCCAGTATAGTGAATGTCGTAGCTCGTAGTGCCATTTAGATAGCGCACGACTCTCTCAAGAGCTTGCCAATGATCATCTCCAGGATTTGAAACAAACCGACTGAGTTTGCTTATAGCAAAAGTGATGTCAGGCCTCATAGCGCTAGCTAAATACATAAGCGACCCAATAATCTAAGAATATGTCAATTGATCTCTAGTAGTGTCTCTATTCTTTCGAAGTAACACACTAGGATCATATGGTGTTGGAGAAGACTTGCAGTTGCTATACCCAAAGTGACTCAAGACCTTTTCCACATAGTGAGACTGAAGCAGTGTGATCAGGAGATGCATAGGCTTCTGAAATAGAAGTAGGAGTATCATCCACAAGGTACACACTGAAATCATTACCAAAGGACTTTGCAGTCCTCTGTCTCTTACTCCTCTTAGGAATTTCATTATCATCCTCCTCAGGTTTTTCCGAGTGTTTAATAGGAATGGTATGTTCAGGAATTGTGGGTATTTCCTGATTCAATGAGTCAGGTATCTCCTGATTTGATGAGCTAGGTATATCCTTCATGGGAAAGATATCCTCAGAGAAAGTCACATCATTTGACTCCATGATTGTACCAACATGCATGTCTGGTACTCCAGATTTTACTATCAAGAATCTATAGCCAATGCTATGAAAAGCATATCCCAGAAAAACACAGTCCACAATTTTTGGTCCAAGTTTGTGCTTCTTTGGGATTGGCACATGAACCTTTGCCAGACAACCCCAAGTTCGCAAGTTAGAAAGATTTAATATTTTCTTTTCCCATTCTTCAAATGGAGTAATCTCTTTGTTCTTAGTGGGAACTCAGTTTAGGACATGACATGCAGTCAGTAATGCCTCCCCCCACCATTCCTTGGAGAGACCCGATGTGTCTAACATGGCGTTAACCAAATCTGTTAGAGTACGGTTCTTTCTTTCGGCTACCCCGTTTGATTGGGGAGAGTAGGGATGCGTCCTCTCATGGATTATACCATGTTTCGCACAAAAAGAATCAAACTCGTTGGAAAAGTACTCTCCACCATGATTAGACCTAAGCCTCTTAATCTTTCGATCAAGTTGGTTTTCCGCTTCAGCTTTATAAATTTTGAAGTAACTCAAAGCCTCATCTTTTGATTTTAGAAGATATACATGACAATATCTTGTAGAGTCATCGATCAATGTCATAAAATATTTCTTTCCACCTTTTGTCAACACACCATTCATCTCACAAAGATCTAAATGTATGAGCTCTAGTGGTGCCAAATCTCTCACCTCTGCAGTCGTATGTGACTTGCGAGGTTGCTTCGCTTGCACACAAGTTTGGCATTTAGATCCCTTCACAGTAGTGAATTTTGGGATTACATTCAGTTTAGCTAACCGCGTCATGCAACCAAAATTAACATGACAAAGACGTGAATGCCATACATTTGATACAAGATCAGATGAAACATGATTCACGACTTTATTACACACATCTGATAGTGATAGGCGGAACAAACCTCCACACTCATAGCCTTTACCAATAAATGTTCCAAACTTAGACAATACAAATTTATTGGACTCAAACACAATCTTGTATCCATCACAACATAGAAGTGATCCACTAAAAAGATTCTTATTTATTCGGGGAACATGATGCACGTTTTTTAGGCGCATGGTCTTTCCGAAATTGAAGTTCAGATCGACCGTACAAACACCATGAACAGAAGCATGCGAGTCGTTCCCCATCAGCACGGACTGAGTCCCTCTGACCTGATATGAAGAAAACATGGAAACATCAGAGCAAACATGTACATTAGCGCCCGTGTCAATCCACCAATCAGGAGAATGACATAATGAAAGAACAGTAGGTAATATACCATACCCAACATCTTTCATCTCAATGTTGCCCATGACAACATTAGCAGTCTTGCTGCCTTTTCCATGCTGGCGTTTGTCAAAGTGGTTAGGGCAAGCAGGAGCCCAATGATCAGGATCATCGCACACATGACAAACACCTTTCTTCTTATCAGTCTTCTTCTTGAAACTAGTTGACATGGGTATACCCTACAGGTACTCAAGCTTGGTATATACGGTCCAAATACGTACAGGCCCACGGTGTCGCCAAGGCCCAAGCAAAGGACTCGAGTAACCTATGAACTCTCGATTGCTTGAATAACAAGAAGAAATTAAAGATAGAAAGTTTGAAGGGGAAAAACCCTAACTTGTAACCGACTCGACCTGCTACCCGAGACCTAGCCTATCTATATAAAGGCTAGGAGGGGGCGGCGAGGAGGACACAAGCAACCCTAGTTTCCACAACCCTTGCCAGATTGCATCTGCGCACCATTGTAACTTTCGATTCCTTCGATAATTCCACGAGCAGACAAGCAGGAGTAGGGACCTCTACGAGGCCTGAACCTGGGTAAATCTTTTGTCCCCTGTGTGCTTATGCATAGCCGATAGATGTCTCCAGCGCCCTCCTTCTCCAAAACCCAAGTCCATAACAATGGGCATTGATGAGTTAAACCCTCGTCAATTGGTGCCGTCTGTGGGAATTGGGAGTGCTGATGTTGCGGTTTCTTCGGCCCCATCAACTGCGATCTACAACTCCGCAACAGCGGAGATTCGCCAGCTCTTCGGCGCATTCGACTTAACCGTCCACATGCCAGCCACCCGCCCGGCCTTCGAGTCCGTGGGCGACGGAATCAGCCTGGCGATTGGGAGCTTCCGCTTCCAAGTTGGTCAGATGGGCACGCTTCACATGCCTGATCAGCCGACAACACTAGCGATTGCCCCGACATCGTGGTTCCCTCCATCGATTGGCACCCTCAGCGAGCTCAACGCCCCGGTGGCAGTCGAAAACACGGTCAGCGACAGCAGTCGGGATTCCGATCTGAGCGATCTGGCCACTAAAGATGGAACCTAAGGTTCCGGATTTGAGAGTTGTGGAAGCAACAGCTTCCCCAATCACTTCATGTGCGCCGTCATCAACGCAGGCGACACCTCTGCCAATCACGACAACGGTGGCAACCCTGGTAATGACACCAATCCACCCAACACCGGCAACGGTGGCAATGGTGGCAATGGCGGTAACGGTGGCAATCGCGCCCCCATCAACAATGGAGGAGCAGTCAAACCTCCCAGCATAATCAATGAGCAAACCGGCGAACGCGTCGTAATCAAGCTCAACGAGCAAGAGTGGGATCGCTATCGCGAGGCCTTACGAGGCACACCTCTACCCTTCGGGTCCCCGCAAGAACTGCTGATGGGCTATCACTGGCTCCTGAAGGAGGAATTCAAGTGCCAACTACAAACAATCGCGCAACTTGAAGCGCGTAAAAAGGCAGCGGACGAATCGAGCCTTCGTCGCGCTGGGCTCTCCTCCTACGGAGGATCCTACTCAAGAGGCAACGAGTACCTTGCCAAGAAGACGCAATCGTGGATGGCTCATCTTACCGAACAAGAACGCATAGAAGCCGCGAAAGTCATCGACTTCGGCTCTATGACAGTCGACACGAGAGGCAACGTGGTCCCAGTGACGCGCAGGCGGTGTGACAGCAGCCACCATGTACCTCCTCAATAACCAGCCGCCAGCTGGAGATCCCCGAACTGCCATGCACCGATCTACGATCGTGGGTTTGGGATTAATCGAGGCCGCCCTCGACAAGGAGCCAACACCAGACCCAAAAAAGGGCAAAGCGCTAGCAAAGCGCCACTCCTCGCCCTCATCCAGCGATGACAATCACGACCTGTCTCGGCGCCGCCGCTCACGGCGACACGACCGTGACTACGATGCACGCGACGACCTCACGCAGCGCAAGATCGACAAATCGAGGGCACGACGTGCTCGGTCGACTGACACGGAAGAAGAAGATGGGGAGCTCTACGGCGCCAGATGCTTCAGCAGATCAATTAGGTAGAAGCGAATGCCTAAAGAGTTTAAACTCCCGTCGGAGAACCCAAAATTTGACGGTCTACAGGACCCCAAGATCTGGCTGGAGGACCACATCTCCTCCGTTAGACTCCATGGAGGCAGTCGAAGCACTGCCATGGAATGCTTGCAGCTACAGCTGCAGGGCGCCGCCCGAGCATGGCTCAATAACCTCCAACGCGGATCCATTCGCAGTTGGGATGAGATGGTTTACAGCTTCGTGCGCAACTTTAAGGGCACGTACAAACGACCCGCATCAATCGAAGAGCTGAGATGCTGCCAGCAAAGATCTGGCGAATCGCTGCGCTCCTACATCCAAAGGTTGTCCATCATCAAGAACTCCGCGGAGAACATCTCGAAAGACCGCGCGATTGATACATTCAACGGTGGTGTCCATCGCCTAGAACTCAGGGAGGAGCTAGGCCGCTCAAAGCCCCAAACCATCGACCACCTGATGGAGATTGCGAATCGATGGGCCGATGGAGAAGACTCGGTAAAGAATCACGCTCACTCCGACGAGGAGGCAAAACTCGAACGCAGACGCGACCGCCGAGTCAAGCGTCGCATGCGCATCTACGATGACCGCGACGACGTCAACATGGTCGCGGCCGACTACGCTGATAGACGCGACGATAACCGCAATAGCGGATACCGTAGCGGCGGATACCGCGACTCCAGGAAAACCACGCAAGTATGGCAACGCCGCACTCGCGATGAGGCACTCGCGACCTCCATCGAGGACAAACTGTCCGGGCCATGCACAGTACACTTCTACATCGACAAGCATGATGGCAAGAGAAAGTCCAGCCACCTCCTCAAGGACTGCCGCGAGTTCCTCAAGCTACACGAGGGATTGGTTCGGATGAACCACAATGCAGTCGAAAGAGGCTACGGAGCCGCTCCAGGCGCCGTGGCACATGGCGCACCGCCACCACCACCTGGGCCACCCCCGAACGGAGCCGCACCGGACCAGCACCACGGAGGCGAACCGTACCCACGGGCCATGGGCACCACGATGATCCAAAAGGGACGCCCCTCCAACAGGGTGCAGAAGGCCATCACTCGCCAAGTCAACTTGGCCACGCACTCTCCACCATCCACCACCGAGTACCTCAGTGTAAGCGAGTCATGCATCACCTTCGACAAACGTGACCACCCGCCTTAGATACCCCATGCAGGTCATTGCCCCCTCGTACTCGAGGCGCAAATTGAGGCTTCGACATGAGTCGCGTATTTATGGATGGCGGAAGCGGCATCAACCTCATATTCGCGAGTACCTTGCGAGCAATGAGAATCCCTCTAACCTGCCTGGAGGCATCGGACACAACGTTCCACGGCATCGTCCCAGGGAAAGGTGTATACCCCTGGGAAAAATCAACCTCGACGTCATCTTCGGCACGGCGAAGAACTTCCGGCACGAGCGCATCGAATTTGAGGTCATCGACTGGCCCTCGCAATACCACTGCATCCTCGGGCGCGCCGCGTTCGCTAGGTTCATGGCAGTGCCCCACTATGCCTACCTGCAGATGAAAATGCCAGGTCCCAATGGCGTCATCACGATCAACAGGAGCTTTGAACGATCTGACAGTTGCGACAGGGAATTCAACAGAATCTCCTAGTCCTTCGGCATGCAGGAGGAGCTCACGAGATTGAAGGAGACGACAGACAACAGCCTGCCTCCCCTGAGCAGGCCAAGCTCATCTGACCTCTCCTTCGACTCATCTGTGCACACAAAAAGGTGCAGGTCCATCCATCGGATCCTGCCAAGACGGCCCTCATCGCCAACAACTTGAGTCCCGCATAGGAACTCACGCTCATCGAATTCCTCCGTGAGCACTGGGAAATTTTTGCCTGGTGTCCTGCAGACATGCCAGGAGTTCCCAGGGAATTCGCCGAGCACGCACTCAACGTCAACCCCGACGCAAGGCCAGTCAAGCAAACAATCAGGAGACTGTCTGAGCCACGAGCGCAGGCAGTTGGAATGGAGATCAACAGACTCCTCGAGGCCAAGTTCATACGCAAGATCAAGGAAAGCACTTGGCTCGCCAACACGGTGCTGGTACCAAAAAAGGACACGGATATCCTGCGGATGTGCGTGGACTTCACTTCTCTGAACAAACACTGCCCAAAGGATCACTTCCCGCTGCCACGGATCGACCAGATCATCGACTCCACCGTGGGATGCGAGCGCCTCTGCTTGCTCGACGCCTACTCAGGCTATAATCAAATTCGAATGAAGGAGGAAGATCAAGAAAAAACAGCGTTTACAATGCCCTTTGGTGTGTTCAGCTACAACACAATGCCCTTCGAGCTAAAAAACGCGGGAGCCACCTACCAGCGGTGCATGCAGGCTTGCCTCAAGGAACAACTGGGTCGCAACATCCAAGTCTATGTCGATGACATAGTAATCAAGACCAAGGAGGAAGCCTCTCTAATCGACGATTTGCACGAAACCTTCGCCAACCTCGACCGCTACCGGATCAAGCTCAATCTGGACAAATGCGCCTTCGGCGTACCATCTAGGCAGCTACTCGGGTATCTCATCTCCGCGAGGGGAATCGAGGCAAACCTGAAGAAGATAAAAGCCATACTGGCCATGGAGAAGCCGAAGAACATAAGAGGCGTCCAACAACTGGCCGGACGAATCACGGCCCTCAGTCGATTTATCAGTCGGATGGGTGAAAAGGCACTGCCCTTCTATCAGCTCCTCTACAAAGCTGAAAAATTCGAGTGGACCAATGAAGCACAAGAAGCATTCGAAGATCTCAAGCGCCTGCTATCCACTTCGCCAGTGCTGGTGACCCCACGAGAAAGGGAACCACTGTTGCTGTACATCTCCGCCACCAACCAGGTGGTCAGCACAGTGCTCGTCGTCGAGCGAGCTGAGGAAAACAAGGTCCACGGCATACAACACCCAGTATACTACCTCAGCGAGGTCCTCACGGCAACAAAACAGCGGTACCCGCACTACCAGAAGTTGGCGTACGACGTCTTTATGACCGCCCGGCGACTACGCCACTACTTCCAGGAACACCCAATCGTGGTAGTCAATGACACCCCGTTGGGACATATCCTCAATAACCCCGACGCCACGGGGCGAGTCGCGCTCTGGGGAATAGAGCTGTCTCCGTGAGACATCACATACGAAAATCGCGACGCAATCAAGTCGCAAGTTCTCCCTGACTTCCTCGTGCACTAGATGGAGAACCAACTCCCGGACAAGCCAGATATGTCCTACCTCTGGACAATGCACTTCGATGGGTCCAAGCGGAAAGACGGAGCAGGCGCAGGTGTCATACTGACATCACCTCAAGGGGACAAGCTGAAGTATATCTTGCGAATGCAGTTCACAGCCTCAAACAACGACGCTGAATACGAGGCCCTGTTGCACGGAATGAGGATGGCAAAAGCCTGCGGCGCCAAGAGGCTCATCATATACGGTGACTCCAAGTTGGTCGTCAACCAAACAATGCATGAGTGCGACGCACTGAACGATAACATTACCGCGTACCGCGACCTCTACGACACACTCGAAGGAGACTTTGACGGTTGCGAGCTGCGACACGTAGGTCGTGAAAGCAACGAGGAAGAGGACGCACTCGCCAACATAGGATCTACTTGCGCCCCCATACCACCTGGGGTATTTCTCGAGCGCATCTGCGAACGCTCCATCAAGCCAAAGGCCGCAGAGAAGAAAACAAGCGCAGCAACGGACTCGGAGGCTACGCCACCCAATGAGCCAATGGCACTTGATGACTTGGAGCTAGACACAGGACTCGAGGGACCAATGAGCGTCATGATGATCGAGCAATCCTGGACGCAGCCATACATCACGTACCTCCTCAGCAAGAGGCTGCCAGACGATCCGACAGATGCAAGGCACATCACGCAGTGATCCAAGGCATTCGCTGTTATCAATGGCGAACTATATAAACACAGCATCATGGGAGTACTCCAACGATGCGTCTCCATCGCTGATGGAAAAGTAGTTCTCCTAGACATCCACGAAGGGACCTGCGGGCACCATGCCAGCAGTCGCGCCCTTGTTGCCAAAGCTCTACGAGCTGGATTTTACTGGCCTACGGCCATGCGCGACGCCAAGGACATAGTCCAAAAATGCAACGCTTGCCAGCGATTCGCAGACAAGCCACACGCACCAGGCGCAGAGCTACGGCCAATCCCACTGGCCTGGCCCTTCGCGCAGTGGGGGCTCGACATGGTCGGCAAACTTCCAAGGTCCTTGCGAGGAGGCTACGTGTACCTCTTGGTCGCAGTCGACAAATTCACCAAGTGGATTGAAGCCATGCCAATGACCAACCAATCAGGGCACATCGCAGTCAAGTTCTTCGAGTCCATCGTCTACCGCTTCGGGGTGCCGCACAACATCATCACCGACAACGGGACGAACTTCACATCCAAGGAGTTCCAAGAATTCTGCGAGAAATTGGGGATCAACATCAGCTACGCCTCAGTAGCGCATCCACAGACCAACGGTCAGGTGGAAAAAGCAAACGGGCTCGTCTGCAACGGCATCAAGAAGTGCCTCCTCCGGCCACTCGAACAAGCCGCGGGTTGCTGGCCAGACGAGCTGCAATCCGTACTCTGGAGCCTACGTACAACTCCAGACAGCGCCATGGGCTACACGCCATTCTTTATGGTGCACGGAGCTGAAGCAGTGCTACCTGCCGAGGTACGGTACAAGGCGCCACGTGTGGTCGCTTACAGCGAGCAAGAGTCATCCCTCGCACTCGAAGACTCTGTCGACCTCCTTGATGAGGCAAGGGAAATCGCAGCAGAAAGATCCACGATCTACCAGCAGAACCTGCGCAACTAGCACAGTAGGAGGCTTCACCCTAGATCCTTCGTCGAAGGTGACCTGGTCCTGCGACTGAAGCAGCAGGGGCATCTCAAGCTCGAGTCCCCCTGGGAAGGACCGTACGTGATTACAGAAGTAATCCCAGGTGGCGCCTATCGCCTTCAAGATTTAGAGACAGGAGTCGCGTACTCCAACCCTTGAAATGTTGCACAACTGCGACGCTTCTACCCTTAGTCGTTTTTTTCCTTTCATTACAAATAAGGCTACTCAGCCAAGGCTACTTAGCCACACATTGTACCTCGCACTGTTCTTCGAATAAATAAAAGCTAAGTGCCCGAAAACTCCGTGTTCTCCTTTACTTTTTCAATTTACCTACTCGGGGGCTGCGCCACCCTATACACATCTGTTCTTCGAACCAAAACGCGATATCCTGAGTAGCTGGTACATCAATCGAAACTCTTACGCACAACCTCAATCCAGCTGTAGCGCACCTGACAGGTTGACAAGGGACTGAGATAAAACATGGCCAGGCTAACGAAAAGGACTCGCATAGTGCAATGCACTTTATGCTAACAAAGCTATCTCTGCACATTCAACAATCAATTATTTACAAGACCTATACGAACTTTACAACACAAGTACACTTATGTGCATGATACAAACTAGGCTACTATTGCAGCAGAAGAACATTGGTTTGTTCCTCGAAGAAGTCGACGATCTCTTCTGCTGGGCGGTCCACCGCCTGGTAGTGCGGCACCATATTCCAAGCAGAACCTGCTGGTGGCGCAGGCGGCCCAGACGCAATGGCGGTAACATCTAAGTCAGGCCTGTGCAATCGCACCATTGACAGGGCAGCCTTGGCACCAGCCACCAACTGTTGTCTCACGCATTCGCGAACCGGGACAGATCTTGAAACTTGGCAAGGAGGGCCAACAAGCTTGAGGGAGTATCATCCAGCAGGAACATTGCCCGATAAATGTTCTTCAAGCATGACTGTGACTTCTTCAGAAAGAGCAGCACTCGTGATGCACGATCCTACAGGGTCGCCAGCACAGTCGCACGATCATGATCTACCCAGAAGTATCTACTCTCTTGAAGTTGCTCCTGGGTGAGGTCATGTAGGCGACTGGCAATTCTATCCTTCTCCTCCTGCGGATGACGCGCGCTAACAACTACATGAAGCAGCACCAGCAGCATGAGTACAACGTACCACTGCGAATGACTACAAGGAAAAGATGAGAACAAGCAAACTAACACTTGAATTGGTCGCCCAGCTGCATCACCTCGCCAAGTAGATACTGCTCTCGGGCGGCGGCTTTTTCCGCCTTCGACTTCCACACGTCCGCGTTACCGCGGAGCACGGGCAACTCACGCTCCAGCTGCTTCACGCGATCACGCAGTCGTGAAAGCAAGGACAGCTCATCTACCCTGGAGCGCGACGCTGCCACGGTATTATCAAGAGTTGGCGAGTCCTGGGTCCCCCTCATAGGATCACTTGATGTACCCTACCACAAGTCAAGATAGAAGCAAATAAGACGACCAAATCAACACAACGACAAAAGCGTCAGATGCATTCAAGACCAGCACAAGTATCCGCAGATACACTCGCCAGCAGGCATGTTCTTAAACAAAAGGACATAAACTAATCAACTATTACAAAGCTAACTAAGGAGCAGCTGGCTTCTTCGACTTCGACGGCTTTGGGGGATTTATCAAGTCCGTGGCAGTATCAGACGCCACTGACTTTCCGCCGGCCCCTGAGGCCGAAGCTTTCGCCGCCTTCTTGGCACGTTGGAGCTCCTCAGAGTACTTCACAACAGTATTTATCAAGTGATGCCCATATTTTCCACAGGCAGTCGCGAAGGGAGCGAAGACTACCTGCTGACCGTCTGCGCCAACAGGCATCGCCTTCGACACCGCGGAAGGATCGATCTCGACTCCGTGGGCCTGCACCATGGCGAGTGACATGGACGCGCCAGCCGCGCAGAGTGAGTTCTTGTAGCTAGAAGGCACACCCCCGGCAAGTGACTCCACCAGCTCGTCCATATTATCGATCAGCTCCGCCTTAGGCATCAACTCCTCCCGGAGGCGGCTAAGGGTGCCCTTGGCCTTGGAAATATCCTGGACGGCGGTGCTACGGTCCTCGACTGCAGACAGCGCACCCGCCAGAGCGTCATCATGACGAAGGGCCTGCGGGTCAAAGCTCAAATTGCTAGCATCTACACATAAACCAACACATGGACAAAACATCAGCGCCATCAGCAAAAACATTAGAAGCAGAGAAGGATAACAATATCCACAAGCAAAAGTACCTGAGAGAGCCTTGGCGATTGAGAACAGTTGTTCTTCGAACAACTTTTCCCTGGCCGCGAAGGAGGCACGCAGATCCTCTTCACGCTTCCGCGCCTCGTCACGCGCTATGATTGCCTCGTCGTGACCCTTCACAGCCGCGGTAAGCGTCTTCTCCAAGGTGGCGGCGTTACGCAATAAGGCATTATGTTCAGCTACACGACAAGCAAAAGTTGATATCAGTCGACTATATCAAAATGAGAAGACGAAGAAGAGTAAGTGTAGAACACTCACTTTCAACCACGCGATGACGCGTCTCCAGCATAGCATGCTGGCGGCCCATCGCCATCACTTGTTCCGCCAAGAGCGCGAATTCCTTCACAAGGAGCTGTAGCACAAACAAGGAATCAGCAGAGGCAACAGATAACATCGACTGCAACACTAAAACGAAGAAAAGCTACACTTACATGGTCCTCCAGTGACTCCGAAGATGTCTGCTGTACCGTCATCCGGGCAACCATTCGATGCTCCCCTGCATGGGGAGAACTGGAAGAGTTGTGTCTAGAGTGGGCCGCCACCGGAGGGGAAGGAGCGCGCTCGACCTCTTCCTTGGCCTTCGAGGTCGCGACTCCTGATTCCTTTAAAAATTGGACGTCGCCAGAAGATGATGACGCCTCTTGACTGCAAGATAACGACCATATCAACAAATGGCAAACCCAGAGACAAGCCAACAGGAAGAAAACAGAGAAGAACAAATGAACTAGAAAACTTACCAGTCAAACTTGTCAAAGTCAAATGTGGCCTCCACCGACTCCGACGAAGACTCCTTGGGCAATCGCATCTTCTTGCAAGAAGATGGTGCCACAGCCCTCACAGGAATGGCAGGAATTGGCGACTCCACACCAACGTCTTCCGGAGTCGAAGGAGACGACGCGTCGAAATCCTTGCTGCGCGAACGCTTATGAGTATTCGGACTATCGAACTCGGGGGCTTCCTCCTCCATGTCAGAAGGGACAGTCGACTCAAACTCATCCTCTTCCAAGGCTTCGCGAGGAATAATCCCCTCAGGGAGAGGGGGCATACAAGGCGACACCGCCCAATCCTGCATACAGACAACAAAAATCAGCAAAAAGCAAGTAAGCAATAGAAGAGCAATCAACAAAATAAGCTACCGCGTAGCACAACTATACCTCAGGAGGAGGATTTGAAGCATCAAAGGGAGGAACAACTGGTTCACTGGGAAGCACATCCTTGCCGGTGTACTTCGTGACAAGTCGAACCCTCTTGTCCACCTCACTCGCGGACATGCCATCGGCAGACACGTGAGTGGCATCATCAGCGCCAGCCCATTTAAACATGGGGTGGACTCTGGCTTGCAGGGGCTGGACGCGACGGCGCAGCCAAGTTCGGATGAGAGCGCAACCTCCCTCCTCTTTACCCATGCGACTCTCGAGGTCGCAGACGCGTTTATACAGCACGTCTGTCTCCGCGAGCTCGCCAGGCATAACTACGTTCTTCCAGGAGCACATCTTCTTGCACGGTGTCGCGGGATCGAAGGGCGCGAGTCCAAAGTGCTTATCTTTGGCCTTCTGATCATGGACGTAGAACCATTTATCCCTCCATCCTTGGACGGACTTCGTGAGCTTGATGTCAAAGTAGGTGGCGGATGGGTCGACGTGGATTCCGCAACCACCTACATCGTAAACTAAAGAGCCAGATGCAGACTGACGCTTCAATTTGAAGATGCGCTTAAAAAGGCCGAAGTGTGGCTCGATTCCGAGCCAGCACTCGCAAAGTGTGATGAAGCAAGAGATGTGGAGGATCGAATTTGGGGACAGCTGATGGAGCTGGAGCCCGTAGAAACAAAGAAGACCCCTAAAAAAAGGGGTGAAGAGGCAAGGAGAGACCGCGAATGATGAATGCAAGAAACATCACTCGAATACCAGCGGGAGGAGCAGGAATGATCTCACCGCTGGGGACGCGCGCATCGATGACTGCCGCGGACAGCACTCCGTCTTGGCAAATAAGACGGAGATCAGACACCTTGATGATGGAAGGGCGCCACGCACCATTCGTGACACGGGTGCGCGCGACCTTCTTCTTCCCGCCGGCGGCAGTGCTGGTGCCCGCAGCGGCGGAGCCGCCTTTCTTCTTCACCGCGGAATCAGTGGCAGCGCCTCCCTTCTTCTTCCCCATTGCATGACGATGATGTGAGCAAAGAAAGTAGCTCGGGAACGAGCGGACCTGGTCCAGTGTCGTGGAGGAAACGGGCGCAGGAAAAAGCAGAGGAGTAGCAGCAATGGCGATGGCAGCAAGGAAGAATGAGCACATATGGGAAAATTACCGCCGTAGCACCGCTACTTAACCCCTGGGAGATGCAATCCAATGGCTCAAAAAAACCCTATTGGACGCGTGGCACACATCGTGTTGGACACGTGGAGAAGGGGAAGCGTGAACCGTCCCTCCACTACTCCCATTACGCACGGAAATCGAGGAGGCGCAGTTAAAATAAAGATTACGCACGCCCAGTCAAATCAAAGTCAGGAAGTAGGACCCACTGATCGTCACGTCCCGTCAAACTCGCTCACGTGGGCAACTGAGGTCATACAAGCGTCAACACTGACGTCATCAAAGCTACGGAGCGAAAAACTTCGACTACTTTAGTCCTTGCTGGAGTCTTCGACTCCACCAAGCACTCGGAGGCTACTCCAATAGGGAGCGCTGGCCGCGCACCCTACGATTTTATTTTCTTTCTGCAGGAATAAGGACAATCAAAAGGCAAACCCAACCACTCGAAATATGATTCGATTATGGACATGGGTTACTCCCATAGGGAGCGTCGGAAACAAATTCGACTGAAACAAGCAAAAGACGACAACAGTCGCAAAATGATTCTTTAGTCCCTGTCTGAGTCTTCGACTCAACCAAGCACATCAGTCGCAAAATGATTCTTTAGTCCCTGCCTGAGTCTTCGACTCAACCAGGCACTCGGGGGCTACTCCCATAGGGAGCGCTTGTCGCGCACCCTATGATTATTTATGCAAAAAACTGTGTGTCGATAACATCCACACTCGAAACTCATGGCGACACCGCCTCATAATTTTCCCTACAAAGAGACCGCGTCTCCTGGGTCACCCGAATCATCTCCGCGATGATAAAATTCGGATGCCGCGTTTACAGTGTGAAGGTAAGACCTGAATAAGGCCTGGCAACGCATTTAGCTGCGCACTACCAGAAATGTATCCGTGCCTACAGGTACGATGAACATGCCTTGACGGACGCGTCGAGTGCTCACACCCATATAACTGGAATTCGACTCCTGTAAGACCTCCGCGGCCTGAGTCGAATTACGCCAGCACTTTTCCGGATTCGAGTCTGGGGACTCGAGTTCGAGTAGATTGCGTTGTTTCACCCTAAGGTGGTTAACTGACGATACTTCGGTTATATCAGGCACGTATATCAACAATCCCTATGACACAAATAAAAGCAGTCGAAATGCACTCGTTCAGGCACTCGAAGACTTCAAAAAAGTCCCCAGTCGAATCTGCGATTCCACTGGACACTCGAGGGCTACTGACATGGGTATACCCTACAGGTACTCAAGCTTGGTATATACGGTCCAAATACATACAGGCCCACGGTGTCGCCAAGTCCCAAGCAAAGGACTCGAGTAACCTACGAACTCTCGATTGCTTGAAGAACAAGAAGAAATTAAAGATAGAAAGTTTGAAGGGGAAAAACCCTAACTTGTAACCGACTCGACCTGCTACCCGAGACCTAGCCTATCTATATAAAGGCTAGGAGGGGGCGGCGAGGAGGACACACGCAACCCTAGTTTCCACAACCATTGCCAGATTGCATCTGCACAACATTGTAACTTTCGATTCCTTCGATAATTCCACAAGCAGACAAGCAGGAGTAGGGACCTCTACGAGGCCTGAACCTGGATAAATCTTTTGTCCCCTGTGTGCTTATCTGTTAGCCGATAGATGTCTCCAGCGCTCCCCCTTTCTCCAAAACCCAAGTCCATAACAATGGGCATTGATGAGTTAAACCCTCGTCACTAGTAGACTGTGAGGCTTTGTTCTTTCCATCGAACTTTCCTTTTCCATCAAACTTTTCCTTGTTCTTAGACTTGTGAGACAGGGAGTTCTTTTTCTGTACTAGATTGGCACTTGAACCTCCCTCGGCACCTCGAGCACGTGTGTCTTTTGCTCTCGCCTTCTCTTCCAGATCAAGAGTTCCAATGAGATCCGATACGGAAAACTCTTGTCTCTTGTGTTTCAGGGAAGTAGCAAAGTTCCTCCATGAAGGGGAAGTTTGACAATAATGCTCCCGACAATGAACTTGTCCGGTAACACGCAAGGGAAGTGCTCAAGCTCCTTGGCCAGTGACTGTATTTCATGAGCCTGCTCAACCACGGAGCGGTCATCAGTCATCTTGTAGTCATAGAGTTGTTCCATGACATACAGTTCACTGCCAGCGTCCGAGACCCCAAACTTGGCCTCGAGCGCAGCCCACATGTCCTTGCCATTATCAAATGACATATAGGGTTCAACAATGTTCTCCCCGAGAATGGACAACAAAGCAGCCTTGAACAGGGTATCAGTTTTTTGGAGAACTTGTTCCTGAGCAGGAGTAAGCTCTTCCTCAGGCTTGCCAAGAGTGGCATCATAGCAGTTCATGTTCTGAAACCATAGAACTGCTCTCACGCGCCACCTCTTATAATGCATACCCTCAAAGACATGTGGCATCACAGAAGTATCTGATCTAGCACTGAAGTATACTCCTTTCACTGAGATTGAGCTCCTTGATTAGTCAGACTGTTATGAGCTCACGCACCTGCCGTAACTATGGTTTATAAAGAGAAGGGTGGTCATCTAAAAATGAAATGGCAAGTGTGGTGGCGTTGGTGTGGGCCCGATGGAGCCTCGTCATCCATTGTTGTTACACGACTTTATTACACACATCATGATTCACGCGTTGTGATGAGGCGAGGCGGGCGGCGAAGGAGGAGCGCGCGTGTATATGTCTTGTCTTCTCAAGCTCGTACAAATGGTGGAAGAGCTCTCCTTATAAGCTGGTCCAACTTTCACTCAACTAGCAATGTGGGACTAAACTCTTGTCCCACCTCTTTGCCTTGAATGAATGAGCCAAGTGGGCCTCTAGGATTTTAGAAATTGTTGAATAGTATAAATGGGCTCGCCCTTTATTAGGCAAAAATTCCAACATATTATGTACCTAAATTCTGACCTGTGAAAAGCCATGCATTGCCGTCGACCTTCGGGTGGTGATATGTATGGCCCGTGCTTTCGAGTCATCTCTGGCTCTTTTTGTTGCACTCCATCGATCATGGTGTGCTTTTATTTGCCCACTCTAGCTTTTTACCAGTTGGTGCCGCCACATTTCCTCCAAAGTAGAAGTGTAGAGCCATCATCCATCCTCTGCTGACCTCCTCTAGTTGACTGGTTCTGACCTTCGTTTGAACTTATCTGCTCGAAGCATAATGGAAGCACTGGAACAGCGAACAGGGATGAAAAAAATTAGAACCTAAACAACGTGTGAACCTAAGCTCTGGCGGACTTTCATGGAGGAAATCGAATACTTCTGTCACCATTACAGATTGCAGTTGAATGGAAAATCGGCACGAATGCACGAAATCTGAGCTCTGCTCCTCCCATGTGTTGCATCCATTGATGGGAGACTCGAGCTAACTGACATGGAGTCGGCGCTCCGGCGTGCGAGGCAGCTTCTGCAATGAACAATTTTTCTGATTCTAGGCGATGCGATGCACTAAACATTTTTATGTAACTTAGAGCATCTCCAGTTGTGTTCCCAAACCATTCTCCAAAGGTTTTGGGACACACCGGGTAGAAAAACGTGTCTAACCGTGAGCTCCAAAGTCGTGCGATTCGAAAGCATGTTCGGCGCCAAGACCATCCTGACACTACAGGGAACGTTTCGGGCGCCCCAAAAGTAACGCGCAGCGACCAACCTCTATGCGACGGCTTAATGGCCAGCGCAACGAGTCATCTCATCGCCGCGGTGGTGCATGGCCGACGCTGAGAGTCGTCTCGTCGCCGCAGTGGCGCAGCGTCGATTCTCTACGCATCCGCGGTAGTGTTAATGCGAGTCAACGGCCTCCCATGTATAAATACCTCCCCCATAGCCTATTCTCTATCCACAACTCAAACCCTAGCCCTGCCTACCTCGCCTCCGCCATCGGTCTCACCCCAAGCTGCCCCGCTGGCTAAGCGACATGCCTCGCCACCTGCCTACCTGCTGGGCCGGGCTCCCCATGCCCGCGGAGCCCCCGCGCTCCATGCTTCCAGAACAAACTCCGCCGGACTCCTGGAACGACGACGACTTCGAGAACTTCGACTTCACCTCCTCATCGGACTATGACTACTTAAACGGGCCAACGGTTGATCTGCTACAACACATCATCCACAAATCTTTCAAGACTGAGCGGAAGAGGGCCAATAACGCCCGTCTCCTCCAGGCGGTCAACCAACACTTGGAAGAGTGCGGCGTGGAGTTCTCCCTGCTGAGGATGTCGGTGGAGGAGAACGCACGCCTCCTCATGGAGAGGGAGCGGCAAGCCATTCTTCGCATCAACACGGAGAACGAGGCTGTTGCCGCCGCTCGAGAGCGAGCCTGGATTGCTCAGAACAAGTACTACTAGGAGTTGCACGAGCGCACCAAGGCGGAGCAAAACTAGGGAAATCTTCAAGACCCATCCACTACAAACCCAAGGTTAGTTCTTCTATCGCCGCCATCAAGAGCGGAGAGGAATAAACCCTAGGCTTGGAGGTGCCTATGATTATAGAGGGCTGGATAGGTGGCCTCCTAGGTGGTGGCGATGGTGGGAAGGTGGGCTGCTGGGGAACTATCAAAGCTGGGAGAGAAAGCTTCCATGCTTGACTCATCAAAATAGTCGACAAGCCCATGCCCCACACTGCTTCCTGCCCCCCTCCACAAACTGAACCTCCTCCTATGTTGCACACCACGAGACTGAAAATCAGATTCCCACCCTATCCCCCAGACTAATACTTCACTTTCCACTACTGAACCAGAGATAGAGATTTGAGGATTTTGTTGAACAGAGTAGCCTGCATGTTAAAGTCCAACAAAGCTGTCGCTGCACCCATCTCTTTCCCCGAGTATTCTTGTACAATCTACACTGAACCACAATGTTTCAACAACACCTGGCGTGTATCCCGCTCCAGCAACGAGAATGGCGAGGTTGCACGGTGTGCCCCCCTCTTCATGACTCCTGACTTTCTCCTTTTTGGGTGGCGACCATATATCAGCACCTGCGATCTCTTCAACAACTTGTCCAAGGAAAATGTCCCCCTCTCTAGCCTGCGAACATCATGCAGAGCCAGGGTGGTTGTCTGCACCGATGTGGATGGGATCGAAGGAGCCAATGCAGATATTGAAACCCGCATCGCTCGGGCAGCGAATTTTTGAATCCTTACCGAGCAAGTTTTCTACAACCCCATCCCGAATCGTGTGCGGAAAGAGCTTGCGTGTACTGCAGACAACTCCCATCCCCCTCACTAACTCCTTGCGCCGCAAATCCTTGATGCATGCCGCCGCATGGCTCATTGGCACCTCCATCTCCAAAGACCACCAGCCGTAGTCATCGAGAAATCCAGGATCGGAATCCAATGTGTCGAGGTAGTGGCGGAGATCTCAGAATCACACCAATGGAGGTGGTTTGTGGATTGGAGAAAGAAGAGGTAGGTACAGGCGCCTGTCCTCGAGCGACTATTCCCTATGGCCCACCATTGAGAGGTGTCCCCGCCATGAATAGGGCCTTCGGTCAGAACAGGGGGAGAGGAGACAAACATCCTCTTCCTGCTTGCTCCTTCTATGTGCGTAGCTGAATAGTTAGAATACGAATCCGAACAATCTAAGAAACGGTTCATTTGTCTTCCACTAGTGTGTGCGACCAAGACTTTACGGTTTTTTCTTCCTCTATGTAAGGGGCTAGTTGTTCTATGAAGGATTGGAACTAGAATCACAGGAAGTTGGTGTTTAATTGCTCGTTCCTTCCGTCCATCCCCGAGTAGGTTCATTACAATATGGCCGAGCCATCCAATCCATCCAATTACTACCCAAGTTCTTTCTCTGATCTCACAGCTTTACTTATACTAACTAGTAGAGACTGAAACTATTACACGGCTCAATTAGCCCAGCACATGGCGTGGAAGCCAGGAAGGAGCCCGCCTGGTCCTTTTGGGCCTCCTCGTCACGTCCTCCTTCTGCATATTAGTAGCCAGTGATGCCTGATAATGGCTGACCCCCCGTACTTCCTTTAGATCTATGTGAACCTGCCAATTCGTCATTGTAGTGATCTTTGAATGATCTGTGGCAACGCTGTCGCTGGATACTATATGCCTGATATATGCAATACGATGTTTCGTGAAGGCACACTTTGAGATTTTTACCTGCCATTTATTGCAAGAGCTCCAGTACCTCCTGGACATGCATCAGGTGATCTATGTAGGTGGGGCTGTATATGAGGATATTGTCGAAGAATACTAGCACATATTTCCATAGGACTGGAACATTCATAGCATGCTAGAAGGTAGATGGCATGCCCGTCAGGCCAAATGCCATGACGCGGAACTCATAGCCCCTTATGCGTTTGGAACACTGTCTTGAATTCCTCTCCTAGAGCTAGAAGTATCTGGTGATACCCGACAGGAAAGTCAAGTTTAGAGTACCATTGCTCACCCGCGAGTTCATCCAGTAATTCATCGATCACCAGAACTGGGTATTTGCATTTCACAGTTAATGCATTAAGGTGGCGGTAATCGACCACTAGCCTCCATGTTTTATCTGCCTTTTTGACCAAAATGACCGATGAAGCAAATGGGTTGTGTTGCTATGCGTGATCAAACCCTGTGACAGTAACTCTTGCACTTGTCGCTCAATCTCAGATTTCAAAGCAGGGGCCACTGGATACAGTCGCATAGAGACTGGGCGAGCGCCGGCTATAAGGGGAATATGATGGTCATATAGTTGGCGAGGTGGTAACTATGTAGGCTCATCAAAAACATATGCGAACTGATCAAGAAGGGCTCGAATTTCTGCTCTGTTTTTGGGACCGGTGCCTCTGTCATCATCCTTCACCACGTGCAACTCGATGAGAGCATGTGTTGCTTCCAATGCTTCCTCACCATGGAGCAGTACCAGCTGCCCTGCATGTTGGAATGCTATCCATTGCTAAGCCTAGTGAGTGAGCATAGGACTATGTTTAGCAAGCAGTCCATGCCAATAATGCCATCATAACTATGCAAGTCAAGGACTCCGAAGTTGTCACATAATGTGTAACCCTGTGCTCCCATGCCAGTGAAGGAAAATGTTCAGAACAGGTCAATGTCTTTCCTCCTTCTACTTGGATCGGTAGAGCCGACTTGAGGGGTTGTAGTCCTTGCAACTGTTCAGCCGTGCGCCTATGGAGAAAATAGGATGAGCTGCCGGAGTCAATCAAGAATGTAAATGCCTACCCCCGGATTTCGACTTGAATTTACAGAGACTTGGTCACAGTAGTTGTGGAACTGGCAGCAGCTAGAGAGAGGATCATAAGCTGCTGCCCAATAGGACTCTCAGTCTCAGGTTCAGGTACAAAATCCGATTCTTATAGCTGAAAACAAGCAAGCATCTCCTGGACAATGTGTAGTTGAATTGATTTGTTACAAACATGTTCCTTGCCCCATTTCTCCCCATAGAGGTAGCATAAGCCTTTCGATCTGCGATAATCTTTGAGAGAATACCATCTATCATCGGAACCATAGTGGGCTGCCTCATTCTTTCGCTTTTCTTCCACTGTTTTGGACACCCACCACACTGGTGGTGGAGGCGACGGTGGTGATTGGGAAGATTGCCGCCGGCGCACGATCGGGTTGTAACTAGGTTCACTATTCAATGTCAATTTCCCCACCCAATTACTCAGAGCCATGGTCATTGCTGCGTCCAGATCATCGGGTTGCTAAATAGCCACGAGAACTCATACATTCTGACTCAGCTCGTCCAGGAAACGTGTCAAGTAATGTAGTTGGTCAGGATGGGTATCATAAGTAGAGAGAAGATCAATCAAATCAGCAAAACGTTGCACATAGTCCTTGATTGTGACTGTCTGCAAAATATGTGAAGGAGATATGCCCTAGAGGCAAATAATAAAAGGATATTATTGTCATATCTCATTAGTTCATAATATTTTTATATCATGTTATAACTGTATCAAGCGGAAACATTGATACATGTGTGGTATACAAACACTAGGTCCCTAGTAGCCTCTGTTCAACTACTTCATTGGGCAGACGATGATCAAGGTTTCCTGATCATGGGATAAACAAAAGTCACTGACAATAAAGTCATAACATCCAGAATGATGTGATGGACATTTTCCTACCAACGATTGTTGCAACACGATCATGTCACTTAGTTCACGTTGCAATTGTCAGAAACAAATTGTCGTAATCCTTAGACCATGAGATCTTATCAATCACTATTACTGGAGGAACCTTAGACTGTATCAACCGTCACCTGTGACTGGGTGATCATAAAGGTGCACGTTGGGTATCCGAAGGAGCACATAGAGGCAATATGCTTCAAGAGCGGAAATTGTTCTCCTATGTGACGGAAAGATACAACTGGGCCCACTTGGTGAATTACATCTAAGTTGCGGAAGACATGACTAGGTCATGGAGATGGTTGATACGTCTATTTTGCATCACTATTTTATATCATAATTTATTGTTATTCATTGATATATTTCATATTAAGAGATGATACTTATGTTATTTCATCTATTTTAGCATGATTGATGGCTTTTGGAGGATGAACCACTAGAGTCAGGATTCTGATGAAAAAAGCACTATCCAGATGCAATATTGGTGAAGATCAGAAAATCCGACAAAATGTACGGAAATTTCTATTTTTCCAGAAGACAAAGGAGGCTAGAAGGGGAAGTGGAGATGGGCCACAGGGGGCCCACACCACCCCCTGGCGCGGGCCACCCTTGGCCGCGCCACCAGGTGGTGTGGCCACCCTGACCCACCTCTGACATCGCCCTTTGGCGTATATAATCCCCTCGAAACCCTAAGACTCGGGGAGCGACCACAGAAAGGTTCCACCGCCTCTGCGGGGCGGAAACTACAGAGAGAGAAAGAGCTCTCCGGCAGGCAGAAATCTGCCAGGGAAATTCCTTCCCGAAGAGGGGACATCATCGCCATCAACATCGTCATCAAGGTAGACTTCATCGGAATCATCATCATCATCTTCACCATCATCTCCACCAGCACCATCACCACCACTCCGTACTGCTGTAACAATTGGGTTGAATCTTGCATAGTTCTTAGGGGAAACTTTCCCAGTGTTGATTACTTGTTGTAGTTGATGCTATTGAGTGGAACCATTGAATTATTATTCATGTTCAGATTGTTACTTATCATTATTTTATCTCTGATCTTGATCCATATGATGTCTCGTGAGTAGTTCGTTTAGTTCTTGAGGACATGGGAGAAGTCATGTTGTTAGTAGTGGAATTGTGTTGAGAGAGATTTAATGGTTTGATATTTAAGTTGTGGTGCTATTCTTCTAGTGGTGTCATGTGAACGTCGACTACATGATACTTCACCTTTATGGGCCTAGGGGAGTGCATTGTGTATTTGGCTACTAATCATGGGGTTGCTGGAGTGACAGAAACCTGAACCCCCGTTAGGAAACCTTTGCATAAGGGAGTGTAGGATCTCAGAGTTTAAGGCTGTGGTTAGGTTTTTATCTTAATTACTTTCTTATAGTTGCGGATACTTGCAAGGGGTATAATCACAAGTATGTATTAGTCCTAGGAAGGTCAGTACATTAGCACATATTCACCCACACAACACTTATCCAACTAAAGAAGATTAATCAACTATATGAAGCGAAAGCACTTGACAATATTCCCATGTTTCCTCGAGAACGTTTGGTCATCTTAAGTAATACAACCGGCTTGTCCTTTGCTAAAGAAAGGATTGGGCCACTTGCTGCAATTATTATTATTATTATTTATTTACTCGCACTTTATTTATTTGCATTATCAAAAATCCCTAAAATCCGTTTGCTAAGTATTTATAGAGAATTCCTAATCCAAACCACTTGTCAACACCTTCTACTCCTCGTTGGGTTCGACGCTCTTACTTTATCGAAAATATTGCGATACACCCCCTATACTTGTGGGTCATTGATACGTCCATTTTGCATCACTATTGTATATCATAATTTACTGTTATTCATTGATATATTTCATATTAAGAGATGATACTTATGTTATTTCATCTGTTTTTGCATGGGTGATGAATTTTGGAGCATGGACCGCTCCAGTTAGGATTCTGATGGAAAAGGTGCTGTCTGGAGGAAAAATTCACGAAGATCAGAAAATCCGGGAAAATACATGGAAAATTCTATTTTTCCAGAAGACGAAGATCGCTAGAAGGGGGAGTGGAGATGGGCCACAGGGGGCCCACATCACCCCTGGCACGGGCAGCCCTAGGCTGCGCCAGCAGGTGGTGTGGCCACCCTGGCCCACTCCAGGCTCTCCCCTCTAGCGTATATTATCCCCTCGAAACCCTAATACCTGGAGGGTGACCACAGAAAGATTCCGCCGCCTCTACGGGGCGGAAAACTACAGAGAGAGAAAGATCTCTCCGTCAGACAGAATTCTGCCAGGGGAATTCCTTCCCGGTGAGGGGAGATCATCGCCATCAACACCACCATCAAGCTGGACTTCATCGGGATCATCATCATCATCTCCATCAGCACCATCATCACCACTCTATACCGCTGTAACAATTGGTTTGAATCTTGCATAGTTCTTAGGGGAAACTTTCCCAGTGTTGATTACTCCTTATAGTCGATGCTATTGAGTGAACTATTGAATTATCGTTTATGTTCAGATTTTTACATATCATTATATCATCTCTGATCTTGATCCATATGATGTCTTGTGAGTAGTTCGTTTAGTTCTTGAGGACATGGGAGAAGTCATGTTGTTAGAAGTGGAATTGTGTTGAGAAAGATTCAATGGTTTGATATTTAAGTTGTGGTGTATTTCTTCTAGTGGTGTCATGTGAACGTCGACTACATGACACTTCACCTACATGGGCCTAGGGGAATGCATTGTGTATTTGGCTACTAATCGTAGGGGTTGCCGGAGTGACAGAAACCTGAACCCCCGTTAGGAAACCTTTGGACAAGGGATGACACGGTCTTAGAGTTTAAAGTTGTGGTTAGGTTTCTATCCTAATTACTTTCTTGTACTTGCGGATGCTTGCAAAGGTATAATCACAAGTATGTATTAGTCCTAGGAAGGTTGGTACATTTGCACAGGTTCACCCACACAACACTTGTCAAACTAAAGAAGATTAATCAACTATATGAAGCGAAAGCACTTGACGATATTCCTATGTGTCCTCGAGAACGTTTGGTCATCTTAAGTAATACAACCGGCTTGTACTTTGCTAAAGAAAGGATTGGGCCACTTGCTGCATTTATTCTTATTGTCTTTTATTTACTCGTACTTTATTTACCTGCATTATCAAAAACCCCTAAAAATCCGTTTGCTAAGTATTTACAGAGAATTCCTCCTCCAAGCCACTCGTCAACACCTTTTGCTCCTCCTTGGGTTCGACACTCTTACTTATTGAAAATACTGCGATACAACCCCTATACTTGTGAGTCATCAAGACTATTTTCTAGCACCGTTGCCGGGGAGTGAAGCGCTATTGGAGAGTGGAACTGGTAAAGGAAACTTCTAATGTGAGTATTGTTTACTTCTGTTAGTTGCTTTACTTCAATATGGATAATTCGCTGAGTTTTTGGCAATGCTACTACCACTGCCAAGGTAGTAGATGAACCACCACCTGCTGAGACTGATACTTTTAAAATACCTACAAGAATTATTGATCGTGTTATGGATAACTATTATGTTGGAGATGGAACTGTCCATCCCGGTGATCATTTGCTCTTTATACATGAATTATGCGGGTTGTTCAAGTGTGCAGGTATTACAACAGATCAAGTCAAGCAGAAGTCATTATCACTAAAAGGAAGAGCTGAGGAATGGTATAAGCTGCTGAAGAATGGTCAAGATCTTGAATGGGAGGAAGTAATACCTCTCTTTTATTCTAAATTTTATCCTCCTAGTGAGATTCATAAGGATCGGAATCAAATATACAACTTTTGGCCTCTTGATAGAGAGATTACAGCTCAAGATTGGGGGAGGTTGAAGTTACTAATGCTCAAATGTCCTATTCATGAGCTCCCTCACAATATTATTATCAATAACTTTTATGCAAGGCTTTCTCTTCATGATAAGGATTTATTGGATGCATCTTGTGCTGGATCATTTACACGCATGGAAGAAGAAGCTAAATGGGATCTTCTAGACCGTATTCAAGACAATGCTGAAGCATGGGAGAATGATGAAGGAAGAAAGTCATGTATAAATTATGATTATGAATGCATTGAATCTTTTATGGGAACTGATGACTTTCAAAATATTAAAAATGCTTATGGTCTAGACTCGCAAGCTATTGCAACCTATTTTAAGGCTTTTGCTTCCTATATTAAAATTCCTAAAAAGAAGTGGAATAAGTATCATGCACCTTATAAAGACATTGTTAGTAGTGTTCCTGCAAGAAATATTGAAGTTTATACTGCTAATCATGTTTTACCTAAACCTTACATTGAGAAAATACATTTCCCAGTTAAAGTAAAGGAACATTCTATGATAGCTAGTATGGTTGAAAGTACAGATAAAGCTATTGAACCTGATGAACAAGTGGATGCTGAACCTGTGATAGCAAATGTGAAAGACTTTGTCACTAAATATGTATAAGAGGGACACACTATCCTTTGTAAGGATATCCCTAATATTGTTTCACCAAGTAGTGTTATGAGAGCTAGTGTCCTTGTGTTTTGTGTTAGAATAAGTGATAATTGCTACAATGGTTCTTGTGACAGTTATATCGTTAAATTTATGCATGATACTGAAAGTTATTATGAGAGAGGGAAGACGGTTCTAATGCATCTCAATAATATTAAGTTTCCTCGCTTTATGCTAAAAGCCTTTATGTTGCACTTGTTTTGCCTTCCTATGCTAGCAGTCCCTGGTGTCAACAATTTGTTTGCTTACAAAATTCCCTTGCATAGGAAGTGGGTTAACTTAAACATGTGTATTTTTGCTTTTTGATGCTCTCTTTTACTTCAATTCATATTCTTATGTGAGCATCATTGAAATTATCATGCCCATCTTAATGGCTATAAAGAAAGAGCTTTTTGGGAGATAACCCAATATATTTCTTTTGCTTTCAGTTTGTTTTTGTTTATTTGAGTCTTGGAAGTTATTACTTAGGTAATAACCTCTCCTTATCCTTTTTGTTTGGTTTTTGTGTCAAGGTCAACCTCTAATGAGAGAGAAGTAAGATTTGGGGAAGTTGCTGTCCCGAAACAGATTTTTGTGCTTCATCGTAAAAATTCGTGAGAGATCTCTGTACGTCGGATTGAGATGTAATTTTGTGTGCTTCTGACCCAGGTTATTATTTAACTTTATTTAGTTTTGCACTTTTTGATTTGAGCAACAAAAGATTTTTGAAATTTTTTGTCTTTACCTGTTGGTCTGTTTTGACAGATTTTTGCCACTCTTGCATTTGCCTCTTAATCGGTTTCCTTTTTGAATTATTTTTGGGTTTTCGGAAGGAGTTGCTACAGTAGCTTATGTTTTGATGGATTTCAGTTGAAATTGAACTTAAAAGGTTTATTACCTCGCTTATACTAGTGTTGCTAATGAGTATTGTGTGAAGTTTTGTGTGAAAGAAATTTCCAGGTTATTGGAGAAAATGGTGTAATAAGATAGTGAAAGGTTTCATGACTCAAGCAATATGTGTATGAAGATGAAGATATTGATGTTATTCAAGCGGTGACTCTGGAAGAATCTATTAAATGCCAAATTCAGAGACCTGCAGAGTCTGTTTCGAATAGGTAACAGTTCTGGTAAGAAAAGTCCACGAAGAATCTGTTCAGTTATACTTTTACAGTTTTTATCCAACAAGGAAAGCTACAAAGAGAAAGAGGGACAGAAACGGAGCCAGGGTGGCTCACACCACCCCCTGGCGCAGGCCCCCTGGCCGCGCCAGCAGGTGGTGTGGCCACCTCGGACTCCGTCTCCGACCCGTTTTCTCCCAGTACCTTCCTTATGTTGTAAAACTTCGTAATATATAATCTCCCGGATCCCCCGAGGTTCATATATCGTGTTCTCGTCATGTTTTCGTTTCGATTTGTTTTTTCCAGGAACTATTCTTAAAGTTTAGAAGCACAATGGTCTCCACCAAGGATAAGGGAAAGGAGCCTGCAGAGGAGGATCCCCAAGACCCTGGGAAGGAGAAGGAGATCGATGAAGATGAGGCAAAGAAAAGCTAGCATCCGCACACCGTCACTACCATTTCAAGCATTGGAGTGGTGGCAAACCCTGCCAGGATCAAAAGGACTGCACGGATGTCAACTGGAGGGAAGCCTCCGTGTCATTTCTTGGCTCTTCAAGGAGGAAGAGTGGGGAAAGAATCGTACGAGCTGGGATTCACAACCTGACATGATCATGCACCGCATCGAGCACAACTCGGAGTTGATTCGTACTCTCACCTTCAAGATTGAGGACTTGAGGAAATTGATCGAAAAGCTCATGGAGAGAACACCACCACCACCGAAGAAGTAATTCATCATCAGGTTTTGGCATCCCCTTGGTTTGTTCCAAGCTTGGGGGAGTGCCTTGGTATCATATCACTATCTTCTATCTTTTTCCCTTTTTAGTAGATCCATATCATGAATAGAGAATTTATCATGTAGGATGGTTTGCATTATGGAAGTGTCCCCCCTCTGGTTAGATATCTATGTATCCCTTGGTGTGAGTTGCCGTTATGGAATATTAATGAGAAGTTCTTTCATTTACTCTTTTGCATATCTTATATTAGTTTTCAGTTCATGTTATATGATTGATCTTGTTGTTAGTATTGGTACCACTTTGGGATCATTGAGTTAATTTAGTTGGTTTTGGCAAACCTGGCTTGGTCAGTAGCAACACTATTTTGACAATTGGATGAAAAAGATAAAAGTACTCTAAAGAAATATAATTTCATAATCTTTCTTTCTTCATTTGCTCATAAGCTTAGTATTCTCTATTTAAGATCTTTTGTGCTTCCAAGGAAGATTGCATGTTTGTTTTTATGACTTGTATTTTTTTGTTTCCTTCAACTCTTATGCTTGCTACCCAGCCTTGCTAGCCTAAAACCTGTACTGAGAGGGAATGCTTCTAGTGCATCCAATCCTTAAACCAAAAACCTATGCCATTTGTGTCCACCATACCTACCTATTAGCATTATTGCTATTCCAAGTAAATCCATGTTTTTATCTACCTTCCGAATTGAACTTGTTATGTGAAAATTAGTGATTAAAGCTCTCACGAACTTGATGGCACACTTTACTTTTCTTGCACTTAATAAACTTGAACCATTGTGCTCATCTATGTTGCGTATATGCTTGCACTTTGTAAGTTGTGAATTAGCAGAACCATGTTAACATGGGGAACACTTTCAACATTGCACTTTATTTAGTTGATATCATGTTCTTTTGCTTATGGATCCCAGTGGTGTGAAATGAAAGGGGGGCTTGTAAGGCTCATGGAGTTCATATATGTGTTAGAGGAATGCCTGGGCAGCTGGTCTAAGCCATGCTTAATCATGGTGGAAACCTGCAACGTAACCATAGTGAGCAATCTATGAAGCATCCCTTATATATAAAAAAACTATGCAAATAGGACAGAAAAAAGAAGAAAAAAAGAGACCTATGCAAATAGGAAATAAAAGGATTGCTGAGATGCTCAGTGTCTGCCTGCCATGTCATTTTGATATGGGGAATCTTCCGTATCATCGAGCAAGGGGTACCCCGTTGGCGGCTCTCTATGATACACATGTACTTACAATGACAAGAACTTACCTATGACTAAACTTGAGTAGCATGAGGAACGGTACTCGTAAGTAAGGGGCATGAGATTTTCAGCTTATAACTTGTCAAGCATATCCTCATATTTGATCACTTTAACCTTAATCACCTAAATATGCTTATGATAGGGGCAATGAGAGGTGAAAGCTAATAAGTACCATAATTTTTGGAAGCTCTTTATGAAACTTGAAATCCCTGCTTCACTCTGCGAAGGGCCTATCTTTTACTTTTTAGTTGAGTCAGTAAACCTATTCCTTTCTATCTCAGCAAGTATTTTGAGTTGTTGTGTTTCATTCATTCATATGATGATTTATTCAATCATGTTTCTTATGTTCCTTGATGACACACTTTACTTTCTATTACTATTCCAAGTAAATTCATGTTTTTATCTACCTTCCAAATTAAACTTGTTATGTGAAAATTAGTGATTAAAGCTCTCACAAACTTGATGGCACACTTTACTTTCTTGCACTTAATAAACTTGAACCATTGTGCCCGTCTATGTTACGTATATGCTTGTGCTTTGTAAGTTGTGAATTAGCAGAACCATGCTGTCATGGGGAACGCTTTCAACGTTGCACTTTATTTAGTTGATATCATTCTCTTTTGTTTATGGAGTCGTCGGTGTGAAATGAAAGGGGAGCCTGTAAGTCCATGGAGTTATGTATGTGTGTTAGAGAAACGCCTGGGCTGCTGGTCTAATCCATGCCTAATCATGGTGGAAACCTACAGCGTAACCATAATGAGCAATTTTATATAAAAAGAGATAGAGATTGAGAAAAAGAGAAAAATAAAAAAAAGATGAGAAAAGAGGAAAGAGAGAAAAAAATCACCATTTTCCCATGGTAAATAAGAAGATTGTTGAGATGCTCGTTGTCTGCTTGCCTTGTCATTTTGATATGGGGATTCTTCCGTATCATCGGGCAAGGGGTACCTCACATGTTCTCTATTATACACATATACTTACTATGACAAGAACTTACCGGTAACTAAACTTGAGTAGCATGAGGAGCGGCCCTCGTATTCAAGAGACATGAGATTTTCAACTTACAACTTGTCAAGCATATCCTCATATTTGATCACTTTAACCTTAATCACTTAAAGATGCCTATGATAGGGGCAATGAGAGCTGAAAGCTAATAAGTACCATAATTTTTGGAAGCTCTTTATGAAACTTGAAATCCCTGCTTCCCACTGCGAAGGGCCTATTTGTTACTTTTTAGTTGAGTGAGTAAACCTATTCCCTTCTATCTCAGCAAGTATTTTGAGTTGTTGTGTTTCATTCATTCATATGATGATTTATTCAATCATGTTTCTTATGTTCCTTGTTTTGCACGTTGCTCTTATCTTAGAGAGTATTACTTTGAAAACTATCATTGAAAACCCTTTATGTGTGAACTCCTACAAATTGTCAACTATTCTTCGACCAAGAGCTAAGTTTGCCATTACCAATTATGATTTACTTTATGTATCTTTATTGTGTTTCCTTTACTTATTGCAAGATAAGTTATATAACAGTGAGTTGTCTTCTATTATGATTTATGTATTGATGAATGTGATGCTTCTTGTCCGTATTATTTTATCGACTCTTCACTCCATAAACCTGAGGTCATGTTTATCGAGCTCAGTTTTCACTTGGGGACAAGCGAAGTCTAAGCTTGGGGGGAGTTGATACGTCCATTTTGCATCACTATTCTATATCATAATTTACTGTTATTCATTGATATATTTCATATTAAGAGATGATACCTATGTTATTTCATCTGTTTTTGATGGGTGATGACTTTTGGAGCATGGACCGCTGCAATTAGGATTCTAATGGAAAAGGTGCTGTTTGGAGGCAAAATTCACGAAGATCAGAAAATCTGGGAAAATACATGGAAAATTCTATTTTTCCAGAAGACGAAGATTGCTAGAAGGGGGAGTGGAGATGGGCCACAGGGGCCCAAACCACCCCCTGGCGCAGGCAGCCCTAGGCCACGCCAGCAGGTGGTGTGGCCACCCTGGCCCACTCCAGGCTCTCCCCTCTAGCGTATATTATCCCCTCGAAACCCTAATACCTGGGGGGCGACCATAGAAAGATTCCGCCGCCTCTGCGGGGCGGAAAACTACAGAGAGAGAAAGATCTCTCCGGCAGATAGAATTCTGCCGGGGGAATTCCTTCCTAGAGAGGAGAGATCATCACCATCAACACCACCATCAAGCCGGACTTCATCGGGATCATCATCATCACCATCATCATCTCCACCAGCACCTTCATCACCACTCCATACCGCTGTAACAATTGGGTTGAATCCTACATAGTTCTTAGGGGAAATTTTCCCGGTGTTGATTACTCCTTGTAGTTGATGCTATTGAGTAAACCATTGAATTATCGTTTCTGTTCAGATTGTTACATATCATTATATCATCTCTGATCTTGATCCACATGATGTCTTGTGAGTAGTTCGTTTAGTTCTTGAGGACATGGGAGAAGTCATGTTGTTAGAAGTGGAATTGTGTTGAGAAAGATTCAATGGTTTGATATTTAAGTTGTGGTGTATTTCTTCTAGTGGTGTCATGTGAACATCGACTACATGACACTTCACCTATATGGGCCTAGGGGAATGTATTGTGTATTTGGCTACTAATCGTAGGGGTTGCCGGAGTGACAGAAACCTGAACCTCCGTTAGGAAACCTTTGCACAAGGGATGTCAGGGTCTTAGAGTTTAAAGTTGTGGTTAGGTTTCTACCTTAATTACTTTCTTATACTTGCAGATGCTTGTAAGGGGTATAATCACAAGTATGTATTAGTCCTAGGAAGGTCGGTACATTAGCACAGGTTCACCCACACAACACTTGTCAAACTAAAGAAGATTAATCAACTATATGAAACGAAAGCACTTGACGATATTCCCGTGTGTCCTCGAGAATGTTTGGTCATCTTAAGTAATACAACTGGCTTGTCCTTTGCTAAAGAAAGGATTGGGCCACTTGCTGCATTTATTCTTATTGTCTTTTATTTACTCGTACTTTATTTACCTGCATTATCAAAAACCCCTAAAAATCTGTTTGCTAAGTGTTTACAGAGAATTCCTGCTCCAAGCCACTTGTCAACACCTTCTGCTCCTCGTTGGGTTTGACACTCTTATCGAAAATACTGCGATACATCCCCTATACTTGTGGGTCATTAGTCATCAAGACTATTTTCTGGCGCCATTGCCGGGGAGTGAAGCACTATTGAAGAGTGGAACTTGTAAAGGAAACTTCTACTATGAGTATTGTTTATTTCTGTTTGTTACTTTATTCTCAATATGGATAGTTCACTTAGTTTCTTATTTCGTAATGCTACTACCACTGCTAAGGTAGTAGATGAACCACCACCTGCTGAAAATGATACTTTAAAATACCTACAAAAATTGTTGACCGTGTTATGGATAACTACTATTTTGGAGATGGAACTGTCCATCCTGGTGATCATTTGCTCTTTATACACGAATTATGCAGATTGTTCAAATGTGCAGGTATTACAACAGATCAAGTCAAGAAAAAGTTATTCTTGTTACCATTGAAGGGCAGAGCTGAGGAATTGTATAAGCTGCTGAAGAATGGCTACTCTCTTGAATGGGAGGAAATTGTACCTCTCTTTTATTCCAAATTTTATCCTCCTAGTGAGGTTCATAAAGATCAGAATCAAATATATAACTTTTGGCCTCATGATGGAGAGAGTACCGCCCAAGCTTGGGGGAGATTGAAGTTACTTATGCTCAAATGTCCTATTCATGAGCTCTCTAATAATTATATTATCAATAACTTTTATGCAAGGCTTTCTTTTCGTGATAAGGATCTATTGGATGCTTCTTGTGTTGGATCATTTACACGTATGGAAGAAGAAGCTAAATGGGATCTTCTAGACCGTATTCAAGACAATCTTGAAGCATGGGATCATGATAAAGGAAGAAAGTCAGGTATAAATTGTGATTATGAATGTATTAAATATTTTATGGGAACTGATGACTTTCATAATATTAGTGTTGCTTATGGTCTTTATTCTCAAAGTATTGCAAATTGTTTTAAGGCCTTTGCCTCTTATATTGAAATTCCTAAAAAGAAATGGAACAAGTATCATGAGCCATATAAAGATATTGTTAATTGTGTTCTTGCTAAGAATACTGAAGTTTATATTGCTAATCATATTTTACCTAAACCTTATATCGAGAAAATACCTTTTCCTGTTAAGGTAAAGGAACATTCTATGATAGCTAGTATGGTTAACGAAAGTACAAAGAAAGCTGTAGAACCTGATGAACAAATAGATGTTGAACCTTCAGTAGCAAATGTGAAAGACTTTATCACTAAAAATGTAGAAGATGGGCACATTTTCCTTTGTAAGGATACTTCTAATATTGTTTCACATCCTAGTAGTACTAGGAAAGCTAGTGTCCCTATGTTTTTTGTCAGAATAAGTGATCATTGCTACTATGGTTCATGTGATGGTTATATCATTAAATATATTCATGATACTGAAAGTTATTATGAGAGAGGGGAAAATGTTTTTATTTATCTCAATAATATTAAGTTTCTTCATTATATGCTGAAAGTCTTTATGTTGCACTTGTTTTGCCTTCCTATGCTAGTAGCCTCTGGTTTCAATAATTTATTTTCTTACAGAATTCTCTTGCATAGGAAGTGGGTTAGACTTAAATATGTTTATATTTGCTTCTAGATGCTCTCTTTTACTTTAATTCATATTCTTATGTGAGCATCTTTGAAATTATCATGCCTATCTTAATGGCTATAAAGAAAGAGCCTTTTGGGAGACAACCCATTAAATTTTTTGCTTTTAGTTCATTTTTGTTTATTTGAGTCTTGGAAGTTATTGCTTCTGTAATAACCTCTCCTTGTACTTTTTTTGTTTGGTTTTTGTGTCAAGATCAGCCTCTAATGAGAGAGAAGTAATATTTGGGGAAGTTGCTATCCCGAAACAGATTTCTATGCTTCACTGTAAAAAATCGTAAAAAATCTCAGAATGTCGTACTGATCTGTAATTTTTTTTGTGCATGCCCCAGGTTATTATTTAACTTTCGTTAGTTTTGCACTTTTTGATTTGAGCAAAATAAGAGTTTCGAAAAATTTGATCTTTACTTGCTGGTCTGTTTTAACAGATTTCTGCCATTTTTGCATTTGCCTCTTAAATCGATTTCCTTTTTGAATTCTTTTGGGCTTTCGAAATGAGTTGCTACAGTAGATTATGTTTTGATGGAATTCATTTGAAATTGAACCCAAAGGTTTATTATCATATATGCACTAATGTTGCTAATGAAGATCGTGTGAAGTTTTGTATGAAAGAAATTTTCACGTGTTAGGAGAGAATGGTGTAATGAGATGAAGAATGGTCAAAAGACTCAAACATTATGTTTTTGAAGATTCTTACAATGAAGATATAGATATTGTTCAAGTGGTGACTCCGAAAGAATTTATTAAAACCCAAATTTAGAAACCTGCAGAGTCTGTTTTCAAATAGGTAACAATTCTGGTAAGAAAAGGTCCGCAAAAAACTTTTCAATTTATATTTTTGTAGTTTTTATCTAACGTGGAAGATAATGAGTCGAAAGAGGGACGGAAACGGAGCCCGGGGGCTCACACCCCCGTGGCGCCGGCCACCTGGCCGCGCCACCAGGGGGTGTGGCCACCCCGGAGCCCGTCTCCGATCCGTTTTCTCCCAGTACCTTCCTTTTGTTTTTAAACCTTGTAATAAATAATTCCCCGGAGCCCCCGAGGTCCGTATATCATGTTCTCGACGTGTTTTCGTTTCGATCTGTTTCTATCAGGAACTATTATCAAGTTTAGAAGCACGATGGTCTCCACCAACGATAAGGGCAAGAAGCTTGTGGAAGATGATCTCCAAGACCCCAAGCAGGAGGAGGAGATCAAGGGTGAAGTTGAAGAGGAAGTGAAGGAAGACCAGCATCTGTGCACCAGCACCACCATTGCAAGCATTGAAGTGATGGCATGTCCTGTCAAGCTCAAAAGGACTGCACGGATGTCCACTAGAGGGATGGTTCCGCGCCTTTGCTTGGCTCTACGATCACTTCCTCCATGCGACAAGAATCCCTTCCATACCCTTATACATGATCAGCAGTTCCAAAATATGCCTAAGGAAAAATTACCCTCTAATTGGGATATGCCTCATTCTAACCATGCATGAAAAGAATACTTTAAGGAGGAAGAGTGGGGAAAGAATCAAAAGGGCTGGGATTCATAGCCCAACATGATCATGAACCGCATTGAGCACAATTCGGAGTTGATTTGTACTCTCACCTTTGAGATTGAGTATTTGAAGAAATTGATTGAAAAGCTTATCGAGAGAACACCACCACCACTGAAGGAGTAATTCGTCATTGATGACCCACAAGTATAGGGGTGTATCACAGTATTTTTGATAAGTAAGAGTGTCAAACCCAACGAGGAGCAGAAGGTGTTGACGAGTGGCTTGGAGCAGGAATTCTTTGTAAATACTTAGCAAAGGGATTTTTAGGGTTTTTTGATAATGGAGATAAATAAAGTGCAACTAAATAAAGACAACAATGATAATTGTAGCAAGTGGCCCAATCCTTTCTTTAGCAAAGGACAAGCCAGTTGTATTACTTAAGATGACCAAACGTTCTCGAGGACACATGGGAATATCGTCAAGTGCTTTCGTTTCATATAGTTGATTAATCTTCTTTAGTTTGATAAGTGTTGTGTGGGTGAACCTATGCTAATGTACTGACCTTCCTAGGACTAATACATACTTGTGATTATACCCCTTGCAAGCATCCACAAGTACAAGAAAGTAATTAAGATAGAAACCTAACCACAACTTTAAACTTTGAGATCCTACACTCCCTTGTGCAAAGGTTTCCTAACGGGGGTTCAGGTTTCTGTCACTCCGGCGACCTCTACGATTAGTAGCCAAATACACAATGCATTCCCCTAGGCCCATAAAGGTGAAGTGTCATGTACTCGATGTTCACATGAAGAATAACACCACAACTTAAATAACAAACTATTAAATCTTTCTCAACACAATTCCACTACTAACAACATGACTTCTCCCATGTCCTCAAGAAATAAATGAACTACTCACGAGACATCATATGGATCAAGATCAGAGATGGAATAATGATAAGTAACAATCTGAACATGAACGATAATTCAATGGTTCCACTCAATAGCATCAACTACAACAAGTAATCAACACTGGGGAAGTTTCCCCTAAGTACTATGCAAGATTCAACCCAATTGTTACAGCGATACAGAGTGGTGATGATGGTGCTGGTGGAGATGATGATGATGATCCCGATGAAGTCCAGCTTGATGGTGGTGTTGATGGTGACGATCTCCCCTCTCCGGGAAGGAATTTCCCTGGTAGATTTCTGCCTGCCGGAGAGCTCTTTCTCTCTCGGTGTTTTCCGCCCCGCAGAGGCGGCGAAATCTTCCTGTGGTCGCTCCCCGAGTATCAGGGTTTCGTGGGGAATATATACGCCAAAGAGCAGAGCTAGAGGTGGGCCAGGGTGGCCACACCACCTGGTGGCGTGGCCAGGGTTGGCCCGTGCCAGGGGGTGGTGTGGGCCCAATGTGGCCCATCTCAGCTCCCTCTTCTGGCATCCTTCGTCTTCTGGAAAAATAGGATTTTCCATATATTTTCCAGGATTTTCTGATCTTTGCGAATTTTGCCTCCAAACAGTGCCTTTTCCATCAGAATCCTGACTTCAGCGGTCCATCCTCCAAAAGTCATCAACCATGCAAAAACAGATGAAATAACATAAGTATCATCTCTTAATATGAAATATATCAATGAATAACAGTAAATTATGATATAGAATAGTGATGCAAAATGGACGTATCAACTCCCCCAAGCTTAGACTTCGCTTGTCCCCAAGCGAAAACCGAGCTCAATAAACATGACCTCGGGATTATGGAGTGAAGTGTCGATAAAAGAATACGGACAAGAAGCATCACATTCATCAATACATAAATCATAATAGAAGACAACTCACTATTATATAACTTAACTTGCAATAAGTAAAGGGAACACAATAAAGATACACAAATTAAATCATAATTGGTAATGGTAAACTTTTCTCTTGGTCAAAGAATAGTTAACAATTTGCAGGAGTTCAAACATGATGGGGTTTCCAATGATAGCTTTCAAAGTAGTACTCACTAAGATAAGAGCAGTGTGCAAAACAAGGAACATAACAAACATGATTGAATAAATCATCATATGAATGAATGAAACACAACAACACAAAATACTTGCTGAGATAGAAAGGAATAGGTTTACTGACTCAACTAAAAAGTAAAAGATAGGCCCTTCGCAGAGGGAAGCAGGGATTTCAAGTTTCATAAAGAGCTTCCAAAAATTATGGTACTTATTAGCTTTCACCTCTCATTGCCCCTATCATAAGCATATTTAGGTGATTAAGGTTAAAGTGATCAAATATGAGGATATGCTTGACAAGTTATAAGCTGAAAATCTCATGCCCCTTACTTACGAGTACCGTTCCTCATGCTACTCAAGTTTAGTCATAGGTAAGTTCTTGTCATTGTAAGTACATGTGTATCATAGAGAACCACCAATGGGGTACCCCTTGCTTGATGATACGGAAGATTCCCCATATTAAAGTGACAAGGAAAGCAGACAATGAGCATCTCAGCAATCCTTTTATTTCCTATTTGCATAGGTCTCTTTTTTTCTTCTTTTTTTCTTTCCTATTTGCATAGGTTTTTTTATATATAAGGGATGCTTAATAGATTGCTCACTATGGTTACGCTGCAGGTTTCCACCATGATTAAGCATGGCTTAGACTAGCTGCCCAGGCGTTCCTCTAACACATATATGAACTCCATGAGCCTTACAAGCCCCCCTTTCATTTCACACCATCGGGATCCATAAGCAAAAGAACATGATATCAACTAAATAAAGTGCAATGTTGAAAGCGTTCCCCATGTTAATATGGTTCTGCTAATTCACAACTTACAAAGTGCAAGCATATACGCAAGATAGATGAGCACAATGGTTCAAGTTTATTAAGTGCAAGAAAAGTAAAGTGTGCCATCAAGTTCGTGAGAGCTTTAATCACTAATTTTCACATAACAAGTTTATATCGGAAGGTAGATAAAAACATGAATTTACTTGGAATAGCAATAATGCTAATAGGTAGGTATGGTGGACACAAATGGCATAGGTTTTTGGTTTAAGGATTAGATGCACGAGAAGCATTCCCTCTCAGTACTGGTTTTAGGCTAGCAAGGCTGGGTAGCAAGCATAAGAGTTGAAGGAAACAAACAAACATACAAGTCATAAAAAAAATCATGCAATCTTCCTTGGAAGCACAAAAGATATTAACTAGAGAATACTAATCTTATGAGCAAATCAAGAATAGATGATGAAATTATATTTCTTTAGAGTACTTTTATCTTTTTCATTCAATTCTCATAATAGCGTTGCTACTGACCGAGCCAGGTTTTCCAAAACCAACTAAATTTACTTAATGATCCCAAAGTGATACCAATACTAACAACAAGATCAATCATATAACAGAAATTGAAAACTAAAATAAGATATGCAAAAAGTAAATGATAGAACTTCTCATTAATATTACATATCAGCAACTCACACCAAGGGATACATAGATAACTAACGAGAGGGGAGACACTTCCATAATGCAAACCATCCTATATAATAACTTCTCTATTCATGATATGACTCTACTTAAAAGGTAAAAAGATAAAAGATAGTGATGTGATACCATGGCACTCCCCCAAGCTTGGAACAAACCAAGGGGATGCCAAAACCTGATGACGAATTACTCCTTCGGTGATGCTGTTGTTCTCTCGTCATCGTCCGACTTCCAAGGTAAGGGCTCCCCATCAACAAAAGTCATCCTGGTTTCCAACATCTTGAAACTAGCAGCAGCACTTATGTGTTTAAACCTAACCTCATACTCACAGTTTTCATTTTGCACGTCATAGAGTTGTGCTTGTAGTTGGTTGGTTGTTTGGTGGAGTGAGTGAATTTCATCCTTAAGCTTAGAAATCTCCTTCTGGTGCTCAGCGATGAGTTCTGAACTAATCTTATGGATGATATCCACTTCATGTTCTGCCATCTTCTTGTACTTAAAGACTTCTTGCTCCAGTGCTTCCATCCTGTCCTCCAGACTACCTTCACCTTTAGGGCCCTGGACCTCTTTTATCTGTACCTTCCCATCTTCGAGCAACAACTCCTTGGGATGAATCTTCAGCTCACGCATGTATGGGTTGATGATGTCCATGGATGAATCTTCCTTGGCCGATCCAGAGGAAGACATTGTGGCTCCAAAACTAAGACTATACCTGTCAGAAACAGATTGAAATGAAAACACGACGAGAACACGATATACGAACCTCGGGGGATCCGAGGGATTATATATTATGAATTTTTACAGCAAAAGGAAAGGTACTGGGAGAAAACGGGTCGGAGACGGGCTCCGGGGTGGTCACACCCCCTGGTGGCGCGCCTAGGTGGGCCCGCGCCACGGGGTGGCGTGAGACACCTGGGCTCCGTTTCCGTCCCTATTTCTGCTCATTGCTTTCCTTGTTAGATAAAAACTGCAAAAATATAAATTGATAGATTTTTCGCGGACCTTTCCTTACCAGAACTGTTACCTATTCGAAAACGGACTCTGCAGGTCTCTGAACTTGGTCTTTGATAAAAAAATTCTGGAGTTACCATTTGAATAGCATCAATGTCTTCATTGTAAGAATCTCCAGAAATATAGTGCTTGAGTCTTTGACCATTCACCACTTGTGTAGTGTTATCTTTTAGGGAAGAAATTTTTATTGCACCTGAACAATACACCTCTTCACTAACAAATGGTCCTTCCCATTTTGAGAGTAGTTTTCCTGCAAAAAATATGAGATGAGACCTATACAATAGAACCTTCTCACCAACATGGAACTCTCTCTTAAGAATTCTCCTGTCATGCCATTTTTTAACTTTTTCTTTAAATAGTATAGCATTTTCGTATGCTTCACTTCTTCACTCGTCTAATGAACTTAAGTCAAATAATCTTTTCTCACCAGCAAGTTTGAAGTCTCTATTAAGTTCTTTCACTGCCCAATAAGCTTTGTGTTCTAATTCTAAAGGAAGGTGGCAAGCTTTCCCATAAACCATTTTGTAAGGAGACATTCCCATAGGATTTTTGTAAGCAGTTCTATAAGCCCATAAAGCATCATTCAACTTTTTAGCCCAATTTTTTCTAGATCTATTGACAGTCTTTTGCAAGATGGATTTAATTTCTCTATTTGATAGGTCTACTTGCCCACTAGTTTCGGGATGATAGACTAAAGCAATTCTATGATTAACATCATAATTAGAAAGGGTCTTTCTAAAGCCACCATGAATGAAATGAGAACCTCCATCAGTCATAAGATATCTAGGCACTCCAAACCTAGGAAAGATAATATCCTTAAGCATATTTAAAGAGGTCTCACCATCAGCACTTTTCGTAGGTATGGCTTCTACCCACTTAGAACATAGTCAACAGCAACAAGAATATGAGTATAACCTTTTGAAGGGGGAAAAGGACCCATAAAGTCAAATCCCCAACAATCAAATGGTTCAATAAGAAGAGAGTAATTCATAGGCATTTCATTGTGTCTAGAAATATTACCAACTCGTTGACATTCATCACATGATAAGACAAATTTTCTTGCATCTTTAAAAAGGGTAGGCCAGTAAAAACCTGATTGTAAAACCTTTTGTGGTTCTATCTCCTGCATTATGTCCTCCATAGGCACTACCATGACATTTCCGCAATATCTCCTTTTGTTGAAATTCTGGAACACATCTTCGCATAATACCATCTACTCCCTCTTTACATAAATGTGGGTCATCCCAAAAATAATGCCTCAAATCATAAAAGAACTTCCTTCTTTGCTGTGATGTAAAAGTTGGAGGCAAATACTTGGAAACAATAAAGTTAGCATAATCAGCATACCAAGGACTCCCTCGCGAACTTACCCCTACTGCAGCCAACTGTTCATTTGGGAAACTATCATTAACAGGCATAGGATCAAAGGAGATGTTTTCCAAACGAGATAAATTATCAGCAACAGGATTTTCAGCACCTTTCCTATCTACAATATGTAGGTCAAATTCTTGTAAAAGTAACACCCATTTAATAAGCCTAGGCTTAGCATCTTTCTTTGTCATAAGGTACTTAATAGCAGCATGATCAGTATGAATGGTAACTTTTGAATCAACAATATAAGGTCTAAAAAGTTATCACAAGCAAAAAAACAGCTAAAAACTCTTTTTCAGTAGTACCATAATTCTTTTGAGCAGCGTCAAGAGTCTTACTAGCATAATGGATAACATTTAACTTTTTATCTATTCGTTGCCCAACAACAGCACCTACAGCAAAATCACTAGCATCGCACATGATCTCAAAGGGTAAGTTCCAATCAGGTGGTTGGACAATAGGAGCGGTAGTTAAAGCTTTCTTTAGAGTTTCAAAAGCTTCCTTACAATCATCATAAAAAAATAAAGGGTACATCTTTTTGGAGAAGATTAGTAAGGGGTTTTGATATCTTGGAGAAATATTTAATAAACCTTCTATAGAAACCAGCATGACCAAGGATGCTACGAATACCTTTGACGTCCCTAGGACAGGGCATTTTCTCAATTGCTTCAACTTTGGCTCTGTCAACTTCAATGCCTCTTTCGGAAATTTTATGTCCAAGGACAATTCCTTCATTGACCATGAAGTGGCATTTCTCCCAATTAAGAACAAGATTAGTTTCTTCACATCTCTACAAAACTTTATCAAGGTTGTGCAGACAATTATCAAAAGAAGTTCCATAGACGGAAAAATCATCCATGAATACTTCCACAATTTCTTCACAAAAACCATGAAAGATAGCAGACATGCACCTTTGAAAAGTAGCAGGAGCATTACACAAACCAAAAGGCATTCGCCTATAAGCATATGTTCCATAAGGGCACGTAAAAGTAGTTTTTTCTTGATCTTGTTGTTTAACAACAATTTGTGAGAACCCAGAGTATCCATCAAGAAAGCAAAAATGGGTCTTTTTAGACAACCTTTCTAACATTTGATCAATAAAAGGCAGTGGGTAATGATCTTTCTGAGTAACTTTGTTAACCTTTCTGAAGTCAATGCACATACTATAACCTACTACTATTCTTTGGGGGATAAGCTCATTATTCTCATTAGGCACAACAGTAGGTTCCCCCTTTCTTAGGGACACAATGAACAAGACTAACCCATTCACTATCAGCAATACGATAAATAATACCAGCATCAAGGAGTTTTAATACCTCGTTTCTTACCACTTCCTTCATCTTAGGATTTAAACGACGTTGATGTTCCACCACTGGTTTTGCGTCGGGTTCTATGTTGATAGCATCCTAACATATAGTAGGGAAAATCCCCTTTAAATCATCAAAGGTATAGCCCATAGCTCCTCGATGTTTCTTCAATACTTGCAATAATATTTCCTCTTCCTTCCCTGAAAGTTTAGAACTAATAATAACAGGATATATTTTTTATCATCAATGTAAGGATATTTAAGATCGTCAGGTAAAGGTTTCAGATCAAAAAACGGATCCTTTTTAGGTGGTAATGTGGTACCCAAATCTTCCACCGACAAGTTATGCTTAAGCATCTTAGGTTGACGACGGATAATCTCATCAATCTCATTTCTTTCTTCCATGAAGATCTCACTTTCGTGGTCTTCCATAAATTGCTGCAAAGCATTGTTAGGAGAAAGAGAAATAGATGCAAGTTGTTCAACTCTAAAATCCTCATTAGGGGTTTCATTTTCATAAGGAACTTTAGCAAATTTCGAAAAATTGAACTCATAAGATTCCCCATCAAATTTATTTAAAATTTTCTCCCTTTTACAGTCTATAATGGCTCCACACGCGTTTAAGAAAGGTCAACCAAGAATGATAGGATAGGTTTTACTAGCAGCTGAACCAAGTACTAGAAAATCAGCAGGATATTTAATCTTACCACAAAGAACTTCCACATCTCTTACAATACCAATTGGAGAGATGGTCTCTCTGTTTGTAAGGTGAATAACCACATCAATTTCTTCTAGTTTGCATGGACTTATTTCATGCATAATTTCTTTGTAAAGATCATAAGGAATAGCACTTGAACTTGCACCAGTATCACATAAACCATAATAGCAACGATCACCAATTCTAATAGAAAGCACATGGACACTAGCTTTTGTAGTTCTATTAGGATGTGAGACAATATTAGAAGCATCCTCACAGAAGACAAGGTGTCCATATTCTATACTTTTAGTGACAAGGTCTTTCACAATTGCTACTGCAGGTTCAATGTTTATTTGTTCATCAGGCTTTACAGCTCTCTTTGTACTTTTATTAATTACACTAGTTATCATAGAATGCTCCTTTACGTTATCCGGGAAAGGTGTTTTCTCGATATAAGGTTCAGGTAAAATACGATCAATAGTGCAAACTTCAGTACTTCTAGCAGGAATACAATCAACAATATCCTTATATGGTGCATGATACTTGTTCCATTCTCTTTTTGGAATTTCAATATATGAGGAAAAAGCCTTAAAAACAACTTGCAATAACTTGAGAGTCTAGACCATAAGCATTACTAATATTAAGAAAGTCATCAGTTCTCATAAAAGATTTACTGCATTCATAATCATAGTTTATACCTGACTTTCTTCCTTTATCATTCTCCCATGCTTCAGCATTGTCTTGAATACAGTCTAGAAGATCCCATTTAGCTTCTTCTTCCATACATGTAAATGATCCAGCACAAGCAGCATCAGATCCTTGTCATGAAGAGAAAGTCTTGCATAAAAGTTATTGATACTAATATTGTTAGAGAGCTCATGAATAAGACATTTGAGCATTAGTAACTTCAATCTCCCCAAGCTTGAGCTATACTCTCTCCATCATGAGGCCAAAAGGTGTATATTTGATTCCGATCTTTATGAATCTCACTAGGAGGATAAAATTTTGAATAAAAGAGAGGTACTACTTCCTCCCATTCAAGAGCTTGACCATTCTTCAGCAACTTGTACCATTCCTCATCTCTTCCTTTCAATGATAATGAGAATAACTTCTTCTTGACTTGATCTGTTGTAATACCTGCACACTTGAACAACCTGCATAATTCGTGTATAAAGAGCAAATGATCACCGGGATGGACAGTTGCATCTCCAAAATAGTAGTTATCCATAACACGATCAACAATTCTTGTAGGTATCTTAAAGGTATCATTTTCAGCAGGTGGTGGTTCATCTACTACCTTAGAAGTGGTAGTAGCATTACGAAATAAGAAACAAAGTGAATTATCCATATTGAAATAAAAAACAAATAGAAAACAATACTCACAGTAGAAGTTTCCTTTACCAGTTCCACTCTCCAATAGCGCTTCACTCCCCGGCAACGGCACCAGAAAATAGTCTTGATGACCCACAGGTATAGGGGGTGTATCGTAGTATTTTCGATAAGTAAGAGTGTCGAACCCAACGAGAAGCAGAAGGTGCTGGCTAGTGGTATGGATCAGGAATTCTCTGTAAATACTTAACAAACGAATTTTTAGGGGTTTTTGATAAAGCAAGTAAACAAAGTACGAGTAAATAAAAGACAGTAGGAATAAATGCAGCAAGTGGCCCAATCCTTTCTTTAGAAAAGGACAAGCCGGTTGTATTACTTAAGATGACCAAACATTCTTGATGACACATGGGAATATCGTCAAGTGCTTTCGTTTCATATAGTTGATTAATCTTCTTTAGTTTGATAAGTGTTGTGTGGGTGAACCTGTGCTAATGTACTAACCTTCCTAGGACTAATACATACTTGTGATTATACCCCTTGCAAGCATCCGCAAGTACAAGAAAGTAATTAAGATAGAAACCTAACCACAGCTTTAAACTCTGAGATCCTACACTCCCTTGTGCAAAGGTTTCCTAACAGGGGTTCAGGTTTCTGTCACTCTAGCAACCCCTACGATTAGTAGCCAAATACACAATGCATTCCCCTAGGCCCATAAAGGTGAAGTGTCATGTACTCGACGCTCACATGACACCACTAGAAGAATAACACCATAACTTAAATAACAAACTATCGAATCTTCCAAAACACAATTCCACTACTAACAACATGACTTCTCCCATGTCCTCAAGAAATAAATGAACTACTCACGAGACATCATATGGATCAAGATCATAGATGGAATAATGATAAGTAACAATCTGAACATGAACAATAATTCAATGGTTCCAATCAATAGCATCAACTACAACAAGTAATCAACACCGGGGAAGTTTCCCCTAAGAACTATGCAAGATTCAACCCAATTGGTACAAAGTGGTGATGATGGTGCTGGTGGACATGATGATGGATATGATGATGATTATCCCGATGAACTCCAGCTTGATGGTGGTGTTGATGGCGACGATCTCCCCTCTCCGGGAAGGAATTTTCCCGGCAAATTTCTGCCTGTCGAAGAGATCTTTCTCTCTCTATAGTTTTCCGCCCTTGAGAGCGGAATCTTCTGTGGTTGCTCCCGAGTCTTAGGGCGGCAGAAAGGTTCGCCAGCGTCTGTAGGTGAAACTCTGAAGAGAAGAGCTCTGTAGTGAAAATCTGCGAAGTACTTCGGAGAAAATCATCGATCATCATCGGGATCATCATCATCATCATGCATCATCTTCAAAGAAATTAAGATTAGTTGAAGCAACATGGCCTCGACGTTTGGTCATCTTAATGGAAAGGATTATTGTGTTTATCAATTGAAATTCTATCATCAATATTATTCCTTGACGCTGAAGTAAAATAGTACTTGTTGGAAACAAGATTGAACAAGGTATCGGGATATCGATGATCAAATGTCGGACAAGTATTGTATTGCGAACAAGGGATTTGGATATATGGTTTCAGGTTCGAACGCGATGGAGAATCGTGGAGTGCATAGGGGTCAACATGGGCATCCCGGTCCCGCTGTTGATCATTGATATAGATCATGTATATAGTACTCATGAACCGAGGGAAGCACGATTAAGGGCAATACAACACTTGGAGATCGTCTTGCTAGATGGAATCATGAAAGAGAGAGAAATCAGAATTGTTCCGGAGAGATCCTAAGTTGTTCGGAGAAAGAAGGAAAGGAAAAGGCCGAAAGAAGTTTCGGATAAATGGAAATTTATAATATGCATTTGTTATATGTTAATTGTGAATTAATATATTCTAAATAAATATTTAAATTCAAATTTATAAAAGTGACTTTCTCATTAGGCCAAAATCCTGAGGAATTTGGCTCGGGAGAAATCCACGAGAAAAAGATAAAAAACAACAGATCTGCGCTGCTGGCCCGCTGACCGGCCCATGCAGGGGCAGCAGCAGCCACTAGCCACCGCGCTGGGCCTGCTCAACCCCGTCCCGTCACGGGCACGCAGGGGAGCAAGGCCAGGCGGGCGAGCCAGCCACGCCAATGGGCAGCGAGGGGGGTTCAGGCCCCTGCCTCTGCTAGCCTACTTGCTTCGGCAAGCTGGGCAGCAGCAGTGGGCCCACTGACTGACTGCTCCTTTGCTGTTCAGGCTAACTTGGTTTTAGCCTATCCGGCCAGGAGTTGTTTTCCTATTATTTTTCTTTGTTATTTAGTCCCACATGGGGCACCTAAGAGGGAGGGCACACCTCCCTTAGCCTATATAAAGGGGTGCCTATGGGTCGACTAAAATACAACCCAATAAGCTATTCTCTAAGGCGTTCTTCCTCGGAGAATACACCCTCTCTCTCCAGTTGCATTTGCCGTGGCGTGGTCCCAAGTTAGGATTGTACGCGCAAAGTCAACACATTTGCGGCACGCCGTTGTGCCGCGGGGATTCCGCCAGGGGATCTACTTCTGCAACCCCAACAAGTATCAAGGAGTTTCGGGAGTCGTCGCATTGCACCGTATGCATGTGAGAACTCGGTAAGGCTATTGAAGGTTCCGGGCCATCGTACAAGGACCTGGACAAGGGGCGACGTGCGAGGATCATCATGACCTTGAGGTCGGATGGGTACGACTACATCAACCACGCTCCTTCATGAGCATAACGCTTTCTTGGTCTTCAAGGGTACGTTACCGCTGTCTTCCTTCGTTACTGCATTACTTCTAGATAGGTCTTTGGGCATTCTGGGTATTCCGTGTAGGTAAATTTTTTGTTATCTGCTACGGAACCCTACAGTGGTATCAGATCTAGATCTATGGTTAGTATGCTAGTACGAATAGACACATGGAAAGTGTGGGCATAGATACTTTAGTTGCTACTTTCCCATGTGTATTTGTTTATATCACTGCACTATGAGATGAAGCGGCCTGGACCGACCTTATGCGTAATCATATGCGAGACCGGTTCCACGACCGACATACGGATTTTGCCGTATAAGTGGCTAGCGGGTGTCTTTCTCTCTCACAGTAGTTGATATGACATCTACAATGGAAGGCCCTGAAAGGGGATGTAGTAGCGAGAATTATTGTATCCATGTTGTGGTTGGAAGTTCATAGGTAGAAACAGTTCTGTCACGAAAGCCTAACAGCCACGTAAAATCTGCAATAGATAGAGTAGAGGCGACTAACTTTATGTTGCAGGGAAGGCTTTGTGATGTGATATGGTTACAAGTCATGAAAATGTAAGGTAGTTTACTTTTCATGTTGCTAAGTCGTGTAGTAGTAATCATTGCGATGATGAACGACAAAACTAATGGCGTCGTGGACTTGGTGCCAAGCTGGAGAACCTAATGGAGATCATGGAGAGGGAAGATAACCATGTCACATCGCATATGATTAGATTTGATTTAATCTTTGTTTGCATCCTGTTTGAGTGCTGGTATTAGATACACAATGGTAGCATTTTAAATAGGATGATCCCTTATTAAATACCAATGAAAGTGTTCTCCCTTAGTGTGCACCACCAAGAAAGTTCTCCATTATGAGGTAGGCCGTGACGATCGGGTGTCAAACATATCTGTGTTCGCATACGGTGGGTGTAAGCTATGTTACACAGCGAATACACAAAGGTTAAGTTGGCGAGCCTAGCATATGTAGATATCGCATCGGAACATGGCGATCGAAAGATCAAGCACGAGTCACATGGATGATGTGATCGACCGGTAAAGTCCACCCTAGCACCCACATCGATGGCCGTGACGATCGAGGGAGATGTGGGGAAAGGGATCGTGTAATCACTAAAACTGTCTTTAGGGATGATAGTTCATACGTTGGAAACGTATCTATAATTTTTGATATTCCATGCTTGTTTTATATTTACTTTCTTATGTTTTGTCCACACTTTGGAGTATTTTTACACATTTTCTGGAACTAACCTATTAACAAGATGCCACAGTGCCGGTTACTTTTGTTTCTGTTTTGGTTCCAGAAAAGCCAGAAAATGAATATTCTCGGAATTGGACCGGACAAAAGCCAAAGTCAATATTTTACCGGAAGACTCACAGAGCCCAAAGCAGAGACGGAGGAGGGTCAGGGCCTGGCCACACCATATGGTGGCGCGGGTGACCCCTGGCCGCGCCACTAGGTGGTGTGGGCCCCCTGGCCAGCCACCGACCTCGCCTCTTCGCCTATATATTCCTCCTGATGAGAAAACCCTAAAAAATCGAGCCTCTAGCCACGAAAAGTTCCGCAGCACCGCCGCCACCGAAGGGGATATTCTGGGGATAGAAAGTCTTTGTTCCGGCACCCTGCCGGTACGGGGAAGTGCCCCCCGGAGCCATCTCCATCGATCTCCACCACCATCTCCATCGTCGTTGCTGATTCCCATGATGATGAGGGGGTAGTTCTTCCTCGAGGCTAAGGGTTCTACCGATAGCTATGTGTTCATCTCTCTCTCTTTGCATGATCATATTGTGATCATGAGCTTTGTAATCAAGTAGATATACCTTGCTACTCAAGTGCTTTAATAGATCTCTGCTCTCCCCATGTGTGTGAAAGTGACAGCATGCACACCATGGTGGCACTTAGGCTAGAGATTACAATTACTTGTTATGAGTTATATTTGGAGTTGGATGTTTCTATGAAATTGTGGTGTTTGTTGGAACCATCTAGTGCTAAAGGTGACAGTGTGGGGTTATCTAGATTGGGAAAGCGAACTTTGAGGAGTGCTGTCATAGCCCTACCATGGATTAGAGTGTCCAACCGGAGAGTAGTTCAGAGTAGTATCATGAAGAGAATATATTTATATGAGAGTGTTCACTAGTGAAAGTATGATCCCTAGGCTTGTTTCTAAACATTGAAACATCATTTGCAACTAGTCCTATTACATGTTTGCTTGCTGCCATATTTATTTCAGTTTGCCTTTAGTCTCTTCCATGCCATCAAGCTATTTTCTGGCACCGTTACCACTTATAATTATCCATACCACTTGTATTTCACTATCTCTTCGCCGAACTAGTGCACCTATACACCTGACAAGTGTATTGGGTGTGTTGGGGACACAAGAGACTTCTTGTATCTTGATTGCAGGGTTGCTTGAGAGGGGATACCTTTGACCACTTCCTCCCTAAGTTCGATAAACCTTGGGTGATCCACTTAAGGGAAACTTGCTATTGTTCTACAAACCACTGCACTTGGAGGCCCAACAACTGTATACAACAATAGAAGTATGTAGACATCAATAGTTTAAGTGGGAGTTCATCTGAACTCCATATTATGAACTTAGTCTAAGTCTTTTTTGCAAATATCTTGTAGATTATGGCCATCCCCTTTGTCCAGGACATATATAGTCCATTGATGAACGGGGGTAAACTTAAGTTAGATGGGTCGATTTTCATTGACTGATACCAATGCCAAAGTAGGATCATCATAAAAAACCATATCCTCTATTGTCCTTTGTGAACCTCTCGAAGATTTCCCTTGATGAATCCGATGGTAGAGAAGATACGACTCTTCGTGACTGCCATGATACCTTTACCAAGGCCGAACCCAAAAGCTAGGATCGTCATCAATGGAAAGTGTATATGTGATGTACAAGGAATGAACGTTTCCATGAAACGCTTATGCAGATTTCAAATATCGGATACTTAATCTTGTTTTAGTGAAAACATGACCCTCTGCGTGAGATTTACAGGATGGAACGAGGCGCTGATGGCGTGACGATGGCAAGCAAACTAGTTGATGTCCCACAACACTCCTCCCCTTGAAGTTTATCATTAGGATTAGTAGATTCAAATAAAATCTTTGTAATCAAGTTTGTGAAACATATGAGTGTGTCTTGCTTATCTGAGATGGTTATTCATATTAATAAGAAACAATTTAGTTGTTCTGTTTTTATGAATAATCTCTTTTATGATTCACATTGGGATTATGAACAAGTTATTCTAGTCTTTGTCAGTATGTGATACGTCCATAACGTATTTATAATTTTTGATGGTTTTATGCTAATATTATGCTTTTGAAGCTTCTTTGTATATAAAGTTTATAATTTATTTGGACTAACCTATTAATGGTTGCAAAAGTGCAAAATTTTCTTGTTTTACACTTTGATGTGTAGGAATTACCAAGAATACAAGTGGAAACCTTGTTGGAGTCAAATTGGGATTTTCCAGAAATCTGTCTCGGAACTCTTTTTGAAGATGGTCACGTTTCGGGTCGAATAAACGGAAAACTCTTTAACTACAAAGTTTTTGGAAATTTCGCGACAAACATTCTGGACATAAAGTTTAGCTAATTCCGAGTCCGGACGGACCTGCTGGGCCCGATTTAATGCAGCCCAATATGGGGCGACGGGAATCCGAGAAGCTATATAAAGAGAGGATACCTAATTCGTGGAGCACACCTCCACCCACGAATTTGCAGCCACCAAAGCCATGTTTTTGCCTCCCCCATGGATCCCATCTCCATGGGGGAGCGCTCCCAAGAAGCCATGAAGGAAGGGGGCTAAGGGGCGGTGCTCCCCCATGATACCAGCGACGGGGAAGGAGTCCCCTGCACCGCCGCCCTCTTCACCATCTTCACCGCCATCTCCATCACCTAATCCTCCTAGTATGAAGTGGTTCATCCTCCCACACACCTCTGTACCGTCCTATGTAAACATGGTGTTTGATGCTATAAATTATAATCCTATGATTTATGTCATGTTTATGTAGTTTCTTTGTTCTTAGATTGAATGGTTGAACGTATTTTGTTCATTAGAGTTGTATGTTGATATGATACAGTACTTTGGTGTCCATTATATTTGTGCGCGCATGGATTAAACATCATAGGGTTCGTAGTATGTGTAAGAGGAAGGGGGAAGTTCTGCCGGAGTGACAGAAACCTAAGGACGCGAACTGGAACATTGCACGTATGGGAGTAAGAGGACCATTAAACTTAAGTCTATGGTTGGGGAAACCTTAATGCATTGTTAGTAGTTACGGATGTTTTCTAACAAGCCAATCATATAGTACATGTAATTCCAAGTAGTGAAGCGCATGTATATTTAGCCTCTCCCACATAGAAAACTGCATCAAAGACAATGAACCCGATTTATTCGCTAATTAAACTTGGACAAATCCAACACAATTACCATCACTATTCCACACTCATGGTTCTATTAGTTTAGTGTATTTTATTGCTTCAGCAACTAACTTTACTTTCTTGTTATTTATTATCATGCAAAGCTATCTCTAGTACTCGTATTGTTGCTCTAGTTTTATTTCCTAGATAATGCAAACGTTTAGTGTGCGTAGAGTTGTATCAGTGGTTGATATAACTTGAGAGAACATGTATCCTACCTTTAGCTCCTCGTTGGGTTCGACACTCTTACTTATCAAAAAGGCTACACACAATCCCCTATACTTGTGGGATATCAGTAAGATAAAAGGACGTTTATGAAATATTCCAAACGATATTCAAAGATAAATAATGAACACCACCATTGTTTGAGTCATTGTGGTTACTTCATGTTCTTCATATCAATGAAGATCGGGGTCTTAGATATTTCATCTAGAGACTTTGTAGAACCATGCCTGATACGTTGCTAACGTATCCATAATTTTTGATGTTCCATGCTTGGTTTTATCTACTTTCTTATGTTTTGTCCACACTTTGGAGTACTTTTCATATGATTTCTTGGACTAAGCTATTAACAAGAGCCACAATGCCAGTTGCCTGTTTTCTGTTGTTTTTGGTTCCAGAAAGTCAAAAAATGAATATTCTCAGAATTGGACCGGACAAAAGCCAAAGTCGTTATTTTCCCGGAAGATTCATGGAGCCAGAAGGAGAGACGAAGGGGGGCCACAGGGTGGCCAAACCCCCCTAGGCGTGGGACCCCTAGGCCGTGCCAGGGCATGGTGTGGGCCCCCTGGAAGCCCACCGACCTAGCCTCTTCGCCTATAAGATGCCTCCCGATGCAAAAACCCTAAATCATCCAGCCTCCAGCCACGAAAAGTTCCGCAACGTTGTCGCCACCGAAGGGGAGATTCAGGGGACATAAAGTCTCTGTTCCGGCACCCTGCCGGGACGGGGAAGTGCCCTCGGAGCCATCTCCATTGATCTCCACCACCATCTCCATCGTCGTTGCTGATTCCCATGATTAGGAGGGAGTAGTCCTCTCTCGAGGCTAAGGGTTCTATCGGTAGCTATGTGTTCATCTCTCTCTCTATGCGTGATATTATTGAGATCATGAGCTTGTAATCTATAGATCTACCTTGCTACTCAGGTGCTTTAATAGATCTCTGCTCTCCCCATGTGTGTGAAGTTGACAGTGTGCACACCATGGTGGCACTTAGGCTAGAGATTACAAAAACTTGTTATGAGTTATATTTGGAGTTGGATGTCTTTATGAAATTGTGGTGTTTGTTGGAACCATCTAGTGCTCAAGGTGACAGTGTGGGGTTATCTAGATGGTAAAGGCTTACTTTGAGGTGTGCTATTATAGCCCTACCATGGATTAGAGTGTTCAACCGGAGAGTAGTTCAGCATAGTATCATAAAGAAGAATATATTTATATGAGAGTGTTCACTAGTAAAAGTATGATCCCTAGGCCTTGTTTCTAAGCACAGAAACACCGTTTGCTATTAGATCTATTACATGTTTGCTTGCTTCTATCTTTATTTCAGTTTTACTTTAGTCTTTTCCACGCCATCAAGCTATTTTCTATCACCGTTACCACTTATAATTATCTATACCACTTGTATTTCACTATCTCTTCGCCGAACTAGTGCACCTATACACCTGACAAGTGTATTGGGTGTGTTGGGGACACAAGAGACTTCTTGTATCTTGATTGCAGGGTTGCTTGAGAGGGGATACCTTTGACCACTTCCTCCCTGAGTTCGATAAACCTTGGGTGATCCACTTAAGGGAAAACTTGTTGCTGTTCTACAAACTTCTGCACTTGGAGGCCCAACAACTATCTACAAGAATAGAAGTGCGTAGACATCAATGTCTCATTAGACAGAATGGCTCAAACTCGCATTCTAGTAAAACGGTGATATGCGAAGAAGTGTTGAATTTCATACATACGATTTATCGTATTTTCAACAGATAGTGGAAATCATTATTTTGTAAACTTCATGGTGAGTTTAAGTAAATATGTATATTTACGTAATGAAACATAAGTTTAAATTGTTCAAATGGTTTCAGAATGAAGTGGATATAAGATTAACAAGAATTCCAAAGTCTTTATGATTTGATCCAAGTGATTTTGAATTCAAGTTAATAGCAAATTAGCGGAAAAGGGACTTGTGAAAAACGGTTATTATGGTGATTGTACTAATCAAATAGTGTTGATATGTCTAAAACATCATAATCATAGTATATAAGATACATGTGGTCCAAATTATCTTTGAATGGTTTAAAGTTAGGAATTAGAGTTAGAGATTGAATCGGTAAACACTCAAAAGATTTAGGAACATCTAATGATTCACGGAAACATCACCATGTGAGATGGCAAGCTCGAGTTTCTAGATATTTCGATAGTTCGAGATCATTGCGAATAATAAGTCTTTGTGGTACGTTCTTAGAAGTACTATGAACACAAATTCCAAACTAATACCCGAAGAAGACAAAGTTTGTGTTGTCTTGGCGAGGTACTTCTATTGAGAAAAAATTCTCATAGAAGTGTTAGTGGAAGGGTATAAGTGCAAGCAAAAGGTTTTGACCTTACCACCGAATTGTCAAGAATGTAAAACGGAATATGTTCCGAAAAGCAAATTTTACAAATAGAGGGAAACTAGAATAATATGATCATAAAGTGTTTCAGCTAATACTTGGTGAAAGTAGGATTCAAGAACTTGTTCTGCAGTTGCAGAATTGCACTCTTGATTCACTTGTCCTATTATTGGAATAAGACATACCTACGAACTACAAAGAAAGAATGATGGACCTAAGTACAAGAAATGACTCAGAGTCATGAAGTTACCAAAGGACTAATCAAAACTAAAGTCTTCAAAAGGTTGTAATTGGTACAACAAGAAAGTTTTGACCAATCCGGAATTGCTAAAGTATTGTAGCAGAAAGTTCTCGATTTGGTGTAAAATCAAGGAATTTTGGATTCACCAGGATTATAGAGAAAAGTCTGCAAGTTGAGTGGAAGCTAAGAGGTTTTCCCAATGGAATATGTGGACGGCATATTTGAGTAGGAGATGAGCGTCATCCTAGGATATCGAATATTGGTGAAATATTTGAGTGGGAGTGTGACAATGTTCTATAATATGTAATCGACATATTAGTGAACAATGTGTTTGGTATTAGGAATGATTAGATCATTGGATGGATGAAATTCAACATATATTAAATATAGTGGATCTAGGTGATTAGATCAGGATGTTTAATGAACATTAAATGTCAAAGTGCTTGGAGAATTCTAAAAGTGTTCAGAAGGACCTAGTTGAGATTATGAAAACAGTTCAGAACGGATTCAAGCAAATAATTGGTTCTTACTTGAACAATTAAGAGAGGTATTGAGTAATGACTCGATGTTTACGACAATGGTTGAAACGGGGAATGGGATGCACTGCATCAACTATGCCTTGGCCATAGTTTTTACAAGGTAAAACCTATGTTGTTTGTACTTGACATAATGTGACCCATGTTCTTAGATATGATGAACAAGGATTCTAGAGTGATTTCTAAATCACTGAAAGTTTGAACACACCGAAAGCGTGGATAGACATCAAAGTGAAAGGATTGCACTTTGATTAGAATTTACATAGATATAGAAATATTAGGATATTTCATATTAGCAATTATAATTTTGGTCTGGAGAAAGTTCGACTTTCGACTAAGTGTGTTTTATAGTTATATATGACATCTTGAAAGTTCTAGCAACTGATAGATGGTCATGATATATACTAGAAAACAGAAGTCTCATTTTGTCACCAAAATGATATAACACATTATATGATAATGGTGTGAATGTCAAATAGTTGACATTAATGATTTGCAAAATAGGACCTTATGAATCTGGTGAAACAGATTTAGGACAGGAAATCCTCCATGAGCAAGCATGATCAATAAACACATATGAGATACGGTTTATGATTAGTAGCAATGCAACTAGATTATTTGTACTCTAGTGTAAGGGGGAGACTAAAGGAGATATGTCCTAGAGGCATATAATAAAAGGGTATTATTGTCATATCTCATTAGTTCATAATAGTTTTATATCATGCTATAACTGTATCAAGCAGAAACATTGATACATGTTTGGTATACAAACACCAGGTCCCCAGTAGCCTCTATTCAACTAGTTCATTGGGAAGACGATGATCAAGGTTTCCTGATCATGGGCTAAACAAAAGTCACTAACAATGAAGTCATATCATTGATGTCTACGCACGTTTCTATTCTTGTAAATAGTGTTGGGCCTCCAAGTGTAGAGGTTTGTAGAACAACAAAAAGTTTCCCTTAAGTGGATCACCCAAGGTTTATCGACCTCAGGGATGAAGTGATCAAAGGTATCCCTCTCAAGCAACCCTGCAATCAAGATACAAAAAGTCTCTTGTGTCCCCAACACACCCAATACACTTGTCAGGTGTATAGGTGCACTAGTTCAGAGAAGAGATAGTGAAATACAAGTAATATAGATGATTATAAGTGGTAATTGCAATCTGAAATAAGAGTGGCAGCAAGCAAACATGTAACAAAACTAATTGTAAACGGTGTTTCAATGCTTAGAAACAAGGCCTAGGGATCATACTTTCACTAGTGGACACTCTCATATAAATATCTTATCTTCATGATTCTACCCTTAACTACTCTCCGGTTGGATGATGTAGGGCTATAACAACACACCTTAAAGTTCACATTCCCCATCTAGATAACCCCTCGCTGTCACCTTGAGCGCTAGATAGTTCTAACAAACACCACAATCTCATAGAGACATCCAACTCAAATTATACTCATCATAAGTATTTATGTAAACTTAGCCAAAGTGCCACACGGTGTGCACACTGTTAACTTCACACACATGGGGATAAGCAGAGATTCATTAAAGCACTTGAGTAGCAGAATAGATCTATAGATTAAAAATCTCATGATCTCATAAGATCACATATAGAGAGAGAGATGAACACATAGCTACCAGTAGAACCCTTAGCCTCGAGAGAGAACTACTCCCTCCTCATCATGAGAGTCAGCAATAGCGATGGAGATGACGGTGGAGTTGATGGAGATGGATCCGGGGGAACTTCCCTGTCTCGGCAGGGTGCTGGAACAGAGACTTCTATCCCCCAAATATCCTCTTCAGTGGCGGCGGCGCTGCGGAACTTTTCATGGAATTCTGATCTTATTCTAGGGGTTTTCGTCCCGGGACATTGTTCTAGGGTTTTCGTCCCGGGACACTTTTATAGGCGAAGAGGCAAGGTAGGTGGGCGCTCGAGGGGCCCACACCACCCCCTGGCGCAGCCTGGGCTAGCCCGTACCACTAGGTGGTGTGGCCACCTCGTGGCCCCTCTCCATCTCGTCTTCTGGCTCCATGAGTCTTCTGGTAAAATATTGACTTTGGCTTTTGTTTGGTCCAATTCCGAGAATATTTCTTTTCTAGCTTTTCTGAAACCAAAAATAGCAGAAAATAGGCAACTGGAACTGTGGCATCTTGTTAATAGGTTAGTTCCATAAAATGTATAAAAATACTCCAAAGTGTGGACAAAACATAAGAAAGTAGATATAAAACAAGCATGGAACATCAAAACTTATAGATACGGTTACAACATATCAACATCCCCAAGCTTAACTCATGCTCGTCCTCTAGTAGGTAAGTGATAAAAAAGAATAATTTTTTAGGTGACATGCACCATCATAATCTTGATCAAGGTATTTGTAAAACATTGATAGCTGGGATCATAGTACTTTAACATAGCATGAAAGATATAGTTCTAACAATAAGACATAGCAACTATGTTATAACATGAAAAGGTACAAACAAAAGATTCATGAATAACAATGCTTTGAAAGACGTTTGTTTGTTTCACATATAGAAAACATAATGAGAATGGTATTCAGCTTGTCACTCATAGTGTAGCAAAACATAAATGCATAGGACACCTTCAAAGTTCATAAGGGTGACTAGATACAAATAGTTTAAGAACAAGCAATATCAAAGTTATGAATCAATCAACAAGTTTTGGGACAATGCACATTAAACTAAGAATGTCCACTGATACGTCCATTTTGCATCACTATTCTATGTCTTAATTCACTATTATTCATTGATATATTTCGTATTGAGAGGTGATACTTATGTTATTTCATCTGTTTTTGCATGGTTGATGACTTTTGGAGCATGGACCGCTGCAGTCGAGATTCGATGGAAAAGGTCGTTTGGAGGCAAAATTGAAGATCAGAAAATCTAGGAAAATATACGGAAAATCCTATTTTTCCGTAAGACTAAGGATGCCGAAGAGGAGTGGAGATGGGCCACAGGGGCCCACACCACCTGAGCAGTGCAGCCCTAGGTCAAGGCCAACAGTGGTGTACGCCTGGCCCACCTCTGGTGTATATCATCCTCCCGAAACCCTAAGACTCAGGGAGCAACCATAGAAAGATTCCGCCGCCTCTGTGGGGCGGAAAACACCGAGAGAGAAAGATCTCTCCGGCAGACAGATTTCTGTCGGGGGAATTCCTTCCCGGAGAGGGGAGATCGTCACCATCAACACCACCATCAAGATGGACTTCATCGGGATCATCATCATCACCACCATCATCACCATCAGCACCCTCATCACCATCTCCATATTGCTGTAACAATTGTGTTGAATCTTGCATAGTTCATAGGGGAAACTTTCCTGGTGTTGATTACTCTTTGTAGTTGATGCTATTGAGTGAACCATTGAATTATTGTTTATGTTCAGATTGTTATACATCATTATTCCATCTCTGATCATGATCATATGATGTCTTGTGAGTAGTTCATTTTGTTCTTGAGGACATGGGAGAAGTCATGTTGTTAGTAGTGGAGTTGTGTTGAGAAAGATTCAATAGTTTGTTATTTAAGTTGTGGTGTACTTCTTCTAGTGGTGTCATGTGAACATCGACTACATGACACTTCACCTATATGGGCCTAGGGGAATGCATTGTGTATTTGGCTACTAATTGTAGGGGTTACCGGAGTGACAGAAACCTGAACCCCCGTTAGGAAACCATTGCACAAGGGACGTAAGGGTCTTAGAGTTTAAAGCTGTGGTTAGGTTTCTACCTTAATTACTTTCTTGTACTTACGGATGTTTGCAAGGGGTATAATCACAAGTATGTATTAGTCCTAGGAAGGTCAGTACATTAGCACAGGTTCACCCACACAACACTTAGCAAGCTAAAGAAGATTAATCCACTATATGAAGCGAAAGCACTTGACAGTCTTCCCATGTGTCCTCTAGAACGTTTGGTCATCTTAAGTAATACAACCGGCTTGTCCTTTGCTGCATAAAGGATTGGGCCAGTTGCTGCATTTTTTACTACTGTCTTCTATTTACTCGTACTTTGTTTACTTGCTTTATCAAAAACCCCTAAAAATCCGTTTGCTAAGTATTTGCAGAGAATTCCTGATCTATACCACTAGCCAGCACCTTCTGCTCCTCGTTGGGTTCGACACTCTTACTTATCGAAAATACTGCGATACACCCCCTATATTTGTGGGTCATCAAGACTATTTTCCGCGCCGTTGCCGAGTGAAGCGCTATTGAGAGTGGAACTGCTAAAGGAAACTTCTCGTGAGTATTGTTTATACATTAGTTGCTTTATTTTCGTTATGGATAATTCACTGAGTTTCTTATTTGGTAATGCTACTACCACTGCTAAGGTAGTAGATAAGCCACCACCTGCTGAGAATGATGTTTTCAAAATACCTACAAGAATTATTGATCGTGTTATGTATAACTACTATGTTGGGGATGGAACTGTCCATCCCGGTGATCATTTACTCTTTATACACGAATTATGCAAGTTGTTCAAGTGTGCAGGTATTACTACAGATCAAGTTAAGAAGAAGTTATTCTCATTATCGCTGAAAGGAAGAGCTGAGGAATGGTATAAGCTGCTGAAGAATGGTTAAGCTCTGGAATGGGAGGAAATAGTATCTCTCTTTTATTCAAAGTTTTATCCTCCTAGTGAGATTCATAAGGATCGGAATCAAATATACAACTTTTGGCCTCTTGATGGAGAGAGTACAGCTCAAGCTTGGGGGAGATTGAAGTTACTAATGCTCAAATGTCCCATTCATGATCTCCCCAACAATATTATTATCAATAACTTCTAGGCAAGGCTCCCTCTACATGACAAGGATTTATTGGATGCTTCTTGTGCTGGATCGTTCACTCGCATGGAATAAGAAGCTAAATGGGATCTTCTGGACCGTATTCAAGACAATGCTGAAGCCTGGGAGAATGACAAAGGTAGAAATTCAGGTATAAATTATGATTATGAATGCATAGAATCTTTTATGGGAACTGATGACTTTCAAAATATTAAAAATGCTTATGGTCTAGACTCTCAAGCTATTGCTTCTTATTTTAAGGCTTTTGCTTCCTATATTGAAGTGCCTAAAAAGAAGTGGAATAAGTATCATGAACCTTATAAAGATATTGCTAAGAGTGTTCCTTCAAGAAATACTGAAGTTTATACAGCTAATCATGTTTTACCTGAATCTTATATTGAGAAAATGCCTTTCCCAGTTAAGATAAAGGAACATTCTATGATAGCTAGTATGGTTAATGAAAGTACACATAAAGCTGTTGAACCTGATAAACAAATGGTTGATGAACCTATAATAGCAAATGTGAAAGACTTTGTCACTAAGTATGAAGAAGAGGGACACACTATCCTTTGTAAGGATACCTCTACTATTGTTTCACAAAATAGTTTTACGAGAGCTAGTATTCCTGTGTTTTCTGTTAGAATAAGTGATCATTGCTATGATGGCCCTTGTGATAGCTATATCGTTAAGTTTATGCATGATACTGAAAGTTACTATGAAAGAGAAAAAAGTGTTCTCATGCATCTCATTAATATCAAGTTTACTCGTTTTATGCTGAAAGATTTTATGTTGCACTTGTTTTGCCTTCTTATGCAAGAAGCCTCTGGTTTCAACAACTTGTTTGTTTACAAAATTCCCTTACTTAAACGTGTGTATGTTTGCTTCTTAATGCTCCCTTTCACTTCAATTCATATTCTTATGTGAGCATCTTCAAAATTATCATGCCCATCTTAATGGCTATAAAGAAAGAGCTTTTTGGGAGACAACCCAATTTGTTTTTGCTTTCAGTTTGTTTTTGTTTCTTTGAGGCTTGGAAGTTATTACTTCGGTAATAACTGCTTCTTATCCGTTTTGTTTGGTCTTTGTGTCAAGATCAACCTCTAATGAGAGAGAAGTAATATTTGGGGAAGTTGCTGTCCAGAAACGGATTTTTGTGCTTCACCGTAAACATTCGTGAGAGATCTCTGTATGTCGGATTGAGCTGTAATTTTTTGTGCTTCTGCCCCAGGTTATTATTTAACTTTTGTTAGTTTTGCACTTTTTGATTTGAGCAACAGAAGATTTTCAAAAAAATTGATCTTTACCTGCTGGTCTGTTTTGACAGATTTTGCCACTCTTGCATTTGCTTCTTTATTCGATTTCGTTTTTGAATTATTTTTGGGTTTTTGGAAGGAGTTGCTACAGTAGATTATGTTTTGATGATTTTCAGTTGAAGTTGTACTCAAAAGGTTTTATCACTTCATTTATACTAATGTTGCTAATGAGAACTGTGTGGAGTTTTGTGTGAAAGAAATTTCCAGGAAGTGGAGTTAATGGTGTAATAAGGAAGAGAAAGGTTTTATGACTCAAGTAATAAGTGTATGAAGATGAAGATATCGATGTTATTCAAGTGGTGACTCCAGAAGAATCTACTAGATACCAAATTCAGAGACCTGCAGAGTCCGCTTTCAAATAGGTAATAGTTCTAGTAAGAAAGTTCCGCGAAAATACTATCCAACTATATTTTTGCAGTTTTTAGTCAATAAGGAAAGTTACGAAGTGAAAAAGGGACGGAAACGGAGCCAGGGTGGCTCACACCACCCTGTGGAGCGGGCCCACCCCTGGCCGCGCCACCAGGTGGTGAGTCCACCCTGGACTCCGCCTCCGACTCGTTTTCTCCCAGTACCTTCCTTTTGATATGAAACTTCGTAATATATAACCCCCCGGATCCCTCGAGGTTCGTATATCGTGTTTTCATCGTGTTTTTGTTTCGATCTATTTCTGTCAGGACATACTCTTTGAAAGCTTAGAAGCACGATGGTGTCCACCAAGGATAAAGGGAAGGAGCCTATGGAGGAAGACCTCCAAGACCCCGGAAGGAGAAGGAGATCAAGAGTGAAGGTGAAGAGGAGCAAGGCCAACATCCGCACACCAGCACTACCATTGCAAGAATTGGAGTGGTGACAAAACCCGCCAGGGTTAGAAGGATGGCACAGATGCAGACTGGGGGGAAAGCTCCCCGTCACAGTTTGGCTCCACGGTCACTTCCTCCACACACCAAGAATCCCTTCCATACCTTTATCCATAACCATACAGGAAAAGAAGACTCCAAGAGGGGAGAGTGAGGAAAGAATAGCAAGAGCTGGAATTCTCAACCTGACATGATCATGAGCCGCATTGAGCAAAACTCACAGATGATTCGTAATCTCACCTTCGAGATTGAGGACTTGGGGAAACTTATCAGAGAGCTCATCGAGAGGATACCACCATCACCACCAAAGGAGTAATTCATCATCAGGTTTGGCATCCCCTTGGCTTGTTCCAAGCTTGGGGGAGTGCCACGGTATCACATCACTATCTTCTATCTTTTTACCTTATTATTAGAGTTATATCATGAATAGAGGAGTTATTATGTAGGATGGTTTGCATTATGGAAGTGTCCTCTCTCTCGTTAGATGTGTATCCCTTGGTGTGAGTTTCCATTATGGAATACTAATGAGAAGTTCTATCATTCACTCTTTCTCATAGCTTATATTAGTTTTCAATTCGTGGTTATATGATTGATCTTGTTGTTAGTATTGGTAGCATTTTGGGATCATTGAGTTAATTTAGTTGGTTTTGGCAAACCTGGCTCGGTCAGTAGCACACTATTTTTGTGAGTTGAATGAAAAAGGTAAAAGTACTCTAAAGAAAAAATAATTTCATCATCTTTCTTTCTTGATTTGCTCATAAGTCTAGTATTCTCTAGTTAAGATCCTTTGTGCTTCCAAGGAAGATTGCATGTTTGTCTTTATCACTTGTATGTTTGTTTGTTTCCTTCAACTCTTGTACTTGCTACCCAGCCTTGCTAGCCAAAAAAACCTGTCTTGAGAGGAATTCTTCTGCATCCACTCCTTTAAACCAAAACCCATGCCATTTGTGTCCACCATACCTACCTATTAGCATTATTGCTATTCCAAGTAAATTCTTGTTTTATCTACCTCCCAAATTAAACTTGTTATGTGAAAATTAGTGATTAAAGCTCTCACGAACTTGATGGCACACTTTACTTTCTTGCACTTAATAAACTTGAACCATTGTCCTCACCTATGTTGCATATATGCTTGCGCTTTGTAAGTTGTGAATTAGCAGAACCATGTTGTCATGGGGAACGCTTTCAACATTACACTGGTACTTTGTACCTAGTTGATATCATGTTCTTTTGTCTATGGATGTCGTCGGTGTGAAATGAAAGGGGAGCTTGTAAGTCCATGGAGTTATGTATATGTGTGTTAGAAAGCACGGGCTGGTCTAATCCATGCTGACATGGTGGAAACCTGCAGCGTAACCATAATGAGTATCTATGAAGCATTCTTCTTATAAAAAATAAATAGAGATTGAGAAAAAGAGAAAAGAAAAAAGAGATATTATGAAAAGAGGAAAGAGAGAAAAAAGCACCGTATTCCCGTGGTAAATAAGAAGATTGCTGAGATACTTGTTGTCTGCTTGCCTTGTCATTTTGATATGGGGATTCTTCCGTATCATCGGGCAAGGGGTACCCCGTTGGCGGTTCTCTATGATACACATATGCTTACGATGACAAGAACTTACCAGTGACAAAACTTGAGTAGCATGAGGAGCGGCCCTCATATTCAAGGGACATGAGATTCTCAATTTACAACTTGTCAATGCATATCCTCATATTTGATCACTTTAACCTTAATCACCTAAAGCTGCCTATGATAGGGGCAATGAGAGATGAAAGCTAGTAAGTATCATAATTTTGGGAGCTCTTTATGAGACTTGCAATCCCTGCTTCCCTCTGCGAAGGGCCTTTCTTTTACTTTGTAGTTGAGTCAGTAAACCTATTCCCTTCTATCTTAGCAAGTACTTTGAGTTGTTGTGTTTCATTCATTCATATGATGATTTATTCAATCATGTTTCTTATGTTCCTTGTTTTGCGCATTGCTCTTATCTTGATGTTTACTACTTTGAAAGCTATCATTAAACCAGTTATTTGTGAACTCCATCAATTATCAACTATTCTTCGACCAAGAGATAAGTTTGCCATTACCAATTATAATTCACTTTATGTATCTTTATTGTGTTTCCTTCACTTATTACAAGTTGAGTTATATAATAGTGAGTTGTCTTCTATTATGATCTATGTATTTGATGAATGTGATGCTTCTTGTCCGTATTCTTTTATCGACTCTTCACTCCATAAACCTGAGGCCATGTTTATTGAGCTCAGTTTCGCTTGGGGACAAGCGAAGTCTAAGCTTGGGGGGACTTGATACGTCCATTTTGCATCACTATTATATGTCTTAATTCACTATTATTCATTGATATATTTCATATTGAGAGGTGATACTTATGTTATTTCATCTGTTTTTGCATGGTTGATGACTTTTGGAGCATGGACCTGCGATCGAGATTCGATGGAAAAGGTGTTGTTTGGAGGCAAAATTCGAAGATCAGAAAATCTGGGAAAATATCGGAAAATCCTATTTTCCGGAAGACTAAGGATGCCGAGAAGAGGAGTGGAGATGGGCCACAGGCCCACACCACCCAGCGTGAGCGACCTAGGCCGCCAGTGGTGTGGCCACCCTGGCCCACCTCTTGCTCTCCCCTCTGGCGTATATCATCCTCCCAAAACCCTAAGACTCGGGGAGCGGCCACAGAAAGATTCCGCCGCCTCTGCAGGGCGGAAAACACCGAGAGAGAAAGATGTCTCCAGCAGATAGATTTCTGTCGGGGGAATTCCTTCCCGGAGAGGGGAGATCATCACCATCAACACCACCATCAAGCTGGACTTCATCGGGATCATCATCATGATCACCACCATCAGCACCCTCATCACGATCTCCATATTGTTGTAACAATTGCGTTGAATCTTGCATAGTTCATAGGGGAAACTTTCCTGGTGTTGATTACTCTTTGTGGTTGATGCTATTGAGTGAACCATTGAATTATTGTTTATGTTCAGATTGTTATACATATGATGTCTTGTGAGTAGTTCGTTTTGATCTTGAGGACATCGGAGAAGTCATGTTGTTAGTAGTGGAGTTGTGTTGAGAAATATTCAATAGTTTGTTATTTAAGTTGTGGTGTACTTCTTCTAGTGGTGTCATGTGAACGTCGACTACATGACACTTCACTTATATGGGCCTAGGGGAATGCATTGTGTATTTGGCTACTAATCGTAGGGGTTGCCGAAGTGACAGAAACCTGAACCCCCGTTAGGAAACCATTGCACAAGGGACGTAAGGGTCTTATAGTTTAAAGTTGTGGTTAGGTGTCTACCTTAATTAGTTTCTTGTACTTACGGATGTTTGCAAGGGGTATAATCACAAGTATGTATTAGTCCTAGGAAGTTCGGTACATTAGCACAGGTTCACCCACACAACACTTAGCAAGCTAAAGAAGATTAATCAACTATATGAAGCGAAAGCACTTGACAGTCTTCCCATGTGTCCTCGAGAACGTTTGGTCATCTTAAGTAATACAACCGGCTTGTCCTTTGTTGCATAAAGGATTGGGCCACTTGCTGCATTTTTTACTACTGTCTTTTATTTACACGTACTTTGTTTACTTGCTTGATCAAAAACCCCTAAAAATCCGTTTGCTAAGTATTTGCAGAGAATTCCTGATCCATACCACTAGCCAGCACCTTCTGCTCCTCGTTGAGTTAGACACTCTTACTTATCGAAAATACTGCGATACACCCCCTATACTTGTGGGTCATCAGCCACTATGCTCTCTCAATAGGTGCATAAAGATAGAAGATGGAGACTCAACATAAAAAGTAAAAGAAAGGCCCTTCATTAAAGGAAGTAGGGATTCAAGTCTCATAAAGAGCTTCCAAAAATTATGGTACTTATTAGCTTTCAGCTCTCATTGCCCCTATCATAAGTATCTTTAGGTGATTAAGGTTAAAGTGAACAAATATGAGGATATGCTTGACAACTAATAAGCTAAAAATCTCATGGCCCTTACTTACGAGTACCGTTTGTCATGCTACTCAAGTTTAGTCACAGGTAAGTTCTTGTCATTGTAAGTACATGTGTATCATAGAGAACCGCCAACGAGGTACCCCTTGCCCAATGATACGGAAGAATCCCCATATCAAAATGACAAGGCAAGCAGACAATGGGGATCTTAGCAATCCTTTTATTTCCTATTTGCATAGGCCTCTTTTTTCTTTCTTTTTTTCTTTCCTATTTGCATAGGTTTTTTTATAGAGGATGCTTCATAGATTGCTCACTATGGTTACGCTGCAGGTTTCCACCATGATTAGGCATGGCTTACACCAGCCGCCCAGGCGTTTCTCTAACACATATACGAACTCCATGAGCCTTACAAACTCCCCTTTCATTTCACACCGCTAGGATCCATAAGCAAAAGAACATGATATCAACTAAATAAAGTGCAATGTTCAAAGCATTCCCCATGATAACATGGTTCTGCTAATTCACAACTTACAAAACGCAAGCATATACGCAACATAGATGGGCACAATGGTTCAAGTTTATTAAGTGCAATAAAAGTAAAGTGTGCCTTCAAGTTCGTGAGAGCTTTAATCACTAATTTTCACATAACAAGTTTAATTCGGAAGGTAGATAAAAACATGAATATACTTGGAATAGCAAATGCTAATAGGTAGGTATGGTGGACTCTTTGGAATAACTTGGTTTTATTTGGAATTTGATGCATGAGTGGAACTCATACTTGGTTGTGGAGGCTAGCAAAAGACTGGGAGCGACCAAGTAAGAGAGCAATAATGGCCATAATCATGCAAAGCGACAAAACATTATTAATTAAAGCATAAAGTGATATTACTAGTCGAAAACTAAATGATCATAGAGGCTATGGTGACTTGGTATAGTCTTAACATGGTGTGAGCATGCGCCAAATCAACCCAAATAAAGCATCAAAGGAGAATACCACAATATTATGCTTTTATATGCTAAAACAACATGTGATTCTTCAAGGCACATTAAGCAATCTCAATTGTTTGTAACAAGTCATGCTACAGCAATAATCACTAAGCATAAAGTCAAAGTAATATCAAGCATGACATGATAAAGTCTAAGTCATAGTCAAAAACAAGCTCCTTTTGTACCAGTTATAAGCATGAAGCTTCCTACTCATTTCCAACACCAATCGAAAACTAAAGCTAAACACAGTGCTAGCAAAGGAGAACACTCGCAAAATAATAAGAGTGAAAACTAGAGTGTTCTAGGCAATGAATAACAGGGTGTGTCTCTCTCCAAAAGAAGTGTGTTGGGATCCAACCAACTTATTGCAGCAAATAAAGCAAAATAAAACTAAAAACAAAGACGCTCCAAGAAAAATGCATGGTGTATAATGTAATAAAAATAAAGTGTCTTGAAAGAAGACCTGAGATTATTGATGAAGAAGGGGATGCTTTGGGCATCCCCAAGCTTTGACGCTGGTACTTCTTGAATATTTCTTGGGGTGACACGGGTGGCATCCCCAAGCTTGAGCTTTTGTCCGTACTTCATCTTATCATATTGTTCTTCCCTACACTTGAAAATTTCCTTCATACAAAACTTCACACAATCTTCATTAGCAACATTAGTGTATTCAAAATAATAAGTCTTTGGGTTTAGTTTCAACACAAGTAAAACTTCCATTAAAACACAAGATACTGTAGCAATTCCTTCTAAAAGCTCAAGTGATCAAAGAGAACTCAAAGAGAAAGATATTAAGAGGCAAATGCAAATAATGGCAGAAATATGTCAAAACAGACCAGTAGGTAAAAACCGATTTTTCCGAAGACCTTACGTTGCTCAAATCAAACAGTATTAAACTAACGAAAGTTAGATAACAATCTGGGGGAGAAGCACAAAAACTTACAGCTCAATCCGACGTACAGATATGTTTCACGAATTTTTACAGCGAAGCACAAAAATCTATTTCGAGACAACAACTTTCCCAAGCATTATTTCTCTCTTATTAAAGGTTATTCTTGGAACAAAAACCACACAAAAAGGATAAGGAGAGGTTATTACAGAGGAAATAACTTCCAAGACTCAACAGAATAAAAACCTACTGAATAGAAATTTGGGTTATCTCCCAATAAGTGCTTTTCTTTAACGCCTTTGAGCTAGGCATAAGAATTTCAATGATGCTCACATAAGAAATATGAATTTAAGTAAAAGAGAGCATCAAGAAGCAAATATGGAACAAATTTAAGTCTAATCCACTTCCTATGAAAAATAATCTTGTAAAGAAACAAGTCATGAAAGCACAAAGCAACAAGCATCGGAAAGCAAAACAAGTGCAACTTCAAAATTTTCAACATAAAGAGGGGAAACTTAATATTGTTGAGACACATAAAACCATGTTTTCCTCTCTCATAATAACTTTTAGTAGCATCATGAATACAATTAACAATATAACTATCACATAAAACATTCTTATCATGAGCCACATGCATAAAAGAATTAATACTCTCCACATAAACATAGTCATTCAATTTAATTGTAGTGGGAGAAAATTCAACAAAATAGCTATCATTATTATTCTCATCACCATAATCATCAAATATAGGAGGCATATTGTAATCATAATTAATTTTCTCCTCAATAGTAGGTGGACTGAAAATATCATATTCATCATTGTAATCATCATATATTGGAGGCATAGTATCATCAAAGCAAATTTTCTCCTCCATGCTTGGGGGACTAAAAATATCATGCTCATCAAAACCAGCTTCCCCAAGCTTAGACGTTTCCATAGCATTAGTAACAAAGGTGTTCAAAAAATCATACTAATAACATTGCTATTAGCGCTGTGTGTCTCCGGAAGAAGGAGTGGAAATCCTAAGAGAAATCCACGAAGGCGAGTGTGGACACCACGCTACAGCCAAATCTTTAGTGGCAAAAGCTTTTAGACACGGATTTTTCTGGCTTGTAGCTCAGGCAGATGTCGAACGATTAGTCAAGACGTGCAAAGGCTGCCAAAAGTACGCCAAACAAGCTCATGTTCCGGCTGATCAGCTGCGAACAATACCTATAACATGGCCTTTTGCGGTCTGGGGGCTTGATATGGTAGGACAATTTAAATGGGCTCCAAGTGGATTTACTCACCTCTTAGTGATGGTGGATAAATTCACCAAATGGATTAAGGCTAAACTTGTCACTAGTTGTGATGGAGCAATAGCCAAAAGATTTGTCGAGGATGTTATAATCTGGTATGGTTATCCGCATAGCATTATCACAGACAACGGGAGTAACTTCTCTATGGGAGAATTAGCCGAATTCTGCAATGAGCAAAATATCCGGCTTGACATTGCGTCAGTCGCACATCCACAGGCTAACAGACAAGATGAAAGAGCAAATGGTTTAATCCTACAAGGCCTAAAACCGAGACTCGAAGCACAAACTTTCCCTAGTATGAGAAGGGTCATTTTTAGTTAGTCGAGTATTGCACAATGGTTCGTATTACTTAACTGACATGAGGCCAGTCAAAGAAAGACCTGCTACTAAGAAGAGAAAGAGAGCTGGAGGTAGTACAAATCCGGATGAGTTAGACAGACCGTGGAATATTGCTCAGCTACATCCCTTTTATTCTTAGTTTATCCTTCTTTGTAATCATATATATGTACACGTTCTGTGAGAAATAAAAGTTTTGGTTGCCTCAAGTTTTTCTGAGAAGTTTTTACCATCTTATTTTCGAATGATCATGTCATAGTCGAAAATCCCAGAATGCTTGAAAGTACTTTATGCTCATGTTCGTTCTGGTTTAGATTTCCGATTCTAAAATTGCTACCCTCGGGTATAACTCTAAAGTTTCTAGTCTTTACTTTGGTTATTTATCTGATTGCTGGATGCGGGCATTTTCCGAGTAGTGAATTGTTGGTACTGGAAGCCGACTTTGTTTCCGAGTTTAAACTGGTTTATCAATTGAGCTCCGTTGCTCGGCAAAGTTTCCGGCAGAATGTTTAGCCGGCTCACGAAAGGGACGAGGCGGAAAGCCAGATAAACGATGGGTATAGACGAAAAAATACAAGTGCTTATGTAAACATTTCAGGCACACAAAAATTCAAAGCAAGTAGTGCTGAATAGATCAAAAGCTTAGCACTAGCAAAATTATAGTACTACATATTTACAGACCCATCATGTTTTTCAGAATAATACAAATTTTTCTGGCAATCTATGATGCAGGAGGAGAAGAAGGATCTGCCGGCTCGCTGGATATGTCGCCTTGATATCGTTCTGAGATGTCCACATCCGAGACGGTGTGTTCATCGTCGAAAACTTCTGCTTATTCTTCGGGAGGCGGAGGCGGTGTGTCCACGAGGGAGAAGAAGGGAGTTTCATAGCTGGTAAAATCAGCCACATGACACCCATATCCGGCACAGGAGTCCATGATGGCCTGGATGTCCTGCTCCTGGCCGTCTTCATCTACTTTGCAGTACCCTCTGGTCACTTGCCATATTTCCATGTTTCCATGGTGGCTCATGAGCATGGTAAGAGCGTTCTGTGCTGCAGTCCGTGCGTAGGACATGTTCCAATCCTGGACAAATGCGGCATCTCCTTTGCCTTGTCCCACACCTGAAAATCCGACATACTGTGCATGTCCGGAATCTTGAGAGCTTCGCCAATGTCCTCAAGGGATTGGCAGAAGTCATGAAGCAGGTCACCGACTTGGGTAAGCCGGTGGGTGCGGGGCTCAGTGGAGGAAGAGTCCGTCAAGTTCAGAGAACCTATACACAAAACAAGTTAAGAAAATCCGACATTGAAAGAAGTCGAAGAAAGTGGAAAAGTCAGACAGATGGAACATACCGAAAATGACATCGTCAATTTTGGTCTTCTCTTCCCGAAGACTCTGGAGTTCAGCCCGGAGTGCCTCAGAAAGGTCCTTCTCTCTGCACAACTCATTATTGAGGTCCGCGATTTGCTGATCTTAAGCGGTAATCTTGCGATCATGCTCGTCAGTAGCCATGGAGGAGGACTCGAGAACTTGAGCTATGCTCTTCTCATGATCCGCCTTGAGCTTATCCAGCTCTTGGCGAAGTTCCTTGTTCTCCACCACCAAAGTTTTGAGGTTCTCGGCCTCTTCAATCATGGCGCAGGATTGTTTTATCAGCGTTGTAAGTCAAAAAGAACAACAGTTCAGAAAAATTTGACTACGAAAACATGTAAGACAAGGTTTGAGTCTCGAAATGTTTACCTTCGGCCTCATCCTTGGAGACCTTAAGTTCAGCATTTTTACGTCGGAGAGCCTTGATCTCTCTCCGCTTGTCACAAACATTTTTTAACAAATCCTGTTTATAGGAACATACTTTCTGTAAGTCAGAATACCCAAAGTCATAAGTCTACTAAAGACTCGGGCTAATATTTTTACTAATATTAGCACGAGCCTTGGGGGCTACACTAGTTCATTCTTTGGCATCCTAATGAAGCATAAACCTGGATTATATATCCTACTTCATGCTTGGGGGCTAGAGGATATGATATGAAACAAAGGAAAAACAGGAATTAGAATTCTGACTTACATATTGTTCGCGAGTGAGTTTATCCAAACTCGCGTTTACTTCAACAGCGACCTTCTCGGCGAGAGTCAGAGGGACCACTGGTGCTGTTGGAAGCTCACCGGTCCTTATCCTCTCATCGCGAAGGCGCACTTGTGCAAGAATGTCGGAGAACTTGATGTCCTCTGCCTCTTGTGCTTTTCTTCGGCAGATAAGTTTCTTTTCTCCAGGCATTGCCTGGCCAACCGCTAGATCTCTTCCGCAGATTTTCGGGACAAGCCAAACTTGGCAAGACCTGGATTGTTGAGAAGGTTTTCGGCGAAGGTCTCTGCCGAGGGATCATTACCCGAAGAGGGTTCACCCTTATCTATGCCTGACTCACTCATGGTGACGTCAGTTTATGATTCAAGGATCACAGGCTCCGATGAAGGAGCCGGATCTTCTGCGGCATCCGGGGAAGGAATGATCACCGGTGTTGTGGAAGATTGGGGCGCAGGAGTCTGAGGAGCTACGGCAGGAGAAGCCATGGAAAGCTTTGTCTGCCGCAGGGGCTTCGAAGAATTTCCCTTCCCTTTGCCCTTGATGAGCTGTTTAGCTCTAAGAATGTGATAAAGTCGGAAACATTACATCTCAGAAAAGAATTTGAGTAAAGTGCAAAGGCGGAAGTTGTGATTGAAAGTTACCTCTTCGCAACGGGCACCTCCTTTGTGCCAACAACCACTATCGAAGCTTTGCGCTTCTTGAGCGCAATGTCTGGCAATGGGACCACCTCTGTCTCCTGAGAAAACTCTGGAGGATATCCTTCGAGCGGAGCAAATTCTGACTCGGGGAGGTCAGCAAGCTGAAAAGAAGAAAACATATCAGTATTGCAATGTAATTTAAAGATTGAAACACATGAAAAGGTTTACTGCTAAAAGCTTACCGACACTATGGGGTTTTCCGCCGTATGCATATCCAGAGAAACCTCTGGGATCCTCCTCTCGATCCGCTCCCTTATTAGCCATTTAATATGGCTTATATAGCCTTGCGAGGTATAGGCTTTGGGGTTGATGCGGACAGAGTCTTTCTTGGACGACGTGATGGAGTGCATCAGTCGGTTTCCGTGGTACTGAAGGGGCTGGATCCGGCAGGACACCCAGCATTGGACCAAGTCGGATCCCTTCAATCCTTTGTGTTTGATCAGATATTCGACCCGCCTCTTAGCGAGGATCAGATCGTCACTGAGAGCCGGAGCGGCCTCGTCCCAAGACGGTTGGGCCGTGGCAGCTCCGTCGATAAAAGCCGGCAAAGCAGTAGCTTTGTCGGGAGCCAGAATATCCTTATGATAAAAGAATGTGGCTGGCCACTGTTTGACCGAGTCACTAGCTAAGATTTTGGGATATGCCCGCTCGCGTCTAAGTGAAAAACTAATGGTATCGGTGATATAAGGAACACCGGCAGTGATAGAGTTTCTCCGGACATGAAAGTAATACCGGAATAAGGTCAAACTCGGCCTAATGCTGAGAAATCCCTCACACAAAGAAGCATAAGCGCTCATCTCTAAAAGAGAGTTGGGAGGAAGATGGTGGAGATGAACACCATAATGGTCAATCACCTCGGAGAAGAACTCCGAGGGAGGAAACGACAAACCTCTGTCGAGGTGGGTGCCGAAGTGGACCCGCTCGCCGGCGCATGGGTTGGGGACGGTTTCCCCGAAGCCGCTCCACCAGTCGTCGGCGCGGAGGAGCCCTTCTGTCTCTACGTTCTGGAGATTCTCGTCGTCGAGTATGCAGGGGATCCAGACCCCACGGAAGCTTCCCGCCTTCGTCACCGCTAAACCGGAAGAGGATGACGAAGCCATTTCTCTGGTGCTCCGGTGACCTAAGATGGGCGGCGCTGGGAGTTTTTTGGGGGAAAGCAGAGGAGCTCTGTACGCGCGGGGGAGATTTGGAGGAGAGGAAAAGGCAAAGGAACAGGTGAAGAAAGGATGAGGAGAATCCTCACCCCTTATATCTACCTAACCGCGCCAAGATTCGTGTAAATGCTACAGTATAACCGCCACGCGTCGTGGAAGGAACTGGGAAGGACCCACGCGATGATTACATCGCCTCGATCTCCACGCACGCATTGAAATGGCGCCTCGGTTCCGCGAACCGCGGACCCACCAATGGCCGTGCTGACAGGATGTCTGTCAGATGACGTGACTTGACCATGACTTGTGTCAGGTGGCGTTAGAGAGCAAATTCCGGCTTAGTTTGAAATCAAGCTGGAAAATCCGAGTAACCTATTGATAGGTCCGACTTATTTTTTAAGACCTGGATCGTATTTATTGTTGTGAAGTTTCAGGAACCCTTCAAGATTCTGCAAGCCGAAGATCAAGCTAGATGATGATAAATCCGACTTTGGATCTTGGAGACTTCCGGGGGCTGCTGTTGGGGATATACTTTCCGGGTATCCTCACAGTTCATCACTGACCAGGGTGGCCCATTTCGGGTTAGAGCTTTGCTTCACGGTCGGCCCAGTCAAGGAGAAAAGACGCAGTCCAATCCGGCTACGGGAAGGCCTAGAAGACTTACCGACGCAGGCCCATAGTGTTACTTGTAGTTCAAGATGTACTATGTAACCGACTCTTAGTCGTAGCCGGATAGATCTCTCCTGTAAACCCTAGGCCGGATATCTATATAAGCCGTCCTAGGGAGTGCCTTTAGGGCACACCTCAATAGTCTACAATCTCAACTCGCACAGGCAAAACCCTTGTAACCCATATTCCGGCTCTGCCGTATTACTGGATTGCTAGCAGGAGTAGGGTCCGTCCAAAGCCGGCGGATTCGAACCTGGGTAAACTTGTGTGCTCACCATCCCGGAACACCATACATCTCACACCCCTCTCTTCTGCACGCCCCGAGGACCCCCTCATGGCGTACTTGTCATCAATCCGACGACATTCGCATTCCCCATCTAGATAACCCCTCACTGTCACCTTGAGCGCTAGATAGTTCTAACAAACACCACAATCTCATAGAGACATCCAACTCAAATTATACTCATGATAAGTATTTATGTAACCTTAGCCAAAGTGCCACACGGTGTGCACACTGTTAACTTCACACACGTGGGGATAAGAAGAGATTGATTAAAGCACTTGAGTAGCAGAATATATCTATAGATTACAAAGCTCATGATCTCATAAGATCACGTATAGAGAGAGAGATGAACATATAGCTAATGGTAGAACCCTTAGCCTCGAGAGAGAACTACTCCCTCCTCATCATGAGAGTCAGCAACGGCGATGGAGATGGCAGTGGAGTCAATGGAGATGGATCCGGGGGCACTTCCCCGTCCCGGCAGGGTGCTAGAACAGTGACTTCTGTCCCCCGAATCTCCTCTTCGGTGGTGGCGTCCCTGTGGAACTTTTCGTGGAATTCTGATCTTGTTCTAGGGTTTTCGTCCCAGGACACTTTTATAGGCGAAGAGGCAAGGTCGGTAGGCGCCCGAGGGGCCCACACCACCCCCTGGCGTGGCCTGGGCTGGCCCGCGCCACCAGGTGGTGTGGCCACCTCGTGGCCCCTCTCCGTCTCGTCTTCTGGCTCCGTGAGTCTTCTGGTAAAATATTGACTTTGGCTTTTGTCCGGTCCAATTCCAAGAATATTTCTTTTCCAGCTTTTCTGAAACCAAAAACAGCCGAAAACAGGCAACTAGCACTGTGGCATCTTGTTAATAGGTTAGTTTCAGAAAATGTATAAAAATACTCCAAAGTGTGGACAAAACATAAGAAAGTAGATGTAAAAAAAGCATGAAACATCAAAAATTATAGATACGTTTACAACGTATCAATCATCCGGAATGATAGGATGGATATTTTCCCACCAATGATTATTGCAACACGATCATGTCACTTAGTTCACGTTGCAATTGTCAGAAACACATTGTCCTAATCCTTAAACCGTGAGATCTTATCAATCACTATTACCGAAGGATACTTAGATTGTATCAACCGTCACATGTGACTGGGTGATTATAAAGGTGCACATTGGGTATCCGAAGGAGCACGTAGATGCAATATGCTTCAAGAGCGGGAATTGTTCTCTTGTGTGACAAGAAGATACAACTGGGCCCACTCGGTGAATTACATCTAAGTTGCGCAACACATAACTAGGTCATGGTGATGGTATTTCACAGGAACGAGTAAACCAGTACTTGTTGGAAACGAGATTGAACAAGGTATCGGGATACCGATGATCAAATCTCGGGCAAGTCTTGTATCGTGAACAAGGGTTTGGATATATCGTTTTAGGTTCGAACGCGATGGAGAATCGTGGAGTGCATATGAGTCAACATGGGCATCCGGTCTCGCTGTTGATCATTGATATAGATCATGTCTATAGTACTCCCGAACCGAGGGAAACACACTTAAGGGCAATACGACGCTTGGAGATTGTCCTGTTAGATGGAATCATGAAAGAGAGAGAAATCAGAATTGTTCCGGAGAGATCCGAAGTTATTCGGAGAAAGAAGGAAAGAAAAAGGCCGAAAGATGTTTCGGATAAATGGCTATTTATAATATGCATTTGTTATATGTTAATTGTGAATTAATATATTCTAAATAAATATTTAAATTCAAATTTATAAAAGTGACTTTCTCATTAGGCCAAAATCCTGAGGAATTTGGCCCCGGAGAAATCCATGAGAAAAACAACAGACCTGTCTTCTTGGTATTGGCCAGCGGGTGTCTGACATAGTGCATTGCCGCAGCAGCAGCAACCAACCACCACATTGGGCCTGCTCGACTCCGGCTCGTCATGGGCACGCAGGGGAGCAAGGCCACGGCGAGCCAAGCACGCAGCAGTATGAGGGAGGGGGTTGACCCACCGGGCAGTGGCCATCGTCGACACGGAGCGAGCGGGGCCACGGGGGCACCAGCCCACCCAGCTACCTCCTGCTGCGCCTAGCTGCTGCCAGCGCGAGTTGGGCCGCGCGCGGCAGTGCCGGCCCACCCGGCTGCTCCTGCTACTCCTTTGTTGTTTGGGCTAACCTGGTTTTAGCCCATCCGTCTGGAAGCTGTTTTCCTGTTATTTTCCATTGTTATTTAGTCCCACATGGGGCACCTAAGAGGGAGGGCACACCTCCCTTAGCCTATATAAAGGGGTGCCTATGAGTGGACTAAAATACAACCCAATAAGCTATTCTCTGAGGCGTACTTTCTCGGAGAATACCTCCTCTCTCTCCAGTTTCCTTTGCCGTGGCACGGTCCCAAGTTAGGACTGTGCGCGTGAAGTCATATAGGGGTGCCTATGAGTGGACTAAAATACAACCCAATAAGCTATTCTCTGAGGCGTACTTTCTCGGAGAATACCTCCTCTCTCTCCAGTTTCCTTTGCCGTGGCACGGTCCCAAGTTAGGACTGTGCGCGTGAAGTCAACACATCCCCAACACGTTGTTGTGCTGCGGGGATTCCGCCAGGGGATCTACTTCCGCAACCTCAACAGGGATCAAGGAGTTTCGGAAGTCGTCGCATTGCACCGTATGCATGTGATAACTCGGTGGGGCTATGGAAGCTTTCGGGCCATCTTAAGGACCTGGACAAGGGGCGATGTGCGAGGATCTTCGCGACCTTGAGGTCGGACGGGTACGACTACATCACGCTCCTGCATGAGCGTAACGCTTTCTCGGTCTTTAAGGGTACGTTATCGTTGTCTTCCTTCGTTACTATATTACTTCTAGATAGGTCCTTGGGCATTCAGGGTATTTCGCGTAGGTAATTTTTTTGTTATCTGCTACGAAACCCTACAATATGGTACAATCGCCTCAGAAGGATTTGGTGTTGGTTTCGCAGGAACCTTGTCTGAATCGCCATCTCAAATTCTGGCCAAGTTGCTTGAAGGGATTTGGTCAGAAAATCTTTAAGCCATGTCGCTACTGCCCCAGTGAACTGTGACGAGCCATAGGATACCCAATGAGCCACGGGCGTGTCCCATCTCTGAAAATACTTCTTGTAGCGGCGTTGTCACAACTACGGGTTGGATCCCTTGAAGGACGTCAGTTCCACCCAGGGAGCGAATGCAGATGCGTCAGTATTCAGATTTGGAGAAGGAGAATTCAGAGGAAAAAGGGATTTGTGGCCAAAATTCATACCTCCTCCCGGAGGAGGCGTATGGGTCTCACACGCCTTCCAGGGGTTACTTGTCGACGAGTAGTGCCCATCGGGGCCGATAGTGTCACCTCCGCGCTGCCAATTTGGCTGCTATGGGGTCGCCTGGAGCGCGCGGTTCACCAATGTGGAGAGCTGAGCAATCTCGGCACTAAGCTTGGTCTTGATGGCCCTCAAGGATGCATTGGCTTCCGCGATCTCTGGTCTCATGTCGGCATGGACCGCATCAATGTTGTCAATGGCGTCCTTGATCTGTTGTTGGATGTCATTGATATGCCCTCGCATGGCGTCCAGGATCTCCTTCTTATGGTCAAGGAACCAGATCTTATAGGCCTCCTTCGTTTCCACCTTGAGGATCTCGTACAGTGACCGGGATCACCGACATGCCCTCCATGATCACTGCTCGGCGTCGCGCGATGAAGCTTGTGGTGTGTGGGTGGGTAGGTAGATCCAGATCGGTGATCGGTGTGCTCTGTGATACTAGATGTAAAGGGCTAGTTGTTCTACGATGGGTTGGAACTAGAATCACGAAAAGTTAGTGTTTAATTGCTGGTTTCTCCTGTCCACCTTGAGCATGTTCGTTACAATACGGCCAAGCCGTCCAATCCATCCAATTCCTAGCCGAGTTGTTTCTCTGATCTCACAGGACGCGGCTATTTGGCTCAAAAGCTCATATGCACCATTTATTTGAATTTGATTTTTGTCAAAATTTGAAATACCAAAAGAAATCAAAAAAATATGTGCACGTAGAATTTCAAGTTTTAAGGTGCGCGCAAAGTTGTTTCGTGAAAACTGAACAATTTGGGTGACTTGTGCAGAAAAAGACAAAAAATGGTGCTAAAGTAACCTGCTACACGACAACTTTTGTCTTTTTTGCACAGCTCACAAAACATATTGGTTTTTCGTGAAATGATTTTGCGTAAACCTAAAATATGAAGCTACACATGAACATATTTTTTTGAAAATTTTCAACATTATAAAATATGTTATTTTTTGTACCGGGTGCAAATGCACCTGGGTTCAAAAATAGATTTCGGGTCTCACAACTCTACTTATACTCTAAGAGCTCTAAGCTCCATAGAATTGCCTAGCCCTGGTTGCTCCGATCGATCGCAATTGGTATGGGACTGGCTGTAAGCTCCTTAACCTGTTCGCTCGTGCATGACCTTAGGTCGGTTTGTTTGGTCAAATGTCCCGATTGAGTCGTGCATGAGCATGACCATGATTAAGGCGGTTGTTATCCCAATTCGCCGCTCTAGAAATGCATCTTCTTCCTCCTCCTCCAATCCCCTTGCCGCCAACGCCTTACCCAGCGCCTCCGCCGTCTGCCCCAGCCGGGGGCCGTCCGCCCCCACTGGCTAACTCCCCACCATCTATCTATCCCCTTCCCCATCGTGCTCGGAGCACCCCTGGAATTTTGACGCGCACGGTCACCATCCTCCGTTCTTGTTCCGCCTGCAACCTCCCACCGTGGACTCCTCGAACGCCTAGGCTTTCGTGCTGCCCCGCCCACCGTGGACTCCTCGAATGCTGGCGCAGTCCACGGTGGGAGGTTGCTACCTCCATGGATGAACCCGCCCCAGCTCGCTACCTCCGTGAAAGTAACTCCGGGAGGAAGGATTTGATTTTGGATAAAGTAGTCGTAGTAGGAGAGAGAGAAAGGATAGGGGCTCCAGTGAGAGCAAATCGTGGTTGATGCCATGGAGCCAAATCAGGAAATAGGAGGGAAATTTCAGATAGGGGGAGACGTGAAAATGGATGCAGTGGTGGATTAGGAATAAATAAAAAATGGATTTGGCACGAGCAGTGGAAAAGGAAAGATAATTTCACCACCAAACACAATAGCCAACCTACCATGGAAGAAGGGCTCGATTATCTACCAGCTGGATCCAGAATTTCAAAAATCCAACACTAATCACCGACTTGTAGAAACAAATGCAAACTACAAAATAAGAAAACATCATAAGACTGATGCGGTCTCCTAAGTTCAGGTCTTCAGTTTTTGCACGCTAGAATTTCAGAAGAACGAAAGTACAAGTTGAATTACCATGTAAGGACGAGGCATGAAAAAATAACCAAGGATCCGGATCATGAAAAAATTCCACATAACTCAAGAACCGAAAATTGAAATCCAGCTTTTGGCATCTTGCAACCCTTGGTCTCATACACAGATCGAGAAAACAAACTTCACCTAGATCTAGAAAACAGGGCTTGTCCCCGGTGGTGGAATGGGCCGCGCTGGGAAAACAGGGCGTGAGCATGCTGGGAGGCCAAGAAGGGGCAACATCGCATGGTGGAGTCTGCCGGTGGCGCTGGGAGTCGTCGTTGACATTGCCCTTCACCTGGCTGGTGTTTAGTACCACGCGGATATGGCAACCCTCCCGTCCCAGCCGCCTCCTGGATCTAAATCGCGCCAGCACGGGTCTCCACCTCCGGCCTCCTCTCTCCCACAACCAACGGCACGAGGGCGCGAGCGGTGGTCACCTTGTGGTCGGTTGCAGGCACGGGGTCCCGGGCGGCCAAATACAAGCCGTGGAGGATGGGGCTGGCGTGATTCGGTGAGAGGTTGCAGCGTATCCCGCCAGAGGGGAACACTGGGGAGGAGCACGTCCGGTGGAGAAGAAGGAGGAGAGGGAAGGGCAGCGCCGCTAGAGAGTAGTGGCTTTTATCGCCGGTGAGGGGAACAGGGCCATTAATAGGGGTGGGAATTTACTTCGGTAGGTGGTCTAGGGAAGAATAAAAGTCGACTCGGTCCGGTTAACGCCATTAATTCAGATTGAGGGTCAAAAATACAATAAAGGCTAATTCAATGGTTGGACGAGGTGCACCGGTATAGGCAGCCCACTATTTTGCTTTCATATATAAGCCAGCACTAGCAGACAACTCTAATGTGGCTTAAATTATCAAATCATTGACATTACCATTTTGATCGAACTGAGATTGTCTTTAGAGACATGCTTTGTACTACCCAATATCTCAAAGTATTAAATTGTGTTTTAGAAAAAGAATGATTAATAGTTGTTTAGAGTCTACCTTAATAAAGATAAGTTGTGAAACTTGATTATATCTGGTTATTAAATTTGTTTGTGCTCTTCAAATAGTCTACATAGTTGATTCGTTCACTCAGATAATTCAATTTGTATTTTTAGGTGTTTTCTTGTTAATATATTCCTAAATTCGCCGTGTTTGTAGGATTAGAATAACCCATGCACCTTCATACCTTCAACCAAACAAAAAACTAGACCATCCTAATCCTGAAATACTATGTTGTTGTTTTTTCACTATTTTTTGTATCACATTTTTGTTTAGTACATCAATCCTCACTCAGTTTTCTTTGCATTCTTCAGCTGGGTGTAATGACATCATCAATAGGAGTGTTTACTTTTACTACCCTTCCTTTATTGTTCTACGATTCGACATGGTGTTGCTTATTTTGTTCCTTTGGGTGTTCTTTTCCCTTACAAGAAGATAATATGAGTTTGATACACATATCTGTAGATTGTCCACTTCCGCATAAGAACCAAGTGTTTTTTCAGCAAGTTCATGTTCATTTGAAGTAGGTCCGGTCCGTACTATTCTCATGGTTCTGGCAACACGGCGTTCTCATGCTACCTGAACAAATTATGTACTAACACTATAACACAAGGAGGACTCAGAATTAGAGCTAATCGGTCCAACACGTAGCATTCCACCAAACCAATAAAAATATATTAAGGAGTACGTGCTTTAATTTTCCCAACGGTTCAGTGTTGAGCTGTTTTTTTCTCCATGTAAGTTCTAAAGCTGATGACTGGCTGGCACTACCTATGTTGGTTTGGTCCAGTCCATGTAAACTGGTGGAGCCTCCTATAAAATAAAAGTAGGCAGCCGCCCTACGCCTCCGTTTGTCGCTCCCACCACCGCCGCCACCACCCACCGTGATGGCTTGCTGACGTCGAGCTAGAGGAGGACGGGGCAGTGTCCTGGAGGCACCAGGTTGTGGAGACGAGGGCGGATGGAGCCATGCCGGATGACAGGGTGCGTAGGCGAAGCCCAAAGGCGGCATCAATGTCAGAGCCCCAGATCAACGCAGAGGTGTGGTCATGTGACACCACGCTGGTGGCAACATTCCGGATCAATGCGAAGGCGAAGACTCGGTGTCACGGGCCACAACGACGTTAGGCAAGGGAGGCGATGTCACGTATCTTTCGCATGTTCGGCGACAAAGTTCTACGATTATACAGATCAATTGGGGATAGTTGCTAGATGCTCACTGAAGTTTTGTGGTTTTGTATGTATGCCGTTGAACGAGTCTTCAACGGACTACCACTGCATTATGCACCTCTGGCCCTTATCATTGCCTGCTATGAGTAACATAGTATGGCCACATTCCTTTGCGGTGTTGATTTCTTGTTCAATGGTCTATGTTGACAGTCCAACAAGTATGTATTCTACTGGAGTTAGTGGCTAACCTGTACCTTAAGGTCAAGTATTGAAGTTCTTAAACTCCATACGCAACCTGTCAGTTTTCGGTCATTGCTTAAAATCTATTATTACCCTATTTGCATGATTGCAAAGTTGTGGATAAATGGTGACATGATAAATGTGCCTTTTGGTCATCAGGTGCAGTACTAATTAGTGATTGCTTGATAGGTTCTTAAAAATATATTTTGCAAAAGGTGTAGATGTCATATATGAATCTCTATATGAATCTGTAGGTGGGAAATGGCTGATATGCTCTTGAATGCACTTGCATAGTTGCATTCCATGGACGTCTCATTGTAATTGGCATGATCTCCCATGTAAAGTCAAATAGCTTATGAAAATAAATTTTGTATTATATACTATGGACATATATAGAAATAAACAATTACCCACTTGAGACTAAGTTGTTTTATGATTTGTGTGATTTTTATTTGGTAGAGTGAAGAAGCACCCCAATGAGCATATTCTAAAGATTCAATGCTAATTGTTAATCCCATCGTTTAAAATTGGAGACATGGAGTGCACCGAGGAAAATCATTGATCTACCATGGTACGTATCCTATATGAATTAGTGTTAGTTATTCACGTTTCTCATGTGTCTCATGTATCGTTTTAACCAATATGTCATAGATAATGCATGATCTGATACCAGGCAACAGCGAACAACCTTTAATGTTTAGTATCAAGCACATAATTAGATGATAGTTAATGTTTTAGTATTATCTATTTAAGTGTATGCTTGAGATTTGATCTTCTGCTCTATTTTTATTGCTATAATTTTCCCTTTATATGTGGTTCTTCGAATGTAGAGCATGATATTGTGTTTGCCATCTGCTGTCATTTTACACTTCACTACAAACTAATAGGGTGCTACCCCACTTCTGCAATTAGGTAGTCCAATATTTGGTGTTGATAGTCACTATATTGCTAATTGGTACCAACTTTGTTTTGCACCAGTAAGAATACTCTTTAGGTCTAGATCTCATTCAACTTTTAGAGGTCTTTCAAATTTTTATAGTTGCTAAGTGTGGTGGTGAAGGAATAAAGTTAAGTTCATTATGTTGCTTCCAAACTTGCTTTCTACTACTATAGAGTGCTTTGGTGTAGCACCGCATACTTTAATATTTATATTGCATGCTTACTATTTTAGGATAGTTGTTTGTCTATTTCTTACATGTTTTGCTAATTCTCAATCGGTTGTGGTTCTCATGAAAAATGTTCTCAAGGAGATACTATGCGGATTTTGTTTTGTTATACAGCTTAGTGGCTGGTGTCAGTTCATCATGGCAATTATCTCTACACACTGACTATCTCCTCTTATTGTTTTGGTGAATTCCACTTGAATTTCTCATAGTAATTTTTATTTACCGAATATTTTTTGGTACCTCAACTGTTCCTTCATTTTTTTAAGTGATTATGTATAACCAAAGTTAGATGTGTGTGTGTGTGTGTGCTCGTGGTGTGCGCTTGTGAAGAATGGTGATGAACCTTTTAAATGTTTTTGACTTGGCGTAAGTATGATGCTGGCGCCTTGAGTTTGTTGCCTTTAAAGCTATATAAGGACATATGTATCTCTCTGTCCAATATTTTTCGTTTACATCTAATTTTTTTTTTGTGAAATGAATTTCAGTTTGTGATAGGAAAATTATATTTGTAGATAATTAAGTTTTTTATTACCATTGACTATATTTTCATTTCATTGAGCTATTGAATTTCTTAAGAAGATATGTAGTCCAACAAGAGTAGATAAAGTAATAAACATATCAAGTAAAATATAACTTCATGTGTAAAGAAAATAGACAAAACTGGATGGCAAAACAACCAAGGTCTTAATCCACACTAGGCTAGAACCAAGCCACGCCACACCAAAAACTAAGAGAAACCAAACATACCTGACACAAAATTTAGACGCAATTAATGGAGGACGGCGCAGCGGAGCGTGCGAGGCCCATCTAGTACTAACTAGTAGAGACCGAAACAATTACAAGAGCCAATTAGCCCAGCATTTGGCCTGCAAGTCAGAAAGGAGCCCGCCTGGTCCTTTTGGAGAATATCATTTTGTGGCCCGAAAGTTGGGGCGTCCAGGCAACGCGGTATCCAAGTTTCCTGAAATCAGCCGCGATGACTACAGTTGGTGTGTCAAATACTCAGATGGTCTTTTTCGACACGAATTCAACTTTACGTTTCAGTATAAAAAATCAGGCTAATGGCCGTCAAGTTGGGCTCCCCCTGGCAGTTCTCGCCGTTATGTCGCTCCCGTCGCTTAGGTGTCAATTAGGCTTGCAGCATTGGCGCCTGCATCCATTACGCGTCTTATTCTTTCCCGGAGCGGCAATCTGTGGGGCGTCGCAGCCATGGCGCGGAGCTAGGACGTGGACGAACCTCCTCGGCCCAGCTCTCCTCCCTGTAGGCTTGCAGCGTTGGCGCCTGCATTCATTACGCGTCTTCTTCTTCACCGGAGCGACAATATGTGGTCGCGGCCATGGCGCAGAGCTGGGACGTGACGAACCTGCTCGGCCCCGCTCTCCTCCCCATCCCGAGTCAGAGCTCGCCCTCACCATGGATGCATCCATGGCATGGTGCGGGGATGAGAATTGGTTCCCGGTGAGATCTGTCACCGTGTCGACCATGCTCGGTTCTGTTTTTCTCCTGTAGAATCCGAGCTCACCGTCGCCATGGTTGTACCTGCACAAATTTTGCCACCTCTGCTGAGGTCTCTATGATAGATCAAGTTCTGTCATGTTGGAACTGTAAGCGAATTCGGAGATAGGCGGCGGCAACCCGTTGTTGAACCTGCAAGGAATTTGCTGAAGACTGTGTGCCGCTCCAAGGTCTTCGGCTGATGCCTTCGGCTTCTGCCAACATCCACCACTGATGTGAGATCATTTCGTTACTCCAATATAATATTTCGACTAATTTAACTTGTTGATGTATTCCTTGACAATTATAATATAATCGAGCACTAGAAATATTTTGTAGTGTGCGTGAGCATGATCAGTAATATAATTGAACACTAGAAATTTTAAGGCACTCCATATAAAGGAGTAGATTAATATAGAAGGTTCACCAGAGACACCACGGATATATTGTCTTACATGCCACACACAGGTAATAATTAACTAAAACAAAATAAAAGCAGGAGCGGCAGCAGGACGCCGAGACACGGAGATGCCTAGCAGGGCAGGGGCATACCAGCAGGAGGCAGCAACAACCTAGTAGATAGGATACAGGCCAGTCCTGACGTACTCCTGGAGGAATTTGCTGAAGGTTGCGTGCCGCGCCAAGGTAATCGGCTTATGGCTTCTGCCTCCGCCTCTGGAAACAGCCATTGCATGCTGGATCATGCTGTCGAGGTCCACGTTGATTGCTCTGCCACAGAATGGGAAAAACAGTCTTCCCCTACGGTGGAAACGAATTAGCCCACACTGTAACCGCCTCAGCATGTAGCGGCTCTTGTTGTCCCTGGATACCTTGCTATCGTCCACTTCATCATTATCCTCCTGTTAATTTTTAAGAACATAACTTAAAACTCATACATATGATTGAATTGTATTACAACTCAAGAATTGACAACATGTATATGTAAGACAATATATCCGTGGATATCAAAGATAAAGCATCTCTGCAATAGTTTGATCGGTTCATATATCATTTCATCTCAACACAATGACAAATAATTGCATCAGAGTGTATGTAGAATAAAGACTGCGGCCTCAGAAGTTTCTTCACGGACGGCGTGAGTGAACCAAGTAACAATTGCACAACCTATATTGTTCTTGTACATCGCCCCAGGTTCACTAACTTGTTCCTGAAAAAATCTGACACCAATGTCTCTGCCTCTCTTTTGGGACAAATTTGAATCAATGGCCATAATAAGAAATTGAAATGTAATCGTACACAACAATAATCAGGGATATACATAGTTGATGACCCACAAGTATAGGGGGTGTATCACAGTATTTTCGATAAGTAAGAGTGTCGAACCCAACGAGGAGCAGAAGGTGCTGGCTAGTGGTATGGATCAGGAATTCTCTGCAAATACTTAGCAAACGGATTTTTAGGGGTTTTTGATAAAGCAAGTAAACAAAGTACGAGTAAATAAAAGACAGTAGGAATAAATACAACAAGTGACCCAATCCTTTATGCAGCAAAGGACAAGCCGGTTGTATTACTTAAGATGACCAAACGTTCTCGAGGACACATGGGAAGACTATCAAGTGCTTTCACTTCATATAGTTGATTAATCTTCTTTAGCTTACTAAGTGTTGTGTGGGTGAACCTGTGCTAATGTACCTCCCCATCCAAGACTAATACATGCTTGTGATTATACCCCTTGCAAACATTCGTAAGTACAAGAAAGTAATTAAGGTAGAAACCTGTAACATCCCAAAACTTCAATCCAAGTTTATCAAAGATCAAATCATCCAAATTTATGATTAACAAAAACTTTTCCCTATTTAACATGAAAGCATTCATATATGTGTGCATTTAAAATAGGAGTTGTTTGGAATTGCCATAATTGTGTGATCCTTTGCTTCTAAAATGTTTCTTAGGTGATTTAAACATCATCTACATCATTCCCAAACTTTTCCTAAAAGAAATCAAATCAAAAAGAATTAAAATAAAGGAATGGTCATTTTGACAAATTTAACTCTCATGCCTACTTTGGCTATTCCTAGTACTCAATTCTTAACAGAAACAATTCTTGATCTTTGCAGCCCTTGCTAGTACACATAATGAGGTACCAAGGCCCACCTTTTGATCTTCTAAAAAAATTCTGAAAACTATTTTAAATGACAGTTCAAAATTGAATCTAATGCATATGCATAGATCACCCCTATTTCAAAAACCATGTATTTGAGCTCCATTTTCAAAACCCTTGCAACCAGAGACTCCCTAGCAATAGTGGAGATCACCCAAAAATTTTGAACTCAAAATTCAAAACTTTTTCTCTTGCGGCCATTTCATCAAACAGCTTGTGTGCACAAATCTGGCCAAATTTAAAACATTGTTTTGAGCAGTGATCTTGGTCACCATTTGGGCCTAACCTTGTCCCCTTGTTCCCTCAGTACCAGCCCTACCTTTTTGCCCGGCCACACCTGCACACGACCAAATGGTCATGGCCATTAAGGCCAAGCACCTTGGGCACCCCACCGGCGACATCAGCCATGGCCACCTTCCCTCGCCATGTCTAGGAGGTAGCCAGCACCGCCCTCTCATCCCTTGCCCGAGCCAAGAGCGTTCGTGGACCACCGAGGAGAAGCGCGCCAGTGCCAGAGACCATGCCGACGCCTTGTCAGAGCCTGTCCTCTGCAGTGCACAAGCCACCAGTCGACACCAGCCCGAGCCCACCGCTCCGCCTCGACCTGGAGAACACCCCAGACACCCCCGTTCGCCGCCCAAAGCCCCACAACCACCGCTCGCCGTGGACACTGCCGCCTCTGCCTCTCAGAGCGCCACCTTGCAAACATGCTTTAGCAAGCTACTGTAGCAAGCTATTAGTGGCAAGCTAAACCTTGCAAAAATGCTTTAGTAAGCTATTGTATCAAGCTAGAATAAAACTAGGTAGTTTAGTAAAGATGCCTTAAGCATACCTTGATCACACCCCTTTAGCTTACACCAAGTTCTTTAATTACTTTTGAAGGTAGCATAAAGAGTATAAAACTTGACCTAATTAGAATCCCTTAGATGTCATCCTATGGCATGAGATTGATCCCACCTTTCCACCTTAGTGAACACTCTTAACCTAGTGTTTTAGAATAGATCAAACTTGAGTCATTTTAGATGGGAACACTTGGTGAAAATGAGTTATGAAAACCTTGGAATGATGAGTCATTCTATTGAGATGTTTTGACATGTGTTGAGAAACACAATTGGTTTATGATGATGAAAATGATGAGGCATGAGCCTTAACCCTTTTATAAAACTGATGGTTGGATTCGGATGCGATACCATTCCAAATTTACCGTACAACCACATTACCTGAATTGGGTAAGGCTTAGCTGGAAATTTATATGCATTAGTATTAGTTCCCTCACGGGAGAGGTTTGAGCTGAGGCTACCTCTCAATGTTGTCCACCTATCGTGCCCAAGATGGTGATGGTCATGGTTGGGAGGCCATGCTCATAGGAGAGGTGCTTGTACTAGGGTGTGTAAAGGGAAGGTTATGTTTGATTATCTGCATACCAAGTATGATGATTTAGGGTTATCCCTGACAGATGTATCGAATCTTGTGGTGAAAGTGTACCACCTCTGCAGAGTGTCAAACTATTCGAATAGCCGCGTCATGATTATGGACAGTTGGAATGGCCATACTGTTTCGTTGTCAGATGTTTTCTAAATAACTTGAAATGAATGATGAACCTCGACTTGACCACAACAGGGTTGTGTAGATGAAAATAGTTCCCCAACTTAGGTGATTCTAGACTTTTATTTTATCTTTTCTTGTTTCAGAACTCAGCTTAGGTTTCAAACTTAACTTGATAGTTATTCTTTCAATTCAGCACTTTAACTTAGAAGTATAACCCTTGCTAGTAGTAGTTTGAGAGTACTTAAAGAGTACTCATGGCTTTTGTCCCTGGCTATTATCATGGCCAGACTATGAAGGAGATTATCAAGATGATGGTCAGCAGGACGGCTATGATAACTAGGACTATCTGCCTTCGTCAGCATTGCCTGTGCCCCTGAAGATGGACCCCACCGCTACGCTATCGTTTATTTCCGCTGCTTGTTGAATTAAAGACTGGATCATGAGATCCTTATTCGTGTAAAACCTTTTGTATGGTTTGTAATGGATGATGTACTATGATATCCAATCCGTTATGTCTCGCAAAAATGGTAATCCTGGGATTGCGAGGTATGGCATAACGGGCATCTGGGATTAAAAATCCGGGTGTTGACAAGTTGGTATCAGAGCCATCCTGACCATAGGAGACCCTAGTTAGAATGGACGTCCAAACCAAAAATTTAGCTTCAAAACCAAAGTGAGTATTTATGAAAAACTATTTCCTCTCTTACCCTTGTGAACTCATTCTTTCTCAAAAAAAATACATGTTCCTCAAAATTCTTACATTACTACTTAAAATTTGACACACTTGATCACTTCACTAATCTCCTCATCCTAAATTCTTGTAGATGGAGACTCAGTTTAGCAAGTTTTACCAGTTGGGAAACGGAGGTCAGCTGACCTTTGAGAGGGATCTGGATTCACATCGAATTTCTGGGGCGCCCACATCCGGAGTTTCTTGGAGCTCAACTTCCAGGACCCCCAGGAGGAGACCTACAATGGCTAGTCACCACAGATCTTCGAGGGAGCATTGAAGCACCAACTTTCGGGAGAATTCAGTTCTCTGTGAGAGAGAACAACTGGCTAGATGGATTATCCAGGGCAATGCATGAAGCTCTCGCACGTCTATGTGCCCTCAGCGTCAACAAGATTCAAGGAACCCGTTTTGCCCACTATGCCAGACGTGACTTCATGGGAATGCCGATGGAGATGCCAAGTCACCCAGAGTTGAAGCGTCAAGTGGAGAACCTTGACTTCTTGCTTCATGACCGGATGAGGAACTGGACAATGCCAGAGTTAGCCAACCAGAACCGTGCAATTGCCGACCGGAAGGCCCGGACTTTGCCTTTGCTTTCGTCCAAGATCGCGATCTCTTCATCGCCAGCGTGCAAGAAGGATCGCACCATCGCCGTCTTCGCAAAAGGTGGCCGACCTCGAGAAGATGTAAGGAGCGGAAGCTCAGCTTGCCGCCAAGAAGAAGATGATGAGGTGAAGACATCGAGGAGATATGGATTCTTACCTCAAAGCGATGATGATTTTACGCGAGAGGATCTTTGTGGACTTCTACACGATGATGAAGACTCGACTTCATCGACGATGAGTAGATGCACTAGAGCATTGTCGTAGCATGAGATGTATCATCTCATTGTATAAATAGTTTGCGAATGGTTCTTCAAACCATCTATTTTCCCCTTTGATTGTTGTGGTGTGTGTTGTATCGTGTGCTTGCTTGCATGAATGAGAATGAAGTTAGTTGAAAAACCAGAGTCTAACTCAAGGTTGTAGCTTTGACAACCTAAAACCATGAACCTTAGAATTTCCCTCTTACCCCTATATCTATCTCAATCTTCAGATGACTCGTGGAAACCAAGGAGGGAGCAGCATCGCAGGACCCAATCTGCAGATCTTGCGAATCTCATCAGCGGACCGTGAAGCAAGCAGGGCCGAACGTCAAGCCAATTTAGCAACATTGCAGCAGATCGCCCAAATGGCTCTCAACAACCAAGGACATGGAAATCAGGATCACCATGGATCTAAACTCAAAAACTTTCAGAACACCAATCCCCCAATCTTCAACCAATCTGAAAACCCATTAGATCTTGATGGTGATTCTGAGACCATGGAAAACAACCTAGAGGTTGCAGGAGTTGATGAGAATGAGAAAGTTCTCGCCACTCACTATCGGTGGGAGATGCAAGAGCTTGGTGGAATAGCGTCGCATAACATGAACCAGGGCGGTGATGACACAGGAAGCATTCGAGGTCAAGTTCACCCGCACGCATGAGTCTTGTCAAGGATGAGAGATGAATTCCGTGAACTGAAGCAAGGAAGATTGGGTAGTAGAAATCGTGACAAATTCTTGTCACTTGCCAGATATGCACCGGATGAAATCAACACGGAAGCCAAGAAGAAAGAGAGATTCTCAAACGGACTACATGATGAGATGCAGACTGTCCTCGTCAACATCCGTTTCTAGGATCTTGAAGAGCTAGTCGACTCTGCCATTCAGATGGAAGGGAAGATTAACCAGGCAAACGACAACCGCAAGCGTCGTATGATGCAGATCTGGATCGATAGTCACCAAGTACCGTCCAACTCCTCACGGGATATGCACCAAGGAACAACCGACCCCCAAATTCTCGCCCAGCTACCCCAACCGTGGCAGGAGGAAACAATCACAACTCCGCAGCGCCAACAACTTCAACCGTGCCTCCCAGAGCAACAACAACAACCGCCCCAGGCGGCAGCAATCTTGTACCTATTGAAGTCAAGGACAAGTCCCGGATCACTTGCCGAGTGTGGAGTGAAGGTCACTATTCCAATGAGTGTCCCAAGAAGGCCGCCAATGCCCTGTGAATGCCCCAGCTCAGCAGCGTCGTGTTCAACCAGGCGGAGATTTGCCCCGAAACCCGCACAATCAAGCGGTCGTCTCTTCCACATGAGCGTAGAAGAAGCACGGAAGCACCGGATGTAGTGTTGGGTATGTTTTGTCAACTCAGTTTAGCAAGAGTATTGTTTGGTTACGGAGCATCGCATTCATTTGTCACCGAAGAATTTGTATGCACTAGTAAGATTCGCCCAACCAACTGAAGCATGTCATGATAGTTCAAATCCCGGTTCAACAACAAAAGCTAGAAAAATTTGCAAAGTTGTACCTATCGAATTCATGGGATAGATTTTTATGCCAACCTAATTGTACTTGGAACCAAAGGTTTGGAAGTAGTACTAGGTATGGATGGATGTCAAGGCATAAAGGGACTGATAGGCGTGCTAAGAAAGCCATCACCATGACCAGTAGTTACGGAGTAATCAGAGAACATATCTACGAAACCTTACCCGTCAATTCAAATGCAACAAAAGTGTAGCCACTACCATTGACCAAGTCGAGTAGTCTGTGAATACCCGGCGTAGTCCCGGATGAATTGCCGGTATGCCCCGGATAGGGATATAGAGTTCATTATCGAACTAATCCCGGAACGGACCTATAGCCGAGACCCTATACCATGAACCCCTCGAGTTAGTAGAACTAAAGAAGCGGTTGGATGCCATGTTAGCAACGGCTTGATTCAGCCAAGTGCATCGCCATGGAGATCACCGGTGTTATTCATCGACAAGAAGGATGGAGGCAACCGTGCGTACTACGGACTCTGAAAGTTGAATGATGTCACCATCAAGAACAAGTACCCCTTGCCAAAGATAGAGGATCTATTTGATCAGTTGACTGGAGCTCACGTATTCTCAAAGATTGATCTTAGGGCTAGTTATCACCAACTTAAGATTCGTGCAACGGATATTCCGAAGACCGCCTTTACTACTCGCTATGGTTTATACAAGTATACGGTTATGTCTTTTGGATTAACCAATGCCCCTGCTTATTTCATGAATCTCATGAATAAGATCTTTATGAATTTCCTAGATAAGTTTGTAGTTGTGTTTATCGACGACATCCTTATCTACTCCAAGTCAGAAGAAGAGCATGAGCAACATCTAAGAATCATCCTAGAAACCCTGAGAGAGCATCAGTTATATGCCAAGTTCAACAAGTGTGAGTTTTGGCTGAAAGAAGTAGGATTCCTAGGACATATTGTGTCTGCCGGAGGAGTCTCTGTTGATCCCAGCAAGATCAAAGATGTCGAAGAATGGGAAGCCCCAACCAATCAAACCCAAGTTCGTTCATTTCTTGGATTAGAGGGGTATTACCGCAAATTCGTAGAAGGATTCTCGAGCATAGCCCGACCAATGACCCAATTATTGAAGAAGGACAAGAAGTTTGAATGGACAGACAAGTGTGAAGCCAGTTTCCATGAGCTGAAAAAGAGATTGATATCAGCCCCAATTTTGATCATGCCAGACATCAAGAGGCTGTTTGATGTGTATTGTGATGCATCAAAGATTGGTCTAGGATGTGTATTGATGCAAGAAGGCAAAGTCATCGCGTATCTGTCTCGACAACTGAAGCAGCATGAGCAGAACTATCCAACCCATGATCTTGAGCTAGCAGCGGTGGTTCTAGCGTTGAAGACATGGCGTCATTATTTGATGGGTAATCGTTGTGAGATTTACTCAGATCATAAGAGCTTGAAGTATATCTTCACCCAGAAGGAGTTGAATATGAGGCAAAGAAGATGGATAGAGTTAATCAAGGATTATGACCTTGACATTCACTATCACCCCGGCAAAGCCAATGTGGTAGCGGATGCTCTTAGCAGATTGCCGTGTAGGCTTAACACCATGATCAAAGAGAAGCAACCAAGTTTGTATGAGGAGTTGGATCAGTTCAGGACTGAGTTAGTTAGTAAAGGATTCCTAGCTAGCATTGAACTTCAACCCACTTTGATTAGCCAAATCAAGGAAGCCCAGAAGGGGAATGAAAGTATCGACGGAATCAAACATCGTATTGGTACAGGCAAAGTACCTGGATTCACCGAAGAGCGAAGAAGGTGTCTTGTGGTACAAGGGGCGTATCATGTACCAGATTGATTCGAGTGAAGGAAATTATCATGAAGGAAGCTCATGATACTCTTTATTCTATCCACCCCGGAGGAACAAAGATATATCAGGATTTGAAAGAGCAATTTTGGTGGCACAAGATGAAGAGAGAGATCGGAAGCTACATCGCCAAATGTGACATTTGTCAAAGAGTCAAAGCGAGCATCGAGACTGCAGGATTGTTGCAACCATTGCAGTTCGAGAATGGAAATGGGATTCGTCGGAATGGACTTTATCACCGGTTTACCTACTTCTAGTAGAAATGACTCAATCTGGGTCATAGTTGATAGACTATCCAAGGTAGCCCACTTCATACCGATCAAGACAACCTACCGAGTGCAAAACTAGCGAGCTATGCATTGCTAGAATTGTTAGTCTGCATGGAACCCCAAGACTATCGTGTCGGATCGAGAACTCGGTTTACTTCAAGATTTTGGCGAAAGTTCAGGAAGGTTTAGGAACCAAGTTGAATTTCAGTACCGCTTATCACCCATAAGCAGATGGATAGACTAAGAGGGTCAACCAGATCTTGGAGGATATGCTTAGAGCTTGTGTGTTGGAATACGGATCAAAATGGGAAGGCGCACGCCTTCGCGAAATTCTCATATAACAATAGTTATCAAGCTAGTTTGCAGATGGCACCCTTTGAATTCCTATCTGAAAGAAAGTGTCGTACCCTTTGAATTGGTGCAAGTAGGAGAGAGTCGGATCTTTGGACCCGACATTCCCGAGAAGCGAAGAAAGTTCACAAAGTTCGTGAGCACCTCAAGACCGCCCAATCGAACGGAAGAGCTATCTTGACATGAGAAGGAGAGACCTGACTTTCAATGTCGGAGATTTCGTATATCTCAAGGTTTCACCATTGAAGGGACTTAGCGCTTTATGCGAAGGAAAGTTAGCTCCGGATATATCGGACCTTTCAAGATTACGAACCGAGGAGAAGTATCGTATCAGCTGGAACTGCACTGAAGAGATGTCGACCATCCACAATGTGTTCCATATCGCGTTACCATAAATGCTTGGAAGTGCACGAGAAGGCAGTTTTCAAGAATATCGATCCGAGCGGTGGAAATCAACAATGACCTGACCTATCGGGAAGTCCCCATTCGTATCTTAGAAGAAGCCTACAGAACCACCAGGACCGGGGTATCAAGTTTCTCAAGATTCGGGAGCAACCATACCGAGGAGGAAGCCACTTGGGAGCGAGGATTTCATTAGGACGAGTTCCCAGATCTCTTTAGTTCCTAGTTTTCTTGTAAATCTCGGAATGAGATTTTATTTAAGGGAAGGTTTGTAACATCCCAAAACTTCAATCCAAGTTTATCAAAGATCAAATCATCCAAATTTAGGATTAACAAAACTTTTCCTATTTAAAATGAAAGCATTCATATATGTGTGCATTTAAAATAGGAGTTGTTTGGAATTGCCATAATTGTGTGATACTTTGCTTCTAAAATGTTTCTTAGGTGATTTAAACATCATCTACATCATTCCCAAACTTTTCCTAAAAGAAATCAAATCAAAAAGAATTAAAATAAAGGAATGGTCATTTTGACAAATTTAACTCTCATGCCTACTTTGGCTATTCCTAGTGCTCAATTCTTAACAGAAACAATTCTTGATCTTTGCACCCCTTGCTAGTACACATAATGAGGTACCAAGGCCCACCTTTTGATCTTCTAAAAACATTCTGGAAACTATTTTAAATGACAGTTCAAAATTGAATCTAATGCATATGCATAGATCACCCCTATTTCAAAAACCACGTATTTGAGCTCCATTTTCAAAACCCTTGCAACCAGAGACTCCCTAGCAATAGTGGAGATCACCCAAAAAATTTGAACTCAAAATTCAAAACTTTTTCTCTTGCGGCCATTTCATCAAACAACTTGTGTGCACAAATCTGGCCAAATTTAAAACACTGTTTTGAGCAGTGATCTTGGTCACCATTTGGGCCTAACCTTGTCCCCTTGTTCCCTCAGTACCAGCCCTACCTTTTGCTAGCCCGGCCACACCCTGTGCACACGACCAAATGGTCATGGCCATTAAGGCTGAGCACCTTGGGCACCCCCACCGGCGACATCGCACCACAGCAGCCGCCACCTTCCCTCGCCATGTCTAGGAGGTAGCCAACGCTGCACCGCCCCTCTATGTCCCTTGCCCAAGCCAAGAGCAGCCGTGGACCACCGAGGAGAAGCCGCGCCCAGTGCCACACCATGACCAGCCGCCGCCAGAGCGCGCCCTGTCCCCGCATGCACAAGCCACCCCTCGACCCTAGCCCGCGCCCACCGCTCCGCCTCGACCTAGAGAACACCCAGACACCCCGTTGCCGCCCAAAGCCCCACCACCGCTCGCCACCGTGGACACCGCCCTCTACCTCTCGGCGCCCACCTCACCCGACCACCGCCCCTACGGCGCATTAAAGCGCTAAACACCGAGAGGACCGCCCATCGCCATCCCCAGCCATGCCGCTAGCTCGCCGTAGCCATGTCGCCACCGACCGCCCATCCGCTCGGTCTCACCGTCGAGCCTATAAAAGAGCCCTCCCGGCATCAAAGACTCACACCATTCCACTCCTCACCTCTCGAACCTCAACCACCCCTCGCGGAGCAAGTGGAGCAGCAGCTACGGGAATTGGGCGAGGGCCGCCGCCTCTGGAGAAGAAGGGTGTCGTTGATTCCGGCCACCCCAAGCTCCGCCGCGACCACGCCTCGCCTCGCCGTCGTCTTCCACATCGTTCGCCCGCATCGCCGACCCCGCTGGAGCCCTGCGCCCCGATGAACCCCCACCGAGCCGCTAGGGTTTGAGCTCGCAGTGACCGTCCGTCGTCGCAGCGACCCTCGGTAGTAGATCTAGCCTCTAATCGACGGCTCACGGTATGGCTGCGTTTAGCGTTTAAGTGCCATGACCAGTGGGACCCCCTAAAGCTGAGCCCGTGCGCTTGGCAGTATGCGGCCCATTTCCTTTCCCGCGCAGGACCGTAGATTCAAATCTAGATGTTTCTTTTTAGTTAGAATATAGTTTCTGTCCAGTGTTTCAAAGTTCAATTCTGTGAGTTTGACAAATCCAAATTACATGAAACTAATTTTGTCTGAAAGGTATTGAAATGCTCTATCCAAGACCGTTGGATTTAATTCATTTAGAGTTATAGATTTCTCCTAATAAAAATAAGAAGACAGAAGCTTTTGCAACTTGAAACATTTTTATAAAATCAACCAAGTTAGCTTTTGAGTTGATTCCAACTCTCAAAAATCACCTTTCATCATATCTATCCAAATATGTAATAATATTAAGGGTTACAGACAGTGACTTTGGACTAGTACCAAAATAATGCTATATAGGCATTTCTAGTCACTTTAAATCATTAAATAATAAACTTAAACCAAAGTAATATTGATCCAACCTTTAAATCTCATTCCCACATGTTAGAATATGTGGTGAGGACATGTGTCCACATGATCCCATATTTTGGTGGTGAATATTAAATTTTAGTTAATATTTCAATGAGTAGAAATTACTTTTCCAAAATAAAAAGGTTGAAACTATTGAATTAAAACTTGTGATGTTTGGGATGATAATAGATCATCAATTGTGTAGTTTAGAATACTACTTAGCCTAAGTTAAGTATTGTTTGGTGATTGTGCACTCCCTATGTATTTATAGACGATAGTACCGACCAAGCCTTCGAGGAGGAGGAGTTCTACCAAGAAGAAGAAGAAGAAAACTTCAACCACTGCACCAACCAAGGCAAGCTATTAGTGGCAAGCTAACCCTTGCAAACATGCTTTAGCAAGCTATTAGTGGCAAGCTAAAACTTGCAAAAATGCTTTAGTAAGCTATTGTAGCAAGCTAAAATAAAACTAGGTAGTTTAGTAAAGATGCCTTAAGCATACCTTGATCACACCCCTTTAGCTTACACCAAGTTCTTTAATTACTTTTGAAGGTAGCATAAAGAGTATAAATCTTGACCTAATTAGAATCCCTTAGATGTCATCCTATGGCATGAGATTGATCCCACCTTTCCACCTTAGTGAACACTCTTAACCTAGTGTTTTAGAATAGATCAAACTTGAGTCATTTTAGATGGGAACACTTGGTGAAAATGAGTTATGAAAACCTTGGAATGATGAGTCATTCTATTGAGATGTTTTGACATGTGTTGAGAAACACAATTGGTTTATAATGATGAAAATGATGAGGCCTAAGCCTTAACCCTTTTATAAAACTGATGGTTGGATTCGGATGCGATACCATTCCAAATTTACCGTACAACCACATTACCTGAATTGGGTAAGGCTTAGCTGGAAATTTATATGCATTAGTATTAGTTCCCTCACGGGAGAGGTTTGAGCTGAGGCTACCTCTCAATGTTGTCCACCTATGCAGTGCCCAAGATGAATGATGGTCATGGTTGGGAGGCCATGCTCATAGGAGAGGTGCTTGTACTAGGGTGTGTAAAGGGAAGGTTATGTTTGATTATCTGCATACCAAGTATGATGATTCAGGGTTATCCCCGACAGATGTATCGAATCTTGTGGTGAAAGTGTACCACCTCTGCAGAGTGTCAAACTATTGAATAAGCGTCATGATTATGGACAGTTGGAATGGCCATACTGTTTCGTTGTCAGATGTTTTCTAAATAACTTGAAATGAATGATGAACCCCGACTTGACCACAACAGGGTTGTGTAGATGAAAATAGTTCCCCACTTAGGTGATTCTAGACTTTTATCTTATCTTTTCTTGTTTCAGAACTCAGCTTAGGTTTCAAACTTAACTTGATAGTTATTCTTTCAATTCAGCACTTTAACTTAGAAGTATAACCCTTGCTAGTAGTAGTTTGCGAGTACTTAAAGAGTACTCATGGCTTTTGTCCCTGGCTATTATCATGGCCAGACTATGAAGGAGATTATCAAGATGATGGTCAGCAGGACGGCTATGATAACTAGGACTATCTGCCTTTGTCAGCATTGCCTGTGCCCCTGAAGATGGACCCCACCGGTACGCTATCGTTTATTTCCGCTGCTTGTTGAATTAAAGACTGGATCATGAGATCCTTATTCGTGTAAAACCTTATGTATGGTTTGTAATGGATGATGTACTATGATATCCAATCCGTTATGTCTCGCAAAAATGGTAATCCTGGGATTGCGAGGTATGGCATAACGGGCATCTGGGATTAAAAATCCGGGTGTTGACAAAACCTAACCACAGCTTTAAACTCTGAGACCCTTACATCCTTTGTGCAATGGTTTCCTAACGGGGGTTCAGGTTTCTGTCACTCCGGCAACCCCTACGATTAGTAGCCAGATACACAATGCATTCCCCTAGGCCCATATAGGTGAAGTGTCATGTAGTCGACGTTCACATGACACCACTAGAAGAAGTACACCACAACTTAAATAACAAACTATTGAATCTTTCTCAACACAACTCCACTACTAACAACAAGACCTCTCCCATGTCCTCAAGAACAAAACGAACTACTCACAAGACATCATATGGATCATGATCAGAGATGGAATAATGATGTATAACAATCTGAACATAAATAATAATTCAATGGTTCACTCAATAGCATCAACTACAAAGAGTAATCAACACCGGGAAAGTTTCCCCTATGAACTAATGCAAGATTCAACGCAATTGTTACAGCAATATGGAGATGGTGATGAGGGTGATGATGGTGATGATGGGGGTGGTGATGATGATGATGATCCCGATGAAGTCCGGCCTTGATGGTGGTGTTGATGGCGACGATCTCCCCTCTCCGGGAAGGAATTCCCCCGGCAGAAATCTATCTGCCGGAGAGATCTTTCTCTCTCGGTGTTTTTCCGCCTTGAGGCGGCGGAATCTTCTGTGGTCGCCCCAGTCTTAGGGTTTCGGGAGGTTGATATCGCCCGAGGAGAGGCTGGAGTGGGCGGTGGCCACACCACCTCGGTGACCTAGGGCACTTACGCCGAGGTGGTGTGGGCCCCCTGTGGCCCATCTCCACTCCATCTTCTGGCATCCTTAGTCTTCTGGAAAAATAGGATTTTCCGTATATTTTCTCGGATTTTCTGATCTTCGCGAATTTTGCCTCCAAACAACACCTTTTCATCAGAATCCTGACTACAGCGATCCATGATCCATAAGTCATCAACCATGTAAAAACACATGAAATAACATAAGTATCACCTCTCAATACGAAATATATCAATGAATAATAGTGAATTAAGACATAGAATAGTGGTGCAAAATGGACGTATCAACTCCCCCAAGCTTAGACTTCGCTTGTCCTCAAGCGAAACTGAGCTCAATAAACATGGCCTTAGGTTTATGGAGTGAAGAGTCGATAAAAGAATACGGACAAGAAGCATCACATCCATCAAGTACATAGATCATAATAGAAGACAACTCACTATTATACAACTCAACTTGTAATAAGTAAAGGAAACACAATAAAGATACATAAAGTGAATCATAATTGGTAATGGCAAACTTAGCTCTTGGTCGAAGAATAGTTGATAACTTGCTGGAGTTCACAAATAACTGGTTTTTCAATGGTAGCTTTCAAAGTAGTAAACATCAGGATAAGAGCAATGTGCAAAACAAGGAACATAAGAAACATGAGTGAATAAGTCAACATATGAATGAATGAAACACAACAACTCAAAATACTTGCTGAGATAGAAGGGAGTAGGTTTACTGACTCAACTACAAAGTAAAAGAAAGGCCCTTCAAAGAGGGAAGCAGGGATTGCAAGTCTCATAAAGAGCTCCCAAAAATTATGATACTTACTAGCTTTCAGCTCTCATTGCCCCTATCATAGGCATCTTTAGGTGATTAAGGTTAAAGTGATCAAAAATGAGGATATGCATTGACAAGTTGTAAGTTGAGAATCTCATGTCCCTTGAATACGAGGGCCGCTCCTCATGCTACTCAAGTTTAGTCACCGGTAAGTTCTTGTCATCGTAAGCATATGTGTATCATAGAGAACCGCCAACGGGGTACCCCTTGCCCGATGATTCGGAAGAATCCCCATATCAAAATGACAAGGCAAGAAGACAACAAGCATCTCGGCAATCTTCTTATTTAGCATGGGAATATGGTGGTTTTTTCTCTCTTTCCTCTTTTCATAATATCTCTTTTTTTATTTTTCTCTTTTTTCTCAATATCAGACTCTTTTTTTATAAGAAGAATGCTTCATAGATACTCGTTATGGTTATGCTGAAGGTTTCCACCATGTCAGCATGGATTAGACCAGCGGCCTAGGTGTTTCTCTAACACACATGCTTAACTCCATGGACTTACAAGCTCCCCTTTCATTTCACACCGACGACATCCATAGACAAAAGAACATGATATCAACTTGGTACAAAGTACCAGTGCAATGTTGAAAGCGTTCGCCATGACAACATGGTTCTCCTAATTCACAACTTACAAAGCGCAAGCATATACACAACATAGGTGAGCACAATGGTTCAAGTTTATTAAGTGCAAGAAAGTAAAGTGTGCCATCAAGTTCGTGAGAGCTTTAATCACTAATTTTCACATAACAAGTTTAATTTGGGAGGTAGATAAAACAAGAATTTACTTGGAATAGCAATAACGCTACTAGGTAGGTATGGTGGACACAAATGGCGAAGGTTTTGGTTTAAGGAAGTGGATGCATGAGAAGAATCCTCTCAGTACAGGTTTTTGGCTAGCAAGGCTGGGTAGCAAGTATAAGAGTTGAAGGAAATAAACAAACATACAAGTGATAAAGACAAACATGCAATCTTCCTTGGAAGCAGAAAGATCTTAACTAGAGAATACTAGACTTATTAGCAAATCAAGAAAGAAAGACGATGAAATTATTTTTCTCTAGAGTACTTCTATCTTTTTCATTCAACTCTCAAAAATAGTGTTGCTACTGACCGAGCCAGGTTTGCCAAAACCAACTAAATTAACTCAATGATCCCAGAGTGATACCAATACTAACAACAAGATCAATCATATAACCACGAATTGAAAACTAATATAAGTTATGCCAAAGAGTGAATGATAGAACTTCTCATTAATATTCCATAGAGGCAAATCACACCAAGGGATACATATCTAACGAGAGAGGGGACACTTCCATAATGCAAACCATACTACATAATAACTCCTCTATTCATGATATGACTCTACTAAAAAGGTAAAAAGATAGAAGATAGTGATGTGATACCGCGGCACTCCCCCAAGCTTGGAACAGACCAAGGGGATGCCAAACCTGATGACGAATTACTCCTTCGGTGATGGTGGTATCCTCTCGATGAGCTCTCTAATCAGCTTCCCCAAGTCCTCAATCTCAAAGGTGAGATTACGAATCAGCTGTGAGTTTTGCTCAATGCAGCTCATGATCATGTCGTGTTGAGAATTCCAGCTCTTGCTATTCTTTCCCCACTCTTCCTCCTTGAAGTCTTCTTTTCCTGCATGGCTAGAACGAAGCAAATCCCAATTGGAGGGTAATTTCCCTTTGGGCATATTCTGGTATTGATGCTCATGGATAAGGGTATGGAAAGGATTCTTGGTGCGTGGAGGAAGTGACCAGGGATCTGAACGGTGATGAGGAGGCTTCCCTCCAATGGCTAGATTTGCCACCACTCCAATGCTTGCAATGGTAGTGCTGGTATGTGGATGTTGGCCTTGCTCCTCTTCACCTTCACTCTTGATCTCCTTCCCGGGGTCTTCCTCCATGGGCTCCTTCCCTTTATCCTTGGCGGACACCACTGTGGTTCTAAGCCTTCAAAGAGTATGTCCTGGCAAAAACAGATCAAAACAAAAACACGATGAAAATACGATATACGAACCTCGGGGGATCCGGGGGGTTATATATTACGAAGTTTCGTATCAAAAGGAAGGTACTGGGAGAAAACGAGTCGGAGGCGGAGTCCGAGGTGGACTCACCACCTGGTGGCGCGGCCAGGGGTGGGCCCGCGCCACAGGGTGGTGTGAGCCACCCTGGCTTCATTTCCGTCCCTTTTTCGCTTCGTAACTTTCCTTATTGACTAAAAACTGCAAAAATATAGTTGTATTGTAATTTTGCGGAACTTTTCTTACTAGAACTGTTACCTATTTGAAAATAGACTCTGCAGGTCTCTGAGTTTGGTATCTAGTAGATTCTTTCGGAGTCACCACTTTAATAACATCAATATCTTCATCTTCATACACTTATTACTTGAGTCATAAAACCCTTCTCTTCCTTATTACACCATTGTCTCCACTTGCTGGAAATTTCTTTCACACAAAACTTCACACAATTCTCATTAGCAACATTAGTATAAGTGAAGTGATAAAACCTTTTGAGTCCAACTTCAACTGAAAACCATCAAAACATAAGCTACTATAGCAACTCCTTCTGAAAACCCAAAAAGAATTCAAAAAGGAAATCGAATAAAGAAGCAAATGCAAGATTGGCTAAATTTGTCAAAACAGACCAGCAGGTAAAGATATTTTTTTTAGAAAATCTTCTGTTGCTTAAATCAAAAAGTGCAAAACTAACGAAAGTTAAATAACTACCTGGGGCAGAAGCACAAAAAATTACAGGTCAATCCGACATACAGAGATCTCTCACGAATTTTTATGATGAAGCACAAAAAATCTGTTTCAGGACAGCAACTTCCCCAAATATTACTTCTCTCTTATTAGAGGTTGATCTTGACACAAAAACCAAACAAAACGGATAAGGAGCTGTTATTACCGAAGTAATAACTTCCAAGACTCAAAGAAACAAAAACAAACTGAAAGCAAAAACAAATTGGGTTGTCTCCCATAAAGCTCTTTCTTTATAGCCTTTAAGATGGGCATGATAATTTTGAAGAAGCTCTCATAGGGATATGAATTGAACTGAAAGAGAGCATTAAGAAGAAAACACACACACACATTTAAGTCTAACCCACTTCCTATGCAAGGGAATTTTGTAAACAAACAAGTTGTTGAAACCAGAGGCAACTTGCATAAGAAGGCAAAAGAAGTGCAACATAAAAACTTTCAGCATAAAGCGAGGAAACTTGATATTATTGAGATACATAAGAACACTTTTCCCTCTCTCATAGTAGCTTTCAGTATCATGCATAAACTTAACAACATAGCTATCACAAGGACCATCATAGCAATGATCACTTATTCTAACAGAAAACACGGGAATACTAGCTCTCATAACACTACTATGTGAAACAATATTAGAGGTATCCTTACAAAGGATAGGGTGTCCCTCTTTTTCATATTTAGTAACAAAGTCTTTCACATTTGCTATTATAGGTTCATCAACCATCTGTTTATCAGGTTCAATAGCTTTTCTTGTACTTTCATTAACCATACTAGCTATCATAGAATGTTCCTTTACCTTAACTGGGAAAGCCATTTTCTCAATGTAAGGTTCAGGTAAAACATGATTAGCAGTATAAACTTCAGTATTTCTTGAAGGAACACTCTTAGCAATATCTTTATAAGGTTCATGATACTTATTCCACTTCTTTTTAGGCACTTCAATGTAGGAAGCAAAAGCCTTAAAATAAGAAGCAATAGCTTGAGAGTCTAGACCATAAGCATTTTTAATATTTTGAAAGTCATCAGTTCCCATAAAAGATTCAATGCATTCATAATCATAATTTATACCTGACTTTCTACCTTTGTCATTCTCCCATGCTTCAACATTGTCTTGAATACAGTCTAGAAGATCCCATTTAGCTTCTTCTTCCATGCGAGTGAATGATCCAGCACAACAAGCATCCAATAAATCTTTATCATGCAGAGGGAGCCTTGCATAAAAGTTATTGATAATAATATTGTTGGGGAGCTCATGAATGGGACATTTGAGCATTAGTAACTCCAATCTCCCCCAAGCTTGAGCTGTACTCTCTCCATCAAGAGGCCAAAAGTTGTATATTTGATTCCGATCTTTATGAATCTCACTAGGAGGATAAAACTTTGAATAAAAGAGAGGCACTATTTCCTCCTATTCCAGAGCTTGACCATTCTTCAGCAGCTTATACCAGTCCTCAGCTCTTCCTTTCAGTGATAATGAGAATAACTTCTTCTTAACTTGATCTGTAGTAATACCTGCACACTTGAACAACCCGCATAATTCGTGTATAAAGAGTAAATGATCACCGGGATGGACAGTTCCATCCCCAACATAGTAGTTATCCATAACACGAACAATAATTCTTGTAGGTATTTTGAAAACATCATTCTCAGCAGGTGGTGGCTTATGTACTACCTTAGCAGTGGTAGTAGCATTACCAAATAAGAAACTCAGTGAATTGTCCATAACGAAAATAAAGCAACTAACAGTAGTAAACAATACTCACAGTAGAAGTTTCCTTTACCAGTTCCACTCTCCAATAGCGCTTCACTCCCCGGCAACGGCGCCAGAAAATAGTCTTGATGACCCACACGTATAGGGGGTGTATCACAGTATTTTCTATAAGTAAGAATGTCGAACCCAACGAGGTGCAGAAGGTGCTGGCTAGTGGTATGGATCAGGAATTCTCTGCAAATACTTAGCAAACGGATTTTTAGGGGTGTTTTGATAAAGCAAGTAAATAAAGTACGAGTAAATAAAAGACAGTAGGAATAAATGCAGCAAGTGGCCCAATCCTTTATGCAGCAAAGGACAAGCCGGTTGTATTACTTAAGATGACCAAACGTTCTCGAGGACACATGGGAAGACTATCAAGTGCTTTCGCTTCATATAGTTGATTAATCTTCTTTAGCTTGCTAAGTGTTGTGTGGGTGAACCTGTGCTAATGTACCGCCCCATCCAAGACTAATACATACTTGTGATTATACCCCTTGCAAACATCCGTAAGTACAAGAAAGTAATTAAGGTAGAAACCTAACCACAGCTTTAAACTCTAAGACCCTTACATCCCTTGTGCAATGGTTTCCTAACGGGGGTTCAGGTTTCTGTCACTCCGGCAACCCCTACGATTAGTAGCCAAATACACAATGCATTCCCCTAGGGCCATATAGGTAAAGTGTTATGTAGTCGCCGTTCACATGACACCACTAGAAGAAGTACACCACAACTTAAATAACAATCTATTGAATCTTTCTCAACACAACTCCACTACTAACAACAAGACTTCTCCCATGTCCTCAAGATCAAAACGAACTACTCACAAGACATCATATGTATAACAATCTGAACATAAACAATAATTCAATGGTTCACTCAATAGCATCAACTACAAAGAGTAATCAACACCGGGAAAGTTTCCCCTATGAACTAATGCAAGATTCAACGCAATTGTTACAACAATATGGAGATGGTGATGAGGGTGCTGATGGTGATGATGGTGGTGATGATGATGATGATCCCGATGAAGTCCAGCTTGATGGTGGTGTTGATGGCGACGATCTCCCCTCACCGGGAAGGAATTCCCCCGGTAGAAATCTGTCTGCCGGAGAGATCTTTCTCTCTCGGTGTTTTTCCGCCCCGCAGAGGCGGCGGAATCTTTCTGTGGTCGCCCCCCGAGTCTTAGGGTTTCGGGAGGTTGATATACGCCAGAGGGGAGAGGCTGGAGTGGGCCAGGGTGGCCACACCACCTCCAGGCGCGGCCTAGGGCTGCCCACGCCAGGGGGTGGTGTGGGCCCCCTGTGGCCCATCTCCACTCCATCTTCTGGCATCCTTAGTCTTCTGGAAAAATAGGATTTTCCGTATATTTTCTCGGATTTTCTGATCTTCGCGAATTTTGCCTCCAAACAACACCTTTTCATCAGAATCCTGACTACAGCGATCCATGATCCATAAGTCATCAACCATGTAAAAACACATGAAATAACATAGGTATCACCTCTCAATACGAAATATATCAATGAATAATAGTGAATTAAGACATAGAATAGTGATGCAAAATGGACGTCAATAGTCAGGTACAAAAACAAGCCTAAATATTGTAATTATAAATAAAAAACCAAACAATTGATATTCAGGTACATGTTAAAAATACTTATGATCAAAACCATTCATATACATATGCATCATACCAATCATTAAAAGATCAGAAACAATTCAAGGATTATATATGTAGTGCCATATGAGAATAAATCTAGGGCCTCATAATTTGTTTCAGAGATGGAGTTGGTGAACCAAAGTACCAACAACATAACCTATATTGTTTGTGTGCATTGCTGCCTCAGGTTCACCAACCCATCCCTAAAACACGACACCATCATATGTGTCTCCCTTGAACTCTTTTGGGGCAAATTTCAATCATCAGCCTCGGTGACAAACTAAAATGTAATTCTTATACACTATAAATGCATGGAATAGATAATTCAAATATCATAGTTCTATGAATGTAGAATAAAGATTGTGGCCTCATAAGTTTCTACAGGGATGGCGTAAGCGAACCAAGTAACAATTGCACAGCTTATATTGATCTTGTACATGTCCCTAGGTTTGCTAACTCATCCCTGAAAAAATTTGACACCAATGTGTCTACATCTCTTTAAGGAAAATTTGAATAATTGGCCACAATAAGAAATTGAAATGTAATTGTACAAAACAATATTCAGGGATATACATAGTCAGGTACAAAAACAAGCCTAAATATTGTAATTATAAATAAAAAACCAAACAATTAATCTTCAGGTACATGTTAAAAATACTTATGATCAAAACCATTCATATACATATGCATCATACCAATCATTAAAAGGTCAGAAACAAATCAAGGATCATATATGTAGTTCCATATGAGAATAAATCAAGGGCCTCATAATTTGTTTCAGAGATGGAGTTGGAGAACCAAAGTACCAACAGCACAATCTATATTGTTTGTGTGCATTGCTGCCTCAGGTTCACCAACCCATCCCTAAAGCACGACATCATCATACGTGTCTCCCCTTGAACTCTTTTGGGGAAATTTCAATCATCGGCCTAGGTGAAAAACTAGAATGTAATTCTTATACACTATGAATGCATGGAATAGATAATTCAAATATCATAGTTCTATGAATGTAGAATAAAGATTGCAGCCTCGTAAGTTTCTACAGGGATGGCGTAAGTGAACCAAGTAACAATTGCACATCTTATATTGATCTTGTACATGGCCCCAGGTTCGCTAACTCATCCCTGAAAAAATCTGACACCAATGTGTCTGCCTCTCTTTGGGGAAAATTTGAATCATTGGCCACAATAAGAAATTGAAATGTAATCGTACAAAACAATATTCAGGGATATACATATGCATTATACAACACATTCATAGATCAGAAACAATACAAAGATTATATATATAGGTTCCATATGAGAAAAAAATTAGGGCCTCATTTTTTTCAGCGATGGAGTCGGAGAACCAAAATACCAACAGCACAACCTATATTGTTTATGTGCATTGCTGCCTCAGGTTCCCTAACCATCCCTAAGAAAACGACACCATCAGATGCCCTTGCACTATTTTGGGGCAAAATTGAATCATTGGGCTCAATAAGGAATAGAAATGTAATGTTATAGGCATGTTGTGTATCAAAATCAACACTCAACTAGCAAACTCAACTAGATAGCAGATGAGCAGATTGGGGTTTTGTGACTAGACGGATTGGGGTTTTGTGACTAGATGGCAGATGCATCAATCGACCGATCGAACCATATATATACTACCCTACTTCAAGAGCAAAAGAATATGTACACGATTGAGCAAATCCTATGTATGAAAAGTGAAATCTGCGGCTGCGACTAAAGAAGCTAGCAATATAGTACCTCGGACTCCTCATCTGGGACCTCCTCCTCGGACTCGTCATTCTCCGTGATTGCATCGAAGATTTCTTGTACGGCGATGGGGTCATTGATGTAGAGCACCGGATTGCCTCCGCCTTCCCCCCATCCAGATCTGCCGCTGGCACCACGACGTTGTCGGCCACGATGTTGTCGGCCACCTGCTGCTCGGCGGCGATGGCTACTGGCTAGACGGATGAGCTCGCACCCTCGACGGCGTGGCGATGAGCGGCGTTCGTGCTCGGAGAAGACGCCTCCGCCTGCTTGGTGATGACCGAGCCATCTGCTGCTGCGCCTTCAACTGGCTTCACCTCCGGCTTGTTTCCACGCGTACGCTTCATGGCGCACCAAGGGAAGGAGGTAGTGCAAGCAAGGGAGCTTCGACGTGCGCGATAGGTGCAGATTGGGGTCTTGGGACTAGACAGAATGGGGGGAAATGACACGAGCACATGGAAGAAGAAGGTCGAGGGGGGTTATAAACACCGGACCGTTCATAGTCCTCGAGTGGACACGTGTGGTGGGCAGGGGGCTACCACGATCTCCACATTTTTTTTGGGTTCCCTTTTTTTTGAAACAGCCACGATCTCCACTTTAGAGCTGCATTGAAAATACGCTCATGGCAGACCTCGATTCCACTGCATGCAAGTGGCACGGAACCAATTTCTAGCAACGTTAGATCTACTCGAGGAGGCCCTTGACTCATGGAAGTTACTAGCGGTAGGGCCTAGTTGGAAGTGAGATTGAGAGCGGTGCTTAAAATGGGAAATGTCTTATTAAAATCAAGTGGCAATAAATTGCAGCGTCCCATCGACAACCGTGCACTCGATGACCCTCTTGCCCTGTGCATGTGTTGTAGTAGCAGTAGTAGCCTTTGTAGACTAGATTAAACGTGACATGACCACTCGTCGACGTTTTCCATGGATGGCATCATGTTCCTTCTTGTAGAGGGAAACGTCAAGATGGGGCCTCATCAAGATGGTAGCTCGGTAACTGGTAGTTTGAAAGAGTACCCTTTTCCTCTCTTGCTAAACATATATGTTTCATTTTGCCCAAATTGGTAGCAAATCTAGAGAAGATTCTCACTTTGATAATTCGTTCCCTTTTGGACCTCTTTTTGCCTCCGACCAGGTAGCAAATCCAGTGCAGCAAATCACACCAGGCAGAATACATTCATTCAGAAAACAAAACAAATGTAGATATAGCTGTGCGTAGCTAAATAGGATATAGCGACAGAAAGTAGGTTGCTTAACGAGGTTCGATGCATTCAGCCAAAAATAGGATGCAAGCAAAATATAGAAAATCAAAAGAAGCTGCTTAGCAGTAGCAGCCGCCGCAACAGCAAATACATTCAAGGACACATCCAACCCGTCCTTCATGCACTCGCGCCTCCGCCTCCTCCCTCTGGCACTTCCTCCACTTCTTGCTGCCCAGTCCCTTGATCTTGGGGGCCTTGGGCCTGATTGGAGGCATGCGACCCTCTTTGATGGCCACCAGCTGGAGGTTTCAGAGGTGAATGCCGAGAGCTCGGTGTTCAACGATGTAGGCGTTGATGTTCACGATCTCGCGCTCGCCGCCTTTGTGGATGCCGGAGCCCGGGGCCTCTGCATGCTTCAGTAAGGAGTTGAAGTCGGTGCCGATGAGACTCACCCAGTGAGAAGCGCTTAGGCCGCCTGAAGAAGTCGTCGTCTTGGGCTGCCCATGACCTCCTCAGCACCTGACAAGTCTTGGTGTGCATGGACTCGTCATCGCTGCAGACGTCGCTGCCGGAAACCTATTGGAAGAAAAGGAAAATGGGGGAGTAGATGATGTAAGAAGATCGAGCAATCGAAATGCGAACAAGCGAATCCTAATAAACCAAGATCTAGCATCCAACGATGGGAACGGTAGAAGAACCAGGGGAGGGGAGCAAACCCTAGTTACCTCCGACCATGGGTCGTCGATGCCGGTGTCATAGGGGTTCAGCGGAGCGATGTACTTATCTGGATCGTAGGTGCCCAAGAAGTGCTTGATCTGCTTGTGACCGGCAGGGGCCTCCTCGCCGGCGGGGGGCTCCTCTTCGGCGGCTCCGTCGGTAGTGGGGGCAGGGGCCTGGACGGGAACGGCGGCTGTCATCGATGCCTCGACTGGGGCCTGGACGAGGACGGTGGCTGCTTTCAACACGTCGAGGGGGACTATCAAGGAGACGGGGGCCTCGTCGACGGCTATGTCGGTAGCAGGGACGGGGGCCTAGACGGGAACGGCGGCTGCCATCGATGGCTCGACTAGGGCCTGGACAGGGACCACGGCTGCTTTCAACGCGTCGAGGGGGACCGGCGAGGAGCCGGTGGCCTCGGAGGCGATGATGGCCACCGTATCCTCCTCCGCCATCGCCGGCACGGACGGGGTATTCTCGGGAGTTTGCATATGCTGGTGGGACAGTGGAGAGGGTTGCGTGGGGTGAGTGAGTGAGAGTGAGAGTGGGTGTGCAGAGAGGGGCTCTATAGTTAAGGAGGATGGAAGCAAGGCATGTTTCGTTGCACCACCGTGCAACGCGCCGATCTCTTCCTGCCGTGCACTGCTGACACGCCGCGACACGTCATGTTTTTTCCCAGGCCATGCATGGCAATTCTGTATTGAGCCGCATGCAAAGGGCACACACACAATTTCTATGTACGAAGTTTTACACGGCCCTAAAATTGGCAATAGTTAAAATTGGAAATGTAGAGGGGAAGGTAGGTGGCTGTACGGCGAGATTTGTGGGGTTGTGCTAGATCGGGAAGAGGGATGTGTTGATAGCTACGAGTGACTCGATGAAGGTGGAGACGTTAGGTCTCGTCGAGCTCAGCTCTTCGGCCTTCGGCTAGTGCGTGCAAGCTTCTTATGGTGGGGCCCAGTTGGAAGTGAGATTGAGAGCCGCTGCGTAAAAAATGGGATATGTCTTATTAAATTCAAGTGGCAATAAATTGCAGCTGTCCATCAACGACCATGCACTCGATGACGCATGTGTTGTGGCGTAGTAGTAGCATTGGTAGGCTTTTCATACTTGATTAAACATGACATGACCGTTCTACGATGTTTTCCATGGATCGCATCGTGTTCCTTCTTGTAGAAGTCTCGCTTAGGGACATGTCTGGGCTGTCTCACGTTGTACTGTGAAGGGCACGACGTGTGCAACGATCATCATTGGATCGCATAGAATCAACGGTTGGTGCGCACGATCCACGTGACAACTGCGACAACCAATCAGGAAGTAGCAGACGTGGTGAGCACATGTTTGGGCTTCTACGAAAGATAGAGAGAGGCGGCAAAACTGAGTAGTATCAAAAAACCAAGGGCAAAACTGAGTAGTATAAAAATGGAAAGTGAGTGTCTTGTACAATGAAATACATCATGGCATACATCAAATTATGCCAAGATAGATCCACTAGAGTTCATTGGATGTGTGTTCTTCTCATAAACCACATGGACCCACTAGAGTTCATTGCATGTGTGTTATTGTCATAAACCACATGGATCCACTGGTGTCATTACACGTGTGTTCTTTTCATAAACCACATGTTGATCCACCAATGTCATTGGTTGTATGTTCTTCTCACAAACCACACATGGATCCACCAGTGTCATTGCATGTGTGTTCTTTTCATGAACCACAGCTAGAGTCATTGCATGTGTGTTCTTCTCACAAACCACATAAGGATACACTAGTGCCATTGCATGTGTGTTCTTCTCATGAACCACAGCCAGTGTCATTGCATGTCTGTTCTTCTCACAAACCACATAAAGATCCACCAGTGTCATTGGATGTGTGTTCTTTTCATGAACCACACCCAGTGTCATTGGATGTGTGTTCTTCTCATAAACCACACATGGATCCACCAGTGTCATTGCATGTGTGTTCTTTTCATGAACCACAGCTAGAGTCATTGCATGTCTGTTCTTCTCACAAACCACATATGGATCCACTAGTGTCATTGGATGTGTGTTCTTTTCATGAACCACAGCCAGAGTCATTGCATGTGTGTTCTTCTCACAAATCACACATGGATCCATCTAGTATCATTGGATGTGTGTTCTTTTCATGAACCACACCTAGTGTCATTGGATGTGTGTTCTTCTCATGAACCACACATGGATCCACCAGTGTCAATGCATGTGTTTTCTTTTCATGAACCACATCCAGTGTCATTGGATGTGTGTTCTTTTCACAAACCACATAAGGATCCACCAATGTCATTGCATGTTTGTTCTTTTCATGAACCACAGCTAGAGTCATTGCATGTGTGTTCTTCTCACAAACCACATAAGGATCCACCACTGTCATTGGATGTGTGTTCTTTTCATGAACCACACCCAGTGTCATTGGATGTGTGTTCTTCTCACAAACCACATAAGGATCCACCAGTGTCATTGCATGTCTATTATTTTCATGAAACACAACTAGAGTCATTGCATGTGTGTTCTTCTCACAAACCACATAAGGATCCATCAGTGTCATTGGATGTGTGTTCTTTTCATGAACCACACCCAGTGTCATTGCATGTGTGTTCTTCTCATAAACCACATATGGATCCACCATTGTCATTGCATGTGTGTTCTTCTCATGAACCACATCTAGAGTCATTGCATGTCTGTTATTCTCACAAACCACATAAGGATAGACCGGTGTCATTGCATGTGTTTTCTTTTCATGAACCACACCCAGTGTCATTGCATGTGTGTTCCTCTCACAAACCACACATGGATCAACCAGTGTCAGTGCATGTGTGTTCTTCTCATGAACAACACCCAGAGTCATTGCATGTCTGTTCTTCTTATAAACCACATAAGGATCCACCAGTGTCATTGGATGTGTGTTCTTTTCATGAACCACACCCAGTGTCATTGGATGTGTGTTCTTCTCACAAACCACATATGGATCCACCAGTGTCATTGCATGCGTGTTCTTTTCATGAACCACACCCAGTGTCATTGCATGTCTGTTCCTCTCATAAACCGCACATGGATCCACTAGTGCCATTGCATGTGTGTTCTTCTCATGAACCACAGCTAGAGTCATTGCATGTCTACTATTCTCACAAACCACATAAGGATACACCAGTGTCATTGCATGTGTGTTCTTCTCATGAACCACACCTAGTGTTGTTGCATGTGTGTTCCTCTCACAATGTACACATGGATCCACCAGTGTCATTGGATGTGTGTTCTTCTCATGAACCACATCTAGAGTCATTGCATGTGTGTTCTTCTCACAAACCACATAAGGATACACCAGTGTCATTGCATGTGTATTCTTCTCATGAACCACAGCTAGAGTCATGGGATGTGTGTTATTTTCATGAACCATATAAGGATCCACCAGTGTCATTGCATGTGTGTTCTTCTCACAAACCACACATTGATCCACTAGTTTCATTGCATGTTTCCTCTTTTCATTAACCACAGTTAGATTCATTGCATGTTTGTTGTTTTCACAAACCACATATCACCAGTGTCATTGCATGTGTGTTCTTCTCATGAACCACACAAGGATCCACCCAGTGTGATTGCATGTCTGTTCTTTTCACAAACCACATATGGATCCACAAGTGTCATTGCAGGTGTGTTCTTTTCACAAACCACATATCACTAGTGTCAGTGCATTTGTGTTCTTCTCACAAACCACATAAGGATCCACTAGTGTCATTGGATGTGTGTTCTTTTTACAAACTACATAAGGATCCACCAGTGTCATTGGATGTGTGTTCTTTTCATGAAGCACACCCAGTGTCATTACATGTCTGTTCCTCTCACAAACCACACATGGATCCAGCAGTTTCATCGCATGTGTGTTCTTCTCATGAACCATAGCTAGAGTCATTGCATGTGTGTTCTTTTCACAAACCACTGCTACAGTCATTGCATGTGTGTTCTTCTCACAAACCACATAAGGATACACCAGTGTTATTGCATGTGTGTTCTTCTCATGAACCACAGCTAGAGTCATTGGATGTGTGTTATTCTCACAAACCACATAAGGATACAACAGTGTCATTGCATGTGTGTTCTTTTCATGAACCACACCCAGTGTCATTGGATGCGTGTTCTTCTCACAAACCACACATGGATCCACCAGTGTCATTGCATGTATGTTCTTCTCATGAACCACAACCATAGTCATTTCATGTCTGTTATTCTCACAAACCACATCAGGATCCACCAGTGTCATTGGATGTGTGTTCTTTTCACAAACCGCAACTAGAGTCATTGCATGTGTGTTCTTCCCACAAACCACATAAGAATCCACCGGTATCATTGCATGTCTGTTCTTTTCATGAACCACAGCCAGTGTCATTGCATGTCTGTTCCTCTCACAAACCACACATGGATCCACCAATGTCATTGCATGTGTGTTCTTCTCATGAACTACAGCTAGAGTCATTGCATGTGTGTTCTTTTCATTAACCACACCCAGTGTCATTGCATGTGTGTTCCTCTCACAGACCACACGTGGATCAACCAGTGTCAGTGCATGTGTTTTATTCTCATGAACAACACCCAGAGTCATTGCATGTCTGTTCTTCTCATAAACCACATAAGGATCCACCAGTGTCATTGGATGTGTGTTCTTTTCATGAAGCACACCAAGTGTCATTGGATGTGTGTTCTTCTCACAAACCACACATGGATCCACCAGTGTCATTGCATGTGTGTTCTTCTCATGAACCACACATGGATCCACCAAGTGTGATTGCATGTCTGTTCTTTTCACAAACCACATATGGATCCACCAGTGTCATTGCATGCGTGTTCTTTTCATGAACCACACCCAGTGTCATTGCATGTCTGTTCCTCTCATAAACCGCACATGGATCCACTAGTGCCATTGCATGTGTGTTCTTCTCATGAACCACAGCTAGAGTCATTGCATGTCTACTATTCTCACAAACCACATAAGGATACACCAGTGTCATTGCATGTGTGTTCTTCTCATGAACCACACCTAGTGTTGTTGCATGTGTGTTCCTCTCACAGTGTACACATGGATCCACCAGTGTCATTGGATGTGTGTTCTTCTCATGAACCACATCTAGAGTCATTGCATGTGTGTTCTTCTCACAAACCACATAAGGATACACCAGTGTCATTGCATGTGTATTCTTCTCATGAACCACAGCTAGAGTCATGGGATGTGTGTTATTTTCATGAACCATAGAAGGATCCACCAGTGTCATTGCATGTGTGTTCTTCTCACAAACCACACATGGATCCACTAATGTCATTGCATGTTTGCTCTTTTCATTAACCACAGTTAGATTCATTGCATGTTTGTTGTTTTCACAAACCACATATCACCAGTGTCATTGCATGTGTGTTCTTCTCATGAACCACACAAGGATCCACCCAGTGTGATTGCATGTCTGTTCTTTTCACAAACCACATATGGATCCACAAGTGTCATTGCAGGTGTGTTCTTTTCACAAACCACATATCACTAGTGTCAGTGCATTTGTGTTCTTCTCACAAACCACATAAGGATCCACTAGTGTCATTGGATGTGTGTTCTTTTTACAAACCACATAAGGATCCACCAGTGTCATTGGATGTGTGTTCTTTTCATGAAGCACACCCAGTGTCATTACATGTCTGTTCCTCTCACAAACCACACATGGATCCAGCAGTGTCATCGCATGTGTGTTCTTCTCATGAACCATAGCTAGAGTCATTGCATCTGTGTTCTTTTCACAAACCACTGCTACAGTCATTGCATGTGTGTTCTTCTCACAAACCACATAAGGATACACCAGTGTTATTGCATGTGTGTTCTTCTCATGAACCACAGCTAGAGTCATTGGATGTGTGTTATTCTCACAAACCACATAAGGACACACCAGTGTCATTGCATGTGTGTTCTTTTCATGAACCACACCCAGTGTCATTGGATGTGTGTTCTTCTCACAAACCACACATGGATCCACTAGTGTCATTGCATGTGTGTTCTTCTCATGAACCACAACCATAGTCATTGCATGTCTGTTATTCTCACAAACCACATCAGGATCCACCAGTGTCATTGGATGTGTGTTCTTTTCACAAACCGCAGCTAGAGTCATTGCATGTGTGTTCTTCCCACAAACCACATAAGAATCCACCGGTATCATTGCATGTCTGTTCTTTTCATGAACCACAGCTAGTGTCATTGCATGTCTGTTCCTCTCACAAACCACACATGGATCCACCAGTGTCATTGCATGTGTGTTCTTCTCATGAACTACAGCTAGAGTTATTGCATGTGTGTTCTTTTCCCAAACCACATAAGGTTACACCAGTGTCATTGCATGTGTGTTCTTCTCATGAACCACAGCTAGAGTTATTGCATGTCTGTTATTCTCACAAACCACATAAGGATACACCAGTGTCATTGCATGTGTGTTCTTTTCGTGAACCACACCCAGTGTCATTGGATATGCGTTCTTCTGACAAACCACACATGGATCCACTAGTGTCATTGCATGTCTGCTCTTCTCATTAACCACAGCCAAAGTCATTGCATGTCTGTTCTTCTCAGAGACCAAATAAGGATCCACCAGTGTCATTGCATGTGTATTCTTTTCATGAACCACACCCAGTGTCATTGCATGTGTGTTCTTCTCACAAACCACACATGGATCCACCGGTATCATTGCATGTATGTTCTTTTCATGAACCACAACCAGTGTCATTGCATGGGTGTTCTTTTCACAAACCACACATGGATCCAATGGTGTCATTGCATGTCTATTCTTTTCATTAACCACAGTTAGAGTCATTGCATGTGTGTTCTTTTCACAAACCACATCTAGAGTCATTGCATGTGTGTTCTTCTCACACCCCACATAAGGATACACCAGTGTCATTGGATGTGTGTTCTTCTCATGAACCACAACTAGAGTCATTGCACGTCTGTTCTTCTCACAAACCACATAAGGATACACAAATGTCATTGCATGTGTGTTCTTTTCATTAACCACACGCAGTGTCATTGCACGTGTGTTCCTCTCACAGACCACACATGGATCAACCAGTGTCAGTGCATGTGTGTTATTCTCATGAACAACACCCAGAGTCATTGCATGTCTGTTCTTCTCATAAACCACATAAGGATCCTCCAGTGTCATTGGATGTGTGTTCTTTTCATGAACCACACCCAGTGTCATTGGATGTGTGTTCTTCTCACAAACCACACATGGATCCACCAGTGTCATTGCATGTGTGTTCTTCTCATGAACCACACATGGATCCACCAATTGTGATTGCATGTCTGTTCTTTTCACAAACCACATATGGATCCGACAGTGTCATTGCATGTGTGTTCTTTTCATGAACCACACCCAGTGTCATTGCATGTATGTTCCTCTCATAAACCACACATGGATCCACAAGTGTCATTGCATGTGTGTTATTCTCATGAACCACAGCTAGAGTCATTGCATGTCTACTATTCTCACAAACCACATAAGGATACATCAGTGTCATTGGATGTGTGTTCTTTTCATGAAGCACACCAAGTGTGGTTGGATGTGTGTTCTTCTCACAGTGTACACATGGATCCACCAGTGTCATTGGATGTGTGTTCTTCTCATAAACCACACATGGATCCACCAATTGTGATTGCATGTCTGTTCTTTTCACAAACCACATATGGATCCAGCGGTGTCATTGCATGTGTGTTCTTTTCATGAACCACACCCAGTGTCATTGCATGTATGTTCCTCTCATAAACCACACATGGATCCACAAGTGTCATTGCATGTGTGTTCTTCTCATGAACCACAGCTAGAGTCATTGCATGTCTACTATTCTCACAAACCACATAAGGATACACAAGTGTCATTGCATGTGTGTTCTTCTCATGAACCACACCTAGTGTTGTTGCATGTGTGTTCCTCTCACAGTGTACACATGGATCCACCAGTGTCATTGGATGTGTGTTCTTATCATGAAGCACATGTACAGTCATTGCATGTGTGTTCTTCTCACATACCATATAAGGATACACCAGTGTCATTGGATGTGTGTTCTTTTTATGAACCACACCCAGTGTCATTGGATGTGTGTTCTTCTCACAAACCACATAAGGATCCACCAGTGTCATTGCATGTCTATTATTTTCATGAACCACAACTAGAGTCATTGCATGTGTGTTCTTCTCACAAACCACATAAGGATCCATCAGTGTCATTGGATGTGTGTTCTTTTCATGAACCACACCCAGTGTCATTGCATGTGTGTTCTTCTCATAAACCACATATGGATCCACCATTGTCATTGCATGTGTGTTCTTCTCATGAACCACATCTAGAGTCATTGCATGTCTGTTATTCTCACAAACCACATAAGGATACACCAGTGTCATTGCATGTGTTTTCTTTTCATGAACCACACCCAGTGTCATTGCATGTGTGTTCCTGTCACAAACCACACATGGATCAACCAATGTTAGGGCATGTGTGTTCTTATCATGAACAACACCCAGAGTCATTGTATGTCTGTTCTTCTCATAAACCACATAAGGATCCACCAGCATCATTGGATGTGTGTTCTTTTCATGAACCACACCCAGTGTCATTGGATGTGTGTTCTTCTCACAAACCACACATGGATCCACCAGTGTCATTGCATGTGTGTTCTTCTCATGAACCACACATGGATCCACCAAGTGTGATTGCATGTCTGTTCTTTTCACAAACCACATATGGATCCACCAGTGTCATTGCATGCGTGTTTTTTTCATGAACCACACCCAGTGTCATTGCATGTATGTTCCTCTCATAAACCACACATGGATCCACTAGTGTCATTGCATGTGTGTTCTTCTCATCAACCACAGCTAGAGTCATTGCATGTCTACTATTCTCACAAACCACATAAGGATACACCTGTGTCATTGCATGTGTGTTCTTCTCATGAACCACACCTATTGTTGTTGCATGTGTGTTCCTCTCACAGTGTACACATGGATCCACCAGTGTCATTGGATGTGTGTTCTTCTCATGAACCACATCTAGAGTCATTGCATGTGTGTTCTTCTCACAAACCACATAAGGATACACCAGTGTCATTGCATGTGTATTCTTCTCATGAACCACAGCTAGAGTCATGGGATGTGTGTTATTTTCATGAACCATATAAGGATCCACCAGTGTCATTGCATGTGTGTTCTTCTCACAAACCACACATTGATCCACTAGTGTCATTGCATGTTTGCTCTTTTCATTAACCACAGTTAGATTCATTGCATGTTTGTTGTTTTCACAAACCACATATCACCAGTGTCATTGCATGTGTGTTCTTCTCATGAACCACACAAGGATCCACCCAGTGTGATTGCATGTCTGTTCTTTTCACAAACCACATATGGATCCACAAGTGTCATTGCAGGTGTGTTCTTTTCACAAACCACATATCACTAGTGTCAGTGCATTTGTGTTCTTCTCACAAACCACATAAGGATCCACTAGTGTCATTGGATGTGTGTTCTTTTTTACAAACCACATAAGGATCCACCAGTGTCATTGCATGTGTGTTCTTTTCATGAAGCACACCCAGTGTCATTGCATGTCTGTTCCTCTCACAAACCACACATGGATCCACCAGTGTCATCGCATGTGTGTTCTTCTCATGAACCATAGCTAGAGTCATTGCATGTCTGTTCTTTTCACAAACCACTGCTACAGTCATTGCATGTGTGTGCTTCTCACAAACCACGTAAGGATACACATGTGTTATTGCATGTGTGTTCTTCTCATGAACCATAGCTAGAGTCATTGCATGTCTGTTATTCTCACAAACCACATAAGGATACACCAGTGTCATTGCATGTGTGTTCTTTTCATGAACCACACCCAGTGTCATTGGATGTCTGTTCTTCTCACAAACCACATAAGGATACACCAATGTCATTGCATGTGTGTTCTTTTCATTAACCACACCCAGTGTCATTGCATGTGTGTTCCTCTCACAGACCACACATGGATCAACCAGTGTCAGTGCATGTGTGTTCTTCTCATGAACAACACCCAGAGTCATTGCATGTCTGTTCTTCTCATAAACCACATAAGGATCCACCAGTGTCATTGGATGTGTGTTCTTTTCATGAACCACACCCAGTGTCATTGGATGTGTGTTCTTCTCACAAACCACACATGGATCCACCAGTGTCATTGCATGTGTGTGTAGGGGTTCGTAGCATGGAAAACAAAAATTTTCTATCGCATACAAACAAACAAGCCAAGATCTATCTACTAGATTGTAGCAACGAGTCGATAGAGGAACTCACCCTCGAAGATTCCAAAGCGGTTAACGAGGCGATTCGTGGGTGATGTAGTCGTACTCTTTCCGATCTCAAGATCGCGTGAGCGATCCTTCCAGCGCCACGTTCGGCGCTCCATGATCGGTCACGTTGATTTTCGACGAAGACCTTCCTCTCCCTTGTTCCAGCAGCGGAGGTTGTAGCACTCTCCTCGCGATTCCAAAGACAACTGTGGCGTGGTACCGGAAGTAGAGGGAGATCATGAGGCTTCGCCTTAAGCCGGTGCGAGTATGGTGGAGCTTATGAGAGAGGCTATTAGTGGTCTAGTAATTAGACACACCAATTAGAAGGCTCTAAACCAATTAGAAGGCTCTAAACCGCTGGCTAAAGCAATTAGAAGCTCTAAACCAAAACGGCTCTAAACCGGAGATTAGAGGTAGGAACTTGTGTGTCCTAGGAGGGGAGCCCTGCCCCTCCTTATATAGGTGGGAGAGCCGGCCAAGGGGAGGAGAGTCCCTCCCCAAGTCGGCTTGGTGGGGCGCCGGCCAAGGGAGGAACCCTCCTCCAATTCGGCCTCCACCAATCCTCCTCTTTTCCCACTTCCCAAAATTGCCGTTTGACTTTCAAACTAGCCGTTTGACTTTTCAATTTAGGATTTAAATAAACCCTTTATTTTGGACAGCAAGAACACCTAGTACATGATGCAATCATTCCAACTTACAATGACACATTCATGTACCCTTCCCCGGAGCGGACATTGGAACCTTCTAGAACATTCGATGAAAACAAGAACCATTCCCCAACTCAAACGGGACTTTCCTTATATGAATCTTATTCTCCGGACCATTCCGGATCTCCTCGTGATATCCGGATCCCATCCGAGACTCGAACAACATTCGGTCTCTTTCTCATAATACCATAACTACTCAAACAACGTCGAATCCTTAAGTGTGTCTCCCTACGGTTCGTGAATTATGCGGACATGATCGAGACACTTCTCCGAACAATAACCAATAGAGGAATCTGGAAATTCATATGGCTCCCACATATTTCTACGATTACTTTGCGATCGAATGAACCACTTACATACGATACCAATTTCCCTTTGTCTCACGATAGTTTACTTATCCGAGGTTATGATCGTGGGTATCTCGCATACCTAGTTCAACCGTTCTTGATAAGTACTCTTTTCTCGTTCCCGTGATATGTGATCCCTTGTGAGCCAGTCACATGCTTGCAAGCTAATTGGATGACATTTCACCGAGAGGGCCCAGAGTATATCTATCCGTCATATGGATGGACAAATCCCACTCTTGATCCATGTGTTTCAACCAATACTTTCCGAACACTCAATGCCACTTTTATAGCCACCCTGTTACGGTGTGGTGTTTGATGACATCAAAGCATCCATCCGGTAAAGGTGATATGCATGATCTCATGGTCGAAGGAATTAGGTTACTATGTATCAGAAAGCATATAGCAATTGAACTATTGAAATGACTTGATCTTTATGCTATGCTTATCTATAGGAGTATGTCCATCACATCATTCTCCTAATGATATGACCCTGTTGTTAATAACATCTCTATGTTCATGATCAGGAAACCATGATCATATATATTAACCAACAAGCTAGTTTAACAAGAGGCTTTACTAGGGACTCTTATTTTAGTTTACAAATCACACAAGTATTAATGTTTCCTGTTAATACAATTATAGCATGGTATGTAAACATTTATCATAAATATGAAGATATGATAATAACCACTTTATTATTGCCTCTTGGGCATATCTCCAACAGTCTCCCACTTGCACTAGAGTCAATAATCTAGTTTCAAACCTTTGTGTATTCAACACCTATGGCTTTCCGGTGTTGTATGTACACGATTGCTAGTGGTTAACTGATCTTCTGGATCTGACACTTCCAGGTCCGTGTGTAATTGCATGTCTTTGCGTCTCTACGCATCACTCATTCTCTAATGAGATGGATTTGTATGATTTGGTCTTTCGGTGTGACCTTTAGTTCTTTGGGGTTAAAACATGTTGATAATATTGTCGCACAATATATCTTCATAGTATTATCCCGCTGTGAACTACACCTAGTTTGATAACAAACTACTTGACACAAATGCCCTCTTTTGCTGCTATAATAGCAGTCATATACTTAGCCTTTTGTTGAAGTATCTGTCACAATGTCTTAACTTTGGAACTCATCCAAATCCATTATGGAACTCACTTTCCATTATATTGTGCCACCCTTAGTTTAGATTGAGATAAACTTTAATTTGTACTCTGTGATAAAACTAGTATCAATGTAGTACTTTTACAATGAACTAATCATCTATTTGTCACTTCTACAAATAATATACTCTTAGTTCTTCCAAAAGATCATAAGAATATCCTTACTATCGTCCAATGATCATCTTATGAATCATTCTGGTATATACTCATAATATTTATAGCATAGGACATATCTGGATTTGTACATATCACAGTATGATTGATATAAATACTCTTTGTGATTTCATACATCAAGTATCAATCTATACTTGAATCTTTGTTTCACTTACCAAGTGCCAATACACTTGAATATATCATCAACATTGAACTCTTTCAATCCTTTACGTGCAACAAGAACCTTTCTTGTAGTTTCTATATTGAATTCATTCAATATCTCGTCTATGTATACGGCACAACCATATTAGCGTCTATTGATGCCAAATATTTGGGTTTTGCCTAAGTCTTTCATCGGGATGAAATTCTTAATATGTGTTAATAAAAGATACATTATTTCCAATCAACAATATGTCTTCCACATAATGTATTAGAAACATGTCTTAGCGCTCCCACTTAATTTCTTGCAAATGCAAGTATCTTCATTGTCTCCGATGAAATTAAACTCTTTTAACAGTTTCATCATAGTGAAGATTCCAACTCCGCTTACTTCAACCATTGAAGTTTGCATATGCATTTAACATCCTTTGAATTAACAAAACCCTTTGGACCGTGTCATGCACCGTCCTAGGTAACCATTCTATTAGAAGAACTTGTTTTGTGTATTCTACTACAAAATTATATGTAGTGGTTGCTACATTAATCCGTCTAGACTAAATATAAGCTATGAAAGATCAGATCTTGTCATAGTCAACTTTGAACACTGTTGTGAATTCTTTCCCAACATGTCGACTATTTCATAGATGTCAAACATCCATGTCTACTTCTTTATAGATCCAAACACAACTGTAAGGTCTTACACCTTTCTCGAGGGTCCTTCAAGTTCAAAACTTGATTTCTCGTGTATGGAACTATCACGGATTTATGGCTTCAAGCCATTAGGCGAGTCAAGGCCCATCATTGCTTCTTTGCATGTAGTAGGTTCATTATTCTCAAATAATGATTCAACCCTCAAATCTTGGTATTTGATTGTTCATCGACCTACTTGTTTCAATAGGAACTTGGATCTCCGTGACCACAACCTTTGAGTCACGTGAGCCATGAGTTTTGTTGCCTCGGAACACTTTTTTGACGGCAACTCTGCACATATAGCTAAGGTTCCTTTAACCTTATCAAAGTTCTATTGTCCTCCACTTCACTTTTCACGAAAATTCCTTCTCAAAGAAACTTGGCGTTCTAAGCGACAAACACTTTTGTCTCGGTGTTTATGGAGGAATACTTAACATTTATACAAACAGGTTTATCCGACTTTGGTTGCACATCTTTCTTATGCATAGCATACCAATGTTTTAAGAAAGGACTACTTGGGTTTTATCCCAAACCATAACTTTATATGGTGTCATTTCAGCGGATTATGATGGAGCTCTTTTCAGTGGAAGCGGTAATCTCCAAAGCTTTTAATCTTTAAAATATAATGGCAGTTCTATGAATTACACCTTTGATCTTACCATGTCAAACAAGGTTTTAATTACATATCTCGAGCGCTCCATACTCTTATGGTGTTTGGAAATGCAAATCCACGATTCCTTAAATCTTAGGTATTATGCTAAACTTGTAATTCAAATATCTTCCTTTATGATCTTATCATAAACTATTCATATTCTTGTTACAATGATTTTGCACTTCATCTTGAAAGTCTTTTGAAATTTTCAAATATTTCATAATACATCCTAATTAAGAAAATATTCAAATATACACTCAAATTTTGGAGAAAGCATATGAAGTTGAAATCCATCGCTCTTGACTACACATAATGGAGTTAGTACAACAATATGCACAAGTTCCAATAAGCTAGTCTTTCGTTCCTTTTGGCCTATGAGCGAAGTTTTAATTATCTCTAGGAAAGTTTCACAAGCGTCATTTGATCAAAAATCAAAAGACTCCAAAATTCCATCCACATGGAGTTTCTTCATGTTTTCTTTCAATATAATTTAAGCGGCGATGTCACTTCCTAAGTGATCTTTCAATCAATTTGTCTTTCGACAATTTTAGCACTAGTTTTATGGATGTGATTTCTCCAACGAGATTTGTGAATCATCCATCTTTTATGGATTACGGCAATTATTTGAACAACCCTTTTGTTCTCATAATACTGATAAAACAAATCTTGAAGGCAAGCGTTGATGTTTAACGAGCAACAAAATAACCCTTTATTTGTTCTCGATGAACATCATCACCTATTCTTTGCTAGTTACTTAGGCCATTGTAGTTCATGAATTGTGTTGTTTAGGTATGACGATTCACACCAACAAATTCAGTATCAAATACTTAAGAACCACATTGTTTAATAAGCAAAGAATATAGCCATAACACATATCTCATCTATATACTTAAACTGAACAAGTCTAGTCTTTTCTTTTCTGCCATATACTTATGAGATTCTCTTTCGGTATTTCCTTTTACATTTGAAAGAATCTATCAACATCAATAGTGAGTCATACTTATGACACATAGTCCACAGCGTGTATAGTTAAATACCAATGTCTTTGAACTTGCACTTTGAAGTAGATCACCATTATCAAATATTTGGTGTTCTTTCAAATTCCTTTCTTTAGTAATCTCTTGGTGTAGTAAACATTTTACCTACATCAAATATTCACCCTCATCATGGACTTATCCATGATCTAGCTACTTTAGCTTGTAGCGGTGAATCCTTGAATATAATGTTGCTCTCAAAACCTTTTGGAAGATTAGGACAACTAGTGTCTCCAACCTTTTGCAAATTCTCATCCAAATATGAGAACATGAACTTTGCCATATTATACTTTATCATGTTGCAGCCAAAACTTTGTTTCAGATATCACAATATCTTCCACACATCATGGTTTCAAACAACTCTTTCAGATCCTAGATAACCTTGATATTAAGAGAATCTTTTGAATATCAAGAATCATGGAGACAAACATGATACTCAAACACTAACACTTGGAATTGTCACTCTTGTTTTAATACTAATTATTAAACTTTATGGAGTAACCGGAACTTCTGAAAGTTTGCAATAGGACTTTTAAACTTTAGATTAACACTTCAAAACAATACGATACCGGTTAAGTAAAGTAACTAACCAAAATTCTATAGTTCTATCATCTCAATTAAAACTAAGCGCAAGGTGGTAGCGGATGCCAATGACTACAACAACTATGCAAATTCACTTTGATTTTAGTTTATGATAAATTGAGTTCTAATTAATAATTAAATTAATCTAGGTGAACTCCCACTTAAAACAACATCCCTCACATTGTTTTAGTGATCACATGAACCAAATCCACCACATCAAAACCGATCATCACGAGAGTTGATATAGTTTCAATGGCGAACAATCAACATGTTCATCATATCTACTATATGACTCATGCTCTACCTTCGGTAATCCGTGTTCACGAGGCCATGTATGCATACATGCTAGGCTCGTCAAGATCAAACCTTAGCTACCGCATAAGCAAATCTGGCTTGCTTACGTTGTATTCACCCGGAATCAAAGACACCCGATCATCACGTGGTGCTTGAGCAGCAAGCTTTGTAGCAGTGCATACTAAGGGTGAACACTTTAGAACTTGAAATTTATGTGCATGAGGGATCATCTTATAATGCTACCGTCGTCTACTAAGCAATACAAGATGCATAAAGGATTAACATCACATGCAATTCATAATATGTGATATGATATGGCCTTTCTTCTTTGTGCTTCGATCTCCATCTTCAAGCACGAACATGATCTCCATCATCACCGGCATAGCATCAAGGTCAATGGCGGCTTCTTCATGGTTGTCGTCCACCAGCTTCAACTATTACAACTATTTTGAATAGACACGCAGGTCTTAATGAAATTAAAGACAACCATATGGCTCTGCGGTTGCCAACTTACAATAAGGAACATTGCATACATCAAATATAATCACAATCATGGCCATATCACATCCTTTGCACACCTCGCAAAACAAAGTTAGACGCCTCTACTTTCTTTGCATATTTTACGTGGTTTGGGGCTTTCAATAAGTGTCGTTCTAACTTACGAACAAGAACCACAACATTGATACTAGCATTGTTGATCACCCGTTGTAAATTGGATCTTTACTATGCTAGGAGAAAGCACACCATAAAGCCACTTATGCAATACAAGTTGCATGTCAAGCGTGGAGCAAGTCTCATGAACGATGTCATGTAAGGTTAGCCGGGCGCTTCATCCCAACATACCGCAAGATGCAAAGTACACAAAGGCAATCTACAATAAAAGCATCAATGCCCACAATGACCATTGTGTTCTACTCGTCTGCAGATCTACATATAGACACGGCTCGATACCCTTTGTAGGGTTCGTAGCATGGAAAACAAAATTTTCTATCGCATACAAACAAACAAGCCAAGATCTATCTACTAGATTGTAGCAACGAGTCGATAGAGGAACTCACCTCGAAGATTCCAGCGGTTAACGAGCAGATTCTCGTGGGTGATGTAGTCGTACTCTTTCCGATCTCAAGATCGCGAGCGATCCTTCCAGCGCCACGTTCGGCGGCGCTCCCTTGATCGGTCACACGTTCGATTTTCGTGAAGACCTTCCTCTCCCTTGTTCCAGCGGTGGAGGTTGTAGCACTCTCCTCGCGATTCCGGCAACTGCGTGGCAGGAAGTAGAGGGAGATCCATGAGGCTTCGCCTTAAGCGGTGCAGTATGGTGGAGCTTATGAGAGAGGCTATTAGTGGTCTAGTAATTAGACACACCAATTATAAGGCTCTAAATCAATTAGAAGGCTCTAAACGCTGGCTAAAGCAATTAGAAGCTCTAAACCAAACGGCTCTAAACCGGAGATTAGAGGTAGGAACTTGTGTGTCCTAGGAGGAGCCCTGCCCTCCTTATATAGGTGGGAGAGCGGCCAAGGGAGGAGAGTCCTCCCAAGTCGGCTTGGTGGGCGCCCGCCAAGGGAGAACCCTCCTCCAATTCGGCCTCCACCAATCCTCCTCTCTTCCCACTTCCCAAAATTGCCGTTTGACTTTCAAACTAGCCGTTTGACTTTTCAATTTAGGATTTAAATAAACCCTTTATTTTGGACAGCAAGAACACCTAGTACATGATGCAATCATTCCAACTTACAATGACACATTCATGTACCCTTCCCCCGGGCGGACATTCCGAACCTTCTAGAACATTCCCGATGAAACACGGAACCATTCCCCAACTCAAACAGGACTTTCCTTATATGAATCTTATTCTCCGGACCATTCGGATCTCCTCGTGATATCCGGATCCCATCCGAGACTCGAACAACATTCGGTCTCTTTCTCATAATACCATAACTACTCAAACAACGTCGAATCCTTAAGTGTGTCTCCCTACGGTTCGTGAATTATGCGGACATGATCGAGACACTTCTCGAACAATAACCAATAGAGGAATCTGGAAATTCATATGGCTCCCACATATTTCTCGATTACTTTGCGTCGAATGAACCACTTACATACGATACCAATTTCCCTTTGTCTCACGATAGTTTACTTATCCGAGGTTATGATCGTCGGTATCTCTGCATACCTAGTTCAACCTCGTTCGATAAGTACTCTTTTCTCGTTCCGTGATATGTGATCCCTTGTGAGCAGGTCACATGCTTGCAAGCTAATTGGATGACATTTCACCGAGAGGGCCCAGAGTATATCTATCCGTCATATGGATGGACAAATCCCACTCTTGATCCATGTGTTTCAACCAATACTTTCCGAACACTCAATGCCACTTTTATAGCCACCCTGTTATGGTGTGGTGTTTGATGACATCAAAGCATCCATCCGGTAAAGGTGATATGCATGATCTCATGGTCGAAGGAATTAGGTTACTATGTATTAGAAAGCATATATCAATTGAACTATTGAAATGACTTGATCTTTATGCTACGCTTATCTATAGGAGTATGTCCATCACATCATTCTCCTAATGATATGACCCTGTTGTTAATAACATCTCTATGTTCATGATCAGGAAACCATGATCATATATATTAACCAACAAGCTAGTTTAACAAGAGGCTTTACTAGGGACTCTTATTTTAGTTTACAAATCACACAAGTATTAATGTTTCCTGTTAATACAATTATAGCATGGTATGTAAACATTTATCATAAATATGAAGATATGATAATAACCACTTTATTATTGCCTCTTGGGCATATCTCCAACAGTGTGTTCTTCTCATGAACCACACATGGATCCACCAAGTGTGATTGCATGTCTGTTCTTTTCACAAACCACATATGGATCCGACAGTGTCATTGCATGTGTGTTCTCTTCATGAACCACACCCAGTGTCATTGCATGTCTGTTCCTCTCATAAACCACACATGGATCCACCAGTGTCATTGCATGTGTGTTCTTCTCATGAACCACAGCTAGAGTCATTGCATGTCTACTATTCTCACAAACCACATAAGGATACACCAGTGTCATTGCTCGTGTGTTCTTCTCATGAACCACACCTAGTGTTGTTGCATGTGTGTTCTTCTCACAGTGTACACATGGATCCACCAGTGTCATTGGATGTGTGTTCTTCTCATGAAGCATATGTAGAGTCATTGCATGTGTGTTCTTCTCACATACCACATAAGGATACACCAGTGCCATTGCATGTGTGTTTTTCTCATGAACCACAGCTAGAGTCATTGGATGTGTGTTATTTTCATGAACCACATAAGGATCCACCAGTGTCATTGCATGTGTGTTCTTATCACAAACCACACATGGATCCACCAGTGTCATTGCATGTTTGTTCTTTTCATTAACCACAGTTAGATTCATTGCATGTTTGTTCTTTTCACAAACCACATATCACCAGTGTCATTGCATGTGTGTTCTTCTCATGAACCACACATGGATCCACCCAGTGTGATTGCTTGTCTGTTCTTTTCACAAACCACATATGGATCCACAAGTGCCATTGCATGTGTGTTCTTTTCACAAACCACATATCACTAGTGTCAGTGTATTTGTGTTCTTCCCACAAACCACATAAGGATCCACTAGTGTCCTTGGATGTGTGTTCTTTTCAGAAACCACATAAGGATCCACCAGTGTCATTGGATGTGTGTTCTTTTCATGAAGCACACCCAGTGTCATTGCATGTCTGTTCCTCTCACAAACCACACATGGATCCACCAGTGTCATCGCATGTGTGTTCTTCTCATGAACCACAACTAGAGTCATTGCATGTGTGTTCTTTTCACAAACCACTGCTACAGTCATTGCATGTGTGTTCTTCTCACAAACCACATAAGGATACACCAGTGTTATTGCATGTGTGTTCTTCTCATGAACCACAGCTAGAGTCATTGCATGTCTGTTATTCTCACAAACCACATAAGGATACACCAGTGTCATTGCATGTGTGTTCTTTTCATGAACCACGCCCAGTGTCATTGGATGTGTGTTCTTCTCACGAACCACACATGGATCCACCAGTGTCATTGCATGTGTGTTCTTCTCATGAACCACAACCATAGTCATTGCATGTCTGTTATTCTCACAAACCACAAAAGGATCCACTAGTGTCATTGGATGTGTGTTCTTTTCACAAACCACAGCTAGAGTCATTGCATGTGTGTTCTTCTCACAAACCAAATAGAATTCAGCGGTATCATTGCATGTCTGTTCTTTTCATGAACCACAGCCAGTGTCATTGCATGTCTGTTCCTCTCACAAACCACACATGGATCCACCAGTGTCATTGCATGTGTGTTCTTCTCATGAACTACAGCTAGAGTTATTGCATGTGTGTTCTTTTCACAAACCACATAAGGTTACACCAGTGTCATTGCATGTGTGTTCTTCTCAAGAACCAAAGCTAGAGTCATTGCATGTCTGTTACTCTCACAAACCACATAAGGATACACCAGTGTCATTGCATGTGTCTTCTTTTCATGAACCACACCCAGTGTCATTGGATATGTGTTCTTCTAACAAACCACACATGGATCCACTATTGTCATTGCATGTATGCTCTTTTCATTAACCACAGCCAAATTCATTGCATGTCTGTTCTTCTCACAAACCACATAAGTATCCACCAGTGTCATTGCATGTGTATTCTTTTCATGGACCACACCCAGTGTCATTGCATGTGTGTTCTTCTCACAAACCACACATGGATCCACCGGTATCATTGCATGTATGTTCTTTTCATGAACCACAACCAGTGTCATTGCATGGGTGTTCTTATCACAAACCACACATGGATCAAACGGTGTCATTGCATGTCTATTCTTTTCATTAACCACAGTTAGAGTCATTGCATGTGTGTTCTTTTCACAAACCACATCTAGAGTCATTGCATGTGTGTTCTTCTCACACCGCACATAAGGATACACCAGTGTCATTGGATGTGTGTTCTTCTCATGAACCACAACTAGAGTCATTGCATGTCTGTTCTTCTCACAAAGCACATAAGGATACACCAATGTCATTGCATGTGTGTTGTTTTCATTAACCACACCCAGTGTCATTGGATGTGTGTTCCTCTCATAAACCACACATGAATCCACCAGTGTCATTGCATGTCTGCTCTTTTCATTAACCATAGTTAGAGTCATTGCATGTGTGTTCTTTTCACAAACCACATATGGATCCACTGTGTCATTGCATGTGTGTTCTTCTCACAAACCACATAAGGATCCACCAGTGTCATTGGATGTGTGTTCTTTTCATGAACCACACCCAGTGCCATTGCATGTTTGTTCCTCTCACAGACCATACATGGATCCACCAGTGTCATTGCATGTGTGTTTTTCCCATGAACCACAGCTAGAGTCATTGGATGTGTGTTCTTTTCATGAACCACAGCTAGAGTCATTGCATGTGTGTTCTTCTAACAAACCACATAAGGATACACCAGTGTCATTGCATGTGTGTTCTTCTCATGAACCACATCTAGAGTCATTGCATGTCTGTTCTTCTCACAAACCACATAAGGATCCACCAGTGTCATTGGATGTTTGTTCTTTTCATGAACCACACCCAGTGTCATTGCATGTGTGTTCTTCTCATGAACCACACATGGATCCACCAAGTGTGGTTGCATGTCTGTTCTTTTCACAAACCACACATGGATCCACCAGTGTCATTGCATGTGTGTTCTTTTCATGAACCACACTCAGTGTCATTGCTTGTCTGTTCCTCTCATAAACCACACATGGATCCACCAGTGTCATTGCATGTGTGTTCTTCTCATGAAGCACAGCTAGTGTCATTGCATGTCTGTTATTCTTACAAACCACATAAGGATACACCAATGTCATTGCATGTGTGTTCTTCTCATGAACCACACCCAGTGTCATTGCATGTGTGTTCCTCTCACAGTGTACACCTGGATCCACCAGTGTCATTGGATGTGTGTTCTTCTCATGTACCACATCTAGAGTCATTGCATGTGTGTTCTTCTCACAAACCACATAAGGATACACCAGCATCATTCCATGTGTGTTCTTCTCATGAAACACAACTAGAGTCATTGCACGTGTGTTCTTTTAATGAACCACACCTAGAGTCATTGCATGTCTGTTCTTCTCACAAACCACATATGGATCCACCAGTGTCATTACATGTATGTTCTTTTCATGAACCACACCTAGTGGCATTGCATGTGTGTTCTTCTCATAAACCACATATGGATCCACTAGTGTCATTGCATGTGTGTTCTTCTCATGAACCACATCTAGATTCATTGCATGTCTATTATTCTCACAAACCACATAAGGATACACCAGTGTGATTGAATGTGTGTAATTTTCATGAACCACAGCTGATTCATTGCATGTGTGTTCTTCTCACAGACGACATAAGGATACACCAGTGTCATTGCATGCGTGTTCTTCTAATGAACCACACCCAGAGTCATTGCATGTCTGTTCTTCTCACAAACACATAAGGATCCACCAAGATCATTAGATGTGTGTTCTTTTCATGAAACACACCTAGTATCATTGGATGTGTGTTCTTCTCACAAACCACACATGGATCCACTAGTGTCATTGCATGTGTTTTCTTCTCATGAACCACACATGGATGCACCAAGTGTGATTGCATGTCTGTTCTTTTCACAAACCACATATGGATCTACCAGTGTCATTGCATGTGTGTTCTTTTCGTGAACCACACGCAGTGTCATTGCATGTATGTTCCTCTCATAAACTACACATGGATCCACCAGTGTCATTGCATGTGTGTTGTTCTCATGAACCACAGCTAGAGTCATTGCATTCTTGTTATTCTCACAAACCACATAAGGATACACCAGTGTCATTGCATGGGTGTTCTTCTCATGAACCACACCCAGTATCATTGCATGTGTGTTCCTCTCACAGTGTACACATGGATCCACCAGTGTCATTGGATGTGTGTTCTTCTCATGAACCACATATAGAGTCATTGCATGTATGTTCTTCTCACAAACGACATAAGGATACACCAATGTCATTGCATGTGTGGTCTTCTCATGAACCACAACTAGAGTCATTGGATGTGTGTTCTTTTCATGAACCACAGCTAGAGTCATTGCATGTCTGTTCTTCTCACAAACCACATATGGATCCACCAGTGTCATTGCATGTCAATTCTTTTCATGAACCACACCCAGTGTCATTGCATGTGTGTTCTTCTCATAAACCACATATGGATCCACCAGTGTCATTGCATGTGTGTTCTTCTCATGAACCACACCTAGAGTCATTGCATGTCTGTTATTCTCACAAACCACATAAGGATACACCAGTGTCATTGCATGTGTGTTCTTCTCATGAACCACACCCAGTATCATTGCATGTGTGTTCCTCTCACAGTGTACACATGGATCCACCAGTGTCATTGGATGTGTCTTCTTCTCATGAACCACATCTAGAGTCATTGCATGTGTGTCCTTCTCACAAACCACATAAGGATACACCAATGTCATTGCATGTGTGGTCTTCTCATGAACCACAACTAGAGTCATTGGATGCGTGTTCTTTTCATGAACCACAGCTAGAGTCATTGCATGTCTGTTCTTCTCACAAACCACATATGGATCCACCAGTGTCATTGCATGTCAATTCTTTTCATGAACCACACCCAGTGTCATTGCATGTGTGTTCTTCTCATAAACCACATATGGATCCACCAGTGTCATTGCATGTGTGTTATTCTCATGAACCACACCTAGAGTCATTGCATGTCTGTTATTCCCACAAACCACATAAGGATACACCAGTGTAATTGCATGTGTTTTATTTTCATGAACCACACCCAGTGTCATTGCATGTCTGTTCCTCTCATAAACCACACATGGATCCACCAGTGTCATTGCATGTGTGTTCTTCTCATGAACCACACCTAGAGTCATTGCATGTCTGTTATTCTCACAAACCACATAAGGATACACCAATGTCATTGCATGTGTGTTCTTCTCATGAACCACACCCAGTGTCATTGCATGTGTGTTCCTCTCACAGTGTACACCTGGATCCACCAGTGTCATTGGATGTGTGTTCTTCTCATGAACCACATCTAGAGTCATTGCATGTGTGTTCTTCTCACAAACCACATAAGGATACACCAGCATCATTCCATGTGTGTTCTTCTCATGAAACACAACTAGAGTCATTGGATGTGTGTTCTTTTAATGAACCACACCTAGAGTCATTGCATGTCTGTTCTTCTCACAAACCACATATGGATCCACCAGTGTCATTACATGTATGTTCTTTTCATGAACCACACCTAGTGTCATTGCATGTGTGTTCTTCTCATAAACCACATATGGATCCACTAGTGTCATTGCATGTGTGTTCTTCTCATGAACCACATCTAGATTCATTGCATGTCTATTATTCTCACAAACCACATAAGGATACACCAGTGTGATTGAATGTGTGTAATTTTCATGAACCACAGCTAGATTCATTGCATGTGTGTTCTTCTCACAGACGACATAAGGATACACCAGTGTCATTGCATGCGTGTTCTTCTCATGAACCACACCCAGAGTCATTGCATGTCTGTTCTTCTCACAAACACATAAGGATCCACCAAGATCATTAGATGTGTGTTCTTTTCATAAAACACACCTAGTATCATTGGATGTGTGTTCTTCTCACAAACCACACATGGATCCACTAGTGTCATTGCATGTGTGTTCTTCTCATGAACCACACATGGATCCACCAAGTGTGATTGCATGTCTGTTCTTTTCACAAACCACATATGGATCTACCAGTGTCATTGCATGTGTGTTCTTTTCGTGAACCACACGCAGTGTCATTGCATGTATGTTCCTCTCATAAACTACACATGGATCCACCAGTGTCATTGCATGTGTGTTGTTCTCATGAACCACAGCTAGAGTCATTGCATTCCTGTTATTCTCACAAACCACATAAGGATACACCAGTGTCATTGCATGTGTGTTCTTCTCATGAACCACACCCAGTATCATTGCATGTGTGTTCCTCTCACAGTGTACACATGGATCCACCAGTGTCATTGGATGTGTGTTCTTCTCATGAACCACATCTAGAGTCATTGCATGTGTGTTCTTCTCACAAACCACATAAGGATACACCAATGTCATTGCATGTGTGGTCTTCTCATGAACCACAACTAGAGTCATTGGATGTGTGTTCTTTTCATGAACCACAGCTAGAGTCATTGCATGTCTGTTCTTCTCACAAACCACATATGGATCCACCAGTGTCATTGCATGTCAATTCTTTTCATGAACCACACCCAGTGTCATTGCATGTGTGTTCTTCTCATAAACCACATATGGATCCACCAGTGTCATTGCATGTGTGTTCTTCTCATGAACCACACCTAGAGTCATTGCATGTCTGTTATTCTCACAAACCACATAAGGATACACCAGTGTAATTGCATGTGTTTTATTTTCATGAACCACACCTAGTGTCATTGCATGTGTGTTCCTCTCATAGACCACACATGGATCCACCAGTGCCATTGCATGTGTGTTCTTCTCATGAACCACACCTAGAGTCATTGCATGTATTCTCTTCTCATGAACCACACCTACTGTCATTGGATGTGTGTTCTTTTCATGAACCACACAAGTGTCCTTGCATGTGTGTTCTTCTCATGAACCACACCCAGTATCATCGCATGTGTGTTCCTCTCACAGTGTACACATGGATCCACTAGTGTCATTGGATGTGTGTTCTTCTCATGAACCACATCTAGAGTCATTGCATGTGTGTCCTTCTCACAAACCACATAAGGATACACCAATGTCATTGCATGTGTGGTCTTCTCAAGAACCACAACTAGAGTCATTGGATGTGTGTTCTTTTCATGAACCACAGCTAGAGTCATTGCATGTTTGTTCTTCTCACAAACCACATATGGATCCACCAGTGTCATTGCATGTCAATTCTTTTCATGAACCACACCCAGTGTCATTGCATGTGTGTTCTTCTCATAAACCACATATGGATCCACCAGTGTCATTGCATGTGTGTTATTCTCATGAACCACACCTAGAGTCATTGCATGTCTGTTATTCCCACAAACCACATAAGGATACACCAGTGTAATTGCATGTGTTTTATTTTCATGAACCACACCCAGTGTCATTGCATGTGTGTTCCTCTCATAGACCACACATGGATCCACCAGCTCCATTGCATGTGTCTTCTTCTCATGAACCACACCTAGAGTCATTGCATGTATGTTCTTCTCATGAACCACACCTATTTGCATTGGATGTGTGTTCTTTTCATGAACCACACCAGTGTCATTGGATGTGTGTTCTTCTCACAAACCACACATGAATCCACCAGTGTCATTGCATGTGTGTTCTTCTCATGAACCACACATGGATCCACCAAGTGTGATTGCATGTCTGTTCTTTTCACAAACCACATATGGATCCACCAGTGTCATTGCATGTGTGTTCTTTTCATGAACCACACCCAGTGTCATTGCATGTCTGTTCCTTTCATAAACCACACATGGATCCACTAGTGTCATTGCATGTGTGTTCTTCTCATGAACCACAGCTAGAGTCATTGCATGTCCGTTATTCTCACAAACCACATAAGGATACACCAGTGCCATTGCATGTGTGTTCTTCTCACAGTGTACACATGGATCCACCAGTGTCATTGGATGTGTGTTCTTCTCATGAACCACATCTAAGGTCATTGCATGTGTGTTCTTCTCACACACCACATAAGGATACACCAGTTTCATTGCATGTGTGTTCTTCTCATGAACCACATCTAGAGTCATTGGATGTGTTTTTTTATGAACCACATAAGGATCCACCAGTGTCATTGCATGTGTGTTCTTCTCATAAACCACACATGGATCCACCAGTGGCATTTCATGTCTGATCATTTCATTAACCACAGTTAGAGTCATTGCATGTATGTTCCTTTCACAAAGCACATATCACCAGTGTCATTGCATGTGTGTTCTTCTCATGAACCACACATGGATCCACCCAGTGTGATTGCATGTCTGTTCTTTTCACAAACCACATATGGATCCACCAGTGTCATTGCATGTGTGTTCTTTTCACAAACCACATATCACCAGTGTCATTGCATGTGTGTTCTTCTCACAAACCACATAAGGATCCACCAGTGTCATTAGATGTGTGTTATTTTCATGAACCACACCCAGTGTCATTGCATGTCTGTTCCTCTCACAAACCACACATGGATCCACTAGTGTCATTGCATGTGTGTTCTTCTCATGAACCACAGCTAGAGTCATTACATGTGTGTCCTTCTCATGAACCACAGCTAGAGTCATTGGATGTGTGTTCTTTTCATGAACCACATAAGGATCCACCAATGTCATTGGATGTGTGTTCTTCTCACAAACCATGCATGGATCCGCCAGTGTCATTGCATGTCTTATCTTTTCATTAACCACAGTTAGAGTCATTGCATGTCTGTTCTTTTCACAAACCACATATCACCAGTGTCATTGCATGTGTGTTCTTCTCATCAACCACACATGGATCCACCCAGTGTGATTGCGTGTCTGTTCTTTTCACAAACCACATATGGATCCACCAGTGTCATTGCATGTGTGTTCTTTTCACAAACCACATATCACCAGTGTCATTGCATATGTGTTCTTCTCAAAAACCACATAAGGATCCACCAGTGTCATTGGATGTGTGTTCTTTTCACAAACCACATAAGGATCCACAAGTGTCATTGGATGTGTGTTCTTTTCATGAACCATACCCAGTGTCATTGCATGTATGTTCCTCTCACAGACCACACATGGATCCACCAGTGTCATTGCATGTGTGTTCTTCTCATGAACCATGGCTAGATTCATTGGATGTGTGTTCTTTTCATGAACCACAGCTAGAGTCATTGCATGTGTGTTCTTCTCACAAACCATATAAGGATACACCAGTGTCATTGCATGTGTTATCTTCTCATGAACCACATCTAGAGTCATTGCATGTGTGTTCTTCTCACAAACCACATAAGGATCCACCAGTGTCATTGTATGTGTGTTCTTGTCATGAATCACACCCAGTGTCATTGCATGTCTATTCCTCTCACAAACCACACATGGATCCACCAGTGTCATTGCATGTGTGTTCTTCTCATGAACCACAGCTAGAGTCATTGCATGTGTGTTCTTTTCACAAACCACTGCTAGAGTCATTGCATGTGTGTTCCTCTCATAAACCACATAAGAATACACCAGCGTCATTGCATGTGTGTTCTTCTCATGAACCATAACTAGAGTCATTGCATGTCTGTTATTCTCACAAACCACATAAGGATACACCAGTGTCATTGCATGTGTGTTCTTTTCATGAACCACACCCAGTGTCATTGGATGTGTGTTCTGCTCACAAACCACAAATGGATCCACCTGTGTCATTGCATGTGTGTTCTTCTCATGAACCACAGCCAGAGTCATTGCATATCTGTTCTTCTCACAAACCACATAAGGATGCACCAGTGTCATTGGATGTGTATTCTTTTCATGAACCACACCCAGCATCAGTGCATGTGTGTTCTTCTTGTCGTCGAATTGATGACAAGTACGCCATGAGGGGGTCCTCAAGGCGTGCGGAAGAGAGGGGTGTGAGACGTATGGTATTCCGGGACGGTGAGCACACAAGTTTACCCAGGTTCGAATCCGCCGACTTTGGACGAATCCTACTCCTGCTAGCAATCCAGTAATACGGCAGAGCCAGAATATGGGTTACAAGGGTTTTGCCTGTGTGAGTTGAGGGTCTAAAGTATTGGGTGTTATCTGGTGCCCTAAAGGCTCTCCCTAGGACGGCTTATATAGATATCCGGCCTAGGATTTACAGGAGAGATCTATCCGGCTACGACTAAGAGTCTGTTACAGAGTACATCTTGAACTACAAGTAACCTTATGGGCCTAAGTTGGTAAGTCTTATGGGCCTTCCCGTAGCCGGATTGGACTCCGTCTTCTCTCCCTGACTGGGACGCCCGTGAAGCAAAGCTCTAACCCAAAGTGGGCCACCCTGGTCAGTGAGGAACTGTGAGGATACACCGAAAGTATATCCCCAACAGCAGCCCTCGGAGGCCTCCAAGATCCAAAGTCGGATTTTATCATCGTCTAGCTTGATCTTCGGCTTGCAGAATCTTGAAGGGTTCCTGAAACTTCACAACAATAAGATACGATCCAAGTCTTAAAAATAAGTCGGACCTTGCATTTGGTTACTCGGATTTTCCAGCTCGCTTTTAAACTAAGCCGGAATTTGGTCTCTAACGCCACCTGACACAAGCATGGTCAAGTCACGTCATCTGACAGACGTTTCGTCAGCACGACCGTTGGTGGGTCCGCGGTTCGCGGAACCGAGGCGCCGTTTCAATGTGTGTGCGGAGATCGAGGCGACGCAATCATCGCGTGGGCCCTTCCTAGTTCTTTCCACGATGTGTGGCGGTTACACTATAGCGTTTGCACGAATCTTAGCGCAAGTAGGTGGATATAAGGGGTTCGGATTTCTTCTTCTCCTTTCCACCAGTCCCTTGCCGTTCCTTTCCTCCCAATCCTCCTGCACGCACATAGCCTCCTCGTTCTCCCTCCACAAAGCTCCTAGCACCGCCCCTTTAAGGTCACCCTTCCACCGGAGAAAATGGCTTCATCGTCTTCCTCCAGTTTGGCGGCAGCAGCGACGGTGGCGAAGGCGGAAGTAATATCAGAGAAAGAAAACTACAGGGGAGTCTGGATCCCCTGCGCTCTCGACGAAACAGGTCTCAAGAACGTGGAGAAGGAGGGGCTCCTCGCTGTCGGCAATTGGCGGAGCGGCTCCGGCGAGACCGTCCCCAATCCGCACGAGGGCGAGCGCGTCCACTTCGGCACCCATCTAGACCGAGGTTTGTCCTTTCCTCCCTCGGAGTTCTTCTCCGAGGTGATTGACCACTATGGAGTTCAACTCCACAATCTTCCTCCCAACTCCCTTCTAGAGATGAGCGCATACGCTGCGCTTTGCGAGGGCTTTCTCAGCATTAGGCCGAGTTTGCTTCTCTTCCGGTTTTACTTTCATGTCCGGAGGAATTCCATCATTGCCGGTGTTCCTTACATCACCGGCACCATTAGTTTTTCTCTTAGACGAGACCGGGCATATCCCAAAATTTTTGCCAGTGACTCGGTCAAACAATGGCTAGCCACTTTTTTCTATCATCGCGATATTCCGGCTCCCGGCAAGGCTACTGCTTTGCCGGCTTTTGTCGACGGGGCCGCCACGGCCCAACCTTCCTGGGACGAGGCTGCTCCGGCTCTCACAGATGATCTAATCCTTGCTAAGAGGCGGATTGAATATCTGATCAAGCACAAGGGTCTGAAGGGATCCGACTTGGTCCAGTGCTGGGTCTCACACCGGATCCAGCCACTTCAGTACCACGGGGATAGACTGATGCATTCCGTCATGTCTTCCCTGATCAACTCCCTCTGCATCAGCCCCAAAGCCTACACCACTCAAAGCTACATAACCCAGATCAAGTGGATGATCAAGGAGCGGATCGAGAGGCGGATTCTAGAGGTTTCTCTGGACATGCACACGGTGGAAAACCCCGTGGTTCCGGTAAGCTTTTATCATCACATCTTTAATGTGTTTCCATCTTCAAGTTACATTGCAATGCTGATACGTTTTCTTGTTTTCAGCTTGCTGACATCCCTGAGTCGGAACTTGCTCCGCTCGAAGGATACCCTCCGGAGTTCTCTCAAGAGGTGGAAGTGGTTCCACTGCCGGATCTTGCGCTCAAGAAGCGCAAAGCTCCGATAGTAGCAGTTGGCACAAAGGAGGTGCCAGTCGTGAAGAGGTAACCTTCTGTCACAACTTTTCCGCCTTTGTTGTTTACTCAAGTTTCTTTCCGAGATGTAATGTTTCTGACTTTACTACTCTCTCAGAGCAAAATCAATCATCAAGGGCAAGGGGAAGGGGACTTCTTCGAAGCCCTTGCACCAGACGAAGCTTACAGTAGCTTCCCCTGCCGTGGCTCCTCCGACTCCGGCCCCTCAACCTTCTGCAACTCCGACGATCATCCCTTCTCCGGTGATTGTAGAAGATCTGGCTCCTCAAGCGGAGCCGACGATCCTTGGGTCACATACTGACGTCACCACCAGTGCGTCAGCTCAAGATAAGGGTGAACCCTCTTCGGGTAATGATCCCTCGGCTGAAGTCTTCGCCGACAACCTCCTCAACAATCCGGGTCTTGCCAAATTTGGCCTGACCCGGAAATCTGCAGAGGAGATCCGGTAATTTGGCCGAGCAAGTCTGGACAAAAGCCATCTATCCTCAAGAGGAGGTGCAAGAAGCAGACGATGTCAAGTTCTCCGACCTTCTTACTCAAGTCCGCCTTCGCGACGAGAGGATCAGGACTGGTGAGCTTCCAACAGCTCCAGTGATCCCTTTTACTCTCGCCGAGAAGGTGGCGGTGAAGTGAACGCGGGTTTAGACAAACTCACCATGAGCAATATGTAAGTCGGAATTCCAACTCTTGTTTTTACATTATGTTATATCATATCCTCTAGCCCCCAAGCATGAAGTAGGATATAGAATCCGAGTTTATGCTTTCATTAGGATGCCAAAGAACGAACTAGTGTAGCCCCCAAGGCTCGTGCTGATATTTAGTAAAAATAGCCCGAGTCTTAAGTAGCTTTCTGACTTTGGGTATTCTGACTTACAGAAAGTATGTTCCTATAACCAGAAATTATTGTCCAATGTCTGTAATAAGCGGAGAGAGATCAAAGCTCTCCGGCTTAAAAATGCTGAGCTCAAGGTAGCCAAGGACGAAGCCGAAGGTAAACATTTCGAGATTCAAACCTTGCCTTTTGCTTTTTAATGTCGAATTTTTCTGAATTATTGTTCTTTTTTGACTTACAGCGTTGGTGAAACAATCCATCGCTATGATTGAAGAGGCCGAGAACCTCAATACCTTGGTGGTGGAGAACAAAGGACTTCGCCAAGAGCTGGAAAAGCTCAAGGTGGATCATGAAATGAGCATAGCTCAAGTCCTGGAATCCTCCTCCATGGCCACTGAAGAGCGCGATCGCAAGATTGCCGCTCAAGATAAAGTTATCTCGGACCTCAAGAATGAGGTTGACAGAGAGAAGGATATCTCCCAAGCACTCCGGGCTGAACTCCAGAGTCTCCGGGAGGAGAAAGCCAAGATTGACGATGTCAATCTTGGTAAGTTCCATCTATCTAACTTATCATTTCTTCGACTTTTATCAATGTCAGTTTTTCCTTATCTTCATTTTGTGTATAGGTCCTCTGAACTTGACGGACTCCTCCTCGTCCGAGCCCCGCACTCACCGGCTTACCCAAGTCGGTGATCTTCTACATGACTACCGCCAATCCCTTGAGGATATTGGCGAGTCTCTCAGGTTTCCGGACATGCCAAGCATGTCAGACTTCCAGGTGCGGGAGAAGGCCAAGGAGATGTCGCAGCTCGTTCGAGACTGGAACATGTCCCACGCTGATCGCATGAGAATGCCCTCTCCATGGTCATGAGCCACCATGGAAACATGGAAATATGGCAAGTGACTAAAGGGTACTGCAAGGTAGACGAAGACGGCTAGGAGGAGGACCTTCAAGCCATCATGCACTCCTGCGCCAGATATGGGTGCCACGTAGCTGACCTGACCAGCTACGAGGTGCCCTTCTTCACCCGCGTGGATACTCTGCCACCTCCTCCAGAAGACGCCGAAGAAGTTTCCGACGATGAACGGACCACCTCAGATCTGGACATCTTGGAACGATACCAAGGCGGAGTGACCAGCGAGCCAGTAGATCCTTCATCTCCTCCTGCATCATAGACCACAAACTTATGTATTATTCTGTGAAAGAACATGATGCGTTTTGTAAATATAAAGTACTATGGCTTTTGCTAGTGCTAAGTTTTTTTATCTATTCAGCACTTTTGTTTTAGACTTTTTGTGTGCTTGAAATGTTTGCATAAGCACTTAGAATTTTCCGTCTCTACTTATCGTTTATCTGGCTTTCCGCCTCGTCCCTTTCGTGAGCCGGCTAAACCTTCAGCCGGAAACTTTGCCGAGCAACGGAGCTCAATTGCTAAACCAGTTTAAACTCGGAAACAAAGCCGGCTTCCAGTACCAACAATTCACTACTCGGAAAATACCCGCATCCAGCAATCAGACAAATAACCTAAGTAAAGACTAGAATTTTTTAGAGTTATACCCGAAGGTAGCAGTTTTAGAGTCGGAAATCTAAACCAGAACAAACATGAGCATAAAGTACTTTCAAGCATTCTGGGATTTTCGACTATGACATGATCATTAGGAAATAAGATGGTAAAAACTTCTCAGGAAAACTTTGAGGTAACCAAAACTTTTATTTCTCACAGAACATGTACATATGTATGATTACAAAGAATGATAAACTAAGAATAAAAGGGACGTAGCTGAGTAATATTCCATGGTCTGTCTAACTCATCTGGATTTGTACTGCCTCCAGCTCTCTTTCTCTTCTTAGTAGAAGGTCTTTCTTTGACTGACCTCATGTCAGTTAAGTAGTACGATCCATTGTGCAATACTCGACTAACTAAAAAGGGCCCTTCCCATACTGGGGAAAGTTTGTGTTTTCTTTGTTGCACAAGCCGGAGAACCAAATCACCTTTATTAAAAGATCTAGTTCGGACTCTCTGGCTATGATACTTGCGTAACTTCTGCTGATAGGCTGTAGATCTCATTTCAGCAACGACGCGAACTTCTTCGACTAAGTCGAGATCATTTTGTCAAGAAACCTCGGCACCTCTTCAATATACGCGGCCACTCTAGGAGAAGTATGAATTAAATCACTAGGAAGAACTGCTTCTACGCCATAGACCAAGAAGAAAGGTGTGTATCCTGTTGACCTGTTCGGAGTTGTTCGCAAACTCCAAATTACAGAGGGTAGTTCCTCTGCCCATGCCCCCGCAGCACGTCTCAGTGGTGCTTCGAGTCTCGGTTTCAAGCCTTGTAGAATTAAACCATTTGCTCTTTCGACTTGTCCGTTAGCCTGTGGATGTGCGACTGACGCAATGTCAAGTTGGATATTTTGCTCATCACAGAATTCAACCAGTTCTCCCATAGAAAAGTTACTCCCGTTGTCCGTGATAATGCTATGCGGATAACCATACCGGATTATAACGTTCTTGACAAATCTTTTGGCTGTTGCTCCATCACAACTAGTGACAGGTTTAGCCTCGATCCACTTTGTGAATTTGTCCACCATCACTAAGAGGTGCGTGAATCCACTTGGTGCTCGTTTAAAAGGTCCTACCATATCAAGCCCCCAGACCGCAAAAGGCCATGTTATAGGTATTGTTCGCAGCTGATCGGCCGGAACATGAGCTTGCTTGGCGTACTTTTGGCAGCCTTTGCATGTCTTGACTAATCGTTTGGCATCTGCCTGAGCTGTAAGCCAGAAAAATCCATGTCGAAAAGCTTTTGCCACTAAAGATTTGGCTGCAGCGTGGTGACCACACTCGCCTTTGTGGATTTCTCTTAAGATCTCCACTCCTTCTTCCGGAGATACACAACGCTGAAAAACCCCAGAAACACTCTGTTTATGGAGCTCAACTTTAACAATAGTATAGGATTTTGCTCGTCGGATAATCTGCCAGCTCAGCACCTCGTCTTCGGGTAATTTGCCATCTACCAAGTAATCAAGGTAGGGTTGAGTCCAGCTGGGAATTACAGCCAGAACTGCTATTAAAGGTGAGTCGGATTTGGTCGGATATTCCTCATCTACTCCCTTTATCGAGGGAACTTTGAGCTGCTCTAAAAATGCGCCATCTAGGACCTCTTTCCGCGCAGAGCCTATTCGAGATAGTGCATCTGCTTCCTCATTTTCTGCTCGAGGGATGTGTTGAACTTCAAACCCTTCGAATGATTTAGACAGACATCCACGACAGCTTTATATGCTGCCATGTGCTTATTTGCATTACAAATATCCGAGACTTGCTGAGCAACAAGATCCGAATCTCCGTAACACATCAAACATCGGATGCCAGTATCCTTGGCAATCCGGATTCCATGCAGCAGTGCTTCATACTCGGCAATATTGTTTGTCGCTGTGAAGTGGATCTGCAACACGTATAATAGTTTATCTCCTTGGGGTGATTTGAGCACCACGCCAGCCCCCGAGCCCCCTCGAGCCTTAGACCCATCAAAAAAGAGGGTCCAGTATTCTGACTCAGGGAGGACCATGTTCTCCTTCGTCTCTGTCCAATCAGCGACAAAGTCATCAAGGATCTGGGATTTGATTGCTGTCCGAGGTTTATACTCAATATCGAAAGCTGAGAGCTCTATGCCCCATTTGGCGACACGTCCTGTGGCGTCGCTGTTGTTGATTATGTCTCTCATGGGAGCTTTGCTCACCATGGTAATTGGATGCTCCTAAAAATAGTGTCGTAACTTACGAGATGCTAGGAAAACATCGTAAGCCAACTTTTGATAGTGCGGATATCGTTGTTTTGATTCTGTCAAGACCTCGCTGACAAAATAAGTCGGACGCTGCACCAGGTGTTCCTGATTTTCCTCTGGTCTCTCCACCACCATGACGATACTAACGACCTTATTTGTCGCAGCAATATAAAGCAACATCGGTTCCTGAGGTTCCAGCGCTGCAAGGATAGGAGCAGATGAGAGTACTTTCTTCAGGTCTTGTAGTGCAGCTTCAACCCGCAGACAAAATCTTTGGTCTTCTTCAGGAGTTTGTATAATGGTGCGGCTCTTTCACCAAGCTGGCTTACAAATCGACTGACCGCAGCAATGCAACCAGTTAATCTTTGTACGTCCTTCAGGCGAGTTGGCCTGGAAATATTGAGAATAGCCTTGATCTTGTCGCGGTTCACCTCTATGCCTCTTTGAGACACCATGAAACCTAACAATTTTTCGGCTGGTATTCCAAAGAAGAATTTCTTCGGGTTAAGCATGATGTTGTATTTTCGTAGATTGGCGAACGTCTCCTCCAAGTCGGAAATCAATGTTTCCTTCTTTTTGGACATGACCGCGATATCATCCACGTATGCATGTACATTGCGTCCGAGTTGGTCGTGGAGGCAACGCTGCATTGTGCGCTGGTACGTAGCGCCTGCTTTCTTCAACCCAAAGGGAATTGTAACAAAACAAAAGGTTCCGAAGGGGGTTATGAATGAAGTCTTGACTTTGTCAGATTCCTTCATCCGTATTTGGTGATAACCGGAATATGTGTCGAGAAAACAGAGGAGTTCCGAGCCTGCCGTAGAATCGATAACTTGATCAATTCTAGGCAGAGCAAACAGATCTTTTGGACAAGCCTTGTTCAAGGCAGTATAATCAACACACATCCTTAAATCAGTGGTGTCCTTTTTAGGGACCATTACAGGGTTGGCCGACCAATCAGTATGGATGACCTCTTCTATGAATCCGGCTAACTCGAGCCGCGCTAGTTCCTTAGCTATTGCCTTACGCTTTTCATCACCAAACCGTCGTAAGGACTGTTTGACGGGTTTAGCGTTCGGGTTTACATTTAGAGAGTGCTCAGCAAGTTCCCTAGGTACTCCGGTCATGTCAGATGGCTACCATGCAAAGATATCTTGATTTGCTTGGAAGAACTTGACGAGCGCACTTTCCTATGCGCTACTTAGGCCTACGCCTATCTAGGTCACCTTGGAGGGATCGTCATCCTTCAACGGTGTCGTCTTCGTATCTTCTGATGCCTTGAACTCCGGATTTGGCTTTGTCACCTCCTTCTTCGTCGCAGGCATCTCGGACGGATCTATGCTCTTCTTGATCTCCTGGTACTCCTGGGCATGCAGCACAGCTTCGGCAAAGGCGGCATTTCCATCCTCGCATTCTCGCGCCTTCTTCGGGTCTCCCCTGATGGTGATTACGCCATTGGGACCTGGAATTTTCATCATATTGTAAATGTAACACGGACGAGCCATAAAAGCCCAGTAAGCCGGACGTCCGAATATAGCGTGGTATGCGCTCTTGAATGGGACCACTTCGAAGGAAAGTGCCTCCGTTCAATAATTCTTTGGTGTTCCAAAAGTAACATCCAAAGTGATCTCTCCCAGGGAATTAGCCTGTCTTCCTAGGACAACTCCGTGAAAGATCACAGAGTTGTGGTTCAGCTGTGTTTCCGAGATCTTCATCTGGCGTAGCGTTTCGATGTAGAGAATATTGATGCTGCTACCACCATCCATGAGGGTCTTGGAGAAACCATAACCATCAATAAGTGGATTGGCGATTAAGGCGTATTTTCCACGCCTATGTAGCTTAGGCGGATGATCAGCGCGGTCAAACGTTATTGCTACTTCCGACCAGTCTAGATACTGAGGGACAGCCGGAACTGTTGCATTGAGCTCGTGGAGAACTGCTTTCTTGACCTTTGCTAGTTGAGATCCGAGGAAGGTGACATAAGTGTCCTTCTTGGTGGGAAAAGTTTTCTTCCCTTCCGACTTGGGATTTGAAGCGTCGGCTTCCTCCATGTTGGAATCTTCCTTGGTCTCTTTGTCTTTTTCGGGATTTTTCTTTCCCTTCTTCCGCTTGGCTTTGTAGCCCGCGGTATCATCTCTCTTGATGTCGTCGTTAAAACGACATTCAGCGTTGGTGTGGGATGAGCCCCCATTGGCGTCCAAATGATGCACACATGGGTTATTAGCAATGTCGGCCCAAGTGTAGGTTTTGCCTGGTTGTTGCTCTCCTCTACCTTGGACCCTTGATGTCCCACGGCCACGCCCGCGGCCTCCGCCACGTCCTCCTCGTCCTCCAGACCCAGAAACAGTAGTGACTACCGCTGTCTCCGTGTTGGGTTTTTCTTCCGAGGTATTTTTGCGCTTCTGAGCTTGTTGCTTTGGTTGTTTTGCCGACTGAGGCACAACCAGGGCATTGAGTAATCCCTCTGCATTGTCATCAGCATCTGCATACTTGCTCGCTGTTTCTATCATTTCTTCCAAATCAGTAACCTTGTCACACTTCAAGCGATGGCGCAGTAAACCGATTGGGAGACCTGCGATGAAAGCTTCAATCGCAGTTTGATCGTTTACTCCTTCGCAGGAGTTCTTAGTGTCAATCCATCATCCGAGGTAATCCCGGCAAGTTTCTCCGGCTTTTTGGGTGCAACGCTGTAGGTCTCCAACCGTACAGGGCCTCCGATATGTGCCCTCGAAATTCCGAAAGAACGCACTTTGTAAATCATACCAGTTGTGGATGGTGTTCGCCGGAAGCTCATTGAGACATGATCGTGCCGTCTTCCTCAGCATGAGTGGGAGATATCGAGTTGCGACCAGGCTGTTTTCGCCTTTGCCGATGCAGCAAGCCTGGAAGAAATCCTGTAACCAGGTGTCTGGCCGAGCAATGCCGTCATAGGCTTGAATATGTCTTGAGATAGCAAATCCTTCCGGGAACTTTGTAGCTCTAATGCGTGGTCCGAAGCACTTTGGGCCCATGTACACGTCATCGTTTTCATAGCGCCGAGCCTCTATGTTGGAGTTGATCCTATGCCTTGCGTCGTTCGAGGATAGGGATCGTCCCGAATGCCGGCTGTGGCTGCGGTGCCTTGGAGCCGGACTTCGGCTTCTGCCACCACCTCCTCCGCCATGTCCTCCTTGACCTCCGTGGGGGTCGTTGTGATAACTGTGTGGTGGAGAGGGTGGTGCAGCGGGGTAGTTTCCGGCTGATCGCCGGCCTCCGTCCGAAACGTCATTATTCCGATTCCGAGGAGGGTCTTGACTATGACGAGCCCCCTGCCATCTTGTGCCAGTATGGTTTCCGTCGTTCCTTCGTCCATCGTTCCCACCATGGTGAGGCTCAGTCGGATGGTTATCATGTCTAGGAGGTGGCATCCTTTGATGATCCTCCTCCCGATGTTTCTCTTTATCTTCTCCCCTTCAGGGAGGATTCTTCGGATTCAGTGCAGCGATCGCGTCTTTCTCGGCTACTGGAGCGACATTGCTCCAGTTATGTGTACTTCTGCGATGCTGTCCCGATGATCCGGTTCTTGAATAATTGTCTTCCCTGCGTTCGGGGCGATAATACTGCTCCGGAACGTAATGGGGTCTTACGCCAGCCCATGCTGGATCCATGCGACATTGGTCAGCATCTGAGACCAGTTTTTGACTTCCGGACAGGGCGACCTTTTGCTGCTCCAGTCCCTTGTTGAGTAGCTTGATACCCAAACGGATCTCCTCTGGTCCTGGATTAGCCGATAGAATTTCTCGGGCTGCCATGGTATTTTGTACTGGTGTTGGGTATACCCAATCTCCATTGCTATCTTTCCGTGGCTTCCCCATCTCGTCTCCAAAAAGGACGGCACGGACACGTGGGAATTGGTTGTCATCTATGTGACGCTTCCGTGTGTTCTGATGCAGACGAGACATGTACTCCTTGTTTGACATGCGCTTCTTCTCCACCTCGATGTTTTTGGCTTCATCAAGGAGTTGTTGACGACGCGCTTCGAGGGCCTAGGCCCTTTCATCCAGCTCATCTGCAGTAAGTTCTGCAGCTGCAGGGATAGGTGTGGTTAATGCGGCATCGATGAGTTTACGTGCACCTTCAGTGATCACGCGTCCATCCACCGATGCTTCTTTTTTCAGCTCATTTGGGATAAGTGCTCCATCCGAGTCTTCTTCGTATTCCTCAGCAATCACCTCCTCTGTCAGAGGGTCTTTTGCCAGGGTCTTGTTTTTATTGTTCTTCTTCTTTGCCTTCTTGGCAGCGCCGGTAGCAAAGACGGTATTGGGTCCGTTTCCCGGAGTCAAGCTCTGATCGGTACTTTCGGACATTTGGACTTCGGGATTATATCCGACGTCCATGTCATCCTGCGTTTTGGGAGAGTGTTCCCCGAATCCTTCATCCATGGCTTCTCCTTCTTCTGCAGCTTTGGAGTTGTACTCCTCTTCATATTCCGCGGAGAACTTTCAGAAATCTGCTGACGTCATTGTTTCATCCGAGGATGCGGGTACGTCGGCGTTTGTTCCAATTGCCTCCAGCACCGAGTCGGTGTTTTCTCCAGCATCGGCAGAGCCAGATCTGGATCCCACGTATCCGACGAAGTGCGACGCATGATTCCTGAGGTACCTACGGCTTTCACGATCAGCCATATCGAAACTTTTGATGGTCTCGAGGATTGCATCTGCGCTTTCGCCTTGCAGTATCATATTTTTTAGTGTGTACCTTAGGAAAGGCCTGTCTGTTCCGGCATCATCAGAGCCGGAATCAGTGTCGTTGATATGCTCCTCCTGGCTTTCGACTTCCATGTGTGGGTCGATCTGGGATTCGGCTCCTTCGGGGAGATCCACTCCAGATTCGACGTTGACCGCTTGGTCTTCTTCAGGTTCGGGTTTCTCCACTATCTCCGCAACTGGTGCGGGCTGGGTGGGATTAGGGTTTTCTGAGATCCGGAATTCTTCCGCCTCCGCAGACAAAGGGGACCCAGAAAATTCTTCTGCCTCTATCATCACCGCTGGGGTGGGTTGGGCAGGTTCAGTGAAACCGATGTAAACATCGATCTCGCCAAAAGACATGATTGTGTAGGCAGTTACGACCTCCTTTGCCGGAATCCAAGTCTCATTGAGAACGATGAGAGGGACATCGCTGGCATAGAGGATGCGACCGACGGTGATGGTCTCGCCGATTCCGATTCTTGCAGATTCCGCTCGAAACGTAGATCCGAAGCTCACTTGCCCCACGGTGGGCGCCAACTGTCGTCGGATTAATGAGAAGTACGCCATGAGGGGGTCCTCGAGGCGTGCGGAAGAGAGGGGTGTGAGACGTACGGTATTCCGGGACGGTGAGCACACAAGTTTACCCAGGTTCGAATCCGCCGGCTTTGGACGAATCCTACTCCTGCTAGCAATCCAGTAATACGGCAGAGCCGGAATATGGGTTACAAGGGATTTGCCTGTGCGAGTTGAGGGTCTAAAGTATTGGGTGTTATCTGGTGCCCTAAAGGCTCTCCCTAGGACGACTTATATAGATATCCGGCCTAGGATTTACAGGAGAGATCTATCCGCCATTTACTAAGAGTCATACAGAGTACATCTTGAACTACAAGTAACATTATGGGCCTAAGTCGGTAAGTCTTCTGGGCCTTCCCGTAGCCGGATTGGACTCCGTCTTCTCTCCCTGACTGGGCCGCCCGTGAAGCAAAGATCTAACCCGAAGTGGGCCACCCTGGTCAGTGAGGAACTGTGAGGATACCTGGAAAGTATATCCCCAACACTTCTCACAAACCACACATGGATCCACCGGTATCATTGCATGTTGTTCTTTTCATCAACCACAACCAATGTCATTGCATGTGTGTTCTTCTCACAAACCACACATGGATCCACCAATGTCATTGCATGTCTACTCTTTTCATTAACCAAAGTTAGAGTCATTGCATGTGTGTTCTTTTCACAAACCACAGCTAGAGTCATTGCATGTGTGTTCTTCTCACAAACCACATAAGGATACACCAGTGTCATTGGATGTGTGTTCTTCTCATGAACCACAACTAGAGTCATTGCATGTCTATTCTTCTCACAAACCACATAAGGATACACCAGTGTCATTGCATATGTGTTCTTTTCATGAACCACACCCAGTGTTATTAGATGTGTGTTCTTCTCACAAACCACACATGGATCCACCAGTGTCATTGCATGTGTGTTCTTCTCATGAACCACACATGGATCAACCAAGTGTGATTGCATGTCTGTTCTTCTCACAAACCACATATGGATCCACCAGTGTCATTGCATGTCTGTTCTTTTCATGAACCACACCCAGTGTCATTGCATGTCTCTTCCTCTCATAAACCACACATGGATCCACCAGTGTCATTGCATGTGTGTTCTTGTCATGAACCACGGCTAGAGTCATTGCATGTCTATCATGAACCACATCTAGAGTCATTGCATGTGTGTTCTTCTCACAAACCACATAAGGATACACCAGTGTCATTGCATGTGTGTTCTTCTCATGAACCACAGCTAGAGTCATTAGGTGTGTGTTCTTTTCATGAACCACAGCTAGAGTCATTGCATGTCTCTTCTTCTCACAAACCACATATGGATCCAGCAGTGTCATTGCATGTTTGTTCTTTTAATGAACCACACCCAGTGTCATTGCATGTGTGTTCTTCTCATAAACAAAATATGGATCCACCAGTGTCATTGCATGTGTGTTCTTTTCATGAACCACATCTAGAGTCATTGCATGTGTGTTATTCTCACAAACCACATAAGGATACACTAGTGTCATTGGATGTGTGTTCTTTTCATGAACCACAACTAGAGTCATTGCATGTGTGTTCTTCTCACAAACCACATAAGGATACACCAGTGTCATTGCATGTGTGTTCTTCTCATGAACCACACCGAGAGTGATTGTATGTCTGTTCCTCTCACAAACCACACATGGATCCACCAGTGTCATTGCATGTGTGTTCTTCTCATGAACCACAGCTAGAGTCATTGCATGTGTATTCTTTTCATGAACCACATCCAGTGTCATTGGATGTGTTTTTTTCACAAACCACATAAGGATACACCAGTGTCATTGCATGTGTGTTCTTCTCATGAACCACATCTAGAGTCATTGCATGTCTGTTATTCTCACAAACCACATCAGGATCCACCAGTGTCATTGGATGTGTGTTCTTTTCATGAACCACACCCAGTGTCATTCGATGTGTGTTCTTCTCACAAACCACACATGGATCCACCTGTGTCATTGCATGTGTGTTCTTCTCATGAACCACACATGGATCCACCAAGTGTGATTTGTAACACCCCCTCCACTCCTGGGCCCATGGGGTGTCACTCCTGGCAGCTTAATAGAATATCTAGACTGGTCCCACAGACCAACACTAGTCTTTTCTGTGCACTTTGTCCTCACTCGTGCGTACCCGGTCACCCATCCTAGAATTGGTCTAGGCCAAGCATGCTTAACCTTAGAGTTCTTTTTGAATGAGCTTCCGGAAATGAAGTTGAAACTTGTTGATATGGGTATCGTATCAATCCTATTAAGCCATGTGCCTGGATCTCACATACACCCACCCTTTAGAAGATCGATGCCCTCATCGATCAAGCACACCCCAGGAACGTTCCCTCTTGGCACGCGTCATCCGTCGGTCTTGGCACATGTTGCATGCCGTGTCCACTCCAGCCACACGCCATGCTCCACATGTCCCCATGACCCTTTTACACCAGTGTAATCGCAAGGGTCGGCTCTGATACCACTTGTAACACCCCGTCCACTCCTGGGCCCGGGGGGTGTCACTCCTGGAAGCTTAATAGGATATCTAGACTGGCCCCACAGACCAATACTAGTCTTTTCTACGCACTTTGAGCTCACTCGTGCGTACCCGGTTACCCACTTCCCGGTCGGTCACCCATCCTAGAATTGCTCTAGGCCAAGCACGCTTAACCTTAGAGTTCTTTTCGAATGAGCTTCCGGAAAAGAAGTTGCAACTTGTTGATATGGGTATCTTATCAATCCTATTAAGCCATGTGCCTAGATCTCACATGATTGCATGTCTGTTCTTTTCACAAACCACATATGGATCCACCAGTGTCATTGCATGTGTGTTCTTTTCGTGAACCACATCCAGTGTCATTGCTTGTCTGTTCCTCTCATAAACCACACATAGATCCACCACTATCATTGCATGTATGTTCTTCTCATGAACCACAGCTAGAGTCATTGCATGTCTGTTATTCTCACAAACCACATAACGATACACCAGTGTCATTGCATGTGTGTTCTTCTCATGAACCACACCCAGTGTCATTGCATGTGTGTTCCTCTCACAGTGTACACATGGATCCACCAGTGTCATTGGATCTGTGTTCTTCTCATGAACCACATCTATAGTCATTGCATGTGTGTTCTTCTCACAAACCACATAAGGATACACCAATGTCATTGCATGTGTGGTATTCTCATGAACCACAGCTAGAGTCATTGGATGTGTGTTCTTTTCAAGAACCACAGCTAGACTCATTGCATGTCTGTTCTTCTCACAAACCATATATGGATCCACGAGTGTCATTGCATGTCTGTTCTTTTCATGAACCACACCCAGTGTCATTGCATGTGTGTTCTTCTCATAACCCACATATGGATCCACCAGTGTCATTGCATGTGTGTTCTTCTCATGAACTACATCTAGAGTCATTGCATGTCTATTATTCTCACAAACCACATAAGGATACACCAGTGTCATTGCATGTGTTTTCTTTTCATGAACCACACCCAGTGTCATTGCATGTGTGTTCCTCTCACAGGCCACACATGGATCCACCAGTGTCATTGCATGTATGTTCTTCTCACAAACCACATAAGGATCCACCAGTTTCATTGGATGGTTGTTCTTTTCATGAACCACACCCAGTGTCATTGCATGTCTGTCCCTCTCATAAACCACACATGGATCCGATAGTGTCATTACATGTGTGTTCTTCTCATGAAACACGGCTAGAGTCATTGCATGTCTGTTATTCTCACAAACCACATAAGGATACACCAGTGTCATTGCATGTGTGTTCTTCTCATGAACCACACCCAGTGACATGGCATGTGTGTTCCTCTCACAGTGTACACATGGATCCACCAGTGTCATTGGATGTGTGTTCTTCTCATGAACCACATCTAGAGACATTGCATGTGTGTTCTTCTCACAAACCACATAAGGATACACCTGTGTCATTGCATGTGTGTTCTTCTCATGAACCACATCTAGAGTCATTGGATGTGTGTTCTTTTCATGAACCACATAAGGATCCACCAGTGTCATTGCATGTGTATTGTTCTCACAAACCACACATGGATCCACAAGTGACATTGCATGTCTGCTCTTTTCATTAACCACGGTTAGAGTCATTGCATGTCTGTTCTTTTCAGAAACCACATATCACAGTGTCATTGCATGTGTGTTCTTCTCATGAACCACACATGGATCCACCCAGTGTGATTACATGTCTGTTCTTTTCAAAAACCACATATGGATCCACCAGTGTCATTGCATGTGTGTTCTTTTCACAAACCACATATCACTAGTGTCATTGCATGTGTGTTCTTCTCACAAACCACATAAGTATCCACTAGTGTCATTGGATGTGTGTTCTTTTCATGAAACAGACTTAGTGTCATTGCATGTTTGTTCCCCTCACAAACCACACATGGATCCACCAGTGTCATTGCATGTGTGTTCTTCTCATGAACCACAGCTAGAGTCATTGCATGTGTGTTCTTTTCATGAACCACATCCAGTGTCATTGGATGTGTGTTCTTTTCACAAACCACATAAGGATACACAAGTGTCATTGCATGTGTTTTCTTCTCCTGAACCACATCTAGAGTCATTGCATGTCTATTATTCTCAAAAACCACATCAGGATCCACCAGTGTCATTGGATGTGTGTTATTTTCATGAACCACACCCAGTGTAATTGGATGTGTGTTCTTATCACAAACCACATATGGATCCACCAGTGTCATTGCATGTGTGTTCTTCTCATAAACCACACATGGATCCACCAAGTGTGATTGCTTGTCTGTTCTTTTCACAAACCACATATGGATCCACCAGTGTCATTGCATATGTGTTCTTTTCATGAACCACACCAAGTGTCATTGCATGTATGTTCCTCTCATAAACCACTCATGGATCCACCAGTGTCATTGCATGTGTGTTCTTCTCACAAACCACATAAGGATGGACTAGTGTCATTGGACGTGTGTTCTTTTCACAAACCACATAAGGATCCACCAGTGTCATTAGATGTGTGTTATTTTCATGAACCACACCCAGTGTCATTGCATGTTTGTTCCTCTCACAAACCACACATGGATCCACCAGTGTCATTGCATGTGTGTTCTTCTCATGAACTACAACTAGAGTCATTAGATGTGTGTTCTGTTCATGAACCACATAAGGATCCACCAGTATCATTGGATGTATGTTCTTCTCACAAACCACACATGGATCCACCAGTGTCATTGCATGTTTGCTCTTAACATTAACCACAGTTAGAGTCATTGCATGTCTGTTCTTTTCACAAACCACATATCACCAGTGTCATTGCATGTGTGTTCCTCTCATAGACCACACATGGATCCACCAGTGCCATTGCAGGTGTGTTCTTCTCATGAACCACACCCAGAGTAATTGCATGTCTGTTCTTCTCACAAACCACATAAGGATCCACCAGTGTCATTAGATGTGTGTTCTTTCCATGAACCACACCCAGTGCCATTGGATGTGTGTTCTTCTCACAAACCACGCATGGATCCACCAGTGTCATTGCATCTATGTTCTTCTCATGAACCACACATGGATCCACCAAGTGTGATTGCATGTCTGTTCTTTTCACAAACCACATATGGATCCACCGGTGTCATTGCATGTGGGTTCTTTTCATGAACCATACCCAGTGTCATTGCATGTTTGTTCCTCTCATAAACCACACATGAATCCACCAGGGTCATTGCATGTGTGTTCTTCTCATGAACCACGGCTAAAGTCATTGCATGTCTGTTATTCTCACAAACCACATAAGGATATTGCAGTGTCATTGCATGTGTGTTCTTCTCATGAACCACACCCAGTGTCATCGCATGTGTGTTCCTCTCACAGTGTACAGATGGATCCACCAGTGTCATTGGATGTGTGTTCTTCTCATGAACCACATCTAGAGTCATTGCATGTGTTTTCTTCTCACAAACCACGTAAGGATACACCAGTGTCATTGCTTGTATGTTCTTCTCATGAACCACAGCTACAGTCATTAGATGTGTGTTCTTTTCATGAACCACAAGTAGAGTCATTGCATGTCTGTTCTTCTCACAAACCACATATGGATCCACCAGTGTCATTGCATGTATGTTATTTTCATGAACCACACCCAGTGTCATTGCATGTGTGTTCTTCTCATGAACCACATCTAGAGTCATTGTATGTCTGTTATTCTCACAAACCACATAAGGATACACCAGTGTTATTGCATGTGTGTTCTTTTCATGAACCACATAAGGATCCACCAGTGTCATTGCATGTGTGTTGTTCTCACAAACCACACATGGATCCACCCAGTGTGATTGCATGTCTGTTCTTTTCACAAACCACATATGGATCCACCAGTGTCATTGCATGTGTGTTCTTTTCACAAACCACATATCACCAGTGCCATTGCATGTGTGTTCTTCTCACAACCAACATAAGGATCCACCAGTGTCATTGCATGTGTGTTCTTTTCACAAACCACTATCCACCAGTGTCATTAGATGTGTGTTCTTTTTATTAACCACACCTAGTGTCATTGCATGTCTGTTACTCTCACAGACCACACATGGATCCACCAGTGTCATTGCATGTGTGTTCTTCTCATGAACCACATAAGGACCCACTAGTGTCATTGGATGTGTGTTCTTCTCACAAACCACACATGGAACCACCAGTGTCATTACATGTTTGCTCTTTTCATTAACCACAGTTAGAGTCATTGCATGTCTGTTCTTTTCACAAACCACATATCACCAGTATCATTGTATGTGTGTTCTTCTCATGAACCACACATGGATCCACCCAGTGTGATTGCATGTACGTTCTTTTCACAAACCACATATGGATCCATCAGTGTCATTGCATGTGTGTTCTTTTCATAAACCACATATCACCAGTGTCATTGCATGTGTGTTCTTCTCAAAAACCACATAAGGATCCACTAGTGTCATTGGATGTGTGTTCTTTTCACAAACCACATAAGGATCCACCAGTGTCATTGGATGTGTGTTCTTTTCAAGAAGCACACCTAGTGTCATTGCATGTCTATTCCTCTCACAAACCCCACATGGATCCACCAGTGTCATTGCATGTGTGTTCTTCTCATGAACCACAGCTAGAGTCATTGCATGTGTGTTCTTTTCATGAACCACATCCAGTGTCACTGGGTGTGTGTTCTTTTCACAAACCACATAAGGACACACCAGTGTCATTGCATGTGTGTTCTTCTCATGAACCGCATCTAGGGTCATGGCCTGTCTGTTATTCTCATAAACCACATAAGGATACACCAGTGTCATTACATGTGTGTTCTTTTCATGAACCACACCCAGTGTCATTGGATGTGTGTTATTCTCACAAACCACACATGGATCCACCAGTGTCATTGCATGTGTGTTCTTCTCATGAACCACATCTAGAGTCATTGCATGTTTGTTCTTCTCACAAACAACATAAGGATCCACCAGTGTCATTGGATGTGAATTCTTTGCATGAACCACACCCAGTGTCATTGCATGTGTGTTCTTCTCACAAACCACACATGGATCCAATAGTGTCATTACATGTGTGTTCTTCTCATGAACCACAGCTAGAGTCATTGCATGTCTGTTATTCTCACAAAGCACATAAGGATACACCAGTGTCATTGCATGTGTGTTCTTCTCATGAACCACACCCAGTGTAATTACATGTGTGTTCCTCTCATAGTGTACACATGGATCCACAAGTGTCATAGGATGTGTGTTCTTCTCATGAACCACATCTAGAGTCATTGCATGTGCGTTCTTCTCACAAACCACATAACGATACACCAATATCATTGCATGTGTGTTCTTCTCACGAACCACAGCTAGAGTCATTGGACGTGTGTTCTTTTCATGAACCACAGCTAGACTCATTGCATGTCTATTTTTCTCACAAACCACATATAGATCCATGAGTGTCATTGCATGTCTGTTCTTTTCATGAACCACACCCAGTGTCAATGCATGTGTGCTCTTCTCATAAACCACATATGTATCCACTAGTGTCATTGCATGTGTGTTCTTCTCATGAACCACATCTAGAGTCATTGCATGTCTGTTATTCTCACAAACCACATAAGGATACACCAGTGTCACTGCATGTGTATTCTTTTTATGAACCACACCCAGTGTCATTGCATGTGTGTTCCTCTCACAGACCACACATGGATCTACCAGTGTCATTGCATGTGTGTTCTTCTCATGAACCACACCCAGAGTCATTGCATGTATGTTCTTCTCACAAACCACATAAGGATCCACCAGTGTCATTGGATGTGTGTTCATTTCATGAACCACACATGGATCCACCAGTGTCATTGCATGTGTGTTCTTGTCATGAACCACAACTAGAGTCATTGCATGTGTGTTATTTTCACAAACCACTGCTAGAGTCATTGCATGTGTGTTCTTCTCGCAAACCACATAAGGATACACCAGTGTCATTGCATGTGTATTCTTCTCATGAACCACAGCTAGAGTCATTGCATGTCTGTTATTCTCACAAACCACATAAGGATACACCGGTGTCATTGCATGTGTCTTCTTCTCATGAACCACATAAGAATCCACCAGTGTCATTGGATGTCTGTTCTTCTCACAAACCACACATGGATCCACCAGTGTCATTGCATGTGTGTTCTTCTCATGAACCACAACTAGAGTCATTGCATGTGTGTTCTTTTCACAAACCACTGCTAGAGTCATTGCATGTGTGTTCTTCTCGCAAACCACATAAGTATACAGCAGTGTCATTGCATGTGTGTTCTTGTCATGAACCACAGCTAGAGTCATTGCCTGTCTGTTATTCTCACAAACCAGACAAGGATACACCAGTGTCATTACATGTGTGTTCTTTTCATGAACCACACCCAGTGTCATTGGATGTGTGTTCTTCTCACAAACCACACATGGATCCACCAGTATCATTGCATGTGTGTTCTTCTCATGAACCACATCTAGAGTCATTGCATGTTTGTTCTTCTCACAAACCACATAAGGATCCACTAGTGTCATTGGATGTGTATTTTTTGCATGAAACACACCCAGTGTCATTGCATGTGTTTTCTTTTCATGAACCACACCTAGTGTCATTGCATGTGTGTTCCTCTCACAGACCACACATGGATCCACCAGTGTCATTGCATGTGTGTTCTTCTCATGAATCACACCCAGAGTCATTGCATGTTTGTTCTTCTCACAAACCACATAAGGATCCACCAGTGTCATTGGATGTGTGTTCTTTTCATGAACCACACATGGATCCACCAGTGTCATTGCATGTGTTTTCTTCTCATGAACCACACCTAGAGTCATTGCATGTGTGTTCTTTTCACAAACCACTGCTAGAGTCATTGCATGTGTGTTCTTCTCGCAAACCACATAAGGATACACCAGTGTCATTGCATGTGTGTTCTTCTCATGAACCACAGCTAGAGTCATTGCCTGACTGTTATTCTCACAAACCACATAAGCATACACCAGTGTCATTACATGTGTGTTCTTTTCATGAACCACACCCAGTTTCATTGGATGTGTGTTCTTCTCACAAACCACACATGGATCCACCTGTGTCATTGCATGTGTGTTCTTCTCATGAACCACACATGGATCCACCAAGTGTCATTGCATGTCTGTTATTCTCACAAACCACATAAGGATACACCAGTGTCATTGCATGTGTGTTATTATCATGAACCACATAAGGATCCACCAGTGTCATTGGATGTCTGTTCTTCTCACAAACCACACATGGATCCACCAGTGTCATTGCATGTGTGTTCTTCTCATGAACCACAACTAGAGTCATTGCATGTGTGTTCTTTTCACAAACCACTGCTAGAGTCATTGCATGTGTGTTCTTCTCGCAAACCACATAAGGATACACCAGTGTCATTGCATGTGTGTTCTTCTCATGAACCACAGCTAGAGTCATTGCCTGTCTGTTATTCTCACAATACACATAAGCATACACCAGTGTCATTACATGTGTGTTCTTTTCATGAACCACACCCAGTTTCATTGGATGTGTGTTCTTCTCACAAACCACACATGGATCCACCAGTGTCATTGCATGTGTGTTCTTCTCATGAACCACATCTAGAGTCATTGCATGTTTGTTCTTCTCACAAACCACATAAGGATCCACCAGTGTCATTGGATGTGTATTCTTTGCATGAACCACACCCAGTGTCATTGCATGTGTGTTCTTCTCACAAACCACACATGGATCCAATAGTGTCATTACATGTGTGTTCTTGTCATGAACCACAGCTAGAGTCATTGCATGTCAGTTATTCTCACAAACCACATAAGGATACACCAGTGTCATTGCATGTGTGTTCTTCTCATGAACCACACCCAGTGTCATTGCATGTGTGTTCCTCTCACAGTGTACACATGGATCCACAAGTGTCATTGGATGTGTGTTCTTCTCATGAACCACATCTAGAGTCATTGCATGTGTATTCTTCTCACAAACCACATAACGATACACCAATATCATTGCATGTGTGTTCTTCTCATGAACCACAGCTAGAGTCATTGGATGTGTGTTCTTTTCATGAACCACAGCTAGACACATTGCATGTCTGCTCTTCTCACATACCACATATAGATCCACGAGTGTCATTGCATGTCTGTTCTTTTCATGAACCACACCCAGTGTCATTGCATGTGTGTTCTTCTCATAAAGCACATATGGATCCACTAGTGTCATTGCATGTGTGTTCTTCTCATGAACCACATCTAGAGTCATTGCATGTCTATTATTCTCACAAACCACATAAGGATACACTAGTGTCATTGCATGTGTTTTCTTTTCATGAACCACATCCAGTGTCATTGCATGTGTGTTCCTCTCACAGACCACACATGGATCCACCAGTGTCATTGCATGTGTGTTCTTCTCATGAACCACACCCAGAGTCATTGCATGTATGTTCTTCTCACAAACCACATAAGGATCCACCAGTGTCATTGGATGTGTGTTCTTTTCATGAACCACACCCAGTGTCATTGGATGTATGTTCTTCTCACAAACCACACATGGATCCACCAGTGTCATTGCATGTGTGTTCTTCTCATGAACCACACATGGATCCACCAGGTGTGATTGCATGTCTGTTCTTCTCGCATACCACATATAGATCCACGAGTGTCATTGCATGTGTGTTCTTTTCATGAACCACACCCAGTGTCATTGTATGTGTGTTCTTCTCATAAACCACATATGGATCCACTAGTGTCATTGCATGTGTGTTCTTCTCATGAACCACATCTAGAGTCATTGCATGTCTGTTATTCTCACAAACCACATAAGGATACATCAGTGTCATTGCATGTGTGTTCTTCTCATGAACCACACCCAGTGTCATTGCATGTGTGTTCCTCTCACAGACCACACATGGATCCACCAGTGTCATTGGAGGTGTGTTCTTCTCATGAACCACATCTAGAGTCATTGCATGTGTGTTCTGCTCACAAACCACATAAGGATACACCTGTGTCATTGCATGTGTGTTCTTCTCATGAACCACAACTAGGGTCATTTGATGTTTGTTCTTTTCGTGAACCAGACCCAGTGTCATTGCATGTCTGTTCCTCTCACAAACCACACATGGATCTACCAATGTCATTGCATGTGTGTTCTTCTCATGAACCACAGCTAGAGTCATTGCATGTGTGTTCTTTTCATGAACCACATCCAGTGTCATTGGATGTGTGTTCTTTTCACAAACCACATAAGGATACACCAGTGTCATTGCATGTGTGTTCTTCTCATGAACTACATCTAGAGTCATTGCATGTCTGTTATTCTCACAAACCACATCATGATCCACCAGTGTGATTGTATGTGTGTTATTTTCATGAACCACACCCAGTGTCATTGGATGTCTATTCTTCTCACAAACCACACATGGATCCACCAGTGTCATTGCATGTGTGTTCTTCTCATGAACCACACATGGATCCACCAAGTGTGATTGCTTGTATGTTCTTTTCACAAACCACATATGGATCCACCAGTGTCATTACATGTGTGTTCTTCTCATGAACCACACCCAGTGTCATTGCATGTGTGTTCCTCTCACAGTGTACACATGGATCCACAAGTGTCATTGGATGTGTGTTCTCCTCATGAACCACATCTAGAGTCATTGCATGTGTGTTCTTCTCACAAACCACATAACGATACACCAATATCATTGCATGTGTGTTCCTCTCATAAACCACCCAAGTGTCATTGCATGTTTGTTCCTCTCATAAACCACCCATGGATCCACCAGTGTCATTGCATGTGTGTACTTCTCATGAACCACAGCTAGAGTCATTGCATGTCTGTTATTCTCACAAACCACATAAGGATACACCAGTGTCATTGCATGTGTGTTCCTCTCACAGTGTACACATGGATCCACCAGTGTCATTGGATCTGTGTTCTTTTCATGAACCACATCCAGTGTCATTGCATGTGTGTTCTCACAAACCAAACATGGATCCACCAGTGTCATTGCATGTGTGTTCTTCTCATGAACCACAGCCAGAGTCATTGGATGTGTGTTCTTTTCATGAACCACATAAGGATCCACCAGTGTCATTGGATGTGTGTTCTCCTCACAAACCACACATGAATCCACTAGTGTCATTGCATGTCTGCTCTTTTCATTAACCACAGTTAGAGTCATTGCATGTCTGTTCTTTTCACAAACCACATATCACCAGTGTCATTGCATGTGTGTTCTTCTCATGAACCACACATGGATCCACCCAGTGTGATTGCATGTCTGTTCTTTTCACAAACCACATATGGATCCACCAGTGTCATTGCATGTGTGTTCTTTTCACAAACCACATATCACCAGTGTCATTGCATGTGTGTTCTTCTCACAACCCACATAACGATCCACCAGTGTCATTGCATGTGTGTTCTTCTCACAACCCACATAAGGATCCACCAGTGTCATTGCATGTGTGTTCTTTTCACAAACCACATAAGGATCCACCAGTGTCATTAGATGTGTGTTCTTTTCATGAACCACACCCAGTGTCATTGCATGTCTGTTCCTCTCACAGACCACACATGGATCCACCAGTGTCATTGCATGTGTGTTCTTCTCATGAACCACAGCTAGAGTTATTGGATGTGTGTTCTTTTCATGAACCACATAAGGATCCACTAGTGTCATTGGATGTGTGTTCTTCTCACGAACCACACATGGATCCACCAGTGTCATTGCATTCTTCTCTTTTCATTAACCACGGTTAGAGTCATTGCATGTCTGTTCTTTTCACAAACCACATATCACCAGTATCATTGCATGTGTGTTCTTCTCATGAACCACACATGGATCCACCCAGTGTGATTGCATGTTTTTTCTTCTCACAAACCACATATGGATCCATCAGTGTCATTGCATGTGTGTTCTTTTCACAAACCACATATCACCAGTGGCATTGCATGCGTGTTCTTCTCACAAACCACATAAGGATCCACCAGTGTCATTGGATGTGTGTTCTTTTCACAAACCACATAAGGATCCACCCGTGTCATTGGATGTGTGTTCTTTTCATGAACCACACCCAGTGTCATTGCATGTCTATTCCTCTCACAAACCACACATGGATCCACCAGTGTCATTGCATGCGTATTCTTCTCATGAACCACACCTAGAGTCATTGCATGTGTGTTCTTTTCATGAACCACATCCAGTGTCATTGGGTGTGTGTTCTTTTCACAAACCACATAAGGATACACCAGTGTCATTGCATGTGTTTTCTTCTCATGAACCACATCTAGAGTCATTGCATGTTTGTTCTTCTCACAAACCACATAAGGATCCACCAGTGTCATTGGATGTGTGTTCTTTTCATGAACCACACCAGTGTTATTGGATGTCTGTTATTTTCACAAACCACATATGGATCCACCAGTGTCATTGCATGTGTGTTCTTTGCATGAACGACACCTAGTGTCATTGCATGTCTGTTCCTCTCATAAACCACACATGGATCCAATAGTGTCATTACATGTGTGTTCTTCTCATGAACCACATCTAGAGTCATTGCATGTCTGTTATTCTCACAAACCACATAAGGATACACCAGTGTCATTGCATGTGTGTTCTTCTCATGAACCACACCTAGTGTCATTGCATGTGTGTTCCTCTCACAGTGTACACATGGATCCACCAGTGTCATTGGAGGTGTGTTCTTCTCATGAACCACATCTAGAGTCATTGCATGTGTGTTCTTCTCACAAACCACATAAGGATACACCTGTGTCATTTCATGTGTGTTCTTCTCATGACCAAAACTAGAGTCATTGGATGTTTGTTCTTTTCATGAACCAGACCCAATGTCATTGCATGTCTGTTCCTCTCACAAACCACACATGGATCTACCAGTGTCATTGCATGTGTGTTCTTCTCATGAACCACACCTAGAGTCATTGCATGTGTGTTCTTTTCATGAACCACATCCAGTGTCATTGGATGTGTGTTCTTTTCACAAACCACTTAAGGATACACCAGTGTCATTGCATGTGTGTTCTTCTCATGAACCACATCTAGAGTCATTGCATGTCTGTTATTCTCACAAACCACATCAGGATCCACCAGTGTGATTGTATGTGTGTTCTTTTCATGAACCACACCCAGTGTCATTGGATGTCTGTTCTTCTCACAAACCACACATGGATCCACCAGTGTCATTGCATGTGTGTTCTTCTCATGAACCACACATGGATCCACCAAGTGTGATTGATTGTATGTTCTTTTCACAAACCACATATGGATCCACCAGTGTCATTGCATATGTGTTCTTTTCATGAACCACACCAAGTGTCATTGCATGTCTGTTCCTCTCATAAACCACCCATGGATCCACAAGTGTCATTGCATGTGTGTACTTCTCATGAACCACAGCTAGAGTCATTGCATGTCTGTTATCCTCACAAACCACATAAGGATACACCAGTGTCATTGCATCTGTGTTCCTCTCACAGTGTACACATGGATCCACCAGTGTCATTGGATCTGTGTTCTTTTCATGAACCACATCCAGTGTCATTGCATGTGTGTTCTCACAAACCAAACATGGATCCACCAGTGTCATTGCATGTGTGTTCTTCTCATGAACCACAGCCAGAGTCATTGGATGTGTGTTCTTTTCATGAACCACATAAGGATCCACCAGTGTCATTGGATGTGTGTTCTCCTCACAAACCACACATGAATCCACTAGTGTCATTGCATGTCTGCTCTTTTCATTAACCACAGTTAGAGTCATTGCATGTCTGTTCTTTTCACAAACCACATATCACCAGTGTCATTGCATGTGTGTTCTTCTCATGAACCACACATGGATCCACCCAGTGTGATTGCATGTCTGTTCTTTTCACAAACCACATATGGATCCACCAGTGTCATTGCATGTGTGTTCTTTTCACAAACCACATATCACCAGTGTCATTGCATGTGTGTTCTTCTCACAGCCCACATAAGGATCCACCAGTGTCATTACATGTGTGTTCTTCTCACAACCCACATAAGGATCCACCAGTGTCATTGCATGTGTGTTCTTTTCACAAACCACATAAGGATCCACCAGTGTCATTAGATGTGTGTTTTTTCATGAACCACACCCAGTGTCATTGCATGTCATTTCTCTCACACATGGATCCACCAGTGTCATTGCATGTGTGTTCTTCTCAGGAACCACAGCTAGAGTTATTGGATGTGTGTTCTTTTCATGAATCACATAAGGATCCACTAGTGTCATTGGATGTGTGTTCTTCTCACAAACCACACATGGATCCACCAGTGTCATTGCATTCTTCTCTTTTCATTAACCACAGTTAGAGTCATTGCATGTCTGTTCTTTTCACAAACCACATATCACCAGTATCATTGCATGTGTGTTCTTCTCATGAACCACACATGGATCCAACCAGTGTGATTGCATGTTTGTTCTTCTCACAAACCACATATGGATCCATCAGTGTCATTGCATGTGTGTTCTTTTCACAAACCACATATCACCAGTGTCATTGCATGCGTGTTCTTCTCCCAAACCACATAAGGATCCACCAGTGTCATTGGATGTGTGTTCTTTTCACAAACCACATAAGGATCCACCCGTGTCATTGGATGTGTGTTCTTTTCATGAACCACACCCAGTGTCATTGCATGTCTATTCCTCTCACAAACCACACATGGATCCACCAGTGTCATTGCATGTGTGTTCTTCTCATGAACCACAACTAGAGTCATTGCATGTGTGTTCTTTTCATGAACCACATCCAGTGTCATTGGGTGTGTGTTCTTTTCACAAACCACATAAGGATACACCAGTGTCATTGCATGTGTTTTCTTCTCATGAACCACATCTAGAGTCATTGCATGTTTGTTCTTCTCACAAACCACATAAGGATCCACCAGTGTCATTGGATGTGTGTTCTTTTCATGAACCACAGCTAGAGTTATTGGATGTGTGTTCTTTTCATGAACCACATAAGGATCCACTAGTTTCATTGGATGTGTGTTCTTCTCACAAACCACACATGGATCCACCAGTGTCATTGCATGTGTGTTCTTCTAATGAACCACACATGGATCCACCAAGTGTGATTGCTAGTCTGTTCTTTTCACAAACCACATATGGATCCACCAGTGTCATTGCATGAGTGTTCTTTTCATGAACCACACCAAGTGTCATTGCATGTCTGTTCCTCTCATAAACCACACATGGATCCACCAGTGTCATTGCATGTGTGTTCTTCTCATGAACCACAGCTAGAGTTATTGGATGTGTGTTCTTTTCATGAACCACATAAGGATCCACTAGTTTCATTGGATGTGTGTTCTTCTCACAAACCACACATGGATCCACCAGTGTCATTGGATGTCTGCTCTTTTCATTAACCACAGTTAGAGTCATTGCATGTCTGTTCTTTTCACAAACCATATATCACCAATATCATTGCATGTGTGTTCTTCTCATGAACCACACATGGATCCACCCAGTGTGATTGCATGTCTGTTCTTTTCACAAACCACATATGGATCCATCCGTGTCATTGCATGTGTGTTCTTTTCACAAACCACATATCACCAGTGTCATTGCATGTGTGTTCTTCTCACAAACCACATAAGGATCCACCAGTGTCATTGGATGTGTGTTCTTTTCACAAACCACATAAGGATCCACCAGTTTCATTGGATGTGTGTTCTTTTCATGAACCACGCCCAGTGTCATTCCATGTCTATTCCTCTCACAAACCACACATGGATCCACCAGTGTCATTGCATGTGTGTTCTTCTCATGAACCATAGCTAGAGTCATTGCATGTGTGTTCTTTTCATGAACCACATCCAGTGTCATTGGGTGTGTGTTCTTTTCACAAACCACATAAGGATACACCAGTGTCATTGCATGTGTGTTCTTCTCATGAACCACATCTAGAGTCATTGCATGTCTGTTCTTCTCACAAACCACATAAGGATACACCAATGTCATTTGATGTGTGTTCTTTTCATGAACCACACCAGTGTCATTGGATGTCTGTTCTTCTCACAAACCACACATGGATCCACCAGTGTCATTGCATGTGTGTTCTTCTCATGAACCACACATGGATCCACCAAGTGTGATTGCTAGTCTGTTCTTTTCACAAACCACATATGGATCCACCAGTGTCATTGCATGTGTGTTCTTTTCATGAACCACACCAAGTGTCATTGCATGTCTGTTCCTCTCATAAACCACACATGGATCCACCAGTGTTATTGCATGTGTGTTCTTCTCATGAACCACAGCTAGAGTCATTGGATGTGTGCTCTTTTCATGAACCACATAAGGATCCACCAGTGTTATTGTATGTGTGTTCTTCTCACAACCACACATGGATCCACCAGTGTTATTGCATGTCTGCTCTTTACATTAACCACAGTTAGAGTCATTGCATGTCTGTTCTTTTCACAAACCACATATCACCAGTGTCATTGCATGCGTGTTCTTCTCCCAAACCACATAAGGATCCACCAGTGTCATTGGATGTGTGTTCTTTTCACAAACCACATAAGGATCCACCCGTGTCATTGGATGTGTGTTCTTTTCATGAACCACACCCAGTGTCATTGCATGTCTATTCCTCTCACAAACCACACATGGATCCACCAGTGTCATTGCATGTGTGTTCTTCTCATGAACCACAACTAGAGTCATTGCATGTGTGTTCTTTTCATGAACCACATCCAGTGTCATTGGGTGTGTGTTCTTTTCACAAACCACATAAGGATACACCAGTGTCATTGCATGTGTTTTCTTCTCATGAACCACATCTAGAGTCATTGCATGTTTGTTCTTCTCACAAACCACATAAGGATCCACCAGTGTCATTGGATGTGTGTTCTTTTCATGAACCACAGCTAGAGTTATTGGATGTGTGTTCTTTTCATGAACCACATAAGGATCCACTAGTTTCATTGGATGTGTGTTCTTCTCAGAAACCACACATGGATCCACTAGTGTCATTGCATGTGTGTTCTTCTAATGAACCACACATGGATCCACCAAGTGTGATTGCTAGTCTGTTCTTTTCACAAACCACATATGGATCCACCAGTGTCATTGCATGAGTGTTCTTTTCATGAACCACACCAAGTGTCATTGCATGTCTGTTCCTCTCATAAACCACACATGGATCCACCAGTGTCATTGCATGTGTGTTCTTCTCATGAACCACAGCTAGAGTTATTGGATGTGTGTTCTTTTCATGAACCACATAAGGATCCACTAGTTTCATTGGATGTGTGTTCTTCTCACAAACCACACATGGATCCACCAGTGTCATTGGATGTCTGCTCTTTTCATTAACCACAGTTAGAGTCATTGCATGTCTGTTCTTTTCACAAACCATATATCACCAATATCATTGCATGTGTGTTCTTCTCATGAACCACACATGGATCCACCTAGTGTGATTGCATGTCTGTTCTTTTCACAAACCACATATGGATCCATCAGTGTCATTGCATGTGTGTTCTTTTCACAAACCACATATCACCAGTGTCATTGCATGTGTGTTCTTCTCACAAACCACATAAGGATCCACCAGTGTCATTGGATGTGTGTTCTTTTCACAAACCACATAAGGATCCACCAGTTTCATTGGATGTGTGTTCTTTTCATGAACCACGCCCAGTGTCATTCCATGTCTATTCCTCTCACAAACCACACATGGATCCACCAATGTCATTGCATGTGTGTTCTTCTCATGAACCATAGCTAGAGTCATTGCATGTGTGTTCTTTTCATGAACCACATCCAGTGTCATTGGGTGTGTGTTCTTTTCACAAACCACATAAGGATACACCAGTGTCATTGCATGTGTGTTCTTCTCATGAACCACATCTAGAGTCATTGCATGTCTGTTCTTCTCACAAACCACATAAGGATACACCAATGTCATTTGATGTGTGTTCTTTTCATGAACCACACCAGTGTCATTGGATGTCTGTTCTTCTCACAAACCACACATGGATCCACCAGTGTCATTGCATGTGTGTTCTTCTCATGAACCACACATGGATCCACCAAGTGTGATTGCTAGTCTGTTCTTTTCACAAACCACATATGGATCCACCAGTGTCATTGCATGTGTGTTCTTTTCATGAACCACACCAAGTGTCATTGCATGTCTGTTCCTCTCATAAACCACACATGGATCCACCAGTGTTATTGCATGTGTGTTCTTCTCATGAACCACAGCTAGAGTCATTGGATGTGTGCTCTTTTCATGAACCACATAAGGATCCACCAGTGTTATTGTATGTGTGTTCTTCTCACAACCACACATGGATCCACCAGTGTTATTGCATGTCTGCTCTTTACATTAACCATAGTTAGAGTCATTGCATGTCTGTTCTTTTCACAAACCACATATCACCAGTGTCATTGCATGTGTGTTCTTCTCATGAACCACACTTGGATCCACCCAGTGTCATTGTATGTGTGTTTTCTCACAAACCACATATGGATCCACCAGTGTCATTGTATGTGTGTTCTTTTCACAAACCACATATCACCAATGTCATTGCATGTGTGTTCTTCTCACAAACCACATAAGGATCCACCAGTGTCATTGCATGTTTGTTCTTCTCACAAACCACATAAGGATCCACCAGTGTCATTGGATGTGTGTTCTTTTCATGAACCACACCCAGTGTCATTGCATGTATGTTCCTCTCACAGACCACACATGGATCCACCGGTGTCATTGCATGTGTGTTCTTCTCATGAACCACGGCTAGAGTCATTGGATGTGTGTTCTTTTCATGAACCACAACTAGAGTCATTGCTTGTGTGTTCTTCTCACAAACCACATAAGGAAACACCAGTGTCATTGCATGTGTTTTTTTCTCATGAACCACATCTAGAGTCATTGCATGTTTGTTATTCTCACAAACCACATAAGGATGCACCAGAGTCATTGCATGTGTGTTCTTCTGACAAACCACATAAGGATCCACCAGTGTCATTGGATATCTATTCTTCTCAAAAACCACACATGGATCCACTAGTGTCATTGCATGTGTGTTCTTCTCATGAACCACAGCTAGAGTCATTGCATGTGTGTTCTTTTCACAAACCACTGCTAGAGTCATTGCATGTGTGTTCTTCTCGCAAACCACATAAGGATACACCAGTGTCATTGCATGTGTGTTCTTCTCATGAACAACAGTTAGAGTCATTGCCTGTCTATTATTCTCACAAACCACATAAGGATACACCAGTGTTAGTGCATGTGTGTTCTTTTCATGAATCACACCCAGTGTCATTGGATGTGTGTTCTTCTTACAAACCACACATGGATCCACCAGTGTCATTGCATGTGTGTTCTTCTCATGAACCACAGCCAGAGTCATTGCATGTTTGTTCTTCTCACAAACCACATAAGGATCCACCAGTGTCATTGGATGTGTATTCTTTTCATGAACCACACCCAGTGTCATTGCATGTGTGTTCTTCTCACAAACCACACAAGGATCCACCGGTATCATTGCATGTATGTTCTTTTCATGAACCACAACCAGTGTCATTGCACGTATGTTCTCTCACAAACCACACATGGATCCACCAATGTCATTGCATGTCTACTCTTTTCATTAACCACAGTTAGAGTCATTGCATGTGTGTTCTTTTCACAAACCACAGTTAGAGTCATTCCATGCGTGTTCTTCTCAGAAAGCACATAAGGATACACCAATGTCATTGGATGTGTGTTCTTCTCATGAACCACAGCTAGAGTCATTGCATGTGTTCTTCTCACAAACCACATAAGGATGCACCAGTGTCATTGCATGTGTGTTCTTTTCATGAACCACACCCAGTGTCATTGGATGTTTGTTCCTCTCATAAAGCACACATGGATCCACCAATGTCATTGCATGTCTGCTCTTTTCATTAACCACAGTTAGAGTCGTTGCATGTGTATTGTTTTCACAAACCACATATGGATCCACTGTGTCATTACATGCGTGTTCTTCTCACAAACCACATAAGGATGCACCAGTGTCATTGGTTGTGTCTTCTTTTCATGAACCACACCCAGTGTCAATGCATGTGTGTTCCTCTCACAGACCACACATGGATCCACCAGTGTCACTGCATTTGTGTTCTTCTCATGAACCACACCCAGAGTCATTGCATGCATGTTCTTCTCACAAACCACATAAGGATCCACCAGTGTCATTGGATGTGTGTTCTTTTCATGAACCACACCCAGTGTCATTGGCTGTGTGTTCTTATCACAAACCACACATGGATCCACCAGTGTCATTGCATGTGTGTTCTTCTCATGAACCACACATGGATCCACCAGGTGTGATTGCATGTCTGTTATTTTCACAAACCACATATGGATCCACCAGTGTCATTGCATGTGTGTTCTTTTCATGAACCACACCTAGTGTCATTGCATGTCTGTTCCTCTCATAAACCACACATGGATCCAATAGTGCCATTACATGTGTGTTCTTCTCATGAACCACATCTAGAGTCATTGCATATCTGTTATTCTCACAAACCACATAAGGATACACCAGTGTCATTGCATGTGTGTTCTTCTCATGAACCACACCTAGTGTCATTGCATGTGTGTTCCTCTCACAGTGTACACATGGATCCACTAGTGTCATTGGAGGTGTGTTCTTCTCATGAACCACATCTAAAGTCATTGCATGTGTGTTCTTCTCACAAACCACATAAGGATACACCTGTGTCATTGCATGTGTGTTCTTCTCATGAACCACAACTAGAGTCATTGGATGTTTGTTCTTTTCATGAACCACATAAGGATCCACCAGTGTCATTGCATGTGTGTTGTTCTCACAAACCACATGGATCCACAAGTGACATTGCATGTCTGCTCTTTTCATTAACCACAGTTAGAGTCATTGCATGTCTGTTCTTTTCACAAATCACATATCACCAGTGTCATTGGATGCATGTTCTTCTCATGAACCACACATGGATCCACCCAGTGTGATTACATGTCTGTTCTTTTCACAAACCACATATGGATCCACCAGTGTCATTGCATGTGTGTTCTTTTCACAAACCACATATCACTAGTGTCATTGCATGTGTGTTCTTCTCACAAACCACATAAGGATCCAGTAGTGTCATTGGATGTGTGTTCTTTTCATGAACCACACCCAGTGTCATTGCATGTCTGTTCCTCTCACAAACCACACATGGATCCACCAGTGTCATTCCATGTGTGTTCTTCTCATGAACCACAGCTAGAGTCATTGCATGTGTGTTCTTTTCATGAACCACATCCAGTGTCATTGGATGTGTGTTCTTTTCACAAACCACATAAGGATACACCAGTGTCATTGCATGTGTGTTCTTCTCATGAACCACATCTAGAGTCATTGCATGTCTGTTATTCTCACAAACCACATCAGGATCCACCAGTATCATTGTATGTGTGTTCTTTTCATGAACCACACCCAGTGTCATTGGATGTCTGTTCTTCTCACAAACCACACATGGATCCACCAGTGTCATTGCATGTGTGTTCTTCTCATGAACCACACATGGATACACCAAGTGTGATTGCTTGTATGTTCTTTTCACAAACCACATATGGATCCACCAGTGTCATTGCATATGTGGTCTTTTCATGAACCACACCAAGTGTCATTGCATGTCTGCTCCTCTCATAAACCACCCATGGATCCACCAGTGTCATTGCATGTGTGTACTTCTCATGAACCACAGCTAGAGTCATTCAATGTCTGTTATTCTCACAAACCACATAAGGATACACCAGTGTCATTGCATGTGTGTTCCTCTCACAGTGTACACATGGATCCACCAGTGTCATCGGATCTGTGTTCTTTTCATGAACCACATCCAGTGTCATTGCATGTGTGTTCTCACAAACCACACATGGATCCACCAGTGCCATTGCATGTGTGTTCTTCTCATGCACCACAGCCAGAGTCATTGGATGTGTGTTCTTTTCATGAACCACATAAGGATCCACCAGTGTCATTGGATGTGTGTTCTCCTCACAAACCACACATGGATCCACCAGTGTCATTGCATGTTTGCTCTTTTCATTAACCACAGTTAGAGACATTGCATGTCTGTTCTTTTCACAAACCACATATCACCAGTGTCATTGCATGTCTGTTCTTCTCATGAACCACACATGGATCCACCCAGTGTGATTGCATGTCTGTTCTTTTCACAAACCACATATGGATCCACCAGTGTCATTGCATGTGTGTTCTTTTACAAACCACATATCACCAGTGTCATTGCATGTGTGTTCTTCTCACAACCCACATAAGGATCCACCAGTGTCATTGCATGTGTGTTCTTCTCACAACCCACATAAGGATCCACCAGTGTCATTGCATGTGTGTTATTTTCACAAACCACATAAGGATCCACCAGTGTCATTAGTGTGTGTTCTTTTCATGAACCACACCCAGTGTCATTGCATGTCTATTCCTCTCACAGACCACACATGGATCCACCAGTGTCATTGCATGTGTGTTCTTCTCATGAACCACAGCTAGAGTCATTGGATGTGTGTTCTTTTCATCAACCACATAAGGATCCACTAGTGTCATTGGATGTGTGCTCTTCTCACAAACCACACATGGATCCACCAGTGTCATTGCATGTCTGCTCTTTTCATTAACCACCGTTAGAGTCATTGCATGTTTGTTCTTTTCAGAAACCACATATCACCAGTATCATTGCATGTGTGTTCTTCTCATGAACCACACATGGATCCACCCAGTGTGATTGCATGTTTGTTCTTTTCACAAACTACATATGGATCCATCAGTGTCATTGCATGTGTATTCTTTTCATAAACCACATATCACCAGTGTCATTGCATGCGTGTTCTTCTCACAAACCACATAAGGATCCACCAATGTCATTGGATGTGTGTTCTTTTCACAAACCACATAAGGATCCACCCGTGTCATTCGATGTGTGTTCTTTTCATGAACCACACCCAGTGTCATTGCATGTCTATTCCTCTCACAAACCACACATGGATCCACCAGTGTCATTGCATGTGTGTTCTTCTCATGAACCACAGCTAGAGTCATTGCATGTGTGTTCTTTTCATGAACCACATCCAGTGTCATTGGGTGTGTGTTCTTTTCACAAACCACATAAGGATACACCAGTGTCATTGCATGTGTTTTCTTCTCATGAACCACATCTAGAGTCATTGCATGTTTGTTCTTCTCACAAATCACATAAGGATCCACTAGTGTCATTGGATGTGTGTTCTTTTCATGAACCACACCAGTGTCATTGGATGTCTATTCTTCTCACAAACCACACATGGATCCACCAGTGTCATTGCATGTGTGTTCTTCTCATGAACCACACGTGGATCCACCAAGTGTGATTGCTAGTCTGTTTTTTTCACAAACCACATATGGATCCACCAGTGTCATTGCATGTGTGTTCTTTTCATGAACCACACCAAGTGTCATTGCATGTCTGTTCCTCTCATAAACCACACATGGATCCACCAGTGTCATTGCATGTGTGTTCTTCTCACAGACCACACATGGATCCACCAGAGTCATTGCATGTGTGTTCTTCCCATGAACCACACATGGATCCACCAGTGTCATTGCATGTCTGCACTTTTCATTAACCACAGTTAGAGTCATTGCATGTGTGTTCTTTTCACAAACCACATATGGATCCACTGTGTCATTGCATGTGTGTTCTTCTCACAAACCACATAAGGATGCAGTAGTGTCATTGGTTGTGTCTTCTTTTCATGAACCACACCCAGTGTCATTGCATGTCTGTTCCTCTCACAAACCACACATGGATCCACCAGTGTCATTGCATGTGTGTTCTTCTCATGAACCACAGCTAGAGTCATTGGATGTGTGTTCTTTTCATGAACCACAGCTAGAGTCATTGCATGTGTGTTCTTCTCACAAACCACATAAGGATACACCAGTGTCATTGCATGTGTGTTCTTCTCATGAACCACATCTAGAGTCATTGCATGTCTGTTCTTCTCACAAACCACATAAGGATCCACCAGTGTCATTGGATGTGTGTTCTTTTCATGAACCATACCCAGTGTAATTGGATGTGTGTTCTTCTCACAAACCACACATGGATCCACCAGTGTCATTGCATGTGTGTTCTTCTCATGAACCACACATGGATCTACCAAGTGTGATTGCATGTCTGTTCTTTTCACAAACTACATATGGATCCACCAGTGTCATTGCATGTGTGTTCTTTTGATGAACCACACCCAGTGTCATTGCATGTCTGTTCCTCTCATAAACCACGCATGGATCCACTAGTGTCATTGCATGTGTGTTCTTCTCATGAACCACAACTAGATTCATTGGATGTCTGTTATTCTCACAAACCACATAAGGATACACCAGTGTCATTACATGTGTGTTCTTCTCATGAACCACACCTAGTGTCATTGCATGTGTGCTCCTCTCACAGTGTAAACATGGATCCACCAGTGTCATTGGATGTGTGTTCTTTTCATGAACCACACCTAGAGTCATTGCATGTGTGTTCTTCTCACAAACCACACATAGATCCACCAGTGTCATTGCATGTGTGCTCTTCTCATGAACCACACATGGATCCACCCAGTGTGATTGCATGTCTGTTCTTTTCACAAACCACATATGGATCCACTAGTGTCATTGCATGTATCTTATTTTCATGAACTACACCAAGTGTCATTGCATGTCTGTTCCTCTCATAAACCACACATGGATCCACCAGTGTTATTGCATGTGTGTTCTTCTCATGAACCACATCTACAGTCATTACATGTCTATTCTTCTTACAAACCACATAAGGATCCTCCAGTGTCATTGGATGTGTGTCCTTTTCATGAACCACACCCAGTGTCATTGCATGTGTGTTCTTCTCACAGACCACACATGGATCCACCAGTGTATTTGCATGTGTGTTCTTCTCATGAACCACATCTAGAGTCATTGCATGTCTGTTCTTCTCACAAACCACACATGGATCCACCAGTGTCATTGCATGTTTATTCTTTTCATGAACCACAACTAGAGTCATTGCATGTTAGTTCTTCTCACAAACCACACAAGGATCCACCGGTGTCATTGCATGTCTGTTCTTTTCATGAACCACAACCAGTGTTATTGAATGTGTGTCCTTCTCACAAAACACACATGGATCCACCAGTGTCATTGCATGTCTGCTCTTTTCATTAACGACAGTTAGTCATTGCATGTGTGTTCTTTTCACAAACCACATATCAGCAGTGTCATTGCATGTGTGTTCCTCTCACAAACCACATATGGATCCACCCAGTGTGATTGCATGTGTGTTCTTCTCACAAACCACATAAGGATCCACTAGTGTCATTGGATGTGTGTTCTTTTCATAAATCACATATGGATCCTAACCTTAGGAGAGCCCTAACCTTAGCCACCCAATGGGTGGCCGTTAGACCGTGTCTTCTAGAAGGCACGCCCTAACACAGTTGTTCTGCTTGACGATTGTTACATACCGTTCGATCGGGGCGCTTGGATGATTGGGATGGTCTTCGTGAGAGCGATCCGCGAGTAGGCTGTTCTGCGGCATGATTGGACACACTTGCTCTGGACAAACTGGCAACACCAGGCGCTCCCATGTTGCGAGTGTCATGACTCACGAGTTCAGTGGGTCATATCCTAGTGTCATGTCCCCATTACTTCTCTTCCTTCCCCTCGAAGCCACTTTCCCTACTTCACTCCCATCTTGTCGTAGCCGAAGCCGACGGTGCCTCCATCCCAATCTCCTCTCCGACAGCCACCCCCCTCCCGCCATGGGTTCAAGGGGAGACGGCGAGGAAACGCTGTGGCGACAGGGACGGTGATTTCGATGTGAGTCGTCTCATCTCTATCTCTATCATCTGTGGCTAGTTATGTATTTTTTGAGCTAGATCTACTCTGTTTACTCATGCGCGTATTATGTGTTAGGCCAACCAGACAATGTATGACTCCGACTATCACAGTTTAGCGGGTGAAGACAATCCTATGCTATGTAAACATGTATATGTGCCTGCTAAATTTGTAGCGTTCGAAGGACGAAACACGGGCAGGAGGTTTCTACGGTGTCAAGGACATCGTGCAATGATGCAAGGTGGAAGTTGCGGTGTTGTCAAATGGGTAGATCCAAAGTGGCCCAAATCGATGCAGAAAATGCTGGACAAACTATGGGAAATGACTATTGAGTTGAAAGAATCCGTATTCAGCTCACTTCTTGATAGTGTTGAGATGAAGCTATGGGAACCAGTTGACACGACCAAGGATAAGCGAGATCTCAGGTGGGTGCAAGACAAGGTTAGCAAAGTCGAGAAGGAGAGGGACGCGACGTTGGCCCTGAAGGCTAAAGTAGAGCAAGAACTGACTCAAGCAAGGAATGATCTTCACTAGGCCAAAGTCCTGTGATGACCCACAAGTATAGGGGTGTATCGCAGTATTTTCGAGGGAAGTGAAACCCAATTTATTGATTCGACACAAGGGGAGCCAAAGAATATTTATAAGCCTTAACAACTGAGTTGTCAATTCAGCTGCACCTGGAAACAATCTTGATCACAGCAGTTTATCAGTAGCAACAGTTTTGTAGTAGGAATAGCAAAGTAACAACAGTAGTAAAATAAAGACAGCAGTGACAATAGCAGTAAACAATGGGATTCGAGTGCGGTAGGCATAGGGATGGATGGACGGGCGTTGCATGGACAAGACAATTCACATAGCAATCATAGCATAGGGCAATTGCAGATAAATAAGATAAAGCATCCAAGTACTAGACAATCCTAGGCATGTGTTCCATATATAGTCATACGTGCTCACAATGAGAACTTGCACAACATCTTTTGTCCTTGACCCGTTTGCGGGGGCCTCTAGGGAACTACTGGCAATTAAGGTGCTCCTTTTAATAGAGCACCGGAGCAAAGCATTAACACTCCGTGAACACATGTGATCCTCAATCAAAGCCATTCCCTTCCGGTTATCCCGATTTCTGTCACTTCGGGGCCATAGGTTCCGGACAACAACGTGTGTATACAACTTGCAGATAAGACCAAAAACAATACTATCATAATGAATCAATAACATGTTCATATCTAAAATCATGGCACTCGGGCCCTAGTGACAAGCATTAAGCACAAAAAATCACAACAAAGTCATAAAGCACTAATAGAAGATACTAGGCACCATGCCCTAACAATCTGATGCCATTACATGAACGATCTCATCCAATCCCTACCATCCCCATAGCCTACAGCGGGGGATTACTCACTCATAGATGGGGGAAACATGGATGGTCGATGGAGAAGCGATGGTGATGATGATGGCGATGATCTCCTCAATTCCACTGTCGTGAGTGCCGAACAGAGTTTACAGTGTTTGTTTCGTGGAATCTAGTGGTGGCGTGGCGGAGAACTCCTTGGAAAACGCCGAACCCCGAAGTTTTTAGGTCATGAGGCTCCTTATAGGCAAAGAGAGACCAAGGGGGTGCCTGGGGGGCCCACACCACCCCCTGGCGCGGCCTGGCCTGACCTGCGCCACCAGGTGGTGTGGCCACCCCTGGCTCTTCTCCGTCTCGTATTCTGGCTCCCGGAGTCTTCGGGTGAAATATAATTTTTGGCATATTTTCCGGGATTTTTCCTGATAGTTGGTTTTCTGCACAAAAAGTAGACACCAAGGCAATTCTGCTGAAAACAGCGTCAGTCCGCATTAGTTGCATCCAAATCACACAAGTTTAGAGGAGAAGCAATAGCAAAAGTGTTCGGGAAAGTAGATACGTTTTGGACGTATCAACTCCCCCCAAGCTTAGATTATTGCTTGTCCTCAAGCAATTCCGTTGAAAACTGAGTGCGATAAAAGAACTTTCACGAACACATTTGCTTCATATGATGTAAATATTCTCAACAATGTGATCAACTACTTAGACAGTTCATAATAAAGAGTATGCAACTGAGTCTACTTAATAGTCATTGCAAGCTATGAAGAGATTCCAACTCAAGAATAATAAGTAGCATAAAGCACAAACATAAGCAACATTACAATGCTCATAAAAAGGTATGATAGAGTAGTATCTCGCTTGCCGATTACGGATATCAAGGCACCTCTGAAGTTCAAGTGATGACTAGAAGTAAAGATATCAAGGATACAAGCATCAAAGTCATAACACAAATAATCAAGTAATGGAGCAAACACAAAGAATGACAACTATGCTCTCAAGAAGGTGCTCAAAGAATATGTCGAGACTCAACAAGTAGAAGAAAAAGTTTTGAATAATTTGAAAGGCTTCCAAATGCTGAAAGTATGGTACTCATTAGCTTTGAGCTCTCATTGCCCCTATGATAAGCATCTTTAATGTGGTTAAGGTGAAAGTGAGGTCCAGTCTGAGTTATATGCTTGACAGACTATAAACTGAAAATCCCAAGTCCCTTGAGTACGAGGGCCGCTCCTCATGCTACTCAGCTTTAGTTACCGGTAAGTTCTTGTCATCGTAAGTATGTGCGTATCATTGAGAACCGCCAACGTGGTACCCCTTGCCCGATGATACGGAAGAATCCCCATATCAAAATGACAAGGCAAGCAGACAATGAGTATCTCAGCAATCTTCTTATTTACCATGGGAATATGGTGCTTTTTTCTCTCTTTCCTCTTTTCATAAAACTCTTTTTTTTTCTTTTTCTCAATAGTTATCTCTCTCTTTTTTTATAAGAAGAATGCTTCATAGATATCATTATGGTTACGCTGTAGGTTTCCACCATGTCAGCATGGATTAGACTAGCGGCCCAGGCGTTTCTCTAACATACATACATAACTCCATGGACTTACAAGCTCCCCTTTTATTTCACATCGACGACATCCGCAAACAAAAGAGCAAGGTATCAACTGGGTATATATTTACAAGTGTTGAAAGCGTTCCCCGTGACAGCACGGTTCTGCTAATCCCCAGCCTATAATTTGCAAGCATATAACTTTCATGGAGAGTTCACAATGGTTCAGGTTTATTAAGTGCAGGAAATAAAGTGTTCCATCAAGTTTGTGAGAGCTTTACTAACTAATTTTCCCATAACAAGCAAACATTTTATTCGGAAGAAAACAAGGCATATTGAATATACACGGGAGTAGCAAATGATGCTAATAGGTAGGTATGGTGGACACTTTGGAAATATTTGGTTTAGGGAGTTGGAAACATGAGTAAACACTTAGTGGAAGTGAAGGCTAGCAATAGTAAGGGAGCGACAAACGAGAGAGAAATAGCTGTCATTATCATGCTTGCAACAAAACAGGACTACTCATGGCATGAAAGTGATTCAAGATCCTCAAGTCAAAATAATTCATCGAGGCTCAACTGATTATTACAGTCATGTGCATGCGTGAGCATGTGCCAAGTCAATTCAAATGAAACATTCAGAGGAGGATACCGCGGTGTCATACCAATTTATGAATAGAGCAATGCAAGCAAACATTCATAAGACATGCTACAAACTATTAGCGAGCTGGAGCTAATCATAAGAAAGCAAGAACTACTAAGCATCCAAAGATAACATACACCCTACTTGAATGGACTAAGCAAGCCTACAGTGATGAGTATATGTACAAAAATGAAAACAAATAGAGTTCGTTACCAGCCTCTTACCACGCCTCAAGTAGTCATTGATCCTCATTATTGCTCTTCACTTGTGTGGCTTGAATAATAATATGTAACCAATATCCACTGAGGACTGCCGAACCCTGTAGCAAACTCGCAAAAACCAAAGAAGAACGACAAATATTTTGGGGGTTTTCGATTTTTAAATAAGAACCAAAAGAGAGAAACAAGCAAAGCAAAATCTTTTTGGGTTTTTTGAATAGTTCAAACAAAGCAAAAAGGGAAAAGCAAACCAAGGCAAAAAGAAGAAGCAAACCAAAGAGAAACAACAAAAATATTTTTGGTCTTTTTGTGTTTTTAGAAAGCAAAAGCAAAGAAGAACGAAAACTAAAAAGAGAACGAAAACATGAATATACAAAGTACTGACGCAACATGATATGGAGATGAGTGCGGTGTCGGCGTACCTCCCCCAAGCTTAGGCTTTTGGCCTAAGTGGGTATCAATCCATGTACGAATAGGGGTTCCAAGCGGGCGGATCTTGGTAAGAATGGTCGAAGGGCCCATGAGAAGAAGAAGAAGCTCCCCAATCATAAGCGGGCATTGATATGAAGATTCTCCCTCATTCGAGGGCTGGACCGAATCATCCGTGACCTCCTTCTAGTGTCCTGCTCCTGTGGGAGAGCTCTCCCAAGTACGTGTCAAGCTCCTCCTCAGTGAGGGACCATCCTTCCCTGTTATCAAGGTTAAACCAAATAGGTGTAGGCAAAAGAACAACACGCTCGGACTTGCTCTTTCTCCAACCAGCTTTGAGAAAGGTTATTTCATAAGATAACTCACTCATACTAGCCCACGAGGAAACAAGTTTATGTTGTATCATGGAATTAAGATCAAGCCTCTCTATGGGAAACTGTAGGTCTAGATGATGGGGCACTAAACCATGCAATGCTAGTAAACGAGAAGCAATGAGGCCTCCACAAATTCCACCTTTCTCACGGTTAGCAGCAAGACGGAAAGCTATCAAAGCACCCAAGTTGTAAGACCTATCTCGTCTAAGAGCAGCAGAGATAAATGCTAGATCAAACAAAGATAACTTATTGGCGGTTTTCCTAGCAAGAACACACTTGGCAATAAAGTAGGCAAAGTAGCGAATGGAGGGAAGATGAATGTTATGGATTTTTCCATTCTCCTTCGAGAAGCTACTCCCTTGGCAAATTTCTGCGTATAAATCCATGAGTGGTTCAGGTCTCTCCTTAATATTTCTACATGATCCAGATTGAGGTACCTTAATAGCTGCACAAAAATCATCAAGAGAAAGGTTGACAGCAATATTGTAAATTTTGTAATGGACCATGGGGTTAGGCAAAGAGTGACTAAATTGGAAGTCCTGCACCACAGACATGGTTAGCTTCACAAATTGACAAGGTTCATCTTCCAAAAAGTGCTCTGACCCTGCATTAGAAACCAAAGTGTGGAAATCTTGTAGAATTCCTGCAGCTCTCATGAACTTAGAGCATGGGTAAATGGAAGGAAAAACTTCCTCCTCCCGGTGGACCTTCATGACCTCAGGTACCCAAAGCTCATGTTGGTTTAGGTGGTGTTCACTCATCTTCTATTCTGAAATTTAAACACCTATTACACAAGTGATTGCAAAGTAAATATAATGAAGGATTCTACTCATAGGGACTTGCAAGAGGCCTAAACATGCATCAAAACTATATCTCTAAGCATCAAACAAGCTTACAAGCTCTCATAACCAGTCACCTATAGCAGCAAAATACTCAACATATAATCCACTAAACACAAATCTACTTGGACAAGGGGAGGATTCACATACTAGGGAACAAGTGCTCCAAATTTCAGCAAGAAAGATGGGCTGAGCAAGGAGATCGAAAAAATCGAGAGCAAGCACAGCAAGAACACGATTTTGAGCTATGAACTGGAGCTTACTCGGGAAAGAGAAGAAAGTGGCAGGTGAGAGAGTTAGTGGGGGGCCAGGGGTGGCCCACACTAGGGCATGGCGCCACCCAAGGCTGGCCGCGCCACCATGTGGTGTGCCTGCCTAGTGGGCCCCCCTGGTACCTCGCAGGTACTCCTTTGCCCCTTTTTTCACGTAAAAATTTAATATGAATTTTCTGGAATTTTTCGAGACACTTTATTTTTGGGCATTTTTCAGAAATAGAAGAATGATTTTTCTGACAGACAGATTTTTTTCTTTTGGAAACATGATGCAAGGACAAAACAAGGCTAGAACTATAGAAGTTCTAACATGCAAGCAACTAACAACAAAAACAAAACTAAACGAAAGCAAAAACTAAAAAGCAAAGGATAGAAATAAACGGAGATAATCATAATGAAAACATTATTTTGCTCAATGGAATCCTTTCGTTAACAAGGTTGATCAGGTCTTGTTACCAAAAAAATTGCATATGAGACAAAACTTTGTACTCCACTAATGATTATGTTACCTCAACCTTGATAGCAATGGTCCCAATCATAATAGTTTCAAATTTTTCTCTTGGTATGGGACAATATATTTCTCCAACTTGAATGCCTTCAACATGTTTAATTGAATTCAAACCATAAGTCCTTTCAATCTTCTTGGGGAAATAGACAGTATGTTCCTTTTCATTAACATTGAAGGTCACCTTTCCTTGATTACAATTAATAATAGCTCCTGCAGTATTAAGAAAAGGTCTTCCAAGAATAATAGACATATTATCATCTTCGGGCATTTCAAGCACAACAAAATCAGTTAATATCAAGCAGTTGTGAGCCACCTAAATAGGTACGTCCTCACATATACCCACAGGAATGGTGGTAGATTTATCAGCCATTTGCAAAGATATATCAGTTGGTATTAATTTTTCAAGTTGAAGCCTCTTATAGAGAGAAAAAGGCATAACACTAACTCCAGCTCCCAAATCACACAAAGCAGTTCTAACATAACTGTTCTTAATAGAGCAAGGGATAGTTGGAATCCCTGGGTCTCCAAGTTTCTTAGGAACCTTACCATTGAAGGAATAATTAGCAAGCAAAGTAGAAATTTCTTCATTAGGGATCTTCCTTTTATTCGAGACAATGTCCTTCATATACTTTGAGTAAGGAGGCAATTTAATAGTATTAGTCAAAGGAATTTGCAAGAATAAAGGCTTCATCCACTCACAAAACTTATTGTAGTGTTCATCTTCCTTTGACTTGTGTTTCTTATTAGGGAAAGGCATAGGTTTTTGGACCCAAGGTTCTCTTTCACTACCATGTTTCTTAGCAATAAAATCTTCTTTGGTGTATTTAGTATTCTTAGTGTGGTTTTCAGGTTCTTCTTCAGCTTTTTCTTTATTAGGAACAACATTTTCTTCATTACCACTTTCAGTTTTAGCATCAGAGATAGATATACTATTAGGATCTATAGCAGGTTCAGAGGGTTCTACAATAGTTTTATGTTTCTTTTTCCTTTTCTTACGAGTAGAACCACTATTTTCAGCTTGTTAAGAATCCTGCTCGATTCTTTTGGGATGCCCCTCAGGATATAGAGGATCCTGGGTAGCAGCACCACTTCTAGTTCTAATTTCATAAGCATGTTTTTCTTTAGCAGCATTAACTAGCAAGTCGTTTTGCACTTTAACGAGTTGATCTATTTGAGTTTGAACCATTTGAAAGTGTTTAACAATCATTTTAACATCATTAGAGGTTCTTTCCACAATATATTTCAACTAAACAATAGCTCTAGTGTTTTCCATTAGATGATTTTGCACCCTTTTATTGAAGTTATCTTGCTTAACAATAAAGATATCGAATTCTTCTAAGCATTGATCAGGAGGTTTAGAGTAAGGGATATCACCTTCATCAAAGTGTTGGAGAGAGTGTACCTCAATAGTGGGTGAGTAGGGAATAGGCTTACATAATTCTTCTATAGGAGGTAAATTCTTGACATCTGCAGCTTTAATTCCCTTCTCCTTAAGACATTTCTTAGCTTCCTTCATCACTTCATCATTTAATTCAATAACTCTCCTCTTCTTTGATGTTGGAATAGGCACATGAATAGATGGTTCAGGTACAATTACTTTAGGTATAGCTTGTTTAGGAGGAGTCCAATCTTCATAATTCTTGCTTATTTTAGCCATTAATTCCTCAGCTTCCTTAGGAATCCTATTCCTAAAAACACAATCAGCACAACTATCTAGGTATGTCCTAGATTCCTCGGTTAGTCCATTATAAAATATATCAAGAAGCTCATTCTTAGGTAATGGACTTCCATTGCATGAATCAAAGCACAAAACCTTGCCCAAGATTCGGGCAATACCTCTTTTTCTCCCTGTTTAAAATCAAAAAGTTCCTACAAAATAGCATGTCTAGCACTGGGAGGAAAATATTTCTGTAGGAAAGTACTAATCAAGCACTCAGGGCTATCAATAGATCTAGGAGGTAAATTACTAAACCAAGTTTTAGCTTCTCCTTTCAGTGAAAAGGGAAAAATCTTAGCAACAAAGTAAGTACGCATCTTAATATCATCAGAAAACAAGCCACTCATGGTAGAAAGTTCATTCATATGTGCTACCACACTTTAATTCTTAGTCCCACAAAAAGGTTCTTTCTCGACAATAGCTATGTAAGATAGATCGAGAGAGAAATCATAATCTTTATCTATAATGTTTATGGGAGAAGCAGCAAACTTAGCATCAGGAGACAATTTGGGTCTAATAGTACGCCTCTCAAGGAGACTCTTAGCAGCGCTCCTATCATGGGTGTTTTTACATTCTTTAATAAACTCATCGGTCATCTCAACATAACCTTCTTCAATATCATAACTCTCTACACTCAGGTGATCTAACAAGTGTGGTAGTGTCTTCATTAGGAGTTTCGATATTTCCAGCTATAGTTCTAGCAATCGTAGCATCTAGGAAAGGACCTAATGAACCACTCTTATCAAGCACAGTAGAAGCAACATCATAAGCATCAAAAGTTTCAGATTCAGCACTAGTAGCAGTGTGTGTAGCATGTGTATGTGGTGGTGTAAGGAACTTACTCAAAACAGACGGTGAATCAAGAGCAACAGAGGTGTTCAGAACCGTACCTCTTCTTGTAGTGGATGGTAAAATAGGAACCTTGCCATCACGAGACTTACCCATGATGGATGGATAGCAGCGAACAATAGAGAATCGAAGTGAGCTTGATAAATAAAGCAATGCTCCCCGGCAACGGTGCCAGAAAATTAGTCTTGATGACCCACAAGTATAGGGGGTGTATCGCAGTATTTTCGAGGGAAGTGAAACCCAATTTATTGATTCGACACAAGGGGAGCCAAAGAATATTTATAAGCCTTAACAACTAAGTTGTCAATTCAGCTGCACCTGGAAACAATCTTGCTCACAACAGTTTATCAGTAACAACAACTTTGTAGTAGGAATAGCAAAGTAACAACAGTAGTAAAATAAAGACAGCAGTGACAATAGCAGTAAACAGTGGGATTCGAGTGTGGTAGGCATAGGGATGGATGGATGGGCGTTGCATGGACAAGACAATTCATATAGCAACCAGAACATAGGGCAATTGTAGATAAATAAGATAAAGCATCCAAGTACTAGACAATCCTAGGCATGTGTTCCATATATAGTCATACGTGCTCGCAATGAGAATTTGCACAACATCATTTGTCCTGCCAGCCCGTTTGCAGCGGGGCCTTTAGGGAACTACAGGCAATTAAGGTGCTCCTTTTAATAGAGCACCGGAGCAAAGCATTAACACTCCGTGAACACATGTGATCCTCACATCAAAGCCATTCCCTTCCGGTTATCCCGATTTCTGTCACTCCGGGGCCATAGGTTCCGGACAACATGTGTATACAACTTGCGGATAAGACCAAAAACAATACTATCATAATGAATCAATAACATGTTCAGATCTGAAATCAGGGCACTCGGGCCCTAGTGACAAGCATTAAGCACAAGAAGTCGCAACAAAGTCATAAAGCACTAATAGAAGATACTAGGCACCATGCCCTAACAATCTGATGCCATTACATGAACGACCTCATCCAATCCCTACCATCCCCATAGCCTACAGTGGGGGATTACTCACTCATAGATGGGGGAAACATGGATGGTCGATGGAGAAGCGATGGTGATGATGATGGCGATGATCTCCTCCAATTCCCCGTCCCGGCAGGGTACCAGAACGGAGTTTCTGGTGCTGTTTCGTGGAATTTGGTGGTGGCGACGGAGCGGAACTCCTTCTGGAAAAATGTCGACCCCCCCCCCGAAGTTTATAGGTCAGGAGGCTCCTTATAGGCGAAGAGAGAGACCGAGGGGGTGCCTGGGGGGCCCACACCACCCCTGGCGCGGCCTGGCCTGGCCCGTGCCACCAGGTGGTGTGGCCACCCCCTGGCTCTTCTCCGTCTCGTATTCTGGCTCCTGGAGTCTTCAGGCGAAATAGAATTTTTGGCATATTTTCTAGGATTTTTCCTGATAGTTGGTTTTCTGCACAAAAAGTAGAGACCAAGGCAATTCTGCTGAAAACAGTGTCAGTCCGCATTGGTTGCATCCAAATCACACAAGTTTAGAGGAGAAACAATATCAAAAGTGTTTGGGAAAGTAGATACGTTTTGGACGTATCATCCCGCTGTTCACAACTACGAGTATTGACAAGTGTATGAGGAAAAATGCAGAGAAACAATTGAAGCTGTGCAAGGAAGGTGCTAAAAGGAAGGAGCAGACGATTCGATCCTTGCTCTCGCAGGAAGATGTGTTGGAATTATGCCCTAGAGGCAATAATAAAGATGTTATTATTATAATTCTTGTTCATGATAAAGTTTATATTCCATGCTAGAATTGTATTAAGCGGAAACTTTAATACTTGTGTGGTTTGTGAACAACACCGTGTCCCTAGTACGCCTCTATGGACTAGCTCTGTAGCGTCCCCAACCTTAAATAAGATTGAGTCCCCTGTGTTTACAATGCTAGTCCCTGGATCACTAGCTAGCATCCACAGCTCAGATGTAATATCGAGAAACAATGGTCATAATACAACTTTATAACCAGGAATAACATAATTTTATTACATCAAACATAGCTCATTGGCTATTTACATTACATTGCAGCGGAATAACTATAGTCGTGGGTCCTTCATCTTCAAAGTGCCACAGTGCATATGTTGGTTGTAGACTTTGTAATCCTAATCAATCAATCTTCACTAAAACAATCAAACCTGCAACATAATAAGTTACAGCCACAAGGGTCAATACATTTGAATTGTATTGGCAAGTGATACTTTGGTAGTATAGTGGAGTCTATCATCTATATGCATTTGGCTAAGTGGAGTTGAGGCTTTGCATTGCTCAAAATAGATTTTTCCCTATCATTTGAAAATAAGTTTTGTTTGGCAAAAACAAATTCCAAGGCATCTATCAATCAAAGACTGAAGATCCACTCAGGGCATCTACCAATCAGAGACTGAAGATTTACTTGGCAAAAACAAATTCTCAACCAATGATTGAAGATCCTCTCAAGGCATCTACCAATCAAAGATTTAAGATTTCACACAACCCTTGTTCACCCACAAGTTTTAATTTAGAAATTGGAATGATGAGATTCTTGATTGCTTCCATGTCTTGATGCTCAAATTGTCCTTTACCAGGGACATGGCTAAGTACTTAGGTTTTACACTCTGCAGAGGTGGTGCACTTTCCCCACAAGTCTTGGTTTCCCAAGAATGATCCTTCAGTAGCCTTTCCTTAGTCAAATGGACGCGTTCCAACCTATCAATCACTACCACCCACTGTCCAAAAGACTAAGTTCCAGCATCCTAAGATCATGGCAGAGCCCATAATGCCAAGTGGTTGCACTTAAAGTTTCTCAACATTTGACATCTCAAATCTCTTTGTTTCCTGGGTGGCCATCCACAAGTGAGATACACAAGCCAAGTCCCATGGCCTTGTGAACCACTCAACCAAAAACCACCATGCAATCCCATTCCACCCAGGAGATTCATTAATCTTAGTTGTTTTTATTTAAACAAAACACAAGTCCTCAGACTTAGAATATTTTTCATAGTGTGAATATATATCCCACCCAAGTTTTCTATTAGCTAGGCTAAGCTTGGTAGTAATAGGATTCTTAACTTAGGAAAATCCTACTAAGGATTCATCTACTAGATTTCCTATAGCAAGGTCTATACTTAGCAAAAATAAAAACCATGCAAGTTTTACTTGGCAAAAACACTAATGCATATTAAAAATAATAGGACATAAGATATGAAATATCACTTGCCTTTTTGGTAGAGGGTATAAGTTCACTCCTTGTCCTTGCAACACTCACACTCTTCAAGTCACTACAATCAATCAAGCAAGGCACAAACTCAATCTACCAATCAAGCAAATCAACACACATAAAATAACAAAGTCAAAGAAATGCATGTAAGCATGCCAAGCTTTGCTTTGTTTGCAAAAGTGGTTCCTAGTGGATCATAGACATTTGGGTACACCTAATGGTCATTTTGTAAAGTGGCAAAGTCATGCATAGGCATGCAAAGGTTGGTTCTAATGTAGGGATGGTCCTCACTAGGCTTCTAAACTTTGTAAGTTCCAAATTGGTCATTTACCAAAATGGCAAAGTCATTTGCAAAAGGGTTTCTATTAGATTCCTAAACTTTGTAAGATCCAAATTGGTCATTTACCAAAGTGGCAAAGTTGTTAGCAAAAGATTTCACCTCAAAAACCAATTTCAAAACAAGGCACCTATTTGGTCATTTTATGTGGTGCAGAAATATGTCTACTAGGGTTTTAGTCTATAGGGTTCACCAAATGAGTTGCTATTGCAAAACTTGGTGTTTTGGGTCAGTAGGTTTGGTCCAAACATTTTCTCAAGGTTTTCTTTATGAAAGCATTTTCATAAACAAAACAAATAGTTTTAGTTAGCTAGAAATGGACTAAACTAATTAATCCATTCTATTCTTTTCCAAAATCACTTTCCAAACTATGGGTTGGTTCCTATGGTCAGCAAGGTCACAACAAACTAATTGGCAAAGGTTTTAACCTAAATATCATTTTTAAATGATTTTTATAATGTTAGCAAGCATACAAAAGAATCTGCAAAGTTAAACAAGTTAACAGATACTATTTGCTAAACTAAGGGCAGGGTTGGTTAGGGCTTGTCTTGCTGATTCCAACGACATCAAATTTGTAAAATTTGGACGTGTGGATCAAAAGATACATGGGTTTGAAGTTAGCAAGAAATTCTGTTTTCAAATTTCTAATTCAGATCTAATACTGGCCACGCGGCGTGTTCTTACTGGTCGATACCGGTTCGGCCGGATCGACTGCTGCGGTGCGTTAGATCTAAGTTAGATCGTGCGGCTTAGGTAGCGTACCTCTTCGGCGTTAAGTGAAACTATCGTAGCTGATGGATCTGCATCTAACGACTGCAATCACTCAGACCATCAACTGGCGGCGCTGCGGTGGCTAACGGCGGCGGAGTCGTCGGTCGATGACGGTGCAGCGATGCGAAGCGAGAAGAAAGAGGAGATGCTCACCGAGCTCGGGGAGGTTGCGTGATGCTCAACGCGATTATTGAGCAAAGGCGCCTTGGTTGATCGCGATTGCTCGCCGGAGTTGCTGCGGGCGGCGGTGCTCTCGGCTTGTCGTCGTGGACGTCGCTGTGATTCACTCCAGGGCAAGGTGAAGACGTGGTTAGACGCGCAAAATCGAGACAGAGTCGTGTGCATGAACGAGAGGGGTCGGGGCGGTCTTGGCTTACCGGGGAAACGTTGCCGGAGAAGAAGCAGACGGCGCGCCTGGCTTGCTTGTCGGAGTCGCTATGAGATCACGAAGAACAACCGAGGGTTGGGTTAGACGCAGGAGGTCACGGAGGTGCTGTGCGTGAACGAGGAGAAGAGGCGGCCGGAATCTACGTGGGGCTCGCCGGAGCTGAAGGCAGGTGGCGCTCGCCGACGACGGAGTCGAGGTTCTAGGGCATCCGTGGATGAACGGAGAGCACGGACAGATGCGTCTGGGTGCGTGGAGTAAGGGTGCTAGGTCGGCGAGGTAAGGGGAGGTCTGGTTTCGCCGGAATTGCTCGGAGACGGTGGTCGGAGCTGCGCGATGAGAGAAATGGAGTCGACTGTTGGCGAGAGAGAGGAGTGGTCTGGGGAAATGGCAGAGAGAGGGAGGCGTTTAAGTGAGCGTCATCGGCGAGGATTAACGCAGATATAGCAATTCAACGCGAGTAAATCGCAGAGCCGTTGAGGAAAAACGGTGGCGCGGGTGAGAGAAGAAACGAGAGAGTGGGCCTACCTCGGTGGGAAAAGGAGAAGGAGCAGGGTCCACTTGCGGCCATGTGAGTTTCTTCCTTGGTGCGAAAAAGCGGTTCGGGGCGTGAGTGAGAGAGAGGTGGGGTGCCTCGTCGGTAGTGAGGAGAGGGGAGTGGGTCCCGTTGTCATCTCTGTGTGGGTAGATTTCTTAGTGAGAAGAGATTCCTTGAAGTCTGGAAATTTGGGATGCTGTTGGGCCTTAGTGGGCTGCTGTTCTGTTTTCTTATTTTTTTTTCTTTCTGCTCTCTTTTTCTTTTTCTAATTCTTTTTCTGTTTTCAATTTCAAACAATTAATTCAAACAATTTCAAACAACACTCAATCAATTCAAACAGCAAACTTTCATTTGAATTTGGTTCTGTTTGGCAACATAATCCAAATCTCAAAATGAAATATTATTTTTATTTATTTTAGGATCCATTTAATAATTAAATAAAATGGATCTTTAGTTATTAGGGTTTGATTTATTTTAATAATATTTCCATTTGAATTCCAATTACTTTCAAAACCAAACCAGAAGGTTTAATTTGAAAAATAAAAGAATACCTGGAAACTTATTTAAATAAATAAATAAGTTTTGGTGTTTAATTAAAATGGGAAAGCCTTTTACTTAAATAAAATTGGATATTTAAATCCTTATTATTTTATTTAAATAATCCTTTACTCATTTTAATCAAAGCAAAACCTTTTAATAAAAGATTTCAAAGTAGTAATAAAATACTTGGTGTTTATTTAAAATGGGAAAAGCTTTTACTCAAATAAAATTGGATATTTAGATCCTTTATTTTATTTAAATAAACCTTTACTCATTTTATCAAAACAAAATATTTTATTTCAAAAGTTTGGCCAAAATTAATTTGGCTTATCTTTTCATTTGAAACCAAAGTCTTTTATTAAAAGATCTAAAACAGTGTTTCCAAAACAATTTATTTTCCTTTGATAAATGTTTATCTTTTTAATCCTTTTAGGATTTTTGTTCACCAAAGGGTATGGGCTTTTTGTAAGGGCTTTATTGGCTTTGGAAATTCAATTTCCTTATCTTATTATATTCACAAGATTTTGCTTATGGTTCCAAATTGAGTGAAACCAATCTCTAAGGTCTTTCTTGATCCTTTGTGAAAATTTGTTGATCAACTTGGTATGGATCAAATCCATGGATTTGGAGATACTTTGGAAAATGATTTCCTTCCATTAGGGTTTAGGGTTTTGGATTTCTTTCCAAATGTTCAAATTTCCAGATACATTCATTGAGGAATGCATTTCCCTTGATTTGGATTTTTGTTGAATTCAAACTTCTGCCAAAGTTTGTTCAAGATGGGATTTCAAGTCTCCTTTTAGAAACAAAAGTTTCTTTTCACCCTGATTTTCAACAAAAGTTTATTTTGTTTATTTTATTTTCACATTACAAGATTTGGAAAATCTTGGGATGTGACAAGCTCATTGATCAATGATGGTTAAGGTTTCCTAACCATAGACATGAGTTGTCAATTGATAATGAGATCATATCATTGGAGAATGATATGGTGGATAGACCCAAACTAAGCGAAGCAATTAGATCGTGTCATCGTGTTCGTCTTTGCGAAGTTTTTTCTTATGTCAAATATTGTATTCCTTAGACCATGAGATAATACAACTCCCTGGTATCGGAAGAAAGCTTTGAGGTCATCAAACGTCATCCTATGAGAGGGTGATCATAAAGGTGTCTCTCAGGTGATTGGAAAGTATCTGTTGGGTTGTATGTATCGAGATGGGATTTGTCCCTCCCAAGTCGGAGAGGTATACTTCGGGCCCACTTTCGTGTCGATATCAACACCGCTTGCAAGCATGTGGTTAAGGAGTTAATCACAAAGTGATATCGGATTACGAACGAGTAAAGTACTTTGTGAGCGAGATTGAACTAGGTATGACGGTACCGACGATCGAATCTCGGGCAAGTAAAATATCGCGAGACGAAGGGAATATATATATGGGATTGATTGAATCCTGGCATCGTGGTTCATCCGATATGATCATCGATGAATGTGTGGGAGTCAATATGGGTGCCCAGACCCCACTGTTGATTATTGATAGAAGATCATGTCTGCATATTCTCGAACTCAGGTCACACACTTAACGTGTCTCGACGCTAGGATAGATTGGATAATTGGTTTATGAATTTTTGTTGAGTCTCGGATGGGATCCGGATATCACGAGGTTCCGGAATGGTCCGGAGAATAAGATTCATATAAGGCAGTGCAGTTTTTGGAGTTCGGAATTGTTCCGGGTTAATCGGTATTGTACCGGAAGCTTCTAGAACCTTCCGGAAGGGGGCCAACGTGGTCCCACCTTCCGGGAGGGGGCATGGGCCTATGAGGAGTGTCCTGGCCGCATTGGGCCAGGGGCACAAGGCCCCATAGGGCCCAGCCGATTCTAGATAAGTTTAAACTCGTTTAAACTAGAGATAGAATTTCTAGATAAGGGATAAGTTTAAATCGTTTAAACTAGAGATAGGGTTTCTGGATAAGGGAAAGTTTAAATCGTTTAAACTAGAGATAGACTTGGAGGATGGGCAAGGGCTGGCCGCACCCCCCTCTATATATAGATGGTGCGCCTCCCCCAACACACACCTTCCTCCAACCCTAGTTGCCCTGCCGCTTCCACTCTCCCTCCCGAGTTTGTAGGCGAAGCCTGCAGAAATTCTCCACCATATACACCACGCCGTCGTGCTGTAGATTCAATCCATCTCTCCACCATACTCGCTGGTCCGAGGAAGGAGGAGGCGCCGAGTCTTTGCGACGTGTGCATCTCACGGAGGCACCGCCACTTGTGGTGCTAGATCGGATCGGATCGCGAGGAGGAGAAGCGAGTACGACTACATCACCCACGTTCCATTTAACGTTCTGCAGCGAATCTTCAAGGGTATGAAGATCTAATCCAATCTCTTGTTGTTTGCATCCTAGATTAGATCTTGGCTTTCCTCTGTTCGCTCAGAGAAAATTTTATTTACTATGTGAAACCCTTGGTGGTATCAGAGCTAGATCTATGCGTAGATGTGATTCACGAGTAGAACGCAACATGGTTGTTGCGGGCGTTGATGTTTTCTGTTGCAAGCCTCTTGTTTGTGTTCTTCTTATGACGCGGCATAGTGAGATTGAAGCGGTCCAGGCCAACCTTACGCGACGTCGTTCGCGAGACCGGCTCCGCACTTGACGTGTGGCTTGTTCCACACATGCGGCTGGTGGATGTCAGTTTCTCTCACTATAGTGTTCATGGGTTTAACACCGGAGTTTGGCAACCATAATATCACCGTTGTGGCTTTCCGTAGGTAAGAATCGTTCTTAGCATCTACTCCCATAAGCCACGTAAAACATGCAACAACAAAGTAGATGCGTCTAACTTGTTTTTGCAGGGAGTGTTTTCTGTGATATGGTATGGCCCAAGATGTGATGTGTATAATGTATGCGATGATCATGTTTTGTAATGTTTCACGACTTGCATGTCGATGAGTACACAACCGGCAGGAGCCATATGGTTGTCTTTATAATTGTGTATGACCTGCGAGTCAACTTATTATACACCATGTAATAGCTTTACTTTATCGCTAAGTAGTTAGCAATAGTTGTAGTCGCTATTCGTGGTGGAGGCAATCATGGTGGAGTGATGGAGATCATGCCGGAACGCACAAGATGGAGATCATTGCGCGAAGATTGGCTATACCATGTCACATAAAGTTATATGCATGTGATGTTTATCCTTTTATGTATCTTATTATGCTTAGATCGCGACGGTAGCATTATAAGATGATTCCTCACTTAAAGATCAAGATAAAAACTGTGTTCTCCCCAAGTATGCACCGTTGCGAAAGTTCGTGTCCAAGCATCACGTGATGATCGGGTGCTATAGACTCTACGCTCACATACAACGGGTGCAAGCCAGTTTTGCACGCGCAGAAATACTTGGGTCTAGCTTGACGAGCCTAGCATGTACAGACATGGCCTCGGAACACAAGAACCGAAAGGTTAAGCATGAGTCATATGAATGATATGAGCGACACTTCGTTGTCCACCATTGAAACCACATCTCTTCTCGTGATGATCGGATTAGGTGTGGTGAATTTGGATCGTGTTCACTAAACAACTTGAGGGACGTTGAATTTAGTGGGAGTTCATCTAGTAATTTGATTAAGTTGAACTATTTATCATGAACATAGTCTAAATTGTACTTGCAAATACTGTAGATCCAATGGCCAAGTCCAACTTCAACTTCAACGTTTTTGCTGAGAAAGAAAAGCTTAGAAACAATGGGTCTAACTTCACCAACTGGTTCCGCAATCTAAGAATCATTCATCATGGACAAAAGGACTATGTCCTTGAGAAAGCGTTAGGTAACCCCCCTGCTGCAACTGCGCCGGCTGATGAGAAAGCTGTCTATCAGTCATGCAAAGATGATTATGGTGTGATTAAGAGCACCATGTTGTTTTCTATGGAACCGGAACTTCAAAATCGTTTTGAAAACTATCCCGGGCCCTTTGAGATTCTCGAGGAGCTGAAAACCATGTTTCGCACTGCCCGCTCGAGATATGAGATCTCTGAGAAGTTCTTTAACTGCAAGATGGAGGAAGGGAGTTACGTTAGTGAGCACGCCATTAAGATGTCATGCTACACTCAACGCCTTGAGCAACTGGACTGCAAGATTCCAGAGGAGCTCAAGATTGACAGGGTTCTGCAATCACTCCCTCCCAGCTACAAAAGTTTTGTAGTGACTCATAATCAGATTGGTTCCACTGATACGATCACCGAGCTCTTCGCAGTCAAGGCTGGAGGTGGACATCAAGAAGGATAATCATGTGTTGATGGTCAACAAGCCCTCCTTTAAGAAAGGTAAAGGTGCAAAGAAGCCCTTCAAGAAAGGCGGCGGCAAGCGCGTTGCCCCTGCTGAGAAGAAGCTCAAGTCTGGTCCCAAGCCGGATACTGAGTGCTTCTATTGCAAGGACAAGGGTCACTGGAAGCGCAACTGTCCGAAGTACTTAGCGGACAAGAAGGCTGGCACCATCAAAGGTATATTTGATATACATGTTATTGATGTTTTCCTTACTAGCCCTCGTTGTAGTGCACGGTATTTGAACCGTTGGTTGCTAATATTTGTAACTCAAACAGAGCTACGGAATAGACGGCTGACTATTTAGGATGAGGTGACGCGCTGCTGGCAACGGATCAAGAGTTGATGTGATGGCCGTCGGCACGCTCTCCTTAGTTTTACCTTCGGGATTAGTTTTAAACCTTAATAAATGTTATTATGTGCCTGCGTTGAGCATGAACATTATTTCTGGATCATGTTTATTGCAAGACGGTTATTCATTTAAATCGGAGAATAATGGTTGTTCTATTTATATGAGTAACATCATTTATGGTCATGCACCTCTTGTGAGTGGTTTATTTCTTCTAAATCTCGAAAGGGATGAAACACACATCCATAACATTGAGGCTAAGAGATGCAAAGTAGATAGTGATAATACTACTTATTTGTGGTAATCGCTGCTCAGGTCATATTGGTGTAAAGCGCATGAAGAAACTCCATTCTGATGGACTTTTGGAGTCTCTTGATTTTGAATCATTTGACACATGTGAACCATGCCTCATGGGCAAGATGATCAAAACCGCGTTCTCCGGTATGATGGAGCGAGCAACGGACTTGTTGGAAATCATACATACCGATGTATGCGGACCGATGAGTGTTTCGACGCGCAGTGGATATCGCTATTTTCTCACTTTTACCGATGACTTAAGTAGATATGGGTATATCTATTTAATGAAACATAAATCTGAAACGTTTGAAAAGTTCAAAGAATTTCAGAATGAAGTGGAGAACCATCGTAATGTAAAGATTAAGTTTCTACGATCCGATCGTGGGCGAATATTTGAGTTATGATTTTCTCACGCATCTCAAAGCAAGTGGAATCGTTTCACAACTCACGCCACCGAACACCACAAGCAATGGTGTGTCTGAGCGCCGAATCGAACCCTATTAGATATGGTCCGATCAATGATGTCTCTTACTGATTTGCCGTTATCATTTTGGGGTTATGCATTAGAAACCGCTGCATTCACTTTAAATAGGGCTCCATCTAAATCCGTTGAGACGACACCGTATGAACTGTGGTTTGGTGCTAAACCTAAGTTGTCGCTTAAAGTTTGGGGATCTGAAGCTTACGTCAAGAAGTTGATGCCGACAAGCTCGAACCCAAAGCGGAGAAATGCGTCTTCATAGGATACCCTAAGGAAACTATTGGGTATACCTTCTATCACGTAACCGAAGGCAAAGTGTTTGTCGCAAAAGAACGGTTCCTTTCTTGAGAAGGAGTTTCTCTCGAAAGAAGTGAGTGGGAGGAAAGTAGAGCTAGACGAGGTTATTGAACCTTCTCTTGAATTGGAGAGTAGCGCAGCACCTGAAATTGTTCCACTGTCGCCTGCACCAAAAATAGAGGAAGCTAATGACAAGGATCATGAAGCTTCGGACGATGTCGCATCGAACATCGCAGGTCGACAAGGTCGCGTGCCCCTCTGAGTGGTACGGCAACCCTGTCTTGACTGTCTTGTTAGTAGAAGACGGTGAACCTCGAACTATGAGGAAGCAATGATGAGCCCAGACTCGAGAAATGGCTAGAAGCCATGAAATAATTGGGATCCATGAGCGAAAACCAAGTGTGGACTTTGGTGGACCATCCTAGCTACCGAAAGGCCGTTGAGTGCAAATGGATCTTCAAGAAGAAAACGGACGCGGATGGTAATGTTACCGTCTATAAAGCACGGCTTGTTGCAAAAGGTTTTCGACAAGTTCAAGGTGTTGACTACGATGAGACTTTCTCTCCGTGGCGATGTTTAAGTCCATTCGGATTTTATTAGCAATTGCCGTGTTTCATGATTATGAAATATGGCAAATGGATGTCAAGATCGCTTTCCTCAATGGCAACATTGATGAAGAGTTGTATATGATGCAACCAAGGTTTTGTCGATCCTAAGGATCTTGATAAAGTATGCAAACTTCAGCGTTCCATTTATGGATCAAGCGTCTCGGAGTTGGAACCTTCGTTTTGATCAAGTGATCAAGAGCTTTGGATTTGTTCCAAATTGCTCTGAAGCTTGCATCTACAAGAAAGTGAGTGGGAGCTCGGTGACGTTTACGGTACTATATGTGGATGACATATTGATTATTGGAAATGACATCAACATGCTTAACGATGTGAAGAGTTATTTGAACAAGTGTTTTCAATGAAAGACCTAGGTGAAGCTGCTTATATATTGGGCATCAAAATATATAGAGATAGACAAAGACGCCTTTGATAGCTTTAAGCGGAGTACATACCTAGACAAAGTTCAAAAGGTTTAGAATGGATAAGGCATTGAAAGGTTCAGTACCTATGTTGTCGGGTAAGATATTGAGCAAGGCTCGGTGTCCAGCTACGATGAAATGATAGGAAGCTATGAGCAAAGTGCCTTATGCCTCGGCCATAGGTTCCATCATGTATGCCATGTGTACTAGACCGGATGTGTCCAATGCTCTTAGTTTGACGGCAGATATCAAAGTGATCCAGAGTGGAACATCGGACAGCCGTGAAGAACATCCTAAGGTACCTAAATAGGACTAAAGAAATGTTCTTAGTCTATGGGGTGATGAACAGCTCGTCGAAAAGGTTACGTTGATGCTAGTTTCGATAATCGACAAGGATGATTCTAAATCTCAGACGGATACGTGTATATTTTGAATGGAGGAGCTGTGAGTGGAGAAGCTGCAAGCAAAGCGTGATCGCGGGATCTATAGTAGAAGCGAATACATGGCTGCCGCAGCGTCAAGTGAAGGAGTTTGGATCAGAAACTTCATCACTGAGCTTGGCGTGGTTCCAAGTGTATTGGACCCATTGGAGATATTGTGTGACAACACTGGCGCCATAGCACTCGCTAAGGAACCAAGATATCATCCAAAGACCAAGCATATCAACCGCAAGTTTCATATAATCCGAGATTATATAGCAGATGGAGATCTGAAGATCAGCAAAGTACATACGGATCTGAATGTCGCAGATCCACTGACTAAACCTCTTCCACGTGTAAAACATGATCAACACCTCAGTGCCATGGGTGTGAGATTGTTACCAGATGTAAACTAGATTATTGACTCTAGTGCAAGTGGGAGACTGTTGGAATTATGCCCTAGAGGCAATAATAAAGATGTTATTATTATAATTCTTGTTCATGATAAAGTTTATATTCCATGCTAGAATTGTATTAAGCGGAAACTTTAATACTTGTGTGGTTTGTGAACAACACCGTGTCCCTAGTACGCCTCTATGGACTAGCTCATTGATCAATGATGGTTAAGGTTTCCTAACCATAGACATGAGTTGTCAATTGATAATGAGATCATATCATTGGAGAATGATATGGTGGATAGACCCAAACTAAGCGAAGCAATTAGATCGTGTCATCGTGTTCGTCTTTGCGAAGTTTTTTCTTATGTCAAATATTGTATTCCTTAGACCATGAGATAATACAACTCCCTGGTATCGGAAGAAAGCTTTGAGGTCATCAAACGTCATCCTATGAGAGGGTGATCATAAAGGTGTCTCTCAGGTGATTGGAAAGTATCTGTTGGGTTGTATGTATCGAGATGGGATTTGTCCCTCCCAAGTCGGAGAGGTATACTTCAGGCCCACTTTCGGTGTCGATATCAACACCGCTTGCAAGCATGTGGTTAAGGAGTTAATCACAAAGTGATATCGAATTACGGAACGAGTAAAGTACTTGCTGTGAACGAGATTGAACTAGGTATGACGATACCGACGATCGAATCTCGGGCAAGTAAAATATCGCGAGACGAAGGGAATATATATATGGGATTAATTGAATCCTGGCATCGTGGTTCATCCGATATGATCATCGATGAATGTGTGGGAGTCAATATGGGTGCCCAGACCCCGCTGTTGATTATTGATAGAAGATCATATACGCATATTCTCGAACCAGAGGTCACACTTAACGTGTCTCGACGCTAGGATAGATTGGATAATTGGTTTATGAATTTTTGTTCGGAGTCTCGGATGGGATCCGGGATATCACGAGAGGTTCCAGAATGGTCCAGAGAATAAGATTCATATAAGGCAGTGCAGTTTTTGGAGTTCGGAATTGTTCCGGGTTAATCGGTATTGTACCGGAAGCTTCTAGAACCTTCCGGAAGGGGGCCAACGTGGTCCCACCTTCCGGGAGGGGGCATGGGCCTATGAGGGAGTGTCCTGGCCGCATTGGGCCAGGGGCACAAGGCCCCATAGGGCCCAGCCGATTCTAGATAAGTTTAAACTCGTTTAAACTAGAGATAGAATTTCTAGATAAGGGATAAGTTTAAATCGTTTAAACTAGAGATAGGGTTTCTGGATAAGGGAAAGTTTAAATCGTTTAAACTAGAGATAGACTTGGAGGATGGGAAAGGGCTGGCCGCACCCCCCTCTATATATAGAGGGCTGGTGCGCCCCCTCCCCCCAACCAACACACACCTTCCTCCAACCCTAGTTGCCCTGCTGCCCTTCCACTCTCCCTCCCGACTGTTTGTAGGCGAAGCCCTGCGGCAGAAATTCTCCACCATATACACCACGCCGTCGTGCTGTAGATTCAATCCATCTTTCCACCATACTCGCTGGTCCGAGGAAGGAGGAGACGTCGAGGTGCTGCACGTGTGCATCTCACGGAGGCACCGCCACTTGTGGTGCTAGATCGGATCAGATCGCGAGGAGGAGAAGCGAGTACGACTACATCACCCACGCCCGTTTAACGCTCGCCAGCGAATCTTCAAGGGTATGAAGATCTAATCCAATCTCTCTCGTTGTTTGCATCTCCTAGATTAGATCTTGGCTTTCCCTCTGTTCGCTTCCGTAGAAAATTTTGATTTACTATGCTGCGAAACCCTTCAAGATGCGCATCGGGCTAAGATTAGGAAGATCAAGGAGATGTGTGATAACTAGTTCTATTTAGCTTGAGCTCCGTGCCTTTTTAAGTTGTAATAGTTGTACTTGTTGACCTAGCGGTCTGAACTATTGGCCCCGGAGTCCTGGGAGGAAAAAAAATTGGTCGGCCGTTAATCTGTCTTAACCCTGCATTACTTCCTTTTGTCTGACCAATGCCCCTTAGATATTCCGCCCGTTGCTTCGTCGTCTCGTGTACAAATAGAAGGCGCCACAGCGCGTCGCTTTGTCGTCCATCCCCTCACCCTCTCCAATCTCCACCGCGCCATCGCTTCGTCGTCCATCCCCTCTCTCCCTCTCCAATCTCCACCGCTCCGCCATGGAGATGTCCGCGCTGAACTTCTACGAGGCGGTGATGTTCACGCACTTCGACATCCTCGCGCCGCCGGCCGTGACGATGCCCCACGGATAGCGCATCGGCTATGCGGGGGTGCCGGTGGCTCCGCTCCTCGTCCCCGGCGGAGCCGAGATGGAGAGCAAAATCGCAGCGCGCTGCCGCCAGATGCCCGCGTGGAAGAGGGTGCTACCCCGGTACGCGGCGGCCAACCGATACTGGTCGGCTGTTCAAGAAGGAGCGGAAGGCCAAGATTGGCAAGCACATCGTTTACGGGCGCGTGGTGCACTGGGATCTCCGCAACCGAGAAGGTCGGGAGAGGTTCTGGTCCATCCCTGGACGGACCAAGTACACCGTCATCGCCGTCGCTCGCCGCGAAGAGGTGCTCCGTCTCGCGAACAATGCGGAAATCATGGAGGTTCCGTTCGATGATGACGAGGAAGCCAGCGGCTCGGAGGACAGCGGCAGCAGAAGTGAAATTGTTGACTAGTGGATGAATTAATGTAGGATGTGAAATCGCACATGTGTTTAGAAGAATTTGTGGTTGAATTAATGAAATGCCTCGATTTAGATCTCTGTCTCGATTAATTTGTGTAAGAATTTGTGATTTAGATCAATTCCTGCCTCGATTTAGATCTCTGTCCCGGATTGAGAACGTGACCGTGGACCAAAGACCCTTTTTCTACTAGTTTATTCTGACATTGGTGATTTGTCTAAACGTAATCTACGTGGATTGTGCCGCATGCAAATGGCACAACCATAATTTATAAAGTGGAAGCACGTACACCCGGTTACTGGAGATCCGGGAGCTTCGCCAGATGCAGGGGATGCAGGAGCAGAGAGGCGGTGAGATAGATAGGCTCAAGATTAGGCCAGAAAGTGATACCGATTTCCTCCTCATCTGGGCATTATCGGTTGCCATTGTTGTTTATGTTGCCATGTCGTTGTGTGCAACAACTGAAATAAGTTGCTGCTTCGTGGAGTGTAGCAGTTTAAATAATTTATTTCTGTGTCACTTACATTCCGTCGTATTTGGAGACCTCCTGCCCCTCAGCACTCGTAGAACCGGTGCTGCATGTTTTCAGATAGTAGTGACACAATCATAATTTCGGATTCAACTACTGACTCGAGCGTTTCCAAACCCTAAATCGTGGTACATTTTATTCAGAGAACGTGGGTAGATTGTTTCGTCCAGCAAATTTTCACACACAGAGCTCCAGAATTTAACCGAATTACATATATAAGTTCAAGTTCAACACATTACTATGCATCTTTATTGCCAGCAACCTTCTTTTGCAGCCTGGGTGCCAAGCCTTCACGTCCACTGGCTTCTTTATTTCCTGCCTTCTTCCTCTTCCTCGGTGCCAATTTTCTTAGCTTCACGTACTCTGCATCGCCGGGACAATGGGCAGCAGAATCGTGTCCAGTATCATCGTTCCACTCATTTTAAATTTCTTAGGGCAGAAAAATGACTGACCCGACAGTCATGTTTCTAACCTTGCGGTGTTTCTTGTAAAAAAACAAAACTGTTGCATAACTGCCTAATATCTACAGAGTAAATAAAACAAAAATTATAATTCAGCACAAACATGCGAACCCCAAGAGACTTTTGCTTACCAGAAGCTAATTGGGTTCGAGCAACCACCCTGTCCAAAAATAGAAAGGCAACTCCCAGTTGCAGCAGCTTCCACATCCAGTACATCACACTTCGGCTCAAACATGCAAGCCGAAACATACCTTTTCATCAACCCAATTAGCTGACGGTCACACGGTCACACGTTAGAGGAACCATGATGCCACGTTCATCCATAAAGCTAAACTTTGTATTCTGCTTCGGCCATAATTCATCATGATTAGGCAGAGCAGCAACCATACCAGATATAGTGCAGATCTGCGCAGACGCTCCTTCCATCGTGATACAATGGTGTCCATACCACTTGCCCTTAGAGTCGTACCTGAAGAGGATTACCGTAACCAGATAAGGGTGGTTCGCGAAGATCCCACTTGAGAGAAAACTATGGAAAAAATATGTTTATCAGCGTTGGGCTAACAAACAATTTTAAGTCCAGTAGCTAGCTAGCAGTTATAATTAGTGCGAATAGCAAAGAGAAGGATAGCTCACCCGATTGTAGCCAGAACTTCTTCTTTTTTGGTAGTAGGATCTGCCATCCTCCGAGCTGCTTTGCTCGTCGGCGGTGAAGGCGGCTAGAATCTCACAACGGCGGCTACGGCGTGCGCCATTGGAGCTCGAGATCAGCGACTGGGCGCAGCAACTTGGCGTCGAAAGTCAAATGTCCGAAGAGATCGTCCTGTCTGGATGGTGGATTCCAACGCCGCCGGTGCTAGGGAAAAGGTGAGAATGATTTGTGAAATTGGTCAACGCATCCAATCCACTTAGTTCCTCGATTTGCTTAAAAGGTTGCCGTGTTGGCGCTCGCGTCACGGACAGATGACCGACATGAGGGTCCCAACCGTCTACTTCACGGGGCAGTTTTACGAAATGTTTGAATTTAACAGGGGTGAGATGAGTTTGAATCGAAATGGCCTCTCTCGATAGTTGGGGGTCCAACATTTCGAAACACGGCAATTTCAGACAACTTAAATTTCGTGGTACGCTGGCCTGCGAACTTGGTATCGCAGACGAACAGGCCCGTCCTTTTAAGCCTCCTCGTCACCTCCTCCTTCTGCATATTAGTAGCGGTAGCGTTGTTGGCAGGCGGGGATGATCGCTGACACTGTTAAAAAACAACCATTCCGATTCTGCCCGACAAAAACAAAAACAATGCATACAAAAGTCATACGTCCTACCATGGGCTACGCTACGCTCAAATGACGGAACACGATGCCCATTGTCGTGACGAGGTGTGCAGCAGGTGCCCTCTTTTCGTCTTCATGCAAGTAATAATTCTCTTATAATGAGATCAAACTCCACTATATTAGCTACCCCCTCCATTTCAAAAATATAAAACATTTTAGCTTTATAAAATAAATGTATCTAGAGGCTTTTTCGTATATAGGTTCACTCCAAACCTCTACGAACCTATACACTAAAAGACATCTAGATAAATTCACAAAACTAAAATGTCTTATATTTCTAAACGAAGGGAGTAGTACTCTCCCGATCCATAAGTAAGAGTCGTCAAAGATCAGAGAGAGTAATATGCCACTAAAGTTTAGTCTCACAGAAGAGTGGAAAGTCGAACAGCCCCAGTGGCATGGCGTGCGCCTCCTCTGGCGACAGGGAAACCTAAGCGCCGCCGACGGAGTCCCCTCCCACTCCTCCCCAACCGCCCGTTGCGGGAGGGCAGTGGCTTGTGGCGCCTCAAGAAGGTGGCGGCGGGGCGTTTTTTTCCCTTCTCTTGCTCCCAATGGGCTGCCGGCGGGTGGCTGTGGGAGTAGCAGCGGTGGTTGCTTCGGGCGTCGAGGCCGGCGGGGAAGGAGGTCGAGGATGCGGCGAATCGTGCGGACGGCGCTCAGGGAGGCGGCACGGTCGGCTATTGCCGTGGATGCATTTGGAGGTGGCCAGGCCGGATCTGGGTCTTCTGGGCCACCCGCGAGCGGGGGCTGGATCTTGGCGGCTGGCGCGGCCGGCTATTGCCGTGGATGCATTTGGAGGTGGCCGTGCCGGATCTGGGTCTTCCGGGCCACCCGCGAGCGGGGGCTGGATCTTGGCGGCTGGCGCGGCGGGAGCGGCGCGCGCGTGGCGGCGTGCGTTCAGCTTGGCGATGCTTGGAGCTCGCAATGGTGGTTGCGCCCGGTTGCGAGGCCCATCTGGGCCTAGATGGGCTTGTGCGGGCTGCATCTTCGTCGCGTGGTAGTGTGGCGGGAAGCTTTGTCCGGCCGCAATTCGACTCCATGTCTGCGTGGCTGGACGGCGCGGTGGTGGCGCGTCTGTGTGCTTGGTCGGAGGGAGGTGGTGCTTGGCGGGCGGCGCATGGTCGGTGGGCTCGTCTAGGGCTCGATCTGGGCCGCCAGGGAGGGTTTGGTGGCGGTGATCTATGGTCCCTTTCACGGTGGCGGCTGCCCGGGTTCGCTCTGGTTGTTTCGGCAACTAACTCACGGGCAGTGGTGATGATCCGGACAGCGGCTTTTGTCGCGGCGACGGGGAGCCTAGGCGTGGCGGCGGGAGTGTTGATTGTTGATCAACGGGAGCGTATGAGGAGGTGTGGTGGTTGTGCCGGTACTTGAGGGGTGGACGTGAGGTTTGGGACTCATCGCTGGGTGAAAGCCTTGTCCTAGCGGCTGGCTGGGACTGACGACGGTGACGCCCTTGGGCACCGCATTCTTCTTAAAGTCGTCGTCAAAAGCGGTGTTGTCGCTCCTCCGCCCGGGTTCTCCGGGGGAAACCCTTGATCCCTTGCGGGATTGGGCGTGGGCGACGCTCCTATGTCACTTTGCCTCTTTGGGCCTCGCTTTGGATGTCCACCGGACTATGGGACCTGTGGAGTGTTTTGGTTGTTTGGCGGAGGCGAGTTCGTCTTCGATCAGGAGGGGCGCGGCCCTGGGACCGGCGTGGTTGTTGGAGCGGTGGCTCGGTCTTTCGCCTCCGCCTGTTGCGTTGAGCTGTGGTATCGACCTTGTTGGTAGTCGACCCGTTTGGAGCGCAGCCTCGGAGCTGGCGTGTGGTGTTGTGTTCTACGGTTTTTCGGCCTGTTTTTTTTATAAATGGGTCAACTCTTTTCTACTATATCAACGTAAAGGCAAAGCTTTTGCCTCGTTTAAAAAAAAGAAAATTAGTCTCCCCTGTTGTGCTACGTAAACGGGCCTGTGAGATTTTTCATTTGGTGCTATTTCATTGATGGGCTTGACCCAATAATTTCAACAATTCTCCTCCACGTCCCACAGCTTGTTGAAACTGAAAGTAAGGCTTGTACAAGAAGTTCAGAAGAAAGCCCTGAGCGCGAGCTGCGCGATGCGAGCGGCAGCCATGGCCGCCACCGGGAAGCGGCGGAGGTGGAAGGAAAGTAGCGCGATGGCCAGGGCGGCCGCCCACAGCACCAAACCAGCGGTGAGGTGGCTGTCGGCCAGGCCAGGCACGGCAGCACGGAGGAGGAAGGAGGCGCCGAGCAGGAGGTAGACGGCGGCGTGGAAGTGGAGGCGCCGCTCCAGCTGCTGGGCAGCATTGTCGTCGAGGAATAACGGCGCCGGACGAGCTGCCATATGTCTGCTAGCTTCTTAGTAGCACGTGCTGCGAGCTTGTAGTTTCTACCACCGGTGCCCTTTGTTGGAGTGTCTCAGCTCCTATATCAACGGATATGAACTCTTAGGAGTATATATTGTTAGTTAAGTACGTGCGCTCTATATATAGGTAATTAGAGAGTGGATGGGCGGGAGACCTCTCTGATCTCTACAATATCATCTGGCATCAGCATCAGCTCAACAGTCGAAAAACTCACCATTAGCGGGTGACGGCTATACATGCATGCTACTCATGGTGGTGGTGGTCGTCGTCTCTGCTGGTCGTGGCAACCTTACACGCTCGCTCGGTGGCGCGTGACGACTCGAAAAGTAGGGTGGCAGGCGGCACCCGTTTTCCGTCCCGCAAAAATAAATCAAGCCAAAATGAGTCGCAGAAGCTAGCCGATTCAAAGCATGATTAGAAAAAATATCCAACCCGCGACCCGTCCCGCTTGCCACCCTAGCGAAAAGTGCCGAGAGAGGTCATCGCTCGTCAGGCCGGGTTGAGGTCGGAGGGCCGGGGAGCCGAATTCGGGTGGTATGTGGCGGGGACAATTCGAGCGCGACCGGCCGGGACATGTATGTCGGCTCGCGCCATCCGGGAGATGAGAGAGTGCACATTGTGCTGGCATGCATGCAGCACGTGCGCGCAGGCCACCAAGGAACGCTGACGGCTGCACGGACAACGGTTAGGTGCTCATCCCCGGCTATGCCTATGCGTGTGTGGATGTACCTAGAGCATCTCCACTCGGCAGTTCCCAGGCTAAAATCCAGATTTAAATAGCGTCGGACAGAGAAAGATTTTGGTCTGGGAATGGCGGATTTTCCACTCATGTTCCCAGGCCGAGTTCTCAGGCCGGCGTGTTTTCGCCCAAATTTGGCTCAAATTCGTCCAGTTTTCGGCATAATACGAATACATAGCAATGTTCAGCATAGTTCTGAATGAAATTAACCATAGTTCGTCATAAAATTTAAACATAGTTCGGCGAACAATGAAAATACAACGTATTTCGGCCTTGTTTGGCCAGATTCATGCTAAGCATCTATGTGTTTTCCCAACGTATCCATAGGTGCTCAACCAGATCATCTTGCAGCCGTTGATGCACTACCGGGTCTCGAATCTCCTGACGCATGGCGATGAAGGTAGCCCAGGTTGGCGGCACCTGGTGATCAGACTGTGCAAGAGGTCCCTGTCTGTAGTATGACTTGTTCTGCTCGACTAAACTCACTAGGTCCTTCCTCTCATCCTTAATGATCATGTTGTGCAAGGTCATACAATAGTTCATCACTTCCCACATCTGATCTTTCTACCAGGTCATTGCAGGGAACCGGACAACTGCAAACCTCTGTTGGAGCAGACCAAATGCCCGCTCCACGTCCTTCCTGCAAGCTTCCTGTTCCTTGGCATACTGAGCATGCTTGGGGAGTATTGGGTTTGAGATAGTCTTCACAAATGTTGGCCATCTTGGATAGATGCCATCTACAAGATAGCATCTCTTGTTGTAGTGGTGCCCATTGATCTCAAAGTCCACGGGGAGAGCATGACCCTCAACAAGCTTAGCAAATACATTTGAGGAGTTGAGAACGTTGATGTCGTTATTCGATCCTGCCATGCCAAAGAAGAAGTGCCAGCTCCAAAGATTATGTGTAACAACTGCCTCAAGTATCACAGTGCAACCTCTTTTATGGCCTTTGTACATCCCCTGCCATGCAAATAGATAGTTCTTTCAGTGCCAACGCATGGAGTCTATGCTTCCAAGCATCCCAGGGAATCCTCTTCTTTCATTGACTGCGAGGATCCGAGCAGTGTCTTCTGCAGTGGGTGTTCTCAAGTACTGTGGCCCAAACACTGCAATCACTGCCCTGCAGAACCGGTACAAGTAATCGATGGCGGTGGACTCAGCCATGCGAAGATAGTCATCAACATTGTCACCTAGCGCTCCGTATGCAAGCAACCTCATCGTCACTATGCAGTTCTGCAGTAAGGAAAACCCAACCATGCCGGTGCAGTCTTTCTTGCACACGAAATAGGGGTCGAATTTCCGGACGGCGTGCACGATATCGAGGAAGAGCTTTCGGCTCATCCTAAAACGGTGCCGAAACACGGCCTCTTCGTGGAGTGGCTCGTCGGGGAAGTAGTCGGCGTATAGCATGCAGTAGTTGATGGCCCAAAATATATCAAGCTCGTTGGGGAACCCCAAGAGGAAGGTATGATGAGCACAGCAGCAAGTTTTCCCTCAGTACGAAACCAAGGTTATCAATCCAGTAGGAGCAAGGAAACACCCCAAAGGTGTTGCTAGCTGAACGTTGGCAGGGCGCACTACCAGTGCTAGTAGCAACGTGGAGACCTACACAACACAACCACAGAACTCTGTCCCCAACTTGCGATGGGGTTGTCAATCTCACCGGTTTTACTGAAAACAAAGGATTAAACGTATCGAATGGAAGGAAGTAATAGTTTCCAGAAAGTAAACACAAAGCAGTAAACAGTTGATTATAGATTGATAGTAAAAGAAAGGACCGGGGTCCATAGTTCACTAGAGGTGGCTCTCCTTAAGATAGATAACATGCTGGCTGAACAAATTACAACGGGGCAATTGACAAACATCGAGAAAGCATACAAGCATATACTAATCATCTTGACTCCTTTGAGATTCGATTGGGCATTACAACATTATACATAAACTGCCATCCCACTCCATCTATGACTAATAATCCACCTTCAAGTTATCATTCGAAACCCCTCCAGTATTAAGTTGCAAGCAACAGATAATTGCATTACGAATTGCGTGTAATGTAAACAATACGATTGTTCTATGAACAAAGGATTGTTGTATTCTCCCTAGTAGCAACAGCACATCTAGTACCTTAGAGGTTTCTATCACTTCCCCAGATTACCAGAGGCATGAAGCCACTATCGAGCATAAATACTAACTCTTGGAGTTGCTAGCATCTACTTGGCCAAGATAGCTACTAACAATGGAAAGCATGCAAGATCACAAATAACAAATGCATGATAGAATCAATAATCAATCTGAAATAGCATCTCAATATCCATCGGATCCCCGTAAACACAACATGCAGAATTACAAATAGATGGTCTTGATCATGAACAAAGCTCACAAGATCTAAACATGAAACCACAAAGGAGGATAACCAGCCATCTAGCTACTACATGGACCCGTAGTCCAGAGATGAACTACTCACGCATCACACCGGAGGCTTGCATGATGATGAAGAAGGCCTCCAGGGTGAATTCCCCTCTCCGACAGAGTGCTAGGAAGAGCTTCAGATCCCTCTCGATCTAGGGATGGAGATGACTCTGAGACTCTTCGTGGAATTTTGATCGGTACTTAGGGTTTACATATCGGAGGCAATATATAGGCGGAAGGAGGCCGGGGGTGCACAGGCGGCGGACCACCCCCTGGTGCGGGCCAGGCCTGGCCGCGCGGCCAGGTGGTGTGGCTGGGCCCCAGCCCCTCTCCGTCTCGTATTCTAGCTCTAGGTGTCCCTCGGTAAAATAATGACTTTGGCTTTTGTCCCGTCCAATTTCGAGAATATTCATTTTCTGACTTTCCTGGAACCAAAAATAGCAGAAAACAGGCAGCTGGCACTGTGGCTCTTGTTAATAGGTTAGTCTAAGAAATCATATGAAAAGTACTCCAAAGTGTGGAAAAAATACAAGAAAGTAGATAAAACCAAGCATGGAACATCAAAAATTATAGATACATTTGCAATGTATCAATATCCCCAAGCTTAACTCCTGCTTGTCCTCGAGTAGGTAAGTGATAAAAAGAAAGAATAATTTTTGAGGTAACATGCACCATCATAAGCTTGATCAAAATATTTGTAAAACATTCAAAGCTGGGATCATAATACTTCAATCATAACATGAAAGACAAAGTTTTAGCAATAAGACAAAGAAACTATGATGCAACATGAAAAAGCACAAACAAAAGATTCATGAATAACAATGCTTTGCAAGACGTTTGTTTGTTTCACATAAAGAAAACATAGCATAGTAGTATTTAGATTGTACCTCATAGAGTAGCAAATATAAATGCATAGGACACCTTCAAAGTTTATAAGAGTGACTAGATACAAATAGTTTAAAACAAGCAATATCAAGGTATGCATCAATCAACAAGTCTTGGGACAATGCACATAAAACTAAGAATGGCCACTATGCTCTCAAAGTAGGTGCATAAAGGTAGAAGGTGGAGACTCAATATATAAGTAGAAGAAAGGCCTTCATAGAAGGAAGTAGGGATTCAAGTCTCATAAAGAGCTTCCAAAAATTATGGTACTTAATAGCTTTCAGCTCTCATTGCCCCTATCATAAGCATCTTGAAGTGATTAAGGTTAAAGTGAACAAACTATGGTGTACATGCTTGACGAAGTATAAGTTAGAAATCTCATGTCCCTTGAATACGAGGGCCGCTCCTCATGCTACTCAAGTTTAGTCACCGGTAAGTTCTTGTCATTGTAAGTACATGTATATCATAGAGAACCACCAACGGGGTACCCCTTGCCCGATGATACGGAAGAATCCCCATATCAAAATGACAAGGCAAGCACACAACGAGCATCTCAGCAATCTTCTTATTTACCATGGGAATATGGTGCTTTTTTTCTCTATTTCCTCTTTTCATAATCTCTTTTTTCTTTTTCTCTTTTTTTCTCAATATCGGACTCTTTTTTTATAAGAAGAATGCTTCATAGACAGCTCATTATGGTTACGCTGCAGGTTTCCACCATGTCAGCATGGATTAGACCAGCAGCCCAGGCGTTTCTCTAACACATATACATAACTTCATGGACTTACAAGCTCCCCTTTCATTTCACACTGACGACATCCATAGACAAAAGAGCATGATATCAACTAGGTACAAAGTACCTGTGCAATGTTGGAAAGTGTTCCCCATGACAACATGGTTCTGCTAATACCCAACAAATAACTGCAAGCATATACAACATAGACGGCACAATGGTTCAAGTTTATTAAGGGCAAGAAAAGTAAAGTGTACCATCAAGTTCGTGAGAGCTTTAATCACTAGTTTTCTCATAACAAGTTTAATTTGGAAGGTAAACAAAAACATGAATATAATTAGAATAGCATATGCTAATAGGTAGGTATGATGGAATCTTTGGAATAACTTGGTTTAAGGAGTTGGATGCACGAGTGAAACTCATACTTGGTTGCGGAGGCTAGCAAAAGACTGGGAGTGACAAACTAAGAGAGCAATAATGGCCATAATCATGCAGAGTGACAAAACATCATTGATTAAAGCATAAAGTGATACTACAAGTTGAAAACTAAAGGATCATAAAGGCTTATGGTGAATTTAGATAGTCATAACATGGTGTGAGCATGCACCAAGTCAACCCAAATAAAGCATCAAAGGAGAATATCACAATACTATACTTTAATATGCTAAAACAACGCATGATTCATCCAAGGTACATTAAGCAATCTCAATTGTTTATAACAAGTCATGCTACAACAAAGAATACTAAGCATAAAGCCAAAACAATATCGAGCATGGCATGACAAAGCATAGGCCATAGTCAAAAACAAGCTCTCTTTAACACCTAAGCATGAACTTTCCTACTCTTTTCCAAACCAAACCAAACTATTTGAAAACCAATGTATGAAAGAGGGGGTCAAACCAATTTATTCAGCAAACTAAGCAAACAAAAAACCAAAATGAAAACAAAAAATAAGACGCTCCAAGAACAACACAACTGTGCATGAAACAATAAAAATGAAGCGTTTGGAAGAAACCTGGGATTTTTATTGATGAAGAAGGGGATGCCTTGGGCATCCCCAAGCTTTGACGCTTGTACTTCTTGGATATTTCTTGGGGTGACACGGGTGGCATTCCTAAGCTTGAGCTTTAGTCCATCCTTCATCTCATTACTCATTCCTTCCATACACCTGAAATTTTTCCTTCATACGAAACTTCACACAATCTTTATTAGCAACATTAGTGCACTCGAGATAATAAGTCTTTAGGTTCAGTTCTAACACCAATAAAACTTCCTTTAAAACACTAGCTACTGTAGCACTTCCCTCAAAAATCTCAATTACCCAAAAGAACTAAAAAAGGAACCAACAAGAAGCAAATGCAGAAAATAGCAGAAATCTGTCAAAACAGACCAGCAGATAAAGACGAATTTTTTCGAAGACCTTCTGTTGCTCAAATCAAAAAGTGTTGAACTAACGAAAGTTAGATAACAACATGGGGCAGAAGCACAAAAAATCACGTCTCAAAAGGACGTACAGAGATTTTACATGAATTTTTACGGTGAAGCACAGAAATCTGTTTCGGGACAACAACTTTCCCAATCATTACTTCTCTCTCATTAGAGGTTACTCTTGGCACAAAAAGCAAATAAAAAGGATAAGGAGCGGTTACTTCCAAGACTCATCTAAAACTTTTGGGTTATCTCCCAATAAGTACTTTTATTTAATGCCTTTAAGTTAGGGATAAGAAGCAAGAAAAAAGAATCAAGTGTTCTCAAATGAAGAAGCATTAAGATTAATACCAGAAATATCTTCAACAAGGCAAGGTATCTCATCCAAATAAGTTCTAGAGGATCCTCTCTCAATGCTCTTTGGTTCACTATTTTCATCAAACGGGTTTTCGGGAACAATCCAATTAAGATTCTTTTCTATGGCTTCATGCATTGCTACAAGTTTGAAAGGTATTGGTATCTTAATTTCCTCCCCATTAGGTTCAGTTTGGTTCATCTTTTCTCGTGTACCAACAACGTCTACACATGAGCCTAGCATATTGAAGCGTTCAAAGACTGTTTTAGCTTCCTTGGCAACATCATAAAATTCCTTAAGCAAAGTTTCTAGAATAAAATCCCTCTTTTCAGGGTCCTCAATTTCTTTAAGTTTAAGAAACATTACTTTCATCAAGGGGTTGAGGTTAACAAACCTATCTTCCAACATGTGAACTAAAGAAGCTGCAACAATCTCATAGTTTGGAGCAAGTTCTACAAGGGATCTATCCTCAATATCCTCATGCTTACTAACATGATTAAAGAATTTTTCAATATTATCTTTTCCAATTATAGACCCACTACCTATTGAAAGGTCTTTCAGGTGAATTCAGGGATCAACATGGTGAGCTAAGGAAGAGGTAACAACTAAAGGAGACTTAATTTTTTTGTGTTTTTAAATAAGAAAGCAAACTAGTAAAACTAATTTTTTTGTGTTTTTGATAAAGAAACAAGCAAACAAAACAAAATTAAACTAAGCAACACAAAAATAACAAAGTAAAGAGATTGGTTATGAGGGACTCCCCTTGTGAAGATGTCCTTGACTCCCGGCAACGGCGCCAGAAAATATTTTTGATGACGCGGTGTTGATGTGGGAGTTTCTTCTTCTTCGTTCCCCGGTAACGGCGCCAGAAAATATGCTTGATGGCCCAAAATATATCGAGCTCGTTGGGGAACCCCAATAGTAAGGTATGATGAGCACAACAGCAAGTTTTCCCTTAGTACAAAACCAAGGTTATCAATCCAGTAGGAGCAAGGAAACACCCCAAAGGTGTTGCTAGCTGAACGTTGGCAGGACGCACTACCGATGCCAGCAGCAACGTGGAGACCTGCACAACACAACCATAGAACTCTATCCCCAACTTGCGATGAGGTTGTCAATCTCACCGGTTTTGCTGAAAACAAAGGATTAAACGTATCGAATGGAAGGAAGTAATAGTTTGCAGAAAGTAAATACAAAGCAGTAAACAGTTGATTTTAGATTGATAGTAAAAGAAAGGACCGGGGTCCATAGTTCACTAGAGGTGGCTCTCCTTAAGATAGATAACATGCTGGGTGAACAAATTACAGCCGGGCAATTGACAAACATGAGAAAGCATACAAGCATATACTAATCATCTTGACTCCTTTGAGATTCGATTGGGTATTACAACATTATACATAGACCGCCATCCAACTGCATCTATGACTAATAATCTACCTTTAGGTTATCATCCGAACCCCCTCTAGTATTAAGTTGCAAGCAACAGATAATTGCATTACGAATTGCGTGTAATGTAAACAATACGATTGTTCTATGAACAAATGATTGTTGTTTTCTTCCTAGTAGCAACAACACATCTAGTACCTTAGACATTTCTGTCACCTTCCCAGATTACCAGAGGCGTGAAGCCACTATCGAGCATAAATACTAACTCTTAGATTTGCTAGCATCTACTTGGCCAAGATAGCTACTAACAACGAAAAGCATGCAAGATCACAAATAACAAAGACATGATAGAATCAATAATTAACCTAAAATAGCATCTCAATATCCATCGGATCCCCTCAAACACAATATGCAGAATTACAAATAGATGATCTTGATCATGAACGGAGCTCACAAGATCTAAACATGAAAGCACAAAGGAGGAGAACCAGCCATCTAGCTACTACATGGACCCGTAGTCCAGAGATGAACTACTCACGCATCACACCGGAGGCTTGCATGATGATGAAGAAGGCCTCCAGGGTGAATTCCCCTCTCCGGCAGGGTGCCGGGAAGAGCTTTAGATCCCTCCCGATCTAGGGATAGAGATGACGGCGGCTACAGACTCTTTCGTGGAATTTTGATCGGGTACTTAGGGTTTCTGTATCAGAGGCAATATATAGGCGGAAGGAGAGGCCGAGGGGGTGCCTGGGGTGGCGGACCACCCACAGCGCCAGGCCTGGCCAGTGCCAGGTGGTGTGGGGCCCCAGCCCTCTCCGCCTCAGATTCTGCTCAGTGTCCCTCGGTAAAATAATGACTTTGGCTTTTGTCCCGTCCAATTCCAAGAATATTTATTTTCTAACTTTCCTGGAACCAAAAACAGCAGAAAACAGGTAGTTGGCACTGTGGCTCTTGTTAATAGGTTAGTCCAAGAAATCATATGAAAATTACTCCAAAGTATGGACAAAACATAAGAAAGTAGATAAAACCAAGCATGAAACATAAAAAATTATAGATACATTTGCAATGTATCAGTAGCCCTCCGCCCTCTGCCTTGCTTTGCACTTCCGGCGACCCTTCGCCAAGCCTCCACGCTTCGGCGTTGTAGTCTACATGTATAGCCGTGCCAGAGAGGCGAGGATTTGCACGTGCTCTACATCTTCGGCAACTGCGGCGTTATCTTCCTCCAGCAACACGGAGAACAACTCTTCGTCGTCGGAGTCCATGGCCGAACGGGCCAATCATCGAACACTTGGCGGGCGAGGTGGTGGGAGCTCGAAGCGCGGCCGAGCTACGGCGAAGGAGGGGGGCGGCGAAATTGGCCGAGGATGCAGGAGGAAGTTGCGGCGGTGGCGGCGGACCTATCTACAAGCATGAATTCAGGTTGGAACGACGGAGCTTCGCCGGCACAAGCATGGCGACGAGGCAGCTGGGGGAATCCTTCGCCGCGGGAGAGGCGACTGGTGGTGGAAAAATGGGATGTCTCGCCAACAGGGCTGGCCACCCTCGTTTTCGCTTCGTCCAGCGTTTCCAGCGTGTTCCCGGCGCCGCAGAAACAACCTGGGAAGACCGGACATATTTTGGACCAAATTCGGACGAAACCGGGATCCTGGGAACATGACTGGGCCAAATTTAGACGTCCGGACCAAGAATACGCCTTGGAAACGGCGTGCTGGGAACCCGAGTGGAGATGCTCTTAGGCCAACTCCACCGGGCTAGACCAAATCGAACACCGAATTTGTCCTATTTAAGTCTATTTGCGGGAACGGACCGGTGTCCGGCCCAATTTTACACGTAGCCCCAACGGTGATTTCGGCCCAATACCGACACAACCGTCACCCTCTCTGGCCGCCTTCTCGCTGCGACCAGAGCATCCCTCGGGTGTGGCTTCCGAGAAGTAGCCGCCCTGCATACGTGTGCTCGTCGTCGACTTCCTCGACCCTCCATGCGACGCCAGGCTCGCCCTCAGCACCTCGGCCACCGGTTGCCTTGGCGTGCTTTGGCACCGCATCCTCGCCGCCGACGAGGTTGTGCCAACCATGTAGCACGGGCTCACGAGCAGGTCCCGGTGCCAGAATGACTGCGGCCTCAGCCCGTCGACGCTCTTGGCAGGCGAGTCATACGTGTAAGGTGGGTCAGGCCCACTAAAGCGGGGCATGTCATGCGCCGTCTTGGCATACGGTAGCAGCTGCAGAAGCGGCAGCGGCATCAGAAGGGGGAGGCACCGGTGGATCCTCATGGCGCGACTTGTCGGGGGGGGGGCTCGAGGTGGCCCGCGGTGGCGCTTGTTCCGGGCTCCGGGCGGCCCAAGGCGAGGGAGGGCGGCGGGGAAGATCCAGGAGCGTGGAGCTCGGGGAGGCCGACGGTGGAGCTCGGGGCGGACCATAGCGGGGAAGGGCTGCGGGGGAGCTTCAGAAGGCGATGAGCTCCAGGAGGCGATGGGCGGCGGGGCGGCGAGGCGGAGGCGGTGCTCGGGCCGGTGATGGGAGGAAGGAGCAGTTTGAGAAAATATCTGGCCTAGGAAGGCTGACGTGTGGGCCGAGGACAGTTGGAGGAGGACACTCAGACTCGTTCGTAATGTCCGTGCTCCCGCAAACCGGGTGGAAATTTTCGGATGAAATGCGCCGATCAGGCCAAAAAACAGACAAAATAAGATTTGCGGTGGGCCGTTGGAAAATGGTCTGTGTCCAATCGGACCGAGTCGAACCCACGCAGTCCGTTTGCGGGGCTGCGTTAGAGTTGGCCTAAAGAAGTAAAGGTCACATTTGTTGACAGGGCAATCTTATTTTGAGCATGCAACTTTGAGAGTACAGAAAACATGGTATACAGTACATTTTCTTCGACAATTAATATTTGCATGTTTTGAAAATTATGCTATGATGAAAATTAAAATAAAACATGTGTAACTAAGAGAAGATATCTCGAATCATGAAAATACTATTTTTGTTTTTCTAAAAGATACACCAAATTTCTGGCATTCTTCTAGATCGCATGTATATTAGACGTGTTTATATGTCTACTCACTCCTTTAGATGGATGTAGCCCATATTGAAATATCCAAAACTCTTATAATTCGCAGCCGAGGGGTCTCTACGGACAGACATAGAGACGGAATGCTTCGCGTCACCCTCCCGCGGGCGACGGAAGTGGCGACCGTAACCCTAGCTCCCTCCCTTCCCCACAACCCCCTCTCTGTCTGCCGTCAACGGACAAAGCTCGCGCGGTGCCTGCGGCGACGGCCTTCCATTCCCGGGCAGCGAGAGGACCCGAGGGGGACGGTGACCTCACGTGGTGTGCATAGGCGGGGGCGGCGAAGCTCGGCATGGCGACGGACGACGTGCGGCGTCGGGGCGGCCTCACGCTGCTGGAGGCGGCGGCAGGTGGTGTGGCTCAGGGCTACTACAGCCGGCGGCGGCAGGAGCCCAAGCTCATCCCAGTAGATCTTGACGGCGTGGCGGCGCATGGAGGGCGTGCGGCGACAGAGGGGGGGCTGCGCGGGTCGTGTGCCTCCGCGATCTATGGTTGTCCATGGTGGTTGGGCCTGATCTGGTCCCCTGCAGGCCGAGGCGGGCCGGGGCCTCGAGGCATGGTGGCGGAGCGAGGAAGCTCGAGCCCTCGTCTCTGGAATGATGTTGGCGCAATAGTGGTGGTGGCGAGCCAGCATGGAGGCCTCCTCATCCGAGCCCATGCGGGCTGGCCGTGGAGTAGGTGGTAGCCGAGGCGCCTCTCTTCTTCGATGGTGAGGTCGGCGGTACTTCTCTCCTTCCTGTTGTGGTGTCTCAAGCTGGTGTCTTGCGTCCTTGCCCACCCACTCCACGCCGCCCTTTGGGTGGGATTCGGTGACACGATATATGGCCGGGTGAAAGCCCTGCTCGGCTGGAGCTGATGCTGGCCACGGCGACACCTACGGGTGTCGTTACCTTCTTGGGGGCGTGATCATGGCATGTATCGTGTCTTCCTCTTCTCGTGTGCCGAGGGAAACCCTTGGTTCGGGTCACCGGACCAGATGGCAGCGGTGCCACGGTGTCGTGATCTTCTTGAAGACGTCGTCGAGGCTACACGAGAAGGGCCCAATTTGTGGAGTGTGGGGTGGTTGGGTGCTTCTCAGGGCGCGAGCATCAGGGGCGCAATGTACATCATGGTGGGCGCCACTTGGTTGACGTCTTCCTCGAGTCTGGCTTGATCCTGTTGACTTTTCGCCAATCTTTTCTAGGCGTATGAGGGGGAGATGCGTTGATACATGCGGCCTCGGAGTCATGGTCATGCTTTGGTGGAATATCGCTTTGATCGTGACGCGGTTTGGTTGCTCTGTGCCTCGTCTCCTCACCTTTGGTAGGGGACTTAGCGAGGCGAGGTCTACTGTCAGGTCATTGTGGAGGGCGTTTTATAAGACGCTTGGCGTTGTATCTTGTGAGTTGTGTCGTGTTAGGTGTGTGGAGTGGTAGCCTTTTGGTGTTGTATCGGCCGTCGACCTTCTCCTCTATTTGTTTGCCACGTCTCCTACAACGTATCCTAGAAAAAAAATCACAGCCGAGGGTGCAGTTTCTCTCCTCGACTTTGCAATCATATCTTCCTACCAGTGGCATAATTAAGATTAGTACCAGTGTACATATCTTAGTTAAGAGGTGTGCTTGGGTATCCCTCCCCCTAAACTTAAGTTTGCATAGGTAGTTTTCTTTTCACCCGTCGAAACTCATATCCAGGCCATATATACCTCCGTATAGGTGTACTCGGTCGAGGTGGTTATACTCCACGTTCTCACCGGCTAATCCCATCTTCCCTTATCGTGATCTATTTCTTTGCATGCCATATTTTGAAATTTTGTTGCTGCTACTGTATACCTCCTGATTTTTACCTCACTACAGGGAACGGAAGATACGCCAACGGCTTCTAGGCCAGATTGGCGTCGTCATAGTCCCGTCGTCGTAACACATCGTTGGCATAGACTCGTTTTCCCTCGGCGTAGGAAAGCTGTCAGCATAGGCCAAATAGGTCCCACCTAGACGGCTAGCGGCCGTTTGGATACGCCGACGGCTTAGCCATCGGCCAAGTTTTTTTAAAACAATTCCATTTTTTTGAATTGTTCGACTTGTTAATCTCTTGGGGATATTTTTAACTCTAAGTAAGCTTAATCTCAGGTCAAATTTCTCTCATGGTCAAACTTTTCAATCGGTCACCCATCCTCACACAACTCCAACCCCATCATGGTTAATTTCTCCGCTTCCTCCAGATGAGCTTCCGAGAAAGAAATTAGACCTTATTGATAATACTACCGTATCAATGCTATTAATCCTTGGACCATGATGTCACATGTCTTTATTTTTTTAATTTATAAAAAAATATTTAAGTAAACAACAATGAAAATAATAATCTTGAATTCAAATAATAATAAAATGATTTTCCCTTTTTGCCCTTTTCTATTTAATATGGAGTAATTCATATCTTTAAATCTGTAAGTCGAAATTCAATAAATAATATGTCTAAATTGATCAGCAAAATTAGAGGAATCCAAATATGACATCCATATAATTGTTTAAATCATGAATAATGTCTTTTTAATACAACACCAACCGAACCTATATCGCGATTCTAGCCGTAACATTGGTCGTTTGGCCTAAAATCATAAAACCTTGAACATGATAGCTCATTTTTTAGAAAGAATTTTTGAGATATTTGATTCCAAGTTTGATATTTTTCCTTACAACTATGTCACATGACACCACGCAAAGGTTTTACATTGTTTGGATCATTTTTGAATTTCTTATGCCAGTTTCAAACTATGGTTAAAAAACGGCGGGCATGAAGATTCTTAGATCGTGGTTGAGCCTCTCTAAACTTGTAGTGAATCTATGATGAAATAACATATTGTGAACCTCATGTACTTGTAGTTTAAATATGACCCACTTCCTATCGATTCAGTATGAATTTATCTTTTTTACGAGCGGTATACGAAAAGGTTTGAGATACCCCGGTTGGGATATTGTTCATGAAAGGTGGTATAGTATTTTTAAAAAATTAGGTGGTACCATTTTAAAACTTTCATTAGGTGGTTATTCCACAAAACACCCCCTTTTTGGCAGAAAATGGAAAATGGCTTTTTGGTATGATGAAAAGAAAAACTTTCTTATGCAACATTGTTCGCCATCTTAAGATGCACATGTGTGCACAATATGGACATATTATCATAAACTATGTCATGATTCTATTCATAACATTGGTTCTTTGACCTGAAAGTATGAAACCTCGAACATGATACTCATTTCTGAGAAAGAATTTTTGAGATATTTGCAATATTCCAAGTTTGACATTTTTTCTTACGACTATGTCATATAATATGACACTACGTGAAGGTTTTACATTGTTTGGACCATTTTCTATTTTTTATGCCCATTTCAAACTATGGTCAAAACGATGGACATGAAGATTCTTACCATGGGGTTAGGCCTCGCTAAAATTTTAGTGGATCTTTGATAAAATAGCATATTGTGAATCTAAAAATGATTTTTTTTAAAAAATCATAAGCGTTATATCATGTACATGTAGTCCAAATACGACCCATTTCCTGCTGATTCGGCATGAATTTATCTTTTTCATGAGGGATGAATGGAAAGGTTTAAAATACCCGGTTGGGACATTGTCCATGGAAGGTGGTCTAGTATTTTTTTTAAATGGGGTGGTACCATTTTAAAACTTTTATCTGGTGGTTACTTCACAAAACACCTCATTTTTGGCACTTGAAAAATGGAAAATAAATTTTTGGTGCGATAAAAGGGAATACTTTCTTCTGCAATATTGTTCACCATCCCAAAATACACATGTGTGCATAATATGGAAACATTATCATAAACTATGCCACAATTTTAGTCATACATTTGTCATCTGGCCTGAAAGCCATGAAACCTCGAACACGAAAGCTCATTTTATGAGAAAGTTTTCTGAGATATTTGCAATATTCAAATTTTGATTTTTTTTCCTTGCAAATATGTCATATAATATGACACCACGCGAATATTTTACATTGTTTGAATTTCTTATGCATGTTTTAAACTATGTAATGTTTTTATGTCTTACTTAATTTTTATTTAACGCAAATGTTTCGAATGCAGATAGATAGATCTTATTTTTCTGTAAACTTTGACATAGTATTTATATTTTACTGAATTAGAATGATTTAGTTATTATTTTTTTAGGATTAATGTGGTAAAACCGAAAATAGCTATGCCGACGGCAATACCGTCGGCGTAGGTGTGGAACCTAGGCCGTCGGCGTAGGTCTGACGCCGTCACATCATCGTCACGGCCAAGTCCCTATGCCGATGGCCCATGCTACGCCGACGGTTGTGGCCGGCCCACCGTTGCATACACCGATGACCCTCTTAGACCGATGACCGGTTTGCTCAGCTACCCATCTCGGGGCCTGCGCCGACTGCCCTGACAAATAGCCGTCGGTGTAGCGGCTGGCCGTCGACGCCTTGTTCTTCTCCTATAGTGCCACCCGCGGGTACGTGAGTATACATGTATGATGAGTATACGTCTAAGCTGACCATTTTCGAGTTTCGGATGGATTCATACGATCTTCAAAATGAATCGGTATCGTGCGATCCTGACCGCGCCATGCGTTTCTGTTTGTCAAAGTTTCAACATGAAGCAAAAGTGCTTTGTTAATGGTCATCTATGTGCCCTGCTACAATATCGTCTATCGAGGAATTCGTGTACTCGTGTCTGAACCATAGCAGTCACGTCGTCTTCTCTTAGGCGGTGGTGAAGGATCATCTTGTCTTCTCAGAGTGGTTTTCCAGTTTGAACTTGATTGTTCACTGGTATTGAGTGGGCTTGGCCCCTTGGTGTTGGTTTCTGTTGTATAGTTTTCGCCGTTTTTTGCGAAGGGTGTGGTTGGTTTTTGCTAAGATTGTGCAACCAAATACTCCCTCCGTCCTAAAATAAGTGATGTGGGTTTGTCTAGATTCGGACGTATCTAGACACGTTTTAGCATATAGATACATTTAAATCTAGATAAACTCAAGTCACTTATTTTGAAACGGAGGGAGTATTTTGCTAGTTGAGCTTTTCTTGCACAAGTTAGAGAAACATAAACTAGAGTTGACGGTAGAGTATTGACAAGCCAGTTATCCAAACAAGAGTCAACCGTTTGGTCAGGACAAAAAAATTGGTAAGGTACCCTAATTAACTGGGCCACTCTTCTTAAGTAACTGATAAGACAAAAGTGTTTGCCTTGATTTAAAATGAGTCACGCGCGAAACATCCATAAACTATAATCCCTCCATTCTTTTAGTTTACATTCTAGACTAAACTTTTGTTCCATATTAATCCACATTAATTCTACCTTCTAGTCAACAAAAACATAAAAAACAAAGTTGTCCTGCTCTCTCTATCGGAAGTAGTTACTTTCAAGTATCTTGGATTGATTATTTACGTATCTAGTACTCTCCCTTTCAAATTTAGATAAATTTGCAATATCTATTTTAAGACGGCGGAAGTACTAGTTTTTCTGAGTTTTCAGGATGTAGAGTAAAATAAAACAGAGGAAGTATATTGGTGTTGCGTGTAACTTGTACTCCCTCCGTTTTAAAATATAAGACGTTTTAGCTTTGTGAAAAAAGTATATCTAGACTATTTTTAGTGTATAAGTAGGGTGACAAGCGGCACTCGCATAACGACCCGCGAAGCAAAATATAGGCAAAAAAGGATCTCGAAAATTAGTAAAATTAGAGAAGAATTAGTGAAAAAGTCGTGCCGCAACCCGACCCGCTTGACACCCTATCTGTAGGTTCACTCCAAACATAAATGAACCTACACACTAAAAAAAACTCTAGATACACCTTTTTGCAAAGCTAAAACATCTTATATTTTGAAACGGAGAAAGTACGTACTATCTTTTTATCCTATTTTGGTTTTTAGATATCCCAGATTTGCCTAGATTCATATTTATCTCTATACTATACATAAGAACGTGCTTAAATATATAGGAACCTAATAGAAATCTATGATATTACGGACAGAGTATGAAACTTTTTACAGGATTTTTTTTTACAAGTTCTGACAGCACTTACGGTACCTCCTGTGAAACTTTGTCGGTAGGTACCGGACACGATAAAAAAGCATGTTCCCCGTTTTTCGCTGGGCGTGCATGGATGGTGCGCTTACTGCTGACCAGAAGTCCAGAAGAACGCCCTCCCTCTCCCTGTGTGTTCTCGGCGCCAGCTTGCATGACCAAGTATGTGATCAAATAAGACAGGAACGAAAAGGTTAGACGTACAGGAATCATGACCAAAAGATGATGACCAAAAGATGAGGGGGAAAAGGATACATGAGCCGGCCGCACTCTTGCGGACATGCGTGCACGTTTCGGTACTTTCTTTTACCTACGGAAAGCCCCTCAGAGATGTGACAGCATCCTCTCTGTAGTTATGAGTCAGCATGGACGGCGACGGCATTGCCGTGGAAACTCTCAAGCTGGCCTCGTCGCCACGGTCCGCCGCCGCCGGGAGGGTGGTGCAACTGTTGCACCCGGCGCCGCAAGGCCGACTTGTTAAGTCTCTCGGTCAATTCTTTCCCACCCTTGGAACACCATCATTCAGGTTCGTTGATTGTGTACTGGCAAACAGCGACATGAGCAATACCTTTTCGTATCGACAGCGCGTGCATGCATGTGGCCAGTTTCGTTCAAGGTCGCCACAAACTCCAAAACAGAATAACAGGGGTAATTTATGCCATTATATCGTGCAACGCCGACGTGCATTTGTGGTCTGTCTAAAAAGATTCAGCTGTTACCTGGTGCTCAACGGTTAAAATAATTTCTTTACTTCAATGAAATTTGTTACGAATTTTCTGTTCATTGGTTGGTATTTGCTTAGCATAGAATTTTTTTCGAAACAACATTCTGAAGAACCACCATAGCTGTCTTGCCGGGAGATAAAACGTATTTAAAGCAACTTATGAGCAACTTGTTCACGAACAAAGTAAAAAATCAACCTTAATATATTTAGTACGGGCATGAAACACTAGGCTCTATTATCACACCATAGTATAAGTGGACAATTCCGAGATACTCCAAGTTCACTAAGAAGAGCTTAGAGCATCTCTACTCGGAGGCCTCAAAGGCCCCTCATAGCGTTTTGGGGGGCGCCGACGCGAAATTTCGAGCCTAGCCGCGCGCTCCAATTTTTTTTGGCGCCGGCGCGGCCCAGTTATTTACCCGACGGCCCTAGGCCAAACCCAATGTACAGGGAGACGAGCGGGGGCGCCGGATGGACGCGTGGCAGGACGGGTGGCGGGAAGAGAAGGCGGGAGCGCACGCGCCAAACCACCCCGGTCAAAGCTGGCCCGCATGGCAGCCGCATAGAGCCGTTCTTCCTCGCCATCAGCGCCGAGTAATGGCGCTGCTCGCCGCAGTCTTTCCAGCGAACGGCAGCGGGCGGTGCAACCAACGCGTCCCATCAAAGGAGCAGGGCGGCGTTAATGCCCACCGCTCGCCTCCCCCTCATCCCCAGTATAAAACCCCGCTGCCGGTTTCCATTGCCGCTGCACGCGCATTACCTCGACAGCGAGCTCCACCATCTCCTCCCCCAAACGTCGTCTTCTTCTCCCTCTCTCTCGGCGATGGCGGGCTACGACGGCGTGGCGGCCAACGGCTTTGGCCGCCTCTGGCTCCACGTCGACGAGGTGCATGCACTATGGAGCGCCGGCTACCCCGTCCCGCCGGCTTTCCGGCTTCCGACGGGGTGGGCGGTGAGCCACGGCGGCCTCGCTGTGCCGCCCATCCCCACCGGAGCGGACCGCAGTGCCGCGATCTATGAGCACTACTGGGAGTCGCTCACCGACGAGGAGCACAACGACCCCCAGTGGGATCCCGACAACCTCCTTCGCGCGTGGGCGGCCTTCTTCCCGCGGCAACGCGAGGAACGCATCGAGGCCTACGACGGCGTTGGCCCACCGCCGACGAACTACAACAGCGAAGGCCAGAAGCAATGGTGGAGAGCTCCGGGACGCACCCTCTCCTGGGTCCTGGACCACATCGCCAACGACAACAACCCGCCGTTGGTGATGCCGCCGCGTATCCCGCGCGATCGCCAGCAGGCCGCCAACAACTGCTGGGGGCCCCACCGCGCGCGTCGGCCTCCTCCTCCTCCTCGCGTTCGTCCTCCTCGCGTTCGCCCCCAGCACGGTACTCGCCGTACTCCTCGCCGTTGTCGCGCTATCTCGCGCTCCCGCCGGTGAAGGACGAGCAGGCGAGCCCATCGTGCAGGCGCCGCGCGCCTCCTCGCCACCTCGTCACCTCCGCTTGGGCAGGCCCAAGCTCGAGCCCAAGAAGGAGTGGACGCCACTGCCGGAGTACAAGGCGGCAGCGCTCCAGCTGGCGGACGGCGAGGACCCGAAAGAATTTCCGGGTCAGAGGATGCTGGAGCGGGCATCCTTCAATGCCGTCCTGCCGGCCACCGACGAGTTCGCCGCCAGTTGGTCTGCGCAAGACTGGCGGCGGGAGCAGGCCGAGCGCGCCAGGCGCCATGGCCTCGTCGTCGATATAGACGACGACGAGGGGGCGGCTGGTCCTTCCACGAGGCTGGCGTGTAGGACCAGCGGCGAGGGGTGCAGCCGCCTACCGCCGGTGAAGGACGAGCCACCCAGCGACGATGACGATGAGGACGGCCTATTCGACTATGTCGTGGCGATGTACCACTGGCTCGGGATCGGCCGTGCTCGTCATTAGATGATGTTTTTTTGTAATTTTTTGTTAAATTTAAACTGTTCGTCTCATTTTGTTGAAGTTTAAACTGTTTGTCCCATTTTCTGCTAAATTTAGAATATTTAAATTTTGTTATGGGGACACGACTGGGAGTCGGTGCCCCCATTTGGCAACATCGTGCCGGAGCCCCCCCATACGGGCAAAAAAAGGGCCGTGCCGGAGCCCGTATGGAGGCTACGAGTCGAGATGCTCTTATACCCAGATAAGTTCAACAATACCATTCGCGAGTGCCTTGTATTCAGACTCTATGCTAGAACAAGAAAAACAGCTTGTTTTCTAGAACTCCAACCAATCAAATTACCACCATTGAATATCACTACTAGAAAAAAGCTATAGGAGGTCGCACTATAGGAGACGCATATCAAACTTATGCGTCTCGACTAAATATACACAGCGCACCAATATGGCATGCGCCTAAAAAAATTGGAACTTTGAGACGCATTCCTACCGCGATGCATCTCGTATAATCTATGTACGGGCCATATCGGGTCGGCCCCTTTATTTGAGACGCATATGGGTTGGATGCGTCTCGTATAGTTTAAATATTCAAGACGCATCCGGCCCATATGCGTCTCGAATAAGGGGGTGGGCCCGGGGTGTGCAGGTGCCCAGCTGTGTTTGAGACACATCCTGCCTATATGCGTCTCGCATATTTTTCCATACTCGAGACGCATCCTATAAAGGTGCGCCGTGTCTATTCGAGGTGGGCCCAGGGGTGGTAGGTGCTAGATATTCGAGACGCACCCTTCACATATGCGTCTCACATACTTTAATTATACAAGACATATCCTTGTAAGGTGCGTCTCAAACATCCTGGCACCACCTTTTTGGCACATGGAGCCACCTACCACCTCACTTCACTTCCCATACTTGCTCCACCTCGACAAGGTAGATCTGGTTGCCCCTCCTCCTCCCCACCTCATTTCCTCCATGGAAGCTTGTTAAATCTCCATTGGTTGACACATATATGTAAGTGAAAGCTCTTGCACCTATAGATCTACAAGATCTCACTTCACTTCTCCTTCGACTCTCCTACTCCTAGTCGTTGTTGGAGGGCACGTGAAGGTGTTGTTGCATGTATGTGCGTTGTTTGTGACACCGACTATGTTTGTGTTGTGCATCCTTTCTTTTATGCAGGGATTTCATTTGGGTTGCCAATGTTTTGCTGGAATGTTGATTCATTTTCGTTCCGGCGAATTTCTGGTACTCGACGGATGTCCTTTTTTAGGAGAGGTCATGCCAATTTTTTTCGGCGAAATACGTCCATGCTCTAATTCTCTTGCTCGTTTTATCGGGCGACCATGGTCCGCACACCAATAAGCAAAGCCCAACTGGATAGGTGGATGAAATGCGCGAGAGTGGACATGACATAGAATAACATGATGGAGATAAGATGTCTGTGTCGCGACTGCAGACTGAGGTATTTGATAAAGCATGATTGCGGAATTTTGGAGTCACACCTGACCTAACGTGGTTTCATGGATGGCTACAATCGGTGGATACGTGATGAGGACGAAGATGATGAGGATGTCAATGGGGAGGCGCCAGGGAATGAGGACGTTAGTAATGGTGAATATGAAGAGCCTCTCGGACATGATCATGATGATCAAGATGCCGGTCATGATCATGAAGATCAAGATGACGAAGCAGATCATGAAGATCTAGATGTCGGAGCAAATCATGAGCATGGTTTGGGCTGATTGTGGGACCCTCATGTCCAAGAACTGCTTCTCAAGGAGACGAGTAACGCCAGACCTGCCGCTAGAGAGAAAGCCAAGATAGAGAAAATGGAGAAAGACATGGTTACTCCATTGTTTGCTGGATGCAATGACGGGGATACCCGCCTGAATGTAATGCTTAGGGCTCTGAAGATGAAGGCGAAACACAAAATGACCGATGAATGCTTCAATGATAACATAGCATTCTGGTACGATCGTCTTCTCAAAAGGGGGAACACACTTCCGACTAGTATCAATGAGGCCAAGAAAGTCGTGTGCCCTCTAAACCTACCGCACATAAAATACCACGTTTGCATAAATGATTGCATCATCTACCGGGGCGAGGATGCGGAGAAAACCACGTGTCCGATGTGCAACACCTCTCGATACAAGAGAGGGAAGAAAGCTCCAAAAAAGTGGTACAGTACTTTCCTATCACTCCGTGTCTACAGCGGTATTTCGGGGACCCTAAGGAGGCAAAGCTCATGTGTTGGCACGCAGAAAGAAAGAGGCTAGAAGATGAAGATCCGAAAAAGGAGGAAATGTTGAGGCATCCTCTGGATGCTAGCCAGTGGAAGGCATTGGACCTCGAATGTTACCAACGATTCAAGAAGGACTAAAGGAACCTTAGGCTAGGTGTGAGCACCGACAGACTCAATCCGTTCGGCAGCCAGAGCAGCACACATACCATATGGCCCATTTGTATGGATCTACAACCTCCCCATGGTTGTGCATGAAGAATAAGTACGTAACAATAAGTATGCTAGTGCAAGGGCCAAAACAACCCGATATAGACATCAATCTTTATCTCATGTTGTTGAAAGAGGAGATGGCCATGTTATGGGAAGATGGAGCCCATACATGGGACACCGTCGCACAAGACTATTTCTATATGAGAGCCGCGGTGATCATGATGGTGCAAGACTATACCGGTTACGGATATTTCTTGGGTCAGATAATCCAAGGATTCTGTGGGTGCGTTAGGTGCAAGGATAATACAACATACCGCCAGCTAGATAAAGATCCTGGGTCCGGGAAAACTGTGTTCCAAGTGAAGGTGGCTTCCCAGGAATCACATCTGGAGAAAGTAAGGACATCTGTTCGATGGGTCAATCGAGCTCTGAGGAATCCCAGAGCAGAGGAATGGCGCAGTAATCGATGAGCTATTGAAAAACTGGGAAGAGTGCCCTGCATCGGGAAAGAACCAAAGGAAGGTGAAGCCGTTGTTGAAGGTATGGAAGGCGAGGTCTATTTTCTAGGATTTGCCATACTAGAAGCTCCTCCGTGTGCCTCATAGCCTTGATATCATGCATATCATGAAGAACGTGGGCGAGAGTCTTCTTACCATCATCCTTCACATGCCTAACAGGACCAAAGATGGGCCAAAAGCAAGGAACAACTTGAAACATATGGGTATCAGGAAGGACCTTCAACCACTACGTAGTGATGATGAAGCTGAGTCAGAGGAGGAGGAGATGAAAACCCAAAATAGAAATCGCAAGGAAAAAAAGGTCAAGAAGGCCAAAGTTAAGCTCACCGCCGCGTGCTGCACTCTAAGCCAGGAGGAGATCATGCAGTTTATGAAGTGCCTCCTAGGAGTCAAATTTCTGAACGGCTACATGGGGAAGATAAGCAGATGGCTAGATAAGGTGAAGAAGCGCTTTAGCGGGATGAAGTCTCACGACTGTGTCATGCTGGCAGATACTTCTAGTTGCAATATGAGGGATAATGGACAAGCACGTCTATGAAACATTGTTTGGCCTCTTCAATTTTTTTGGCGTCATCCCTCGGAAGTCGATAGGTATTAAGCATGTCACGAGGCTACAAGAGGTGATCGTGGTGATAATATGCAAGCTCGAGATCTACTTCCCTCCTGCATTCTTCAACATTATGGTTCATCTGGTGCTCCATGTCATGGAGTATATCGTCCAACTCGGGCCTCCGTTTCTGTGAAGCATGATGTTGTTCGAAAGGCTGAATGGACACATCAAAGGATACATTTGTAACATGTCCTATCCAGATGGAAGCATAGCAAACGGCTTTCTGGCCAAAGAATGCACCTCTTTATGCTAAAATTTTCTACAAACCGAGACCCCTGTTGGTCTGCCATTCAATAAGCACCTTGGGAGGCTCGCTGGATGGGGTCACCGCGAGGGTCATCTTGTAAAGCATGTCGACTTCGAGGGCCAAACCAAAGACTTTGAAAGATCAAACCCGGTCACGCTACAACACTTGTATGTGGTTGATCCTTGGATAGAAGAGAACAAAGATTTTATCAAGAAAAAGTGCGTTGACCGGGGACAGGTGAGGACGGAGGCAAATGTAATCAAAGGCGGTTTCACGCAGTGGTTTAGGGAGAAGGTTCTTGCTAATCCCCCGTAAGGCGATGCTTCGTACGATGAGAAACTCATATTCACCTTGTCACGGGGCGCCGCACACAACCTGGTGACCTATCAGGCGTACGATATCAACGGCTACATCTTCTACACGGAGGAAAAGGACAATAACTGTGATTACCAAAACTCAGCGATAACAGGGATATTCTACACCGATGACGTTAAGAAAAGATACTACAGAAGGATTGAGGAGATATGAGAGCTTGATTATGTTACAGAGAAGGTGCCGATATTCCGTGTCAGATGGTCCAAGAGCCTCGAGAAAAAATACCGGCATTTCACCACCATGGTTGTACCACCAAAATTCAAGACCACCGACGCGAACGTAGCCGCGAAAAATAAACCATGGATTTTCGCTAGCAAAGTGGACCAATGCTTCTTCATTACCAACCCATCAAAGTCTGGTCGGGTTGTTGCCAGGAGAGGCAAAAGGAACATCATCGGAATGAACGGAGTCGCCAACGAGCAAGACTTTGACTAGTACAATGATCTGGAGATGGAAGACGAATACGGTGACCAAGCACCGTACACCATAACCCTACCTAAAAAAGACCCCCGTTCAAGAGAAAAAGTGAAGATGTATCAGGCCTAACCTATGCAACCGCGATAAAGAAGGGCAAGAAGATAATTGTCAATAAACGCTTACTAGCTCCAAAGCATGACGTGTCGCGCATGTGTGTGTGGCATTGTTATGTATCAACACATTCTTAATTATCACTTTTATATGCTAATTGGATGGAATATTATGTATCAACATAATTATATATAATTTATATGGTAATTTGATATTTAAAATACTTAAATATATTTTGTAGTTTATATTAATATTGGAAAATAATTTAACAATTAACATGTATTTTCAAAAAAAAGACCAAGAAAGAGTGGACAGCAGGAATCAAACCTGTGTGACCAGAGAATAGAGGGCATGGGACTGTGTGGCTAAACACTGGGCTACTAAGTTTGTTATGTTAACATCGATGATGCGATCCTTTTGAGTATTGGAAAAAGATACAAGACACATCTTGCAGATATGTGTATCGAATAATATATACAAGATGCATCTCGCACATATACGTCTCGCATAAGATATACAAGACGCATCTCACGCATATGCGTCTCGCATAAGATATACTAGTCCTAAAATAGATCGGGGCCACCCCGACCCTACCAGATTAGTTCTTCCTTGCCAGCAACTGCGTGCCTGCTCCTCTCCTGCTGCCGTCGCTCGCCGCCATCCACGCAAAGATCTTCGTCCTCGCCAGATGCTCCCGCAGAAGACCGTCCAGATGAGCACCCCTCCCCTCTCCTGTTTTCCCGTCATTGTCTAGGATGAAGTGGGCGATCTGGGAGCTCATGGGCTCCGGTTTCGAGCGCACGTGGAGGAAGGCGGCATCGCTCGGCAGGGCATGCTGATGCTGGGCGGCTGCCAACATGGCACAGGACACCGAATTTCCCACCTCCATCGTGTCGTCGTGGACCGTGGTGGCGTAGTGAAAATTCTTCCGCAACATTGATCCGTAGAAACAACTGAAAATTCCAAAAATAAAAATGAGTACGAAATTCTTGTACAGACTTGGGTTGCTTGCCTTCTAGTTCTAGTTAGAATGTCACAATTCTTTAGTCCCTCAGGGACACAGACACGGAGTATAATTTGATCAATTGTGCATTCACAACATTCTTTGCTTCCTCCATGGTAGCATCCCCTTGCGCTCCTTTCCCCTCCTCTTTGTTCTTCTCTTCTTGAGCCTTTGCCTCTTTCAGGTCTTGCTCAATCCGTGCCCTAGCAATGGCGAGTTCCGCTTGCGTAGCCTCACGGGCTTGAATCATTGATATAATCTCCATGGGAGATCCTCGGTCTGGATAAAAAAGAATACAACTATCTGCCTCTACATGATCTAGATACTCGAGGGGGACAGACTTAAGAATAGCAAAATTAGGGTTAGGGGCGGGGGAAGGGGATGATGATGTACCTGACGCGTTTTTATATGATGTATGGAGGATGGCCCGCTATGCCACCGATCCCTCCATAAGCTCATCTCCACGCACACTCTTCCTTCACGCCTCAGCTGGAATATAGCCTTTCTACAAGGTGCTTGATAGACAGGGGCAGATAGTTCCTGTACCGCCTCATCTAGGGTTTTCTCTGCGCTCATCACACGATCCATCTTGTCCGAGTCACCCGAGGCTTCGACACATGTTTCAGCATCCATCTCCCGCCTCACACGAGCAGCACTATCAGCATTACTCTTGCTCCTTATTTCTTTCACTCTGCATTGTTCCTTAGTGAGAGATTCCTTCTCCGCCACCGAAGAAGCAGTCCTATCTGGAGGTTTGGATGGAGTGCTAAAGATGAGATCTTGTCCCTGCCCTCCCTACATAGAGATCCCCTCCAGAGTAACCGATGGAGACGTAGGTTTCAAAGTCATTGGAAACATGAGTACTGATCTGTAGGAGTTTCGTGGCAACCTTATGATCTGATGGATCATCAAGGCGTCATAGACGATGTCGCCAAAATCTCCAAGATACCCTTATGATTTTGTCCCCCGGTGGAGCTAGCACCGTTGGCATGGCATCCATCACGACAACAGGAGGTGCATCACAAGGAATTTACTTATGTCGAGCCCCGGGTGCAGCGGTCGAATTTCCTCGCGTTTTGATATCTTCATGGTGACGTGATCCAATCTGATGACGCGTACATTCCCTACCTGACGCACCATCTGATGAAGGATTGTGTTTATGATCCTACACTTCCGAAGACCAAAGGGGTATTTATTTGTTTGGTAGGGTCTCGGCCCAACAGGTAATGGATCGATGACGATGAACAAACACAAGGACACAAATTTACGTAGGTACGGACCCCCATATGTTGGGTAAAGGTTTACTCCTTCCTTTTCCACTATATTATGAGTATCGAGAGATTACAATGTCCGGGAGGAAGAGAGATCAGAGGGATTTATAACATGATCGTGACGAGGTTATGGTGGATGACCTGAGGCGTAATAAGCCTAGATTGGTTTAGCACATGACGTCTATGTAGTCACCATCAGCCCCCTTTGTGGAGGCTTGTGCCCTCTTTATATAGGAGTCAGAGGAGCCTTGTCGACTTTCCCTCCAAGTCGTCTAGGATTCCTTCCTTGTGAGGTCTTCCTCATTTAGGAGCCCACGCGCTACACACTAAGGAGGTTGGTGCAACCCCATAGTGGGCTCCCAGGTCTTCATCTTAGTGCGGGTAGGATGGGGGTAGCCACCATATACTGTCATTATACGGGATGACCCATATATCGCTGACACATGTGGTCACTCTCCATCACCATGAGTGAGGAGTCCTCTAAGCATGTGAGGTGGATGTGGATTGGATGAGATTGATCATGTAATCATGCATATATGTCAAGATTTGAGGGGTTTATCTTGAGAATGTTCTTTTAGGAGTGTTGATGCACATTTGCTATGTTCAATGCTTATTACTAGGGCCCGAGTGACATGATTTTAGTACTATACTTTTATTGCCCCATCATATATATATGAGTTATGTATTTATCTGCAAAGTGTATTACCTATTGTTATGTTGATCCTGTGAACCCTAAAGTGACAGTTAGGGAAAACAAGGAGGGTGTGTGATAGTTTAAGGATTATGTGTGTTTATGGATTGTTAATGCATTGCTCTGGGATATTCAAAATGGTAGATATTAATTACCTATACTGCCAAGTTGGCATCGGTGAAATGGGCAAGTAGGACAGTAGGTGTTGTGCAAATTCTTTTGGTGAGTACGCATAACTATATTTGGCACACATACCTACACACAATGGAATTAGAGATGAACACAATGTTATTTGCATTTATATTTTAGGATCAATCTTATTCTTGCAACACCCTGCTATCACCTCATGCCTACGGTTTTAGCCACTGAAAGTTACAAGTTCACTACTAGAATATGTTACTACGGTTTACTGTTTTTCTTCACTATTTCATTTCAACTATTGAAATCATCACTTGTTTCTTGAGAATATTTATACACAGGTGTGCTTGAGAGTGACATCTCAATTGCTAAATTTTTATTGGTATTCTTGTGTCTTCTTCTGTCGAACTATAAATTTAGGCAATATTTCTCATGAAAGATTTCAGCGATCCCCTATACTTGTGGGTATCATCTCACATCCTACACCATGGTTAGCCAAAAGCAATAGGGTATATGCAACATCAACAAATTGGTCAGAATATAATGGCAAGGTAGATGATGGTGGTGGTGTGGAAGTGAAACAAATTTGAGAGAAAGGAAAAAATAGTCTCATCAAATACAACGTCACATGAAATAGAAACTCGATTGGTAGGTATGTGAAGTCATTTGTACCCCTTGTGTACAGAGATATAACCCAGAGAAACACATTGTTTGCACCGAAATTGTAGTGTGTGATTATTATAGGGGTGTAGGTGTGCCCAACACGTACAACCAAACACCTTAAGAAAGGTGTAGTCTGGAGTTTCACCCAAAATATGCTCAAGTGGAGTTTTCATCTCAATAACACGACTATGAATTTTATTAATAAGGAAGCACGCGGTTGAGAAAGCATCACTCCAAAAAGGAAAGGGTACACATACATGTGCTAAGACAGTTTAGCCTTTTTGACAAAATGATGGTGTTTACGTTTAGCATTGCCATTTTGTTGATTTGGTATGAGGGTAAGAAACATGATGGGAAATACCAATGTTTGTAAAGAATTTACTTAACCTATGATACTCGCTACCCCCAATCACTTTGAACATGTAGAATTTCTTGTTCAATAGACATTCAACATGTTTTTGGAATTGAAGAAAATTTAGAACACATCATATTTATGTTTAAGGAGATAAAGCCATGAAAAACGATTACACACATCAACAAAGATGAGATAATACTCATGTGCACTGATTGAAACTTGCGTAGGGCCCCAAATATCTAGATATATAATCTCAAGAGTACTAGTAGTAACACGTGTGGACAAACAGAATTATAATTGATGACTCTTGCATTAGTGCCACACATCATGATACCCTCAATCTGGATTCTCGAATGTAGTATAATAGATTTTTTCCTAGAAGATCTAGGTTTAATCGAACCTTGGAAAGCAATGCTAAAAGGAAATAAAAAGGACACGTTACAAGATTTTGTTTCTTTGTTTTACCTTTGTTTACTAGACCAATCTAGTTTACTTTTATAGTGGGTTGAATCAATGGATGGAGATAGGCCGGGGTTGAAGATCCACCTCTAGCTCCACATGATATGGGATAAAAGATAATAATAAGCACAGTCATGTGTAAAGTTTTAATAGTGATAATCTCTTGTTGTAACATCTTAGCGTTTAGGAACCAACGAAGGGTAGAAATAGAAATTTGTGCATTTGCATACATTTATCTGTAAAATTGGGGTAATTTTTTCGCCAAATAAAACCCTAGGGAGATCAGAGTTTCTTTCACTACTTTGAGTTAGGGTTTAGCTCTTAGGAGTGTTTGTTATAAATTCTGACATGATCCTTAGTGATTATAATGTTTTTGGGTGAATATTTTGAATTCATATTTAAATTTGAATCATTTTGAAAATATTTGAAAATATTTAAAAATTAGAAGTAATTAGTGTTGTATTGTTTTCCAAAAAGATTTAGTTAATATTGTTTGAGTATTTAATAATAAAACAATAAGGAAAATTGAAAACAATACAAATGAATAACTCCAATTGGATATTTCTTAATTCTTTCCTTTTTCCAAAATAATAATATAAATACAAGAATGTATTAAGTACACACATCACAAGAACAAATGTCAAAGAATGAGAAGCTTTATTAAATAAAGAATAATATTACATTGATCCTTTACAAAGAGTAGAAATCAAAAATTACAAAAGAACATAAAGAAAGCCCTAAACTAATACCTATCTAGTCCTAAACTATTTATCTTGATCACTTGAACTTGTACTTGCAAATAAACATAGAAAATAAAAGGAACAGAGAGGGGTTAGTGTTAGTTTTGCTCTCAGTGGTAAACAGTGAAGTGCATCGTTTTCAATACATCATTGAGCAAGTTTAATTAAAAAAGGGACTAATTCCATCAAGTGTAGGATCTGTTCTTTTCAAATTTAAAAGCCTCAGGACAACATCATTGGAAAAATGGGCAAGTTTCACCAGGGCAGAAAATAGTAAAAGGATGGGGTAGTTAACCAAATTCACTTGATCTCATCCATAGAAAAATCCAACAGTGAAGCAGCTCACACACCTAATTGCATGCAATGAGGTGTCAGCAGTATAAGGAGTGAGAGAGGGTTTAAATCATAGCCAGAGCATAGCAAAGCATTTCTACTCACTTCACAACCATAATCACTGCTCATCTCAAGAACACAGCAGATACCACCACAAGTACTGCCATTTTTCACTAGATCAACCCAAGATTCCTCACACCAACCCAGCTAGAAACCACACAAGATGGTCACATAAGGAGGGGGAGATTTAGGTGCACAATAAGGCCACACATGAGCAGCAGTAGGAGGGACAAGACAAGGCCAAAGTAAAGAAGAATCAGATCCAGAGATACCACAAGCCTAGGAGTAGAAGGCAACACCAACCCAAGGCTACAGGCTACCGTCATCTTCTTAGGATCAGGGTATATCTCAAAACCTTTTAGCCAATAGTTGATCATGAGCATGTTTATATCTATGATCATGAGTATATTTATATTTGTTCATGCAAGAGCATGATAAACACATGAGAAGTTAGGCAACAAGTAAACACAAGTGGTTTTTTTACTTTAGAAGGACCTCAGACCAGCATCACAGGTCTAATAAAACATGCAACAATAATTATACAGAAATTGCAAGGAGTTTCTTAGCTCTCATAGATCCCAACTATTTCCAATAGTACAGCTCAGGAAGAACCTAAAATAAGATAAGATCTTGTGTACCACTCAGGGAGGGTGTCACAAGACCTAATCTAGCTAGGTAACCCAAACATGGAAGTTTCACAGTCCAATCATATTTAAAAAAAGAGTATTTAATCATCTTCCTAACATCACAATTTAGGAATCATTCATATATATCCATATAATCTTCATTCAAGTTCATCAAGGTTCATCACAGACATTTAAACAGGGAATCAATTATGAAATTTAACCCTGAAGCATATCCACCATAGCTAGAGGCTATACCTCTAATCAAATCATGGCCATAGTGGCATCAGACTAACAGAAGTTCAGACAGTAGCCAACATTGACAACAATTCCACAATAGGATAGATCATCAATCCACATAGCTAATCCCAGAAGGACACATGAATCATTCCATCATCTCTACTGCACATAGTAACAAAGGAAGGACCTTAGTTCTTCTCCACAAGCACACAGAGAGAGCATAGAGAGAGAGCACAAAGATAGGAGAAGGGGGAAACTTACCCGAGGTCCTCGCAATTAGTTTGAAGAAGAATCAGAGGAGGAGGCCAACGGTGATGTGCAGCATGGTGGCATGGGGAGCACCCCTAGAGGGGGCGCTGCAACCCGCACCAGGCCACAAAGGAGGAAGTCATGGGAGGAGGACAACATCGTAGACACTAGAGCATCACCTGGGGTTCGCCGGAGCATCAAGGCCACAGAGGAGCCCCAAACCCTAGCCACAGGGTGGGGGCGGTGCAGCCAGCAGAGGGCATGTGCGTCGAATCGAGAGGGACAGGGAGGCACAACATCGTTGTCTATGTCGGTGAGCACCACGGCGGTGGTCAAGGTGGCCGGAATCGGGCGCAACAACGACGGTGGCAGCGACCGCTTCGGAGGGGAGAGGAAATCGCGAGAGAGAAGAGAGTAGGAGAGAGAGTGGGTGTACTGGGCTGGGTAAGGCCAGCTCAGTATGGCCCCAGTAGGGTTTGACCAGCCCTAGTGGGCCAAGTCGGGTCGGGCCAGCCTAGTGGGCTAGGCCCATGTTTCAAAAGAGGACTTATTTAAAATATCAAATTACAAATATACCCCTAGAATTAACTAGGCTCTAGAAAAATAAATAAAAATTCTAAAAATACAAATAATATATTTATGAAATCACAAAACATCCTCTACCCAATGAAAATAATAAATAGTAATTTTAAGTCATGAAATTTAGGTCCATTATTGAAATTGTATATATTCCTTTTGGTTTTTTTATAAAAATAAATAAAATACTTAAAATTGAATAAAGTTAACTTTTAAGATCCTAAATGGATATACTATTGTAGAAAAATACTAATTTGTATTTTTGGAAAGTAAGTCAAGTTTGTTAAGAATAAAATCTTTATTCCTTATTGGAATTTTAAGAAAATAATAGAAAGAGTTAAAAATTAAATAATCATTTTTAAACTCTTATAATATTACTAGTTATCACAAAAATATTAGATGTAAGAATTATGTGAACTTAAGTGTCTTTGATTATTACATTCCTTATATTAATTTAAAGAAATATAAAACCTTTATAAGGTGGGTAAAACACACAAAGAAGAAAAGTAATAAATCATAGCATGACATTACTATGCATAACATATTGCTTCTTTAAATATTGTCCTTATCGGGTAATAATGGTGTTTTGTAGAAACATAAGATCAAGATCAAGTGGAAGCATCCGACTTCACTACCTTGCAGTCACAAGGCAAGTTCATCACTTGCTCATGTCCTTTGAAGAGTGTTTATGAAAGTATTTGAAAATTGTATGTTATCACCTATATTCTAAAAGAGACAGAAAATTAGTATTTCCCCACACAAATGAAATTCTATTATCATCTTAAGTGATTATAAATACTATGAATGACAATGGAATCTAGGATTCCAGTTGCCGAACAACTAGGACTTAATAACCCATGACATCAGTGATTCTAGTGTCGTATATTACGCGTTAACCATAAGATTTGGAATGAGACAGAGAAGTCAGCTGGATCTTCTTCCTTTTGCATGGATGGATGACCTTATCGTGAGGCTGTAGATTTCTCGTGGAGAATCTAGCACGGGTTTGGGAACCCATAGTTCCCCGCGATATTAAGTGTCTAGATTATCCATGAGAGGCTATCGTAGGTATATCTTCCACTTTGGTGGGGGTTGCTAGGGACATAACCTGCTCACTGGAGTCTACGAGGTATTGCTAGGGTTATATCTGCCTATATAGGGGGTTAACGGAGGTATTCCTTCTTGGGGGTCATGTCTTCATGCAGGGTCACGGAGAAGGGCAGTGATTGGCTTGGATCAACTTCTAGGCCCCACATCAAGGAAATCTGGACGGGAAAGTACGCCCGGTTGTGCAACAAGGATTTGGTCTTTTATGGGTAAAGCAACATACCTCTGTAGAGTGTAAGAATTGTGACATGTTACTCCCTATTCCGGGAAGGAGCTACGAACGCAGCAAGAAAGGAACTCCATGAAGTTCTGGTCAACCTGTGAAGGCTGATGGGCATAGTTTTTGATAATAAAATCAATCTTTGAAGAAATGTTTACAAAAACTGCATAGTGCCAAGTACTTATAGTCTGGGGTGGTAGTTAGAGCATAAAACTTCCCACCGTGCATATAATGAACTTGCTAGGTAACACTGTTACTCACCCTTTCCTTTGATCCTTTACTTAGACTCCGAGGAATAGAAGGATAACTAGGTGTATGCTGCAGAAGTCCAGAATGACATCTATTACAAAGAGTCAGACCTGTTCTGTGGAGTCGAAGGGGTGGACTACATGATATACTATGGAGCTAAAGACAATGAGTCAGAGTAGTTGTCATGCCGGAACTTAGTTATCTAGGTTGACCCGAGCAACATGAACCCTATACAATAAGCTGTTGAGATCATGTCTTACTTTATTGTTGTGTCTTTCGTTCTTCCGCTGAACTTATTAAATAAGTTGTATGGTTTGTAAGTTTGAACCTTTCAAAGATCTTGATCTTTTGGTATTGTAATAATAATATGTGAATGTATTCAATTTGGACCCGCAATGTTTCTGTTGTACCGAGGGATGTAATATTTGCGAAATGGTGTTCTGTGAGTGTTATGTCAATGACTATAGTATACTACAACATGCAGTGGTATGCTGGGTCACCACATCTGGCATCTAATGTCTGCAAATGCACAGATCGTTTGTAGGTAGTTTCGAAGTATAGATATCGATCCCACAGGGAGCCCAAAGGTAAGTGTTTATGGGCGAAGTCTCTGTCACACCCGAAGTTGTCACAGGTCTTCGAGTGAGTTGACTGCAAGTGTTGAAATGAGAAAGGAATTTGGATTAAACTAGATGTATTTAAATAAAACTTAAAAATGTAAACTTCGGAAATAAAAAGCATAATAGTAAAGAACGGTTTGGTTGTTTGTTGTTTCCTATAGATGACAAAGAAGGCGTGGGGAGATACAGTTCATGGTGACAGTGACTATGCCAGGTTGACGAATGATAAGTGTAACAATTATAATTTTATAAGTATATGTGTAGGCGAGCAACCCATAATTAGCTAGAACTCCTCTTGGTAGATTTCTTCCCAACTTCAATGATTCTACTAGTCTGTTACCAAAACCATGGTCAGACACTAGACGATTAAGACTCTTTAGGTCGCTTAGCGATTAAGCTCCTTGGATCAGACTAATGCAATAAGCTCGGTGGTTCCTCGTTATCCTCGAGTCTACTAGGTTTCCATTGATATCCCCATGTCACTCGAGGGTCGCCGGTCTACTAGCGAACAAGATCCTATCCATGTAGACCAAAGTATCATATTGTCTGGGCCCTTAATTGGACAACAAGCAATAGGCATCCCACAGATAGTCAAGCACACATAATATAGTAATTAAAATAGATCACAAACTAATGGAAAATATATGAAGGCACATCACATCTCGCTAATCCCTTACATCTCCCACGCCTAAGGAACTTACTCACACATGAGAGAAGAAAGCATCATCGATATAATTAAATAAAGGGAATTCATCTTGATATTACCGTGGAGATCCACAATAAGAATAGATAAATAATCCAACACAATTCAAGATAGGAAGAATCAATCTCAAACCCTAGTCTTGCAAGGTGAAGATCTCTCTCTCTCTCTCAAGTACAAGAAATGGCTATGGGGGTGTATTGGCTAGGAGGTCGAAGATCGTGGAGCGTGATGAAGAACGTATTCTCCTTCTTCTTCGGATCTCCTTTTTATCCCTTCTGGATGGGATGGCGGCTGTTATGTTGTGTTTTCGCGTCTGGTCTCTTCACGGAAGTTGTCCCTTTTAACAAGACAGAGGTGGCAGTAGCTATACGACAGGAACTATATGACCAGAAAAAATGTTCCCGCCATATAGTTTCTCGTTAAAGCTTCTGTACGCTTTCCTCGATTGCTTCCAAAGAGAGACTTGCTTGTTTTTGCCTGAATATTGTGTTCCTCTAGTTAAGACCTTCTGTTGACATTCAGAACCTGAAACACACATTAAAAACCAAGTTTTCTTTGCTACCGAAGTATTAGCGTTAGGTAAAGCTAGAAAATGATCAAATCTAGAGGAAAACCATCAATAAAAACCATAAAAAATGTGTCTAATTTCATAGCTATCAACTCCCCCAAGCTTAGATGTTGCTCGCCCTTGAGTGACAAGGAAATAAGGAAGAATAACAGAGATTCGAGACTGAAATAAAAGAATTTACAATCTCGAATTGGTGTAAAATTCATTTGTTCACAATCCCTGCAATCTTAAACATGATCATACAAGTACTCACAAGATTGCACTGAGTCCACTTCCTAACCATGTATGTCTTTCTAGCAAATAAATCATATGCCCGAGCAAGTGTCAGAAGTTTAACTAGGAAAGTGAAACAAATTCTTTTGGTGTCTCTCTTTGTTGAGAGATGAAACTTTTTGCTCAATTTTCTTTAATCAATTAAGAGTACTCAAGTTGGCACCAAAACATTCAATTTAAGACTAACTCATATATTCCCATGTCAAAATTTCAAGACTCTCAAAGCACCTGTTTCCTTTCCTTGCCTTTCAAAAACTTTAGCTCTTTCATAGAGAAATCATGCCACTATTCTTAACATGTGAATTGGGACTGCTCGTGACCATGCCAATAAATAGTTGTTGAGAAATAATGGGTCAAGGGAGTACTACAACTTCACTTGGAACGTGAAACCACGACGAGACTAAAATTTTACCTATCATAGCATTGCTGCTACAGACGTTCACATAAATGAATATCCGAAATCAAGTGGTTTCCCACATTTAGATCGTTCGTTGGCTAGAAGAGTTAATAGTTCCCCATGGAGCACGACAGTGTTGTATTGACACGAGCAACATCTTACGGTAATTATTAGAAAAGGTAGTGACATAATCTCTACTACTTCGAAATATCCGTTTTATCAAACAATTTCAGTCAAGGGTACTATCGAGTCTATTTACATTAAGCTCAATTGGGATGCAGTAGTTCTAAAATCAAATTCTTTGGGCTAAACATGGACTCAAGTCATCTTTTGGATGCTTTTTCTTGTTGTAGAAATGTAGGAACTATTTTTAGCCAAATTCATTGCTCATTATTTCAACTCTAAAAAGGAGACACTTGGCAAAGGAATATAATTTATAGGATAACAGAGCTAAGTGGGGAGTGACTCAAGTGCAAGCGTGTGAATAATTGTAGGGTCAATTTAATATTGCAGAAAAGGTGATGCAAGGAATGTGATACCTCCTCTTGCTTGCTTCGTTCCCGTACTTGAGTCGAATCCTCTCTACCTTTCCCTATTGCCAAGTCACCTGAAATTGAGCAATCTCCGAGAGAAACAAAGAAATACATTTGCAAATAAGGCTACAACTAATTTTTTATGTGTTTTTGGTTTAGGAATGCAAGCTGAAAGTAAACATGCAATTTTGAAGAAATAAAATAAATCAAAAGAAGAACATAAAATATGAATGCAAAGTTTGGAGGTTCTCAAACCTCCCCAAAGCTTAGGTTGTTGCCACACTCAGTTGTTGCCGTCATTTGGCGGCTGGTGCGGATACTACTAGTAGTAGTCGGGGAAGTGGGTCATGAAGTGACTGAAGTTGTGAGTTAAGGTGTTCACATCTTCATTCACTCCTTGAAGAGTGTGGTCAATTACACCAACGTGCTGGTTGAGCTCCTGGAATTCTTGATAGGGGACATAGATGTACCCCTGCTGCGGCTGGTTGGGCCACGGGTCCCAAGCTCCCCCTTGCTGCGGCTGGTTGGGCCATGTATCCCTGCTCATCCTCATGCTCCTACTCCTGCTCGTCCTCATCCTGCTGCCCTCCTTCTTCATCCTCTTGATCAGGTTGGAGTTCATCCATGATTTGCATCACTTGATCCTTGGTGAGGATCCAAGTGTCCTTCTCCACAATCGAGAAGGCTAGTGGACAGGGCAATGGAACCTGCTTATCCTCTGCATCACCAAGATAACTAAATTGATATGCTCGGAGCCTCCGGTTAGCTTGGTAAACACCAAGGAAGCCACCAGCAGTAAAATACTTGACGTCCATGAGTTTGGAGCCGTCAATAGGTTGCATAACAGGTAATATAATATTTAATGCATCGGCAAGGTGGGTTACTGATGTATGCAAGTGCACAGATCATTTGTAGATAGTTGATGACCCACAAGTATAGGGGGTGTATGACAATATTTTCGATAAGTAAGAGTGTCGAACCCAACGAGGAGCAGAAGGTGCTGGCGAGTGGCTAAGAGCAGGAATTCTCTGTAAATACTTAGCAAATAGATTTTTAGGGGTTTTTGATAATGCAGGTAAATAAAGTATGAGAAAATAAAATACAATAAGAATAAATGCAGCAAGTGGCCTAATCCTTTCTTTACCAAAGGATAAGCCGGTTGTATTACTTAAGATGACCAAACATTCTCGAGGACACACGGGAATTTTGTCAAGTGCTTTCGCTTCATATAGTTGATTAATCTTCTTTAGTTTGCTAAGTGTTGTGTGGGTGAACCTGTGCTAATGTACCAACCTTCCTAGGACTAATACATACATATGATTATACCCCTTGCAAGCATCCGCAAGTACAAGAAAGTAATTAAGGTAGAAACCTAACCACAACTTTAAACACTAAGACCATGATGTCCCTTGTGCAAAGGTTTCCTAACGGGGGTTCAGGTTTCTGTCACTCCGGCAACCCCTACGATTAGTAGCCAAATACACAATGCATTCCCCTAGGCCCATAAAGGTGAAGTTTCATGTAGTTGACGTTCACATGACACCACTAGAAGAAGTACACCACAACTTAAATATCAAACTATTAAATCTTTCTCAACACAATTCCACTACTAATAACATGACTTCTCCCATGTCCTCAAGAAAAAAATGAACTACTCACAAGACATCATATGGATCATGATCAAAGATGATATAATGATATGTAACAATCTGAACATAAACGATAATTCAATGGTTCACTCAATAGCATCAACTACAAGGAGTAATCAACACCGGGAAAGTTTCCCCTAAGAACTATGCAAGATTCAACCCAATTGTTACAGCGGTATGAAGTGGTGATGATGGTGCTGGTGGATATGATGGTGGTGATGATGATCCTGATGAAGTATAGCTTGATGGTGGTGTTGATGGCAACGATCTCCCCTCTCCGAGAAGGAATTCCCCTGGCAGAATTCTGTCTGCCGGAGAGATCTTTCTCTCTCGGTGTTTTCCGCCCCATAGAGGCGGCGAAATATTTCTATGGTCGCTCCCCAAGTCAAAGGGTTTCGGGAGGATAATATACGCTAGAGGGGAGAGGCTGGAGTGGACCAAGGCGGCCACACCACCTGGTGGCATGGCCTGGGGTGGCCCGTGCCAGGGGGTGGTGCGGGCCCCCTGTGGCCCATCTCCACTTCCCCTTCTGGCTTTCTTTCTCTTCTGGAAAAATAGGATTTTCCATGTATTTTACCGGATTTTCTAATCTTCGCAAATTTTGCCTCCAAACAACACCTTTTCCATCAGAATCCTGACTACAGCGGTCCATGCTCCAAAAGTCATCAACCATGCAAAAAAAATGACATAACATAAGTATCATCTCTTAATATGAAATATATCAATGAATAATAGTAAATTATGATACAAAATAGAACTGGATAAACATGACCTCAGGTTTATGGAGTGAAGAGTCGATAAAAGAATACGGACAAGAAGCATCACATTCATCAATACATAAGTTATAATAGAAGACAACTCACTATTATATAACTTAACTTGCAATAAGTAAAGGAAACACAATAAAGATACATAAAGGAAATCATAATTGGTAATGGCAAACTTAGCTCTTGGTCGAAGAATAGTTGAAAATTTGCTAGAGTTCACAAATAATTGATTTTCAATGATAGCTTTCAAAGTAGTAGACACTAAGATAAGAGCAAAGTGCAAAACAAGGAACATAAGAAACATGATTGGATAAATCATCATATGAATGAATGAAACACAACAACTCAAAAATACTTGCTGAGGTAGAAGGGAATAGATTTACTGACTCAACTAAAAAGTAAAAGAAAGGCCCTTCGCAGAGGGAAGCAGGGATTTCAAGTTTCATAAAGAGCTTCCAAAAATTATGGTACTTATTAGCTTTCAGCTCTCATTGCCCCTATCATAGGCATCTTTAGGTGGTTAAGGTTAAAGTGATCAAATATGAGGATATGCTTGACAAGTTGCAAGTTGAAAATATCATGTCCCTTGAATACGAGGGCCGCTCCTCATGCTACACCGATAAGTTCTTGTCATAGTAAGTATATGTGTATCATAGAGAACCGCCAACGGGGTACCCCTTGCCTGATGATATGGAAGAATCCCCATATCAAAATGACAAGGCAAGCAGACAACACGCATCTCAGCAATCTTCTTATTTACCATGGGAATATGGTGCTTTTTTCTCCCTTCCCTCTTTTCTCATTTTTTTTCTTTTTCTCTTTTTCTCAATCTCAATATCTTTTTTATAAGAAGAATGTTTCATAGATGCTCGTTACGGTTACGCTGTAGGTTTCCACCATGACAACATGGATTAGACCGGCGGCCCAGGCGTTTCTCTAACACACATACATAACTCCATGGACTTACAAGCTCCCCTTTCATTTCACACCGACGACATCCATAGACAAAAGAACATGACATCAACTAGGTACTAAGTACCGGTGCAATGTTGAAACCGTTCCCCATGACATCATGGTTCTGCTAATTCACAACTTACAAAGCGCAAGCATGTACGCAACATAGATGGGCATAATGGTTCAAGTTTATTAAGTGCAAGAAAGTAAAGTGTGCCATCAAGTTCGTGAGAGCTTTAATCACTAATCTTCACATAACAAGTTTAATTTGGAAGGTAGATAAAAAACATGAATTTACTTGGAATAGCAATAGTGCTAATAGGTAGGTATGGTGGACACAAATGGCATAGGTTTTGGTTTAAGGATTAGATGCACGAGAAGCATTCCCTCTCAGTACAGGTTTTTGGCTAGCAAGGCTAGGTAGCAAGCATAAGAGTTGAAGGAAACAAACAAATTTACAAGTGATAAAAACAAACATGCAATCTTCCTTGGAAGCACAAAAGATCTTAACTAGAGAATACTAAACTTATGAGAAAATCAAGAAAGAAAGATGATGAAATTATATTTCCTTAAGAGTACTTTTCTCTTTTTCATTCAATTCTCAAAATAGTGTTGCTATTAACCGAGCCAGGTTTGCCAACACCAACTAAATTAAATCAATGATCCAAAAGTGATACCAATACTAACAACAAGATCAATCATATAACCATGAATTAAAAACTAATAAAAGATATGCAAAAGAGTAAATGATAGAACTTCTCATTAATATTCCATAACGGCAACTCACACGAAGGGATACATAGATATCTAACGAGAGGGGGGACACTTCCATAATGCAAACCATCCTACATGATAACTTCTCTATTCATGATATGACTCTACTAAAAAGGTAAAAAGATAGAAGATAGTGATGTGATACCACGACACTCCCCCAAGCTTGGAACAAACCAAGGGGGTGCCAAAACCTGATGACGAATTACTCCTTCGGTGGTGGTGGTATTCTCTCGATGAGCTTTTTGATTAGTTTCCCCAAATCCTCAATCTCGAAGGTGAGAGTACGCATCAACTCTAAGTTTTGCTCAATGCGGCTCATGATCATGTCGGGTTGCAAATTCCAGCTCTTGCGATTCTTTCCCTAGTCTTCCTCCTTGAAGTCTTCTTTTCCTGCATGGCTAGAACGAGGCAAATCCCAATTGGAGGCTAGTTTCTCCTTGGGCATATTCTGGTATTGATGCTCATGGATAAGGGTATGGAAAGGATTCTTGGTGCATGGAGGAAGTGACCATGGAGCCAAACAGTGACGCGGAGGTTTCCCTCCAATTGACATCCGTGCAGTCCTTTTGGTCTTGGCAGGGTTTGCCAACACTCTAATGCTTGCAATGGTAGTGCTGGTGTGCGGATGTTGGCTTTGCTTTGCCTCCTCTTCATCTTCACTATTGATCTCCTTCTCCTGTCCGGGGTCTTGGAGATCTTCCTCTATAGGCTCCTTTCCCTTATCCTTGGCAGACACCATTGTGCTTCTAACTTTCAAGAATAGTTCCTGGCAGAAACAAATCGAAACGAAAACATGACGAGAACACGATATACAAACCTCGGGGGATCCGGGGGATTATATATTACGAAGTTTTACAACAAAAGGAAGGTACTGGGAGAAAATGGGTCGGAGACGGAGTCTGGGGCGGCCACACCACCTGCTGGCGTGGCCAGGAGGGCCCGCGCCAGGGGGTGGTGTGAGCCACCCTGGCTCCCTTTCCGTCCCTCTTTCGCTTCGTAGCTTTCCTTGTTGGATAAAAACTCCAAAATTACAACTGGATAGAATTTTCGCGGAACTTTTCTTACCAGATCTGTTACCTATTCGAAAACGGATTCTGCAGGTCTCTGAATTTGGTCTTTGATAGATTCTTCCAGAGTCACCGCTTGAATAACATCAATATCTTCATCTTCATACTCATATTGCGCGAGTCATGAAACCTTTCACTTTCTTATTACACCATTTTCTCCACTAACCTGGAAATTTCTTTCACACAATTCTCATTAGAAACATTAGTGTAAGCGAGATAACAAACCTTTTAAGTCCAAATTCAACTGAAATCCATCAAAACATAAGCTACTGTAACAACTCCTTCTGAAAACCCAAAAAGGAAATCGATTTAAGAAGCAAATGCAAGAGTGGCAAAATCTGTCAAAACAAACCAACATGTAAAGATCAATTTTTTCGAAAATCGCGTGTTGCTCAAATCAAAAAGTGCAAAACTAACAAAAGTTAAATAACAACCCAGGGAAGAAGCACAAAAAATTACACCTCAATGTGACGTACAGAGATCTCTCACAATTTTTTATGGTGAAACACAAAAATTTGTTTCGGGACAACAACTTCCCCAAATCTTACTTCTCTCTCATTAGAGGTTGATCTTGACACAAAAACCAAACAAAAAGGATAAGGAGAGGTTATTACCTAAGTAATAACTTCCAAGACTCAAATAAACAAAAACAACTGAAAGCACAACTAAATTGGGTTGTCTCCCAAAAAGCTCTTTCTTTATAGCCATTAAGATGGGCATGATAATTTTAATGATGCTCACATAAAAATACGAATTGAAGTAAAAGAGAGCATCAAGAAGAAAAAATACACATGCTTAAGTCTAACCCACTTCATATGCAAGGGAATTTTGTAAACAAACAAATTGTTGAAACCAGAGGCTACAAGAATAGGAAGACAAAAGAAGTGCAACATAAAAACTTTCAGCATAAAATGAGGAAACTTCATATTATTGAGATGCATAAGAACAATCTTCCCTCTCTCATAATAACTTTCAGTATCATGCATAAATTTAATGATATAACTATCAAAAGAACCATTGTAACAATGATCACTTATCCTAACAGAAGACACAGGGACACTAGCTCTCATAACATTACTTTGTGAAACAATATTAGGGATATCCTTACAGAGGATAGTGTGTCCATATTCTTCATATTTAGTGACAAAGTCTTTCACATTTGCTATTATAGGTTCATCATCCATTTGTTTATCAGGTTCAACAGCTTTATTTGTACTTTCATTACCCATACTAGCTATCATAGGATGTTCCTTTATCTTAACTGGGAAAGGCATTTTCTCAATGTAAGGTTCAGGTAAAACATGATTAGCAGTATAATCTTCAGTATTTCTTGTAGGAACACACTTAGCAACATCTTTATATGGTTCATGATACTTATTCCAATTCTTTTTAGGCACTTCAATATAGGAAGCAAAATCCTTAAAATAAGTTGCAATAGCTTGAGAGTCTAGATCATAAGCATTTTTAATATTTTGAAAGTCATCAGTTCCCATAAAAGATTCAATGCATTCATAATCATAATTTATACCTAATTTACTTCCTTTGTCATTCTCCCATGCTTCAGCACTGTCTTGAATACGGTCTGGAAGATCCCATTTAACTTCTTCTTCCATGCGTGTAAATGATCCAGCACGAGAAGCATCCAATAAATCCTTATCATAAAGAGAAAGCCGTGCATAAAAGTTATTGATAATAATATTGTTGGGGAGATCATGAATGGGACATTTTAGCATTAGTAACTTCAATCTCCCCCAAGCTTGAGCTGTACTTTCTCCATCAAGAGGCCAAAAGTTGTATATTTGATTCCGATCTTTATGAATCTCACTAGGAGGATAAAACTTTGAATAAAAGAGAGGTACTTTTTCCTCCCATTCAAGAGCTTGACCATTCTTCAGCATCTAATACCATTCTTCAGCTCTTCCTTTTAGTGATAATGAGAATAATTTCTTCTTGACTTGATATGTTGTAATACCTGCACACTTGAACAACCCGCATAATTCGTGTATAAAGAGCAAATGATCACCGAGATGGATAGTTCCATCTCCAACATAATAGTTATCCATAACACAATCAATATTTCTTGTAGGTATTTTAAAAGTATCATTCTCAGCAGGCGGTGGTTCATCTACTGCCTTAGCAGTGGTAGTAGCATTACGAAATAAGAAACTTAGTGAATTATCCATATTGAAAATAAAGCAACTAACATAAGTAAACAATACTCACGGTAGAAGTTTCCTTTACCAGTTCCACTCTCCAATAGCGCTTCACTCCCCGGCAACGGCGCCAGAAAATAGTCTTGATGACCCACAAGTATAGGGGGTGTGTCGCAGTATTTTTGATAAGTAAGAGTGTCAAACCCAACGAGGAGCAGAAGGTACTGACAAGTGGCTAGGAGCAGGAATTCTCTGTAAATACTTAGCAAACAGATTTTTAGGGGTTTTTGATAATGCAAGTAAATAAAGTACGAGAAAATAAAAGACAATAAGAATAAATGCAACAAGTGGCCCAATCCTTTCTTTAGCAAAGGACAAGCCGGCTGTATTACTTAAGGTGACCAAACGTTCTCGAGGACACACGGGAATTTCGTCAAGTGCTTTCGCTTCATAAAGTTGATTAATCTTCTTTAGTTTGCTAAGTGTTGTGTGGGTGAACCTGTGCTAATGTACCGACCTTACTAGGACTAATACATACTTGTGATTATACCCCTTGCAAGCATCCGCAAGTACAATAAAGTAATTAAGGTAGAAACCTAACCACAACTTTAAACTCTAAGACCCTAACGTCCCTTGTGCAAAGGTTTCCTAATGGGGGTTCAGGTTTCTGTCACTCCGGCAACCCCTACGATTAGTATCCAAATACACAATACATTCCCCTAAGACCATAAAGGTGAAGTGTCATGTAGTCGACGTTCACATGACACCACTAGAAGAAGTACACCACAACTTAAATATCAAACTATTAAATCTTTCTCAACACAATTCCACTACTAACAACATGACTTCTCCCATGTCCTAAAGAACAAAACGAACTACTCACAAGACATCATATGGATCATGATCAGAGATGATATAATGATATGTAACAATCTGAACATAAACGATAATTCAATGGTTCACTCAATATCATCAACTACAAGGAGTAATCAACACCGGGAAAGTTTCCCCTAAGAACTATGCAAGATTCAACCCAATTTTTACAGCGGTATGAAATGGTGATGATGGTGCTGGTGGAGATGATGGTGGTGATGATGATGATGATCCCGATGAAGTCCAGCTTGATGGTGGTGTTGATGGCGATGATCTCCCCTCTCTGGGAAGGAATCCCCCCAGCAGAATTTTGTTTGCCGGAGAGATCTTTCTCTCTTGGTGTTTTCCGCCCCGCAGAGGCGGCGGAATCTTTCTGTGGTCACTCCCCGAGTCTTATGGTTTTGGGAGGATAATATACGCTAGAGGGGAGAGGCTGGAGTGGACTAGGGCGGCCACACCACCTGGTGGTGCGACCTAGGGTGGCCCGCGCCAGGGGGTGGTGTGGGCCCCTGTGGCCCATCTCCACTTCCCCTTCTAGCTTTCTTCGTCTTATGGAAAAATAGGATTTTCCATGTATTTTCCTGGATTTTCTGATCTTCACGAATTTTGCCTCCAAACAGCACCTTTTCCATCAGAATTCTGATTGCAATGGTCCATGCTCCAAAAGTCATCAACCATGCAAAAACAGATGAAATAACATAAGTATCATCCCTTAATATGAAATATATCAATGAATAATAGTAAATTATGATACAGAATAGTGATGCAAAATGGACGTATCACTAGTTTCGAAGTATAGATATCGATCCAACAGGGAGCCCAAAGGTAAGTGTTTATGAGTGAAGTCTCTGTGACACCCGAAGTAGGTCTTCGAGTGAATTGACTGCAAGTGTTGAAATGAGAATGGGGCTTTGATTAAACTAGGTGTATTTAAATAAAACTAAAATGTAAACTTCAGAAATAAAAAGCATAAAATTAAAGAATGAATTGGTTGTTTGTTGTTTTCTACAGATGGCAAAATAAGGCGCGGGGAGATTCAGTTCATGGTGATAGGTACTGTGCCAGGTGGATGAATGATAAGTGTAACAATTATAATATTATAAGTATATATGTAGGCGAGCAACCCATAATTAGCCGAAACTCCTCTTGGTAGATTTCATACCAACTTCAATAGTCCTACTAGTATGTTACCAAAACCATGGTCAGACACTAGATGATTAAGACCCTTCAGGTCGCTTACCGATTAAGCTCCTTGGATCAGACTAATGCAATAAGCACGGTGGTTCCTCGTTATCCTCGAGTCTACTAGTTTTCTATCGATATCCCCGTGTCACTAGGGGGTCGCGGTCTGCTAGCAAACAAGATCCTATCCATGTAGAACAAAGTATCATGTTGTCTGGGCCCTTAATTAGACAACAAGCATTAGGCATCCCACAGATAGTCAAGCACACATAATATAGTAATTAGAATCAATCACAAACTAACAGAAAATATATGAAGGTACATCACATCTCACCAATCCCCTACATCTCCCATGCCCAAGGAACTTACTCACACATGAGAGAAGAACGTATCATCGATATAATTAAATAAAGGGAATCCTTTCTAATATTACCGTGGAGATCCACAATAGGAATAGAAAAGTATCCAACACAATTCAAGATGGGAAGAAACAATCTCAAACCCTAGTCTTGCAAGGTGAAGATCCCCCTCTCTCTCAAGTACAAGTAATGGATATGGGGGTGTATTAGCTAGGAGGTCGAAGATCGTGGAGTGTAATGAAGAACGTCTTCCCCTTCTTCTCCGGATCTCTTCTTTCTCCCTTATGGATGGGATAGCGGCTGCTATGTTGTGTTTTCGTCCATGGTCCCTTCATAGAAGTTGTTCCTTTTGACAAGACAGAGGCGGCGACATCTATATGGCGGGAGCTATATGGCTGGAAAAATTGCTCCCACCGTCTAGTTGCTCGTAAAGGCCTCTGTAGGCTTCCCTCGATTGCTTCCAAAGAGAGACTTGCTTGTTTTTCCTGAATATTGTGTTTCTCTAGTTAAAACCTTATGCTGATGTTCAGAGCCTGAAACACACATTAAAAAACCAAGATTTCTTTGCTACCGAAGTATTAGCATTAGGTAAATCTAGAAAACAATCAAATCTGGGAGAAAACCATCAAAAATGTGTCGAATCTCACAGCTATCAACTCCTCCAAGCTTAGATGTTGCTCTCCCTCGAGTGACAAGGAAAATAAAGAAGAATAACGAACATTGGAGACTGAAATAAAAGAACTTACAAGCTTGGATTGGTGTTAAATTCTTTTCTTCACAATCCCTACAATCTTAAACATGATCATACAAGTATTTACAAGATTGCACTGAGTCCACTTCCTAACCACGTATATCTTGTTAGCAAATAAATCATATGCCCAAGCAAGTGTAAAATGTTTAGCTAGCAAAGTGAGACAAATTCTTTTGGTATCTCTCTATGTTGAGAGATTAAAACTTTTTGCTCTTGTTTCTTTAATCAATTAAGAGTACTCAAGTTTGCACCAAAACATTTAATTTAAGAAAAACTCATCTACTCCCATGTCAAAATTTCAAGACTCTCAAAGCACCTTTTTTCCTTTGTTTTGCCTTTCAAAAACTTCAGCTCTTTCATAGAGAAACTATGCCACTATTTTTAACATGTTAATTGGGACTATGTTGTGCACTTGTGACCATGCCAATAAATAACTGTTGAGCAATGATGGGTCAGAGGAGTACTACAACTTCACCTGGAACGTGAAACCATGAGGAGACTAAAAATTTTACCCGTCATAGCATTGCTGCTACAGACGTTTACATAACTCAATAGCTGAAATCAAGTGGTTTCCCACATTTAGATCGTTCGTTGGCCAGCGGAGTTAATAGTTCCCCATGGAGCACGACAATTTTGTAATGACATGCGTAAAGCAATATCTTACGGTAATTATTAGAAAAAGCAGTGGCATAATCTCTACTACTTTGAAGCATCCATTTTATCAAACAATTTCATTCAAGGGTATTATCGAGTCTATTTATATTAAGCTCAAAAGGGATGGAGTAGTTCTAAAATCAAATTCTTTGGGCTAAACATGGACTCAAGTCATATTTCAGATGCTTTTTCTTGTTGTAAAAATGTAGGAAGTATATTTAACCAAGTTCATTGCTCATTGTTTCGAAGCTAAAAAAGGAGACACTAGCAAAGGAATAGAATTTATAGGATAACAAACTAAGTGGGGAGTGACTCCAGTGCAAGCGAGTAAATAATTGTAGGATAAATTTAAGGTTCAAAAAGGGTGATGAAAGGAATGTGATACCTCATCTTTCTTGCTTCGTTCTCGTATTTGAGTCGAACACCCTCTATACTTTCGTATTGCCAAGTCACCTGAAATTGAGCAATCTCCGAGAAAAAAAGAAACAAACTTGCAACAAAAGTTGCAACTAACTTTTTTGTATTTTTGATTTCGGAATACAAACCAAAAATAAATATGCAAATTTGAAGAAATAAAATAAATCAAAAGAAGAAATAAAAACATGAATGCAAAGTTTGGAGGTTTTCAAACCTCCCCCAAGCTTAGGCTATTGCCAGGCTCAGGTGTTGCCGTCATTTGGTGGCTGCTGCGGATACTGCTGGTAGTAGTCGGGGAAGTGAGTCATGAAGTGACTGAAGTTGTGAGTCAGGGCACTCACATCTTTATTCACTCCTTGAAGTGTGTTGTCGATCTCCCCAACACGTTGGTTGAGCTGCTGGAATTCCTGATACGGGACGTAGTTGTGCCCCTACTAGGCTGGTTGGGCCACGGGTCCCAAGCTCCTCCTTGCTGCTGCTACTGTTGTCCCTCCCAAGCAGGGTTGTATCCCTGCTCATCCTCATGCTCTTTCTCATCCTCATCTTGCTTCTCCCCTTCTTCATCTTCCTCTTGATCATGCTGAAGATCAACCATGATCTGCATCACTTGGTCCTTGGTGAGGATCCAAGTGTCCTTCTCCACAATCGAGAAGGCTTGAGGACAGGGCAACAGAACCTGCTCACCCTGTGCATCACCAGGATAACCAAACTGATATGCTCGGAGCCTCCAGTTAGCTTGGTAAACACCAAGGAAGCCACAAGCAGTTAAGTATTTGACGTCCATACGTTTGGAACCGTCAACAGACACTACAAGAAAAGTTGGCTTTTACAACAGACGATTTTGTGGTTGAAGGCCCGTTTTTCGTGGCCAAATATTCTTCCGCGACGGATGGCTTTCGTGGTAAAAGCCCCATCACAAATGCATTAACCATGTTTTTTTTCGACCGTGGTGGATCGCACCCTTCAGCCACGAAAACTTGTTCCGTCGTAGATCTGTTCGCTAGCCGCGCTGACTGCTGACATCATGCAAACTGCCAGGTGGCAGCCGCTGTTAGCGGTCGGTTACTGCTGTTAACAACCATAGAAACCGTGGCAAAAGCCATGCCCAGCCAAGGCCTGCTAAATACTAACTGGGCCGGTCCATAATGGGAGCCCAATAAGAAGATGGCCCGTTACTGTTTTGTCCTGCACTATTTGAAATGGGCCCAAAAATGTAGCCAGTAGCGGCCCGCGAACTTTCAGGCCTGATTCTGTTTCGGCCTACAAAAGGCCCATGTTGGTCCAACACTGTGCGGCCCATTAGCAGCCTGCGCCAAGTCGCTCCTGTAAACATCAGGCCTACGGTCAGCCTGTCACTGTTATCGCAGCTCATTGTCGACCGCCTACTAACGGCACTTCTCTGAGATGGTCCGTTACTGTTCTCGTATTTAGTTGTTCAGGCCCACAAAGGCCCTTTACTGTTCTAACCTGGTAAATTTGTCGGCCTGTTACTACCCTCGTCCGGGAATTTCTTGGCCCGTACTATTTAGGCTTGTCACTATTCTGGCCTTTTACTATTATGGCCCGCTACTGTTTTGGCCTATGTTGGCCCGCTACTGTTTTGGCCTGTTACTGTGTTGTGATTTGTGTAGTTTCTTGCCTGTTACTATAATGGGATGTTTCTGTTTTGGCCTGCTACTGTTATGGCATGTTACTATTACGGCATGCTTTAGTTACGGCTTGTTTCTGTTACGACCTGTTAGGCCTGTTACATTTACGGCCGTTACCACATGTGCATTGGCCCGTTACGTTTACAGACTTTTACAGTTTCGTCAATTCTGAAGCCCATGCCAATATCATAAAACGTGTTTAATAATCCAACATTTTTTACTGTTCGTCATCGGCCGAATATAGCACGGTACTGTTCCCTAATCGATCTGACTAGCGTAGTTACCGTAACGAATACCGCAATGTGTGGACGGTGTCAACTAAATGCCTACATGGCCTACGCGAGTTATCTAGATATTACATCAGCTGCAAACTTCTTAAAATTATTACATATTATCAACTCAGGGGAAAGAAAAATTGGCATTTCAGTTGATAATCAAGTTGATAGGAGAGTCCTCAATTTGCTTTCTCAATCGATCACCTGCATCTTCCATTGAGTGTGATAGCTACATTGGAGGAGACATGATCTTGCAGCCCCTTTTTGGTGGGGCTAGTAATAATTGCAGTCTGAAACTAAGTAATAACAAGTTAATACATCAAACAGGACAAACTACTCATTTGATTGATATGACAGGAGCTATGAACTGGAGTTTACAACTGTTCAATGGTTCAATTATTGACCAACACGTCAAACAAACATGACAAGCAAGTGCGCATTAAACAAGTGTGACTACCGTGAAACGAGCAATCAAAAAATGTGTGTGTGTGGCTTAGAATTTCAGTAGATATAATCTAGCCAGGTCATTTTGAACAAATATATATGGAAGCAGTTCTATACCCTAAAATGCAAGACACATTGGGTTACTCGGAATTTGCACTGAGCCACAAGATGGCATGCAGTTACTGTCATAGCGAAGAATGAACCAGATAGAAATTATAACCGCATCATACGAGAACCTGTAGAGCAGGAATGCAAACCACGAATGAACTATATATTGTAGAGGATAGTTATGTGGTGACTTAGGACGAACCAGACCCAGAACCAGATGCGAGATATAATGGCTTCGCTCGTGAACCTATAGAACAGGACAACCAAGCATTAGACAAGTGTGCCTAGAATGAAATGAGCAATCAAACAAAGTGTTTCTTAGAATTTCAGCAAATATATATGGAAGCAGTGGCATCTCCTAGAATGCATAGAGTCGTTGGGTGACTCAGAATTTGCGGTGAGCTACACAATGGCAAGTAGTTACTGTCATAGATAAAAATCAACCAGATAGAAACTATAATGGCATCATAAGGGAAATTCTAGAGTAGGAATGCAAACCACGAGTGAACTGCATAGTAGAGGACAGTTATGTCGTTGCTCAGGACGAACCAACACTAGATAAGGAAGTAATGGCATCCCTTGTGAACCTGTAGAATAGGCTATGCAAACCAACATGATCATTGTTCCATTTTGAGCTCTATGCAACAACAAAATTATAATCGAATTAGTACGAAGAGTTTAAACGGCTACTACAGGATAGCAGAACGATGCCAAGGAGGAAATAATAGCAGGAACTGATCTCAGGACGAACCAGATAGATTCAACAACTATAGAGCAGGGAATCCACACTAATATATTCCACTGACTACAGATTTTGCAAGAATTGCACGGTAGCAGGCAATTACTGTTGTATGGAGTAGCTAAGAACATGTGCATGACAAAATAACAGACATGTGCATGACTTGAAATTTTTAGAGCAGCGAATGCAAACCAACATGTCTAATGACCTTGCATGTACTAGCATGAAGAACAGGCATGCCCAGTGACTTGTATGTACTAGAACGATTACAAAAATGCAGTTCACTACGACAGGCTTGAACCTACTATACTGCTAACAAAACAAAAACGGGTTGGAGATTAGGTTAACCTTGGTCGGAGAGGCGTCTAAGCATCATCGGTATCGTGCGAGTGACGTCCGGGTCACCGAGGGTGCTGCGGTTCCGGTGGCTATTGGCGTCGGGGAAGCAGATCTTGGGCGGTCGATGCCGGCTTGAACGTGGTGGAAGAGAGCATCGCTGAGGCAGATCCGGTGCAGTGAATAGTGACAGCCATGTGATGGCCCAAAATATATCGAGCTCGTTGGGGAACCCCAAGAGGAAGGTATGATGAGCACAACAGCAAGTTTCCCCTCAGTTATGGAACCAAGGTTATCGAACCAGTAGGAGCAAGGAAACACCTCCAAGGTGTTGTTGCCAACTTGGAATCCTGCACAACACAACCACATAACTTTGACCCCAACTTACAGTGAGGTTGTCAATCTCACCGGTTTTGCTAAAAACAAAGGATTAAACGTATTGTGTGGAAGATAGTAATTGCTTGCAGAAAGTAAACATAAAGCAGTAAACAGTTGTAGATTGATGATAAAAGAAAGGACCGGGGTCCATAGTTCACTAGTGGTGGTTCTCCTTAAGATATATGACATGTTGGTGAACAAATTACAGCAGGGAAATTGACAAACATCGAGAAAGCATACAATCATGTACTAATCATCTTGACTCCTATGAGATTTGATTGGGCATTACAACATTATACATAGAACATAATCCAACTGCATCTATGACTAATAATCCACCTTCAGGTTATCATCTGAACCCCCTCCAGTATTAAGTTGCAAGCAACAGATAATTGCATTACGCATTGCGTGTAAAGTAAACAATATGATTGTTCTATGAATAAAGGATTGCTGTTTTCTCCCTAGTAGCAACATCACATCTAGTACCTTAGAGATTTCTATCACTTCCCCAGATTACTAGAGGCATGAACCCACTATCGAGCATAAATACGAACTCTTGGAGTTGCTAGCATCTACTTGGCCAAGATAGCTACTAACAACGGAAAGCATGCAAGATCACAAATAACAAACACATGATAGAATCAATAATCAATCTGAAATAGCATCTCAATATCCATCGGATCCCCGCAAACACAACATGTATAATTACAAATAGATGATCTTGATCATGAATGGAGCTCACAAGATCTAAACATGGTAGCGCAAAGGAGAAGAACCAACCATCTAGCTATTACATGGACCCGTAGTCCAAGGATGAACTACTCACGCATCACACCGGAGGCTTGCATGGTGATGAAGGCCTCTAGGGTGAATTCTCCCCTCCGATAGGGTGCCGGGAAGAGCTTCAGATTGCTCCCGGTCTAGGGATGGAGATGACGGCGGCTACAGACTCTTTCGTGGAATTTTGATCATGTACTTAGGGTTTCTGTATCGGAGGCGATATGTAGGCGAAAGGGGAGGCCGAGGGGGTGCCCTAGGAGGCCACACAACCCCCTAGCGCGAGCCAGGCCTAGCCGCGTGGCCAGGTGGTGTGGCGGACCTCTGGCCCCTCTCCGTCTCGTATTCTGGCTCCATGTCCCCCTCGGTGAAAAACTGACTTTAGCTTTTGTCCCGTCCAATTCCGAGAATATTTATTTTCTGACTTTCCTAGAACCAAAAATAGCATAAAATAGGCAGCTGGCACTCTGGCATCTTGTTAATAGGTTAGTCCAAGAAAGTGTATAAAAAGTACTCCAAAGTATGGACAAAATATAAGAAAGTAGATAAAAACCAAGAATGGAACATCAAAAATTATGGATATGTTTGCAACGTATCACCGTGCAGCTGGTCTGGAGCGGTGGACATGGAACTCCTTGAACTAGATCACGTCCGGTGGACCCCGGTGAAGCGGATCCGGTACGGTTGGGTAGCTTTTGGCGGCGAGGAAGCAGAGCTTGGGCGGTCGATGATGCCATCAGCGGCGAGGAAGCAGAGCTTGGGCAGTCGATGACACCATCCGCGTGGTGAACGACACCATAGCTCCGGTGAAGTGGCAGAGAGACCTGATGAACTAGATCCGGTGGGTGAGTGTCGGTGAAGCGGCTCCGCGGCGGTGCACGAGACCAGAGATCAAGACGGTGCGTGCGGTGGCCGTGGAGACGACAGAGGAGCTTGGGATTTTTGGGAGGGCCAGCGGGAAAAACTGTGCGAATCAGGACCATAGTATAGGTGAATAGCAATATAATTACGATTGTTCCCCCAAGGTACTGAATTTAGCATGCCCATCTATCATCTGAACAATGGGTAGAACAGGAAATTTAAAGACAAACGTTTTATGAGTTTTCAAAGCTTTCGAGCTAACTCGGACCACTCAAATGACTTTATGTCTCTATTAACAAAATGATGTCATATTTGAACTAGAAGCTCTAGAAAGTAGTAGATTTCTATCAAAGTTCTACAAAAAGCTTTTGGTGGTATGCATCAGGTAGTTAATATATCGAAAACAATCGAGAGTTTTGACAAATTCAACTTCCTGCTAAAAATTTGTATCTTGACAATTTTGAACCCGTTTTGAAACAATCACATGTAATAAATAAAAACAGAAAAACAAATATTTACGCATGGCATCCTATCACATCACGTGTACAGCCTGCTAGGAAACTGATAACCATGGGATATGACAACTTTTGGATTCCAGCCACGCCATATTTTCCCACCATGTATGAATATTATTAGGTTTCAACCCTGATGACCAAAAAAGTCATGGCCATATCGACATCATAGTTAATGTACTATTCCCACATTAATTTGGTATATGGGTGCATCTTCGCGTAGTAGGAAATGTTGCCGGTGGGAGTCTCAACATTGGGCCTGTTTTTTTAACGGGCAAGGGATGAGTTTTCCATTTTTCTTTGAACACACTCCATCATTGGAGCAAGCAAGACTGACGATTAAGTCTACATTTGTGTGCATACCTCTTTCTTACATCAATGCATGTGTGACCAACATATATGCAACCCAAGAAGCCCAGGCCTCATCTAGATTGAGAAGGCCATGTTTCAAAAGGAAAGCAAAACAATCTACTGCCATTGATCAAAACAAGTATCAGTACAAGAGTATTAGTTATACAAAATACTTTAATAATAGCAACATCAACATATTTGAGAGATTAGGTAGCCTTTGAAAGATTCAGCAGTACATGCCATATTCTGCACTCGATCTGATAAATTCCCAGTACATAAGAATTACTACAAAATATATTATCAGTTGTAGAACTCCATACAAAATACTCGATAGAAGTATAAAACTACTCTTAGTAGAACCTTAATGTAGCTAGGAATGATTACATGTCCCATCATATACTCCAAACATGCATGAGCGAAAGAGAGAGGTCAGAATCACCACAAGATCTGTATGCCAACTATTCAACATGTCCAGGTCGTGGCCGGGTAGCGCTTACTTTCCTGCCTGGCTTGCTTCTCTCATTTTACCTTCGTCTATGGATCCTTGTAATAGGCTTTCGCCTGTTCACCCTTAGCAAGATAGATGTAAAATTTATGGATCTTTCCAGCCATTTCCACCACTCCGATTGCGAAAGGAATCTACCACTAAAATAAATAAAGTAATTAATATTAGAACAGAGGGACTAGCAAATTACATATACATTCATATTAGGATCATCAGGAGAATATTAAGATGTGATATCTCACAATAGGTTGATGTCGCCGTCGATCCAACATTGGAACTCCACGAGGAACTCCGACCAACAATTGAGGAGCTTGACAATAAGTCCCCGCTACCGACAGGTAATGGTTGAGCGCATCCAGCGCGGCTTCAGCCGGCGGCTCCACAATCTTTGGCTCAGAATAAAACTCGAGCGGATAGAACCCATGAAAATCGACCAATGATGATATCATCGCCTCGTAGTCCTCCAATTCCCACACCGTGGACCTTACACGGCTGACAGACAGGACAATCTCTGTGTTGTGCCCGTTAATCTGGCCGATGAATAGCATTCCCGTCTTCTTGATGCCGATGACATTTGTTCTCCGCGAGAACCCTGTAGGCACCGGCTTAGACGGGTCCCATTGTTTGACGCTGTAGAGGACTGTGGGCACCTCGATCGAGGGGGTGAATTTGAGGTGCATATACAACGTTAATTTGGTGCCGACCCAGTTGCATCCTGGCTCCATGCAGATAAACGGGCTGTGGATGCAGGAGATCATGTGGGCATAGAGTTTGTTGAAGGAGACCACTTCCGGGCAGTTGTAGTTCGGGCAGCTATAACTTTCTCCACTGACGACTTGGCGGTGTAGCTCCTTGGAGCATGTGGCCAGCCGGGCGATGCTTTTAGCGTCGAGACGCTTAGCGATTTTGTTGACGACGTCATCGCCGACCTTGTTAAAGCCGCTGCACCGCTGGCTCTCCCTCGAACCTCTCCAAATTTTGTATAGACGATCTGCCATCGCGTCAAGGAGGATTGGGGGCGAGGGCGGATCTATATAGAATAGTTTGGGTTTTTTGGAGGAGAGGGGTGGTGGTATGGAAGGAGATATGCACCGGGCGAGATGGCAAGGAAAATGTGTGATCAGCGCGGTGGAGAGGATCCCAAATGCGGCCAGACGGCATCAGCGAGTGTGGATAAACTAAACGGAGATGGGGAATATGCGATGGCTCTTTGAAAGAGACTTCTCTTTTCTTGTAATAAATTAACCATGTCACCTCCTGGCGTAGTATAGTCTCATCACGTCGGTTTGACTAGATACATTATTTATTTACAGGTCCTACTGTAGTACTGTTTGCATAAGTGGGAGTAGTAGGTAGGAGTATTACTCTACCTCCGTCTCGAGGAATAATAAGGCGTCCTCATTTTGGGTGTTTTTTCTTTGACCAAGATTTACTCTAAATATATACTATTATAAAGAATGTTGGTAGGAAATTAGCATTATTGGAAATTTTTACTCTACCTCCAATAGTACGAGTACTAATTTTACACAAATTAATCAAGTGTATTAGTTACTCTATTTATTCGGTCAAATTTTACAAAATGTAATCAAGTATGTATCTTCTCAGCACCCCCGCACACACCTGCTAGTTGATCTCTCCCTCGTACGGAGTGTGGCGCTCAGCACATGTGCCATGGTTAGGGTTGCGAGCGGGATCCCGTGAAAGTCCCGCCTCTAGTTCATTTTGAAGTTTCGATAGGAGTACTTCAAAATGAACTAGAAGCGGAACTTCTGCGGGATGCCGCTTTCAACTCTAACATTGGTACGACGGTTCTGTATTTGTCTATCGTGTGTTCATCAGCTACGTTGTGTTGGTGTGCATATGAAGGAACCACTTTGAGCGTTGGGTTGGGGTGGTTGCAAAAAAGTAGTCGCGGATCAAACTTTTGGGCTTTCGATTTTTTCACTTGCTTCGTCCCAAACATCGCATGGAAGGTTATTACAAGGATCAACACTCACAACACTAGAGAAGGTATATTGTACTTGGTATGTATATATAAATATATACACGTCCCATCGCATTCGATGCACTTCATTAGCAAGATCTAGCAAAAGTGAGCACCGCGCTGATTTCCTTTTTGTTAAGCAAGTTGTTGTTGTTCTAGTACAAATGGCATGGCTCAACTAGTGGGTGGAGAAGGAGAGCCAGTCCCGACTGATTTTCCATGCTTATTTTCAGGCCCCTTTGTAGTAAAACAAGGGTTAGGTGTAATTTTGTCGTTTTTGAGGTCCTTGATGTAACATGTACACTTCCACTAACCATGTTAAGTTGCTAACCGAAGCATCTCGCTCCTTCTAGGCCAAACCTAGTTGAAAAAAGGTGCCACCGCACCACATTTCAGACAAAGTGGACCATGCTTTCTTATAACTTCCTTGTTTTAGAATTGTTGAATCTTCCTAGCTAGGTAACTTCCCCCACTTAGAGGAGTTTATGCCGATTTAACGAAATTATGTCAGATATGAACTACTCCCTCCGATCGATATTACTTGTCGCAGAAGTGGATGTATCTAGACATGTTTTAGTGTAGACACATCCAATCTAGGGACAACTAATATGAATCAGAGGGAGTACAAGTATGGATGATAGGTTGCTCTTGAATCTTACAGATGTCGTTTGTTGGTACCAATGTCGTCAATATATCGAGAACCATCGCGAGATTTTAAAAATGCAACTAACTTCGTGCTAAGAATATGCATGCCTTCAAATTTGATAATGTTTTGAAGAAACTAAAATAAAACAAATAATAAACCAAATACTTTCATCTGGTATCCTCTTATGCGTATTGCTCTCCATAAAAAATCAGAAATTTGTGCTTGACACTTCTTTTCAAAACAAAAAAACGACTATGTTGCTTCATAATTTCCATACCACTATATAGTGTACGAATAACTTCGAACATCGGCAGTTGGATATAGATTGGCAAAACCTGACATTATTGACCATTGGATCCCTTTCAGTACATTTGATTATGTCATGTCTAGCATATAGATGATCCCATTATTGTTGGCCTCTAGCACCATGAATATACTATGCACAGAAAGTACAGAGAACATGGTTTTGAATGCCACAAGCCAAGTTTCCAGATATAGTGGACAATGTTTTATGTACGATTCCCAAGTTTTATGAGTTTTCAAAGCTTCCGAGCTATCTCGGACCACTCAAATGACTTTATGTCTCTATTAACAAAATCATGTCATATTTGAACTAGAAGCTCTAGAAAGTGGTAGATTTCTATTGAAGTTCTACAAAAAGCTTTTGGTGGTACGCATCAGGTTGTTAATATATCGAAAACAATCAAGAGTTTTGACAAATTCAACTTCCTGCTAAGAATTTGTATCTTGACAATTTTGAACCCATTTTGAAACAATCACATGTACTAAAGAAAAAATAGAAAAACAAATATTTACGCATGGTATCCTATCACATCACGTGTACAGCCTGCCAGGAAACTGGTAACCATGGGATTTGACAACTTCTGGAAACCAGCCCCGATATTTTCCCACCATGTATGAATATTATTAGGTTTCACCATGATGACCAAAAAAGGTCATGGCCATAAGGACATCATAGTTAATGAACTGTTCCCACATTAATTTGGTATATGGCTGCATCTTGGCGTAGTAGGAAATGTTGCCCGTGGGAGTCTCAACATTGGGCCTGTTTGATTCGCGGGACAAGAAAAACAAAGGAATAGGGAAAACACATTATTATTAGAATATCCTGGCCAGTTGAATCCTACAAGATTTGGAGCCTACAGGAATTTTTCTTAAAGAAGTGTTAGATTCACATGAAAGTAAAGGAATTGTAACATGAGGCTGAGGTAGATCGTTCTTAAAATTTTACGAAAGACATGTGCATGTCGTCCTTTCGAAAGTACCACATGCCATTCAAAATGATAAACTTGTGTTTTGACAACTTTTCAAAAACCTGGTTCACAAAATTGTCCTCAATGCGTATGAATAGGTTTCTAGTCGGACGACCAAGGTCAATGCCATATCCTATGATCTACATCATAGTTTATGGTAATTTCCCCATATTATGTAGATAGGTGCATCTTGGCATTATTGTGAACAATATTTTTCCAAGGGGAGTTTCCAAGAAGTATTATGAAAAGAGACGATCTCAAATTTCCATGTGACAAGATTTTTTTTGCGAAAACTGGAACCTTTTTTTCCACAAAGCAAATAGTAGTACTAGGAAAAAGAAGGATCTAAATGGAGGGGGGAAACGAAGAGCTACTATAGAAGAGATTATGGGGTTAGAGAAGGCATCCCGAGAGGGCTGCAGCGAAGAGGTGTTGAATGCGATTCGATGTCAGAGCAAAGTTATGAAAAAAGAGATAGAAACAGAGTCGCCGTAGTACCATGGCACACGTGCGCAACGCCACACTATGGACGAGGGAAATATCAGCTATAGGATGGGTGTGATGCAGCAAAGGAGAGAGTAGAATACAATTTATTTTCCTTGCATAGAGGAGGAGTAGCACACTGTAAGGCTGCAGGAGTGAGCACCACGCTGATTTTCTTTGTTAAGCAAGTACAAGTGGACCTCATAAAAAATTAAAATTGCATCCAAGTCCATGCATTTAGCACAAGGACCCTGAAACTTAGCAATGAAGTGTGTGTTTTGAGGTTTGCGCATACTAGCGTTCATCGTGCTAAAGTAGAATCTTTCTAGATGCTAAGAATGGAAAATAAGATCCAATGGTTAGCAATGTTTGGATTTGCCTGTCTTGATCAAACATTCATTGTTATGTACACCATGCAGTGGTATATATGGTATTCTGAGAGATAAGAGACAAGATAAAGATAAGATAAGAAGTACTGCGAATGGCCAATCTAACTTTAGGTCTCTCGTAGGAGCGAGGTGCTCGAGAGTTAACACAGTCGGTGGAAGTACAGGTTACATCAAGGACCTCGTAAAAAATAAAAAATTACATCCAAGTCCATGCATTTAGCACAAGGACCCTGAAACTGAGCAATGAAGTATGTGTTTTGAGGTTTGCGCATGCTAGCATTCATCATGCTAAAGACTTTCAGTAGAATCTTTCTAGATGCTAAGAATGGAAAATAAGATCCAATGGTTGTTAGCAATGTTTAGATTTGCCAGTCTTGATCAAACGGTCAATGGTTTGTACACTCTATAGTGATGGTATGATATTGTAAGAGATAAGAGAAGATAAAGATAAGATAAGAAGTATTACGAATGGCCGATCTAATGGTAGCTCTCGTAGGAGCGAGGTTCTTGAGAGTTAACACGGTCGGTGGAAGTACAAGTTACATCAAGGATCTCATGAAAATGATAATTATTGCATCCAAGTCCATGCATTTATTAGTACAAAGACCCTGAAACTAAGAGCAATGAAGTGTGTGTTTTGAGATTTGCGCATATACTAGTGTTCATCATGCTAAAAACTATCAGTAGAATCTTTCTAGATGCTAATAATGGAAAATACGATCCAGCGGTTGGCAATGTTTCGATTTGCTACTCTTGCTCCAATGGTCAATGTTCAAAGTTAATTCGTACACTATGAAGTGGTTTATTGTATTGTAAGAGATAAGACATGATAAATAGAAGATAAGAAGAACTGCAAATGGCCTATCAAATGGTAGGTCTCGTAGAAGAGAGGTGCTTGAGAGATAACATGGTCGGTGGAAGTACAAGTTACATTAAGGACCTCATAAAAATGAAAATTGCGTCCAAGTCCACGCATTTATTGGAACAAGGACCCTGAAAACTGAGCAATGGAGTTTGTGTTTTGAGGTTTGCGCATACTAGCGTTCATCGTGCTAAAGTACTCCCTCTGACCCAAATTAGTTGACTTAGTTTTATCTAGATTCAAACGTATCTAACACTAAAACAAGTCTAGATACATCCAAATCTAGACAAATTCAACTAATTTGGGTCAGAGGGAGTAGAATCTTTCTAGAAGCTAAGAATGGAAAAGAAGATCTAGCGTTTGGCAATGTTTGGATTTGCTAGACTTGATGCAACGGTTAATGTTCAAAGTTAATCCATACACTATGCACTGATTTATTGTATTGTAAGAGATAAGACATGATAAAGAGAAGATAAGAAGTACTGTGAATGGCCTACCAAATGGTAGGTCTCGTAGGAGAGAGGTGCTTGAGAGTTAACACAGTCAGTGGAAGTACAAGTTACATCAAGGACCTCATAAAAATGAAAATTGCATCCAAGTCCAATCATTTATTAGCACAAGGACCCTGAAAACTAAGCAATGGAGTTTGTGTTTTTAGGTTTACGCATAGTAGCATTCATCGTGCTAAAGTAGAATCTTTCTAGATGCTAAGAATGGAAAATAAGATCAAGTGGTTGGCAATGTTTGGATTTGCTAGTCTTGATCCAACGGTCAATGTTCAAAGTTAATCCGTACACTATGAAGTGGTTTATTGTATTGTAAGAGATAAGACACGATAAAGAGAAGATAAGAAGTACTGTGAATGGCTATCAAATGGTAGATCTTATAGGAGAGAGGTGCTTGAGACTTAACACAGTCGGTGGAAGTACAGGTTACATCAAGGACCTCATAAAAATGAAAATTGCACCCAAGTCCATGCATTTATTAGCACAGGGACCCTAAAAACTGAGCAATGGAGTTTGTGTTTTTAGGTTTGCGCATAGTAGCGTTCATCGTGCTAAAGTAGAATCTTTCTAGATGCTAAGAATGGAAAAGAAGATCAAGAGGTTGGCAATGCTTTAATTTGCTAGTCTTGATCCAACAGTCAATGTTCAAAGTTAATCCGTACACTATGTAGTGGTTTATTGTATTGTAAGAGATAAGACACGATAAAGAGAATATAAGAAGTATTGTGAATGACCTATCAAGTGGTAGGTCTCATAGGAGAGAGATGCTTGAGAGTTAACACGGTCGATAGAAGTACAAGTTACACCAAGGACCTCATAAAAATGAAAATTGCATCCAAGTCCATGCATTTATTAGCATAGGGACCCTGAAAACTGAGCAATGGAGTTTGTGTTTGTAGGTTTGCGCATACTAGCGTTCATCGTGCTAAACGAGAATCTTTCTAGATGCTAAGAAGGGAAGAGAAGATCAAGAGGTTGGCAATGTTTGGATTTGCTAGTCTTGATCCAACGGTCAATGTTCAAAGTTAATCCGTACACTATGAAGTGGTTTATTGTATTGTATTGTATTGTATTGCAAGAGATAAGACACGATAAAGAGAAGATAAGAAGTACAGTACTGCGAATGGCCGATCTTTTGAATAACCTTCCCTCCTGATGTTTGGGAAGCAAGTGAAAATTTCGAAAACCGGAAAACTTTGAATTTTTGTGCCGCCAAGGACCAAAGTGGTTTCCTGAAGGGAATATGCCCTGAGAGGCAATAATAAAGTTGTTATTATACATATTCCAAGTATATGATAGCTGTTTATTTTGCATGCTATAATTGTATTAATTTGGAAACGTTAATACATGTGTGTTTAATAAACAAAAGGAAAGTTCCTAGTTATGCCTCTCTTATAAACTAGCTCGTTGATTAACAAGATGATCAAGGTTTCCTGATCATCGACATTGGATGTTGTTAATAACGAGGTCACAACATTAGTGGAATGATGTGATGAACATTCATACGAAGTATAGCATTACGATCAAAGTCATTGTGTTTATATTTCTATAACATCTAACAAAGTAATCCTAGTCCTTAGACCATGAGATCATGTTAATCACTAACACTAGAAGAGTATCTTGATAACATCAAACATCACACCATGAAAGGGTGATTATAAAGGTGGGTTCAGTGCTACGAAAGTGTTACGTAGAAGCTCATGGATCAAGAGTGGGATTTGTCCATTCCGATGACGGATAGATATACTATGGGCCCTCTCGGTGATATCACAATGATTAGCTTGCAAGCAAGTGATAATATCACTAGAATGTTATATCACGGGAACAAGAAAAGAGTACATGTCGGTAACAAGATCAAACTTGGTATGGAGATACCGATGATCGAATCTCGGAAATGTAATATATCGCGAGACAAAGGGATTTAGTTACTAATGTTAAAGGTTCTCATGATCACATAAGTCACCGTAGAATGTGTAGGAGTCAGTATGGATCTCCAGGTCCCACTTCTGATTATTGATCTAAGAGGGGTCTCGATCATGTCTGCATTATTCACGAACCGTAGGGTGACACACTTAAGGGACACCAACACCATTTGGAGCAAATGTGTATCAGACGAATGAATTGCAAAGCGCTGGAATTATTTCAATAGACACCAAAACTGTATCGGGTGAAATTGCTGAAATTGGTTCTGCTTGTAATATTGAAATGTTGCAGGGGGTTTTATGGGAATATTTGTTAATTAAAGTAATTAACAAAATTATGAATAAATTTAATAAAAGAGTTTTATTAAATGAGAGAGCATTAAATTTGGAGAAATTTAATGCATTTAAAGTAAAGACATTAAAGAGGAATGTTAAGCGACACTTTTATATGGAGGGGGTTACCACCACATGAATGGGGGAGGTGAGGGGTCACCCCCATGGGGCGCCGGCCATGGGGAGGGGTACCCCCTCCTCCTATAAAAGGCCACCCCTCTCACCCTTCTCCCTCACACCTCCTCGTGAAGGAGTCTCTCCCCCTCTAGAATTATTCCCCCATGGTCTCGGATTAGCGAGATACATGTTCCTAGTGGCATTTTGTTTGGAAGGAGTTGCTTCTTCCGCTGCATCGCTGGAGCAAGGAGGCGGAGGTTGTTCGGTGGCCTGAACGTGTGTGCGAGTGCGGATGCGCTGCTGGTTTGTGGCGCTAGGAATTCCACACGATCTTGAGATCGGCAAGCATACGACTACATCATCCACGAGTTCCTACTCGTTAACAAAACATTATTGTCTTTGAGGGTAAGTTCTCCATGGATGTATATCCACTCGTTGCTTGTATCTAGTAGATAGATCTTGGCGTTTAATTCTCATCGTAGGAATTTTTTTGTTTTCTATGTTGTGAACCCTTCAGTGGTATCAGATCCTGATCTATGCGTAGGTGCTTTGCACGGGTAGAACACATAAGATTATATGGGCGGTGATGATCATGTTATTGCTTCTTATATGTACTTTGGATATTGGTGGCATAGTGGGATGAAGTGGCCCGGACCAACCTTACATGTCATCGCACATGAGACCGGTTCCACGACTGACATGCAACTAGTTTTGCATAAGTGGCTGGCGGGTGTCTGTCTCTCCTACTATAGTCAATATCTGATTTCCAACGAGTTGCTAATAATTTGGTTATCATCGTTGTGGTTCCATGTTCGTAAGTAAGAACGGTTCTATCTTCGAAAGCCCTAAGCCACGTAAAACTTGCAATTGATAAATTTGAGGCGTCTAGTTTAGATCGTTGTTGGGCTTTTGTCATGATATGGTAATGTTGTAAGTTGATGTATAGTTGATACTCTTACAACTCACCTAACGTGTAAGTTCCATAGACCTTGGCCCTACACACAAAGGAATGATAAAGATCATACCATGATGCATATGATAGTGATCAAATGCAAGAACCATATTATTTCACTTTACACATATGCTGTTCGCATCTTATATTGCTAGTTTGGCATTTTAGTAGCGTTATAAGATGATCCCTCATTTAAATATCAAGATAAAAATGTGTTCTTCCTTAAGTATGCACCGTTTATGTTTTGCCGCTTCAAGACATCATGTGATGATCGGGTGTACTTGAATCCACGATCATATTTTGGGTGTAAGACAGTTTTACACACGCGAGTACTAAGGTTCTTACTTGGCAAGCCTAGCATGTATAGACATGGCCTCGGAACACGGACCGAAAGGTTAAGCATGAGTCATATAGTTGATATGATGCCCATATAGATGCTCGCCTTTGAAGCTACACCGACTCACGTGATAATTGGACTTGGTGTAGTGGATTTGGTTCATGTAATCACCAAAAAGACACGAGGGATGTTGTTTTTGAGTGGGAGTTTAGTTGAACTCAATCTATCATAAACTTAGTCTAAATAAACTTTACAAATTATGTTGTAGATGGAACCACCTTCTTTTAATTTCAATGTGTTCATGGAGAAAGAGAAACTTGTTGAGAATGGTAGCAACTTCACCAACTGGGCTATGAATTTGAGGATTCTCCTCTCTGCTGCACAAAAGCTATATGTGCTAGAAGCGCCGCTGGGCCCCCCACCAGCTCCTGATGCCCCTGACGAGGAAAAGAATGTCTATGTGACTCGTCAGGAGGACCACAACTTAGTTCATTGCGGCATACTGTATGGGCTAGAGCCAGAACTTCGAAAGCGTTTCGAAAATGGCAATGCCTTTGATACCATGGGTGAATTGAAAATGATTTTCGATACCCATGCCGCCGTAGAGAGTTATATGCTTTAGAAAAGTTCTTTAGCTGCATGATGGAAGAGAACAACTCCGTAAGTGAGCACGTACTCAAAATGTCTGGGTACGCCGATAAGCTTGTGTCCTTGGGAATAACGATTCCCATTGACTTAGGCATACATCATGTTCTCCAATCTCTACCACCTAGCTACAAGAGCTTCATGATGAACTATAACATGCAAGGCATGAAGAAGACTCTCCCCGAGCTTCTGTCAATGCTTAATACTACAGAAGTGGAGATTAGGAAAGAACATCAAGTGTTGATGGTCAATAGGACCACCGGTTTCAAGAAAGACAAGGATGGTAAACAGAAGGGAAAGAAGGGTGGAAAATCTGTTGCAGCGCCTGAAAAGAAATCCCGGGTTGGCCCTAAGTCTGATACCGAGTGCTACTATTGTAAGGGGACTGGCCATTGGAAGTGCAACTGGCCCAAGTTTTTGGCGGACAAGAAAGCCAGCAAGGCAAACAAAGGTATATGTGATATACATGTTATTGATGTGTACTTGACTAGTACTCGCAGTAGCACCTGGGTATTTGATACCGGATCAATTGCTAATATATGTAACTCGATACAGGGGCTACGGAACAAGCGACCGCTAGCAAGGGGTGAGGTCAAGATGCATGTTGGCAATGGATCAAGAGTTGATGTGATCACCGTCATAACGCTGCCTCTCCACCTACCATCGGGATTAGTTATAAACTTAAATAATTGTTATTTGGTGCCTGCACTGAGCAAGAACATTATATCTGGATCTTGTTTGATGCGATGTGGTTATTCGTTTAAATCCAAAAACAATGGTTGTTCGATTTATATGGATAATATCTTTTATGGTCATGCACCCGTGATGAATGGATTATTTCTGTTGAATCTCGATAGTACTCATACGCACATCCATAATGTTGATGCTAAAAGAATTAAACTTAATAATGATATATGTGCATATATGTGGCACTGCCGTCTAGGTCATATTAGCGTTAAACGCATGAAGAAACTCCATTCTGATGGACTTTTGGAATCATTTGATACATGTAAGCCATGCCTTATGGGCAAGATGACTAGAACACCTTTTTCGGTTCAATGGCACAGGCGGCAGATTTATTGGAAATCATACATACTGATGTATGCGGTCCAATGAGTGTGTCAGCGTGAGGTGGATATCGCTATTCTGTTACTTTCACGGATGATTTGAGTAGATATGGGTATATCTATTTGATGAAACACAAATCTGAAACCTTTGAAAAGTTCAAGGAATTTCAGAATGAAGTGGAAAATCATCATAATAGAAAGATCAAATTTCTGCGGTCCGACCGTGGAGGTGAGTATCTGAGTTACGAGTCTAGCACACACATGAAAGAGTGTGGAATAGTTTCACAACTCACGCCTGCCGGAACACCACAACATAGTGGTGTGTCGGAACATCGTAATCATACTCTATTGGATATGGTTCGATCTATGATGTCTCTGACTAACTTGCCACTGTCATTTCGGGGTTATGCACTGGAAACCGCTGCATTCACTTTAAATCGGGCACCTTCTAAATCCGTTGAAATGACACCGTATGAATTATGGTTTGGAAACAAACCTAAGCTGTCATTTCTTAAAGTTTTGGGATGCGATGTTTATGTGAAGAAACTTCAACCGGATAAACTCGAACCCAAAGAGGAAAAATGCGTCTTCATAGGATACCCTAAAGAAACAATTGGGCATTCCTTCTATCATAGATCCAAGGGCAAGGTTTTCGCTGCCAAGAATGGATCCTTTCGAGAGAAAGAGTTTCTCGCGAAAGGTGTGAGTAGTCAAAAGGTAGAACTCGAAGAGTTTATTGAACCTTCTCTTCATGAAATAGCGAGTGGCGCAGCACCGGAAGTCGTTCCAGAGTTGACTTCACCAAATGTAGAAGGAAATAATGATAATGATCATGAAACTCCGAAAGAGGACACTACTGAACGTCGCAGGTCAAGCAGGACATGTGCAACTCTTGAACTATACGGGAATCCTGTTGTAAATTTCATGGTTGGTGAAATAGATGATCCTGTGATGTATGAAGAAGCGATGATGAGCTCGAATTCCAACAAATGGCTAGAAGCCATGAAATCCGAGATGGAATCCATGTACGAAAACTAGGTTTGGACCTTGGTGGACTTACCTCACGACCAAAAGGCCATTGAGAATAAATGGATTTTCAAAAGAAAAATTGATGCTGATGGTAATCTAGCCGTCTATAAAGCTCGACTTGTCACAAAAGGGTTTCAACAAATTAAAGGAGTTGACTACAATGAGACCTTCTCTCCTGTAGCGATGCTAAAATCAGTTAGGATTATGTTAATTGCTGCATATTTCGATTATGAAATATGGCAGATGGATGTCAAAACTGCGTTCCTCAATGGTAATATTGAAGAAGAGTTGTATATGATACAACCAAAGGGTTTTGTCGATCCTAAGGATGCTAACAAGGTGTGCAATCTTCAGCGATCCATCTATGGACTGAAGCAAGCTTATGGAGAGTTTGGATTTGTCCAAACTTATGGAGAGGCTTGTATTTACAAGAAAGTGAGTGGGAGAAATATGGCATTTCTGATATTATATGTGGATGACCTATTATTCATTGGAAATGATATAGATCTTTTAAACAGTGTTAAAATTTATCTAAACAACAAATTTTCTATGAAAGACCTTGGTGAAGCGTCATATATATTAGGCATAAAGATCTATAGAGATAGATCAAGACGCCTAATAGGGCTATCGCAAAGTACATACCTTGATAAGATTTTAAAGAAGTTTAAAATGGACGAAAGTAAGAAGGGGTTCTTACCTATGTTGCAAGGCAAGACATTCAGTAAGACTCGAAGTCCAGCTACGGCGGAAGAAAGAGAGATAATGGATAAGATCCCCTATGCATCAGCCATAGGCTCTATAATGTACGCCATGCTATGTACAAGACCGGATGTGGCACATGCTATTAGTTTGACTAGTAGGTACCAATCTGATCTAGGTTTGGAACACTGGATAGCGGTCAAGAGTATCCTTAAGTACCTGAGAAGAACTAAGGAAATGTTTCTTGTATACGGAGGTGAAGAAGAGCTGGTCACTAATTGTTATGTCGACGCTAGCTTTAACACTTATCTGGATGGCTCTAAGTCTCAATCCGGATACGTATTTCTCATGAACGGAGTAGCAGTTAGTTGGAGGAGCTCCAAACAACCCGTGGTAACATGGTCAACAATGGAGGCGGAATATATTGCTGCTTCAGAAGAAGCACAGGAAGCGGTTTGGATGAAGGAGTTCATTACCGAACTGGGTGTGGTTCGTAGTGTGTTGGATCCAATGGTAATCTATTGTGACAACAATGGAGCCATAGCCAACACAAAGGAACCAAGGTCTCACAAGAATTCCAAACATATTAAGCGACGGTTTCACTCCATCCGTGAGCATGTCAAGGATGGAGATATAAAGATTTGTAAAGTACATACAGATCTCAATGTAGCAGATTCATTGACTAAAACTCTCCCTAGAGCAAAACATGATCAACACCACAACTACATGGGTGTTAGATTTATCACCATGTAACTAGATTATTGTCTCTAGTGCAAGTGGGAGACTAAAGGGAATATGCCCTGAGAGGCAATAATAAAGTTGTTATTATACATATTCTAAGTATATGATAGATGTTTATTTTGCATGCTATAATTGTATTAATTTGGAAACGTTAATACATGTGTGTTTAATAAACAAAAGGAAAGTTCCTAGTTATGCGTCTCTTATAAACTAGCTTGTTGATTAACAAGATGATCAAGGTTTCCTGATCATGGACATTGGATGTTGTTAATAACGAGGTCACAACATTAGTGGAATGATGTGATGAACATTCATCCAAAGTATAGCATTACGATCAAAGTCATTGTGTTTATATTTCTATAACATCTAACAAAGTAATCCTAGTCCTTAGACCATGAGATCATGTTAATCACTAACACTAAAAGAGTATCTTGATAACATCAAACGTCACACCATGAAAGGGTGATTATAAAGGTGGGTTCAGTGCTACAAAAGTGTTACGTAGAAGCTCATGGATCAAGAGTGGGATTTGTCCATTCCGATGACGGATAGATATACTATGGGCCCTCTCGGTGATATCACAATGATTAGCTTGCAAGCAAGTGATAATATCACTAGAATGTTATATCACGGGAACGAGAAAAGAGTACATGTCGGTAACGAGATCAAACTTGGTATGGAGATACCGATGATCGAATCTCAGAAATGTAATATATCGCGAGACAAAGGGATTTAGTTACTAATGTTAAAGGTTCTCATGATCACAGAAGTCATCATAGAATGTGTAGGAGTCAGTATGGATCTCTAGGTCCCACTTCTGATTATTGATCTGAGAGGGGTCTCGATCATGTCTGTATTATTCAAGAACCATAGGGTGACACACTTAAGGGACACCAACACCATTTGGAGCAAATGTGTATCAGATGAATGAATTGCAAAGCGCTAGAATTATTTCAATAGACACCAAAATTGTTTCGGGTGAAATTGCTGAAATTGGTTCTGCATGTAATATTGAAATGTTGCAGGGGTTTTATGGGAATGTTTGTTAATTAAATTAATTAACAAAATTCTGAATAAATTTAATAAAAGAGTTTTATTAAATGAGAGAGCATTAAATTTGGAGAAATTTAATGCATTTAAAGTAAAGAATTTAAAGAGGAATGTTAAGGGACACTTTTATGTGGAGGGTGTTACCACCACATGAATGGGGGAGGTGAGGGGTCACCCCCCATGGGGCGCCGGCCATGGGGAGGGGTACCCCCCTCCTCCTATAAAAGCCACCCCTCTCACCCTTCTTCCTCACACCTCCTCGTGAAGGATCTCTCTCCCCCTCTAGAATTATTCCCCCATGGGCTCGGATTAGCGAGATACATGTTCCTAGTGGCATTTCGTCTAGAAGGAGTTGCTGCTTCTGCTGCATCGCTGGAGCAAAGAGGCGGAGGTTGTTTGCTGGCCTGAACGTGGGTGCGAATGCGGATGCGCTGCTGGTTTGCGGCGCTAGGACTTCCACACAATCTTGAGATTGGCAAGTATATGACGACATCATCCATGAGTTCCTACTCATTAACAAAACTTTGTTGTCTTGGAGGGTAAGTTCTCCATGGATGTATATCCACCCATTGCTTGTATCTAGTAGATAGATCTTGGCGTATAGTTCTCATCGTAGGATTTTTTGTTTTCTATGCTGCGAACCCTTCATTTCCTTTCTATGTACTTCTCGTCCCTACTCCACACCAACGCGCGGTTTCCAAACATGCCAGAGACATAGAGCCGCCATACCAAGGCACACATGCGCAACGCCACGCTTTGGACGAGGGGAGAGAGATCAGTCGGACCGGTGCGCCAGGGGAAAGGGGAGGAGAGATGGAGCATAGGGAAGGAGAGAGAAAACAAACGATTTGTTTTGCATGCATAGGTCATGAAATTTACTACTAGTAGAGTGGCCGCAAGAGTACCTCGTGTCAAAAACCCATCATAACTTTGCTCTGACATGGAACCACCTTCAGCTTCTCTTCACTGCTGCCCTCTTCCCCTGACAACGTTTTATTCTCTCAGCATGTACAACACGTGGACATAGGTGACCATATGTCTAAGCAAAGAAATATACTACTCCCGCATTGTGTAAAAAAGCACACCTTAATAAGGCCTACTATGTGGCATCCTCTACGGTTCACCTTATACATAGTGGAAAAAATAAAGTTATCTTTAAGCCTAAGGTGCACCTCAAGCTTGTGGGTTGCCCATAGAGAATAGAAATATCATTTCCCCTCTCTCCCTATTTCATGTGATCATTTTCAAAAGGGGTTCAAAATTTTCAAGATGCAAAATCTGAGCTAGAGGCCGAACCAGTCGTCATCAATTGAGAATGTTCTTTCCTGGTAGTTGGACACTCACACCAACTACACTGCTTTTACAAGAAGAGATGCACCCATATACCTTCGAAAAGACAATTAATTTAAGAGCAATTTATCACGCTTACTTGTAGCTCAAGTTTGACCTAATTTTGATAAACTATCAAGATGCAAAATCTTAGCAAGAAGTTGAACCCGTTGTGGACGAGGAAGAGACAAGCCGGATTGTGCACCCGCGGCTGTACAGAAGAAATCAATGGAGGATGGATGGTGATAGCCAGCAAAGGAGAGAGAAAACGCAACTTGCTTTGCGTGCATATACTCCTACTAGTAGTAGGTCCATACATTTTCTACTATTGGAGTGTACCATGTACCTCGTGTCAGCAGCCCATCATAGCTTTGCTCTAACATCGCACCGCCTTCAAGTCCTCTTCTACACTGATCTTGCGCTGCTTTTTTGTTTTTTTGAAAGTTTCGTGCTGCCTCCCTCCTGTTCTCTACTTGTGTAGCTCATGTTTGACTAAATTTCGTTAATTTTCAAGATGCAAAATCTTACTCCCTCCGATTTAAATTAATGACTCAGATTTGTCTACATTCGGATGTATCTAGACATATTTTAGTAGTAGATACATCCGAATCTAGAAAACCTTGAGTCAATTAATTTGGATCGGGTGGAGTATGAAAATGTTAAACCTGTTGTCCAAACTCTCGGTGGTTTGAGGTTTGTGCATACTAGCGTTGATCGTGCTAAAGTAGAATCTTTCTAGATGCTAAGAATGGATAAGAAGATCCAGCGGTTGGCAATGTTTGGAATTGCTAGTCTTGATCCAACGGTCAATGTTCAAAGTTAATCCGTACACTATGTAGTGGTTTATTGTATTGTAAGAGATAAGACACGATAGAGAGAAGATAAGAAGTATTGCGAATGGTCTATCAAATGGTAGGTCTCGTAGGAGAGAGGTTCTTGAGAGTTAACATGGTTGGTGGAAGAACCAGTTACATCAAGGACTTCATAAAAATGAAAATTGCGTCCAAGTCAACACATTTATTATAACAAGGACCCTGAAAACTGAGCAATGGAGTTCGTGTTTTGAGGTTTCCGCATACTAGGGCTTCATCGTGGTAAAGTAGAATTTTTCTAGATGCTAAAAATGGAAAAGAAGATCCAGCGGTTGGCAATGTTTGGATTTGCTAGTCTTGATCCAACGGTCAATGGTCAAAGTTAATCCGTACACTATGTAGTGGTTTATTGTATTGTAAGAGATAAGACATGATAAAGAGAAGAGAAGAAGTACTGCGAATGACTTATGAAATGGTAGGTCTCGTAGGAGAGAGGTGCTAGAGAGTTAACATGGTCGGTGGAAGAACAAGTTACATCAAGGACTTCATAAAAATGAAAATTGCGTCCAAGTACACGCATTTATTATAACAAGGACACTAAAGGCTGAGCAATGGAGTTTGTGTTTTGAGGTTTGCGTGTACTAGCGTTCATCGTGCTAAAGTAGAATCTTTCTAGATGCTAAGAATGGAAAAGAAGATCCAGCGGTTGGCAATGTTTGGAATTGCTAGTTTTTATCCAACGGTCAATGTTCAAAGTTAATTCGTACACTATGTAGTGGTTTATTGTATTGTAAGAGATAAGACATGATAAAGAGAAGATAAGAAGTACTCGAATGGCCTACCAAATGGTAGGTGACGAGGGTTTAACTCATCAATGCCCATTGTTATGGACTTGGGTTTTGGAGAAGGAGGGAGCGCTGGAGACATCTATCGGCTAGCAAACAAGCACACAGGGGACAAAGGATTTACCAAGGTTCAGGCCTCGTAGAAGTCCGTACTCCTGCTTGTCTGCTCGTGGAATTATTGAGGGAGTCGAAAGTTACAACGGTGCGCAGATGCAATCTGGCGAGGGTTTGTGGAAGCTAGGGTTGCGTGTGTCCTCCTCGCCGCCCCCTCCGTGCCCTTATATAGATAGGCTAGGTCTCGGGTAGCAGGTCGAGTCGGTTACAAGTTAGGGTTTTCCCCTTTCAAACTTTCTATCTTCAGCTTTCTCTTGATCGTCAAGCAATCGAGAGTCCGCAGGTTACTCCAGTCCTTTTATCTGGGCCTTGGCGACACCGTGGGCCTATACGTATTTGGACCGTATATACCAAGTTCGAGTACCTGCAGGGTATACCCATGTCAGTAGCCCTCGAGTGTCCAGTGGAATCGCAGATTCGACTGGAGACTTTTTTGAAGTCTTCGAGTGCCTGAATGAGCACATTTTCGACTGCCTTTATTTATGTCATAGGGATTGTTGATATACGTGCCTGATATAACCGAAGTATCGGTATTAGTAAACCACCTTAGGGTGAAACAACACAATCTACTCAAATTCGAGTCCCCGGACTCGAATCCGGAAAAGTGCTGGTGTAATTCGACTCAGGCCGCGGAGGTCTTACATGAGTCAAATTCCAGTTGTATGGGTGTGAGCACTTGACGCGTCCGTCAAGGCATGTTCATCGTGCCTGTAGGCACGGATATGTTTCTGGTAGTGCGCAGTTAAATGCATTGCCAGGCCTTATTCAGGTCTTACCTTCATGCCGTAGGCGCAGCATCCGAATTTTATCATCGCGGAGACGATTCGGGCGTCCCAGGAGACGTAGTCTCTTTGTAGGGAAAATTTGTGAGGCGGTGTCGCCAAAGGTTGCGAGTGCGGATGTCATCAATATACAATTTTCGTACAAATAAATCATAGGGTGCACGACCAGCGCTCCCTATGGGAGTAGCCCTCGAGTGCCTGGTTGAGTCGAAGACTCAGGCAGGGACTAAAAAACTTTTGCGACTGCTATCGTCTTTTTGCTTACTTGTTTCAGTCGATGACTCAGGCAGGAACTAAAAACTTTTGTGACTGCTGTCATCTTTTTGCTTACTTGTTTCAGTTGAATTTGTTTCCGGCGCTCCCTATGGGAGTAACCCATGTCCATAATCGAACTGTGCTTCGAGTGGTTGGGTTTGCTTTTGTGATTGTCCATGTTCCTGCAACAAGAAAAAGAAGAGTCGTAGGGTGCGCGGCCAGTGCTCCCTAAGGAGGAGCCCCCGAGTGCTTGGTGGAGTCGAAGACTCCAGCAAGGACTAAAAATAGTCGGAAGTTTTCCACTGCATAGCCTTGGTGACGTCAGTGCTGACGCTTGTATGACCTTAGTTGCCCGCGTGGCCAGTTTGTGGGACATAATGACGGTGGGTCCCACTTTCTGACTTTGATTTGACTAGGCGTACGTAATCTTATTTTTAACTGCGCCTCCTCGATTTCCGCGCGTAATGGTAGAAGTGGGGGGACGGTTCGCGCTTCCTCTTCTCCACGTGTCCAACGCGATGCGTGCCACGCGTCCAATAGGGTTTTTGTCAGCCGTTGTATTGCATCTCCCAGGGGTTAAGTAGCGATGCTGCGGCGGTAATTTCCCATCTGCGCTCTTTCTTCCTTGCTGCCATCGCCATTGCAGCTGCTTTTCTGCTTTCCCCTGCGCCCATCTTCTCCATGACGCTGGACCAGCTCCGTTCGTTTCTTAGCTACTTCCTTCGCTCACATTGCTGCCACGCAATGGGGAAGAAGAAGGGAGGCGCTGCCGCTAATTCCGCGGCCACTGTCGCCACGACCGAAGAAGAAAGGTGGCTCCGCTGCTGCGGGCACCAGCACCACCGCCGGCGGGAAGAAGAAAGTCGCGGGCACCCGCGTGACAAATGGTGCATGGCGTCCTTCCATCATCAAGGCATCGGATCTCCGTCTTCTTCGCCAAGATGGAGTGATCTCCGCAGCAGTCGCCGATGCGCGCGTCCCTAGCGGTGAGACCATTCCTGCTCCTCCTGCTGGTTTTCGAGTGATGTTTCTTGCATTCATCATTCGCGGTCTTTCCTTGCCTCTTCACCCCTTTCTTAGGGGTCTTCTTTGTTTCTATGGGCTCCAGCTCCATCAGCTGTCCCCAAATTCGCTCCTCCACATCACTTGTTTCATCACTCTCTATGAGTGTTGGCTCGGAATCGAGCCACACTTTGGTCTTTTCAAGCGCATCTTTAAGTTAAAGCGTCAGTCCACATCTGGCTCTTTATTTTATGATGTAGGTGGTTGCAGAATCCATGTCGACCCATCCGCCACCTACTTCGACATCAAGCTTACCAAGTCCGTCCAGGGATGGAGGGAAAAATGGTTCTATATTCGCGACCAGAAGGCCAAGGACGAGCACTTTGGACTCGCGCCTTTCAATCCCGCGAGTCCCTGCAAGAAGATGCGTTCTTGGAAGAACGTGATCATGCCTTCCGAACTCGTGGAGACAGACGTGCTATATCAACGTGTCTGCGACCTCGAGAGTCGCGTAGGCGCAGAAGAGGGAGGCTGCGCCCTTGTCAGGACTTGGCTGCGTCGTCGCGTCCAGCCTCTCTAGGCCAGGGTCCATCCCATGTTTCAATGGGATGGCGATGATGATGACACTCGCGTGTCTGCTGATGGCATGTCCGCGAGTGAGGTAGATAAGAGGGTGCGACTTGTCACGAAGTACACTGTCAAGGATGTGCTTCTGAACGAGACAGTCGTTCCTCCTTTCGATGCTTCGAATCCTCCTCCTGAGGTACAATTGTGCTACGCAGTAGCTTATTTTCGCGATTGCGTTTTCTGTTGCTTACCTGTTATGTTTGCTGATCTGTACTATTTTTATGCAGGAGTGGGCGGTGTCGCCTTGTATGCCTCCCCTCCCTGAGGGGATTATTCCTCGTGAAGCTTTGGAAGAGGACGAGTCTAAGTCGACTATCCCTTCTGATGTTGAAGAGGAAGCCCCCGAGTCCGAGAGCCCGGATACTCGCAAGCGTTTGCGTAGCAGGGACTCCGACGCGTCGACTCCTTCAACTCTAGGAGGCGGTGTTGGCCTAGTCGTAATTCCAGCTGTTCCTGTGAGGGCTGTGGCACCATCTTCTCGCAAGAAGATGCGATTGCCCAAGGAGTCTTTGTTAGAATCAGCGGCTGCCACGTTTGATCTTGACAACTTTAACTGGTAAGTTTGCTGGGTTATTCATTCTTTTCTGTTTTCTTCTTGTTGGTTTTTGCTCTAGAGTTTGCCCTTTTCTCAATGTGGACTTTATCTTGTAGTCAAGAGGCGTCTTCATCTTCTGGCGACGTCGAGTTTTTGAAGGAATCGGGAGTCGCGACTTCAAGGGACAAGGTAGAGGTCGAGCGCGCTCCTTCTCCTCCGGCGGCGGCCCACTCCGGGCACAATTCTTCGAGCTCTCCTCACGTAGGGGAGCATCGAGTAGTTGCTCGGATGACGGTTCAGCAAACTTCTTCGGAGTCGCTGGAGGACCATGTAAGTATATCTTTCCTTCTTTTTTAATGTGGTAGTCAACGCCTTCTGCTGCCCTCTGCTGACTCCTTGTTTTGTGCGACAACTCCTTGTAAAGGAAGCCGCACAGGTGGCGGAGCAGGTGATGGTGATGGGTCGCCAGCATGCGATGCTGGAGACGCGCCACCGCGTGGTCGAGAGTGAGTGCTCTATACTTATTCTTTTCGTCTTCTCTCTATTTTGGTATAATCGACTGACAGCCAATTATTGACTGCCATGTAGCAGGGCATAACGCTTTACTGCGCGATGTCGCCACGTTGGAGAAGACACTAGCCGCAGCTGTGAAGGGGCGCGACGAGGCAATCGCGGCTCGTGATGATGCCCGAAATCACGAAGAGGATCTGCGCGCCTCCTTTGCAGCCAGGGAGAAGTTGTTCGAAGAACAACTATTCTCAGACGCCAAGGCCCTCTCAGGTACCTTTACCGGTAGATATTTTATTGTTGTTCTTCTCTGCATCTGGAGTTTCGGTGACACTAGAAGTTTGATCCATGTGTGAATTTTGTGTAGATGCTGGCGACTTGAGTTTTGATCCGCAAGCCTTTGTCGTGATGACGCTCTGGCGGGCGCGGTGTCTGCGGTCGAGGATCGTAGCGCCGCTGTCCAAAATACGTTGTCCAAGGCCAAGGTTACCCTGAGTCGCCTCCGGGAGGAGTTGATGCCGAAGGCGGAGCTGGTCAATAATGTGGAAGAGCTGGTGGAGTCGCTCGCTAGGGGTGTGCCTGCCACGTACAAGAACTCCCTCCGCGCAGCTGGCGCGACCCATGTCACTTACCATGGTGCAAGCCCACGGAGTCGCAGTAGATCCTTCTGCGGTGTCGAAGACGATGCCTATTGGTGTGGATGGTTAGCAGGTAGTATTCGCTCCCTTTGCGACTGCATGTGCCAAATATGGCCATTCCTTTATAAATACTGTTGCCAAGTATTCGGAGGAGCTCAATCGTGCGAAGAAGGCGGCGAAAGCTTCAGCCTCAGGGGCTAGCGGAAAGTCGGTGGCATCTGATACTGCCACGGACTTGATGAAGCCCCCACGTTCACCGAAGTCGAAGAAGCCAGCTGCTTCGTAGTTAGTTTCTTGTAATAGTTGATGAATTGCCCTTTTGATTGGAGAACATGCCTGTTGGCTAGTTTGTTTGTGGATACATTATGCTGATCCTGAATGCATATGTTACTTTTGTCTTTTGAGTTGGTCGCCTTATTTGCCTCTGGCTTGATTTTTGGTAGGGTACATCAAGTGGTCTTGTGGGGGGAACCCCGGACTTGCCATCTCTTGAGGATACAATGGCACCACCACGCTCCAGGGTAGAGGAGTTGTCCTTGCTTTCGCGACTTCATGATCGCGTTAAGCAACTGGAGCGTGAGTTTCCCGTGATCCGCGGTAGCGCGGACGTGTGGAAGTCAAAAGCTGAAAAAGCCGCCGCCCGCGAGCAATATCTGCTTGGTGAGGTGACATAGCTGGGCGACCAGTTTAAGTGTTAGTTTGCTCATCCTCGTCTTTTCCTTTGTAGTTAATCGCGATGGTACGTTGTACTCATGCTGTTGATGCTGCTTCGTGTAGTTGTTAGCGCACGCCATCCGCGGGAGGAGAGGGATAGGATTGCCATCCGCCTTCATGATCTCACCCAGGAGCAACTTCAGGAGAGTGGATACTTCTGGGTAGATCATGATCGTGCGACTCAATTGGCAACCCTGCAGGATCGCGCCTCGCGAGTGCTGCTCTTTCTGAAGAAGTCGCAGTCGTGTTTGAAGAACATCTATCGGGCGATGTTCCCGCTGGATGATACTCCATCAAGCCTGCTGGCTCTCCTGACCAAATTTCAAGATATGTTCGCGGTTCGCGAGTGCGTGAGGCAGCAGTTGGTGGCTGGTGCCAAGGCTGCCCTCTCCATGGTGCGTTTGCAAAGGCCTGATGTGGATGTCGCCGCCATTGCCTCTGGGCCACCGGTGCCACCAGCAGGATCTTCCTGGAACATGGTGCCGCACTATCAGGCGGTGGACCATCCAGCCGAGGAGGTTGTCGACTTCTTCGAGGAACAGACTAATGTTCTTCTGTTGCAAGGGTAGCCAAATATGTATCCTGCGCATAAGTGTGCTAGTGTTGTAAAGCTCATATATATTTGTAGATAATTTACTGTTGAATGTGTACAAATAGCTTTATAAGCGTGGGGTGCGTCGCACTTATGCGAGTCCTTTTCGTTAGCATGGCCATCTTTGTATCTCGTTCCCTTGTCAACCTATCAGGTGCGTTGCACCTGGGTTGATTTTGTGTTAAGGGGTTCGATTGATGTGCCAGCTACTCAGGATGTCACGTTTGGTTTTCGAAGAACATATGTGTATAGGGTGGCGTAGCCCCCGAGTATGAAAATTGACAAAGTAAAGGAGGGTACAGAGTTTCGGGGCACTTAGCTTTATTTATTCGGAGAATAGTACGAGGTACAATGTGCGGCTAAGTAGCCTTGGCTGAATAACCTTATTTGCGATGTAAAAGTAAAGAAAGAACGACAAAGGGTAGAAGCGTCGCAGTTGTGTGACGTTCCAAGGGTTGGAGTGTGCGACTCCTGTCTCTAAATCTTGAAGGCGATAGGCGCCACCTAGGATTACTTCTGTAATCACGTACGGTCCTTCCCAGGGGGATTCGAGCTTGAGATGCCCCGCTTGATCGCGGGACCAGGTCACCTTGACGAAGGATGCGGGCGAAGCCTTCTCGTGGTAGTTGTGCGAGTTCTGCTGGTAGATCGTGGATCTTGCTACGGCGATTTCTCTTGCCTCGTCGAGGAGATCGTGAGTCTTGAGTCAAGAGATGACTCTTGTTACGCTGTAGCGACTACATGACGCCTTGTATCGCGTAGTACGACGCTTCTGCTCCGTGCACCATAAAAAATGGTGTGTAGCCCGTGGCGCTGTTTGGGGTTGTTCGTAGACTCCAGAGTACGGATTGGAGCTCATCTAGCCAGCAACCTGCGGCTTGCTCGAGTGGTCGAAGGAGTCGCTTCTTGATGCCGCTGCAGACGAGCCCGGTTGCTTTTCCACTGACCGTTGGTGCGTGGATGCTGTGACGAGCATGGTGATGTTGATCCCCAGGTTTCCGTAGAATTCTTGGAACTCCTTGGATGTGAAGTTCGTCCCGTTGTCAGTGATGATGTTGTGCGGCACGCCGAAGTGGTAGACAATGGATTCGAAGAACTTGACCGCGCTGTTCCCTGATTGCTTGGTCACTAGCATGTCCTCGATCCATTTGGTGAACTTGTCGACTGTGACCAAGAGGTAGAGGTAGCCTCCTTGTGAGGACCTTGGGAGCTTGCCCACCATGTCAAGCCTTCATTGTGCGAAGGGCCAGGCCAATGGAATGGGTCGTAGTTCTGCGCCTAGTGTGTGTGGCTTGTCCGTGAATCGCTGACAAGCGTTGCACTTTTGGACTATATCCTTGGCGTCGCGCATGGCCGTGGGCCAGTAAAATCCAGCTCGTAGAGCTTTGGCAACGAGAGCGCGAATGCCGGCGTGGTGCCCGCAGGTCCCTTCATGGATGTCGAGGAGGACTGCTCTTCCATCGGCTAGGGAGACACATCGTTGTAACACGCCTGTGATGCTGCGTTTATACAGTTCGTCGTTGATAACGGCGAATGCCTTGGAGCATCGCACGATGTGTCGTGCGTCTGTCGGGTCGTCCGATAAGCGCTTGCGGAGGAGGTACATAATGTACGGCTGCGTCCAGGATTGTTCGATCATCATGACGCTCATTGGTCCCTCGAGTCCTGTGTCGAGCTCCAAATCATCGAATGTCATTGGCTCATTGGGTGGTGTAGCCCCCGAGTCCGTTGCTGCGCTTGTTTTCTTCTCTGCGGCCTTTGGCTTGATGGAGCATTCGCATATGCGCTCGAGAAATACCCCAGGTGGTATGGGTGCACAGGTGGAGCCTATGTTGGCGAGTGCGTCCGCCTCCTCATTGCTTTCGCGACCTATGTGTCGCAACTCACAACCATCAAAGTCTCCTTCAAGTGTGTCGTAGAGGTCGCGGTATGCGATCATATTGTCGTTCAGTGAGTCGCACTCGTGCATTGTTTGGTTGACGACCAGCTTGGAGTCGCCATATATGATTAGCCTCTTTGCGCCGCAGGCTTTTGCCATCCTCATCCCGTGCAATAGGGCCTCGTATTCAGCCTCGTTGTTTGAGGCTATGAACTGCATTCGCAGGATGTATTTCAGCTTGTCCCCTTGAGGTGATGTCAGTATGACACCTTCTCCTGCTCCATCTTTCCTCTTGGACCCATCAAAGTGCATTGTCCAGAGGTAGGACATATCTGGCTTGTCCGGGAGTTGGTTTTCCATCCAATGCACGAGGAAGTCAGGGAGAACTTGCGACTTGATTGCGTCGCGCTTTTCGTATGTGATGTCTCGTGGAGACAGTTCGATTCCCCAAAGCACGACTCGCCCCGTGGCGTCGGGGTTATTGAGGATATGTCCCAATGGGGCGTCGTTGACTACCATGATTGGGTGTTCCTAGAAGTAATGGCGCAGTCGTCGGACGGTCATAAAGACGCCGTACGCCAACTTCTGGTAGTGCGGGTACCGATGTTTTGTTGGCGTGAGGACCTCGCTGAGGTAGTATACCGGGCGTTGCACGCCGTGGACCTTGTTTTCCTTGACCCACTCGACAACGAGAACTGTGCTAACCACTTGGTTGGTAGCGGAGATGTACAGCAGCAGTGGTTCCCTTTCTCGTGGAGTCACCAATACTGGCGAGGTGGATAGCAGGCGCTTGAGGTCTTCTAATGCTTCTTGCGCTTCATTGGTCCACTCAATTTTGTCAGCTTTGCGGAGGAGCTGATAGAAGGGCATCGCCTTTTCTCCCATTCGACTGATAAATCGACTGAGGGCCGCGATTCGTCCGGCTAGTTGCTGAACGCCTCTTATGTTCTTTGGCTTCTCCATGGCCAGTATGGCCTTTATCTTTTGTGGGTTTGCCTCAATCCCTCTCGCGGAGATGAGATACCCGAGCAGCTGCCCAGATGGTACGCCGAAGGCGCATTTGTCCGGATTGAGCTTTATCCGGTAGCGATCGAGATTGGAGAAAGTTTCATGCAAGTCGTTGATTAGAGAGGCTTCTTCCTTGGTTTTGATTACTATGTCGTCGACATAGACTTGGATGTTGCGGCCTAGTTGCTCCTTGACGCAAGCCTGCATGCACCGCTGGTATGTTGCTCCCGCATTTTTTAGCCCAAAGGGCATTGTGTTGTAGCAGAACACACCGAAGGGCGTTGTAAACGCGGTCTTCTCCTGATCTTCCTCCTTCATTCGAATTTGGTTATAGCCTGAGTAGGCGTCGAGGAAGCAGAGGTGCTCGCATCCAGCGGTGGAGTCGATGATTTGATCGATCCGTGGTAGCGGGAAGTGATCTTTTGGGCAGTGCTTGTTTAAAGAAGTGAAGTCCACGCACATCCGTGTCCTTTTTTGGTACCAGCACCGTATTGGCGAGCCAAGTGCTTTCCTTGATCTCGCGTATGAACTTGGCCTCGAGGAGTCTATTGATGTCAATCCATTTGTGCTTGTGGCTCGAACGATCGCTTTGATTGGTCTTGCGTCGGGGTTGACGTTGAGTGCATGCTCGACGAATTCCCTGGGAACTCCTGGCATGTCCGCAGGACACCAGGAGAAAATTTCCCAGTGCTCACGGAGGAATTCGGCGAGCACGAATTCCTATGCGGGACTCAAGTTATTGGCGATGAGGGCCGTTTTAGCGGGATCTGATGGATGGACCTGCACCTTCTTTGTGTGCACAGATGAGTCGAAGGAGAGGTCAGGTGAGCTTGGCCTACTCAGGGGGGCAGACTGTTCTCTGTTGTTTCTTTCAATCATGCGAGCTCCTCCTGCATGCCGAAGGACTGGGAGATTCTGTTGAATTCCATGCCATGGCTGTCGGATTACTCGAAGCTCCTTGATCGTAATGGCGCCCGTTGGGACTGGCATTTTCATCTGAGGTAGGCGTAGTGGGGTACCGCCATGAACCTAGCGAACGCGATGCGTCCGAGGATGCAGTGGTATTGTGAGGGCCAGTCGACGACCTCAAAGTCGATGCACTCACGCCGGAAGTTCCTTCGCGTGCCGAATATGACGTCGAGGTTAATTTTGCCCAGGGGTATACGCCTTTCCCTAGGACGATGCCGTGGAACGTTGTGTCCGATGCCTCCAAGCAGGTTAGAGGGATCCTCATTGCTCGCAAGGTACTCGCGAATATGAGGTTGATGCCGCTTCCGCCATCCATGAAGATGCGACTCATGTCGAAGCCTCCAATTTGCGCCTTGAGTACGAGGGAGCAATGACCTGGGCGAGGTACTTGAGGCGGGTGGTCGCGTTTGTCGAAGGTAATGCACGACTCACTGCCACTAAGGTACTCAGTGGTGGATGGTGGTGAGTGCGTGGCCAAGTTGACTTGGCGAGTGATGGCCTTTTGCACCCTATTGGAGGGGCGCCCCTTTTGGATCATCATGGTACCCATGGCCCGTGGGTAAGGTTCGCCTCCGTGGTGCTGGTCCAGTGCAGCTCCGTTCGGGGGTGGCCCAGGTGGTGGTGGTGGTGCGCCATGTGCCACGGCGCCTGGAGCGGCTCCGTAGCCTCTTTCGACTGAATTGCGGTTCATCCGAACCAATCCCTCATGTAGCTTGAGGAACTCGCGGCAGTCCTTGAGGAGGTGGCTGGACTTTCTCTTGCCATCATGCTTGTCGATGTAGAAGTGTACCGTGCATGGCCCGGACAGTTTGTCCTCAATGGAGGTCGCGGGTGCTTCATCGCGAGTGCGGCGTTGCCACACCTGCGTGGTTTTCCTGGAGTCGTGGTATCCGCCGCTGCAGTATCCGCTGTTGCGGTTATCGTCACGTCTATCGGCGTAGCCGGCTGCGACCATGTTGACGTCATCGTGATCGTCGTAGACACGCATGCGACGCTTGCTCCGGCGGTCGCGTCTTTGTTCGAGTTCTGCCTCCTCGTCAGAGTGAACACGATTCTTCACCGAATCTTCTCCATCGGCCCACCGATTCGTGACCTCCATCAGGTGGTCGATGGTCTGGGGCTTTGAGCGGCCTAGCTCCTCCCTGAGTTCCATGCGGCGGACACCACCGTTGAATGCATCAATCGCGCGGTCTTCCGAGATGTTCTCCACGGAGTTCTTGATGATGGACCACCTTTGGATGTAAGAGCGCAGCGATTCGCCAGATCTTTGCTGGCAGCATCTCAGTTCTTCGATTGAGGCAGGGCGTTTGTACGTGCCCTTAAAGTTGCGCATGAAGCTGTAGACCAGCTCATCCCAGCTGCGAATGGATCCGTGTGGGAGGTTATTGAGCCATGCCCGGGCGGCGCCCTGCAGCTGTAGCTGCAAGCATTGCATGGCAGTACTTTGACTGCCTCCATGTAGCCTGACGGAGGAGATGTGATCCTCCAGCCAGATCTTGGGGTCCTGCAGACCGTCAAATTTTGGGTTCTCCGATGGGAGTTTGACCCCTTTAGGCATTCGCTTTTGCCTGATGGATCTGCTGAAGCATCTGGCGCCATAGAGCTCCCCATCTTCTTCTTCCGAGTCAGTCGACCAAGCATGTCGTGCCCTTGACTTGTCGATCTTGTGTTGCGTGAGTTCATCGCGTGCATCGTAGTCGCGATCGTGTCGCCGTGAGTGGCGGCGCCGAGACAGGTCGTGGTTATCATCGCTGGACGAGAGCGAGGAGTAGCGCTTTGCTAAAGCTTTGCCCTTTTTCGGGTCTGGTACTGGTTCCTTGTCGAGGGCGGCCTCGATTAGCCCCAGGCCCACGATCGTAGATTGGTGCATGGCCATTCGGGGATCTCCAGCTGGTGGCTGGTTATTGAGAAGGTACATGGTGGCCGCTGTCACCGCGGCCTGCGGTGTCCTGGGAACCACATTGCCTCTCGTGTCGACTGTCATAGAGCCGAAGTCGAGGACCTTCGCGGCGTCTATGCGTTCTTGTTCGGTGACGTGAGCCATCCGCGATTGCCTTTTCCTGGCGAGGTGCTCGTTGCCTCTTGAGGAGGATCCTCCGTAGGAGGAGAGCCCAGCGTGACGGAGGCTTGACTCGTCCGCTGCCTTTTTACGCGCCTCAAGTTGCGCGATTGCTTGTTTTTGGCGCTTGAATTCCTCTTTTAGGAGCCAGTGGTAGCCCATCAGTAGTTCCTGCGGGGACCCGACGGTTAGAGGTGCACCTCGTAGGGCTTCACGGCAGCGTTCCCACTCTTGCTCGTTGAGCCTGATCACGACGCGTTCGCCGGTTTGCTCGTTGATTATGCTAGGAGGTTCGACTGCTCCTCAGTTGCCACCATTACCGCCGTTGCCGACGTTGGGCGGGTCGGTGTCGTTGCCGGTGTAACCACCGTTGCCGCGATTGGGTGGATCGGTGCCGTTGCCGGTGTTGCCACTGTTACCGCGGTTGGCGGAGGTGTCGCCCGCGTTGATGACGACGCATATGAAGTGATTTGGGAAGCTGTTGCTTCCACAACTTTCAGATCCGAAACCGTAGGTTCCATCTTTAGTGGCCAGATCGCTTAGATCGGAGTCGCGACTGCTGTCGCTGACCATGTTCCCAGCTGCCGCCGGAGCATTGAGCTTACTGAGGGTGCCGATCGATGGAGGGAACCATGATGCTGGGGCAATCGCCGGTGCCGTCGGCTGATCAGGCATGCGAAGCGTGCCCATCTGACCAACTTGGAGGCGGAAGCTCCCAATCACTAGGCTGATTCCGTCGCCCACAGACTCGAAGGCCGGGCGAGTAGCCGGCGTGTGGACGGTGAAGTCGAAGGCGCCGAAAAGCTGGCGAATCTCCGCTGTTGTAGAGTTGTAGATCGCGTTTGATGGGGCCGAAGAAGCCGCAAGATCAGCACTCCCACATCCCACAGACGGCGCCAATTGATGAGGGTTTAACTCATCAATGCCCATTGTTATGGACTTGGGTTTGGGAGAAGGAGGGAGCGCTAGAGACATCTATCGGCTAGCAAACAAGCACAAAGTGGACAAAGGATTTACCCAGGTTCAGGCCTCGTAGAGGTCCCTACTCCTGCTTGTCTTCTCGTGGAATTATTGAGGGAGTCGAAAGTTACAACGGTGCACAGATGCAACCTGGCGAGGGTTTGTGGAAGCTAGGGTTGCGTGTGTCCTCCTCGCCGCCCCCTCCTAGCACTTATATAGATAGGCTAGGTCTCAGGTAGCAGGTCGAGTCGGTTACAAGTTAGGGTTTTCCCCTTTCAAACTTTCTATCTTCAGCTTTCTCTTGATCTTCAAGCAATCGAGAGTCCGCAGGTTACTCGAGTCCTTCTATCTGGGCCTTGGCGACACCGTGGGCCTATACATATTTGGACCGTATATACCAAGTTCGAGTACCTGCAGGGTATACCCATGTCAGTAGGTCTCGTAGGAGAGAGGTGCTTGAGATGAGTTAACATACTCGATGGAAGAACAAGTTACATAAAGGACTTCATAAAATTGAAAATTGCGTCCAAGTCCACACATTTATTATAACAAGGACCTTGAAAACTAAGCAATGGAGTTTGTGTTTTGAGGTTTGCGCATAATAGCGTTCATCGTGCTAAAGTAGAATCTTTCTAGCTGCTTAGAATGGAAAAGAAGATCCAGCGGTTGGCAATGTTTCGATTTGCTAGTCTTGATCCTACGGTCAATGTTCAAAGTTAATCCGTACACTAGGAAGTGGTTTATTGTATTGTAAGAGATAAGACACGACAAAGAGAAGATAAGAAGTACTGCAAATGGCCTACAAAATGGTAGGTCTCGTAGGAGAGAGGTGATTGAGATGAGTTAACACGATCGGTGTAAGTACAAGTTACATCCTGGACCTCATAAAAAATGAAAATTGCATCCAGGTCCATGCATTTATTTGCACAAGGACCCTGAAAACTGAGCAATGGAGTTTGTGTTTTTAGGTTTATGCATAGTAGCGTTCATCGTGCTAAAGTAGAATCTTTCTAGATGCTAAGAATGGAAAAGAAGATCAAGAGGTTGGCTATGTTTGGATTTGCTAGTCTTGATCCAACGGTCAATCTTCAAAGTTAATCCGCACACTATGTAGTGGTTTGTTGTATTGTAAGAGATAAGACACGATAAAGAGAATATAAGAAGTACTGCGAATGGCCTATCAAATGGTAGGTCTCGTAGGATAGAGCTGCTTGAGATGAGTTAACATGGTCGGTGGAAGAACAAGTTACATCAAGGACTTCATAAAAATGAAAATTGCGTCCAAGTCCACACATTTATTATAACAAGGACCTTGAAAACTAAGCAATGGAGTTTGTATTTTGAGGTTTACACATAATGGCGTCCATCGTGCTAATGTAGAATCTTTCTAGATGCTAAGAATGGAAAAGAAGATCCAGCGGTTGGAAATGTTTGGATTTGCTAGTCTTGATCCAACGGTCAATGTTCAAAGTTAATCCGTACACTATGAAGTGGTTTATTGTATTGTAAGAGATAAGACACGATAAAGAGAAGATAAGAAGTACTGTGAATGCCCTTTCAATTGGTAGGTCTAGTAGGAGAGAGGTGCTTGAGAGTTAACACAGTCGGTGGAAGTACAAGTTACATTAAGGACCTCATAAAGATGAAAATTGCGTCCAAGTCCACGCATTTATTGGAACAAAGACCCTGAAAACTGAGCAATGGAGTTTGTGTTTTGAGGTTTGCACATACTAGCATTCATCATGCTAAAGTACTCCCTCCGACCCAAATTAGTTGACTTAGTTTTATCTAGATTCGGACATATCTAACACTAAAACAAGTCTAGATACATTCTAATCTAGACAAATCTAAGTCAACTAATTTGGGTCGGAGGGAGTAGAATCTTTCTAGATGCTAAGAATGGAAAAGAATATCTAGCGTTTGGCAATGTTTGGATTTGGTAGACTTGATCCAACGATCAATGTTCAAAGTTAATCCATACACTATGCAGTGATTTATTGTATTATAAGAGATAAGACACGATAAAGAGAAGATAAGAAGTACTGCGAATGGCCTACCAAATGGTAGGTCTCGTAGGAGAGAGGTGCTTGAGAGTTAACACGGTTAGTGGAAGTACACGTTACATCAAAGACCTCATAAAAATGAAAATTGCATCCAAGTCCAAGCATTTATTAGCACAAGGACCCTGAACACTGAGCAATGGAGTTTGTGTTTTTAGGTTTACGCATAGTAGCGTTGATCATGCTAAAGTAGAATCTTTCTAGATGCTAAGAATGGAAAATAAGATCAAGAGGTTGGCAATGTTTGGATTTGCTAGTCTTGATCCAACAGTCAATGTTCAAAGTGAATCCGTACACTATGAAGTGTTTATTGTATTGTAAGAGATAAGACACGATAAAGAGAAGATAAGAAGTACTGTGAATGGCTATCAAATGGTAGGTCTCATAGGAGAGAGGTGCTTGAGAGTTAACACAGTCGGTGAAGTACAAGTTACATCAAGGACCACATAAAAATGAAAATTGCACCCAAGTCCATGCATTTATTAGCACAGGGACCCTGAAAACTGAGCAATGGAGTTTGTGTTTTTAGGTTTGCGCTTAGTAGCGTTCATCGTGCTAAAGTAGAATCTTTCTAGATGCTAAGAATGAAAAAGAAGATCAAGAGGTTGGCAATGTTTTGATTTGCTAGTCTTGATCCAATGGTCAATGTTCAGAGTTAATCCGTACACTATGCATTGGTTTATTGTATTGTAAGAGATAAGACACGAAAAATAGAGGATAAGAAGTACTACGAATGGCCTATCAAATGGTAGGTCTCGTAGGAGAGAGGTTCTTGAGAGTTAATACGGCCAGTGGAATGACAAGTTACATCAAGGACCTCATAAAATGTAAATTGCATCGAAGTCCATGCATTTATTAGAACAAGGACCCTGAAAACTAAGCAATGGAGTTTGTGTTTTTAGGTTTACGCATAGTAGCGTTCATCGTGCTAAAGTAGAATCTTTCTAGATGCTAAGAATGGAAAAGAAGATCAAGAGGTTGTCAATGTTTTGATTTGCTAGTCTTGATCCAACGGTCAATGTTCAAAGTTAATCCATACACTATGTAGTGGTTTATTGTATTGTAAGAGATAAGACAAGATAAAGAGAAGATAAGAAGTACTGCGAATGGCTATCAAATGGTAGGTCTCGTAAGAGAGAGGTGCTTGAGAGTTAACACGGTCGGTGGAAGTACAAGTTACATCAAGGACCTCATAAAAATGAAAATTGCATCCAAGTCCATGCATTTATTAGCACAGGGACCCTAAAAACTGAGCAATGGAGTTTGTGTTTTTAGGTTTGCGCATACTAGGGTTCATCGTGCTAAAGTAAAATCTTTCTCGATGCTAAGAATGGAAGAGAAGATCAAGAGGTTGGTAATGTTTGGATTTGCTAGTCTTGATCCAACGGCCAATGTTGAAAGTTAATCCGTACACTATGTAGTGGTTTATTGTATTGTATTGTATTGTATTGCAAGAGATAAGACACAATAAAGAGAAGATAAGAAGTATAGTACTATGAATGGATGATCTTTTGAATAACCTTCCCTCTTGATGTTTGGGAAGCAAGTGAAAATTTCGAAAACCGGAAAACTTTGAATTTTTATGCCACCAAGGACCAAAGTGGTTTCCTTCCTATGTAATCCTCGTCCCTACTCCACACCAACACGCGGCTACTGAACACGCTAGAGACATAGAGCCGCCGTACCAAGGCACACGTGGGCAGCTCCACGCTGTGGACGAGGGGAGAGAGATCAGCTGGACCGGTGTGCGAGGGGAAAGGGGAGGAGAGATGGAGCATAGGGAAGGAGAGAGAAAACACACAATTTGTTTTGCGTGCATAGGTCCTGAAATTTACTACTTGTAGAGTGGCCGCAGGAGTACCTTGTGTCAGAAACCCATCATAACTTTGCTCTAACAGGGAACTGCCTTCAACTTCTCTTCACCGCTGCCCTCTTCCCCTACCAATGTTTTATTCTCTCAGCATGTACAGCGCGTGGACAGAGGTGACCATATGTCGAAGCAAAGAAATATACTACTCCCGCATTGTGTAAAAAAGCACACCTTGATATGGCCTACTACCCATTCAAAACAAATATGGCCTACTATGTGGCATCCACTAAGGTTCACCTTATACATAGTGGAAAAAAATAAAGTTATCTTTAAGCCTAAGGTGCACCTCAAGCTTGTGGGTTGCCCATAGAGAATAGAAATATCATTTCCCCTCTCTCCCTATTTCATGTGATCGTTTTCAAAAGGGGTTCAAAAATTTCAAGATGCAAAATCTTAGCTAGAGGCCGAACCAGTCGCCATCAATTGAGAATGTTCTTTCCTGGTAGTTGGACACTCACACCGACTACACTTCTTTTACAAGAAGAGATGCACCCATATACCTTCGAAAAGACAATTAATTTAAGAGCAATCTATCACGCTTACTTTTAGCTCAAATTTGACCTAATTTTGATAAACTGTCAAGATGTAAAATCTTAGCAAGAAGTTGAACCTATTGTGGACGAGGAAGAGACAAGCCGGACTGTGCACCCGTGGCTGCAGAGAAGAAATTGCTGGAGGATAGATGGAGAGAGCCAGCGAAGGAGAGAGAAAATGCAACTTGTTTTGCATGCATATACTCCTACTAGTAGTAGGTCCATACATTTACTACTATTGGAGTGTACCCTGTACCTCGTGTCAGCATCCCATCATAGCTTTGCTCTGAAATCGCACTGCCTTCAAGTCCTCTTCTGCGCTAATCTTGTGCTGCTTTTCTTTGAAAGTCTCGTGCTGCCTCCCTCCTATTCTCTACTTGTGTAGCAGAGATGGCTAGGAAGTTTTAAAATTTGCAAAACATGCGAATACCGAGAATGTTCTTTCCTGAAAGTTGGCAAACTCACACTGACAACATCGTTTACTAGAAGAAGATGCACCCATCTACCTTCGAAAAAACAATTAATCCAAGAGCAATCTATCACACTAATTTGTAGCTCAAGTTTAACCTAATTTCGTTAACTTGTCAAGATGCAATTTCTTAGCAAGAAGTTGAACATGTTGTCAAAATTTCAGGACCTTTTATGTACTATATATATGCATGCAAAACAAATTATGTTTTATCTCTCCTTCTTCACTACCTCATCACCATCCACGCACACCCCTGCCGGCTAATCTCTCCCTCGTCCACAATGTGGCGCTGCCCACGTGCGTCGACCTACCTTGTCATTCCATTTCACACCCTACACAGAGGAAGCACCAAGCACATCCCCTGTCACGTTGGTTCGAAAGTGTGAGGAGCGTTTTTTGTGTGAAGCGAGTACAGTAGTTTGAAGGGTATGGCTCAGTTTTTCACTCAAGAAGGATCCACCTACTTTTCCTTGCTTAACTTTAGGGCCCTTTGTGCTAAATTTATGGACCTCTACATGTAATTTTATCTTTTTCGAGGTCTTCAATCTAAACCATACTCCCACCGATCGTGTAAAATTTTAACTACAACTAAGCACAATAGATAGTTTCCTCTTAAAATTTTCCAAAAAACTTTTGTAGCTAACCAGGAATTTAGTACATCGAAAACCACCAAAAAGTTTTTTCGAAAATTTTCCAAAGCAACCTCAATTTACTTATAGTTCAAACTTGACCTAATTTCAATAAATTGGCACATATTATCATTCAAGTCGACAGAGTTAGCTAGGAATTTTTAAAATTCTCAAAACATGGGAAAATCAAGAATGTTCTTTCCTGATAGTTGGAAACTCACACCGACGACATCGTTTAGTAAAAGAAGATGCACCCACCATCTACCTTCGAAAAGACAATTATTCCAAGAGCTATCTATCACGCTTACTTGTAGATAAAGTTTGACCTAATTTCAGTAAGTTGTCAATATGTAGAGTCTTAGTAATAAGTTGAACCTCTTACTATATATATACATGCAAAACAAGTTGTGTTTTCTCTCTCCTTCACACTGCTTCATCAACATCCACACACACCCCGACCGGCTGACCTCTCCATCGTCCACAACGTGGTGCTGCCCATGTGCATCGACCTGGTTTATCGTTCCATTTCACACCATACGAAGATGAAGCACCAAGCACACCCCAGCACGCTCGTTCGAAAGTGTGAGGAGCGTTTTTTTTGTGTGTGTGAAGAAAGTACACTAGTACGAAGGGTATATGGCTAAGTTGCTCTCTCGAGAAGGACCAAACTTCTTTTCCTTGCTTAACTTTAGAGCCCTTTATGCTAAATTTATGGACCTCTATGTAAAAAAATTTAGGTCTTCGATGAAAATCATACTTTCTCCCACCGTCCATATCAAATTTTAACTACTAGTAAGCACGATAAATAGATTCCTCTTAAAATGTCCCAACAAACATTTGAAGCTCTAACAAGGAATTCAGTACATCGAAAACCACCGAAAGATTTTTCATAAAACTTCCAAAGCAATCTATAATTTACTTATAGTTCAAATTTGACCTAATTTCGATAAATTGGCATAGAGTCTCATTCAAGTCAGCAGAGTTAGCTAGGAAGTTTTAAAATTAGCAAAACATGGGAAAATTGAGAATGTTCTTTCTTGATAGTTGGAAACTCACACCTAGAACATCATTTACTAAAAGAAGATGCACCCATCTACCTTCGACAAGACAACTAATCCAAGATCTATCTATCACACTTACTTCTATCTCAAGTTTGACCTAATATAATTTCGTTAAGTTGTCAAGATGTAGAATCTTAGCAAGAAGTTGAACCTATTGTCAAAATTTCGGGACCTTTACTATATATATGCACGCAAAACAAATTGTGTTTTCTCTCTCCTTTCCTGCCTCATCACCATCCACACACACCCTACTGGCCTGCTGATCTCTCCCTCGTCTACAATGTGGCGCTGCCCACGTGCGTCGACCTGCATTGTTGTTCCATTTCACACCCTGCAAAGAGGAAGCACCAAGAACACCCCTAGCATGCTGGTTCGAAAGTGTGAGGAGCATTTTGTGTGTTTATGTGAAGCAAATACAGTAGTACGAAGGGTATGGCTCAGTTTCTCGCTCAAGAAGGACCCGAGTGCTTTTCCTTGCTTAACTTTAGGGCCCTTTGTGCTAAGTTTATGGACATCTATGTAATTTTCTCTTTTTTGAGGTCTTCGATGTAAACCGTACTCCCACCGACCGTGTCAAATTTTAACTACCAGTAAGCACGATAGATAGATTGCTCTTAAAATTTTCCAAATACTTTTTAAGCTAACCAGGAATTCAGTAGTACATCGAAAGCTTTTTCTTAAAACCTCCCATCTTATAGACAAATTCTGCCACCATAGGTGATGCCCTAATACTAGTATGAAAATAGAAGTTGACGTGACGAGAAAGTACTGCGCTAGGAAGTGACATGTTTAATTTATTGCACAGGGGCGCATTTTACACGCATTCACGCTAGCCGGCGTCCTCGATGCAGCCGCTTCTTACAGCAGAAGAAAAGAAAAAACCTCTTTCAAAGAGCCATCCTATCTTCTCCATCTCCGTTTTGTTTATCCCCACTCCTCGACACCGCCTGGCCACATCTCTGGCGCGTGCTTCACACATTTTACTCCCCATCTGCATGCTGCATCACTCCCTCTAGGCCACTAGCCCTCTCCTCCAAAAACCACCAACAACTCTACATAGATCCACCCTCGCCCCAAATCCGTTCGGACGGGATGGCAGATTCGAGGTGCAACCCACTGATGGCGTGGAAGAGACTAAAGGCAAACTAAAATAAAGATGGAAGCAAGCAAACATGTAACATATCTAATTGCAAACGGTGTTTCAATGCTTAGAAACAAGGCCTAGGGATCATACTTTCGCTAGTGAACACTCTCATATAAATATCTTCTCTTCATGATACTACTCTGAACTACTCTTTGGTTGGACACTCTAATCCATGGTAGGGCTATAACAACACTCCTCAAAGTCTGCTTTCCCCATCTAGATAACCACACACTGTCACCTTGAGCTCTAGATGGTTCCAACAAACACCACAATTTCATAGAAACATCCAACTCCAAATATAACTCATAACAAGTAATTGTAATCTCTAGCCTAAGTGCCACCATGGTGTGCACGCTGTCACTTTCACACACATGGGGAGAGCAGATAAAAGCACTTGAGTAGCAAAGTAGATCTACTTGATTACAAAGCTCATGATCACAAGCTGATCATGTATAGAGAGAGAGATGAACACATAGCTACCGGTAGAACCCTTAGCCTCGAGGAAGAACTACTCCCTCATCATCATGGGAATCAGCAACGGCGATGGAGATGGTGGTGGAGATCGATGGAGATGGCTCCGGAGGCACTTCCCCATCCCGGCAGGGTGCCGGAATAGAGACTTTCTGTCCCCTGAATCTCCCCTTCGGTGGCGGCAGTGCTATGGAACTTTTCGTGGTTGGAGGCTAGATGATTTAGGGTTTTTGCATCGGGAGATTCTTATAGGCGAATAGGCGAGGTCGATTGCGGACAGGGGCACACCATGCCTGCGCGGCTAATAGGCTGCCCGCCAAGGGGTGTGGTGGTGTGGCCCCCACTTTGTCTCTCCTTCGGACTCCATGTGTCTTCCGGTAAAATATTGACTTTGGCTTTTGTCCCGTCCAATTCCGAGAATATTCATTTTCTGACTTTCCTGGAACCAAAAATAGCAGAAAACAGGCAACTGGCACTATGGCATCTTGTTAATAGGTTAGTCCAAGAAAGTGTATAAAAATACTCCAAAGTGTGGACAAAACATAAGAAAGTAGATTAAAACAAGCATGGAACATCAAAAATTATAGAGACGTTTGCAACGTATCACCCACGATACTGCAGCTGGAGCAAGGTCGGCGATGACGTCTTGAACGAAATCACTATGCGTTTGGACACTATCAGCGCCGTTAGGTTGGCCGCATGCTCCAAGGAGCTGTACCGACAGGTCGCTGGCGGAAAAGGTAGTAGGTGCCCCAACGACCGCTGTTGTTCATTGGTCTCCTACAATGATGTCTACGAGCACAAGATCTAGTGATGCTACGCCTCGTGTGTAGCCTGCATGGAGCAAGGATGCGAGTTCATCAACCGGACATTGACTTTACACGAGCTCTTTGACCACTTGAAACTTTCCCACAAGATGTACTATTTGCCCCTAGTGACCTACTCCAACAAGTACTAGTACCTGACTAACCGGGTGCACGCACCAGAGATCATTAGCATCAGGAAAGAGGACACGGAGTTTGCCGCCCTAATTGGAGGGTACACCATGGACATCTTCCTATCCGTCAGTATGTCAGGTCGGCGGCATGCGAATCACCACGGTACAAGGTGATGTTATGGTCGCTGCCGTCATGGAATAATCTCCATTCGGTCGAAATGGCAGCGCCATCTGAGCAGACGAGTAGGCCTTAATTGGCTGAAGTCGCGCTGAAAGGGCTCATGTCGTACCTATCGAAACCGAGGCATTACCTGCGAGCTTCTCAAGATGTTGTTGGAATTCCCCTAGATTACAAGAATATCAACCAAGAGTGAGTTAACACATATAAATCTTCTTGTGATGATCCTAATATGAATATATGTAATGTCGTACTAATTAATTACTTAATGTTGGTGACAGACCCAATTGGTATGGGCTGTTCAGCAAAATATGTCTTCATGTTCAATGCTCGCTGATGCAGTCCAATGGAACTGCGTGGTGCCTGGCTGCGAGTTCGCCGCAATTCCATTTGTCCTCCACTCCCACCTCAGAGAAGCCCACACCATGAGGTTGCACATTTTACACTATGGTAGGAAAGGCAGGTACATCTCTAAGCCGGTGCTGGCACCGGGCTCGCAAAATGTAGATATAGGGCTAACCGAGTTCCATGACACGGTGTTCCGCGTGCTATTCAACGGGCACGACGATGTCATCTTGATATCTATCGTGTGCGTCAGGCCGGCGGCGCGCGTGTCGCTGCAGTTCATGGTGAAATTGAGCTCTGCACATCTAAATGGCTTGTGTGAGAAGGTATTCTATGCGAATTCTGAAGGCACTCGCTCTTTGTCGGTTTGTCGGTCTAATCTGGTCACTCGTCGTCAGAATCGACCATCGGAGTTCACCGTGGAATACAAGCTTCATATCGACAAGATTTTTACCCTAGATGCAGATGTGGGATATGTGGGAGACTTCTAAACTAACTCTAAACTAAGTGGGATAAGCGGGATAAGTGAGATTTGTTAAATCCTACTTGTCCCACTTATCCCACTTAGTTTAGTGTTAGTCCAGGGGTCTAAAATTAAGGATTCCACTTGTCCCATTTGTCCCACTTTTGCATCCCTATTTCTTAGCGATTAATCCATCTTTATCTTCGTGTGATGATCCTAACTTGAACACATGTACTCCTCGACAGGATTTTTCTTACCATTTTGGTACATGTGGTTCCTAGCTTAAGGTAGTACTGAGTATTTTGTATGGAGTTCTGCTACTGCTAATATATTTTGTAGTATGTGTAATACCTATGTACTGGTACTTGTTCAGACCGACGGATCTAGTGAAGAATAAGGTCTCTCTTTCCTTTTGAATCATGGCCTTGCTACATCTACCAAATTTGAATGTCTGCATTGCTGAATCTGTCAATTCCTTTGGTCATTATCTGTACTGCTAAATCGATCACTTTGAAATGGTGCTAAATCTGTAAAGTGCCGCTTATTATGAACTGGGTATCTGATGATATTTTTCTATCTTATTCAGTACTGCTGAATCTTTCAAGTGCCATTGAATCTGTCGAACGTTCTGTTCTTGCTATTACTAAAGTATTTTTTAGAACTAATAGTGATGTATTGGTACTTGTTTAGATCAAGACCAGTAGATGGTCTTGCTCTTCTTTTGGAACATGGCCAAAATATGTTCTCTCTGTCCTTTTGAATTATGGCATTGCTACATCTATTGGATTTCAGTGTCTGCATTGTTAAATCTTTCAATACTTTTGGTTATTATTTGTACTGCTAAATCGGTCACTTTGAAATGCTGTTGAATCTGTCAAGTGCTGCTGATTATGTGTTTAGAATCTATTGATATTTTTGTGTTTTATTTAGTGCTGCTGAATATTTCAAATGGTAGTGAATCTGTCAAATGTTCTGTTGTTTTTATTACAGTACTAAAGTATCTTGTAGAACTAATACTGACGTACTGATACTTTTTTAGATCAAGGGCAGTAGATGGTCTTACTGTTCTTTTGAAACATGGCCTTGTTACAATCTAGATGAGGCTTGGGGCATTTTGGTTTGCATGTGTGGGTCACATAGTCATTGATGTGAGTAGAAAGTATGCATAGAAAAGCAGGCTTGATGGTTAGTCTTGCTTGCTCTGATGATCGAGTGTGTTCGGAGAAAAGCGATTGATCCCGCACCAAGGTTTTTAGTGCTGAAACAAGAATTGATTCTCGCTGCCCTGCTATTGAATTTCAGAGTCTGTATTGCTGAATCGGTCACTTTAAAATGCTGCTGAATATGAACTGGGAACCTGTCGTTATTTCACCAAGCATGATGCAATTTAGGCCGTGGGTTCTTGCCTTTCTAGAATTTTCAGCAATTTTAGCAGGCTTTCCAATCTTTGCAAAGGGGTAACTTTCTAGAAAGTTCATATGAGGTTCAACATCTTGGCATTTTAGTACGTACTATGAAGTACCAAAAAACGTAAGTGACTCAATTTACAACTACTCTGTATAACTGATGTGAATGTAGACAAAGTTGAGGCCATTAGAATACAAACTAGAGGGAGTAGTATAAAAATGGAAGCAGTAAATAAATCATCTCTCAGTTCTAATAACTGAGGTTTGATGAGAGAACACTCCATGGCAGCGTGCCAGTCTAGAGTACCTATAGTACTCCCTACTCCATAACTCTAGTCGGCGTGCTTTCGATGCGACGTGCGCGAAATACAGTAGGAGCACGGCAAACCCCCCTCCTTAAGAGCCATTCCCAACTCCGAGAGGCTGCATTTGGATCTTCTCTAACGCGCACTTCACACATTTTTCTCGCCATCTCACCCGCAGCATCGATCCTTCTAGGCCGCCACCCCTCTCCTCCAAATAAGCCCAACAATCATACATAGATCCGCCCTTGCCCCCAATCATTTGGACATGATGGTTGTGGATTTGAGGCACAACCGGCTGAACAACGTCTGGACGAAGGTTGGCGACGACGTCTTCAACAAAATAGCTAAGCGTCTGGACACTACCAGTGCCGTCCGGATGGCCGCATGCTCCAAGGAGCTATACCGCCAAGTCGCTGGCGGAAAAGGTAGTAGATGCCCCAACGACATCTGCTGGACTTTGGTCTCCTAAAAGGACGTCTACGACCACAAGATCGCGTGCAACTACTGCCGGTGTGTCTGCATGGAGCCAGGATGCGAGTTCATCGGCATTAAGAAAGTGTTTGTCGAGCACCTCATATCTGCCCACTCAATGACAGTGCCCAGATAAAGCCCAAAAATGGGACCCGTCTGTGCCGGTTCGTGCACCGTGCTTACTCAGAGTTGAGGTCATCGGCATCGGGAAGGAGGGCAAGCTGTTCGTCGCCCAAATTAAAGGGCATAGCATGGACTTGCTCTTGTCCATCGGGCCAATCAGGTCGGCGGCGTGCGAAATCGCCACGGTACAAGGTGAGGTTTTGGTCGTTGGTCTTGTTCATTAGTTTCAATCAGGTTGTCGTAAAGAGGTCACCCGAGACAACGATTAGGCCGTCGCCGGCCAATGCCGCGCAGGAAGTGCTCATGTCTTTTCTATCCAAGCCGCGTCTTTACTGGCATACTACTGAACCTATCATCGGACAAGATTCACTGGTGAGATATCACATCTTAATCCTCTTGTGATGATCCTATTGTGAGTGTATGTAATATTATACTAATTAGCTAGTTTATGTTGGTGGCAGATTCCCTTCGTAATTGGAATTGCCGAAATTAAGGATCCCGAATTTCCTAGTTTGTCATATGAATTTTACATGTATGCTGCTGACTTAGAGGCCGACATGCGACAATGAAACGAGAGACGCGTCCCAGACAGGAAATCAAGGGCGCAGCCCGACCAGCACTTTGACACGCTGAAACATTTTCATTTCTTCGAGTACGTATGATGGGACATGTAGTGGTTCCTAGCTTAGTGTAAGCTTGTAGTTCTACACTTCTACTAAGTATTTTATATGGAGTTCAGCTACTGCTAATCTATTTTGTAGTAATACCTATGTACTTGGACTTATTCAGATTGAGTGGAGAAAATGCATGGTCACGCTTTCCTTTTGAAACTTGGCTTTGCCACATTATTATACATCCATTGAATTTCAATGTCGGCATTGCTGAATCTATCAATTCTTTTGGTTATTTTCTGCCACCATTGAATCAGTCACTTTAAATTGCTGCTGAAAATTTGTCATGTGCTGCTGCATGTGAAACGGATGCGTGCTCATCGCCCTTGTACATGGCCGTGTCACAATCTAGATGAGACTTGGGCATTTTGGGTTGCATATGGAGGTCACACAGGCATTGATGTGAGAAGAAGGTACTCAAATCAGACTTGATCGTCAGTTTTGCTTGCTCCAGTGGTCGAGTGTTATTGGTGAAAATGACAAACTGATCGTGCATCAAGGTTTTTAGAGATGAAACAAAAACGGATTCTCTCTGTACTGCTATGGTATTTCATTGTCTGTATTGCTGAATTGGTCACTGTTGAAATGCTGCTGAATTGGTCAAGTGCTCCTGAATATGAACTTCGAATCTGTTGATAATTTTTCTACCTTATTCTGTACTGCTAAATTTTGACATGAATAGCTGCCAAAAAGAATTATCGCTTTTCCCCTCCCTCTCTGAGGTCATTGTTTCGAATCCAGCCGAGCACATCACAATGCCATTTTTATTAACCAGGAGAAGAAATCTAGTAGCTCATTCGGCCCCTCTTTAGCCTAAAACATTTTTATTCGTTCTTTTCAGGGTCAGGGGACTGCTGACCACAGCCTAGTGAAATTTGAGAAAGGAGCCCATGGAGCATAGCCAAGAACATATTAATTAGGCCTTTTAGGGGTCAGGGGACTTCTGAGCACAACCCACTAAAATTTGAGAATGAAGCCCATGGAGCCTGCCCTACGAAGTATAACCCACGTAGTGCAGCCTATGTAGAATAGCCAAACTCTTTTTAATTCGGCCTTTTGGGCATTGCCCCCCACCTAACAGAATAAAAAAACTCTGCCTACCCATGTTTTTAAGAAAATACTCCATTATGTGGTATTTTATAAATTGAGATGCCAGGAGTGCTACCCTTTTATATTTTAAAAGAGATAAACATAGACACCCAAAATATTTTTAAGAAGACTAATACATAAATTGTAGTACTAATAAAAGTTTAATGATATTTATTCTATAAATATCTTTGTTGTAGTGGCAACACACTCAGTTTACGTTTATTTGATTTGAAGGTCTTTTGTTCAAATTTATTTTGGGTTTACATTTTTTTCTAGCAATATCGCATTAAAAAGAGGTTGACATCACGGACCTAGTTTGTTTTGAGGGTGGGTTCGAAACAAAAGTTTAATTACTTGTATAGAGAGGCTCGCATCAGGGACCCACCAGACAAAACATACAAGGCTGCATCAGGGACCCACAAGCTAGAACATGCCAGAGAGGTTGACATAAGGGCCCCAGCAGTAAGACATACAAGGCTACCACGGTGAAAACAGCGGACGCGGCGGAAAAAAAAGTCCATCACACAGACGTTGCACTTACAGAGAAGCTGACATGTCGGACCCAGCAGGCCCCAAGCATAGCACATGAAATTAGCCTATCAGCCACATAGACCAATACCTTCTAATTATTCCTTTTCGTGGTCTTGTGGCCACCAACCATAGCCCATTCAATTTAGGAGTGAGCCCATGGAATATAAGCCATGACGAATAGGGTATCCGCCCCGAGTTAGCGCAGAATATTTTTAATTTGGCCTTTATGAGCATTTTTTGTACTCTGAGGCTGACATCTGGGACCTGAAAAAACAGTCGAACATACACACGTTTCTTTCAAATAGAGACTGTCAGCTGGGACCTAGCATAGACACGTTTCCTGCACAGAGGTGGTTGACATCTCGGACCCAGAAAGTTGCCAAGGTTAAAACAGCAAACATGGACAAAAAAAAGTCCATCATACACACGTTTCATTTACAGAGAGGTTGATATGTGGGACCCAGCAGCGCGACCTTATACAGATGCTACATCGAGCAACGTAGCCAGTTCGAAACAGGGAGGCACGAGCGAGAAAAAAGTTCAGCATGTACATGTTTCTTGTAATGAGAGGCTGAAATGGGGGACCTAGCAGCGTGAGCAAATGGCAGATTCGTCGAGCAACGCTATCTAGTTCAGAACAGGGTAGCACTAGTGAAGAAAAAAAAATCACCATACCCACGATTCTTCTAATGTGAGGCTAATATGAGGGACCCACCAGCCTGAATAAACGGCTAATGCAGCGAGTAAAGCTATCAAGTTCGGAACACGAAGGCGCTACAGAGGGTAAAAAATCCATCATACACATGTTTATTCTAATGAAAGGATGACATGTGGGGCCCAACATCATGATTAAATGGTAGATGCATCAAACAACGCTATCAAGTTCGAAACAGGGTAGCACGAGCGAAGGAAAAAAATCCATCATACACATGTTTCTTCTAATGAGAGGATGACATGTGGGGCTCATGAGGTTGGTTAAACGGTAGATGCATCGAGCAGCGCTATCAACTCGGAACGGGGTAGCACCAGCGAAGGCAAAAATTCCATCATACACATGTTTCTTCTAATGAGAGGATGACATGTGGGTCCCAGGAGGTTGGACGGTAGATGCATCGAGCAGCGCTATCATCTTCGGAACAGGGTAACACGAGCGAAGGAAAAAAAATCCATCATGCACACGATCCTTCTAATGAGAGGCTGACATGTGGGACTTAGCAGCCTGAATAAACGGCAGACGCCTCGAGCTACATTATCAAGTTCAAATCAGGGAGGCGCGACCGAAAAGTATGGTCCGCTAGAGACACTGACGTCCGGGACCCACACGCCTCAAAAACGTCGGCGAGTCAACATCGCCCGAGGAAACAAAAATCTTGCTTTTGCCACGCGCCAGTAGATCCGCTGTAGTAGAGGGCCGCGAAACCGGAAAAAAATGTTTTCCATCGGCCACGGCCGAGCCGAGAATTTCATCGCAGAAGACACGCCATCTACAACGACCGTCAGGTCAAGTTGTTGCGGAAGGAAACTTTTCTTGTAGTGTGATTGCATAACGGGTAGTATAATATTTAATGCATGGGCAAGGTGGGTTACCAATCCACCGTTGCGAATATCACCTGTAGTCTTGTTGCTTTGGTGGCAAAAGTGATGGATGAGTAGAGCTGCAGGATTGGGGCTTTGCGGCACAGTGGGAAGAGAGCCTTGGTGATCATTGCCATGTCCACATTGGCCATGGAACCGGTGTCACATCTTCCTAGTAGAGTGTTGGCGAGGAACAAGGCATAGTAATGGATTGTCGGGTACTGAATGGTGGACATCTTCTTCTGGTAGAAGTTGGTGCCACCATTAACAGAAATGACCTCCCAAGTTTCCCCTCTTGTGACGCCATAGAGGTTAGTAACAGTTGGCTCCCCAACGTGGGGGAAGCCGAAAGCATTGCAAAATTATTCAAAATTTATTTCATAGTATTCCTGGTTCATGGTGAAGCTTACCGTGCATGCATTACCTAGAAGGAGGCAAGGAACTCATGCGTAAACTCGGTGTAGGTGTCGTGGCTTGCAAAGCCAAGTACCGGCAGCGCCGCCTTGTTACACATGAGGTCGAAGTCCGCCTTCATCCCCGCCGCGGTGAGAAAACTGTGGTCGGCCCAACATGTGGGCATCACCCTCCTCGATGAAACCATGGCCAACTTGGGGTTGCACTCGGCTCGGGACCCCGAGCTCGAGCCCTCACCACGTTGGCGCTTGCAAAAGATGTTACCAATTTTGTTCATCGTCATGTACTGAAAAATTTCACCATAAAACCTTAGGCATATAGTTTCTATATGATATATGAATGATCATACATGGAAAAATTCAATCCTAGCATGAGGAATCAATAGGAAAAATAAAATAAGCTTGAGTTCATACACTAGATCAATCTGAGAGTTTCAACCATGGAAATTTGAAAATAAAGCATGGATAGGGAGAGAAACATACCAATCTGTTGATTCCCCCACTCAAACTAATGAAATCCGCGAATAATCAAGAGCTATAGGTGGATTTTGAGAGGTTTGGAGAGAGAATATGCGAGAAATAATGAGGAGGGGTGAGAGACTTAGCCGCCCCGGTGCGGTTTTGTGGTCGCACCAACTATACGGCCGAGACTATATGGGCGGGATATGTTGTTCCGCCCGTATAGTTGCGGTGGTGCCGCCAACTAGGGTTTCTTTATGTGGATTACAGCTATACATATGCAACTATACGACCAGATCGCAATGATCCTGCCGTATAGTTGGTCATTAAACTATTTGTCTCCCCGAGATAAATTTCTAAAACAACATCGATATCTATAACGACCGAAACTATACGGCCGGAATTTTATTCCCGTCGTATAGTTGGTCATTAAACTCTCGGTACCTTTTAGAAGATTTTGTAAGAAGGCGTCGATATCTATACGACCGGAGCTATACGGCAAGAATTTTTATTCCCGTCATATAGTTGGTCGTTAAATTCTGTGTGTCTTCGAAGAAAATTTGTTGGTGGCAAAGATATTTATACGACCAGAACTATATAGTCGAAATTTTTATTCCCGTCGTATAGTTGGTCGCTAAACCATCAGTAGTCATAAAAAAAATTCTATTTCTTCAAGAATACCTTCTTATCCCGAAACTTAGCGAAATACCTTATTTTTGACAGAAACAATGACAGTTGAAACTGTCGACCAACATTAGCGTATGAAGAGCAGATTTTTAGACTTTGTAGATAAAAACTCAAACTTCTATTTTTATTCTTATTCTACACTCATTCAATCGATGTTTCTACTACTTTTTGATAGTTGCATCTTCATGGGCGCGCTTTTGCAAGAATGTCTATCAAAAAGTGGTACGAATGCGATGAACTTTTTATTCTCTAGTTTATTTATTAACGAGATGGGTTGACTCCCATTAAGCATCTTATTAAGAGTGGTTGAGTAACTCAACCGCTTCTCTGTTCTCGAATCTTACCTTGGGTTGCCCCATACCAAAGGCACTTACCACATGAACTCGTTTTGCCGATGGAATATATGTTTATCCTACTTCTAGCTTCTTTGGAAAATACCGGATGATTTCAGCATCATAAACATTGAAAATTATCTTTCCCTCAGCACAATCAACTGATGCCTCTGCAGTACTAAGGAAAGGTCTTCCAAGTATTATGGATAATTTTTCATCTTCTGGAATCTCAAGAATAATAAAATCAGTGGGAATAACATGCTCATCTATTCTAAGTAAAACATCCTCAATCATACCAATGGGTTGTTTAGTGGACTTGTCAGCCATCTGTAAAGTGATAGTAGTAGGAGAATACTCCCCTAATCCTAACCTTTTATAGAGGGAGTATGGCATTACACTAACTCCTGCACCTCGATCACACAATGCATTGTGAATATCAGTTTTTCCTATTGAGCATGAAATAGTTGGTATTCCGGGATCTCCGGACTTAGACAACAACTTCCCATTAGTAGGATAACTAGTTACCATGGCAACATATTTAGTTATTTCTTTCTTTCTACTAATAATATCACGGAGGAATTTAGAATAGGTAGGAACTTTGATTGCATCCGCAAATGGAATTTCCAGACGAAGGTCACTAAGGGCCTTTGTAAAAGAATTATAAACTACCTGATCTGGTGCTTTCTTTTTTCGATCTAGATAAGGAAGCCTTTTCTAACCTGATTTATTCTTGTCTTTTACCTTTTTTGGGGGGCCAGGATCTTTTGTTGCTTTCTTTTGTTGTTGTTTATCGCTTTTCTTGTTTTCTACTACAACAACTTCATCTTCATTGCTCATCTCTTTTTCTTCTCTTGGATCAACCGTCTCCGCATCAGAATCATAACGGTCATCCTAAGCATCATCTTGGCCCTCCTTGGTTTGATCTTGTGATTCAGTTTCATCTTGAGGATCCACCAATGTATCATCTTATTGGTTTGCCTCGAGCAAGGCTTTTTCCTTTCGCTCTTTTTCAGCTTCATATTCGGGTGGTCCTAATGGTCCTGTAACAACTACACCTCTTCTTGTAACAACATTAGTAGAAACAGGAATATCTTTATCATCTCGAAGAAAAATTTGATAACCAGATGCTATTTGTTCACACTAGATTTCAATCATACTAAGATACTTGTGAAATAATTTTATTTTGTGACCAATCTCATCATAATTTTCCATGAGTTCTGCCAAAATCTTTTTATGTTTTTGAAAGTGCTTATGTAGGTTATTATGAGATTTTGCTTGTCGATGTTTTAATTCTTGAAAAACTTTTCTAGTTTCATCTTCTTTAATTAAAACTTGTAACAAGTCTACATTATTTTCCTTAACAAGTTTAGAAGATATACCTTTTTCCTTCATTGTTTTGCATACTTCAGTTATAAGATCATGAGTTATCCGAAGTATCCATTTTTCCAGCTTAGTGTCAAAATCAGTATTATATAAAGAATCATTCGTATCCCTAGTAGACATCAATTCCAAACATTCTTTAATAGTTAAGGTATTTATCGATCCTCCTGCTGAGAAGTCAAGCAATTCTCTACATTGAGTATTAAGACCGTGGTAAAATAAATGGTAAATAGTTGATTCAGAATAGCCATGATTAGGGATATTATTGATCATTCCAAAGAATCTTTCCCAAGCTTGTGGGTAGTTTTCTCCCACATTCTGTCTAAAGTTGCCTATAACCTTTCTTAATTCAGTTACCTTTTTAAAAGGATTAAACATGTTTATGAATTTAACAATGCAGTTTTCCCAGCATCTAATGTAATGGCGAGGGAGAGAATATAACCAGTCTAGAGGTTTACCTTTTAGAGACCAACAAAATAATTTTAGATGAGAGAATTCTCTTGGCAAACCTTTTGGTCCAAGCGATGTGATCACATCGTAGAACTCTCTAATATGTCTTCCTGGGTCTTCATGTTCCCTTCCACTGAAAGCTTTTTCTACAAAATTTTAATAATTCCACCATCAAATCGATATTCTCTAACTCCAGGATTAGGGAATTCTATTAGTTGTTTAAGAAATTCAGAACTTGGAGCACTGTATTCTCTGAGAGTTTTCTCAGGTTTCATGGGAGTTGTCCTATAAATAGACATGATTTCCATAATGTCACTCGGGTTTTCAACTTCAACTTTATTCGATCTTAAAAGTTTCTCAATAATTTCTTCGTGCCTTTGAGCAGGCACACACTCTATATAATCTGGTAGATAGGTCCTACCAGAGCACGTAGACCCTTTTTCTCCTAGGGAGAACATTTTGTAGTAGCAACACCTGAAATGTCAAAAGACAAACACTCAGAGCTTAGCTCCCTGACAATAATGCTAGAAAATAGCTTGATGTCTGCAAGTGCACAGAATATTTGTAGCTAGTTTTGAAGTATAGATATCGATCCCACAGGGAGCCCAAAGGTAAGTGTTTATGAGTGAAGTCTCTGTCACACACGAAGTTTTCATAGGTCTTCGAGTGAATTGACTGCAAGTGTTGAAATGAGAATGGGGTTTTGATTAAACTGGGTGTATTTAAATAAAACTAAAATGTAAACTTCAGAAATAAAAAGCATAAAAGTAAAGAATGAATTGATTGTTTGTTGTTTTCTGCAGATGGCAAAAGAAGGCGCAGGGAGATTTAGTTCATGGTGATAGTGACTGTGCTAGGTGGACGAATGATAAGTGTAACAATTATAATCTTATAAGTATATGTGTAGGCGAGCAACCCATAATTAGCCGGAACTCCTCTTGCTAGATTTCATCCCAACTTCAATAATCCTACTAGTCTGTTACCAAAACCATGGTCAGACACTAGACGATTAAGACCCTCCAGGTTGCTTAGCAATTAAGCTCCTTGGATCAGACTAATGCATTAAGCACAGTGGTTCCTCATTATCCTCGAGTCTACTAGTTTTCCATTGATATACCCGTGTCACTCGGGGGTCGCCGGTCTGCTAGCAAACAAGATCCTATCCATGGAACAAAGTATCATGTTGTCTAGGCCCTTAATTGGACAACAAGCATTAGGCATCTCACATATATTCAAGCACACATAATATAGTAATTAGAATCAATCACAAACTAACGGAAAATATATGAAGGCACATCACATCTCACCAATCCCCTACATCTCCCACGCCCAAGGAACTTACTCACACATTAGAGAAGAACGGATCATCGATATAATTAAATAAAGGGAATCCTTTCTGATATTGCCATGGAGATCCACAATAGGAATAGAAAAGTAGCCAACACAATTCAAGATGGGAAGAAACAATCTCAAACCCTATTCTTGCAAGGTGAAGATCCCTCTCTCTCTCAAGTACAAGTAATGGCTATGGGGGTGTATTGGTGTAACATCCCAAAAATATTAAACAAGCTTATCAAGATCTAATCACCCTAGTTTAGGGTTAACAAAAACGTTTATTATTAAACTTGATACGAGTGCATGAGTGATTTGCATTAATGCATGAATGCTTGAAATTGCCATGATTGATTCTTACAAATGATAAGGAATAGTTTAAAGATGAATACTACATCATCTAGATCATTTCCAAGAAAAATCAAATGAAAATATAGTCAAATATGGATCATATGAGCATATGGTCATTTTGGCAAAACTTAACCACTAGCCAACTTTGGGCATCTATAGTAAAATATTTCTAACAGAAACAATTCCAATTCTTTTTACCCCTTGAGACCAAGTAAAAGTGAATACAAGCAAACTTTACAAATGCACATAAACAATTTTTGAATCTATTTAAGAGGCAATTCAAAATTGAATCAAGTGCATGTACCTAGATCATCACTTTTCAAAAACCACTCAAACAACCTCCACTTGACAATTCCCAGCAACCATAGACTACCAAGCATATGAACAGATCACTCACCAAAAATCATTAAAAAATTTGAAAGTAAATTTCATGCGGCCATTTAGTCGAACACGTGGCAGACACAGTACATCTACCAACTATCTACTGTTTGTGATCAATCAATTGATCATCTTTTGTACCCCAATTCTACTCCATATCTCTCCCACGTTTACCCCCAGTACATAGCCGTACAGAGGAGCCCTTTTCCCTTCGTCATTGCACCAGTGCCATGCCCGTACCGAGCCATCCATGCCGGTCGACCATGAACCAGTCGCTGCACGCCGCGCCGCCCTCTCCCACGATACCTAGAGGATAGTCGTGACCTCACCGCCACCCCTATCCACCCCTTGACCAACGGTGATGAGTGGAGACACTGGAATCGCCGCGCCCATTTAAGACTCTGCCATGCCGAGAGCACGACGGAGTGCCACAGCCGCCTCGCATGCACACGTTGTGCCTCGCTCTCTCTGCTCATACCCATAGTCTCCATTGCACCAGTGACCTCCCAGACATGATGGTTCACCACCGCACGCCCCGTGACCACCGTACTCAGTGACGAACACCAGCATACCTGAACAAAGCACCGACGTCGCCCGACCGACTGAGACCGCCCCTTGTCGTGTCGTCACACATGTGACGATTGCTGTAGTACCCCGCACCGACCCGTGCCCTCCGCCATGCTTAGCGCGACCTGTAGCAACGTCATCGGAGAAGCCCGACCAGGTCGCCCTGCCTCCAACACCGGTGTATAAATAGAGGCCACCCTAGACCTCTCTCGACACACCATTCCACTCCCCACTCACCCAGGAACCTCACCGACCCTTCTCTGGAGCAAGGAGAGCACCACGATGCCGGAATTTGACCCGAGTTCGCCGCTGTAGTGGAGGAAGGAAGCCATCGATTGGAGCCATGCCAAGAGCTGCCGTGACCGCCAATCGAACCGCCGTCGTTGACAAGCCCATTCGTCCCCATCGCCGACCCTAGCTAGAGACCTGGTGGGTCCCCAGCGACCCCCACCGTCGTGTTGTCATGTGTATCTTCTGAAATCAAAAGATGAGGCTTTGAGTTTCTTCAAAATCTATAAAGCTGAAGCGAAAAACCAACTTGATCGAAAGATTAAGAGGCTTAGGTCTGATCATGGTGGAGAGTACTTTTCCAACGAGTTTGATTCTTTTTGTGCAGAACATGGTATAATCCATGAGAGGACGCCTCCCTACTCGCCCCAGTCAAACGGGGTAGCCGAAAGAAAGAACCATACTCTAATAGATTTGGTTAACGCCATGTTAGACACATCGTGTATCTCCAAGGAATGGTGGGGGGAGGCATTACTGACTGCATGTCATGTCCTAAACCGAGTTTACACTAAGAACAAAGAGATTACTCCGTTTGAAGAATGGGAAAAGAAAAGACTAAATCTTTCTTACTTGCAAACTTGGGGCTGTCTGGCAAAGGTTCATGTGCCAATCCCAAAGAAGCAAAACTTGGACCAAAAACCGTGGACTGTGTTTTTCTGGGATATGCTTTTCACAGCATCGGCTATAGATTCTTGATAGTAAAATCTGGAGTACCAGACATGCATGTTGGTACAATCATGGAGTCAAATGATGTGACTTTCTTTGAGGATATCTTTCCCATGAAGGATATACCTAGCTCATCAAATCAGGAGATACCTGACTCATTGAATCAGGAAATACCCACAATTCCTGAACATACCATTCCTATTGAACACTCGAAAAAACCTGAGGAGGATGATAATGAAATTCCTAAGAGGAGTAAGAGACAGAGGACTGCAAAGTATTTTGGTAATGATTTCATTGTGTACCTTGTGGATGATACTCCTACTTCTATTCCAGAAGCCTATGCATCTCCTGATGCTGACTACTGGAAGGAAGCTGTTCATAGTGATATGGATTCGATCTTAGCGAATAGAACATGGGAGATCACCGATCGTCCTTATGGGTGCAAACCTGTAGGGTGCAAATGGGTGTTTAAGAAGAAACTTGGGCCTGATGGTACTATTGAGAAGTACAAGGGAAGACTTGTAGCCAAGAGTTATACCCAAAAAGAAGGTATGGACTACTTTGATACTTACTCACCCGTAGCCAGATTGACCACCATTTGAGTACTACTATCTTTGGCTGCCTCACATGGTCTTCTCATTCATCAAATGGACGTTAAGACGGCTTTCCTAAATGGAGAGTTGGACGAGGAAATTTATATGGATCAGCCACATGGATTTGTAGTGAGTGGCCAAGAAGGAAAAGTGTGTAGTTGTTGAAGTCTTTATATGGCCTTAAACAAGCACCTAAGCAGTGGCACGAGAAGTTTGAGAGAACCCTAACCACTGTAGGCTTTGTTGTAAACGAAGCTGACAAATGTGTGTACTATCGCTATGGTGGGGGCGAGGGAGTAATTCTATGTTTGTATCTTGATGACATACTGATTTTTGGGACCAATCTTAATGTGATTAAGGAAGTCAAGGATTTCTTGTCTTAGTCTTTTAAGATGAACGATCTAGGAGTAGCTGATGTTATTTTGAACATCAAGCTATTGAGAGATGATAATGGTGGGATCACACTGCTTCAGTCTCACTATGTGGAAAAGATCTTGAGTCGCTTTGGGTATAGCAACTACAAGTCTTCTCCAACACCGTATGATCCTAGTGTGTTACTTCGAAAGAATAGAGGTGCTATTAGAGATCAATTGACATACTCTTAGATTATTGGGTTACTTGTGTATTTAGCTAGCGCTACGAGGCCTGACTTCACTTTTGTTGTGAGCAAACTCAGTCGGTTTGTTTCAAATCATAGAGATGATCATTGGCAAGCTCTTGAGAGAGTCATGTGTTATCTAAATGGCACTGTGAGCTACGACATTCACTATACTGGGTACCCAAGGGTGATGGAGGGCTATAGTGATTCAAATTGGATATCTGATGCTGATGAGATAAAGGTCACAAGTGGATATGTATTTACACTTGGTGGTGGCGCTGTTTCTTGGAAGTCTTGCAAGCAGACCATCTTAACAAGGTCAACTATGGAAGTTGAACTCGCAGGATTAGACACAGCCACTATTGAAGTAGAGTGGCTTCGAGAACTCTTGATGGACTTACCTGTGGTCGAGAAACCTATACCCGCAATACCAATGAACTGTGATAATCAAACTATGATTGTTAAAGTGAACAGTTCTAAGGATAACATGAAGTCCTCAAGACATGTGAAGAGGAGATTGAAATCTGTCAGCAAAATGAGAAACTCCGGAGTTATTGCGTTGGATTATATCCAAACATCTAAGAATCTGGCAGATCACTTCACAAAGGTTCTATTATGTAACGTGATAGAAAATGCCTCAAAGGAGATGGGTATGAGACCCACAATATAAGTTTTACATAGTGGTAAACCACTATATGTGATCGGAGATCTCGTGAATTAGAATTGGGATACAAGCTAATGGTTAACTGAGAGGAAAGTATCCCTACTTTAATCACCACCCCGTGAAGATGCAATACTTTCCTATTCTGCATGGCAGGTTGATTCATCTTAATATGTTCTAAGTGGCTTAGTTTAAGCAGATATGTTGTCCTGCAGAACATCTTTTGAAGAACACACCTATATGAGTCTGACTGTTAAAACGTCGCAGTCTATGAGAGTTGGGTGCTTTCTAATAAAGTCATGAAAGGCTATGGAGTATGACACATAAGCTCCACCCGAGGGCAAGTCCCACGACAGCCCAGTATTGGTCAAGGCTTTGTGTAAAGCTAGAATGCAGCAAACTTGTAGTTCAAGGCATAGTCCATTGTACAAGTTGCAAACTAGTGTAGCATAGAGTTCTAGGTGGAAGTTCAACTTAATAGTCTCCACTAATACCAGTATATAAACAATGTTTTGGAACCATAGGCAAATTTATGTGTGCCTCTGGGATCTGGTGGGGGATTGTTGGAATTTTGCCTAATAAAGGCCCAGCCCATTTATACTATTCAACAATTCCTGAAATCCTAGTTGAGTGGAAGTTGAGTGGAAGTTGGCCCATTCATGCAAGGCAAGAGGTGGGACAAAAGTTTAGTCCCACATTGCTAGTTGAGTGGAAGTTGGACCAGCTTATAAGGTGAGCTCTTCCACCACTTGTACGAGATTGAGAAGAGAAGACATATACATGTGCGCTCCTCCTCGGCCACCCGCCTCGCCACGCCTCGCCTCGTCACGACGCGCGCGCTGCAGGTTGCGAGAATGCCTCGACCCAAGAGCTGTTCTTTCTTTTTGCCACACATGAATGGATAATAAATTGAACATTCTGCATGAGTGGACGTTTAATACGAACTCAGTGGAGATTTAATTCGAGCTTAGTGGAGGTTGTTCGGCTTCGGTCGATGCCTATTCATTTCCTCTCCCAATGTCGTCTGCTAGCCTGTCTACATGTGCCTATAAGAGTGAGAGGTTGCTCCTCTTCTCATATATGCAAACGCACACTCTTGCGCCTCCGGTTCCAGAACATTGAGCTTCCTAGATCTTCCCCATCCCGTCTTGCGGTGTGCACCGCAAGCTGGGATGGTAGGCCTCAGAGACCTAGCTTCTTCGAGTCTTGTACGGGAGAAGGGCGATAAGGTTTTTGGGGACCACTACCAGCACGAATACTGGCTTCATCACGGACTCCTTCAAGGATAGCGACTGCACTGACGTCTTCCCCAACGATGATTTCTTCCCCGACATCAACAACCTTTTCCTCGACAACATGGCTGACGACGGATGGAACGCTAACGAGAAACCGGTTGTTCTTCTACTATCATTTATATCATGTTACTTAGTCTTGTTCTATCTATCTTTTACTATGGTGAAATCTCTTGGAAAATTGCTCTTTTACTCAACAAAACCTACCGCCTTGGTGTCATCATCCCAAAGCACTCTACCATAATCGGAAAAAAGTGTACAAGGGAACAAGTCTTACCAAGGCCGGAGATCATCCAGTCCGGGATGGGCGCGGTTGCCGCCACTGCGGTCTCCCCCTGTCGGTGTAGAGGTCCAGTCGGTGCTAAGAGAGGAGGTCGCCGTCTTCGGATTCCAGCCGCGAGGTCCCTATTTCAACAGATGCAGCACATTAGAGGATGTTGAGCAGGAGGAGATGGGGCCTGAGGGAGATGGCAAGATGGGTGGCATCGTCAATTGAGCGGGAGCACCTAGTCTGGATGACGAGCTACCAGGAAGATGGGTAGAGCCGGCATGAGGCAGTTGGGCGACATGTGGGGTCCTGCTAGTGTTCATTGATACGTCCATTTTGCACCACTATTCTATATCATAATTTATTGTTATTCATTGATATATTTCATATTAAGAGATGATACTTATGTTATTTCATCTGTTTTTGCATGGTTGATGACTTTTGGAGCATGGACCGCTGTAGTCAGGATTCTGATGGAAAAGGTGTTGTTTGGAGGCAAAATCCGCGAAGATCAGAAAATTCGGGAAAATATACGGAAAATCCTATTTTTCCAGAAGACGAAGGAAGCCAGAAGGAGGAGTGGAGATGGGCCACAGGGGGCCCACACCACCCCTGGCACGGGCTAGCCTAGGCCGCGCCACCAGGTGGTGTGTCCGCCCTGGCCCACCTCTGGCTCTCCCCTATGGCATATATAATCCTCCTGAAACCCTAATACTCGGGGAGCGACCACAGAAAGATTCTGCCGCCTCTGCGGGGCGGAAAACACCGAGAGAGAAAGATCTCTCCGGCAGACAGAATTCTGCCGGGGGAATTTCTTCTCGGAGAGGGGAGATCGTCACCATCAACACCACCATCAAGCTGGACTTCATCGGGATCATCGTCATCATCATCACCACCATCATCACCATCAGCACCATCATCACCATCTCCATATTCCTGTAACAATTGGGTTGAATCTTGCAATAGTTCTTAGGAGAAACTTTTCTGGTGTTGATTACTCTTTGTAGTTGATGTTATTGAGTGAACCATTGAATTATTGTTTATGTTCAGATTGTTATACATCATTATTCCATCTCTGATCATGATCCATATGATGTATTGTGAGTAGTTGTTTTGTTCTTGAGGACATGGGAGAAGTCATGTTGTTAGTAGTGGAGTTGTGTTGAGAAAGATTCAATAGTTTGATATTTAAGTTGTGGTGTACTTCTTCTAGTGGTGTCATGTGAACGTCGACTACATGACACTTCACCTATATGGGCCTAGGGGAATGCATTGTGTATTTGGCTACTAATCGTAGGGGTTGCCGGAGTGACAGAAACCTAAACCCCTGTTAGGAAACCATTGCACAAGGGACGTCAGGGTCTTAGAGTTTAAAGTTGTGGTTAGGTTTCTACCTTAATTACTTTCTTGTACTTAAGGTTGTTTACAAGGGGTATAATCACAAGTATGTATTAGTCCTAGGAAGGTCGGTACATTAGCACAGGTTCACCCACACAACACTTAGCAAGCTAAAGAATATTAATCAACTATATGAAGCGAAAGCACTTGACAGTCTTCCCATGTGTCCTCGAGAATGTTTGGTCATCTTAAGTAATACAATTGGCTGGTCCTTTGCTGCATAAAGGATTGGGCCACTTGCTGCATTTATTCTTATTGTCTTTTGTTTACTCGTACTTCATTTACTTGCTTTATCAAAAACCCCTAAAAATCCATTTGCTAAGTATTTGCAGAGAATTCCTGATCCATACCACTAGCCAACACCTTCTGCTCCTCGTTGGGTTCGACACTCTTAGTTATCAAAAATACTACGATACACCCCCTATACTTGTGGGTCATCAAGAGTATTTTCTAGCGCCGTTGCCGGGAAGTGAAGCGTTATTGGAGAGTGGAACTGGTAAACGAAACTTCTACTGTGAGTATTGTTTACTTCTGTTAGTTGCTTTATTTTTGTTATGGATAATTCGTTGAGTTTCTTATTTGGTAATGCTACTACCACTGCTAAGGTAGTAGATGAACCACCACCTGCTGAGAATGATGCTTTCAAAATACCTACAAGAATTATTGATTGTGTTATGGATAACTACTATGTTGGGGATGGAACTGTCCATCCTGGTGATCATTTGCTCTTTATACACGAATTATGCGGGTTGTTCAAGTGTGCAGGTATTACTACAGATCAAGTTAAGAAGAAGTTATTCTCATTATCACTTAAAGGAAGAGCTGAGGAATGGTATAAGCTGCTGAAGAATGGTCAAGCTCTGGAATGGGAGGAAATAGTACCTCTCTTTTATTCAAAGTTTTATCCTCCTAGTGAAGATTCATAAAGATCGGAATCAAATATACAACTTTTGGCCTCTTGATGGAGAGAGTACATCTCAAGCTTGGGGGATATTGAAGTTACTAATGCTCAAATGTCCCATTCATGACCTCCCCAACAATATTATTATCAATAACTTTTATGCAAGGCTTTCTCTTCATGATAAGGATTTATTGGATGCTTCTTGTGCCGGATCATTCACTCGCATGGAAGAAGAAGCGAAATGGGATATTTTGGACCGTATTCAAGATAATGCTAAAGCTTGGGAGAATGACAAAGGTAGAAAGTCAGGTATAAATTATGATTATGAATGCATTGAATCTTTTATGGGAACTGATGACTTTCAAAATATTAAAAATGCTTATGGTCTAGACTCTCAAGCTATTGCTTCTTATTTTAAGGATTTTGCTTCCTACATTGAAGTGCCTAAAAAGAAGTGGAATAAGTATCATGAACCTTATAAAGATATTGCTAACTATGTTCCTGCAAGAAATACTAAAGTTTATACTGCTAATCATGTTTTACCTAAACCTTACATTGAGAAAATGCCTTTCCCAGTTAAGATAAAGGAACACTCTATGATAGCTAGTATGTTTAATGAAAGTACAAATAAAGCTGTTGAACCTGATAAAAAAATTAATGATGAACCTATAATAGAAAATGTGGAAGACTTTGTCACTAAATATGTAGAAAAGGGACACACTATCCTTTGTAAGGATATCCCTAATATTGTTTCACAAAGTAGAGTTATGAGAACTAGTATTCCTGTGTTTTCTGTTAGAATAAGTGATCATTGTTACGATGGTCCTTGTGAGGGAAAAGTGTTCTTATGCATCTCAATAATATCAAGTTTCCTCGTTTTATGCTGAAAGTTTTTATGTTGCACTTCTTTTGCCTTCCTATGCTAGTAACCTTTGGTTTCAACAACCTGTAAAAACAGGTTGTTGAAACCAAAGGCTACTAGCATAGGAAGTGGGTTAGACTTAAATGTGTGTATTTTTGCTTCTTAATGCTCTCTTTCACCTCAATTCATATTCTTATGTGAGCATCATCAAAATTATCGTGCCCATCTTAATGGCTAGAAAGAAAGAGCTTTTTGGGAGACAACCCAGTTTATTTTTGCTTTCAGTTTGTTTGTGTTTCTTTGAGTCTTGGAAGTTATTACTTCGGTAATAACCTCTCCTTATCCGTTTTGTTTGGTTTTTGTGTCAAGATCAACTTCTAATGAGAGAGAAGTAATATTTGGGAAGTTATTGTCCCGAAACAGATTTTTGTGCTTCACCTTAAAAATTCGTGAGAGATCTCTGTATCTCAGATTGAGCTGTAATTGTTTGTACATCTGCCCCAGGTTGTTAGGTCACTTTCGTTAGTTTTGCACTTTTTGATCTGAGCAACAGAAGATTTTTGAAAAAATTGATCTTTACCTGCTGGTCTGTTTTGACAGATTTTGCCACTCTTGCATTTGCTTCTTTATTTGATTTCCTTTTTGAATTATTTTTGGGTTTTCGGATGGAGTTGATACAGTAGCTTATGTTTTGATGGTTTTCAGTTGAAGTTGAACTCAAAAGGTTTTATCACTTCACTTATACTAATGTTGCTAATGAGAACTGTGTGAAGTTTTGTGTGAAAGAAATTTCTAGGTAGGTGGAGAAAATGGTGTAATGAGAAAGTGAAAGGTTCCATGAATCAAGAAATAAGTGTATGAAGATGAAGATATTGATGTTATTAAAGTGGTGACTCCGGAAGAATCCACTAAACACCAAATTCAGAGACCTGCAGCGTCTGTTTTCAAATAGGTAACAGTTCTGGTAAGAAAAGTTCCACGAAAATACTATCCAACTATATTTTTGCAGTTTTTAGCCAATAAGGAAAGTTATGAAGCGAAAGAGGGATGGAAACGGATCCAGGATGGCTCACACCACCCTGTGGGGCGGGCCCACCCCTGGCCACGCCACCAGGTGGTGTGGCCACTCCGGACTCCGCCTCCGACTCATTTTCTCCCAGTACCTTCCTTTTGTTGTGAAACTTCGTAATATATAATCCCCCGAGGTTCGTATATCATGTTTTTGTCATGTTTTTGTTTCGATCTGTTTCTACCAGGAACTATTTTTGAAAGCTTAGAAGTACAATGGTGTCCGCCAAGGATAAGGGAAAAGATCCTATGAGGAAGATCTCTAGGACCCCGCGCAGGAGAAGGAGATCAAGAGTGAAGATGAAGAGGAGGCAAAGAATACCGTCACTACCATTGTGAGCACTGGAGTTGTGGCAAACCCTACCAGGACTATTTCAATTGGAGGGAAGCCTCCTCATCACCGTTCAGATCCCTGGTCACTTCCTCCACGCACCAAGAATCCTTTCCATACTCTTATCCATGAGCATCAATACCAGAATATGCCCAAGGGGAAATTACCCTCCAATTGGGATTTGCCTCGTTCTAGCTATGCAGGGAAAGAATACTTCAAGGAGGTAGAGTGGGGGAAAATCGCAAGAGCTGGGATTCTCAACCCGACATGATCATGAGCCGCATTGAGCAAAACTCACAGCTTATTCGTAATCTCACCTTTGAGATACTATCTTCTATCTTTTACCTTTTTACTAGAGTCATATCATGAATAGAGAAGTTATCATGTAGGATGGTTTGCATTATGGAAGTGTCCCCTCTCTCGTTAGATATGTATCCTTGGTGTGAGTTGCCGTTATGGAATATTAATGAGAAGTTCTATCATTTACTCTTTTGCATAGCTTATATTAGTTTTCTTCGCGGTTATATGATTGATCTTGTTGTTAGTATTGGTATCACTTTGGGATCATTGAGTTAATTTAGTTGGTTTTGGCAAACCTAGCTTGGTTAGTAGCAACACTATTTTTGAGAGTTGAATGAAAAGATAAAAGTACTCTAAAGAAATATAATTTCATCATCTTTCTCTCTTGATTTGCTCATAAGTTTAGTATTCTCTAGTTAAGATCTTTTGTGCTTCCAAGGAAGATTACATGTTTGTCTTTATCACTTATATGTTTGTTTGTTTCCTTCAACTCTTATACTTGTTACCCAGCCTTGCTAGCCAAAAACCTGTACTGAGAGGGAATTCTTCTCATGCATCCAATCCTTAAACCAAAACCTATGCCATTTGAGTCCACCATACCTACCTATTAGCATTATTGCTATTCCAAGTAAATTCATGTTTTTATCTACCTTCCAAATTAAACTTGTTATGTGAAAATTAGTGATTAAAGCTCCCACGAACTTGATGGCACACTTTACTTTCTTGCACTTAATAAACCTGAACCATTGTGCCCATCTATGTTGCGTATATGCTTGCGTTTTGTAAGTTGTGAATTAGTAGAACCATGCTGTCATGGGGAACGCTTTCAACATTGCACTGGTACTTTGTACCTAGTTGATATCATGTTCTTTTGTCTATGGATGTCGTCGGTGTGAAATGAAAGGGGATCTTGTAAGTCCATGGAGTTATGCATGTGTGTTAGAGAAACGCCTGGGCCGCTGGTCTAATCCATGCTGACATGGTGGAAACCTGCATCAAGTTCTTCCTCCGAACCTTCTCAGCCCACAAAAAGGCAAAAGAAGGCCAGAGACAAGACTGCCTCCAAGCGGGCAGGCAAAGCCCCGGCATGGAGGGCCCGGAAACCCAAGGAGGCCGAAACCTCGGATGCGTAAGTCATTTTTCATTGCGTAACTCACTTTTCCTTGCATCGTGGTAATTTCTCTTCTGACATTATTCTCTTTTTCAGGCCTCCGGTGGAGGTCCCTCAGAGCGGATCAAGCATCTCTTCACCCCTTCGGTCCGGCCCTTCTCCTCCTCGTGACGACGAGTCACGCCCGCTGAGCCCTATTCCGGAGGGTTCTGCGGGTGCTCCGGGTTCCACAATGCCTCATCGAGAGGAACGCGACCTCGGAGCAGGAGGGGTCGGTCCAGCCGAGGCGACGACGTCCACCACTTCGGCATCACCGCAACCAGCAACCACCGAGTCTATCCCAACACCAGCACCAGCAGCAGCTCCAGTACCAGCGACCAAGCCAGCACCTGTCCCGGCACCAAGGAAACCAACAACAGCTCCAAGTCCAGCTACAAGAGCTCCAGTGCCAAGTTCTTCTGCCTCGTCCGAGTCATCTCAGCCTCGGCGAGGAACTATTCCAGCAGCTTCTAAAGGGAAATCCACCGCAGTTACTTCTTCCCAGCAAGCTAAGGGCAAAAAGGCTCCGGATACTACAAAGTTTGCCTCCATTGAGGCCGGGCAGCGAACCCTATCGTCGATGCTTCCGAAGAAATCACCAGCAACGAAGGATGTTCCTGCCGAGCCAACTGATGCGCAGCAGATGGTTCTGCATACCAGCCCAGCTCTTGCCCTAGTTGAGAGGAAAGAAGCTCATGTGAAGGGCTTGGTGGCACCCCATATGCCCACCGGCGAACGGTACCCTCCGAGCCTTATCGAGTTCGTCATGAACTGGAACGAGGCGGAGTTCGTCCACAACGATGATCTCCCGGAAAAGTTCGGCCCCGCAGAATTTTCCGCCCAGATGAATACCGCCGCTAAGGCAATTAACCTCGCGGGGCGAATGATGGAGGTATGTCATTTCTCCTTTACATGTTGTAGATAATAACCATTAGTCCCCGAGCCTCCGGTGGAGTAGCTTGTTACTCGGTCGGATGCTCATTAGAAAACTAACGTAGCTGCATGTAAACTTCGAATCTGCACACACCTAGAGCCGGGTTAAGTTCCACTTGGCCCGGATCTTGTACACTTCAAATATGCACACACCTAGAGCCGGGTTAAGTTCCACTTGGCCCGGATCTTGTACACTTCGAATATGCACACACCTAGAGCCGGGTTAAGTTCCACTTGGCCCGGATCTTACACTACTCGAATATGCACACCTAGAGCCGGGTTAAGTTCCACTTGGCCCGGATCTTGTACACTTCGAATATGCACACACCTAGAGCCGGGTTAAGTTCCACTTGGCCCGGATCTTGTACACTTCGAATATGCACCAAGCTAATTTTACACTTCTGTACTTTTTTTCAGGTAACCACCAATCGCCGGAGCGCTGAATTCCAACGCCTGCTTGATACCCACAAGATGCTACACGCAAAACATGTGGCACTTGGTGCAGAACATGAAAAGAGGGGTAATTTTCTCCCTCGACACCCCTCATTTTTCTTCACTTTCTTCCGCCGGACTAATCTCCTCATTCGGTTTCTGCAGCTGGGGTGGAGGCTGAGAACAAGATCATGCGGAAGAACTTGGAGGAAATCCGGGGTATGTCCTCTTTTGTTCGACCTCGTAGTGTTTTCCATTTCTTTTTCTCCTTGGCTCTGCCGGGTCAACATATTATTTCAGCATCACTTGAGGATAGTGTGCCCGTGCCTGATATGATGCTGCATTTTCTCGAACAAGTAGGGCAGCATCAAGCCGAGCCGAAGAAAAAGGATGATGAGCTTGCTCTCCTTCGGACTAAGGACGACGAGATTGCCAAGCTCAAGGCTGAGATGGAGAAGATGAAGGCCCAGCACCAAACCGAGCTCCAAAAGGTTGGCCAGAACTTCACAGAAGAGTGTGAGCGCCTTACTCTCCAGATCTCCAAGGACCAGGACCTACTCAAAGAATCCGACCTCCAGCTTGGGTCGGCAAACGCTGAGCTTGAGCAACTTCGCAAAAGACGTGATGCCTGCATCAAGGAGTTAACCCGGATCCATAGCCATATTTCTCGTAAGTTCCTTTCCCTTGTCCGACATAATTCTCCAGGTTACCTCATATGTCTTTTCTTTACCTTCTTCCTTTGCCTTGTTTCCAGACCACTTTCCAGAGGGTACTTCTATTGCAAGCGCTGCTGTTGCCAAATTTCGCCAAGAGAGGGGTACTCCCGTCGTTCCTGATAGTGAGAGCATTCCTTTAGACATGGAGGACCTATTGGTCAGCCTGTCAGCTCGCGTGGAAACTATCAAGAATTATGGCAAGGATATCCTCGACGTTGCAGTTTGCATTTTCAATACGTTCTGGCCCGGAGAGAGTAGCCCGGAGACCATCACGACTCTCGTCGAGAAGTTAATGGAGATTGAGACCCAGCTTGACCTCTGGAGAGAGTCCGATGGTCGTGCTGCAGCTGATACCATCCTTCACCATATTCTCACATGGTACGAGAAGATCGACCTCAGCCTCCTTACACGCCGGCGCACTGGATCCAGATGGACTGATGATCCGGAGTGTGTAGCTCGGCTCCAGGCTTGCGCCTATAGCCTCGTCGAGTATTCTCCTATTCATGACTGGGTTGAAGGACCGAGCTTCCTGGAATCCGCTGGGGACGAGCACAATGAGAACGTTGAAGATGGGTCGGATGAGGGCGGAGAAGATGATGCTTCAGATATTGAAGACAGCAACGACGACGCCGAACTTCCTCCTCCTGCTGCTCCTTAGTTCCAAAAAGCTTGAAAATTTATCAGATCCCCGGTATGTCGGGTGCAATTGTATGCTGGATATGCGATATTTTGCTACTACATTTCTATGCCGGATTAACTTGGGCGCAGTCCCCGAGTTTCATTTTCTTGTTCGTCCAATTCTTTGGCTCGGTCCGTGTCTACCTTGATTCGGTTTTATGACTTACGAACCTGAGCTTCAAAAATTGTTTTAACAATACTTAGAAACTTTTAGGCTTGGCTCAAAATAATTCAGCATAACAACTTGAAAATAAATACAGGGTTAGTCCAAAAAACAAGCGTTAGCTCGAATAAACTCGTTTCCTTAGTCGTTTTTCATGTGCTACACAATTCCAAACTTGTTCCCTTGCTTGCCATGAAGCCAATTCTTGTTGGACAGCAACAAGTCGAAGAGTTGGGTTTTTGGTGCTCACACATTACTAATCCGGGTTAAGTAGAACGACTTATTCCAGCTAACATGCGAGAGATAAAAACAAACATTATTAAGGCAGTCCCCGAGTTACTGCTCGAGGCGCTGCTATTTCATTGATAAGGTCATTTCCGACATACATACTGACATATGAGACGACTCGGATACATACACTTCTTAGCTAAGTGTAGAAGGGACGAAGTAGTGCTACATTCCACGGTCGCTTGGATTCCTCTCCGGACCTGTCCGCCTTGTTCTTTTCCTGTGGCTTTGCATCTATGAGATAGTAAGAATCATTGTGCAATGCTTTGCTCACAATGAATGGCCCTTCCCATGGGGGGGATAATTTATGCATGCCAGTAGTACGTTGTACCAACCGGAGCACCAGATCGCCTTCCCGAAAGACTCGGGGGCACACTTTCCGGCTATGATAGCGTCGGAGATTTTGCTGATATATGGCGGATCTGGATAGTGCCAGTTCTCTCGCTTCTTCCAGCAGATCAACATCATTTTGCCGGGCTTCTTGCACTTCGGCTTCTGTGTATTGGGTGACCCTAGGCGAATCATGCTCTATGTCGGCTGGTAATACAGCTTCTGCCCCATATACCAGAAAAAATGGCGTATAGCCTGTTGATCGATTCGGAGTTGTTCTTAAGCTCCACAGTACCGCTAGTAGTTCTTCTATCCAGCACCCTGCTGATCTTTGCAGCGGCTCAATAAGACGGGGTTTTATCCCAGATAATACTAATCCGTTGGATCTTTCCACTTGTCCGTTCGATGCGGGGTGGGCTACCGATGCGACATCGAGTCGGGTCTTCTTATCTCGGTAGAAGCGCGCAAATGCTCCTTCCGCAAAATTTGTTCCATTATCGGTTATAATACTGTGTGGATAACCGTATCTCAAGATGATGTCTTTGAGAAATGTCACGGCCGTAGCTCCATCACATTTTCTTATAGGTTTCACTTCAATCCATTTTGTAAACTTGTCCACCATGACCAAAATGTGTGTCATGTTTCCTCTCGCCGGTTTGAATGGGCCAAACATATCCAAGCACCATACAGCAAATGGCCATGTAATTGGTATGGTCTTGAGTTCCGACATAGGCATATGTGTCTTGGTGGCGTACCTTTGACAACCATTGCATTTTCTCACCAGATCTTCTGCTTGTTCCAAGGCACTTGGCCAGTAGAATCCATGCTGGAACACCTTTGCCACCAAGGCTCGGGATGAGGCATGATGCCCGCATTCTCCTTGGTGTATATCTCGGAGGATGTCAAGCCCTTCTTCCGGGTCAACGCATCGTTGGAGGACATTGGTTACACTCTGTTTGTACAACTCGGAATTGATGATCGTGTATGCTTTTGCTCTCCTCTGAGTTTGCCTGGCTAACACCTTCTCAACGGGTAACGTTCCGTCTTTCAGGAATTGGAATATAGGCAGTGCCCAAGCTGGTATTGCTCGTGGAGGGAACATATCCTCATAAATTTCCATCTGATCCACCGGCATAACTTCAGCCGGATCACGCTGAGCAGTCCCCGGGTCTAGCGAGGTAGTCCCCGGGTTTGCCGAGGCAGTCCCCGGGTTTGCTGATGCAGTCCCTGGGTCCCGAGTACTACCTCCCGTGTCAATGTCCATGGGCTCAGCTCCGGATTCCGTATTTTCCGGGACATAGATCGAGTCGGTTCCTGGGGAGGGCCTGATGGATGGTTTTCTGAGGTGTTCCAATGCTACACCAGGTGGAATTGCCTGTCTGGTCGATCTGAGCTTCGACAACATGTCGGCAGCCTCGTTTTCCACTCGGGGTACATGGTGAAATTCACACCCTTCGAACTAACCAGATATCTTCTGCACGTGAAATTTGTATAGTGCCATGTTTGGATCCAGGGCGTCCCACACTCCGGACACCTGCTGCACCACCAGATCCGAGTCACCAAAGCATATTATCCGACGTATGCCAATCTCCTTTGCCACTTTGAGCCCATGCACAAGAGCCTCATACTCAGCGACATTGTTCGATGCCGCGAAATGGATCTGCAATACGTACTTTAGCTGGTCCTTCTTTGGCGAGGTAAGCACCACCCCGGCGCCTAGTTCGGTTTTGGTTTTCGACCCGTCAAAGTGCATCCTCCAGTAATTCGAATCTGGTGGCGGTGGTTCGTATTGTACCTCGGCCTAATCCACAAAAAAGTCCGCCACAGCCTGAGATTTGATCGCTTCTCTCCGTCAGATTAGGGCATAAGGGCTAACTCGATTGCCCATTTTGCAATTCTGCCACTCGCATCCTTGTTACCCATTATCTCGGATATGGGAGCTTCACATATTACTTTGATGGGGTGCTCCTCAAAGTAATGCTTTAACTTTTTTGCCGCCATATAGACACCGTATGCCACCTTTTGAAAGTGCGGGTAGTTTTGTTTTGAGGCGGACAATACCTCGCTCAGGTAATATACTGGCCTCTGCACCGACTTACCCTCTTCATTGCGCTCCACTACAATTACTGCACTTACAACTCAGTTGGTTGTGTCTATGTAGAGCAATATTGGCTCCTTTGATAGTGGAGAGGCTAACACTGGCGTAGTGGCCACATCTTTTTTAAGTGGGCAAAGGCTTCATCGGCCTGTGGCGTCCAAACGAATTTATCCGACTTTTTCATGAGTTGGTAGAGAGGCAGTGCCTTTTCTCCCAACCGACATACAAAATGACTTAACGATGCCAGGCATCCAGTGAACTTCTGGACATCGTTAAGACACTTCGGCAGCTCCATTCGTTTGATGGCTCGGATCTTAGTTGGATTAACTTCGATACCTCGGCTGGAGACGAGAAATCTGAGTAATTTTCCAACCGGGACACCGAAGGTACATTTTTCTGGGTTATGCTTCATCCGGAACCTTCTCAAGTTCGTGAATGTTTGCCTTATGTCGTCAAGGAGCGTTGTGCTTTCCTTGGTCTTGATAACCACATCATCCACGTATACTTGTACGTTTTGACCTATTTGGTCGTGCAAACATTTTTGCATACATCTTTGGTACGTTGCACCTGCATGACGTAAACCGAACGGCATAGTGCGATAGCAGTAAGCCCCGTACAGGGTAATAAACGTGGTCTTTATTTGATCATCCGGGTTCAGAGGTATCTGGTGGAAGCCAGAAAATGCATCAATGAATGACAACAGTTCGCATCCCGCGGTCGAGTCTATGACCTGATCTATCCTCGGTAGTGGAAATGGATCTTTTGGACACGCCTTGTTCAGGTTCGTGTAATCGATACACATACGCCAAACCACTGCCACGTTCGGATCGTCCTTCTTCTTTTCTACCAGCACCGGATTAGAGAGCCAATCCGGATATAGTACCTCCATGATAAATCCTGCTGCTAGTAACCGAGCTATCTCGTCTCCAATGACTTTTCTCCTATCCTCGGTGAAGCGGCGGATAGGTTGCTTCACCGACCTTGCTCTGGGTCTTACGTTCAAAGAGTGCTCGGCCAACTCCCTCGGAACACCTTACAAGTCCTGTGTAGACCAAGCAAAAATATCCCGATTCTCACGGAGGAAGTTGACGAGCTCGCTTTCCTATTTGTTAGTTAACCCGACACCAATTGTTACGGTGTGCTCCGGGACCATGTTATCAACTGGAACCTTCTTGGTGTCCTTTGCGGCTTGAAATGAAACGCTGCCATGCGGGTTACTTAACGTGGGCATATATTGCTGCGCGGACTGAGCTAATGCCGCCACCTCTTGGATTTTTCTTTTCTCTTGCGCAATCACGAGTGACTCGGCTAGGTTAGACCCGGCTGAAGCACACTCAATGGAACGTCGAAAATCTCCAGCAATGGTAATCACTCCATTTGGCCCGGGCAACTTCATCTTCAGATAACTGATGTGACAGCTTGCCATGAATTTGTTCAATGCTGGTCTTCCGAGTAACGCATGATATGCACTTTCCAAGTTCACCACTTCAAACTCCAGATTTTCAGTTCGGCAGTTATCCCTTGTGCCGAATAGCACGTTGACCCGGACTTTGCCTATGGGCTCACAAGAAATGCCTGGTACAATGCCATGGAAAGTTGTTCTCGTAGCCTGGAGCATGTTCTTCGAGATGCCCAACTTGCGCATCGTATCCGCATACATGATGTTAATGCTACTGCCATTATCAATCAAAACCTTGGAGAACCTCACATTGATGTTCAGTCCAATGAATGTCGGATATAGCACTAGTGCATACGAACCTGGACTCGGCATAAGTTTAGGATGATCTTTGATGTTCCAGGTGATTTCCTGGTCTGACCAAGGCATGTACCTCGTCACTGCTGGCATGACCGCATTGACCTCCATATGTCGGCGTTGCAAGCTCTTTCTATCTGTTTCCTCAGTCGTGAACACACAATAACTCTGGTGATGTTCCCTGTACTCATTCCTTCCTCGCTTCCGGGTACCTGATCCGGTTGTTGCTGATTTTCCACCTGATGCACTGCATCCCTTCTCTCATTGTTGTCATACCTCGGCGGAGGGGGAGGCAACATTAGCTGCTGCGTGTTCGCCCCGGAGAGCAATTGCTGCCGAGGTTGCTCATTCCGGGGTGCCTGAGCATTCCTCGAACCACCTTGCTCTATCTTACGCATCCACTCACATTGCCTCGTCGTGTGACCCGCCGGGCTATTCGGATTTGGCGTGTGAAACTTACACGGCTGGTCCAACATGGACTCATAGGTATACCTCAGACGGTCTTTCTTTTCCTGCCACTTTTTCTTTTGCTCTGGAGTCCATGTTTTCTTGCCATCATTTCTTGGAGTCCATTGCCCTCCTGTTTTCTGGCGTTGGTTGCTCCCTGCTCCGGGTTGATCTTGATTCATAGCTGCAACTTGTTGTGAACCGTAGCGATGATCCGGTCTATCATCTCTCCTTTTTCCTCTGTAATCGTTCCTCCGGGATGACCCAGCTCCATCCCTCTGATAGTATTCCTCGTTTGACTCATTTGACGCGAGCCTAGGTTGAGTCGGATCGCCCAAAGCATATGAATCAGCAATCCGGATCATCTCTACCAGCATAATTGGCATTTTCCTTTGCAACTTCATCCACAGCTCGCTGCCATATCTGCACCCCTGCGCAAACCACGCTATGGCCTATGACTCTATGACACCCTCACATGAGTTTATCACGGTACACCACCGGGTCAAGAATTCACGATCCGTCTCATTAGGTCTTTGCTTGCACATTGTTAGGGTCTGCGGTCTATTCGGTCTCTGATATGTACTTGAGAAGTTGCTGATAAACATTTCTTTAAAATCTATCCAGCAGTTGATGCTTCCGGGTGGTAAATTATTCAGCCATACTCTGGCCGGGCCTTCCAACATCTGGGTACGAACGCATGCCCCATCTCAAGTTGCCAGTTGTAATTTTCACCGCCGTAGCATAGTTTATCAGCCAATCCTCCGGCTTGGTACTGCCGTCATACGTCTTCGTGCCTCTGGGTAAATGGAAGTTTGGTACCGGCGGTTCCTTCATGATCCGGGGTCCAAAGCACGCTGGACCCGGAGGACCTTGACATTCGATCTGTTCCGACCTATACAGGCGATCCAGTTTTAACCTAGCGTCATCCGGCATTAAATCCCTGCTTCCCAATCTTGACCCTATCACATGATAGTCTGGTCTGGGGTACCCTGTGTTCACCATCTCCGAATCACCGTCGTTGTATCAGTTTTGCTCTCGTTGCGCACCTTACTGCTGCATACCTCGGTCGGCGCTTTGCTCTTGCCTTGGTATATTCCGCTGCTGCGGTTGTCCTGCTCCTGCGGAGTTGCGCTGTCCGGCATTGCCGTTGGTAGCGTTCCCTTGACCGGCATTGCCTTGGTCGTGATTACCTCGGCCAGCTTCACCTCGGCTCACTCTCCATTGATCATCATTTTTTCGCATTTCTTTTTCTTTTCCCGCACGCGTCGGGTCGTACGGGACGATCTGTTTGTTCCGTCTGGCCGAGGTTACTACCTCTTCTCTCCTTGGACCACCATGAGGCGATGATGCGGCTCCAGCGGACTTCTCCGGGTTACCCATCACCAAATGGACGATTTTGGAAGCTCCAGCTCTCTCCAGGTTAGCTCTCAGTAGCTCTTCGTTCTGTCTGTTTGCGATCCGAACCAGCTCGTTAACCCTATCTTGCTATCTTTGATGGGCCTCACCCGTCAGACCCTCTAACTCGGACGCAGCCGCATCTGCTGCTCTGAGGTTCTTCGCCGGGGTACTATACTTCGGCAACCCCACAAACAGATAGTTTTCCGACCTTCTGCTCCATCATCACCTTCTCTGTTCATCTCGCTTATGAGATTTCTCCCCTTTACTTTTACCGTATCAACTTTGTTTGCCTTTGCGTACTCACGCAGCGTCATGTTCAGCGACTGCTGAGCCGCGGCTATTTTCTTTGCGCCCTCCAGTATTTTTTGCCTAGTTTCCTCTAGCTCGGCCTATGCCTGAGCCGGATCTACCACTGCTGCTACCGGGTTAGCCAAGCTATCCATACCTTCTCTCAGTACGTTCTCAGGCCTCTCTAGTGGAGGTCCTCTACCTTTCCTCGGTGCCTTAGGTGTTACCTCCGGGTCTGGTGCTGGGCACCTGGCGCAGTCATCATCACCTCCGCATGGTCCGGGGAGCGAGCGATATGCGCCCCGCGAGCCACAGTGAGGGGTGGTTCCCCCGCATCGACGATGCGGCATGGATGAACGCATGATACGTCCACAGCAACGTAGACCTTGTGCGTACCGAGCTTGACGAAGAGGCCGTTGCGCGGAAGTGGGCGCGTGCCGAAGCATCCAGCATTGTCGCTGACGAAATCCAACACTCCAAAGCGCTGAACGAGCCCGAAGGCGACGCGTTCGTCGGTGCCGATGAGGTTTCCCGTCCGGATCTTCACCCCTGCTAGCGCCGCTAGCCCCACGGTGGGCGCCAACTGTCGTGGTGGTGTCACGGCAGATGCCATGGATAGGCTAAAGGTGGGGACTAATACACGCTAGGGGAATCCAGGGAGGGATAGTGGACTGATTCTCCACACAGAAGTTTGTATTGCTATATCTGCAAGATTACAAGTGCTCCTTGAGCTGTATTGGCGAGAGGAGGAAGAAGGAGCTCTCTTACTCTTGCCTACTATTTTTCCCTAGAACCCTAGATCAACTAGCCCTATGGAATCACCAAACCAACTAGAGCTCAACCAACCCCTTCTACCAGAAACCTAGCCCCCCTTATATAGAGGAAGTTCGGTCCCTGCCTAGGGCATACGTGGAGGCATATTCCTAAGAATATGCCCCCTCCCAAAGTGGTAACCCTACCGGGGTGCTTTTCCCCCGCGTCACACATGCTTTAGCGACGTAAGCCTCTGTGGCGCCCGCGTCAGCCGACATGGGCGTCGTCACCCTTGTCGGCCACGACCCGGTGATCCTGCCCTTGCTTTCTCCGCTCATGAGGTGTGTACCGGACCTTCTTTTTGACCAGAGAGATTCCTTCCTTCTCCCAGAAGCTAAGCAAGGACCCGGATCATAGTAGATCCAGCCACTCCTGTTCCTGCATATAAGTTAGACAAGCACTTCCGACTTACTCCTTAAGTCGGATGAGACAATGTTAGGCGTCCCCCCCTAGTCCGGGTTACTCCGTGATCCGGCCTGCCTTGAGGTGACCCGGCCAGCATCCGCTTTGACCTTGCCGAACCTCGGCTAACTCGGCCCTTATACCCTGGAGTGACCCTACCCGGGGGTATCCCCCCAACAACATTCTTCTTATAAAAAAAGAGTCCGATATTGAGGAAAATGAGAAAAATAAAAAAGAGATTATGAAAAGAGGAAAGAGAGAAAAAAGCACCATATTCCCATGGTAAATAAGAAGATTGCTGAGATGCTTGTTGTCTACTTGCCTTGTCATTTTGATATGGGGATTCTTCCGTACATCGGGCAAAGGGTACCCCGTTGGCGGTTCTCTATGGTACACATGTGCTTACGATGACAAGAACTTACCGGTGACTAAACTTGAGTAGCATGAGGAGTGGCCCTCGTATTCAAGGGACATGAGATTCTCAAATTACAACTTGTCAAGCATATCCTCGTATTTGATCACTTTAACCTTAACCACCTAAAGATGCCTATGATAGGGGCAATGAGAGCTCAAAGCTAATAAGTATCATAATTTTTGGGAGCTATTTATGAAACTTGAAATCCCTGCTTCCCTCTGCGAAGGGCCCTTCTTTTACTTTTTAGTTGAGTCAGTAAACCTATTCCCTTCTATCTCAGCAAGTATTTTGAGTTGTTGTGTTTCATTCATTGATATGATGATTTATTCAATCATGTTTCTTATGTTCCTTGTTTTGCACATTGTTCTTATCTTGGTGTCTACTTCTTTGAAAGCTATCATTGAAAATCAGTTATTTGTGAACTCCAGCAAATTGTCAACTATTCTTCGACCAAGAGCTAAGTTTGCCATTACCAATTATGATTCACTTTATGTATCTTTATTGTGTTTCCTTTACTTATTGCAAGTTAAGTTATATAATAGTGAGTTGTCTTCTATTATGATCTATGTATTGATGAATGTGATGCTTCTTATCTGTATTCTTTGATCGACTCTTCACTCCATAAACCTGAGGTAATGTTTATTGAGCTCAGTTTTGCTTGGGGACAAGTGAAGTCTAAGCTTGGGGGGAGTTGATACGTCCATTTTGCGTCACTATTCTATATCAGAATTAACTGTTATTCATTGATATATTTCATATTAAGAGATGATACTTATGTTATTTCATATGTTTTTGCATGGACTGCTGTAGTCAGGATTCTGATGGAAAAGGTGCTGTTTGGAGGCAAAATTCACGAAGATCAGAAAATCCGGGAAAATATACGGAAAATCCTATTTTTCCAGAAGACGAAGGAAGCCAGAAGAAGGAGTGGAGATGGGCCACAGGGGGCCCACACCACCCCCTAGCGCGGGTTAGCCTAGGCCACGCCACCAGGTGGTGTGGCCGCCCTGGCCCACCTCTGGCTCTCCCCTTTGGTGTATATAATCAATTGGGTTGAATCTTGCAATAGTTCTTAGGGGAAACTTTCCTGGTGTTGATTACTCTTTGTAGTTAATTCTATTGAGTGAACCATTGAATTATTTTTTATGTTCAGATTGTTATACATCATTATTCCATCTCTGGTCATGATCCATATGATGTCTTGTGAGTAGTTCGTTTTGTTCTTGAGGACATGGGATAAGTCATGTTGTTAGTAGTGGAGTTGTGTTGAGAAAGATTCAATAGTTTGATATTTAAGTTGTGGTGTACTTCTTCTAGTGGTGTCATGTGAACGTCGAATACATGAGACTTCACCTATATGGGCCTAGGGGAATGCATTGTGTATTTGGCTATTAATCGTAGGGGTTGCCGGAGTGACAGAAACCTAAACCCCCGTTAGGAAACCATTGCACAAGGGACGTCAGGGTCTTAGAGTTCAAAGCTGTGTTTAGGTTTCTACCTTAATTACTTTCTTGTACTTATGGATGTTTGCAAGGGGTATAATCACAAGTATGTATTAGTCCTAGGAAGGTCGGTACATTAGCATAGGTTCACCCACACAACACTTAGCAAGCTAAAGAAGATTAATCAACTATATGAAGCGAAAGCACTTGATAGTCTTCCCATGTGTCCTCGAGAACGTTTGGTCATCTTAAGTAATACAACCGGCTTGTCCTTTGCTGCATAAAGGATTGGGCCACTTGCTGCATTTATTCTTATTATCTTTTGTTTACTCGTACTTCGTTTACTTGCTTTATCAAAAACCCCTAAAAATCCGTTTGCTAAGTATTTGCAGAGAATTCCTGATCCATACCACTAGCCAGCACCTTCTGCTCCTCTTTGGGTTTGACACTCTTACTTATCGAAAATACTGCGATACACCCCCTATACTTGTGGGTCATCATTCATGCGTGGCGCTGTCTCGGGATCGAGATCACGATAGGATGGGACGAGGTGTAGTGCTAGCTATGGACCGAGCTTGAATGGAGAGGGGCCGGCTAGGAGGGTGTGGTACCGAAGGTGGTGCGGACGGGTGGCTGGCGATGTGGAGCCTGGGAAGGGAGATCCTGCCGGGGTGGTGGAGGCGCTCGAGGACCGAGCTTGAATGGAGAGGGGCCCGCAACAAGGGTGTGTTAATGAAGGCGGTGCGGATGGGAGGAGGGGCGCTGGAGGTGGTGAGGACGGGAGGAGGAGCATCGGAGGTGGTGCGGATGGGAGATCGTGTTGGGGTGGTGGCAATGCTCGAGGGTTGGTGAGAGGATACGAGGAGAGGAGACGGATGGGCTAGGTCGGGTTGGATCGGATGCGGTCTGACCTAGATGAATTTTTGGGCCAAACTTTGCTCTTCCGCGGCCAAAATTGAAATAATCCAGCTCCACAATTTCTTGTGGGGCATGGGAGGTGATTTACCGAGCGTTGGATTGAGCTGTGTTGACGGCTAAGATCCTCTTCGGTAGGGTGATCCATGGGTAGTCCATTTCATGTATCTAATTAGCTAGAGAAGACTGTCCGAGAATTGAGGGTTGGATAGCTCTATTCAGATTATCATCTCAAAGAAGCACAAAACTGATGTTTGGTATGGCTATATTTATGGCATAGTTTGTGATAATGTTCCTATATTATGCAGGCATGTGCATCTTAGGATGGCGAACAATATTGCAGGAGGAAGTTTTCCTTTACGTCGTACTGAAATGCCATTTTCCATTTTCCGAGCACCAAAATCGGGTTGTTTTGTGAAGCAATCACCAAAGGGATAATTCAACATGCTACCACCCTATTTTTTAAATATGCTAAACCACCTTACATGGACAATTTACCAACCGGGGGTTCTCAAACCTTTCCGTCCACCCCTAGTGAAAAAGACAAATTCCTGCCAAATCGGTAGAAAGTGGGTCTGATTTGAAGTACAGGTACCTGATCCGATGCTCGTGATTTTTTGTAAAAATCATTTTTAGACTCATAATATCATGTTTCTTTAGAGATCCAATGCAAGTTTAGCGAGGATCATCCCCTAGCTAAGAACCTCCATGCCTGCCGTTTGGATCATAGTTTGAAACGGGCATAAAAAAATTCACAAATAATTCGAACAATGTAAAACCTTCACCTGGCATCACATTATGTGACATAGTTACAAGCAAAAATGTCAAACTTGGTATATTGATTGCATCTCGAAAAAACCTTCTCAGAAATGACCTATCATGTAAGAGGTTTCATGGCTTTCGGGCCAAATGACTAGTGTTACGACAAGAATCGTGACATAGTTTATGATAATATGCCCATATTGTGCACGCATGTGAATCTTGGGATGGCGAACATTGTTACAGGAGAAAGTTTTCCTTTTCGTCACACGAAAAAGCCATTTTCTTTTTTTTAGTGTAGAAATCAGAGCATTTTGTGAAGCAACACCAAATGTTCAATTCAAAAATGCTACCACCCTATTTTTCAAAAATACTAGACCGCCTTATATGAACAAAGACCCAATCAGGGATTTTAAAACCTGTTCGTCCATCTCTGGTGAAAAAGACAAATGTATGCTGAATCGGTGGGAAGTGGGTTCGGTTTGAACTATATGTACATGATCTAATGCTCATGATTTTTATAAAAAAATCATTTTTAGACTCACAATATGATATTTATTCAGAGATCCAATGCAATCTTTAGCGAGACTCATCCCCTATCTTCATGCCAGCCGTTTTCACCATAGTTTGAAATAGGAAAATTTGGAAATGGGCATAAGAAATTCAAAAACTATCCGAACAAGGTAAATCCTTCCCGTGGCGTTATATTATATGACATAGTTGCAAGAAGAAATGCTAAACTTGGGATATTGAATGCATCGCGAAAAAACCTTCTTAGAAATGACCTATCATGTAAGAGGCTTCATGGCTTTCGGGCCCAACGACCTGTGTTATGGCAAGAATCACAGCATAGTTTGTGATAATATGCCCATATTATGCACGCATGTGCATCTTGGGATGGCAAACAATGCTACAGGAGGAAGTTTTCCTTTTCGTCGCACGAAAAGACATTTTCTATTTTCTTGGTGCCAAAATCGAGGCGTTTTGTGAAGCAACACCAAATCTTCAATTCAAAAATACTATCACCCTATTTTTCAAAAATACTAGACCACCTTATATGAACAAAGACCCAACCGGGAATTTTAAAACCTTTTCATCCACCCTTCATGAAAAGGACAAATGTCTGCCAAATCGGTAGGAAGTGGTCCGGTTTGAACTGCATGTACGTGATCTAATACTCATGATTTTTATAAAAAATCATTTTTAGACTCACAATATGATGTTTATTCAGAGATCCAATGCAATTTTTAGCGAGACTCATCCCCTATCTTCATGCCAGCCATTTTCACCATAGTTTGAAACGGGAAAATTTTGAAACTGGCATAAGAAATTCAAAATCTTTCCGAACAATGTAAAACCTTCACGTGGCATCATATTATGTGATATAGTTACAAGAAAAAATATCAAACTTGGTATATTGATTGCATCTCAAAAAAACCTTCTCAGAAATGACCTATCATGTAAGAGGTTTCATGGCTTTCGGGCCAAACAACTAGTGTTACGGCAAGAATCGCGGCATAGTTTGTGATAATATGCCCATATTGTGCACGCATGTGTATACTGGGATGGTGAACAATGTTTCAGGAGGAAGTTTTCCTTTTCGTCACACGAAAAAGCCATTTCTATTTTTTTGAGTGCAGAAATCAGAGCGTTTTCTAAAGAAACACCAAATGTTCAATTCAAAGATGCTATCACCCTATTTTTAAAAAATACTGGACCACCTTATATGAACAAATACCTAACCGGGGATTTTAAAACCTTTTTGTCCACCCCTGGTGAAAAAGACAGATGTCTGCCGAATCGGTAGGAAGTGGGTCCGATTTGAACTACATGTACATGATCTAATGCTCAAGATTTTTATGAAAATCAGTTTTAGACTCACAATATGATGTTTATTCAGATATCCAATGCAATTTTTAGCGAGGCTCATCCCCTATCTTCATGCCAGCCGTTTTCACCATAGTTTGGAACGGGGAAATTTGAAAACGGGCATAAGAAATTCAAAAATATTCCAAACAAGGTAAACCCTTTGCGTGGCGTTATATTATGTGACATTGTTGCAAGAAAAAAAGGTAAACTTGGGATATTGAATGCATCTCGAAAAAACCTTCTCAGAAATGACCTATCATATAAGAGGTTTTATGGCTTTCGGGCCAAACGACCAGTGTTATGGCAAGAATCGCGGCATAATTTCTGATAATATTCCCATATTATGCATGCATGTGCATCTTGGGATGGCGAATAATGTTGCAGGAGGAAGTTTTCCTTTTCATCGCACGAAAAAGTTATTTTCTATTTTCTTAGTGCTAAAATCGGGGCATTTTGTGAAGCAACACCAAATGTTCAATTCAAAAATGATACCACCCTATTTTTCAAAAATACTAGACCACCTTATATGAACAAAGACCCAACGGGGGATTTTAAAACCTTTTCGTCCACCCCTGGTGAAAAAGACAAATATCCGCCGAATTGGTAGAAAGTGGGTCCGGTTTGAACTACATGTACATGATATAATGCTCATGATTTTTATAAAAAATTATTTTTAGAATCACAATATGATGTTTCTTCAGAGATCCAATGCAATTTTTAGTGAGGCTCATCCCTTATCTTCATGCCAGCCGTTTTCACCATAGTTTGAAATAGGAAAATTTGGAAACGGGCATAAGAAATTCAAAAATTGTCTGAACAAGGTAAATCCTTCGTGTGGCGTCATATTATGTGACATAGTTGCAAGGAAAAATGCCAAACTTGGGATATTGAATGCATCTCGGAAAAATCTTCTCAGAAATGACCTATCATGTTTGAGGTTTCATAGCTTTCAGGTCAAGCGACCAATGTTATTGCCAAATTGCAGCATAGTTTATCATAATGTACCCATATTATGCACACATGTGCAACATGGGATGGAGAAAAATATTGCAGGAGGCACTTTTACTTTACTTTGCAAAAAAGCTATTTTCTCTTTTTCGAGTGCCAATAATAGGGTGTTTTGTGAAGCGGCCACGAAATAAAAGCTTCAATATGGTACCACCCCATTTTTAAAAAATACTAGAACTTATTGTATGTATAATATCCCAACTAGGGTATCTCAAACTTTTCCATCCACCCCTCGTGAAAAAGACAAATTCCTGCCGAATTGGTAGGAAGCGAGGCAGATTTGAACTACATATATATGATCTAGTGCACGTGATTTTTTGTAAAGATCATTTTTAGGTTCAAAATATGTTATTTTATCATAGATCCAATGTAAGTTTAGCGAGGCTCGACCCCAAGCTAAGAACCTTTATCCCCGCCATTTTAACCATGTTTTGAAATCGACGTAACTACTTCACAAATAATTAAAAAATGTCTAATGTGAAATTAGTAAATCCACTAATTTTTAATAATCAAAGTAATTCTAATTAATATACTAAGATGATATATTGAATTTCATAAAAAATTAGAGAAAAAAATCAATTCTTTTGGATTTCATATAAAAAGATACAAAAGAATTAATAAAAAAGAAAAGAAGAAAAAAAACATATCCTAACAAGACCAGCCGAGCTAGGCCAGAACTATTCTACCGCGCTCAAGGCCTAGATCGGCCCAATAAATCACTGTAGGCCGCCTCTTTTTCTAATGAGGCCTATTCCTAGCGATGAAGGAATTTGTATAAATAAGTTGCCGATGTTCTAGCGCAACAAAAAAACATGAGGCTTGGTGGTCTGGTTTCTTAGCATGCTCATGTGTTGAGAGGTTCGATCCCCCACTTTTCCTTATATTTTTTTTAGCATTTAAAAATATGGACACACAAGGAGTTTATAAAAAGATCCAGCGCAGCCAAAAATATCACATTGCTTCCCTTGTGGCTGAAAAAGGGATCATCATGGAAAAAGGGGCCATCCAGGCACACATATACAACTTCTACCGCGATCTTCTTGGCTCCTCCTCCTCCAACATGTGTGGACTGTCCCCTACCACGTGGGGTGGTAGCGGGCAGGTCTCGGATGCTGAAAAGTTGTCCCTAACTATCACTTTCACTGCTCTAGAGCTTGACCTGATTATCCAAGATATGAAATCTGACACGGCCCCGGGCCCGGATGGCTTTCCTGTTCCTTTCTTCAAGTTATTTTGGCCGAGGCTCAGACATGGGGTCCTATGTATGCTGAATGAATTCTCTCTCGGCCGGATTGACATCTCTCTTCTTAATTTCGGCATCCTTTCGCTCATCCCTAAGGTTCAAGGGGCGGAAGCGATCTCTTAGTATCGTCCCATCGCGTTAATCAACCGCGTTAATCAACGTAATTTTCAAAATCATCTCAGAAGCGTTCGCCTCGCGCCTCGGTCCGGTGGCCAACAGAATTATCAGTCTAAATTAGACCGCATTCATCAAAGGATGGTTTATCCTTGATGGGTCGCTCGCTCTCATGGAAATCATTCACGAGATGAGGAAGAAGAAGCTGGGAGCAGTGCTTCTGAAATTGGACTTCGAGAAGGCATACGACAGGGTCAACTAGAGCTTTCTCTTTGAAGTGCTACGGCTCAAGGGTTTTGATGCCGGTTATATCCACAAGATCTCTCAACTGGTCTCTGGGAGACAAACGGCTATCTCCATTAATAGGGAGGTGGGACCTTACTTCCGTAACAAGCGTGGGGTGCGTCAAGGGGACCCCCTCTCCCCATTGTTGTTCAACTTCATTGGGGAGGCTCTCTCGGCCATCCTTTCCGCGGCTAGCAGGGCAGGCCACATTTGCGGGGTGGTCCCGCACCTGATTCCAGGGGGAATCACGCACCTGAAATACGCGGATGACATGCTTATCATGATCCAGCAGGAGGATACGGCAATTGCCAACCTCAAGTTCCTTCTTATGTGCTTTGAGGACATGTCAGGCCTCAAGATAAATTACCACAAGAGTGAGGTCGTGGTTATGGGTCAATCACTCGCTGAACAGCACTGTGTGGCCAACATTCTCAATTGCAACCTTGGGGCATTCCCTTTTACCTATCTTGGATTACCTATCTCTGATCGTAAGCTGACTATGGAGCAATGGTTGTTTCTGGTCCGGAAGCTGGGGGCCAGAATTGAACCTTGGCTCAGCCGCTTTCTCTCCTCAAGAGGGAGACTTATCCTGACCAACTCATGTCTGGAGAGCCTCCCCATGTTTTCTATGGGGTTTTTCCTTCTGCAAGATAACATCCACGAGAAATTTGACTCGGTTCGATCTAGGTTCTTTTCAGAGGGGACGGGCCCCAAGCGCAAATATCACCTAGTGAACTGGCCGGCGGTGTGCCGACCCAAGGAACAAGGTGGACTGGGTGTGACCAACACCAAGAAAATGAACATAGCGCTGCTTTTGAAATGGATCTGGAAGTTGTACTAGGGAGACGAATCTATTTGGGCTACCATTATCCGCGCCAAGTATGGCGACACTGGTGACATCTTTCCGGGATCCGGACAGGGAGGGTCATAATTTTGGAAGAGCCTCCATAAGGTCAAACACCACTTCAAGGCAGGGGACAAACACTAGGTGGTTGACGGGGCTCGCACGCTATTCTGGCTTGACTGGTGGATCGGGGAGAGGCCCATTAGCGAGTGTTACCCTGGGTTGTTTGCCATATGTGACAATTCCTCGGTTTCAGTGATGGCAGTTTGCTTACCCACTCATATTAACATGCGGCTTCTACGGGCACTAGACCAAGGGGGTGTAGCGGCCTGGCTTGCGTTGGTGGAGGAGGTTGAGGTATTTACCCTTCGTGCTAGTTTGGATAGGATACTTTGGCACCCTGAACTGTCTGGGGTTTTCTCGGTGAAATCTATGTATAACCTACTAACACAGGGGGTGACGGTAGCTCACTTCAGGGACATCTGGGCCGCTAAAGTTCCTCTTAAAATCAAGATCTTCTCGTGGCAACTCGCCCTTGATAGCCTACCCTCGAAACAGTTGATCGCCTCAAGACATGGACCTTCTAACGGCGCTTGCGCTCTGTGTGGGGCCGGGGAAGATGCCTCACATACCTTCTTCTCTTGCTCTTTGGCGAAATTTTCCTGAAGAGCTCTCTGCCAGATTCTTGAGTGCAATTGGTGACCTACTTGCTTTGCTCATTTTTACGCCATTCTCTCTGGTTTCTCTGGGCAGTCGAGTTATCTTCTTTGGATTTTATTTGTGGCTCAAGCTTGGGAGCTTTGGCTTACGTGCAACAAACTGGCGATTGAATCGAAGGTGCCTCGCCACCCTGCGGACTTACTGTATAAAATGGTGATCTTCTTGCAGCTATGGAAGCTCAATGCCAAGATGAAGGACAAGGACAGCCTCTCATAGATGGCAAACGAACTAAGGCTCCTCTACCTCAAGATGGCGCCAGGAAGCTCTGACGGCTCGACCACACCTGGAAGCATTGCTATTTAGTCTTACTATCTACCTAGCCTTCGGTGTGTAGTTGGGGAGGCCGACCCCGCTCTCTTTTCGGTCCAGACTCTTTCTTTTGGCTAAGCTATAGGCCTCAGCAAGGTTGTATCGTGGTGCTGGTTTGTGACTATGTTGGATTTATTAATATTAAAGCTGGGAAATCTTGCCTATTATCTAAATTTTTTAACACAACTTGTTCTATCGCCGTTAGGAGGACACGACCGAATGACGTTCCATGGGTCACGTTTTCGACTCCACTTGCCCCAACTTTTTAGTTAATTTTACTGATTTTATACGTACATGACAATAATTGACACATAAGAAGACACGTAGGTGTAACAGGTGATGTGGCTGCCACGTCATTTAAACATTTCATGAATTAAAAGTTACCATGTCATTTAAACATTTCACGAATTAAGAGTTATGATGATCTAAAATGGTCGTAATCCTTATAAATAAGGTCCTAAGCTGTCGTGCCCACGTTATGACGATTTCGCACAAAAAAATTACGACGATTTTTATCGAAATTGTCATAATTATGTAGGGTTTTGGTCTCTCTAAATGGCTTATGACAATTTTGTGTAAATTCGTCATAGATGTATGACGATTTCATCTAGGGTCACTAACAAAAGGTCATAGATCAACACATTTTTTGTAGTGTGCTTATTTGGACCAATGTTGTTGTATTTCTGTTTCCAACTATGTAGACTTTGTTCATATGACATAACAAGACTATTTCGTCAAACCTAACTTTGGCCGACTTCTTTTCAGCTTATAGAACAGATTCTAGGCCCAGAATCGCATAAGCCCAGAAGAATGAGTCTGATTCTGCCTAGCTTTTTTCCACCGCAAATCGCAGTTAGCACGTAAAATCAGAATTGGCCTTGCACTTGCTTTTGAGGAGATTCCCGAGCTTCTCCCGTTTAGGCTGAAACGGTATCCGCAGCTGCCCCTAGTGTTGGTTCTATTTACATCACAATGCCACCGCGTAGAATAATTGTAGAAGTAAAAAAAACTGATTCGCTCGCACGCAGAAAAGGGAGTCCCTGCGCCGCCGACGCCGCCACCGCCTCCCGCCTCCCATCTCCCGTCGCTGTTGAGCCTGCCCCCAACTTGCTGGTCCGTCGCCGACGGCCGCCACCGCCTCCCGCCGCCGCCGCCGTTGAGCCCTTCCTCAACTTGCTGGTTCGTCGCTGACAGCCGCCACCGGCAGGCGCTGACCCACCCGCAACCTCGTCCGCCGCCCAGATGCCCGCCCTGATGCGACCGTCGCCAAGGACCACAACCGCCAGCGCGTCCTCGCTCATGTCTTCCGTCTCGAGCTCAAGCATGTGCGCGTGGAGCAGGTGGTCGATGCGATGGTGACCCGCGTAGAGCTTCTGCCAAGGTCGAGCTTGTGCGCGTGGAACAGGTTTTGCTAGTACCCGTTTCTACTAGTACAATAGTACAAGTTAATGTTGATACAAGTTCCAAATTCCAAAAAAATTCTTTATTCATTTTTACCTCATTATATACTTTCTCCGACTCAATTTAGTTGACTTAGATTTATCTAGATTTAATTGTATCTAGACATGATTTAGTATTATTAGATAAATTCGTATCTTTGACAAATTTGAGTCAACTAATTTGGATGGAAGGGAGTACTAAAAACAAGCATATATAGGGTATTATCCACTTAATTAGATCACATATGAAATTTAGGGGTGTTAGCGACATTTCACCACTCAACCTATCAAACAAGTCAAATGTGTAGAAGCCAAAAAGAATGGAAGGAACATGATTCTACGTGATTCTCCCCACCACAGCTTCTCCCCATAATTTTCCAAAAGCTAGCTTCTCTACAATCACAAGCGGAAAAGAAGGGGGCCTTTGTTTATATGACCAAGATTTTTCATTTTTTTATTATTTTTGAATTTTTAAGCTCGTTTGAGTATTTGGTTAAACCTAACTTTAACCAACATTTAAACTAGTTTTTCAAATGAAAATGAAAAACTAAGTCTAGATCCTTCTTAGTCACTCCAAAATGAAGCGTTGGTGTAGTTTTTGAAACTTAAAATTGTTCCAAATCTAACCCCCTTCTCTTCGCCCTTAACTTCGTACAATAGAGTTTGAGATATCATATATTATATATGAACCTTTTGTTTGAAAGTATATGGACCTTGTTTATCGACTTGAATCCTTAGTATATGATATAAGAAGACTATGTGCGCATGTTTTTATTTTTTTATTTTTTATGCACATTTAAGTATTTGATCAAACCTAACTTTGACCAACATTTAAACAAGTTTTTCAAAAAAATGAAAAACTAAGCCTGGATCCTTCTTAGTCACTCCAAAATGAAGCTTTGGCGTGGTTTTTGAAACTTTTCATGTTCTAAACCTAAACCCATTCTCTTTACCCTTGACTTCGTACAACAGAGTTCGAGATATCACATATTGTACATTAGCGTTTTGTTTGAAAGTATGTAGATCTTGTTTATTGAATTGAATCCTTAGTATATGACATAAGAAGACTATGTGCACAGGTCATTTAATTTTTTTATATTTTTTTTTTGAAATTTTTATGCTCATTTGTGTATTTGGTCAAACCTATCTTTGACCAATATTTAAACAAGTTTTTCAAAAAAAATGAAAAACTAAGCCTAGATCCTTCTTAGTCACTCCAAAACGAAGCTTTGGTGTGGTTTTTAAAACTTTTCATGTTTCAAACCTAAACTCCTTATCTTCATGCTTGACTCCGTACAACAGAGTTCAAGATATATCATATTATATATGAACCTTCTGTTTAAAAGTATGTAGACCTTGTTTATCGTTTTGAACCCTTAGTATATGACATAAAAAGACTATGTGCATAGATTTTTTATTTATTTTATTTTTTAAAATTTTTTATGCTCATTTGAGTATTTGGTCAAATCTAACTTTGACCAACATTTAAACAAGTTTTTCAAAAAAAATGAAAAACTAAGCCTGGATCCTTATTAGTCACTACAAAATGAAGCTTTGGTGTAGTAAATCTTTTTCAAATTCATTTGAGTATTTGGTCATACTCTAGTCAACTCACTTCCAAACCCCTGAATGATCTAACCCTATGATACGTTGTAAACGTGTCTACAATTTTTGATGTTCCATGCTTGTTTTATATCTACTTTCTTATGTTTTGTCCACACTTTGGAGTATTTTTACATATTTTCTGGAACTAACCTATTAACAAGATGCCATAGTGTCAGTTGCCTGTTTTCTGTTGTTTTTGGTTTCAGAAAAGCTAGTACGGAAATATTCTCGGAATTGGACCGGATAAAATCCAAAGTCAATATTTTACCCGAAGCAATACGGAGTCCGAAGGGGAGACGAAGAGGGGAACCAGGGTGGACACACCCTAGGGTGGCGCGGCCAGCCCTAGGCGCCCCACCACCTGGTGTGGGCCCCCTGGTGCTCTACCGACCTTGCCCCTTCGCCTATATAATCCTTCCAGGACGAAAACCCTAAGTACCCGATCAAAATTCAATGAAAGAATCTGTAGCCACCGCCATATCCATCCCTAGATCGGGAGGGATCTGAAGCTCTTCCCGGCACCCTGTCGAAGGGGAGAGATCACCCTGGAGGCCTTCTTCATCACCATGACTGCCTCCGATGTGATGCGTGAGTTGTTCATCCCTGGACTACGGGTCCATGTAGTAGCTAGATGGTTGGTTCTTCTCCTTTGTTCTACCATATTTAGATCTTGTGAGCTCCGTTCATGGTCAAGATCATCTATTTGTAATCCTACATGTTGTGTTTGCAGGGATCCGATGGATATTGAGATGCTATTTCAGATTGATTATTGATTCTATCATGTCTATATTATTTGTGATCTTCCATGCTTTCCATTGTTAGTACCTATCTTGGCCAAGTAGATGCTAGAAACTCCAAGAGGGAGTATTTATGCTCGATAGTGGGTTCATCCCTCTAGGAATCTGAGGAAGTGACATAAATCTCTAAGGTACTAGATGTGTTTTTGCTACTAGGGACAAAACATCAATCCTTTGTTCATAGAACAATCATATTGTTTACTTTACACACTTTGCTTAATGCAATTATATGTTGCTTGCAACTTAATACTAGAGGGGGTTCGGATGATAACGTGAAGGTGGATTATTAGTCATATATGCAGTTCGATTACGGTCTATGTATCATGTTGTAATGCCCAATCAAATCTCGTAGGAGTCAAGATAATTAGTATATGGATGTATGCGTTCTCGGTGTCTGTCAATTGCCCCGTTGTAATTTGTTCATCCAACATGTCATCTATCTTAAGGACAATCACCTCTAGTGAACTATGGACCCTGGTCCATTATTTTAACATCAATCTACAAGCTATTTACTGTTTTCTGTTTACTTTCTGCAAGCAATTACTATCTTCCACATAATACATTTAATCCTTTGTTTTCAGCAAAACCGGTGAGATTGACAACCTCACTATAAGTTGGGGAAAAGTTCTATGGTTGTGTTGTGCAGGATTCAAAGTTGGAAACAACACCTTGGAGGTGTTTCCTTGATCCTACTGGTTCGATAACCTTGGTTTCATAACTGAGGGAAAACTTGCTGTTGTGCTCATCATACCTTCCTCTTGGGGTTCCCCAACGAGCTCGATACATTTTGAGCCATCAAGCAACTTTTTCTGGCGCCGTTGTCGGGGAGTCAAGGACATCTTCATAAGGGAAGTCCCTCATAACCAATCTCTTTACTTTGTTTTTTTGTTTTTCTTAATTTATTTCTGCTTTGTTTGCTTGTTTCTTTTATCAAAAACACACAAAAAATTAGTTGTACTAGTTTGCTTTCTTTATCAAAAACACACAAAAAAATTAGTTTCTATCTCCAGTTACTATTATGTCTAGCATTTCTCCAATCACTATGTCACCTAAGGAAATGATTTTTACTTTCAAACAAGGAATTGAAGAGAGTTTCAAAGAAGCTTGGTCTAGAATCTCTGATTTACATGCAAAAACTGAACCTAAAATGACTCTAAGCTTGTTTCTTAGCAGTTTTTATTTTGGAACTGCCCTTTGCTATAGATATGCTTTGGATGTTGTAGTTGGAGGAGATTTCCTCCAATGCAATGAGGGTGAAGCTTTTAATGCCATAAAAAAGTTGGTTGCAACATATGACTTGCCTAGCAAATCTGATTCCTCCATTATAAACATTATGGCTAGATTAAACACTCTTGAGACCCACACAGCTAGTTTAAAAGAATGTTATAACATGCTTAGAGAGCATCATGAATATGTTCCAATTAATTTTGAATCTTCAAAATGGCTTCCTATAGTAAAAATTGTTATAAATAATGAAACTTTTTATGCTCGTTGTGATATCATGTCTGAATTCTATCTTATGCCTAAAGATATCTATGAATCTTTGAATCTTTGGGGACTTTCTGAAGGGGGAGAAGAAATATCTCTTGTTAATAATGCCAAAATATTAACCATTAGAATATTTGAAGGAGTGTTTACAAAGATTCTAGGGAAAGTGGTGTGTACTGATTATCTTGTTATTGAATGTGTAGGAAAATGACAAATAACACTTGGAAGATCCCTACTTAAACTCCTTGGAGCAATAATAGATGTGGAAAAGGGCATCATGCACTTTGCTTCTCCACCAAACAATCATACGTTCCCCAAGGATAAGAATAAAATTAAGAGAGGTAAGGGCAAGAAATTTGGTTTTAATGCTTCTTCATTTGAGAATACTTGATTCTTTTCTTGCCTCTTATGCCTAGCTCAAAGGCGTTAAAGAAAACCACTTATTGGGAGATAACCCAAATTTCGTTAGGAATATTTTGTTGAGTCTTGGAAGTTATTACTTTAGTAATAACCTCTCCTTATCATTTTTTTGTGGTTTTTGTGCCAAGATTAACCTCTAATGAGAGAGAAGTAAGACTTAGGAAAGTTGCTGTCCCGAAACAGGTTTTTGTGCTTTGCTGTAAAAATTCGTGAAACATCTCTGTATGTCGGTTTGAGCTGTAATTGTTTGTGCTTCTGCCCCAGGTTGTTATATAACTTTCGTTAGTTCAACACTTTTCGATTTGAGCAACAAAAGATCTTCGAAAAAATTGGTTTTTACCTGCTGGTCTGTTTTGACAGATTTCTGTCATTATTTGCATTTGCCTCTTAATCTCTTTCTCTTTGAGTTCTCTCTGATAATTTGAACTTTTTAAAGGAAGTTCTACAGTAGCTTATGTTTTAATGAAAGTTTTACTTGTGTTGGAACTGAACCAAAAGACTTATTATCTTGAGTGCACTAATGTTGCTAATGAAGATTGTGTGAAGTTTTGTATGAAGGAAATTTTAAAGTGTAGGGAAGAACAATGTGATAAGATGAAGTATGGACAAAATCTCAAGCTTGGGGATTCCACCCGTGTCACCCCAAGAAATATTCAAGAAGTACAAGCGTCAAAGATTAGGGATGCCCAAGGCATCCCCTTCTTCATCAATAAAAATTTCAGGTTTCTTCCAAACACTTCATTTTTATTGTTTCATGCACAATTGTGTTGTTCTTGGAGCGACTTCGTTTTCATTCTTAGTTTTTGTTTGCTTGGTTTTCTTAAATAAATTGGTTGGACCCCCGCATTCATACATAGTTTCAAATAAGTTGACTTGGATTGGAAAAGAGTAGGAAAATTCATGCTTATAAGTGGTATAAAAGGAGCTTGTTTTTGACTGTGACTTAGACTTTATCATGTCATGCTTGATATTGTTTTGGCTTTATGCTTAGTGATTATTGCTGTAGCATGACCTGTTACAAACAATTGAGATTGCTTAATGTGCCTTGAACGAATCATGCGTTGTTTTAGCATATAAAAGCATAATATTGTGGTATTCTCCTTTGATGCTTTATTTGGGTTGACTTGGCGCATGCTCACACCATGTTAAGACTACACCAAGTCACCATAGCCTCTATGATCAATTAGTTTTCGACTTGTAATATCACTGTATGCTTTAATTAATAATGTTTTATCGCTTTGCATGATTATGGCCATTATTGCTCTCTTAGTTGGTCGCTCCCAGTCTTTTGCTAGCCTCCATACCAAGTATGAGTTCCTCTCATGCATCCAACTCCAAATAAAACCAAGTTATTCCAAAGAGACCACCATACCTACCTATTAGCATTTGCTATTCTAAGTATATTCATGTTTAGCTACCTTCCGAATTAAACTTGTTATGTGAAAATTAGTGATTAAAGCTCTCACAAACTTGATGGCACACTTTACTTTTCTTGAACTTAATAAACTTGAACCATTGTGACCATCTATGTTGCGTATATGCTTGCATTTTGTAAGTTGTGAATTAGCAGAACCATGTTATCATGGGGAATGCTTTCAACATTGCACTTTGTTTAGTTGATATCATGTTCTTTTGCTTATGGATCCCAACGGTGTGAACTGAAAGGGGAGCTGGTAAGGCTCATGGAGTTCGTATATGTGTTAGAGAAACGCCTGGGCGGCTGGTCTAAACCAGGCCTAATCATGGTGGAAACCTGCAGCGTAACCATAGTGAGCAATCTATGAAGCATCCTCTATAAAAAACCTATGCAAATAGGAAAGAAAAAAAGAGAAAAAAAAAGATGCTTATGCAAATAGGAAATAAAAGGATGCTAAGATGCTCATTGTCAGCTTGACTTGTCATTTTGATATGGGGAATCTTCCGTATCATCGGGCAAGGGGTACCCCATTGGCGGTTCTCTATGATACACATGTACTTACAGTGACAAGAACTTACCTGTGACTAAACTTGAGTAGCATGAGGAACGGTACTCGTAAATAAGGGGCATGAGATTTTCAGCTTATAACTTGTCAAGCATATCCTCATATTTGTTCACTTTAACCTTAATCACCTAAAGATGAGAGCTGAAAGCTAATAAATACCATAATTTTTGGAAGCTCTTTATGAGACTTGAATCTCTGCTTCCTTCTATTTAGGGTCTTTCTTTTACTTTTATGTTGAGTCTCCATCTTCTATCTTTATGCACCTATTGAGAGAGCATAGTGGCCATTCTTAGTTTAATGTGCATTATCCCAAGATGTGTTGATTGATTCATAACTTTGATGTTGCTTGTTCTTAAACTATTTGTATCTAGTCACCCTTATGAACTTTGAAGGTGTCCTATGCATTTATGTTTTGCTACACTATGAGGGCAAGCCGAATACCATTCTCATTATGTTTTCTATATGTGAAACAAACAAATGTCTTTCAAAGCATTGTTATTCATGAACCTTTTGTTTGTACCTTTTCATGTTATAACATAGTTGCTATGTCTTATTGTTAGAACTATATCTTTCATGCTATGTTAAAGTACTATGATCCCAGCTATTAATGTTTTACAAATACCTTGATCAAGATTATGATGGTGCATGTCACCTCAAAAATTATTCTTTTTTTATCACTTACCTACTCGAGGACGAGCAGGAGTTAAGCTTGGGGATGTTGATACGTTGTAAACGTATCTATAATTTTTGATGTTCCATGCTTGTTTTATATCTACTTTCTTATGTTTTGTGGACACGTTGGAGTATTTTTACACATTTTCTGGAACTAACCTATTAACAAAATGCCACAGTGCTAGTTGCCTGTTTTCTACTGTTTTTGGTTTCAAAAAATCTAGTAAGGAGATATTATCGAAATTGGACCGGACAAAATCCAAAGTCAATATTTTACTCAAAGCAATACGGAGAATGAAGGGGAGATGAAGAGGGGAACCAGGGAGGCCACACCCTAGGGTGGCGCAGCCAGCCCTAGGCGCGCCGCCACCTGGTGTGGGCCCCCTGGTTCTCCATCGACCTTGCCCCTTCTCCTATATAATCCTCCCGGGACGAAAACCCTAAGTACCCGATCAAAATTCCATGAAAGAGTCTGTAGCCGCCGCCATCTCCATCCCTAGATCGGGAGGGATCTGAAGCTCTTTCCGGCACCCTGTCGGAGGGGAGAGATCACCTTGGAGGCCTTCTTCATCACCATGACTGCCTCCGGTGTGATGCGTGAGTAGTTCATCCCTGGACTGCGGGTCCATGTAGTAGCTAGATGGTTGGTTCTTCTCCTTTGTGCTACCATGTTTAGATCTTGTGAGCTCCGTTCATGATCAAGATCATCTATTTGTAATCCTACATGTTGTGTTTGTGGGGATCCAATGGATATTGAGATGCTATTTCAGATTGATTATTGATTCTATCATGTCTATGTTATTTGTGATCTTGCATGCTTTCTGTTGTTAGTAGCTATCTTGACCAAGTAGATGCTAGCAACTCCAAGAGGGAGTATTTATGCTCGATAGTGGATTCATGCCTCTAGGAATCTAGGGAAGTGACAAAAATCTCTAAGGTACTAGATGTGTTGTTGCTACTAGGGAGAAAACAACAATCCTTTGTTCATAGAACAATCGTATTGTTTACTTTACACACTTTTCTTAATGCAATTATTTGTTGCTTGCAACTTAATACTAGAGGGGGGTCGGATGATAACCTAAAGGTGGATTATTAGTCATAGATGCAGTTGGATTACAGCCTATTTATAATGTTCTAATGCCCAATCAAATCTCGTAGGAGTCAAACTGATTAGTATATGCATGTATGTTTTCTCGATGTCTGTCAATTGCCCCGCTGTAATTTGTTCACCCACATGTCATCTATCTTAAGGAGAATCACCTCTAGTGAACTATGGACCCCGGTCCATTCTTTTACCATCAATCTACAAGCTATTTACTGTTTTCTGTTTACTTTCTGCAAGCAATTACTATCTTCCACACAATACGTTTAATCCTTTGTTTTCAGCAAAACCGGTGAGATTGACAACCTCACTGTAAGTTGGGGGCAAAGTTCTGTGGTTGTGTTGTGTAGGATTCCAAGATGGAAACAACACCTTGGAGGTGTTTCCTTGCTCCTACTGGTTCGATAACCTTGGTTTCATAACTGAGGGAAAACTTGCTATTATGCTCATCATACCTTCCTCTTGGGGTTCCCCAACGAGCTCGATACATTTTGAGCCATCACCCTAGCGCTGAACAATAGCCGTCGATGTAACCCTACCGCTGAACTGTAGCTGTCCAATAGTCCTTCTAGAAGGAATCTGTGGGCAGGCTTGGGCGATCCGCGAGAAGCTCATTCTGCTATCTAATTGGCTGGACGCTTTTTTTTCTCAACACAGATGGGCATTCCGTGCAGGCCAGGTGGATCGTTCGTTAGCATGTGTCGTCTATATACCGCGTGTTCGTTGTGCGTGGGGATCGGCCAATGTCACGCGTTCATATACCGTGGTTACAGTAAATGCGCAGGCATGCTAGGTCTCAGCCTTTCCAGACATGCGCGGGAAGCGATGATGTCGACATGCATGTGCGGGAAGCGACGACGTCGCCATGCATGCGTGCCTCATCACAGCGATTCGTTGCACCAGAGCCATTAAGTTGATTCAGATGCACCGTCCGCATGCATGCGCACCTCGCCGCGTTGACTCAGTGTAACATCCCAAAACTTTAATCCAAGCCTGTCAAGATCCAAATCATGAAAATTAGGGTTAACAAAAACTTTTCCAAATTAAAAATGAAAGCATTCATGTGTATGAGCATTTAATTTAGGAATTGATTTGAATTGCCATGGTTCTGTGATTCTTTAGTTGTAAAATGTTTGTATGGTAAATTAAACATCATCTAAACCTTTCCTAGGCAAATCCCAAAGAAAATCAAATCAAAAACAATTAAAAAGGGGGAATGGTCATTTTGGCCATTTTAATCCACTACACTACTTTGAGTGTTCCTAGCACTCACTTCTCAACAGAAATAATTCTAGGTCTTTACACCCCTTGCTAGTACACATAATGAGGTACCAAGGCCCACCTTTTGATCTGCTAAAAACATTCAAATACTTATTTTAAATGGCATGAGAAAATTGAATTCAATGCATATGCCTAGATCACCCCTATTTCAAAAACCATCAAATTGAGCTCCACTTTCAAAACCCTTGCAACCAGAGACTACCTAGTACCACTAGAGAAAACCCAAAAATTTTGAAACCAAAATTCAAACTTTTACTTCTTGCGGCCATTTCATCAAACAGGTGGTAGACACAAATCTTGCAATTTCCAAAACACTATAGTGAGCAGTGGATTTGGTCACCATTTGGGCCTAACTTGGTCCCCTTGTCCCCCTAGCTAAAACCCCGCCCTAGCTCTCTCTCCCTCTCCCCTAGCTGCTCCAGTACCAAGCCGCCCGATGCCATGCACCAGGTCGACCATGGGGCTTTCGCCTCGGACGTCTCAAGGCTCTCCTTCGCCCGTGAAGCGCAGGCGCCATCACACCGCCTCGACCAGCCCTCGACCAAAATCGAGCGGAGGACCAGCCGCATTTGCTCGCGCCCATGCCTCTGTCCGCCATGCCAATCACCCCGGAGCGCCACGCCCGCCAGAGCAGCACCGGCCTCGCCTAGCCCTAGCCTTGCGTGGAAGCACCCCTAGCAGGCCCAGCAACCGCCTAGACATCCTCGTTCGCTGCCTCGCGACCAGCAGCCCGGAGGAACCGGGTCGAACACCGCCGCCCGCGCTCAGTTCACCGCACGCCCCCGACCAGTAGAGCCCTCGCCTTGCCGCGCCTTTAAGCCCTAGAGGACCGCCGGGGGACAGAGAACCCATCGCCGCCCTTGTCCATGTCAAGAGCGCTCCGCGTCATCGTCACCGATGCCCTCACCGGAGCCCGCTCTGCCCTCTCGTCGACGCTATATAAAGCGACCACCCCAGCCTCATTTCTCCACACCCACTCACTCTCCACCTCTCACTGAACCTCACCCACCTCTAGCCGACGCCGCTCGAGCTCTGCCTCGCCGGAATTGGAGCCAAAGCCGCCGCAGCAGGAGGAGAAGGGCGCCTGCGATTTAGGGCACCCCAAGCTCCGCCGCAACCGCGCCTCGCCTTGTTGTTGTCTACCAGCCCATTTGCTCACCTCACCGACCTTGCTGGAGCCCTGCGCCCCAGTCGACCCCACCCTAGGCGTCTAGGTCTGGTAGGACTCTCGCCGAGTAATCCGTCATCGACGATCGGAATCTTTAGATCATGTGGCCTAGGATGCTAGATCTGTTTGGTGTTTTGTGTCGCTGACGGTGGAGCCGCATGTCAGCAGCCCGTTAGGAATGCGTAACTGTAACTGGACCGGCCCAGTTAGTTCCCACGCGAGTTAGAAATTCAAATTTAGTTTTTTCTATTTAGAGTTAATCTAGTTTCTGTCCACTAGTTTAAAAATCAATTCTGGGAGTTTGACAAATCCAAATTGCATGAAACCAATTTTTCCTGAAAGGTATTCAAAAAATCTATCCAAGCCCGTTGGATTTAATTCAATTAGAGTTATAGATCTCTCCTCGTAAAAATAACAAAACAGAAGCTTTTGCAGATGGCAAGATTTTTATAAAATCAACTAAGATAGGTTTTGAGTTGATTCCAACTCTCAAAAATCACATGTCATCATATATATCTAAATATGTAATAATATTAAGGTTTACATGCAGTGACTTTGGACTAGTACTAAAATAATGCTATATAGGCATTTCTAGTCACTTTAAATCATTAAATAATGAACTTAAACCAAAGTAATTATGATCCAACCTTTAAATCCCATTCCCACATGTTAGAATATGTGGTGATGACATGTGTCCACATAATCCCATATTTTAAGTGGTGAATATTAAATCTTAGTTAATTTTCAATGAGTAGAAATTACTTTTCTAAAATAAAAAGGAAGAAACTAGTGAATAAAACTTGTGATGCTTATGATGATAATAGATCATCAATTGTGTGCCTTAGAGTACTAATTAGACTAGTTAAGTATTGTTTGGTGATTGTGTACTCCATATGTATTTATAGAAGATAGTATCGACCAAGCTTACGAGGAGGAGGAGTGCTACCAAGAAGAAGAAGAAAACTTCAACCACTGCACCAACCAAGGCAAGCCACCATTAACAATGCAAGCTAACACTTGCAAGTATAATGCTTATCAATCTAGGATTAAACTAGATGGTTTAGCAAGATGCTATAGGCATGCTTGAGTCATATCATTTTGACTATTAGTTACCCCAAGTCTTATTCACAAGCTTTACTTCCTTTACTTCACCCAAAGTTCTCTACTTTTTAAAGGTAGCATAAAAAGTATAAAACTTGACCTATTGTAGAACCCTTTAGATGTCATTCTATGGCATGAGATTGAACCCATCTTTTCCACCTTAGTGAACACTCTTAACTTAGTAGTTTAGAGTAGATCAAAAACTTGAGTCACTTTAGATGGGAACACTTGGTGAAAAGGAATTGTGAAAACCTTGGAATGAAGAGTCATTCTGTTGAGATGTTTTGACATGTGTGAGAAACACAAATGGTTTATGATGGTGAAAATGTTGAGGCATGAGCCTTAGCCCTTTTATAAAACTGATGGTTGGATTCGGATGCGATACCATTCCAAATTTACCGTACAACCACACTACCTAAATTGGGTAAGGCTTAACTGAAAATTTATATGCATTAGTATTAGTTCCCTCGCGGGAGAGGTTTGAGCTGAGGCTACCTCTCATGATGTCCACCTATGCAGTGCCCAAGATGACTGATGGTCATGGTTGGGAGGCCATGCTCATAGGAGAGGTGCTTATACTAGGGTGTGTAAAGGGAAAGTTATGTTTGATTATCTGCATACTAATTATGATGATTCAGGGTTATCCACATGATGTATCGAATCTTGTGGTGAAAGTGTACCACCTCTAGAGTGTCAAACTATTGAATAGCGCGTCATGATTATGGACAGTTGGAATGGCCATATTGTTCTGTTGTCAGATGTTTTCTAAATAACTTGAAATGAATGATGAATCTTGACTTGACCACAATAGGGTTGTGTTTAGGACATTAGCTTCCCAACTTAAGTGATTCTAGAACTTTATTTTATCTTTCTTTGCTTCAGAACTCAGCTTAGGTTTCAAACTTAACTTTATAGTTAAACCTAGATTTAGCACTTTGACTTAGAACTATATTACTTGTTAGAGGTAGTTTGCGAGTACTTAAAGAGTACTCATGGCTTTTGTCCTTGGCTATTCTCATGGCCAGACTATGAAGGAGACTATCAAGATGATGGCCAACAGGACGGCTATGATAACTAGGACTATCTGCCTTCGTCAGCATTGCCTGTGCCCCTGAAGATGGACCCCACCGCTACGCTTATCTTTTATTCCGCTTCTTGTTGTATTCAGACTGGATCATGAGATCCTTATTTGTGTAAGACCTTATGTATGGTTTGTAATGGATGATGTACTGTGATATCCAATCCGTTATGTCTCGCAAAAATGGTAATCCTAGGATTGCGAGGTATGGCATAAGGGCATCTGGGATTAAAAATCCGGGTGTTGACAAGTTGGTATCAGAGCCATCCTGACCATAGGAGACCCTAGTTAGAATGGACGTCCAAACAAAAACTTAGTTTCAAAACTAAAGTGAGTATTTATGAAAAACTACTTCCTCTCTTATCCTTGTGAACTCATTCTTTCTCAAAAATTCATGTTCCTCAAAATTCTTACATTACTACTTAAAATTTGACACACTTGATCACTTCACTAATTTCCTCATCCTTAATTCTTGTAGATGGAGACTCGGTTTAGCAAGTTCTACCAGTTGGGAAACGGAGGTCAGCTGATCTTCGAGAGGGATCTGGATTCACTGTCGGAGTTACTGGGACGCCCACCTCCGGAGTTTCTTGGAGCTCAACTTCCAGGACCCCCAGGAGGAGACCTACAGTGGCTAGTCACCGTAGATCTTAGAGGAAGCATCAAAGCACCAACTTCTGGGAGAATTCAGTTCTCCATGAGAGAGAACAACTGGCTAGATGGATTAGCCAGGGCAATGCATGAAGCCCTCAGCGTCAACAAGATCCAAGGAACCCGTTTTGCCCATTATGAAAGACGTGACTTCATGAGAATGCCGATGGAGATGCCAAGTCACCCAGAGTTGAGGCGTCAAGTGGAGAATCTTGACTTCTTGCTGCACGACAGACAGCAGGAACTGGACAATGCCAGAAAGTTAGCCAACCAGAACCGTGCCATTGCCGACCAGAAGGCCCAGACGTTCACACTGCTCGTCCAGGATCGCCAGTCTCTTCGCCGCCAGCGTGCAAAGAAGGATCACACCATCGCCCGTCTTCGCAAGAAGGTGGCCGACCTCGAGAAGACCATCAAGGAGCAGGAAGCTCAGCTTGCAGCCAAGGAAGAAGAAGATGAGGGTGAATACATCCAAGGAGACATGGATTCTTACCTCAGCAACGATGATGACTTTCTGGAGGAGGATGTCGTGGACTTCTACACTGATGATGAGGACTCCGACTTCATCGATGATGAGTAGATGCACTAGAGAACTGTTGTAGCATGAGTTGTATCGGTCCCACTGTATCGTAGCTTACAGAATGGTTCTTCAAACCATCTGTTTTCCTTTGATTGTTGTGGTGTGTGTTGTATCGTGTGCTTGCTTGCATGAGTGAATATGATGTTAGTTGACAAACCTGAGTCTAACTCAAAGTTTTAGCTTTGAAAAACCAAAACCATGAACCTTAGAATTTCCCTCTTACCCCTATCTCTATCTCAATCTTCAGATGACTCGTGGAAACCAAGGAGGGAGCAGCTCGTCGCAAGACCCAATGCTGCAGATCTTGCAAAATCTCATCGCAGACCGTGAAGCAAGTAGGGTAGAACGCCAAGCCAACTTAGCGACATTGCAGCAGATCGCCCAAATGGCTCTCAACAACCAAGGGCATGGAAATCAGGATCACCAAGGATCCAAACTCAAAAAATTTCAGAACACCAATCCCCCAATCTTCAGCCAATTTGAAAACCCATTAGATGCAGATGACTGGTTACACACAATGGAAAACAACTTAGAAGTTGTAAGAGTTGATGAAAATGAGAAAGTTCTCTTCGCCACCCACTACCTGGCGGGAGATGCAAGAGCTTGGTGGAATAGTATCCGCAATATGAACCATGGTCAAGTCATGACATGGGAAGCATTCAAATTCAAGTTCAGCCGCACCCACGTGCCGCAAGGTCTAGTCAACAGGATGAGAGATGAATTCCGCGAATTGAAGCAAGGGAGAATGACTGTGGTGGAGTACCATGACAGATTCCTATCACTTGCCCGATATGCACCTGATGAGATCAACATGGAGGCCAAGAAAAAGGAGAGATTCCTGAACGGACTGCATGATGACATGCAGACTGTGCTTATCAACATCCGTTTCGAGGATCTCGAAGAACTAGTCGACTCTGCCATTCAGATGGAAGGGAAGATTAACCGGGCAAACGACAACCGCAAGCATCGTATGATGCAGCAATCAGGATCCAGCAGTCACCAGAAGTACCGTCCTAACCCCTCACCGGGATATGCACCAAGGAACAACCGACCCCCAACGTCTCGCCCAAGCTACCCCAACCGTAGCGGAGGCAATGTGAAGTCCGGAGGAAACAATCACAACTCCGGTAATGCCAACAATTTCAACCGTGCACCTCCCAAGAACACCAACAACAACAACACTGCACCCAGAACTGGCAGCAATGTTGTGCCTGTCGCAGCCAAGGACAAGTCCCAGATCACTTGTTTCGAGTGTGGAGTGAAGGGTCACTACTCCAATGAGTGTCCCAAGAAGACTGCCGCCAATGCCACTATGAATGCCCCAGCTCAACAGCAGCGTCGTGTTCAACCAGGAAGAAGGTTTGCCCTAGGGAACCCTCACAACAAGCTTGATCGTCTCTTCCACATGAATGCGAAGAAGCCAGAGCGCCAGATGTAGTGCTGGGTATGTTTTCTGTCAACTCAGTTTTAGCAAGAGTATTGTTTGATTCGGGAACATCACATTCATTTGTCACCGAAGAATTTGCATGCACTAGTAAGATTCACCCAACCAACCTGAAGCATGTCATGATAGTTCAAATCCCCGGTTCCACAACCAAAGCTAGAAAAATTTGCAAAGTTGTGCCTATCAGAATACATGGGATAGATTTTTATGCCAACCTAATTGTACTTGGAACCAAAGGTTTGGAAGTAGTACTAGGTATGGATTGGATATCAAGGCATAAAGGACTGATAGACTGTGCTAAGAAAGCCATCGCCATGACCAGTAGTTCTGGAGTAACAGTAGAGCATATCTCTGAAACCTTACCCCGTCAATTCAAGTGCAACAAGAGTGTAGCCCTACCCACATAGATCAGGTCAGAGTAGTCTGTGAATACCCCGACATATTCCCAGATGAATTGCCAGGTATGCCCCCAGATAGGGATATTGAGTTCATTATCGAACTAATCCCCGGAACCAGACCCATATCCCAGAGACCCTATAGCATGAACCCCTCAGAGTTAGTAGAACTGAAGAAGCAGTTGGATGCCATGTTAGAGAAAGGCTTGATTCAACCAAGCGCATCGCCATGGAGATCACCAGTGTTATTCGTCGACAAGAAAGATGGAGGCAACTGCGTGTACGATTACAGAAAGTTGAATGACGTCACCATCAAGAACAAGTACCCCTTGCCAAAGATAGAGGACCTATTTGATCAGTTGACTGGAGCCCAAGTATTCTCAAAGATTGATCTTAGGAATGGTTATCACCAACTTAAGATTCGTGCAACGGATATTCCGAAGACCGCCTTTACTACTCGCTATGGTTTATACGAGTATACGGTTATGTCTTTTGGATTAACCAATGCCCCTGCTTACTTCATGAATCTCATGAATAAGATCTTTATGAATTTCCTAGATAAGTTTGTAGTTGTGTTTATCGACGACATCCTTATCTACTCCAAGTCAGAAGAAGAGCATGAGCAACATCTGAGAATCATCCTAGAAACCCTGAGAGAGCATTAGTTATATGCCAAGTTTAGCAAGTGTGAGTTTTGGCTGAAAGAAGTAGGATTCCTAGGACATATTGTGTCTGCCGGAGGAGTCTCTGTTGATCCCACCAAAATCAAAGATGTCGAAGAATGGGAAGCCCCAACCACTCAAACCCAAGTCCGTGCATTTCTCGGATTAGCGGGATACTACCGCAAGTTCGTAGAAGGATTCTCAAGCATCACCTGACCCATGACCCAATTGTTGAAGAAGGACAAGAAGTTTGAATGGACTGACAAATGTGAAGCCAGTTTCCAGGAGCTGAAGAAGAGATTGATATCAGCCCCAATTTTGATCATGCCAGACATCAAGAAGCCATTTGATGTATATTGTGATGCATCCAAGATTGGTCTAGGATGTGTATTGATGCAAGAAGGCAAAGTCATCGCGTATCTGTCTCGACAACTGAAGCAGCATGAGCAGAACTATCCGACCCATGATCTTGAGCTAGCAGCTATGGTCCTAGCGTTGAAGACATGGCGTCATTATCTGATGGGTAATCACTGTGAGATTTACTCAGATCACAAGAGTTTAAAGTATATCTTCACTCAGAAGGAGCTGAATATGAGGCAAAGGAGATGGATAGAGTTAATCAAGGATTATGACCTTGGCATTCACTATCACCCCGGCAAAGAAAAAGTGGTAGTGGATGCTCTTAGCAGATTGCTGTGTAGGCTAAACACCATGATCAAGGAGAAGCAACCAAGTTTGTATGAGGAGTTGGAGCAGTTCAGGACTGAATTAGTTAGCAAAGGATCCTTAGCTAGCATTGAACTTCAACCCACGTTGATTAGCCAAATCAAGGAAGCCCAGAAGGGAAATGAAAGTATTGACGGAATCAAACGTCGTATTGGTACAGGAAAGGTACCTGGATTCACTAAAGACGAAGAAGGAGTACTATGGTACAAAGGCCGTATCCATGTGCCAGTAGATTCAGAGCTAAAGGAAATTATCATGAAGGAAGCTCATGATACTCTTTATTCTATCCACCCCGGAGGAACAAAGATGTATCAGGATTTGAAAGAGCAATTTTGGTGGCACAAGATGAAGAGAGAAATCGGAAGCTACATCGCCAAATGTGACATCGGTCAAAGAGTCAAAGCAGAGCATCAGAGACCTGCAGGACTATTGCAACCATTGCAGATTCCAGAATGGAAATGGGATTCCGTCGGAATGGACTTTATCACTGGTTTGCCTACTTCTAGTAGGGGAAATGACTCAACCTGGGTCATAGTTGATAGACTGTCCAAGTTGGCCCACTTTATACCTGTCAAGACTACCTACCAGAGTGCGAAGCTAGCAGAACTGTATATCGCTAGGATTGTCAGTCTACTTGGAACCCCCAAGACCATCGTATCAGATCGAGGAACCCAGTTTACCTCGAGATTTTGGCAGAAAGTTCAGGAAGGCTTGGGAACCAAGTTGAACTTGATGCTTATCACCCATAAACCGATGGATGATGAGAGAGTCAACCAGATCCTAGAGGATATGCTTAGAGCTTGTGTGTTGGAATACGGATCAAAATGGGAAGACTACCTGCCTTTCGCAGAATTCTCATATAACAACAGTTATCAAGCTAGTTTGCAGATGGCACCCTTTGAATTCCTATACGGAACAAAGTGTCGTACCCCTTTGAATTGGTCGCAAGTAAGAGAGAGTCAGATCTTTGGACCCGACATTCTCCGGGAAGCAGAAGAAAAAGTTCACAAAGTCCGTGAGCACCTCAAGACCGCCCAATCTAGACAGAAGAGTTATGCTGACAAGAGAAGGAGAGACCTGACTTTCAATGTCGAAGATTTTGTATATCTCAAAGTTTCACCATTGAAGGGAACCCAACGTTTTAGTCTGAAGGGAAAGTTAGCCCCCAGATATATCGGAACTTTCAAGATTCTGAACCGTCGAGGAGAAGTATCGTATCAGCTGGAACTGCCTGAAGAGATGTCAGCCATCCACAATGTGTTCCATATCTTGTTACTTTGCAAATGCTTGGAAGTGCCTGAGAAGACTGAAGTTTTCAAGAACATAGATCACAGAGCTGTAGAGATCAACAATGACTTGACCTATCGAGAAGTGCCCATTCGTATCTTAGAAGAAGCTTACAGAACCACCAGGACCAGGAGTATAAAGTTTCTCAAGATTCAATGGAGCAACCATACCGAGGAGGAAGCCACTTGGGAGCGCGAAGATTACATTAGGACAGAGTTCCCAGATCTCTTTAGTTCCTAGTTTTCTTTGTAAATCTCGGGACGAGATTTTGTTTAAGGGGGAAGGTTTGTAACATCCCAAAACTTTAATCCAAGCCTATCAAGATCCAAATCATCAAAATTAGGGTTAACAAAAACTTTTCCAAATTAAAAATGAAAGCATTCATGTGTATGAGCATTTAATTTAGGAATTGATTTGAATTGCCATGGTTCTGTGATTCTTTAGTTGTAAAATGTTTGTATGGTAAATTAAACATCATCTAAACCTTTCCCAAGCAAATCCCAAAGAAAATCAAATCAAAAACAATTAAAAAGGGGGAATGGTCATTTTGGCCATTTTAATCCACTACACTACTTTGAGTGTTCCTAGAACTCACTTCTCAACAGAAATAATTCTAGGTCTTTACACCCCTTGCTAGTACACATAATGAGGTACCAAGGCCCACCTTTTGATCTGCTAAAAACATTCAAATACTTATTTTAAATGGCATGAGAAAATTGAATTCAATGCATATGCCTAGATCACCCCTATTTCAAAAACCATCAAATTGAGCTCCACTTTCAAAACCCTTGCAACCAGCGACTACCTAGTACCAGTAGAGAACACCCAAAAAATTTGAAACCAAAATTCAAACTTTTACTTCTTGCGACCATTTCATCAAACAGGTGGTAGGCACAAATCTTGCAATTTCCAAAACACTATAGTGAGCAGTGGATTTGGTCACCATTTGGGCCTAACTTGGTCCCCTTGTCCCCCCAGCTAAAACCCCGGCCCTAGCTCTCTCTCCCTCTCCCCTAGCTGCTCCAGTACCAAGCCGCCCGACGCCATGCGCCAGGTCGACCATGGACGGCTCGCCTCAGCACGTCTCGCGCTCTCCTTTGCCTGCTGGCAGACAGGTGCCATCACACCACACCGCCTCGACCAGCCCCCGACCAAAATCGAGCGGAGGACCAGCCGCATTTGCTCGCGCCCATGCATCTGTCCACCATGCCGATCACCCCGGAGCGCCGCGCCCGCCAGAGCAGCACCGGCCTCGCCTAGCCCTAGCCTTGCATGGCCGCACCCGCAGCAGGCCCAGCAACCGCCCAGACATCCCCGTTTGCCGCCTCGCGACCAGCAGCCCGGAGGAACCGCGTCGAACACCGCCGCCCGCGCTCAGTTCACTGCACGCCCCCGACCAGTAGAGCCCTCGCCTTGCCGCGCCTTTAAGCCCCAGAGGACCGCCGGGGGACAGAGAACCCATCGCCGCCCTCGCCCATGCCAAGAGCGCTCCGCATCATCGTCACCGATGACCTCACCGGAGCCCGCTCTGCCCTCTCGTCGACCCTATATAAAGCGACCACCCCAGCCTCATTTCTCCACACCCACTCACTCCCTACCTCTCACTGAACCTCACCCACCTCTAGCCGACGCCGCTCGAGCTCTGCCTCGCCAGAATTGGAGCCGAAGCCGCCGCAGCAGGCGGAGAAGGGCGCCTGCGATTTAGGGCACCCCAAGCTCCACCGCAACCCCGCCTCGCCTCGCTGTCGTCTACCAGCCCGTTTGCCCGCCTCACCGACCTTGCTGGAGCCCTGGTACGCCCCCCCAGTCGACTCCCACCGCCATGTCTAGGTCAGACTCTCGCCGGAGTAATCCGTCGTCGACGATGACCTCCCGCTGATGGATCGTCTTTAGATCGTGTGGCCTAGGATGCTAGATACTGTTTCGGTGTTTTTGTGCCGCTGACGGGTGGAGCCCGCATGTCAGGCAGCCCGCTACGCGCACTATGGCATGAGATTGAACCCATCTTTTCCACCTTAGTGAACACTCTTAACTTAGTAGTTTAGAGTAGATCAAAAACTTAAGTCACTTTAGATGGGAACACTTGGTGAAAAGGAATTGTGAAAACCTTAGAATGAAGAGTCATTCTATTGAGATGTTTTGACATGTGTGAGAAACACAAATGGTTTATGATGGTGAAAATATTGAGGTATGAGCCTTAGCCCTTTTATAAAACCGATGGTTGGATTCGGTTGCGATACCATTCCAAATTTACCGTACAACCACACTACCTAAATTGGGTAGGGCTTAACTGGAAATTTATATGCATTAGTATTAGTTCCCTCACGGGAGAGGTTTGAGATGAGGCTACCTCTCATGATGTCCACCTATGCAGTGCCCAAGATGACTGATGGTCATGGTTGGGAGGCCATGCTCATAGGAGAGGTGCTTATACTAGGGTGTGTAAAGGGAAAGTTATGTTTGATTATCTGCATACTAAGTATGATGATTCAGGGTTATCCCTAACAGATGTATCGAATCTTGTAGTGAAAGTGTACCACCTCTATAGAGTGTCAAACTATTCAAATAGCCGCGTCCACGGTTATGGACAGTTGGAATGGCCATACTGTTTCGTTGTCAGATGTTTTCTAAATAACTTGAAATGAATGATGAATCTTGACTTGACCACAACAGGGTTGTGTTTAGGACATTAGCTTCCCAACTTAAGTGATTCTAGAACTTTATTTTATCTTTCTTTGCTTCAGAACTCAGCTTAGGTTTCAAACTTAACTTTATAGTTAAACCTAGATTTAGCACTTTGACTTAGAACTATATTACTTGTTAGAGGTAGTTTGCGAGTACTTAAAGAGTACTCATGGCTTTTGTCCCTGGCTATTCTCATGGCCAGACTATGAAGGAGACTATCAAGATGATGGCCGACAGGACGGCTATGATAACTAGGACTATCGCCGTCGGCATTGCTGTGCCCTGAAGATGGACCCCACCGCCACGCTTATCTTTTATTCCATTTGCTTGTTGTATTCAGACTGGATCATGAGATCCTTATTTGTGTAAGACCTTATGTATGGTTTGTAATGGATGATGTACTGTGATATCCAATCCGTTATGTCTCGCAAAAATGGTAATCCTGGGATTGCGAGGTATGGCATAATGGGCATCTGGGATTAAAAATCCGGGTGTTGACACTCAACCACCTCCTCGATTCAGATTCATGCGTTGCCACCTGCTCGATTCAGTTTCACGCGCCGCTAACTCCTCGATTCAGTTCCACACGCCGCCACCTCCTCGATTTAGTTCCACGCGTCGCCACCTCCTCGATTCAGATGCACGGATACACATGCGTTTATACGCCCATCGTTTCATTGCCAACCCTAACCTACCATTTATAGCCAATTTATACACCCCTTTTCCTCTCCCACACACCACCCAAGCCAGAGAAGAAGTATCCACTCGAAACACCAAGCGATCCCTCCATCCTCTCACCCCAAGCACCACCAAAGATGCAGTACTACTGACCAACCTTTCGCTGGCCGCCTATCGTGCCAGATCTGTGCTACCTGGCGGGTGTCCTCGTGGAGAGCATGCTTCGTGTGTGGGCGCAGTCGAGGTGGAGGGGCCCTGTTGAGCTCGCCCACGGCTTCCTCACCACCGGATTTGCCCACCTCCCACGGGGCTCACCGGTGTTGTTTCGCCTCGACGACGTTTATGACGGCGTTGCCCTCAAGTTACTCATGGTCACCTTCACCAACTTGTTCTACGTGTACGCACTGCTCGGCCAAGTCTTTGGTGTGGCTGCGAGTCAATCTTTTTAACCATGTACGACGTCTTCACAAATATTGACTCCATCTTCCCGACCATAAACTAGATGCACTGTCTCTCCTACGAGGAGTAGTGAAGTTGAAGACAGCAGTGGTGAAGTTAGTCAAGGTGGAAGAGAAAGTGCAAGATGAAGATGTCTGTGAAGCTAGCCCAAAGAAGTTGTTCGTCAATATTTTCATGCATTTAGTTTACCCTCGAGTTTTTAGTTTCATCGTGTTTATTGTGCTTTTATATGTCGTGTGTCGTATCGTGTCTATGAACTTATCTATGTGATAGTGATCGCATTTGTATCTTATTTATCTTGTGTAACCATTTGTATGTTCAAAAGTGCTCGTGCCCAAAGATCACCATTATGTGTTGAAAATTTTCACATGGCTACCAAACTAGTCTATAAATTGGGTAACAACTAACAAGTAGTGGAACGTGTTAGGATGTGTTTATTACCAAGCTAGTGTATAAATAAGCACTACCTTTATTATCAAGCTAGTCTCATCATCAAGTTATTCAAATGAATGGTGTGTTAAAGTGCCCAAAGATAAGTGGTGTGTTGAAAAATGTTTGTGCCCAAATGATCTTTATGTGTGTTAAAAAGTGGCCAAAGATCATTTATCTATGTATAATACAACATGCTCATGAAAATCACAAACACGATAGGTGTTTTTAAACCCTAAACCCAATCACGAACTATCTATAGGTAGCATTCTTCCCTTTGCTTTTTAATATCTTTCTATCCATCCCACTGGTTACCAGCGCAACCCTTCACACTACCAAACCACGCGGTCGTGTGGTCGAATCCTAGCAGCACCCCACCTTTTTTTTAATTTTCCAACCCTTCTCATTTGCCCACTTCGAATGGGCCTAATTTGATGGAGTTGACCCATTAGTCAAGATGACACTAGGCTCTCGGCTCTAGGATACCTTTTTTTACAGGGAGTTTTTCCATTTCTTTTCTCTTACAAATGATAACAAGCCATTTTTCATTTTAACCATTTTTCATACAATTTCAATCTTAGAAATTCCTCCCAAATTCATGCCTTTTCATACAATTTCAACATTACACCCAGTACAATTACCATACCACCTACAAATGCCCAAATGTAATTGTAAATTTGTGATTGCTCTTCGAGCTTCCTAATCTTCCGGTTCATCCTAATTAGCTCAGTAGCTACCTCCCTATCAATGAGTGCTCCGCCCTCTATCTCTTCTGCCCGAGCTCGCGCTACAGCCGCTATCGTCTGTGGCAGGATTGGCAACCATTCTTCATGCTCTTCGACAAGCTCATTCATCAGCGTCTGGGCCAGAACATCAACCCAAAGGAAGAATCGTTTCACCTGCAAGCACGCTAAACAAATCAACCGCCGTATTTTTCAAGGATCCCGATCACAAAAATTGTGAAAATGTGCTTCAATCTCTTACCCCATTCGCACTGCACACGTAGAACAAACGATTTGTGTTCTTGGATGTGCGCGAAAGCCTCCGATCAACGCCCGCCCAGCACCGCGGACAGAGGAAGATTGGCATCTCCATGCACAAAGAATTCTCGATCCGCGAGGTGGCGCGGGAGCTTGAGGAAGACATGGAGCTCGATTCCTGCTCACCGTTGCGAGCTCCTACCCCGTCCCCACCTCCAACCCCGTCCCCCGCCTCCAATTCCTGATCAACGTTGTGATCTCTGCCAGCGTGTTCTGCCAGTTTTAACATGCGTGCGGCCAACAGTTCTCTACGCGGTCCCACAGGCGGCAATGGTCCTATTTTTGAAATTCGTCTCCGCCCAGCCCCACTCACGCGGTCCCACAAGCGGCAATGGCCGAGTCAAGAACATTGACCTGGCGGAAACGATAGCATCGAGAGATCGAGTTCAGGCGCCCGAAGCAGTGGTAAAACTGAGAAAGATTCGGCGCTAATGGCAAAACTAAGCACATAGACGCCTCAAGTGGCAAACGAATAAATAACCCTTGTTTTTAACTTAGTCTGTCCCGCTGTCATTGCCATAGGGGGTGTCTTTACTATCGCTTTGTACTAGTGACTAAGAAATGTGCCAGCGATGAGGACAACCGATCATGCGGAGGGAGAGACAAAGGTAAGGAGGGCATTGAACGAAGCACCGGAGTTATGCCCGTGGTTGTCCATGATGAGCGAGCGGAAGCAATCAAGAGCGGCGGCAGAAATTTACAGTACCTAAATCAACTATATTACGTAAAACATCTACCTAATACATCGACAAAAGAGGGATTGGGTGCTCATCGACGTTGGCACGGATCAGAAGTGGGGCGGCACTGATGGTGCCGCGTCTAGGATGGTGGCGTCGACATAGATAGAGAGGGCATGGATCAGGAGTGGGGCCGCTCAGATCGTAAGTGGGGCGGCACGAATGGTGCCACGTCGGGGACGGTGGAGGCACGAACTGAGAGGGAACGGATCGAGTGTTGGGGGAAGAAGAGAGGGCGTTGCCTAGTATTTTTATACTATCTCGAGTACCGTCGCCAGACAGGGGAGTGTGGGGAAGAATGAATGAGAAGGTTAGAGTTTTCTAGAGGTTACATGGCTTTTCTACGTGCTCTAAAAGATTAGCAACATACAACGACGAATCTACGATGCGGTTGACTCATACATCGCACACAGTCAAATAGAAAAGCCATTGCCTACATATAAGAAACAGGTAATACATTCTTCCTGATGTTGATGTCACTCGGGCTGCGGGCCACCCACGACCTTCTTGGAAACATGTAATTTTTTAACCGTGGTCTGTCCTGACTGTTGCCATAGGGGGATGTACCGGCGATGAGGATAGCCGATCGTGCGGATAGAGAGACGGAGGTAAGGGGGCCATTAACCGAAACACCGGAGTTATGCCCATGGCGGGCCATGATGAGCGAGCGGAAGCAATCAAGAGCAGCAGCAGAAATTTACCGTGAGCTCTCATACCATGAAAGACTCTGTAGATGAGTTAGGGTTTGAGGTAACGCACGGCTCACAATGGGCCTGCCTTGTATTATATAGTGTAGTAACAGGGTACAATACATGGTATGTATACAAATGTAGTGCTACAACTAATGTGCAGTTTATCAATATGATCCTATGAATCAAACGAATTTGGTAAAAAAAAATCATAAGATCTCAATCCTATACAAATCTTTTAGAGATCTTATGAATCAAAGGAGCCCTTATGTGTGCTACCTTATCTAGCTTGTGAATCAGCCCCTAGGCACGTAGTGACCATCTGAATTCATCGAAATAAATTATGTGACATCTATATTTACTTGGCTAATGGTAAATATATTGCAAATGTCCTATTTTTTCTGTGCTACACGAATTAATGCTGCTCATAAAATGTATTGTGTTTTTGTATGACCATGATTACTTCGAAATGGTACCCATATTACTGATACTTGCTTTCTTCGTTCAAGGAATCTTTGGAAGGCTATTTTTTTTTCACTATCTTCCGATGCTTTGACCGTCTACACGTAGGGTTTGCAGGTCTTGAGCATTTCCTCAGCCGCATAGCAAATGAGTAACAATACTGTAGCACCACTCGGTCTCTTCGTGTGCTCTAGGGGGGTTAAGGCACCGTATGATATCAACACAACTGCATTAATAAATATGCAGCTTCCTGTTCTGTTCCAGGCAAGTCCTCCATGCCGCCGGTAGTGGGTCGGCCCTGCCCTTCCGTTGCCTTCTTCGCTGCTGGCCTAGCCCATGGGCTTCCGATGGGGGGATTAGGGAGGCCAGTCTGTAGGCTGCCGGCGGGCGGCGTGGGGGCTCCTAGCTTGGCCTAATAATGGTGGTTTCTCCCTAGTGCTCCTCTTCCGTCCAGTTTGCCGGTCTGTTGTCGCCAGTTGTCCTCGATCTAGCCGCCAGCGAGTTCCGGATTTCTCCATCGATAGTCTTCAAGGATTGGCAAAGTGCTCCTCCTGGACATACGAATTGGATGGGATCCAGCCAAGCATGTCCACAAACTGCCCATGTGGCTTAAAGGGATGCGTGTTACGGAGCTCCACTTATAGTTGACACCATGGGACATGTCGAAGTTGTGATTTCCATGGTGCTGGTGGTGGCGGGTAATGTCAGAGCAGATCCTGAATGTGATGAAGACTTTGCTTCACGGGCTACTATGCGGGCTTGGCTACGGGACATGATGCATGTGAGCCTAGTGATAGGTGTTCTACAGTAGCGGCCTTGGCAAGTGGGGGCGGCAGTACCGCGGATCTTCAGCTTTGTTGGTGCTCCACGAATAAGTACCGCGGATCTTCAGCTTTGTTGGTGCTCCACGAATACCAAGTCGTGAGCTCTAGGGTGAAAATCTAAGGTCTAGTAAGACCTTACTAGTTGTACCTAGCAATGGTGTTCTTTAAGGTATTGTTTTGGAACTTGGACTCTCTTCAAGGTGAAAATCTAATATTTTTGATCAGACGGCAATAATGCTTGTGCTTTGTTTCCTTCTTGAAGGCGTTGCTTATGGAGAAACTATTTTGAAGTCCGGGTGCTATCTTCGGTGGGGGTTAGAGTGTTTCTGCCACAAATGGTTAGTCACCGTGGAGGGATCTTTTTTCTTCTCTGTTTTATTTTATTCTTTGGTTGCGTGTATCCTTGATGTCTTCGGTCATCTTGTTGGTGCAGAAGCTGGATGTAATTGGTATCTCCATGATATTAATATATTCTTTTTATCAAAAAAATGCTTTGAGTGTATAAGGTATTCAATAGAAGATGATGACGTAGATCAAACAAATAGTATCCATCGGAACTAATAGGATGATCACTATAGAAGACCTCAACTATTGTTATCGTGTTGTGCAGTGTCAGTGTTAGACCATGCCTCTCTTTGGGCTCACAAACACTTGGAAGACAAAAGATGTTGGCCACCTAAACACAAGTCTACAAGACTATGTCACAACTTGCCTCACTAGCTGCGTGTGGAATATGATGATGTCTCTCGACATTTTCCTCCATAAGTACCGACTGTCTAAGCAACTTACATATCACCAAATAGCATCAGCTATAATGGCTCCAATTTACCAACGAGTCGCACATGCCTCAATCTATTCAGAACAAGATATTAGTAACAGCACAAGCAAGTATCGTCCGCAATATAACACATGTCTGAAAACAGGCCAGACCTTCATAACTGTTGAACAAATCGAGGAATATACCAAGACGGTGTTCAAAATTGCACATGTTAAATTTTAGTTTAGCTAAAAAACCGTTACCATCGTCATGTAATGCAACGTCCTGTAGGAGCGCAAAACTTTCCTTGCCTATAGCTAGCCTAGCTTGCCTTTACTTAACTGCTCCCATTTAGCACCTCTTTCGTTAGAAAAAATTCTATAGACTTTTGGAGAATAATGTTTATTTTTCTTAGAAGTCATAAGAGCTTAGCCAATGGCTTTGCATTCAATTACATTGTTTCAATGAAAAATATTACATGCACCTAATTTTAAAAAATACTTATGTTTTTCTATCACTTACCAACACTTGCATACTTTTGTTAGAAGTCATTGAAGCAACCCCCCAAACATCCATATTTTCTCTCTTAAATAATCCAGTGTTATGTCTTTTCATGCTCAACATAATATTTTCTACATTGCCAGTGAAAGTAATGTAGTTTGAGTACACGCATTTTATGACTCAAGTGTCAGGAATTCTGTGGTACCTTGGAGCATCTCTAACCCATAGCCGAATTTTTTTAGAGGAGCAACGTACCTAACCGAAAGCCCAAAAGGCTTTAGAGGAGAAAATTTGTGATTTCGGCCCCTAAAAGTTCCCACCCCTCTCCTATATTTGCTCGGCCACGCGGACGATGAGAAAAAAATCCTCCCAACCACCGCTCACTCTCCCGGCGCTGTTCTTCTTCCCACTGTCTCTCCTTCCACCCAAACTCACCGGAGATGGCCTGATCCAGCTGCCGCCTATCCTCAACGTCTTTCGGGGCCGCGACGCGTCTCGTGGCTGTAGATCGGAGCCTCGCGACATCCCGCCGCTGGCGGCACCGCATGGCCAGTACCACGGCGTGCGGCGGACATGGGTGGCAGAAAGCACCGACCGGAACACCGGCCAACGCCACTGGTTGGGCACCTTCTAGTCAGCGCGGCAGGAGGGGTGGGCGCACGACATCAAGAACGTCGAGCTCCATGGCAGCGACTACGGCGAGCTGAACTTTCCTCTCGGCAGTGAGGTGCCGGAGCTCTTCTCCCCTCCTAGCCGCGGCCACGCCGCGCGAATCGCTCGGGAGGACCGGGAGGCCCGGGAACGACTCGAGGCCGAGGCTGTCGGCGAGCGGTACATGGCCGAGCTCCGTCGGCAAAATCCCAGCCGCACGCTACGAGGAGTACGCCGCACGTCGCGGCCTCGCCTCTTCCTCCTCGACGGGGGCAGGGTCTTCTTCCTCCTGGGCGGCGGCTGCGTCTTCCTCGGCGCCGGAAGTCATCGACCTCTACGACAGCAACACCGGATCCATCGACAACTTCGACGTGTAGCTCGACAGCCTTGACAAGTAGGTGGTCACCGACGCGGCCACTGACGCTCGATGACGTAGCTAGGGTTTCTGTGACGGCCACCGACACCGGCGACCATCCTAGTGCTAGAATCTACGTATGAACTATGCAATATGTGTATGAACTAAGTGTTTTAGTTTGATTTTGATGTGTTTTCGTTTTATTGCAATGTGTTTGTTGAAATGCCTAGTAGAAGATTGAAATATAGGAGTGCAAATTAAGAGGATCGATTCCAACGGCCAAAGGTTAGAGGAGCAAATTTTTCTCCTCGATGAACAGTGCGCTGAAATCGACTCTAACATTTAGGGGATTGGTTAGAGATGCTCTTAGAAACAAATCGATGGTAGAACATTCCGTCCAACAAGCTTTGCTTTGGTCAAATTTATTTAATAATTAACTTAGTTGTCGAGCCTAGCTAATATCTCTGGATTTTCACTTACATTACCAGTACATTATGCGTTTACCAAGAACACATAAAAACATGACATTTTTTAATACCAAATCTGAGGTTTTCTTACACAGTGTACCAGATGTAAACACCCACTATTCCAGATTGTGCAGCAGAGTTTTTTTTTGCAGGTAAAAAAAATTGTGGTGTGGTGAATTGTTCATTTGCACTTCACGATATCAGCTACTACTTCCAAATGTTGTGGTCCGCTTTGTTTGATGCAGAAGGCCGGCAAGCCAAGATACACTTTAAACCCCATGCTAGAGCCTGGTAGTGGCACGAGGGTAATCAAATAATATTATTTCTATAAATGCATGTTCAGAATTTTTTTTGTTTTCAAAATATTAGAAAACCTAACTCATCCTCATTATATCAAGGTTTCAGTTCTATTTCGTCTACAAGAAGAGGGAAAGGTAAGAAACATTAGAATAACATATACCTGTGAATATATCTTTGTCGTATAACAAATTGATGACGATAGGAAGGAAAGAAACACCCGTAAACATACCTAAATATGATTGCATTTCCTACCTTTTACAACAGCAATGGCATTTATAACATTCCAATTTTTAGAGGAATATACCAAGTTATTTGCGAGTCGACGGATCTTTACCTTTCTTTTGCATCCTATAATCTGAACCTAGTCACGAACAGAATTGATACTTCAAATCTACAAACCTATATATGCCTCATATGCGACTATATAATCATCCAAAGATTCACCCAGCGAACAAACAAATACTCCATCTTACTCTAGGTCCCCTAGCGTACCACCACACCCCCTTCCTCACAACTTTGTCAAATCTTGTCTTTGCAATGGAGGAAGTCGGCGTCCTGATCGTCGGTGCTGGACCGGCAGGCCTTGCGACAGCGGCGTGCCTTACCCAATGCTCTATTCCCTATGTCATCGTCGAGCGTGGGAGCTGCAGCGCGTCACTTTGGAGGAACCGTGCGTATGATCGCCTGAAGCTGCATCTTGCAAAGGAATTTTGTGAGTTACCGCACATGTCATACCCTGCAGATGCACCAACATACATACCAAAAGCTCTATTTATCAAGTACTTGGATGACTATATTGAGCGTTTCAATATTCAACCCAAGTATCTCACCAGCGTGGAGTCATCCATATATGATAATGATAAAAAGTATTGGTCCATAGTGGCGCACGACATGGCGGAGTGCACAACAATCAAATTCATTGCAAAGTTTCTTGTTGTGGCAAGTGGTGAGAATAGTGCAGAGAACATACCTGTGATCCCTGGACTTCAAAGTTTTCCCGGTGAGGCCATCCACTCGTCAAGATACAAGTCAGGCAAGAGCTTCTCCGGTAAGAGTGTGTTGGTCATTGGATCTGGCAACTCCGGGATGGAAATTGCTTACGACCTTGCGACCCATGGTGCCAATACTTCGATTATTATACGAAGCCCGGTAGGTGCACTATATATTTTATTGGTAATAAGGATACAATTTCTTAATATTATTATCACTAGACTAGATCTTGCATGCTCCAAAAGATGTGTGACCCGAAGTGTGGTTGCAGATTCATGTAATGACAAAGGCACTAATTCGGTTGGGGATGACACTAGCCCACCGCGTTCCACTGAATTTAGTGGACAACCTCCTTGTTGCGGCGGCAAAATTCGTATTTGGAGATCTATCAAGGCATGGCATCACAATGCCAAAAGTGGGTCCGATGATACTCAAGTCAAAAACAGGCCAATCTGCTGTGATTGATGTTGGCACTGTTGGGTTAATAAAACAAGGCATTATCCAAGTAAGCATATTGTCAGACATGATATAAACCTATATATAATAGTTTTGTATTTACTATGTCAGGTAATTAATATTTTCTTTACCTCTCATAGGTTCGAGGAAGCATTAGTAACATCATGGGCAATATTGTTAAATTTCAGTGCGGGGAGAAAATCTCATTTGATGCAATTGTGTTTGCAACTGGATACAGAAGCACAGCAAATACGTGGCTCAAGGTACTAGCACTGATTTCTGAATTTTCCTATTCGGATTATTTTTTGCGTGTTAAATCTTCTAACCAAGCTATATGTTGTTTATGAGTGCAGAATGGTGAGAGCATGTTAAATGATAATGGACTGCCGGCCAAAGAATATCCAAACCATTGGGAAGGTGAAAATAGGCTCTACTGTGCTGGGTTGGCGAGGAGGGGATTGGCTAGTATTGCTGCGGATGCCAAGAATATCGCCAACGACATTTCAGGCTAAATTAGCTTCTCCATGTAGTTTAATAAGTTCAGGTGGGTTAGACTCGACATATTATTAAAAGCATCTTCGTGTCAAGGCTCATATGTGCTAGGGGAGTAAGTTCTGCTCTTGCATACTGTCACATGTGTCAACAAGGGCCTTATAGTTCCACTCTTGTTGTGCGAAAGAGTTTCGTTATTTTTGTTGAACTTATATGGTTGTCTACATTATTCTACTTATTACTTCATTTTATATATGGAAAATCCTTGTACCAGTAGTGTACTAGAGCAAGTCCAATCTAGCTATCTCGGTCGCCAAATCGAAATTAGATGACTACGTATGTGTGGGGAAAAGCCATCCAACCCACTCACCAACGCACAATGCAAAACTAAGAACAATTCCTCCCCGTGCGAGCCAAATTTGCGAACCTTGGGGAAGAGTAACCAAATCGTGAAGCTGGTCTCGCCGCTTGGAAGAAAAAAATCGTGAGGGGTTTCCAGTTCTTACCGTACTGCGGCGCCACCGTCGCCGGAAGGAAAACTCTTCCATCTTGTATTTCCGCCGGCGTCGTCACGTTATTCTGCCACACCGCGTCTCGTCCGATCTGGAAAAAAAGAGCTCGGTGAGGCGGAGGTTGCCCGATGGCCGCTCGATTTGGTGGTGTGTGGGCAGACGACGGAGACGAGAGAGGGGAAGTGGCCGGCTCGTGCTAGCTTCCTGTCGTTGTTCAATCGAGGGAGATAGAAAGAATAAGAGGAAGCGGCTGCTGATTGAATGCTAGTTTTGACTGATCGCTAGCTTTTGATTGGGTGGGATTGAGTAAAATCTTGAGATGAGGAGAGAGAGAAGAGAAGTCCCGGAGATTGGGAGAGAAATGAGACGGAGGGACTGAGAAAAGAGGCAGGGGGAGACAGAGTGTGTCTGAGCGAGAGCAGAGAGCGGCCCGCGCACTTCGGTGGCAGTTTTTTTTTTTATAACAGCAGGAGAACTGCCGTGTTCTTTCATCGGAAGAAGAGGTCGAAGATGACCAAAATGATCCACTTTATAGTTAAATCGGATTAAAAACCTCACACTGCCAAGTTTATTATCGAGAAAATCAGGTAAAAACCGAGACAGCAGGGCCGAGCCCACACCTACACACCGCAACCTAGGAGCACGACCGTGCCTCAAAATCGTCGGTCGCCGGCCACAGCTGTCGCGCCGTTCGCCGACAGCCCCATCACTCAGTTGCGCCGCAATATCACTAGTCACCAGCCGCTTAGCCACGTCGCAATATTGCCGATCTTCGGCCGCCCTTGCCGTGCCGCAACATTGTCGGTCGCCGACAACCCCTGCAAACAGTTGCGCGGCAACATCGCCGGCCGCCAGCCCTCCCTGCCACGCCGCAGCATTGTCGGTCGCCGGCGCCACCACCCCACCAACCACTGGTCCCCAACCGGCGTCTTCTCTAAAGACAATGCCTCCAAGAAGGAGAATGGCGTGGAACGTCATCATTGTCCGATCCAGAAGATCTGGACCTAAGGGTTTCCCCGGAGCAAGAACATCACTCAGAGGAGTGGATCAAGATATTGCAGCAACGTCTTCAAGAAGATGATGGCATCCGTGGATGTCACTGTTGCCTGCTCCGGTTGAGCACCGGAGACAAGGTTTTTCACCCGGCGCTGATCAACACTCCTTGGACTATGGATCCATGTAGTAGCTAGATGGCTGGTTTCTCCTCCTTTGTGCTTTCATGTTTAGATCTTGTGAGCTCCGTTCATGATCAAGATCATCTATTTGTAATCCATACATGTTGTGTTTGCGAGGATCCGATGGATATTGAGATGCTATTTCAGATTGATTATTGATTCTATCATGTCTTTGTTATTTGAGATCTTGCATGCTTTCCGTTGTTAGTAGTTATCTTGGCCAAGTAGATGCTAGCAACTCCAAGAGTTAGTATTTATGCTTGATAGTGGGTTCATGCCTCCGTAACTGGGAAGTGATGAAATCTCTAAGGTACTAGATGTGTTGTTGCTACTAGGGAGAAAACAACGGTCCTTTGTTCATAGAACAATCGTATTGTTTACCTTACACACAGTTCGTAAAGCAATAATTTGTTGCTTGCAACTTAATACTGGAGGGGGTTCGGATGATAACCTGAAGGTGGATTATTAGTCATAGATGCAGTTGGATGGCGGTCTATGTATTATGTTGTATTTCCTAATCAAGTCTCAAAGGAGTCAAGATGATTAGTATATGCATGTATTGCTTTCTCGGTATTGGTCAATTGCCCTGCTGTAATTTGTTCACCCAGCATGTTATCTATCTTAAGGAGAGCCACCTCTAGTGAACTATGGATCCCGGTCCTTTGTCTTTTACATACAATCTATAAACTGTTTCTGCAAACTTTTTACTTCTTTCCATTCGATACGTTTAATCCTTTGTTTTCCGCAAAACACGGTGATATTGACAACCTCATCGCAAGTTGGGGACAAAGTTCTGTGGTTGTGTTGTGCAAGTCTCCACGTTGCTACTAGCACCGGTAGTGCGCCCTGCCAAAGCTCAGCTAGTAACACCTTTGGAATGTTTCCTTGCTCCTACTGGTTCGATTAAACCTTGGTTTCATAACTGAGGGAAAACTTTCTGCTATGCTCATCATACCTTCCTCTTGGGGTTCCCAACGAGCTCTATGTCGATCGTTGAGTGCATCAAGACATTTTCTGGCGCCGTTGCCGGGGAACGAAGAAGAAGAAACTCCCACGTCAACTACACGCCATCAGACATTTTCTTGCGCCGTTGCCGGGGAGTCAAGGACATCTTCACAAGGAGAGTCCCTCATAACCAATCTCTTTACCTTGTTGTTTTTTGTTTTGCTTAGTTTTCTTTTTGCTTTGTTTGCTTGTTTTGTTCTTCAAAAACACAAAAAAAAATAGTTTTACTTGTTTGCTTTCTTATTTGAAAACCCAAAAAATTTATGTCTCCTTTAGTTGTCACCCTTCCTTAGCTCACCATGTTGATCCCTACTTTCACCTTGAAAGATCTTTCAATTGGTAGTGGTTCTATAATTGGGAAAGATAATATTGAAAAATTCTTTAATCATGTTAGCAAACATGAAGATACTGAGGATAGATCCCTTGTAGAACTTGCTCCAAATTTTGAGATTGCTGCAGCTTCTTTAATTCACATGTTAGAAGCTAGGTTTGTTAACCTCAACCTCTTAATGCAAGTAATGTTTCTTAAGCTTAAAGAAATTGAGGACCCTGAAAAGAGGGATTTTATTCTAGAAACTTTATTTAAGGAGTTCTATGATGTTGCCAAGGAAGCTAGAAAAGTTTTTGAATGTTTCAATATGCTAAGCTCATGTGTAGATGTTGTTGGTACACGAGAAAAGATGAACAAAACCGAACCTAATGGGGAGGAACCTAAGATACCAATACCCTTTAAACTAGTAGCAATATATGATGCCATAGAAAAGAATCTTGACTGGATTGTTCCTGCAAACCCTTTTGATGAGAATAGTGAACCTAAGAGAATTGATAGAGGATCCTCTAGAACTTATTTGGATGATATACCTTGCCTTGTTGAAAATATTTCTGGTATTGATCTTAATGCTTCTTCATTTGAGAACACTTGATTCTTTCTTTGCTTCTTATGCCTAACTTAAAGGCGTTAAAGAAAAGTACTTATTGGGAGATAACCCAAAAGTTTTAGATGAGTCTTGAAAGTTATTACCTCTGTAATAACCTCTCCTTATCCTTTTTATTTGCGTTTTGTGCCAAGAGTAACCTCTAATGAGAGTGAAGTAATGATTAGGAAAGTTGCTGTCCCGAAACAGATTTTTGTGCTTCACTGTAAAAATTCGTGAGAGAGCTCTATATGTCGGATTGAGCTGTAATTTTTTGTTCTTCTGACCCAGGTTGTTATCTAACTTTCATTAGTTAAACACTTTTTTATTTGAGCAACATAAGATCTTCGAAAAAATTTGTCTTTACCTGCTGGTCTGTTTTGACAGATTTCTGCCATTTTCTGCATTTGCTTCTTGTGGGTTCCTTTTTGAGTTCTTTTGGGGAATTGAGATTTTTGAAGGAAGTGCTACATTAGCTAGTATTCTAATGGAAGTTTATTTTGTGTTAGAACTGAACCTTAAGACTTATTTATCTTGAGTGCACTAATGTTGCTAATAAAGATTGTGTGAAGTTTTGTATGAAGGAAAAATTTCAGGTGTATGGAAGGAATGAGTAATGAGATAAAGGATGGACTAAAGCTCAAGCTTGGGGATGCTACGCGTGTCACCCCAAGAAATATCCAAGAAGTACAAGCGTCAAAGCTTGGGGATGCCCAAGGCATCCCCTTCTTCATCAATAAAAATTCCAGGTTTCTTTCAAACGCTTCATTTTTATTGTTTCATGCACAGTTGTGTTGTTCTTGGAGCGTATTCTTTTTTGTTTTCGTTTTGGTTTTTAGTTTTCTTTATTTTCTTAGTTTTCTGAATAAATTGGTCGGACCCCCTCTTTCATACATTGGTTTGCAAATAGTTTGGTTTGGTTTGAAAAAGAGTAGGAAAGTTCATGCTTATGTGGTAAAAAGAGCTCGTTTTTTACTATGTCCTATGCTTTGTCATGCCATGCTTGATATAGTTTTGGCTTTATGCTTAGTATTCTTTGCTGTATCATGACTTGTTATAAATAATTGAGATTGCTTAATGTGCCTTGGATGAATCATGCGTTGTTTTAGCATATTAAAGCATAGTATAGTGGTATTCTCCTTTGATGCTTTATTTGGGTTGACTTGGCGCATGCTCACACCATGTTATGACTATCAAAAGTCGCCATAAGCCTTTATGATCCTTTAGTTTTCAACTTGTAGTATCACTTTTTGCTTTGATCAATGATGTTTTGTCGCTCTGCATGATTATGGCCATTATTGCTCTCTTAGTTTGTCCCTCCTAGTCTTTTGCTAGCCTCTACAACCAAGTATGAGTTCCACTCATGCATCCAACTCCCTAAACCAAGTTATTCCAAAGAGTCCACCATACCTACCTACTAGCTTATGCTATTCCAAGTATATTCATGCTTTTGTCTACCTTTCACTTGTTATGAGAAAACTATTTATTAAAGCTCTCACGAACTTGATGGCACACTTTACTTTATTGCCTCTAATAAACTTGAACCATTGGGTCCTTATTTGTTGCATATATGCTTGCGCTTTATAAGTTGAAATTAGCAGAACCATGTTTCATGGGGAACGCTTTCAACATTGCACTTGTACTTTGTACCCCGTTGATATTATGTTCTTTTGCTTACGGATCCCGGCGGTGTGAAATAAAAGTGGAGCTTGTAAGATCATGGAGTTTGTATGTGTGTTAGAGAAACGCCTGGGCCACTAGCCTAAGCCATGCCTAATCATGGTGGAAACTTGCAGCATCACCATAATGAGCACTCTATGAAGCATCCTCAATAAAAACCTGTGCAAATAGCAAATAAAAAGATCACTGAGATGCTCATTGTCTGCTTGCCTTGTCATTTTGATTATGGGAAAGCTCCCGTATCATGTGCAAGGGGTACCCCGTTGGCGGTTCTTAATGATACACATATACTTACAATGACAAGAGCTTACTCGTGACTGAAGTTGAGTAGCATGAGGATCGGTCGTAAGAAAGGGCATGAGATTTCGGTTTATAACTTGTCAAGCATATCCTCTTAGTTGTGTCACTTTAACCTTAATCACCTTAAAGATGCTTATGATAGGGGCAATGAGAGCTGAAAGCTATAAGTACCATAATTTTTGGAAGCTCTTTATGAGACTTGAATCCCTACTTCCTTTTACAAAAGTCCTTTCTTCCACCATTATATTGAGTCTCCACCTTCTATCTTTATGCACTACTTTGAGAGCATAGTGGCCATTCTTAGTTCTATGAGCTTTGTCCCAAGACTAGTTGATTGATGCATAACTTGTTATTGCTTGTTTTAAACTATTGTATCTAGTCACACTTATGAACTTTGAAGGTGTCCTATGCATTTATATTTGCTACTCTATTGAGGGACAAGCTGAATACTTTTATGCTATGTTTTCTTTATGTGAAACAAACAAACGTCTTGCAAAGAATTGTTATTCATGAATCTTTTGTTTGTGCCTTTTCATGTTGCATCATAGTTTCTTTGCTTATTGCTAGAACTTTGTCTTTCATGTTATGATTGAAGTACTATGATCCCAGCTTTGAATGTTTTGCAAATACTTTGATCAAGTCTTTGATGGTGTATGTCACCTCAAAAATTATTTCTTTTTATCACTTACCTACTCGAGGACGAGCAGGAGTTAAGCTTGGGGATATTGATACATTGCAAATGTATCTATAATTTTTGATGTTCCATGCTTGGTTTTATCCACTTTCTTGTGTTTTGTTCCAACTTTGGAGTACTTTTCATATGATTTCTTGGACTAACCTATTAACAAGAGCCATAGTGCCGGCTGCCTGTTTTCTGCTGTTTTTGGTTCCAGGAAAGTCAGAAAATGAATATTCTCGGAATTGGACGGGACAAAAGCCAAAGTGCCTATTTTTCCGGAAGGGATCAAGTGCGATTGAGACGGAGAGGGGGGGCCACACCACCTGGCGGCCAGCAGCCTGCGCCAGGGGGTGGTGTGGTGGCTCCTGGCACCCCCTCGACCTCTCCTTTTGCCTATATATTGCCCTCGGGACGAAAACCCTAAGCACCCGATCAAAAAATCCACGAAATAGTCTGTAGCCGCCGTCATCTCCGTCCCTAGATCGGGAGGGATCTGAAGCACTTCCCGGCACCTTGCCAGAGAGGGGAATTCACCCTGGAGGCCTTCTTCATCACCATGCAAGCCTCCGGTGTGATGCGTGAGTATTTCATCCTTGGACTACTGATCCATGTAGTAGCTAGATGGCTGGTTTCTCCTCCTTTGTGCTTTCGTGTTTAGATCTTGTGAGCTCCGTTCATGATCAAGATTATCTATTTGTAATCCATACATGTTGTATTTGCGGAGATCCGATGGATATTGAGATGCTATTTCAGATTGATTATTGATTCTATCATGTCTTTGTTATTTGAGATCTTGCATGCTTTTCGTTGTTAGTAGCTATCTTGGCCAAGTAGATGCTAGCAACTCTAAGAGTTAGTATTTATGCTCGATAGTGGGTTCATGCCTCTGGTAATCTGGGGAAGTGACAGAAATCTCTAAGATACTAGATGGGCTATTGCTACTAGGGAGAAAACAACAATCCTTTATTCATAGAACAATCGTATTGTTTACCTTACACGCAGTTCGTAAAGCAATAATCTGTTGCTTGCAACTTAATACTGGAAGGGGTTCGGATGATAACCTGAAGGTGGATTATTAGTCATAGATGTAGTTGGATGACGGTCTATGTATTATGTTGTATTGCCCAATCAAGTCTCAAAGGAGTCAAGATGATTAGTATATGTATGTATTGCTTTCTCGGTGTTTGTCAATTGCCCCGCTGTAATTTGTTCACCCAGCATGTTATCTATCTTAAGGAGAGCCACCTCTAGTGAACTATGGATCCCGGTCCTTTGTCTTTTACATACAATCTATAAACTGTTTCTACAAACTTTTTACTTCTTTCCATTCGATACGTTTAATCCTTTGTTTTCCACAAAACACGGTGAGATTGACAACCTCATCGCAAGTTGGAGACAAAGTTCTGTGATTGTGTTGTGCAGGTCTCCATGTTGCTACTAGCACCGGTAGTGCGCCCTACCAAAGCTCAACTAGTAACACCTTTGGGGTGTTTCCTTGCTCCTACTGGTTCGATTAAACCTTGGTTTCATAACTGAGGGAAAACTTTCTGCTGTGCTCATCGTACCTTCCTCTTGGGGTTCCCAACGAGCTCTACGTTGATCGTCGAGTGCATCACCCCTTGCTCACCCCTGCCACCACGCGTGTGGTTGCACCATTCATCCTGCCATCCCGCACCACCATGCCGCCTACACGCCGTCAGGTCGCCTCCACGGCGTCAGGACGCCATCTCCACGACTGAGCACACGCTGCCATCGAGCCAGGCCAGCCCCAACCCGTGCCCAGCCGCCTGCGGATGAGGAGGCTGCTGCCCCAACGGCCCACCGCGTGCCGCCGCCAGGACTGCGCGACGCATATGCAGCAGCCGCGCCAAACAGCCGCGGCTCGCCCAGCCCATCGCGAGCCTAGAGCCTGCATGGCGCCGCACCCTGCAGCCCCGCCACCATCCCGCCAACAGCAGCCCCGGCCTAGCTGCGACGTGCACCGGCCGTCGTCGCCACCTACCACCACCTCCTGGTCGCTGCGCTGCCAAAGCCCACGGATCCGGCGCCGCCGCCGCGCCGAGCGGGCTTTGCCCGATGTCTCCGGCGGCGGCGAGGAGGGAAAAGCGGGGAGGACTCTGGCGGTGAATGGCGATGCTCCGGTGCGACTTAGCGCCAAGCCGGAGGCGTATTTTTGTCGGATACTACCACTAGTCTCGAAACTGAATTTTTGGCTCTAGGCTCACTTCGGTGGCAGTTGATGTCCCTACTCCTTTGGTCGAAAAGGACAGATTGTGTGACAAATCTTATTTCCGGTTACAACGATGAGAGAAATAAAGTTACATTATACACCCGTCGTTCTGAGCTTTCTTTAAAACAATACGTTTTATTTTTATTTCAAAAATAATACTACCTAAATACGAAAAATTTCATATCTAGCACATAGTCCAATTCAGTGAAACTGAGTGGACTCAGGTGGTCTGAGTCAAGCCGAGTGGCAGGCCGACTGATTCGACCACACAGCCTGGTCCACACCAACTGACCCACGGCAAAAAACTAGTAGACTATGAAAATTCTAAATTTGCCTATTATTTTTTGGAAAAATTAAAAAAAAGTATTATTTAAAAAATTAGCTCTTACTGAAGCTACTAGTTCGAAGCCTTTATAGAAGATAAACGCAACTCGCACGAAGCGAGATTTTTTTCCTTGGGAAGACAACGATTCGCGCTGTGCTCCCCCCCCCCCACCACGCGGCGATGGGCAAACCCATCTCTCTCCAACTTCTGAGCGTCTCCACCATCCTCCCATGCCGCCACCGGGCAAAGCACGTTCGGTGCTAGCTGCGGTGGGCATGTCTTTCCCCGTGCGCGTGTACGAAGGCGCGGGGCCCTTGGTCAGCAACGGTGCGGTGACAATGACAGTGCGCTTGCGGCTCATATGGTGGAGGGATGCAGCGGCAGCGGTCGCTGAAGGCAGAAACGCTGGTCTAGAAGGTGCCTAGCAACATGAGCTTGCAGGTCAGATCTAGGCCCTTTTGGGCCCGATCAGGGCCGGGCGGGCAATGACCAGAGCATGTCCTCGCTGGATTTCTTTCCAGCACCCGCACACTTCCTCGGTTGCGCAGCGGCTAGGACGCCATAGTTGACCAGGAGGGCATAGCTCTGGTGGTCGACCGTAGCCCCGTCTTGGGTGGTGCGAGGTGGAACTCACGGATGACACTAATCGCCACGCTCGTTGTACCTCCGCTACCTCCATGGTGGCTGGATTTAGGTCAGGAGGATCTAGATCCGGCACCAGCATACCACGTTTGCACCGTTTGGCTCCCTGTGGTGGCGTTCTTGCTACCCTCCGGAGTGTGTGGTGATCCTCACACCAGCGACGGTCCGGCGGGCCTAGGTGAGCACGATGGTGATAGAGATGCTTCTTGGCAGTAGGGATCAACAGCCCAGGGAGGGTTTGGTTTGTCCCTACCGCTACATCTGATCGGCTACCGTCTTTCGGTGGTGGAGGCAGTTCCCTGCCTCGTGTTGTTTTACCATCGATCCTCGCCAATGTTCCCTATTTTTGGTCCTACTGGCCTCACATCGTGGGTCACTCTGAGACGACAGTGGCGACCGCAAGACCATGGTGGCGTGTGCTGGTGGAGGTGATCTTGGTGGAGCAATACGAAGCATTTGGGAGTGTGGTTTTTTGAGGGATCGAGAGAAATCCTTGTCGTCTAAACACCAACACGATGGCGCATGCGGGTGTCACTGTCCTTCCTGAAGGGAATCGGGTGTATCTCTTCCTCACCTTCTGTTGCCTATCAGGGGAAACCCTAGGACCAGTCCAGGTAGCAATGTCATCATCGTCACTTCCCTTCTTAGAGGTGCTGCTTGATACGTGACACTTTTGGAGTGCTAGGTGCGTGGTGGTACTTCTATAGAGGGCGCATCGGTTGCGAGTTATCTCCATTTTCGTTGAACCACTGTTGTCGGCTTTATTTTCTCTTCGTTCTTCTTGTTCCTTTTTGGGCTTGATTTGTGCTCTCTTCCCCCATCAATGGTCGCAAAGTTGTACCGAGTGGTTTCTATATTAATATAGTGGGCGAAATCCTGTTTCGAGGAGATTTCCTTTTCCCACCTTTGTCTTCCATCTCTAGCAAGTTGTGCTTCCCTCGGATCCTAGCCGCTGGACCCTCCCCTCCAGCGGCCACCAACGACGAGAAGGTGAGGGTCCATTCCCCTGCACAACATTAGCTTGGTTTGTCTTAGGTCTAGGTTCATTGAGGTTAGGGTTTTCCCCAGTGGCAACTAGCATGATGTCGTCAGGGTGTTCATCGATGCATCTTGCAAAGGGATGCTACGACGGGTGGTGGCGATGTTTCTATTCATTGATCCCCCGTGGAAGGACCTGGAGATGGATAGTGGCGCTATTGCTTCCTTCCCCTCGATAAATATCGGTGGTGGCTCAGATCTAGCGACTTTGGCTGGTATTTCTCCAATGGGTAGTCATCATGGAGGTGAAGCTGCTAGAGAAGATGATCTATGCCCAAGTCACTGGTCTAGGCTGCATGTCGTTGTTGTTCCATGGAGTTCCTTTGCATGGAACTCGCAACAACCATCGATGTCTTATCCCTACTCTTCATGGTCAAAGGGTGGCCCTCCTTAGCCTCAAGAAAAAGGTTGTTCTCCATCCAGGCACAAGGGTGATATGGAGGATCTTCATCCTCTCTGTCCTAGCACGTTTGAGCAGTGCCGCTCCAAGTGGCGTCTCCCCGGTGGTGATGATGATGGCTTGGATGCTGAGGGGATCTCGATTTTCTCAAACTTGTCGCAGGGTTCTTCCTGTGATGTTGTAGGTCATGTTTGTATTTTTGATACCCTTTTGGACCATTGTGTATAAAATGTAAACCATCGCACAGAATATAAGTATCTCAAGGTTCGTCCTTTAGGACCTTTCTGTGTTCAAAAAAAGATAGCTAGTCAATATGCCATGCTCACTAGTGCAAAGCTAGTTCTGAAAGAACTAAATTTGATGTCACGACAATTAGTGCCAAGATCACTCTAAAAAGACCGATGGTGTGTTTGTATTGTGGCCAAAGTACCCTACCAATATTTTGGTCATTACCAAAAGGTTGGCTCTTGTTTGGATTGTTATCAACTTTTTGGCATGCCAATGCTCCCCTACCAACTCTAGTTCAACTTTTTAGGCAATGTTTGTTGGAGATATGCCCAAGAGGCAATAATAAAGTGGTTATTATTATATCTTTATGTTTATGATAAATGTTTACATCACATGCTATAATTGTATTAACAGGAAACATTAATACTTGTATGTTTTGTAAACATAAAAGAGTCCCTAGTAAGCCTCTTGTTAAACTAGCTTGTTGATTAATGGATGATCATGGTTTCCTGATCATGGGCATTGGATGTCGTTAATAACAAAATCATATCATTAGGAGAATGATATGATGGACACACACCCATAGTAAGCATAGCATAAGATCAAGTCATTAAGTTTGTTTTGCTATAAGCTTTTCAAATGCATAGTAACCTAATCCTTCGACCATGAGGTTATGTTAATCACCATCACCGGATGGGTACTTTGATGACATCAAACGCTGCTTCGTAACTGGGTGGTTATAAAGGTGACATTGGGTATTATGAAAGTATGTGTTGAAGCGCATGGACCAAGATTGGGATTTGTTCATCCATATGACGGATAGATATGCTCTGGGCCCTCTCGGTGAAATGTCATCTAGTTAGCTTGCAAGCATGTGACTAGGTCACAAGGGATGACATGTCACGGAACGAGTAAAGAGTACTTATCAATAACGAGGTAGAACTAGGTATGGAGATACCGACGATCAAACCTCGGATAAGTAGAGTATCGCGTGACAAAGGGAATTGGTTTCATATGTTAAATGGTTCTATCGATCACAAAGTCATCGTTGAGTATGTGGGAGCTGTTATGGATCTCCAAATCCCGCTAATGGTTATTGATCGGAGATGTGTCTCCATCATGTCTACATGTTCACGAACCGTAGGGTGACACACTTAAGGTTCGAAGTTGTTTTAAGTAGATATGGAATGTGCGTTGGAGACCGAATGTTGTTCGGAGTCTCGGATTGGAACCGGGACATCACGAGGAGATCCGGAATTGTCTGGGGAATAAGATTCATATATTGGGGATCATTTTCTAAGTTAGGAAATGTTCCGGAGTATTTGTATGGGGATTCTAGAAGGTTTCGGAATGTTACGGAAGGTTCTAGAAGATTTCTTGGAGTTTACTTGAAAACCAAGAAAGGATCAAGGAATCCTTGTGGGGTAAGACAAGGATTCGTGGGGGAGTAGGACTCTCCCCCCCACCTCCTTGATCCGCCGGCCAAGGGAGAGGGGGGTCCTACAAGGACTCCACCTCCCCATGGCGCCTCCCTCCTTTAAATAGAGGGGTGGAGGCACAAGCCCCCTTGCCCCTTCTATTCTCTAGATCTCAAGTTGCCTCTCTTCTCCTCCTTCCCTCTGCTCTGGCTTAGGCGAAGCCCTGCAGAATTCTCTACTCCACCACCACGACCACCACGCCGTCGTGCTGCTGGGATTCCCTGGAGAGATCTACTACCTCTGTTGCTCGCTAGAACGAGGAGAGGAAGGTCTGCTTCGACTCATACGTGTGTGACCGATCATGGAGCGCTTGGCGCCGGAAGGATAAGGATCTACTCGATCTTGAGATCGGCAAGTGATCGACTACATCAACCACGAGATCCGATCTCGTAACGCTTTCGGGTCTACAAGGGTTAGTACAGATCTATCTCGTTGCACATGTCTAATAGATTAGATCTTGGCTTTTATCTAGATTAGATCTGGGTTTTGTTCGTTCTTGCAGTAGAAATTTTTTGTTTTCCATGCTACGAACCCATCAGTGGTATCAGAGCCGTGTCTATGCGTAGATCTGTTGCATGAGTAGAACACAATGGTTTTGTGGGCGTTGGTGCTCGTGCCGTCTTTTGCTTTGCGTACTTTGCATCTTGCGGTATGGTGGGATGAAGCGGCTCGGGCTAACCTTACATGTCATCGCACATGAGACTTGCTCCACAGTTGACGTGCAACTCGTATTGCACAAGTGGCTTTGCGGGTGTCTGTCTCTCCCATCATAGTATAGATCCAATCTACACTTTGCACTTGATAGCACCTGTATCAATGTTGTGTTTAAGTTTCATAGGTAAGATCCGTTCTTATTCGAAAGCCCCAAACCACGTAAAACATGCAAAGAAAATTAGAGGCGTCTAACTTGTTTTTGCAGGGGTTTTGTGATGTTGTATGGCCATCATGTGATTGTGATTATATTTGATGTATGCAATGATCCTTGTTGTAATATGGCAACCGGCAGGAGCCTAATGATTGTCTTTAATTCTGTTAAGACCTGCGTGTCTATTCATCTTGTAATAGCTTTATTCCAAGTAGTTGTAATAGTTGCTAGTGATGATGGACAACCATGAAGCGACGCCATTGACCTTGACGCAATGCTGGTGATGATGGAGATCATGTCCGTGCTTTGGAGATGGAGATCAAAGGCATAAGAAGAAAGGGCCATATCATATCACACTAATTATGAATTGCCTGTGATGTTAATCCTTTATGCATCTTGTATTGCTTAGATCGCGACGGTAGCATTATAAGATGATCCCTCTCACTAAATATCAAGTAATAAAGTGTTCGTCCTTAGTAGGCACCGTTTCTAAGACTCATCGTTTCGAAGCATCTCGTGATGATCGGGTGTGATAGATTCTACGTGTGCATACGATGGGTGCAAGCCAGATTTGCACATGCGAATACTAAGGTTAATCTTGACGAGCCTAGCATGTACAGACATGGTCTCGGAACACGGAATACCAAAAGGTAAAGCGTGAGTCATATGGATGATATGATGAACATGTTGATTGTTCACCTTTAAAGCTACATCATCTCACGTGATGATCGGACTTGGTGTAGTGGATTTGGTTTGTGTAATCACTAAAACAACTCGAGGGATGTTGTTTTGAGTGGGAGTTCTTTTGTAATTTGGATTAGTCAAACTCAATTTATCATAAACACAATCAAAGTGAATTTTCATAGTTTGTTGTAGTCATTGGCATCCGTTCACCACCTTACGCTTAGTTATAGTTGAGATAGTAGAACTATAGAAATTCTGGATATTTGCTTTACGAACTGGTATCGTATTGTTTTGAGTGTCAATCTAAAGTTTAAAAGTCATATTGCAAACTTTCAGCAAACTCCGTTTACTCTGTGAAGTTTAATAAACAGTATTAAATCAAGAGTAACAATTCCAGTGTTAGTATCTAATGTATCATGTTTGCCTCCATGATTCTTGATACTCAAAAGATTGTTTTTTAATATCAAGTTTATCTAAGAGCTGAAAGCAATGTGTCAGAAACCATCATATGTGAAAGGTATTGCGATATCTAAAACAGTGTGTTGGTTACAACATGATAGAGTATACATCCTCATATTTGATGAAAATTTGTGAAGATTGGAGACGCCAGTCGTCCTAATCCTCCAAAAGGTTTTGGAAAAGAAACATTATACTCGCAATTCACCTTTATAAGCTATAGCAGCTTGATCATGAAAATTGTCATGATAAGGATGAATAGAAGATGTAATTAAAATGTTTACTACACTAAAAGAATACTAAAGAATGGAATTTTGAAAGAATGCCAAACATTTGATGAAGGTGATCCACTTCAAAGTGCAAGTTCAAAGGTATTAGTATTTGACTATACACACTTTGTACTATGTGTCATGTGAATGACACCACTATTGATGTTGATAAATTCTTTTAAAAGAAAAGGAATTATTGAAAGAGAATCTATAAAATATTTGGCAGAAAAGAAAATATTGGAGATGTCCAACTTAGGTATATAGAAGATACATGTTATGGCTGTATTCCTTGGTTGTTAAACAATGTGGTTCTGCGGTATTGGATACCGAATTGGTTGGTATGAAGTGTCATACAGGACAACACAATTCATGAACTGCAATGGCCTAAGTAACTAGCAAGAGAATATGTGATGATGTTCATCGAAAACAAACAAAGGGTTGTTGTGTTGCTCGTTAACATCAAAGCTTGCCTTCAAGATTTGTTTCAATAATTGTTATTTTGATCAGGTATTATGACGACAAAAGGTTGTTCAAATAATTACCGTATTCCATAATAGATGGATGATATACAAGTCTGGTTGGAGAAATAACGACCATAAAACTAATGCTAAAATGTCGCAAGACAAATAATTGAAAGATCACTTGCGAAGTGACATCACCGTTTAAATTATATTAGGGATACATGAAGAAACTCCATGTTGATGGATTTTTGGAGTCTTTGATTTTGATCAAATGACGCTTGTGATACTTTCCTAGAGATAATTAAAACTCCGTTCGTAGGCCAAAAGAGGAACAGACGACTAACTGATTGGAATTTGTACATATTGATGTATATAGTCCATTATGTGTAGTCGTGGGCGATGGATTTCAACTTCATATGCTTTCTCCGAAGATTTGAGTGAGTATATGTATATACTTACTCAATAAGGAAGAAGTATGAAACATTTGAAAATGTTCAAAGACTTTCAAGATGAAGTGGAAAATTATTGTAACAAGAAAATAAAAAAGTTGATGATTGGATCATAAAGATGTTTGAGTTACAAGTTTAGCAAAACACCTAAGATTTGAGGAATCGTTCCATGGATTTGCATTTCCCAAAACACCATAGGAGTATGGAGTGTTCAAGATATGTAATGAAACCTTGTTTGACATGGTAAGATCAAAGGTGTCATTTATAAAACTGCCATTATATTTTAAAGATTAAAGCTTTAGTGACTACCGCTTTTACACTGAAAAGAGCTCCATCGTGATCCGTTGAAATGACACCATATAAGTCAAGGTTTGGGATAAAACCCAGGTTGTCCTTTCTTAAATATTTGGTATACTAGGCATAAGTAAAATGTTTACAACCAAAGTCGGATGAGCATGTCTTTGTAGGTTATTTCAAATAACCATTGGGTATTCCTCCATAACACCGAAGACAAAATTGTTTGTCGCTTAGAGTGTCGAGTTTCTTGAGAAGGAATTTTTGGTGAAAAGTCAAGTGGGAGGACAATAGAACTTTGACAAGGTTGTTGAACCTTGGCTTATATGTGCTGAGTTGCGCAGCATCGGTAAGTGTCCCGGAGGCAGCAACAATGCTCATGGATCACGTGCCTCAAAGGTTGTGGTCACGAAGATCTAAGTTCCTATTGAACCAAGTAGGTCGGGTAAGTAATCAAATGCCAAGATTTGAGAGTTAAATCATTGTTGTTTGACAATGATGAACCGACTACATGCAAATAATCAATGATGGGCCCTGACTTCGTTAAGTGGCTTGAAGCCATAAAATCCGTGATAATTCCATACACGAGAAATCAAGCTTTGAATTTGAAAGACCCTCTGGAAAGGTGCAAGACCTTACAGTTGTATATGGATCCATAAAGAAATAGACATGGATGTTTCACATCTATGAAATAGTCGACATGTCAGAAAGAGTTTACGACAATGTTCAAGGAATTGACTATGGTAAGATTTGATCTTTCATAGCGATATTTAGTCTGGACGGATTAATGTAGCAACCACTACATATATTTTGGTATATGGTAGTTGAACAAACAAAACAAGTTCTTCGAATGGTTACCTAGGACGTGTACATGACACGATCCAAAGGGTTTTGTTAATTCAAAGGATGCTAAAAGAGTATGCAAAACTTCAATGGTTGAAGTGAGCATCGCGGAGTTGGGATCTTCACCATGATAAAACCGTTAAAAGGTTTAATTTCATCAGAGACGATGAAGATGTTTTGCATTTTGCAAAAAAAACTAAGTGGGAGCGCTAAGACATATTTCTAATACATTATGTGAAAGACATATTGTTGATTAGAAATGATGTATCTTTTATTGACACAGGTTAAGAATTTCATTTCGATGAAAGACTTAGGCATAACCCAAGAATTAGGCATCAATGTCTATATGGATAGATTGAGGCGCTAATATGGTTTTGCCAAATGTACATAGATAATATGTTGAATGGGTTCAATATGGAAACAACAAGAAAGGTTCTTGACGCACGAAAAGGACTGAATCAAGATTCAAGTGTGTTAACACGAGATTCAAGTGTTTTGACACTTGGTGAACTCACAACAATATTTTGATCAATCTTTGAGATGTACAGATCCAGATATGTCCTATGCTCTAAATGTTATGAGCATATACCGGAATGACTCATAAGATGATCATTGGTAAATAGTAGGGATATTCCTATGATCTTTGGAAGAACTAAGAATATATTATTTATATAGTGGTGACAAATAGTTCATTGTAAATTGTTGCATTGATACTAGTTTTGTCACAAATTAAGTTTATCTCAATTTAAACTATGGGTGGCACAATGTAATGGAAAGGAAGTTCCATAACGGATTTGGTTGAGTACCAAAGTTAAAACATTGTGACAAATACTACAACAAAAGGCTAAGTATATGACTGCTATTGTAGCAGCAAATGAGGGCATTTGCGTCAAGTAGTTTGTTATCAAACTAGGTGTGGTTCATAGAGGGATAATACTATGAAGATACATTGTAAGACAATTGTATCAACATGATTTAATCCCAAGGAACTAAAGGTCTCACCAAAGGACCAAATTTATACAATGCCATCTCATTGGAGAATGAGTAATGCGTAGAGACGCAAGGACATGCAAATACACACGGACCTGGAAGTGTCAGATCTGAAGATTATGTTTACCACTAGCAATAGTGTCTATACAACACCAGAAAGCCATAGGTATTGAATGCACAAGTTTTTAACTAGATTATTGACTCTAGTGCAAGTGGGAGACTGTTGGAGATATGCCCAAGAGGCAATAATAAAGTGGTTATTATTATATCTTTATGTTTATCATAAATCTTTACATCCCATGCTATAATTGTATTAACAGGAAACATTAATACTTGTATGTTTTGTAAACATAAAAGAGTCCATAGTAAGCCTCTTGTTAAACTAGCTTGTTGATTAATGGATGATCATGGTTTCCTGATCATGGGCATTGGATGTTGTTAATAACAAAATCATATCATTAGGAGAATGATATGATGGACACACACCCATAGTAAGCATAGCATAAGATCAAGTCATTAAGTTCGTTTTGCTACAAGATTTTCAAATGCATAGTAACCTAATCCTTCGACCATGAGGTTATGTTAATCACCATCACCGGATGGGTACTTTGATGACATCAAACGCTGCTTCGTAACTGGGTGGTTATAAAGGTGACATTGGGTATTCTGAAAGTATGTGTTGAAGCGCATGGACCAAGATTGGGATTTGTCCATCCATATGACGGATAGATATACTCTGGGCCCTCTCGGTGAAATGTCATCTAGTTAGCTTGCAAGCATGTGACTAGGTCACAAGGGATGACATATCACGGAACGAGTAAAGAGTACTTATCAGTAACGAGGTAGAACTAGGTATGGAGATACCGACGATCAAACCTCGGATAAGTAGAGTATCGCGTGACAAAGGGAATTGGTTTCGTATGTTAAATGGTTCTATCAATCACAAAGTCATCGTTGAGTATGTGGGAGCTGTTATGGGTCTCCATATCCCGCTAATGGTTATTGATCGGAGATGTGTCTCCATCATGTCTACATGTTCACGAACCGTAGGGTGACACACTTAAGGTTCGAAGTTGTTTTAAGTAGATATGGAATGTGCGTTGGAGACCGAATGTTGTTCGGAGTCTCGGATTGGATCCGGGACATCACGAGGAGATCCGGAATTGTCTGGGGAATAAGATTCATATATTGGGGATCATTTTCTAAGTTAGGAAATGTTCCGGAGTATTTGTATGGGGATTCTAGAAGGTTTCGGAATGTTCCGGAAGGTTCTAGAAGATTTCTTGGAGTTTACTTGAAAACCAAGAAAGGATCAAGGAATCCTTGTGGGGTAAGACAAGGATTCGTGGGGGAGTAGGACTCTCCCCCCACCTCCTTGATCCGCTGGCCAAGGGAGAGGGGAGTCCTACAAGGACTCCACCTCCCCATGGCGCCTCCCTCCTTTAAATAGAGGGGTGGAGGCACAAGCCCCCTTGCCCCTTCTATTCTCTAGATCTCAAGTTGCCTCTCTCCTCCTCCTTCCCTCTGCTCTGGCTTAGGCGAAGCCCTGCAGAATTCTCTACTCCACCACCACCACCACGCCGTCGTGCTGCTGGGATTCCGTGGAGAGATCTACTACCTCTGCTGCTCGCTGGAACGGGGAGAGGAAGGTCTGCTTCGACTCCGCACGTGTGACCGACTGTGGAAGCGCTGCCGGAACGCGGCGCCGGAAGGATCGTCTACTCGATCTTGAGATCGGCAAGTGATCGACTACATCAACCACGAGATCCGATCTCGTAACGCTTTCGGGTCTACAAGGGTTAGTACAGATCTATCTCGTTGCACATGTCTAATAGATTAGATCTTGGCTTTTATCTAGATTAGATCTGGGTTTTGTTCGTTCTTGCGGTAGAAATTTTTTGTTTTCCATGCTACGAACCCATCAATGTTGGCTCTTGTGGGCAAGTAAAGGCTCAACCAAAATTTTGGCTAGCCAAATATTTGGTGGGACAATCTTGGCACAAACCAAACTCACCCTGAACCAACAAGCTGCACATTGATATTGCAATATGTGCTGATTAAGATATTATTTTATGCTAAAATAGTTTCTACATGTACACATGTGTGTATAGATGGTATCTAGAATAACACCTATCTGTGATATGGAGAGAGTATATATTTAGGTAGCATAATAAGCTTGCATTTAGCACCGCCATTGGACAAAATCTCTAAGATGCGTTAGGAACGAAACCACACAAATTCAGCCTATTTTTCAACCAAATCAAAAGGAACAGAGAGAAGCGGCAGAATCATAGATGGTAGTTTTTTTTGGGTTTGTACGCCTCAGTTGATTCAGATTTTCTGAAAGTCTCGATCAAGTGAGAAAAGTGCAACCGTAGTTAAAAGTGCAATTGCATTTTCTACTAGAAAAGTGTAACTGAAACCAGTTGTAAGTTTTTGAACAGACCGTTGCACTTTTTTTTTGTGTGAATGAGACTTAAAAAATCTTAGTCAACTAAAAATAGCAAGACCGTTGTTTTTTCCTTGGAACTTAGGGCATGACCATTAGTTTAGACAGGTGGTGTCTATAATACAATTTGTAGACAATATTATAGACAATTTATTGTCGTGGTGGTGGCATGACAGATGCCATGTATAGGCTAAATATGGGGACAATGCGCACTAGAGGTATCCAGGGAGAGATAGTGTGCACACATATGCTTTGTATTTCACTAGATCAATGGAGGATTACAAGTGCTCCTTGAGCTGTTTGTGGAGAAGGAGACTAGCTCTTACAACCCACGCAGCTCTCACTAGTGTTCTATCCTTAGTAGAAAATGGCCGCCCTCCTCTAGGAGATCCTAGGGTTCCTTGTATAGGGGAGCCCAGGTTATAAGTTAGGGATTACGTGGAAGGCATATTCTCCGAATATGTCTCTCCCAAAATAGCAAAGCGGTGCTCTTTTTTCTTTCGTTAAGCTGGGCCTCTCTAAGCCTCTTTGCGGCACGGTGTCACCCGCATAGGCGACGTCACCCGACATAGGAAACGCCACCCTTGTCGGCCACGACCCACTGGTCCTCCCCTCTGTCCTCTGAGCTCACGCTGCAGTGGAGAGAGAAAACCTTTGACCAGCAAGATTACTCCCTTCTCTTGTAAACCAAGTGGTAACCTAGCTCAAACCTGGTTAACTTGCCCTTGTGGGTACCTGCAAACAACATACAAAGAGCTAGGCGACATAGGTTTTATGTCAGCCGGATTAACGTTAGGTGAACATCCTTTTGGTCGGGTCTACCGTAACTCAGCCTGCCTTGAGGTGACTCGGCTAGCTCTTGCTTTGACCTCGCCGTACCTCGGCTAATGTGTCCATTATACCCCCGCATGACCCTACCCGGGGTTATCCCCCGAACATTAGTCCCCGAAGCTGCTGTGGTCTTAGCAACTTCAGCTTCTGAGGCCACATCAGGTTCAACCAACTAAGTTATTTTCTCTTCTCGTCGAGTCATTCAGTGACTCGGCTTGTTCACTGTAGACTTTGTCTTCTTCAACTTCCCTTGGATCACTCCGAGTTATTTCTCGCTGGCCGGGTTATTCTCCCGTATCTGGGTTACCCACGTAGATTCCTTCCTTCTCGCGTACACTTCCCCACGTCCTACTGACGGCTGTGATATACAACACTTTTTAGCAATATAAATTGTGTCATTTGCTTATCATATCATGCTCCATCTAACTATTGTTATGCCTAATATGCATGATTACTTGTTTTTGTTAAATTCAATATGAACCTTGCGCATTTAGTAGTTTAGGTAGAATTTTATCCTTTTCCTTGTATTTGACATGAGTGTAGGTGTTGATGATGATTATGGATCAAACAAAGGCAAAAGGAACAAAGAGAGCATAGTATGGAGGAGCTGTAGGGACCAGACTTAGCCATTTGAGAGGTTGGAAAAGTCAATTTTTTCAACTTCTCAAAATAAAGATCCAAGACCACAAGGTTGTAGCCCTCGACTATACTAACTCAACGAGCCCAAGAACACCCAAAACGGAGTTCGTATGAAGAAATGGCGGTCAAAATACTAAAGTGGACAAACAGTTTAACGAGCAACTATACGACCGAAGCTATATTTTTGGTCGTATAGCTCCACCCGGATAGTTGCCAAAAAGGTCGGAAACGACGGGATTTCGCTCCAGAAAAGCTCCAGAACCTACCCTAAGTCATATGACGGTATTATGGGAACCCTAGGGCACTCCCAAGACCTATATAAAGGAGGGAGGACCCAAGAGGAAGCCATCAGATACATAATCAACCATATACAAGATCTAGATCCCATCTACCGCCTCCACGGCGTCGCCCTGCCATCGTGCCGCCTCCATAGCCTCTCAAGCTCCACCAAGATCTAGATCTCCATCAGCACCATCAAGCCATCCAAGCAAGAAGAGGAGGAGAAGGAGGACGCTGCCATCACCACGCCGACGCCACCATCACCACGCCATCATCACCATCTCCATCGCCACTACTCCTTCGTCCTTCCCCATCATGATCTTCGTGATGGGTTGTAACATGGCTTGAACCCCCTTTTATTAATGTTATCATGATTTGAGTAATTGAAGTGTGTTGTGTTCTTGTTAATTAATATGTTTGTGCTTTCTCTTTACATTGTTATATTCATGATATTATTCTAGTGATTGGATACGTCCAATCCATTGTTGAGGAGTTTACTAGGGATTCACGGAGTGTCACAAAATTTATCATTAGTCTCTACTCGTTTCATGGGTCTGACAAGTCCGTGGGTAGAACTAATAGGCTATTTGCTATACGTGATTTGCGGAGGCAATAACAGCTTAGGATGCATCGCCCATTAAGATTTAATTTCCTAAGATCACTCATGATATAGATAGGTATAGTGTTGCGAATTTCTTGACCCCAAAAGTGACATAACAGTATATCTTGTGACTAACACACTTTCTTAGGAGTACGGTTGTACATAGAACTTAATGCCTTTGCTCTGGTTTACCTTGATTGGTCTTGTTACCTTAATACACTATTCTCTTACAGATGACCCATGTCCGGAGGGGGTGTGAACAATTGAGTTGTCTAGTTGCCACTTACCAACGGTGGGAGACAACATTATATGAGGGACCGCCATAATTATAGTTAACAACTATTCCATAAGCACTTATCATGCACACCGGTATACACAACATTACTTGAGGAATCATAGCATTAATATTTCATCTCAATGCATTCACCTATTTTTAGTTTTACTTTTGTTCTAGTTTTGTTTCCAGTCTTAGTAGTAGTTATTACAAAACATCTTAAATTCATTTATCCTAGCAACTTATAGAATAGGCTATTTTCAAACCACGGTTTTGGTGCGTACATGGTCGCATTGACAACGTGGCTGCGAGGGTCGTGTTCGCCGAGCTCCCATCGGGACAAACTCTTAAATATTTGCTGCTGCAAGTACTGCAATAACCCTATTTTGGTGCAGGAACTCAGTCACACCACCTACGTGCATGGTAATCATTTCTTTATCTCATTTTAAGGGCCTGCGCTAGTAACTGCGTCAGTTAAAGTGCGCACTATAAGGGATAACTGATGCGAACGTCACGTCGTGGTTGTCTCCTCGTTAACCATAACGGCACGTCCTATCGTGGGATCTGTTGTACCATGTGGACCTTCTGTGGCTCGCTCCTGATTGGCTGATCCGGCTGATACACGGCTACACCGTGTGGCTTCACCGCAGCACGCGATCCCACTACCCCACTTAAGGGCGTGGTTAAATAGGGGGTGAGGGACGCCCATGGTCATTCCCCCACTTTGCATGCACATCTTCCTCTTGTTATTCCTCTTCCTCTTTGCAATAGCAACACCGCCGCTATCGCCTCTTCTGCTTCGCATAGCGCTGCCGCTGCCGCGTCCTGTCGCTTTGTTTTTTCGCCGTAGCCACACTGCTGCTCCAGCATAGCCATGCTGCCACGGGGCTGCGCCAATCTAGGCCTCTGCCCCCATCATAGATTGGGTCTACGAGGGCTAGGACCTGGAGATGACTGAAGAGGAGGTCGCCGTCATTGAAGAACAGGAGGAGGGCGGCGAGGCCCACGAGCGCGGCGCCTGGGCTGGTTCTTGGGTCTGTGAAGACGACATTGATTGGCTTCATCGGACCCTCCGCATCCCCGCTGGTGTGATCTGCCGTCTCCCCTGCGATGAGATCACTCCCTCACCAAATCCGGGTGAGTTCGTGGTATTCCTCTTGCATTTCCAGCATGGTTTTGGTCTCCCCATTAGTGACTTTCCCATGATTTCATCACCACCTTCGAGCTCCAACCTCACCATCTTCTGGCTAACGCCATTACTTCGCTTTATTCTTTATCCTCCGGGGTAGAGGGGTACCTTGGTCTCTGGCCCTCCATTGATCTTTGGTACAAATTCTTCAATTTTTCATCCAATGTCATTCCTGATCCGAAGACTGCCCCTGCCGACAAAGCTCCGAGTCAGTGCGGAGACACGTCCATCTCACCCCGGAAGAACTCCGTCTTCCCCCGAGTCACCGGCCTAGAATCCTGTAAGGGCTGGGCTCAAACGTTCTTCTATGTGAAGAACAACACCGAGGAGGACCTAATTCAGCTGCTCCCCTTCCAGGTCGGTGTCCCTAACAAATCTTTATGGAACATAATCCCAAGGATATCCACTTCTCTGGCGAATCAGGTGGAGAAAAGGATCAAGGAACTGAACAAGTTGGGGTTGCGTAGCGAAGACGTGATGATCACTTTCGTTCACAACCGAATCTACCCCCTGCAGAAGCGTACCCATAAGCTCTGCCATATGAGCGGGCATCTCGACCCCAACCATACCTCGTCCTTTAAGCTCAACAACACTCAAATCTTTCGTCGGGTCAAGGCCATCTTAAAGATAGCCCCGAAATTCAATGAGGAATGGGAGTGGGGGTATGAGCACTTCTGCCAGGATAGGCTACCTCCCTGGGTATATTTCTTATTCAACCTTTCTTCTGAGGTATGTCTTATGTCGGGTCGTATCATCTACTTGATCCCTTTGTAATATTATTTTCAGGTGTTTCTTCAGCAAATAGTTGAGGATGGCAAGGAACCATCCCTTAAGTGGGGAAAGGACCACGATGCCTCGGATACCGAAGAGCCAGATCCCGAGATATTTTTCCCTATCTCGGATGGCCCCAAATGCTCCTCTGGTAAGGCCTCTTCTTTAATGGATTGGCCAGATGATGATGAGGATGATGATTGTGAAGCTCTAGAGGTATATGATCTAGTGCCTATCTCTTACGCTATTTCGGTTGCTCCAACTCCATCTAACCCAGCCGATCAGGTCCACACTGATCTTCCTCTTGCGATGGGAGACCCGGTTCCTGTTCCTTAGAGGAAACGGGTGGCTACCTCGGCTCCTTCAACCTAGGCGCCCAAGACAGAAGAAAGCCAGAGACAAGGCCGCCAGCAAGCCTGCCCCAAGGAACAAAGCCCTGGTTCAGCGAGCGCCTAAGCCCCGAGAACAACCCACTTCTTCCGAGTAAGCTTTTCTTTTCCCTTCTCTTGTGTATTTCTTGTTTCTATCTTTGTTTTGATCTTGATATTTCTTTTGTCTGATTCGGTAGGGCCCCCAGGGTTTGATGTCTATGCACGCTTCTATTCTTGTAGACAATGTTGGGCCTCCAAGTGTAGAGGTATGTAGAACAGCAGCAAGTTTCCCTTAAGTGGATCACCCAAGGTTTATCGAACTCAGGGAGGGAGTGGTCAAAGGTATCCCTCTCAAGCAACCCTGCAATCAAGATACAAGAAGTATCTTGTGTCCCCAACACACCTAATACACTTGTCAGGTGTATAGGTGCACTAGTTCGGCGAAGAGATAGTGAAATACAAGTAATATGGATGATTATAAGTGGTAATTCTAATCTGAAATAAGAGTGGCAGCAAGCAAACATGTAACAGGACTGATTGTAAATGGTCTTTCAATGCTTAGAAACAAGGCCTAGGGATCATACTTTCACTAGTGACACTCTCATATAAATATCTTCTCTTCATTATGCTACCCTGAACTACTCTCCGGTTGGATGATGTAGGGCTATGACAGCACACCTTAAAGTTCACATTCCCCATCTAGATAACCCTTCACTACCACCTTGAGCGCTAGATGGTTCCAACAAACACCACAATCTCATAGAGACATCCAACTCAAATTATACTCACGATAAGTATTTCGGTAACCTTAGCCAAAGTGCCACACGATGTGCACACTGTCAACTTCAGACACGTGGGGATAAGCAGAGATTAATTAAAGCACTTGAGTAGCATAATAGATCTAGATTACAAAGCTCATGATCTCAATAAGATCAGGCATAGAGAGAGAGATGAACACATAGCTACTGGTAGAGCCCTTAGCCTCGAGAGAGAACTACCCCCTCTTCATCATGGGAGTCAGCAACGGCGATGGAGATGGTGGTGGAGTCGATGGAGATGGCTCCGAGGGCACTTCCTCGTCCCGGCAGGGTGCCAGAACAGAGACTTCTGTCCCCCCGAATCTCCTCTTCGGTGGTGGTGGCGCTACGGAACTTTTCGTGGAATTCTGATCTGGTACATAGAGTTTTCATCTCGGGGGAATATATAGGCGAAGGGGCAAGGTCGGTGGAGGCCTGAGGGGCCCACACCACTTGGTGGCGCGCCTGGGGGGTACTCGCGCCACCATAGGGTGTGGCCAGCCCCTGACCCTCCTCCGTCTCTGCTTTGGACTCCGTCTCGTGTCGGGAAAATAGGAACTTTAGGCTTTGTTTCATCCAATTCCGAGAATATTTCTTTACTAGCTTTTTTGAAACCAAAAACAGCAGAAAATAGGCAACTGGCACTGCGGCATCTTGTCAATAGGTTAGTTCTAGAAAATGTGTAAAAATGCCTCAAAGTATAGACAAAACATAAGATAGTTGATACAAAACAAGCATGGAGCATCAAAAATTATAGATACGTTTACGACGTATCAAGCATCCCCAAGCTTAACTCCTGCTCGTCCTCGAGTAGGTAAGTGATAAAAAGAATAATTTTTTCGGTGACATGCACCATCACAATCTTGATCAAGGTATTTGTAAAGCATTGATAGCTGGGATCAAAGTACTCTAAACATGAACATGAAAGATAGAGTTCTAACAATAAGACATAGCAACTATGTTGTAACATAAAAAGGTACAAACAAAAGATCATGAATAACAATGCATTGAAAGACATTTGTTTGTTTCACATATAGAAAACATAATAAGAGTGGTATTCAGCTTGTCCCTCATGGTATAGCAAAGCATAAATGCATAGGACACCTTCAAAGTTCATAATGGTGACTAGATACAAATAATTTAAGAACAAGCAATATCAAAGTTATGAATCAATCAACAAGTTTTGGGACAATGCACATTAAACTAAGAATGACCACTATGCTCTCTCAATTGGTGCATAAATATATAAGATGGAGACTCAACATAAAAGTAAAAAAGAAAGGCCCTTCATAGAGGGAAGCAGGAATTTCAAGTTTCATAAAGAGCTTCCAAAAATTATGGTACTTATTAGCTTTCAACTCTCATTTCCCCTATCATAAGTATCTTGAGGTGATTAAAGTTATAGTGACACAAATATGAGGATATGCTTGACAAGTTATAAGTTGAAAATCTCATGCCCCTTGCTTACGAGTACCGAACCTCATGCTACTCAACTTTAGTCATAAGTAAGTTCTTGTCATTGTAAGTACATGTGTATCATGGAGAACCACCAATGGGGTACCCCTTGCCCCATGACACAGGAGCTTTCCCATATCAAAATGACAAGGCAACATACAATGAGCATCTCAGCGATCTTTTTATTTGCTATTTGCATAGGTTTTTATTGATGATGCTTCATAGAATGATCACTATGGTTATGCTGCAAGTTTCCACCATGATTAGGCATGGCTTAGGCTAGCCGCCCAGGCATTTCTCTAACACACATACAAACTCCATGAGCTTACAAGCTCCCCTTTTATTTCACAACGCTGGGATCCATAAACAAAAGAACATGATATCAACTAAATAATAAGTGCAATGTTGAAAGCGTTCCCCATGGTACATGGTTCTGCTAATTCACAACTTATAAAGCGCAAGCACATAAGAAACGTAGATGGACACAATGGTTCAAGTTTATTAAGTGCAAGAAAAGAAAGTGTGCCATCAAGTTCGTGAGAGCTTTAATCACTAATTTTCACATAAGAAGTTTAATTTGGAAGGTAGATAAAAACATGAATATACTTGGAATGGTGTAACACACCATGCATAGGAATTTATAGTGGACTCTTTGGAATAACTTGGTTTTCTTGGAGGTTGGATGCATGAGTGGAACTCATACTTGGTACAGGTGGAGGCTAGCAGAAGACTGGGAGGGACCAACTAAGAGAGCAATAATGGCCATAATCATGCAAAGCGACAAAACATTATTAATTAAAGCATAAAGTGATATTACAAGTCAAAAAATAAATTATCATAGAGGCTAAGGTGACTGGTTCATAGTCTTAACATGGTGTAAGCATGTACCAAGTCAACCCAAATAAAGCATCAAAGGAGAATACCACAATATTATGCTTTTGTATGCTAAAACAACACATGATTCTTTCAAGGCACATTAAGGAATCTCAATTGTTTGAAGCAAGTCATGCTACAACAATAATCACTAAGCATATGTTCAAAGCAACATATAGCATGACATGATAAAGTCTAAGTCACAATGAAAACAAGCTTCCTTTTGTACCACTATAAGCATGAAACTTCCCACTCTTTTCCAACACCAATCGACTTATTTGAAACAACTCTCAAAGATAATAATCAATAAAGACCAGAGCGCATGTCTTACCCATCTACAAACAAGAGCTAAAAAGTTCCAAGACAAAAGAATAAGAAAACTAAAGCAAAACGCAGTGCTAGCAAAGGAGAACACTCACAGAATAATAAGAGTGAAAACTAGAGTGTTCTAGGCAATGAATAACAGGGTGTTTATCTCTCCAAAAGAATTGTGTTGGAATCCAACCAACTTATTGCGGCAAAGAAAGAAAAAGAAAACTAAAAACCAAGACGCTCCAAGAACAACACATAGTGCATAAGGTAATAAAAATAAAGTGTCTTGAAAGAAGACCTAAGATTATTGATGAAGAAGGGGATGCCTTGGGCATCCCCAAGCTTTGATGCTTGTACTTCTTGAATATTTATTGGGGTGACACGGGTGGCACCCCCAAGCTTGAGCTTTTTTCCATACTTCATCTCATCACATCATTCTCTTCCTACACTTGAAAACTTCCTTCATACAAAACTTCACACAATCTTCATTAGCAACATTAGTATGTTCAAGATAATAATTCTTTGGGTTTAATTTCAACACAAGTATAACTTCCATCAAAACACAAGCTACTGTAGAAATTCCTTCTAAAAGCTCAAGTGATCAAAGAGAACTCAAAGAGAAAGAGATTAAGAGGAAAATGCAAATAATGGCAGAAATCTGTCAAAACAGACCAACAGGTAAAGACCGATTTTTTCTAAAATCTTCTGTTGCTCAAATCGAAAATTGCAAAACTAACGAAAATTGGGTAATAACCTGGGGCATAAGCACAAAAAATTACAGCTCAATCCGACATACTGAGATTGTTCACGATTTTTTTACAGTGACGCACAGAAATCTGTTTCGGGACAACAACTTCCCCATATCTTACTTCCCTCTCATTAGAGGTTATTCTTGGCTCAAAAACCAAACAAAAAGGATAAGGAGAGGTTATTACAGAGGCAATAACTTCCAAGACTCAACAAAACAAAAATAAACTGAAAGTAAAAAATATAATGGGTTGTCTCCCAAAAGCTCTTTCTTTATAGCCATTAAGATAGGCATGATAATTTCGATGATGCTCACATAAGAAATATGAATTGAAGTAAAAGAGAGCATCAAGAAGCAAATATGGAACAAATTTAAGTCTAACCCACTTCCTATGAAAAATAATCTTGTAAAGAAACAAGTCATGAAAGCACAAAGCAACAAGTATAGGAAAGAAAAACAAGTACAACTTCAAGATTTTCAACATAAAGAAGGGAAACTTAATATTGTTGAGATGCATAAAACCATGTTTCCCTCTCTCATAATAACTTTCAGTAGCATCATGAATAAAATTAACTATATAAATATCACATAAAACATTCTTATCATGAGCCACATGCATAAAAGAATTAATACTCTCCATATAAACATAGTCATTCTTATTAATCATAGTGGGAGAAAATTCAACAAAATAGCTATCGTTATTATTCTCATCACCATAATCATCAAATATAGGAGGCATATTGTAATCATAATTAATTTTCTCCTCAATAGTAGGTGGATTGAAAATATCATATTCATCATTATAATCATCATATATTGGAGGTATAGTATCATCAAAGTAAATTTTATCCTCCGTGCTTGGGGGACTAAAAATATCATGCTCTTCAAAACCAGCTTACCCAAGCTTAGACTTTTCCATAGCATTAGAAATAATAGTGTTCAAAGAATTCATACTAATAACATTGCTATTAGCATGCAAATAAAGTTCCATAGGTTTTTTAATTTTCTCTTCAAACACTTCATGTCCTAACTCAAGATAAAAACTATAAAGCTCTCTATTTTTTTGTTGTTTTCCATTAAGCCTAACTAGTGAAAATAAAAACAAGAAACAAAAAGTTATAATTACAGAATCTAAAGGAAATAACTTTGAGCACTCACACACCAGCAACCGTACTAGAAGATTGCTTCGTAGCCATAGGATGTGAGTACCTTTTACCTTAGCTTCCCGACAACGGCGCCAGAAAATAGCTTTGATGGTGCATGGTTGACCTGGGAGCTTCTTCTTCTTCTTCAATACCTGGCAACGGTGCCAGAAAATAGCTTGATGTCTATGCACACTTCTATTCTTATAGACAGTGTTGGGCCTCCAAGTGCAGAGGTTTGTAGAATAGCAGCAAGTTTCCCTTAAGTGGATCACCCAAGGTTATCGAACTCAGGGAGGAAGTGGTCAAAGGTATCCCTCTCAAGCAACCCTGCAATCAAGATACAAGAAGTCATTTGTGTCCCCAACACACCCAATACACTTGTCAGGTGTATAGGTCCACTAGTTCGGCGAAGAGATAGTGAAATACAAGTAATATGGATGATTATAAGTGGTAATTGCAATCTGAAATAAGAGTGGTAGCAAGCAAACATGTAACAAGACTGATTGTAAACAGTGTTTCAATGCTTAGAAACAAGGACTAGGGATCATACTTTCACTAGTGACACTCTCATATAAATATCTTCTCTTCATTATGCTACCGTGAACTACTCTACGGTTGGACAATGTAGGGCTATAACAGCACACCTTAAAGTTTGCATTCCCCACCTAGATAACCCCTCACTGTCACCTTGAGCGCTAGATGGTTCCAACAAACACCACAATCTCATAGAGACATCCAACTCAAATTATACTCATGATAAGTATTTCTATAACCTTAGCCAATGTGCCACACGGTGTGCACACTATCAACTTCACACACGTGGGGATAAGTAGAGATTAATTAAAGCACTTGAGTAGAAGAATAGATCTAGATTACAAAGCTCATGATCTCAATAAGATCACGCATAGAGAGACATGAACACATAGCTCCAGGTAGAACCCTTAGCCTTGAGAGAGAACTACTCCCGCCTCATCATGGGAGTCAGCAACGGTGATGGAGATGGTGGTGGAGTCGATAGAGATGGCTCCAGGGGCACTTCCCCGTCCCGGCAGGGTGCCGGGATAGAGACTTTTGTCCCCCAAATCTCCTCTTCGGTGGCTGCGGCACTACAGAACTTTTTGTGGAATTCTGATCTAGTACCCAGGGTTTTCATCTCGGGGGAAATATATAGGCGAAGGGTGATGTCTATGCACTTCTATTCTTGTAGAAAGTTGTTGGGCCTCCAAGTGCAGAGGTTTGTAGAACAGTAGCAAGTTTTCCCTTAAGTGGATCACCCAAGGTTTATCGAACTTAGGGAGGAAGTGGTCAAAGGTATCCCCTCTCAAGCAACCCTGCAATCAAGATACAAGAAGTCTCTTGTGTCCCCAACAAACCCAATAAACTTGTCAGGTGTATAGGTGCACTAGTTCGGCGAAGAGATAGTGAAATACAAGTGGTATGGATAATTATAAGTGGTAACGGTGCCAGAAATAGCTTGATGGCATAGAAAAGACTAAAGTAAAACTGAAATAAAAATAGAAGCAAGCAAACATGTAATAGATCTAATAGCAAATGGTGTTTCAGTGCTTAGAAACAAGGCTTAGGGATCATACTTTCACTAGTGAACACTCTCATATAAATATCTTCTCTTTATGATACTACTCTTAACTACTCTCCGGTTGGACACTCTAATCCATGGTAGAGCTATAACAACACACCTCAAAGTCCGCTTTCCCCATCTAGATAACCCCACACTGTCACCTTGAGCTCTAGATGGTTCCAACAAACACCACAATTTCATAGAAACATCCAACTCCAAATATAACTCATAACAAGTAATTGTAATCTCTAGCCTAAGTGCCACCATGGTGTGCACGCTGTCACTTTCACACACATGGGGAGGCAGATCTATTAAAGCACTTGAGTAGCAAGGTAGATCTATAGATTACAAGCTCATGATCACAATATGATCACGCATAGAGAGAGAGAGATGAACACATAGCTACCGGTAGAACCCTTAGCCTCGAGAGAACTACTCCCTCCTCATCATGGGAATCAGCAATGGTGATGGAGATGGTGGTGGATATCAATGGAGATGGCTCTAGGGCACTTCCCCGTCCCGGCAGGGTGCCAGAATAGAGACTTTCTGACATGGGTATACCCTACAGGTACTCGAGCTTGGTATATACGGCCTGAATACATATAAGCCCATGGTGTCTCCAAGGCCCAAATCAAGAACTCGAGTAACCTACGGACTCTCGATTGCTTGAAGAACAAGAAGAAGCTAAAGATAGAAAGTTCAAAGGGGAAAACCCTAACTTGTAACCGACTCGACCTGCTACCCGAGACCTAGCCTATCTATATAAAGGCTAGGAGGGGGCGGTGAGGAGGACACACACGGAACCCTAGTTTCCACAACCCTTGCCAGATTGCATCTGCGCACCATTGTAATCCTCGATTCCTTTGATAATTCCACGAGCAGACAAGTAGGAGTAGGGACCTCTACGAGGCCTGAACCAGGGTAAATCTTCGAGTCCCCTGTGTGCTTGTTTGCTAGTCGATAGATGTCTCCAGTGCTCCCTCCTTCTCCAAAACCCAAGTCCATAACAATGGGCATTGATGAGTTAAACCCTCGTCAATTGGTGCCATCTGTGGGAATTGGGGTGCTGATGTTGCGTCTTCTTCGGCCCCATCAACCGCGATCTACAACTCCGCAACTGCGGAGATTCGCCAGCTCTTCGGCGCTTTCGACTTCACCGTCCATACGCCAGCCACTCGCCCGGCTTTCGAGTCCGTGGCGACGGGATCAGCCTGGCAATAGGGAGCTTCCGCTTCCAAGTTGGTCAGATGGGCACGCTCCGCATGCCTGACCAGCTGACGGTGCTGTCGATTTCCCCAGCATCATGGTTCCCTCCATCGATCGGCACCCTCGGTGAGCTCAACGCCCCGACAACAGTCGAGAACACGGTCAGCGACAGCAGTCGCGACTCCGATCTGAACAACCTGGCAACTGAAGATGGAGCCTACGGCTCCGGATCTAGGAGTTGCAGGAGCAGCAGCTTCCCCAATCACTTCATGTGCGCCATCATCAACGCAGGCGATACCTCCGCCAACCATGACAACACGGGCAATCGCGGTAACAAAACCGACCCGCCTCTCAGTGGCAATGGTGGCAACGGCGGAAATCGTATCCCCGTCAACAATGGAGGAGCACCCGAGCCTTTGACCATAACAAACGAGCAAACCGGAGAATGCGTCGCGATCAGGCTCAACGAGCAGGAGTGGGCTCGCTGTCGCGAGGCCTTACGAGGCACCCCTCTACCTTTCGGATCTCCACAAGTGTTGGAGATATGCCCAAGAGGCAATAATAAAAGTGGTTATTATTATATCTTTGTTTTTATGATGAATGTTTACATCCCATGCTATAATTGTATTATTAGGAAACACTAATACTTGTGTGTTTTGTAAACATAAAAGAGTCCCTAGTAAGCCTCTTGTTGAACTAGCTTGTTGATTAATAGATGATCATGGTTTCCTGATCATGGAAATTGGATGTCATTAATAACAAGGTCATATCATTAGGAGAATGATGTGATGGACACACACACCCATAGTAAGTGTAGCATAAGATCAAGTCATTAAGTTCGTATTGCTACAAGATTTGAAATTCATAGTAACCTAATCCTTCGACCATAAGGTTATGTTAATCACCATCACCAGATGGGTACTTTGATGACATCAAACACCGCTTCATAACTGGGTGGTTATAAAGGTGTCATTGGGTATTCTGAAAGTACGTGTTGAAGCACATGGACCAAGATTGGGATTTGTCCATCCATATGACAGATAGATATGCTCTGGGCCCTCTCGGTGGAATGTCATCTAGTTAGCTTGCAAGCATGTGACTAGGTCACAAGGGATGACATATCATGAAACGAGTAAAGAGTACTTATCAGTAACGAGGTAGAACTAGGTATGGAGATACCGACGATCAAACCTCGGATAAGTAGAGTATCGTGTGACAAAGGGAATTGGTTTTCGTATGTAAATGGTTCTATCAATCACGAAGTCATCGTTGAGTATGTGGGAGCCGTTATGGATCTCCAGATCCCGCTGATGGTTATTGATCGGAGAGGTGTATTCATCATGTCTGCATATTCATGAATCGTAGGGTGACACACTTAAGGTTCGATGTTGTTTAGGTAGATATAGAATGTGCGTTGGAGACCGAATGTTTTTCGGAGTCTCGGATTGGATCTAGGACATCACGAGGAGATCCGGAATTGTTCGGAGAATAAGATTCATATAATGGAGATCATTTTCTAGGTTCGGAAATGTTCCGGAGTGTTCATATGGGGATTCTAGAAGGTTTCGGAATGTTCCGGGAGGTTCTAGAAAGTTCTGTGGAGTTTACTTGAAAACCAAGAAAGGAAAAGGGGAAACTTGGGGGGAAGGAAATTCCCCCCAAGCCACCCCTTGTGCGCCGGCCCTAGAGGTGGCCCTAGGGGTGGGATCCCTAGGCGCCACCCCTCCCTCTATAAATAGAGGGGTGAAGGCGCCCCCCTCTTGCCCCTTCCACTCCTTGCCCTAGCCGCCTCTCTCCTCCTCCTTCGCTCTGCTCTGGCTTAGGCGAAGCCCTGCAGAATTCTCTACTCCACCACCACCACCACTACGCCGTCGTGCTGCTGGGATTCCGTGGAGAGATCTACTACCTCCACTGCTCGCTGGAACAGGGAGAGGAAGGTCTGCATCGACTCCGCACGTGTGACCGATTGCGGAAGCGCTGCCAGAACACGGCGCCGGAAGGCTCGTCCACTAGATCTTGAGATCGGCAAGTGATCGTCTACATCAACCATGAGATCCGATCTCGCAAAAGGCTTTCGGATCTACAAGGGTTAGTACAGATCTATCTCGTTGCACATGTCTAATAGATTAGATCTTGGCTTTTATCTAGATTAGATCTGGGTTTTGTTCGTCCTTGCGGTAGAAAATTTTGTTTTCCATGCTACGAACCCATCAGTGGTATCAGAGCTTGCACTTGATAGCACTTGTATCAACGTTGTGGTTCAGTTTCATAGGTAAGATCTATTCTTATTCAAAAGCCCCAAACCACGTAAAACATGCAAAAAAAATTAGAGGCGTCTAACTTGTTTTTGCAGGGGTTTTGTGATGTGATATGGCCATCATGTGATTATGATTATATTTGATGTATGCAATGATCCTTGTTGTAATATGGCAACCGGCATGAGCCTAATGGTTGTCTTTAATTCTGTTAAGACCTGCGTGTCTATTCATCTTGTAATAGCTTTATTTCAAGTAGTTGTAATAGTTGCTAGTGATGATGGACAACCATGAAGCGGCGCCACTGACCTTGACGTAATGCTGGTGATGATGGAGATCATGTCCGTGCTTTGGAGATGGAGATCAAAGGCATAATAAGAAAGGGCCATATCATATCACACTAATTATGAATTGCCTGTGATGTTAAACCTTTATGCATCTTGTATTGCTTAGATCGCGACGGTAGCATTATAAGATGATCCCTCTCACTAAATATCAAGTAATAAAGTGTTCGTCCTTAGTTGGCACCGTTGCTAAGACTCGTCGTTTCGAAGCATCTCGTGATGATCGGATGTGATAGATTCTACGTGTACATACAACGGGTGCAAGCCAGTTTTGTACATGCGGAAACTAAGGTTAATCTTGACGAGCCTAGCATGTACAGACATGGTCTCGGAACACGGAATACTGAAAGGTAGACCTTGAGTCATATAAATGATATGATGAACATGAAGATTGTTCGCCGTTGAAACTACATCTTCTCTCGTGAAGATCGGACTTGGTGTAGTGGATTTGGTTCATGTAATCACTAAGACAACATGAGGGATGTTGTTTTGAGTGGGAGTTCACCTAGTTAATTTAAGAATTAATATTGAACTCAATTTATCATAAACTTAGTCTAAACTACTTGCAAATTTGTTGTAGATTATGGCGAACCTCTCCATCAATTTCAATGTGTTCCTAGAGAAAGAAAAGCTTAAGAACAATGGAAGAAACTTCACGGACTGGCTCTGTGGACTGAAGATTGTCCTCAGGGCTGGTCAGTTGACCTATGTGCTCGAAGCACCGCTAGGTGACCCACCTGCAGAAGATGCCACCGATGACGTAAAGAATGTTTACACCACTCGGAAAAATCACTACTCCACAGTTCAGTGTGCCATCCTGTACGGTTTAGAAATGGAGCTTCAGAAGCGCTTTGAGCACCACGACCCGTTTGATATCATCAAAGAGCTCAAGCTGATTTTTGAGACTCATGCGGCCGTGGAGAGCTCTGAGGCCTCCAAAAAGTTCTTTAACTGTAGGATGGAAGAGGGAAGCTCCGTTAGCGAGCATGTGCTCACCATGTCTAGGCACGCAAACAAGCTCCAAGAGTTGGGGATAACGATTCCTAATGAGTTAGGGATTCACCATGTCCTCCAATCACTGCCACCGAGTTATAAGAACTTTGTGATGAACTACAATATACCTTTGCATGAACAAGACGTTGCCTGAACTATCGTCCATGCTGAAAACTGCTGAAGTGGAGATCAAGAAGGAGCACCAAGTGTTGATGGTCAATAAGACCACCAATTTCAAGAAACAGGGCAAGCCTAAGAACAAGGGCAACTTCAAGAAGGACGGCAAGAAAGCTGCTGTGCCTGCTAAGAAGCCCAAGGCTGGTCCTAAGCTTGAAACTGAATGCTTCTACTGCAAGGGTGCTGGTCACTGGAAGCATAACTGCCCCAAGTACCTGGTGGATCTAAAGAAAGGCAACATCAACAAGAAAGGTATATTTGATATACATGTTATTGATGTGTATCTTACTAGTAATCGTAGTAGTGCCTGGGTATTTGATACTGGTTCGGTTGCTCATATTTGTAACTCGAAACAGGAACTACGGAATAAGCGAAGACTGGCGAGAGACGAGGTGACGATGCGCGTTGGAAATGGCTCCAAGGTTGATGTGATCGCTGTCGGCACGCTCCCTCTACATCTACCATCGGGATTAGTTTTAAATTTAAATAATTGTTATTTGGTGCCTGCGTTAAGCATGAACATTATATTTGGATCTTGTTTATTGCGAGACGGTTACTCCTTTAAGTCCAAGAATAAAGGTTGTTCGATTTATATGAGTAATATCTTTTATGGTAATGCACCTGAGATGAATGGTTTATTCTTACTGAATCTCGGTAGTAGTGATACACATGTTCACAACATAGATGCTAAACGAATAAAATTGAATGATAATTCTACATACATGTGGCACTGTCGTCTTGGTCACATTGGAGTGAAGCGTATGAAGAAACTCCATTCTGATGGACTTCTTGAATCACTTGATTTTGAATCACTTGAAAGATGCGAAGCATGTCTAATGGGAAAAATGACTAAGACTCCATTCTCTGGAATAATAGAGCGAGCTACGGACTTATTGGAAATAATACATACCGATGTGTGCGACCCAATGAGTGTAGCATCGCGTGGTGGATATCGTTATGTTCTCACTTTCACGGATGACTTAAGTAGATATGGGTATGTCTACTTTATGAAACATAAGTCCGAAACTTTCGAGAAGTTTAAGGAATTTCAAAGTGAAGTGGAAAATCATCGTGACAAGAAGATTAAATTTCTGCGTTCTGACCGTGGAGGTGAATATCTAAGTTATGAGTTTGGCATGCATTTAAAGAAATGTGGAATACTTTCGCAATTGACACCGCCGGGAACACCACAGCGTAATGGTGTGTCCAAACGTCGTAATCGAACTCTCTTAGATATGGTTCGGTCTATGATGTCTCTTACAGATTTACCGCTATCATTTTGAGGCTATGCATTAGAGACAGCCGCATTCAATTTAAATAGGGCACCATCTAAATCCGTTGAAACGACACCGTACGAATTGTGGTTTGGAAAGAAACCTAAGTTGTCGTTCCTTAAAGTTTGGGGTTGCGAAGCGTATGTAAAGAAGTTACAACCTGATAAGCTTGAACCCAAAGCGGAGAAATGCGTCTTCATAGGATACCCTAAAGAAACAATTGGGTATACCTTCTATCATAGATCCGAAGGCAAAGTTTTTGTTGCCAAGAATGGATCCTTTCTTGAGAAGGAGTTTCTCTCGAAGGAAGTGACTGGAAGGAAAGTAGAACTCGACGAGGTTATTGAACCTTCTCTCGGAATTGAGAGTAGCACAGCACCGGAAGATGGTTTTGTGCCGCCTGCACCAATTGGAGAGGAAGCTAATGATGGTGATCATGAAACTTCGAACGAAGTTACTGCTGAACCTCGCAGGTCAACGAGGGTTTGTACCACTCCTGATTGGTATGACCCTGCCTTGAACGTCATGTTGGTGGACAACATTGATGACCCTGTGACGTATGAAGAAGCTATGGTGAGCCCAGATTCTGACAAATGGCTAGAAGCCATGAAATCCGAAATGGGATCCATGTACGAAAACCAAGTGTGGACTTACCGGATGGCCATAAGGCTGTCGAGAACAAATGGATTTTCAAAAGAAAAACAGATGATGATGGTAATGTTACCGTCTATAAAGCTCGACTTGTCGCGAAAGGGTTCCGACAAATTCAAGGAGTTGACTACGATGAGACATTCTCACCAGTAGTGAAGCTAAAGTCTGTGAGGATTTTGTTAGCAATTGCTGCATATTTTGATTATGAGATTTGGCAGATGGATGTCAAAACAGCATTCCTTAATGGAGACATTGAGGAAGAGTTGTATATGGTACAACCCAAGGGTTTTGTCCATCCTAAAGAAGCTAACAAGGTATGCAAACTTCAGCGCTCCATTTATGGACCGAAGCAAGCATCCTGGAGTTGGAATCAACGTTTTGATAAAGTAATCAAAAACTTTGGGTTTATACAAACTTATGGAGAAGCTTGTATTTACAAGAAAGTGAGTGGGAGCTCTATAGCATTCCTAGTAATATATGTAGATGACATATTGTTGATTGGGAATGATATAGAACTTCTTAATAGTGTCAAAGCCTATTTGAATAATAGTTTTTCAATGAAGGATCTTGGCGAAGCGGCATATATTCTAGGAATCAAGATTTATAGAGATAGATCAAGACGCCTAATAGCGCTTTCACAAAGTACATACTTGGACAAATTTCTAAAGAGGTTTAGAATGGAAGAGAGCAAGAAAGGGTTCTTGCCCATGTTGCCAGGTAAGACCTTGAGTAAGACTCAAAGTCCAGCTACAGTAGAAGATAGAGAGAAAATGAGTAATGTTCCCTATGCCTCGGTCATAGGTTCTATCATGTATGCCATGCTGTGTACAAGACCAGATATAGCACATGATGTTAGTTTGACTAGCAGATATCAAAGTGATCCCGAACGGACCTTCGGACAATGATCAAGAATATCCTAAAGTACCTAAACAGGACTAAGGATATGGTTCTTTCTTATGGAGGTGATGAACAGCTTGTTGTAAACATTTACACTGATGCTAGTTGGAACACCGATCCAGATGACTCGAAATCACAGTCTGGATACGTATTTATTATTGAATGGTGCTGCAGCGAGCTGGAGGAGTGCCAAGCAAAGCGTTGTGGCGAAATCTTCAACTGAATCGGAATACATAGATGCTTCGGAGGCTGCACAAGAAGCCATATGGATGAAGGAGTTCATTACCGAACTTGGCGTGGTTCCTAGTGTGTTGGACCCGATGGCCATCTATTGTGACAACACAGGTGCCATAGCTAATGCACAGGAGCCAAGGTCACATAGCAAGCTGAAGCACATCAAGCTACGTTTCCATGCTATTCACGAGTATGTCCAAGATGGTGACATAAAGATTTGCAAAGTACACACTGATCTGAATGTGGCGGATCCATTGACTAAACCTCTCCCTAGAGCAAAGCATGACCAACACCAGAACGCCATGGGTGTTACGTATATTACCATGTAATCTAGATTATTGACTCTAGTGCAAGTGGGAGACTGTTGGAGATATGCCCAAGAGGCAATAATAAAAGTGGTTATTATTATATCTTTGTGTTTATGATGAATGTTTACATCCCATGCTATAATTGTATTATTAGGAAACACTAATGCTTGTGTGTTTTGTAAACATAAAAGAGTCACTAGTAAGCCTCTTGTTGAACTAGCTTGTTGATTAATAGATGATCATGGTTTCCTGATCATGGACATTGGATGTCATTAATAACAAGGTCATATCATTAGGAGAATGATGTGATGGACACACACCCATAGTAAGTGTAGCATAAGGTCAAGTCATTAAGTTCGTATTGCTACAAGCTTTCAAATTCATAGTAACCTAATCCTTCGACCATGAGGTTATGTTAATCACCATCACCGGATGGGTACTTTGATGACATCAAACACCGCTTCATAACTAGGTGGTTATAAAGGTGTCATTGGGTATTCTGAAAGTACGTGTTGAAGCGCATGGACCAAGATTGGGATTTGTCCATCCATATGACGGATAGATATGCTCTGGGCCCTCTCGGTGGAATGTCATCTAGTTAGCTTGCAAGCATGTGACTAGGTCACAAGGGATGACATATCATGAAACGAGTAAAGAGTACTTATCAGTAACGAGGTAGAACTAGGTATGGAGATAACGACGATCAAACCTCGGATAAGTAGAGTATCGTGTGACAAAGGGAATTGGTTTTCGTATGTAAATGGTTCTATCGATCACGATTCATCGTTGAGTATGTGGGAGCCATTATGGATCTCCAGATCCTGCTGATGGTTATTGATCACAGAGGTGTCTTCATCATGTCTGCATATTCACGAACCGTAGGGTGACACACTTAAGGTTCGATGTTGTTTAGGTAGATATGGAATGTGCGTTGGAGACCGAATGTTGTTCGGAGTCTCGGATTGGATCTAGGACATCACGAGGAGATCCAGAATTATCCGGAGAATAAGATTCATATAATGGAGATCATTTTCTAGGTTCGGAAATGTTCCGAAGTGTTCATATGGGGATTCTAGAAGGTTTCAGAATGTTCCAGAAGGTTCTAGAAAGTTCTGTGGAGTTTACTTGAAAACCAAGAAAGGAAAAGGGGAAACTTGGGGGGGAAGGAAATTCCCCCCAAGCCCCCCTTGTGCGCCGGCCCTAGAGGTGGCCCTAGGGGTGGGAACCCTAGGCGCCACCCCTCCCTCTAAAATAGAGGGGTGAAGGCGCCCCCTTGCCCCTTCCACTCCTTTCCCTAGCCGCCTCTCTCCTCCTCCTTCACTCTGCTCCGGCTTAGGTGAAGCCCTACAGAATTCTCTACTCCACCACCACCACCACGCCGTTGTGCTGCTAGGATTCCGTGGAGAGATCTACTACCTCCGCTGCTGGCATTTGGAGCAGGAGAGGAAGGTGCATCGACTCCGCGTGTTACCCGATTAAAGCCAGCGAGCAGCGGAACGGAAGGCTCGTCCACTCGATCTTGAGATCAGCAAGTGATCGTCTACATCAACCACGAGATCCGATCTCGCACAAGGCTTTTGGATCTACAAGGGTTAGTACAGATCTATCTCGTTGCACATGTCTAATAGATTAGATCTTGGCTTTTATCTAGATTAGATCTGGGTTTTGTTCGTTCTTGCGGTAGAATTTTTTGTTTTCCATGCTACGAACCCATCAACAAGAACTGCTAATGGGATACCATTGGCTCCTGAAGGAGGAATTCAAGCTCCAAGTGCAAACAATCGCGCAACTTGAGGCACGCAAAAAGGCGGCAGACGAGTCGAGCCTTCGACGTGCTGGGCTCTCCTCCCACGGAGGATCCTCCTCAAAGGGCAACGAGTACCTCGCAAACAAGAGACGATCTCGGATGGCCCATCTCACCGAGCAAGAACGCATAGAAGCTGCAAAAGTCCTCGACTTCAGCTCTATGACAGTCGATACACGGGGCAACGTTGTCCCCAAGATGCCAGAGGCCGCGGTGACCGTAGCCACCATGTACCTCCTCAACAATCAGCTGCCAGCTGGAGATCCCCGAGCCGCTATGCACCGGTCGCTGGCTTGGGACTGGTCGAAGCCGCCCTCGACAAAGAGCCAACACCGGAGCCGAAAAAAGGCAAAGCGCTACTCCTCGTCCTCATCCAGCGACGACAGTCATGACCTGTCTCGACGCTGCTGCTCACGGCGACACGACCACGACTATGACGCGCGTGATGACATCACGCAGTGCAAGATCGACAAATCAAGGGCGCGACGTGCCCGGTCGACTGACTCGGAAGAAGAAGATGTGGAGCTCTGTGGCGCCAGATGCTTCAGCAGGTCCATCAGGCAAAAGCGAATGCCCAAGGGGTTCAAACTCCCGTCGGAGAACCCGAAGTTTGACGGCCTACAGGACCCGAAGATCTGGACGGAGGACCACATCTCCTCCGTCAGGCTCCATGGCGGCAGTCGAAGCACGTCCATGCAATGCCGACAGCTGCAGCTGCAAGGCACCGCCCGAGCGTGGCTCAACAACCTCCCACGCGGATCCATTCGCAGTTGGGATGAGCTGGTTTATATCTTTGTGCGCAACTTCAAGGGCACCTACAAGCGGCCTGCATCAATCGAAGAGCTGAGATGCTGCCAGCAAAGATCGGGCGAATCACTACGCTCCTACATCCAAAGGTGGTCCATCATCAAGAACTCCAAAGAGAATATCTCGGAGGATCACGCGATTGATGCATTCAACAGCGGCATCCGCCGCATAGAGCTCAGAGAGGAGCTGGGACGCTCAAAGCCCAAGACCATCGACCACTTGATGGAAATCACGAACCGGTGGGCCGATGGAGAAGATTCGGTGAAGAATCGCGTTCACTCCGACGAGGAGGCAGAACTCGAGCGCAGACGCAACCGCCGAGGCAAATGCCGCATGCGCATCTACGATGACCGCGACGACATCAACATGGTCGCAGCCGGCTACACCGATAGACGCGATGACAACCGCAACAGCGGATACCGCAGCGGTGGATACCGTGACTCCGGGAAGACCACGCAAGTGTGGCAACGCCGCAATCGTGATGAAGCACCCGCGACATCCATTGAAGACAAACTGTCCGGGCCATGTACGGTGCACTTCTACATCGACAAGCATGATGGAAAGAAGAAGTCCAGCCACCTCCTCAAGGACTACCGTGAGTTCCTCAAACTACATGAAGGATTAGCTCGGATGAACCGCAACGCAGTCGAAAGAGGCTACGGAGCCGCTCCAGGCGCCGTGGCACATGGCGCTCCGCCACCGCCACCTGGCATGCCCCCCCACGCAGCTGCACCGGACTAGCACCAGGGAGGCGAACCCTACCCACGGGCCATGGGTACTATGATGATCCAAAAAGGACACCCCTCCAATCGGGTGCAGAAGGCCATCACTCGCCAAGTCAACTTGGCCACACACTCGCCACCATCTACCACTGAGTACCTCAGCGGAAGCGAGTCCTGCATCACCTTTGACAAACGCGACCATCCGCCTCTAGTACCTCGTCCAGGCCATTGCCCCCTCATACTCGAGGCACAAATCGGAGGCTTCGATATGAGCCGCGTCTTCATGGACGGTGGAAGCGGCATCAACCTTATATTCGCGAGTACCTTGCGAGCAATGAGGATCCCTCTGACTTGCCTAGAGGCCTCGGACACAACATTTCACGGCATCGTCCCAGAAAAGGCGTATATCCCCTGGGCAAAATCAACCTCGACATCATCTTCGGCACGCCAAAAAACTTTCGGCGCGAGCGCATCGACTTTGAAGTCGTCGACTGGCCCTCACAATACCACTGCATCCTCGGACGTGTCGCGTTCGCAAGGTTCATGGCAGTACCACACTACGGTGATGGAGATGGTGGTGGAGATCGATGGAGATGGCTCCGGGGGCACTTCCCCATCCCGGCAGGGTGCCAGAATAGAGACTTTCTGTCCCCCAAATCTCCCCTTCGTGGCGGCGGCGCTGCGGAACTTTTTGTGGCTAGAGGCTTGACTATCTAGGGTTTTTGCCTCGGGGGAGATATATAGGCGAAAGAGGCAAGGTCGATGGGCGGACAGGGGGCCCACACCATGCCATGGCGTGACCAGGGGGACCCACGCCTAGGTGTGGTGTGACCACCCTGTGGCCCCTCTCTGACTCTCCTTCTGGCTCCGTGAGTCTTCCGGGAAAATAACAACTTTGGCTTTTGTCCGGTCCAATTCCGAGAATATTCATTTTCTGACTTCCTGGAACCAAAAACAGCAGAAAACAGGCAGCTGGCACTGTGGCTCTTGTTAATAGGTTAGTCCAAGAAATCATATGAAAAGTACTCCAAAGTGTGGACAAAACATAAGAAAGTAGATAAAACCAAGCGTGGAACATCAAAAATTATAAATACATTTGCGATGTATCAAAGGGGCAAGGTCGGTGGAGGCCTAAGGGGCCCACACCACCTAGTGGCGTGCCTAGGGGTACCCGCGCCACCATAGGGTGTGGCCAGCCCCTGGCCCTCCTCCGTATCTGCTTTGGACTCCGTCTCGTGTCTAGGAACTTTAGGCTTTGTTTCGTCCAATTCCAAGAGTATTTCTTTACTAGCTTTTCTAAAACCAAAAACTGTAGAAAACAGGCAACTGGCACTATGATATCTTGTCAATAGGTTAGTTCAAGAAAATGTGTAAAAATGCCTCAAAGTGTAGACAAAACATAAGATAGTTGATACAAAATAAGCATGGAGCATCAAAAATTATACATACATTTACGACGTATCAGGGTTGTCCCTTAGAGTGGCTCGAGCATTTCCTCGCCTATCTGGGTTGAGCCCTCTTCTCCTCTACATGAAGACGCTCGCCCCTAAGCCCAATCCAAGAAAGCTTAGTTGTTGCGTCGAACCTCATCCCATCTCGACAAGATGAAGGCAATGTTGGCGCGGGAGATGGCGATGCCTCCGGGGATGTGGCCATGTCAGACCAACCTAGTTCTTCTTCGGCTCTGCCGCAAACATATGATGGTGGTGCCAGCAATATCGGCACCAAGAAAGTTTATTCCGAGGTGCCAGTGATCCCGGCACCGACCCAAGTTCAACCAGAATCTACTCCAGTTACAAGATCTTCTGCACTAGCACCCCCTGTCTCATCCGAGTCTTCTTAGGATCAGTGAGAAGACCCAACCAAAACTATGCCCCAAGCCAAATCCTCCACGCCAACTTCTTCAGCCAGAGAGATATTCTAGCAGAAACCTTGGAACAAGCCTCCTGTGCCATCTTCGGCTGTGGGAGCCCCAACCACTTACTCGCCGCAGCAAACCAAATCCAGCACCAAGGTCAAGAAAGTTGCTAATGCTGCTAAGGGCCAGAAGGCTTCTGAGTCTACCAAGGATCAAGCCCCCAAAGGATCAACTACTGAATCTGGACAGCGTACTATTGCGTCCATGATAAAGAAGGGGAGCACTGCCTCTGGCTCTACTGCTTCCAGGTCTGCTGGAAGTAAACAACTTACTCTTCATACCAGCCCGGCTGCAGCACAATCCGCCATGAAAGCAGCTAATGCCAAAGGCTTGGTGGTGGCCCAGACTCTTAGCGGGGAAAGCTAGGCTTGCTCTCTAAGTATGCTGATAACTGGAACAACACCGAGTATGTTGATGTCAGTTCTGAAAACCCTCTGAAGTTCGGTCCTGCCGAGATTGGCACCGAGATGAACACCGCAGCCAACGCCATTCGCCTTGTGATGTCTACGCAGTCTATTCTTGTAGACAGTTGTTGGGCCTCCAAGTGCAGAGTTTTGTAGAACAGCAGCAAGTTTTCCCTTAAGTGGATCACCCAAGGTTTATCGAACTCAGGGAGGAAGTGGTCAAAGGTATCCCTCTCAAGCAACCCTGCAATCAAGACACAAGAAGTCTCTTGTGTCCCCAACACACCCAATACACTTGTCAGGTGTATAGGTGCACTAGTTCGGCGAAGAGATAGTGAGATACAAGTGGTATGGATAAAAGACAACGGTGCCAGAAAATAGCTTGATGGCGTGGAAGAGACTAAAGGCAAACTGAAATTAAGATGGAAGCAAGCAAACATGTAACGGATTTAGTTATAAGCGGTGTTTCAATGTTTAGAAACAAGGCCTAGGGATCATACTTTCACTAGTGAACACTCTCATATAAATATCTTCTCATTATGATACTACTCTGAACTACTCTCCGGTTGGACACTCTAATCCATGGTAGGGCTATAACAGCACACCTCAAAGTCCTCTTTCCCCATCTAGATAACCCCACACTGTCACCTTGAGCTCTAGATGGTTTCAACAAACACCACAATTTCGTAGAAACATCCAAGTCCAAATATAACTCATAACAAGTATTTGTAATCTCTAGCCTAAGTGCCACTATGGTGTGCATGCTGTCACTTTCACACACATGGGGAGAGCAGAGATCTATTAAAGCACTTGAGTAACAAAGTAGATATACTTAATTACAAAGGTCATGATCACAATGATGAACACATAGATACCGATAGAACCCTTAGCCTCGAGGAAGAACTACTCCCTCCTCATCATGGGAATCTGCAACGGCGATGGAGATGGTTGTGGAGATCGATGGAGATGGCTCCGAGGGCACTTCCCTGTCCCGGCAGGGTGCCGAAATAGAGACTTTCTGTCCCCTGAATCTCCCCTCTAGTGGCGGCGGTGCTGCGGAACTTTCCGTGGCTGGAGGCTTGACGATTTAGGGTTTTTGCATCGGGGGGCATCTTATAGGCGAAGAGGCAAGGTCGATGGGTGGCCAGGGGGGCACACCACCTGATGGCGCGGCCAGGGCTAGCCCGTGCCACCATATGGTGTGCCCACCCTGGTGCCCTACTCCGTCTCTGCTTCGTGTTTCTGTGTTGCTCTGGGAAAAATAGGCATATTGGCTTTTGTCCCGTCCAATTATGAGAATATTCATTTTTTGACTTTCTGGAACCAAAAACAGCAGAAAACAGGCAATTGGCACTGTGGCATCTTGTTAATAGGTTAGTTCCAGAAAATGCATAAAAATAACTCAAAGTGTGGACAAAGCAAAGCAAAGTAGATACTAAACAAGCATGGAACATCAAAAATTATAGATACGTTTACAACGTATCAACATCCCCAAGCTTAAGTCATACTCGTCCTCGAGTAGGTAAGTTATAAAAAAGAAAGAATAATTTTTGAGGTGACATGCACCATCATAAACTTGATCAAAGTATTTGTAAAACATTGATAGCTGGGATCATAGTACTTCAACATAGCATGAAAGATCAAGTTCTAACAATAAGACATAGCAACTATGGTGTAACATGAAAAGGCACAAACAAAAGATTCATGAATAACAATGCTTTGCAAGACGTTTGTTTGTTTCACATAAAGAAAACATAGCATAGTGGCATTCAGCTTGTCCCTCATAGAGTAGTAAATATAAATGCATAGGACACCTTCAAAGTTTATAAGGATGACTGGATACAAATAGTTTAAGAACAAGCAATATCAAAGTTATGCATCAATCAACAAGTCTTGGGACAATGCACATAGAATTAAGAATGGCCACTATGCTCTCAAAGTAGGTGCATAAAGATAGAAGGTGGAGACTCAACAAAAAAGTAAAAGAAAGGCCTTCATAGAAGGAAGTAGAGATTCAAGTTTCATAAAGAGCTTCCAAAAATTATGGTACTTATTAGCTTTCAGCTCTCATTGCCCCTATCATAAGCATCTTTAGGTGATTAAGGTTAAAGTGAACAAACTATGGAGTATATGCTTGACAAAGTATAAGTTGGAAATCTCATGTCCCTTGAATACGAGGACCGCTCCTCATGCTACTCAAGTTTAGTCACCGGTAAGTTCTTGTCATAGTAAGTACATGTGTATCATAGAGAACCGCCAACGGGGTACCCCTTACCCGATGATACGGAAGAATCCCCATATCAAAATGACAAGGCAAGCAGACAACGGGCATCTCAGCAATCTTCTTATTTACCATGGAAAAATGGTGCTTTTTTCTCACTTTCCTCTTTTCTCATTTTTTTTTCTTTTTCTCTTTTTCTCAATATCTATCTCTTTTTTATATGAAGAATGCTTCATAGACAGCTGATTATGGTTACGTTGCAGGTTTCCACCATGACAGCATGGATTAGACCGGCGCCCCAGGCGTTTCTCTAACACACATACATAACTCCATGGACTTACAAGCTCCCCTTTAATTTCACACCGACGACATCCATAGACAAAAGAGCATGATATCAACTAGGTACAATGTACAAGTGCAATGTTGAAAGTGTTCCCCATGACAGCATGGTTCTGCTAATCCCCAACATATAAGTGCAAGCATATACAACATAGACGACACAATGGTTCAAGTTTATTAAGGGCAAGAAAAGTAAAGTGTGCCATCAAGTTCGTGAGAGCTTTAATCACTAGTTTTCTCATAACAAGTTTAATTCGGAAGGTAGATAAAAACATGAATATACTTGGAATAGCAAATGCTAATAGGTAGGTATGGTGGACTCTTTGGAATAAATTGGTTTTATTTGGAGTTGGATGCATGAGTGTGACTCATACTTGGTATGGAGGCTAGCAAAAGACTGGGAGCGACCAACTAAGAGAGCAATAATGGCCATAATCATGCAAAGCGACAAAACATTATTGATTAAAGCATAAAGTGATATTACAAGTCGAAAACTAAAGGATGATAGAGGCTATGGTGACTTGGTATAGTCTTAACATGGTGTGAGCATGCGCCAAGTCAACCCAAATAAAGCATCAAAGGAGAATACCACAATACTATGCTTTAATATGCTAAAACAACGCATGATTCTTTCAAGGCACTTAAGCAATCTCAATTGTTTATAACATGTCATGCTATAGGAAAAATCACTAAGCATAAAGCCAAAACAATATCAAGCATGACATGACAAAGCATAGGCCACAGTAAAAAACAAGCTCCTTTTATACCACTTATAAGCATGAACTTTCCTACTCTTTTCCAATCCGAATCAACTTATTTGAAAGAACTCACAAAGATAATAATAAATAAAGATTGGTGAGCTTGTCTCACAAATCCAAAAAGAAGAACTAAAAAGTTCTAAGCTGAAAGCACAAGAAAACTAAGGCTAAACATAGTGCTAGAAAAAGAGAACACTCACAAAACAATAAGAATGAAAACTAGAGTGTTCTAAACAATGAAAGCAGAATGTATCTCTCTCCAAAAGAAGTGCTGGGATCCAACCAACTTATTGAAGCAAACAAAGCAAAAGAAAACTAAAAACAAAAACAAAGACGCTCCAAGAACAACACAACAGTACATGAAACAATAAAACCGAAGTGTCTAGAAAGACCTATGATTTTTATTGATGAAGAAGGGGATGACTTGGACATCCCCAAGCTTTGACGCTTGTACCTCTTGAATATTTCTTAGGGTGACACGGGTGGCATCCCTAAGCTTGAGCTTTAGTCCATTCTTCATCTCATTACATCATTCTCTCCATACACCTGAAATTTTTCCTTCACACAACCTTCATTAGAAACGTTAGTGCATTCAAAAGATAATAAACCTTTGTATTTAGTTTCAAAACAGCAAAAATTTCATTAAAAACACAAGATACTATAGCAATTCCTTCAAAAAGCTCAAATGATCAAAGAGAACTCAAAGAGAAAGAGATTAAGAGGCAAATGCAAATAATGGCAGAAATCTGTCAAAACAGACCAACAGGTGAAAATCGATTTTTCCGAAGACCTTCTGTTGCTCAAATCGAAAAGTGTTCAACTAACGAAAGTTAGCTAACAACCTGGGGGATTTATTAAGAAAATTACATCTCAATCTGACATACAGATATTTTCACGAATTTTTACAGTTAAGCACAAAAATCTGTTTCGGGACAACACTTCCCCAAATCTTACTTCCCTCTCACTAGAGGTTATTCTTGGCACAAAAAGCAAATAAAAAGGATAAGGAGCGGTTATTACAGAGGTAATAACTTCCAAGACTCATCTAAAACTTTTGGGTTATCTCCCAATAAGTACTTTTCTTTAACGCCTTTAAGTTAGACATAATAGTTTGAGAACATGCTCACATAGGAAATATAAATTGAAGTAAAAGAGAGCATCAAGAAGCAAATTCAAAGCACATTTAAGTCTAACCCACTTCCTATGCATAGGAATCTTGTAAAGAAACAAGTCATGAAAGCACAAAGCAACAAGCATAGTAAAGAAAAACAAGTGCAACTTCAAGACTTTCAACATAAAGAGGGGAAACTTAATATTATTGAGATGCATAAAACCATGTTTCCCTCTCTCATAATAACTTTCAGTAACATCATGAATAAAATTAACAATATAAATATCACATAAAACATTCTTATCATGAGCCACATGCATATAATGATTATTACTCTCCACATAAGCATAGTCATTCTTAATAATTGTTGTGGGAGCAAATTCAACAAAATAGCTATCATTATTATTCTCATCACCATAATCATAAAATATAGGAGGTATATTGTAATCATAATTAATTTTCTCCTCAATAGTAGGTGGACTGAAAATATCATATTCATCATTTTAATTATCATAGATTGGAGGTTTGGTATCATCATAAGCAATAGAATAACTATCTTCCAAAGCTGGGGAACTAAAAAGATCATTTTCATAAAAACTAGTTTCCCCAAGCTTAGACTTTTCCATAGCATTAGCAATAATGGTGTCCAAAGAATTCATACTAACAACATTGCTATTAGCTTGCAAATAAAGTTCCATAGGTTTTTTTAATTTTCTCTTCAAACACTTCATGTCCTAACTCAAGATAAATACTATAAAGCTCTCTAATTTTATTGTTGTTTTCCATTAAGCCTAACTAGTGAAAACAAGAAACAAAAAGACAAAATTGCAGAATCTAAAGGAAATAACTTCGAGCACTCACACCGAAGGATGTGAGTACCTTTTACCTTACCTCCCTGGCAATGGCGCCAGAAAATAGTTGCTGGCGCGTGGTTGACGTGGGAGCTTCTTCTTCTTCAGTCCTCGGCAACGGCGCCAGAAAATAGCTTGAGGTCTACGCCCTTCTGTTCTTGTAGACAGTTGTTGGGCCTCCAAGTGCAGAGATTTGTAGGACAGCAGCAAGTTTTCCCTTAAGTGGATCTCCCAAGGTTTATCGAACTCAGGGAGGAAGTGGTCAAAGGTATCCCTCTCAAGGAACCCTACAATCAAGATACAAGAAGTCTCTTGTGTCCCCAACACACCCAATACACTTGTTAGGTGTATAGGTGCACTAGTTCAGCGAAGAGATAGTGAAATACAAGTGGTATGGATAAAATACAATGGTGCCAGAAAATAGCTTGATGGCGTGGAAGAGACTAAAGACAAACTGAAATAAAGATGGAAGCAAGCAAACATGTAACAGATCTAGTTGCAAACGGTGTTTCAATGTTTAGAAACAAGGCCTAGGGATCATACTTTCACTAGTGAACACTCTCATATAAATATCTTCTCTTTATGATACTACTCTGAACTACTCTCCGGTTGGACACTCTAATCCATGGTAGGGCTATAACAACACATGTCAAAGTCCTCTTTCCCCATCTAGATAACCCCACACTGTCACCTTGAGCTCTAGATGGTTCCAACAAACACCACAATTTCATAGAAACATCCAAGTCCAAATATAACTCATAACAAGTATTTGTAATCTCTAGCCTAAGTGCCACCATGGTGTGCACGCTGTCACTTTCACACACATGGGGAGAGCAGAGATCTATTAAAGCACTTGAGTAGCAAAGTAGATCTACTTAATTACAAAGCTCATGATCACAATATGATCATGCACAGAGAGAGAGATGAACACATAGCTATCGGTAGAACCCTTAGCCTCGAGGAAGAACTACTTCCTCCTCATCATGGGAATCAGCAACGGCGATGGAGATGGTTGTGGAGATTGATGGAGATGGCTCCGGGGGCACTTCCTCGACCCGACAGGGTGCCGAAATAGAGACTTTCTGTCCCCTGAATCTCCCCTTCGATGGCGGCGGCACTGTGGAACTTTTCGTGGCTGGAGGCTTGGCGATTTAGGGTTTTTGCATCGGGGGGCATCTTATAGGCGAAGAGGCAAGGTCGGTGGGCGGCTAGGGGGACCACACCACCTGGTGGCGCAGCCAGGTCTAGCCCGCGCCACCATATGGTGTGCCCACCCTAGTGCCCTACTCCGTCTCCGCTTCGTGTTTCCGTGTTGCTCCGGAAAAAATAGGCATATTGGCTTTGGTCCCATCCAATTCCGAGAATATTCATTTTCTGACTTTCTGGAACCAAAAACAACAGAAAATATGCAACTGGCACTGTGGCATCTTGTTAATAGGTTAGTTCTAGAAAATGCATAAAAATATCTCAAAGTGTGGACAAAGCAAAGCAAAGCAAAGTAGATACTAAACAAGAATGGAACATCGAAAATTATAGATACGTTTGCAACATATCACCTTGCAAGCAGAATGATGGAGGTAAATTCTTTCTCCATGCCCTTACATACGCACAAGTACTTATATATATATCCTCTAGTCCCCGAGCCTCCGGGGAGTGATTTTTTACTCGGCCGGATGCTCTTAGAAAACCAGCGTAATTCCTTAGTAGTTTGAAATATCTACTCACCTAGAGTCGGGTTAAGTTCCACTTGGTTCGGATCTTGTAAACTTTGAATATTCACTCACTTAGAGCCGGGTTAAGTTCCACTTAGCCTGGATCTTGTAAACTTCGAATATTCACTAACCTATAGCCGGGTTAAGTTCCACTTGGCCCGGATCTTGTAAACTTCGAATATTTCCTTGTGATGCATGCACTAACACTTTCTCTTTTTAGATTACCACCAACCGCCGAACCATGGAATTTCAGCGGCTCCTGGACTCACACAAAGAGCTGAGTGCAAAGCATAAGGATGTGCTGCCTGAGGCCAAGAAGAAAGGCAAAGTTCTCTCACTTATACTTTCATTTTTTGTCCTCCTTCATCACTAGCGCTTAGAACTAACTCGTGATTCGAATTGCGCAGCCGAAGTTGAGGCTGAGAATATTATCATGAGGAAAAATCAGGCTTAGATAAGAGGTAATTCGCCTTGGTTCCTTCATCTTTGACCTTTTCCCCCTGACTCGGCAGATAATTATACATCGCCTCTACCAGGTCAACAAACTATTGCAGTGTCTCTTCAAGATAGCGTGCCTTTGCCTGACATGATGCTCCACTCTCGAAAAAGCAGGGCAACATCAGGCTGAGCTGAAGAAGAAAGATGCTGAAATTTCCCAGCTCCGAGTCAAGGATGATGAAATCACTCGGCTCAATGCTGAAATTGCACAACTGAAAAAACCCCATAAGGCTAAGATGGATAAGGTTGACCAGAACTTCTCCGAGGAAAAGGAGCGGCTGAAGATCCAGCTTGAGAAGACCTAGGACATGCTGAAGGAAGCCGACATAAAGCTTGAATCGGTGAACACAGACTGCAAAACTCTCAAAAAGAGGAATGTTGCTTCACTCGCAGAGTTGGGTTGGATCCTTGGTCATATATCTCGTGAGTTCCCCTCATGTGCAGGCATATCTTTTTCCGAGTTTTGCGCTTGTTTTGAGTTACTTTTCTTGTCTTATTTTTAGACAAGTTTCCACAATCCGACGTCATTGCTAGCACTGTTGTTGGCAGATTCCGCTTGTAGAGAGATACCTCGGTTGGCTCTTCCACTGAACAAATTCCTTATGACATAGAGGACACCTTGGTAAGCCTCACACCCCGGGTTGAAACCATAAAGAGCTATGGCTCAGATATTATGGATGTTGTTGTCCGGGTCTTCAGTGCCCTTTGGCCCACAGAGCCCACTCCAAAGGGTCCTGCCCCGTTGATTGAAAAATTGATGGAGTGCGAGACTCAACTGGATCTGTGGAGAGAATCTACTGCCCGCGCTGGAGTTGACACGGCCTTGAGCCTCATGCTATCTTGGTACGAAGGTTTGGACCTGGAAGTTCTCAGCCGCAAGCGCACTGGATCTAGATGGACCAATGACCCGAAGTGCATTACCCGCCTCCAAGCTCGTGCTTATGACCTTAGTCAATACGCTCGTTGCCATTAGTGGAATGAGGGGCCGAGTTTCCTCGGCGAAGTGGATGACAAGTATATCGAAGATGGTTCGGATGGAGAGGAACAGAAAATCTCGGATGACGGCGAGGAAATTGAAGATGCTAAAGAAGCCGAAGCCAATCCGGATGATGAGGTTGAAACCGAGGTTCCCCTACCAATGCCGACTTGCCTCCTCCTGCTACAGATACTCCGGATGCAGCTGCTCCTTGAGCCACAAAACACTTTTAAACTCGTTAAATCCCCTGTCATGCCCCGAGACCCGGCCCGGTAGAATGACAGCCGCCACGCGTATATAGACCTGAATGCCTATATACCCGTAAGGCTAAAAATACAGGCAAAAGCCGATACAGTGGATCTCAAGAAGCTCATCTACACATATTATTACAATTTTCTTACAAATACATGAAATACAACTATATTCTCTAAATCGCTTCCCGCCCACCGATACAGCCTATCCTCGAACGACCGCGTCTTGCCGACTGCATCCAAAAAATATTAGGGAGCAAGGGTGAGTACGACAGTACTCAACAAACTAATCATACACACAGGCATATAATTGCTTTTCAAAAAAAGGTGAATAAACTTATTAGGCAATTTAAAAACACATGGTGCTACACATGAAAGTAAGCATTCCCAAACCCGGGAGTCACATGGGTTAATATTAACGTTTTACTCTACAGAGGGGGTACTCCGAAGTCGACAGCCTCAACTAGAACCACACAGGCCTCTAGAAGAGCAGAGCCCTTTAACCCACTAAAATACGGACACCTGAATTTACTTGTGCCGATCGCTCCTACGGATCCATCTCCGACACGATCCGTTTCAAGGCCGTCCCCAGCGGAGAATTCAGTCAGTCCCATACCTGGATTGTGACCGGTACAATACGGTTACCTTCGTAGCACCAAGTTCAAATTTTATTCAAAGAATATTCAGATAATTTTCATGTTACTCACCAAATCCATATTCATGCCATATACCCGGTTCGTATCGGTGGCTCCGACGGATCCATCACCGCATACCGACACCGGCGTATTAGCACACAAATATTTCAAAGAAAATATCCAACATCTCAAATAATGCATCATAGATTTATACATAAAAACATGCTTTACAAAGTATATGAGAGATGTATAAAAAGCTTGCCTTAAAATAAATATCCAACCAGATCAATATATACTCCAAGAAGAAAACCTCGTCGATCTATAAGCAGATATATGATATATTCCGGCCCTCAGATAAATCCTAGTAGTATAATCTCCTAAAGTGTGCAACGTTCTCCTCTGCAATCATCGGCAACACCTCCCTCTACATACTCTTTCAGTGCACAGGCACAAAGACGACAGATTTCACCGGCACAGACTACGGTTCTCTCCTCTCTGGCTCTTTATAGTCTCACGCTCTCTCTTTCTATCTGACTGAATGTGCAGCAGTGTCTATTTACAGGAACTGGGCACTGTCTATGCTAGCTAAAATATCTAAGGTACACCCCTCCTTACCACTAACGACGGACTAAAGAATTGTTGCCGACGTCCACTAGTGAAAACGAGGCCTTTGGTTGAGCCTGAAAATGGACTTTAACACCGATTCTTCTACGAACCGGTGTTAAAAGGAGGCCTGTACCAGCGTGGCCCGTGCAGCAAAAAGAAGCCCACTTTAACACCGGTTCGTGGCACGAACCGTTGTTAAAGGCCCCTACACCAGTGGCCCGCGCAGCCCCCCCCCTTTAACACCGGTTCGTGGCTTGAACCGGTGTTAAAAGGGGGGCTATATAAGACACCGCAGCCCACACCCCACTCTTCCATTTTTTCACTATCTCATTTTGGAGCCTAGCAAGAGGGTGTGAAGTGTGCTAGTTTGTGTTTTTTCAGATACAAGAGGTGTTCGGTGAAATGCCCGAGAGCTCAAAATAAGTTTTCTCGTTGCTCTTTCCTTCTCGGTCGAGGTCGGCAACTATCCTTTCATGTGTCATTGATGTACTATATATATAAATGGTCATCTCCCTATTATTTTTTGATATATACTATATATTAATGCAGATGAACCGACAATAGATGTACGGTGACCGCCGCACTTCCGAGTACATTACGGGCCTCCAAAATTTCATCGTTGTGGCTAATGCAAACCGTGGTCATAATGGTTTTATGTGCTGTCCGTGTGTTCACTGTCAGAACAAGAAAGACTACTCAAATACCAGAACCATTCACGCACACCTGCTTCGATCCGGTTTCATGCCCAGCTATAATTGTTGGACCAAGCACGGAGAAAAAAGGGTTGTGATGGAAGACAACGAAGAAGAAGAGGATGATGAGAACTGTCATAATATGTATCCTGAATATGATGATACTGCAACGGGGGTAGATAATGAAGATCAAGAGGCAGCAGATGGGCCCGCTGATTACGATCTTGGTCGGGCCATTACTGATGCAAAGGAAGAATGTGAAACTGAAAAGGAGAAGGAGAAGCTGGAGCAGATGTTAAAGAATCACAAAACATTGTTGTACCCAACTTGCGAAGATGGCCACAAAAAGCTAGGTACCACACTGGATTTGCTGCAATGGAAGGCAGAGAACGGTGTGACTGACAGCGCATTTTCAAAGTTGTTGGTAAAAATGAAGAATCTTCTTCCAAGAAATAATGAGTTGCCCGACAGTACATACCAAGCAAAGAAGGTTGTCTGCCCTCTAGGATTAGACGATGTAAGATACATGCCTGCATTAATGACTGCATCCTCTACATGTGAGAAGTACCAGAATTTGGATGCATGCCGGTATGCACCGCGATCATGTATAAGATCGCAGAGACGATCTGGCGATGTTGAGGGCGAGGCCCCTAGGAAGAAGGTTCCTGCCAAGGTTATGTGGTATGCTCCTATAATACCACGGTTAAAACGTCTCTTCAGAAATAAAGAGCATGCCAAGTTGTTGCGATGGCACATGGAAGACCGTAAGAAAGACGCGATGTTGAGACACCCCACTGATGGGTCACAGTGGAGAAAAGTCGAGCGAGAGTACCCGGACTTCGCACGTGACGCAAGGAACTTAAGGTTTGGTCTAAGTACAGATGGCATGAATCCTTTTGGTGAGCAGAGCTACAGTCACAGCACCTAGCCCGTGACTCTATGTATCTATAACCTTCCTGCTTGGTTGTGTATGAAGAGGAAGTTCATTATGATGTCAGTGCTCATCCAAGGCCCGAGGCAACCCGGCAACGACATTGATGTGTACCTAAGGCCATTAGTTGAAGAACTTTTACAGCTGTGGGCCAAACCAGGTGTACATATGTGGGATGAGCACAAAGGGGAACCATTTGACCTACGAGCATTGCTTTTCGTAACCATCAATGATTGTCCTGCTCTTAGTAACATTTCAGGGCAGGCAAACAAGGGATACAATGCATGCACACACTGTTTAGATGAGACTGAAAGTGTATATTTGGATAAATGTAAGAAGGTTGTGTACCTAGGGTATCGTCGATTTCTTCTGAACCTGCATCCAGTAAGAAAGAAAGGCAAGCATTTCAAACGTCTAGCGTAACTCGGAGGAAGCACATCCTCCGCATCGTGAGGAGGTATTTGGTATGGTCAAGGACCTAGAAGTAATCTTTGGAAAAGGTCCCGCAGTCTATCTGTTCAATGACGATGCCGGACACGCTACCATGTGGAAGAAGCAATCTATATTTTGGGACCTACCCTATTGGAAAGTCTTAGAGGTCCGCTCTTCAATCGACGTGATGCACATGACGAAGAATGTTTGCGTGAACCTGCTAGGCTTCCTAGGAGTGTATGGGAAGACAAAAGATACACCGGAAGCACGACAGGACCAGCAACGTTTGAAAGACCCTGAAGAGCCTATGCATCCTGAGAACGATAAGGGTAAACGATGCCACTTAACTCCTTCCAGCTACGCTCTTACTAAAGCAGAGAAGGAAATCTTTTTTGAATGCCTGAGCAGTATCAAGGTCCCGTCTGGCTTCTTGTCGAATATAAAGGGAATAATAAATATGGCAGAGAAAAAATTCCAAAACCTGAAGTCTCATGACTGCCACGTGATTATGACACAATTGCTTCCGATTGCATTGAGGGGGCTTCTACCTGAAAATGTTCGAGTACCCATTGTGAAGCTATGTGCATTCCTCAATGCAATATCTCAGAAGGTAATCGATCAAGAAAGCCTACCAGGGTTACAAACAGATGTGGCCCAATGTCTTGTCAGCTTTGAGTTGGTGTTCCCACCATCCTTCTTCAATATTATGACGCATCTCCTGGTTCACCTAGTAGAAGAGATTTCCATTCTCGGTCCTGTATTTCTACACAATATGTTCCCCTTTGAGAGGTACATGGAGTCTTAAAGAAATATGTTCATAACCGTGCTAGGCGGAAGGAAGCATCTCCAAGGGCTATGTAACAGGAGGTCATTGAGTTCTTGTTGATTTTATTCCTGACCTTAAGGCGATTGGTGTTCCGTAATCACGACATGAGGAGAGACATGGAAAAGGAACCCTAGGATGTAAAGCAATGATATGTAGGGACGCATTCTCTCAATCAAGCACACTACACGGTTTTACAAAGATCTATCTTGGTTGCCCCAGATATCAATGAACACAAGAATTTAATACGCCTCAAACACCCGGGTAGTCGATGAATGGATTATAAGTGAACACATGGCGAGTTTTGGCGGTGGCTGCAAAGACTTCTCACGAATAACACCACTGTTGGGGATCATTTGTACTTTGTTGGCCAGGACACCATCTTCGACTGTATGTACTTTCCAAGGGTACGAGATAAATGGGAATACATTTTACACGATAGGCCAAGATAAAAAGAGCACCAACCAAAATAGTGGTGTCCGCTTCGATGCAGCAGAAGACAATGGGCAAAAGACCACGTATTATGGGTTCATAGAGGAGATATGGGAACTTGACTATGGACCTAATTTTAAGGTCCCCTTGTTTCGATGCAAATGGGTCAAGCTAACAGGAGGGGGGGTTGAGATAGACAAGAAGTACGGAATGACAACGGTGGATCTCAACAATCTTATGAAGTTAGACAAGAACTTAGACGAACCATTCGTCTTAGCCAATGATGTAGCTCAGGTTTTCTATGTGAAGGACATGTCTACCAAACCGAAAAAAAGAAAAAAATAAGCAAACAGATACATCACACGATGAGCCAAAGCGTCACATAGTTCTTTCAGGGAAAAGAAACATCGTGGGAGTGGAGGACAAGACATACATGTCAGAAGATTATAATAATTTTGATGAAATTCCGCCCTTCAGAGTGAAGACTGACCCAACCATCCTGTTAAACGGTGTTGATACTCCATGGTTACGGCCAACGCGATCATAAGATTGACTATATGTATTAATTGAGCCATTTTGGGCACACATATGTATCTCAACATGGAAATCAATGTCATATTTCTTATGTTAACAATATATGTATTAAATGAGCCATTTTTCTTCCTTCTATTTCTTCCCGCCATTTTTCTTCCCGCCATTTTTTCCCGCCAGTTCTTCCCGCCAGTTCTTCCCTCCAGTTCTTCCCGCCAGTTCTTCACTATATATATATATATATATGTAGGGTTGGCCTCCATTGTCATTGCACATCTCTAGACTCATATCTGCAACCTCATCACTCTTTCCCATGGCTTCCACCGTAGCACTAACCCCCAGGGAGGCGAGGCGCTGGCGCTTGAACTACCTGCCCGCCGGCCATCGTGTCCCCGTCGGCTGGATGCTGAGCGCCGGAGGCGTGCCGGTTCCTCCTATCCCTCTAGGTGTGGCGCGCTGGATGGCCATCACGAACCACTACTACTTCGAGCTCACGCCGGAGCAGCGGAGCAATCCCAGATGGCATCCCGACTATTTCCCTACTTGGGAAGCCTTCTTCGTGGATCGGCGTGAGAGGGCGCTCGCCAGGCACGAGGAGGACGTCCCACCTCCTCCGAACTTCAACGAGGCCGGGCGTCGGCTATGGTGGCGCGGTCGGACTCTCCAAAGCGTCATGGCCTATGACACTGCCGCCGACTCTAACCCCCGTCTGCGCTACCCTCAAGTCCAGCCCACGCATACTCAGCCTTCAAGGTTCAATTATGGCGACCACAACGACGACAGCGATGACGGCGGCGGCGAGTACGACGACTACAGTGGCGAGTATTACAGGTGTAGGCAGGAGCATGACTGAATAACTCCAACATTCCGAAACAAGTTCGGCCGATTGTTACTTAATCTGGCCATGTATCTTAATTTTCAGTTCTTTTATGTATCTTAATTTTCAGTCGTGCTTTATGTAACTTACTATTAGTTGCATTCTGTATTTTAATTCCAGTTCTATCTCCTTCACAAAATGACCTATCTCATTCGAGGTTTCTTGGCTTTCGGGTCAAATGACCAATGTTATGGCTAGAATCAAGGCATAGTTTGTGATAATATGGCCATATTGTGCATACATATGCATCATGGCATGGCAAACAATGTTGCAAGAGGAAGTTTTCTTTTTTATCGCACCAAAAAGGCATTTTCCATTTTCCGAGCATAAAAAACGGATGGTTTTGTGAAGCAACCACCAAATGGCTAATTCAAAAAACCACCACCACATTTTACAAAAATATTAGACCACCTTATATGGACAATGTACCAACAGGGGGATCTGAAACCTTTCCGTCCACCTCTGGTGAAAAAGACAAATTCCTGCCGAATCGGTAGGAAGTGGGTCAGATATGAACTACAGGTACATGATACGATGCTCATGATTTTTTACAAAAATCAGTTTTAGGTTCACAATATGCTATTTTATCAAAAATCCAATGCAAGTTGAGCGAGGCTTTGTCAGATTCAAGTGTATACAAAAGATGCGGCATTTAAATATCCAATCAATTCAAAAATGTTAATACAAAATAAAATATGATCTTCTCTAATAAAATAGGGTTAGATTCCTTTTTAGATGCTTAATATTTCTTATGTTCAAAGTTTTAGGATTTGACAATTTATTTTTGTTTGAATTGAATAATCAAAATTTATATGTAAGTGTTTTAATCATTTTGAAAATTTCCATCTAAAGTAAATATAAAATGTTTTTACATGAATGGATAGATATTATTTTTCTGAAAATTATGATATATTATTCATATTTTTCTGAGTTGAAATGAATAAGATATGAATTTTCTAAATTCATATCCTATTTTTTGAATTATAAATGCCCCACCTTTAATGCATGAAATAATGTTCTTTAACCCCGGTTCCAGCCACTAACCGGTGTTAAAGGGGGGGCACATTTATTTTGTTTCGCGCGCGCACACCCACGTTTAACACCGGTTCGTGGCTGGAACCGGTGTTAAAGGGGGGCCCCTTTAACACCGGTTCCAGCCACGAACCGGTGTTAAAGGGGGAGAGGGTTATTACGCGCGCGCCATCCCTTCCTTCTTCCTCCCAGCCAGATCGAAGCTGGCCCAGCCTCCTCGCTGTCGCCATCCGGAGCGAGCGCCCGATTCTTCCGCCGCCACCACCCTAACCGCTGCCACCACTCCGGCCGCCACCGCCTCAACCGCTGCCACTCCAGCCACCTCGCAGTGCCTCGGAGGTACACCCGCCGCCTCCTTCGCTCCCTGGCTACTGCAGTGGCGTGGCCACTGCCATGGGTGAAAGGGGGGCGACAGCCGTGCACGCCGGCGGCGGTGCGGGCGATGCGGCCGGGCCGGCGCCCCCGTCCAAGTTCTCTTTTTTTCCATTTTTTTATTTTGTAGTATATAGTTGTAATTTTATTTGGTAGTGTAATATTATTTTGTGTGTAATATTATTTAGTAGTGTAATAGTAGTGTATAGTTGTAATATTATTTAGTAGCTAGTGTAATATTATTTTGTAGTGTATATAGTTGTAATTTTCTAGTAGTATATTGTAATAGTAGTATATTGCATTACAGTAGTATATTATAATATTATTTTGTAGTGTATATAGTTGTAATATTATAGTAGTATATTGTAATAGTAGTATATTGCATTATAGTAGTATATTGTAATATTATAGCACTCCTCGCGGGCCCCCGCACTTAGGATTAGGGTGGTGGTGCTCGCAGGCCCCCGCACTTAGGGTTAGGGTGGTGGTGCTCGCGGGCCCCGCACTTAGGGTTAGGGTGGTGGTGCTCGCGGGCCCCGCACTTAGGGTTAGGGTGGTGGTGCTCGCGGGCCCCCGCACTTAGGGTTAGTGGTAGTGCTCATGGGCCCCGGACATAGGGTTAGGGTGGTGCTCATGCCCCGCACTTAGGGTTAGGTGGTGGTGCTCATGTGCCCCGGACTTAGGGTTAGGTGGTGGTGCTCATGGGCCCCAGGACTTAGGGTTAAGATGGATGTGCTCATGGGCCCTGCACATAGGGTTAGGATGGTACTGCTCGGGCCCCGCACTTAGGGTTAGGTGGTAGTGCTCATGGGCCCCGCACTTAGGTTAGGTGGTAGTGCTCATGGGCCCCTGACTTAGGGTTAGGTGGTGCTCAGGGACCTCGGACATAGGGTTAGGGTGGTAGTGCTCGCGGGCCCCCGCACTTAGGGTTAGGGTGGTGGTGCTCACGGGCCCCCGGACTTAGGGTTAGGGTGGTAGTGCTCGTGACCCAGCACTTAGGGTTAGGGTGGTGGTAGTCGCGGGCCCCCGGACTTAGGGTTAGGATGGTGGTGCTCGCGGCCCCCGGACTTAGGGTTAGGGTGGTAGTGCTCACGGGCCCCCGTACTTAGGGTTAGGGTGGTAGTGCTCGCGGGCCTTCCCCTTCCTTCTTCCTCCCAGCCACGAACCGGTGTTAAAGGGGGTTATAACGCGCCTTCCCTTCCTTCTTCCCCAGCCAGATCGAAGGCCACAAGAGAAAAGCGCCACTGGCCGCAGATATGCATCTGGGATTTCTCTGAATTAGGGTTTGGACCCCTCGGAACTCGTTTAAAATGATCAAGCATCCTTAGGGTTTTAATTTCATTTGTGTATTTATTTGTGTATTTTTGTATGAATAATATGTATATTTGTGTATGAATCCAAGTCCACTTGAATGTTTACTCTCTTACTCTAGATAATATTATTGTTTTAGAAACTATGGATCCACTTAGTAGAAACCTTGAAGAAGAAGAAATAATGGAGAACATTATCGATGAGGAGACCTCACAATATTTGAACTTGGAGGGACATGATGACAACTCAAGTAGTCATGGAGAAGATGAAGACTCCGGTGAATGCAATTTAGTGATTACAAAGTCCGGCGAGGTATATGCGTTGATTAAGCCTCTGCTGACTTCCACCAACAATCTTCTTCTACATCTATTAATTAACGCTTCTTTCTTCTTCCAGCCCTCTGGATCGACCAGCCAGCAACCATCTTCTTCTATGAAAAAGAGCAAGCGAGGCGCGAGCCATCGGTTGAAAGATCGTGCAAAGTTCACGATCGAAGTAGTCCGTGTTGATGGCAGGCCGATGGAGCCTAAGAAGGCCGCAGACAAATTTGTACGTCACGCTGGAGTTCTTGTTAGGGACCAAATCCCAATCATAATTGAATATTGGAATAAGCAAAAGAAGGGCGACGGTACATTTGTCGATGAAAGATCCAAAGAAACGCTTTGGAATTCGCTGTTGGTAAATTGCACCCTTCCGCTAGAGGAGGATGAAAACAAACCGGTTATAAAGGAAAAGGTCAAAGAGTGGACTCTAAAGAAGATGGCTGACGCTTTCCGCAACTAGAAGACAAAATTGAACAAATTTGTCAAAGCTCGCGAGACTCCAGATTTCGAAGACGCATATTATGTGAAGATAAGACCTCACTGGCGTGAATTTGTGGCATACAAGGAAGGTGCTATAGCTACAAAGAGGTCAGAAACCAATACGCTAAATGCCCAGAAGAAGGAATATCACCAGAGGACAGGTTCAGGTGGCTACATATCTCAGAGGCCTAAGTGGGAGGAAGCTGAGAAGGCCCTCGTGATGAGGGATCACACCTGCACACATGGGTGGGACCTACGTGCAAAGACTTGGTTCTACGGAATCGGACAAGGTTGGACCCGTAAACAGGATTGTGTATCTTCCCAACCCTCCTTGCCAAACCCACATCGAACTCATCACGGCATACGAGGAAACAGCCGCCAGGACCTTCCATCCCGACAGAGAGAATGACCAGCTCACACGCGCCATCGGTAAAAAAGAACACCCTGGACATGCATGAGGCAGAGGGGGTATGACGTGGAAGGATGGGTTTGCCGAGTGGAGCGACTCTTATAGATGGCGCGGCAGAAAAGAAAAAGATCGTACAGAGCGGATGACACAGATAGAACATGCACTTGTGGCGCTGAAGGCGCAAGTGAATGCACAACAGAGCCATCAAGCTACCGGCCCATCTCAGCGGCACGAAGAGCCTGCATTGGAAGCCTGCATCGCCTGCTAAGGTGGAAAAGCAGCGTGGCTTCCACGGAGAACGTGCAGCCCACGCTTGAAATGGCGGGTCCTCGATACCCCGTGGATGAGATCATGGAGAGCGAACACGCTGAGCTGCATGTGAGATTAATGGGCTTATCCATTAAGGTGGCTGTCGGCTATGCCTTACCTCCTGTAGCTGGTGGAACTTACCACTGCCGACCGATTCCAGATGGCTATGCTATTGTCGGGGTGGATGAGGTTGTGAAGGAGAGGAAGCACAGCTTGACCATGCTACAGGTGAAGGGGAAACTCAACTCAAATTTGCAGTGAAACCAACCATTCTTTGAAAGAAGGAACACATCGTGCTTCCAAATTGGAGGCCACTAGCACCATCTCCTTGCTGCAGCCAGCCCGAGCGCTCAGCCATCTCTGCTCAAGGCAGCCATCTCTGCGCTTCAGCCATCTCCTGACAAGGCCAGCCATCTCCTGCCCGTCAGCCATCTCCGGCGCTTCAGCCATCTCCTCAGCGTAAGCGGAAGAGCACTGCCACGAAGAGCATCACTAGCACTGCCACAAAGAGTTCAAAAAACTACGTCCCGCAGCCTTCCGCCAAGCCATTGCCGGTTTTACCGTGGAATCGCAGCGACGAGGAGACCAATAGGATCTCGGAAGAAGAGGTCAAGAAATTCTTTCCACCTAGACGGGCCGAGCCAAAGGAGAAAATAGATCCGGCGGTGGTGGAGAAGTTTTACAAAAATCTTTTGAAACCTGAAACCCCACTTGTGCCGGACTACGAGCGCCAGATTTTAAAGGCGGATGCAAGGCGCCGTAGGATGACTGAAAGTAGCAGTCGTGCGGCACCCTAGAAAACAGTTCCCATGCTCGGAGAGCAGGAAAACCAATCATGTGCCCCGCTCCAAGTGTTCGACACACGGTACACTCCTCCCGTAAATGATTACGAGGCAGAGCTACAAAGAAAGGCCAGTGAGATGGGGATGACTTACATTGCATACTTGAACATCATAGGAGACAACTTGACCAAATTCGATGCCAACCCCATACAGCCATGGAAGTATGGGAAGAATCTCGTCAAGAAAGAGGAGCTCAAGAATCGACCAACAAAGATGCGAAGATTGCACAAGTGGTACCTTGATTTCTGCAAGACGAGAAAGGAAGAATGGATCACGGCGCATATAAGAGATCAGATTTTCTTGTGCGGAGACGACGAGATCGACTTCAACATTCAAGACTTGCATTTTCTATTCAATCAGAAGGAACTCGACAAAGCTGCCATCAGCCTTTATTGTGTGTAAGTACTATTTCTGTATTTTCTATCTCATCTCATTCACTTTATTAATTGCATGTATATATATATGCTCACCATATATGTATATACTATTATGCAGGAAAAAGATTATGGAATGCATGAAAGGAGGACCTTTTGACATTGGGTTCATTGATCCAAATAGAGTTCATGAAGAAGTGGTAAGAACCAAACCCGGGCAAACAGAAGATTTATTGCTAAGGTCTTTACTGAGACAACAAACCAAAAGGGAAATGCTATTGCCTTACAACTTCTCGTGAGTACTGTTACCCTCTCTTGTACACATTCTGTTTCGGCTTACTCGATGTTAAGTGTAACTGATGATGAGTTATGCGCGACGCTCCACTTTATTCTGCTAGTCATTCCACCGACGTGAAAAGTCCTTGTCATGGACTCACATTTAAAAGAAAAAGAGCTATGAGCAGACTTTAGAGAGATGCTCCAGAGGTAATTTCAATCATATTATCGCACTAGATCGGTAACTTTCGTGACAACAAGTAATTAATTACTCCTTTATCCATTTTCTTTGCCGGACAGGGTTTGGAAAAGGTTCACGGGCAGGACCGTGGGTGAATGGTCAGAAGAACTAAAATTTGTAGACCAAAATGTAAGTAATACTAGCTAGCTAGGTCTGATTCTCTTTGATTCTGCTTCCAATTCCATTATATCATGCTTTATTGATTATTATTTTGATTGAACTCTCTATTCTCGTAAAGTGCACGATCGTAGAGACACGACAATAACTTATGTGGGTACTATGTTTGTAGTTCATTCATATGATATGTGCGACGGGCCAAGCCGCACTAGAACAACTTAGAGTAAGTAAACAAAGTACACAATATTATTTTATTACCATCAATTGTGTTGAGTTTTATTCTTATATATATATTGACCCCATTCTTCATATATATTCAGATCGAACGGATGCGGGACCAACTCCTACCATTTGACCGCATACGAGCCATTCAAGAGGAATTGGCGGGGTTCATACTTGATGAGGTCGTCACGCCTGGCGGAGAACTCTTTAGATATCCACCAAAATAAACGTTGTATATATGCTTGAACGTGTTTGTCTTGTACTTGATGTTTCAACGTTTACGGAGAATACCACACAATGACGATGTTGTGTATAATAATAGTTGCTTAATTATTCATGTACTCGTATGTACCGATGACGATGTATGTGTATACCGCTCCCGATCGATTCCCCCCTCCCCGTCCCCGCCGCACCGTAGAAATACGTCCAGAACGGGGCAGGGGCAGAACTCTGCCACAACAGAGATTTATGTCGTTTTCCTGCCGCGGCAGAGATTTATCTCCTTTTCCTGCCACGGTACAGAATTACGAACCGGTGTTAAAGAGGGGCCCTGAGCCCTGCGACAGCCCCACGTGCGCCACCCTTTAACACCTGTTCGTATAAGAACCGGTGTTAAAGGGGGGACTCTCTAACACCGAACCCTCAACAGCGGTTCTACAACCGCTGTTAGAGGACCCTCCAAACCGGTGTTCGGGAGGGTTGCACTAGTGGTCGTGGAGGTGAGCAAAGCCGACTACACGATTGATCTGGCTGACATGCAACGATCGTACTCTGCTGACTAAGCCATTTCAGCTTGCCAACACATTCCATCTATCTCTAGTAACATGACACGTTAGACTTTTTTAAATACCTTGCCTAGTCCAAGTAGAGAAGCATTGCCGACTACACTCCCAAACACCTCTAACCCAAGGCCACGTTGCCTCTTGTACTGCCACGTTCAACTCTCATACAAAAATATCTGATACATGCATGGCTCGCCATGACATATATATACTGGTCATGCATGCACATGCAAGATTCACTTCTTTTCTACTCTTACGTTCTATGTATAGAATATACACAAGTGCATAACAACCTAGCTATTTCTACTTTGCTCAATCGATGGTTGCATTAGGACAAGTACTAGTTGACATGCACAAATAAGTCAAACTCTATTACCACTTGATTAACTACTCCAAATTTTATTGCATGCAACAATTAGTGTTGGGATAAACTTTTCGGGTATCCTCACAGTTCCTCACTGACCAGGGTGGCCCACTTCGGGTTAGAGCTTTGCTTCACGGGCAGTCCAGTCAGGGAGAAAAGAAGGAGTCCAATCCAGCTACGGGAAGGCCCAGAAGACTTACCGACTTAGACTCATAGTGTTACTTGTAGTTCAAGATGTACTCTGTAACCGACTCTTAGTCGTAGCCGGATAAATCTCTCATGTAAACCCTAAGCCGGATATCTATATAAGCCGCCCTAGGGAGAGCCTTTAGGGCACACCACAATAGTCTACAATCTCAACTCGCACATGTGAAACCCTTGTAACCCATATTCCGGCTCTGCCGTATTACTGGATTGCTAGCAGGAGTAGGGTCCATCCAAAGCCGGCGGATTTGAACCTGGGTAAACTAGTGTGCTCACCGTCCCGGAACACCGTACGTCTCACACCCCTCTCTTCCGCACGCCTCGAGGACCACCTCATGGCGTACTTGTCATCAATCCGACGATAGTTGGCGCCCACCGTGGGGCAGGTGAGCTTCAGATCTGCGTTCCAAGCGGAATCTGCAAGAATCGGAATCGGCGAGACTATCGCCGTCGGTCGCATCCTCTACGCCAGCGACGTCCCTCTCATCGTTCTCGATGAGACCTGGATTCTGGCTAAGGAGGTCGTGACTGCCTACACAATCATGTCCTTTGGCAAGATCGATGTTGACATCAGTTTCGCTGAACCTGTCCCACCCACCCCAGCGGTGATGATAGAGGCAGAAGAATCTTCTGGATCCCCTCTGTCCGCGGAGGCGGCAGAGTTCCGGATCTCAGAAAACCCTAATCCCACCCAGCCCGTACCAGTTGCGGAGGTAGTGGAGAAATCCGAGCATGAGGAAGACCTAGCGGTTAAAGCCGAATCTGGAATGGATCTCCTTGGAGAGGCCGGATCCTAGATCGACCCACCCGTGGAAGTCGAAATCCAGGAGGAGCATATCAATGACACTGATTCCGGCTTTGATGACGCCGGGACAGACAGGCCTTTCCTGAGGTACACACTACGACGTATGATAATGCAAAACTCAGGCGTAGATGCAATTCTCGAGACCATCAAAAGTTTCGACGAAGCCGATCGTGAGAGCCACAGGTACCTTAGGAGGAGCGCAACGCACTTTGTCGGATACGTTGGATCTGGATCCGGCTCTGCCGATGCTGGAGACAACACCGACTCTGTACTGGAGGCAATTGGAACAAACACCGACGTACCCGCATCCTCGGATGAATCGATAACGTCGACAGATTTCCGAAAGTTCTCCGTAGAATATGAAGAGGAGTATAACTCCAAGGCTGCAGAGGAAGGAGAAGCCATGGATGAAGGATCCGGGGAACATTCTCCCAAAGCACAGGATGACATGGAAGTCCGAGACAATCCCGAAGTCCAGATGTCTGAAAGTACCGATCAGAGCTTGACTCCGGGAAACAGACCCAAAGCCGTCTTTGCTACCGGCGCTGCCAAGAAGGCAAAGAAGAAGAACAAGAAGAACAAGACCCCGGCAAAAGACCCTCTGATAGAGGAGGTGATTGCCGAGGAATATGAGGAAGACTCGGATGGAGCACTTATCCCATAAGAGCCGAAAAAAGAGGAATCAGTGGATGGGCACGTGATCACTGAAGGTGCGCGTAAACTCATCGATGCTGCATTAACCACACCTATCCCTACAGCTGTAGAACTTACTGCTGAAGAGCTGGACGAAAGGGCCCATACCCTAGAAGCGTGTCGTCAATAACTCCTGGATGAAGCTAAAATCATCGAGGGAGAAAAGAAACGCATGTCAACTAAGGATCACATGTCTCGGTTGCATCAGAAGACCCGGAAACATTACACAGGTGACGGTAAATTTCTGGAAGTAAACAGGGTCCTCTTTGAAGGAGATCCAGGGATGCCTCGTCTCGACAGCAAAGGAGATCTGGTGTACCCAACACCGGTACAGAACACTGTCGCAGCTCGAGATATCCTGTCAAACAACCTAGGCCCAGAACAGGTTCGATTGGGCATCAAGCTACTCACCAAGGGTCTAGAGCAACAGATGGCTGCGAAATCCGGAAGTGGAAAACTGGTCTCCAAATCCGACCAATGTCACACGGATTCAGCTTGGAATGACATAAGGCCCCAGCATGTTTTGGAAAAGCATCACCGTTCCGACCGACGGGAAGACAACTACTGCAGAACCGGATTATCAGGACAGCTTCACAAACCTGCACGTAACTGGAGCAACGTCGCTCCAGTGGCCGAACAAGAGGCCATCGCTGCACTGTATCCGAGGAATCCTCCCCGACGTGAGTCGAACGACTGAAGGGGAGAAGATAAAGAGAAACTTCGGGAGGAGGATCGTCAAAAAATGCCACCTCCTAGATGCGCAAGCCGTCTGGCTGAGCCTCACCGTAGTGGGAACAACGGATGAAGGAACGACGAAAACCATGCCAGGACAAGCCGGTGGGGGGCTCGTCGTAGTGAAGACCCTCCCCGGAACCGGAATAATGACGCTCCGGACGGAGGCCGACGAACAACCGGAAACAATCCTGCTGCCCCACCCTCTCCACCAAGCAGTCATCACAACGTCTCTCATGGAGGACAAGGAGGACGACGTGGCGGAGGAGGTGGTGGAAGAAGCCGAAGTCCGATTCCAAGGCACCGCAGCCACAGCCGGCATTCGGGGCGATCTCTATCCCCGAACGACGCAAGGCACAGGATCAATTCCAACATAGAGGCACGGCGCTACGAAAACGATGATATCTACGTGGGCCCAAAATGCTTTGGACCACGCATCAGAGCTACAAGATTCCCGTAAGGATTTGCTATCTCAAGACATATCCAAGCCTACGACGACATTGCTCGGCCAGATACCTGGCTACAGGATTTTTTCCAAGATTGCTGCATCGCCTAAGGCGGAAATAGCCTGGTCGCAACCCGATATCTCCCACTCATGTTGCGGAAGACGGAACGATCATGGCTTAATGAACTTCCGGAGAACACCATCCACAACTGGTATGACATGCAAAGTGCGTTCTTTCGGAATTTCGAAGGCACATATCGGAGGCCCTGTATGGTCGGAGATCTGCAGCGTTGCACCCAGAAGGCCGAAGAAACTTGCAGGGATTACCTCGGATGATGGATCGACACGAAGAAGTCCAGTGAAGGGGTAAACGATCAAACTGCGATTGAAGCTTTCATCGCAGGTCTCCCAATTGGTCTACTGCGCCATCGCTTGAAGTGTGACAAAGTCACTGATTTGGGAGCAATGATAGAAACAGCGAGCAAGTATGCAGATGCTGACGACGATGCAGAGGGATTACTCAATGCCCTAGCTGTGCCACAGTCGGCAAAACAACCAAAGCAACAAGCTCAGAAGCACAAAAATACCTCGGAAGAAAAACCCAACGCGGAAACGGCAGTAGTCACTGCTACTTTCGGGTCTGAGGGACGAAGAGGACGCGGCGGAGGCCGCGGGCGTGGGCTTGGAACTTCAAGAGTCCAAGGTAGAGGAGACCAACAACCAGGCAAAACCTACTCTTGGGCCGACATTGCCAATAACTCATGTGTGCATCACCTAGACGCCAATGGGGGCTTGTCCCACACCAACGCCGAATGTCGTTTCAATGACGACATCAAAAGAGATGACACCACGGGCTACAAAGCTAAGCGGAAGAAGGGAAAGAAGAATCCCGAAAAATAAAAAGAGACCAAGGAAGATTCCGACATGGAGGAAGCTGATGCTTCAAATCCCAAGCTGGAAGGGAAGAAAAATTTTCTGACCAAGAAAGACACTTATGTCACCTTCCTCGGATCTCAACCAGCAAAGGTCAAGAAAGCAGTTCTACATGAGCTCAATGCAACAGTTCCGGCTGTCCCTCAATACTTCGACTGGTCGGAAGTGGCAATCACATTTGACCGTGCTGATCATCCACCTAAGTTGCACAGGCGAGGAAAATACGCCTTAATCGTCAATCCACTTATTGACGGTTATGGTTTCTCCAAGACCCTCATGGACGGCGGCAGTAGTATCAATATTCTCTATGTTGAAACGCTACGCCGGATGAAGATCTCGGAGACCCAGCTGAACCATAGCTATGTGATCTTTCACGGAGTTGTCCCAGGAAGACAAGCCAATTCCCTGGGAGAGATCACTTTGGATGTTACCTTTGGAACTCCAAAGAATTATCGAACGGAGGCACTTTCCTTTGAAGTGGTCCTGTTTAAGAGCGCGTACCATGCTATATTCGGACGTTCGGTTTACTAGGCTTTTATGGCTCGTCCGTGTTACATTTACAATATGATGAAAATTCCAGGTCCCAACGGCGTAATCACTATCAGGGGAGACCCCAAGAAAGCACGAGAGTGCGAGGATGGAAATGCCGCCTTTGCTGAAGCTGTGCTGCACGCCCAGGAGTACCAGGAGATCAAGAAGAGCATAGATCCGTCCGAGATGCCCGCAATGAAGAAGGAGGTGACAAAGCCAAATCCGGAGTTCAAGGCATCAGAAGAGATGAAGAAGACGCCGTTGAAGGATGATGACCCCTCCAAGGTGACCCAGATAGGCGTAGGCCTAGGTAGCGCATAGGAATGCGCACTCGTCAAGTTCCTCCAAGAAAATCAAGATATCTTCGCATGGCAGCCATCTGACATGACCGGAGTACCTAGGGAACTTGTCGATCACTCTTTAAATGTAAACCCGAACGCTAAACCCGCCAAACAGTCCTTCCGATGTTTTGGCGATGAAAAGCGTAAGGCAATAGCTAAGGAACTAGCACGACTTGAGTTAGCCGGATTCATAGAAGAGGTCATCCACACTGAGTGGTCGGCCAATCCTGTAATGGTCCCTAAAAAGGACACCACTGACTTAAGGATGTGTGTTGATTATACTGCCTTGAACAAGGCTTGTCCAAAAGATTCGTTCGCTCTGCCTAGAATTGATCAAGTTATCAATTCTACGGCAGGCTCGAAACTCCTCTGTTTTCTCGACGCATATTCCGGTTATCACCAAATCTGGATGAAGGAATCTGACAAAGTCAAAACTTCATTCAAAACCCCTTCAGAACCTTCTGTTTTGTTACGATGCCCTTTGGGCTGAAGAACGCAGGAGCTACCTACCAGCGCACGATGCAGCGTTGCCTCCACGACCAACTCGGACGCAATGTACATGCATATGTGGATGACATTGCGGTGATGTCCAACAAGAAGGAAATGCTGATTTCCGACTTGGAGGAAACATTTGCCAATCTACGAAAATACAACATCATCTTAACCCGAAGAAATGTTTCTTTGGAATACCAGCCGGAAAATTGTTAGGTTTCATCGTGTCTCAAAGAGGCATAGAGGTGAACCGAGACAAAATCAAGGCTATACTCAATATTTCCAGGCCAACTCGCCTGAAGGATGTATAAAGACTAACTGGTTGCATTGCTGCAGTCAGTCGGTTTGTAAGCCGGCTTGGTGAATGAGCCACACCATTATACAAACTCCTGAAAAAGACCAAGGATTTTGTTTGGACTGACGAAGCTGAAGCTGCACTACAAGACCTGAAGAAAGTACTCTCATCTGCTCCTATCCTTGCTGCACTGGAACCACAGGAACCGATGTTGCTCTATCTTGCTGCGATAAACAAGGTCGTTAGTATCGTCATGATGGTGGAGAGACCGAAGGAAAATTAGGAACACCTGGTGCAACGTTCGACTTACTTTGTCAGTGAGGTCCTGACAGAGTCAAAACAGCGATATCCGCACTACCAAAAACTGGCTTACGATGTTTTTCTAGCATCACGTAAGCTATGACACTATTTTCATGAGCATCCAATTACCATGGTGAGCATAGCTCCCATGAGAGATATAATCAATAACAGTGATGCCACATGACGCGTCGTCAAATGGGGCATAGAGCTTTCAGCTTTTGATATTAAGTATAAACCTCGGACAACAATCAAATCCCAAATCCTTGCTGACTTTGTCGCTGATTCGACAGAGACGAAGGAGAACATGATCCTCCCTGAGTCGGAATATGGGACCCTCTACTTTGATGGGTCTAAGGCTCGAGGGGGCTGGCGTGGTGCTCAAATCACCCCAAGGAGATAAACTTCTATATGTGTTGCAGATCCACTTCACAGCGACAAATAATATTGCCGAGTATGAAGCACTGCTGCATGGAATCCAGATTGCTAAGGATATTGGCATCCGACGTTTGATGTGTTACGGAGATTCAGATCTTGTTGCTCAACAAGGGTCGGATATTTGTAATGCAAATAAACACATGGCAGCTTATAAAGTTGTCGTGGATGATTTATCTAAATCGTTCGAAGGGTTTGAAGTTCAACACATCCCTCGAGCAGAAAATGAGGAAGAAGATGCACTATCTCAGATAGGTTCTGCGCGGAAAGAGCTCCCGGATGGCGTTTTTTAGAGCACATCAAAGTTCCCTCAATAAAGGGAGTAGATGAGGAATATCCGACCAAATCCGACTCACCTTTGATAGCAGTTCTGGCTGTAATTCCCAGCTAGACTCAACCCTACCTTGATTATTTGGTAGATGGCAAATTACCCGAAGATGAGGTTCTGAGCCGGCAGATTATCCGACGAGCGAAAGCCTACACTATAGTTAAAGGTGAGCTCTATAAGCGGAGTGTTTCTGGGGTTTTTCAGCGCTGCGTATCTCCAGAAGAAGGAGTGGAAATCTTAAGAGAAATCCACGAAGGCGAGTGTGGTCACCATGCTGCAGCCAAATCTTTAGTGGCAAAAGCTTTTAGACACGGATTTTTCTGGCTTACAGCTCAGGCAGATGCCGAACGATTAGTCAAGACGTGCAAAGGTTGCCAAAAGTACGCCAAACAAGCTCATGTTCCGGCTGATCAGCTGCGAACAATACCTATAACATGGCCTTTTGTGGTCTGGGGGCTTGATATGGTAGGACCATTTAAACGAGCTCCAAGTGGATTTACTCATCTCTTAGTGATGGTGGATAAATTCACCAAATGGATTGAGGCTAAACCTGTCACTAGTTGTGATGGAGCAACAGCCAAAAGATTTGTCGAGGATGTTATAATCTGGTATGGTTATCCACATAGCATTATCACGGACAACAGGAGTAACTTTTCTATGGGAGAATTGGCCGAATTCTGCAATGAGCAAAATATCCGGCTTGACATTGCGTCCAGACATCCACAAAGCTAACAGACAAGTCGAAGAGCAAATAGTTTAATCCTACAAGGCCTAAAACGTGACTCAAGCACCACTACGACGTGTCATGGGGCTTGGGCAGAGGAATTACCCTCTGTAATATGGAGTTTACGAACGACTCCGAATAGGTCAACCGGATACACACCTTTCTTCTTGGTCTATGGTGCAGAAGCAGTTCTTCCTAGTGATTTGATTCACACTTCTCCTAGAGTGGCCGTTTATATTGAAGAGGATGCTGAGATTTCTCGACAAAATGATCTCGACTTAGTCGAAGAAGTTCGCGTCGTTGCTAAAATGAGATCAACAACCTATCAGCAGAAGTTACGCAAGTATCATAGCCAGAGAGTCAGAAACAGATCCTTCAATAAAGGCGATTTGGTTCTCCGACTTGTGCAACAAAGAAAGCACAAACTTTCCCCACTATGGGAAGGGCCCTTTTTAGTTAGTCGAGTATTGCACAATGGTTCGTACTACCTAACTGACATGAGGCCAGTCAAAAAAAGACATGTTACTGAGAAGAGAAAGAGAGCTGGAGGCAGTACAAATCCGGATGAGTTAGACAAACTGTGGAATATTGCTCAGCTACGTCCCTTTTATTCTTAGTTTATCCTTCTTTGTAATCATATATATGTACATGTTCGGTGAGAAATAAAAGTTTTGGTTGCCTCAAGTTTTTTCTGAGAAGTTTTTACCATCTTATTTCCGAATGATCATGTCATAGTCGAAAATCCTAGAATGCTTGAAAGTACTTTATGCTCATGTTCGTTCTGGTTTAGATTTCCGATTCTAAAATTGCTACCCTCGGGTATAACTCTAAAGTTTCTAGTCTTTACTTTGGTTATTTGTCTGATTGCCGGATGCGGGTATTTTCCGAATAGTGAATTGTTGGTACTAGAAGCCGGCTTTGTTTCCGAGTTTAAACTGGTTTAGCAATTGAGCTCCGTTGCTCGACAAAGTTTCCGAGCAGAAGGTTTAGCCGGCTCACGAAAGGGACGAGGCGGAAAGCCAGATAAACGATAAGTATAGGCGGAAAAAAAGTTCAAAGTGCTTATGTAAACATTTTAGGCACACAAAAAATTTAAAGCCAAAAGTGCTGAATAGATCAAAAGCTTAGCACTAGCAAAATTATAGTACTTCATATTTACAGACGCATCATGTTTTTTCAGGATAATACAAATGTTTCTGGCAATCTATGATGCAGGTAGAGAAGAAGGAGTTGACGGCTCGCTGGATACATCGCCTTGATATCGTTCCAAGATGTCCACATCCGAGGTGGTGTGTTCATCGTCGGAAACTTCTGTTGCTTCTTCCGGAGGTGGAGGCGGAGTGTCCACGCGGGTGAAGAAAGGAGTGTCGTAGCTGGTCAAGTCAGCCATGTGACACCCATATCTGGCACAGGAGTCCATAATAGCCTTGATGTCCTGCTCCTGGCTGTCTTCATCTACTATAGAATACCCTCTGGTCACTTGCCATATCTCCATGCTTCCATGGTGGCTCATGACCATGGTGAGAGCATTCTGCACTGCGGATCGCACGTAAGACATATTCCAATCCTGGACAAGTTGCGGCATTTCCTTCGCCTTGTCCCGCACCTGAAAATCCGACATGCTATGCATATCTGGAATCTTGAGAGCTTCGCCAATATCGTCAAGGGATTGGCGGAAGTCATGAAGTAGGTCACCGACTTGGGTAAGCAGGTGGGTGCGGGGCTCGGCGGAGGTGGAGTCCATCAAGTTCAGAGGACCTATACACAAAAACGGTTAAGAAAATCCGACATTGAAAGAAGTCGAAGAAAAAGGACAAGTCAGACAGATGGAACATACCAAAAATAACGTCGTCAATCTTGGTCTTCTCTTCCCGAAGACTCCGGAGTTCAGCCTGGAGCGCCTCGGAAAGGTCCTTCTCTCTGCACAACTCATTATTGAGGTCCAAGATTTGCTGATCTTGAGCGGTAATCTTACGACCGCGCTCGTCAATAGCCATGGAGGAGGACTCGAGAACTTGAGCTATGCTCTTCTCATGATCCGCTTTGAGCTTATCCAGCTCTTGGCGAAGTTCCTTGTTCTCCACCACTAAAGTTTTGAGGTTCTCGGCCTCTTCAATCATGGCGCAGGATTGTTTTACCAGCGCTGTAAGTCAAAAAGAACAATAGTTCAGAAAAAAATTGACTACGAAAACATGAACGACAAGGTTTGAGTCTCGAAATGTTTACCTTCAGCCTCATCCTTGGAGACCTTAAGTTCAGCATTCTTAAGTCGGAGAGCCTTGATCTCTCTCCGCTTATCGCAGACATTTTTCAACAAATCATGGTTATAGGAACATACTTTCTGTAAGTCAGAATACCCAAAGTCAGAAGCCTACTAAGGACTCGGGCTAATATTTTTACTAATATCAGCACGAGCCTTGGGGGGCTACACTAGTTCATTCTTTGGCATCCTAAGGAAGCATAAACCCGGATTATATATCCTACTTCATGCTTGGGGGCTAGAGGATATGATATGAAATGAGGAAAAAACAAGAGTTAGAATTCCGACTTACATATTGCTCGCGAGTAAGTTTATCCAAACTCGCATTTACTTCAACAGCGACATTCTCGACGAGAGTCAGAGGGACCACGGGCGTAGTTGGAAGCTCACCGGTCCTTATCCTCTCATCGTGAAGAAGCACTTGTGCAAGAAGGTCAGAGAACTTGATATCCTCTGCCTCTTGTGCTTCTTCTTCGGCAGATAAATTTCTTTTCTCCAGGCATTACCTAGCCAGCCGCTGGATCTCTTCCGCAGATTTCTGGGACAAGCCAAACTTGGCAAGACCCGGATTGTTGAGAAGGTTTTCGGCAAAGATCTCTGTCGAGGGATCATTACCCGAAGAGGGTTCACCCTTATCTATACCTGACTCACTCATGGTGACGTCAGTTTGTGATTCAAGGATCGCAGGCTCCGTTGAAGGAGCCGGATCTTCTGCGACATCCGGGGAAGGAATGATCACCGGTGTTGCGGAAGGTTGGGGGGCAGGAGTCTGAGGAGCTACGGCAGGAGAAGCCATGGAAAGCTTTGTCTGTCGCAGGGGCTTCCAAGAAGTTCCCTTCCCCTTGCCCTTGATGAGCTGCTTAGCTCTAAGAATGTAATAAAGTCGAAAACATTACATCTCGGAAGAAAATTCGAGTAAGGTACAAAGACAGAAATTATGTTGAAAATTACCTCTTCACGATGGGCACCTACTTTGTGCCGACAACCACTATCAGAGCCTTGTGTTTCTTAAGCGCAATGTCCGGCAATGGGACCAGTTCTGCCTCCTGAGAAAACTCTGGAGGATATCCTTCGAGCGGAGCAAATTCCGACTCGGGGAGGTCAGCAAGCTGAAAAGAAGAAAACATATCAGTATTGCAATGTAATTTAAAGATTGAAACACATAAAAAGGTTTACTGTTAAAAGCTTACCGGCACTACGGGATTTTCCGCCGTATGCATATCAAGAGAAACCTCTGGGATCCTCCTCTCGATCCGCTCCCTTATTAGCCATTTAATCTGGCTTATGTAACCTTGCGAGGTATAGGCTCTAGGGCTGATGCGGAGGGAATCCTTCTTGGATGACGTGATGGAGTGCATCAGTCGGTTTCCGTGGTACTGAAGGGGCTGGATCCGACGTGACACCCAGCATTGGAACAAGTCGGATCCCTTCAGTCCTTTGTGTTTGATCAGATATTCGACCCTCCTCTTAGCGAGGATCAGATCGTCACTAAGAGCCAGAGCGGCCTCGTCCCAAGACGGTTGGGCCATGGCAGCTCCGTCGACAAAAGTCGGCAAAGCAGTAGCTTTGTCGAGAGCCAGAATATCCTTGTGATAAAAGAAGGTGGCTGGCCATTCTCTAACCGAGTCACTAGCTAAGATTTTGGGATATGCGTGCTCGCGTCTAAGAGAAAAACTAATGGTATCGGTGATATAAGGAACACCGGCAGTGATAGAGTTTCTCTGGACATGAAAATAATACCAGAATAAGGTCAAACTCGGCCTAATGCCGAGAAATCCCTCACACAAAGAAGCATAAGCGCTCATCTCTAGGAGAGAGTTGGGAGGAAGATGGTGGAGCTGAACACTGTAATGATCAATCACCTCGGAAAAGAATTCCGAGGAAGGAAATGACAAACCTCTGTCGACGTGGGTGCCAAAGTGGACCTGCTCGTCGGCGCGCGGGTTGGGGACGGTTTCCCCGAAGCCGCTCCGCCAGTCGCCGGCGCGGAGGAGCCCTTCTGTCTCCACGCCGCGGAGCTTCTCATCATCTAGCACGCAGGGGATCCAGACCCCGCAGAAGCTTTCCTTCTCTGCCACCGCTTCCGTCGCCGCTGCCGCCAAGCCAGAAGAGGATAAGAAGCCATTTCTCCGGCGAGCAGATGACCTAGGATGGGCGGCGCTGGGAGTTCTTGGAGGAAAGCAGAGGAGCTCTGTGTGTGCGGGGGAGATTTGGAGGAGAGGAAAAGGCAAAGGAACAGGTGAAGAAAGGAGGAGGAGAATCCTCACCCCTTATATCCACCTAACCGCTCCAAGATTCGTGCAAATGCTACAGTACAACCGCCACGCATCGTGGAAGGAACTGGGAAGGACCCACGCAATGATTACGTCGCCTCGATCTCTGCGCACGCATTAAAATGGTGCCTCGGTTCCGCAAACCGCGGACCCACCAACGGTCGTGCTGACAGGATGTCTGTCAGATGACGTGACTTGACCATGACTTGTGTCAGGTGGTGTTAGAGGCCAAATTCTGGCTTAGTTTGAAATTAAGCTGGAAAATCCGAGTAACCTGTTGATAGGTCCGACTTATTTTTAAAACCCGGATCGTATTTTTTGTTGTGAAGTTTCAGGAACCCTTCAAGATTCTGCAAGCCGAAGATCAAGCTAGATGATGATAAAATCCGACTTTGGATCTTGGAGACTTCCGGGGGCTGCTGTTGGGGATATACTTTTCGGGTATCCTCATAGTTCCTCATTGACCAGGGTGGCTCACTTCGGGTTAGAGTTTTGCTTCACGGGCCGCCCAATCAGGGAGAAAAGACGGAGTCTAATCCGGCTACGGGAAGGCCCAGAAGTCTTACCGACTTAGGCCCATAGTATTACTTGTAGTTCAAGATGTACTCTGTAACCGACTCTTAGTCGTCCGGATAGATCTCTCATGTAAACCCTAAGCCGGATATCTATATAAGCCGCCCTAGGGAGAGCCTTTAGGCAAAACGACAATAGTCTACAATCTCAACTCGCACGGGCGAAACCCTTGTAACCCATATTCCGGCTCTGCCGTATTACTGGATTGCTAGCAGGAGTAGAGTCCATCCAAAGCCGGCGGATTCGAACCTAGGTAAACATGTGTGCTCACCGTCCCGGAACACAGTACGTCTCACACCCCTCTCTTCCGCACGCCTCGAGGACCCCCTCATGGCGTACTTGTCATCAATCCGACGACAATTAGTAAATCCAAAATTAATACTAGAGATTAGCCAAAACCAAATTATTTAGAAGCTAATTATTTTCTAACTTAAATTAAATAATAACCTAAAATTATGGTTATTACATCTTACCCACCTTATTAGAATTTTGTCCTCAAAAGTCACCACCAAACCAAACTTACAAACTTTAAATCTACAATACATGATTTTGACTAATCAATCGATAAGTGAAACACCAAATTTTGTCATGCAAACAAAACATATATCTAATAAATATAGATAAAGGTTTCTAGTCGCTTTAAGCAACAACAACAAAAAAAATACATCAAAAATTAATCGCAAAACTTAACTAACGTCTACATGTTTATCCCCACGATCCTAAGTCCTTGAGCTCTGATATCACGTCCCGAGACCCGGCCCGGTAAAATGACAACCGCCACACGTATATAGACCTGAATGCCTATATACCCGTATGGCTAAAAATACAGGCAAAAGCCGATATAGTGGATCTCGAGAAGCTTATCTACACATATTATTACAAGTTTCTTACAAATACATAAAATACAACTATATTCTCTAAATCGCTTCCCGCCCACCAATACAGCCTATGCTCGAACGACTGCGTCTTGCCGACTGCATTCAAAAAATATTAGAGAGCAAGGGTGAGTACGATAGTACTCAGCAAACTAATCATACACACAGGCATATAAATTGTAAAATAGACTTTGTTTTTCAAAAAAATTAAATAAACTTATTAGGCAATTTAAAAACACATGGTGCCACACATGAAAGTAAGCATTTCCAAACCCGGGAGTCAAAGGGATTAATATTAATACTTTTACACTTTGTAGAGGGGTACTCCGACGTCGACAGCCTCAACTAGAACCACACAGACCTCTAGAAGAGCAGAGCCCTTAACCTACTAAAATACAGACACCTGAATTTACTTGTGCCGATCGCTCCTATGGATCCATCACCGACACATTTTGTTTCAGGGGCGTCCCCAGCGGAGATTTCAGTCAGTCACATACCTGAACTGTGACCGGTACAATACGGTTACCTTCGTAGCACCAAGTTTTATTCAGAAAATATTCATATTAATTTTCATGTTACTCACCAAATCCATATTCATGCCATATACCCGGTTCGTATCGGTGGCTCCGACGGATCCATCACCGCATATCGACACCGGCGTATTAGCCCACAAATATTTCAAAGGAAATATCCAACATCTCAAATAATGCATCATAGATTTATACATAAAAACATACTTTACAAAGTATATGAGAGATGTATAAAAAACTTGCCTTAAAATAAATATCCAACCAGATCAATATATACTCCAAGAAGAAAACCTCGTCGATCTATAAGCAGATATATGATATATTCCGGCCCTCAGATAAATCCTAGTAGTATAATCTCCTAAAGTGTGCAACGTTCTCCTCTGCGATGATCGGCAACACCTCCCTCTACATACTCTTTCAGTGCACAGGCACAAAGACGACAGATTCACCGGCACAGACTACGGTTCTCTCCTCTCTGGCTCTTTATAGTCTCACGCTCTCTCTTTCTATCTGACTGAATGTGCATTGAGGCAGAGAAAGCAGTGTCTATTTATTGGAACTGGGCACCGTCTATGCTAGCTAAAATATCTAAGGTACACCCCTCCTTACCGCTAACGACGGACTAAAGAATTGTTGCCGACGTCCTGGAGGTGAGCAAAGCCGACTACACGATTGATCTGGCTGACATGCAACGATCGTACTCTGCTGACTAAGCCATTTCAGCTTGCCAACACATTCCATCTATCTCTAGTAACATGACACGTTAGACTTTTTTAAATACGTTGCCTAGTCCAAGTAGAGAAGCATTGCCGACTACACTCCCAAACACCTCTAACCCAAGGCCACGTTGCCTCTTGTACTGCCACGTTCAACTCTCATACAAAAATATCTGATACATGCATGGCTCTCCATGACTTATATATACCGGTCATGCATGCACATGCAAGATTCACTTCTTTTCTACTCTTACGTTCTATGTATAGAAAGCTATTTCTACTTTGCTCAATCGATGGTTGCATTAGGACAAGTACTAGTTGACATGCACAAATAAGTCAAATTGTATTACCACTTGATTAACTACTCCAAATTTTATTGCATGCAACAACAATTAGTAAATCCAAATTTAATACTAGAGATTAGCCAAAACCAAATTATTTAGAAGCTAATTATTTTCTGACTTAAATTAAATAATAACCTAAAATTAGGGTTATTACATCCCGGTATGCCGGGCGCAGTTGTAATGTGCACAATGTGATGTTTTACTACCCCTAAGTATTTTATGTCGGATTAACTTGAGCAAAGTCCCTGAGTTTTATTTTCTTGTTCTCCCAATTTTATGATTCGGCTCTCGTCTACCTTTATTCGGTTTTTGACTTACAAGTTCGAGGTTCAAAAAATTAACTTAACAATACTTGAAACTTTTGGATTAGGTCAAAATAATTCAACATAGCATAAATGAAGTAAGTACAGGGTTTGTCCAAATAATAAATGTCGGCTTGATTACGTTCCTTTTCCTTAGTCGCTTTTTATATGCTTTGCAATTCCAAGGTTGTTCTCTTGCTTGCCATGAAGCCAATTCTTGTTGGACAGCAGCAAGTCGAAGAGTTAGCTTTTGGTGCCGACATACTATTAATCCGGCTAAGGCGTAAGTAATTTAAGCCAGCCAACATATAAAAAGTAAGTACAGAAAAGACAATTTATTATTAAGGCAATCTCCGAGTTTCTGCTTGGGTGCCAAAGTTTCATTGATAAGCTCATTGCCGACATACATACCGACATATGAGAGTTCAAGATACATACACTTTTTGCTAAGTGTAAAACGGTCAAAGTAGTGATACATTCCATGGAAGTTTCGATTCCTCGCTAGACCTATCCGCCTTGTTCTTCTCCTGTGGATGTGCATCAATGAGATAGTATGCATCATTGTGTAGTGCTTTGCTTACAAAGAATGGCCCTTTCCAAGGAAGGTATAATTTGTGCATTCTGGTTGTGCGCTGCACCAGCCGAAGTACTAAATCTCCTTCCCGGAAAACTCCGGGGCTCACTTTTTGGCTATGGTAGCGTCGGAGATTTTGCTCATATATGGCAGATCTGGACAAGGCAAGTTCTCTCGCTTCTTCCAGCAGATCAACATCATTTTGTCGAGCTTCTTGCACTTTGGCTTCTATGTACTGGGTCACTCTAGGCGGATCATGCTCTATGTCAGCTGGTAATACAGCTTCTACCCCATATACCAGAAAAAATGGTGTATAGCCTGTTGATCGATTCAGAGTTGTTCTTAAGCTCCATAGTATGGCTGGTAGTTCTTTTATCCAGCACCCCACTGATCTTTCCAGTGTCTCAATGAGTCGGGGTTTTATCCCAGACAGTACTAATCCATTGGATCTTTCCACCTGTCCGTTCGATGCGGGGTGGGCTACTGATGCAATATCCAACCGGATCTTCTTATCTCGGCAAAATCTAGCAAAATCTCCTTCGGTGAAGTTGGTGCCATTATCAGTGCGGTGACCCAGCATACCACTGCATGATGTAGTACACTATAGTCGTTGACATAACACCAATGAAACACCGTTCACTAGTATTACATCCCTCAAAGTGGTACAATGAAACACAAAGAGGTCCAAGACATGACTATAGATTACAACTCGACTCTTTACAGAAGATCCAGAGAACACTCTAGGTTAAAGAGAGAGAAAGAACTTCTTACAAAGAAGAACCAGAAATAATAATTCAGAACTATGTGGCTAAACGACTAACACCTAAACTATTTGGCTTGCAATTGCTACTAATGCAATGCTCTATAGAAGTAGGTTTTATGGCTAGAGTATCTATTCCTATATAAACAGAGAATTTGTCTTCAGTTCAGCTGATGTATATTTTGACTTCATTGAAGAACTTGAGCTGTCGATGATGGTTTCTTGAGCAGAAATTGACGTTGACGTCGTTTTTAACGGCTTAGAACCTATTAAGGGTTAAGAAGGTATGGTTGAGTACAGGCGTACTCAGCAAGTTCACTAAAAAGGAGTGTATGATGCACTATCTCTACAGCCACAGGCCAAAGGTCGTAGGCAATGCAGGTTTTCGTTAACATTTCTTCAAAGATTGCTTTTATTCAGAAAACTATGTCCGACAGCCTTCACGGGTTGACTAGAACCTTCGTGGGGTTCCTTTCTTGTCGCGTTCGTAGCTTCTTCCCAGAACAGGGAGTAACATGTCACAACTCTTACACTTTGCAGAGGTGCATCACTTTCCCACAAGAGACCCTAAGCTTTGTTGCACGGCTGGGAGTATGTCCCCGTTCAAACATCCATGGTTTGAGGCCAACTTAAGATCCAAGCCAATCACTGCCCCCTTCGTGACCCCGCATGTCCCCTTGGTGTATGCCATACCCACCTTTTGAATTACGGTAATGGTTAGTACAGACCGTCAGATACCAGAACTATCATGGGACGTTGAGGGCTCCCACCTATATGCTGCATATCCTCTAAGAATTACCAATAAATGCACGCTACGAGGATAACGTCCATGACCTGGCCATCCGGATGCATGCGAGAGGAAGAAGATACAGCTGACTTCTCCGTCCCATTCCAAATCTCATGGTTAACGTGTAATATACGGTGCTAGAATCACTAGCGACATTGGTTGTTAAGTCCTAGATGATACATTATTGTACAATGGCGTTTCCATTGCCAGTTATGATAGATTAGTTGATCACCCTGGATTAGTAACCGATATTTGCAGTTAATTATGAAAATAGTGTTTTCTGACCTTTTTGAAATGCATGTGATGATAACAGTTGAGTTACAAGCATTTGATAGAAAATAATCAAAGGACATGAGCAAGTTGTGAACTTTCCTTTTGTGATTGCAAGATTATGCACTCACGGTCTTCAGACACTAGAAGATCCAAATTTTGAAAGTAGCATCATTGGTCCGGTAAGGACTAATGTTTAAAGAAGCAAGATGCAACGATGCATAAGTAATGTAATGCAATTTGATAAATACGAATCCCTGGAATAGTCGTATCTGATCTAGGGTTTGGAGTTTGTGATGAGTTCTTTGGATTGTGTTGCACTTTTATACTAGTTTCACACATGTGCTTCTTATTAAGGCTTGTGAGAGTGTATCAAACAACTTGCAGGTACAAACAAGTAATATACATTACTAAAGCATTCAAATGGAGCATGGTATCTAAAAGATTCCTTAAGCAAGATTATTAAAGAGGAAAACATTACTACATTGAACAATCATAGCACAAGGGGTGGAGATTTGCATGTTTTGAACAAGGCACCACATTATAGATGGTTGACTTCTTAATATTCCACAAAGTTAGAACTTAAATATTGTTACTTGAATGAGATGGTGTGTTATTAAAGTTATAAGTGAGTAGAATTACTTTAGAATTTGGTTTAAATCTTTAAGTGGTTTTCTCAAACTTGTTAAGGAATTAGTAAATAAGAGTTTGGTGATTTTATAAGTGCATAGGATTCTTGTGATGAACAATATACTAGTTTAGTTGATTTTATAATTGGTAAAATTCTTTTTAGGAAAATTAAAATACCCTTAATTTGAGATAATAGTGTTAGTAGATACATTTTAAAATGGTTTGACCTATGTTAACTTCACTTAAACATTAATTGACTTGTTATTACATTTTTAGACTTTAAACAAATAATGATAAAGGCAATAGTAAAGATTTATATATTTCTAAGGAATTAAAATAAAAGAAAAGAGTTAAAATAAGATTTATTAGACCTTTACCTTTTATTTGAGTTCAATTAATAAAGAGGATATTTTTAATGTGCAGAATTTATTTTTGTGATCATTTTGGTATATTATATGTATTTTGTGATTTTTAAATATTAAACTATGATTTTTAAAAGTTTTATCACTTTATAAATACTTAATAAATAATAATATTCATCTAAATGATACCAAAAATCTATGAAACAAGTTTATAAATGTATATTTTGTTTTTCTAAGAATTCTGGTATATTATTTATATTTTTCTCATTTACCAAAATTAAAATATGAATTTTCAAAGTATTATTATTTATAAAATCTTTATTAAATAATAATTATTTAAATAGTTAACACAATAATATTTGTTAATAAAGGTAAATTATAGATTTTATTTTTCTGAGCATTTTGATATATTATATACATTTTTCTGAATTATAAAACAAAAGATATTCAATTTCTAAGATTTAATCATTTTCCTAAATTCCTGAAATATATTTATAATCGAATTTATAATATCTAATCTATTTCCTAAACAGGAATTACTTTTTATACCTAAACCGAACCTAGTCTGAGTCACAGACAGGCGGGCCACAGGCCACGTCGGCAAGCCACGCGGACCTGGACCGGTCAAATCTGCTGACTAGGCTAGGGGTGACGTCAGCATGACATCATGCTGATGTCATCCGAAGATGATCATCACAGATCGATGATCGATCCGTTGATTGGGTGCTCGCGCATGGCTGGGGCTGTGCTCGTTGGAAAGAGGGCGCGATGGGGAACCTAATAGTGGCGGCGCCGCTCTGTTTGGGTGGCCGGAGCAAGGACAACAACGACGACCGACGACGGCAGGTGGTGGCACGCCATGCTAGCGAGCTACCGCATGCGAGGAAGCAAGGCGAGACTACCAGGAGGATCAACTGCTCACCAGGAAGCTTACGGTGAGGATGCGGAGGCGAATCGTGGCCGGAATCGATGGTGAACACCGGTGAATGGCAGCGGCAGTGAGGTGCCGATTGACTTGTTTGGGAGCTCTCTGGCTTTCGTGGCCTGGCTTGGGAGAACAAGGACATCGAGGTGAGTCCAATGGTGCGCTCAGAACTCCAAGGGGGGCTCGGGAACAGCGACGACTTGGAGCTCCGGTAAGCTAGGTTTCGGTGTCCTTTTCGGGAGAGAGGATAAGAACGAGAGTAGTGGCATCTAGGGTTGCTCCAACGCGGCGTTGTTGCTTCTTGTAGCTCCTAAATTGCAGCGGCGCGCATCTTGGTGGAGGCGACGGCGGTCTGGACGCCAGCGAGCTCCTTGCTGCATCAGTGGGTCGATGGCACAACGAGGAAGACGACGAACAGATGCGTCAAACATGTACGTGGGCCTGGGCTGTTGTTGGGACGTAGCGGAGCGATCAGGAGATGACTGTTGCTGCTCACAAGCGTCAAACAGACACGAGGAGGATTGGGCCACGGGCTAGAAACTTCTATTCTTGTTTCCCCCTTTTCTCTATCTTTATATTTTGTTTTCTTTTTTATTTACAATTACGTTTCCAATTCTATTTCTACAAGGGTTAAGCATTCGAAATTCTGGTAGAATATTCAGAATAGTGTAAAGATTCATTATAACCAATTTCCCTATATTATTTTGTTATATAAAAAGGAAATACCACTATATGAGAGGTTCTCTTATTAAGTAGCACAAATAAGACTTAGGCTTTAGGGATTTATTCCTTCTATAGAATTTTTTTTATAAGAATGGTTTCCATTTTCAATATGATAATTACCATGGTAAGGATTAGAAATGGCTAATGATGATTTTATCATTCTATACACACTTGGTATCATATTAGATTTCATATATATATATACCCCTATTAATGCTTTAAGTCTTTATGGTTCAAAAGATGGTGATTTCTTCTACTAACTTTTATTAGGTGTTTTAGTATTAGAATTTCCTGAGCACAAGCTTGGTTAAGTCCTTATGCATGAACAAATATCATATATGTAGGAATGAAGATATCCATCTTATAAGTAGTTATCCTGAGTTTGGAGATCATTAAATAAACTCACATTCTATTATGGCTATGGATGAAGGTTAAGGACTAAGAGATATTCCCTTCATGTTTTGTGACCAGGAATCATATCTCACTCAGAATGAGCTATTGAGATTTCTTCCTAAGGTGATCTTGATAGTTTATAAAACTAGGTTTCTATTAGGGTTTATGATAATAAAGCAGACAAGGCTTCCATCCTTAAACACTCATCTGGTTGTCTAATTATCTCTTAGAAGCTTCATTTGTCCAAGAGACATTATTCAATGGTTACCTAGGAATATGAAATGGTTCCACTGTCAATTTGATTCTGGGCTTTGGAGAAAGAGGTAGACATGGGTCTATTCATGGCTTAATATGGTCTTGGTTAAGGCTTCTAAAGAATCCTTACCTCACTTTTCACTAAGCTTGGAGCATAGTTAAGGAATTCCTTTTCTAAATATACTCTATAAACCTCTCTTATCTCATTGACAAAGATCACATCTTCCCGAATAAGTCAATCATATGACTCCACCATATCCATCATCTTATGATGACACGGTCATGCCACTTCAGCAATAATCATTCTCCATTATTACTCTAGTATGAAACTTCCATTTCTTAACTTCCTCTAATGAATCCATCCATGTAGCTACTTCTAACTCCATCTATTAATTTCCTTAAATCCATCTTGCAACTACTTCCAAGTCTTGCAAGATTATAGTTCTCTCTATATCACATGTGATATCAATCCTCTAGAATAGGTATGGCACTACTCGTCATAAAACAATTTCTGTTCATGTAGTAGCTTGGTTAAGCTACTATACTTTAAACTACTCCTTCAACTTATGTTATATACTTCATTACACTCTAGCTTGACTTCTCATAATCAAGCTAGATGATTCATCTTACTAGGGATTTACCTAATTTGGTATACTCACAACTCTTCTTCAACACCTAGTCATCTATTCTCATGTGACTTGAGAATAATGACCACCATCATTTGATTAAACTAAGCTTAGGCTTCTAATTGTCTGATCAAGATCTATTATCCACTAAGTAGTAAACTTGTACTAGTCTTTCTATAAGGCTTATATTACTAAGGAAACTTACTCCATAATTGTATCTGCTTAGCTTAATAATATTATCATTGGATACTCTAGTACTACTAGCTTTCTCATAGCTTCATAATTACTGGCTTAACTCTTGGGTTTAGGTACTGCTTCTAGTTAACTCATGAGTGAGTTAACTCCTCCAATATCAAATGGTTTGATCACCGCTAAGGATCACATTATATTAATGATGGCACACTCTACCATAACTAGTTACTTCTTATTATTAATTTACTTAAGATCTTTGAAAGGTCAACATAATAAGTCAAAGGCTATGAGTCAATAAGTGCTAGGTCAAGAATTGATCACTCAACACTGATGATTACTTGACACTAGGACTTGGTTAAATAGGATTGTCATCTATTAACATGACACTAAGGGTATGGTCTTGGCTTGACTTCCCTTTCTAGTCTATTTGTAATAAGAGTTAATGTTTAAGAACGACCATGGTACCCATGGTATGAACAACTATAGTAAACAAGTGTTTCTAGATTTAGTTATAGAGTTTCTTTACTTAAGTTATATACTTAACTTAGTATTCAGGGTTTGTGGTAGATAATACCTTGATATCATCTTTAGAATATTAAGTATTCATCTTTGAGTTGTTGTATGGAATACCATGTCATGATCTCTAGAAGATCAAGTACTCCTTATTAAGTAGTGTGTTGTGACTTAGTTTTATTACATTTGATCTACCCTTAGATCAAATTATATTACCCAAAGATAAGATTTTAGCAAAGGTCATATTGAAACTTATCGCAGTCAACTTGATGATCTACTTCAGTTCCACCAAGTTAAGACAAGCTTCAATCACTTTGACAAGTTTTATTTAAAAGCGCGAAAATTATCCGGATTTTCTATGCATGAATGCAATGTGCACACATGTGTTCAGCTTATTTTTAAGCTCTAATGTTGGGGTGTTACAATCAGTTATGATGCTGTGTGGATAGTCATATCTCAAGATAATATCTTTGAGGAATGTTACGGCAGTAGCTCCATCAGACTTTCTTATTGGCTTTACTTCAATCCACTTGGTAAACTTGTCCACCATGACCAAGATATGAGTCATGTTGCCCTTAGCTAGCTTAAATGGTCGAACCATATCCAAGCACCACACAGCAAATGGCCAAGTGATTGGGATAGTCTTGAGCTCTGACATTGGCATGTGTGTCTTGGTGGCGTATCTTTGACAACCGTTGCACTTCTTCACTAGATCTTCAGCTTGCTCTAAGGCACTTGGCCAGTAAAATCCATGCCTAAAGGCTTTTGCCACTAAGGCCCTGGACGAGGCATGATGACCACATTCCCCCTGATGAATATCTCGGAGGCTGTCTAGTCCTTCATCCGGGTCAACACATCGTTGCAGGACACTTTTGACACTTCTCTTATATAGTTCGGCATTGATTATGGTCTAAGCCTTGGCTCTCTTTGCTCTTTCCTTGAGAGTACCTCATCATCTAGAATATCATTTTGCAGCCTGAAAGTTGGGGCGCCCAGGCAACGCGGTACCCAAGTTGATTTTAATCACCGCGATTAAAAAAGTTGGGGTGCCAATTGCTGAGAGGGGTCTTTTGAGTGAATGATGGCCAAACCCAATATTTTCAAATCGCGCCTGTTAAGTCAGGATATTCTGTTACACTAGTTCCTGTTGTGCCCCTTCTTCGTCTATCACTCTTCTTAGCCACCCTGCACGTGTCGTAGGGGCAAATCCATTACTGTACTTTCCTAACTCTCGACACGGAATCTTGCTGCAGCGGCGGCGGTCCCTTTTCTTCCCTTCCCTGACCCTAAATCTGCCGGCGGCGGAGGTCCTTTTATCTCCCTCCCCCGACACTGAATCCGACAGCGGCGGCCCAACATGTCTTGCAAGGCGAAGGTTGTAGCTACGTCGCCGACTGATTCGGGTCCGTCGGGGCCCAAGTCTAGGGCTCAACACGTAGCAGCGGCGAGGTATTCAAGCCCGGTTAGCAAGGAGGCCAGTAAGGATTCTGCTCCCAAGGTACCTACGAGCAGCGGGTTGAAGAGAAAAGCAAGGCCGGCGGTGGATTGTTCGGCTCCGGTGGGCAGATGCAGCACCCAGATCTCGAAGAAAAAAACCCGGGAGAAGAGCGAGAGGTGAATTTTTCTTATCTGTGCCTTATCTTGCAAGTAGATTAGTTACGACATAATAGAATCGAATGAACTGACAAGTTTCCCTTTTTAATCAAATTAGGCACAACTTTGATACAAGGGACCTATATGAGTTCATAGTTCATGTTCGGCAGTACACTGCAAAACTTGATTTTGGTTGCGAGAGGGTTGTGTTCGGGCAAGATGTGCATCTGCTTGTGAATTGCAAAGAGGTTGTGTCTATTTCGTAGCTGGTAGATATGCCTGCCGCTAGAATTCCCTGGGGTTCTAGACAGAGGACAAAATTGGTGTGGCGCAACATGAATGATACCTATCAGCAAATTGAGCACTCCCATGAGCTTCAGATGGTTGGGAGTGTTGTGCAGCTGATCGTAAGGTGAAAGTTGAAGCGATGATTGATGATATGTATGCAGATGCTGGAGATCTTGCTGCCAGAGCTTCTGCTCCTAGATAATATAGACCAATAGATGCTGATCTAGATAAGTTTAGTATACGCATAGAGGTGGATTCATACATGGCAAAACTTGATGAGGGAGTTAATAAGCCAGTTTCGTCATGTACTGTGGAGATCACTATCGATTCCAAAAACATAACTCTTGATGAAATGAAAGAGATGATCAGTAAGGAAATCAGTATTGGCCCTAAGCAGATGGCAAAAATCCGATGGTGGCTTCATAAGAAGCAGCACTTCATAGATGTTTTGGATACTGAAGATCTTATGCAGATTATGCGATGAAAGAAGCGAACCAGGAAGGTGTTCTCCCTTGGTACCATTTCTGATGTTGTTGAACAGGTTATAGTGGATGTAGATGCCCTTGTAGTGGCTGAACAAAATGAGGGGGTTGACGTTGATGAGATCTGATGAGAGCTGCTACCCTAGGCTTGTCATATGGACCGCGGGGTTCCCCTGCCTGTATTTGTAATATTGACTGTTGTTGCATTTAGAGCGTGTTTCTGTGATTATGTTTGTTGAGAGATTGCGATATAATGTTGTGCGAGCTGTTGAGATTTTCGGACATGTCACTCACTAAAACCATCGTTGTTGTAATAAGACATAAGTACATTGTAGTTGACATGATTATGTTTCTTAAGATGACGTACCGTACTTGTTTCTGCTATTATGTTTCTTGGGACATTGTAATGTAATATTTTGGGAAACCATGACTGGACAAGTGATGTATAAATACATTGTACTTGACATGATTATGTTTCTTGAGATGATGTACTATACTTGTTTCTGTTATTTTGTTTGTTGAGATATTGTAATGTAATGTTTTGCGAAACCATGACAGGACAAGTGATGTGTAAGTACCTTGTAGTCGACATGATTTTTTTTCTTGAGTTGATGTAATATACTTGTTTCTGTGATTACGTTTGTTGAGAGATTGTAATGTGATGTTTTGTGAAACCATGATGTGATTATATTTGTTGAGAGATTGTAATGTAATGTTTTGTGAAACCATGACTGAAGAAGTGATGCATAAGTACCTTCTAGTTGACATGATTTTGTTTCTTTAGATGATGTAATATACTGGTATGTTCTCGTTAGGCATTGAAATTGGGATGGAGGGAGTGCAGGTTTAATATTTGAAATGAGAATGTATGAAGAGAATCCATATTAGGAAGGAGACAGTAATCCAAGGAAACGGCATGGTATCCATTAAACTATTGTAACATGCCAATTTAGTCATTGTTGCAGCGGTAGAAGGGCTGCTCTCTCTCTCTATCTCTCTCTTTCTCTCTCTCTCTCACCGATGCCAACGCCGATGCCGACGTCGTTGCCTGCGACAACGCATTCGCCATGCTGTCCTTGAACGGCGAGGACGACCAGTCGAGCAGCGAAAGCCTTCTCTCCGACATCGAGTATTCCTTCCATGATGTGAGTTCCTTCAGTACTATGTCGTCCTTCAGTTGTAGGTTCCAACGCTCCGTCACGGATTGGAGAAGTTGGTACGTAGCCATACGATTTTCCTTCAAGATCCCTTTCCTGATCTCCGTATGCTTCCTAGCCGAGGTGCGACCTTTATTGTGTAGCTTCGCCCAGCCGGCGTTTAACTCCTTCAGTTTCTGGCACTTGTTAGAAAGGACCACGAGTTCAGCGCGCAGGTGGTCAAAGGCTAGTTTCTGGGAATTCTGCTTCTCCCTTTGGATTAGTATCTTGTCATTTAGCCAGGTCCTGGTCGATCTTTCGCCTCTTTCCCTGCAACAAAAAATACATAGTATGGTTTGTTCAGTTCACCAGGACAAGCTGGTTAGTTCCCACAATTAACTGAATCGACTAGTGGCACTATCATAATTTCAGGGAAGAAGCAATCTAGGACTAATCAACATTTTATGAATCAACTAGTGGCACTATCATAATTTCAATTTCAAAGACAAATAATGTTTATATGTAGTTTAGTGTGCTGTGGGGTTTTCCCAATATCACCAAATAGTAGTGGGCGAGTGGCAAACTCATAATGCAGAAACCCATGTCCATATACATAATGGAAAGAGCACATGGTGTCCATTCATGAACATGAACACCAACACATGTCTAGAAAGATAAGGAGTTGCCCTAGGATTCTTATTGCACCCTATAATGGGAAGCAGACTTAGGCATTGCTCCCTGAACCCTAAAGATTACAAAAGGAGTGGAGGACGAACTGATATTCGTGTCCCTGCTAACGGGAATCAGACTTGGGCATTGCTCCGATACGCCTCTAGACATGCCCTTAGCTCCTCGTTCTCTTTCCGAACACCCTCGAGTACGGTGATCCCTCTGCTCATGTCCTCCTTCATCTCCTTCACTACATCCAGGCAATGGTTCCTGTCATGGTAGGCTCGGATGGTAGCCTTGGTGTCCTCGACGTGTCCTCTGAGTGCCTCGCTGACTTCGTCCTGCAGGAGAATGCACCCTTCCACGAGATTCTTCTTCTCCTCCATGAGCTCGTTGATTATCTTGATGGCCTGTTCTTGCATGTTCAAGTTACAGTCGAGCACTTTCTACAGCCTCACGACGTCACGTGCAAAATCTAGCGAGATCTCCTTCTGCACAGATAATTGCTTGCGTAGGCTCTCACTAGCTTGGGTGAGGGAGCGTGCAAGCTCATGTTGGTTGACAATCTTGGAACTGACCGCGGCCACCTTGTCACGGTACTCGGACTTTGATCGCTGCATCGTTCATGTTAGTTGAAATAGGAATTCTATAATTACACTCTAGGTTCTAGGTGAATACTAATACAGATCAAAAAAATCCCCGTTGAATCTATTGACCGCAGTGTTAAAAAATGGACCTGGAGATCTATTCATGACCACGATAAACTAATCCTAATCACAAAAAATCCATAGTGAATCTATGAACAGCGGTATTAAGGAAAGACCAAGAGATCCAGTCATATTCATGAAAACTAATACAACTCGCAAAAGAAGAAGAAAAACCAATGCACGGTGGACAGGATCTAAGAAATCCACATCACAACTCGGAGAAATAACAGTGTGGAGATTTGCTAACTCGCTGAGACATGGAACGGGGCCGAACGGGTCCTGCATCGCCGCCGTCGTGGTGGATTCGGGCTCCATGGTTGGCCTGTAATATGTAGAAGAGGAAGAGCAAGCAGCAGAAGAAGAAAAACAAGAAGAAGCTGAATAAGATCATGATGGAGAGGGAGATGGAGAAGAAGTAGAACAAGAAGACCATACCGGGAGGAGCCCTTGCCTGCTAGAACATTCGGCGCCATTGTTAGGGGAGATTGGGCCTCGATGAGTGGGTGGGATTGAGCGGCTGGTAGAGCAAGAAGTGCCTCGTGGCGATTTCTCTCCCTTTTCTCCGTGAGGATCATCGACCGGCCTCTCCCCCTCCTCAGTGGAGCCATGGCTTGCAGGGTGAGGGTGGAGGCGGCAGGAGGAAGGAGATAGTGATTAGTGTGGGAGAAGAGTCAAAGAGTACAGGCCATGGTCCAGTAGTACTAGTACTATTATAAAAGACCACCGTGTACGGTCTACCTTCTCAAAGAAGCCAGGGAGGCAGGGGTAGGGAATCGATGGGACTTGTCTTTATTGCAATGGACACTTCAATGGTCTTCGGCGCCGCCCAAATCCAGTATATAATAAGGGGAGTGCGAGCTGGGTGGTCATCAAGAGAATCGGCGCGCACATCCCGCGTGCGTGTATCACGTGTTGATGGGGCAATGACACGCGCAACTGCTGCATGATCATGTCGGCACGTCGAACTCCGTCGAACTCCACGTGACAGGCATGCTAGGGATATTTACGAGTCTAGAATATGTTGTGCCACTTTTGTTGTGATCAAATTATGTTCAGTACGCGAGATATTACTTCTTTCTTCTTTTTTTGATAATCGACAAATGCATGCGTGGACACGACGCACGAAACCGCTGCTCATCCTTGATCATATCGGCACCCCACTCTGTGTACGCGCCATCGACCATTCGGAGCAACTACCTCGAGCACGATGCCCCCTCGCCGTGGCAATGGAAGGTCCAACCCGTCCATTGACCGTCCTGCGTCCCCGGCTCTTCTCTGCATTGTCCGCGCTCGTGAGTCGCCTGCTGAGGCAGCACGTCGTGTCCGACCACGCCAGGATCCATCAACATTGGCACTCAAGGACATCGCAACGTCGAAGCTCGTACCGGCCGCGCTGGAGGAGCGTGGGGTACCTGCAGCATCGGACGAGCACAAAGCAGCAGCCAGGATGGAGGTGCGTGTTGCACCAGCAAGTACGGACAAGAATAGGAACGAGAAGAAGACCAGGAAGAAGAGAGGAGATAGCTATTTGGACGAGTCCGACTCGGCCAACGAGGAGGCGTTCATCGATCAGTTGGAGGCAGAAGTAGAGGAGACTGGCGTGGACCCGTGGGACTACGAAGAGGAGGAGGAGGACTCCGACGAGGAGATAGCGCGCCTATTCGAGGAAGGGGGCGGTGTCGAGTCGTCAGAGGAGGACACCGACGACGGTGATGGCAGGGACCATGGCGTTGACGAAGATGAGGACGAACTGGAAGACGAAGATCATGGCTTCTTCGAAATATGATGATTTATTTTAGTTAGATAGATGGATTTTCACTTGTTTATTGAGGTAAAGTATCGGTGGCACGGATAGAGAGGTGACACAGATTGACCATGCATAAAAAAAGTGGAGAGGCGAGGGGTTATCCTGCCCGTTGGATCACATAGGATCAACAGATGGTGGAGACAATCCGCGTGACATCTGTGTCAGCCAATCAAGGCGTAGCACTCAGAGTGAGCACACGTTTGGGCTTTTGTGATATTTGTGACCGAGAGAGAGGGCAAATCTATTTTCATAATCCGCCTATGGATCCACCAGTGTCATTGCATGTGTGTTCTTCTCATTAACCACGGCTAGAGTCATTGCATGTGTGTTCTTTTCACAGACCACATATGGAACCACCATTGTCATCGAAATGTGTATTTTTTCATTAACCACAACTGGAGTCATTTCATGACTATTCTTTTCACATACCACATATGGATCCACCAGTGTCATTGCAATGTGTGTTCTCTTCAGAGACCACACATGGATCCACTAGTGTCATTGCATGTGTGTTCTTCTTACTAACAACAACCAGAGTCATTGCATGTATGTTCTTTTCACATACCACATATGGATCCACCAGTGTCATTGCATGTGTGTTCATTTTACTAACAACAACTGGAGTCATTTCATGTGTGTTCTTTTCACATACCACATATGGATCCACCAGTGTCATTGCATGTGTGTTCTCTTTAGAGACCACACATGGATCCACCAGTGTCATTGCATATGTGTTCTTTTTACTAACAACAAATGGAGTCATTTCATGACTATTCTTTTCACATATCACATATGGATCCACCAGTGTCATTGCATGTGTGTTCTTCTCATTAACCACAGTTAGAGTCATTGCAGGTGTGTTCTCTTTAGAGACCAGACACGGATCCACCAGTGTCATTACATGTGTGTTCTTTTTACTAACAACAACTGGGGTCATTGCATGTGTGTTCTTTTCACATACCACATATTGATCCACTAGTGTCATTGGAATGTGTGTTCTCTTTAGAGACCACACATGGATCCACCAGTGTCATTGCATGTGTGCTCTTTTACTAACAACTACCAGCATCATTGCATGTGTGTTCTTTTCACATACCACATATGGATCCACCAGTGTCATTGCATGTGTGTTCTTTTCACAATCCACCTATGGATCCACCAGTGTCATTGCATGTGTGCTCTTTTTACTAACAACAACCAGAGTCATTGCATGTGTGTTCTCTTCAGAGACCACACATGGATCCACCAGTGTCATTGCATGTGTGTTCTTTTTTACTAACAACAACTGGAGTCATTTCATGACTATTATTTTCACATACCACATATGGATCCACCAGTTTCATTGACATGTGTGTTCTCTTTGAAGGGAATATGCCCGAGAGGCAATAATAAAGTGGTTATTATCTTATTCCATGTTTTTGATAAATGTTTATTTGATTGCTAGAATTGTATTGATCGGAAACATCAATACATGTGTGTTTAATAAACAAAACGGGTTCCTAGTTATGCCTATCTTATAGACTAGCTTGTTGATTAACAAGATGATCAAGGTTTCCTGATCATGGACATTGGATGTTGTTAATAACAAGGTCACACCATTGGTGGAATGATGTGATGAACATTCATCCGAAGTATAGCATTACGATCAAAGTCATTATGTTTATATTGCTATAACATCATACGAAGTAATCTTTATCCTTAGACCATGAGATCATGTTAATTGCTAACACCCGAAGAGTATCTTGATAACATCAAACGTCACACCGTAACAGGGTGACTATAAAGGTGGGTTCAGTGCTACGAAGGTGTTATGTTGAGGCTCATGGATCAAGAGTGGGATTTGTCCATCCCGATGACGGATAGATATACTCTGGGCCCTCTCGGTGATATCATATTGAAATAGCTTGCAAGCAAGTGATGTGATCACTAGAATGTTATATCACGGGAACGAGAAAAGAGTGCATGTCGGTAACGAGATCAAACTAGGTATTGAGATACCGATGATCGAATCTCAGACATGTAATATATCGCGGGACAAAGGGATTTAGTTACTAGCGTTAAAGGTTCTCACGATCACAGAAGTCATCGTTGAATGTGTAGGAGTCAGTATGGATCTCCAGGTCCCGCTGCTGATTATTGATCGGAGAGGGGTCTCAATCATGTCTACATTATTCACGAACCGTAGGGTGACACACTTAAGGGATACCGACACCATTTGGAGCAAATATGTTTCAGATAAAGATTTAAGAAAGCGCTGGAATTATTTCAATAGACACCGAAACTGTTTCGGGTGAAAATGTTGAAATTGGTTCTGCATGTAATATTGAAATGTTGCAGGGGGTTTTATGTGAATGTTTGTTAATTAAAGTAATTAACAAAATTCTGAATAAAAATAATAAAATAGTTTTATTAAATGAGAGAGCATTAAATTTGGAGAAATTTAATGCATTTAAAGTGGAGACTTTAAAAGAGAATGTGAAGGGGCAAATTTATGTGGAGGGAGTTACCACCACATGAATGGAGGAGGTGAAGAGACACCTCCTCCATGCGCCGGCCATGAAGGAGGGGCACTCCCCCTCCTCCTATAAAAGGCCACTCCCTCCTCACTTCTCACACACACCTCCTTGTGAAGGATCTCTCTCCCCCTCTAGTATTATTTCCCCATGGTCTCGGATTAGCAAGATACATGTTCCCGGTGGCTTTATCTGGAAAGGAGTTGCTGCTTTCGCTGCTTTGCTGGAGCGAGGGACGGAGGTTGTCGGGGTACCGGACGTGTGTGCGATCACGGATGCACCGCTGCTTTGCGGTGCTGGACTTGGTGGTGCTAGAGCTGGATCTGATGCGTCTTTGGGCCGGACCTGCTGGACTTCATCACGATCTTGAGATCAACAAGTGTACGACTACATCAACCACGAGTTCCTACTCGTTAACAAAGCTCGTTGTCTACGAGGGTAAGTTCTCTTTGGATGTATGTCCACCCGTTGCTTTGTACCTAGTAGATAGATCTTGGCGTGTAGTTCACATCATAGGAAATTTTTTGTTTTCTATGTCATGGACCCAACAAAGGGTATCGAGCCTGATCTATGCGTAGGTGCTTTGCACGGGTAGTACACATATGTTTATATGTGGGCGATGATGATCATGTTATTGCATCTTCTATGTATTTTGGATATTGGTGGCATAGTGGGATGAAGCGGCCCGGACCAACCTTACATGTCATCGTACATGAGACCGGTTCCACGACTGACATGCAACTAGTTTTGCATAAGTGGCTGGCGGGTGTCTGTTTTTTTTAGGGTAAAACAGTAGGGCAAAAAGACCCCACTGCAATTTTTATATATTGTAGAGAGTTACAATTTTTATATATTGTAGGGTGTGTCCTACTATAGTCAATATCTGATTTACAACGAGTTGCTAATAATTTGGTTATCCTCGTTGTGGTTCATGTTCGTAGATAAGAACGGTTCTATCTCCGAAAGCCCTAAGCCACGTAAAACTTGCAATTGATAAATTAGAGGCGTCTAGTTTAGATCGTTGTTGGGCTAGTGTATTGATATGGTATTGTTGTAAGTAGATGTATGATAGATACTCTTACAACACACTCAACGTGTAAGTTCCATAGACCTTGGCCTTGCACACAAAGGAATGATAGAGATCATACCACGATGCAAGTGATAGAGATCAAATGCATGGACCATATCATCTCACTTTACACATTAGATGTTAGCATCTTATACTGCTAGTTTGGCGCTTTCTGTAGCATTGTAAGATGATCCCTCTTTTAGATATCAAGATAAAAATGTGTTCTTCCTTAAGTATGCACCATTCTATGGATCGTGTTTCGAGACGTCACGTGATGATCGGGTGTTCTCAACTCTACGCTTTCATGCAACGGGTGTAAGACAGTTTTACACACGTGAATACTAAGGTTCTTACTTGGCGAGCCTAGCATGTATAGACATGGCCCCGGAACACGGACCGAAAGGTTAAGCATGAGTCACATAGTTGATGTGATGACCATATTGCTGCTCGCCTTTGAAGCTACACCGACTCACGTGATGATCGGACTTGGTGTATTGGATTTGGTTCATGTAATCACCAAAAAGGCACGAGGGATGTCGTTTTTGAGTGGGAGCTCATTTCTAATTTGGATTAGTCGAACTCAATTTGTCATAAACTAAATCGAAGTGAATTTGCATAATTTGTTGTAGTCATTGGCATCTGTTCACTACCTTATGCTTAGTTTTAATTGAGATAATAGAACTATAGAATTCTGGATATTTACTTTATGAACTGGTATCGTATTGTTTTGAAAGTCAATTTAAAGTTTATAAGTCCTATTGCAAACTTTCAGCAAACTCTATTTACTCCATGAAGTTTAATAAGTAGTATTAAATCAAGAGTAAGAATTCCAATGTTAGTATCTAAAGTATCATGTTTGCCTCCATGATTATTGATATTCAAAAGTTGTTTTAATATCAAGATTATATTGGAGCTGAAAATTGTTTCAGAAACCATCAAGTGTGAAAGATATTGTGATATCTGAAACAATGTTTTTGGTTGCATTATGATAGAGTATAATTTAGCAAAATACATGTTCTCATATTGTATGAGAATTTGTGAAGGATGGAGATGCTAGGCATCCGAATCTACCAAAAAGGTTTTGGGAACTGATATTATACTCGCGATTCTTCCTTATAGGCTATAGTAGCTTGATCATGAAGGTTGTCATGATAAGGATGAATAGAAGATGTAAGTAAAATGTTTACTACACTAATAGATTACTAAAGAATGGATTTTTGAAAGAACACCAAACATTTGATGATGGTGATCCACTTCAAAGTGCAAGTCCAAAGGTATTAGTATTTGACTATATACGCTTTGTACCATGTGTCATGTTGATGACACAACTATTAATGTTGATAGATTCCTTTAAAAGAAAAGGAATTGCTGAAAGAGAATTTATAAAATATTTGGCAGAAAATAAAAGGTTGGAGATGTCCAACTTAGGTATATAGAAGATATACATGTTATGGCTATATTCCTTGCTTGTTAAACAATGTGGTTATGAGGTATTGGATACCGAATTGGTTGGTATGAAGTGTCATACAGGACAACGCAATTCATGAACTACAATGGCCTAAGTAACCAGCAAGAGAATAAGTGATGATGTTCATCGAAAACAAATAAAGTGTTATTGTGTTTTTCGTTGTCATCAAACCAAGCCTTCAAGATTTGTTTAAATAATTGTTATTTTGTTGTGGTATCATGAGAACAATGGTTGTTCAAATAATTACCGTATTCCATAAAGGATGGATGAACTTTTACAAGTCTAGTTGGAGAAATCACATCCATAAACACTATTGCTAAAATGTCGCAAGACAAATGATTGAAAGATCACTTATGAAGTGACATTGCTGTTTAAATTATATTTGAAAGAAAACATGAAGAAAGTCCATGTTGATAGATTTTTGGAGTCTTTGATTTTGATCAATTGACACATGTGAGACTTTCCTCGAGATAATTGAAACTCCGTTCATAGGCCAAAGAGGAACGGATGACTAGCTTATTGGAAATTGTGCATGCTGATGTGCATAGTCCATTATGTGTAGCCATATGCGATGGATCTTTTTGCTTCATATGCTTTCTCCAAAAATTTGAGTGAATATATCTGTATATTTACTTAATAAGGAAGAAGTATGAAACATTTGAAAATTGTTCAAAGAGTTTCAAGATGAAGTGGAAAATCATTGTAACAAGAAAATAAAGAGTTTATGATTCGATCATAAAGGAAGATATTTGAGTTACATGTTTAGCAAAAACACCTAAGACTTGAGGAATTGTTCCATGATTTGTGTTTCTCGATAAACCATAGGAGTATGGCATATTCGAGAGATAAAATCAAACCATGTTTGACATGGTAAGATCAAGGGTGTCATTTATAAAACTGCCATTATGTTTTAAGGATTGAAGCTTTAGAGACTACCGCTTTTACACTGAAAAGAGCACCATCGTGATCCATTGAAATGACAGCATATGAGTTATGGTTTGGGATAAAACCCGAATTGTCTTTTCTTAAATTTTGGTATGCTATGCATAAGTAAAATGTTTACAACCAAAGTCGGATAAGCACGTCTTTGTAGGTTATCCCAAAGAATTTGTTGGGAATTTCTCCGTAACACCGAGGACAAAAGAGTTTGTTACTTGGAACGTCAAGTTTCTTGAGAAGGAATTTTTCGTGAAAAGTTAAGTGGGAGGACAATAGAACTTTGATAAGGTTGTTGAACCTTAGCTATATGTGCTAAGTAGCGCAGCGCCAGAATGTGTCCCGGTGGCGGCCACAATGCTCATTACTCTCGTGATTACAAAAGGTGTGATCTCGGAGATTAGAGTTCCTATAGAACCGTGTGGGTCGGTAAGAATCAAATAGTAAAATTTGATAAGCAAGTCGTTATTGTTTTGACAATGATGAACCGACTACATGCAAAGAAGTGATGATGGGCCCTGACTCCATAAAATGAGTGGAAGTCATAGAATCCGTGATAGTATCCATACACGAGAAAACAAGTTTCTGAACTTGGAAGACCCTCCGGAAAGGCGTGAAGCCTATCGGTCGTGTTTGGATCTATAAAGAAATAAGACATGGATGTTTAACATCTATGAAATAGTCGACATGTCGGAAAGAAGTTTACGACAATGTTCAAGGAGTTGACTATGACAAGATTTGATCTTTCATAGCGATATATAGTCTTGACGGATTAATGTAGCAACTACTACATATAATTTGGTATATGGTAGTTGAATAAACAAAACAAGGTTCTTCTAATAGAACGGTAACCTAGGACATGTACATGACATGGTCCGAAGGGTTTTTGTTAATTCAAAGGGTGATAAAAGGGCATGTAAACTTCAATAGTTGAAGTAAGCATAGCGGAGTTGGAATCTTCACCATGATGAAACTGTTAAAAGAGTTTAAATTCATCGGAGATGATGAAGATGCTTGCATTTGCAAGAAATTAAGTGGGAGCGCTGAGACATATTTCTAATACATTATGTAGAGGACATATTGTTGATTGGAAATGATGTATCTTGAATTGACACAAGTTAAGGATTTCATTAAAATAAGATTTCGATGAAAGACTTGGGCAAACCCAGAATATTAGGCATCGATATCTATATGGATAGATTGAGGCGCTAATATGGTTGTGCCAGACATACATATATAAGATATTGAAAGGGTTCAATATGAGATATTGAAAGGGTTCAATATGGAAACAACAAGAAAGGTTCTTGCTGCATGGAAAGGATTGTATCAAGATTCAAGTGTTTTAACACTTGGTGAGTAAAATCACATGAAAATTTTGATCGATTATACCATGATATGTATATATCCAGAATGTCCTATGCTCTAAATGTTATGAGCATATACCAGAATGATTCATAAGATGATCATTGGAAAATAGTGAAGATATTCTTATGAGCTTTGGAAGAACTAAGAATATATCATGTATAAGTGACAAATAGTTAAAGGTAGTTCATTGTAAAGTGTTACATTGATACTAGTTTTGTCACAAGATATAAATTAAATTTATCTCAATTTAGACTATGGGTGGCACAATATAATGGAAAGGATGTTCCATGATGGATTTGGATGAGTTCCAAAGTTGAGACATTGTGACGGATACTACAACAAAATGCTAAGTATATGACTGCTATAGTAGCAGCAAAGGAGGGCATTTGTGTTAAGTAGTTTGTTATCAAACTAGGTGTGGTTCAAAGTGGGCTAATACTATGAAGATATATTGTGTGACAATAATATCAACATATTTTGAGCCAAACGAACTAAAGGTCTCACCAGAGAACCAAATTTATACAATGCCATGTCATTTGAGAATGAGTGATGCGTAGAGACGCAAAGACATGCAAATACAAAAGGACCTGAAACTGTCAGATCCGGAGATTATGTTAACCACTAGCAATTGCGTATATGCAACACCAGAAAGCCATAGGTGTTCAATACGCAAAGTTTTTCAAACTAGATTATTGACTCTAGTGCAAGTGGGAGATCAAGGAATATGCCCGAGAGGCAATAATAAAGTGGTTATTATCTTATTCCATGTTTATGATAAATGTTTATTTTACATGCTAGAATTGTATTGATCGGAAACATCAATACATGTGTGTTTAATAAACAAAAAGGGTTCCTAGTTATGCCTCTCTTATAGACTAGCTTGTTGATTAACAATATGATCAAGGTTTCCTGATCATGGACATTGGATGTTGTTAATAACAAGGTCACACCATTGGTGGAATGATGTGATGAACATTCATCCTAAGTATAGCATTACGATCAAAGTCATTATGTTTATATTGCTATAACATCATACGAAGTAATCTTTATCCTTAGACGATGAGATCATGTTAATTGCTAACACCAGAAGAGTATCTTGATAACATCAAACGTCACACTGTAACAGGGTGACTATAAAGGTGGGTTCAGTGCTACGAAGGTGTTATGTTGAGGCTCATGGATCAAGAGTGGGATTTGTCCATCCCGATGACGGATAGATATACTCTGGGCCCTCTCGGTGATATCACATTGAAATAGCTTGCAAGCAAGTGATGTGATCACTAGAATGTTATATCACGGGAACGAGAAAAGAGTGCATGTCGGTAATGAGATCAAACTATGTATGGAGATACCGATGATCGAATCTCGGACATGTAATATATCGCAGGACAAAGGGATTTAGTTACTAGCGTTAAAGGTTCTCACGATCACAGAAGTCATCGTTGAATGTGTAGGAGTCAGTATGGATCTCCAGGTCCCGCTGCTGATTATTGATCGGAGAGGGGTCTCGATCATGTCTACATTATTCGCGAACCGTAGGGTGACACACTTAAGGGATACCGACAACATTTGGAGCAAATATGTTTCAGATAAAGATATAAGAAAGCGCTGGAATTATTTCAATAATCAAACTGCTTTCGGTGAAAATGCTGAAATTGGTTCTGCATGTAATATTGAAATTTTGCAGGGGGTTTTATGTGAATGTTTGTTAATTAAAGGAATTAACAAAATTCTGAATAAAAATAATAAAAGAGTTTTATTAAATGAGAGAGCATTAAATTTGGAGAAATTTAATGCATTTAAAGTGGAGACTTTAAAAGAGAATGTGAAGGGGCAAATTTATGTGGAGGGAGTTACCGCCACATGAATGGAGGAGGTGAAGAGACACCTCCTCCATGCGCCGGCCATGAAGGAGGGGCACTCCCCTCTAGTATTATTTCCCCATGGTCTCGGATTAGCAAGATACATGTTCCCGGTGGCTTTATCTGGAAAAGAAGTTGCTGCTTCCTCTGCTTTGCTGGAGCGAGGGACGGAGGTTATCGGGGTACCGGATGTGTGTGCGATCACGGATGCATCGCTGCTTTGCGGTGCTGGACTTGGTGGTGCTGGAGCTGGATCTGATGGACGTGCTGGAGCCGGACCTGCTGGACTTCATCATGATCTTGAGATCGGTAAGTGTACGACTACATCAACCACGAGTTCCTACTCGTTAACAAAGCTTCTGTTCACGAGGGTAAGTTCTCTTTGGATGTATGTCCACCCGTTGCTTTGTACCTAGTAGATAGATCTTGGCGTGTAGTTCACATCGTAGGAATTTTTTTGTTTTCTATGTTGCGGACCCAACACACTTCAGAGACCACACATGGATCCACCAGTGTCATTCCATGTGTTCTCCTTATACTAACAACAACAACTGGAGTCATTGCATGTGTGTTCGTTTCACATACCACATATGGATCCACCAGTGTCATTGAAATGTGTGTTCTTCTCATTAACCACAGCTAGAGTCATTGCATGTGTGTTCTCTTTAGAGACCAGACGTGGATCCACCAGTGTCATTGCATGTGTGTCCTTTTTACTAACAACAACCAGAGTCATTGCATGTGAGTTCTTTTCACAATCCACCTATGGATCCACCAGTGTCATTGCATGTGTGCTCTTTTTACTAACAACAGCCAGAGTCATTGCTTGTGTGTTCTATTTAGAGACCACACATGGATCCACCAGTGTCATTGCATGTGTGTTCTTTTTACTAACAACAACTAGAGTCATTTCATGACTATTATTTTCACATACCACATATGGATCCACCAGTGTCATTGAAATGTGTGTTCTCTTCAGAGACCACACATGGATCCACCAGTGTCATTGAAATGTGTGTTCTTCTCATTAACCATAGAGTCATTGCATGTGTGTTATTTTCACAATCCACCTATGGATCCACCAGTGTCATTGCATGTGTGCTCTTTGTACTAACAACAACAAGAGTCATTGCATGTGTGTTGTCTTCAGAGACCACTAATACATTGCAAATGTATCTATAATTTTTGATGTTCCATGCTTGGTTTTATCCACTTTCTTGTGTTTTTTTCCAACTTTGGAGTACTTTTCATATGATTTCTTGGACTAATCTATTAACAAGAGCCACAGTGCCAGCTGCTTGTTTTCTGCTGTTTTTGGTTCCAGGAAAGTCAGAAAATGAATATTCTCGGAATTGGATGGGACAAAAGCCAAAGTGCCTATTTTTCCGTAAGGGATCAAGTGCCAGAATACGAGACGGAGAAGGGCCAGAGGGCGGCCACACCATCTGGCCGCGCGGCCAGGCCTGGCCCGCGCTAGGGGGTGGTGTGGCCAGCCCAGAAACCCCCTCGGCCTCTCCTTCCGCCTATATATTGCCCTCGGGACAAAAACCCTAAGTGCCCAATCAAAAAATCCACGAAAGAGTCTATAGCCGCCGTCATCTCCATCCCTAGATCGGGAGGGATCTGAAGCTCTTCCCGGCACCCTACCGGAGAGGGGAATTCACCCTGGAGGCCTTCTTCATCACCATGCAAGCCTCCGGTGTGATGCGTGAGTAGTTCATCCTTGGACTACGGATCCATGTAGTAGCTAGATGGCTGGTTCTCCTCCTTTGTGCTTTCATGGCTGCAAACTTTTACTTATTTCCATTCGATATGTTTAATCCTTTGTTTTCCGCAAAACACGGTGAGATTGACAACCTCATCGCAAGTTGGGGACAAAGTTCTGTGGTTGTGTTGTGCAGGTCTCCATGTTGCTACTAGCACCGGTAGTGCACCCTACCAAAGCTCAGCTAGTAACACCTTTGGGGTGTTTCCTTGCTCCTACTGGTCCGATTAAACCTTGGTTTCATAACTGAGGGAAACTTGCTGTTGTGCTCATCATACCTTCCTCTTGGGGTTCCCAACGAGTTCTACATCAACCACGCACCAGCACTTTTCTGGGCGCCGTGCACTGAGCCATTGATGACCCACAAGTATAGGGGGTGTATCGCAGTATTTTCGATAAGTAAGAGTGTCGAACCCAACGAGGAGCAGAAGGTGCTGGCTAGTGGTATGGATCAGGAATTCTCTGCAAATACTTAGCAAACGGATTTTTAGGGGTTTTCGATAAAGCAAGTAAGCAAAGTACGAGTAAATAAAAGACAGTAGGAATAAATGCAGCAAGTGGCCCAATCCTTTATGCAGGAAAGGACAAGCCGGTTGTATTTCTATAGATGACCAAACGTTCTCGAGGACACATGGGAAGACTGTCAAGTGCTTTCGCTTCATATAGTTGATTAATCTTCTTTAGCTTGCTAAGTGTTGTGTGGGTGAACCTGTGCTAATGTACCGCCCCATCCAAGACTAATACATACTTGTGATTATACCCCTTGCAAACATCCGTAAGTACAAGAAAGTAATTAAGGTAGAAACCTAACCACAACTTTAAACTCTAAGACCCTTACGTCCCTTGTGCAATGGTTTCCTAACGGGGGTTCAGGTTTCTCACATCCGCAACCCCTACGATTAGTAGCCAAATACACAATGCATTCCCCTAGGCCCATATAGGTGAAGTGTCATGTAGTCGACGTTCACATGACACCACTAGAAGAAGTACACCACAAGTTAAATAACAATCTATTGAATCTTTCTCAACACAGCTCCACTACTAACAACAAGACTTCTCCCATGTCCTCAAGAACAAAACGAACTACTCACAAGACATCATATGGACCATGATCAGAGATGGAATAATGATGTATAACAATCTGAACATAAACAATAATTCAATTGTTCACTCAATAGCATCAACTACAAAGAGTAATCAACACCGAGAAAGTTTCCCCTATGAACTATGCAAGATTCAACCCAATTGTTACAACAATATGGAGATGGTGATGAGGGTGCTGATGGTGATGATGGTGGTGATGATGATGATGATCCCGGTGAAGTTCATCTTGATGGTGGTGTTGATGGCGACAATCTCCCCTCTCCGGGAAGGAATTCCCCTGGCAGAAATCTGTCTGCCAAAGAGATCTTTCTCTCTCGGTGTTTTTGTCCCTGCAGAGGCAGCGGAATCTTTCTGTGGTCGCTCTCCGAGTCTTAGGGTTTCGTGGGGATGATATACGCTAGAGGAGAGAGGAGTGAGGGCTGTATGCCACACACCACTCCAGTGCGGCCTAGGCCTTACCGCGCCATGGGGTGGTGTGGGCCCCCTGTGGCCCACCTCCACTTTATCTTTTGGCATCCTGAGTCTTCTGGAAAAATAGGATTTTCCGTATATTTTCCCGGATTTTCTGATCTTCGCGAATTTTGCCTCCAAACAACACCTTTTCCATCAGAATCCTGACTGCAGTGGTCCATGCTCCAAAAGACATCAACCATGCAAAAATAGATGAAATAACATAAGTATCACCTCTCAATACGAAATATATCAATGAATAATAGTGATTTAAGACATAGAATAGTGATGCAAAATGGACGTATCAACTCCCCCCAAGCTTAGACTTCGCTTGTCCCCAAGCGAAACTGAGCTTAATAAACATGACCTCAGGTTTATGGAGTGAAGAGTCGATAAAAGAATACGGACAAGAAGCATCACATTCATCAAAATCATAGATCATAATAGAAGACAACTCACTATTATATAACTAAACTTGCAATGAGTAAAGGAAACACAATTAAGATACATAGAGTAAGTCATAATTGGTAATTGCAAACTTAGCTCTTGGTCGAAGAATAGTTGATAATTTGCTGGAGTTCACAAATAGCTGGTTTTTCAATGATAGCTTTCAAAGTAGTAAACATCAGGATAAGAGCAATGTGCAAAACAAGGAACATAAGAAACATGACTAAATAAATCATCATATGAATGAATGAAACACATCAACTCAAAATACTTGCTGAGGTAGAAGGGAGTAGGTTTACTGACTCAACTACAAGGTAAAAGAAAGGCCCTTCAAAGAGGGAAGCAGGGATTGCAAGTCTCATAAAGAGCTCCCAAAAATTATGATACTTACTAGCTTTCAGCTCTCATTGCCCCTATCATAAGCATCTTTAGGTGATTAAGGTGAAAGTGAGGTCCAATCTGAGTTATATGCTTGACAGACTATAAACTGAAAATCCCAAGTCCCTTGAGTACGAGGGCCGCTCCTCATGCTACTCAACTTTAGTTACCGGTAAGTTCTTGTCATCGCAAGTATGTGCGTATCATTGAAAACCGCCAACGGGGTACCCCTTGCCCGATGATACGGAAGAATCCCCATATCAAAATGACAAGGCAAGCAGACAATGAGTATCTCAGCAATCTTCTTATTTACCATGGGAAAATGGTTCTTTTTTCTCTCTTTCCTCTTTTCATAGTATCTCTTTTTTTCTTTTCTTTTTCTCAATAGCTATCTCTCTTTTTTATAAGAAGAATGCTTCATAGATATCATTATGGTTCGCTGTAGGTTTCCACCATGTCGCATGGATTAGACCACGCCCAGCGCTTTCTAACACACATACATAACTCCATGGACTTACAAGCTCCCCTTTTATTTCACACCGACGACATCCGCAAACAAAAGATCAAGGTATCAACTGGGTATATATTTACAAGTGTTGAAAGCGTTCCCCGTGATAGTACGGTTCTGCCAATCCCCAGCCTATAATTTGCAAGCATATAACTTTGATGGAGAGTTCACAATGGTTCAGGTTTATTAAGTGCAAGAAAGTAAAGTGTGCCATCAAGTTCGTGAGAGCTTTAATCACTAATTTTCACATAACAAGTTTAATTTGGGAGGTAGACAAAACAGGAATTTACTTGGAATAGCAATAATGCTACTAGGTAGGTATGGTGGACACAAATGGCAAAGGTTTTGGTTTAAAGGAGGTGGATGCACGAGAAGAATTCCCTCTCAGTACAAGTTTTTGGCTAGCAAGGCTGGGTAGCAAGTACAAGAGTTGAAGGAAACAAACAAACATACAAATGATAAATACAAACATGCAATCTTCCTTGGAAGCACAAAAGATCTTAACTAGAGAATACTAGACTTATGAGGAAATCAAGAAAGAAAGATGATGAAATTATTTTTCTCTCAAGTACTTCTATCTTTTTCATTCAACTCTCGAAAATAGTGTTGCTACTGACCGAGCCAGGTTTGCCAAAACCAACTAAATTAACTCAATGATCCCAAAGTGATACCAATACTAACAACAAGATCAATCATATAACCACGAATTGAAAACTAACATAAGCTATGCAAAAGAGCGAATGATAGAACTTCTCATTAATATTCCATAACGGCAACTCACACCAAGGGATACAAATCTAACGAGAGAGGGGACACTTCCATAATGCAAACCATACTACATAATAACTCCTCTATTCATGATATGACTCTACTAATAAGGTAAAAAGATAGAAGATAGTGATGTGATACCGCGGCACTCCCCCAAGCTTGGAACAAACCAAGGGGATGCCAAACCTGATGACGAATTACTCCTTTGGTGGTGGTGGTATCTTCTAATCTTCGTCCGTCTTCTAGGGTAAAGGCTTCCCATCAACAAAGGACATCGTGGTTTCCAACATCCTGAAACTCGCAGCAGTTATGCGTTTAAATCTAGACTCATACTCACAGTTTTGATTTTGAACATCATAGAACTGTGCTTGCAGTTCGTTGGTTGTTTGGTGGAGTGAAAGGACTTCGTCTTTGAGTTCAGCAGTCTCCTTTTGGTGCTCGGCGATGAGTTCGGAACAAATATTATGGATGATGTCCACTTCGCGCTCCGCCATCTTCCTGTACCTAAAGACTTCATTATCCAATGCTTCCATCCTGTCCTCCAGACTTCCTTCACCTTTAGGGCCTTGAACCTCCTTAATCCGGACCTCCCCACCTTCGAGCAACAACTCCTTGGGATGGATCTTCAATTCTCTCATGTATGGATTGATGATATCCTCTAAAGAATCCCCCTTGGATGATCCAGAAGAAGACATTGTGGCTCCAAATCTGGGATTCTACCTGACAGAAACAGATCGAAACAAAAACACAATATACGGACCTCGGGGGATCCGGGGGGTTATATATTATGAAGTTTCACATCAAAAGGAAGGTACTAGGAGAAAACGAGTCGGAGGCGGAGTCCTGGGTGGCCTCACCACCTGGTGGCGCGGCCAGGGGTGGGCCCGCGCCATGGGGTGGTGTGGGCCACCCCGGCTCCGTTTTTGTCCCTTTTTCGCTTCGTAACTTTCCTTATTGACTGAAAACTGCAAAAATATAGTTGGATTGTATTTTCGTGGAACTTTTCTTACCAGAACTGTTACCTATTTGAAAACAGACTCTAGAGGTCTCTGAATTTGGTATCTAGTAGATTTTTCCGGAGTCATCACTTGAATATCATCGATATCTTCATCTTCATACACTTATTACTTGAGTCATAAAACCCTTCTCTTCCTTATTACACCATTGTCTCCACTACCTGGAAATTTCTTTCACACAAAACTTCACACAATTCTTATTAGCAACATTAGTATAAGTGAAGTGATAAAACCTTTTGAGTCCAACTTCAACTTAAAACCATCAAAACAAAAGCTACTGTAGCAACTCCTTCCGAAAATCCAAAAAGAATTCAAAAAGGAAATCGAATAAAGAAGCAAATGCAAGATTGGCTAAATCTGTCAAAACAGACCAGCAGGTAAAGATCAATTTTTTCGAAAATCTTCTGTTGCTCAAATCAAAAAGTGCAAAACTAAATAAAGTTAAATAACAACCTGGGGCAGAAGCACAAAAAATTACAGCTCAATCCGACAGACAGAGGTCTCTCACGAATTTTTACGGTAAAGCACAAAAATCTGTTTCGGGACAGCAACGTCCCCAAATCTTACTTGTCTCTCATTAGAGGTTGATCTTGACACAAAAACCAAACAAAACGGATAAGGAGCGGTTATTACCGAAGTAATAACTTCCAAGACTCAAAGAAACAAAAACAAACTGAAAGCAAAAACAATTTGGGTTGTCTCCCATAAAGCTCTTTCTTTATAGCCATTAAGATGGGCATGATAATTTTGAAGAAGCTCTCATAGGGATATGATTTGAAGTGAAAGAGAGCATTAAGAAGAAAAAATACACACATTTAAGTCTAACCCACTTCCTATGCAAGGGGATTTTGTAAACAAACAAGTTGTTGAAACCATAGGAAACTTGCATAAGAAGGCAAAAGAAGTGCAGCATAAAAACTTTCAGCATAAAACGGGGAAACTTGATATTATTGAGATGCATAAGAACACTTTTCCCTCTCTCATAATAACTTTTAGTATCATGCATAAACTTAACAATATAGCTATCACAAGGACTATCATACCAATGATCACTTATTCTAACAGAAAACACAGGGATACTAGCTCTCATAACACTACTTTGTGAAACAATATTAGAGGTATCCTTACAAAGGATAGTGTGTCTCTCTTTTTCATATTTAGCAACAAAGTCTTTCACATTTGCTACAATAGGTTCATCAACCATTTGTTTATCAGGTTCAAAAGCCTTATTCATACTTTCATTAACCATACTAGCTATCATAGAATGTTCATTTACCTTAACTAGAAAAGGCATTTTCTCAATATAAGGTTCAGGTGAAACATGATTAGCAGTATAAACTTCAGTATTTCTTGCAGGAACGCTCTTAACAACATCTTTATAAGGTTTATGATACTTATCCCACTTCTTTTTAGGCACTTCAATGTAAGAAGCAAAAGCCTTAAAATAAGAAGCAATAGCTTGAGAGTCTAGACCATAAGCATTTTTAATATTTTGAAAGTCGTCAGTTCCCATAAAAGATTCAATGCATTCATAATCATAATTTATACCTGACTTTCTACCTTTGTCATTCTCCCAAGCTTCAGTATTGTCTTGAATATGGTCTAGAAGGTCCCATTTAGCTTCTTCTTCCATACGAGTGAATGATCCAGCACAAGAAGCATCCAGTAAATCTTTATCATGTAGAGGGAGCCTTGCATAAAAGTTATTGATAATAATATTGTTGGGGAGCTCATGAATGGGACATTTGAGCTTTAGTAACTTCAATCTCCCCCAAGCTTGAGTTGTACTCTCTCCATCAAGAGGCCAAAAGTTGTATATTTGATTCCGATCTTTATGAATCTCACTAGGAGGATAAAACTTTGAATAAAAGAGAGGCACTATTTCCTCCCATTCCAGAGCTTGACCATTCTTCAGCAGCTTATACCATTCCTCAGCTCTTCCTTTTAGTGATAATGAGAATAACTTCTTCTTAACTTGATCTGTAGTAATACATGCACACTTGAACAACCCGCATAATTCGTGTATAAAGAGTAAATGATCACCAGGATGGACAGTTCCATCCCCAACATAGTAGTTATCCATAACACGATCAATAATTCTTGTATGTATTTTGAAAACATCTTTCTCAGCGGGTGGTGGCTTATCTACTACCTTAGCAGTGGTAGTAGCATTACCAAATAAGAAACTCAGGGAATTATCCATAACGAAAATAAAGCAACTAGCAGAAGTAAACAATACTCACAGTAGAAGTTTCCTTTACCAGTTCCACTCTCCAATAGCGCTTCACTCCCCGGCAACGGTGCCAGAAAATAGTCTTGATGACCCACAAGTATAGGGGGTGTATCGCAGTATTTTCGATAAGTAAGAGTGTCGAACCCAACGAGGAGCAGAAGGTGCTGGCTAGTGGTATGGATCAGGAATTCTCTGCAAATACTTAGCAAACGGATTTTTAGGGGTTTTCGATAAAGCAAGTAAACAAAGTACGAGTAAATAAAAGACAGTAGGAATAAATGCAGCAAGTGGCCCAATCCTTTATGCAGCAAAGGACAAGCCGGTTGTATTTCTATAGATGACCAAACGTTCTCGAGGACACATGGAAAGACTGTCAAGTGCTTTCGCTTCATATAGTTGATTAATCTTCTTTAGCTTGCTAAGTGTTGTGTGGGTGAACCTGTGCTAATGTACCGCCCCATCCAAGACTAATACATACTTGTGATTATACCCCTTGCAAACATCCGTAAGTACAAGAAAGTAATTAAGGTAGAAACCTAACCACAACTTTAAACTCTAAGACCCTTACGTCCCTTGTGCAATGGTTTCCTAACGGGGTTCAGGTTTCTGTCACTCCGGCAACCCCTACGATTAGTAGCCAAATACACAATGCATTCCCCTAGGCCCATATAGGTGAAATGTCATGTAGTCGACGTTCACATGACACCACTAGAAGAAGTACACCACAACTTAAATAACAATCTATTGAATCTTTCTCAACACAACTCGACTACTAATAACAAGACTTCTCCCATGTCCTCAAGAACAAAACGAACTACTCACAAGACATCATATGGATCATGATCAGAGATGGAAGAATGATGTATAACAATCTGAACATAAACAATATTTCAATGGTTCACTCAATAGCATCAACTACAAAGAGTAATCAACACCAGGAAAGTTTCCCCTATGAACTATGCAAGATTCAACCCAATTGTTACAACAATATGGAGATGGTGATGAGGGTGCTGATGGTGATGATGGTGGTGATGATGATGATGATCCCGGTGAAGTTCATCTTGATGGTGGTGTTGATGGCGACAATCTCCCCTCTCCGGGAAGGAATTCCCCTGGCAGAAATCTGTCTGCCGGAGAGATCTTTCTCTCTCGGTGTTTTTGTCCCTGCAGAGGCAGCGGAATCTTTCTGTGGTCGCTCTCCGAGTCTTAGGGTTTCGTGGGGATGATATACGCCAGAGGAGAGAGGCTGGAGTGGGCCAGGGCGGCCACACCACTCCCAGGCGTGTCCTAGGCCTGCCCGCGCCATGGGGTGGTGTGGGCCCCCTGTGGCCCACCCCCACTTCATCTTCTGGCATCCTGAGTCTTCTAGAAAAATAGGATTTTCCGTATATTTTCCCGGATTTTCTGATCTTCGCGAATTTTGCCTCCAAACAACACCTTTTCCATCAGAATCCTGACTGCAGCGGTCCATGCTCCAAAAGTCATCGACCATGCAAAAATAGATGAAATAACATAAGTATCACCTCTCAATACGAAATATATCAATGAATAATAGTGAATTAAGACATAGAATAGTGATGCAAAATGGACGTATCAGCCATCAAGCACTTTTCTGGCGCCGTTGTCGGGGAGTCAAGGACATCTTCACAAGGGGAGTCCCTCATAACCAATTTATTTACTTTGTTGTTTTTGTTTTGCTTAGTTTCTTTTTGCTTTCTTTGCTTATTTTGTTCTTCAAAAACACAAAAAAAAATTAAGTCTCATTTAGTAGTCACCTCTCCCTTAGCTCACCATGTTGATCCCTAAATTCACCTTGAAAGACCTTTCAATTGGTAGTGGTTCTATAATTGGGAAAGACAATATTGAAGAATTATTTAATCATGTTAGTAAGCATGAAGATACTGAGGATAGATCCCTTGCAGAGCTTGCTCCAAACTATGAGATTGCTGCAGTTTCTTTAATTCACATGTTAGAAGCTAGGTTTGTTAATCTCAACCCCTTAATGCAAGTAATGTTTCTTAAGCTTAAAGAAATTGAGGACCCTGAAAATAGGGATTTTATTCTAGAAACTTTGTTTAAGGAGTTCTATGATGTTGCCAAGGAAGCTAGAAAAGTCTTTGAACGTTTCAATATGCTAGGCTCATGTGTAGATGTTGTTGGTACACGAGAAAAGATGAACAAAACCGAACCTAATGGGGAGGAACCTAAGATACCAATACCCTTTAAACTAGTAGCAATACATGATGCCATAGAAAAGAATCTTGATTGGATTGTTCCTGGAAACCCTTTTGATGAGAATACTGAACCTAAGAGAATTGATAGAGGATCCTCTAGAACTTATTTGGATGATATACCTTGCCTTGTTGAAAATATTTCTGGTATTGATCTTAATGCTTCTTCATTTGAGAACACTTGATTCTTTCTTTGCTTCTTATGCCTAACTTAAAGGCGTTAAAGAAAAGTACTTATTGGGAGATAACCTACTCGAGGACGAGCAGGAGTTAAGCTTGGGGATGTTGATACATTGCAAATGTATCTATAATTTTTGATGTTCCATGCTTGGTTTTATCCACTTTCTTATGTTTTGTTCCAACTTTGGAGTACTTTTCATATGATTTCCTAGACTAACCTATTAACAAGAGCCATAGTGCCAGCTGCCTGTTTTTTGCTGTTTTTGGTTCTAGGAAAGTCAGAAAATGAATATTCTTAGAATTGGACGGGACAAAAGCCAAAGTGCCTCTTTTTCTGGAAGGGATCAAGTGCCAGAATACGAGACGGAGAAGGGCCAGAGGGCAGCCACACCACTTGGCCGCGCGGCCAGGCCTGGCCCGTGCTAGGGGGTGGTGTGGCCAGCCTAGGCACCCCCTCGGCCTCTCCTTCCGCCTATATATTGCCCTCGGGACAAAAACCCTAAGTGCCCGATCAAAAATCCACGAAAGAGTCTGTAGCCGCCGTCATCTCCATCCCTAGATCGGGAGGGATCTGAAGCTCTTCCTGGCACCCTGCCGGAGAGGGGAATTCACCCTAGAGGCCTTCTTCATCACCATGCAAGCCTCCGGTGTGATGCGTGAGTAGTTCATCCTTGGACTATGGATCCATGTAGTAGCTAGATGGCTGGTTCACCTCCTTTGTGCTTTCATGTTTAGATCTCATGAGATCCGTTCATGATCAAGATCATCTATTTGTAATTCATACATGTTGTGTTTGCGGGGATCCGATGGATATTGAGATGCTATTTCAGATTGATTATTGATTCTATCATGTCTTTGTTATTTCTGATCTTGCATGCTTTCGGTTGTTAGTAGCTATCTTGGCCAAGTAGATGCTGGCAACTCCAAGAGTTAGTATTTATGCTCGATAGTGGGTTCATGCCTCCGTAACTGGGAAGTGATGAAATCTCTAAGGTACTAGGTGTGCTGTTGCTACTAGGGAGAAAACAACAATCCTTTTTTCATAGAACAATCGTATTGTTTACTTTACACGCAGTTCGTAAAGCAATAATCTGTTGCTTGCAACTTAATACTGGAGGGGGTTCGGATGATAACCTGGAAGTGGATTATTAGTCATAGATGCAGTTGGATGGCGGTCTATGTATTATGTTGTAATGCCCAATTGAATCTCAAAGGACTCAAGATGATTAGTATATGCATGTATTGCTTTCTCGATGTTTGTCAATTGCCCCGCTATAATTTTTTCACCCAGCATGTTTTGTATCTAAGGAGAGCCACCTCTAGTGAACTATGGATCCCGGTCCTCTTTTTATTTACATACAATCTACAACTGTTTACTGCTTTGTGTTTACTTTCTGCAAACTTTTACTTCTTTCCATTCGATACGTTTAATCCTTTGTTTTCCGCAAAACGCGGTGAGATTGACAACCTCATCGCAAGTTGGGGACAAAGTTCTGTGGTTGTGTTGTGCAGGTCTCCACGTTGCTACTAGCACCGGTAGTGCGCCCTGCCAAAGCTCAGCTACTACCACCTTTGGGGTGTTTCCTTGCTCCTACTGGTTTGATTAAACCTTGGTTTCATAACTGAGGGAAACGTGCTGATGTGCTCATCATACCTTCCTCTTGGGGTTCCCAACGAGCTCTACATCAACCATGCACCAGCACTTTTCTGGGAACCGTGCACCGAGCCATCAACCACACATGGATCCACCAGTGTTGTTGCATGTTTGTTCTTTTTACTAACAACAACTGGAGTCATTTCATGACTATTCTTTTCACATACCACATATGGATCCACTAGAGTCACTACATGTGTGTTCTTTTCACAATCCACCTATGGATCCACCAGTGTCATTGTATGTGTGCTCTTTTTCGTAACAACAGCCAGAGTCATTGCATGTGTGTAATATTTAGAGACCACACATGGATCCACCAGTGTCATTGCATATGTGTTCTTTTCAATAACAACAACTGGAGTCATTTCATGACTATTCTTTTCACATACCACATATGGATCCACCAGTGTCATTGAAATGTGTGTTCTTCTCATTAACCACAGCTAGAATCATTGCTTGTGTGTTCTCTTCAGAGACCACACATGGATCCACCAGTGTCATTGCATGTGGGTTCTTTTTACAAACAACAACTAGAGTCATTTCATGACTATTATTTTCACATACCACATATGGATCCACCAGTGTTATTGAAATGTGTGTTCTCTTCAGAGACCACACATGGATCCACCAGTGTCATTTCATGTGTGCTCTTTTTACTAACAACAACTGGAGTCATTGCATGTGTGTTCTTTTCACATACCACATATGGATCCACTAGTATCATTGAAATGTGTGTTCTTCTCATTAACCACAGCTAGAGTCATTGCATGTGTGTTCTCTTCAGAGACCACACATGGATCCACCAGTGTCATTTCATGTGTGTTCTTTTTAGTAACAACAACCAGAGTCATTACATGTGTGTTCTTTTCACAATCCACCTATGGATCCACCAGTGTCATTGCATGTGTGCTATTTTTACTAACAACAGCCAGAGTCGTTGCATGTGTGTTCACTTCAGAGACCACACATGGATCCACCAGTGTCATTGCATGTGTGTTCTTTTTACTAACAACAACTAGAGTCATTTCATGGCTATTCTTTTCACATACCACATATGGATCCACCAGAGTCATTAGATTTGTGTTCTTTTCACAATCCACCTATGGATCCACCAGTGTCATTGCATGTGTGCTCTTTTTAGTAACAACAGCCAGAGTCATTGCATGTGTGTAATCTTCAGAGACCACACATGGATCCACCAGTGTCATTGCATGTGTGTTCTTTTTACTAACAACAACCAGAGTCATTGCATGTGTTTTCTTTTCACAATCCACCTATGGATCCACTAGTGTCATTGCATGTGTGCTCTTTTTACTAAGAACAGCCAGAGTCATTGCATCTATGTTCTCTTCAGAGCCCACACATGGATCCACCAGTGTCATTACATGTGTGTTCTTTTTACTAACAACAACTGGAGTCATTTCATGACTATTCTTTTCACATACCACATATGGATCCACCGGTGTCATTGCATGTGTGTTCCTGTCATTAACCACAGCTAGAGTCATTGCATGTGTGTTCTCTTCAGAGACCACACATGGATCCACCAGTGTCATTGCATGTGTGTTCTTTTTACTAACAACAACTGGAGTCATTGCATGTGTGTTCTTTTCACATACCACATATGGATCCACCAGTGTCATTGCATGTGTGTTCTTTTTACAATCCACCTATTGATCCACCAGTGTTAGTGCATGTGTGCTCTTTTTACTAACAACATCTAGAGTCATTGCATGTGTGTTCTCTTTAAAGACCACACATGGATCCACCAGTGTCATTGCATGTGTGTTCTTTTTACTAACAACAACTGGAGTCATTTCATGACTATTATGTTCACATACCACATCTGGATCCACCAGTGTTATTGAAATGTGTGTTCTCTTCAGAGACCACACATGGATCCACCAGTGTCATTGCATGTGTGTTCTTTTTACTAACAACAACTGGAGTCATTGCATGTGTGTTCTTTTCACTTACCACATATGGATCCACCAGTGTCATTGCATGTGTGTTCTTTTTACAATCCACCTATTGATCCACCAGTGTTAGTGCATGTGTGCTCTTTTTACTAACAACATCTAGAGTCATTGCATGTGTGTTCTCTTTAAAGACCACACATGGATCCACCAGTGTCATTGCATGTGTGTTCTTTTTACTAACAACAACTGGAGTCATTTCATGACTATTATGTTCACATACCACATATGGATCCACCAGTGTTATTGAAATGTGTGTTCTCTTCAGAGACCACACATGGATCCACCAGTGTCATTGCATGTGTGCTCTTTTTACTAACATCAATGAAGGGGAACAGGTAGGCTACATTAGCGTAAAATCAAAATTTTCTACCGCGCCAACCAAGAGTACTATGGTCATAGATCACGGGATTACCACTAGACGCGTAGTTGCGGAACTCGATGAAGCACGTCGGGGCAGTGTGGATGTTCTACGTCTCCTCCTTGCCCTCGTCCCACGAGCATCTCCCCTTTGCGCGGCTCGTCCAAGTGCTACAGATGCAGCACCTCCGAGGTATCCACACGTCTGGAGTGGAAGCCGTCACATGCTGCATCGCTAGGTGCGCAAGTTCAACACAAAGCAGGTGGCGGCTGGGTGGAATGCTCAACCCTATTCAGCTCGCCTCACTCTCTCTTATATAGGCATCCCTGGTGGGCTTCTACATTAGCAGCCCATTAGCAGCCTAAGCCTGGTCTAATTCAGATCCAATCCTTATTAGGCTTCCAGCCCCTAAAGTGTGTGACCCTATAGGTTCGTGCATGTATAGACATGACACGAGTACACTTACTTTGTCAATAGTTGGTAGCGGCCTCTAGCAAGACGTGCCAACTCCTAAACGCATATAAAGATCATTCGGACGAACCATCACAAGGTTGAGTACATGTCTTTCCCTTTGCCTCACGATATTTTGTCTAGCTCCAAGCTGACCTCTCTTTCTCGATACTGTGATTCGGAATCCCTTTACTAGGTTAACTCTTAACCATATGTAGCACGGCCATGCATTTCTGGATCCGATCACTCGAGGGGCCCAGAGATATCTCTCTCAAGTAGAGAGGGGCAAATCCCATCTTGATTGACCGATGCCTTGCAGCATGTATCAGGACAAACCCGAAAGCTACCTTTATAACTACCCGATTCACGGAGTGTTTGATAGCCCCAAAGTAGGTCGATCCACATCTCAAGTACATGCGACAATCTCATGTCTAAGGACAAAACGTACACGATGTGTAGAGAGAGCTGCAAGTATTATTGCTAGTCTCAAGTTGGGTCATTCCAACCCCATGTTCATAACATGTGTCCACATCATTGGTTTGACATCTCCATGTCTATGACTTGTGAAACATAGTCATCAACCAATCGATGTGCTAGTCTAATATTCACGTGTGTCCTCACATGAACTCCGACTAGGGACAATTATTAGATAACCATACAAGTAAAGAGTTTCACAAACAATTCACATAATTGCCAATCAATACAAGTTGCCTGGTATATGGATATTCAAGGAACATTATAAAAACTCATGGATACACATGAAATACAATCATCTCTATGATTGCCTCTAGGGCATATTTCCTTCAGTCTCCCACTTGCACTAGAGTCAATCTAGATAGTATCGAATACCTATTGCTCTTGTGTGCGCTTCATGCGCAGGCTGCGGGAGTGGCTTAGTCAAGGGATCAGCAACATTTGAGTCCGTATGTATTCTGCATAACATGACACTACCATCATCAATGAATTCACGAATCAGATGGTAACGCATGCGAATATGTTTGTTCTTCTGGTCCTGTCTAGGTTCCTTGGCTTATGCAATAGCACCATTGTTGTCACAATAAACGTCCAAGGGATTGGATGAGCCCTGAACCACACCAAGAGCGATCAGGAAATTCCTAATCCAAACCGCTTCCTTTGCATCCTCTGAGGCAGCAATATATTCAGCTTCTGTTGAAGAGGAGGCCACTGTATCTTGCTTGGAACTTTTCCAGCTCACAACACCACCATTCATGACAAACACATAACCTGATTGCGATTTCGAGTCATCTGAGTCGTTAAGGTAACTCGCATCTGTGTAACCCTTTACACTGAGTTCAACCTCACCTCCATAAACTAGGAACATATCCTTAGTCCTTCTCAAGTACTTAAGGATATTCTTTACCGTTGTCCAGTGACTCTCATCTAGATCAGCCTAGTATCTGCTCGTAACACTTAGAGCATAGGAAACATATGGGCGAGTACATGTCATCGCATACATGATGGATCCAATAGCCGAAGCATGTGGAACCCTACTCATGCGCTCTCGCTCATCAGTGGTCGAAGGACACTGAGTCTTGCTAAGTTTAATGCCGTGAGACATGGGCAAGAACCCCTTCTTAGCCTCTTCCATGCTGAACCGTTTCAACACTTTGTCAACGTATGTACTTTGGCTTAATCCAATTAGCCTCCTTGATCTATCTCTATAGATCTTGATACCCAGAATATATGCCGCTTCTCCTAAGTCCTTCATAGAAAAACTATATTTGAATGAGGTCTTAATAGACTCGAGCATAGGAATGTCATTTCCAATCAGTAATATGTCATCTACATATAAGATTTGAAATACAAGCGATTTCCCATTTTATTTCTTATACACACAAGGTTCTTGTTCGTTTTTGATGAAGCCAAACTCCTTTACAACTTCATCAAATTGAATGTTCCAACTCCGAGATGCTTGCTTCAGCCCATAAATAGACTTTTGAAGTTTGCATACCTTCCAGCATTGTTTGGATCGACAAAACCTTCGGATTGCATCATATACACGTCCTCAGTAAGGATTCCATTTAAGAAAGCCGTCTTGACGTCCATCTGCCATATCTCATAATCGAAATATGCAATAATGGCTAGAATGATCTGTATAGATTTAAGCATCGCTACGGGAGAGAAAGTCTCGTCGTAGTCAACTCCTTGAACTTGTCGAAAACCTTTTGCAACAAGTCGAGCTTTATGGATGTGAACATTTTCATCCATATCAATCTTCTTCTTATAGATAGACTTGCACTCGATGGCTTTAAAACCATCAGGCAGGTCAACCAAGTTCCAAACTTGATTGTCTCCCATGGACTCTATCTCGGATCTCATGGCAATCAGCCATTTCTCAGAGTCTGGGTCCACCATCGCTTCTGCATAGGTCGCAGGATCATCATTGTCTAACAATAATAACTCTCGCGCTTCGTGGAGCCTTGCCGACCTTCGTGGCTGTGGTGCTTCTATTGCCACGGGTTCCTCAACTTGTTCTGCTACAATAGCATCACTCGTAGAAGCATCCTCGACTGGCTCACCGACCTTCCACTCGTTCCCTTTGTGAGAAACTCTTTCTCTAGGAAAACACCGCTACGAGCGACAAACACTTTGCCCTCTTCTCGGTTGTAGAAGTAATACCCTAAGGTGTCCCTTGGGTATCCCACAAAAATGCACTTATCTGATTTGGGTGTTAGCTTGCCTGACTGAAGTCGCTTGACAAATGCATCACAACCCCAAATCTTTAGAAAAGACAAACTGGGATTCTTTCCAGTCCACATCTCATATGGTGTCTTAACTACGGATTTAGACGGTACCCTGTTTAGTGTAAAAGTTGCTGTTTCTAGCGCGTAACCCCAAAATGATAATGGTAAATCCAACTGGCTCATCATCGATCGAACCATGTCCAACAAAGTTCGATTACGCCATTCGGAGACCCTGTTTCTTTGAGGCATTCCGGGTGACGTGAGTTGTGGAACAATTCCGCAACTCTTAAGATGATTGCTAAACTCGTGACTCAAATATTGACCTCCGCGATCAGATCGCAAGGCCTTTATTTTCTTGCCACGTTGATTCTCTACCTCATTCTGAAACTCTTTGAACTTTTCAAAAGTTTCATACTTATGCTTCATCAAGTAGACATAGCCATATCTACTGAAACCATCAGTGAAAGTAATGAAGTAGTGATATCCTCCTCTGGTTGTCGTGCTCATTGGTCCACATACATCAGTATGTATGAGTTCCAACAAGTCTGTCGCTCTCTCGGGAAACCCCGTAAAAGGCGTCTTGGTCATTTTTCCAAGTAAACAAGCTTGACATGTCTCGTATGATTCAAAATCAAACAAAGTTAGAAGACCATCACCATGGAGCTTCTTCATGCGCTTTTCACTTATATGCCCCAAACGACAATGCCATAAATAGGTAGGACTCAAATCATTTGGCCGAAGCCTTTTAGCACTAACATTGTAAACACATGCATTATCAAGATTTAAAATAAATAACCCATTCACAATGGGAGCATCAGCCACAAACATAGCATTCTTAGAGATTACACAACCATTGTTTGTACTCGCGAATGAATAACCATCCCTCATCAAACATGAAGGTGATAAAATGTTTTGACCCATACTAGGAATGTAATAACAATTATTTAACTCCATAATAAATCCTGATGGAAGGTGAAGTTGCATGACGCCGACGAACAATGCAACAACCCTTGCTTTATTTCTGACGCGAAAATCCACTTCGCCTTTCTGCACTTCTCTAGTTCTTATTAGCCCTTGCATCGAATTGCAAATATGAGCAACCGATCTGGTATCAAATACCCAAGAGTTAACATAAGAATCTGCGAGAAAAATGTCCACAACATTTGCAACAAGCGTACCTGAGTAGGAAGTACTCCTACTTCCACCCTTCTTCAAAGAAGCCTAGTACTTGCTGCAGTTTCTCTTCCAGTGGCCATATTCATGACAAAAGAAACACTCAGTGTCTTCTGCAGGTCTAGCCTTTTGCTTGGGAGCAGGATTTGGCTTAGGGATCGTATCCTTAGCCTTGCCCTTCTTCTTCTGCCAAGAAGTGCCCTTTTTCTTGAAGCTAGGCTTGTCCTGCACAGCCATCACATGGCTATGCCCTGCACACTTCTTAATGTCACATTCTGCTGTTTTCAGCATCCCACATAATTCATTAAGGCCCCTCTCCACCCCATGCATATGGTAGTTCGAAATGAAATGCCCATAGCTAGATGGAAGAGATGCCAAAATGAAATCAGTGGCCAACTCTTGGCCTAATGGAAAACCAAGCTTTTCCAAAGTCTGACTGTAACCAACCATTTTGATCACATGGGGGCCTACAGCTGCTCCCTCTACCAGCCTGCATTCCACAAAGGACTTAGCGACATTGTACCTCTCAGTCCTAGCCTGAGTCTAGAACATGTCCTTAAGCGCAACGATCATATCGTACGCTTCCTGATCCTCAAACTGCTTTTGAAGATCAGGTTCCATGAATGCAAGCATAAGACAACTAACCTCAAGAGATTCATCACATGCTTTCTTGTAGGCATTCTTAAGGGCAACAGTTGCATTATCAGCAGGTTCATCCGGGATTGGGGTATCCAGAATAGTTTCCTTTTTCTCAGCCCTCAGAACAATTCTCAGGTTACGGACCCAGTCTGAATAGTTTGTTCCATTTAGTTTATCCTTTTCAAGAATCGAACGCAAAGCAAAAGGTGATGAATTGTTTGGTGCCATTGATCTACAACAAAAAAATATGCAAAATACTAAGCCATGTAACCATGAAAGAGTAAAACATGTTAAACAATTTAATATCATATACTCCCACTTAAATCAACATCCCTCTATTGATACTAAGTGATTCAAGATCCACAATTAACAAGTCGACTAGTGAGCTTTAGCATCACTGCTAGAAGACAAGGTAAATCGGTAAGCAACCTTTGCTAATCATATCACATATGACTCTTGTTGTTGGGTGACATCTCTATGTCAAAACTAGGTGCCCAACCTTTATGCCCCAAGGTCCTTAACTGTTAAGATGACCTTGTTAAGCTCACCAACCCTTATGTATGTAGGTATGCGATACAAACCCATCCAGCCAAGGAAAACTGCGGCACCCTAATTTCATAGACCCACCAACGATTGTACAGGGAATAGGATGGTGCAAGGTTTGGTTGGGAGGGCATGGTTTAACTTAAACTTTGTGAGGGATCATTCTACTTCTATCATCTAAGCATGTATAGTAGTAAAACGTGTAAGAATAGCATTCACATAGATGTGATACAGTATGGCCCATTTTTCTCATGGTGATCTCCATCGCCATAGAACCTATCCACCATGATGATCTCCATCTTCATGCTCTATGCGAGCCATCCTCCAAGTGATGAGTTTTCCAAGAACTAATACAACCTATTACTCCAAACAACTAGTAATCAAAATTACATGGTATTGGGATCATCACAAGTTGTCATGCGGGCCATTACAATAATTGACAACACATATGGCTCCTGCCGTGTTGCCCTACTCACGACACGCAGGTCATGAAAAATACATACATGCATCACATACATTTTTAGGCTATATTGATCACATACATCCTGCAAAAACAAGTTGTGCATAGAATCGCATTCTACCAGATCATGTGAAATCGTAGCACCTATGAACCTTAACATGATACAAAAGGGGCTACGACTAAGGGGGGTCTAGGGGGTCTCCCCCTGCAGGGTTCAAAGGGGAAGCGCCCCTCGCGGTATCATGTGAAAAATGAGAGATCAAATTTGTACAATTTTCTTTAAGGATTTTGATCGGCAAATCAAATTTACCATAAACCGACCATAGTTCCGATTCGACCAAACTCCTTTGATCACAGTACGTCGATTCAGATCTAATTCCCGATTCGATCAATCATATTGATCTTCGCGTGATTCAAAAGGATTTATGTGTCACTGTCTACCCCGATGGCGAAAACCGACCGGTAGGGGTAAGTCATTCGACGACCTTAGAATCACGATCACAGAAAGTAAGATCATAGATCAATCCAGAACCACCGCCATACAAACGATCACATCATTCATATCACTCTACATATCACCATATACAAAATACCCGAACCTATGACTGAACAGCATCGGCTCTGATACCATTGAAGGGGAACGGGTAGGATACACTAGCGTAAAATTAAAAATTTCTACCGCGCCAACCAAGAGTAATGTGGTCATAGATCATGGGATTACCACTAGACACGCAGTTGCAGAACTCGATGAAGCACGTCGGGGCAGTGTAGATGTTCTACGTCTTCTCCTTGCCCTCGTCCCACGAGCAGCTCCCCTTTGTGCGGCTCATCCAAGTGCTACAGATGCAGCACCTCCGAGGTATCCACACGTCCGGAGTGGAAGCCGTCACACGCCAGACTGCTAGGTCTGCAAGTGCAACACAGGCGAAAGAGGAGTGGTGGCTGGGTGGAATGCTCAACCCTATTCAGCTCGCCTCACTCTCTCTTATATAGGCACCCCTGGTGGGCTTCTACATTAGCAGCCCATTAGCAACCTAAGCCTGGTCTAATTCGGATCCAATCCTTATTAGGCTTCCAGCCCCTAAAGTGTGTGACCCTATAGGTTCATACACGTATAGACATGACATGAGTACACTTACTCTGTCAATAGTTGGTAGTGGCCTCTAGTAAGACGAGCCAACTCCTAAACGCATATAAAGATCGTTTGGACGAACCATCACAAGGTTGAGTACATGTCTTTCCCTTTGCCTCACGATATTTGGTCTAGCTCCAAGCTGACCTCTCTTTCTCGATACTGTGATTCGGGATCCCTTTACTAGGTTAACTCTTAACCATATGTAGCACGGCCATGCATTTCTGGATCCGATCACTCGAGGGGCCCAGAGATATCTCTCTCAAGTAGAGAGGGGCAAATCCCATCTTGATTGACCGATGCCTTGCAGCATGTATCAGGACAAACCCGAAAGCTACCTTTATAACTACCCGATTCACGGAGTAGTGTTTGATAGCCCCAAAGTAGGTCGATCCACATCTCAAGTACATGCACAATCTCATGTCTAAGGACAAACGCATTACGATGTGTAGAGAGAGCTGCAAGTATTATTGCTAGTCTCAAGTTGGGTCATTCCAACCCCATGTTCATAACATGTGTCCACATCATTGGTTTGACATCTCCATGTCGATGACTTGTGAAACATAGTCATCAACCAATCGATGTGCTAGTCTAATATTCACGTGTGTCCTCACATGAACTCCGACTAGGGACAATTATTAGATAACCATACAAGTAAAGAGTTTCACAAACAATTCACATAATTGCCAATCAATACAAGTTGCCTGGTATATGGATATTCAAGGAACATTATAAAAACTCATGGATACACATGAAATACAATCATCTCTATGATTGCCTCTAGGGCATATTTCCTTCAAACAACTAGAGTCATTGCATGTGTGTTCTTTTCACATACCACATATGGATCCACCAGTGTCATTGAAATATGTGTTCTTCTCATTAACCATAGCTGGAGTCATTGCATGTGTGTTCTCTTCAGAGACCACACATGGATCCACCAGTGTCATTGCATGTGTGTTCTTTTTACTAACGACAACCAGAGTCATTGCATGTGTGTTCTTTTCACAATCCACCTATGGATCCACTAGTGTCATTGCATGTGTGCTCTTTTTACTAACAACAGCTAGAGTCATTGCATGTGTGTTCTCTTCAGAGACCACACATGGATCCACCATTGTCATTGCATGTGTGTTATTTTTACTGTCAACAAGTGGAGTCATTTCATGATTATTCTTTTCACATACCACATATGGATCCACCAGAGTCATTGCATGTGTGTTCTTTTCACAATCCACCTATGGATCCACCAGTGTCATTGCATGCGTGCTCTTTTTAGTAACAATAGCGAGAGTCATTGCATGTGTGTAATCTTTTGAGACCACACATGGATCCACAAGTGTCATTGCGTGTGTGTTCTTTTCAATAACAACAACTGGAGTCATTTCATGACTATTCTTTTCACATACCACATATGGATCCACCAGTGTCATTTAAATGTGTGTTCTTCTCATTAACCACAGCTAGAGTTATTGCATGTGTGTTCTCTTCAAAGACCACACATGGATCCACCAGTGTCATTGCATGTGTGTTCTTTTTACTAACAACAACCGGAGTCATTGCATGTGTGTTCTTTTCACATACCACATATGGATCCACTAGTGTCATTGAAATGTGTGTTCTCTTCAGAGACCACACATGGATCCACCAGTGTCATTGCATGTGTGCTATTTTTACTAACAACAACCAGAGTCATTGCATATGTGTTCTTTTTACTAACAACAACTAGAGTCATTGCATGTGTGTTCTCTTTAGAGACCACACATGGATCCACCAGTGTCATTGCATGTGTGTTCTTTTTACTAACAACAACTGGAGTCATTGCATGTGTTTTTTTTTCACATACCACATATGGATCCACCAGTGTCATTGCATGTGTGTTCTTTTTACTAACAACAACTGGAGTCATTTCATGACTATTATTTTCACATACCACATATGGATCCACCGGTGTTATTGAAATGTGTGTGCTCTTTAGAGACCACACATGGATCCACCACTACTAGGAAAACGATTATAGGTAGATTTTAATTCTGTGGCATATATATATGAAAAATGCTCCACTAAAATTAATTCTGTGGCGCATATAGCAAATGCTCCATAGAATTCCTGCAATTCTATGGCGCATATAGCTATATGTGCCAAGAAAGTGAGAATTCTGTGGCGCATATAGCCATATGCGCCACAGAATTCCTGTGGGCCCATGTGGGCCTGACCCCAGCACATGGGCAGGCCAGAATTCTATGGCGCATGGAGCTATATGCGCCACTGAATTTTGACATTCTGTGGAGCATTAGCCATATGCGCCATAGAATGTGCGAAACAGATCTAAAAAAGGTGGCAACCACCCTTTCCCTTCTTCCCACCACCTCCAACTAGCTCGTCCCCCTCCTCCCTCCCACTCCATTTTGCTCATACTCACCTCAATTGTTGATATCTAGACCTACTTTGGTTCATGTACTTGTGAGGGGAAGCTACTCCTACTTGTAAAGGTAGTAAACCACTCATACTTTCCTCCTCCACATCCCACACCCCCTCTTGCTACACTATGCATATGGGGTTGGTGTAGATTTGGTTTGTAGATTTGTGAGGTGTGTGCATGGGTACTTGTGTGATGCATGTTTTGTGTGGCCGGCGGGCCTCAGCGCGGTGTGTATGGATGTTTTGTAGGTGAAGATGGTCCATGGTGTGTGATGTAGACGATGTTCCTTCGCTTTGTGTTGTGCTTGAATACATGTTTGCTTGTGGAGGGAGCTTGTGTTGTGCTTGAATGCATGTTGCCGGTGCCGGGTGCATGGAGGTTTGCCGAAATGTTGATTCATGTCCATTTCGGCAAATTTCTGCACTAGCCATACGTCCTATTTTTAGGATAGGTCATGCTGAAATTTCCCGGCGATCATGCATGCATGTATGTGTGTGCATGATACGTCCAAAACGTATCTACTTTCCCGAACACTTTTGCTATTGTTTCTCCTCTAAAATTGTGTGATTTGGATGAAACTAACGCGGACTGACGCTGTTTTCAGCAGAATTGCCTTGGTGTCTACTTTTTGTGCAGAAAATCAACTATCAGGAAAAATCCCGGAAAATATGCCAAAAATCCTATTTCACCCGAAGACTCCAGGAGCCAGAATACGAGACAGAGAAGAGCCGGTGGCCACACCACACTGGTGGCGCTGAGCCAGTGCGCCAGGGGTGGTGTGGGCCCTCCAGCACCCCTCGATCTCCCTCTTGCCTATAAGAAGCCTTGACCTAAAAACTTGGGGTTTGACGTTTTCCGAAAGAGTTCCGCTCGCCACCACCAGATTCCACGAAATAGCACCGAAACTCGTTCGGCACCACGGATGGGGAATTGGAGGAGATCATCGCCATCATCATCACCATCGCTTCTCCATCGACCATCCATGTTTCCCCCATCTATGAGTGAGTAATCCCCCGCTATAGGGTATGGGGGTGGTAGGGATTGGATGAGATCGTTCATGTAATGGCATCACATTGTTAGGGCATGGTGACTAGTATCTTTTATTAGTGCTTTATGACTTTCTTGTGACTTGTTATGCTTAATGCTTGTCACTCTGGCCTGAGTGCCATGATTTCAGATCTGAACATGTTATTGATTCATTATGATAGTATTGTTTATGGTCTTACCTGCAAGTTGTATACACACGTTGTTGTCCGGAACCAATGGCCCCGAAGTGACAGAAATCGGGATAACCGGAGGGAATGGCTTTGATGTGAGGATCACATGTGTTCATGGAGTGTTAATGCTTTGCTCCGGTGCTCTATTAAAAGGAGCACCTTAATTGCCAGTAGTTCCCTTGAGGCCCCGCTTCAAATGGGCTGGCAGGATAAAAGATGTTGTGCAAGTTCTCATTGCGAGCACGTATGACTATATATGGAACACATGCCTAGGATTATCTAGTACTTGGATGCTTTATCTTATTTATCTGCAATTGCCCTATGTTTTGTTTGCTATGTGAATTGTCTTGTCCATGCAACGCCCGTCCATCCATCCCTATGCCTACCACACTCGAATCCTACTGTTTACTGCTATTGTCACTATTGTCTTTACTTTACTGCTGCTGCTACTTTGCTATTCCTACTTCAAAACGATTGCTACTGATAAACTGCTATGAGCAAGATTGTTTCCAGGTGCATCTGAATTGACAACTCAGTTGTTAAGGCTTATAAATATTCTTTGGCTCCCCTTGTGTCGAATCAATAAATTGGGTTTCACTTCCCTCGAAAATACTGCGATACACCCCTATACTTGTGGGTCATCAGCGCATCGTGTGTGTGTATGGTTCTAACATACTCTCTTTAATTTGGTCTATGTTCGCGCACAGGCGACCATGGTCATCCATATGAGCGAACGTTGGGTGGTTAGATACAAGGCTGACGCGGTAGCCGACATGGTTCGAAACAACATGACCAAGATAAGATGTTCGTGCCGAACGTGAAAACACCGGAAGTGGATCAACCCTGATTCCGGAAAACTGGAGTCGCACCTGTTCACGCGCGGTTTCATGCCTGGCTTCTTAGTGAATGAGGAGCCGCCAGTAGATGGCGGTGGCCATGATGAAGAAGAGGCCGGGGGCGGGGGAGAAGACGAAGGGTCTCCTGGACATGGTCATCATGACAAAGGAGATGCCGACAAACATGATCATCATGAAGAAGGAGATGCCGGCAGACATGGTCATCATGAAGGAGACGATGCCGGAGCAGATGGTGGTGGTGGCGGCGGAGAAGACGGGAGCACGGACACGCTGCTAACTTTGGCCTTGCGGGACCCTCATCTTCAAGAAATACTCCTCAAGCAGACGGCCAACACGAGAGCTGCAGCCAGAGAGAAAGCCAAGCTGGCATAGATGGAGGTAGACGGGAGGACTCCATTGTATCCTGGGTGCCGGCCCGAGGATACATGCTTGAGTGTAACGCTGAAGGCTCTGGAGATGAAGGCGGAGCACAAATGGACCGACACTAGCTTCAACGCTCACATGAAATTCTGGCATGCTCGTCTTCCCAAGGACAACACATTGCCAACAAGTATCAAGGATGCGAGGAAAGTAGTTTGCTCACTAGACCTACCATACGTGAAGTACCACGCATGCATCAACGACTGCGCACTTTACCGGAACGAGTACAAGGATAGAACCACATGTCTGGTGTGCGGCCAGGGACAGTACAAGAGAGGGAACAAGAAAGTTCCCCGAAAAGTGGTGTGGTACTTTCCTATCACTTCCCGTCTGCAGCGGTATTTCATAGACTCTAAGGAAGCAGAGTTGATGCAATGGCACGTGAAGAGGGAGAAGCTGGAAGATGATCCGGAGAAGGGCAAGATCCTGACACACCCCACAGACGCTAGCTAGTGGAATGCACTGGACATCGAATTCCAAGATGAGTTCGGGCTCAATCCAAGGAACATTAGGCTAGGCATGAGCACCGACGGACTCAATCCCTTTGGCAACCTGAGTAGCACTCACAACACCTGGCCCGTGTTTGTATGGTCGTACAACCTCCCCCCTGGTTGTGCACGAAGAAGCGGTATGTACACATGAGTATCCTTATCCAGGGGCAAAACAACCGGGTGTCGACATGCATCTGTATCTCGGGCTCCTGAAAGAGGAGTTAGCGACGCTGTGGGAGACGCTGGCACATACGTGGGATGCCTACACTGGAGATTATTTCGACCTGAGAGCTGTGTTGCTCATGACGGTGCAGGACTATCCTGGTTACGGATATGTAGCGTGTCAGGTGAACCATGGATTCTGTGCATGTGTCAGGTGCATAGATAAGACACCGCATCTGCAGCTACCGAGGGATCTTGGGTCTTCGAAAACCGTGTTCCAAAGGACTCGAATGTGTCTCCGCAAGGATCACCCATGGAGAAAACGCGAAGACTTGTTCAATGGCAAAGACGAGCTCGATAATGCCCCACGTCGACCGTTGAGCGGCGAAGAAATCAAGGAGCTTCTGGACAATTGGGAAGAGTGCCCTGTGCCAGGAAAGAAGCGGCCGAGGGAACAACCATCACTGCTGCATGGAGTATGGAAGGCGAGGTCTGTTTTCTAGGACCTTCCTTACTGGAAGGTGTTGGAGATATGCCCAAGAGGCAATAATAAAAGTGGTTATTATTATATCTTTGTGTTTATGATGAATGTTTACATCCCATGCTATAATTGTATTATAAGGAAACACTGATACATGTGTGTTTTGTAAACATAAAAGAGTCCCTAGTAAGCCTCTTGTGGAACTAGCTTGTTGATTAAATGATGATCATGGTTTCCTGATCATGGACATTGGATGTCATTAATAACAAGGTTATATCATTAGGAGAATGATGTGATGGACACACACCCATAGTAAGCGTAGCATAAGATCAAGTCATTAAGTTCGTATTGCTATAAGCTTTCAAATGCATAGTAACCTAATCCTTCGACCATGAGTTAATCACCATCACCGGATGGGTACTTTGATGACATCAAACACCGCTTCGTAACTGGGTGGTTATAAAGGTGTCCTTGGGTATTCTGAAAGTATGTGTTGAAGCACATGGACCAAGATTGGGATTTGTCCATCCCTATGACGGATAGATATGCTCTAGGCCCTCTCGGTGGAATGTCATCTAGTTAGCTTGCAAGCATGTGACTAGGTCACAAGGGATGACATAACATGGAACGAGTAAAGAGTACTTACCAGTAACGAGGTAGAACTAGGTATGGAGATACCGATGATCAAACCTCGGATAAGTAGAATATCGCGTGACAAAGGGAATTGGTTTCGTATGTTAATGGTTCTATCGATCACGAAGTCATCGTTGAGTATGTGGGAGCCGTTATGGATCTCCAGATCCCGCTGATGGTTATTGATCGGAGAGGTGTCTTCATCATGTCTGCATATTCATGAACCGTAGGGTGACACACTTAAGGTTCGAAGTTGTTTTAAGTAGATATGGAATATGCGTTGGAGACCAAATGTTGTTCGGAGTCTCGGATTGGATCCGGGACATCACGATGAGATCTGGAATTGTCCGGAGAATAAGATTCATATATTGGGGATCATTTTCTAAGTTAGGAAATGTTCCGGAGTATTTGTATGGGGATTCTAGAAGGTTTCGGAATGTTCCGGAAGGTTCTAGAAGATTTCTTGGAGTTTGCTTGAAAACCAAAAAAGGATCGAGGAATCCTTGTGGGGCAAGCAAGGATTCGTGGGGGAGTAGGACTCTCCCCCCACCTCCTTGATCCGCCGGCTAAGGGAGAGGGGAGTCCTACAAGGACTCCACCTCCCCATGGCGCCTCCCTCCTTTAAATAGAGGGGTGGAGGTGCCACCCCTTGCCCCCTCCACTTCAAGCCCTAGCCGCCGCCTCTCTCCTCCTCCTTCCCTCTGCTCAGGCTTAGGCGAAGCCCTGCAGAATTCTCTACTCCACCACCACCACCACACTGTCGTGCTGCTGGGATTCCGTGGAGAAGATCTACTACCTCCGCTGCTCGCTGGAACGGGGAGAGGAAGGTTCCGCCGACCGCACGTGTGACCAATCGCGAAGCGCCGCTGTAACGCTGCGGAAGGATCGTCCACACGATCTTGAGATCGGCAAGTGATCGACTACATCAACCCCGAGATCTAATCTCGTAACGCTTTCGGATCTACGAGGGTTAGTACAGATCTATCTCGTTGCACATGTCTAATAGATTAGATCTTGGCTTTTATCTAGATTAGATCTAGGTTTTGTTCATTCTTGCAGTAGAATTTTTTTGTTTTCCATGTTACGAACCGATTAGTGGTATCAGAGCCAGGTTTATGTGTAGATCTGTTGCACGAGTAGAACACAATGGTTTTGTGGGCGTTGGTGCTCGTGCCGTCTTTTGCTTTGTGTACTTTGCATCTTGCGGTATGGTGGGATGAAGCGGCTCAGGCTAACCTTACATGTCATCGCACATGAGACTTGCTCCATGCTTGACGTGTAACTTGCTTTGCACAAGTGGCTTTGCGGGTGTCTGTCTCTCCCATCATAGTATAGATCCAATCTACACTTTGCACTTGATAGCACTTGTATCAACGTTGTGGTTCAGTTTCGTAGGTAAGATCCGTTCTTATTCGAAAGCCCCAAACCACGTAAAACATGCAAATAAAATTAGAGGCGTCTAACTTGTTTTTGCAGGGGTTTTGTGATGTGATATGGCCATCATGTGATTGTGATTATATTTGATGTATGCAATGATCCTTGTTGTAATATGGCAACCGGCAGGAGCCTAATGGTTGTCTTTAATTCTGTTAAGACCTACGTGTCTATTCATCTTGTAATAGCTTTATTCCAAGTAGTTATAATAGTTGCTGGTGATGATGGACAACCATGAAGCGGCGCCACTGACCTTGACGCAATGCTGGTGATGATGGAGATCATGTCCGTGCTTTGGAGATGGAGATCAAAGGCATAAGAAGAAAGGGCCATATCATATCACACTAATTATGGATTGCCTGTGATGTTAATCCTTTATGCATCTTGTATTGCTTAGATCGCGACGGTAGCATTATAAGATGATCCTTCTCACTAAATTTCAAGTAATAAAGTGTTCGTCCTTAGTTGGCACCATTGCTAAGACTCGTCGTCTCGAAGCATCTCGTGATGATCGGATGTGATAGATTCTACGTGTGCATACAACGGGTGCAAGCTAGATTTGCACATGCGGAAACTAAGGTTAATCTTGACGAGCCTAGCATGTACAGACATGGTCTTGGAACACGGAATACCGAAAGGTAGAGCATGAATCATATAAGTGATATGATGAACATGAAGATTGTTCGCCGATGAAACTACATCTTCTCTCGTGAAGATCGGACTTGGTGTAGTGGACTTGGTTCGTGTAATCACTAAGACAATGTGAGGGATGTTGTTTTGAGTGGGAGTTCACCTAGTTAATTTAAGAATTAAAATTGAACTCAATTTATCATAAAACTTAGTCTAAACTACTTGCAAATTTGTTGTACATTATGGCCAACCTCTCCATCAATTTCAATGCGTTCCTAGAGAAAGAAAAGCTTAAGAACAATGGAAGCAACTTCACGGCCTGGCTCCGTGGTCTGAAGATTGTCCTCAGGGCTGGTCAGATGACCTATGTGCTCGAAGCACCGCTAGGTGACCCACCTGCAGATGATGCCACCGATGACGAAAGAATGTTTACGCCCACTCGAAAAATCATTACTCCACGACAGTGTGCCATCCTGTACGGTTTAGAAACGGAGCTCCAGAAGCGTTTTGAGCACCACGATCCATTCGAGATCATTAAGGAGCTCAAGCTCATTTTTGAGACTCACGCGGCCGTGGAGAGCTATGAGGCCTCCAAAAAGTTCTTTACCTGCAAGATGGAAGAGGGAAGCTCCGTTAGCGAGCACGTGCTCACCATGTCTAGGCACGCAAACAAGCTCCAAGAGTTGGGGATAACGATTCCTAATGAGTTAGGGATTCACCGTGTCCTCCAATCACTGCCACCGAGTTATAAGAACTTTGTGATGAACTACAATATGCACTGCATGAACAAGACGTTGCCTGAACTATCGTCCATGCTGAAAACTGCTGAAGTGGAGATCAAGAAGGAGCACCAAGTGTTGATGGTCAATAAGACCACCAATTTCAAGAAACAGGGCAAGCCTAAGAAAAAGGGCAACTTCAAGAAGGACGGCAAGAAAGCTGCCGCACCTGCTAAGAAGCCCAAGGCTGGTCCTAAGCCTGAAAATGAATGCTTCTACTGCAAGGGTGCTGGTCACTGGAAGCGTAACTGCCCCAAGTACCTGGCAGATCTGAAGAACGGCAACATCAAGAAGAAAGGTATATTCGATATACATGTTATTGATGTGTATCTTACTAGTAGTCGTAGTGCACGGGTATTTGATATCGTTCGGTTGCTCATATTTGTAACTCAAATAGGAGCATGGAATAAACGAAGACTGGCGAGAGACGAGGTGACGATGCGCGTTGGAAATGGCTCCAAGGTTGATGTGATCACCGTCGGCACGCTCCCTCTACATCTACCTTCGGGATTAGTTTTAAATTTGAATAATTGTTATTTGGTGCCTGCGTTAAGCATGAACATTATATCTGGATCTTGTTTATTGCGAGACGGTTACTCTTTTAAGTCTGAGAATAAAGGTTGTTCGATTTATATGAGTAATATATTTTATGGTAATGCACCTGAGATAAATGGTTTATTCTTATTGAATCTCGATAGTAGTGATACACATGTTCACAACATAGATTCTAAACGAATAAAATTGAATGATAATTCTACATACATGTGGCAATCGCTGCCTTGGTCACATTGGAGTGAAGCGTATGAAGAAACTCCATTCTGATGGACTTCTTGAATCACTTGATTTTGAATCACTTGAAAGATGCGAAGCATGTCTAATGGGAAAAATGACTAAGACTCCATTCTCTGGGATAATGGAGCGAGCTACAGACTTATTGGAAGTAATACATACCGATGTGTGCAGTCCAATGAGTGTAGCATCGCATGGTGGATATCGTTATGTTCTCACTTTCACGGATGACTTAAGTAGATATGGGTATGTCTACTTTATGAAACATAAGTCCAAAACTTTCGAGAAGTTTAAGGAATTTCAAAGTGAAGTGGAAAATCATCGTAACAAGAAGATTAAGTTTCTGTGTTCTGACCATGGAGGTGAATATCTGAGTTATGAGTTTGGCATGCATTTAAAGAAATGTGGAATACTTTCGCAGTTGACACCGCCGGGAACACCACAGCGTAATGGTGTGTCCGAACATCGTAATCGAACTCTCTTAGATATGGTTCGGTCTATGATGTCTCTTACAGATTTACCACTATCGTTTTGGGGCTATGCATTAGAGACAGCCGCATTCACTTTAAATAGGGCACCATCTAAATCCGCTGAAATGACACCGCATTTAATTGTGGTTTGGTAAGAAACCTAAGTTGTCGTTCCTTAAAGTTTGGGGTTGGGCGTATGTAAAGAAGTTACAACCTGATAAGCTTGAACCCAAAGCGGAGAAATGCGTCTTCATAGGATACCCTAAAGAAACAATTGGGTATACCTTCTATCATAGATCCAAGGCAAAGTTTTCGCTGTTAAGAATGGATCCTTTCTTGAGAAGGAGTTTCTCTCAAGGAAGTGACTGGAAGGAAAGTAGAACTCGACGAGGTTATTGAACCTTCTCTCGAGTTGAGAGTAGCAAGACCGAAGATGTTTTTGTGCCGCCGCACCAATTGGAGAGGAAGCTAATGATGGAGATCATGAAACTTTGAACGGTTATTGCTGAACCTCGCAGTCAACGAGGGTTCGTACCACTCTGATTGGTATGACTCGCTTTGAACGTCATGTTGGTGGACAACACCGATGACCATGCGATGTATGAAGAAGCTATGGTGAGCCTAGATTCTACAAATGGCTAGAAGCCATGAAATCCGAGATGGGATCCATGTACGAAAACCAAGTGTGGACTTTGGTGGACTTACCGGATGGCCAAGGCTGTCGAGAACAAATGGATTTTCAAAAGAAAACAGATGTTGATGGTAATGTTACCATCTATAAAGCTCGACTTGTCGCGAAAGGGTTCACAAATTCAAGGAGTTGACTACGATGAGACTTTCTCACCAAAGAGAAGCTAAAGTCCGTGAGGATTTTGTTAGCAATTGCTGCATATTTCGATTATGAAATTTGGCGATGGATGTCAAAAGCGTTCCTTAATGGTGACATTGAGGAAGAGTTGTATATGGTACAACCCAAGGGTTTTGTCGATCCTAGTGATGTCGACAAGGTATGCAAACTTCAGCTCCATTTATGGATGAAGCAAGCATCCCGGAGTTGGAATCAACGTTTTGATAAAGTAATCAAAAACTTTGGATTTGTACAAACTTATGGAGAAGCTTGTATTTACAAGAAAGTGAGTGGGAGCTCTGTAGCATTCCTAGTACTATATGTAGATGACATATTGTTGATTGGGAATGATATAGAACTTCTTAATAGCGTCAAAACCTATTTGAATAATAGTTTTTCAATGAAGGATCTTGGCGAAGCGGCATATATTCTAGGCATCAAGATTTATAGAGATAGATCAAGACGCCTAATAGCGCTTTCACAAAGTACATACTTAGACAAAGTTCTAAAGAAGTTTAGAATGGAAGAGAGCAAGAAAGGGTTCGTGCCCATGTTGTCAGGTAAGACCTTGAGTAAGACTCAAAGTCCGGCTACGGCAGAAGATAGAGAAAATATGAATAATATTCCCTATGCCTCGGACATAGGTTCTATCATGTATGCCATGCTTTGTACAAGACCGGATATAGCACATGTTGTTAGTTTGAATAGCAGATATCAAAGTGATCCTGGAATGGAACACTGGACAGCGGTCAAGAATATCCTAAAGTACCTGAATAGGACTAAGGATATGGTTCTTTCTTATGGAGGTGATGAACAGCTTGTTGTAAATGGTTACACTGATGCTAGTTGGAACACCGATCCAGATGACTCGTAGTCATAGTCTGGATACGTATTTATTTTGAATGGTGTTGCAGTGAGCTGGAGGAGTGCCAAGCAAAGCGTTGTGGCGAAATCTTCAACTGAATCGGAATACATAGCTCCTTCGGAGGCTGCACAAGAAGCCATATGGATGAAGGAGTTCATTACTGAACTTGGCGTGGTTCCCAGTGCGTTGGACCCGATGGCCATCTACTGTGACAACATAGGTGCCATAGCTAATGCACAGGAGCCAAGGTCACATAGCAAGCTGAAGCACATAAAGCTACATTTCCATGCTATTCGCGAGTATGTCCGAGATGGTGACATAAAGATTTGCAAAGTACACACTGATCTGAATGTGGCAGATCCGTTGACTAAACCTCTCCCTAGAGCAAAGCATGACCAACACCAGAACGCCATGGGTGTTAGGTATATTACCATGTAATCTAGATTATTGACTCTAGTGCAAGTGGGAGACTGTTGGAGATATGCCCAAGAGGCAATAATAAAAGTGGTTATTATTATATCTTTGTGTTTATGATGAATGTTTACATCCCATGCTATAATTGTATTATAAGGAAACACTGATACATGTGTGTTTTGTAAACATAAAAGAGTCCCTAGTAAGCCTCCTGTGGAACTGCATAGTAACCTAATCCTTCGACCATGAGGTTATGTTAGTCACCATCACCGGATGGGTACTTTGATGACATCAAACACTGCTTCGTAACTAGGTGGTTACAAAGGTGTCATTGGGTATTCTGAAAGTATGTGTTGAAGCGCATGGACCAAGATTGGGATTTGTCCATCCATATGACGGATAGATATGATCTGGGCCCTCTCGGTGGAATGTCATCTAGTTAGCTTGCAAGCATGTGACTAGGTCACAAGGGATGACATAACATGGAACGAGTAAAGATTACTTATCAGTAACGAGGTAGAACTAGGTATGGAGATACCGACGATTAAACCTCGGATAAGTAGAATATCGCGTGACAAAGGGAATTGGTTTCAGATGTTCTCGGTTCTATCGATCACGAAGTCATCGTTGAGTATGTGGGAGCCGTTATGGATCTCCAGATCCCGCTGATGGTTATTGATCGGAGAGGTGTCTTCATCATGTCTGCATATTCACGAACCGTAGGGTGACACACTTAAGGTTCGAAGTTGTTTTAAGTAGATATGGAATATGCGTTGGAGACCGAATGTTGTTCGGAGTCTCGGATTGGATCCGGGACATCACGAGGAGATCCGGAATTATCCGGAGAATAAGATTCATATATTGGGGATCATTTTCTAAGTTAGGAAATGTTCCGGAGTATTTGTATGGGGATTCTAGAAGGTTTCGGAATGTTCCGGAAGGTTCTAGAAGATTTCTTGGAGTTTGCTTGAAAACCAAGAAAGGATCGAGGAATCCTTGTGGGGCAAGACAAGGATTCGTGGGGGAGTAGGACTCTCCCCCCACCTCCTTGATCCACCGGCCAAGGGAGAGGGGAGTCCTACAAGGACTCCACCTCCCCATGGCGCCTCCCTCCTTTAAATAGAGGGGTGGAGGCGCCACCCCTTGCCCCCTCCACTTCAAGCCCTAGCCGCCGCCTCTCTCCTCCTCCTTCCCTCTGCTCAGGCTTAGGCGAAGCCCTGCAGAATTCTCTACTCCACCACCACCACCACACCGTCGTGCTGCTGGGATTCCGTGGAGAAGATCTACTACCTCCGCTCACCGAACGGGAGAGGAAGGTCCGCTTCGACCCGACGCATGTGACCGATCATGAAGCGCTGCCAGAATGCGGCACCGGAATGATCGTCCACATGATCTTGAGATCGGCAAGTGATCGACTACATCAACCCCGAGATCTAATCTCGTAACGCTTTCGGATCTACGAGGGTTAGTACAGATCTATCTCGTTGCGCATGTCTAATAGATTAGATCTTGGCTTTTATCTAGATTAGATCTGGGTTTTGTTCGTTCTTGCGGTAGAAATTTTTTGTTTTCCATGCTACGAACCCATCAGAAGGTCCTCCACACGCCCCATAGCCTCGATATGATGCACATCACGAAGAACATTACCAAGAGCCTGCTCGGCACTCTGATGAACATGCCGGATTGGACCAAGGATGGGCCGAAATCAAGAAGCGACCTAAAATTGCTTGGCATTAAGAAGGAACTTCAGTACCCTGATAGTGACGATGCCGACGATGACGATGAACAGACAGAAGGGACCCAGGGCCGCCACAAAAGGGCTAAGAAGAATGAGGTGGTGCTTAAAGCTGCATCCTTCACTCTAAGCGAGGAGGAGGAGCTCGAGAGGTTTTTCTATTGCCTCCTAGGAGTAAAGGTTCCCCACGGCTACTTTGGGAAGATAAGCAGATATCTGAATGTAGCGAAGAAGAGGTTCAGCGGGATGAAGTCTCACGACTGTCACATGCTAATGACGCAGATACTCTGTGGCACCCCGCTAAAACCACTACTAGCAAATCGCTTGTTATTTTATTTTTGTTGCATCATCTTTAGCATGCTCATGTTCATCATGCCACCTTGCATGGATCATGTTCCGAAATGTTGCATTGTTATGTTGCATTGCATTGCATTGCACTTGTTGGAATCTTGCTTGTGTGTCTTGATATCACATTATTCTCTTCCTCTTTTAAAACCTCTCTGTTTGGTTTTCTACAAAGTTGGGATCCAAGTATAGGGTCCACTATTTGTAAATGTATTTGTTCTTTTTCTAAAACCCTAAATCTCAAATACTTGTAAAATGCCCAAATGGATTTTATTTGTGGGCATCACCTTTCCTCTTTCTCTTTCCCCTCTCATCTCTCACTTGGTTAAACCCCTTTATCCAAATCTTGCAGAAGTTTCTAAAAGTCTTATTTTAGTGGCTTGTTTTACTCTGAAACAAAACAATCAACAAACAATCAAATAAAAATAAAAATAAAAAGAAATAAAACATGAGAGAGGGAGTTACTGCAGCTGACCCACAGTCATGCAGCCCACCAACTGGGCCAAGGCCACACCCAGTGATGGAGGTTCTCTTCATCCCGCGCCTTCCTCGTCTCAGACGGCAGCAAAGAATTCGGCGAGACACGTTGACCTGTTCTTGATGGGACGGCCGGGACAGCACCCCTCTGCCAATAAATTCCCTCCTAGCCTGCAAACCTATCTCTCCTCTAGCCTCTCCACACCAGCGCCGCCACTCTGCCCCTCTCGCTCGCTAGTTCGGCATGTGGTGCGCCTCCGTTCGATCGGGGAAGCACGCCCAGGAGCCTTGTTCCTGCTCATGACCGCCTACAACTCCAACGCACGGCTGCATCTCTGCTTCCCCATCCACTCCTCGAGCTGCTCGTCCTCAACTCAGAGTCCTCAACAACCCGCATCACGACACGAACCTCTCCGCCATCTTCTACCATGACCTCGTCTCTGTAACACCCTCGAATCAGCCCTATGCAAGTTTTAGTGCTTCCCGCCAAACCTGCATAGAAACGATTCAAGGACTCCCACCAGGCACTTGCGTGCGGGTGGAGAACGAAGTAATAACATTACACAATAGTCCACGATGGAACCCACAGAACATATATATACAACAACGACTCCATGAGTCAAGAATACAGATATGCTATACAAAGATCCAAATCACCTTGAAAACAATAGAGCGTCCGACTATGGACAAGATGCAAATGGGGCTAAGAGCCCTGAAGAATAACCAATGGCGTCCATAACCCTGCCTAGGCCAAGCCGGAAGGGTAACCCTGCTAACGACGTCGATCTCAAACATGCTAAAACAAAAGGGGTGCCGACAAAGGGCAAAGGAAAAAAAAGGGGAGCGTCAGTACTGAGGCCAGTACACGGCGAGGCTAGAATTCGGCGGCTCTCGCCTACATAGGTATGGTGGACTCAAGCGGCAGCGAAGCATGCACTATACAACCTATAGAGACTCGATATAACTGTCGGCTATTAGAGAGGGGTAAGAAAGACCTATTCGGGACCAACCTGATACTAACACCAATCATACCCATCCTGGTATTCCCCCTCGAAACCAAACGAGGAAGTCAAAACCGAGGAACTCACACGGTTGGTAGTTTTATTCATTCCATTATAGTTGAAACTCTTACTAATCAGATATAAATAGCATGAGTCATCCTGATAGCATAAGTAGTGGGCAGTTTTAGTTAACCATTCAGTTGTAGTTGCAGTACTTACTAGTCAGATACAATTAGCATGTGACATCCCAAACCCAGCAGTTGTTGGCACTTTTATTTCATTCCATTGGAGTTGCGATACTTACTAGGCAGGTATAACATGACACGGTACACCCCAGTTCCACCAGTTGTTGGCACTTTTGTTATCCATTCCATTGTAGTGAAGCTGATTACTAATCACATATTAAGTCAAATTTATAGCACTACTTTAGTTATGCTTGTCTATGATCGAGATACTGTGCTCCAAGTCGTCCATAATCGCGGACACGGCTTTCAGAAAGATTTACCTGAGGGTGCACAAATAGCAACACACACACGATCAACCTCGGAAAAACCAAATCAAAACCAGAGGCTTTCACGACAAAGCAATCGATTCATAAATCATTTGAGGGGTCATCCCACTAAGCTACTGCAAGTTGGTCGGCTCGAGCGGACCAGGGGTTTGTGGCGATGGTAAGCGACTAGGAACGAAAGTGTGGGCTTGTCGATACCGTGAAAAGCGTGGCATGATCCAAACAGTAAGACAGTGCTCCACGCACAATCGTAAATAAGCGAAAGCATGGCATAAGTACATGATAGTAATAAAGCCCCAAACTAGTTTGTGGCCCCAAGAAATAAGAAATGAATCAAGCTCTGGCAAAGGGGGATTCATAGAGTCTCCCGAATGTGGATAGTGCGAATAATGAAGGAACATGTATCAAGTACTCGGGGCCTACGGGACACAAGTGGACATAAAAAACCAAATAGCATATATTGCCCACCGGTGCCTCTTTCATTAGTTGTCCCAGCAATTTAATAGTTGTATTTAAAGTCATGATCAACTCCACCGTAAAGCATCTCCACCATTAAGTATAAGCCAAATTTCCGTCAACAGTAGAACGATAACGACATGAGCAAGCGACTATCGACTATCAACAACAGGCAATAGGATGTGTCCAAGGCAATATAAAGGCTGCAAAGGATATATCTAGTACGGAACACTAAAGCATCGATGACACAGGTAGCAATAGATCAATAGGAGGAAAAAAACTATAAATGCAAAATAGGTAGAAAGAGGGAGAATGCTCGCCTGGGAAACACTGCCGAAGGTTCGTATCCGGAGAACTTGTCGACACTCGCATCCACTCATCGGCCTAATCCGCGAAGAAGCAAACACTAGAAGAAACACCGGATGCAATATTTAATATTACGGTAGAAGATCTGGCATGATTATGATATGATGAAGATGCGGCATAATTAGGCAATATTAAGCGGAACCGGGGTCCCGACAATTAATTAATATGTTCAAGTTATTTAGAAACCCCGCAATTTAAATGTTGTCTTAACAGGGAAAATATGGCATTGGCTCGTACACAAATTTAAATGGAGCCAATATAAGACTATATTTGCCCGCATATGGTGTCCATGCTTAATTATGAGGTGAATCGACGAAATAACCCGGACCCACAAAATATGTATATAGGCATGAACAATTTAATTATGCAACAAGATAGATGTCCTGTTTGGATGCCTCATATTTTGATGATTGATTTTGATATATCATTTGTCCAATTCCAAATTACGAATTAAAAGATAAGATTTATTGTACGATGTACATTCGTTTGAAATTTTCAGAAAACAAGAATAAGAGACAGAAATAAAACATGAGAGAGGGAGTACCTGCAGCAGCCCACCAGTCGGCGCAGCCCACCAACTGGGCCAAGGCCACACCCAGCGATGGAGGTTCTCTTCATCCTGCGCCTTCCTCGTCTCTGTACGGCAGCAATCCGAGCGGAGCCACGTCGACCTGTTCTTGATGGGACGGCCGGGACAGCACCCCTCTGCCAATAAATTCCCTCCTAGCCTGCAAACCTATCTCTCCTCTAGCCTCTCCACACCAGCGCCGCCACTCTGCCCCTCTCGCTCGCTAGTTCGGCATGTGGTGTGCCTCCGTTCGATCAGGGAAGCACACCCAGGAGCCTTGTTCCTGCTCATGACCGCCTACTCCTCCAACGCACGGCCGCATCTCTGCTTCCCCATCCACTCCCCGAGCTGCTCGTCCTCGACTCAGAGTCCTCAGCAATCCGCATCACGGCACGAACCTCTCCGCCATCTTCTACCATGACCTCGTCTCTGTCAACAACCTCTCCTCCTCCACTTCTAATCAACCTGGCCACAGCTTCCTAGTAAGGCCCTCTTTTGTCTTCTTCAACCCCCTGCTGCAGCTGACCTGCAAGTTGTTGCCCGCATCTGACAGCACCTCGCCTTCCATGGTCGACGGCACCAGCTTGGCTTCGAATTCTGCGGGCTCCCAGCCCTGGCATCGCCCCCACCAGCGCAACACGTCGGCACGTACCTTCCCGGACCACTCCTGCGAGGCCCAACACCAGCGTGCCGCCGGCAGCGGCCAGGTTCTCCTTCGGCGCCGGTCTACAGTTTTCCGAGGCCACGTCTCCTTCGGCTCTTCAGCCTATCCTCTGCGTCCAAGAGCTTCCGGCGTGAGCTCCGTCCACCCCTGCATCCGTGGGCCTCCTCCAGAACCCCCGCACATCACCATGGTCAACACGGGAGACCAGTCGTTCTTTTGCAGGTGGACGCTGTCTCTTCTCGTCGATGGCAGTTCGGCCATGCAGAACCCATATCGATGCTGATTCAAGGAGAGCGTCCCCATATTTGTCATGCAGACACAATCAGCCTAGTGGTTTGTTCTCTGCTCCTCTACCAGGGTATCTGTGGTTAGAATCCCAGTTTAGGCAAAGCCTCATCCTTTTTGTTTTTCTTTGTCCCTCTGACAGTTAGGCTTCTTTCTTCAGCGACCCAGTAGCTGCAGTCCAGTCAGGCGCCTTCCTCTCTAGCTACATTCGTCTGTGTGAGCAACGTGCGTGTCTCTTATTCTTGTTTTCCGAAAATTTCAAACGAATGTACATCATACAATAAATCTTATCTTTTAATTCGGAATTGGACAAATGATATATCGAAATCGATCCAAAATATGAGGGATCCAAACATGTTGCATAATTAAATTGTTCATGCCTGCATACATATTTTGTGGGTCCGGGTTATTTCGTCGATTCACCTCATAATTAAGCATGGAGACCATATGCGGACAAATATAGTCTTATATTGGCTCCATTTAAATTTGTGTACGAGCCAATGCCATGTTTTGTCCTGTTAAGACAACATTTAAATTGCAGGGTTTCTAAATAACTTGAACCTATTAATTAATTGTCGGGACCCCGGTTCCGCTTAATATTGCCTAATTGCACCGCATCTGCATCATATCATAATCATGCCGGATCTTCTGTCGTAGTATTAAATATTGCATCTGGTGTTTCTTCTAGTGTTTGCTTCTTCGCGGATTAGGCCGATGAGAGTATGCGAGTGTCGACAAGTTCTCCGGATACGAACCTTCGGCAGTCTTTTCCAGGCGAGCATTCTCCCTCTTTCTACCTATTTTGTATTTATAGTTTTTTTCCTCCTATTGATCTATTGCTACCTGTGTCGTCGATGCTTTAGTGTTCTATACCAGATATATCCCTTGCAGCCTTTATATTGGCTTGGACACATCCTATTGCCTGTTGTTTGATAGATAGTCAGTCTTGCGAGTCGTAGTCGCTTGCTCATGTGCTGGTTCGCGTCATTATCGTTCCACCGTTGACGGAAAGTTGGCTTATACTTCATGGTGGAGATGCTTTACGGTGGAGTTGATCATGACTTTAAATACAACTATTAAATTGTTGGGACAACTAATGAAAGAGGCACCGGTGGGCAATATATGCTATTTGGTTTTTCATGTCCACTTGTGTCCCGTAGGCCCCGAGTACTTGATACCTGTTCCTTGATTATTCGTACTATCCACATCCGAGAGACTCTATGAATCCCCCTTAGCCAGAGCTTGATTCATTTCTTATTTCTTGGGGCCACAAACTAGTTTGGGGCTTTATTACTATCCTGTACTTATGCCATGCCTTACTGTTTTATTTACGATTGTGCGTGGAGCACCTGTACTGCTTTGGATCGTGCCATGTTTTTGCGGTATTGACAAGCCTAGTCACACTTTCGGGTTCCCAGTCATTTACAACCGTCGTCACAAACCCTAGGTCCGTTCCGGAGCCAGCCAACTTCGTTGCGGGTAGCTTAGTGGGGTGGCCCCCTGAAATGATTTATGAATCCTGTGATTGCTTTGTCGTGAAAGCCTTATTGGGTTTTGATTTGGTTTTTCCGAGGTTGATCGTGTGTGTGTTGCTATTTGTGCACCCCTGCAGGGTAAATCTTTCTGAAAGCCGTGTCCGCGGTTATGGACGACTTGGAGCACAGTATCTCGATCATAGACAAGCATAACTAAAGTAGTGTTATAAATTTGACTTAATATGTGATTAGTAATCAGCTTCACTAAAATGAAATGGATAACAAAAGTGCCAACAACTGGTGGAACTGGGGTGTATCGTGTCATGTTATACCTGCTTAGTACGTATCGCAACTCCAATGGAATGAAATAAAAGTGCCAACAACTGCTGGGTTTGGGATGTCACATGCTAATTGTATCTGACTAGTAAGTACTGCAACTACAACTAAATGGTTAACTCAAAGTGCCCACTACTTATGCTATCAGGATGACTCATGCTATTTATATCTGATTAGTAAGAGCTTCAACTATAATGGAATGAATAAAACTGCCAATCGTGTGAGTTCCTCGGTTTTGACTTCCTCGTTTGGTCTCGAGGGGGAATACCAGGATGGGTATGATTGGTGTTAGTATCAGGTTGGTCCCGAATAGGTCTTTCTTACCCCTCTCTAATAGCCGATAGTTATATTGAGTCTCTATAGGTTGTATAGTGCATGCTTCGCTGTCGCTTGAGTCCACCATACCTATGTAGGCGACAGCCGCTGAATTCTAGCCTCGCCGTGTACTGGCCTCAGTACTGACGCTCCCCTTTTTTTCCTTTGCCCTTTGTCGACACCCCTTTTGTTTTAGCAGGTTTGAGATCGACGTCGTTAGCAGGGTTACCCTTCCGGCTTGGCCTAGGCAGGGTTATGGACGCCATTGGTTATTCTTCAGGGCTCTTAGCCCCATTTGCATCTTGTCCATAGTCGGACGCTCTATCGTTTTCAAGGTGATTTGGATATTTGTATAGCATATCTGTATTCTTGACTCATGGAGTCGTTGTTCTATATATATGTTCTATGGGTTCCATCGTGGACTATTGTGTAATGGTATTACTTTGTTCTCTACCCGCACGCAAGTGCCTGGTTGGCGTCCTTGAATCGTTTCTATGCGGGTTTGGCGGGAAGCGCTAAAACTTGCATAGGGCCGATTCGAGGGTGTTAAATACTCCCCATTGCGATCTGAGGGATAATGGACGAGCACGTCCGTGAGACGCTGTTTGGCCTCTGCAACTTCTTCGATGTCATATCTAGGAAGTCTATCAGCGTGAAGCAGCTCGGCAAGCTACATGAAGAGATCGTCGAGATACTATGCGAGCTCGAGATTTACTTCCCTCCCGCGTTCTTCGACATCATGGGGCATCTGCTTGTCCATGTCGTGGATGACATCATCCATCTCGGGCCGGTGTTCCTGCACAACATGATGCCGTTCGAAAGGGTAAACGGTGTCATCAAAGGATTCGTTCGCAACAGGTCCCGTCTAGATGGAAGTATAGCCAAGGGCTTTCTGACCTACGAGTGCATCTCCTTCTGCCAGAACTACCTAAGCACCGAGAACCAGGATGTCGGTCTGCCCACCAGGAAGCACCTCGGGAGGCTCGCTGGATTTGGTCACCGCGAGGGCTACCGCGCACTCCACGTCGGCATCGAACTCGAACGCACCGACATTGATAGGGCAAACCGAGTCGCTCTACAACACATACAGTTGGTCGGCCCCTGGGTGGATGAGAACAAAACCTTAATCGGCGAAGCTTCGCCAACTGCAAGCCGAGGAAGAAGGGAGACGTAACCAGAGAGCACAACGCCAGCTTCATGGGGTGGTTCAAGAAAAGGCTACTGGAAAGTCCCATGTCGACGCCTTATACTAAAGATCAGAAACTCATATTCTCACTCTCACAGGGCCCGGGTGCAACGTTAGGACCTATCAGACGTACGACATCAACGGCTATAGATTCTACACCGAGGAGAAGGACAAGAATAGCGTATACCAAAACTCAGGAGTAACTATGCTATCATACGCCGATGACAAGACTGATGTCAAGGAAAGATTCTACGGAAGGATCGAGGAGATATGGGAACTCAACTACTGCGGAGTGACGGTGCCGATGTTTCGTGTCAGATGGGCCAAGAGCGTCGAAAAAGATGGCCGGTTTTTCACCACCATGGTTATACCCGATGCCAAATCGAAGAACGCCTCCACGAAAAATGAGCCATGGGTGCTCGCTAGCCAAGTTGACCAATGCTTCTTCATTCTGCCGGCAAAGCCAAGACGTGTTGTCGTGAGGAGGGGCAAGAGGAGCATCATCGGAATGGAAGGACCCGCCAACAAGCAAGACATCGACAAGAACGGCGATCCCAAGATCGAAGAGGAATTCGACAAGTACTTCGACAAGCCTACTACTTATGCTAAAGCAAGAAGGAAGACCACCATACCGGCTAAAGGTTGCCCGTACACGAGAAGAAATCTCAAGGTGGCTGGCCTAAAGTATTCTACCGCGAAGAAGAAGGGCAAGGAAGTTGTTGTGAAGAGACACTAGCTACCTCGGAGCCGACTTAGCGGTTTTTGACGCCTTTTTTGTACTAATTAATGCACATGTGTGCTCGCGCGTCTACATATATGTATTACTTTGACAAACTAATGTATGCGGATAATATTGAGGCAAATATATTAAGGCAAATATATTAATTCTTATTTTTAATAAGCAAATATATTAGTTCTTGCTTTTAATATATTATTACCATCCATAAAATATTTTTTAATAGGCAAATATATTAGTTCTTGCTTTTAATATATTATTACCATCCATAAAATATTTTTTAATAGGCAAATATATTAGTTCTTTCTTTTAATATATTATTACCATCCTTAAAATATTTTTTAAAAAGTCAGATAAAAATGTGGCAAGAGAATCGAACTGGCCTTCTGAGTTTAAACGAGAGCAAGCTTGAACCAATGTGGTAAGCTTGTTTCATCAAACAACATTATGATACGTTTTGTACTATCCCCAAAAATTCGGTGGCGCATATCTAAACAGATGCGCCACAAAATTCTTTGACTTAGAAGTTTTGAACCCTAGCTAACACGCCCCAAATCCCCTTTCTTCCCCATATAATGCAGATCGCCGAGAACCCTATGCGCCACGCCACTTCTGTGCCCCGCTTGCCCATTTCATGGCTTGCCCCTCTGGTGCCGTCTGCTTCACCGCCTTTGCCTCATAGTACCCACAGGTGACCCCCTCCCCTCCTTCCCTCCGCCCTTTCCTTCACTGTCCCCTACCTCTGGCCGAGCCACGCTGACCTCGCCGTGGCCTCGCAGAGCACCAGGAGGAGGAGGGGCTCCAGCGTCTAGGACCACCGCCACCACTACCCCGCAGGTGACCCCCTCTCCTCCTTCCCTGCCCCCTTCCTTCACTGTCCCCTACCTCTAGTCGGCCCACGCTAACCTCGCCATGGCCTCGTAGAGCACCAGGAGGAGGAGGGGCTCTGACGTCCAGGACCACCGCCACCACCCCCCCCGCAGGTGACCCCCTTCCCTCCTTCCCTGCCCCCTTCCTGCATTGTCCCCTACCTTTGTCCGGCCCACGCTGACCTCGCCGTGGCCTCGCAGAGCACCAGGAGGAGGAGGAGGGGCACCGACATCCAGGACCACCGCCACCACCACCCCGTAGGTGACCCCCTCCCCTCCTAATTCCTTGCCCCCTTCCTTCATCTGTTTATCTATTTGATTCTGAATCTATTAATTAACATCTGTTTACCTGTGAAAATATACTAAATAACACTGTTAATTAACTGAAATAACACTATTTTGTTGATGCTTTGTGACAAGTAGGAAATAATAGTACTTAGTTTCTATTGCAAGTGACAAGGGGAAACAAGGTGAACAGGGGCAAATTTGATAGGCAAAGATGGAATACTTTCCACCTAGTTATGTCTCCAGGTTACTAACAATCTATGCAAGCATTAATATTTAACTAGAACTGAAAATCTGGATTATTTAAGAGAAGGGGAAATACTAACAGAACAAACACCTGCTGATGATATAAAGTAGACGTCTCAAGAAACTTTTCATATGCATGGCCTGCCTCTTAGTGTAAGGCTTCAAGGTGGTTTTAAATTTCTCGACAAGTGCTTTACTGGCCTTAGAAACTTGATTAATATAAGGTTTGGACAACTTCTTGGCTTCCTCAAAATATATACCCGAATGACATAGATCAATAATTTAGTAGTAGTGTTCAGTACCAATAATAGAAAACTGTAACCCAAGTGTAGAAGGCATGTTGCCCCTCAAATTGCTTTACAAGCAGGATCTAGTCTACCTGGAAATAGAGACCATTTGCACATAAGGTTCGGTGCTTGTTTTTTGTGCCTTTTCTGTGCTGCTGGACCACTTTAATTTCCCACTTGTGCCACTCACAGGGAATAACACTGTTAATTAACCGCTACTGTTTTGCACTATTTTGGTCTAGTTTTAAATCTGAAAATGTTGGAGCACTATTTGTGCCTTTTCTATGCTGCTGGACCACTTTAATTTTAGTGATGTTTGTATGGTGTTGGAGCACCATATGTGGTTATGGAGCATAATTGTGCTTTTTTGTATGTGAAATGTTTGCAGGGAAACCACTCGAGCTGCCCATTTCTCCTAAAATGTTGATTTCGATCCATTTCGGTCGAGAAATGGGGCTCCTATGTCAAAAAATTAGCGAAGGTCATGCCGAATTTTTTGGTCGACACTTAGTAATTTTTTGACATATGAGCCCATTTCTCGACCGAAGTGGAAGTGAATTGACACTTCGGGAGAAATGGGCAGCTCATTTTAAATATTGTCAACATTAATTAATGCTAACTTCCTTAGTTTAATTTGTTTAGAAGTATGCAAACATATCGGCCGCCGATGGGGCCGGCACTTCTAAGGCCGCCATGAGCATCAAATACCAAGCCAGAGCGGCGACCTCACTTTCTGGGAGGCGGCGGCGCAGTACAAGGCGGCGGAGTCTCACCATTATGAGGCGGCAGAGTCTCAGCATGAGGACGTGGCAGCTACTGCGGGCCACGATGGGGATGATGAGCAAGAGGGGGACGAGGACTATCGGATAGATGAAGCCGAGGAGGAGGATGCGACCACCTCTGATGGTGGAGGTCGCACGACCGATGGCGGAGGCCGCACGACCGATGGCGGGGAGTGCATGGATGGCGGTAGTAGCAACCCGTCCATTAAGAAGAATAAGAAGCCGAGGAAGGATCGGAAGCCGCAAAAGCTCGCCGACACCACCGACGAGATCACTCTGTTCTCGGAAAGTGGCCTTCCGTTGGAGCCTCCGGATGTTGTCGCCGGGTATGGCATGCAACTCGGGTGCATCATCCGGGAAAGCATGTCGATCAACAGGAAGCACTTGAGAAGTGAAGCGAATGAGCGGTTGGTGGCGAACTGCCTTAAGAAGCTTCACCGACGGTACAAGTTCCCAACCCCGTACACCGACAAACTAGAAAAATCCAATAAGGTGAACAGGTTATCCATCACGAAGATGGCCAATGCCTTGAGCAGCTGGAGAACCCGGGTGAAGAACAAGATCGCGAAAAAGGAAAGCTGGCAGAAGATCAAGAAGGGTGAGCCCATGATCGACGAAGACGAGTTCAAGATATTCAAGGCGGAGATGGAGACTGACGAAGCGAAGGCATGGACGAAGTGGGGTCGGGAAATGCGGGAATAGAACATAGGTAACCACCGATGTGGAAGCGGCGGTTATAGGGTAAAGAAGGCCATATGGGCAAGGGAGGATGCTGAGGTTGAGCGTCTCGGGAAAGAAAACTCGTTTTTAAAAATCACGGACGAGCAGACCTGGAACTTTGTCCGAGCCCGCTACTATCTGGACAAGGATTCCAAGGAATTCGTCACCGACGATGACGATGTGAGGAAGTTTGAGAATAAGCTGGTAAGGAATTTACCGCGGTCCATTTGCTTTCATTTTGAATAATGAAGGCAAGTTCCTAAATGGGTTCACCTTTCCTTATCTGCAAGACGCTGAAATCAAGGCTGCGCACGAGGCGCCAGACTCGTCGTCCCAGGGCTCGACGGAGTCGTGGGACACAATTTTCAACAAGGCGACCAACACCTTCAAGGGGAGGCCGCAGTCCGAGCCGCCCATGTCATTTGGTCGTATCTCTGGCTTTGGTACGAGCACAAAGTTCCGCGAGTACTACAACGAGGAAGCCAAGAAGAGAAAGGAGAGGCGGACCCAGTCAGCGGCTCAGGATCAATCCAAGAAGGAAGAGCTGAAGCGGAAGATCGTGCATCTGGAGGCCAGTAAGGTGGACCAGGACGAGGTGAACACGATAGTGCACTAGAAGATCCTCGAGATGCTACCCCCTCGGCTGATGGAGGGGATGGCAAAATGGAATGCGGACGGTCAGGTGGGGCCGATACAAGTGCCCAGCGGCCAAGACTCGAGCCACCAAGTGTCGCGGACATGGTTACCCACCGCCTCCATCCCCACGCGTGGCGATGGAGTTGGATGCACCGAGCTACCCCTCCGCCGAGACTACCAAAGGCGCGGCCAAGTGGCGGTGCTTCCTAATTCACCCGAGCCGAAGAAGAAGAAGGATCAGCCACCGGCCACCCGTGTCTCGACATTAGCCGAGCTCGACGCCCTCACCAAGGTAAAATAAGTAGTTAGTCAGCGTGCTCTACTTAATGCATTTGATTGGCTGCCATCTCATGATGCATATCTGTATGCCTCAGGACACTCCGTGCGTGCTCCTGCACAAGGTGCCCGGCAGCGAGTTGAAGGATGTTTCCACGGGCAAGCTAATACAACCGGCGAACCGCACGATGCACTGCAAGCCCATGGATGATGCCGTGATGTGCGTCGAGTTGGGTCAGGTGTTGGGGGGTGTGAAGAAATGGACCCTCCCATGCAACCTCCGGGAGCCGACGTGCACCTGACCCTGGAAGGTTGCCATGGCTATCCCATGATTTGGCCAAAGACCCAGAATCGTATTGGGTCTCGCTCCATCGGTGCCACCTCGGTCGTCCGGCCGCCAAGGACGAAGCCTCCTTTGCCGGTCGTCGCCGCCACCACAAGCCGTCACGGAGACTCTAGGGAGGTTCGTCTGCGCCTAAGCAGCCAAGGGCGTGGTTGCTCCTCGACCGCCATCGCCCCGCCTAAAGGCAAGGCCGTGGCACCGCAACCGCCATCGCCACCACCCCAGGATAACATGGACATGGCAGCCTTCGATGCCAACATCAAGGTGGATGATGATGATGATGCACCGGTCGACGTCAATGCCTTCGTCAACACCAGCGCCAGCAAAGGACCGTTCATGCCTCCTCTCGTTGAAGAACCATCATTCTACGATCAAGCTAGCCATCCCAAGAAGCGCCTGGTCTTCCGTGGGTTTTCTCAGGAGATGCCTCTGGCCGCCGAGACACAACCTCCATCGTCCGGAATCGTTTTCAGCCCTGACACACTCCACAGGACGGTCGGTGACGGGATAGCATCGCCAGTGCAGGACACTGCTGATGCGAAGAGGAAGAGGGTGAGGAAGAGGCCAAACAAGAACAAGGACAAGGCTGCGAGCTAGCCCGCTCCGATCCGTTACTGGGACGACATTGTACCACCCTGCGAGGATGGCTTGACCAAAGTGCACGAAGCTGGTCAGCCCATACTGCCTCCAGAACTGCGCCGCCTGGCTTCGGGAGCTATGATGACTTTGCATGAAGGTATCCTGACACTGGAGGGCCTCCTTCTCAAGGACAAGGACCCGAGTTACCCGGTGTTCACCGCCAAGGTGCCGGAGGACGTGGGCTTCATCACTGATGCCCCCACGGATGTGTTCTTCATAGCCTACGAGGACATCTTCAAGCTGTTCCACTCGAGACGGCTAGACTATAACTTGGTCCGCCTATTCGCGCTCAATCTGGCGATGAAGGTCAAGAGAGAGGACTCCCTGTTCGTCGCGATAGCGGATCCCTACTACATGTGGGATAGCCAGCTGGAAGAAGGAACAAGGACCCGGGCTCGGGCAAAGTCCTACCTTCAGAAGCTATTGATGGACAGCAAGAGGAAGGACAACATTCTTGTGCCTTTCTTTCCCGAGTAAGTGTACACATCCTCCTACCGCCATCGTAACACATAAGTATTTCTTTCCATTGCTCTTTTCCAACATCCCGTTCCACATTGTGTGTTTCACAGAGACAAGTACTGCATGCTCATCGTCCTCTCCACGAGGTATTCGCTTGCCACCAACTTCGACTCGGGGAGTGCGAGGAGGAAGAACTACGCCAGAGTAAGGAGCGTTCTAGATGATGCTATCGAGGGCTATGCCAAATAGGGAGGCCCCTTCAACTATAAGGGGGAGGCTTACAGGGACGATGGCTGACACAAGTTCAAGCACGTATTCGAGTTCCCCTGCGTCAAGCAGCCGTCTGACAACGTGAAGGAGGCCTTCTACGTTTGCCATCACCTCAAAGGGTTTGTCCGGGATTGCGAGATGCTAACGCTGCCATCTTCTCTCCAAGGATGGGCCCAAAAGTTGCATGGGATCAGTGACCCCGATCTCAGGGAAGACTTCCATGATACGCAGGTGAAGCTGTCACATATCATCATGGAACAGGTCAACACATGTGGTGGGCTCTTACACCAGCCCATGCCGTTCACCAAGAGGGAGATCGAAGCCCGCCTCAAGGCGCAGGGTGACTTCAGGACATGGACGACGAAAGACATGTACAAGCCATTCCCGGCGCCCTGCGAGGAGAAGGCTACTTGACCGAGAGAGCGTGTGTATCGGTGGACTTGTAGTGTGTGTGTCGAAAAACTTAACTTGCCTAGCTTGAAACCGTCGTTGTTATTATGTCAGACATGTTGTCGTGTTTCTTTCATTGTCATCGACGCATTGTTTTAAGTTTATGAATGCCTTGCTCTAATATTTGTCAACATATATATTTGCATGATGTACTAATATGCCTTGTCAATAGAGATGCCGATGTACGTTGTGTACAAGGGTCGGGTTCCAGGTGTCTACGAGGAGTGGGTGGACTGCCAGCAACAAGTGGACAAGTTCAGCGGCAACAGCTACAAGGGATACGCGACTAGAGAGGAGGCGGTGGCCAAGTGGACGAGACAAGTGTGGAAGAAGAACTGGACGAAGATCTTGGTGCCGCTACTCCTCACCGGCATCGCGGTTACGGTGTACTACATTTTGTCCTAAGGTAGGCGGTGACAACAGCGCGCGGTTGTAAGTTATGTGAGTGAGATGAACACTTGTGAAATATACTTGTACACTTATTCGGTTCTAAGTGATGTGATTGATGAACACTTGTGAACATTCGTGCTTGTTGATGTATTATATGTGAACTGGAACATTTCTACTGCTGTGTGCAGCTTTTCTGTGAATTTCTGTTAATTTTTGTGTATTTCCTGTAATATACCTGTATTTGTACCAGATTCTGAAAATTTCGAAATTCTGAAAAAAAGGATTCTGTGGAGCATATGGCTATATGCGGCACAGAATGTACCATAAAATTCTATGGCGCACATAGCCATATGCGCCATAGAATTTTGAGAATTCTGTGGCGCATATGCATCTGCGCCATAGAAATATAATTTTAGTGGCAACAATTTAGTGGCGACCACTAGATGCACCACAGAAATCGTTTTTGGTGCGCCACTGATAACGTTTTTCCTAGTAGTGCACCAGTGTCATTGCATGTGTGCTCTTTTTACTAACAACAACTGGAGTCATTGCGTGTGTGTTCTTTTCACATACCACATATGGATCCACCAGTGTCATTGCATGTGTTTTCTTCTCATTAACCACAGCTAGAGTCATGGCATGTGTGTTCTCTTTAGAGACCACACATGGATCCACCAGTGTCATTGCATGTGTGTTCTTTTTACTAACAACAACTTGAGTCATTTCATGACTATTCTTTTCACATACCACATATGGATCCACCAGTGTCATTGCATGTGTGCTCTTCTCATTAACCACAACCAGAGTCATTGCATCTGTGTTCTCTTCAGAGACCACACATGGATCCACCAGTGTCATTGCATGTGTGTTCTTTTTACTAACAACAACTGAGTCGTTTCATGACTATTCTATTCACATACCACATATGGATCCACCAGTGTAATTGCATGTGTGTTCTCTTCAGAGACCACACATGGATCCACTAGTGTCATTGCACGTGTGTTCTTTTTAATAACAACAACCAGAGTCATTGCATGTGTGTTCTTTTCACATACCACATATGGATCCACAAGTGTCATTGCATGTGTCTTCTTTTCACAGTCCACCTATGGATCCACCAGTGTCATTGCATGTGTGTTCTTTTTACTAACAACAACCAGAGTCATTGCATGTGTGTTCTCTTCAGAGACCACACATGGATCCACCAGTGTCATTGCATGTGTGTTCTTTTTACTAACAATAATTGGAGTCATTTCATGACTATTATTTTCACATAACACATATGGATCCACCAGTGTCATTGAAATGTGTATTCTCTTCAGAGACCACACTTGGATCCACCAGTGCCATTGCATGTGTGCTCTTTTTTACTAACAACAACTTGAGTCATTGCATGTGTGTTCTTTTCACATACCACATATGGATCCACCGGTGCCATTGAAATGTGTGTTCTTCTCATTAACCACAACTAGATTCATTACATGTGTGTTCTCTTCAGAGACCACACATGGATCCACCAGTGTCATTGCATGTGTGTTCTTTTTACTAACAACAATTGGAGTCATTTCATGACTATTATTTTCACATAACACATATGGATCCACCAGTGTCATTGAAATGTGTGTTCTCTTTAGAGACCACACTTGGATCCACCAGTGTCATTGCATGTGTGCCCTTTTTACTAACAACAACTTGAGTCATTACATGTGTGTTCTTTTCACATACCACATATGGATCCACCGGTGTCATTGAAATGTTTGTTCTTCTCATTAACCACAACTAGAGTCATTGCATGTGTGTTCTCTTCAGAGACCACACATGGATCCACCAGTGTCATTGCATGTGTGTTATTTTTACTAACAACAACCAAAGTCATTTCATGACTATTATTTTCACATACCACATATGGACCCACCAGTGTCATTGCATGTGTGTTCTTTTCACAATCCATGATGCAGGTTTCCACCATATCAGCATGGATTAGACCAGCGGCCTAGGCGTTTCTCTAACACATATACATAACTCCATGGACTTACAAGCTCCCCTTTCATTTCACACCAACAACATCCATATACAAAAGAGCATGATATCAAATAGGTACAAAGTACCCGTGCAATGTTGAAAGCGTTCCCCATGACAGCATGGTTCTGCTAATTCCCAACAAATAAGTGCAAGCATATACAACATAGACGACATAATGGTTCAAGTTTATTAAGGGCAAGAAAAGTAAAGTGTGCCATCAAGTTCGTGAGAGCTTTAATCACTAGTTTTCTCATAACAAGTTTAATTCGGAAGGTAAACAAAAACATGAATATACTTCGAATAGCATAAGCTAGTAGTTAGGTATGGTGGACTCTTTGGAATAACTTGGTTTAAGGAGTTGGATGCATGAGTGGAACTCATACTTGGTTGTGGAGGCTAGCAAAAGACTGGGAGCGACAAACTAAGAGAGCAATAATGGCCATAATCATGCAGAGCAACAAAACATCATTGATCAAAGCATAAAGTGATACTACAAGTTGAAAACTAAAGGATCATAAAGGCTATGGTGACTTGATATAGTCATAACATGGTGTGAGCATGTGCCAAGTCAACCCAAATAAAGCATCAAAGGAGAATACCACTATACTATGCTTTAATATGCTAAAACAACGCATGATTCATCCAAGGCACATTAAGCAATCTCAATTGTTTATAACATGTCATGATACAGCAAAGAATACTAAGCATAAAGCCAAAACAATATCAAGCATGGCATGAAAAAGCATAGGCCACAGTCAAAAACAAGCTCTCTTTAACACTTGAGCATGAACTTTCCTACTCTTTTCCAAACCAAACCAAACTATTTGAAAACCAATGTATGAAAGAGGGGGTCCAACCAATTAATTCAGCAAACTAAGCAAACCAAGCAAACGAAAAACCAAAACAAAAACGAAAAAGAAGACGCACCAAGAACAACACAACTGTGCATGAAACAATAAAAATGAAGCGTTTGGAAGAAACCTGGGATTTTTATTGATGAAGAGGGGGATGCCTTGGGCATCCCCAAGCTTTGACGCTTGTACTTCTTGGATATTTATTGGGGTGACACGCGTGGCATCCCCAATCTTGAGCTTTAGTCCATCCTTCATCTCATTACTGATTCCTTCCATACACCTAAAATTTTTCCTTCATACAAAACTTCACACAATCTTTATTAGCAAAATTAGTGCACTCAAGATAATAGGTCTTAAGGTTCAGTTCTAACACCAATAAACTTCCATTAGAACACTATCTACTGAAGAGCTTCCCTCAAAAATCTCAATTCCCCAAAAGAACTCAAAAAGGAACCAACAAGAAGCAAATGCAGAAAATGGCAGAGATCTGTCAAAACAGACCAACAGGTAAAGACGAATTTTTTCGAAGACCTTCTGTTGCTCAAATCAAAATGTGTTGAACTAATGAAAGTTAGATAACAACCTGGGGCAGAAGAACAAAAATGCACGCCTCAATAAGACGTTTAGAGATTTTACACGAATTTTTACGGTGAAGCACAGAAATCTGTTTCGGGATAGCAACTTTCCCAATCATTACTTCTCTCTCATCAGAGGTTACTCTTGGCACAAAAAGCAAATAAAAAGGATAAGGAGCGGTTATTACTGAAGTAATAACTTCCAATACTCATCTAAAACTTTTGGGTTATCTCCCAATAAGTACTTTTCTTTAACGCCTTTAAGTTAGGCATAAGAAGTAAGAAAGAATCAAGTGTTCTCAAATGAAGAAGCATTAAAACCAAATTTCTTGCCCTTACCTCTCTTACTTTTATTCTTAACCTTGGGGAAATATGATTTTTTGGTGGATAAGAAAGGTGCATGGTCCCCTTTCCCACATCTATTATTGCTCCAAGGAGTTCTAATAGGGACCTTCCAAGTGTAATTTGTCCTTTTCCTGCACATTCAATAACAAGATAATCAGTAGAAATCATTTTCCCAAGGATCTTTGTAAACACTCCTTCAGCTATTCCAATAGGTAATATGATAGCATTATTAGAAAGAGATATTTCTTTTCCTCTTTCAGTAAGCCCCCAAAGATTCAAAGATTCATAAATATCTTTGTGCATAAGGCAAAATTCAGACATGATATCACAGCGAGCTTGAAAAGTTTTAGTATTTATATCAATCTTTACTGTGGGGAGCCACTTTGATGGTTCAGAATTTATTGGAATATAATTATGATGCTCCCTAAGCGTATTATAGCAATCTTTCAATCTAGAAGCGCAGGTCTCAAGAGTGTTTAATCTGGCAATTATGCTTGCAAAAGAAATATCAGTTTGGCTAGGCAAGTTGTAAGTAAGGATCAATTTTTTATAGTATTAATAGCATCATCCTCATTACATTGGAAGAAATCTCCTCCCACAACAGCATCTAAAGCATATCTATAGCAAAGAGCAATTCCAAGGTAAAAGCTGCTAAGGAACAAGCTTTGAGTCATTTTAGGCTCAGTGTTTTCATGTAGATCAGAGATTCTAGACCAAGCTTCCTTGAAGCTCTCCTCAATTCCTTGTTTAAAAGTGAAAATCATTTCCTCGGATGACATCGTGATTGGAGCAAGGCTAGACATAGTGGCAACTTAAAATAGGAACTAATTTTTTTTGTGTTTTCAAATAAGAAAGCAAACTAGTAAAACTAATTTTTTTGTGATTTTGATAACAAAACAAGCAAACAAAGCAAAAAGAAACTAAGCAAAACAAAAATAACAAAGTAAAGAGATTGGTTATGAGGGACTCCCCTTGTGAAGATGTCCTTGACTCCCCGGAAACGGCGCCAGAAAAAATACTTGATGGCTCGGTGTTGATGTGGAGGTCGTTGGGGAACCCCAAGAGGAAGGTATGATGAGCACATCAGTAAGTTTTCCCTCAGTTATGAAACCAAGGTTTAATCGAACCAGTAGGAGCAAGGAAACACCCCAAAGGTGTAGCTAGCTGAGCCTTGGCAGGGCGCACTACCGGTGCTAGTAGCAACGTGGAGACCTGCACAACACAACCACAGAACTCTGCCCCAACTTGCGATGAGGTTGTCAATCTCACCGGTTTTGCTAAAAACAAAGGATTAAACGTATCGAATGGAAGGAAGTAATAGTTTGCAGAAAGTAAACACAAAGCAGTAAATAGTTTGTAGATTGAATGTAAAAGAAATGACTGGGATCCATAGTTCACTAGAGGTGGCTCTCCTTAAGATAGATAACATGCTGGGTGAACAAATTACAGCGGGACAATTAACAAACATCGAGAAAGCAATACATGCATATACTAATCATCTTGACTCCTTTGGAACTTGATTGGGCATTACAACATTATACATAGACCGCCATCCAACTGCATCTATGACTAATAATCCACTTTCAGGTTATCATCCGACCCCCCTCCAGTATTAAGTTGCAAGCAATAGATTATTGCTTTACGAATTGCGTGTAATGTAAACAATGCGATTATTTTATGAACAAAGGATTGTTGTTTTCTCCCTAATACCAACAGCACATCTAGTACCTTAGAGATTTCTGTCACTTCCCCAGATTACCAGCGGCATGCACCCACTATCGAGCATAAATACTAACTCTTGGAGTTGCTAGCATCTACTTGGCCAAGATAGCTACTAACAACGAAAAGCATGCAAGATCATAAATAACAAAGACATGATAGAATCAATAATCAATCTAAAATAACATCTCAATATCCATCGGATCCCCGCAAACACAACATGTATGGATTATAAATAGATGATCTTGATCATGAACGGAGCTCACAAGATCTAGACATGAAAGCACAAAGGAGGAGAACCAGCCATATAGCTACTACATGGACCCGTAGTCTAGAGTTGAACTACTCACGCATCACACCAGAGGCTTGCATGATGATGAAGAAGGCCTCTAGGGTGAATTCCCCTCTCCGACAGGGTGCCGGGAAGAGCTTCAGATCCCTCTCGATCTAGGGATGGAGATGACGGCGGCTACAGACTCTTTCGTGGATTTTTGATCAGGTACTTAGGGTTTTGGTCCCGAGGGCAATATATAGGCGGAAGGAGAGGCCGAGGGGTTGGTCAGCGACCACCCACCCCTGCGCCTGGCCAGCCACGTGGCCAGGTGGTGTGGCTGGCCCCCAGCTCTTCTCCGTCTCGTATTCTGGCATCAGATGTCTTCCGGAAAAATAGGCACTTTGGCTTTTGTCCAGTCCAATTCCGAGAATATTCATTTTTTGACTTTCCTGGAACCAAAAACAGCAGAAAACAGGCAGTTGGCACTATGGCTCTTGTTAATAGGTTAGTCCAAGAAATCATATGAAAAGTACTCCAAAGTGTGGACAAAACACAAGAAAGTAGATAAAACCAAGCATGGAGCATCAAAAAATATAGATACATTTGCAATGTATCAACATCCCCAAGCTTAACTCCTGCTCGTCCTCGAGTAGGTAAGTGATAAAAAAGAAAGAATAATTTTTGAGGTGACATGCACCATCAAAGACTTGATCAAAGTATTTGTAAAACATTCGAACCTGGGATCAAAGTACTTCAATCATAACATGAAAGACAAGGTTCTAGCAATAAGACAAAGAAACTAAGATGCAACATGAAAAGGCACAAACAAAATATTCATGAATAACAATGCTTTGCAAGACGTTTGTTAGTTTCACATAAAGAAAACATAGCATAATAGTATTCAGCTTGTCCCTCATAGAGTAGCAAATATAAATGCATAGAAAACCTTCAAAGTTCATAAGAGTGACTAGATACAAATAGTTTAAAACAAGCAATATCAAGTTGTGCATCAATCAACTAGTCTTGGGACAATGCACATAGAACTAAGAATGGCCACTATGCTCTCAAAGTAAGTGCATAAAGGAAGAAGGTAGAGACTCGATATAATGGTGGATGAAAGGCCTTCATAGAAGGAAGTAGGGATTCAAGTCTCATAAAGAGCTTCCAAAAATTATGGTACTTATAGCTTTCAGCTCTCATTGCCCCTATCATAAGCATCTTGAAGTGATTAAGGTTAAAGTGAACAAACTATGGTGTATATGCTTGACGAAGTATAAGTTAGAAATCTCATGTCCCTTGAATACGAGGGCTGCTCCTCATGCTACTCAAGTTTAGTCACCGGTAAGTTCTTGTCATCGTAAGTACATGTGTATCATAAAGAACCGCCAATGGGGTACCCCTTGCCCGATGATACGGAAGAATCCCCATATCAAAATGACAAGGCAAGCAGACAACAAGCATCTCAGCAATCTTCTTATTTACCATGGGAATATGGTGCTTTTTTCTCTCTTTCCTCTTTTCATAATCTCTTTTTTTCCTTTTTCTCTTTTTTCTCAATATAGGACTCTTTTTTTCATAAGAAGAATGCTTCATAGACAACTCATTTTACGCTGCAGGTTTCCACCATATCAGCATGGATTAGACCAGCGGCCCAGGCGTTTCTCTAACACATATACATAACTCCATGGACTTACAAGCTCCCCTTTCATTTCACACCGACGACATCCATATACAAAAGAGCATGATACCAACTAGGTACAAAGTACCCGTGCAATGTTGAAAGCGTTCCCCATGACATCATGGTTCTGCTAATTCCCAACAAATAAGTGCAAGCATATACAACATAGACGACACAATGGTTCAAGTTTATTGAGGGCAAGAAAAGTAAAGTGTGCCATCAAATTCGTGAGAGATTTAATCACTAGTTTTCTCATAACAAGTTTAATTCAGAAGGTAAACAAAAACATGAATATACTTGGAATAGCATAATCTAGTAGGTAGGTATGGTGGACTCTTTGGAATAACTTGGTTTAAGGAGTTGGATGCATGAGTGGAACTCATACTTGGTTGTGGAGGCTAGCAAAAGACTGAGAGCGACAAACTAAGAGAGCAATAATGGCCATAATCATGCAGAGCGACAAAACATCATTGATCAAAGCATAAAGTGATACTACAAGTTGAAAACTAAAGGATCATAAAGGCTATGGTGACTTGAGATAGTCATAACATGGTGTGAGCATGTGCCAAGTCAACCCAAATAAAGCATCAAAGGAGAATATCACTATACTATGCTTTAATATGCTAAAAGAACGCATGATTCATCCAAGGCACATTAAGAAATCTCAATTGTTTATAACAAGTCATGATACAACAAAGAATACTAAGCATAAAGCCAAAACAATATCAAGCATGGCATGACAAAGAATAGACCACAGTCAAAAACAAGCTCTCTTTAACACTTAAGCATGAACTTTTCTACTCTTTTCCAAACCAAACCAAACTATTTGAAAACCAATGTATGAAAGAGGGGGTCCAACCAATTTATTTAGCAAACTAAGAAAACCAAGCAAACAAAAAAACAAAACGAAAACGAAAAAGAAGACGCTCCAAGAACAACACAACTGTGCATGAAACAATAAAAATGAAGCGTTTGGAAGAAATCTGGGATTTTTATTGATGAAGAGGGGGATGCCTTGGGCATCCCCAAGCTTTGACGCTTGTACTTCTTGGATATTTCTTGGGGTGACTCGCGTGGCATCCCCAATCTTGAGATTTAGTCCATCCTTCATCTCATTACTTATTCCTTCCATACACCTGAAATTTTTCCTTCATACAAAATTTCACACAATCTTTATTAGCAACATTAGTGCACTCAAGATAATAGGTCTTAAGGTTCAGTTCTAACACCAATAAACTTCCATTAGAACACTAGCTACTGAAACATTTCCCTCAAAAAGCTCAATTCCCCAAAAGAACTCAAAAAGGAACCAACAAGAAGCAAATGCAGAAAATGGCAGAAATCTGTCAAAAAAGACCAGCAGGTAAAGACGAATTTTTTCGAAGACCTCCTGTTGCTCAAATCCAAAAGTGTTGAACTAACGAAAGTTAGATAACAACCTGGGGCAGAAGAACAAAAATTCATGCCTCAAAAAGACGTTCAGAGATTTTACACGAATTTTTATGGTGAAGCACAGAAATTTGTTTCGGGACAGCAACTTTCCCAATCGTTACTTCTCTCTCATTAGAGGTTACTCTTGGCACAAAATGCAAATAAAAAGGATAAGGAGCGGTTATTACTGAAGTAATAACTTCCAGGACTCATCTAAAACTTTTGGGTCATCTCCCAATAAGTACTTTTCTGTAACGCCTTTAAGTTAGGCATAAGAAGCAAGAAAGAATCAAGTGTTCTCAAATGAAGAAGCATTAAAACCAAATTTCTTGCCCTTACCTCTCTTACTTTTATTCTTAACCTTGGGGAAAATATGATTGTTTGGTGGAGAATAAAGGTGCATGGTCCCCTTTCCCACATCTATTATTGTGCCAAGGAGTTCTAATAGGGACCTTCCAAGTGTAATTTGTCCTTTTCCTGCACATTCAATAACAAGATAATCAGTAGAAATCATTTTCCCAAGGATCTTTGTAAACACTCCATGTATTTCAATAGGTAATATGGTAGCATTATTAGCAAGAGATATTTCTTTTCCTCCTTCAGTAAGCCCCCAAAGATTCAAAGATTCATAAATATCTTTGGGCATAAGGCAAAATTCAGACATAGTATCACATCGAGCTTGAAAAGTTTCAGTATTTATATCAATCTTTACTGTGGGGAGCCACTTTGATGGTTCAGAATTTATTGGAACATAATTATGATGCTCCCTAAGCGTATTATAGCAATCTTTCAATCTAGAAGCGCTGGTCTCAAGAGTGTTTAATCTGGCAAATATGCTTGCAAAAGAAATATCAGTTTGGCTAGGCAAGTTGTAAGTAAGGATCAATTTTTTATAGAATTAATAGCATCATCCTCATTACATTGGAAGAAATCTCCTCCCACAACAGCATCTAAAGCATATCTATAGAAAAGAGCAATTCCAAGGTAAAAGCTGCTAAGGAACAAGCTTTGAGTCATTTTAGGCTCAGTTTTTTCATGTAGATCAGAGATTCTAGACCAAGCTTCCTTGAAGATCTCCTCAATTCCTTGTTTAAAAGTGAAAATCATTTCTTCGGGTGACATAGTGATTGGAGAAAGGCTAGACATAGTGGCAACTTAAAATAGGAACTAATTTTTTTTGTGTTTTCAAATAAGAAAGCAAACTAGTAAAACTAATTTTTTTTTGTGTTTTTGATAACAAAACAAGCAAACAAAGCAAAAAGAAACTAAGAAAAACAAAAATAACAAAGTAAAGAGATTGGTTATGAGGGACTCCCCTTGTGAAGATGTCCTTGACTCCCCGGCAACAGCGCCAGAAAAAATACTTGATGGCTCGGTGTTGATGTGGAGCTCATTGGGGAACCCCAAGAGGAAGGTACGATGAGCACAGCAGTAAGTTTTCCCTCAGTTATGAAACCAAGGTTTAATCGAACCAGTAGGAGCAAGGAAACACCCCAAAGGTGTTGCTAGCTAACCCTTGGCAGGGCGCACTACCGGTGCTAGTAGCAACATGGAGACCTGCACAACACAACCACAGAACTCTGCCCCCAACTTGCGATGAGGTTGTCAATCTCACCGGTTTTGCTGAAAACAAAGGATTAAACATATCGAATGGAAGGAAGTAATAGTTTGTAGAAAGTAAACACAAAGCAGTAAATAGTTTGTATATTGAATGTAATAGAAAGGACCGGGATCCATAGTTCACTAGAGGTGGCTCTCCTTAAGATAGATAACATGCTGGGTGAACAAATTACAGCGGGGCAATTAACAAACATCAAGAAAGCAATACATGCATATACTAATCATCTTGACTCATTTGGAACTTGATTGGGCATTACAACATTATACATAGCCCGCCATCCAACTGCATCTATGACTAATAATCCACCTTCAGGTTATCATCCGAACCCCCTCCTGTATTAAGTTGCAAGCAACAGATTATTGCTTTACGAATTGCGTGTAATGTAAACAATACGATTGTTCTATGAACAAAGGATTGTTGTTTTATCCCTAGTAGCAACAGCACATCTAGTACCTTAGAGATTTCTTCCACTTCCCCAGATTACCAGAGGCATGAACCCACTATCGAGCATAAATACTAACTCTTGGAGTTACTAGCATCTACTTGGCCAAGATAGCTACTAACAACGGAAAGCATGCAAGATCATAAATAACAAAGGCATGGAAGAATCAATAATCAATCTGAAATATCATCTCAATATCCATCGGATCCCCGCAAACACAACATGTATGGATTACAAATAGATGATCTTGATCATGAACGGAGCTCACAAGATCTAGACATGAAAGCACAAAGGAGGAGAACCAGCCATCTAGCTACTACATGGACCCGTAGTCCAAAGATGAAATACTCACGCATCACACCAGAGGCTTGCATGATGATGAAGAAGGCCTCTAGGGTTAATTCCCCTCTCCGACAGGGTGCCGAGAAGAGCTTCAGATCCCTCCCGATCTAGGGACATAGATGATGGCGGCTACAGACTCTTTCGTGGATTTTTGATCGGGTACTTAGGGTTTTGGTCCCGAGGGAAATATATAGGCGGAAGGAGAGGCCGAGGGGTGCTAGGGTCAGCCAGACCACCCCCTGGCGCGGGTCAGGCCTGGTCGCGCGGCCAGGTGGTGTGGCTGGCCCCCGGCTCTTCTCCGTCTCGTATTCTGGCATCAGATGTCTTCCGGAAAAATAGGCACTTTGGCTTTTGTCCAGTCCAATTCCGAGAATATTCATTTTCTGACTTTCCTGGAACCAAAAACAGCAGAAAACAGGCATCTGGCACTATGGCTCTTGTTAATAGGTTAGTCCAAGAAATCATATGAAAAGTACTCCAAAGTGTGGACAAAACACAAGAAAGTAGATAAAACCAAGCATGGAGCATCAAAAAATATAGATACATTTGCAATGTATCAACATCCCCAAGCTTAACTCCTGCTCATCCTCGAGTAGGTAAGTGATAAAAAAGAAAGAATAATTTTTGAGGTGACATGCACCATCAAAGACTTGATCAAAGTATTTGTAAAACATTCGAAGCTGGGATCAAAGTACTTCAATCATAACATGAAAGACAAGGTTCTAGCAATAAGACAAAGAAACTAAGATGCAACATGAAAAGGCACAAACAAAATATTCATGACTAACAATGGTTTGCAAGACATTTGTTTGTTTCACTTAAAGAAAACATAGCATAATAGTATTCAGCTTGTCCCTCATAGAGTAGCAAATATAAATGCATATGACACCTTCAAAGTTCATAAGAGTGACTAGATACAAATAGTTTAAAACAAGCAATATCAAGTTATGCATCAATCAACTAGTCTTGGGACAATGCACATAGAACTAAGAATGGCCACTATGCTCTCAAAGTAAGTGCATAAAGGTAGAAGGTGGAGACTCAATATAATGGTGGAAGAAAGGCCTTCATAGAAGGAAGTAGGGATTCAAGTCTCATAAAGAGCTTCCAAAAATTATGGTACTTATAGCTTTCAGCTCTCATTGCCCCTAACATAAGCATCTTGAAGTGATTAAGGTTAAAGTGAACAAACTATGGTGTATATGCTTGACGAAGTATAAGTTAGAAATCTCATGTCCCTTGAATACGAGGGTCGCTCCTCATGCTACTCAAGTTTAGTCACCGGTAAGTCCTTGTCATCGTAAGTACATGTGTATCATAGAGAACCGCCAACGGGTACCCCTTGCCCGATGATACGGAAGAATCCCCATATCAAAATGACAAGGCAAGCAGACAACAAGCATCTCAACAATCTTCTTATTTACCATGGGAATATGGTGCTTTTTTTCTCTCTTTCCTCTTTTCATAATCTCTTTTTTTTCTTTTTCTCTTTTTTCTCAATATAGGACTCTTTTTTTCATAAGAAGAATGCTTCTTAGATAACTCATTATGGTTACGCTGCAGGTTTCCACCATATCAGCATGGATTAGACCAGCGGCCCAGGCATTTCTCTAACACATATGCATAACTCCATGGACTTACAAGCTCCCCTTTCATTTCACACCGACGACATCCATATACAAAAGAGCATGATATAAACTAGGTACAAAGTACCCATGTAATGTTGAAAGCGTTCCCCATGACAGCATGGTTCTGCTAATTCCCAACAAATAAGTGCAAGCATATACAACATAGACGACACAATGGTTCAAGTTTATTAAGGGCAAGAAAAGTAAAGTGTGCCATCAAGTTCGTGAGAGCTTTAATCACTAGTTTTCTCATAACAAGTTTAATTCAAAAGGTAAACAAAAACATGAATATACTTGGAATAGCATAAGCTAGTAGGTAGGTATGGTGGACTCTTTGGAATAACTTGGTTTAAGGAGTTGGATGCATGAGTGGAACTCATACTTGGTTGTGGAGGCTAGCAAAAGACTGGGAGCGACAAACTAAGAGAGCAATAATGGCCATAATCATGTAGAGCGAGAAAACATCATTGATCAAAGCATAAAGTGATACTACAAGTTGAAAACTAAAGGATCACAAAGGATATGGTGACTTGAGATAGTCATAACTTGGTGTGAGCATGTGCCAAATCAACCCAAATAAAGCATCAAAGGAGAATACCACTATACTATGCTTTAATATGCTAAAACAATCACATGATGATGGTGACCACCCGGCCCACCCTCTCTCTGGCGCACCCCCTGGCAAACCATGGCGAATCCTTCTAAATATCCCATGCAATGGTTCCTCGTGCTCTTGGTGATACTCTGGATTTCTCTCATGGCATGGGATTTGAATTACAGGTTCGATATTCCTTTTCCACCCGTGTGCAATCCCCATCTCCTGGATCTGGATTTATTCTTGTGGTCTCATTTGGCCGAGCCATCTTTTGACTCGATCTAGTCAATGTTTGCACTGCCCTTCAATCATGCCTTGGTGGAAGTAAACTTGGTTTTCATGTCAGGTTGATTCGTGATCGGACTTTTCAGTTTGAAGTATACTCCAAACCTATGGGTTTCATGATCTACAAACTTAGATTCTTCGAATGCCCGGAATTTAAATGTTATTTCTCTCTATGGGGGTATGGGGGTCCGAATTGGATCAAAGAATCGTCAGATTGGTTTCATGAGCAAGAATTAGACTGGACCTTGATATCTCACCGGCGATCACGTCACACCGGAGCCAATTCATCACCGTTAGCTTCACATCGGAGGAGAACCTACATGGAAAGAACGCCGGGTATCACGCTACATGATCCGACCTCCTTAGATCGGACGCCAGCTTCCCGCCCGTAGCCAGTCTCAAACCTTGGGGAAATTCAGCCCACGGGTTCTCCCAGCCCAGTTCTCTCACATCGCTCGGCCCATGTCATCTGCTCCAGATGCCTTGCTATGGGCCACCCAAGCCTAGATTGCCCATCCCAAGTTCGGTGCAAATTTTGCTATGGATATGGACACATTAGGAAATATTGTTATATCCGTTTGAGAAAATCTCAGGTTTATCGCATTAAACAAAAACAACCTGAGCATACCATCTCCTCCGAAAGAGGGCCTGTCGTTACAACTTCAGGAACAGTACTCCTTGACCCCTCCGCTCTCCAGGAAAGCCCCGTTTCTTCCTCGCCATCGTCGCCACTGCAATCTCACACCTGCAACCTCCCCCTCCCCTCCACTACAATGGCGAACTACCCTTGCGACCCCATCCCCCACCTCCCACCTGGCACTGAAGTCATCCAACCCTGCATTCATCGACGACGTCGAGGTTTTCACATTTTTAGTGGAGATGCTCTGCTTTGATGCGACGACATGGCCATTGTCATCCTTGAGCCTCCATCTGACCCTGAGCAGTTTACCGCGGATGCACATCTCGTCAGGAACTACTTCAATGACCGCGGCCTCAACATTCGCAATTTCTCCAGGTCTGCCATGGGTGCCGCTCTGGTACAGTTCACTGATTCTTGTGCTAGGGATACTGCTATTGAGCGTAGTCCTTTCTTTGTTGGAGACGGCATTCTTAGGGTGATCCCCCATAATAGAGGTCTGAACCATAGAAACATGACTTTTACACATGATGTCTGGTTGATGATGGTCAATTTCCCACAAGATGCATGGCTAGTTGATAAAGTTAGAGAATCTGTCAGCGAATTTGGAAAATTCTTAGTCTGGAACAGAGATTTTTCTAACAGAGCTAGAGTCTTGGTTAAAGTCAGAGTGCCAGATATGCTTGAAATCCCTATTAGCCTAGTCCTAGGAGACAATACTAGTGATGAAGGACATGGGCATTCCTGGACTATGGTGATTTATGTGATGCAGGCTAGAGTGATTGGTGGACTTGGTGGTGATGAGGACCCTCTTCCACCTGATGGTGGTAACCCACACCCCATGCCCCAACCATTTGGTGGACACTGGGATGATATGGTACATGACCATGTTCCTGAAGAACCAGCTAATGCTGCACCTATGATACCCAATGTTGTAATACCATTTGGAAATGTTGCACCTGCTGCTGACATTGAACCAATGATTGCTACCCCTCCCATTTCGATCCGCACATGCTGACCATATGGCTGAACTTGAACCAATGATGGAAGCTGTGGATTCTTTCAATGCCATCCATGGTCTGCTTACTGACTTGGTTAAGAATGCACACACTACTCTGGGCAACACGGATATCTCTTGTATCCATGGTGCTGGATTCCAAATTCTTGATGTTGATATTGAACATGGAAAACAGAGGAAGTGTCTTCTGAAACTTTATGCAACTGCACCTCATGTGCCTGCTTCATCAACTGTTTGCATCACTGAAATCTCTGACAATATTGTGCAAACCCCTCTGGATACATTTATTGATGGATCTACTGCTGCCAATGAAGACTACAGCTCTCTGGTGACCAAACGCAAATTACTGGCTCCAAAGGATGTGACTGTTGTCAGACACAGTAAAAGGATTGCCAACCAATCAGTGGGGTTCAAGAACAAAGATGTTGCAGATAAAGCCTAGGAGAAAGAATGTTCATCCCTGGTCAATACCCCAGGAAAATCCAGGAAGGTGGCCAAGAGCAAAGCTCATCCTCATGAGGTGGCGATCATGGACCAAGATGCCCCACCTCCACCTGTCCTCCCTGTTGACACCATCCAGTCTATTGGTATCAATCAATGCCTGATATCTCCTAGTGAGATCTTAGAAGACAAGCTCTTCTCAGAAAGTGGCTAATGTTACTACACCCCTCTGCATGTAATAATGTGTGTCATATATATTTAATGACACACAGTTTTATGTTTCTGAAACTTCTTCTACTTGATACTATCTGGCATGTAATAAGCACTTCCTTATTGCTCATGATGAGCAGAACCATATCCCTATATCTGCTTATGTACCTGGATGTCTATTTATCACCTTTTATGATATTTTCATCTTCAACACCTTTGTGGGATTTTCAATCTGGGGCCAAGATGATTTTTTTATTTCCATTTGATCAGCCAGCTGTCCCCAATTTATACCTGATTAACTATGTTGATCAGAACCTATGGTACCCTCATATTTTGAATTATGAATAGAAACTGGATGATTCTTGACTGGAATGTTAGAGGCATCAATTCTGATCTGAGGCATGATCAACTTAGAGAAAAAGTTAACTCTTGCAATTGTGATATTATCTGCCTCCAAGAAACTAAAAGGGAAGAATTTGAACACTCATATTTAAGGAAGTTCTGTCCCAGGAGATTTTCTCACTTTGCATTTTCTCCTTCACTTAGCAATTCTGGAGGATTAATTACTATTTGGAATGGTAGCCTTTTTTCTGGGGAGCTTCTTAGTTAATCAAAATTTCACCTAACTATGGCTTTTACATGTAAACACTCTGGTATCACCTGGATCTTGACCAATATTTATGGGCCTGCACACAATGAACACAGAGCTGAATTTTTCAATTGGATGCATAATATTGATACCTCCAATTACCCTTTCTGGATGCTAGTGGGTGATTTCAACCTCATTAGAAGCCCTGATGATAGAAACTGAGAGGGTGGTGATGCTCATAATATGATGCTCTTCAACAATGTGATTCAATCTCATGATCTTATGGAAGTCCCACTAAAAGGAAGAACATTCACCTGGAGCAACATGCAAGACCCCCCTCTTCTTGAAAAGTTGGATTGGATTTTTACATGTCCTTCATGGACCACAACTTTCCCCAACACTATGGCTCACCCACTCCCCAGAATTGGATCTGATCATACTCCCATCAGTATCCAAGTGGGCACTTCCATACCTAAAGCTCAATTATTCAGATTTGAGAACCACTGGCTGGAATTTGATGGTTTCTATGATACTGTGAATACCCTCTGGAACTCATCTCCCTATTTAAGTGATACTGCCCTTGCTATCAACTGCAAATTCAAACATCTTAGAGCTGGACTTAAAAAATGGTGCAAGAAGTTTTCAAACCTAAATCAGACTATTGAAAACTACACATTTATCTTGGCATTATTTGAAGGAATTGAGGACCAGAGACCACTTGCTCTACATGAGAAGAATTTTAAAAAGATTTTGATGGATCATACCAATAAGCTCCTGAAGGCTAAAAGAATATATTGGAAAAGCATAGCCAAAATCAAATGGGCCAAATTGGGATATGAAAACACCAAATTTTTCCATGCTATGGCTACCTAGAGCTTTAGAAGAAATCTCATCACCCATATCAAATCTGAAGACAATTTGATTCTGACTGAGCATGAACTTAAAGCTGCTGCAATCTGGCAATCTTACAAACACAGACTTGGCACAAGTGAAAATATTACTAATGACATCAACCTTGATGAATTGATTGCACCTGGAAGTAACCTTCTACACCTGGATGATCCATTCACAAATGATGAGATTGAATCTGTGATCAAAGACTTTCCCTCTGATAAAGCACCTGGTCCTGATGGATTCAATGGTAAATTCCTCAAGAAATGCTGGCATATTATCAAAGAAGATTTTGTAAAACTGGTACAGGAGTTCTATGCTGAATCTGTAAATTTGAGTGCCATCAACACTGCTTTTATTACTCTCATCCCCAAGATAAATGATCCTGAGACCATGAATGACTACAGACCCATATCTCTGGTTTGTCTTCCTCTTAAATTCATCACCAACATAATGGCTAATAGACTCCAGAAGGTTATCAAACCTATTATACATAATAATCAATATGGATTTATTAAAGGGAAAAATATCCATGATTGCCTGGGATGGGCATTTGAATATCTTCACATCTGCCATGTGTCAAAGAAGCCAATTATTATTCTGAAGATTGATTATGAGAAAGCATTTGACAAGATTGAATATAATGCAATTATTAATATGCTGAATGCCAAAGGTTTTGGCCCCAAATGGATTTCCCTGGTAAGATCTATACTGTACTCTGCATCCACCTCAGTGCTACTGAATGGTGTCCCAGGGAAAAAATTGATGTAAAAGAGGGGTCAGACAAGGAGACCCCCTGTCCCCCATTCTATTTGTTTGCACTGCTGAATTACTACAGGAAATTGTCAATGATGCCTGGCACAAAAATGAAATCAGCCTGCCTCTTGATAATGACTATGGACAAAAATATCCAATTATTCAATATGCTGATGACACCCTGTTGATTATGCCTGCTGATAGTCAACAACTTAATAACCTCAAGACCAGACTCCAACAATTCAGCAACATGACAGGGCTTAAGGTAAATTATGACAAATCTACTCTGGTGCCTATCAATATAACAGTGGATTTTGCATCCCAACTGGCTTCTGATTTTGGATGCAAATTGGAGAAATTTCCTTTCACCTACAGGTCTCCTCTTGGTACCACAAGACCATCTATTGATAGCTTGATGCCCATTGTTTCCAAATTTGACAGAAGATTATCTGGACTATCTTCTCTCATGTCATATACAGGAAGACTCACATTACTGAATTCTGTATTAAATTCTATGCCCATCCATGCCATCTGCTCTTTCAAAGTCCCATTAACAATTTTTACCCATTTTGAAAAGGGTGGCAGACAGTTCCTCTGGGCAGGAAAAGATATCCACAAACATGGCAAATGTCTTGCTAAATGGGACTTGATATGTATACCAAAAGATCAAGGAGGTTTAGGAGTCATAAACCTCAGGGTACAGAACCAAGCTCTTTTATTGAAGAATATTCATAAATTCTACAACAGGGCTGATATACCATGGGTTGATCTTATTTGGAAAGCTTACTATCAAGTTGACTCTGCCCCACATTCAATGAATCATATTGGTTCTTTCTGGTGGAGAGACTGTATGAATTATGTGGATATTTACAGAGATTTGACTCACTGCAAAATTGGCAATGGAAAATCTATGCTGCTATGGAAGGATCTATGGAAAGGTGAATGCTTTGAAGATAGATACCCACACTTACACTCTTTCTGCCAGAATGATACTCTGACCATGGCCAAGGCAATCAATGCAGCTGAAAATGATTTCTATGAACTTTTTCAACTCCCCTTATCCATCATTCCTCATGAGGAGTTTACTGTTATGTTGGAAAATATCAGAAGCATAAACCACACAGACAACCATGATTCATGGTACTTTTCCTGGGTGGAGTCTTTCAAAACCAGAAATATCTACAGAGCACTCATTGGGGCACACCCAACACCAAAACCCATTCTGGATATTTGGAAATCATGCTGTCTTCCAAGACACAAATTTTTTTCTTGGCTTCTACTGAATAAGAGGCTAAACACCAAGGATTTAATGACAAGAAAAAACTTCTTTGTGGAATTCAATGATTGTGTTATATGTGACACCTGTCCTCAGGAAACCCTGCTGCATCTGTTTTTTGAATGTAGTTTTAGCCAAGGGTTCTGGTGGGCCTTGGGACTTGAATGGAACACAGATATGGAGATTCAACAGATGATCAATGATGCTAGAAGTAGATTCAGTCCCAATTTTCTTATGGAAATTATCATCACTGGATGCTGGAGTATATGGGAGCAAAGAAATGGTTATATTTTTAGGGACCTAAATCCCTCAATCACTAGATGTATTTCTTTTTTTAAAGCAACCTTTACCTTGACTATGCATACAGCTAAACCTAGTCTCAAGGAAGGTATACAAGAGTGGCTTGACACACTATGAATGTAAACAACTGTAATATCCCTATTGATTGAGCCTGGCTCAATCTTCTGTACATTATAAAAGTTATAAAATGACACAGTAGGGGACTTCCCTACTGTTTTTGTCAAAACAATATGCTAAAACAACGCATTATTCATCCAAGGCACATTAAGCAATCTCAATTGTTTATAACAAGTCATGCTACAGCAAAGAATACTAAGCATAAAGCCAAAATAATATCAAGCATGGCATGACAAAGCATAGGCCACGGTCAAAAACAAGCTCTCTTTAACACTTCAGCATGAACTTTCCTACTCTTTTCCAAACCAAACCAAACTATTTGAAAACCAATGTATGAAAGAGGGGGTCCAACCAATTTATTCAGAAAACTAAGCAAACCAAGCAAACGAAAAACAAAATGAAAACGAAAAAGAAGACGCTCCAAGAACAACACAATTGTGCATGAAACAATAAAAATGAAGTGTTTGGAAGAAACCTAGGATTTTTATTGATGAAGGGGATGCCTTGGGCATCCCCAAGGCATGGCGCTTGTACTTCTAGGATATTTCTTGGGGTGACACATGTGGCATCCCCAATCTTGAGCTTTAGTCCATCCTTCATCCCATTACCCATTCCTTCCATACACTTGAAATTTTTCCTTCATAAAAACTTCACACAATCTTTATTAGCAACATTAGTGCACTCAAGATAATAGGTCTTAAGGTTCAGTTCTAACACCAATAAACTTCCTTTAGAACACTAGCTACTGAAGCACTTCCCTCAAAAAGCTCAATTCCCCAAAAGAACTCAAAAAGGAACCAACAAGAAGCAAATGCATAAAATGGCAGAAATCTGTCAAAACAGACCAGTAGGTAAAGACGAATTTTTTCGAAGACCTTCTGTTGCTCAAATCAAAAAGTGTTGGATTAACGAAAGTTAGATAACAACCTGAGGTAGAAAAACAAAAATTCACGCCTCAAAAAGACGTTCAGAGATTTTACACGAATGTTTACGATGAAGCACAGAAATCTGTTTCGGGACAGCAACTTTCCCAATCATTACTTCTCTCTCATCAGAGGTTACTCTTGGCACAAAAAGCAAATAAAAAGGATAAGGAGCGGTTATTACTGAATTCCAAGACTCATCTAAAACTTTTGGGTTATCTCCCAATAAGTACTTTTCTTTAACGCCTTTAAGTTAGGCATAAGAAGCAAGAAAGAATCAAGTGTTCTCAAATGAAGAAGCATTAAAACCAAATTTCTTGCCCTTACCTCTCTTACTTTTATTCTTAACCTTGGGGAAAATATGATTGTTTGGTGGAGAAGAAAGGTGCATGGTCCCCTTTCCCACATCTATTATTGCTCCAAGGATTTCTAATAGGGACCTTCCAAGTGTAATTTGTCCTTTTCCTGCACATTCAATAACAAGATAATCAGTAAAAATCATTTTCCCAAGGATCTTTGTAAACACTCCTTCGGCTATTCCAATAGGTAATATGATAGCATTATTAGAAAGAGATATTTCTTTTCCTCCTTCAGTAAGCCCCCAAAGATTCAAAGATTCATAAATATCTTTGGGCATAAGGCAAAATTCAGACATGATATCACAGCGAGCTTGAAAAGTTTCAGTATTTATATCAATCTTTACTGTGGGGAGCCACTTTGATGGTTCAGAATTTATTGGAACATAATTATGATGCTCCCTAAGCGTATTATAGCAATCTTTCAATCCAGAAGCGCTGGTCTCAAGAGTGTTTAATCTGGCAAATATGCTTGCAAAAGAAATATCAGTTTGGCTAGGCAAGTTGTAAGTAAGGATCAATTTTTTTATAGCATTAATAGCATCATCCTCATTACATTGGAAGGAATCTCCTCCCACAACAGCATCTAAAGCATATCTATAGCAAAGAGCAATTCCAAGGTAAAAGCTGCTAAGGAACAAGCTTTGAGTCATTTTAGGCTCAGTTTTTCATGTAGATCAGAGATTCTAGACCAAGCTTCCTTGAAGATCTCCTCAATTCCTTGTTTAAAAGTGAAAATCATTTCCTCGGGTGACATAGTGATTGGAGCAAGGATAGACATAGTGGCAACTTAAAATAGGAACTAATTTTTTTGTGTTTTCAAATAAGAAAGCAAACTAGTAAAACTAATTTTTTTGTGTTTTTTATAACAAAACAAGCAAACTAAGCAAAAAAGAAACTAAGCAAAACGAAAATAACAAAGTAAAGAGATTGGTTATGAGGGACTCCCCTTGTGAAGATGTCCTTGACTCCCCGGCAACGACGCCAGAAAAAATACTTGATGGCTCGGTGTTGATGTGGAGCTCGTTGGGGAACCCCAAGATGAAGGTATGATGAGCACAGTAGTAAGTTTTAGCTTAGTTATGAAACCAAGGTTTAATCGAAAAAGTAGGAGCAAGGAAACACCCCAAAGGTGTTGCAAGCTAAGCCTTGGCAGGGCGCGCTACCGGTGCTAGTAGCAATGTGGAGACCTGCACAACACAACCACAGAACTCTGCCCCCAACTTGCGATGAGGTTGTCAATCTCACCGGTTTTGCTGAAAACAAAGGATTAAACGTATCGAATGGAAGAAAGTAATAGTTTGTAGAAAGTAAACACAAAGTAGTAAACAGTTTGTAGATTGAATGTAAAAGAAAGGACCGGGATCCATAGTTCACTAGAGGTGGCTCTCCTTAAGATAGATAACATGCTGGGTGAACAAATTACTACAGGGAAATTAACAAACATCGAGAAAGCAATACATGCATATAGTAATCATCTTGACTCCTTTGGAACTTGATTGGGCATTACAACATTATACATAGAGCGCCATCCAACTGCATCGATGGCAAATAATCCACCTTCAGGTTATCATTCGAACCCCCTCCAGTATTAAGTTGCAAGCAACAGATTATTGCTTTACGAATTGCGTGTAATGTAAACAATACGATTGTTCTATGAACAAAGGATTGGTGTTTTCTCCCTAGTAGCAACAGCACATCTAGTACCTTAGAGATTTCTGTCACTTCCCCAGATTACCGAGGCATGAACCCACTATCGAGCATAAATACTAACTCTTGGAGTTGCTAGCATCTACTTGGCCAAGATAGCTACTAACAACGGAAAGCATGCAAGATCACAAATAACAAAGACATGATAGAATCAATAATAAATCTAAAATAGCATCTCAATATCCATCGGATCCCCACAAACACAACATTTATGGATTACAAATAGATGATCTTGATCAAGAACGGAGCTCACAAGATCTAGACATGAAAGCACAAAGGAGGAGAACCAGCCATCTAGTTACTACATGGACCCGTAGTCCAGAGATGAACTACTCACGCATCACACCGGAGGCGTGCATGATGATGAAGAAGGCCTCTAGGGTGAATTCCCCTCTCCGGCAGGGTGCTAGGAAGATCTTCACATCCTTCACGATCTAGGGATGGAGATGATGGAGGCTACAAACTCTTTCGTGGATTTTTGATTGGGTACTTAGGGTTTTGGTCCTGAGGGCAATATATAGGCGGAAGGAGAGGCCGAGGGGGTGCTGGGGTCGGTCAGACCACCCCTTGGTGCGGGCTAGGCCTGGCCACGCAGCCAGGTGGTGTGGACGGCCCCCAACTGTTCTCTGTCTCGTATTCTGGAATCAGATGTCTTCTGAAAAAATAGACACTTTGGCTTTTGTCCCGTCCAATTCCGAGAATATTCATTTTCTGACTTTCCTGGAAACAAAAACAGCAGAAAACAGGCAGCTAGCACTGTGGCTCTTGTTAATAGGTTAGTCCAAGAAATCATATGAAAAGTACTCTAAAGTGTGGACAAAACACAAGAAAGTAGATAAAACTAAGCATGGAGCATCAAAAATTATATATACATTTGCAATGTATCAGTGTTCTTTTGATAATCCAGCTGTGGATCCACCAGTGTCATTGCATGTGTTCTCTTTTTACTAACAACAGCCAGAGTCATTACATGTGTGTTCTCTTTAGAGACCACACATGGATCCACCAGTGTCATTGCATGTGTGTTCTTTTCACAAACAACAACTGGAGTCATTTCATGACTATTCTTTTCACATACCACATATGGATCCACCAATGTCATTGAAATGTGTGTTCTTCTCATTAACCATAGCTAGAGTTATTGCATGTGTGTTCTCTTCAGAGACCACACATGGATCCACCAGTGTCATTGCATGTGTGTTCTTTTTACTAACAACAACTGGAGTCATTGCATGTGTGTTCTTTTCACATACCACATATGGATCCACCTGTGTCATTGCATGTGTGCTCTTTTTACTAACAACAACCAGAGTCATTGCATGTGTGTTCTTTTTACTAACAACAACCAGAGTCATTGCATGTGTGTTCTCTTCAGAGACCACACATGGATCCATCAGTGTCATTGCATGTGTGTTATTTTTACTAACAGCAACTAGAGGCATTGCATGTGTGTTCTTTTCACATACCACATATGGATCCACAAGTGTCATTGAAATGTGTGTTCTCTTTAGAGACCACATATGGATCCACCAGTGTCATTGCATGTGTGTTCTTTTTACTAACAACAACTAGAGTCATTGCATGTGTGTTCTTTTCACATACCACACATGGATCCACTAGTGTCATTGCATGTGTGTTCTTTTCACAATCCATCTATGGATCCACCAGTGTCATTGCGTGTGAGCTCTTTTACTAACAACAACCAGAGTCATTGCATGTATATTCTCTTCAGAGACCACCCATGGATCCACAAGTGTCATTGCATGTGTGTTCTTTTTACTAACAACAACCAGAGTCATGGCATGTGTGTTCTTTTCATAATCCACCTATGGATTCACCAGTGTCATTGCATGTGTGCTCTTTTTACTAACAACAGGCAGAGTCATTGCATGTGTGTTCTCTTCAGAGACCACACATGGATCCACCAGTGTCATTGCATATGTGTTCTTTTTACTAACAACAACTAGAGTCATTGCATGTGTGTTCTTTTCACATACTACATATGGATCCACCAGTATCATTGAAATGTGTGTTCTCTTCAGAGACCACACAACACCACCAGTGTCATTGCATGTGTGTTCTTTGTACTACCAACAACTAGAGTCATTGCATGTGTGTTCTCTATAGAGACCACACATGGATCCACCAGTGTCATTGCATGTGTGTTCTTTTTACTAACAACAACTGGAGTCATTGCATGTGTGTTCTTTTCACATACCACATATGGATCCACAAGTGTCATTGAAATGTGTGTTCTCTTTAGAGACCACACATGGATCCACCAGTGTCATTGCATGTGTGTTCTTTTTACTAACAACAATTGGAGTCATTGCATGTGTGTTCTTTTCACATACCACATATGGATCCACCAGTGTCATTACATGTGTGTTCTTTTCAAAATCCATCTATGGATCCACCAGTGTCATTGCGTGTGAGCTCTTTTTACTAACAACAACCAGAGTCATTGCATGTGTATTCTCTTCAAAGACCACACATGGATACACCAGTGTCATTGCATGTGTGTTCTTTTTACTAACAACAACTGGAGTCATTTCATGACTATTTTTTTCACACATTGAAATGTGTGTTCTTCTCATTAACCACAGCTAGAGTCATTGCATGTGTGTTCTCTTTAGAGACCACACATGGATCCACCAGTGTCATTGCATGTGTGTTCTTTTTACTAACAAGAACCGGAGTCATTACATGTGTGTTCTTTTCACAATCCACCTATGGATTCACCAGTGCCATTGCATGTGTGCTCTTTTTACTAACAACAGCCAGAGTCATTGCATGTGTGTTCTCTTCAGAGACCACACATGGATCCACCAGTGTCATTGCATGTGTGTTCTTTTTACTAACAACAACTGGAGTCATTGCATGTGTGTTCTTTTCACATACCACATATGGATCCACCAGTGTCATTGAAATGTGTGTTCTCTTCAGAGACCACACATGGATCCACCAGTGTCATTGCATGTGTGTTCTTTTTACTAACAACAACTGGAGTCATTGCATGTGTGTTCTTTTCACATACCACATATGGATCCACCAGTGTCATAGCATGTGTCTTCTTTTCACAATCCACCTATGGATCCACCAGTGTCATTGCGTGTCAGCTCTTTTTACTAACAACAACCAGAGTGATTGCATGTGTATTCTCTTCAAAGACCACACATGGATCGACCAGTGTCATTGCATATGTGTTCTTTTTACTAACAACAACTGGAGTCATTTCATGACTATTATTTTCACATACCACATATGGATCCGCGAGTGTCATTGAAATGTGTGTTCTCTTCAGAGACCACACATGGATCCACCAGTGTCCTTGCATGTGTGCTCTTTTTACTAACAACAACTGGAGTGATTGCATGTGTGTTCTTTTCACATACCACATATGGATCCACCAGTGTCATTGAAATGTGTGTTCTTCTCATTAACCACAGCTAGAGTCATTGCATGTGTGTTCTCTTTAGAGACCACACATGGATCCACCAGTGTCCTTGCATGTGTGCTCTTTTTACTAACAACAACCAGAGTCATTGCATGTGTGTTAGAGACCACACATGGATCCACCAGTGTCATTGCATGTGCGTTCTTTTCACTAACAACAACTAGAGTCATTTCATGAATATTCTTTTCACATACCACATATGGATCCACCAATGTCATTGAAATGTGTGTTCTTCTCATTAACCATAGATAGAGTTATTGCATGTGTCTTCTCTTTAGAGACCACACATGGATCCACCAGTGTCATTGCATGTGTGTTCTTTTTCTAACAACAACTAGAGTCATTGCATGTGTGTTCTTTTCACATACCACATATGGATCCACCAGTGTCATTGAAATGTGTGTTCTCTTCAGAGACCACACATGGATCCACCAGTGTCATTGCATGTGTGCTCTTTTTACTAACAACAACCAGAGTCATTGCATGTGTGTTATTTTTACTAACAACAACCAGAGTCATTGCATGTGTGTTCTCTTCAAAGACCACACATGGATCCACCAGTGTCATTGCATGTGTGTTCATTTTACTAACAACAACTAGAGTCATTGCATGTGTGTTCTTTTCACATACCACATATGGATCTACCAGTGTCATTGCATGTGTGTTCTTTTCATAATCCACCTATGGATCCACCAGTGTCATTACATGTGTGCTCTTTTTACTAACAAGAACTAGAGTCATTGCATGTGTGTTCTCTTCAGAGACCACACATGGTTCCACCAGTGTCATTGCATGTGTGTTCTTTTTTCTAACAACAACTGGAGTCATTTCATGACTATTATTTTCACATATCACATATGGATCCACTAGTGTTATTGAAATGTGTGTTCTCTTCAGAGAACACAGATGGATACAACAGTGTCATTGCATGTGTGCTCTTTTTACTAACAACAACTGGAGTCATTGCATGTGTGAACTTTTCACATACCACATATGGATCCACCAGTGTCATTGAAATGTGTGTTCTTCTCATTAACCACAACTAGAGTCATTGCATGTGTGTTCTCTTCAGAGACCACACATGGATCCACCAGTGTTATTGCATGTGTGTTCTTTTTACTAACAACAACCAGAGTCATTGCATGTGTGTTCTTTTCACAATCCACCTATGGATCCACCAGTGTAATTGCATGTGTGCTCTTTTTACTAACAACAACCAGAGTCATTGCATGTGTGTTCTCTTCAAAGACCACACATGGATCCACCAGTGTCATTGCATGTGTGTTCTTTTTACTAACAACAACTGGGGTCATTTCATGACTATTCTTTTCACATACCACATATAGATCCACCAGTGTCATTGCATGTGTGTTCTCTTCAGAGACCACACATGGATCCACCAGTGTCATTGCATGTGTGTTCTTTTTACTAACAACAACCAGAGTCATTGCATGTGTATTCTTTTCACAATCCACCTATGGATCCACCAGTGTCATTGCATGTGTGCTCTTTTTACTAACAACAGCAAGAGTCTTTGCATGTGTGTTCTCTTTAGAGACCACACATGGATCCACCAGTGTCATTGCATGTGTGTTCTTTTCACTAACAACAACTAGAGTCATTTCATGACTATTCTTTTCACATACCACATATGGATCCACCAATGTCATTGAAATGTGTGTTCCTCTCATTAACCATGGATAGATTTATTGCATGTGTCTTCTATTTAGAGACCACACATGGATCCACCAGTGTCATTGCATGTGTGTTCTTTTTCTAACAACAACTGGAGTCATTGCATGTGTGTTCTTTTCACATACCACATATGGATCCACCAGTGTCATTGAAATGTGTGTTCTCTTCAGAGACCACACATGGATCCACCAGTGTCATTGCATGTGTGCTCTTTTTACTAACAACAACCAGAGTCATTGCATGTGTGTTATTTTTACTAACAACAACCAGAGTCATTGCATGTGTGTTCTCTTCAAAGACCACACATGGATCCACCAGTGTCATTGCATGTGTGTTCATTTTACTAACAACAACTAGAGTCATTGCATGTGTGTTCTTTTCACATACCACATATGGATCTACCAGTGTCATTGCATGTGTGTTCTTTTCATAATCCACCTATGGATCCACCAGTGTCATTACATGTGTGCTCTTTTTACTAACAAGAACTAGAGTCATTGCATGTGTGTTCTCTTCAGAGACCACACATGGATCCACCAGTGTCATTGCATGTGTGTTCTTTTTTCTAACAACAACTGGAGTCATTTCATGACTATTATTTTCACATATCACATATGGATCCACGAGTGTTATTGAAATGTGTGTTCTCTTCAGAGAACACAGATGGATACAACAGTGTCATTGCATGTGTGCTCTTTTTACTAACAACAACTGGAGTCATTGCATGTGTGAACTTTTCACATACCACATATGGATCCACCAGTGTCATTGAAATGTGTGTTCTTCTCATTAACCACAACTAGAGTCATTGCATGTGTGTTCTCTTCAGAGACCACACATGGATCCACCAGTGTTATTGCATGTGTGTTCTTTTTACTAACAACAACCAGAGTCATTGCATGTGTGTTCTTTTCACAATCCACCTATGGATCCACCAATGTAATTGCATGTGTGCTCTTTTTACTAACAACAACCAGAGTCATTGCATGTGTGTTCTTTTCAAAGACCACACATGGATCCACCAGTGTCATTGCATGTGTGTTCTTTTTACTAACAACAACTGGGGTCATTTCATGACTATTCTTTTCACATACCACATATAGATCCACCAGTGTCGTTGCATGTGTGTTCTCTTCAGAGACCACACATGGATCCACCAGTGTCATTGCATGTGTGTTCTTTTTACTAACAACAACCAGAGTCATTGCATGTGTATTCTTTTCACAATCCACCTATGGATCCACCAGTGTCATTGCATGTGCTCTTTTACTAACCACAGCAAGAGTCTTTGCATGTGTGTTCTCTTTAGAGACCACACATGGATCCACCAGTGTCATTGCATGTGTGTTCTTTTCACTAACAACAACTAGAGTCATTTCATGACTATTCTTTTCACATACCACAAATGGATCCACCAATGTCATTGAAATGTGTGTTCCTCTCATTAACCATGGATAGAGTTATTGCATGTGTCTTCTATTTAGAGACCACACATGGATCCACCAGTGTCATTGCATGTGTGTTCTTTTTCTAACAACAATTGGAGTCATTGCATGTGTGTTCTTTTCACATACCACATATGGATCCACCAGTGTCATTGAAATGTGTGTTCTCTTCAGAGACCACACATGGATCCACCAGTGTCATTGCATGTGTGCTCTTTTTACTAACAACAACCAGAGTCATTGCATGTGTGTTATTTTTACTAACAACAACCAGAGTCATTGCATGTGTGTTCTCTTCAGAGACCACACATGGATCCACCAGTGTCATTGCATGTGTGTTCTTTTTACTAACAACAACTAGAGTCATTGCATGTGTGTTCTTTTCACATACCACATATGGATCTACCAGTGTCATTGCATGTGTGTTCTTTTCATAATCCACCTATGGATCCACCAGTGTCATTACATGTGTGCTCTTTTTACTAACAAGAACTAGAGTCATTGCATGTGTGTTCTCTTCAGAGACCACACATGGATCCACCAGTGTCATTGCATGTGTGTTCTTTTTTCTAACAACAACTGGAGTCATTTCATGACTATTATTTTCACATATCACATATGGATCCACTAGTGTTATTGAAATGTGTGTTCTCTTGAGAACACACATTGATCCAACAGTGTCATTGCATGTGTGCTCTTTTTACTAACAACAACTGGAGTCATTGCATGTGTGAACTTTTCACATACCACATATGGATCCACCAGTGTCATTGAAATGTGTGTTCTTCTCATTAACCACAACTAGAGTCATTGCATGTGTGTTCTCTTCAGAGACCACACATGGATCCACCAGTGTTATTGCATGTGTGTTCTTTTTACTAACAACAACCAGAGTCATTGCATGTGTGTTCTTTTCACAATCCACCTATGGATCCACCAGTGTAATTGCATGTGTGCTCTTTTTACTAACAACAACCAGAGTCATTGCATGTGTGTTCTCTTCAAAGACCACACATGGATCCACCAGTGTCATTGCATGTGTGTTCTTTTTACTAACAACAACTGGGGTTATTTCATGACTATTCTTTTCACATACCACATATAGATCCACCAGTGTCATTGCATGTGTGTTCTCTTCAGAGACCACACATGGATCCACCAGTGTCATTGCATGTGTGTTCTTTTTACTAACAACAACCAGAGTCATTGCATGTGTATTCTTTTCACAATCCACATATGGATCCACCAGTGTCATTGCATGTGTGCTCTTTTTACTAACAACAGCAAGAGTCTTTGCATGTGTGTTCTCTTTAGAGACCACACATGGATCCACCAGTGTCATTGCATGTGTGTTCTTTTCACTAACAACAACTAGAGTCATTTCATGACTATTCTTTTCACATACCACATATGGATCCACCAATGTCATTGAAATGTGTGTTCCTCTCATTAACCATGGATAGAGTTATTGCATGTGTCTTCTATTTAGAGACCACACATGGATCCACCAGTGTCATTGCATGTGTGTTCTTTTTCTAACAACAATTGGAGTCATTGCATGTGTGTTCTTTTCACATACCACATATGGATCCACCAGTGTCATTGAAATGTGTGTTCTCTTCAGAGACCACACATGGATCCACCAGTGTCATTGCATGTGTGCTCTTTTTACTAACAACAAGAGTCATTGCATGTGTGTTCTTTTTACTAACAACAACCAGAGTCATTGCATGTGTGTTCTCTTCAGAGACCACACATGGATCCACCAGTGTCATTGCATGTGTGTTCTTTTTACTAACAACAACTAGAGTCATTGCATGTGTGATCTTTTCACATACCACATATGGATCTACCAGTGTCATTACATGTGTGTTCTTTTCATAATCCACCTATGGATCCACCAGTGTCATTACATGTGTGCTCTTTTTACTAACAACAACTGGGGTCATTTCATGACTATTCTTTTCACATACCACATATAGATCCACCAGTGTCATTGCATGTGTGTTCTCTTCAGAGACCACACATGGATCCACCAGTGTTATTGCATGTGTGTTCTTTTTACTAACAACAACTAGAGTCATTGCATGTGTGTTATTTTCACATACCACATATGGATCCACCAGTGTCATTGCATGTGTGTTCGTCTCATTAACCATAGCTAGAGTCATTGCATGTGTGTTCTCTTCAGAGACCACATATTTATCCACCAAGATGGGTGACGGGAATCCGAGAAGCTATATAAAGAGAGGAAACCTAATTTGCCCACGGCATCTCCACCCACGAATTTGCAGCCACCAAAGCCACGTTTTTGCCTCCCCCATGGATCCCATCTCCATGGGGGAGGGCTCCCAAGAAGCCATGAAGGAAGGGGGCTAAGGGGCGGTGCTCCCCCATGATACTGGCAGCGGGGAAGGAGTCCCCCGTGCCGCCGCTGGATCCACCGCCGCCCTCTTCACCATCTTCATCGCCATATCCATCACCTAATCCTCCTAGTATGCAGTGGTTCATCCTCCCCCACACCTCTGTACCGTCCTATGTAAACATGGTGTTTGATGCTATAAGTTATAATCCTATGATCTATGTCATGTTTGCATAGTTTCTTTGTTCTTAGATTGAATGGTTGAATGTCTTTGGTTCATTAGAGTTGTATATTGATATGGTATAGTCTTTTGGTGTCCATTATATTTGTGCGCGCATGGATTAAACATCATAGGGTTTGTAGTATGTGTAAGAGGAAGGGGGAAGTTCTGCCGGAGTGACAGAAACCTGAGGACGCGAGCCGGAACATTATACGTATGGGAGTAAGACCATTAAACTTAAGGCTATGGTTGGGGAAACCTTAATGTATTGATTAGTACTTACGGATGTTTGCTAACAATCCAATCATATAGTACATGTAATTCCAAGTAGTGAAGCGCATGTATATTTAGCCTCTCCCACATAGAAAACTACATCGAAGACAATAAACTCGATCTATTCGCTATTTAAACTTGGACAAAGCCACCATAATTACCACCACTATTCCACACTCATGGTTTTGTTAGTTTAGTGTATTCTATTGCTATAGCAACTAGCTTTACTTTCTTGTTATTTATTATCATGCAAAACTATCTCTATTACTCGTATTGTTGCTCTAGTTTTATGTCCTAGATAATGCAAATGTTTAGTGTACGTAGAGTTGTATTAGTGGTTGATAGAACTTCAGAGAACGTTTATCCTACCTTTAGCTCCTCGTTGGGTTCGACACTCTTAATTATCGAAAAGGCTACACACGATCCCCTATACTTGTGGGTTATCAAGACCTTTTCTGGCACCGTTGCCGGGGAGCAATAGCGTGTGGGTGAATATTCTTGTGTGCACTTGTTTGCTTTATCTCTAAGTAGGTTTTACTTTCAGTTTTAAGTTGTACTCTATCTTAGTATGGATAGGGAATGCGAATTACAAAAAAATAGTTGTACTTGTTACCTAAAAACGTTTTAAAAAAGGAAAGTGATTGGAAAGATGAGTAATGGTTAAGTGGGGGTCGACCTTGAACACTTGTGCTCATGCCTATGAAACCAAAACAAATCTTTCTATGGAAGCTTTTCAGTTAAAAACTTGTAGGAATGCATGAAGCCTTTAAAAATAAAGATATTTCTGGTATTGATCTTAATGCTTATTCATTCGAAAATACTTGAATCTTGATCATATGCCTAACTTAAAGGCATTAAAGAAAGTACTTATTGGGAGATAACCCAAAAGTTTTAGTTGAGTCTTGGAAGTTATTGCTTTAGTAATAACCTCTCCTTATCCTTTTTATTTTCTTTTTGTGCCAAGAGTAACCTCTAATGAGAGAGAAGTAATGCTTGGGAAAGTTGTTGTCCCGAAATAGATTTTTGTGCTCCGCTGTAAAAATTCGTGTAAAATATTTGTACATTGGTTTGAGCTGTAATTTTTTGTGATTCTGCCCCAGGTTGTGATCCAACTTTCGTTACTTCAACACTTTTCGATGTGAGCAGCAGAAGGTCTCGAAAAAATTGGTTTCTATCTGCTGGTCTGTTTTGACAGATTTCTGCCATTATTTGCATTTGCTTCTTGTTGATTCCTTTTTGGGTTCTCTTTGGGGAATTGAGATTTTTAAGGGAAGTGATACAGTAGCTTGTGTTTTAATGGAAGTTTTATTGGTGTTGAAACTGAACCCAAAGACTTATTATCTTGAGTACACTAATGTTGCTAATGAAGATTATGTGAAGTTTTGTATGAAGGAAAAATTTCAGGTGTTAAGGAAAGAATGATATAATGAGATGAAGAATAGACTAAATCTCAAGCTTGGGGATGCCACCCCGTGTCACCCCAAGAAATATCCAAGAAGTACAAGCGTCAAAGCTTGGGGATGCCCAAGGCATCCCCTTCTTCATCAATAAAAAACTCAGGTTCTTCCAAACACTTCATTTTTATTGTTTCATCCACAATTGTGTTGTTCTTGGAGCGTCTTCATTTTCGTTTTTGGTTTTGGTTTGCTTAGTTTGCTTGAATAAATTGGTTGGACCCCCTCTTTCATACATTAGTTTTCAAATAAATGTGGTTTGGATTGGAAAAGAGTAGGAAAAGTTCATGCCTAAGTGGTAAAAGGAGCTCGTTTTTTACGGCGACCTATGCTTTGTCATGTCATGCTTGATATTGTTTTGGATTTATGCTTAGTGATTTTTTTTGTAGTATGACATGTTATAAACAATTGAGATTGCTTAATGTGCCTTGAAAGAATCATGCATTGTTTTAGCATATTAAAGCATACATTCTCTTTTGATGCTTTATTTGGGTTGACTTGGCGCATGCTCACACCATGTTATGACTATCCCAAGTAGTCATAGCCTTTATTATCTTTTATTATTTGACTTGTAATATCACTTTATGCTTTAATTAATGATGTTTTGTCGCTTTGCATGATTATGGCCATTATTGCTCTTTTAGTTGGTCGCTCCCAGTCTTTTGCTAGCCTCCATAACCCAGTATGAGTTCCACTCATGCATCCAACTCCAAATAAAACCAAGTTATCCCAAAGAGTCCACCATACCTACCTATTAGCATTTGCTATTCCAAATATATTCATGCTTTTATCTACCTTCCGAATTAAACTTGTTATGAGAAAACTAGTGATTAAAGCTCTCACGAACTTGATGGCACACTTTACTTTTCTTGCCCCTAATAAACTTGAACCATTGTGTCATCTATGTTGTATATGGTTGCACTTATATGTTGGGTATTAGCAGAACCATGCTGTCATGGGGAACGCTTTCAACATTGCACTTGTACATTGTACCTAGTTGATATCATGCTCTTTTGTCTATGCATGTCGTCAGTGTGAAATGAAAGGGGAGCTTGTAAGTCCATGGAGTTATGTATGTGTGTTAGAGAAAAGCCTGGGCCGCTGGTCTGATCCATGCCTAATCATGGTGGAAACCTGCAACGTAACCATAATGAGCAATCTATGAAGCATTCTTCTTATAAAAAATAGATAGAGATCGAGAAAAAATAAAAAAAAAGAGATGAGAAAAGAGAGAAAAAAAGCACCATTTTCCCATGGTAAATAAGAAGATTGCTGAGATGCTTGTTGTCTGCTTGCCTTGTCATTTTGATATGGGGATTCTTCCTTATCATCGGGCAAGGGGTACCCCGTTGGCGGTTCTCTATGATACACATGTACTTACTATGACAAGAACTTACCGGTAACTAAACTTGAGTAGCATGAGGATCGGCCCTCGTATTCAAGGGACATGAGATTTCCAACTTATACTTTGTCAAGCATATACTCCATAGTTTGTTCACTTTAACCTTAATAAACTTAAGATGCTTATGATAGGGCAATGAGAGCTGAAAGCTAATAAGTACCACAATTTTTGGAAGCTCTTTATGAGACTTGAATCCCTGCTTCCTTCTATGAAGGCCTTTCTTCCACTTTTATATTGAGACTCCATCTTCTATCTTTATGCACCAATTAAGAGAGCATAGTTGTCATTCTTAGTTCTATGTGCATTATCCCAAGACTTGTTGATTGATGCATAACTTTGATATTGCTTGTTCCTAAAGTATTTGTATCTAGTCACCCTTACAAACTTTGAAGGTGTTCTATGCCTTTATGTTTGGCTACTCTATGAGGGACAAGCTGAATACCATTCTCATTATGCTTTATTTATGTGAAACAAACAAACTTCTTGCAAAGCATTGTTATTCATAAATCTTTTGTTTGTGCCTTTTTATATTACAACATAGTTGTTATGTCTTATTGTTAGAACTCTATCTTTCATGATTCATGTTTAGAGTACCTTAATCCCAGCTATCAATACTTTTACAATAATGATGATCAAGATTATGTTGTCTGCATGTCACCTCAAAAATTATATTGTTTTGATCGTTTACCTACTCGAGCATGAGCAGGAACTAAGCTTGGAGATGTTGATACGTCCATAACTTATCTATAATTTTTGATGGTTTTATGCTAATAATATGCTTTTGACACTCCGTTTTATATAAAGTTTATGATTTATTTGGACTAACCTACTAATAGTTGCAAAAGTGAACAATGTTCTTGTTTTACACTTTGATGTGTAGGAATTACCAAGAATACAAGTGGAAACCTTGCTGGAGTCAAATTGGGATTTTTCCAAAAATCTGTCTCAGAATACTTTTTGAAGATGGTCACGTTTCGGATCGAAGATGGCATCAAATGGAAAACTGTTCAACTAAAAAGTTGTTGGAAATTTCACGACAAACAATCTGGACATAAAATTCATCTGATTCCAAGTCCGGACGGGCCTTTTATACCCGATTTACTGCAGCCCAAGATGGGTGACGGGAATCCGAGAAGCTATATAAAGGGAGGAAACCTAATTTGTTTAGGGCATCTCCACCCACGAATTTTCAGCCACCAAAGCCACGTTTTTGCCTCCCCCATGGATCCCATCTCCATGGGAGAGGGATCCCAAGAAGCCATGAAGGAAGGGGGCTAAGGGGCGGTGCTCCCCCATGATACCGGCGGTGGGGAAGGAGTCCCCCGCGCCGCCGCCGGATCCGCCGCCGCCCTCTCCATAACCTAATCCTCCTAGTATGCAATGGTTCATCCTCCCACACACCTCTGTACCGTCCTATATAAACATGGTGTTTGATGCTATAAGTTATAATCTTATGATCTATGTCATGTTTTCATAGTTTCTTTGTTCTTAGATTGAATGGTTGAACGTCTTTGGTTCATTAGAGTTGTATGTTGATATGGTATAGTCCTTTGGTGCCCATTATATTTGTGCGCTCATGGATTAATCATCATAGGGTTTGTAGTATGTGTAAGAGGAAGGGGGAAGTCCTGCCGGAGTGACAGAAACCTGAGGACGCGAACCGGAACGTTGCACGTATGGGAGTAAGAAGACCATTAAACTTAAGGCTATGGTTGGGGAAACCTTAATGCATTGATTAGTACTTACGGATGTTTGCTAACAATCCAATCATATAGTACATGTAATTCCATGTAGTGAAGCGCATGTATATTTAGCCTCTCCCACATAGAAAACTGCATCGAAGACAATGAACCCGATCTATTCGATATTTAAACTTGGACAAAACCACCACAATTACCACCACTATTCCACACTCATGGTTCTGTTAGTTTAGTGTATTTTATTGCTGCAGCAACTAGCTTTACTTTCATGCAAAACTATCTCTATTACTCGTATTGTTGCTCTAGTTTTATTTACTAGATAATGCAAACGTTTAGTGTGCGTAGAGTTGTATCAGTGGTTGATAGAACTTGGGAAAACATTTATCCTACCTTTAGCTCCTCATTGGGTTTGACACTCTTACTTATCGAAAAGGCTACACACTATCCCCTATACTTGTGGGTTATCACCATGGAGAGGGAGAGGCCCAAACTCAGCTTGCACGAGGCTCAGATGTTCGCCCACTATGACATACTCGCGCCGCTGTTCGCGAGGCTTCCGTCCAGCTTCGAGCTCAGCTACACCAGGGTTCCTGTCGTGCCGCTCTTGCGCGACAACACGTTGGCGAGGCAAATCGAGGAGCACCGCTGCTAGCTATCGGAGCGGAAGAGGGCAATGGCACGGTACCCGCGCACGAGCGCGTACTGGTGAAAGTTGTTCAAGAAGGAGCGGGCTATGTTGATTGAGCTGTGCGGAACCCACTAGTAGGAGATCCACCCGGATCTGCGCAACCTCAAAGGGAGGCAGCGCTTCTGGGCAGTGCCTAGGCATACGACCTCCACCGTTATCGATGGAGCGCGCCGTGAAGAATCCATGAGGAGGAGGATCGCTGCCGGGAACATCGACATCGATTCCGACGTGGAGGAGGCTGGCGGCGACGCGGACAACGTCATCAATGATGGAGACTGCGGGAGCGTCATAGTCGATTAGGGCCACTTAAGCATAAATTAAATCTATGTACGGTATCTTATTGCGCTCTTTGGATCTAGGTCACTTGAGTCATGGTCGATTATCGTCATAATCTATATATGTTGGCTATGTTTTAGTTGTCTTTGTCTTTGAAACTAGTTGATCAAAACTCGTCCGATCCTGAAAATAAAGTTCGCACGTTCCTGGAATATCTGATGGGACAATACGTTGACTCTGCTCCCAGCACTTGATGGCACAGCCATAATTTGGAGTGCGCCAGAGGAGAAGGGATCGAGCGTGTTGTAATAGTGTACTACTCCTGTCCAGATATAACTGACTTAGTTTTTTTAGATATCTAATAAATGTGTCTATACCCAAAACATGTCTAGATACATGTTTTAGGTTTTTCTGTCTTTCAAACTAATCAAAAGTTGTCAAATTCTGAACAACCAAAGTCATTGCATTCACATGTGATGGGACAATATGCTGACTCTGCTACTTGATGGCACCGCCATAATTCTGGAGTGCGCCATAGGAGATGGGAATGCAAGGGAGATGGGAACTAGTAGCCGCGTCCAAACGTAGGTAAAAAATTAATGTAATAATATTTTAAAAAATTGTAATCTGGTCCACATGACCCCATCACAGACACGTGGCACGCGCCAGATATAAATAAAGATGACACGACTAGTTTAGTTTCAATGGTATAATTCAACATACGATGTTACTATGCCCACATCTTTCTGTTTCTCTTATTAGTCTGTTAGCCCACGTTGCATTAAGCATCAGTTGATGAGGATAAAAAAGATAAAATGGCAAATAAAACAATTTTTAAGCTTACCTTTCATCCGGAGAATCGTACAAAGATGAAATTGGCAGGGATTTATTATTTCTCCTGCAGTTAGCTGAAAGATCCTCAAGAACATCCTCAATCACCCCTGCAACTTCTTCATATTCTAATACACCTCCATTATTTGCCCTTTCCTCCCCGTTCCGCTTACCCTTTTATTTCTTTTCACACCCTTTTCTTGCCGGCACCTCCACTTCTTCATAAATTGGCTGCTTACGTACGTTTTCCTCTGAGTGCTCATCACCGTCTTCACGCTGCTCTTCCTCCAGTTCTGGCTGAGAAGCCTCATTTTCTGTCACCGGGGTGTGAATAGGGACAATATCATGTGTAACTGGGTTTTTGCACAACCTCTTGATATGGCCGAATCCGCCACAATGTTTGCATTTCCTTTTCCTAGCTCCCAGCCTTGAACCTTTATCGGTGGAGGCTTCGATCCTTAGCTTTCTAGGCCTCCCAGGTGGCCTCCTAAGAATTGGTGGTTGAAGTTTGAACCCTAGATTGACAATCTCCCAATCATTTTCATCGGCCATAGGTGGTATGTTTTATGCATAAGTTGCAGCAAACTTGTCCACGGAGAAATAGTTGTCGACATAGTTCTCTATTTCAGCTCCGCTACCTCTAAGCTTTAAGATGAAGTAAATTGCATGTTGACATGGTAGACCAGTAATCTGCCACTGCCTGCGTGAACAAGTCTTCTTTCCAATGTCTATAGTGTACCTCCGTTCACTTCCACGCTTGTATTCTGCATAAACCTCAGCCAATGTTCTGGAACTTCTGACCATCCTCATCTTTATCGTTCTCATTGCCCTGGTTCTTGCATTCAGTAACATAACCACCTTTGGAACTATTTTATGGCCTAAAAATTTTCTTGCACAAATTCTTTGCCTTAAATCTATCTTCACCATTATGCACTGTCTTATTGCATCCAACAAAATAACAATTCCAAGTGTCTTCATGCCCGAAATCTTATCATTGAAACTCTCTGCCAAATTATTGCAAACAAAATCCACCTTGCTTAACTCACCAAACTTGCTTATAGCCCAAAGCTTGGTGTGATTTTCTTCAAGGTATTTTTTCACCTTTGGCACTACATACATGTTCTGCAAGTAAGTAGCATGCGTGCTTAGGGTGTATGTGTATGCTGATCACCACAAGTCCTCTTCAAAGATCTTTCCTTTGAACTTCTTCGTGAAGTTAGTAGTGAGGTGCCGCATGCATTCCCTATGCTCAACCCCAGGAAACACAGCATCAACAACATGCCTTCAGGCAGACAAAACATCTTTTGAAGCATATCTTATCTGCCTGCTTATACCTGACCCCCCTCGAGACCTTTTCTCTTCCTTTCACAACCTCGTAATCGATGTTAACAACACTACCAAGTGATGTTTTCTCTACCTGAGCTTTCAAACTATACAACATATGAAAACTGTCATTCCACTTGCCTTGAATGAAGTCTAGAGCCATCTCCTTCCCATCAAAGACTCTGTGGTAAGGAATCAGAACATTAAACTTTTTGCTAATCTTTGCTCTGAGTTCAGCAGTTCCAATGTTATGATCCTGCCTCACCAGTCAAGTACAGTAGTAGCAATCCACTTGGTAGTCGCCGGTCTAATTTTATCACTTCAAGAAATATTAGGGCAGTTGTGTTTCTTCTGTTTACTTTGATCTGCATTCGATAAGAATCCAAATAATTCAGAGCTAGTTATCAGCTGAATAAATATGAGAAATACTGAAACTAAATGTAGCTATTGCAACCTGAAATGGGTGTCCACCCCGCATTGGAGATGAATGTAATCTCCATTTACACACATTACTTTCCCTATAGTGCACCCTAAATCTATTTTGGTCGTTCTTTTCAATGATAAATTTGAACCCAACTCTGATTGCATAGGTTGCAACTGCATATCTGCAGCCCTCCACATTATCAAAGATAATCCCCTCATCAATTGTAGGATTGTCCCTGTCAAAGTGTATCACTGGCCTGTCCTCGTCTTCATCATCGTATCTACATCCCATTTCCACATCTTCACATTCCTCTTCCTCATCAGTCCCATAGTCAAGCTCAAAGTTCAAATCAACCAAATATTCCCTACTCTCCATCCTATCAGGGTCAGCAGCCATGTCTGGATATGCTTTCTCATCATCATCCGCACTGCCACACATTTTAGTGCCTTCATGCTCGCTTGACAAAGCAGCATGCTCAAGGACAAGCTGTACAGACGTCATGCGGTTACCAACATATATCCTTGCCATCACCAAGAGACTAGAAACGCTAATTGGGGTATGCAGAAAAGGAATCACAGTTCTTACCCTTCAATGTGGACGCACGGCACCTTCTCCGGGCTCCATACCTCCAAAGCTCTGCACCCTTCTTCCTCTTCCCATGTTTCGTTGTCCTCTGTGCTCTCTAGACTTGAAGGAGATTCCGTGCTCTCCAGCCGCGCAGGACCCATCTCTGTGTTCTCAAGCCTCGCAGGATCCATCTCCGAGCAGGATCCAGATCACCAGCGTTGTTGGTCCCCTAACCCAATGGCAGACTCTCGGTTTTTGTTTCTAGACGCGCCTGGGCGGTGGACGGTGGCAAGGAGACAGGGCAGGGAGGGGAGGGCGGGAGGACGACGACCCAAGGGGACGACGAGAGCGGTGCACGACTGAGCGGAGTGGTGGCGGCAGGAGCAGAGGAGCGGAGCTGGTTGCGACAAAGCATGGAAAATTGCACAATAATGTGTTGGTGGGCGGCACCAGCCCTCGAACCTGGGACGCGTGCCGTCGAAGGTGGAGGAGGCGGGCCTGCCAGTCAGAAAACATGCCACCTATCAGCGCACTATGTACGGTAGCACTTCACGGAATTTTTTAGCAGGTCCCACATGTCAGTATGTTTGATCAAAACTTGCATGTAGTGCATGGCTGGTTCACGCACTAGTTCCGAAAAAAGCCTGTTGATCCAAACTTCAAGTTGCAGTTCCGCTTCTTCTCCCTCGTCTCCTCGCAGTGGCAGTTCCGCTTCGTCTCCCTCGTCTGTTCTCCTCTTCTTCTTCTCCTCCTCGAAGTGGTAATTCTTCTTTCTTCCTCGATCAAAACATTCCCGCACGTAAGCCATAGCCAGTAGTCGAATGAAGAGGAACTGGTCCAATCTCCCGGCCGACCAACTTCGCAAGATCGCCGACTACTTGTTGGAGAAAGAGGAGTACGTCAACACCTATGCTGCTTGTCGAGAAGTCTGCACCGATTGGCGCCGCACTTTAAAGGTGCCCGAATTCCATCTCAACAACTGGATCATGATAGAACACACACTTACGGACATTGGCGACTTCACCTTCCTCAACCTCGGCACTAGTCATTGCTTCAGGACAAATCTAATGGACGTCCATCACAGGTTCACATTCACATCCGATATTTATTGGTATTTTCCATAGTAAACATCTTAGTGCTAATTAATGCCCTCTTCTTCCAAAAGATTCTACTTTGTAGGTGTTTCTCGTGGCATCATCGTGCTTGCTCAGAGGGTGGAGCCGTACCAGATTCGGCTTCTGAACCCAATCACTCATAAGTCTAACACTGAGTTTCAAGCACACATACCATCTGATCTTCTGCAATCTATCACCATGACGAAGTCCTCGACGATGGTGTTCGTTTGCACTGATTATCCAGATCATATTGCATGGGCCGATGAGAGCACCCCAACGGGGCAAATCAATGAATCATTTGGAGAAGTATTGTATTCGCCACCTCTTGCTACACTTCTGGACTGCATTATGGCATTCCGAGGCGAAGTATATGCATTACTTGAGAATGGAGACATCGTGTGGACCAACATCCAGTTAGAGCAGCGCGTGAGCACTGTCATGATGGCCAAAATAATTTCAGCCCCAGTCTTTGAACAGGTATGTGGAACTTACAAATTTTACCTTGTGGAGTCAGATGGTGATCTACTTCTTGTGTTGAACGGGGATTTCGCCAAAGGGCAACCGGTATTGTACTGGGTGGACACGGAGAACCGCTCTCTCGAGGCTGTCAGTGACATTGGAAGTCGTGCCCTCTTTGTTGATTACAATCGGTCTATCTCCATTGACACCAGGTTACACCCCACAGTCAAATCCGGTTGCATATACTATAGGAATTATATCAGACTGTACGATCATGAGGTTCAAGCCTGGGAAGAGGAACCAACAATGACATATGGCTTAAGTCTGGAACATACACAGAGGCCTTACCCTCTGGACGAGATACTGGCAGCACATTGCAGACGGAGAGAGTTCTCTGAATATGTGTTGCAGCACGCGGGAGCCGACGACGACGAAATATATAGGGGAGAATGAATCCTATATTCACCTTAGGTTATTTGCTAGCATTTTCAGGTCTATTTTTCGAAGTAGAAATTTGTACTGTATTTATATTATTTCGTATGCGTATTACCTTTCAGACAAAATTGTAATGTATTTAATTTTAGTACTTTCAGAATTCAAAGTATTTATTGTTAGTAGCTTCTTTCAGAATTTTCTGTGTTCGACATGGGCTTCAGCTCAGCACCGGAATTCAGGTTCCACATGGAAAATTGCACAATAATGTGTTGGTGGGAGGCACCAGCCCTCGAACCTGGGATGCATGGCGTCGAAGGTGGAGGAGGCGGGCCCGTTAGTCAGAAAACATGCCATGTTGGCATCCCCTGTTTTTGATGCCCTTTAAAAAAGAAAACACGCCACGTCATCATCCCTTGTTTCTGATGGTGTTGCTACAATCAACGGTACATGGTGGCATATAAATAATATCGTATAAACATAAGGGCACAGTCATCAACATTTCTAAAATAAAACCTGGTCTCCTACATGTCCTGGTACATTGTCCGATGAGGTGGATAGCCACGACCGATCTTTTTAATACGTTCGCACTCTTATGCTGAGAAGGGAAATAAAGATTGAGCGGTCAATGCAACAAGTGTCGAATTATTACCCTCTAAGGAAATGGGAGATGGTTATTTTCACACGTGCCCGTAGTCCAAACCTACTGTCAGTCTTTCACTCCCCTTCTCCGACAAACCACAGTTCACCTTGCGTAGCTCCTTCGCGCCACACCAACTAGGGTAACATGGACCCACCTAAGAAACTGCCTCCGCTGCCGCGACAGCCGCCAAAACTGGGGTATTTATCCCCTCTAAGGCAGACCATGAAGCTCTACTTCAAGGCCGGTCTCCCATTGCCCTGCCAGGCGGATGATTTCCCTGAATGTGCCAAATCGGCCGCGGCGGCGATGGCAGTGTCGTTGGCACCAGATGCGGCAAGCAGGGCCAAGAGAGCGATGTGGAGAAATCGCGCGGCGACATTACGGCATGCTCTAGGCAGTGGGAACAAGGTACGTATCAAATCGTTCATGAGAGCATGCCGCCGAGGGTACACACCCTCAAACAGGGCAGCACCAAGGTCTAACTCTCGCGTCCACGCTTCGGCGCGAACTACCTTACCGCAGTGGGGGAGGCTGGGAGCACGCCGTCTGCGGCAAAGACGCTCCATCCTACACACCGTCGGTGGCCGTACCGTGGCGGTGACCAAGCGTCTACACTCAGCATGCTAGATTGTTCGACAGCCAAAGCCGGCGGCGGGCATCAGCTCAGCCCCGGAATTCAGGTTCGAGTTCACATGGACCTACGATCCCAAGAAGGAGATGCCGAATTTCAGTTTCGAAGAAATCGTTGCGGCGGCGCGGATGGTCCAACTGAACCGGGACTAGCGCATGCAAATCACTCGTGCATGAACGATGCAGATTTCTTGTAGTTTGGTGGGAAGGCAATAGATCAGTTTGGGTTAAATGATCAAAGAACTTATGTCCTCTAAAGGAAATTGGCTAACCAACTTTTCTGGTGGAGATCTGTAGTTTCTTTAGTCTAGAATAGTTAAGTTCAGACTGAAGAATGGCTTTTGTAGATGAAATGCTGACGAATTGTTCTATAAACTAGTAGGAAGTTTAGCCCACTTTTTTGCAGGTATAAGACCCTTTTATATGGAAGTACTACTGTTGTAAGCAAATACTATCAAGTATCTATTTCCTTCAATTACTAGTCGTGGTTAAATTTAGTTAACTGGCATTTTTTATCCCAGACTATAGATTTTGCGTCTGTTGTTTGTGCTATAAACCATTTTTCCTTTGTCTTGTGTTGCCTGCAAAATGGTCCTGCAGTTCAACGTGTTACAAATGTAGCTACCTTGTACTTGAAGAGGAGATGGACTACATTTTCGTGGCATCCACAAAATTGACATTGCTCATTGCTAGACCATCCTCTTTTCATGAGGTTGTCCTTGGTTATTCACAGAAATTACAAAGCACGATGTTCAACTACATCGATTCAAACTATTACACACACTACATCAAATTCATTACCCACACATACTACATCGATTCAAACTATTACACACACTTACTACTTCAAACTATTACACACACGTACTACATCGATTCAAACTATTACACATTTTTAGTCGATGCTAACTTCCTGCTATGCTCTCCATACTACAAATTCATTAGCCACACATACCATGGTAATTCACTAGAGCTCTGTCTTCACTCGAGGGAAATCAGAACCACTAGCTCGTCCAAGCCCGGTTCCCCCACCGAAACTGTGTGCGCCGTCGCGAAACGGTGGTGGTCTTGTGCCATCGATCCTTCCAGGCCAACACTATAGGCGACGAGGATGCTTTCTGGCAGCCTCTTCGGGGCCCTGAATGCCATGTACCGTTTCCAGAACCTCCTCTAGGTGGATGATGACCGGGTGCTTCCAGCAAAGCTGTCGCCCTGCCCTGCTTGGAATCTGCACCTCGTACATCTTAGGAACGGCATCAGGATCTTTCAGCCATGCCTTTACCTCGATGACCCATCTGTCGCTCAGTGGCACGATTTGCACCAGCTCGCCGCTAAGGCTACTAACAACCTGCTTGAGGGCCTCTGGCTCCCAAGCATCCAATGGGAGGCCGTCAAAGCCGAGTTTGGAGAAGAAACAAAGCTGCCCCAAGAGATCGTCCCACACACAGGCGTGATGCCAACGCATGAAGCTCATTTTCTCCCTGCAGCACTCGAAAGAATGAGAAGAATGCAGAACACGCTCGATGTCTGAGTTGTGCTCGAACCGGACAAAAAAATCGAATGGCAGCGCGCATATGTCAATCTTGACCTCATTTCATCTGATCCCAAAACGAGACCTGAAAGCCGACAGCAACTCTGCCGGCGACACGGCGGGACGGACGCCCAGCATGGTGGCCATGAGAGCATGGTCGTCGAACTATTGTGCTGGCTACCATGCAGGGCGCGGCAAAGACGCAACTTCCCGAGGCGGTCGCCGCCTGGATCGCCGATGGACGGACTCGCCGCGGCGAGAAGCACTAGCGAGGCGAGATATTAGTCCGGGACGAAGCTTCGATCTGGCGCGACGCGATGCGGTGATGCGAGCTTCGATTAGAGGCATGGGAGGTTGACCGTACATGGCGTGGACGCAAATTAGAGCAAGTGCGAGCTCCGATCTGAGACAAGCAGCCGGAGCTGAGCAAATGTTATGGGGAGGGGAGCAGGGGAGAAGACCAGAGCAGAGCAAAGAAATACATCTGGTCCACTCAGGGATCTGGTCCATGCAGGGGTAAGCTAGTCCACGACCGCAAAAGATAATGGGGAATACTGACATGGCGGGCCAAGAAGAGTTGACCTAATGGCAGTATTTGAGTTCAACCATTTTTCGTCTGGTTCAAACGACCGTTTGGCCGTTAGATTTGTATTCACCCCCATTTGGCCCTTCTGGACAATTGGCGATTCTACTATGGCCCCTCCGCACGATTGATGACAACTCGGGTACCGCGGTGCACTCACCCGGGAAGTTTAGTACCGCAAACGAATATTCCCCTCATCATCTGGCAAATTTTTGTCCTTCAAGAAATCATATATTGGCTTAGCCCATGCTGGTACGACACGCACTGGGAAAAGTACCTCGTCAATTTCCATGGCATCCACCGACATAACTCCCTCCGGATCAAGCTGAACAGTCCCTGGGTTATGCGAAGCAGTCCTCGGGTTTACCAAGGCAGTCCCACAGTCTATCTCCATTGAAGTTGGTCCTGATTCAGGGTTCGCCAGGATATAAATTTACTCGAATTCTGGTGAAGGTTTGATGGATGGTTTTCTCAGATGCTCCAAGACAACTCCTGGCGGGATACCTTGCCGAGATGAGCCCAGTTTAGATAACATGTCGGCTTCTTCATTGTCAGCTCTAGGTACATGATGGAATTCACATCCCTCAAAGTACCCACATATTTTTTGGACGTGAAACCTATAGAGAGCCATGTTCTCATCCAGAGCATCCCAATGGCCAGAAACTTGCTGTATCACCAAATCCGAATCTCCAAAGCATTCAATCCGACATATGCCAATCTCTTTTGCCACCTTTAAGCCATGCAAGAGCGCTTCATACTCGGCCACATTGTTGGATGCACGAAAGTGGATCTGCAGGACGTATCTCAGTTGTGAAGGGTTCGTAGCATGGAAAACAAAAAAATTCTACCGCAAGAACGAACAAAACCCAGATCTAATCTAGATAAAAGCCAAGATCTAATCTATTAGACAAGAGCAACGAGATAGATCGGTACTAACCCTCGTAGAACCGAAAGCGTTACGAGATTAGATCTCGTGGATGATGTAGTCGATCACTTGACAATCTCAAGATCGTGTGGACGATCCTTCCGGCGCCGTGTTCCGGCAGCGCTTCCGCAGACGGTCACACGTGTGGAGTCGAAGCAGACCTTCCTCTCCCCGTTCCAGCGAGCAGCGGAGGTAGTAGATCTTCTCCACGGAATCCCAGCAGCACGACGGCGTGGTGATGGTGGTGGAGATGAGAATTCAGCAGGGCTTCGCCTATGCCTGTGCAGAAGAAAGGTGGAGGAGAGAGGCGGCTGAGATTAGTTGTTATGAGAAGAAGGGTAAGAGGGGGCGCCCCCTCCCTTCTATTTAAAGGAGGGATGCATGCCTGGGGAGGGGGAGTCCTAGTAGGACTCCCCTCCTTGGGCCGGCGGTGGGAAGGGGGGAGGAATCCTCCTCCCCCACGAATCCGTCTATTGCCCCACTTGGTCTCCTTGATCCCTTTCTTGGTTTTCAAGTAAACCCCAAGAAATCCTCTAGAACCTTCCAGAACATTCCGAAACCTTCTAGAATCTCCATACAAACACTCCGGAACATTTCCTAACTTAGAAAATGATCCCCAATATATGAATCTTATTCTCCGGACCATTCCGGATCTCCTCGTGATGTCCCGGATCTATTCCGAGACTCCGAACAACATTCGGTCTCCAACGCAAATTCCATATCTACTTAAAACAACTTCGAACCTTAAGTGTGTCACCCTACGGTTCGTGAATATGCAGACATGATGAAGACACCTCTCCGATCAATAACCATCAGCGGGATCTGGAGATCCATAACGGCTCCCACATACTCAACGATTACTTCGTGATCGATAGAACCATTTAACATACGAAACCAATTCCCTTTGTCACACGATATTCTACTTATCCGAGGTTTGATCGTCGGTATCTTCATACCTAGTTCTTCCTCGTTACTGATAAGTACTCTTTACTCGTTCCATGTTATGTCATCCCTTGTGACCCAGTCACATGCTTGCAAGCTATCTAGATGACATTCCACCGAGAGGGCCCAAAGTATATCTATCCGTCATCTGGATGGACAAATCCCAATCTTGGTCTATGCGCTTCAACACATACTTTCAGAATACCCAATGACACCTTTATAACCGCCCAGTTACGAAGCGGCGTTTGATGTCATCAAAGTACCCATCCGGTGATGGTGATTAACATAACCTCATGGTCGAAGGATTAGGTTACTATGTATTTCAAAGCTTATAGCAATACGAACTTAATGACTTGATCTTATGCTACGCTTACTATGGGTGTGTGTCCATCACATCATTCTCCTAATGATATAACCTTGTTATTAATCACATCCAATGTCCATGATCAGGAAACCATGATCATCAATCAATCAACAAGCTAGTTCAACAAGAGGCTTACTAGGGACTCTTTTATGTTTACAAAACACACAAGTATTAGTGTTTCCTAATAATACAATTATAGCATGGGATGTAAACTTTCATCATAAAAACAAAGATATAATAATAACCACTTTTATTATTGCCTCCGAAGCAGCTATGTATTCCGATTCAGTTGAAGATTTCGCCACAACGCTTTGCTTGGCACTCCTCCAGCTCACTGCAGTACCATTCAAAATAAATACGTATCCAGACTATGACTTCGAGTCATCTGGATCGGTGTTCCAACTAGCATCAGTGTAACCGTTTACAACAAGCTGTTTCATCACCTCCATAAGAAAGAACCATATCCTTAGTCCTATTCAGGTACTTTAGGATATTCTTGACCGTTGTCCAGTGTTCCATTCCAGGATCACTTTGATATCTACTAGTCAAACTAACAACATGTGCTATATCCGGTCTTGTACACAGCATGGCATACATGATAGAACCTATGGCCGAGGCATAGGGAATTTTATTCATCTTTTCTCTATCTTCTGCTGTAGCCGGACTTTGAGTTTTACTCAAGGTCTTACCTGACAACATGGGCACGAACCCTTTCTTGCTCTCTTCCATTCTAAACTTCTTTAGAACATTGTCTAAGTATGTACTTTGTGAAAGCGCTATTAGGTGTCTTGATCTATCTCTATAAATCTTGATACCTAGAATATATGCCGTCATTAAGATCCTTCAATGAAAACTATTATTCAAATAGTTTTTGACGCTATTAAGAAGTTCTATATCATTCCCAATCAACAATATGTCATCTACATATAGTACTAGGAATGCTACAGAGCTCCCACTCACTTTCTTGTAAATACAAGCTTCTCCATAAGTTTGTATAAATCCAAAGTTTTTGATTACTTCATCAAAACGTTGATTCCAACTCCGAGATGCTTGCTTCAGTCCATAAATGGAGCGCTGAAGTTTGCATACCTTGTCAGCATCTTTAGGATCGACAAAACCCTTGGGTTGTATCATATACAACTCTTCCTCAATGTCACCATTAAGGAACGCCGTTTTGACATCCATCTGCCAAATTTCATAATCGAAATATGTAGTGATTGCTAACATAATCCTCATAGGCTTTAGCTTCGCTACTGGTGAGAAAGTCTCATCGTAGTCAACTCCTTGAATTTGTCGGAACCCTTTCGCGACAAGTCGAGCTTTATAGACGGTAACATTACCATCAGCATCTGTTTTTCTTTTGAAAATCCATTTGTTCTCGACAGCCTTACGGCCATCCGGTAAGTCCACCAAAGTCCATACTTGGTTTTCGTACATGGATCCCATTTCGGATTTCATGGCTTCTAGCCATTTGTCGGAATCTGGGCTCACCATAGCTTCTTCATACGTCGCAGGGTCATCAGTGTTGTCCACTAACATGACGTTCAAAGCGAGTCATACCACTGGGGAGTGGTATGAACCCTCGCGAGGTTCAGTAGTAACTTCGTTCGAAGTTTCATGATCATCATCATTAGCTTCCTCTCTAGTTGGTGCAGGCGGTACAGAAACATCTTCCGGTGCTGCGCTACTCTCAACTCCGAAAGAAGGTTCAATAACCTCGTCGAGTTCTACTTTCCTTCCAGTCACTTCTTTCGAGAGAAATTCCTTCTCTAGAAAGGATCCATTCTTAGCAACGAAAATTTTCCCTTCGGATCTATGATAGAAGGTATACCCAATTGTTTCTTTAGGGTATCCTATGAAGACGCATTTCTCTGCTTTGGGTTCAAGCTTATCAGGCTATAACTTCTTTACATATGCTTCGCAACCCCAAACTTTAAGGAATGACAACTTAGGTTTCTTTCCAAACCACAATTCGTACGGTGTCGTTTCAACGGATTTAGATGGTGCCCTATTTAAAGTGAATGCAGCTGTCTCTAATGCATAGCCCCAAAAAGATAACGGTAAATCTGTAAGAGACATCATAGACCGAACCATATCTAAGAGAGTTCGATTACGACGTTCGGACACACCATTACGCTGTGGTGTTCCCGGCGGTGTCAACTGTGAAAGTATTCCACATTTCTTTAAATGCATGCCAAACTCATAACTCAGATATTCACCTCCGTGGTCAGAACGCAGAAACTTAATCTTCTTGTTATGATGATTTTCCACTTCACTTTGAAATTCCTTAAACTTCTCGAAAGTTTCGGATTTATGTTTCATAAAGTAGACATACCCATATCTACTCAAGTCATCCGTCAAAGTGAGAACATAACGATATCCACCACACGATGCTACACTCATTGGACCGCACACATCGGTATGTATTATTTCCAATAAATCCGTAGCTCGCTCCATTATTCCAGAGAATGGAGTCTTAGTCATTTTTCCCATTAGACATGCTTCGCATCTTTCAAGTGATTCAAAATCAAGTGATTCAAGAAGTCCATCAGAATGGAGTTTCTTCATACGCTTCACTCCAATGTGACCAAGACGACAGTGCCACATGTATGTAGAATTATCATTCAATTTTATTCGTTTAGCATCTATGTTGTGAACATGTGTATCACTACTATCGAGATTCAATAAGAATAAACCAAATGGCATAGTCTTGTAGCAATAAGCCCCATGATAAATGCAGTCTTTATTTGATCATCTGGGTTCAAAGGTATCTGGTGGAAACCAGAATAAGCATCTATGAATGACAACAACTCACACCCAGCAGTGGAATCTATGACCTGATCTATCCTTGGCAATGGATATCGATCTTTTGGACACGCCTTGTTCAGGTTCGTGTAATCAATACACATGCGCCATATCACTACCACATTTGGATTAAGCACTGGATTAGATAGCCAATATAGATACAACACTTCCATTGTGAACCCGGCTACAAGGAGCCGAGCTAAATCATCATCAATGATCTTTCTCCTATCTTTGGCGTAGCGGTGGAGAGGTTGCTTCACCGCCTTAGCTCCAGGTCTCACACGCAAAGAGTGCTCGGCCAACTCCCTCAGAACACCTTGCAGATCTTGTGTGGACGAAGCAAAGATATACCGATTCTCACGGATGAAGTTAAAGAGCTCGCTTTCCTATTTGTCACTGAGCCCGACACCAATAGTCATGGTACGCTCCAAAAACTGGTCATTGCTGACTCGTATATTAACGAGCTCGTTGGGGAACCCCAAGAGGAAGGTATGATGAGCACAGTAGTAAGTTTTCCCTCAGTATGAAACCAAGGTTATCAATCCAGTACGAGCAAGGAAACACCCCAAAGGTGTAGATAGCTGAACGTTGGCAGGGCGCACTACCGGTGCCAGCAGCAACGTGGAGACCTGCACAGCACAACCGCAGAACTTTGTCCCCAACTTGCGATGAGGTTGTCAATCTCACCGGTTTTGCTGAAAACAAAGGAATTAACGTATTCAATGGAAGGAAGTAATAGTTTGTAGAAAGTAAACACAAAGAAGTAAACAGTTTGTAGATTGTATGTAAAAGAAAGGACCGGGGTCCATAGTTCACTAGAGGTGGCTCTGCTTAAGATAGATAACATGTTGGGTGAACAAATTATAGCGGGGCAATTGACAAACATCGAGAAAGCATACAAGCATATACTAATCATCTTGACTCCTCTGAGACTTGATTGGGCATTACAACATTATACATAGACCGCCATCCAAATGCATCTATGACTAATAATCCACCTTCAGGTTATCATCCGAACCCCCTCCAGTATTAAGTTGCAAGCAACAGATTATTGCTTTACGAATTGCGTGTAAAGTAAACAATACGATTGTTCTATGAACAAAGGATTGTTGTTTTCTCCCTAGTAGAAACAACACATCTAGTACCTTAGAGATTTATGTCACTTCCCTAGATTACCAGAGGCATGAACCCACTATCGAGCATAAATAGTAACTCTTGGAGTTGCTAGCATCTACTTGGCCAAGATAGCTACTAACAATGGAAAGCATGCAAGATCACAAATAACAAAGACATGATAGAATCAATAATCAATTTGAAATAACATCTCAATATCCATCGGATCCCCGCAAACACAACATGCAGAATTACAAATAGATGATCTTGATCATGAACGGAGCTCACAAGATCTAGACATGAAAGCACAAAGGAGGAGAACCAGCCATCTAGCTACTACATGGACCCGTAGTCCAGAGATGAACTACTCACGCATCACACCGGAGGCTTGCATGATGATGAAGAAGGCCTCTAGTTTGAATTCCCCTCTACGGCAGGGTGCCGAGAAGAGCTTCAGATCCCTCCTGATCTAGGGATGGAGATGATGGCGCCTATAGACTCTTTCGTGGATTTTTGATCAGGTACTTAGGGTTTCCGTATCAGAGGCAATATATAGGCGGAAGGAGAGGCCGAGGGGGTGTTGGGGTCGGCTAGACCACCCCCTGGCGCGGGCCAGGCCTGGCCGCGCGGCCAGGTGATGTGGCCAGGCTCCAGCCCCTCTCCGACTCGTATTCTGGCTCCAGATGTCTTCTGGTAAAATAGCGACTTTGGCTTTTGTCCCGTCCAATTCCGAGAATATTCATTTTCTGACTTCCTGGAACCAAAAACAGCAGAAAATAGGTAGCTGGCACTGTGGCTCTTGTTAATAGGTTAGTCCAAGAAATCATATGAAAAGTACCCCAAAGTGTGGACAAAACATAAGAAAGTAGATAAAACCAAGCATGGAACATCAAAAATTATAGATACATTTGCAATGTATCAACATCCCCAAGCTTAACTCCTGGTCGTCCTCGAGTAGGTAAGTGATAAAAAGAAAGAATAATTTTGTAGGTGACATGCACCATCATAAACTTGATCAAAGTATTTGTAAAAGATTCAAAGCTGGGATCATAGTACTTCAATCATAACATGAAAGACAAAGTTCTAGCAATAAGACAAAGAAACTATGATGCAACATGAAAATGCACAAACAAAAGATTCATGAATAACAATGCTTTGCAAGACGTTTGTTTGTTTCACATAAAGAAAACATAGCATAATAGTATTCAGTTTGTCCCTCATAGAGTAGAAAATATAAATGCATAGGACACCTTCAAAGTTCATAAGAGTGACTAGATACGAATAGTTTAAAACAAGCAATATCAAGTTATGCATCAATCAACTAGTCTTGGGACAATGCACATAGAACTAAGAATGGCCACTATGCTCTCAAAGTAGGTGCATAAAGGTAGAAAGTGGAGACTCAATATATAAGTGGAAGAAAGGCCTTCATAGAAGGAAGCAGAGATTCAAGTTTCATAAAGAGCTTCCAAAAATTATGGTACTTATAGCTTTCAGCTCTCATTGCCCCTATCATAAGCATCTTGAAGTGATTAAGGTTAAAGTGAACAAACTATGGTGTACATGCTTGATGGAGTATAATGTAGAAATCTCATGTCCCTTGAATACGAGGGCCGCTCCTCATGCTACTCAAGTTTAGTCATCGGTAAGTGTCACATCCCAAGATTTTCCAAATCTTGTAATGTGAAAAATAAATAAACAAAATAAATTTTTGTTGAAAATCAGGGTAAAAAGAAACTTTTGTTTCTAAAAGGAAAACTTGAAATCCCATCCTGAACAAACATTAGTTAAAGTTTGAGTTCAACAAAAATCCAAATCAAGGGAAATGCATTCCTCAATGAATGTATCTGGAAATTTGAACACTTGGAAAATAAATCCAAAACCCTAAGCCCTAAGGGAATAAAAAAATCATTTCCAAGTTATCTCCAAATCCATGGATTTGATCCATACCAAAAATTGATCAACAAATATTCACAAAGGATCAAGAAAGACCCTAGAAGTTGGTTTCACTCAAATTGGAACCATAAATAAAAAAAATCTTATGGATTTAATAAAGGAATTGAATTTCCAAAGCCATTAAAGCCCTAATCTAAAACCAAGTGGTGAGCAATTAATCCTAAAAAGGATTTAAAAGGATAAACAAATATAAAATAAGATTTCACAAATTGGAATCACCAAGTTTGGATCTATGAATAAAAAGATATGGATTTTATAAGACAAATATAAAAATATTAAATAAAGAATATTTAAAGACCAAATCAAATCTTGGCCTAATCCATTAAGTAAATGGAGTGATTAATCCCAATCCAAATAAAATAAAAGGATAAAGAATATTCCAAATAAAATAAAAGGGCAATAACCATTCTATCCCTATCTTAATAAGGACAAATCTCTAAATAAGAATACATGAGAAAATGATATTTGGAATTCACCCAAGTGGAATAAAAGTTGTTTAATCAACTTAAATAAAATAAAACCTCCAAATAAAAATTTGGGAATTAAAACTTTGTTAAATTCCATTGGAATTAAAACAAATACCCAATCTTAAATGATTAATAAATCATATTAGAATACTTTCCAAATAATTCAAGATGAATTATTTGAACCAACTAAACAAATAAAAATCTACTGAAAGGAATTGGGAAGTTTAAAGAATTTAAATGGAAATTTTATTAATTAAATCAAACCCTATTTTATTAAATAACTAAAGATCCATTTTATTTAATTATTAAATGGATCCTAAAATAAAATAAAAATATTATTTTGAGATTTGGATTATGTTGCTAAACAGAACGAAATTCAAAGTACAAAGTTGAGTGATTGTTTGAATTGTTTGGATGGTTTGAATGTTTGAATTAGTTGGTTGAATTTCAAAACAGAAAAATAGAAATAGAAAAGGAAAATGTTTTGCAGAAAAAAATAGGAAAAGGACAGCAGCCCAAGAACCCACTAAGGCCCAAGAATCAGCCCAGTTCCTCTCACAGAAAACGTTTCGCACCAATCGTGAACCCACTCGATCCGCATAACCGACCCACTCCTCCTCTCTCCCTTTCCCACTGACCAGAGGACCCCACCGCCACGTCCTTCTTCTTCCTCGCGCGACCCTGTCTTCCCCATACTTCGCTACCGTTGCTGCCATTCAAGCCGCGATCAATTCGCAGTAATACCGTCCATTAAACCTCGCCGTGACCACGCCATTGACTCCTCTCTCGTTCCCCTCTGTCTCCTCCCCACGCACGCCACCAGGCCGCCCCAATTTCTCTCTCAGATCGCTGCTGTCTGACGACCCTCTTCGCCGATTCCGGCCAGTTCACACTGCCCCTAGCCTCCCTGAGCACGCTGGTAGCTTACCCACTTCCAGACGCATCTCCCAGCACCCTCCTCTCAACCGCGGGAGCCCCAGAGCATCGGCTACGACAAGCTCTGACAGCGCCACCGTCTGCCTCTTTCTCCAACGAGCCCCACAGGTAGATTCCGGTTGCCCCTCTACCTCTCGTTCATGCACACATACTCGCCTCCCTCTTGCGAACCTAACGGTACAATCTAATAGTCTTAGGGCGTTCTCTATCCTCGTCTTCGACAAGCTCAGAGCACCGCCGTGTCTGCTTCTTCTCCGGCGACGTTTCCTGGTAAGAGCCGACCACCCCGAGCCCTATCCTTCACGCACTCAACCTTGCCTTGGTCCTGCGCATCTAACAGCGTCCTTGTTATGCCTTGGGGTGAATCACAAGATCGCCCACGACCACACACGACGCACGTCGTCCTCCACTCCGGCGAAATCCTGCCAAGACCAGAGCGCCTCGCCGACCAACACCTCCCGAGCATCGCCAGGACTTCGAGCCCGGTGAGCATCTCCTCTTTCTCCTCACCTCCTGAATAACGGCACTGGTCGTCGACATCGCTCCGCCGCCAACCATCGCCGCCAGCGCCGCCACTTTGTGGTTGATTCGATCAGGACCGTTCGATTTAGATCAGACGCGTAGAAACAGTTGACTTAAGCGAAGGGGTAAGATAGATCCTGAGCCGCTCGATCTGATTTAAATCCAACGCTCCACAGCGACCGATCCATGCGAACCGATACTGGCGAATAGGAGCAAGCCACGTGGCCAGGTCTGTTTTAAAACAGATTTGAAAAACAGATTTAAGTGCCACTTTCAAACCCTTGTATCTTTGGATCCACACGTCCAAAAATTACAAATTTTATGTCGTTGGATTCAGGAGAACAAGACCTAACCAACCCTGCCTTTAGTTTAGCAAATAGTATCTGTTAGCTTGTTTAAATTTGCAGATTCTTTTGTGAGCTTGTTTAGATTAGAAAAATTGTTTAAAAATGATTTTTGGGTTAAAACCTTTACAAAATGGTTTGTTGTGACCTTACTGACCCTAGGAACCAACCCATGTTTTGGAAAATGAATTTGGATAAGTTTAGAATGGATTACTTGGTTTAGTCCATTTCTAACTAAATAAAACTATTGTTTTGTTTATGAAAATGTTTTTGTAAAGAAAACTTTGAGAAAATGGTTTAGACCAAACCTACTGACCCAAACACCAATTTTTGCAATAGCAACTCATTTGGTGAAACAAAAATAAGGAATTTTTGATTTAAAACCATTTCTAGTCAAATAGAAATGTGGTTATTTTATTAAAAATGGTTTGGAGGAAAACCTTTGGAAAATGTTTTGTTTTAAACTCACTAACCCCAAACCCCAAGTTTTGTGAATTGAAAACATATTTGGTGAACCCTATAGGCTAATGCCTTAGTAGAAATATTTCTACACCACATAAAATAACACTTTGTTTTGAAAATAGATTTGTAGTGAAACCTTTAGCAAATGACTTTGCCACTTGACCAAAATGACCATTAGGTGTACTCCAATGTCTATGACCCACTAGGAACCACTTTTTCAAACAAAACAAAGCTTGGCATGCTTGCATGCATTTCTTTGACTTTGTCTTTTTTTTTTGTTGTTTTGCTTGATTGGTAGATTGAGTTTGTGCCTTGCTTGATTGATTTGTAGTGACTTGAAGAGTGTGATTGTTGCAAAGACAAGGAGTGAACCTATACCCTCTACCAAAAAGGCAAGTGATTCTTCATATCTTATGTCCCATTATTTTCACTATGCATTAGTATTTTTGCTAAGTAAAACTTGCATGGATTTTGTTTTGCTAGTTATAGACTTTGCTATAGGAAAACCTAGTAGATGAATCCTTAGTAGGATTTTTCCTAAGTTAGGAATCCTATTACTACCAAGCTTAGCCTAGCTAATAGAAAACCTAGGTGGAATATATATTCATACTATGGAAAATTTCTAAGTCTGAGGACTTATGTTTTTCTTAATAAAACAACTAAGTCAATGAATCACCTGGGTGGAATGGGACTTGCTTGGTGGTTTTTGGTTGAGTGGTTCACAAGGCCCATGTTTATGGTTTACCTTAGTGTATCTCACTTGTGGATGGCCACCCAGGAACAAAGAGATTTGAGATGTCAAATGTTGAGAAGCTTCAAGTGCAACCACTTGGCAATATGGGCTCTGCCATGATCATATAGGTTGAAAGAACTTAGCCATATGGACAGTTGGTGGTAGTGTTTGATAGGTTGGAGCGCGTCCATGATGGTCTAAGGAAAAGCTTCTGAAAGATCTTATCTTGGGAAACCAAGTCTTGTGGGGAAAGTGCACCACCTCTGCAGAGTGTAAAATCTAAGTACTTAGCCATGTCCCTGGAAAAGGACAATTTGAGCATCAAGACATGGAAGCAATCAAGAATCTCATCATTCCAATTTCTAAATTAAAACTTGTGGGTGAACAAGGGTTGTGTGAATTCTTCAATCTTTGATGGAGAGATGGCTTGGTACAAGGATCTTGAAATCTTAGATTGGGAAAAATGATTTTGCCAAGCACTTCAGTCATTGATTGGTAGATGCCTCGAGAAGGATCTTCAGTCTTTGATTGGTAGATGCCTTGGGAAAGTTTTTGCCAAACAAAAAACTTAGTATTTTCAAAATGATAGGGAAAAATCTATTTTGAGCAATGCAAGCCTCAACTCCACTTAGCCAAATGCATATAGATGATAGACTCCACTATACTACCAAAGTATCACTTGCCAATACAATTCAAATGTATTGACCCTCTGTGGCTGTAACTTGTAATGTTGCAGGTTTGATTGATTTTAGTGAAGATTGATTGATTAGGATTACAAAGTCTACAACCAACATCTGCCTGTGGCACTTTGAAGATGAAGGACCCCATGCTTATAGTTATCCCGCTGCAATGTAATGTAAATAGCCAATGAGCTATGTTTGATGTAATAGAATTATGTTATTCCTGGTTATAAAGTTATATTATGACCTTTGTTTCTTGATATTACATCTAAACTGTGGATGCTAGCTATTGATCCAGGGACTAGCATTGTAAACACAGCGGGCTCAATCTTATTAAAGGTTGGGGATCTTACAGATGGTATCAGAGCATTGTGTTGCCTGTAGGATTTGTAACCCTAGGATTGGACAAAAACCCTTAGAAAAATAGGAGTTGTATTTGTTCCAAAAAAAAACTTATTTATAAAACAATCTTGTAAACTCTTTCCTCAACCATTTTGGTTTCAACTCTACTTCTCTTCTACTTCAACTTGATGGAAAAGCCTACCCAAGACCAAAGACTTCATCAACTCTAATGACTTCAACTTCTTCAACTCTAAAGACTTCAACATCTTCAGCATATTCACCAAGGACTTCAATCTTGGATATCACTAAGGACTACAAGTGAGACAAGAAATATTTCTCAAGACTTGAAGACTAAGGAAACACAACTTAGAAGAAGCCATCATCACCTTTGAAGTTTTGTGAACAAGACACAAGAATTCTTCAAGGATACAAAGATCTCATTCAAGAAGAATCAACCAAGAAGGATGGAAAGATCACAAGTGAACCATATAGTTGGACCACCATATTTAGTTTAAGTCAAAACCCACCAACTTGTGTGGTGTAAAAAAATGTTGCCTAAGTATGTGCTTGAAACTTGTTGTTTGAGTGGAGTGTTTGTTTGTGATTGCTTGCACATTGCTTGTGTGAATTGTGATGTGTGTGATTAGGATTTATTCCCTTAGAAATCTTTTGTCTATTCTAATCCCAAATCCAACCCCAAACAGATGACTTCTCCAAGAAACTCCAACATCAAGGATGGTGACAACAACAACAATCAAGAGGACAACATGAGAGAACTCATAGCAACCCAACACCAGTTGAACCAACGAACAGCTCAGTTCATAGCCAGCAATAGTGATAAAGATCCAGCACTGCAAAAGTTTTTGGAGGAACAATCCCAACTGATGCTTAAGGTGACTAATCAAATGATCAGCATGGAAGAAAACTATCCCAAAAGAGTGTATGACAACAAGGATGACAAGAATGTTATTCTAGATGGAGACCCAGCTTGCATTATTTGTGGAGACAAGGACCATACTTCCAAGGAGCATGAAGATCAATGTCCTAACTGTGAAAAGAAACATCCTTTTGGACAATGTCCTACCTCTCAAGCTACTTGTTACCTTTGTGAAGGAAATGACCATGTCCCTATCCAATGCCCCATCTATGCCATTGTTGAACAAATAAAACAAGAAGGATCCAAGTATGCCAAAAATGTTGATGGCAAAGGAAAAGGACCACTTATACCTCTAAACAAGACAACCCAATTCAAAGGATCAAAGAAACCCAAGAAACCAAGACAGGACATGAGCCTTGTGCAATGTCGTAAATGTAAGGAAATGGGACACTACCCCAGTGGATGCCTAGAGAACCCGAAGAATAAAGAGATCGGCCAAGTAGTGTGCAACAACTGCAAAGAGCTAGGCCACTATGTAGCCACTTGTCCACAGGAACTACGCAAGGAACTTGAAGACATCTACTGTTTCAATTGCAAGAACCCAGGACACTATGCAAGCAATTGTCCAGAAAAGATGAAGAACAAGTTGAACAAGCCTATGGAGAAACTCAACCTTGGCCCATGAGTCAAGTATGGAAATAAAGGCCACTATGCAGAAGTTTTCCAAGAAGAAGTTTTCCAAGATCCAAGCAAGCCAAGATGTAGTCTAGTTGGAAAATTTTTGAGGGTGGTAGTACCCTAGTTGTTTGAGCCAACTTGTAACCCTATCCTTCCCAAATCTCGGGACGAGATTTATTTTAAGGGTGGTAGCCTGTCACATCCCAAGATTTTCCAAATCTTGTAATGTGAAAAATAAATAAACAAAATAAATTTTTGTTGAAAATCAGGGTAAAAAGAAACTTTTGTTTCTAAAAGGAAAACTTGAAATCCCATCCTGAACAAACATTAGTTAAAGTTTGAGTTCAACAAAAATCCAAATCAAGGGAAATGCATTCCTCAATGAATGTATCTGGAAATTTGAACACTTGGAAAATAAATCCAAAACCCTAAGCCCTAAGGGAATAAAAAAATCATTTCCAAGTTATCTCCAAATCCATGGATTTGATCCATACCAAAAATTGATCAACAAATATTCACAAAGGATCAAGAAAGACCCTAGAAGTTGGTTTCACTCAAATTGGAACCATAAATAAAAAAAATCTTATGGATTTAATAAAGGAATTGAATTTCCAAAGCCATTAAAGCCCTCATCTAAAACCAAGTGGTGAGAAATTAATCCTAAAAAGGATTTAAAAGGATAAACAAATATAAAATAAGATTTCACAAATTGGAATCACCAAGTTTGGATCTATGAATAAAAAGATATGGATTTTATAAGACAAATATAAAAATATTAAATAAAGAATATTTAAAGACCAAATCAAATCTTGGCCTAATCCATTAAGTAAATGGAGTGATTAATCCCAATCCAAATAAAATAAAAGGATAAAGAATATTCCAAATAAAATAAAAGGGCAATAACCATTCTATCCCTATCTTAATAAGGACAAATCTCTAAATAAGAATACATGAGAAAATGATATTTGGAATTCACCCAAGTGGAATAAAAGTTGTTTAATCAACTTAAATAAAATAAAACCTCCAAATAAAAATTTGGGAATTAAAACTTTGTTAAATTCCATTGGAATTAAAACAAATACCCAATCTTAAATGATTAATAAATCATATTAGAATACTTTCCAAATAATTCAAGATGAATTATTTGAACCAACTAAACAAATAAAAAGCTACTGAAAGGAATTGGGAAGTTTAAAGAATTTAAATGGAAATTTTATTAATTAAATCAAACCCTATTTTATTAAATAACTAAAGATCCATTTTATTTAATTATTAAATGGATCCTAAAATAAAATAAAAATATTATTTTGAGATTTGGATTATGTTGCTAAACAGAACGAAATTCAAAGTACAAAGTTGAGTGATTGTTTGAATTGTTTGGATGGTTTGAATGTTTGAATTAGTTGGTTGAATTTCAAAACAGAAAAATAGAAATAGAAAAGGAAAAATGTTTCAGACAGAAAAAAATAGGAAAAGGACAGCCCAGCCCAGCAACCCACTAAGGCCCAGTAACCAGCCCAGTTCCCTCTCGCGCAGAAAAACGTTTCGCACCAATCAGTGAACCCACTCAGTCACAGACAACCGGGACCCACTCCTCCTCTCTCCCTTTCCTACTGACCAGAGGACCCCACCGCCACGTCCTTCTTCTTCCCCGCGTGACCCTGTCTTCCCCAGACTTCGCTACCGTTGCTGCCATTCAAGCCGCGATCAATTCGCAGTAATACCGTCCATTAAACCTCGCCGTGACCATGCCATTGACTCCTCTCTCGTTCCCCTCTGTCTCCTCCCCACGCACGCCACCAGGCCGCCCCAATTTCTCTCTGTACCGCTGCTGCTCCGACGACCCTCTTCGCCGATTCCGGCCAGTTCACACTGCCCCTAGCCTCCCTGAGCACGCTGGTAGCTTACCCACTTCCAGACGCATCTCCCAGCACCCTCCTCTCAACCGCGGGAGCTCCAGAGCATCGGCTACGACAAGCTCTGACAGCGCCACCGTCTGCCTCTTTCTCCGACGAGCCCCATAGGTAGATTCCGGTCGCCCCTCTACCTCTCGTTCACGCACACATACTCGCCTCCCTCTTGCGAACCTAACGGTACAATCTAATAGTCTTAGGGCGTCCTCTATCCTCGTCTTCGACAAGCTCAGAGCACCGCCGTGTCTGCTTCTTCTCCGGCGACGTTTCCTGGTAAGAGCCGACCACCCCGAGCCCTATCCTTCACGCACTCAACCTTGCCTTGGTCCTGCGCATCTAACAGCGTCCTCGTTATGCCTTGGGGTGAATCACAGCACTGCCCACGACGACCACCTGACGCACCCGACGTTGTCCTCCACTCCGGCGAGAAATCCTGCCAAGACCAGAGCGCCCCTCGCCCGACCAACACCTCCCCGAGCATCGCCGTGACCCCCTGAGCTCGGTGAGCATCTCCTCTTTCTCCCTCACCTCCTGTAACAACGGCACCGTCGTCGACCGACCGCTCCGCCGCCAACCACCGCCGCCAGCGCCGCCACTTTGTGGTTGATTCGATCAGGACCGTTCGATTTAGATCAGACGCGTAGAAATAGTTGACTTAAGCGAAGGGGTAAGATAGATCCTGAGCCGCTCGATCTGATTTAAATCCAACGCTCCACAGCGACCGATCCATGCGAACCGATACTGGCGAATAGGAGCAAGCCACGTGGCCAGGTCTGTTTTAAAACAGATTTGAAAAACAGATTTAAGTGCCACTTTCAAACCCTTGTATCTTTGGATCCACACGTCCAAAAATTACAAATTTTATGTCGTTGGATTCAGGAGAACAAGACCTAACCAACCCTGCCTTTAGTTTAGCAAATAGTATCTGTTAGCTTGTTTAAATTTGCAGATTCTTTTGTGAGCTTGTTTAGATTAGAAAAATTGTTTAAAAATGATTTTTGGGTTAAAACCTTTACAAAATGGTTTGTTGTGACCTTACTGACCCTAGGAACCAACCCATGTTTTGGAAAATGAATTTGGATAAGTTTAGAATGGATTACTTGGTTTAGTCCATTTCTAACTAAATAAAACTATTGTTTTGTTTATGAAAATGTTTTTGTAAAGAAAACTTTGAGAAAATGGTTTAGACCAAACCTACTGACCCAAACACCAAGTTTTGCAATAGCAACTCATTTGGTGAAACAAAAATAAGGAATTTTTGATTTAAAACCATTTCTAGTCAAATAGAAATGTGGTTATTTTATTAAAAATGGTTTGGAGGAAAACCTTTGGAAAATGTTTTGTTTTAAACTCACTAACCCCAAACCCCAAGTTTTGTGAATTGAAAACATATTTGGTGAACCCTATAGGCTAATGCCTTAGTAGAAATATTTCTACACCACATAAAATAACACTTTGTTTTGAAAATAGATTTGTAGTGAAACCTTTAGCAAATGACTTTGCCACTTGACCAAAATGACCATTAGGTGTACTCCAATGTCTATGACCCACTAGGAACCACTTTTTCAAACAAAACAAAGCTTGGCATGCTTGCATGCATTTCTTTGACTTTGTCATTTTTTTTGTGTTGTTTGCTTGATTGGTAGATTGAGTTTGTGCCTTGCTTGATTGATTTGTAGTGACTTGAAGAGTGTGATTGTTGCAAAGACAAGGAGTGAACCTATACCCTCTACCAAAAAGGCAAGTGATGCTTCATATCTTATGTCCCATTATTTTCACTATGCATTAGTATTTTTGCTAAGTAAAACTTGCATGGATTTTGTTTTGCTAGTTATAGACTTTGCTATAGGAAAACCTAGTAGATGAATCCTTAGTAGGATTTTTCCTAAGTTAGGAATCCTATTACTACCAAGCTTAGCCTAGCTAATAGAAAACCTGGGTGGAATATATATTCATACTATGGAAAATTTCTAAGTCTGAGGACTTATGTTTTTCTTAATAAAACAACTAAGTCAATGAATCACCTGGGTGGAATGGGACTTGCTTGGTGGTTTTTGGTTGAGTGGTTCACAAGGCCCATGTTTATGGTTTACCTTAGTGTATCTCACTTATGGATGGCCACCCAGGAACAAAGAGATTTGAGATGTCAAATGTTGAGAAGCTTCAAGTGCAACCACTTGGCAATATGGGCTCTGCCATGATCATATAGGTTGCAAGAACTTAGCCATATGGACAGTTGGTGGTAGTGTTTGATAGGTTGGAGCGCGTCCATGATGGTCTAAGGAAAAGCTTCTGAAAGATCTTGTCTTGGGAAACCAAGTCTTGTGGGGAAAGTGCACCACCTCTGCAGAGTGTAAAATCTAAGTACTTAGACATGTCCCTGGAAAAGGACAATTTGAGCATCAAGACATGGAAGCAATCAAGAATCTCATCATTCCAATTTCTAAATTAAAACTTGTGGGTGAACAAGGGTTGTGTGAATTCTTCAATCTTTGATGGAGAGATGGCTTGGTACAAGGATCTTGAAATCTTAGATTGGGAAAAATGATTTTGCCAAGCACTTCAGTCATTGATTGGTAGATGCCTCGAGAAGGATCTTCAGTCTTTGATTGGTAGATGCCTTGGGTAAGTTTTTGCCAAACAAAAAACTTAGTATTTTCAAAATGATAGGGAAAAATCTATTTTGAGCAATGCAAGCCTCAACTCCACTTAGCCAAATGCATATAGATGATAGACTCCACGATACTACCAAAGTATCACTTGCCAATACAATTCAAATGTATTGACCCTCTGTGGCTGTAACTTGTAATGTTGCAGGTTTGATTGATTTTAGTGAAGATTGATTGATTAGGATTACAAAGTCTACAACCAACATCTGCCTGTGGCACTTTGAAGATGAAGGACCCCATGCTTATAGTTATCCCGCTGCAATGTAATGTAAATAGCCAATGAGCTATGTTTGATGTAATAGAATTATGTTATTCCTGGTTATAAAGTTATATTATGACCTTTGTTTCTTGATATTACATCTAAACTGTGGATGCTAGCTATTGATCCAGGGACTAGCATTGTAAACACAGGGGGCTCAATCTTATTAAAGGTTGGGGATCTTACAGTAAGTTCTTGTCATCGTAAGTACATGTGTATCATAGAAAACCGCCAATGGGGTACCCCTTGGCCGATGATACGGAAGAATCCCCATATCAAAATGACAAGGCAAGCAGACAACAAGCATCTCAGCAATCTTCTTATTTACCATGGGAATATGGTGCTTGTTTCTCTCTTTCCTCTTTTCATAATATCTTTTTTTTCTTCTTTTTCTCTGTTTTCTCAATATAGGACTCTTTTTTTTATAAGAAGAATGCTTCATAGACAGCTCATTATGGTTACGCTACAGGTTTCCACCATGTCAGCATGGATTAGACCAGCGACCCAGGTGTTTCTCTAACACATATACATAACTCCATGGACTTACAAGCTCCCCTTTCATTTCACACCGACGATATCCATAGACAAAAGAGCAAGATATCAACTAGGTACAAAGTACCCGTGCAATGTTGAAAGTGTTCCCCATGACAGCATGGTTCTGCTAATCCCCAGCAAATAAGTGCAAGCATATACAACATAGACGACACAATGGTTCAAGTTTATTAAGGGCAAGAAAAGTAAAGTGTGCCATTAAGTTCGTGAGGGCTTTAATCACTAGTTTTCTCATAATAAGTTTAATTCGGAAGGTAAACAAAAACATGAATATACTTGGAATAGCATATGCTAATAGGTAGGTATGGTGGACTCTTTGGAATAACTTGGTTTAGGGAGTTGGATGCATGAGTGGAACTCATACTTGGTTGCGGAGGCTAGCAAAAGACTAGGAGTGACAAACTAAGAGAGCAATAATGGCCATAATCATGCAGAGCGACAAAACATCATTGATCAAAGCATAAAGTGATACTACAAGTTGAAAACTAATGGATCATAAAGACTTATGGTGACTTGGGATAGTCATAACATGGTGTGAGCATGCGCCAAGTCACCCCAAATAAAGCATCAAAGGAGAATACCACAATACTATGCTTTAATATGCTAAAACAACGCATGATTCATCCAAGGCACATTAAGCAATCTCAATTGTTTATAACAAGTCATGCTACAGCAAAGAATACTAAGCATAAAGCCAAAACAATATCAAGCATGGCATGACAAAGCATAGGCCACAGTCAAAAACAAGCTCTCTTTACCACTTAAGCATGAACTTTCCTACTCTTTTCCAAACCAAACCAAACTATTTGAAAACCAATGTATGAAAGAGGGGGTCCAACCAGTTTATTCAGAAAACTAAGCAAACAAAGCAAACGAAAAACAAAAACAAAAATGAAAAATAAGACGCTCCAAGAACAACACAACTGTGTATGAAACAATAAAAATGAAGCGTTTGGAAGAAACCTGGGATTTTTATTGATGAAGAGCGGGATACCTTGGGAATCCCCAAGCTTTGACGCTTGTACTTCTTGGATATTTCTTGGGGTGACACGCATGGCATCCCCAAGCTTGAGCTTTAGTCCATCCTTCATCTCATTACTCATTCCTTCCATACACCTAAATTTTTTCCTTCATACAAAACTTCACACAATCTTTATTAGCAACATTAGTGCACTCAAGATAATAAGTCTTTAGGTTCAGTTCTAACATCAATAAAACTTCCATTAAAACACTAGCTAGTGTAGCACTTCCCTCAAAAAGCTCAATTCCCCAAAAGAACTCAAAAAGGAACCAACAAGAAGCAAATGCAGAAAATGGCAGAAATCTGTCAAAATAGACCAGCAGGTAAAGACGATTTTTTTTAGAAAACCTTCTGTTGCTCAAATAAAAAAGTGTTGAACTAACGAAACTTATATAACAACCTGGAGCAGAAGCGCAAAAATTCACGCCTCAAGAGGACGTACAGAGATTTTACACGAATGTTTACGGTGAAGCACAGAAATCTGTTTCGGGACAGCAACTTTCCCAATCATTACTTCTCTCTCATTAGAGGTTACTCTTGGCACAAAAATCAAATAAAAAGGATAAGGAGCGGTTATTACTGAAGTAATAACTTCCAAGACTCATCTAAAACTTTTGGGTTATATTCCAATAAGTACTTTTCTTTAACGCCTTTAAGTTAGGCATAAGAAGCAAGAAAAAAGAATCAAGTGTTCTCAAATGAAGAAGCATTAAGAGCAAATTTTGTTTTCATAGGAGAGGCAAAATAAATCTTCTCTCTCTTCTTAGGGAAGTGTTCTATACCTTTCTTGAGTGGGAGTTGATATTTAATGGTGCCTTCTTTCATATCAATAGTGGCACCAACAGTTCTAAGAAAAGGTCTTCCCAAAGTAATAGGACAAGAATCATTGCATTCAACATCCAAAACATAGAAATCAACAGGGACATAGGCATTGTTAACCATAATAAGACCATCATTAATACTCCCCATGAGTTTCTTTTTAGAATTATCATCAAGTGGGACATTCAAATAACAATCTTCAAGTGGTGGCAAATCAAGCATATCATAAATCCTTCTAGGCATAATAGAAACACTACTATCAAGATCACATAAAGCTTTGAAATCAAAGTCATTCACTTTCATATTAATGATGGGTTCCCAACCATCTTCTTGTTTTATAGGAATAGAAGCTTTATGTTTCATCTTTTCTTCTTTAATCTTTATGAGAGCATTAGTAATGTGTTTTGTAAAGGCCATGTTCATAGCACTAGCATTAGGACTTTTAGCAAGCTTTTGTAGGAACTTAATAACTTCAGAGATATTGCAACCATCAAGATCAAAATCAAAATTATCATCTAGAGTGGTAGAACTATTACTAGCCTTAAGACTAGTGGTAGTGATAGTAGAAACACTAATGTTTCTAGCAATTTCATCTTCTCTTTCCCACTTAGCATGTAATTCAGCTAATAGTCTAACATTATCATCAATTCTCACTTGTATGGCATTAGTAGCAGCAAAGGGATTATCATTAGTTTCAGGTTTAGCAGCCATTTTATTAATCAATGAAGCTTGAGCTTCAGACAAAGATGATATATTCCTTTCAGCATTAGGAAGTTTTTCCTCAATAGTTTTATTGAAAGCAGTTTGCTTACTAATAAAGTTTTTAAGCATAACTTCAAGTTCAGAGGGAGCACTCCTATTGTTGTTGTAGGAATTTCCATAAGCATTACCATTGTTGGGAGGATATGGCTTATAATTGTTGTTACCAAAATTATTCCTATAAGCATTATTGCCAAAAATTGTTATTTCTTATGAAGTTCATATCAACTTGCTCTTCTTGAGCAACCAAAGAAGCTAAAGGAACATTATTTGGATCAATTTGGGCTTTACCATTAAAAAGCGTAGACATAATAATATCAATCTTATCGCTCAAGGAGGAGGTTTCCTCAACAGAATTTACCTTCTTACCTTGTGGAGCTCTCTCAATATGCCATTCAGAGTAGTTAACCATCATATTATCCAGAAGCTTTGTTGCAGCACCCAAAGTAATGGTCATAAAGGTACCTCCAGCAGCAGAATCCAATAGGTTCCTTGAAGAATAGTTCAATCCTGCATAAAAAGTTTGGATGATCATCCAAGCATCGATCCATGAGTGGGACAATTCTTTACCAAAGATTTCATTCTTTCCCAAGCTTGAGCAACATGTTCATTATCAGATTGTTTAAACTTCATTATTTCACTTCTCATAGATATAATCTTAGCAGGAGGATAGTATTTTCCAATGAAAGCATCTTTGCACTTAGTCCAAAAATCAACACTATTCCTAGTTAAGGAATTCAACCATTCTTTAGCTTTTCCTCTCAAAGAGAAAGGAAACAATTTCAGCTTAATAATATCACCATCTATATCCCTATACTTTTGCATCTCACAAAGTTCAACAAATTTATTTAGATGGGCAGCAGCATCTTCATTACCAATACCAGAAAATTGTTCTCTCATAACAAGATTGAGTAAAGCAGGTTTTATCTCAAAGAAAGTAGCTTCAGAAACAGGTGGAGCAATAGATGTGCTCATAAAATCATTGTTGTTGGTGCTAGTGAAGTCACACAACTTAGTGTTTTCAAGAGTAGTCATTTTTTGTGTTTTTGATAAAGAAAGCAAACTTGTAAAACTATTTTTTTGTGTTTTTGATAAAGAAACAAGCAAACAAAACAAAAGTAAACTAAGCAAAACAAAAATAACAAAGTAAAGGGATTGGTTATGAGGGACTCCCCTTGTGAAGATGTCCTTGACTCCCAAGAAGCGCCGTAAAAAGTACTTGGCGACCAGATATTAACAAGCTTGTTGGGGAACCCCAAGAGGAAGGTATGATGAGCACAGCAGTAAGTTTTCCCTCAGTACAAAACCAAGGTTATCAATCCAGTAGGAGCAAGGAAACACCCCAAAGGTGTAGCTAGCTGAACGTTGGCAGGGCGCACTACCGGTGCCAGCAGCAACATGGAGACCTGCACAACACAACCACAGAACTCTATCCCCAACTTGCGATGAGGTTGTCAATCTCACCGGTTTTGCTGAAAACAAAGGATTAAACGTATTGAATTGAAGGAAGTAATAGTTTGCAGAAAGTAAACACAAAGCAGTAAACATTTTGTAGATTGTATGTAAAAGAAAGGACCGGGGTCCATAGTTCACTAGAGGTGGCTCTCCTTAAGATAGTTAACATGTTGGGTGAACAAATTACAGCGGGGCAATTGACAAACATCGAGAAAGCATACAAGCATATACTAATCATCTTGGCTCCTCTGAGACTTGATTGGGCATTACAACATTATACATAGACCGCCATCCAACTGCATCTATGACTAATAATCCACCTTCAGGTTATCATCCGAACCCCCTCTAGTATTAAGTTGCAAGCAACAGATTATTGCTTTACGAATTGCGTGTAAAGTAAACAATATGATTGTTCTATGAACAAAGGATTGTTGTTTTCTCCCTAGTAGAAACAACACATCTAGTACCTTAGAGATTTATGTCACTTCCCCAGATTACCAGAGGCATGAACCCACTATCGAGCACAAATACTAACTCTTGGAGTTGCTAGCATCTACTTGGCCAAGATAGCTACTAACAATAGAAAGCATGCAAGATCACAAATAACAAAGACATGATAGAATCAATAATCAATCTGAAATAGCATCTCAATATCCATCGGATCCCCGTAAACACAACATGCAGAATTACAAATAGATGATCTTGATCATGAATGGAGCTCACAAGATCTAGACATGAAAGAAAAAAGGAGGAGAATTAGCCATCTAGCTACTACATGGACCGGTAGTCCAGAGATGAACTACTCACGCATCACACCGGAGGCTTGCATGATGATGAAGAAGGCCTCTAGGGTGAATTCCCTCTCCGTGGGTGCCGGAAGAGCTCAGATCCTCCCGATCTAGGGATGGATATGACAATGACTCTGCACTCTTCGTGGAATTTTGATCGGTACTTAGGGTTTCCATATCGAGGCAATATATAGGCGGAAGGAGAGGCCGAGGGTGGTCGGCTGCACCACTGGCGGGCCAAGTCGCCCGCACGGACAGGTGGTGTGGTGCCCTTCTCTCCGTCTCGTATTCTGGCTCCAGATGTCTTCTGGTAAAATAGCGATTTTGGCTTTTGTCTCATCCAATTCCGAGAATATTCATTTTCTGACTTCCTACAACCAAAAACAGCAGAAAACAAGCAGCTGGCACTGTGGCTCTTGTTAATCGGTTAGTCCAATAAATCATATGAAAAGTACCCCAAAGTGTGGACAAAACACAAGAAAGTAGATAAAACCAAGCATGGAACATCAAAAATTATAGATACATTTGCAATGTATCAGTCATCAATTGACACTTCTTTGTATCCTTTGTTGCTTGAAATGAACACTTCCATGTGGGTTAGTGAGCGCCGGCATATGCACTTGTGCCGACTGAGCCAATGCCGCCACCTCCTGGATTCTTCTTTTCTTCCGTACGATCACCAGTGACTCGGCCAAGTTAGACCCGGCAGAAGCACACTATATCGAGCACCTGAAGTCCCCAGTTACGGTAATTGGACCATTTGGACTAGGCATTTTCATCTTCAAGTAGCTAACATGAGTACTTGCCATAAACTTGCTGAGAGCAGGTCTGCGAGTAACGCATGCTACGCGCTTTCCAAGTTCACCACTTCAAACTCCAAGTTCTCAGTCCAGCAATTATCCCTTGTACCGAATGACACATCTACCCGGACCTTGCCAATGGGCTCACACGAGATACCTGGCACAATTCCATGGAAAGTTGTCTTTGTTGCTTGGAGCATGTTCTCCGTTATTCCCAACTTATGCATCATGTCCATGTACATGATGTTGATGCGGCTCCCATTGTCAATCAGAACCTTGGAGAATCTTACATTTATATTCGGACCAATGAACGTCGGATCCAGCACCAGTGCATATGATCCAAGACTTGGCATGAGCTTGGGGTGATCCTTGATATTCCACGTGATCTCTTGATCCTCCCAAGGCATATACCTCGCCAGTGTCAGCATAACTGCATTCACCTCCATATGTCAGCACTACAAACTTTTCCTATTAGTTTCCTTAGTGGTGAACACACAGTAACTTTGGTGATGCTCTCTATATTCATTTCTCCCCTCATTGCCGAGTATCTTTGGTTCTGCTGCTGTTGATTTTCCACGTGATGCATTACATCCCTTCTCTCATTGTTCTCATACCTAGGCGGAGGCGGTGGTAACATAAATTGCTGAGCATTTGCCCCAGAAAGCTGTTGCTGATGAGGTGCTTCATTCCAAGGTGCGTCATGCCGAGGTGCCTGAGCATTACCCGAGCTTCCTTGCTCTATCTTCTTCATCCATTCGCATTGTCGGGTTGTGTGATTCACTGGGTTACTCGGATTTGCCGTGTGGAACTTGCACGGCTGATCCAACATAGACTCGTATGTGTATCTTGGCCTATCATGTCTCTCTTACCACTACCTTTTCTGCTCTGGCATCCAAGGCTTCTTGCCCTCACTCTTTTGTTGCCACTATTGTCCTCCAGTTTTTTGACGTTGAGTTGCGCTAACATTGGGCTGATCCTGATCCACTGCTGCAACTTGCTGCGAACTATACTGGTAATGCGGCCTGTCATCTCTCCTCTTACCCTGGAAATCACTGCGTCGGGATACTCCGGCACCATCCTAGTGGTAGTACTCCTCATTTGATGCATTTGATGTTACCCAAGGTTGGGTCGGATCACCCAAAGCATATGAATCAGTAATCCGGATTGTTTCTGCCAATGTAGTTGGCATGTCCCTTTGCAACCTTTGCCATAGCATGCAAGCATACCTACATCCTTGGGAGGACCATGCAATAGCTTGTGATTCAATCACCCCTTCGTAGGAGTTGCACACATTACACCAACGAGTCAAAAACTCCCGGTCTATATCATTTGTTCTTTGCTTGCATATTGCTAGAGTCTGTGGCCTATTTGGCCTCTTGTACGTTCTCGACAACTTACTGACAAATGCTTCCTCAAAATCTATCCCACTGTTAATACTTCCTGCTGGCAAATTGTTCAACCAGACTCTCGCTGGCCCCTCCAACATCTGCGGCACATATATAACCGCCCATATCAAATTGCCCGTGGCAATGTGCACTGCAGTAGCGTAGTCAATGAGCCAATCCTCTGGCTTTATGCTCCGTCATACGTTTTTGTTCCTCTAGCTAACTAGAAGTTTGCCACATGTAGTTCTGTCATTATCTGAGGTCTAAAACACGCTGGACCCGGAGGACCTTGCACCTCAATCATTTCCGACCTGTGAATCCGGTCCAACTTCAACCTGGCATCATCTGGCTGCAAGTTTCTATTCCCCAGCCTTGATCCAATCACATGGTGCTGCATTGCCATTGCCGAGTAACCATCATTGTATCTATCTTGACCCGGACGAGCATACCGCTACTGCATTGCCAGACCAGCACTTCGTTCTTGCCGAGGTACATATTGTGTCCGTTGTTGCCGAGGTGGGTTTTGCCCTGCACCCGCCGAGTTACGCTATCCGGCATTGCCGTGCCCAGTGTTTCCCTGACCGGCATTGCCTTGGTCGTGGTTACCTCGACTGGCACTGTGATGATCCTCATCATTTTGCACTGCTTTACCTTTCCCTGCCCTTGCTGGGTCATACGGAATCATCTTCTTATTCCTTATTGCCGAGGTTACCACCTCTTCTCTCCTAAGGTCATCATGTGGAGATGACGTTGCCCCAGTGGATTTTGGCGGGTTACCCCTTGCCGAATGAACTATATGGGAACCTCCTGGTATCGCCGGGTTTTCCTTGTGTATTTACTCATTTTGCCTTCATGCTACCCTCACCAAATGGTTAACTCTTTCTTGTTGCCTTTTGCGAGCTTCCCCGGTCAGGCACTCTAACTCGGATGTTGCTGCATCTGCAGCCCTGAGGTTCTTTGTCGGGGTCCTATACCTCTCCAGCCCCACTATCACTAGTGTTGTCGTATGATCTCTCTTAGGCACATACTCTTTGTGTATATCAGTGATCAGGTTTCTACCTCTAATTTTTACTCTGTGTCCATCTAAGTAGGGCTAATCCGGTTTGCCTTTGCGTATTCATGCAGGGTGATGTTCAATGACTGCTGCAACTCAGCTACCTTCTTTACCCCAGCCAACATTTTTAGCTGGGTCTCCTCTAGCTCGGCCTGTGCTTGAGACGGATCCACTACAAGTGCTATGGGAGTAGCTAAGCTATCTATGGCTTGCTGCAATATATTCTCAGGCCTTTCTAGTGGAGGGAATCTAGATCTAGCTGCTTTGGGTGTTGCGTCCGGATCTGGTACCGGATCCTTGCTTGGTCCTTCCTCAGGCACGGTCATCATGACCTCAACGCTGCTAGCGGGGTGAATGATATGCACACCGGGAGCTGCATTGATGTAACACCCTCAAATCGGCCCTATGCAAGTTTTAGCGCTTCCCGCCAAACCCGCATAGAAACGATTCAAGGACGCCCACCAGGCACTTTCGTGCGGGTGGAAAACGAAGTAATACCAGTACACAACAGTCCTCGGTGGGACCCACAGAACAGATATATATACAACACGACTCCACGAGTCAAGAATACAGATATACAATACAAAGATCCAAATCACCTTGAAATCGATAGAGCGTCCGACTACGGACAAGGTGCAAAGGGGGCTAAGAGCCCTGAAGAATAACCAATGGCGTCCATAACCCTGCCCAGGCCAAGCCGGAAGGGTAACCCTGCTAACGACGACGATCTCAAACCTGCTAAAACAAAAGGGGTGCCGACAAAGGGCAAAGGAAAAAGAGGAGCGTTAGTACTGAGGCCAGTACATGGTGAGGCTAGAATTCGGCGGCTCTCGCCTACATAGGTATGATGGGCTGAAGCGGCAGCGCAGCGGCACTAAACAACCTATAGAGACTCGATACAACTGGCGGTTATCAGAGAGGGGTAAGAAAGACCTATTCGGATCCAACCTGGAGCTAACACCAAACAAACCCATCCTGGTATTTCCCCCTCGAGACCAAACGAAGAAGTCAGACCAAGGAACTCACACAGTTGGCAATTTTACTCATTCCATTATAGTTGCAGCAATTACTAATCAGATATAGATAGCATGGGCCGTCCTGATAGCATAAGTAGTGGGCAGGTTTAATCACCATTTCGTTGTAGTTGGAACATTTACTAGTCAGATATATTTGTCCTGAGGAATCCCAAAACCCAGCAATTGCTGGCACTTTTATCACATTCCATTGGAGTTACAATACTTACTAGGCAGGTACAGCATGTCACGAAACAACCCAGATCCACCAGTTGTTGGCATTTTTAATATCCATTCCGTTATATTTGCATCTGATTACTAGTTACATATTAAGTCAAATTTATAGCACTACTTTAGTTATGCTTGTCTATGATTGAGATACTGTGCTCCAAGTCGTCCATAACCGTGGACATGGCTTTCAGAAAGTTTTACCCTGCAGGGGTGCACAAATAGCAACACACACTCGATCAACCTCGAAAAAACCAAATCAAAACCCAACGAGGCATTCACGACAAAGCGATCACAGGATTCAGAAATATTTCAGGGGGCCACCCCACTAAGCTACCATAGCGAAGTTGGCGGCTCGGAATGGACCTGTGGTTTGTGTGGACGGTCAGAACGATCGAGAACCGAAAGTGTGACTGGGCTTGTCGACATAAATAAAACGTGTCACGATCCTAACAGTACAGTGCTCACGCACAATCTTAAATAAAGCGGTAAAGCATGGCATAAGTACAGGATAGTAATAAAGCCCCAAACTACTTTGTGGCCCCAAGAAATAGAAATGAATCAAGCTCTGGCTCAGGGGGGTCCATAAGGCCTCCCGGATGTGGATAGTGCGAAAAATCAAGGAACAGGTATCAAGTACTCGGGGTCCTATGGGACACAAGTGAGCGTGGAAGAACCAAATAGCATATATTGCCCACCGATGCCTCTGCATTAGTTATATCTAGCATTTTAATAGTTGTGTTTAAAGTCATGGTCATCTCCACCATTAAGCATCTCCACCATTAAGCATCTGCCAACCTTCCAACAACTGTGGTACTTGACAACACGGGATCGCACCTGAGCAAGCAACTACGACTCGCAAGGCCAGCTATCTACCAAACACAGGTTATAGGAGGTGTCCAAGGCAATATAGAGGCCGCACGGGATATAACTGGTGCTCGGAAACTAAAGCATCACGACACGGATAGCAATAGATCAACAGGAGGAAATAAAGACTACAAATGCAAAATAGGTAGAAGGGGGAGAGATGCTTGCCTGGGAAAACACTTCCGACAGATCATATCCGGAGAACTTGTCGATACTCGCATCCACTCATCGGCCTAATCCACGAAGAAGCAAACACTAGAAGAAACACCGGATGCAGTATTTAATACCACGGTAGAAGATCCGGCATGCTTATGATATGATGCAGATGTGGTGCAATTAGGCAATATTAAACGGAACCGGGGTTCCGACAATTAATTATATGGTTCAAGTTATTTGGCAACCCCGCAATTTAAATGTTGTATTAATAGGGCGAAACATGGCATCGGTTCACTACACCAATTTAAATGGAGCCGATAGAAGACTAGAATAGCCCGCATATAGACTCCATATTTAATTATGAGGTGAATCGGCAGAATGCCCCCAACCCACAGACAGGTATGTATGCATGAACAATTTAATATGTGATAGTTGATAATGTCATATTACAAAAATAGGGGCTTAGGATCACACATCTGGGTTCGGATGATCTTGGGGTTCGATGTGGTTCGGGGTCCGGTCTCAGGGATCCAGGGTTCGATGGGGATCGATCTCGACGGGAACGTTCTCGGACAACAGAGTAGATCTTGGCGTTCCGAGACGGAGGACTTGGTTTGGTGTCGGGGCGCATCGGATTCGCCTCGGGTCGGTGTCGATCTTGTCGTCGCGAAGATCTTGTCGGGTCCGCGCAATGGTCGGTCTTGGCGTTCGGGATGAAGAACTTGGCGTCCTCGAGAAAGTACTTGGCGTATCCGTGTTGACGACCTTGGCGTCCGGGTTCTCGGTCATCGGAACCGGGAAGAAGTACTTGTCGCATCTGTGGCCTTCGGGTCGAAGAACTTGGCGCGCCAGGGTTCGGTCTTCGGATCCGGGGAGAAGAGCTTGATGTTCGCGTTAAAGGTCTTGTCGATGGTTCCTCGAGGTCGAAGGGGTTCGGTCTTGGCGTCTTCGGGTTCCGGGAGGGAGGTTTTGCAACATCGGATCCGGTAGAAGTTCTTGGTGTTCCCCGTTGAAGAACTCGGGGTTCCACAATGGCGGTCTTGGGGTTCTAGCTCGGGTCGGTGTTGGTCTTGGTCTTCCGCGCTGGTGGTACACCGAACATCTCGCGGGTAGCGGTAACACATGATCTCCCCGATAACACTGAGGCACCACAGCACACTGCTAGCGTGCCTCCCCGGTAGGACCTGAGAACAACCATATGCACGAGCCGAACAAGCTCCACATGCAGAGCCGGGGACAGGGGTGTGTGCAGGGACAGAAACGAGCAGGGGCAGGTATGTCTGCGAGGTTGCGGGGCCAAGCTGGTGCAGGCGAGATGGTCCGATGGTCGGTGGCTGGAGAAGGACGCGGCAACGGCATGGAACTGCGGGCACACTGCGATGGCCGGGCTTCCACGGGCGCGGGGCGGCGCGACGAAGGAGCACGGGCGGCTGGTGCAGAGGGAGGTCGAGCCGCAAGAGGGGGCCAACCGCGAGGCGGCGACGCGGCAGAGGCAGCCGGGAAGGGAGCGCGAACTACGGGCGGCGGGGTCGTGGCGATAGCGACGATGTGCAGAGGGCGGCGTGGCAGAGGGGACCGCGCTGGCGGGGCACCGCGAAGGAGCTCCCGAGAGGTCCCGCTCGAGGAGAGCCACGGACGGAGCGGCGGCCAAGATGCATGCAGACCTGAGGAGGCGGTGGCGGCGGTGTCGGCGGCGGCAGCCTGAGGCAGGCAGGGGCTCTGCCGGGGCCAAAGCTGGAGACGAGGTGGAGCAGAGGCCATGGCTCGGGGAGGGCTTGGGTAGGCGGCGGGGTGCTCGACGGCGGGTAGGCGGGAGAGGATGGGGGCGGCTCCGGCGAGGAGGGAGAGGCGAGAGGAGGGCAGGGCATCCCGGCGGCGGCCGGCGGGAGGAGGCCAGAGGGAGGAGGCCAGCTGCTGGAGCCTGAGAGGGAGGCGGCGGGGTTGGGGATCGAGGGAGACGGGGGTTGCGTGGAGGGGACGCGGAGTGGTGGGAGGCGCAGGTGGTGGGGCCAGGGCGGTAGGTGGCGGGGTGCATGCGGGATTGGGATTTGGGCAGGTGGCGATAGGGATTGGGTGGAGGGGCGACTAGGTGGGGTGGGAATCGGGGCCAGGGGATGGTTGGGGGACGTGGCTGGTGGGGGGTTGGTGAGGCGTGTGGGGCTGGGTGTGGGTGGCTGTGTGGAGTGATGAGGTGGAGGAAGTGGTGAGGTGGCAGGCCGTGGTTGGCTGGGGTGATGTGGAGGGGGCTGGGTAGGGTAGGACTAGGTAGGATTAGGACTAGATATTTTTGACTAGGGTTTTGGAGGTGGCCGGCCGGGCTTTCGGGCCTGGCCGGCTGCCTCCCAAAATAATGCAATCTTTGATTTTAATTTAAAATATACTTTTGTAAATAATTTTTTAGACAAATAAAAGACCCGGGAAAGATCGGAGTTTTGATTTGAAATAAAGACAGGGGCATTTAGAAAACAAAGGTAGGCTTTTCGAAAATAGTTTTAGTCAAAAATATGCATGCTGCCATGACGATGCTCAAATGCAATGTGGCATGATGACATGAGCATGCGGTCATGACGATGCAATGCACAAAAACAACGCGATTTTCTAGTAGTGGTTTTAGCGGGATGCCACAATTGAGAGGTCATTCGCCTCTGTCGGTGACGTGCAGCGGGTGAACGCAGGACTCGTCGATGCTGACGTAAATCTTGTGGGCACCAAGGTTGATAAAGAGGATGTTCCTTGGTGGAGGACGCTTGCCGAAGCTGCTAGCGTTGTCGCTGACGTAGTCCAGTGCTCCAAAGCGCTGAACGAGCCCAGAGACGATGCGTTTGCCGGTGACGATGGAGTTCCCCGTCCGGATCTTCACTCCTGCTAGCGCCGCTAGCCCCACGGTGCGCGCCAACTGTCATGGTGGTGTCACAATAGATGCCATGTATAGGCTAAATGTGGGGACAGTGTGCACTAGAGGTATCCAGGGAGGGATAGTGTGGTGATTCCACACACAGATGCTTTGTATTTCACTAGATCGATGGAGGATTACAAGTGCTCCTTGAGCTTTTTGTGGAGAAGGAGACTAGCTCTTACAACCCACACTACTCTCACTAGTGTTCTATCCTTAGTAGAAAATGGCTGACCCTCCTCTAGGAGATCTGGGGTTCCTTGTATAGGGGAGCCCAGGTTACAAGTTAGGGCTTACGTGGAAGGCAAATTCTCCGAATATGTCTCTCCCAAAATAGCAAGATTCTGAAGAAGCTCAGAATGGAACAAGGTGAGAAGTAGTTCTTACTGTATGAAGCATTGAGTAAGTATTGCAACTATGGTTGAAAGAAAGAGATGCGTTGCATCTCCTATGCCTCAGTCATAGGTTCTTCCATATAACCATGTTGTATACTCGACATAAAGTGACCCGAAGTTCTGGTTGGTAGGACAAAGTCTTAACTGTAAGAACGTGTCTTTAAGTGATTGCTGAGTTGATCACTGAACCAGAATTAAGTTTGTACTTAAATGGCAAGAAGCAAAGTAAGTGGCATAGTTGCATTTCATGCACTAGGATCTACATAGATATAGAAGTATAAAAGCCCCATCTGATGTGTTGTATAATGTTATGGTGGGCCTAGTTTGCTTTTAGCTAGAATGATGTGTCCCGGGGCCTAGTGCCCATGAGAAAGCCCTCGAGGTTGATCTAAAGTCACTGTAAGCTCCTGGAATCCAGCCTTGTTCTGCTGCCATGACTACAATATATACACAAAGGATAGCAAAGTGTGTTTCAAAGTTTAGATGACAATAGTGAAAACAACCGTCATTATAAACACTAGAAACAAAGTCTCACTTTGTCGCCAAATAAATACTTCGACCCATTATATGATAATGGAGTGAATGTCAAAATTAAGATGACATTAACGATTTGCAAAAGACATAATGATCTGGTAAAACAGAACATGGACATGACGGTTCCCGTGACCATGCATGATCTATAAACGCATATGTTATATGGTTTATATGAGTAAAATGCGAGCTAGATTATTTTTACTCTAGTGCAAGTGGGAGACTGGAGGAGATATGCCCTAGAGGCAAATAATAAATAGGTTTTTATTGTCATATCTCAATTAGTTTATAATAGTTTCATATTGTGCTATAAGCTGCTGTAGAAACATTGGTACATGTGTGGTATGAAACAACCAAGTCCCTAGTAGCCTCTATTCATACTAGTTCGTTGGTCATGAGGATGATCTGGGTTTCAAGATCATGGGAATTTATGCCAATTGACAACGGGGTTATATCATTGGAGAATGATGTGATGGGCATTCCTCGAAGGATAGCGACACTATCAAGTCATATAGTTCATTGTTGCAATAGATATACCTAGACTCCTTTTCCTTAGACCGTGAGCTCATATTACTCACTATTTCCCGAGGCTGCTTAGACTACATCAACCGTCATCTGGTAATACGGTGGCCATAAAGGTGTACATTGGGTATTCCAAAGGAACAGTAGATGACATGTGACTGCAAGACCGGGATTTGTTCACCCACATGATGGATAAAGATACATACGGCCGGCTTGGTGAGATTACATCCATAAATGTTGCAACATGTGACTCGGTCATGGGGATGTAATATCACGGTAACAAGAAAATAGAACTTGTTGTGAACGAGATTGAACAAGGTATGTGATACCAATGGTCAGATCTCAGACAAGTCATATCAAGAAACAAAAGGAATTGGATGCTACATTTACCGGTTGAAACGACATTGTCATCAGCAATGCATAGGGGTCACATGGATATCCCTGGTCCCTCTGTTGATCATTGATTTAGATCATGTCTAGAGCATTCCCTAGCCGTGAGAGGATACACTTAAGGGTACGATGAGAGCGATCATTCGTAAGACAGAATGACAGTAGAGAAAGAGAAAGCTGGAATCGTTCCGCGGAGAAATCCGAAGCTGTTCGGAGAAAGAATAAAGGACCGGAATCATTCTAGGAATTCCGAAGTAGTTCGGAGGATATAGAAAGGGGAACAGAAAGGTCTTTCGAGTTGAATCAGGTTTTGTAATATGTATTTACATATTAATTAGTGTAATTAATATTAAATATAATATTAAAATCTAATTTGAAGGGTTATTCTACTAATGGGCCAAACTTCGTAGTGAATAAAGGCCCATGAGGGAAAACCGAAAGAGGGAAGGGCCAAGGGCCAAGAGGGCCCAGGCCCAGCTGCCACAAGGGGGCCCACCCGGCCAGCCTAGGGCTGTGCGCGGGGTGAGGCCCACCCCTGGCCGACTGGCCCATGAAGCCCTAAGGGCCCATGCGCCTCCCCTCCTCTCTTCCCCTTGTTTAGTCTCACCTGGCTTAGCCTTTGAGAAAGGCACACCCCCCTTAGCCTATATAAAGGGGTGCCCATGGGTGGGATGAGACACACCAATATTTGGAGAAGTCCTTTGGTTGACTTCCTCCTTTCCTCTCTCTCTATCCCTTGTGACCATGGCCCCAAGTTTCGGCTATGCGAACAAGGCACACCTACAGTACGCCATTGCGCTGCAGGGATTTCTAGCTGGATATCAACTTCCGCACTCCCGGCGGGATCGGGGAGCCGGAGGTCTCATCATGCACCGGATGTGTACGAAGACACGAGGCGCAACACTTGGGGCACTTAAATGTCGTGAGCCGGAGCTACTACACGATGAAGAAGGAGCAAGGGGTGACCTGCGAGGAGCTTCGTGGCCTTGAGGTTGGCTACGAGTACGACTACATCAACCATGTTCCCCTCGGAACGTTAACCGCGTATTGTCTACAAGGGTATGTATTCTCTACGCATTGGCCATTACCGCATTACTACATAGATAGATCCTAGGCAGTTTTGGGGTTCCAACGTAGGAAATTTTTTGTTTTCTACTACAGATCCCCTTCAGTGGTATCAGAGCCGATCTATGCGTAGGAGTGATGTACGGCCAGTACCCACATATATTGTGCGGGCATTGGTCCCTTAGTTGTTACCCTCTAACGTGTACTTGTTTATATCGCGGTATTGTTTGATGAAGCGGCCTGGATCGACCTTACGTGTATTCATACGTGAGACTGGTTCCATGCTCAACATATGGCTTGTACCGTATAAGTGGCTAGCGGGTGTCTGTTTCTCATTCAATAGTTGATATATCATTTACAACGGAGGGCCCCGAAAGGGGTGTAGTATAGACAACCGCTGGATCCGTGTTGTGGTTGGAAAGTTCGTAGATTAGAAACGGTTCTATTGCGAAAGCCCTAACAACCACGTAAAACTTGCAATAGATAAAGTAGAGGCGTCTAACTTTATTTTGCAGGAGGGCATGTGATTATGATATGGCATTGGTCGTTTCGAAGGTAAAATAGTTTACTTTTCTGTTACTAAGTAGTATAGTAATAGTCATCGTTCCGATGGATGACCTGGTGGAGGCGTCGTGGACTTGGAGTCAAACCAAGGGCAAGATGGAGATCATGCCGGAGCGCTCGATGGAGATCAAGGCGCAAGAAGAAGCACCATATCATATCACATTATACATATGATGTTGATACCTATTTTACATCTTATTGTGTGCTAGTGTCAAGATACTCAACGGTAGAAAATAAGATAATCCCTATTGAATTCCAATGTTTCGTGTTCCCCTTGTGTGTGCACCACCAAGAAAGTTCTTCGGTATGAGGCGCCCTGCGGTGAGTAGGGGTCAGACATATCTACGTTCGCATACAGTGGGTGTAAGCCATGTTGCACAGCGAATACACACAAGTTAGATTTGGCAAGCCTAGCATGTGTAGACATGGCCTCGGAACACAAGAGATCGAAAGATCGAGCATGAGTCACATGGATGATGTGATTGACATTATTGAATGTCTACCTTTGAGGTTGCACTGATGGCGGTGACGATCGGGGGAGGTGCAGAGGATAGGGATCATGTGATCACTGAAATCGTCCAGGGGATGACAATTTTAGTGGAGACCAATTATAAATTGATCTTTTATTATGAACTTAGTCTAGATGTCTCTTTGCAAATATCTTATTAGATCATGGCCTATCCCATTGAGGTCCTTTGTGACCATGGGAATATATTGCTTAATTTGGAACTTAGCAAAAGGGTCCAACTTCATAGATTAATACCCACGCCTGAGGGATATCCTCGTAAAAGGTGATCTTCTCTTCTTGATACAATAACCATTAGGAGATAATTCGATGACTCTAGAATGTTTGTGTTTTCTCTATACTCATCCAATAAGCCATTCTCCATTCGATTGAGAGTTGGGCTACATTTTGTATTCTGCAAAATCAGGCACATAGAGTATGAGCCGTTAGATGGGTTTTTCCTCCATCATGGATGAAAAGAAAATGTTTGGAAAAACACTTAGTGATCTTGCATTAGAGTTGAGAACTCTTGGAAGGGCTTGATTGCAATGGAGGTCATGGATGAAAAGGTATATGTAAGATATACAAATTATAAATGTGGTTCTTGCAAAACTCGTTGCAGTTTGCAAAGTATTTGATACTTGTCCCGTTTTGTGAAAACGGGAGGATCTGCTTGAGAATTGTTGTCTTTGAGGCAGCGTGACTTGATGACGACAAGCAAAACAGTTGATGGCCGACATCACCTCTTTCCTCAAAGTTTGTCATTTGGATTAGTGGACTTGAATATAATTTTTAATCCTTGTTTGTGTGTCTTGCTTTTGGCGAGACGATTATTCATATGAACAAGTTACAATCCCGTTGTACTATTCTTATGAACAATAACGTTATGGTCACATTACGATTACAAACAATTTATTATCATCACTATGTTAATGATAATAGTTTAAACATTTATAAAGGATTAGAATGCTAAAATATATCCAAAGTTTAATAATGAAATGACGCTATAGTTTAAGTCATTTTGGTTATTGCATGTTCTTGATTGTAAATGAAGATTGGGGTCCTAGATGCTTAATCTAGAGACTTTGGAAAACCATGCCTCGTTGGGTAGAATGACTAAAAGTCCGCATTCTGGTAAAACGGTGATATGCGAAAAAAAATTGAATCTTATACATAGTGATGTATCGTATTTTCAACAAGTAGTGGAAATCATTAGTTAATTGTGGACTTAAGTGAATAAGTGTATTTACTTAATAAAACATGAAGTTATGAAATGATTTGAATTGTTCAAACAAGTTCACAACAAAGGAGGATATTGAATTGACAAGTCTCTTTGATTTGATCAACATGACTAAAGTATTCAAGTTAAGTTTAGGATAAAAGGGACTTGTGAAAGATGTTTCACAAATTATGATAATTGGACGAATTCAAACTATGTTGAAATGTCTAAACATCATAATCATTATGTATTAAGATACATATGGTATAATATCATCTCTTATAGGGGTTATAGTTATCGTTTAGAATTAGAGATCAAAATAAGCAAACACTCATTTGAAATACAAAGGAACATCTAAAGATTCGTGGAAACAAAACCATAAGTGTTATGGAAAGTTTGAGTTTTTGGAGGTTTCGATAAGTCGAAGTCGTGGCAAATAAAAAAAGTCTTTGTAGAGCATTCTTAGGAAGCTATGAATGCATCGTCCACAATGGGCAAACATGTTGTTCTCCTAAGTTGATGTGTCTTGATGAAGATACACGTGGAAGAAAGTAAAATATCAAACAAGGTATTTGACCTTACCTCCGGATTGTTGAGTGGCGCAGCAGAATTTGTTCCGTGAATCCAAACTCTACAAATAGAGGAGAAACCAATGATAATGATCATAAAGTTTCAGGGAATACTTTTACTGAAGAAGGTAGGATTCAACTATATATTCTACAAGTTTGTGGAATTATATTGTTGATTCACTTGTCATGTTTTGAACAAGACATACCTACAAATTACAAAGAAGCGTGATGGACCTGAGTGCGAGAAATGACTAGGAGTCATAAAATCCTATATTAAGTTACATTTAAGATTGCAAAGTAACATGTTACTTGATCATATTAAAGTAAAGAAGTTTACTTGATATTTCTGAATGACTGCAAAGTCATAAGAAGGAAATGAAACTTAATGAATGACAAAAAGCTCGATTTGTCACAAGTTTGGACAAATTCAAGGAGTTGACTACAACAGTAGTGATGCTTAAGTCTTTTGGATTTACACTAGAAATATATATGGATATTGAAGTCTCGTAATTGGAATTCTCAAATTGATGATGATCAAAGAATTTTGGAAATGTCCAATATTATCGAGAGGACCTAGATTTGAGTGGGAGCAAATCAGCTTGGCTAATTCATAATATGTAGCTAACATATTTTGAGTGGGAGCTAAGTGAAATCCCTGGATCTCAAACATGAATGTCATATTTGAGTGGGAGCGTGAAATCATTCTGGGATATGTGGACGACATATATGAATGATGTGATTGGTGTTAAAAACATTCAAATAGGTAAATAAGGATGAAGTTGAAGTTATTAAACAAGAATATCTATCAAGATAGATTAGTGAGTTTAATAAACACTGAATGTCGAATTCTTCTTGGACTTGATTCTGAAAGATGTTCAGAATGTCCTAAGCAAGATTATGAAGAAGCTCAGAATGGAACAAGGTGAGAAAGTAGTTCTTACTGTATGAAGCATTGAGTAAGTATTGCAACTATGGTTGAAATAAAGAGATGCATTGCATCTTCTATGCCTCAGTCATAGGTTCTTCCATATAACCATGTTGTATACTCGACATAAAGTGACCCGAAGTTCTGGTTGGTAGTACAAAGTCTTAACTATAAGAACGTGTCTTTAAGTGATTCCTGAGTTGATCACTAAACTAGAATTAGTTTGTACTTAAATGGCAAGAAGCAAAGTAAGTGGCATAGTTACATTTCATGCACTAGGATCTACATAGATATAGAAGTATAAAAGCCCCATCTGATGTGATGTATAATGTTATGGCGGGGCTAGTTCGCTTTTAGCTAGAATGATGTGTCACAGGGCCCAGTGCCCATGAGAAAGCCCTCGAGGTTGATCTAAAGTCATTGTAAGCTCCTGGAATCCGGCCTTGTTCTGTTGCCATTACTACAGTATATACACAAAGGATAGCAAAGTGTGTTTCAAAGTTTAGATGACAACAGTGAAAACAACCATCATTATAAACACTATAAACAAAGTCTCACTTTGTCGCCAAATAAATACTTCGACCCATTATATGATAATGGAGTGAATGTCAAAATTAGGAAGACATTAACGATTTGCAAAAGACATAATGATCTGGTAAAACAGAACATGGACATGACGTTTCCCATGAGCATATGTTATATGGTTTATATGACTAAAATGCGAGCTAGATTATTTTTACTCTAGTGCAAGTGGGAGACTGAAGGAGATATGCCCTAGAGGCAAATAATAAATAGGTTTTTATTCTCATATCTCAATTAGTTTATAATAGTTTCATATTGTGCTATAATTGTGCCAAGTAGAAACATTGGTACAGGTGTGGTATGAAACAACCAAGTCCCTAGTAGCCTCTATTCATACTAGTTCGTTGGTCATGAGGATGATCTGGGTTTCAAGATCATGGGCATTTATGCCAATTGACAATGGGGTTATATCATTGGAGAATGATGTGATGGACATTCCTCAAAGGATTGCGACACTATCAAGACATATAGTTCGTTGTTGCAACAGATATACCTAGACTCCTTTTCCTTAGACCGTGAGCTCAAATTACTCACTGTTTCCCGAGGCTGCTTAGACTGCATCAAGCGTCATCTGGTAATACGGTGGCCATAAAGGTGTATGTTGGGTATTCCAAAGGAATAGTAGATGACATGTGACTGCAAGACCGAGATTTGTTCACCCACATGACGGGTAAAGATACATACGGCCGGCTTGGTGAGATTACATCTATAAATGTTGCAACATGTGACTCGGTCACGGGGATGTAATATCACGGTAACAAGAAAACAGAACTTGTTGTGAACGAGATTGAACAAGGTATGTGATACCAATGATCGGGTCTCAGACAAGTCGTATCAAGAAACAAAAGGAATTGGATGCTACATTTACCGGTTCAAACAACATTGTCATCAGGAATGCATAGGGATCACATAGATATCCCTGGTCCCTCTGTTGATCATTGATTTAGATCATGTCTAGAGCATTCCCGAGCCGTGAGAGGATACACTTAAGGGTACGATGAGAGCAATCATTCGTAAGACAAAATCACATTAGAGAAAGAGAAAGCCGGAATCATTCCGCGGAGAAATCTGAAGCTGTTCGGAGAAAGAATAAAGGACTGGAATCATTCCGGGAATTCTGAAGTAGTTCGGAGGATATAGAAAGGGGAACCGAAAGGTCTTTCGGGTTGAATGAGGTTTTGTAATATGTATTTAAATTTACTTAGTGTAATTAATATTAAATATAATATTAAAATCTAATTTGAAGGGTTATTCTACTAATGGGCCAAACTTCATAGTGAATAAAGGCCCATGAGGGAAAACCGAAAGAGGGAAGGGCCAAGGGCCAAGAGGGCCAAGGCGCAACCGCTACAAGGGGGCCCACCCGGCCATCCTAGGGTTGTGCGTGGGTGAGGCCCACACCTGGCCGACTGGCCCATGAAGCCCTAAGGGCCCATGCGCCTCCCCTCCTCTCTTCCCCTTGTTTAGTCCCACATGGCTTAGCCTTTGAGAAAGGCACACCCCCCTTAGCCTATATAAAGGGGTGCCCATGGGTGGGATGAGACACACCAATATTTGGAGAAGTCCTTTGGTTGACTTCCTCCTTTCCTCTCTCTCTATCCCTTGTGACCATGGCACCAAGTTTGGGTTATGCGAACAAGGAACACCTGCAGTACGCTGTTGTGATGCAGGGATTCCTAGCCGGATATCAACTTCCGCACTCCCAGCGGGATCGGGAACTCAGAGGTCTCATCGTGCACCGGATGTGTACGAAGACACGACGCGCAATACTTGGGGTGCTTAAATGTCGTTAGCCGGAGCTGTTGCATGATGAAGAAGGAGCAAGGGGTGACCTGCGAGGAGCTTTGCGACCTTGAGGTTGGCTACGAGTACGACTACATCAACCATGTTCCCCTCGAAACATTAACCGCGTATGGTCTACAAGGGTATGTATTCTCTACGCATTGGTCGTTACCGCATTACTACATAGATAGATCCTAGGCAGTTTTGGTGTTCCAACGTAGAATTTTTTTGTTTTCTGCTGCGGATCCCCTTCAATAGGCAACGTCGCCCTTGTCGGCCATGGCCCGCTGGTCCTCCCCTCTGTCCTATGAGCTCATGCTACAGTGGAGAGAGAAAACCTTTGACCAGCAAGATTACTTCCTTCTCTTGTAAGCCAAGTGGTAACCCGGCTCAAACCTGGTTAACTTGGCCTTGTGGGTACCTGCAAACAACATACAAAGAGCTAGCTGACATAGGTTTTATGTCGGCCGAGTTAACGTTAGATGAACATCCTTCGGGCCGGGTCTACCATAAGTTGGCATGCCTTGAGGTGACTCGTCCAGCTCTTGCTTTGACCTTGCCGAACCTCGGCTAACGTGGCCATTATACCCCGGCATGACCCTATCCGGGGTTATCCCCCCAACACTTATAAAACAGTCTATCTGTAAGATGTCTATTTTTAGCCATAGCTATGTGTGAGTACAAGTTACAGGCACCACTGTTACAACAATAAAATTATTGTCTGTAAGCTATCTGTAAGATTTTTACAGACTATCTAGAACTTTATAGACAGCCTCACTCACTCTCCTCTCCACATGAGCAAAATGATCTATAACCTTCCGTTGTGTAGCATCCCAATTGTCTAACAATTGCAATGCTACTTGCCTAGTCTATATATTGCTACTTCCTACAGGTATTGTTGCATCATCATTATATCATGCTCATGTTCATCATGCCACCTTGCATGGATCGTGTTATAAATTGTTGCATTTGTTGTGTTGCATTGCATCTTGTATTTGTATCTTGTATGTGTTGATATCACCTTACTTCCTCTCTCTTTTAAAACTCTCTATGTTGGTTTCTACAAGTTGGGACCCACTTTCTAGGGTCCAATTATTTTCCAAATGATTATATCAATTGCAAAAACCCAATTCATAGTCTTGTATAAATGCCCAAAATGAATATGTATATGGGCATCCCCTTTTCTTTGATGCTAATTCCCTCTTGTCTAATATTTTACTAACTCTTCTTTTCAAAACATGTGCAAGGTTTCAAAAGAGTTTTAAGTTAATCACTTGTTTGAATTTGAAATAGCAGCAAACAAATAATAAAATAAAAACAGAATAAAAGAAAGGGAGAGAAGCAAACCTGGCAGCAGTCCACCTTCGGCCAGCCGCAGCAGTACGAGCCACATGTGTTCCTCCTTCCTTCTTCCTGGCCTGGCCCAATCTTCCTTCCCCTATTCCTCTTCTCTTTCTGCTCTCTGTTCCGATGCCATCTGCTTCGCCCTCTCTATAACTCACGAAGGGAGACGGTACCCGTCAGCCCCGTCGTCCGCGTCACCACCTCCCTCTACTTATCCACACCAAGGTGAGGATCCTTGAACCCTACTTCTTTCCATCCTCGCGCCGCCACCATCTCCTCTCTTCACCTCTCCCTGCTTTCTTTTCTCCACCACCAAATTAGGAGGGAGAACCACTAGGACATCATAGTCTCCGACCTCCGAAAACCCAGCTGAAAGGGTAATTGCCCCTATGTGTGGTTTTGGTGATTAATGACAATCCCTATGGACTAATGTTTTCATTGAGTTTTATGTGAAGGAATATTCCATAGGTCATGCTTATAGTCCATACGTTGGATTCAAGTATGGATGCCATGAAGATAAATATATACCTTGAGTTTTGGCATCAAGATCATCAAATTGAAGATAATAATATGATATGATCAAGATCTTGAGAGTGTGATCTCAATAGAAGAATTCAAGTTATGGCTCTAAGTCAGTGTCATGATAGCCTCATTAGTTGAGCTATGGTCAACCAAGATTTAGAGCATGTAATCAAATGAAGAATTCTTTATGTACCTCAAGATATTGAGATGGAGCATGGGAAGATACTTGGTTGACCAATACAAAGAGTGAAGAGTGATTTCAAGTTGGTCAACACATGAAGCATAAAGAATGTACCACATGGATATTGTGGCATGGTAAGCCTTGTCATTTATGCATCATGAACTAACCCATTATATATGTGCCTTTGCATTTTCTATATGGGATAGGTATCTTTCCATGGGCATGCTTAAAAAGTGAAGATATAATATAGCCCATGAGAGGATGACATCAAGTGGTGATCATCATCAGGGTTGAGAAGGGAAAGTTCAAGATAAGCATCTCGAGAAGATCTTTTGCTTGAAGCTTGCCATCCATATTGGTGATAATGGACATGTGAAGATGTATCCTAATGAAGCTATCCCATAGTGGTGTAAGGGGGAGCAAATTATGAGTCTTCACGAAGCAACAATGGTCAAGTGATGCATTCCGGCTTAGATGGAGCTTGAAGCGTTGTCATCAAGATCAAGTGGGATGCGCAAGGCAAAGGTATGTCCTTGCTAGGTTTTCCTTTTACTGGTCTCAAGGTGGTTGTTGGGAGACCGGGTTATAGGATAGATAGCCGCACTATCAAGAGGGGCTTTCGGTTGGGTAACTTGATCACGTCGTCATAGGGAGCTCAATACTTTGCATACTTTGCATCTTCCTATTTTGTTGCTTCTTGGTATTTTCTCTATGTGAGGTTCTTACGCTTGTTGCTAGCTCTTCAACAAGCCCAAGTTCATCGAAAACGGAATTCGTATGCATCTTATATGGCGTTTTGGAGTTTGAAGGTTTTACCGGTTCTTCTTATAGGGAGGCTCCATACCTTTCCTCATTTGGTTATATCTTCCTTTGTTGTAATATGATGTTTTCATGCACCATATTGTAGAGCTTGTTTTCCTCGTCAAAACAAGCCCAAGATCATCGAAATCGGAGTCCGGATGCAAAAGTTATTGTGTTTTTCGTGAAGTCAGTTTCATCCCGGTTGTGGATCCGGTTGAACCGAGCCCCACACCGGATGGTCCGGTTCCAGCTCCGGTAGACCGGATCTCAGACCGGGTTTTCCAGTTTTCACGACCGAGTCTATTCTGGGTTGGCAAACAGAGGTATTTCGGTTTGTAGGTCGGTCCTCTGGCCTGGGGACCGAGTTTCCTGGTTCTGGGGCCGGTCCAACCGACTTTGGAACCGAGTTTTCGCTGTTTCTCTCCAACGGCCATATTTGCTTTTCCCTATAAAAGGGGGTTCTTCCCCCAACGTTTTTGGGTGTTCTTGACCACAAAATTGACCTCCATTATTGAACCTCTTGAGCTTGCTTCCTCTCCCTTCCCTCCTATGATTCTTGCATCTTTTTGAGGGCTTTGGAAGAAGAGATCTAGATCTACAATCCCCACCAATCAATTCCTCCTCTAAGTGAGGGGAACCCATTGGATCTAGATCTTGAAGTCATTTGTTGATTTCCACCATTGTTCTTCCTCTCTTATTCCTCCCTAGCACTTGTTGCTTTGGTGGGATTTGAGAGTGAGGGATTTGAACGCCCTTGGTGTTCTTGCTTTGCATTCTTGCATAAGTGTTGAGCTCTCCACTATGATTTGTTCTAGTGAGAGACTGTGAGCTTGTTGCTCTTGGAGGGTGACCTCCTAGTTGGCTTGGAGGTTGGTGCCGCGGTGTCCTCTTCGTGGAATATTGTGAAGAGACCCGGGCTTCTCCTTCGTGGAGCTTGTGAAGTGGTTGTGGAGCTTGCCATCTCCGGAGTGGAGGAAAAGCTAGCCATAAGGAAAGGGCCTATTCCTTCGTGGGATAGACTCGGAGAAGAAGGTGAGCCTTCGTCGCGTTGGGAAATCCTTCGTGGAATCCCACACCTCTCCAACGTGACGTACCTTACTTGTAAGGGAACATGGGAATACATCTTCGTCTCTGCGTGCCTCGGTTATCTCTATACCCGAGCTTACTTTCCTTGTGATAGCCATCGAGCTTGAAGTACTTATATCTTTCTTATCACTTGTGGTATATTTATATTGTGCTATCTTGCTTAGCTTATCTTGTTTTTGGTGCACTTAGTTGAGCCTAGTGTATTTAGGTTTTGTGCTTGTAAAATAAACATTAGTTTAATTCCGCATTCTATCAAGCCAAAATCGTAATAGTTTTGAAATTGCCTATTCACCCCCCTCTAGGCGACATATCTATCCTTTCAATTGGTATCAGAGGAAGGTCTCTCCTTGTTTAGGCTTCACCGCCTAGAGCGTAAAGATGTCAGCTAGTAGTATAGTGCACAATGACACAATTATCTTTGATGGCACAAATTATATTTTGTGGAGAAATTGCTTGCTTTGTAATCTTCGGACCTTGTGTCCAAATATTGAGCGATTTCTAGATGTAGGTTTTTCTCCTCCGATGGATCCTCAAAATCTATCTTTAGAGGATGAGAAAAATTTACATCTCGAAGCTCAAGTATCTAATGAGCTTATTTTCTCTTTGAGCCCCATAGTTAATTTGTTCTTGACAAATGTAAAGCGCAAGTCATCTCATGAGATGTGGACCAAGCTTAAAGAAATATTTGGTGGGTCCATTTCTCATAGGGTTGGTGGTATCTCCAAGGAGCTCTCTTCTCCTTCACATCATGAAGAGCTCCAAGTGGCTTCCACCTCCGGCCGAGATGAGAGTTCAATTCCCTCCACTTCACCTACATGTGACAAGTCACAAGGTAATGGCATGGTGAGTGGATAAATCATATGTAATGATGGTAGTGGTTCTCTTTACACCAATGATTCATGTTCTATAAATGCTAATGGTGTAGAGAGTTTGGACTTAAGCACTTCTTGCAACGATAATTATATATCCCCTCGTGTTGCTAGTCCTTGCATATTGTCTAGAAATTATTTGAGTACTAGTGTAGATGATATGCTTGATTTTTCTTGTTCCAATAAACAAAATGCTTCTATTTCCTCTAGTTGTGTATCTAACAATGTAGAGGAAATCAAACACCCTATGGAGCAAGACACAATCATGAATGAAGATTCAAGAATATCCTCATCTTCGTCCTCCCATGCTCACATGTGCCTTATGGCAAGAGGATCAAAGGTATCTCCTACTTTGGATCCCAAGATATCTTCTCTATATAATAGCAATGATAATGATGATAGTGATGATGACCTTGATGAGGATACTAGAGCTCTTGTGCTTGAGCTGACCTTTTTGTGTACCTCTCTTCGTGGTAATAATAAGGTCGTTGCTTGTATCAAACATGTTATAGACACCATAACTAAACAAACGGAAACCATAGAGGAGTTGGATTTCCAACTTCATGATGGGAGTCAGAGATTCAATCTCCTTAAGAAAGATATTGCCGAGGAGAAGCACACTAATTGTCTCCTCATACAAAAAATTGAATCTTATGAGCTTGAAAAGGAAAAATCTATTAATGATGCTAGTGCTACTAATTCTACTTCTTGCGAAGCATCTACCCTAAAGGAGAATGTTGAGCTAAGGGCTCAACTTGAGTTGCTAACTAGCAATTATGGGAAATTGGAAGAAAGTCATGAAAATCTCTTAGCCTCTCATAATAATCTTCTAATCTCCTATGATGGGCTAAAGTTAGCTCGTGAGGCAAGTATCACTAAGGTAACATCTTGTGAGCCTCATTTGGACATTAGCACAACTTCTACTCAAAATGCTATTTTGCCATGTGCTAGTCCTAGTGATCCTTCTTGTCATACTATTGATAAAACTTGTGTTGGATTACTTGCTTTGCCTTGTTGCTCTAACAATGAAGCTTCCACTTCCTCCAGTACCTCTATTTATACTAACCATGTAGAGGAAATCAAAGAGCTCAAGGCCCAAGTCACTTCTTTGAAGAAAGACTTGGAAAAGAGTCATGAAGGCAAATCCACACTCGATAATATTTTGAGTGTGCAAAAATGCCCCAATGATAAAAGTGGACTTGGATTCAACTCCAATAACAAGAACAAGTCTAAGAGCAACAAGAAGAAGAGCCAAGACCAAGTCAAGAATTCGTCTAAGATTATTTGCTTCAAGTGCAAGGTTGTAGGACATCATGTAAGATCTTGTCCATTGAAGAAAAAGCACTTGAATGATAAGCAACAAGGGAAGCGGCCACAAGGTCAAGGTCAAGCCCAATCTCAACCTCAAGTTGAAGCTAGGCCACTTCCCAAGAAGAATCAAGATAAGGCTCCCCAAGACAAGAAATCAATAAAGAAGAGAAAGGGGAGCACTTGTTGCTACATATGTCGTGAGAAGGGGCACTTGGCCTCTTCATGTTCAAATGGTACCTTATCTAACCCTATCATTGTTGATGATTATTATTCTCTTGGGAAGGATAAGGATGGCAATGTGTTTGCCAAGTTTGTTGGAACTCAAAGTGGTGTCAAGAAACAAACCATTTGGGTTTCCAAGCCTATTGTGACTAACCTCTTAGGACCCAACTTGGTTGGGGACCAATAAGCTCAAACTTGATAAATAGGTGTTATTGGAGGGCATTGGAGACTTGGCTAACTCATGAAGAATTAAGGGATCTTCATATATTATATTTTATAAAGCCAAGTTATAAGGATTATCATCTCCCTACCATATACCCAATGTGCCTCTTTGCGGTAACTCGAACTCAACCCTTTTATATTGTAAGTTACTTGCCCCTTTACATATTTTGGTTTTGTACCAAGTATGTGTTTTTATTTGTTGTGCCTCATGCTTGCTTATTTTGTGTATTCAAGTATGGCTATGTGTTTGGCACATCATTTACTTGTGTGTTTTGCTTTGATCCTCTAATGCATCTTGATGATATCTTTTTGGCTCTTTTCGAGTGATTAATGGAACATCCCATTTTGGGAGAATGATATGCCTCGTGCATCCCTCAAACATTAAAATGTGTGTACATGAGTACTACCACTTAGTACTGATATTGCAAGCTTATCTAGTCACTATGTGGTGTGTCATACTCATGAGAAATTCAAATTCTAAATGTCCATTAATTATCTCTAGTTGAGGTTGTTTTTCCTCTTATTAAGAAAAAATGAATACCACGTTATGGGGGAGTAATATGCTTCTTTTGCATATCACAATCCTAGGAAATGTGAACATATAAGGTGGTGCCACTTAGAGTTGATATTGTTTATTATCTTGTATCTAGGTGGCATGTTAGCTCAAACAAGGTCCTATTTTTTGTTAGAAGCTTTTATTGCTCGTCTTTTCGGTCTTTGCTTGAGTAAGAAATTCTTGGTGTGGCCTTCCTCAAATGCATATCTCTATAACTTATTTGGGAGACCATTTGCTTCAAGTTATTCTAATCATTACTTTGCATGATTATGTGACTAGTTAAAGCTATCAAGAATCTCTATCTTTGCATAGTGCTTAATCTTTTTATTCCTATCCTATGCTTTTAATTGTGAAGATTTATCTTTAATATCCATGCAATATACCACCGGAAATAAATTCCAATACACTCATTGTCTTAGACAATTGATATACTTGGGTGTGGTAGCATTTGTGGGTCATCTTCACCTTGGATTTCACCTCTTATTGCCTTTTTTTTCTTTCCAAAAATTGTTGTGGCTCCCATTGTCTTCCTTGGATTTTGAACATATCTTTGATGGTGTTTTTTATTATTATCAAATGTGTTTTTAGTGGAACACAAACCTTTTATTCTCGGAACCTTGTGCCATTGTGAAAAGTGTTAAGGGTTTGGTTTATTTGTCGAAACCTTGCTCTTTTGGGATTTTGTTATCTCATTCTTTCTTCTCTATGTTATTTGCTTGAATGTGATAAATCTTTGAGCATTTGTGTTTTTATCTCATATTTTATGCTCAATAGTTTTTGCGTGGTTCATTTGTTGAACTTTGTTGAACAAATCTAGTGTTGATTTGATTCTTTGATATAGTTTGGACAACAAATGTGTTTTGTCACACCTTGTATGCCTTCTTGAATATTTTGGGTGTTTTGTCCAAATTATATCTTCGTTGGTTCTTGAAAGTCTCGTGCAAGCATTGTTGGGTCCGCAGCATAGAAAACAAAAAATTTCCTACGGTGTGAACTACACGCCAAGATCTATCTATTAGATACAGAGCAACGGGTGGACATACATCCATGGAGAACTTACCCTCGAAGACAACGAGCTTTGTTAACGAGTAGGAACTCGTGGTTGATGTAGTCATACACTTGCCGATCTCAAGATCGTGATGAAGTCCAGCAGGTCCGGCTCCAGCACGTCCATCAGATCCAGCTCCAGCACCACCAAGTCCAGCACCGCAAAGCAGCGGTGCATCCGTGATCGCACACACGTCCGGTACCCCAACAACCTCCATCCCTCGCTCCAGCAAAGCAGCGGAAGCAGCAACTCCTTTCCAGATAAAGCCACCGGGAACATGTATCTCGCTAATCCGAGACCATGGGGGAATAATACTAGAGGGGGAGAGAGATCCTTCACAAGGAGGTGTGTGTGAGAAGTGAGGAGGGGGTGGCCTTTTATAGGAGGAGGGGGGTGCCCCTCCTTCATGGCCGGTGCATGGAGGAGGTGACTCTTCACCTCCTCCATTCATGTGGTGGTAACTCCCTCCACATAAATTTGCCCCTTCACATTCTCTTTTAAAGTCTCCACTTTAAATGCATTAAATTTCTCCAAATTTAATGCTCTCTCATTTAATAAAACTCTTTTATTATTTTTATTCAGAATTTTGTTAATTACTTTAATTAACAAACATTCACATAAAACCCCCTACAACATTTCAATATTACATGCAGAACCAATTTCAGCAATTTAACCCGAAACAGTTTTGGTGTCTATTGAAATAATTCCAGCGCTTTCTTAAATCTTTATCGGAAACATATTTGCTCCAAATGGTGTCGGTATCCCTTAAGTGTGTCACCCTACGGTTCGCGAATAATGCAGACATGATCGAGACCCCTCTCAGATCAATAATCAGAAGCGGGACCTGGAGATCCATACCGACTCCTACACATTCAACGATGACTTCTGTGATCGTGAGAACCTTTAATGCTAGTAACTAAATCCCTTTGTCCCGCGATATATTACATGTCCGAGATTCGATCATCGGTATCTCCATACCTAGTTTGATCTTGTTACCGACATGCACTCTTTTCTCGTTCCCGTGATATAATATTCTAGTGATCACATCTCTTGCTTGCAAGCTATTTCAATGTGATATCACCGAGAGGGCCCAGAGTATATCTATCCGTCATCGGGATGGACAAATCCCACTCTTGATCCATGAGCCTCAACATAACACCTTCGTAGCACTGAACCCACCTTTATAGTCACCCTGTTACGGTGTGACATTTGATGTTATCAAGATACTCTTCCGGTGTTAGCAATTAACATGATCTCATGGTCTAAGGATAAAGATTACTTCGTATGATATTATAGCAATATAAACATAATGACTTTGATCGTAATGCTATACTTCGGATGAATGTTCATCACATCATTCCACCAATGGTGTGACCTTGTTATTAACAACATCCAATGTCCATGATCAAGAAACCTTGATCATCTTGTTAATCAACAAGCTAGTCTATAAGAGAGGCATAACTAGGAACCCTTTTTGTTTATTAAACACACATGTATTGACGATTCCGATCAATACAATTACATGCAAAATAAACATTTATCATAAACATGGAATAAGATAATAACCACTTTATTATTGCCTCTCGGGCATATTCCCTTCAGTCTCCCACTTGCACTAGAGTCAATAATCTAGTTTGAAAAACTTTGCGTATTGAACACCTATGGCTTTCTGGTTTTGCATATACGCTATTGCTAGTGGTTAACATAATCTCCGGATCTGACAATTTCAGGTCCGTGTGTATTTGCATGTCTTTGCGTCTCTACGCATCACTCATTCTCAAATGAGATGGCATTGTATAAATTTGGTCCTTTGGTGAGACCTTTAGTTCGTTCGGCTCAAAATATGTTGATATTATTGTCACACAATATATCTTCATAGTAATAGCCTACTATGAACCACACCTAGTTTGATAACAAACTACTTAACACAAATGCCCTCCTATGCTGCTACTATAGCAGTCATATACTTAGCCTTTTTGTTTTTGTTGTAGTATCCGTCACAATGTCTCAACTTTGGAACTCATCCAAATCCATCATGGAACATCCTTTCCATTATATTGTGCCACCCATAGTCTAAATTGAGATAAATTTAATTTGTATCTTGTGACAAAACTAGTATCAATGTAACACTTTACAATGAACTACCTTTAACTATTTGTCACATATACATTATATATTCTTAGTTCTTCAAAATATCATAAGAATATCTTTACTATTGACCAATGATCATCTTATGAATCATTCTGGTATATGCTCATAACATTTAGAGCATAGGACATTCTGGATATATACATATCATGGTATAATCGATCAAAATCTTCATGTGATTTTACTCACCAAGTGTTGAAACACTTGAATCTTGATACAATCCTTTCCATGCAGCAAGAACCTTTCTTGTTGTTTCCATATTGAACCCTTTCAATATCTCATATTGAACCCTTTCAATATCTTATATATGTATGTCTGGCACAACCATATTAGCGCCTTAATCTATCCATATAGATATTGATGCCTAATATTCTGGGTTTGCCCAAGTCTTTCATCAAAATATTATTTTAATGAAATTCTTAACTTGTGTCAATTCAAGATACATCATTTCCAATCAACAATATGTCCTCTACATAATGTATTAGAAATATGTCTCAGCGCTCCCACTTAATTTCTTGCAAATGCAAGCATCTTCATCATCTCTGATGAATTTAAACTCTTTTAGCAGTTTCATCATGGTGAAGATTCCAACTCCACTATGCTTACTTCAACTATTGAAGTTTACATGCCCTTTTAGTACCCTTTGAATTAACAAAACCCTTCGGACCATGTCATGTACATGTCCTAGGTTACCGTTCTATTAGAAGAACCTTGTTTTGTTTATTCAACTACCATATACCAAATTATATGTAGTGGTTGCTACATTAATCCGTCAAGACTATATATCGCTATGAAAGATCAAATCTTGTCATAGTCAACTCCTTGAACATTGTCGTAAACTTCTTTCCGACATGTCGACTATTTCATAGATGTTAAACATCCATGTCTTATTTCTTTATAGATCCAAACATGACCGATAGGTTTCACGCCTTTCCGGAGGGTCTACCAAGTTCAGAAACTTGATTTCTCGTGTATGGATACTATCACGGATTCTATGACTTCTAGTCATTTTATGGAGTCAGGGCCCATCATCGCTTATTTGCATGTAGTCGGTTCATCATTGTCAAAACAATAACGACGTGCTTATCAAATCTTACTATTTGATTCTTACCAACCCACATGGTTCTATAGGAACTCTAATCTCCGAGATCACACCTTTTGTAATCACGAGAGCCATCAGCATTGTGGCCGCCACCGGGACACTTTCCGGCGCTACGCTACTTAGCACATATAGCTAAGGTTCAACAACCTTATCAAAGATCTATTGTCCTCCCACTTAACTTTTCACGAAAAACTCCTTCTCAAGAAACTTGACGTTCCAAGTAAGAAACTCTTTTGTCCTTGGTGTTATGGAGAAATTCCCAACAAATTCTTTGGGATAACCTACAAAGACGTGCTTATCCGACTTTGGTTGTAAACATTTTACTTATGCATAGCATACCAAAATTTAAGAAAAGACAATTCGGGTTTTATCCCAAACCATAACTCATATGGTGTCATTTCAACGGATCACGATGGTGCTCTTTTCAGTGTAAAAGCGGTAGTCTCTAAAGCTTCAATCCTTAAAACATAATGGCAGTTTTATAAATGACACCCTTGATCTTACCATGTCAAACATGGTTTGATTTTATCTCTTGAATATGCCATACTCCTATGGTTTATCGGGAAACACAAATCATGGAACAATTCCTCAAGTCTTAGGTGTTTTTGCTAAACATGTAACTCAAATATCTTCCTTTATGATCGAATCATAAACTCTTTATTTTCTTGTTACAATGATTTTCCACTTCATCTTGAAAGTCTTTGAACAATTTTCAAATGTTTCATACTTCTTCCTTATTAAGTAAATATACAGATATATTCACTCAAATTTTTGGAGAAAGCATATGAAGCAAAAAGATCCATCGCATATGGCTACACATAATGGACTATGCACATCAGCATGCACAATTTCCAATAAGCTAGTCATCCGTTCTTCTCTGGCCTATGGACGGAGTTTTAATTATCTCGAGGAAAGTCTCACATGTGTCAATTGATCAAAATCAAAGACTCCAAAAATCCATCAACATGGAGTTTCTTCATGTTTTCTTTCAAATATAATTTAAACAGTGATGTCACTTCATAAGTGATCTTTCAATCATTTGTCTTGCGACATTTCAGCAATAGTGTTTATGGATGTGATTTCTCCAACTAGACCTGTAAAAGTTCATCCATCCTTTATGGAATACGGTAATTATTTGAACAGCCATTGTTCTCATGATACCGGAATAAAATAACAATTATTTAAACAAATCTTGAAGGCTTGGTTTGATGACAACGAAAAACACAATAACACTTTATTTTTTTTCGATGAACATCATCACTCATTCTCTTGCTGGTTACTTAGGCCATTGTAGTTCATGAAGTGCGTTGTCCTCTATGACACTTCATACCAACCAATTCGGTATCCAATACCGGTATCCAATACCTAAGAACCACATTGTTTAACAAGCAAGGAATACAACCATAACATGTATATCTTCTATATACCCAAATTGGACATCTCCAACCTTATATTTCTTGCCAAATATTTTATAGATTCTCTTTCAGCAATTCCTTTTTCTTTTAAAAGAATGTATCAACATCAATTGTGGTGTCATTCACATGACACATAGTACAAAGCGTATATAGTCAAATACTAATACCTTTGGACTTGCACTTTGAAGTGGATCACCATCATCAAATGTTTGGTGTTCTTTCAAAAATCCATTCTTTAGTAATCTATTAGTGTAGTAAACATTTTACTTACATCTTTTATTCATCCTTATCATGACAACTTTCATGATCAAGCTAATATTGCTTATAAGGAAGAATCACGAGTATAATATCAGTTCCCAAAACCTTTTTGGTAGATTCGGATGTCTAGCATCTCCATCCTTCACAAATTCTCATACAATATGAGAACATGTATTTTGCTAAATTATACTCTATCATAATGCAACCAAATACATTGTTTCAGATATCACAATATCTTTCACACATGATGGTTTCTGAAACAATTTTCAGCTCCAATATAATCTTGATATTAAAACAACCTTTTGAATATCAATAATCATGGAGGCAAACATGATACTTTAGATACTAACATTGGAATCCTTACTCTTGATTTAATACTACTTATTAAACTTCATGGAGTAAATAGAGTTTGTTGAAAGTTTGCAATAGTACTTATAAACTTTAAATTGACATTCAAAACAATACGATACCAGTTCGTAAAGTAAATATCCAGAATTCTATAGTTCTATTATCTCAAATAAAAACTAAGCATAAGGTAGTGAACAGATGCGAATGACTACAACAAATTATGCAAATTCACTTTGATTTAGTTTATGACAAATTGAGTTCGACTAATCCAAATTAGAAATGAACTCCCACTCAAAAACGACATCCCTCGTGCCTTTTTGGTGATTACACGAACCAAATCCACTACACCAAGTCCGATCATCACGTGAGTCGGTGTAGCTTCAAAGGCGAGCATCAATATGGTCATCACATCAACTATATGACTCATGCTTAACCTTTCGGTCCGTGTTCCAAGGCCATGTCTGTACATGCTAGGCTCGCCAAGTAAGAACATTAGTATTCGCGTGTGTAAAACTGTCTTACACCCGTTGCATGAAAGCGTAGAGTTGAGAACACCCGTCTCGAAAACATGATCCATAGAACGGTGCATACTTAAGGAAGAACACATTTTATCTTGATATTTAAAAGAGGGATAATTGTAACATCCCAAAACTTCAATCCAAGCTTATCATGATCAAATCATCCAAAAATGGGGTTAATAAAAACTTTTCCAAATTTAAAATGAAAGCATTCATATATGTGTGCATTTAAAATAGGAGTTGTTTTGAATTGCCATGATTGTGTGATCCTTTGCTTCTAAAATGTTTCTTAAGTGATTTAAACATCATCTACATCATTCCCAAACTTTTCCTAAAGAAAATCAAATCAAAAGAATTAAAATGAAGGAATGGTCATTTGGACAAATTTAACTCTCATGCCTACTTTGGCTATTCCTAGTACTCAATTCTTAACAGAAACAATTATTGATCTTTGCACCCCTTGCTAGTACACATAATGAGGTACCAAGGCCCACCTTTTGATCTTCTAAAAACATTCTGGAAACTATTTTAAATGGCAGTTCAAAATCGAATCTAATGCATATGCATAGATCACCCCTATTTCAAAAACCATGTATTTGAGCTCCATTTTCAAAACCATTGCAACCAGAGACTACCTAGCACTAGTGGAGATCACCCAAAAAATTTGAACTCAAAATTCAAACTTTTGGTCTCTTGCGGCCATTTCATCGAATAGCTGGCAGACACAGATCAAACATTTGTCAAAACACTATAGTGTGCAGTGCTTCTTGTCACCATTTGGGCCTAACTCGGTCCCCTTGTCCCCCCAGCTCAAACCCCGGCCCTAGCTCTCTCTCCCTCTCCCCTAGCTTCTCCAAAGCCGGCCTTGTCGCGCCAGGTCGACCATGGACAGCTCGCACAAAGCCGCCCCGCGCTCTCCTTTGGCCACTGGCAGACAGGCGCCATCACACCGCACCGCCTCGACCAGCCCCCGACCAAAATCGAGCGGAGGACTACCCCCAGTTGCTCGCGCCCATGTCTCTGTCCGCCATGCCGATCACCCCAGAGCGTCGCGCCCACCAGAGCAGCACCAGCCTCGCCAAGCCCTAGCCTTGCGTGGCAGCACCCGCAGCAGGCCCAACAACCGCCTAGACATCCTTGTTCGCAGCCTCGCGACCAGCAGCCCCAAGGAACCGCGTCAAACACCGCCGCCCGCGCCCAGTGCACCGCTCGCTCCCGACCAATAGAGGTAGCCCCTTGCCGCACCATCAAGCCATAGAGGATCGCCAGGAGACCGGCCACCATCCGCCTACCTCGCCCATGCCCTTAGCTCGCTGTGTCGTCGCCCACGTCGAGCTCTGCCCATGCCGCTCTGCACCCTTCGCTCGCCTATATAAGGAGGCCTCCCCAGCAAGCTCTCTTCACACCATTCTCATCCCCACCTCTCACTCTCACTCCCCACCCCCACAGCCAGCGAGCACCGCCGAGCCGGGGCTGAATTACAGCCGGAGCCGCCGCCTCGGGAGGAGAAGGGCGCCATTGATCCAGGCCATCCCAGGAAGCGCCGCTTGTACCAGGAGAACCACCGTCATCTTCCACTTTGTTCGCCCGCATCGCCGACCCTGCTGGAGCCCTGGTATGCCCCCACTGCACCCTCACCGATCGTGCTAGGGTTAGCTCCCATCGTGTCCTGTTCCGACGAGGACGATAGCTGTGAGCCGTTGATCTGCCCTCTAATCGCACGGCCACCTTTCATCCATACCCCTTCGGTACCCCCATCGACGGTGGGGCCCTCACTTAAGCCAGCCCTTGACGCTGCGTGAGCCAGGGCCGCCCATTTCTCCTCAGCATGCGTTTCAAATTCAAATCTAGGTTTTTCTTTTTAGTTAGAATATAGTTTTTGTCCAGTGTTTCAAAATTCAATTCTGGGAGTTCGACAAATCCAAATAACATGAAACTAATTTTTTCTAGGAGGTATTGAAATGCTCTATCCAAGCCCGTTGGATTTAATTCATTTAGAGTTATAGATTTCTCCTAATAAAAATAAGAAGACAGAAGCTTTTGCAACTTGAAACATTTTTATAAAATCAACCAAGTTAGCTTTTGAGTTGATTCCAACTCTCAAAAATCACATTCCATCATATCTATCCAAATATGTAATAATATTAAGGTTTACAGGCAGTGACTTTGGACTAGTACCAAAATAATGCTATATAGGCATTTCTAGTCACTTTAAATCATTAAATAATAAACTTAAACCAAAGTAATATTGATCCAACCTTTAAATCTCATTCCCACATGTTAGGATATGTGGTGAGGACATGTGTCCACATGATCCCATGTTTTAGTGGTGAATATTAAATTGTAGTTAATTTTTCAATGAGTAAAAATTACTTTTCCAAAATAAAAAGGTTGAAACTATTGAATTAAAACTTGTGGTGTTTGGGATGATAATAGATCATCAATTGTGTGGTTTAGAATACTACCTAGCCTAAGTTAAGTATTGATTAGTGATTGTGCACTCCCTATGTATTTCTAGACGCTAGTACCGACCAAGCCTTCGAGGAGGAGGAGTTCTACCAAGAAGAAGAAGAAGAAGAAGAAGAAGAAAACTTCAACCACTGCACCAACCAAGGCAAGCTATTAGTGGCAAGCTAACCCTTGCAAACATGCTTTAGTAAGCTATTGTATCAAGCTAGAATAAAACTAGATAGTTTAGTAAAGATGCCTTAAGCATACTTTGATCACACCCCCTTAGTTTACCCAAAGTTCTTTAATTAATTTTGAAGGTAGCATAAAGAGTATAAAACTTGACCAAATTAGAAACCCTTAGATGTCATTCTATGGCATGAGAATGATCCCACCTTTCCACCTTAGTGAACACTCTTAACCTAGTGTTTTAGAATAGATCAAACTTGAGTCATTTTAGATGGGAACACTTGGTGAAAATGAGTTATGAAAACCTTGGAATTATGAGTCATTCTATTGAGATGTTTTGACATGTGTGGAGAAACACAATTGATTTATGATGATGAAAATGATGAGGCATGAGCCTTAACCCTTTTATAAAACTGATGGTTGGATTCGGATGCGATACCATTCCAAATTTATTGTACAACCACATTACCTGAATTGGGTAAGGCTTAGCTGGAAATTTATATGCATTAGTATTAGTTCCCTCACGGGAGAGGTTTGAGCTGAGGCTACCTCTCAATGTTGTCCACCTATGCAGTGCCCAAGATGACTGATGGTCATGGTTGAGAGGCCATGCTCATAGGAGAGGTGCTTGTACTAGGGTGTGTAAAGGGAAGGTTATGTTTGATTATCCGCATACCAAGTATGATGATTCAGGGTTATCCCTGACAGATGTATCGAATCCTGTGGTGAAAGTGTACCACCTCTGCAGAGTGTCAAACTATTCGAATAGCCGTGTCCGCGGTTATGGACAGTTGGAATGGCCATACTGTTTCGTTGTCAGATGTTTTCTAAATAACTTGAAATGAATGATGAACCTTGACTTGACCACAACAGGGTTGTGTAGATGAAAATAGCTTCCCAACTTAAGTGATTCTAGACTTTTATTTTTTTTCTTTTCTTGCTTCAGAACTCAGCTTAGGTTTCAAACTTAACTTGATAGTTATTCTTTCAATTCAATACTTTAACTTAGAATCATACCCTTGTTAGTAGTAGTTTGTGAGTACTTAAAGAGTACTCATGGCTTTTGTCCCTGGCTATTATCATGGCCATATGAAGGAGATTATCAAGATGATGGTCAGCAGGACGGCTATGATAACTAGGACTATCTGCCTTCGTCAGCATTGCCTGTGCCCCTGAAGATGGACCCCACCGCTACGCTATCGTTTATTTCCGCTGCTTGTTGTATTAAAGACTAGAGCATGAGATCCTTATTTGTGTAAAACCTTATGTATGGTTTGTAATGGATGATGTACTATGATATCCAATCCGTTATGTCTCGCAAAAATGGTAATCCTGGGATTGCGAGGTATGGCATAACGGGCATCTGGGATTAAAAATCCGGGTGTTGACAAGTTGGTATCATAGCCATCCTGACCATAGGAGACCCTAGTTAGAATGGACGTCCAAACCAAAAACTTAGCTTCAAAAACCAAAGTGAGTATTTATGAAAAACTATTTCCCCTCTTACCCTTGTGAACTCATTCCTTTTCAAAAATACATGTTCCTCAAAATTCTTACATTACTACTTAAAATTTGACACACTTGATCACTTCACTAATTTCCTCATCCTAAATTCTTGTAGATGGAGACTCGGTTCAGCAAGTTTTAGGTTGGGAAGCGGTCGGTGATCTTGATCTTGAGGATCTGGATTCACTGTTAGAATTAATGGGACGCCCACATCCGGAGTTTCTTGGAGCTCAACTTCCAGGACCCCCAGAAGGAGACCTACAATGGCTAGTCACCGCAGATCTTTGAGGAAGCATTGAAGCACCAACTTCCGGGAGAATTCAGTTCTCTGTGAGAGAGAACAATTGGCTAGATGGATTAGCCAGGGCAATGCATGAAGCTCTCGCACGTCTATGTGCCCTCAGCGTCAACAAGATTCAAGGAACCCGTTTTGCCCACTATGCAAGACGTGACTTCATGGGAATGCCAATGGAGATGCCAAGTCACCCAGAGTTGAGGCGCCAAGTGGAGAACCTCTACTTCTTGCTTCATGAACGACAGCAGGAACTAGACAATGCCAGAGAGTTAGCCAACCAGAACCGTGCAATTGCCGACCAGAAGGCCCAGACTTTCACACTGCTCGTCCAAGATCGCCAGTCTCTTCATCGCCAGCGTGCAAAGAAGGATCGCACCATCGCCCGTCTTTGCAAGAAGGTGGCCGACCTCGAGAAGACCGTCAAGGAGCAGGAAGCTCAGCTTGCCTCCAAGGAAGAAGATGATGAAGGAGAAGACATCCAGGGGGATATGGATTCTTACCTCGTAGCGATGGCGATTTTACGGCGAGAGGATCTGGACTTCTGCGATGATGAAGACTCCGACTTCATCGACGATGAGTAGATGCACTAGAGCACTGTCGTAGCATGAGATGTATCATCTCATTGTATCGTAGTTTGCAGAATGGTTCTTCAAAACCATCTGTTTTCCCTTTGATTGTTGTGGTGTGTGTTGTATCGTGTGCTTGCATGCATGAATGAAAATGAAGTTAGTTGAAAAACCAGAGTCTAACTCAAAGTTGTAGCTTTGAAAACCCAAAACCATGAACCTTAGAATTTCCCTCTTACCCCTATATCTATCTCAATCTTCAGATGACTCGTGGAAACCAAGGAGGGAGCAGCTCATCGCAGGACCCAATGCTGCAGATCTTGCAGAATCTCATCGCGGACCGTGAAGCAAGCAGGGCCGAGCGTCAAGCCAACTTGGCGGCATTGCAACAGATCGCCCAAATGGCTCTCAACAACCAAGGACATGGAAATCAGGATCACCATGGATCTAAACTCAAAAAATTTCAGAACACCAATCCCCCAATCTTCAACCAATCTGAAAACCCATTAGCTCTTGATGGTTGATTCAGACCATGGAAAACAACCTCGAAGTTGCAGGAGTTGATGAGAATGAGAAAGTTCTCTTCGCCACTCACTATCTGGCAGGAGATGCAAGAGCTTGGTGGAATAGCGTCCGCAACATGAACCATGGCCAGGTGATGACCTGGGAAGCATTCAAGGTCAAGTTCAGCCGCACCCATGTGCCGCAAGGTCTTGTCAACAGGATGAGAGATGAGTTCCGTGAACTGAAGCAAGGAAGATTGACTGTAGTAGAGTACCGTGACAAATTCTTGTCACTTGCCAGATATGCACCGGATGAAATTAACACGGAGGCCAAGAAGAAAGAGAGATTCTTAAACGGACTACATGATGAGATGCAGATTGTCCTCGTCAACATCCGTTTCCAGGATCTTGAAGAGCTAGTCGACTCTGCCATTCAGATGGAAGGGAAGATTAACCAGGCTAACGACAACCGCAAGCATCGTATGATGCAGTGATCAGATCCAATGGTCACCGAGTACCGTCCCAACCCCTCACCAGGATATGCACCAAGGAACAACCGACCCCCAAATTCTCGCCCAAGCTAACCCAACCGTAGCGGAGGAAATGTGAAGCCCGGAGGAAACAATCACAACTCCGGAAATGCCAACAACTTCAATCGTGCCCCTCCCAAGAGCAACAACAACAACACTGCCCCCAGAACTGGCAGCAATGCTATACCTGTTGCAGTAAAGGACAAGTCCTAGATCACTTGTTTCGAGTGTGGAGTGAAGGGTCACTACTCCAATGAGTGTCCCAAGAAGACTGCCGTAATTCCTGTGGCCCCAGCTCAGCGGCGTCATGTTCAACCAGGCAGGAGATTTGCCCAGGAACCCGCTGACAATCAATAGATCGTCTCTTCCACATGAACGCAGAAGAAGCCCAGGAAGCACCAGATGTAGTGCTGGGTATGTTTTCTGTCAACTCAGTTTTAGCAAGAGTATTGTTTGATTTTGGATCATCGCATTCATTTGTCACCGAAGAATTTGTATGCACTAGTAAGATTCGCCCAACCAACCTGAAGCATGTCATGATAGTTCAAATCCCCGGTTCAACTACAAAATCTAGAAAATTTTGCAAAGTTGTACCTATCAGAATACATGGGATAGATTTTTATGCCAACCTAATTGTACTTGGAACCAAAGGTTTGGAAGTAGTACTAGGTATGGACTGGATGTCAAGGCATAAGGGACTGATAGACTGTGCTAAGAAATCCATCACCATGACCAGTAGTTCTGGAATAACAGTAGAACATATCTCTGAAACCTTACCCCGTCAATTCAAATGCAACAAAAGTGTAGCCCTGCCTACCATTGACCAAGTCAGAGTAGTCTCGGAATACCCCGACGTATTCCCAGATGAATTGCCAGGTATGCCCCCGGATAGGGATATAGAGTTCATTATCGAACTAATCCCCGGAACCGGACCTATAGCCCAGAGACCATATACCATGAACCCCTCAGAGTTAGTAGAACCGAAGAAGCAGTTGGATGCCATGTTAGCAACCGGCTTGATTCAGCCAAGTGCATCGCCATGGAGATCACCAGTGTTATTAAATCGACAAGAAAGATGGAGGCAACCGTGCGTGTACGGACTACAGAAAGTTGAATGATGTCACCATCAAGAACAAGTACCCCTTGCCAAAGATAGAGGATCTATTTGATCGGTTATTGGAGCTCGGTATTCTCAAAGATTGATCTTAGGACTGGTTATCACCAACTTAAGATTCGGTACAGCGGATATTCGAAGACCGCCTTTACTACTCGCTATGGTTTATACGAGTATACGGTTATGTCTTTTGGATTAACCAATGCCCCTGCTTATTTCATGAATCTCATGAATAAGATCTTTATGAATTTCTTAGATAAGTTTGTAGTTGTGTTTATCGACGACATCCTTATCTACTCCAAGTCAGAATAAGAGCATGAGCAACATCTAAGAATCATCCTAGAAACCCTGAGAGAGCATCAGTTATATGCCAAGTTCAGCAAGTGTGAGTTTTGGCTGAAAGAAGTAGGATTCCTAGGACATATTGTGTCTGTCGGAGGAGTCTCTGTTGATCCCGCCAAGATCAAAGATGTCAAAGAATGGGAAGCCCCAACCACTCAAACCCAAGTCCGTGCATTTCTCGGATTAGCGGGATACTACCGCAAGTTTGTAGAAGGATTCTTGAGCATCGCCAGACCCATGACCCAATTGTTGAAGAAGGACAAGAAGTTTGAATGGACACACAAATGTGAAGCCAGTTTTCAGGAGCTGAAGAAGAGATTGATATCAGCCCCAATATTGATCGTGCCAGATATCAAGAAGTCGTTTGATGTATATTGTGATGCATCCAAGATTGGTCTAGGATGGGTGTTGATGCAAGAAGGCAAAGTCATCGCATATCTGTCTCGATAACTGAAGCAGCATGAACAGAACTATCCGACCCATGATCTTGAATTAGCAGTTGTAGTTTTGGCATTGAAGACATGGCGTCATTATCTGATGGGTAATCGCTGTGAGATTTACTTAGATCACAAGAGCTTGAAGTATATTTTCACTCAGAAGGAGCTGAATATGAGGCAAAGGAGATGGATAGAGTTAATCAAGGATTATGACCATGACATTCACTATCACCCCGGCAAAGCCAACGTGGTAGCGGATGCTCTTAGCAGATTGCCGTGTAGGCTTAACACCATGATCAAAGAGAAGCAACCAAGTTTGTATGAGGAGTTGGAGCAGTTCAGGACTGAGTTAGTTAGCAAAGGATTCCTAGCTAGCATTGAACTTCAACCCACGTTGATTAGCCAAATCAAGGAAGCCCAGAAAGGGAATGAAAGTATCGACGGAATCAAACGTCGTATGGGTACAGGCAAAGTACCTGGATTCACCAAAGACGAAGAAGGTGTACTGTGGTACAAGGGACGTATCTGTGTACCAGCAGATTCGGAGTTGAAGGAAATTATCATGAAGGAAGCTCATGATACCCTTTATTCTATCCACCCCGGAGGAACAAAGATGTATCAGGATTTGAAAGAGCAATTTTGGTGGCACAAGATGAAGAGAGAGATCGGAAGCTACATCGCCAAATGTGACATTTGTCAAAGAGTCAAAGCAGAGCATCAGAGACCTGCAGGATTGTTGCAACCATTGTAGATTCCGGAATGGAAATGGGATTCCGTCGGAATGGACTTTATCACCGGTTTACCTACTTCTAGTAGGGGAAATGACTCAATCTGGGTCATAGTTGATAGACTGTCCAAGGTAGCCCACTTCATACCAGTCAAGACAACCTACCAGAGTGCAAAACTAGCAGAGCTGTACATTGCTAGCATTGTTAGTCTGCATGGAACCCCCAAGACCATCGTATCAGATCGAGGAACCCAGTTTACTTCAAGATTTTGGCAGAAAGTTCAGGAAGGTTTAGGAACCAAGTTGAATTTCAGTACCGCGTATCACCCGCAAACCGATGGACAGACTGAGAGAGTCAACCAGATATTGGAGGATATGCGTAGAGCTTGTGTGTTGGAATACGGATCAAAATGGGAAGACTGCCTCCTTTCGCAGAATTCTCATATAACAACAGTTATCAGGCTAGTTTGCAGATAGCACCATTTGAATTCCTATACGGAAGAAAGTGTCGTACCCCTTTGAATTGGTCGCAAGTAGGAGAGAGTCAGATCTTTGGACCCGACATTCTCCGAGAAGCAGAAGAGAAAGTTCACAAAGTTCGTGAGCACCTCAAGACCGCCCAATCCAGACAGAAGAGCTATGCTGACAAGAGAAGGAGAGACCTGACTTTCAATGTCGAAGATTTCGTATATCTCAAGGTTTCACTATTGAAGGGAACTCAACGCTTTAGTCTAAAGGGAAAGTTAGCTCCCAGATATATCGGACCTTTCAAGATTCTGAACCGCTGAGGAGAAGTATCGTATCAATTGGAACTGCCTGAAGAGATGTCAGCCATCCACAATGTGTTCCATATCTCGTTACTTCGCAAATGCTTGGAAGTTCCTGAGAAGACTGAAGTTTTCAAGAATATCGACCACCGAGCAGTAGAAATCAACAATGACCTGACTTATCGGGAACATGTATTTTGCTAAATTATACTCTATCATAATGCAAACAAATACATTGTTTCAGATATCACAATATGAGAACATGTATTTTGCTAAATTATACTCTATCATAATGCAACCAAATACATTGTTTCAGATATCACAATATCTTTCACACATGATGGTTTCTGAAACAATTTTCAGCTCCAATATAATCTTGATATTAAAACAACCTTTTGAATATCAATAATCATGGAGGCAAACATGATACTTTAGATACTAACATTGGAATCCTTACTCTTGATTTAATACTACTTATTAAACTTCATGGAGTAAATAGAGTTTGTTGAAAGTTTGCAATAGGACTTATAAACTTTAAATTGACATTCAAAACAATATGATACCAGTTCATAAAGTAAATATCCAGAATTCTATAGTTCTATTATCTCAAATAAAAACTAAGCATAAGGTAGTGAACAGATGCGAATGACTACAACAAATTATGCAAATTCACTTTGATTTAGTTTATGACAAATTGAGTTCGACTAATCCAAATTAGAAATGAACTCCCACTCAAAAACGACATCCCTCGTGCCTTTTTGGTGATTACACGAACCAAATCCACTACACCAAGTCCGATCATCACGTGAGTCGGTGTAGCTTCAAAGGCGAGCATCAATATGGTCATCACATCAACTATATGACTCATGCTTAACCTTTCGGTCCGTGTTCCAAGGCCATGTCTGTACATGCTAGGCTCGCCAAGTAAGAACATTAGTATTCGCGTGTGTAAAACTGTCTTACACCCGTTGCATGAAAGCGTAGAGTTGAGACCACCAGAGCAGCACCAGCCTCGCCAAGCCCTAGCCTTGCGTGGCAGCACCCGCAGCAGGCCCAACAACCGCCTAGACATCCTTGTTCGTAGCCTCGCGACCAGCAGCCCCGAGGAACCGCGTCGAACACCGCCGCCCGCGCCCAGTGCACCGCTCGCTCCCGACCAATAGAGGTAGCCCCTTGCCGCACCATCAAGCCATAGAGGATCGCCAGGAGACCGGCCACCGTCCGCCTACCTCGCCCATGCCCTTAGCTCGCTGTGTCGTCGCCCACGTCGAGCTCTGCCCATGCCGCTCTGCACCCTTCGCTCGCCTATATAAGGAGGCCTCCCCAGCAAGCTCTCTTCACACCATTCTCATCCCCACCTCTCACTCTCACTCCCCATAGCCATCCGGAGCCGCTCGAGCACCAGGACACCGGAATTACAGCCGGAGCTGCCGCCTCGGGAGGAGAAGGGCGTCGTTGATCCAGGCCATCCCAGGAAGTGCCGCTTGTACTAGGAGAACCACCGTCGTCTTCCACTTCGTTCGCCTGCATCGCCGACCCCGCTGGAGCCCTGGTACGCCCCCACTACACCCTCACCGACCGTGCTAGGGTTAGCTCCCGTCGTGTCCTGTTCCGACGAGGACGATAGCTGTGAGCCGTTGATCTGCCCTCTAATCGCACGGCCACCTTTCATCCATACCCCTTCGGTACCCCCTGTTCCACTGACGGGTGGGGCCCTCACTTACAAGCCAAGCATGACTGCATTGAGAGCGTGATGGCTGGCCCATTTCGTTCCCGCGCATGTTTCAAATTCAAATCTAGGTTTTTCTTTTTAGTTAGAATATAGTTTATGTCCAGTGTTTCAAAATTCAATTATGGGAGTTTGACAAATCCAAATAACATGAAACTAATTTTGCCTGGAAGGTATTGAAATGCTCTATCCAAGCCCGTTGGATTTAATTCATTTAGAGTTATAGATTTTTCCTAATAAAAATAATAAGACAGAAGCTTTTGCAACTTGAAACATTTTTATAAAATCAACCAACTTAGCTTTTGAGTTGATTCCAACTCTCAAAAATCACATTTCATCATATCTATCCAAATATGTAATAATATTAAGGTTTACAGGCAGTGACTTTGGACTAGTACCAAAATAATGCTATATAGGCATTTCTAGTCACTTTAAATCATTAAATAATAAACTTAAACCAAAGTAATATTGATCCAACCTTTAAATCTCATTCCCACATGTTAGGATATGTGGTGAGGACATGTGTCCACATGATCCCATGTTTTAGTGGTGAATATTAAATTGTAGTTAATTTTTCAATGAGTAGAAGTTACTTTTCCAAAATAAAAAGGTTGAAACTATTGAATTAAAACTTGTGGTGTTTGGGATGATAATAGATCATCAATTGTGTGGTTTAGAATACTACCTAGCCTAAGTTAAGTATTGATTGGTGATTAAGCACTCCCTATGTATTTCTAGACGCTAGTACCGACCAAGCCTTCGAGGAGGAGGAGTTCTACTAAGAAGAAGAAGAAGAAGAAGAAAACTTCAACCACTGCACCAACCAAGGCAAGCTATTAGTGGCAAGCTAACCCATGCAAACATGCTTTAGTAAGCTATTGTATCAAGCTAGAATAAAACTAGATAGTTTAGTAAAGATGCCTTAAGCATACTTTGATCACACCCCCTTAGTTTACCCAAAGTTCTTTAATTAATTTTGAAGGTAGCATAAAGAGTATAAAACTTGACCAAATTAGAAACCCTTAGATGTCATTCTATGGCATGAGAATGATCCCACCTTTCCACCTTAGTGAACACTCTTAACCTAGTGTTTTAGAATAGATCAAACTTGAGTCATTTTAGATGGGAACACTTGGTGAAAATGAGTTATGAAAACCTTGGAATGATGAGTCATTCTATTGAGATGTTTTGACATGTGTGGAGAAACACAATTGATTTATGATGATGAAAATGATGAGGCATGAGCCTTAACCCTTTTATAAAACTGATGGTTGGATTCGGATGCGATACCATTCCAAATTTACCGTACAACCACATTACCTGAATTGGGTAAGGCTTAGCTGGAAATTTATATGCATTAGTATTAGTTCCCTCACGGGAGAGGTTTGAGTTGAGGCTACCTCTCAATGTTGTCCACCTATGCAGTGCCCAAGATGACTGATGGTCATGGTTGGGAGGCCATGCTCATAGGAGAGGTGCTTGTACTAGGGTGTGTAAAGGGAAGGTTATGTTTGATTATCTGCATACCAAGTATGATGATTCAGGGTTATCCCTGACAGATGTATCGAATCCTGTGGTGAAAGTGTACCACCTCTGCAGAGTGTCAAACTATTCGAATAGCCGCGTCCGAGGTTATGGACAGTTGGAATGGCCATACTGTTTCGTTGTCAGATGTTTTCTAAATAACTTGAAATGAATGATGAACCTTGACTTGACCACAATAGGGTTGTGTAGATGAAAATAGCTTCCCAACTTAAGTGATTCTAGACTTTTATTTTTTTCTTTTCTTGCTTCAGAACTCAGCTTAGGTTTCAAACTTAACTTGATAGTTATTCTTTCAATTCAATACTTTAACTTAGAATCATACCCTTGTTAGTAGTAGTTTGCGAGTACTTAAAGAGTACTCATGGCTTTTGTCCCTGGCTATTATCATGGCCAGACTATGAAGGAGATTATCAAGATGATGGTCAGCAGGACGGCTATGATAACTAGGACTATCTGCCTTCGTCAGCATTGCCTCTGCCCCTGAAGATGGACCCCACCGCTATGCTATCGTTTATTTCCGCTGCTTGTTGTATTAAAGACTGGATCATGAGATCCTTATTTGTGTAAAACCTTATGTATGGTTTGTAATGGATGATGTACTATGATATCCAATCCGTTATGTCTCACAAAAATGGTAATCCTGGGATTGCGAGGTATGGCATAACGGGCATCTGGGATTAAAAATCCGGGTGTTGACAATCATCTTACAATGCTACAGAAAGCGCCAAACTAGCAGTATAAGATGCTAACATCTAGTGTGTAAAGTGAGATGATATGGTCCATGCATTTGATCTCTATCACTTGCATCGTGGTATGATCTCTATCATTCCTTTGTGTGTAAGGCCAAGGTCTATGGAACTTACACGTTGAGTGTGTTGTAAGAGTATCTATCATACATATACTTACAACAATACCATCTCAAGACACTAGCCCAACAACGATCTAAACTAGACGCCTCTAATTTATCAATTGCAAGTTTTATGTGGCTTAGGGCTTTCGGAGATAGAACCGTTCTTACCTACGAACATGAACCACAACGAGGATAACTAAGTTATTAGCAACTCGTTGTAAATCAGATATTGACTATAGTAGGAGAGATGACACCCGACCACTTATGCAAAACAAGTTGCATGTCAGTCGTGGAACCGGTCTCATGTACGATGACATGTAAGGTTGGTCCGGGCCGCTTCATCCCACTATGCCACCAATATCCAAAATACATAGAAGATGCAATAACATGATCATCATCGCCCACATATAAACATATGTGTACTACCCGTGCAAAGCACCTACGCATAGATCAGGCTCGATACCCTTTGTTGGGTCATGACATAGAAAACAAAAAAAATCCTATGGTGTGAACTACACGCCAAGATCTATCTATTAGATACAGAGCAACGGGTGGACATACATCCATAGAGAACTTACCTTCAAAGACAACGAGCTTTGTTAACGAGTAGGAACTCGTGGTTGATGTAGTCGTACACTTGCCAATCTCAAGATCGTGATGAAGTCCAGCAGGTCCGGCTCCAGCACGTCCATCAGATCCAGCTCCAGCACCACCAAGTCCAGCATCGCAAAGCAGCGGTGCATCCGTGATCGCACACACGTCCGGTACCCCGACAACCTCCGTCCCTCGCTCCAGCAAAGCAGCAGCAACTCCTTTCCAGATAAAGCCACCGGGAACATGTATCTCGCTAATCCGAGACCATGGGGGAATAAAACTAGAGGGGGAGAGAGATCCTTCACAAGGAGGTGTGTGTGAGAAGTGAGGAGGGGGTGGCATTTTATAGGAGGAGGGGGGTGCCCCTCCTTCATGGCCGGTGCATGGAGGAGGTGACTCTTCACCTCCTCCATTCATGTGGTGGTAACTCCCTCCACATAAATTTTCCCCTTCACATTCTCTTTTAAAGTCTCCACTTTAAATGCATTAAATTTCTCCAAATTTAATGCTCTCTCATTTAATAAAACTCTTTTATTATTTTTATTCAGAATTTTGTTAATTACTTTAATTAACAAACATTCACATAAAACCCCTTACAATATTTCAATATTACATGCAGAACCAATTTCAGCAATTTAACCCGAAACAGTTTCGGTATCTATTGAAATAATTCCAGCGCTTTCTTAAATCTTTATCGGAAACATATTTGCTCCAAATGGTGTCGGTATCCATTAAGTGTGTCACCCTACGGTTCGCGAATAATGCAGACATGATCGAGACCCCTCTCAGATCAATAATCAGAAGCGGGACCTGGAGATCCATACTGACTCCTACACATTCAACGATGACTTCTGTGATCGTGAGAACCTTTAACGCTAGTAACTAAATAACTTTGTCCAGCGATTTATTACATGTCTGAGATTAGATCATAGGTATCTCCATACCTAGTTTGTTCTCGTTCGACATGCACTCTTTTCGTTGTGATATAACATTCTAGTGATCACATCACTTGCTTGCAAGCTATTTCAATGTGATATCACCGAGAGGGCCCAGAGTATATCTATCCGTCATCGGGATGGACAAATCCCACTCTTGATCCATGAGCCTCAACATAACACCTTCGTAGCACTGAACCCACCTTTATAGTCACCCTGTTACGGTGTGACGTTTGATGTTATCAAGATACACTTCCGGTGTTATCAATTAACATGATCTCATGGTCTAAGGATAAAGATTACTTCGTATGATATTATAGCAATATAAACATAATGACTTTGATTGTAATGCTATACTTCGGATGAATGTTCATCACATCATTCCACCAATGGTGTGACCTTGTTATTAACAACATCCAATGTCCATGATCAAGAAACCTTGATCATCTTGTTAATCAACAAGCTAGTCTATAAGAGAGGCATAACTAGGAACCCTTTTTGTTTATTAAACACACATGTATTGACGTTTCTGATCAATACAATTATAGCATGCAAAATAAACATTTATCATAAACATGGAATAAGATAATAACCACTTTATTATTGCCTCTCGGGCATATTCCCTCAAGCATGTTTACTAAATGTATATCTTATATCATGTTTTGCTTTCTTTGATCCAATATATAGGGTATACTCCATCAAATCCTTAAACGGCTATGATGTGCATGAAATTCAAATTTCATCTCTAAATATGCACATATTTTTATGGAGTATGTCCTATGTGTTGTGGTTAGTCTAACCACTTTGGACCCAAAAAGTTTGGGGACCAAGATGTACTTGAATATTGTTTTAGGTACATTGGAGATGCAATGGATGCTTGTCTTATCTATAAGGAAGGTGTTGTCACCACATGATAATTGGATCCAAGCTAGGATGATCGAAGAATTCTTATCTACTACATCATACCATTGCTATCTCGGTAACAAGTATCTTACTAAAGCATACTATTCTTCCAAACAATCTCTTGTAGGTTGCATCTTGGCATGAATTTATTTGCTTGTAAATGTTGTGGTTCTTCCAAGGATCTTTGAAAGACTTTTCTATCCTTATTGCTTATGTGAGTAATTTGAGATGATGCATATAATGGAGAGTATATAAATCATGCTCATGATTCACCAATCCCAAATATGCCTTCTAGCAATTTATTGCATATCAATTCCTCAAGGTACTCTCATATGCAATATTGTTGAAATTGCATTGAATCCTTCCTTTTGATACTTGTTACCTTTCTCAAAATATCCCAACTAACATTAGTTCCCTTAGTGTTAGTTGTCATGTTTTTGAGGTTTTTTGTTTTTCTTTGGTGAAGTTCTTTGATATACCATAAGATAAAATAGAGCCATGGGCTATATATGCACTTAAGCAAAATATCATTTTTTGGTATATCTTATGGCTTCCTCTTGGATATCATGTTGTCTTATTTTTATTAACCTCTTATGTGTGGATGTTTCTTTGTGGATTATTCTCATTTTTTTCCCACTTAGAAACTTATATACACAAGAGTGTTAATCTCTCACCTTGATATCCTCACCTTTTCCCAACCATCTCACTTATACGCTTAGTTTTTAATGGTTTTGGTAAGGTCTTGATTTATGAGTGCTCGGTTTAATTTTATCGCATCTTCGTGCACTCATATCTCATATTTGGTTTCTTTTGGACTTAAGCTTTTCTTGACAAGTGTATTGATTTATATCTATACTCCTTGTATCTTGGTTATGTTCTAAATGATATAGAGGGAGTGAGGATTCCATGTTTGTGCATATTGTATTCAAATGAAACAACTAATTTATGCACGAACCTTGGGGAGCTTCCTTATTTCATTTAGAGCACTATTTTTCCATTTGATTACTTGGATCTTTTGATTGCTTGCTTCATCCATTGAAGTTTCTTCACCTTGTTATCCTTTTAGCAATATTTGATCCTCAATATAGTTGATTTCCTCCAAGTATTCGTCATTGGATATGTGCATTGAAGGAAATATGCCCTAAGAGGCAATAATAAAGTTGTTATTATGTATTTCTTATATATGATAGATGTTTATTTTGCATGCTAGAATTGTATTGATCGGAAACATCAATACATGTGTGTTTAATAAACAAAAAAGGGTTCCTAGTTATGCCTCTCTTATAGACTAGCTTGTTGATTAACCAGATGATCAAGGTTTCCTGATCATGGACATTGGATGTTGTTAATAACAAGGTCACACCATTGGTGGAATGATGTGATGAACATTCATCCGAAGTATAGCATTACGATCAAGTCATTATGTTTATATTGCTATAACATCATACGAAGTAATCTTTATCCTTAGACCATGAGATCATGTTAATTGCTAACACCGGAAGAGTATCTTGATAACATCAAACGTCACACCGTAACAGGGTGACTATAAAGATGGGTTCAGTACTACGAAGGTGTTATGTTGATCTCATGGATCAAGAGTGGAATTTGTCAATCCCGATGACGGATAGATATACTTTGGGCCCTCTCGGTGATATCACATTGAGATAGCTTGCAAGCAAGTGATGTGATCACTAGAATGTTATATCACGGGAACGAGAAAAGAGTGCATGTCGGTAACGAGATCAAACTAGGTATGGATATACCGATGATCGAATCTCGGACATGTAATATATCGTGAGACAAAGGGATTTAGTTATAAGCGTTAAAGGTTCTCACGATCACAGAAGTCATCGTTGAATGTGTAGGAGTCAGTACGGATCTCCAGGTCCCGCTGCTGATTATTGATCGGAGAAGGGTCTCGATCATGTCTGCATTATTCGCAAACCATAGGGTGACACACTTAAGAGTTACCGGACACCATTTTGGAGCACATATATTTCAGACGAAAGAATTGCAAAGCGCAGGAATTGTTTCAATAGAAACCGGAAATTGTTTCGGGTGAAATTGCAGAAAGTGGTTCTGCATGTGATATTAAAATATTGCAAGGGGCTATATGTGAATGTTTGTTAATGAAAGTAATTAACAAAATTCTGAATAAATTTAATAAAAGAGTTTTATTAAATGAGAGAGCATTAAACTTGGAGATTTTTAATGTATTTAAAGTGGAGACTTTAAAAGGGAATGTGAAGAGGCATTTTAATGTGGAGGGGTTACCACCACATGAATGGGGGAGGTGAAGGGTCACCCCCCCATGCGCCGGCCATGGATAGGAGGGGCACCCCCCCCCCCCTCCTCCTCCTATAAAAGGCCACACATTCCCTCCTTCATCCTTACACCTCCTTGTGAAGGATCTCTCTCCCCCTCTAGAATTATTCCCCCATGGTCTCGAATTAGCGAGATACATGTTCCCGGTGGCATTTTGTCTGGAAGGAGTTGCTGCTTCCGCTGGATCGCTGGAGCGAGGAGGTGGAGGTTGTCCGGTGGCTTGAACGTGTGTGCGAGTACGGATGTGCTGCTGAGTTGCGGCGCTCGGACTTCCTCACAATCTTGAGCGGCAAGTGTACGACTACATCAACCACGAGGTCCTACTCGTTAACAAAACTCATTGTCTTCGAGGGTAAGTTCTCGTTGGATGTATGTCCACCCGTTGCTTTGTACCTAGTAGATAGATCTTGGCATGTAGTTCACACCGTAGGAATTTTTTTGTTTTCTATGTTGCGGACCCAACATGCATATGATTTCACTCATATTATGAAAAATTCACACCTTGGGAGGAACTTGAACTATATTGGCCTTCTAACTTTGTCATCCATTTTGGCACTTGTTGTCAATAGGGGAGAAGTTTAGAGGGTTTTAAGGGAAATGGTTTTCTACTTAAGATTGGTTTGTTCTTAAGTATTTGCCTTTCATGCATTTCATCTTTATTATGTATTGCATGGTTGAATATATGGTGGAAACTCTCCCAAAGTTTATGCTTGACAATATATGCAATGAAATTCAAGTTCATCACACGTGAATATATTGTGGGGGAGTTTGCTCTATATATGTTGGTTCTACTCACATCTCTTGCATTAGTTGTAGTTTGTGTGAGTAGAATCGGTTTTGATATGGGATAGTATCTTTGTGTTGCTTAACCATATCAAATACAACCTCTTGTATACAACTTATTCTCGGATAAGTTGCATACCTGTTTCTAATATTCATTATATAAACCCTCTTGTTGTGATTGTCATCAATTACCAAAATGGGGGAGATTGAAAGGGTAATTGCCCCTATGTGTGGTTTTGGTGATTAATGACAATCCCTATGGACTAATGTTTTCATTGAGTTTTATGTGAAGGAATATTCCATAGGTCATGCTTGTAGTCCATATGTTGGATTCAAGTATGGATGCCATGAAGATAAAGATATACCTTGAGTTTTGGCATCAAGATCATCAAATTGAAGAGAAGAATATGATATGATCAAGATCTTGAGAGTGTGATCTCAATAGAAGAATTCAAGTTATGGCTCTAAGTCAGTGTCATGATAGCCTCATTAGTTGAGCTATGGTTGACCAAGATTTAGAGCATGTAATCAAATGAAGAATTCTTTATGTACCTCACGATATTGAGATGGAGCATGAGAAGATACTTGGTTGACCAATACAAAGAGTGAAGAGTGATTTCAAGTTGGTCAACACATGAAGCATAAAGAATGTACCACATGGATATTGTGGCATGGTAAGCCTTGTCATTTATGCATCATGAACTAACCCATTATATATGTGCCTTTGCGTTTTATATATGGGATAGGTATCTTTCCATGGGCATGCTTCAAAAGTGAAGATATAATATAGCCCATGAGAGGATGACATCAAGTGGTGATCATCATCAGGGTTGAGAAGGGCAAGTTCAAGATAAGCATCTCGAGAAGATCTTTTGCTTGAAGCTTGCCGTCCATATTAGTGATAATGGACATGTGAAGATGTGTCCTAATGAAGCTATCCCATAGTGGTGTATGGGGGAGCAAATTATGAGTCTTCACGAAGCAACAATGGTCAAGTGATGCATTCCGGCTTAGATGGAGCTTGAAGCGTTGTCATCAAGATCAAGTGGGATGCGCAAGGCAAAGGTATGTCCTTGCTAGGTTTTCCTTTTACTGGTCTCAAGGTGGTTGTTGGGAGACCGGGTTATAGGATAGATAGCCGCACTATCAAGAGGGGCTTTCGGTTGGGTAACTTGATCACATCGTCATAGGGAGCTCAATACTTTGCATACTTTGCATCTTCCTATTTTGTTGCTTCTTGGTATTTTCTCTATGTGAGGTTCTTACGCTTGTTGCTAGCTCTTCAACAAGCCCAAGTTCATCGAAAACGGAATTCGTATGCATCTTATATGGCGTTTTCGAGTTTGAAGGTTTTACCGGTTCTTCTTATAGGGAGGCTCCATACCTTTCCTCATTTGGTTCTCTCTTCCTTTGTTGTACTATGATGTTTTCATGCACCATATTTTAGAGCTTGTTTTCCTCGTCAAAACAAGCCCAAGATCATCGAAATCAGAGTCCAGATGCAAAAGTTATTGCGTTTTTCGTGAAGTCAGTTTCATCCAGGTTGTGGATCCGGTTAAACCGAGCCCCACGGATGGTCGGTTCAACTCGGTGAGCCGGATCTCAGACCGGTTTTTCCGGTTTTCGCGATCGAGTCTATTCCGGGTTGGCAAACAGAGGTATTTCGGTTTGTAGGTCGGTCCTCCGGCCTGGGGACCGAGTTTCCCGGTTCTGGGGCCGGTCCAACCGACTTTGGAACCGAGTTTTCGCTATTTTCTCTCCAACGGCCATATTTGCTTTTCCCTATAAAAGGGGGTTCTTCCCCCAACGTTTTTGGGTGTTCTTTACCATGAAATTGACCTCCATTGTTGAACCTCTTGAGCTTGCTTCCTCTCCCTTCCCTCCTATGATTCTTGCATCTTTTTGAGGGCTTTGGAAGAGGAGATCTAGATCTACAATCCCCACCAATCAATTCTTCCTCTAAGTGAGGGGAACCCATTGGATCTAGATCTTAAAGTCATTTGTTGATTTCCACCATTGTTCTTCCTCTCTTATTCCTCCCTAGCACTTGTTCCGTTGGTGGGATTTGAGAGTGAGGGATTTGAACGCCCTTGGTGTTCTTGCTTTGCATTCTTGCATAAGTGTTGAGCCCTCCACTATGATTTGTTCTAGTGAGAGACTGTGAGCTTGTTACTCTTGGAGGGTGACCTCCTAGTTGGCTTGGCGGTTGGTGCCGCGGTGTCCTCTTCGTGGAATATTGTGAAGAGACCCGGGCTTCTCCTTCGTGGAGCTTGTGAAGTGGTTGTGGAGCTTGCCATCTCCGGAGTGGAGGAAAAGCTAGCCATAAGGAAAGGGCCTATTCCTTCGTAGGATAGACTCGGAGAAGAAGGTGAGCCTTCGTGGCGTTGGGAAATCCTTCGTGGAATCCCACACCTCTCCAACGTGACGTACCTTACTTGTAAGGGAACACGGGAATACATCTTCGTCTCCGCGTGCCTCGGTTATCTCTATACCCGAGCTTACTGTCCTTGTGATAGCCATCGAGCTTGAAGTACTTATATCTTGCTTATCACTTGTGGTATATTTATCTTGTGCTATCTTGCTTAGCTTATCTTGTTGTTGGTGCACTTAGTTGAGCCTGGTGTATTTAGGTTTTGTGCTTGTAAAATAAACATTAGTTTAATTCCGCATTCTATCAAGCCAAAACCGTAATAGTTTTGAAATTGCCTATTCACCCCCCTCTAGGCGGCATCTCTATCCTTTCACCAGCCGTTCGCACCGCAGCTGCACCTCAGCATCCTCATTCTCCTGGAACGATCGGTTCATCCTGGCGTGTGCTACATCGAGGCCCACGTCGACCTTTCCTTCACCGGTCGCCGCGCTTCGGCGATGTTCCAACGCCGTAGAGCACTCCTCGGTGTCGCCGTGTCTCTCTACTTCACCAAGGCACCAAGGTGAGACCCCACATCTACCGAGCGTCTTCACGGTCTCTCCCTCCTCCTTTACCTCTCTGTTCTTTTGTGTCGCTCACCTCCCACCACTGATATCCATCAGTTCCCCGCCACGACGCTTTTCGTCAACCGTGTCGCCGCCATGACCTTCACCAAGTCGAGCTGGGCGCGGAATTGGAACCAGGACACCGCCCTCGTCCACTTTGTGGTAGAAGACAGAGCCGGAGGAATGTCGACCAAGCCAAGCTCGTCTTCACGGAGCAGACTTTATCCACGAGCGCTGCTACCTGGACTTCTTCCCGGAGTTCCTGACCACCATCGTCATTGCTTCCTGCGGGAATCGGTAGGGGTGAGTGCCCTCTTCCCGTCCCCATCATCCCTGCATGGTATCCGCCACCAATCCTTGGTCGCCGCCGTCGGATTTGTCCGCCGGTGTCGTACCGATACCGGCCATGCGCAAACAACGATGAGCGGCAGCATCCGCACCCCTCTGTTTCCAATGACGCCCCGGCTTTTTCCGTCCAGATCCAGAGCCGATGAGTAGCCAGATGTATAGAAGGTTGTCCCAACTATCCAACGCACTTTACCATGCTCAATTTGAGCCAGTACCGATGTCGGAATCGTCGTTGCAACATTGCACCATCGCATCGCAGCTCTGTCGCCGGAACTACAGCCAACCGAACAGCAGCAGCCACTGCAACACCCTATGTTCTTCGAAATATTACCATTGATACAGCCCAGATCCGGAGAAGGTTACTTGATCATAGCTATAGGCCTATGTGTCCTCTTTAAAGCAAGCGGCTACACGACCATATCGGTGTAGTATAGCTCCCAGAATCGTCCCCACAAGATGGTTGTATCTCGCAGTTCGCTGGCCTGGTTCTTCAGTTAACTCCGTTTCGGTTTGTCAGATAACAGTAACCAGATCTGGTCCATTATAAAAGACTTGGCCTGCCTATTAACACGAACCCATCACCAGCCCGTTGGCTAGCTCCCCGATGCCCTAGCCTTAAGGTCCCAGGTTCGATCCCTGGCCGCCCCCTTTTTCTTTGCTTCCAGTGCGCAGACCGACCCCTACCTGTAAGCCACACCTCACCCATGCCATGCTATGCTATGCCATGTAAATTTTGCATCATTCCATCATGGCATACTTGTTTGCTTGCTGCATATTATTTATATGATTGTGAAACGTATTTATTTCGGCCCCTTGTGTGTTTGGTTTTTATCCGGATAGACACTGAGCAAGGAGAATACCAGGAGCCTCAGGAGTATTACCCGGATCCTTCCTATTCAGCAATAGAACTGCCAGGCAAGCAATTCCCCATGCTTGCATACGTATAGTACCTATGCTTCTATCTTACTCTTGCATCATTGAGTCGCGATTGCATTAAATTGAATCCCAAGTATTGCATAGACTTTACTTTTAAACCCCACTAAAGCTTGTACCTCCATCCCATGAGCCATTACTGCAGGAGTTGTTTGAGCCATGCGAGTCGTAGAATTGCATGTGTAGGGTTTGTGCGAGTCTTTGGATAATGAGGTATCTAAACAACTTAATATGAGTAGAGAACTAATGAAAGAGGCATCAGTGAGCATTATTTGCTATTTGGTTCTTTAAGATCACTTGTGTCCCGTAGGACCCCCAGTACCTGATTCCTGTTCCTTGACTATTCGCACTATCCACATACGGGAGACCCTATGAATCCCCCTTTGCCTGAGCTTGATTCACACTTTATTTCTTGGGGCCACAAAGTAGTTTGGGGCTTTATTACTATTATGTACTTATGCCATGCCTTACTGCTTTATTTATGATTGCGCGTGGAGCGTCTGTACTGTTTAGGAACCCCGTGCCACATTTCCTCTATATCGATAAGCCCAGTCACACTTTCGGGTTCCCGGTCGTTTACAGCCATCACCACACACCCTGGGTCCGTCGCGGAGCTGGCCGACTTTGTAGCGGGTAGCTTATTGGGGGTGGCCCCCTGAAATAATTTATGAATCCTGTGAATGTATTTTCGTGAGGCCTCGTTGCGTTTTATTTGGTTCTTCCCGAGGTTGATCGTGTGTGTGTTGCTATTTGTGCACCCCTGCAGGGTAAATATTTCTAAAAGCCGTGTCCACGGTTATGGACGACTTGGAGCACAGTTTCTCGATCATAGACAAGCATAACTAAAGTACCGCCTTTAATTTGACTAAGACATGACTAGTAATTAGTGCAACACTCATGGAATGGTTAATAAAATTGCCAACGGATGGGATGTTCTTCCGCCTTCTCGTTGGTAAGCGAGGAGGAGGACGAGCAAGGTTAAATTATGTTGCTTATATAACTGTTGATATTAATTAATGAGCGTCCGTCCATCTCTGGTTGGGCGGACGCGTAGCGTGTCTCTATAGCACTTTGTAGATATTATCTTTCGCTGCAATTGCGTCACCTCAGGTTGTTCCCTTTAGATGCATTAAGACTTGCTGAGTACCCCTAGGGTCTTACACGATAAATATTTGGTTTAGATGGACAGGTATACTCTCAGGAAGGCTACTGGGTCGAAGAGACCGATGATGGTGGCAACGACTATCAGGTGTAGAGATTCCGGGGATGGAGATCCATGAGATCTGTGGGCCGGATGTGCTTAGTTCTGTGGCATCTTATGCCGATTTGCTTCTTATCCGTACTCCGATCTTATATTCCGCTTCTGTTTGATACTCTGTTGTGTGATACATGAGGAGATATCTTAAACTATTATATCTATCTAGGGCATTTGGATCTTGCCGTATGGCGTTGAATATATCTGTTTCCATTGTTTCTAGATGGTGTGACTCTGATGTCTATTGTAAGTCACAGACATACATACTCATTTGTGTATGTCGTGGTCGCGTTACCTGTCGCTTACGCCGCTCTCTCTTGTCCCGATTTTTTGAAAGTGGATAAGGTGATCGGCCGGTACCGTGCCCTGCTTCGCTTCGACGGGGCTACACGTGGGTGGCCTTGGGCCTCCGTGGTAGAATATCTTATCCACTTTTGGTTCGTTCAGACTTGAACTTAGACCGTAATGTACGAGGTATTACAATTGGTATCAGAGCCATTCCTCCCTTTAGGGTCTCAGCCACGATGGTCGTTGTCAATTTAGAAAATATTTTGGTAGCTATGTATACTAGGGAAAAACTAAACGTGAGAGTAGGACTGCTTCCATTTTTCTTCTTACCCACCCACCCACCCTTTTCTGGTAAGAAAGTGTAACGTTTATCAATCCTCTTCTAAAAATTCAAACTAGGATTCACGTGTTTGGGGTTTCCGTAGTACCATAGGATATGTGTGTTAATTCTTTGTCTATCTGTTGCATCCAACCTTGTTGTCGCAATCTGCCTTTGGTTATCAATTGTTGGTACATTCCATACCGACAGGCTTATGTTTAAACCGACGCAATCTATCCGACTCTTTTTTAACCGACGCGATATTGTTAAGGGTGTTCGTCCTTCCGGCATGCTTTCACAGAATGTGGAGTTGCCAATCTCTATCCGGTAAGTTATTTTTCGCATCTATTGGTATTTTAATGCCAAAAAAATGCGGATTTTTTTTCTTTTGATACATATGTGTTTCTGTACTCCTTTTCAGTCGTGTGTGATACACTATTCACGTTCTTTCGTCGGCATGTCCATGCTAACTCGATCTTTTGCTATCGGCGCTTCAATTTGGAGTTCTCACTTCATCTTCAATTCTTTTGGGCTAAATACACAACTTGCGTCGATCCGATGCTTGCGATTGTAATTTGGTTCTCGGCATAGCTATATGACACTTATCATGAGTGGAATATGTTTAATATTATCAATCTAATTCTCCAAATGATTGCGGCTATCTCTTGTGAAATTGAGTTGCACCGTGATCATATCTATATCATATTCAAGTATCTTTAGCAAATCTGAAGATTTCTAAAGGCACTATGATGGGTTATTATCTGATTGCTATGCTTCTTATCTTTGGGAACTCCATATCTGCAAGGTTCTCTTTGATACGAGAGATTCTCATCCGTTCATCTCTAATAGCTTTGCTTAAATGTATGAGCTATCATCGCTCCTTTATCCAAGACCTCTTTATCTTTGCAACCAGCGATCCAATCGACAATGTGAACCAGGCGACATCTCTTTTATCTTCCGAAGGTCTAGATAATCTATTCTCTTGATGCATCTCTTTGAACACGAATCCATGCTCTTAATGTCGATCTTTCAAAGAGCGTTGAGCTGAGAAAGTGTTTGGAGCATCATTCGTTCTCCCGCTTCATGAACTTGGTATTCTTGGAATATCTTGTTAATTCGTGGTGGTATATCTTGACGATATGCTTGCTTGCTCTATATCAATGGAAGAACATGAAGAACATCTTGTTTTCTCTCAAGCTTCATGAACATTGCTTTTATGCAAGTTCTCAAAGTGTGAATTCTGAATTTTTGAAGTCACCTATCTCGGCCACGTCCTTCTGCTAAATTCATCGCTACAATTATAGAATCATCAAGTCAATTGTTAAATCCATCCTCCACCTTCAACCAAATCCAAAGTTTTTCCTTGTTTGGCAAGTTATCATCGTCGTTCTGCTGAAGCTTTCCTCAAGGCTGCTAAATCTCTCTCGGATCTTCTTAAGAAGGACGAGAAATTCTTTTGGTATTCCACACATCAAGAAACCTTTTGGAACCCTCTCTCGCTTTATCTTCTATTCTCAATCAGCCGGATACCGTGAAGATTTTCTAGATCTTTCATAATCCTTCTATTCAAGTTTGGTGCTATCCTTAATCTATCTGTTGAACCTATCATCTATTTTAGTGATATTTGTTCATATCTTTTCCGATGGCTTGGAACTTCCAACAAAGACGACAACATCATCATCTCTATCTACTTTGGATCCGACGAAGTGTTGGTATCACATCCTTGTTTTCTTACAGAGCTTCATGAATTCTCTTTGTTAAGATCTTTAGTCTAAATTTCTGAGAGTTGGGTTGCACAATTTTCCTATTCATGTACAGTATAATGCTTTGGGTGCGGAATGGAGTCATTACCATATCATTACTCTTATCATTCTCTCTTGTACACTAAATTGGTGGATTAATGCGATTTTACTCATTACACGGAAGTTAGAAGTGGCCTTTATCCCTCGATACTTTTATTTTTGTCCATCTCTTTGTTTTTCTGGAGTGTTCTCTCGATGATCATGAGCAACGATCTCTTGTTGGTGGTCTCGTCTATTTCAAGATGGCGCAAAATCTTAAATGGTCTGGTGGAAAGCAAATGCAAAATCTTCTTCGTCCTCTTCATTCTACCGGTGCTCGACATAGTCAAACAAGATGGATGGAAGATATCTCTGACTTCAATTGCTAAATCCTTTTCTCTTGGTAAAGCCAATTATGGTCGATGCCATCAATCGCAAAATCGATTGCAATAACCTCATGGTTGAGCAAATCAATAGGCATCTCTGCAATAACCTCCAGATTTTCTACATTCAACTTATTCTTCAGGATTCCACCATAAACTAGCATCACCTCCTTCTCTTGAAGATAATTTGCGCATCTCAATTGCGTGATCCTTTGGTTCTTACCGGCACAAGAAGAAGCTAATCCGAGGATTCCTTTATTCAAATATTCTTCCGTTGTTATCACGGAACTCTATTGTTTGAAGGCAATATTGTTTCTTCTGAATTTCATTCTTTAATCTAAGGGAAGAAACAATGCTATTTTCATAGTGGTTGATTACTTCTCCAAAGCCATTCTTTTCTTCCGGTGAGAGCAAGAATCATCCTCACTTGCAGCTTTTGATCTTAACGATGTGTCTTTTCTTCCTCCCCTTGATACATTGTCCTTCCATAATTCTTTCAAGAAGTGGTTCTATTCCTTTGTGTTCATCAGGGCACCTGAACTATATTCTTCCTACCTTCCTTGTTTCACAACAATCCTCCAGGTCCTTCAATTCCTTTGTTTCTAAGAAGCAAAACGCAAGACTCGCAACAAGTATCGCAAGTTTTGCAAGGTGTAGTGGTCTCACCATTCCGTTGTTCATCAACTTGGGAACGCAAGGATCACCTTCGTTCCGAACACCCGCCTCTCCTTGTGTTTTATTTTTCCTAGGAATCTCGGGGCAAGATTCTTGTTTAGTGGGGGAGAGTTGTAGCATCCCAATTGTCTAACAATTGCAAATGCTACTTGCCTAGTCTATATATTGCTACTTCCTACAGGTATTGTTGCATCATCATTATATCATGCTCATGTTCATCATGCCACCTTGCATGGATCATGTTATAAATTGTTGCATTTGTTGTGTTGCATTGCATCTTGTATTTGTATCTTGTATGTGTTGATATCACCTTACTTCCTCTCTCTTTTAAAACTCTCTATGTTGGTTTCTACAAGTTGGGACCCACTTGCTAGGGTCCAATTATTTTCCAAATGATTATATCAATTGCAAAAACCCAATTCATAGTCTTGTATAAATGCCCAAAATGAATATGTATATGGGCATCCCCTTTTCTTTGATGCTAATTCCCTCTTGTCTAATATTTTACTAACTCTTCTTTTCAAAACATGTGCAAGGTTTCAAAAGAGTTTTAAGTTAATCACTTGTTTGAATTTGAAATAGCAGCAAACAAATAATAAAATAAAAATAGAATAAAAGAAAGGGAGAGAAGCAAACCTGGCAGCAGTCCACCTTCGGCCAGCCGCAGCAGTACCAGCCACATGGGTTCCTCCTTCCTTCTTCCTGGCCTGGCCCAATCTTCCTTCCCCTATTCCTCTTCTCTGTCTGCTCTCTGTCCCGACGCCGTCTGCTTCCCCCTCTCAACTCACGGAGGGACCAGGTACCCATTAGCCCCGTCGTCTGCGTCACCACCTCCCTCTACTTATCCACACCAAGGCGAGGATCCTTGAACCCTACTTCTTTCCATCCTCGCGCCGCCACCATCTCCTCTGTTCACCTCTCCCTGCTCTGTTTTCTCCACCACCAAATCAGGAGGGAGCACCACCAGGACCTCACCGTCTCCGACCTCCGAAAACCCAGCCGTTGGCACCGCAGCTGCACCTCAGCATCCTCGTTCTCCTGGACCGATCGGTTCATCCTGGCGTGTGCTACATCGAGGCCCACGTCAACCTTTCCTTCACCGATCGCCGCGCTTCGGCGATGTTCCAATGCCGTAGAGAACTCCTCGGTGTCGCCGTGTCTCTCTACTTCACCAAGGCACCAAGGTGAGACCCCACATCTATCGAGCGTCTTCACGGTCTCTCCCTCCTCCTTTACCTCTCTGTTCTTTTGTGTCGCTCACCTCCCGCCACTGACACCCATCAGTTCCCTGCCATGATGCTTTCTGTCAACCATGTTGTCTCCATGACCTTCACCAAGTCGAGCTGGGTGCGGAATTGGAACCAGGACACCGCCCTCGTCCACTTTGCGGTAGAAGACAGAGCCGGAGGAACGTCGACCACGCCAAGCTTGTCTTCACGGAGCAGACTTTATCCACGAGCGCTGCTACCTGGACTTCTTCCCGGAGTTCCTGACCACCATCGTCATTGCTTCCCGCGGGAATCGGTAGGGGTGAGTGCCCTCTTACCGTCCCCATCATCCCTTCATGGTATCCTCCACCAATCCTTGGTCGCCGTCGTCGGATTCGTCTGCTGGGTGCGTCGTGCGCTGACCGCGAGCGCAAACAGCAGTAGCGGCAGCATGCGTCTGCACCCCCTCTGTTTCCAACGATGCCCCGGCTTTTTCTGTCCAGATCCGGAGACGATGAGTAGCCAGATGTATAGAAGGTTATCCCAGCTATCCAACGCATTTTACCAAGCTCAATTTGAGCCAGTACCGGCGTCGGAATCGTCGTTGCAACATTGCACCGTCGCACGGCTGCTCTGTCGTCGGAACTACAGCCAACCGAACAGCAGCAGCCACTGCAACACCCTATGTTCTTTGAAATATTCCCGTTGATACAGCCCAGATCCGGAGAAGGTTACTTGATCATAGCTATAGGCCTATGTGTCCTCTTTAAAACAAGCCGCTACACGACCATATCGGTGTAGTATAGCTCCCGGAATCGTCCCCGCAAGATGGTTGTATCTCGCAGTTCGCTGGCCCGGTTCTTCAGTTAACTCCGTTTCGGTTTGTCAGATAACAGCAACCAGATCTGGTCCATTATAAAAGACTCGGCCTGCCTATTAACACGACCCCATCACCAGCCTTTGGCTAGCTCCCCGATGCCCTGGACTTAAGGTCCCACGTTCAATCCCCGGCCGCCCCCTTTTTCTTTACTTCCAGTGCGCAGACCGACCCCTACCTGTAAGCCACATCTCATCCATGCCATGCTATGCTGCATATTATTTATATGATTGTGTAACGTATTTATTTCGGCCCCTTGTGTGTTTGGTTTTTATACAGATAGACACTGAGCAAGGAGAATACCAGGAGCCTCAGGAGTATTACCCGGATCCTTCCTATTCAGTAACAGAACTGCCAGGCAAGCAATTCCCCATGCTTGCATACATATAGTACCTATGCTTGTATCTTACTCTTGCATCATTGAGTCGCGATTATATTAAATTGAATCTCAAGTATTTCATAGACTTTACTTTTAAACCTCACTGAAGCTTGTACCTCCATCCCATGAGCCATTACTGCAGGAGTTGTTTGAGCCATGCGAGTCGTAGAATTGCATGTGTAGGTTTTGTGCGAGTCTTTGGATAATGAGGTATCTAAACAACTTAATATGAGTAAAGAACTAATGAAAGAGGCATCAGTAAGCATTATTTGCTATTTGGTTCTTTAAGCTCACTTGTGTCCCGTAGGACCCCGAGTACTTGATTCTTGTTCCTTGACTATTCGCACTATCCACATACGGGAGACCCTATGAATCTCCCTTTGCCTGAGCTCGATTCACACTTTATTTCTTGGGGCCACAAAGTAGTTTGGTGCTTTATTACTATTCTGTACTTATGCCATGCCTTACTGCTTTATTTATGATTGCGCGTGGAGCGCTTGTACTGTTTAGGAACCCTGTGCCACGTTTCCGCTGTATCGACAAGTCCAGTCATACTTTCGAGTTCCCAGTCGTTTACAGCCGTCGCCACACACCCTGGGTCCGTCACCGAGCCGGACGACTTCGTAGCGGGTAGCTTATTGGGGGTGGCCCCCTGAAATAATTTATGAATCCTGTGAATGTATTGTCGTGAGGCCGCGTTGTGTTTTATTTGGTTCTTCATGAGGTTGATCGTGTGTGTTGCTATTTGTGCACCCATGCATGGTAAATCTTTCTGAAAGTCGTGTCCGCGGTTATGGACGACTTGGAGCACAGTTTCTCGATCATAGACAAGCATAACTAAAGTACCGCCTTTAGTTTGACTAAGACATGACTAGTAATTAGTGCAACACTCATGAAATGGTTAATAAAATTGCCAACGGATGGGATATTCTTCCGCCTTCTCGTTGGTAAGCGAGGAGGAGGACGAGCGAGGTTAAATTATGTTGCTTATATAATTGTTGATATTAATTAACGAGCGTCAGTCCATCTCTGGTTGGGCGGATGCGTAGCGTGTCTCTATAGCACTTTGTAGATATTATCTTTCGCTGCAATTGCGTCACCTCCAGGTTGTTCCCTTTAGATGCATTAAGACTTGCTGAGTACCCATAGGGTCTCACATGATAAATATTTGGTTTAGATGGACAGGTATACACTCAGGAAGGCTACTGGGTCGAAGAGACCGATGATGGTGGCAACAACTATCAGGTGTAGAGATTCCGGGGATGGAGATCCATGAGATCTGTGGGCCGGATGTGCTTAGTTCTGTGGCATCTTATGCCGATTTGCTTCTTATCCGTACTCCGATCTTATATTCCGTTTGTTGTGTGATACATGAGGAGATATCTTAAACTATTATATCTATCTAGGCCATTTGGATCTTGCCGTGTGGCGTTGAATATATCTGTTTCCATTGTTTCTAGATGATGTGACTCTGATGTCTATTGTAAGACGCAGACATATATACTCATTTGTGTATGTCGTGGTCGCGTTATCTGTCGCTTACGCCGCTCGCTCTTGTCCCGATGTTTTTGAAAGTGGATAAGGTGATCGACCGGTACCATGCCCTGCTTCGCTTCGACGGGGCTACACATGAGTGGCCTTAGGCCTTCGCGGTAGAATCCCTTATCCACTTTTGGTTCGTTCAGACTTGAACTTAGACCTTAATGTCTGAGGTATTACACGTTGCAACAGCTGACTCGACACTATTGTATGTGCGCTTACAATCTTACGGGTTGGATCATCTCATCTATTCAAGTACCGTCGGCGCTGACCGGTCTTCTCCGGGTAGGTAATTGCTGCCGGTGAGGGAGTTGCTGCGCCTGCAAATTTAGAACTCCGTACTGTACAGTATTCCTCCATGCAGAAACAAGCGACTTAAATTAATATAGATTTACATATATCATCCAAATTCATTTATTTCCGGACGCACTGTATACAATACACGTACCATTCCTACAGTAGAAGTGGGAGGAAAAAACCTGGCTGCGAGATTCAGTCTTAACCTTAAGTCCTGTGTGAATCTTGCGAGATTCAGTACACCAAAGTCCTGTGTGAATCTTGCGAGATTCAGTACACCAAAGTCCTGTGTGAATCTTGCGAAAAGTCAACCTGGTATATGAAGAAAGAAGCCAGTATGAATAGAAGCGTATAACCCAAGCACACAGAGAGTCCAAGACCTCGTTCCATCCTGAATATCAACACTTCCCTGCTCACATTGGAAGTTCAAGCAGAGGAATAAAGCCTGGACTGGACTTTGGTTCCTCTGTTTTTAATCTTGTTTATGCTGTAACCTGAGCTTCGTTCTTCAAGTTAAACAAGCACTAACATTCATTAGATCTTAATAAAATTCTCAAGCCTGATTATTTCTCAAGTGAGGCCGTCGTCAGTTGTATTCCTAAAACATCTTTCTTTGTGTAACAGAGAATACTGGAGAACAAAATGCTTCTTAAAGTGAATTTATATGGCATGGATTTCCTAATAAAACTAAAAACAAATGATCTGCGGGCCTTCAAATTCTGAAGAAGAATTCATAGATACACATTACATTTATAACTGTAAATTAACCACACACAAAAAATACATCCTACTGTAAATTTCTGGATGTGTTTATCAGGATATCTCTATTTACTGGATGCAGTATATTCGACATATGTTGAGATGAAAAAGAATCAGTTGTTTGTACGGAGGCACAAAATGGGATCAAACACAACTATAAATTTCTGGAAAGTAAATAACATAAAAATAAGACTACTGGGGATCAAATATTCATATGTACCAAAATATTAGATTGCAACTTAAAAGCAAAATGAACTGATTTTAGTAAGGTACTGACATTCCTTTGGATGGGAAAACCCAAATATTCCTTCCCTGCTCTAGTACGCCTATTGATACCGCTAATACAGATTTTAATGAGGTACTGATATTCGTAATAGGTCAATTTGGGAGCTCAACCACAAAAATCAATAACTTATGGAGCATATGCGTTGCAGAAACAATATATGGGGAGATGGGAATTAAATATAAATCTGCAAAACTGAAAGCAACGAAAAAAAGAACCAGAGTAGGGAAGAAATATATTTCACAGAGAAACTATCATTAAGATGGCCAAAACTAATAGTTTGCTGTCAGCTTGTCGCGGTCATGTAATGCTGCTATCTCACTACCAGTGAGATGAGGTGATAAGGCCGCATGATCCTAAGAGTCTGGCAGGTTATCTATGCACGGGTTAAAATTTGAAAACAGGTTATAAATTTAACACAATATGGTTACTAAAAAAAATGGTTGCTCAAAGCCCTAGAGTATATGAGGTTTCACAGTGACAAAATAAAAAAAGGCTTACTACAAGAAAGCAAGAACAACAAAATGAATAAGCGAAGAGTAGCACACAACAGAAATTGCATGAGATACACAGATGGAAAATGCGTCTAGACGTACAGGTAGGGAAAAGGCCTATGGGGAAGAAAGCCAAGAAAGAAGTTTCCATGGTTGATATCCGAGGTTCGTCGCAAACTGTGGGGAAATCTAACCATGATCAGTCACAAAACTGGTACTACGGTAGCTGCCAGTATCAAATGTATCCCCACAAAATGAGAGCTAAAGGCGTCCATCACTTCCTAAAACATCAAAATTTGTCTCATCAATAGTTCATAGAAAGCAAGGTCTTGGATGACCTTTGGTCCCGGAGGTGGCTCCTCGGTTTTTTATTCTATTTCATTTCAACCTAAGCTTCATTCATCCAGTTAAGTTTGACACAAACAGTTGTTAAATCTTGATAAAATTTGAAGCTTGATTGTTTCTCATGTAAGGTCATCGCCAGTTCTATTCATAATGGATATTTCTTTGTACAACAGATAAGATGTTTGACAAATGGAGCTTCAGAGAGACATTATCCCACCGAAGGCAGGTGAAAAGGAAAATCAGTTCCCAAGCTCAACCTAAGACACAAGTCATGCAACAGTGCAAGAAATTTGAAGGAGCAATGTGGGTTGGGTGCTCTAACCACGTTGCTCGAGAAGAAGCAAGTTCGCTCAGATGAGCAAGCTCTTGGGATTATATCTTATATGATCACATTTTTGGATGATTTCTAGGATGCATCCACATACTACATACCAGATATTTTCGATGAAGGCCATCTGTTTGAGAAAAAAATCATTTCATCCTAAATATGATCACTTGTCTCATGGAAAGTTCATAGAGAGATCAGGGACTAGACTGACCTTGTGTTCCTCTGTTCTTGATTCTATTTGTATATATTTTTTAATGTGAATCTAGGATGCATCAACACACTGCATGAAGTATATTTTCAATGAAGGATATAATCATGGCATGCTACGGAGAAGTATATCAGTTCCCGAAAATCATACACATCCTACAAAAAAGACTACTGTGGGTCATACATTCATATGGACCAATACTAGACTGCGACTTAAAATGAAAGTATACAGAAGGCTTTGGATTAGGATGAGAAAGACCAAGCTATTCCTATCCATGCTCTAGTAGGCCTATAGCCATAGTTAATGCAAACTTAAATCAGGTATTGGTATTTCCAACAGTCCAATTTAGGCTGTTCAACCAGTCAATGAAAATCAAGAACTTGAGAAGCATATGCATAGCGGGCAAACTATATAAAAAAACGAATCATATGGTAAAGCTACAGAAAAGAAGAAACCGAAAACAAAATACCAAGATATAGAGAAAATAATTGCATCAAGATGACCAAAACAATAAGCAGTGTTGCCCCGTCATGTAATGCTACTGTCTTACCAGACTGGAAACCTCAAAAGGCATAACAGACCCACTTTATTCTGAATGCTGATCATATCTTCATTACTCAAGTGAGAGACAAAAGGCCTAAGGAAAGAAAGACAAGAGAAGCAAAAAGTTTACACTGAAAGTATCAGGAATAGATAAAGAGGTGTCAGCTTATCTGAATCTCCATGCAGCATCAACTTACCGCCAGAGATACATACCAGTTACAAACAAAACAGACAAAGCCAACAAGGGATAACACAACCACTTTATTTAGCATGTCCGTTATCTGCTCATGACTCATGGGAAGTGCGAAAAAGGAACACATAAAACTTGAGACATGGTTTCTGCTTGCTTCTTCTGCATTTTTGTTGCTTATTGAATAATTTGCCCCCTACAACTACTTACATAGCAAACAAATACTAAACATTAACGAAAACTCAAAATCATCATGAGAGGCCCACTCCAGCAACGGGCTTGGCCATCATGGATTCCTCAAGTGGCTCAGAATTATCATAAAGAGGCACCCTCGCAATTGACAACCCATCAAACAACGGTTTTTCATCCAGATCACCATCATTATTACCTTCCATGGAGAAGAAGGAATGCCGAACAAGACTTTCTTTGAACCTAAGCTTCCTAAGCTTCAGGAAAATGCTCCATTCATACCGTCTCGACGAACTACCATCTGTACCAGAAATGTGCTGCAGACATTCCGATCGAAGACCTGTTTCCCCTTCCTGAGAAAGGATGATCATATCACTGTTGGTGTCCGGCACCATAAAAAACGCCATTACCTCCAACTTGACCCGGTGCTTGACCGACCAGACCCATCGCTCACGATCCTCTAGCACCCAAAGATCAGCCGTGCTGCCAACGTAGTAGTACAATCCAAGAGTGCCATTTGTCTCAAACAGCTCAATAAAAGGGCCCACCACAGGCGTCAGCACATGCTGGAAGGACTCGGCTATGGTGTCGAACACCAGCATGCTGTTGACCTTGCCGGTGCCACCGACAGGCAACTTCAGAGGATTCCAGTAAAGCCTGCCGCCTGCCAGGACGTGTGGCTGAAAGAACTCCATCATGGGCATCACCTTCACCACATCCCCGGACGCCCATTCCTCGGGGGGCTCCCCAATGCACCTTATGTCGTCGGACCCGACGGTGTGCACGTGGTACACGGCGTGGCCGTCCGCCGTCTTCACGCAGTAGAGCACCCGGTACGACCCGGACGAGGGGTGAGGGTACAGCCCGGAGATGCAGTAGACGTTGAACAGCGGGAGGGGCGCGAGCTGGCGAGTCGTCGGGTTGCAGATGTAGAGGCCGCCATAGGCGATGAGGATGAGCAGGCCATCGCATGAGGCGAGCACGTCGAGGTCCTGGGCGGTGGTAATCCGGTCTGTCCGCGCGACGGGGCGCCGCTCGCCGGTGCGGTGGTCCAGGGCGTCGATCCTTCTCTTCTGATCGTCGCTGGTGGTGACGAGCGGGAACGAGGGCTGGCGGCGGTGGTGGGCGAGGAGGAATTTTGCGTCGGAGGTGAGGCAGCGGCGCCAGGAGCGGCAGACAGCGCGGCAACGGAGCACAGGCTTCGCGGGCAGGCGCGTCAGGATCTCCCAGATGATGAGCTCTTCGGGAAGCGGGGGTCCGCCGCCGGCCGCTTCCGCCATGGTTGTTGAAAGATTGCGGAGACAGTGGATCTGGAGAAATCGGTGGCCGGTGGCTAGGGAGTAGAACAGAAGGGGTTTTTTTTTAAGGAAATTGCTAATTCTCAGCTAACTGTAAATTAGCTTAGGGCACAGCTAACTGATGAGCCGTACGATTAATAACCTGAGATTCGTGTTTTACTTCCGGTGCTGGTCGCTGTACGCGCTTCTTTTCTGCCGCTAGTTTTTTTTCTTTGGCGGACTTTTCTGCCGTGAGAGTATGGGTCTTTTTTGACATTCTCTTGGCCTGTGGTACCCGCATGAATGAGACTTTTTGGTGGGATGTTATCTTTTAAATTAGATTTCGTTTATTGTTTTTCTTATCTTTTTTAATAGTTTTTGTTGTTGCCATGTGACTGTTGATCGAGGCTTGTTTAGCAGGCTACTTATATTCTTCTCGTGCTAGACTGTTGGACATGATGGATGGACTACTCCTGAAACGCCGGAATGGATTATATTTGCGATTTGCTAATTCTCAGCTGAGATTTAGCTTAGCACAGTCGAGTCGTGGACCTTCCAATTTTCTGGACGCGTCAAGCTTTGTGCTGACGTGTAGGCCGGTTCGCACGCTTTGTCTTGTATTTTCGTGTTGACCGTTTTTAGTCCCGCGTGTTGTCTGGCGCGCGACGCTGCCCGTGTTTGTCCCACACAACTTTTTCTTTTTCTTTTTTGGCTGGGTCTATTTTTGTTTGCCGTTTTGCTGGCTAGTGTTGTCCGTGCATCGTTAATTCGTGGGTTCGATAGTTGGTCAACGAGAGAGCTACAAATGCCATAGTTTTCGTTCGTGGAGCGGGAAGGAATGTCTGATATGTATATAGGCAGCCTAAAATAGTAAATAACGTGTAGTCGTAGTTTTTTCTTTTTTTTTCAGCGTGTATATTTTTACATAGTTTACTTTTTCTGAGAATTATCTTAGCGTATATTCAGCTCATGGCCCGTTCGATCTGCCTTGCGTGTGTAGATTGTGTGGTCTATTAAGTTATCTCGGAGGTTGTCCCTCGCATTATTACCCGTGTTTGTCTCTATTACTTGGCTCACGTCGCCTCGTACAGACTGTATACGAATTACAACTCTGTTATGGTTGTTGTGTTCTCACAAAAATTATTTGGGCCCATGCTTTCTGTGCTCGATTTTTTTCACTCTACTAATGTATAGTTGTGATACATCGGTAGTAAAGGGCTAAGACACGCCAATTTTTTTAGCGGCAATTAAGTGGTCGCCATGTATAGGTTGTCCAAAAGTAGGGTATGATTATGCCTTTCTTGGTTTTTTCTTTAGCATAGCTGTTCTTAAGGACGGTACTGTTTTGTTGTCATTCATTTTTGCATGTTGTTCCAATAAAACATGTTCTAAACCATTCTTGTGTGTCAAGATCCTGTTTTGCATGTGTTTGAGTTGTTTGGCCCATGAAGGTTGTGTGGTCCGTCCTTTTTTTGTCGTTGTGGGCTATTGAGTGGGTAGTGGCCTATCTTTTATCCTCCCTTGTATCCTGTTGAGTGGGTGGTATACTATGAGTTTCAACATGATGTGCAAATAACTTTTCTTAGAAAGTTGCACCTCAGGTTGCAACTGAGAATTGTTTTGCGGTCCCTTCTTACTATGAGTTGCAACTAGACTTACTACTGAATTTTCTTGGATAGTTACAACTTGGGTTGCAACTGAGGATTATTTCACGATTCCATCTTACTATTAGTTGCAATTGGACTTGTGTCTGGATTTTTGTTGGGAGTTGAAACTCCGATCATAACTGAGGTTTGAAATGGCATTTTCTTGTTTGGTGGTCCCTTCATACTATGAGTTGCAAATGGACATGCAACTGCTTTTCTCGGGGAGTTGAAAATAAGAATTGTTTATTGTCCCCTTTTTACTATGAGTTGCAAGTAGACTTGCAACTGAATTTTCTCGGGCGAGTAGTTGCAACTGAGGATTGTTTTCGTGGTCGCTTGTTTACTATGATTTGCAACTAGACCCGCAACTGGATTTTTCTCGGGAGTTGCAATTACGGTTGCAAATGAGGAATGAAATGTCATTTTCTTTATTTCGTGATCCTTTCTTACTATGAGTTACAATTGGACTTGCAACTGAATTTTCTCGAGAGTTACAATTGGGATTGGAACTGAAGATTGTTTCGCCATCCCTTTCTTAGTAGTAGTTGCAACTGGACTTGCATCTTGCTTTTTCTCGGGTTGCAAATGGCATTTCCTTGTTTCGTGGTCTCTTCTTACTATGAGTTGCAAATGGACTTGCAACTAGCTTTTCTCGGGCGAGTTGCAACTGAGGACTTTTTTGTGGTCGCTCATTTACTATGGTTTGCAACTAGACCTGCAACTGGATTTTTCTCAAGAGTTGCAACTGGATTTTTGTCTCTCTTGCTTGGCACACGTCGTCCTGCGTCGCAGCTCGTACAGACTGGATACAAATAAATTACAACTTTGTTATGGTTGTTGTGTTCTCACAAAAATTGTTTCGGCCCACGCTTTCTATGCTTGATGTTTTTTCTCTCTGCTAATGTGTAGTTGTGATACATCCGGTGGTAAAGGGATAATACTCGTCCAAATTGTTTTTGAGCGGCAATTAAGTGGTCGCCATGTATAGGTTGTCCAAAAATAGTGTGTGATTAAGCTTTCTTGGTTTTTTCTTCAGCATAGTTGTTCCTAAGATAGTATAGTTTTGTTGTCATTCATTTTATGTTGTTCCAAGAAAACAACATGTCCTCAACCATTCTTGTGCGTCAAGATCCTGTTTTTCATGTGTTTGAGTTGTTTGTCCCGTGAAGGTTGTGTGGTCCGACCTTTTTTTTTGTCGGTGTGGGCTATTGAGTGGGTCATGGCCTATCTTTTGCCATCCCTTGTATCCCATTGAGTGGGTGGTGTACTATGAGTTATAATAGGATGTGCAAATAGCTTTTCTTAGTGGGTGGTGTACTATGAGTTCCAACGGGATGTGCAAATAGCTTTTCTTAGGAAATTTCACCTTGGATTGCAACTGAGGATTGTTTTGCGGGTCCTTCTTATTATGAGTTGCAACTAGACTTGCTACTGAATTTTCTTGGGGTAGTTGCAACTTGGGTTGCAACTGAGGATTGATTACGTTGTGATTGGACTTGTGTATGGATTTTTTTGGGAGTTGAAACTCCAGTCATAACTAAGGTTTGATATGGCATTACCTTGTTTGGTGGTCCCTTCGTACTATGAGTTGCAAATGGAAATGCAACTGCTTTTCTCGGGGAGTTGAAAATGAGGATTGTTTATTGTTCCGTTCTTACTATGAGTTGCAAGACTTGCAACTGGCTTTTCTCGGGCGAGTTGCAACTCAGTTGCAACTGAGGATTGTTTTCGTGGTCGCTCGTTTACTATGATTTGCAACTAGACCCGCAACTGAATTTTTCTCGGGAGTTGCAATTACGGTTGCAAATGAGGAATGAAGTGTCATTTTCTTTATTTCATGATCCTTTCTTACTCTGAGTTACAATTGGACTTGCAACTAGATTTTCTCCGGAGTTGAAGTTGGGATTGGAACTGAGGATTGTTTCGTCATCCCTTTCTTACTATGAGTTGCAACTAGACTTGCATCTTGCTTTTTCTCGGTTTGAAAATGGTATTTTCATGTTTCGTGGTCTCTTTTTACTATGAGTTGCAAATGGACTTGCAACTAGCTTTTCTCGGGCGAGCTGCGACTGAGGACTATTCTCGTGGTCGCTCATTTACTATGGTTTGCAACTAGAACTGCAACTGGATTTTTCTCAGGAGTTGCAACAAGGGTTGCAACTGGATTTTTGTCTCTCTTGCTTGGCTCACGTTGTCCTGCGTCGCAGTTCATACGGACTGGATACAAATAAATTACAACTTTGTTATGGTTGTTGTGTTCTCACAAAAATTATTTTGGCCCACGCTTTTTGTGCTCAGTGTTTTCTCTCTCTGCTAATGTATAGTTGTGATACATCGAGTGGTAAAGGGCTAATACTCACCCAAATTTTTTTGAGAGGCAATTAAGTGGTCTCCATGTATAGGTTGTCAAAAATAGTGTGTGATTATGCCTTTCTTGGTTTTTTCTTCAGCATAGTTGTTCCTAAGACGGTATTGTTTTGTTGTCATTCACTTTATGTTGTTCCAAGAAAACAACATGTCCTCAACCATTATTATGCGTTAAGATCATGTTTTGCATGTGTTTGAGTTGCTTAGCCCGCGAAGGTTGTGTGGTCCGACCTTTTTTGTTGGTGTGGGCTATTGAGTGGGTCATGGCCTATCTTTTGTCATCCCCTGTATCATGTTGAGTGGGTGGTGTACTATGAGTTCCAACAGAATGTGCAAATAGCTTTTCTTAGGAAGTTGCACCTCTGGTTACAACTGAGGATTGTTTTGTGAGCCCTTCTTACTATGAGTTGTAACTAGACTTTCTACTGAATTTTCTTGGGGTAGTTGCAACTGAGGATTGTTTACGTTTCCATCTTACTATTAGTTGAGATTAGACTTGTGTATGGATTATTTTTTTGGGACTTGAAACTCTAGTCATAACTAAGGTTTGAAATGGCATTTCCTTGTTTGGTGGTCCCTTTGTACTATGATTAGAAAATGGACATGCAACTGCCTTTTCTCGGGGAGTTGCAAATGAGGATTGTTTATTGTTCCCTTCTTACTATGAGTTGAACTAGACTTGCAACTGGCTTTTCCCGGGAGAGTTGCAACTCGGATTGCAACTGAGGATTGTTTTCGTAATCGCTCGTTTACTATGATTTGCAACTAGACCTGCAACTGGATTTTTCTTGGGAGTTGCAACTACGGTTGCAAATGAGGATTGAAATGTCATTTTCTTTGTTTCGTGATCTCTTCGTACTATGAGTTACAACTGGACTTGCAACTGAGTTTTCTCGAGAGTTTCAATTGGGATTAGAACTGAGGGTTGTTTCGCCATCCCTTTCTTACTATGAGTTGCAACTGGACTTGCAACTGGTTTTTTCTCGGGTTGCAAATGTCATTTCCATGTTTCGTGGCACGTTCTTACTATGAGTTGTAAATGGACTTGCAACTGGCTTTTGTCGTGCGAGTTGCAACTGAGGATTGTTTTCGTGGTCTCTCGTTTACTATGATTTCCAACTAGACCTACAACTGGATTTTTCTCAAGACTTGCAACTAGGGTTGCAAGTGAGGATTGAAATGTCATTTTCTTTGTTTCGTGATCCCTTCTTACTACGAGTTACAACTGGACTCGCAAGTAGCTTTTCTTGGGAATTGTAATTGGGGCTGGAACTGAGGATTGTTTCGCCATCCCTTTCTTACTATGAGTTGCAACTGGACTTGCAACTAGCTTTTTCTCAGGTTGCAAATGTCATTTCCTTGTTTCTTGATCCCTTCTGACTTTGAGTTGCAAATGGACTTGCAAATGGATTTTCTTGGGGAGTTGCAAGTGAGGATTGTTTCATTTACCCATCATGCTATGAGCCACAACTGGAATTGCAACATGATTTTCTCAAAGGAGTTGCAAATCTGGTTGCAACTCCGGATTATTTCATAGTTCTATCTTACTATGAGTTGCATCTGAACTTGTGTCTAGATTTTTATCGGGAGTCGCAACTCGGGTCACAACTGAGATTTAAAATTTCATTTTCTTATTTTGTGGCCCCTTCTTACTATGAGTTGCAAATGGACTTGGAACTAGCTTTTCTCGGGGAGTGGTAAATGAGGATTTTTTTCATGGCCCCTTTTATTATGAGTTGCAACTAGACTTGCAACTGGCTGTTCTTGGGGGAGTTGCAACTGGGGTTACAACTGAGGATTATTTTTATGTTTTGTTGTTTACTATGAGTTGTAACTAGACCTACAACTAGCTTTTCCCAGGAGTAGTAAGTGAAGTTGCAATTAAGGATTGAAATGTCATTTTATTTGTTTCATGATTCCTTCATACTACGAGTTGCAACTGGACTTGCAACTGGCTTTTCTCGGGTAGTTGCAACAAGGGTTACAACCAAAGATTATTTTGTGGACCCTTCTTACTATGAGTTGCAACTAGCTTTCTTGGGGAGTTGCAACTGAAAATTATTTCGTGGAACCTTCTTACTATGAGTTGCAACTGGCTTTCTCGAGGAGTTGCGACTGGTGTTGCAACCGAGGATTATTTTGTGGTCTCTTCTTACATTAATGTGAGATATCACTCCTTTTTGCAATGTTTGTAATTCTTTATGGTTTAAGAGTGTTGCATTTTAGATAATAAAAGAATAGGAATAGGTCCCTATGTATCTCTTAGGATATAGTTGTCGGTTGCAGTATTTTGCGCAACTTATTGTTTCTATTTTATCTATTACATCACTAGTTGGAAGCAATTTTGAGGTGGGGAGCTGTTTTGAGAAGCCGCCATCATCCAGGGGAGGCCGTTGTTCATTGTTCTTCGGTGATCCATTTTTACTATGAGTTGCAAATGGATTTACAACTAACTTTTCACAGATGGTTGCAACTGGGGTTGCAATATATGATTATCATTGGTTCCTTTTTATTATGAGTTGCAACTGGAGTTGTAATCGATAATTGTCGTGATCCCTTTTTATTATGAGTTGCAACTGGATGATAATTGTGTTTTTATCGGGAGTTTCGTACCTTTGTTTTTCTAAATACACGTGTTTCATAGATTATTTTAGCCTAAGTAATCATATTTTGAATCAAGTATTCCCTCCGTTTGAAAATAAGTTATCTATATACATGTGAATTTAGACAAATTTAAGTCACTTATTTTATAGATGAAGGGAGTAGAATTTTTGCAATTAGATTTGAGTTTATTAAATAGCAAAAACAAACCCGTATAGTACCACACTCGGCATGAAAGGAAAAAAACATTTTTTAGGTGAAAGTATAGAATTCCCAATTAGGCAACAAGGCGAGCGCAGCAGCAGCATGCAGCAGAACGCTGATGCTCGTCACGCATGCAGCTGCATGCAAGCGAGACGACCATCCAAGCAGAGCTGCGCAGGAGCAGCAGCAGAGCATGGGGCGCATCACGCATACAGCCGGGAAGCATCCGAAATCAGCAGCAAAACAGAACAACAGCGCACGGCATGGCCTGACGTCAGCTGACTGAGAATTATGTTAATGCTCATTCAGCTGAGAATTAGACAGACCTTTTTTTTAAGGGAGCAGAACGACGCTTTGTCTTACCACAGGAAATAGCAGGTAGCACCACTCGTTGGGGAATATTTTGCACAGAACCACACCTTGTGTTTGTTTTTGCACAAAACACCACATTTTGTTGTAATCATTTGCACACAACACAGAGCTCATCATTAACAGCTTCGATGGCTAATTAGTCACCTCGGGCCCACATGCCAGGACAAAAGCGGCCTCCCACCGTGTCAGTTTAGAATTCATCCGGCAACCTTGACGACGACGACACGATGAGACCGCCATGCTCCTTCCCAGTTGTCCTGTTCCCGTCGTCAGCGTGCTCGTGAGGAGTAGGAAGAGGCGTTTGTTGGTGTCACCGCACGGTACCATGAAGGCTGAAGCAACTCTGCTTCTTGTCGATGTCCGAGCGCTCGATGCGCTTGCTAGCGATGAAGAGGAGCTGGTGGGCGACGGCGAGGCCCAGTGTCTCATGTATCCAGACCGACTCTAGTGGTGTTGTATCACTGCTTGAGGTGGACGCGGCGTCCATGTACTCGTGCTCCCCCGTGGGGTGTCCGGCGAGCACGTGACAGCTGCCAACCCACCGTGGCCACCGGGCACGGGGTGTTCCAGAACAATCACATTATCCCTGCCAACTACGTCGTGCAGGCCACCGGGCACGGGGCATTCCCGGCACACTACTTCCTCTGCTCCGCCGTGCAGGCTCTCAGAGTTGTCCAGCCTACACGAGAGCGCCACGACGTCGTCTGCGACCAGCTCGATGAAATGCCACTACGCCAGGCGTCCACCTCGACATCCGTGCCTACACTAGAGTGCTGCACGCGCTATCCTGCAAGGGCTGGTGCGAGTGCACGCTCCAGCTCCTCGACGAGCTGCGGCGCGACTGGCTGACTTCGTGCTCAACGTGTGCAGCCGCATGGAGAGATGAGGGCTGATGGGTCGAGCCCGACGGCTTCATCGCTAGCGCGGTCGTCGCTGTGTGCGGACGAGACTGCTCGGAGAACGCCAATGCCATTTTTGAGATGCTCATCCCGTCGACGGGCAATGACCTTTTCCTGCTTAGTTGTAAATACGCAGCGGTCCCAACTAGTCTAATTTAGTTCAAAGCTGCTAATAACAGGATTTGTGTTGTGTGCAAATGATTACAACAAAATATGGTATTTTCTCCCCAACAAGTGGTGCTATACGCTATTTCCTTGTCTTACCGAGACTATATTTTTTTTTGGAAACGGGGAAGGGGCACTAAGGCCCTGGAAGTTGCTTAAATAAACCAAACTGTGGGTACAATTCAATGAGGCCCCTAGCAGAAAGGGGTTCTGAAGATAAGGGTGCAAGTTTTACAAGAAAGACCCTAACAAATAAATGGAAAATGCAATCAGGTCCTCGCCCTCCACCGCAGATGAGAGACATCGCCATCTGGGAGTCGGCGCCGCCGTCAGGGAACTGGCCACTTGGGGCGTCGCCAGCTATGGAGCCCACACACAAAACGATGAAGAGCTTCCGCCATTCATGGAAGAAGAAGCTCGGCTTCATCCGACCGCAGCAATGGCCTGTGCCATGGATAACGGCGGTGCCACAGTGCCGTCGTTGAGGAAGACCTTGAGCAATCGCAGCTTCAGCGAGGTGTTGGAGAGCACACCTCGCAACTTCCCTAGGAGTTTTGGGAGCAGGCCAGAGCGAAGTACGCCCAGCCACCGTCGGGCCGTCACCATGACGACACGAACGAGACCGGGGAACCACCCCCCGCGAGCTGCAACAGAGCTCCGCCAAACCAACCCTCGCCACAGGAAGGCAATGGCTCGTTCTTGAAGTAGAGGTCGCCGACCAGTGCCGCCACTCCTCCTCGCCGCCACGGCCGGCCAGGAGCGGTGAAACCACACCGTGCTGGGGCTCTAGTCTTCCTTCCTCCTCGCCACCATGGTCGGCCAGGAAGGTCGAAGAAGCACCCAACCTCTGCATCTCAAAGAGGCCCACAACCACATGTTTATTCAAGGAGACGGCTGTCCTCTTCACCGCTGCCAACTACGGCCATCGAAGGAATAGAAGGAGCAGGAACAACCTAGGCTGTGAGATCCGGCGTTTTCCTCCCACTACCGGGCATAGAGCCCACACATAGTCTACCACTACTCGACCTAAACCTAGATACTACGTCGGCGCCTCTCCTCCGCCTTCTCTGGACGACATCGCCGTCGGAGAGGGCTCGGGGTCGGCCCGGATCTGGCTGGGGGACTCTCAACTGTAGAAAAAGCTATGGAGAGGGAAGGGGGAAATGGGAAACTCCACCAAGACTAGTTAAATGTCAGTGTCTTGCCACAGCTCTCAAGTTTCTATTCTTATTGCACATTCCAAGATAACGGATGGGAAATTGAGAATATAGCTACTCTCTCCGTTTCAAAATATAAGATGTTTTAGCTTTGTGAAATGAGTGTATCTAGATTTTTTTAGAGTGTAGTTTGATTTTCCTCCTTCTCTAGCCACCAATAGGCTTTGACTATACCACTCCCACCTATCATGCGTCGGTTCTCTACCCTCCAGTTGTATCGAGTAGTGTCCCTTGGAATCACAATTTTACCAATTTCTCCGGCTTCCACTCACTCGCCATTTTGATGAGACAATAAATACTTCCCATGAAATGACCCATAAGAATCTGGTTGGATGATCAAAGCCATTAGGATCGTAATAGATCCAAGGGCAACACATTATATTGCATAGAGTAGACGAAACAAACAACACTCCATGTCTGGAAATTGACCGAATCAATCAACACATAGGTCCAGCTAAATACCCATGTCACTACTACAAAATTAAATGAAACTATATTGTATACATGTGTCTGAAGAAATACTTATGCTTTATTTTGGTGAGACGTAGGAGGATACATTCTGAAACTTAACCACTCTGAGTTATCAAACTCTAGTGAATATCCTTCTCCTTCAACTTTGATTTTAAATTTAGTTTTTCTCTTCCGTTGTTTATTGGACCTTCCCCACCGACTTTTCCCTAGTCTAATAAGATTAGTTCATCCAACATGAACTTGTTTACTTAACAACAATAAGAGAAGATTTTTTGGAAAACACATTTATATGATTAAGTGTACATCAATAATAAATAAATAAACTTGTTCAATTCACAACTGATGGTAATATGAGCATACAAATTGACTTACATGAACATTTGGTATACATGAATCTTTGAAATAACAAAATGGGTTGCTTACATATTCAAATATTCACAAGAGCGAACCAAACCAACATAAATTAGTGAAACATCACAAGTCTGGGTTTCGCAATGGTTATAAACTTATTATCCAAATGTCAGATTATGATGCTACAAAATCGCATAAAAGTTACTTTAGCTAAAGTGTGTAGAGTTTCATCATACACCTGATCCACGGAATTACTGCCTAACTCGGCATCAAATTTATAACAAGGTGGACAAATTGGAAAATTATAACAAGGTGTAGAGGTGCATTTGCAGTACCTGGTATGCCCTATCTGGCAATCTCGCCTCCATCCATATTGATTACAATTGATTCATCTCATCACCATGTTATCATCCTTATTTTCCGGAAAGCCTGAAATTTTTGAAGAATTAAGATTTTCGTGGGAAAAGAAGGACCTAAATCAGAATACGCTACAATAATACAACTATTTCACTTTGCTAGGCACCCATAATAACACAAGCAATGTTTCTACATGAAACATAAGAGATTCATAATTGGTAAACAAAAGGGTAAATGAATCTTCAAGCTAGTCTACAAGGAGCAAGGCTTGAAACTTGAAATTTTACAAAATGATAAGCATCGGGAAAACTATTAATTTGGAGATCATCTCTAACCATTCTCCTCATAACCATCGGGGAACCTGTGACAACGTTCGTAGTGCATGGACGCAAAGACGCAGAGACAACAGTGGACCGTAGCAGCACATCATGGGAAGACGAGGAGAAACTCACCTCACGCTCAGGATAGAATATTTATTATTTAGTCTATCCATTCAGTCAATCAACGAAAGGATCACACGATTGGGTGGGGAGTGGGGAGTGGGTTCTCCTATTAGCAAGGAGAGATAAGATTAAGTTTGTTGCGTTGTTTGGGCATGACGAGAGAGAGAGTCTGCGGTAGCATTTTGTTTGTAATTTTTAGAGTGTGACGTGGCGTGGGCCACACAGACGGCTCCAGACACAGCTGTTAACGGATTGTGAGCCCCACCACATTACATCGTGGATAAGGGTCATGGTCCGTTGATAGCATAAAATCACCATTTTTGTGCTTGAATTTCTAAAAACCACCACTTTGCGTTCTCGCAACAAAACGTGACCATTTTTCTACAGCTTTTTCGCAATATACACGAAAACTGATTTTAAACAGAACTGACATGATTCATGATACTTGGACCCATTCATCAGGCTGACATGGCGGTGCGAGATAGCACTGTCTATAGTTTTGCAAGCAGGTCCTCGAGTTTTGTTAGCAAATTACATAGTGGTCCCTGACGCCCGGCGGTTTTTCAGAAAAACTCCTATTTATTTCAAAACATTCATAACTTTTAAATACAAATTTAAATGGAAAAAAATTAATACGAAAAGTGCTCGGAAATGTTTGAATAATTTAAATATAAACATGGTTCCCTATTTTAGGTAATTAAATATGGAAACAATTAAAATTGCTACTATTACTAGTGCCAACTTTGAAAATTCATAACTTTCACTAGTAGAAACCAAGCTATTAGCCCCGGTTCGTAAGGACCTTTAGTCCCGGAATGCAACTCGGGACTGCAAAAGCGGGACTAAAGGTCCAAGCTTTAGTCCGATTCTGTTACGAACCGGGACTAGAGGTCCAACCACGTGGCCCCGCGAGCCGCGCTAGGCTGGTGGACATTTAGTCCCGGTTCATAACACGAACCGGTTCCATGCCGCGGCAGCGTTTTGGGCCATTTGGCTGCCGTGACGGGAGAAAGGGTTTTAGGGTTTTGTGTTTTTCTTTTTATTTTGTGTTTTGTGTTCAATTATTTTTCATTCTGTGTTTTCATTAGAAACAAGTTTTCGTATACATACAGAACACTCAGTATTTGTACATATTGATGTAATATATAATATAATTTCTCTTACAAGCATACATGGAGTCCCAACCGGGTCCAGAGCCTGTCTATTTGATTACATGGAGATCATTACATGGATGCTTTAGGGTCTATCTAGAGAGAATTCTTCGTGTGGATCTATGACCTCGTCGACAAAAAATCTAGCAAATTCCTCTTGGATTGCTATTAGGCGGTCCTCTGGTAGGAGCTTGTCCCGCATCGTGTCCAACTATAAAAAAGGAGATCGTATGAATTAGACTCAACACAACGTTTTATAATAAAAATAAAGGGTGAATATATTGTTTACTTACTCGAACATTTTCCAAGGGCTTCTTAGTAGTGATGCGAATGAACTCGCACACGTAGAATCCACATAGATTAGTCCTCCGTGGCTACCTCGCGCACTTTAAAAGAATAGAATTCAATCAAATAATAACTCTAGCATGATAAATGCACATAAACTCTAGCTCGTACTACTTACCGAGACCGATTTAAAAAATAGCTCCTCACGTCATTGACCGTGGACCTTGTTCTTGAACCGTGTCCAAACCCTACCCGACAAAGAAAATGAATGTATGAATTAATAACTACTTGATATCCTAGAAAATGAACGAAAAAAACCGATATAGTGCGATAATGGTTGAAATTACCTCTGGAGCATATCGATAATGTTGCGGTAGTCTTCAATGTCTTTGTTTAGTGAGTCCATGATATGAACTCTTCCCAAGTCAACTGAAATGCTTAGAAGAATCCAGTGGTACCTACGCAAGGTTTACATATGTCAGTAACTCTTCATTTACACTGAACATCGAGTAAGCAAAAGTTAATGTGTACAAGAACTCACTTGCCGTTGTGGTAAGGAAATAATATTTCATTACAGAAATGCTGGTTCGTGAGAAACCGGAGCAAGTTTTGCTCGGTGTCTAGTGGCTTATCCTTTAGCATAGCTCCATTAACTCGATGTGGGTCAATGAACCCAAATCCATTGATAGACTTTCTTTTACATTCGAGAATCTTCATTCTGCATCATTATATATAGCGTACAAAAAAATATAGTGAGTATACTTACCGGCAATGAATTGAACAAGCTGAGATAGAGACTTAATTACATAAATAAAGTAACCACTTACAGACAATAACAACTGAGGATGGATTTGTCGAGTTCCTTTTGATTAAATAACTGAAATAATTCTGTAAATTCAATAGGGACCTCGTCTTCAACGAAGTAATGCGATTTTTGAACTTTCAGTATGAGCCAATGTCGGTCTTCTTTTGATGCTTTCATGTACCATTCATGGAATCGTTGCATTTTTGTTGGCATATCCCGAAGCCTCTCAGAACTGACCAGAGGCTCCCCGTGAACAAATTTGGGTGCTACCTCAGCCTTGGGCATATCGCCGTGAAGAATGTCATGAATAGACATATTACATTGCTCGGCCAATATCTTAGCCGTTTCCGGATCTATAGGTTCTACCTCATATAGTTGAGGTTCGGGTATCTGCACCTAGAGCGGGGGGAGCGATTGATTTGCTTGTTTCCTCAGCTGGGGAACGTCTCTTTTGGTTCTTCGGCTACCACTCGATTGTTTTGCTTGTTTCCCCAGCTAGGGGACGTCTGTTCTGATGCTTCCGCTACCACTCGATTGTTTTGCTTGTTCCCCCTGCTGGGAAACCTCTTTTGTGATGCTTGCTCTACCGCTTGATCTCTTCTGTTTTAGTGTCTTCTGAAGACATCGTGTATAGTCATCTGGAGCATTTAACTGAGCTTGGGATGGCTGCGTCAGTAATTTCCTAAAGTGCTCCTTGGTTTCCGGTTTTATTTGGACCTCTGGCTCAGGTTGTTTCTTTTTAAAATGAGCATCCACTTCGGCCCATACGACCACATCGGTCTCCTCATTGGTCAGGTCGTAAGCCCTCTTGGGAGGAACCAGCGGTACTCTTGGGAGGGGCGACAAGCCGCTTTAGGCCGGTTATCGCCGATTTGAGCGGTGCTATTCTTCCGCTTTTGTCCCTTAGTGGGTGGAGGCAGCTGCGTAGATTGAGATGGACTCGTGTTGGGGTCATGGATTGGACTTGGAGGTGGTAGACTTTTACTGGGAGGAGACGGTGGCCTTGGAGGTGATGGATTGTTTCTCAGTGGAGAAGGTGGCCTTGGTGTCGAGCCTGGAAACTTGATGTATTCTTTTTTCCAAAGAATGAAGCCACTCGTGACTTCTCCCAGTGTCGTCTCCCCTTCACCTCCAGGGATGTCAAGCTATAGTGACTGACACATCGGTTGAACTTCATCCACACCGACACGAGCATAGCCAGCTGGAATCGGATTGCAATGGTAGGTCGCTCCCGGTGCAGAAGGTAAAGCAAAGCCGACCGCCATCTTCATGGATATGTTCTTCGGTTCAACATGCAACTCACAGCTAGTCGTCTCGTTAGTTGCATCCACGGGGTATACATCCATCATTGCATCATTACCGTGACCCTCCGTGGAAGCCACGCTGCTTTTCCATTGCGATGGGCCGACCGTACTGTCTAGTGCAGGATCTTGCTGTCGGAGTCCTTTAAGTTCATTAAGTTCCTGGCGATGCTCCTGCAACATGGCTTCAAACCTCGCGAACCGCTTCGTATCCTCATCTTTTTGCCGCTTTGTTTTTCTCGACCAGCTTCTGTACGTGTCAAGGTCCTCGAGAAACCCGATAACCCATGGACAAGAAGGTCCAAACCCTCTTGTTCGTCCAGCCTTTTCAGGATTCCCGAGAGCCTTTGTCAGCTCATCGTTCTCTCTGTCGGGAACAAACTTTCCCTCTTCAACCTATTTTATCACTTTAATAAGTTCATTTTTGGGTGAAGAAACTTCTTTGGCTGCAACAATCTCGCATGTTTCTAGGTCATACGATGCCCCATGCCCGAGTATCCAATTTCTTGACTTCCTGGGCCAACTAGACATAGTTGGAGTGACCCCTTTAGCCTCCAAGTCAACCTCAGCTTTATCCCACTTAGGCATGGCACTCCTGTAGCCACATGTGCCCATATGATGGTGAGATTTCTTTTTGGATGCATTTATCTTTTTTTTTGTGACATTGCCACAGCTGGTGCCGATTTCTTGTATTCCACAAATGCGGCCCGCTTATCCCGTCAGATCTATAGTGGGCGTTGAATGGAGGAGTTTTTTTCTTCAAGACATACTTGTGGTACAATCTTTTCTTCCATTCCTTGAATAGTTCGCCCATCTTCTTAAGAGAAAAGTGCTTGACTTTCCTCGTCATTTGTTGTGTGACCTCATCAGTCTCCAAGACTGGTAGGGTGAAATGTGTCATGAGAGAATTCCACATCGCATCTCTCGCTCTGTCATCTACAAAACTAGCCCCATCTGGATCCTTTTTGTTTCCTAGCTTATTCCAATTTCGCGTGGTGATTGGGGCGGTGTCTCTAACAATCACTCCGCATTGAGTTATAAATGCATTCACAGATTCGTTGGGCTCCAACGGTTGACCCAGCGGAGAGACTAAGTCAATGCTGAAACGGACATCAGCAGGCAACTTTTGTGATGGGCCTCTTGTCCTTGTAGAAGATTGGCCGGAAGCGGAGGTCTAAGAGAAGAAACATTCGTCAGTACATATATACGAATCAATTAGTGCATCTATACTAGTGATCGATCGGTAAAGGCTTTATATACCTCGACGGAGTTTGTTATTATTATGATGTCTTCACCATGGTCTCCACCATGGTCAGCACCATCATCTCCACTATCGTCTCTACCCTCGTCTCCTCCAGACAAATTAAGATACTCGGAGCCATCGTAATAAGAACCCCTAGTACCCTCATCTATCATGTTGAGAAGCTCCTCTTCATTCTGTCTACCGTCCATAGCTTAACTAATATAGAAAAAGAATATTGCATTAAGTAAAAGAATATTACAATTACGACAACTCGGATACAGAAAAAAGAATACGTACTAATAATGAAACAATTTTGCATTAAGATAAAGTACAATAATATAAGATAAAGTACATTATTAATACATCTCGCTCATATCTCGCTCATAATATAAAGTACATTATTAATACATCTCGCTCATATCTCGTTCATATCAAACTAGCGAACTCGGCTGCCGCGTTCTGTGCTACGAGGGCTCTGCAGCCAGAGAAGATGAACCATCACCGGAGAATAGCTCGGGTGAGATCCGTGAACCTGCTAGATATTGGAGAACCTAGTCTCCAAAAGATACATATATCGCTGTATGTGCTCGTCCTCCTCCCTGATACGACGACATACCACCTCCTCGGGTGCCGGCTCCCTCTGCACCGCTCCTAGACCTTGTGGACACCACCAAAGAAGCTCCGGGTCGATGATGATATTCAGATTCCTCACCAAGGTACGAGTCCCGACAGGTAGCACCTCCCAGTGCCAACTCATGAGCCAGCTCTGACATCCCTAACCGACGGAGTCCAGTAGGCTCAGACGAGTAGAACGCGGCATAACTAAATAATAGCAATAAACAATCATAAAACATAAACAGTAACTAAATTACTAAGTATTTCCTAATAACACTAACCCTAAACCTAACACTAACTAAACTAAACCTAATTAACTAAGTATTCTAACTAACCCTAACTAACCCTAGATAATACTAACCTATACAATTAACCTAATACTAATACTAACTAATACTAATACTAATACTAACCTAATACTAATACTAACTAATACTAATACTAAATACTAACTAATACTAAATACTAATACTAACCTAATACTAATACTAACTACTAAATACTAATACTAATAATAATACTAAATACTAACTAATACTAATACTAATAGTAATACTAAATACTAACCTAATACTAATACTAACTAATACTAATACTAATACTAAATACTAACCTAATACTAATACTAAATACTAACCTATAATACTAATTAACCAAAATTAACATAACCAAAATTGACGGACTTGATCACGGGGAGATGGTGCGACGGTGGAGCAGTGTGGCAGGCGGAGATGGGCGTGAGGTGGAGGCAGGCGGAGGCAGTGCGGCAGGCGCTGAGGCTCCTCTCTCCCGCAGGCGTGGCGGCAGACTGGATGACGAGCTCTCGAAGAAGGTGACACTGACTCTCCGAGTCGTGGCACGACCCAGGGTGGGAATGGGGTATTTATACCCCCCCTTTAGCCCCGGGTTGTAATACAAACCAGGACTAAAGGTCCCCCTTTTAGCCCCGGGTTGTATTACAACCCGGGGCTAAAGGTGTTTTCGCCCGCTGCTCTTCCCGCGCGCGTAACACAACCCTAGGCTAAAGGTGATTTTTGGCGCCAAGAAAAAAAATGGTTTATAGTTTTTAGAAAAGTATGTATTATATATCAAAATTTTCAGAAAAAAAGATCTATAATTTAAATCTATTATCATACTTTATTATACAACTTAAATGAAATTATCTATTGTTTAACAAGTATTATATTTAGTACAAATGTTGGAAAAATATAGTTTATTATTTGAAAACAGAAAAATACATATAATATACCAAAATATTCACAAAAAATAATATACTCATTAGAAATATAATATTTAATACTAAAACTACTAACTAGGACTAAAACATATTTCCCGCCATGTTTTCCCGCCATTTCCCCCGCTTCTCGCCATGTTTTTCCGCCATTTCCCCCGCTTCCCGCCATGTTTTCCCGTCATTTTCCCCACTTCCCGCCATGTTCTCCCGCCATTTCCCTCTATATCTAGGCCGACCGCCATGTCCATCGACACAACCACACCTTCTCTCTCACAACAACGGACACCACTTACTGGGCCTTTCTGACGCTCGAGGAGACCGAGGCACTGTGCGCCTCCAGCTACCCATGCCCGCCGGGGTACCGGCTGCCCGCCGGCTGGATGCTGAGCGCTGGAGGGGTTCCTGTTCCTCCTGTGCCTCAAGGTTCAGCCCGCCAGGCAGCCAATCACAAACCACTTCTACCTCGAGCTCACGCCGAAGCAGCGGATGGATCCCCATTAGGATCCCGACAACCTCGACATCTGGAATGCCTTCTTCGCAAACCGGCAGGAAAGGGAGCTCGCCTGGTACGAGGGTGACTGCCCGCCCCCAGTGAACCACAACGAGGCTGGTCGCCGCCTGTGGTGGGCGAACCGGACTATCGCCAGCGTGATGCGCTACATCGCCATGGGAGACCATCCTCGCCTGAGGTACCCGCACTTTCACCAGCCGCATAGCCACAAGAATGGTGGTGGTGGTGAAGGCCTAGGGCGTACTGGGGTCGTCATCCGGGAGCCCCCTCCCCCGCACATCATGAATCCGAGGCCAGAGTGGCAGGTGCCCCTCCCCTGTTCCCTCGTGCACAAGCTGGGGAAGGGCTGAGGATCCAGCCGCGTGCTACGAGCGATGACGATGACAATGACGATTTCGAAGACGACCCTGAAGCTGTGTACTACAGGGCTAGATATGATTATGACTAATTTTTACGTTTTAATATTAATAAATGTCTGGCCACAGCAAGTTGCAATACTACCTATTGAGATCGAGATAGTTCATATCCATATACATATAAGCAAATCATTAAAAATAAAGGTTTAATAATATTGTACATCACCAACATCCACACATCTCTATTGTTAGGGTTTTCTTCTAATTCGTAACCATGGAGCATCTTCCTTACTTAACGGGGTGCTTGGGTCATCCTTCACAGCAAAGGGCGGAATTTCATGAAACTTATCATAATCTTCTGACATGTCTGTCTTATCCTCCACCCCCATGATGTTTCTTTTTCCTAAAATAACTATGTGGCACTTTGGCTCATCGTATGCTGTACTCTTTTGCTTATCTTTCCTTTTTTTCGGTTTGGTAGACATGTCCTTCACATAAAAAACTTGAGCCACATCATTGGCTAGGACAAATGGTTCATTTTTATACACAAGGTTGTTGAGATCCACAGTTGTCATTCTATATTTCTTGTCTACCTCAACCCCGCCTCCTGTCAGCTTGACCCATTTGCACCGAAACAAAGGGACTTTAAAAAAAGGTCCATAGTCAAGTTCCTATATCTCCTCTATGTAACCATAATATGTATCCCTTTTGCCCATTCTCGTCTGTTGCATCAAATCAGACACCACTGTTTTGATTGGTGCTCTTTTTATCTTGGGCGATCATGTAAAATGTATTCCCATTTATCTCGTACCCTTGGAACACTACTAGAGAAAGGCTTATGGATAGATTTATTATCAGTGGAGCATTGTTTTGAATATGCTCCACTGATAATTATCAGTAGCGCATTTAAAAATATGCTCCACTGATATTATTTATAACCAATGGCGCATATCACAAATAATGCGCCACTGATAATGGTGACCTGGCCAACAAGTTCAACTGCTCTCCAACATTTATGTCATTCATGAGATGTGTCTGCAACCAACCGCCAAAAGTCCTCATTTGTTCATCTCTAATCCAGGAGCCAGGCTTCCCCGGATTGTTGGAGTGTATAGTATTCTTGTGTTCCTCGATATACGGCGCCACCAAGGTGGAACTTTGCAGAACTGTGTAGTGTGCTTTAGTGAGAGAATGTTCGTCCATACATATCCTTGCTTTCTTTCCTAGCGTGCCTTTTCCACTAAGTCTACCCTCGGTCTCCCTCTTCGCCGCACCAGGGGGTGGTAGTGTGCCTAGGCCACACCACCTGGCCGCACCAGGGGGTGGTCTGGCCGCCCCAGACACCCCCTCGGTCTCCCTCTTCGCCTATAAGAAGCCTTCTGACCTAAAAACTCTGGGGGGTTCGACGTTTTTCTAGAAGGAGTTCCGCTCCGCTGCCACCACCAGATTCCACGAAATAGCACCAGAAACTCCGTTCTGGCACCCTACCGGGACGGGGAATTGGAGGAGATCATCGCCATCATCATCACCATCGCTTCTCCATCGACCATCCATGTTTCCCCCATCTATGAGTGAGTAATCCCCCGCTGTAGGCTATGGGGATGGTAGGGATTGGATGAGATCGTTCATGTAATGGCATCAGATTGTTAGGGCATGGTGCCTAGTATCTTCTATTAGTGCTTTATGACTTTGTTGAGACTTATTATGCTTAATGCTTGTCACTAGGGCCTGAGTGCCATGATTTAAGATCTGAACATGTTATTGATTCATTATGATAGTATTGTTTTTGGTCTTACCTGCAAGTTGTATACACACGTTGTTGTCCGGAACCAATGGCCCCGGCGATGTAAATCAGGATAACCGGAGGGAATGGCTTTGATGTGAGGATCACATGTGTTCATGCAGTGTTAATGCTTTGCTCCGGTGCTCTATTAAAAGGAGCGCCTTAATTGCCAGTAGTTCCCTTGAGGCCCCACTCCAACGGGTTGGCAAGACAAAAGATGTCGTGCAAGTTCTCATTGCGAGCACGTATGACTATATATGGAACACATGCCTAGGATTATCTAGTACTTGGATGCTTTATCTTATTTATCTACAATTGCCCTATGTTCTGATTGCTATGTGAATTGTCTTGTCCATGCAATGCCTGCCCATCCATCCCTATGCCTACCGTGACTAATCCTACTGACATCGCTATTGTTATCATTGTCTATACTTTACTATCATTGCTACTTTTACTATTGCTACTACAAAACTGTTGCTACTAATAAACTTTGTGAGCAAGATTGTTTCAGTGCAGCTGAATTGACAACTCAGTTGTTAAGGCTTATAAATATTCTTTGGCTCCCCTTGTGTCGAATCAATAAATTGGGTTTCACTTCCCTCGAAAATACTGCGACACACCCCTATACTTGTGGGTCATCAAGACTATTTTCTGGCGCCGTTGCTGGGGAGCATAGCTTTATTTATCAAGTTCACTTGGATTCTCTATTGTTCGTTGCCATCCATCCATCATGGGTAAGTCTCGTGATGGCAATGTTCCTATTTTATCATCCACTAGAAGAAGAGGTACGGTTCGGAACACCTCTGTTGCTCTTGATTCACCATCGGTTATGAGTAAGCTCGTTACACCACCACATACACATGCTACACACACTGCTACTGCTGCTGAATCTAAAACTTCTGATACTTCTGATGCTGCTTCTACTGTGCTTGATAAGAGTGGTTCATTAGGTCCTTTCCTAGATGCTACGATTGCTAGAACTATAGCTGGAAATACTGAAACTCCTAATGAAGACATTACTACACCTGCTAGTTCACCTGATTCTAGTGAGAGTTATGATATTGAAGATGGTTATGTTGAGATGACCGATGAATTTATTAAAGAATGTAAAAACACCCATGATAGGAGCGCTGCTAAGAGTCTCCTTGAGAGGCGTACTATTAGACCCAAATTGTCTCCTATTGCTAAGTTTGCTGCTTCTCCCATAAACATTAAAGATAAAGATTATGATTTCTCTCTTGATCTATCTTACATTGCTATTGTTGAGAAAGAACCTTTTTGTGGGACTAAGAATGAAAGTGCGGTAGCACATATGAATGAGCTCTCTACCATGAGTGGCTTGTTTTCTGATGATGTTAAGATGCGTACTTACTTTGTTACCAAGATTTTCCCCTTTTCACTAAAAGGAGAAGCTAAAACTTGTTTTAGTAATTTACCTCCTGGATCTATTGGTAGCCCTGATTGCTTGATTAATACTTTCCTGCAGAAAACCTCCTAGTGCTAGACATGCTATTTTGCAGGAACTTTTTGATTTTAAACAGGGAGAAAAAGAGATATTGCCTGAATCATGGGCAAGGTTTTGTGCTTTGATTCATGCACAAGCTAGAAGTCCATTACCTAAGAATGAGCTTCTTGATATATTTTATAATGGACTAACTGAAGAATCTAGGACATACCTAGATAGTTGTGCTGATTGTGTCTTCAGGAATAGGACTCCCAAGGAAGCTAAGGAATTAATGGCTAAAATAAGCAAGAATTATGAAGACTGGACTCCTCCTGAACCAGCTATACCTGAAGTGATTATACCTGAACCAACTATTCCAGTGCCTATTCCAACATCAAAGAAGAGGGGAGTTATTGAATTAAATGATGAAGTGATGAAGGAAGTTAAGAAATGTCTTAAGGAGAAGGGAATTAAAGCTGCAGATGTCAAGAATTTACCTCCTATAGAAGAATTATGTAAGCATATCCCCTACTCATCCACTATTGAGGTACACTCTCTCCAACACTTTGATGAAAGTGATATCCCTTACTCTAAACCTCCTGATCAATGCTTAGAAGAATTTGATATCTTTATTGTTAAGCAAGATAATTTTAATAAAAGGGTGCAAAATCATCTAATGGAAAACACTAGAGCTATTGTTGAATTGAAATATATTGTGGAAAGAACCTCTAATGATGTTAAAATGATTGTTAAACACTTTCAAATGGTTCAAACTCAAATAGATCAACTCATTAAAGTGCAAAAAGACTTGCTAATTAATGCTGCTAAAGAAAAACATGCTTATGAAATTAGAACTATAAGTGGTGCTGCTACCCAGGATCCTCTATATCCTGAGGGGCATCCCAAAAGAATTGAGCAGGATTCTCAACAAGCTGAAAATAGTGGCTCTACTCATAAGAAAAGGAAAAAGAAACATAAAACTGTTGTAGAACCCTCTGAACCTGCTATAGATCCCAATAGTATATCTGTCTCTAATGCTGAAACTGAAAGTGGTAACAAAGAAAATGAAGTTCCTAATGAAGAAAAAGTTGAAGAAGAACCTGAAAAGCACACTAAGAATACTAAATACACTAAAGAAGATTTTGTTGCTAAGAAGCGTGGTAGTGAAAGAGAGCCTTGTGTCAAAAAACATATGCCTTTCCCTGATAAGAAACACAAGTCAAAGGAAGATGAACACTATAATAAGTTTTGTGAGTGGATGAAACCTTTATTCCTACAAATTCCTTTGACTGATGCTATTAGATTGCCTCCTTACTCAAAGTATATGAAGGATATTGTCTTGAATAAAAGGAATATCTCTAATGAAGAAATTTCTACTTTGCTTGCTAATTATTCCTTTAATGGTAAGGTTCCTAAGAAACTTGGAGACCCAGGGATTCCAAATATCCCTTGCTCTATTAATAATAGTTATGTTAGAACTGCTTTGTGTGATTTGGGAGCTGGAGTTAGTGTTATGCCTTTCTCTCTCTATAAGAGACTTCAACTTGAAAAACTGATACCAACTGATATATCTTTGCAAATGGCTGATAAATCTACCACTATTCCTGTTGGTATATGTGAGGATGTACCTGTTCAAGTGGCTCATAATTGCTTGATATTAACTGATTTTGTTGTGCTTGAAATGCTTGAAGATGATAATATGTCTATTATTCTTGGGAGACCTTTTCTTAATACTGCAGGAGCTGTTATTAATTGTAATCAAGGAAAGGTGACCTTTAATGTTAATGACAAGGAACATACCATCTATTTCCCCAAGAAGATTGAAAGGACTTATGGTCTGAATTCAATTGAACATGTTGAGGGCATTCAAGTTGGAGAGATATATTGTCCCATACCAAGAGAAAAATTTGAAACTATTATGATTGGGACCATTGCTATCAAGGTTGAGGTAACATAATCATTAGTGGCATACAAAGTTTTGTCTCATATGAAATTGTTTTGGTAACAAGACCTATACAACCTTGTTAACAAAAGGATTTCGTTGAACAAAACAATGTTTTCACTATGATTATCTCCGCTTACTTCTATTCTATCCATTTTAGTTTTTGTTTTCGTTTAGTTTTTCTTTTTTGTTGTTAGTTGCTTGCATGTTAGAGTGTCTTAGAACTCCTGTAGTTCTAGCCTTGTTTTGTCATTGCATCATTTTTTTCCAAAAAAAATCTGTCTGTCAGAAAATCATTCTTCTATGCCTGAAAATTGCCCAAAAATAAACTGTCTCGAAAAATTCCAGAAAATTCATATTAAATTTTTCGTGAAAAAAGGGGCAGAGGAGTGCCTGGAAGCTACCAGGGGGACCTACTAGGCAGGCTCACCACCTGGTGGCGCGGCCTGCCCTCGGTGGCGCCATGCCATGGTGTGGGCCACCCTTGGCCCTCCACTAACTCTCTCACCTGCCACTTTCTTCTCTCTCCCGAGTAAGCTCTAGTTCATTGCTCAAAATCGCGTTCTTGCTGTGCTTTCTCTCGATTTCTTCGATCTCCTTGCTCAGCCCAACTTTGTTGCTGAAATTTGGAGCAATTGTTCTCCGGTATGTGACTCCTCCGCTTGTCCAAGTAGATTTGTGTTTAGTGGATTATATCTTGAGTATTTTGCTGCTGTAGGTGACAGGTTATGAGAGCTTGTAAGCTTGTTTGATGCTTAGAGATATAGTTTTGATGCATGTTTAGGCCTCTTGCAAGTCCCTATGAGTAGTACCCTTCATTATATTCACTTTGCAATCACTTGTTTAATAGGTGTTTAAATTTCAGAATAGAAGATGAATGAGCATCAACTAAACCAACATGAACTATGGGTGCCTGAGGTCATGAAGGTTCACTGGGAGGAGGAAGTTTTTCCTTCCATTTACCCATGCTTTGAATTCATGAGAGCTGCAGGAATTCTCCAGGATTTCCACACTTTGGTTTCTAATGCAGGGTTGGAGCACTTTTTGGAAGATGAACCTTGTCAATTTGTGAAGCTAACCATGTTTGTGGTGCAGGACTTTCAATTTAGTTACTCTTTGCCTAACCCCATGGTCCACTATAAAATTTACAATATTGTTGTCGACCTTTCTCTCGATGACTTCTGTGCAGCTATTAAGGTACCTCAGTGGGGATCATGTGGAAGGATTAAAGAGCGACATGCACCACTCATGGATTTATACGCAGAAATTTGCCAAGGGAGCAGCTTCTCGAAGGAGAGTGGAAAAATCCATAACATTCATCTCCCCTCCATTCGCTACTTTGCCTACTTTATTGCCAAGTGTGTTCTTGCTAGGAAAACTGCCAATAAGTTATCTTCATATGATCTAGCATTTATCTCTGCTGCTCTTAAACAAGATAGGTCTTACAACTTGGGTGCTTTGATAGCTTTCTGTCCTGCCGCCAACCGCGAGAAAGGTGGAATTTGTGGGGGCCTAATTGCTTCTTGTTTACTAGCATTGCATGGTTTAGTGCCTCATCATCTAGACCTATAGTTTCCCATAGAAAGGCTTGATCTTAATTCCATGATACAGCATAAATTTGTTTCTTCATGGGCTAGCTTGAGTGAGTTATCTTATGAAATAACTTTTCTCAAAGCTGGTTGGAGAAGGAGCAAGTCCGAGCGTGTTGTCCTTTTGCCTGCACCTGTTTTGTTTAACCTTGATAACAGGGTAGGATGGTTCTCACGGAAGAGGAGCTTGATACGTACTTGGGAGAGCTCTCCCAACAGGAGCAGGATACTAGAAGGGAGGTCACAGATGATTTGGTCCAGCCCTCGAATGAGCGGGAGTCTTCATATCAGCAGCCTATCTATGATTGGGGAGCTTCTTCTTCTTCTTCCCAAGGGCCCAACTACGACCATTCTTATCATGATACTCCTGTTTGGAACCCTTACCCGTATGTGGATTGACACCCACTTAGGCCAAAAGCCTAATCTTGGGGGGAGGTACGCCGACATCGCACTCATCTCCATATCATTTTGCGTCGGTACTTTGTATATTCATGTTTTGTTCTCCTTTTAGTTTTCGTTCTTTCTTTGCTTTTGCTTTCTAAAACACGAAAAGACCAAAAAATATTTCTGTTGTTTCTCTTTGGTTTGCTTCTTTTTCTCTTTGCCTTGGTTTGTTTTTCCCTTTTTGCTTTGTTTGAACTATTCGAAAAACCCAAAAAGATTTTGCTTTGCTTGTTCTTCCCTTTTGGTTCTTCTTTTAAAAATCAAAAACACCAAAAATATTTGTTGTTCTTCTTTGGTTTTGTGAGTTTGTTGCAGGGTTCAGCAGTCCTCAGTGGATATTGGTTTCATGTTATTATTCAAGCCACACAAGTGAAGGGCAATAATGAGGATTAATGACAACTTGAGGTGTGGTAAGAGGCTGGTAACGAACTCTATTTGTTTTCATTTTTGTACATATACTCATCATTGTGGGCATGCTTAGTCTGTTCGTATAGGGTGTATGTTATTTATGGATGCTTAGTAGTTCTTGCTTTCATATGATTTATGGCCGCACACCAGGCATGTGGTTCTATCCTTGTACTCATTCCGGTAAAGTGCGCAATCGTTGATGCATGCGTGGTACTTCATGTATGGTAGGTCTATTGGGCAAACTACTTTCCTCGCCTCCTCAATACTTGTTGGCAATGTGTTGTCCTTGGGAAGACGAGCGTGCCAGAATTTCATGTGAGCGTTGAAGCTAGTGTCGGTCCATTTGTGCTCCGCCTTCATCTCCAGAGCCTTCAGCGTTACACTCAAGCGTGTATCCTCGGGCCGGCACCCAGGATATAATGGAGTCCTCCCGTCTACCTCTATCTGTGCTAGCTTGGCTTTCTCTCTGGCTACAACTCTTGTGTTGGTCGTCTGCTTGAGGAGTATTTCTTGAAGATGAGGGTCCCGCAAGGCCGAAGTTAGCGGCGTGTCCATGATCCCGTCTTCTCCGCCGCCACCACCACCATCTGCTCCGGCATCGTCTCCTTCATGATGACCGTGTCTGCCGGCATATCCTTCTTCATGATGATCATGTTCGTCGGCATCTCCTTCGTCATGATGACCATGTCCAGGAGACCCTTCGTCTTCTCCCCCGCCCCCGGCCTCTTCTTCATCATGGCCACCGCCATCTACTGGCGGCTCCTCATTCACTAAGAAGCCAGGCATGAAACCGCGCGTGAACAGGTGATGCGCTCGACTTTCGACGTAGAGCTCATTGGGAACCCCAAGTGGAAGGTATGATGAGCACAGCAGTAAGTTTTCCCTCAGTTATGAAACCAAGGTTTAATCGAACCACTAGGAGCAAGGAAACACCCCAAAGGTGTTGCTAGCTGCTTTGGCAGGGCGCACTACCGGTGCTAATAGCAACGTGGAGACCTGCACAACACAACCACAGAACTTTGTCCCCAACTTGCGATGAGGTTATCAATCTCACCGTGTTTTGCAGAAAACAAAGGATTAAACGTATCAAATGGAAAGAAGTAATAGTTTGCAGAAAGTAAACACAAAGCAGAAACAGTTTATAGATTGTATGTAAAGAAAAAGGATCGGGATCCATAGTTCACTAGAGGTGGCTCTCCTTAGATAGATAACATGCTGGGTGAACAAATTACAGCGGGGCAATTGACAAACACCGAGAAAGCAATACATGCATATACTAATCATCTTGACTCCTCTGAGACTTGATTGTGCATTACAACATAATACATAGACCGCCATCCAACTGCATCTATGACTAATAATCCACCTTCATGTTATCATCCGAACCCCCTCCAGTATTAAGTTGCAAGCAACAGATTATTGCTTTATGAACTACGTGTAAAGTAAACAATACGATTGTTCTATGAACAAAGGATTGTTGTTTTCTCCCTAGTAGCAACAACACATCTAGTACCTTAGAGATTTCTGTCACTTCCCCAGATTACTAGAGGCATGAAGCCACTATCGAGCATAAATACTAACTCTTGGAGTTGCTAGCATCTACTTGGCAAAGATAGCTACTAACAACGGAAAGCATGCAAGAACTCAAATAAAAAAGACATGATAGAATCAATAATCAATCTGAAATAGCATCTCAATATCCATCGGATCCCCGCAAACACAACATGTATGAATTACAAATAGATGATCTTGATCATGAACGGAGCTCACAAGATCTAAACATGAAATCACAAAGGAGGAGAAACCAGCCATCTAGCTACTACATGGATCCGTAGTCCAAGGATGAACTACTCACGCATCACACCGGAGGCTTGCATGGTGATGACGAAGGCCTCCAAGGTGAATTTCTCCGCGTGGTGCCGGAAGAGCTTTAGATCCCTCCCGATCTAGAGATGGAGATGACGGCTGAGACTCTTTCATGGATTTTGATCGGGTACTTAGGGTTTTTCGCCCCGAGGGAAATATATAAGCGGAAGGAGAGGCAGGGGTGCCGGAGCCACCACACCACCGCCTAGCATGGGCTCACTGGCCAGCGCGCCGTGGTGTGGCTGCCCTGGCCCTTCTCTCCTCGTGATTCAGCACTTGGTCCTTCCGGAAAAATAGGAACTTTGGCTTTTGTCCCGTCCAATTCGAGAATATACATTTTCTGACTTTCCCGGAACCAAAACAGCAGAAAAGCAGTGGCACTTTGTGGCTCTTGTTAATAGGTTAGTACAAGAAATCATATGAAAAGTACTCCAAAGTGGGAACAAAACACAAGAAAGTGGATAAAACCAAGCATGGAACATCAAAAATTATAGATACATTTGCAATGTATCAACATCCCCAAGCTTAACTCCTGATCGTCCTCGAGTAGGTAAGTGATAAAAAGAAAGAATAATTTTTGAGGTGACATGCACCATCAAAGACTTGATCAAGGTATTTGCAAAATATTCCAAGCTGGGATCATAGTATTTCAATCATAACATGAAAGACAAAGTTCTAGCAATAAGCAAAGAAACTATGATGCAACATGAAAAGTCACAAATAAAAGATTCATGAATAACAATGCTTTGCAAGCCGTCTGTTTGTTTCACATAAAGAAAACATAGCATAATAGTATTCAGCTTGTCCCTCAATAGAGTAGCAAATATAAATGCATAGGACACCTTCAAAGTTCATAAGAGTGACTAGATACAATAGTTTAAAACAAGCAATAGCAAAGTATGCATCAATCAACTAGTCTTGGGACAATGCACATAGAACTAAGAATGGACACTATGCTCTCAAAGTAAGTGCATAAAGATAGAAGGTGGAGACTCAATACATTGGTGGAAGAAAGGCCTTTTGTAAAAGGAAGTAGGGATTCAAGTCTCATAAAGAGCTTCCAAAAATTATGGTACTTATAGCTTTCAGCTCTCATTGCCCCTATCATAAGCATCTTGAAGTGATTAAGATTAAAGTGAACAAACTATGGTGTACATGCTTGACGAAGTATAAGTCAGAAATCTCATGTCCCTTGTATACGAGGGCCGCTCCTCATGCTACTCAACTTTAGTCACCGGTAAGTTCTTGTCATTTGTAAGTACATGCGTATCATTGAGAACCGCCAACGGGGTACCCCTTGCCCGATGATACGGAAGAATCCCCATATCAAAATGACAAGGCAAGCAGACAACAAGCATCTCAACATTCTTCTTATTTACCATGGGAATATGGTGCTTTTTTCTCTCTTTCCACTTTTCATAGTATCTCTTTTTTTTCTCTTTTTTCTCAATATAGGACTCCTTTTTTATAAGAAGAATGCTTCATAGACAACTCATTATGGTTAAGCTGCAGGTTTCCACCATGTCAGCATGGATTAGACCAACGGCCCAGGCGTTTCTCTAACACATATACATAACTCCATGGACTTACAAGCTCCCCTTTCATTTCACACCGACGACATCCATATACAAAAGAGCATGATATCAACTAGGTACAAGTACCAAGTGCAATATTGAAAGCGTTCCCCACGAAAGCATGGTTCTGCTAATTCCCAACAAATAAGTGCAAGCATATACAACATAGAAGACACAATGGTTCAAGTTTATTAAGGTCAAGTAAAGTAAAGTGTGCCTTCAAGTTCGTGAGAGCTTTAATCACTAGTTTTCTCATAACAAGTGGAAGGTAAACAAAAGCATGAATATACTTGGAATAGCATAAGCTAGTAGGTAGGTATGGTGGAATCTTTGGAATAACTTGGTTTAGGGAGTTAGATGCATGAATGGAACTCATACTTGGTGGTGGAGGCTAGCAAAAGACTGGGAGCGACAAACTAAGAGAGCAATAATGGCCAAAATCATGCAGAGCGACAAAATATCATTGATCAAAGCATAAAGTGATACTACAAGTTGAAAACTAAAGGATCATAAAGGCTATGGTGGCTTGAGATAGTCATAACATGGTGTGAGCATGTGCCAAGTCAACCCAAATAAAGCATCAAAGGAGAATACCACTATACTATGCTTTAATATGCTAAAACAACGCATGATTCATCCAAGGCACATTAAGCAATCTCAATTGTTTATAACAAGTCATGCTACATCAAATAATACTAAGCATAAAGCCAAAACAATATCAAGCATGACATGACAAAGCATAGCCACAATCAAGAACGAGCTCTTTTTACCACATAAGCATGAACTTTCCTACTCTTTTCCAAACCAAACCAAACCAAACTAATTGCAAACCAATGTATGAAAGAGAGGGTCCAACCAATTTATTCAGAAAACTAAGCAAACCAAATCAAACAAAAACCAAAACAAAAACGAAAAAGAAGACGCTCCAAGAAAAACACAACTGTGTATGAAACAATAAAAATGAAGCGTTTGGAAGAAACCTGGGATTTTTATTGATGAAGAAGAGGATGCCTTGGGCATCCCCAAGCTTTGACGCTTGTACTTCTTGGATTTTTCTTGGGGTGACACGCGTGGCATCCCCAATCTTGAGCTTTAGTCCATCCTTCATCTCATTACTCATTCCTTTCATACACCTGAAATTTTTCCTTCATACAAAACTTCACACAATCTCATTAGCAACATTAGTGCACTTAAGATAAATAAGTCTCAAGGTTCAGTTCTAACACCAAATAAACTTCCATTAGAACACTAGCTACTGTAGCACTTCCCTCAGAAAGCTCAATTCCCCAAAATACTCAAAAAGGAACCAACAAGAAGCAAATGCAGAAAATGGCAGAAATCTGTCAAAACAGACCAGCAGGTAAAGACGAATTTTTTCGAAGACCTTCTGTTGCTCAAATCAAAAAGTGTTGAACTAACGAAAGTTAGATAACAACCTGGGGCAGAAGCAAAAACAATTACAGCTCAATCCGACATACAGAGATCTCTCAGGAAGTTTTACGGTGAAGCACAAAAATCTGTTTCGGGACAACAACTTTCCCAATCATTACTTCACTCTCATTAGAGGTTACTCTTGGCACAAAAAAATAAAAAGGATAAGCAGAGGTTATTACTGAAGCAATAACTTCCAAGACTCAACTAAAACTTTTGGGTTATCTCCCAATAAGTACTTTTCTTTAACGCCTTTAAGTTAGGCATAAGAAGCAAAGAAAGAATCAAGTGTTCTCAAATGAAGAAGCATTAAGATCAATACCAGAAATATTTTCAACAAGGCAAGGTATATCATCCAAATAAATTCGAGAGGATCCTCTCTCAATGCTCTTGGGTTCACTATTCTCATCAAAAGGGTTTGCAGGAACAATCCAATCAAGATTCTTTTCTATGGCATCATGTATTGCTACTAGTTTAAAGGGTATTAGTATCTTAGGTTCCTCCCCATTAGGTTCGGTTTTGTTCATCTTTTCTCGTGTACCAACAACATATACACATGAGCCTAGCATATTGAAACATTCAAAAACTTTTCTAGCTCCCTTGGCAACATCATAGAACTCCTTAAACAAAGTTTCTAGAATAAAATCCCTCTTTTCAGGGTCCTCAATTTCTTTAAGCTTAAGAAACATTACTTGCAATAAGGGGTTGAGGTTAACAAACCTAGCTTCTAACATGTGAATTAAAGAAGCTGCAGCAATCTCATAGTTTGGGGCAAGTTCTGCAAGGGATCTATCCTCAGTATCTTCATGCTTACTAACATGATTAAAGAATTCTTCAATGTTATCTTTCCCAATTATAGAACCACTACCAATTGGAAGGTCTTTCAGGATGAATGTAGGGATCAACATGGTGAGCTAAGGAAGAGGTGACTACTAAAGGAGACTTAATTTTTTTTTGTGTTTTTGAATAAGAAAGCAAACTAGTAAAACTAATTTTTTGTGTTTTTTTTAAGAACAAAACAAGCAAAGAAAGCAAAAATATAAAACTAAGCAAAACAAGAACAATAAAGTAAAGAGATTGGTTATGAGGGACTCCCCTTGTGAAGATGTCCTTGAATCCCCGGCAACGGCGCCAGAAAATGTCTTGATGCGCTCGACTTTTGACGTAGAGCTTGTTGGGAACCCCAAGAGGAAGGTATGATGAGCACAGTAGTAAGTTTTCCCTCAGTTATGAAACAAAGGTTTAATTGAACCAATAGGAGCAAGGAAACACCCCAAAGGTGTTGCTAGCTGAGCTTTGGCAGCGCGCACTACCGGTGCTAGTAGCAACATGGAGACCTGCACAACACAACCACAGAACTTTGTCCCCAACTTGCGATGAGGTTGTCAATCTCACCGTGTTTTGCGGAAAACAAAGGATTAAACATATCGAATAGAAAGAAGTAATAGTTTGCAGAAAGTAAACATAAAGCAAAAACAGTTTATAGATTGTATGTAGAGAAAAAGGACCGGGATCCATAGTTCACTAGAGGTGGCTCTCCTTAGATAGATAAAATGCTGGGTGAACAAATTACAGTGGGGCAATTGACAAACAACGAGAAAGCAATACATGCATATACTAATCATCTTGACTCCTCTGAGACTTGATTGGGCATTACAACATAATACATAGACCGCCATCCAACTGCATCTATGACTAATAATCCACCTTCAGGTTATCATCCGAACCCCCTTCAGTATTAAGTTGCAAGCAACAGATTATTGCTTTACAAACTGTGTGTAAAGTAAACAATACGATTGTTCTATGAACAAAGGATTGTTGTTTTCTCCCTAGTAGCAACAACACATTTAGTACCTTAGAGATTTCTATCACTTCCCAGTTACGAGGCATGAACCCACTATCGAGCATAAATACTAACTCTTGGAGTTGCTAGCATCTACTTGGCCAAGATAGCTACTAACAACGGAAAGCATGCAAGAACTCAAATAAAAAAGACATGATAGAATCAATAATCAATCTGAAATAGCATCTCAATATCCATCGGATCCCTGCAAACACAACATGTATGAATTACAAATAGATGATCTTGATCATGAACGGAGCTCACAAGATCTAAACATGAAAGCACAAAGGAGGAGAAACCAGCCATCTAGCTACTACAGGGATCCGTAGTCCAAGGATGAACTACACACGCATCACACCGAAGGCTTGCATGGTGATGAAGAAGGCCTCTAGGGTGAATTCTCTCTCGGAAGTGCGGGAAGAGCTTCATATCCCTCCCGATCTAGGGATGGAGATGACGGCGGCTACAGACTCTTTCGTGGATTTTTGATCGGGTACTTAGGGTTTTCGTCCTGAGGGCAATATATAGGCGGAATGAGAGGCCGAGGGGGTGCCGGGAGCCACCACAACACCCCCTGGCGTGGGCCTAGCCTGGCCGCGTGACCAGGTGGTGTGGCCGGCCCCTGGCCCTTCTCCGTCTCGTATTCTGGCACTTGATCCCTTCCGGAAAAATAGGCACTTTGGCTTTTGTCCCGTCCAATTCTGAGAATATTCATTTTCTGACTTTCCCGGAACCAAAAACAGCAGAAAAGCAGTGGCATCGTGGCTCTTGTTAATAGGTTAGTCCAAGAAATCATATGAAAAGTACTCCAAAGTTGGAACAAAACACAAGAAAGAGGATAAAACCAAGCATGGAACATAAAAAATTATAGATACATTTGCAATGTATCAACATGTGAGACTCTAGTTGTCCAGAATCAGGGTTGATCCACTTCCGGTGTGTCGTGGTGGTGTCACGGCAGATGCCATGGATAGGCTAAAGGTGGGGACTAAATGCACTAGGGGAATCCAGGGAGGGATAACGTGGTGATTCCACACACATAAGCTTTGTATTCAATTCACTTCCAAGGTTTACAAGTGCTCCTCGAGCTGTATTGGAGAGAGGAGGAAGAAAGAACTCTCTTACTCTCACCACTAGCTAGCTCTTAGTCACTTGCAAGAAGAACATAACCTCCAAAGACTAACTCTGTAAAACTCAACCCTCTAGCGATCAACCGTTTCTATAGAGGCCCTAGCCCTCCTTATATAGGGGTGACTAGGTCTCCAATTAGGGCATACATGGAGGCATATTCCGGGGAATATGCCTCTTCCCAAAATAGTAAGCCGACCGGGTCACTTTTCCCCCGCGTCACCCATGCAGAGGCTACGTGAGCCTCTGCGGCGCCCGCGTCAGCCAACATTGGCATCGTCACCTCTGTCGGCCATGCCTCGGTGGTCCTTTCTCTGTCCGCTTCGATCATGCTCCGTGTACAGGGGTCACCTTTGACCAGCGAGATACCTTCTTTCTCCTACAAGCTTGATATGACCCGGATCGTACATAGTAGATCCGACCACCCCTTTTCCTGCATACGAGTTAGATTCATCAATCCGACTTACGGCTTAAGTCGGTTGAGACCCAGTTAGGTGGACATCCCCTGGTCTGGGTTACCCCGAGATTCGGCCTGCCTTGAGGTGTCTCGGCCAGCATTTGCTTTGACCTTGCCGAACCTCGGCTAACTCGGCCATTATACCCTGGTGTGACCCTACTCGGGGGTATCCCCCCAACATTAGTCCCCGAAGCTGGTGCGGTCTTAGCTGCCTTGGGCGCTAAGGCCACAGCAGGTTCAATTTCACTGAGCTTTTGAGTTCCTTTTCCGAGTTACCTCCTTATCTCGGATTCCATGGGTTTACTTTCCCTTAGCACATTCCAAGTTTTCACTTGCTGGCCGGGTTACCACATTCTCATCCGGGTCACTCTTCCTTCTCTCGTACGCTTCCACACGTGGAGGCTAATCATTAGATTGCCTCATTTTAAGGGCCGACAAGAATCACTTGTGATTATTGTCGAGTTCTTGCGCACGTCACATCGTGCCTGCCTCCTCGTTAACTGTATCACTACGTCGCGTCAAGGGATCCGCTACGCCCTGTGGTCCTCCGTGTGGCTCATCGCTGATTGGTTAATCCGGGTTATACACGACCACACCGTGTGGCACACCCGCATAACACGATCCCACTACCCCCTCGAGGGAGTGGTTAAATAGGGGAGGGGCGCGCCTCTTGGGTCTTTTCCCCACTTCTGCGCCCCTCTACATCTGCTTCTTCTTCTTCTTCTCCCGCGATAGCGCCGCCGCCACCGCGCCTGAGTAGCAGCACCGCCGCCGCACTGCCTCCACGCCCACCAGCTTCGCTGCCACCTCCGCGCATATCTTCCGCCACGGGTCGCTGCCAGTCTAGGACACTGCCACCCACCGCCGCTAGCGCCAGCGAGGGTAGTGAACTTGAGATGACTGAGGAGGAGCTCGCCGTTGCCGAGCAGGAGATGGAGGAAGACGCTACGAGCACCGACCGCGGCGCGTGGGCGGGTTCCTGGGTCTGCCAGGACGACCTGGATTGGCTCTACCGCACCAGGCGCATCCCGGAGGGCGTCACCGCACGCCTCGCTTCCTCCGAGCTTGCCCCCTCACCCAATCCGGGTGAGTATGTGGTGTTCCTATCTCATTTTCAATGCGGATTTGGTCTGCCAGTGAGCGACTTTTTCCACGACTGGTTAAACACATACGAACTCTAGCCACACCACCTTCCAGCCAATGCCATCACATCTCTCTCTGCCTTCGCCTCCACCATCGACGGTTATGCCAGACTATGGCCCACGAAGGAGCTCTGGATCCGGTTCTTTGGCCTTCGTTGGAACATGATCCCGAACATCCAGCTTGACCCGGAGGACAAGCAGCTCACGTAGTTCGACGCTGCGTCAATTTCTCCTTGGAGGCTGTCCGTCTTCCCCCGAGTCACTGGGCTGGATTCTTGCAAGGGATGGGCCCAGACTTTCTTCTATGTCCGGAACGACAATACTGAGGATCTGATCTGACTGTGCCCTTACGCTCCGGGTCCTCCCAATCCGGAGCTATGGGATGTGGTCACCAAGAAGCCCACCGTCCTGGCGAACCAGGTCAACAAGAGGTTCGAGGAGTTGAAGGACCTCGGATTGCGCAACGAGGACGCCATGACCACATTTGTGCGCAACTGGATCTCCCCACTCCAAAAGCACACGCATAAAGTCTGTCACATGAGCTTGGGCCACGACCCCAACCGGACCTCGTCTTTCGAGTTGAGCAACACAGAGATCTACCGCTGGGTCAAGGCCCTCTTCACCACCCACAAGGACTTCTCCTCTGAGTGGACGTGGGGAATGGAACATTATTGCCGAGATAGGCTTCCTCCCGTGGTAAGCTTCATGCCGCAAACTTTCTCCGAATTAAATTATATGTTGGTCACTGCTGTATATTTAACTCTGTTATCTCTTCTTTCCCTTAGCAATTCCTTCAGCAAACTATCGAGGATGGCACTGAGCCCTCCCTCAAATGGGCGCCTGACCGGGATACCTCTGATGAGGAGGAACCGGATCAGGAGATGTTCCTCCCAATGGCTGATGCGACCAAGCGACCCACCGGTAAACTCTCTTCCATTAGAGATTGGCCCGACAATGAAGATGACTCGGATGTTGAGGTGATGGAAGCATTTGACGTTGTCCCCCTTTCTTATGCTTTTCCGGCATCAGCTAACCCCGGTGGGCAGATCCATGAGGACCCTCCCCTTGCCGTGGGTGATCCTATTCCGGTTGCGCCGAAGAAGAAAAGGGGAGCCGCATCAACTTCTTCTTCCGGACCTTCTCAGCCAGCCAAAAGGCGAAAGAAGTTCGGGGAAAAAACTGCCTCCAAGCCTGCAACCAAGGCCCCAGCACGAAGGGCTCGGAAGCCCAAGGAGCCCCTGACCTCGGATGAGTAAGCCTCTTTTCCCTCTGCCATTTACTTGTTCTTCTATTGTTATAGTTTCTCATCCGATACTGTTTGATTCGGCAGGGCCGCGGTGGAGGTCCCTCAGAGTGGATCCGGCATTGCCTCCCTGCTCCGACACAGCCCTTCTCCTCCTCGTGGCGACGATTCACGCCCGCTGAGCCCAATCCCGGAGGGTTCAGCGGCTGCTCCGGGTTCCAGCCCACCTCGTCAAGAGGAGGGCAACCTTGGAGCGGGGGAGACTAGCTCTGCCGAGGCAGCGGCCAGCACTACTTTGGCTCCACCACAACCAGCTACCACCGAGGTTACCTCAGCACCTCCACCGAAGAAGAAACCAGCACCAGCACCAACTCAAGCACCAACAGCAAAAGCAACAGCAGCAGCACCAAGCCCCTCCGCCTCGTCCGAGTCTTCCCAGTCTCGGCGAGAAAGCACCAAGGCAGCTCCCAAGGGTAAATTTGCTGCAACGACTTCCAGTTCTCAGCAGCAACCTAAGGCCAAGAAGGCCCCTGACGCCACCAGGGCAACGTCCATCGAGGCTGGACAGCGCACACTCGCGTCCATGCTTTCAAAGAAAACTCCACCATCAAGGAGGGCGTCCCAAGCCGGTGGCCAAGCAACTCGTTTTGCACACCAGCCCGACCCTTGCCCAGGTTGAGAGGAGGGAAGCACATGCCAAGGGCTTGGTGGTGCCCCACATGCTCAGTGGCGAATGACACCCTCTGACCTTGATCGAGTTCGTGAACAGTTGGAACAAGGCAGAGTTCGTCCATAAGGACGATCTCCTGGAGAAGTTCGGTCCCGCCGAGTTTTCTGCTCAAATGAACACAGCCGCTAAGGCAATTAACCTTGCGGGTCGAATGATGGAGGTATGTTACTTCACCTTTTCCTTAGCATGTTGTATATATTAGTGATATAACCATTAGTCCCCGAGCCTCCGGGGGAGTAACTTGTTACTCAGCCGGATGCTTCTTAGATAACTAACGTAGCTCCTTGATAACTTCAAATATGCACACACCTAGAGCCGGGTTAAGTTCCACTTGGCCCGGATTTTGTATACTTTAAATATGCACACACCTAGAGCCGGGTTAAGTTCCACTTGGCCCGGATCTTGTACACTTCGAATATGCACACACCTAGAGCCGGGTTAAGTTCCACTTGGTCGGGATTTTGTACACTTCGAATATGCACACACCTAGAGCCGAGTTAAGTTCCACTTGGCCCGGATTTTGTACACTTCGAATATGCACACACCTAGAGCCGGGTTAAGTTCCACTTGGCCCGGATTTTGTACACTTCGAATATGCACACACCTAGAGCCGGGTTAAGTTCCACTTGGACCGGATTTTGTACACTTCGAATATGCACACACCTAGAGTCGGGTTAAGTTCCACTTGGCCCGGATTTTGTACACTTCAAATATGCACGAGACTAAGCTACATTTTTGTACTCTTTTCAGGTGACCACCAACCGTCGGAGCGCTGAATTTCAACGTCTCCTGGACACTCACAAGATGCTACGCGTAAAGCATAATGCACTTCTTGCTGAACACGAGAAAAGGGGTAAGTTCTCTTCTTGACACCTCTCCTTGTTTTCTTCCTCTTTTTCTGCCGAACTAACCCATCATTCGGTTTTCGCAGCTGGGGTTGAAGCTGAGAATATCCTCATGCGGAAGAATCTTGACCAGATCAAGGGTAAGTTACTTTTGCGCGACCTTGCTATGCTTTCTATCTCCTTTCCTCCTTGGCTCGGCGAACATTCATACCTCAGCTTTGCTGGGTCAACAAACTATTTCAGTATCGCTAGAAGATAGTGTGCCCGTGCCTGATATGATGCTGCATTTTCTCGAACAAGCAGGGCAGCATCAGGCCGAGCTCAAAAAGAAAGATGACGAGCTTGCCCTCCTTCGAACCAAGGATGATGAAATTGCTAAGCTCAAGGCAGATATGAAGAAGTTGAAATTGCAGCACCAAACCGACCTTGAAAAAGCTGGCCATGACTATACTGAAGAGCGCGAGCGCCTCAATCTCCAGATTGCCAAGGACCGAGAACTTCTCCAGGAGGCCGACGTCAAACTTGAGTCGACGAATACTGAACTTATGCAGCTTCGCAAAAGGCGTGATGACTATACCAAGGAGTTGACCCGGATCCACAGCCATATTTCATGTAAGCTCCTTTACCTCATCCGGCATATTTCTCCGGGTTACTTCACATGTCTTTTCTTTACCCGCTTCTCTTGTCTTGTTTTCAGGCAAATTTCCAGAGGGCAATGCCATTGCGAGCACCGTTGTTGCTAATTTCACGTGAGAGGGTACCCCTGCTGCTCTGACAACGAAGAGATTCCCTATGACATGGAGGACCTGTTGGTCAGCTTGTCTTCTCCCGTGGAAATCATGAAGAACTATGGCAAGGATATCCTTGACGTTGAAATCTGAATCTTCAACACTTTTTGGCCTGCAGAAGACACTCCAAAGGGAACCGTAGTTCTTGTTGAGAAGTTGATGGAATGCGAGACCCAGCTCGACCTTTGGAGGGAATCCGCTGGACGCGCCAGAGCTGAGACCGTTCTCCACTACGTGCTCACGTGGTACGAGAAGATCGGCCTCAACCTCCTAGCGCGCATGCGCACCAGATCCAAATGGACCAGTGACCCGGAGTGGGTAGCTCGGCGCAAGGCTTGCGCCCATAGCCTCATCGAATATGCCCCTGTTCATGAATGGAATGAGGGTCCGAGCTTCCTTGGTGGGTCGGATGATGGAAACGCTGAAAACATTGAAGATGGCTCGGATGAGGACGAAGAGGACGATGCCTCAGACATCGAAGACAGGGAAGATGACGCCAAACTTCCTCCTCCTGCTGCTCCTTGAGTGAAAAAACTTTGAAGTTTATCAGATCCCTGGTATGCCGGGTGGAATTGTGTCCAGTACACATGTGATATTTTGCTACTAAGTTTTTATGCCGGATTAACTTGGGTGTAGTCCCCGAGTTTCATTTTCTTGTTCATCCAATCTTTTGGCTCGGCTCGTGTCTACCTTGATTTGGTTTTACGACTTACGAATCCGAGCTTCAAAAATTGTCTTAACAATACTTGGAAACTTTGGGCTTAGCTCAAAATAATTCAGCATAATAATTCGAAAGTAAACACAAGGTTAGTCCGAAAAACAAACGTCAGCTCGATTAAGTTCTTTTCCTTAGTTGTTTTTCATGTGCTACGCAATTCCAAACTTGTTCTCTTGCTTGCCATGAAGCCAATTCTTGTTGGATAGCAGCAAGTCGAAGAGTTGGGTTCTTGGTGCTCACACATTACTAATCCGACCTAAGTAGAACAACTTATGCCAGCCGACGTATAAATAATAAATACAGAAGACAATAATCATTATTAAGGCAGTCCCCGAGTTCTCGCCGAGGTGCCAACATTTCATTGATAAGCTCATTGCCGGCATACATACCGACATATGAGAGACTCGGATACATACACTTCTCTGCTAAGTGTAGAAAGGACGAAGTAGAGCTACATTCCATGGACGCTTAGATTCCTTGCCGGACCTGTTCGCCTTGTTCTTTTCCTGTGGTTTTGTATCGATAAGATAGTAAGAATCATTGTGCAATGCTTTCTCACAATGAATGGCCCTTCCCATGGGGGGATAACTTATGCATGCCAAAGATGTTGTACCAACCGAGTAGATCACCTTCCCGTAAGACTCGGGGTTTACTTTCCGGCTATGATAGCGTGGAGATTTTGCTGATATATGGCGGATCCGGACAATTCAATTCTCTCGCTTCTTCCAAAGATCAACATCATTTTGCCGGCTTCTTGCACTTGACGTGTATTGGGTGACCCTAGGCGAGTCATGCTCTATGTCGGCTGGTAATACAACTTCTGCCCCATATTCCAGAAAAATGGCGTATAGCCTGTTGATCGATTCGGAGTTGTTCTTAAAGTCCACAATACCGCTGGTAGTTCTTCTATCCAGCACCCCACTAATCTTTGCAGCGGCTCAATAAGCCGGGGTTTTATCCTGGACAGTACTAATCCGTTGGATCTTTCCACCTGTCCGTTTGATGCAGGATGGGCTACGGAGGCAACGTCCAGCCGGATCTTTTTATCTCGGCAGAATCACGCAATGCTCCTTCAGCAAAATTTGTGTCATTATCAGTTATGATACTGTGAGGATAAGCGTATCTCAAGATGATGTCTTTGAGAAATGTCACGGCCGTAGCTCCATCACATTTTCTTATTGGCTTTACTTCAATCCACTTTGTAAACTTATCCACCATGACCAAAATGTGAGTCATATTTCCCCTTGCTGTTTGAACAGGCCAACCATGTCCAAACACCATACGGCAAACGGCCATGTGATTGGTATGGTCTTGAGCTCCGACATTGGCATATGTGTCTTGGTAGCATACCTCTGACAACCATTGCATTTTCTTACCAAATCCTCTGCTTGTTCTAAGGCACTTGGCCAGTAGAATCCATGCCGGAAAGCTTTTGCTACCAAGGCTCTGGACGAGGCATGATGCCCACATTCCCCTTGATGTATATCTTGGAGGATGTCAAGCCCTTCTTCCGGGTCAACGCATCGCTAGAGGACATTGGTCACACTCCTTTTGTATAACTTAGAATTGATGATTGTGTACGCCTTTGCTCTCCTCTGAGTTTGCCTGGATAACACCTCCTCAGTGGGTAAAGTTCCATCTTTCAGGAATTGAAATATAGGCAGTGCCCAAGCTAGTATTGCTCGCACAGGGAACACATCCTCATCAATTTCCATCTGATCCACCGGCATAACTTCAACCGGATCGTGCTGAGCAGTCCCCGGGTCCTGCGAGACAGTCCCCGGGTTTGCTGAGGCAGTCCCCGGGTTTCACGCACCACCTCCATGTCAATGTCCATGGGCACAACTCTGGACTCCGGATCCTCCGGGACATAAATTGAGTCGGTTTCTGGGGACGGTCTGATGGATGGTTTTCTGAGGTGTTCTAATGCTACACCCGGTGGAATTGCTTGTCGGGTTGATCCGAGCTTCGACAATATGTCGGCAGCCTCATTTTCCACCCGGGGTACATGGCGAAATTCGCATCCCTCAAAATAACCAGATATCTTTTGTACATGTAATCTGTATAGTGCCATGTTTGGATCAAGAGCGTCCCACAGCCCCGACACTTGCTGAACTACCAAATCCGAGTCGCCAAAGCATTGGATCCGACGTATCCCAATTTCTTTTGACACTTTGAGCCCATGCACAAGTGCTTCTTATTCAGCGACATTGTTTGACGCTGCGAAATGGATCTTTAGCACATACTTCAATTGGTCATTCTTTGGCGAGGTAAGCACAACTCCGGCGCCTAACCCGGTTTTTGTTTTTGACCCGTCAAAGTGCATTCTCGAGTAGTTCGGATCTGGTAATGGCGGTTCATATTGTACCTCGGCCCAGTCCACAAAAAAGTCGGCCATAGCCTGAGACTTGATTGCTTCTCTTCTGTCATATTGTGGCGCATAGGGAGCTAGTTCAATTGCCCATTTTGCAATCCTGCCACTTGCATCCTTGTTACTCATTATCTCGAATATGGGAGCTTCACATATTACTTTGATAGGGTGCTCCTCAAAACAATGTTTTAGCTTCTTTGCCAACATATACACACCATATGCCACTTTCTGATAGTTCGGATAATTTTGCTTTGATGCTGACAATACCTCGCTCAGATAATATACTGGCCTTTGCACTGACTTACCCTCTTTGTTGTGCTCTACCATGATTACCACACTTACAACTCGATTGGTTGCGGCTATATAGAGCAACATTGGCTCCTTTGATAGTGGAGAGGCTAACACTGGTGCAGTGGCTAACATTTTCTTTAATTGGATAAAGGCTTCATTGGCCTGGGGCGTCCAAATGAACTTGTCCGACTTTTTCATGAGTTGGTAGAGAGGCAATGCCTTTTCTCCCAACCGACATACAAACCGACTTAACGATGCCAGGCAACTAGTGAACTTCTGGACATCGTTAAGACACTTCGGCAGTTCCATTCGCTCTATGGCCCGGATCTTAGTTGGATTAACTTCGATACCTCGACTGGAGACAAGAAATCCGAGTAATTTTCTAGCCGGGACACCAAAGGTACATTTTTCTAGGTTAAGCTTTATCCGGAACCTTCTTAGGTTCGCGAACGTCTGCCTGATATCATCAAGGAGCGTTTTGCTTTTCTTGGTCTTGATAACCACATCATCCACATACACCTGTACATTTTGACCAATTTGGTCGTGCAAACATTTCTGCATACATCTTTGGTACGTTGCCCCTGCATTACGTAAACCAAACGGCATGGTGCGATAGCAATAAGCCCCATACGGGTGATAAATGCAGTCTTTATTTGATCATCCGGATTTAGAGGTATCTGGTGGAAACCAGAATATGCATCAATGAATGACAACAATTCGCACCCAGTAGTTGAATCTATGACCTGATCTATCCTTGGCAGTGGAAATGGATCTTTTGAACACGCCTTATTCAGGTTCGTGTAATCGATACACATACGCCAAACCACTGCCACATTCAGATCATCCTTCTTCTCCACCAGCACCGGATTAGATAGCCAATCCGGGTAAAGAACTTCCATGATAAATCCTGCTGCTAGTAACCGAGCTATCTCATCTCCAATGACTTTTCTCCAATCCTCGGCGAAGCGGCGGAGAGGTTGCTTCACTGGCCTTGCTCTGGGTCTCACGTTCAAAGAGTGCTCGGCCAACTCCCTCAGAACACCTTGCAAGTCCTGTGTGGACCAAGCAAAAATATCTTGATTCTCACGGAGGAAGTTGACGAGCTCGCTTTCCTATTTATCATTTAACCTGGCACCAATTGTTACGGTGCGCTCTGCGAACATATCATCAACAGGCACTTTCTTGGTATCCTTTGTGGCTTGGAACGAAGCACTACCATGCGGATTACTCAACACCGGCATATATTGCTGCGCGGACTGAGCCAACGCTGCCACCTCCTGGATTTTTCTTTTCTCTTGCGCAATCACGAGTGACTCGGCTAGGTTAGACCCGGCCGAGGCACACTCAATGGAACATCGGAAATCTCCAGCAATGGTAATCACTCCAATTGGCCCGGGCAACTTCATCTTCAGATAACTGATGTGGCAGCTTGCCATGAACTTGTTCAGTGCTGGTCTTCCGAGTAACGCGTGATACACACTTTATAAGTTCACCACTTCAAACTCCAAATTCTCAGTTCGGCAGTTATCTCTCATGCCGAACAATACGTCAACCCAGACCTTGCCTATGGGCTCACAAGAAATGCCTGGCACAATTCCATGGAAAGTTGTCCTTGTAGCTTGGAGCATGTTCTCTGTGATACCCAACTTGCACATTGTATCCGCATACATGATGTTAATGCTACTGCCATTGTCAATCAGTACCTTGGAGAACCTCACATTGATGTTAGGCCCAATGAATGTCGGATCCAAGATTAGCGCATCTGAACCAGGACTTGGCATAAGCTTGGGATGATCTTTGATGCTCCGTAATTTCTGGTCCGACCAAGGCATATACCTCACATCGCTGGGCATTACCGCATTGACCTCCATATGTCGGCGCAAGCTCTTTCTATCTGCTTCCTCGGTAAACACACGAACTCTGATGATGCTCCTGTACTCATTCCTCCCCTCATTTCGGGGTACCTCCGATCCGGTGATGCTGGTCTTCCACTTGATGCCCGCATCCCTTCTCATGGTTATCATACCTCGGCGGAGGGAGGCAACATTAGGCTATGCGTGTTCGCTCCGGAGAGCAATTGCTGTCGGGGTAACTCCTGCCGAGGTTGATCGTTCCGAGGTGCCTGAGCATTCCCCGAACCACCTTGTTCTATCTTACGCATCCACTCACATTGCCTCGTTGTATGACCCGCTGGGTTACTCAGATTTGGCGTGTGAAATTTACACGGCCGATCCAACATTGACTCATAAGTATACCTCGGACGATCCTTCTTTTCTTGCCACTGTTTCTTCTGCTCTGGCGTCCAAGTTTTCTTGCCATCATTTCTCGGTGTCCACTGTTGCCCTCCAGTTTTCTGACGTTGATTTCCCCCTGCTCCGGGCTGATCTTGATTCACAGCAGCAACTTGTTGCGAATTATACCGGTAATCCGGTCTGTCATCTCTTCTTTTACCTCGGTAGTTGTTCCTCCGAGATGACCCGACTCCATCTCTCTGGTAGCACTCCTCATTTGACTCATTTGACACGAGCCTAGGTTGAGTCGGATCACCCAAAGCAGACGAATCTGCAATCCGGATCGTCTCTGCCAATGTAGTTGGCATATCTCTTTGCAATCTTTGCCACAACATGCTTACATATCTGCATCCTTACGCAAACCATGCTATGGCCTGTGACTCTATCACACCCTCACACGAGTTTCTCACGGTACACCACCGGGTTAAAAACTCTCGGTCCGTCTCGTTCGGTCTCTGCTTACACATAGCTAGGGTCTGTGGCCTATTTGGCCTCTCGACGCATTTCTGAGAAATTGCTGATAAACATTTCCTCAAAATCGATCCAGCAGTTAATACTTCCGGGCGGCAAATTGTTTAGCCATACCCTTGCTGGCCCCTCCAACATCTGGGGTATGTATCTCACAGTCCATCTCACGTTGCCTGTAGCAATTTTCACAGCCGTAGCATAGTTTATCAACCAATCTTCCGGCTTTGTACTGCTGTCATATGTCTTTGTGCCTCTAGGTAACTGGAAGTTAGGTACTGGAGGCTCCTTCATGATCCGGGGCCCAAAACACGCAGGACCCAGAGGACCTTGACGTTCAATCTGTTCCGACCTATACAGCCGATCCAGTTTTAATCTGGCATCATCAGGCATCAAATCCCTGCTTCCCAATCTTGACCCTATCATATGATAGTCCGGCCTTGGGTATCCTGCATTCACCATTTCCGAATCTCCATCGTTATACCGGTCTTGCTCTCGTGGAGCACCTCTCTGTTGCATACCTCGGTCGGCACTTTGCTCTTGCCTTGGTATATTCCGCTACTGCGGTTGTCCTGCCGAGTTGCGCTGTCCGGCATTGCCATTTACAGCGTTTCCTTGACCGGCATTGCGTTGGTCACGGTTACCTCGGCCAGCTTCACCTTGGCTCACACTTCGTCGATCATCATTTCTCTGTACTTCTTTTCCTTTCCCTGCCCTTGTCGGGTCATACGGGACGATCTGTTTGTTTCTCCTCACCGAGGTTACTACCTCTTCTCTCCTAGGACCACCGTGAGGAGACGATGCAGCTCCGACGGACTTCTCCGGGTTACCCACCACCGAATGAATGATCTTGGAGGCCCCAGCTCTCTCCGGGTTAGCCCTGAGCAATTCCTCATTTTGCCTGTTCGTGATCCGAACCAACTCATTGACCCTATCTTGCTGTCTCTGACGGGCTTCACCCGTCAGACCTTCTAACTCGGATGCAGCTGCATCTGCTGCTTTGAGGTTTTTTGTCGGGGTACTATACTTCGGCAGCCCCACGGACATACAGTACTCCTCAATCCTAGTATCACCCTCTTTGTTCATTTCATTCATGAGATTTCTACCCTTCACTTTTACAACATCTACTTTATTTGCCTTTGCGTACTCACGTAGTGTCATGTTCAACGACTGCTGAGCCGCGGCTATCTTTTTCGCACCCTCTAGAATTTTTTGCCTAGTTTCCTCTAGCTCGGCCTATGCCTAAGCCGGATCTACCACTGCTGCTACGGGGTTTGCCAAGCTATCCATCGCTTCGCAGACACATTCTCCGCCTCTAGTGGAGGACCTCTACCTTTCCTGTGCCTTGGCGTTACCTCTGGATCTGGTGCGGATCTTTGTCGCGCCAAATCAGCGTGATCATCATCACTTCAGCACGGTCCGGGGAGCGAGTGATACGCGCCCCGTGAACCATGCTAAGGGGTGGCTCGCCTGCCTCGACGACATGCCGCGGATGAACGCATGACACATCGACAGCAACATAGACCTTGTGCGCGCCGAGCTTGACGAAGAGGCTATTGCGCGGAAGAGGGCGCTTGCTGAAGCAGCCAGCGTTGTCGCTGACAAAGTCCAGCGCTCCAAAGCGCTGAACGAGCCCGGAGACGATGCGTTCGCCGGTGCCGATGAGGTTTCCTGTTCGTATCTTGACCCCTTCTAGCGCCGCTAGCCCCACAGTGGGCGCCAACTGTCGTGGTGGTGTCACGGCAGATGCCATGGATAGGCTAAAGGTGGGGACTAAATGCACTAGGGGAATCCAGGGAGGGATAGCATAGTGATTCCACACACAGAAGCTTTGTATTCAATTCACTTCCAAGGTTTACAAGTGCTCCTCGAGCTGTATTGGAGAGAGGAGGAAGAAAGAACTCTCTTACTCTCACCAGTAGCTAGCTCTCAGTCACTTGCAAGAAGAACATAACCTCCAAAGACTAACTCTGTAAAACTCAACCCTCTAGCGATCAACCCTTTCTACAGAGGCCCTAGCCCTCCTTATATAGGGGTGGCTAGGTCTCCAATTAGGGCATACGTGGAGGCATATTCTGGGGAATATGCCTCTTCCCAAAATAGTGTCGACTGGTCACTTTTCCCCTCACACCCATGCAGAGGCTACGTGAGCCTCTACGGGCGCTGGCCACCGACATTGGCATCACCTCTGTCGGCCATGCCTCGGTCCCGCCTGCCTGCTTCCATCATGCTCGCGTGTGGGTCACCTTTGACCAGCGAGATACCTTCCTTCTCCTACAAGCTTGATATGACCCGGATCGTACATAGTAGATCCGGCCACCCCTTTTCCTGCATACGAGTTAGATTCATCCATCCGACTTACGGCTTAAGTCGGTTGAGACCCAGTTAGGTGGACATCCCCTGGTCTGGGTTACCCCGAGATTCGGCCTGCCTTGAGGTGACTTGCTAGCATTCGCTTTGACCTTGCCGAACCTCGGCTAACTCGGCCATTATACCCCAATGTGACCCTACCCGGGGGTATCCCCCCAACACGGTGTTTGCACGTTTGGCACGGACATCTTATCTTGGTCATGTTGTTCCGAACCATGTCGGCTATCGCGTCAGCCTTGTATCTAACCACCCAACGTTCACTCATATGGATGACCATGGTCGCCTGTCCGCGAACATAGACCAAATTAAACAGAGTATGTTAGAACCATGCACACACACGATGCGCTGATGACCCACAAGTATAGGGGGTGTATCGCAGTATTTTCGAGGGATGTGAAACCCAATTTATTGATTCGACACAAGGGGAGCCAAAGAATATTTATAAGCCTTAACAACTGAGTTGTTAATTCAGCTGCACCTGAAAACAATCTTGCTCACAGCAGTTTATCAGTAGCAACCGTTTTGTAGTAGGAATAGTAAAGTAGCAGCAGTAGTAAAGTAAAGACAGTAGTGACAATAGCGAAATGAGAGGATTCGAGTGAGAGGCATAGGGATGGATGGACGGGCGTTGCATGGACAAGAAAATTCACATAGCAATCAGAACATAGGGCAATTGTAGATAAATAAGATAAAGCATCCAAGTACTAGATAATCCTAGGCATGTGTTCCATATATAGTCATACGTACTCGCAATGAGAACTTGCACAACATCTTTTGTCCTGCCAGCCCGTTTGCAGCGGGGCCTCAAGGGAACTACTAGCAATTAATGTGCTCCTTTTAATAGAGCACCGGAGCAAAGCATTAACACTCCATGAACACATGTGATCCTCACATCAAAGCCATTCCCTCCGATTATCCCGATTTACATACTGGGCCATTGGTTCTGGACAACAACGTGTGTATACAACTTGCAGGTAAGACCATAAACAATACTATCATAATGAATCAATAACATGTTCAGATCTGAAATCATGGCACTCGGGCCCTAGTGACAAGCATTAAGCATAACAAGTCACAACAAAGTCATAAAGCACTAATAAAAGATACTAGTCACCATGCCCTAACAATCTGATGCCATTACATGAACGATCTCATCCAATCCCTACCATCCCCATAGCCTATAGCGGGTGATTACTCACTCATAGATGGGGGAAACATGGATGGTCGATGGAGAAGCGATGGTGATGATGATGGCGATGATCTCCTCCAATTCCCCATCCCGGCAGGGTGCCAGAACGAAGTTTCGGTCATTGTGGAATCTGGTGGTGGCGGTGAGCGGAACTCCTTCCGAAAACGCCAAACCCCCAAAGTTTTTAGGTCAAGGCTTCTTATAGGCGAAGAGGAGACCGAGGGGTGCCTGGGGCCCACACCACCTGGCGCTGGCTCGGCCTGCGCCACTGTGGTGTGGCCACCCCTGGCTCTTCTCCGTCTTGTATTCTGGCTCCTCGAGTCTTCGGGTGAAATAGGATTTTGGCATATTTTCCGGGATTTTTCCTGTTAGTTGATTTTCTGCACAAAAAGTAGACACCAAGGCAATTCTGCTGAAAACAGTGTCAGTCCGTGTTAGATGCATCCAAATCACACAAGTTTAGAGGAGAAACAATAGCAAAAGTGTTTGGGAAAGTAGATACGTTTTGGACGTATCACGCGCACACATACATGCATGCATGATCGCCGGGAAATTTCGACATGACCTATCCTAAAAATAGGACGTATGACTAGTGCAGAAATTTGCCGAAATGGACGTGAATCAATATTTCGGCAAACCTCCATACACCCGGCGCCGACAACATGCATGCAAGCACACCACAAGCTCTCTCCACAAGCAAACATGTATTCAAGCACAACACAAAGCGAAGGAACATCGTCTCGCCATCGCACACCGCCCGCGGGACCATCTTCACCTACAAAACATCCATACACACCGCGCCGAGGCCCGCCGACCACACAAAACATGCATCACACAAGTACCCATGCACACACCTCACAAATCTACAAACCAAATCTACACCAACCCCATATGCATAGTGTAGCAAGAGGGGGTGTGGGATGTGGAGGAGGAAAGTATGAGTGGTTTACTACCTTTACAAGTAGGAGTAGCTTCCCCTCACAAGTACATGAACCAAAGTAGGTCTAGCTATCAACAATTGAGGTGAGTATGAGCAAAATGGAGTGGGAGGGAGGAGGGGGACGCGCTAGTTGGAGGTGGTGGGAAGAAGGAAAAGGGTGATTGCCACCTTTTTTAGATCTGTTTCGCACATTCTATGGCGCATATGGCAAATGCTCCATAGAATGTCAAAATTCAGTGGCGCATATAGCTACATGCGCCATTGTAGTGAGAATCATGACGCATATGCTATATGCCATGCAATCCTACCATGTCTTTGGTCAGGCCCACATGGGCCCACAGGAATTCTGTGGCGCATATGGCTAAATGCACCACATAATTCTCACTTTCTATGGCGCATATAGCTATATGCGCCACGGAATTGAAGGAATTCTATGGAGCATTTGCTATATGCGCCATAAAATTAATTTTAGTGGAGCATTTTTCATATATGCGTCACAGAATTAAAATCTACCTATAATTATTTCTCTAGTAGTGGTGGATCCATGTGTGGTCTCTAAAGAGCACACACATTTCAATAACACTGGTGGATCCATACGTGGTATGTGAAAATAATAGTCATGAAATGACTCTAGTTGTTGTTAGTAAAAAGAACACACATGCAATAATACTGGTGGATCCATATGTGGTATGTGAAAAGAACACACATGCAATGACTCCAGTTGTTGTTAGTAAAAAGAACACACATGCAATGATACTGGTGGATCCATGTGTGGTCTTTGAAGAGAACACACATGCAATAACTCTAGTTATGGTTAATGAGAAGAACACACATTTTAATAATATTGGTGGATCTATATGTGGTATGTGAAAACAATCTCTACTACTTAAAAAAGATGACGGAGTGTTCCGTGTTCAGCCGAAGAGCGTTTCGCTCGCAGCTTCGTCCGCCCCCGTCTCCTCAACGCACGTTGGTGGGCCTTTGTCGTGATCACGATTTGTTCGATAGGCCAGCCCGTGAACAAAGCCCTGCAGTTGACCTCCTCTCCCCACCCTGCATCAGCTCCACTTCGTCCACCCCCGTCGCCTCCATGCACGCGATTCGAGCCCGTCGCACCGCGCCGTCGCGCCCCATCATCCCGACCTACAGGGGAGATCCCCAACGGGGGTGCACCGCCGCTGCCCCCTCCATCCCACTTCCCGCCTGCGCACGGACTCTGACTCGACCGCACGCGTGGCCGGTGCTGGGGAGGCCGAAGGCGCCGCTCTTGCCGGCTATGTTCGCTGGCGCAGGCGCAGGACGAATGCACGGATCTGAAGGAGATCACGTCTATAATCGAGGCTAGGTCGCCGACCAAGGAGATACATCGGATTTCCCACGCAGTCTACCTCACCGTCGCCCTCCGCCGCCACCTTCATCAGATGCCTTCGCCCGCCTATCCCCGATCTTGTCCAAGGTATTTTCAGCCTGCAACTTCAGTGTTCGTGTGATTTGGAATAGACTAGCAATTATACCTGAATCTGATGTCAACGCAAGGATTGGAGGCTTGGAGCATCATGTATTCACGTGCTATGTTTGTTTGTCTGAATGTGTCGTCGCTGTTGAATCGCATAGTGGATCGCTCTGGATTGATTGGCTTTATAGAAGTGAATGTGAGCTCATAATCTAGATGGTTGTTGTAAATAAGTTGAGTTGAGTTTCACTATATTGGTTATGCAGTACAGAGTAATTCCATATTTTGCAATTTAGTTTCACTGTTGAAGTTCATGTCGAACCTGGTTGCTTATGTTCTGATGCTTTGCTGAATGACATGGTAGGTTTTTCTGGACTGATTGGCTTCTTAGAAGTGAATGTGAACTCTTAATAAAGACAATTATTGTAAAGCAACTGCTACTATATTGTTATGCTGTACAAGCATTGAGTAATTTCATTTTGCAATTAAGAGTAGGACGGTCGACGTAGGGGTACTTCACAGTTCTGAAATTGGTGCTTAGGGGTTAAGACGTGTTCCAGTTTCATTTTGTGCATATCAAAAGTAGGACGATCCACGTTTGAATTTGGAACCAAACAGCAGGACTAATATCTTCCCCTACGCACCAGTGGAACTTCACATATGTAAGTATACATTTCAGAAGTGCAACATGGGCAGTGATTATGAGAAAGCTTGTTGGAATCTAATATAACTATTGCTGTAACGTGGATTTTGAGGTTGTTAAATCGTATATATATCTACTATTGTAATGTGGATTTTGGAGTTGTTAAATCATAATGGAGAAGTCTGTTTTGATGTGCAGATTGGGTCGGAGAACAGGCAAAAAATCAGCGTCCTTGTGGCCATTGAAAAAGTATTTGTTGCTGGTTCTGCACTATCAGATCACATACTTTTTGACTTGGATTCATCCGTAGCATCTTCACTTTGATGGCTCTTTTCGGAATATTTTGGGATTATTGTTGCCAAAGAAATCATTCTGCATGTTGTGTATACAACTGCACCAAAGTGTATCATTCAATTTTTCATGTACATGTCTTCATTTTTATCCTAAAAAGTTAATTATGTTTCTTGATTGTCATTGTTCCGTCACACTCACACCTGACGCGCCAGGGGATCACTACTTGTTGTATTAGCTAAATATATAGCAAGCTTGCTAAAATCATTTGGTCTATTCTTATCACTTCATATACTTACTATGATTTCATAGCTTCTTGTATTAATAAATGAAAGTGAGTTGATAAGTGTAGATACCTTTTCTTAATATTCCAGGATTTCATATTGTGATCTCTCGGTTATGCAAGTCCAGGGCCTTAAATATAATCCTTTGCATTATGGGGCTTGATAATATGTTGTTGCTCTTCTGTTTTTGTAAAAACTCTTCTGTTAGAGTACGTTCTTAGTGCATGAAACTATAGATGATTCTCATCATTTCACTACTAGGTCATAGCAGCCTGTATTTTTGCATGACTTGTGCAGGGGTCGAGCGATGGCTGCCCTGCTGCTCTTGGTCAAACAGAATCAAGCACATCAAGATTCACACGCTGCGTATCTAACAAAAGAGTAAAATTCCTATCATATGTGGAGGTAATGTAGTGTTTCGGCATTTTAGTTGCAATTTTAAATAGCATCCACTCTACGCGTTTTGGCATAACGTTTGTGCGTTTCACAGTGCACATCGGATGGTCTATGTGAACCAAGAGAAAGAGACTGGTGCAATTCAATAGCAGCATCTGCTCAGTCGCATGGGAGGTTAGTTGTTAATCCGGTGATTCTCCTATGTGACTCTGAAGTTCCTGGACGAAGACTTGGTGGAAGAGTATGATGCGGATAACCTTGATAGAAGGTGGCTCTAGCGGCAAACTGGCCAAGTGATGTGGCAGGGTCTATAGGAGTGGGAGAGGAACATGAGGTAGCCAGAGAAGGAACGGAGGAAACAACATACCAGAGACAATGATCCAGAGAATCAAGAAGAGAGCTCGACAAAAAACGATAGGGAGGTATATAAAGCCACAACCAGATTGGCTGGTCGCTTAAATGTGCGTGATCCTAGGTAGAGCAATGATTCTTTCTGTGTTTCCTCTAATACCCGAACTGGTTGAGCCAAAATATGTGCGTGATCCAATTTCCTTCCACTTTAATATGGTGTGTTAGTTTGTCATCTAAAATTTTCAAAATGTATCGGTACTTTATCCTAATCTTTGTATTTATCATAGTAATCATAAGTATGTTGTGTTTATTGTGTACTGAAAGTGGGAAAAGTAATGCTTCCTCTCTATGTTGTATCTAAACATATGACAATTGGTGTGACCTGGTCGTGCGCTTGATTTATGCGATTTATTGAAGTACAATCATTCCACACATATATCTTGATACTATTTTTTGTGATATCCTGCTGAAGTGGAACTAAACAATGTTTTGGTGTTATATGTATGGATCTGTATTTATGAATTCGTTGAAGTTTGTTATTGCATAAGATTTAATACCTAAATTATGATATTCGTGATCTTCAACAAGAGTTTTCAACTTGTCGTACTATAGTGACATGCTCTTATTCTCACCTGAATAGACTAACATCAAAATATTCTTCTTACTGTATGGGAGAGCATAACTAAATTATCATTTTTAAATGTCCCCTTTAACTATTTATATTAGGGTGACAATCACTAAATTGTTATTTTTGCATGTCCCTTTAATCGTGTATATTAGGGTTGCACTCGACGGCTGTAGATCACTGTATCCTGGAGAGGGTCACGCATTCCCTCTCCCTAGCCATAATACACTAGCAGAAGAGGAGATCAGAGAAGGGATGAGGAAGAGAAGCAAGATAGACTAAAATGATACAATACTTCAAGAGGACTGCATTAGAATGTCTATGAATCAATTTTTTTTGTCTAGGACGTTTATTTGATATCCCGTAGCAGGACTGCATTTGAATGTCTATGAATCAAAATGGTTTGTCCAAATGTTTATTTGATATCCCGTAGCAACGCGCGGGCATTCAACTAGTAGTCATGAAATGACTCCAGTTGTTGTTATTGAAAAGAACACACATGCAATGACACTGGTGGATCCATGTGTGGTCTCTAAAGATTACACACATGCAATAACTCTGGCTGCTGTTACTAAAAAGAGCACACATGCAATGACACTGGTGGATCCATAGGTGGATTGTGAAAAGAACACACATGCAATGACTCTGGTGGATCCATATGTGGTATGCGAAAAGAATAGTCATGAAATGACTCCAGTTGTTGTTAGTAAAAAGAACACACATGCAATGACAATGGTGGATCCATGTGTGGTCTCTGAAGAGAACACACATGCAATGACTTTGGCTGTTGTTAGTAAAAAGAGCACACATGCAATGACACCGGTGGATCCATAGGTGGATTATGGAAAGAACACACATGCAATGACTCTGGTTGTCGTTAGTAAAAAGAACACACATGCAATGACACTGGTGGATCCATGTGTGGTCTCTGAAGAGAACACACATGCAATGACTCTAACTATGGTTAATGAGAAGAACACATATTTCAATGACACTGGTGGATCCATATGTGGTATGTGAAAAGAACACACATGCAATGACTCCAGTTGTTTGAAGGAAATATGCCCTAGAGGCAATCATAGAGATGATTGTGTTTCATGTGTATCCATGAGTTTTTATAATATTCCTTGAATATCCATATACCAGGCAACTTGTATTGATTGGCAATTATGTGAATTGTTTGTGAAACTCTTTACTTGTATGGTTATCTAATAATTGTCCCTAGTCGGAGTTTATGTGAGGACACACGTGAATATTAGACTAGCACATCGATTGGTTGATGACTATGTTTCGCAAGTCATAGACATGGAGATGTCAAACCAAATGTGGACACATGTTATGAACATGGGGTTGGAATGACCCAACTTGAGACTAGCAATAATACTTGCAGCTCTCTCTACACATCGTAATGCTTTTGTCCTTAGACCTGAGATTGTCGCATGTACTTGAGATGTGGATCGACCTACTTTGGGGCTATCAAACACTACTCCGTAACTGGGTAGTTATAAAGGTAGCTTTCAGGTTTGTCCTGATACATGCTGCAAGGCATCGATCAATCAAGATGGGATTTGCCCCTCTCTACTTGAGAGAGATATCTCTGGGCCCCTCGAGTGATCGGATCCAGAAATGCATGGCCGTGCTACATATGGTTAAGAGTTAACCTAGTAAAGGGATTCCGAATCACAGTATCGAGAAAGAGAGGTCAGCTTGGAGCTAGACCAAATATCGTGAGGCAAAGGGAAAGACATGTACTCAACCTTGTGATGGTTCGTCCGAATGATCTTTATATGCATTTAGGAGTTGGCACGTCTTGCTAGAGGCCGCTACCAACTATTGACAGAGTAAGTGTACTCGTGTCATGTCTATACGTGTATGAACCTATAGGGTCACATACTTTAGGGGCTGGAAGCCTAATAAGGATTGGATCCAAATTAGACCAGGCTTAGGCTGCTAATGGGCTGCTAATATAGAAGCCCACCAGGGATGCCTATATAAGAGAGAGTGATGCGAGCTGAATAGGGTTGAGCATTCCACCCAGCCGCCACTCCTGTTTCGCCTGTGTTGCACTTGCAGACCTAGCAGTGGCGTGACGCTCCACTCCCGGACGTGGATACCTCGGAGGTGCTGCATCTGTAGCACTTGGTCGAGCCGCGCAAAGGGGAGCTGCTCGTGGGACGAGGGCAAGGAGGAGACGTAGAACATCTACACTGCCCCGACGTGCTTCATCGAGTTCCGCAACTGCGTGTCTAGTGGTAATCCCGTGATCTATGACCATAGTACTCTTGGTTGGCGTGGTAGAAAATTTTGATTTTACGCTAGTGTAGCCTACTCGTTCCCCTTCAGTGGTATCGGAGCCGATGCTGTTCAGTCATAGGTTCGGGTATTTTGCATATGGTGATATGTAGATTGATATGAATGATGTGATCATTTGTATGGCGGTGGTTCTGGATTGATCTATGATCTTACTTTCCGTGATCATGATTCTAAGGTCGTCGAACGACTTACCCCTACCGGTCGGTTTCCGCCATCGGGGTAGACAGTGACACATAAATCCTTTTGAATCACGCGAAGATCAATATGATTGATCAAATCGGGAATTAGATCTGAATCGACATACTATGATCAAAGGAGTTTGGTCGAATCGGAACTATGGTCGGTTTATGGTAAATTTGATTTGCCGATCAAAATCCTTAAAGAAAATTGTACAGATTTGATCTCTCATTTTTCACATGATACCGCGAGGGGCGCTGCCCCTTCGAACCCCGCAGGGGGAGACCCCCTAGACCCTCCTTAGTCGTAGCCCCTTTTGTATCACGTTAAGGTTCATAGGTGCTACGATTTCACATGATCCGGTAGAATGCGATTCTATGCACAACTTGTTTTTGCAGGATGTATGTGATCAGTATGGCCTAAAAATGTATGTGATGCATGTATGTATTTTTCATGACCTGCGTGTCGTGAGTAGGGCAACACGGCTGGAGCCATATGTGTTGTCAATTATTGTAATGGCCTGCGTGCCAACTTGTGATGATCCCAATACCATGTAATTTTGATTACTAGTTGTTAGGAGTAATAGCTTGTATTAGTTCTTGGAGAACTCATCACTTGGAGGATGGCTCGCATAGAGCGTGAAGATGGAGATCATCATGGTGGACAGGTTCTATGGCGATGGAGATCACCATGAGAAAAATGGGCCATACTGTATCACATCTATGTGAATGCTATTCTTACACGTTTTACTACTATACATGCTTAGATGATAGAAGTAGAACGATCCCTCACAAAGTTTAAGTTAAACCATGCTCTCCCAACCAAACCTTGCACCATTGTATGCCCTATACAATCGTTGGTGGGTCTATGAAATTAGGGTGCCGCGGTTTTCCTTGGCTGGATTGGTTTGTATCGGATACCTACATGCATAAGGGTTGGTGAGCTTAACAAGGTCATCTTAACAGTTAAGGACCTTGGGGCATAAAGGTTGGGCGCCTAGTTTTGACATAGAGATGTCACCCAACAACAAGAGTCATATGTGATATGATTAGCAAAGGTTGCTTACCGATTTACCTTGTCTTCTAGCAGTGATGCTAAAGCTCACTAATCGACTTGTTAATTGTGGATCTTGAATCACTTAGTATCAATAGAGGGATGTTGATTTAAGTGGGAGTATATGATATTAAATCGTTTAATATGTTTTACTCTTTCATGGTTACATGGCTTAGTATTTTGCATATTTTTTGTTGTAGATCAATGGCACCGAACAATTCATCACCTTTTGCTTTGCGTTCGATTCTTGAAAAGGATAAACTAAATGGAACAAACTATTCGGACTGGGTCCATAACCTGAGAACTGTTCTCAGGGCTGAGAAAAAGGAAACTGTTCTAGATACCCCAATCCCAGATGAACCTACTGATAATGCAACTGTTGCCCTTAAGAATGCCTACAAGAAAGCATGTGATGAATCTCTTGAGGTTAGTTGTCTTATGCTTGCATGCATGGAACCTAATCTTCAAAAGCAGTTTGAGGATCAGGAAGCGTACGATATGATCGTTGCGCTTAAGGACATGTTCCAGACTCAGGCTAGGACTGAGAGGTACAATGTCGCTAAGTCCTTTGTGGAACGCAAGATGGAAGGGAGCAGCTGTAGGCCCCCATGTGATCAAAATGGTTGGTTACCGTAAGACTTTGGAAAAGCTTGGTTTTCCATTAGGCCAAGAGTTGGCCACTGATTTCATTTTGGCATATCTTCCATCTAGCTATGGGCATTTCATTTCGAACTACCATATGCATGGGGTGGAGAGGGGCCTTAATGAATTATGTGGGATGCTGAAAATAGGAGAATGTGACATTAAGAAGTGTGCAGGGCATAGCCATGTGATGGCTGTGCAAAACAAGCCTAGCTTCAAGAAAAAGGGCACTTCTTGGCAGAAGAAGAAGGGCAAGGCTAAGGATACGATCCCTAAGTCAAACCCTGCTCCCAAGAAAAAGGCTGGACCTGCAGAAGACACTGAGTGTTTCTTTTGTCATGAATATGGCCACTGGAAGAGAAACTGCAGCAAGTACCAGGCTTCTTTGAAGAAGGGTGGAAGTAAGAGTACTTCCCACTGTGCACGCTTGTTGTAAATGTTGTGGACATTTTTCTCGCAGATTCTTATGTTAACTCTTGGGTATTTGATACCGGATCGGTTGCTCATATTTGCAATTTGATGCAGGGGCTAATAAGAACTAGAGAAGTGCAGAAAGGCGAAGTGGATTTTCGCATCGGAAATAAAGCAAGGGTTGCTGCATTGTTCGTCGGTGTCATGCAACTTTACCTTCCGTCAGGATTTATTATGGAGTTAAATAATTGTTATTACATTCCTAGTATGGGTCGAAACATTTTATCACCTTCATGCTTGATGAGGGATGGTTATTCATTCGCGAGTACACACAATGGTTGTGTAATCTCTAAGAATGCTATGTTTGTGGCTGATGCTCCCATTGTGAATGGGTTATTTATTTTAAATCTTGATAATGCATGTGTTTACAATGTTAGTGTTAAAAGGCTTCGGCCAAATGATTTGAGTCCTACCTATTTATGGCATTGTCATTTGGGGCATATAAGTGAAAAGCGCATGAAGAAGCTCCACGGTGATGGTCTTCTAACTTCGTTTGATTTTGAATCACACGAGACATGTCAAGCTTGTTTACTTGGAAAGATGACCAAGACGCCTTTTACGGGGTTTCCCGAGAGAGCAACAGACTTGTTGGAACTCATACATACTGATGTATGTGGACCAATGAGCATGACAACCAGAGGAGGATATCACTACTTCATTACTTTCACTGATGATTTCAGTAGATATGGCTATGTCTACTTGATGAAGCATAAGTCTGAAACTGTTGAAAAGTTCAAAGAGTTTCAGAATGAGGTAGAGAATCAACGTGGCAAGAAAATAAAGGCCTTGCGATCTGATCGCGAAGGTGAATATTTGAGTCACGAGTTTAGCAATCATCTTAAGAGTTGCGGAATTGTTGCATAGCTCACGCCACCCGGAACGCCTCAAAGAAACAGGGTCTATGAACGGCGTAATCGAACTTTGTTGGACATGGTTCGATCGATGATGAGCCAGTCGGATTTACCATTATCATTTTGGGGTTACGCGCTAGAAACAACAGCTTTTACACTAGACAGGGTACCGTCTAAATCCGTAGTTAAGACACCATATGAGATGTGGACTGGAAAGAATCCCAGTTTGTCTTTTCTAAAGATTTGGGGTTGTGATGCATTTGTCAAGCGACTTCAGTCGGACAAGCTAACACCCAAATCGGATAAGTGCATTTTTGTGGGATACCCAAGGGAAACCTTAGGGTATTACTTCTACAACCGAGAAGAGCGCAAAGTGTTTGTCGCTAGTAGCGGTGTTTTCCTAGAGAAAGAGTTTCTCACAAAGGGAACGAGTGGAAGGTCGGTGCGACTTGAAGAAGTTCAAGATGAGCCAGTCGGGGATGCTTCTACGAGTGATGCTATTGTAGCAGAACAAGTTGAGGAACCCGTGGCAATAGAAGCACCACATCCACGGTTGTCGGCAAGGTCGGCAAGCGAGAGTTATTATTGTTAGACAATGATGAGCCTGCGACCTATGCAGAAGCGATGGTGGACCCAGACTCTGAGAAATGGCTGATTGCCATGAGATCCGAGATAGAGTCCATGGGAGACAATCAAGTTTGGAACTTGGTTAACCTGCCTGATGGTTTTAAAGCCATCGAGTGCAAGTGGGTCTATAAGAAGAAGATTGATATGGATGGAAATGTTCACATCCATAAAGCTCGACTTGTTGCAAAAGGTTTTCGACAAGTTCAAGGAGTTGACTATGACGAGACTTTCTCTCCCGTAGCGATGCTTAAATCTATACGGATCATTCTAGCCATTGCTGCATATTTCGATTATGAGATATGGCAGATGGACGTCAAGACGACTTTCTTAAATGGAATCCTTACTAAGGACGTGTATATGATGCAGCCCGAAGGTTTTGTCGATCCAAACAATGCTGGAAAGGTATGCAAACTTCAAAAGTCTATTTATGGGCTGAAGTAAGCATCTCGGAGTTGGAACATTCGATATGATGAAGTTGTAAAGGAGTTTGGCTTCATAAAAAATGAACAAGAACCTTGTGTGTATAAGAAAGAAAATGGGAAATCGCTTGTATTTCTAATCTTATATGTAGATGACATATTACTGATTGGAAATGACATTCGTATGCTCGAGTCTATTAAGACCTCATTGAAAAATAGTTTTTCTATGAAGGACTTAGGAGAAGCGGCATATATTCTGGGTATCAAGATCTATAGAGATAGATCAAGGAGGCTAATTGGATTAAGCCAGAGTACATACATTGACAAAGTGTTGAAGCGGTTCAGCATGGAAGAGGCTAAGAAGGGGTTCTTGCCCATGTCTCATGGCATTAAACTTAGCAAGACTCAGTGTCCTTCGACCACTGATGAGCGAGAGCGCATGAGTAGGGTTCCATATGCTTCGGCTATTGGATCCATCATGTATGCAATGACATGTACTCACCCAGATGTTTCCTATGCTCTAAGTGTTACGAGCAGATACCAGGCTGATCCAGGTGAGAGTCACTGGACAGCGGTAAAGAATATCCTTAAGTACTTGAGAAGGACTAAGGATATGTTCCTAGTTTATGGAGGTGAGGTTGAACTCAGTGTAAAGGGTTACACAGATGCGAGTTACCTTAACGACTCAGATGACTCGAAATCGCAATCAGGTTATGTGTTTGTCATGAATGGTGGTGCTGTGAGCTGGAAAAGTTCCAAGCAAGATACAGTGGCCTCCTCTTCAACAGAAGCTGAATATATTGCTGCCTTGGACGCTGCAAAGGAAGCTATTTGGATTAGGAATTTCCTGATCGCTCTTGGTGTGGTTCAGGGCTCATCCAATCCCTTGGACGTTTATTGTGACAACAATGGTGCTAGTTCACAAGCCAAGGAACCTAGACAGCACCAGAAGAACAAACATATTCGCATGCGCTACCATCTAATTCGTGAGTTCATTGATGATGGTAGTGTCATGTTATGCAAAATACATACGGACTCAAATGTTGCTGATCCCTTGACTAAGCCACTCCCGCAGCCTGTGCATGAAGCGCACACAAGAGCAATAGGTATTAGATACTATCTAGATTGACTCTAGTGCAAGTGGGAGACTGAAGGAAATATGCCCTAGAGGCAATCGTAGAGATGATTGTATTTCATGTGTATCCATGAGTTTTTATAATGTTCCTTGAATATCCATATACCAGGCAACTTGTGTTGATTGGCAATTATGTGAATTGTTTGTGAAACTCTTTACTTGTATGGTTATCTAATAATTGTCCCTAGTCGGAGTTCATGTGATGACACGTGAATATTAGACTAGCACATATGTTTCGCAAGTCATAGACATGGAGATGTCAAACCAATGATGTGGACACATGTTATGAACATGGGGTTGGAATGACCCAACTTGAGACTAGCAATAATACTTGCAGCTCTCTCTACACATCGTGTACGTTTTGTCCTTAGACCTGAGATTGTCGCATGTACTTGAGATGTGGATCGACCTACTTTGGGGCTATCAAACACTATTCAGAATCGGGTAGTTATAAAGGTAGCTTTCGGGTTTGTCCTGATACATGCTGCAAGGCATCGGTCAATCAAGATGGGATTTGCCCCTCTCTACTTGAGAGAGATATCTCTGGGCCCCTCGAGTGATCGGATCCAGAAATGCATGGTCGTGCTACATATGGTTAAGATTTAACCTAGTAAAGGGATTCCGAATCACAGTATTGAGAAAGATAGGTCAGCTTGGAGCTAGACCAAATATCGTGAGGCAAAGGGAAAGACATGTACTCAACCTTGTGATGGTTCGTCCGAATGATCATTATATGCGTTTAGGAGTTGGCACGTCTTGCTAGAGGCCGCTACCAACTATTGACAGAGTAAGTGTACTCGTGTCATGTCTATACGTGTATGAACCTATAGGGTCACACACTTTAGGGGCTGGAAGCCTAATAAGGATTGGATCCGAATTAGACCAGGCTTAGGCTGCTAATGTAGAAGCCCACCAGGGATGCCTATATAAGAGAAAGTGAGGCGAGCTGAATAGGGTTGAGCATTCCACCCAGCCACCACTCCTCTTTCGCCTGTGTTACACTTGTAGACCTAGCAGTCTGGTGTGTGACGACTTCCACTCCGGACGTGTGGATACCTCGGAGGTGCTGCATCTGTAGCACTTGGTCGAGCCGCGCAAAGGGGAGCTGCTCATGGGACGAGGGCAAGGAGGAGACGTAGAACATCTACACTGCCCCGACGTGCTTCATCGAGTTCCGCAACTGCGCGTCTAGTGGTAATCCCGTGATCTATGACCATAGTACTCTTGGTTGGCGCGGTAGAAAATTTTGATTTTACGCTAGTGTAGCCTACCCATTCCCCTTCATTGTTTTCTTCCGAATAAAATGTCTGTTTGTTTTGGGAAAGTTAGTTAGTAAAGCTCTCACGAACTTGATGGCACACTTTATTTCCATGCACTTAATAAACCTGAACCATTGCGTCCTTCTTTGTTGCGTATATGCTTGCACTTTATAAGTTGAAGTTAGCAGAACCATATATCATGGGGAACGCTTTCAACATTGCACTGGTACTTAGTACCTCGTTGATATCATGATTCTTTTGCTTATGGATCCCGACGGTGTGAAATAAAAGTGGAACTTATAAGATCATGGAGTTTGTATATGTGTTAGGGAAACGCCTGAGCCGCTAGCCTAAGCCATGCCTAATCATGGTGGAAACGTGCAACATAACCATAATGAGCATTCTATGAAGCCTCCCCAATAAAAATTTATGCACATAGTAAATAAAAAGATCGCTGAGATGCTCATTGTCTGCTCGCCTTGTCATTTTGATTATGGGATAGCTCCTGTATCATGTGCAAGGGGTACCCTGTTGGCGGTTCTCTATGATACGTATATAGTTACAATGACAAGAGATTACTTGTGACTAAAGTTGAGTAGCATGAGGATCGGTCTTCGTAAGTAAGGGGCATGAGACTTCGATTTATAACTTGTCAAGCATATCCTCTTAGTTGTGTCACTTTAACCTTAACCATTTAAAGATGCTTATGATAGGGGCAATGAGATCTCAAAGCTAACGAGTACCATACTTTCAACATTTGGAAACTTTTCAAACTTTTCAACACCTTTTTCGTTTTCCTTGTTGAGTCTCCACATATTTTATGAGCACCTTCTTGAGAGCATAGTTGTCATTCTTAGTGTAATGTGCTTGCCTCAAAACTTGATTATTTGTGTTATGACTTTGATGCTTGTATCTTTAACATCTTTACTTCTAGTCTTCACCTGAACTTCAGAGGTGCCTTGGCATTCATAATCAAAGGCAAGCGAGATAGCACTCTATCATACCTTGTTATGAGCATTGTAATGTTGCTTATGTTTATGTTTCTTGCTACTTATTATTTTTTAGTTGGAATCTCTTCATAGCTTGCATTGCCTATTAAGTGAACTTAGTTGCATACACTTTATTATGAATTGTCTAAGTAGTTGATCACATGCTGAGAATATATACATCTTATGAAGCAAATGTGTTTGTGAAAGTTCTTTTATCGCACTCAGTTTTCAACTGAATTGCTTGAGGACAAGCAATAAGCTAAGCTTGGGGGGAGTTGATACGTCCAAAACGTATCTGATACATTGCAAATGTATCTATAATTTTTGATGTTCCATGCTTGGTTTTATTCACTTTCTTGTGTTTTGTCCACACTTTGGAGTACTTTTCATATGATTTCTTGGACTAACCTATTAACAAGAGCCACAATGCCAGCTGCCTGTTTTCTGCTATTTTTGGTTCCAGGAAAATCAGAAAATGAATATTCTCGGAATTGGACAGGACAAAAGCCAAAGTGCCTATTTTTCTGGAAGACTCACGGAGCCAGAATACGAGACGGAGGAGGGCCAGGGGCTGGCCACACCACCCCCAGGCATGGGCTAGGCCTGGCCGCGCCAGGGCATGGTGTGGGCCCCCAGGCACCCCCTCGGTCTCCCTCTTCGCCTATAAGAAGCCTTCTGACCTAAAAACTCTGGGGGGTTCGACGTTTTTCCAGAAGGAGTTCCGCTCCGCCGCCACCACCAGATTCCATGAAACAGCACCAGAAACTCCGTTCACGGCACCTGCGGGGAATTGGAGGAGATCATCGCCATCATCATCACCATCACTTCTCCATCGACCATCCATGTTTCTCCCATCTATGAGTGAGTAATCCCCCGCTGTAGGCTATGGGGATGGTAGGGATTGGATGAGATCGTTCATGTAATGGCATCAGATTATTAGAGCATGGTGCCTAGTATCTTTTATTAGTGCTTTATGACTTTGTTGTGACTTGTTGTGCTTAATGCTTGTCACTAGGGCCCGAGTGCCATGATTTCAGATCTGAACATGTTATTGATTCATTATGATAGTATTATTTATGGTCTTATCTGCAAGTTGTATACACACGTTGTTGTCCGGAACCAAAGGCCCTGAAGTGACAGAAATCGGGATAACCGGAGGGAATGGCTTTGATGTGAGGATCACATGTGTTCACGGAGTGTTAATGCTTTGCTCCGGTGCTATATTAAAAGGATCACCTTAATTGCCAGTAGTTCCCTTGAGGCCCCGCTGCAAACGGCCTGGCAGGACAAAAGATGTTGTGCAAGTTCTCATTGCGAGCACGTATGACTATATATGGGGCACATGCCTAGGATTATCTAGTAATTGGATGCTTTATCTTATTTATCTGCAATTGTCCTATGTTCTGATTGATATGTGAATTGTCTTGTCTATGCAACGCCCGTCCAACCATCCCTATGCCTACCGCACTCGAATCCTACTATTTACTGCTATTGTTACTGCTGTCTTTGCTTTACTACTGCTGCTACTTTACTATTGCTACGACAAAACTGTTGCTACTGATAAACTGCTGTGAGCAAGATTGTTTTCAGGTGCAGCTCAATTGACAACTCAGTTGTTAAGGATTATAAATATTCTTTGGCTCCCCTTGTGTCGAATCAATAAATTGGGTTTCACTTCCCTCGAAAATATTGCGATACACCCCCTATACTTGTGGGTCATCAGCGGCACGCAAGATTCTTCGTCAGGTGCATCGCGTCAATTGCAGAGCTGACCTCTAGGACTTTCCAATAGGGTAGCTCCCAAAATATAGATTTCTTTTTCCACATGGGTGTGTGTCCGACATCGTCCTTCGGAACAGATTGTCTACCAGGATCCTTTCCAAAGATTACTTTTAAATCCTTCACCATATCAAATACATCATCACTAGTACGGCGGATAGGCTTACACCGACTGTATGCCTCACCATTGAAATGCTTACCTTTCTTTCTTAGGGTGTGCGTGGGCGTAAGAAAATGACGATTCCCCGGGTACATATTCTTCTTACATTTATCCAAATATATACTTTTAGTCTCGTTTAAACAGTGTGTGCATGCATTGTATCCCTTGTTTGTCTGTCCTGAAATGTTACTAAGAGCAGGCCAATCATTGATTGTTGTGAACAACAACGCTCGTAGGTCAAATTCCTCCTGCTTGTTCTCATCCCACACACGTACACCTTGTCCGTGCCACAACTGTAAGAGTTCTTCAACTAATGGACTTAGGTACACATCAATGTCGTTACCGGGTTGCTCTCGGGCCTTGGATGAGCACTGGCATCATAATGAACTTCCGCTTCATGCACAACCAAGGAGGAAGGTTTTAGATACACAGAGTCACAGGCCAGGTGCTATGACTGCATCTCTGCTCCCCAAAAGGATTCATGCCATCTGTACTTAGACCAAACCATAAGTTCCTCGCATCACCTGCAAAGTTCGGAAACTCTCTCTTGATTTTTCTCCACTACAACCCATCAGCGGGGTGTCAACATCTCGTCTTTCTTACGGTCTTCCATGTGCCATCACAACAACTTGGCATGCTCTTTGTTCCTGAACAAACGTTTCAACCGTGGTATTATAGGAGCATACCACATCACCTTGGCAGGAACCCTCTTCATGAGGCGCTCGCCCTCAACATCACCAGGGTCATCTTGTCTTATCTTATACCGCAATGCAGTGCATACTGGGCATGCATCTAAATTCTCGTACTCCTCGCCGCGGTAGAGGATGCAGTCATTAATGCATGCATGTATCTTCTGCACCTCTAATCCTAGAGAGCAGACAACCTTCTTTGCTTCGTAGGTACTGGCCGGCAGTTCGTTATCCTTTGGAAGTAACTTATTCATTATTTTCAGCAACTTTTCAAATTATTTATTAGTCACACCGTTCTCTGCCTTCCATTGCAACAATTTCAGTGTGCTACCCAGTTTTTTGTGCCCATCTTCACAATTTGGGTACAACAATTTGTTGTGATCCTCTAACATCTTCTTGAACTTCAACCTCTCCCTTTTAGTTACGCATTCTTCTTGGGCATCAGCAATGGCCCGACTAAGATCATCATCGGGCAGATCTGATGTCTGTTCTTCATCTTTTTCTTCATCAATGTCTTCCATTGTAGTACCATCGTATTCAGGAGACATAGTAGGGTAGTCGTTATCATTCTCTTCTTCTTCGTTGTCTTCCATCATAACCCCTCTTTCTCCGTGCCTGGTCCAACAATTATAGCCGGTCATGAAACCGGACCGAAACAGGTGGCTGTGAAGGACTCTTGAGGAAGAGTATTCCTTATGATTCTGACAGACACCACATGGAAAATACATAAAACCATTCCGCTTGTTTGCCTCGGCCACAAGGAGAAAAGAATGCACGCCTTTAATGAACTCGCTAGAGAGTCGGTCAGCGTACATCTATTGCCGACTCATCTGCATTATATAATTAATTAAGTACATCAAACATAATCATAATTAATTAGTACTAATCTAAAAACAAAATTAAAGCCAGCAACCAGGACTAAAGATATGATGAACCTTTAGTCCCGGTTGGAGGCACCAACCGGGACTAAATGTGGATGTGGAGACAACATATCGACACTATGTCCTCAGTGGGCAGCACTAATCCAGTAAATTAAATGACGACACTATTTTGGGTGGGTGGAAGCACTATGCCAGGGGTGAATGTGTCGACATTATGTCATCGGTGCCCGGCACTATGTTGTGCTACTTAATCTATAAATAGGTATGCATTCTTGTGAAGAACTGCAAGATGGTGTGCGAGACCAGGGACACCACTACGGCCTTCTCGAAGATGTCTGAGGAGGACCTCGTCCTCAGACATCTTCGAGGACCTCGCCGTAGAGGCACTCTCGAATATGTGAAATTAGTTAGCTCCACCAACATACTGATCTAGCTAGAGAAGATATAAACTGAAAGATGGTGTGCGAGAGCAGGGACACCACTACTGCAGAGCTTCTCGAAGATGTCTTAGGATCCCGTCCTCAGACATCTTCGAGGAGCTCGCCATAGAGGCACTCCCTAATATGTGAATTGTTTTAGTTACTCGGCGTATTAATCTATAGCTAGAGAAGTTATTAACTCCAAGATGGTGCGAGAGGGACACCACTACGGCGGATCTTCTCTCGAAGATGTCTTAGGATGCTATCCTCAGACATCTTCGAGGAGCTCGTCATAGAGGAGCTTCTCGAAGATGTACTGTGATGTCTTCTTATCAAGCTTTTATGAATTAACCCAATCTTTGTTATAATTTTTTCAGTTTGTTAAACGCGGGTAGACGAAGAAGGATATTTTGCCCAGCTAGTTAGAATGATGAACTCATGCATGTGTGTGCTTCTAAAATCAAATTTTGAGACTATGTGCCAAAACAAGATATATATAGATAGAATCCACATATTGTGATATTTACCTTAGAGTTCCTTACATTAATACAAGATAGATAGAATCTAAACATCGATCTCATGTTATCATTACAAAAATTACTACCAAACTAAATCCACAAATCCATCTACAAGATAGAGCATGAAATGAGCTAATATAGCAATGAGAGTTCAAAGGATGAAATTGCTCACATTTTAGAACCTTTGGATAGATGGGGCACCACAAAATATAGACAAATCTTGAGAAAAAATTGGGCATGAACTCGAGCTTGAAGCAAGAAACAGAGAGAGGAGCCACCAACTTGAAATGGTGGCTCGGGCAGGTGAGGTAAGAAGATATAGCTAGACCTTTAGTCTCGGTTCGTGTCTAGAACCGGGACTAAAGGTACACCTTTAGCCCCGGGTTGTATAACAAACCGGGACTAAAGGGTCTGGCGCCCGACTCAGCCTGCTTGAAACCTTTTAGTCCCGGTTTGTTACACGACCGGGACTAAAGGTCCCGTTCGAACCGGGGCTAGTGCCTGCCACCCCCTGGGGCCAGATCTAGCCGTTAGGACCGGAGCATTAGTTTCGGTTTGTAGCAAAATCGGGGCTAATACCCCTAGACCAAAGGTCCGTTTTCTACTAGTGTTTAATTATAACTCTCCAACAATATAAATAAAACATCTAAATTTATGATAGGTTTTCCCTAGATCATGTGTGTGTGCGTGTTGATCCTTGTGCGGGTGTTCATAGAGACCTTAGCTCATTGTCACTTAACGTTGATGCGTATGTGACAACGCCTATCGCCGGTGTGCCGCCGCTATATAATATTAATCTTCTCACACATGTACATATATGTACTATGTGTAATTAGCAGTTTAACACTTTTTTCGAACAAAAATGTATAGCATAACACATAGAAAAGATAGATACATTTTTCTACGTGCATGGAGCTAAGGATAGATAACACATGTCACACGTCATACATTATTTAGCTGATATTTTTCTTTGGAGACGAGAGAGAAGATCGAGTAAAAAAGAAACCCCACCGTGTGTGGTAGGTCTAGACGAGGAGGCAGCTTGTTAAACAAAATGAGCAAGTATAGGGATGTGGGGGGTGGGGTGGGGCGTGCATGCTCGCAAGCATAAAACATAGCCTTGATCAGAACGGAGCTATGGCCGTGCATCACATACGTACACATGTTTCTTTATTTCTTTTCTTGTAATATCCAGGAGAAACATATGTGTTTCTTTATTTCTTTTCTTGTAATACTCAGGAGGAACAGATGTGATTCATGCATGATGGATGTTATAAATAGATTTCTTGATTTCTTTAATAAATTTAGACATATTATTTATATTATTTGGATTATATAATTGAAGTTATAAATTTCCAAAATTTCCATTACTAATAGAAGCATTCTTTCTTCATATTTTAGTTATTTGAAATAGTGAATCAAAATTATATTAAAATATTAAAACATTTCTGGGCACTTTTCATATTAATTTTTTTTTTATTTAAATTTGTATTCAAAAGTTGATGTTTTGAAAATAAATAGGACGTTTTCTAAAAAACTAATTTGCTAACAAAACTCGAGGACCTGCTTGCAAAACTACAGACGGCGCGCTATCTCGCACTGCCACATCACCCTGATGGGTGGATCCAAATAGAAATCGTGCCAATTCTGTTTAAAATAAGTTTTAGTGTACATTGTAAAAGATCTGCAGAAAAGTGATCACTATTTGCCGCGAGAATGTAAAGTGGTGGTTTTTTAAAATTTAATCACAAAATTGGCGATTTTATGTTATCAACGGACGTGACGATTATCCACGCTGTAAGGTGGTAGAGCCCGCTCTCCATTAACGGCCGTTAACTGTCGTGTCGAGAGCCGTCTGTTAGTGGGCTTGACCGGTCAAAAGTGGTGTCAATTCGAGTTTTGTGCTGAATTGGTGTCTTTTAAGACAACAAATGATTCCGGTGGTAGATTTGGTATGAAAAACGTAAAGTAGTATCGGTCGGTAAATTTAGCTATGATTATGGTGGTTTATGCTATTAACAGAACATAAGGTCTCCCCAAGTAACAAGACCCTTCAGGACTTCATTTTTCTCTACTATCTAAAAAAAGACGAAGTGTTCCGTCTTCTGCCAAACCCATCATGTATTTTAGTATCTCTTAGCCATATTATGTTGTGCAATCTTTTTATAATTGAGATGATTTCTGCTGGTGCCACAACTATTTTTGAATGTACAGTCTGATCACCATATTCTTCATAGTATAAGCATGTTACTTCTATTTGTAACAATAAACTCCTATATGTTCATATAATTTGACTGTCTTCAAAATAGCATTAGATTTTAGGAATCTTGATTTTATTGGGAAACAAAATAGCTCATGTGTTATAGCTACACCATATGCTTACGGTTCAAGTTCATGACATACATCATCGATTATATATTGCACAAGTATCCCTTAAGTCGACAATGCTCATGTAGCTCAATTGATTGTTGTTCTGCATCAACAACCTCACATAGTCTACCTTGTTGGTGGCCGTTGTTTTGTTTAAGTTTCTCTGACCAAGTCTCAAGCTCAGTGCCTTGATAGACATATATGTGTATTTCACTATTTTTTCATAGCCTTTCTCTCGATTTTGAATTTCCACCCGCAATGTGCTAAGGTGCGTGCAGAATTCCGACGTTTACATAGTGTACTGATAAAACCTTTGTTCATGCAGTCTGGAACTCATCAATTGAAGGATGAAGTGCAGAGATAAGTCTCATCTCTCTGGTTGGTGTAGTTGGCTCGGTTGTGTATAAAGAATAATATTAGGGAGTGGAATGCTGAAGTAGTTGTGTATCCAACCATAATCTAGATGCTTATATTACAAATTTGCGTTAATTCGTCATGATATTAATATTGTTGCATTGGTTTTTAGTTTTTTCCTAATTTTAGTGATAACTATCATATGTGTCATGTGGTAACATGGAATTTTACTTTTCAAAAATAGATTTAATTCTTAATTTGTCCATTGTTTTTCAAGTGCAATGATGACACTCTTGTAGTGGGTGACTACGAAGTACATTTGATTGAGATGACTAAACGAAACACGATAGGAGCTCAATGGTTAAAGAGTCAATTTCGCGAGTCCGGTGGGGAAGGACAATGGATCACAAAAGAAATTATAGGATCATGATATGTAGTTTGAGTAACCTAAATGGATCGTGTTATTGCTTGGAACTTATAATATTCGTGTGCATGCATTATCGTTGCATGTGAAAAGAATTTTCCGGAGCCCGTAGCAACGTACGGGCATTTTAACTAGTAATGTAAAAAAGAAAATGACTTCCTTTTTCCTTCCATCCTGCTTTATAAATAAAACATAACGGTCAAACCATTACATGGTGGTGAGGATAATCTCTTGCAAAGCAGATCAAACATAAACTAAAAGAAAAACACGAAAAAACAAAACTTGCCACCAAAAACATAGAAATGAGAACGAGTGGAACTGGAGCTCCGTGACGACACCCTCAAGAGGGTAACAACGCAATGCACCGCTGCCATCGAGACCACAAAGGTCAAGGGTTTTTATCCGGAGCCGTAGGAAGAGGAGGATAACCACAATGATGCCACCAAGTGGGTTACGACACCTGCAGGCATTGCGATCGTTAGCGCCAAGACATAGAGCTTTCGCCCGAAAAATCGTCACACCGATCTGGGAGCTGCCAAAGCTGAAGCGCCACCAACACTAGGATCCCCCAATACTCTCCACGCCATCGACACTGCCGAATAGATAGACCACCACCGCCACCACGTCGCTCGCAGTAGAGCTGTCCGAGCATCCCATCTTCTGGGGCCGCGGCCCCGGCATCCACAAACTCGAACTCGAGCCCATGATCTGACCAACATCACACTACAAAGCTGGCGGATTGGACTAGGTAGGTCAACACCATAGACTTCAGCTACTAGGCCACATGGCATCCTAGTGGAGGGGAACTGCCCGACACCACCCAAGGTGATCGCCATCCGGACGCAACAACAAAGCTAATTAGGTCCGAACCAGGCCAATTAGCCCCGCTGACGCGCTGCTATGCCCCGGTCGCCACTGCCGTCCACCTACAGCCCGGTGCCGAACCGTCCCTCGTCACCACCAACCAAACCCGCCGCAATTCTCCTCTAATCGCCTCCATGAGCTATGCCATTGGCACCTCACTCCACGGAAGTCGACATCCGTCCGACACCGTAAAAGAGCACCCCAACATGCCACCGCCACCACGCCGCCGCCGGTCAAGCCCAACACTTAGCGCAGCCGCTCCGTCCAGGACCACCGCCTCGACAACCAAGCCACTTCATAAAAACAACGCCCTCTAGAACAACAAACCAGCGCATTGAGGCAAGGTTCCTGCCAAATCCAGGCCCACCTAGCCCAGATCTAGCTCACCCGCACACAGGTGCCCAGAGAGCACCGAGGCATCCCTCACCAAAGTCGGTAGCTCCCCAGGTGGCTTGCCTCATCGCCGCCCGTTCCAGACCACCACATGCCCGCTAGGCCCATGGCAGGTCTAGATGGAGGCCTGAATCGGCGCCTCCCTGCAGAATCTCCCATCACCGGCGTACCCCGCCACCAAGCGACATCGTTGCGCCGTTCAAAGACCACAATGTCGCCAGGGAGCGCTGCCGCGTCGCCGTCCGAAGGCCCTGAACACCAATTTTGCACCGTCGCCAGCCACAACCGCGAGGCCGCCCTAGCGTGCGAGGAAAGCAGATCCTGCCGCCGCCGGCAGGGGGAAGGAGGAAGAACGGTCGGGTTAGGGTTGTGCCCATGTGTCGCCCGCAGGGCAAGCACAGGAGCTCGGGGTTGTCTTTTTTTGGTAACCATACTTCTCGGACTTCTTCTTTTTTGGAGGGGTTTGTTTTATTTTTCTGATTTCATATGGAAATCCCCTCCTGATATTACGCCACGAGGGGTGTTTTGACGGGTGTAGATGAATATATTGCAAGATTTAGGGGTGCGCCTTGGCGCACGGCCCGTGAGTCTTATACCAGTTTCATAGATTTTAGTACGCGTCTTGGCATGAAGGCTGTGTCTTGCACCATAAATCGACTGATAACCGTCTTGCAAAACAAATCACTGATAGCATTCAGAAAATAAGAGAGGTAGAGATAGTTAGTTTCTTCCCTCATGTACGTACAGAGCCAACACTAAAGTTAGTGCGTGGCAGTTTATATTCATTTATCGTTCAGTTGTTGCGGAGACATTCATCATATTATCGCTTCTTCTCAAGTCTAGAATAGTTGGTCTTCAGCACCTTCCTCTAGAGCACGCTTCCATCTACTCAATTGCTTGGATCACTGGCTTCAGGCACACTTGCAAGTGGATGACTAGTGAAAGACATATATCCAAAACTCACAAACACTCTCCATGCATGTATGTATGTATGTATGTATGATACTATAAGCATCAACCATAGTTCAATAATATATGTTAAAGCTTAACCAAGATGGCAACAAAATACAGGCAAACCACATTCGAGATGGAACACTCATTGTGCTGATCATTTTGTAGTCTAAAATGGCAGATCTCATGTGTTTTAGAAGGTGATGATTTGGACAAACAATGATCCTCACATACTGAACTAACAAATAGGGATAGTCTTAGTAGGAGTACGTTGCTACCAGTCTTTACTTATACAAATAACTAGAAGAATATCCCGCGCGTCGCAGCAGAAATCTCTTTAATAAATCTGAATAAATAGATATAAAATGAGTAAAATATGAAGTTCTCTAAAAGAATATGCCAAATTGGTCACAATAGTCAAGAGGCTAAATTTAATTGACATATTTTTTTTATTTGATGAATAAAAATTGGTAGCATGGATAATTATATTTGATGACATGGATAGTTTGCATGTACCATAAATGAATGCTAATGAGATGACATGGCCAATTGATTGGCTAAAATAGAGGGTGGTGTGGATAGCTTGCATGTTGAGATAGACTATCATAATTACTAGTTAGTGGGATTTTGCTTTATAAGAAAACTAGAAGGATACCCCGTGCGTTGCGGCAGGAATCTCCTTAAATACTTTATTGTGTAAATGAAATGGTATTAGACACATGAAACATGTACTTTTGTTCATTAATATGCAAGAAATATTCTAAGCATATAGTACTAAGTAACATTTTTAGTGCCAGAGTTCTTACTTATTTTCCTTGCGGAGTTAGACAAATCAACCAAGGAAAATGCATTATAGATAGAGAATTATTTCTGTGTAAGATATAGCATATATGAGCATACCAAATCGATATGGACAATAGTTTTTCTCGATGCCAAGCTACTCCACAGCGAATGCAGTTAAGGAAATACTTGTAACATTCACCGGAAAGCGAAGGGATAATAATGATAAAATTTGTGCATCTGTTCAAAGCATAGCAATGCATATAAGGTAATTTTGGCATTGCTACTACAGTTAGCGAAAATCAGTAGGAACCAATAAAATTTAAGACGTTTATAAGAGTATTACCTCACTTTAATAGTTATCTGTTGTAATAGTAACAATCCTCTTGGATAAAAAAACTGATCTTTGGTATTCGTCAACGCATTGTTAGGGCCAGAAACACCACCCGATGGACACTTCATTGTCTTCTAGTGAGCAGTACTATAGTAAAATATGTATAATATTATCGACCGAGAATGGTGCGGAATAACAGAATTGAATATAAATTAAGGCTACCATGTTGCATTGCTAATTGGAACAGCAAGATTAAACATGTGTATTTGACTCTTGAAAGTAGGGCACCCATGCAACTGCACCGATGACTTTTTCTCTAGAAGAGACGCCAACAGCCCACCCACGTAGCCAAGGCCAAGCAACCTGCGGTGGAGAGATTAATCGAGGTGTGCGTTGCCACACCAAGATGACATGGCAGGCGACCCACGCTGTAAGGAACTGATGGATTCGGCGGCACTGAGGTAGCATGAGGAGGTGAGGGGAGGGGGGAACATGGTGATAACGATCCCTGAATTTTTATGCTTAATACAAAGGAACAGGTATGTATATAGGCAATAATCTACGGAGCAGATGAAATCAGAATATTTACAGCTAAAGAGAAGCAAATGATACCTGAAATTTTTGGATTTGTTATTAAATACGGAATGTACTTCTTCAATCAAACCAGACTTATTTACAAGAAACGTTAAGTTGCATGCAGAGGTCACATCAATTTTGAGCAGGTACCGTTGGAGATGCCGGCAGCCACGGCCGAACGACCGGTCGTGGGAGATGCATATCAATCAGACTTCTGCATCCACGACGAACTTCCCCAAGGACACCAAGACCAGGACGGTTGAGAATGGCCCGAGAATAAGAGGAATAGTCAGAGATGCTTGATGAAGACTGGTTCCGGTTCATGGCTGGCCGGGATCCAACAACGCCGTCTTGAATCGGGAGAGTAGTGGCCCGGTAGTCATGCCTCGCTAGCTGGTACATGGGCATGCAGCAGTCTAGCGCGATGCAGTCCGCCGCTGCCATGCACAACTGCCTATATGTCATGTGTCGAAGTGGCCACCAGAGCCGTCGGACGCCCCTCCTAGTTCTGTCGCGATTGAAGCGGGTGAAGGCGCTGACGGCCGGATCGCACGGAACAGGGAGGCGTCGCCGGTAGTGGTCTCTCTCTTGATGGCCACGGATGTTTAAGTTGGAGGAGGAAGCATGTGTGATTTTGCTTTGCGTTGATGGCGAGGAGAGGACGGGCGACACCAGTGGGATCTTAAAAAAGAGTCGTGCGGTTACTCTGAAGAAGAGGAGCTTGTTAGAATTCCAAAGAACATGACTGTTCGCTTGCTCGCACCGATGGGTCTTAGGAAGAGGGCAGATGGCCAGAGGGGGTGCAGACTTTCTCTGTTACGGGACAGAGACACGGCATATCTATGGGACGGACTTGGTTTAGGTCGAGCACTGATTAGTGGACGGTGAGATGCTTCAAATCTAACGGCTGAGAACAGAAGACGACGTGGCTAGACTGCATGTTGAGATAGACAAAATTTAATGACTTTTAGTGGGGGTCTGTTTTATAAGAAGATATAGATATAGATATGACGTGTGGCCTCTCTACTGGATAACCACATGAAAAAGACATCAATGGTATGATAGGGAAAAACCAGTGGCACAACAAAACAAAAACCCTGGATAGATTCAGACAATTAAAAACTGAGATACCTTTCAGAATTTGTCTAAGGCATGCAAAGGAGGTGTAGGCGAAGCCGGTGAAGAGGTATGCATATGCAGCAGAAAAAATTGCAAATAGTGCATAACAGTTCAGTCATTCTAATGTTTTAATGTGGCCTCCAGGGTCCTTGGAGACCCCAATTCCCGTTATAAGAAAACACAACGTGACATTTCTTTTGAGATGCATAATATAATCAACCATAGAGGGAATAGGTTTAACTTGATCTGTAGAAACACAAAGTAGCCGTGCATGATATACATGGAAGCGAAAGGGAGAGCTATGCACTATTATCTCTGAATGAGGTGATAAGCGAACAATCTTGTCAAGCTAAGGATAAGGGTCAACAGATAGAACTATAGTAAGAGTAAATTCCAGTTTTTACCCCCTAGTTTGATAATTATGACACTATTTACCCTATTTAGTAATTTTTCATCCTAATTACCCTATTTAGCAAAGAGTTATGACAATTTTTACCCCTTTTAAAATTCTTATAGCATTTCCATAGCCGTGTCCCGACCATTAGGTAAAGCTGACGAAGCACATTGTTTTTCTCTTTTCTTGGAGGTGACATATTCATGTAGAAAAATCCATTGGTATTGTTCAGCAAATTTAGCTAACTGTACTAATCCAATCGCTCCCAACATAGTGGAGGGACGTTTTGATGTATACTTGATTCAACATGTGAGATATACAAGAAGGAAAAATAATCGACACAAACAAGCTGCGCCTTGCAGCAGTCTGGTGCCTAGTGCTTGAAGCCTTGAATACATTTTTCTTTGCCCCAGAAGTAGCATCAGCGACAAGCCTAAAGAAGAAATCAAGCTAAACTAACATAACCAACGTTTGAAATAACAGAGCACCAAATCATACATGGGAGGGAATTCCGTTTTAAGAGCATGACTAACAACACCCTCAAATCGGCAACCCTTAAGTCGCGAGTACATGTGCATGTACTCGCGATTTAGGGTTTCAAACTCACCAGCGGAGTCCAACCCTTAAATCGCGACTTGAACTAAAATTTAAATTAATGAGAAAAGATCGTGCGCGCGTTCATCATCCAGTACATACATATTACAAAATTACATCTAAAAAAAATAGTGTTGGAAGAACTCGCGGAGGACGCCGCCGCGTCCTAGAGAATATCATTTTGCGGCCTGAAAGTTGAGACGTCCAGGCAACACGGTACCCAAGTTCCCTGAAATCAGTCGGGATGACTACAGTTGGTGTGCCAAATAAATTAAAGAGCATAAAACTTGACCGAAGCTAAAAGAGACTTAAAGAAGTATGAAATTAAGGCGATTGTTTTTCAAGAAGTTTCGTGAAATCAGGGTTATCAGTTAGAAACAATGTCTAAGAAAATAAAAGAAAGACAAGTAATGTTGGAATATTCATTTCGGAGCACAATTGTATGGATATACCGCAAATTCTTTCATGAGACCTTCCAGAGATAAAGTATAAGCTAGATAGAGACCAATATCCTTACTATTGAGTTAATGGATATTCTACATACAATTTAGAGACCATTAGGAAACCCCAAGGGGGAGAGTAAACAATAAACACTGAAGTGTTGTTGTCTAATTTTCTGACTAAAGGTTGGATAAGATTTGCTAGGCAATGATGAGGTTAAGCCTTATTCTCATAAGGTTATAAGAAGCCATCACTATAAAGTATATCCGAGAGTATGTCCGGATGAAAGATCGAATGAGATATAATAGATTAAAACCAGTGGACTGGTTTAAAAGGGAATGACTAGTAAGTTGTCCTTTAGAGTAAAGAGAGTATTCCAAAGTAGACTGGTGTAGTGTATAGTAGAAGGAAAAACCTTATTGAAAGGGACAAAATGTGTCCACAACCAATTCTAAATAGGATTGTGATACGTTGCTAACGTATCCATAATTTTTGATGTTCCATGCTTGGTTTTTATCTACTTTGTTATGTTTTGTCCACACTTTGGAGTAGTTTTTATACACTTTCTTGGACTAACCTATTAACAAGATGCCACAGTGCCAGCTGCATGTTTTCTGCTGTTTTTGGTTCCAGGAAAGTCAGAAAATGAATATTCTCGGAATTGGACGGAACAAAAGCCAAAGTCAGTTTTTCACCGAGGGGGACACGGAGCCAGAATACGAGACGGAGAGGGGCCAAGGGGCGGCCACACCACCTGGCCGTGCAGCCAGGCCTGGCCCGCACCAGGGGGTGGTGTGGCCACCCAGGGCACCCCCTCGCCCCCCTTTTCGCCTATAAGATGCCTCTGATACAGAAACCCTAAGTACCCGATCAAAATTCCACGAAAGAGTCTATAGCCGCCGTCATCTCCATCCCTAGATCGGGAGGGATCTAAAACTCTTCTCGGCACCCTACCAGAGGGGAGAATTCACCCTGGAGGCCTTCTTCATCATCATGCAAGTCTCCGGTGTGATGCGTGAGTAGTTCATCCTTGGACTACGGGTCCATGTAGTAGCTAGATGGCTGGTTCTTCTCCTTTGTGCTATCATGTTTAGATCTTGTGAGCTCCGTTCATGATCAAGATCATCTATTTATAATCCTACATGTTGTGTTTGCGGGGATCCGATGGATATTGAGATGCTATTTCAGATTGATTATTGATTCTATCATGTCTTTGTTATTTTTGATCTTGCATGCTTTCCGTTGTTAGTAGCTATCTTGGCCAAGTAGATGCTAGCAACTCCAAGAGTTAGTATTTATGCTCGATAGTGGGTTCATGCCTCTAGTAATCTGGGGAAGTGACAGAAATCTCTAAGGTACTAGATGTGCTGTTGCTATTAGGGAGAAAACAACAATCCTTTATTCATAGAACAATCGTATTGTTTACTTTACACGCAATGCGATGCAATTATTTGTTGCATGCAACTTAATACTGGAGGGGGTTTGGATGATAACCTGAAGGTGGATTATTAGTCATAGATGCAGTTGGATTACGGTCTATGTATAATGTTGCAATGCCCAATCAAATATCAAAGGAGTCAAGATGATTAGTATATGCATGTATGCTTTCTCGATGTTTGTCAATTGCCCCGCTGTAATTTGTTTACCCAACATGTTATCTATCTTAAGAAGAGCCACCACTAGTGAACTATGGAGCCTGGTCCTTTCTTTTACCATCAATCTACAACTGTTTACTGCTTTCTATTTACTTTCTGCAAACTATTACTTTCTTCCACACAATATGATTAATCCTTTGTTTTCAGCAAAACCGGTGAGATTGACAACCTCACTGTAAGTTGGGGGCAAAGTTCTGTGGTTGTGTTGTGCAGGTTTCCACGTTGATGCTAGCACCGGTAGTGCGCCCTGCCAAAGGCCAACTAGCAACACCTTGGAGGTGTTTCCTTGCTCCTACGGGTTCGATAACCTTGGTTTCATAACTGAGGGAAACTTACTGCTGTGCTCATCATACCTTCCTCTTGGGGTTCCCCAACGAGCTCGTTATTACACGAGTCAGTAGATTGTAAGGGCATAAACCCAAAGAGATATAGTAAAATGAACTATATTGTAAATTAGAAACAAGAGTGGATCTTGTCGGAATGAAGAGAATTCAAGGAAAAAGATCTGGATACGGGATACCACAATTATCCCCACTTGTGATCACAATGGAATTGAGAAATGTCGTGATCAACACAAGCCAATACCTCATTCCAAAACGCAAGAGAGTACGAACTTCAGGGACGGAGTTTATTTTAAGGGGGAGAGTCTGTAACATCCTAGCATTAGAGCCTAGAAATAAGCTGAGATGAGGTGTGTGTATTGCATTCATGAATAGAAAATCCGAATAATTTTCACGCTTTTAAATAAAATTTGTCAAAGAGATTGAAGCTTCTCTTAACTTGGTGGAACCGAAGTACATCATCAAGTTGACTGTGATAATTTTCAATATGACCTTTGCTAAAACCTTACCTTTGGGTAATATAATTTGATCTAAGTGTAGATCAAATGTAATAAAACTAACTCACAACACACTACTTAATAAGGAGTACTAGATCTTCTAGAGATCATTACATGGTATTCCGTACAACAACTCAAGGATGAATACTTAATCTTCTAAAGATGATATCAAGGTATTATCTACCACAAACCCTGAATACCAAGTTAAGTATGTAACTTAAGTAAAGAAAACTCTATAACTAAAGCTTGATACACTTGATTGACATAGTGATACCTACCATGGGTATCATGGTAGTTCTTAAACATCAACTCTTATCACAAATAGATTAGAAAAGGAAGTCAAACCAAGTACATTCACCATATATCTTTATTGTCATATTAAAATATGACATTCCTATTTAACCAAGTCCTATAGTTGTTTGATCATCAATGTTGAGTAATCAATTCTTGATCTAGCATTTATTGACTCTTAGCTTTGACCTGTTATATTGACCATCCAAAGACCTTAAGTAAATTAATAAGAAGAAGAAACTAGATATGGTAGAGTGTGCCATCATCAATGGAATGTGATCCTTAGTGGATATCAAACCATTGGATGTTGGAGGAGTTAACTCACTCATGAGTTAACTAGAAGAAGTGTTTAAACCCAAGAGTTAAGCTAGTGATCATGGAGCTATGAGAAAGCTAGTAGTATTAGGGTATCCAATGATAATCTTGTTAAGCCAAGTACATATAAATATGGAATAAGCTTCCTTAACAATATAAGCCTATAGATAGACTAGTACAAGTCTACTACTTAGTGTTAATTGATCTTGATCAGACAATTATAAGCCTAAGCTAAGCATGATCAAGGGTTGGTGGTAATTATTCTCAAGTCATTTGAGAATAGATGATCAACTGATAAAGAAGAGTTGTGAGTATCGATACATCGTAAACGTATCTATAATTTTTCATGTTCCATGCTTGTTTTATATCTACTTTCTTATGTTTTGTCCACACTTTGGAGTATTTTTACACATTTTCTGGATCTAACCTATTAACAAGATGCCACAGTGCCAGTTGCCTGTTTTTTGCTGCTTTTGGTTTCAAAAAAGCTAGTAAGGAAATATACTCAGAATTGGACCGGACAAAAGCCAAAGTCAATATTTTACCCGAAGCAACACGGAGTCCGGAGGGAGGCAGTGGCGCACCAGTGGCCACACTGTGGCGGCTGCCTGGCACGCCACCAGGGGGTGTGGGCCCCCTGGTACTCCACCGAACTTGTCCCTTTTCCTATAAAAGCCTCTCGAGACGAAACCCTAACTACCTGATCAAAATTCCACGAAAGAGTCTGTAGCCGCTGTCATCTCCATCCCTAGATCGGGAGGGATTTGAAGCTCTTCCTGGCACCCTGCTGGAGGGGAGAGATCACCCTGGAGGCCTTCTTCATCACCATGACTGCCTCCGGTGTGATGCATGAGTAGTTCATCCCTAGACTATGGGTCCATGTAGTAGCTAGATGGTTGGTTCTCCTCCTTTGTGCTACCATGTTTATATCTTATGAGCTCCATCCATGATCAAGATCATCTATTTGTAATCTTACATGTTGTGTTTACGGGGTTCCGATGGATATTGAGATGCTATTTCAGATTGATTATTGATTCTATCATGTCTATGTTATTTGTGATCTTGCATGCTTTCCGTTGTTAGTAGCTATCTTGGCCAAGTAGATGATAGCAACTCCAAGAGGGAGTACTTATGCTCGATAGTGGGTTCATGCCTCTAGTAATCTGGGGAAGTGACAGGAATCTCTAAGGTACTAGATGTGTTGTTGCTACTAGGTAGAAAACAACAATCCTTTGTCCATGGGACAATCGTATTGTTTACTTTACACACTTTTCTTAATGCAATTATCTGTTGCTTGCAACTTAATACTGGAGGGGGTTCGATGATAACCTGAAGGTGGATTATTAGTCATAGATGCAGTTGGATTACAGTCTATGTATAATGTTGTAATGCCCAATCAAATCTCATAGGAGTCAAGATGATTAGTATATGCATGTATGATATGGTACATGATCATGTTCCTGAAGAACCAGCCAATGTTGCATCTGAGATCCCCAATGTTGCAATACCATATGGAAATGATGCACCTGCTGCTGATATTGAACCAATGCTTGCAACCCCTCCCCAGCTCAGTCCTGCACATGCTGACCATATTGCTGAACTTGAACCAATGATGGAAGTTGTGGACTCTTTCAATGCTATCCATGGTCTGCTATCTGACATGGTTAAGAATGCACACACAACTCTGGGCAACACAGATATCTCATGTATCCATGGTGCTGGTTTCCAAATACTTGATGTGGATACTGAAATTGGTAAACAGAGGAAGTGCCTTCTGAAACTTTATGCAATAGCCCCCCATGTGCCAGCCTCTTCTACTATATGTATTACTGAAATTTCTGAAGATGATGTGCAAACCTCATTGGATACATCTACTGGTGCTTGATCTGCTGCCTTTGAAGACAATATCTCCTAGGTGGCTAAACGCAAGTTACTGGCTCCAAAGGATGTGACTGCTGTCAGATGCAGTAAAAGGATTGCCAACCAATCTGAGGGATATAAAAACAAAGAAGCTGCAGTCAAAGCCCAGGAGAAAGATATTTCTACTCTGATCAATGCCTCAGGCAAATCCAAGAAGGTGGCCAAAAGCAAAGCTCATCCTCATGAGGTGGTGATTATGGACCAAGATGCTCCCCCCACTTGTCCTTCCTGTTGACACCATTCAGTCCATTGGTATCAACCAATGCTAGATCTCTCCTAGTGAGATTTCTGAGGACAAGCTCTTCTCTGAATGTGGCTAATGTCACCTCACCCTACTGCATGTAATAATGTGTGTCATATATGTCTAATGACACACAGTTTTATGTTTCATCAACTTTATCTACTTGATACTATCTGGCATGTAATAAGCACTTCTATATTGCTCATGATGAGCAGAACCATATCCCTATATCTGTTTAAGTGCCTGGATGTTTCTATTTCCCCTTTTATGTTTTATACATACTCTCCTCTTTTGCGGGTTTATCAATCTGGGTCCAAGGTGCTTTTTATATTTACTTCTAATCTGCCAGCTATCCCCAATAAAAACCTGGTTAACTATGTTGATCAGAATCTGTGGAACCCTCACATGTTGAATTATGAATAGAAGCTGGATGATTCTTGACTGGAATGTTAGAGGCATCAATTCTGATCTGAGACATGATCAACTTAGAGAAAAAGTAAACTCTAGCAATTGTGATGTTATTTGCCTCCAAGAAACTAAAAGGGAAGATTTTGAGCATTCCTATTTAAGGAAATTCTGTCCCAGGAGATTCTCTCACTTTGCTTTTTCTCCTTCACTTGGTAATTCTGGAGGATTGATTACTATCTGGAATGGTAGCCTTTTTTTGGAGAGCTTCTTAATCAATCGAAATTCCATTTAACAATGGCTCTCACTTGTAAGCACTCTGGTATGACTTGGATCCTGACCAATATTTATGGACCTGCACACAATGAACACAGAGCAGAATTTTTCAATTGGATGCATAATATTGATACCTCCAATTATCCTTTCTAGATGTTAGTGGGTGATTTCAACCTCATTAGAAGTCCTGATGATAGAAACAGAGAAGGTGGAGATGCTCATAATATGATGCTTTTCAACAATGCCATCCAATCTCATGATCTTGTAGAAGTACCACTGAAAGGTAGAGCATTCACATGGAGTAACATGCAAGATCCCCCTCTCCTAGAAAATCTAGATTGGATTTTTACATGCCCTTTATGGACTACTACATTCCCCAACACTATGGCTCATCCTCTCTCCAGAATTGGCTCTGATCATACACCCATCAGTATCCAAGTGGGAACTACCATTCCTAAAGCACAATTATTCAGATTCGAGAACCTCTGGCTAGAATTTGATGGTTTTTATGATACTGTGAATACCCTCTGGAACTCAGCTCCTTATATCAGTGATACTGCCCTTGCTATCAACTGCAAATTCAAACATCTCAGAGCTGGCCTTAAAAAATGGAGCAAAAAACATTCAAACTTAAATCAGACTATTGGGAACTGCACATTTATCCCGGCTTTACTTGAAGGAATTGAAGATCAGAGACCACTTGCTCTACATGAGAAGAATTTTAAAAGGATTTTGATGGAACATACCAATAAGCTCCTGGAGGCTAAAAGAATCTATTGGAAAATCAGGGCTAAAATTAGATGGGCCAAATTGGGAGATGAGAACACCAAATTTTTCCATGTTGTGGCAACTCAAAACTTCACGAGGAATCTCATCACTCATATCAAGTCTGAAGACAACCTGGTTCTGACTGAGCATGAACTTAAAGCTACCACAATTTGGCAATCTTACAAGCACAGACTTGGCACATGTGAAAATATTACTAATGACATCAACCTTGATGATTTGATTTTACCTCATGACCTTCTTCACCTGGATGCTCCTTTCACAAATGAAGAAATTGAATCTATGGTCAATGAATTTCCTTCTGACAAAGCACCTGGTCCTGATGGATTTAATGGGAAATTCCTTAAGAAATGCTGGCATATTATCAAAGAAGAATTTGTAAAACTGGTACAGGATTTCTATGATGAATCAGTGAATTTGAATGCCATCAACACTGCCTTTATTACTCTCATCCCCAAGATCAATGATCCTAAGACTATGAATGACTACAGACCCATTTCTCTGGTTAGCCTTCCACTTAAATTCATCACCAATATTATGGCCAATAGACTCTAGAAGGTTATCAAACCCATTATCCATAACAATCAATATGGCTTTATTAAAGGGAAAAATATCCATTATTGTCTGGGATGGGCTTTTGAATATCTTCACATCTGCCATGTGTCTAAGAAACCCATTATTATTCTGAAGATTGATTATGAGAAAGCATTTGATAAGATTGAGTATAATGCAATTATTAATATGCTGAATGCCAAAGGTTTTGGCCCCAAATGGATTTCCCTGCTAAGATCTATATTGTTCTCTGCCTCCACCTTAGTGTTACTAAATGGTGTTCCAGTGAAAAAAATATGCTGCAAAAGAGGTGTCAGACAAGGAGACCCCTTATCCCCCCTTCTATTTGTCTGCACAGCTGAATTATTACAAGAAATTGTCAATGATGCCGCATGTAAAATGAAATCAGCCTGCCACTTGATAATGATTATGGACAAAAATATCCTATTATTCAATATGCTGATGACACCCTGCTGATTATGCCTGCTGATAGCTTGCAACTTAATAACCTCAAGACCAGACTCCAACAATTCAGCAATATGATAGGTCTCAAGGTAAACTATGATAAATCTACCCTGGTACCTATCAATGTAACAGTGGAGTATGCATGTCAACTGGCATCTGATTTTGGATGCAAATTGGAGAGTTTACCTTTCACCTACTTGGGTCTCCCACTTGGTACCACAAGACCATCTATTGATAGCTTGATGCCCATTGTTTCCAAATTTGACAGAAAGCTTTCTAGTCTGTCTTCTCTCATGTCATATACAGGAAGACTCAAATTATTGAATTCTGTACTAAATTCTATGCCCATCCATGCCATGTGCTCTTTTAAAGTCCCCATAACAATTTTTTACCCATTTTGAAAAAGGTGGCAGACAGTTCCTTTGGGCAGGGAAAGATATCCATAGACATGGCAAATGTCTTGCTAAATGGGATTTGGTATGTAGACCAAAAGAACAAGGAGGTTTAGGTGTCATAAACCTCAGGGTACAAAATTAGGCCCTTTTACTGAAAAATATTCATAAATTCTACAACAGGGCTGATATACCGTGGGTTGATCTCATTTGGAAAGCTTACTACCAAGGAGACACTGCCCCACATTCAATGAATCATATTGGATCATTCTGGTGGAGAGATTGTATGAATTATGTTGATATTTACAGAGATCTGACTCACTGCAATATTGGCAATGGAAAATCTATGCTACTATGGAAAGGTGAATGCTTTGAAGATAAATACCCACACCTGCACTCTTTCTGCCACAATGATACCTTGACCATGGCCAAGGCCATCACTGCAGCAGAAAATGATTTCTATGACCTCTTTCAACTCCCCTTATCCATTATTGCTCATGAGGAATTTATTGATATGTTGGAGAATATCAGAAGCATAAACCACACTAATGACCACCAGAAAAATCTACAAAACACTGATTGGGGCACACCCAACACCAAAGCCCATACTTGATATTTGGAAATCATGTTGTCTCCCAAGACACAATTTTTTTGCCTGGCTACTACTGAATATGAGATTAAACACCAAAGACTTAATGGCAAGAAAGAATTTCTTTGTGGAATTCAATGATTGTGTAATATGTGACACCTGTCCTCAGGAAACCCTGCTGCATCTATTTTTTGAATGCAGCTTCAGCCAAGGGTTCTGGTGGGCCTTGGGACTTGAATGGAACACAGATATGGATATTCATCAGATGATCAACGATGCTGGAAATAGATTTAACCCCAATTTTCTTATGGAAGTTATCATCACTGGATGCTGGAGTATATGGGAGCAAAGAAATGGTTATATTTTCAGGGATCTTAATCCTTCCATCATTAGATGTATTTCTTTTTTTAAGGCAACCTTCACCTTGACTATGCATAGAGCTAAGCCTAGTCTCAAGGAAGGTATGCAACAGTGGCTTGACACGCTATGAATGTAAAACATCTGTAACATGGACTTGAGCCTGGCTCAACCCTTTGTACATTATAAAATTTATAAAATGACACAGTAGGGACTTTCCCTACTGTTTTTGTCAAAAAAATCTACCATTTATTTACTGTTTACTATTTTATTTTTGCAAGAAATTACTATCTTCCACACAATATGTTTAATCCTTTGTTTTCAGCAAAACCGGTGAGATTGACAACCTCACTATAAGTTGGGGCAAAGTTCTGTGGTTGTGTTATGCAGGATTCCAAGTTGGAAACAACACCTTGGAGGTGTTTCGTTGCTCCTACTGGTTTGATAACCTTGGTTTCATAACTAAGGGAAAACTTGCTGTTGTGCTCATCATACCTTCCTTTTGGGGTTCCCCAACAAGCTCGAATATATTTTGAGCCATCAAGCCTTTTTTCTGGCGCCGTTGTCTGGGAGTCAAGGACATCTTCACAAGGGGAGTCCCTCATAACCAATCTCTTTACTTTGTTTTTTGTTTCTCTTAGTTTATTTTTGCTTTGTTTGCTTATTTATTTTATAAAAAACACATAAAAATTAGTTGAACTGGTTTGCTTCTTTATATCAAAAACACAAAAAAAAATAGTTTCTATCTCTAGTTGCTATTATGTCTAGCATTGCTCCAATCACTATGTCACCTAAGGAGATGATTTTTACTTTCAAACAAGGAATTGAAGGGAGTTTCAATGAAGCTTGGTCTAGAATCTCTGATTTATATGAAAAAATTGAACCTAAAATGACTCTAAGATTATTTCTTAGCAGTTTTTTCTTTGGAACTGCTCTTTGCTATAAATATGCTTTGGATGCTGTAGTAGGAGAAGATTTCCTCCAGTGCAATGAGGGTGAAGCTTTTAATGCCATAAAAAAGTTGGTTGCAACATATGACTTGCCTAGCAAATATGATTCCTCCATTACAAACATTATTGCTAGATTGAACACTCTTGAGACCAACACTACTAGTTTAAAATAATGCTATAACATGCTTAGAGAGCATCATTAATATGTTCCAACAAATTCTGAATCTTCAAAATGGCTTCCTATAGTAAAAGTTGTTATAAATAATGAAACTTTTTATGATCGTTGTGATATCATGTCTGAATTCTATCTTATGCCTAAAGATGTCTATGAATCTTTAAATCTCTGGGGACTTTCTGAAGGGGAGAAGAAATATCTCTTACTAATAATGCCACAATATTACCCATTGGAATAGCTGAAGGAGTGTTTACAAACATCCTAGGGAAAGTGGTGTCTACTGATTATCTTGTTATTGAATGTGTAGGAAAAGGATGAATTACACTTGGAAGATCCCTACTAAAACTCCTTGGAGCAATAATAGATGTGGAAAAAGGCATCATGCGTTTTTTCTCTACCAAACAATCATATGTTCCCCAACTATAAGAATAAAGGTAAGAAATGTAGGAGCAAGAAATTTTGTCTTAATGCTTCTTCATTTGAGAATACTTGATTCTTACTTCTTATGCCTAGCTCAAAGGCGTTAAAGAATAGCACTTATTGGGAGATAACCCAAATTTTTATTCAATAAATTTTTCTTTTGTTGAGTCTTGGAAGTTATTGCCTTAGTAATAACCTCTCCTTATCCTTTTTGTGTGGTTTTTGTGCCAAGAGTAACCTCTAATGAGAGAGAAGTAAGACTTGGGAAAGTTGCTGTCTCGAAACAGATTTTTGTGCTTTGCTGTAAAAATTCGTGAAAAATCTCTGTATGTCGGTTTGAGCTGTAAGTTTTTTTCCTTCTGCCCCAGGTTGTTATCTAACTTTCGTTAGTTTAACACCTTTTGATTTGAGCAACAAAAGGTCTTTGAAAAAAATCGGTTTTTACCTGCTGGTCTGTTTTGACAGATTTCTGCCATTATTTGCATTTGCCTCTTAATCTCTTTCTCTTTGAGTTCTTACCAAATTCTTGAACTTTTAAAAGGAATTGTTACAGTAGCTTGTATTTTAATGGATGTTTTACTTGTGTTTAAACTTAACCTAAAGACTTTTATCTAAAGTACACTAATGTTGCTAATGAAGATTGTGTGGAGTTTTGTATGAAGGAAATTTTAAAGTGTAGGGAAGAATAATGTGATAAGATGAAGTATGGACAAAAGCTCAAGCTTGGGGATGCCACCCGTGTCACCCCAAGAAATATTCCAGAAGTACAAGCGTCAAAGCTTGGGGATGCCCAAGGCACCCCCTTCTTCATCAATAAAAATCTCAGGTTTTCTTCCAAACATTTCATTTTTATTGTTTCATGCACAATTGTGTTGTTCTTGGAGCATCTTCGTTTTTGTTTTTAGTTTTCGTTTGTTTAGTTTGCTTAAATAAATTGGTTGGACCCCCGCATTCATACATAGTTTCAAATAAGATTGGTTTGATTGGAAAAGAGTAGGAAATTTCATGCTTATAAGTGGTATAAAAGGAGTCTTGTTTTTGACTAAGACTTAGACTTTATCATGTCATGCTTGGTATTGTTTTGACCTTATGCCTAGTGATTATTGATGACCCACAAGTATTGGGGGTGTATCGTAGTATTTTAGATAAGTAAGAGTGTCGAACCCAACGAGGAGAAGAAGGTGTTGGCTAGTGGTATGGATCAGGAATTCTCTGCAAATACTTGGCAAACGGATTTTTAGGAGTTTTTGATAAAGCAAGTAAATAAAGTACGAGTAAATAAAAGATAGTAGGAATAAATGCAGCAAGTGGCCCAATCCTTTATGCAGCAAAGGACAAGCCGATTGTATTACTTAAGATGACCAAACGTTCTCGAGGACACACGGGAATACTGTCAAGTGCTTTCGCTTCATATAATTGATTAATCTTCTTTAGCTTGCTAAGTGTTGTGTGGGTGAACCTGTGCTAATGTACCGACCTTCCTAGGACTAATACATACTTGTGATTATACCCCTTGCAAACATCCGTAAGTACAAGAAAGTAATTAATGTAGAAACCTAACCACAGCTTTAAACTCTAAGACCCTTACGTCCCTTGTGCAATGGTTTCCTAACGGGGGTTCAGGTTTTACATCACTCCAACCCCTACGATTAGTAGCCAAATACACAATGCATTCCCCTAGGCCCATATAGGTGAAGTGTCATGTAGTCGACGTTCACATGACACCACTAGAAGAAGTACACCACAACTTAAATATCAAACTGTTGAATCTTTCTCAACACAACTCCACTACTAACAACATGACTTCTCCCATGTCCTCAAGAAAAAAATGAATTACTCACAAGACATCATATGGATCATGATCAGAGGTGGAATAATGATGTATAACAATCTGAACATAAACAATAATTCAATGGTTCACTCAATAGCATCAACTACAAAGAGTAATCAACACCGGGAAAGTTTCCCCTAAGAACTATGCAAGATTTAACCCAATTGTCACAGCAATATGGAGATGGTGATGAGGGTGTTGATGGTGATGATGGTGGTGGTGATGATGATGATGATCCCGATGAAGTCCAGCTTGATGGTGGTGTTGATGGTGACAATCTCCCCTCTCCGGGAAGGAATTCCCCCGGCAGAAATCTGTCTGCCGGAGAGATCTTTCTGTCTCGGTGTTTTCCGCCCCGCAGAGGCGGCGGAATCTTTCTATGGTCGCTCCCCGGGTCTTAGGGTTTCGGGAGGAATATATACGCTAGAGGGGCGAGCCAGAGGTGGGCCAGGGTAGCCACACCACCTGGTGGCGCGGCCTAGGGTCGCCCGTGCCAGGGGGTGGTGTGGGCCCTGTGTGGCCCATCTCCACTCCTCCTTTCGGTAGGCTTCATCTTCTGGAAAAATAGGATTTTCCGTATATTTTCCCGGATTTTCTGATCTTCGTGAATTTTGCCTCCAAACAACACATTTTTCATCAGAATCCTGACTGCAGCAGTCCATGCTCCAAAAGTCATCAACCATGCAAAAACAGATGAAATAACATAAGTATCATCTCTTAATATGAAATATATTAATGAATAACAGTAAATTATGATATAGAATAGTGATGCAAAATGGACGTATAAACTCCCCCCAAGCTTAGACTTCGCTTGTCCCCAAGCAAAACTGAGCTCAATAAACATGGCCTCAGGTTTATGGAGTGAAGAGTCGATAAAAGAATACGGACAAGAAGAATCACATTCATCAATACATAGATCATAATAGAAGAAAACTCACTATTATATAACTTAACTTGTAATAAGTAAAGGAAACACAATAAAGATACATGAAGTAAATCATAATTGGTAATGGCAAACTTAGCTCTTGGTCGAAGAATAGTTGATAATTTGCTGGAGTTCACAAATAACTGGTTTTCAATGATAGCTTTCAAAGTAGTAATCACCAAGATAAGAGCAATGTGCAAAACAAGGAACATAAGAAACATGATTGAATAAATCATCATATGAATGAATGAAACACAACAACTCAAAATACTTGCTAAGATAGAAGGGAATAGGTTTACTGACTCAACTAAAAAAAAGTAAAAGAAAGGCCCTTCGCAAAGGGAAACAGGGATTTCAAGTTTCATAAAGAGCTCCCAAAAATTATGATACTTATTAGCTTTCAGCTCTCATTGCCCCTATCATAGGCATCTTTAGGTGATTAAGGTTAAAGTGATCAAATACGAGGATATGCTTGACAAGTTGTAAATTGAGAATCTCATGTCCCTTGAATACGAGGGCCGCTCCTCATGCTAATCAAGTTTAGTCACCGGTAAGTTCTTGTCATTGTAAGCACATGTGTATCATAGAGAACCGCCAACGGGGTACCCCTTGCACGATGATACGGAAGAATCCCCATATCAAAATGACAAGGCATGCAGACAACAAGTATCTCAGCAATCTTCTTATTTACCATGGGAATATGGTGCTTTTTTCTCTCTTTCCTCTTTTCATAATATCTCTTTTTTTCTTTTTCTCTTTTTGTCAATATCGGACTCTCTTTTTTATAAGAAGAATGCTTCATAGATACTCGTTATGGTTACGCTGTAGGTTTCCACCATGTCAGCATGGATTAGACCAGTGGCCCAGGCGTTTCTCTAACACATATACATAACTCCATGGACTTATAAGCTCCCCTTTCATTTCACACCGACGACATCCATAGACAAAAGAACATGATATCAACTAGGTACAAAGTACCAGTGCAATGTTGAAAGCGTTCCCCATGACATTATGGTTCTGCTAATTCACAACTTACAAAGTGCAAGCATATACGCAACATAGGTGAGCACAATGGTTCAAGTTTATTAAGTGCAAGAAAGTAAAGTGTGCCATCAAGTTCGTGAGAGCTTTAATCACTAACTTTCACATAACAAGTTTAATTTGGAAGGTAGATAAAAACATGAATTTACTTGGAATAGCAATAATGCTAATAGGTAGGTATGGTGGACTCAAATGGCATGGGTTTTGGTTTTAAGGAGGTGGATGCACGAGAAGAATTCCCTCTGAGTACATGTTTTTGGCTAGCAAGGCTGGGTAGCAAGTATAAGAGTTGAAGGAAACAAACAAACATACAAGTGATAAAGACAAACATGCAATCTTCCTTGGAAGCACAAAAGATCTTAACTAGAGAATACTAAACTTATGAGCAAATCAAGGAAGAAAGATGATGAAATCATTTTTCTTTAGAGTACTTTTATCTTTTCATTCAACTCTCAAAAATAGTGTTGCTACTGACCGAGCCAGGTTTGCCAAAAGTAACTAAATTAACTCAATGATCCCAAAGTGATACCAATACTAACAACAAGATCAATCATATAACCGCGAATTGAAAACTAATATAAGCTATGCAAAAGAGTAAATGATAGAACTTCTCATTAGTATTCCATAACGGCAACTCACACCAAGGGATACATATCTAACGAGAGAGGGGACAATTCCATAATGCAAACCATCCTACATGATAACTTCTCTATTCATGATATGACTCTACTAAAAAGGTAAAAAGATAGAAGATAGTGATGTGATACCGCGACACTCCCCCAAGCTTGAAACAAACCAAGGGGATGCCAAGCCTGATGATGAATTACTCCTTCGGTGGTGGTGGTATTCTTTCGATGAGCTCCTTGATCAGTTTCCCCAAGTCCTCAATCTCGAAGGTGAGAGTATGAATCAACTCCGAGTTGTGATCGATACGGCGCATGATCATATTAGATTGTGGATCCCAGCTCTTGCGATTATTTTCCCACTCTTCCTCCTTGGAGTCTTCTTTTCCTGCATGGCTAGAATGAGGCAAATCCCAATTGGAGGGTAATTTCTCCTTGGGCATATTCTGGTGTTGATGCTTAGGGATACGGGTATGGAAAGGATTCTTGGTGCATGGTGGAAGTGACCGTGGAGTTAAACAGTGACGTGGAGTTTTCCCTCCGGTTGACATCTGTGCAGTCCTCCTGACCCTGCCAGATCTTGCCAACACTCCAATGCTTGCAATGGTAGTGCCGGTGTGAGGATGTTGGCCTTGCTTTGTCTCCTCTTCACCTTCACTCTTGATCTCCTTCTCCTTCCCGGGGTCTTGGAGATCTTCCTCCATAGGCTCCTTTCCTTTATCCTTGGTGGACACCATTATGCTTCTAAACTTTCAAAGATAGTTCCTGGCAGAAATAGATCAAAACGAAAACATGACGAAAACACGATATACGAACCTCAGGAGATCCGAGGGGTTATATATTACGAAGTTTCACAACAAAATGAAGGTACTGGGAGAAAACGAGTCGGAGGCGGAGTCCGAAGTGGCCACACCACCTGGTGGCGCGGCCAGGGGTGGGCCCGCGCCATAGGGTGGTGTGAGCCAACCTGGCTCCGTTTCCGTCCCTCTTTCGCTTCATAGCTTTCCTTATTGACTGAAAACTGCAAAAATATAGTTGGATAGTATTTTCGCAGAACTTTTCTTACCAGAACTGTTACCTATTTGGGAACAAACACTGCAGGTCTCTGAATTTGGTCCTTGATAAATTTTTCCGGAGTTATAACTTGAAAGGCATCCACATCTTCATTGTAAGAATCTCCAGCAATATAGTGCTTGAGTCGCTGCCCATTCACTACTTCTGTAGTATTATCTTTTAAAGAAGAAATTTTTATTTCTCCTGAACGGTACACTTCTTCAATAATGAAAGGTCCTTCCCATTTTGACAGTAGCTTTCCTGCAAAAAATCTGAGATGGGACCTATACAATAGAACTTTCTCACGAACATGAAATTCTCTCTTAAGTATTCCTGCAAAAAATCTGAGATGGGACCTATACAATAGAACTTTCTCACCAACATGAAATTCTCTCTTAAGTATTCGCTTGTCATGCCATCTTTTAACTTTTTCCTTAAAGAGCCTAGAATTTTCATAGGCTTCACTCCTCCATTCATCTAAAGAATTTAAGTCAAATAATCTTTTCTCACCTGCGAGCTTACAATCTCTATTGAGTTCTTTAACTGCCTAGTAAGCTTTGTGTTCTAATTCTAAGGGTAGGTGACAAGCTTTCCCATAAACCATTTTATAAGGAGACATCCCCATATGGTTTTTGTAGGCAGTCCTATAAGCCCATAAAGCATCATTTAACTTTTTAGCCCAGTTTTTTCTAGATCTATTAACAGTCTTTCGCAAGATGGATTTAATTTCCCTATTTGATAACTCTACTTGCCACTAGTTTGAGGGTGATAAGCTGAAGCAATTCTATGATTAACATCATATTTAGCAAGGGTATTTCTAAAACCACCATGAATGAAATGGGAACCTCCATCAGTCATGAGATACCTAGGCACTCCAAACCTAGGAAAGATAACATCCTTAAGCATTTTTAAAGAAGTCTCCCCGTCAGCACTCTTCGTAGGAATGGCTTCTACCCACTTAGTAACATAATCAACAACAGCAAGAATATGAGTATAACCTTTCGAGGGAGGAAAAGGACCCATAAAGTTAAATCCCTAGCAATCAAAGGGTTCAATAACTAGAGAGTAGTTCATAGGCATTTCATTGCGTCTAGAAATATTACCAACACGCTGACACTCATCACAAGATAAAACAAATTTTCTTGCATCTTTAAAAAGGGTAGGCCAGTAGAAACCTGATTGCAACACCTTATGCGCAGTTCTATCTCCTGCATGGTGTCCTCTGTAAGCACAACCATGAAATTTATGCAATATCTCTTTTTGTTCATATTCTGGAATACATCTTCGCATAATACCATCCACTCCTTCTTTATATAAGTGTGGGTCATCCCAAAAATAATGCCTCAAATCATAAAAGAACTTTCTTCTTTGCTGAGCTGTAAAAGTTGGAGGCAAATACTTGGAGACAATAAAGTTAGCATAATCAGCGTACCAAGGGCTCCCTCGCGAGCTTACCCCTACCGCAGCCAACTATTCATTTGTAAAACTATCATTAATAGGCATAGGGTCAAAGGAGATATTTTCCAATCGAGATAAATTATCAGCTACATGGTTTTCAACACCTTTCCTATCTACAATATGTAGATCAAACTCTTGTAAAAGCAGCACCCATCTAATAAGCCTAGGCTTAGCATCCTTCTTCGTCATAAGGTACTTAATAGCAGCATGATCAGTATGAATGGTGACTTTTGAGTCTACAATATAGGGTCTAGACTTATCACAAGCGAAGATGACAGCTAGAAATTCTTTTTCAGTAGTAGCATAATACCTTTGAGCAGCGTCTAGAATCTTACTAGCATAATGAATAACGTTTAGCTTTTTATCAATTCGTTGCCCAAGGACAGCACCTACAACCAAATCACTAGCATCACACATTATTTCAAAGGGTAAACTCCAATCAGGTGGTTGAACAATAGGAGCTGTAGTTAAAGCCTTCTTAAGAGTTTCAAAAGCTTCCTTACAATCATCATCAAAAACAAAGGGTACATCTTTTTGAAGAAGATTAGTGAGGGGTTTTGATATCCTAGAAAAATCTTTAATAAACCTTCTATAGAAAACAGCATGACCAAGGATACTACGAATACCTTTGATGTCTCTTGGGCAGGGCATTTTCTCAATTGCCTCAACTTTAGCTCTATTCACCTCTATGCCTCTTTCGGACACCTTATGCCCAAGGACAATCCCTTCATTAACCATGAAGTGGAATTTCTCCCAATTAAGAACAAGATTAGTTCCTTCACACCTCTGCAAGACTTTATCAAGATTGTGAAGACAATTATCAAAAGAAGTACCATAGATGGAGAAGTCATCCATGAACACCTCCACAATTTCCTCACAAAAACCATGAAAGATAGCAGACATGCATCTTTGAAAAGTAGCAGGAGCATTACATAAACCAAAAGGCATACGTCTATAAGCATAGGTTCCGTAAGGGCATGTAAAAGTAGTTTTTTCTTGATCTTGTTGTTTAATAGCAATTTGAGAGAAACCAGAATATCCATCAAGAAAACAAAAATGGGTCTTTTTAGACAACCTTTCTAACATTTGATCAATAAAAGGAAGCGGGTAATGATCTTTCTTAGTAACTTTGTTAACTTTCCTAAAATCAATGCACATCCTATAGCCCACTACTATTCTTTGGGGAATAAGCTCATCATTATCATTAGGAACAACGGTAATTCCTCCTTTTGAGGAACACAATGAACAGGACTAACCCATTCACTATCAGCAATAGGGTAAATAATATCAGCATCAAGGAGTTTCAATACCTCATTTCTTACCACTTCCTTCATCTTAGGATTTAAACGTCGTTGGTGCTCTACTACTGGCTTTGCATCTGGTTCTATATTGATAGCATGCTGACATATAGTAGGTGAAATCCCTTTTAAATCATCTAGAGTATAGCCCATAGCCCCTCGGTGTTTCTTCAAAACCTCCAATAATCGTTCCTCTTCCTTCCCTGAAAGTTTAGAGCTAATAATAACATAATATATCTTTTTATCATCAATGTGGTTTTAGATCGAAACCGGATCCTTTTTAGGTGGCAACGTGGTACCCAAATCTTCCACAGGCAAGTTATGCTTAAGCATCTTAGGTTGACGATGGAGAATCTCGTCAATCTCATTTCTTTCTTCCATGAAGATCTCACTTTCGTGGTCTTCCATATACTGCTGCAAAGCATTATTAGGAGCAAGAGAAATAGAAGCAAGTTGTTCAACTCTAAAATCCTCATTATGGGTTTCATTTTCACAAGGTTCTTTAGTAAATTTTGAAAAATTAAAATCAGAAGATTCCCCATCAAACTTAGTCAAGATTTTCTCTCTTTTGCAATCTATAATAGCTCCACAAGTACTCAAGGAAGGTCTACCAAAAATGATGGGATAAGTTTTACTAGCAGCTAAACCAAGTACTAGAAAATGAGCAGGATATTTAATCTTACCACAAAGAACTTCTACATCCTGCACAATACCAATTGGAGAGATGGTTTCTCTATTAGCAAGGTGAATAACCACATCAATCTCTTCCAACTCGCAGGGACTGATTTCATGCATAATTTCTTTACAAAGCTCATAAGGAATAGCACTTGAACTTGCACGAATATCACACAAACCATAATAGCAATGATCACCAATCCTAACAGATAGCATAGGGACACTAGCCTTTTTAGTTCTGTTAGGATGTGAGACAATATTAGAAGCGTCCTCACAAAAGACTATGTGCCCATCTTCTATACTTTTAGTTACAAGATCTTTAACAATTGCTACTACAGGTTCAATGCTTATTTGTTCATCAGGTTTTAGAGTCCTCTTTTCACTTTTAGTGATTACACTAGTTATCATAGGATGATCCTTTACCTTATCTGGGAAGGGTATCTTCTCAATGTAAGGTTCAGGTAAAACATGATCAATAATGCAATACTCAGTATTTCCAAAGGGAACACATTCAACAATATCTTTATAGGGTGCATGGTACTTGCTCCATCCCTTTGTTGGGACTTCAATATAAGAAGCAAAATCCTTAAAACAATTTGTAATAACTTGTAAATCAAGACCATAAGCATTACTAATATTTTGAAAGTCATCAGTTCCCATAAAAAGATTCAATGCATTCATAATCATAATTTATACCTAACTTTCTACCTTTGTCATTCTCCTAGGCTTCAGCATTGTCTTGAATACGGTCCAGAAGATCCCATTTAGCTTCTTCTTCCATGCGAGTGAATGATCCAGCACAAGAAGCATCCAATAAATCCTTATCATGTAGAGAAAGTCTTGCATAAAGGTTATTGATAATAATATTGTTGGGGAGCTCATGAATGAGACATTTGAGCATTAGTAACTTCAATCTCCCCCAAGCTTGAGCTGTACTCTCTCCATCAAGAGGCCAAAAGTTGTATATTTGATTCCGATCTTTATGAATCTCACTAGGAGGATAAAACTTTGAATAAAAGAGAGGTACTATTTCCTCCCATTCAAGAGCTTGACCATTCTTCAGCAGCTTATACCATTCCTCAGCTCTTCCTTTAAGTGATAATGAGAATAACTTCTTCTTAACTTGATCTGTAGTAATACCTACACACTTGAACAACCTGCATAATTCGTGTATAAAGAGTAAATGATCACCGGAATGGACAGTTCCATCCCCAACATAGTAGTTATCCATAACACGATCAATAATTCTTGTAGGTATTAAAAGCATCATTCTCAGCAGGTGGTGGTTCATCTACTACCTTAGCAGTGGTAGTAGCATTACCAAATAAGAAACTCAGCGAATTATCCATAACGAAAATAAAGCAACTAACAGAAGTAAACAATACTCACCGTAGTAGTTTCCTTTACCACTTCCACTCTCCAATAGCGCTTCACTCCCCGGTAACGGCGCCAGAAAATAGTCTTGATGACCCACAAGTATAGGGGGTGTATCACAGTATTTTCGATAAGTAAGAGTGTCGAACCCAACGAGGAGCAGAAGGTGCTGGCTAGTGGTATGGATTAGGAATTCTCTGCAAATACTTAGCAAATGGATTTTTATGGGTTTTTGATATAGCAAGTAATTAAAGTACGAGTAAATAAAATACAGTAGGAATAAATGCAGCAAGTGGCCCAATCCTTTATGCAGCAAAGGACAAGCCGGTTGTATTACTTAAGATGACCAAACGTTCTCGAGGACACACGGGAAGACTGTCAAGTGCTTTCGCTTCATATAGTTGATTAATCTGCTTTAGCTTCCTAAGTGTTGTGTGGGTGAACATGTGCTAATGTACCGACCTTCCTAGGACTAATACATACTTGTGATTATACCCCTTGCAAACATTCGTAAGTACAAGAAAGTAATTAAGGTAGAAACCTAACCACAACTTTAAACTCTAAGACCCTTACGTCCCTTGTGCAATGGTTTCCTAATGGGGGTTCATGTTTCTGTCACTCCGGCAACCCCTACGATTAGTAGCCAAATACACAATTCATTACCCTAGGCCCATATAGGTGAAGTATCATGTAGTCGATGTTCACATGACACCACTAGAAGAAGTACACCACAACTTAAATATCAAACTATTGAATCTTTCTCAACACAACTCCACTACTAACAACATGACTTCTCCCATGTCCTCAAGAACAAAACGAACTACTCACAAGACATCATATGGATCATGATCAGAAGTGGAATAATGATGTATAACAATCTGAACATAAACAATAATTCAATGGTTTACTCAATAGCATCAACTACAAAGAGTAATCAACATCGGGAAAGTTTCCCCTAAGAACTATGCAAGATTCAACCCAATTGTTACAGCAATATGGAGATGGTGATGAGGGTGCTGATGGTGATGATGGTGGTGATGATGATGATCCCGATGAAGTCCAGCTTGATGCTGGTGTTGATGGCGACGATCTCCCTCTCGAAGGAATTCCTCGTAAATCTGCGCGGAGATCTTTCTCTCTCGTTGTTTTCCGCCCCGGAGAGGCGGCAGAATCTTTCTGTGGTCGCTCCCCGAGTCTTAGGGTTTCAGGAGGAATATATACGTTAGAAGGGAGAGCCAGAGGTGGGCCAGGGCGACCACACCACCTGGTGGTGCAGCCTAGGGTGGCCCGCGCCAAGGGGTGGTGTGGGCCCCCTGTGGCCCATCTCCACTCCTCCTTCTGGCAGCCTTCGTCTTCTAGAAAAATAGGATTTTCCGTATATTTTCCCGGATTTTCTGATCTTCACGAATATTGCCTCCAAACAACACCTTTTTCATCAGAATCCTGACTGAAGTGGTCCATGCTCCAAAAGTCATCAACCATGCAAAAACAGATGAAATAACATAAGTATCATCTCTTAATATGAAATATATCAATGAATAACAGTAAATTATGATATAGAATAGTGATGCAAAATGGACGTATCAATTATTGCTATAGCATGACTTGTTACAAACAATTGAGATTGCTTAATGTGCCTTGAAAGAATCATGCGTTATTTTAGCATATAAAAGCATAATATTGTGGTATTCTCCTTTGATGCTTTATTTGGGTTGACTTGGCGCATGCTCACACCATGTTAAGACTAAACCAAGTCACCATAGCCTCTATGATCATTTAGTTTTCGACTTGTAATATCACTTTATGCTTTAATTAATAATGTTTTGTCGCTTTGCATGATTATGGCCATTATTGCTCTCTTAGTTGGTCGCTCCCAGTCTTTTTCTAGCCTCCACATGTACCAAGTATGAGTTCCACTCATGCATCCAACTCCAAATAAAACCAAGTTATTCCAAAGAGTCCACCATACCTACCTATTAGCATTATTGCTATTCCAAGTATATTCATGTTTTTATCTACCTTCCAAATTAAACTTGTTATGTGAAAATTAGTGATTAAAGCTCTCACGAAGTTGATGGCACACTTTACTTTCTTGCACTTAATAAACTTGAACTATTGTGCCCATCTCTGTTGCCTATATGTTTGCATTTTGTAAGTTGTGAATTAGCAGAACCATGTTATCATGGGGAACGCTTTCAACATTGCACTTTATTTAGTTGATATCATGTTCTTTTGCTTATGGATCCCGGTGGTGTGAAATGAAAGGGGGGCTTGTAAGGCTCATGGAGTTTGTATATGTTTTAGAGAAACGCCTGGGTGGCTGGTCTAAGCCATGCCTAATCATGGTGGAAACCTGCAGCATAACCATAGTGACCAATCTGTGAAGCATCCTCAATATAAAAAAACCTATGCAAATAGGAAAGAAAAAATGAAGAAAGAAAAAAACCCTATGGAAATAGGAAATAAAAGGATCGCTGAGATGATCATTGTCTACTTGCCTTGTCATTTTGATGGGAAAGCTTCCATATCATCAGGCAAGGGGTACCCCGTTGGCGGTTCTCTATGATACACATGTACTTACAATGACAAGAACTTACCTATGACTAAAGTTGAGTAGCACGAGGAACGGTACTCGTAAGCAAGGGGCATGAGATTTTCAACTTATAACTTGTCAGGCATGTCCTCATATTTGTTCACTTTAACCTTAATCACCTAAAGATGCTTATGATAGGCGCAATGAGAGATGAAAGCTAATAAGTACCATAATTTTTGGAAGCTCTTTATGAGACTTGAATCCCTACTTCCTTCTATGAAGGGCCTTTCTTTTTCTTTTATGTTGAGTCTCCATCTTCTATCTTTATGCACCTATTGAGAGAGCATAATGGTCATTCTTAGTTTAATGTGCATTGTCCCAAAACTTGTTGATTGATTCATAACTTTGATATTGCTTGTTCTTAAACTTTTTGTATCTAGCCACCCTTATGAACTTTGAAGGTGTCCTATGCATTTATGTTTTGCTACACTATGAGGGACAAGCTGAATACCATTCTCATTATGTTTTCTATATGTGAAACAAACAAACGTCTTTCAAAGCATTGTTATTCATGAATCTTTTGTTTGTACCTTTTCATGTTACAACATAGTTGCTATGTCTTATTGTTAGAACTATATCTTTCATGCTATGTTAAAGTACTATGATCCCAGCTATCAATGTTTTACAAATACCTTGATCAAGATTATGATGGTGCATGTCACCTCAACAATTATTATTTTTTATCACTTACCTACTCGAGGACGAGCAGGAGTTAAGCTTGAGGATGTTGATACGTCCTAAACGTATCTATAATTTTTGATGTTCCATGCTTTTTATATCTAGTTTCTTATGTTTTGTCCACACTTTGGAGTATTTTTACACATTTTCTAGAACTAACCTATTAACAGGACGCCACAGTGTCAGTTGCCTTTTTTCTGCTATTTTTGGTTTCAGAAAAGCTAGTACGGAAATATTCTCGGAATTGGACCGGACAAAAGCCAAAGTCAATATTTCACCCGAAGCAACACGGAGTCCAGAGGGGAGACGAAGTGGCACACCAGGGCGGCCACACCTGGTGGCGGCGTGGCCTGGGGGGCATGCCACCAGGGGGTGTGGGCCCCCTGGTACTCCATCGACCTTGCCCCTTCGCCTATAAAATCCTCCCAGGATGAAAATCCTAAGTACCCGATCAAAATTCCACAAAAGAGTCTATAGCCACCGTCATCTCCATCCCTCGATCGGGAGAGATCACCCTAGAGGCCTTCTTCATCACCATGACTGCCTCCGGTGTGATGCGTGAATAGTTCATCCCTGGACTACGGGTCCATGTAGTAGCTAGATGGTTGGTTCCCCTCCTTTATTCTACCATGTTTAGATCTTGTGAGCTCCGTTCATGATCAAGATCATCTATTTGTAATCTTACATGTTGTGTTTGCGGGGATCCGATGGATATTGAGATGCTATTTCAGATTGATTATCGATTCTATCATGTCTATGTTATTTGTGATCTTGCATGCTTTCTGTTGATAGTAGCTATCTTGGCCAAGTAGATGCTAGCAACTCCAAGAGGGAGTATTTATGCTCGAGAGTGGGTGCATGCCTCTAGTAATCTGGGGAAGTGACAGGAATCTCTAAGGTACTAGATGTATTGTTGCTACTAGGTAGAAAACAACAATCCTTTGTCCATGGGACAATCATATTGTTTACTTTACACACTTTTCTTAATGCAATTATCTGTTGCTTGCAACTTAATACTGGAGGGGGTTAGACGATAACCTGAAGGTGGATTATTAGTCATAGATGTAGTTGGATTATGGTCTATGTATAATGTTGTAATGCCCAATCAAATATCATAGGAGTCAAGATGATTAGTATATGCATGTATGCTTTCTCGGTGTCTGTCAATTGCCCCGCTGTAATTTGTTCACCCAACATGTCATCTATCTTAAGGAGAATCACCTCTAGTGAACTATGGACCCCGGTCCATTCTTTTACTATCAATCTACCATATATTTACTGTTTACTGTTTTCTTTCTGCAAGCAATTACTATCTTCCACACGATAAGTTTAATCCTTTGTTTTCAGCAAAACCGGTGAGATTGATAACCTCATTGTAAGTTGGGGCAAAGTTCTGTGGTTGTGTTGTGCAGGATTCCAAGTTGGAAACAACACCCTTCGAGGTGTTTCCTTGCTCCTACTAGTTCGATAACCTTGGTTTCATAACCGAGGGAAAACTTGCTGTTGTGCTCATCATACCTTCCTCTCGGGGTTCCCCAACGAGCTCGAATATATTTTTAGCCATCAAGTATACCAAATTAGGCGAAACCTTAGTAAGCTGAATCATCCAGCTTGATCCTAAGAAGTCAAGCTAGAGTATGATGAACTATGTAATATGAGTTGTATGGAGTAGTTGGAGGCATAGTAGCTTAACCAAGCTGATACGAGAAAAAACTTGTATTATGAAGAGTAGTACCATACCTATTACAGAGGATTGATATCACATGTGATATAGAAAGAACTATAATTTTGCAAGCCTTGGAAGTAGTTGCATGATGGGTTTAAGGAAATTAATAGATGGATTTAAAATTAACTAAATTGATGGATTCATCAAGGGTAGTTAAGAAGTGCAAGATGTGTAGTAAAGGAAGGATGTTACAAGAGTGGATCAATAAAGTTAGAACTAATTAGATGAATGACTTCCTCAGAGGTAATTTAGAAATGGAAGTTATATAAATACTAGGAGAAGAATGGAGAATGAGTATTGTTGAAGTGGCATGACCATGCCATCATATGATGATGGATATGATGGAGTCAGATGATTGTCTTATTCAGGAAGATGTGATCCTTGTGAATAAGATAAGAGAGATTTATAGAGTATATTTAGGAAAGGAATTCCTTAACTAAAGATAAGTTTAGTGAGGTATTAAGATAGGAATTCTTGAGAAATCCTTAACCAAGATCATATCAAACCAGGACAAGACCCATATTTCCTTCTTTGTCCAAAACCCTAGAATTAAGTTAGTAGTTAAACCAATTCCTATTTTTAGGCAGTCAATGGATAGTATCTCTTAGTCAAATAAAGTTTCTAAGAGATAATTAGAATGCCAGTTGAGAGTATTAATGGAAGCCTTGTCCACCTTATTGTCTTAAACCTTAATAGAAACCTAGACTCATATACCTCAAGATCACCTTAGTAAAGCAATCTCAATAGCTCACTCTAAGTTGAGATATCAAACCTACTCATATATTTAGATGTAGTATCCCTAAAACTTGACCCTTATTAATATTCATAAAAGAATATGAGTCTACTAAAACCTTCCTAAAACTCATGGCAGTTATTTGGAAATGAATATTTTCATTAATGATTGTTATTCATGCTTCTTGACTTCACCAAGGTTGTCCATGGAAATCCTAAACAATATGAATCAAGTAGGATTTGAATAAGAGAAATCACCAAATATGGGGAACCATGAAAATCAAAGCATCATATTAAGAACCACAAGGTTTAATACCTTATAATGGATATATATAATTTTGTATACATCATTCACCATTTTAAATCCTTACCATTATAATTATTAAGTGAAAACAGAATCATTTTTGTGAAATTTTATTAGCAGAAGCAAATCTCTAAAAAACCCCTAATCCCTATTAATACTTCTCTAATAAGAAGAAACCTTTATATAATGACACATTCTGTGCATACAATCAGAAGTGTAGAAAGAATTGGTTATGACTGATCTCTATAATAATATTCATGACTTATAAAATTTCGGGATATTTTAAACCTTGAGAAAACTATATTTGAAAAAGTTTCATAAAATAGTAAATAGAAACATAAAAAGAAAAAGGAAAAAGGACTGTCAGTAGAACCGGGCCATAGCCCAACAACCTTCGCGCTGCCTGTCGCTCACGTGCAGCCCTAGGAATTTTTCGCCCACTCCACCGCAGCCCAGTACCGGCCTAGCCCAGATACCTCTTCGCGTCATCGTCTTCGTCGACGACAGCGAAGCAGCTGCGTGGCCGCGCTGTTGCCGTCGATCCTCTGTCGCGCTAAGATGCGTGCCGCCATCCCTAGAGGTGAGGATAAGACCGGCCGTGCTCTCCTCTATCCGCTCATACCCATCTCACTCTCTCTCGCGCTCTCTCATGTTTTTCCCCAAAACCAAAACCCTAGCCATTGTGGGCACCATCGGGCTGGCCATACGAGACCTTGCCGAGCTCCGTCGTGGTGCCTGGGAGCTTCCTCTCATCGTCCTGAATCGTCTGGCAGGAGGAATTGAGCCCATCTCGCTCGCCATCAACGCCACCGTCCTCGACTCTCCGCTGCCAGTCGTCGCCATTCATCATTGATTGCCGCTATCACATAGCTTCTCCGGCCTTGCCATCGCGCTCTTCAGCTTCGTGGTGAGCCACCGGTGCTCGTGCACCTTCTCCATTTCGTTCTCGCGCTCTGATTCGCCCTACCGTCGTGCTCCGCCGTCGGCCGCCGTATGTGGTTGTCGCCAGAGTAGCTCCGGTGACCAATAATAGGCGGCGACACCACCCCTAGACTCGCCTTGATCCACTCCATCGAGCGCACAACTCCGTTTGGCCCCACGAGCTCCCAATCGTCCATTTTGCATCACTATTCTATATCATAATTTACTGTTATTCACTAATATATTTTATATTAAGAGATGATACTTATATTATTTCATCTATTTTTGCATGGTTGATGACTTTTGGAGGATGGACCGCTGAAATCAGGATTCTGATGGAAAAGGCACTGTTTGGAGGCGAAATTCGTGAAGATCAGAAAATCCCGGAAAATATATGGAAAATCCTATTTTTCTAGAAGATGAAGGAAGCCAGAAGGGGAAGTGGAGATGGTCCATAGGGGGCCCACACCACCCCCTAGCGCGGGCTAGCCCTAGCCGCACCACCAAGTGGTGTGGACACCCTGGCCCACCTCTGGCATCGCCCTTTAGCGTATATAATCTCCTCGAAACCCTAAGACTCAAGGGAGCGACCACAGAAAGATTCTACCGCCTCTACAGGGCAGAAAACTCCAGAGAGAGAAAGAGCTCTCCGGTAGGCAGAAATCTACCAGGGGAATTCCTTCCCAGAGAGGGGAGATCATCGCCATCAACACCACCATCAAGCTGGACTTCATCGGGATCATCATCATCATCATCTCCATCATCATCTCCACCAGCACCATCATCACCACTCCGTACCGCTGTAACAATTGGGTTGAATCTTGCATAGTTCTTAGGGGAAACTTTCCCGGTGTTGATTACTTGTTGTAGTTGATGGTATTGAGTGGAACCATTGAATTATCATTCATGTTCAGATCCTTACTTATCATTATTTCATCTCTGATCTTGATCCATATGATGTCTCATGAGTAGTTCGTTTAGTTCTTGAGGACATGGGAGAAGTCATGTTGTTAGTAGTGGAATTGTGTTGAGAAAGATTCAATAGTTTGATATTTAAGTTGTGGTGTTATTCTTCTAGTGGTGTCATGGGAACGTCGACTACATGATACTTAACCTTTATGGGCCTAGGGGAATGCATTGTGTATTTGCCTACTAATCGTAGGGGTTACCGGAGTGATAGAAACCTAAACCCTCGTTAGGAAACCTTTGCACAAGGGAGTGTAGGATCTCAAAGTTTAAGGTTGTGGTTAGGTTTCTATCTTAATTACTTTCTTGTAGTTGCGGATGCTTGCAAGGGGTATAATCACAAGTATGTATTAGTCCTAGGAAGGTCAGTACATTAGCACAGGTTCACCCACACAACACTTATCCAACTAGAGAAGATTAATCAACTATATGAAGCGAAAGCACTTGACGATATTCCCATGTGTCCTCGAGAACGTTTGGTAATCATAAGTAATAAAACCGGCTTGTCCTTTGCTAAAGAAAGGATTGGGCCACTTGTTGCATCTATTATCATTGTCTTTTATTTACTCACACTTTATTTATTTGCATTATCAAAAAACCCTAAAAATCTGTTTGCTAAGTATTTACAGAGAATTCCTGATCCAAGCCACTCGTCAACACCTTCTGCTCCTCGTTGGGTTCGACACTCTTACTTATCAAAAATACTACGATACACCCCCTATACTTGTGGGTCATCAAGACTATTTTCTGGCGCCGTTGCCGGGGAGTGAAGCGCTATTGGAGAGTGGAATTGTTAAAGGAAACTTCTACAGTGAGTATTGTTTATTTCTGTTAGTTACTTTATTTTAATATGGATAATTCACTTAGTTTCTTATTTTGTAATGCTACTACCACTGCTAAGGTAGTAGATGAACCTCCACCTACTGAAATTGAATCTTTTAAGATACCTACAAGAATTGTTGATCGTGTTATAGATAACTACTATTTTGGAGATGGAACTGTCCATCTCGATGATCATTTGCTCTTTATACACGAATTATGCGGGTTGTTCAAGTGTGCAAGTATTACAATAGATCAAGTTAAGATGAAGTTATTCTCATTATCATTGAAAGGAAGAGTTGAGGAATGGTACAAGCTGCTGAAGAATGGCCAATCTCTTGAATGGGAGGAAGTTGTACCCCTCTTTTATTCAAAATTTTATCCTCCTAGTGAGATTCATAAAGATCGGAATCAAATATACAACGTTTGGCCGCATGATGGAGAGAGTACAGCTCAAGATTGGGGAAGATTGAAGTTACTAATGCTCGAATGTCCTATTCATGAGCTCCCCAACAATATTATTATCAATATCTTTTATGCAAGGCTTTCTCTTCATGATAAGGATCTATTGGATGCTTCTTGTGCCGGATCATTTACACGCATGGAAGAAGAAGCTAAATGGGATCTTCTAGACCGTATTCAAGACAATGCTGAAGCATGGGAGAATGATAAAGGAAGAAAGTCAGGTATAAATTATGATTATGCATGCATTAAATCTTTTATGGAAACAAGTGACTTTCATAATATTAGTAATTCTTATGGTCTTGATTCTCAAAGTATTGCAAATTATTTTAAGGCTTTTGCTTCTTATATGGAAATTCCTAAAAAGAAATGGAATAAGTATCATGAGCCATATAAAGATATTGTTAATTGTGTTCCTGCAAGAGATACTGAAGTTTATACTGCTAATCATATTTTACCTGAACCTTACATTGAGTAAATGCCTTTCCCAGTTAAGATAAAGGAACATCCTATGACAGCTAGTATGGTTAAGGAAAATACAAAGGAAGCTATGGAACCCAATGAACAAATAGATGATGAACCTGCAATAGCAAATATGAAAGACTTTGTCGCTAAAAATGTAGAAGATGGGCACATTATCCTTTGTAAGAATACTTCTAAAATTGTTTCACATCCTAATCGAACTAGGAAATCTAGTGTCCCTATGTTTTCTGTCGGAATAATTGATCATTGCTACAATGGTTCATGTGATAGTTATATCATTAAATTTATGCATGATACTAAAAGTTATTATGAGAGAGGAAAAAATGTTCTTATGTATCTCAATAATATTAAGTTGCCTCGCTTTATGCTGAAAGTCTTTATGTTGCACTTGCTTTTCCTTCCTATGCTAGTAGCCTCTGGTTTCAACAATTTATTTTCTTACAAAATTCCTTTGCATAAGAAGTGGGTTAGACTTAAAAACGTGTATATTTGCTTCTTGATGCTCTCTTTTACTTCAATTCATATTCTTATGTGAGCATCATTGAAATTTATCATGCCTATCTTAATGGCTATAAAGAAAGAGCTTTTTGGGAGACAATCCAATATATTTTCGCTTTCAGTTTATTTTTGTTTATTAGAGTCATGGAATTGCTTCAGAAATAACCTCTCCTTATCCTTTTTGTTTGGTTTTTGTGTCAAGAGCAACCTCTAATGAGAGAGAAGTAAGATTTGGGGAAGTCGCTGTCCCAAAATAGATTTTTGTGCTTCACTATAAAAAATCGTGAAAAATCTCAGAACATCGTACTGATCTGTCAGTTTTTGTGTGTGTGCCTTAGGTTGTTATTTAACTTTCGTTAGTTTTGCACTTTTTGATTTGAGTAACAGAAGATTTTCGAAAAAATTGATATTTACCCGCTAGTCTGTTTTGACAGATTTCTGCCATTTCCGCATTTGCCTCTTCCTTTTTGAATTCCTTTTTGGGTTTTCGAGAGGAATTGTTCCAGTAGCTTATATTTTGATGGATTTCAGTTGAAATTGAACTTAAAAGGTTTATTACCTCATATGCACTAATGTTGCTAATGAGAATTGTGTGAAGTCTTCTATGAAAGAAATTTCCAGGTTGTAGGAGAAAACGCTGTAATAAGATGGTGAATGGTCAAAAGACTCAAGCAATATGTTCATGAAGATGAAGATATTGATGTTATTCAAGTGGTGACTCTGGAAATTTTTATTAAAGACCAAATTCAGAGACCTGCAGAGTCCATTTTCGAATAGGTAATAGTTCTGTTAAGAAAAGGTCCACGAAAATCCTTCCAATTTATGTTTTTGCAGTTTTTATCTAACATGGAAAATAATGAGTCCAAAGAGGGACGGAAACGGAGCCCGGGTGGCTCACACCACCCTGTGGCGCGGGCCCACCTGGCCGCACCACCAGGGGGTGTGGCCAACCTAGAGCCCGTCTCCGACCCGTTTTCTCCTAGTACTTTCCTTTTGTTGTTAAACTTTGTAATATATAATCCCCTGGATCCCCCGCGGTTCGTATATCATGTTCTCGCTTTGTTTTCATTTTGATCTATTTCTATCAAGAACTATTCTCAAAGTTTAGAAGCACAATGGTCTCCGCCAACGATAATGGCAAGGAGCCTACGGAAGATGATCTCCAAAACCTTGGGCAAGAGGAGGAGATTGAGAGTGAAGTTGAAGAGGAGGCAAAGGAATACCAGCATCCACACACTAGCACCACCATTGCGAGCATTGGAGTGGTGGAAAATTCTGCCAAGTTCAAAAGGACTGCACGGATGTCCACTGGAGGGAAGGTTCCGCATCATTGCTTGGGTTCACGGTCACCTCCTCCACGCACCAAGAATCCCTTCCATACCCTTATTCATGAGCAGCAATTCCAAAATATGCCCAAGGAAAAATTACCCTCCAATTGGGATATGCCTCGTTCTAACCATGCAGGAAAATAAGACTTCAAGGAGAAAGAGCGGGGAAAGAATCGCAAGAGCTTGGATTCACAGTCCGACATGATCATGAACCACATTGAGCACAATTCGGAGTTGATTCATACTCTCACCTTCGAGATTGAGGATTTGAGGGAATTGATTGAAAAGCTCATCGAGAGAACACCACCACCATCAAAGGAGTAATTCGTCATCAGGTTTTGGCATCCCCTTAGTTTGTTCCAAGCTTGGGGGAGTGCCGCGGTATCACATCACTATATTTTATCTTTTTACCTTTTTAGTAGAGTCATATCATGAATAGAGAAGTTATCATATAGGATGGTTTACATTGTGGAAGTATCTCCCCTCTCGTTAGTTATCTATGTATCCCTTGGTGTGAGTTACCGTTATGGAATATTAATGAGACGTTCTATCATTTACTTTTTGCACATCTTATATTAGTTTGCAATTTCTGTTATATGATTAATCTTGTTGTTAGTATTGGTATCACTTTGGGATCATTAAGTAAATTTAGTTGGTTTTGGTAAACCTGGCTCTGGTTAGTATCAACACTACTTAAGAATTGAATGAAAAAGAGAAAAGTACTTTTAAGAAATATAATTTCATCATGTTTCTTTCTTGATTGGCGCATAAGCTTAGTATTCTCTAGTTAAGATCTTTTGTGCTTCCAAGGAAGATTGCATGTTTGTTTTTATCACTTGTATGTTTGTTTGTTTCCTTCAACTCTTATGCTTGCTACCCAGCCTTGCTAGCCAAAAACCTGTACTGAGAGGGAATGCTTCTCGTGCATCCAATCCTTAAACCAAAACCTATGCCATTTGTGTACACCATACCTACCTATTTGCATTATTGCTATTCCAAATAAATTCATGTTTTTATCTACCTTCCGAATTAAACTTGTTATGTGAAAATTAGTGATTAAAGCTCTCACGAACTTGGCACACTTTAGTTTCTTGCACTTAATAAACTTGAACCATTGTGCCTATCTATGTTGCGTATATGCTTGTGCTTTGTAAGTTGTGGATTAGCAGAACCATGTTATCATGGGGAACGCTTTCAACATTGCACTTTATTTAGTTGATATCATGTTCTTTTGCTTATGGATCCCGGTGGTGTGAAATGAAAGGGGAGCTTGTAAAGCTCATGGAGTTTATATATGTGTTAGAGAAATGCCTGGGCGGCTAGCCTAAGCCATGCCTAATCATGGTGGAAACTTGCAGCATAACCATAGTGAGCAATCTGTAAAGCATTCTCAATAAAAAACTATGCAAATAGGAAATAAAAAAACCTATGCAAATAGGAAAGAAAAACCTATGCAAATAGGAAATAAAAGGATCGCTGAGATGCTCATTGTCTTGTCATTTTGATATGGGAAAACTCCTGTATCATAGGTCAAGGGGTACCCCGTTGGCGGTTCTCTATGATACACATGTACTTACAATGACAAGAACTTACTCGTGACTAAAGTTGAGTAGCATGAGGTTCGGTACTCGTAAGCAAGGGGCATGAGATTTTCAACTTATAACTTGTCAGGCATATCCTCATATTTGTTCACTTTAACCTTAATCACCTAAAGATGCTTATGATAGGGGTAATGAGAGTTGAAAGCTAATAAGTATCATAATTTTTGGAAGCTCTTTATGAAACTTGAAATCCCTGCTTCCCTCTGCGAAGGGCCTATCTTTTACTTTTTAGTTGAGTCAGTAAACTTATTCCTTTCTATCTCAAGCAAGTATTTGAGTTGTTGTGTTTCAATCATTCATATGATGATTTATTCAATCATGTTTCTTATGTTCCTTGTTTTGCACACTGCTCTTATCTTAGTGAATATTACTTTGAAAGCTATCATTGAAAACCCATTATGTTTGAACTCCTGCAAATTGTTAACTATTCTTTGACCAAGAACAAAGTTTGCCATTACCAATTATGATTTACTTTGTGTATCTTTATTATGTTTCCTTTACTTATTACAAGTGAAGTTATATAATAGTGAGTTGTCTTCTATTATGATTTATGTATTGATGAATTTGATGCTTCTTGTCCATATTCTTTTATCGACACTTCACTCCATAAACCTGAGGTCATGTTTATTGAGCTCAGTTTTCGCTTGGGGACAAGCGAAGTCTAAGCTTGGGGGAGTTAATACGTCCATTTTGCATCACTATTCTATATCATAATTTACTGTTATTCATTGATATATTTCATATTAAGAGATGATACTTATATTATTTCATCTATTTTTGCATGGTTGACGACTTTTGGAGGATGGACTGCTGAAGTCGGGATTCTGATGGAAAAGGCACTGTTTGGAGGTGAAATTCGTGAAGATCAGAAAATCCTGGAAAATATATGGAAAATCCTATTTTTCCAGAAGATAAAGGAAGCCAGAAGGGAAGTGGAGATGGGCCACAGAGGGCCCACACCACCCCCTGGCACAGGCCAGCCCTGGCCGCGCCACCAGGTGGTGTTGCCACCCTAGCCCACCTATGGCATCACCCTTTGGTGTATATAATCTCCTCCAAACCCTAAGACTCGAGGGAGCGACCATAGAAAGATTCTACCGTCTCTACAAGGCGGAAAACTATAGAGAGAGAAAGAGCTCTTCGGTAGGCAGAAATCTGCAAGGGGAATTCCTTCCTGGAGAGGGGAGATCGTCGCCATAAACACCACCATCAAGCTGGACTTCATCGGGATCATCATCATCATCATCTCCACCAGCACCATCATCACCACTCCGTACCGTTGTAACAATTGGGTTGAATCTTGCATAGTTCTTAGGGGAAACTTTCCGGGTATTGATTACTTGTTGTAGTTGATGCTATTGAGTGGAACCATTAAATTATTGTTCATGTTCAGATTGTTACTTATCATTATTTCATCTCTGATCTTGATCCATATGATGTCTCGTGAGTAGTTCGTTTAGTTCTTGAGGACATGAGAGAAGTCATGTTGTTAGTAGTGGAATTGTGTTGAGAAAGATTCAATAGTTTGATATTTAAGTTGTGGTGTTATTCTTCTAGTGGTGTCATGTGAACGTCGACTACATGATACTTCACCTTTATGGGCCTAGGGGAATGCATTGTGTATTTGCCTACTAATCGTAGGGGTTGCCGGAGTGATAGAAACCTGAACCCCCTTTAGTAAACCTTTGCACAAGGAGTGTAGGATCTCAAAGTTTAAGGCCGTGGTTAGGTTTCTATTTTAATTACTTTCTTGTAGTTGCGGATGCTTGCAAGAGATATAATCACAAGTATGCATTAGTCCTAGGAAGATCAGTACATTAGCACAGGTTCACCCACACAACACTTTTCCAACTAGAGAAGATTAATTAACTATATGAAGCGAAAGCACTTGACGATATTCCCATGTGTCCTTGAGAATGTTTGGTAATCATAAGTAACTAGTTGAATACTCGTGCGTTGCTACGGTTTTAAAAAAAAATGCAGGTCGCACACATGTCAAGGGTGTAAAAGTAAAATGTAGGGAAATATCAACGTATGTCGTAAACTCGGCCATATTGTATTTTAAATATATTATTCCATCTGTCTTGGTTTACATTGCCTGTGTGTACCTAGGTTGTTAATTTTATCATTAACATAAAATTCAGGAAAATGCTCCCGTTCCCCCGGGGGCTAGCAGCCTCCGGGTCGCACCAGACACGTTGGTGCAACCGTGGCCACACAAAAGGAAACCAGCCGTGTGTGGGTCCCACCACTCTCTTCCACCCTTATCTTCTCCTCTCGTCTAGTCTAAATCATACTCCGCCGGAGTCCGCCCAGCGCAACCGCCATCTCCCAACGAACCCGTCGCGCTGCCGTATCCCGCGGAAGCTGCCGGGACGTCGTACCCTGCGGAAGACGCCACGCTCCTCTTCGACCCTCGACACGTGATCCTCTCCCGGGGGGACGCAGTCTGCTGCTGCTCCCCTCCGGCGTAATCGACGGCCTAGCACAATCATCTCCGGGGATCCACTGTGCTCCTCGCGGGGGCGTCCCATGTGGTCCACCATCCCTCTCACCATGCGCCCTAGCCCCTCCCCTGATTCCTGCTGCTGCCGGTTGCTGGAGATGGAGTGTCGCCGGTTTGCACCGACCGCCTCCACTGGTGTTCCTCCTCGACGACGACATGGACGACATCGACCGTCGCCAGTAGTGCGCGAGGAGCCTACAAGGACGACGGCTGGCACGCCCTTTTCCCCATGGGAGTGAGGTGCTGCGAGCAATTCCGGTGTTGCTACCATAGTTTTTGTGAATTTGTAAATTTGCATCATAGGGAGAATTTTTTGTGCTACAAAAGTTTTTTGGTTTTGCATGATATGAAGAATTTTTTTGCTACAATCAAATGTTGTCTTCCACCGTACAATATGTGAATTTGCATCATACGAAGAACTTTTTTGCTACAACCGTTACTTGATGTTGCTATATTAGTAAAATGTTTTTGTACAAAGTCTTCGACGAGAGTCTCCAGTGAGGTCATTTTGCTAATTAAAATATAATTTTTGCTACAAGGTCTCCGGTGAGGTGTCCGGTGAGCAAGGTCGTTTTGCTACAATAGCACAATTTTTTTCTCAAAATGTTCTGTGAATTTGCATCATTAGAAGGGTTTTTTTGCTACGTGATCTCCGACGATCTTTTTTTTTGCTACCATGGTCCAATGATTTTGCTACATTAGCCTATATTTTTTGCTACGAGGATTCCGGGGAGGTCTTCGACGGAATCAGTCTTTCTCTTATTTTTCTTAGATGAACCTTTTTTTTTGCTACATTAGCTTTTTTTTTGCTACCATCGTCCAGTGATTTTGCTACAGTAGCCTATAGCTATGAGGATTCCGGCGAGGTCTCCGGTGAGGTCTCGGACAGAATCGTTATTTTTCTTAGACGAACCTTTTTTGCTACATGCAGCAAAAGCGGGACAAAATTTTGCTACATACAAGCAAAAGTGGGCTTTTAGGCAAAAATGGCCACGTGTCACCAAGAGGAGTCAGAGGTTGGGAGCGTTCGTATCCTCCGCACGCCCAGTCTCATCCTAAAATTTATACCAATAGAAAATATAGCATCCAAAGTTTATAATGGTTCACATTTTTTTTTTCAAAAAGCATGGTTCACATTTTTATGCTATTCAATTTATATTTTATTGTTCAAATCGGCAACTTAGGTATACGCGCTGGACCGATAAATTGGGACAGTGAGGGAGTACTATAAAATTCAATCGTCACATAATTGGACATCATATGCATAGAAACAAGGACACAAGTAATTATCTCTTATTAACTAAGATATACTCCTTGAAATGCTTAAGATATTCTTATCCAATATCAGAAATGTTGTGTTCATCTCATTTGTATGATCGTATCTTAGAATGAACCTATTATACAAAGAATCGTCTTATATAAGAATGTACAAAACAAGCCACATGTGGGTTCCACTCGAATACCCTCGCTTTGTAGACCACCAAGCTATGCTTTTCTACAATTGTCTATTAGAGAGGGGCTAGGGTTTCTCCCCTCGAGTCGCCTCCGGAGAGACGACGCGAGGGTGTTTTTGTGCAGCACTACCGGAAATAAGCATTTGGAACAAACACATAATTTTAATACTATAAATGAATTGTATGCAAACAGATGGACGCAACAAAACAATAAACACTTATTATCGAGTTGTGAAAACTATGTAGACAATACTCATACAATAATGAAGCCAGACGTCAAGTGAAAACCATGTCCATCTGCTGTGCGTACATAGAACCCATTAAATTATAGGAAAATATCTAGAGGAAATGGCATAGTATCCATTAGATGACAGAAGATGGCATGCATTTGATGACATCAGGTTGGCTAATGGCTGGACTTTTACACTGGTTATTAGAAAAGCATGAAAAAATCTTCATGAATAAATATTTTTTCGCTCAATCCATGGGACTCGAAAAGCTGGCTACATGTACACAAAATTCTTAAATTTTAGGAGTGTAATCATCTGCTAGCTGATTTTATATTTCACCTTAATCCAGATTTCTGTGAAAATTTGTTTTACCCTACAAAAATATTTATATTGAACGGTATGAACATCACCTTGTGTGAACACGGAAGAATAGGATGAGCCTAAATTTAATTGAATCCATGCATGGAGTTCTACATTTGTTGTTGCAGACTGTTTTTAATCTCCACGGGCCTTCTTATCTGTACTGGAGATGAAGCGTCCACTCCATCGCCATGAAAAATGATCATGTAGAACTACCAAAGTTTTCCCCACAAAATAACATTAATCACCATGAAAAAATGGTCACGTAAAACTACCAAAGAAGTACGGCGGTTACACATTGCCAGATACCCACGTGATGCTCCATAGGTCGCTGAATAGTGATGTTGTACATGTTTATGGTGCAGCAGACCTGCCAATCAAGCTCTTGAGAGGCGGTCTTGAGTCAACTTATTCTCTCCCTTCCCCAAACCTAGAAGGGTTATGATGTCGCCTCTAGCTGATAGCAGCCACCGAGCGACACAGAGGATGTCGGTTAGAAAAAATAAAAGATGATGACAAGGAAATAAATGTCATCGAGGCATCGTATCACTCTTTAGTGGTCGCGCTCCTCAACCCCACCGCAACCACCACTTCCGATTTCTATGAGACACCAGAGATGAGAGGACTCCTATGAAACATGCCGAGATGCGTGAGGACTCCTGGGACATAGAAGTAATATTGGATCAACCTATCAACTGTAGATAGGAGTTTCATTCTAAAAGTGAATTAAAATTTCAATTTGCAAACTCGTGGCTTCGGCTCAATCCAACTACAGTCAAAGAAAGAAGAACAATAATTGGTTAGTCTCACCTTACAAGAGAACATGGTTACCATGCCAAATCCTACACATGCATTCATTTATTCAAAAAGTACTGTCTTACATTTCCAATGACATTAGAAGAATTTTAGTTGAATACAGAGTTCTATGTTAAAAGGATCATGGACATTGAACTTGGTAAATGGTCTCGTTCAGCTTGGCATTCAAAATATAAAAAATCCAGGGAAATTAGCATTCTATGTCTCAGATTAATCAGAATTTATAATGTAAGTTGATGTTCCCTCGTTAACTTTCTCGCGAGACGCAACATGTGTAGTCGATCCATGGACGCTGCTTCTGGTGAGTTTCACCATGTCCCGTGTTTCCGCATGCTCACCCTCGCGCGTCACACGACAGGATAATCATCGTGCCAAATTGGTGCTCACCTCAACGGATGCAGTTGCCTCCTTCCTTTCCGTTGGCCCCAATCATGTGAACTTCTCTAATCTCTCATTCTCCTAATGAGCACAACAGAATGACATGTCAACATAAACAAGAGATGGCAGCATTTGGATTTGTAAGACGCTACCATGACAATCAACGATGGAGCAAAGTGAGCTGTAAACTTACCTGTACATAAAAGATCTTGTATGGTTGCAGTTTTGTTGTCCTCGGCAAACAAGCCATCGTTCGTCCAAACTGGCAACCATGACCGTGGCACGCGGCTAGCGAGGATGAACCAAAGCCAGGCAGAATGCAAGAATATGAAGCAGTGGGTGGGAGGAGAGAGGCCGGCCGCTGGTTGCAGTAGCCGAGAGACCAACAACGTCGGCTGGTGTGGCCATGTAGCTGCGATTTCTTCACCCTGTGGAGCATCGCAAGTCATGGCGGTGCCGAGAGAGACAGAGAGCAAAGAGAAGGAATTAGTTGCGGATCCTTACTAATATTAGGGTAGAGAAAAATCCCAGTTGAGATTTGCTAGGGCGGTTGGAGGGATTACTTGCGGATAAGAAATGTGATTAACAAACTCTATGCCTAGCTCGTTTTGACCAAAACAATTAGCACCAACAAAAAAGAAACTCTAAATTTGTGGACGTGGTTTGTTATACGCGAAAGGATATGAGCTAAAAAAAAGAGGGGTAAGCTGTGGAATGACCGGATGAGTGCGTTCATTCTAAATGGATTAAATGTGGTGGTATTTTCCCTGTAATTTTTGCATGTGTGACACCAGGCATTCACCACGCTTTTGAAATTAATAGTAAAGATACAACCGGCTTGTCCTTTGCTAAAGAAAGGATTGGGCCACTTGCTGCATCTATTATCATTGTCTTTTATTTACTCGCACTTTATTTATTAGCATTATCAAAAACCCCTAAAAATTCGTTTGTTAAGTATTTACAGAGAATTTCTGATCTAAGCCACTCGTCAACACTTTCTACTCCTCGTTGGGTTCGACACTCTTACTTATCAAAAATACGGCAATACACCCCCTATACTTGTGGGTCATCAGAGTCCATCCTCGAATGGGAGGAAATCCCCATTGATGACGTCACTCTGACGTCATGTGATGTCATATATATATATACATTTCTTTTCAGTAATCATTTTCTGTAATAAATAAATCCCTAGGAAATGACATGGCATAGGTCCCACTAGTCAGTGGCTTAGGGTAGAACTGGTTTGGTGTAAAAAGGAACTTAATGAAGTGCTGACATCGGCACTGACGCAGAAAAACATTTAGTTATTTATTTTTAATTCTAGAAAAAATGAATAAATCTTGTTTAATCAATATCTTTTGTTTTATAATTCAGAAAAATATATATTATATATCAAAATGTGAAGAAAAATAAACTCTATAATATAAACCTATTGTCATATTTTATTTCCCAACTTAAATAAGAAAATTATTATTAATAATAAAACACCTATTAAAGATTAATCTTGTAAAATGTTTATTCTATTATTTAAAATTCAGAAAAATAAGTATAATATACCAAAATTGTTAGAAAAACAAAATCTAAATTTACAAATTCATTTTATAACTTTTTGTATCACTTAACTAAGTATTTATTATTTATAAAGTGATAAAAATTATAAAAATCATATCTTATTATTTAAAAATCCCAAAAATACTTATAATATACCAAAATGATCACAAAAATAAAATCTACACATTAAAAATGTCCACTCTCACATTTGAAGTAAAATAAAAGGTAAAGGTTTAATGAAACTAGTTTAAGCCCTTTTCTTTTGCTTTAATGCATACAAATTATATAAAGCTTTGCTTATGCCTTGAATATAAGTTATTTAAAATCTAAAAGTATAATAACAAGTTCAATGGATATTTAACTTAAGTTAAAATAGGTCTAACCATTTTAAGTTCTACTTACTAAAACTACCATTTAAAAGTTTAGTAAATCTTACTCTCCAAAAAGATTTTATTAATTATAGAATCATCAAGATTTGAGTATCAAGTCTTTTACAAGTTTGGGAATCCAGTTAAAAGTTAAACAAATTTTCTAAGTATTTAACATGATGCCACTCCCATGTTTATAAACATAAGTATTAAATTCTATAATAATTAAATGAGTTCATTCACTTGTAGTATTTAGAAAACACTACTCCAATAAGGACAATAATACCCTTATATCACCTTTAGAAAGCATTATTCAATACACATAAGTCCCCACTTGCTAGAAGAATAGTTATTCAAAGATGCTAAATATTTTCTTCTTAAATAGTTTAGTTAATAGGAAACCCTAAAAGTATAACTTCAAGAGTGAAATGCATTTATTTGGGAAGGTAACCTTTTCCTCAAAGGTAACTCGTTTAAAGAAAATGAAAATGAACTATATCTTCTGTCTTTAACTCTCTAAGTTATACTAGAAAACCTGAATAGAATCGACTCTGAATTATTTGTCAACACTTTGGGTGCTATGCCATTGTGTGTTACTTGATTGTACTTATAAATTGTTTCACACACATTCACAAGCCTTAATAAGAAGCACAAGTGTGAAACTGGTATAAAAGTGCAACACATTCCTAAGAACTCATCACCAGTTTCCAAACCCTAGATCAGATACGATTATCCCGGGGTTTCGCGTTTATCAAATTGCATTACATTACTTATGCATCGTTGCATCTTGCTTCTTTAAACATTAGTCCTTACCGGACCAATGATATTGTTTACAGAATTTGGATCTTCTATTATCCCGAAGACCGTGAGTGCATATTCTTGCAATCACAAAAGGCAAGTTCACAACTTGCTCATATCCTTTGATTATTTTCTATTGATAGGCTTGTAACTCAAATATTGTCATCACCTGCATTTCAAAAAGGTCAGAAAACAGTATTTTCATAATAATATGATTATGGATTATTTACCAAATGGTAATAATTTATCGATATAGTTCCAGTGGTAAAGGAACATAATATCTAGGACTTAACAACCAATGTCGCCAGTTATTCTAGCACCGTATGATACGCGTTAATGATACGTCCATTTTGCATCACTATTCTATATCATAATTTACTGTTATTCATTGATATATTTCATAGTAAGAGATGATACTTATGTTATTTCGTCTATTTTTGCATGATTGGTGACTTTTAGAGGATGAACCACTGGAGTCAGGATTCTGACGGAAAAAGCACTATCCAGATGCAATTTTGGCAAAAATCAGAAAATCCCAGAAAATATACGGAAATTCCTATTTTTTCAGAAGACGAAGGAGGCCATAAGAAGTTGAGATGGGCCACATGGGGCCCACACCACCCCTGGCGCGGGCCACCCCTGGCCGCGCCACCAGGTGGTGTGGCCACCCTGGCCCACCTCTGGCATCGCCCTTTGGCGTATATACCCCTCGAAACCCTAAGACTCGGGGAGCGACCATAGAAAGGTTCTGCGGCCTCTATGGGGCGGAAACTATAGAGAGAGAAAGAGCTCTCCGGTAGTCAGAAATCTGCTGGGGAAATTCCTTCCCAGAGAGGGGAGATCATCTCCACCAACACTGTTATCAAGCTAGACTTCATCGGGTTCATCATCATCTCCACCATCATCATCACCAGCACCATCACCACCACTCCGTACTGCTGTAACAATTGGGTTGAATCTTGCATAGTTCTTAGGGGAAACTTTCCCGGTGTTATTATTCTAGTGGTGTCATGTGAACATCGACTACATGATACTTCATCTTTATGGGCCTAGGGGAATGCATTGTGTAGTCGTGGGGTTGCCGGGGTGACAGAAACCTGAACCCCCATTAGGAAACCTTTGCATAAGGGAGTGTAGGATCTCAAAGTTTAAGGCCGTGGTTAGGTTTTAATCTTAATTACTTTCTTGTAGTTGCGGATGCTTGCAAGGGGTATAATCACAAGTATGTATTAGTCCTAGGAAGGTCAGTACATTAGCATAGGTTCACCCACACAACACTTATTCAACCAAAGAAGATTAATCAACTATATGAAGCGAAAGCACTTGACGATATTCCCATGTGTCCTTGAGAATGTTTGGTCATCTTAAGTAATACAACCGGCTTGTCCTTTGCTAAAGAAAGGATTGGGCCACTTGCTGTAATTATTATTATTGTCTTTTATTTACTCACACTTTATTTATCTTCATAATCAAAATCTCCTAAAAATCTGTTTGCTAAGTATTTGCAGAGAATTCCTGATCCAAACCACTTGTCAACACCTTCTGCTCCTCATTGGGTTTGACATTCTTACTTATCGAAAATACTGCGATACACCCCCTATACTTGTGGGTCATCAGTTAACCATGATATTTGGAATGGGACGGAGAAGTCAGTTGTATCTTCTTCCTCTTGCATGCATCTGGATGGCCAGGTCGTGGTTGTTATCCTTGTAGCGTGCATTAATTGGTAATTCGTAGAGGATATGCATCATATGGGTGGGAACCCTCAACGTCCCACGATACTTATGGCATCTGACGGTCTGTACTAACCATTACTGTAATTCAAGATGTGGGCATGACGTACACCAAGGGGACATGCGGGGTCACCAAGGGGGCAGTGATTGGCTTGGATCTTATACTGGGCCCCATACCAAGGAAGTGTGGACGAGAATGCAACTCGGATGTGCAACAAGGCTAAGGTCTGTCATGGGAAAAGTGACACACCTCTGTAGAGTGTAAGAATTGTGACATGTTACTCCCTGTTCCGGGAAGGAGCTACGAACACGACAGGAAAGGAACCCCACGAAGGTTCTGGTCAAACTGTGAAGGCTGTCGGATATAGTTTTCAGAATAAAAGCAACCTTTGAAGAAATGTTTACGAAAACCTGCATTGCCTACGACCTTTGGTCTGTGGCTGTAGAGATGCATCATACACTCATTTTTAGTGAACTTGCTAAGTACGCTCGTACTCAACCGTACCTTCTTAACCCTTGCTAGGTTCTAAGTTGTTGAAGACGACATCAACATCAATTTCTGCTCAAGAAATCATCATCGACAGCTCAAGTTCTTCAATAAAGTCAATGAAGTCAACATATTCATCAACCGAAGTAAACATGAAGTTCTAATTAGATAGGAGTAGATACTCTAGCCATAAAACCTACTTCTGTAGAGCAATGCAATAGCAGCATTTGCAAGCCAGTTAGTTGAGAGGCTAGTCTTATTAGCCAGATAGTTATGAGTTATTATTTCTGGTTGTTCTCTGTAAGGAGTTTCTTTCTCTCTCTTTAACCTAGAGTGTTCTCTGGATCTTTTGTAAAGAGTCGAGTTGTAATCTGTAGTCATGTCCTGGGTTTGCTGTGTTTTTGTTGTACCACTCCGAGGGATGTAATACTGGTGAACGGTGTGTCACTGGTGTTATGTCAACGACTATAGTGCACTACATCATGCAGTGGTATGCTGGGTCACCGCACACACTAAGACGTTATATGGAGTTTTTGAGTTCCCACATTTGGATGATGTTCAAACGATTTCCATGCACTTTGACCTTGCATATGCATCCTGTTTGATATACTTGAGCTGTGCTAATCGTGTTGTGAACAAGAATGGACATGCCACAAATGACATGATCCTCTATCACACACAAACATATGTTGCTTGGTCTTTATTGTGTTAAGGTACAAACGCATACGCGTCAACCTCTATGAACCAAGAGTTGACAAGACGAATCAAAGAGAGTTACCTATGGCTGCCCCTCAACGAGCTATCTCTACATCATAAGGTAACTTCACTCTACTTGAGGACTCATGCTATAATCTTCATGAATTGGCTACGCTTTGAGTGTTGCTTCGCTTTTGTTGTGACATTTGTAGGCTTCATGGAAAGTGAAGGAACATTGAAGTGTTGTCAATTCAATCTTCCCGAGGACGACTATATGGTGAACCCTAGATCAAGAAGGTCTCTCGATATCCTCTTCTTAGTGATGAGCATGAAGAGTTGATGACGACTCTTTTTGAAAGGGGAACTGATGCGGCCCGTCCTACGGTCGTTACCACATCAAGTTCTCAAACTTACACCAAGTCGTCATGGACCTCAAAGGTGAATACGTTCCTCTATGCGAGCCCACTTCCTACCCCATTGAATGGTATACTACTTCATACTCCGTCACATATTCATGATAGGATCATACCGAAAAGTACAGAGGCATGGGAGGAAGCTTGGAGCACCAAGCCTGATAAGACGAAGGCTTGGAAGAGGAGACGAAAGAAGATGAAGCTGACACACCGGAGTCTCCGGATAGACAAACCAGAGAGTCCGGACCGACACCCTGGAATCTCCGGCTAGCCTCCGGACCAGCCTCCGGACCAGCCTCCGGACCGAGGCCTGGGACAGTCTGAACCCCACTCTAGAGACATACTAGAGACATACCGAAATCTCCGGTCAGACCACAGTCTCCGGACCGCACACACCGGAGTGTTCGGCCTGAGCGAATGGGCCTGCACGCCGCTAGCTGGGCCCTTGGCCCATGTACCCCTTATTCCGCCCCAAACCCTAGTTTTATGCCCAAAGTACCCCTGAACCTGTGGTTAGCCTATAAATAGAACCCCCACCCCCTCATGTATCCCTTAGGCATAGATGATAGACTAAATGCAACCCCTTTATGGAATCTATAGTTTTGCCTCATCCCCTTTACCAAAACAGGACCGACTATCATCACCAACCTCATTGGAGTTTGTATTGCGCCTCCCTCATTGTACAAGGCCTACGTTTGTGATTGCATGAGTGTAGTTGTCAAGACCCTCTCCAAGGTGTTCTTCCCTCTCCGCTTGGGATCGAGGGAGCATGTTGACCGATCTTTCCTTGCGAGGATTCTATCGGACCGGTGGCCGCCGGCGGGAGCAATTGGCCTTGTATCCTGTGAGTTTTGCGTGTGTTCATCGTGTTCTTCGCGAGGCGTGTGTTTTCTTCCGCTACCTTGTCCCTTTTCCCTCGCTTTCCCATCGATTTGACCACGAGATTCGTGAACATCGGTCCACCCTTGAGGTTACCCCTTATCAGGGTCGCAGCATGCTCCTCTAGGCCACCTATTTTGTGCACTACGATGGTGGCTGCCCATGCTGCGCCTTCCGGCAAGGACGGACGGCGAGGGGAAGGAGCAGTCATGGGAGTGGCGACTAAGGCAGCAGAAGTGGGCTCACCCTATCCTCGTCTCCATCATCGGCGACCACATCAAGTGGTTCCTCCTCCGCCTCCTTGTCCGCTGACTTGCAGACTATCGTTGCTGCTCCTCATTCCGCGGCTGCATGTCATGAAAAGGGGTGGGCTCGTCCGTCGGCATGGAGGTGGAGGAGATGGGGGCGGGTTACTGTGGAGAGATGGATATGGGCAAGGAGGAGAGACGGCTAGGGTTTCTAGGAGGAAAATAGGATGGGAGCAATAGGGATGGGAGGATAAGGGAGGAGTGAGAGGATTGGGTGGAGGTGGCGTGTGGCCAACGCGGTCTCTCTGCCCAAGCGCCATGCAAAGAGCTGACCTCTCCCAAACAGCATGTACCTGAGAAAGACCCGGCAAAAATAGAGCAAGCTAGACTGATATGTGGGACCAAAAATTTCCGTGGCAAAATAACCCGACCATGGCTGAGGCAAAAATCAAAGGACTAGATGCTTCCTTAGGGCGTGTTTGGTTGGTCGGGCCTAAATTTCTCATTTTTCCTACTTGGCTGGGCGGGTGCTGCATGGGGGGAGATTAGGCTTGGGCCAAGTTTGGCAGTTCGTTTGGTTGCCCATATCTAGTTTTCCTGCAATTTTGGCAAGTTGTTTGGTTGGCAATAAAACTGATTTTCTCTCGTTTGATGCAAAAATCTGCATGTTTGGTTGCTCATGCCAAAGTGATGTGCTCACCACTTATCACAGATGGTGATGTTACCATATAATACTAAATAGGCAGCAAACTGAAATAGCAGTTTCAAACAAGCGGAAAATTAAACTAGCAGTACCAAATTATGACCCTAGCTACTAGCAAATATGAGTTCACGATAATGTTACCTAGCTACTAGCAAGTGACAGTTCATCATAATATTACCTAGCTACTAGCAAATGGCAGTTTAACACCCACATCAGGGGTTGTTCATGGAACACAAGGCCAACACTTCATCAACAAACCATCATCATCTTCTTCAGATCATGTAGTTGCCTCTCGTCGCCCACATGTCGAGCGCCCACTGTTGTCTCCTGCTCTTCCAAGCAGCACAATCGTTCTATGCAACACCATGGCCACCGTCAGTGTCGTTTTCATCAGGAACTATGTCTTCCTCGGCCAGGAAGTACTCATCGGCACCGAAATGCAAGATCCAGTTGTGCAAAATGCAACATGCAAGAACAAGCTTAACTTGGGTGGAGAAATAGTGGAAAGGCTTCTGATCAAGGATCTTAAACCTGTTCTTCAGAGCAGCAAAAACCCTCTCAACCGTGACTCTATGGCTAGAGTGCCTAAGGTTGAAAAGTTCTTCCGAAGTCCTTGGGTAGTTCCTAGCAGAGAACTCATTGAGATGATACCTTGTTGACCTGAAGGGCGGCAGAATTCTAGGCCGGCAGGCATACCCGGCATCTGCAAGGTAGAATTTTTCATCAGAGAGCTTGAGGCTGTGAGCCAAAATCTTCGCATCATGTGCAGATCCTTCCCACCCAGCAAGCACATATGTGAACTTCATGTCGAAATCAACGGCGGCAAGCACATTCTAACTGGGGAAGTGCTTCCTCCCCCTATATGCAGCCTGCTCACCTTTCGGCACTCTAGCCATGACATGAGTACCATCAATTGCTCCAATACAATCTTGATAATACAAGATTGTTAGCCGGCAGTCTAATACACTCATCCAACACAGAAAATGATAGAGTTGCTCACCTTGAAAAAGGGGAACCATCGAGCGTTGCCATGTATCTTCGCAGGATTTGACCAGATGATGGCTTGATCATCTCTTGTCTGACTTCTCCTACAGCATACAACACCTAATGGAAATATTGGGAAACTGTCTCGGTTGATCTCCTCCATGTGTTGTGAATCACTCGGAATATCTGGTTATGACCTAAAACAGATATAGCATTTGATTTTGTCCTTGAGCAACCCCCTAGACCTGAATGTCTGCACAAGATGGTTAAATGGGGCTCTTATCGTTGTTGTTGTAGATGTAGTTCAGACTAGCCATCCTCTCTCTATCTCGCTGCATCAGGGGACCATATTTCACCGCCGGCCTGTTATTCCTACCAGCTAATCGTCTGTAGATCAGGAACATCCATGCCTAAATCACAGCGATAGAGCAGCTGTCTGGATGATAACCTTCAATTGTTGGCCCTAAACGGAGTGACATTGTTTAAGCACTGTATGTACTACCCCAATGTCGAGCTAACTACCTAGGTAAACAAGTGAGGCTGTGGTGCTTACCTTCATGGTGGCGGACGGCAAGGACCTGCCATAGGCGGATAAGAAGACGGGGGAGAAGTCGATGCCACCGATCTGCGAGCCAGCAGATGCCGGAATCTGACAGAAGAAGATCGACGGTGCCGGAGTGTGCTTAGCAGCTGCTGCCGGAGATCTAAATCGCCGGTGTCGCCGCCAAAGCCGCCGCACAAGGGGAAAATGGGGATGGATTTGTCTTCCGGGGGGAGGTGGTAGCATAAGAGGGAGGCGAGCCTACTTTTTGCGCCATACGGCGCTGTGAATCTTTCGGCTCCCGTCATCTCTGCCTCCCCGTGCACGCCGTTCCTCCCCTTGCGCTCGCCATGGCCTGTCCCGGTGGAAATGCTTGATTTTAGCGTTCCTCCAGAGTCAGGATGAGACTTGCTTTAAGACCTGTGCGGGCCAAATTCCAGGCACGCCGCAAGACACCAAACAAGCTTATTTCTTCCGGCCCGGTGCGAAAAAAATCGCGTATACATCCAGACATTTTGTGTTCGTACATACGGTTCCGGGAAAAATAATATTTTACGTGATTTGTGTAAAAAGACAAAAGAAAATGTCTAAATTTGTTTTTGACGGCAAAAAATATTAGCTTGGAGCATCTAAATTTATCTTTTTTGAACGGATCATAAAAAAATCATTTTTTTCAAAAACTTATGTGTGAACATAGAATGTCCGGACATACATGCAAAACTTTTTTAATATTTCAAATATGTTTTCAAACAATTTATGTATCCGCATCCGTGAGAATTGAATTTCTAGTTACATGCGACTTAGCTATGAATAGCGACAATTTGAAAACCAATCATATTATTTTGTTTTCATATTTTTTAAGGGAGTAGTAAAACATGTCCGTGTGGAGAAAAAAATACACGCCAATTAGGGATATTAAAACTCGGAAAATGCTCCAGATCAGGCGGACGATTCCGCCCACGCGTCCTCCGTCTCGAGCGCGCGCCACACGTCCCTATGGCGAGAGAAAGCGAACCATACGACCGACATGGGGCCCACCACTACCTTATGTCCTACCCACGTCTCTTCCATCCACTCAGTTTTCTCGATCCCTATCTCACGCACGCCTCCACAGTCGCCGCCACGCACGCCGACACCGGCCACCGCCTCCACCGCTAGCCGTCATCGTCGCCTCCATGCACGCCTCCACCAGCCACCGCCTCCACCTCAAGAATCTGCACGAGCTCGCCGACGCCGCCACGAACGCCTTCACCGGCCTCCGCCTCCACTGCTCGCTGCCGCCGCCACGCACGCCTCTACCGGCCCCCGCCTCCACCTCCACCGTTGACCGTTGCCGACACGCATGCCTCCACCGGCCACCGCCACACACGCCTCCACCGACCACCGCCTCCACCTCGAGAATCTACACGAGCTCGCCGTCGCTCGAACGGTGAGGAGCACCGTCGCTGCTCGATGTTGTGTAGCCACGACAGAGGTGCTACATGTAGTGGTTGGCTGAGATGCATATGGTATGTGGTGTTGCTGCGAAGGGAGGGCGGCGTTGCTACCGGCCATCGACAGTAGTGTTGTCCAACCAAATTCGGGATGCTACCAATGGAGCGCGATGATGCTACAAGCAGTCATCGTCGATGCTACCAACGGAGGGAGGAGATGCTACAAGCACTGCAGAGAGACAACCATGTTTTGCTTTGATGACGGCGACTGCGACAACTGTCGGTGGCGGCGGTGCTGCGAGCGGGTTCCGGCATTGCTACAAACAGAGGGAGGAGATGCAGGCAATGGTGCCCCTCCGTGGTGGTGCTGTGATGCTACCGGAATAGTAGGAGGCACGCTATGACGAGTGGCAGCGCCTATAAGGCCATTGTCTCCACCGAGAAGCAATCCATCACCTCCGAGTCCACCGTCTCCTCCCAGTAGAAGTCCACCACCTCCAAGTTCACCCCTCCTCGAGAAGGACCATAGCGCTAGTCCATCTCGATCTACGGCGCCTCAGCCGCCTCCACCCACTAAGGGCCAAAAGCGGAAGATAACCACCGCTTCATCGAGGCATAACCAAAAGCGAAAGTTGTCGGCCCTGCCAAGAGTACCACCGTCTCCTCCCAAGAGGGCTTACGACCTGACTGATGAGGAGACCAAGAAAGTCGTAGATGCCGAAGTGCAAGCCTTTTTAAAAAAGAAACAACCCGAGCCAAAGGTCCCAGTAGATCCGTTAGTCAAGGAGCATTTTAGAAAATTTCTGAAGCATCCATCCCAAGCTCAGATAAATGCGCCAGATGACTACACACGCTGTCTTGTGAAGACAGTGAAACAGAAGAGAACAAGTGGTAGATGAAGCATTAAAAGACGTTCCCAGCTCGGAGAACAAGAAAAACAATCGATTTCCCCGCTCCAGGTGTTACCCGAACCTCAACTATACGGGGGAGAACCTATGGATATGGAAACAACTATGACATTGGCCGAGCAATGTAATATGTCTCTTGATGACATACTTGGCAGTGTTGGTCCCCCCACGGCTCCTATAGCACGACAATATGTGCACGGGAAGCCTTTGGTTAGTTCTAAGACGCTCCGGGATCTTCCAACAAAAATGCGACAATTACATGCATGGCATATTAAAGCCGCAAAAATAGGTTGACGATGGATCATAGCGAAAGTTAGAGAGGAGTATTACTACAGTAAATACGAGGTCCATGTTGAACTGTCTGAAATCTTTCAGTTATTCAATCAAAGGGACCTCGACAAATCTATCATCAGTTATTATTGTCTGTAAGTGATTAGTTTGTTTATGTAATTAATAAGTATCTAGCTCAGCTCGTTCATTTTATTTCCGGTAATTATCCTCATTATATTCTTGTGTAGGCTATGATGCAGAATGAAGATTCTCAAATGTAAAAAAGGGAGAATCCATAGATTTGGGTTCATTGACCCAAATCGAGTTAATGGAGCTATGATAGAGGCGAAGCCCGTGGACACGGAGCATAACTTGCTCCGGTTTCTCACGAAACAACATTTCTGTAAGAAAATATTATTTCCTTACCACTTCAGGTGAGAGTGTTTCTGTCTTATACACATTAACTTTTGCTTACTCAATGTTAATTGTAAATGATGGGTTACTGAAGTATATAAACCTTGCGCAGCTTCCACTGGATTCTTCTAACCATTTTGATTGACTTGGGAAGAGTTAATATAATGGACTCATCCAATGTGGACATGGAAGAGTACCGAACATGATCGAAATGCTCAATAAGTAATTTCAATCATTATTGCACTATATCGGTCTCTTTCATTCAATTTCTGAGATATCAAGTAATTATTAATGCATTCATTTATTTATTTTGTCGGGCAGAGTTTGGACACGGTTCAATATTGCGATCCGGTCAATGGCATGAGGAGTTGATTTATAAACCGATCCTAGTAAGTAGTACGAGTTAGGTCCGTGCATCTCTTTAATTCTAGTTTCAATAAAATTATCATGCATTTTGATTATTATTTGATTAAATTCTATTCTTGTAAAGTGCGCGAGACAACCAAAGGGGACTATCTATGTGGATACTACGTTTGCAAGTTCTCACTTGCACTAGTGAGCATAAGGGGAAATTTGTTCAAGTACGTAAACAATATATTCACAATTTATTTTTGTTACCATAATTTGTGTTGAGTTCTATTCATATTTTTATGATGATTGATATATTTATATTGATTTCCTTCTTTTTAGTTGGAAACGATGCGGGAAAAGCTCCTGTCACAGGACCGCATACTAGCAATTCATGAGGAATTGGCGGGATTTTTGGTTGACGAGGTCATAGACCCATGCGAAGAATACAGTATAGATAGACCATAAAGCATCCATGTAATGGATCTCCATGTAATCAAATAGACGGGCTCTGGAACCAAATTGTATATATATATATATATATATATAGATGTATGTATGCTCGTACGAGAAATTATATTTTATATGCATCAACATGTACAAGTACTATGTAGTAGCAGATCAATGCTTGTATGTATGTATGCTTGTATATAGATGTATATATACGAAAACTTGTTTGAAATGAAAACACAGAATGAAAAATAATTGAACACAAAACACAAAATGAATAGGAACACAAAATCCTAAAACCCCATCTCCTGCCGCGGCAGCCAAATGACCCAAAACGCTGCCACGGCAGAGAACCTTTAGTTCCGGTCCGTGCCAGGACTAAATGTCCTCCAGCCCAGCGCGTGACGCGGGGCCATGTGGTAGACCTCTAAACAGAACCGGGACTAAAGATCTGACCTCTAGTCCCGATTCCTTAGTCCCGGATTGGCATCCGGGACTAAAGGTCCTTACGAACCGAAACTAGAGGTGTGTTTTCTACCGTAGAAAAAAATAATACGATCCTTTTATTACAATGGATAAACATTTCCTATTAGTATGGCAGGTTACATATTCACGGGTAAAACTCGCAAGCAAGTGCATATTTTACAAACACCACAATTAGTTAGCTCAAATCTTTTTAAACCGGAAAAGGTTCTACAGTAAAGGAAGGCTTACCAAAAGAGCCAAGAACAGCAAAAAGGATCTGCAAAGAGCAGCATAATAGAAATTACATTACAGGTCAGAAATCTTACCCAGATCCCACAATGTGTGGGAGTTTCAACACTGAGTACACCCTTTTTGCATAGAGATATGAGAAGGCAACTGCTAAGCGTCCCCCGGACGATAGGAGGGCTTCCATCGTCCTCCTTCCCTGCGCGACACGTGTCCACTAAATCGGTTCAAATCCTGCTTTTGCTGCAAAGCACATCTTTTTGTTGTATATGTCCCCGCTTTTGCTTCCGAAGTAAAAAAACGGTTCGTTCCAGAAATAGAACGTCTCGCCGGAGACTTCGCCGGAGACCTCGCCGAAGGCCATGTAGCAAAAACATATATACTAATGTAGCAAAACGACTTCGCCGGAAACATCGTCGGAAAAAACTCGCCGGTGACTCTCGCCGAAGACCTTGTAGCAAAAAGTTGACACTGTTGTAGCAAAACTACAAGACGGTTGTAGCAAAGAAAGTATGATAATGTAGCAAAACATATTAGCAAATGTAGCAAAAAAATTAGTAAATTGTAGAAAAAATCAGACTTCGCCGGAGATATCACCTGAGACATTGCAGCAAAAAAAGTGCTACCTGGCAAAACGACTTCTCCAAAGACTATCGCCGGTAATCTTGTAGCAAAAATATTGTGCGAAAGTAGCAAAAAGTATATGAATACACAGAAAAATAATACGCTAAGGTAGCAAAAACGCTTGTAGCAAACTCCGATGCTATTTGTACAAACACCGGTGCCCCATGTAGCAACACCATTGGCCCCTTGTAGCAACCCAGGTGCTCGCTTGAAGCAGAGCCGCCTCGCCATTATAGGCGTCGCGCCCTTGTAGCAGCGCTGGTGCCCTCATGTAGCAGCAGGGTCGCGCCCTTGGAGCAGCAGGCCAGCAGCGACGTCGCCCCTCTTTAGCAGCGCCACCTCGCTGTTGTAGCAGTGCCGCCTCGTCCGTATAGCAGATGCGCCGCGCCCTTGTAGCAGTAGGCCGGGGATGTAAAACAGGGCGGTCGGCGTCAGCGAGCCGTGGACGACGTCCTTCTCGGCGGCCAGGGAGGACGCGACCGGGGCCCGAAGCTACTGGATCGCCATGACGGCAAGGGAAACCGGCGTCGACGAGCCTTGGACGACGTCCTTCTCGGCGGGCAGCAGGGAGGAGTAGGACGCGACCGGGGCCCGGAGCTGCTGGAACGCCACGACGGCGAGGGCGACGGCGTCCTTGACCTCCTGCGCGCTGCCGAACCCGGACGAGCCGACGGCCACCGCAGGCAGCATCCGCCAGGCGGAGTCGGCGAAGTTGAGGCAGGCGTCGAGCCCGGAGAGCGCGAGTGCGGCGGCAGGGCGCGAGACGGAGGAGACAGGGCGGCGAGGAAGGCCATGGCGACGGCGGGCTGGTCTGAAGCGAAGCAAGGGGGCCATGGCGGCGGCGACCTCGATCTCCGGCGGCGGCGGGGCGCCGGGAGCTAGGGCGGCGAGGAAGACCATGGTGACGGAGGGCTGGTGCGCGGAGCACCCGCGGGGTAGGGCCATGGCGACGACGACCTCCAACTCCGGCGGCAGCGGGGCACCGGGAAGCTAGGACGGTGGCCTGCGATTTTGATTTGCGGTTTGGTTTCTGGACAGAGAGAAGATAAGAGGAAAGGGATGGAAAAACTTGCGGTTCGTTGGCCACGACCCGTCTCATGCGTGCGCGTGGGAGGACCCGGGGATGAAAACGTTTCATCCCCCGGCTGATGCATATCATTTTCCATATGAGAAGTCATATGGGAAGTCCTATGGGAAGAAAGCCAAATAGAGAAAGTACACTCGAAGTATCAACAATAGTTTCTTATCTAAATCTCCATGCAGCAGCAGTTGATTATCAGAGATACTTACAAGTTACAAATCAAAAGACCACAAAGCAAAAAAGGATAGAACCACTTTATCTTGAATGCTGATCATGTCTTACTCAAGTGAAGAGTGGGGGAAGCATGGGAAACTTGAGACATTGTCCCTGCTTGTATTTTTGTTGCTTGGTGGATAATTTACATTCTACCCAGACTAACATAGCAAAGAAATACAAAAAATGGAAAATGTGTGCTTAACGGTAAGAGCACAGAGAGGCAAAAGGACCACGGAAAGAAAGCCAAGGGAAGCAAAATGTTTGCACTGATACTTACCAGGATTAGATAAAAAGGTATCAGCTTATCTAAATCTCCATATCCAGCATAAATTGATCGACAGCGATGCATACTAGTTAACAAAAAAAAAACATAGAAGCCAAAAAGGCATAACACAACCATTTTAGTCAGCATGCCCATTGCTGTGCATGACTCAGGTGAAATGCGAAAAAGAACACCTAAAACTTAAGACATAGATTCTGCTTGCTTAGTACGAACAGGTTACTCTTCTGTATTTTTTGTTGCTTATTGAATAATTCTGTGCCCTACCATGACTTACGTAGCAAGCAAATACTAACATTAACGAAAATTCAAAATCAAAACGAGAGACTCACTCCTGCGAACGACTTGGCCAACATGGATTCCTCACTGCAGGCGTGCGGATCATAATTATCATCAAGAGGCACCGCCACAGTTGACAACCCCTCGAACAAGGGTTTTTCATCCACACCACCATCATTGTTACCTTCCATGGAGAAGAAGGAATGCCGAACAAGACTTTCTTTGAACCTAAGCTTCTTAAGCTTCAGGAAAACATTCCACTCATACCGTCTCAGCGAACTGCCATCTGTACCAGAAATGTGCTGCAGATATTGCCATCGAAGTCCTGGTTTTTGCCCTTTCTTAGAAAGGACGATCATATCACCATTGGTGTCTGGTACCACAGAAAACGCCATCGCCTGCAATTTGATCCGGTGCTTGAACGACCAGACCCATCGCTCATTATTCTGTAGCACCCAGAGATCAGCCGTGCTACTGCTGCCACGGTAGTTGTACAATCCAAGAGTGCCATTTATCTCAAACAGCTCAATACAAGGCCCCTCGACGGGCGACAGCACATGCCGGAAGGACTCGGCCACGGTGTCGAACACCAGCATGTTGTTGACCTTGCCGCTGCCGCCAACAGGCAACTTCAGGGGGTGCCAGTAAAGCCTGCCGCCGGCCAGGACATGCGGCTGAAGGAACTCCATCATGGGCATCATCTCCACTGTTACAATCGCGACAAGAAGATAACGAAGAACGAAAACGAAAAACACAGCAAGGAGACACAGATTTAACGTGGAAAACCTCTCCAACAAAGAGAGGAAAAAAACCACGGGCGCCAGCCAGCGAAACTTCACTATATCGAGGAGTGTTTACAAACGCCGGGGATTTCACAGATACAACTGTTCCAACCGGCGGCTTACAAGGGGTTTATATATCGGTGGAAACCTAGGTCTTCGACGATCCGTACCGTACCGCGGGGGGCTGTCGCCCCCCGCACCCCCCACAGGCGTCCCCGTTGGGCACGGTGTTTCCAAGGGGTTTACACTCGGCCCAAGCCTCCCGGCGACGGGCCTCGCTCCACTCGTCAGAAGTTGGCCTATACTTTGTAGAATTTGGATCAACATATAACATCCACAACATCCCCAAACGCCCATGGCTCGAGGGGCTCGCCGATGCACCTTAGGTCGCCTGACCCGACGGTGTGCACGTGGTACACGGCGTGGCCGTCCGTATTCACGCAGCAGAGCACCCGGTACGATCCGGACGGGGGGTGAGGGTACAGCCCGGAGATGCAGTTGACGTTGAACAGCGGGAGGGGCGCGAGCTGGCGAGTCGTCGGGTTGCAGATGTAGAGGCTCCCCGAAGGAACACAACCGTTCAGGCCTCTTGTGAATTTTGTTTTTTAGGGAAAGGCCTCTCCTGATATTACGCCACGATTTGTAGGCCAAGTTATAAATAGTGAAAATTTGGAAGCTCACCGTAGGACGATTTTTTATCACGAGCAACCGACCTAGGGTTTCTAGGGTTGGCGATTCCGGCAATGATCTCATCTCATCTGGAAGTTTTTCGTTCGCGGCGCACTCGCCTCCCTTATGTCTCCGTTCTTCACTCGGGCTGATAGGGGTGAAAGAGTATATATAGTCGTACAAAAGATTATTTTGGAGTACGAGTCAAATTAGGACTGTACGTAAACAGATCCTAACTCTATCTAAACTACCATAACAACCGTATATACCTAATACTCTAACATCCTCCGTAGTCGTAGCTGTAGCGTCGTGAACAACTGGAACGTCGTGGACGGTCAGACTGGAGATAAACCGAAATAGCATCCAGTAGGCTGACATCCCCCACAGTCGTAGCGGGAACGTCGTGTACGGTGTCGCATCGTGGTTGCTTGGACTGTAGAGGAAGCTGGTGATGCTCAAGTGAGGTGGTAGCCCTTGTGCTGATGTCGAGGGAGCCGAGAGCGTTGGGCGTGCCGTGGTAGAAGTAGCCGTGTGAGGGGTCGTCGTGGTCGATGTCGTGGTCGGGGATACCGGTGTCGAGATAGCCGCACGTGAAGCCGCATGCGTATAGTGCGCGAGGAGGATGACGGAGACGCGTCGAGGCAGTCATTGAGGGTGTCGATGCCGAAGTCGATGCAGTCCGAGCCGTCGAGGACGAGGTGCGGTCATAGTTTTGCCACGATTTGTAGGCCAAGTTATAAATAGTGAAAATTTGGAAGCTCACCGTAGGATGATTTTTTATCACGAGCAACCGACCTAGGGTTTCTAGGGTTGGCGATTCCGGCAATGATCTCATCTCATCTGGAAGATTTTCGTTCGCCGTGCACTCGCCTCCCTTATGTCTCCGTCCTTGACTCGGGCTGATCAAGGGGTTAGCTTGGCTAGCTTCCCGACCTTGATAGAGAGGTTGACTGTTAGGGCTTAGGTGCGGGCGACGAATCTCAAGATCACCATGGTGGAAAGCTCCACGACGAGGGAGGGGAAGGTGCGAAAGGAGGTTGATGTTGATGAGTTGCTGAAGAATCTCAAGTTGCACGGCAAGGAGCTCAATGACGTGGTCTTGGGCAAGGAATAGGTCTGACACTGGCTGGCGGGGAAGTGGCTTGTGGCGGGGAAGATCCTGACCAGGAAATCCTACTATATGAATTCGTTGAAGAACACGATGATGGATGCATGGAGCCCTACACACGATGTTATTTTTCACGAGGTGGAGCCAAATATGTCTATGGTGTAGGCCTTCTGTTTGGGGGACTGGAAATGAATTATGTAGGAGGAGTCGTGGATCTTCCAGAGATGTGCCAATAATGGTGGAGCCTTTTGATGGGGGCATGGGTCAACATCGACACCAATTGTGATCCCACAAGGCGTGCAAGCATGGGAACATATCCATAAGGTGTGTCCCTTCTTTCGTAACATGGAAGTTCTGAATCAATTTAGCGATCAGTGGGGAGATCATTGTAGTTGATCTCGCGATTGTTCAAACCAGGTCGGCTGTGTTCCACCATGTGCGTGTGAAGCTAGAATCTACTAAATTGTTGACGCATTTTGTCCGCTCACGGTGGAAGGGAGTGATCAGATGTTTCTGGAAGTCAAGTACGAGAAGATATGTAAGCACTGTGAGTTTTATGGTTATATGGGCCACATGCATCTTGAGTGTGGTACCGGGGAACAAGAGGATGATGATATCCAATTTTTCTAGTGGATGATCTCGGATGCGGTATACTGGAAGCCAAGCACACTGACAGACCATGTGCATTCCTTTGCTTGTGATATGGAGAATGACATGGGCTTGGACCTGGGGCTGAGCTCGGTGGCAGCCAGGAAGGACGTGATCCTAGCACTAATGACCGCGGTCAATGCAAGTAGGTACCAAAGACAACAACAGTGGCCGTAAGCGTGATTCAGAGGTGGCTGGTTAGGGCGAACAAGAGATGATCTAGCTGACATGGCTATGAACCCACTGAAGCCAGTACATGCTAATGTTGTTGGCCAGTCTGAACCTAATATTAGGAGGAACTAAATATGAATGTTGATAATGATGATGTGGGTGTGGTTATTGTTGGATCCCTCCACCATACCTGCAGTATGCCCCCCTAAGGAGTGGAAGAAGCAACAACGAGTAGGTGTAGCTGCGAAGGGCGAGGATAGCAATTCTATCAATCAGGTTGTGCATGAGATGAATGATGGGTTCGTAGCATGGAAAACAAAAAAATTTCTACCGCAAGAACGAACAAAACCCAGATCTAATCTAGATAAAAGCCAAGATCTAATCTATTAGACATGTGCAATGAGATAGATCTGTACTAACCCTTGTAGACCCGAAAGCGTTACGAGATCGGATCTCGTGGTTGATGTAGTCGATCACTTACCGATCTCAAGATCGAGTAGACGATCCTTCCGGCGCCGCGTTCCGGCAGCGCTTCCGCAGTCGGTCACACGTGCGGAGTCGAAGCAGACCTTCCTCTCCCCGTTCCAGCGAGCAGCGGAGGTAGTAGATCTTCTCCACGGAATCCTAGCAGCACGACGGCGTGGTGGTGGTGGTGGAGTAGAGAATTCTGCAGGGCTTCGCCTAAGTGTCAACACCCGGATTTTTAATCCCAGATGCCCGTTATGCCATACCTCGCAATCCCAGGATTACCATTTTTGCGAGACATAACGGATTGGATATCATAGTACATCATCCATTACAAACCATACATAAGGTTTTACACAAATAAGGATCTCATGATCCAGTCTTTAATACAACAATAGCGAAATAAGCGATAGCGTGGCGGTGGGGTCCATCTTCGAGGCACGAAAGTAATGCGGCAGATAGTCCTAGTTATCATAGCCATCCTGCTGACCATCATCTTGATAATCTCCTTCATAGTCTGGCCATGATAATAGCCAGGGACAAAAGCCATGAGTACTCTTTAAGTACTCGCAAACTACTACTAACAAGGGTTATAAATCTAAGTGAAGGTGCTGAATAAGAATAACTATCAAGTTAAGTTTGAAACCTAAGCTGAGTTCTGAAGCAAGAAAAGATAAAGTAAAGTTCTAAAATCACTTAAGTTGGGAAGCTATTTTCATTAACACAACCCTGTTGTGGTCAAGTCAAGGTTCATATTTCATTTCAAGTTATTTAGAAAACATCTGACAACGAAACAGTATGGCCATTCCAACTGTCCATAATCATGAATGCTATTCGAATAGTTTGACACTCTGCAGAGGTGGTACACTTTCACCACAAGATTCGAGACATCTGTTAGGGATAACCCTGAATCATCATACTTGGTATGCAGATAATCAAACATAACCTTCCCTTTACACACCCTAGTATAAGCACCTCTCCTATGAGCATGGCCTCCCAACCATGACCATCAGTCATCTTGGGCACTACATAGGTGGACAACATTGAGAGGTAGCCTCAGCTCAAACCTCTCCCGTGAGGGAACTAATACTAATGCATATAAATTTCCAGCTAAGCCTTACCCAATTCAGGTAATGTGGTTGTACGATAATTTTGGAATGGTATCGCATCAGAATCCAACCATCAGTTTTATAAAAAAAGGGTTAAGGCTCATGCCTCATCATTTTCATCATCATAAACCAATTGTGTTTCTCAACACATGTCAAAACATCTCAATAGAATGACTCATCATTCCAAGGTTTTCATAACTCATTTTCACCAAGTGTTCCCATCTAAAATGACTCAAGTTTGATCTATTCTAAAACCCTAGGTTAAGAGTGTTCACTAAGGTGGAAAGGTGGGATCAATCTCATGCCATAGCATGACATCTAAGGGTTTCTAATTAGGTCAAGTTTTATACTCTTTATGCTACCTTCAAAATTAATTAAAGAACTTGGTGTAAACTAAGGGGGTGTGATCAAAGTATGCTTAAGGCATCTTTACTAAACCATCTAGTTTTAATCTAGCTTGCTACAATAGCTTACTAAAGCATGTTTGCAAGGGTTAGCTTGCCACTAATAGCTTGCCTTGGTTGGTGTAGTGGTTGAAGTTTTCTTCTTCTTCTTGGTAGAACTCCTCCTCCTCGAAGGCTTGGTCGGTACTAGCGTCTAGAAATACATAGGGAGTGCACAATCACCAAACAATACTTAAATTAGGCTAAGTAGTATTCTAAACCACACAATTGATGATCTATTATCATCCCAAACATCATAAGTTTAATTCAATAGTTTCAACCTTTTTATTTTGGAAAAGTAATTTCTACTCATTGAAAAATTAACTATAATTTAATGTTCACCACCAAAATATGGGATCATGTGGACACATGTCCTCACCGCATATTCTAACATGTGGGAATGAGATTTAAAGGTTGGATCAATATTACTTTGGTTTAAGTTTATTATTTAATGATTTAAAGTGACTAGAAATGCCTATATAGCATTATTTTGGTACTAGTCCAAAGTCACTGTCTGTAAACCTTAATATTATTACATATTTGGATAGATATGATGAAATGTGATTTTTGAGAGTTGGAATCAACTCAAAAGCTAACTTTGTTGATTTTATAAAAATGTTTCAAGTTGCAAAAGCTTCTGTCTTCTTATTTTTATTAGGAGAAATCTATAACTCTAAATGAATTAAATCCAACGGGCTTGGATAGAGCATTTCAATACCTTCCAGAAAAAATTAGTTTCATGCAATTTGGATTTGTCAAACTCACATAATTGAATTTTGAAACACTGGACAGAAACTATATTCTAGCTAAAAGGAAAATCGTAATTTGAATCTACCGGCTTGCGCGGGAAAGGAAATGGGCCGGCCCAGTGGCGCCTGTGACAGTGGCTCAGGTGACAGGTCCCACTGGTCGTGGCACTTAAAAGCATGACAGCTACCTTGTGGGCCGTCTGATTAGAGGCTAGATCTACGGTGAGGGTCGTAAATCGATGACAGACGGGTCGCTTGAGTTCGAACCCTAAGCGGCTCGGTGGGGTCTCTGAGGCGTACCAGGGCTCAGTGAGGTCGGCGTCTTGAGCGAAGTGGAAGACAGCGAGGCGAGGCGTGGTCACGGGCGGAGCTTGGGGTGGCGGAATCAACGACACCCTTCTTCTCCAGAGGCGAGCTCGGCTCCAATTCGGCGAGCTGCTGCTCCACTTGCTCCGGCGAGGTGGGTGAGGTTCAGAGGTGAGGAGTGGAATGGTGTGAGTCTTTGGTGCTGGGAGGCTCCTTTTATAGGCTCGACGGTGAGACCGGCGGGATGGGCGGTCGACGGTGGCGACATAGCTCTGGCCGAGCTAAGCGGCATGGCTGGGGATGGCGATCGATGGGCGGTCCCTGGCGGTGCTCTAGCGCTTCAATGCGGCCGTAGGCGGTGGTATCTTGATCGGGGTGGTGGCGCTCTGCGCCAAGCGCTGTGTCCACCGGCGGTGGCTGTGGGGCTTTAGGCGTGACGGAGGTGTGGGATGTTCTCTAGGTCGGCGGCGGTGCGGTGGGGCGGCGGCTTGTGCACGCGGGGACAGGGCACGCTCTGCGGGCGGCGTCGGCATGGTCTGGTGGCACTGGGCGCGGTTTCTCCTCGGTGGTCCACAACTGCTCTTGGCTCGGGCAAGGGACAGAGAGGGGCGGTGCGGCGTTGGCTACCTCCTAGACATGGCGAGGGAAGGGGGAGTGGTCTGCTGCGGCGGTTGCAAGGTTGGCCGGCCAGGGTGGTGCTCGGCATGGCTTGGCATGGCCACTAGGGCATAGGGGATGGGCTGCAATTGGCATGGTTTGATCAAAGGGGGACATAGGGATTAAATGGAGATCAAATGGGGGCAAAACCCTGTTCAAAACAGTGAGCTAGGATTAGAGGTGTGATTCTGCCTGCCAAGTGTTTGATGAAATGGCCGTAAGAGAAAAAGTTTTGAATTTTGAGTTCAAAATTTTTGGGTGATCTCCACTATTGCTAGATAGTCTCTGGTTGCAAGGGTTTTGAAAATGGAGCTCAAATACATGGTTTTTGAAATAGGGGTGATCTATGCATATGCATTAGATTCAATTTTGAACTGTCATTTAAAATAGTTTCGAATGTTTTAGAAGATCAAAAGGTGGGCCTTGGTACCTCATTATGTGTACTAGCAAGGGGTGCAAAGATCAAGAATTGTTTCTGTTAAGAATTGAGTACTAGGAATAGCCAAAGTAGGCATGAGAGTTAAATTTGTCCAAATGACCATTTCCTTCATTTTAATTCTTTTTGATTTGATTTCTTTTAGGAAAAGTTTGGGAATGATGTAGATGATGTTTAAATCCCTAAGAAACATTTTAGAAGCAAAGGATCACACAATCATGGCAAGTCAAAACAACTCCTATTTTAAATGCACACATATATGAATGCTTTCATTTTAAATTTGGAAAAGTTTTTGTTAACCCCATTTTTGGATGATTTGATCATGATAAGCTTGGATTGAAGTTTTGGGATGTTACAAACCTTCCGTCCTTAAATAAAATCTCGTCCCAAGATTTACAAGAAAACTAGGAATTAAAGAGATCTGGGAACTCTGTCCGAATGTAATCCTCGCGCTCCCAAGTGGCTTCCTCCTCGGTATGGTTGCTCCACTGAATTTTGAGAAACTTGATACTCCTGGTCCTGGTGGTTCTGTAGGCTTCCTCTAAGATACGGATGGGCACTTCCCGATAGGTCAGGTCATTTTTGATTTCCACTGCTCTGTGATCGATATTCTTGAAAACTTCAGTCTTCTCAGGCACGTCCAAGAATTTGCGAAGTAACGAGATATGGAACACATTGTGGATGGCTGACATCTCTTCCGGCAATTCCAGCTGATACGATACTTCTCCTCGGTGGTTCAGAATCTTGAAAGGTCCGATATATCTAGGAGCTAACTTTCCCTTCAGACTAAAGCGTTGGGTTCCCTTCAATGGTGAAACCTTGAGATATACGAAATCTCCGACATTGAAAGTCAGGTCTCTCCTTCTCTTGTCAGCATAGCTCTTCTGTCTGGATTGGGCGGTCTTGAGGTGCTCACGAACTTTGTGAACTTTCTCTTCTGCTTCTCGGAGAATGTCGGGTCCAAAGATCTGACTCTCTCCTACTTGCGACCAATTCAAAGGGGTACGACACTTTCTTACATATAGGAATTCAAATGGCGCCATCTGCAAACTAGCTTGATAACTGTTATTATATGAGAATTCTGCGAAGGGCAGGCAGTCTTCCCATTTTGATCTGTATCCCAACACACAAGCTCTAAGCATATCCTCCAATATCTGGTTGACTCTCTCAGTCTGTCCATCTGTTTGCGGGTGATAAGCGGTACTGAAATTCAACTTGGTTCCTAAACCTTCCTGAACTTTCTGCCAAAATCTTGAAGTAAACTGGGTTCCTCGATCTGATACGATGGTCTTGGGGGTTCCATGCAGACTAACAATTCTAGCAATGTACAGCTCTGCTAGCTTTGCGCTCTGGTAGGTTGTCTTGACTGGTATGAAGTGGGCTACCTTGGATAGTCTATCAACTATGACCCAGATTGAGTCATTTCCCCTACTAGAAGTAGGTAAACCGGTGATAAAGTCCATTCCGACGGAATCCCATTTCCATTCCGGAATCTGCAATGGTTGCAACAATCCTGCAGGTCTCTGATGCTCTGCTTTGACTCTTTGGCAAATGTCACATTTGGCGATGTAGCTTCCGATCTCTCTTTTCATCTTGTGCCACCAAAATTGCTCTTTCAAATCCTGATACATCTTTGTTCCTCCGGGGTGGATAGAATAAAGAGTATCATGAGCTTCCTTCATGATAATTTCCTTCAGCTCCGAATCTGCTGGTACACAGATACGTCCCTTGTACCACAGTACACCTTTTTCGTCTTTGGTGAATCCAGGTACTTTGCCTGTACCAATACGACGTTTGATTCCGTCGATACTTTCATTTGGCTAATCAAAGTGGGTTGAAGTTCAATGCTAGCTAGGAATCCTTTGCTAACTAACTCAGTCCTGAACTGCTCCAACTCCTCATACAAACTTGGTTGCTTCTCTTTGATCATGGTGTTAAGCCTACACGGCAATCGGCTAAGAGCATCCGCTACCACATTGGCTTTGCCGGGGTGATAGTGAATGTCAAGGTCATAATCCTTGATTAACTCTATCCATCTTATTTGCCTCATATTCAACTCCTTCTGGGTGAAGATATACTTCAAGCTCTTATGATCTGAGTAAATCTCACAGCGATTACCCATCAAATAATGACGCCATGTCTTCAATGCTAGAACCACAGCTGCTAGCTCAAGATCATGGGTCGGATAGTTCTGCTCATGCTGCTTCAGTTGTCAAAACGAATCTGCGATGACTTTGCCTTCTTGCATCAATACACATCCTAGACCAATCTTGGATGCATCACAATATACATCAAATGGCTTCTGTCCGCATGATCAAAATTGGGGCTGATATCAATCTCTTCTTCAGCTCCTGAAACCGGCTTCACACTTGTACATCCATTCAAACTTCTTGTCCTTCTTCAACAATTGGGTCATTGGTCGGCTATGCTCGAGAATTCTTCTCTGAATTTGCGGTAATATCCCGCTAATCCGAAATGAATGAACTTGGGTTTGATTGGTTGGGGCTTCCCATTCTTGACATCTTTGATCTTCTGGATCAACAGACTCCTCCGGACACAATATGTCCTAGGAATCCTACTTCTTTTAGCCAAAACTCACATTTGCTGAACTTGGCATATAACTGATGCTCTCTCAGGGTTTCTAGGATGATTCTCAGATTTTTCTCATGCTCTTCTTTTGACTTGGAGTAGATAAGGATGTCGTCGATAAACAAAACTACAAACTTATCTAAGAAATTCATAAAGATCTTATTCATGAGATTCATGAAATAAGCAGGGGCATTGGTTAATCCAAAAGACATAACCGTATACTCGTATAGACCATAGCGAGTAGTAAAGGCGGTCTTCGGAATATCCGTTGCACGAATTTTAAGTTGGTGATAACCAGTCCTAAGATCAAACTTTGAGAATACCTGAGCTCCAGTCAACTGATCAAATAGATCCTCTATCTTTGGCAAGGGGTACTTGTTCTTGATGGTGACATCATTCAACTTTCTGTAGTCTGTACACAGACGGTTGCCTCCATCCTTCTTGTCGACGAATAACACTGGTGATCTCCATGGAGATGCACTTGGCTGAATCAAGCCGGTTGCTAACATGGCATCCAACTGCTTCTTCAGTTCTACTAACTCTGAGGGGTTCATGGTATAGGGTCTCTGGGCTATAGGTCCGGTTCCGGGGATTAGTTCGATAATGAACTCTATATCCCTATCCGGGGGCATACCTGGCAATTCATCTGGAAATACATCGGGGTATTCACAGACTACTCTGACTTGGTCAATGGTAGGCAGGGCTACACTTTTGTTGCATTTGAATTGACGGGGTAAGGTTTCAGAGATATGTTCTACGGTTACTCCAGAACTACTGGTCATGGTGATGGCTTTCTTAGCACAGTCTATCAGTCCTTTATGCCTTGACATCCAGTCCATACCTAGTACTACTTCCAAACCTTTGGTTCCAAGTACAATTAGGTTGGCATAAAAATCTATCCCATGTATTCTGATAGGTACAGCTTTGCAAAAAAAAATTTAGCTTTTGCAGTTGAACCGGGAATTTGAACTATCATGACATGCTTCAGGTTGGTTGGGCGAATCTTACTAGTGCATACAAATTCTTCGGTGACAAATGAATGCGATGCTCCAGAATCAAACAATACTCTTGCTAAAACTGAGTTGATGAAACATACCCAAAGACTACATACGGTGCTTCCTAGGCTTCTTCTGTGTTCATGTGGAAGAGACGACCGTTGCGGTTTTGCGGGTTCCCTGGGGCAAATCTCCTGCCTGGTTGAACATGACGCTGCTGCTGAGCCGGGGCATTCACAGGGGCATTGGCGGCAGTCTTCTTGGGACACTCATTAGAGTAGTGACCCTTCACTCCACACTCGAAACAAGTGATCTGGGACTTGTCCTTGACTGCCACAGGTACAGCATTGCTGCCCGATTAAAGGCGATGTTGTTGTTGTTGCTCTTGGGAGGGGCACGGTTGAAGTTGTTGGCGTTGCCGGAGTTGTGATTGTTTCCTCCGGGCTTCACATTTCCTCCGCTGCGGTTGGGGTAGCTTGGGCGAGAATTTGGGGGTCGGTTGTTCCTTGGTGCATATCCTGGTGAGGGGTTTGGGACGGTACTTCTGGTGACTACTGGATCCAGACTACTGCATCATACGATGCTTGCGGTTGTCGTTTGCTTGGTTAATCTTCCCTTCCATCTGAATGGCAGAGTCGACTAGCTCTTCAAGATCACGAAGCGGATGTTGGCGAGACTGCGCATCTCATCATGCAGTCCGTTTAAAAATCTCTCCTTCTTCTTGGCCTCCGTGTTGATCTCATCCGGTGCATATCTGGCAAGTGACAAGAATTTGTCGCGGTACTCTACTACAGTCAATCTTCCTTGCTTCAGTTCACGGAATTCATCTCTCATCCTATTGACAAGACCTTGCGGCACGTGGGTGTGGCTGAACTTGACCTTGAATGCTTCCTGGTCATCACCGCCATGGTTCATGTTATGGACGCTATTCCACCAAGCTCTTGCATCTCCTGCCAGATAGTGAGTGGCGAAGAGAACTTTCTCATTCTCATCAACTCCTGCAACTTCTAGGTTGTTTTCCATGGTCTGTAACCAGTCATAAGCATCTAATGGGTTTTCAGATTGGTTGAAGATTGGGGGATTTGTGTTCTGAAAGTTTTTGAGTTTAGATCCATGGTGATCCTGATTTCCATGTCCTTGGTTGTTGAGAGCCATTTGGGCGATCTGCTGCAATGTTGCTAAGTTGGCTTGACGCCGCGCTTGCTTGAGTCTGCGATGAGATTCTGCAAGATCTGCAGCATTGGGTCTTGCGATGAGCTGCTCCCTCCTTGGTTTCCACGAGTCATCTGAAGATTGAGGTAGATATAGGGGTAAGAGGGAAATTCTAAGGTTCATGGTTTTGGGTTTTCAAAGCTACAACTTTGAGTTAGACTCTGGTTTTTCAACTAACTTCATTCTCATTCATGCAAGCAAGCACACGATTCAACACACATCACAACAAGCAAAGGGGAAAACAGATGGTTTGAAGAACCATTCTGCAAACTACGATACAATGAGATGATACATCTCATGCTACGACAGTGCTCTAGTGCATCAACTCATCGTCAATGAAGTCGGAGTCTTCATCATCAGTGTAGAAGTCCATAGCATCCTCTGCGGAAAAATCATCATCGTTCTTTGAGGTAAGAATCCATATCTCCTGGATGTCTTCTCCTTCATCATCTTCTTCCTTGGCGGCAAGCTGAGCTTCCTGCCTTGATGGTCTTCTCGAGGTCGGCCACCTTCTTGCAAAGACAGGCGATGGTGCGATCCTTCTTTGCACGCTGGCGACGAAGAGACTGGCGATTATGGACGAGCAGTGTGAAAGTCTGGGCCTTCTGGTCGGCAATTGCACGGTTCTGGTTGGCTAACTCTCTGGCATTGTCCAGCTCCTGCTGTCAGTCATGAAGCAAGAAGTCAAGGTTCTCCACTTGGCGCCTCAATTCTGGGTGACTTGGCATCTCCATCGGCATTCCCATGAAGTCACGTCTTGAATAGTGGGCAAAACGGGTTCCTTGAATCTTGTTGACGCTGAGGGCACATAGACGTGCGAGAGCTTCATGTATTGCCCTGGCTAATCCATCTAGCCAGTTGTTCTCTCTCACAGAGAACTGAATTCTCCCGGAAGTTGGTGCTTCAATGCTTCCTCGAAGATCTGCGGTGACTAGCCATTGTAGGTCTCCTCCTGGGGGTCCTGGAAGTTGAGCTCCAAGAAACTCCGGATGTGGGCGTCCCAGAAATTCTAACAGTGAATCCAGATCCCTCTCGAAGATCAGCTGACCTCCGTTTCCCAACTGGTAAAACTTGCTGAACTGAGTCTCCATCTACAAGAATTTAGGATGAGGAAATTAGTGAAGTGATCAAGTGTGTCAAATTTTAAGTAATAATGTAAGAATTTTGAGGAACATGTATTTTTGAGAAAGAATGAGTTCACAAGGGTAAGAGGGGAAATAGTTTTTTATAAATACTCACTTTGGTTTTGAAGCTAAGTTTTTGGTTTGGACGTCCATTCTAACTAGGGTCTCCTATGGTCAGGATGGCTCTGATACCAACTTGTCAACACCCAGATTTTTAATCCCAGATGCCCGTTATGCCATACCTCGCAATCCCAGGATTACCATTTTTGCGAGACATAACGGATTGGATATCATAGTACATCATCCATTACAAACCATATATAAGGTTTTCCACAAATAAGGATCTCATGATCCAGTCTTTAATACAACAAGCAGCGGAAATAAACGATAGCGTAGCGGTGGGGTCCATCTTGAGGGCACGAGCAATCTTGACGAAGGCAGATAGTCCTAGTTATCATAGTCGTCCTGCTGACCATCATCTTGATAATCTCCTTCATAGTCTGGCCATGATAATAGCTAGGGACAAAAGCCATGAGTACTCTTTAAGTACTCGCAAACTACTACTAACAAGGGTTATAAATCTAAGTTAAGGTGCTGAATAAGAATAACTATCAAGTTAAGTTTGAAACCTAAGCTGAGTTCTGAAGCAAGAAAAGATAAAGTAAAGTTCTAAAATCACTTAAGTTGGGAAGCTATTTTCATTAACACAACCCTGTTGTGGTCAAGTCAAGGTTCATCATTCATTCCAAGTTATTTAGAAAACATCTGACAACGAAACAGTATGGCCATTCCAACTGTCCATAACCGCGGACGCGGCTATTCGAATAGTTTGACACTCTGCAAAGGTGGTACACTTTCACCATAAGATTCGATACATCTGTCAGGGATAACCCTGAATCATCATACTTGGTATGCAGATAATCAAACATAACCTTCCCTTTACACACCCTAGTATAAGCACCTCTCCTATGAGCATGGCCTCCCAACCATGACCATCAGTCATCTTGGGCACTGCATAGGTGGACAACATTGAGAGGTAGCCTCAGCTCAAACCTCTCCCGTGAGGGAACTAATACTAATGCATATAAATTTCCAGCTAAGCCTTACCCAATTCAGGTAATGTGGTTGTACGGTAAATTTGGAATGGTATCGCATCTGAATCCAACCATCAGTTTTATAAAAAAAGGGTTAAGGCTCATGCCTCATCATTTTCATCATCATAAACCAATTGTGTTTCTCAACACATGTCAAAACATCTCAATAGAATGACTCATCATTCCAAGGTTTTCATAACTCATTTTCACCAAGTGTTCCCATCTAAAATGACTCAAGTTTGATCTATTCTAAAACCCTAGGTTAAGAGTGTTCACTAAATTGGAAAGGTGGGATCAATCTCATGCCATAGCATGACATCTAAGGGTTTCTAATTAGGTCAAGTTTTATACTCTTTATGCTACCTTCAAAATTAATTAAAGAACTTGGTGTAAACTAAGGGGGTGTGATCAAAGTATGCTTAAGGCATCTTTACTAAACCATCTAGTTTTAATCTAGCTTGCTACAATAGCTTACTAAAGCATGTTTGCAAGGGTTAGCTTGCCACTAATAGCTTGCCTTGGTTGGTGTAGTGGTTGAAGTTTTCTTCTTCTTCTTCTTGGTAGAACTCCTCCTCCTCGAAGGCTTGGTCGGTACTAGCGTCTAGAAATACATAGGGAGTGCACAATCACCAAACAATACTTAAATTAGGCTAAGTAGTATTCTAAACCACACAATTGATGATCTATTATCATCCCAAACATCATAAGTTTAATTCAATAGTTTCAACCTTTTTATTTTGGAAAAGTAATTTCTACTCATTGAAAAATTAACTATAATTTAATGTTCACCACCAAAATATGGGATCATGTGGACACATGTCCTCACCACATATTCTAACATGTGGGAATGAGATTTAAAGGTTGGATCAATATTACTTTGGTTTAAGTTTATTATTTAATGATTTAAAGTGACTAGAAATGCCTATATAGCATTATTTTGGCACTAGTCCAAAGTCACTGTCTGTAAACCTTAATATTATTACATATTTGGATAGATATGATGAAATGTGATTTTTGAGAGTTGGAATCAACTCAAAAGCTAACTTGGTTGATTTTATAAAAATGTTTCAAGTTGCAAAAGCTTCTGTCTTCTTATTTTTATTAGGAGAAATCTATAACTCCAAATGAATTAAATCCAACGGGCTTGGATAGAGCATTTCAATACCTTCTAGACAAAATTAGTTTCATGCAATTTGGATTTGTCAAACTCACATAATTGAATTTTGAAACACTGGACAGAAACTATGTTCTAGCTAAAAGGAAAAATCCTAATTTGAATCTACGGGCTTGCGCGGGAAAGGAAATGGGACGGCCCAGTGCATACACAGGCTCAATGACAGGGGTCCCACTGGTCAGTGGCACTTAAAAGCAACAGTACTTCCTGTGGGCGTCTGATTAGAGGCTAGATCTACTGAGGGTAAATCGACTGACTGGAGTTCCGGGAGCTCGAACCCTAGCGGCTCGGTGGGGGTCTACTGGGGGCATACCAGGGCTCCAGCAGGGTCGGCGATGTGGGCGAACTAAGTGGAAGACGACGGCGAGGCGAGGCGTGGTCGCGGCGGAGCTTGGGGTGGCCGGAATCAACGGCACCCTTCTTCTCCAGAGCTTGGGTTGGGAATGATGTAGATGATGTTTAAATCCCTAAGAAACATTTTAGAAGCAAACGATCACACAATCATGGCAAGTCAAAACAACTCCTATTTTAAATGCACACATATATGAATGCTTTCATTTTAAATTTGGAAAAGTTTTTGTTAACCCCATTTTTGGATAATTTGATCATGATAAGCTTGGATTGAAGTTTTGGGATGTTACACTAAGCCAGAGCAGAGGGAAGGAGGAGGAGAGAGGCAACTTGAGATCTAGAGAATAGAAGGGGCTTGGGGGCTTTTGCCTCCACCCCTCTATTTAAAGGAGGGAGGCGCCATGGGGAGGTGGAGTCCTTGTAGGACTCCCCTCTCCCTTGGTCGGCGGATCAAGGAGGTGGGGGGAGAGTCCTACTCCCCCACGAATCCTTGTCTTACCCCACAAGGATTCCTTGATCCTTTCTTGGTTTTCAAGTAAACTCCAAGAAATCTTCTAGAACCTTCCGGAACATTCCGAAACCTTCTAGAATCACCATACAAATACTCCGGGACATTTACTAACTTAGAAAATGATCCCCAATATATGAATCTTATTCCCCGGATAATTCCGGATCTCCTCGTGATGTCCCAGATCCAATCCGAGACTCCGAACAACATTCGGTCTCCAACGCACATTCCATATCTACTTAAAACAACTTCGAACCTTAAGTGTGTCACCCTACGGTTCGTGAACATGTAGACATGATGGATACACATCTCCGATCAATAACCATTAGCGCGGTCTGGAGATCCATAACAGCTCCCACATACTCAACGATGACTTTGTGATCGATAGAACCATTTAACATACGAAACCAGTTCCCTTTGTCACGCGATATTCTACTTATCCGAGGTTTGATCGTCGGTATCTCCATACCTAGTTCTACCTCGTTACTGATAAGTACTCTTTACTCGTTCCATGATATGTCATCCCTTGTGACCTAGTCACATGCTTGCAAGCTAACTAGATGACATTCCACCGAGAGGGCCCAGAGCATATCTATCCGTCATATGGATGGACAAATCCCAATCTTGGTCCATGCGCTTCAACACATACTTTCAGAATACCCAATGACACCTTTATAACCACCCGATTCTGAAGCGGTGTTTGATGTCATCAAAGTATCCATCCGGTGATGGTGATTAACATAACCTCATGGTCGAAGGATGAGGTTACTATGAATTTGAAAAGCTTGTAGCAAAACGAACTTAATGACTTGATCTTATGCTATGCTTACTATGGGTTTGTGTCCATCACATCATTCTCCTAATGATATGATCTTGTTATTAACGACATCCAATGTCCATGATCGAAACCATGATCATCCATTAATCAACAAGCTAGTTTAACAAGAGGCTTACTAGGGACTCTTTTATGTTTACAAAACACACAAGTATTAATGTTTCCTGTTAATACAATTATAGCATGGGATGTAAACATTTATCATAAACATAAATATATAATAATAACCACTTTATTATTGCCTCTTGGGCATATCTCCAACAGTCTCCCACTTGCACTAGAGTCAATAATCTAGTTAAAACTTGCACTCAACACCTATGGCTTTACGGTGTTGTATAGACACTATTGCTAGTGGTAAACATAATCTTGGATCGACACTTCCAGGTCCGTGTGTATTTGCATGTCCTTGCGTCTCTATGCATTACTCATTCTCTAATGAGATGGCATTGTATAAATTTGGTCCTTTGGTGAGACCTTTAGTTCCTTGGGATTAAATCATGTTGATACAATTGTCATACAATGTATCTTCATAGTATTATCCCGCTATGAACCACACCTAGTTTGATAACAAACTACTTGACACAAATGCCCTCATTTGCTGCTACAATAGCAGTCATATACTTAGCCTTTTGTTGTAGTATCTGTCACAATGTTTTAACTTTGGTACTCAACCAAATCCGTTATGAAACTTCCTTTCCATTACATTGTGCCACCCATAGTTTAAATTGAGATAAACTTAATTTGTGACAAAACTAGTATCAATGCAACAATTTACAATGAACTATTTATCACCACTATTATATTCTTAGTTCTTCCAAAGATCATAGGAATATCCCTACAATTGTCCAGTGATCATCTTATGAGTCATTCTGGTATATGCTCATAACATTAAGAGCATAGGACATATCTGGATGTGTACATCTCAAAGAATGATTGATCAAAATATTCTTGTGATTTCACCAAGTGTCAAAACACTTGAATCTCGTGTCAACACACTTGAATCTTGATTCAGTCCTTTCCGTGCGTCAAGAACCTTTCTTGTTGTTTCCATATTGAACTCATTCAACATCTTATCTATGTACATTTGGCAAAACCATATTAGCGCCTCAATCTATCCATATAGACATTGATGCCTAATTCTTGGGTTATGCCTAAGTCTTTCATCGAAATGAAATTCTTAACCTGTGTCAATAAAAGATACATCATTTCTAATCAACAATATGTCTTTCACATAATGTATTAGAAATATGTCTTAGCGCTCCCACTTAATTTCTTGCAAAATGCAAACATCTTCATCGTCTCTGATGAAATTAAACCTTTTAACGGTTTCATCACGGTGAAGATTCCAACTCAGCGATGCTCACTTCAACCATTGAAGTTTTGCATACTCTTTTAGCATCCTTTGAATTAACAAAACCCTTTGGATCGTGTCATGGACACATCCTAGGTAACCATTCTATTAGAAGAACTTGTTTTGTTTGTTCAACTACCATATACCAAAATATATGTAGTGGTTGCTACATTAATCCGTCCAGACTAAATATCGCTATGAAAGATCAAATCTTATCATAGTCAATTCCTTGAACATTGTCGTAAACTCTTTCCGACATGTCGACTATTTCATAGATGTGAAACATCCATGTCTATTTCTTTATAGATCTATATCATTGTAAGGTATTGCACCTTTCGGAGGGTCTTTCAAATTCAAAGCTTGATTTCTCGTATGGAATTATCACGCATTTTATGGCTTCAAGCCACTTAACGTCAGGGCCCATCATTGATTATTTGCATGTAGTCGGTTCATCATTGTCAAACAACAATGATTTAACTCTCAAATCTTGGCATTTGATTACTTACCCGACCTACTTGGTTCAATAGGAACTTAGATCTCCGTGACCACAACCTTTGAGGCACGTGAGCCATGAGCATTGTTGCTGCCTCCGGGACACTTACCGACGCTGCGCAACTCAGCACATATTAGCCTAGGTTCAACAACCTTGTCAAAGTTCTATTGTCCTCCCACTTGACTTTTCACCAAAAATTCCTTCTCAAGAAACTCGACACTCTAAGTGACAAACAATTTTGTCTTCGGTGTTATGGAGGAATACCCAATGGTTATTCGAAATAACCTACAAAGACATGCTCATCCGACTTTGGTTGTAAACATTTTACTTATGCCGAGCATACCAAAAATTTAAGAAAGGACAACCTGGGTTTTATCCCAAACCATGACTTATATGGTGTCATTTCAACGGATCACGATGGAGCTCTTTTCAGTGTAAAAGCGGTAGTCACTAAAGCTTTAATCTTTAAAATATAATGGCAGTTTTATAAATGACACCTTTGATCTTACCATGTCAAACAAGGTTTGATTACATATCTTGAACACTCCATACTCCTATGGTGTTTTGGGAAATTCAAATCCATGGAATGATTCCTCAAATCTTAGGTGTTTTGCTAAACTTCTAACTCAAACATCTTTATGATCCAATCATAAACTTTTTTTTATTTTCTTGTTACAATAATTTTCCACTTCATCTTGAAAGTCTTTGAACATTTTCAAATGTTTCATACTTCTTCCTTATTGAGTAAGTATATTCATATACTCACTCAAATCTTTGGAGAAAGCATATGAAGTTGAAATCCATCGCATTACGACTACACATAATGGACTATATACATCAATATGTACAAATTCCAATCAGTTAGTCGTCCATTCCTCTTTGGCCCTCTGAGCGGAGTTTTAATTATCTCCAGGAAAGTATCACAAGCGTCATTTGATCAAAATCAAAGACTCCAAAAATCCATCAACATGGAGTTTCTTCATGTATCCCTAATATAATTTAAACGGTGATGTCACTTTGCAAGTGATCTTTCAATTATTTGTCTTGCGACATTTTAGCATTAGTTTTATGGTCGTTATTTCTCCAACCAGACTTGTATATCATCCATCTATTATGGAATACGGTAATTATTTGAACAACCTTTTGTCGTCATAATACCTGATCAAAATAACAATTATTGAAACAAATCTTGAAGGCAAGCTTTGATGTTAACGAGCAACACAACAACCCTTTGATTGTTTTCGATGAACATCATCACATATTCTCTTGCTAGTTACTTAGGCCATTGTAGTTCATGAATTGTGTTGTCCTGTATGACACTTCATACCAACCAATTCGGTATCCAATACCGCAGAACCACATTGTTTAACAACCAAGGAATACAGCCATAACATGTATCTTCCATATACCTAAGTTGGACATCTCCAATCTTTTCTTTTCTGCCAAATATTTTATAGATTCTCTTTCAACAATTCCTTTTCTTTTAAAAGAATCTATCAACATCAATAGTGGTGTCATTCACATGACACATAGTACAAAGTGTGTATAGTCAAATACTAAAACCTTTGAACTTGCACTTTGAAGTGGATCACCTTCATCAAATGTTTGGCATTCTTTCAAAATTCCATTCTTTAGTAATCTTTTAGTGTAGTAAACATTTTACTTACATCTTCTATTCATCCTTATCATGACAATTTTCATGATCAAGCTGCTATAGCTTATAAAGGTGAATTGCGAGTATAATGTTTCTTTTCCAAAACCTTTTGGAGGATTAGGATGACTAGCGTCTCCAACCTTCACAAATTCTCATCAAATATGAGGACTTATACTCTATCATGTTGTAACCAACACATTGTTTTAGATATCACAATACCTTTCACATATGATGGTTTCTGAAACATTGCTTTCAGCTCTTAGATAAACTTGATATTAAAAACAATCTTTTGAGTATCAAGAATCATGGAGGCAAACATGATACATTAGATACTAACTTCGGAATTGTTACTCTTGATTTAATACTGTTTATTAAACTTCATAGAGTAAGCGGAGTTTGCTGAAAGTTTGACAGGACTTTTAAACTTTAGATTGACACTCAAAACAATACGATACGTAGAAAGAAAATATCCAGAATTTCTATAGTTCCACTATCTCAACTATAACTAAGCGTAAGGTGGTGAACGGATGCCAATGACTATAACAAACTATGCAAATTCACTTTGATTGTGTTTATGATAAATTGAGTTTGACTAATCCAAATTACAAATGAACTCCCACTCAAAACAACATCCCTCCAGTTGTTTTAGTGATTACACGAACCAAATCCACTACACCAAGTCCGATCATCACGTGAGATGATGTAGCTTTAAAGGCGAACAACCAACATGTTCATCATATCATCCATATGACTCATGCTTTACCTTTCGGTATTCCGTGTTCCGAGACCATGTCTGTACATGCTAGGCTCGTCAAGGTTAACCTTAGTATCCACATGTGCAAATCTGGCTTGCACCCGTCGTATGCACACGTAGAATCTATCACACCCAATCATCACGAGATGCTTCGAAACGACGAGTCTTAGCAACAGTGCCTACTAAGGACGAACACTTTATTACTTGATATTTAGTGAGAGGGATCATCTTATAATGCTACCGTCATGATCTAAGCAATACAAGATGCATAAAGGATTAACATCACAGGCAATTCATAATTAGTGTGATATGATATGGCCCTTTCTTCTTATGCCTTTGATCTCCATCTCCAAAGCACGGACATGATCTCCATCATCACCAGCATTGTGTCAAGGTCAGTGGCGCCGCTTCATGGTTGTCCATCATCACTAGCAACTATTACAACTACTTGGAATAAAACTATTACAAGATGAATAGACACGCAGGTCTTAACAGAATTAAAGACAACCATTAGGCTCCTGCCGGTTGCCATATTATAACAAGGATCATTGCATACATCAAATATAATCACAATCACATGATGGCCATATCACATCACAAAACCCCTGCAAAAACTAGTTAGACACCTCCAATTTTCTTTGCATGTTTTACGTGGTTTGGGGCTTTCGAATAAGAACGGATCTTACCTACGAAACTGAACCACAACGTTGATACAGGTGCTATCAAGTGCAAAGTGTAGATTGGATCTATACTATGATGGGAGAAGGTCACACCATAAAGCCACTTGTGCAATACGAGTTGCACGTCAACTGTGGAGCAAGTCTCATGTGCGATGACATGTAAGGTTAGCCCGAGCCGCTTCATCCCACCATACCACAAGAGGCAAAGTACACAAAGCAAAAGACGTCACGAGAACCAACGCCCACAAAACCATTGTGTTCTACTCGTGTAACAGATCTACGCATAGACACGGCTCTGATACCACTGATGGGTTCATAGCATGGAAAACAAAAAAAATTCTACCGCAAGAACGAACAAAACCCAGATCTAATCTAGATAAAAGCCAAGATCTAATCTATTAGACATGTGCAACGAGATAGATCTGTACTAACCCTTGTAGACCCGAAAGCGTTACGAGATCGGATCTCGTGGTTGATGTAGTCGATCACTTGCCGATCTCAAGATCGAGTAGACGATCCTTCCGGCGCCACGTTAAAGCGCTTCCATGATCGGTCACACGCACTGAGTCGGCAGATCTTCCTCTCCTGTTCATGAGCAGCGGAGGTAGTAGATCTTCTCCACGGAATCCCAGCAGCACGACGGCGTGGTGGTGGTGGTGGAGTAGAGAATTCTGCAGGGCTTCGCCTAAGCCAGACAAGAGGGAAGGAGGAGGAGAGAGGCAACTTGAGATCTAGAGAATAGAAGGGGCTTGGGGGCTTGTGCCTCCACCCCTCTATTTAAAGAAGGGAGGCGCCATGGGGAGGTGGAGTCCTTGTAGGACTCCCCTCTCCCTTGGCCGGCGGATCAAGGAGGTGAGGGGAGAGTCCTACTCCCCCACGAATCCTTGTCTTACCCCACAAGGATTCCTTGATCCTTTCTTGGTTTTCAAGTAAACTCCAAGAAATCTTCTAGAACCTTCCGGAACATTCCGAAACCTTCTAGAATCCCCATACAAATACTCCGGAACATTTTCTAACTTAGAAAATGATCCCCATTATATGAATCTTATTCCCCGGACAATTCCGAATCTCCTCGTGATGTCCCGGATCCAATCCGAGACTCCGAACAACATTCGGTCTCCAACGCACATTCCATATCTACTTAAAACAACTTCGAACCTTAAGTGTGTCACCCTACGGTTCGTGAACATGTAGACATGATGGAGACACATCTCCGATCAATAACCATTAGCGGGATCTGGAGATCCATAACAGCTCCCACATACTCAACGATGACTTTGTGATCGATAGAACCATTTAACATACGAAACTAGTTCCCTTTGTCACGCGATATTCTACTTATCTGAGGTTTGATCGTCGGTATCTCCATACCTAGTTCTACCTCGTTACTGATAAGTACTCTTTACTCGTTCCATGATATGTCATCCCTTGTGACCTAGTCACATGCTTGCAAGCTAACTAGATGACATTCCACCGGGAGGGCCCAGAGCATATCTATCTGTCATATGGATGGACAAATCCCAATCTTGGTCCATGTGCTTCAACACATACTTTCAGAATACCCAATGATACCTTTATAACCACCCAGTTACAAAGTGGTGTTTGATATCATCAAAGTATCCATCCAGTGATGGTGATTAACATAACCTCATGGTCGAAGGATTAGGTTACTATGCATTTGAAAAGCTTGTAGCAAAACGAACTTAATGACTTGATCTTATGCTATGCTTACTATGAGTGTGTGTCCATCACATCATTCTCCTAATGATATGATCTTGTTATTAACGACATCCAATGTCCATGATCAGGAAACCATGATCATCCATTAATCAACAAGCTAGTTTAACAAGAGGCTTACTAGGGACTCTTTTATGTTTACAAAACACACAAGTATTAATGTTTCCTGTTAATACAATTATAGCATGGGATATAAACATTTATCATAAACATAAAGATATAACAATAACCACTTTATTATTGCCTCTTGGGCATATCTCCAACAATGAATAACCAAAAGGGAGATGAATCCAACACTAATAATGAGGCAACCTCCATAGGAGGGAACCGTCAGGCACAATGAGTGCCATGAGCTTCAACTATCGTGTCTTAGGTGGAGTTGAGACAGTAAGAGAGATTTATGATCTTGCGAAGAGACGCTCGCATCGTGCGTTTTGTCCTTGAAACTCAGTTGAATCAAACACATGTGGAAATTTGAGCTTGAACTATATGGTTTGATAGATGCTTTGTTCTAAGTAGTACTAGGAGTAGTTTGGTCTTGATTTTGTATTGGAATAATAATATATCAATTGAAAATTCATAGTATCACAATGATGCGATTGTGAAGGAAGTTGGGAAAAAACTGTGGCGTGCAATGAGAGTTTATAGGGAGGCTCAAACGAATGAGATATTTAAAACATGGGACATGTTGAAATCTATCCGTTCATCTTCATCACTATCCTGGGCTTTCTTAGGGGATTTTAATGAGGTACAGCACCGACACAAACATATTAGAGTGTAGGACCGGAGTCATGCACAAATTGCATTGTTCGTGATACGGTGGATGCTTGCGGACTCCAGGATTTGGGTTACCAATATCTGAGATGGACCTTCGAGGAGAAGTTCTCCGGGGGGTCGTATTGTCGGGTGAGGTTGGATCATTCTTTGGCTGCAGCAGAATGGAGCAGTCGGTTCCCTCTTGCTACGGTTGAACACTTAACGACAGTAGTCTTCTATCATTGCTCTATTCTCATATATTGGTAGGAATCTACACATGTCATGACAGTTTCGCACCCTTGCTTGAACAGGACTAGAATGGCCGTGAAAAGCAACATCTCTTGTACAGCTCTATGAGAAGCTCACTTTGGTATTTGGTTCACAAATTTGGGAGTAGTGAACTAACACATTTGGGAGTTTATGGCAGAAGATACATAGCCTACGTGAAGATTTAAAGCGTCTACGTATGAGTCCATCCCATGCATAAGGAAAGATTGTTGAATGGCTCGTCAAACTAGAAAACCATGAGGAGGTCATGTGGTGCTAACACTCGAGAGTGTAGCGGCTAGCAGAGGGGTATTAAAACACCAAATTCTTCTACATGTGTGCTACCCAACGAAAGAAGAAAAACAAGATCAGTAACTTTAAAAGTAAGATGGGGATGTGGCGGATTATCCTAGTGTGATGGCCAACACTACTAATGAATTTTATTGTGATTTATGAAGGCCAGAGGGGTTTGAGAACATGGAAGTGGTGCTGAACAATGTTCTTGTACATGTTACATGAGAGATGAATGAGGGTCTCATTGCTACGATTAAATGCTAGAAGTTAGAGATGCCTTTTTTCATATGTCTCCTACCAAGGACGGTTTACTGACACGCTTTTTCTGCATCATTGGGATCTTTGTGGGAAAGAAGTCATGAATATAGTGTTGCGGGTGCTGCGTGGTGAAAATAATATGGCGACATTTAATAGAATTTCTATCGTTCTTATTCTAATGGTGGCCAAGCCTGAAGAGGGCCAATTTCTCCCTATCAGTATGTGCAACATCATCTACAAGAGTCGAAGGTGCTTGCCAATAGACTGAAACTGGTATTACCATATATTATTGTTGGGGGATACCTCCGGATAGAGTCACGCCGGGTTATAAAGGTCGTGTTAGCCGAGGTACGGCAAGGCCAAAGCGCATGCTGGCTGAGTCACCTCAAGGCAGGCCAACTTACGGAATGACCCGGCCTGGTGGATGTTCAACTAACGCTAACCCATCCGACATAAAGCATATGTCGGCTATGCTTGATTTATCTTGTTTGCAGGTGCCCAAATGGCCGAGTTAACCAGGCGCTAGCCGGGTTATCACTTGGCGTACAAAAGAAGGAAGGAATCTCGCTAGTCAAAAGGTGGTCTCTATCCACTATAGCGTGAGCGAAGCGGACAGAGGAGAGGACTAACAGGGCATGGCTGACAAGGGCGACGTAGCCAATGTCGACTGACGCCATCAGTGTCGGATGACGTTGCACCGCAGAGGGGCTTAGGCAGGCTTACGCCCTGAGTTTGGACCAGCCAGTTAAAGTGTAAAAGAGGCATCTTGCTTTAACGAGGAGCATATTCAGGGAATATAACTCCACGTATGCCCTAGATTGTAACCTAGCACCCCTCCTATATATGGAGGGGCGGGACCTCCATAGAGGAGGTCAGCCATTTTTACTAAGGGAGAGCCCTAGAGATTAGTGGTGGGTAGTAAGAGAGCTAGTCTCCTTCCCACGAACAGCTCGAGGAGCCTCTGTAATCATTCATCAACAAGAAAGAAATACAAACACATGTGTGTGGAATCACCACACTATCCCTCCCTGGATTCCTCTAGTGCTTATTGGCCCTTTCTTTAGCCTATACATGGCATCTGTTGTGCCACCACCACGACAGTTGGCGCCCACCGTGGGGCTAGCGGTGCTAGAAGGGGTAAAAAACCGGACGGGAAGCATCATCGGCACCGGCGAACGCATCGTCTCTGGGATTGTTCAGCGCTTTGGAGCGCTAGACTACGTCAGTGACAATGTTGGAAGCTTCGGCAGGCGTCCTCCTCCACAGGCCACTTCATCAAGCTTGGCACCCACAAGATCTATGTCGGCGTCGACGAATCCTGCGTTCACCCACAAAACATCGTCGAGGGAGGCAAACCACCCCTTAGCGCTACTCGTGGCTCGCGTATCACTCGCCCCGCTAGCTGCGCTGAGATTATGATGACGGCGCCTGACGCAGGAGCAAGCAAGGACTCGGCGCCAGAGCCAGAGGCTACACCAAAGCAGGAAAGATCTAGATTCCCTCTGCTAGAGAGGCCAGAGAATGTACTGCAGCAGGCAATAGATATCTTGGCAACACACATAGCACTAGTAGTAGATCCAGCTCAGGCACAGGCCGAGCTAGAAGAGACTAGGCAGAAAATATTAGCTAGGATGAAAAAGGTAGCTGAGTTACAGCAGTCACTGAACATTACTCTGCGGGAGCATGCGAAGGCAAACCGTATAGATGGAGTAAAAATCCGAGATAGAAACCTGATCCCTGATATTAACAAGGAGTGTGTGCCTAAACCGGGTCAGACAGCTACACTAGTCTCAGCAGGGCTGGAGAGGTATAGCACCCGGCGAAGAACCTCAGGGCTGCCAATGCAGCCGCATCCGAGTTAGAGGGTTTGACCTGAAAAGCCAGAGAAAGGCAATAGGAGAGAGTTAACCATTTTCTAAGGATAACATGTCAGCAGAATGAGGAAATAAACAAGGCAAACCCAGCACAACCAGGAGCATCACATGCAGTTCATTCGGCAAGGAATAACCCGACAAAGTCCGTTGGTGCTGCATCATCACCTCATGATGGCCCTAGAAGAGAGGAGGTGGTAACCTCGGGGAGAAAAGACAAACAGATGGTCCCGTATGACCCAGCAAGGTCATGGAAAGGAAAAGAAGTGCAAATTGATGAGGATCGACACAGTGCCAGCCGGGGTGAAGCGGGGCGAGGTAACCATGACCAAGGCAATGCTGGTCGAGGAAATGCTGCCAGCGGTAATGTCGGACAGCGTAATCCAGCGGGAGCAGAGTAAAATGTACCTTGGCAACAGTAGCAGCAATACGCACCTCGGCAGGAGAGAAGTGCTGGCCCTACAATGCAGCAGCAAAATGCTCGTCCGGGTCAAGATAGATACAATGATGATTATTCGGCGATGGCTGACGCTGGATTTCCTAGGCTGGAGCATCATGTGATTGGATCAAGATTGGGAAGCAGGAACTTGCAGCCGGATGATGCAAGGCTGAAGTTGTACCGGATCTAGATGTCGGAGATGATTGAGGTGCAAGGTCCTCCAGGTCCAGCATGTCTCGGACCACGGATCATGAGGGAGCCGCCAGTGCTGAACTTTCAGTTGGCCTGAGGAACAAATATGTATGACGGTAGCACTAAGCTGGATGATTGGCTCATTGATTATGCAACTGCGGTGAACATTGCCATGGGTAACTTGAGATGGGCTATGAGATATGTGCCCCAAATGTTGGAAGGACCAGCAAGGGTCTAGTTGAACAACTTACCGCCAGGATGCATCAACTGTTGGTTAGATTTCGAGGAATTGTTCATCAGCAATTTCTCGAGCACATACAAGAGGCCGAATAGGCCACAAACTCTGGCATTATGCAAGAAAAGAACGAATGAGACAGACCAGGAGTTCTTGACTCGCTGGTGCAATGTTGAAATTCCTATGAAGGGGTAATTGAATCACAAGCTATTGCGTGGTTCACCCAAGGGTGTAGATATGCAAATATGTTGTGGCAAAGATTGTAGAGAGATATGCCAACCACGTTGGCCGAGATGATTCAGATTGCTGATTCGTATGCATTGGGTGATCCCACCCAGCCTCAGATGATGTCAAGTGAGTCCAATGATGAATATTACCCTCATGAGGGTGCCGGATTATCGCGACACAATGACTTCCGGGGTAAGAGAAGAGACGATCGGCCATATTATAGGTACAACTCGCAGCAGGTGGCAGCTGTGGATCAGGATCAGCCCAATGCCAACGCCAACCAGCATTAGAAAACTGGAGGGCAACAATGGCAACAAAAGGGTGAAGGCAAGAAACCTTGGACGCCGGAGCAGAAGAAATAGTGGCAGGAAAGAAAGGACAGGCCGAGATACTCATTCGAGTCTATGTTGGATCAGCCATGCAAATGCCACACGCCAAGGCCGAATAACCCGACGAATCATACAACCCGACAATGTGAGTGGATGAGGAAGCTAGAGCAAAGTGGCTTGGGGAATGCTCATGCACCTTGGCACGATGCACCTCAGCATGAAGCACCTCGGAACGATGCACCTCAGCAGCAACAACTCACTGGGGGAATGGACAGCAATTAATGTTGCCTCCACCTCCACCGAGGTATGAGAACCATGAGAGAAGGGATGCAGTGCATCAGGTGAATAATCAGCAGCAGCAAGACCAAGGATAACATGGCCATGATGGAAGAAATGAGTATAGAGAACATCACCAAAGTTACTGTGTGTTCACCACGGATAACAAGTTAATACGGATAGCAAATAACACAGAAAGGCGAAAGGAAAAAATCCTAAGTGAAATCACTTACATTTCTTCTTCATCTCAGTGGCAAGTTTCCGTGCTTCGAGCGAAGATCTTTGTGGGTATCCAGAAGCCGATGGAACTCGGCGGTGCGGCGGTTCACTGTGATCTGAAAAAGAATAGTGTTAGCTCTTGATGTGTGAATATTCGAATTTTACAAGATCCGGGCCAAGTGGAACTTAACCTGACTCTAGGTGTGTGAATATTCGAAGTTTACAAGATCCGGGCCAAGTGGAACTTAACCCGGCTCTAGGTGTGTGAATATTCGAAGTTTGCAAGATCCGGGCCAAGTGGGACTTAACCCGGCCCTAGGTGTGTGAATATTCGAAGTTTACAAGATCCGGGTTAAGTGGAACTTAACCCGGCTCTAGGTGTGTGAATATTCGAAGTTTAAAAGATCCGGGCCAAGTGTAACTTAACCCGGCTCTAAGTGTGTGAATATTCGAAGTTTACAAGATCCAGGCCAAGTGGAACTTAACCTGGCTCTAGGTGTGTGAATATCTACAGGATCCGGGCCAAGTGGAACTTAACCCGTCTCTAGTGTGTGAATATTTGAAGCTACTAAGGACCTACGCTAGTATTATAAGAGCATTCGGTCGAGTAACAAGTTACTCCCCAAGAGGCTTGGGGACTAGTGGATATATCTCTAGGTACTTGCATATATGTAAAGGTATGACAAAGAAGTTTACCTCCATCATTCTGTCTGCAAAAGTAATTGCCTTTGAAGCAGTGTTCATCTGGGTGCTAAATTTGGCAGGGCCAAACTTATCCAGGATCTCCTTGTTGAGGTTGAAAAACTCAGCCTCATTCCAATTGTTAACATATTCAACCAAGGGGCCATAACTTTCCCTGGAGAGAGTCTGGGTGACAACCAAGCCTTTAGAATGCGCATCCTTCCTGGTCATTTGTGCAGCAGCTAGACTATTATGCAAAGTAAGCTGCTTGCTATCCTCAAACCTGGCAGCAGATGAGCCAAAGGCGGCGCTACCCTTCTTTGTCATGGACGCGAGAGTACGCTGTCCAGACTCAGTTTTTACGCCTTGGGAAGCTAGGTCCTTGGCAACCTCAGTAGTTTTATTGCTTTTGTTGCCGGACTTGGGCCGCTGCAGAGGAGTCGAGGCTTGTGCTCCGGACTGGGCATGAGATGCTGATTAAAATATATCCTTGATAGAAGGGGTTGACCCGGAAGAAGCAGTCTGAGGTTTTTTGGGCGCTGGTGCTGGTGTTGGTACTGGTACTGGTGCTGGTCTAGTGTTGGAGCTGGTGCTGACGATGGTGTTGGTGCTGATACTGGCGCCGGTGTTGAAGCTAGAGCCGGTGAAGGTTGATCTTGAGATGGTGCTAAGGTTAGCGGCACCTCAGAAATAACTGGTTGCGACTGAGCTGAAGAGGAGCTGGGCTGATCTGGCATTGCCATATCCTCGGCAACACCACTTCCCCCTACACCGACATTTCCCTCCTCGTGACGAGGTGATACGTCCATTTTACATCACTATTCTATGTCATAATTCACTGTTATTCATTGATATATTTCGTATTGAGGGGTGATACTTATGTTATTTCATCTGTTTTTGCATGGTTGATGACTTTTGGAGCATGAACCGCTGCAGTCAGGATTCTGATGGAAAAGGTGTTGTTTGGAGGCAAAATTCGCGAAGATCAGAAAATCCGGGAAAATATACGGAAAATTCTATTTTCCCAGAAGACGAAGGAAGCCAGAAGGGGGGCTGGAGATGGGCCACAGGGGGCCCACACCACCCCCTGGCGCGCGCCAGCCTAGGCCGCGCCACCAGGTGGTGTGGCCGCCCTGGTCCACCCTCGCACTCCCCGGGCGATATTATCCTCCGAAACCCTAAGACTCGGGAGTGACCATAGAAAGATTCCGCCTCTGCAGCAGAAAACACCGAGAGAAAGATCTCTCCGGTGATTCTGCATTTCGGGGAATTCCTTCCCAGAGAGGGGAGATCGTCGCCATCAACACCACCATCAAGCTGGACTTCATCGGGATCATCATCATCACCACCATCATCACCATCAGCACCCTCATCACCATCTCCATATTGCTGTAACAATTGCATTGAATCTTGCATAGTTCATAGGGGAAACTTTCCCGGTGTTGATTACTCTTTGTAGTTGATGCTATTGAGTGAACCATTGAATTATTGTTTATATTCAGATTGTTATACATCATTATTCCATCTCTGATCATGATCCATATGATGTCTTGTGATTAGTTCGTTTTGTTCTTGAGGACATGGGAGAAGTCATGTTGTTAGTAGTGGAGTTGTGTTGAGAAAGATTCAATAGTTTGATATTTAAGTTGTGGTGTACTTCTTCTAGTGGTGTCATGTGAACGTCGACTACATGACACTTCACCTAAATGGGCCTAGGGGAATGCATTGTGTATTTGACTACTAATCGTAGGGGTTGGAGTGATGTAAAAACCTGAACCCCCGTTAGGAAACCATTGCACAAGGGACGTAAGGGTCTTAGAGTTTAAAGCTGTGGTTAGGTTTCTACCTTAATTACTTTCTTGTACTTACGGATGTTTGCAAGGGGTATAATCACAAGTATGTATTAGTCCTAGGAAGGTTGGTACATTAGCAAAGGTTCACCCACAGAACACTTAGCAATCTAAAGAAGATTAATCAACTATATGAAGCGAAAGCACTTGACAGTCTTCCCATATGTCCTCGAGAACGTTTGGTCATCTTAAGTAATACAACCGGCTTGTCCTTTGCTGCATAAAGGATTGGGCCACTTGCTGCATTTATTCCTACTATCTTTTATTTACTCGTACTTTATTTACTTGCATTATCAAAAACCCCTAAAAATCTGTTTGCTAAGTATTTGCAGAGAATTCCTGATCCATACCACTAGCCAGCACCTTCTGCTCCTCGTTGGGTTCGACACTCTTACTTATCAAAAATACTATGATACACCCCCTATACTTGTGGGTCATCAAGACTATTTTCTGGCACCGTTGCCGGGGAGTGAAGCGCTATTGGAGAGTGGAAGTGGTAAAGGAAACTTCTACTGTGAGTATTGTTTACTTCTGCTAGTTGCTTTATTTTCGTTATGGATAAATCCCTGAGTTTCTTATTTGGTAATGTACTACCACTGCTAAGGTAGTAGATAAACCACCACCTGCTGAGAATGATGCTTTCAAAATACCTACAAGAATTATTGATCGTGTTATGGATAACTACTATGTTGGGGATGGAACTGTCCATCCCAGTGATCATTTACTCTTTGTACACGATTATGCGGGTTGTTCAAGTGTGCAGGTATTACTACAGATCAAGTTAAGAAGAAGGTATTCTCATTATCACTAAAAGGAAGAGCTGAGGAATGGTATAAGCTGCTGAAGAATGGTCAAGCTCTGGAATGGGAGGAAATAGTGCCTCTCTTTTATTCAAAGTTTTATCCTCCTAGTGAGATTCATAAAGATCGGAATCAAATATAAAACTTTTGGCCTCTTGATGGAGAGAGTACAGCTCAAGCTTGGGGGAGATTGAAGTTACTAATGCTCAAATGTCCCATTCATGAGCTCCCCAACAATATTATTATCAATAACTTTTATGCAAGGCTCCCTCTACATGATAATGATTTATTGGATGCTTCTTGTGCTGGATCATTTACTCGCATGGAAGAAGAAGCTAAATGGGATCTTCTGGACCGTATTCAAGATAATACTGAAGCTTGGGAGAATGACAAAGGTAGAAAGTAAGGTATAAATTAGGATTATGAATGCATTGAATCTTTTATGGGAACTGATGACTTTCAAAATATTAAAAATGCTTATGGTCTAGACTCTCAAGCTATTGCTTCTTATTTTAAGGCTTTTGCTTCCTACATTGAAGTGCCTAAAAAGAAGTGGAATAAGTATCATGAACCTTATAAAGATATTGCTAAGAGTGTTCCTACAAGAAATACTGAAGTTTATACTGCTAGTCATGTTTTACATGAACCTTACATTGAGAAAATGCCTTTTCCAGTTAAGATAAAGGAACACTCTATGATAGCTAGTATGGTTAATGAAAGTACAAATAAAGCTATTGAACCTGATGAACAAATGGATTATGAACCTATTATAGCAAATGTGAAAGACTTTGTTACTAAATATGAAGAAGAGGGACACACTATCCTTTGTAAGGATACCTCTAATATTGTTTCACATAGTAGTGTTATGAGAGCTAGTATTCCTGCGTTTTCTGTTAGAATAAGTGATCATTGCTATGATGGTTCTTGTGATAGTTATATTGTTAAGTTTATGCATGATACTGAAAGTTATTATGAGAGAGGGAAAAGTGTTCTTATGTATCTCAATAATATCAAGTTTCCTCGTTTTATGCTGAAAGTTTTTATGTTGCACTTCTTTTGCCTTCTTATGCAAGTAGCCTCGGGTTTCAACAACTTGTTTGTTTACAAAATTCCCTTGCATAGGAAGTGGGTTAGACATAAACGTGTGTATTTTTGCTTCTTAATGCTCTCTTTCACTTCAATTCATATTCATATGTGAGCATCTTCAAAATTATCATGCCCATCTTAATGGCTATAAAGAAAGAGCTTTTTGGGAGACAACCCAATTTGTTTTTGCTTTCAGTTTGTTTTTGTTTCTTTGAGTTTTGGAAGTTATTACTTCGGTAATAACCGCTCCTTATCCGTTTTGTTTGGTTTTTGTGTCAAGATCAACCTCTAATGAGAGAGAAGTAATATTTGGGGAAGTTGCTGTCCCGAAACAGATTTTTGTGATTCACCATAAAAATTCGTGAGAGATCTCTGTCTGTTGGATTGAGCTGTAATTTTTTGTGCTTCTGCCCCAGGTTGTTATTTAACTTTCATTAGTTTTTTACTTTTTGATTTGAGCAACAGAAGATTTTCGAAAAAATTGATCTTTACCTACTGGTCTGTTTTGACAGATTTTGCCACTCTTGCATTTGCTTCTTTATTTGATTTCCTTTTTGAATTCTTTTTGGGTTTTCGGAAGGAGTTGCTACAGTAGCTTATGTTTTGATGGTTTTTAGTTGAAGTTGGACTCAAAAGGTTTATTCACTTCATATATACTAATGTTGCTAATGAGAACTGTGTGAAGTTTTGTGTGAAAGAAATTTCCAGGTAGTGGAGATAATGGTGTAATAAGGAAGAGAAGGGTTTTATGACTCAAGTAATAAGTGTATGAAGATGAAGATATTAATGTTATTCAAGTGGTGACTCTAGAAGAATCTACTAGATACCAAATTCAGAGACATGTAGAGCCCGTTTTCAAATAGGTAACAGTTCTGGTAAGAAAAGTTCCGCGAAAATACTATCCGACTATATTTTTGTAGTTTTTAGTCAATAAGGAAAGCTATGAAGCGAAAAAGGGACAGAAACAGAGCCAGGGTGGCTCACCCCACCCTGTGGCGCGGGACCACCCCTGGCCGTGCCACCAGGTGGTGTGGCCACTCCGGACTCCGCCTCCGACTCGTTTTCTCCCAGTACCTTCCTTTTGTTGTGAAACTTCGTAATATATAATCCCCCGGATCCCCCGAGGTTCGTATATCGTGTTTTCGTTTCGATCTGTTTCTGACAGACAGAGTCCCAGATTTGGAGCTACAATGTCTTCCTCTGGATCAGCCAAAGAAGATTCTTTAGAGGATATCATCAACCCATACATGAGAGAGTTGAAGATTCATCCCAAGGAGTTGTTGCTTGAAGATGGGGAGCTCTGGATAAAAGAGGTTCGAGGCCCTAACGGTGAAGGAAGTCTGGAGGACAGGATGGAAGCACTGGAGCAAGAAGTCTTTAGGTACAGGAAGATGGCAGAACGCGAAGTGGATATCATCCATAAGATTTGTTCTGAACTCATCGCCGAGCACCAAAGGGAGACTGCTGAGCTCAAGGATGAAGTCCTCTCACTCCGCCAAACAACCAATGAACTTCAAGCACAGCTCTACGATGTTCAAAATCAAAACTGTGAGTACGAAGTTAGATTTAAACGCATAAGTGCTGCTGCAAGTTTCAGGATGCTGGAGACCATGATGTCATTTGTTGATGGGAAGCCCTTACCCTGGAAGTCGGACGAAGATGAGAGGATACCACCACCACAAAAGGAGTAATTCGTCATCAGGTTTGGCATCCCCTTGGTTTGTTCCAAGCTTGGGGGAGTGCCGCGGTATCACATCACTATCTTCTATCTTTTTACCTTTTAGTAGAGTCATATCATGAATAGAGAAGTTATTATGTAGTATGGTTTGCATTATGGAAGTGTCCCATCTCTCGTTAGATATGTATCCCTTGGTGTGAGTTGCCGTTATGGAATATTAATGAGAAGTTCTATCATTCACTCTTTTTCATAGCTTATGTTAGTTTTCAATTTGTGGTTATATGATTCATCTTGTTGTTAGTATTGGTAGTACTTTGGGATCATTGAGTTAATTTAGTTCGTTTTGGCAAACCTGGCTCGGTCAGTAGCAACACTATTTTTGAGAGTTGAAAGAAAAGATAAAAGTACCTCTAAAGAAAAAATAAGTTCATCATCTATCTTTCTTGATTTGCTCATAAGTCTAGTATTCTCTAGTTAAGATCTTTTGTGCTTCCAAGGAAGATTGCATGTTTGTCTTTATCACTTGTATGTTTGTTTGTTTCCTTCAACTCTTGTACTTGCTACCCAACCTTGCTAGCCAAAGACCTGTACTGAGAGGGAATTCTTCTCGTGCATCCACCTCCTTTAAACCAAACCCATGCCATTTGTGTCCACCATACCTACCTATTAGCATTATTGTTATTCCAAGTAAATTCTTGTTTTATCTACCTCCCAAATTAAACTTGTTATGTGAAAATTAGTGATTAAAGCTCTCACGAACTTGATGGCACACTTTACTTTCTTGCATTTAATAAACTTGAACCATTGGGTCCTTCTTTGTTGCGTATATGCTTGTGCTTTATGAGTTGAAGTTAGCAGAACCATGTATCATGGGGAACGCTTTCAACATTGCATTGGTACTTTGTACCTAGTTGATATCATGTTCTTTTGCTTATGGATCCCGGCGATGTGAAATAAAAGGGGAACTTGTAAGATCATGGAGTTTATATGTGTGTTAGAGAAACGCCTGGGCCGCTAGCCTAAGCCATGCCTAATCATGGTGGAAACTTGCAGCATAACTATAGTGAGCATTCTATGAAGCATCCTCAATAAAAACCTATGCAAATATCAAATAAAAAGATTGCTGAGATGCTCACTGTATGCTTGCCTTGTCATTTTGATTATGGGATAGCTCCTGTGTCATGTGTAAGGGGTACCCCGTTGGCGGTTCTCAATGATACACGTGTATTTACAATGACAAGAGCTTACCCGTGACTCAAGTTGAGTAGCATGAGGTTCGGCACTCATAAGTAAGGGGCATGAGATTTCAACTTATAACTTGTCAAGCATATCCTCTTAGTTGTGTCACTTTAACCTTAATCACCAAAAGATGCCTATGATAGGGGCAATGAGAGCTGAAAGCTAGTAAGTATCATAATTTTTGGGAGCTCTTTATGAAACTTGCAATCCCTGCTTCCCTCTGCGAAGGGCTTTTCTTTTACTTTTTAGTTGAGTCTGTAAACCTACTCCCTTCTATCTCAGCAAGTATTTTGAGTTGTGGTGTTTCATTCATTCATATGATGATTTATTCAATCATGTTGCTTTTGTTCCTTGTTTTGCACATTGCTCTTATCTTGATGTTTACTACTTTGAAAGCTATCATTGAAAACTAGTTATTTGTGAACTCCAGCAAATTATCAACTATTCTTCGACCAAGAGCTAAGTGTGCCATTACCAATTATGATTCACTTTATGTATCTTTATTGTGTTTTCTTTACTTATTGCAAGTTGATTTATATAATAGTGAGTTGTCTTCTATTATGATCTATGTATTGATGAATGTGATGCTTCTTGTTCGTATTCTTTTATCGACTCTTCACTGCATAAACCTGAGGCCATGTTTATTGAGCTCAGTTTCGCTTGGGGACAAGCGAAGTCTAAGCTTGGGGGGAGTTGATACGTCCATTTTGCATCACTATTCTATGTCATAATTCACTGTTATTCATTGATATATTTCGTATTGAGGGGTGATACTTATGTTATTTCATCTGTTTTTGCATGGTTGATGACTTTTGGACCATGGACCACTGCAGTCAGGATTCTGATGGAAAAGGTGCTGTTTGGAGGCAAAATTCGCGAAGATCAGAAAATCCGGGAAAATATACGGAAAATCCTATTTTTCCAGAAGACGAAGGAAGCCAGAAGGGGGGCTGGAGATGGGCCATAGGGGGCCCACACCACCCCCTGGCGCGTGCCAGCCTAGGCCACGCCACCAGGTGGTGTGGCCGCCCTGGTCCACCCCTGGCACTCCTCTCTGGCATATATTATCCTCCCGAAACCCTACGACTCGGGGAGCGACCACAGAAAGATTTCGCCGCCTCTGCGGGGTGGAAAACACCGAGAGAGAAAGATCTCTCCGGCAGATAGATTTTTGTCGGGGAAATTCCTTCCCGGAGAGGGGAGATCATTGCCATCAACACCACCATCAAGCTAGACTTCATCGGGATCATCATCATCATCACCACCATCATCACCATCAGCACCCTCATCACCATCTCCATATTGCTATAACAATTGCGTTGAATCTTGCATAGTTCATAGGGGAAACTTTCCCGGTGTTGATTACTCTTTGTAGTTGATGCTATTGAGTGAACCATTGAATTATTGTTTATATTCAGATTGTTATACATCATTATTCCATCTCTGATCATGATCCATATGATGTCTTGTGATTAGTTCGTTTTGTTCTTGAGGACATGGGAGAAGTCATGTTGTTAGTAGTGGAGTTGTGTTGAGAAAGATTCAATAGTTTGATATTTAAGTTGTGGTGTACTTCTTCTAGTGGTGTCATGTGAACGTCGACTACATGACACTTCAGCTATATGGGCCTAGGGGAATGCATTGTGTATTTGGCTACTAATCGTAGGGGTTGCCGGAGTGACAGAAACCTGAACCCCTGTTAGGAAACCATTGCACAAAGGACGTAAGGGTCTTAGAGTTTAAAGTTGTGGTTAGGTTTCTACCTTAATTACTTTCTTGTACTTACGAATGTTTGCAAGGGGTATAATCACAAGTATGTATTAGTCCTAGGAAGGTCGGTACATTAGCACAGGTTCACCCACACAACACTTAGCAAGCTAAAGAAGATTAATCAACTATATGAAGCGAAAGCACTTGATGCCTTCCCATGTGTCCTCGAGAATGTTTGGTCATCTTAAGTAATACAACCGGCTTGTCCTTTGCTGCATAAAGGATTGGGCCACTTGCTGCATTTATTCCTACTGTCTTTTATTTACTCGTACTTTATTTACTTGCATTACCAAAAACCCCTAAAAATCCGTTTGCTAAGTATTTGTAGAGAATTCCTGATCCATACCACTAGCCAGCACCTTCTGCTCCTCGTTGGGTTCGACACTCTTACTTATCGAAAATACTGCGATACACCCCCTATACTTGTGGGTAATCACGAGGTGGGCTCAGATTCGGAGCAGCCGCTTAGCCCTCTTGAATAGGGCTCAGCGGGCGAACGTCGTCATTGTGGGAGGGAGATGGGGCACTCCGGATAGGAGAAGCGATGCTGGAATCGCTCTGGGGGATCTCCCTGGGGGCCCTGCCGAATCAGACAAAGAACGACAAATTATTGTGGAAAAAGAGAAACAAGAAATATGTGAAGATAGAAAAGTACAATCCAAAGAGGGACGAGGAAGGAGCAAGAACTTACTCGGATGAGATTGGAGGTTCCCTGGGCTTGGGCACTCTCCGGACCGTGGCCTTGGGCGTGGGTTTTTTGGCACCCTCGACACCGGGTTTATTCTGCCTTTTCTTGGGTGGGGGCGGCTCGGAGGTGGTGACTGAGGTAGCGACATGCTTCTTGGAGGGAGCAGGAACCGGGTCACCCACAGCGAGAGTAGGATCCTTGTGCACCTGCTCGGCCAGGTTAGATGAAGCCGAGTCAACCGGAAACGCGTAAGAAATGGGCACCGATCAAGTACCTCCATAATCTCAATATCAGAGTCGTCATAATCATTAGGCCAATCCCTTAAAGAAGAGGCCTTACCAGAGGTTCATCGAGAGCCATCCGGAGTGGGAAGGAACATTTTTGTTTTTGGCTCCACCATGTCTGAGACTAGGCGGTCCTTCCCCCATTTAAGGGATGGCTCCTTGCCATCTTCCATAGTCTGCTAAGAAACAAGTGAGAGCAAAAATACTAAAGGATCAAATAAGGATACGATCCGACATACCACAAGACTCGAAAAATGGAGTAAGAAAAAACATACTGGAGGAGACTACTTATCTCGGCAGAAGTGCTTCAGACCCCATTCCCACTCATCAGTGAACTCCTTTTCTATCTTAAAGATAGCCTTGACCCGGTGGAAGATCTCAGTATTGTTAAGCTCGAAGGAGGAGGTTCGATTGGGGTCTAGGTGCCCACTCATGTGGCAGAGCTTGTGCGTACGCTTCTGGAGAGGGGAGATCCGGCTGCAAACAAAGGTGATCATCACGTCCTCGCTGCGTAGCCCCAAATTCTTTAGCTCCTTGAGTCGCTTGTCCACCTGATTCGCCAAGGAAGTTGCCCACCTTGGGATCCGGTCCCACAAGGATGTATCCGGAACACCCATCTTGAAGGGGAGCAGCCGGATCACGTCTTCATCCATGTTATTCCTCACATAAAAGAATGTCCGGGCCCATCCCTTGCAAGACTCCAGGCCTGTGACCCGGGGGAATGCAGAGTTTTTGCAGGGAGAGATAGAAGCTCCACCGCACTAGGTTAAAGATTTATAGCTGGGGCAAGATGAGGATCGGGAATGACGTTTTTGCGAAGGCCAAAAAACTTGATCCAAAGCTCTTTGGTGGTCCAAAGGCCGACATAGACTTCTATGCCAAAGGCGAAGGAAGAAAGGGAAGTGATGGCATTCACCGGCAAATGGTGCGATTGGAGGTCATAGGCATTGATGAAATCATGGAAGAAATCACTGACTAGGAGACCGAAATCGTGCTAGAAATGAGATAAGAAGACCATGAACTCACCTAGATTGGGAGAGGAGTGATCTCCTCAACGGCAAGGTGGTAGGTAACCCCTGTGGGAATGCGGCGAGTCTTGTAGAGCTAGTCAAGATCGTCTTGACAGACCCACGAGCCGGACTAGCCATCGCGTTCGTGCGCCTCGCTGATACATCGTAAACGTATCTATAATTTTTGATGTTCCATGCTTGTTTTATATCTACTTTCTTATGTTTTGTTCACACTTTGAGGTATTTTTATATATTTTATGGAATTAACCTATTAACAAGATGCCACAGTGCCAGTTGCCTATTTTCTGCTGTTTTTGGTTTCAGAAAAGCTAAAAAAGAAAAATTCTCAAAATTGGACCGGACAAAAGCCAAAGTCAATATTTTACCAGAAGACTCACGGAGCCAGAAGACGAGACGGAGAGGGGCCATGAGGTGGCCACACCACCTGGTGGTGCGGGCCAGCCCAGGCCGCGCCAGGGGGTGGTGTGGGCCCCTCGGGCGCCCACCGACCTTGCCTCTTCGCCTATAAAAGTACCCTAGGATGAAAACCCTAAGGAGAAGATGAGAATTCCACTAAAAGTTCCGCAGCGCCGCCGCCACCGAAGGGAGATTCAGGAGACAAAAGTCTCTGTTCCGGCACCCTGCCGGGATGGGGAAGTGCCCCCGGATCCATCTCCATCGACTCCACTGCCATCTCCATCGCCGTTGCTGACTCCCATGATGAGGAGGGAGTAGTTCTCTCTCGAGGCTAAGGGCTCTACCGATAGCTATGTGTTCATCTCTCTCTCTCTATTCGCGATCTTATGAGATCATGAGCTTTGTAATCTATAGATCTATTCTGCTGCTCAAGTGCTTTAATGAATCTCTTCTTATCCCCACATGTGTGAAGTTGACAGTGTGCACACCATGTGGCACTTTGGCTAAGATTACATAAATACTTATCATGAGTATAATTTGAGTTGGATGTCTCTATGATATTGTGGTGTTTGTTGGAACCATCTAGCGCTCAAGGTGACAGTGAGGGGTTATCTAGATGGGGAATGCGAACTTTAAGTGTGCTGTTATAGCCCTACATCGTTCAACCGGAGAGTAGTTCAGGGTAGCATCATGTAGAGAAGATATTTATATGAGAGTGTCCACTAGTGAAAGTATGATCCCTAGGCCTTGTTTCTACGCATTGAAACACCGTTTACAATCAGTTTTGTTACCTGTTTGCTTGCTGCCATTCTTATTTCGGATTGCAATTACCACTTATAATCATCCATATTACTTGTATTTCACTATCTCTTCACCGAACTAGTGCACCTATACACCTGACAAGTGTATTGGGTGAGTTTGGGACACAAGAGACTTCTTGTATCTTGATTGTAGGGTTGCTTGAGAGGGATACCTTTGACCACTTTCTCCCTGAGTTCAATAAACCTTGGGTGATCCACTTAAGGGAAACTTGCTGCTGTTCTACAAACCTCTACACTTGGAGTCCCAACACTATCTACAAGAATAGAAGCGTGCATAGACATCAAGCTATTTTCTGGCGCCGTTGTCGGGGAGGTAAGGTAAAAGGTAGTCACATCTTCTGGCTACTAAGCTATCGTCTAGTACTATTGCTAGTGTGTGAGTGCTCGAAGTTATTTCCTTTAGATTCTGCAATTATATCTTTTTGTTTCGTTTTTTTATTTTCACTAGTTAGGCTTAATGGAAAACAACAACAAAATTAGAGAGCTTTATAGTATTTATCTTGAGTTAGGACATGAAGTGTTTGAAGAGAAAATTGAAAAACCTATGGAACTTTATTTGCATGCTAATAGCAATGTTATTAGTATGAATTCTTTGAACACCATTATTGCTAATGCTATGGAAAAGTCTAAGCTTGGGGAAGCTGGTTTTGATGAGCATGATATTTTTAGTCCCCCAAGCACGGAGTTGAAAATTTACTTTGATGATACTATACCTCCGATATATGATGATTACAATGATGAGTATGATATTTTCAGTCCACCTACTATTAAGGAGAAAATTAATTATGATTACAATATGCCTCCTATATTTGATGATTATGGTGATGAGAATAATAATGATAGCTATTTTGTTGAATTTGCTCCCACTATGATTAACAATAATTACTATGCTTATAGGGAGAGTAATAATTATTTTATGCATGTGGCTCATGATAAGAATGTTTTATGTGATATTTATATTGTTAATTTGATTCATGATGCTACTGAAAGTTATTATGAGAGAGGGAAACATGGTTTTATGTATCTCAACAATATTAAGTTTCCCCTCTTTATGTTGAAAATTTTAAAGTTGCACTTGTTTTGCTTTCCTATGCTTGTTGCTTTGTGCTTTTATGACTTGTTTCTTTACAAGATTATTTTTCATAGGAAGTGGGTTAGATTTAAATGTGTTCCATATTTGCTTCTTGATGCTCTCTTTTTAATTCAATTCATATTTCTTATGTGAGCATCATCGAAATTATCATGCCTATCTTAATGGCTATAAAGAAAGAGCTTTTGGGAAACAACCCATTATATTTTTACTTTCAATTTTTTTATTTTGTTGAGTCTTGGAAGTTATTGCCTCTGTAATAACCTCTACTTATCCTTTTTGTTTGGTTTTTGTGCCAAGAATAACCTCTAATGAGAGGGAACTAAGATATGGGGAAGTTGCTGTCCCGAAACAGTTTTTTGTGCTTCACTGTAAAAATTCGTGAAAACATCTCTCTACGTCGGATTGAGCTTTAATTTTTTGTGCTTCTGCCCGAAGTTATTATCTAACTTTCATTAGTTTATCACTTTTCTATTTTGAGCAACAGAAGGTCTTCGAAAAAATCGGTTTTTACCTGCTCGTCTGTTTCGACAGATTTCTGCCATTATTTGCATTTGCCTCTTACTCTCTCTCTTTGAGTTCTTGCCAATTACTTGAACTTTTAAAAGGAATTGCTACAGTAGCTTGTGTTTTAATGGAAGTTTTACTTGTATTGAAACTGAACCCAAAGACTTATTGTCTTGAGTAAACTAATGTTGCTAATGAAGATTGTGTTAAGTTTTGTATGAAGGAAATTTTCAAGTGTAGGGAAGAATAATGTGATAAGATGAAGTATGGACAAAAGCTCAAGCTTGGGAATTCCACCCGTGTCACCCCAAGAAATATTCAAGAAGTACAAGCGTCGAAGCTTGGGGATGCCCAAAGCATCCCCTTCTTCATCAATAAAATTCTCAGGTTTTCTTCCAAACACTTCATTTTTATTGTTTCATGCACAATTGTGTTGTTCTTGGAGTGTCGTCGTTTTTGTCTTTAGTTTTATTTTGTTTGGTTTTCTTAAATAAGTTGGTTGGATCCCAACACACTTCTTTTGGAGAGAGACACAGCCCGTTATTCATTGCCTAGAACACTCTAGTTTTCACTCTTATTGTTCTGCGAGTGTTCTACTTTGCTAGCACTGCGTTTAGCTTTAGTTTTCGATTGGTGTTGGAAAAGAGTGGGAAGTTTCATGCTTATAGTGGTATAAAAAGGAGCTTGTTTTGACTGTGGCCTAGACTTTATCATGTCATGTTTGATATTGCTTTGACTCTATGCTTAGTGATTATTTGTGTAGCATGACTTGTTACAAACAATGGAGATTCCTTAATGTTCCTTGAAAGAATCATGTGTTCTTTTAGCATACAAAAGCATAATATTGTGGTATTCTCCTTTGATGCTTTATTTGTGTTGACTTGGCGCATGCTCACACCATGTTAAGACTATACCAAGTCACCATAGCCTCTATGATCATTTAGTTTTCGACTTGTAATATCACTTTATGCTTTAATTAATAATGTTTTGTTGATTGGCATGATTATGGCCATTATTGCTCTCTTAGTTGGTCGCTCCTAGTCTTTTGCTAGCCTCCACATGAATGAAGTATGAGTTCCACTCATGCATCCAACTCCAAATAAAACCAAGTTATTCCAAAGAGTCCACCATACCTACCTATTAGCATTATTGCTATTCCAAGTATATTCATGTTTTTATCTACCTTCCAAATTAAACTTGTTATGTGAAAATAGTGATTAAAGCTCTCACGAACTTGATGGCACACTTTACTTTCTTGCATTTAATAAACTTGAACCATTGTGCCCATCTATGTTGCATATTTGCTTGCATTTTGTAAGTTGTGAATTAGCAAAACCATGTTACCATGGGGAATGCTTTCAACATTGCACTTTATTTAGCTGATATCATGTTCTTTTGCTTATGGATCCCGGCGGTGTGAATTGAAAGGGGAGCTTGTAAGGCTCATAGAGTTCGTATATGTGTTAGAGAAATGTCTAGGCGGCTAGTCTAAGCCATACCTAATCATGGTGGAAACGTGCAGCATAACCATAGTGAGCAATCTGTGAAGCATCCTACAAAAAGAAAAAAAAGAAAAAAAGGGAAAACCCTATGCATATAGCATACAAAAAGATCCCTGAGATGCTCATTGTCTGCTTGCCTTGTCATTTTGATATGGGAAAGCTTCTGTATCATCGGGCAAGGGGTACCCCGTTTGCGGTTTCTATGATACACATGTACTTACAATGACAAGAACTTACCTGTGACTAAAGTTGAGTAGCATGAGGATGGTACTCGTAAGCAAGGGGCAAGAGATTTTCAGATTATAACTTGTCAGGCATATCCTCATATTTGTTCACTTGAACCTTAATCACCTAAATATGCTTATGATATGGGTAATGAGAGCTAAAAGCTAATAAGTACCATATTTTTTGGAAGCTCTTTATGAGACTTGAATCCCTGCTTCCTTCTATGAAGGCCCTTTCTTTTACTTTTATGTTGAGTCTCCATCTTCTATCTTTATGCACCTATTGAGAGAGCATACTGGTCATTCTTAGTTTAATGTGCATTGTCCCAAAACTTGTTCATTGATTCATAACTTTGATATTGCTTGTTCTTAAACTATTTGTATCGAGTCACCCTTATGAACTTTGAAGGTGTCCTATGCATTTATGTTTTGCTACACTATGAGGGACAAGCTGAACACCATTTTCATTATGTTTTCTATATGAGAAACAAACAAACGTCTTTCAAAGCATTGTTATTCATGAATCTTTTGTTTGTACCTTTTCATGTTACAAGATAGTTGCTATGTCTTATTGTTAGAACTATATCCTTCATGCTATGTTAAAGTACTATCATCCCAGATATCAATGTTTTATAAATACCTTGATCAAGATTGTGATGGTGCATGTCACCTCAAAAATTATTCTTTTTTATCACTTACCTACTCGAGGACGAGCAGGAGTTAAGCTTGGGGATGTTGATACGTCGTAAACGTATCTATACTTTTTTGATGTTCCATGCTTGTTTTATATCTACTTTCTTATGTTTTGTTCACACTTTGAGGTATTTTATACATTTTATGGAACTAACCTATTAACAAGATGCCACAGTTCCAGTTGCCTGTTTTCTGCTGTTTTTGGTTTCGGAATTGGAACGGACAAAAGCCAAAGTCAATATTTTACTAGAATACTCATGGAGCCAGAAGACGAGACGGAGAGGGGCCACAAGGTGGCCACACCACCTGGTGGCGCGGGCAAGCCCATGCCGCGCCAGGGGGTGGTGTGGGCCCCTCGGGCGCCCACTGACCTTGCCTCTTCGCCTATAAAAGTACCCCGGGACGAAAACCCTAAGGATAAGATGATAATTCCACGAAAAGTTCCATAGTGCCACCGCCACCGAAGAGGAGATTTGGGGGACAAAAGTCTCTATTCCGGCACCCTGTCAGGACGGGGAAGTGCCCCTGGATCCATATCCATCGACTCCACCGCCATCTCCATCGTTGTTGCTGACTCCCATGATGAGGAGGGAGTAGTTCTCTCTCGAGGCTAAGGGCTCTACTAGTAGCTATGTGTTCATCTCTCTCTATGCATGATCTTATGAGATCATGAGCTTTGTAATCTATAGATCTATTCTGCTACTCAAGTGCTTTAATGAATCTCTGCTTATCCCCACGTGTGTGAAGTTGATAGTGTGCACACTGTGTGGCACTTTGGCTAAGATTACATAAATACTTATCAAGATTATAATTTGAGTTGGATGTCTCATGATATTGTGGTGTTTGTTGGAACCATCTAGCGCTCAAGGTGACAGTGAGGGGTTATCTAGATGGGGAATGCGAACTTTAAGGTGTGATGTTATAGCCCTACATCGTTCAACCGGAGAGTAGTTCAGGGTAGCATCATGTAGAGAAGATATTTATATGAGAGTGTCCACTAGTGAAAGTATGATCCCTAGGCCTTGTTTCTAAGCATTGAAACACTATTTACAATCAGTTCTGTTACCTGTTTGCTTGCTGCCATTCTTATTTCAGGTTGCAATTACCACTTATAATCATCCATATTACTTGTATTTCACTATCTCTTCGCCGAACTAGTGCACCTATACACCTGACAAGTTTATTGGGTGAGTTGGGGACACAAGAGACTTCTTGTATCTTGATTGCAGGGTTGCTTGAGAGGGATACTTTTGACCACTTTCTCCCTGAGTTCGATAAACCTTGGGTGATCCACTTAAGGGAAACTTGCTGCCGTTCTACAAACCTCTGCACTTGGAGGCCCAACACTATCTACAAGAATAGAAGCGTGCATAGACATCACTCGCTTTCCTCCTCCTCCTCCTCGACGATGGTGATTTCCTCCTCCATCATCTCCAAATTGTTGTCTTCGCAGAAACAATCTGCACTAGGGAACAACAGCCTGGACTGGCGAGGCCCCGTAGCGGCGAGGTGGTGCTGGAGTGGCAGTGCGGCTACGGCAGAATGGCAAGGCAATGAAGCGCGACGGCGGCGGCTTTGCTATGGAAAAGAAGGAAGAAGAAGGGAAGGCAAGCGTGCGAAGTGGGGGAAAACCCCCAAGGACAGTCCCTAGGGATTGTTGGTTTGCGGCCCGAAAGTTCATGGGCGAGTGCATCGCGGTACACAAGTTCCCCGTAATTGTCGTGTTTCATAAAGTTGGGCTGCCAACTACTGAAAGGGGCCATTTCGAGGCAAACTCATCTCACCCCTACCAAATTCAAACATTATGTTAAACTGTCCCGTGAAGTAGACGGTCGGGACCCACATGTCGGTCATCTGTCCGTGACGCGAGCGCCAATGTGGCAACCTCTTAGGCAAATCGAGGAACTAAGTGGATTGGATGCGTTGACCAATTTGACAAATCCATTCCCTCCTTTCCCCTAGCACCGGTGGCGTCGAAATCGACCCTCTAGGCAGAATGATCCCTTTAGACATTTGACTTCTGGCGCCAAGTTGCTGCGCCCAGTCACTGTCGTAGCCGTTGTTGCGAGGCTCTAGCCTGCCTCCGCCGCCGACAAGCCGAGCAACTCGGAGGATGGCAGATCCTACTACCAAGGAAGAAGAAGTTCTGGATACATGTGGGTGAGCTACCCTTCTCTCTGCTATTCGCACTAATTATAACTGCTAGCTGTCTGCTGAACCTAAAATTGTTTGTTAGCCCAACACTGACAAACATATTTTGTCCATAGTTTTTTGTCAAGTGGGATCTACGCGGACCACCCTTACCTAGTTACGGTAGTCCACTTCGGGTACGACTCTAAATCAGCAAGGGTGAAGGGCAAGTGGTATGGACACCATTGTATCATGATGGAAGAAGGGCATGTGCAGATCTACACTATATCTGGTATGGTTGCTGCTCTGCGTAATCATGATGAAATATGTCCGAAGCAGACTACCAAGTTCAGCTTCATGGATGAATGTGGCATCATGGTTCCTCTAACGTGTGACAGTCAGCTAATTGGGTTGATGAAAAGGTATGCTTCGGCTTGCATGTTTGAGCTGAATTGTGATGTGCAAGTTGTTGCAACTAGGAGTCGCCCTTCTATTCTTGGACAGGGTGGTCGCTCGAACCCAATTAGCTCCTAGTAAGAAAAATTCTCTTGGGGTTTGCATGTTTGTGATGAATTGTAATTTTTGTTTTATTTACTCTGTAGATATTGGGCAGTTATGCAACATTCCTGTTTCTTTGATAGGAAGCGACGCGAGGTTAGAAACATGACTGCCGGGTTAGTCATTTTGCTGCCCAAAGAAAATAAAAACTAGTGGAAGGATGATGATGGACACGATTCTGGTGCTGATTGTCCCGGCGATGCATAGTACGTGAAGCTAAGAAAATTGGCACCGGGGAAGAGGAAGAAGGCAGGAAATGAAGAAGCCAGTGGACGTGAAGGCTTGGCACCCAGGCTACGGACGAAGGCTGCTAGCAATGAAGATGCATAGTAATGTGTTGAACTTGAATCTATATATGTAATTCGGTTAAATTCTGGAGCTCTGTGTGTGGAACTTTGCTGGGCAAAACAATCTACCCACGTTCTCTGAGTTAAATGTACCATGACTTAGGGTTAGGAAACGCCCGAGTTAGTAGTTGAATCCGAAATTGTGAAATTCGATGGAATGTAAGTGACACAGAAATAAATTATTTAAGCTGCTACACTCCACAAAGCAGCAACTTATTTCAGTTGCTACACAACGACATGGCAACATAAAAAACAATGGCAACCGATAATGCCCATATGGGGAGGAAATTGGTACCACTTTCTGGCCTAATGTTGAGCCCGTCTATCTCACCGCCTCCCTGCTCCTGCATCCCCTGCATCTGGCGAAGCTCCCGGATCTCCAGTAACCGGGTGTACGTGCTTCCACTTTATAAATTGTGGTTGTGCCATTTGCATGCGGCATAATCCACTTAGATTACGTTTAAACAAACCACCAATGTTAGAATACCACCATGATCAGACAAAAGGAAGTAATGCAGGGTTAAGACAGATTAACGGCCGACCAATTTTTTTCCTCCTAGGACTCCGGGACCACTAGTTCAGACCGCTAGGTCAACAAGTACTACTATTACAACTTAAAGAGGCACTGAGCTCAAGCTAAATAGAACTAGTTATCACACATCTCCTTGATCTTCCTAATCTTAGACCGATGCGCATCTTCCTGCGAGAGCAAGGATCAAATCGTCTGCTCCTTCCTTTTAGCATCTTCCTTGCATAGCTTCAATTGTTTCTCTGCATTTTTCCTCATGCACTTGTCAATACTCGTAGTTGTGAAATGCAAGACTTTGGCCTGGTGAAGATCATTCCTTGCTTGAGTCAGGTCTTGCTCTGCTTTAGCCTTCATGGCCAATGCCACGTCCCTCTCCTTCTCGACTTTGCTAACCTTGTCTTGCACCCTCCTAAGATGTCGGTTAATCTTGGTCATGTCATCTGGTTCCCATAGCTTCATCTCAACACTGTCAAGAAGTGAGCTGAATATGGATTCTTTCAACTCAATAGTCATTTCTCATAGTTTGTCCAGCGTTTTCTACATCGATTTGGGCCACTCTAGATCTACCCATTTGATAACACCGCAACTTCCGCCTTGCATCATTGCACGATGTCCTTGTCACCGTAAAAACCTCCTGCCTGCGTTTCGTCCTTCGAATGCTACAAATTTAGCGGGCACCTATCCATGTTTACATAGCAGAGGACTGTCTTCATCCGCTAAACCATGATAGTCGGAGTCATATAGCATCTGGTTGGCCTAACGCATCATACACGCATGAGTAAACAGAGTAGATCTAGCTCAAAATAGATAACTGGCCACAGATGATAGAGATAGAGATGAGATGACTCACATCGAAATCACCGTCCTTGTCGTCACGATGCATTTCCTCATCGTCTCCCCTTGAACCCATGGCGAGAGAGAGGAGGGTGGCACCCGAAGAGATAGCTGGACGCGCTGTCAGCTTGCGGCTACGGCAGGATGGGAGAGAAGTGGGGAAAGTGGCTTCGAGGGGAAGGAAGAGAAGTACAGGAAGGAAGAGAAGTAATGGGGACGTGACACTGGCATATGGCCCACTGAACTCGTGAGTTGTGACACTCGCAAAAGGGGAGCGCCCGGTGTTGCCAGTTTGTTCAGAGCAAGCGGGCAGCAAGCATGGCCAATCATGCCGCAGAACAGCCTACTCGCATATCGCTCTCACGAAAACCATCCCAATAGTCCAAGCGCCACGATCGAACGGCATGTAACAATCGTCATGCAGAACAACTGTGTTAGGGCATGCCTTCTAGAAGACTCGGTCTAACGGCCACCATTGGGGGGCTAAGGTAGGGCTCTCCTAACATTAGGATCCATATGTGGTTTATGAGAAGAACACACATGCAATGACACTTGTGATATGTGGTTTGTGAAAAGAACACACATGCAATGGCTCTAACTGTGGATTATGAAAAGAATAGGCAATACAATTACTCTCATGGATCCATGTGTGGTTTGTGAAAGAACAGACATTCACTGACTCTAGTTGTGGTCCATGAAAAGAACACACATGCAATGACTCTAGCTATGGTTTGTGAGAAGAACACACATGCAATCACACTGGTGGATCCATATGTGGTTTTTGAAAAGAACAGACATGCAATGAACTCTGGTGGATCCATATGTGGTTTGTGAGAAGAACATACATGCAATGACACTGGGTGTGGTTCATGAAAAGAACACACATCCAATGACACTGGTGGATCCTTATGTGGTTTGTGAAAAGAACACACATGCAATGACACTGGGTGGATCCATATGTGGTTTGTGATAAGAACACACATGCAATGACACTGGGTGATTCCATATGTGGTTTGTGAGAAGAACACACATGCAATGACACTGGGTGTGGTTCATGAAAAGAACACACATCCAATGACACTTGTGGATCCTTATGTGGTTTGTGAAAAGAACACACATGCAATGACTCTAGCTATGGTTTGTGAAAATAACACACATGCAATGACACTAGTGGATCAATGTGGTTTGTGAAAATAATAGAGATGCGATGAACACTGGTGGATCCATATGTGGTTTGTGAGAAGAACACACATGCAATGACACTGGATGTGGTTCATGAAAAGAACACACATCCAATGACACCGGTGGATCCTTATGTGGTTTGTGAAAAGAACACACATGCAATGACTCTAGTGGATCCACATGTGGTTTGTGAAAAGAACACACATGCAATGACACTGGTGGATCAATGTGGTTTGTGAAAATAACAAACATGCAATGAACTCTGGTTTGTGAAAAGAACACACATGCAATAACTATAGATCTGGTTTGTGAGAAGAACACATATGAAATGACACTGGTGGATCCATATTTGGTTTGTGAGAGGAACACACATCCAATGACACTAGTGGATCCATATGTAGTTTGTGAGAAAAACACACATGCAATGACACTGGGTGTGGATTATGAAAAGAACACACATCCAATGGCACTGGTGGATCCTTATTTGGTTTGTGAGAAGAACACACATGTAATGACTCTAGATGTGGTTTGTGAAAAGAACACACATGCAATCACACTGGTGGCTCCATATGTGGTTTGTGAGAAGAACACACATCCAATGACACTGGTGGATCCATGTGTGGTTTGTGAGAAGAACACATATGCAATGACACAGGTGAATCCATATGTGGTTTGTGGAAAGAACAGACATGCAATGACACTAGCTGTGGCTAATGAAAAGAGCGGACATGCAATGACTCTGATGGATCCATATGTGGTTTGTGAAAAGAACACACAGGCAATGACACTGGTTGTCACGTCAATACACTGGGTCGGTCGTGTTGTCCTATCCACTGTGCCATCACTACAAGCCTATGTGACAGCCACCACGCCTAAGCAACGGGAGCAACATAACGGACATAACTGACAGGGGGGCCCAACTTGACGGCCGTTAGCCTAATATTTTGTATTGAAACGTAAAGTTGAATTCATGCCGAAAAAGACCCTCTGAGTATTTGGTACGCCAACTGTAGTCATTGCGGCTGATTACAGGCAACTTGGGTACCGTGTTGCCTGGGTGCCCCAACTTTTAGGTCGCAAAATGATATTCTCCAGCCCCTGCCCCCTATTTAACCATGCCCCTGAGAGGGGTAGTGGGATCTAGCAGTGCGGCAAAGCCACACTATGTGGCTGTGTACTTGCCAGTCCAGCCAATCAGAAACAGGCCATAGGAAGGGCCACAGGGAGCAGCGGATCCCACGACGCGACGTGCTGATACAGTTAACAAGGGGGCAGCCATGATGTGACGTTTACAGTAGTTATCCTGACAGTAAATATAGTAATCGGCACATGCCCTTAAAATGAGGCAAAACAATGATTACCCTCCACATAGGATGTGGGGAAGCGTACGAGAGAAGGAAGAATGACCCGGATCAGTGGGAAATAACCCATCCAGTGGGTAAAATCTCGGAATGAGCCAAGGGAATGTCAAGTCGAAAGAGACGAGTTACAGAATGACTCAGTGAAGAGAGCACAAAACTTGATAGATTGAACCTGTTGTGGCCTTATCAGCTGAAGTTTCTAAGAGCACACCAGCTTCAGGGACTAATGTTGGGGGATACCCCTGGGTAGGGTGACGTCGGGGTATAAAGGCCGTGTTACCCGAGGTACGACAAGGTCAAAGCGCATGATGGCTAAGTCACCTCAAGGCAGGACGACTTACAGAATGACCCGACCTGATGGATGTTCAACTAACGCTAACCCGACTGACATAACGCATGTGTCGGCTATGCTTGATCTATCTTGTTTGCAGGTGCCCAAGTGGCCGAGTTAGCCAGGCGCTAGCCGGGTTATCACTTGGCTTACAAAAGAAGGAAGGAATCTCACTGGTCAAAAGGTGGTCTATGTCCACTTTAGCGTGAGCGAAGCGGACAGAGGAGAGGACCAGCAGGGCGTGGCCGACAAGGGTGACGTAGCCAATGTCGGCTGACACCACCAGTGTCGGATGATGTTGCACTGCAGGGGGCTCAAGCAGGCTTATGCCCTGAGTCCGGACCAGCCAGTTAAAGTGTAAAAGAGGCATCTTGCTTTACCGAGGAGCATATTTGGGGAATATACCTCCACGTATGCCCTAGATTGTAACTTAGCACCCCCCCTATATAAGGAGGGGCAGGACCTCCATAGAGGAGGTCGGCCATTTTTACTAAGGGAGAGCCCTAGAGATTAGTGGTGGGTAGTAAGAGAGCTAGTCTCCTTCCCACGAACAGCTCGAGGAGCCTCTGTAATCCTTGATCAACAAGAAATAAATACAAACACCTGTGTGTGGAATCACCACACTATCCCTCCCTGGATTCCTCTAGTGCTCATTGGCCCCATCTTTAGCCTATACATGGCATCTGTCGTGCCACCACCACAACAATTATATTAGTAATAAATCCGCTTTTGTTTTTGGTAAGTTGATTACTCGTAATATAATCACTATCTATGAGTGTTTGTACTTTGTGAAGAGGAACAGGGTGGTGAAGCAAATATTTTGTGCTCTCAAACTTACATGAGGAATTCCTATGTTCAAGTGGAGTGGGACTATCTCAAAGAAATTATGTTAAAATTGGGTTTCCACCCTACATGGGTCACCATGGTGATGAGGATGGTTACTATGGTGTCATTCTCAGTTCTTTTTAAGGGGGAGATATTGGAGGAATTCAATTCATGTCAAGGTATTCATCAAGGGATTCGGTATCTTCATACTTGTTCTTGTTAGTAGCAGAGGGAATGTCATGCCTTTTAAAAGCCATACGTGCATTATCAAACTTACAAGGTTTAGAAGTGGCTTCCACTGCCCCGATGGTGAACCACTTACTTGTTGCGGATGATATCCTATTTTTTTATCAAAGTAAATGGAGATAGTTATCGGGATGCATGAAATACACATGATGCTTATTGCCGGGCCTCAGTTCAACGCTTGAACTTGGGTAATTATTCTTTGTTTTTTAGTAAGGGGTGCCCAACAATGATTAAGCAGGAATTGAATATCCCACTGAGGAAAGGGTCCGGTTGATGAGACGTTGGTGCCCCGACCGCATCATCAACCTCTACAAGCTCACGCAGAGGCTAGGAGAAAGCTTAGGTGAGTTCATCCAATAGTTCATCCTTGTTCTTGATGACTACAAGTGCATAGTTCGTATGAAGCTAGTTTTGAAATAAGAGTATCGAACCACGGAGAACTACTGGTTGAGGTCTTAATGCCCCTTGTTACTATTCACCAAAGAGTGCTCGAGAGTTGTCTTTGATTTCAAGAAAAGGTGTTTGAGAAATGTTTTGTGTGTGAATAGAGCAATATTAATCTAATGCAAGTAAACATAGAGAGAGTTTCATGATGTAAATAGTAAGAAACTACAATAAGGCTAAAGAGTCCTCAGAGAGTGTAAGATCTACCACTAGAAATTGTGTTATTCGTGATTAGGATAAATCTATGTCTTTATTTATGTGCATCTATGGGAGAAGATCCAAATTAGGTGATCACATACCAGCCATATGATATGTAACCCCTCATAATGACAACTATGATCATAGGCTAGCCACCCTACTCCCTAGAAATTAAGGGTTAACCCCATGGTCATGGGTATAGCTTTGTAATTCCTCTCCTATCCCCTTGTCCACATGAATGATGATCTGGTGTGACATGGCACTTGAAACCTTCAACACCACCACATGTCCAACAGTAGTTCCCTCTCATGACCCCAAGGAAAATGTTATGTGGTCTACATTCACATAACATAAAGAGAGTGAACTAGTACATACTCATAAATAAGGTTATAGATCATCTTTATTTCAATTCATAATAATGCTAGGGTTTCTCCATCTCCGCAAGAACAAAGAAAAATAATCACACATGGAGGCAATCAACATAATCATAATGGTACGAATGGAATACATATGAATATATGAAGACATGTGAGAATCCATAATAGGGTTTAGGAAATACAACAAGATGAATATAATTGAGATATAGAGGATGGTAATGATGGTGGAGTTGCGGCGATTGTTGAGGAGGAGGATGCCTAGGCCTCCAAGGATCTTTGTAGCCTCAAGATTGAAACCCCTTCCGTGAACTCCCCCCAAATACCTTCCAAGGTTGATGTAACATCCCAAAATTTTCATATGAAAACCATCATCATTGCACTCATATCATCATGGCATGTGTTGCATTGCATCTAGTTTGTCCTCCAAAAATTTGGTGAAATTTTGAGGCAAATTGGAGCCCTTTTGCTAATTCAAAACCTAGGAAAAGAAAAATCTAAATAGAAAAAGCAAAAAGGAGAGAAAAAAATACAGCAGCAGCAGTTCTGGCCTTTTTGGCCCAACCCAGCCCAGCAAGCCCACCCGGGCCACCCCTTCCCCTCCTTCTTTTTCTCATGCCCCTCCCTCTTACATGCTAGCCCGACTCCCACGTCGTCGCCATTTCATCTTCTTCTACCCAGGCGACGAACTGACCACCTCCCTCTGCCGTTTCTAAAGCCCGGTCGAATTCGGGTGTTTCCACGATTAATTTGCCACTCCGACACCTCCTTCTTAATCCCCTCTCCCTCCTCTTCATTTCCCTCACGGATGCCACCCCCGGAGAGCCCCCAGGCTCCCCAATTGCAAGCTCGAACTGCCACTGTCCGACGCGACTACAGCGACAATTCCGGTGAGCTCCGACCGTGTGCACCCTCCTCTCTGCCACTATTCCCTTTACCATGTACTAGCGCATCTTTTAACCCTGGCCACGTGCCTTTTCTTGCCCCAGGACGACGACTCGATCATCGCCGGCGAACTCCCTCTGTCGCCACCATCCGTCGATTATTCCGGTGAGTCTAAGATTCCCACCGCCTCTCTGTGACCACCACTAGCTTGCACTGGACCTGGTACAAATTGCTGACGTTTTCCTTTGCCTGTTCGAGCCCCAGATCATTTTCACCGTCGCAGGGAATCGAGCTCCATCGTCGACAGAACTCCGGCGAGGAATCGGGATCGAGGCAGAGCACCCCTCTCTCCACCACATCCATCAACAAGACCGCCTCGACCGCCACGACCTCTGGTAAGAGTCCACGGACCCCCTGCCCCTTTAGTACCGCCGGAACACCACCGTCCGACGAGCCACCGCCGCGCACACAGAACCAGCGCCGCCAGTTCATGGTTGCGCGCTGAGCACCATTCGATCAAGTTTTAGCGGCTAGGATTTGATCTCTAGCTGAAGCGGTACGGGCTGAAAAGATTCGTCCATTGCCACTTAAAGATCTGACGACCCGCAACGATCGATCCGACCGAGTCTGTACGGGCCAATAGGGTTGCACCACGTCGGCTAGGATATCTATTTAATTAAAAAAATAGACAGATTATATATTAAACTTAGAAATTCAATAACTTTTGATCCACAATTCAGAAAAATGCAAATTTGGTGTCTATGGATTCAGAAAAATGAGACCTTTATTATTGAGGCCTTGTTACACACTTTTGCTTCTGAAAAATTGGAATTATGGGCAGAACCTTTTTAGGAGTATTTTACCCATAAAAATTACTTCATAAATTGTTTTAGGTATTCCTTATGCCTTTAGATAGAGTATTTTAACCTCTGTACTGTAGACTCTGTAAGTTTTAGAGTTTTGATCATATCATTGCATTTTGCATGCATTCATATTTTTGTGATGCTATATTGATTGAATTATTGTTGTTGGATTGTTCCTTGTGTAGGTTGTGTGGATTGTGAAGTTTGTTGTTGTGAGGATTGTACCTATTCCCCTAGCTACCAAGGCAAGTGATATTTCATCTTATGTCCTATTATTTTCACTATTGCACTAGTTATATTTTGGTAGATCTTAGCACGGTAAGATTATTTATATGTTACTATACTATGCTATGCTATCCTATAGATTATATCTTGGTAGTATTTCCTAGTTGAAAAACTTCATATGCTAGAGTGCTTAGCCATGCTATTAGAATTCGTGGGTGGAAATTCATATCAAGATAGTATGAGAAGATATTATTTTGTTGATGAAGAAAACAACTAATGTTAATGAAACACTTGGGTGGATTGGGACTTGCTTGGATTATGTTGAGTGGTTACTCAGGGGCCATGTCTATGGTCAGCTGGTGTACCGCACTTGTGGACGGCCACCTAGGAACAAGGAGATTGGAGACGTTCTTGTCGCGAAGCTTCTAGTGTAGCCACATGGCATATGGGCTCTGCCTTGACCGACTAAGTTGCAAGAACTCAGTCAGACGGACAGAGGGTGGTAAATATGATAGGATGGAACGCGTCCGTGGTGGTCTGAGGGACTGCTTCTGAAAAGTCTCATCTCGATGCATGTCGAGTCTTGTGGGGAAAGTGCACCACCTCTCGAGAGGGTAAAACTAAGTACTTAGCTGTGTCCCCGGTTATGGACAATTTCTGAGCCTCAAGACAGTGAAGCAGTTCAATAATCTCCTCATCCAAATTTCTCTAAGTTAAAACTTGTGGGTGAACAAGGGTAGAGGTTCAGTGATGTGTATCATTGGTACCTTAGTGATTTGAAAGAGAAAACTTACTCTTCAAAAACTTTGAGATAAAACCTTGCTTTTAGCAAAGTCAGCCAAAACCACACTTAGCCATATATTCATGTAGTTGTTGGATTATAGTATCTATGGTATCACTTGCCAATACAATTCCAAATGTATTGACCCTTTGTGGTTGTAACTTATTATGTTGTAGGATACTCTGATGATGAGTAGGGTTGCGGGTGTACACTCGACATGTTTACCTGTGGCGCATGAAGACAAAAGACTCTATTATTATACTATGTAATGTGAACCTTGAGTAATATTAGCCTTGGGATAAGTGAGTTGTAAGAACCATTATATTCCTGGATATGCGATGTAATAATGACCTTTGTTTCTGTGTACTTCATCTTAAACTGTGGGTGCTAGCATTTCGATCCAGGGACTAGCACTGCAATCACAGGGATCTTACCTTATTATGGTGAGATCTTACAGTTGAGGTTTCTATGAGTTCTTGTGTCTTTGAGTGTCAGATATTAGATTTGTTTGTACGGGATGAAAGTATTTGGCGAGATGGCTTTGACTGCACATGATACATATAGGTCGTATGGATGATCCACGTCCGTACCAATGCTCCTTAAATGTACTATATGCCTTCTGTGAATTGTATTCTCTTTAGCTTTTCTCCCATGTGCGTGGATAATTATAAGGAAGGCTTTAATGGCCTTCAATTAGCACCGATGTACCCAAAATTTATTGTTTTAATTGTATTGTACATCAACACCTTTGATTTTGGGAACCTAGTAAAAAAAGCATATAAGGTGAGCGTAAGCACGGTAAAATAACAAAATCCAATCACTACTTATTTAAAAACTAAGGTAAATGTGCTGCAAAAATGCACTCATCATTTCTTATCGTGGGAATGGCCACGGCAGTCGCTACCGGGGGTAGCAATTGATTCGAATGGGGCAAGGGAGAGTTAGCCATCTACGGATCGAGATTGGAAGCACATAGGGATTTACCCAGGTTCATCCCCCTGTAGGGTAAAGATCCTACTTCCTACTTGACATAGGTACGATTACTCGGATGCATATGATTTGCTGCCCTATATTGGGTAAAAGGCTTACGGTCCATGAAGGTTTCAGATGACAGCCCAAGGAAGCAACTGACAAAGGCTTTGATTGTATTAGAAAAGAGACTATGAAACCGACATTGTATTGGTATTGGAATTAGGCGTGTATGAAACCTATCCGCATATAGCTTTGAGACCTGGCCTATTATATATAGGACGGGAGAAGCCTAAGCGAGGGTACCAAAATATGGAGGACAACATGTAATAGTGCAATTTCCCCAATATTTAGGCGACTTTGACTTCATTGTTTCCCTAACATCCGATGAAATCCCCAGCGTTCTCTTTTTCCACGAAACCCTAAGTCCATCACCATGGGTATTGCCGAGGTTACACCTCGTCAATTGGTGCCATCTGTGGGAAACCTGAGCGCTGGAACCAAGGATTCGGTGGACCGCTCTCCACCAAGCATCAACCTGACGAAAACAGATCCATGCTCGCCCACCCCTGTATTGGTACCCGCCGATTTCAACGGCGGATCCGATTTGATCATCGGAAGTTTCCACTTCCAAGTAGACGACCCACAAGAATCACACCCTTCAGCCCTAATCACATCAGAACCATCGGTGCACAAAACCTGCGCCTATGGCGGTACCAGCATCTTCCGTCGGATCCTCCACAGACATCACAACACAGATCAAAGAAGGCGAAGAAGGCGAGCAAATCAAGATGGATCTGGGGGACCTTGATGGCCTTCATGGTAATATCTCCCTCGGGTCAGGTCATCAGCCAACCCCACCATGCGAAGCAAACCTAACAAACTTAGAACCCAAAGAAAGCAGCGAAAATGTTGACTTTGAAGAAAGGATGGTGAAGATCTATCCAGAACTACAATCTCAGAATACTATCAGCACATCCTTTGAAGCAGAAGATGACGCCATCATGCCACGCATAACACGCCACCAAGTGTGCATGATCAACGGGGACACCTCAACACCACGCGATGAAAACGGTAATCCTATCCTCAACCCCGATGATATTTTATCAGATGACAATGCAGGAAACCACGACAATGAAGGAGACCACGGAAACGGAGGAGAAACAACAGATAATCTCATAGTCCAAGGAAGAGGCAGAGAACCGCACAGAGGAGAGAGACAAGGACTTTGGCTACCAGCATCGGCATGGCACAGAGCAAGGGAGGAAATTTCAGGAGCAGTTCCGATGACATCGGATGCTTGACATGAAGATCTATTAGCATACCAGTATCTGCTTCACCACAAGAAGAGACACCTACTGAGGATGCAGAGGCAACTCGACGAAATAAAAAGATTAGCCGATGAATCCAGCTTACGACAGGCACAGTTAAGCTCTACTTGAGGATCAAGGATCATAACAGGAGGAGCACCACCAATAAGGGCAACATCTCGACTGCAGCATATCCCTGAAGCAGAAAGAAGTGGACTCATCCGGGATCTCGACCTATCATTCATGTCGATTGACCAAGCAGGAAACATGAAGGCAAAAACAGCTCAGGCAACCATTGTGGCCGCGCAAACATATCTAATCACCACTCAGCCCGCACCCGATGATCCGCGTGCGGCCCTCCACCGCTCTGCTCTGATGAACCTTGGCATGGTGGGAGCCTCTCTCACTCTAGGAGATCAAGGAATCACATGACAACCCGATAGATCCCCACGCCGTCACAGTAGTCCTCGGCAAGTGAGACACACCCGACGATCTAGATCGCCACACCAGGCGCATCTTGTAGGATCCGAGCCGTGAAGCAACACAAGAAATGACAACACGCAACACAGGAGCGATGGATCAAGAGATGAAAACCACATCCGACGATATCATGATGGATACAACAAAGAAAACTACGAGCTATGCGGGGCCAGCTGTTTACACAGCGGATTCGCAAAACCTCAGTACCCAAGGACTTCAAACTTCCACACGACCGCCACAAATACGATGGACTCCAGGAACCCGAAGCATGGTTAGCAGATTATTTAGCCATTATCAAATTACAAGGCGGCTCCACAACTACCGCAATGCAAAGCCTACAACTACATCTCACCGGCGCCGCAGGATCATGGCTTAGGCAGTTACCCGAAGATTCCATAGGTAGCTGGAACAACCTAGAAGATAAGTTCATCCAGTACTTCCAATCCACGTTTAAATGACCAACATCCTTGGAGTAGTTGCAAGCATGCAAACAAAAATCTGGGGAATCAATAAGAGCATTCATGTAACGATGGAATATCATCAAAAACTCAGCCGAGTCCATATCCAATGAAAGGGCCATCGACGCCTTCAATGATGGCCTCCGTCGCCGAGAATTCATAGAAGAACTAGGACAGGTTAAACCCAAAAAAATCTCACAGTTAATGGAAATAGCAAATCGATGGGCTGATGGGGAGGACGCGTTGCATAATAAGCGTGTGCGATCACCCGAAGAAGACAAGGATAAGCGCAACAATGATAGAAGAAGAAGGACCAACGATGGAAACATGGGACCAAGTTACGTCATAGCAGGTTTTTCGGGTGAAGGTAACAACAGAAGCAACGACCACAATGGTGGATCCCGCCAGAATAGGGACGACGTCGAAGGAAGCCAGTCCGCATAGCAGTATCAGCCAAGAGCATAAGACCCACCTATGTCCGCAATGCAAATGCTGGAAGGACCCTGTAATATGCATTTTTACGTTGACTCAATAGGCAGAAGACAATCCAACCACCTCATGAAAGACTGCCGAACATTCGTGAAGATGCAGGAGTTATGTAATGCAAAGGCAACCGAAGCAGCAAATCGAGGATACGCATCTACACCTGGTACACTAGTCATCGGCGCACCACCGCCACCACTAGCGGCACCACCACAAAACACAAATGATCAAAGCAATGAGTACCCTAGGTCAAAAGGAGCAATGTCCATGACTCAGAAAGGAGGCCTGCTGACTCGTGTACTAACGAGCTTGTTGGGGAACCCCAAGAGGAAGGTATGATGAGCACAGCAGTAAGATTCCCTTAGTTATGAAACCAAGGTTATCAATCCAGTAGGAGCAAGGAAACACCCCAAAGGTGAAGCTAGCTGAACTTTGGCAGGGCGCACTACCGGTGCCAACAGCAACGTGGAGACCTGCACAACACAACCACATAACTCTGTCCCCAACTTGTGATGAGGTTGTCAATCTCACCGGTTTTGCTGAAAACAAAGGGTTAAACGTATCAAATGGAAGGAAGTAATAGTTTGCAGAAAGTAAACACAAAGCAGTAAACAATTTGATTGTAGATTGAATGTAAAAGAAAGGACCGGGGTCCATAGTTCACTAGAGGTAGCTCTCCTTAAGATAGATAACATGCTAGGTGAACAAATTACATTAGGGCAATTGACAAACATCGAGAAAGCATACAAGCATATACTAATCATCTTGACTCCTTTGAGATTCGATTGGGCATTACAACATTATACATAGACCTCCATCCAACTGCATCTATGACTAATAATCCACCTTCAGGTTATCATCCGAACCCCCTCCAGTATTAAGTTGCAAGCAACCGATTATTGCTTTATGAATTGCGTGTAAAGTAAACAATACGATTGTTCTATGAACAAAGGATTGTTGTTTTCTCCCTAGTAGCAACAGCACATCTAGTACCTTAGAGATTTCTGCCACTTCCCCAGATTACTAGAGGCATGAACCCACTATCAAGCATAAATACTAACTCTTGGAGTTGCTAGCATCTACTTGGCCAAGATAGCTACTAACAACGGAAAGCATGCAAGATCACAAATAACAAAGACATGATAGAATCAATAATCAATCTGAAATAACATCTCAATATCCATCGGATCCCCGCAAACACAACATGCAGAATTACAAATAGATGATCTTGATCATGAACGGAGCTCACAAGATCTAGACATGATAGCACAAAGGAGGAGAACCAGCCATCTAGCTACTACATGGACCCGTAGTCCAGAGATGAACTACACACGCATCACACCGGAGGCTTGCATGATGATGAAGAAGGCCTCCAGGGTGAATTCCCCTCTACGGCAGGGTGCCGGGAAGAGCTTCAGATCCCTCCTGATCTAGGGATGGAGATGATGGCGGCTACAGACTCTTTCATGGAATTTTGATCGGGTACTTTGGGTTTCCGTATCAGAGGCAATATATAGGCGGAAGGAGAGGCCGAGGGGGTGCCTGGGGCGGCCAGACCACCCCCTGGCACGGGCCAGGTCTGGCCAGGTGGTGTGGCCAGGCCCCAGCCCCTCTCCGTCTTGTATTCTGGCTCTAGATGTCTCTCGGTAAAATAGTAACTTTGGCTTTTGTCCCGTCCAATTCCGAGAATATTCATTTTCTGACTTCCTAGAACCAAAAACAGCAGAAAACAGGCAGCTGGCACTATGGCTCTTGTTAATAGGTTAGTCCAAGAAATCATATGAAAAGTACTCCAAAGTGTGGACAAAACACAAGAAAGTAGATAAAACCAAGCATGGAACATCAAAAATTATAGATACATTTGCAATGTATCAACATCCCCAAGCTTAACTCCTGCTCGTCCTCGAGTAGGTAAGTGATAAAAAGAAAGAATAATTTTTGAGGTGACATGCACCATCATAAACTTGATCAAAGTATTTGTAAAACATTCGAAGCTAGGATCATAGTACTTCAATCATAACATGAAAGACAAAGTTCTAGCAATAAGACAAAGAAACTATGTTGCAACATGAAAAGGCACAAACAAAAGATTAATGAATAACAATTCTTTGCAAGATGTTTGTTTGTTTCACATAAAGAAAACATAGCATAATAGTATTCAGCTTGTCCCTCATAGATTAGCAAATATAAATGCATAGGACACCTTCAAAGTTCATAAGAGTGACTAGATACAAATAGTTTAAAACAAGAAATATCAAGTGATGCATCAATCAACTAGTCTTGGGACAATGCACATAGAACTAAGAATGGCCACTATGCTCTCAAAGTAGGTGCATAAAGGTAGAAGGTGGAGACTCAATATATAAGTGGAAGAAAGGCCTTTATAGAAGGAAGCAGAGATTAAAGTTTCATAAAGAGCTTCCAAAAATTATGGTACTTATAGCTTTCAGCTCTCATTGCCCCTATCATAAGCATCTTGAAGTGATTAAGGTTAAAGTGAACAAACTATGGTGTACATGCTTGACGAAGTATAAGTTAGAAATCTCATGTACCTTGAATACGAGGGACGCTCCTCATGCTACTCAAGTTTAGTCACCGGTAAGTTCTTGTGATCGTAATTACACGTGTATCATAGAGAACCGCCAAAGGGGTACCCCTTGCCCGATGATACGGAAGAATCCCCGTATCAAAATGACAAGGCAAGAAGATAACAAGCATCTCAGCAATCTTCTTATTTACCATGGGAATATGGTGCTTTTTCTCTCTTTCCTCTTTTCATATTATCTTTTTTTCTTTTTCTCAATATAGGACTCTTTTTTATAAGAAGAATGCTTCATAGACAGCTCATTATGGTTACACTGCAGGTTTCCACCATGTCAGCATGGATTAGACCAGCGGCCCAGGCGTTTCTCTAACGCATATACATAAATCCATGGATTACAAGCTCCCCTTTCATTTCACACCGACGACATCCATAGACAAAAGAGCATGATATCAAGTAGGTACAAAGTACCAGTGCAATGTTGAAAGTGTTCCCCATGACAGCATGGTTCTGCTAATCCCCAACAAATAAGTCCAAGCATATACAACATAGACGACACAATGGTTCAAGTTTATTAAGGGCAAGAAAAGTAAAGTGTGCCATCAAGTTCGTGAGAGCTTTAATCACTAGTTTTCTCATAACAAGTTTAATTTGGAAGGTAAACAAAAGCATGAATATACTTGGAATAGCATAAGCTAGTAGGTAGGTATGGTGGACTCTTTGGAATAACTTGGTTTAGGGAGTTGGATGCATGAGTGGAACTCATACTTTGTTGTGGAGGCTAGCAAAAGACTGGGAGCGACAAACTAAGAGAGCAATAATGGCCATAATCATGTAGAGCGACAAAACATCATTGATAAAAGCATAAAGTGATAGTACAAGTTGAAAACTAAAGGATCATAAAGGCTATGGTGACTTTGGATAGTCATAACATGGTGTGAGCATGCGCCAAGTCAACCCAAATAAAGCATCAAAGGAGAATACCATAATACTATGCTTTAATATGCTAAAACAACGCATGATTCATCCAAGGCACATTAAGCAATCTCAATTGTTTATAACAAGTCAAGCTACAGAAAATAATACTAAGCATAAAGCCAAAACAATATCAAGCATGGCATGACAAAGCATAGGCCACAGTCAAAAACAAGCTCTATTTACCACTTAAGCATGAGCTTTCCTACTCTTTTCCAAACCAAACCAAACTATTTGAAAACCAATGTATGAAAGAGGGGTCCAACCAATTTATTCAGCAAACTAAGAAAACAAAGCAAATGAAAAACCAAAATGAAAACAAAAAATAAGACGCTCCAAGAACAACACAACTGTGCATGAAACAATAAAAATGAAGCATTTGGAAGAAACCTGGGATTTTTATTGATGAAGAAAGGGGATGCCTTGGGAATACCCAAGCTTTGACGCTTGTACTTCTTGGATATTTCTTGGGGTGACACGCGTGGCATCCCCAAGCTTGAGCTTTAGTCCGTCCTTCATCTCATTACTTATTCCTTCCATACACCTGAAATATTTCCTTCATACAAAACTTCACACAATCTTTATTAGCTACATTAGTGCACTCAAGATAATAAGTCTTTAGGTTCAGTTATAACACCAATAAAACTTCCATTAAAACACTAGATACTGTAGCACTTCCCTCAAAAAGCTCAATTCCCCAAAAGAACTCAAAAAAGAACCAATAAGAAGCAAATGCAGAAAATGGCAAAAATCTGTCAAAACAGACCAGCAGGTAAAGACGAATTTTTTCGAAGACCTTCTGTTGCTCAAATCAAAAAGTGTTGAACTAACGAAAGTTAGATAACAACCTGGGGCATAAGAACAAAACTTCACGCCTCAAAAGGACGTACAGAGATTTTACACAAATTTTTACGGTGAAGCACAGAAATCTGTTTCGGGACAGCAACTTTCCCAATCATTACTTCTCTCTCGTTAGAGGTTACTCTTGGCACAAAAAGCAAAAAAAAGGATAAGGAGCAGTTATTACTGAAGTAATAACTTCCAAGACTCATCTAAAACTTTTGGGTTATCTCCCAATAAGTACTTTTCTTTAACGCATTTAAGTTAGGCATAAGAAGCAAGAAAAAGAATCAAGTGTTCTCAAATGAAGAAGCATTAAGAGCAAATTTTGTTTTCATAGGAGAGGCAAAAGAAATCTTCTCTCTCTTCTTAGGGAAGTGTTCTATACCTTTCTTGAGTGAGAGTTGATATTTAATGGTGCCTTCTTTCATATCAATAATGGCACCAACAGTTCTAAGAAAAGGTCTTCCCAAAGTAATAGGACAAGAAGCATTGCATTCAACATCCAAAACATATAAATCAACAGGGACATAGGCATCGTTAACCATAATAAGAACATCATTAAGACTCCCCATGAGTTTCTTTTTAGCATTATCATCAAGTGGGACATTCAAATAACAATCTTCAAGTGGTGGCAAATCAAGCATATCATAAATCCTTCTAGGCATAATAGAAACACTACTATCAAGATCACATAAAGCTTTGAAATCAAAATCATTCACTTTCATATTAATGATGGGTTCCCAACCATCTTCTTGTTTTATAGGAATATAAGCTTTATGTTTCATCTTTTCTTCTTTAATCTTTATGAGAGCATCCGTAATGTGTTTTGTAAAGGCCATGTTCATGGCACTAGCATTAGGACTTTTAGCAAGCTTTTGTAGAAACTTAATAACTTCAGAAATTTTGCAACCATCAAGATCAAAATCATAATTATCATCTAAAGTAGTAAAGCTATTACTAGCCTTAACACTAGTGGTAGTGATAGTAGAAACACTAATGTTTCTAGCAATTTCATCTTCTCTTTCCCACTTAGCATGTAATTTAGCTAATAGTCTAACATTTTCATCAATTCTAACTTGTATGGCATTAATAGCTACAAAGGTATTATCATTGGTTTCTGGTTTAGCAGCCATTTTATTCACAGAAGATTGAGCTTCAGCCAAAGATGCTATATTTCTTTCAGCATTAGAGAGATTTTCCTCAATAGTTTTATTGAAAGCAGTTTGTTTACTAATAAAATCTTTAAGCATAACTTCAAGTTCAGAGGGAGCACTCCTATTGTTGTTGTAGGAATTTCCATAAGCATTACCATTGTTGGGAGGATATGGCTTATAATTGTTGTTACCGAAATTATTCCTATAGGCATTGTTGCTAAAATTGTTATTTCTTATAAAGTTCACATCAACTTGCTCTTCTTGAGCAACCAAAGAGGCTAAAGGAACATTATTTGGATCAATATGGGCTTTCCCATTAATAAGCATAGACATAATAATATCAATCTTATCACTCAAGGAGGAGGTTTCCTCAACATAATTTACCTTCTTACCTTGTGGAGCTATCTCAGTATGCCATTCAGAATAGTTAATGGTCATAAAGGTACCTCCAGCAGCAGAATCCAATAGGTTCCTTGAAGAATAGTTCAATCCTGCATAAAAAGTTTGGATGATCATCCAAGCAGTCAGTCCATGAGTGGGACAATTCTTTACCAAAGATTTCATTCTTTCCCAAGCTTGAGCAACATGTTCATTATCAGATTGTTTAAACTTCATTATTTCACTTCTCATAGATATAATCTTAGCAGGAGGATAGTATTTTCCAATGAAAGCATCTTTGCATTTAGTCCAAGAATCAATACTATTCCTAGTTAAGGAATTCAACCATTCTTTAGCTTTTCCTCTCAAAGAGAAAGGAAACAATTTCAGTTTAATAAGATCTCCATCTATATCCCTATGCTTTTGCATCTCACAAAGTTCAACAAAGTTATTTAGATGGGCAACAGCATCTTCATTACTAATACCAGAAAATTGTTCTCTCATAAAAAGATTGAGTAAAGCAGGTTTAATCTCAAAGAAAGTAGCTTCAGGAACAGGTGGAGCAATAGGTGTGCTCATAAAATCATCGTTGTTGGTGCTAGTGAAGTCACACAACTTAGTGTTTTCAAGAGTAGTCATTTTTTGTGTTTTTAATAAAGAAAGCAAACTTGTAAAACTAATTTTTTTGTGTGTTTTTGATAAAGAAACAAGCAAACAAAGCAAAAGTAAACTAATCAAAATAAAAACAACAAAGTAAAGAGATTGGTTATGAGGGACTCACCTTGTGAAGATGTCCTTGACTCCCCGGCAACGGCGCCAGAAAAATACTTGCTGACTCGTGTACTAACGAGCTTGTTGGGGAACCCCAAGAGGAAGGTATGATGAGCACATCAGTAAGTTTCCCTCAGTTATGAAACCAAGGTTATCAATCCAGTAGGAGCAAGGAAACACCCCAAAGGTGAAGCTAGCTAAACTTTGGCAGGGCGCACTATCGGAGCCAGCAGCAACGTGGAGACCTGCACAACACAACCACATAACTCTGTCCCCAACTTGCGATGAGGTTGTCAATCTCACCGGTTTTTCTGAAAACAAAGGGTTAAACGTATCGAATGGAAGGAAGTAATAGTTTGTAGAAAGTAAACACAAAGCAGTAAACAGTTTGATTGTAGATTGAATGTAAAAGAAAGGACCGGGGTCCATAGTTCACTAGAGGTGGCTTTCCTTAAGATAGATAACATGCTGGGTGAACAAATTACAGCGGGTCAATTGACAAACATCGAGAAAGCATACAAGCATATACTAATCACCTTGACTCCTTTGAGATTCGATTGGGCATTACAACATTATATATATACCGCCATCCAACTGCATCTATGACTAATAATCCACCTTCAGGTTATCATCCGAACCGACTCCAGTATTAAGTTGCAAGCAACAGATTATTGCTTTACGAATTGTGTGTAAAGTAAACAATACGATTGTTCTATGAACAAAGTATTGTTGTTTTCTCCCTAGTAGCAACAGCACATCTAGTACCTTAGAGATTTCTGCCACTTCCCAGTTACGGAGGCATGAACCCACTATCAAGCATAAATACTAACTCTTGGAGTTGCTAGCATCTACTTGGCCAAGATAGCTACTAACAACGGAAAGCATGCAAGATCACAAATAACAAAGACATGATAGAATCAATAATCAATCTGAAATAGCATCTCAATATCCATCGGATCCCCGTAAGCACAACATGCAGAATTACAAATAGATGATCTTGATCATGAACGGAGCTCACAAGATCTAGACATGATAGCACAAAGGAGGAGAACCAGCCATCTAGCTACTACATGGACCCGTAGTCCAGAGATGAACTACACACGCATCACACCGGAGGCTTGCATGATGATGAAGAAGGCCTCCAGGGTGAATTCCCTCACGGCAGGTGCGGCAAGAGCTTGATCCCTCCTGATCTAGGGATGGAGATGATGGCGGCTACAGACTCTTTCATGGAATTTTGATCGGGTACTTTGGGTTTCCGTATCAGAGGCAATATATAGGCGGAAGGAGAGGCCGAGGGGGTGCCTGGGGCGGCCAGACCACCCCTTGGCGTGGGCCAGGCCTGGCCAGGTGGTGTGGCCAGGCCCCAGCCCCTCTCCGTCTTGTATTCTGGCTCTAGATGTCTCCCGGTAAAATAGTAACTTTTGCTTTTGTCCCGTCCAATTCAGAGAATATTCATTTTCTGACTTCCTGGAACCAAAAACAGCAAAAAATAGGCAGCTGGCACTGTGGCTCTTGTTAATATATTAGTCCAAGAAATCATATGAAAAGTACTCCAAAGTGTGGACAAAACACAAGAAAGTAGATAAAACCAAGCATGGAACATCAAAAATTATAGATACATTTGCAATGTATTAGGGCCCATCCAAAAGAACTCAGAAGCTCATCACACGACAAATTAATATGGCGGAAACAACAACATCAACCACACCAGAATACCTCCACTGGTCAGATCAAGAAATCACATTTAGCAGAGTCGATCACCCACTTTGGGTCCCACGACCGGGTCATTTAGCCTTGATAGTCGAAGCACAAATTGTTGGATTCGATATGAGCAAGGTCTTCATGGATGCAGGAAGCATCATAAATCTGATCTACACAAAAACAGTGAGAATAATGGGCTACCCCCTGGATAATCTCGTGCTAGCAGAAACATCTTTCCACAGAATAGTACCAGGTAAAGCCGAAATTCCTTTAGGCAAAGTATTTCTTGATGTTTTTTCCGGTTCCAAAGTAAATTTCAGGCGAGAAAAACTCGAATTCAAAGTCATGGACTGCCATCACAATATCATGCGACCCTAGGACGACCAGCCTTCGCACGGTTTATGGCGGTGCCGCATTGTGCGTACTTAGTCATGAAAATGCCAGCACCAAAGGGAATTATCAAGGTAAAAGGAAGCTTCCCACGTGCCAACAATTGCGATCGGGAGTTCAACAAAATTTCTAAATCTTTCAGGATGGCAACGGAGTTTGAACAACTCAAAACCTCAGCAAACGCATAACCACTAGAAGTAGCGCGTGTCAATCCCGATCAGGCTTTTGACATGGCAAAGGACACAAAACAAGTACAGATCCACCCCATCGACCCGACGAAAACAACATTTGTGGCTTCCAACCTTGATCCCGCATAGGAAAGCGCGCTCATCGAGTTCCTCCGTGAGCAATGGGAGACTTTGCATGGCTACCTTCTGACATGCTGGGGATTCCCAGGGAACTCGCTAAGCATGCATTAAATGTGGATCCAAAGGCGAAGCCAGCAAAGCAACCGCTTCGTTGCTGAACCAAAGCATAAAGCCATTGGAAAGGAGCTCCATCGCCTTACTGATGCCAATTTTATCAAAGAACAAACAAAATTAGAGTAGGTCGCAAACCCAGTATGTGTTCTAAAGAAAAATACTACAGAACTTCGGATGTGCATCGACTTACTACACTGAACAAACATTGTCCAAAAGATCACTTCCCATTGCCATGAATCGACCAAATAATCGATGCAACTGCGGGATGCGAACGTCTTTCTTTCTTGGATGCTTACTATGGATACCACCAGATTAGGATGAAGGAAGAAGATCAGGATAAAACGGTGTTTATCACGCCTTATGGTGTATTCTGCTACACAACAATGCCTTTTGGACTCAAGAACGTCGCAGCAACATATCAGCAGATGATGCAGAAATGTCTAGGAAGCCAGATAGGTACAAACGTGCAAGTATATATCGATGACGTCATAGTTACAACAAGATAAGGATCTGCGCTCATCAAGAACCTCGAAGAAACATTCAAAAATCTCAACAAGTTTAGCATCAAGCAGAACCCGAAGAAATGTTCCTTTGGAATCCCGGCGGGGAAACTCCTCGGATATTTGGTATTAGCCAGAGGAATCGAGGCTAATCCCGAGAAAATACAAGCAATCTTAACAATGAAGAAGCCAACAAATCTGCGTGGCGTACAGCAGCTGGCAGGGCGAGTAGCGGCACTCAGTTGTTTCATTGCAAGGTTAGGTGAAAAAGCGCTGCCATTTTATGCCCTTATGAGGAAATCGGAAAAATTCGAATGGACAGAAGAAGCTCAGCGCACCTTTGAATATCTTAAAAGGACACTTTCGACATCTCCCGTCGTCGTGTCGCCAAAAGAAAAAGAGCCTTTACTACTTTATATTGCGGCAACAAATCGGGTGGTTAGCACAGTCTTGGTCGTGGAGCGACCCGAAGAAGGGAAAACCCATGGTGTGCAAAGGCCAGTCTACTTCCTGAGCGAGGTCTTATCGCCATCCAAACAAAGGTATCCACATTACCAAAAACTATCATATGGGGTATTTAAGACAGCACGGAAACTATGCCATTATTTTTCGGAACATCTGATCTTAGTGATCAATGAAGCACCTCTGTCAAGCATCCTCAACAATCTAGAAGCAACTGGGTGTGTCTCTCTTTGGGGCATTGATATATCCCCTCGAGATATCACGTATGAGAAGCGCAAAGCAATTAAGTCGCAAGTTCTACCAGATTTCATCACAGAGTGGATAGAGTTGCAATGTGCGGGTCCACCAGACCTTTCTAGTGCCTGGACAATGTACTTTGATGGATCAAAAAGAACGGAAGGAGCGGGAGCAGGAGTCATACTAATATCACCCCAAGGCGACAAAATGCGTTATATACTTCAGATGAGCTTTGCAAACGCATCCAATAACGAAGCAGAATACGAGGCCTTGTTGCATGGCATGCAAATGGTTGCGATTGTATGGTGTTATGGTGTTATGGAGAATCCAACGCCGTCAGCAAAAATATGATTGCTTATCGCGATCTGTATGGTGTTTATGGAAGCTCAATTTGATGGGTTCGAAGTATCACATATAGGGAGAGCAAGCAATGAAGAAACCGACATCCTAGCAAACATCGGATCCTTGTGATTACCAATACCACCTAGAGTTTTTGGGAAGAAATAATGGAGCAATCGATCAAAGCAAAAAGAATCTCTGAGGTTGTAGCACCAAAAACAGGGAGAAAGAAACATCCGCAAAAAGACTCGGGGGCTCCATCAGAAACCAAGAGTATAGAAGAGGCCATCGAAGAAGAAGAACAGGAAATTGGAGAGGTCATGCTAATTGAGCCTACCTAGATGCAGTTGTATATAGCATATATGACTAAGGGCGAACTACCCGAAGATGTGATAGAAGCCTGGCGAATCACCCGAAGATCGAAGGCCTTCAGAGTAATCAAAGGAGAGTTGTATAAGAGAAGTATTTCGGGCGTGTTGCAGCATTGTGTATCACCCGAAGAAGGAAAAATCATTCTCAAAGATATACATGAAGGAGTTTGTGGTCACCATGCTAGTAGCCGAGCAATTGCTGCAAAAGCATTCAGGATAGGATTTTACTGGCTCACTGTAGTTCAAGATGCAAAAGATATTGTCAGAACATCTAAAGCATGTCAACGATTCACAACAAAGCCTGGAGCACCCGCTGCTGAGTTGAATCCTATACCTTTGGCTTGGCCTTTTGCTCAGTGGAGACTCGATATGGTGGGAAAACTTCACAAATCATCGCCAGGAGGACACGCCTTTCTGCTAGTAGCAGTCGACAAATTTACTAAATAGATTGACGCAATGCCTGTCACCACCCAAGACAGAACTTTGGCTGTGAATTTTATTAAATCCATAGTATTTTGGTTTGGCGTACCAAACAGCATCATCATAGACAATGGGACCAACTTCACTTCCAATGAGTTCAAGGAGTACTGCCAGGAGATGGGCATCAAAGTAAGCTACGCTTCGGTAGCGCACCCGCAAACAAATGGACAGGTGAAAAAAGCCAATGGACTAGTTACTGCTGGACTTAAGAAAAGACTACTAGCACCGCTTACAGAGCAAAAGGAGCATGGGTTGATGAATTGCCATCTGTGTTATGGAGTTTACGTACAACTCCAAATAATTCAACACAAGAGACACCTTTCTTTTTGGTCCACAGTGTAGAAGCCGTGCTTCCTGTTGAGGTGTCACACGAATCCCTAAGAGTAGCTGCATATGATGAAGAGGAATCAAGAGAAGCACTTGTAGATGATGCGGATGCCCTTGATGAAGCTCGAGATGAAGCCCTACAAAGAGCAACTATGTACCAGCAAAACTTGCGCAGTTACCACAGTAGAAGATTGCGGCCTAGGTCCTTCGCAGTAGGGGACCTAGTTCTTCGCCTCAAGCAAGATGGCCACAAGAAGTTAGAATCACCATGGGAAGGACCATACATCATCACAGAAGTTATTCTCGGAGGAGCATATCGACTACAAGACAAGAAGGCGGGAGTAAATGACTCAAATCCATGGAACGTAGCACATCTACGACGCTTTTACGCATAAGATTACTTACAATATGATAAGAGTTATCGTTCAGCTTCTTAAGCCAGAATATCCAGGTCAACAGCTAGATGCCATCCACCCAAAGAATAATGAATCATCAAATTTTTTGCCTTATGTATAAAGAGATAAGTTTTTCGTGCCTTAAGCTCTTTATTATTGTTCAAAAGATCTATGTTTTCCATCAAGCAAACAACAAGTATGAGCCTATGTCCATATAGAGGCATCCGAACACAGCCTCGGGGGCTACTCCCCTCGGGAGCGCTGACGCGCACCCGATAAAAATACAATTATGTATAAAACAAAATATTTATGATTGAAAGTACCTTTGAGTTTTACATCAATGTATCCTCAAAAAGGTATCCTCAAAAGAAAGATTACTCCCATCGGGAGCCAGTATAAAGCATTAAACTATTTGATAAATCAGCCTAGAAGGGCAACCACCAAAAAAGCCAAAAATCTCGGATCGCGCTCAAACGCGACAAAAATCTGAATGTCATGTTCAGAAAACATGAAGGTAAGACCCCAGGATTCGTCATGTGTGGCTTGGTAATCGCACAAGAATGTGCTCTGCCAGTAAAATATCCGTATCAACGATACGACAAAAAATCCCGACGGACGCGTTGGGTACCTGATAAAATAAAAGTTGGAATTCTGTATTCGATAAGACCTCAGCGGCCCGAACTGAATTACGCTAGTAATAAATTGCGAGTTTAGACCTGGCGACTTGAATTTGATGTAGGACAACCTTGTTTTTTCCCAGGAGAAATAAACTGATTCCCGATCCGTCGAAAGCATTAGACTCGTTGTACCAAATCCCTACAAAGCACAAAAAAATGATACAAATAAAGGAAAAGAAACTTTGAGACTCAACCTAAAACTACGGTCCAAGTAGAGTCTCGGGGGATACTAACATAGGTACGATTACTCGGATGCATATGATTTGCTGCCTTATATTGGGTAAAAGGCTTACGGCCCATGAAGGTTTCAAATGATAGCCCAAGGAAGCAACCGACAAAGGCTTTGATTGTATTAGGAATGAAACCGACATTGTATTGGTATTGTAATTACGCGTGTATGAAACCTATCTGCATATAGCTTAGAGACCCGACCTATTATATATAGGACCGGAGAAGCCTAAGCGAGGGTACAGAAATACGGAGGACAACTTGTAATAGTGCAATTTCCCCAATATTCAGGCGACTTTGACTTCATTGTTTTCCTGATATCCGACAAAATCCCTAGTGTTCTCTTTTTCCACGAAACCCGAAGTCCATCACCATGGGCATTGCCGAGGTTACACCTTGTTAATTGGCGCCATCTGTATTAATTTGGATGAGTTTACAAGGGTGGCGAGCTCGACAGCTAGGCAGTGAGTCGCTTCTAAGGGGTGTATCAGAGTGTATCTCCGTAGAGAGTACCCTAGGGAAGTTTATATAGTGCTACCTCACTAGGGTTTACATGGAAACACTGAACTAGTAAAGGAATCAGCAGGTTTGTGAAGGAAATATGCCCTGAGAGGCAATAATAAAGTTGTTATTATGTATTCCTTGTATATGATAGATGTTTATTTTGCATGCTATAATTGTATTGATAGGAAACGTCAATGCATGTGTGTTTAATGAACAAATGAAAGGTTCCTAGTTATGCCTCTCTTATAGACTAGCTCGTTGATTAACAAGATGATCAAAGTTTCCTGATCATGGACATTGGATGTTGTTAATAACGAGGTCACAACATTTGTGAAATGATGTGATGAACATTCATCCGAAGTATAGCATTACGATCAAAGTAATTATGTTTATATTGCTATAACATCATACGAAGTAATCTTTATCCTTAGACCATGAGATCATGTTCATTGCTGACATCAGAAGAGTAACTTGATAACATCAAACGTCACACCGTAAAAGGGTGACTATAAAGGTGGGTTGAAATACTCTGAAGATGTCATGTTGAGGCTCATGGATCAAGAGTGGAATTTGTCAATCCTGATGACGGATAGATATACTCTGGTCCCTCTCGGTGTTATCACATTAAGTTAGCTTGCAAGCAAGTGATGTGATCACTAGAATGTTATATCACGGGAACAAGAAAAGAGTGCATGTCGGTAACGAGATCAAACTAGGTATTTGCAGACCGATGATCGAATCTCAGACATGTAATATATCATGAGACAAAGGGATTAAATTACTAGCGTTAAAGGTTCTCACGATCATAGAAGTCATCATTGAATGTGCAGGAGTCAGTATGGATCTCCATGTCCCGCTTCTGATTATTGATTTGAGAGGAGTCTCAATCATGTCTGCATTATTCGTGAACCGTAGGGTGACACACTTAAGGGTTGCCAAACACCATTTTGGAGCACATATGTTTCAGACAAAAGAATTGCAAAGTGCTGGAATTATTTTGATGGAAACCGGAATTGTTTCGGGTGAAATTGCAGAAACTGGTTCTGCATGTGATATTGAAATGTTACAAGGGGTTTTATGTGAATGTTTGTTAATTAAATTAATTAACAAAATTCTGAATAAAATAAATAAAAGAGTTTTATTAAATGAAAGTTGCATTAAATTTGGTGGAAATTTAATGCATGTGAGTGGAACTTGTAGGGGTTCCGCGTATGAAAACAATAAAAATTTACTCTACGCCCCTGAACCCCTGAAGCTGCCAAGACCTATATATTAGTAATACAGTAACGGGAGGGGCTTTTCATGAAGTTACCCTTGAAGACCGAAAAGCGTTGTCAACGCTCAGGAGAGCGTGGTTGATGTAGACGAGCCGAAGCCGACCTCAAGGTCGTGATGAAGTCGTTGCGCTCCTTGGCTCCAACGACTTGAGTGCCTCAAGTGCGACACCTCGCGGGGAGTTACACACGTCCGGTGCCTGAAGATGACTCCCGCTTCCCCGATCTAGTAGCAGTTGCGGAAGTAGAGCTCCCGGATCTGAATCCCGTAGCGCAGCAGCTCCATGTGAAGATGTCTCCAGCCTGATCTGACTTGGGACCACGGTCACGCGAGAGAGAGGGGGAGAGAGAAAATATCAACTAGAGGTCCTCCCAAAAGTGAGAAGACCTTTATTGATTATTGGTGTATTTAATTTGGCCAAATACCCCCACTATATATAGGGGGAGGGGAGGTACTACCTCCCTCAAAGTCCCGGGGTGGGACTAAAGGAGAGGAGGGGGAGGGGTGGCACCGCCGGCCACACCAATGGGCCCCGCGCGGGGGGGGCTGGCCCACTAGGGCGCTGGCCACCCCCTTGGCCCCTTCTCCCTCTCTCCTTTCCCCTAATGGGCCCTCTCCCTCCGGAAATTGGCCCATTAAGCCTTTGACCATTTATTTGATTTTTCTCTTTATTAAATAATTATGAATAAATTATTAAATCAATATTTAACATCCATTCACATAGTATTCAACCTCCATGGCTATGGAACACCTTCCACCTCCACTCCGGACATCCTCCGGACTTACCGAAACCCTTCCGGTTTTCTCTCTACTATTCTTCGGTGATTCCACCGATCCTATAAACACTCTCTAAGCGTCATCAAGCCCTTAAGCATGATACCCAAGGTTCGGGAACACTCCAGACATGGTCGGGACACTCCTTCACCAATGATCAATAGAGGGACCTGGATGGTCATGTGACCCCTATGCGTTCCACGAAGATCTTTCGTCGTTTGAACCGGGACAGTCGTGTCTTATTCCCTTTGTCTCTCGATACTTGCATTGCCTGAGATCTGATCAATGACATCACCATGTCATGTTCAATCTTGTTACTGAACAATGCTACTTGACTTGTTCCGACAAGCGATATCCCCGTGATCAAATCACACGCTGCGCAGCTATTGGATATAACCTCTCCGAGTGGGCCCTTAAGTATCTTCCCATCACATGGACGGACAAATACCGCTCTTGACATATATTGCCTCTATGGTTTCCTCCGAATACCTGAACACACCTTTATAACCACTGTATTACCAGATGGTGTTTGATGCTATCTAAGCACTCTCGGGAGACAGTGATTGATATAGCCTCACGGTCTAAGGAATAGTCTACGAGGATCCATTTCTAATCATCATAACTTGAACTTCGTGACATGATCGGGTCACAATGTTTAGGTTGGGTATTGGTTCATCATCTCATTCTCAGAATGAGATGACCTCATTTCCAACTGGCATAAATGCCACATGATCATCTGTTGACCAATGAACAAGTGACTAGAGTTTCACTGGAAACCCCTGGTTGTTTGTATATCACACGTGTATTGATGTTTCCACTCAATACAGTTATAGCATGATATAAAACTTAATCATAAACTATATGAAATATGATAATAATCCTTACTATTATTTGTCTCTAGGACATATTTCCAACAGTCTCCCACTTGCACTAGAGTACAAATAAACTAGCTGCATTTGTTCTCAATCTTTGGCACCATATACCCGGTACCCTGAACATGCTTGCTCATGGAAGAGGTTGAGTCTTGGGTCTGTAATTTATAGTCCCAAATCCTTTGCAACTTACTAATGTCACCTTTATTAACATTAATACTTTATCATCACATGACAGCATCTGTGTATATGCACCGTTGTTATGGCAGCAGAACGAGGCCTGATTCCAGGAGCCTACAGTGACTTTAGATCAACCTCGAGGGCTTTCTCATGGGCACTATGCCCTGGGACACATCATTCTACGTTAAAAGCGAACTAGTCCCGCCATAACATTATACAACACTTTAGATGGTACCCTTATCTATTATTATAAATGTATTCATCGAAACACTAGTGCACTCTGTGCAACTTTCGATGTTTTGTTCACCTCGCTTCCTACTTGACTTTAATCGGTATTTCCAACATATTCCCTTATAACATAACTCTTTATGCTTTAAGATATGTCATCCTTTATGGATTTGGAAAATATATCCACAGTTCTCTACTAGACACTGCGGACAAACTTAGCTCAACGTTCTATGATTTGAACTCGATCACTTTTAAACGTTCCTAATTGGATCACATATTATGTTAAGTTATCATCATGGTTTACTAAGACAGAACCTATGTCTCAACATAGTGGATGACGATCATCCTTTTTTTCTTTTAACCATTGATGTTAAACTTAATGCTATTCCTAATTCGAGTTATCAAGGACCAGTTCCTTAATTAACTTCTATTCTGAAACCCCTTTTAGAATCCTTTAAGGAATACTACATAATATCATAATACACCTATTATCAACTTCCACATCTTATAAATCATTATTTATAAGTATTTGTGCTTTCATTCTTAACATACTTAAGAATTACTCTATAAGCTCCCACTCAAAAATATGTCAATTACATATTGTTTTAGGAAGGCTTTCATAGCTCCCACTCAATTTCATGCAAATTGCATATCCACTCACTGTTTTGAATAACTTCAAAATCCTTTGATCAAATATGAAACTTGGATATTTTACTATGAGATACTAGTACTTTACTAGTTTTAAATCCACTAGACATTTAGCACATTTGAATCAAATTCATTTAAGTTCGTCCAATATTTGACAAATTGTGCTTTTGTCATTCACCCCCTTTTTCACTATGGCTTTGCAGTCATTTGGGAAAATTCAAGTAACCCCTTTTACTTGTGAGATTTAGCAACAGATTGCTTTTTAATCTCAAGTGAATTTTGTTTCTAGGATTTCTCATAATTTAGTTTACCATTATTTCCTTAGTAGTTCGTAGGTATGTCATATTCCAAGGATCATGACAAATGATTCACAAATGTCTCCATACTAGATATGGATTACATTTTGAATCCTACTTCATGTAGTGAAAACACCAGTGGGGAAAACACAATGATCAAAATCATCGATACTTTCCTTATGTGCAGAGAAACTTCAGGAACGTTGTCTGTTGCGCTTCTCAACACTCTGATGCAGGGTTTTGAATCCTCATCGTGTTTTTCACTATCTTCCATTTGCTCCATAATCAAGAAACATCACTAAAAGTGAGCTTTCTCAAGAATGTACCAAAACCCAAGAAATACGAATCTTGCTTTCCTTTTAGTTTTAGCTATGGGTTTCGTATTCAAAGTTTCCAGTGAATACGCTACAAGGACTTATTCGCTATTGTTTTGGTTATTCCGAATAACCCCAAAACTTTCACGAATTCAAATGGTTCACTACATTCTAATTGAGTGCTAACTATTTCTAAACTAATGGTCTCTACAAATACACTACAATGATTTATTTGGTGCCTTCTATTTACCCACTTTGATATCTAATATCACATTGTGATGCTTTGCATTTTTCAAAACGCTTTGCATTGCACAATTACTTTTATGCCATTCTTATAAATTCGAATTTCATTACTATTGATCAAATCATAGGAATTAGATTCTCTTTTATATTTATACCCTTTGTTGATGAAACACTTTGATCAAATCAAATTGTTTCATATTCATGTTTCCTTTGGTAAACTTATATACACATTTAAACAATCATATAATGATAATTCCCATTTTTGTAAAAAAACCCAATACATCGAATATGTATTTACTTTTAACAATTCTTTAAACACTTTGTATTCAAGTAATACATGGTGTTCAAGTTATTTTGCCGAACTTAGGCATGATTTATATGTGATAAGAAATCGAATGACTTTCACATATTATTAGCATAACTTTGAATTGAAACAATGGTTTTCATTCATTAATAAAATATCATTTAAGTTGGGTATTTTTAAACAAGGCATTTTAATATTTTACAAATGTTCATGCATCATCAATTAGTTTCAAACAATAAGGATAATTTACACATAATCAAACAAGATATGAACACGAATAGAAATCATTCATAAAAGTGGAACAACTGTTTGTTACAAACTCATATGAATAACCGTCTCACAAAGTGTGAGACACACTAAAGAAGTTCACAATATCTTGATTACAATAATCATCCTAAAACATAAACTAAATGATAAATGTCGAGGCAGAGTGTCGTCGGCCATCATCATCATGCTCGCCATCAACACACAACGTCACCTCCTCTCCAGCAAGCACCTCTCATGCAGAAGGACCTGTTTTCAGCAAAACAAAACAAGTATCAGATATACTTAACACTCCAAATGTGTTTGCAAGATTATAACATTTATAAAACTGTATATCAAATATATACCTTTGTCATTGATGACCTGAGCGACATCTGGTTCAACCAACACATTCCTGAGATGTGTCACGAACCGGTGGAACTCCATTGTTTCCACGTCGCCCCTCATTACACAAGTTCTGACTTGTGCTTGGTAGCTTGGTGGCAGCGACCGCAGCACAACGCCGTTTGCGAAAGAGGCCGTCTTCCAGCTATCGAGGAAGTATGCAGGCCTCATGTACACATCATGCATGCGCTCCAAGTGGTCGTCCAGTGATGAGTTCTCCTCCATCTTAATGGAGAGGAAGTCTCCCATCAGCTCATGCTCCCATATGCGTACTTGTTCCACGAAATGTGTCCTAAGCTATAGCATCACCGAATGAGGGCCGACATCACCCACGAAAGGCCACAGCTCATCCACCATTCCGAAACGCATGGTAACTGAAATGAAGGAGGCCATCTCACGATGGAGATAGCGATCTTTCCGCTCCTCTGGGGTTTCTAGGTCAGTGGGCTGATCCAAATCCATCCCGTCGAGTATGTAGTCGACCATGTCGTTCTCGCTAAGGAGAACATGGATACGCGCAACCCATATGGAGAAGTTTGATCCATATAATCTAAGCTTCTCTCCTTCTAACCAATCAACCGTCAATACGAAAGGTGCCATCTACATTTATAATTGCAAAAGGAATTTAGAATAAGTTTATAATTAAAAGAGTTAATAATAACTCCACTCAGAAACACCTATCCCCAAAAGGGTTCCTAGTGATAACACGACCCCTATCAGCCACATCTCCCCCGATCATCACGGCCATCAATGTGGGTTCAAGGATGGACGCTAAACGTCGGTCACATCATTCATGCGACCCGTGCTCGATCTTTCGACCATCCGGGTTCCGAGGCCATGTCTGCACACGCTAGGCTCGCCAACTCAACCTTAGTGTATTCGCTGTGCAACATGGCTTACACCCACTGTATGCGAATGTAGATATGTCTAACACCCAGGCCTGTAACCCTGGATCGCCTCATACCGAAGAACTTTCTTGGTGGTGCACACTAAGGGGGAACACAATCGTTGGTAATTTTAACAGGGATCATCTTATTAGGCTACCGTCGAGTATCTAATACTAGCACACAATAAGACATACAAACAATAACATTGAATGTAAATGCCATGTGATATGGTCCTTCACGTCGTGATCTCCATCCGTCGTCACCGGGTTCCGGCGCCATGGTTCCGGTGCCGTAGACACCAGGGTACCGGTGTCTTTCTGGCGTGGTAGTTCGTCACCTCCGTGACTATCTACTACTATGTAACAAAAGGTAACCACTTTACCTTTGCCACAACCATATCACAAAGTAACGCCCCCCTGCAAAACAAAGTTAGACGCCTCTACTTTATCTTTGCATGTTTTACATGGCTGAATGGGCTTTCGCACAAGAACCATTCTTACCTACGAACTTTCAGCACAACGTTGATCAAGTAGTTGTCTCTACTACACCCCTTTCGGGGCCCTCCATTGCAAATGGCATACCAACTAATGCGAGAGAGACAGACACCCCCCTAAGCCACTTTATACTATACAAGCCATATGTCAAGCGTGGACCAGTCTCGCGAATGAACGCGTAAAGTCGGTTGGGGGCCGCTTCATCAAGCATTACTGCGGTATGCACAAGTACACGTGGGAGGGTAACAACTAAAAGATCAACGCCCACACGCTACATCTCGTGTGTTCTACCCGTACTAGCATTAGTACGCATAGATCTAGCTCTGATACCACTGTAGGGGTTCCGCGTATGAAAACAATAAAAATTTACTCTACGCCCCTAAACCCCTGAAGCTGCCAGGATCTATCTATTAGTAATACAGTAATGGGAGGGGCTTTTCACGAACTTACCCTTAAAGACAAAAAAGCGTTGTCAATGCTCAGGAGAGCGTGGTTGATGTAGACGAGCCAAAGCCGGCCTCAAGGTCGTGATGAAGTCCTTGCGCTCCTTGGCTCCAACGACTTGAGTGCCTCAAGTGCGACATCTCACGGGGAGTTACACACGTACGGTGCCTGACGATGACTCCTCTTCCTGATCCAAAGCGATTCTGAAGTAGAGCTCCGGATTGAATCCCTTGGCGTGGCGGTGCTCATGGTGAAGATGTCTCTCGTTCGCGCAGTCTAGACTTGGGACCACGGTCACGTGAGAGAGAAGGGGAGAGAGAAAATATCAACTGGAGGTCCTCCCAAAACTGAGAAGACCTTTATTGATTATTGGTATATTTAATTTGGCCAAATACCCCCACTATATATAGGGGGAGGGGAGGTACTACCTCCCTCAAAGTCCCGGGGTGGGACTAAAGGAGAGGAGGGGGAGGGTGACACCGTCGGCCACCCCCATGGACCCCACACGGGGGGGGGGGGTAGGCCCACTAGGGCGTCGGCCACCCCCTTGGCCCCTTCTCACTCTCTCCTTTCCCCTAATGGGCCTCTCCCTCCGGAAATTGGCCCATTAAGCCTTTGACCATTTATTTGATTTTTCTCTTTATTAAATAATTATGAGTAAATGATTAAATCAATATTTAACATTCATTAACATATTATTCAACCTCCGTGGCTATGGAACACCTTCCACCTCCACTCCGGACATCCTCCGGACTTACCGAAACCCTTCCGGTTTTCTCTCTACTATTCTTCAGTGATTCCACCGATCCTATAAACACTCTCCAAGCGTCATCAAGCCCTTAAGTATGATACCCCATGGTTCGGGAACACTCCAGACATGGTCAGGACACTCCCACACCAATGATCAACAGAGGGACATGGATGGCCATGTGACCCATGTGCGTTCCACGAAGATCTTTCGTCGTTTGAACCGGGACAGTCGTGTCTTATTCCCTTTGTCTCTCGATACTTGCATTGCCCGAGATCTGATCAATGACATCACCATGTTGTGTTCAATCTCGTTACTGAACAATGCTACTTGACTCGTTCCGACAAGCGATATCCCGTTGATCAAATCACATGTTGCGTAGCTGTTGGATATAACCTCTCCGAGTGGGCCCTTGAGTATCTTCCCGTCACATGGACGGACAAATACCGCTCTTGACATATATTGCCTCTACGGTTTCCTCTGAATACCTAAACACACCTTTATAACCACTTCATTACCAGATGGCATTTGATGCTATCTAAGCACTCTCAGGAGACAGTGATTGATATAGCCTCACGGTCTAAGGAATAGTCTATGAGGATCCATTTCTAATCATTGTAACTTGAACTTCGTGACATGATCGGGTCACGATGTTTAGGTTGGGTATTGGTTCATCATCTCATTCTTAGAATGAGATGACCTCATTTCCAACTGGCATAAATGCCACATGATCAGGAAACATGATCATCTGTTGACCAATGAACCAGTGACTAGACTTTCACTGGGAACCCCTGGTTGTTTGTATATCACACGTGTATTGATGTTTCCACTCAATACAGTTATAGCATGATATAAAACTTAATCATAAACTATATGAAATATGATAATAGTCCTTACTACTATTTGTCTCTAGGGCATATTTCCAACAGAACTTTGGGTGGGGGCCAAATTGATGTGAGTGGAGCTTCCACCACATGAATGAGGAAGAGGTGGGGGCACCCCCCATGGGCGCCGGCCATGGTAGGGGAGGAGCCCCCCTCTCCTATAAAAGGCCCCCTCTCCTCCCTCACAAAGCACACCTCCTCGTGAAGGATCTCTCTCCCCCTCTAGATATATTCCCCCATTGTCTCGGATTAGCGAGATACATGTTCCCGATGGCATTGCGTCTGGAAGGAGTTCCTGTTTCCACTGATTCACTGGAGCGAGGAGGTGGAGGTTCTTCGGTGGCCTGAACGTGTGTGCGAGGACGGATGCGCTGCTGATTTGCGGTGCTAGGACTTCCACACGATCTTGAGATCGACAAGCGTACGACTACATAATCCACGAGTTCCAACTCGTTAACAAAACTCTGTTGTCTTCGAGGGTAAGTTCTGTATGGATGTATATCCACCTGTTGCTTGTATCTAGTAGATAGATCTTGGCGTATAGTTCTCATCGTAGGAAATTTTTTGTTTTCTATGCTGCGAAACCAACCGTGGTATCAGAGCATCATATATGCGTAGGTGCTTTGCACGGGTAGTACACATATGTTTATATGTGGGCGATGATGATCATGTTATTGCTTCTTTCATGTATTTTGGATATTGGTGGCATAGTGGGATGAAGCGGCCCAGACCAACCTTACATGTCATCGCACATGAGACCGGTTCCACGACTGACATGCAACTAGTTTTACATAAGTGGCTGGCGGGTGTTTGTCTCTCCTACTATAGTCAATATCTGATTTACAACGAGTTTCTAATAACTTGGTTATCCTTGTTGTGGTTCCATGTTCGTAGGTAAGACCGGTTCTATCTCCGAAAGCCCTAAGCCACGTAAAACTTGCAATGGATAAATTAGAGGCGTCTAGTTTAGATCGGTGTTGGGCTAGTGTCTTGATATGGTATTGTTGTAAGTAGATGTATGGTAGATACTCTTACAACACACTTAACGTGTAAGTTCCATGGACCTTGGCCTTACACACAAAGGAATGATAAAGATCATAGCACGATGCATATGATAGAGATCAAATGCATGGACCATATCATCCCACTTTACACATTAGATGTTCGCATCTTATATTGCTAGTTTGGTGCTTTTAGTAGCATTGTATGATGATCCCTCATTTAAATATCAATATAAAATGTGGGCTTCCTTAAGTATGCACCGTTCTATGGATCGTGTTTCGAGACATCACATGATGATCGGGTGTACTCGACTCTACGCTTTCATACAACGGGTGTAAGACAGTTTTACACACGCGAATACTAAGGTTCTTACTTGGCGAGCCTATCATGTACAGACATGGCCTCGGAACACGGACCGAAAGGTTAAGCATGATTCATATAGTTGATATGATGCACATATAGATGCTCGCCTTTGAAGCTACACCAACTCACGTGATGATCGGACTTGGTGTAGTGGATTTTGTTCATGTAATCACCAAAAGGACATGAGGGATGTCGTTTTTGAGTGGGAATTCATTAGTAATTTGGATTAGTTGAACTCAATCTATCATAAACTTAATCTAAATAAACTTTACAAATTCTGTTGTAGATGGCACCACCTGCTTTTAATTTCAATGTGTTCATGCAGAAAGAGAAACTTGTTGCGAATGGTAGCAACTTCACCAACTGGGCTATGAATTTGAGGATTCTCCTTACTGCTGCACAAAAGCAATATGTGCTAGAGGCGTTGCTAGGCCCCCCACCAGCTCCTGATGCCCCTTACAAGGAAAAGAATGTTTATATAACTCGTCAGGAGGACCACAACTAAGTTCATTGCGGCATACTGTATGGGATAGAGCCAGAACTACGAAAATGTTTCGAAAATGGCAATGCTTTTGATACCATGGGAGAATTGAAAATGATTTTCGATACCCATGCTGCTGTAGAGAGTTATAATGCTTCTGAAATGTTCTTTAGCTACATGATGGAGGAGAACTGCTCTGTTAGTGAGCATGTACTCAAAATGTCTGGGTACACCGATAAGCTTGTGTCCTTGGGAATATCGATTCCCATTGACCTAGGCATACATCATGTTCTCCAATCTCTGCCACCTAGCTACAAGAGCTTCGTGATGAAATATAACATGCAGGGCATGAAGAAGTCTCTTCCCGAGCTTCTGTCAATGCTTAAAACTGCAGAAGTGGAGATTAGAAAAGAACATCAAATGTTGATGATCAATAAGACCACCGGTTTCAAGAAAGACAAGAAAGGCAAGCATAAGGGAAAGAAGGGCGGCAAATCTGTTGCCACACCTGAGAAGAAATTCCGAGCTAGCCCTAAGTCTGATACCGAGTGCTACTATTGCAAGGGGACTGACCATTGGAAGCGCAAATGCCCCAAGTATTTGGCGGACAAGAAGGCCGGCAAGGCAAACAAAGGTATATGTGATATACATGTTATTGATGTGTACTTGACTAGTACTCGTAGTAGCACCTGGGTATTTGATACGGGATCGGTTGCTAATATATGTAACTCGATTCAAGGGCTGCGGAACAAGCGACAGCTAGCAAGGGATGAGGTCACGATGCGGGTGGGCAATGGATCAAGAGTTGATGTGATCTCCGTCGGAATGCTGCCTCTCCATATGCCGCCGGATTAGTGATAAATCTAAATAATTGTTATTTGGTGCCTGCACTGAGCATGAACATTGTATCCGGATCATGTTTGATGCGAAGTGGTTATTCCTTTAAATATGAAAACAATGGTTGTTCGATTTACATGAATGATATCTTTTATGGTCATGCACCTGTGATGAATGGTTTATTTCTGTTCAATATCGATAGTAGTATTATGCATATTCATAATGTTGATGCTAAAAGGATTAAACTTGATAATGGTATATTTGCATATATATGGCACTACCGTCTAGGTCATATTGGCATTAAACGCATGAAGAAACTCCATTCTGATGGACTTTTGGAATCACTTGATTTTGAATCATTTGATACATGTGAGCCATGCCTTATGGGCAAGATGACTGGGACACCGTTTTCCGGTTCAATGGAACGGGCGACAGATTTATTGGAAATCATACATACTGATGTGTGTGGACCAATGAGTGTGTCGGCGCGAGGTGGATATCGTTATTCTGTTACTTTCACGGATGATTTGAGTAGATACGGGTATATCTATTTGATGAAACATAAGTCTAAAACCTTTGAAAAGTTCAAGGAATTTCATAATGAAGTGGAAAATCATCATAACAAAAAGATCAAATTTCTGCGGCCCGACCGTGGAGGAGAGTATCTTAGTTACGAGTTTAGCACACATATGAAAGACTGGAATAGTTTCACAACTCACGCCTGCCGGAACACCACAACGTAATGGTGTGTCAGAACATCGTAATCGTACTTTATTGGATATGGTTTGATCTATGATGTCTCCGGTGACTTATCGTCATTTTGGGGTTATGCACTGGAAACCGATGCATTCACTTTAAATCGGGCACCATCTAAATCTGTTGAAACGACACCATATGAATTATGGTTTGGAAACAAACCTAAGCTATCATTTCTTAAAGTTTGGGATGCGATGTTTATGTGAAGAAACTTCAGCCGCATAAACTCAAACCCAAAGCGGAAAAATGTGTCTTCATAGGATACCCTAAAGAAACGATTGGGTATACCTTCTATCACAGATCCGAGGGCAAGGTTTTTGTTGCCAAGAATGGATCCTTTCTTGAGAAGGAGTTTCTCGTGAAAGGTGTGAGTAGTCAGAAGGTAGAACTCGAAGAGGTTATTGAACCTTCCCTTCATGAAATGGTGAGTAGCGCAGCACCGAAAATTGTTTCGGAGTTGACTTCGACTGATGAAGAGAGAGCTAATGATAATGATCATAAAACTTCGAAAGAGGACACTACCGAACCTCGCAGGTCAAGCAGGACACGTGCAGCTCCTGAACTGTACGACAATCCTGTTATGAATTTCATGATTGATGAAATAGATGACCCTGCGACGTATGAAGAAACGATGATGAGCCCTAATTCCAACAAATGGCTAGAAGCCATGAAATCCGAGATGGAATCCATGTATAAAAACCAGGTTTGGACCTTAGTGGACTTACCTCACGATCGAAAGGCTGTTGAGAATAAATGGATTTTCAAAAGAAAAACTGGTGTGGATGGTAATGTGACCATCTATAAAGCTTGACTTGTCGCAAAGGGGTTTTAACAAATTCAAGGAGTTGACTATGATGAGACATTCTCTCCCATAGAGATGCTAAAGTCGGTTAGGATTATGTTAGCAATTGCTGCATATTTCGATTATGAAATATGGCAGATGGATGTCAAAACTCTGTTCCTCAATGGTAATATTGAAGAAGAGTTGTATATGATACAACCTAAGGGTTTTGTCGATCCTAAGGATGCTGATAAGGTATGCAAGCTTCAGCGATCCATCTATGGACTGAAGCAAGCATCCCGGAGATGGAATCTCCGCTTTGATGAGGTGATCAAAGAGTTTAGATTTGTCCAAACTTATGGAGAGGCTTGTATTTACAAGAAAGTGAGTGGGAGCAATGTGGCATTTTTGATATTATATGTGGATGATATATTATTGATTGGAAATGATATAGATCTTTTAAACAGTGTTAAAAGTTATCTAAATAGCAAATTTTTGACGAAGGACCTTGGTGAAGCTTCATATATATTAGGCATTAAAATCTATAGAGATAGATCAAGGCGCCTAATTGGGCCATCGCAAAGTACATACCTTGATAATATATTAAAGAAGTTTAATATGGACGGAAGTAAGAAGGGGTTCTTACCTATGTTGCAAGGCAAGACATTGAGTAAGACTCAAAGTCCGGCTACGGCGGAAGAAAGAGAGATTATGGATAAGATCCCCTATGCCTTAGCCATAGGCTTTATAATGTACGCCATGCTATGTACAAGACCGGATGTGGCACATGCTATTAGTTTGACTAGTAGGTACCAATCTGATCCAGGTTCGGAACCCTGGATAGCGGTCAATAATATCCTTAAGTACTTAAGAAGAACTAAGGATATGTTTCTTGTATACGGAGGTGAAGAAGAGCTAGTCGCTAAGTGTTATGTCGATGCTAGCTTTGACACTGATCCGGATGACTCTAAGTCTCAATCCGGCTATGTATTTCTCTTGAACGGAGCAGCAGTTAGTTGGCGGAGTTCCAAACAACCTGTGGTCGCTGGATCAACGATGGAGGTGATACGTCCAAAACGTATCTACTTTCCCGAACACTTTTGCTATTGTTTCTCCTCTGAACTTGTGTGATTTGGATGCAACTAACACGAACTGACGCTGTTTTCAGCAGAATTGCATTGGTGTTTAGTTTTATTGCAGAAAATCAACTATCAGGAAAAATCCCGGAAAATATGCAAAAAATTCTATTTCACCAGAAGACTCCCGGAGCCAGAATACGAGACGGAGGGGGCTGGGCCCAGGCCACACCACCTGGCCGTGCGGGCTAGGCATGGCCGCGCCCAGGGGGTGGTCTGGCCGCCCCAGACACCCCCTCGGTCTCCCTCTTCGCCTATAAGATGCCTTCTAACCTAAAAACTCAGGGGGGGTTCGACGTTTTTCCAGAAGGAGTTCCACTCCGCCGCCACCACCATATTCCACGAAACAGCACCAGAAACTCCATTCTGGCACCCTGCCGGGACGGGGAATTGGAGGAGATCATCGCCATCATCATCACCATCGCTTCTCCATCGACCATCCATGTTTCCCCCATCTATGAGTGAGTAATCCCTCGATGTAGGCTATGGGTATGGTAGGGATTGGATTAGATCGTTCATGTAATGGCATCAGATTGTTAAGGCATGGTGCCTAGTATCTATTATTAGTGCTTTTTGACTTTGTTACGACTTGTTATGCTTAATGCTTGTCACTAGGGCCTAAGTGCCATGATTTCAGATCTGAACATGTTATTGATTCATTATGATAGTATTCTTTATGGTCTTACCTGCAAGTTGTATACACACATTGTTGTCCGGAACCAATGGCCCCGAAGTGACAGAAATTGAGATAACCGGAGGGAATGGCTTTGATGTGAGGATCACATGTGTTCACGGAGTGTTAATGCTTTGCTCCGGTGCTCTATTAAAAGGAGCACCTTAATTGCCAGTAGTTCCCTTGAGGCCCCGCAAGCGGGCTGGCAGGACAAAAGATGTTGTGCAAGTTCTCATTGTGAGCACGTATGACTATATATGGGACACATGCCTAGGATTATCTAGTACTTGGATGCTTTATCTTATTTATCTGCAATTGCCCTATGTCCTGATTGCTATATGAATTGTCCTGTCCATGCAACACCCGTCCATCCATCCCTATGCCTACCTTTTCGAATCCTCTTGTTTCTCGCCATTGTTCTTGTTGTCTTTACTTTACTACTCTTGTTACTTCACTACTCCTACTACAAAACTGACTCTTGATAAACTGCTGTGAGCAAGATTGTTTCCAGGTGCAGCTGAATTGACAACTCAGTTGTTAAGGCTTATAAATATTCTTTGGCTCCCCTTGTGTCGAATCAATAAATTGGGTTTCACTTCCCTCGAAAATACTGCGATACACCCCCCTATACTTGTGGGTCATCAAGACTATTTTCTGGCACCGTTGCCGAGGAGCATAGCTTTATTTATTAAATTCACTTGGATTCCTTATTGTTCGCTGCTATCCATCCATCATGGGTAAGTCTCGTGATGGCAAGGTTCCAATTTTACCATCCACTACAAGAAGAGGTACGGTTCTGAACACCTCTATTGCTCTTGATTCACCATCTGTTATGAGTAAGCTCGTTACACCACCACATACACATGCTACACACGCTGCTACTACTGCTGAATCTGAAACTTCTGATACTTATGATGCTGCTTCTACTGTGCTTGATAAGAGTGGTTCATTAGGTCCTTTCCTAGATGCTACGATTGCTAGAACTATAGCTAGAAATATTGTAACTCCTAATGAAGACACTACTACACCTGTTAGTTCACCTGAGTCTAGTGAGAGTTATGATATTGAAGATGGTTATGTTGAGATAACCGATGAATTTATTAAAGAATGTAAAAACACCCATGATAGGAGTGCTGCTAAGAGTCTCCTTGAGAGGCGTACTATTAGGCCCAAATTGTCTCCTATTGCTAAGTTTGCTGCTTCTCCCATAAACATTAAAGATAAAGATTATGATTTCTCTCTCGATCTATCTTACATAGCTATTGTTGAGAAAGAACCTTTTTGTGGGACTAAGAATGAAAGTGCGGTAGCACATATGACTGAGCTTTCTACCATGAGTGGCTTGTTTTCTGATGATATTAAGATGCATACTTACTTTGTTGCTAAGATTTTTCCCTTTTCATTAAAAGGAGAAGCTAAAACTTGGTTTAGTAATTTACCTCCTGGATCTATTGATAGCCCTGATTGCTTGATTAGTACTTTCCTGGAGAAATATTTTCCTCCTAGTGCTAGACATGCTATTTTGCAGGAACTTTTTGATTTTAAATAGGGAGAGAAAGAGATATTACCTAAATCATGGGCAAGGTTTTGTGCTTTGATTCATGCACAGGCTGGAAGTCCATTACCTAAGAATGAGCTTCTTGATATATTTTATAATGGACTAACTGAAGAATCTAGGACATACCTAGATAGTTGTGCTTATTGTGTTTTCAGGAATAGGACTCCAAAGGAAGCTGAGGAATTAATGGCTAAAATAAGCAAGAATTATGAAGACTGGACTCCTCCTGAACCAGCTATACCTGAAATAATTATACCTGAACCAACTATTCATGTGCCTATTCCAACATCAAAGAAGAGGGGAGTTATTGAATTAAATGATGAAGTGATGAAGGAAGCTAATAAATGTCTTAAGGAGAAGGGAATTAAAGTTGCAGATGTCAAGAATTTTACCTCCTATAGAAGAATTATGTAAGCCAATTCCCCATGCATCCACTATTCATGTACACTCTCTCCAACACTTTGATGAAGGTGATATCCCTTACTCTAAACCTCCTGATCAATGCTTAGAAGAATTCAATATTTTTATTGTTAAGCAAGATAATTTTAATAAAAGGGTGCAAAATCATCTAATGGAAAACACTAGAGCTATTGTTGAGTTAAAAGATATTGTGGAAAGAACCTCTAATGATGTTAAAATGATTGTTAAACACTTTCAAATGGTTCAAACCCAAATAGATCAACTCATTAAAGTGCAAAAAGACTTGCTAGTTAACGCTGCTAAAGAAAAACATGCTTATGAAATTAGAACTAGAAGTGGTGCTGCTACCCAGGATCCTCTATATCCTAAGGGGCATCCCAAAAGAATTGAGCAGGATTCTCAACAATCTGAAAATAGTGGTCCTACTCGTAAGAAAAGGAAAAAACATAAAACTATTGTGGAACCCTCTAAACCCGCTAAAGATCCTAATAGTATATCTATTTCTGATGCTGAAACTGAAAGTGGTAATGAAGAAAATGATGTTCCTAATGAAGAAAAAGTTGAAGAAGAACCTGAAAAACACACTAAGAATACTAAATACACTAACGAAGATTTTATTGCTAAGAAACATGGTAGTGAAAGAGAGCCTTGGGTCCAAAAACCTGTGCCTTTCCCTGATAAGAAACACAATTCAAAGGAAGATGAACACTATAATAAGTTTTGTGAGTGGATGAAACCTTTATTCCTTCAAATTCCTTTGACTGATGCTATTAAATTGCCTCCTTATTCAAAGTATATGAAGGATATTTCTCGAATAAAAGGAAGGTCCCTAATGAAAAAATTTCTACTTTGCTTGCTAATTATTCCTTTAATGGTAAGGTTCCAAAGAAACTTGGAGACCCAGGGATTCCAACTATCCCTTGCTCTATTAAGAATGGTTATGTTAGAACTGCTTTGTGTGATTTGGGAGCTGGAGTTAGTGTTATGCCGTTCTCTCTACAAGAGACTTCAACTTGAAAAACTAATACCAACTGGTATATCTTTGCAAATGGCTGATAAATCTACCACTATTCCTGTTGGTATATGTGAGGATGTACCTGTCCAAGTGGCTCATAATTGCTTGATATTAACTGATTTTGTTGTGCTTGAAATGCCTGAAGATGACAATATGTCTATTATTTTTGGGAGACCTTTTCTTAATACTGCAGGAGCTCTTATTAATTGTAATCAACGAAAGGTGACCTTCAATGTTAATGACAAGGAACATACTGTCTATTTCCCCAAGAAGATTGATAGGACTTATGGTTTTAATTCAATTGAACATGTTGAGGGCATTCAAGTTGGAGAAATATATTGTCCCATACCAAGAGAAAATTTTGAAACTATTATGATTGGGACCATTGCTATCAAGATTGAGGTAACATAATCATTTGTGGAATACAAAGTTTTGTCTCATATGAAATTGTTTTGGTAACAAGACCTGATCAACCTTGTTAACAAAAGGATTTCATTGGACAAAACAATGTTTCCACCATGGTTATCTCCGCTTACTTCTATTCCATCCATTTTAGTTTTTTTTGTTTTAGTTTAGTTTTCTTTGTTGTTAGTTGCTTGCATGTTAGAGTGTCTTAGAACTTCTGTAGTTCTAGCCTTGTTTTGTCATTGGATCATTTAAAAAAAAATCTTTGTCTGTCAGAAAATCATTCATTTATACCTGAAAATTACCCAAAAATAAAGTGTCTCGAAAAATTCTAGAAAATTCATATTAAATTTTTACATGAAAAAAGGGGCAGAGGAGTGCATGGAAGGTACCAGGGGGGCCCACCAGGCAGGCACACCACCTGGTGGCGCGGCCAGCCCTAGGGCGCGCCTGCCTATGGTGTGGGCCACCCCTGGCCCTCCACTCACTCTCTCACTTGCCACTTTCTTCTCTCTCCTGAGAAAACACCAGTCCATTGCTCAAAATCGCGTTCTTGCTGTGCTTGCCCTCGATTTTTCGATCTCCTTGCTCAGCCCATCTTTGCTGCTGAAATTTGGAGCATTTGTTCTCCGGTATGTGACTCCTCCGCTTGTCCAAGTAGATTTGTGTTTAGTGGATTATATCTTGAGTATTTTGCTACTGTAGGTGACAGTTTATGAGAGCTTGTAAGCTTGTTTGATGCTTAGAGATATAGTTTTGATGCATGTTTAGGCCTCCTACAAGTCCCTATGAGTAGTGCCCTTCATTATATTCACTTTGCAATCACTTGTTTAATAGGTGTTTAAATTTCAGAATATCAAGCATGAACAACCATACCTTTGGAGAGATATTTGAGAGGGATGCACCTAGGAGGTCAAGGCCCTCAAGATCAGCCTCCCAGTTTAGGCCATCATACAATGAAGATCTCATTACAACTCGTATTGGTAATGAAGGGGATGATGGGGATGCTCACCCATCTACTTTTCCTTGTTTTACTTTCTTACAAGCTGTAGGGATTCTTGATGATTTCTTGCTACTTATTTAGAGGGTTGGTTTGACCTCATATATGCAAGATGAGAGTGAGCAATACGCTATGCTCACCAAAACTTTTGTTGAGAGCTTCGTGTTTACTAACATGCCCTATCAGTCAACTGTCTCTTTCAAAATTTATAATATGCCCTTCATCATGTCATTGGAAAGATTTTGCAGTGTTATAGGTGTAAGCATGACAGGGACCATGAAGAAGATTCAAGGGCGACCCGCTGATTTGCTGGAACTTTACCGAGGGGTGACCAATGATGATGACCGTGTGGCTCAGCGCGGAAAGATAAGAAACATCCAACTCCCTGCACTTAGATACTTTGCATATTATCTTGCTACTAGCGTTCTTGGTAGGGAGAATACGAGTAATATCTCCAACTATCATTTATCCTTCCTTGCTGCTGCGCTTAACAATGACACTCGGTACAACCTTGGCTCGCTTATTGCTTGCCGCCTAGCTAGGGGGCCTATCTATGGGGGCATCATTGCCTCACGTATGGTCAATGCATTAGGGCTTTCAGTGGACCCCAATGATACTATATTGGCACCACAAAGGCTTGACCTTGTTGCTATGAAAACTCGTCACTTTGTCACTTCTGATTCTGATTTGGACAATCTAGTATATAGGATGTTGTTTACTGACAGGGATGAGAGGGAGATCCCTTTGCCGCAGTCTACCTTATTTAGTGTTCACAGGAGACCGTGGTTACGCTCCAAGTAGGAGGTGTACGAGCAGCTCCGCTTGCTGGGTTTCCATAGGCAGCACTAGGAGGATGTGCCCTCCTACGATTACTCTGTGCACTACGGAGGGACGTACTCGAGCTCGCACCAGGATGAGGGTACCTCCTCGTCGTACCACGGTGACACTTCATCCTGGCCAGCTTGGGATTGATACCCACTTAGGCCAAAAGCCTAAGCTTGGGGGGAGGTACGCCGACATCGCACTCATCTCCATATCATTTTGCGTCGGTACTTTGTATATTCATGTTTTGTTCTCTTTTTAGTTTTCGTTCTTTCTTTGCTTTTGCTTTCTAAAACACAAAAAGACCAAAAATATTTCTGTTGTTTCTCTTTGGTTTGCTTCTTTTTCTTTTTGCCTTGGTTTTTTTCCCTTTTTGCTTTGTTTGAACTATTCGAAAAACCCAAAAAGATTTTGCTTTGCTTGTTCTTCCTTTTTTTTGGTTCTTGCTTTAAAAATCGAAAACACCAAAAATATTTGTTTTTCTTCTTTGGTTTTGTGAGTTTTGTTGCAGGGTCCAGCAGTCCTCAGTGGGATTTGGTTTCATATTATTATTCAAGCCACACAAGTGAAGGGCAATAATGAGGATTAATGACAACTTGAGGTGTGGTAAGAGGCTGGTAACGAACTCTATTTGTTTTCATTTTTGTACATATACTCATCATTGTGGGCATGCTTAGCCTATTCGTGTAGGGTGTATGTTATCTTTGGATGCTTAGTAGTTCTTGCTTTCATATGATGAGTCCCAGCTTGCTAATAGTTTGTAGCATGTCATATGAATGTTTGCTTCAATTACTCTATTCATAACTTGGTATGACATTGTGGTATCCTCCTCTGAATGTTTCATTTGAATTAACTTGGCACATGCTCACGCATGCATATGACTGAAATAATCAGTTAAGCCTCGATGAATTATTTTGCCTTGAGGGTCTTGAATCACTTTCATGCCATGATTAGTCATGTTTTGTTGCAAGCATGATTATGACAGCTATTGCTCTCTCGTTTGTCGCTCCCTTACTATTGTTAGCCTTCACTTTCACTGAGTATGTTTTACTCATGTTTCCAACTCCCTAAAACCAAATATTTTCAAAGTGTCCACCATACCTACCTATTAGCATCATTTGCTATTTCCGTGCATATTCAATATGCCTTGTTTTCTTCCAAATAAAATGTTTGCTTGTTATGAGAAAGTTAGTTAGTAAAGCTCTCACGAACTTTATGGCACACTTTATTTCCTGCACTTAATAAACCTGAACCATTGTGATTGTCCATGAAAGTTATATGCTTTCAAATTATAGGCTGGGAATTAGCAGAACCGTGCTGTCACGAGGAACGCTTTCAACACCTATAAATATATACCCAGTTGATACCATGCTCTTTTGTTTGCGGATGTCGTTGGTGTGAAATAAAAGGGGAGCTTGTAAGTCCATGGAGTTATGTATGTGTGTTAGACAAATGCCTAGGCCGCCGGTCTAATCCATGCCGTCATGGTGGAAACCTGCAGCATAACCGTAATAAGTATCTATGAAGCGTTCTTCTTATGAAAAAAAGAGATAGCTATTGAGAAAAAGAAAAGAAAAAAAGAGAGATTTGAGAAAAGAGGAAAGAGAAAAAAAAAGCACCATTTTCCCATGGTAAATAAGAAGATTGCTGAGATACTCATTGTCTGCTTGCCTTGTCATTTTGATATGGGGATTCTTCTGTATCATCGGGCAAGGGGTACCCCATTGGCGGTTCTCTATGATACGCACGTATTTACAATGACAAGAACTTACTAGTAACTAAAGTTGAGTAGCATGAGGAGCGACCCTCGTACTCAAGGGACATGGGATTTCCAGTTTATAGTCTGTCAAGCATATAACTCAGATTGGACCTCACTTTCACCTTAACCATATTAAAGATGCCTATGATAGGGGCAATGAGAGCTCAAATCTAATGAGTACCATACTTTCAGCATTTGGAAGCCTTTCAAACTATTCAAAACCTTTCTCATTTCCTTGTTGAGTCTCCACATATTCTATGAGCACCTTCTTGAGAGCATAGTTGTCATTCTTAGTATAATGTGCTTGTCTCAAAACTTGATTATTTGTGTTATGACTTTGATGCTTGTATCTTTGATATCTTTACTTCTAGTCTTCACCTGAACTTCAGAGGTGCCTTGGCATTCATAATCAAAGGCAAGCGATATACCACTCTATCATACCTTGTTATGAGCATTGTAATGTTGCTTATGTTTATGTTGCATACTACTTATTATTTTTGAGTTGGAATCTCTTCATATCTTGCAATGCCTATTAAGTAAACTTAGTTGCATACTCTTTATTATGAATTGTCTAAGTAGTTGATCACATGCTAAGAATATATACATCATATGAAGCAAATGCGTTCGTGAAAGTTTCTTTTATCACACTCAGTTTTCAACTGAATTGCTTGAGGACAAGAAATAAGCTAAGCTTGGGGGAGTTGATACGTCCAAAACGTATCTACATTCTCGAACACTTTTGCTATTGTTTCTCCTCTGAACTTGTGTGATTTGGATGCAACTAACATGGATATTACTGTTTTCAGAATTGCCTTAGTGTTTAGTTTTGTGCAGAAAATCAACTATCGGGAAAATTCGGAAAATATGCCAAAATTCTATTTCACGAGAAGACTCCGGAGCAGAATCTGAGGCGGAGGCTGGGCCAGGCCACCCCACCGGCATGAGCTAGGCTGGCGCCGAGGTGGTGGCCGCACTGCACACCCCTCGGTCTCCCTCTTCACCTATAAGATGCCTTCTGACCTAAAAACTCAAGGGGGTTTGACGTTTTTCCAGAAGGAGTTCCGCTCCGCCGCCACCAGATTCCACGAAATAGCACCAGAATCTCCGTTTTGGCACCCTGCCGGGACAGGGAATTGGAGGAGATCATCGCCATCATCATCACCATCGCTTCTCCATCGACCATCCATGTTTCCCCATCTATGAGTGAGTAATCCCCCGCTATAGGCTATGGGGATGGTAGGGATTGGATGAGATCGTTCATGTAATGGCATTAGACTGTTAGGGCATGGTGCCTAGTATCTATTATTAGTGTTTTTTGACTTTGTTGTCACTTGTTATGCTTAATGCTAGTCACTAGGGCCCGAGTGCCATGATTTCAGATCTGAACATGTTATTGATTCATTATGATAGTATTGTTTATGGTCTTACCTGCAAGTTGTATACACACGTTGTTGTCCGGAACCAATGTCCCCGAAGTGACAAAAATCGGGATAACCGGAGGGAATGCCTTTGATGTGAGGATCACATGTGTTCATGGAGTGTTAATGCTTTGCTCCGGTGCTCTATTAAAAGGAGCACCTTAATTGCCAGTAGTTCCCTTGAGGCCCCGCTGCAAATGGGTTGGCAGGACAAAAGATGTTGTGCAAGTTCTCATTGCGAGCACGTATGACTATATAGGGGACACATGCCTAGAATTATCTAGTACTTGGATGCTTTATCTTATTTATCTGCAATTGCCCTATGTTCTGATTGCTATATGAATTGTCTTGTCCATGCAACGCCCGTCCATCCATCCCTATGCCTACCGCACTCAAATCCTACTGTTTACTGCTATTCTTACTACTGTCTTTACTTTACTACTACTGTAACTGAAGGAAATATGTCCTGAGAGGCAACAATAAAGTTATTATTATGTATTCCTTGTATATGATAGATGTTTATTTTGCATGCTATAATTGTATTGATAGGAAATGTCAATACATGTGTGTTTAATAAACAAAAAGGGTTCCTAGTTATGCCTCTCTTTAAGACTAGCTCGTTGATTAACAAGATTATCAAGGTTTCCTGATCATAGACATTGGATGTTGTTAATAACAAGGTCACAGCATTTGTGAAATGATGTGATGAACATTCATCTGAAGTATAGAATTACGATCAAGTCATTATGTTTACATTGCTATAACATCATACGAAGTAATCTTTATCCTTAGACCATGAGATCATGTTAATTGCTAACACCGGAAGAGTATCTTGATAACATCAAACGTCACACCGTAACAGGGTGATTATAAAGGTGGGTTCAGTGCTACGAAGGTGTTATGTTGAGGCTCATGGATCAAGAGTGGAATTTGTCAATCCCGATGACGGATAGATATACTCTGGGCCCTCTCGGTGGTATCACATTAAGATAGCTTGCAAGCAAGTGATGTGATCACTAGAATGTTATATCACGGGAACGAGAAAAGAGTGCATGTCGGTAACGAGATCAAACTAGGTATTTGGATACCGAGGATCAAATCTCGGACATGTATTATATCATGAGACAAAGGGATTAAGTTACTAGCGTTAAAGGTTCTCACGATCACAGAAGTCATCGTTGAATGTGAAGGAGTCAGTATGGATCTCCAGGTCCCGCTTCTGATTATTGATCTGAGAGGAGTCTCAATCATGTCTGCATTATTCGCGAACCGTAGGGTGACACACTTAAGGGTTACCAGACACCATTTAGGAGCACATATGTTTCAGACAAAAGGTTTGCAAAGCGCAGGAAATGTTTCGATAGAAACAAGAATTGTTTCAATAGAAACCGGAATTGTTTCGGGTTAAATTGCAGAAAGTGGTTCTGCATGTGATATTGAAATGTTGCAAGGGGTTTTATGTGAATGTTTGTTAATTAAAGTAATTAACAAAATTCTGAATAAAATAAATAAAAGAGTTTTATTAAATTGAGAGTTGCATTTAATTTAGTGGAAATTAAATACATGTGAGTGGGATTTTGGGTGGAGGCCATCTTTATGTGAGTGGAGGTTCACCACATGAATGAAGGAGGGGAGGAGTCCCCCCTCATGCGCCGGTTATGGGAGGGGAGGGGTCTGCCTTCCTCCTATATAAAGCCCCCCTCTCCCCTCTCACAAACTACACCTCCTCGTGAAGGATCTCTCTCCCCCTCTAGATATTCGCCCATGGTCTCGGATTAGCGAGATACATGTTCCTGGTGGACTTGCGTCTGGAAGGAGTTGCTGCTTCCGCTGATTCGCTGGAGCGAGGAGGTGGAGGTTGTCCGGTGGCTTGAACGTGTGTGCGAGGACGGATGCGCTGCTGATTTGCGGCGCTCGGACTTCCACATGATCTTGAGATCGGCAAGTGTACGACTACATCAACCACGAGTTCCTACTCGTTAAAAAAACTCGTTGTCTTCGAGGGTAAGTTCTCCATGGATGTATGTCCACCCGTTGCTCTGTATCTAGTAGATAGATCTTGGCGTATAGTTCTCATCGTAGGAATTTTTTTGTTTTCTATGCTGCGGACCCAACAGTGGTATCAGAGCCTGATCTATGCGTAGGTGCTTTGCACGGGTAGTACACATTATATGTGGGCGATGATGATCATGGTATTGCATCTTCTATGTATTTTGGATATTGGTGGCATAGTGGGATGAAGCGGCCCGGACCAACCTTACATGTCATCGTACATGAGACCAGTTCCACGACTGACATGCAACTAGTTTTGCATAAGTGGCTAGCGGGTGTATATCTCTCCTACTATAGTCAATATCTGATTTACAACGAGTTGCTAATAACTTGGTTATCCTCGTTGTGGTTCATGTTCGTAGGTAAGACCGGTTCTATCTCCAAAAGCCCTAAGCCAGGTAAAACTTGCAATTGATAAATTAGAGGCGTCTAGTTTAGATCGTTGTTGGGCTAGTGTCTTGATATGGTATTGTTGTAAGTAGATGTATGATAGATGCTCTTACAACACACTTAACGTGTAAGTTCTATAGACCTTGGCCTTACACACAAAGGAATGATAGAGATCATACCACGATGCAAATGATAGAGATCAAATGCATGAACCATATCATCTCACTTTACACATTAGATGTTAGCATCTTATATTGCTAGTTTGGCGCTTTTGGTAGCATTGTAAGATGATCCCTCATTTAGATATCAAGATAAAATGTGTTCTTCCTTCAGTATGCACTGTTCTATGGATCGTGTTTCGAGACATCACGTGATGATCGAGTGTACTCGACTCCGCGCTTTCATACAACGGGTGTAAGACTGTTTTACACACGTGGAATACTAAGGTTCTTACTTGACGAGCCTAGCATGTACAGACATGGCCTCGGAACATAGACCGAAAGTTTAAGCATGAGTCATATAGTTGATATGATGCCCATATTGATGCTCGCCTTTGAAGCTACACCGACTCACGTGATGATCGGACTTGGTGTAGTGGATTTGGTTCATGTAATCACCAAAAGGGACACGAGGGATGTCGTTTTTGAGTGGGATTTCATTAGTAATTTGGATTAGTTGAACTCAATCTATCATAAACTTAGTCTAAATAAACTTTACAAATTTGTTGTAGATGGCACCACCTGCTTTTAATTTCAATGTGTTCATGGAGAAAGAGAAGCTTGCTGCGAATGGTAGCAACTTCACCAACTGGGCTATGAATTTGAGGATTCTCCTCACTACTGCACAAAAGCAATATTTTCTAGAGGCGCCGCTAGGCCCCCCACCAGCTCCTGATGCCCTTGACGAGGAAAAGAATGTCTATATAAGTCGTCAGGAGGACCACAACTTAGTTCATTGTGGCATACTATATGGGCTAGAGCCAGAACTTCGAAAGCGTTTCGAAAATGGCAATGCCTTTGATACCATGGGAGAATTGAAAATGATTTTCGATACCCATGTTGCCGTAGAGAGTTATAATGCTTCTGAAAAGTTCTTTAGTTGTATGATGGAAGAGAACAACTCCGTTAGTGAGCACGTACTCAAAATGTCTGGGTACACCGATAAGCTTGTGTCCTTGGGAATAACGATTCCCATTAACTTAGGCATACATCGTGTTCTCCAATCTCTGCCACCTAGCTACAAGAGCTTCGTGATGAACTATAATATGCAGGGCATGAAGAAGTCTCTTCCCGAGCTTCTGTCAATGCTTAAGACTGTAGAAGTGGAGATTAGGAAAGAACATCAAGTGTTGATGATCAATAAGACCACCGGTTTCAAGAAGGACAAGAAAGGCAAGCAGAAGGGAAAGAAGGGCGGCAAATCTATTGCCGCACCTGAAAAGAAACCCCGAGCTGGCCCTAAGTCTGATACCAAGTGCTAGTATTGCAAGGGGACTGGCCATTGGAAGCGCAATTGCCCCAAGTATTTGGCGGACAAGAAGGCCGGCAAGGAAAACAAAGGTATATGTGATATACATGTTATTGATGTGTACTTGACTAGTACTCGCAGTAGCACCTGGGTATTTGATACGGGATCGGTTGCTAATATATGTAACTCGATTCAGGGGCTGCGGAACAAGCGATAGCTAGCAAGGGATGACGTCACGATGCGGGTCGGCAATGGATCAAGAGTTGATGTGATCGCCGTCGGAATGCTACCTCTCCATATGCCGTCGAGATTAGTGATAAATCTAAATAATTGTTATTTTGTGCCTACACTGAGCATGAACATTGTATCCGGATCGTGTTCGATGCGAAGTGGTTATTCCTTTAAATCTGAAAACAATGGTTGTTCGATTTATATGGATAATATCTTTTATGGTCATGCACCTGTGTTGAATGGTTTATTTCTATTGGATCTCGATAGTAGTATTATGCATATTCATTGTGTTAATGCTAACAGGGTTAAACTTGATGATGATATATCTACATATATGTGGCACTGTCGTCTAGGTCATAATGGCGTTAAACACATGAAGAAACTCCATTCTGATGGACTTTTGGAATCACTTGATTTTGAATCATTTGATACATGTGAGCCATGCCTTATAGGCAAGATGACTAGAACGCCGTTTTTTGGTTCAATGGAACAGGCGACAGATTTATTGGAAATCATACATACTGATGTGTGTGGACCAATGACTGTGTCGGTGCGAGGTGGATATCGTTATTTTGTTACTTGCACAGATGATTTGAGTAGATATGGGTATATCTATTTGATGAAACATAAGTCTAAAACTTTTGAAAAGTTCAAGGAATTTCAGAATGAAGTGGAAAATCATCGTAATAGAGAGATCAAATCTCTAAGGTCCGACCATGGAGGAGAGTATCTTAGTTACGAGTTTAGCACACATATGAAAAATTGTGGAATAGTTTCACAACTTACGCCTGCCGGAACACCACAACGTAATGGTGTGTCAGAACATCGTAATCGTACTTTATTGGATATGGTTCGATCTATGATGTCTCTGACTGACTTGCCACTGTCATTTTGGGGTTATGCACTGGAAACCGCCGCATTCACTTTAAATCGGGCACCATCTAAATCCGTTGAAACGACACCGTATGAATTATGGTTTGGAGACAAACCTAAGCTGTCATTTCTTAAAGTTTGGGGATGCGATGTTTATGTGAAGAAACTTCAGCCAGATAAACTCGAACCCAAAGCGGAAAATGCGTCTTCATGGGATACCCTAAGGAAACGATTGGGTATACCTTCTATCACAGATCTGAGGGCAAGGTTTTTGTTGCCAAGAATGGATCCTTTCTTGAGAAGGAGTTTCTCGCAAAAGGTGTGAGTAGTTGGAAGGTAGAACTCGAAGAGGTTATTGAACCTTCTCTTCATGAAATGGCGAGTAACACAGCTCCGGAAGTTGTTTCGGGGTTGAATTCACCTAATGAAGAGAGAGCTAATGATATTGATCATGAAACTCCGAAAGAGGACACTACCGAACCTAGCGGGTCAAGCAGGACACATGCAGCTCCTGAACTGTACGGCAATCCTGTTATGAATTTCATGGTTGATGAAATAGATGACCCTGCGACGTATGAAGAAGCGATGATGAGCCCGGATTCCAACAAATGGCTAGAAGCCATGAAATCCGAGATGGAATCCATGTACGAAAACCAGGTTTGGACCTTGGTGGACTTACCTCACGATCGAAAGGCCGTTGAGAATAAATGGATTTTCAAAAGAAAAACGGATGTTGATGGTAATGTGACCATCTATAAGGCTCGACTTGTCGCAAAGGGGTTTCGAAAAATTCAAGGAGTTGACTACGATGAGACATTCTCTCCCGTAGCGATGCTAAAGTCGGTTAGGATTATGTTAGCAATTGCTGCATATTTCGATTATGAAATATGGCAGATGGATGTCAAAACTGCGTTCCTCAATGGTAATATTGAAGAAGAGTTGTATATGATACAACCTAAGGGTTTTGTCGATCCTAAGGATGCTGATAAGGTATACAAACTTCAGCGATCCATCTATGGAATGAAGCAAGCATCCCGGAGTTGGAATCTCCGCTTTGATGAGGTGATCAAAGAGTTTGGATTTGCCCAAAATTATGGAGAGGCTTGTATTTACAAGAAAGTGAGTGGGAGCAATGTGGCATTTCTGATATTATATGTGGATGACATATTATTGATTGGAAATGATATAGATCTTTTAAACAGTGTTAAAATTTATCTAAACAGCAAATTTTCGATGAAAGACCTTGGTGAAGCTTCATATATATTAGGCATTAAAATCTATAGAGATAGATCAAGACACCTAATTGGGCTATCACAGAGTACATACCTTGATAAGATATTAAAGAAGTTTAATATGGACGGAAGTAAGAAGGGGTTCTTACCTATGTTGCAAGGCAAGACATTGAGTAAGACTCATAGTCCGGCTACGGCGGAAGAAAGAGAGATAATGGATAAGATCCCCTATGCCTCAGTCATAGGCTCTATAATGTACGCCATGCTATGTATAAGACCGGATGTGGCACATGCTATTAGTTTGACTAGTAGGTACCAATCTGATCCAGGTTCGGAACACTGGATAGCGGTCAAGAATATCCTTAAGTACTTGAGAAGAACTAAGGATATGTTTCTTGTATACGGAGGTGAAGAAGAGCTAGTCGCTAAGTGTTATGTCGATGCTAGCTTTGACACCAATCCAGATGACTCTAAGTCTCAATCCGGATACGCATTTTCCTTGAACGGAGCAGCAGTTAGTTGGAGGAGTTCCAAACAACCTGTGGTTGCTAGATCAACGATGGAGGCGGAATATGTTGCTGCTTTAGAAGCGGCGCAGGAAGCGGTTTGGATGAAGGAGTTCATAACAGAACTAGGTATGGTTCCTAGTGCATTGGACCCAATGGTGATCTATTGTGACAACAATGGATCCATAGCCAACGCCAAGGAACCAAGGTCTCACAAGAATTCCAAGCATATTAAGCGTCGGTTTCACTCCATCTGCGAGCAAGTCAAGGATGGAGATATAAAGATTTGTAAAGTGCACACGGACCTGAATGTAGCAGATCCTTTGACTAAAGTTCTCCCTAGGGCAAAACATGATCAACACCAAAACTCCATGGGTGTTAGATTTATCACTATGTAAACTAGATTATTGTCTCTAGTGCAAGTGGGAGACTGAAGGAAATATGCCCTGAGAGGCAATAATAAAGTTGTATTCCTTGTATATGATAGATGTTTATTTTGCATGCTATAATTGTATTGATAGGAAACGTCAATACATGTGTGTTTAATAAACAAAAAGGGTTCCTAGTTATGCCTCTCTTTAAGACTAGTTCGTTGATTAACAAGATTATCAAGGTTCCCTCATCATAGACATTGGATGTTGTTAATAACGAGGTCACAGCATTTGTGAAATGATGTGATGAACATTCATCTGAAGTATAGAATTACGATCAAGTCATTATGTTTACATTGCTATAACATCATACGAAGTAATCTTTATCCTTAGACCATGAGATCATGTTAATTGCTAACACCGGAAGAGTATCTTGATAACATCAAACGTCACACCGTAACAGGGTGATTATAAAGGTGGGTTCAGTGCTACGAAGGTGTTATGTTGAGGCTCATGGATCAAGAGTGGAATTTGTCAATCCCGATGACGGATAGATATACTCTGGGCCCTCTCGGTGGTATCACATTAAGATAGCTTGCAAGCAAGTGATGTGATCACTAGAATGTTATATCACGGGAACGAGAAAAGAGTGCATGTCGGTAACGAGATCAAACTAGGTATTTGGATACCGAGGATCAAATCTCGGACATGTATTATATCATGAGACAAAGGGATTAAGTTACTAGCGTTAAAGGTTCTCACGATCATAGAAGTCATCGTTGAATGTGAAGGAGTCAGTATGGATCTCCAGGTCCCGCTTCTGATTATTGATCTGAGAGGAGTCTCAATCATGTCTGCATTATTCATGAACCGTAGGGTGACACACTTAAGGGTTACGGACACCATTTAGGAGCACATATGTTTCGCATAAAAGGTTTGCAAAGCGCAGGAAATGTTTCGATAGAAACAAGAATTGTTTCAATAGAAACCGGAATTGTTTCGGGTTAAATTGCAGAAAGTGGTTCTGCATGTGATATTGAAATGTTGCAAGGGGTTTTATGTGAATGTTTGTTAATTAAAGTAATTAACAAAATTCTGAATAAAATAAATAAAAGAGTTTTATTAAATTGAGAGTTGCATTTAATTTAGTGGAAATTAAATACATGTGAGTGGGATTTTGGGTGGAGGCCATCTTTATGTGAGTGGAGGTTCACCACATGAATGAAGGAGGGGAGGAGTCCCCCCTCATGCGCTGGTTATGGGAGGGGAGGGGTCTGCCTTCCTCCTATATAAAGCCCCCCTCTCCCCTCTCACAAACTACACCTCCTCGTGAAGGATCTCTCTCCCCCTCTAGATATTCGCCCATGGTCTCGGATTAGCGAGATACATGTTCCTGGTGGACTTGCGTCTGGAAGGAGTTGCTGCTTCCGCTGATTCGCTGGAGCGAGGAGGTGGAGGTTGTCCGGTGGCTTGAACATGTGTGCGAGGACGGATGCGCTGCTGATTTGCGGCGCTCAGACTTCCACACGATCTTGAGATCGGCAAGCGTACGACTACATCAACCACGAGTTCCTACTCGTTAACAAAACTCGTTTTCTTCGAGGGTAAGTTCTCCATGGATGTATGTCCACCCGTTGCTCTGTATCTAGTAGATAGATCTTGGCGTATAGTTCTCATCGTAGGAAATTTTTTGTTTTCTATGCTGCGGACCCAACAGTTACTTCACTACTCCTACTACAAAACTGTTGCTACTGATAAACTGTTGTGAGCAAGATTGTTTCTAGGTGCAGCTTAATTGACAACTCGGTTGTTAAGGCTTATAAATATTCTTTGGCTCCCCTTATGTCAAATCAATAAATTGGGTTTCACTTCCCTCAAAAATACTGCGATACACCCCCTATACTTGTGGGTCATCAGGAGGCAGAATATGTTGCTGCTTCAGAAGCGGTGCAGGAAGCGGTTTGGATGAAGGAGTTCATAGCGGAATTAGGTGTGGTTCCTAGTGCATTGGACCCAATGGTGATCTGTTGTGACAACAATGGAGCCATAGCCAACGCCAAGGAACCAAGGTCACACAAGAATTCCAAGCATATTAAGCGCCGGTTTCACTCCATCCGCGAGCATGTCAAGGATGGAGATATAAAGATTTGTAAAGTACACACGGACCTAAATGTAGCAGATCCATTGACTAAAGTTCTCCCTAGGGAAAAACATGATCAACACCAGAACTCCATGGGTGTTAGATTTATCACTATGTGAACTAGATTATTGTCTCCAAAGGCAACTGGAGATCAAGAAAATATGCCCTGAGAGGCAATAATAAAGTTGTTATTATGTATTCCTTGTATATGATAGATGTTTATTTTGCATGCTATAATTGTATTGATAGGAAACATCAATACATGTGTGTTTAATAAACAAATAAAAGGTTCATAGTTATGCCTCTCTTATAGACTAGCTCGTTGATTGACAAGATGATCAAAGTTTCCTGATCATGGACATTGGATGTTGTTAATAACAAGGTCACAACATTTGTGAAATGATGTGATGAACATTCCTCCGAACTATAGCATTACGATCAAAGTCATTATGTTTATATTGCTATAACATCATACGAAGTAATCTTTATCCTTAGACCATGAGATCATGTTAATTGCTGACATCGGAAGAGTAACTTGATAACGTCAAATGTCACACCGTAAAAGGGTGACTATAAAGGTGGGTTCAGATACTCCGAAGATGTCATGTTGAGGCTCATGGATCAAGAGTGGAATTTTTCAATCCCGATGACGGATAGATATACTCTGGACCCTCTCGGTGATATCACATTAAGATAGCTTACAAGCAAGTGATGTGATCACTAGAATGTTATATCACGGGAACGAGAAAAGAGTGCATGTCGGTAGCGAGATCAAACTAGGTATTTGGATACCGATGATCGAATCTCGGATATGTAATATATCATGAGACAAAGGGATTAAATTATTAGCGTTAAAGGTTCTCACGATCACAGAAGTCATCATTAAATGTGCAGGAGTTAGTATGGATCTCTAGGTCCCGCTTCTGATTATTGATTTGAGAGGAGTCTCATTCATGTATGCATTATTCACGAACCATAGGGTGAAACACTTAAGGGTTGCCAAACACCATTTTGGAGCACATATGTTTTAGACAAAAGAATTGCAAAGCGCTAGAATTATTTTGATGGAAACTGGAATTGTTTCGGGTGAAATTGCAGAAACTAGTTCTGCATGTGATATTGAAATGTTACAAGGGGTTTTATGTGAATGTTTGTTAATTAAAGTAATTAACAAAATTCTGAATAAAATAAATAAAAGAGTTTTATTAAATGTGAGTTGCATTAAATTTGGTGGAAATTTAATGCATGTGAGTAGAACTTTGGGTGGAGGCTAAATTGATGTGAGTGGAGCTTCCACCACATGAATGGGGAAGAGGTGGGGCACCCCCCATGGGTGCCGGCCATGGTAGGGGAGGAGCCCCCCCTCTCCTCCCTCACAAAGCACACCTCCTCGTGAAGAATCTCTCTCCCCCTCTAGATATGTTCCCCCATGGTCTCGGATTAGCGAGATACATGTTCACGGTGGCATTGTGTTTGGAAGGAGTTGCTGCTTTCGCTGATTCGCTGGAGCGAGGAGGTGGAGGTTGTTCGGTGGTCTGAACATGTGTGCGAGCTCGGATGCGCTGCTGATTTGCGGCGCTAGGACTTCCACACGATCTTGAGATCGGCAAGCGTACAACTACTTCATCCACGAGTTCCAACTCGTTAACAAAACTATGTTGTCTTCGAGGGTAAGTTCTCTATGGATGTATATCCACCTGTTGCTTGTATCTAGTAGATAGATCTTGGCGTATAGTTCTCATCATAGGAAATTTTTGTTTTCTATGCTACGAACCCAACAGTTTGACCTAATCCAACTAGGCCTAGCTATGCTTCTAGGCCTTCTATTTCTAGTTGTTGTGCCTCGTAGTCATAGGTTTTCTAGTCGTCGTGCCAGCGAGCCTACTCGCCTTGGGCCTAGCTAATCGAATGCACCTTGGCATATCCCCATCAGTAGTCCCCAAGTGTGTGAGGGATTCGGTGGTGGATTCAAGCTTGGCAGTGAGAGTAGGCGAGCTAGGTGGAAGCCCAGTCAAATCAGTGGAAAACTCCCATAATGAAGAGGAAAGGGCATATGACCTTGCTAGTCGAAGTCACAAGCTAGCTAGAGTACGTAGTTCAATCATACTAGGCGAGTCAGAGTTTCTCGTGAGTCATCGCGTCCAGGCAAATGACATAGGTGTGAGTGGCCAATTTGGCAGAAGGTGGACCCCCAACCGTGGTCAAACTAGCCATTGGGTGAATCCCAACGGTAACTTGCGAAAATACCGTGTAGTAACAGCTAATTCCCATATTCTTTGGAAGCGCCACTATTTAAGGGTGAGTGAAGGTGTGACTTATAGATTTCACTCTGCATTCCCTCACTCACTCTTCTCCCCGCGCCGCCAATTGACCTTGATCTCCGCACCAGTTGCTCTCCTCCTAGATGTTCACCAAAAATGTCTGGGGTAAATCTCATTAAATAGAGAAGTTACTGCTCTCTTGTTTGAGTGTGTCGGGATCCTTGTAAAGGGGAATTTTCAAGTTCCCCAGACGGGCGAGGTCGAGCCGTAGCCACGGCCGGGAGATTTCATCTTGTTCCCGAGCCACCTTGAGCGAGGGCTCAGGTTCCTAACCTCCATATTTTTCCAGCGGTTCAACACCTATTGCCGCATCAAGCCCTCCAATTTGGGTCTGCATAGTATTGAGTAGCTTGCGATCTTCATCGTATTTTGTGAGAGCTACCTCGGCTTCCCGCCATATTTCCCATTGTGACTGAAGTTGTTCTACGGCCAGATCAGCCGTGAACGAAAGAATGGCCTCATTTTGGCGGCCGATGACATCACATTTCAGCTCAAGGACAACGCCAAGTTCTTCAAGATCTTGCTGTCGAAAAAGGCGGTCAGCGAGTGGAAGAAATCTTGCTTTTACGTGAAGGAATCCATCCCGACTGGTGAGGTGGTGATGCTGATGTACACTGCCGAGCGGAGATCCCCACAGCAGTTGTCAGTGAAGAAGTTGTTGAAAGGCCAAGTCACGGTCGTCGTGGAGATGCGCGCCCGCGTGACGGAGCTAGAGGAGGAAGGTTTGTTGATGATTAATCTTTAAAAGTGCTAGCTCGGCCGGTGACTTGTTCCACTTTCCACATGCATGCACTAGTATGTTTCAGTACACCAAGCAAAGCGACCCCACGAGGTCGTCGCTGGCAACGACGTCCCACGGAGGATTATACCGTGGCCCTAAAAAAATGACAGACACCAAAATCACCGAATTATCGGTGGGTTTGCATCCATATAGACCAGGGACAACCGGCCCCAACTGTAAGTATTCCCGTTTCCAATCTCCTTTTCCTTTATTAAAATGATCACGTCGTTGACTTGCGCGATTCATTTTACTGTGCAGACATTCCAGATCGTGGAGCACTGGTTGCCTCCACTCGACGAGGAGGTGCGGGAGGAAGTCCTGATAGAAGGAAAGGAGGTCCCCTCGGACGACGAGGATGAAGAAGAGACCGATTCTAAGAAGGAGCCACCTTCCATGGCTTGGAAGACGCGTGGGAAGAAGCGCCGCAAACAGAGGGCCAGCCACATCCTCCGGGATGAGGAATATAACAGCGACCTAGAGGTCCTTGGGGAGCAGAGCTCCAAGCATGTCACAAACCCCTCGCAGGTGGCGGTGAAGCAGGAGATGGTGTCGAAGTCGAGGCGACATGCGACTCTGATGGAGATAGGCCTCTCGCATCGACTCGGCCCCGAATTAGAGAAACCCACACATATTACTACGAGGTTGAGAAAAATCCTGGTCACCAAGTGAGTGATGGATTTGTTTACTTGTTTCGTTGTTGTACACTTCTTCTCGGATTTTCTGATTCATCCTTGCCTATATTTTTCAAGGGTCAGCCGAAGAAGGCAAAGTGCGCCGTCGTGGCCAAGATCAAAGAGAGCCGCATCAAAGACGAAGAAGCTTCCAAGAAGAGTAAGGGCGAGTCGATGGAGGCGCCTGGCACCGATGCCAAGAAGTGGAAGGTTGATCCTGCCCAGGCAAGCAAGGCGGCAACCAAAGAGGCAGCGGCAGACGCAACCGCGCATGAAAAGGTCGCCATGCAGGCCGTTGTGAGTGTGGAGACCACTGCTGTGAATTTTCTACCATTTCTTGCCAAGGATTTGTCTGTGGTCACGCAATCGCAATCACCAACGGTCGTGGAAGTTCTTGATGGTGACGTCGGGCTAATGGGGCATGTATCCGGTGGAGTTATGTATTTGCTACCATCAGTTGGAACAATCAAGCTACACTGTTTGCTCGGCCAGGCTCTCCAGGTATGTATAATGTCTAGTCCTCGAGGGTTGGTTTGCCAAGTTGTGGAAATTCGAGACTTGTAAAAAGTTCGATTCCTCCAGTCCCTAAGGATCAGGTCACCAAGTAGTGGTGATTCGAGACTTGTAGAGGTTCAGACACGCTGACATTTGATTTTTGTTGTTACAGGGCGACGCGGCGATATATCAGGCAGAGGTGGAGTAAATCCAACACCAGCTGCAAGTGTTCACGCAGGCCAATCGGCTATTGAAGGCAGCCGCTGGTCAGTATATCTTCCATGTTGTTTGTTTGTTTTTCTCCGCCGATTCGGTAGAGGTGTAATCCTCGTGTATTTGCATACAATCATGCTGCTGCAATCGCCAAGGCCCGGGAGGGCTATGTGCCTGCCGCAGAGCTGGAAGCTGTGAAGTCTGTGGCGACCTCGTGGGAGGATAAGGCAAAGGCTGCAGTGGCGGATGCGGAGAAAGACCACAGAGCTTTGGAGTCCGTGATCATGAACCAGGAGAACCAATGCGCTAGAGAAGTTCGTCATCGACAACAGCCGTCGAATCCTTGGTAAGTGTTACAACATGGAAATTTTCCATTTGGGCGAGTCGAGTCCCCAAGCGGGTCGAGTCCCCGAGTGTGTGTGCTCACAATCCTCGGATTTTCTAGCTCAGAAGGATCAGAAGGTGTTGAAGCTAGGAGCAGCCGACTGCGTGAATGCAGTGCTGGTGGCAGCCACGGCCTCGGTGTTGAGTGTTTGTGCGATTTTGCAGGACATCATCCCCACCGAGGTGATCTCGTCAGAGTTCCACAATGTGGCGGAGTACCTTGACCAGGTTTCCGCTGTTGTTGACTAGATGTAGTGCTTTGTGTTTCGTCGTGCGTCGACCGCGGCGCTGAGCCTAGGGCTAGCACACTTCCCCGAGGACTTTGAGCTAGACAATCTGACAAGCGACTTTCCCTCCACTACTAGGGAGGTAGCCATTGCCAATGTTCTGAAGCTGAATGAGCGGGCGGCTCCCTTCACCGAGCGTGCCTTGGCGATGAGCGACCTTCTGCCCTATCATGCGACTCAAGCTGCTCCTGGGGATGATGTCCCGGATCACCGGGACCTGCTGGCAGAACGCCATTTCCAAGTGGCACGTGCGAAGTTGCTATCCACTTACCCCGTCAATTGGTGGGAACCCTTTGCACGAGTCAGGGGTGGAGGCGAGTCGACCTCCTCCTAGGCGGCTGAGTGAATTGTCAGTTGTAAGTTTAGCCTACGAATTGTGCAAGCCTTGGTGTGGCCAGAACTTTATGTTAAGTTGTAATTATTTTGTGAATTTTGAATCTCACTTCAGGTGATTTGTTGATTGTGTATCGTAGCTATTTTATAGCTTCACAGAGTTAGTCTCTTAGTGACTCCAGGGATAACTCTCAATTGGCATTTTCACCAATGCGACTAGGATCGTTTAGCAAGTCCCCGAGCATGTTACTTAGTCATTCGAGTCGTGCATCCAAAGTTGGCGAGGACTTAGTGCATTGTTATAGTTAGCAAGTCCCTCGTCTTGGCTCGTGAGACCAGTCGTTTGGCAACTCTAGAGATGGCTCTCGGTCTTACTTTTTTCTAGATGGGACGAGGCTCGGATCGCGAGTCTCCGTCTACAGTACTTGGCCGTGCGAGTCACGTCATCTGAGGTTGAGGAGTACATGGTGCTGTGAGAAGCACGACCATTTTGTCTTAGCTTGTAGAGCTAGTCGAGCAAGGTGACAACAATGGTGGCTATCGATTAGCGTTTTTCGTGGATAGCCTAAGACCCGAGTCACCTTAGTGCCCTTGGGTCGCACTACTTGGCCATAACGAGTCACACTTCCAAAGGTTGACAATGGCGAGTAGCTTTTGGTTGAAAGCGAGTGTGTTTGTGCACAAAGTATGGAAAATTTGACACGAGTATGGAGAGAAATTTCACTTTAGTCATTATCAGCACAAGGACTTAGAAGTTTTTGTTCTAAGTGTAGAACTTGCGGAGGAGGTTAACATTCCATGGCCGCTTGATGTCAAGCTTTGTCGTCGTCGTGTAATTTAACTAGGTAGTAGGCATCTTTGCCCAGAACTTTGCCAATCAAGAATGGTCCCTCCCATGAAGGGGAGAGTTTGTGCATGCCCTTCCTATCCTGGATCAGGAGCAGGACGAGGTCACCCTCCTGGAAGGTGCGTGTGTGGACTCAGCGGCTGTGGTAGCGGTGGAGAGCTTCTGGTAGATGGTCGTGTGCGAGCAAGCCAGGTCACAGGCTTCATTGGCCAGGTCGACCCCATTTTGACACGTGACTTTGTTTTCTTCTTCCATGTAATGGATGACTCATGTCGAGTCGTGTTCCAGGTTATTCGGAATGACTGCTTTATCACCATACACCATAAATAAGGGGGTGAATCTAGTCGACCTATTGATGGAGGTGCGGATGCCCCAGAGAACTGAGGGGATCTCTTCGACCCATAAACCTGATGTTCGCTCGAGGGGTACCTACAGTCATGGCTTGAGGCCGTGGAGCATGCTCTGGTTGGCATGCTCGGCTTGGAAATTCGACTCGGGATGGGCAACTAAGGTAAGGTCGAGTCAAATCCCATGTTCTTGACGGAATTCTACCATGGCATCCTTGGAAAAATTGGTGTCGTTGTCGGTGATGATGCTGTGTGGGCAGCCGTACCAGTAGATGAGCTCATGGAGGAACTTTGTGGTGGTCTTCCCATTGCACTTCTTGATAGGTTTTGCCTTGACCCACTTAGTGAACTTGTCGACAACAACTAGGAGGTTGGTGAAGTCGGATGCCTTGATGGGTTTTGCCTCATCCCACCATGTTGATTCCCCATACGGCGAATGGCCAAGTGATGGGTATTGTCTTCAATGCCGATCGAGGGAGGTGTGTCTGGTTGGCGTATTTCTAGCACCTGACATAGCGTTGGATGATGTTGACTATGTTGGCGTGGGTGGTGAGCTAGTAGAAGCTAATAGTCAGCAGCTTTGGGATTAATGATCGGGCCTTGGGTACTCGATCTTGGGCACGTTATCCTCGCGACTCTAGGTGATGGAGCGCTCGGACCAGTTGAGCCAGCATGGGATGTCGACTTGTGCCACCACATTGATGGCAAATGCGTAGGTGATCACCTTATTCTCGCATCTTGTGCCTATGTTGGTGAAGGTGTGAAGCGAGTTGGCGGCATTGCCGAACGTGTCAGGGGTGTCATTGCATCTTGGCTGTTCAGGGTTTTGGCTCGCTCTAGCATGCCTTGCTTTCTCAATCTCTTTGAGAGAGTGGCAGTCAGTGGTGGTGTGTGTGGCGGGGCGCCCCTCTTTGCTGTGATAAACACAGGGCTCATTGAGTAGTGCCGCGTGATCGAATTTCAGCCTCACGGTGTTGTTGTTGCGGTAGTCACCACCATCGCGGTGACTGCTCTTGGGGTCGCGCTGGCTATTGCTAGCGTTGGCGACGAAGTCGAAGCCGCCATCACCGCGGCGCTTGCCGCCAGTGTGGCAGGTGTTATGGTAGCAGAGGTCTCGGTGCCTGCCATCATGGTGCACGGGTCGGCGTCTCCCACCTGACTCGTCGTCGGAGTCTTGGTTGGGGTCTTCTTCCACAGCGCTTGGCGATGTCGATGAGGTAGGTGATTGTGTCAAGTGACCTATACAGCATTTTAATTTTGTCAACGATAGTCTCGTACCTACAGGCATGTTTTAAGAAGGGGATCACCGTGTCGGGGTGGATGCTAGAAGCGCGCATCCACATGTCATGCCAGCGTTGGACCCAGTGACAAGTTGACTTGTTGGGACCCTGGACTCATCGCTCTAGGTCCTTAATGGTGGTGGCACACGTGTAGCAGCCTTCGAAGTGCTTGATGAAGGCATCGTGCATCTCCTCCCACGAGTCGATGTTGTTCGCGGGGAGGGTGTTGATCCACTAGCGAGTGGAGCCTTCCATCCTTAGTGGGAGGTAGCACGCGGCGAGTAGGTCAGTGTGGCCGACGATCCCTATTCCATGAGGTACGCGTCGATGCACACCGCTAGATCGAACGTGGGCTCGTACTTCTCGATCTCCTTGGGCCCCTTGAAGTTTGAGGGGTACATTTTTCCCCGGACCATTGGCCCAAAGGATTGTGGGCCGACTTGGCTAAGGGAGCCTCTGGGCTCTTAGTCACGATCGTTATGGTTGTTGAGGGTGTGATGGAGGTCATGGGCTGGCGAGGTCGCCATGCCTGGTTGCTGATGATGTGGCTATGTGCGTTGATCGGCTGGCCATTGGTGGCAACCATGTTGTGATCCGGACACGGCTCGTTGCTAGATAGTGCGGGATTCGCGGCATGCGGTTGTAGCTAGCGCGGTTTAGGAGGTGGTAAGTTGTGCAGGTTGGCAACTGTGACCTCCCTAGGGCGGTTGGTGGAGGCTACCCTACTACCAAAGGAGCAAGAGTACACTCGCATGCGCGAGTCGCAGCCTGCGTTATGTTGCTCCACTGCTTTGGCGAGTAGGGCTTAAGCATAGCGGATTTTGAGTGCGCCTTCGCCGGTAGGGTTGAGACTGATGACTATGTCTTGACTCGCGATCAAATTGTCCATCAGAGTTGAGTAGACCGGGAGTCCATTAGAGTCAAACTCATGAGGTGAGATCATGATCCTCGTCTGCTCTAGAGGAGGCGAGCAGCGGGTTGGTGGTGGAGCTCTGGGTGCAGTCGCCCTAGCGACTAGGAATCTGCTACCTAGCATCGAGTTGAGGCAGAGCTCGAGCTCGGCCGTGCATACGGGGTCGCGCTTGTTGTTGAAGTTCAGCGCGCGGCCTTGGGTGCTGGCGTTGAGGTACCACGAGATGCAGTGTTGATGGTAGCATGATAGCTCCTATGTGGTTGTTTGTTCGAGGCGGAACTTCTCGTGTTCAGCGAGTTCCTTGTTCTTTGCCACCTCCAATGCCTTCAATGTTCCTCGATCTCCTCCACCGTGGCTGTCGCCGGGAGCGGTGTGGTGAAGTGATCCTCTGGACCGTTGTCATTCGCCATGAAGATAGTGTTGTAGCAAGTGGATCTGCCGCGGATCTCCTCGGGGGACTCCAAACCAGTGTTCGAGTCGAAGATCTCGAGGATGGAGGGGTCCTTGAAATCGCAGGTGTTGGAGACCCACGTGATCGATTTGGTGTGTGACGTAGCGATGATGGATCTAGCGACCGATGGAGGGGGTTGCCGAATCAGTGTCGTCGAAGACACTCGTGTCACTCCAGCCTAGCCGCTCTTGGAGGCCAGGAGGGTGATGGAGCGGACCTGCTCCCCTGAAAGGAGATCGCATAGAGGTGACCCAGAGATGATGTCGAATTCTGCTGACTAGGCCGGGTCGATGACATCCATGAACCCGACGAAGAGGTTGATGGTGAGGATCGACACCATAGCAGCGTGGGTGACCGGGCGCGATGCCGGCACGTAGTTGCTCGGCAGGATGTGGTAGAATCCGCTGGTTGTAATCATGCGGCTGGTGGCAAAGGGCCTATCGACTGGAGTGTAGGGTCTTGCCACAGATCTTAGGCCTGACGATCCATGCCGCATGGTGGGTGCCACTTTTGTGGGAATATCCACGGTAGTCGCTACCGGGGGTAGCGATTGAGTTGAATGGGGGCAAGGGCAAGTTAGCCATCTGCGGATGGAGATTGTAAGCACACAAGGATTTACTCAGGTTCAACCCCCTAGGGTAAAGAACCTACTTCATGTTTGATGTATTAATCTGGATGAGTGCTGACTCGTGCACTAACGAGCTCGTTGGGGAACCCCAAGAGGAGGTATGATGAGCACAGCAGTAAGTTTTCCCTCAGTTATGAAACCAAGGTTATCAATCCAGTAGGAGCAAGGAAACACCCGAAAGGTGTAGCTAGCTGAACTTTGGCAGGGCGCACTACCGGTGCCAGCAGCAACGTGGAGACCTGCACAACACAACCACAGAACTCTGTCCCCAACTTACGATCAGGTTGTCAATCTCATCGGTTTTGCTAAAAACAAAGGATTAAACGTATCGAGTGGAAGAAAGTAATAGTTTGTAGAAAGTAAACACAAAGCAGTAAACAGTTGATTGTAGATTGATAGTAAAAGAAAGGACCGGGGTCCATAGTTCACTAGAGGTGGCTCTCCTTAAGATAGATGACATGTTGGGTGAACAAATTACAGCGGGGCAATTGACAAACATCGAGAAAGCATACAAGCATATACTACTCATCTTGACTCCTTTGAGATTCGATTGGGCATTACAACATTATACATAGACCGCTATCCAACTGCATCTATGACTAATAATCCACCTTCAGGTTATCATCCGAACCCCTCCAGTATTAAGTTGCATTACGAATTGCGTGTAAAGTAAACAATACGATGGTTCTATGAACAAAGGATTGTTGTTTTCTCCCTAGTAGCAATAGCACATCTAGTACCTTAGAGATTTCTGTCACTTCCCCAGATTACTAGAGGCATGAACCCACTATCGAGCATAAATACTAACTCTTGGAGTTGCTAGCATCTACTTGGCTAAGATAGCTACTAACAACGAAAAGCATGCAAGATCACAAATAACAAAGACATGATAGAATCAATAATCAATCTGAAATAGCATCTCAATATCCATCGGATCCCCGCAAACACAACATGCAGAATTACAAATAGATGATCTTGATCATGAACGGAGCTCACAAGATCTAGACATGATAGCACAAAGGAGGAGAACCAGCCATCTAGCTACCACATGGACCCGTAGTCCAGAGATGAACTACTCACGCATCACACCGGAGGCTTGCATGGTGATGAAGAAGGCCTCTAGGGTGAATTCACCTCTCCGGCAGGGTGCCGGGAAGAGCTTCAGATCCCTCCCGATCTAGGGATGGAGATGACGGCAGATACAGACTCTTTCGTGGATTTTTGATCGGGTACTTAGGGTTTATGTATCGGAGGCAATATATAGGTGAAAGGAGAGGCCGAGGGGGTGCCTGGGGCGGCCAGACCACCCCCTGGCGCGGGTCAGGTGGTGTGGCCGGGTCCCAGCCCCTCTTTGTCTCGTATTCTGGCTCCAGGTGTCCCTCGGTGAAAAACTGACTTTGGCTTTTGTCCCATCCAATTCTGAGAATATTCATTTCTGACTTTCCAGGAACCAAAAACAGCAGAAAATAGGCAGCTAGCACTGTGGCTCTTGTTAATAGTTTAGTCCAAGAAATCATATGAAAAGTACTCCAAAGTGTGGACAAAACATAAGAAAGTAGATAAAACCAAGCATGGAACATCAAAAATTATGGATACGCTTGCAACGTATCAACATCCCCAAGCTTAACTCCTGCTCGTCCTCGAGTAGGTAAGTGATAAAAAGAAAGAATAATTTTTGAGGTGACATGCACCATCATAAACTTGATCAAAGTATTTGTAAAACATTCAAAGCTGGGATCATAGTACTTAAATCATAACATGAAATACAAAGTTCTAACAATAAGACAAAGAAACTATGTTGCAACATGAAAAGGCACAAACAAAAGATTCATGAATAACAATGCTTTGCAAGACGTTTGTTTGTTTCACATAAAGAAAACATAGCATAGTAGTATTCAGCTTGTCCCTCATAGAGTAGCAAACATAAATGCATAGGATACCTTCAAAGTTCATAAGAGTGACTAGATACAAATAGTTTAAAACAAGCAATATCAAGGCTATGCATCAATCAACAAGTCTTGGGACAATGCACATAGAACTAAGAATGGCCACTATGCTCTCAAAGTAGGTGCATAAAGGTAGAAGGTGGAGACTCAACAAAAAAGTAAAAGAAAGGCCTTCATAGAAGGAAGTAGGGATTCAAGTCTCATAAAGATCCAAAATTATGGTACTTAATAGCTTTCAGCTCTCATTGCCCCTATCATAAGCATCTTGAAATGATTAAGGTTAAAGTGAACAAACTATGGTGTATATGCTTGACGAAGTATAAGTTGGAAATCTCATGTCCCTTGAATACGAGGGCCGCTCCTCATGCTACTCAAGTTTAGTCATAGATAAGTTCTTGTCATCGTAAGTACACGTGTATCATAGAGAACCGCCAACGGGGTACCCCTTGCCCGATGATACGGAAGAATCCCCATCTCAAAATGAAAAGGCAAGTAGACAACAAGCATCTCAACAATCTTCTTATTTACCATGGAATATGGTGCTTTTTTCTCCCTTTCCTATTTTCATAATCTCTTTTTTTCTTTTTCTCTTTTTTCTCAATATCTGACTCTTTTTTTATACGAAGAATGCTTCATAGACAGCTCATTATGGTTACGCTGCGGGTTTCCACCATGACGGCATGGATTAGACCAGCGGCCCAGGCGTTTCTCTAACACATATACATAACTCCATGGACTTACAAGCTCCCCTTTCATTTCACACCGACGACATCCATAGACAAAAGAGCATGATATCAACTAGGTACAAAGTACAAGTGCAATGTTGAAAGCGTTCCCCATGACAGTATGGTTCTGCTAATCCCCAACAAATAAGTGCAAGCATATACAACATAGACGACACAATGGTTCAAGTTTATTAAGGGCAAGAAAAGTAAAGTGTGCCATCAAGTTCATGAGAGTTTTAATCACTAGTTTTCTCATAACAAGTTTAATTCGGAAGGTAGATAAAAACATGAATATACTTGGAATAGCATATGCTAGTAGGTAGGTATGGTGGACTCTTTTGAAATAACTTGATTTTAGGAGTTGGATGCATAAGTAGAACTCATACTTGGTTGTGGAGGCTAGCAAAAGACTGGGATCGACAAACTAAGAGAGCAATAATGGCCATAATCATGCAGATCGACAAAACATCATTGATCAAACCATAAAGTGATACTACAAGTTAAAAACTAAAGGATCATAAAGGCTATGGTGACCTGGGATAGTCATAACATGGTGTGAGCATGTGCCAAGTCAACCCAAATAAAGCATCAAAGGAGAATACCACAATACTATGCTTTAATATGCTAAAACAACACATGATTCTTCCAAGGCACATTAAGCAATATCAATTTTTTATAACAAGTCATGCTACAGCAAAGAATACTAAGCATAAAGCCAAAACAATATCAAGCATGGCATGACAAAGCATAGGCCATAGTCAAAAACAAGCTCTCTTTACCACTGAAGCATGAACTTTTCCTACTCTTTTCCAATCCAAACCAAACTATTTGAAAACCAATGTATGAAAGAGGGGGTCCAACCAATTTATTCAGCAAACTAAGCAAACTAAAAACCAAAATGAAAACGAAAAAGAAGACACTCCAAGAACAACACAACTGTGCATGAAACAATAAAAATGAAGCGTTTGGAAGAAACCTGGGATTTTTATTGATGAAGAGGGGGATGCCTTAATTTGAGGATCTCATCTCTTGTTGAAAATTATACAAATACAATGGTCAGTTAAGTACCATTGAAATAATTTACTATAGTACATCATGAAGGGAATATGCCCGAGAGGCAATAATAAAGTGGTTATTATCTTATTCCATGTTTATGATAAATGATTATTTTACATGCTAGAATTGTATTGATTGGAAACATCAATACATGTGTGTTTAATAAACAAAAAGGGTTCCTAGTTATGCCTCTCTTATAAACTAGCTTGTTGATTAACAAGATGATCAAGGTTTCCTGATCATGGACATTGGATGTTGTTAATAACAAGGTCACACCATTGGTGGAATGATGTGATGAACATTCATCCGAAGTATAGCATTACGATCAAAGTCATTATGTTTATATTGCTATAACATCATACGAAGTAATCTTTATCCTTAGACCATGAGATCATGTTAATTGCTAACACCGGAAGAGTATCTTGATAACATCAAATGTCACACCGTAACAGGGTGACTATAAAGATGGGTTCAGTGCTACGAAGGTGTTATGTTGAGGCTCATGGATAAAGAGTGGAATTTGTCAATCCCGATGACGGATAGATATACTTTGGGCCCTCTCGGTGATATCACATTGAAATAGCTTGCAAGCAAGTGATGTGATCACTAGAGTGTTATATCACGGGAACGAGAAAAGAGTGCATGTCGGTAACGAGATCAAACTAGGTATGGAGATACCGATGATCGAATCTCGGACATGTAATATATCGCGGGAGAAAGGGATTTAGTTACTAGCGTTAAAGGTTCTCGCGATCACAGAAGTCATCGTTGAATGTGTAGGAGTCAGTATGGATCTCTGTGTCCCGCTGATTATTGATCAGAGAGGGGTCTCGATCATGTCTGCATTATTCACGAACCGTAGGGTGACACACTTAAGGGATACCGACACCATTTGGAGCAAATATGTTTCAGATAAAGATTTAAGAAAGTGCTGGAATTATTTCAATAGACATCGAAACTATTTCGGGTGAAATTGCTGAAATTGGTTCTGCATGTAATATTGAAATGTTGTAGGGGGTTTTATGTGAATGTTTGTTAATTAAAGTAATTAACAAAAATTCTGAATAAAAATAATAAAAGAGTTTTATTAAATGAGAGAGCATTAAATTTGGAGAAATTTAATGCATTTAAAGTGGAGACTTTAAAAGAGAATGTGAAGGGCAAATTTATGTGGAGGAGTTACCACATGAATGGAGGAGGTGAAGAGTCACCTCCTCCATGCGCTGACCATGAAGGAGGGCACCCCTCCTCCTATAAAAGGCCACCCCTCACTTCTCACACACACCTCCTTGTGAAGGATCTCTCTCCCCTCTAGTATTATTCCCCATGGTCTCGGATTAGCGAGATACATGTTCCCGTGGCTTTATCTCGAAAGGAGTTGCTTCGCTGCTTTGCTAGAGCGAGGGACAGAGGTTGTTCGGGTACCGGACGTGTGTGCGATCACGGATGCACCGCTGCTGCTGCGGTGCTGGACTTGGTGGTGCTGAGCTGGATCGATGGGCGTCCGGAGCCGGACCTGCTGGACTTCATCACGATCTTGAGATCGGCAAGTGTATGACTACATCAACCACGAGTTCCTACTCGTTAACAAAGCTCGTTGTCTACGAGGGTAAGTTCTCGTTGGATGTATGTCCACATGTTGCTTTGTACCTAGTAGATAGATCTTGGCGTGTAGTTCACACCATAGGAAATTTTTTGTTTTCTATGTTGCGGAACAAAGTGGTATCGAGCACGATCTATGCGTAGGTGCTTTGCGGGTAGTACACATATGTTGATATGTGGGCGATGATGATCATGTTATTGCATCTTCTATGTATTTTGGATATTGGTGGCATAATGGGATGAAGCGGCCCGGACCAACCTTACATGTCATCGTACATGAGACCGGTTCCACGACTGACATGCAACTAGTTTTGCATAAGTGGCTGGCGGGTGTCTGTCTCTCCTACTATAGTCAATATCTGATTTACAACGAGTTGCTAATAATTTGGTTATCCTCGTTGTGGTTCATGTTCGTAGGTAAGAACGGTTCTATCTCCGAAATCCCTAAGCCACGTAAAACTTGCAATTGATAAATTAGAGGCGTCTAGTTTAGATCGTTGCTGGGCTAGTGTCTTGATATGGTATTGTTGTAAGTAGATGTATGACAGATACTCTTACAACACATTCAATGTGTAAGTTCCATAGACCTTGGCCTTACACACAAAGGAATGATAGAGATCATACCACGATGCAAATGATAGAGATCAAATGCATGGACCATATCATCTCACTTTACACATTAGATGTTAGCATCTTATACTGCTAGTTTGGCGCTTTCTGTAGCATTGTAAGATGATCCCTCATTTAAATATCAAGATAAAATGTGTTCTTCCTTAAGTATGCACCGTTTTATGGATCATGTTTCGAGACATCACGTGATGATCGGGTGTACTCGAATCTACGCTTTCATACAAACGGGTGTAAGACAGTTTTACACACGCGAGTACTAAGGTTCTTACTTGGCGAGCCTAGCATGTCTGGAACATGGCCTCGGAACACGGACCGAAAGGTTAAGCATGAGTCATATAGTTGATATGATGCTCATATAGATGCGCTTTGAAGCTACATCAACTCACGTGATGATCGGACTTGGTGTAGTGGATTTGGTTCATGTAATCACCAAAAAGGCACGAGGGGTGTCGTTTTTGAGTGGGAGTTCATTTCTAATTTGGATTAGTCGAACCAAATTTGTCATAAATTAAATCAAAGTGAATTTGCATAGTTTTTTGTAGTCATTGGCATTTGTTTTCTACCTTATGCTTAGTTTTTATTTGAGATAATAGAACTATAGAATTCTGGATATTTACTTTACGAACTGGTATCGTATTGTTTTGAATGTCAATTTAAAGTTTATAAGTCCTATTGCAAACTTTCAGCAAACTCTATTTACTCCATGAAGTTTAATAAGTAGTATTAAATCAAGAGTAAGAATTCCAATGTTAGTATCTAAAGTATCATGTTTGCCTCCATGATTATTGATATTCAAAAAGGTTGTTTTAATATCAAGAGTATATTGGAGCTGGAAATTGTTTGAAAACCATCATGTGTGAAAGATATTGTGATATCTGAAACAATGTTTTCGGTTGCATTATGATAGAGTATAATTTAGCAAAATACATGTTCTCATATTGTATGAGAATTTGTGAAGGATGGAGATGCTAGGCATCCGAATCTACCAAAAAGGTTTTGGGAACTGATATTATACTCACGATTCTTCCTTATAGGCTATAGTAGCTTGATCATGAAAGTTGTCATGATAAGGATGAATAGAACATGTAAGTAAAATGTTTACTACACTAATAGATTACTAAAGAATGGATTTTTGAAAGAACACCAAACATTTGATGATGGTGATCCACTTCAAAGTGCAAGTCCAAAGGTATTAGTATTTGACTATATACGCTTTGTACCATGTGTCATGTTGATGACACCACTATTGATGTTGATGGATTCTTTTAAAAGAAAAGGAATTGCTGAAAGAGAATCTATAAAATATTTGGCAGAAAATAAAAGGTTGGAGATGTCCAACTTAGGTATATAGAAGATATACATGTTATGGCTATATTCCTTGCTTGTTAAACAATGTGGTTCTTAGGTATTGGATACCGGTATTGGATACCGAATTGGTTGGTATGAAGTGTCATATAGGACAACACGATTCATGAACTACAACTAGCCTAAGTAACTAGCAAGAGAATGAGTGATGATGTTCATCGAAAACAAATAAAGTGTTATTGTGTTTTTCGCTGTCATCAAACCTAGCCTTCAAGATTTGTTTAAATAATTGTTATTTTGTTCCGGTATTATGAGAACAATGGCTGTTCAAATAATTACCATATTCCATAAAGGATGGATGAACTTTTACAAGTATAGTTAGAGAAATCACATCCATAAACACTATTGCTAAAATGTCGCAAGACAAATGATTGAAAGATCACTTATGAAGTGACATCGCTGTTTAAATTATATTGGAAAGAAAACATGAAGAAACTCCATGTTGATGGATTTTTGGAGTCTTTGATTTTGATCAATTGACGCATGTGAGACTTTCCTCGAGATAATTGAAACTCCGTCCATAGGCCAGAGAGGAACGGATGACTAGCTTATTGGAAATTGTGCATGCTGATGTGCATAGTCCATTATGTGTAGCCATATGCGATGGATCTTTTTGCTTCATATGCTTTCTTCGAAAATTTGCGTGAATATATCTGTATATTTACTTAATAAGGAAGAAGTATGAAACATTTTAAAGTTGTTCAAAGACTTTCAAGATGAAGTGAAAAATCATTGTAACAAGAAAATAAAGAGTTTATGATTCGATCATAAAGGAAGATATTTGAGTTACATGTTTAGCAAAAAACACCTAAGACTTGAGGAATTGTTCCATGATTTGTGTTCCCCGATAAACCATAGGAGTATGGCATATTCGAGAGATGAAATCAAACCATGTTTGACATGGTAAGATCAAAGGTGTCATTTATAAAACTGCCATTATGTTTTAAGGATTGAAGCTTTAGAGACTACCGCTTTTACACTGAAAAGAGCACCATCGTGATCCGTTGAAATGACACCATATGAGTTATGGTTTGGGATAAAACCCGAATTGTCTTTTCTTAAATTTTGGTATGCTATGCATAAGTAAAATGTTTACAACCAAAGTCGGATAAGCACGTCTTTGTAGGTTATCCCAAAGAATTTGTTGGGAATTTCTGCATAACACCAAGGACAAAAGAGTTTGTTACTTGGAACGTCAAATTTCTTGAGAAGGAATTTTTCGTGAAAAGTTAAGTGGGAGGACAATAGAACTTTGATAAGGTTGTTGAACCTTAGCTATATGTGCTAAGTAGCGCAGCGCCGGAAAGTGTCCCAGTGGCGGCCACAATGCTCATGGCTCTCGTGATTACAAAAGGTGTGATCTCGGAGATTATAGTTCCTATAGAACCGTGTGGTCGGTAAGAATCAAATAGTAAGATTTGATAAGCATGTCGTTATTGTTTTGACAATGATGAACCGACTACATGCAAAGAAGCGATGATGGGCCCTGACTCCATAAAATGACTAGAAGTCATAGAATCCGTGATAGTATCCATACACGAGAAAACAAGTTTCTGAACTTGGAAGACCCTCCGGAAAGGCGTGAAGCCTATCAGTCGTGTTTGGATCTATAAAGAAATAAGACATGGATGTTTAACATCTATGAAATAGTTGACATGTCGGAAAGAAGTTTACGACAATGTTCAAGGAGTTGACTATGACAAGATTTGATCTTTCATAGCGATATATAGTCTTGACAGATTAATGTAGCAACCACTACATATAATTTGGTATATGGTAGTTGAATAAACAAAACAAGGTTCTTCTAATAGAAAGGTAACCTAGGACATGTACACGACATGGTCCGAAGGGTTTTGTTAATTCAAAGGGTGCTAAAAGGGCATGTAAACTTCAATAGTTGAAGTAAGCATAGCGGAGTTGGAATCTTCACCATGATGAAACTGTTAAAAGAGTTTAAATACATCGGAGATGATGAAGATGCTTGCATTTGCAAGAAATTAAGTGGGAGCGCTGAGACATATTTCTAATACATTATGTAGAGGACATATTGTTGATTGGAAATGATGTATCTTGAATTGACACAAGTTAAGGATTTCATTAAAATAAGATTTCAATGAAAGACTTGGGCAAACCCAGAATATTAGGCATCAATATCTATATGGATAGATTAAGGCGCTAATATGGTTGTGCCAGACATACATATATAAGATATTGAAAGGGTTCAATATGAGATATTGAAAGGGTTCAATATGGAAACAACAAGAAAGGTTCTTGCTGCATGGAAAGAATTGTATTCAGATTCAAGTATTTCAACACTTGGTGAGTAAAATCACATGAAAATTCTGATCGATTATACCATGATATGTATATATCCAGAATGTCCTATGCTCTAAATGTTATGAGCATATACCAGAATGATTCATAAGATGATCATTGGACAATAGTAAAGATATTCTTATGAGCTTTGGAAGAACTAAGAATATATCATGTATAAGTGACAAATAGTTAAAGGTAGTTCGTTGTAAAGTGTTACATTGATACTAGTTTTGTCACAAGATACAAATTAAATTTATCTCAATTTAGACTATGGGTGGCACAATATAATGGAAAGGATGTTCCATGATGGATTTGGATGAGTTCCAAAGTTGAGATATTGTGACGGATACTACAACAAAAGGCTAAGTATATAACTGCTATAGTAGCAGCAAAGGAGGACATTTGTGTTAAGTAGTTTGTTATCAAACTAGGTGTGGTTCAAAGTAGGCTAATACTATGAAGATATATTGTGTGACAATAATATCAACATATTTTGAGCCGAACGAACTAAAGGTCTCACCAGAGGACCAAATTTATACAATGCCATCTCATTTGAGAATGAGTGATGCGTAGAGACGCAAAGACATGCAAATACACACGGACCGAGCGCCGGATCCGGAGATTATGTTAACCACTAGCAATTGCGTATATGCAACACCAGAAAGCCATAGGTGTTCAATACGCAAAGTTTTTCAAACTAGATTATTGACTCTAGTGCAAGTGGGAGACTGAAGGGAATATGCCCGAGAGGCAATAATAAAGTGGTTATTATCTTATTCCATGTTTATGATAAATGATTGTTTTACATGCTAGAATTGTATTGATCGAAAACATCAATACATGTGTGTTTAATAAACAAAAAGGGTTCCTAGTTATGCCTCTCTTATAGACTAGCTTGTTGATTAACAAGATGATCAAGGTTTCCTGATCATGGACATTGGATGTTGTTAATAACAAGGTCACACCATTGGTGGAATGATGTGATGAACATTCATCCGAAGTATAGCATTACGATCAAAGTCATTATGTTTATATTGCTATAACATCATACGAAGTAATCTTTATCCTTAGACCATGAGATCATGTTAATTGCTAACACCGGAAGAGTATCTTGATAACATCAAACGTCACACCGTAACAGGGTGACTATAAAGATGGGTTCGATTACTCTGAAGGTGTTATGTTGAGGCTCATGGATCAAGAGTGGAATTTGTCAATCCCGATGACGGATAGATATACTTTGGGCCCTCTCGGTGATATCACATTGAAATAGCTTGCAAGCAAGTGATGTGATCACTAGAGTGTTATATCACGGGAACGAGAAAAGAGTGCATGTCGGTAACGAGATCAAACTAGGTATGGAGATACCGATGATCAAATCTCGGACATGTAATATATCGCGGGAGAAAGGGATTTAGTTACTAGCGTTAAAGGTTCTCGCGATCACAGAAGTCATCGTTGAATGTGTAGGAGTCAGTATGGATCTCCAGGTCCCGCTGCTGATTATTGATCGGAGAGGGGTCTCGATCATGTCTGCATTATTCACGAACCATAGGGTGACACACTTAAGGGATACCGACACCATTTGGAGCAAATATGTTTCATATAAAGATTTAAGAAAGCGCTGGAATTATTTCAATAGACACCAAAACTATTTCGGGTGAAATTGCTGAAATTGGTTCTGCATGTAATATTGAAATGTTGCAGGGGGTTTTATGTGAATGTTTGTTAATTAAAGTAATTAACAAAAATTCTGAATAAAAATAATAAAAGAGTTTTATTAAATGAGAGAGCATTAAATTTGGAGAAATTTAATGCATTTAAAGTGGAGACTTTAAAAGAGAATGTGAAGGGGCAAATTTATGTGGAGGGAGTTACCACCACATGAATGGAGGAGGTGAAGTGTCACCTCCTCCATGCGCCAGCCATGAAGGAGGGGCACCCCCCCCCCTCCTCCTATAAAAGGCCACCCCTCCTCACTTCTCACACACACCTCCTTGTGAAGGATCTCTCTCCCCCTCTAGTATTATTCCCCCATGGTCTCGGATTAGCGAGATACATGTTCCCGGTGGCTTTATCTGTAAAGGAGTTGTTGCTTCTGTTGCTTTGCTAGAGCGGGGGACGGAGGTTGTCGAGGTACCGGACGTGTGTGCGATCACGGATGCACCGCTGCTTTGCGGTGCTGGACTTGGTGGTGCTGCAGCTAGATCTGATGGACGTGCTGGAGCCGGACCTGCTGGACTTCATCATGATCTTGAGATCGGCAAGTGTACGACTACATCAACCACGAGTTCCTACTCGTTAACAAAGCTCGTTATCTACGAGGGTAAGTTCTCGTTGGATGTATGTCCACCCGTTGCTTTGTACCTAGTAGATAGATCTTGGCGTGTAGTTCACACCGTAGGAAATTTTTTGTTTTCTATGCTGCGGACCCAACACATCATTCCATCAAAGATAAGAAACCCTTGTTAGGCTTATCTGGATATGGTGTCATAATGGTCCCAATTACAGGATCAAAAGCTTTCTGCCAATCCCATGATAGCAAAGTGCTCTTTAAATACACTGGGCGGCAAGCCTTTCGTGAGTGGATTTGCTAACATTGTGTTAGTTCTTATATGCTTAATACTTATCGTCTGATCCTGGATTCTATCTTTCACAACATGATACTTGATGTCGATGTTTTTGGCAGCACCACTTGACTTGTTGTTACTCGAATAGATCACTACAGGTTGATTATCACAGTAAAGAGTGAGTATCAGATATACTATCAGGTTGATTATCAATCAGCCTTAAACCTCGGATAAAGTTCTTCAGCCATACTGCCTTCTCGGTTGCATCATAACATGCCACTTTGTCTGCATTGTTGACAATGTAGTGACACTTTGTTTGGTGATTTTCCAAGATATAGCTCCTTCTTCAAGGGTGAAAATATAACCTGATGTGGATTTCTTAGTGTCAACACACCCCACAAAATCAGCATCTGAATAACACACCATCAAGGTTATTAGTTCTCTTATATGTGAGCATGAGGCCTTTATTAGTTCCTTGCAAATAATGCAAGGCTTTCTTAGCAGCCTTCTAGTGATACAACCTTGGATTAGACTGATATCTCCAAAGCATCCTGGTTATGAATGCTAAATCACGGTGAGTGCACACTTGTGCATATATCATACTTCCAATAATTTAAACATAAGGAACTAACTTCATCTGCACAAATTCATAATCACTAATTGGGCACTAGAAAGTCCCAAACTTATCACCCTTGATAATAGGAGAATGTGAGGCTGAGCACTTATGCATACTATACCTTTTGACTACCTTCTCAATATATGCCCTTTATGATAGCCCTAAGATTCCTCTAGATCTATCTCGGTGAATTTGAATGCCTAAGACATAAGCGGCTTCACCGGGATCTTTCATATCAAACTTTGAAGAGAGAAACCTTTTAGTTTCTAGCAGCATATTCTTATCACTACTAGATAAGAGTACGTCATCAACATACAATATCAGGAAGACAAAATTTCTCCCCCTAAACTTCGCATATATGCAATTGTCCACTTTGTTTTCTTTGAAACCAAAATTCATTATGACTTGATGAAACTTGAAGTACCATTGCCTTGAGGCTTGCTTTAATCCATAGATGGATTTCTTAAGAATACATCATAAATGTTCCTTTCCTTCCATAACAAAACCTTCCGGTTGAGCCATGTAAACATCCTCATGTAAGTGACCATTTAGAAATGTCATGTTGACATCCATCTGATGCAGCTCCAGATCATAATGAGCCACAAGGGATATAATAATTCTGAATAAGTCCTTAGAAGAAACAGGTGAAAAAGTTTCATTATAATAAATACCTTCTCTTTGAGTGAAGCACTTAGCCACAAGTCTTTGTTTGAACCTTTCGATATCACCTTTTGAGTCATGTTTGGTCTTATAGACCCATCTACTGCCCACAGTTTTGGCTCCTTTAGGAATTTCTACTAAGTCCAAAACATCATTAATGCTCATGGACTTCATTTCATCTTTCATAGCATCAAGCCATTCTAATGAATGATCACTTTGTATGGCTTCCTTAAATGAGGTGGGATCATCATCCAACATCGACTCATTCATATCCTCGCTCATATAAGTGACATAATCATAAGGAGTAGCATACTTTCTACTCCCTCCATCCCAAAATATAAGGCGCCTAAGGATTGGTCAAAAGTCAAACCTTACCAACTTTGACCAAATATTTAGTAAAAAATACCTACATCTATAATATTGAATGGACATATTAAGAAAACATACTTTATGGTGAATCTATTGATATTAATTTAGTATTATAAATTTTTATATTTTTATGTATAATCATGGTCAAACTTAAAAAATGTTGACTTTTGACTAATCCTTAGGCGCCTTATATTTTGGGACGGAGGGAGTAGCTTGCTTTAACCTTCTGAGTGAAGGGAATATGCCTGAGAGGCAATAATAAAGTTGTTATTATCTTATTCCAAGTATATGATAGATGCTTATTTTGCATGCTATAATTGTGTTAATTGGAAACGTTAATACATGTGTGTTTAATAAACAAATATATAAAGTTCCTAGTTATGCCTCTCATATAAACTAGCTCGTTGATTAACAAGATGATCAAGGTTTCCTAATCATGGACATTGGATGTTGTTAACAACGAGGTCACAACATTGGTGGAATGATGTGATGAACATTCACCCAAAGTATAGTAATACGGTCAAAGTCATTGTGTTTACATTGTTATAAAATCATGCAAAGTAACTTTAGTCCTTAGAACATGAGATCATGTTAATCACTAACACCGAAAGAGTAACTTGATAACATCAAACATCACACGATAACAAGGTGACAATTAAGGTGGGCTTAGATACTCTAAAAGTTTTATGCAGAGGCTCATGGATCAAGAGTGGGATTTGTCCATCCCGATGACAGAGAGATATACTCAGGCCCCTCTCGGTGATATCACATTGACACGACTTTCAAGCAAGTGATAAGATCACAAAGAATGTTATATCACAGGAACAAGAAAAGAGTACTTGTTGGTAACGAGATCAAACTAGGTATGGGGGTACTGATGATCGAATTTCGGACATGTACTATATTGCAAGACAAAGGTATTTAGTTACGATGTCAAAGGTTCTCACGATCACTAGAGTCATCGTTGAATGTGTGGGAGTCAGTACGGATCTCCAGGTCCCGCTGCTGATTATTGATCGGAGAGGGGAATCGATCATGTCTGCATTATTCGTGAACCGTAGGGTGACACACCTACCTACACCAATTGTAGCAAATATAATACCATAGAAATAATTTGAATGCGCTAGAATTATTTCGATGGACACCAGAATTGTTTCGGGTCAAATTGCTGAAAATGGTTTCAGATGTAATATCGAAGTATTGTAAGGGTTTTATGCACATGTTTGTTAATTAAATTAATTAACAAAATTCTGAATAGAATAAAATAAATAGTTTTATTAAATTAGAAATGGCATTAATTTTGGTAGAAAATTAATGCATGTGAGTGGAGGTGAATTTGTGTGAGTGGAGCATCCACTCACATGAATAAGGGAGAGGTGGGGGTACCCACCTTGGCATGGCATGGGGCTGCTCCTCCCCCTATAAAAGGAGCTCCCCTCCTCCTCCACTCTCACACCTCCTCGTCAAGGATCTCTCTCCCCCTCTAGAATATTCCCATGGCTTCGCATTAGATAAGTACATGTTCCCGGTGGTTTCTCTAGAAGGATTTGCTGCCTCCGATGCTTTGATGGAGTGACGACTCGGAGGTTGTCGAGGTATCGAACATGTGTGTGATCACGGATGTGTTGCTGGTTTGTAGTGCCGGACTTCATCACGATCTTGAGATCGGCTAGTATACGGCTACATCATCCACGAGAATAATCTCGTAACGCTTTTCGGTCTTCGAGGGTAAGTTCTCTATGGATTTATATCCACCCATTGATTGTATCTAGGTAGATAGATCTTGGTGCTTAGTTGTTTACATTATAGGAAAAAAATTGTTTTCTATGTTGTGAACCCAACACTGAGAGGTTCATTATTTGGTACATCAACTGCAACTTCAGGCTGCTGAGCATCTTTCATAGAAGTATCATTAGGTATGGACTCTGAAGCAGTACATGTATCTTAGCAGGTGTAGCATTAGCAGTCCTCTCAACTAGAGGTGTAACCTCAACATGAATAGGAAATACTGGCTCTTGGATCATAGGTATTGGGACATATTCCTGCTTTTCCTCCAAAGTTATTTCCTTGGGAGTCATGCTCCCCCTCACATATCACTTTCCAAGAACACAACATGTCTTGTTTCAACAAACTTAGTGAATTGCTTTGGAAAATAGAAACAATATGCCTTAGATTTGTCAGGATAACCACTAAAATTGCAGCTGACAGTATTGGGTCTAACTTTTCCATAATTGGATTGAAGACTCTTGCCTCAGCAACTCCATTTTGCTGAGGTTCGCCTGGTGCTGAATACCGGGATACAACTTCCTGTAGGAACTTAGCAAAAGGTCCGGGAATTTGGCCATAAGAAGTGTGCCTTCCATAGTACTCGCCACCACGATTAGACATTACAACTTTGATCTTTTGACCAGCTTGATTCTCAACTTCAGATCTAAATATTTTGAACTTTTCTAATGCCTCAGATCTTTCTTTGAGAGGATAGATGTATCCATAGCGAGAGAAGTCATCGGTGAATTTTATGAAGAAATCAAAACCATCCACTAATTTCACATTAAATGGACAACAGATATCTGTGTGAACAATTTCTTAAATTACCGTGCTTCGATTTGCACCTTTCTTGATTATCTTAGCATATTTCCCTTTGATGCAATCAATACAATAATCCAGATCCACATCTAAGAAATCCAAAAGATGCAGGACTTTCTCCTTAGTGAGACGCTCGATTCTCCCTCCTCAAAATATGGCCCAAACGAGAGTGCCATAATTTCAGAGAAGTCTCATCATCATCGCACTTACGCTTGGTACTAACATTCACATCAGAAGATGGACAACGTCATTTATGGAATCACTTAGAGAAACAAGATAAAGTTTGTCTTGTTAGAAGGCAAGACAATATTATTATTGTCATACATAATTATACATCTCTTGTTCCCAAAGTCATAGTGATAACCATCATCATCTAAACATGAGACGAACACAAGGTTTCATATCATAGAGGCTACATAAAGTACATTATGTAAATGAATCATAAAGCCTCTATGGAGTATAAGTATGAACTCTCCAATAGCCTCAGGTTTAACACCATTAGCAACTCTAATGGTTCTTTCCCCTCTTCTTAGGGTCCTCTTCGTATCGAATCCATGTAGGGAATTTGCAACATGAATCGTTGCACCTGAGTCAACCCACCATGTATTGGGCATTAAAAAAAGTTAGGGCTAATAACATCAGTAACTTTCTTATTGAGCCATTTCATGAACCCAATACAATTCCTCTGAATATGTCCGCTTTTCCCACAAAAGTGACATCCATTAGGATCTTTACCATCAACATTACGAAGCCCATCTGCATTAGGAGCTATGTTAGAAAATTGTTTTTCTCAAAGAACTTAAAAGATTTCCCTTTATCTTTAAACTGAGAAGTCTTAGGCTTCATAAACTTTTGATTTTGTTCTTCTGAGAGTGCTTGAACCGTTCAGCCTTAAGACTTTACTCCTGTTGTACACACCTAGCCATAATTTCGTCCATGCCCCATTTAGAATCCACCGCATTGTAATTGATGATGAACAGAGAACTCCGTGGGCAAGGATGACTTAATAAAATGGACATCGAAGCCTTCAGAGATTTCCATTTCCATTGTCTTAAGTTCAATGGCCATGTTAATATTCCTCATGATATGCTCTCTCAGACTCCTAGTTGGATCATACCTTTCATCAATAAGACTTCTAATGAGACTTGTTGCATAAATTTTGGATGATCCCTTAAACTAGTCCTCAATCTTTCTAAGGTAACCTTGGTATTCTGAGAGTTTGGAATATCTCTCCTCATGCTTTGAGTAATGGATCCCTTAATTATCATGGGGCACTTACGATTTGAATACACATCAGCTTTGGCCAGAAGTGAACCAGACCAATAAAATTTCATGGTCAAAATGCCCATCAATCAGCTTTAGCTAGAATGATAGATATAAGCCATGCTTAATCTGAGGATTTATGAACTTAATTTTGTAGCAAAACATTATCATTATATTTTTTTCTGAAAAACAAAAATAAAATAAAAGAATCAACTAAGCACAATAAAGCACATTAATATTACTTAAGTACGACACATAATTGCATGAAAAGGAATAATAAAATGTCACACAACCATGTTTCATAATTGGCATAATAATATGCCAAAAATAGCCCCAAACTTATTTTATTAGCCCTAACTTTTTTAAAAGAATTTAATTCTTGAACTATATTCATAATCTGCGCCCAAAAACCCTAAAATCCGTTTTTATTTATTTTAAAGGAAAAACTAAAATAAACTTCCAGACTGGGACGAATCCAGCCTACCCCATCACCCCTTCATTCCCCTTTGCGGCCCACCTAGCCCGTTAAGCAGACGAAGGTACGGGCCGTTGGATCCCATCCAATGGTCGAGGGCGCGCCCGGTCAGAAACGAGACCGACCTACGACGACGCCCCTCCTGAGCCCTAGCCCCCGTTTCCCCTCCCCCTCATATGCCTCCCGACACAAGTGACGAGAGCAAGAAGCGGTGGTGGAGCTAGCCACAGAGAAGGAGGACGATAACGCCGGTGAGCGCCTCTCACCGGATTTGCGTGCAGCTTTGGCCAGCACGTGGCTCCATCGAGCGGTTCTTGACGATGTTCTTCATGAGGTGGTCGTGCACGAGCGAGCATCCCCACGATGGCGATGGCTTCCCTCACTGGATCCGCTAAAGTGGCTTATCTCCGGCGACGACAAGCGCGCGAGGTGACCCAGCCACCAGCCGTGGCAGCGGACAGCCAGGACGCTCAAGTGCAAGCCCGAGCAGGCCTACCCAACTTAGGTGGCAACCCTGACACCGTCGTGGCCAACGACGATGGCATGATCCTCAGGTAAGTGCCCACTGCCTCTTAATCTTACGAAGTTAGGGTTAGGATTCCTCAAAAAATTGGGAACTAGGGTTACGGTTCGTCAGATTTGAGAATTAGGGTTAGGGTTCTTAGGAATTTGGGGAATTATGGTTAGGGTTCATTAGAAATGATGAACTAGGGTTAGGGTTCCTCAAAAAAATGGGGATTTCAATTAGGGTTTGCATAATTGCCTTAATCTCTACTTCATAATTACATAATTGAAAACCCGAGGCCATGTTCTTTCTCAGTTAGAGATCAAACTTAGTGAATTTAGGGCTAAAACAACAACTTTATGCAGTTCTGAAGCAAGAACATGATCAAAAACAAAACTTGCAACAAAAACTTGATCAAACCAGGAAGAACAAGCTTGCTTGAACATGATTTATCACATAAGTGGGCTCAAACTTAAGCTAGATGCTCTAGTACCACTATTAGATCCATAGGATCAACTAGCTCAAGATATGATCCATAGAAAAGAGGATCAGGAGTGTCCCTTCGAAATAATCTGGAGGTCCAGCCATGTCCCCTCTTGATTTGCTTGAGCTGAATCTAATTGAGATGTCTCTGAGTGGTTCTTCCTAGTGTTGTGAGTGCTTGCTTGATCAGTGAGCAGAGGAAGAGAGAAAGATAGAGAGAGATCACAACCGAATGTGTTTATGTCTCAGCTCAAATCCTAGAGCCCCTTTTATAGAAACATCTGCAATAGGGGAACCAACACCCTAAATGGACCGTCGGGATGCCCTGATAAGGGCATCCAATGGCTGCAGTTAACAACCCCTAAAATGACCTTTAATTTGATTTATATTGATTACAATTAGTTGTAGATCACTTATATCCAACAACTAGCTGATTCACGGAGGGGTTTTTGTACTCCCTGCTTTTTGACAATTTAATGAAGAGGCAGGATATTTAAAAAAAAACATAGTACAATTTCGAAAGGATTGTGAAAGAAAATAGAACCGTCGATTCGCATTTCCTCGATTCTCAATCAAACAATCGAAGTCAAAACTACGATGGTGGAGAGGCTCGACAGAAAAACTAGGGTTTCCTTACAATCTAGTCTCACAATTTTTTACCTCTTTTACGGTGGAGAGGCTCGAAGCCAAAACTGAAAATGATGAATACATGCAAGAAAAGAGATACTAGACGTCAACTGTTTATCATGGATCAAACCAAAATGAATGGTCGTCTGCTGTATTGGAGTTGGTGTCTGCCTCCACTCAGTCAAGATACTTTTGTGACGCCACAATACTACGTGCTCGTAGATCTTACGCCTGGGAACAGGGCCACAATTCACACTGCTGTTCGTCGACAGAACACTCTCCAAAATTTTCTGGGCAAGGAATATCATACAGCATTATATTTATATAATATGACCATAATACTTGGAGGAGGTTAAGTAATTATAGGAGGTGAGAAAAAAGGCAAATTTTCTGGGCAAAGAATATCATAGCATTATATTTATATGACCATATTACTTGAAGGTGGTTAAGTAATTATTATAATTAGTTAAGTAATTATAGGAGGTGAGAAAAAACCGTGTGTCGCACCCCAGGGCGACACCGCGCACCGCCAAATCTCCACCTGCCATCTGCTTCTCACGCTACCATGGCCTCCGGTCTTGCTATGGCGGCGGCAGGCCCAGCCACCGAAGATGGTCTAAGGTTGGTGGACGCCGGAGTTGGCCGCCATGGCTGTTAGGGAAAAGATGGCCAGATCGACGACGACCAGCGATCATGGGGCGTCCTTAGTTGGGTTGTGGCGGAGGTCCCTCCCATCGGGTCCATGACCGGCGGTGGAGGTCAAGGGACAGGCCGACTGGTGTTGGAAACCCTAGACCTTCCGATCTGGGTCTCCTATGTTGCCTCCTCGGTCCTCTACGCTGCTGGTAGGGCCGGATCCAGTAGGGGTTGACCCTGCTCTGTCATCATCTCTCTCGTTACTGGCTTAGCCGCAGAGCTGCTGGTAGGGTTTGGTTTGGTGGATCTTGCAGGTTGCCGGCGGGTGGCGAGGGGGTTGCCGGCTCAGATTGAATAAAGGTGGTGGTCCTCGGATCCCTATATCAAGACGAAGATCTACTTGATGTGTGTCTTCATTGATCTAGACGGGGTGTCTAGTTATGGAAGGCTCCACCGACGAACTCCCATGGGCGCATCATGCCTGGAGCTTGCTGGATCGGAGGGAATTCGGTCATACGCACCTATGTTTTTGTTGCTGGCCATTTGGTTTCAAAGGAAGCGTGGTGAAGCTTTTCTACCTGTTACCATCATGTGTCATGTCTTTGACGATTCATGAAGTAAGATGCAGAGAATGTCATGAAGCCAGAGAGATGAGGGCTAGTTATGGTGGATTGAGTCTTTCTTGCGATGTGGATCTGACTTGGTGATCTGCGACTTGCAGCAGCGTCTGTTAGAGGGGACGACGACACAGGAGAAGTTCACAGTCTTATCTTGCAGGGTGAAAATCCAGGTCTGGCATTCATTGGTTGTGCCTATTTGCGAGAGAAGACTTTCTCCAGGGTGAAAATCTAAGATCTTTGACCGGACGATGACAACGCTTGTGCACTGTTCTTATTGGAAGCATCGCTTTTGGAGTGGTTGGACTTTTAATTTTGTTATGGTGGTGTCAGTGTCGCTGCTGCTAAGGTTCTGATTGCTGTAGTGGGACTTTTTTTATAATTCTTTTTTATTTTTCTGATGTGTGTATCTGCAATGCCAATAGGATATGCGTTGTTGCAGATGCTGGGTGTAATTGGTCTCTTCGCGATATTAATATATGCCTAAAAAAGTACTTAGAGGATGAATTATATCTCGTATCATTCTCTTGGCTTCCAAGCAACCAGAAGCAAGGCGGAATCCAATATGATGCACCCTTTTGCTGCAAGTTGGGGATGATGCAGGAGAAGGAATCAGTTCCGAAGGAAATAATATGGAGAGAAGTTTCCTCCTAGATCACGCGAGATTCTCCATTTTTCTTCTTTTCTCGGCAAGCACCCAGCTCTTTTAGTGACAAGGAGCGAAGGAGCTAAATATAGAGTTCTTGCAATTCATGGTCAGTTGGTCTGCGAAGCGCCAAGCTTTACAGCTGAGGAATCTCCCACTGGATGGATCGCTGATCACGCCAGCCATAGGAGGGCGCGTACGTGCTGAGAAACTTAGCTCGGGAGGAATTTAAAGATTGTGTCCCCACACGAGGCCGGTGGGCGGTGGCCTTTGCTTGTGTGGTCTTGGCCTAATTAGCAGGAGTACGCATGCTTTCAGTGCGGTGTACTCGTCCTAGTCTTGGCTGCTCTGTCCACATGAACAGAGACAGCTAGCACAGATCCATACAGGATTGCCACTAGGCTTATTCCGGGCAATGCTATCTATTTCTTGTGACGCTAACAGTGGTTTTCAACGCTCAAAGTTGCACGTCGAAGATTACACACTTTGTTGTAGAACATCGTCAAGAGGGCAAGAAGGGTTTATGCAATTTCAATGGGAAGAAGAGGAATGGCCTTATTGATGAGGAAAATTATACACAGGCATCCATCAAATGCAGAGTAATTCCAATAAAAACAAGCTTTGCCCTATTCAATTAATTAAGAGAGAGAGTACAAGACAAATAAAAGGTCTTAAGGTCCAAAATAAATAAATAAAAACTACTCTCGCGGCATCAAATTACTCATGCGCTTCGTGCCCGCTAAAACCCACAATCTAGCCTCGCATTTAATCCTTTCTAAAAGCACCGATGGAAGAGCATGATTGTTTTTGAAAACTCGGGCGTTTCGTTCGTTCCAAACTTCCCAAGAAACCAAGAGTCGTGAGGGAGGCCAAATCCTTGTGTTTAGTCATAGAGGACCCCCAAGTGTGATGGTTTTGAGTCGACCAAGGAGCAAGATCAACAAAGTGAAGCCCAATCCATGCCTTGACAAGACCCCAAAGCCTTAAGGTGAAGCGGCATTGCACGAAGAGATGGTCTACTGACTCCGTAGTTTGCTTGCAAAGCGGGCATACCCCACAATTTGGCCAGCCTCTCTTCTCAAGGCGGTCGGCGGTCCAAACCCCATTTTGGATAACAAGCCATGCGAAAAACTTAACTTTAGGAGGAGCCCAAATCTTCCAAACCGAGGCACTAGGAGGCGAAGCCGTTGCACCAAAAAAATTGAGCGTTGTACGCGGACTCTGTAGAGTACCGGCCATCTACGGTCAGAGTCCAAACAATATCATCCAACACCCCATCTTGGAGGTTGACATTTTGAAGGAGAGTCCAAAGCGCAATGTATCGACGAATATGGTCCATAGAGAGCTCGGTGGACATTTTGATCTTTGAAATACAACCATTATTTTGCAAAGCTTGCTTAACATTCCACTTCTTTCTAGAGGAGATCTCAAAAATGAGCGGAGCGATGTCGATACATCTCAAAAAAGTGACCAGACATTAATTTCATAGCTCTTACCATCTCCCCCAGCAGCAAAACAATACTACACACGCGGCAAAACATGCATGTTGGTTACCTCTAAAGAAAGGGTTAAGAAAACAACAAACCCTACCCAAAGGATCTCATCTTCTTGTCCTTGAAAATCGGTATTTACAACATCTGACGCCGTCGATCTAGACGACCAAGGGCCTTCACTCGAATTGACGATCAGCATCCAACCATCATTGAAAGCATATGTATATCTAAAACTTCATGTACCCGCTCCGTTTCAAAAATACATCGTGTATTAAGTTTATTATAAGACAAGGACTTGACCAACAATTATACACTAATAGTGTGATCTGAGGGTAACTCGGTTAGCTTTTTTGCGGTAAAACCTGCCCACCAAGGTTCAAGTCTGGGCTAGGCGGGCATGTTCAGATTTTTCTCCATTTATTACAGGTTTTTTAGCGATGTTATTTGAGTTAGAGATGACATGCCTGTCGACTAAGAGGTATCATGTGTGGTGGCTTCGTTAATATTTGCTGGTTCAGTCTCTCCAGGTAATTGCAGAGGTAGGGTGCATGCGCATGTGTTCATAGAGGTGCGGGCTAATGCAATTAATTTTTGTAATTAACAAGTACTCCCTCCGAGTTTAGAAATATAAGATGTTTTAGATTTGTGAAAAAAGTGTATCAGACCTTTTTTAGTATATAGGTTCACTCCGAACCTCTACGAACTTATACACTAGAAGACGTCTAGATACATTCGATTCACAAAGCTAAAACATCTTATATTTTTAAACGGAGGAAGTATTTTAAAACGAATGAAGTATTTGTACATAGGAGTACTCTTTTTGTCCCAAATTATTAATTCGAGACAGAGGGAATATAAAGGCATGATAGGACGTTGGGATGGATACGAATACGATCCCTCACAAACAAAGAACCAGGTGAGAATCTATTACTTCTGCAGACTAGCATCGCAACCCCAGCCGTTAAGGAAAAGAGGAAGCAGTGAAGACGCAAGCAAGCAATAAAACAAGCAAAGCAAAGCAATGCCAGCATGAGCTATGATGATGCGCCCCAGCCACAGCCACAGCCACAGCCAGCCAACCCCCGCAGCCGAACCCAACAAAGGCGAAGTGGAGTCAACCACATAGCGTGAGTCTTACCCGCCCCAACCACCGAAAGCAAACCCGACGCGGCCTTTCCCCCTCACTTTCCAATCCCACGCTACAAAATATCGTATCCCCTTCCCATGCCGTAGCCCCCCTTACACACTCTCTCTTCAGCTCGTCCTCTCCATCGATCATCTCACGAGAACCAGCTTCGCACTACCTAGCTAGCTAGACCGTCCGCACCACATGTCCTGCTTCGCCATACGCACCTCGTCGTCGTCGAGGATGAGGAGCAGCGGCAGGCAGCAGCCGTGGCGGTGGTGGCGCAAGTGCGCCGGCCTCGCCGCCACCGCGCACGCCAGGCTCCGCCGCTCCGTCTTGCGCGTCCGGTGGCCGGCCCCTGGACGACTCGGCGGCCACCGTCGACGCGCTCCGGCGCCGCCCCTGCCGTCGGTACAGCGCGGCCACCACCGGAGCTTCGCGCCGGTCTACGTCGACGAGCTCTACAGCCAGCCCAAGGGCCTCAGCGTCGTGCGCGAGGAGGAGGGGCCGCAGCCAAACACCGGCAAGGTCGCACGTCCTGACACCCAGGACCGTGCCGGCGGTGTGAACAAGGCACGCGCGCATAGCGCCTTGGCCGCCGCTACTACTGGTGGTGGAAGCAAGGCACGTGGCGGCGTGAGGGGTTTCTTGCTGAGCCCGGGCAGAGGGTGCGCTGGGATGGGGGAGGTGGACGTGAGAGCGGAGATGTTCATCAGGAAGTTCAGGGAGGAGATGAGGCTGCAGAGCCAGAGGTCGGCAGAGGAATTCCAGGCCATGCTGGCAAGAGGCCTATGACATCCATCCGTCAGAAAAATAATGACGGATCTTCTCATGGATGTAGTAGCTGATTAACCATGAGGATGGGTAGATTAGCTAATAATTAGCTTGGATTGGTTTGAGGTTTGTAGAAAAAAGTTGATAGGGTCCGTAGCAGGAAGAATATTTCAGTTGGCACTCAGCTGGGAGCTTGGTTAATTTCGTGGTGTGTATACAGGATTGTTCCATTCCTTGATCGCATGTAAATACTACTGCATGTATTATTGCTGGGTATTCATCAGAAAGAAGAAAAGCCAAAAAGTTTGTATAACTTCGTCTACAAGCATTACTGTATCGGAACCGATGCTTGTCCGACGATTCATTTTTTTTTTTACAATCAATACCACGTTATATTTAAAAGCAAATAGTACATGGTAGAGATACATAAGTTGACTCCATCGATTACAAAATAAAATCTAAAAGAAACTAGCAAATCTTCGAGGTCTTTAATCTTTTTCTTCTTCCAAGACATAATCTTGCACTTCTCTAAAGGCAGCCAAACGCTGATAAATATCGAACCATAACCTGTAAATACCAATGAAGGTTCTCCCATAATTTTTGAACATGATGCAGCTTATGCACGCGCGCAGCCATTAAGGTAATCAATCAACATCGGCAAGAGATCCAACACAAGTACTCCAGGAAAAATTAACCGAACAGCCTGATCGACGTCGCAGGCGAACCGAGAGTACGAATCACCATTGTCGAGGACGTAGCAGACGGGACAAATATTGCGAGGATAATCCTTCTCGCGACAACCATGAGAAAAAGTCCAAAATCAATCCGGTGAAGGAAGATCCGAAAGACTGTACCTATAGAAACTTAATCTTTCAACACCACCATTGACGCCGGAAAAGAGATCTCGTCATCGAACGATATGCCGAAGATCACTTATTGTAGACGATGCCATCTCTATTAAGAAGATGACAACCAAAACACTAATCTAATCTTGAAAACACTAATTTTACTGAAAACTCCACCCATAGATCGGATTCATCTAATGGGGTTTGCTTTGCCTTCCCTCACAAATGTGAATGGTGGATAGTGAGCATCTTACTGTGTACTCATCATAGTAACTTGATTTAAGATACAATTTGCTTCTAACCAGTAGAGCCCCAGATATTCTCCAAGATCTTATGAATACGTAAGATCCAAAAAAAAATCGACCAAGGTGAGTTGATCACGCCACCTCTCATTTTTCTTCAACAGAAATACATGCGACTGAAAGGAATGCAAAGCAACAAGCACCTATTGATAATTAACCATAAATAGTACTATCAATATAAGTGCGCGTAATCACAAAGACGTTACGAAGAACGGCTGGGAACAAACTTCTTTCTGTTTGCACATCAGGATATCATATCTGTAGTTCACAACATCAGTAACTCATGAACGATCATACCTTCGTGTCACTACTAAAATACAGAAACGATCATCCGGCGAAGGATGGACACATTCAGGCATAGCCAGCTTACACTTGCATTGCACAACAGCTGCCATGACAAGGCGACCAGCGGACTTATAAACATCTAATTGATAAAATCTCTCATAGGATCGTCGTGGCGGACTCTTGTCATACGGTAGGCCTCCATGTCTTCCGCGGTGACCTGGTCGTTCCACTTCACATTGTACTTCCTCTTTCTTTCGTCCATCTCTTCCTTCTTCCTCGTGGACTCCTAAAGAAAACGAAACCTAGCTTCAGCACATGTAACAAGGAATACACAAAACGGAACGCACAAAGGTCAAAGAAGAGGTACTAACCTTCTTCAGGGATTCCTGAAGCAACTTCTGGTCGAGAACAAGATCCTGAGGAATATCTGTTCCCCAAGTGGCTAGCTTCTTTTCTTCTTGTCGTACAGGTTCCTCTGCACCAAGTAATTTCATTTTAACTGGAGTTCATGACCATGACTAGCTGTACATGGTCAATGTAAAATGGCATGACACCTCACTTGAACCAGTATATTCTAAAACAAATTTAATTGCATGTCATCATCTTTTTGGTATCATCTCACACAAAAGTATGAGCTAAGCTAACATAAAGCATTTGAGATCTGAGACTACTTTCTAACTAGACAAGTTTTCAGATAAATAGAAGAGCCACTTCCTTTTCAAAATATAGATTGTTGTGCAATTGACCCTGAAGTGCTGACTCGAACAATGAGGAAACTGCCTTTTCAACACCAACGGTTTTATCCTATCTCCATTTACAACGCAACGATATCCAGGCGTGCACAATTACAAGCTATTAAAATAAATTTTCAACAACATACCTTCAGCAGCCTCTTTGCGTGCCATATTTGCCTTCATCAAATCAGCTGATGCTTCAGCAGCCTCAATTCCAGCCAAGCCTGTGCAGTAACTATTCTTTATAGTCTGCTTGCAGCATTTATAGCCCCACTGATGATCTTTCCACCATGAACCCCACACTGTTGTGTGGTTATTAATTAACACGTCCTCTTCGTATTTGCTCTTAGGAAGAGCTATATCCTGTAGATAATAAGTTTTGGGTATACATTAGCACTCAAGACCATGGCAAGAATGAGAAAGTGTGAATAGTCAAAGCAGAACGATAGCATTCCGATCTTAATTACAGAAACAAACAAAATCATTGGCATTGAGTAAATAGAATTCAGTATAAGTTCAATTCAATTGGAACTTATAATACTGGAAAACAATAACCAATATGGCAATATATAGTAGTCACAGCTCAAATGAGCTCTAAAAACTATACTCTTTAAGTGCACTGAACATATAGATCAATAATATTCATATTTTTTAGAAGTTAAGGAGACATATGATTATCTTCGCTATCCTATGACACCCATGCTTTTGAATGCATGTAAGAAACCTTAAACATGTCTACAATATTTCGAATATTAGAATGAAATCACAGCCTCGCATCATAGAAGGAGAGAAACAGCAAATGAGTAGAAAGATATGCAATAATTAACAAGCAACACTGAGTATCATGTACCAACCTGTCCCTTGATTATGCGACCAGTCCTGTCATACTCGATCTCTTTCTCACTTTGCCCAAGAAGAAGCTCCCGAGGAATTGGTTCTTCCGATGCAGCATTCCCATACTTCTCCATAATTTTGTCCTTGCTTTCAGATTTCAACTTCTCCTTCTTGACCAGGAAATCCTTGAAAAGCAGTTCAGCTTGAGATGGGGCTGCTTGCATATGGAAATCCTGCCCCCTGTCAAAAGCTTCCCACGCATGGACGTTGAGTTGCTTGAACTCCAGAGCTTGTCCACTAAGTCTATTTTGGTTATCACCCTGCATCATAATAATATATCAGAATACTGAGTCTAATAGCGTAGCCACAAGAACATTTGGGATGTGACTTTTAATAGTGTAAAGCAACTTGTATGTGCTCTGGCACTTACCACATAGAATTTATCATTGGGATCAGCATCTGGCATAGGATCCTCACGCATGGAGCGGGTTTTTGGATCATAATACGCAGAGTTCACATCGAGATTGAGAAGATACTTTGCAGTGTCTTCTCTAATACGCAAATTCCTGTGAAGATCAATATAAAGCATATGCATTAGAACCGATCATTCATACACCTCAGATTCACATGACATAGTAGAATCTAGTATTTTGTAGGAGCAGCGTATGTTTTTCGATCAGACATACCTCACAGTTCCAGTGCTTCCACCACCTGTTGTGCGCACACGCTTTTCTACCTTAGCAAAATCCATCTGAGCACTCTCATCAACTTTGGCTTCATCTATTTTCAGGCCATCTTCTTCATCCTCTTCACTGCCCGCATTATCACCATCCTGCTCGCCATCCTTCTCCTCAAGTTTCTTGAGCTGTTGTTCTTTCAGGAACTTTTTCCTGGCCTCTTCTCTAGCTTCATAATCTTGGATAACACGAGTGTAGGTTGATGTGTCGTAACCATTCCAACGATCGCGCTTCCCATCATAATCAAGTTCAAACGACTCCACTTTCTCATCTGGAGCTATATCCATATTAGTCCATTTAGCTCCAACATTCCGGGGTCGCTCCATGCATGACTTCTTGTCATGAGTCATGGCGCCACAGCTGAAACATCCATAAAAACTGTCTGTTAGAAAAGGCTTCAACGCGCAAAGACTAAAGAGCATCCATGCTGCAAAACTAACATCGTGAATTGATAGCGCACTTACTTTTGGCAAGCGCCTTTCCTGTATTTGTTGGCTTGGTAGAGCCTGGCACCCCTATCGTACCAAGCCTTAGTGTAGTTCGGATCTGATTTCCATTTCCTCTGATGCTTCAAACTCTGAAACCGATCATCAAACCAAGACAAGAGTCAGGGCCTCCACTAACCAAATAATCCCCACCGATGAAACTAGAACTTTGCAACGGCAAGCGACAACTTACCGGCTTCTCGGCGTTAAGATACCACGGGGCCGAGGACATATACTGCGGGATGTGAGGGTTAATCTCGTTACCATCCTCGTCGAGTTCGGCAGGGGCGAGCCCCGCCTTACGCGCCTCCTCAAGCTCGAGCTGCTTCCGGTGGTCCTCACGAGACTTGAAAGATACTGCCATCAACGCAAAAATCACAACAGTAAGATAACCGTAGACCGAAATTCGATGCCGCGATCGAAAATAGGGCAACGGAAAAACCGACGAGCCCCCCTATGAAACCTAATTCTCGTCGAATCGAAGACAAATCAGCCGGAGGTATCTCATCGGATCTAAAATCGGATCGAGTCCGCGCGGTTCACGATACAAATTCTGAACCGGCGAGAACCAAACGAGCCCTAGGGCTACGGGAAGATCGACTCACCTGAAGCGGTCGCCATGGCGCCTGCTTCGACTAGTCTCGCCGGCGCGATGCGGCGGCGGCGGCGACTGGCGGCGAGATAACGAGAAAGAGGAACGCACGAGAAGAACCAAACGAATTTGGAGATTTGTTTTGCCCTTCCTTTTTTTCACGACTCCACTTTATTACGTGGCGGCTTGTCCGTAACCGCCAATGCTCCGGTTCGGAGGCCGGAAGCCCGCGGGGATAGTTACCGCCATAGTGACGTGGGCCTTCGAGGCCTAGTAATATGCTTACTTGGACCAGACAGTTTGAGCCTAGGAAGGAGCCCATCAGGGCCTAGTGGCAGCGCCCCCACCCACCTTCCACGAGGACCCAGATAGGCCTCCCCATCGCTCTCCCATGGCTGCTTCGCCGCCTCCTCGCCGTCGCGTCGCGCCCAGGCTCTGAAACCCTACGCACCAAAACCCACCACTCCCAATGGCGGCCGCGACGGCAACCGCCGCCGCAGCGGCTGTGCTCGCCCCCGCTCTCGTCTCCCCCCTGTCGCGCCGCGCCTTCCTCCCGCTCCATCGTCGCGCCGGCCAGCCCGTCGTCCCTCGGTCTTTCCGGTAACTGGATACCACCTCACCTCGCCTTCTTGTTTTCTTCTCTGCGGAGGATTTTGTGGATGGACGCGATTAATTTCTGTGATTCTTGCCGGGAAACGGAAGGCTCATCGCGTCGGCGGCCCCGAGGCGACGCGGGGTGGTCGTGGTGGCGGCGGATGCGGCGGCGGCGGCAGGGGGCGCTGACTTCAGCGACGAGGAGAGCTCGTACGAGGTAGACGCCGAAATTGCCCAAATCCCCAATTTCTTCTCCTCTTTGGTGTGCTCGCTGGACCTGCATTTTGATTTTACGCTATTCGGGTTCTAGATTCTGGGCATTACCCCACTCGATAGCTTCGACAACATGAAGCTGGCATACAAGAGGAAGCGCAAGGATGCGGAGGAGACAGGAGATGATGACTACTTGGCCAAGGTTGCTTGGAGTTTCGGACATTGGCTCTGTGCGCTTTTGCGTTACATATGTTATTAGTTTCATTGTGGTGTAATGGTGTAATTATTGGGATTTCAGCTGGAGAAGGCATATGACACTGTGATGATGCAGCAGCTGCAGTATAGGAAGAAAGGGGTCACATATGGATCGGTTGAGGTCAGTTATTCTGGCGTGGATGAATGCTGATTTTTAGTACTCCAGTTCACTTGCAAATTGCAGGGTTCACATTGCATTGTTTACCGCACGGATATGTTTATATGTCATGTTTGTAGAAGGAAGACTCTGCTTTTTGACAAGCACTCCCTGTGATTGGTCGTGTAAACCAATAGTATGTACAATAGTATTTTATTAGCAGACATCTCAAGAGTTATACCACCCCATAAAACAGAGTAACTAAACATATAAGGTGCTGCAGTCACAGGTACATTGCATTTATTTTTATAAGTTATGCAGATAAGGAAGTCACTGCATTGTAAATATATGTAAGGAAATGTACAGATTGATACTTATAGGTTAAAATCATCCAAGTCCTTTTCTACTTCTGTTTTCCACTCAATATGATGTTCTTCTTTAGTTGTCTGATTTACTTTCCGATCGTCAGGTCTCAAAGGATATCAAGTATGCTGACAATCAACCAATTGTACCTTGGGGACCTAGGTACATTTAACTTAAAGTCCAATATAAGGGATTTATATTTCATTGGTTTGTCGATATATTTTTTTGGTACATTTGACTGTTGTGATGCATCTTATTAAAATGTTAAATTCTCTTTATTACTCATGAATGGTGTCACAAAGATGCTTGTAGACAATAAGAAATTTTAACTCGGTATGACAAGCAGGCCTGTCCCACACGTGTACTTATCTTGTTTAGTTCTGCCTTCCCCAGGTTTATGCCTTTATTTGCTTACCAATGAACGATACTCTTATTCTATATTGACAGCAGTTTTTGTTGACAAGGATATATGCACTGACCACTTGTGATTAAAAGTAAACAGCAGCATCCATGTGAAGCTAATATTGTTGAGGAATTTGTTCTTCCTGCAGACCCTCCAAATCAGCAGTAAAAGATGTGCGCATAAATATGGCAATTTCAGCGGCGATTGTACGTTAAAATGTTTCTAGCTATTACTGGTCTAACTATAATCATGTTTTTATGCTCGTCGCCGTCTACTCTTTTGCTATTTGTGAATCTGTCAACTCCATATGATCATTCTTATAATAAAATTGGTTGATTTGAAGTTATTAACTCTAAAATATACGTTGTGACTCGCCGTCGGCATGTTGTTACCAATTACTCCCTCCATCCCAAAATTGAAGGCGTTTTTTAATTCGTCGGGACAAGTCATTGACCAACAGTTACTATATGTGGTTTATGTGACATAAAATTGATGTTATTAGCTTTGTATTTCGAAATACTTAATACCGTGATTTTGTATCACATAAACCGCATATTAATTGAGTGATTGTTATTCAAAGTATTGTCTTAACAAATCAAAATACACCTTACATTTTGGGAGGGAGGGAGTATGAAGATACACGCCCCTCTTGATTGAGAATTGATGTCGTTTTAGCCTAAAAGAGTTGGTGTTCAATACTTCTCATTGTGTTTTCTTCGGGTATTTCCACTTATTAAGTGTTGAAAGATATGAATCGCGTCCCTGCATCTCTTCAACAAAGTCTGTTTCTAGAACCTTCATATGTTTCCCAGGCCAATTAATAAGATCTAACATATCAAAACCAAGGTGTTGATCTTTTCCTCATCTGATGCGCCCAAAGTTTGAATGCTTTTTTAATTCTGGAAGCTATGTTTATAGATATTTACTCGTTGAAGCATATGTTAATCTTCAGACAAATGATTTCTCTTGCAAAAGATGTTTATGTGATTATTATAACTGCAGGTTGTTTGGATTGCAATCATCGGTAATGCGGACTGGAAGCCTTTGCAGTTCCTGTGTTTTGGTTTCTTCTACAGAATACTTCAGAAGCTGAGGAATACTGAACCACCAATAACTCCAATATATAATGTGCGACCATTTCCTAGTCACTCACTAGCCTATAATTTGCACATTTTACTGTAGTGTGTTGAAGTATTGTTGCTTGCATCGGTTTGATATTTATTGGGTACTTATTTTATATTTACCCAGTAACTGTCACTGGGAAATGGTGTCACATAATCACATTCTGGTGTTTTCTGCAGGAGTATGGTGAGGTTGAGGGAAGAGGGGTACGAATGGCAAAGCGAGTATTCCGCGCTTTGGGTTTGATATTTGGATGTGTATTTGCTGCATCACTGGTCAGTGGGTTATCTTGTACAGTGCCACTAGATATTTCTTGGTCTAGCTGCTGCAGTGTTATCTACCTATGACCGATAATAGTTTGCATTTGCATTTTGATTGACTTTCGTGGCTGCTAAACTTTTCAGGGTTATACAACAGCTCTTAACTTGATAGAGTTTTCGTGGCAGCACACTCCCCGTATTGTTTATTACTACCAGGTATAATTAACATTTGTGCGCTCTGCGCTCAAGTCTTTTTCACATCAAATGCAAGTGCTTGTAGATGTATCAACCATATGTATAGAACCATCATGGGGTGCAATTAACGTTACTGTGCTCAAGTGTTTTTCACATTGAATGCAAGTTCTTATAGATGTATCAACCATATATGTAGAACCATCGTGCTCTGTGAGTTCATGTGATCATGGTGCAATCATGAAAAATGCTCAAGGCATATAGCCAGCAGAGTCGCTGTAAATGTATATGTATCATAGAGGCTAACGTTCCATCTCGAGAACATGTGCGCACTGACTAGATTATGGTGGATTACAAGTTGAGTGCACTTTAGGTCCTTAGTCGCATCATGTCTTCTAATGCTGGATTAAATGTTTCTGTTTTATGATTTGTTTCAGGAGTTGATTGTTACAGCAGCTGCTTCTGTTCTGCTGTGCCTCACAGCTTCGTACTACCGGTAAACAATCCTTGAGGAATTTTATCCTGGCTTAGACTACCTTTGGATGTTAGGACGACAATCCTGCTTCAGTGCGACGCATGCCTGTGGACTGGTGTTATATTAGGGAAAAGCCAAGATGCGGACTCAAAATTTTGAAATGCACTTCGTGACAGCTTTTGAGGTAGAGGAATCTGGGTGCATGCTTTTGTTTGAACAATTGTGGAACTAGCTGTGCAAAAGACGATGGCTGGTGAAAATATTGTGTGCATATTTAGCAGTTGTAATGAATGATAATGTATCAGATTCTGATCCATGTGAAGATTGATGGATGTTTGCAGCATGTGCTTATGTATCGTTTTCGTTTGGTTTTATCAGCAAACTGGTCTTCTATTGTGCTTACTCGTGAAATGCTTGTTAAAACAAACTGCAGCTGTTGGTCAGGAATTGTGCAAAGTGTGACCATGTCTAAACATAAATTTGTTCTTATAATTCTCAAAATGTTCAACTACTGAGTTAACCATTACTCCCTACGTTTTGAACTAAAAACACAAAGTATTTTGGAACGGAGGGAGTAGATAAATAATCTATGTCTGATATCATCAGCATAGAAAGAACAGTTTCTCATTTAACTGAAAATAAATTGATCTGGTATGAAGTTGATACTCTGCTGAAATACGTAACCAAATAATTGCTAGGTTCAGTTAGAACCACTCAGAAATATTGATATGCTTGATCACTGCTAAATTCCACATCAAACTTCAGAATATACTCCATAAAAAGGTTATTTACGAGTTAGATACAAAAGAATGGGGAATTTCTCTCCAGAGAGAAACTGACATTGTGTGCAGTAAACTTAATCTTTTATTAAAAGCAAAACGGTGGTGTCAGTGTCACACTTCAGTAATATTACACACAAATATCACATATACGCACCCAACAAACAAACTATGGCTAACAAACCGCTTCATCGCTCAATCTTGTCTTAACAAAAAAGTAGGCTAACAAACTGCTGCGTGTCCGGCACCACAACAATAAACTAGACGCGTCCCTATTTTTTGTGTGGAAACAAACACTCCAACTTCTCGCATGTTGTTAACATTAGACCCCGACATGCATATAATGGATGGTTAGATTTGGTTAGGCGTGAGTGAAAACGAAAAATAGCACGGTTGCACCTAGCCGAACGTGACGTCAGTGAAAAGTCCAAGTACAACTCGTAGTGCACACACACGTACGTGTATCAGACATGTGTGCGCGTATACACGGTTGTTTCACTGGTTCGACTTCGATCCTATTTACGTGTATCAGGCACACTTGTGCGCGTATACACGGCTGTTTCACTGGTTCGACTTCGATCCGATTTACATACTCGGGATCGCCTGTGGATGACTATTGTATGACCGGACGAAGATGAACAACAGGGCTCGGCATTACTTTCGTGCGCGACGACGGTGACACCCTGATTTCACCACGCGGCCGACGCCCAGAGCCTGCCGGCGATTCGTCGAATCAAGTCTCCGATCAGGTTGGTCAATAATGCAGGTTTTTGTACTTAGGACATCTCTAACTAGTCCCCTAAAATCGTTTAGAGGAGTAAAATTCGATAGGTGTCACACCTAACCGATCTCCAAAACGGTTAAAGGAGTAATTTTTTACTCATAGGAGGAGTAAAAGTAACGGCCGACTCCTAAATTTACTCACCGGTCACCACTTCCGAGAAAAACTCCAGCCTCCCCTCTGTTGACTCCTGCCCTCCGATGTTCTTGCCCGCCCACCTCCCCGCCGACGCTGATGTCGCCGACTCCGGCCGCAATCAACGCGCAACTCTCTGACGCACCTTCTACGGCTATCCCCGGCGTCTTCGACGCCCCGACGCCGCCACAAACGGAGATCTCCGCCACGACCGCGGGTAGGAAGAGGTTGTGGGCCAACAATGTGGTCCGTCCCACCGCCACGGCCGTCAAGGCCTCCGGCAAGGCTGGGGCAAGCGCGTGGAGGCTCCCAGGTGGTGCCTTGTCCTCCCCTAGCTCATGTGGCCGTCCGACGGCAGAGGAAGCTGACTCCGGCCAAAGTGGCGCTCATGGAGGCGGCGGCCAACAAGAAGAGGAAGAAGGCTACGACGGCGCTTCCGAAGGCTACACCGACCCCTTTCATGCACAAGGCCTCGCCAGTGAACCCTTCCTGAGGCCAGCCACCCCATCCGGCCGTCGTCAACATTGATGTAAGAGAGGTGTCTGATGGATCGTTGGCAAGGTAAAAAAAATGTTTTCTCCTCGCCTCTCATCGATTGACGATTTGTAGACACAAGGTGATATCATTTTGATGTTTTGTAGTGTTGACGACGCCTAGGAGGAGGAGGAGGAGGAGGTGGAGGAGATGACTTCTTCGAAGATGATGCTTGTGTTCCTCGGAGATGATCCACAACATATGAGGTGATATGTTGGTGTTTTTTTTGGATCAAACAAGGTCAATAGCTTCTTTTTGGTGACCTTGATCGATGGTGGTGATAGAGTCTACTTTTGAATGAACTCTATGCATGGTTTATTTTGATGTGTTCGATTCGATGAACTATGTCTATGTATGTTGTTTAAGTGGTGTGTTGCTTGTGTTTGAATTGTTTGTATGAACTCTATGTAAGATGTATGAATGCATATGTAGAGTGCTAGATAGAAATAGGACAAAAAAGTTTTACTCCTCTAAATTTAGGGGTTCGGTTAGGAACCGCCAATTTTTAGAGGAGTACTTTTACTCCTCTAATGTTTACTCATCTGTTTACTCCTATAAAGTTTAGGAGATCGGTTAGAGATGCCCTTAGTGCTTAGTCCGTTGTCTCCATCTATTAATCTAATCAAGTCAATCGATTTCAAGACTGGTCAATTCATTGGTTATATACATTGGTTATATACAGTAGCCCTCACGCTATTAACTCATTGTGATTTATGTATCAGTTTTGCTATTTCTCAGTCAACTGAGAATTTCTTACATCTCAGTCACCTAGAAAAAGTGCAGTCGCTGTTCAAAAAAAAGTGCAACTGGTTTTAGTTGCACTTTTTTGCAAAAAAATGCAATCGAAACCGAGTTGCACATTTCTTTTAGCTACAATTGCACTTTTCTCAGGTGATTGAGACTTAAGAAAATCTCAATCGACTGAGACATAGACAAACCCTGAATGATCAACTCATTGGTTCCCTACATCATTGCAGGTGCGATTCGGTGTCCTCCCTCTCCTCCAATTTAGGAAATTAAAGACAGAAGGAGGGCCAGAATGACCAATACCTCTTCGGTTTGGAGGACACAAATGTCTATCGGCCAATCCCTGTCTTTGTGTTTTCAGTTTTCTAAGTCTAGAAAGAGGGAGGGGACACCGGAGCAAAACTCTCGTCATTTGTCTCTCACACGTCCCATGTCCCCACAAAATCCACATTGTTGCAATAAATCTTACTGTAACAAAATTCTCTTTCCTCTCAAAATGGCATGCACCTCCTTCGGAAGATCCACTTATCCCATCGTCCACATGAAAGACGAGCTATGCGGCCACGGCGTAGGTGGCCTTTCTTGTCTAGCAGCCCACCGCATGTCCTCCTTAGTGAGAAGGCTCCTCGCAAAGCTAAACCACAAAGCTCTAGGTCAATCTCTATCCCAACCAGTTCAAGTAGAATGCTCGCCATTAACACCGTGTGCTGAGTCAGGACGTTCCCACATTTAGCTAGCATGTTGGGCTTTTTAATTGATGGATATTTTCTACAGTGCTAGCCTTGAGGCTGGATTCATGGGAAAAGACCAAACTTATTTTTTTAGCAATCTACTGCGGACTCAAAGCCATCGTGAACTCATATTTTAAAACCTTAATAGTCAAATTACATTGCAAAAAAACAAAAAGAAGATCCAAAAATATCCCAGCAACCAATTGTGGGTCGAGTCAAATAAAAATGAGTTAAAAGATCTAAGAAGGGGACAACATTGTAGAACATGACAGACCAATCTTAAAGAATTCTTCTGTGAATTGGTTTTACACATCTGTTTAACCAAATAAACAGGCCTTCTGCACATCTTTGAAACACCCGAGAAATATTTTCATTCTCTCCTCGGAACACCATTGCATTCCTCCTGTCCCAAACATTCCTAGTGACGGGAATAAGAGCAGAGGATTGAACTTTGCGTAATAAGGAAGTGACTTCCAAGAGATCCCGAACTTTGCACATATGATAACGTAAGAGGTAACCATGGTCCTCGTATAATTACGTGAATCTGATATTTTTTAGTGCACCGCAAGATCTAAAACAACCAAACCGTAAACATTAAAGGGAGATAATGAAGGAAGATTAGTTCACGAAGCTAGATTGTAGCCATGGCATGCGCTTTATTGTCCATGCAAGTAGCCGAGTGTCGTGGGTTAGCAGGGATAGAGAACATGGACTCAAGATCGGCATCATATGGATATTGTTCTATTTTTTTTAATTATCGGGCAACTTGGTTAACTAGGCATCTATAGTAATCTTAGCCTGAGAGTACGGGTCCACAAATGGGCACATAAAACTGTGAATGGGTTGACGCTGATGTGAAGGATTCAAATGAGTGCCACACCATCGCTCAATCAACCGCTTCTCTTTGATACGTAAAAGAAAAATAGAGATGCTACTGAGCATCCCAAATTTAGATGCTTATAAAAAATATGAATAGCAGAATTTGAAAGGAATATCTAAGCACATGTTTTTCTATGGCAGGGTGTTTGTTCATGCGCCAATAATGCTCGTCAGAAGCCCGTTTGTCCAAAACTATGGAAAATAAGCATCTCGTGAAGGTCAAGCCATTCAATATGGGAAAACTATTAGTATCCGCTTTCGCTGTTTTTTTGGACGCGCGATGAACTGCGTCCGACCATTCTTTTTGTCATAATATTAAACTTTTTTCGTGGGATCGACTAGGAATAGTTCCAAACTACCAGGAAAATGATCCAATGCATAGCAAAGCCAATGACCATTCTTGCACGAGATTGGACACGAAGAGAGGGGCATACACCTTTCGATAACACATTTGTATCTTCCTTTACTTCACCATTGAAGTTGGTTCTTGAATACTACCATCACGAACGGTTCAATGGCGTTGCATGAGTACAATGACAACATGACATGTTGGCATATTCTAAATTATTAAACCGTAGCAACACACGAGGCATTTTTTTTTTTGAGTGGCACACACGGGGTATTGATATGCTTGATCACTGCTAAATTCCACATCAAACTTCAGAATATAACAAAAAGGTTATTTACGAGTTAGATACAAAAGAATGGGGAAATTTCTCTCCAGAGAGAAACTGACATTGTGTGCAGTAAAGTTAATATGTCTATACAAAAAGCATCATCTAGCACAGGCTTGTTTCCTCAAACCATAACTCCGGTTTTGCGTTCTAACACTTCAACGCAAGTAATGCTGAAGCTATGAAGACCGACCCACCCATCAAGAGAATCAACCACTGTTACCAAGTCCAGCCATCATCCCTGTAAATGTGGCCACTGCGAACCCGAGCACCGCGCCAGCAAAAACCTGGTAAGATAATTCAGCATCAATGATGTGTTTCATAAGTGAGACCAAGAATGTTAAATATCTCACTAGGCTTTGTAGTGCCAAACTTGTTAAAAATAAAAAAAATACAACTTTGGCTTTAGCAGCGTGCACTTTTATTAGGTATCACTCTGTTCCAAAATGTAAGCTGTTTTAGCAAACTAGTATGCTAAAATGGCTTACATTATGGAACGGAGGGAGTAAGAAGCAAGTATGATGGAACAGGGATTAATCTGTTCATGCACTGTATTTACTACAGTAGCCTACCTGTGCTTGTGTGCCGGTAACATGTGTTGGTTAAAGGATAATTAGACATTCATCTTCCTAGGTGTGGTTGATAATGAGCAATAGGTCGAACCTGAGGAGGCGTATGCCCTATGAGCTCTCGCAGTGGTCTTGTTTCAGCAAGTGGATGCTCCGATGGTAGCTCGTACACAATTTGATTCAAGACCTAGCAATTTATTTTAAGCGAGTTATAATGAAGGGCAAAGAAAGTATCACCAGAAGAAAAATAAATAATTTATGCACATATTCAACAGGAAAAAAGTATGGTGCTTTCCCAAGTTATGCATATGAACTTATTAATAGGCATGTCCTATCAGGTTAATACATTGTCACTACTGACACAGATTGCCACTGACTTCTTTTGTTATACGGTAGATTGTTTACATGAGCTATTTACGTTAACTTATGCAACAAAATATGTATGTACTACAAACTACGAAACAAGTTAGCAACCTAGATTGTCAACTAGACATGCACCTTTGTAGCCTAGACTGTAAGCTGAATGGGCCACCGCTTGCCACTCGTAAAGTTGTTCCATATGGATGAATATTCGACCAGTATCACTTGACATAATTTTTTCCTCCATAAAATATTTTACTTTTGAGTCGTTACAGATATTTGAAGGTTCAAGGTTGTACCTCTGCTTGCCTCCCTGCATGTAGCCTAACACCAAAAGCATCATACATCACCTGCAAAGATTGCAAAAGAAAACAGATTAAGCCAAGATGGTGAAAAAAACAGTAACGGATACCTAACGCCTAGTGCTGCATTTTCTGAAGAGGATGATAACCTCACAAGTTCACAACGGACTCATAAGCAACATGACCAGCTTGTCAAGATGCCACAGTGCGAGATGCAGGACAGGTGGGGGTGGGAGTTAAAGCACATGGTACAGCAGTGTGACTAAGCGGCGAGCCCAGCTGTTATATGCATATACCTTGTAGTGCCACTCTTCTGCACGATTGATCTTCAGTTCTACATATGCACAAGCAGAGCTGATTTCATCATGCTTGCTACCGTCTTACTTTCTACTTATTGACTTAACTTTGCAAACAAAGTCGGGTACAGTACTGATCTCTCAAGGAATGATAATGTGATCAGCGAAATTTCAGCAGGGTGTTTAAGCATTTGCAGTTTCGTCTCATCTGTATTGTACTTTTTTGTCAAATCAAATGTCAATAACCGAACCAATATGTACCGTCTAGGTTTGAACAAGTACTGAAGTGATCTAACAAATGGAAGGAATGATGTAGATTTACCAAATTATTTCCAAAAAATGGTGCTAATCGTCAGATCGAAAGATCCAACATTTCCAACAGCTAGAACATTGATCAAGAGAGAAACAGCGCTGACCACGGAGGCGAAGATGGCGGCAGTGGCGAAGAGGGAGCTGCTGAACCCCTCCTGCAGGCCGATGGCGACGGCGAGCGCGGTGACGGTGGCCGAGTGCGATGACGGCATCCCCCCGGACCCCACCAGCTGCTTTGCGTCCCACCGGTTCTCCTTGTACCTACGCGCGAATCCCGTCACGGGGAGCTCAGATCCAGCCGGCGGCAAGGCGGGCGAGGCGCGCGCGAGAGAGAGGGCGTACCATGTGGTGAAGACCTTGATGGACTGGGCGATGGCGAAGGCGAGCACGGCGGCGATGAGCGGGCAGTTGGCGAACACGGCCAGGTAGGAGAAGGAGGGCGACGCCGTCGCCGAGGGCGGCGGCTGCGCGGCGGTGGTGGCTTCTCCCATCGACGGACCGCGGGCGGCTTGTTGCAGAAGCTTCCACCCTCCGCCTCCTCCTCCTCCTCCTTGCGAGAAGAGAAGATCCGGCTCGGCTCAGACACGCTTGCCGGCCGCGGCGGAGTCGACTCAGTCGTACTAGGGGGCTAGGCAGGCAAGCAGGGAAGAGACATGTATTGGTACCTGTTGAAGTGTCCGAGCTGGCAAGTGGGCCCGGTAGGCTGTTAGGGTTGGTTGACATGTCACTTAAGCTATACCAGACATGTTATTGGGGGGCACTATCACCTTTTCTTTATCATTCGCCGTTCAGACTTTTATTCCATCGGAGACTCAATCAGAAAACAATGGATGAGTTCATACATCACAAACAAGGAATCAATAGAAAGAGCAGCGCGAGCACCAGCATTTGTCGTTTTATTCGCCTCCCTCGTAGCAAAAACTAAAACTAAACTCTGAATTGGAGACAATAGCCATGGGAACGTATCACCTGAAAATGGACTATATCCTGCAAATCTGCAAATTCACTTATGTGCCGTCAGATTTGGTATGAACGGTCCGATCACCTGATCTTGTTCCACCACCAAGCAATTTGTAGAAACCCCCCTTACATCTATTCCGTCCCTCTTCCATCCTTGTCCCCTTGTCTCCGGTACAGCAGTAGACAGAACCCACACGAGATCCCCTTCTTCCCCATCTCTCTACTCCTCATTCCCCAACCCAGATCGATCAAGATAGCACCATGGCCAGGGCGCCCAGCCGGCCTAGTCTAACACGCCACCCTCCCAGCTACGTCCTTGCTCGCACGCAGTTGGTAGCCTCATTTATCCGCCTCCGTGCGCCGCTAGGCTGTCGCTCGTCGCCGTCCAAAGCCTCGTTCTTGTGCCGCCCTAGCGCACCTGGTCCACAATGTCGCTGACTCCTGCCTATATGCACCCACCTTAGGAAGCATGCGGTCCATTTCCATCGGGCAACAAGACCCTCTCTGTTCGAGCTGCAGGATGTATGCTTGGAGCTCCTGAATCTAGGGTTTCTTATTGCAGTTTGTACTCGAGACTACGTCGAGGTAAGTTCAAGGAAAAGAAAATGGCATGTTCTTTATTTTATACAAACTAAGTTGATTGTTGTGTCATGATGATGCTATCAGTTTAGCGTATCAAGTCAAAATTTAGTATTTCAGTCTTTGCAAATCTTAACTATATGTGATACATGAAAAGCTTGAAATACTTGCATTTTCTACAGAGTTGACGTGTTGAGAGAAAGAAGCACTCAGCAGTTTTTGCTGCATGTGCTGATGCTGCACATGGACGATGGTCTAAGCTACTAGGTGTTCGTGTTACTTGACATCCCAAGTTAAGGATTCATTTGTTCCTGGTCATCCATAATCTAACAGAGGAAGTTATAGCTGCTACAGAAAAGGAAATTTGTGGGATTTTACAATAACAACCGAACAGATTTCTTTGACTACCAGAATAATGTTCAGGTGAGTCATGTATGGTTTTATTGAAGCCTACAAAAGCTATATTTGTGTATGTACAGTTTTACCATGTAACACTGAAGTTAAAGCTTGTTTTAACTTTCGCCATTTCCCCGCGGAAGCTTATAGAATAGAACAAAGCGCAACATCGGAAACTCGAATGAAGCTATTCCAGGACAATGAAGCCTTTAGCCTTGCGCCTTAGTAATAGCCTACAGATTTACAGTATCCCTTGTGTACGTTTTGGCTTTTACAGTATATTTTTCAAGCAATATTTACCTATGCAACAACAGGCTACACCATAAATCAAATACCTCGAGTGTAAGCCCGAGCGCCATGGCAACGCTTCCCAAGCCGGCCTAGTCCAGCTCTCAAGTGCCACGCTGTTCGTGGTGCTTGCTGGGCAGTTTGTCGCTTTATTTCTCCGCCGCCGGACGCCACTAGGTACTCACACAGCTGCAAGATCTATGCGTGGACACCTGAACCTAGGGTTTTCTATCCAGTTAGTCCAACCCGAGGTGAGTTTGGTCTTGTCGAAATTTCTTGATGTGCAATCGATGTATGTACTGGAACCATGCTCCATTGATCCATATGATGATTTCATGTTTTCTGTCCAGTTCGTTCAACCCAAGTTGATATCGCTGGTGTATTGCTCTTAGAGACTAAACCATTGGGTTTGCACCTCAAATTTTTGCTAGATACACATTTTAAGGGGTTTTTGTACAAAGTACACTAGAACGTTAAACATTCAGAAATTTTTGCTAGGTGAGTTTAGTCTTGTAGAAATCTCTTGATGTGCAAACTGACAAGCAACGAGTAACCTTATTACATTTAGAAACACTCTATGTTAAGTTGATGGTTGTTGTAGTACATATATGTGTTGTATATTTGGAATAAGGATGGACTTTGAAATATTACTTTATTTGGATACAAATATTTCGTTGGCACTTTGTTTCTCACCGCCTTACTGTACTATGTGCTATTGATCATGTCGCTTTTTATATGTAATGATTAATTGGCAGCTCATATGGATCCCGTGGAGAGCGAGATGTCATCCTGCCCTATGGAAACAAATGATTGTGATGATGCTGACTCCTTTGTTGTAGCGAGGTCTACCATATCAGATGGCTTTAGTACACCAGCGAGCAGTAGGAATATTCTTTTTTGTGTGCGTATATCTGCCTATCTGAACTTTAGTCTGTTATTGAACCTCTCAAATACATTTGGTTATTGATATTATAATTGTTTTTCAGGTGACCTCCTGGACCCCGGAATGTGGCGAGGCAAATAAACCAGCCATAGGTATGGAGTTCAAAGATCTGGGTCAGGCTGAGCAATTCTACAAGTCCTATGCCCACGGTGTTGGGTTTTCTGTACGGAAAGGGCGGAGTAGAACCGTTGGAAATGAATAGGTGTGGAAGAGATTCTATTGCAATAGGCGTGGATGGCGATCAGAGAAAGAGCAAACTAGTAGTAAGCGCAAGAGAAAAACTACTAGGTGGGACTGCCAGACAATGATAACCCTAAAATGGAAAGACAGTAAGTACATCGTGACAGCATTTTTTGAGGACCATACACATGAGTTAGCCTCGGCTAGCAAACAACAATTCCTGAGATCCAATAGAAAAGTTACTGACAGTGGAAAGAGTTCATTGTTCACATGTCACACGGCAAGCATTGGCACCTCCGCGACTTATCGTTTACTTCGTGTCGATGATGGTGGATTCGAGAAAGTAGGTTGCATGAAGAGAGATCTTCAAAATTATCATCGTCACTTGAAATGTGCCATAAATACCTCGGATGCGCAAATGTTCATTGACGATCTAGCAAGGAGGAAGGAAGCCAACCCAGCATTCTTCTTTGATTACATGCTGGATGAGAAAGGGAGATTGGTGCATGTACTTTGGGCTGATACAGCTTCCAGGAAGAACTATGCGCATTTTGGAGACGTTATCTTTTTTGATTCAACTTATACGACTAATCAGTATAATATGATATTTGCACCTTTCACTGGAGTGAACCACCATAAGCAATCAATATTCCTTGGTGCAGCGCTTATCTCCAACGAAAAGGCAGAGTCGTATATATGGGTGTTTGAGACCTTCGTGAAGGCAATGGGGGAAAGAAGCCTAGCCTCATAATAACAGACGAAGCTGCTAGCATTAAGGTTGCTATCGACAAAGTTCTTCCATCAGCTACACATCGTCTGTGCACATGGCATATTATGCGAAAAGTCCCTGACAAGGTGGAACCTTCTTTGAAGAACAATGATGATTTCTATGCTCGCCTCAATTCATGTGTTTGGGGGTCTGAAACTGCAATAGAATTTGAGGAAGCATGGTCTGCCCTTATTGCTGATTTCTCTTTGGAAGGAAACACCTGGTTTGCTGAAAGGTATTCAATTCGTGAGTCATGGGTGCCTGCGTACTACAGGGACATACATTTGGCAGAAATTCTGAGGACCACCTCTAGGTCCGAGAGTGCAAAAGTTTCTTCAGCCATTTCATTGGCTACAAGTATGCATTAGTCTAGTTCTGGCTCGGGTTTATAACCGCCTTAGAGGAACAACGCCACAATGAATTGATTGAAGAAAATGTCAATATGCAATCGCTGCCTGAGCTGCGAACATCATGGAAAATAGAGAAACATGCAAGTGTTGTCTTCACACACAAAGTGTTTGATGCATTACAGAAAGAGATCCTTGCAGCTCGTGAATATTGTGTTGTTGAGAGCATGAGGCATGAGGGAGAGGAGAAAATCACATTAATTAGTGATGGTCGATCTTCCAAGGTTCGGGAGGTAGTACTTAACACAAGAACAATGGATGCTCATTGCACTTGCAAGCTATTTAAATCTCTTGGTATTCCATGCCGTCATGTTATCTATGTTTTGAGAGGTTCAAGAATTGAGGAACTTCCAAGCCACTTTGTTCTGAAAAGATGGACACAAATATGCAAAAAAGAACCTAAATTTGATGAAGATGGCAACCTCTTCGAAGAAAAGGCCAAGAGCCCCCTAGATTTAGCAATTGAAAAGAAAACTTCTGGTGCACGCAAGGATTTCGAGGAATCTATTCGCTTGGCTGCACACTCATTGGAAACCATGGACGTAGTTACAACTTGTCCTGCAACTCTTGTGGACACTGTTAGATAAATGGTTCCGGTGGAAAAACAAACAAGGAAAGATGAATTTGAGGCTTTTCTTGGTTGTAGCATTCCTACCCAAATCAAAATACACCCACCCTCTGATTGGTACCTGTATAGTTATGCGCTTACAACATTTAATAGGTAATGCTATAACTTTCCTTATTATATACTCACAGTCACTTTTCTGTAGCCATTGAGCAAAACTTTCAACTTTCAGAAGCGGATAGGGAAACAGTTCAGAGATTAGAATATGATCTACATGTATTCTCTCATGCAAATCTAAAATTTACGGTGCCTGATTTTCGGAGTGAACTCTTTCTATGAGATAAAGAGAGCTTTATTCATATAAAAGAGACAAGTTCATACATATTTTCTCTATTACATCAGCTACAACACCAAGAAAGTTGTTTTAACCACAATCCTTGGTTCTGAGCTGTTCTGGCATATATTATAGAGAAGCTCGGGAGCTACTCTGTTTTTACTCTGTTCTGATTTTGCTGAGGCACATGAATCTTTAGAATTTCTCTAATTTAATTTATTCACGAATTGGAGAAGAATAGATCTACAAACTTAATCCTTCATGTTATCCTTCTTTTAAACTTAAATAAGTAGACTTGCCTGCTCATAGTACATACATAACATCTATATTATTTCTAAAATCACACACCAAAAATTCATGGAATTTAAAGGATGGTCAAGTGTCTTCTCGTTGTATTCTGAGTGAACTTGTTCATTTTATCTGCAGCTATTTGATGCACATCAATGCACTCCCCAGGCTCATTCAAAAGGAGATGCTGTCACGAATAGCAATTCACTTCTAGTATTCGACATATTTGTACATTATCTATAAGTTATGTATTACTTCATATTATCAGAACTTAGCCAAATACAAGCTTTGTACTGACCACTGATGCATGATGTCATGCTGCATTGATCCACACGAGGCCGAGTGTGAGCTTTGTACTAACAACCTGATGCCTGATGCCATGCTGAATTTATCCACACATGGTTTCAGAAATGTAGCGCACGCATGTGCTGAATACATGATGCTTAATTGATACTTCTTTACTTAGGTGTTGAAGATTAATGCAGTTCTTAAACATTAGTTCGATTATCTGGTTCTCCATCGATACATACTTGTCCTGTGTGAGCCAACAACATCGGTGCTAGTTCTAAAGAAATGTTCAACACTTCAACTGGAAAAAAAAATCTTTATCAGGTAAACTTTATTCAGTCAATATTGTGAAATATAAATAAAATTCAGTGCAGCTAGATCTAAAAGCCTTAGGACAATGAACAACTGAAGTGGAACAGGAAGTCCTGGAATAGGTACAGGAACGAACTGTACTAGAGGGCCTTATCTGTTGAATAAACTTCTACGAAGGGCCTCATTGCGAACTATAAGTTGTGTCTGCGGGCGTTTTTTTGTAAGATGACTGGGAGGAGATCTGATCCATTGGTACAGGATCCAACAGCTCATAGCAAATTTTTTCATATTTTCAGGATAAGGGTGTTTTCACCTGATACGCCCCCCAATAGCCATCATCTTCTTTGCAACCAGATTTGATGCCGGCATGTGAGCCTAATTCTTGGACGAGTAAAATGCATCAACAGTCCCAGAAGTTGTCGGCGATGTCTGAAACAGTTCTAAAAATTAGTAAGTGTATCAAAATAGTCCCTAAACTTGTCCTGGATGTCTACATACGGTCCTAGATACGTATATAGAGGACGTGGCAGTGCAGGTGGAGCCGTGATGGCACTCCCGAATGGCCCATGACGGCCACACGTGTGATCGAAATTTTCTTAAAGTTTGTCAATTGTGTGGAGTTTCCATTTGTCAATGAGCGATCATCCATAATTTCTTTGTAATTTTGCAATTTTTGACCATGTATATATGCACTTCTAAAGGATGAATTTTCTCTTTTTTTTTTCCACCGGTAGGCACCCGGGTGCGGTATGATCTAGCTCTTCTAGGCCACCATGAACATACTCCAATCAAATTGAATCTTGATTACTTAATGATGGTCGTATACCTAACATAAACTTACACATACCGTACATGTAGGCGGGAGAAACTATTTGATGGATGATTGCTTGAGATTAGTTTTAATGTTAACAAAGACAAAAGATTGGGCCCACACATCGGCACCAAACAATTACAACTGGACCGTTGTAATTTACTGGATCACCAAATCGATTACCGGATGTTTTGCGTTACTATGGGATCTACAGAAAACAATTTTGACTTGTCTGCCGATTAGGATGGTTTATTCACACCCACGGAACCGTACTCCACGCAGAAAACTTTCAGCCGCCGCCGGCTGCTGACCTAGCTGCCGCCTCTCCTTCGCCTCCTTCATAGATCGGTCCCCTCTCCTACGGTCGGCCTCGCCGGCGTCAGGAGGGGTGGGGAACCTAATCTATGAGTGGAGTTTTCAGTAAAATTAGTTCGAGATATTAGATTAGAGTTTTGATAGTCATCTTTTTGTTCTCTATGTCAATGAAGATGATATCGTCTACAATAAGTGATCTTCGGCCTTTTGTTCGACGAAGAGATCTTCTACGCGGCGTCAATGATAGTGTTGTAAGATTGATGTTCTATAAGTACGATCTTTCAGATCTTACTTCGTCAAGTCAATTTTGGAGTTTTTTATATGGTTGCCACGAGGATTATCCTCGCAATATTTGTCTCGGCTGCTACGTCATCGACAATGGTGGTTCGTACTATCGGTTGATTGATTACTCTAATGGTTGTGTGCGTGCACGCAGTCTTGGCACTACGGCTTAAATTAAAATTATGGGAGAACCCTCATTGGTATTTACAGGTTGTGGTTTGGTATCTGTTAATTCTTGGCTGCCTTTAGAAAAGTTCAAGATGGTGTCTTGAAAGAAAAAAGAGTTTGAAGATCTTAGTGTTTCACTAGTTTCTTTTAGACTTTATTTTGTAATCGCTCGAGACAGCCTATGTATCTCTGCCATATACTATACTATATGCTTCTATGAATATATCGTGGTATTGATTGTAAAAAAAAATGGTTTATTCACACACGCACGGCCGTCATGGGCTACCTGCAGCACCGTTGCGGGTCCATCTACACTGCCACATCACTCATATACGCATCCAGGACCGTATATCGACATCAAGGACAAATTTGAGGACTGCTTTGATGCACTTTCTGATTTCCAGGACCGTTTCAGACATTGCCGACAACTTCTGGGACTGCTGATGCATTTTACTCTTCTTCGACCGTGCTATAACAACCATCCGGCAATCCATTTCCATCTCCACACGAGTCCATCCCTGCTCCTTGGCAAGCAAGAAAGCATCACGGCATGCTAGTAATTTCACTCTCCCTGTATCAAAAATATGCTCATATTTTTGGCACTCAGCAACAACAAAATCACCTGTCTCATCTTGTACCATCATTTCCACTCTTGTCTTCCCAACATTGATGTCCAGAGCCCGTCACAATTTAATTTCATCTAACCTTGAGCAGGTTTTGACCATCTCTACACTTCGACACGGGCAAGAGCACTATCACTCGACTGAGGAATATCTGGAGACTTTATTAGCTTGTCCATTAGATCCATGGACTTCTGAGGCTGATACTTCACCTCCCCCGTGATTGTAATTATTTCGGCTTCCCGGATAGTCCACATCACCGACACTGCAATTGCCGCTTCTTGCTTTGATAAAAGGTCACGGTCCAACACATTCCTAGCCCAAGTACAAGGGTGTAAGTGTAACACTACAGTACTGAAAAGATGGTAGCTTCTATGCAACATGTCTATTCCTAGATCGGTTTATTGGCTCACATGGAACATAGATAAATAACAAAGTAAATATCCGTGCATCATAAATAACAATAAGATCTAGAGTATTCAAATTATTACAATAACGCTTAGCTCAAAGGCTAGCTCAATCTTATTCAAGTATCAAACATAAATAAATAACTCCTTCGATCTTCAAATTCCCACAAGCGAACAAGTGTCGAGTGGAGTACCGCGACTTAGTCGATCACTCAGAATCGGAACATCCCGCAACATAAAACATGGCAACCCCGAAGGGTCGATACTTGGAATGTATGACAAGTAGGGCTAAGTAAGGAGACGATACACCTAACATCTACATGCTTATTTGTCTAGTGAAGCTTTGGATAGCTTGCATTTTTAAATACCGTCGTCCTACTTTCATAAACCAATTTAATTCATAGCAACCCCATTAAGTTCACCCATCAAGTTTTAGTAATCAGGAAATAAGGATGAGTAAGAATATGCCTCGATATCTAGCAACTCAATCGTTTGTAACTGGAGACATGGCTAAGCACTTAGTTTTGTACCCTGCAGGGGTTTGTATATTTTACCCATGTGACTTGGCCAACCCGCTCATACCACCACACTCATTCTGTGTGATGATAGGAAGAAGTCCAAAAAGAGACCGTTCGGGAAGTACTTTCCCAAACCCCCTACGCACCGGTCCATCCTAACCATTCACTATATCTCTGATTACGCTGGGTTCGGGTCACCACGATCTACTAAGTCCAACCAACCACCCATTTCTTACTGGCACATGGTTGCACACGTAAGCCACTATGATAAAGAAAACTAATATTTCTTAGTATCCTGGGCGGCATTCCCCACCATTTTTCATACTCTGTTGACAATCCGACCATTTCGTCCAGTTAGTTCATTGATATTATGTTGTTTTAGTTTGAACAAAATATATGCTTCACCATAATGTGATCTCTTCCCCGTATTTATAGCATGTCTAAGCACATCTACCATACGAAGGCTCAACTACAAGGGAATTCCTATCATAATATATAGGATATATCATAGCATAGTAATATCTACACATGTATCCACAAAAATACACTACACATGCATAAGAGAAACAGTAGGACAATTCATGAACAAAATAGCATCTACTTGCCTTGGCGGTAGGTGTCGAGATTACAATCTTCACATAAACAAGCATTGCACTCGTCACAATCTACACTATACAATTGCAACACATAAACAATCATACACAATTATAAAAAATGCACAAATTCATGCATGCCAATTTAATAGAGGTTTTAGTAGTGTGTTTATGTTCTCTATTCATCATACCTACTGATGACATGCATGAAAAACTTTTAATGCAACAAAACCATTTAATGAAAATTATTGATCGAGTTAATATGTTTTTATTCCATTTATTGAACCTTTGATGTAAACAGCATGATCAACTCTTGGCAAAAATATTACTAGGTAGATACTTTGATTTAAAGCTAGGAGCAAAAAGGATCATGCCAAAAGGAATTATAGATCTTTTTCTAGAATTATTATACTACAATATGCTTTTCAATAAACTCAAAAATATACATATTGTAGACCTGCAATATTATTACAAAATTCAGTTCTACGTATTTTTTTGATTCCAACGACAAATCATTTGTAATTTTCTGACTAGTATTTAATTTCCTATAAATTTTTGAAGTTATATCAATTTCTGTAAATGCGAGGGAATATGCCCGGGGAATATTCCTGCTGACTGGGGGTCAATGGCTGATGTGGCGCTGACTGGACCAGTCAGCGGTCCACCGCAAGGTCAACCCGCCAATCTAGGACGTTGGCACACGATCGGACGGCTGGTGGCGAGTTGGTCGGATGCTCACCGGCGGCTTCGGCGGTGGCGGCGGTTCCAGAGGTAGTCGTCGGCGGCAAGGTGGTCTACAAGCTGTGACAGGGGGCGGTGGTCTCAGAGGCGATGAGGGCGCGGGCAGGGGCTCCCTCGGGCGACGGCAGTAGGTGGCTGGGGCGAGCAGGCGAAACTCCGGCGACATCGGGGGAGGCGGCTCGGTGAGCTGTAGAGGAAAAAGAGGGGTCAAATTGGGGCGGCGCGATGCTGCGGAGGTTTTTAGCAAGAATAAGGGCGTGGGAGATCGAGCACGAGCTCGTAACGATGAAAATGGCGGTGGTGGTGGACGAAACTCTGGCGAGCGATTCCCACGTCTTGGTGGCGCGATTCGCTATGATTTCGGGGGGAGGGGTCAAGGTGGGGAGGAAGGCTATATGGGACAGGGGTCAAGATCATGGAGGCGGCTCGGACTCGAGCACGAACAGCGAGAAAGGCGGTGACGATTAAGAGAAGTTCGTGTCGAGCCAGAACGGCGACGTTGCGGCAGTGGACATGTGGGGTCCACCTGTCGGAAGGAAAAACACAAATCGAGCACAAAAAGGAAAAGGGAAAGAGAGAGGCGTGTGGGCTTGCTGGCGCGGTAGCTAGGCCGGTGGCGGGTCGTCATTACTGCTTGACGCTTTGCTTGGTGGACGCCGGTGGGCTGCTTGCCTGGCTGCGCTGCCATTTCTTTTTTTGCACTTCTTTTATTCTTTTCTCTGAATCATCTATTAATTAAACTTTCTAAATTCTGTCTGAATTTTTCTGAATTTGAGTATAACTTTAGTTCTAGAGCTCTGATTTGAGTGAAAAAAAGCTACAGGTTCATAAATGAATAACCTATGTTCCTAAGCATCTAGAATGAGTATATCAGATCATCCAAGCAGATTCATTGGTAAAACCTTTGGTATTCATCTATATATGATTATCATGCACCTATGTGGTGTTTTTGCCAAAAAATCTTTAAAACTGAAAATTTGCAACGATGAACGTGATGCAATGACATATATGATATGCAGTACCTATTCTAAAAATTCGTATGTGACAAAACTAACCCCCTTAAGATGAATCTCCATTGCACCCAAGTGGCTTCCTCTTCGGTGTGATGGCTCCATTGCACCTTGCAAAAACTGATCGTCTTGATGCGGGTAAACCTCTCCGTTGTCTTCAAAATCTTGACCGGTTTCTTCTCATAAGTCAAGTTATTCTCTAGATGAACCTCATCTAGCGAAACTGTGTCTCTCAATGGTGTATCCACCATCTCTGGGTGGCACTTCTTGAACTGAGACACATGGAACACATCATGAACAGTGGATAGAGCCTCTAGCAACTTCAACTGATATGCAACCTCTCCCTTGCATGCTAGGATCCTGTATGGTCCTATAAAATAAGGTGCCAGCTTACCCTTAATCCCAAATCATTTAATTCCACGCAGGTGTGAAATTTTGAGGTATGATCGATCTCCAATCTCATACACCACTTCCTTGTGCTTAGAATCAGCATAGCTCTTCTGCCTTGATTGTGCTACCTTCAGTCTATCTCAAATCAAACTGACCTTCTCCTCAGCATCCTTGATCAAATCAGGCCCAAACAACTGACATTCACCTACACCATCCCACAATAATGGTGTTCTGCATCTCCTACCATATAGCACATCGAACGGTGACGTCTTGATACTATACTGATAGCCATTGTTGTAGGAGAACTCAACATAGGGTAAATTCTCATCCCAACTAGAGCCATGAGTTAGAGCACAAGCTCTCAACATATATTACAGAATCTGATTCACCCGCTCTATCTGACCATCCGTCTAGGGTGGAAAGTTGTACTAAACTGCAACCTAGTTCCCAACGACTCATGTAGCTGGCGCCAAAAGTGCGAACTAAATTGGGTGCCTCTATCTGACACAATACTCTTGGGAACTCCATGCAGGCACACAATTCTATTCATGTAGATCTTGGCTAACCTAGCACTAGTGTAGGTGGTCTTTACTGGTATAAAGTGAGCTACCTTGGTCAAATGGTTGACCACTACCCAAATAGAGTCATAACCAGACTTGGTCCTGGGCAATCCTGTAATAAAGTCCATTCCAACTCTATCCCACTTCCAATCAGGTACCGGTAATGGCTATAGCAACCTTGCTGGCTTCTGATGCTCGGCCTTCACTCTACTGCAGACATCACATAAAGCAATATACTCGATGATATCCCCCTTCATATTAGTCCATGAAAACCTTTCCTTCAAATCCATATACATCTTCGTGTTACCAGGGTGTATGGAGTATGGTGAGTGATGACTGCAAGTGCACAAATCAATTGTAGCTAGTTTGAAATAAGAGTATTGATCCCACAGAGAGCTATTGGTAAAGGTATTTATGCCACTCATTACTATTCACTAGAGAGTACTTGTAGGTTATCTCTAATTCAAAGTAATGGTGTAAAAAGAGTATGTTTGAATAAGTGCTAATAGTAAACAAGAACAAAGTAATTAACAAATGTAAACTAAAGCAAGAGAGTGTCTATGAAGTGTTGTGTGATACGGTTGAGGGGTTCTCAAGGAGTGTAGGATTCACCACTAGCATGGTATTATTATTCATAATTAGGATAACATACTTCTTGTGTCATGATATGTGTGGAGAGAGCTCTATAATAAGATGTTCACTACAAGGCTCGTAGGAAGCCACTTTGTTGAACCAAGAATAAGGTCACCTCTAAATAACCACCGCGATATCTAAGAGCAATCACCCATAAATACCACCATGATTAAGGGTCTCCCTACGGATATCGTAATTATCTTAGGGAGTCTCTCTTTATCCTCCTTTGACCATCCAGGTTGCTAGCATGTGCCAATTGTCACGAAGCTTGCCGGGCACACTTCCAAACACATCCAAAGAATTTCTACCTCATCTTTAGTCCAGAAGGAAAATGATATATGGCTGACTACACATACCATTTAAAGAGAGAGATCAAACACAAATCATAAATCTATCATAGACCCACAAGTCATATGGACACAAGAATAGATCATCTTTATTGCAACATCATAATAGTGATAGGGTTTCATCATCTCTACCTAATAACAAGGAACTACTCATACATGAAGGGGATCAACATCATGGCATTTGTATGGATGAAATATGAAGGTACAATTGAATACAAGTGCAAATCCACAATAGAAATTGGACTACAAAAAAGTAAACAAAGGGGATTGATGTTGAAGACGATGTTGATGAAGATGGCGATGAAGATCGAAGCGTAGCCCTTCAAAATGCAAGTATCCTCTCTCCATTGAGTGGTATGGTGGTGTAGATATTATGGGCAGCGGCGGAGCGCCAGGGCTCCGCCCCTTTGGCGTGTGTGGTCTCTCCCCTTGTTCTAGGGCTTCCCCTCTTTAAATAGGCATCTGGAGGTCGGTTTTGCGAACTAACGGAGCTAGGGGCCAAACATGCCCATTAGGCCTTCACAAATGTTGTTCTGTTTTATGAAACAAAGCCGTCAGAAGGTAGTATGGCCATACGGTACGCGCTCGCACCAGTGGTCGTTACGACCTCAGTACTCTGCAGTGTTTTGGCTGCCATTTCTTCATACGAACTCCGGTTGAGGTGTTCTTTGGCTCATTGGATTTGTATGGACGAGGGTACAACACCATGTCCTTGGATCTTAATTTGGAGTTGATGGAAAAATCCACTTTTTCCTCCCCTCAAATGGCTAAGTGTGGTGCCTGCAACTTTTCCATATTGAATCCTCTTGGCTCCTTTTATCCATGATTGTTTATAGAACCTACACAAATCAAAGACAAGAAAAAGTTAATAAAATCCTAATAAAACTACTAATGTGCAAAGTCCATGTGGAAATGAATGAGAACTAATAATCATACATAATAGGCATAGTTCTAGATAGATGTAGGATGTAATGAGTGACAATATGAATAATTTATATACTTAAATATGCTTCAGCTTTGGACTCATCAACTTCCCCAACCTATACTATTGCTTGTCCCTGAGCAATATGGTGGCTTATGGACAAGGTCATTATGTTCGTGAGGCACGAGTCAATACCTTAAATGAGGCAAAAATTGAAAACAAAAGTACAATATCGGATGTAGAAGATCGATGCCTTGTATCCTTATTTTCTCTGCAAGCTTAAAGTAAGAAATAACATATTCATACAATGCAACACAAGCTCAGTTTTCTCAATCCATAAAAGATCAATTAAAACTTCAATGCTCCATGTCAATAGTGGATCTAGCTTTTAAAGCAAACTTGTGATCCTCCTATTGCGCCTTTTATGTTTTGTATCTCCTCACTTGTGTAAAGTAAGGGCTTCCACGAGAATATGAATTCACTTACGATTGGTAGTCATATGCATCCATCACTTCATCCATTTGAAAGGCTCATCACAGTTAGAGAAATGACAAGAACACTATACAAGCTTCGGTAAATCAAGACAATCAAAGTAGAGTTTAATATAAGTATAAATAACTACAAGTGTAACAATCAATCCAATTCTCCTAGTTAACTCTCAGCTTGCCAAGGAACACTAGGATGTTTTAATAGCAAAATTGAGTAAGAGAGTCCATGTCCTAAGTATCATAACAATGAAGTGTCTTATTGACACCCACGTCAGTAAATCAAGCCTATCAAAACACTTCTAATTCAATCATTGTATTTCAAGAAAATTCATAAAATAGTAATGAGACCATGCCAAGGACTTGTTGTGTGGATCTTCATATATATATTTCTTCCTTCTTCAATGATAATTGAGTGTTTCTTTTACAATTGCTTGCACAAACTTTGAGAGTAACAATACGTTTACCCATTATATTGACATGTATGCCACTCATGTCGTCAACTCATAGCCAAAATCCGGGGTTATACCATAGATCATTCGTAGGCTAGCGAAGTTGTTGGCATCCAAAGGTCTGCATGAGAAACATAGAACTTTTTTAACTAGTACCACGGTTTGATCCACAAGGTTAGCTTTGGCATGCATCACAATTACCGCTAGAGTTCATTTCAATCAAACAACTCCTTTCAAGAGTGTCGTCAAGTCTATCAAAACATCTATGGGGTTAAGTATCTTCAAGGTTAAACTCTCAAGACAATCATTCAGCAAACAAGTCATAAATTTCATACTTTTTCTTGTTGTACTTGTTTGGCAATATTATTTCCAAGGGAAGACTCGATTAGCTACAAGAACTAGAAAAGCTTCCCCAACTAATCATCCATACAAATAAAAAGCTTTACTCTAACTATTTTGAAATACTCCCACTAGCATGGCATGTTCACAAATCAACCAACTAAGATAAACAATTCAAACATCAAAAGTGGTAGACATAGGATTTAAAGTGTAGAAATCATGGCAATGTATTCTAGGGGATCACAAAGTTCTTCTCAAGTTGGATAATTTTTTTTAACATAGTGAATCAAAGCTCTAACTCAACTCTTATGAATCCTAATAAAAGCAAGTGCATCCAATATATAAACATGAAACACAACTTACCTAAGCAAGCATTCAAAAACAGCGGGATACATGATTGCACAAAAAGTTTCATCGAACAAGAACATTGCACAAGACTCTACACATGCAAAAGTAACTTCCCCAAGCTAGAACTTTTGTAAGAACCAAACTTGAATAAATTACCATAAGAAAAAGAGAAAATGCAGTTATCAAAAGAGAGTGTGAGAAGTGGTTACCTCCACAAGCTTAAATAAAACAAGGGTGGCACACTTTACCGTTGAGGTACAAATAACCTCATTTTTGATGGACATGGACCTTTGGTTCAACGAATACTTCCTTATTGAATCATTGAGTTGAATCAACCAAGTGGCTCATGCAAGTATTTGCATGGTTGGCACAAACCATGCATGTCATCACGCAAGGTTCAAGTCCCTGTGAAAATAACAAATAAAGTAAAGGCAAACGATTCAGTGTACAAATGGAGTTCGTTCACCCAACCATGAAAATAAAATAAAATAAACATGAAACAGTACAGAGAATTAAAGGCTAGGGATTTTCAAAGGTAGGTAAATAAAATGAAGTACAATGGAACATATAGAAGGTAACCCACTGACCTGATATTGTCAAAATAAAAAGATTGGAGGGGTTGTAACCTTTTTGTATCCGTCCCAGCCCTTGCTACGTGGTGCTGCTCCTTGGTACGAGCACGTGGTACAGTCGGACTTCACCCATACTACACCTCGGCTTCTCCTTTTCTCTCTCTCTTTTTGGAGGAGACCATCAAAGCCGGTACAACCGGGTGGTACGGGCGGATTGCGCCTGTATGGGTGGTCGTTAGCCTTGCAGTAACTTTTTGTTTTCTGGAGTTGTGAAACGAGAGCAGTACGGGCGCATGGTACGGGTGGGTCTGCCCGAACTGCTGCTCGTTAAACTCGCTATGAGCTCCGGAACAAGTTATTTTCTCCGAAAATTTTACTAAGGACCTAAAATGTTAGTCCAGCATCCAAACATACATATATTTTTATTGAGAAGATTTAACCAAGATAAGCAACACATGATTAGAGCAACAATCAATTCTACCTTTTAAAGATAGTCTCAAGCCAACTCTAATAGTAAATCATGCAAAGATACAATTGCTAATGCAACATGAATGCAACTAGACTCAAGACACAAGATTAATAAAGACACCTAAAAACTTTCGGGTTGCCTCCTGGGAAGCGCTTTCTTTAAAGCCATAAAGCTAGGCTTAGACACTCCATTAAATTATCCACCTGGATCCCAGGGGATATTAATTAGAGGTGTAATGGTACTTACCTCCAGCAAAGGGTTAGAGCATCTCATAGTAGAGTATGGTCAAAGTCGTACCCTCTTGCGATGCATCAGCATCATATAGATGAATAGGTTCTCGCTTCTAAGCGAGCGTTGATGCACCAAGATTTGTGAGCATGCCTCCTTATGTAGCTACAATGAGAGGATTAGAGATTTGAATATATTATTATTTTTATCTTGCTTACCATTGTAGGGGAACACTTTATAGTATTCTTCCTTTGCAACGGGAAGTGGTTTTTGCACATTAGTATTGAAAGATTCATAACAAGGTCCTATCTCTAGTTCATCATTAATAATACTCTCCTCATGAGTGTCTAGGCACAAGGCCTCCCTAGATAAATTACAATAAGTTTTAGCAATATAAGAATCATTACTAGAGAGAGAGGTATTATTCTCAAAGAAAGTATTTGTAGTGTGCCAATATTTGTCAACCTTACCTTTGTGCTCCTCATTTTCATCTTGTGATTCCTGCAAATGATTATCTTCGGGCACTACGACTTTACACTGTGCCTTACTCTCCAATACAAGTGCACTATCATTAAGATGTCCTTGGCAATTGTCAGCAATGTATTGCAAGGTTTCGTATTCCATTTGTAAAAAATCATTATCACTACTCGTCATAAGTATCATTATTTTCTAGAGTAGTTCATGGGCGCCTTGATACATTGCAAATGTATCTATAATTTTTGATGCTCCATGCTTGGTTTTATCCACTTTCTTGTGTTTTGTCCACACTTTGGAGTACTTTTCATATGATTTCTTAGACTAACCTATTAATAAGAGCCACAGTGCCGGTACAAATTTTCTGCTGTTTTTGGTTCGGAAAGTCGAAAATGAATATTCTGAATTGACGGGACAAAAGCCAAAGTGCCTATTTTCCAGAAGACTCAGGAGCGAATACGAGACGAGGAGGGCTGGCCACACCCCCCAGGCGCGGGCTGGGCCTGGCCGCGCCAGGGCCTGGTGTGGTGGCCCTAGGCACCCCCTCGGTCTCCCTCTTCGCCTATAAGAAGCCTTCTAACCTAAAAACTTCGGGGGATTCGATGTTTTTCCACGAAAAGTTCCAGCGCCGCCAAGAAGGGAGATTCGGGGACAGAAGTCTCTGTTTCGGCACCCTGCCAGGACGGGGAAGTGCCCCCGGAGCCATCTCCATCGATATCCACCATCATCTTCATCGACCATCCATGTTTCCCCCATCTATGAGTGAGTAATCCCCCACTGTAGGCTATGGGGATGGTAGGGATTAGATGAGATCGTTCATGTAATGGCATCAGATTGTTAGGGCATAGTGCCTAGTATCTCTTATTAGTGCTTTATGACTTTGTTGCAACTTTGTTGTGCTTAATGCTTGTCACTAGGGCCCGAGTGCCATGATTTCAGATCTGAACTTATTATTGATTCATTATGATAGTATTGTTTCTGGTCTTATCTACAAGTTGTATACACACGTCGTTGTACAGAACCTATGGTCCCAAAGTGATGTAAATCGGGTAGCCAAGGAAAGGCTTTGATGTGAGGATCACATGTGTTCACGGAGTGTTAATGCTTTGCTCGGTGCTCTATTAAAGGAGCACCTTAATTGCCAGTAGTTCCTAGAGGCCCCGCTGCAAACGGGCTGGCAGGACAAAAGATGTTGTGCAAGTTCTCATTCTTGCACGTATGACTATATATGGAACACATGCCTAGGATTGTCTAGTACTTGGATGCTTTATCTTATTTATCTGCAATTGCCCTATGTTCTGATTGCTATGTGAATTGTCTTATCCATGCAACGCCCGTCCATCCATCCCTATGCCTACCGCACTCGAATCCCATCACATCGCTTTTGTTACTACTGTCTTTGCTTTGCTATCATTACATTTTACTATTCCTACTACAAAATTGCTACATGATAAACTGCTGTGAGCAAGATTGTTTCCAGTGCAGCTGAATTGAAAACTCAGTTGTTAAGGCTGATAAGTATTCTTTGGCTCCTTGTGTCGAATCAATAAATTGGGTTTCACTTCCCTCAAAATCCGCGATACACCCCCTATACTTGTGGGTCATCAAGACTATTTTCTGGCGCCGTTTCCGGGGAGCATAGCTTTATTTATCAAGTCCACTTGGTTTCACTATTGTTCAAGCTAAGTTTATTTTTCTCCTTGTTTGCTTGTTTCTTTATCAAAAATACAAAAAAAATTAGTCCCTACTCTAGTTGTTGTTTTCATTGGTTTGTTATTGTCTTGCTTTATCATGCTTGATGTCAATGGTTGGTTTCTTTGAAACTGAATCTTATTGGCAAGGTGGGTTCACGGAAGATCAAAAATATTATTATAAGGAACACCGCTTGTCACAAAAAGGGAAACACTTATGGGAACAAATTGATAGATTGTATACCATTGCTAGAAACGTGTGCTCTACTTATAATGTTACTTATTGCTGTGATGAGTCTTGTTGCAGAAAGAGGTATAAACACCTCCCTTTTCAATGTGAGTATAGTGATAATGATACCATATCTTCCTATGCTAAAGGAATTTATGACTTTTATGATGCGGAACAAATTGAAGAATTTATTGCTTGGAAGGGTGCTTTTGAACTTGCTAGTTTGCTTGAAAATATTGATGATTCACCTTATAAGTATGAGGTTTATGGTATACTTAAATTTTGCTTTGATAATTACAAGGATGAAAATAACCATATCCTTGAATATTTTAATAGATGCTTTCTAGAAATGGAAGAGACTAATGCCTTGCAGGACCCTATGGAAGAGACTAATGCCTTGCAAGATCCTATGGAAGAAGAAATTGATGAACCTGAAATCTCATTAGATGAAAAAGAGGAGGAGAGTGATGAACAAAAGGAGGAAGAATGGATTAGCTACCCATGCCTACCTTCTAATGAGAGTGACTCTTTATCCCTTACATTATTTGATTGTCCTCCATGCTTACTAAAGGAGGATGAATGTTATGTTCCCAAGGTTTCCTTTGAAAATGTTTATAATAAAGCTCTAGTGCTTGTAGATTATGAAGAGCATGCTTTATGTGATAGTTATATTGTTGAGTTTATTCACGAGGCTACTGAAAATTATTATGAGAGAGGAAAATATGGTGATAGAAGTTTTCATGGTATTGAAACACCTCTCTATGTGTTGAAAGTTTTGAAGTTACTCTTGTTTTATCTTCCTATGCTTGTCACTTTGTTCTTTGCGAATTTATTTGCATACACGATTCCTATGCATAGGAAGTGGGTTAGACTTAAATGTGTTTTGAATTTGCTTCTTGATGCTCTCTCTTACTTCAACTCATATTTCTTATGAGAGCATCCTCTGAAACTATTATGCCTGAAGATGATATTATGTCTATTATTCTTGGGAGACCTTTTCTTAAATACTGCAGGAGTTGTTATTAATTGTAATCAAGGGAAGGTGACCTTCAATGAACACATTGTCTATTTCCCCAAGAAGATTGAAAGGACTTATGGCTTGAATTCAATTGAACATGTTGATGGCATCCAAGTTGGAGAAATATATTGTCCCATACCAAGAGAAAAATAGTAAACTATTATGACTGGGACCATTGCTATCAAGGTTGAGGTAACATAATCATTAGTGGAATACAAAGTTTTGTATCACATGAAATTGTTTTGGTAACAAGACCTGATCAACCTTGTTAACAAAAGGACTTCATTGAACAAAACAATGTTTTCACCATGATTTTCTCCGCTTACTTCCATTTTATCCATTTTCAGTTTTTGCTTTTGCCTAACTTAAAGGCGTTAAAGAAAAGTACTTGTTGGGAGATAACCCAAGAGTTTTAGTTGAGTCTTCAAAGTTATTACTTCAGTAATAACCGATTCTTATCCTTTTTATTTGCTTTTTGTGCCAAGAGTAACCTCTAATGAGAGTGAAGTAATGATTGGGAAAGTTGCTGTCCCGAAACAGGTTTCTGTGCTTCACCATAAAAATTCCTGAGAGAGCTCTGTATGTCGGATTGATCTGTAATGTTTTGTGCTTCTTCCCCAGGTTTTTATCTAAATTTCGTTCGTTCAACACTTTTTGATTTGAGCAACAGAAGGTCTTCGAAAAAATTCGGCTTTACCTGCTGGTCTGTTTTGAGAGATTTCTGCCATTTTCTGCATTTGCTTCTTGTTAGTTCCTTCTTGAGTTCTTTTGGGGAATTGAGCTTGTTTAGGGAAGTGCTACAGTAGATAGTGTTCTAATGGAAGTTTATTTGGTGTTATAACTGAACCTTAAGACTTATTTATCTTAAGTGCACTAATGTTGCTAATAAAGATTGTGTGAAGTTTTGTATGAAGGAAAAATTTAAGGTATATGGAAGGAATGAGTAATGAGATGAAGGATGGACTAAAGCTCAAGCTTGGGGATGCCACGCGTGTCACCCCAAGAAATATCCAAGAAGTACAAGCGTCAAAGCTTGGGGATGCCCAAGGCATCCCCTTCTTCATTAATAAAAATCCCAGGTTTCTTCCAAACGCTTCATTTTTATTGTTTCATGCACAGTTGTGTTGTTCTTGGAGCGTCTTATTTTTCGTTATCATTTTGGTTTTTTCGTTTGCTTTTGTTTTCTTACTTTTCTGAATAAATTGGTTGGACCCCCTCTTTCATACATTGGTTTTCAAATAGTTTGATTTGGTTTGAAAAAGAGTAGGAAAGTTCATGCTTATGTGGTAAAAAGAGCTCGTTTTTGACTGTGGCCTATGCTTTGTCATGACATGCTTGATATTGTTTTGGCTTTATGCTTAGTATTCTTTGCAGTAGCATGACTTGTTATAAACAATTGAGATTGCTTAATGTGCCTTGGATGAATCATGCGTTGTTTTAGCATATTAAAGCATAGTATAGTGGTATTCTCCTTTGATGCTTTATTTGGGTTGACTTGGCGCATGCTCACACCATGTTATGACTATCTCAAGTCACCATTAGCCTTTATGATCCTTTAGTTTTCAACTTGTAGTATCACTTTATGCTTTGATCAATGATGTTTTGTCGCTCTGCATGATTATGGCCATTATTGCTCTCTTAGTTTGTCGCTCCCAGTCTTTTGCTAGCCTCCACAACAAAGTATGAGGTCCACTCATGCATCCAACTCCCTAAGCCAAGTTATTCCAAAGAGTCCACCATACCTACCTACTAGCTTATGCTATTCCAAGTATATTCATGCTTTTGTTTACCTTCCAAATTAAACTTGTTATAAGAAAACTAGTGATTAAAGCTCTCATGAACTTGATGGCACACTTTACTTTTCTTGCTCTTAATAAACTTGAACCATTGTGTCTTCTATGTTGTATATGCTTGCACTTATTTGTTGGGAATTAGCAGAACCATGCTTTCATGGGGAACGCTTTCAACATTGCACTTGGTACTTGTACCTAGTTGATATCATGCTGTTTTGTATATGGATGTCGTCGGTGTGAAATGAAAGGGGAGCTTGTAAGTCCATGGAGTTATGTATATGTGTTAGAGAAACGCCTGGGTCATGGTCTAATCCATGCTGACATGGTGGAAACCTGCAGCGTAACCATAATGAGCTGTCTATGAAGCATTCTTCTTATAAAAAAAGAGTCCTATTGAGAAAAAAGAGAAAAGAAAAAGAAGAGATACTATGAAAAGAGGAAAGAGAGAAAAAAGCACCATATTCCCATGGTAAATAAGAAGAATGCTGAGATGCTCGTTGTCTACTTGCCTTGTCATTTTGATATGGGGATTCTTCCGTACCATCGGGCAAGGGGTACCCCGTTGGCGGTTCTCTATGATACACATGTACTTACGATGACAAGAACTTACCGGTGACTAAACTTGAGTAGCATGAGGAGCGGCCCTCGTATACAAGGGACATGAGATTTCTGACTTATACCCGTCAAGCATGTACACCATAGTTTGTTCACTTTAACCTTAATCACTTCAAGATGCTTATGATAGGGGCAATGAGAGCTGAAAGCTATAAGTATCATAATTTTTGGAAGCTCTTTATGAGACTTGAATTCCTACTTCCTTTTACAAAAGGCCTTTCTTCCACCATTATATTGAGTCTCCACCTTCTAACTTTATGCACTTACTTTGAGAGCATAGTGGCCATTCTTAGTTCTATGTGCATTGTCCCAAGACTAGTTGATTGATGCATGACTTGTTATTGCTTGTTTGAAACTATTGTATCTAGTCACTCTTATGAACTTTGAAGGTGTCCTATGCATTTATATTTGCTACTCTATTGAGGGACAAGCTGAATACTATTATGCTATGTTTTCTTTATGTGAAACAAACAAACGTCTTGCAAAGCATTGTTATTCATGAATCTTTTGTTTGTGCCTTTTCGTGTTGCATCATAGTTTCTTTGCTTATTGCTAGAACTTTGTCTTTCATGTTATGATTGAAGTACTATGATCCCAGCTTTGAGTTTTGCAAATATTTTGATCAAGTCTTTGATGGTGCATGTCACCTCAAAAATTCTTTCTTTTTATCACTTACCTACTCGAGGACGAGCAGGAGTTAAGCTTGGGGATGTTGATACATTGCAAACGTATCTATAATTTTTGATGCTCCATGCTTGGTTTTATCCACTTTCTTGTGTTTTGTCCACACTTTGGAGTACTTTTTATATGATTTCTTGGACTAACCTATTAACAAGAGCCATAGTGCCAGCTGCCTGTTTTCTGCTGTTTTTGGTTCCAGGAAAGTCAGAAAATGAATATTCTCGGAATTGGACGGGACAAAAGCAAAAGTGCCTATTTTTCCAGAAGACTCCAGGAATCAGAATACGAGACGGAGGAGGGACAGGGGCTAGCCACACCCTCCCAGGCGCGGGCTGGGCCTGGCCGCGCTAGGGCCTGGTGTGGTGGCCCCAGGCACCCCCTCAGTCTCCCTCTTCGCCTATAAGAAACCTTCTAACCTAAAAACTTCGGGGGGGTCAGGTTTTTCCACGAAAAGTTCCGCTGTGCCGCTGTAACATCCCAAAACTTCAATCCAAGTTTATCAAAGATCAAATCATCCAAATTTAGGATTAACAAAAACTTTTCCCAATTTAAAATGAAAGCATTCATATATGTGTGCATTTAAAATAGGAGTCGTTTGGAATTGCCATAATTGTGTGATCCTTTGCTTCTAAAATGTTTCTTAGGTGATTTAAACATCATCTACATCATTCCCAAACTTTTGCTAAAAGAAATCAAATCAAAAAGAATTAAAATAAAGGAATGGTCATTTTGACAAATTTAACTCTCATGCCTACTTTGGCAATTCCTAGTACTCAATTCTTAACAGAAACAATTTTTGATCTTTGCACCCCTTGCTAGTACACATAATGAGGTACCAAGGCCCACCTTTTGATCTTCTAAAAACATTCTGGAAACTACTTTTAATGACACTTCAAAATTGAATCTAATGCATATGCATAGATCACCCCTATTTCAAAAACCATGTATTTGAGCTCCATTTTCAAAACCCTTGCAACCAGAGACTCCCTAGCAATAGTGGAGATCACCCAAAAATTTTGAACGCAAAATTCAAAACTTTTTCTCTTGCGGCCATTTCATCAAACAGCTTGTGTGCACAAATCTGGCCAAATTTAAAACACTGTTTTGAGCAGTGATCTTGGTCACCATTTGGGCCTAACCTTGTCCCCTTGTTCCCTCAGTACCAGCCCTACCTTTTGCTAGCCCGGCCACACCCTGTGCACACGACCAAATGGTCATGGCCATTAAGGCCAAGCACCTTGGGCACCCACCATGACATCGTGCGCCACAGCCCGCCACCTTCCTCGCCATGTCTAGGAGGTAGCCAACGCCGCTTCTCTCCTTGCCCGAGCCAAGAGCAGCCGTGGACCACCGAGGAGAAACCGCGCCCAGTGCCACCAGACCATGCCGACGCCGCCCGCAGAGCGCGCCCTGTCCCCGCGTGCACAAGCCACCACTCGACACCAGCCCGCGCCCACCGCTCCGCCTCGACCTAGAGAACACCCTAGACACCCCCGTCACGCCCAAAGCCCCACCACTGGCCACCGTGGACACCGCCGCCTCTGCCTCTCAGAGCGCCACCTCACCCCGACCGCATACCACCGCCCCTACGGCCGCATTGAAGTGCTAGAGCACCGCCAGGGGACCGCCCATCGATCGCCATCCCCAGCCATGCCGCTAGCTCGCCGTAGCCATGTCGCCACCGTCGACCGCCCATCCCGCTCGGTCTCACCGTCGAGCCTATAAAAGGAGCCCTCCCCAGCACCAAAGACTCACACCATTCCACTCCCCTCACCTCTCTGAACCTCAACCACCCCTCGCCGGAGCAAGTGGAGCAGCAGCTCGCCGGAATTGCAGCCGGAGCCGCCGCCTCTGGAGAAGAAGGGTGCCGTTGATTCCGGCCACCCCAAGCTCCGCCGCGACCACGCCTCGCCTCGTCGTCATCTTCCACTTCGTTCGCCCAAGCCGACCCGCTGGAGCCCTGGTACGCCCAGCAGACCCCCACCGAGCCGCTAGGGTTCGAGCTCGGGCGACCGTTAAGCCGTCGACGACCCTCACCGTGAGATCTAGCCTCTAATCGCACATGCCCATAGCGTACCATTTATTTTTAAGTGCCGCTGACCAGTGGGACCCCCTGTCAGCTGAGCCCCGTGCCGCACAACGCCACTGGGCCGGCCCATTTCCTTTCCCGCGCAAGCCCGTAGATTCAAATTAGGATTTTTCTTTTTAGTTAGAATATAGTTTCTGTCCAGTGTTTCAAAATTCAATTCTGTGAGTTTGACAAATCCAAATTGCATGAAACCAATTTTGTCTGAAAGGTATTGAAAAGACCTGTCCAAGACCGTTGGATTTAATTCATTTAGAGTTATAGATTTCTCCTAATAAAAATAAGAAGTTAGAAGCTTTTACAACTTGAAACATTTTTATAAAATCAACCAAGTTAGCTTTTGAGTTGATTCCAACTCTCAAAAATCAAATTTCATCATATCTATCCAAATATGTAATAATATTAAGGTTTACAGGCAGTGACTTTGGACTAGTACCAAAATAATGCTATATAGGCATTTCTAGTCACTTTAAATCATTAAATAATAAACTTAAACCAAAGTAATATTGATCCAACCTTTAAATCTCATTCCCACATGTTAGAATATGTGGTGAGGACATGTGTCCACATGATCCCATGTTTTAGTGGTGAATATTAAATTGTAGTTAATTTTTCAATGAGTAGAAATTACTTTTCCAAAATAAAAAGGTTGAAAATATTGAATTAAAACTTATGATGTTTGGGATGATATTAGATCATCAATTGTGTGGTTTAGACTACTACTTAGCCTAAGTTAAGTATTGTTTGGTGATTGTGCACTCCCTATGTGTTTATAGACGATAGTACTGACTAAGCCTTCGAGGAGGAGGAGTGCTACCAAGAAGAAGAAGAAGAAGAAAACTTCAACCACTGCACCAACCAAGGCAAGCTATTGTAGCAAGCTATTAGTGACAAGCTAACCCTTGCAAACCTGCTTTAGTAAGCTATTGTAGCAAGCTAGACTAAAACTAGATAGTTTAGTAAAGATGCCTTAAGCATACTTTGATCACACCCCCTTAGTTTACACCAAGTTCTTTAATTAATTTTGAAGGTAGCATAAAGAGTATAAAACTTGACCTAATTGGAAACCCTTAGATGTCATTCTATGGCATGAGATTGATCCCACCTTTCTACCTTAGTGAACACTCTTAACCTAGTGTTTTAGAATAGATCAAACTTGAGTCATTTTAGATGGGAACACTTGGTGAAAATGAGTTATGAAAACCTTGGAATGATGAGTCATTCTATTGAGATGTTTTGACATGTGTTGAGAAACACAATTAGTTTATGATGATGAAAATGATGAGGCATGAGCCTTAACCTTTTTTATAAAACTGATGGTTGGATTTGGATGCGATACCATTCCAAATTTACCGTACAACCACATTACTTGAATTGGGTAAGGCTTAGCTAGAAATTTATATGCATTAGTATTAGTTCCCTCACGGAAGAGGTTTGAGCTGAGGCTACCTCTCAATGATGTCCACCTATGCAAGATGGTGATGGTCATGGTTGGGAGGCCATGCTCATAGGAGAGGTGCTTGTACTAGGGTGTGTAAAGGGAAGGGTATGTTTGATTATCTGCATACCAAGTATGATGATTCAGGGTTATCCCTGACAGATGTATCGAATCTTGTGGTGAAAGTGTACCACCTCTGCAGAGTGTCAAACTATTCGAATAGCTGCATCCGCGGTTATGGACAGTTGGAATGGCCATACTGTTTCGTTGTTAGATGTTTTCTAAATAACTTGAAATGAATGATGAACCCCGACTTGACCACAACAGGGTTGTGTAGATGAAAATAGTTCCCCAACTTAGGCGATTCTAGACTTTTATTTTATCTTTTCTTGTTTCAGAACTCAGCTTAGGTTTCAAACTTAACTTGATAGTTATTCTTTCAATTCAGCACTTTAACTTAGAAGTATAACCCTTGCTAGTAGTAGTTTGCGAGTACTTAAAGAGTACTCATGGCTTTTGTCCCTGGCTATTTTCATGGCCATACTATGAAGGAGATTATCAAGATGATGGTCAGCAGGACGGCTATGATAACTAGGACTATCTGCCTTCGTCAGCATTGCATGTGCCCCTGAAGATGGACCCCACCGCTACGCTATCGTTTATTTCCGCTGCTTGTTGTATTAAAGACTGGATCATGAGATCCTTATTCGTGTAAAACCTGATGTATGGTTTGTAATGGATGATGTACTATGATATCCAATCCGTTATGTCTCGCAAAAATGGTAATCCTGGGATTGCGAGGTATGGCATAACGGGCATCTGGGATTAAAAATCCGGGTGTTGACAAGTTGGTATCAGAGCCATCCTGACCATAGGAGACCCTAGTTAGAATGGACGTCCAAACCAAAAACTTAGCTTCAAAACCAAAGTGAGTATTTATAAAAAACTATTTCCCCTCTTACCCTTGTGAACTCATTCTTTCTCAAAAATACATGTTCCTCAAAATTCTTACATTACTACTTAAAATTTGACACACTTGATCACTTCACTAATCTCCTCATCCTAAATTCTTGTAGATGGAGACTCAGTTCAGCAAGTTTTACCAGTTGGGAAATGGAGGTCAGCTGATCTTCGAGAGGGATCTGGATTCACTGTCAGAATTTCTGGGACGCCCACATCCGGAGTTTCTTGGAGCTCAACTTCCAGGACCCCCAGGAGGAGACCTACAATGGCTAGTCACCGCAGATCTTCGAGGGAGCATTGAAGCACCAACTTCCGGGAGAATTCAGTTCTCTGTGAGAGAGAACAACTGGCTAGATGGATTAGCCAGGGAAATGCATGAAGCTCTCGCACGTCTATGTGCCCTCAGCGTCAACAAGATTCAAGGAACCTGTTTTGCCCACTATGCAAGACGTGACTTCATGGAATGCCGATGGAGATGCCAAGTCACCGAGAGTTGAGGCGCCAAGTGGAGAACCTTGACTTCTTGCTTCATGACCGACAATGAGGCTGGACAATGCCAGAGAGTTAGCCAACCAGAACCGTGCAATTGCCGACCAGAAGGCCTAGACTTTCACACTGCTCGTCCAAGATCGCCAGTCTCTTCGTCGCCAGCGTGCAAAGAAGGATCGCACCATCGCCCGTCTTCGCAAGAAGGTGGCCGACCTCGAGAAGACCGTCAAGGAGCAGGAAGCTCAGCTTGCCGCCAAGGAAGAAGATGATGAAGGAGAAGACATCCAGGGAGATATGGATTCTTACCTCAGCAACGATGACGATTTTCTGGCAGAGGATGCTGTGGACTTCTACACTGATGATGAAGACTCCGACTTCATCGATGATGAGTAGATGCACTAGAGCACTGTCGTAGCATGAGATGTATCATCTCATTGTATCGTAGTTTGCAGAATGGTTCTTCAAAACCATCTGTTTTCCCTTTGATTGTTGTGGTGTGTGTTGTATCGTGTGCTTGCATGCATGAATGAAAATGAAGTTAGTTGAAAAACCAGAGTCTAACTCAAAGTTGTAGCTTTGAAAACCCAAAACCATGAACCTTAGAATTTCCCTCTTACCCCTATATCTATCTCAATCTTCAGATGACTCGTGGAAACCAAGGAGGGAGCAGCTCATCGCATGACCCAATGCTGCAGATCATGCAGAATCTCATCGCGGACCATGAAGCAAGCAGGGCCGAGCGTCAAGCCAACTTGGCGACATTGCAACAGATCGCCCAAATGGCTCTCAACAACCAAGGACATGGAAATCAGGATCACCATGGATCTAAACTCAAAAATTTTCAGAACACCAATCCCCCAATCTTCAACCAATCTGAAAACCCATTAGATCTTGATGATGGTTCTGGACCATGGAAAACAACCTAGAAGTTGCAGGAGTTGATGAGAATGAGAAAGTTCTCTTCGCCACTCACTATCTGGTGGGAGATGCAAGAGCTTGGTGGAATAGCGTCCGCAACATGAACCATGGCCAAGTGATGACCTAGGAAGCATTCAAGGTCAAGTTCAGCCGCACCCACGTGCCGCAAGGTCTTGTCAACAGGATGAGAGATGAATTCCGTGAACTGAAGCAAGGAAGATTGACTGTAGTAGAGTACCGTGACAAATTCTTGTCACTTGCCAGATATGCACCGGATGAAATCAACACGGAGGCCAAGAAGAAGGAGAGATTCTTAAACGGACTACATGATGAGATGCAGACTGTCCTCGTCAACATCCGTTTCCAGGATCTTGAAGATCTAGTCGACTCTGGCATTTAGATGGAAGGGAAGATTAACCAGGCAAACGACAACCGCAAGCGTCATATGATGCAGCAGTCTGGATCCAGTAGTCACTAGAAGTACCGTCCCAACCCCTCACCAGGATATGCACCAAGGAACAACCGACCCCCAAATTCTCGCCCAAGCTATCCCAACCATAGCGGAGGAAATGTGAAGCCCGGAGGAAACAATCACAACTCCGGCAACGCCAACAACTTCAACCGTGCCCCTCCCAAGAGCAACAACAACAACCGCCCCAGGCTGGCAGCAATCTGTACTGTTGCGATCAAGGACAAGTCCAGATCACTTGTTTGAGTGTGGAGTGAAGGGTCACTACTCCAATGAGTGTCCCAAGAAGACTGCCAATGCCCCTGTGAATGCCCCAGCTCAGCAAGGCCGTGTTCAACAGGCGGAGATTTGCCCAGGAACCCAAGACAATCAAACGGTCGTCTCTTCCACATGAACGCAGAAGAAGCCCAGGAAGCACCAGATGTAGTGCTGGGTATGTTTTCTATCAACTCAGTTTTAGCAAGAGTATTGTTTGATTCTGGAGCATCGCATTCATTTGTCACCAAAGAATTCGTATGCACTAGTAAGATTCGCCCAACCAACCTGAAGCATGTCATGATAGTTCAAATCCCCGGTTCAACAACAAAAGCTAGAAAAATTTGCAAAGCTGTACCTATCAGAATTCATGGGATAGATTTTTATGCCAACCTAATTGTACTTGGAACCAAAGGTTTGGAAGTAGTACTAGGTATGGACTGGATGTCATGGCATAAGGGACTGATAGACTGTGCTAAGAAAGCCATCACCATGACCAGTAGTTCTGGAGTAACCGTAGAACATATCTCTGAAACCTTACCCCGTCAATTCAAATGCAACAAAAGTGTAGCCCTGCCTACCATTGACCAAGTCGAGTAGTGCGTGAATACCCGACGTATTCCCAGATGAATTGCCAGGTATGCCCCCGGATAGGGATATAGAGTTCATTATCGAACTAATCCCCGGAACCGGACCTATAGCCCAGAGACCCTATACCATGAACCCCTCAGAGTTAGTAGAACTGAAGAAGCAGTTGGATGCCATGTTAGCAACCGGCTTGATTCAACCAAGTGCATCGCCATGGAGATCAGCAGTGTTATTCATCGACAAGAAAGATGGAGGCAACCATCTGTGTACAGACTACAGAAAGTTGAATGATGTCACCATCAAGAACAAGTACCCCTTACCAAAGATAGAGGATCTATTTGATCAGTTGACTGGAGCTCAGGTATTCTCAAAGATTGATCTTAGGACTGGTTATCACCAACTTAAGATTCGGTACAGCGGATATTCCGAAGACCGCCTTTACTACTCGCTATGGTTTATACGAGTATACGGTTATGTCTTTTGGATTAACCAATGCCCCTGCTTATTTCATGAATCTCATGAATAAGATCTTTATGAATTTCTTAGATAAGTTTGTAGTCGTGTTTATCGACGACATCCTTATCTACTCCAAGTCAGAAGAAGAGCATGAGCAACATTTGAGAATCATCCTAGAAACCCTGAGAGAGCATCAGTTATATGCCAAGTTTAGTAAGTGCGAGTTTTGGCTGAAAGAAGTAGGATTCCTACGACATATTGTGTCTGCTGGAGGAGTCTCTGTTGATCCCAGCAAGATCAAAGATGTCGAATAATGGGAAGCCCCAACCAATCAAACCCAAGTTCGTTCATTTCTCGGATTAGCGGGATATTACCGCAAATTCGTAGAAGGATTCTCAAGCATAGCCCGACCAATGACCCAATTGTTGAGGAAGGACAAGAAGTTTGAGTGGACAGACAAGTGTGAAGCCAGTTTCCAGGAGCTGAAGAAGAGATTGATATCAGCCCCAATTTTGATCATGCCAGACATCAAGAAGCCGTTTGATGTATATTGTGATGCATCCAAGATTGGTCTAGGATGTGTATTGATGCAAGAAGGCAAAGTCATCGCGTATCTGTCTCGACAACTGAAGCAGCATGAGCAGAACTATCCGACCCATGATCTTGAGCTAGCAGCTGTGGTTCTAGCATTGAAGACATGGCGTCATTATTTGATGGGTAATCGCTGTGAGATTTACTCCGATCATAAGAGCCTGAAGTATATCTTCACCCAGAAGGAGTTGAATATGAGGCAAACAAGATGGATAGAGTTAATCTAGGATTATGACCTTGACATTCACTATCACCCCGGCAAAGCCAATGTGGTAGCGGATGCTCTTAGCCGATTGTCGTGTAGGCTTAACACCATGATCAAAGAGAAGCAACCAAGTTTGTATGAGGAGTTGGAGAAGTTCAGGACTGAGTTAGTTAGCAAAGGATTCCTAGCTAGCATTGAACTTCAACCCACTTTGATTAGCCAAATCAAGGAAGCCCAGAAGGGGAATGAAAGTATCGACGGAATCAAACGTCGTATTGGTACAGGCAAAGTACCTGGATTCACTGAAGACGAAGAAGGTGTACTGTGGTACAAAGGACGTATCTGTGTACTAGCAGATTCAGAGCTGAAGGAAATTATCATGAAGGAAGCTCATGATACTCTTTATTCTATCCACCCTGGAGGAACAAAGATGTATCAGGATTTGAAAGAGCAATTTTGGTGGCACAAGATGAAGAGAGAGATCGGAAGCTACATCGCCAAATGTGACATTTGTCAAAGACTCAAGGCAGAGCATCAGAGACCTGCAGGATTGTTGCAACCATAGCAGATTCCGGAATAGAAATGGGATTCCGTCGGAATGGACTTTATCACCGGGTTACCTACTTCTAGTAAGGGAAATGACTCAATCTGGGTCATAGTTGATAGACTATCTAAGGTAGCCCACTTCATACCAGTCAAGACAACCTACCAGAGTGCAAAGCTAGCAGAGCTGTACATTGAGAGAATTGTTAGTCTGCAGGGAACCCCCAAGACCATCGTATCAGATCGAGGAACTCAGTTTACTTCAAGATTTTGGTAGAAAGTTCAGGAAGGTTTAGGAACCAAGTTGAATTTTAGTACCGCGTATCACCCGCAAACCGATGGACAAACAGAGAGAGTCAACCAGATATTGGAGGATATGCTTAGAGCTTGTGTGTTGGAATACGGATCAAAATGGGAAGACTGCCTGCCCTTTGCAGAATTCTCATATAACAACAGTTATCAAGCTAGTTTGCAGATGGCACCCTTTGAATTCCTATACGGAAGAAAGTGTCGTACCCCTTTGAATTGGTCGCAAGTAGGAGAGAGTCAGATCTTTGGACCCGACATTCTCAGAAGCAGAAGAAAGTTCACAAAGTTCGTGAGCACCTCAAGACCGCCCAATCCAGACGTAAAAGCTATCTTGACAAGAGAAGGAGACCTGACTTTCAATGTCGGAGATTTCGTATATCTCAAGGTTTCACCATTGAAGGAACCCAACGCTTTAGTGAAGGAAAGTTAGCTCCAGATATATCGGACCTTTCAAGATTACGAACATGAGGAGAAGTATCGTATCAACTGGAACTGCCTGAAGAGATGTCAGCCATCCACAATGTGTTCCATATCTCGTTACTTCGCAAATGCTTGGAAGTGCCTGAGAAGACTGAAGTTTTCAAAAATATCGATCACAGAGCAGTGGAAATCAACAATGACCTGACCTATCGGGAAGTGCCCATTCGTATCTTATAAGAAGCCTACCGAACCACCAGGACCAGGAGTATCAAGTTTCTCAAGATTCAGTGGAGCAACCATACCGAGGAGGAAGCCACTTGGGAGCGCGAGGATTACATTAGGACAGAGTTCCCAGATCTCTTTAGTTCCTAGTTTTCTTGTAAATCTCGGGACGAGATTTTATTTAAGGGGGGAAGGTTTGTAACATCCCAAAACTTCAATCCAAGTTTATCAAAGATCAAATCATCCAAATTTAGGATTAACAAAAACTTTTCCCTATTTAAAATGAAAGCATTCATATATGTGTGCATTTAAAATAGGAGTTGTTTGGAATTGCCATAATTGTGTGATACTTTGCTTCTAAAATGTTTCTTAGGTGATTTAAACATCATCTACATCATTCCCAAACTTTTCCTAAAAGAAATCAAATCAAAAAGAATTAAAATAAAGGAATGGTCATTTTGACAAATTTAACTCTCATGCCTAATTTGGCTATTCCTAGTACTCAATTCTTAACAGAAACAATTCTTGATCTTTGCACCCCATGCTAGTACACATAATGAGGTACCAAGGCCCACCTTTTGATCTTCTAAAAACATTCTGGAAACTATTTTAAATGACAGTTCAAAATTGAATCTAATGCATATGCATAGATCACCCCTATTTCAAAAACCATGTATTTGAGCTCCATTTTCAAAACCCTTGCAACCAGAGACTCCCTAGCAATAGTGGAGATCACCCAAAAAATTTGAACTCAAAATTCAAAACTTTTTCTCTTGCGGCCATTTCATCAAATAGCTTGTGTTCACAAATCTGGCCAAATTTAAAACACTGTTTTGAGCAGTGATCTTGGTCACCATTTGGGCCTAACCTTGTCCCCTTGTTCCCTCAGTACCAGCCCTACCTTTTGCTAGCCAGGCCACACCCTGTGCACACGGCCAAATGGTCATGGCCATTAAGGCCGAGCACCTTGGGCACCCCCACCGGCGACATCGCCACCTTCCCTCGCCATGTCTAGGAGGTAGCCAGCCGCAGCCCTCTCATCCTTGCCCGAGCCAAGAGCAGCCGTGGACCACCGAGGAGAAACCGCCCGGTGCCACCAGACCATGCCGACGCCTTGCAGAGCGCGCCTGTCCCAGCGTGCACAAGCCACCACTCGACACCAGCCCGCACCACGCTCGCCTCGACCGAGAACACCCAGACACCCCGTTCGCCCAAAGCCCCACAGCCACCTTCGCCGTGGACACGCCGCCTCTGCCTCTCAGGCGCCACCTCACCCGATCAGCATACCACCGCCCCACGGCCGCATTGAAGCGCTAGAGCACCGCCGAGACCGCCCATCGATCGCCATCCCAGCCATGCCGCTTGCTCGCCGTAGCCATGTCGCCACCATCGATCGCCCATCCCGCTCGGTCTCACTGTCGAGCCTATAAAAGGAGCCCTCCCCAGCACCAAAGACTCACACCATTCCACTCCCCTCACCTCTTTGAACCTCAACCACCCCTCGCCGGAGCAAGTGGAGCAGCTCACGGAATTGGAGCCGAGCCGCCTCTGGAGAAGAAGGTGCCGTTGATTCCGCCACCCCAAGCTCCGCCACGACCACGCCTCGCCTTCCACTTGTTCGCGCATCACCGACCTCGCTGGAGCCCTGGTGCACGCCTCAAGAGACCCCCCACCGAGCCGCTTAGGGTTCGAGTGCCGGTGACCCGTCTGGTCGTGCCGACGACCCCTCACCAGTAGATCTAGCCTCTAATCGCATGTCGTTTAAGCGTTGCTTAAGTGCCGCTGACCAGTGGGACCCTCCTGTCAGCTGAGCCTTGCCAGCAGCAGCCCACCGGGCGGCTCCTTGTGACTCTGCTGGGCCGCCCATTTCCTTTCCCGCGCAAGCCCGTAGATTCAAATTAGGATTTTTCTTTTTAGTTAGAATATAGTTTCTGTCCAGTGTTTCAAAATTCAATTCTGTGAGTTTGACAAATCCAAATTGCATGAAACCAATTTTGTCTGAAAGGTATTGAAAAGATCTATCCAAGACCGTTGGATTTAATTCATTTAGAGTTATAGATTTCTCCTAATAAAAATAAGAAGACAGAAGCTTTTGCAACTTGAAACATTTTTATAAAATCAACCAAGTTAGCTTTTGAGTTGATTCCAACTCTCAAAAATCACATTTCATCATATCTATCCAAATATGTAATAATATTAAGGTTTACAGGCAGTGACTTTGGACTAGTACCAAAATAATGCTATATAGGCATTTCTAGTCACTTTAAATCATTAAATAATAAACTTAAACCAAAGTAATATTGATCCAACCTTTAAATCCCATTCCCACATGTTAGAATATGTGGTGAGGACATGTGTCCACATGATCCCATGTTTTAGTGGTGAATATTAAATTGTAGTTAATTTTTCAATGAGTAGAAATTACTTTTCCAAAATAAAAAGGTTGAAAATATTGAATTAAAACTTATGATGTTTGGGATGATATTAGATCATCAATTGTCTGGTTTAGACTACTACTTAGCCTAAGTTAAGTATTGTTTGGTGATTGTGCACTCCCTATGTATTTATAGACGATAGTACCGACCAAGCCTTCGAGGAGGAGGAGGAGTGCTACCAAGAAGAAGAAGAAGAAAACTTCAACCACTGCACCAACCAAGGGAAGCTATTGTAGCAAGGTATTAGTGGCAAGCTAACCCTTGCAAACCTGCTTTAGTAAGCTATTGTAGCAAGCTAGACTAAAACTAGATAGTTTAGTAAAGATGCCTTCAGCATACTTTGATCACACCCCCTTAGTTTACACCAAGTTCTTTAATTAATTTTGAAGGTAGCATAAAGAGTATAAAACTTGACCTAATTGGAAACCCTTAGATGTCATTCTATGGCATGAGATTGATCCCACCTTTCTACCTTAGTGAACACTCTTAACCTAGTGTTTTAGAATAGATCAAACTTGAGTCATTTTAGATGGGAACACTTGGTGAAAATGAGTTATGAAAATCTTGGAATGATGAGTCATTCTATTGAGATGTTTTGACATGTGTTGAGAAACAAAATTGGTTTATGATGATGAAAATGATGAGGCATGAGCCTTAACCTTTTTTATAAAACTGATGGTTGGATTCAGATGCGATACCATTCCAAATTTACCGTACAACCACATTACCTGAATTGGGTAAGGCTTAGCTAGAAATTTATATGCATTAGTATTAGTTCCCTCACGGGAGAGGTTTGAGCTTAGGCTACCTCTCAATGATGTCCACCTATGCAGTGCCCAAGATGACTGATGGTCATGGTTGGGAGGCCATGCTCATAGGAGAGGTGCTTGTACTAGGGTGTGTAAAGGGAAGGGTATGTTTGATTATCTGCATACCAAGTATGATGATTCAGGGTTATCCCTGACAGATGTATGGAATCTTGTGGTGAAAGTGTACCACCTCTGCAGAGTGTCAAACTATTCGAATAGCCGCATCCGCGGTTATGGACAGTTGGAATGGCCATACTGTTTCATTGTCAGATGTTTTCTAAATAACTTGAAATGAATGATGAACCCCGACTTGACCACAACAGGGTTGTGTAGATGAAAATAGTTCCCCAACTTAGGTGATTCTAGACTTTTATTTTATCTTTTCTTGTTTCAGAACTCAGCTTAGGTTTCAAACTTAACTTGATAGTTATTCTTTCAATTCAGCACTTTAACTTAGAAGTATAACCCTTGCTAGTAGTAGTTTGCGAGTACTTAAAGAGTACTCATGGCTTTTGTCCCTGGCTATTATCATGGCCAGACTATGAAGGAGATTATCAAGATGATGGTCAGCAGGACGGCTATGATAACTAGGACTATCTGCCTCGTCGGCATTGGTGCCCCGAAGATGGACCCCACCGCTACGCTATCGTTTATTTCCGCTGCTTGTTGTATTAAAGACTGGATCATGAGATCCTTATTCGTGTAAAACCTGATGTATGGTTTGTAATGGATGATGTACTATGATATCCAATCCGTTATGTCTCGCAAAAATGGTAATCCTGGGATTGCGAGGTATGGCATAACGGGCATCTGGGATTAAAAATCCGGGTGTTGACAGCCGCCACCGAAGGGGAGATTCAGGGGACAGAAAGTCTCTATTCCGGCACCCTGCTGGGACAGGGAAGTGCCCCCGGAGCCATCTCCATCGATCTCCACCATCATCTTCATCGACCATCCATGTTTCCCCCATCTATGAGTGAGTAATCCCCTGCTGTAGGCTATGGGGATGGTAGGGATTGGATGAGATCGTTCATGTAATGGCATCAAATTGTTAGGGCATAGTGCCTAGTATCTCTTATTAGTGCTTTATGACTTTGTTGCAACTTTGTTGTGCTTAATGCTTGTCACTAGGGCCTGAGTGCTATGATTTCAGATCTGAACTTATTATTGATTCATTATGATAGTATTGTTTCTGGTCTTATCTACAAGTTGTATACACACGTCGTTGTCCGGAATCTATGGTCCCAAAGTGACAGAAATCAGGGTAGCCGAAAGGGAAAGGCTTTGATGTGAGGATCACATGTGTTCATGGAGTGTTAATGCTTTGCTCTTGTCCTCTATTAAAAGGAACACCTTAATTGCCAGTAGTTCCCTAGAGGCCCTTTGCAAAGCGGGTCAGGACAAAAGATGTTGTCCAAGTTCTCATTGCGAGCACGTATGACTATATATGGAACACATGCCTAGGATTGTCTAGTACTTGGATGCTTTATCTTATTTATCTTCAATTGCCCTATGTTCTGATTGCTATGTGAATTGTCTTATCCATGCAACGCCCGTCCATCCATCCCTATGCCTACCGCACTTGAATCCCACTGTTTACTGCTTTTGTTACTACTGTCTTTGCTTTGCTACTGCTGTTAGTTTACTATTCTTACTACAAAACTGTTGCTACTGATAAACTACTGTGAGCAAGATTGTTTCCAGGTGTAGCTGAATTGACAACTCAGTTGTTAAGGCTGATAAGTATTCTTTGGCTCCCCTTGTGTCGAATCAATAAATTGGGTTTCACTTCCCTCGAAAATACTGCGATACACCCCCTATACTTGTGGGTCATCACGCCTTCATAAAGAACATACTCTATAACTTCCCTATTAGCATCACTACTATTGTAAGACGCCACAAATTCATCATAAGTATGAGAACATTGAAAGCAAAAATGCCTGGCACACATACAATGAAGACATATTATTTGATATGAAGAACATAATGTGTGAGCATAGCAGATTACCTGATAATACATAGCATGTACCTGCATATCATTAGTAGTTATGAGTCCTTCGATGTACGCACCGTCATATTCTTTGGAAACCATGTACAAGGATTCTTTTGTCCCTTCTCCTCCTTTGCAAGTTGAATATGTTCTAAAATAGCAATCTTAGAAGACATGATTAGTAGCAAATCTTTTTATAGTTTTTGTTTTATAATTTTTTATGGATTTTTGTTTTTATAATTTTTTTGTTCTTTTCAAATAAGTAAAAGAAATAAATAGAAATAACTTGAAACTCATAAACAACCTTTAGTAACAACAATAAATTAGCAACTAAGAACAAAGACCAAAAGCACTTAGCTCCTGGCGATGGCGCCAGAAAATAGCTTGATGACTACAAGTGCACAGATCAATTGTAGATAGTTTTGAAATAAGAGTATCGATCCCACAGAGAGCTATTGGTAAAGGTCTTTATTCCCCTCATTACTATTCACTAGAGAGTACTTATAGGTTATCTCTAATTCCAAGTAATGGTGTAAAAAGAGAATGTTTGAATAAGTGCTAATAGTAAACAAGAACAAAGTAAATAAAGCAAGAGAGTGTCTATGAAGTGTTGTGTGATATGGTTGAGGGGTTCTCAAGGAGTGTAGGATTCACCACTAGCATGGTATTATTATTCATAATTAGGATAACATACTTCTTGTGTCATGATATGTGTGGAGAGAGCTGCATAATAAAATATTCACCAAAAGGCTCATAGGAAGCCACTTTGTTGAGCCAAGAATGAGGTTGATGGAAATATACCCTAGAGACAATAATGAATATGTTATTATTCATATTTCTATTTCATAATGAAGTTTATCATTCTGTGCTATAATTGTATTAGTTCCAAATAATGTGTATCTGGAGGAAAACCCTAATACATGTGTGGGATGATAAACACCATACAATGGATATCCCTGGTCATGCCTCTGTGACTAGTATGTATGTCAATGATAGTTTCGATTACCTAACTATGGGAAAAGAGACAATATGATTGTGGAGTTGCCAGTGACATATGTTATCGGAGTTGTTGGAGAACAATGATGATGGATAGACCCAAATATGAGATACCGTGAAACGCATCATCAATAATGTTATCGGTTAAATCTCATAAGATTTTGTATTGGCTTTACTAGAAATCATTCAACCACAAGATGATGTAGCCCGTCCTATGGATTGATACATTGCAAATGTATCTATAATTTTTGATGTTCCATGCTTGGTTTTATCCACTTTCTTGTGTTTTATTCCAACTTTGGAGTACTTTTCATATGATTTCTTGGACTAACCTATTAACAAGGGCCATAGTGCCATTTTTGCTTTTCATTGTTTTGGTTCCAGGAAAGTCAGAAAATGAATATTCTCAGAATTGGACGGGGCAAAAGCCAAAGTGCCTATTTTTCCGGAAGTCATCAGATGCCAGAGTACGAGACGGAGAGGGGCCAGGGGGCCACCACACCACCTAGCCGTGCGGCCTAACCTCCCCTTCCGACTATAAGATGCCCTCGGGATGTAAACCCTAAGTACCCGATCAAAAATCCACGAAAGAGTCTATAGCCGCCGTCATGTCCATCACTAGATCGGGAGGGATCTGAAGCTCTTCTCGGCACCCTGCTAGAGAGGGGAATTCACCCTAGAGGCCTTCTTCATCACCATGCAAGCCTCCGGTGTGATGCGTGAGTAGTTCATCCTTGGACTACAGATCCATGTAGTAGCTAGATGGATGGTTCTCCTCCTTTGTGCTTTCATGTTTAGATCTTGTGAGCTCCGTTCATGATCAAGATCATCTATTTGTAATTCTGCATGTTATGTTTGCGGGGATCCGATGGATATTGAGATGCTATTTCAGATTGATTATTGATTCTATCACGTCTTTGTTATTTGTGATCTTGCATGCTTTCTGTTGTTAGTAGCTATCTTGGCCAAGTAGATGCTAGCAACTCCAAGAGTTAGTATTTATGCTCGATAGTGGGTTCATGCCTCCGTAACTGGGAAGTGATGAAATCTCTAACGTACTAGATGTGTTGTTGCTACTAGGAGAAAACAACAATCCTTTGTTCATAGAACAATCATATTGTTTACTTTACACGCAGTTCGTAAAGCAATAATCATGCTTGCAACTTAATCTTGGAGGGTTGGATGATAACCTGAAGTTGGATTATTAGTCATAGATGCAGTTGGATGGCGGTCTATGTATAATGTTGTAATGCCCAATCAAGTTCCAAAGGAGTCAAGATGATTAGTATATGCATGTATTGCTTTCTCGATGTTTGTCAATTGCCCCGCTGTAATTTGTTCACCCAACATGTTATCTATCTTAAGGAGAGCCACCTCTAGTGAACTATGGATCCCGGTCTTTTTCTTTTACATACAATCTACAAACTATTTACTGCTTTGTGTTTACTTTCTGCAAACTATTACTTCCTTCCATTCGATATGTTTAATCCTTTGTTTTCCGCAAAACACGGTGAGATTGACAACCTCATCGCAAGTTAGGGACAAAGTTCTGTGGTTGTGTTGTGCAGGTCTCCACGTTGCTACTAGCACCGGTAGTGCGCCCTGCCAATGCTCAGCTAGTAACACCTTTGGGGTGTTTCCTTGCTCCTACTGGTTCGATTAAACCTTGGTTTCATACTAAGGGAAACTTGCTGCTGTTCTCATCATACCTTCCTCTTGGGGTTCCCAACGAGCTCTACATCAACCACGCACCAGCACTTTTCTGGGCACCGTGCATTGAGCCATCAAGCATTTTTCTGGCGTCATTGCCGGGGAGTCAAGGACATCTTCACAAGGGGAGTCCCTCATAACCAATCTCTTTACTTTGTTATTTTTGTTTTTCTTAGTTTCTTTTTTCTTTGTTTGCTTGTTTTGTTATTCAAAAACACAAAAATTAGTTCTACTAGTTTGCTTTCTTATTTGAAAACCCAAAAAAATGACTACTCTTGAAAACACTAAGTTGTGTGACTTCACTAGCACCAACAACAATGATTTTATGAGCACACGTATTGCTCCACCTGTGCCTGAAGATACTTTCTTTGAGATAAAACCTGCTTTGCTCAATCTTGTTATGAGAGAACAATTTTTTGGTATTGGTAATGAAGATCCTGCGTCCCATCTAAATAACTTTGTTGAACTTTGTGAGATGCAAAAGCATAGGGATATAGATGGTGATATTATTAAGGTGAAACTGTTTCCTTTCTCTTTGAGAGGAAAAGCTAAAGAATGGTTGAATTCCTTAACTAGGAATAGTATTGATTCTTGGACTAAGTGCAAAGACGCTTTTATTGGAAAATACTATCCTCCTGCTAAGATTATATCCATGAGAAGTGAAATAATGAAGTTTAAACAACTTGATAATGTGCATGTTGCTCAAGCTTGGGAAAGAATGAAATATTTGGTAAAGAATTGTCCCACTCATGGACTGACTGCTTGGATGATCATCCAAACTTTTTATGAAGGATTGAACCTATTGGACTCTGCTGCTGGAGGTATCTTTATGACCATCACTTTGGGTGCTGCAATGAAACTTCTGGACAATATGATGGTTAATTATTCTGAATAGCATACTAAGAGAGCTCCACAAGGTAGGAAGGTAAATTCTGTTGAGGAAACCTCCTCCTTGAGTGATAAGATTGATATTATTATGTCTATGCTTGTTAATGGGAAAGCCCATATTGATCCAAATAATGTTCCTTTAGCCTCTTTGGTTGCTCAAGAAGAGCAAGTTGATGTGAACTTCATAAGAAATAATAATTTGGGCAACAATACTTATGGTAACAACAATTATAGGCCCTACCCTCCTAATAATACTTATGGTTATGGTGGTAAACCTGGATTACCTAGTGAAGGAAGAATTTTAGAAGTTGAAAGAGCCACTAAAAACTTCATGCAAATGCAATATGAGCAAAATAAACTATTTACTAAAACTATGGAGGAACAATCTACCATCTTGAAGAACATTAGCCATCAACTTGAGAGTCTAAATAGGGAAATTCCTAGTTTACAATTGAAACTCTCTAATGCTGAAAGAAATATATCATCTTTGTCTGAAGCTCAATCTTCATTGATTAATAAAATGGCTGCTAAACCTGAAACTAATGATAATCCCTTTGCAGCTACCAATGCTATACAAGTAAGAATTGATGAAAATGTTAGACTATTAGCTGAACTACATGCTAAGTGGGAAAGAGAAGATCAAATTGCTAGAAACATTAGTGTTTCTACTATCACCACCACTAGTGTTGAGGCTAGTAATAGTTCTACTACTCTAGATGATAAGTATGGTTTTGATCTTGATGGTTGCAACATCTCTGAAGTTATTAAGTTCCTACAAAAGCTTGCTAAAAGTCCTAATGCTAGTGCTATGACCATGGCCTTTACAAAACACATTACTAATGCTCTCATAAAGATTAAAGAAGAAAAGATGAAACATAAAGCTTCTATTCCTATAAAACAAGAAGATGGTTGGGAACCCATCATTAATATGAAAGTGAATGACTTTGATTTCAAAGCTTTATGTGATCTTGATAGTAGTGTTTCTATTATGCCTAGAAGGATTTATGATATGCTTGATTTGCCTCCACTTGAAGATTGTTATTTGAATGTCCCACTTGATGATAATGCTAAAAATAAACTCATTGGGATTCTTAATTATGTCCTTATTATGGTTAACAATGCCTATGTCCTTGTTGATTTCTATGTTTTGGATGTTGAATACAATGCTTCTTGTCCTATTACTTTGGGAAGACCTTTTCTTAGAACTGTTGGTGCCATCATTGATATGAAAGAAGACACCATTAAATATCAACTCCCACTCAATAAAGGTATAGAACACTTCCCTAAAAAGAGAGAAAAGATTTCTTTTGCTTCTCCTATGAAAACAAAATTTGGTCTTAATGCTTCTTCATTTGAGAACACTTGATTCTTTCTTTGCTTCTTATGCCTAACTTAAAGGCGTTAAAGAAAAGTACTTATTGGGAGATAACCCAAAAGTTTTAGATGAGTCTTGGAAGTTATTACTTCAGTAATAACCTCTCCTTATCCTTTTTATTTGCTTTTTTGTGCCAAAAGTAACCTCTAATGAGAGAGAAGTAATGATTGGGAAAGTTACTGTCCCGAAACAAATTTCTGTGCTTCACCGTAAAAATTTGTGTAAAATATATGAACGTGTTTTTGAGGCGTGAATTTTTGTGCTTATGCCCCAGGTTGTTATCTAACTTCCATCAGTTCAACACTTTTTTATTTGAGCAACAGAAGGTCTTCGAAAAAATTCGTCTTTACCTATTGGTCTGTTTTGACAGATTTCTGCCATTTTCTGCATTTGCTTCTTGTTGATTCCTTTTTGAGTTCTTTTGGGGAATTGAGCTTTTTGAGGGAAGTGCTTCAGTATATAGTGTTCTAATGGAAGTTTATTTGGTGTTAGAACTGAACCTTAAGACTTATTTATCTTGAGTGCACTAATGTTGTTAATAAAGATTGTGTGAAGTTTTGTATGAAGGAAAAATTTCAGGTGTATGGAAGGAATGAGTAATGAGATGAAGGATGGACTAAAGCTCAAGCTTGGGGATGCCACGCGTGTCACCCCAAGAAATATCCAAGAAGTACAAGCGTCAAAGCTTGGGGATGCCCAAGGCATCCCCTTCTTCATTAATAAAAATCCCAGGTTTCTTCCAAACGCTTCATTTTTATTGTTTCATGCACAGTTGTGTTGTTCTTGGAGCGTCTTATTTTTCGTTATCATTTTGGTTTTTTCGTTTGCTTTTGTTTTCTTACTTTTCTGAATAAATTGGTTGGACCCCCTCTTTCATACATTGGTTTTCAAATAGTTTGATTTGGTTTGAAAAAGAGTAGGAAAGTTCATGCTTATGTGGTAAAAAGAGCTCGTTTTTGACTGTGGCCTATGCTTTGTCATGACATGCTTGATATTGTTTTGGCTTTATGCTTAGTATTCTTTGCAGTAGCATGACTTGTTATAAACAATTGAGATTGCTTAATGTGCCTTGGATGAATCATGCGTTGTTTTAGCATATTAAAGCATAGTATAGTGGTATTCTCCTTTGATGCTTTATTTGGGTTGACTTGGCGCATGCTCACACCATGTTATGACTATCTCAAGTCACCATTAGCCTTTATGATCCTTTAGTTTTCAACTTGTAGTATCACTTTATGCTTTGATCAATGATGTTTTGTCGCTCTGCATGATTATGGCCATTATTGCTCTCTTAGTTTGTCGCTCCCAGTCTTTTGCTAGCCTCCACAACAAAGTATGAGGTCCACTCATGCATCCAACTCCCTAAGCCAAGTTATTCCAAAGAGTCCACCATACCTACCTACTAGCTTATGCTATTCCAAGTATATTCATGCTTTTGTTTACCTTCCAAATTAAACTTGTTATAAGAAAACTAGTGATTAAAGCTCTCATGAACTTGATGGCACACTTTACTTTTCTTGCTCTTAATAAACTTGAACCATTGTGTCTTCTATGTTGTATATGCTTGCACTTATTTGTTGGGAATTAGCAGAACCATGCTTTCATGGGGAACGCTTTCAACATTGCACTTGGTACTTGTACCTAGTTGATATCATGCTGTTTTGTATATGGATGTCGTCGGTGTGAAATAAAAGGGGAGCTTGTAAGTCCATGGAGTTATGTATATGTGTTAGAGAAACGCCTGGGCCGCTGGTCTAATCCATGCTGACATGGTGGAAACCTGCAGCGTAACCATAATGAGCTGTCTATGAAGCATTCTTATTATAAAAAAAGAGTCCTATTGAGAAAAAAAGAGAAAAGAAAAAAAGGAGATACTATGAAAAGAGGAAAGAGAGAAAAAAGCACCATATTCCCATGGTAAATAAGAAGAATGCTGAGATGCTCGTTGTATGCTTGCCTTGTCATTTTGATATGGGGATTCTTCCGTACCATCGGGCAAGGGGTACCCCGTTGGCGGTTCTCTATGATACACATGTACTTACGATGACAAGAACTTACCGGTGACTAAACTTGAGTAGCATGAGGAGCAGCCCTCGTATACAAGGGACATGAGATTTCTGACTTATACTTCGTCAAGAATGTACACCATAGTTTGTTCACTTTAACCTTAATCACTTCAAGATGCTTATGAAGGGGCAATGAGAGCTGAAAGCTATAAGTATCATAATTTTTGGAAGCTCTTTATGAGACTTGAATCCCTACTTCCTTTTACAAAAGGCCTTTCTTCCACCATTATATTGAGTCTCCACCTTCTAACTTTATGCACTTACTTTGAGAGCATAGTGGCCATTCTTAGTTATATGTGCATTGTCCCAAGACTAGTTGATTGATGCATGACTTGTTATTGCTTGTTTGAAACTATTGTATCTAGTCACTCTTATGAACTTTGAAGGTGTCCTATGCATTTATATTTGCTACTCTATTGAGGGACAAGCTGAATACTATTATGCTATGTTTTCTTTATGTGAAACAAACAAACATCTTGCAAAGCATTGTTATTCATGAATCTTTTGTTTGTGCCTTTTCATGTTGCATCTTAGTTTCTTTGTCTTATTGCTAGAACTTTGTCTTTCATGTTATGATTAAAGTACTATGATCCCAGCCTTGAATATTTTACAAATACTTTGATCAAGTCTTTGATGGTGCATGTCACCTCAAAAATTATTCTTTCTTTTTATCACTTACCTACTCGAGGACGAGAAGGAGTTAAGCTTGGGGATGTTGATACATTGCAAATGTATCTATAATTTTTGATGTTCCATGCTTGGTTTTATCCACTTTCTTGTGTTTTGTTCCAACTTTGGAGTACTTTTCATATGATTTCTTTCACTAACCTATTAACAAGGGCCATAGTGCCAGCTGCCTGTTTTCTACTGTTTTTGGTTCCAGGAAAGTCAGAAAATGAATATTCTTGGAATTGGACGGGACAAAAGCCAAAGTGGCTATTTTTCCGGAAGTCATCAGATGCCAGAGTACGAGACGGAGAGGGGCCAGGGGGCCACCACACCACCTGGCCCAGCTGGCCAGCGCCAGGTGGTGAGGCCAGCCTGCACCCCTCGGCCTACCCTTCCGATTATAAGATGCCCTCGAGACATAAACCCTAAGTACCCGATCAAAAATCCACGAAAGAGTCTGTAGGCGCTATCATCTCCATCCCTAGATCGGGAGGGATCTGAAGCTCTTCCCGGCACCCTGCCGGAGAGGGGAATTCACCCTGGAGGCCTTCTTCATCACCATGCAAGCCTCCGGTGTGATGTGTGAGTAGTTCATCCTTGGACTACGGATCCATGTAGTAGCTAGATGGATGGTTCTCCTCCTTTTGCTTTCATGTTTAGATCTTGTGAGCTCCGTTCATGATCAAGATCATCTATTTGTAATTCTGCATGTTGTGTTTGCGGGGATCCGATGGATATTGGGATGCTATTTCAGATTGATTATTGATTCTATCATGTCTTTGTTATTTGTGATCTTGCATGCTTTCCGTTGTTAGTAGCTATCTTGGCCAAGTAGATGCTAGCAACTCCAAGAGTTAGTATTTATGCTCGATAGTGGGTTCATGCCTCTGGTGATCTGGGGAAGTGACAGAAATCTCTAAGGTACTAGATGTGCTATTTCTACTAGGGAGAAAACAACAATCCTTTGTTCATAGAACAATCATATTGTTTACTTTACACGTAGTTCGTAAAGCAATAATCTGTTGCTTGCAACTTAATACTGGAGGGGGTTCGGATGATAACCTGAAGGTGGATTATTAGTCATACATGCAGTTGGATGGCGGTCTATGTATAATGTTGTAATGCCCAATCAAGTTCCAAAGGAGTCAAGATGATTAGTATATGCATGTATTGCTTTCTCGGTGTTTGTCAATTGCCCCGCTGTAATTTGTTCACCCAGCATGTTATCTATCTTAAGGAGAGCCACCTCTAGTGAACTATGGATCCCGGTCTTTTTCTTTTACATACAATCTACAAACTTTTTAATGCTTTGTGTTTACTTTTTGCAAACTATTACTTCCTTCCATTCGATACGTTTAATCCTTTGTTTTCCGCAAAACACGGTGAGATTGACAACCTCATCGTAAGTTAGGGACAAAGTTCTCTGGTTGTGTTGTGCAGGTCTCCACATTGCTACTAGCACCGGTAGTGCGCCCTGCCAATGCTCAGCTAGTAACACCTTTGGGGTGTTTCCTTGCTCCTACTGGTTCGATTAAACCTTGGTTTCATACCGAGGGAAACTTGCTGCTGTGCTCATCATACCTTCCTCTTGGGGTTCCCAACAAGCTCTACATCAACCACGCACCAGCACTTTTTTGGGCGCCGTGCATTGAGCTATCATGGATGCTCCTACATCTACACCAACAAGTCCTCCAAGTGGACCCATGACTCGTCCCCGAGCCAAACTCCTACAAGCTAAGGTGAACTCGCTCCTCTCCTCGTGCCAATTTGATACGTCCTTGGATGGTATGCTACTTCATGCAACTACTCTATGCATCATCAGGTACGAAGCTCCAACACAACACCAAGCACCCAAGGATGGAGAACAAGGAGCAGGGCGTGAAGCAGAAGCCGCTGGAGCTAATGAGACCGGAGTCTCTGGTCCACCAAAGTCTCCAGCCTAAAGACCCTGGAGTCTTCGGCCCACCTCTGGCCCGACCCCAGGACCGAGCTCGGGGACAGCCAGATGGCCCCTCCGGAGATGGACCGGAATATCCGGCCTAGATCGGAGTCTCCGGACCGACCGTCGCCAGGCATGTAAAAGGCCTTTGGGCCTTCGGCCCATGTACCCCATAGTCCATCTAGAACTTATCTATTATCCCTAAAGTACCCCTATTTAAGTGGCTGGCCTATATATAGTCCCCCACCTCCATTATAAACCCTAGGCATGCTATTTGGAATTAGTGGAAACCCCTTGTGGATCTATCTAGTTCTTGCATCATGCTCCTTTGATGAAGGAGCACCAAATATCCCAAACCTCGTTGGAGTTTGCATCGTGCCTCCGCATTGTACAAGGCCTAGGCATCGGAGTCCCTTTGCCTAGATGTCAAGATCTCACCGAGTCTCCCTTCTTGCCGTGCCGGTTCGAGAGAGAGTCCTCCGCCCGACGCTGATCCTAGGGATTGTACCGGGCCGGTCACTGCCAGCGTGAGCTATTGGTGTGTATCGTGGTTTTGCGTGTGTGTGTGTGTTCATCGTGTTCTTCGTGTGTGCGTTCGTCGAGTTCATCCTCCTCTCCTTCCCCCACACTCCACCCTCGATTTGAGTGGGATTCGTGAAATATCGGGCCACCCTAGAGGTTTTCCCTCAACATATTGGTATCAAGAGCTTCGTTGCTCACGAATTCCCCCACAAAAGTTTCTCCTATCCACCAAAATTTCGAAAATCCCCCCAAAACAGCCCAAATTTGCCTTTGGATCGATCTCTTGATTTGGAGTGTTATTTGTGGTTTTGATCCAACCAAATATTGTCTAAGGTGTTGGTCCAGCTTTATCCTGTGTTTTCCCAGCCCAATTTGGCCATATTTTCGCGGATTTGAGGGCCCAAGGCGTGGATTTCCACTCAAGAACTCGAGCAATTCACGATCTGACTCCAGACCAGAGTTTCCGTCCTACACACCGAAGTCTTCGGCCTACACCGGAGTTTCCGGTCTATCCACACCGGAGTCTCCAGCCTGGACCGGAGTTTCCGGCCCGAGACCCCGGAGTCTCCGGCCCTAACGCCTGATTTTGACTGTTTTGCCTCTAATCTTGCATTGGCTAATTTCCTCTTGTTTGTTTGTGCCCGTGTGCGTGTCGTCAACTAACAACAAGCTTCCGCATCGTCAAATCCCGCGCTCATCGACACCACAGCCCACGAACATCATCCCGCACCACCGACGCCAAGTTCATCATCACCAACGAAGGTATAACTTGCGTCACCTTGTTAACCCCTATCTTCCTTTGTGTGTACCTATCCCACGAGAGTGGCTCATCTTGTGTTTGCTTGAGCATTGTGCACTTGTCCTTGGATAGTGAGAGTGTAAAAGCAATAGCAGGAGTGACTGGGTAGCATCAAGGGAGAGCAAAAAAAAGATACAAAGCAAAAGAACAAGAAAATAGTCTCCCATAACAAAAGAGAGTCTCAAAGCTTGTAAGCAAGAGAGAAATAAAGAGCGCCCAAGGCAAGTGCACAAATCCGTTGCTCATTTTTCCTCTTTGCAAACAAGCCATGGTCTCTCCTTGTATTGGCACAACACCGAGCATAGTCTTCGTTAGGACATTTTGTTTGCTCATTTACATAGTCGTGTAAATCCCAACAATCTCCACGTGTGTGTATATAGTCGTAGGTTCCCGTCACCCCTTTGAGTTGTTGACCTTTACCTTTGACTTGAGTTTTGTTGGATTTTACCCACTTTTGACTATCCATTTTCTTTTGGTTGGTTCTTTGGCATTCCATAGCCCTAACCCACCACCAACAAGATTTTGAGAGTTAGTTCTTTCTTTAGTGTGAGTTTTCTTTGCAATTCCACTTTGCACGCTTATAGCTCTCACTTGTGGTTTCTAGTTTGGTGCAATCCCCAAGGTGAGGTACAAGGCTAACACCACCATATTCCACTCCCGTATACAATACTTGTGTGTTTTGCATGATGGATAGGCACGGTGAGTCGAGCCAACCACCTCCCCAAGAAGAAGAACATGGACCGTACATGACGCGCACAAGTCACTTCATCGTCTGCCAAGAGTTCCGTGAATGTTGGCAAGCCCTTGAGACGCGACAAGATGAACAATTTGGCGAGACACAAGCTGAGTTCAAGAACATCGACAACTGCTTCGATGGCCTCGAACTACAAATGTAAGCAATGCATCATAACTCCGGCCACCAAAATGAAGCGCTTCAATGCTTCGTCACCTAAACAAATGACAATCTTCGACGCCTCATCGACGGAATGGCAATACCGCATTCACGTGCATCAAGATCTTCAAGCTCTTTGCATCATCATGAACCTCTTCAACAAGATCTACATCCAAGTGCTCCAAGATGCAATGACGCCCCCGTGGTTGAAGATGGAAGTTCTTAGAACTATGTACCTTCCCCTAGGCACACCGCAACGTCAAGATATGATGGTTATTTCTCTTCAAGACCACGAGCAAGGCAAGAAGCACACCGTCATCACGCAAGGTCATTGGTGATCCAACAAGAGCAACCACAAGAAGAACCGCAAGTGCAACCGCAAGTCTACCACCATCGTCCGCGACATGTACTTGACACCACAAGTGATGACTCCAATTTGGCAAATCAAGTTTGTCATCGACATGAAGCTCTCCAAGATCCTCCTCCTCGTCATCACCGTCATGAACGGCCACACCGACAACATGGTTATCACGAGGTGCCTCCTCCACCACACCAAAACGTGGAGCGTCAAGTGGTACAAGTTGAGCGACGTCCACCACGTCAAGAGGCTCAAGACCATGAACTTCGTCGTGAGTCCCATGTGCCTAATCATCATCACCAACCGAGGAACGAGCCTCCCCTTCATCATCAACCGCGTCATGAGGCTCCACATCCTCAACACCCTCATGGGGCCCAAGTGCCTCAACATATCAACAACTGCGCCAAGAGCAAGAGCAAGCGCCTCAACAACAATATCAAGAGCAAGCTCTGCAACAAGGTCGCGAGAACCAAGTTCCACCTCATCAACCACAAGATCATCAACAAGATCACCAAGCTTGTCGCAATGACCACAATGATGAAGAAACTTTCGGCAAGCTCAAGTTCACAATGCCCAAGTTTACCAGATCCAATGACCCCGAAGAATACCTCTCATGGGCACTCAAAGTCGACAAGATCTTCCGCATGCACAATTATAGCAACGAGAAGATGGTCGCCATTGCTTCACTTGAGTTTGATGATTACGCCAATCTTTGGTGGGAACAAGTTCAAGTTGCTCGTGATGCAAGACAAGAGCCACCAATCACAACTTGGCATGACATGAAGGCTCACATGAGATCCCGTTTTGTTCTCGCGCACTACACACGTGACCTCTTCAACAACCTTCAATCACTACGCCAAGGGACAAAGACCGTGGAATAGTACTTCAAGGAAATGGAACTCAACTTGATCCGCGCCAACATTGAAGAGTGCATGGAGCAAACTATGGCACGCTTCCTTATTGGGTTGAACCACCCAATCAAGCGCATTGTCGAGTTCCAAACATACAACAACATGGTTGAGCTTGTGCACATCGCAACAAAGGCCGAACATCAAGTGCAAGAGGATATCAAGTACAACAAGCCCAAGACGTATTTCACCTACAAACAAGCCTCAACTGCTACGCCAACAACCTTCAATGTAAGCTCCTCAAAGTACCTCCAAGCCTTCCTTCAAGCCCACACTTCCTCAAGGAAAACTGCCCCCAAGTGGCAAACAAGCAAAGAGTGATACACCTTTCAATGGTGAATGCTAAAAGTGTGGAGGCAAAGGACACAATTCGACCGAGTTTGGAAACAAGAAAGTGTTGTTCATCCATGACAATGGAGACGAAGAGTACTTGAGTGAAGATGAATTTTGATGCCCGAGTCAAGGAAGCAATGGCAAGGCAACGAGTGGAAGATGACCAAGAACTCCTCATGTGTGAACATGACGTAAGTCCATTGCTTGTCGTCACAAGGATCTTGACCACTCAAGCACAAGAGCATGAATACCAACGCTCCAATATCTTCCAAACACGAGCCGTCATCAATGGCAAATCTATCAAAGTGATCATCGATGGAGGGAGTTGCCACAACCTTGCTAGCACCAAGTTGTGTGAGAAGCTCAACCTCACCCTCCATCCGCACAAGCACCCCTACCACGCGCAATGGCTAAGTGACCAAGGATCCATGAAAATCAAGCATACCGTATCGGCCTCCTTCGCCATTGGTCCGTACAAAGACACGGTGGAGTGCGATGTGGTTCCTATGACAATTTGCCACATGCTTCTTGGTCGCCCATGGCAATTTGACAAGGCTGCTCTACATGATGGTCGCACCAATGTATACACCTTAAAATGGCTCAAAAAAACATGTGTTTTGCAACCAATGACTCCTAGCCAAATAATTGCGGACAATGCAAAGGCTTTAGCGAGGGTGCAAAGCACAACAAATACTTGTGAGAAGAGCGGTGAGAGAGAGAACCACCTCATAGTGAATGAGAGCTAAAAGCCAAACTTGAGTGGAAAAACTAAGAGTGTTCTCCTTGCCACAAAAAGTGAGATGAGAGATGTTTCGAACAACCCATCCATCTTGCACTATGTCCTCCTTTGCAAGGGACTAACGCAAGGAACTAATGAATTAACCAATGTTCCTCCATCTTTGATGATTGTTTTTCAAGAATTCAAGGATGTGTTCCCCGAAGAGCTCCATCATGGACTACCTCCTCTTCGCGGCATCGAACATTGCATTGACCCCATCCCCGACGCACCCCTTCCAAACCGCGCCGCTTACCGCACGAACCCGGAGGAGACAAAGGAGATTGAACGTCAAATCAACCAACTCGTCTCCAAAGGTTTGATCCAAGTTAGCACTAGTCCAAGTGCCGTACCCGTGATTCTTGTTCCAAAAACGGATGATACATTACGGTTATGCATGGAGTACCATCCAATCAATGCTATCGCCGAGCATTATCGACATCCCATACCACGTCTCCATGACATGCTTGATGAGTTGTGTGGAGCCAGTATTTTTTCAAAAATTGATCTTCGTAGTGGTTACCATGAAATACGCATGGCGGAAGGTGATGAGTGCAAAACCTCCTTCAAGACCAAACTTGGTCTCTATGAATGGTTGGTTTGAAGGGTTCGCATCATAGATAACAAAATTTTTCCTACGATGTGAATTACTATATGCCAGGATCTATCTACTAGATACAAGCAACGGGTGGATATAAATCCATAGAGAACATACCCTCAAAGACAACAAAGCTTTGTTAATGAGATGGAACTCGTGGATGATGTAGTCGTACACTTTCCGATCTCAAGACCGTGATGAAGTCCATCAGGTCCAGCTCTAGCACGTCCATCAGATCCAGCTCTGGCAAGTCCAGCACCACAAAGCAGCAATGCATCCGTGATCGCACACACGTCCGGTACCCCGACAACCTCCATCCCTCTCTCTAGCAAAGCAACGGAAGCAGCACTCCTTTCCAGATAAAGCCACCAGGAACATGTATCTCGCTAATTTGAGACCATGGGGAAAATACTAGAGGGGGAGAGAGATCCTTCACGAGGAGGTGTATGGAAGAAGGGGTGTGAGGGGGGCCTTTATAGGAGGAGGGGGGTGCCCCTCCCCATGGCCGGCGCCTCATGGAGGTGACCCCTCACCTCCCCCATTCATGTGGTGGTAACCCCCTCCACATAAATTTGTCCCTTAACATTCCCTTTTAAAGTCTCCACTTTAAATGCATTAAATTTCTCCAAATTTAATGCTCTCTCATTTAATAAAACTATTTTATTAATTTTATTCAGAATTTTGTTAATTACTTTAATTAAAAAACATTCACATAAAACCTCCTGCAACAATTCAATATTACATGTAGAACCAATTTCAGCAATTTCACCCGAAACAGTGTCTATTGAAATAATTCCAGCGCTTTCTTAAATCTTTGTCTGAAACATATTTGCTCCAAATGGTGTCGGTATCCCTTAAGTGTTTCACCCTATGGTTCGCGAATAATGCAAACATGATCGAGACCCCTCTCAGATCAATAATCAGAAGCGGGACTTGGAGATCCATACTGACTCCTACACATTCAACGATGACTTTTGTGATCGTGAGAACCTTTAACGCTAGTAATTTAATCCCTTTGTCTCGCGATATATTACATGTCCGAGATTCAATCATCGGTATCTCCATACCTAGTTTGATCTTGTTACCGACATGTACTCTTTTCTCGTTCCCGTGATATAACATTCTAGTGATCTCATCACTTGCTTTCAAGCTAACCAATGTGATATCACCGAGAGGGCCCAGAGTATATCTATCCGTCATCGGGATGGACAAATCCCACTCTTGATCCATGAGCCTCTACATAACACTTTCTGAACCCACCTTTATAATCACCCTTTAACGGTGTGATGTTTGATGTTATCAAGATACTCTTCCAGTGTTAGTGATTGACATGATCTCATTGTCTAAGGACTAGGATTACTTCATATGATGTTATGGCAATATAAACACAATGACTTTGATCGTAATGCTATACTTCGGATGAATGTTCATCACATCATTCCACTAATGTTGTGACCTCATTATTAACAACATCCAATGTCCATGATCAGGAAACCTTGATCATCTTGTTAATCAACGAGCTAGTTTATAAGAGAGGCATAACTAGGAACTTCCCTTTTTGTTTATTAAACACACATGTATTAACGTTTCCAAATTAATACAATTATAGCATGCAAAATAAACATTTATCATAAACAAGGAATAATATAATAACCACTTTATTATTGCCTCTCGGGCATATTCCCTTCAGTCTCCCACTTGCACTAGTCAATAATCTAGTTTGAAAAACTTTGCGTATTGAACACCTATGGCTTTCTAGTGTTGCATATACGCGATTGCTAGTGGTTAACATAATCTCCGAATCTGACAGTTTCAGGTCCTTGTGTATTTGCATGTCTTTGCGTCTCTACGCATCACTCGTTCTCAAATGAGATGGCATTGTATAAATTTGGTCCTTTGGTGAGACCTTTAGTCCGTTGGGGTTAAAATATGTTGATATTATTGTCATACAATATATCTTCATAGTATTAGCCCACTTTGAACCACACCTAGTTTGATAACAAACTACTTAACACAAATGCCCTCCTTTGCTGCTACTATAGCATTCATATACTTAGCCTTTTGTTGTAGTATCCGTCACAATGTCTCAACTTTGGAATTCATCCAAATCCATCATGGAACATCCTTTCCATTACATTGGGCCACCCATAGTCTAAATTGAGATAAATTTTAATTTGTATCTTGTGACAAAACTAGTATTAATGTAACACTTTACAATGAACTACCTTTAACTATTTGTCACTTATACATGATATATTCTTAGTTCTTCCAAAGCTCATAAGAATATCTTTACTATCATCCAATGATCATCTTATGAATCATTCTGGTATGTGCTCATAACATTTAGAGCATAGGGCATATCTGGATATATACATATCACGGTATAATCGATCAAAATCTTCATGTGATTTTACTCACCAAGTGTTGAAACACTTGAATCTTGATACAATCCTTTCCATGCAGCAAGAACCTTTCTTGTTGTTTCCATATTGAACCCTTTCAATATCTCATATATGTACGTCTGGCACAACCATATTAGCGCCTCAATCTATCCATATAGACATTGATGCCAAATATTCTGGTTTTGCCCAAGTCTTTCATCAAAATCCTATTTTAATGAAATTCTTAACTTGTGTCAATAAAATCAATCGCCAGTGCTCTCGGTTCCAGCAACGAGTCTTCTCTTCAGGAAAACTTCTCTACTTGTTCACCTTGACATGAAAGACTCTTTTCCGCATATGAGTTAGTTCACTTCACTTTTCGAGGGATCCTGGAGTTCACTTGTCTATGAGTGTCCGAACAACTTCAGATCCTTCCAAGGCGCAGGGGTTCTCTCTCCATTCACTTTGAGCTGGGTTTCTTGTGATCTTTGTAGTAGTTTTTCCATTACTGACAAGAAAGACACCAAATTCACCTTTAGGTGCTTCAACTGTGGTATAGGTAGAAGGAGCTGGTACGGAAAAACCTTCTGTATAAAGTTCAATATGTACTCTGCATAATGTATTGGAAATTTTTCTCAGCGCTCCCACTTAATTTCTTGCAAATGCAAGCATCTTCATCATCTCCGATGAATTTAAACTCCTTTAACATTTTTATCATGGTGAAGATTCCAACTCTGCTATGCTCACTTCAACTATTGAAGTTTGCATGCCCTTTTAGCACCCTTTGAATTAACAAAACCCTTCGGACCATGTCTTGTACACGTCCTAGGTAACCATTCTATTAGAATAACATTGTTTTGTTTGTTCAACTACCATTCACCAAATTATATGTAGTGGTTGCTACATTAATCCGTCAAGACTAAATATCGCTATGAAAGATCAAATCTTGTCATAGTCAACTCCTTGAACATTGCTGTAAACTTCTTTCCGACATGTTGACTATTTCATAGATGTTAAACATCCATGTCTATTTCTTTATAGATCCAACCACGACCGATAGGCTTCATGCCTTTCCGGAGGGTCTTCAAAGTTCAGAAACTTGATTTCTCGTGTATGGATACTATCATGGATTCTATGACTTCTAGTCATTTTATGGAGTCAGGGCCCATCATCGCTTCTTTGCATGTAGTCGGTTCATCATTTTCAAAACAATAACGACTTGTTTATCAAATCTCATTATTTGATTCTTACCGACCCACACGGTTCAATAGGAACTCTAATCTCTGAGATCACAACCTTTGTAATCACGGGAGCCATGAGCATTGTGGCCTCCACCAGGACACTTTACGGCGCTGCGCTACTTAGCACATATAGCTAAGGTTCAACAACCTTATCAAAGTTCTATTGTCCTCCCACTTAACTTTTCGCGAAAAATTCCTTCTCAAGAAACTTGACGTTCCAAGCGATAAACTCTTTTGTCCTCGGTGTTATGGAGGAATTCCCAACAAATTCTTTGGGATAATCTACAAAGATGTGCTTATCCTACTTTGGTTGTAAACATTTTACATGTGCATATCATACCAAAATTTAAGAAAAGACAATTCGGGTTTTATCCCGAACCATAACCCATATGGTGTCATTTCAAAGGATCACGATGGTGCTCTTTTTAGTGTAAAAGCGGTAGTCTCTAAAGCTTTAATCCTTAAAACATAATGGCAGTTTTATAAATGACACCTTTGATCTTACCATGTCAAACAAGGTTTGATTTGATCTCTCAAACATAGCATACTCCTGTGGTTTATCGGGAAGTGCAAATTCATGGAACAATTCCTGAAATCTTAGGTGTTTTGCTAAACATGTAACTCAAATGTCTTCCTTTATGATCGAATCATAAACTCTTTATTTTATTATTACAATGATTTTCCACTTCATCTTGAAAGTCTTTGAACAAATTTCAAATGTTTCATACTTCTTCCTTATTAAGTAAATATATAGATATATTCACTCAAATTTCTGGAGAAAGCATATGAAGCAAAAAGATCCATCACATATGGCTACACATAATGGACTATGCACATCAACATGCAAGATTTCCAATAAGCTAGTCATTCGTTCCTCTTTGGCCTACGAACGGAGTTCCAATTATCTCGAGGAAAGTCTCACAAGCGTCAATTGATCAAAATCAAAGACTCCAAAAATCCATCAATCATGTAGTTTCTTCATGTTTACTTTCCAATATAATTCAAACATCGATGTCACTTCATAAGTGATCTTCCAATCATTTGTCTTACGACATTTTAGCAATAATGTTTATGGATGTGATTTCTCCAACTAGACTTGTAAAAGTGCATCCATCCTTTATGGAATACGGTAATTATTTGAACAACCATTGTTCTCATAATACCGGAATAAAATAACAATTATTGAAAAAAAATTTGAAGGCTAGGTTTGACGACAACGAAAAACACAATAATACTTTATTTGTTTTCGATGAACATCATCACTTATTCTCTTACTAGTTACTTATGCCGTTGCAGTTCATGAATTGTGTTGTTCTGTATGACATTTCACACCAACCAATTCGGTATCCAATACCGGTATCCAATACCTAAGAACCACATTGTTTAACAAGCAAGGAATATAGCCATAACATGTATATCTTCTATATACCTAAGCTAGACATCTCCAACTTTTTCTTTTCTGCCAAATATTTTATAGATTCTCTTTCAACAATTCATTTTCCTTTTAAAAGAATCTATCAACATCAATAGTGGTGTCATTCACATGACACATAGTACAAAGCGTGTATAGTCAAATACTAATACCTTTGGACTTGCACTTTGAAGTGGATCACCATCATCAAATGTTTGGCATTCTTTCAAAATTACATTCTTTAGTAATCTATTAGTGTAGTAAACATTTTACTTACATATTCTATTCATCCTTATCATGAAAACTTCATGATCATGCTACTATATCCTATAAGGAAGAATGACGAGTATAATTTTAGTTCCCGAAACCTTTTGGGAGATCCGGATGCCTAGCATCTCCATCCTTCACAAATTCTCATACAATATGAGAACATGTATTTTGATAAATTATACTCTATCATAATGCAACCAAAAACATTGTTTCAGATATCACAATATCTTCCACACATGCTGGTTTCTGAAATAATTATTTTTGATCTCCTAGATAACCTTGATATTAAAACAATTTTTGAATATCAAGAATCATGGAGGCAAACATGATACTTTAGATACTAACATTGGAATTCTTACTCTTGATTTAATACTACTTATTAAACTTCATGGAGTAAATAGAGTTTGCTGAAAGTTTGCAATAGGACTTCTAAACTTTAGATTGACAATAAAAACAATACGATACTAGTTCGTAAAGTAATCCAGAATTCTATAGTTCCATTATCTCAATTACAACTAAGCATGAGGTAGTAAACGAATGCCAATGACTACAACAAATTATGCAAATTCACTTTGATTTAGTTTATGACAAATTTGGTTCAACTAATCCAAATTAGAAATGAACTCCCACTCAAAAACGACATCCCTCGTGCCTTTTTGGTGATTACATGAACCAAATCCACTACACCAAGTCCGATCATCACGTGAGTCGGTGTAGCTTCAAAGGCGAGCATAAATATGGGCATCACATCAACTATATGACTCATGCTTAACCTTTCGGTCTGTGTTCCGAGGCCATGTCTGTACATGCTAGGCTCGCCAAGTAAGAACCTTAGTACTCGCGTGTGTAAAACTGTCTTACACCCGTTGTATGAAAGCACAGAGTCGACTACACCCGATCATCACGTGATGTCTCGAAACACGATCCATAGAACGGTGCATACTTAAGGAAGACCACATTTTTATCTTGATATCTAAATGTGGGATCATCTTAAAATGCTACTAAAACGCCAAACTAGCAATATAAGATGCAAACATCATATGTGTAAAGTGGAATGATATGGTCCATGCATTTGATCACCATCATATGCATCGTGGTATGATCTCTATCATTCCTTTGTGTGTAAGGCCAAGGTCTATGGAACTTACACGTTAGGTGTGCTGTAAGAGTATGAACTATACATCAACTTACAACATTACCATATCATGACACTAGCCCAACAACTATCTAAACTAGATGCCTCTAATTTATCCATTGCAAATTTTACGTGGCTTAGGCCTTTCGGAGATAGAACCGGTCTTACCTACGAACATGGAACCACAACGATGATAACTAAGTTATTAGCAACTTGTTGTAAATCAGATATTGACTATAGTAGGAGAGAGACACCCGCCAGCCACTTATGCAAAACTAGTTGCATGTCAGTCGTGGAACCGGTCTCATGTGCGATGACATGTAAGGTTGGTACGGGCCGCTTCATCCTACTATGCCACCAATATCCAAAGTACTTATAAGAAGCAATAACATGATCATCACCGCCCACATACTCTTATGTGTTCTACCCGTGTAAATCACCTATGCATAGATCAGGCTATGATACCACTGAAGGGTTCACATCATAGAAAACAAAAAATTTCCTACGATGTGAACTACTATACGCCAGGATCTATCTACTAGATACAAGCAACGGGTGGATATACATCCATAGAGAACATACCCTCAAAGACATCAAAGCTTTGTTAACGAGATGGAACTCATGGATGATGTAGTCGTACACTTGCCGATCTCAAGATCATGCTGAAGTCTAGCAGGTCTAGCTCCAGCACGTCCATCAGATCTAGCTCCAGCAAGTCTAGCACCACCAAGTCCAGCACCGCAAAGCAGCAGTGCATCCGTGATTGCACACACGTCCGGTACCCCGACAACCTCCATCCCTCGCTCCAGCAAAGTAGCAGAAGCAGCAACTCCTTTCCAGATAAAGCCACCGGGAACATGTATCTCGCTAATCCGAGACCATGGGGAAAAATACTAGAGGGGGAGAGAGATCCTTCACGAGGAGGTGTATGGAAGAAGGGGTGTGAGGGGGGACTTTTATAGGAGGAGGGGGATGCCCCTCCCCATGGCCGGTGCCTCATGGAGGTGACCCCTCACCTCCCCCATTCATGTGGTGGTAACCCCCTCCACATAAATTTGTCCCTTAACATTGCCTTTTAAAGTCTCCTCTTTAAATGCATTAAATTTCTCCAATTTTAATGATGTCTCATTTAATAAAACTCTTTTATTAATTTTATTCAGAATTTTGTTAATTACTTTAATTAACAAAGATTCACAAAAAATGTAACATCCCAATTTCAGCAACCCTGATTAGTTATCCAGATTGCAAAATCAGGGGGAACAAAAAACTTTTTCCTGTTTAATGCTGAAGTGTTTGCTTGTTGTTTGGATATGCTTATACATATGAATGTGTATTAGATGATATACTCCGTACCTTAACACCAGTTGACAAAAGCTACTTCCTAAAACAGTCTTGGCTTAATTCCCATATTTTCAAATGTTCTGGCTTTTCAAAACCTAAGCCAAGAAGCCTTTGCAAACCAACTATTCTAGTAGCTTCTATTGATCAAACTATGAAGAGCTATATAACATAATCTCCTTATGTTTTCAAGACAGAACCTTCTACTATTCTTATCTCTAGATTTAACAAAACCTTTTTTTTAAGCATTTGAATTCTACCCTTGGTAGAGATACCAAGAGACCCTCATCTTATTCCAAGCAACAACCTTTTCGAAATACCCAACCTTACCTCAAGCCAAGCTTGGTGGTAACCCTAGTAGTAGTTTATTTGTTTGTAAGATGAGTTGCCTTGATCTACTGTCTGATGAGTTTTTTTGATCTGCTGTTTGACTTGTTTTCTTAGGAGTAGTATGAGCTACTCTAGGAGCTCTTCTCTAGGATCAAGATACTTCAAGATCACCAAATCCTAAGAAAGAATACAAGATGGATCTTATCTCTAGCCACTAGGTGTTCATCTAACACCCTTAACTAGATTAATTCTGAACTTATCCCTTCTAGAAGCTTCTAAGTCAATGAAGACCAATATCAAGCATGGATCACTTCTACTCAATCTAATCTTCAACATCATCCAGTTGATGATTCTTGGGTACCTTGTAACCCATCAAAATCATCCCCACCCACATTCTAGTTAAAAACCCTAATTCTGCCAAATTTGGCTAAGTTTGGAAATCTGTTTCCAACTTCACCTTTTTGAATGCCTCCCTTTCTCAACCCTTGTGCACTTTTGGTAATTCACTTGAACCATATTGTTAACCATCCTAAGAACTACCAAGGACCACTCTTTCCCTTGGGTAGATCATCCTCCCACCCACTTGTTCTTGATGGTTTTGTAGGCAAGAAAATAACTTTTTCTGCAAATCTAGTCAACATGCCTACTTTGATAGAAGCTCACACCACCATCGAACCTTCTATGGACCAAATATTTGCATGGTTGTGTTCTACCCATATAGGTCTATCATTACCTACTTCACTTGTTACAATTGGATCATTGAGCTGTTTAAACCCACAAGGTTTTGAAGGCTAGTTGATAATCTGCTTTGGCAGGCTTATTTTATTCAAAGTTTGAAAGCTTGTCTTGGTGAGCTCAAGCAGGATCAAGCTCAAACCTCTGTACCATGTTGATGTACATCACTTGGTCTATCCATCCATCTACTGCCCCAAGGGGAGATCTGAACTCCAAGATACAACCATGTTTTGATGGTATGAAATTAATATCACCATAGATCCTTAATCTAGGGTATTCCACCAAAATCAACTTGGATTCTCCAATCCCAAGGTTGCAAATGCTTGCTACACCTTGTCTACATCATCTATCTTGATCATAAAGATTTATCAAATAATTTGCATAATTATTAGGGCTCCAAATCTAATTAATCTCTTTAATAGTCAAAATCTCCAAAACTCCTCTCACAAAGGAAAGTTTGGTTTTTCCCAAAACACTTCCCCAACTTTTTGCTCAAATGAGATCCATATATCATACCCTCACTTCCAACTTCAAAAATAAATATTTTTGAAGGGTCTTATTGTTTCTTTTTGCCCATTGTGTTAAATGGGTGAATTGGAATAATAAATGTTTTAACTACTTTTATGCCTCAATAAACCTTGGGAAAATTCCGCTAAGTGTGTATTCACATTTGGGACCATCCCACATCAAAAACCAATCTTGTCCAATGTAAAATTTTCCAATGATATTCTATAAACTACTTCTGCACTTTTTGAATAAACGATTTTAAGTGGACTTCTAATCTTCTGAAAAATCCCAAATAAATCCTAGAGAGGCATATTAACCCTACCCATCTACCAGTACCATTTCCTCATCTTGGCCAATGCAAGTTTCTGAACTTGTTTCACAACCATCTATTTCCCCAATTTGGCAAATCTAGCTAGAATGGAACTAAATCAAGATCAAAGTCTCTCCACCAGGCTTGTACAGCACACTTCTCTCCTCTGGTCGACCAGCACTGTAGCTAAGCTACTATAGCACTGACATCTTGGGCCCATGTGCTAATCAAGAGAGAGAGAGACAATCCCCAATCTTGCAAGTATTTACCTCATTTAATCACCACATCAACCCCACCCCTCTCTGCCCAACCAATACCATTCCTACCCCTCCCCACCTCCCTCTGGACCAATCCCTGGCCAGTAGTCCCCCTCCTCCATGTCCAAAATGGACATTATCCCTCTAGAGCTCCCACCTCGGTATATATAGGCCAGAGGCCCTCCCAGCACGCCCCCGCCCCCTCATTTGCTTCCTCCCCTTCCCCTCAACACCCCTAGCTCCACTCCTCCTTCCCTGACTTGCTCTGGCCGGAGGAAGGAGAGAATGGCCTCCTCGGCCATCTGCAAGATCTGAGCATTGCTCCCTCTCCTCCGCTCCCCTTTCCCTGCATGTCTCCCTTCTGGACTCTCCTAGATCCCCTGCATCTAACCGTACCTTTCTTTTCGTCATGCAGCAGGTCCTGGTTGCTTCTTAGCCGAGCTCTGACGAGTTCTCCCTCGGGCTTCCTCGCGTGAGCCAGTTCCCGGCGCGGAGACCCCTCGTGCCGCCCCTCCCCAGGCTCGCTATTGAGCTCCGCGTTGCCCCCACCCCTCCTCGCCACCTACCGAGCCCCCGGTGAGCCTCCCTGACCTCGCCGTTGCTACCCCTAGGGTTTCCCCTCTATTTCCTCTGGCCCAGCGAGGAAGACGAGCCTTCGCCGTCCATCGCGGTTTAAATCCAATGGTGGAGAGCGCCCCATACCCCCCTGCGTGCTCTCTCTATGGCAGCCGGGGCCCGCCTGGCAGTTTCAAACTGTGCCTCGCGTGCCCCTAGAGCCCGGGTAGGCTGAATCTTCCCACCGGCCCGTTTAACCCCTAGAACCTGGCCCAGCACTGTCCTTTTTCCTTTTTCCTTTTTGTAGCTCATTAAACCCAGAAGTTTGACCTTCAGTTTAAATCTTTCAAAACTGCTAAACAACTCCAAATGCCCAAATTCTAATTTCTACTAGATCCCTACATGTTTTGCTCAACCTCCAGTACCCCTGGTTAGCCCAGTTGAGGTATGGATTAAATATACTAAATCAAATGCCCAAAAGTATGTAAAACACTCCTTAAATTCCCTAGAGAGTTTCACACCTCCAAAATGGGTAAACCCAACTTTCTATGGTAGGTATATCAGATACCTACCTCATGGCATTAGTCTTTCCCCAAGGTGAGCAGCTGTGTGCCTGTGGAAATTTTTAACAATAGTCCCTAGTCTTGTCTTTAGAAAATTCCCCAGATCAAACCATGAGTGGTTTTGACCTCATTCCAAATCTCTGTGATGTGGTACACTAAATGCTACCAAAATCCAGGAGCTCAGCATTTATTGGGCTTCTGATAATTTTTAATGAATTAAAAATTTCTGCCACTAGTGTTATCACTAGATAAATCACTACAGTAGCTTTGTAACTCCAAATAGAGTGATTCCAGTTGGTACTGGGATGTATTTGCCATACCTATCCATTTACCTTTACCTCATATCAAAATCCTCTATAGATTAAATCTGGTGAAAAAAGACAAGTTGTCTCTAGAACTGCCTTTGGGAATTTCCTGAGGGCATTCTGGTAATTGTCTTGACCTGATTCCAACTACCAGTGAACAAGTACATCAAACCCCACCTAACCATCCAAGGAAATAAATTTTGGAGCTCCATAACTTTTCTGGTGAATTATCTCCTAAAACTAGAGCTTTTATCACTAGAATATTCACAACTAATTAAATAAAAGTGATAAATTAGTGAAACCACTTTTGTTGGTTTCATTTTAGCAACCTCTACCTGTAGGTATCAATTGTTTACAATGGTATTATACAGAATATGGTCTTGTTCCAAAATCCCTCTCTTAGGCAGTTTCTAGACTATAAATCCTAAGGGATTTTCATCCCCTTCTCCAAGGCCATCTAAATCTCCTAAATCCAATCCTCTCAAAACCTACTGAATTGAGTAAGGTGTGGTATGTTTGCCTGCTGCATTGTATTGATGCTTGCACTGCTTTATGTTGATTGTGGCCTTGTTTGCTTGCATGTGCTATCTGGACGACAATAGTTGCGATGAAATCAGAGAGCCGGAAAAGTGGTAATTATTCTTGGTATTGGTATTATTGGGAATTCCAAGAGGAAGTCCAGGGACAAATATGCCATATTGTTGATAACAGGCAAGGCACCTTCTTGCTCATAAGCCTTGTCCTACTATTTTACTTATGCATGTTTTGTCTACTAATTGTGAAACTGCATTGTTTTATTATATGTTGATGTATTTATGGTAGTGGTTTGGCTCCTCCGAACTATTACACTCTTGTACTACTAAGTACAACCCCCTTGATGATACCTACTTGTCCGTAGTGGAATAGATGGTGTACTACACCATACCCCTTTGGAGACCCCGATTTAGCCGAAGCAACGCTATAGGATGGGAAGACCCCGGAAAAAGTTTTACCAAATGTTTTATGATAAAACCTTGGTGAGGTGGGACCTCCCAAGTGATGTTGAGAAACAAAAAGGTTTCGTTTTACAAAATGCTGAAGGAAGCTGGAGGAAAAAGGTTTACAAAAACGCACCCGGTTCTTTGCAGTCTAGCTATAACAACTTAACCCCGTGTAACCACATTACTCTGGTATGGGACAGGGCTAGATTTGATGTTTGCCTCTTCTGGTATAAGCTGCCTCGCAATAACTACAGGGGATCGGGGATCCCTAGAGGGTGGGCCTTCTCTGATAAAGGTCCATGTGGGACATCGACTGGAGAAGGAACAAAGGGTCTGCTGGCCTCCACGCGTTACTATGAGCCCCTCATTGAAAGCGCACACTCGAGTAGTGGAAAACGTGCTCCGGTTGGTCCTCGGTACCCGACGTCCCGATTTTGAGGGGATTAACACTCATAGGGTAGGCACTTATATTGGAGTGGGCATCCGAAGAGTCTTGATCGGTTACTCGACCCACGATCGGTGAAGATCAGGGTAGTGTACTCGGATGGTGTGGGTAAAGTGTACAACCTCTGCAGGGTGTAAATCTATTCGAATAGCCGTGTCCGCGGTTAAGGATGGGTTGGACAAACTTCTATAGAGAGGTGCTGGTTTTGTTTTCAAAAAGGATTTTGGAAAAGCAAAGGCTTTGAAAATATTTTGACCATGGGATGGTCGAAAAGGAGAAAGATTTTGACCATGGGATGGTCAGAAAGGAATGAAAGAAGTTTGGTCGTGGGACGACCGGAAGAAAGGGAACAAATGGGTGACCCAGTCCTAATGTTTTCCAAAAACTTTTCAAAATGGTTTCCAAAATGGTTACAAAAGTTTTCAACAAAGATATGTAGATACTATATCTACAAGAGAAACTATTTGAGAAAAGAACCCCTCTTGGAGCCCTCCTACTACCATAGCCATAATGCATATCCTCTTGTTATTATTGTTATCTTAAGGTGGTTTGCGAGTACATTCAAAGTACTCACTGGCATTGTCCCTGGCTATTAACGTGGTCAGATATCAAGATGGAGGTGAAGTGGACGGCTATGCGAGCTAGGACGTTCTCCCAGTCAGTTGCCTGTAGGTTAAGGCATGGATTGGGCTCTACGCTTGATGAAGTTCCGCTGTTGATTATTGATGTAGCCATAATGACATTTATGTATGTCTTGTAATTTGGTATGTTTCGGATGTTGTAATGATACTGGTTGGTTATGTGCCACGACTAACTGATCATTGGATCGTGGTTGTATGCATAACAGGGATTCTCGGAGAATTAATCCGGGGCCCCCATAGACTTGGTATCAGAGCCATCCTGACTATAGGAGAACCTTAGTTAGCACGGTCGTTAGACAGGAACCTTATTTTGAAAACCCTGGCTTTCAAAAAACTAGTTTCTCAATGAGTTTTAAAAAGTTCTACTTCTTCTCTTACTCTAAGTAAATGCTTTCGAAAATGGTTTCCTCTGACTCTCGTCCCAACTTCAAATCTACGGATTTTAAATAACTAGGATCTAGAACCTGGAGAGGATAATGAGAACAAGATGAAGATAAGCAACTACCAGCAAACACAAGGAGACTACAATATCGCTCTATCAGCGGAATCCTCACAATCAGAAGAAATCGGGTGTTGCACTATCAAGAAACATCTAAGATACGACAAAGACTGCATCTGCAAGATAGTGACTCAGACCTGAAGAAAGACAATTATCTAGGGTCAATAGTCCTAAGAATAGGATTCACCTACATCGCGAGTAGTTAACTCCTTGGTCCCTAGCGTTGACCGTGTTTGCTTGCCTAAGTGCATCCTGTGTTGCTTGATGTGTGTTGTTTGTCGAGGACATTGCGAGCCCCTCGCTCTGTTTGCCTTGTTTACATGTTTGGGTTTGCATTAACCTCCTTAAAAATGTGACTCGAGGAGCGATAACCCACCTAGTAAATCAGGAAACCCCTGTGTTAGTTGTTGGTAATGAGACTCAGACTAACCTCGAGAGTATATGAGAGGAAAAGCATCGCAAGAACCAGAAGTTCGACATCGTCAAGTCAGAATCAACTCGAAGATTTCACCTCAGCAGGACGGCCTACCTCGTCAAACTCACCTTGTAAAACTCGTTAATAGCACCACACTCCCTGGTGCCTCAGTCTACTACAACAAGATTTCTGTTGGAGCTGAAAGTCGATCACCGAAGGATCCTCAATATCCACAGGAAACCACCCGATAAGTCAACCAAGACAGGAAGTAAAGAACTAACTCCACCAACCTTCGGTATGCTAGAGTTTCCGATAGCCCCACTGAGACTAACTAACTCTTAGTCGACCCCCTTTTGTCCCCAAGCCGGCGGGCAATTCCTCACCAAAAAGGGGTAAAATACCCCAAATCCTGAAGATCCGGATGTGCAAAGATAACTCCTCCGAAGCGGGATGTCTCTACTTTGACTAAAGACTAGCCAGAAGCATCGTTAACCGCTAACTTGCCTCGAGCTAACTCCGCTAGGAAACCACACCGACAAGGTCTATCACAATAGAAGGACACTCGAAGACCCCAGCTGAAGACTTCGGGAAGATACAGCCTCCCGCTAACAGCAAGTCAGCCGTCCAAGACAGAAGCTCCAAACCATTCCCGAAGCACCTTAGTAAAGCTCTAAGGTGGAAAGGCTGCCTCTTTCCACTAAAATCTTTAGAAGACTGTCTACCAGAAGATACTTTAGAAAATATCTCCGGATCTGAAGTCTTTCCGCCAAACAACAACCCGTGAGATATCAGAAGCGAAACTAACTGAAGGCCCTCCGGAGTCCCTCTGCTACTTCAGCTAAAGGCCCACCCGAAGGACCGCCGAACCGCTAACCCCTGGGTCCTTAATGCTTAGAGGACGTAAGTCTCCGATAACTTCAACAGGCTAAGTACGAATAATAGTAGTATATAAGCCCCGTAGGCCATAGCTTCACGAACACCCTCTGAAGATCTCGACTCTAGGAGAAAGATGGACGACCATCCTCCAAACTTCATCCAATGACTTCAAGAAGGAAGGACTATGTCAACTCTCCGATCTACCCCAGTTTAATCCTAAGGGAAAGACTGCATCTTTCCCACCAAAATAGAATAACCCTCTTCCAGGAGCAACCTCAGGAGTCCCGACCCTAAAATCGTTAAATAGGATATGCTATGACCTTAAGGAAGAGCTGTGAGTCATTAGACAGAGGTACTCCCAGCTGTAGATTCTATCCTCCGACGAGTACCCCGTGAAGTTCAGAAATCGAGGCAGTCTGCCTAGCCAAATCCCTCAAGGTATTGAGCCCCAAAGGAATATAAGATCATTCCTCACAATCAGGACTCGACTCTGCTCAACTTTCCGTGCAGCCCAGAAGACTGAAGCTCAAACCTCATCCACAGAGTAGTCACTTTCAAGGATGAAGTCCGAAAGATAGTAAGCGTAAGACACCTAGTATCAACCCGACTCAAAATCCCCTAACCCTACTCTCCTGAATCTCGGGACGAGATTCTTTTAAGGGGGAAAGGCTGTAACATCCCAATTTCAGCAACCCTGATTAGTTGTCCAGATTGCAAAAATCAGGGGGAACAAAAAACTTTTTCCTGTTTCATACTGAAGTGTTTCCTTGTTCTTTGGATATGCTTATACATATGAATGTGTATTAGATGATATACTCCTTACCTAAACATCAGTTGACAAAAGCTACTTACCAAAATAGTCTTGGCTTAATTCCCATATTTTCAAATGTTCTGGCTTTTTAAAACCTAAGCCAAGAAGCCTTTGAAAACCAACTATTCTAGTAGCTTCTATTGATCAAACTATGGAGAGCTATATAACATAATCTCCTTATGTTTTCAAGACAGAACCTTCTACTATTCTTATCTCTAGATTTAACAAAACCTTTTTTTTGAAGCATTTGAATTCTACCCTTGGTAGAGATACCAAGAGACCCTCATCTTATTCCAAGCTACAACCTTTTCAAAATACCCAACCTTACCTCAAGCCAAGCTTGGTGGTAACCCCAGTAGTAGTTGATTTGTTTGTAAGATGAGTTGCCTTGATCTACTGTCTGATGAGTTGTTTTGATCTGCTGTTTGACTTGTTTGCTTAGGAGTAGTATGAGCTACTCTAGGAGCTCTTATCTAGGATCAAGATAATTCAAGATCACCAAATCCTAAGAAAGAATACAAGATGGATCTTATCTCTAGCCACTAGGTGTTCATCTAACACCCTTAACTAGATCAATTCTAAAGTTATCCCTTCTAGAAGCTTCCAAGTCAATGAAGACCAATATCAAGCATGGATCCCTTCTACTCAATCTACTCTTAAACATCATCCAATTGATGATTCTTGGGTACCTTGCAACCCATCAAAATCATCCCCACCCACATTCTAGTCAAAAACCCTAATTCTGCCAAATTTGGCCAAGTCTAGAAATCTGTTTCCAACTTCACCTTTTTGAATGCCTCCCTTTCTTGTCCCTTGTGAACTTTTGGTAATGCACTTAAACCATGTTGTTAACCATCCTAAGGACTACCAAGTACCACTCTTTCCCTTGGGTAGATCATCCTCCCACCCACTTGTTCTTGATGGTTTTGCAGGCAAGAAAATAACTTTTTCTGCAAATCTAGTCAACATGCCTACTTTGATAGAAGCTCACACCACCATCCAACATTCTATGGACCAAATATTTGCATGGTTGTGTTCTACCCATATAGGTATATCATTACCTACTTCACTTGTTCCAATTGGATCATTGAGCTGTTTAAACCCACAAGGTTTTGAAGGCTAGTTGATAATCTGCTTTGGCAGGCTTATTTTATTCAAAGTTTGAAAGCTTGTCTTGGTGAGCTAAAGAAGTATCAAGATCAAACCTCTGTACCATGTTGATGTACATCACTTGGTATATCCATTCATCTACCCCATGCCCCAAGGGGAGATCTGAACTCCAAGATACAACCATGTTTTGATGGTATGAAATTAATATCACCATAGATCCTTAATCTAGGGTATTCCACCAAAATCAACTTGGATTCTCCAATCCCAAGGTTGAAAATGCTTGCTACACCTTGTATACATCATCTACCTTGATCATCAAGATTTATCAAATAGTTTCCATAATTATTAGGGCTCCAAATCTAATTAATCTCTTTAATAGTCAAAATCTCCAAAACTCCTCTCACAAAGGAAAGTTTGGTTTTTGCCAAAACACTTCCCAAACGTTTTGCTCAAATGAGATCCATATATCATACCCTCACTTCCAACTTCAAAAATAAATATTTTTGAAGGGTCTTATTGTTTCTTTTTGCCCATTTTGTTAAATGGCTGAATTGGAATAATAAATGTTTTAACTACTTTTATGCCTCAATAAATCTTGGGAAAATTCCCCCAAGTGTGTATTCACATTTGGGACTATCCCACATCGAAAACCAATCTTGTACAATGTAAATTTTTTCAATGATCTTCTATAAACTACTTCTGCACTTTTTGAATAAAGGATTTTAAGTGGACTTCTAATCTTCTAAAAAATCCCAAATAAATCCTAGAGAGGCATATTAACCCTACCCATCTACCAGTACCATTTACTTCTCTTGGCCAATGCAAGTTTGTGAACTTGTTTCACAACCATCTATTTCCCCAATTTGGCAAATCTAGCTAGAATGGAACTAAATCAAGATCAAAGTCTCTCCACCAGGCTTGTACAACACACTTCTCTCCTCTAGTCGACCAACACTGTAGCTAAGCTACTGTAGGACTGACATTTTGGGCCCATGTGCTAATAGAGAGAGAGAGAGACAATCCCCAATCTTGCAAGTATTTACCTCATTTAATCACCACATCAACCCCACCCCTCTCTGCCCAACCAATACCATTCCTACCCCTCCCCACCTCCCTCTGGACCAATCCCTGGCCAGTAGTCCCCCTCCTCCATGTCCAAAATGGACATTATCCCTCTAGAGCTCCCACCTCGGTATATATAGGCCAGAGGCCCTCCCAGCACGCCCCTGCCCCCTCATTTGCTTCCTCCCCTTCCCCTCAACACCCCTAGCTCCACTCCTCCTTCCCTGCCTTGCTCTGGCCGGAGGAAGGAGAGAATGGCCTCCTCGGCCATCTGCAAGATCTGAGCATTGATCCCTCTCCTCCGCTCCCCTTTCCCTGCATGTCTCCCTTCTGGACTCTCCTAGATCCCCTGCATCTAACCATACCTTTCTTTTCGTCATGCAGCAGGTCCTGGTTGCTTCTTAGCCGAGCTCTGACGAGTTCTCCCTCGGGCTTCCTCGCGTGAGCCAGTTCCCGGCGCGGAGACCCCTCGTGCCGCCCCTCCCCAGGCTCGCTGTTGAGCGCCGCGTCGCCCCCACCCCTCCTCGCCACCTACCGAGCCCCCGGTGAGCCTCCCTGACCTCGCCGTCGCTACCCCTAGGGTTTCCCCTCTATTTCCTCTGGCCCAGCGAGGAAGACGAGCCTTCGCCGTCCATCGCGGTTTAAATCCAATGGTGGAGAGCGCCCCATACCCCCTGCGTGCTCTCTCTCTGGCAGCCAGGGCCCGCCTGGCAGTTTCAAACTGTGCCCCGCGTGCCCCTAGAGCCCGGGTAGGCTGAATCTTCCCACCGGCCCGTTTAACCCCTAGAACCTGGCCCAGCACTGTCCTTTTTCCTTTTTCCTTTTTGTAGCTCATTAAACCCAGAAGTTTGACCTTCAGTTTAAATCTTTCAAAACAGCTAAACAACTCCAAATGCCCAAGTTCTAATTTCTACTAGATCCCTACATGTTTTGCTCAACCTCCAGTACCCCTGGTTAGCCCAGTTGAGGTATGGATTAAATATACTAAATCAAATGCCCAGAAGTATGTAAAACACTCCTTAAATTCCCTAGAGAGTTTCACACCTCCAAAATGGGTAAACCCAACTTTCTATGGTAGGTATATCAGATACCTACCTCATGGCATTAGTCTTTCCCCAAGGTGAGCAGCTGTGTGCCTGTGGAATTTTTTAACAATAGTCCCTAGTCTTGTCTTTAGAAAATTCCCCAGATCAAACCATGAGCGGGTTTGACCTCATTCCAAATATCTGTGATGTGGTACACTAAATGCTACCAAAATCCAGGAGCTCACCATTTATTGGGCTTCTGATAATTTTTAATGAATTAAAAATTTCTGCCACTAGTGTTATCACTAGATAAATCACTACAGTAGCTTTGTAACTCCAAAAAGAGTGATTCTAGTTGGTACTGGGATGTATTTGCCATACCTATCCGTTGCCCTTTACCTCATATCAAAATCCTCTGTAGATTAAATCTGGTGAAAAAAGACAAGTTGTCTCTAGAACTGCCTTTGGGAATTTCCTGAGGGCATTCTGGTAATTGTCTTGACCTGATTCCAACTACCAGTAAACAAGTACATCAAACCCCACCTAACCATCGTACGAAATAAATTTTGGAGCTCCATAACTTTTCTGCTGAATTATCTCCTAAAACTAGAGCTTTTATCACTAGAATATTCATAACTAATTAAATAAAAGTGATAAATTAGTGAAACCACTTTTGTTGGTTTCATTTTAGCAACCTCTACCTGTAGGTATCAATTGTTTACAATGGTATTATACAGAATATGGTCTTGTTCCAAAATCCCTCTCTTAGGTAGTTTCTAGACTATAAATTCTAAGGGATTTTCATCCCCTTCTCCAAGGCCATCTAAATCTCCTAAATCCAATCCTCTCAAAACCTAATGAATTGAGTAAGGTGTGGTATGTTTGCCTGCTGCATTGTATTGATGCTTGCACTGCTTTATGTTGATTGTGGCCTTGTTTGCTTGCATGTGCTGTCTGGACGATGATAGTTGCAATGAAATCGGAGAGCCGGAAAAGTGGTAATTATTATTGGTATTGGTATTCTTGGGAATTCCAAGAGGAAGTCCAGGGACAAATATGACATATTGCTGATAACAGGCAAGCCACCTTCTTTCTCATAAGCCTTGTCCTACTATTTTACTTATGCATGTTTTGTCTACTAATTGTGAAACTGCATTGTTTAATTATATGTTGATGTATATTATGGTAGTGGTTTGGCTCCTCCGAACTATTAAACTCTTGTACTACTAAGTATAACCCCCTTGATGATACCTACTTGTCCGTAGTGGAATAGATGGTGTAATACACCATACCCCTTTGGAGACCCCGATTTAGCCGAAGCAAAGCTATAGGATGGGAAGACCCCGGAAAAAGTTTTACCAAATGTTTTATGATAAAACCTTGGTGAGGTGGGACCTCCCAAGTGATGTTGAGAAACAAAAAGGTTTATTTTCAAAAAATGATGAAGCAAGCTGGAGGAAAAAGGTTTACAAAAACGCACCCGGTTCTTTGCAGTCTAGCTATAACAACTTAACCCCGTGCAACCACATTACTCTGGTATGGGACATGGCTAGATTTGATGTTTGCCTCTTCTGGTATAAGCTGCCTCGCAACAACTACAGGGGATCGGGGATCCCTGGAGGGTGGGCCTTCTTCGATAAAGGTCCATGTGGGACATCGACCTGGAGAAGGAACAAAGGGTCTGCTGGCCTCCACGCGTTACTATGAGCCCCTCATTGAAAGCTCACACTCGAGTAGTGGAAAAAGCGCTCCGGTTGGTCCTCGGTACCCGACGTCCTGGTTTTGAGGGGATTAACACTCATAGGGTAGGCACTTATATTGGAGTGGGCATCCGGAGAGTCTTGATCGGTTACTCGACCCACGATCGGTGAAGATCAGGGTAGTGTATCCAGATGGTGTGGGTAAAGTGTACAACCTCTGCAGAGTGTAAATCTATTCGAATAGCCGTGTCCAAGGTTAAGGACGGGTTGGACAAACTTCTGTAGAGCGGTGCTGGTTTTGTTTTCAAAAAGGATTTCAGAAAATCAAAGGCTTTGAAAATATTTTGACCATGGGATGGTCGAAAAGGAGAAAGATTTTGACCATGGGATGGTCAGAAAGGAATGAAAGGAGTTTGGTCGTGGGACAACCGGAAGAAAGGGAACAAATGGGTGACCCAGTCCTAATGTTTTCCAAAAAATTTCAAAACGGTTTCGAAAATGGTTTACAAAAGTTTTCAACAAAGATATGTAGATGCTATATCTATAAGAGAAACTATTTGAGAAAAGAAACCCTCTTGGAGCCCTCCTACTACCATAGCCATAATGCAAATCCTCTTGTTATTATTGTTATCTTAAGGTGGTTTGCGAGTACATTCAAAGTACTCACTGGCATTGTCACTGGCTATTAATGTGGTCAGATATCAAGACGGAGGTGAAGTGGACGGCTATGCGAGCTAGGACATTCTCCCAGTCAGTTGCCTGTAGGTTAAGGCATGGATTGGGCTCCACGCTTGATGAAGTTCCCCTGATGATTATTGATGTAGCCATAACGACATTTATGTAAGTCTTGTAATTCAGTATATTTTGGATGTTGTAATGATACTAGTCGGTTATGTGCCACGACTAACTGATCATGGGATCGTGGTTGTATGCATAACAGGGATTCTCGGAAAATTAATCCGGGGGCCCCACATAAAACCCCTGCAACATTTTAATATTACATGAAGAACCAATTTCAGCATTTTCACCCGAAACAGTTTTGGTGTCTATTGAAATAATTCTAGTTCTTTCCTAAATCTTTATCTGAAACATATTTGCTCCAAATGGTGTCGGTATCCCTTAAGTGTGTCACCCTACGGTTCGTGAATAATGCAGACATGATCGAGACCCCTCTCAGATCAATAATCAGAAGCGGGACCTGGAGATCCATACTGACTCCTACACATTCAACGATGACTTCTGTGATCGTGAGAACCTTTAACACTAGTAATTAAATCCCTTTGTCTCGCGATATATTACATGTCCAAGATTCGATCATCGGTATCTCCATACCTAGTTTGATCTCGTTACCGACATGCACTCTTTTCTCGTTCCCGTGATATAACACTCTAGTGATCACATCACTTGCTTGCAAGCTATTTCAATGTGATATCACCGAGAGGGCCCAAAGTATATCTATCCGTCATCGGGATTGACAAATTCCACTCTTGATCCATGAGCCTCAACATAACACCTTCGTAGTAATCGAACCCATCTTTATAGTCACCCTGTTACGGTGTGACGTTTGATGTTATCAAGATACTCTTCCGGTGTTAGCAATTAACATGATCTCATGGTCTAAGGATAAAGATTACTTCGTATGATGTTATAGCAATATAAACATAATGACTTTGATCGTAATGCTATACTTCGGATGAATGTTCATCACATCATTCCACTAATGTTGTGACCTTGTTATTAACAACATCCAATGTCCATGATCAGGAAACCTTGATCATCTTGTTAATCAACGAGCTAGTTTATAAGAGAGGCATAACTAGGAACTTCCCTTTTTGTTTATTAAACACACATGTATTAATGTTTCCAAATTAATACAATTATAGCATGCAAAATAAACATTTATCATAAACAAGGAATAAGATAATAACCACTTTATTATTGCCTCTCGGGCATATTCCCTTCATGTGTCCAAGGTAAAGGACATACGAGATTGGCCCATCCCAACAAATTTGAGTGAACTCCAAAGTTTTCATGGGTTGGCCTGTTTCTATCGTCGCTTTGTGAAAGACTTTTCAACCATTGCTTGTCCTCTCAACGAGTTAACGAAAAAGAATGTCACCTTCATGTGGGGCAAAGCTCAACAAAAAGCTTTTGATGAACTTAAAAATAGGCTCACCGAAGCACCTCTCCTTGCGTTACTGGATTTCACAAAAACATTTGAGATAGAGTGTGTTGCTAGTGGTATTGGTATTGGAGGAGTCCTTATGCAAAACTAATGTCATATAGCCTACCATAGCGAGAAACTTGATGGTTCTCGCCTTAATTATCCAATTTATGACAAAGAGCTTTTTGCCTTAGTTCGTGTTCTTCAAGTTTGGCAACACTACCTATGGCCCAAATAATTTATCATACATTCCGACCATGAGTCGTTGAAATATCTCAAAGGCCAAGCCAACTTGAGTAAGAGACACGCTAAGTGGGTTGAGTTCATGGAGTCTTTTCTGTACATTGTCAAGTATAAGAAGGACAAAGATAATGTAGTTGCGGACGCTTTGTCTCGCAAGCACACAAACCTTCTTACGAGACTTGAAATCAACGTGTTGGGTCTTGCGGAAATAAAAACTTTGTATGCTTCCGACCCATTCTTTGAACCAATTTTCACAAAGTGATCCATTGACAAAGGAGTTGATGATTTCTATTTGCATAAGGGCTTTCTATTTAAACAAAACAAGCTTTGCATTCCGAAGTCATCACTCCAACTTTTGCTTCTCCAAGTATCTCATGGTGGAGGCCTCATGGGTCACTTTGGCCGTGACAAGACATTGGACATGCTCTCCACTCACTACTTTTGGCCCAAGATGAAGCGTGACATGGAGCGCTATGTTCAACGATGCACAACATGTGTTCAAGCTAAGTCGCAAGCTAATCCTTATGGTATTTATATGCCATTGCCTATTCCTCATACACCTTGATCCGACATTAGTATGGATTTCGTGTTAGGATTGCCTAGATCTAAGCATGGTCATGACTCTATATTTGTTGTCGTGGATCGCTTTTACAAAATGGCACACTTCATACCGTGCCATAAGACCGACGATGCTTCACATGTTGCCAATTTGTTTTTCAGGGAAATCGTCCGTCTTCACGGTGTGCCAAGAACAATCGTCTCTGACCGCGACGTAAAATTCATGAGCTACTTATGGAATACCCTCATGACCAAGCTTGGCATCAGGCTCCTCTTCTCATCCGCATTGCATCCCCAAACCAATGGTCAAACCGAAGTTGTCAACCGAAGCCTCGGGACTCTACTTCGTGTGTTGATCAAGAAAAACCTCAAGGATTGGGAGGAATGCATTCCACACGCCAAGTTCGCCTACAACCGTGCCAACCACTCAACAACCAAGATGAGTCCCTTCATGATCGTCTATGGTTTCGAGCCCCTCACCACGCTCGACATCCTACCTCTACCTCTCCATGAGCGCACCAACATGGATGTTGAGAAGCGCGCACAAGCTATGATGAAGCTTCATGAAGAAACAAGAGCTACTATAGAGCAACAAGTCCTTCTCCAAGCTTCAAGGTTAAACAAGGACAAGAAGGAGATGATCTTTGAATAAGGTGATCTTGTGTGGATACACCTAAGCAAAGACCGCTTCCCCAAGGAACGCGACTCCAAGCTAAAGCCAAGAGGAGATGGTCCCTTCAAGGTCCTCAAGAAAATCAACAACAATGCCTACATCATCGACATTCTAGTCTCCAAGTACCTTGCAAGCAACACATTCAATGTCAAGGACCTCTCACCCTACCATGGAGATGTTCAAGATGATACCCATGAAGAGTCGAGGACGACTCTTTCCCAAGGGGGGGAGCCGATGCAGCCCATCCTACGGATGCTCCTACATCTACACAAACAAGTCCCCTAAGTGGACCCATGACCCGTGCCCGAGCCAAACTCCTACAAGCTAAGGTGAACTCTCTTCTCTCCTCGTGCCAATTTGATACATCCTTGGATGGTTGATACGTTGCTAACGTATCTATAATTTTTGATGTTCCATGCTTGTTTTATATCTACTTTCTTATGTTTTGTCCACACTTTGGAGTATTTTTATACACTTTCTTGGACTAACCTATTAACAGGATGCCATAGTGCCAGCTTTCTGTTTTCTACTGTTTTTCGTTCCAGGAAAGTCAGAAAATGAATATTCTTGGAATTGGACGGGACAAAAGCCGAAGTCAATATTTCACCGAGGGGGACATGGAGCCAGAATATGAGACAGAGAGGGGCCAGAGGCCGGCCACACCACCTGGCCGCGCGGCTAGGCCTGGCCCGCGCCATGGGGTGGTGTGGCCGTCTAGGGCACCCCCTCAGCCTCCCCTTTTACCTATAAGATGCCTCCGATACAGAAACCCTAAGGACCCGGTCAAAATTCCACGAAAGAGTCTATAGCCGCCGTCATCTCAATCCCTAGATCGGGAGGGATCTGAAGCTCTTCCCGGCACCCTGCCAGAGGGGAGAATCCACCCTGGAGGCCTTCTTCATCACCATGCAAGCCTCCGGTGTGATGCGTGAGTAGTTCATCCCTGGACTACGGGTCCATGTAGTAGCTAGATGGTTGGTTCTTCTCCTTTGTGCTACCATGTCAAGATCTTGTGAGCTCCGTTCATGATCAAGATCATCTATTTGTAATCCTACATGTTGTGTTTGCGAGGATCCGATGGATATTGAGATGCTATTTCAGATTGATTATTGATTCTATCATGTCTTTGTTATTTGTGATCTTGCATGCTCTCCGTTATTAGTAGCTTATTAGCTATCTTGGCCGAGTAGATGATAACAACTCCAAGAGGGAGTATTTATGCTCGATAGTGGGTTCATGCCTCTAGGAATTTGGGGAAGTAACAGAAATCTCTAAGGTACTAGATGTGCTGTTGCTAATAGGGAGAAAACAACAATTCTTTGTTCATAGAACAATCGTATTGTTTACTTTACACTCAATGCTTAATGCAATTATCTGTTTCTTGCAACTTAATACTGGAGGGGCTTTAGATGATAACCTGAAGGTGGATTATTAGTCATAGATGCAGTTGGATTACGGTCTATGTATAATGTTGTAATGCCCAATCAAATCTCATAGGAGTCAAGATGCTTAGTATATGCATGTATGCTTTCTTGATGTTTGTCAATTGCCCCGCTATAATTTGTTCACCCAACATGTCATCTATCTTAAGGAGAATCACCACTAGTGAACTATGGACCCCGGTCCTTTCTTTTACCATCAATCTACAACTATTTACTGTTTTTTGTTTACTTTCTGCAAGCTATTACTATCTTCCACACAATATGTTTAATCCTTTGTTTTCAACAAAACCGGTGAGATTGACAACCTCAATGTAAGTTGGGGGCAAAGTTTTATGGTTGTGTTGTGCAGGATTCCAAGATGGAAACAACACCTTGGAGGTGTTTCCTTGTTCTTACTGGTTTGATACCCGTGGTTTCATAACTGAGGAAAAACTTGTTGCTGTGCTCATCATACCTTCCTCTTGGGGTTCCCCAACGAGCTCGATATATTTTGGGCCATCAAGCTATTTTTCTGGCGCCGATGCCGGGGAGTGAAGGACATCTTCACAAGGGGAGTCCCTCATAACCAATCTCTTTACTTTGTTTTATTTCTTTTGCTTAGTTTATTTTTACCTTGTTTGCTTGTTTCTTTATTAAAAACACAAAAAAAATATTTTTAGTTCCTACTTCAAATTGTTTTTATGTCTAGTTCAGCTCCAATCACTATTTCATTATGGATAGCCCACTCGGTTTCCTATTTGGGAAAACTACTATCACTGCTAAGGTAGTAGATGAACCACCGCCTGCTAGAACCTCCATGGAAGATTTTATAAGATATAGAGAATCTTATAAGGGTAAAGTCATGAGATCTGTGTTAAAAAGGTTGGATCTAATTGCTAAAATTTTTCTTAAACACCATGATATAAATTGTTGCTCTGAACAGGATACTAAACATCTTAAATTCCAATGTGGCTTTAGTAAAGAATTTGTAATTATGAACTATCATTGTAATAACTATATTCATCTTGGATTTGAAGAAGTAGAACAATTCGTTTTGTTTATGGGAGCTTCTGAAATAGAATCCTTCATGTCTAAAAACTATGAAACTTGTGTTGCTTGTAAAGACCTTAAAGATATGGTCTCTTCTATCCTTGATCATTGCATAGAAAATTTCAGCAATAATTGTTATATCATTGATTATAAAGAGAGACTCAGTCATGCACAAGAATGTGTCCACAATTTGCAGGAGCCTATGGAAGAAGAAATTGATGAACCTGAAAGCTCGTTAGATGAAAAAGAGGAGGAGAGTGATGGACAAAAGGAGGAAGAATGGATTGGCTACCCATGCCTACCTTCTAATGAGAGTAACTCTTTATCCCTTACATTATTTGATTGTCCCCCATGCTTACCAAAGGAGGATGAAAGTTATGTTCTTGTGGATTCTTTTGAAAAATCTACTATGGGTAAAACTGTGATAATAATTATGCTCCTATTATCTATGATAATCCTTTATTAGTGCCTAACTTCGAAATGCATGGTACTAAAGAGCGTTGCTTAGAAAATGTTTATGATAAATCTCTAGATGATGGTCCTATATTGGTTGATAATATTAATTGTACTACTATTAAAAATGAGATTGGAGGGGTCTTGACCTTATCTTGGAACCCCATACCTCTTGAGAATGACCAGTCTCCTTGTTATAAAATTGTTAAAAGTGGGTGTGAAGGTTTTAATCCCACTATTTTTGATCTTGATAAAAATTATGTGTTTGTAGATCATGAAAAGCATGCTTTATGTGATAGTTATATTATTGAGTTTATTCATGAGGCTACTGAAAATTATTACAAGAGAGGAAAATATGGTTGTAAAAGTTTTCATGGTACTGAAACACCTCTCTATTTGCTGAAATTTTTGAAGTTACTCTCGTTTTATCTTCCTATGCTTGTCACTTTGTTCTTTGTGAACTTATTTGCATATAAAATTCCTATGCATAGGGAGTGGGTTAGCCTTAAATGTGTTTTGAATTTGCTTCTTGATGCTCTCTTTTACTTCAATTCACATTTCATATGTGAGCATCATCGAAATTCTTATGCCTAACTTAAAGGCGTTAAAGAAAAATACTTATTGGGTGATAACCCAAAAGTTTTAGATGATTCTTGGAAGTTATTACCTCTGTAATAACCCCTCCTTATCCTTTTTATTTGCTTTTTGTGCCAAGAGTAACCTCTAATGAGAGAGAAGTAATGCTTGGGAAAGTTGCTATCCTGAAACAGATTTTTGTGCTTCGCTGTAAAAATTCCTGTAAAATCTATGTATGTCGGTTTGAGATGTGATTTTTTGTGCTTCTGCCCCAGGTTGTTATCCAACTTTCTTTAGTTCAACACTTTTCGATTTGAGCAATAGAAGATCTTCGAAAAAATTGGTTTTTACCTGCTGGTCTGTTTTGACAAATTTCTGCCATTATTTGCATTTGCTTCTTGTTGATTCCTTTTTGGGTTCTTTTTGGGGAATTGAGATTTTTGAGGGAAGTGCTACAGTAGATTGTGTTTTAATGGAAGTTTTATTGGTGTTGAAACTGAACCCAAAGACTTATTATCTTGAGTACACTAATGTTGCTAATAAAGATTGTGTGAAGTTTTGTATGAAGGAAAAATTTCAGGTGTAAGGATAGAGTGATGTAATGAGATGAAGAATGGACTAAAGATCAAGCTTGGAGATGCCACCCGTGTCACCCCAATAAATATCCAATAAGTACAAGCGTCAAAACTTGGGGATGCCCAAGGCATCCCCTCCTTCATCAATAAAAATCCCAGGTTCTTCCAAACACTTCATTTTTATTGTTTCATGCACAGTTGTGTTGTTTTTGGAGCATCTTCGTTTTTGGTTTTGGTTTTGGTTTGCTTCGTTTGCTTAGTTTTCTTGAATAAATTGGTTGGACCCCCTCATTCATACATTAGTTTTCAAATAAGTTTGGTTTGGATTGGAAAAAGTAGGAAAATGCATGCTTAAGTGGTAAAAGGAGCTTGTTTTTGACTGTGGCCTATGCTTTGTCATGTCATGCTTGATATTGTTTTGCCTTTATTCTTAGTGATTTTTTCTGTAGCATGACATGTTATAAACAATTGAGATTTCTTAATGTGCCTTGAAAGAATCATGCATTGTTTTAGCATATTAAAGCATAGTATTGTGGTATTCTCCTTTGATGCTTTATTTGGGTTGACTTAGCGCATGCTCACACCATGTTAAGACTATACCAAGTCACCATAGCCTCTATGATCCTATAGTTTTTGACTTGTAATATCACTTTATGCTTCAATTAATGATGTTTTGTTGCTTTGCATGATTATGGCCATTATTGCTCTCTTAGTTGGTCGCCCCCAGTCTTTTTCTAGCCTCCATAACCAAGTATGAGTTCCACTCATGCATCCAACTCCAAATAAAACCAAGTTATTCCAAAGAGTCCACCATACCTACCTATTAGCAGCATTTGCTATTCCAAGTATATTCATGTTTTTATCTACATTCCGAATTAAACTTGTTATGAGAAAACTAGTGATTAAAGCTCTCACGAACTTGATGGCACACTTTACTTTTCTTGCCCCTAATAAACTTGAAACACTGTGTCATCTATGTTGTATATGCTTGCACTTATATGTTGGGGATTAGCAGAACCATGCTGTCATGGGGAACGCTTTCAACATTGCACTTGTACATTGTACCTAGTTGATATCATGCTCTTTTGTCTATGGATGTCGTCGGTGTGAAATGAAATGGGAGCTTGTAAGTCCATGGAGTTATGTATGTGTGTTAGAGAAACGTCTGGGCCGCTGGTCTAATCCATGCCTAATCATGGTGGAAAACTGCAGCGTAACCATAATGAGCAATCTATGAAGCATTCTTCTTATAAAAAAAGAGATAGAGATTGAGAAAAAGAGAAAATAAAAAAAAAGAGATGAGAAAAGAGGAAAGAGAGAAAAAAAGCACCATTTTCCCATGGTAAATAAGAAGATTGCTGAGATGCTTGTTGTCTGCTTGCCTTGTAATTTTGATATGGGGATTCTTCCGGATTATCGAGCAAGGGGTACCCCGTTGGCGGTTCTCTATGATACACATGTACTTACTATGACAAGAACTTACCGGTAACTAAACTTGAGTAGCATGAGGAGCGGCCCTCATATTCAAGGGACATGAGATTTCCAACTTATACTTTGTCAAGCATATACTCCATGGTTTATTCACTTTAACCTTAATCAGTTCAAGATGCTTATGATAGGGGTAATGAGAGCTGAAAGCTAATAAGTACCATAATTTTTGGAAGCTCTTTATGAGACTTGAATCCCTGCTTCCTTCTATGAAGGCCTTTATTTTACTTTTATATTGAGTCTCCATCTTCTATCTTTATGCACCTATTGAGAGAGCATAGTGGCCATACTTAGTTTACTGTGCATTGTCCCAAGACTTGTTGATTGATGCATAACTTTGATATTGCTTATTCTTAAACTAATTGTATCTAGTCACCCTTATGAACTTTGAAGGTGTCCTATGCATTTATGTTTTTCTACTCTATAAGAGACAAGCTGAATACCATTCTCATTATGTTTTCTTTATGTGAAACAAACAAACGTCTTGCAAAGCATTGTTATTCATGAATCTTTTGTTTGTGCCTTTTCATGTTACAACATAGTTTTTATGTCTTATTGTTAGAACTATATCTTTCATGCTATGTTAAAGTACTATGATCCCAGCTATCAATGTTTTACAAATACTTTGATCAAGTTTATGATGGTGCATGTAACCTCAAAAATTATTCTTTCTTTTTATCACTTACCTACTCGAGGACGAGCAGGAGTTAAGCTTGGGGATGTTGATACGTTGCTAACGTATCTATAATTTTTGATGTTCCATGATTGTTTTATATCTAATTTCTTATGTTTTATGCACACTTTGGAGTATTTTTATACACTTTCTTGGACTAACCTATTAACAAGATGCCACAGTGCCAGCTGCCTGTTTTCTGCTGTTTTTGGTTCCAGGAAAGTCAGAAAATGAATATTCTCGGAATTGGACGGGACAAAAGCCAAAGTCAATATTTCACCGAGGGAGACACGGAGACAGAATACAAGACGGAGAGGGGCCACAGGTCGGCCACACCACCTGGTCATGCGGCCAGGCCTGGCCCGCGCCAGGGGGTGGTGTGGCCACCTAGGGCACCCCCTCGGCCTCCCCTTTCGCCTATAAGATGCCTCCAATACAGAAATCCTAAGTACCCAATCAAAATTCCACGAAAGAGTCTATAGCCACCGTCATCTCCATCCCTAGGTTGGGAGGGATCTGAAGCTCTTCCCGGCACCCTGCCGGAGGGGAGAATTCACCCTGGAGGCCTTCTTCATCATGATGCAAGTCTCCAGTGTGATGCATGAGTAGTTCATCCCTAGACTACGGGTCCATGTAGTACCTAGATGGTTGGTTCTTCTCCTTTGTTCTACCATGTCTAGATCTTGTGAGCTCCGTTCATGATCAAGATCATCTATTTGTAATCCTACATGTTGTGTTTGCGGGGATCCAATGGATATTGAGATGCTATTTCAGATTGATTATTGATTCTATCATGTCTTTGTTATTTGTGATCTTACATGATCTCCGTTGTTAGTAGCTATCTTGGCTGAGTAGATGCTAGCAACTCCAAGAGGGAGTATTTATGCTCGATAGTGGGTTCATGCCTCTAGGAATCTGGGGAAGTGACATAAATCTCTAAGGTACTAGATGTGCTATTGCTACTAGGGAGAAAACATCAATCCCTTGTCCATAGAACAATCATATTGTTTACTTTACACGCAATGCTTAATGCAATTATCTATTGCTTGCAACTTAATACTGGAGAGGGTTCGGATGATAACCTGAAGGTGGATTATTAGTCATAGATGCAGTTGGATTACGGTCTATGTATAATGTTGTAATGCCCAATCAAATCTCATAGGAGTCAAGATGATTAGTATATGCGTGTATGCTTTCTCGATGTTTGTCAATTGCCCCACTGTAATTTGTTCACCCAACATGTCATCTATCTTAAGGAGAATCACCACTAGTGAACTATGGACCCTGGTCCGTTCTTTTACCATCAATCTACAACTATTTACTGTTTTCTGTTTACTTTCTGCAAGCTATTACTATCTTCCACACAATACGTTTAATCCTTTGTTTTCAGCAAAACCGGTGAGATGGACAACCTCACTGTAAGTTGGGGGCAAAGTTCTGTGGTTGTGTTGTGCAGGATTCCAAGTTGGAAACAACACCTCGGAGGTGTTTCCTTGATCCTACTGGTTCGATAACCTTGGTTTCATAACTGAGGGAAAACTTGCTGCTGTGCTCAACATACCTTCCTCTTGGGGTTCCCCAACGATCTTGATATATTTTGGGCCATCAATGGTATGCTACTTCATGCAACTACTCTATGCATCATCAGGTACAAAGATCCAACACAACACCAAGCACCCAAGGATGGAGAAAAAGGAGCAGGGCGTGAAGCAGAAGCCACTGGAGCTAATCAGACCGGAGTCTCCGGTCTGAGCACACCGGAGTCTCCGGCTTGAAGACCCCGGAGTCTCCGGCCCACCTCTGTCCTGACCCCAGGACCGAGCTCAGGGATAGCCAGATGGCCCCTCCGGAGATGGACCGGAGACAGACCGGAATCTCCGATCCACCACACAGGAGTCTCCGGACCGACCATCGCCAGGCATGTAAAAGGCCTTTGGGCCTTCGACCCATGTACCCCATAGTCTGTCCAGAACTTATCTATTATGCCTAAATTACCCCTGTTTAAGTGGCTGGCCTATATATAGTCCCCCACCTCCATTGTAAACCCTAGGCATGATATTTGGAAATGGTGGAAACCTCTTGTGGATCTATCTAGTTCTTGCCTCATGCTCCTTTGATAATGGAGCACCAAATATCCCAACCCTCGTTGGAGTTTGCATCGTGCCTCCGTGTTGTACAAGGCCTAGGCATTGGAGTCCCTTTGCCTAGACATCAAGATCTCACTGAGTCTCCCTTCTTGCCGTGCCGGTTCGAGAGAGAGTCCTCCGCCCGACACCTATCCTAGGGATTGTGCCAGACCGGTCACCGTCGGCGTGAGCTATTGGTGTGTATTGTGGTTTTGCGTGTGTGTGTTCATCGTGTTCTTCATGTGTGCGTTTGTTGAGTTCATCCTCCTCTCCTTCCCCCACACTCCACCCTCAATTTGAGTGGGATTTGTGAATGATCGGGCCACCCTAGAGGTTTGCCCTCAACACAAGACATATGTGAACTTGGGAACAATATGGACGTGGCAAGATTCTCCAAACATTTCCCTTAACAGAGTGATTATAAAGTTGATGCTTGTCGTGGTATTGCCGACAAGCACGCCATGGAGGGGTCCTCATAGAGCGTGTTTATATATAGGTGGGAAAAGGCGGTGAGTTGACGGTTACAAGGTAACACAACTTACCCAGGTTCAAGTCCCGCAATGGTGGCGAAACTCTACTTCTTCTATAAATCACTATAATGGCAATACACCGAGTTACAAGGATCGCTTCACTGTGCGAGGTTTTGTATGGTGTATGTTGGGTGTTCTCCCTAAAGGTTCCCACGGGTCTGGCTTATAAAGGCGCCAGAACCTAGGGTTACAGGGAAAGGACCTTGCCGGACAGGTTACGGATTCCTACACTAATACTAACTAGTCTTCGTGTCTTGTACTCCAAGGCTCCGCGTATGTCGGTGACTTCCACGTAGCCTTCCTTTATCCTGCATGTGCCTCTCTTCTGGATCCGTCTAACTAGGCCGACCAGCAGGCCATGTGCCTTGCTACCAACTGTGGGCCAACCGGGTTAGCCGGATTAGTGACATGCAATGGTGATACCGATTTAGCATATTCCCAACACTATCCCCCGAAGGACTTTGAGATCTTGCGCCGTCTTACCCATTAATCTTGAATGCTCCGTCTAGGTGATGCCTGCAATTCGTCAAACAATATCTCGAAGGTCTCCCAAAGAACCCTGCAATCCTCTCCGTCTTTATAATTTAAGACGGAGATTCTTCAAGTCATTTCTTCTAGAGTCGGATAGTTTCCACCTTCCATGGAATCTTCAGATGTGACTCTTCCACTGCAACGGTCAAAAGGATAACATAGGTTATAGCCTACATTACCTCGAAACTCACATATAGCAGGGAATTAATCATTGGCTATTTTCATGCGTGCAAAATCCGAAACGTCAAGCGGCAAATCGGGGAATGTGGCAAAATTACCGCACACGTTCATCCACACGTTGTCAACATGTTAGCCGTTAGATCTTCCATGCACGAATCTTGACGCCCGAGGTTATAAATATTAACTGCAGCTAGTCATTTTTCTTTTACCCGCATTTCCCCCTACGTCTTCTTCTTCCTCCCACCGCGCGACCGTTCAATCTCTTCAGCGGAAAACCCTAGCCGGATTCTTCGTTCCCACCAAATCTTTCTCCATTAGAACAATGGCCACCAGAAGCGGCGCTCCTTCAACGGTGGAAATTCTTGAGGCTACAAACGAGCCCTTGTAGGGAGTTACCGTCCTGCCGGAGGGAGTGGTTGTCCCTGTGTCCGCCGTGGTGGAATCCACCGGTGGTGACCAGAAACAGGCGGCGCCCGATGCTATGGAGGAGGACTCTGATTGCCACAAGGGAGTGTGGAGGGGTTCTGACCTCTTTGCCGAGCAGCTCCAAGAACTCATCACAGAGGTATATCTCCCTGTGACAGAGGGCTTGGTCTGGCGGCCAGCACCGGCCGGCGAGGTGGTCCCTTCCCCCAAGCCAGAGAGAAGTTCTACCTCAAGTCCCAGCTGGTGCGTGGCGTTAGCATGCTAGTCTCTTCCTCGTGATCCTTCGCCACTTCCGGGTACTTCCCCACAACCTCTCTCCCAACAGCATCCTCGTACTCAGCAATTTTATAGCTTTGTCCGAAGGATAGCTAGGGACCAAGCCTAGGTTAGATATGTTTGTTTACTTTTTCACCATCAAGAGAGAGTCTGTAGAATCCATGGAAGAATTGCAGATTTGTGGAACAATTAGTTTTAAGATCTGTCCTCACCGGCGATTCCCTGACATCGTTGGCCATGAGTCTTGCAAGAACTGGCAACAATCGTATTTTTGTGGCCCAGGTATCCCTCTAGCCAGCCGCCAAGACTTATACCCTGACTTCATCGACGGAGCCGCCGCCGAGGCCCCCACATGGAGATCCCAAGGTCCCCTCCTGTCCGACGACGAGGCCTCTTGCGCCGTAAGGAGGATCGAGTGGCTGGTAGATGGAGGTCTGACCGGCTTGGACCTAGCCATGTGCTGGTTCACGAGGCGGATCCAACCCATGCAGCATTGCGCCGAGATGATGCATAAGTACTCCAAGGATAGAAAAGATCCCATGCGGATATCCAAAGACAACTTCTCCAATGACTCCATCAAGCTCTGGCTAAAGGACATTGTCAAAGTGAAAGACAGGAAGCATGGCTTCAAGATAATCTTTGATATGTTCGAATGCAGCAACTACCCAGTGGTAACTGTGTTTCCTTTGTTGCTTGTCATATACTCTTAGGATTTTCTGTCTTGAATGTGTTTACTCATTAGACTCATTTGCTTGATCCATCACTTGGCGATCTTGGCGGCAGATCAGGTGGCCTCCCAGGTCTATGATCCAAAGATGTAAGATATCCATGTCGTGTCTGGTGACGATGCACCCATGGGTCATCCAGCTCCGGCAGCACGAAAGCGGAAGAGCTCCACCTCTAACGCTACTGCCGAGGGAAAGAAGAAGAAAACGGAGAGTAGAGTCTCCAAGAAATCCACTGCTGCCTTAGAGGCGGAGAAGAAGAAGAAATCCACCAGCATCCCTTTAGCCAAGGCCCCTGCTATAGTGTAAGTACATTCATTCTCTAGCTTTACTTTTCATTGCACCTATTCAATTCCTGTACTTATATCATGTTGTTTTAGGAAGAAGTCCGGTGTTGGTTTGAGGCAAACCTCCAAAGATGTTGGGGGTTCCAAGAATATCCGCGACATGTTCTTCAAGTCTTCCTCTGCTGTTGCTCCCCCGACCCCTGCCGCTAAGCCTGCAATAGGCTCCACCGGAGCCTCGTCCCCGTTATCCCTGAGACCTCCATCATGGAGACAGATATCAATCCAACTCTGGATGTCTCGAGCTCTGCTGGCATGGACCTTTCTCCTGGTTGCCAGGTGACACAGGAAAGCATTTCCTCCAAAGTGGATGAAGCTCCGGCTAAGCATGACACTAAGAAAAGGAAGCAGCTAGCAGAGGAAGAAGAAGCAGCTGTAGCAACAACAACGGATAAGCCGAGAGCCTCTGTGCCTTCAACTGCTATTATTGTGCAGGAGGCAACGAGGGATTCATCTATGCCTCCGGCTTCGATAACTCCTCTACCTTGAACTCCTCCGACTTTAAGCCTGGATGATCTCATTAAGCAGGAAAATGTTGTATGTAACAATGCTCGGACTTTCCATAGTGCATATTCTCACTTGGCCAACAATCTAAAAGTTATTGCCATTGTAAGTCTTTTGAACTTTACCTTTTTGCTTTATGATATATCCCACTATAGCCCCCGACCTCTTAGGAGGAAAACCAATAGTTTTTGGCCTGGCTGCTCCAAAGAACTAAGTGTAAAACTTGATAGTGTAGCCCCTAAGTCTCTAGTTAGAACAAATAATTCCAACTAGATACTCTAAGAGAAAACACCTCTGAATTAAAATCTTGTACTGTAGCCCCCGAGTGTTTAGTTGAAACTGAGAAGTTCCAACTAGATGCTATAAAGAAACTAAGCATTTTTATCTCTTTGCAGAATGAGAATGCCCGGAGGAAAGCTACCAATGAGAAGTATGCCAAGCTGCAGGATGCACTGGGGATTGAAAAGGGTAAAACAGCCTTCCTGAAGGAACAAATCAAAAATAACAAGCGTCTGTTTTCCTCCAAGAGCTCCTTATTTTTCCTCGTAGAACCATTTCGTCTGAATTATCACAATGACGTCTTTGTTCTGTCTTACAGTGGCCATCACCAAGGTTAAGAGCATTGTCGAGCAATCCAAGCATATTCAGGAGCTCGATGATGAGAACAAAATCTTGAAGAAAGACCTGGCTGATGGCGTCAAAGGCCATGAAGAGGCAATGAAGATGATGCAAGAATCATCCGACATCGAGATTTAGTGCCTGAAGAGTGAAATTGAATAGCTCAAGGAACAAAACCAAGATGCCAAAGCGCATAATACTCGGAACCTTGAGGTGTACAAGAAGCTTTAGAAGGAGCATGATGTCTTGGCGAATACCTACAAACAAGCTGAGACGAGCATCTTTGGTAACTTTCCTACATCTTATTTTGTAAGTCGGACATATGTATTGTTATACTCATGATCCTTGTCTCTAACGGATATACAACCCCATTGGTTAACCAAAATGGGTGAAGGTGCTTGATACGTCCAAAACGTATCTACTTTCCCGAACAATTTTGCTATTGTTTTTCCTCTAAACCTGTGTGATTTGGATTCAACTAACATGGACTGACGCTGTTTTCAGTAGAATTACCTTGGTGTCTAGTTTTTGTGTGCAGAAAATCAACTATCAGGAAAAATCCTAGAAAATATGCCAAAAATCCTATTTCACCAGAAGACTCACGGAGCCAGAAGACGAGACGGAGGAGGGTCACGAGGGGCCCACACCACCTAGCCATGCGGGCCAGGCCAGACCGTGCCTGGGGGTGGTGCGGCCGCCTCGGTCACCCCCTCGGCCTCCCTCTTCGCCTATAAGTTGCCTCTTGACCTAAAAACCAAGGGGGGTTCGACGTTTTTCCAGAAAGAGTTCCGCTGCGCCGTCACCACCAGATTCCGCGAATCGGAACCAGAAACTCCGTTTTGGCACCCTGCCAGGATAGGGAATTGGAGGAGATCATCGCCATCATCATCACCATCGCTTCTCCATCAACCATCCATGATTCCCCCATCCATGAGTGAGTAATCCCCCGCTATAGGCTATGGGGATGGTAGGGATTGGATGAGATCGTTAATGTAATGGCATCAGATTGTTAGGGCATGGTTCCTAGTATCTATTATTAGTGCTTTCTGACTTTGTTGCAACTTGTTATGCTTAATGCTTGTCACTAGAGCCCGAGTGCCATGATTTCAGATCTGAACATGTTATTGATTCATGATGATAGTATTGTTTATGGTCTTACCTGCAAGTTGTATACACATATTTTTGTCCGGAACCAAAGGCCTTGAAGTGACAATAATCGGGATAACCGGAGGGAATGGATTTGATGTGAGGATCACATGTGTTCACGGAGTGTTAATGCTTTGCTCTGGTGCTCTATTAAAAGGAGCACCTTAATTGCCAGTAGTTCCCTTGAGGCCCCGCTGCAAACGGGCTGGCAGGACAAAAGATGTTGTGCAAGTTCTCATTGAGAGCACGTATGACTATATATGGAACACATGCCTATGATTATCTAGTACTTGGATGCTTTATCTTATTTATCTGCAAATGCCCTATGTCTTGATTGATATATGAATTGTCTTGTCCATGCAATGCCCGTCTATCCATTCATATGCCTACCGCACTTTAATCCTACTGTTTACTGCAATTTTTACTACTGTATTTACTTTTACTACTGCTATTACTTTACTATTGCTACTACAAAACTGTTGCTACTGATAAACTGCTGTGAGCAAGATTGTTTCCAGGAGCAGATGAATTGACAACTCAGTTGTTAAGACTTATAAATATTCTTTGGCTCCCCTTGTGTTGAATCAATAAATTGGGTTTCACTTCCCTCGAAAATACTGTGATACACCCCCTATACTTGTGGGTCATCAAGACTATTTTCTGGCGCCGTTGCCGAGGAGCATAGCTCTATTTATCAAGTTCACTAGGAATCACTATTGTTCGCTGCCATTCATCCATCATGGGTAAGTCTCGTGATGGCAAGGTCCCTATTTTACCATCCACTACAAGGAGAGGTATGGTTCTGAACACCTCTGTTGCTCTTGATTCACCATCTGTTATGAGTAAGTTCCTTACACCACCACATACACATGCTACACACACTGCTACTACTGCCGAATCTGAAACTTCTGATACTTATGATGCTGCTTCTACTGTGCTTGATAAGAGTGGTTCATTAGGCCCTTTCCTAGATGCTACGATTGCTAGAACTATAGCTGGAAATACTGAAACTCCTAATGAAGACACTACTACACCTGTCAGTTCACCTGAGTCTAGAGAGAGATATGATATTGAAGACAGTTATATAGAGATGACTGATGAATTTATTAAGGAATGTCAAAACACTCATGATAAAAGTGCTATTAAGAGTCTCCTTGAGAGGCGTACTATAAAACCCAAATTATCTCCTAATGATAAGTTTGCTACATCTCCCATAAACATTAAAGATAAGTATTATGATTGCTCTCTTGATTTATCTTACATAACTATTGTTGAGAAAGAACCTTTTTGTGGAACTAAGATTGAAAGTGCGGTAGCACATATGACTGAGCTTTCTACCATGAGTGACTTATTTTCTGATGATATTAAGATGCGCACCCACTTTGTTGCTAAAATTTTCCCTTTTTCACTAAAAGGAGAAGCTAAAACTTGGTTTAATAATTTACCTCCTGGATCTATTGATAGCCCTGATTACTTGATTAGTACCTTCCTTCAGAAATATTTCCCTCCTAGTGCTAGACATGCTATTTTGCAGGAACTTTTTGATTTTAAACAGGGAGAGAAAGAGATATTGCCTTAATCATGGGGAAGGTTTTGTGCTTTGATTCATGCACAGGCTAGATTTCCATTACCTAAAAATGAGCTTCTTGATATATATTATAATGGACTAACTGAAGAATCTAGGACATACCTGGATAGTTGTGCTGATTGTGTTTTCAGGAAGAGAACTCCCAAAGAAGCTGAGGAATTAATGGCTAAAATAAGCAAGAATTATGAAGACTAGACTTCATCTGATCCAACTACACCTGAGACAACTACACCTAAGTTAACTGTGCCTGAGCCAACACCAATACCAACACCAAAGAAGAGGAGAGTTATTGAACTAAATGATGAAGTGATGAAGGAAGCTAAGAAATGTCTTAAGGAGAAGGGAATTAAAGCTGCAGATTTCAAGAATTTACCTCCTATAGAAGAATTATGTAAGCCAATCGCCCACTCATCCACTATTGAGGTACACTCTCTCCAACATTTTGATGAAGGTGATATTCCTTACTCTAAACCTCCTGATCAATGCTTAGAAGAATTTGATGTTTTTATTGTTAAGGAAGATAATTTTAATAAAAGGGTGCAAAATCATCTAATGGAAAACTCTAGAGCTATTGTTGAGTTGAAGGATATTGTGGAAAGAACCTCTAATGATGTTAAAATGCTTGTTAAACTCAAATTGATCAGCTTATTAAAGTATAAAAAGACTTGCTAGTTAATGCTGCTAAAGAAAAACATGCTTATGAAATTAGAACTAGAAGTGGTGCTGCTACCCAGGATCCTCTATATCCTGAGGGGCATCCTAAAAGAATTGAGCAGGATTCTCAACAAACTGAAAATAGTGGTACTACTCTTAAGAAAATGAAAAAGAAACATAAAACTATTGTAGAACCTTCTGAACCTGTTAAACATCCTAATAGTATATATGTCTCTGATGCTGAAACTAAAAGTGGTAATGAGCAAAATGATGCTCCTAATAAAGAAAAAGTTGAAGAAGAACCTGAAAGGCACACTAAGAATACTAAATACACTAAAGAAGATTTTGTTGCTAAGAAACCTGGTAGTGAAAGAGAGCCTTGGGTCCAAAAACCTATGCCTTTCCCTGATAAGAAACACAAGTCAAATGAAGATGAACACTACAACAAGTTTTGTGAGTGGATGAAACCTTTATTTTTGCAAATTCCTTTGACTGATGCTATTAAATTGCCTCCTTATTCAAAGTATATGAAGGATATTTTCTCTAATAAAAGAAAGATCCCTAATGAAGAAAATTCTACTTTGCTTGCCAATTATTCCTTTAATGGTAAGGTTCCAAAGAAACTTGGAGACCCAGGGATTCCAACTATTCCATGCTCTATTACAAATAGTTATGTTAGAACTGCTTTGTGTGATTTGGGAGCGGGAGTTAGTGTTATGCATTTTTCTCTCTATAAGAGACTTCAATTGGAAAAACTAATACCAACTGATATATGTTTGCAAATGGCTAATAAATCTACTACTATTCCTGTTGGTATATGTGAGGATGTACATGTTCAAGTGGCTCATAATTGCTTGATATTAACTGATTTTGTTGTGCTTGAAATGCCCGAAGATGATAATATGTCTATTATTCTTGGGAGACCTTTTCTTAATGGCGCAGGAGCTGTTATCAATTGCAATCAAGGAAAGGTAACTTTTAATGTTAATGACAAGGAGCATACTATCTATTTCCCCAAGAAGATTGATAGGACTTATGGTTTAAATTCAATTGAACATGTTGAGAGCATCCAAGTTGGAGAAATATATTGTCCCATACCACGAGAAAAATATGAAACTATTATGATTGGGACCATTGCTATCAAGGTTGAGGTAACATAATCATTAGTGGAATACAAAGTTTTGTTTCATATAAAATTGTTTTGGTAACAAGACCTGATCAACCTTGTTAACAAAGGGATTTTAATGAACAAAACAATGTTTTCACCATGATTATCTTTGTTTACTTTTAGTTTATCCATTTTTTTTGCTTTCATTTTAGTTTACTTTTCTGTTGTTAGTTGCTTGCTTATTAGAGTGTCTTAGAACTTCTAAATTTTTAGTTTTGTTTTGTTTTTGCATCATTCCAAAGTCATCTTTCTAACTGAAAATCATTCATCAACACCTGAAAATTGCTAAAAAATAAAGTGTCTCGAAAAATTCCAGAAAATTCATATTAAATGTTTACGTGAAAAAAGGGACAGAGAAGTGCCTGGAGAGTACCAGGGGGGCCCACCAGGCAGGCACACCACCTGGTGGTGCAGCCAACCCAGGGCGCGCCTAGCCATGGTGTGGGCCACCCCTGGCCCTCCACTCACTCTCTCACTTGCCACTTCTTTCTCTCTCCCGAGAAAACATCAGTTCTTTGCTCGAAATCGTGTTCTTGCTGGTCTTGCCCATGATTTTTCGATCTCCTTGCTCAACCCATCTTTGCTGCTGAAATTTGGAGCATTTGTTCTCCGGTATGTGACTCTCCGCTTGTCCAATTAGATTTGTGTTTAGTGGTTTATATCTTGAGTATTTAGCTACTGTAGGTGACAGGTTATGTGAGCTTTTAAGCTTGTTCAATGCTTAGAAATATTGTTTTGATGCATGCCTAGGCCTCTTACAAGTCCCTATGAGTAGTTCCCTTCATTATGTAATCACTTTGCAATCACTTGTATGATGGTTGTCCTAAATTTGAGAAAAGAAGATGAATGAACACCAACTCAACCAACATGAATTAAGGGTGCCTGAGGTTATGAAGGTTCATCGAGAGGAGGAAGTTTTTCCTTCCATCTATCCATGCCCCGAATTCATGAGGGCTGCAGGGATTTCTCAGGACTTCCATACTTTAATTGCTAATGTAGGATTGGAGCATTTTGTGGGAGATGAACCTTACCCATTTGTGAAACTAACTATGTCTATGGTGCAGGACTTTCGATTTAGTTGCTCTTTGCCTAACCCCATGGTTCACTACAAAATTTACAATATAGTTGTCAACCTTCCTTTTGATGACTTTTGTGCAGCTATTAAAGTACCCCAGTGGGGATCGTGTGAAAGGATTAAAGAGCGACCTGCACCACTCATGGACTTGTATGCGGAGATTTGCTAAGGGAGTAGCTTCTCAAAGGAGAGTGGAAAAATTCATAATATTCATCTCCCGTCTATTTGCTACTTTGCTTATTTTATTTCCAAGTGTGTTCTCGCTAGGAAAACTGCTAATAAGTTATCTTCATATGATCTAGCATTCATCTCAACTGCTTTAAAACGAGATAGAACTTACAATTTGGGTGCCTTGATAGCTTTCCGTCTTGCTACTAACCGCGAGAAAGGTGGAATTTGTGGAGGCCTCATCGCCTCTTGTTTATTAGCTTTGCATGGTGTAGTGCCTCATCATCTAGACCTACAGTTTCCCATAGAGAGGCTTGACCTTAATTCCATGATACAACATAAATTTGTTTCTTCTTGGGCTAATTTGAGTGATTTGTCTTATGAAATAAACTTTCTCAAGGCTGGTTGGAGAAGGAGTAAGTCCGAGCGTGTTGTTCTTTTGCCTGCACCTATTTTGTTTAACCTTGAAACTAGGGTAGGATGGTCACTCACTAAGGAAGAGCTCGATACGTATCTGGGGGAGCTCTCCCAGTAGGAGCAGGGGACTGGAAGGGAGGCTACATATGATTCGGTCCAGCCCTTGAATGAGGGGGAGTCCTCGTACCAGCAGCCTACCTATGATTGGGGAGCTTCTTCTTCCCAAGGGCCTAACCACGATCATTCTTACGATGACCCGCCGGCTTGGAACCCTTACCCGCGTTGGGGTTGATACCCACTTAGGCCAAAAGCCTAAGCTTGGGGGAGGTACACCGACATCACACTCATCTCCATACCATGTTTTAGTCGGTACTTTGTATATCCATGTTTCGCTTTCTTTTGCTTTCCAAAACACAAAAAGACCATATATATTTTCATTGTTTCTCTTCTTTGTGTTTTTAGCCTTGGTTTGCTTCTTCCTTTTTGCTTTGTTTGGACCATTCAAAAAACCCAAAAAGATTTTGCTTTGCTTGTTCCTCCTTTTTGTTCTTGCCTTTAAAAATCAAAAACACCAAAAATATTTTCTGTTCTTCTTTGGTTTTGTGAAGTTCGTTGTAGGGTTCAACAGTCCTCAGTGGAGTTTGGTTTCATGTTATTATTCAAGCCACACAAGTTAAGGGCAATAATGAGGATTAATGACAACTTGAGGTGTGGTAAGAGGCTGGTAACAAACTCTATTTCTTTTCATTTTTTGTACATATACTCATCATTGTGGGCATGCTTAGTCTGTTCATGTAAGGTGTATGTTATTTATGGATGCTTAGTAGTTCTTGCTTTCCTGTGATTAGCTCCAGCTTGCTAATGGTTTGTAGCATGTCATATGAATGTTTGCTTGCTTGTTCTATTCATAACTTGGTATGACACTATGGTATCCTCCTCTGAATGTTTCACTTGAATTGACTTGGCACATGCTCACGCATGCATATGACTGAAATAATAATCAGTTAAGCCTCGATGAATTATTTTGCCTCAGGGGTCTTGAATCACTTTCGTGCCATGATTAGTCTTGTTTTGTTGCAAGCATGATTATGATAGTTTTGTGAAGTTCGTTGCAGGGTTCACTAGTCCTCAGTGGAGTTTGGTTTCATGTTATTATTCAAGCCACACAAGTGAAGGGCAATAATGAGGATTAATGACAACTTGAGGTGTGGTAAGAGGTTGGTAACGAACTCTATTTGTTTTCATTTTTGTACATATACTCATCATTGTGGGCATGCTTAGTCTGTTCATGTAAGGTGTATGTTATTTATGGATGCTTAGTAGTTCTTGCTTTCCTATGATTAGCTCCAGCTTGCTAATGGTTTGTAGCATGTCATATGAATGTTTGCTTGCATTTTTCTATTCATAACTTGGTATGCCACTGTGGTATCCTCCTCTGAATGTTTCACTTGAATTGACTTGTCACATGCTCACGCATGCATATGACTGAAATAATAATCAGTTAAGCCTTGATGAATTATTTTTCCTCAGGGGTCTTGAATCACTTTCGTGCCATGATTAGTCATGTTTTGTTGCAAGCATGATTATGATAGTTATTGCTCTCTCGTTTGTCGCTCCCTTACTATTGGTAGCCTTCACGTGCACTGAGTATGAGTTATACTCGTGTGTCCAACTCCCCAAAACCAATATTGCCAAAAGTGTCCACCATACCTATCTATTAGCATCATTTGTTTTTCCGTGCATATTCATTATGCCTTGTTTTCTTCCGAATAAAATGTTTGCTTGTTATGAGAAAGTTAGTTAGTAAAGCTCTCACGAACTTGATGGCACACTTTATTTCTTGCACTTAATAAACCTGAACCATTGTGACTGTCCATGAAAGTTATATGCTTGCAAATTATAGGCTGGGGATTAGCATAACCGTGCTATCACGGGGAACACTTTCAACACCTGTAAATATATACCCAGTTGATATCATGCTCTTTTGTTTACGGATGTCGTCGGTGTGAAATAAAAGGGGAGCTTGTAAGTCCATGGAGTAATGTATGTGTGTTACATAAATGCCTAGGCGGCTGGTCTAATCCATGCCTAATCATGGTGGAAACCTACAGCGTAACCATAATGACCAATCTATGAAGCATTCTTCTTATATAAAAAAAGAGATTGAGATTGATAAAAGAAAAAAGGAGATGAGAAAAGAGGAAAGAGAGAAAACACACCATTTTCCCATGGTAAATAAGAAGATTGCTGAGATGCTTGTTGTCTGCTTGCCTTGTCATTTTGATATGGGGATTCTTCTGTATCATCGGGCAAGGGGTACCCCATTGGCGGTTCTCTATGGTACGCATGTATTTACTATGACAAGAACTTACCAGTAACTAAACTTGAGTAGCATGAGGAGCGGCCCTCGTACTCAAGGGACATGAGATTTCCAGTTTATGGTCTGTCAAGCATATAACTCGTATTGGACCTCACTTTCACCTTAACCATTTAAGATGCTTATGATAGTGGCAATTAGAGCTCAAAGCTAATGAGTACCATACTTTCAGCATTGGGAAGCCTTTCAAACTTTTCAAAACCTTTTCGTTTCCTTGTTGAGTCTCCACTTATTCTATGAGCACTTTCTTGAGAGCATAGTTGTTATTCTTAGTGTGATGTTCTTGTCTCAAAACTTGATTAATTGTGCCATGACTTTGATTCTTGTATCTTTGATACCTTTACTTCTAGTCTTCACTTGAACTTTAGAGGTGCCTCGGCATTTATGTTTGCTCTACAATCAAAGGCAAGCGAGATACCACTCTATCATACCTTTTTATGAGCATTGCAATGTTGCTTATGTTTATATTTCATGCAACTTATTATTTTTGAGTTGGAATCTCTTCATAGCTTGCAATGACTATTAAGTAAACTTATTTGCATACTCTTTATTATGAATTGCCTAAGTAGTTGATCATATGCTGAGAATATATACATCTTATGAAGCAAATGTGTTCGTGAAAGTTTCTTTATCGTACTCAGTTTTCAACTGAATTGCTTGAGGACAAGCAATAAGCTAAGCTTGGGGGGCGTTGATACGTCCAAAACATATCTACTTTCCCGAACACTTTTGCTATTGTTTTTCCTCTAAACCTGTGTGATTTGGATTCACCTAACACAGACTAACGTTGTTTTCAGCAGAATTACCTTGGTGTCTAGTTTTTGTGCAGAAAATCAGCTATCAGGAAAAATCCTGGAAAATATGCCAAAAATCCTATTTCACCAGAAGACTCACGGAGCCAGAAGACGAGATGGAGGAGGGCCACAAGGGGCCCACACCACTTGGGCGCGCGGGCCAGGCCAGGCCGCGCCTGGAGGTGGTGTGGCCGCCTCGGTCACCCCCTCGGTCACCCCCTCGGCCTCCCTCTTTGCCTATAAGTTGCTCTTGACCTAAAAACCAAGGGGGGTTCGACGTTTTTCCAAAAAGAGTTCTGATGCGCCGCCACCACCAAATTCCGCGAATCGGAACCAGAAACTCTGTTCTAGCACCCTCCAGGATGGGGAATTGGAGGAGATCATCGCCATCATCATCACCATCTCTTCTCCATCAACCATCCATGATTCCCCCATCCATGAGTGAGTAATCCCCAGCTGTAGGCTATGGGGATGGTAAGGATTGGATGAGATCATTCATGTAATGGCATCAGATTGTTAGGGCATGGTGCCTAGTATCTATTATTAGTGCTTTTTGACTTTGTTGCAACTGGTTATGCTTAATGCTTGTCACTAGGGCCCGAGTGCCATGATTTCAGATCTGAACATGTTATTGATTCATGATGATAGTATTGTTTATGGTCTTACCTGCAAGTTGTATACACATATTGTTGTCCGGAACCAAAGGCCTTGAAGTGACAATAATTGGGATAACCGGAGGGAATGGATTTGATGTGAGGATCAGATGTGTTCATGGAGTGTTAATGCTTTGCTCTGGTGCTCTATTAAAAGGAGCACCTTAATTGCCAGTAGTTCCCTTGAGGCCCCGCTGCAAACGGGCCGGCAGGACAAAAGATGTTGTGCAAGTTCTCATTGCGAGCACGTATGGCTATATATGGAACACATGCCTATGATTATCTAGTACTTGGATGCTTTATCTTATTTATCTGCAATGCCCTACGTCTTGATTGCTATATGAATTGTCTTGTCCATGCAACGCCCGTCCATCCATCCCTATGCCTACCATGCTTTAATCCTACTGTTTACTGCAATTGTTACTACTGTCTTTACTTTTACTACGTCTATTACTTTACTATTGCTACTACAAAACTGCTGCTACTGATAAATTGCTGTGAGCAAGATTGTTTCCAGGTGTAGCTGAATTGACAACTCAGTTGTCAAGACTTATAAATATTCTTTGGCTCCCCTTGTGTCGAATCAATAAATTGGGTTTCACTTCCCTCGAAAATAATGCGATACACCCCCTATACTTTTGGGTCATCAGTGCTCCGGATCCAAAGGAATGCATGATTCGTGCCGACAACTTGATTAACACTGTCACCACTCAAGCTAAGGAGATAGCCCAACCCCTGGATATCACCATCAAGGCAGCAAATTCTATGTGCAAGTACTCGGCGATCCTACGTCGATCCCCCGAGAAGGTCAAGAGCTGGAAAGCTTCTTATGTCCGGGCTGGTGCAAGGATGGCCTTGTCCTTGGTCAAAGCGCACTACAACAATGTTGACATGAACCTGATAACCTCCGGCATGCCGAAGTTTGATGAGGAAGGGAATGAGATCGATAGTGATGCTATATGGAACTCCCTCGCCAGCTATGACACCAAGGTTTCCAAGTTGGTCCAGGCGGATGTCTATGTGCCTGCCGAGGAGATTGACGATGAACCGGCACCTTTAGAATCTAGCATGGGACCCTATGAGTTTGATGAGCTCTCCAGGCCTGGATCTCATGCTGTTGATGATGCAACTTCAAAGTCCCCTACAGCAGAGCCATAAATACATTGATATATTAAATATATCTCTGCAGTGTTTTATGTGGAAAACTTATATGTTTGTAAGGCGGAAAACTTGGCCGCAAGCCTCTTGCTACTTAACTAGATCCAGCATGTATATATTTGTTTAAGCAAGTGTTGACTTATCCGTTATTCTGGTTCGTATGCTTGACCTTTCATGAGACGGAAAACTCGCAGCACATAACCATGCTCTTAGGTGATGATGCTAAATAGCACCATCAAGAACCTAAGAGCAAAATCGCCGACTTTGAGTGCCAAAAAATCACTACTCTGGAATCCACATAAAAACATAAGAAAACGTGTAGAGCAGAAAACTTAAGCTAATGCCTGTAGGCAGAATTTTCACAAGTGCAAATGCAAACTTGCACATAAAAGGGTTTATATGATCCAAAAATGAACACTAAAGGAGGTAAAAGACTCAGAGAATATGAGTGAACCAAATGCTTTATTTCATCGATCATATAAGGTACTTATTACATAATATAAAAATATGCTAAGTGTAAAACGGATGTAGATGTGCTATGTTCCATGGCCAATCTGTCTCCGAGAAATCATCATCGGAGTCACATTGCTTGCGCTTGCGATTTTTTGGCCTATCTTTTAACTCGCGAATATCGACGAGGTAATAGGAACCATTGAGAAATGCTTTGCTTATGACGAATGGTCCTTCCCAAGGCGGGGATAGTTTGTGTGATTTTTCCTGCTTAAGTCGAAGCACCAGATCCCCCTCTTTAAATGAGTGATGCCTAACACGGCGACTATGGTACCCATGTAGCTTCTACTGGTAGATGGCAGATCTCTAGCATGCCAGCACGTGTTCCTCCTCGAGTAGGTCCATAGATAAGAGTCTGAATTCTTCAGCGTCATCTTCGTCATAGGCGGCGACTCTTGGTGCATCGTGGAGGATATCAGATGGTAGGACGGCTTTTGCTCCTTAAACCATGAAGAAAGGGGTCAAGCTGGTAGATCTGTTGGGTGTTGTCCTTAAACTCCACAACACAGATGGCAATTCCTCCACCCAGGCTCCAACTGCTCTATGTAGCGATGCCTCTAAGCGTGGCTTGATTCCTTGCAGAATTTGGTCCATTGGCCCGTTCAACTTACCCGTTTGACTATGCATGTGCCACAGATGCTAGGTCAAGGAAGGTGCCTTTGTCATGACCCTCCACTTCTCCAAGTGATAAGTTTTTTCCATTGTCGATGATGATGCTATGTGGGAGACCAAATATCACCACTAAATCCCGGACAAATTTTAGGGTCGTTGCCCCATCGAGTTTTCTAATGGGTTTAGCTTCAATCCATTTTGTGAACTTATCAACTGCTACTAGCAAATGTGTAAATCCACAAGGTGTTGTTTGTAAAGGCCCAACCATGTACAACCCCAGACTACAAACGACCAAGTAAGTGGTATTGTTTGCAATTCTTCAGCTGGAACATGTGGTTGTCGTGCATAAACTGGCACCCAATACATGTCTGTACCAGCTTGTCGGCATCCTCCTTGGCGGTCAACCAGTAGAATCCTTGCCGGAAAGCTTTTGCTACGAGCGATTGGGGAGCGGCGTGATGCCCGCAATCTCCGAGATGTATTTCTCTAAGGATTTCCATACCTTGTTGTTGGGAGACACATCATAGGAAGACTCTTATGGTACTTCTTTTGTATAGCTGGCCGTCAATGATGACATGGCCCTTTGATCTACGTACTATCTTCCGGCTTTCAACTTCGTCGACATGTAGTGTTCTGTCTTGAAGGTAGTCCATGAATGGTTTCGTCCAAGCTGGAGAGGTCACTGTTACTGCATTAACAAATGAGTCCACTATATCTGGGTTGTCGGGGTCTGCTCCTTTCACAGATGGGGTCCACAAAATGCTCCAGGAAAACGCCTGGCGGAATTGGTCGGCTGGTTGATCCAAGCTTAGATGGCAGATCTATCGCTCGTTGTCCTCCCTTTTGACGTACTTGATTTTGTAGCCATCGAAGCACTTGGCTATCTCGTCTAATTCATCTCGATATGCCGCCATCATAGGGTTTCGCACGTTCCATGTGCCAGCCACCTGCTAGGCAACCAAGTCAGAATCTCCACAACAAACTATGCACTTGATGCCAATATCCTTGGCCACACGAATTCCGTGAATGAGGGCCTCATACTCCGCCATGTTATTGGTAGCGTTGAAGTGGATCTGCAAGATGTACTGCAACTTTTCTCCTATTGGTGATTGCAGTAATATACTAGCCACCGAGCCATTGAGCAACTTGGATCCATCAAAGTGCATCACCCAATATTCTGGCTCTGCTGTGGGAGTGTCTTCTAGCAGTTCTGTCCAATCTGCGATAAAATTCGCCAATGCTTGAGATTTGATAGTGTCGCGCCTCTTATAAGTGATTTCAAATGCGCCAAGTTCAATGCCCCACTTTCCCACTTGATGAGTGCATATTTGCATCATGTTTTACATTATTATTTTGCATTGTAGATGTAGGATCTTGGTATTTTATGGCGCTCGCGCGCACATTTTATGTCTGTTTTCACTAGGATCAGGACAGATGATGGATCCAATGGATACCATTCTTGGAGCAGTTGTACTATGGAGAAAAGGAGTCAAAAACAACGTAAATCACTTATTTGGGAAATATTAATAATACCAGAAGAAAACCAGAAGCGAACAAAGGAGGCAGAGAGTCCAACGACCAACTATACGACCAGAGCAATTTTTCTGGCCGTATAGCTTCGGTCGTATAGTTGGCGCCGCCTCTGCCTCATCAAATAGTCTCACCCCGTGCAATTGGTTCAAGGAGACAACATACAGAACACGCAGAAATCACAGAAACCTCACCTCCGGAAGGCATTTAGAGGGGGAACTCATCCACAAGGGATCCATCTTCGCCCTGTGTAGATCTGGGAGGCTAAGGCATCGATCTTCATCATCCATCGCTGCATCACCACCATCTCCATCCATCCCATCTATTGTCTAGATCTTGTTGTAATTCCTATAATCATTGTGGATTTATACAAGTACTATTCATCTATGGTTGTTTCCATTACCGTTGCCATGATGTTAATTGCCTCCATGTCTGAGTAGATCATTAGTTCTTGGGGATATGGAGAAAACCCTAGTATGAGATTGAAATAAGATAAAGTCTATTATGATATTCATCGCTGTGACCATGTGTTAGATTTTCTACATCTTGATGTTGAGAGAAGTCGACCTCTCAATATTTGCCTCTCGTGGGGACTTGATGGAGGAAACTACTTGTTGGTAGACAGAGGTGTGCTAGCACTTATAGTGACTATAAAGCTATTGGAACCCCTTACGTATCAACTTGGGAAACCGAGGAAACTCACGGAACACTATCCATGCCATGGGATACATCCTACGAGATTACGTCCCTTAATAACACAGTAATTCGATTGATATCGATTACTGACTGTTGTGGTTATGAGGATGATGTGAGCAGTAGTTGTTGCCTATTTGTCCAATACGGAGTTCCTCCCACACATACATAGTTAAGAATGTTCATGATGATAAGCTTTATCTTAGATCCTTACAATACTAGTGGTGTATCCGCTACTCCCTGAGAACGCTTTTTCCCTGTTGCAGTTCCAATCTCTCTTACAAACACGATACTTACTTTCTGTACTCAGTTGTTTTACTTTACTTTATTATTGCTATTATACCCAAAACCCAAAAACACCTTTTTACACAATACTCGCATTTTATCTTGTCACTTAGAACTTTATCTAGCATTTCTGTTGTAATATTTATTTCAAGAGTTATTAGACTTTAGACTCCTGCTCCCTGTGGGACCAATATCTTTATTTCGAAACTAGCTACAAACAATTTGTGCACTTGCAGTCATCAAGCTATTTTCTGGCGCCGTTGCCGGGGAGCTAAGCACTGTAGGTCTTTTAGTTTTTGCTTAATTATTTTTGTCTTGCTAAATGTTGTTTTGAGTTACAGGTTTCTAGCAACATTATGGAGTTTGAGCATATGACTAGTGCTAACCCACTCAACCACTTTGGGAAGCCCTATGTTATTTATAAAAGAGACAACTCCAATGAGAAGACAAGGGGGTTTGAAATAAATCCTCTACTACTTAGTATTCTATATAAGAAGCAATTTACTGGAGATGAAGAAGATCCTGATCCATATGAGCATATTGCATGTTTGAAAGATATATGTGGCACTTTTCTATTAACGGGATATACCACTGATGAGGTAAGGGTTAAACTTTTTAGTCAAACTTTGACAAGTACAACTCTCTCATGGTATAGATCTCTATCCCCTGAAGCCACTACTACTTGGGATAATCTGGCCTATGAATTTATATCAAAATATTATCCATTGTCAAAATCTTTTGGAATCAGGCGTCTTATAATGACATGGAAGAATCATTCTAATGAAGGACTAGTAAGAGCTTATATTAGATTTAAAGATTTACTACGACTATGTCCTCATCATGATTTGCATGAATGGTATTTACTACATATCTTTTATGGCGGTTTAATTGAACCTAATAAAATTGAACTAGACTCTTTCGCGGAAGGAGCCTTTATGAATCTTCCTATACCTAAAGCTTGGGCTTTACTAAATAGAATTCGTGATCATAGAGTTTCATGGAATTTTGGTCTAGGGAGCGAAGGAGGCGTAGAAATAGAGCATGATTGTATTCATGACTATAATAAAAAAGGCCATGTTAAAGAATTATCTAAAGAACTTTATTTAGATTCAGATCTTGTGTTGCAAGTTGTTGAAGCTTTCACTGAACATATAAAAGCTCCAAAGGAGGGTCCATTCAAGTATGATCCACCACCCAAACCTGAAAAGAAAAGAGAAGATAAAGCAACCCTGGCCTCCTTAGAACCAATATATGAAATGCCTTTCCCTAACACTGCACAAAAGCATATTCGTGAATATGAACAGGTCAAGGCAGTATAGGAGAAGAAGGTAGAGGAAAGCATGCCACAAGTCGTGGAATATCTGGAAGAGACCAAAGATGAAGAGGTAACCAAGGAATCAATTATGGTTATGTACGAACATTGTAACATAGTTAAACCTGATGAAGAGACTTCCATATTGGTTGAAGGTAAGACAAAGGTAAAATATGTGGGTAAGCCTATTATTCCCTACATATTTAAAGAAACCTCGCATTGTGGTTAATGTGATCTTGGCACCAAAGTCAATGTTATATCTTATGATTTCTACTTAGAAATAAAAGAAGAGATAGAACTGGATACAATTGAAAATACTGATATGACAATTATGTTAGCCAATAAAAATCTTAGAATTCCAATGGGAGTAGTTGAAGATGCAACTGTCACAATTGGCAACCAAAACTTTCCTATCAATTTTGTAGTTGTTGATATGCCAGTTGACACTCTTTGCCCAATTATATTTGGAAGGAACTTTTTGGGTGATATAGGTGCCTATGTTAATTTCAAGAAGGAGATTGTGTCTCTTAAGCTTGGGGGAACAGAAAATAAATTCCATTTTTCCAAATTTAAAGACAGGCCTCCACAGATACAACAACAAGAAGAAGAGAGAACTATTGAGGAAATGGAGGCTCTTTTCTTTAGTAATCAAGAAGAAGAAATAAATGAAGATCCAAATTATGAAGAAATAGTTATGGAGGATAAGTCCCTGGGAGAACTAGAAAATGAATTAGATTCACTTCCCATTTTGGGACCTCCAACCGATGAGGCTTTTAAAGAGCCAGAAAAGAGAGGGGACGAGGAACTTCCACCCCCAGAGTTGAAGACTCTACCAGAAAATCTCAAATACATGTTTTTAGATGATACAAATAAATTCCCTGTTATTATTAGTGCTAAACTTTTAGGAGAATAAGAAGAAGAACTCATGAATATACTTAAGGAGCATCGCCAGGCCTTTGGGTACTCAATGGTTTACTTGAAGGGCACCAGTCCCATGATAGCTGTCCATCGAATATTCATGGAAGAAGGTGCTAAACCAGTTGCAGAATTTAATAGAAGATTGAAGCCTGAGATGAAATAAGTGGTAAGAAAAGAAATTGTATGCCTACTGGACGCAGGTATAATCTATCCTATTAAATAAAGGGAATGGGTAAGTCATGTTTATTGTGTCCATAAGAAGGGCAGTTTTATTGTTGTTCCTAATGAAAATAATGAATTGATACCTACTAGAACTATTGTTGGGCATAGGATGTGCATAGACTTCAGAAAATTAAATAAAGAGACTAGGAAAGATCACTATCCATTACCGTTCATAGATCAAACTATAGAAAGGTTAGCAAATCATACTCATTTTTGTTACTTGGACGGATACTCTAGTTTTTCTCAAATAGCTATTCATCCAGATGACCAACTTAAAACAACTTTCATTAGTCCTTATGGTTTACATGCTTACCGACATATGCCTTTTGGTTTATGTAATGCTCCAGCTACTTTTCAATGATGTATGACTGCTATTTTTGTGGATTTTATAGAACTTATAATGGAAGTATTTATGGATGACTTTTCTGTCTATGGGACTTCTTTTACTAGTTGCTTGGATAATCTTAAAAGAGTTTTGCAGCATTGTGAAGAAAATAAACTTGTTCTAAACTGGGATAAGTGTCATTTTATGGTCAAAGAAGTTATAGTCCTTGGACACAAGGTATCAAGTAAGGGAATTGAAGTTGATAGAGCTAAGGTTGAGGCAATAGAGAGAATGCCACAACCTAGGGATATTAAAGGTATAAGAAGTTTTCTTGGTCATGTGGGTTTTTATAGAAGGTTCATTATAAATTTCTCTGGAATATCTAAACCTTTGACTAACCACCTGCAAAAGGGAATAAGATTTAATTTTGATTATGTAACATCCCAAAACTCCAATCCAAGCTTATCATGATCAAATCATCCAAAAATGGGGTTAATAAAAACGTTTCCAAATTTAAAATGAAAGCATTCATATATGTGTGCATTTAAAATAGGAGTTGTTTTGAATTGCCATGATTGTGCGATCCTTTGCTTCTAGAATGTTTCTTAAGTGATTTAAACATTATCTACATCATTCCCAAACTTTTCCTAAAGAAAATCAAATAAAAAAGAATTAAAATGAAGGAATGGTCATTTGGACAAATTTAACTCTCATGCCTACTTTGGCTATTCCTAGTACTCAATTCTTAACAGAAAAAATTCTTGATCTTTGCACCCCTTGCTAGTACACATAATGAGGTACCAAGGCCCACCTTTTGATCTTCTAAAAACATTCTGGAAACTATTTTAAATGGCAGTTCAAAATTGAATCTAATGCATATGCATAGATCACCCCTATTTCAAAAACCATGTATTTGAGCTCCATTTTCAAAACCCTTGCAACCAGAGACTACCTAGCACTAGTGGAGATCACCCAAAAATTTTGAACTCAAAATTCAAACTTTGGTCTCTTGCGGCCATTTCATCGAACAACTGGCAGACACAGATCAAACATTTGTCAAAACACTATAGTGTGCAGTGCTTCTTGTCACCATTTGGGCCTAACTCGGTCCCCTTGTCCCCCCAGCTCAAACCCCGGCCCTAGCTCTCTCTCCCTCTCCCCTAGCTGCTCCAGTGCCAAGCCGCCCGACGCCATGCGCCAGGTCGACCATGGACAGCTCGCACAAAGCCGCCCCGCGCCCTCCTTCGCCCGCTGGCAGACAGGCGCCATCACACCGCACCGCCTCGACCAGCCCCCGACCAAAATCGAGCGGAGGACTACCCCCAGTTGCTCGTGCCCATGTCTCTGTCCGCCATGCCGATCACCCCGGAGCGCCGCGCCCGCCAGAGCAGCACCGGCCTCGCCAAGCCCTAGCCTTGCGCGGCAGCACCCGCAGCAGGCCCAACAATCGCCTAGACATCCTTGTTCGCAGCCTCGCGACCGCCCGCTCCCGACCAATAGAGATAGCCCCATGCCGCTCCATCAAGCCATAGAGGATCGCCAGGAGACCGGCCACCGTCCGCCTACCTCGCCCATGCCCTTAGCTCGTGGTGTCGTCGCCCACATCGAGCTCTGCCCATGCCGCTCTGCACCCTTCGCTCGCCTATATAAGGAGGCCTCCCCAGCAAGCTCTCTTCACACCATTCTCATCCCCACCTCTCACTCTCACTCCCCACAGCCAGCCGGAGCCACTCGAGCACCAGGACACCGGAATTATAGCCGGAGCCACCGCCTCGGGAGGAGAAGGGCGTCGTTGATCCAGGCCATCCCAGGAAGCGCCGCTTGTACCAGGAGAACCACCATCGTCTTCCACTTCGTTCGCCCGCATCGCCGACCCCGCTGGAGCCCTGGTATGCCCCCACTGCACCCTCACCGACCGCGCTAGGGTTAGCTCCCGTCGTTTCCTGTTCCGACGAGGACGATAGCTGTGAGCCGTCGATCTGCCCTCTAATCGCACGGCCACCTTTCATCCATACCCCTTCGGTACCCTCCTGTTCCACTGACGGGTGGGGCCCTCACTTAAGCCATCCCGCGACGCTGCATGGAGTGCAGTGGGCCGGCCCATTTCGTTCCCGCGCACGTTTCAAATTCAAATCTAGGTTTTTCTTTTTAGTTAGAATATAGTTTCTGTCCAGTGTTTCAAAATTCAATTCTGGGAGTTTGAAAATTCCAAATAACTGGAAACTAATTTTGTCTGGAAGGTATTGAAATGCTCTATCCAAGCCCGTTGGATTTAATTCATTTAGAGTTATAGATTTCTCCTAATAAAAATAAGAATACAGAAGCTTTTGCAACTTGAAACATTTTTATAAAATCAACCAAGTTAGCTTTTGAGTTGATTCCAACTCTCAAAAATCACATTTCATCATATCTATCCAAATATGTAATAATATTAAGGTTTACAGGCAGTGACTTTGGACTAGTACCAAAATAATGCTATATAGGCATTTCTAGTCACTTTAAATCATTAAATAATAAACTTAAACCAAAGTAATATTGATCCAACCTTTAAATCTCATTCCCACATGTTAGAATACGTGGTGAGGACATGTGTCCACATGATCCCATATTTTGGTGGTGAATATTAAATCTTAGTATTATTTCAATGAGTAGAAATTACTTTTCCAAAATAAAAAGGTTGAAACTATTGAGTTTAAAACTTGTGATGTTTGGGATGATAATAGATCATCAATTGTGTGGTTTAGAATACTACCTAGCCTAAGTTAAGTATTGATTGGTGATTGTGCACTCCCTATGTATTTCTAGACGCTAGTACCGACCAAGCCTTCGAGGAGGAGGAGTTCTACCAAGAAGAAGAAGAAGAAAACTTCAACCACTGCACCAACCAAGGCAAGCTATTAGTGGCAAGCTAACCCTTGCAAGCATGCTTTAGTAAGCTATTGTAGCAAGCTAGAATAAAACTAGATAGTTTAGTAAAGATGCCTTAAGCATACTTTGATCACACCCCCTTAGTTTACCCAAAGTTCTTTAATTAATTTTGAAGGTAGCATAAAGAGTATAAAACTTGACCAAATTAGAAACCCTTAGATGTCATTCTGTGGCATGAGAATGATCCCACCTTTCCACCTTAGTGAACACTCTTAACCTAGTGTTTTAGAATAGATCAAACTAGAGTCATTTTAGATGGGAACACTTGGTGAAAATGAGTTATGAAAACCTGATGAGTCATACTATTGAGATGTTTTGACATGTGTGGAGAAACACAATTGATTTATGATGATGAAAATGATGAGGCATGAGCCTTAACCCTTTTATAAAACTGATGGTTGGATTCGGATGCGATACCATTCCAAATTTACCGTACAACCACATTACCTGAATTGGGTAAGGCTTAGCTAGAAATTTATATGCATTAGTATTAGTTCCCTCACGGGAGAGGTTTGAGCCGAGGCTACCTCTCAATGTTGTCCACCTATGTAGTGCCCAATATGACTGATGGTTATGGTTGGGAGGCCATGCTCATAGGAGAGGTGCTTGTACTATGGTGTTTAAAGGGAAGGTTATGTTTGATTATCTGCATACCAAGTATGATGATTCAGGGTTATCCCTGACAGATGTATCGAATCTTGTGGTGAAAGTGTACCACCTCTGCAGAGTGTCAAACTATTCGAATAGCCGCGTCCGCGGTTATGGACAGTTGGAATGGCCATACTGTTTTGTTGTCAGATGTTTTATAAATAACTTGAAATGAATGATGAACCTTGACTTGATCACAACAGGGTTGTGTAGATGAAAATAGCTTCCCAACTTAAGTGATTCTAGACTTTTATTTTTTCTTTTCTTGCTTCAGAACTCAACTTAGGTTTCAAACTCAACTTGATAGTTATTCTTTCAATTCAATACTTTAACTTAGAATCATACCCTTGTTAGTAGTAGTTTGCGAGTACTTAAAGAGTACTCATGGCTTTTGTCCCTGGCTATTATCATGGCTAGACTATGAAGGAGATTATCAAGATGATGGTCAGTAGGACGGCTATGATAACTAGGACTATCTGCCTTCGCCAGCATTGCCTATGCCCCTGAAGATGGACCCCACCGCTATGCTATCGTTTATTTCCGCTGCTTGTTGTATTAAAGACTGGATCATGAGATCCTTATTTGTGTAAAACCTTATGTATGGTTTGTAATGGATGATGTACTGTGATATCCAGTCCGTTATGTCTCGCAAAAATGGTAATCCTGGGATTGCGAGGTATGGCATAATGGGCATCTGGGATTAAAAATCCGGGTGTTGACAAGTTGGTATCAGAGCCAGGTTCCTGACCATAGGAGACCCTAGTTAGAATGGATGTCCAACCCAAAAACTTAGCTTCAAAACCAAAGTGAGTATTTATGAAAAACTATTTCCCCTCTTACCCTTGTGAACTCATTCCTTTTCAAAAATACATGTTCCTCAAAATTCTTACATTACTACTTAAAATTTGACACACTTGATCACTTCACTAATTTCCTCATCCTAAATTAGATGGAGACTCAGTTCAGCAAGTTTTACCAGTTGGGAAACGGAGGTCAGCTGATCTTCGAGAGGGATCTGGATTCACTGTCAGAATTAATGGGACGCCCACATCCGGAGTTTCTTGGAGCTCAACTTCCAGGACCCCCAAGAGGAGACCTACAATGGCTAGTCACCGCAGATCTTCGAGGAAGCATTGAAGCACCAACTTCCGGGAGAATTCAGTTCTCTGTGAGAGAGAACAACTGGCTAGATGGATTAGCCAGGGAAATGCATGAAGCTCTCGCACGTCTATGTGCCCTCAGCGTCAACAAGATTCAAGGAACCTGTTTTGCCCACTATGCAAGACGTGACTTCATGGGAATGCCGATGGAGATGCCAAGTCACCGAGAGTTGAGGCGCCAAGTGGAGAACCTTGACTTCTTGCTTCATGACCGACAGCAGGAACTGGACAATGCCAGAGAGTTAGCCAACCGTAACTGCAATTGCCACCGTAAGGCCCAGACTTTCACACTGCTCGTCCAAGATCGCCAGTCTCTTCATCGCCAGCGTGCAAAGAAGGATCGCACCATCGCCCGTCTTCGCAAGAAGGTGGCCGACCTCGAGAAGACCGTCAAGGAGCAGGAAGTTCAGCTTGCCGCCAAGGAAGAAGATGATGAAGGAGAAGACATCCAGGGGGATATGGATTCTTACCTCAGCAACGATGATGATTTTCTGGCAGAGGATGCTGTGGACTTCTACACTGATGATGAAGACTCCGACTTCATCGATGATGAGTAGATGCACTAGAGCACTGTCGTAGCATGAGATGTATCATCTCATTGTATCGTAGTTTGCAGAATGGTTCTTCAAAACCATCTGTTTTCCCTTTGATTGTTGGGGTGTGTGTTGTATCGTGTGCTTGCATGCATGAATGAAAATGAAGTTAGTTGAAAAACCAGAGTCTAACTCAAAGTTGTAGCTTTGAAAACCCAAAACCATGAACCTTAGAATTTCCCTCTTACCCCTATATCTATCTCAATCTTCAGATGACTCGTGGAAACCAAGGAGGGAGCAGCTCATCGCAGGACCCAATGCTGCAGATCTTGCAGAATCTCATCGCGGACCGTGAAGCAAGCAGGGCCGAGCGTCAAGCCAACTTGGAGACATTGCAACAGATCGCCCAAATGGCTCTCAACAACCAAGGACATGGAAATCAGGATCACCATGGATCTAAACTCAAAAATTTTCAGAACACCAATCCCCCAATCTTCAACCAATCTGAAAACCCATTAGATGTCAAGGACTGGTTACGCATCATGGAAAACAACCTCAAGTTGCAGGAGTTGATGAGAATGAGAAAGTTCTCTTCGCCACTCACTATCTCGGGAGATGCAAGAGCTTGGTGGAATAGCGTCCGCAACATGAACCATCGCCAGTGTGATGACCGGGAAGCATTCAAGGTCAAGTTCATCCGCACCACGCAAGGTCTTGTCAACAGGATGAGAGATGAGTTCCGTGAACTGAAGCAAGGAAGATTGACTGTAGTAGAGTACCGTGACAAATTCTTGTCACTTGCCAGATATGCACCGGATGAAATCAACACGGAGGCCAAGAAGAAAGAGAGATTCTTAAAGGGACTACACGATGAGATGCAGACTGTCCTTGTCAACATCCGTTTCCAGGATCTTGAAGAGCTAGTCGACTCTGCCATTCAGATGGAAGGGAAGATTAACCAGGCTAATGACAACCACAAGCGTCGTATGATGCAGCGAATCGATCCAGCAGTCACCGAAGTACCGTCCCCAACCCCTCACCAGATATGCACCAAGGAACAACCGACCCCAAATTCTCGCCTACCCCAATCAGAAGTGAGGAAATGTGAAGCCCGGAGGAAACAATCACAACTCCGCAACGCCAACAACTTCAACCGTGTTCTCCTAAGAGCAACAACAACAACATCGCCTCTTAACTGCAGCAATGCTGCAGGTACCAAGGACAAGTCCTGATCACTTGTTTCGAGTGTGGAGTGAAGGGTCACTACCAATGAGTGTCCCAAGAAGATCGCCGCCAATGCCCCGTGAATGCCCCACTCAGCAGAAGGCCGTGTTCAACCAGGCAGGAGATTTGCCCTGTGGAACCCGTGACAATCAAGAACGGTCGCCTCTTCCACATGAACGCAGAAGCTTCCAAGAAGCACCAGATGTAGTGGGTATGTTTTCTGTCAACTCAGTTTTAGCAAGAGTATTGTTTGATTCGAGCATCGCATTCATTTGTCACCAAGAATTTGTATGCACTAGTAATATTCGCCCAACCAACCTGAAGCATGTCATGATAGTTCAAATCCCCGGTTCAACTACAAAAGCTAGAAAAATTTGCAAAGCTGTACCTATCAGAATACATGGGATAGATTTTTATGCCAACCTAATTATACTTGGAACCAAAGGTTTGGAAGTAGTACTAGGTATGGACTGGATGTCAAGGCATAAGGGACTGATAGACTATGCTAAGAAAGCCATCACCATGACCTGTAGTTCTGGAATAACAGTAGAACATATCTCTGAAACCTTACCCCGTCAATTCAAATGCAACAAAAGTGTAGCCCTTCCTACCATTGACCAAGTCAGAGTAGTCTGTGAATACCCCGACGTATTCCCAGATGAATTGCCAGGTATGCCCCGGATAGGGATATAGAGTTCATTATCGAACTAATCCTCGGAACTGGACCTATAGCCCAAAAACCCTATACCATGAACCCCTCAGAGTTAGTAGAAGTGAAGAAGCAGTTGGATGCCATGTTAGTAACCGGCTTGATTCAGCCAAGTGCATCGCCATGGAGATCACCAGTGTTATTCGTCGACAAGAAAGATGGAGGCAACCGTCTGCGTACAGACTACAGAAAGTTGAATGATGTCACCATCAAGAACAAGTACCCCTTGCCAAAGATAGAGGATCTATTTGATCAGTTGATCGAGCTCGTATTCTCAAAGATTGATCTTAGGACTGGTTATCACCAACTTAAGATTCGTGCAATGGATATTCCGAAGACCGCCTTTACTACTCGCTATGGTTTATACGAGTATACGGTTATGTCTTTTGGATTAACCAATGCCCCTGCTTATTTCATGAATCTCATGAATAAGATCTTTATGAATTTCTTAGATAAGTTTGTAGTTGTGTTTATCGACGACATCCTTATCTACTCCAAGTCAGAAGAAGAGCATGAGCAACATCTGAGAATCATCCTAGAAACCCTGAGAGAGCATCAATTATATGCCAAGTTCAGCAAGTGTGAGTTTTGGCTGAAAGAAGTAGGATTCCTAGGACATATTGTGTCTGCCGGAGCAGTCTCTGTTGATCCCAGCAAGATCAAAGATGTCGAAGAATGGGAAGCCCCAACCAATCAAACCCAAGTTCGTTCATTTCTCGGATTAGCGGGATATTACCGCAAATTCGTAGAAGGATTCTCAAGCATAGCCCGACCAATGACCCAATTATTGAAGAAGGACAAGAAGTTTGAATGGACAGACAAGTGTGAAGCCAGTTTCCAGGAGCTGAAGAAGAGATTGATACCGGCCCCAATTTTGATCATGCTAGACATCAAGAAGCCGTTTGATGTGTATTGTGATGCAACCAAGATTGGTCTAGGATGTGTATTGATGCAAGAAGGCAAATTCATCGCGTATCTGTCTCGACAACTGAAGCAGCATGAGTAGAACTATCCGACCCATGATCTTGAGCTAGCAGCGGTGGTTCTAGCGTTGAAGACATGGCGTCATTATTTGATGGGTAATCGCTGTGAGATTTAATCAGATCATAAGAGCTTGAAGTATATCTTCACCCAGAAGGAGTTGAATATGAGGCAAAGAAGATGGATAGAGTTAATCAAGGATTATGACCTTGACATTCACTATCACCCCGGCAAAGCCAACGTGGTAGCGGATGCTCTTAGCAGATTGACGTGTAGGCTTAACACCATGATCAAAGAGAAGCAACCAAGTTTGTATGAGGAGTTGGAGTAGTTCAGGACTGAGTTAGTTAGCAAAGGATTCCTAGCTAGCATTGAACTTCAACCCATGTTGATTAGCCAAATCAAGGAAGCCCAAAAAGGGAATGAAAGTATCGACGGAATCAAACGTCGTATGGGTACAGGCAAAGTACCTGGATTCACCGAAGACGAAGAAGGTGTACTGTGGTACAAGGGACGTATCTGTGTACCAGCAGATTCGGAGCTGAAGGAAATTATCATGAAGGAAGCTCATGATACCCTTTATTCTATCCACCCCTGAGGGACAAAGATGTATCAGGATTTGAAAGAGCAATTTTGGTGGCACAAGATGAAGAGAGAGATCGGAAGCTACATCGCCAAATGTGACATTTGTCAAAGAGTCAAAGGAGAGCATCAGAGACCTGCAGGATTGTTGCAACCATTGCAGATTCCGGAATGGAAATGGGATTCCGTCGGAATGGACTTTATCACCGGTTTACCTACTTCTAGTAGGGGAAATGACTCAATCTGGGTCATAGTTGATAGACTGTCCAAGGTAGCCCACTTCATACCAGTCAAGACAACCTACCAGAGTGCAAAACTAGCAGAGCTGTACATTGCTAGAATTGTTAGTCTGCATGGAACCCCCAAGACCATCGTATCAGATCGAGGAACCCAGTTTACTTCAAGATTTTGGCAGAAAGTTCAGGAAGGTTTAGGAACCAAGTTGAATTTCCGTACCGCGTATCACCCGCAAACCGATGGACAGACTGAGAGAGTCAACCAGATCTTGGAGGATATGCTTAGAGCTTGTGTGTTGGAATACGGATCAAAATGGGAAGACTGCCTGCCTTTCGCAGAATTCTCATATAACAACAGTTATCAGGCTAGTTTGCAGATGGCACCATTTGAATTCCTATACGGAAGAAAGTGTCGTACCCCTTTGAATTGGTCGCAAGTAGGAGAGAGTCAGATCTTTGGACCCGACATTCTCCGAGAAGTAGAAGAGAAAGTTCACAAAGTTCGTGAGCACCTCAAGACCGCCCAATCCAGACAGAAGAGCTATGCTGACAAGAGAACGAGAGACCTGAATTTCAATGTCGGAGATTTCGTATATCTCAAGGTTTCACCATTGAAGGGACTCAACGCTTTAGTCTGAAGGGAAAGTTAGCTCCCAGATATATCGGACCTTTCAAGATTCTAAACCGCCAAGGAGAAGTATCGTATCAACTGGAACTGCCTGAAGAGATGTCAGCCATCCACAATGTGTTCCATATCTCATTACTTCGCAAATGCTTGGAAGTGCCTGAGAAGACTGAAGTTTTCAAGAATATCGATCACAGAGCAGTAGAAAGCAACAATGACCTGACCTATTGGGAAGTGCCCATTCGTATCTTAGAAGAAGCCTACAGAACCACTAGGACCAGGAGTATCAAGTTTCTCAAGATTCAGTCGAGCAACCATACCGAGGAAGAAGCCACTTGGGAGCGCGAGGATTACATTAGGACAGAGTTCCCAGATCTCTTTAGTTCCTAGTTTTCTTGTAAATCTCGGGACGAGATTTTATTTAAGGGGGGAAGATTTGTAACATCCCAAAACTTCAATCCAAGCTTATCATGATCAAATCATCCAAAAATAGGGTTAATAAAAACCTTTTCAAATTTAAAATGAAAGCATTCATATATGTGTGCATTTAAAATAGGAGTTGTTTTGAATTGCCATGATTGTGTGATCCTTTGCTTCTAAAATGTTTCTTAAGTGATTTAAACATCATCTACATCATTCCCAAACTTTTCCTAAAGAAAATCAAATAAAAAAGAATTAAAATGAAGGAATGGTCATTTGGACAAATTTAACTCTCATGCCTACTTTAGATATTCCTAGTACTCAATTCTTAACAGAAACAATTCTTGATCTTTGCACCCCTTGCTAGTACACATAATGAGGTACCAAGGCCCACCTTTTGATCTTCTAAAAACATTCTGGAAACTATTTTAAATGGCAGTTCAAAATTGAATCTAATGCATATGCATAGATCACCTCTATTTCAAAAACCATGTATTTGAGCTCCATTTTCAAAACCCTTGCAACCAGAGACTATCTAGCACTAGTGGAGATCACCCAAAAATTTTGAACTCAAAATTCAAACTTTGGTCTCTTGCGGCCATTTCATCGAACAACTGGCAGACATATATCAACCATTTGTCAAAACACTATAGTGTGCAGTGCTTCTTGTCACCATTTTGGCCTAACTCGGTCCCCTTGTCCCCCCAGCTCAAACCCCGGCCCTAGCTCTCTCTTCCTCTCCCCTAGCTGCTCCAGTGCCAAGCCGCCCGACGCCATGCGCTAGGTCGACCATGGACAGCTCGCACAAAGCCGCCTCTCCTTTCGCCAATGGGCAGACAGGCGCCATCACACCGCACTGCCTCGACCAGCCCCCGACCAAAATCAAGCGGAGGACTACCCCCAGTTGCTCGCGCCCATGTCTCTGTCCGCCATGCTGATCACCCCGGAGCGCCGCGCCCGCCAGAGCAGCACCGGCCTCGCCAAGCCCTAGCCTTGCGTGGAAGCACCCGCAGCAGGCCCAACAACCGCCCAGACATCCTTGTTCGCAGTCTCGCAACCAGCAGCCCCGAGGAACCGCGTCGAACACCGCCGCCCGCACCCAGTGCACCGCCCGCTCCCGACCAATAGAGATAGCCCCTTGTCACGCCATCAAGCCATAGAGGATCTCCAGGAGACCGGCCACCGTCTGCCTACCTCGCCCATGCCCTTAGCTCATTGTGCCGCCGCCACGCCGAGCTCGCCCATGCCGCTCTGCATCCTTCGCTCGCCTATATAAGGAGGCCTCCCCAGCAAGCTCTCTTCACACCATTCTCATCCCCACCTCTCACTCTCACTCCCCACAGCCAGCCGGAGCCGCTCGAGCACCAGGACGCTGGAATTACAGCCGGAGCCGCCACCTCGGGAGGAGAAGGGCGTCGTTGATCCAGGCCATCCTAGGAAGCGCCGCTTGTACCAGGAGAATCACCGTCGTCTTCCACTTCGTTCGCCCGCATCGCTGACCCTGCTGGAGCCCTGGTATGCCCCCACTGCACCCTCACCGACCGCGCTAGGGTTAGCTCCCGTCGTGTCCTGTTCCGACGAGGACGATAGCTGTGAGTCGTCGATCTGCCCTCTAATCGCACGGCCACCTTTCATCCATACCTTCAATTCTGCTCCACTTGATGGGTGGGGCCCTCACTTAAGCCATATCCGACCGCTGACAGAGCGCAGTGGGCCGCCCATTTCTTCCGCAAGACGCTTCAAATTCAAATCTAGGTTTTTCTTTTTAGTTAGAATATAGTTTCTGTCCAGTGTTTCAAAATTCAATTCTGGGAGTTTCACAAATCCAAATAACATGAAACTAATTTTTTCTGGAAGGTATTGAAATGCTCTATCCAAGCCCGTTGGATTTAATTCATTTAGAGTTATAGATTTCTCCTAATAAAAATAAGAAGACAAAAGCTTTTGCAACTTGAAACATTTTTATAAAATCAACCAAGTTAGCTTTTGAGTTGATTCCAACTCTCAAAAATCACATTTCATCATATCTATCCAAATATGTAATAATATTAAGGTTTACAGGCAGTGACTTTGGACTAGTACCAAAATAATGCTATATAGGCATTTCTAGTCACTTTAAATCATTAAATAATAAACTTAAACCAAAGTAATATTGATCCAACCTTTAAATCTCATTCCCACATGTTAGAATACGTGGTGAGGACATGTGTCCACATGATCCCATATTTTGGTGGCGAATATTAAATCTTAGTATTATTTCAATGAGTAGAAATTACTTTTCCAAAATAAAAAGGTTGAAACTATTGAGTTTAAAACTTGTGATGTTTGGGATGATAATAGATCATCAATTGTGTGGTTTAGAATACTACCTAGCCTAAGTTAAGTATTGATTGGTGATTGTGCACTCCCTATGTATTTCTAGACGCTAGTACCGACCAAGCCTTCGAGGAGGAGGAGTTCTACCAAGAAGAAGAAGAAGAAAACTTCAACCACTGCACCAACCAAGGCAAGCTATTAGTGGCAAGCTAACCCTTGCAAGCATGCTTTAGTAAGCTATTGTAGCAAGCTAGAATAAAACTAGATAGTTTAGTAAAGATGCCTTAAGCATAGTTTGATCACACCCCCTTAGTTTACCCAAAGTTCTTTAATTAATTTTGAAGGTAGCATAAAGAGTATAAAACTTGACCAAATTAGAAACCCTTAGATGTCATTCTGTGGCATGAGAATGATCCCACCTTTCCACCTTAGTGAACACTCTTAACCTAGTGTTTTAGAATAGATCAAACTAGAGTCATTTTAGATGGGAACACTTGGTGAAAATGAGTTATGAAAACCTTGGAATGATGAGTCATTCTATTGAGATGTTTTGACATGTGTGGAGAAACACAATTGATTTATGATGATGAAAATGATGAGGCATGAGCCTTAACCCTTTTATAAAACTGATGGTTGGATTCGGATGCGATACCATTCCAAATTTACCGTACAACCACATTACCTGAATTAGGTAAGGCTTAGCTGGAAATTTATATGCATTAGTATTAGTTCCCTCACGGGAGAGGTTTGAACTCAGGCTACCTCTCAATGTTGTCCACCTATGCAGTGCCCAAGATGACTGATGGTCATGGTTGGGAGGCCATGCTCATAGGAGAGGTGCTTGTACGAGGGTGTGTAAAGGGAAGGTTATGTTTGATTATCTGCATACCAAGTATGATGATTCAGGGTTATCCCTGACAGATGTATCGAATCCTGTGGTGAAAGTGTACCACCTCTGCAGAGTGTCAAACTATTCGAATAGCCGCGTCCGCGGTTATGGACAGTTGGAATGGCCATACTGTTTCGTTGTCAGATGTTTTCTAAATAACTTAAAGGAGAGTATCAAGATGATGGTCAGCAGGACGGCTATGATAACTAGGACTATCTGCCTTCATCAGCATTGCTTGTGCCCCTGAAGATGGACCCCACCGCGCTTATCGCTTATTTCACGCTTGTTGTATTAAAGACTGGATCATGAGATCCTTATTTGTGTAAAACCTTATGTATGGTTTGTAATGGATGATGTACTGTGATATCCAATGCGTTATGTCTCGCAAAAATGGTAATCCTGGGATTGCGAGGTATGGCATAACAGGCATCTGGGATTAAAAATCCGGGTGTTGACAGATGATAAGTGTCTTGAAGCCTTTGATAGACTCAAAAATGCTTTATCTTGTGCTCCTATTATTAAAACACCTATCTGGGATACAACCTTTGACTTAATATGTGAAGATGGTGATGATGTTGTTGGAGTAACTCTGGGACAACATATTGGTCATAGATTTAATATTATACATCATTCTAGTAGAACTCTTAATGGTGCTCAAAATAATTACCCTAAGGAAGAAAAGGAACTTTTTGCTATATTTTTCTCTTGTGATAAATTTTGTTCCTATATATTTGATGCAAAGGTAAGAGTTCACACGGATCGTGATGGCTTAAAAGAACTCCTCGACAGGAAATACCATAAGCCAAGTCTGGTCCATTGGATTCTTTCACTTCAAGAATTTGAGTTGCGGATTATGTAGAGGCAAGAAATAAAGATGTTAGATGTAGTGTCCATGTTTGCCCAGGAAGACACCAATCTTATTGAGAGGAACTTTAGTCCTGGTGATTTTTGTTTACGGGAATTATTCAATGAACTAAGGTCAATTCCTCCCAAATAGAAGAAGTCTTTATTGTGGGAGGAACTTTTCATCCCCGAATAAGCAAATGGTAAGTGCAAGGTAAGTGTTCTTACCCAAATAAGTGATTTGTTTTCACAGTTTTTACTTTTGAAAATTCTCCCTTTGAATCCCTTGTGTTTTGCTGAAGTTTTAGAGGGGTTTTACCAACTATACGAGTGGAGCTATACGACCGGAGAGGAAGCTCCCGCCGTATAGTTGTGTTGGAAATATGCCCTAGGGACAAATAATAATAAGGATTATTATCATATTTCATAAATTTTATGATTAAGTTTTATATCATGATATAACTGTATTGAAAGGAAACATCAATACACATGTGATATATAAACAACCAGGGGTTCCCGGTGAAACTCTAGTCACAAGACTTGTTGATTGATGCATAACTTTGATATTGCTTGTTCTTAAACTATTTGTATCTAGTCACCCTTATAACTTTGAAGGTGTCCTATGCAATTATGATTTGCTACATTATGAGGGACAAGCTGAATGCCACTATGCTATGTTTTCTTTATGTGAAACAAACAAACGGCTTGCAAAGCATTGTTATTCATGAATCTTTTGTTTGTGCCTTTTCATGTTACAACATAGTTGCTATGTCTTACTGTTAGAACTTTATCTTTCATGCTATGTTGAAGTACTATGATTCCAGCTATCAATGTTTTACAAATACTTTTGATCAAGTTTATGATGGTGCATGTCACCTCAAAAATTATTCTTTCTTTTTATCAATTACCTACTCGAGGACGAGCAGGAGTTAAGCTTGGGGATGTTGATATGTTGCAAACGTATGTATAATTTTTGATGTTCCATGCTTGTTTTATATCTACTTTCTTATGTTTTTTCCACAATTTGGAGTATTTTTATACACTTTCTTGGACTAACCTATTAACAAGATGCCACAGTGCCAGCTGCCTGTTTTCTGCTGTTTTTGGTTCTAGGAAAGTCAGAAAATGAATATTCTTCGAATTGGACGGGACAAAAGCCAAAGTCGATATTTTACCGGAAGACACATGGAGTCCGAAGGAGAGACGAAGGGGGGCCACAGGGTGGCCACACCCCCTTGGCGCGGGCAGCCCTAGGCCGCGCCAGGGCATGGTGTGGGCCCCTTGGCCGCCCACCGACCTTGCCTCTTCGCCTATAAGAAGCCTCCCGATGCATAAACCCTAGATCGAGGAGCCTACAGCCATGAAAAGTTCCGCAGCGCCGCCGCTACTGAAGGGGAGATTCAGGGGACATAAAGTCTCTATTCCGGCACCCTGTCGGGACAGGGAAGTGCCCCCAGAGCCATATCCATCGATCTCCACCACCATCTCCATCGCCGTTGCTGATTCCGATGATGATGAGGGAGTAGTTATCTCTCGAGGCTAAGGGTTCTACCGGTAGCTATGTGTTCATCTCTCTCTATGCATGATCATATTGTGATCATGAGCTTTGTAATCAAGTAGATCTACCTTGCTATTCAAGCGCTTTAATAGATCTCTGCTATCCCCATGTGTGTGAAAGTGACAGCGTGCACACCATGGTGGCACTTAGGCTAGATATTACAAATACTTGTTAGGAGTTATATTTGTAGTTGGATGTTTCTATGAAATTGTGGTGTTTGTTGGAACCATATAGAGCTCAAGGTGACATTGTGGGGTTATCTAGATGGGGAAAGCGGACTTTGAGGAGTGTTGTTATAGCCCTACCATGGATTAGAGTGTTCAACGGGAGAGTAGTTCAGAGTAGTATCATAAAGATATGATATTTATATGAGTGTTCACTAGTGAAAGTATGATCCCTAGGCCTTGTTTCTAAACATTGAAACACCGTTCGCAACTAGATCTGTTACATGTTTGCTTGCTGCCATCTTCATTTCAGTTTGCCTTTAGTCTCTTCCACGCCATCAAAGTATTTTCTGGCACCGTTGTCTTATATCCATACCACTTGTATTTCACTATCTCTTCGCCGAACTAGTGCACCTATACAACTAACAAGTGTATTGGGTGTGTTGGGGACACAAGAGACTTATTGTATCTTGATTGCAGAGTTGCTTGAGAGCGATACCTTTGACCACTTCCTCCCTGAGTTCGATAAACCTTGGGTGATCCACTTAAGGGAAAACTTGCTGTTGTTCTACAAACCTCTGCACTTGGAGGCCCAACAACTTTCTACAAGAATAGAAGTGCGTAGACATCAGGTATCACGCTTAAGGGCTTGATGATGCTTAGAGAGTGTTTATAGGATCGGTAGAATCACCGAAGAAGAGAAGAGAGAAAACCGAATGGGTTTCGGTAAGTCCGGAGGATGTCCGGAGTGGAGGTGGAAGGTGTTCCATAGCCACGGATATTTAATAGTATGTGAATGAATGTTAAATATTTATTTAATCATTTATTCATTATTATTTAATAAAAGAGAAATCAATTTAAAAGGTCAAAGGGCTTAATGGGCCAATTCTGGAGGGAGAAGGGCCCATGAGGGAAAGGCAAGAGGAGAGAGGAGGCAAGGGGGTGGCCGGCTAGGCCAAGCACCCCCGTGCGGGGCCCACTAGGGCTGGCCGGCACCGCCCCCCTCTCCCCCTCCTTTAGTCCCACCCCAGGACTTTGAGGGAGGTAGTACCTCCCCTTCCCCTATATATAGTGGGGATATTTGGCCAGATAAACACACAGAATAATCAATAAAGGTTCTTTTAGGGAGACCTACTAGTTGATTCTCTCTCTCTCCCATGACCGTGGTCCCAAGTTCGGACTACGCGAACGAGAGACATCTTCATCGTGGAGCGCCATCGCGCTGCGGGATTCGGATCCAGGAGCTCTACTACTGCAACTTCTGCTGGATTGGGGAAGCGGGAGTCATCGTTAGGCACCGGATGCATGTAACTCCCCGCGAGGTGTCACACTTGAGGCACTCAAGTCGTTGGAGCCGCAGGAGCGCAAGGACTTCATCATGACCTTGAGGTCGGCTTCGGCTCATCTACATCAACCACGCTCTCTTGAGCGTTGACAACGCTTTTCGCTTTTCAAGGGTAAGTTTGCGGAAATCCCCTCCCATCACTGCATTACTAATATATAGGTCCTGGCAGCATCAGGGGTTGAGGGGTGTAGGGTAAAATTTTACTGATTTCATACGCGAACCCCTATAGTGGTATCAGAGCTAGATCTATGCATAGTAATGCTAGTACGGGTAGAACACACGAGATGTAGCGTGTGGGCGTTGGTATTTTAGTTGTTACCCTCCCACGTGTACTTGTGTATACCGCAGTAATGCTTGATGAAGCAGCCCCCAAACGACTTTACGCGTTCATTCACGAGACTGGTCCACGCTTGACATACGACTTGTAGCATATAAAGTGGCATTGGGGGGTGTCTGTCTCTCTCGCATTAGTTGGTATGCCATTTGCAACGGAGGGCACCGAAAGGGGTATAGTATATACAACTACTCGATCAATATTGTGGTGAAAGTTCGTAGGTAAGAACGGTTCTTGTGCAAAAGCCCATTCAACCACGTAAAACATGCAAAGAAAAGGTAGAGGTGTCTAACTTTGTTTTGCAAGGGGCGTTGCTTTGTGATATGGTTGTGGCAAAGGTAAAGTGATTACCTTATGTTACGAAGTAGTAGTAGATAGTCACGGAGGAGACGGACTACCACGCTGGAAAGACACCGGTACCCTGGTGTCTATGGTGCCGAAACCCGGGCGCCGGAATTTGGTGACGACGGATGGAGATCACGACGTGAAGGACCATATCACATCGCATTTACATTCAATGTTATTGTTTGTATATCTTATTGTGTGCTAGTGATGTTCTCGACTTTCAGCGTAGAGCTCGTTGGGAACCCCAAGAGGAAGGTACGATGAATATAGCAGCAAGTTTTCCCTCAGTTATGAAACCAAGGTTTAATCGAACCAGTAGGAGCAAGGAAACACCCCAAAGGTGTTATTAGCTGAGCTTTGGTAGGGCGCACTACCGGTGCTAGTAGCAACGTGGAGACCTGCACAACACAACCACAGAACTTTGTCCCCAACTTGCGATGAGGTTGTCAATCTCACCGTGTTTTGCAGAAAACAAAGGATTAAAAGTATCGAATGGAAAGAAGTAAAAGTTTGCAGAAACTAAACACAAAGTAGTAAAAGATTGTAGATTATATGTAAAGTAAAAGGACCGGGATCCATAGTTCACTAGATGTGGCTCTCCTTAGATAGATAACATGCTGGGTGAACAAATTACAGCGGGCCAATTGACAAACACCGAGAAAGCAATACATGCATATACTAATCATCTTGACTCCTCTGAGACTTGATTGGGCATTACAACATAATACATAGACCGCCATCCAACTGCATCTATGACTAATAATCCACCTTCAGGTTATCATCCGAACCCCTCCAAAGATTAAGTTGCAAGCAACAGATTATTGCTTTACTTAATCGTGTAAAGTAAACAATACGATTGTTCTATGAACAAAGGATTGTTGTTTTCTCCTAGTAGCAACAAAGACATCTAGTACCTTAGATATTTCTGTCACTTCCCCAGATTACCAGAGGCATGAACCCACTATCGAGCATAAATACTAACTCTTGGAGTTGCTAGCATCTACTTGGCCAAGATAGCTACTAACAACAGAAAGCATGCAAGATCTCAAATAACAAAGACATGATAGAATCAATAATCAATCTGAAATAGCATCTCAATATCCATCGGATCCCCGCAAACACAACATGTATGGATTACAAAAATATGATCTTGATCATGAACGGAGCTCACAAGATCTAAACATGAAAGCACAAAGGAGGAGAAACCAGCCATCTAGCTACTACATGGATCCGTAGTCCAAGGATGAACTACTCACGCATCACACCGGAGGCTTGCATGGTGATGAAGAAGGCCTCCAGGGTGAATTCCCCACTCCGGTAGGGTGCCGGGAAGAGCTTCAGATCCCTCTCGATCTAGGGATGGAGATGACGATGGCTACAGACTCTTTCGTGGATTTTTGATCGGGTACTTAGGGTTTTTGTACTGAGGGCAACTTATAGGCGGAAGGAGAGGCCGAGGGGGTGCCAGGCTGGCCTTACCACCTCCTGGCATGGGCCAGGCTGGGCCGCGCGGCTAGGTGGTGTGGTGGCCCCCTGGTCCCTCTCCGTCTCGTATTCTGGCACTTGATCCCTTCCGGAAAAATAGGCACTTTGACTTTTGTCCCGTCCAATTTCGAGAATATTCATTTTCTAACTTTCTTGGAACCAAAAACAGCAGAAAACAGGCAGCTGGCACTATGGCTCTTGTTAATAGGTTAGTCCAAGAAATCATATGAAAAGTACTCCAAAGTTGGATCAAAACACAAGAAAGTGGATAAAACCAAGCATGGAACATCAAAAATTATAGATACATTTGCAATGTATCAGCTAGTATTAGATACTCGACGGTAGCCTAATAAGATGATCCCTGTTAAAGATTACCAATGATTGTGTTCCCCCTTAGTGTGCACCACCAAGAAAGTTCTTCGGTATGAGGCACTCCATGATGATCGGGTGTCAGACATATCTACGTTTGCATACAGTGGGTGTAAGCCATGTTGCACAACGAATACACTAAGGTTGAGTTGGCGATCCTAGCATGTACAGACATGGCCTCGGAACATGGATGGTCAAAAGATTGAGCACGAGTCGCATGAATGATGTGACTGATGTTTAGCTTCCACCCTAGAACCCACATTGATGTCCGTGATGATCGGGGGAGATGTGGGGAAACGGGGCCGTGTTATCACTAGAACCCTTCAGGGGATAGGTGTTTCTTAGTGGAGTTATTATTAAGTCATTTAATTAGAAACTTAGTCTAAATTCCTTCTTGCAATTATAAATGTAGAAAATGGTTCTCCCTGATGCTACCTTTCCTGTTAACAATTGTTTAGAAGGAGAGAAGCTTAGGCTAGACGGATCAAACTTCTCCATGTGGGTTGCGCGTCTCCATGTTCTCCTTGGCAAGAATAACATGGTCGACTATATACTCAATGAGATGGATTTGGAGCAGCCCTATTTCTATGAGACCCCAAAACAGCAGGAGCACTGCTATTATCATCATGAGACGTCCACCTTCATATCAGTTACAATGTGCTACGGGATAGTGGATGAGCTGTGGCTAGTCGTGGGTAATCTTGACACTTGTGCGACAATGGTACAGCTTAGGACACATTTCATGGAACAAGCACGCATATGGGAGCATGAGATAATGGGAGACTTACTCTCCATTAAGATGGAGGAGAACTCTTCACTTGACGACCACTTGGAGCACATGCATGCTGCATACATGAGGCCTGCATACTTCCTAGATAGCTGGATGACAAGCTCTTTTGCAAATGGTGTAGTGCTGCGGTCGCTGCCACCAAGCTATCAAGCACAAGTCAGGACTTGCATTATGAGAGGCGACGCGGAAACATGGGATTTCCACAGGTTCATATCACATCCCAGGAATGTGATGATTGAACCCATTGTCAGAGAGGTCATCGATGACAAAGGTATATATTTTATATACAATTTTATAAATGTTATAATCTTGTAAACACATTTGCAGTGTTAAGTATATTTGATACTTGTTCTATTTTGCTGAAAACATGTCCTTCTACATGGGAGGTGTTTGCTAGAGAGGAGATGACATTGTTGTTGATGGAGAGCATGATGATGATGGCTAATGACACTCTCCCTCGACATTTATCACTTAGTATATGTTTTAGGATGATTATTATAATCAAAAGATTGTCAACTTCTTTAGTCTGTCTCACACTTTGTGAGACGGTTATTCATATGAGCTTGTGATACCTCCATTTTGCATCACTATTCTATATCATAATTTAATGTTATTCATTTATATATTTCATATTAAGAGATGATACTTATGTTATTTCATCTGTTTTTGCATGGTTGATGACTTTTGGAGGATGGACCGCTGAAGTCAGGATTCTGATGGAATAGGCACTGTTTGGAGACAAAATTCATGAAGATCAGAAAATCCTGGAAAATATATGGAAAATCCTATTTTTCTAGAAGACAAAGGAAGCCAGAAGGGGGAGCGGAGATGGGCCACAGGGGGCCCACATCACCCCCTCGCACGGGCCACCCTAGGCCACGCCACCAGGTGGTGTGGCCACCCTAGCCCACCTCTGGCTCTGCTCTTTGGCATATATAGTCCTCCCAAACCCTAAGACTCAGGGAGCCACCACAGAAAGATTCGGCCGCCTCTGCGGGGCAGAAAACTGCAGAGAGAGAAAGAGCTCTCCGGCAGACAGAAATTTGCCAGGGAAATTCCTTCCCAGAGAGGGGAGATCGTCGCCATCAACACCACCATCAAGGTGGACTTCATCGGGATCATCATCATCATCTCCATCATCATCTCCACCAGCACCATCATCACCACTCTGTACCGTTGTAACAATTGGGCTGAATCTTGCATAGTTCTTAGGGGAAACTTTCCCGATGTTGATTACTTGTTGTAGTTGATGCTATTGAGTGGAACCATTGAATTATCGTTCATGTTCAGATTGTTACTTATCATTATTTCATCTCTGATCTTGATCCATATGATGTCTCGTGAGTAGTTCGTTTAGTTCTTGAGGACATGGGAGAAGTCATGTTGTTAGTAGTGGAATTGTGTTGAGAAAGATTCAATAGTTTGATATTTAAGTTGTGGTGTTATTCTTCTAGTGGTGTCATGTGAACGTCGACTACATGATACTTCACCTTTATGGGCCTAGGGGAATGCATTGTGTATTTGGCTACTAATCGTAGGGGTTACTGGAGTGACAGAAACCTGAACCCCCGTTAGGAAACCTTTGCACAAGGGAGTGTAGGATCTCAGAGTTTAAGGCTGTGGTTAGGTTTTTATCTTAATTACTTTCTTGTAGTTGTGGATGCTTGAAATAGGTATAATCACAAGTATGTATTAGTCCTAGGAAGGTCAGTACATTAGCATAGGTTCACCCACACAACACTTATCCAACTAGAGAAGATTAATCAACTATATGAAGCAAAAGCACTTGACAGTATTCCCATGTGTCCTCGAGAACGTTTGGTAATCATAAGTAATACAACCGGCTTGTCCTTTGCTAAAGAAAGGAATGAGCCACTTGATGCATCTATTATCATTGTATTTTATTTACTCACAATTTATTTATCTGCATTATCAAAAACCCCTAAAAATATGTTTGTTAAGTATTTACAGACAATTCCTGCTCCAAGCCACTCGTCAACACCTTCTGCTCCTCGTTGGGTTCGACACTCTTACTTATCGAAAATACTGCGATACCCCCCCTATACTTTTGGGTCATCAAGACTATTTTCTGGCACCGTTGCCGGGGAGTGAAGCTCTATTGGAGAGTGGAACTAGTAAAGGAAACTTCTACTGTGAGTATTGTTTATTTCTATTAGTTAATTTTTTTAATATGGATAATCCATTTAGTTTATTATTTCGTAATGCCACTACCACTGCTAAGGTAGTAGATGGACCACCACCTGCTGAAAATGATACTTTTAAGATACCTACAAGAATTATTGATCGTGTTATGGATAACTACTATTTTGGAGATGGAACGGTCCATCCCGGTGATCATTTGCTCTTTATACACGAATTATGCGGGTTGTTCAAGTGTGCAGGTATTACAACAGATCAAGTCAAGAAGAAGTTATTCTCATTACACTAAAAGGAAGAGTTTAGGAATGGTATAAGCTGCTGAAGAATGGTCAAGCTCTTGAATGGGAGGAAGTTATACCCCTCTTCTACTCAAAATTTTATCCTCCTAGTGATATTCATAAAGATCAGAATCAAATATACAACTTTTGGCCTCATGATGGAGAGAGTACAACTCAAGTTTGGGGGAGATTGAAGTTATTAATGCTCAAATGTCCTATTCATGAACTCCCTAACAATATTATTATCAATAACTTTTATGCAAGACTTTCTCTTCATGATAAGGATCTATTGGATAATTCTTGTGCTGGATCATTTACACGCATGGAAGAAGAAGCTAAATGGGATCTTCTAGACCATATTCAAGACAATGCTGGAGCATGGGAGAATTATAAAGGAAGAAAGTCAGGTATAAATTATGATTATGAATGCATTAAATCTTTTATGGGAACTGATGACTTTCATAATATTAGTAATGCTTATGGTCTAGACTCTCAAAGTATAGCAAATTATTTTAAGGCTTTTGCTTCTTATATTGAAATTACTAAAAAGAAATGGAATAAGTATCATGAGCCATATAAAGATATTGCTAATTGTGTTCTTGCAAGAGATACCAATGTTTATACTGCTAATCATATTTTACATGAATCTTACATTGAGAAAATGCCTTTCCCAGTCAAGGTAAAGGAACACTCTATGATAGCTAGTATGGTTAATGAAAGTACAAATAAAGCTATTGAACCTGATGAACAAATAGTTGTTGAACCTGTAATAGCAAATGTGAAAGACTTTGTCTCTAAATATGTAGAAGATGGACACACTATCCTCTGTAAGGATACTTCTAATATTTTTTCACAAAGTAGAGTTAGGAGAGCTAGTGTCCCTGTTTTTTCTGTTAGAATAAATGACCATTGCTACAATGGTTCATGTGATAGTTATATCATTAAATTTATGCATGATACTGAAAGTTATTATGAGAGAGGAAACATTGTTCTTATGCATCTCAATAATATTAAGTTTCCTCGCTTTATGCTGAAAGTCTTTATGTTGCACTTATTTTGCCTTCCTATGCTAGCAGCCTCTGGTTTCAATAATTTATTTTCTTACAAAATTCCCTTGCATAGGAAGTGGGTTAGAATTAACCATGTGTATTTTTGCTCCTTGATGCTCTCTTTTACTTCAATTCATATTCTTATGTGAGCATCATTGAAATTATCATGCCCATCTTAATGGCTATAAAGAAAGAGCCTTTTGGGAGACAACCCAATATATTTTTGCTTTTTGTTTGTTTTTGTCTATTTGAGTCTTGGAAGTTATTGCTTCTGCAATAACCTCTCCTTATCCTTTTGTTTGGTTTTTGTGTCAAGATCAACCTCTAATGAGAGAGAAGTAAGATTTGGGGAAGTTGCTATCCCGAAACAGATTTTTGTGCTTCACTATAAAAAATCATGAAAAATACTAGAAAGTCGTACTGGTCTGTAATTTTTTGTGTGCATGCCCCAGGTTATTATTTAACTTTCGTTATTTTTGCACTTTTTGATTTGAGCAACATAAGATTTTCGAAAAATTAATCTTTGCCTGCTGGTTTGTTTTGACAGATTTTTGCCACTCTTGCATTTGCCTCTTAAATCGATTTCCTTTTTGAATCCCTTTTGGAATTTTGGAAGGAGTTACTACAGTAGGTTATGTTTTGATGGATTTCAGTTAAAACTGAACTTAAAGGTTTATTATCTTGCATGCACTAATGTTGCTAATGAGAATTGTGTGAATTTTTGTGTGAAAGAAATTTCCAAGTTGTAGGAGAAAATGGTGTAATAAGATGGTGAATGGTCAGAGACTCAAGCAATATGTTTATGAGGATGAAGATATTGATGTTATTCAAGCGGTGACTCCGGATTTTTTTTATTAAAAGACCAAATTCAGAGACCTGCAGAGTCCGTTTTCGAATAGGTAACAATTCTGGTAAGAAAAGGTCCGCGAAAAATCTGTCAATTTATATTTTTGCAGTTTTTATCTAACATGGAAAGCAATGAGTAGAAAGAGGGACTGAAACGGAGCCTGGGTGGCTCACACCACCCCATGGCGTAGGACCACCTGGCCACGCTACCAGGGGGTGTGGCCACCCCGCAGCCCGTCTCCGACCCGTTTTCTCTCGGTACTTTCCTTTTGTTGTTAAACTTCATAATATATAATCCCCTGGATCCCCCGAGGTTTGTATATCGTGTTCTCGTCATGTTTTCGTTTTGATCTATTTCTGACAGGTAGAGTCTCAGTTTTGGAGCCACAATATCTTCCTCTGGATCAGCCAAGGAAGATTCCTCCATGGACATCATCAACCCGTACATGCGTGAGTTTAAGATTCGTCCCAAGGAGTCTGGAGGACAGGATGGAAGCACTGGAGCAAGAAGTCTTTAGGTACAAGAAGAGGGCGGAACGCAAAGTGGATATCATCCATAAGATTAGTTCAGAACTCATCGCCGAGCACCAGAAGGAGACTACTGAGCTTAAGGATGAAATTCTCTCACTCCGTAGAACAACCAACCAACTACAAGCACAACTCTACGACGTGCAAAATCAAAACTGTGAGTATGAGGTCAGGTTTAAACACATAAGTGTTGTTGCTAGTTTTAGGATGTTGGAAACTAGAATGTCTTTTGTTGATGGAGAGCCCTTACCTTGGAAGTCGGACGATGATGAGAGAACACCACCACCACTGAAGGAGTAATTCGTCATCAGGTTTTGGCATCCCCTTGGTTTGTTCCAAGCTTGGGGGAGTGTCGCGGTATCACATATTTTATCTTTTATCTTTTTACCTTTTTAAGTAGAGTCATATCATGAATAGAGAAGTTATCATATAGGATGGTTTACATTGTGAAAGTATCTCCCCTCTCGTTTGTTATCTATGTATCCCTTGGCGTGAGTTGCCGTTATGGAATATTAACGAGTAGTTCTATCATTTACTTTTTGCACATCTTATATTAGTTTGCAATTTCTATTATATGATTGATCTTGTTGTTAGTATTGGTATCACTTTGGGATCATTAAGTAAATTTAGTTGGTTTTGGCCAACCTGGCTCTGGTCAGTAGCAACACTATTTGAGAATTGAATGAAAAAGAGGAAAGTACTCTTAAGAAATATAATTTCATCATCTTTCTTTCTTGATTGGCTCATAAGCTTAGTATTCTCTAGTTAAGATCTTTTGTGCTTCCAAGGAAGATTGCATGTTTGTTTTTATCACTTGTATGTTTGTTTGTTTCCTTCAACTCTTATGCTTGCTACCCAGCCTTGCTAGCCATAAACCTGTACTGAGAGGGAATGCTTCTCGTGCATCCAATCCTTAAACCAAAACATATGCCATTTGTGTCTACCATACCTACCCATTAACATTATTGCTATTCCAAGTAAATTCATGTTTTTATCTACCTTCCGAATTAAACTTGTTATGTGAAAATTAGTGATTAAAGCTCTCACGAACTTGATGGCACACTTTACTTTCTTACACTTAATAAACTTGAACCATTGTGCCCATTGATGACCCACAAGTATAGGGGATCGCAACAGTCTTTGAGGGAAGTAAATCCCAATTTATTGATTCGACACAAGGGGAGCCAAAGAATATTTATAAACCTTAACAACTGAGTTGTCAATTCAGCTGCACCTGGAAACAATCTTGCTCGCAGTAGTTTATCAGTAGCAACAGTTTTGTAATAGCAATAGCAAAGTAATAGCAGTAGTAAAAGTAAAGGATATAGTAACAATTGTAGTAAACAGTAGGATTAAAGCATGGTAGGCATAGGGATGGATGGACGGGCATTGCATGGACAAGACAATTCATATAGCAATCAAGATATAGGGCATTTGCAGATAAATAAGATAAAGCATCAAAGTACTAAATAATCATAGGCATGTGTTCCATATATAGCCATACGTGCTCGTAATGAGAACTTGCACAACATCTTTTGTCCTGCCAGCCCGTTTGCAGCGGGGCCTCAAGGGAACTACTTGCAATTAAGGTGCTCCTTTTAATAGAGCACCGGAGCAAAGCATTAACACTCCACGAACACATGTGATCCTCATATCACAGCCATCCCCTCCGGTTATCCCGATTATTGTCACTACGGGGCCTTTGGTTCTGGACAATAATATGTGTATACAACTTGCAGGTAAGATCATAAACAATACTATCATCATGAATCAATAACATGTTCAGATCTGAAATCATGGCACTCGGGCCCTAGTGACAAGCATTAAGCATAACAAGTTGCAACAAATTTAAAAAGCACTAATAGTAGATACTAGGCACCATGCCCTAACAATCTGATGTAATTACATGAACGATCTCATCCAATCCCTACCATCCCCATAGCCTACAGCGGGGGATTACTCACTCATGGATGGGGGAATCATGGATGGTTGATGGAGAAGCGATGGTGATGATGATGGCGATGATCTCCTCCAATTCCCCGTCCCGGCAGGGTGCCAGAACGGAGTTTCTGGTTCTGAATCGCGGTATCTGGTGGTGGCGGCACAACGGAACTCTATCTAGAAAAATGTCGAACCCCCCGTATGTTTTAGGTCAGAGTGTTTTTATAGGCAAAAGGAGAGGTCGAGGCGGAGTCTAAGGCAGCCACACCACCTCCTGGAGCGGCCTGGCTTGGCTCGTGCAGCCAGGGGTGTGGGCCCCACGTGGCTCCTCTTCGTCCCCTCTTCTGGCTCCGTGAGTCTTTTGGTAAAATAGGAGTTTTGTGATATTTTCCGGGATTTTTCCTGAAAGTTGATTTCCTACACAAAAACGAGACACCAAGGCAATTCTACTGAAAATAGTGTTAGTCTGCATTAGTTGTATCCAAATCACACAAATTAGAGGAGAAACAATAGCAAAAGTGTTCAGGAAAGTAGATATGTTTTGGACGTATCAACTCCCCCTAATCTTAGCTTATTGCTTGTCCTCAAGCAATTCAGTTGAAAACTGAGTGCGATAAAAGAAACTTTCACGAACACATTTGCTTCATAAGATGTATATATTCTCAGCATATGATCAAATACTTAAGCAATTCACAATAAAGAGTATACAAATAAGTTTACCTAGTGTTCATGCAAGCTATGAAGAGATTTCAACTCATTAATAATAAGCAACATGGTATATAAGCATATGCAGGATTGTAGTGCTCATAAGAAGATATGATAAAGTGGTGTCTCGCTTGCCTTTCTTTGGAGCAAAACATAAATGCCAAGACACCTCTGAAGTTTAAGTGAAGACTAGAAATAAACTTATCAAAGATACAAGTGTTAAAGTTATGTCATAATTAAGTATGTTTTGGAACAAGCACATTACACTAAGAATGACAGCTATGTTCTCTAGAAGGTGCTCAAAGAATAAATGGTGACTCAACATAAAAGTGAAAGAAAAAGATTTAAAAGTTTGAAAGGCTTCCAAATGGTGAAAGTATGGTACTCATTAGCTTTGAGCTCCCATTGCCCCTATCATAAGCATCTTTAGGTGATTAAGGTTAAAGTGATCAAATATGAGGATATGCTTGAGAAGTTATAAGCTAAAAATCTCATGCCCCTTACTTACGAGTACCGTTCCTCATGCTACTCAAGTTTAGTCACAGGTAAGTTCTTGTCATTGTAAGTACATGTGTATCATAGAGAACCGCCAACGGGATACCCCTTGCCCGATGATATGGAAGAATCCCCATATCAAAATGACAAGGCAAGCACACAATGAACATCTCAGCATCCTTTTATTACCTATTTGCATAGGTATCTCTTTTTTTCTTTTCTTTATCTTTTTTCTTTCCTATTTGGCTAGGGGTTTTATATATATAAGGGATGCTTCATAGATTGCTCTCTATGGTTACGCTGCAGGTTTCCACCATGATTAGGAATGGCTTAGACCAGCCACCCATGCGTTTCTCTAACACATATACGAACTCCATGAGCCTTACAAGCTCCCCTTTCATTTCACACCACCAGGATCCATAAGCAAAAGAACATGATATCAACTAAATAAAGTGCAATGTTGAAAGCGTTCCCCATGACAACATGGTTCTGCTAATTCACAACTTACAAAGTGCAAGCATATACGCAACATAGATGGGCACAATGGTTCAAGTTTATTTAAGTGCAAGAAAGTAAAGTGTGCCATTAAGTTCGTGAGAGCTTTACTAACTAATTTTCACATAACAAGCAAACATTTTTATTGGAAGAAAACAGAGCATAATAAATATGCAAGGAATAGCAATAATGCTAGTAGGTAGATATGGTGGACTCTTTTTAACAACTTTGGTTTTAGGGAGTTGGATGCACGAGTAAAATACTCAGCACAAGTGAAGGCTAGCAATAGAAAGGGAGCGACAATCGAGAGAGCAGTAAATGTCATAATCATGCTTGCAACAAAACAAAATTAATAGTGGCATAAAAGTGACACAAGAACTCCGAGGCAGAATAAATCATCAAGGATTAACTGACTTTTTGTTTAGTCATATGCATGCGTGAGTATGTGCCAAGTCGATTCAAATAAAACATTCATAGGAGGACACCACAATGTCATACCAAGTTATGAATAGAACAATGCAAGCAAACAGTTATATGACATGTTACGAACTAATAATGGATTGGAACTGATCATAAGCAGGCAAGGACCACTAAGTATCGATTAAATAACATACACCTTACATAAATAGACTGAGCATGCTCACGATGATGAGTATATGTATAAATGAAAACAAATAGAGTTCATACCAACCTCTTACCACACCTCGGGTTGTCACAAATCATTATTGCCATTCACTTGTGTGACTTGAATAATAAGATAAATCCAATCTCCAAGGAGTCATTGAGGACCACTGAACCCTGCAACAAACTTTACAAAACTAGAGAAGAACAACAAATATTTTTGGGTTTTTGATTTTTAAGGGCAAGAAACCAAAAAGGAAGAACAAGCAAAGCGAAATCTTTTTGGGTTTTTTGAATAATCAAAGCAAAGCTAAAAGAAAGAAGCAAACCAAGGCAAAAAGATAAAGAAGCAAGCAAAGAGAAATAACGAAAATATTTTTGGTCTATTTTGGAAAGCAGAAATAAAGCAAGAACAAAGACTAAAAAGAAAACGAAACATGGATATACAAAGTACCGACTGAACATGGTATGTAGATGAGTGTGATGTCGGTATAACTCCCCCAAGCTTAGGCTTTTGGCCTAAGTGGGTATCAAGCCCAGCGCGGGTAGGAATTCTAGGCTGACAGGTCATCATAAGAATGATCATAGTTAGGACCTTGTAAAGAAGAAGAAGCTCCCCAATCATAGGCAGGCTGCTGGTACGAAGACTCTCCCTCATTCGAGGGCTGGAACGAATCATCTGTAACCTCCCTTACAGTATCCTGCTCTTGCTGGGAGAGCTCCCCCAGATATGTATCAAGCTCTTCCTTAGTGAGTGACCATCCTACCCTGGTATCAAGGTTAAACAAAACAGGCGCAGGCAAAAGAACAACATGCTCGGCCTTACCCCTTCTCCAATCGGCCTTGAGAAAGGTTATTTCATAAGATAAATCACTCAAATTATCCCAAGAAGAAACGAATTTATGTTGTATCATGGAATTAAGGTCAAGCCTCTCCATGGGAAACTGTAGGTCTAAATGATGAGGCGCTACACCATGCAAAGCTAATAAACGAGAAGCGATGACGCCTCCACAAATTCCACCTTTCTCGCGGTTAGCAGCAAGACGGAAAGCTATCAAGGCACCCAAATTATAAGTCCTATCTCATTTTAAGGCAACTGAGATGAAGGCTAGATCATATGAGGATAATTTACTAGCAGTTTGCCTAGCGAGAACGCACTTGGCAATAAAGTAGGCAAAGTATCGAATAGACGGGAGATGAATATTACGAATTTTACCACTCTCCTTTGAGAAGCTGCTCCCTTGGCAAATCTCTGCGTACAAGTCCATGAGTGGTGTAGGTCGCTCTCTAATCCTTTCACACGAGCCCCATTGTGGTACTTTAATAGCTACACAAAAATCATCAAAAGGGAGATCGACATCTATATTGTAAATTTTGTAATGAACCATGGGGTTAGGAAAGGAGCAACTAAATCGAAAGTCCTGCACCACAAACATAGTTATTTTCACATATTGGTAAGGTTCATCTCCCACAAAATGCTCCAATCCTACATTAGCAATTAAAGTATGGAAATCCTGAGAAATCCCTGCAACCCTCATGAATTCGGGGCATGGATAGATAGAAGGAAAACTTCGTCCTCATGGTGAACCTTCATAACCGCAGGCACCCTTAATTCATGTTGGTTGAGTTGGGTTTCATTCATCTCCTTTTCTGAAATTTTAGACAACCATCATACAAGTGATTGCAAAGTGATTACATAATGGAAGGAACTACTTATAGGGACTTGTAAGAGGCTTAAACATGCATCAAAACAATTTCTCTAAGCATTGAACAATCTTACAAGCTCACATAACCTGTCACCTATAGTAGCAAAATACTCAAGATATAATCCACTAAACACAAATCTACTTGGACAAGCGGAGGAGTCACATACCGGAGAACAAATGCTCCAAATTTCAGCAGCAAAGATGGGCTTAGCAAGGAGATCGAAAAATCGCGAGCAAGAACAATAGGTACGCGAGTTTGAGCAATGAACTGGTGTTTTCTCAGGAGAGAGAAAGGAGTGGAAGGAGGGAGAATAAGTGGAGGGCCAGGGGTGGCCCACACCATGGTGTGGCCGCGCCACCAGGTGGTGTGCCTGCCTAGTGCCCCCCTGGGTCACTCTAGGTACTTCTCTGCCCCTCTTTTGTCATAAAAATTTAATATGAATTTTCTAGAATTTTTCAAGACACTTTATTTTTTAGCAATTTTTAGGTATTGATGAATGATTTTCTGACAAAAAGATAATATTGGAATTATGCAATAACAAAACAAAACTAAAACTTTAGAAGTTCTAAGACACTCTAATATGCAAGCAACTAGCAATAGAAAAGTAAACTAAGTGAAAGCAAAAATTGAAATGGATAAAATAAAAGTAAGCAAGGATAATCATGGTGAAAACATTGTTTTGTTCATTAAAATCCCTTTGTTAACAAGGTTGATCAGGTCTTGTTACCAAAACAATTTTATATGAAACAAAACTTTGTATTCCACTAAATGATTATGTTACCTCAACCTTGATAGCATTGGTCCCAATCATAATAGTTTCATATTTTTCTCGGGGTATGGGACAATATATTTCTCCAACTTGGATGCCCTCAATATTTTCAATTGAATTTAAGCCATAATTCCTATCAATCTTCTTGGGGAAATAGACAGTATGCTCCTTGTCATTAACATTAAAGTTACCTTTCCTTGATTGCAATTAATAACAGCCCCTACAGTATTAAGAAAAGGTCTCCCAAGAATAATAGAAATATTATCATCTTCATGCATTTCAAGCACAACAAAGTCAGTTAATATCAAGCAATTATGAGCCACTTGAACAGGAACATCCTCACATATACCAACAGGAATAGTAGTAGATTTATCAGCCATTTGCAGAGATATATCAGTTTGTATTAATTTTTCCAATTGAAGTCTTTTTTATAGAGAAAAAGGCATAACACTAACACCTGCCCCCAAATCACACAAAGCAGTTCTAACATAGCTATTTTTAATAGAACATGGAATAGTTGGAATCCCTAGGTCTCCAAGTTTCTTTGGAACCTTACCATTAAAGGAATAATTAGCAAGTAAAGTAGAAATTTCCTCATTAGGGATCTTCCTTTTATTAGAGACAATATCCTTCATATACTTTGAATAAGGAGGTAATTTAATAGCATCAGTTAAAGGAATTTGCAAAAATAAAGGTTTCATCCACTCACAAAACTTATTATAGTGTTCGTCTCCTTTTGACTTGTGTTTCTTATCAGGAAAAGGCATTGGTTTTGAACCCAGGGTTCTCTTTCACTACCATGTTTATTAGCAACAAAATCTTCCTTAGTGTACTTAACACTCTTAGTGTTCCTTTCAGGTTCTTTTTCAATTTCTTCTTTATCAGGAGCATCATTTTTCTCATTACCACTCTCAGTTTCAGCATTAGAGACAGATATACTATTAGGATCTTTAGAAGGTTCAGAAGATTCAACAACTATTTTATGTTTCTTTTTCTTTCTCTTAAAAGAAGTACCTCTATTTTCAGTTTGTTGAGAATCTTGCTCAATTCTTTTAGGATGCCCTCAGGATATATGGGATCCTGGGTGGCAGCACCATTTCTAGTTCTAATTTCATAAGCATGTTTTTCTTTAGAAGCATTTAACTAGCAAATCTTTTTGTACTTTAATAAGCTGATCAATTTGAGTTTGGACCATTTGGAAATGTTTAACAAGCATTTTAACATCATTAGAGGTTCTTTCCACAATATCCCTTAACTCAATAATGGCTCTCGAGTTTTCCATCAAATGATTCTGCACTCTTTTATTAAAATTATCTTGCTTAACAATAAAAATATCAAATTCTTCTAAGCATTGATCAAGAGGTTTAGAATAAGTAATATCACCTTCATCAAAATGTTGGAGAGAGTGTACCTCAATAGTGGATGAGTGGGAGATTGGCTTACATAATTCTTCTATAGGAGGTAAATTCTTCACGTCTTCAGCTTTAATACCCTTCTCCTTAAGACATTTCTTAGCTTCCTTCATCACTTCATCATTTAGTTTAATAACTCCCCTCTTATTTGGTGTTGGTGTTGTCTCATGCACAGTTAACTCAGGTGTAGTTGGCTCAGGTGAAGTCCAGTCATCATAATTCTTGCTTATTTTAGCCATTAATTCCTCAGCTTCTTTGGGAGTTCTCTTTCTAAAAACACAATCAGCACAACTATCTAGGTATGTCATAGATTCTTCAGTTAGTCCATTATAATATATACCAAGAAGCTCATTTTTAGGTAATGGACATCCAGGTTGTGCATGAATCAAAGCACAAAACCTTGCCCATGATTTAGGCAATATCTCCTTTTCTCCCTGTTTAAAATCAAAAAGTTCTTGCAAAATGGCATGTCTAGCACTAGGAGGGAAATATTTCTGAAGGAAAGTACTAATCAAGAAATCAGGGCTATCAATAGATCCAGGAGGTAAATTATTAAACCAAGCCTTAGCACAGTAGAAGCAGCATCATAAGTATCAGAAGTTTCAGATTCAGTAGAAGTAGCAGTATGTGTAGCATGTGTCTATGGTGGTGGTGTAAGGAGCTTACTCATTACAGATGGTGAATCAAGAGCAACATAGGTGTTCAGAACCGTACCTCTCCTTGTAGTGGATGATAATATAGGAACTTTTCCATCACGAGACTTACCCATGATGAATGGATAGCAGTGAACAATAGTGATTCCAAGTGAACTTGATAAATAGAGCTATGCTCCCCGGCAACAGCGCTAGAAAATAGTCTTGATGACCCACAAGTATAGGGGATCACAACAGTCTTCGAGGGAAGTAAAACCCAATTTATTGATTTGACACAAGGGGAGCCAAAGAATATTTATAAGCCTTAACAACTGAGTTGTCAATTCAGCTGCACCTGAAAACAATCTTGCTCGCAGTAGTTTATCATTAGCAACAGTTTTGTAATAGCAATAGCAAAGTAATAGCAGTAGTAAAAGTAAAGGATATAGTAACAATTGTAGTAAACAGTAGGATTAAAGCATGGTAGGCATAGGGATGGATAGACGGGCATTGCATGGACAAGACAATTCATATAGCAATCAAGATATAGGGCATTTGCAGATAAATAAGATAAAGCATCAAAGTACTAAATAATCATAGGCATGTGTTCCATATATAGCCATACGTGCTCGTAATGAGAACTTGCACAACATCTTTTGTCCTGCCAGCCCGTTTGCAGCGGGGCCTCAAGGGAACTACTTGCAATTAAGGTGCTCCTTTTAATAGAGCACCAGCGCAAAGCATTAACACTCCACGAACACACGTGATCCTCATATCACAGCCATGCCCTCCGGTTATCCCGATTATTGTCACTACGGGGCCTTTGGTTCTGGACAATAATATGTGTATACAACTTGCAGGTAAGATCATAAACAATACTATCATCATGAATCAATAACATGTTCAGATCTGAAATCATGGCACTCGGGCCCTAGTGACAAGCATTAAGCATAACAAGTTGCAACAAAGTTAAAAAGCACTAATAGTAGATACTAGGCACCATGCCCTAACAATCTGATGCAATTACATGAACGATCTCATCCAATCCCTACCATCCCCATAGCCTACAGCGGGGGATTACTCACTCATGGATGGGGGAATCATGGATGGTTGATGGAGAAGCGATGGTGATGATGATGGCGATGATCTCCTCCAATTCCCCGTCTCGGCAGGGTGCCAGAACGGAGTTTCTGGTTCCGAACCGCGGTATCTGGTGGTGGCGGCGCAGCGGAACTCTATCTGGAAAAACGTCGAACCCCTCGTCTGTTTTAGGTCAGACGGTTTTTATAGGCAAAATTAGAGGTCGAGGCGGAGTATGAGGCGGCCACACCACCTCCTGGCGTGGCCTGGCCTGGCCCGCGCGACCAGGGGGTGTGGGCCCCACGTGGCTCCTCTTCGTCTCCTTTTCTGTCTCTGTGAGTCTTCTATTAAAATAGGAGTTGTTAGATACATAATTTGGCTATTAGAAATATATGTGCCAAATTACTTTGATTGTTGGTTGAGCTAATGAGTTAATATATATTGTTTAAGAATTACTGTCGCAAGATTGGGAACGCCAATATGTTATGCGCGACAGAATATGTGCTGAAGGATAATTGTGAGGGGAGAAGATTTTTTATGACCAGAAGCTGCTTAGGACAAGTGCTGATTTATACCAAGGATGCGTCGTCAAATTAAAAGCTACCAGGACATCTACACTATGGAGTGTTATACTATAATATAAGGTTTGCATGTGATATCAGGTCACGTAAGAAGGTACCTAGATTTTTAGTTGTTTCGGTGTTTCAAGGAAGAGCCGAAATCTAACCGGTACTAGTAGAGTTAAGCTGTGTATTAACTGCTGGCCGAATAAGCTACGTACATGTTTTGGAATATTTGACTCGTGCAAGCAAAGGACTATGTCCAACTTGATTTGCCAAAGACCGGGCATACCACGTATATATATATATACGGGTATACGGCCGATTGAAAGGACAACAATTGATCTATTATCAAAACACATCTATTTTTCACGTACTGTTTATTCCTTCTTTGTTGCTCTCCTGCTGAGCCCTAGCCTCCTAGGGTTTGGTCGGATTTTTGCCGTTTTGTCCTGAAAAACGGTTGGATCTTCTCCACGAAAGCGAGGAATTCTTTGTTGATTTGCTCGAAAATCATCCGTTCGTCGTCACGAAAGCACGACGATTATTCTGGTGTTGCGCGGCAGATTTTCACGGCAACACAATTGGCGACTCCGCTGGGAACGAAGAACAAAAGAGACACGATGGATTTCGATCCAAAGAACTTATGCGACCTCAACCAGGACAACATCATTCCCGTCACGCTTAACGATCTGTCCGAGGATGAGCGCCACGAGTTTGAGCGGGAACTTGAAGCGGATAAGGCCGAGAAGCTGAAGCGATACTACAAGACGAGGAACGGCGCTGTCAAAAAGGTAACGGCGCCGAGCCCTTCTCCTGCACTCGGCTCAAAGGTAATTAATTCAACCGAAGATATTGCTCATCTAATTGATGCATCCGTAGCTAGCAAGTACGGTTCTGACATGGCAGATGTGTCGCGTACCGTTACTGAATTAGCTAGTAAATTTGGCGAGTTTAAGGAACGGTTCAGTAAAGAAATCGAAAATAGTTTATCTCGCCAGGTTCGCTCGTTAGTGCTGCAAATCAATGATGAACATCGCGACAAACGGCCGATGTTTCCGGAAAATAATGAATTCGTCAATTTACCTGGTCATACGTGTATACCCGGTGCATCGGTTAATGTAGCACAACCTCTCGTTAATTTCAACAACAATCAAACTGGCCGAAATTATGCTAGCAGTTCAGCCCATAATTTTGTACCTAGTGTTGCTCCTGCCATAGTTTCTACTTCGGTTCCACAAGCTTACAACAGCAATAACCGAAACGTGGGTTTTAACTCTAATTTGCAGCAGCCTAGTTATCAAACGGTAGCATATAATACACCACCTTTGCCACGGGTTGGTACCGGGGTTTCTTACGGGCCGATACCGGATTCATATTTTAACGCATCTCCGCAACAAACCACATATGCTCAAACTGCTTTGCCTGAGATGCCATCACATACTGTTTTTCCATCTGTTCCACAAAATAGTTCTCCACAACCTACCGATAGTTTTAAAGATCAACTTGCTAACATACTTTTGGTCTAGAACCTAAGGGTAGAGCACGTGCGTATCAGAAGCCATACCCTGATTATTTTGACTTGACGCCATATCCTCGTGGTTTTAGAATTCCAGATTTTGTTAAATTTACGGGAGAGGATGGTAGATCAACTTTTGAACACATAGGACAATTTTTAGCACAATGCAGTGATGTCGGCACATCTGATGTTTATAGGGTAAAATTGTTTCCTTTGTCTTTGTTCGGCACTGCATTTACTTGGTTTACATCGCTTGCTCCCAATTCTATTTCGGCATGGGCACCATTGGAGCAAAAATTTCATGAGTATTTTTATAGTGGAGAAACTGAACTTCGACTTTCAGATTTAACTATGGTTAGACAAAAGTATAATGAAAGTGTTCATGAGTATATCAGGAGGTTTAGAGACGTGAAAAACCGTTGTTTCAGCCTTAACATAGCCGAAAAGGATTTAGCTGATCTTGCTTTTTTGGGTTTGCTTAATCATATTAAGGATAAGTTAGAAGGTCAAGAATTTTCAGATGTTAATCAAGTTTTGCAAAAGGCTTTGGCGCAAGAGAACCGGGCGAAAGATGTTAAACAATATAGCCGGTTTAAAGATAATAAAAAGAAAGAGAAAGAAAACCGCACGGTTAATGCTATAGGTTGTGATGACGATTCGGCTAGTGAAGATGATATTGATATATGTGTAGCTGAATGGGTCCAATCATCTAAGTCAAAAGCTTTTGCATGTCCTGCTTTGAAACCTACACCTGCTAGAAGAGAGGAAATTAAATACACTTTTGATGTTAGCAAGTGTGATAGAATATTTGATATGTTACTGCAAGGAAAATTAATTAGATTAAGAGAAGGTCATGTAATTTTGAGTCCAGAAGAATTGGGGAGACGAGCATATTGTAAGTGGCATCATTCTTTTTCTCATGCTACTAATGATTGTATTGTGTTTCGTTGACAGGTGCAATCGTCCATTGGTGACGGACGATTGACATTTACAGAAGGTTCTAAGATGAAGCTTGATAGTGACCCGTTTCCTATCAATGTAATCGAAGTTGAGACAAAGAAAATTCTTATTCGGTCGGATCAGGCCGAGTCCGCGAGAGAGAAAAATCTTGTTGATGATAATGCTCCTTCGAGGATGATCAAGCCAAAAAATCCAGAAGTGGGAGTGTGAAAAGTCAATGGAAGGAAGAAACTAGCTCCGAGACCAAAACCGACTGTTAGTATGTTGCTAGAAAAATACACATCACGCAAGGCCGATAATGTGTTTAGTCGGCTTGGAGGTAATAAGCGTCCGAGGTCTCCTTCTGGTTCTAGAGGGCCTGAGCGTTGGCATGGAAATCAGTATAATCAATAACCCTATTTTCCAGTGGCACTGACGTATTGGGGTTGTTCACCCCCTATGTATCCTCAGTTTCCTCCATGGGGCTTCAATCCGTGGATGCCATATCCTACAGGGCCAGCAGGTTATTTTCAGCCGGGATGGGTTCCGCCGAGGCCTATGTTCAGTGGAGATATACATGAGAAAAGGGCTCGGTTTAATCAGACTATTAGACCAAGTGATGCAATTGTTGTGCCAAGGAAACAATCGCCGAGACGTAGTGCAGGTGGCAGAAATAATAACAATGTTTTGGGTGCCGAAGCATGCTGAACCTAATCTGGTTAAAAATCCGGAGGATTTAGATACTGCTCATGATTCGAAACTTTTGGTACACCAGTCAGCTGAAGGTGTACAGCTACGACAAACTGGATCTATTCAAATTGAGAAGAAGACTTTTTGTGAGCTTAACATGCAGAAAGGTGGAGATGGATCAGTCGTTGTGTCTCCTAGTACCGGTAAGAAAATAGAATCGAATGGCATGCACACCGTTTCAGCTATGAGAGACATTAATTCAAGAACGCCTAGAGGTTTATCTCCGATGGATTTAAAGTATAGCACTGGCACGTCTGCACAATACAGGGACTCAGGTACTGGTGATAATCAGAAATTTATCGGTAGTGACATGATGGGTCAGCAGAAAATGTCTTCGGCCAAGAACAGGTTATTTGCGCAAAAAATGATGGCGCGTCCGTATAGGCCGGGGAATACAGTGGGAAGCATGTTTAGGTCAGTCGCGCCGGGAACCAAGCCAGGACCTCAGTGGTGTTCAAGGGGTCTCACACATACACAGAAACGACGCATCCAGCGGCTACGACGTCAGAAATCAGAGAGGAGATAGCTGACAAGAGGCGCGATGAATGGTTTAATCGAGCTAGACCAATGGCTGTGCCTACGAAAACTTGAAAAGAGAAACGCATCGCTGCCGAGGAAAATAAAGATTCTCATGACGCGCCTACTGATGATAATTCAGAGAGTAAAGACGAGGTGACTACTGATATGGACGTTAATATGGTGTTCGCCTTGCCCGCTGATTTTCGTGCGCCTGAAGTTGAAGTTGCAGAGCTTGCTCTTGGTCCAAAAAATGCGATGTTTGAGAAACCGGAGAAGCACGGACAACACCTAAAACCATTGTTCATCCGAGGCCACATTGATGGTAAGCCGATTGGTCGCATGCTTGTTGATGGCGGTGTCGATGTTAATATTATGCCTTTTTGGGTCTTTTCTAAACTGAACCGAAAAGAGAGCGAGCTAATGAAGACCAACATGGGACTTAGCGGATTCTTGGGAGAATTATCTGAAGCTAAGGGTGTTATTTCTATGGATCTCACAGTCGGAAGCAAAACATTGCCGACTGCGTTTTTTGTTGTTGATGTCGAAGGCCACTACAATATCCTTTTGGGGCGCGACTGGATTCATACGAATTGTTGCATCCCTTCTACTCTACACCAATGCTTAATTCAGTGGGTTGATGATGATGTGGAGGTGATTGAGGCGGATAATTATACTTGCATTGTTTTGACAGAGGCGCCGGTTGATTGGCAACATGATGAGATGCGATGTTTGACCGGTAGGGATTTATCGGACTATGATTATATTAATATCGGTAGAGATGGTTTTGTACCCATAAACGCACAGACGGCTAGTATAGCTCGGCTTAACAATTTATCTATATAAATGATGAGTAAATATGATAATATTAAGTGGCTGCAAAAGCGCACCGAGGAGTATCGTTCTGGAAAGAACGATATGCATGAGACAATTAAAGATTTTGGTGATATGGAGAAGTTCGGACAGGGATTTTCATCGGCTGACCCACTTGAAGAGGTAGATATTGGTGATGGAAGCATTCCAAGACCTACAGTTATCAACGCTAATATGGAAGCCGATCATAAAAGCACCTTATGTGCATTACTTAAAGAATTTGTTGATTGCTTTGCTTGGAGTTATAGCGAGATGCCCGGTTTGAGTAGAGAATTAGTTGAACACAGACTACCTATTAAATCTGGTTTTAGGCCGCATAAACAACCCCGTAGAAGTTTTAATTCTAATTTATATGACCGCATCAAAGAAGAAATTGATCGGTTGATGAAAGCTGGGTTTATTCAGCCGTGTAGATATGCGGAGTGGGTTTTTAATATTGTGTCCGTTGAAAATAAAAATACTAATAATATTAGGGTCTGCGTTGATTTTAGAGATTTGAATAAAGCCACTCCTAAAGATGAATATCCTATGCCTATAGCCGACATGCTTATTAATGATGCTTCAGGACACAAAGTAATTAGTTTTTTAGATGGTAATGTTGGTTATAACCAGATATTTATGGCCGAACAAGATATGTCCAAGACTGCTTTTCGTTGCCCAGGTTTTGTTGGTTTATTCGAGTGGGTCGTTATGACGTTTGGTTTGAAAAATGTCGGCGCTACATACCAACGCGCTATGAATTTGATATTTTATGATCTATTAGGCATAGTATTAGAAGTGTATATTGATGATATAGTTGTTAAATCGGATGAGTTTGATAATCATTTAGCCGATTTGCGTTTAGCTTTTGAAAGAATGCACTGGTATGGTTTGAAAATGAATCCACTCAAATGTGCTTTTGGTGTGTCGGATGGAAAGTTTTTAAACTTTATTATTCATGAACGAGGCATAGAGATTGATCCTACAAAAATAGAGTTGATTAGAAAGTTGGAGAAGCCTAAATGTAAAAGGGATGTGCAAAAGTTGTTGGAAAAAATTAATTACTTGAGACGATTCATATCTAACCTTGCAGGAAAAATTGAATCGTTTGTTCCCTTACTTTGGCTAAAGCATGAAGCCAAATTTACTTGGGGGGCAGAACAGCGGGATGCTTTTAATGACATAAAAAGATACTTATTAAGTCCTCCGGTATTGCGAGCGCCCAAGTCTGGTGTGTCGTTCAGGTTATATATTGCTGCACAAGATACAGTGATCGGCACGGTATTGGTGCAAGAAGACGACGAAAAGGAGTACATTATTGCATATATAAGTCGTCGTTTGCTCGACTCCGAGACTTGGTACGTGTTTATTGAAAAGTTATGCTTGTCTTTATATTATGCATGTACTAAGTTTCGGCCTTATCTACTTTCTAGTACATGTGTAGTAGCTTGTCAAGCCGACGTAATTAAGTATATGTTGCAACGACCGATTCTTAGTGGTAGGATTGGAAAGTGGGCTTATGCACTAATAGAATATGATTTAGTATATGAATCGCTGCGTACTATGAGAGGTCAAGTCATCGCCGATTTTATTGTTGATCATAGAGTTAAGGATGAGGAAGATATTGATTATGTTAGAGATTTATTTTGATGGATCGGTTTGTAGAGATGGACAAGGTGTCGGTAATGTTTAATTTCACCTAATAATATTGTCTATGAAACATCGGTCCATCTAGAATATGATTGTACTAATAACCAAACTGAATATGAGGCTTTGTTGTTTGGTTTACAAAGTCTAGTGGATATGGGTGTAAAAGATATAGATGCTTTTGGGGATTCGCTTCTAGTGGTACAACAAGTTAAAGGCGAATTTCAGTGTCTAGACGGATTATTAAACAGCTACTTGGACCGGTGCTTGGACATAATTAAGACTCCAAATACGTTCACTATTAATCATATACTTAGGGAAGAAAATTCAAAGGCTAATTTCTTGACACAACAAGCATCCGATTATAACGTTAGCAAAGGACAATTTTTCATATTGGAAAAACCGATGCTAGCTCTTGTATATGGTAAATCCAGTAAGTTCGACGTGAGTCTAGTACATGGCGCACCTGGGTTTGGTTCAAATCAGAAATTAATAAAGCATGATTCGGTAATCGAGACAGATATAATCGAGTTATCAAGTAATTCGGAACATCAAGATTGGAGAGTTCCGTTAGTAAATTATTTAAAGGTTCCAAGTAACACAAAGGATAGAAAAATTCGGCGACAAGCTTTAAAATATACGTTGTTGAACGACGAATTATATCGCCGAACTATAGATGGATTACTTTTAAAATTCTTAGATCCTGATTAGTCTAAAATAGTTATGGGTGAGGTGCATAAAGGTATATGTGGGACACATCAGTCGGCTCATAAAATGCGATGGTTATTAAAAAGAGCGGGTTTTTATTGGCCGACTTTGTTAGAAGATTGTTTTCGCTGCTATAGAGGTGTGAAGCGTGTCAGAAATTCGGAAATATACAATTAGCACCCGCGGCTATGTTGAATCCTATAATTAAGCCGTGGCCATTTAGAGGATGGGGCTTAGATTTTATTGGTGAGATACATCCTTCTTCTTCTAAAAGGCATCTCTTCGTCTTAGTAGCTACGGATTATTTTACCAAATGGACTGAAGCGGTTCCTTTAAGAAATATGACTCATATAGAGGTGATTAGTTTTGTCTTAGAGCATATTATTCACAGATTTGGTATTCCTCAAACTCTGGCTACTGATCAAGGTTCTTCTTTTATGTCGCATCAATTCCATGAGTTTGCCGAATCTTTTAGAATTAAGCTATTGAATTCGTCGCCTTATTATGCTCAAACTAATGGACAGATCGAATCTAGCAATAAGACTCTTATTAGGCTTATAAAAAATAAAATTGAGGAGCATCCAAAAAGATGGCATGAGATGCTTTCGTAAGCTTTATGGGCTCATCGGATATCTAAGCATGGTGCGACTCAAGTGACACCGTATGAGTTAGTATATGGGCAAGAGGCAGTGTTGCCTGTAGAGATTAATTTACAAGCTCTTAGAGTGGCCAGACAAAATGATTTGTCGGCTGTAGATTATAATGATTTGATGATGGATAGAATAGACGATGTTCCAGAAGTAAGATTAAGAGCCTTGCGGAAGATTGAAAAAGAAAAATTAAGAGTAGTTAAGGCTTATAATAAAAGGGTAAAGGAAAAATCGTTTCAGATAGGGGACTTGGTGTGGAAAACGATTTTACCTATTGGGACTAGAGATAAAAAATTCGGCAAATGGTCGCCGAGTTAGGAAGGACCATATACTATTGTAGATATTGTTCCTGAAAATTCATATTTTGTGCAATCTTTGTAGGGAGCGAAGTTGTCGAAATCCCTCAATGAAAAATACTTGAAAAAATATTATCCTAGTATGTGGCAGGTGGCTTAATGATGCCATAGCCGATACATTATTCGGAGTATCGGCCTAAGAAGATTTTAGCCGATATGTTACTTGAAATATCGCCCTAAGATAATTTGGCCGATGCATTCTTTGGACATCGTCCTAAGCAATTGTATGGCCGGTGAGATAACCAACATCGTCCCGAGATACTACTATAGTATTTTTGATAAATATAATTTACCAAAAACAGGAAGGCATGTGTTAGATACATAATTTGGCTATTAGAAATATATGTGCCAAATTACTTTGATTGTTGGTTGAGCTAATGAGTTAATATATATTGTTTAAGAATTACTGTCGCAAGATTGGGAACGCCAATATGTTATGCGCGGCAGAATATGTGCTGAAGGATAATTGTGAGGGAAGAAGATTTTTTATGACCAGAAGCTGCTTAGGACAAGTGTTGATTTATATCAAGGATGCGTCGTCAAATTAAAAGCTACCAGGACATCTAGACTATGGAGTGTCATACTATAATATGAGGTTTGCATGTGATATCAGGTCACGTAAGAAGGTACCTAGATTTTTAGTTGTTTCGGTGTTTCAAGGAAGAGCCGAAATCTAACCGGTACTAGTAGAGTTAAGCTGAAATACTGTGCCGTGTATTAACTGCTGGCCGAATAAGCTACGTACATGTTTTGGAATATTTGACTCGTGCAAGCAAAGGACTATGTCCAACTTGATTTGCCAAAGACCGGGCATACCACGTATGTATATATATATATATATATATATACGGGTATACGGCCGATTGAAAGGACAACAATCGATCTATTATCAAAACACATCTATTTTTCACGTACTGTTTATTCCTTCTCTGTTGCTCTCCTGCTGAGCCCTAGCCTCCTAGGGTTTGGTCAGATCTTTGCCATTTTGTCTTGAAAAACAGTCGGATCTCCTCCACGAAAGCGAGGAATTCTTTATTGATTTGCTCAAAAATCATCCGTTCATCGTCACGAAAGCACGACGGTTATTCTGGAGTTGCGCGGCAGATTTTCGCGGCAACAGGAGTTTTGCGATATTTTTCGGGATTTTTTCTGAAAGTTGATTTCCTGCACAAAAATGAGGCACCAAGGCAATTCTGCTGAAAACAGTGTTAGTCCGCATTAGTTATATCTAAATCACACAAATTAGAGGAGAAACAATAGTAAAAGTGTTCGGGAAAGTAGATACGTTTTAGACGTATCACCCATCTATATTGCGTATATGCTTGGGTTTTATAATTTGTAAATTAGCAAAACCATGTTACTATGGGAAACTCTTTTAACATTGCACTTTATTTAGTTGATATCATGTTCTTTTGCTTATAGATCCTGATGGTGTGAAATGAAAGGGGAGCTTGTAAGGCTCATGGAGTTCATATATGTGTTAGAGAAACGCATGGGCGGCTAGTCTAAGCCATGCCTAATCATGGTGGAAACACGCATCATAAGCATAGCGAGCAATCTGTGAAGCATCCTTAATAAAAAATCTATGCAAATAGAAAATAAAAAAAGCCTATGAAAATAGGAAATAAAAGGATCACTGAGATGCTTATTGTCTGCTTCCCTTGTCATTTTGATATGGGAAAGCTTCTGTATCATCGGGCAAGGGGTACCCCATTGGCGGTTCTCTATAATACACATGTACTTACAATGACAAGAACGTACTTGTGACTAAAGTTCGGTACCATGAGGAACGGTACTCATAAGCAAGGGGCATAAGATTTTCAGCTTATAACTTGTCAAGCATATCCTCATATTTGTTCACTTTAATCTTAATCACCTAAAGATGCTTATGATAGGGGTAATGAGATCTGAAAGCTAATAAGTACCATAACTTTTGGAAGCTCTTTATGAAACTTGAAATCTCTGCTTCCCTCTGCGAAGGGCTTATCTTTTACTTTTAATTGAGTTAGTAAACCTATTCCTTTCTATCTCAAGCAAGTATTTGAGTTGATATGTTTCATTCATATGATGATTTATTCAATCATGTTTCTTATGTTCCTTGTTTTGCATACTGCTCTTATCTTAGTGAATATTACTTTAAAAGCTATCATTGAAAACCCCATTATGTTTGAGCTCCTGCAAATTGTTAACCGTTCTTTGACCAAGAACAAAGTTTTCCATTACCAATTATGATATACTTTGTGTATCTTTATTGTGTTTTCTTTACCTATTACAAGTTAAGTTATATAATAGTGAGTTGTCTTCTATTATGATTTGTGTATTGATGAATGTGATGCTTCTTGTCCGTATTGTTTTATCGATACTTCACTTCATAAACCCGAGGTCATGTTTATTGAGCTCAATTTTCCCTTAGGGACAAGTAAATGCTAAGCTTGGGGGAGTTGATATGTCCATTTTGCATCACTATTCTATATCATGACTCGCCTCGTGACGATGCGCGCGCGTGCCACGGGTTGCGGGAATGCCTCGAGTTGAGAGATTCTCTTTCTTTTTGCCACGCATGAATGGATAATAATTTGAACAGTCTGCGTGAGTGGATGTTTAATATGAACTCAGTGGAGATTTAATTCGAGCTTAGTGGAGGCTGTTCGATTTCGGTCGATGCCTGCTCGTTTCCTCTCTCGGCGCCAACTGTTCGCCTGCCTACCCGTGCCTATAAGAGTGAGAGGTCGCTCCTCTCCTCAGACACACCAATGCACACCTTGCGCCTCTAGTTCCAGAGCATTGCGCTGCTTAGATCTTCCCCATCCCATCTTGCGGCGTGCACCACGAGCTGGGACAATAGGCCACTGAGACCCCGCTGCTTCGAGTCCTGTATGGGAGAAGGGCGATAAGGTTTTGGGGAGCGCTACCAGCGCGACTACTGGCTTCATCACGGACTCCTTCATGGATAGCGACTGCGTCGACGTCTTCCCCAATGACGACTTCTTCCCCGACATCAGCAACCTTTTCCTCGACAACATGGCTGACGATGGTGCCAACGCTAACGCTAACGGGAACACCGGTGGTTCCTCTACCGTGATGTATATAATCTTTCTTAGTCTTGTTTCTCATATTCAGATAGTCTGTCTTATCTTCTGGTCCTTTTCTATTATTCTGCATGTGTTTTATCTATCTTTTACTATGGTTAAATCTCTTGGAAAATTGCTCTATTACTCCACAATCCAAAAACCTTATTATATACAATTTGCTCCAAGTGGTTTTGTTGCTTCTATGAAGCCACCTTTCTTTGAGGGTACGCATTATAAGAGTTGGCGTGTGAGAGCAGTTCTCTGGTTTCAGAACATGAACTACTATGACGGCACTCTTGGCAAGCCTGAGGGAGAGCTTACTCCTGCTCAGGAACAAGTTTTTCAGAAAACTGATACCCTGTTCAAGGCTGCTTTGCTGTCTATTCTAGGGGAGAACATTGTTGAACCCTATATGTCATTTGATAATGGCAAGGACATGTGGGCTGCGCTCGAGGCCAAGTTTGGGGTCTCAGACGCTGGCAGTGAACTGTATGTCATGGAACAACTCTATGACTACAAGATGACTGATGACCGCTCCATGGTTGAGCAGGCTCATGAAATACAGTCACTGGCCAAGGAGCTTGAGCACTTCCCTTGTGTGTTACCGGACAAGTTCATTGCCGAGGGCATTATTGCCAAGCTTCCCCCTTCGTGGAGCAACTTTGCTACTTCAATGAAACACAAGAGACAAGAGTTTTCCGTATCAGATCTCATTGGAACTCTTGATGTGGAAGAGAAGGCGAGAGCAAAAGACACACCTGCTCGAGGTCCTGAGGGAGGTTCAAGTGCCAACCTGGTACAGAAAAAGAACTTCCAGACTCACAAGTACAAGAACAAGGGAAAGTTTGATGGAAAAGGAAAGTTCGATGGAAAGAACAAAGACTCATAGTCTACTAGTTTCAAGAAGAAGACTGATAAGAAGAAAGGTGTTTGTCATGTGTGCGGTGATCCTGATCACTGGGCTCCTACTTTCCCCAACCGCTTTGACAAGTGCCAGCATGGAAAAGGCAGTAAGACTGCTAATGTTTTCATGGGCGATGTTGAGATGAAAGATGTTGGGTATGGTATATTACCTACTGTTCTTTCATTATGTCATTCTCCTTATTGGTGGATTGACACGGGCGCTTATGTACATGTTTGTTCTGATGTTTCCATGTTTTCTTCATATCAGGTCAAAGGGACTCAGTCCATGCTGATGGGGAATGGCTTGCATGCTTCTGTTCATGGTGTTGATACGGTCGATCTGAAGTTCACTTCGGGAAAGACCGTGCGCCTGAAGAACGTGCATCATGCTCACTCAATAAATAAGAATCTTGTTATTGGATCACTTCTATGCCGTGATGGATATAAGATTGTGTTTGAGTCCAATAGATTTGTATTGTCCAAGTTTGGAACATTTATTGGTAAAGGCTATGAGTGTGGAGGTTTGTTCCGCCTGTCACTATCAGATGTGTGTAATAAAGTCGTGAATCATGTTTCATCTAATCTTGTATCAAATCTCTGGGATTCACGTCTTTGTCATGTTAATTTTGGTTGCATGACGCGGTTAGCTAAAATGAATGTAATCCAAAAATTCACTATTGTGAAGGGATCTAAATGCTAAACTTGTGTGCAAGCGAAGCAACCTCGCAAGTCACATACGACTGCAGAGATGAGAGATTTGGCACCACTAGAGCTCATACATTCAGATCTTTGTGAGATGAATGGTGTGTTGACAAAAGGTGGAAAGAAATATTTTATGACGTTGATCGATGACTCTACGAGATATTGTCATGTGTATCTTCTGAAATCAAAAGATGAGGCTTTGAGTTACTTCAAAATCTATAAAGCTGAAGCGGAAAACCAACTTGATCGAAAGATTAAGAGGCTTAGGTCTGATCGTGGTGGAGAGTACTTTTCCAATGAGTTTGATTCTTTTTGTGTGGAACATGGTATAATCCATGAGAGGACGCCTCCCTACTCGCCCCAGTCAAATGGGGTAGCCGAAAGAAAGAACAGTACTCTAACAGATTTGGTTAACACCATGTTAGACACATCGAGTCTCTCCAAGGAATGGTGGGGGTAGGCATTACTGACTGCATGTCATGTCCTAAATCGAGTTCCCACTAAGAACAAAGAGATTACTCCATTTGAAGAATGGGAAAAGAAAAGATTAAATATTTCTTACTTGCGAACTTGGGGCTGTCTGGCAAAGGTTCATGTGCCAATCCCAAAGAAGCACATACTTGGACCAAAAACCGTGGACTGTGTTTTTCTGGGATATGCTTTTCATAGCATCGGCTATAGATTCTTGATAGTAAAATCTGGAGTACCAGACATGCATGTTGGTACAATCATGGAGTCAAATGATGTGACTTTCTTTGAGGATATCTTTCCCATGAAGGATATACCTAGCTCATAAAATCAGGAGATACCTGACTCATTGAATCAGGAAATACCCACAATTCCTGAGCATACCATTCCTATTGAACACTCGGAAAAACTTGAGGAGGATGATAATGAAATTCCTAAGAGGAGTAATATACAGAGGACTGCAAAGTCTTTTGGTAATGATTTCATTGTGTACCTTGTGGATGATACTCCCACTTCTATTTCAGAAGCCTATGCATCTCCTGATGCTGACTGCTGGAAGGAAGTCGTTCGTAGTGAGATGGATTCCATCTTAGCGAACGGAACATGGGAGATCACCGATTGTCCTTATGGGTGCAAACCTGTAGGATGCAAATGGGTGTTTAAGAAGAAACTTAGGCCTGATGATACTATTGAGAAGTACAAGGCAAGACTTGTAGCCAAGGGTTATACCCAAAAAAAGGTGAGGACTTCTTTGATACTTACTCACCTGTAGCCAGATTGACCACCATTCGAGTACTACTATCTTTGGCTGCCTCACATGGTCTTCTCGTTCATCAAATGGACGCTAAGACGGCTTTCCTAAATGGAGAGTTGGACGAGGAAATTTATATGGATCAGCCAGATGGATTTGTAGTGAGTGGTCAAGAAGGAAAAGTGTGTAAGGTGTTGAAGTCCTTATATGGCCTTAAACAAGCACCTAAGCAGTGGCATGAGAAGTTTGAGAGAACCCTAACCAATGCAGGCTTTGCTGTAAACGAAGCTGACAAATGTGTGTACTATCGCTATGGTGGGGGAGAGGGAGTGATTCTATGTTTGTATGTTGATGACATACTGATTTTTGGGACCAATCTTAATGTGATTAAGGAAGTCAAGGATTTCTTATCTCAGTCTTTTGAGATGAAGGATCTAGGGATAGCTGATGTTATCTTGAACATCAAGCTATTGAGAGATGATAATGGTGGGATCACACTGCTTTAGTCTCACTATGTGGAAAAGATCTTGAGTCGCTTTGGGTATAGCAACTGCAAGTCTTCTCCAACACCGTATGATCCTAGTGTTTTACTTCGAAAGAATAGAGGTACTACTAGAGATCAATTGACATACTCTCAGATTATTGGGTCGCTTATGTATTTAGCTAGCGCTACGAGGCCTCACATCACTTTTGCTATGAGCAAACTCAGTCAATTTGTTTCAAATCCTAGAGATGATCATTGGCTAGCTCTTGAGAGAGAGTCATGTGCTATCTAAATGGCACTGCGAGCTACGACATTCATTATACTGGGTACCCAAGGGTGCTAGAGGGATATAGTGATTCAATTTGGATATCTGATGCTGATGAGATAAAGGCCACGAGTGGATATGTATGTACACTTGGTGGTGGCGTTGTTTCTTGGAAGTCTTGCAAGTAGACCATCTTAACGAGGTCAACTATGGAAGCAGAACTCGCAGCATTAGACACAACCACTATTGAAGCAGAGTGGCTTCGAGAACTCTTGATGGACTTACCTATGGTTGAGAAACCTATAACCAAAATCCCAATGAACTATGATAATCAAACTGTGATTGTTAAAGTGAATAGTTCTAAGGATAATATGAAGTACTCAAGACATGTGAAGAGGAGATTGAAATCTGTCAGGAAAATGAGAAACTCTGGAGTTATTGCGTTGGATTATATCCGAACATCTAAGAATCTGGTAGATCCCTTCACAAAGAGTCTATCACGTAACATGGTAGAAAATGCATCAAAGGAGATGGGTATGAGACCCACAATATAAGTTTTCCATAGTGGTAAACCACTCTATGTGATCAGAGATCCCGTGAATTAGAATTGGGAGACAAGCTGTTGGTTAACTGAGAGGAAAGTATCCCTACTTTAATCACCACTCCGTGAAGATGCAATACTTTCCTATTCTACATGGCAGGTTGATTTATCTTAATGTGTTCTAAGTGGCTTAGTTTAAGTAGAGATGTTGTCCTGCAGAACATCTTTTGAAGAACACACCTATATGAGTCTGACTATTAAATGTCGTAGTCTATGAGAGTTGGGTGCTCTCTAATAAACTCATGAAAGGCTATGGAGTATGACGCATAAGCTCCACCTGAGGGGAAGTCCCTCGGTAGCCTAGTATTGGTCATGGCTTTGTGTAAAACTAGAATGTAGCAAACTTGAAGTTCAAGGCATAGTCCACTGTACAAGTTGCAAACTAGTGTAGCATAGAGTTCTAGGTGGAAGTTCAACTTAACATTCTCCACTAGTACTAGTATATAAACAATGTTTTGGAACCATAGGCAAATTTTTGTGTGCCTCTGGGATCTGGTGGGGGATTGTTGTAATTTTGCCTAATAAAGGCCCAGACCATTTATACTATTCAACAATTCCTAAAATCCTAGAGGCCCACTTGGCCCATTCATGCAAGGCAAGAGCTGGGATAATAGTTTAGTCCCACATTGCTAGTTGAGTGGAAGTTGGACCAGCTTATAAGGTGAGCTCTTCCACCACTTGTACGATCTTGAGAAGAGAAGACATATACACGCGCGCTCCTCCTCCTCCGCCGCCCGCCTCCCCACATCTCGCCCCGCCTCGCCTCGTCACGACACGCGCACGTGATGCGGGTTGCGGGAATGCCTCGAGCTGAGAGCTTCTCTTTCTTTTTTCCACGCGTGAATGGATAATAATTTGAACAGTCTACATGAGTGGATGTTTAATGCGAACTCAGTGGAGATTTAATTTGAGCTTAGTGGAGGCTGTTCGACTTCCGTCGATGCTTGCTCGTTTCCTCTCCCGATGTCGACTGTTCGCCTGCCTACCCGTGCCTATAAGAGTGAGAGGTCGCTCCTCTCCTCAGACACACCAATGCACACCTTGCGCCTCTAGTTCTAGAGCATTGCACTTCTTAGATCTTCCCCATCCCATCTTGCAGCGTGCACCGCGAGCTGGGACAGTAGGCCTCCGATACCCTGCTGCTTCGAGTCCTGTACGGGAGGAAGGGGATAAGGTTTTTGGGGAGCGCTACTAGCGTGACTACTGGCTTCATCACGGACTCCTTCACGGATAGCGACTGCACCGATGTATTCCCCAACGACGACTTCTGCCCTGACATCAACAACCTTTTCCTTGACAACATGGCTGACGATGGTGCCAACACTAACGGGAACACTGGAGGTTCCTCTACCATGATGTATATCATCTTTCTTAGTCTTGTTTCTCATATTCAGATAGTCTATCGTGTATTCTAGTCCTTTTCCATTATTCTGCATGTGTTTTATCAATCTTTTAATATGGTTAAATCTCTTAGAAAATTGCTCTATTAATCAACATTGAGTAGTTCATTTAGTTCTTGAGGACATGGGAGAACTCATGTTGTTAGTAGTGGAATTCTGTTGAGAAAGATTCAATAGTTTGATTTTTAAGTTGTGGTGTTATTCTTTTAGTGGTGTCATGTGAACGTCGACTACATGATACTTCACCTTTATGGGCCTAGGGGAATGCATTGTGTATTTGGCTACTAATCGTAGGGGTTGCCAGAGTGACAGAAATCTGAACCCCCGTTAGGAAACCTTTGCACAAGGGAGTGTAGGATCTCAGAGTTTAAGGTTGTGGTTAGGTTTTTATCTTAATTACTTTCTTGTAGTTACGGATGCTTGCAAGGGGTATAATCACAAGTATGTATTAGTCCTAGGAAGGTCAGTACATTAGCACAGGTTCACCCACACAACATTTATCCAACTAGAGAAGATTAATCAACTACATGAAGCGAAAGCACTTCAGAGTATTCCCATGTGTCCTCGAGAACGTTTGGTAATCATAAGTAATACAACTAGCTTGTCCTTTGCTAAAGAAAGGATTGGGCCACTTGCTGCATCTATTATCATTGTCTTTTATTTACTCGCACTTTATTTATCTGCATTATCAAAAACCCCTAAAAATCCGTTTGCTAAGTATTTACAAAGAATTCCTGCTCCAAGCCACTCGTCAACACCTTCTGCTCCTCATTGGGTTCGACACTCTTACTTATCGAAAATATTGCGATAGACCCCCTATACTTGTGGGTCATCAGCTTGTATCAAACAAGTGTTCCAGTTTTATGAATGATCTCTATTCGTGTTCATATCTTGTTCGATTATGTGTGAATTATCCTGGTTTTGAAACCAATTAATAATACATGAACATTTGTAAAATATTGAAATGCCTTGAAATTACCCAACTTAATGATATGTTCATTATGAATGAAACCTTTGTTTAAATTCAAAGTTATAATGATAATATGTGAAAGACACTTGTATTCTTGTGACAAATGTATCATGCCTAAGTGTTTTTGACAAAATGGTGATTATCATTATATGATTGTTTAAATGTGCAAAGAAGTTTACCAAAGGAAACATGAGTATGAAACTATTTGATATGATCAAAGTATTTCATCAAACAAAGGGTATTAAAGATAAATGAGAATCCAATTACTATGATTTGATCAATGGTAATGGAGGTCGACTTTATAAGAATGGCATGAAGAAAAATTGTGGAATGCAATTCGTTTGAAATGTCCAAATGCAAAGCATCACATTGTGATATTTGATATCAAAGTGGGTGAATAGATGGCGCCCAATAAATCGTTGTAGTATAGATGTAAAAGACCATTAGTTAGAAATAGTTAGCACTCAATTATAATATTTAGTAAACCATATGAATTCGTGAGATCGGTGCCACATATCTAGTATGGATCGTCGTAAAAGTTTTGGGGTTATTCGATATAACCAAAACAATAGCGAATAAGTCCTTGTAGAGTATTCATTGGAAAACTTTGAATACGAAATCCATAGCTAGAACCAAAAGGAAAGAAAAACTTGTATTGCTTGTATTTTGGTGCATTCTCGAGAAAGTTCACGTTCAGTGATATTTCTCAATTATGAAGCAAATGGAAGATAGTGAAAAACATGACGAGGATTCAAAATCCTACATCAGAGTGTTGAGAAGCGCAACAGAAAGCGTTCCTGAACGATTCTCTCCACAAAGGAAAGAATCAATGATAGTGATCATTGTGTTTTTCCCAACTAGTGTTTTCACTACATAAAGTAGGATTCAAAATGTAGCCCATATCTTGTATGGAGACATTTGTGAATCATTTGTCATGATTACCAGAATATGACATACCTACGAACTACTAAGGAAATAATGGTAAGCTAAAGAAATGAGAAATCCCAAAGAAAAATTCACTTGAGATTAGAACGCAATTCGTTGCTAAATCTTACAAGTAAAGGGGTCACTTGGATTTTCCCAAATGACTGCAAAGCCATAGTGGAAAAGGGGGTGAATGACAAAAGCACCATTTGTCAAGTATTGAACAAATTCAAATGAATTTGATTGCAGTGTGTTGAAAGTCTGGTGGATTTAAAACTGGTAAAGTACTAGTATCTCATACTGAATCTCCAAGTTTGATATTTGATCAAAGGATTTTGAAGTTGTTCAAAATAGTGAGTGGATATAAAATTTGCATGAAATTGAGTGGGAGCTATGAGAGTCTTCCTAAAACAATATGTGAATGACATATTTTTGAGTGGGAGCAATATAAGTCTTGAACTCAAATGTGTCGGGAACACATTTTGAGTGGGAGCAAAATAAGTCTCACATTCAAATATGTAGGACCATAGTTTGAGTAAGAGTAGTGACTCATACCCAAACATGTTGGGAGCATATTTGAATGGGAGATTAGAGGAGTGATTCTTAAGTGTGTACATGACACATTAAGGATAAAAGCGCAAGTACCGATAAATAATGATTTATAGGGAGTAGAAGTTGATAATAAGTATATTATGATATTATGTAGTATTTATTAAGGGATTTTGAAAAGATTTTAGAATAGAAGTTAATTAAGGAACTGGTCCTTAATAACTCAAATTAGGAATAGTATTAAGTTTAACATCAATGGTTAAAAGAAAGAAAAGGATGATCATCATCCACTATGTTGAGACATAGGTTCTATCTTAGAAAACCAAGATGATAACTTAACATAATATATGATCCAAGAAGAAACATTTGAAAAGTGATTAAGTTTGAATCACGGAACGTTGAGCTAAGTTTGTCCGCAATGCCTAATAGAGGACTGTAGACATGTTTTCCAAATCCATAAAGGATGACATATCTTAAAGCATAAAAGGGTTATGTTATAAGGGAATATGTTGGAAACTCCTGTAATACCGACTAAAGTCAAGTAGGAAGCGAGGTGAACAAAACATTGAAAGTTGCACAGGGTGCACTCGTGTTTCGATAATTACATTTATAATAATAGATAAGGGTACCATTGAAAGTGTTGTATAATGTTATGGCGGGGCTAGTTCGCTTTTAACGTAGAATGATGTGTCCCAGGGAACAGTGCCATTGAGAAAGCCCTCGAGGTTGATCTAAAGTCACTGTAGGCTCCTGGAATCCGGCCTCGTTCTACTGCCATAGCGACGATGCATACAAAAAGATGTTATCATGTGATGATAAAGTATTAATGTGAATAAAGGTGATATTAGTAAGTTGCAAAGATTTGTGACTATAAAGTACATGCCCAAGACTCAACCTATTACATGAGCAAGCATGTTCAGGGTATCAGGATATATGGTGCCAATAATTAGGAACAAATGCATCTAGTTTATTTGTACTCGAGTGCAAGTGGGAGACTGTTGAAAATATGCCCTAGAGACAAATAATAATAAGGATTATTATCATATTTCATAAAGTTTATGATTAAGTTTTATATCATGCTATAACTGTATTGATAGGAAATTTCAATACATGTGTGATATATAAACAACCAAGGGTTCCCGGTGAAACTCTAACCAATAGTTCATTGCTCAACAGATGATCAAGGTTTTCTGATCATGTGGCATTTATGCTAGTTGGAAATGGAGTCAACTCATTCTAAGAATGAGATGATGATCCAATACCCAACCTAAACATCGTGACCCGATCATGTCACGAAGTTCAAGTTACGATGATTAGAATAAACCTCGTAGACTATTCCTTAGACCGTGAGGCTATATCAATCACTGTCTCCCGGGAATGCTTAGATAGCATCAAATGTCACTTGGTAATACAGTGACAATAAAGGTGTATGCAGGTATTCAGAGGAACCTTAGAGGCAATATATGTCAAGAGCGGAATTTGTCCATCCACGTGATAGAAATATACTCAAGGGCCCACTCGGAGAAGTTATATCCAATAGCTGCACATCGTGTGATTTGATCATAGGGATATCACTTGTCGAAACAAGTCAAGTAGCATTGTTCAGTAACGAGATTGAACACGACATGGTGATGTCATTGATCAGATCTCGGGCACTACAAGTATCGAGAGACAAAAGGAATAAGACGTGACTGTCCCGGTTCAAACAACAAAAGATCTTCATGGAATGCACAGGGGTCACATGGCCATCTAGGTCCCTCTATCGATCATTGGTACGGGAGTGTCCCGACCATGTCTAGAGTGTTCCCGAACCGTGGGGCATCACGCTTAAGGGCTTGATGATGCTAAGAGAGTGTTTATAGGATCGGTAGAATCATCGAAGAAGAGAAGAGAGAAAACCGGATGGGTTTTAGTAAGTCCGGAGGATGTCCAGAGTGGAGGTGGAAGGTGTTTCATAGCCACGGATATTGAATAATATGTGAATGAATGTTAAATATTGATTTAATCATTTATTTATAATTATTTAATAAAAGAGAAATCAATTTAAAAGGTCAAAGGGCTTAATGGGCCAATTCCGGAGGGAGAAGGGCCCATGAGGGAAAGGTAAGAGGAGAGAGGAGGCAAGGGGGTGGCCGGCTGGGCCAAGCACCCCCCCCCACGCGGGGCCCACTAGGGATGGCCGGCAGCGCCCCCTCTCCCCCTCCTTTAGTCCCACCCTGGGACTTTGAGTGAGGTAGTACCTCCCCTCCCCCTATATATAGTGGGGGTATTTGGCCAGATAAATACACAGAATAATCAATAAAGGTTCCCTCTCTTTTAGGGAGACCTACTAGTTGATTCTCTCTCTCTATCCCATGATCATGGTCCCAAGTTCGGACTGCGCGAACGGGAGACATCTTCATCGCAGAGCGCCATCTCGCTGCGAGATTCGGATCCAGGAGCTCTACTTCCACAACTGCTGCTGGATCGGGGAAGCGGGAGTCATCGTCAGGCATCGGATGCATGTAACTCCCCGCGAGGTGTCACACTTGAGGCACTCAAGTCGTTGGAGCCGTAGGAGCGCAAGGACTTCATCACGACCTTGAGGTCAGCTTCGGCTCGTCTACATCAACCACGCTCTCCTAAGCATTGACAATGCTTTTCGGTCTTCAAGGGTAAGTTTGCGAAAAGCCCCTCCCATTATTGCATTACTAATATATTTGTCCTAGCAGCATCATCGATTCAAGGGCATAGGGTAAAATTTTATTGTTTTCATACGTGAACCCCTACAAGTTGGTCGTTAAACTCTCTGTATCATCTTCGTGATTTTTTTCGCTATCTGAGCCTATACGGTCGCAACTATACGACAAGAGCAAAAACTCGGCCATATAGTTGGTCGTTAAACTCTCAGATGGTTTTGCTTTTCGGTGTATGTATATATACGGTCACAACTATACGACCAGAGCAAAATTCCAGACGTATAGTTGGTCGTTAAACTCTCAGACACTTTTGATTTGTGTTGTTTGTATCTATACGGTCGCAACTATACGACCGGAGAAAAAATTCTGGCCGTATAGTTGGTCGTTAAACTCTCAGACACTTTTTCGTCTGATCTTTCGTTTATTCATAAAAAACTTTATTGTCGATTCTGAGGCGTGATTTGATCGACCTGGACTCGAGATATTTGGAAATATCTGCCCGAAACCAACTATACAGCCGGAGCTATACGAGCCGCGCTCATATAGTTGGTCGTTACGCGGCAGGGAACTTCCAAATCCATGATTACTTTCCCTATTTTGTTTAGATTCTTTTCTTGGGTGACAATTTGGTGTTTCTCGCAAGTTTTACCGACCTCTGACCCCTGATATATACTACCATTGTCTCTCTCTCTAATAGTAATCTCCAGGAACCAATCTAGCAATGTGTTATCTAGTCCCAGGCCGTGGAAAACCCATGGGGCTCATTGCTCCTTCCAGGGACCACTCTAGTAGCCCGTCCATGGAGGACGATGACAAGGAGTTGGAGAGGTTTAGCCCGAAGTATAGGGAGTTCGTCAAGCCAAGCTACTTCAACAATGATTCCGATGACAATGTGGTTGACGTCTACATCCGCAGTGACATCTATGATCGACCGGAGATCAATTGGGCGACAATGAAGAGGGCTCAACAAGAGAGAGAAGACCGCAAGCCACATGGAAAAGGGCATGTGGAGATGGTCAAGTTCATCACAACGGATCAAAGCCCGCACAAGCGTAAGGAATTATCTAATATTGGTGCAGGTGCTAGAAAGAGAACGGAGGAACCACTCTCGAAGCCAACTGTTGGTGTTCGTACGAAGGTCAAGCCTCAAGAAGAGTGGAGGTATGGTTTCCACTTCCCTGATCCATCAATTATGGAAGAGGAAGAAGAAGCTATCCCCATGACCAAGGATCACGTGCATTGGAGATATATCAGAAATAGGAACTACTCCATCGCGTTGAAGTCCGTCACTGTCTCAATGAGATGAAAAAGAAGGAAGATCTCCTTCCATTGGTGACTAAGCTCGCTGATAGAGTGGACACTCTGCAGTCTGATCTATGGAGGTGCTACAGCCGCATAACTGCTTTGGAGGAGACCAATAAGAAGCTACGCACCGCGGTGGTACATGCCATGGCGCCACAGTGATCTACAACAATCACGATATCAAATAATCGCAAGGGATTATTTGATCCCGCCTGGCTTGATTCCAAGCTTGGGGAGATCTTTAAGACCTTGTAATCTATCCTATAAGTTTTTATTACTATTTTCGCATTACTTCAAACTATCAATAAAGTTGCATCATTAGAGTTCCCTTCAGGAATAGTCGATCCCTTTTATGAAATTCCAAGTTTATTATTATATATGGAGCAATATTGAGTTTATGTTTGTTTTATTGATATATGAATCGCTTGAGTATAATTTTACTTGCACTTTATGATAGCAATAGGAGTCTTCCACACCATTGGTATCAGGGGCGGAGCCAAGGGGGGGCGAGCAGGGGCTAGACCCCCCTAACAATCAGCCCCCCTAACAATCTTCTACATATTGTTAGTGTTAATTATCCCCATTAGGCCTAAGCTCATTGCCTGAAACCCACGGTGCAAAGAGTCATAGCCCGTTAGCCCATGATATTTATTGCCAAAGTGATTACCGATGACCTGCAATAGCTAGCTATATCCACGCTGTGAATAATGGATCGATTTGAGACAGATCGATACCGACCCTATACAGCAATACTTGTAAAATAGGAAAGTCACTGATGGATTTCACATGGACCGATCTCCTCGTCGGCCGTGAGATCGCCTACCGTTGCCCGCTACTTTGACTGTCAAGCCACCAGCGGTTTGTCAACCCAGCAAAGGCGAGTGTGTCGTCCGCTGCTGATCATTCGTTTGTCCGCTTGCTGCACATCTACACACCATCGACTAACTGCTAGATTATTTGTCTAAGGTACACCAATACACTTTATACATACCGGACCGCTAATCTAATCAAAGTCTCTTTTTCTCGAGTTTAGCTATGACCATTAATGTAAGACATTTATGATTTTTTATCTAAAACAAATGCATGTAGAAATATTTTAGTGTGTAGATTGACTTATTTTGGACTGTATCTAGTCTACTTAGAAATATCTAAAAGTATTACATTACTGAATGGAGGAAGTACTCCGTATATGCTAACTAAAAGATAGACAAAAAATAATGGAACCTATTATTTTTCCATGCCAATTATATCCAGCCTGAAACTGACCTAGTGCCAAATTTAGATCAAATAGTTGGTAGGAGAGCTATATTTGACTTATAAATTTAGCATTTTTTGTTGTTGTCAAATATATGGTGTTTTTCTTACGTACACAAATGTGAGATAATTTATATTAATTGTAAGCAAAAAATTATGCTACTTTACTTTACCTATACTATACTTCAAAGGTTGTTGTTGTGGTTTCGCCCCCCTATGTCCAAACCCTGGCTCCGCCCCTGATTGGTATTAATGGAACACCTAAAGATAATCTAGTCAATATGCTGTAAGTCTAGGGATTATTAATTTTGTGCCCTTGGTTCTGAAGTTGTGCACAGTTTTCTCCATGCTCCAAACTTTTGCTCACTTTTCCCCACTTCCTTAGTTGAAACTCTCACAAATGCTCATAGCGGACGTCTGCCGTCTTGGCCATCAACTCTAATGAGTGGGGCCTGCGCCCGGCATTGACCGTTGCTTGTTGATAGGTGGGACCACTAGGAGACACGTATCGGTCAGCTTGTCTGAACCTGTTGCACCGCACCGTGCCACCCGCCCGCCCCCTCCACCGGCACCGTGTCGCGTCCGCCGCCATAGTTCCCTCCACCCTATCCCCCTATTCCATTCGTTGGTGGCACCGCGTCTCCACCAGATCTAACCCACCTCCCCATCTGGGATTACGAAGCGGTGTTGGGTGAGGACGCCCGGAAGGCCATCGACCGTGGAGAGGATTGGGTCAAATCCATGGCAGATAATTCATGGATTACACCTAGGTAAGCATCATTTCCCCTCGAATTGACGTTCTAAATCATAACATGGGCCATATTTGTCTTCTGTTAGCTTGAATTGTTCATATTTTACTCGATTGTACCCGGCCTAACTACAACCTTTGTTTGAACAACATAGGATTGATCCCGCGCCGGCTTTCTGGCTGGCGATTAGAATGGAAACTAGTGTGTTGTGTGGTACTAAACTACGTAGGATTTCTACTTTTTTTATCCCAAAGTGATAGAAACCAGCATATCTTTCAAAGATTTTCGAGCTGAGCTCCGTAACACCTATACCTGGAGCGATGCCGATGTTGTTGAACTGAATTATTTCAATAGTGACGAGCAAAGATTTCTCCCATTAACTTGCGACGAGCATATGGGGTTGCTTTTTACTCTGAATGCTGACAACCCATTCGGTAAAATCCAAATCGATGTGGTTCAGCCACGCATAGAACGGGCGAAGGGGAAGATAGTTCTGACATCATCTGCCTCTGCTAACAGCCAGCACCCCAGCACACCTTGTAGGTCAACACCGAGTAAAGCAAGTGGTTCTGAAAGCCACAACATGCCTGCTGCGAGTTCTGTTGCCGATCAAGTTGTTGCTTCTTGTGTACTTTCTGTAGTTGGTGTAGAGGAAGATGTAGAACCTGACGAGGAAGTGCTTACAAATGATGATGAAGACGAGATCATGTACCCCGAACTGGTAGATATAGCCAGTCAGCAAGCAGTGGATGATGAATATCCGGAGGAGCCCATTAGCCAAGCTAGGCTTGATGACACTTACGATGAAGAGAGGAGGAGAATATGGACATCTTAATCATTAATGAATACGATGGTGAGGACATGCCAACAATTGAGTGAAATAGGGAAGCACCTGAGCTTACTGAAGGCACCACTTTCCAATCCATGGTGGACTGTCGGAATGCAGTGACAACATGGTGCATTCTAAATCAAAACAACTATGAGATTAAAAGGAGTGAGCCAGGAAGGTTCATAGTTTTTTGTCCATATCAGGTGTAGGTGGAGGTTGCATGCATCTCGTATGTTAAAGAGCAAACTGATTCAGGTAATCCAATTTCAGTCAGTAATTTAGTTCCAGATCAATGAGAAATGTTTCTTAATTGTTTTTGACCCTTTTATTTTGTTTTAGATAAAGAAAACCCCACACAAGCACACATGTCCACCTTTAGGGGGGAAGACAAAACCAAGCTAGCAAAAACTAGGTGGGTGGCAGATGCAATATTGGATTGGCTAGGGAAGAACCTAGACTTTGTCCAACAACACTCCATGGGAAGCTTTTTGAGAAGTACAATATAAAATTTCCTTACATGAGAATTTTCAATGCTAGGGAAAGGGCTCTTGACAGAATTAATGGTCAATGGAATGACAGTTTTCAGCTGCTTTACACCTTCAAAGCTAAAGTGCAGATGGCTAGTCTAGGGAGTTTCGTAGAGATTGACAAGCATACAGTTCCATTCAAAATAAAAGGGAAGTCATTTGAGAAGGAGTGCTTTAGAAGGGCTTTTGTTTGCTTCAAGGCTTGCTGGCAGGGGTTTCTAGATGGCTGTAGGCCCTATTTGGCCGTAGATGCTACACATTTGACTAGAAGATGGAGAGGACAACTAGTAGTAGCTTCTGCAGTTGATGGACACAACTGGCTATTTCCAGTTGCATTTGGTGTGGTGGAGGTAGAGTCCGAGGAAAGTTGGGTCTGGTTTCTGCAACAATTGCGCAACATTATAGGCACACACCCAGGTTTAATTATACACACAGATTCTTGCAAGGGTTTAGAGAGTGCAGTAGAAATTGTATTCCCTAGAGTTGAGCATAGGGAATGTATGAGATACCTAGCGCAAAATTTCAAAAAGAAGTTCCCTGGTAAAGTTTATGCTGAGAACTTATGACCAACATCATACACATGCAGCCAAAGGAAGCACAAACACCATTTGAGAGTGTTGTATGCTCAAAATCCTCTTGTGAAGCAGTACATGGATGCCCATCATGGCAATGTGTGGTCAAGAAGCAAATTCAACGAAATCTGCAAAGTAGACTATGTGACCAATAACCTTGCAGAATGCTTCAATGCAAAGTTCAAGTGAGTGAAATGGATCTTGTTGTGGCAAGCATTTGACAAGATAAGGCAGATAATTATGATAAAGATGGATCTTCGCAAAAGAATTGCAGAAACACAATATGTTGGTCATCAAATTCTCCCATCACTGATTAAGGCATTGCATTTGAAGGCAAGAGGACTGAAGATGAAATGCATTCGATCTGATAAATATGTGGGTGAGGTAGCCTATAATGATAGTAAAAATAGGCAATGGAGGTATCCTATGAACCTAACTGCTAGAGAATGTAGTTGTAGGCAATGGTAGGTCTTTGGGAAGCCATGCATACATTCCCTATATCTGATGACTATTATCGGGGGTGCAGATGGTGAAGTTGATCAATATTGCTCTGAGTATTTCTCTGTTGCCAAATTTATGGCTGCTTATGCTGACAATGTGCCTGCACTCTTGGGACAAGATCAATGGAACATAGTAGATCCAGGGTTCAAACTCCACTCTCCTGTATTGACTAGACCACCAGGAAGACCAAGGAAAAATAGGTTCAAAATGGGTGAGGAGGGTCATGTACCAAAAAAGCGTGCTTGCAGAAAATGTGGAGTTCTGGGGCATATTGATAGGCTTTGTTCCAATCCAGTGGATGCATCATTTGGAGAGGAGGAAAGATGAACAACAGCCAATGCACAGGAGAATGCAGCAGCAATGGAGATTGAAGATGCAGCTACACTAGAGATTGAAGCAAATGATGCAGTACCAGCACCTTGGTATGTGTTTGCATTTGTAGAATGCAACCACCCTTTTGTTTGCCTTTGTTCTATTTTTTACCTATGGCTTATAATTTTATTTATCAGGTCTAGGGAGAAAAGGCCTAGAGATGAAGAAACCGAAGTTCAACCATCATCTGATGGCTTAGAATTTGAAGCCACGGGTTTTGAAGGTTTTGAAGCTAGAAGAGAGGAAGAGGAGGGGGTAATTGTTCCACTTGTTCCTTTAAAGATTATTGACCCCATAGATGACCATCAATTGGTCATCAAGTGCTTGGAGAGTGGAAGTACTTCATCAACACCTCAAGTAAAGAAGAACAAAAGGAGCATCTCAACTAGGGAAACTAGGAGCATCTCAACTAGGGAAACCAGGAGCAAGTCGGTGAAGCCAGCTGCGAACATAAGGAGCAAGTCGAAGGTTTGAATTTGAACTTTGTATTAAGATGTTTGTGTTTTCAATTTGAGCTACTATGAAAACTTATCAGTTGTAATAATGAGGGATCCCTTTTTATCAATTTTAACTTTGTATTAAGATGTTTGTGTTGTCAATTTGAGCTACTGTGAAAACTTATTAATTTTGTGACGATTTTTTTTGATTTAATTATGGTCATTTGAAGACATCATCAATATACCAAGTTTGATATTTTTCCTTCCAACTATGTCACATAATATGATGCCACGCGAAGGTCTCGCATTTTTCTTGATTTTTTTGATTTAATTATGGTCATTTGAAACTAGGTCAAACCCTAATCAAACGACGAGCATGGAGATTCTTAGCTCGGGGATGAGCCTCGCTAAACTGTACTAGATCTCTAAAGAAATATCATATTGTGAGCCTAAAAATTATTTTTTCAAAAAATCATGAGCATTATATCATATACCTGCAGTTCAAATCGGACCCACTTCCTACCGATTTAGTAGACATTTGTCTTTTTCAGCATGGGTGGAAGGAAAGTTTTACGAATACCCTGTTGGAACATTGTATAGTATTTTTTTAAATGGGTGGTAGCATTTTTGTATTCACCGTTTGGTGTTTCTTCACAAAACCCCCTGATTTTTGCGCTCCGAAAATAGAAAATGACTTTTCCGTGCGACGGAAAATAAAACTTCATCCTGCAACATTTTTCGCCATCGCATGATGCACATGCGTGCACAATATGGGCACATTATCATAAACTATGTCGTGATTATAGCCAAAATATTGGTAGTTCGACCCGAAATCCAGAAAACCTCGAATGAGATAGGTCATTTTGTGAAGGTTTTTTTGAGACATCATCAATATACCAATTTCTATATTTTCCTCCCAACTATGTCACATAATATGATGCCACGCGAAGGTCTCGCATTTTTTTTTATTTTTTTATTTAATATCGTCATTTGAAACTAGGTCAAACCCTAATCGAACGGCGGGCATGAAGATTCTTAGCTCGGGGATGAGCCTCGCTAAACTTGCACTGGATCTCTGAAGAAACATCATATTGTGAGTCTAAAAATGATTTTTCAAAAAATCATGAGCATTATATCATGTACCTGCAGTTCAAACCGGACCCACTTCCTACCAATTCAGCAGACATTTGTCTTTTTCAGCACAGGTGGAAGGAAAGGTTTGTGAATACCCTGTTGGGACATTGTTCATGTAAGGTGGTATAGTATTTTTTTTAAAAATGGGTGGTGGCATTTTTGTATTTACCGTTTGGTGTTGCTTCACAAAACGCCCCAATTTTTACGCTCCAAAAATAGAAAATGGCTTTTCCGTGCGATGAAAAAGAAAACTTCATCCTGCAACATTGTTTGTCATCCCATGATGCACATGCATGCACAATATGGTCACATTGTCACAAACTATGTCACGATTATGGTCAAAACATTGGTAGTTTAACCCGAAAGCCAGAAAACCTCAAATGAGATAGGTCATTTTGTGAAAGTTCTTTTTGAGACATCATCAATATACCAAGTTTGATATTTTCCCTCCCAACTATGTCACATAATATGATGCCACGTGAAGGTCTCGCATTTTTTTGATTTAATTATGGTCATTTGAAACTATGGTCAAACCCTAATCGAACCGTTGACTGACTCAAAACCCCACAACATCTCTCCAAAACCTAGCGTCCAACGTCCGCCGTCGGATCGTACCCTAGCACCAAACTACACCCGTTAGAGATGGCCTTCTAGAAGGAATTCCACGGGAAGGGCGATGCTGGTTCTGCATCCTGATTAGCCGCAAGGGTAGTGAGGCTAGTGCACTGTCCTTCTCAGGTTTTCTACGACCTGCCCCTCTTTACATCTGATATTGGATTTTTTTGCACATGACCACCACATGTTAGTGAAACATAATGTTGCAAATATTCAATCTGCAAAATACAATGTGGCGAATCATCAAATCTCCCCTTCTCCATATGATAGCCAAAGGCGCATAGCAGCCCGTGCTCGCACAGGTTCGTTCCCCATCTTATTGTTCTTCTTCCTCTCCTGCGATTCCTCTGCTTCTTCCTCGCACAGAGCAGCCATTCCTCTAATTCTTCATATCCGGCAATATGTCGAGCGTCTCATCAGCCTCCCGTACCACGTGGCTAATGTATGGTCCATTGCTGATGGCTCGATGCAATGAGTGCCCACGCGCTACGCCACTAAAGCGGTTGACTTCGAAGGAGAGCAAGAATGGGAACTTTGGGCGTGAGTTCGTCAAATGCGAGAGCAAACCGGAGGGGTAGGTTAGATCTAAGTTCTTCTCGCATCCTTTATCTCTAATTTCAACAAATTTCTGTCAGATTTGAGATTTAGGGTTCATGATTTTGTTTTCAGATCGTGAAGAAATGCTACCATTTTGAGTGGATGGATGAGTACATTAAGAGGATTCAAGGGTTGGGCTTATTGGATTCGGGGGGACGCAACCCGTGAGCTCAATGCATCAGCTTTGGAGAATTTTCCCCATGACAGTATCGCTCCGATGGCGGGGGATGCAGAATTGAAGGGGGAATTGAAGAAGATGAACAAGAACTTGAACCGGATGATTGAATTGAAGAAGCAATCTAATCTGATAGATTTAGGATTTTATGTTGGTACATTTGCTCTAGGATTTTTTACTTCATGTTAATCTCTCGTTAGAGATGTTTGTACTGTGTTGTTGCTACTGTTTAGCTTAATCCATGTGATGGAACCTTAATGTGATGGATTTCACTGTGTGTATCTCAAATGCGAGAGCAAACCCTGCAACTCTCTCGATCTCTAAATGTATGCAGTTTAGTGTTAGTTTTCAACACTTTCAGTTTCGCTAGAAGACAACTACCTTGAGTGTTGGATCATACCCTCGCTCGTTAGATGACACTAAGCAGTACTTATGCAGCAGAAATACATCGAGTTCATCTCTTCTCTCTCGTACTTGCCTAATTTTCTCCTCGATTTCGTCAGTTACACTGAATGCTAGAGAAAAAACGTAGTTTGCGGGCCCAAAGAGAATCAAGCTGCAATAGGCCCACAAAGGATAAATGAGGCCCAGAAACAAGCGATGACTCTGTTTTTTTTGAACGATTGCTTTGTTCTTTTTTGTTTCTGATAGATTTTTCTTTCTATGATTCCAAAATCTTTCATTAATTTTGATGGGATTTGATTGACCAAGCTTTCATTTATGGGTCATTTTAAACGCATCATTTTTACGAAGTTTGGTCAGTTTTCCCCATGTCAATTATCCGTGTCTAAACTTGGGACAAATAAAACAAAAGTAACAATAGATAACCCCTTAGGTAAATAAAGCGAAGGGACACAAGTTCTTACATATAACACGACACAGATAGATAACCATAGATAGAAGGGACACAAGTTCTTACATATAACACGACACAGATAGAAACCTATATAGAACTCGCGTCATGGGCAACACACACACCAAACTCACACTACATATAGATAGGGTAGGGCAACACTGGCGTCTTCAGCATCATCTTCACCGCCGTCTTTGCTGCCATCTTCACTCCTCCTCCTCCTCAACAGCGCCGCACGTGCCATGCCTCTACCGATATCCACACATACAGGAGGGAGCTTTAGGCAGAGGACTGCTAGATCCTGTCTAGCCCAAAATAGGAGTGGAGAAAGTGACGGCTAGGTCAGGGACAATCCCTTGTCACTCCACTTATATACACTCCTAGCTGGGCTCAATGCTTGAGGCCCATCTAGGCTGTACCCCAATCTCCACATGGATCGAATCCACATGGGCTCCTTACCCTTAAGTGTGTGATCCTATAGGTTTACATACACCTGGACACAACACGAGTCACCACTCCGAGTCGATAGTTGGTAGCGGCCTCTAGTAAGACGTGCCAACTCCCAATCACCGTAAAGTCAGAAGACAAACCTTTCTCAATGTGACTTTCGTCCAAGTCCCTTTGCCTCACGATATATCTTGTCAAGCTATAGGTGAGTTGTTTCCATCCCTTTAATAGCTTGACTCTCTCTTCTCGTTCCGTGATATATGATTCACTGGACTAACACTTAGTCCAACTCCTTGGTTAACACTTAACCAAGTCGCGCATGGCCATGCTTCCGAATCATATCACATGAGAGGGCCCAGAGAATATCTCTTTATTACGATGGGGCAAATGCCATCTTGGTAATCCACGTCACGCAGCTTGCTTCATGACCAACCCGAACCCTACCTTTATAACTGCCCATTTACAGAACAATGTTTGATAGGACCTAAGCTGGCGATCCACAAATCGGATCATGCGATCACCTCAGGTCAAAGGATTCCATTGCTTGATACTACAAATGACAACATCCTCGTTGCATCTCAACTGTGGGTCAGTCCGATTCGCTAAACTCTTTAGCCGAATCAGTGTAAGTCGGAATAGCATCTCCATGCCCATGACAAGTGAAACCGAGTCATCAGCCGACTTTCACATTAGTCTAAGTTGTGTGTCTGGCACAACCTCAACGACCAAGGACAATTAGTATGAACAACATGAATATATAGTTCCACAATCAAATCACATATTCAATGATACATATCAGTAGTTCATACATGGACAATAACTTTATGAATACATTGGGAATAACATCATACATGATTGCCTCTAGGGCATATTCCCAACAGTCTCCCACTTTCACTAGAGTCAATCATCCGACATCACATGTCTAGGCATCTAATGCCCATAGCTCTCAGGTGCGCCTCATGCTTTGGCTATGGTAGCGGCTTTGTCAACGGATCCGCAATGTTTGCATCCGTGTGTACCTTGCATAACTTGATATCACCTTGATCCACGAACTGGCAAATCAGGTGGTACCGCATGAGTATATGTTTGTTCTTTTGGTGTTGCCTAGGTTCCTTGGCTTATGCGATAGCACCATTGTTCTCACAATACACGTCTAATGGGTTGGACGAGCCCTGAACCACACCAAGATCCATGAGGAAATTCCTCATCCAAACGGCTTCTTTTGCCGCCTCTGAGGCAGCAATATACTCAGCCTCTATCGTAGACGTGGACACCGTCTCTTGCTTGGAACTCTTCCAGCTCACAGCCCCTCCATTTATCACAAACACATATCCAGATTGCGAACGAGAATCATCCGAGTCAGTGAGATAACTCGCATCCGTGTAACCCCTTACACAGAGTTCATCCTCACCTCCATAAACCAGGAACATATCCTTAGTCCTTCTCAAGTACTTCAGGATATTTTTAGCCGCTGCCTAGTGGATCTCTCTAGGGTCAGCCTGGTATCTGCTCACAACAGTTAGAGCATAGGAAACATCTGGCCTAGTACAAATCATAGCGTACATGATGGATCCGACTGCAGAAGCATACGGAATCACACTCATCCGACTTTGCTCATCAGTTGTCGAAGGACACTGAGTCTTGCTAAGTTTCACGCCATGGGACATCGGTAAGAACCCCTTCTTAAACGATTCCATGTTGAAATTATTTAACACTTTGTCCAAGTATGTACTCTGACTCAATCCAATGAGCTGCCTTGATCTATCTCTATAGATTCGGATTCCAAGTATGTAAGTCGCCTCACCCAAGTCTTTCATTGAAAAACTCTTTTCCAATGATTCCTTGGTTTCTTGCAACATCTGGACATCATTTCCAATCAGTAATATGTCATCCACATATAAGATCAGAAAGTTTACTTTACTCCCACTAAACTTCTTGTATAAACAAGAATCATGATCACTCTTGATGAAGCCAAACGATTTGACTGCCTCATCAAAGCGAATATTCTAACTCCGAGATGCTTGCTTCAACCCATAAATGGATTTCTGAAGCTTGCATACCTTGTCAAAATTAGCCGGATCGACAAAACCCTCAGGCTGTATCATATACATGTCCTCGGTTAAATTTCCATTAAGGAAACTCGTCTTGACATCCATCTGCCATATCTCATACTCGAAATAGGCTACTATAGCTAACATGATCTGAACTGACTTAAGCATCGCCACAGGAGAGAAAGTCTCATTGTAGTCAACTCCTTGAACCAGTCGGAACCCCTTCGCGATAAGCCGTGCTTCATATATAGAAATATTTCCATCCATATCAGTTTTCTTCTTAAAGACCCATTTGCACTCAATGGGTCTTGCACCATCTGGCAGATCAACCAAGTTCCAAACTTGATTTTCATCCATGGAGTTTAACTCAGATCTCATGGCTCCAAGCCACGACTCAGAATTAGAACCCACCGTCGCTTCCGAATAAGTTGTCGGCTCATCACTATCCAATAGCAACACATCACGAACACTTCGCAATCTTTCCGATCTTTGCTGTGTAGGTGCAGTTGCTGGCTCAGTTACCATGACTAGCTCAACCTCCAAGGCTTTCACCAAATCGCTACTGACTGGTTCCTCTCGAACTTCTTCGAGCCGCACCGTACTCCCACTGACTCCCCGACTGAGAAACTCTTTCTCAAGGAAGACACCATTCCGAGCGACAAACACTTTTCCCTCCTCTCGGTTGTAGAAGTAGTAACCCAAGGTTTCCCTCGGATACCCAACGAAAATACACTTATCCGACTCGGCTGTAATCTTGTCCGAGTGAAGTCGCTTGACAAAAGCTTCACAACCCCAAATCTAAAGAAAATACATACTCATCTTCCTGCCAGTCCACATCTCATGCGGTGTCTTCTCTACCGACTTTGATGGTACTCTGTTTAGTGTGAACGCTGTAGTTTCTAGACAATAACCCCAAAATGATAAAGGCAGATCTGTCCGACTCATCATTGATCGTACCATGTCTAACAAGGTACGATTCCTCCTTTCTGACACACCGTTTCTCTGCAGCATTCCCGGAGGAGTCAGCTGGGGAACTATTCCACAACTCTTCAGATGGTCATCAAACTCATGGCTCATGTACTCGACTCCTCGGTCCGACCAAAGAAACTTTATTTTCTTGCCGAGTTGATTATGTACCCCATTCTGGAATTCCTTGAACTTTTCAAAGGCTTCCAACTTATGTTTCATCAAATAGATATATCCATACCTACTCAAATCATCGGTGAAGGTAATGAAGTACTCATAACCACCTCTGGCTGTCGTGCTCATCGGGCCACATACATCACTATGTATTAGTCCCAATAAGTCGGATGCCCTTTCACAACTCTTTGCAAAAGGTGTCTTGGTCATCTTGCCGAGTAGGCAGGATTCACATGTCTCGAACGACTCCAAGTCGAACGAAGTTAGGAGTCCATCATCATGGAGCTTCTTCATGCGTTTCCAACTTATATGACCAAGCCGACCGTGCCAAAAATAAGTCATATTCAGATCATTTGGTTTCAACCTTTTCATATTTATGTTATAGACATATTCACCATCAAGATTCAAAATAAATAACACGTCATGGACGGGTGCAAAGTTGTGAAACATATCATTCAAATACAAAGAACAACCATTGTTCTTAATATTCGACTCATAGCCTTGTCTCTAAAACATGAGGTAGAAATGATGTTTCGACTAAGCATTGGAACATAATAACAATTATTTAGCTCCATTAAGAATCCAGAAGGTAAATGAAGTTGCATCGTGCCGACTTCCAACACAGCGACTCTCGCTTTGTTGCCGACTCAAATGTCAACCTCGCCTCTCGCCACACTCCTAGTTCTTACCAGTCCCTGCAACAAGTTGCAGATGTGAATAACTAATCCGGTATCATATACCCGAGAACTACCAAGTGCATCAGCAAGATAAATGTCTATAACATTGCAAACAAGCGTACCTGAGCCAGAAGTCACACCTCCACTCTTGGCTTTATCAGCCAGATACTTTCTACAATTCCTCTTCCAGTGACCATCTACCTTGCAATAGAAGCAAGTGGATCCGGCTGCAGGAGATGGCTTAGTCCCCGAGGAAGCGCTTTGGACCAGGTCCTCGGCCTTACCTCCTGACTTTGCCTTCTTCTTCTTAGTCCAAGAACTCTTCTTGAACTTAGCCTTATTCTGCACCATCAACACTTGACTGGCGCCTTTCTTGAGATCCGCCTCAGCTTGCTTGAGCATCCCATGTAATTCAGTGAGCTTCTTATCCATACCATGTTGGGGATATACTTTCCGGGTATCCTCACAGTTCCTCACTGACCAGGGTGGCCCACTTCGGGTTAGAGCTTTGCTTCACGGGTGGCCCAGTCAGGGAGAAAAGACGGAGTCCAATCCGGCTACGGGAAGGCCCAGAAGACTTACCGACTTAGGCCCATAGTGTTACTTGTAGTTCAAGATGTACTCTGTAACCGACTCTTAGTCGTAGCCGGATAGCTCTCTCCTATAAAACCTAGGCTAGATATCTATATAAGTCGTCCTAGGGAGAACCTTTAGGGCACACCACAATAGTCTACAATCTCAACTCACACAGGCGAAACCCTTGTAACCCATATTCCGCTCTGCCAGACATCGATTGCTAGCAGGAGTAGGGTCCGTCCAAAGCCGGCGGATTCGAACCTGGGTAAACTTGTGTGATCACCGTCCCGGAACACCGTACGTCTCACACCCCTCTCTTCCGCACGCCCCGAGGACCCCCTGATGGCGTACTTGTCATCAATCCGACGACAGTTGGCGCCCACCGTGGGGCAAGTGATCTTCGGATCTGCGTTCCGAGCGGAATCTGCAAGAATCGGAATCAGCGAGACTATCGCCGTTGGTCGCATCCTCTATGCCAGCGACGTCCCTCTCATCGTTCTCGACGAGACTTGGATTCCAGCCAGGGAGACCATGACTACCTACACAATCATGTCTTTTGGCGAGATCGCTGTCTACATCGGTTTTGCTGAAACTGCCCCACCCACCCAGTGGTGATGATAGAGGCAGAAGAACCTTCTGGATCCCCTCTGCCCACGGAGGCGGCAGAGTTCTAGGTCTCAGAAAACTCTAATCCCACCCAGCCCGCACCAGTTGCGGAGATAGTGGAGAAATCCGAGCATGAGGAAAACCTAGCGGTTAAAGCCGAATCTGGAGTGGATCTCCTTGGAGAGGCCGGATCCCAGATCGACCCACCCGCGGAAGTCGAAATCTAGGAGGAGCATATCAACGACACTGATTCCGGCTCTGATGACGCCAGGACAAACAGGCCTTTCCTAAGGTACACACTGCGACGTATGATAATGCAAAACTCAGGCGTAGATGCAATTCTCGAGACCATCAAAAGTTTCGACGAAGCTGATTGCGAGAGCCGTAGGTACCTCAGGAGGAGCACAACGCACTTTGTCAGATATGTTGGATCCAGATCTGGCTCTGCCGATGCTGGAGACAACACCGACTCTATACTGGAGGCAATTGGAACAAACACCGACGTACCCGCTTCCTCGGATGAATCGATGACGTCGGCAGATTTCCGAAAGTTCTCCCCGGAATATGAAGAGGAGTATAACTCCAAAGCTGCAGAGGAAGGAGAATCCATGGATGAAGGATCTGGGGAACATTCTCCCAAAGTGCAGGATGACATGGAAGTCAGAGACAATCCCGAAGTCCAGATGTCCGAAAGTACCGATCAGAGCTTGACTCCGGGAAACGGACCCAAAGCTGTCTTTGCTACCAACGCTGCCAAGAAGGCAAAGAAGAAGAACAAAAAGAACAAGACCCCGGGAAAAGACCCACTGATAGAGGAGTTGATTGTCGAGGAATATGAGGAAGACTCGGATGGAGCACTCAGAAGAGCCAAAAAAGAAGAATCGGTGGATGGACACGTGATCACTGAAGGTGTGCGTAAACTCATCGATGCTGCATTAAGCACACCTATCCCTATAGTTGCAGAAGTTACTGCTGAAGAGCTGGAAGAAAGGGCCCAGGCCCTAGAAGCGTGTCATCAACAACTCCTGGATGAAGCCAAAAACATCGAGGGAGAAAAGAAATGCATGGCAACTAAGGATTACATGTCTCGGTTGCATCAGAAGACATGGAAACATTACACAGGTGACGGTAAATTTCCGGAAGTAAAGAGGGTCCTCTTTGAAGGAGATCCAGGGATACCTCGTCTCGACAGCAAAGGAGATCTGGTGTACCCAACACCAGTACAGAACACTGTCGCAACTCAAGATATCCTGTCAAACAACCTAGGCCCAGAACAGGTTCGATTGGGCATCAAGCTACTCACCAAGGGTCTAGAGCAACAGATGGCTGCGAAATCCGGAAGTGGAAAACTGGTCTCCAAATCTGACCAATGTCACACGGACTCAGCCTGGAATGATATAAGGCCCCAGCGTGTTCCGGCCGACGGGAAGACAACTACTCTAGAACCGGATCATCAGGACAGCATCACAGACCTGCACGTGACTGGAGCAACGTCGCCCCAGCAGCCGAGCAAGAGGCCATCACTGCACAGTATCCGAGGAATCCTCCCCGACGTGTGTCAAACGATCGAAGGGGAGAAGATAAAGAGAAACGTCGGGAGGAGGATCGTCAAAAAATGCCACCTCCTAGACACGCAAGCCGTCCGGCTGAGCCTCACCATAGTGGGAACGACGGATGAAGGAATGACAAAAACCATGCCGGAACAAGCCAGCAGGGGGCTCGTCATAGTGAAGACCCTCCCCGGAGCCGGAATAATGACGCTCCAGACGGAGGCCGGCGAACAGCCGAAAATAATCTAGCTGCCCCACCCTCCCCACCAAGTAGTCATCACAACAGCTCTCAAGGGGGGCAAGGAGGACGACTTGGCGGGGGAGGTGGTGGCAGAAGCCAAAGTCTGGCTCCAAGGCACCACAGCCACAGCCGACATTCGGGACGATCTCTATCCCCGAACTGCGCAAGGCACATGATCAATTCCAACATAGAGGCGTGGTGCTATGAAAACGATGATATCTACGTGGGCCCAAAGTGCTTCGGAGCACGTATAAGAGCTACAAAATTCCCAGAAGGATTTGCTATCTCAAGACATATCCAAGCCTACGATGGCATTGCTCGGCCAGATACCTGGCTATAGGACTTCTTCCAAGCTTGCTGCATCGCCAAAGGTGGAAACAGCCTGGTCGCAACCCGATATGTCCCACTTATGTTGTGGAAGACGGAACGATCATGGCTTAATGAACTTCCGGAGAACACCATCCACAACTGGTATGACATGCAAAGTGCATTCTTTCGTAATTTCGAAGGCACATATCGGAGGCCCTATATGGTCGGAGACCTGCAGCGTTGCACCTAGAAGGCCGGAGAAACTTGCCGGGATTACCTCGGATGATGGATCGACACCAAGAACTCCTGTGAAGGGGTAACCGATCAAACTGCGATTGAAGCTTTCATTGTAGGTCTCCCAATTGGTCTACTGCGCCATCGCTTCAAGTGTGACAAGGTCACTGATTTGGGAGAGATGATAGAAATAGCGAGCAAGTATGCAGATGCTGACGACGATGCAGAGGGATTACTCAATGCCCTAGCTGTGCCACAGTCGGAAAAACAACCAAAGCAACAAGCTCAGAAGCGTAAAAATACCTCGGAAGAAAACCCAACGCAGAAACGGCAGTGGTCACTTATACTTTCGGGTCTGGAGGACGAGGAGGACGCGGCGGAGGCCACGGGCGTGGGCGTGGAACTTCAAGAGTCCAAGGTAGAGGAGACCAACAACCAGGCAAAACCTACTCTTGGGCCGACATTGCCAATAACCCATGTGTGCATCACCTAGACGCCAATGGGGGCTCGTCCCACACCAACACCGAATGTCGTTTCAATGACGACATCAAAAGAGATGACACCGCGGGCTACAAAGCTAAGCGGAAGAAGGGAAAGAAGAATCCCGAAAAAGAAAAAGAGACCAAGGAAGATTCTGACATGGAGGAAGCTGATGCTTCAAATCCCAAGCCGGAAGGGAAGAAAAAATTTCCGACCAAGAAAGACACTTATGTCACCTTCCTCGGATCTCAAGAAACAAAGGTCAAGAAAGCAGTTCTACATGAGCTCAACGCAACAGCTTCGGCTGTCCCCCAATTCTTGGACTGGTCGAAAGTGGCAATCACATTTGACCGCGCTAATCATCTGCCTAAGTTACACATGCGAGGAAAATACGCCTTAATCGTCAATCCACTTATTGATGGTTATGGTTTCTCCAAGACCCTCATGGACGGCGGCAGTAGCATCAATATTCTTTATGTCGAAACGCTACGCCGGATGAAGATCTCGGAGACCCAGCTGAACCATAGCTCTATGATCTTTCACGGAGTTGTCCCAGGAAGACAAGCTAATTCCTTGGGAGAGATCACTTTGGATGTTACCTTTGGAACTCCAAATAATTATCGGACAGAGGCACTTTCCTTCGAAGTGGTCCCGTTCAAGAGCGCATACCGCGCTATATTCGGACGTTCGGCTTACTGGGCTTTTATGGCTCGTCCGTGTTACATTTACAATATGATGAAAATTCTAGGTCCCAACGGCGTAATCACTATCAGGGCATACCCGAAGAAAGCACGAGAGTGCGAGGATGGAAATGCCGCCTTTGCTGAAGCCGTGTTGCACGCCCAGGAGTACCAGGAAACCAAGAAGAGCATAGATCCGTCCGAGATGCCCGCAACGAAGAAGGAGGTGACAAAGCCAAATATGGAGTTCAAGGCATCAGAAGAGACGAAGAAGACGCTGTTGAAGGACGATGACCCCTCCAAGGTGACCCAGATAGGCATAGGCCTAGGTAGCGCATAGGAAAGCGCGCTCGTCAAGTTCCTCCAAGCAAATCAAGATATCTTCGCATGGCAGCCATCTGACATGACCGGAGTACCTAGGGAACTTGCCGAGCACTCTTTAAATGTAAACCCGAATGCTAAACCCGACAAACAGTCCTTATGACATTTCGGTGATGAAAAGCGTAAGGCAATAGCCAAGGAACTAGCACCACTGGAGTTAGCCGGATTCATAGAACAGGTCATCCACACTGAGTGGTCGGCCAATCCTGTAATGGTCCCTAAAAAGGACACCACTGATTTAAGTATGTGTGTTGATTATACTGCCTTGAACAAGGCTTGTCCAAAAGATCCGTTCGCTCTGCCTAGAATTGATCAAGTTATCGATTCTACGGCAGGCTCGGAACTCCTCTGTTTTCTAGATGCATATTCCGGTTATCACCAAATCCGGATGAAGGAATCTGACAAAGTCAAAACTTCATTCATAACCCCCTTTGGAACCTTCTGTTTTGTTACGATGCCCTTTGGGTTGAAGAACGCAGGAGCTACATACCAGCGCATGATGCAGTGTTGCCTCCATGACCAACTCGGACGCAATGTACATGCATACGTGGATGATATTGCGGTGATGTCCAAAAAGAAGGAAACATTGATTTCCGACTTGGAGGAAACAATCGCCAATCTACGAAAATACAACATCATGCTTAACCCGAAGAAATGTTTCTTTGGAATACCAGCCGGAAAATTGTTAGGTTTCATCGTGTCTCAAAGAGTCATAGAGGTGAACCGAGACAAAATCAAGGCTATACTCAATATTTCCAGGCCAACTCGCCTGAAGGATGTACAAAGACTAACTGTTTGCATTGCTGCAGTCAGTCGGTTTGTAAGCCGGCTTGGTGAACGAGCCGCACCATTATACAAACTTCTAAAAAAGACCAAGGATTTTGTTTGGACTGACGAAGCTGAAGCTGCACTACAAGACCTGAAGAAAGTACTCTCATCTGCTCCTATCCTTGCTGCACCGGAACCACAGGAACCGATGTTGCTTTATCTTGCTACGACAAACAAGGTCGTTAGTATCGTCATGGTGGTGGAGAGACCGGAGGAAAATTAAGAACACCTGGTGCAGCGTCCGACTTACTTTGTTAGCGAGGTCCTGACAGAGTCAAAACAGCGATATCCGCACTACCAAAAATTGGCTTACGGTGTCTTTCTGGCATCACGCAAGCTACGACACTATATTCAAGAGCATCCAATTACCATGGTGAGCACAGCTCCCATGAGAGATATAATCAATAATAGTGACGCCACAGGACGCGTCGCCAAATGGAGCATAGAGCTTTCAGCTTTTGAGTATAAACCTTGGACAGCAATCAAATCCCAAATCCTTGCTGTTTGTCGCTGATTGGATAGAGACGAAGGAGAACATGATCCTCCCTGAGTCGGAATATTGGAACCTCTACTTTGATGGGTCTAAGGCTCGAGGGGGCTCGGGGGCTGGCGTGGTGCTCAAATCACCTCAAGGAGATAAACTTCTATATGTATTGCAGATCCACTTCACAGTGACAAATAATATTGCCGAGTATGAAGCACTGCTGCATGGAATCCGGATTGCTAAGGATATTGGCATCCGACGTTTGATGTGTTACGGAGATTCGGATCTTGTTGCTCAACAAGTGTCGGATATTTGTAATGCAAATAAACACATGGCAGCGTATAAAGCTGTCGTGGATGATCTATCTAAATCGTTCAAAGGGTTTGAGGTTCAACACATCCCTCGAGCAGAAAACGAGGAAGCAGATGCACTATCTCGGATAGGCTCTGCGTGGAAAGAGGTCCCGGATGGCGCTTTTCTAGAGCACCTCAAAGTTCCCTCGATAAAGGGAGTAGATGAGGAATATCTGACCAAATCTGACTCACCTTTAATAGCAGTTTTGGCTGTAATTCCCAGCTGGACTCAACCCTACCTTGATTATTTGGTAGATGGCAAATTACTCGAAGATGAGGTTCTGAGCCGGCAGATTATCCGACGAGCGAAAGCCTACACTATAGTTAAAGGTGAGCTCTATAAACAGAGTGTTTCTGGGGTTTTTCAACGCTGCGTGTCTTCGGAAGAAGGAGTGGAAATCTTAAGAGAAATCCACGAAGGCGAGTGTGGTCACCATGCTGCATCCAAATCTTTAGTGGCAAAAGCTTTTAGACATGGATTATTCTGGCTTACAGCTCAAGCAGATGCCGAACGATTAGTCAAGACGTGCAAAGGCTGCCAAAAGTACGCCAAGCAAGCTCACGTTCCGGCTGATCAGCTGCGAACAATACCTATAACATGGCCTTTTGCGGTCTAGGGGCTTCATATGGTAGGACCATTTAAACGAGCTCCAAGTGGATTTACTCACCTCTTAGTGATGGTGGATAAATTCACCAAATGGATTGAGGCTAAACCTGTCACTAGTTGTGATGGAGCAACAGCCAAAAGATTTGTCGAGGATGTTATAATCCGACATGGTTATCCACATATCATTATCACGGACAACAGGAGTAATTTTTGTATGGGAGAATTGGCCGAATTCTGCAACGAGCAAAATATCTGGCTTGACATTGCATCAGTCACACATCCACAGGCTAACAGACAAGTCGAAAGAGCAAATGGTTTAATCCTACAAGGCCTAAAACCGAGACTCAAAGCACCACTACGACATGCTGCGGGGGCTTGGGCAGAGGAATGACCCTCTATAATATGGAGTTTACGAACGACTCCGAACAGGTCAACCGGATACACACCTTTCTTCTTGGTCTATGGTGCAGAAGCAGTTCTTCCTAGTGATTTGATTCACACTTCTCCTAGAGTGGCCACGTATATTGAAGAGGATGCCGAGATTTCTTGACAAAATGATCTCGACTTAGTCGAAGAAGTTCACGTTGTTGCTGAAATGAGATCAACAGCCTATCAGCAGAAGTTACGCAAGTATCATAGCCAGAGAGTCAGAAATAGATCTTTCAATAAAGGCGATTTGGTTCTCCGGCTTGTGCAACAAAGAAAGCACAAACTTTCCCTAGTTTGGGAAGGGCCCTTTTTAGTTAGTTGAGTATTGCACAATGGTTCGTACTACTTAACTGACATGAGGCCAATCAAAGAAAGACCTGCTGCTAAGAAGAGAAAGAGAGCTGGAGGTAGTACAAATCCGGATGAGTTAGACAGACCATGGAATATTGCTCAGCTATGTCCCTTTTATTCTTAGTTTATCCTTCTTTGTAATCATATATATGTACATGTTCTGTGAGAAATAAAAGTTTTGGTTGCCTCAAGTTTTTCTGAGAAGTTTTTACCATCTTATTTCTGAATGATCATGTCATAGTCGAAAATCCCAGAATGCTTGAAAGTACTTTATGCTCATGATCATTCTGGTTTAGATTTCTGATTCTAAAATTGCTACACTCGGGTATAATTCTAAAGTTTCTGGTCTTTACTTTGGTTATTTGTCTGATTGCTGGATGCAGGTATTTTCCGAGTAGTGAATTGTTGGTACTGGAAGCCGGCTTTGTTTCTGAGTTTAAAATAGTTTAGCAATTGAGCTCCATTGCTCGGCAATGTTTCTGAGTAGAAGGTTTAGCTGGCTCATGAAAGGGACGAGGCGGAAAGCCAGATAAACGATAATTATAGGTGAAAAAAATTCAAGTGCTTATGTAAACATTTTAGGCACACAAAAATTTAAAGCCAAAAGTGCTGAATAGATCAAAAGCTTAGCACTAGCAAAATTATAGTACTTCATATTTACAGACGCATCATGTTTTTTCAGGATAATACAAATGTTTCTGGCAATCTATGATGCAGGTGGAGAAGAAGGAGCTGCCAGCTCGCTGGATACATCGCCTTGATATCGTTCCGAGATGTCCACATCCGAGGAGGTGTGTTCATCGTCGGAAACTTCTTTTGCTTCTTCCGGAGGCAGAGACGGACTGTCCACGCGGGTGAAGAAAGGAGTGTCGTAGCTGGTCATGTCAGCCATGTGACACCCATATACAGCACATGAGTCCATAATAGCCTTGATGTCCTGCTCATGGTCGTCTTCATCTACTGTATAATACCCTCTGGTCACTTGCCATATCTCCATGCTTCCATGGTGGCTCATGACCATGGTGAGAGCGTTCTGCGCTACAGATCGCGTGTAAGACATATTCCAATCCTAGACAAGTTGCGGCATTTCCTTTACCTTGTCCCGCACCTGAAAATCTGACATGCTATCCATGTTTGGAATCTTGAGAGCTTTGCCAATATCCTCAAGGGATTGGCAGAGGTCATGAAGCAGGTCACCGACTTGGGTAAGCCGGTGAGTGCAGGGCTCGGCGGAGGTGGAGTCCATCAAGTTTAGAGGACCTATACACAAAACGGTTAAGAAAATCCGACATTGAAAGAAGTCGAAGAAAAAGGACAAGTCAGACAGATGGAACATACCAAAAATGACGTCATCAATCTTTGTCTTCTCTTCCCGAAGACTCCGAAGTTCATCCTGGAGTGCCTCGGAAAGGTCCTTCTCTCTGCATAACTCATTATTGAGGTCTGAGATTTGCTGATCTTGAGCGGCAATATTGCGATCGCGCTCGTCAGTAGCCATGGAGGAGGACTCGAGAACTTGAGCTATGCTCTTCTCATGATCCGCTTTGAGCTTGTCTAGCTCTTGGCGAAGTTCCTTGTTCACCACCACTAAAGTTTTGAGGTTCTCGGCCTCTTCAATCATGGCGCAGGATTGTTTTACCAGCGCTGTAAGTCAAAAAGAACAACAGTTCAGAAAAATTCGACTATGAAAACATGAAAGACAAGGTTTGAGTCTCGAAATGTTTACCTTCGGCCTCATCCTTGGAGACCTTAAGTTGCATCTTTAAGTCGGAGAGCCTTGATCTCTCTCCGCTTGTCACAGACATTTTCAACAAATCCCGGTTATAGGAACATACTTTCTGTAAGTCAGAATACCCAAAGTCAGAAGTCTACTAAAGACTCGGGCTAATATTTTTACTAATATTAGCACGAGCCTTGGGGGCTACACTAGTTCATTCTTTGGCATCCTAAGGAAGCATAAACCCGGATTATAAATCCTACTTCATGCTTGGGGGCTAGAGGATATGATATGAAATGAGGGAGAAACAAGAGTTAGAATTCCGACTTACATATTGCTCGCGAGTAAGTTTATCCAAACTCGCATTTACTTCAACAGCGACCTTCTCAGCGAGAGTCAGAGGGACCACGGGCGCTGTTGGAAGCTCACCGGTCCTTATCCTCTCATCGCGAAGACACACTTGTGCAAGAAGGTCAGAGAACTTGATATCCTCTGCCTCTTGTGCTTCTTCTTCGGCAGATAAGTTTCCTTTCTCTAGGCATTGCCTGGCCAGCCGCTGGATCTCTTCCGCAGATTTCTGGGACAAGCCAAACTTGGCAAGACCCAGATTGTTAAGAAGGTTTTCGGCGAAGATATTTGCCGAGGGATCATTACCCGAAGAGGGTTCACCCTTATCTATACCTGACTCACTCATGGTGACGTCAGTTTGTGATTCAAGGATCATAGGCTCTGTTGAAGGAGCCGGATCTTCTGCGACATCCGGGGAAGGAATGGTCACTAGCGTTGCGGAAGGTTGGGAGGCAGGAGTCTGAGGAGCTACGGCAGGAGAAGCCATGGAAAGCTTCGTCTGTCGCAGGGGCTTCGAAGAAGTTCCCTTCCCCTTACCCTTGATGAGCTACTTAGCTCTAAGAATGTAATAAAGTCGAAAACGTTACATCTCGGAAGAAAATTCGAGTAAGGTACAAAGGCGGAAATTGTGTTGAAAGTTACCTCTTCACGATGGGCACCTCCTTTGTGCCGACAGACACTGTCGAAGCCTTGCGTTTCTTAAGTGCAATGTCCGGCAATGGAACCAATTCCACCTCCTGAGAAAACTCCGGAGGATATCCCTCGAGAGGAGCAAGCTCCAACTCGGGGAGGTCGGCAAGCTGAAAATAAGAAAACATATCAGTATTGTGATTTAACTTAAAGATTGAAACACATAAAAAGATTTACTGTTAAAATCTTACAGACACTATGGGGTTTTCCGCCGTATGCATATCCAGAGAAACCTCCGGGATCCTCCTCTCGATCCGCTCCCTTATTAGCCATTTAATCTGGCTTATGTAGCCTTGCGAGGTATAGGCTCTAGGGCTGATGCGGAGAGAGTCTTTCTTGGACGACATGATGGAGTGCATCAGTCGGTTTCCGTGGTACTGAAGGGGCTGGATCCGGCGTGTCACCCAGCATTGGACCAAGTCGGATCCCTTCAGTCCTTTGTGTTTGATCAGATATTCGACACGCCTCTTAGCGAGGATCAGATCGTCACTGAGAGCCGGAGCGGCCTCGTCCCAAGACGGTTGGGCCGTGGCAGCTCCGTCGACAAAAGCCGACAAAGCAGTAGCTTTGTCGGGATCCGGAATATCCTTGTGATAAAAGAAGGTGCTGGCCATTGTTTGACCGAGTCACTAGCTAAGATTTTGGGATATGCGCGCTCGTGTCTAAGCGAAAAACTAATGGTACCGGTGATATAAGGAACGCCGACAGTGATAGAGTTTCTCCGAACATGAAAATAATACCGGAATAAGGTCAAGCTCGGCCTAATGCCGAGAAATCCCTCACACAAAGAAGCATAAGCACTCATCTCTAGGAGAGAGTTGGGAGGAAGATGGTGGAGTTGAACGCCATAATGATCAATCACCTCGGAAAAGAATTCTGAGGGAGGAAATGACAAACCTCTGTCGAGGTGGGTGCCGAAGTGGACCCGTTCGCCGGCGTGCGGGTTGGGGACGGTATCCCCGAAGCCGCTCCGCCAGTCACCGGCACGGAGGAGCCCTTCTGTCTCCACGCCGCGGAGCTTTTCATCGTCTAGCACGCAGGGGATCCAGACCCCGCGGAAGCTTTCCTTCTCCGCCGCTGCTTCCGTTGCCGCCGTCGCCGCCGCTGCAGCCAAGCCGGAAGAGGATGAAGAAGCCATTTCTCCGGTGAGCCGGCGACCTAGGATGGGCGGCGCTGGGAGTTCTTGAGGGAAAGCAAGGGAGCTCTATGCGCGCGTGGGAGATTTGGAGGAGAGGAAAAGGCAAAGGAACAGGTGAAGAAAGGAGGAGGAGAATCCTCACCCCTTATATCCACCTAACCGCGCCAAGTTTCGTGCAAATGCTACAGTGCAGCCGCCACGCGTCGTGGAAGGAACTGGGAAGGACCCACGCGATGATTACGTCGCCTCGATCTCCGCGCATGCATTAAAACGGCGCCTCAGTTCCACGAACCGTGGACCCTGTGATGTCTTGACGGATGACGTGACTTGACCATGACTTGTGTCAAGTGGCGTTAGAGGCCAAGTTCTGGCTTATTTTGAAATCAAGCTGGAAAATCCGAGTAACCTGTTGATAGGTCCGACTTATCTTTAAGACCCGGATTGTATTTTTTGTGGTGAAGTTTCAGGAACCCTTCAAGATTCTGCAAGCCGAAGATCAAGCTAGACGAGGATAAATCCGACTTTGGATCTTGGAGACTTTCGGGGGCTGCTGTTGGGGATATACTTTCTAGGTATCCTCACAGTTCCTCACTGACCAGGGTGGCCCACTTCGGGTTAGAGCTTTGCTTCACGCGCGGCTCAGTCAGGGAGAAAAGACGGAGTCCAATCCGGCTACGGGAAGGCCCAGAAGACTTACTGACTAAGGCCCATAGTGTTACTTGTAGTTCAAGATGTACTCTGTAACCGACTCTCAGTCATAGCCAGATAGATCTCTCCTGTAAACCCTAGGCCCGATATCTATATAAGCCGTCCTAGGGAGAGCCTTTAGGGCACACCACAATAGTCTACAATCTCAACTCACACAGGAGAAACCCTTGTAACCCATATTCCGCTCGCCAGACATCGATTGCTAGCAGGAGTAGGGTTCGTCCAAAGCCGGCGGATTCGAACCTGGGTAAACTTGTGTGCTTGCCATCCCGGAACACCGTACGTCTCACACCCCTCTCTTCCGCACGCCCCGAGGTCCCCCTCATGGCGTACTTGTCATCAATCCAACGACATACCATGCATGTGGTAGTTCGATATGAACTGACCATACGCACTAGGAAGAGTTCAGAATTATGTCCATAGCGAACTCTTCGCTAATGGGGTAGCCCAGCCTTTCTAGAGACTACACGTAACCAACCATCTTGATCACATGCGGACTCAGTGGATCGCCATCCTTAAGCTTGCAGCTCAACAAAGCCTGAGAGACTTGATACCTCTTAGTCTTTGCCTGAGCCTAGAACATACTTTTGAGGCTTTTGATCATATCGTAGGCCTCGACATTCCCGAACTGCTGCTGCAAGTCCGGTTCCATCTGTGCAAGCATAAGACAACTAATCTCCGTAGACTCATCACATGTCCTACGGTAGGCATTGGTGGTTGCGACACTCGCATTCTCATTTGGCTCATATGGAAGTGGGTTGTCTAGGACATGGTCCCTCTTTTCTTGCTTGAGAACAATTCTCAGATTACGATACCAGTTGGTGAAGTTAGTTCCATTTAGCTTATCTTTATCTAAGATGGTTCTCAAAGCAAAACTGGAAATCTGAGGGAGACTGTTAGGTGCCACTGATCTACAACATAAAAATATGCAAAACACTTAAGACACGTATCCATAAAAGAGCAAGCATATTAAACACTTTAATACTTATGCTCCCACTAGAACCAACACCCCTCTGATGGTTACTTAGTGATTCAGGACCCTAAATAAGCAAGTCAACTAGTGAGCTTTAGCATCACCGCTAGCCGTCAAGTGATCTAGGTAGACAACTCCTTGTCAATCGCATCTCATACGACTCCTGTTGGACGGGTGGCATCACATGCCCCGGCTCCCGTCCGACCTTTCCCCGAGTCCCACAACTATTGTGATAGACCCGTCTAGATTACCGAGTGCTTCTGCTGTAAGAGTCCAACTCAAACCCACCTAGTCAGAAAGAATTGATAGCACCTCAATTTTATGAGCCCACTACCAAAAATGTCTGACTTGTGATGGTGCAGCACTGGCGGGGAAACCGACTAGACCTTTTTTGAGGGATTACTTTCTACCAACTATCTAATAGAGGTAAAACAGAGACATAACAATAACACAGAATAAAGCAATTATAATGTGCAATGGTATGGCTCTCTGCATGGCGATCTCCATCTCCACAAAGCTTGAAATTCGACTCGTGTCAACTCTTGTCACGTGTTGTCTTACACAATGTAGCCGACTTGTACATCGACTTGCATGCCATCCGGGTTCTCCAAACAGCTACACTAGCTAGTAATGTAAATTACATAGAGAATCCGACACGCGGGTCGTTATACAATAAAATAATAGCACCTAGGCTCTAGCCGGCTGACAAAAATCGTGATAGGCAGATCACGTATGGATTACACACATCACATGCTAAGCCATACCATTCACAACATCATCCTGCAAAAACAAGTTATGCATAGATACGATATCTACCGGCGTTGTGAAAACTTGCAATGACATCTAAGGCGCTATGATAGGGCGAAGCCGGTGGTCCAGATTTCATCATCGGATAAAACAATTTTACCCAAATCAGATATGTACTCGGATTCGACCAAACTCTTTGATCTTCGATCACCGCATCCAGATTTATGTGTCACAGTCTACCCGATGGCGGAAGCCGACCGGTAGGGGTATGTCATTCCACGACCTTAGCAGTTAGATCATGGAAACCAGATCATCCATTCCCCGAGTATAGTTGATCCAATAAACCTCGTACAAAACCGATCTATCTCATAGATCGACCACCAAAACTGCAATTAGATCTAATCTAATGCCAACCGCATATCACATATGCATGATCTCGAGCCTAAAACCAGAAGCTAACACTCTGATACCACTGTTGGGCCACGCAGAGATAAACAAAACTTTTTACCCTACTCGGTGCTCCCAAGATCTAGCTCAGGTGATAGGCCACGAGATTTACCACTAGACGCGCCGGTGCGGATTGTTGATGAAGCGCGTCAGTTGATGTCGTACCGAACGATACTCGTACAGCACATCTAGATCCCCACGGACCTCCTTGTCTCCAGCGCCACACGTGCAACGCCTCTACCGGTATCCACACGTACAGGAGGGAGCTCCAGGCAGAGGACTGCTAGATCCTGTCTAGCCCGAAATGGGAGTGGAGAAAGTGACGGCTAGGTCAGGGACAATCCCTTGTCACTCCACTTATATACACTCCTAGCTAGGCTTAACGCTTGAGGCCCATCTAGGCCGTACCCCAATCTCCACATGGATCGAATCCACATGGGCTCCTTACCCTTAAGTGTGTGACCCTGTAGGTTTATGTACACCTGGACACGAGACGAGTCACCACTCTGAGTCGATAGTTGGTAGCGGCCTCTAGCAAGACGTGCCAACTCCCAAGCACCATAAAGTCACAAGACCAACCTTTCTCAATGTGACTTTCATCCAAGTCCCTTTGTCTCACGATATATCTTATCAAGCTATAGGCGAGTTGTTGCCATCCCTTTAATAGCTCGACTCTCTCTTCTGGTTCCGTGATATATGATTCACTGGACTAACACTTAGTCCAACTCCTTGATTAACACTTAACCAAGTCGCGCATGGACATGCTTCCGAATCATATCACACGAGAGGGCCCAGAGAATATCTCTTCATTACGAAGGGGAAAATCCCATCTTGGTAATCCACGTCACGCAGCTTGCTTCACGACCAACCCGAACCCTACCTTTATAACTGCCCATTTACGAAACAGCATTTGATAGGACCTAAGCTAGCGATCCACAACTCGGATCATGCCATCACCTCAGGTCGAAGGATTCCATTGCTTGAGACTACAAATGACAACATGCTCATTGCATCTCAACTGTGGGTCAGTCCGATTCACTAAAATCTTTAGCCGAATCAGTGTAAGTCGGAATAGCATCTCCATGCCCATGACAAGTGGAACCGAGTCATCAGTCGACTTTCACATTAGTCTAAGTTGTGTGTCCGGCACAACCTCAATGACCAAGGACAATTAGTATGAACAACATGAATATATAGTTCCACAATAGAATCACATATTCAATGTACATATCAGTAGTTCATACATGGACAGTAACTTTATGAATACATTAGGAATAACATCATACTTGATTGCCTCTAGGGCATATTCCCAACAGTGACAGCCCGCACGAAGGAACCCCTCGGCAAGATCACGAGAACCCCTCCTGCGTGAGAACACCCTGCAGCGGGACACGACGCAGCGAAGGTACCGCCTCTACAGGGCAGCACGCGAAATCTGGCGAAAAGTCGGCGCGTAGAACTGCATCGTCATCGTGTCGCTGCGTGTTTGCTTTGGCTTTTCGGGAAGAAGAGAAGGGAGGAGGTGCAGATGGATGTGTACACGCAAGAGGCAAAGAAGGGCGGTTTAAATAGACAGGGGAGAGGAAGAGAGGACGTGTGGATAGATGTGTAGAAGGAAGAGGCAACGAAACAACGTCGTGACGATCCGTATCTCTAGGCTAGGCTTTTTTGGCTGTTTACACACTGCATCAAGGGATGCGTGAATCGACGCGACGACTGTGTGAAACGAGGCAGCACATGAATCGAGCGTGCATGCTGGGGGCTACGAGCGTGACTCGATGCGTGAATCGAGCGTGCATGCTGGCGGCTGCAAGCGTGACTCGACGCGTGAATCGAGCGTGCATGTTGGTGGCTGCCTATGGAGCGTGCATGTTTGCGTGCATGCTGGCAAACATGGACTGAATCGAGCATGCATGTCTGTGTGCATGCTGGTGGCTGCCTGCGGAGCAACTGAATCAAGCGGCAGGGAAGCAGCGGTGTGGCAGGGAAGCAGCGGTGCAGCAGGAATCAAAGCAGACATGCAATCAAGCGATGCGTGCGTGCCGGCGCGCATGCATGCTAGCAGGGCAATGCATGGAGTCGATGCGTGCGTAGCAAGCATCGCATGCTTAGCAGGCTGCATCGATGCCAAAGCCGGGCATGCATAAAAGGCTGATCCAGGCATCTAGGGCAACATCCTCAATATTAAATTCACGGGCCCGTCCTACAAAAACAAACACGGCCCAACGGGCAAAACCAGGTCATCAACAGAGTCCAACTCGGCCCGACTTGTTCGGTCATCAACAAAGTCCAACACGGGCCCCACTCGTCAGAGTTGACGGTCAAGATGGCAGACGTCTTCTATGAGAATTTGTGAGAGTCTGAACTAAGCAAGTGGGGAAAAGTGAGAAAAAGTTTGGAGCGTGGGGAAAACTAAGCACAACTTTAGAACCAAGGGCACATAATTAATAATCCCGTAAGTCTATGGTTTGATTTAAAAAAAATTCCTATACAGTTAACTTGAAAAAGAAACCTTGAACAAAGGAAAATAAAACTTTGAATTCCTACATGAAGTGGAATGTATGGCTAGCTCCTTTGCACAACACTTAAACAAAAGTGTGAGCATATATACAAAAGAAAAGAAAAATAAGAATAAAAAGAGCGAGTGTGCAAAGAGCAAGTAGGCATATACCACTATATTGTAGTATGACAAAGAGATACTTTTGAGATTCTAAATCCCAAGTGAATACGTTGATCCTAAAACACTTGGGACTACCTTGCTAACTCATTCGGTTGAACCTGATACTTCTACATTATGTTGAGATTCATCTTTTATGAACTGTTGATTACTAAGGTGTGGAAGCCTTCTAATAATATTCAGATGGTTTGAGTAAGGTACTATTCATGAACTTATTCCTATATATCGTACATGATAAACACATGCTTCAACTGTCTCCTTTATTTTATCGACTCAGCTTCATGAATATGAGGATCACATCCATTAAGCTAAAACTTGATCGGGACAAGCAAGAGTCTAAGCTTGGGGAAGTTGATGAGTGCATATTTGCATCATGTTTTACATTATTATTTTGCATTGTAGATGTAGGATCTTGGTATTTTACAGTGCTCGCGCGGAGCATATTTTATGTCTGTTTTCACCAGGATCAGGACAGGTGATGGATCCAATGGATACAATTCTTGGAGCAGTTGTACTATGGAGAAAAGGAGTCAAAAACAACGTAAATCGTTTATTTGGGAAATATTAATAATACTAGGAGAAAACCAGAAGTGAACAAAGGAGGCAGAGAGTCCAACGATCAACTATACAACCAGAGCAATTTTCTGGCCATATAGCTCCGGCCGTATAGTTGGCACCGCCTCTGCCTCATCGAATAGTTTCACCCCGTGTAATTGGTTCGAGGAGACGACATACAGAACACCCAGAAATCCTAGAAACCTCACCTCTAGAAGGCATCTAGAGGGGGAACTCATCCACAAGGGATCCATCTTCGCCCTGCGCAGATCCAGGAGGCTAAGGCATCGATCTTCATCATCCACCGCTACATCACCACCATCTCCATCCATCCCATCTACATCTGGTCTAGATCTTGTTGTAATTCCTATACTCGTTGTGGATTTATACAAGTACTATTCATCTATGATTGTTTTCATTACTGTTGCCATGATGTTGATTGCCTCCATGTCTAAGTAGATCATTAGTTCTTGGGGAGATGGAGAAAACCCTAGTATGAGATTGAAATAAGATAAAGTATATTATGATATTCATCGATGTGACCATGTGCTAGATTTTCTACATCTTGATGTTGAGAGAAGTCGACCTCTCAATATTTGCCTCTTGTGGGGACTTGATGGAGGAAACTACTTGTTGGTAGACGGAGGTGTGCTAGCACTTACAGTGACTATAAATCTATTGGCACCCCTTACGTATCAACTTGGGAAACCGAGGAAACTCACGGAACACTATCCATGCCATGGGATACGTCCTACGAGGTTACGTCCCTTAATAGCATAGTAATTCGATTGATGTCGATTGCTAACTGTTGTGGTTATGAGGATGATGTGAGCAGCGGTTGCTGCCTATTTGTCCAAATACGGAGTTCCTCCCACACATACATAGTTAAGAATATTCATGATGATAATCTTTATCTTAGATCCTTACAATACTAGTGGTGTATCTGCTACTCCCTGAGAACGCTTTTTTCCTATTGCTGTTCCAATCTCTCTTACATACTCGATACTTACTTTTTGTACTCAGTTGTTTTACTTTACTTTATTATTGCTATTATACCCAAAACCCAAAACACCTTTTTACATAATACTCGCATTTTATCTTGTCACTTAGAACTTTATCTAGCATTTCTAATGTAATATTTATTTCAAGAGTTATTAGACTTCAGAGTCCTGCTCCCTGTGGGATCGATATCTTTATTTCGAAACTAGCTACAAACAATTTGTGCACTTGCAGTCATCACCACTCTTCCTGTAGTGTTGTTGTTATTGATGATGTCGGACAGTGGAGATTTGCTCACCACTGTGATGGGGTGCTCCTGGAAATAATGCCTTAGCTTCCACAATGCAAGGAAAACACCATCAGCTAGCTTCTAGTAGTGTGGTTAATGCTGCTTGGATTCCGTCAAGACCTTGCTTACATAGTAAACTGGTCGTTGAACTCCGTATTCGTGCATTCTCTCCTTACGCTCTACCAGGATGACGATGTTCATAACCCAGTTGGTTGCTTCCATGTATACTAACATGGGCTCCATTGATTCCGGTGCTGCGAGTATTGGTGCGGAGGAGAGTATTCTCTTCAACTCCTGAAGCGCTTCATCTACCTCGTCCGTCCATACGAATTTGTCCACCTTCTTGAGCAACTTGTGGAGCGGCATAGCCTTCTCTCCAAGTCGGCTGATGAACCGGCTTACTGCTGTAGTGCAGCCTGTGAGCCTTTGTATGTCCTTCAGGCATGTCGGGCATTTGATGTCGAGGATGGCCTTTATCTTCTCCAGATTGACCTCAATTCTATGGTGTGAAACAATGAAGCCCAACAAATTGCCGGATGGCACCCCGAAGACGCACTTCTTGGGGTTAAGCATCATGTTGTACTTTCAAAGATTGTCGAAGTTTTCATGTAAGTCGGTGATGAGGTTGTTTGACTTCTTTGACATCACTATGATGTCGTACATGTAAGTGTATTTTGCGACCTATTTGGTCATGTAGGCAACACTGCATTGTCAGTTGGTATGTAGCACCAGCGTTTTTTAACCTAAAGGGCATCGTGACATAGTAGTATGTGCCGTAAGGTGTGATGAACAAAGTGGCCAATTTGGTACGACTTTCGCATCTTGATCTGGTGGTATCCTGAGTATGCATCAAGAAAACACAGAAGTTTCGAGCCAATCGTCGAGTCAATGACTTGGTCAATACGAGGCAAAGCAAACGGATCCTTCAGACATGCTTTGTTCAAGCCGGTGTAATCAATGCACATTCTTAACTCTTTGGTTCCCTTTTTGGGGACAAGTATAGGATTTGCCACCCATTGGGTGTGAATAACTTCTCGGATAAAACTAGCTTTAAGTAACCTAGCTATTTCTTTGCCTATTGCTCGTCGTTTTTCATCACCGAAGCATCGTAGAGGTTGTTTCACCAATTTTGCTTTAGGATCGATGTTTAGGCTATGCTCGGCAAGTTCCCTAGGTACACCTTTCATGTCGGTAGGTTTCCAGGTGAAGATGTCCCTATTCTCACGGAGGAACTTGATGAGCGCAACTTCCTATTTGGTATCCACCTACTAGGTCTCGATGGTGGCCTTGAATGCGGGTTTGGAGTCAGAAATCTGCTTCTTCAAAGCCGGCATCTCCGAGGCATTGACCTGGCGCTGGATCTCCTGGAATTGTTCATGTAGAGGACCGCTTCAGCGAAGGCGGCCTCACTCAGCTCGCACTCCCTTGCCTTTGTGAAGCTTCTGGCAACAGTGATGATGCCTTTTGGTCCGGGTATCTTGATCTTGTTGTAGACAAAGCATGGCCTAGCGAGGAAGGAGTGGAATATGTCGCGTCCAAATATGACGTGGTACACGCTCTTGAAGGGCACCACTTCAAAGGTCTTGCGCTCTTAGCGGTAATTATTGGCATCACCAAAGAAGACCGAAAGGGTGATGCAGCCAAGGGAATTAGCTTGCCGGCTAGGAACAATGCCATGGAACACGATGTTGCTCTTCCTTAGTTGTGTCTCCGTCAAGTTCATCTTGTGCACTGTATCCAGGTACATGATGTTGATGCTGCTTCTATTGTCCACGAGGCACTTGGTGAACTCACTGCCGTCAAACTCCAAAGAGAGATCCAGGCTAGATCCTTCCACGAACATGTCCTTCCCGAAGGCGGTCCGTGTGGGTCTTGACAAGTTTCCGACTTCCTGAGAGCTAGGACCCAAGTCGGTTTCGCCGATGAAGATGTGGATGTCCCCGATTGGGACAACCAAGCAGCGGGTGGGTTTCGTCTTTGCCGGGATCTAGAACTTGTCCGGAGGAATGATCGGAACATTGCCGGAAAAGAGAACGCGTCCAATGGCTACGGTGTCGCTGATTCCCATGAAGAGATTGGACCTCGCTCGGTGTAGAGCTCGAAGCACCTCTTGCCCCACGGCGGGTGCCAATTGTCGTGGTATTGCCGACGAGTATGCCATGGAGGGGTCCTCACAGTGTCGTGGTGGTGGCACGACAGATGCCATTGATAGGCTAAAGATGGGGCCAATGAGCTCTAGGGGAATCCAGGGAGGGAAAACATGGTGATTCCACGCACAGATGTTCTTGTATTTCCTCTATCAATGGCGAATACAAGTGCTCCTCGAGTTGTTCGTGAGAAGGAGACTATGTCTCTTACTCCCGATAACCTAGCTCCAGAGTTCTAACTTAGATAGAGAAAATGATCGATCCCTCTCTATGGAGGCCCCGGTGCTCCTTATATAGGGGATCCCGGGTTACAAAGTTAGGGCATATGTGGCTACATATTCCCCGAATATGCCCCTTTGTTAAAGCTAGATGCTTCTTTATTCCCTTTAACGGTTCGTCCGGGCTTTTGACGTAACCCACAACGTAATCCTTGCCTTTAAGCGTCACCAGACACAGGCTACGTCAGCCGACATCACCTGCGTCATCTTGGTCGCCCCTGTCTCGCTGGTCCTCCCCTCTGCTTTGCCTCGCTCACGCTACAGCTAACAGAGCCACCTTTTAACCAGCGGGAGATTCCTTCCTTCTCTTGGAAGCCATACGATAGTCCGGCTAGCACGTGGCTAACCCGGCTACAAGGGTACCTGCATAATAGACAAACAAACATGGCCGGCATATATTTTATGCCGGCCGGGCTAAGGCTAGGGAGATGTTCCACGGGCCGGGTTACTCTGTAGGTCGGCCTGCCTTGAGGTGACCCGTCCAGCACTTGCTTTGACCGTGTCGTACCTCGGCTAACTCGGCCTTTATACCCGGTGTTACCCTACCTGGGGGTATCCCCCAACATTAGTCCCCGAAGCTGGTGTGGTCTTTGCAAATTTTAGTTGTTAAGGACACAGCAGGTTCCCATATCCAAATTTTTGCCTCTTTGGCCGAGTTACTCCGTAATCTAGAGTTTTTTCTCTTGCGCTCCCTTGGCTCATTCCGAGTTACTCCTCGCTGGCCGGGTCTTTTGCTCGCATATCCGGGTTCCTTTCCTTCTCTCGTACGCTTCCCCACATCCTACGTGGAGGGTAATCATCATATTGCCTCATTTTAAGGGCCACGCCCATTTACTGCGCCAGTTACCGTTGCAATGTCAGGAACAAATATTGTGCACGTCCCTTCACTATAGCGCCTCATTAACTGTAACAACACGTCACGTCATGGGGTCTTCTGCTCCCTATGGCCCTTGCTATGGCTGGCCTCCAATTTGTTGGTTCGGTAGCGTACACGGCCGCAACGTGTGGTAGAGCCACCGCAAAGGATCCCATTACACTCCCGCACGCGCGGTTAAATAGGGGGATAGGGGCAATCTTTGGGAAGTTCCCCACACACTGCGCACTCCCCTGCCTCCTTTCTTCTTCACTGCAACTCCACCGCCACCACTGCTTCTTCGCCATTGCTGTGCCGCTGCGACCGTGCTCACCAGTTTCCAGTGACCGCATCGCTGCATTTGTTCAAGATGTTCACCACGGGGCCATGTGCTTCTAGGTTCCCCACGGTCGGTTACCTCTACTCAGATTTCCTCCTCGAAGATCTCGAACTCACCATGACTGAGGAAGAGGCTGCCGTGGTGGCGCAGCAAGAGGAGGAAGACGAAGCCCGCGAGCGCGGCAGGTGGGATGGTGCGTTCGTCTGCGAGGACGATTTGGATTGGCTTTACGCCACGCGCCGCATCCCCTCTCCCAATCCAGGAGAATACGTTGTTTTCCTCTCCTACTTTCAGCGCGGCTTCAGCCTTCCTATTTCAGATTTCTTTTTCAATTTCATCTCCACATACCAATTGCAACCACACCATCTCCCTGCCAATGCCATTACCTCTCTATCTTCTTTTGCCTCCGGCATAGAGGGGTATCTCGGCCTCTGGCCCTCCAAGGAAATGTGGATTAAGTTCTTCGGTCTCCAGAAGAACATCGTTCTTGATCCGGAGCTTACCCCGGTGGAGAAACATCTGACTCAGTGTGGGGCTGCCTCCATATCTCCCTGCAAGGGCTCTGCGTTTCCCTGGGTCACTGGGCTCGAGTCTTGCAAGGGCTGGGCCTGGACTTTCTTCTATGTCCAGAACACGATGGACGAAGACTTGATGCGGCTCCTCCCCTTCAAGCTTGGAGTTCCGGACACCTCTCTTTGGGAGAACATTCCCAAACGACCCACGGCTCTGGCAAATCTGGTTGACCGCCGAATCAAGGAGCTACTCAAGGAGAAACTTCGGGGGGAGGATATTATGATCACCTTTGTCCGCAGTCGAGTCTCCCCCTTCAGAAGTGCACCCACAAGATCTGCTACTTGAGCGGCCCCCTCGATCCACACTGGACTTCCTCCTTTAAGCTCGATAACTCGGCGGTTTATCGCTGGGTTAAGGCCATTTTCAACATGGAGAAGGAATTCTCCGATGCTTGGGAATGGGGGCTTGCGCCCTACACCCGGGACAATCCTCCTCCAAAGGTAAACTTCTTACTTACAACTTTTCTCGGTCTTCTCGATATGCCGGACAACTTTCTTAACTTAACCCCTGCTGTTTTATTCTCAGCGATTTCTCTAGCAGCCACTAGAAGATGGCCAGGAGCTGGCGAGCAAATGGGTGCCGGACCGCCCCGAGGAGGACGAGGTGGAGCCTGATCCGGAGACCTTTCTGCACACTCCAGACACCGTCAAATGCACCTCTGGTAAGGCCTCTTCTTTAAGGGATTGGCTGGATGACGATGACTCGGATGTTGAGCTTCTTGAGGTACTTGGCCTGGTGCCCATCTCTTACGCTTTCCCAGTTATGTTTGAATCTTCAGCTAACCCAGCCAGTCAGGTCCACGAGGTTCCCCCCCCCTTGCCACATGTGGTCTGGAGCCTACTCCCTCCCAAAAGCGTGCGGCTACCTCGGCCGCAGCTTCGGAGGCGCCGCCACCCAAGAAGAGGAAGAAGAAGTCCGGGGTGAAAGCCTCGGCCAAGCCAGCGGCCAAGAGCACGGTCCGGAGGGCACCCAAACCTCGGGCCCCTCCAACCTCGGATGAGTAAGTCTCTCTGTGTTTGCTCTTAGGTTTTACCCTTTCTGTCTTTGCCTTTTATTTGTTCTCTCTCTTTGTAACTTGCTGCACTTTTATTTTCCAGAGCTCCTAGGGTCATTCCCTAGAGCGGCTCGATCATTGTCTCTCCGATACGGAGCAGTCCCTCTCCCTCCCCCGCAATGACGATGTTCGCCTGCTTAGTCCTATTCAAGAGGACTTAGCGGCTGCACCTGACCAGAGCCCACCTCGCCACGAGGAGGGCAACATCGGCGTGTAGGGTGGTGGGGCAGCCCAGGATATGGCTATGTCGAATCATCCTAGCTCCTCTTCGGCATCACCACCCGGTTCTGAGGTGCCAGTTCCATCGGCACCGCCCCAATCAAGTTTTTCGCCATCTCCAGTTTCTTCTGAACCAACAACACCAGCATCATCAGCACTAGCAGTACCAACAGCACCAGCATGAGCAGCACCACCAGCACTAGCACTAGTAGCACCGCCAACACCAGTACCAACAGCAGCAGCAGCAATAGCCTCCACTAAGCCTCCAAAGAGGAAAGCTCCATCAACTGCCTCTGGACCAACGATGTCCGTTGCGGACATCTTCTGGCCAGCTTCCCAGGCTCCATCCGGACCAGCAGCCTCGGGTTCTCTCCAGCGCTCTACGTCATCCAGCGAGCTCAAAAAAGCTGTCGAGCTAGCCAAGGGCATCACTTTCGGGTCTCCTGCTGCTGGATCAGAGGGCAGTAGGCAACTGGTTCTGCATACCAGTCCTGCTGCCGCTCAATCCGCGAGGCGAGAGGCCCATACCAAAGGCTTGGTGACGAGTCACTCTCCCTCCAGCGAATGTTACAGCCCACTGCTCCTAGAGTATGTGAACAACTAGAACAACGCAGAATTTATTGATCCCAAGAATGATTTTCTGGAGAAGTTAGGCCCAGCAGAGTTCAGTGCTCAGATGAACTCTGCCACTGATGGCCCAAAATATATCGAGCTCGTTGGGGAACCCCAAGAGGAAGGTATGATGAGCACAGCAGCAAGTTTTCCCTCAGTTATGAAACCAAGGTTTAATCGAACCAGTAGGAGCAAGAAAATGGGCTTGTTCGTCTGCGGTACCAAAGTTAGCAGGCCAGCGCATGGCGGTACCTAAGTTGCCTGAAATTACCGCGTTTCGAAAAGTTGGGCCGCCAACTACTGAGAGGGGCCATTTTGAGGCAAACTCATCTCACCCCTGCCAAATACAAACATTCTGTTAAACCGCCTCGTGAAGTAGACGGTCGGGACCCACATGTCGGTTATCTGTCAATGATGCGGGCGCCAACGCGGCAACCTCTTAGGCAAATCAAGCAGCTAAGTGGATTGGATGCGTTGACCGATTTCACAAATCCATTCCCAGCTTTCCCCTAGCACCGGCAGTGTCGGAATCCACCCTCCAGGCAGGACGATCCCTTCGGACATTTGACTTCTGGGGCCAAGTTGTTGCGCCCAGTTGCTGCGCCTAGTCGCTGATACCAAGCTCCAATGGCGCATGCCGTAGCTGCTGTTGCGAGGCTCTAGCCCGCCTCCGCCGCCGACGAGCCGAGCAGTTCGAAGGATGGCAGATCCTACTACCAAGGAAGAAGAAGTTCTACCTACAAGCGGGTGAGGTACCCTTCTCTTTGCTATTCGCACTAATTACAACTGCTAGCTGGCTACTGAAACTAAAATTGTTCGTTAGCCCAACGCTGACAAACATATTTTGTCCATAGTTTTCTGTCAAGTGGGATCTGCGCGGACCCCCCCTTACCTGGTTACGGGAGTCCTCTACAGGTACGACTCCAAGGGCAAGTGGTATGAAAGCCATTGTTTCATGATGGAAGAAGCGCATGCGCAGATCTACACTATATCTGGTATGGTTGCTGCTCTGCGTAATCATGTTGAATTATGGCTGAAGTAGACTGCAAAGTTCAACTTCATGGATGAACGTGGCATCATGGTTCCTATATCATGTGACAGTCAGCTAATTGGGTTGATGAAAAGGTATGCTTCAGATTGCATGTTTGAGCTGAATTGTGATGTACTGGATGTAGAAGCTGCTGCAACTGGGAGTCGCCCTTCTATTCTTGGACAGGGTGGTTGCTCGAACGCAATTAGCTCCTGGTAAGCAAAGGTCGCTTGGGGTTCGCATGTTTGTGCTGAATTGTAATTTTGTTTTATTTACTCTGTAGATATTGAAGTTATGCAACAGTCTTGTTTCTTTGATGAGAAGCGCTGCAAGGTTAGAAACATGATGCGGGTCGATCATTTGCTGCCGAAGAAATTAAAAACGAGTGGAAAGATGATGCTGGACACGATTCTGGTGCCCATTGTCCCGGCGATGCAGAGTACGTGAAGCTAAGAAAATTGGCACCAAGGAAGAGGAAGAAGGCAGGAAATGAAGAAGCCATTGGACGTGAAGGCATGGCACCCAGGCTGCGGAAGAAGGCTGCTGGCAATGAAGATGCATAGTAGTGTGTTGAACTTGAACCTATATATGTAATTCTGTTAAATTCTGGAGCTCTGTGTGTGGCACGTTGCTGGGCGAAACAATCTACCCACATTCTCTGAGTAAAATGTAGCGCGACTTAGGGTTTGGAAACGCCCGAGTCAGTAGTTGAATCCGAAACAAGGATCCACCGGTTCCACGATTGCCGAGGGGCGGGAGGTCTCCAAATACGACGGAATGTAAGTGGCACAGAAATAAATTATTTAAGCTACCACACTCCACGAAGCAGCAACTTATTTCAGATGCTGCACAACGACATGGCAACATAAACAGCAATGTTCTCACTGATAATGCCCAGATGAGGAGGAAATGGGTACCACTTTCTGGACTAATCTTGAGCCCGTCTATCTCACCGCCTCTCTGCTCCTGCATCCCTTGCATCGTGCGAAGCTCCCGGATCTCCAGTAACCAGGTGTACGTGCTTCCACTTTATAAATTGTGGTTGTGCCATTTGCATGCAGCCAAATCCACGTAGATTACGTTTAAACAAACCACCAATGTCAGAATACACTAGTAGAAAAGGGGTCTTTGGTCCACGGTCACGTTCCCAATCCGGGACAAAGATCTAAATCGAGGCAGAAATTGATCTAAATCACAAATTCTTCCACAAATTAATCGAGACAGAGATCTAAATCGAGGAATTTCATTAATTCAACCACAAATTATTCTAAACAAAGGTGCGATTTCACATCCTACATTAATTCAACCAACTAGTCAACAATGTCACTTCCGCTGCCGCTGTCCTCCGAGCCGCCGGCTTCCTCGTCTTCGTCGGACGGAACCTCCATGATTTCCGCATTGTACGTGAGACGGAGCACCTCTTCACGGTGAGCGGTGGTGGCGTTGGTCCGTCGAGGCGGACCAGAACCTCTCCGCCCTTCTCGGTTGTGGAGATCTCAGTGCACCACGCGCGTAAACGATCACGGTTGCCAATCTTGGCCTTCCTCCTTCTTGAACAACCTTGCCGACGGGCTGGCCCGCGCATCGGGGCGCCCTCTTCCATGCGGGCATCTGGCGGCGGCGCGCCGTGATTTCGCTCTCCATCACGGCTCCGCCGGGGACGAGGAGCGGAGCCACCGGCACCCCCGCATAGCTGATGCGCCATCCGTGCGGCACCGTCGCGGCCGGCGGCGCGAGGATGTCGAAGTGCGAGAACATCACCGCCTCGTAGAAGTTCCGCGAGGGCATCTCCATGGCGGCGCGGTGGAGACTGGAGAGGGAGCGATGGGGTGGACGGTGCGGTGGATATTAGAGAGGGCGAGGGGATGGGCGACGAAGCGACGAGCTGTGGCGCCTCCTATTTGTACACGAGGACGACGAAGCGACGGGCGGAATGTCCAAGGGGCATTGGTCAGACAAAAGGAAGTAATGCAAAGTTAAGACAGATTAACGGGCGACCAATTTTTTTACTCCCAGGACTCTGGGGCCAATAGTTCAGACCGCTAGGTCAACAAGTACAACTATTACAACTTAAAAAGGCACGGGGCTTAAGCTAAATAGAACTAGTTAACACACATCTCCTTGATCTTCCTAATCTTAGCCCTATGCGCATTCCTTTTAGCATCTTCCTTGCACAACTTCAATTGTTTCTCTGCATCTTTCCTCATGCACTTGTCAATACTCGTAGTTGTGAACTGCAGGACTTTGGCCTGGTGAAGATCCTTGCTTGCTTGAGTCAGTTCTTGCTCTGCTTTAGCCTTCAGGGCCAACGCCGCGTCCCTCTCCTTCTCGACTTTGCTAACCTTGTCTTCCACCCCCATGAGATCTCGCTTATGCTTGGTCGTGTCAACTGGTTCCCATAGCTTCATCTCAACACTGTCAAGAAGTGAGCTGAATCCAGATAATTTCAACTCAAGTCATTTCCCATAGTTTGTCCATTTTTACGCATCGATTTGGGCCACTCTGGATCTACCCATTTGACAACACCGCAACTTCCGCCTCGCATCATTGCACGATGTCCTTGACACCGTAGAAACCTCCTGCCTGCGTTTTGTCCTTCGAACGCTACAAATTTAGCGGGCACATATCCATGTTTACATAGCAGAGGACTGTCTTCATCCGCTAAACTGTGATAGTCGGCATCATACATCGCCTGGTTGGCCTAACACATCATACGCGCATGAGTAAACGGAGTAGATCTGGCTCAAAAAATAGATAACTGGCCACGGATGATAGAGATAGAGATAAGACGACTCACATCGAAATCACCGTCCCTATCATCACGACGCGTTTCCTCGTCGTCTCCCCTTGAACCCATGGCGAGAGGGGAGGGGGGTGGCTGCCGGAGAAGGGATTGGGATGGCGGCGCCGTCGGCTTGCGGCTACGGCAGGATGGGAGTGAAGTGGGGAATGTGGCTTCGAGGGGAAGGAAGAGAAGTATAGGGAGGAAGAGAAGTAATGGGGACGTGACACTGGGATATGGCCCGCTCAACTCGTGAGTCGTGACACTGGCAACAGGGGAGCCCCCGGTGTTGCCAGTTTGTCCAGAGCAAGCGTGGCCAATCATGCCGCAGAACAGACTACTCGCGGATCAATCTCATGAAAACCATCCTAATCGTCCAAGCGCCCCGATCAGACGGTATGTAAGAATCGGCAAGCAGAACAACTATGTTAGGGCGAGCCTTCTGGAAGACTCGGTCTAATGCTAAGGTTAGGGCTCTCCTAAGGTTAATTAGTATCCATATGCGGTTTATGAAAAGAACATGCATCCAATGACATAGGTGGATCTAGCTGTGGTTAATGAGAAGAGCAGACATGCAATGACACCAGTGATATGTGGTTTGTGGGAAGAACACACATGCAATCACTCTGGTGATATGGGGTTTGTGGGAAGAACAGACATGCAATGACTCTAGCTGTGGTTAATGAGAAGAGCACACATGCAATGACACTGGTGGATCCATGTGTGGTTAACGAGAAGAACACACATGCAATGACTCTGGCTGTGGTTAATGATATAGTTTGTAAGAAGAACACACATGCAATGACTCTAGCTATGGTTCATGAAAAGAGCAGACATGCGATGACTCTAATTGTGGTTCATGAAAAGAGCAGACATGCGATGCCACCGATGGATCCTTGTGTGGTCTATGAGAGGAACACACATGCAATTACACCGGTGGATCCTTACGTGGTTTGTGAGAATAACACACATGCAATGACACTGGTGGATCCATTTGTGGTCCATGGGAAGAACACACATGCAATGACACTGGTGGATATGTGGTTTGTGAGAAGAACACACATGCAATGACTCTAGTTGTGGTTTATGAAAAGAGCAGACATGCGATGACACTGGTGGATCCATGTGTGGTCTGTGGGAAGAACACACATGCAATGACTCTGGTGATATGTGGTTTGTGAAAAGAATAGACATGCAATGACTCTAGCTGTGGTTAATGAAAAGAGCAGACATGCAATGACACTGGTGGATCCATGTGGGGTTAATGAGAAGAACACACATGCAATGACACTGGGTGTGGTCCATGATATGGTTTGTGAGAAGAACACACATGCAATGACACTGGTGGATCCATGTGTGGTCTATGAGAAGAACACACATGCAATGACACTAGGTGTGGTTCATGATATGGTTTGTGAGAAGAACACACATGCAATGACACTGGTGGGTCCATGTGTGGTCTTTGGGAAGAACACACATGCAATGACACTGGTGATATGTGGTCTGTGAGAAGAACAAACATCAAATGACTCTAGCTGTGGTTCATGAAAAGAGCAGACATGCACAGACACTGGTGGATCTATGTGTGGTTCATGGGAAGAACACACATGCAATGACACTGGGTGGATCCATGTGTGGTTTGTGAGAAGAACAAACATACAATGACACTGGTGGGTCCATGTGTGGTTCATGGGAAGAACACACATGCAATGACTCTGGTGATATGTGGTTTGTGAAAATAACAGACATGCAATGACTCTAGCTATGGTTAATGAGAAGAGCAGACATGCAATGACACCGGTGGATCCATGTGTGGTTTGTGAGAAGAACACACATGCAATGACACTGGGTGTGGTTCATGATATGGTTTGTAAGAAGAACACACATGCAATGACTCTAGCTGTGGTTCATGAAAAGAGCACGCATGCAATGACTCTAGCTGTGGTTCATGGGAAGAGCAGACATACAATGACCATGGTGGATCCATGTGTGGTTCAAGGGAAGAACACACATGCAATGACACTGGTGGATCCATGTGTGGTCTGTGGGAAGAACATACATGCAATGACACTGCTAGATCCATGTGTGGATCATGGGGAGAACACACAGGCAATGACACCGGTGTTATGTGGTTTGTGATAAGAACACACATGCAATGACTCTAGCTGTGGTTCATGAAAAGAGAAGACATGCAATGACACTGGTGGATCCATGTGTGGTTCATGCGAAGAACACACATGCAATGACTCTGGTGGATCCATGTGTGGTCTGTGGGAAGAACACACATGGAATGACACTGGGTGGATCCATGTGTGGTCTTTGGGAAGAACACACATGCAATGACACTGGTGGATCCATGTGTGGTCCGTGGGAAGAACTCACATGCAATGACACAGGTGATATGTGGTCTGTGGGAAGAACACACATGCAATGACTCTGGTGATATGTGGTTTGTGAAAAGAACAGACATGCAATGACTCTAGTTGTGGTTAATGAAAAGAGCAGACATGCAATGACACCGGTGGATCCATGTAGGGTTAATGAGAAGAACTCACATGCAATGACACTGGGTGTAGTTCATGATATGGTTTGTGAGAAGAACACACATGCAATGACACTGGTGGATCCATGTGTGGTCTCTGAGAAGAACACACATGCAATGACACTAGGTGTGGTTCATGATATGGTTTGTGAGGAGAACACACATGCAATGACACTGGTGGATCCATGTGTGGTCTTTGGGAAGAACACACATGCAATTACACTGGTGATATGTGGTCTGTGAGAAGAACACACATCCAATGACTCTAGCTGTGGTTCATGAAAGAGCAGACATGCATAGACACTGGTGGATCCATGTGTGGTTCATGGGAACAACACACATGCAATGACACTGGGTGGATCCATGTGTGGTTTGTGAGAAAAACACACATGCAATGACACTGGTGGATCCATGTGTGGTTCATGGGAAGAACACACATGCAATGACTCTGGTGATATGTGGTTTGTGAAAATAACAGACATGCAATGACTCTAGCTGTGGTTAATGAGAAGAGCAGACATGCAATGACACCGGTGGATCGATGTGTGGTCTGTGAGAAGAACACACAAGCAATGACACTGGGTGTGGTTCATGATATGGTTTGTAAGAAGAACACACATGCAATGACTCTAGCTGTGGTTGATGAAAAGAGCACGCATGCAATGACTTTAGCTGTGGTTCATGCAAAGAGCAGACATACAATGACCCTGGTGGATCCATGTGTGGTTCAAGGGAAGAACACACATGCAATGACACTGGTGGATCCATGTGTGGTCTATGGGATGAACATACATACAATGACACTGCTGTATCCATGTGTGGTTCATGGGGAGACCACACATGCAATGACACCGGTGATATGTGGTTTGTGAGAAGAACACACATGCAATGACTCTAGCCGTGGTTCATGAAAAGAGCAGACATGCAATGACACTGGTGGATCCATGTGTGGCTCATGGGAAGAGCACACATGCAATGACTCTGGTGGATCCATGTGTGGTCTGTGGGAAGAACGCACATGCAATAACACTGGGTGGATCCATGTGTGGTCTGTGGGAAGAACACACATGCAATGACACTGGTGGATCCATGTGTGGTTCATGGGGAGAACACAGATGCAATGACACCCGTGATATGTGGTTTGTGAGAAGAACACACATGCAATGACTCTAGCTGTGGTTCATGAAAAGAGCAGACATGCAATGACACTGGTGGATCCATGTGTGGCTCATGGGAAGAACACACATGCAATGACTCTGGTGGATCCATGTGTGGTCTGTGGGAAGAACACACATGGAATGACACTGGGTGTATCCATGTGTGGTCTGTGGGAAGAACACACATGCAATGACACTGGTGGATCCATGTGTGGTCCGTGGGAAGAACTCACATGCAATGACACAGGTGATATGTGGTCTGTGGGAAGAACACACATGCAATGACTCTGGTGATATGTGGTTTGTGAAAAGAACAGACATGCAATGACTCTATTTGTGGTTAATGAAAAGAGCAGACATGCAATGACACCGGTGGATCCATGTAGGGTTAATGAGAAGAACACACATGCAATGACACTGGGTGTAGTTCATGATATGGTTTGTGAGAAGAACACACATGCAATGACACTGGTGGATCCATGTGTGGTTCATGGGAAGAACACACATGCAATGACTCTGGTGGATCCATGTGTGGTATGTGGGAAGAACGCACATGCAATAACACTGGGTGGATCCATGTGTGGTCTGTGGGAAGAACACACATGCAATGACACTGGTGGATCCTTGTGTGGTTCATGGGGAGAACACACATGCAATGACACCCGTGATATGTGGTTTGTGAGAAGAACACACATGCAATGACTCTAGCTGTGGTTCATGAAAAGAGCAGACATGCAATGACACTGGTGGATCCATGTGTGGCTCATGGGAAGAACACACATGCAATGACTCTGGTGGATCCATGTGTGGTCTGTGGGAAGAACACACATGGAATGACACTGGGTGTATCCATGTTTGGTCTGTGGGAAGAACACACATGCAATGACACTGGTGGATCCATGTGTGGTCCGTGGGAAGAACTCACATGCAATGACACAGGTGATATGTGGTCTGTGGGAAGAACACACATGCAATGACTCTGGTGATATGTGGTTTGTGAAAAGAACAGACATGCAATGACTCTAGTTGTGGTTAATGAAAAGAGAAGACATGCAATGACACCGGTGGATCCATGTAGGGTTAATGAGAAGAACACACATGCAATGACACTGGGTGTAGTTCATGATATGGTTTGTGAGAAGAACACACATGCAATGACACTGGTGGATCCATGTGTGGTCTTTGGGAAGAACACACATGCAATTACACTAGTGATATGTGGTATGTGAGAAGAACATACATCCAATAACTCTAGCTGTGGTTCATGAAAAGTGCAGACATGCACAGACACTGGTGGATCCATGTGTGGTTCATGGGAAGAACACACATGCAATGACACTGGGTGGATCGATGTGTGGTTTGTGAGAAGAACACACATGCAATGAAACTGGTGGATCCATGTGTGGTTCATGGGAAGAACACACATGCAATGACTTTGGTGATATGTGGTTTGTGAAAAGAACAGACATGCAATGACTCTAGCTGTGGTTAATGAGAAGAGCAGACATGCAATGACACCGGTGGATCCATGTGTGGTTTGTGAGAAGAATACACATGCAATGACACTGGGTGTGGTTCATGATATGGTTTGTACGAAGAACACACATGCAATGACTCTAGTTGTGGTTGATGAAAAGAGCAGGCATGCGATGACTCTAGCTGTGGTTCATGGGAAGAGCAGACATACAATGACCCTGGTGGATCCATGTTTGGTTCAAGGGAAGAACACACATGCAATGACCCTGGTGGATCCATGTGTGGTCTGTGGGAAGAACACACATGCAATGACACTGGTGGATCCATGTGTGGTCTGTGGGAAGAACATACATGCAATGACACTGCTGGATCCATGTGTGGTTCGTGGGGAGAACACACATGCAATGACACCGGTGATATGTGGTTTGTGAGAAGAACACACATGCAATGACTCTAGCCGTGGTTTGTGAAAAGATCAGACATGCAATGACACTGGTGGATCCATGTGTGGTTCATGGGAAGAACACACATGCAATGACTCTGGTGGATCCATGTGTGGTATGTGGGAAGAACACACATGCAATGACACTGGGTGGATCCATGTGTGGTCTGTGGGAAGAACACACATGCAATGACACTGGTGGATCCATGTGTGGTCTGTGAGAAGAACACACATGCAATGACATAGGTGATATGTGGTCTGTGGGAAGAACACACATGCAATGACTCTGGTGATATGTGGTTTGTGAAAAGAACAGACATGCAATGACTCTAGCTGTGGTTAATAAAAAGAGCAGACATTTAATGACACCGGTGGATCCATGTGGGGTTAATGAGAAGAACACACATGCAATGACACTAGGTGTGGTTCATGATATGTTTTGTGAGAAGAACACACATGCAATGCCACTGGTGGATCCATGTGTGGTCTGTGAGAAGAAGACACATGCAATGACACTGGGTGTGGTTCATGATATGGTTTGTGAGAAGAACACACATGCAATGACACTAGTGGATCCATGTGTGGTCTTTGGGAAGAACACACATGCAATGACACTGGTAATATGTGGTCTGTGAGAAGAACACACATCCAATGACTCTAGTTGTGGTTCATGAAAAGAGGAGACATGCACAGACACTGGTGGATCCATGTGTGGTTCATGGGAAGAACACGCATGCAATGACACTGGGTGGATCCATGTGTGGTTTGTGAGAATAACACACATGCAATGACACTAGTGGATACATGTGTGGTTCATGGGAAGAACACACATGCAATGACTCTGGTGATATGTGGTTTGTGAAAATAACAGACATGCAATGACTCTAGCTGTGGTTAATGAGAAGAGCAGACATGCAATGACACAGGTGGATCCATGTGTGGTTTGTCAGAAGAACACACATGCAATGACACTGGGTGTGGTTCATGATATGGTTTGTAAGAAGAACACACATGCAATGACTCTAGCTATGGTTCATGAAAAGAGCACGCATGCGATGACTCTAGCTCTGGTTCATCGGAAGAGCAGACATACAATGACCCTGGTGGATCCATGTGTGGTTCATGGGAAGAACACACATGCAATGACACTGGTGGATCCATGTGTGGTCTGTGGGAAGAACACACATGCAATGACACTGGTGGATCCATGTGTGGTTCATGGGGAGGACACACATGCAATGACACCGGTGATATGTGGTTTGTGAGAAGAACGCACATGCAATGACTCTAGCCGTGGTTCATGAAAAGAGCAGACATGCAATGGCACTAGGTGGATCCATGTGTGGTTCATGGGAAGAACACACATGCAATGACTTTGGTGATATGTGGTTTGTGAAAAGAACAGACATGCAATGACTCTAGATGTGGTTAATGAGAAGAGCAGACATGCAATGACACCGGTGGATCCATGTGTGGTTTGTGAGAAGAATACACATGCAATGACACTGGGTGTGGTTCATGATATGGTTTGTACGAAGAACGCACATGCAATGACTCTAGTTGTGGTTGATGAAAAGAGCACGCATGCGATGACTCTAGCTGTGGTTCATGGGAAGAGCAGACATACAATGACCCTGGTGGATCCATGTGTGGTTCAAGGGAAGAACACACATGCAATGACACTGGTGGATCCATGTGTGGTCTGTGGGAAGAACATACATGCAATGACACTGCTGGATCCATGTGTGGTTCGTGGGGAGAACACACATGCAATGACACCGGTGATATGTGGTTTGTGAGAAGAACACACATGCAATGACTCTAGCCGTGGTTTGTGAAAAGATCAGACATGCAATGACACTAGGTGTGGTTCATGATATGGTTTGTGAGAAGAACACACATGCATTGACTCTAGCTGTGGTTCATGAAAAGAGCACGCATGCGATGACTCTAGCCGTGGTTCATGGGAAGAGCAGACATACAATGACCCTGGTGGATCCATGTGTGGTTCATGGGAAGAACACACATGCAATGACACTGGTGGATCCATGTGTGGTCTATGGGAAGAACACACATGCAATGACATTGGTGGATCCATGTGTGGTTCATGGGGAGAACACACATGCAATGACACCAGTGATATGTGGTTTGTGAGAAGAACACACTTGCAATGACTCTAGCCGTGGTTCATGAAAAGAGCAGACATGCAATGACACTGGTGGATCCATGTGTGGTTCATGGGAAGAACACACATGCAATGACTCTGGTGGATCCATGTGTGGTTTGTGGGAAGAACACACATGCAATGACACTGGGTGGATCCATGTGTGGTCTGTGGGAAGAACACACATGCAATGACACTGGTGGATCCATGTGTGGTCTGTGGGAAGAACACACATGCAATGACACAGGTGATATGTGGTCTGTGGGAAGAACACACATGCAATGACACTACTGGATCCATGTGTGGTTCATGGGGAGAACACACATGCAATGACACCAGTGATATGTGGTTTGTGAGCAGAACACACATGCAATGACTCTAGCCGTGGTTCATGAAAAGAGCAGACATGCAATGACACTGGTGGATCCATGTGTGGTTCATGGGAAGAACACACATGCAATGACTCTGGTGGATCCATGTGTGGTATGTGGGAAAAACACACATGCAATGACACTGGGTGGATCCATGTGTGGTCTGTGGGAAGAACACACATGCAATGACACTGGTGGATCCATGTGTGGTCTGTGAGAAGAACACACATGCAATGACACAGGTGATATGTGGTCTGTGGGAAGAACACACATGCAATGACTCTGGTGATATGTGGTTTGTGAAAAGAACAGACATGCAATGACACTAGCTGTGGTTAATGAAAAGAGCAGACATGCAATGACACCGGTGGATCCATGTGGGGTTAATGAGAAGAACACACATGCAATGACACTGGGTGTGGTTCATGATATGGTTTGTGAGAAGAACACACATGCAATGACACTGGTGGATCCATGTGTGGTCTGTGAGAAGAAGACACATGCAATGACATTGGGTGTGGTTCATGATATGGTTTGTGAGAAGAACACACATGCAATGACACTAGTGGATCCATGTGTGGTCTTTGGGAAGAACACACATGCAATGACACTGGTGATATGTGGTATGTGAGAAGAACACACATCCAATGACTCTAGCTGTAGTTCATGAAAAGAGAAGACATGCACAGACACTGGTGGATCCATGTGTGGTTCATGGGAAGAACACACATGCAATGACATTGGGTGGATCCATGTGTGGTTTGTGAGAAGAACACACATGCAATGACACTGGTGGATACATGTGTGGTTCATGGGAAGAACACACATGCAATGACTCTGGTGATATGTGATTTGTGAAAATAACAGACATGCAATGACTCCAGCTGTGGTTAATGAGAAGAGCAGACATGCAATGACACCGGTGGATCCATGTGTGGTTTGTGAGAAGAACACACATGCAATGACACTGGGTGTGGTTCATGATATGGTTTGAAAGAAGAACACACATGCAATGACTCTAGCTGTGGTTCATGAAAAGAGCACACATGCGATGACTCTAGTTGTGGTTCATCGGAAGAGCAGACATACAATGACCCTGGTGGATCCATGTGTGGTTCATGGGAAGAACACACATGCAATGAAACTGGTGGATCCATGTGTGGTCTGTGGGAAGAACACACATGCAATGACACTGGTGGATCCATGTGTGGTTCATGGGGAGAACACACATGCAATGACACCGATGATATGTGGTTTGTGAGAAGAACACACATGCAATGACTCTAGCCGTGGTTCATGAAAAGAGCAGACATGCAATGACACTGGGTGGATCCATGTGTGGTTTGTGAGAAGAACACACATGCAATGACACTAGTGGATCCATGTGTGGTCTGTCGGAAGAACACACATGCAATGACACAGGTGATATGTGGTCTGTGGGAAGAACACACATGCAATGACTCTGGTGATATGTGGTTTGTGAAAAGAACAGACATGCAATGACTCTAGGTGTGGTTCATGATATGGTTTGTGAGAAGAACACACATGCAATGACACTGGTGTATCCATGTGTGGTCTGTGAGAAGAAGACACATGCAATGACATTGGGTGTGGTTCATGATATGGTTTGTGAGAAGAACACACATACAATGACACTAGTGGATCCATGTGTGGTCTTTGGGAAGAACACACATGCAATGACACTGGTGATATGTGGTCTGTGATAAGAACACACATCCAATGACTCTAGTTGTAGTTCATGAAAAGAGCAGACATGCATAGACACTGGTGGATCCATGTGTGGTTCATGGGAAGAACACACATGCAATGACATTGGGTGGATCCATGTGTGGTTTGTGAGAATAACACACATGCAATGACACTGGTGGATACATGTGTGGTTCATGGGAAGAACACACATGCAATGACTCTGGTGATATGTGGTTTGTGAAAATAACAGACATGCAATGACTCCAGCTGTGGTTAATGAGAAGAGCAGACATGCAATGACACCGGTGGATCCATGTGTGGTTTGTGAGAAGAACACACATGCAATGACACTGGGTGTGGTTCATGATATGGTTTGTAAGAAGAACACACATGCAATGACTCTAGCTGTGGTTCATGAAAAGAGCACGCATGCGATTACTCTAGTTGTGGTTCATCGGAAGAGCAGACATACAATGACCCTGGTGGATCCATGTGTGGTTCATGGGAAGAACACACATGCAATGACACTGGTGGATCCATGTGTGGTATGTGGGAAGAACACACATGCAATGACACTGGTGGATCCATGTGTGGTTCATGGGGAGAACAAACATGCAATGACACCGGTGATATGTGGTTTGTGAGAAGAACACACATGCAATGACTCTAGCCGTGGTTCATGAAAAGAGCAGACATGCAATGACACTGGGTGGATCCATGTGTGGTTTGTGGGAAGAACACACATGCAATGACACGGGTGGATCCATGTGGGGTCTGTGGGAAGAACACACATGCAATGACACAGGTGATATGTGGTCTGTGGGAAGAACACACATGCAACGACTCTGGTGATATGTGGTTTGTGAAAAGAACAGACATGCAATGACTCTAGGTGTGTTTCATGATATGGTTTGTGAGAAGAACACACATGCAATGACACTGGTGGATCCATGTGTGGTCTGTGAGAAGAAGACACATGCAATGACACTGGTGATATGTGGTCTAAAAGAAGAACACACATCCAATGACTCTAGGTGTGGTTCATAGGAAGAGAAGACATACAATGACCCTGGTGGATCCATGTGTGGTTCATGGGAAGAACACACATGCAATGACACTGGTGGATCCATGTGTGGTCTGTGGGAAGAACACACATGCAATGACACTGGTGGATCCATGTGTGTTTCATGGGGAGAACACACATGCAATGACACCCGTGATATGTGGTTTATGAGAAGAACACACATGCAATGACTCTAGCCGCGGTTCGTGAAAAGAGCAGACATGCAATGACACTGGTGGATCCATGTGTGGTTCATGGGAAGAACACACATGCAATGACTCTGTGGATCCATGTGTGGTATGTGGGAAGAACACACATGCAATGACTCTGGTGATATGTGGTTTGTGAAAAGAACAAAACATGCAATGACTCTAGTTGTGGTTAATGAAAAGACCAGACATGCAATGACACCGGTGGATCCATGTGGGGTTAATGAGAAGAACACACATGCAATGACACTGGGTGTGGTTCATGATATGGTTTGTGAGAAGAACACACGTGCAATGACACTGGTGGATCCATGTGTGGTCTGTGAGAACAACACACATGCAATGACACTGGGTGTGGTTCATGATATGGTTTGTGAGGAGAACACATATGCAATGACACTGGTGGATCCATGTGTGGTCTTTGGGAAGAACACACATGCAATGACACTGGTGATATGTGGTCTGTGAGAAGAACACACATCCAATGACTCTAGCTGTGGTTCATGAAAAGAGCAGACATGCACAGACACTGGTGGATCCATGTGTGGTTCATGGGAAGAACACACATGCACTGACACTGGGTAGATCCATGTGTGGTTTGTGAGAAGAACACACATGCAATGACACTGGTGGATCCATGTGTGGTTCATGGGAAGAACACACATGCAATGACTTTGGTGATATATGGTTTGTGAAAATAACAGACATGCAATGACTCTAGCTGTGGTTAATGAGAAGAGCAGACATGCAATGACACCGGTGGATCCATGTGTGGTTTGTGGGAAGAACACACATGCAATGACACTGGGTGTGGTTCATGATATGTTTTGTACGAAGAACACACATGCAATGACTCTAGCTGTGGTTCATGAGAAGAGCACGCATGCGATGACTCTAGCTGTGGTTCATGGGAAGAGCAGACATGCAATGACCCTGGTGGATCCATGTGTGGTTCAAGGGAAGAACACACATGCAATGACACTGCTGGATCCATGTGTGGTCTGTGGGAAGAACACACATGCAATGACACTGCTGGATCCATGTGTGGTCCATGGGGAGAACACACATGCAATGACACCCATGATATGTGGTTTATGAGAAAAACACACATGCAATGACTCTAGTCGTGGTTCATGAAAAGAGCAGACATGCAATGACACTGGTGGATCCATGTGTGGTTCATGGGAATAACACACATGCAATGACTCTGGTGGATCCATGTGTGGTCTGTGGTAAGAACACACATGCAATGACACTGGGTGGATCCATGTGTGGTCTGTGGGAAGAACACACATGCAATGACACTGCTGGATCCATGTGTGGTCTGTGGGAAGAACACACATGTAATGAGACTGGTGGATCCATTATGGTCTATGAGAAGAACACACATGCAATGACACAGGTGATATGTGGTCTGTGGGAAGAACACGCATGCAATGACTCTGGTGATATGTGGTTTATGAAAAGAACAAGCATGAAATGACTCTAGCTATGGTTAATGAAAAGAGCAGACATGCAATGACACCGGTGGATCCATGTGGGGTTAATGAGAAGAACACACATGCAATGACACTGGGTGTGGTTCATGATATGGTTTGTGAGAAGAACACACATGCAATGACACTGGTGGATCCATGTGTGGTCTGTGAGAAGAACACACATGCAATGACACTGGGTGTGGTTCATGATATGGTTTGTGAGGATAACACACATCCAATGACACTGGTGGATCCATGTGTGGTCTTTGGGAAGAACACACATGCAATGAAACTGGTGATATGTGGTCTGTGAGAAGAACACACATCCAATGACTATAGTTGTGGTTCATGCAAAGAGTAGACATGCACAGACACTGGTGGATCCATGTGTGGTTCATGGGAAGAACATACATGCAATGACACTGGATGGATCCATGTGTGGTTTGTGAGAAGAACACACATGCAATGACACTGGTGGATACATGTGTGGTTCATGGGAAGAACATACATGCAATGACTCTGGTGATATGTGGTTTGTGAAAATAACAGACATGCAATGACTCTAGCTGTGGTTATTGAGAAGAGCAGACATGCAATGACACCGGTGGATCCAAGTGTGGTCTGTGAGAAGAACACACATGCAATGACTCTACCTGTGGTTCATGAAAAGAGCACGCATGCGATGACTCTAGCTGTGGTTCATGGGAAGAGCAGACATACAATGACCCTGGTGGATCCATGTGTGGTTCATGGGAAGAACACACATGCAATGACACTAGTGGATCCATGTGTGGTCTGTGGGAAGAACACACATGCAATGACGTTGGTGGATCCATGTGTGGTTCATGGGGAGAACACACATACAATGACACGAGTGATATGTGGTTTGTGAGAAGAACACACTTGCAATGACTCTAGCCGTGGTTCATGAAAAGAGCAGACATGCAATGACACTGGTGGATCCATGTGTGGTTCATGGGAAGAACACACATGCAATACTCTGGTGGATCCATGTGTGGTTTGTGGGAAGAACACACATGCAATGACACTGGGTGGATCCATGTGTGGTTTGTGAGAAGAACACACTTGCAATGACTCTAGCCGTGGTTTATGAAAAGAGCAGACATGCAATGACACTGGTGGATCCATGTGTGGTTCATGGGAAGAACACACATGCAATGACTCTGGTGGATCCATGTGTGGTTCGTGGGAAGAACACACATGCAATGAAACTGGTGGATCCATGTGTGGTCTGTGGGAAGAACACACATGCAATGACACAGGTGATATGTGGTCTGTGGGAAGAACACACATGCAATGACTCTGGTGATTTGTGGTTTGTGAAAAGAACAGACATGCAATGACTCTATTTGTGGTTAATGAAAAGAGCAGACATGCAATGACACCAGTGGATCCATGTGGGGTTAATGAGAAGAACACACATTCAATGACACTGGGTGTGGTTCATGATATGGTTTGTGAGAAGAACACACATGTAATGACACTGGTGGATCCATGTGTGGTCTGTGAGAAGAACACACATGCAATGACACTGGGTGTGGTTCATGATATGGTTTGTGAGGAGAACACACATGCAATGACACTGGTGGATCCATGTGTGGTCTTTGGGAAGAACACACATGCAATGACACTGGGTGTGGTTCATGATATGGTTTGTGAGAAGAACACACATGCAATGACACTAGTGGATCCATGTGTGGTCTTTGGGAAGAACACACATGCAATGACACTGGTGATATGTGGTATGTGAGAAGAACACACATCCAATGACTCTAGCTCTAGTTCATGAAAAGAGCAGACATGCACAGACACTGGTGGATCCATGTGTGGTTCATGGGAAGAACACACATGCAATGACATTGGGTGGATCCATGTGTATTTTGTGAGAAGAACACACATGCAATGACACTGGTGATATATGGTCTATGAGAAGAACACACATCCAATGACTCTAGATGTGGTTCATTAAAAGAGCAGACGTGCACAGACATTGGTGGATCCATGTGTGGTTAATGGGAAGAACACACATGCAATGACACTGGGTGGATCCATGTGTGGTTTGTGAGAAGAACACACATGCAATGACATTGGTGGATACATGTGTGGTTCATGGGAAGAACACACATGCAATGACTCTCGTGATATGTGGTTTGTGAAAATAACAGACATGCAATGACTCCAGCTGTGGTTAATGAGAAGAGCAGAGATGCAATAACACCGGTGGATCCATCTGTGGTTTGTGAGAAGAACACACATGCAATGACACTGGGTGTGGTTCATGATATGGTTTGTAAGAAGAACACACATGCAATGACTCTAGTTGTGGTTTATGAAAAGGGCACGCATGCGATGACTCTAGTTGTGGTTCATGGGAAGAGCAGACATACAATGACCCTGGTGGATCCATGTGTGGTTCATGGGAAGAACACACATGCAATGACACTGGTGGATCCATGTGTGGTCTGTGGGAAGAACACACATGCAATGACACTGGTGGATCCATGTGTGGTTCATGGGGAGAACACACATGCAATGACACACGTGATATGTGGTTTATGAGAAGAACACATGCAATGACTCTAGCCGTGGTTCACGAAAAGAGCAGACATGCAATGACACTGGTGGATCCATGTGTGGTTCATGGGAAGAACACACATGCAATGACTCTGGTGGATCCATGTGTGGTCTGTGGTAAGAACACACATGCAATGACACTAGGTGGATCCATGTGTGGTCTGTGGGAAGAACACACATGCAATGACACTGGTGGATCCATGTGTGGTATGTGGGAAGAACACACATGCAATGACACTAGTGGATCCATTATGGTCTATGAGAAGAACACACATGCAATGACACAGGTGATATATGGTCTATGGGAAGAACACGCATGCAATGACACCGGTGATATGTGTTTTGTGAGAAGAACACACATGCAATGACTCTAGCCGTGGTTCATGAAAAGAGCAGACATCCACTGACACTGGGTGGATCCATGTGTGGTTTGTGGGAAGAACACACATGCAATGACACTGGTGGATCCATGTGTGCTCTGTGGGAAGAACACACATGCAATGACACAGGTGGTATGTGGTCTGTGGGAAGAACACACATGCAATGACTCTGGTGATATGTGGTTTGTGAAAAGAACAGACATGCAATGACTCTAGTTGTGGTTAATGAAAATACCAGACATGCAATGACACCGGTGGATCCATGTGGGGTTAATGAGAAGAACACACATGCAATGACACTGGGTGTGGTTCATGATATGGTTTGTGAGAAGAACACACGTGCAATGACACTGGTGGATCCATGTGTGGTCTGTGAGAAGAACACACATGCAATGACACTGGGTGTGGTTCATGATATGGTTTGTGAGGAGAACACATAGGCAATGACACTGGTGGATCCATGTGTGGTCTTTGGGAAGAAAACACATGCAATGACACTGGTGATATCTGGTCTGTGAGAAGAACACACATCCAATGACTCTAGCTGTGGTTCATGAAAAGAGTAGACATGCACAAACACTGGTGGATCCATGTGTGGTTCATGGGAAGAACACACATGCAATGACACTAGGTAGATCCATGTGTGGTTTGTGAGAAGAACACACATGCAATGACACTGGTGGATCCATGTGTGGTTCATGGGAAGAACACACATGCAATGACTCTGGTGATATGTGGTTTGTGAAAATAACAGACATGCAATGACTCTAGCTGTGGTTAATGAGAAGAGCAGACATGCAATGACACCGGTGGATCCATGTGTGGTTTGTGGGAAGAACACACATGCAATGCCACTGCGTGTGGTTCATGATATGGTTTGTACGAAGAACACACATGCAATGACTCTAGCTATGGTTCATGAAAAGAGCACGCATGCGATGACTCTAGCTGTGGTTCATGGGAAGAGCAGACATGCAATGACCCTCGTGGATCCATGTGTGGTTCAAGGGAAGAACGCACATGCAATGACACTGGTGGATCCATGCGTGGTCTGTGGGAAGAACACACATGCAATGACACTGCTGGATCCATGTGTGGTTCATGGGGAGAACACACATGCAATGACACCCGTGATATGTGGTTTATGAGAAGAACACACATGCAATGACTCTAGCCGTGGTTCACGAAAAGAGCAGACATGCAATGACACTGGTGGACCCATGTGTGGTTCATGGGAAGAACACACATGCAATGACTCTGGTGGATCCATGTGTGGTCTGTGGTAAGAACACACATGCAATGACACTAGGTGGATCCATGTGTGGTCTGTGGGAAGAACACACATGCAATGACACTGGTGGATCCATGTGTGGTATGTGGGAAGAACACACATGCAATGACACTGGTGGATCCATTATGGTCTATGAGAAGAACACACATGCAATGACACAGGTGGGTGATATGTGCATGGGAAGAACACGCATGCAATGACTCTGATGATATGTGGTTTGTGAAAAGAACAAACATGCAATGACTCTAGCTGTGGTTAATGAAAAGAGCAGACATGCAATGACACCGGTGGATCCATGTGGGGTTAATGAGAAGAACACACATGCAAGGACACTGGGTGTGGTTCATGATATGGTTTGTGAGAAGAACACACATGCAATGACACTGGGTGTGGTTCATGATATGGTTTGTGAGGATAACACACATCCAATGACACTGGTGGATCCATGTGTGGTCTTTGGGAAGAACACACATGCAATGACACTGGTGATATGTGGTCTGTGAGAAGAACACACATCCAATGACTCTAGCTGTGGTTCATGCAAAGAGTAAACATGCACAGACACTGGTGGATCCATGTGTGGTTCATGGGAAGAACACACATGCAATGACTCTGGTGATATGTGGTTTGTGAAAAGAACAGACATGCAATGACTCTAGTTGTGGTTAATGAAAAGAGCAGACATGCAATGACACCAGTGGATCCATGTGGGGTTAATGAGAAGAACACACATGCAATGACACTGGGTGTGGTTCATGATATGGTTTGTGAGAAGAACACACATGTAATGACACTGGTGGATCCATGTGTGGTCTGTGAGAAGAACACACATGCAATGACACTGGGTGTGGTTCATGATATGGTTTGTGAGGAGAACACACATGCAATGACACTGGTGGATCCATGTGTGGTCTTTGGGAAGAACACACATGCAATGACACTGGGTGTGGTTCATGATATGGTTTGTGAGAAGAACACACACGCAATGACACTAGTGGATCCATGTGTGGTCTTTGGGAAGAACACACATGCAATGACACTGGTGATATGTGGTCTATGAGAAGAACACACATCCAATGACTCTAGATGTGGTTCATGAAAAGAGCACGTGCATGACATCTGGTGGATCCATGTGTGGTTCATGGGAAGAACACACATGCAATGACACTGGGTGGATCCATGTGTGGTTTGTGAGAAGAACACACATGCAATGACATTGGTGGATACATGTGTGGTTCATGGGAAGAACACACATGCAATGACTCTGGTGATATGTGGTTTGTGAAAATAACAGACATGCAATGACTCCAGCTGTGGTTAATGAGAAGAGCAGACATGCAATGACACCGGTGGATCCATGTGTGGTTTGTGAGAAGAACACACATGCAATGACACTGGGTGTGGTTCATGATATGGTTTGTAAGAAGAACACACATGCAATGACTCTAGTTGTGGTTCATGAAAAGGGCACGCATGCGATGACTCTAGCTGTGGTTCATGGGAAGAGCAGACATACAATGACCCTGGTGGATCCATGTGTGGTTCATGGGACGAACACACATGCAATGACACTGGTGGATCCATGTGTGGTCTGTGGGAAGAACACACATGCAATGACACTGGTGGATCCATGTGTGGTTCATGGGGAGAACACACATGCAATGACACCAGTGATATGTGCTTTGTGAGAAGAACACACATGCAATGACTCTAGCCGTGGTTCATGAAAAGAGCAGACATCCACTGACACTGGGTGGATCCATGTGTGGTTTGTGGGAAGAACACACATGCAATGACACTGGTGGATCCATGTGTGGTCTGTGGGAAGAACACACATGCAATGACACAGGTGGTATGTGGTCTGTGGGAAGAACACACATGCAATGACTCTGGTGATATGTGGTTTGTGAAAAGAACAGACATGCAATGACTCTAGTTGTGGTTAATGAAAATACCAGACATGCAATGACACCGGTGGATCCATGTGGGGTTAATGAGAAGAACACACATGCAATGACACTGGGTGTGGTTCATGATATGGTTTGTGAGAAGAACACACGTGCAATGACACTGGTGGATCCATGTGTGGTCTGTGAGAAGAACACACATGCAATGACACTAGGTGTGGTTCATGATATGGTTTGTGAGGAGAACACATATGCAATGACACTGGTGGATCCATGTGTGGTCTTTGGGAAGAACACACATGCAATGACACTGGTGATATCTGGTCTGTGAGAAGAACACACATCCAATGACTCTAGCTGTGGTTCATGAAAAGAGCAGACATGCACAGACACTGGTGGATCCATGTGTGGTTCATGGGAAGAACACACATGCAATGACACTGGGTAGATCCATGTGTGGTTTGTGAGAAGAACACACATGCAATGACACTGGTGGATCCATGTGTGGTTCATGCGAAGAACACACATGCCATGACTCTGGTGATATGTGGTTTGTGAAAATAACAGACATGCAATGACTCTAGCTGTGGTTAATGAGAAGAGCAGACATGCAATGACACCGGTGGATCCATGTGTGGTTTGTGGGAAGAACACACATGCAGTGCTACTGGGTGTGGTTCATGATATGGTTTGTACGAAGAACACACATGCAATGACTCTAGCTGTGGTTCATGAAAAGAGCACGCATGCGATGACTCTAGCTGTGGTTCATGGGAAGAGCAGACATGCAATGACCCTGGTGGATCCATGTGTGGTTCAAGGGAAGAACACACATGCAATGACACTGGTGGATCCATGTGTGGTCTGTGGGAAGAACACACATGAAATGACACTGCTGGATCCATGTGTGGTTCATGGGGAGAACACACAAGCAATGACACCCGTGATATGTGGTTTATGAGAAGAACACACATGCAATGACTCTAGCCGTGGTTCACGAAAAGAGCAGACATGCAATGACACTGATGGATCCATGTGTGGTTCATGGGAAGAACACACATGCAATGACTCTGGTGGATCCATGTGTGGTCTGTGGTAAGAACACACATGCAATGACACTGGGTGGATCCATGTGTGGTCTGTGGGAAGAACACACATGCAATGACACTGGTGGATCCATGTGTGGTCTGTGGGAAGAACACACATGCAATGACACTGGTGGATCCATTATGGTCTATGAGAAGAACACACATGCAATGACACAGGTGATATATGGTCTGTGGGAAGAACACGCATGCAATGACTCTGGTGATATGTGGTTTGTGAAAAGAACAAACATGCAATGACTCTAGCTGTGGTTAATAAAAAGAGCAGACATGCAATGACACCAGTGGATCCATGTGGGGTTAATGAGAAGAACACACATGCAAGGACACTGGGTGTGGTTCATGATATGGTTTGTGAGAAGAACACACATGCAATGACACTGGTGGATCCATGTGTGGTCTGTGAGAAGAACACACATGCAATGACACTGGGTGTGGTTCATGATATGATTTGTGAGGATAACACACATCCAATGACACTGGTGGATCCATGTGTGGTCTTTGGGAAGAACACACATGCAATGACACTAGTGATATGTGGTCTGTGAGAAGAACACACATCCAATGATTCTAGCTGTGGTTCATGCAAAGAGTAAACATGCACAAACACTGGTGGATCCATGTGTGGTTCATGGGAAGAAAACACATGCAATGACACTGGGTGGATCCATGTGTGGTTTGTGAGAAGAACACACATGCAATGACACTGGTGGATACATATGTGGTTAATGGGAAGAACACACATGCAATGACTCTGGTGATATGTGGTTTGTGAAAATAACAGACATGCAATGACTCTAGCTGTGGTTAATGAGAAGAGCAGACATGCAATGACACCGGTGGATCCATGTGTGGTTTGTGAGAAGAACACACATGCAATGACACTGGGTGTGGTTCATGATATGGTTTGTAAGAAGAACACGCATGCAATGAGTCTAGCTGTGGTTCATGAAAAGAGCACGCATGCGATGACTCTAGCTATGGTTCATGGGAAGAGCAGACATACAATGACCCTGGTGGATTCATGTGTGGTTCATGGGAAGAACACACATGCAATGACACTGGTGGATCCATGTGTGGTCTGTGGGAAGAACACACATGCAATGACGTTGGTGGATCCATGTGCGGTTCATGGGGAGAACACACATGCAATGACACCAGTGATATGTGGTTTGTGAGAAGAACACACTTGCAATGACTCTAGACGTGGTTTATGAAAAGAGCAGACATGCAATGACACTGGTGGATCCATGTGTGGTTCATGGGAAGAACACACATGCAATGACTCTGGTGGATCCATGTGTGGTTTGTGGGAAGAACACACATGCAATGACACTGGTGGATTCATGTGTGGTCTGTGGGAAGAACACACATGCAATGACACAGGTGATATGTGCTCTCTGGGAAGAACACACATGCAATGACTCTGGTGATATTTGATTTGTGAAAAGAACAGACATGTAATGACTCTAGTTGTGGTTAATGAAAAGAGCAGACATGCAATGACACCAGTGGATCCATGTGGGGTTAATGAGAAGAACACACATGCAATGACACTGGGTGTGGTTCAAGATATGGTTTGTGAAAAGAACACACATGTAATGACACTAGTGGATCCATGTGTGGTCTGTGAGAAGAACACACATGCAATGACACTGGGTGTGGTTCATGATATGGTTTGTGAGGAGAACACACATGCAATGACACTGGTGATACGTGGTTTGTGAGAAGAACACACATCCAATGACTCTAGCTGTGGTTCATGAAAAGAGCATACATGCACAGACACTGGTGGATCCATGTGTGGTTCATGGGAAGAACACACATGCAATGACAATGGATGGATTGATGTGTGGTTTGTGAGAAGAACACACATTCAATGACACTGGTGGATCCATGTGTGGTTCATGGGAAGAACACACATGCAATGACTCTGGGGATATGTGGTTTGTGAAAAGAACAGACATGCAACGACTCTAGCTGTGGTTAATGAGAAGAGCAGACCTGCAATGACACCAGTGGATCCATGTGTGGTTTGTGAGAAGAACACACATGCAATGACACTGGGTGTGGTTCATGATATGGTTTGTACGAAGAACACACATGCAATGACTCTAGCTATCGTTCATGAAAAGAGCACGCATGCGATGACTCTAACTGTGGTTCATGGGAAGAGCAGACATGCAATGACCCTGGTGGATCCATGTGTGGTTCAAGGGAAGAACACACATGCAATGACACTGGTGGATCCATGTGTGGTCTGTGGGAAGAACACACATGCAATGACACTGCTGGATCCATGTGTGGTTCATGGGGAGAACGCACATGCAATGACACCAGTGATATGTGGTTTATGAGAAGAACACACATGCAATGACTCTAGCCGTGGTTCATGAAAAGAGGAGACATGCAATGACACTGGTGGCTCCATGTGTGGTTCATGGGAAGAACACACATGCAATGACTCTGGTGGATCCATGTGTGGTCTGTGGGAAGAACACACATGCAATGACACTGGGTGGATCCGTGTGTGGTCTCTGGGAAGAACACACATGCAATGACACTGGTGGATCCATGTGTGGTCTGTGGGAAGAACACACATGCAATGACACAGGTGATATGTGGTTTGTGGGAAGAACACACATGCAATGACACAGGTGATATGTGGTCTGTGGGAAGAACACACATGCAATAACACTAGGTGGATCCATGTGTGGTCTATGGGAAGAACACACATGCAATGACGTTGGTGGATCCATGTGCGGTTCATGGGGAGAACACACATGCAATGACACCAGTGATATGTGGTTTGTGAGAAGAACACACTTGCAATGACTCTAGCCGTGGTTTATGAAAAGAGCAGACATGCAATGACACTGGTGGATCCATGTGTGGTTCATGGGAAGAACACACATGCAATGACTCTGGTGGATCCATGTGTGGTTTGTGGGAAGAACACACATGCAATGACACTGGTGGATCCATGTGTGGTCTGTGGGAAGAACACACATGCAATGACACAGGTGATATGTGCTCTGTGGGAAGAACACACATGCAATGACTCTAGTGATATTTGGTTTGTGAAAAGAACAGACATGCAATGACTCTAGTTGTGGTTAATGAAAAGAGCAGACATGCAATGACACCAGTGGATCCATGTGGGGTTAATGAGAAGAACACACATGCAATGACACTGGGTGTGGTTCAAGATATGGTTTGTGAAAAGAACACACATGTAATGACACTGGTGGATCCATGTGTGGTCTGTGAGAAGAACACACATGCAATGACACTGGGTGTGGTTCATGATATGGTTTGTGAGGAGAAGATTTTGGAATTGGAACCATTAACTATATTATTTGTTATTTTGAGATTAGTAGTGAACGGAACGGTTCTAAAATGGGTATTGTATCCAAAATAGTGGTGGATCCATGTGTGGTCTTTGGGGAGAACACACATGCAATGACACTGGTGATACGTGGTTTGTGAGAAGAACACACATCCAATGACTCTAGCTGTGGTTCATGAAAAGAGCATACATGCACAGACACTGGTGGATCCATGTGTGGTTCATGGGAAGAACACACATGCAATGACAACGGATGGATCGATGTGTGGTTTGTGAGAAGAACACACATTCAATGACACTGGTGGATCCATGTGTGGTTCATGGGAAGAACACACATGCAATGACTCTGGTGATATGTGGTTTGTGAAAAGAACAGACATGCAACGACTGTAGCTGTGGTTAATGAGAAGAGCAGACCTGCAATGACACCGGTGGATCCATGTGTGGTTTGTGAGAAGAACACACATGCAATGACACTGGGTGTGGATCATGATATGGTTTGTACGAAGAACACACATGCAATGACTCTAGCTATCGTTCATGAAAAGAGCACGCATGCGATGACTCTAACTGTGGTTCATGGGAAGAGCAGACATGCAATGACCCTGGTGGATCCATGTGTGGTTCAAGGGAAGAACACACATGCAATGACACTGGTGGATCCATGTGTGGTCTGTGGGAAGAACACACATGCAATGACACTGCTGGATCCATGTGTGGTTCATGGGGAGAACGCACATGCAATGACACCAGTGATATGTGGTTTATGAGAAGAACACACATGCAATGACTCTAGCCGTGGTTCATGAAAAGAGGAGACATGCAATGACACTGGTGGCTCCATGTGTGGTTCATGGGAAGAACACACATGCAATGACTCTGGTGGATCCATGTGTGGTCTGTGGGAAGAACACACATGCAATGACACTGGGTGGATCCGTGTGTGGTCTCTGGGAAGAACACACATGCAATAACACTGGTGGATCCATGTGTGGTCTGTGGGAAGAACACACATGCAATGACACAGGTGATATGTGGTCTGTGTGAAGAACACACATGCAATGACACAGGTGATATGTGGTCTGTGGGAAGAACACACATGCAATAACACTGAGTGGATCCATGTGTGGTCTGTGGGAAGAACACACATGCAATGACATAGGTGATATGTGGTCTTTGGGAAGAACACACATGCAATGACTCTGGTGATATGTGGTTTCTGAAAAGAACAGACATGCAATGACTCTAGCTGTGGTTAATGAAAAGAGCATACATGCAATGATACCGGTGGATCCATGTGGGGTTAATGAGAAGAACACACATGCAATGACACTTGGTGTGGTTCATGATATGGTTTGTGAGAAGAACACACATGCAATGACACTAGTGGATCCATGTGTGGTCTATGAGAAAAACACACATGGAATGACACTAGTGGATCCATGTGTAGTCTTTGGGATGAACACACATGCAATGACACTGGTGATATGTGGTCTGTGAGAAGAACACACATCCAATGACTCTAGCTGTGGTTCATGAAAAGAGCAGACATGCACAGACACTGGTGGATCCATGTGTGGTTCATGGGAAGAACACAAATGCAATGACACTGGGTAGATCCATGTGTGGTTTGTGAGAAGAAAACACATGCAATGACACTGGTGGATACATGTGTGGTTCATGGGAAGAACACACATGCAATGACTCTGGTGATATGTGGTTTGTGAAAAGAACAGACATGCAATGACTCTAGTCGTGGTTCATGAAAAGAGCAGACATGCAATGACACTGGTGGATCCATGTGTGGTTCATGGGAAGAACACACATGCAATGACTCTGGTGGATCCATGTGTGGTCTTTGGGAAGAACACACATGCAATGACACTGGGTGGATCCATGTGTGGTTTGTGGGAAGAACACACATGCAATGACACTGGTGGATCCATGTGTGGTCTGTGGGAAGAACACACATGTAATGACACAGGTGATATGTGGTCTGTGGGAAGAACACACATGCAATGACTCTGGTGATATGTGGTTTGTGAAAAGAATAGACATGCAATGACTCTAGTTGTGGTTAATGAAAAGAGGAGACATGCAATGACACCAGTGGATCCATGTGGGGTTAATGAGAAGAACACACATGGAATGACACTGGGTGTGGTTCATGATATGGTTTGTGAGAAGAACACACATGCAATGACACTGGTGGATCCATGTGTGGTCTGTGAGAAGAACACACATGCAATGACACTGGTGTGGTTCATGATATAGTTTGTGAGGAGAACACACATGCAATGACACTGGTGGATCCATGTGTGGTCTTTGGGAAGAACACACATGCAATGACACTGGTGATATGTGGTCTGTGAGAAGAACACACATCCAATGACTCTAGCTGTGGTCATGAAAAGAGCAGACATGCACAGACACTAGTGGATCCATGTGTGGTTCATGGGAAGAACACACATGCAATGACACTGGGTGGATCCATGTGTAGTTTGTGAGAAGAACACACATGCAATGACATGGGTGGATCCATGTGTGGTTCATGGGAAGAACACACATGCAATGACTCTGGTGATATGTGGTTTGTGAAAAGAACAGACATGCAATGACTCTAGCTGTGGTAAATGAGAAGAGCAGACATGCAATGACACCGGTGGATCCATGTGTGGTTTGTGAGAAGAACACACATGCAATGACACTAGGTGTGGTTCATGATATGGTTTGTACGAAGAACGCACATGCAATGACTCTAGCTATGGTTCATGAAAAGAGCATGCATGCGATGACTCTAGCTGTGGTTCATGGGAAGAGCAGGCATGTAATGACCCTGGTGGATCCATGTGTGGTTCAAGGGAAGAACACACATGCAATGACACTGGTGGATCCATGTGTGGTCTGTGGGAAGAACACACATGCAAGGACACTGCTGGATCCATGTGTGGTTCATGGGGAGAACACACATGCAATGACACCCGTGATATGTGGTTTATGAGAAGAACACACATCCAATGTGTCTAGCCGTGGTTCATGAAAAGAGCAGACATGCAATGACACCGGTGATATGTGGTTTGTGAGAAGAACACACATGCAATGACTCTAGTCGTGGTTCATGAAAAGAGCAGACATGCAATGACACTGGTGGATCCATGTGTGGTTCATGGGAAGAACACACATGCAATGACTCTGGTGGATCCATGTGTGGTCTTTGGGAAGAACACACATGCAATGACACTGGGTGGATCCATGTGTGGTTTCTTTGAAGAACACACATGCAATGACACTGGTGGATCCATGTGTGGTCTGTGGGAAGAACACACATGTAATGACACAAGTGATATGTGGTCTGTGGGAAGAACACAAATGCAATGACTCTGGTGATATGTGGTTTGTGAAAAGAACAGACATGCAATGACTCTAGTTGTGGTTAATGAAAAGAGGAGACATGCAATGACACCTGTGGATCCATGTGGGGTTAATGAGAAGAACACACATGCAATGACACTGGGTGTGGTTCATGATATGGTTTGTGAGAAGAACACACATGCAATGACACTGGTGGATCCATGTGTGGTCTGTGAGAATAACACACATGCAATGACACTGGTGTGGTTCATGATATAGTTTGTGAGGAGAACACACATGCAATGACACTGGTGGATCCATGTGTGGTATTTGGGAAGAACACACATGCAATGACACTGGTGATATGTGGTCTGTGAGAAGAACACACATCCAATGACTCTAGCTGTGGTTCATGAAAAGAGTAGACATGCACAGACACTGGTGGATCCATGTGTGGTTCATGGGAAGAACACACATGCAATGACACTGGGTGGATCCATGTGTGGTTTGTGAGAAGAACACACATGCAATGACACGGGTGGATCCATGTGTGGTTCATGGGAAGAACACACATGCAATGACTCTGGTGATATGTGGTTTGTGAAAAGAACAGACATGCAATGACTCTAGCTGTGGTTAATGAGAAGAGCAGACATGCAATGACACCGGTGGATCCATGTGTGGTTTGTGAGAAGAACACACATGCAATGACACTAGGTGTGGTTCATGATATGGTTTGTACGAAGAACGCACATGCAATGACTCTAGCTATGGTTCATGAAAAGAGCATGCATGCAATGACTCTAGCTGTGGTTCATGGGAAGAGCATACATGCAATGACCCTGGTGGATCCATGTGTGGTTCAAGGGAAGAACACACATGTAATAACACTGGTGGATCCATGTGTGGTCTGTGGGAAGAACACACATGCAAGGACACTGCTGGATCCATGTGTGGTTCATGGGGAGAACACACATGCAATGACACCCGTGATATGTGGTTTATGAGAAGAACACACATGCAATGTGTCTAGCCGTGGTTCATGAAAAGAGCAGACATGCAATGACACCGGTGATATGTGGTTTGTGAGAAGAACACACATGCAATGACTCTAGTCGTGGTTCATGAAAATAGCAGACATGCAATGACACTGGTGGATCCATGTGTGGTTCATGGGAAGAACACACATGCAATGACTCTGGTGGATCCATGTGTGGTCTTTGGGAAGAACACACATGCAATGACACTGGGTGGATCCATGTGTGGTTTGTTTGAAGAACACACATGCAATGACATTGGTGTATCCATGTGTGGTCTGTGGGAAGAACACACATGTAATGACCAAAGTGATAGGTGGTCTGTGGGAAGAACACACATGCAATGACTCTGGTGATATGTGGTTTGTGAAAAGAATAGACATGCAATGACTCTAGTTGTGGTTAATGAAAAGAGGAGACATGCAATGACACCAGTGGATCCATGTGGGGTTAATGAGAAGAACACACATGCAATGACACTGGGTGTGGTTCATGATATGGTTTGTGAGAAGAACACACATGCAATGACACTGGTGGATCCATGTGTGGTCTGTGAGAAGAACACACATGCAATGACACTTGTGTGGTTTCAGAGATATGTTCTACGGTTACTCCAGAACTACTGGTCATGGTGATGGCTTTCTTAGCACAGTCTATCAGTCCCTTATGCCTTGACATCCAGTCCATACCTAGTACTACTTCCAAACCTTTGGTTCCAAGTACAATTAGGTTGGCATAAAAATCTATCCCATGTATTCTGATAGGTACAGCTTTGCAAATTTTTCTAGCTTTTGTAGTTGAACCGGGGATTTGAACTATCATGACATGCTTCAGGTTGGTTGGGCGAATCTTACTAGTGCATACAAATTCTTCGGTGACAAATGAATGCGATGCTCCAGAATCAAACAATACTCTTGCTAAAACTGAGTTGACAGAAAACATACCCAACACTACATCTGGTGCTTCTGGCTTCTTCGCGTTCATGTGGAAGAGACGACCGTTCTTGTCAGCGGTTTCTGGGCAAAACTCCTTCTGGTTGAACACGACGCTTGGAGCTGGGGCATTCACAGGGGCATTGGCAGCAGTCTTCTTGGGACACTCATTGGAGTAGTGACCCTTCACTCCACACTCAAAACAAGTGATCTGGGACTTGTCCTTGACTGCAACAGGTACAACATTGCTGCCAGTTCTGGGGGCAGTGTTGTTGTTGTTGCTCTTGGGAGGGGCACGGTTGAAGTTGTTGATGTTGTTGGAGTTGTGATTGTTTCCTCCGGGCTTCACATTTCCTCCGCTACGGTTGGGGTAGCTTGGGCGAGAATTTGGGGGTCGGTTGTTCCTTGGTGCATATCCTGGTGAGGGGTTGGGACGGTACTTCTGGTGACTGGATCGATCGCTGCATCATACGACGCTTGCGGTTGTCGTTTGCCTGGTTAATCTTCCCTTCCATCTGAATGGCAGAGTCGACTAGCTCTTCAAGATCCTGGAAACGGATGTTGACGAGGACAGTCTGCATCTCATCATGTAATCCGTTTAAGAATCTCTCCTTCTTCTTGGCCTCCGTGTTGATTTCATCCGGTGCATATCTAGCAAGTGACAAGAATTTGTCACGGTACTCTACTACAGTCAATCTTCCTTGCTTCAGTTCACAAAATTCATCTCTCATCCTATTAACAAGACCTTGCGGCACGTGGGTGCGGCTGAACTTGACCTTGAATGCTTCCCAGGTCATCACCTGGCCATGGTTCATGTTGCGGACGCTATTCCACCAAGCTCTTGCATCTCCCGCCAGATAGTGAGTGGCGAAGAGAACTTTCTCATTCTCATCAACTCCTGCAACCTCTAGGTTGTTTTCCATGGTCTGTAACCATCGACATCTAATGGGTTTTCAGATTGGTTGAAGATTGGGGGATTGGTGTTCTGAAAGTTTTTGAGTTTAGATCCATGGTGATCCTGATTTCCATGTCCTTGGTTGTTGAGAGCCATTTGGGCGATCTGCTGCAATATTGCTAAGTTGGCTTGACGCTCGGCCCTGCTTGCTTCACGGTCCACGATGAGATTCTGCAAGATCTGCAGCATTGGGTCCTACAATGAGCTGCTCCCTCCTTGGTTTCCACGAGTCATCTGAAGATTGAGATAGATATAGGGGTAAGAGGGAAATTCTAAGGTTCATGGTTTTGGGTTTTCAAAGTTACAACTTTGAGTTAGACTCTGGTTTTTCAACTAACTTCATTCTCATTCATGCAAGCAAGCACACAATACAACACACACCACAACAATCAAAGGGGAAAACAGATGGTTTGAAGAACCATTCTGCAAACTACAATACAATGAGATGATACATCTCATGCTACGACAGTGCTCTAGTGCATCTACTCATCGTCGATGAAGTCGGAGTCTTCATCATCGGTGTAGAAGTCCACAGCATCCTCTGCCATAAAATTGTCATCGTTGCTGAGGTAGGAATCCATATCTCCCTGGATGTCTTCTCCTTCATCATCTTCTTCCTTGGCGTCAAGCTGAGCTTCCTGCTCCTTGACAGTCTTCTCGAGGTCGGCCACCTTCTTGCGAAGACGGGCGATGGTGCGATCCTTCTTTGCACGCTGGCGACGAAGAGACTGGCGATCTTGGATGAGCAGTGTGAAAGTCTGGGCCTTCTGGTCGGCAATTACATGGTTCTGGTTGGATAACTCTCTGGCATTGTCCAGTTCCTGCTATCGGTCATGAAGCAAGAAGTCAAGGTTCTCCACTTGACGCTTCAACTCTGGGTGACTTGGCATCTCCATCGGCATTCCCATGAAGTCACGTCTGGCATAGTTGGCAAAACGGGTTCCTTGAATCTTGTTGACGCTGAGGGCACATAGACGTGCGAGAGCTTCATGCATTGCCCTGGCTAATCCATCTAGCCAGTTGTTCTCTCTCACGGAGAACTAAATTCTCCCGGAAGTTGGTGCTTCAATGCTCCCTCGAAGATCTGCGGTGACTAGCCATTGTAGGTCTCCTCCTGGGGGTCCTGGAAGTTGAGCTCCAAGAAACTCCGGATGTGGGCGTCCCAGAAATTTTGACAGTGAATCCAGATCCCTCTCGAAGATCAGCTGACCTCCGTTTCCCAACTGGTAAAACTTGCTAAACTGAGTCTCTATCTACAAGAATTTAGGATGAGGAAATTAGTGAGGTGATCAAGTGTGTCAAATTTTAGGTAGTAATGTAAGAATTTTGAGGAACATGAATTTTTGAGAAAGAATGAGTTCACAAGGGTAAGAGAGGAATTAGTTTTTCATAAATACTCACTTTGGTTTTGAAGCTAAGTTTTTGGGTTTGGACGTCCATTCTAACTAGGGTCTCCTATGGTCAGGATGGCTCTGATACTAACTTGTCAACACCCGGATTTTTAATCCCAGATGCCCGTTATGCCATACCTCGCAATCCCAGGATTACCATTTTTGCGAGACATAACGGATTGGATATCATAGTACATCATCCATTACAAACCATACATAAGGTTTTACACAAATAAGGATCTCATGATCCAGTCTTTAATACAACAAGCAGCGGAAATAAACGATAGCGTAGCGGTTGGGGTCCATCTTCAGGGCACAGGCAATGCTGACGAAGGCAGATAGTCCTAGTTATCATAGCCGTCCTGCTAACCATCATCTTGATACTCTCCTTCATAGTCTGGCCATGATAATAGCCAGGGACAAAAGCCATGAGTACTCTTTAAGTACTCGCAAACTACTACTAGCATGGGTTATAATCTTAAGTTAAAGTACGGAATTTAAAGAATAACTATCAAGTTAAGTTTGAAACCTAAGCTGAGTTCTGAAACAAGAAAAGATAAAATAAAAGTCTAGAATCACTTAAGTTGGGAAGCTATTTTTATCTACACAACCCTGTTGTGGTCAAGTCAAGGTTCATCGTTCAATTCAAGTTATTTAGAAAACATCTGACAACGAAACAGTATGGCCATTCCAACTGTCCCTAACCGGGGACGCGGCTATTCGAATAGTTTGACACTCTGCAGAGGTGGTACACTTTCACCACAAGATTCGATACATCTGTCAGGGATAACCCTGAATCATCATACTTGGTATGCAGATAATCAAACATAACCTTCCCTTTACACACCCTAGTACAAGCACCTCTCCTATGAGCATGGCCTCCCAACCATGACCATCAGTCATCTTGGGCACTGCATAGGTGGACAACATTGAGAGGTAGCCTCAGCTCAAACCTCTCCCGTGAGGGAACTAATACTAATGCATATAAATTTCTAGCTAAGCCTTACCCAATTCAGGTAATGTGGTTGTACGGTAAAATTTGGAATGGTATCGCATCCGAGTCCAACCATCAGTTTTATAAAAAGGGTTAAGGCTCATGCCTCATCATTTTCATCATCATAAACCAATTGTGTTTCTCAACACATATCAAAACATCTCAATAGAATGACACATCATTCCAAGGTTTTCATAACTCATTTTCACCAAGTGTCCCCATCTAAAATGACTCAAGTTTGATCTATTCTAAAACACTAGGTTAAGAGTGTTCACTAAGGTGGAAAGGTGGGATCAATCTCATGCCATAGAATGACATCTAAGGTTTTCTAGGTAGGTCAAGTTTTATACTCTTTATGCTACCTTCAAGATTAGTTAAAGGTCTTTGTGTAAACTAAGGGGGTGTGAGCAAAGTATGCTTAAGGCATCTTTACTAAACAATCTAGTTTTATTCTAGCTTGCTACAATAGCTTACTAAAGCATGTTTGCAAGGGTTAGCTTGCCACTAATAGCTTGCTACAATAGCTTTCCTTGGTTGGTGCAATGGTTGAAGTTTTCTTCTTCTTCTTCTTCTTGGTAGAACTCCTCCTCCTCGAAGGCTTGGTCGGTACTATCGTCTATAAATACATAGGAAGTGCACAATCACCAAACAATACTTAACTTAGGCTAAGTAGTATTCTAAACTACACAATTGATGATCTATTATCATCCCAAACATCACAAGTTTTAATTCAATAGTTTCAACCTTTTTATTTTGGAAAAGTAATTTCTACTATTGAAATATTAACTAAAATTTAATATTCACCACCAAAATATGGGATCATGTGGACACATGTCCTCACCACATATTCTAACATGTGGGAATGAGATTTAAAGGATGGATCACTATTACTTTGGTTTAAGTTCATTATTTAATGATTTAAAGTGACTAGAAATGCCTATATAGCATTATTTTGGTACTAGTCCAAATTGACTTAAATCCAACGGGCTTGGATAGAGCATTTCAATACCTTTCAGACAAAATTGGTTTCATGCAATTTGGATTTGTCAAACTCACAGAATTGAATTTTGAAACACTGGACAGAAACTATATTCTAACTAAAAAGAAAAATCCTAATTTGAATCGACGGCTTGCGCGGGAAAGGAAATGGGCCACGAGTGAGCTCAGCGGACACATGTGGTGGTCCCACCGTCAATGCACTTAAAACGCGAAATGGTATGCGCGCTGTGAGCCGTGCGATTAGAGGCTAGATCTCTGGTGAGGGTCGTCGCCGACAGACGGCGCAGCTCGGACCCTAAGCGGCTCGGTGGGGGTCTTGGGGCGTGCAGGGCTCCAGCAGGGTCGGCGTCGGGTGAACAAAGTGGAAGACGACGCAGGCGAGGCGTGGTCGTGGCGGAGCTTGGGGTGGCGGAATCAACGGCACCCTTCTTCTCGAGGCGGCTCGGCTCCAATTCGAAGTGCTGCTCCACTTGCTCTGGCGAGGGGTGGTTGAGGTTCAGAGAGGTCAGGGGAGTGGAATGGTGTGAGTCTTTGGTGCTGGGGAGGGCTCCTTTTATAGGCTCGACGGTGAGACCGAGCGGTATGGGCGGTCGACGGTGGCGACATGGCTATGGCGAGCTAGCGGCATGGCTGGGGATGGCGATCGATGGGCGGTCCCCTGGCGGTGCTCTAGCGCTTAAATGCGGCTGTAGGGCGGTATGCGGTCGGGGTGAGGTGGCGCTCTGCGGCGAGCGCCGTGTCCACGGTGGCTGTGGGGCTTTAGGCGTGAACGGGTGTCTGGGTGTTCTCAGGTCGAGACGGGCGGTGGCGGTGGTGTCGAGTGGTGGCTTGTGCACGCGGGGACAGGGCGCGCTCTGCGGGCGGCGTCGGCATGGTCTGGTGGCACTAGGCGCGGCTTCTCCTCGGTGGTCCACGGCTGCTCTTGGCTCGGGCAAGGGACAGAGAGGGGCGGTGCGGCGTTGGCTACCTCCTAGACATGGCGAGGGAAGGTGGCGGCTGTTGTGGCACGATGTCGCCGGTGCCCAAGGTGCTCGGCCTTAATGGCCATGACCATTTGGTCATGTCTGTGAGGTGTACGGGCTAGCAAAAGGTAGGGCTGGTACTGAGGGAACAAGGGGACAAGGTTAGGCCCAAATGGTGACCAAGATCACTGCTCAAAACAGTGTTTTAAATTTGGCCAGATTTGTGCACACAAGCTGTTTGATAAAATGGCCGCAAGAGAAAAAGTTTTGAATTTTGAGTTCAAAATTTTTGGGTGATATCCACTATTGCTAGGGAGTCTATGGTTGCAAGGGTTTTGAAAATGGAGCTCAAATACATGGTTTTTGAAATAGGGGTGATCTATACATATGCATTAGATTCAATTTTGAACTGTCATTTAAAATAGTTTCCAGAATGTTTTTAGAAGATCAAAAGGTGGGCCTTGGTACCTCATTATGTGTACTAGCAAGGGGTGCAAAGATCAAGAATTGTTTCTGTTAAGAATTGAGTACTAGGAATAGCCAAAATAGGCATGAGAGTTAAATTTGTCAAAATGACCATTCCTTTATTTTAATTCTTTTTGATTTGATTTCTTTTATGAAAAGTTTGGGAATGATGTAGATGATGTTTAAATCACCTAAGAAACATTTTAGAAGCAAAGGATCACACAATTATGGCAATTCCAAACAACTACTATTTTAAATGCACACATATATGAATACTTTCATTTTAAATATGGAAAAGTTTTTGTTAATCCTAAATTTGGATGATTTGATCATTGATAAACTTGGATTGAAGTTTTGGGATGTTACAATCCATGTGTGGTTTGTGAGAAGAACACACATGCAATGACACTAGGTGTGGTCATGATATGGTTTGTACAAAGAACGCAAATGCAATGACTCTAGCTATGGTTCATGAAAAGAGCACGCATGCGATGACTCTAGCTATGGTTCATGGGAAGAGCAGACATGCAATGACCCTGGTGGGTCCATGTGTGGTTCAAGGGAAGAACACACATGCAATGACACTGGTGGATCCATGTGTGGTCTGTCGGAAGAACACACATGCAATGACACTGCTGGATCCATGTGTGGTTCATGGGGAGAACACACATGCAATGACACCAGCAGTATGTGGTTTATGAGAAGAACACACATGCAATGACTCTAGCCGTGGTTCATGAAAAGAGCAGACATGCAATGACACTGGTGGATCCATGTGTGGTTCATGGGAAGAACACACATGCAATGAGTCTGGTGGATCCATGTGTGGTCTGTGGGAAGAACACACATGCAATGACACTGGGTGGATCCATGTGTGGTCTATGGGAAGAACACACATGCAATGACACTGGTGGATCCATGTGTGGTCTGTGGGAAGAACACACATGCAATGACATAGGTGATATGTGGTCTGTGGGAAGAACACACATGCAATGACTCTGGTGATATGTGGTTTGTGGAAAGAACAGACGTGCAATGACTCTAGATGTGGTTAATGAAAAGAGCATACATGCAATAACACCGGTGGATCCATGTGGGGTTAATGAGAAGAACACACATGCAATGACACTGGGTGTGGTTCATGATATGGTTTGTGAGAAGAACACACATCCAATGACACTGGCGGATCCATGTGTGGTATGTGAGAAGAACACACATGCAATAACACTAGGTGTGGTTCTTGATATGGTTTGTGAGGAGAACACACATCCAATGACACTGGTGGATCCATGTGTGGTCTTTGGGAAGAACACACATGCAAGGACACTAGTGATATGTGGTCTGTGAGAAGAACACACATCCAATGACTCTAGCTGTGGTTCATGAAAAGAGCAGACATGCACAAACACTAGTGGATCCATGTCTGGTTCATGGGAAGAACACACATGCAATGACACTAGGTGGATCCATGTGTGGTTTGTGAGAAGAACACACATGCAATGACACTGGTGGATCCATGTGTGGTTCTTGGGAATAGCACACATGCAATGACTCTGGTAATATGTGGTTTGTGAAAAGAACAGACATGCAATGACCCTAGCTGTGGTTAATGAGAAGAGCAGACATGCAATGACACCGGTGGATCCATGTGTGGTTTGTGAGAATAACACACATGCAATGACACTGGGTGTGGTTCATGATATGGTTTGTAAGAAGAACACACATGCAATGACTCTAGTTGTGGTTCATGAAAAGAGCATGCATGCGATGACTCTAGCTGTGGTTCATGGGAAGAGCAGACATACAATGACCCTGGTGGATCCATTTGTGGTCTGTGGGAAGAACACACATGCAATGACACCGGTGATATGTGGTTTGTGAGAAGAACACACATGCAATGACTCTAGCCATGGTTCATGAAAAGAGCAGACATGCAATGACACTGGTGGATCCATGTGTGGTTCATGAGAAGAACACACATGCAAGGACTCTGGTGGATCGATGTGTGGTCTGTGGGAAGTACACACATGCAATGACACTGGGTGGATCCATGTCTGGTATGTGGGAAGAACACACATGCAATGACACTGGTGGATCCATGTGTGGTCTATAGGAAGAACATATAGGCAATGACACAGGTGGATCCATGTGTGATCTGTGCGAAGAACGCACATGCAATGACTCTGGTGATATGTGGTTTTTGAAAAGAACAGACATGCAATGACTCTAGCTGTGGTTAATGAAAAGAGCAGACATGCAATGACACCGGTGGATCCATGTGGGGTTAATGAGAAGAACACACATGCAATGACACTTGGTCTGGTTCATGATATGGTTTGTGAGAAGAACACACATGCAATGACACTGGGTGTGGTTCATGATATGGTTTTGTAGGGTTTTGTAGCATGGAAAACAAAAAATTTCTACCGCATACAAACAAACAAGCCAAGATCTATCTACTAGATTGTAGCAACGAGTCGATGGAATAACTCACCCTCGAAGATTCCAAAGTGTTTAACGAGAGCGGATTCTCGTGGGTGATGTAGTCGTACTCTTTCCGATCTCAAGATCGCGTAGACGATCCTTCCGGCGCTGCGTTCCGGCAGCGCTCCCGCAGTCGGTCACACGTTCGGTACTCGACGAAGACCTTCCTCTCCCTTGTTCCAGCAGGCAGCGGAGGTTGTAGCACTCTCCTCGCGATTCCGGCGACTGGCAGGCGTACCGAAGTAGAGGGAGATCTCGAGGCTTCGCCTTAAGCCGGAGCGAGTATGGTGGAGTATGAGAGGGCTCCTCGGCGATCTAGGTTTTAGACACACCAAGGAGGAGGTGCTAGAGCCGGCGGCTAGGGTTTGGGGCACCCCAAGTCGGCGGCTAGGGCAACCCTGGGAGGTGGCGGCAGCAGCAGGAGGTGGTGGCGCCAATCTAGGGTTTTGGAGGAGAGGTACTTGTGTGCTAGGAGGGGCAGCCCTGCCCCTCCCTTTATAGTTGGGAGGCGGCCAAGGGAGGAGTCCTCCCAACTCGGCTTGGAGGTGGGCCGGCGGTTGGAGGAGAGAATCCCTCCCCAACTCGGTTTCCCACTCCTCCTCCTCTTTCCAAAACTTGCCGTTTGACTTTCAAACTAGCCGTTTGACTTTTCAATTTAGGACTTAAATAAACCCTTTATTTTGGACAACAAAGACACCTAGTACATGATGCAATAATTCCAACTTTTCATGTACCCTTCCCCTTCCCGGAGTGCCGGACATTCCGGAACATTCTAGAACATTCCCGATGAAAACACCGGAACCATTCCCCAACTCCGAAACGGGACTTTACTTATATGAATCTTATTCTCCGGACCATTCCGGATCTCCTCGTGATATCCCAAATCCCATTCGAGACTCTGAACAACATTCGAACTCTTTCTCATCATTCCATAACTACTCAAACAACGTCGAATCCTTAAGTGTGTCTCCCTACGGCTCGTGAATTATGCAGACATGATCGAGACACTTCTCCGAACAATAACCAATAGAGGAATCTGGAAATTCATATGGCTCCCACATATTTCTACGATTACTTTGCGATCGAATGAACCACTTACATACGATATCAATTTCCCTTTGTCTCACGATAGTTTACTTATCCGAGGTTATGATCGTCGGTATCTCTGCATACCTAGTTCAACCTCGTTACTGATAAGTACTCTTTTCTCGTTCCCGTGATATGTGATCCCTTGTGAGCCAGTCACATGCTTGCAAGCTAATTGGATGACATTTCACCGAGAGGGCCCAGAGTATATCTATCCGTCATATGGATGGACAAATCCCACTCTTGATCCATGTGTTTCAACCAATACTTTCGAACACTCAATGCCACCTTTATAGCCACCCGATTCACGGTGTGGTGTTTGATGTTATCAAAGCATCCATCCGGTAAAGGTGATATGCATGATCTCATGGTCGAAGGAATTAGATAACTATGTATCAGAAAGCATATAGCAATTGAACTATTAAAATGACTTCATCTTTATGCTACGCTTATCTATAGGAGTATGTCCACCATATCATTCTTCTAACGATATGATCTTGTTGTTAATAACTTCTCAATGTTAATGACAGGGAAACCACAATCATCTATTAACCAACAAGCTAGTATTATATAGAGGCTTTACTAGGGACTTCAAATTAAGTTTACAAATCACACAAGTATTAATGTTTCCTTGTTAATACTATTATAGCATGAATGTAAACATTTATCATAAACACAAAGATATAATAATAACTACATTTATTATTGCCTCTAGGGCATATCTCCAACAGTCTCCCACTTGCACTAGAGTCATCTAATCTAGATTACATGGTAATATACCGAACACCCATGGCAGTTTGGTGCTGGTCATGTTTTGCCCTCGGGAGAGGTTTAGTCAACGGATCCGCCACATTCAGATACGTGTGTACTTTGCAAATCTTTATATCCCCATCTTGGATATGTTCTCGAATAGCGTGAAAACGTAGCTTGATATGCTTCAGCTTCTTGTGTGACCTTGGTTCTTGCGCATTGGCTATGGCGCCCATGTTATCACGATGATAGACATTGGGTCCAGCGCACTAGGAACCACAGCTCTGTAATGAACTCTTTCATCCATATTGCTTCTTGTGAAGCCTCCGAAGCAGCCATGTATTCCGATTCAGTTGAAGATCTCGCCACAACGCTTTGCTTTGCACTCCTCCAGCTAACTGCCGCACCAATCAAAATAAATACGTATCCAGATTGTGATTTAGAATCATCCGGATCGGTGTTCCAACTAGCGTCGGTGTAACCATTAACAACGAGCTGTTCATCACCTCCATAAGAAAGAACCATATCCTTAGTTCTTCTCAAGTACTTAAGGATGTTTTTGACCGCTGTCCAATGATCCACTCCTAGATCACTTTGATATCTGCTAGTCAAACTAACAACATATGCAATGTCGGGTCTAGTACATAGCATGGCATACATTAGAGATCCTATGGCTGAGGCATAGGGAGTCTTCCTCATCCTTTATCTATCTTCTGCCGATGTCGGACTTTGAGTTTTACTCAAGGTCGTATTGGGCAACATGGGCAAGAACCCTTTCTTGCTATCTTCCATTCCAAACCTCTTTAGAACTTTGTCCAAATATGTACTTTGTGACAATGATATTTGGCGTTTTGATCTATCTCTATAAATCTTTATGCCTAATATGTAAGCTGCTTCGCCAAGATCCTTCATTGAAAAACTATTATTCAAATATTCTTTGACACTATTAAGAAGGTCTACATAATTCCCAATCAACAATATGTCATCCACATATAGTATTAAGAATTCTACAGAGCTCCCACTCACTTTCTTGTAAATACAAGCTTCTCCATAAGTTTGTATAAAACCAAAACTTTTGATTACCTTATCAAAACGTTGATTCCAACTTCGGGATGCTTGCTTCAATCCATAGATGGACCGCTGAAGTTTGCATACCTTGTTAGCATCTTTAGGATCGACAAAACCTTTGGGTTGCATCATATACGACTCTTCATCCATGTCACCATTGAGGAATGCTGTGTTGACATCCATCTGCCATATCTCATAGTCGTAATATGCAGCGATTGCTAACATAATCCTCATAGACTTTAGCTTCGCTACTGGTGAGAAAGTCTTATCGTAGTCAACTCCTTGAATTTGTCGAAACCCTTTTGCGACAAGTCGAGCTTTATAGACAGTAACATTACCATCAGCATCTGTTTTCTTCTTGAAAATCCATTTGTTCTCGTGACCTTAGGCCATCGATAAGTCCACCAAAGTCCATACTTGGTTTTCGTACATGGATCCAATCTCGGATTTCATGGCTTCCTGCCATTTATTGGAATCTGGGCTCATCATCGCTTCCTCATATGTCTCAGGGTCATCGGTGTTGTCCACCAACATGACACTCATAACGGGATCATACCAATGCAGGTGTACGAGTTCTCATTGACTGCGAGGCTCAGAGCAACCGGCCGAAGCTTAATGATCATCATTATTAGCTTCCTCTCTAATTGGTGCAGGCACCACAGGAACTTCTTCCGGCGCTGCGCTACTCGCAATTTCGAGAGAAGGTTCGACAACCTCGTCGAGTTCTACTTTCCTTCCAGTCACTTCTTTCGAGAGAAATTCCTTCTCTAGAAAGGATCCATTCTTGGCAACGAAGATTTTGCCTTCGGATCTATGATAGAAAGTATACCCAATAGTTTCCTTCGGGTATCCTATGAAGACGCATTTTTCCGCTTTGGATTCAAGCTTGTCCGGCTGTAACTTCTTTACATAGGCTTTGCATTCCCAAACTTTAAGGAACGACAATTTAGGTTTCTTCCCAAACCATAATTCATACGGTGTCGTTTCAACGGATTTAGACGGTGCCCTATTTAAAGTGAATGCGGCTGTTTCTAATGCATAACCCCAAAATGATAGCGGTAAATCTGTAAGTGACATCATAGAACGAACCATATCTAAGAGAGTTCGATTACGACGTTCAGACACACCATTACGTTGTGGTGTTCCCGGCGGTGTCAATTGTGAAAGTATTCCGCATTTCTTCAAATGCTCGCCAAACTCGTAACTTAGATATTGACCTCCACGATCAGAACGTAGAAATTTAATCTTCTTGTTACGTTGATTCTCTACCTCACTTTGAAATTCCTTAAACTTCTCAAAAGTTTCGGATTTATGTTTCATGAAATAGATATACCCATATCTACTCAAGTCATCCGTGAAGGTAAGAACATAACGATAACCACCGCGCGATGCTACACTTATTGGACCACACACATCGGTATGTATGATTTCCAATAAATCCGTAGCTCGCTCCATCATACCAGAAAATGGAGTCTTAGTCATTTTTCCCATCAGACATGCTTCGCATCTTTCAAGTGATTCAAAATCAAGTGATTCAAGAAGTCCATCGGAATGGAGTTTCTTCATACGCTTCACTCCAATGTGACCAAGGCAGCGATTGCCACATATAGGTCGAGTTATCGCTTGATTTCAAACGCTTAGCCTCAATGTTATTAATATGTGTATTTCCACTATCGAGATTCAACAAGAATAGACCATCTATCAAAGGTGCATGTGCATAAAACATATTACTCATATAAATCGAACAACCATTATTCTCGGATTTAAACAAGTAACCGTCTCGCAATAAACAAGATCTCGATATAATGTTCATGCTCAACGCAGGCACCAAATAACAATTATTTAAGTATAAAACTAATCCCGATGGTAGATGAAGGGGTAGCGTGCCGACCGCGATCACATCAACCTTTGATCCGTTTCCCACGCGCATCGTCACCTCGTTCTTCACTAGCTTCCGTTTATTATGCAGCTCCCGTTTCGAGTTACAAATATGAGCAACCGAACGATTATCAAATACCGAGCACTACTACGAATACTAGTGAGATACACATCAATAACATGTATATCAGATATACCTTTCTTCTTGATGTTGCCATTCTTCAAATCTGCCAAGTACTTTGGGCAATTCCGCTTCCAGTGACCTTCTCCTTTGCAGTAAAAGCACTCGATGATCAGGCTTGGGTCCAGCCTTGGTCTTCTTCGTCGGTGTGGCAACTTTCTTGCCACCCTTCTTGAAGTGTCCCTTCTGCTTAGACTTGCCTTTCTTGAATTTGGTGTTCTTGTTGACCAACAACACTTGGTGCTCTTTCTTGATCTCCACTTCTGCAGACTTTAACATAGCAAACAGTTACGGCAGCTTGTTCATGTTACGCATGTTGTAGTTCATCACAAAGTTCTTGTAACTTGGTGGTAGTGATTGGAGGACACGGTAAATCCCCAAAGCATTAGGAATCACTATACCCAAGCTTTGAAGTTTGTTTGCGTGCCCAGACATCTTAAGCACATGCTCACTGACGGAGCTGCCCTCTTCCATCTTGTAGTTAAAGAACTTTTCAGAAGCCTCATAACTCTCAATCGCCGCGTGAGTCTCAAAGATCAATTTGAGATCACGGACAATATCATGTGGGTCTGAATTCTCAAACCTTTTCTGAAGCTCCGATTCTAAACCATAGAAGATAGCACCTTTGAACTATGGAGTTGATTCTTAGAGCAAGGTAAACATTCTTTACTTCATCGGTAGCATCATTGCAGTGGGTCACCCAGCGGTGCATCCAGCACATAGGTCAAATTACCAGCTGTGAGGACAATCCTCAAATTGCGGAACCAATCCGCGAAGTTGCTTCCATCGTTTTTTCAACTTTTCTTTCTCTAGGAACGCATTAAAATTGATGGTAGGGGCTGCCATTGATCTACAACATATTTGCAATAGTTTAGACTAAGTTTATGACAAATTGAGTTCGAATTAATAATAAAGTTTAATCTAGGTGAACACCCACTCAAAACAACATCCCTCACATTGTTTTAGTGATCACACGAACCAAATCCACCATATCAAAACCGATCATCACGAGAGTTGATATAGTTTCAATGGAGAACAATCGACATGTTCATCATATCTACTATATGATTCATGCTTTACCTTTCGGTGATCCGTGTTCCTGAGACCATGTCTGTACATGCTAGGCTCGTCAAGGTCAAACCTTAGCTTCCGCATAAGCAAATCTGGCTTGCTTATGTTGTATACACTTGCGGAATCTAACACACCCAATCATCACGTGGTGCTTCGAAACAACAAGCTTTAGCAACGGTGCATACTAAGGGTGAACACTTTAGAACTTGAAATTTATTTGCATGAGGGATCATCTTATAATGCTAGTAAATGCGTCTACTAAGCAATACAAGATGCATAAAGGATTAACATCACATGCAATTCATAATATGTGATATGATATGGCCTTTCTTCTTTGTGCTTCCGATCTCCATCTTCAAGCACGAACATGATCTCCATCATCACCGGCATTGCATCAAGGTCAATGACGCTTCTCCATGGTTGTCGTCCACCGGCTTCAACTATTACAACTACTTTGAATAGATACGCGGATCTTAACATAAATTAAAGACAACCATATGGCTCCTGCCGGTTGCCAACTTACAATAAGGAACATTGCATACATCAAATATAATCACAATCATGGCCATATCACATCCTTTGCACCCCACGCAAAACAAAGTTAGACGCCTCTACTTTCTTTGCATATTTTACGTGGTTTGGGGCTTTCAGTAAGTGCCGTTCTAACTTACGAACAAGAACCACAACATTGATACTAGTATTGTTAATCACCCGTTGTAAATTGGATCTCCACTATGCTGGGAGAAACAGGCACCCGCAAAGCCACTTATGCAATACAAGTTGCATGTCAAGCGTGGAGCAAGTCTCATGAACGATGTCATGTAAGGTTAGCCCGGGCCGCTTCATCCCAACATCCAGAAAGATGCAATGTACACAAGAAGCAATCGACAATAAAAGCATCAACGCCCACAATGACCATTGTGTTCTACTCGTCAACAGATCTACATATAGACACGGCTCGATACCCTTTGTAGGGTTTCGTAGCATGGAAAACAAAAATTTCTACCATACAAACAAACAAGCCAAGATCTATCTACTAGATTGTAGCAACAGTCGATGGAATAACACCCTCGAAGATTCCAAAGTGTTTAACAAGAGCGGATTCTCGTGGGTGATGTAGTCGTACTCTTTCCGATCTCAAGATCGCGTCGACGATCCTTCCGGCGCTGCGTTCGGCGCTCCATGATCAGTCACTGCGTTAAATTTTCGAAGAAGACCTTCCTCTCCCTTGTTCCAATGAGCGGAGGTTGTAGCACTCTCCTTGCGATTCCGGCCTGGCAGCGTGGTACGGAAGTAGAGGAGATCTCATGAGGCTTCGCCTTAAGCGGAAGCAGTATGGTGGAGTATGAGAGGCTCCTCGGCGATCTAGGTTTAGACACACCAAGGAGGAGGTGCTAGAGCCGTGCTGGGGTTTGGGGCACCCCAAGTCGTGGCTAGGGCAACCACAGGAGGTGGCGGCGGCGAGGAGGTGGTGGCGCCAATCTAGGGTTTTGGAGGAGAGGTACTTGTGTGCTAGGAGGGCATGCCCCTCCCTTTATAGGTGGGAGGCGGCCAAGGGAGTCCCTCCCCAACTCGGCTTGGAGGTGGGCCGGCGGTTGGAGGAGGTAATCCCTCACCAACTCGGTTTCCCACTCCTCCTCCTCTTTCCAAAACTTGCCGTTTGACTTTCAAACTAGCCGTTTGACTTTTCAATTTAGGATTTAAATAAACCCTTTATTTTGGACAACAAAGACACCTAGTACATGATGCAATAATTCCAACTTACAATGACACATTCATGTACCCTTCCCCTTCCCGAAGTGCCGGACATTCTGGAACATTCTAGAACATTCCCGATGAAAACACCGGAACCATTCCCCAACTCCGAAACGGGACTTTCCTTATATGAATCTTATTCTCCGGACCATTACGGATCTCCTCGTGATATCCCGAATCCCATTCGAGACTCTGAACAACATTCGAACTCTTTCTCATCATTCCATAACTACTCAAACAACGTCGAATCCTTAAGTGTGTCTCCCTACGGCTCGTGAATTATGCAGACATGATCGAGACACTTCTCCGAACAATAACCAATAGAGGAATCTGGAAATTCATATGGCTCCCACATATTTCTACGATTACTTTGCGATCGAATGAACCACTTACATACGATATCAATTTCCCTTTGTCTCACGATAGTTTACTTATCCGAGGTTATGATCGTCGGTATCTCTGCATACCTAGTTCAACCTCGTTACTGATAAGTACTCTTTTCTCGTTCCTGTGATATGTGATCCCTTGTGAGCCAGTCACATGCTTGTAAGCTAATTGGATGACATTTCACCGAGAGGGCCCAGAGTATATCTATCCGTCATATGGATGGACAAATCCCACTCTTGATCCATGTGTTTCAACCAATACTTTCTGAACACTCAATGCCACCTTTATAGCCACCCAGTTACGGTGTGGTGTTTGATGTTATAAAAGCATCCATCCGGTAAAGGTGATATGCATGATCTCATGATCGAAGGAATTAGATAACTATGTATCAGAAAGCATATAGCAATTGAACTATTAAAATGACTTGATCTTTATGCTACGCTTATCTATAGGAGTATGTCCACCATATCATTCTCCTAACGATATGATCTTGTTGTTAATAACATCTCAATGTTCATGACAGGGAAACCACAATCATCTATTAACCAACAAGCTAGTATTATATAGAGGCTTTACTAGGGACTTCAAATTAAGTTTACAAATCACACAAGTATTAATGTTTCCTTGTTAATACTATTATAGCATGAATGTAAACATTTATCATAAACACAAAGATATAATAATAACTACATTTATTATTGCCTCTAGGGCATATCTCCAACAGGTTTGTGAGGAGAACACACATGCAATGACACTAGTGGATCCACGTGTGGTCTTTGGGAAGAACACACATGCAATGACACTAGTGATATGTGGTCTGTGAGAAGAACACACATCCAATGACTCTAGCTGTGGTTCATGAAAAGAGCAGACATGCACAAACACTGGTGGATCCATGTGTGGTTCATGGGAAGAACACACATGCAATGACACTGGGTGGATCCATGTGTGGTTTGTGAGAAGAACACAGATGCAATGACACTGGTGGATACATGTGTGGTTCATGGGAAGAACACACATGCAATGACTCTAGTGATATGTGGTTTGTGAAAATAACAAACATGCAATGACTCTAGCTTTGGTTAATGAGAAGAGCAGACATGCAATGACACCGGTGGATCCATGTGTGGTTTGTGAGAAGAACACACGTGCAATGACACTGGGTGTGGTTCATGATATGGTTTGTAAGAAGAACACACATGCAATGACTCTAGTTGTGGTTCATGAAAAGAGCACGCATGCGATGACTCTAGCTGTGGTTCATGGGAGGAGCAGACATACAATGACCCTGGTGGATCCATGTGTGGTTCATGGGAAGAACACACATGCAATGATACTGGTGGATCCATGTGTGGTCTGTGGGAAGAACACACATGTAATGACACTGGTGGATCCATGTGTGGTTCATGGGGAGAACACACATGCAATGACACCGGTGATATGTGGTTTGTGAGAAGAACACACATGCAATGACTCTATCCGTGGTTCATGAAAAGAGCAGACATGCAATGACACTGGTGGATCCATGTGTGGTTCCGGGGAAGAACACACATGCAATGACACTGGGTGGATCCATGTGTGGTTTGTGGGAAGAACACACATGCAATGACACTAGTGGATCCATGTGGTCTGTGGGAAGAACACACATGTAATGACACAGGTGATATGTGGTCTATGGGAAGAACACACATGCAATGACTCTGGTGATATGTGGTTTGTGAAAAGAATAGACATGCAATGACTCTAGTTGTGGTTAATGAAAAGAGCAGACATGCAATGACACCAGTGGATCCATGTGGGGTTAATGAGAAGAACACACATGCAATGACACTAGTGGATCCATGTGTGGTCTGTGAGAAGAACACACATGCAATGACACTGGTGTGGTTCATGATATGGTTTGTGAGGAGAACACACATACAATGACACTGGTGGATCCATGTGAGGTCTGTGGGAAGAACACACATGCAATGACACTGCTGGATCCATGTGTGGTTCATGGGGACAACACACATGCAATGACACCAGTGATATGTGGTTTATGAGAAGAACACACATGTAATGACTCTAGCCGTGGTTCATGAAAAGAGCAGACATGCAATGACACTGGTGGATCCATGTGTGGTTCATGGGAAGAACACACATGCAATGAGTCTGGTGGATCCATGTGTGGTCTATGGGAAGAACACACATGCAATGACACTGGGTGGATCCATGTGTGGTCTATGGGAAGAACACACATGCAATTACACTGGTGGATCCATGTGTGGTCTGTGGGAAGAACACACATGCAATAACGCAGGTGATATGTGGTCTGTGGGAAGAACACACATGCAATGACTCTGGTGATATGTGGTTTGTGAAAAGAACAGACATGCAATGACTCTAGCTGTGGTTAATGAAAAGAGCATACATGCAATGACACCGGTGTATTCATGTGGGGTTAATGAGAAGAACACACATGCAATGACATTAGGTGTGGTTCATGATATGGTTTGTGAGAAGAACACGCATGCAATGACACTGGTGGATCCATGTGTGGTCTGTGAGAAGAACACACATGCAATGACACTGGTGGATCCATGTGTGGTCTGTGAGAAGAACACACATGCAATAACACTAGGTGTGGTTCATGATATGGTTTGTGAGGAGAACACACATCGAATGACACTGGTGGATCCATGTGTGGTCTTTGGGAAGAACACACATGCAATGACACTAGTGATATGTGGTCTGTGAGAAGAACACACATCCAATGAGTCTAGCTGTGGATCATGAAAAGAGCAGACATGCACAGACACTGGTGGATCCATGTGTGGTTCATGGGAAAAACACACATGCAATGACACTGGGTGGATCCATGTGTGGTTTGTGAGAAGAACACACATGCAATGACACTGGTGGATACATGTGTGGTTCATGGGAAGAACACACATGCAATGACTCTGGTGATATGTGGTTTGTGAAAATAACAGACATGCAATGACTCTAGCTACGGTTAATGAGAAGAGCAGATATGCAATGACACCGGTGGATCCATGTGTGGTTTGTGAGAAGAACACACATGCAATGACACCGGGTGTGGTTCATGATATGGTTTGTAAGAAGAACACACATGCAATGACTCTATTTGTGGTTCATGAAAAGAGCACGCATGCGATGACTCTAGCTGTGGTTCATGGGAAGAGCAGACATACAATGACCCTGGTGGATCCATGTGTGGTTCATGGGAAGAACACACATGCAATGACACTTGTGGATCCATGTGTGGTCTGTGGGAAGAACACACATGTAATGACACTGGTGGATCCATGTGTGGTTCATGGGGAGAACACACATGCAATGACACCGGTGATATGTGGTTTGTGAGAAGAACACACATGCAATGACTCTAGCCGTGGTTCATGAAAAGAGCAGACATGCAATGACACTGGTGGATCCATGTGTGGTTCCTAGGAAGAACACACATGCAATGACTCTGGTGATATGTGGTTTGTGAAAAGAACAGACATGCAATGACTCTAGCTGTGGTTAATGAGAAGAGCAGACATGCAATGACACCGGTGGATCCATGTGTGATTTGTGAGAAGAACACACATGCAATGACACTAGGTGTGGTTCATGATATGGTTTGTACGAAGAACACACATGCAATGACTCTAGCTGTGGTTCATGAAAAGTGCATGCATGCAATGACTCTAGTTGTGGTTCATGGGAAGAGCAGACATGCAATGACCCTGGTGGATCTATGTGTGGTTCAAGGGAAGAACACACATGCAATGACACTGGTGGATCCATGTGTGGTCTGTGGGAAGAACACACATGCAATAACACTGCTGGATCCATGTGTGGTTCATGGGGAGAACACACATGCAATGACACCAGTGATATGTGGTTTATGAGAAGAACACACATGCAATGACTCTAGCCGTGGTTCATGAAAAGAGTAGACATGCAATGACACTGGTGGATCCATGTGTGGTTCATGGGAAGAACACACATGCAATGAGTCTGGTGGATCCATGTGTGGTCTGTGGGAAGAACACACATGCAATGACACTGGGTGGATCCATGTGTGGTCTATGGGAAGAACACACATGCAATGACACTGGTGGATCCATGTGTGGTCTGTGGGAAGAACACACATGCAATTACACTGGTGGATCCATGTGTGGTCTGTGGGAAGAACACACATGCAATGACACAGGTGATATGTGGTCTGTGGGATGAACACACATGCAATGACTCTGGTGATATGTGGTATGTGAAAAGAACAGACATGCAATGACTCTAGCTGTGGTTAATGAAAAGAACATACATGCAATGACACCGGTGGATCCATGTGGGGGTAATGAGAAGAACAGACATGCAATGACACTGGCTGTGGTTCATGATATGGTTTGTAAGAAGAACACACATGCAATGACACTGGTGGATCCATGTGTGGTCTGTGAGAAGAACACACATGCAATAACACTAGGTTTGGTTCATGATATGGTTTGTGAGGAGAACACACATCCAATGACACTGGTGGATCCATGTGTGGTCTTTGGGAAGAACACACATGCAATGACACTAGTGATATGTGGTCTGTGAGAAGAACACACATCCAATGACTCTAGCTGTGGTTCATGAAAAGATCAGACATGCACAAACACTAGTGGATCCATGTGTGGTTCATGGGAAGAACACACATGCAATAACACTAGGTGGATCCATGTGTGGTTTGTGAGAAGAACACACATGCAATGACACTGGTGGATACATGGGTGGTTCATGGGAATAACACACATGCAATGACTCTGGTGATATGTGGTTTGTGAAAGAACAGACATGCAATGACTCTAGCAGTGGTTAATGAGAAGAGCAGACATGCAATGACACCGGTGGATCCATGTGTGGTTTGTGAGAAGAACACACATGCAATGACACTGGGTGTAGTTCATGATATGGTTTGTAAGAAGAACAACACATGCAATGACTCTAGTTGTGGTTCATGAAAAGAGCACGCATGCGATGACTCTAGCTGTGGTTCATGGGAAGAGCAGACATACAATGACCCTGGTGGATCCATGTGTGCTTCAAGGGAAGAACACATATGCAATGACACTGGTGGATCCATGTGTGGTCTGTGGGAAGAACACACATGCAATGACACTGCTGGATCCATGTGTTGTTCATGGGGAGAACACACATGCAATGACACCGGTGATATGTGGTTTGTGAGAAGAACACACATGCAATGACTCTAGCCGTGGTTCATGAAAAGAGCAGACATGCAATGACACTGGTGGATCCATGTGTGGTTCATGCGAAGAACACACATGCAATGACTCTAGTGGATCCATGTGTGGTCTATGGGAAGTACACACATGCAATGACACTGGGTGGATCCATGTGTGGTTCATGAGAAGAACACACATGCAATGACACTGGGTGGATCCATGTGTGGTTTGTGAGAAGAACACACATGCAATGACACTGGTGGATCAAGTGGTTCATGGGAATAATACACATGCAATGACTCTGGTGATATGTGGTTTCTGAAAAGAACAGACATCCAATAACTCTAGCTATGGTTAATGAAAAGAGCAGACATGTAATGACACCGGTGGATCCATGTGGGGTTAATGAGAAGAACACACATGCAATGACACTTGGTGTGGTTCATGATATGGTTTGTGAGAAGAACACACATGCAATGACACTGGTAGATCCATTTGTGGTCTTTGAGAAGAACACACATGCAATGACATTGGGTGTAGTTCATGATATGGTTTGTGAGGAGAAAACACATGCAATGACACTGGTGGATCCATTTGTGGTCTTTGGGAAGAACACACATGCAATGACACTGGTGATATGTGGTCTGTGAGAACAACACACATCCAATAACTCTAGCTGTGGTTCATGAAAAGAGCAGACATGCATAGACACAGGTGGATCCATGTGTGGTTCATGGGAAGAACACACATGCAATGACACTGGGTGGATCCATGTGTGGTTTGTGAGAAGAACACACATGCAATGACACTGGGTGGATCCATGTGTGGTTTGTAAGAAGAACACACATGCAATGACTCTAGTTGTGGTTCATGAAAAGAGCACGCATGCGATGACTCTAGCTGTGGTTCATGGGAAGAGCAGACATACAATGACCCTAGTGGATCCATGTGTGCTTCAAGGGAAGAACACATATGCAATGACATTGGTGGATCCATGTGTGGTCTGTGGCAAGAACACACATGCAATGACACTGGTGGATCCATGTGTGGTTCATGGGGAGAACACACATGCAATGACACCGGTGATATGTGGTTTGTGAGAAGAACACACATGCAATGACTCTAGCCGTGGTTCATGAAAAGAGCAGACATGCAATGACACTGGTGGATCCATGTGTGGTTCATGCGAAGAACACACATGCAATGACTCTGGTGGATCCATGTGTGGTCTGTGGGAAGTTCACACATGCAATGACACTGGGTGGATCAATGTGTGGTATGTGGGAAGAAAACACATGCAATGACACTGGTGGATCCATGTGTGGTCTGTGGGAAGAACACACATGCAATGACACAGGTGATATGTGGTCTGTGGGAAGAACGCACATGCAATGACTCTGGTGATATGTGGTTTGTGAAAAGAACAGACATCCAATGACTCTAGCTGTGGTTAATGAAAAGAGCAGACATGCAATGACACCGGTGGATCCATGTGGGGTTAATGAGAAGAACACACATGCAATGACACTTGGTGTGGTTCATGATATGGTTTGCACGAAGAACACACATGCAATGACACTGGTAGATCCATGTGTGGTCTTTGAGAAGAACACACATGCAATGACACTGGGTGTAGTTCATGATATGGTTTGTGAGGAGAACACACATGCAATGACACTGGTGGATCCATGTGTGGTCTTTGGGAAGAACACACATGCAATGACACTGGTGATATGTGCTCTGTGAGAAGAACACACATCCAATGACTCTAGCTGTGGTTCATGAAAAGAGCAGACATGCACAGACACAGGTGGATCCATGTGTGGTTCATGGGAAGAACACACATGCAATGACACTGGGTGGATCCATGTGTGGTTCATGGGAAGAACACACATGCAATGACTCTGGTGATATGTGGTTTGTGAAAAGAACAGACATGCAATGACTCTAGCTGTGGTTAATGAGAAGAGCAGACATGCAATGACACCGGTGGATCCATGTGTGGTTTGTGAGAAAAACACACGTGCAATGACACTAGGTGTGGTTCATGATATGGTTTGCACGAAGAACACACATGCAATGACTCTAGCTGTGGTTCATGAAAAGAGCACGCATGCGATGACTCTAGATGTGGTTCATGGGAAGAGCAGACATGCAATGACCCTGGTGGATCCATGTGTTGTTCAAGGGAAGAACACACATGCAATGACACTGGTCGATCCATGTGTGGTCTGTGGGTAGAACACACATGCAATGACACTGCTGGATCCATGTGTGGTTCATGGGGAGAACACACATGCAATGACACCAGTGATATGTGGTTTATGACACACATGCAATGACTCTAGCCGTGGTTCATGAAAAGAGCAGAAATGCAATGACACTGGTGGATCCATGTGTGGTTCATGGGAAGAACACACATGCAATGACTGGTGGATCCATGTGTGGTCTGTGGGAAGAACACAAATGCAATGACACTGGGTGGATCCATGTGTGGTCTATGGGAAGAACACACATGCAATGACACTGGTGGATCCATGTGTGGTCTGTGGGAACAACACACATGCAATGACACAGGTGATATGTGGTTCATGGGAAGAACACACATGCAATGACTCTGGTGATATGTGGTTTGTGAAAAGAACAGACATGCAATGACTCTAGTTGTGGTTAATGAAAAGATGTGAGATCCAGGCACATGGCTTAATAGGATTGATAGGATACCCATATCAACAAGTTGCAACTTCTTTTCTGGAAGCTCATTCGAAAAGAACTCTAAAGTTAAGCGTGCTTGGCCTAGAGCAATTCTAGGATGGGTGACCGACCAGGAAGTGGGTAACCAGGTGCACACGAGTGAGAACAAAGTGCGCAGAAAAGACTAGTGTTGGTCTCTGGGGTCAGTCTAGATACTATTAAGATGCCAGGAGTGACACCCTACGGGCCCAGGAGTAGACGGGGTGTTACAAGTGGTATCAGAGCCAACCCTTGCGATTACACGGGTGTGTGCGGGTCAGTGGCGGGACATGTGGAGCATGGCGCGTGTGGACCAGTGGACCGGCACAGCATCTTGGCCCTTGGATGATGCAGAACCGTGCCAGAAGAACATTCTGGGTGTGCTTGATCGATGAGGGCATCGATCTTCTAAAGTGTGGGTGTATGTGAGATCCAGGCACATGGCTTAATAGGATTGATAGGATACCCATATCAACAAGTTGCAACTTATTTTCCGGAAGATCATTCGAAAAGAACTCTAAAGTTAAGCGTGCTTGGCCTAGAGCAATTCTAGGATGGGTGACCGACCGGGAAGTGGGTAACCGGGTGCACACGAGTGAGGACAAAGTCTTGTGAAAAAAAGACTAGTGTTGGCTGTGGGGTCGGTCTAGATACTATTAAGATGCAGGAGTGACACCGGGCCCGAGGAGTAAGCGGTGTTACAAGTGGTATCAGATCCGACTTGCGATTACGGGTGTGTCTTGGTCGATGGCGGGACATGTGGAGCATGGAGCACGTGTGGCGAGTGGACACGACGGCACATGCAAATCTGGCCTTTGGACGCACAGACACGTGCCAAGAGGGAACGTTCCTGGGGTGTGCTTGATCGATGAGGGCATCGATCTTCTAAAGGGTGGGTGTATGTGAGATCCAGGCACATGGCTTAATAGGATTGATAGGATACCCATATCAACAAGTTGCAACTTCTTTTCCGGAAGCTCATTTGAAAAGAACTCTAAGGTTAAGCATGCTTGGCCTAGAGCAATTCTAGGATGGGTGACCGACCGGGAAGTGGGTAACCAGGTGCACACGAGTGAGGAAAAAGTGCGCAGAAAAGACTAGTGTTGGTCTGTGGGGTCAGTCTAGATACTATTAAGATGCCAGGAGTGACAGCCCCCGGGCCCAGGAGTGGACGGGGTGTTACAAAAGAGCATACATGCAATAACACCTGTGGATGCATGTGGGGTTAATGAGAAGAACACACATGCAATGACACTAGGTGTGGTTCATGATATGGTTTGTGAGAAGAACACACATGCAATGACACTGGTGGATCCATGTGTGGTCTGTGAGAAGAACACACATGCAATAACACTGGGTGTGGTTCATGATATGGTTTGTGAGGAGAACACATATCCAATGACACTGGTGGATCCATGTGTGGTTTTTGGGAAGAACACACATACAATGACACTAGTGATATGTGGTCTGTGAGAAGAACACACATCCAATGACTCTAGCTGTGGTTCATGAAAAGAGCAGACATGCACAGACACTAGTGGATCCATGTGTGGTTCATGGGAAGAACACACATGCAATGACACTGGGTGGATCCATGTGTGGTTTGTGAGAAGAACACACATGCAATGACCCTGGTGGATCAAGTGGTTCATGGGAATAACACACATGCAATGACTCTGGTGATATGTGGTTTGTGAAAAGAACAGACATGCAATGACTCTAGCTGTGGTTAATGAGAAGAGCAGACACGCAATGACACCGGTGGATCCATGTGTGGTTTGTGAGAAGAACACACATGCAATGACACTGGGTGTGGTTCATGATATGGTTTGTAAGAAGAACACACATGCAATGACTCTAGTTGTGGTTCATGAAAAGAGCATGCATGCGATGACTCTAGCTGTGGTTCATGGGAAGAGCAGACATACAATGACCCTGGTGATCCATGTGTGCTTCAAGGGAAGAACACATATGCAATGACACTGGTGGATCCATGTGTGGTCTATGGGAAGAACACACATGCAATGACACTGCTAGATCCATGTGTGGTTCATGGGGAGAACACACATGCAATGACACCGGTGATATGTGGTTTGTGAGAAGAGCACACATGCAATGACTCTAGCCGTTGTTCATGAAAAGAGCAGACATGCAATGACACTGATGGATCCATGTGTGGTTGATGATAAGAACACACATGCAATGACTCTGGTGGATCCATGTGTGGTCTGTGGGAAGTACACACATGCAATGACACTGGGTGGATCCATGTGTGGTATGTGGGAAGAACACACATGCAATGACACTGGTGGATCCATGTGTGGTCTGTGGGAAGAACACACATGCAATGACACAGGTGATATGTGGTCTGTGGGAAGAACGCACATGCAATGACTCTGGTGATATGTGGTTTGTGAAAAGAACAGACATCCAATGACTCTAGCTATGGTTAATGAAAAGAGCAGACATGCAATGACACCGGTGGATCCATGTGGGGTTAATGAGAAGAACACACATGCAATGACACTTGGTGTGGTTCATGATATGGTTTGTGAGAAGAACACACATGCAATGACACTGGTAGATCCATGTGTGGTCTTTGAGAAGAACACACATGCAATGACACTGGGTGTAGTTCATGATATGGTTTGTGAGGAGAACACACATGCAATGACACTGGTGGATCCATGTGTGGTCTTTGGGAAGAACACACATACAATGACACTAGTGATATGTGGTCTGTGAGAAGAACACACATCCAATGACTCTAGTTGTGGTTCATGAAAAGAGCAGACATGCACAGACACAGGTGGATCCATGTGTGGTTCATGGGAAGAACACACATGCAATGACACTGGGTGGATCCATGTGTGGTTTGTGAGAAGAACACACATGCAATGACACTGGTGGATCCATGTGTGGTTCATGGGAAGAACACACATGCAATGACTCTGGTGATATGTGGTTTGTGAAAAGAACTGACATGCAATGACTCTAGCTGTGGTTAATGAGAAGAGAAGACATGCAATGACACCGGTGGATTCATGTGTGGTTTGTGAGAAGAACACACATGCAATGACACTGGGAGTGGTTCATGATATGGTTTGTACGAAGAACACACATGCAATGACTCTAGCTGTGGTTCATGAAAAGAGCACGCACGAGATGACTCTAGTTGTGGTTCATGGGAAGAGCAGACATGCAATGACCCTGGTGGATCCATGTGTGGTTCAAGGGAAGAACACACATGCAATGACACTGGTGGATCCATGTGTGGTCTATGGGAAGAACACACATGCAATGACAGTGCTGGAATCATGTGTGGTTCATGGGGAGAACACACATGCAATGTCACCGGTGATATGTGGTTTATGAGAAGAACACACATGCACTGACTCTAGCCGTGGTTCATGAAAAGAGCAGACATGCAATGACACTGGTGGATCCATGTGTGGTTCATGGGAAGAACACACATGCAATGACTCTGGTGGATCCATGTGTGGTCTGTGGGAAGAACACACATGCAATGACACTGGGTGGATCCATGTGTGGTCTATGGGAAGAACACACATGCAATGACACTGGTGGATCCATGTGTGGTCCGTGGGAAGAACACACATGCAATGACACAGGTGATATGTGGTCTGTGGGAAGAACACACATGCAATGACTCTGGTGATATGTGGTTTGTGAAAAGAACAGACATGCAATGACTCTAGCTGTGGTTAATGAAAAGAGCATACATGCAATGACACCGGTGGATCCATGTGGGGTTAATGAGAAGAACACACATGCAATGACACTGGGTGTGGTTCATGATATAGTTTGTGAGAAGAACACACATGCAATGACACTGGTGGATCCATGTGTGGTCTTTGAGAAGAACACACATGCAATAACACTTGGTGTGGTTCATGATATGGTTTGTGAGGAGAACACACATGCAATGACACTGGTGGATCCATGTGTGGTATTTGGGAAGAACACACATGCAATGACTCTAGATGTGGTTCATGAAAAGAGCAGACATGCGATGGCACTGGGTGGATCCATGTGTGGTTTGTGAAAATAACAGACATGCAATGACTCTAGCTATGGTTAATGAAAATAGCAGACATGCAATGACACCGGTGGATCCATGTGTGGTTAATGAGAAGAACACACATGCAATGACACTGGGTGTGGTTCATGATATGGTTTATGAGAAGAACACACATCCAATGAACTCTAGTGGATCTATCTTGGCATAATTTGATGTATGCCATGATGTATTTCATTGTACAAGACACTCACTTTCCATTTTTATACTACTTAGTATCGCCCTTGGTTTTATGTGGTACTACTCAGTTTTGCCCCCCCCCTCTCTATCTTTCATAGAAGCACAAATCTGTGCTCACCCTGTCTACTACTCACTGATTGTTTATCACAGTTGTCACGCGGATCGTGCGCACCAACCGTTGATTCTGTGCAATCCAACGATGATCGTTGCACACGTCTTGCCCTTCACAGTACAGCGTGAGACAGCATGGACGTCTCCCTCAGCGAGACTTCTACAAGAAGGAACACGATGCCGTCCATGGGAAAAGTCGTCGAGCGGTCATGTCATGTTTAATCGTCTGAAAAGCCTACTACTGCTACTACTACGCCACAACGCATGCGTCATCGAGTGCACGATCGTCGATGGACAACTACAATTTATTGCCACTTGATTTTAATAAGACATATCCCATTTTTTACGCAGCGGCTCTCAATCGCCAATTTTAGGGCAGTGTCAAACTTCGTACATAGAAACTGTGTGTGCACCCTTTGCATGCGGCTCAATACAGAACTGCCATGCATGGCCCGGGAAAAACGTGACGTATCGTGCGCGTGTCGCGGTGCACGGTGCAGTCGACTGCACGGCGCGTTGCACGGTGGTGCAATGAAATGTACCTTGCTTCTATCCACCTTTACTATAGAGCCCCTCTCCGCACACCACTCCCACTCTCGCTCACTGTCCCCACGCAACCCTCTCCACTATCCCACCAGCATCCGCAAACTCCCGAGAATATCCCGTCCGCGCCGGTGATGGCCGAGGAGGATAAGGTGGCCATCGTCGCCTCCGTGGCCACCGGCGAGGAGGCCCCCGTTTCCTCGCCGGTCCCCCTCGACGCGTTGAAAGAAGCCGCTGTCCCTGTCCAGGCCCCAGTGGAGGCATCAATGGCAGCCGCCATTCCCGTCCAGGACCCCGTCCCAGCTACCGACGGAGCCACCAAAGAGGAGCCCCCCGCCGGTGAGGAGGCCCCCACCGGTCACAAGCAGATTGCGCACTTCTTGGGCACCTACGATCCAGATAAGTACATCGCTCCGCTGAACCCATACGACACCTGCATCGACGACCTATGGTCGGAGGTAACTAGGGTTTGCTCCCTTCCCTTGGTTCTTCTACCGTTTGTTAGAAATAATGGGCTAATCTATTTAAAATTTAGTTGGTATTGTCATGTTTAATATTCTAGAATTAATCATGGAAATTGTGCCTAATTATCCAACACCATTCCCATTGTTGGATGCTAGATCTTGGTTTATTAGGATTCGCTTGTTCGCATTTTGATTGCTCGATCTTCTTACATCATCTACTCCCCCATTTTCCTTTTCTTCCAATAGGTTTCCGGTAGCGACGTCTGCAGCGATGACGAGTCCATTCACACCAAGGCTCGTCAGGTGCTGAGGAGGCTGCGGGCTGGCCAGTACGACGACTACCTCACAGGCCCCTACTACATCTGCCCCTTCCGCAAGGGGATCGCCTACTGCTTGACGAGTCGTGCCGCTGGAGGCACCGACTTCAACACCTTACTGCCGCATGCAGAGGCCACGGGCTCTGGCATCCACAAAGGCGGCAAGCGCGAGATCGTGAACATCAACGCCTACATCGTTGAACACCGGGCTCTCGGCATTCACCTCCAAAACCTCCAGCGGGTGGCCATCAAAGAGGGTCGCATGCCTCCAATCAGGCCCAAGGCCCCCAAGTCCAAGAAACTGGGCAGCAAGAAGTGGTGGAGGCGCCCGAGGGAGATGGAGGCACTGGCGAATGAACGGGTTGGATGTCTCCTTGAATGTATCTGCATCTGCCACGGCTGCTGCTGCTAAGCAGCTTCTTTTGATTTTCTATATTTTGCTTGCATCCTATTTATGGCTGAATGCATCGAACCCCGTTAAGCAACCTACTACTTTCTATTGCTATATCCTATTTAGCTGCACACAGCTATATCTACATTTGTTTTGTTTTCTGAATGATTGTATTCTGCCTGGTGTGATTTGCTGCTCTAGATTTGCTACCTGATCGGAGGCAAAGAGAGGTCCAAAAGGGAACGAAATATCGAAGTGAGAATCTTCTCTAGATTTGCTACCAATTTGGGAAAAATGAAACATATCTGTTTAGCGAGAGAGGAAAAGGGTACTCTTTCAAACTGCTAGTTAACGAGCTACGATCTTGACAAGATACAAGACACATACATAAACATAACACAGAGAGGGTTAAATTTATTTTACTACTCTCACTTGAGGCACTAGCCATCTTGACAAGCTAACTGAGTTCCACAAAACAGAAACATAACACTAAGAAGTAAAATTTAATTCACTTCTCATTAGACCACTTGAGGCACTTGCCATCGTTCCTAGGCGACCAACTGCGATCATTCCAGGTGAATCTTACATTATTGGCCCTCCACAGCTCACAAAATGCATATTTGTCCCACCTGGCATCTGACTTGGCTTCCCTATCTTCAGCGTCCTGCGGCACAATTAGCGGTGCATCACAGGCCTGATTGTTGCCGCTAGAAGATGCTGCATCTCTGTTTGCCGCTTCAGCTGCAGCCTCCCTGTCAGCTGCTTCTTCAGCTGCAAGCTCTCTTTCAGTTGCTTCTGTAGCCTCTCTGTTAGCTGCTTCAGATGCAACCAATTTCTTTGCATATTCAGCTTCAAACTCAGCTATTCCGCATTTTCTACAAAGGACTCCGCTAAGCTTGTCTTCCCTCTTGCAAATAGGGCAAAACACGAGGTAACATAGAAAAAAATGGATCTTCTTGTACAGCTGGTAGGTCACATAAGCATCTATGGCTGCATACTTCAGGTTTATATCAGACAACGGCCACTCGTCCCAGAAATCGTGCCTATCCGTAGGGAAATCTTCCTTCATTTTGTCGCATTTACTCATCGAGGATTCTAGTTGCGAGTGATGCCATTCCATCCTTCCTCGAGCCCCCTAGGATCTTGACAAGACTCTGAATATCGATCCACTTGTGCGCAGGAATTATAATTCCCTCTTGATACAATTTCGAAAAATCAGTTCTTTTATCGACAGTGCAGAAAACAATTCCCTTTTCTACAAGGAACTGGCGCAGCGCCGGACATTTCCTGTTAGTCCTGAAAGTATGTAGTTTTTTATCACCAAAATTTGTAACTACAAATATTTTGTCAATGCAAGATCATCATCTCAATATAATTTTGAAAAGTTTAGTAAATGCAAGATCAAGACTCTCAACATTGTATTGTCATAATTTAGTTTTGCTATTTCTTAGTCGACTGAACGAGTTGCACATTTCTTTTAACTACGGTTGCACTTTTCTTAGGTGATTGAGACTAAAGAAAATCTCAGTCGATTGAGACATAGGCAAACCCTAATTTATTTGGTCCTAAATAAAATCCAGTAGTTGCAAGATGAGCAAGTGGATAAAGAACAAGAGGAGAAAACCCTGAAAGCGGTTAGCTATAGAGAGCAGATCTACAAACCGGGAGAGGTGGTAGACGAGGACGTGTTTCCGCATGGCCAGTTGAACGACGGCGACTTCACTCCCTTCATATGGGTGCTCTGGGGTGTACTCGAGGTCCAATCCCACAAACTTGTCCTCGTCTATCCCAAGCTAACCCTTGTACATCCTCAGGACACGCACCACTGTCTCCTCCTCGTCAGTGTAGACAACGTCTATCTTCTTGTTGTCATGGGTAGTGAAGCTTGTCTCTAGCACTGGTAGAAAGAGGGCCTTTGGTCCAGCGCCAAACTTCCATTGGTCCCGGTTCGTTTCCATAATCGGGACCATGCCACGAACCGGGACCAAAAACCCCACGACGGTCAGCAGTCCAGGACAATTAATGTAAATTAATTCGGGGCAGAAATTAATTCGAGGCATAAATTAATTCGAGGTAGAAATTGAATTGATCAGTATTTTTGAAAAAATCTTTCACAAATTAATCGAGACAAAGATCTAAATTGAGACATTTTATTATTCGACCACAAATTTTTCCATACAAAGATGTGACTTTATAAATTTTCCTAGTCGACAACACTTCCGCTGCCGCTGTCCTCCGAGCCGTCGGCTTCCTCGTCGTCGTCGGACGAAATCTCCACGATTTCGGCGTTGTTCGGGAGACGGAGCTCCTCTGCACGGCTAGCAGCATCGATGGCGGTGTAGATGGTCCGTCCAGGGACGGACCAGAACATCTCCCGCCCTTCTTGGTTGCGGCGATCTGGGTGCACCAGGCACCCGTCCACGATACGGTTGCGAAGCTTGGCCTTCCGCTCCTTCTTGAATAGCCGGGGCCAGTACTCGCTGGCCGCCGCTTACCAGGGCAACACCCTCATCGACGCGGGCAGCTGGCGGCGACGCTCCGTGATGACGCACTCCATCTCGTATACACGGGGGTTAAGGAAGGGAGCCACCAGCACACCGCCTCGCTGATGCGAAATCTGGCGGGCACGGTCGCGCGCGGCGGCGCGAGGATGCCGTAGTATGCAAACATCGCCACCTCGTAGTGGTTGAGCGTGGGCACCTCCATGGTGGAGCGGTTGAGATTGGAGAGGGAGGGGAGGCGAGACGACGGCGCGGTGGAGAGGCGATGGCTAAAGGGGTGGGGTGGAGATGGACTGCAGAGAGGCCGATGTGATGGCGAAAGCGAGAGCTGTGGCCTCATATTTATAAAGTGCGTAGACCTTCCATGGCAGCAAGGAGAAGACGGGAAGAAGATAGTAGATGACAGGAAGAAGAAGAGTGGTTTCTGCGAGGCAGGGGAACGGTGGAACCGTCAATCGCTTTTACGATTGGGACGGAAGTCCAAGGAGAGACGCGTGGCGGTCGCCATTCCAGCTTCTGAGTAAACAAAAAATAATTATAACGTCGATACATGGGCCCTGTTTTGTCACATCAATACACTGGGTAGGGGGTGTTGTCCTATCCACTGTGCCAACGCTACAAGCCTACACGACCGCCACCCCGCCTAAGCGACGGGAGCGACATAAGGGCGAACTGACAGGGGGGCCAACTTGACGCCCGTTAGCCTGATTTTTTGTATTCAAACGTAAAGTTGAATTCGTACCAAAAAAGACCCTCTGAGTATTTGGCACATCAACTGTAGTCATCCCGGCTGATTTCAGGGAACTTGGGTACTGCGTTTCCTATACACCCCAACTTTCGGGCCGCAAAGTGATAATCTCCAAGAAAACACCCCAAAGGTGTTGCTAGCTGAACTTTAGCAGGGCGCACTACCGGTGCCAGCAGCAACATGGAGACCTGCACAACACAACCACAGAACTCTGTCCCCAACTTGCGATGAGGTTGTCAATCTCACCGGTTTTGCTGAAAACAAAGGATTAAACGTATCGAGTGGAAGAAAGTAATAGTTTGCAGAAAGTAAACACAAAGCAGTAAACAGTTGATTGTAGATTGATAGTAAAAGAAAGGACAGGGGTCCATAGTTCACTAGAGGTGGCTCTCCTAAAGATAGATAACATGTTGGGTGAACAAATTACAGCGGGGCAATTGACAAACATCGAGAAAGCATACAAGCATATACTACTCATCTTGACTCCTTTGAGATTCGATTGGGCATTACAGCATTATACATAGACCGCCATCCAACTGCATCTATGACTAATAATAAACCTTCAGGTTATCATCCGAACCCCCTTCAGTATTAAGTTGCAAGCAACGGATAATTGCATTACAAATTGCGTGTAAAGTAAACAATACAATTGTTCTATGAACAAAGGATTGTTGTTTTCTCCCTAGTAGCAACAACACATCTAGTACCTTAGAGATTTCTGTCACTTCCCAGTTACGAGGCATGAACCCACTATCGAGCATAAATACTAACTCTTGGAGTTGCTAGCATCTACTTGGCCAAGATAGCTACTAACAACGGAAAGCATGCAAGATCACAAATAACAAAGACATGATAGAATCAATAATCAATCTGAAATAACATCTCAATATCCATCGAATCCCCGCAAACACAACATGCAGAATTACAAATAGATGATCTTGATCATGAACGGAGCTCACAAGATCTAGACATGATAGCACAAAGGAGGAGAACCAACCATCTAGTTACTACATGGACCCATAGTCCAGAGATGAACTACTCACGCATCACACCGGAGGCTTGCATGATGATGAAGAAGGCCTCCAGGTTGAATTCCCCTCTCCGACAGGGTGCCAGGAAGAGCTTCAGATCCCTTCCAATCTAGGGATGGAGATGACAGCGGCTACAGACTCTTTCGTGGAATTTTGATCGGGTGCTTAGGGTTTCTGTATCGAAGGCAACTTATAGGCAGAAGGAGAGGCCGAGGGGGTGCCTGGGGCGGCCAGACCACCCCCTGGTGCGGGTCAGGCCTAGCCGTGCAGCTAGGTGGTGTGGCCGGGCCCCAGCCCCTCTCCGTCTCGTATCGCTCCTGTGTTCCTCGGTGAAAACTGACTTTGGCTTTTGTCCCGTCCAATTCCGAGAATATTCATTTTCTGACTTTCCTGGAACCAAAAACAGCAGAAAACAGGCACCTGGCACTGTGGCTCTTGTTAATAGGTTAGTCCAAGAAATCATATGAAAAGTACTCCAAAGTGTGGACAAAACACAAGAAAGTAGAGAAAACCAAGCATGGAACATCAAAAATTATGGATACGTTTGCAATGTATCAACATCCCCAAGCTTAACTCTTGCTCGTCCTCGAGTATGTAAGTGATAAAAAGAAAGAATAATTTTTTGAGGTGACATGCACCATCATAAACTTGATCAAAGTATTTGTAAAACATTCAAAGCTGGGGTCATAGTACTTCAATCATAACATGAAAGACAAAGTTCTAGCAATAAAACAAATAAAATATGTTACAACATGAAAAGGCACAAACAAAAGATTAATGAATAACAATGCTTTGCAAGACGTTTGTTTGTTTCACATAAAGAAAACATAGCATAGTAGCATTCATCTTGTCCCTCATAGAGTAGCAAACATAAATGCATAGGACACCTTCAAAGTTCATAAGAGTGACTAGATACAAATAGTTTAAAACAAGCAATATCAAGTTATGCATCAATCAACAAGTCTTGGGACAATGCACATAGAACTAAGAATGGCCACTATGCTCTCAAAGTAGGTGCATAAAGATAGAAGGTGGAGACTCAATATAAAATTGGAAGAAAGGTCTTCATAGAAGGAAACAGAGATTCAAGTTTCATAAAGAGCTTCCAAAAATTATGGTACTTAATAGCTTTTAGCTCTCATTGCCCCTATCATAAGCATATTGAAGTGATTAAGGTTAAAGTGAACAAACTATGGAGTATATGCTTGACAAAGTATAAGTTGGAAATCTCATGTCCCTTGAATACGAGGGTCGCTCCTCATGCTACTCAAGTTTAGTCACCGGTAAGTTCTTGTCATCGTAAGTACATGTGTATCATAGAGAACCGTCAACGGGGTACCCCTTGCCCGATGATATGGAAGAATCCCCATATCAAAATGAAAAGGCAAGCAGACAGCGAGCATCTCAGCAATCTTCTTATTTACCATGGGAATAAAGTGCTTTTTTCTCTCTTTCCTCTTTTCATATATCTCTTTTTTTTATTTTTCTCTTTTTTCTCAATATCTGACTCTTTTTTTATAAGAAGAATGCTTCGACAGCTCATTATGGTTACGCTGTAGGTTTCCATCATGACAGCATGGATTAGACCAGCGGCTCAGGCGTTTCTCTAACACATATACATAACTCCATGGACTTACAAGCTCCCCTTTCATTTCACACCAATGACATCCATAGACAAAAGAGCTTGATATCAACTAGGTACAATGTACAAGTGCAATGTTGAAAGCGTTCCCCATGACAGCATGGTTCTACTAATGCCCAACAAATAAGTGCAAGCATATACAACATAGACGACACAATGGTTCAAGTTTATTAAGGGCAAGAAAAGTAAAGTGTGCCATCAAGTTCGTGAGAGCTTTAATCACTAGTTTTCTGATAACAAGTTTAATTCGGAAGGTAGATAAAAACATGAATATACTTGGAATAGCATATGCTAGTAGGTAGGTATGGTGGACTCTTTGGAATAACTTGGTTTAAGGAGTTGGATGCATGAGTGGAACGCATACTTGGTTACAGAGGCTAGCAAAAGACTGGGAGCGACAAACTAAGAGAGCAATAATGGCCATAATCATGTAGAGCGACAAAACATCATTGATCAAAGCATAAAGTGATACTACAAGTTGAAAACTAAAGGATAATAAAGGCTTATGGTTACTTGGGATAGTCATAGCATGGTGTGAGCATGCGCCAAGTCAACCCAAATAAAGCATCAAAGGAGAATACCACAATACTATGCTTTAATATGCTAAAACAACGCATGATCCTTCCAAGGCACATTAAGCAATCTCAATTGTTTATAACAAGTCATGCTACAGCAAAGAATACTAAGAATAAAGCCAAAAAATATCAAGCATGGCATGACAAAGCATAGGCCACAGTCAAAAACAAGCTCTCTTTACCACTTAAGCATGAACTTTCCTACTCTTTTTCCAATCCAAACCAAACTATTTGAAAACCAATGTAATGAAAGAGGGGGTCCAACCAATTTATTCATCAAACTAAGAAAACCAAGCAAATGAAAACCAAAATGAAAATGAAAAAGAAGACGCTCCAATAACAACACAATTGTGCATAAATAATAAAAATGAAGTGTTTGGAAGAAACCTAGGATTTTTATTGATGAAGAGGGGGATGCCTTGGGCATCCCCAAGCTTTGGCACTTGTACTTCTTGTATATTTCTTGGGGTGACACGCGTGGCATCCCCAAGCTTGAGCTTTATTCCATCCTTCATCTCATTACTCACTCCTTCCATACACCTGAAATTTTTCCTTCATACAAAACTTCACACAATCTTTATTAGCAACATTAGTGCACTCAAGATAATAAGTCTTTAGGTTCAGTTCCAACACCAATAAAACTTCCATTAAAACACAAGCTACTGTAGCACTTCCCTCAAAAATCTCAATTCCCCAAAAGAACTCAACAAGGAACCAACAAGAAGCAAATGCAGAAAATGGCAGAAATCTGTCAAAACAGACCAGCAGGTAAAGACGAATTTTTTAGAATACCTTATGTTACTCAAATCAAAAAGTGTTGAACTAACGAAAGTTAGATAACAACCTGGGTCAGAAGCAGAAAAAATCATGCCTCAAAAGGACGTACAAAGATTTTACACGAATTTTTACGGTGAAGCACAGAAATCTGTTTCGGGACAGCAACTTTCCCAATCATTACTTCTCTCTCATTAGAGGTTGCTCTTGGCACAAAAAGCAAATAAAAAGGATAAGGAGAGGTTATTACTGAAGCAATAACTTCCAAGACTCATCTAAAACTTTTGGGTTATCTCCCAATAAGTACTTTTCTTTAACGCCTTTAAGTTAGGCATAAGAAGCAAGAAAAAGAATCAAGTGTTCTCAAATGAAGAAGCATTAAGAGCAAATTTTGTTTTCATAGGAGAGGCAAAAGAAATCTTCTCTCTCTTCTTAGGGAAGTGTTCTATACCTTTCTTAAGTGGGAGTTGATATTTAATGGTGCCTTCTTTCATATCAATAATGGCACCAACAGTTCTAAGAAAAGGTCTTCCCAAAGTAATAGGACAAGAAGCATTGCATTCAACATCCAAAACATAGAAATCAACGGGGACATAGGCATTGTTAACCATAATAAGGACATCATTAATACTTCCCATGAGTTTCTTTTTAGCATTATCATCAAGTGGGACATTCAAATAACAATCTTCCAATGGTGGCAAATCAAGCATATCATAAATCCTTCTAGGCATAATAGAAACACTACTATCAAGATCACATAAAGCTTTGAAATCAAAATCATTCACTTCCATATTAATGATGGGTTCCGAACCATCTTCTTGTTTTATAGGAATAGAAGCTTTATGTTTCATCTTTTCTTCTTTAATCTTTATGAGAGCATCGGTAATGTGTTTTATAAAGGCCATATTCATAGCACTAGCATTAGGACTTTTAGCAAGCTTTTGTAGGAACTTAATAACTTCAGAGATATTGCAACCATCAAGATAAAAATCATAATTATCATCTAAAGTAGTAGAGCTATTTCTAGCCTCGACACTAGTGGTAGTGATAGTAGAAACACTAATGTTTCTAGCAATTTCATCTTCTCTTTCCCACTTAGCATGCAATTCAGCTAATACTCTAACATTTTCATCAATTCTCACTTGTATGGCATTAGTAGCTGCAAAGGGATTATCATTTGTTTCAGGTTTAGCAGCCATTTATTCAAAGAAGATTGAGCTTCAGCCAGAGATGCTATATTTCTTCCAGCATTAGACAGTTTTTCCTCAATAGTTTTATTGAAAGCAGTTTGTTTACTAATAAAATCTTTAAGCATAACTTCAAGTTTAGAGGGTGCACTCTTATTGTTGTTGTAGGAATTTCCATAAGCATTACCATTGTTGGGAGGATATGGCTTATAATTGTTGTTACCAAAATTATTCATGTAGGCATTGTTGCTAAAATTATTATTTCTAATAAAGTTCACATCAACTTGCTCTTCTTGAGCAACCAAAGAGGCTAAGGGAACATTATTTGGATCAATATGGGTTTTCCCATTAACAAGCATAGACATAATAATATCAATTTTATCATTCAAGGAGGAGGTTTCCTCAACAGAATTTACCTTCTTACCATGTGGAGCTCTTTCAGTATGCCATTTAGATTAGTTAACCATCATATTATCCAGAAGCTTTGTTGAAGCACCCAAAGTGATGGTCATAAAGGTACCTCCAGTAGCAGAATCCAATAGATTTCTTGAAGAATAGTTCAATCCTGCATAAAAGGTTTGGATAATCATCCAAGCAGTCAGTCCATGAGTGGGACAATTCTTTACCAAAGATTTCATTCTTTCCCAAGCTTGAGCAACATGTTCATTATCAGATTGTTTAAACTTCATTATTTCACTTCTCATAGATATAATCTTAGCAGGAGGATAGTATTTTCCAATAAAAGCATCTTTGCATTTAGTCCAAGAATCAATATTATTCCTAGTTAGGGAATTTAACCATTCTTTAGCTTTTCCTCTCAAAGAGAATGGAAACAGTTTAAGCTTAATAATATCTCCATCTATATCCCTATGCTTTTGCATCTCACAAAGTTCAACAAAGTTATTTAGATGGGCAGCAGCATCTTCATTACCAATACCAGAAAATTGTTCTCTCATAACAAGATTGAGTAAAGCAGGTTTTATCTCAAAGAAAGTAGCTTCAGGCACAGGTGGAGCAATAGGTGTGCTCGTAAAATCATTGTTGTTGGTGCTAGTGAAGTCACACAACTTAGTATTTTCTAGAGTAGTCATTTTTTTGTATTTTTAATAAAGAAAGCAAACTTGTAAAACTAATTTTTTGTGTGTTTTTGATAAAGAAACAAGCACACAAAGCAAAGTAAACTAAGCAAAACAAAAATAACAAAGTAAAGAGATTAGTTATGAGGGACTCCCCTTGTGAATATGTCCTTGACTCCCCGGCAACGGCGCCAGAAAAATAGCTTGATGGCCCAAAATATATCGAGCTCGTTGGGGAACCCCAAGAGGAAGGTATGATGAGCACAGCATCAAGTTTTCCCTCAGTTATGAAACCAAGGTTTAATCGAACCAGTAGGAGCAAGGAAACACCCCAAAGGTGTTGCTAGCGGAACTTTGGCAGGGCGCACTACCGGTGCTAGTAGCAACGTGGAGACCTGCACAACACAACCACAGAACTCTGTCCCCAACTTGCAATGAGGTTGTCAATCTCACCGGTTTTGCGGAAAACAAAGGATTAAACGTATCGAGTGGAAGAAAGTAATAGTTTGCAAAAAGTAAACACAAAGCAGTAAACAGTTGATTGTAGATTGATAGTAAAATAAAGGACCGGGGTTCATAGTTCACTAGAGGTGACTCTCCTAAAGATAGATAACATGTTGGGTGAACAAATTACAGCGGGGCAATTGACAAACATCGAGAAAGCATACAAGCATATACTACTCATCTTGACTCCTTTGAGATTCGATTGGGCATTACAACATTATACATAGACCGCCATCCAACTGCATCTATGACTAATAATCCACCTTCAGGTTATCATCCTAACCCTCCAGATTAAGTTGCAAGCAACGGATAATTGCATTACAATTACGTAAAGTAAACAATATGATTGTTCTATGAACAAAGGATTGTTGTTTTCTCCTAGTAGCAACACATCTAGTACCTTAGAGATTTCTGTCACTTCCCAGTTACGGAGGCATGAACCCACTATCGAGCGTAAATACTAACTCTTGGAGTTGCTTGCATCTATTTGGCCAAGATAGCTACTAACAATGGAAAGCATGCAAGATCACAAATAACAAAGACATGATAGAATCAATAATCAATCTGAAATAACATCTCAATATCCATCGGATCCCCGCAAACACAACATGCAGAATTACAAATAGATGATCTTGATCATGAACGGAGCTCACAAGATCTAGACATGATAGCACAAAGGAGGAGAACCAGCCATCTAGCTACTACATGGACCCGTAGTCCAGAGATGAACTACTCACACATCACACCGGAGGCTTGCATGATGATGAAGAAGGCCTCCAGGGTGAATTCCCCTCTCCGGTAGGGTGCCGGGAAGAGCTTCAAATCCCTCCCGATCTAGGGATGGAGATGACAGCGGCTATAGACTCTTTCGTGGAATTTTGATCGGGTGCTTAGGGTTTCTGTATCGGAGGCAACTTATAGGCGGAAGGAGAGGTCGAGGGGGTGCCTGGGGCAGCAAGACCACCCCCTGGCTTGGGCCAGGCCTGGCCGCATGGCCAGGTGGTTTGGCCAGGCCCTAGCCCCTCTCCGTCTCATATTTTGGCTTCAGGTGTCCCTCGGTGAAAAACTGACTTTGGCTTTTGTCCCGTCCAATTCCGAGAATATTCATTTTCTGACTTTCCTGGAACCAAAAATAGCAGAAAACAGGCAGCTGGCACTATGGCTCTTGTTAATAGGTTAGTCCAAGAAATCATATGAAAAGTACACCAAAGTGTGGACAAAACACAAGAAAGTAGATAAAACCAAGCATGGAACATCAAAAATTATGGATATGTTTGCAACGTATCAGCCACTAAGACTATTTGTTTGGCTGGGCGCATGATGGAGGTAACATTTTTCTTCTGCTATGGTACTTTATATGCATGCGTATAGATATATCCCCTAGTCCCCGAGCCTCCGAGGGAGTAACTTGTTACTCGGTCGGATGCTCCTAGAGAATTTAGTTCACGTCCTTAGCAAATTCAAATAGTGATAAAGTCAGAGCCGGGTTAAGTTCCACTTGGCCCGGATCTTGTAAACTTCGAGTATCCACACACCTAGAGCCGGGTTAAGTTCCACTTGGCCCGGATCTTGTAAACTTCGAATATCCACACACCTAGAGCCGGGTTAAGTTCCACTTGGCCCGGATCTTGTAAACTTCGAATATCCACACACCTAGAGCCGGGTTAAGTTCCACTTGGCCCAGATCTTGTAGACTTAGCATATCCACACACCTAGAGCCAGGTTAAGTTCCACTTGGCCTGGATCTTGTAGACTTCGAATATCCACACACCTAGAGCCGGGTTAAGTTCCACTTGGCCTGGATCTTGTAGACTTCGAATTATTTTCACTTTGCCTGTGAATTAATCATCGTCTTGCTTTTTTCAGATTACCACTAACCGCCGAACTGTTGAGTTCCAGCACCTGCTGGATTCTTACAAAGATGTTCGCGTGTGTTATGGCAAGCTCTTGGAGGAGCACCAGAAGAAGGGTAATTTTTCTTACTTAAGACTTTTCCTTTTTCTAGTTTCGTTCCTTCGAGTTACCTGTGATTCGTATTAACTTGTTATCCGAACCATGCAGCTGAGGTTGAGGCTGAGAATATTATCATGCGGAAGAATCTGGCTGAAATCCAAGGTATCTTATCTCGTTCACACGGTCATTGCGCGCTCTTTTCTTGACTCGGTAGATATTTATACTTCGGCTCTGCCGGATTAACCCATTGTTGCAGTTTCTCTTGAAGACAGCGTACCTATACCTGATATGATGACACATTTTGTCGAACAAGCAGGGAAGCATCAGGCTGAACTGAAGAAGAAGGACGATGATACGTCCAAAACGTATTTACTTTCCCGAACACTTTTGCTATTGTTTCTCCTCTAAACTTGTGTGATTTGGATGCAACTAACACAGACTGACGCTGTTTTCAGCAGAATTGCATTGGTGTCTACTTTTTGTGCAGAAAATCAACTATCAGGAAAAATCCCGGAAAATATGCCAAAAATCCTATTTCACCAGAAGACTCCCGGAGCCAGAATACGAGATGGAGGGGGGCTGGGCCCAGGCCACACCACCTGGCCACGCGGGCAAGCCCATGCCGCCTGGGGTGGTCCGCCGCCTGAACTCCTCGGTCTCCCTCTTCGCCTATAAGTTGCCTTCTGACCTAAAAACTTAGAGGGGTTCGACATTTTTCCAGAAGGAGTTCCGCTCCGCCGCCACCACCAGATTCCACGAAACAGCACCAGAAACTCCGTTCTGGCACCCTGTCGGGACGGGGAATTGGAGGAGATCATCGCCATCATCATCACCATCACTTCTCCATCAACCATCCATGTTTCCCCCATCTACGAGTGAGTAATCCCCCGCTGTAGGCCATGGGGATGGTAGGGATTGGATGAGATCATTCATGTAATGGCATCAGATTGTTAGGGCATGGTGCCTAGTATCTTTTATTAGTTCTTTATGACTTTGTTGCGACTTGTTATGCTTAATACTTGTCACTAGGGCCCGAGTGCCATGATTTCAGATCTGAACATGTTATTGATTCATACGATAGTATTGTTTTTGGTCTTACATGCAAGTTGTATACACACGTTGTTGTCCGGAACCAATGGCACCGAAGTGACAGAAATCGGGATAACCACAGGGAATGGCTTTGATGTGAGGATCACATGTGTTCATGGAGTGTTAATGCTTTGCTCTCATGCTCTATTAAAAGGAGCACCTTAATTGCCAGTAGTTCCCTTGAGGCCCTGCTGCAAACGGGCTGGCACGACAAAAGATGTTGTGCAAGTTCTCATTGCGAGCACGTATGACTATATATGGAACACATGCCTAGGATTATCTAGTACTTGGATGCTTTATCTTATTGATCTACAATTGCCCTGTGTTATGATTGCTATGTGAATTGTCTTGTCCATGCAACGCCCGTCCATCCATTCCTATGCCTACCACAGTCGAATCCTACTATATACTGCTATTGTTACTACTGTCTTTACTTTACTGCTGCTGTTACTTTACTATTCCTACTACAAACTATTGCTACTGATAAACTGCTGTGAGCAAGATTGTTTCCAGGTGCAGCTGAATTGACAACTCAGTTGTTAAGGCTTATAAATATTCTTTGGCTCCCCTTGTGTCGAATCAATAAATTGGGTTTCACTTCCCTCGAAAATACTGCGATACACCCCCTATACTTGTGGGTCATCAAGACTATTTTCTGGCGCCGTTTCCGGGGAGAATAGCTTTATTTATCAAGTTCACTTGGATTCTCTATTGTTCGCTGCTATCCATCCATCATGGGTAAGTCTCGTGATGGCAAGGTCCCTATTTTACCATCCACTACAAGAAGAGGTACGGTTCTGAACACCTCTATTGCTCTTGATTTACCATCTGTTATGAGTAAGCTCGTTACACCACCACATACACATGCTACACACACTGCTACTACTGCTGAATCTGAAACTTCAGATGCTTATGATGCTGCTTCTACTGTGCTTGATAAGAGTGGTTCATTAGGTCCTTTCCTAGATGCTACGATTGCTAGAACTATAGCTGGAAATACTGAAACTCCTAATGAAGACACTACTACACCTGTTAGTTCACCTGAGTCTAGTGAAAGTTATGACATTGAAGATGGTTATGTTGAGATGACCGATGAATTTATTAAAGAATGTAAAAACACCCATGATAGGAGCGCTGCTAAGAGTCTCCTTGAGAGGCGTACTATTAGACCCAAATTGTCTCCTATTGCTAAGTTTGCTGCTTCTCCCATAAACATTATAGATAAAGATTATGATTTCTCTCTGGATCTATCTTACATAGCTATTGTTGAGAAAGAACCTTTTTGTGGGACTAAGAATGAAAGTGCGGTAGCACATATGAATGAACTTTCTACCATGAGTGGCTTGTTTTCTAATGATATTAAGATGCGTACTTACTTTGTTGCTAAGATCTTCCCCTTTTCACTAAAAGGAGAAGCTAAAACTTGGTTTAGTAATTTACCTCCTGGATCTATTGATAGCCCTGGTTGCTTGATTAGTACTTTCCTGCAGAAATATTTTCCTCCTACTGCTAGACATGCTATTTTGCAGGAACTTTTTGATTTTAAACAGGGAGAAAAAGTGGTATTGCCCGAATCTTGGGAAAGGTTTTGTGCTTTGGTTCATGCACAGGCTGGAAGTCCATTACCTAAGAATGAGCTTCTTGATATATTTTATAATGGACTAACCGAGGAATCTAGGACATACCTAGATAGTTGTGCTGATTGTGTTTTCAGGAATAGGACTCCTAAGGAAGCTGAGGAATTAATGGCTAAAATAAGCAAGAACTATGAAGATTGGACTCCTCCTGAACAAGCTATACCTGAAGTAATTGTACCTGAACCTACTATACCAGTGCCTATTCCAACATCAAAGAAGAGGGGAGTTATTGAATTAAATGATGAAGTGATGAAGGAAGCTAAGAAATGTCTTAAGGAGAAGGGAATTAAAGCTGCAGATGTCAAGAATTTACCTCATATAGAAGAATTATGTAAGCCTATTCCCTACTCATCCACTATCAAGGTACACTCTCTCCAACACTTTGATGAAGGTGATATCCCTTACTCTAAACCTCCTGATCAATGCTTAGAAGAATTCGATATCTTTATTGTTAAGCAAGATAATTTTAATAAAAGGGTGCAAAATCATCTAATGGAAAACACTAGAGCTATTGTTGAGTTGAAAGATATTGTGGAAAGAACCTCTAATGATGTTAAAATGATTGTTAAACACTTTCAAATGGTTCAAACTCAAATAGATCAACTCGTTAAAGTGCAAAAAGACTTGCTAGTGAATGCTGCTAAAGAAAAACATGCTTATGAAATTAGAACTAGGAGTGGAGCTGCTACCCAGGATCCTCTATATCCTGAGGGGCATCCCAAAAGAATTGAGCAGGATTCTCAACAAGCTGAAAATAGTGGCTCTACTCATAAGAAAAGGAAAAAGAAACATAAAACTATTGAAGAACCCTCTGAACCTGCTATAGATCCTAATAGTATATCTATTTCTGATGCTAAAACTGAAAGTGGTAATGAAGAAAATGAAGTTCCTAATGAAGAAAAGGTTGAAGAAGAACCTGAAAAACACACTAAGAATACTAAATACACTAAAGAAGATTTTGTTGCTAAGAAACATGGTAGTGAAAGGGAGCCTTGGGTCCAAAAACCTATGCCTTTCCCTGATAAGAAACACAAGTCAAAGGAAGATGAACACTATAATAAGTTTTGTGAGTGGATGAAACCTTTATTCCTGCAAAAATCCTTTGACTGATGCTATTAAATTGCCTCCTTACTCAAAGTATATGAAGGATATTGTCTCGAATAAAAGGAAGATCCCTAATGAAGAAATCTCTACTTTGCTTGCTAATTATTCCTTTAGTGGTAAGGTTCCTAAGAAGCTTGGAGACCCAGGGATTTCAACTATCCCTTTCTCTATTAAGAATAGTTATGTTAGAACTGCTTTGTGTGATTTGGGAGCTAGAGTTAGTGTTATGCCTTTTTCTCTCTATAAGAGGCTTCAACTAAAAAATTAATACCAACTGATATATCTTTGAAAATGGCTGATAAATCTACCACTATTTATATTGGTATATGTGAGGATGTACCTGTTCAAGTGGCTCATAATTGCTTGATATTAACTGATTTTGTTGTGCTTGAAATGCCTGAAGATGATAATATGTCTATTATTCTTGGGAGACCTTTTCTTAATACTGCAGGGGTTGTTATTAATTGTAATCAAGGAAAGATGACTTTCATTGTTAATGACAAGGAACATACTGTCTATTTTCCCAAAAAGATTGAAAGGACTTATGGTTTGAATTCAATTGAACATGTTGAGGGCATTCAAGTTGGAGAAATATATTGTCCCATACCAAGAGAAAAATTTGAAACTATTATGATTGGGACCATTGCTATCAAGGTTGAGGTAACATAATCATTAGTGGAATACAAAGTTTTGTCTCATATAGAATTGTTTTGGTAGTAAGACCTGATCAACCTTGTTAACAAAAGGATCTCGTTGAACAAAACAATGTTTTCACTATGATTATCTCCGCTTACTTCTATTCTATCCATTTTAGCTTTTGTTTTTGTTTAGTTTTTCTTTTTGTTGTTAGTTGCTTGCATGTTGGAGTGTCTTAGAACTCCTGTAGTTCTAGCCTTGTTTTGTCATTGCATCATTCAAAAAAATCTGTCTGTCAGAAAATCATTCTTCTATACCTGACAAATGCCCAAAAATAAAGTGTCTCGAAAAATTCCAGAAAATTCATATTAAAATTTTACGTGAAAAAATGGGCAGAGGAGTGCCTGGGAGGTACCAGGGGGACCCACCAGGCAGGCTCACCACCTGGTGGCACGGCCTACCCTGGGTGGCGCCATGCCATGGTGTGGGCCACCCCTGGCCCTCCACTAACTCTCTCACCTGCCACTTTCTTCTCTCTCCCGAGTAAGCTCCAGTTCATTGCTCAAAATCGCGTTCTTGCTGTGCTTGCTCTCGATTTTTTCGATCTCCTTCATCAACCCATCTTTGTTGCTGAAATTTGGAGCACTTGTTCCTTGGTATGTGACTCCTCCCCTTCTCCAAGTAGATTTGTGTTTAGTGGATTATATCTTGAGTATTTTGCTGATGTAGGTGAGAGGTTATGAGAGCTTGTAAGCTTGTTTGATGCTTAGAGATATAGTTTTGATGCATGTTTAGGCCTCTTACAAGTCCCTATGATTAGAATCCTTCATTATATTCACTTTGCAATCACTTGTTTAATAGGTGTTTAAATTTCAGAATACCAAGCATGAACAACCATACCTTTGGAGAGATATTTGAGAGGGATGCACCTAGGAGGTCGAGGCCCTCAAGATCAGCCTCTCAGTTTAGGCCATCATACAACGAAGATCTCATTGCAACTCGTATTGGTAATGAAAGGGATGATGGGGATGCTCACCCATCTACTTTTCCTTGTTTTACTTTCTTACAAGCTGCGGGGATTCTTGATGATTTGTTGCTACTGATTGAGAGGGTTGGTTTGACCTCATATATGCAAGATGAGAGTGAGCAATACGCTATGCTCACCAAAACCTTTGTTGAGAGCTTCACGTTTACTAACACGCCCTATCAGTCAACTGTCTCTTTCCAAATTTATAATCTGCCCTTTACCATCCCATTGGAAAGATTTTGCAGTATTGTAGGTGTAAGCATGACAGGGACCGTGAAGAAAATTCAAGGGAGACCCGCTGATTTGCTGGAGCTTTACAGAGGGGTGACCAATGATGATGACCGTGTGGCGCAGCGCGGAAAGATAAGAAATATCCAACTCCCTGCTCTTACATACTTTGCATATTATCTGACTACTAGCATACTTGGTAGGGAGAACACAAGTAATATCTCCAACTATCATTTAGCCTTCCTTGCTGCTGCGCTTAATAATGATACTCGGTACAACCTTGGCTCGCTTATTGCTCGCCGCCTAGCTGCTAGGGGGCCTATTTATGGGGGCATCATTGCATCGCGTATGGTCAATGCATTAGGACTTTCAGTGGACCCCAATGATACTATATTGGCACCACAAAGGCTTGACCTTGTTGCTATGAAAACTCATCACTTTGTCACTTCTGCTTCTGATTTGGACAGTCTAGATATAGGATGTTGTTTACTGATGGGGATGAGAGGGAGATCCCTTTGCCACAGTATTCCTTGTTTAGTGTTCACAGGAGACCGTGGGCGCGCTCTAAGGAGGAGGTGGACGAGCAGCTTCGCTTGCTGGGGTTCCACGAGCAGCATCAGGAGGATGTGCCCTCCTACGATTACTCTGCGCACTACTGGGGGACGTACTCGAGTTCGCACCAGGACGAGGGTACCTCCTCGTCATACCATGGTGACACTTCATCCTGGCCAGCTTGGGATTGATACCCACTTAGGCCAAAAGCCTAAGCTTGGGGGGAGGTACACCGACATCGCACTCATATCCTTATCATGTTGCGTCGGTGCTCTGTATATTCATGTTTCGTTCTCTTTTTAGTTTTTGTTCTTTCTTTGCTTTTGCTTTCTAAAACACAAAAAGACCAATAATATTTCTATTGTTTGTCTTTGGTTTGTTTCTTCTTCTTTTTGCCTTGGTTTGTTTTTCCCTTTTTGCTTTGTTTGAATTATTCGAAAAACCCAAAAGGATTTTGCTTTGCTTGTTTTTCCTCTTTGGTTCTTGTTTTAAAAATCGAAAACAACAAAAATATTTGTCGTTCTTCTTTGGTTTTGTGAGGTTGCTACAGGGTTCAGCAGTCCTCAGTGGATATTGGTTTCATATTATTATTCAAGCCACACAAGTGAAGAGCAATAATGAGGATTAATGACAACTTGAGGCGTGGTAAGAGGCTGGTAACGAACTCTACTTGTTTTCACTTTTGTACATATACTCATCATTGTGGGCATGCTTAGTCTATTCATGTAGGGTGTATGTTATTTATGGATGCTTAGTAGTTTTTGCTTTCGTATGATTAGTTACAGCTTGCTAATAGTTTGTAGAATGTTTTATGAATGTTTGCTTGTATTACTCTATTCATAACTTAGTATGACACCGTGGTATCCTGCTCTGAATGTTTCATTTGAATTGACTTGGCACATGCTCATGCATGCATATGACTGAAATAATCAGTTAAGCCTCGATGAATTATTTTGCCTTGAGGATCTTGAATCACTTTCATGCCATGATTAGTCCTATTTTGTTGCAAGCATGATTATGACAACTATTGCTCTCTCGTTTGTCGCTCCCAAACTATTGCTAGCCTTCACTTTCACTGAGTATTCTACTCATGTTTCCAACTCCCTAAAACCAAACATTGCCAAAGTGTCCACCATATCTACCTATTAGCGTCATTTGCTATTTCCATGCATATTCAATATGCCTTGTTTTCTTCCGAATAAAATGTTTGCTTGTTATGAGAAAGTTAGTTAGTAAAGCTCTCACGAACTTGATGCCACACTTTATTTTCTGCACTTAATAAACCTGAACCATTGTGACTGTCCATGAAAGTTATATGCTTGCAAATTATAGGCTGGGGATTAGCAGAACCGTGCTGTCATGGGGAACGCTTTCAACACTTGTAAATATATACCCAGTTGATACCATGCTCTTTTGTTTGCGGATGTCATCGATGTGAAATAAAAGGGGAGCTTTTAAGTCCATGGAGTTATGTATGTGTGTTAGAGAAACGCCTGGGCCGCCGGTCTAATCCATGCCGTCATGGTGGAAACGTGCAGCGTAACCATAATGATATCTATGAAGCATTCTTCTTATAAAAAAAGAGAGATATCTATTGAGAAGAAGAAAAAAATGAGATTTATGAAAAGAGGAAAGAGAGAAAAAAGCAACATTTTCCCATGGTAAATAAGAAGATTGCTGAGATACTCATTGTCTGCTTGCCTTGTCATTTTGATATGGGGATTCTTCGGTATCATCGGGCAAGGGGTACCTCGTTGGCGGTTCTCTAAGATACGCACGTATTTACGATGACAAGAACTTACCGGTAACTAAAGTTGAGTAGCATGAGGAGCGGCCCTCGTACTCAAGGGACATGGGATTTTCAGTTTATAGTCTGTCAAGCATAGAACTCAGATTGGACCTCACTTTCACCTTAAACACATTAAAGATGCTTATGATAGGGGAAATGAGAGCTCAAAGCTAATGAGTACCATACTTTCAGCATTTGGAAGCCTTTCAAACTATTCAAAACCTTTTCTTTTACTTGTTGAGTCTCCACATATTCTTTGAGCACCTTCTTGAGAGCATAGTTGTCATTCTTTGTGCTTGTCTCATTACTTTATTATTTGTGTTATGACTTTGATGCTTGTAACTTTGACATCTTTACTTCTAGTCTTCACTTGAACTTCAGAGGTGCCTTGGCATTCATAATCAAAGGCAAGCGAGATACCACTCTATCATACCTTGTTATCAGCATTGTAATGTTGCTTATGTTTATGCTTCATGCTACTTATTATTTTTGAGTTGGAATCTCTTCATAGCTTGCAATGCCTATTAAGTAAACTTAGTTGCATACTCCTTATTATGAATTGTCTAAGTAGTTGATCACATGCTGAGAATATATACATCGAATGAAGCAATTGTGTTCGTGAAAGTTCTTTTATCGCACTCAGTTTTCAACTGAATTGCTTGAGGACAAGCAATAAGCTAATCTTGGGGGGAGTTGATACGTCCAAAACGTATTTACTTTCCCGAAGACTTTTGCTATTGTTTCTCCTCTAAACTTGTGTGATTTGGATGCAACTAACACGGACTGACGTTGTTTTCAGCAAAATTGCATTGGTGTCTACTTTTTGTGCAGAAAATCAACTATCAGGAAAAATCCCGGAAAATATGCCAAAAATCCTATTTCACCAGAAGACTCCCAGAGCCAGAATACGAGACGGAGGGGGCTGGGCCTAGGCCACACCACCTGGCATGGCAAGCCAGGCCGCCAGGTGGTCTGCCGCCCAGACTCCCTCGGTCTCCCTCTTCGCCTATAAGTTGCCTTCTGACCTAAAAACTCAAGGGGGTTCGACGTTTTTCCAGAAGGAGTTCCGCTCTGCCACCACCGCCAGATTCCACGAAACAGCACCAGAAACTCCGTTCTAGCAACCTGCCAGATGGGGAATTGGAGGAAATCATCGCTATCATCATCACCATCGCTTCTACATCAACCATCTGTTTCCCCCATCTATTGAGTGAGTAATCCCCCACTGTAGGCCATGGGGATGGTAGGGATTGGATGAGATCGTTCATGTAATGGCATCAGATTGTTAGGGCATCGTGCCTAGTATCTTTTATTAGTGCTTTATGACTTTGTTGCGACTTGTTAATGCTTGTCACTAGGGCCCGAGTGCCATGATTTCAGATCTGAACATGTTATTGATTCATTATGATAGTATTGTTTTTGGTCTTACCTACAAGTTGTATACACACGTTATTGTCTGGAACCAATGGCCCCGAAGTGACAGAAATCGGGATAACCAGAGGGAATGGCTTTGATGTGAGGATCAAATGTGTTCACAGAGTGTTAATGATTTGCTCCGGTGCTCTATTAAAAGGAGCACCTTAATTGCTACTAGTTCCCTTGAGGCCCCGCAGCAAACGGCCTGGCAGGACAAAAGATGTTGTGCAAGTTCTCATTGCGAGCACGTATGACTATATATGGAACACGTGCCTAGGATTATGTAGTACTTGGATGCTTTATCTTATTTATCTGCAATTGCCCTATGTTCTGATTTCTATGTGAATTGTCTTGTCCATGCAACGCCCGCCCATCCATCCCTATGCCTACCTCACTCGAATCCTACCGTTTACTGCTATTGTTACTGCTGTCTTTACTTTACTGCTGCTGTTACTTTACTATTCCTACTACAAAACTGTTGCTACTGATAAATTGTTGTGAGCAAGATTGTTTCTAGGTGCAGCTGAATTGATAACTCAGTTGTTAAGGCTTATAAATATTCTTTGGCTCCCCTTGTGTCGAATCAATAAATTGGGTTTCACTTCCCTTGAAAAGACTGCGATACACCCCCTATACTTGTGGGTCATCAGACGACGAGATAGCTCAGTTGCGCCTCCAGGACTCGGAAATTACTCGGCTGAATACCGAAATCCAGAGGCTTAAAGACCTCCATAAGTCCGAACTGGAGAAGGATGACCAGGAGTTTGCCGAGGAAAAAGAGCGTCTAACCACGCAAATTTCCAAGGACCAGAATTTCTTGCAGGAAGCCGACGTCAAACTTATGTCGGTGACCTCAGAATATGAGAAACTCCAAGCCCATAGCACCAATTTCCATGCCGAGCTTCAGCGTCTCCTCTTCCAAATTGCCCGTGAGTTCCTTTCCCTTTGCCAACTTTCATTTCTCTGGACTTAGTGCTTTTGCTCACTGTTTCCTCTATTCTATATCTCAGGAAAATTTCTAGAAGGTGATACTTTTGCTGCTGGTGCTGTAGCCCGGTCCTGTGAGCAACGTGGTATCCCCACAGGCCCTGCTGCCGAACCAATCCCCTATGATACGGAGGACCTGCTGGCGAGCCTCTTCACTCGCATGGAGCTAGTGAAGAACTACGGCGCAGACATAATGCCGGCGGCAATGCGGATGTTCAACTCCCTCTAGCCCACTGAGCCCACTCCCAAAGGAAATGTGGCTTTCATAGCCAAATTGATGGAGTGCGATACTCAGGTGCATCTGTGGCGAGAATCTGCCGCACAAGTCAGGGCTGACATCGCGTTGCAGTTCGTCATGTCATGGTATGATGGAATCGACTTGGGGCTGCTCACCCGCATGTGCACTGGATCTAAGTGGTCTGAAGATCCGGAGTGCATTGCGCGTCGCAAAGCCTACGCTAACAAGCTTATCCAGTACTCCTTCTGCCATGCTTGGAACGAGGGGCCGAGCTATCTTGATGTATTTGATAATGAAGTTGCTTCTGAGGGTGAAGAATATGAGGGAAGTGAGGGCGAGGCCTCCGAACTTGGCGACGAGGCTGAAGATCCGGAATATGGAGAGGCCAACCCCGAAGATGAGGTTGAGGCTAGCGCCCCGTCCACCAATTCCGAAAGTACCTCCTCCATCGGCCGATGATTCGGCTTCTGCCCCTGCTCCTTGAAAACACTTAATCGTATTTGTCAGATCCCCGGAATGCCAGGTGAAAATGTATTTAAGTACCTTGGTTTGGTTTTGCTACAATTTGTGCTGTTTGCAACTAAGTTTTCAATGTCAGATTATCGTGGGTGAAGTCCCCGAGTTTCCTTTTCTTGTTCTCCCAATTTTTGAATCGGCTCGTGTCTAACTTGATTTGGTTTTTTGACTGACGAGTCCGAAGTTCAAAAAATTGACTTAACAATACTTGAAACTTTGAGATTAGCTCAAAATAATCCGGCGTTAGATGAATAAAGTAGATACAGGGTTAGTCCGAATAACAAATGTCGGCTCGCTTAAGTTCCTTTCCTTAGTCGTTTTTATGTGCTTTGCCATTCCAAACTTGTTTTCTTGCTTGCCATGAAGCTAGTTCTTGTTGGACAACAGCAAAGTCGAAGAGTTGGGTTTTTGGTGTTCACACATTACTAATCCGGCTAATATATAAGCGACTTAACCCAGCCGACATATACAAATAAGAAAGAAAGAAGAACAATTATTATGGCAGTCCCCGAGTTTCTTCTTGGGGTGCCAACGTTTCATTAATAACCTCATTGTCGACATACATACCGACATATGAGTAGCTCAAATACATTCACCTTTTTGTCAGGTGTAAAAAGGACGAAGTAGTGCTACATTCCATGGTCACTTAGATTCCTCTCCGGACCTGTCCGCCTTGTTCTTTTCATGTGGCTCTGCATCAATAAGATAGTAGGAATCATTGTGCAAAGCTTTTGCTTACAATGAAAGGTCCTTCCCATGGAGGGGATAATTTATCCATGCCAGCAGTGCGCTGCACCAACCAGAGTACCAGAACACCTTCCCGAAAAACTCAGGGGTTTACTTTCCGGCTATGGTAGAGTTGGAGATTTTGCTGATATATGGCGGATCTGGACAAGGCCAATTCTCTCGCTTCTTCCAGTAGATCAACATCATTTTGCCGGGCTTCGCGCACTTCAGCTTCTGTGTATTGGGTGACCCTTGGTGAATCATGCTCTATGTCGGCTGGTAATACAACTTTTGCCCCATATACCAGAAAAAATGGCGTATAGCCTGTTGATCGATTTAGAATTGTTCTTAAACTCCACAGTACTGCTGGTAGTTCTTCTATCCAGCACCCCGTTGATCTTTGCAGCGGCTCTATGAGGCGGGGTTTTATCCCAGACAATACCAGTCCGTTGGATCTTTCCACTTGCCCGTTCAATGCGGGGTGGGCCACTGAGGCTAGATCTAGCCGGATTTTCTTTTCTCGGCAGAACCTCGCAAACGCTCCTTCAGCGAAATTTGTGCCATTATCAGTTATGATACTGTGGGGGTATCCATAACTCAGGATTATATCCTTGAGAAACTTCACCGCTGTTGCCCCATCACATTTCCTGATTGGCTTCACCTCGATCCATTTAGTGAATTTGTCCACCATAACTAGGATATGGATCATTCCTCCTTTAGCCGGCTTAAATGGCCCTACCATGTCTAGGCACCATACAACAAATGGCCAAGTAATGGGGATAGTTTTGAGTTCCGACTGTGGCAGATGAGTTTTCGTGGCATATCTCTGACAGCCATTGCATTTTCTCGCCAAATCTTCTGCTTGGTCCAAAGCACTTGGCCAATAAAATCCATGCCGGAAAGCTTTTGCCACTAATGCTCTTGAAGATGCATGGTGACCACATTCTCCTTGGTGGATATCCCGTAGTATGTCAAGTCCTTTCTCCGGGTCAATGCACCGTTGTAGTATTGTGGTTACACTTCTCTTGTATAGTTCGGCATTGATAATGGTATAGGCTTTTGCCCTTCTCTGGATCTGCCTTGAGAGTATCTCATCACCTGGCAAGATTCCCTCTTTCAGGAAGTCAAATATTGGCTTGGCCCAAGTGGGTATAGCTCGGATTGAGAAAGGTTCCTCGTCAATTTCCATTGCATCCACCAACATAACTCTCGCCAGGTTTGGCTAAACAGTCCCCGGGTTTGCTGAGGCAGTCCCCGGGTTTGCCGAAGCAGTCCCCGGGTTTGCTGAGGTGCCTCCCCAATCTATTTCCATTGGTGTACCTTCTGACCCAGAGAATGCCGGGATATAAATTGATTCGGATTCGGACGATGGACTAATAGATGGTTTTCTTAAGTGTTCCAAGGCAACATTTGGCGGGATTGGTTGTCGGGATGAGCCCAACTTAGACAGTATGTCGGCTGCCACGTTTTCAATCTGAGGTATGTGGTGGAATTCACATCCCTCGAAGAATCCGCTTATCTTTTGCACATTAAATCTGTAAAGGGCCATATTGGCATCCAAGGCATCCCAGTTTCCAGATACTTGTTGCACTACCAAATCCGAGTCTCCGAAGCATTGTATCCGACGTATCCCCACTTCTTTTGCTACTTTGAGACCATGCACTAGTGCCTCATATTCTGCGACATTATTCGAGGCGCTGAAGTGGATTTGGAGAACATATTTCAATTGATCTTTCTTGGGAGAGGTAAGCACTACTCCGGCGCCCAGCCCTTCTTTCAATTTCGATCTGTCAAAGTGCATTAGCCAATAATTGGAGTCCGGCTGTGGTGGCTCGTATTGCATCTTGGCCTAGTCCACAAAGAAATCCGCCACAGCTTGCGATTTGATTGCATCTCTTCTGTCAAACTGTGGTGCATATGGGGCTAGCTCAATTGACCATTTTGCTATCCGACCACTTGCATCTTTGTTACTCACAATCTCTGATATAGGTGCCTCACATATCACCTTGATGGGGTGTTCCTCAAAATAGTGTTTGAGTTTCTTGGCCGACATATACACGCCATACGCCATCTCCTCAAAATAGTGAGGATAGTTCTGTTTTGAAGCCGATAACACCTCACTCAGATAATATACCGGCCTTTGCACTGACTTTCCCTCTTCCTTGCGCTCCACTACAATTACTACACTTACGACTCGGTTGGCCGCGGCTACATAGAGCAACATTGGCTCCTTGGGTAGTGGTGCGGCTAGGATTGGTGCAGTAGACAGCATCTTTTTCAATTCTCGAAATGCGATATCCCCTTGTGGCGTCCATGTGAATTTGTCTGCCTATTTTATTAACTGGTAGAGGGGCAAGGCCTTCTCTCCCAGCCGACATATGAACCGGCTTAATGATGCTAGGAAACCAGTGAACTTCTGCACATTGTTAAGGCATTTTGGCAGTTCCATTCTCTCTATAGCCCGGATTTTCATCGGGTTAGCTTCAATACCTCGGCTGGACACCAGAAAATCGAGTAACTTGCCTGCGGGTACACCAAAAGGGCATTTCTCCGGGTTAAGCTTCATCCGGAACCGTCTCAAGTTCGCGAACGTCTGCCGGATGTCATCAAGGAGCTATTGCTTTCCTTAGTTTTTATCACCACACCATCCACATAAACTTGCACGTTTTGACCTATTTGGTCATGTAAACATTTTTGCATGCATCGCTGGTATGTTGCTCTAGCATTACGTAATCCAAACGGCATAGTGTGATAGCAATAAGCCCTGTACGGGGTAATAAACATAGTCTTTATTTGATCATCCGGGTTTAGGGGTATCTGGTGGAAACCAGAGTACGCATCAATGAACGACAACAGTTCACATCCGATAGTTGATTCTATGACTTGATCTATTCTAGGGAGTGGGAATGGATCTTTAGGACACGCCTTGTTCAGGTTCGTGTAATCAATGCACATACGCCATACCACGGCCATGTTCGGATCATCCTTCTTCTTTTCCACAAGCACCGGATTAGAGAGCCAATTCGGATAGAGTACTTCCATGATAAACCCGGCTATAAGGAGCCTAGCTATCTCAACCCCAATAACTTTTCTTCTGTCCTCGGCGAAACACCAGAGAGGTTGCTTCACCGGCTTAGCACCGGGTCTCACGTTCAAAGAGTGCTCGGCCAACTCCCTCGGCACACCTTGCAGTTCCTGTGTGGACCAAGCAAAGATATCCTAATTCTCACGAAGGAAGTTGACGAGCTCGCTTTCCTATTTGCTGCTTAACCCGGCACCAATGGTTACGGTGCGCTCTGGGAACTAATCATCGATTGGCACTTTCTTTGTATCCTTGGTTGCTTGGAATGACATGCTTCCATGCGGGTTGGTCAGAGCCGGCATATGTTGCTGCGCGGATTGAGCCAATGCCGCCACTTCCTGTATCCTCCTTTTTTCTTGAGCTATCATGAGTGACTCGGCTAAGTTAGATCCGAATGAGGCGCACTCGATTGAATGCCTGAAGTCCCCTGACACGGTTATCACTCCCCTAGGTCCGGGCAACTTCATCTTCAAGTAACTAATGTGAGTACTTGCCATGAATTTGTTCAGCGTGGGCCTGCCAAATAACGTGTGATAAGCGCTCTCCAGATTCACTACTTCGAACTCCAAATTTTTAGTCCGACAATTATCTCTCATACCGAACAACACATCAATCCAGACCTTGCCAATTGGCTCACAGGAGATACCTGGCACAATGTCGTGAAAGGTGGTCCTTGTTGCTTGCAGCATGTTCTCTGATATTCCCAACTTGTGCATGGTATCCTTGTACATGATGTTGATGCTACTGCCGTTGTCAATCAGCACTTTGGAAAACCTCACATTGAGATTTAGCCCGATGAATGTCGGATCTAGGACCAATGCGTAAGTCCCTGGAATAGGCATGATCTTTGGGTGATCCTTGATACTCCACGTAATCTCCTGGTCTGACTAAGGCATATATCTTACCACTGCTGGCATTAGCGCATTTACCTCCATATGCCGGCACTACAAGCTTTTCTGGTCAGTTTCTTCCGTGGTAAACACACAGTAGCTTTGATGATGCTCTCTATATTTGTTCCGTCCCTCATTTGCGTGATAACCTTGGTCCTGCTGCTGGTTATTGTTTACCTGATGCATAGCATCCCTCCTTTCCTAATTTTCATATCTCGGCGGAGGTGGAGGCAACATAAGTTGCTATCCATTCCCCTGTCAATAATGGCTGCCGTGGTGCCTCATTCTGAGGGGCTTCGCTCCGAGGTGCCTGAGCATTCCCTGAACTACCCTGTTCTAACTTCCTCATCCACTCACACTATCGGGTTGTATGGTTCGCCGGGCTATTCGGACTCCGCGTATGAAACTTGCAAGGTTGATCTAGCATAGACTCGAACGTATACCTCGGTCGATCTTTTCACTCCTGCCATTGCTTTTTCTGCTCCGGGGTCCAAGGCTTCTTCCCTTCTCTCTTATGTTGCTAGTTCTGCCCCTAGTTTTCTGGCATTGGCTAGCACCGACATTGGGTTGATCTCGGTCCACCGCTGACACCTGCTGTGAGTTATATCTATAATCCGTACGCTCGTCCCTTCTCTTTCCTCGGAAATCATTTCTCCTTGATGACCCGGAGCCATCTCGGTTGTAATACTCCTCGTTTGCCTCACTTGACATTAGTCGGGGTTGAGTCGGATTGTCAACACACGAATTTTTTTAATCCCAGATGCCCATTATGCCATATCATCGCAATCCCAGGATTACCATTTTTGCGAGACATAACAGATTGGATATCACAGTACATCATCCATTACAAACCATAATAAGGTCTTACACAAATAAAGGATCTCATGATCCAGTCTTAGTACAATCAAGTAGCGGAACAAATAGCATAGCAGTCGGGTCCATCTTCAGAGTCACAAGCAATGCTGATGATGGGAGATGATCCTAGTTGTCATAGCCATCCTGTTGTCCTCCTTCAGGGTAGTCCTCCTCATAGTCTGGCCACGGGAATAGCCAGGGACAAAGCCATGAGTACTCTTTAAGTACTCACAAACTATCACTAACAAGTATGATAGTTCTAGTAGGAATGCTAACTCTAAGTCTAATTGTAAAGTTAAGTTTGAAACCTAAGCTGAGTTCAGAAACAAAGAAAGATAAAATAAAGTTTGAAATCACCTAAGTGGGAACTTAGTTATCGTAGTCACAACTCTGTTGTGGTCAAGTCATGTCACAATTCATTTCATAAGTCATTTTGAAAACATCTGACAACAGAACAGTATGCCCACTCCAAATGTCCATAACCGTGGACGCGGATATTCGAATAGTTTGACACTCTGCAGAGGTGGTACACTTTCACCACAAGATTCGATACATCTGTCAGGGATAACCCTGAATCATCATACTTAGTATGCAGATAATCAAACATAACCTTTCCTTTACACACTCTAGTATAAGCACCTCTCCTATGAGTATGGCCTCCCAGCCATGACCATCTGTCATCCTGGGCACTGCATATAAACTTCTGGCTAAGCCTTACCCAATTCAGGTATTGTGGTTGTACGGTAAAATTGGAATGGTATCACATCCAAACCCAACCATCAGTTTTTATAAAAGGGCTAAGGCTCATGCCTCAACATTTTCATCATCATCATAAACCATTGGTGTTTATCATCTCAATAGAATGACTCATCATTCCAAGGTTTTCACAAGTCGTTTTCACCAATTATTCCCATCTAAAGTGAATCAAGTTTTGGTTTAGCTCTAAACTACTAAGTTAAGAGTGTTCACTAAGGTGGGATGCTAAGATCAATCTCATGCCATAGAATGACATCTAAGTCTAACTAGATAGGTCAAGTTTTATACTCTTTATGCTATCTATAAACAAGTAAAGAACTTTGGTAAAGTAAAAGCAAGTAAAGCTTGTAAGAAAACTTGGGATGGGTATATGATGACCCACAAGTATAGGGGGTGTATCGCAATATTTTCGAGGGAAGTGAAACCCAATTTATTGATTCGACACAAGGGGAGCCAAACAATATTTATAAGCCTTAACAACTGAGTTGTCAATTCAGCTGCACCTGGAAACAATCTTGCTCACAGCAGTTTATCAGTAGCAATAGTTTGTAGTAGGAATAGTAAAGTAACAGCAGCAGTAAAGTAAAGACAGTAGTAACAATAGCAGTATATAGTAGGATTCGAGTGTGGTAGGCATAGGGATGGATGGACGGGCATTGCATGGACAAGACAATTCACATAGCAATCAGAACATAGGGCAATTGTAGATCAATAAGATAAAGCATCCAAGTACTAGATAATCCTAGGCATGTGTTCCATATATAGTCATACGTGCTCGCAATGAGAACTTGCACAACATCTTTTGTCCTGCCAGCCCGTTTGCAGCAGGGCCTCAAGGGAACTACTGGCAATTAAGGTGCTCCTTTTAATAGAGCACGAGAGCAAAGCATTAACACTCCATGAACACATGTGATCCTCACATCAAAGCCATTCCCTCCGGTTATCCCGATTTCTGTCACTTCGGTGCCATTGGTTCCGGACAACAACGTGTGTATACAACTTGCATGTAAGACCAAAAACAATACTATCGTATGAATCAATAACATATTCAGATCTGAAATCATGGCACTCGGGCCCTAGTGACAAGCATTAAGCATAACAAGTCGCAACAAAGTCATAAAGCACTAATAGAAGATACTAGGCACCATGCCCTAACAATCTGATGCCATTACATGAACAATCTCATCCAATCCCTACCATCCCCATAGCCTACAGCGGGGGATTACTCACTCATAGATGGGGGAAACATGGATGGTCGATGGAGAAGCGATGGTGATGATGATGGCGATGATCTCCTCCAATTCCCCGTCCCGGCAGGGTGCTAGAACGGAGTTTCTGGTGCTGTTTCGTGGAATCTGGTGGTGGCGGTGGAGTGGAACTCCTTCTGGAAAAACACCGAACCCCCAGAGTTTTTAGGTCAGAAGGCTTCTTATAGGCGAAGAGGGAGACCGAGGGGGTGTCTGGGGCGGCCAGACCATGCCCTGGCGCGGCCTGGGCTAGCCCGCGCGGCCAAGTGGTGTGGCCTAGGCCCAGCCCCCCTCCATCTCGTATTCTGGCTCTAGGAGTCTTTTGGTGAAATAGGATTTTTGGCATATTTTCCGAGATTTTTCCTGATAGTTGATTTTCTGCACAAAAAGTAGACACCAAGGCAATTCTGTTGAAAACATCGTCAGTCTGTGTTAGTTGCATCCAAATCACACAAGTTTAGAGGAGAAACAATAGCAAAAGTGTTCAGGAAAGTAGATACGTTTTGGACGTATCAACTCCCCCCAAGCTTACCTTATTGCTTGTCCTCAAGCAATTCAGTTGAAAACTGAGTGCGATAAAAGAACTTTCACGAACACATTTGCTTCATCTGATGTATATATTCTCATCATGTGATCAACTACTTAGACAATTCATAATAAGGAGTATGTAACTAAGTTTACTTAATAGGTGACATGGGTATACCCTACAGGTACTCGAGCTTGGTATATACGGTCCAAATACGTATAGTCCCACGGTGTCGCCAAGGCCCAGATAGAAGGACTCGAGTAACCTGCGGACTCGCGATTGCTTGAAGATCAAGAAAAAGCTAAAGATGGAAAGTTTGAAGGGGAAAACCCTAACTTGTAACCGACTCGACCTGCTACCCGAGACCTAGCCTATCTATATAAGGGCTAGGAGGGGGCGGCGAGGAGAACACGTGCAACCCTAGCTTCCACAAACCCTCGCCAGATTACATCTGCGCACCGTTGTAACTTTCGACTCCCTCAATAATTCCACGAGCAGACAAGCATGAGTAGGGACCTCTACGAGGCCTGAACCTGGGTAAATCCTTTGTCCCCTGTGTGCTTGTTTGCTAGCCGATAGATGTCTCCAGCGCTCCCTCCTTCTCCAAAACCCAAGTCCATAACAATGGGCATTGATGAGTTAAACCCTCGTCAATTGGCGCCGTTTGTGGGAAAAGGGAGTGCTGATGTTGCGACTTCTTCGGCCCCATCAACTGCAATCTACAACTCCACAACAGCGGAGATTCGCCAGCTCTTCGGCACCTTTGACTTCACCGTCCACACACCGGCCACTCGCCCGGCCTTCGAATCCGTGGGTGACGGAGTCAGCTTGGCGATTGGGAGCTTCCGCTTCCAAGTTGGACAGATGGGCACGCTTCACATGCCTGATGAGCCGACAGCACCGGCGATTGCCCCGGCATCATGGCTCCCTCCATCGATCGGCACCCTCAGCGAGCTCAATGCTCCGGTGGCAGTTGGGAACATGGTCAGAGACAGCAGTCGCGACTCCGATCTAAGCAATCTGGCCACTGAAGATGGAACCTACGATTCCGGATCTAAAAGTTGTGGAAGCAACAGCTTCCCTAATCACTTCATGTGCGCCATCATCAACGCGGGCGACACCTCCGCCAACCGCGGTAACGGTGGCAACACCGGCAATGGCACCGATCCACCCAATAGCGGCAACGGTGGTAACGCCGGCAACGGCACCGACCCACCCAACGCCAGCAATGGTGGCAACGGAGGAGCAGTCGAACCTCCTAGCATGATCAACGAGCAAACCGGCAAATGCGTCGTGATCAGGCTCAATGAGCAAGAGTGGGATCGCTGCCGCGAAGCCCTACGAGGTGCACCTCTACCCTTCGGGTCCCCGCAGGAACTGCTGATGGGCTACCACTGGCTCCTAAAAGAGGAATTCAAACGCCAAAAACAAGCAATCGCGCAACTTGAGGCGCGTAAAAAGGCAGCGGACGAATCAAGCCTTCATTGTGCTGGGCTCTCCTCCTACGGAGGATCCTCCTCAAGAGGCAACGAGTACCTCGCCAACAAGAGGCAGTCGCGGATGGATCACCTCACCGAACAAGAGCGCATAGATGTCGCGAAAGTCCTCGACTTCGGTTCTATGACAGTCGACATGAGAGGCAACGTGGTTCCCAGGACACCGCAGGCCGCGGTGATAGCAGCCACCATGTACCTCCTCAATAACCAACCACCAGCTGGAGATCCCCGAACGGTCATGCACCGATCTACGATCACGGGCCTGGGGCTAATCGAGGCCGCCCTCGACAAGGAACCGGTGCTAGACCCAAAAAAGGGCAAAGCACTAGCAAAGCGCTACTCCTCCTCCGGCGATGATGTCCGGCGATCGACGCCGCCGCTCACGGCGACATGATCGCGATTACGATGCGCGCAACGACCTCACGCAACGCAAGATCGACAAGTCAAGGGCACGACGTGCCCGATCGACTGATTCGAAAGAGGAAGATGGGGAGCTCTGCGGCGCCAGATGCTTCAGCAGATCCATCACGCAAAAGCGAATGCCTAAAGGGTTTAAACTCCCATCGGAGAACCCGAAATTTGACGGTCTACAGGACCCCAAGATGTGGCTGGAGGATCACATCTCCTCCGTCAGGCTACATGGAGGCAGTCGAAGTACTGCCATGCAATGCTTGCAGCTACAGCTGCAGGGCGCGGCCCGAGCATGGCTCAATAACCTGTCACGCGGATCCATTTGCAGTTGGGATGAGCTAGTCTACAGCTTCATGTGCAACTTTAAGGGCACGTATAAATGCCCCGCCTCAATCGAAGAACTGAGATGCTGCCAGCAAAGATCTGGCGAATTGCTGCGCTCTTACATCCAAAGGTGGTCCATCATCAAGAACTCCGCGGAGAACATCTCGGAAGACCGCGCGATTGATGCATTCAATGGTGGTGCCCGCCTCATGGAACTCAGGGAGGAGCTAGGGCGCTCAAAGCCCCAGACCATCGACCACCTGATGGAGATCGCGAATCGGTGGGCAGATGGAGAAGATTCGGTAAGAATCGTGTTCACTCTGACGAGGAGGCAGAACTCGAACGAAGACGCGACCGCCGGAGTAAGCGTCGCATGCGCATCTACGACGATCGCGATGATGTCAACATGGTTGCAGCTGGCTACACCGATAGACGCGACGATAACCGCAACAGCGGATACCACAGCAGCGGATACCGCGACTCCGGAAAACCATGCAAGTGTGGCAACGCCGCACTCGCGATGAAGCACCCGCGACCTCCATCGAGGACAAACTGCCCGGGCCATGCATGGTACACTTCTACATCGACAAGCATGATGGCAAGAGAAAGTCCAGCCACCTCCTCAAGGACTGCCGCGAGTTCCTCAAGCTACACGAGGGATTGGTTCGGATGAACCGCAATGTAGTCGAAAGAGGCTACGGAGCCGCTCCAGGTGCCGTGGCACATGGCGCACCACCACCACCACCTGGGCCACCCCCGAACGGAGCTGCACCGGACCAGCACCACGGAGGCGAACCGTACCCACGGGCCATGGGTACCATGATGATCCAAAAGGGGCGCCCCTCCAATAGGGTGTAGAAGGCCATCACTCGCCAAGTCAACTTGGCCATGCACTCGCCACCATCCACCACTAAGTACCTCAGTGGCAGTGAGTCGTGCATTACCTTCGACAAACACGACCACCCGCCTCAAGTACCTCGCCCAGGTCATTGCCCCCTCATACTCGAGGCGCAAATTGGAGGCTTCGACATGAGTCGCGTCTTCATGGATGGCGGAAGCGGCATCAACCTCATATTCGCGAGTACCTTGCGAGCAATGAGGATCCCTCTAACCTGCTTGGAGGCATCGGACACAACGTTCCACGACATCGTCCCAGGGAAAGGCGTATACCCCCTGGGCAAAATCAACCTCGACGTCATATTCGGCACGCCAAGGAACTTCCGGCGCGAGCGCATTGACTTTGAGGTCATCGACTGGCCCTCACAATACCACTGCATCCTCGGATGCGTCGCGTTCGCTAGGTTCATGGCGGTACCCCACTACGCCTACCTGCAGATGAAAATGCTAGGTCCCAACGACATCATCACGATCAACGGGAGCTTTGAGCGTCGGCGATGACGAGGAATTCAACAGAATCTCCGGTCCTTCGGCATGCAGGAGGAGCTCAATGCGATTGAAGGAAATGATGACAACGATGCGCCTCCCATGAGTAGGCCAAGCTCACCTGACCTCTCCTTCGACTCATCTATGCACACAAAGAAGGTGCAGGTCCATCCATCAGATCCCGCTAAAACGGCCCTCATCGCCAACAACTTGAGTCCCAAGGAACTCGCTCGTCGAATTCCTCCGTGAGCACTGGGAAATTTTTGCCTAGTGTCCTGCGGACATGCCAGGAGTTCCCAGGGAATTCGCCGAGCACGCACTCAACGTCAACCCCGACGCAAGGCAGTCGGAATGGAGATCAACAGACTCCTCGAGGCCAAATTCAAACGCGAGATCAAGGAAAGCACTTGGCTCGCCAATACGGTGCTGGTACCAAAAAAGGACACGGATATCCTACGGATGTGCGTGGACTTCACTTCTTTAAACAAGCACTGCCCAAAAGATCACTTCTCACTACCACGGATCGATCAAATCATCGACTCCACCGCTGGATGCGAGCGCCTCTGCTTCCTCGATGCCTACTCAGGCTATAACCAAATTCGAATGAAGGAGGAAGACCAGGAGAAGACCGCGTTTACAACGCCCTTCGGTGTGTTCTGCTACAACACAATGCCCTTTGGGCTAAAAAACGCAGGATCCACATACCAGCGGTGCATGCAGGCTTGCCTCAAAGAGCAACTGGGTCGCAACATCCAAGTCTATGTCGATGACATAGTAATCAAAACCAAGGAAGAAGCCTCTCTAATAGACGACCTGTGCGAAACCTTCGCCAATCTCGATCATTACCGGATAAAGCTCAATCCGGACAAATGCGCCTTCGGCGTACCATCTGGGCAGCTGCTCGGGTATCTCATCTCCGCGAGAGGGATTGAAGCAAACCCAAAACAGATAAAGGCCATACTGGCCATGGAGAAGCCAAAGAACATAAGAGGCGTCCAGCAACTAGCCGGACGAATCGTGGCCCTCAGTCGATTTATCAGTCAAATGGGAGAAAATGCACTGCCCTTCTATCAGCTCCTCCACAAAGCTGACAAATTCGAGTGGACCAATGAAGCGCAAGAAGCATTCGAAGATCTCAAGCGCCTGCTATCCACCTCGCCAGTATTGGTGACTCCACGAGAAAGGGAACCACTACTGATGTACATCTCCTCTACCAACCAAGTGGTTAGCACAGTGCTCGTCGTCGAGCGGGCCGAGGAAAACAAGGTCCACGGCGTACAACGCCCGGTATACTACCTCAGCGAGGTCCTCACGCCAACAAAACAATAGTACCCGCACTACCAGAAGCTGGCTTACGACGTCTTCATGACCGCCCGGCGACTGCGCCATTATTTCCAGGAACATCCAATCATGGTAGTCAACGACGCCCCATTGGGACATATCCTCAATAACCCCGACGCCACGGGGCGAGTCGCGCTTTGGGGAATCGAACTGTCTCCACGAGACATCACATACGAAAAGCGTGATGCAATCAAGTTGCAAGTTCTCCCTGACTTCCTCGTGCATTGGATGGAAAACCAACTCCCGGACAAGCCAGATATGTCCTACCTCTGGACAATGCACTTCGATGGATCCAAGCGGAAAGATGGAGCAGGAGCAGGTATCATACTGACATCACCTCAAGGGGACAAGCTGAAATACATCCTGCGAATGCAGTTCACAGCCTCAAACAACGAGGCTGAATACGAGGCCCTGTTGCACGGGATGAGGATGGCAAAAGCCTGCGGCGCAAAGAGGCTCGTCATATATGACGACTCCAAGCTGGTCATCAACCAAACAATGCACGAGTGCGACGCACTGAACGACAACATGATCGCATACCGCGACCTCTACGATACACTCGAGGGAGACTTTGATGGTTGCGAGTTGCGACATGTAGGTCGCGAAAGCAACGAGGAGGCGGACGCACTTGCCAACATAGGCTCTACCTGCGCCCCCATACCACCGGGGGTATTTTTTGAGCACATCTGTGAATGCTCCATCAAGCCAAAGGACGCAAAAAAGAAAACAAGCGCAGCAACGGACTCGGGGGCTATGCCACCCAATGAGCCAATGGCACTCGATGACTTGGAGCTAGACACAGGACTCGAGGGACCAATGAGCGTCATGATGATCGAACAATCCTGGACGCAGCCGTACATCACGTACCTCCTCAGCAAGCGCCTACCGGACGACTCGACAGACGCACGGCACATCGCGCGACGCTCCAAGGCATTCGCCGTTATCAATGGCGAACTGTATAAACGCAGCATCACAGGCGTGTTACAACGATGCGTCTCCCTAGCCGATGGAAGAGCAGTCCTCCTTGACATCCATGAAGGGACCTGTGGGCACCACGCCGGCAGTCGTGCCCTCGTTGCCAAAGCTCTACGAGCTGGATTTTACTGGCCCACGGCCATGCGCGACGCCAAGGACATAGTCCAAAAGTGCAACGCTTGTCAGCGATTCGCGAACAAGCCACACGCACCAGGCGCAGAACTACGGCCCATTCCATTGGCCTGGCCCTTCGCACAATGGGGGCTTGACATGGTGGGCAAGCTCCCAAGGTCCTCGCAAGGAGGCTACATCTACCTCTTGGTCGCAGTCGACAAGTTCACCAAGTGGATTGAGGCCATGCCAGTGACCAAGCAATCAGGGCACAGCGCGGTCAAGTTCTTCGAATCCATTGTCTACCGCTTCGGCGTGCCGCACAGCATCAACACTGACAATGGGACGAACTTCACATCCAAGGAGTTCCAAGAATTCTGTGGAAACCTGGGGATCAACATCAGTTACGCCTCAGTCGTGCATCCACAGACGAACGGTCAGGTGGAAAAAGCAAACGGGCTCGTCTGCAGCGGCATCAAGAAGCGACCCCTTCGACCACTCGAGCAAGCCGCGGGTTGCTGGCCAGATGAGCTCCAATCCATACTCTGGAGTCTACGAACAACTCCAAACAGCACCACGGGCTACACGCCATTCTTTATGGTGCACGGAGGAGAAGCAGTACTACCCGCCGAAGTGCGATACAAGGCGCCGCGCGTAGTCGCTTACAGCGAACAAGGTTCATCTCTTGCACTCGAAGACTCTGTCGACCTCCTCGACGAGGCAAGAGAAATCGCCGCAAAAAGATCCACGATCTACCAGCAGAACCTGCGCAACTACCACAGCAGAAGGCTTCGCCCCAGATCCTTCGTCGAAGGTGACCTGGTCCTGCGACTGAAGCAGCAGCGGCATCTCAACCTCGAGTCCCCCTAGGAAGGACCGTACGTGATTACAGAAGTAATCCCAGGTGGCGCCAATCGCCTTCAAGATTTAGAGACAGGAGTCGCATACTCCAACCCTTGGAACGTCGCACAACTACGACGCTTCTACCCCTAGTTGTTTTACATTTTACATCGCAAATAAGGCTACTCAGCCAAGGCTACTTAGCCACACATTGTACCTCGTACTGCTCTTCAAATAAATAAAAGCTAAGTGCCCCAAAACTCTGTGTTTTTCTTTCACTTTTGTCAATTTTATACTCGGGGGCTACGCCACCCTACCTACATCTGTTCTTCGAACCAATAAACGCGATATCCTGAGTAACTAGCACATCAATCAAACCCCTTAATGCAAACTCAACCTAGCCGCAACGCGCCTGGCAGGTTGACAAACGGATGGCCAGGCTAACGAAAAGGAATCGCATAGTGCAACGCACCTGACGCTGACAAAGATGTTTGTACACATTCAACAATAAATTATCTACAAATATATATATGAACTTTACAACACAAGTACACTTATGTGCAGGATACAAATCTAGCTACTGCTGCAACAGAAGAACATTGGTTTGTCCCTCGAAGAAGTCGACAATCTCCTCTACTGGACGGTCCACCGCCTGATAGTGTGGCACCATATTCCAGGAGATCCAGCTGGCGGCGCTGGCGGCCCGGAAGCAATGGCGGCGATATCCATGCCAGGCCTGTGCAATCGCACCATCGAGAGGGCGGCCTTGGCACCAGCCACCAACTGCTGCCTCACGCACTCGCGAACCACGGCATATCTTGAAATTTGGCCAGGAGAGCCAGCAGGCTTGATGGAGTGTCATCCAACGGGAAGATCGCCCGATAGATGTTCTTCAAACACGACTGCGACTTCTTCAGGAAGAGCAGCACTCGTGAAGCGTGATCCTACAGGATCGCCAATGCAGTCGCACGATCATGATCTACCTAGAAGTATCCACTCTCTTGAAGTTGCTCCTGGGTAAGATCATGAAGGCGGATGGCAATCCTATCCTTCTCCTCCTGCGGACGGCGGGCACTAACAACTACACGAAGCAGCACCAATAGCATGAGTACAACGTACCATTGCGACTAACTATAAAGGAAAAGATAAGGACAAGCAAACTAACACTTAAACTGGTCGCCTAGCCGCGTCACCTCGCCAAGCAGATACTGCTCGCGGGCGGCGGATTTTTCCGCCTTCGACTTCCACACGTCTGCATTACCACGGATCAGGGGCAACTCACGCTCCAGCTGCTTCATGCGATCATGAAGTCGCGACAGCAAGGATAGCTCCTCTACCCTGGAGCGCGGTGGTGCCACTGTCTCATCAAGAGATGGCAAATCCTGGTTTCCCCCCACAGGACCACTCGATGTGCCCTACCACAAGTCAAGACAAAAGCAAATAAGGCGACAAAATTAACACAAAGGCAAGGAGAACAGACGCATTCAACATAAGCATAAGTGTTTACAAACACACTCGCTAGCAGGGACGTCCTTAGGCTAAAAAGGCAACTGATCAATCATTACAACAAGCTAACTACGGAGCAGCTAGCTTCTTCGACTTCGATGGCTTCGGGGGCTTCATCAAGTCCATGGCAGTATCAGATGCCACTGAATTTCCGCCGGCCCCTGAGGCCGAAGCTTTCGCTGCCTTCTTCGCACGTTGGAGCTCCTCCGAATACTTGGCAACAGTATTTATCAAGGAATAGCCATATTTGGCACAGGCAGCCACAAAGGGAGCGAATACTACCTGCTGACCACCCGCGCCAACAGGCATCGTCTTTGACACCGCAGAAGGATCTATTTCGACTCCGTGGGATTGCACCATGGCAAGAGACATGGTCGCGCCAACCGCGCGGAGGGATTTCTTGAACGTCGCAGGCACACCCCCGGCGAGCGACTCCACCAGCTCTTCCACATTGTCCACCAGCTCCGCCTTCGGCATCAACTCCTCCCGGAGGCGACTAAGGGTAACCTTGGCCTTGGACAACATATTTTGGACAGCGGCGCTACGATCCTCGACCGCAGACATCGCGCCCGCCAGAGCGTCATCACGACAAAGGGCTTGCGGATCAAAACTCAAGTCGCCAGCATCTACACCGAAAATACACACATGGATCAAACTTCTAGTGCCACCGGCAAAAACTCTAGATGCAGAGAAGAACATCAATAAAATATATACCAATAAAGGTACCTGAGAGGGCCTTGGCGACTAAGAACAGTTGCTCTTCGAACAACTTCTCCTTGGTCGCAAAGGAGGCGCGCAGATCCTCTTCGCGCTTCTGGGCATCATCACGAGCCGCGATTGCCTTGGCGCGCCCCTTCACAGCTGCGGCTAATGTCTTCTCCAACATGGCGACGCTAAAGAAAGCGTTATGCTCAGCTACATGGCATCAATAATTGGCTATCGATCGATTATACCAAAACAGAGAAGACAAAAGAATAAGTGTAGAGCACTCACTTTCGACCAGCGGTGACGCTGCCTCCAAAGATTGCATCTGGCGACCCATCGCCATCACCTGCTCCGCCACCTGCGCGGCTTCCTTTACAAGGAGCTGTCACACAAAACATGGAGTCAGAAGAGGGCAGCAGAAGGCGTTGACTACCACATTAAAAAAGAAGGAACGATATACTTACATGGTCCTCTAGCAACTCTGAAGAAGTTTGTTGAACCGTCATCCGAGCAACCACTCGATGCTCCCCTACATGAGGAGAGCTTGAAGAATTGTGCCCGGAGTGGGCCGCCGCCGGAGGAGAAGGAGCACGCTCGACCTCTACCTTGGCCCTCGAAGTCGCGACTCCTGATTCTTTCAAAAACTCGACGTCGCCAGAAGATGACGACGCCTCTTGACTACAAGACCAAGTCCACATTGAGAAAAGGGCAAACTCCAGGGCAAAACCAACAAGAAGAAAACAGAAAAGAATGAACGACCCAGCAAACTTACCAGTTAAAGTTGTCAAGATCAAACGTGGCAGCCGCCGATTCTGACGAAGACTCCTTGGGCAACCGCATCTTCTTGCGAGAAGACGGTGCCACAGCCCTCACAGGAACGGCTAGAATTGGCGACTCCGTGCCAACAGCCGCGCCTCCTGGAGTCGAAGGAGTCGACGCGTCGGAGTCCTCGCTACGCGAACGCTTGCGAGTATCTAGGCTCTCGGACTCGGGGGCTTCCTCTTCCACATCAGAAGGGACAGTCGACTCAGACTCGTCCTCTTCCAAAGTTTCATGAGGAATAACCCCATCAGGGAGAGGAGGCATAGAAGGCGACACCGCCCAATCCTGCATACAAACAGTGAAGATCAGCAAACATAACAGGTAAGCAACAGAAAACGCAATCGCGAAAATAAGCTACTGCGTAGCACAACTGTACCTCAGGAGGAGGATTCGAAGCATCGAAAGGAGGAACGACTGGCTCGTTCGGAAGCACATCCTTGAAGGTGTACTTCGTGGTGCGCACCCTCTTATCTACCTCACTCACGGACATGCCATCAGCAGACACGCGAGTGGCATCATCAGCACCACCCCATTGAAACATGGGATGGACCCTGGCCTGGAGAGGCTGGACGCGACGACGCAGCCAAGTCCTGACAAGGGCGCAGCCTCCCTCTTCTGCGCCTATGCGACTCTCGAGGTCGCAGACGCGTTGATATAGCACGTCTGTCTCCGTGAGTTCGGAAGGCATGATCATGTTCTTCCAAGAACGCATCTTCTTGCATGGGGTCGCGGGATCGAAAGGCGCGAGTCCAAAGTGCTCATCCTTGGCCTTCTGGTCGCGAACATAGAACCATTTGTCCCTCCATCCCTGGACGGACTTGGTAAGCTTGATGTCGAAGTAGGTGGCGGATGGGTCGACATGGATACCGCAACCACCTACGTCATAAACTAAAGAGCCAGAGGCGGACTGGCGCTTCAATTTAAACAAGCGCTTGAAAAGGCCAAAGTGCGGCTCGATTCCGAGCCAGCACTCGCAAAGAGTAATGAAACAGGTGATGTGGAGAATCGAGTTTGGGGACAGCTGATGGAGCTGGAGCCCGTAGAAACAAAGGAGACCCCTAAGAAAGGGGTGGAGAGGCAAAGAAAGGCCGCGAATGACGAATGCAAGAAACATCACTCGAAAACCAGCGGGAGGCACAGGAATGGTCTCACCGCTGGGGACGCGCGCATCGGCGACTGCCGCAGAAATAACTCCATCCTGGCGAAGAAGGCGGAGATCCGATGCCTTGATGATGGAAGGGCGCCATGCACCATTTGTCACGCGGGTTCCCGCGACCTTCTTCTTCCGCGGGCGGCGCTGGTGCCACAAAGCATGAGCCACCCTTCTTCTTCGTCGCGGCAACGGTGGCCGCGGAATCAGCGGCAACACCTCCTTTCTTCTTTCCCATTGCGCGGTGGCGATGAGAGCGCAGAAAATAACTTGGAAACGAACGGAGGTGGTCCAGCGCTGTGGAGGAGACGAGCGCAGGAAAGCAGAAGAACATCAGCAATGGCAATGGCAGCAAGGACGAAAAAGTGCAGATGAAAAATTACCACCGCAGCGCCGCTATTTAACCCCTGGAAGATGCAATCCAACGGTTGACAAAAACCCTATTAGACGCGTGGTGTGCATCGTGTTGGACACGTGGAGAAGAGGAAGCACGAACCGTCCCCCACTTCTACCATTACGCATGGAAATCGAGGAGGCGCAGTTAAAAATAAGATTACGCACGCCCAGTCAAATCAAAGTCAGAAAGTGGGACCCACCGCTCGTCACGTCCCGTCAAAATCGTTCACGCGGGCAACTGAGGTCATAAACGCCAAGATCGACGTCACCAAGGCTACGCAGTGGAAAACTTCGACTATTTTTAGTCCTTGCTAGAGTCTTCGACTCCACCAAGCACTCGGGGGCTACTCCCATAGGGAGCGCTGGTCGCGCACCCTATGATTTTTATTTTCTTATTGCAGGGATGCAGGCAATCACAATCAAACCCCACCACTCGAAACACGATCGACTATGGACATGGGTTACTCCCATAGGGAGCGTCGGAAACAATTTCGACTGAAACAAGCAAGCAGAAGACGACAGCAGTCGCAAAACGTGTTTTAGTCTCTGCCTAAGTCTTCGACTGAAACAAACAAGCAAAGGCGACAGCAGTCGCAAAATTTCTTTAGTCCCTGCCTGAGTCTTCGACTCAACCAGGCACTCGGGGTGATAGTGAATGTCAAGGTCATAATCCTTGATTAACTCTATCCATCTCCCTTGCCTCATATTCAGCTCCTTCTGAGTGAAAATATACTTCAAGCTTTTGTGATATGAGTAAATCTCACAGCGATTACCCATAAGATAATGACGCCATGTCTTCAATGCCAAAAACTACGGCTGCTAACTCAAGATCATAGGTGGGGTAATTCTGCTCATGCTGCTTCAGTTGTCGCGACAGATATGAGATCACTTTGCCTTCTTGCATCAATACACAGCATAGACCAATCTTGGATGCATCACAATACACATCAAACGACTTCTTGATATCTGGCATGATCAATATTGGGGCTGAAATCAATCTCTTCTTTAGCTCTTGGAAACTGGCTTCACATTTGTCGGTCCATTCAAACTTCTTGTCCTGCTTCAACAATTGAGTCATGGGCCTTGCGATGCTCGAAAATCCTTCAACGAACTGGCGGTAGTATCCCGCTAATCCGAGAAATGCACGGACTTGGGTTTGAGTGGTTGGGGCTTCCCATTCTTCGACATCTTTGATCTTGGCGGGATCAACAGCGACTCCTCCGGCAGACACAATATGTCCTAGGAATCCTACTTCTTTCAGCCAAAACTCACATTTGCTGAACTTGGCATACAACCGATGCTCTCTAAGGGTTTCAAGAATGATTCTCAGATGTTGCTCATGCTCTTCTTCTGACTTGGAGTAGATAAGGATATCTTTGATAAACACAACGACAAACTTATCTAGAAAATTCATAAAGATCTTATTCATGAGATTCATGAAATAAGCAGGGGCATTGATTAATCCAAGAGACATGACCGTATACTCGTATAATCCATAACGAGTAGTAAAGGCGGTCTTTGGAATATCCGTTGCACGAATCTTAAGTTGGTGATAACCAGTCCTAAGATCGATCTTAGAGAACAAATTGGCTCCAGTCAACTGATCAAATAGATCATCTATCTTTGGCAAAGGGTACTTGTTTTTGATTGTGACATCATTCAGCTTCCTGTAATCGGTGCACAAACGGTTGCCTCCATCTTTCTTGTCAACGAATAACACGGGCGATCTCCATGGCGATGCGCTTGGTTGAATCAAGACTATTGCTAACATAGCATCCAGTTGCTTCTTCAATTCCACTAACTCTGAGGGGTTCATACTATAGGGTCTCTAGGCTATGGGTCCGGTTCCGGGGATTAGTTCAATAATGAACTCAATATCCCTATCCAGGGGCATACTAGGAAATTCATCTAGGAATACGTCGGGGTATTCACAGACTACTCTGACTTGGTCAATGGTGGGTAGGGCTAGACTCTTATTGCACTTGAATTAACGGGGAAAGGTTTCAGATATATGATGTACTAATACTCTAGAGCTACTAGTCATGGTGATGGCTTTCTTGGCACAGTCAATCAATCCTTTATGCTTTGACATCCAATCCATTCCTAGTACTACTTCCAAACCTTTGGTTCCAAGTACTATTAAGTTGGCACAAAAATCTATCCCATGTATTCTGATAGGTATAGCTTTGCAAATTTTTCTAGCTTTTATAGTTGAACCGGGTATTTGAAATATCATGACATGCTTCAAGTTGGTTGGGTGAATCTTACTAGTGCATGCAAATTCTTCGGTGACAAATGAGTGCGATGCTCTAGAATCAAACAACACTCTTGCTAAAACTGAGTTGACAGAAAACATACCCAACACTACATCTGGCGCTTCTTGGGCTTCGTCGGCGTTCATGTGGAAGAGACGGCCGTTGCGGTTGTGAGGGTTCCCTGGGGCGAATATTCTTCCTGTTTGAACACGACGCTGCTGTTGAGCTGGGGCATTCACATTGGCAGTGGCGGCAATCTTCTTGGGACACTCCTTTGAGTAGTGACCCTTCACTCCACACTCGAAACAAGTGATCTGAGACTTGTCTTTCGTTGCCACGGGCACAACATTGCTTCTAGTTCTAGGTGCGGTGTTGTTGTTACTGTTGTTCTTGGGAGGTGCATAGTTGAAATTGCTGGAGTTGCCGGGGTGATTGTTGTTTCCTCTAGACTTCATATTTCCTCCGCTATGGTTGGGGTAACTTGGGCGAGACACTGGGGGTCGATTGTTCCGCAGGGCATATCCGGCAGACGGGTTGGGACGGTACTTCTGGTGGCTGCTGGATCCAGCTTGGTGCATCATCCGACGTTTGCGGTTGTCGTTTGCCTGGTTAATCTTCCCTTCCATCTGAATGGCAGAGTCGACTAGCTCTTCGAGATCCTCGAAACGGATGTTGACGAGGACAGTCTGCATCTCATCATGCAGTTCATTCAGGAATCTCTCCTTCTTCTTGGCCTCCATGTTGATCTCATCAGGTGCATACCTGGTGAGGGACAAGAATCTGTCACGGTACTCCACTACAGTCATTCTGCCTTGCTTCAACTCTCTGAATTCATCCCTCATTCTGGTTACTAGTTTACTAGACGTGGAGTGCGGCTGAACTTGATCTTGAAGGCTTCCCATGTCATCACTTAACCATGGTTCATTGTGCAGGTGCTGTTCCACCATGCTCTTGCATCTCCTGCCAAATAGTGGGTGGCAAAAAGAACTTTCTCATTGGCATCCACTCCGGCTACTTCTAAGTTGTTCTCCATTGTCTGTAACCGGTCATCAGCATCTAGTGGGTTCTCCAAAGTGCTAATGGTTGGGGGATTGGTATTCTGGAAGTTTTTCAGTTTGGATCCATGATGATCCTGATTTCCATGGTTCTGATTGTTGTGAGCCATCTGGGCGATCTACTACAGGGTTGCTAGATTTTCTTGGCACTCTGCCCTACTAGCTTCACGGTCTGCAATGAGAGTCTGCAGAATCTGCAGCATTGGGTCTTGTGATGAGCTGCTCCCTCCTTAGTTTCCACGAGTCATCTAAAGATTGAGATAGATAATGGGGTAAGAGGGGAAGTTCTAAGGTTCATGGTTTTGGTTTCAAAGCTAAAACTTTGAGTTTGACTCAGGTTTTGCAACTAACTTATTTTCATTCATTCAAGAAAAGCACACGATACAAACTCACACACACCACAACATAAGGAAAATAGATGGTTTTAAGAACCATTCTGCAAGCTACGATACAATGGGACCGATACTCCTCACTCTACGATAGTGCTCTAGTGCATCTACTCACCATCGATGAAGTCGGAGTCATCATCGTCGGTGTAGAAGTCCATAGCATCATCCTCCAGATAGTCATCATCATTGCTGAGGTAGGAGTCAATATCTCCTTGGATGTCTTCACCTTCCTCTTCTTCTTCCTTTGCTGCAAGCTGAGATTCTTGCTCCTTGATGGTCTTCTCGAGGTTGGCCACCTTCTTGCGAAGACGGTCGATGGTGTGATCCTTCTTTGCGCGTTGACGACGAAGAGACTGACGATCCTTGACGAGCAGTGAAAAATTCTGGGCCTTCTGGGCGACAAGGGCGAGGTTGTGGTTGGCGAACTCTCTAGCATTGTCCAATTCCTTCTGTCTATCCTACAGTAGGAAGTCGAGGTTCTCCACTTGACGCTTCAACACCGGCTGACTTGGCATCTCTAGCGGCATTCCCATTGAATCACGCCTTGCATAGTGAACAAAGCGGGTTCCTTGGATTAGGCTGACACTCTGGGCGCAAAGACGTGGAAAGCGTCATGCATTGCCTTGGCTAATCCATCTAGCCAGTTGTTCTCTCTCACGGAGAATTGAATCCTCTCGAACATTGGTGCTTCTATCTTGCCTCGGAGATCAGTAGTTACTAGCCATTGTAAATCTCCTCCTTGGGGTCCAGGGAGTTGAGCTCTAAGGAATTCCGGATGAGGACGCTCCAAGTACTCAAACAGTGAATCCAGATCCCTCTCGAAGATCAGTTGGCCTCTGTTGCCCAACTAGTAGAACTTACTTTATTGAGTTTCCATCTATAAGAATTTAGGATGAGAAAGTTAGTGAAGTGATCAAGTGTGTCAAAATTTTATGTAGTAATGTAAGAATTCGGAGGAACATTATTTTTTTGAAAGAAAGAATTCCCAAGGGTAAATCATCCATTACAAACCATAATAAGGTCTTACACAAATAAAGGATCTCACGATCCAGTCTTAGTACAATCAAGTAGCAGAATAAATAGCGTAGCGGTGGGGTCCATCTTCAGAGTCACAGGCAATGCTGACGATGGGAGATGATCCTAGTTGTCATAGCCATCCTGATATCCTCCTTCAGAGTAGTCCTTTGGTTATACCTTTTGATGTATACCCATCCCAAGTTTTCTTACAAGCTTTACTTGCTTTTACTTTACCAAAGTTCTTTACTTGTTTATAAATAGCATAAAGAGTATAAAACTTGACCTATCTAGTTAGACTTAGATGTCATTCTGTGGCATGAGATTGATCTTAGCATCCCACCTTAGTGAACACTCTTAACTTAGTAGTTTAGAGCTAAACCAAAACTTGATTCACTTTAGATGGGAATACTTGGTGAAAATAACTTGTGAAAATCTTGAAATGATGAGTCATTCTATTGAGATGTTTTGACATGTGTTGAGAAACACCAATGGTTTATGATGATGATGAAAATGTTGAGGCATGAGCCTTAGCCCTTTTATAAAAACTGATGGTTGGGTTCGTATGCGATACTATTCCAATTTTACCGTATAACCACAATACCTGAATTGGGTAAGGCTTAGCCGGAAGTTTATATGCATTAGTATTAGTTCCCTCGCAGGAGAGGTTTGAGCTGAGGCTACCTCTCAATGTTGTCCACCTATGAAGTGCCCAGGATGACAGATGGTCATGGCTGGGAGGCCATACTCATAGGAGAGGTGCTTATACTAGAGTGTGTAAAGGAAATGTTATGTTTGATTATCTACATACTAAGTATGATGATTCAGGGTTATCCCTGACAGATGTATCGACTCTTATGGTGAAAGTGTACCACCTCTGCAGAGTGTCAAACTATTCGAATAGCCGCGTCCGTGGTTATGGACAGTTGGAGTGGCCATACTGTTCTGTTGTCATATATTTTCAAAATGACTTATGAAATGAATTGTGACATGACTTGACCACAACAGAGTTGTGACTACGATAACTAAGTTCCCACTTAGGTGATTTCAAACTTTATTTTATCTTTCTTTGTTTCTGAACTCAGCTTAGGTTTCAAACTTAACTTTACAATTAGACTTAGAGTTAGCATTCCTACTAGAACTATCGTACTTGTTAGTGATAGTTTGTGAGTACTTAAAGGGTACTCATGGCTTTGTCCCTGGCTATTCCTGTGGCCAGACTATGGGGAGGACTAGTACCAAAATAATGTTATATAGGCATTTTTAGTCACTTTAAATCATTAATTATTAAACTTAAACTTATTAAAAGGTGATCCAACATTTAAATCACATTCCCATGCATTAGAATATGTGGTGATGACATGTGTCCATATGATCCCATATTTTAATTGCAGAATATTAAATCTTAGTTAATTTTCAATGAGTAGAAATTACTTTTCTCAAATAAAATAAATGAAACTAGTTCATTAAACCTTGTGATGTTTGTGATGATACTAGATCATCAAAGGTGTGCCTTAGTGTGCTAAGTAGACTAGTTAAGTATTGTTTGGTGATTGTGTGTTCAAAATGCCTATATATGCCTATATAGCATTATTTTGGTACTAGTCCAAAGACATTGCATGCAAACCTTAATATTATTACATATTCAGATAGGTATGGTTAAATGTGATTTTTGAGAGTTGGAATCAACTCAAAAGCTATTATGGTTGATTTTATAAAAATGTTTGAATGTCCAAAAGCTTGTGTCTTGTTATTTTATCTAGGAGAGATCTATAACTCTAAATGATTTAAATCCAACAGGCTTTGATAGATATTTTCATTATCTTTCCAACAAAATTGGAATCACTCAATTTGGATTTGTATAACTCTCTGAATTGATTTTCAAACTAAGGGACAGAATCTAGTTTAAGTCTAAAAAGAAAATTCCTAATTTGAATCACAGGGCCAGCGCGGGAAACTAATTGAGCCGGCCCAGATTCAGTCCGCGGTGCAGAGGACTGCTGACAGGGGGTCCACATGTCAGCAGTACATCTTGTAGGGGTTCCGTGCATAAAAACAATAAATTTTACTCTACGCCCCTGAACCCCTGAAGCTACCAGGACCTATCTATTAATGTCTGATAGCGGAGGGGCTTTTCGCGAACTTACCCTCGAAGACCAAAAAGCATTGTCAACGCTCAGGAGAGCATGGATGATGTAGACGAGCCGAAGCCGACCTCAAGGTCGTGATGAAGTCCTTGTGCTCCTTCTGGCTCCAACGACTTGAGTGCCTCAAATGTGACACCTCGTGGGAGTTACACACGTCCGGTGCCTGACGATGACTCCCGCTTCCCTGATCCAGCAGTAGTTGCGGAAGTAGAGCTCCCGGATCCGAATCCCGCAGCGCGATGGCGCTCTGTGGTGAAGATGTCTCTCGCTCGCGCAGTCCACACTTGGGACCACGGTCACGAGAGAGAGAGAGGAGGAGAGAGAAAATATCAATTAGAGGTCTTCCCAAAAGTGGGGAGACCTTTATTGATTATTGGGTGTATTTTCTAGGCCAATATACCCCACTTTATATAGGGGGAGGGGAGGTACTACCTCCCCTCAAGTCCCGGGGTGGGACTAAAGGAGAGGAGGGGGAGGGGAGGCCGCCGGCCAGCCCTAGTGGGCCCTGCGGGGGGAGGAGGGCAAGGCCCAGCCGACCACCCCCCCTTGGTCCTTCTCCCTCTCTCCTTTCCCTCATGGGCCTTCTCCCTCCGGAAATTGGCCCATTAAGCCTTTTGACCTCTTAATTTATTTTCTCTTTATTAAATAATTATGAATAAATGATTAAATCAATATTTAACATTCATTCACATATTATCTAATCTCCGTGGCCATGGAACACCTTCCACTTCCACTCCGGACATCCTCCGGACTTACCGAAACCCTTCCGGTTTTCTCCCTTCTTTTCTTCGGTGATTCTACCGATCCTATAAACACTCTCTAAGCATCATCAAACCCTTAAGCATGATAACCTACGGTTCGGGAACACTCCAGACATGGTCGGGACATTCCCGCACCAATGATCAACAGAGGGACCTGGATGGCCATGTGACCCCTGTGCGTTCCACGAAGATATTTCATCGTTTGAACTGGGATAGTCGTGTCTTATTCCCTTTTTCATTCGATACTTGCATTACCCGAGATTCGATCAATGACATCACCATGTCGTGTTCAATCTCGTTACTGAACAATGCTACTTAACTCGTCCTGGCAAGTGATATCGCCGTGATCTAATCACACGCTGTGCAGCTATTGGATATAACTTCTCCGAGTGGGCCCTTGAGTATCTTCCCGTCACATGGACGGGCAAATCCCGCTCTCGACATATATTTCCTCTACGGTTTCCTCCGAATACCTAAACACACCTTTATAACCACTGTTTTACTAGATGGCGTTTGATGCTATCTAAGCATTCTCGGGAGACAGTGATTGATATAGCCTCGCGGTCTAAGGAATAGTCTACGAGGATCCATTTCTAATCATCGTAACTTTGAACTTCGTGACATGATCGGGTCACGATGTTTAGGTTGGGTATTGGTTCATCATCTCATTCTCCGAATGAGATGACCTCATTTCCAACTGGCATAAATGCCACATGATCAGGAAACATGATTCTGTTGACCAATGAACCAGTGACTAGAGTTTCACTGGGAACCCCTGGTTTTTTGTATATCACATGAGTATTGATGTTTCCACTCAATACAGTTATAGCATGATATAAAACTTAATCATAAACTATATGAAATATGATAATAGTCCTTACTACTATTTGTCTCTAGGGCATATTTCCAACAGTCTCCCACTTGCACTAGAGTACAAATACACTAGCTGCATTTGTTCTCAATCATTGGCACTATACATCCAGTACCCTGAACATGCTTGCTCATGGAAGAGGTTGAGTCTTGGGTCTGTACTTTACAGTTCCAAATCCTTTGCAACTTACTAATGTCACCTTGATTGACATTAATACTCTATCATCACATGATAGCATCTGTGTGTATGCATCATCGCTATGGCAGCAGAACGAGGCCTGATTCCAGGAGCCTACAGTGACGTTAGATCAACCTCGAGGGCTTTCTCATGGGCACTGTGCCCTGGTACACATCATTCTATGTTAAAAGCGAACTAGCCCCGCCATAACATTATACAACACTTTAGATGGTACCCTTATCTATTATTATAAATGTATTCATCGAAACACCCGTGCACTCTGTGCAACTTTCGATGTTTTGTTCACCTCGCTTCCTACTTGACTTTAATTGGTATCTACAGGAGTTTCCAACATATTCCCTTATAACATAACTCTTTATGCTTTAAGATATGTTATCCTTTATGGATTTGGAAAATATATCCATAGTTCTCTACTAGACACTGCGGACAAACTTAGCTCAACATTCTGTGATTCGAACTAAATCACTTTTAAATGTTCCTTATTTAGATCACATATTATGTTAAGTTATAATCATGGTTTACTAAGATAGAACCTATGTCTCAACATAGTGGATGATGATCATCCTATTCTTTCTTTCAGCCATTGGTGTTAAACTTAATGCTATTCCTAATTTGAGTTATTAAGGACCAGTTCCTTAATTAACTTCTATTCTGAAACCCCTTTCAGAATCCCTTAAGAAATACTACATAATATCATAATACACCTATTATCAACTTCTACATCTTATAAATCATTATTTATAAGTATTTGCGCTTTCATCCTTAACTTACTTAAGAATTACTCCTATAAGCTCCCACTCAAACTATGTTGCTAACATATTTGGGTACGAGTCAGTACTCTTATTCAAACAATGTTCTTACATATTTGAATTTGAGTCTTATGTTGCTCCCACTTAAAAATATGTCAATCACATATTGTTTTAGGAAGACTTTCATAGCTCCCACTCAATTTTATGCAAATTGCATATCTCCTTAACTATTTTGAACAATTTCAAAATCCTTTGATTAAACATCAAACTTGGAGATTTATTATGAGATACTAGTACTTTACTAGTTTTAAATCCACTAGACATTTAGCACACATGAATCAAATTCATTTGAATTTGTCCAATACTTGACAAATTGTGCTTTTTTAATTTACCCCCTTTTTTTCTACTATGGCTTTGCAGTCATTTAGGAAAATTCAAGTAACTCCTTTTACTTGTGAGATTCAGCAACCAATTGCTTTCTAACTTCAAGGGAATTTTTCTCATAATTCTAGTTTACCATTATTTCCTTTGTAGTTCGTAGATATGTCATATTCCAAAAATCATGACAAATGATTCACAAATGTTTCCATACAAGATATGGATTTACATTTTGAATCCTACTTCATATAGTGAAAAACAATAGTGGAGGAAAAACACAATGATCAAAATCATTGGTTCTTTCCTTCTGTGAAGAGAATTGTTCAGGAATGTTGTCCATTGCGCTTCTCAACACTTTGATGCAGGGTTTTGAATCCTTATCATGTTTTACACTAATTTCCATTTGCTCCATAATTGAGAAATATCACTGAAGTGAGCTTTCTCAAGAATGTACCAAAATACAAGCAATACGAATTTTGCTTTCCTTTTGGTTTCAGCTATGGATTTCGTATTCAAAGTTTCCAATGAATATGCTACAAGGACTTATTCGCTATTGTTTTGGTTATATCGAATAACCCCAAAACTTTCACGAATTAATGGTTCGCTAATTCTAATTGAGTGCTAACTATTTCTAAACTAATGGTCTCTACATATACACTACAACGATTTATTCGGTGCCTTCTATTTAACCCCTTTTGATATCTAATATCACATTGAGATGCTTTGTATTTTGACGTTTCAAAACACTTTGCATTCCACAATTTCTTTTATGCCATTCTTATAAATTCGAATTTCATTACTATTGATCAAATCATAGTAATTGGATTCTCTTTTATATTTATACCCTTTGTTGATGAAACACTTTGATCAAATCAAAATAGTTTCATATTCATGTTTCCTTTGATAAACTTACTTTACACATTTAAACAATCATTTAATGATAATTACCATTGATGTTAAAATCCAATACATCGAATATGTATTTACTTTTAACTATTCATTAAACACATTGTATTCAAGTAATACACGGTGTTCAAGTTATTTTGCCGAACTTAGGCATGATTTATATGTGAAAAGAAATCGAATGACTTTCACATATTATCACATAACTTTGAATTTAAACAATGGTTTCATTCCTTAATGAAATATCATTAAGTTGGGTATTTTAAACAAGGCATTTTAATATTTTACAAATGTTCATGCATTATCAATTAGTTTCAAACAACAAGGATAATTCACATGTAATCAAACAAGATATGAACACGAATAGAAATCATTCATAAAAGCAGAACAATCGTTTGTTACAAACTCATATGAATAACCGTCTCACGAAGTGTGAGATAAACTAAAGAAGTTCAAATCTCTCTTGATTACAATAATCATCCTAAAACACAAAACTAAATGATAAATGTCGAGGGAGTGTGTCGTCGGCCGTCATCATCATGCTCGCCATCAACACGCAACGTCACCTCCTCTCTAGCAAGCACCTCTATGTAGAAGGACCTATTTTCAATAAAACGGAACAAGTATCAGATATACTTAACACTGCAATGTGTTTGCAATATTATAACATTTATAAAACTGTATATCAAATATATACCTTTGTCTTTGACGACTCCAGCGATGTTGGGTTCATCTATCACATTTCTAAAATGTGATATGAACTCAAGAAAATCCAGTGTTTCCGTGTCGCCTCTCATAACGCAGATCCTGACTTGTGCTTGGAAGCTTGGTGGAAGCGACCGCAGCACAACTCCCATCGCAAATGAGCTTGAGTACCAGTTGTCCAGGTAGTATGCCAGACTCATATACGCATCGTAGAGGCGCAATAAGTGCTCATCCAGTGAGGAGCCCTCCTCCATCTTTATGGAGAGGAAGTCCCCCATCAGCTCATACTCCCACATGCGCACTTGTTCCACGAAATGTGCTCTCAGATGTGCCATGACCATTCTGGGCTTGAGGCTCCCCACCATTGGCCATAGCCCATCCTCCATTCCGAGGCGCATGGTCACTGATATAAATGTGGCCATCACACAACGACGGCAACACAGATCCTGCTGCTCCTGGGTCTCATGAGAATAGGGTGGCTCCAAAAACATCTCGTAGGTCATGTAGTTAGCTACATCGTTCTCCCCAAGGATATCAAATAGGCGTATGACCCATGCAGAAAAGTTGGATCCATCTAACTTCAGCTTCTCTCCTTTTAACCAATCGTCGATAGGAAAGCTAATCTCGGCAGAAACCATTTTCTACATTCATAATTTCAAAAGGAATTTAGACTAAGTTTATAATTAAATGAGTTAATAATAACTCCACTCAGAAACACCTATCCCCAAAGAGGGTTCCTAGTGATAACACAACCCCTATCAGCCACATCTCCCCCGATCATCACGGCCATCAATGTGGGTTCAAGGGTGGACGCTAAACATCGGTCACATCATTCATGCGACTCGTGCTCGATCTTTCGACCATCCGCGTTCCGAGGCCACGCTTATGTGGCGTGCTAGGCTCGCCAACTCAACCTTAGTGTATTCGCTGTGCCACATGGCTTGCACCCACTGTATGCGAACGTAGATATGTCTGACACCCAATCATCACGGCCTGCCTCATACCGAAGAAATTTCTTGGTGGTGCACACTAAGGGGGAACACAATCGTTGGTTATTTTAACAGGGATCATCTTATTAGGCTACCGTCGAGTATCTAATACTAGCACACAATAAGACATACAAACAATAACATTGAATGTAAATGCTATGTCATATGGTTCTTCACGTCGTGATCTCCATCCGTCATCATCGAGTTCCGGCGCCAGGTTACGCGCCAGAGACACCAGTACCGTGTCATTCCGGCGTGGTAGTTCGTCACCTTCGTGACTATCTACTACTATGCAACAAAAGGTAATTACTTTACCTTTGCCACAACCATATCACAAAGCAATGCCCCCCTGCAAAACAAAGTTAGACGCTTCTACTTTATCTTTGCATGTTTTACGTGGCTGAATGGGCTTTCGCACAAGAACCGTTCTTACCTACGAACTTTCAGCACAACACTGATCAAGTAGTTGTCTCTACTACACCCCTTTCGGGGCCCTCCGTTGCAAATGGTATACCAACTAATGCGAGAGAGACAGACACCCCCCTAAGCCACTTTATACGGTACAAGCCGTATGTCAAGCGTGGACCAGTCTCATGAATGAACGCGTAAAGTCGGTTGGGGGCGCTTCATCAAGCATTACTGTGGTATACACAAGTACACGTGGGAGGGTAACAACTAAAAGATCAACGCCCACATCCTACATCTCGTGTGTTCTACCCGTACTAGCATTACTACTCATAGATCTAGCTCTGATACCACTATAGGGGTTCTGTGCATAAAAACAATAAATTTTACTCTACGCCCCTGAACCCCTGAAGCTGCCAGGACCTATCTATTAGTAATACAGTAACAGGAGGGGCTTTTCGCGAACTTACCCTCGAAGACCGAAAAGCGTTGTCAATGCTCAGGAGAGCGTGGTTGATGTAGACGAGCCGAAGCCGACCTCAAGGTCGTGATGAAGTCCTTGCGCTCCTTCTGGCTCCAACAACTTGAGTGCCTCAAATGTGACACCTCGTGGGAGTTACACACATCCGGTGCCTGACGATGACTCCCGCTTCCCCGATCCAGCAGCAGTTGCGGAAGTAGAGCTCCCGGATCCGAATCCCGTAGCGCGACGGCGCTCTGCAGTGAAGATGTCTCTCGCTCGCGCAGTCCAGACTTGGGACCACGATCACGAGAGAGAGAAGGGGAGAGAGAAAATATCAATTAGAGGTCTTCCCAAAAGTGGGGAGACCTTTATTGATTATTGGGTGTATTTTCTAGGCCAATATACCCCACTTTATATAGGGGGAGGGGAGGTACTACCTCCCCTCAAGTCTCGGGGTGGGACTAAAGGCGAGGAGGAGGAGGGGAGGCCGCCGGCCAGCCCTAGTGGGCCCATGAGGGGCAAGCCTGGCCACCCCCCTTGGTCCTTCTCCCTCTCTCCTTTCCCTCATGGGCCTTCTCCCTCCGGAAATTGGCCATTAAGCCTTTTGACCTTTTAATTTATTTTCTCTTTATTAAATAATTATGAATTAAATCAATATTTAACATTCATTCACATATTATCTAATCTCTGTGGCCATGGAACACCTTCCACCTCCACTCCGTACTTACCGAAACCCTTCCGATTTTCTCCCTTCTTTTCTTTGGTGATTCTACCGATCCTATAAACACTCTCTAAACATCATCAAGCCCTTAAGACTGATACCCTATGGTTCGGGAACACTCCAGACATGGTCGGGACATTCCTGCACCAATGATCAACAGAGGGACCTGGATGGCCATGTGACCCATGTGCGTTCCATGAAGATATTTTGTCGTTTGAACAGGGACAGTCATGTCTTATTCCCTTTGTCATTCGATACTTGCATTGCCCGAGATTCGATCAATGACATCACCATGTCGTGTTCAATCTTGTTACTGAACAATGCTACTTAACTCGTCCTGACAAGTGATATCCCTGTGATCTAATCACACGCTGCACAGCTATTGGATATAACTTCTCCGAGTGGGCCCTTGAGTATCTTCCCGTCACATGGACGGACAAATCCTGCTCTCAACATATATTGCCTCTACGGTTTCCTCCGAATACGTGAACACACCTTTATAACCACCGTTTTACCAGATGGCATCTGATGCTATCTAAGCATTCTCGGGAGACAATGATTGATATAGCCTCACGGTCTAAGGAATAGTCTACGAGGATCCATTTCTAATCATCATAACTTTGAACTTCGTGACATGATCGGGTCACGATGTTTAGGTTGGGTATTGGTTCATCATCTCATTCTCCGAATGAGATGACCTCATTTCTAGCTGGCATAAATGCCACATGATCAGGAAACATGATCATCTGTTGACCAATGAACCAGTGACTAGAGTTTCACTGGGAACCCCTAGTTGTTTGTATATCACACGTGTATTGATGTTTCCACTCAATACAGTTATAGCATGATATAAAACTTAATCATAAACTATATGAAATATGATAATAGTCCTTACTACTATTTGTCTCTAGGGCATATTTACAACACATCTCACGCGAAGCGGTACGGGGAGATATGTACCATAGGATTAGAATGCAGATCTACGGCTAGGGCTTATCGTCGATGACGGACTCGTCGCCCGCGAGGCTGAACCCTAGCGGCTCGGTGGGGGTGCAGTGGGGACGTATCGCGGCTCCAGCTAGTGCGGCGAGGCGGGCAAACAAATGAGACGACGACGACGGACTCAGGCAAAGTCGCGGCAGAGGCTGAGGTGGACGAAATCAACGGAAGTGTCTCCTCCTCTATTGCGGTTGTCTCTGGCTCAATTCTGGCGACTGGCTGCTCGAGCTGCTCCGACGAGAGGTGGGGAAGGACTGGTGGTGAGAGGGGAGTTGAATGGTGTGGCAATTGAGCCTGGGGAAGGCCTCATTATATAGGCTCGACGAGGGGACCGAGGGGGCGACGATACAGGGTGCTATCGGCATGGGCGATGTAGGCGGACGGTGGCTTGCCTCCTGTCGGTCCTCTACAGCTTTATGGCGATGCTAGGGGTGGTGGCTAGTGGTCGGGAGCGTCGTGCGCTCTGGGGACAGAGGTGGTGCTCGACGTGGTTCTCGACGAGTGTGGGTTGTGCGGTGGGTTACGGCCGTGTCTGCCGGGGTGAGGTGGTCAAGGCAGAGCGGCACATGCGGTCTGGTGTCGAGGCGCGGCATGTGGCATGCTGTCAGTGATGGCGGCGCAGAGAGGAAAGGGCAGGGCTTGTCCTCGGTGGTCTAGGGCGTGGTAGTGGTCGTGGGGTGGACCGTGGATGGCGGTGAGGTGGCGCCTTGCTTCCTAGAGCGATGGAGAGGGGCTGGGAGTTGATACGTCCATTTTGCATCACTATTCTATGTCTTAATTCACTATTATTCATTGATATATTTCATATTGAGAGGTGATACTTATGTTATTTCATCTATTTTTTGCATGGTTGAAGACTTTTGGAGCATGGACCGCTGCAGTCAGGATTCTGATGGAAAGGGTGTTATTTTGAGGCAAAATTCCTGAAGATCAGAAAATCTGGGAAAATATACGATAAATCCTATATTTCTAGAAGGCCAAGGATGCCAGAAGATGGAGTGGAGATGGGCCATAGGGGGCCCACACCACCCCATGGCGTGGGTAGGCCTAGACCGCGCCAGGAGGTGGTGTGGCCACCCTGGCCCACTCCAGCCTCTCCCCTCTGGCGTATATCATCCTCCCGAAACCCTAAGACTCAGGGAGTGACCACATAAAGATTGCGCCGCCTCTGCGGGGCAGAAAACACCGAGAGAGAAAGATCTCTCTGGCAGACAGATTTCTATCGGGGGAATTCCTTCCCAGAGAGGGAGATCGTCGCCATCAACACCACCATCAAGCTGGACTTCATCGGGATCATCATCATCACCACCATCATCACCATCAGCACCCTCATCACCATCTCCATCTTGCTGTAACAATTGAGTTGAATCTTGCATTAGTTCATAGGGGAAACTTTCCCGGTGTTGATTACTCTTTATAGTTGATGCTATTGAGTGAACCGTTGAATTATTGTTTATGTTCAGATTGTTATACATCATTATTCCATCTCTGATCATGATCCATATGATGTCTTGTGAGTAGTTCGTTTTGTTCTTGAGGACATGGGAGAAGTCTTGTTAGTAGTGGAGTTGTGTTGAGAAAGATTCAATAGATTGTTATTTAAGTTATGGTGTACTTCTTCTAGTTGTGTCATGTGAACGTCGACTACATGACACTTCACCTATATGGGCCTAGGGGAATGCATTGTGTATTTGGCAACTAATCGTAGGGGTTGCCGGAGTGACAGAAACCTGAACCCCCGTTAGGAAACCATTGCACAAGGGACATAAGGGTCTTAGAGTTTAAAGTTGTGGTTAGGTTTCTACCTTAATTACTTTCTTGTACTTACGGATGTTTGCAAGGGGTATAATCACAAGTATGTATTAGTCTTGGATGGGGCGGTACATTAGCACAGGTTCACCCACACAACACTTAGCAAGCTAAAGAAGATTAATCGACTATATGAAGCGAAAGCACTTGACAGTCTTCCCATGTGTCCTCGAGAATGTTTGGTCATCTATAGAAATACAACCGGCTTGTCCTTTCCTACATAAAGGATTGGGCCACTTGCTGCATTTATTCCTATTGTCTTTTATTTTCTCGTACTTTGTTTACTTGCTTTATCAAAAACCCCTAAAAATCTGTTTGCTAAGTATTTGCAAAGAATTCCTTATCCATACCACTAGCCAGCACCTTCTGCTCCTCGTTGGGTTCGACACTCTTACTTATCAAAAATACTGCGATACACCCCCTATACTTGTGGGTCATCAAGACTATTTTCTGGCGCCGTTGCCGGGGAGTGAAGCGCTATTGGAGAGTGGAACTGGTAAAGGAAACTTCTACTGTGAGTATTGTTTACTTCTGCTAGTTGCTTTATTTTTTTTATGGATAATTCGCTGAGTTTCTTATTTGGTAATGCTACTACCACTGCTAAGGTAGTAGATAAGTCACAACCTGCTGAGAAAGGTGTTTTCAAAATACCTACAAGAATTATTGATCGTGTTATGGATAACTACTATGTTGGGGATGGAACTGTCCATCCCGGTGATCATCTACTCTTTATACACGAATTATGCGGGTTGTTCAAGTGTGCAGGTATTACTACAGATCAAGTTAAGAAGAAGTTATTCTTATTATCGCTGAAAGGAAGAGCTGAGGAATGGTATAAGCTGCTGAAGAATGGTCAAGCTCTGGAATGGGAGGAAATAGTGCCTCTCTTTTATTCAAAGTTTTATCCTCCTAGTGAGATTCATAAAGATCGGAATCAAATATACAACTTTTGGCCTCTTGATGGAGAGAGTACAGCTCAAGCTTGGGGGAGATTGAAGTTACTAATGCTCAAATGTCCCATTCATGAGCTCCCCAACAATATTATTATCAATAACTTTTATGCAAGGCTCCCTCTACATGACAAAGATTTATTGGATGCTTCTTGTGCTAGATCATTCACTCGCATAGAAGAAGAAGCTAAATGGGATCTTCTAGACTGTATTCAAGATAATGCTGAAGCTTGGGAGAATGACAAAGGTAGAAAGTCAGGTATAAATTATGATTATGAATGCATTGAATCTTTTATGGGAACTGATGACTTTCAAAATATTAAAAATGCTTATGGTCTAGACTCTCAAGCTATTGCTTCTTATTTTAAGGCTTTTGCTTCCTACATTGAAGTGCCTAAAAAGAAGTGGAATAAGTATCATGAACCTTATAAAGATACTGCTAAGAGTGTTCCTTCAAGAAGTACTGAAGTTTATACTGCTAATCATGTTTTACCTGAACCTTATATTGAGAAAATGCCTTTTCCAGTTAAGGTAAAGGAACATTCTATGATAGCTAGTATGGTTAATGAAAGTACTAGTAAAGCTATTGAACCTGATAAACAAATGGTTGATGAACCTATAGTAGCAAATGTGAAAGACTTTGTCACTAAGTATGAAAAAGAGGGACACACTATCCTTTGTAAGGATACCTCTAATATTGTTTCACAAAGTAGTGTTATGAGAGCTAATATTCCCGTGTTTTCTGTTAGAATAAGTGATGATTGCTATGATGGTCCTTGTGATAGCTATATTGTTAAGTTTATGCATGATACTGAAAGTTACTATGAGAGAGGGAAAAGTGTTCTTATGTATCTCAATAATATCAAGTTTCCTCGTTTTACGCTGAAAGTTTTTATATTGCGCTTCTTTTGCCTTCTTATGCAAGTTGCCTTTGGTTTCAATAACTTGTTTGTTTACAAAATCCCCTTGCATAGGAAGTGGGTTAGACTTAAATGTGTGTGTTTTTGCTTCTTAATGCTCTCTTTCACTTCAATTCATATCCCTATGAGAGCTTTTTCAAAATTATCATGCCCATGTTAATGGCTATAAAGAAAGAGCTTTATGGGAGACAAACCAATTTGTTTTGGCTTTTAGTTTGTTTTTGTTTATTTGAGTCTTGGAAGTTATTACTTCAGTAATAACCGCTCCTTATCCGTTTTATTTGGTTTTTGTGTCAAGATCAACCTCTAATGAGAGAGAAGTAAGATTTGGGGAAGATGCTATCCCGAAACAGATTTTTGTGCTTCACCGTAAACATCATGAGAGATCTCTGTATGTCGGATTGAGCTGTAATTTTTTGTGCTTCTGCCCCAGGTTGTTATTTAACTTTTGTTAGTTTTGCACTTTTTGATTTGAGCAACAGAAGATTTTAGAAAAAATTGATCTTTACCTGCTGGTCTGTTTTGACAGATTTTGCCACTCTTGCATTTGCTTCTTTATTCGATTTCGTTTTTGAATTCTTTTTGGGTTTTCGGAAGGAGTTGCTACAGTAGCTTTTGTTTTGATGGTTTTCAGTTGAAGTTGGACCCAAAAGGTTTTATCACTTCACTTATACTAATGTTGCTAATGAGAACTGTGTGGAGTTTTGTGTGAAAGAAATTTCCAGGAAGTGGAGATAATGGTGTAATAAGGAAGAGAAGGGTTTTATGACTCAAGTAATAAGTGTATGAAGATAAAGATATTGATGTTATTCAAGTGATGACTCCGAAAGGATCCATTAAATACCAAATTCAGAGACCTGCAGAGTCCGTGTTCAAATAGGTAACGGTTCTGGTAAGAAAAGTTCCGCGAAAATACAATCCAACTATATTTTTGCAGTTTTCAGTCAATAAGGAAAGTTTCGAAGCGAAGAAGGGACGGAAACGGAGCCAGGGTGGCTCACACCACCCCATGGCGCGGGCCTACCCCTGGCCGTGCCACTAGGTGGTGAGTCCACCCCGGACTCCGCCTCCGACTCATTTTCTCCTAGTACCTTCCTTTTGATATGAAACTTCATAATATATAACCCCCCGGATCCCCCGATGTCCGTATATCGTGTTTTCGTTGTGTTTTTGTTTCGATCTGTTTCTGTTAGGACATACTCTTTGAAAGCTTAGAAGCATAATGGAGTCCGCCAAGGATAAAGGGAAGGAGCCTATGGAGGAGGATCTTCAAGACCCCAAGCAGAGGCTGGTACCTTTAGTCTCTTTCCCTGCATATATGGAAGCCCTACGAGTCACTGAGGAGTTCTGCGATAAGTACCGGGACTTGAAGAGGAAGGTGGACATGCTTCAATGGGAGAATAATAGGCTTCACAAGATGCTGGAAGATTTCCTCACGTCAACAAAGAGCATAATACCACCACCACGAAGGAGTAATTCGTCATCAGGTTTGGCATCCCCTTGGTTTGTTCCAAGCTTGGGGGAGTGCCGCGGTATCATATCACTATCTTCTATCTTTTTACCTTATTAGTAGAGTCATACCATGAATAAAGGAGTTATTTTGTAGTATGGTTTGCATTATGGAAGTGTCCCCTCTCTCGTTAGATATGTATCCCTTGGTGTGAGTTTCCGTTATGGAATATTAATGAGAAGTTCTATCATTCACTCTTTTGCTTAGCTTATGTTAGTTTTCAATTTGTGGTTATATGATTGATCTTGTTGTTAGTATTGGTAGCACTTTCGGATCATTGAGTTAATTTAGTTGGTTTTGGCAAACCTGGCTCGGTTAGTAGCAACACCTTTTTGAGAGTTGAAAATAAAAAGATAGAAGTACTCTAAAGAAAAATAATTTCATCGTCTTTCTTTCTTGATTTGCTCATAAGTTTAGTATTCTCTAGTTTAGATCTTTTGTGCTTCCAAGGAAGATTGCATGTTTGTCTTTATCATTTGTATGTTTGTTTGTTTCCTTCAACTCTTATACTTGCTACCCAGTCTTGCTAGCCAAAAACCTGTACTGAGAGGATTTCTTCTCGTGCATCCACCTCCTTTAAACCAAAACCTTTGCCATTTGTGTCCACCATACCTACCTAGTAGCATTATTGCTATTCCAAGTAAATTCTTGTTTTATCTACCTCCCAAATTAAACTTGTTATGTGAAAATTAGTGATTAAAGCTCTCACGAACTTGATGGCACACTTTACTTTCTTGCATTTAATAAACTTGAACCATTGGGTCCTTCTTTGTTATGATATGCTTGCGCTTTATGAGTTAAAGTTAGCCGAACCATGTATCATGGGGACCGCTTTCAACACTTCATTGGTACTTGTACCTAGTTGATATCATGTTCTTTTGCTTATGGATCCCGGCGGTGTGAAATAAAAGTGGAACTTGTAAGATCATGGAGTTTATATGTGTGTTAGACAAACGCCTGGGCCGCTAGCCTAAGCCATGCCTAATCATGGTGGAAACTTGCAGCATAACTATAGTGAGAATTCTATGAAGCATCCTCAATAAAAACCTATGCAAATAGCAAATAAAAAGATCGCTGAGATGCTCCCTGTTTGCTTGCCTTGTCATTTTGATTATGGGATAGCTCCTGTGTCATGTGCAAGGGGTACCCCGTTAGCGGTTCTCAATGATACGCATGTATTTACAATGACAAGAGCTTGCTCGTTACTGAAGTTGAGTAGCATGAGGATCGGTACTCATAAGTAAGGGGCATGAGATTTCAACTTATAACTTGTCAAGCATATCCTCTTAGTTGTGTCACTTTAACCTTAATCACCTAAAGATGCCTATGATAGGGGCAATGAGAGCTGAAAGCTAGTAAGTATCATAATTTTTGGGAGATCTTTATGAGACTTGCAATCCCTGCTTCCCTCTGCAAAGGGCCCTTTCTTTTATTTTGTAGTTGAGTCAGTAAACCTATTCCCTTCTATCTCAGCAAGTATCTTGAGTTGATGTGTTTCATTCATTCATATGATGATTTATTCAATCATGTTTCTTATGTTCCTTGCTTTGCACATTGCTCTTATCCAGATGTTTAGTACTTTGAAAGCTTTCATTGAAAAACCAGCTATTTGTGAACTCCAGCAAATTATCAACTATTCTTCGACCAAGAGCTAAGTTTGCCATTACCAATTATGATTCACTTTTTGTATCTTTATTGTGTTTCCTTTACTTATTACAAGTTGAGTTATATAATAGTGAGTTGTCTTCTATTATGATCTATGTATTTGATGAATGTGATGCTTCTTGTCCGTATTCTTTTATCGACTCTTCACTCCATAAACCTGAGGTCATGTTTATTGAGCTCGGTTTAAACAGGGACAAGCGAAGTCTAAGCTTGGGGGAGTTGATACGTCCATTTTGCATCACTATTTTATGTCTTAATTCACTATTATTCGTTAATATATTTCATATTGAGAGGTGATACTTATGTTATTTCATCTATTTTTGCATGGTTGATGACTTTTGGAGCATGGACCGCTGCGATGATTCGATGGAAAAGGTGTTGTTTGGAGGCAAAATTACAAGATCAGAAAATCCGGGAAAATATACGGAAATCCCTATTTTTCCAGAAGACTAAGGATGCCAGAAGATGGAGTGGAGATGGGCCACAGGGGGCCCACACCACCCCATGGCGCAGGCAGGCCTAGGCCGCGCCAGGAGGTGGTGTGGCCACCCTGGCCTACTCCAGCCTCTCCCCTCTGGCATATATCATCCTCCCGAAACCCTAAGACTCGGGGGGCGACCACAGAAAGATTCCGCCGCCTCTGCGGGGCGGAAAACACCGAGAGAGAAAGATCTCTCGGGTAGACAGATTTCTGCCGGGGGAATTCCTTCCCGGAGAGGGGAGATCGTCGCCATCAACACCACCATCAAGCTGTACTTCATCGGGATCATCATCATACCACCATCATCACCATCACCACCCTCATCACCATCTCCATATTGCTGTAACAATTGAGTTGAATCTTGCATTAGTTCATAGGGGAAACTTTCCCGGTGTTGATTACTCTTTGTAGTTGATGCTATTGAGTGAAACGTTGAATTATTGTTTATGTTCAGATTGTTATACATCATTATTCCATCTCTGATCATGATCCATATGATGTCTTGTGAGTAGTTTGTTTTGTTCTTGAGGACATGGGAGAAGTCTTGTTGTTAGTAGTGGAGTTGTGTTGAGAAAGATTTAATAGATTGTTATTTAAGTTGTGGTGTACTTCTTCTAGTGGTGTCATGTGAACATTGACTACATGACACTTCACCTATATGGGCCTAGGGGAATGCATTGTGTATTTGGCTACTAATCGTAGGGGTTGCCGGAGTGACAGAAACCTGAACCCCTGTTAGGAAACCATTGCACAAGGGACGTAAGGGTCTTAGAGTTTAAAGTTGTGGTTAGGTTTCTACCTTAATTACTTTCTTATACTTACGGATGTTTGCAAGGGGTATAATCACAAGTATGTATTAGTCTTGGATGGGGTGGTACATTAGCACATGTTCTCCCACACAACACTTAGCAAGCTAAAGAAGATTAATCGACTATATGAAGCGAAAGCACTTGACAGTCTTCCCATGTGTCCTCGAGAACGTTTGGTCATCTATAGAAATACAACCGGCTTGTCCTTTGCTGCATAAAGGATTGGGCCACTTGCTGCATTTATTCCTACTGTCTTTTATTTGCTCGTACTTTGTTTACTTGCTTTATCGAAAACCCCTAAAAATCCGTTTGCTAAGTATTTGCAGAGAATTCCTGATCCATACCACTAGCCAGCACCATCTGCTCCTCGTTGGGTTCGACACTCTTACCTATCGAAAATACTTTGTGTCGTGGAAATGGCCACGGCAGTCGCTGCCATAGGCAGCGATTGAGTGTTTCGTGAGGAAGAGTTGGCGGCCATCTGCGGTGCGAGATGGCGGCGGATGCACATGGGTTTACCCAGGTTCGCCCCCCCCCCGGAGGGTAAAGACCTACTCCTGCTAGATTTAGATTATGAGAGAGCGAGTTACAAGGGTGACGAGCTCGGCGGCTAGGCAGCGAGTCGCTTGAGGGGGTGTATGATGGAACGTGAGTCTGTAAGATACCCTAGGGAGGTTTATATATGAAGCACCTCGCTAGGGTTTACAAGCTGCCTCCAAACAAGATATGGATCCGGAGACCTTTGACCTAACTCGACTTGGCTTCACACGCTCGGGCTTCCAAATTTGGGCCTTTCCTTTCTTCATGGTCCGGTCATTGTCTTCAGATACTTTTCAGCCCTTCGGTCCAATCAGAATGTTCTGCTGAGCATACCCCCTTTGGTATATCCCCATCAGTAGTCCCTGAGGCCGTCGTTGACGTAGGCGTGGGTGTCCTTTTGGTGTTCGAAGTAGGCGAACCCAATTTGGGCGTCTAGTCGAGTCGGCGACGGACTTTATTTAAACCGAGGAGAATTTCTCCATAGCCCCATTCGTCACTTCAACGAACATCATTGCTGCCCAGTCGTCATTTCGGTGAGAAGAAAGACTGGCGAGTGGCGAGTAGACCACAGGAGTTGGACCGTCAACTTTAGTCAAACTATCCATTGGAATTTCCAATGGTAACTACGGCGCAATTACCGTGGGTAACGGCTATCCCAATTTTGGCGGGTGACGTTTCCCATATAAGGGGAGTGATGGATCAGCTTCGCGATCCTGCTTTGCACTCTTCATCCTTCCCCATTTGCTATTTCTTTCTGCTTCCTCCCGACTTACTCTCCCCGCGTCACGCGATCCCACTTCTCACTCGATGGCGCCTCCCAAAGGCTCATGGGGGAAATCCAAGTGCACCACGGCCCATCTCAGGTCCTTTGAGGACACCGGGGTGCTCCGCAAAGGAAATTGGCGGGTTCCCCCCCTCCTCCGAGACCGAACCGAAACCGCGGCCCGGCGTGTTCATCTGCTTCACCAGCCATCTCGAGAAGGGCTTAGGGTTCCCTACTTCGCTCTTCTTCCGCCGCTTCTACGTGTACTACGCGATCAAGCCCTCAAATCTTGGTCCACACAGCATCGAGCAGCTGGTGATCTTCGTTGCCTTCTGCGAGTGCTACCACGGCTGTAGGCCATATTTCCCACTGTGGCTGGAGCTCTTCCACGGTCGCCTCGGGCGCGAGGCGTCCAGCGGCTTGATGCTGGCCGCAGGCAGGGTCACCTTCCAGTTGAAGCCAAAGGCCAACTTTGTCAAGCTCCTCCTGCCGAAAAAGGCCACCAGCGAGTGGAAAAAGCTGGTTCTACGTCAAGGAAGCTACTCCCCCCGGCGAGGTCTCCCTTCCTGAATTCGTCGCCGAGAGGAGCGAGCCCTGCCGATTGGCGCCGAAGAAGCTCCCTAAAGATCAGCGGATGGCCGTCGCAGAAATGATGGATCAGATCCAGAAGCTGAAGTACCAAGGGTTGATTCCGATCAACCTCTACAATTGCTAGCTCGGGCGGCGCCTGGTTCCGCTGGCGGCTCGTCCACACTGGATGTACGAGTACAGCGGGAAGCACGATCCATCTCGGACCAGCAAGGATTCATGGCAGGACGAAGATTACAAGGCCGCCCTGAAGAAGATCACCGATGCGGAGTTCACGGGCGCGGTGGTCGGGGTCGTCCCGTATACTCCCGTGAAGAACGAAGCCCCCACAGTAAGTTTTCTTTCCAATCGCTGCGTCCGTATCTCAATTTCAGTCTTTTCGCTTGGCGTGTTTTGACTCGCAATGGTTCTCGGCTTTTTCAGGTATTGGATGGTTGGCTCCCTCCACTTGATGAAGAAGTTCCCCAGGAACTGGAGGACGATACCGAGGGGGATCCTTCCGATAGCGACAGGGAAGAAGAAGAGGTTCCTCTCCCAGCGCCTGTGGCCCGCAAGACCCGAATGCAGAAACAGCAAGAGGTCGAAGCGAGCCGCAGCCTAGACGAGCTCGAAGAAGGAGACAAGGTCGCCCAGGAGCATACGTCCCGGTGCACCGCTACACCTTCGAAGCCCCCACGCCGGCCCAAGTCGGCGGCAAAAAGGCCTGCGTCACCAGTCAGGTCGTCAGTGGTGTTCGGGTCGGAAGACGACTCCGATGACGAAGGATCTCCCGAAGTCTCGCACAAGGTCCCAAGGGCCGCAATCCCGACGAAGAGGTTGGAGGGCGAGGACACGGAGGTGGTGGTAGAGGTACCCCTGGCGACGATCACGCCGTCGACCTCGAGGGTCCCAAGCCAAGAAGCGACCGAAGCGGCACCGCCCAAGTCGCCACAACCGTCGAAGGCAGCGGCGTCGGAGCCGGAGATCCCGGCGACTGCGGCTTCATCGTCAAGGAAGCCCTCGGTTTCGTGGGCTTTGGATGTCTTCGAGCGGGGGCTCAGCCGCAAGCTGGGCCCCGAGTTGGACAAGCCTGCCCATATCAGTACCGGGCTTCGTGTTCTTCCAGTCGCCAAGTAAGTTGTGCTTCCTTGTTCCAATTCGCTTTGCTTCTTTCGTGTCGTGGTTGTGCTGATTGGAAGGGCTCGTGCAGGTCGGGGGCTAAGAAGATTGGTCGCCCTTCGGTTGCCAAGATTCCACCAGCCACTGGCGTGGAAGAGGGCGATCTGCCCAAGAAGAGGAAGGCCTCTGAGGATGTCGCGTCTGCTGAAGTCGCGAAGAAGCAGAAGGGGGCGCTGACGGCGCCGCGACCAGGGGAAGCGCCACAGAACCGGCTATTGTGCCGCTTGTCGAAGAGGGGGTGGCAACGCGATCAGAGCCAGTACCAGCTGCGTCCGTGCCGGAGGTGCCGGTCCCGGCGGCCAGTGCCCCTACCAGGACGTCGGCGACATTCCCTCGCTTTATGGCGAAGGGGTTTCTAGGCGTTGCGGATGCGCAGTCTCCGCAGTTCCCGGAAATCGTGGACGTAGAAATTGGGGCCTGCCGCGGGCGCACCTCCTTCATGCTCCCGTCGACTGACGCTGCTAAACTTCACAAGATGCTCGGCACTGCTATTCAGGTATGTCCGGTCCCTGAATTCCTAGTCGCTGAATTTCAGCGGCTGGGAATTGTTTTTATTTTCCTATCTTCTCCAGTCCCTGAGTTCCTAGTCACTGAATTTCAGCGGTTGGGAACTGGTTTTTGTTTTTCTTCCTTCTCTAGTCCCCGAGTTCCTAGTCGCTGAATTTCAGCAGCTGGGAACTGGTTTTTGTTTTTCTTCCTTCTCTAGTCCCCGAGTTCCTAGTTGCTGAATTTCAGCGGCTGGGAACTGGTTTTTGTTTTTCTTCCTTCTCCAGTCCCCGAGTTCCTGGTCGCTGAATTTCAGCGGCTGGGAACTGGTTTTTCTTTTCCTCCCAATGCTTAGCTGGGCTCGTTGTTTTTCAGGGGTTACAGCGGGAGTCGACTGATCGGCAGGCTGCACGAGAGCGCCTGGAGCGTGACTTGCGCGAGGCACAAGAGGTGAACCAGCGGCTTCAGGAGAGGATCGGGTAGTGTTTGGTGTTGTTCTTCTTTGCTTGTTATGAGCTGATTTTGTGCAATACTCTAACATCTCCACTTGCAGATGGTTTCCCGGCTGAGATCTCCAAGGCCCGTGAGAGGTATGTCCCACTCGCCGAACTGGACGCGGCGAATGGGCGAGTGGCCTCCCTGGTCAAGGAGTTGGAGGGTGCTAAGGCGGCCTCAATTTCTTCGGAGGAACGGGCAAAGGCTGCCGTTGCCGCCGCTAAAGAGGAACGCAAGGCCACGGACTCCATCATCGTGGGGCTGCATAACAAGCAAGCTGCTTTGGAGAAGCACGTCAAGGAGAATTGCCGCAAGCTTCTTGGTGAGTTTCTGTCATTTTCCTTATCCTTTTGTCGGGTCTCCGCTTTGGGGGTTTCATTGTTTCACTGACATCTGACTTTCCAGCTGTGGTAGGCCAAAGCGACCCGGTGGTGCAGACTTATACCGCCTCGCAGTGCGTTACTGACGTGGTGAATGTAGCCACGGCCTCGGCGTTGTGTGTCCAGGCGGCTCTTCAGGGCATGTCTCCCACCGAAGTCATCCCTGGGGGGCTCACGGAGGTGTGGCGCTATCTAGAGGAGGTGCCCGCGGTTGTGGAGTGGATGACGCGCTCCGCATTCAGACGCCGGGCCGCCACAGCGTTGAGCTTGGGTCTCGCGCATTTCCCGGACGACTTCGATCTGGACGACGTCACGAGTGGCTATCCTTTGGCGACCGGCACGGTGGAGATGTCAGAGGTGCTGAAGCTGACTGTGAAGGCCACTCCTTATGCCGATCGTGTCTTGGCGATGGGGGATCTTCTGCCGTACCAGGAGATGGTGTTGGCGCCTGGCGACCCCGAGCCGGAGCATCGCGACATGAAGTCAGAGCAGCCCTTCTGGTCGTCATTGGCGGAGTCGCTGACCACGTACCCGGTGAACCCGTGGCGGCCGTTTTTGCGTGTCAAGGGTGGTGGCGCTTCTTCTTCATCAAGGCCTGTGGAGTAAGCAAATGTAATATTTGTAATAGATGCCAAGTGGCGAACGTCGTATGATGTTTTTGTAATTCATGTCGCGGGGACTTGGTCGACTCGTGTTATGATTAAGGAAAATGTTTTGTTCAACAATTTGAGCGAGTCCCCGAGCACGTCCGCCCTTTAATGGGGTATAACTCGATTGTGTATTTCTATGTGTTTGATTTGTTTTCGCATTTGTTTTTATCCCTCGCGTCTCATGAGCGGCGAGTCCCCGAGCGCGAGTAGGGTTCGCTTGTGAGCGAGTCCCCGAGCATTATGCTCGACCATATTGGTCGTGATCCTTTTGCAGGTTGTGAATGCGTTGTTTGTAATGCGCCTCCTCCCCTGGCCCGGAGAGCCAGTCGCTTGGTGAGCCCTGGCAGCTCTCTTACTAGGTGTGTTCCCGAGCCACGTGGGGTTCCCGTTTTGTGGAGTCCCCGTGCGTGGTACTTAACCGTTCGAGTCGCTTTGCTCGAGGGTGGGAGGGACAGGTCACTGTGGTAAGCGTGTATCGGATGTCTTGGCCCGGTGGGCCAGTCGGGCTAGACGACTCCAATGGTGGCTCCGGCTTGGCGTTTTTCATGGATGACACAAGGCCCGAATACTTCTGGTGCCCTTGTGCCGCACTACTTTGCCGTGCCGGTCGCTCGACCAGAGGTTGACTTCCATGAATGGCATATTGCTTGCATGTACGAGTGCGAGTGGCACAAGAATATGGCGAGTGGGCGGAATTTGTGCGATCCGAATGAATTTCATTTGTATATTCCGACAGATTACATTGTGTGGTTCTAAGTGTAGAACTTTCTGAGGAGGTTTACATTCCATGGCCTCCCGACCTCCAACTGGCCATCACCCCGTATGTAGATGAGGTAGTAGGCGTCGTTACCAAGGACTCGGCCTATGGCGAATGGCCCCTTCCATGGGGGGAGAACTTGTGCATGCCGTTCTTGTCCTGGGCCAATCGTAGGACCAGGTCGCCTTCCTGGAAGGTGCGAGTTCGCACTCGGCGGCTGTGATAACGGCGAAGTCCTTGCTGGTATATGGCGGTGCGGGAGCGAGCCAGGTCGCGTGCTTCGTCAAGTTGATCGACGCTGTCTTGGCGGGCGGTCTCGTTGGCCGCCTCGACGTAGTTGGTGACTCGAGGGGAGTCGTGCTCCAGGTCTGTTAGCATTACGGCTTCAGAGCCATACACCATGAAGAAAGGCGTGAACCTGGTTGATCGGTTGACGGAGGTGCGGATCCCCCATATCACAGAAGGGAGCTCGTCGACCCAACATCCTGGGGTGCGCTCGAGGGGCACCTGCAGTCGTGGCTTGAGACCGTGGAGGACGCTCTGGTTGGCGCGCTCTGCTTGGCCATTTGACTCCGGGTGAGCGACTGATGCGAGGTCGAGTCGTATGCCGTGCTCCTCACAGAATTCCGCCATGGCCTCCCTGGCGAAGTTAGTGCCGTTGTCTGTGATGATGCTGTGTGGGTAGCCGTACCGGTAGATGAGTTCGCGGAGGAACTTGGTAGCCATCTTGCCGTCGCACTTCTTGATTGGCTTGGCCTCCACCCATTTGGTGAACTTGTCGACTGCGACCAGGAGGTGAGTGAAGCCAGATGGGGCCTTCTTGAACGGTCCGACCATGTCCATGCCCCATACGGCGAATGGCCACGTGATGGGGATTGTCTTGAGTGCCGAACCAGGAAGGTGTGTCTGGTTGGCGTACTTCTGGCATCCGACGCATCTTTGGATGACGTCAGTGGCATCGGCGTGTGCGGTGAGCCAGTAGAAACCGTGCCGCATGGCCTTGGCGACTAGCGACTTGGCGCCGGCGTGATGACCGCAGTCGCCGGCGTGAATGTCTTGGAGGATCTTGCGGCCTTCTTCTGGCTGTACGTAGTGCTGGAACACGCCGGTCATGCTGCGCTTGTGGAGCTCGCCGTTGATGATGACGAAGGATTTGCAACGGCGCGCGATCATTCGCGCCTCTGTCTCATTTCTCGGTAGGAGTTTGTGTTCCAGGAAGGCGACGTATGGCGATGTCCAGTCGCTAGGTTCCACAACCATGGCGACTAAGGCCGGTTCTGGTTGTAGTGGGATCCCGACGTCGATCTCCTTCGGTAGGCTGACGGAGGGTTTGTACATGATGTCAAGGAAGACGCCTACTGGCGGCGCCTGTCGAGCCGATCCAATGCGGGAGAGGGCGTCTGCCTCCTCGTTTTTGCGCCTGTCGATCCACTCGACGGAATAGCCATCAAAGTGTCCTCCCAACTGGTCGACGGCTTGGCGGTATGCTATCATTGTTGGGGAAACAGCGTCGCGTGTCCCGGCCACTTGGCCGGCGACTAGGTCGGAGTCGCTGTAGCATCGTAGGCGATTGATGTTCATCTCCTTGGCGGCTCTCATGCCGTGGAGGAGGGCTTCGTATTCCGCCATGTTATTGGTGCAGGGTATGAAGTTAAGGTGGAGCACGTAGTGGAGCTTGTCTCCTTTGGGGGAGGTCAGTATGACCCCAGCCCCCGAGCCATCGGCGTTCTTGGAGCCGTCGAAGTGGAGCGACCAGTAGTGGAGGTATGGGAGCTTCTCTGGCTGCTGTGCTTCTTCCCAGTCGGCGAGAAAATCAGCCAGGGCTTGCGACTTGATCGCTTTTCGGGGCTCCTACTTGATGTTGTGGACGCCGATCTCGACGGCCCACTTGGCGACTCGCCCAGTCGCATCGCGATTGCGTATGATGTCTTGCAGGGGCGCGGAGGATACCACCGTGATTGGGTGCTCCTAGAAGTAGTGCGGGAGTCACCGCTGTGCTCGGAATACCGCGTACACCAGTTTTTGGTATTGTGGGTAGCGTTGTCGTGAGTCTGTTAAGACTTCGCTGATGTAGTATACTGGGCGCTGTATGGGGCGCTCCTTTCCCTCTTCCGGTCGTTCGACGACCATCACGGCGCTGACGACCCGATTGGAGGCCGCGACGTAGACGAGCATTAGCTCTTTGTCGAGTGGCGCGGCGAGTAGTGGTGCCGCAAGTAGCACTTCTTTGAGTGCTTTCAGTGCGTTGTCGGCCTCTGTGTCCCATTGGAACATTGGGTTCTTGCGCATCTGGCGGTATAGGGGCATTGCCTTCTCGCCTAGTCAGGGGATGAAGCGACTAAGAGCCGCGACTCGCCCTGCCAACTTTTGGACGTTGCGCAGGCACTCAGGTTTCCCGAGTCGCGCGATGGTGTCGATCTTGGTGGGGTTGGCCTCAATGCCTCGCTTGGAGACTACGTACCCCAGAAGTTGTCCAGTGGGTACGCCGAAGGTGCATTTTCCGGGGTTCAGCTTGTGTTGTACCTCCGCAGATTTGCGAAGGTTTCTGCTAGGTCGGCGAGCAGATCGTCCTGGCGGGTAGATTTTACCACCACGCCGTCGATGTAGACATGGATGTTGCAGCCAATTTGGCTCGCTAGACACTCCTGCATGCACCTCTGGTATGTGGCGCCTGCATTCTTGAGGCCAAACGTCATGGTCGTGTAGCAGAATGCGCCGAATGGCATGATGAACGTCGTCTTCTCCTCGTCTTCGACGCCATCTTGATCTGGTTGTAACCAGAGTAGGCGTCGAGAAAACACAGCGACTCCGATCCCGCGGTCGAGTCGATGATCTGATCGATGCGCGGTAGGACGAACTCCTCCTTCGGGCAGGCGCTGTTGAGATTGGTGTAGTCGATACACATTCTCTAGGTGTTGTTCTTTTTGAGAACCAGGACTGGGTTTGCCAGCCACTTGGAGTACTTGATTGTCCGGATGAAGCCTGCGGCTAGCAGGCGCTAGACTTCCTCGGAAATTGCTCGACGGCGATCTTCATTGAAGGGCCGTAGCGACTGCTTTACTGGTCGCACTTTGGGGTCTGCATTAAGTTTGTGCTCAGCAAGTTCCCTCGGGACACCTGGCATGTCAGATGGCTTCCATGCGAAGATGTCGCGGTTCTCACGGAGGAACCCGATGAGCGTGCTTTCCTATGCGGGGCTCATGTGCGCCCCGATGGTGACCGTCTGGCAGGAGTCGCCTGGGACGAGCTCGACGGTGCGGGTGTGCGTGGTTGCCTCGAACGTGGAGTTCGCAGCGATTGGTTTCTTCAGGATGGTGGGATCATCCTTGTTGATGTTGCCCGCGTATTTCACGAGCTCCTCCGCGTGGTCAGTCTCCGCGGCGATGACGGCGTCGGCGAGCTCAGCACCATATTGGGGTCGCCGTGGACGGTGATGATGCCGCTCGACCCAGGGAGCTTCATCATGTTGTAGGCGTAGTGTTGGGTCGCCATGAACTTTGCGAATGCCTGGCGGCCCAGGACGCAGTGGTAGGGGCTGCGGAAGTTCACCAGCTCGAAGACGATTCTCTCCGTGCGGTAGTTTGCCGGGGTGCCGAAGGTGACTAATAGCGTCACCTTTCCAATCGGGTACGCCTTCCGATCGGGGACGATGCCGTGGAAGGTCGTCAGTGTTGGCTCGATGGTTGTTTCTGGGAGCTGGAGCCTTTTGAAGGTGTCGAGGTATAGGATGTTGATGGAGCTCCCACCGTCCATCAGCGTCTTGGGCAGCCAGTAGTCGGCCACCTTTGGCCTTACCACCAGGGCGACTCTCCCTGGATATTCGATTCTTGGCATGTGGTCCTAGTGACTCCAGGTGATGCTCTGCTCGGACCAGTTTAGGAAGCGGGGGATGTCGACTTGTGTTACCGCATTGACGGCGACCGCGCGGGCGAGTACCTTCTTCTCATGCTTGGTGCCGAGCCCAGTGAAGGTATGTAGCGACCCGATGGCGGTTCCAAAGCCACCGCCGTTCCCGTTGTCCCGCGGTTGGTTATTGTTGGGGTCCTCCCTTGCGCATCTCGCCTTCTCGATCTCTTTGAGAGAGTGGCAGTCGGCGGTGGTGTGGGTGGCGGGTTTTCCCTCCCTGCTGTGGTAGATGCAGGGCTGATTGAGCAGGGCGGCGGGGTCGAATTTCGGCCTCGTCGCGTTGTTGGCGCGGTAGTTCCCGTTGTCGCGCTAGTTTCCTCCATCGCGGCGGTAGTTCTTGGAGTCGCGTTGGCCGTAGCCGGCGCTGGCGACGAAGTCGACTCGCCCGTCGGTCCGGCGCTTGACGGTGATGCGGGTGTTGCTGTAGCGCATGTCGCGTAGGCGTCCACTGTCGTGGATGCTAGTGCATCATCTTCCTCCCAACTCGTCGTCAGAGTCTTGGTTGGGGTCCTCCTCCGCGTAGTGCTTGGCGATCTCGAGGAGGTCGGGGATGTTATCAGTCCAGTAGACCCTCTTGATCTTGGCGACCAGAGGTTCGTACCGGCACGTGTTCTTGAAGCAGTGTATCGCCATGTCTGGGTGGATGCCGGAGGCGTTTATCCACAGTTCTTGCCACCTTTGGATCCACCGGCGGGTCGACTCGCGTTGTCCCTGGATGCATCGCTCCAGGTCCTCGATGGTGGTGGCGCGGGTGTAGGAGCCCTCGAAGTGCCTGACGAAGGTGTCCCGCATTTCTTCCCAGGAATCGATGCTGTCGGCGGGTAGCATGTTGATCCATTGCCAGGTCGCACCCTCCATCATCAGGGGGAGGTAGCGAGCGGCGAGCAGGTCGGTGTGGCCTGCGATCCCCATTTCCATGAGATATGTGTCCAGCCAAATGGCGGGGTCGTACGTCGGGTCGTACTTCTCGATCTCCTTGGGGGCCTTGAAGTTGGCGCGGTATTTTTCCCCGCGGATCATGGGTCCAAAGCATTGTGGCCCGACTCGGCTGAGCGAGCCTCTTGGCTCTGGGTCGCCGCGGTTGGCGAGGGTGTGTCGCAGGTCGTAGGGCTGGCGCGACCGCCACGCCTGATTGTTGATGATGTGCGTTCGGGCGTTGAGGGGTTGCTCGTTTGCAGTGACGGTGTTGTTCGCAGGTCGTGGCTCGTTGGTCGACAACACGGGGTTGGCGGCCTATGGTTGGTTCGCCAGGGGTTGGGGTGGTGGGCAAACTATTGCGTTAGCCACGGTGGGGTGGTCGCTGGATGCCGCCCTGCTTGCTGATGAGCGGGAATACATCCTCCCCCGCAGGTCGACTCCCGCGGCCTGTTGCTCGACGGCCCTGACGAGTAGTGCCTTGGCGTACTGGATCTGTAGCACGTCATCGCCTTGGACATCAAGGTTGGCGATCGCGGCATCGGCCGCGACGACGTTGTCCATCGGGGTGGAGTATAGTGGTAACTCGTTGGCGTCTCGGGATTGAGGTGAGATGATGATCCGAGGTTGGTCTGGTGGGGGCGCACGGCCCATGGGTGGTGGAGGGGCCCCAGTCGCCGGTGCCCCAGGTGGTGGTCTCGCGGGGTTGCCTCCTCCTGGCGGCGTGTTCTCGCCGTGTTCGTGCTCGGCGGCGCGTGTGGGGTCGCCCTCGTCGTTGAAGTTCAGGACGCGGCCCTAAACATCAGGGTTTAGGTGGGTCCTTTGTCGTCTCTCGTTCGAGGCGGTATTTCTCACGCTCGGCGAGTTCGTTGCGTTGCGCCTCCTAGAGCCGCAGGCGGGCTTGTTCCACCTCCGTGGCCGTCGCGGTCGGCGGGATCGGCATGGAGAACAGATCTGGCGGGGCGGCTGTGCTACCCGCCATGTAAATCGTGTTGAAGCGATTGGATCTGGCGCGAAAATCCTTGGGGGATTCCGAGCCGGAGTCGGAGTCGAAGATCCCCAGGATAGAGGGATCCTCGAAATCCTCAGGGTTGGAGACTCGCGTGATGGATTCCTCCCGTGACGCGGCGGTGATGGATCCATTGACTGATGCAGGGGTCGCAGAATCGGCGTCGTCGTTCAGGGCGTCGTCGTTGGTGGCGGCGTTAGTCTCGGCCGCATCGCTAGCGGCCGAGTCATACTCGGTGATGAGGCCCCTGATAGAGCGGACCTGCTCCTCCGAGAGCAGATCGTGGTGTGGAGGCAACCCGCCGACGATCATTGTCGTGGCTGGATCGATGGCGCCGGTGAAGCCGACGAAGATGTTGATGGAGCCGATCGGCATCACCGCGGCTTGCGTGACTGGGTGCGAAGCCGGGATGTAGCTGCTGGGCAGGATCTGCAAGATCCCGCTGATGCCGATCATGCGGCCTGTGGCGAGTGGCCGCTTGATCAGCGAATAGGGTCTCGCCGCAGAACTCAGGCCAGTCCCGCTATGCCCCACGGTGGCAGCGCGTCGGAAATGGAAATGGTTGATGCTGCCATAGGCAGCGATTGAGTGTTTCGTGAGGAAGAGTTGGCGGCCATCTGTGATGCAATATGGGGGCGGATGCACATGGGTTTACCCAGGTTCAGCCCGCCGGAGGGTAAAGACCTACTCCTGCTAGATTTAGATTATGAGAGAGCGAGTTACAAGGGTGACGAGCTCGGCGGCTAGGCAGCGAGTCGCTTAAGGGGGTGTATGATGGAACATGAGTCTCTAAGATACCCTAGGGAGGTTTATATATGAAGCACCTCGCTAGGGTTTACAAGCTGCCTCCGAACAAGATATGGATCTGGAGACCTTTGACCTAACTCGACTGGGCTTCTGCTACGCTTCTGGGCTTCTAGTCGCCAGTCGCTGGGCCTTTCCTTTCTTCATGGTCCAGTCGCTGTCTTTCAGATGCACTCGCAGGCCCTTCGGTCCAATCGGAATGTTCTGCTGAGCATACCCCCTTTGGTATATCCCCATCACTGCGATACACCCCCTATACTTGTGGGTCATCAGCGGTCTGCTGTGGCGTTGGCAAGGTTGGCCGGCGATCATGTCCTCGGTGCGGCATGGCACTGGCGCTAGGGACTAGGGGATGGCTGGTTGCTGCTTGGTTACATCAAAGAGGGACAGAGGGATTAAATGGGGTGCAAATGGGTGGCAAAACCCTGTAGAAACAGTGAACCTAATCTAGAGTGTGATCAGTGCCTACCAAGTGTTTGACAAAATGGCCGAAAGAAAATAAGTTTGGAATTTTGAAATGAATTTTGGTGGAGTTGTTTATCACATGCTTAAGCATCTGTGGTTGCTAGGATTTGTCAAATGGAATTCATTTGAGTGGTTTTTGAAAAAGGGTGATCTATACATATGAACTAGATTCCATTTTCAAATGTCATTTAAAATTAGAGTTTGAATGTTTTTGGGAGATCACAAAGTGGGCCTTGGCACATCACTACTTGTACTAGCAAGGGGTGCAAAGATCCACAATTGTTTCCGTTGGAATTTGGGTGCTAGGAATACCCAAAGTGGGCTAGGTGATAAAAATGGCAAAAGTGACCATTTCCTTTATTTAATTCTTTTTGATTTATTTTTCTTTGGTTTTTGCTTGGGAATGATCTATATGATGTGATATTCACCTTAGAATCATTTTACAACCATTAGAACAAACAATCATGGCATTTCAAAACAACTCCTATTTCAATGCAACACTCATATGCATGCTTAAATATTTTAAATGGAAAAAGTTTTTGTTAACCCTAAATTGGGTAGTCTGGATCTTGATTAACCTTGATTAAAGATTTGGGATGTTACATGGATCCCCCAAAGCATACGAATCTGCAATCCGGATCATTTCAGCCAAAGTGGTTGGCATATCTCGCTGCAACCTCTACCACAACATACTTCCATATCTATAGCCTTGGGCGAACCACACAATCGCTTGTGATTCAATTTCCCCCTCGCATGAATTGCGCACGTTGCACCATCGAGTCAGGAAATCCTGATCTGGCTCATTTGGTCTTTGTCAGCATAATGTCGGAGTTTGCGGTCGGTTGGGTCTCTTGTAAGTGCTTGAGAAGTTGCTAACGAATAACTCCTCAAAATCCAGCCAGCAGTTAACACTCCCTGGTGGCAAGTTCTTTAGCTAAACTCTCGATGGTCCTTCCAACATTTGAGGTACATACCTCACTGCCCATCTCAAATTTCCAGTTGCAATCTTGACCACCGTTGCGTAATCAATAAGCCAATCCTCCGCTCTGGTACTACCATCGTAGGTCCTTGTCCCTCTGGCCAACTGAAAGTTCGGCACTAGCGGCTCCTTCATGATCCGGGGCCCAAAGCATGCTGGACCAGGAGGACCTTGTACCTCGATCAGCTCCGACCTATAAATTATGTCCAGTTTCAGCCTCGCATCATCTGGCTGCAAGTTTCTGCTTCCCAGCCTTGACACAATTATATGGTGCTCCGGTCTGGGGTATCCGTCGTTGATCATCGATGAATAACCATCATTGTATCTTTCCTGATCCGGACAAGCATTCTGCTGTTGCACTGCTTGACCTGCACTTCTCTCCCGTCGAGGTGCGCGCTGTTGTTGTTGCTGCCAAGGTACGTTTTGTCCTATTCCTACCGGATCACACTGTCCGGCATTGCTGTTGGCAGCGTTTCTTTGACCGGCATTGCCTTGGTCGCGGTTACCTCGGCCAGCTTCACCTCGGCTGGTACTATGACGATCTTCGTCCACTTGCACTGCCTTGCCTTTTCCAGCTCTTACCGGGTCATAGGGGACCATTTTTTTGTCTCTTCTCCCGGAGTTTACCACCTCTTCTCTCCTGGGATTGTGACCCGGAGATGATGCAGCTCCGCCGGATTTTTCCGGGTTATTTCTAGCCGAATGAACCATGTGCGATGCTCCTGGTGGTGCCGGGTTTGCTTTGTTCATTTCTTCATTTTGCTAGCAAGCAACCCTCGGCAAGTAGTTCATGCTCTCTTGTTGCCTTTCTCGGGCCTCTCCAGTTAGGCCTTCTAATTCGGACGCAGCCGCATTTGCTGCCCTGAGGTTCTTTGCTGAGGTATTGTACCTCTCCAGCCCTCCTGTTACTATCGTGGTTGTCTGACCCGGCCTAGGCTCGTATTCCTTATCGATCTCAGTAATCAAGTTTCTACCTTGGATTTTCACTCCATATATGCGGTTTGCCTTTGCATATTCCCTCAAAGTAAAGTTCAAGGATTGCTGTAACTCTGCTAATTTCTTTGCGTCGGCTAACATTTTCTGCCTAGTTTCCTCCAACTCAGCTTGCGCCTGAGCCGGATCTACCACGGGAGCTATTGGCATTGCTAGTCTATCTACTGCTTGCTGGAGTACATTCTCTGGCCTCTCTAGTGGGGAAAACCTAGATTTTGCTTGTTTTGGTGTGACTTCCGGCTCTGGCACCGGGTCCTTGCTTGCTCCTACGTCTGGCACGGTCATCAGGACCTCAACGCTGCTAGCGGGGCGAGTGATACGCACACCGCTAGCTGCGCTGAGAGGTGGTTCACCTCCCTCGATGACGTGCCACGGATGAACACAGGACTCATCCACGCCGACGTAGATCTTGTGCGCACCAAGTTTGATGAAGACGTCGTTGCATGGAGGGGGAACGCCTGCCGAAGCTCCCTACATTGTCGCTAACGTAGTCCAGCACACCAAAGCGCTGAACCAGGCCAGAGACAACATGCTTGCCGGTGTTAGAGATGCTTCCCGTCCGGATTTTCACTCCTGTTAGCACCGTTGGCCCCACGGTAGGCGCCAACTGTCATGGTGGTGGCACGGCAGATGCCATGGATAGGCTAAAGATGGGGGCAATGAGCGCTAGGGGAATCCAGGGAGGGAAAACGTGGTGATTCCACGCACATATGTGCTTGTATTTCCTCTATCAATGGCGAATACAAGTGCTCCTCGAGTTGTTCGTGAGAAGGAGACTATGTCTCTTACTCCCCGCAACCTAGCTCCAGAGTTCTAACTTAGACAAAGAAAATGATCGATCCCTCTCTATGGAGGCCCCGGTGCTCCTTATATAGGGGAGCCCGGGTTACAAAGTTAGGGCATACGTGGTTGCATATTCCCCGAATATGCCCCTTGGTTAAAGCTAGATGCTTCTTTATTCCCTTTAACGGCTCGTCCGAGCTTTGGACGTAACCCATAGCGTAATCCTTGCCTTTAAGCGTCGCCAGACACGGGCTACGTCAGCCGACATCACCCACATCATCTTGGTCGCCCCTGTCCCGCTGGTCCTCCCATTTGCTTTGCCTCGCTCACGCTACAGCTAACAGAGCCACCTTTTGACCAGCGGGAGATTCCTTCCTTCTCTTGGAAGCCATACGATAGTCCGGCTAGCACGTGGCTAACCCGGCTACGAGGGTACCTGCATAATAGACAGACAAACATGGCCGGCATTTTATGCCGGTCGGGCTAAGGCTAGGGAGATGTTCCACGGGTCGGGTTACTCCGTAGGTCGGCCTGCCTTGAGGTGACCCGGCCAGCACTTGCTTTGACCGTGTCGTACCTCGGCTAACTCGGCCTTTATACTCCGGTGTTACCCTACCCCCCAACACACAGAGCATGTTTAGAGAGGTGGAGGAAGGCGGTGAGTTAACGGGTACGAGGTAACATGGCTTACCCAGGTTCAAGTCCTACAATAGTGGCGGAACTCTACTCCTGCTATAAATCACTATAATGGCAATATGCCGAGTTACATGGATTGTTTCGCTATGCAGGTGGTGTATGTTGGGTGTTTGTCCTAAAGGCTCCCACTGGTCCGGCTTATAAAGGTGTTGGAACCTACGGTTACAGGGCAAAGGACCTTGCCAAACAGGTTACAGATTCCTACACTAATACTAACTAGTCTTTGTGTCTTATATCTAACTAATAGGTAGGTAGGTAGTTGCTTTTCCTTATATCCCACCACCTCTGTACTCTACATGTTTTTGGTTTCTTTTGGAGAGTTTTAATAAAGATAAGCTGTGGGGTTTTTACCCTACAGTAAGGCATCAAAAAAAACTAGTCTTTGTGTCTTGTACTACAAGGCTCCGCGTATGTTGGTGACTTCCACGTAGCCTTCCGTTATCCGCCATGGGACTCCTGCGGTGACCCAGCATACCACTGCATGATGTAGTACACTATAGTCGTTGACATAACACCAATGAAACACCGTTCACTAGTATTACATCCCTTAGAGTGGTACAACAAAAACACAGCAGGTCCAAGACATGACTATAGATTACAACTCGACTCATTACAAAAGATCCAAAGAACACTCTAGGTTAAAGAGAGAGAAAGAAATGTCTTACAAAGAAGAACCAAAAAATAATAACTCGGAACTATCTAGCTAATAAGACTAGCATCTAAACTATCTGGCTTGCAATTGCTGCGATTGCAATGCTCTATAGAAGTAGGTTTTATGGCTAGAGTATCTACTCCTATCTAAACATAGACTTTGTCTTCACTTTAGCTAATGTATATTTTGACTTCATAGACTTTATTGAAGAACTTGAGCTGCTGATGATTGGTTCTTGAGCAGAAATTGATGTTGATGTCGTCTTCAATGGCTTAGAACCTAGCAAGGGTTAAGAAGGTACGGTTGAGTACGAGCGTACTCAGCAAGTTCACTAAAAAGGAGTGTTTAATGCACTACAGCCATAGACCAAAGGTCGTAGGCAATGCAGGTTTTCGTAAACATTTCTTCAAAGGTTGCTTTTATTCTGAAAACTATGTCCGACAGCCTTCACAGGTTGACCAGAACCTTCATGGGGTTCCTTTCCTGCCGCGTTCGTAGCTCCTTCCCGGAATAGGGAATAACATGTCACAATTCTTACACTCTACAGAGGTGCATTACTTTACCCATAAGATACCTTAGCTTTATTGCACAACCAAGTCATGAGCTTGTCCATACTTCCTTGGTATGGGGCCCAGTCTAAGATCCAAGCCAATCACTTCCCCCTTCACGACCCCGCATGTCCCCTTGGTGTACGCCATGCCCACATCTTGAATTACGGCAATGGTTAGTACAGACCGTCAGATGTCAGAACTATCATGGGACGTTGAGGGCTCCCACCCATATGCCGCATATCCTCTACGAATTACCAATTAATGCATGCTACGAGGATAACAGCCACGACCTATCCATCTGGATGTATGCTGGAGGAAGAAGATACAGCTGACTTCTCTGTCCCATTCCAAATCTCATGGTTAACGTGTAATATACGGCGCTAGAATCACTAGCGACATTGGTTGTTAAGTCCTAGATATTATGTTCCTTTACCACTGGAACTGTATGAATAGATTAATACCATTTGGTAAATAATTATTATGAAAATAGTGTTTTCTGACCTTTTTGAAATGCAGGTGATGACAACATTTGATTTACAAGCATTTGATAGAAAATAATCAAAGGACATGAGCAAGTTGTGAACTTGCCTTTTATGATTGCAAGAGTATGCACTCACGGTCTTCAAGATACTAGAAGATCCAAATTCTGTAAATAGCATCATTGGTCCGGTAAGGACTAATGTTTAAAGAAGAAAGATGCAATTATGCATAAGTAATGTAATGCATTTTGTAAAACCCCGTGACAATTGCCTAATAACATGGAAAGGTTAAACTTAGGTGATTTCTTTAAGATTTGGTTTATATTCAGGTTTACTTTACAAGCAAACATGTGTATACAAGAATCTTAAGATTAACATGTATGATACAAAAGTAAGTATAACCACAACACATGATTAAGGTTAACTGATATCATGTAACCCTTATGAAAGTCCATGTTTTACATTGACAAGAGTTGAAGAACTTATTATGAGATTGTTCTTTGAAGTGGCAAAACAAATAACTTTTGAAGGAAAGATTTCATTGATAAGGTTTAAACAATCTTGATGGTTAACAGTATGCGATCATTGACTTTTTTCGTTTGTTCAATAAGCTTGGTGTTGAGATGTATCATGATTTAATTTGAAACAGACCAAAGTTAACTATAAAAACATAATCAGACTTTATATATTGTGTTTACAACTTGATTGACCAAAGTTAATTTTAAAAGATAAATAGATTTAGGTTGTGATGTATCTAAATTATTATTAAGTTCTAGGATTAAGATAAGGTTGATTAAGATTATGAATTCATTCACTTTCAATTTAAGTGAATGATATGTTTAAATGTGATTTACTATTACGAAAATGATTTTTCTTATTAAAGAAAGCAAGATGATCTCATTAATGTGTCAGGGTTTAAAAATCATGTTAAGCATGGTTAAGAGATAAAGAGTATTCACCATCTATATAGGTGAATGATGTTGATAATTTATTTGAATTGTTGGTTTAACTTAGATTTATGGTTTTAAAAGAGTTTTATAGAGTTAATTGCTTACACTTAAATTTCATTATAGATCCAACTTATGGTTTTGGAAGTAATATTTAAATGTAAAAGATTTAAAGTTTCACACAGAATTGTGATTATTTCTTACTTAAGGAATGTTTTTAAAGAATTTACAAAATAGGTATTTTATAAAATAGATAGGGATTTATTACATTAAAATCTTGGAACCCTTTGGAATAATATATTGAGTATTTTTCTAGTAAAGTATATTTATTTAAGATCTTAAAATGATTTTTATTTATTTTTAAGTATAATTTTTTTACAAAATTCTATAAAGGATTAAATGTTCTTGACTATTTGTTCCAAGTTTTATTTGTAAAAAAAAATAAGTTAGTATTTTTTTTAAAATAGTAGATTTATTTTCATATGCAAAAATGATTTTTATTCATTTTTAGGACCTTTTCTTAATTTATGAAATATCACTTAAGATTTAATGATGTCAATATTTATTTGTATTTTATGTGACTTAAACAAGTAGCGTCATATTTTTCTTAGGTAGATATTATTTTTGTGATCATTTAGATATATTATATTTATTTTTAGGATTTTTATATATTTTCTAGGGCTAAGATAAGTTCAGGGGTATTTTGGTAATTTATTAAATAGAAACCCAATTTTTTTGTGGGGACAAATAGTTGGGTTGTGGCCTTGCTGAGGAGTAATGGACCTGGTATAATCGGACCCAGTGATTTCGGCCCACTAATCCGGCCTAACTTGAGTTGGAGTTAAACCACATCATGGCCCCTCTCTCTCACACATCGCAAGCACGACACACTTCTCTTCTCCCTCACGCGCGTCTGTGATATGTCCATTTTGCATCACTATTCTATATCATAATTTACTGTTATTCATTGATATATTTCATATTAAGAGACGATACTTATGTTATTTCATCTGTTTTTTGCATGGTTGATGACTTTTGGAGCATGGACCGCTGCAGTCAGGATTCTGATGGAAAAGGTGCTGTTTGGAGGCAAAATTCACGAAGATCAAAAAATCCGGGAAAATACATGGAGAATTCTATTTTTCCAGATGACGAAGATTGCCAAAAGGGGGAATGGAGATGGGTTGTGGGGCCACACCACTCGGCGCGGCAACCCTAGGCGCCAGCAGTGGTGTGGCCACACCCACCTGTGCTCCCCTCTAGCGTATATTATCTCCACAGAACCCTAATACCTGGGGAGCGACCACAGAAAGATTCCGCCCCCTCTGCGGGGCAAAAACACCAAGAGAGAAAGATCTCTCTGGCATATAGAATTATGTCGGGGGAATTCCTTCCCGGAGAGGGGAGATCGTCGCCATCAACACCACCATCAAGCTGGACTTCATCGGGATCATCATCATCATCACCACCATCATCTCCACTAGCACCATCATCATCACTCCATACCACTATAACAATTGGGTTGAATCTTGCATAGTTCATAGGGGAAACTTTCTCGGTGTCGATTACTCCTTGTAGTTGATGCTATTGAGTGAACCATTGAATTATCGTTTATGTTCATATTGTTACATATCATTATTTCATCTCTAATATTGATCCATATGATGTCTTGTGAGTAGTTCGTTTTGTTCTTGAGGACACAGGAGAAGTCATGTTGTTAGTAGTGGAATTGTGTTGAGAAAGATTCAATGGTTTGATATTTAAGTTGTGGTGTATTTCTTCTAGTGGTGTCATGTGAACGTCGCCTACATGACACTTCACCTTTATGGGCCTAGGGGAATGCATTGTGTATTTGGCTACTAATCGTAGGGGTTACCGGAGTGACAAAAACCTGAACCCCCGTTAGGAAACCTTTGCATAAGGGACGTCAGGGTCTTAGAGTTTAAAGTTGTGGTTAGGTTTATACCTTAATTACTTTCTTGTACTTGTGGATGCTTGCAAGGGGTATAATCACAAGTATGTATTAGTCCTAGAAAGGTCGGTACATTAGCACAGGTTCACCCACACAACACTTAACAAACTAAAGAAGATTAATCAACTATATGAAGCGAAAGCACTTGACGATATTCCCGTGTGTCCTCGAGAATGTTTGGTCATCTTAAGTAATACAACCGACTTGTCCTTCGCTAAAGAAAGGATTGGGCCACTTGCTGCATTTATTCTTATTGTCTTTTATTTACTCATACTTTATTTACTTGCATTATCAAAAACACCTAAAAATTCATTTGTTAAGTATTTATAGAGAATTCCTGCTCCAAGCCACTCGTCAACACCTTCTGCTCCTCGTTGGGTTCGACACTCTTACTTATCGAAAATACTGCGATACACCCCCTATACTTGTGGGTCATCAAGACTATTTTATGGCGCCGTTGCCGGGGAGTGAAGCGCTATTGGAGAGTGGAACTAGTAAATGAAACTTCTACTGTGAGTATTGTTTACTTCTGTTACTTGCTTTAATTCCAATATGGATAATTCACTGAGTTTCTTATTTCGTAATGCTAGTACCACTGCTAAGGTAGTAGATGGATCACCACCTGCTGAGAATGATACTTTTAAAATACCTACAAGAATTATTAATCGTGTTATGGATAACTATTATGTTGGAGATGGAACTGTCCATCCCGGTGATCATTTGCTCTTTATACACGAATTATGCGGGTTATTTAAGTGTGCAGGTATTACAACAGATCAAGTCAAGAAGAATTTATTCTCATTATCATTGAAAGGAAGAGTGGTATAAGCTGCTGAAGAATGGTCAAACTCTTGAATGGGAGGAAATAGTGCCTCTATTTTATTCAAAATTTTATCCTCCTAGTGAAATTCATAAAGATCGGAATCAAATATACAACTTTTGGCCTCTTGATGGAGACCGCTCAAGCTTGGGGGAGATTGAAATTACTAATGCTCAAATGTCCTATTCAGGAGCTCCCTCACAATATTATTATCAATAACCTTTATGCAAGGCTTTCTCTTCATGATAAGGATCTATTGGATGCTTCTTGTGCTGGATCATTTACATGCATGGAAGAAAAAGCTAAATGGGATCTTCTAGACCGTATTCAAGACAATGCTGAAGCATGGGAGAATGATAAAGGAAGAAAGTCAGGTATAAATTATGATTATGAATGCATTGAATCTTTTATGGGAAATGATGATTTTCAAAATATTAAAAATGCGTATGGTCTAGACTCTTAAGCTATTGCAACCTATTTTAAGGTTTTTGCTTCCTATATTGAAGTTCCTAAAAAGAAGTAGAATAAGTATCATGAACCATATAAAGATGTTGCTAATTGTGTTCCTGCAAGAAATACTGAAGTTTATACTGCTAATCATGTTTTACCTGAACCTTACATTGAGAAAACACCTTTCCTAGTTAAGATAGAAGAACATTCTTTGGTAGCTAGTATAGCTAATGAAAGTACAAATAAAGCTATTGAACCTGATGAACAAGTGGATGCTGAACCTATAATAGAAAATGTGAAATACTTTGTCACTAAATATGTAGAAGAGGGACATACTATCCTTTGTAAGGATATCCCTAATATTGTTTCACAAAGTAGTGATATGAGAGCTAGTGTCCCTGTGTTTTCTGTTAGAATAAGTGATCATTGCTACAATCGTTCTTGTGATAGTTATAACATTAAATTTATGCATGATACTGAAAGTTATTATGAGAGAGGGAAGACGGTTCTTATGCATCTCAATAATATCAAGTTTCCTCGCTTTATGTTGAAAGTCTTTATGTTGCACTTGTTTTGCCTTCCTATGCTTGTAGCTTCTAGTTTCAACAATTTATTTGCTTACAAAATTCCATTGCATAGGAAGTGGGTTAGACTTAAACATGTGTATTTTTGCTTCTTAATGCTCTCTTTCACTTCAATTCATATTCTTATGTGAGCATCATTGAAATTATCATGGCTATAAAGAAAGAGCTTTTTGGGAGACAACCCAATTTATTTGTGCTTTCAGTTTGTTTTTTTTTCTTTGAGTCTTGGAAGTTGTTACTTTGGTAATAACCTCTCCGTATCCTTTTTGTTTGGTTTTTGTGCCAAGATCAACTTCTAATGAGAGAGAGAAGTAAGATTTGGGGAAGTTGCTGTCCTGAAACAGATTTTTGTGCTTCACCGTAAAAATTGGTGAAAGATCTCTGTACCATTGATTGAGCTGTAAGTTTTTGTGCTTCTGCCCCAGGTTGTTATTTAACTTTCATTAGTTTTGCACTTTTTGATTTGAGCAACGGAAGATTTTCGAAAAAATTGATCTTTACCTGCTGGTCTGTTTCGACAGATTTTGCCACTCTTGCATTGGCTTCTTAAGTCAATTTCCTTTTTGAATTCTTTTTGGGTTTTCGGAAGGAGTTGCTACAGTAGCTTATTTTTTTATGGATTTCAGTTGAATTTGAACCTAAAAGGTTTGTTACCTCGCTTATACTAATGTTGCTAATGAGAATTGTGTGAAGTTTTGTGTGAAAGAAATTTCCAGGTTATCAGAGAAAATGGTGTAATAAGAAAGTGAAAGGTTTCATGACTCGAGCAATATGAGTATGAAGATGAAGATATTGATGTTATTCAAGCGGTAACTCCGGAAAAATTTATCAAAGACTAAATTCAGAGACCTGCAGAGTCTGTTTTCGAATAGGTAACAGTTCTAGTAAGAAAAGTTCCGCGAAAATTCTGTCAAGTTATATTTTTGCAGTTTTTATCCAACAAGGAAAGCAACAAAGTGAAATAGGGACAGAAACGGAGCCAGGGTGGCTCACACCACCCCCTGGCACGGTCCCCCCTAGCCGCGCCAGCAGGTGGTGTGGCCGCCCCGGACTCCGTCTCCGACCCGTTTTCTCCCAGTACCTTCCTTTTGTCGTAAAACTTCGTAATATATAATCCCCCGGATCCCCCGAGGTTCGTATATCGTGTTCTCATCATGTTTTCGTTTCGATCTGTTTCTGCCAGGAACTATTCTCAAAGTTTAGAAGCACAATGGTCTCCACCAAGGATAAGGGAAAGGAGCCTATGCAGGAGGATCCCCAAGACCCTGGCCAGGAGAAGGAGATCAAGATTAAAGATGAAGAGGAGGCAAAGAAAAGCCAGCATCCGCAAACCGGCACTACCATTGCAAGCATTGGAGTGTTGGCAAACCCTGCCAAGATCAAAAGGACTGTACGGATGTCAACTGGAGGGAGGCCTCCGTGTCACTGTTTGGCTCCACGGTCATCTCCTCCACGCACCAAGAATCCCTTCCATACCCTTACCCATGAGCATCAATTCCAGAATATGCCCAAGGAGAAACTACCCTCCAATTGGGATATGCCTCGTTCTAACCATGCAGGAAAAGAAGACTTCAAGGAGGAAGAGTGGGGAAAGAATCGCAAGAGCTGGAATTTGCAACCCGACATGATCATGAGACGCATTGAGCAACACTCGGAGTTGATTCGTACTCTCACCTTCGAGATTGAGGACTTGGGGAAATTAATCAAAAATCTCATCGAGAGAATACCACCACCACCGAAGGAGTAATTCGTCATCAGGTTTTGGCATCCCCTTGGTTTGTTCCAAGCTTGGGGGAGTGTCGCGGTATCACATCACTATCTTCTATCTTTTTACCTTTTTAGTAGAGTCATATCATAAATAGAGAAGTTATCATGTAGGATGGCTTGCATTATGGAAGTGTCCCTCCTCTCGTTAGATATCTATGTATCCCTTGGAGTGAGTTGCCGTTATGGAATATTAATGAGAAGTTCTAACATTTACTCTTTTGCGTATCTTATATTAGTTTTCAATTCATGTTATATGATTGATCTTGTCGTTAGTATTGGTATCACTTTGGGATCATTGAGTTAATTTAGTTGGTTTTGGCAAACCTGGCTCGGTTAGTAGCAACACTATTTTGAGAATTGAATGAAAAAGATAAAAGTACTCTTAAAGAAATATAATTTCATAATATTTATTCCTTGATTTGCTCATAAGCTTAGTATTCTCTAGTTAAGATCTTTTGTGCTTCCAAGGAAGATTGCATGTTTGTTTTTATCACTTGTATGTTTGTTTGTTTCCTTCAACTCTTATGCTTGCTACCCAGCCTTGCTATCCAAAAACCTGTACTGAGAGGGAATGCTTCTCGTGCATCCAATCCTTAAACCAAAACCCATGCCATTTGTGTCCACCATACCTACCTATTAGCATTATTGCTATTCCAAGTAAATTCATGTTTTTATCTACCTTCTGAATTAAACTTGTTATGTGAAAATTAGTGATTAAAGCTCTCACGAACTTGATGTCACACTTTACTTTCTTGCACTTAATAAACTTGAACCATTGTGCCCATCTATGTTGCGTATATGCTTGCGCTTTGTAAGTTGTTAATTAGCAGAACCATGCTGTCATGGGGAATGCTTTCAACATTGCACTTGTACTTTGTACCTAGTTGATATCATGCTCTTTTGTCTATGGATGTCGTCGGTGTGAAATGAAAGGGGAGCTTGTAAGTCCATGGAGTTATGTATGTGTGTTAGAGAAACGCCTGGGCCGCCGGTCTAATCCATGCCTAATCATGGTGGAAACCTGCAGCATAACCATAATGAGAAATCTATGAAGCATTTTTCTTATAAAAAAGAGATAGAGGTTGAGAAAAAAGAAAAAAAAGATGAGAAAAGAGGAAAGAGAGAAAAAAGCACCATTTTCCCATGGTAAATAAGAAGATTGCTGAGATGCTCGTTGTCTGCTTGCCTTGTCATTTTGATATGGGGATTCTTCCGTATCATCAGGCAAGGGGTACCCAGTTGGCGGTTCTCTATGATACACACATACTTACTATGACAAGAACTTACCGGTGACTAAACTTGAGTAGCATGAGGAGCGGCCCTCGTATTGAAGGGGCATGAGATTTTCAACTTGCAACTTGTCAAGCATATCCTCATATTTGATCACTTTAACCTTAATCACCTAAAGATGCCTATGATAGGGGCAATGAGAGCTAAAAGCTAATAAGTATCATAATTTTTCGAAGCTCTTTATGAAACTTGAAATCCCTGCTTTCCTCTGCGAAGGGCCTATCTTTTACTTTTTAGTTGAGTCAGTAAACCTATTCCCTTCTATCTGAGCAAGTATTTTGAGTTGTTGTGTTTCATTCATTCATATGATGATTTATTCAATCATGTTTCTTATGTTCCTTGTTTTGCACATTGCTCTTATCTTAAGTGTTTACTACTTTGAAAGCTATCATTGAAAACCAGTTATGTGTGAACTCCAGAAAATTGTCAACTATTCTTCGACCAAGTATTTACTACTTTGAGAGCTAAGTTTGCCATTACCAATTATGATTTACTTTATGTATCTTTATTGTGTTTCCTTTACTTATTACAAGTTAAGTTATATAATAGTGAGTTGTCTTCTATTATGATTTGTGTATTGATAAATGTGATGCTTCTTGTCCGTATTCTTTTATCGACTCTTCACTCCATAAACCTAAGGTCATGTTTATTGAGATCAGTTTTTGCGTGGGGACAAGAGAAGTCTAAGCTTGGGGGGAGTTGATACGTCCATTTTGCATCACTATTCTATATCATAATCTACTGTTATTCATTGATATATTTCATATTAAGAGATGATACTTATGTTATTTCATCTGTTTTTGCATGGTTGTTGACTTTTGGAGCATGGACCGCTGTAGTCAGGATTCTGATGGAAAAGGTGTTGTTTGGAGGAAAAATTCGCGAAGATCAAAAAATCCGGGAAAATACATGGAAAATTCTATTTTTCCAGAAGACGAAGATTGCCAGAAGGGGGAGTGGGGATGGGCCATAGGGGGCCCACACCACCCCCTGGTGCGGGCAGCCCTAGGCCACGCCAGCAGGTGGTGTGGCCACCCTGGCATATCCAAGGCTCTCCCCTCTGACGTATATTATCTCCACGGAACCCTAATACCTGGGGAGCGACCACAAAAAGATTTCGCCGCATCTGCGGGGTGGAAAAACACCGAGAGAGAAAGATCTCTCTGGCAGACAGAATTCTGCTGGGGGAATTCCTTCTCGGAGAGGGGAGATCATCGCCATCAACACCACCATCAAGCTGGACTTCATCGGGATCATCATCATCACCACCACCATCATCTCCACTAGCACCATCATCATCACTCCATACCGCTGTAACAATTGGGTTGAATCTTGCATAGTTCTTAGGGGATACTTTCCCGGTGTCAATTACTCCTTGTAGTTGATGCTATTGAGTGAACCATTGAATTATCGTTTAGGTTCAGATTGTTACATATCATTATTTCATCTCTGATCTTGATCCATATGAGGTCTTGTGAGTAGTTCGTTTTGTTCTTGAGGACACGGGAGAAGTCATGTTGTTAGTAGTGGAATTGTGTTGAGAAAGATTCAATGGTTTGATATTTAAGTTGTGGTGTATTTCTTCTAGTGGTGTCATGTGAACATCGACTACATGACACTTCACCTTTATGGGCCTAGGGGAATGCATTGTGTATTTGGATACTAATCGTAGGGGTTGCCGGAGTGATAGAAACCTGAACCCCCGTTAGGAAACCTTTGCACAAGGGACGTCAGGGTCTTAGAGTTTAAAGTTGTGGTTAGGTTTCTACCTTAACTATTTTCTTGTACTTGTGGATGCTTGCAAGGGGTATAATCACAAGTATGTATTAGTCCTAGGAAGGTCGGTACATTAGCACAGGTTCACGCACACAACACTTAGCAAACTAAAGAAGATTAATCAACTATATGAAGCAAAAGCACTTGATGATATTCCCGTGTGTCCTCGACAACGTTTGGTCATCTTAAGTAATACAACCGGCTTGTCCTTTGCTAAAGAAAGGATTGGGCCACTTGCTGCATTTATTCTTATTGTCTTTTATTTACTCGTACTTTATTTACTTGCATTATCAAAAAAACCTAAAAATCTGGTTGTTAAGTAGTTACAGAGAATTCCTGCTCTAGGCCACTTGTCAACACCTTCTGCTCCTCGTTGGGTTCGACACTCTTACTTATCGAAAATACTGCGATACACCCCCTATACTTGTGGGTCATCAGTCTACATCGCTGCCAGCGCCGCCGCCTGCCACTCCGTGAAGGGAATATGCCCTAAGAGGCAATAATAAAGTTGTTATTATACATATTCCAAGTATATGATAGATGTTTATTTTACATGCTATAATTGTATTAATTTGGAAACATTAATACATGTGTGTTTAATAAACAAAAGGAAAGTTCCTAGTTATGCCTCTCTTATAAACTAGCACATTGATTAACAAGATGATCAAGGTTTCCTGATCAGGGACATCGGATGTTGTTAATAACGAGGTCAGATCATTTGTGGAATGATGTGATGAGCATTCATCCGATGTATAGCATTACGATCAATGTCATTATGTTTATATTGCTATAACATCTAACAAAGTAATCCTAGTCCTTAGACCATGAGATCATGTTAATCACTAATACTAGAAGAGTATCTTGATAACATCAAACGTCACACCGTGAAAGGGTGATTATAAAGGTGGGTTCGATTACTTCTGAAAGTGTTATGTAGAGGCTCATGGATCAAGAGTGGGATTTGTCCATCCCGATGACGGATAGATATTCTCTGGGCCCTCTCAGTGATATCACATTGGTTAGCTTGCAAGCAAGTGATGATATCACTAGAATGTTATATCACAGGAACAAGAAAAGAGTACATGTCGATAGCACGATCAAACTAGGTATGGAGATACCGATGATCGAATCTCGGACATGTAATATATCGCAAGACAAAGGGATTTAGTTACTAGCGTTAAAGGTTCTCACGATCACAAAAGTCATCGTAGAATGTGTAGGAGTCAGTACGGATCTCCAGGTCCCGCTTCTGATTATTGATCAGAGAGGGGTCTCGATCATGTCTGCACTATTCACGAACCGTAGGGTGACACACTTAAGGGACACCAACACAATTTGGAGCAAATATGTTTCAGACAAATGAATTGCAAAGCGCTGGAATTATTTCAATAGACACCGAAACTGTTTCGGGTGAAATTGCTGAAATTGGTTCTACATGTAATATTGAAATGTTGCAAGGGGTTTTATGTGAATGTTTGTTAATTAAAGTAATTAACAAAATTCTGAATAAATTTAATAAAAGAGTTTTATTAAATGAGAGAACATTAAATTTGGAGAAATTTAATGCATTTAAAAGTGGAGACTTTAAAAGAGAATGTGAAGGGGCATTTTAATGTGGAGGGAGTTACCACCACATGAATGGGGGAGGTGAGGGGTCACCTCCATGGGGCGCTGGCCATGGAGGGGGTACCCCTCCTCCTATAAAAGGCCACCCCTCTCACCCTTCTTCCTCACACCTCCTCGTGAAGGATCTCTCTCTCCCTCTAGAATTATTCCCCCATGGTCTCGGATTAGCGAGATACATGTTCCCGGTGGCATTTTTTCTGGAAGGCGTTGCTGCTTCCGCTGCATCGCTGGAGCGAGGAGGCGGAGGTTGTTTGGTGGCCTGAACGTGTGTGCGAGTGCGGATGCGCTGCTGGTTTGCGGCGCTAGGACTTCCACACGATCTTGAGATCGGCAAGCGTACGACTACATCATCCATGAGTTCCTACTCGTTAACAAAACTTTGTTGTCTTTGAAGGTAAGTTATCCATGGATGTATATCCACCCATTGCTTGTATCTAGTAGATAGATCTTGGCGTATAGTTCCCACCGTAGGAATTTTTTTGTTTTCTATGTTGCGAACCCTTCACTCCGACCGTCACCGACATCCTCCGCCGTGGCCGGTCGCCGACCAAACTTTGCCTCAAGCATCTCCTTCTATTCCTCTACGCCTCGGCACCACTCTACTTTCCTGCGCATGCTCCCGTGAAACCCTAGCCAGGCAGCTTGGGTCTTCCGGTGCCGCACCAGTGCCCATGGATGCTCTTCCTTGACATCCACCACCTCCTTTACCTGGACCAGGCCACAGCGTCGACCTCTTCGAGTTCCTAGTCGATCCCGCTGTTCCTCTCTTGTGTGCATGATGTCGTCGTCGCCTATGGTCGCCTACTCGACAAACCCTAGCCGAATTGGCTCGGCTTCAGGCACTGCTCCTGCACACCCATGCCTCCTGCTGCTCCCGCCATGGGCTGGCCCTGGCCACCCCATCTTGGTGCGGTGGTAGGTCTGGTCGGCCTTCTTCTCCATCGCTGACGCCTCCTTCAGGTAACTTCCTTGGCTTTATAACATGATGATGTGAAGATGATTTGGCCACTAAGATGTAGTTACTCTAGGAATTAGAGGTGTAGTCCAATTTGACATAAAGGAGTTCCGTTCTAGATAAAGGATTTGATTCATCTTAGGCATATACTTGTTGTTGACGAGAATGGTCTATTAGCAGATACAAGGTTATGATATTCTTTTCTTTTAGGATGTGATGTTGGATAGCCTAGTGTTTGTGCTGTTCACTGCCCTAGATTTTGTGTTCTTCTTCTAAATACAAGCTACCCTTAGTTGCTGGGATAATCTGATAGTAATACAAAGGATTTAATTGGGTGGTTCTAGTGTTGGGTTTGCACATAGTGTGTTTTCGGAATAGTAACAATAGCATGATCTTGCTTAATTAAATACTCTAGTATGCCTACCAAATACTTGTATTTATTCCTAGTTTTTTTACTTTGAAAATGGAAAATAAACTCAGTGTACTCCTCAGCTCAGACAAAGGTGTATGTAGTTGAGACACATGTTATTGTTATATTGGCGAAGATATGGTTCAGATCCTTGGACTGAATTAGGGTACTATTATATTAGTAGAGGATGATTTGATTTGTCCCATGTGATTTGGGTAGTGGATGGATATCATGTATGAGCTATTGGTGTATTAATTAGGTTCAGAGATGATTGGGGTATCACTAGGTCTTGGTATGTCTACTATGCATCCATAGTTTGCAGTAATTGATATAGAGAGGTGTACTGGTTGTAATAAGTGGTGTCTATTGGTTGGTGTATGTGATATGAGTAAGTATAAATGATCTAGTTACTTTGTTGGTTACTAAGTACTGAGACCCTACAAATGGTCATTTTGTTGATTGAATTAGAGCATACCACATTAGAATAAGTGGCTGATTAATGATCATACCTTCTGGATATTTAAATTTGTCTCTAGTAGTTCTAGATCTCTTAAGGGTACATAGTACTATTGCTGTAATTTAAAGGTTCAAAAGAAATTCTTAGTATATCACTGGTTTTGTATCCAGTTGATTTCTTACTTCTTTTATTCTTGTTATTCTATTGCACATTGGTCTGATGTACATGTTATACAAGTCGCACTGATTTTGTTTGGATTAGAGCTTAAGCTCTAATCTGATGATTGCTTTAGTTAGAGAGATTTTATGTGTTTGTATCATAAAAAGATACAGTTGTGTCTAGGTGATGTGTTGCAGTACATATACACAGGAAATGTGTGCTTTTGATTTAAAACAGAGGTGTATGTGATGTGCAAGAATGAATATTGATAAGATATATGTGGTGTTCACCAAACCAGGGTGTATGTGAAGTGCTTGAGAGCTACAACAGGTATGTGCTGTGTATAAATCAACCTGTTAGTTTCCAAGTTATTTGCTAGATCACACTTGATCATATGTATGTGAACACATAGTTTGGTGCTACTTATTTGTTGACCTCACTAGATACTATACTATTTTGTATGCCCTACTAGTTCTTTATAACTAGGAGTAGAGTTCTTAAGATATTCATACTATTTGAAAAGTTATAGAGGTGTAATCTTGCTATAATTTAGTTCTAATGGTGTTCTTGAGTTTTTAATGATCACCTAACCACCCAGGTCTAATTACTATGGCTACCAATCAAATAGATACTTTTCTAGATGTTTTGGTACTGTTTTAGGGATCTGTGGTTGAATTACTTGCTCCTAGATAGATCCGGCTATTGTCCAGCAACACTAATAGTGTCCTACAACACCCCCTATCTCCTCTACCAAAATGATCAAAAACTACTATTCTTGCATCTAGGCCTGCCAATGAAGATTTTAGATTTGAGGCTTAATACCTTGCTTTCTTTAGATGAGTTCCTCCTTTCCCATGCCACTCTCTTCTCCTTTCTTCCTTAAATCCTACCTTGGTAGAATATATAGCTTGTCCTCCTATAAGTTGTGCTTCTGGCTTCTAAATATCCCGCTTCTTGTAAATAACCTTCTCCTCCTTGCTGCTTGATAGTTCCTAGAGATCTAGTGGTCGATCTAAGTGTGTTTTAATGGATCATTATTGTAGCTGATATTGTGGTTGAGCAAATGGTGAGTTCCTAGGGTTCTTGCTGCTCTAGCTACTGTCCCTTCTAGGAACAAAATGGGGTGTGGCTGGCTGATGCTTTGTTTTTGTACTACTCTACTTGCTCTCTGGTTATGCCAACACACCACAAGTAGATGATGAGAGTGTTGCTTGCAGGTGGGCCTAGTATTGTGGTTGTCAACAAATGTCTCTTCTCTTCCTACTAGTGCAAACCACGGCTGGGGCTTGTTCTTATCCTGGTATTTCCTTTACCTTTCTTTTATGGTGGTCAAGTGAGTCAATCACTGCTAGCTGTTGTGTGAGTGAATGAACACTAATATGTGGTTTGATTCATTTTGCAGGGAGCTACTAAACAAGAATGATTAGGAGTTTGAAAGATTCATCTTAAGATTAGTGTAGGTTTTTCATTTATTCAAATGTATTTTTTATTCATATACTTGTGATTTTTAACTCTTTGTTGTATCTCCCAAGTACATGTATTATTAACATTCTAGAAGTGTAATTTCGATTCTTTTGGAACAATAATTCCAATGTGTTATTTAAATCCAAAGCAATATGATGTTCTAGTATTACTTCATATGACTTATTTTAAATTCAAATTCTATTTCAAATTCTATATGAGTTCAAATATACCTTTCGAATTCAAATTGGAATTACTTTCCCTCAAACCCAAAGATATAGTAGAGGTCATGCCAAAATCTGCCGCACTTGCCCGGATGCTTCCATCAGAACAAGAGAGATCTCGATCCCTCTACACTCTTCTAGTTTTGCGCAAAAATTCCCCAGATTTTCTTATGCATGAATGCAGTGCACACACCTCATCTCGGCTTATTTCTAAGCTCTAATGCTAGGATGTTACAAATCCCTTCTAGATATGTCTAACTGTGCCGCCCAGCAGGCCATGGGCCTTCCTACCAACTGTGGGCCACCCGGGTTAGCCGGATTAGAGACATGTAATGGTGATACCCATTTAGCATATCCCAACATTTCTTGTTCGTAGCGGATGGTTTGCCGATAATTCACATGATGTGCTTGTGGAAATTGATACTCTTGACGATGGAGAGATACACTCTAGGCCTGCTCATTCACTATGATGTTTGTCATCGTCTGGCCAGACACGCGATCAAGTTATTCAATACAGGAACATCGATAGTACGGAATGAGTAAAGAGTACATGCCGGGTAATGAGAATAACCTAGTGTTTCATCTCGGGCAATGTAAAGTATTGACGAATCAATACAATGTGTACATGACTCAATACTATGGTTCACACGATAAAGAACTCCGTGTTATTTGCGGGGGTTACTACTTGTATCAAGACACTGATAGTAATCATTGTCAACGGAATGAGTTCCGTACATTCCGCAAATATACAAACCTACCGGGTCACACACTTAAGATGTCTACGACATTTTATAATGTGAGTATGAATGAGATACTTGGATGAAGTAATTCCGAAAGTGATGTAGCCTGTCTTACGGACGACTCTACATCTACACTACCAAGTGCCCCAAGTGGATCGATGACTCGCACTCGAGCCAACCTCCTCCAAGCTAAGGTGAATTCGCTCATGTACTCATGTGACTTTGATACACCCCCGGATGGCTTGCTACTTCATGCCCCGACACTATGCACCATTAGGTATGAAGACACGAGCTAGCGGAGCGACATAGCAGCTAGCAGCTGCCTAGAGCAAGCGGTACTATCGGCCCTGAGAAGCGGTACTATCGCCTAGAGACCATGGTAATACCGCCCTAGACAGAGAGCTGCCGCCCGAAGCCTCAGACCTCACTGGTACCAGTACAGTGGCACCACCGCCACGACTGTTACCACCGCATTCGGCGAGCAGTACTACCGCATGTCCATGAAGACCATGCCATCACCTCGGCCTGCTCCAGCACCCGTGAGTGGTACTACCACCCTCAACCGGTACTATCGGTCACTAGGTCCGGTACTACCCGATGCCCCAGGACCTGCATGTCCCAGCTCGGCCCCTTGGCCTTGTAACGTATCACTTTGATATTTTTAGTTGCCTAAAGTACCCCTGAACTAGTGGCTGGCCTATATATATTCCCCTGCCTGTATTGTAAGCCCTAGGCTTGATATTTGGAATTAGTGGACACCCCTTGTGGATCTATCTAGTTCTTGCCTCATGCTCCTTTGATAGAGGAGCGCCAAATATCACAAACCTCGTTGGAGTTTGCATCGTGCCTCCGTGTTGTACAAGGCCTTGGCATCGGAGTCCCTTTGCCAAGACGTCAAGATCTCACCAAGCCTCCCTACTCACCATGCCGGTTCGAGAGAGAGATCCTTGCCCGACACCGATCCCAAGGATTGCGTCAGGGCGGTTGCCGTCGGCGTGAGCTATTGGCTTGTATCGTGTCTTCGTGGTGTGTGTGTGTGTTCATCATGTTCCTCGTGCGTGAGTGATGAGTGCATATTTGCATCATGTTTTACACTATTATTTTGCATTGTAGATGTAGGATCTTGGTATTTTACGGCGCTCGTGCGCACATTTTATGTCTGTTTTCATCAGGATCAGGACAGATGATGGATCCAATGGATACAATTCTTGGAGCAGTTTTACTATGGATAAAAGGAGTCAAAAACAACGTAAATCACTTATTTGGGAAATATTAATAATACCAGAAGAAAACCAGAAGCAAACAAAGGAGGCAGAGAGTTCGACGACCAACTATACGACCGGAGCAAATTTTCTGGCCGTATAGTTGGCACCGCCTCCGCCTCCTCAAATAGTTTCACCCCGTGCAACTAGTTCGGAGAGACGACATATAGAACACCCAGAAAACACAGAAACCTCACCTCCGGAAGGCACCTGGAGGGGGGACTCATCCACTAGGGATCCATCTTCGCCCTGCGCAGATTCGGGAGGCTAAGGCATCGATCTTCATCATCCACCGCTGCATCACCACCATCTCCATCCATCCCATCTACATCTTGTATAGATCTTGTTGTAATTTCCATACTTGTTGTGGATTTATACAAGTACTATTCATCTATGATAGATTCCATTGTTATTGCCATGATGTTGATTGCCTCCATGTCTTAGTAGATCATTAGTTCTTGGGGAGATGGAGAAACCCTAGTATGAGATTGAAATAAGATAAAGTATATTATGATATTCATCATTGTGACCATGTGTTACATTTTCTACATCTTGATGTTGAGAGAAGTCGACCTCTCAATATTTACCTCTCATGGGGACTTATGGAGGAAACTACTTGTTGGTAGACGAAGGTGTGCTAGCACTTACAGTGACTATAAAGCTGTTGGCACCCCTTACATATCAACTTGTGAAACTGAGGAAACTCACGGAACACTATCCATGCCATGGGATACGTCCTATGGGATTACGTCCCTTAATAGCGCAGTAATTCGATTGATGTCGATTGCTGACTGCTCTGGTTATGAAGATGATTTGAGCAGCAGTTGCTGCCTATTTGTCCAAATACGGATTTCCTCCCACACATACATACTTGAGAATGTTCATGATGATAATATTTATCTTAGCTCCTTATAATGCTAGTGGTGTATCCGCTACTCTCCGAGAACGCTTTTCCCTACTATAGTTCCAATCTCTCTTACATACGCGATACTTACTTTCTGTATTCAGTTGTTTTACTTACTTTATTGTTGCTCTTATACCTAAAACCCAAAAACACCCTTTTACACAATACTCGCATTTTATATTGTTATTTAGAACTTTATTTAGCATTTCTATCGTAATATTTATTTCAAGAATTATTAGACATCAGACTCCTGCTCCATGTGGGATCGATATCTTTATTTTGAAACTAGCTACAAACAATCTGTGCACTTGCAGTCATCAAGCTATTTTCTAGCACCGTTGCCGGGGAGCTAAGTGATGTAGGTCTTTTAGTTTTTGCTTATTTATTTTTGTCTTGCTAAATTTTGTTTTGAGTTACAGGTTTCCACCAACATGATGGAGTTTGAGCATATGACTAGTGCTAACCCACTCAACTACTTTGGGAAGCCCCTATGATATTTATAAAAGAGACAACTCCAATGAGAAGACAAGGGGGTTTGAAATAAATCCTCTTCTACTTGGTATTCTACATAAGAAGCAATTTACTGGAGATGAAGAAGATCCTGATCCATATGAGCATATTGCATGTTTCAAAGATATATGTGGCACTTTTCTATTGATGAGATATATCGTTGATGAGGTAAGGGTTAAACTTTTTAGTCAGACTTTGACAAGTACAGCTCTCTCATGGTATAGATCTCTACCCCCTGAAGTCACTACTACTTGGGATAATCTAGCCTGTGAATTTCTAGCAAAATATTATCCATTATCAAAATCCTTTGGAATCAGGCGTCTTATAATGACTTGGAGGAATCGCTCCAATGAAGGACTAGTAAGAGCTTATATCAGATTTAAAGATTTTCTACGTCTATGTCCTCATCATGATTTACCTGAATGGTATTTATTACATATCTTTTATGGGGGTTTAATTGAACCTAATAAAATTGAACTAGACTCTTTCACGGAAGGAGCCTTTATGAATCTTCCTATATCTAAAGCTTGGGCTTTACTTAATAGAATTCATGATCATAGAGTTTCATTGAATTTTCGTCTAGGAAGTGAAGGAGGCATAGAAATAGAACATGATTGTATTCATGACTATAATAAAAAAGGCCATGTTAAAGAATTATCTAAAGAACTTTATTTGGATTCAGATCTTGTTTTGCAAGTTGTTAAAGCTTTTACATAACATATCAAAGCTCTAAAAGAGGGTCCGGTCAAGTATGATTCACCACCCAAACCTGAAAGAAAAGAGAAGATAAAGCAACACTAGCCTCCCTAGAACCAATGCATGAGATTCCTTTCCCTAACACTGCACAAAAGCATATTCTTGAATATGAAGTAGTCAAAGCAGTACAAGAGAAGAAGGAAGAAGAAAGTATGCCAGAAGTCGTGGAACATCTGGAAGAAACCAAAGATGAAGAGGTAACCAAGGAAGCAATTATGGTTATTTATGCACATTGTAACATAGTTGAACTTGATGAAGAGACTTCCGTATTGGTTGAAGGTAAAACAAAGGTAAAAGATGTGGGTAAGCCTATTCTTCCCTGCATATTTAAAGAAACCTCGCATTATGGTTTATGTGATCTTGGCACCAAAGTTAATGTTATATCTTATGATTTCTACTAAGAAATAAAATAAGAAATAGAACCGGCTACAATTGAAAATACTGATATGACAATTATGTTAGCCAATAAAAATCTTAGAATTCCTATGGGAGTAGTTGAAGATGCAACTGTCACAATTGGCAATAAAAACTTTCCTATCGATTTTGTTGTTGTTGATATGCCAGCTGACACTCTATGCCCAATTATATTTGGAAGGAACTTTTTGGGTGATATAGGTGCCTATGTTAATTTCAAGAAGGAGATTGTGTTTCTTAAGCTTGGGGAGCAGAAAATAAATTCCACTTTTCCAAATTTAAAGATAGGCCTCCACAAAATACAAGAAGAAGAGGAAGAGAGAACAATTGAGGAAATGGCAGCTCTTTTCTTTAGTAATCAAGAAGAAGAAATAAATGAAGATCCAATTATGAACAAATAGTTATGTAGGACAAGTCCCTAGGAGAACTAGAAGATGAATTTGATTCACTTCACATTATGGGACCTCCAACTGATGAGGCTTTTGAAGAGCCAGAAAAGAGAGGGGACGAGGAACTACCACCCCCAGAGTTGAAGACTCTACTAGATAATCTCAAATACAGGTTTCTAGATGATACAAATAAATTTCCTGTTATTATTAGTGCTAAATTTTCAGGAGAAGAAGAAGAAGAACTCATGGAGATACTTAAGGAGCATCGCAAGGCCTTTGGGTACTCAATGGATGACTTGAAGGGCATCAGTCCCATGATAGCCGTCCATCGAATATTCATGGAGGAAGGTGCTAAACCAGTTGCGGGATTTAATAGAAGATTGAAGCCTGAAATGAAAGAAGTGGTAAGAAAAGAAATTGTACGCCTACTAGACGTAGGTATAATCTATCCTGTTAAAGAAAGTGAATGGGTAAGTCTTGTTCATTGTGTCCCTAAGAAGGGCGGTTTTACTATTGTTCCTAATGAAAACAATGAATTGATACCTACTAGAACTATTGTTGGGCATAGGATGTGCATAGACTTCAAAAAATTAAATAAAGAAACTAGGAAAGATCACTATCCTTTACCGTTCATACATCAAACTTTAGAAGGTTAGCAAACCATACTCATTTTTTGCTACTTGGACGGATACTCTGGTTTTTCTCAAATAGTTGTTCATCCGGATGACCAACTTAAAATAACTTTCATTAGTCCTTATGGTTTACATGCTTACCGATGTATGCCTTTTGGTTTATGTAATGCTTTGGATACTTTTCAGAGATGCATGACTGCTATTTTGGCGAATTTTATAGAACTTATAATGGAAGTATTTATGGATGACTTTTCTATCTATGGAACTTCGTTTACTAGTTGCATGGATAATCTCAAAAGAGTCTTGCAGCGTTGTGAAGAAACTAATCTTGTTCTAAACTGGGAGAAGTGCCATTTTATGGTCAAAGAAGGTATAATTCTTGGACACAAGGTATCAGGTAAAGGAATTGAAGTGGACAGAGCTAAGGTTGAGGCAATAGAGAGAATGCCACAACCTAGGGATATTAAAGGTATAAGAAGTTTCCTTGGTCATGTGGGTTTTTATGGAAGGTTCATTAGAAATTTCTATGGAATATCTAAACCTTTGACTAACCTCCTGCAAAAGGGAGTAAGCTTTAATTTTGATGATAAATGTCTTGAAGCCTTTGATAAACTCAAAAATGCTTTATCCCGTGCTCCCATTATTAAACCACCTATCTGGGATACAACCTTTGACTTAATATGTGAAGCTAGCGATGATGCTGTAGGAGTAACTCTGGGACAACATATTGGTCACCAACTTAACATTATACATCATGCTAGTAGAACTCTAAATGGTGCTCAAAAGAATTACCCTAAAGAAGAAAGGGAACTTTTTGCTGTATTTTTCTCTTGTGATAAATTTCGTTCTTACATAGTTGATGCAAAGGTAAGAGTTCATACGGATCGTGATGGCTTAAAAGAACTCCTTGAAAGGAAAGACCATAAGCCAAAACTGATCTGTTGGATTCTTTCACTTCAAGAATTTGAGCTGCAGATTATGCAGAGGCAAGAAATAAAGATGTTATATGCAGCGTATATGTTTGCCTAGAAAGACACTAATCTTGTTGAGAGGAACTGTAGTCCTGGTGATTTTCATTTACAAGAATTACTCAATGAACTAAGGTTAATTCCTCCAAGGGAGAAGAAGTCTTTGTTGTTGGAGGAACTTTTCAACCCCGAATAAGCAAATGGTAAGTGCAAGGTAAGTGTTCTTACCCAAATAAGTGATTTGTTTTCACATTTTCTACTTTTGAAATTTTTTCCTTTGAATTCCTTGTGTTCTTCTAATGTTTTAGAGGGTTTTTACCAACTATACGGGTAGAACTATACGACCAGAGAGGAAGCTCCTGACATATAGTTGGTCGTTAAACTCTCTGTATCATCTTCGTGAAATTGTTTTCGATATCTGAGCCTATACGGTTGCAACTATACGACCGGAGCCAAAATTTCGGCTATATAGTTGGTCGTTAAACTCTCAGATAGTTTTGCTTTTTGGTGTCTGTACCTATACGGTCGCAACTATACGACCGGAGCCAAAATTCTGGTCATATAGTTGGTCGTTAAACTCTCAGACACTTTTGATTTTCGGTGTTTGTATCTATACGGTCGCAACTATACGATCGGAGCCAAAATTTTGGTTGTATAGTTGGTTGTTAAACTCTCAGACATTTTTCGTTTCTCTTTCTGTTTATTTATCTAAAAAAACGTTATTGTCGGTTCCGAGTCGTGATTTAATCGACCTGGACTCGAGATATTTGGAAATATCTGCCTGGAACCTACTATACGGCCGGAGCTATACGAGCCGCGCCCGTATAGTTGGTCGTTACGCGGCAGGACACTTCCGAATTCGTGATTTCTTTCCTTGTTTTGTTAAGATTCTTTTCTTGGGCGACAATTTGGTGTTTCTCGTGAGTTTTACCGACATCTGACCCCCTTATATACTGCCATTGTCTCTTTCTAATCATAATCTACAGGAACCAATCTAGCAATGCTCATTGCTCCTTCCAGGGACCGCTCTAGCAACCCGTCCATGGAGGGCGATGATGAGGAGGTGGGGAGGTTTAGCCCGAGGTACAAGGAGTACATCGAGCCAAGCTACTTCAATAACGATTCCGATGATGACGTGGCTGACCTATACATCCACTGTGACGTCTATGATCCACCGGAGATCGATTGGGAGGCAATGAAGAAAGCTCAACAAGAGAGAGAAGATGGCAAGCCACATGGAAAAGGGTGTGTGGAGACGTTCAAGTTCATCACCATGGATCCAAGGCCACACAAGTGTAAGGAATTATCTAATATTGGTGCGGGTGCTAGCAAGGGAGCGAAGGCACCACTCTCGAATCCAATCATTGGTGCTAGTATGAAGGTTAAGCCTCAAGAAGAGTGGAGGTATGGTTTCCACTTCCCTGATCCAACAATTGTGGATGAGGAAGAAGAAGTTGTCCCCAGGACCAAGGATCGCGTGCGGGCACTGGAGATATATTAGAAGCATGATCTACTCCATCGCGTTGAAGTCTGTCACTGTCTCAATGAGATGGAGAAGAAGGAAGACCTCCTTCCATTGATGACTAAGCTCCCAAATAGACTGGACACTCTGCAATCTGATTTGTGCAGGTGCTACAGCCGCATAATGATACGTCGTAAACGTATCTATAATTTTTGATGCTCCATGCTTGTTTTATATCAACTTTCTTAAGTTTTGTTCACACTTTGAGGTATTTTTATACATTTTCTAGAACTAACCTAATAACAAGATGCCATAGTGCCAGTTGCCGGTTTTCTACTGTTTTTGGTTTCAGAAAAGCTAGTAAGGAGATATTCTCGGAATTGGACGGGACAAAAGCCAAAGTCAATATTTTACCCGACGCAACACGGAGTCTGAAGGGCATACGAAGGGGGCTAGGAGGCGGCCACACCCTATGGTGGCGCGGCCAGCCCTAGGAGCGCCACCAGGGGTGTGGGCCCCTTGGAGCTCCACCGACCTTGCCCCTTCGCCTATAAAAGTCACTCGAGATGAAAACCCTAGATACCCAATCAGAATTCCACGAAAAGTTCTGCAGTGTTGTCGCCACCGAAGAGGAGATTTGGGGGACAAAAGTCTCTGTTCCAGTACCCTGCCAGGACGAGGAAGTGCCTTCGGAGCCATCTCCATCGACTCCACCACCATCTCCATCGTCGTTGCTGACTCCCATGATGAGGAGGGAGTAGTTCTCTCTCGAGGCTAAGGGCTCTACCGGTAGCTAAGTGTTCATCTCTCTCTCTATGTGTGATCTTATGAGATCATGAGCTTTGTAATCTATATATCTATTCTTCTACTCAAGTGCTTTAATTAATCTCTGCTTATCCCCACGTGTGTGAAGTTGACAGTGTGCACATCGTGTGGCACTTAGGCTAAGGTTACAGAAATACTTATCATGAGTATAATTTGAGTTGGATGTCTCTATGAGATTATGGTGTTTGTTGGAACCATCTAGCGCTCAAGGTGACAGTGAGGGGTTATCTAGATGGGGAATGCGAACTTTAAGGTGTGTTGTTATAGCCCTACATTGTCCAACCGGAGAGTAGTTCAGGGTAGCATAATGAAGAGAAGATATTTATATGAGAGTGTCCACTAGTGAAAGTATGATCCCTAGGCCTTGTTTCTAAGCATTGAAACATCATTTACAATCAGTCATGTTACATGTTTTCTTACCGCCATTCTTATTTCAGATTGCAATTACCACTTATAATCATCCATATTACTTGTATTTCACTATCTCTTCGCCGAACTAGTGCACCTATACACCTAACAAGTGTATTGGGTGTGTTGGGGACACAAGAGACTTCTTGTATCTTGATTGCAGGGTTGCTTGAGAGGGATAACTTTTACCACTTCCTCCCTGAGTTCGATAAACCTTGGGTGATCCACTTAAGGGAAACTTGTTGCTGTTCTATAAACCTCTACACTTGTAGGCCCAACACTGTCTACAAGAATAAGAGCGTGCGTAGACATCAAACTATTTTCTGGCGCTATTGCTGGGGAGGTAAGGTAAAAGGTACTCACATCCTCTGGCTACTAAGCTATCTTCTAGTATTGTTGCTGGTGTGTGAGTGCTCGAAGTTATTTCCTTTAGATTCTGCAATTATATCTTTTTGTTTCTTTTTTCACTAGTTAGGCTTAATGAAAACAACAACAAAATTAGAGAGCTTTTTAGTATTTTTCCTGAGGTATAACATGAATGGTTTGGAAAGAAAATTAAAAAACCCATGGAACTTTCTTTGCATACTAATAGCAATGTTATTAGTATGAATTTTTTGAACACCTTTGGTACTAATGCTATGGAAACGTCTAAGCTTAGGGAAGTTAGTTTTTATGAAAATGATCTTTTTAGTTCCCCAGCTTTAGAGGAGAAAATTTGCTCTGATGATACTTTATCTCCCATATGTGGTAATTCTAATGATACTTGTGATATTTTAAATCCACATACTGAAAGTGTCCCTTTTAAAATACCTATGGAAATTGTTGAACGTGTTATGAATAACTGTTATTTCGAAGATGGAACTGTCCATCATGGTGATCATTTACTCTTTATACATGAATTATGCGAGTTGTTCAAGTGTGCAGGTATTTCAATGAACCAAGTTAAGAGGAATCTATTCTCTTTATCACTTAAGGGCAAAGCAAGGGAGTGGTATGAGCTACTAGACGATCCTCATCATTCAAAGTGGAAGGAACTTGAATATCTCTTTTACTCTAAATTTTATCCTCCTCATGAAATTCATAAAGATAGTAATTATATTTGTAATTTTCATCCTCATGATGGAGAAAAAATTCCCCAAGCATGGGGGAGATTGAAGTGTCTAATGCTCAAATGTCCCATTCATGAGCTCCATAGTAATATTGTTATTAATAATTTTTATGCAAGGCTTTCAGGACATTACAAGGACTACCTAGATACATGTTTAGAGGGATCCTTCACAAGTAAGGAGGTCAAATCTAAGTGGGATCTTCTTGAAACAATTCAAAGCAATACCTAAGATTGGGATAACGACAAAGGTAAAGAACCAGGTATAAACTATGAGTATGATTGCATTAAGTCTTTCGCTGAAACTGCTGATTTTCAAGAGCATAATGCTAAATATGGTCTTGATCCTCAAATTATTGTTGATTGTTGTAGAGCCTTTGCTTCTCATATTAATGCTCCTAAAGAAAAATGGGACATGTATCATGAGCCTTTTTAAAGACACTTGCATGAAAAATGAAATTGTTATTAATGATAGTAATAAACATGCTCAAACCTCTGAAAGTACTATTTCTTATAAGCATCTTAATTTTTTTGGAGTACATAGACCTTGTGAAAAGAATCAAATTAAAGAAGAATATTGTATCACCCATAGGAATGAAAAAACTAGAATGTGGTATAGGGCTCTAAATGATCTTGGTAAAAACGTTTGTGCCCTCTATCCTTTTATTTGTGAACTTTGCTTTGAAGTGGGTCATTTCAATTTTCAATGCTCAGGCCATAATAATAGCCCTTCTAATCCAATGAGTACCGCAAGTTTGTATTGTGATAACATGATCACTCCTAATCAGCATGATGAACTTACATTGTTTTTGGGGTGTGAAGAGTTATCAAGAAAAACTTCTTTGGTAGACATGAGTGCTTTTGATATGAATAGCATCCTGCATGATTGTCATCTTTATTGTGTTGATAATTGTCACACAAATACTTACATACAAAATATTATAAAAGATGAGATTTTACCAAAATATGACAGGACTAATATGTGTTTTGTTCTTATTAATGAAAAGGAGGAATCCTCCAAAGTTTCTTCTATTGTCTCTAACAATAAACTAGGGTATATGGAGAAGCTTCCTTTCAAACCTCTCCCTCCTAAATAGAAGAAGAAAAAGAAGAAGATAAGGAGTAAAAGGAGGGAGGAAACGGTATTTTCCCCTAAGCATGTTGTTCCTATTATAGTTTTTGATGAGTATGAACTCGATGATGTTCCTATGCCTGTTACCTATAGTAGTGATCATGATTGGGAAAAGCACACTACTTTTGATATTGAAAATCTCTTCGGTACCAATTATGAAAATGATGATGTTAATAATTGTTGTACTATTAGTACTATCCATGTTCCTTCCAATGATGATATGTTTACAATTGAACACACTTTGGAAGATAACTATTCTATTGCTTATGATGATACTATACCTCCAATATATGATGATTACAATGATGAATATGATATTTTCAGTCCACCTACTATTGAGTAGAAATTTAATTATGATTACAATATGCCTCCTATATTTGATGATTATGGTTATGAGAATAATAATGATAGCTATTTTGTTGAATTTGCTCCCACTACGATTAATAAGAATGAATATGCTTATAGGGAGAGTAATAATTATTTTATGCATGTGGCTCATGATAAGAATGTTTTATGTGATATTTATATTGTTAATTTTATTCATGATGCTACTAAAAGTTATTATGAGAGAGGGAAACATGGTTTTATGTCTCAACAATATTAAGTTTCCCCTCTTTATGTTGAAAATTTTGAAGTTGCACTTGTTTTGCTTTCCTATGCTTGTTGCTTTGTGCTTTCATGACTTGTTTCTTTACAAGATTATTTTTTATAGGAAGTGGGTTAGACTTAAATTTGTTCCATATTTGCTTCATGATTCTCTCTTTTACTCCAATTCATATTTCTTATGTGAGCATCATCGAAATTATCATGCCTATCTTAATGGCTATAAAGAAAGAGTTTTTGGGAGATAACCCATTATATTTTTACTTTCAGTTTATTTTTGTTTTGTTGAGTCTTGGAAGTTATTTCCTATGTAATAACCTCTCCTTATCTTTTTTGTTTGGTTTTTGTGCCAAGAATAACCTCTAATGAGAGGGAAGTTGTTGTCCTGAAAGAGATTTCTCTGCGTCACTGTAAAAAATCGTGAAAAATCTCAGTACGTCGAATTGAGCTGTAATTTTTTGTGCTTATGCCCCAGGTTATTACCCAACTTTAGTTAGTTTTGCACTTTTATATTTGATCAATAGAAGATTTTCGAAAAATAGGTCTTTACCTGCTGGTCTGTTTTGATAGATTTCTGCAATTATTTGTAGTTGCCTCTTAATCGGTTTTATTTTTAGTTCTCTTGGTCACTTGAGCTTTTAAAAGAAATTGCTACAGTAGCTTATGTTTTAATGGATGATTTACTTGAGTTGAAACTGAACCCGAAGGATTATTATTTTGAATACACTAATGTTGCTAATGAAGGTTGCGTGAAGTTTTGTATGAAGGAAGTTTTCAAGTGTAGGGAGAGAATGATGTGATGAGATGATGTATGGACAAAAGCTCAAGCTTGGGGATGCCACCCGTGTCACCCCAAGAAATATTCCAAGAAGTACAAGCGTCAAAGCTTGGGGATGCCCAAGACATCCCCTTCTTCATCAATAATCTCAGGTCTTCTTTTAAGACATTTTATTTTTATTACCTTATGCACTATGTGTTGTTCTTGGAGCGTCTTTGTTTTTAGTTTTATTTTGCATTCTTTTCTGCAATAAGTTGGTTGGATCCCAACACACTTCTTTTGGAGAGAGACACACCCTGTTATTCATTGCCTAGAACACTCTAGTTTTCACTCTTATTGTTCTGTGAGTGTTCTCCTTTGCTAGCACTACGTTTAGCTTTAGTTTTCTTATTATTTTGGCTTAGAAATTTTTAGTTCTTCTTTGTAGATGGGTGAAACATGCTCTCTAGTCTTTATTGATTATTATCTTTGAGAGTTGTTTCAAATAAGTCGATTGGTGTTGGAAAAGAGTAGGAAGTTTCATGCTTATAAGTGGTACAAAAGGAGCTTGTTTTGACTGTGGCCTAGACTTTATCATGTCATGTTTGATGTTGCTTTGACTTTACGCTTAGTGATTATTGTTGTAGCATGACTTGTTCCAAACAATTGAGATTGCTTAATGTGTCTTGAAAGAATCATGCGTTGTTTTAGCATACAAAAGCATAATATTATGGTATTCTCCTTTGATGCTTTATTTGGGTTGACTTGGTGCATGCTTACACCATGTTAATACTATGAACCAGTCACAATAGCCTCTATGATCATTTTGTTTTTGACTTATAATATCACTTTACGCTTTAATTAATAATGTTTTGTCGCTTTGCATGATTATGGCCATTATTGCTCTCTTAGTTGGTCGCTCCCAGTCTTTTGCTAGCCTCCACCTGTACCAAGTATGAGTTCCACTCATGCATCCAACCTCCATGAAAACCAAGTTATTCCAAAGAGTCCACTATAAATTCCTATGCATGGTGTGTTACACCATTCCAAGTATATTCATGTTTTTATCTATCTTCCAAATTAAACTTGTTATGTGAAAATTAGTGATTAAAGCTCTCACGAACTTGATGGCACACTTTATTTTCTTGCACTTAATAAACTTTAACCATTGTGTCCATCTATGTTGCTTATATGCTTGCACTTTATAAGTTGTGAATTAGCAGAACCATGTTACCATGGGGAACGCTTTCAACATTGCACTTATTATTCAGTTGATATCATGTTCTTTTGTTTATGGATCCTGGCAGTGTGAAATAAAAGGGGAGCTTTTAAGCTCATGGAGTTTGTATGTGTGTTAGAGAAATGCTTGGGTGGCTAGCCTAAGCCATGCCTAATCATGGTGGAAACTTGTAGCATAACCATAATGAGTATTATGTGAAGCATCCTCAATAAAAACCTATGAAAATAGCAAATAAAAAGATTGCTGAGATGCTCATTATCTGTTGCCTTGTCATTTTGATATGGGAAAGCTCTTGTGTCATGGGGAAAGGGGTACCCCATTGGCGGTTCTCCATGATACACATGTACTTACAATGACAAGAACTTATTTGTGACTAAAGTTGAGTAGCATGAGGTTCGGTACTCGTAAGCAAGGGGCATGAGATTTTCAACTTATAACTTGTTAATCATATCCTCATATTTGTGTCACTTTAACCTTAATCACCTCAAGATGCTTATGATAGGGGCAATGAGAGCTCAAAGCTAATAAGTACCATAATTTTTGGAAGCTCTTTATGAAACTTGGCATCCCTGCTTCCCTCTGTGAAGGGCCTTTCTTTTTTACTTTTATGTTGAGTATCCATCTTCTATCTTTATGCACCAATTGAGAGAGCATAGTGGTCATTCTTAGTTTAATGTGCATTCCAAAACTTGTTGATTGATTCATAACTTTGATATTGTGTGTTCTTAAATTATTTGTATCTAGTCACCCTTATGAACTTTGAAGGTGTCCTATGCATTTATGTTTTTCTATACCATGAGGGACAAGCTGAATACCACTCTTATTATGTTTTCTATATGTGAAACAAACAAACATCTTTCAATGCATTATTATTCATGATCTTTTGTTTGTACCTTTTTATGTTGCAACTTAGTTGCTTTGTCTTATTGTTAGAACTATATCTTTCATGTTTATGTTAGAGTACTTTGATCCCAGCTATCGATGCTTTACAAATACCTTGATCAAGATTATGATGGTGCATGTCACTGCAAAAATTATTCTTTTTATCACTTACCTACTCGAGGACGAGCAGGATTTGAGCTTGAGGATGCTTGATACGTCGTAAACGTATCTATAATTTTTGATGCTCCATGCTTGTTTTATATCAACTTTCTTATGTTTTGTTCACACTTTGAGGTATTTTTATACATTTTCTGGAACTAACCTATTAACAAGATGCCACAGTGCCAGTTGCATGTTTTCTGCTGTTTTTTATTTCAGAAAAGCTAGTAAGGAGATATTCTTGGAATTGGACGAGACAAAAGCCAAAGTCAATATTTTACCCGACGCAACAAGAGTCCAAAGGGTAGCCAAAGGGGAGCCAGGAGGCGGGCACACCCTATGGTGGCACGGCCAGCCCTAGGCGCGCCACCAGGGGTGTGGGCACCCTGGAGCTCCACCGACCTTTCCCCTTCGCCTATAAAAGTCCCCCCGAGACGAAAACCCTAGATACTCGATCAGAATTCCGCGAAAATTTCCGCAGCGCCGCCGCCACTGAAGAGGAGATTCGGGGGACAAAAGTCTCTATTCTGGCACCCTGACGGGACGGGGAAGTGCCCCCAGAGCCATCTCCATCGACTCCACCGCCATCTCCATTGTCGTTGCTGACTCCCATGATGAGGAGGGAGTAGTTCTCTCTCGAGTCTAAGGGCTCTACTGGTAGCTATGTGTTCATATCTCTCTCTCTATGCGTGATCCTATGAGATCATGAGCTTTGTAATCTATAGATTTATTCTGCTACTCAAGTGCTTTAATTAATCTCTGCTTATCCCCACGTGTGTGAAGTTGACAATGTGCACACCGTGTGGCACTTAGCCTAAGGTTACAGAAATACTTATCATGAGTATAATTTGAGTTGGATGTCTGTATGAGATTGTGGTGTTTGTTGGAACCATATAGCGCTCAAGGTGACAGTGAGGGGTTATCTAGATGGGGAATGTGAACTTTAAGGTGTGTTGTTATAGCCCTACATCGTCCAACTGGAGAGTAGTTCGGGGTAGCATAATGAAGAGAAGATATTTATATGAGAGTGTCCACTAGTGAAAGTATGATCCCTAGGCCTTGTTTCTAAGCATTGAAACACCGTTTACAATCAATCATGTTACATGTTTGCTTGCCGCCATTCTTATTTCAGATTGCAATTACCACTTATAATCATCCATATTACTTGTATTTCACTATCTCTTCGCCGAACTAGTGCACCTATACACCTGACAAGTGTATTGGGTGTGTTGGGGACACAAGAGACTTCTTGTATCTTGATTGTGGGGTTGCTTGAGAGGGATACCTTTTACCACTTCCTCCCTAAGTTCGATAAACCTTGGGTGATCCACTTAAGGGAAACTTGTTGTTGTTCTACAAACCTCTGCACTTGGAGGCCCAACACTGTCTACAAGAATAAGAGCGTGCATAGACATCACATAACTACTCTGGAGGAGACCAACAAGAAGCGACGCACCGCGGTGTTACATGCCATGGCGCCACACTGACCTACAACAATCATGGTATCAAATAATCGCAAGGGATTATTTGATCCCGTCTGACTTGATTCCAAGCTTGGGGAGATCTTTAAGACCTTGTAATATATCTTATAAGTTTTTATTACTATTTTTGCATTAGTTTAAACTAGCAATAAAGTTTGCATCATTAGAATTCCCTTTAGGAATAATTGATCCCTTTTATGAAATTCCGAGTTTATTATTATATATGGAGCGATATTGAGTTTGTGTTTGCTTTATTGATATATGAATGGCTTGAGTATAATTTTACTTGCACTTGATGATAACAATAGGAGTCTCCCACACCATTGGTATTAATGGAACACATAAAGATAATTTGGTCAATATGTTGTAAGTCTACGTTTTGATTTACAAAGAAAAAATTAGCTGTACACTTAAGTTGAAAAAGAAACCTTGAACAAAGGAAAGCGAAAGTGCTATCAAAATAGAGTGAGAACAAGTCGAGGTAGAATCACCAAGTCATAAGAATGCTTCATATACAATTGGAATTTGATAATTGAGATCATTAAACTTTGAATTCCTACATGAGAATATATGGCTAGCTCATTTGCACAGCACTTAAACAAAAGTGTGAGCATATATAGAAAAGAAAAGAAAGAAGCAAAAGAGCGAGTGTGCAAAGAGCAAATAGGCATATACCACTGTATTGTAGTATGACAAAGAGACACTTTTGAGATTTTGAATCCCAAGTGAATACATTGATCCTAAAACACTTGGGACTACCTCACTAACTCATTCGGTTGAACCGGATACTTTTACATTATGTTGAGATTCATCTTTTATGAACTATTGATCACTAAGGTGTGGAAGCCTGCTAATACTATTCAGATGGTTCGAGTAGGGTAGTATTCATGAACTTATTCCTATGTATCGTATATGATAAACATATGTTGCAACTACCTCATTTATTTTAATCGACTCAGCTTCATGAATATGAGGATCACATCCATTAAGCTAAAACTTGCTCAGGATGAGCAAGAGTCTAACCTTGGGGAAGTTGATGAGTGCATATTTGCATCATGTTTTACACTATTATTTTGCATTGTAGATGTAGGATCTTGGTATTTTACGGTGCTCGCACGCACATTTTATGTCTGTTTTCACCAGGATCAGGATAGATGATGGAACCAATGGATACAATTCTTGGAGCAGTTGTACTATGGAGAAAAGGAGTCAAAAACAACGTAAATCGCTTATTTGGGAAATATTAATAATACTAGAAGAAAACCAGAAGCGAACAAAGGAGGCAAAGAGTTCAACGACCAACTATACGACCAGAGCAAATTTTCCGGCCGTATAGTTGGAGCCGCCTCCGCATCCTCAAATAGTTTCACCCTGTGTAACTGGTTCGGAGAGACAACATACAGAACACCCAGAAAACACAGAAACCTCACCTCCAGAAGGCATCTGGAGGGGGAACTCATCCACCGGGGATCCATCTTCGCCCTGCGCAGATCCGGGAGGCTAAGGCATTGATCTTCATCATCCACCACTGCATCACCACCATCTCCATCCATCCCATCTACATCTTGTCTAGATCTTGTTGTAATTTCCGTACTCGTTGTGGATTTATACAAGTACTATTCATCTATGATAGATTTTGTTGTTATTGCCATGATGTTGATTGCCTCAATGTCTGAGTAGATCACTAGTTCTTGGGGAGATGGAGAAACCCTAGCATGAGATTGAAATAAGATAAAGTCTATTATGATATTCATCGATGTGACCATGTGTTAGATTTTCTACATCTTGATGTTGAGAGAAGTCGACCTCTCAATATTTGCCTCTCATGGGGACTTATGGAGGAAACTACTTGTTGGTATACGAAGGTGTGCTAGCACTTACAGTGACTATAAAGCTGTTGGCACCCCTTACATATCAACTTGTGAAACTGAGGAAACTCACGGAACACTATCCATGCCATGGGATACGTCCTATGGGATTACGTCCCTTAATAGCGCAGTAATTCGATTGATTATCTTTATCTTAGCTCCTTATAATGCTAGTGGTGTATCCGCTACTCCCCGAGAACGCTTTTCCCTACTACAGTTCCAATCTCTCTTACATACGCGATACTTACTTTCTGTATTCAGTTGTTTCACTTACTTTATTGTTGATCTTATACCTAAAACCCAAAAACACCCTTTTACACAATACTCGCATTTTATCTTGTTATTTAGAACTTTATTTAGCATTTCTATCATAATATTTATTTCAAGAATTATTAGACTTCAGACTCCTTCTCCCTGTGGGATCGATATCTTTATTTCAAAACTAGCTACAAACGATCTGTGCACTTGCATTCATCAGTGAGTTCGTGGTTTTCGCTCTCACCCTCATCCCGACACTCAGCCCGCCCCGATTTCAAAGGGATTCGTGAAATATCAGGCCACCCCCGAGGCTATCCCTCAATATATTGGTATCAAGAGCTTTGTTGATCACGAATTCCCCCACAATTTTTTCTGCTATCCACCAAAAATTTCGAAAATTTCCAAAAAAAAGAGCCCCAAAATTGCCTTCGGATCGATCTCTGGATTTGGTGCATTTTTCGTGGTTTTGATCCATAGATATGTTGCTTGGGGTATCGATCTACCTCCCTTGTATGTTCCTATTCCCAATTTTGGTCAGATTTCCACAGATTTGAGGATTTTTGGGCCGATTTTGCGCCAAAGTTCGAGATCTCCATGCCCAGAAATCCGCGAAGTGGTACTACCGCAGATCGAGCGGCACTACCGGCGAGCGGTACTACCGGCTACAGCTATCGGTACTACCTATCACCGGTACTACCATCCGTGTTCGGCGGTACTATCGCCCCAGTCAGGAAAAAAATTCACCCCTTTTTGTACCAATTTTGTTCTCTGACTTTTTCCCCTTTGGTTTGTTTTTGTTTCGCATGCGTGTCGCCTTACTAACAACAAGCTTCCGCATCCACCTTATACCACGCGCTCATCAACACCACGACGCCCGAACACCATCCCAAACACCGGTAGCAAGTCGTCAACAATACCAAAGGTATAACTTGCCCCACCTTGTTAACCCTTCTTCATTTGTGTGTATCTTCCTATGAGAGCAACTCATTTTGTGTTTGCCTAAGCATTGTGCACTTGCCCTTGGCAAAGTGAGAGTGTTGAAGCAAATACAAAAGTTAACATGGTAGTATAGAAAGGGAGAAGAAGAATCAAAAAAGAGAGAGAAAAAAGAAAAGGCAAAAGAAAAATAGAAAGATACAAAGTCTCCCAATACAAAGAGAGTCTCAAGCTTGTAAGCAAAGAGAGAGAGAGAGCGCGCGACCAAGGCAAGTGTACAAATCCGTTGCTTATCCTCTTTTGGCGAATGAGTTATGGTCTCTCCTTGCGTTGGCACGACAACCGAGCTTAGTCATCGTTAGGACATTTTTTGCTCATTTTGACAGTCGTGCTAACCACATCCATCTCCATGTGTGTGTATCCTTTGTGTTTTGTAGATCGTATCCTTTTTGCTTTTGATCTTTGGTTCTCTACCACCTTTAACAATAGCCTTTTCTTTGGATCATTTCGTTTGGTTTTCCACAACTCTAACCTTCCACCAAAACCTTTTGAGAGTATAGTTCTTTCTTTAGTGTGAGCTTTCTTTGCGGTTTCACTTTGCAAGCTAATAGCTCTCACTTGTGGTTTCTAGTTTAGTGCAATCCCAAAGGTGATGTTGAAGGCTTATCCCACCACATATTGCTTTCCATATACAACCCTTCATGTTTTGCATGATGGATAGGCACAGTGAGTCGATCCAACCACCTCCGCAGGACGAAGAACAAGGATCGTACAGGACGCACGCAAGCCACTACATCGTATGACAAGAGTTCCGTGAGTGTTGCCAAGCTCTCGAGACACGACAAGATGAACAATTTGGCGAGACGCAAGCCAAGTTCAAGAGCATCGACAACAGCTTCGGTGGCCTCGAAAGGAAAATGCACGCAATGCATCACAACTTTGGGCATCAAAGTGAAGTGCTCGAATGCTCCGTCGCTGAAATGAATGACAAGCTTCGCCTCCTAATCAACGGAATTACAAGACCATGTTCACGCGCATCAAGCTCTTTGCATCATCATGCTCCTCTTTGCCAAGATCTTCATCCAAGTGCTCCAAGAGGCAATGACGCCCCCGTGGTTGAAGATGGAAGCTCTTCACAATTTGTGCCTTCCCCACAGCACGCCGCAATGTCAAGTTATGATGGTGATTTCTCTTCAAGGCCACAAGCAAGACGAGAAGGGCACCATCATCACGCAAGGGCACTAGTGATCCAACAACCACAACCACATGAAGAACCGCAAATGGAACCTCGAATCCAACCTCAACTACATCGACATCATCCCCATGACATTCTTGCAACTACAAGTGATGACTCCAACTTGGAGGATCAAGCTCACCTTTGACATGAAGCTCTCCAAGATCCTCATGTTCGTCAATGCCTTCATGAATGTCCACACTGACACCATGGTCACCATGACGAGCCTCCTCCACAACACCAAGACTTGGAGCGTCAAGTGGTACATGTTGAGCGACTTCCACCACGTCATGAGGCTCAAGACCATGATCTTCGTCGTGAGGCCCATGCGCCTAATCCACATCACCAACCAAGGAATGAGCCTCCCCTTCGTCATCAACCGCGTCATGAGGCTCCACATCCTCAACACCCTCATGAGGCCCAAGTGCCCCCAACCTCTTCAACAATCGTGCCCAAAGCAAGAGCAAGCTCCTCAACAAGGTCGTGAGAACCAAGTTCCACCTCCCCAACCGCAAGTGCGTCAACAAGGTCAACAAGCATGTTGCAATGCTTGCATGGAAGATGAAGAGCATCAACATCATGTCAACAACTTCTACTGTGACCGCAATGATGAAGAAACTTTCGGCAAGCTCAAGTTCATAATGCCCAAGTTCACCGGATCCAATGACCCTGAAGAATACCTCTCATGGGCACTCAAAGTCGACAAGATCTTCCGCATGCACAATTATAGCAACGAGAAGATGGTCGACATGGCTTCGCTTGAGTTTGATGATTATGCGAACCTTTGGTGGGAACAAGTTCAAGTTGCTCGTGACGCAAGACAAGAGCCCCCAATCACAACTTGCCATGACATGAAGGCTCACATGAGATCCCGCTTTGTTCCTTCGCACTACACATGTGACCTTTTCAACAAGTTGCAATCACTTAGTCAATGGACAAATACCGTGGAAGAGTACTTCAAGCAAATGGAGCTCAACATTATCCACGCCAACATTGAAGAGTGCAAGGAGCAAAGAATGGCATGTTTTCTCATCGGATTGAACTACCCAATCAAGCGCATCGTCGAGTTCCAAACATACAACGACATGGTTGAGCTTGTGCACTTCTCAATAAAAGCCGAGCGTCAAGTGCAAGAGGACATCAAGTACAACAAGCCCAAGACGTGCTTCACCTACAAGCAAGCTTCAACCGCTACGCCAACCACCTTTAATGGAAGCTCCTCAAGTACCTCCAAACCTTCCTTCAAGCCTACACTTCCTCAAGGAAAGCTTCCCACAAGTGGAAAACAACAAAGAATGATACACCTTTCAATGGTGAATTCTACAAGTGTGGTGGAAAAGGATACAAGTCAGCCGAGTGTGGAAACAAGAAAGTATTGTTCATCCATGACAATGGCGATGAAGAGTGCTTGAGTGAAGATGAATTTTATGCCCGTGTCAAGGAAGCAATGGCAAGGCAACACGTGGAAGATGACCAAGAACTCCTAATGTGCAAACATGACGCAAATCCCTCGCTTGTCTTCACAAGGATCTTGGCCGCTCAAGCCCAAGAACATGAATATCAAAGATCCAACATCTTTCAAACATGTGCCGACATCAATGGGAAATCTATCAAGGTGATCATCAATGGAGGGAGTTGCCACAACTTGGCTAGCACCGAGTTGTGTGAGAAACTCAACCTCACCCTCCATGCACATAAGCACCCCTACCACGTGCAATGGCTAAGTGACCAAGGGTACATGAAGATCAAGCATACCGTATCGGTAACCTTCACCATTGGTCCTTACAAAGACATGGTGGAGTGCGATGTTTTTCCCATGACGGTTTGCCATATGCTACTCGGTCGACCATGGCAATTCGACAAGGCTGCTCTACATGATGGTTGCACCAACGTGTACACCTTCAAATGGCTAAACAAAACATGCCAAATAATTGTGGATAATGCAAAGGCTTTAGCGAGGGCGCAAAACACAACACCTTCTTGTGAGAAGAGTGGTGAGCTAGAGAACCACCTCATAGTGAGTGAGAGCCACAAGACTAACTTGAGTGAAAAAACTAAGAGTGTTCTCCTTGCCACCAAAAGTGAGATGAGGGAAGTGAGGAATAACCCATCCATTTTGCACTACATCCTCATTTGCAAGGGCATAGTGCAAGGAACTAATGACTTGACAAATATTCCTCCTTCTTTGATGATTGTCTTGCAGGAATTCAAGGATGTGTTTCCCGAAGAGCTCCCACATGGACTACCTCCTCCTCGCGGCATTGAACATTGCATTGACCTCATCTCCAGCGCACCGCTACCAAATCCTGCCGCCTACCGCACGAACCCGTAGGAGATAAAGGAGATCAAACGTTAAATCAACCAACTCATCTCCAAAGGTTTGATCCAAGTAAGCACTAGTCCAAGTGTTGTACCCATGATTCTTGTTCCAAAAACGGATTATACGTTGCGATTATGCATGGACTGCTGTCCAATCAATGCTATCACCGTGTGTTATCGACATCCCATACCACGTCTCGATGACATGCTTCATGAGTTGTGTGGAGCCACTATTTTTTCGAAAATTGATCTCCGTAGTGGTTACCATCAAATATGCATGGCAGAAGGTGGTGAGTGGAAAACCACCTTCAAGACCAAGCTTGGACTCTATGAATGGTTGGTCACTCCCTTTATCTTATCTAATGCCCCGTCCACCTTCATGCGCCTTATGAATCATATCTTGTGTGCTCTCATTGGAAAAAGTGTTGTTGTCTATTTCGATGATATACTTGTGTATAGCAAGTCACTTGAGGACCATGTTACACATGTCAAGAAAGTTTTGCAAATCCTTCGACATGAAAAGCTATATGTTAATCTTCCCAAGTGCACTTTTGCTAAAGACAAGTTAATTTTTCTTAGATTTGTCGTTTCTTCGAAGGGCATTGAAGTTGATGATTCCAATGTAAAGGACATACGAGATTTGCCCATCCCCACAAATGTGAGTGAACTCTGAAGTTTTCATGGGTTGACCAGTGTCTATCGTCGCTTTGTGAAAGACTTTTCGACCATTGCTTGTCCTCTCAACGAGCTGACAAAAAAGAATGTCACCTTCGTGTGGGGCAAGGCACAACAAAAAGCTTTTGATGAACTTAAAAAGAGGCTCACTGAAGCACCTCTTCTTGCGTTACCAGATTTCACAAAAACTTTTGAGATAGAGTGTAACACTAGTGGTATTGGCATTGGAGGAGTCCTTATGCAAAATGGACGTCCTATAGCCTACCATAGCGAGAAACTTGATGGTGCTCGCCTTAATTATCCGATTTATGACAAAGAGCTTTTTGCCTTAGTTCGTGTTCTTCAAGTTTGGCAACACTACCTTTGGTATAAAGAAATTATCATACATTCCGACCATGAGTCGTTGAAATATCTCAAAGGCCAAGCCAACTTGAGCAACAGACAGGCTAAGTGGATTGAGTTTATGGAGTATTTTCCATACATAGTCAAGTATAAGAAGGGCAAATATAATGTAGTCATGGATGCTTTGTCTCGCAAGCACACAAGCCTTCTTACTTGACTTGAGATCAACGTGTTGGGTCTTGATGAAATCAAAACTTTATATTCTTTCGACCCGTTCTTTGAACCAATTTTCACAAAGTGCTCCATTGACAAAGGAGTTGATGATTTCTATTTGCATAAGGGCTTTCTCTTTAAACAAAACAAGCTTTGCATTCCTAAGTTGTCTCTCCAATTTTTGCTTCTCCAAGAATCACATGGTGGAGGCCTCATGGGTCACTTTGGCCATGACAAGACATTGGACATGCTCTCCACTCACTACTTTTGTCCCAAGATGAAGTGCGACATGGAACGCTACATTCAACGATGCACGACATGTGTTCAAGCTAAGTCCAAGCCTAATCCCTTTAGTCTTATATGCCATTGCCTATTCCTTATGCACCTTGGTCCGACATTAGCATTGATTTTGTGTTAGGATTTCCTAGGTCTAATAAGGGTCATGACTCTATATTTGTTTTCGTGGATCACTTCTCAAAAATGTCACACTTCATACCGTGCCATAAGACCGACGATGCTTCACATGTTGCAAATTTGTTTTTCAGGGCATCTTCATAGTGTTCCAAGAACAATCGTCTCCGGCCGCGATGCCAAATTCATGAGCTACTTATGGAAGACCCTCATGGCCAAGCTCGGCATCAAGCTACTCTTTTCATCCTCATCGCACCCTCAAACCAATGGCCAAACCGAAGTTGTCAACCGAAGCCTCGAAACTCTCCTACGTGTGTTGATCAAGTAGAACTTGAAGGATTGGGAGGAATGCATTCCCCATGCTGAGTTCACCTACAATCGAGCAAAGCACTCAACAACCAAGATGAGTCCCTTCATGATCGTCTATGGTTTCGAACCACTCACCACGCTCGACATCCTACCGCTACCTCTTCATGAGCGCACCAACATGGACATCGACAAGCGCGCACAAGCTATGAAGAAGCTTCATGAAGAAACAAGACCTACGATCGAGCAACAAGTCCTTCGTCAAGCTTAAGGCTCAACAAGGACAAGAAATAGTTGATCTTCAAGGAAGGTGACCTTGTATGGATATACTTGAGCAAGGACCGCTTCCCCAAGGAGCATGACTCTAAGCTCAAACCAAGAGGAGATGGTCCCTTCAAGGTCCTCAAGAGAATCAACAACAATGCCTACATCATCGATATTCCGATCTCCAAGTACCTTATGAGAAATACATTCAATGTCAAGGACCTTTCACCCTACCATGGAGATGTTCAAGAGGATATCCATGAAGAGTCGAGGATGACTCTTTCCCAAGGGGTGGGGGACTTGATGCAGCCCATCCTACGGACGTCTCTACATCTACACCACCAAGTCCCCCAAGTGGACCGACGACTCGCACTCGAGCCAAGCTCCTCCAAGCTAAGGTGAATTCGCTCATGTACTCATGTGACTTTGATACACCCCTAGATGGCTTGCTACTTCATTGCCCGACACTATGCATCATCAGGTATGAAGACACGATCCAGCGGAGCGACGCAGCAGCCAACAGCTGCCTGGAGCAAGCAGTACTACCGGCCTTGAGAAGCGGTACTACCACCTGGAGACCACGGTACTACTGCCCCGGACAGAGAGCTGTCACCCGAAGCCTCAGACGTCACCGATACCAGTACAGCGGCACCACCGCCACGACCGATACCACCGCATTCGGTGAGCGGTACTACCACACATCCATGAAGACCATGCCATCGCCTCGGCCCACTCCGGCACCTGCGAGTGGTACTACCGCTTTCAACCGGTACTACCGGTCACCAAGTCTGGTACTACCTGCACGTCCTAGCTCGGCCCCTTGGCCTTGTAACGTATCCCTTTGATATTTTTAGTTGCCTAAAGTGCCCCTGAACTAGTGGTTGGCCTATATATAGTCCCCCACCTCTATTGTAAGCCCTAGGCTTGATATTTGGAATTAGTGGACACCCCTTGTGGATCTATCTAGTTCTTGCCTCATGCTCCTTTGATAAAGGAGCACCAAATATCACAAACCTCGTTGGAGTTTGCATCGTGCCTCCGCGTTGTACAAGGCCTTGGCATTAGAGTCCCTTTGCCAAGACGTCAAGATCTCACCAAGCCTCCCCACTCACCGTGCCAGTTCGAGAGAGAGATCCTTACCCGACGTCGATCCCAAGGATTGCGCCGGGCCGATTGCCGCCGGTGTGAGCTATTGGCTTGTATCATGTATTCATGGCGTGTGCGTGTGTTCATCGTGTTCCTCGTGCGTGAGTTCGCGGTTTTCTCTCTATCCCTCATCCCCCCCCCCCCCACACACACACCCCACCCTAATTTCGAAGGGATTTGTGAAAGAGTGGGCCATCCCCGAGGCTAGCCCTCAATAGAAAGGATGTTTCGAAGCATCTCGGCACCGGAGTAGTCCGGGATATCACCAAGAGTGGACAGAATTGTTTCGAACATTGAAAGAGGACACTAGGAATATTTTAGGAAGGTTTCAAATTAATTTGGAGGTGTCCGAGATTTAACTCGAAAAGCTTTGGAATAAATATTCATATTAATAATTAATAAGAAATTATTATTTATTAATATCCCAGTGGGTCCCATGGGCCGAAGTGCCGCATGGGCCCACTGGGCCCACACGCGTGGGGGGGATCCTGGCCGACTTGGCCAGGGCCTCCCCTAGGCTGGCGGGTGGAGGAGGAGGGGCGGGGGAGAGGCCGAGTGGGGGGGAGGGAGTCCTCCCCAGTTTCATACTTTCCTTCCAAGTTGGTTTTGGGGAGGACTCCTTATTTGATACGGATTTCTTCTCTCTATCTCATTGGTGGAAGAAAGGAAAAGGAGGAGTCCTTGTAGCATACGAATCCTAGTCCTACTCTCCTCTATGGAGGAGGTAATCCGCCTATATAATTAGGGAGAGAGCTAAGGGCAAGGACACACTTTTGTAACCCTAGCACCAAGCCGCACTTCCGCCGCTGTGCCGTTGGTCATTGCCACCTCGGCCCTATCTTATTCCTCTTCCTCGTGAGATTGTCATCGTCGCGTGGAGGAAATCTTCATCAACACCCGGTGTAGCTCCTTCTTCTACCCTGTCTAGATCTAATCTTGATGGATGATGGAGTGCTGCCGGATCTTCATCGAAGCATTCCCGCTTTGTCCGCAAGTTCTTGATGTCGCCTCAATGCGGTGCCTTCCTCATTGCACGTGTGGATACCGGTGGAGGTGCGATGCTTGGAGCACTAGTTCTTCGGAGCCGTTCGTGGGATAATACATCTCCTCACGATTCGCTAAGGCTTGTTGTGGGGATCGACGCACGATCAACCTCGTCATCGACAAACTTCCGCTAGTTCGATCTTGGAGGCTATGTTCCGTTACCTCACCCTGCATTGGATCTTGGTTATGCGGTATAATTTTTTGTTTTCCATAGCGCGTTCCCTGATGGTGGTATCAGAGCGGTCTATGCGTAGGCACATGTACGGATAGAGGAATCATCAAATTCCGGCATTGTTAGTCTCGTTCTTGCTACCCAATTGTTGCAATTTGGGTCTTAGTGGTATTGTATGATTAGCGGCCCGAGCCGACTTTACGATCTTTAGACCGAGACTGGTTTGTGAAGTGTACTTTGGGTGCACAAAGCAACTTTGTCGGGTGCCTGTTTTTCTGCAATAGTTGAGATAAATTTTGCACATTAGGCTTATGTGAATTTGGTGAAGTTTACACGAGGGTTACTCATATAGACGAAGTCTAGTGAAGCTAGTGTACTATTTATAGTGCAATGAGGACACACCACGAATAAGTCAAAAAGCAAGTCGGTTGATGATGATGCTTACTTAGGTAAAGAATGGTTCTCTATGTCACCATAGAGCCCAGTAAGTTAGGAAAGCATGTTAGAGGCGTCTAACTTGTTTTTGCAGGGAAGTGATGTGGTATAGCAATATGAAGTTTACAATGTGATGTATGAGATGTATTATGTTGTAATCTCGTGGGGCATGAGTGGCAGGAGCCACGACGATTGCCATAATATTATTGTAATATCCATAGTTGTTTTTACTTTATTAGCTAGAATAGCAATAGTTGTAAAAGCAAGGATTAGCAATGACGATCAAGCAACGATGGACCTCGATGCTATGCCCAAGGCGCATGTAGGAGTACATGATGCCGGAAGACTTTGATGATGGAGATCGTTGATGCAAAGTGCTATCCTATATAACTATATGAATTACATGTGATGTTAATCCTTTTATGCACTTTATTTGTTACGTGGTAGTTGTAATAAATAGGGTGATCTCTCACTTTAGATATCAAGTATAAATGTGTTCCCCTTAAGTTAGGCACCACATAACATGGGCTTGGGATTGGTGTTGGTCAAGTAACATGGGCGCACCTAACGACGTTCATAATATGGGTGCGAGACTATCCCACTGCTGGTAAACTAAGGTTCACTTGACATACTACCTAGAACGTCTAGAGTATGGAATACAAGAATCAAAAAAGATTAACAAGAGTCATATGGAGATATGATTAGTATGAGTACCTACCGGTCTTATTCCCCGGTGCATGATGTAACATTGGTACCAGGAAACATGGATCTTGAATCACTAAGTATCAATCATGAGAGATATTGATTTTTAGTTGGAGCTACACTCTGGATTAAAGTTATTAATCTTATGTAGTTCATTAATTATGAAACAATGTCTAAATGAATTTTCAATTGTTAGTATATCAATGGCACGCAACACCAACTTCCCTTTAGCTGGCATATTAGAGAAAGAAAAACTACATGAATCTGGTACAAATTTTATGGATTGGTTCCGCAACATAAGAATAGTACTGAAAGGTGCTAAGAAAGACTATGTCTTGGAAGCAACGCTTGGTGATGCTCATGGTAAAACGCAACTTAGGCTGCGAAAGATGTCTTTCAGCAATGTAGTGATGACTACATCGCTGTCCAATGTGCTATACTTGCATCAATGGAACCAGATCTTCAAAGGAGGTTTGAAAAATGGGGTCCATATGAAACAATCATGGAACTAAGAGGCATGTTTGAGAAGCAAGCTCGAGCTAAAAGATATGAGATCTCTCAAGCTCTTCTGGATTGCAAGATGGCTGAAGGAGGCTCGGTTAGTGCCCATGTAATTAAGTTGCATGGGTACATTCAAAGGTTGGAAGTGTTGAGCGTTCCCTTCCCTTTTGAACTAGGAATCAACATAATCCTGAAATCACTCCCATCCAGCGTCGCTGGTTTCGTCATGAACTTCAACATGCATGGGATGAATAAAACATTGGCCGAACTATTCGTGATGTTGAAGGTCCTTGAAAATGACATTCAGAAGAACACCGATCTTGTGATGATGGTAAAGAAAACCACTCGCTTCAAGAAGAAAAAGTCTAGGGGTGATAAGAAGAAGGCGGATGTGCGTCGTGCCTCTAACAAAGGCAAAGCGCCTAAGCCAGGTCCAACCCCCGGACGCTGAGTGTTTCTTATGCAAGGAGAAAGGTCACTGGAAGAGGAATTGTCCAAAGTACTTAGCGGAGAAAAAGAAGACTGGATCGTCCAGCTCAGGTATATCTGATATACATGTCATTGATGTTTACTTGCAAGGTCCTAAGAGTGACTCTTGGGTATTTGATATCGGACCAGTTGCTAGTATTTGCAATTCGATATAGGAGCTAGGAATTCTAGGAAGCTTGGCAAGAACGAGGTGACGATGCGCGTCGGGAATGGAGCAAGTGTTGCGGTGATTGCCATCGGCACAAGACTTCTACATCTATCATTAGGATTAATATTAGAACTTAGTCATTGTTACCTTGTGCCTGCATTATGTATGAATATAATATCAGGATATTATATCTTACAAGATGGTTATTCGTTTAAATCAGAGAATAATGCTTGTTCCATTTATATGAATAATGTCTTCTATGCACACACTCACGTGAAGAGTGGGTTGTTTATGATTGTTCTTGACTGTGATACACACATCCATAATACTGAGGCTAAACGTCGAAAGACAAATGAACTAAATACCACATACTTGTGGCGCTGCAGATTGGGTCACATTGGGCATAAATGCATGAAGAAACTCCATAGTGATGGACTTTTGAGTTCATTAGATTTTGAATCTTTTGATACATGTGAAGCATGTCTGACAGGAAAGATGGCCAAATCACCGTTTAGCAGTTTTTTTGAACGGGCCAGTGGCTTACTAGAGATAATACATACTGATGTATGCGGTCCAATGAGTATACCAGCACGTGGTGGATTCCTCTACTTTGTAACCTTTACCAACGACTCTGAGTTAATATTGTTATATTTATCTTATGAAGCATAAATATGAAACATTTGAAAAGTTTAAAGAATTTTAAAACAAAGTATAGAATCAACGTGGCAAGAAAATAAAGTTTACGCGGTCGGATCATGGAGGCGAATATTTGAGTCATGAGTTTAGCAAACATCTTAGAGCTCGTGGAATCGTTTCACAGCTTACGCCTCCGGGAACACCCCAATGTAATGGAGTGTCGGAAAGGCATAATCAAACCTTGTTGGACATGGTAAGATCTATGATGTCTTTAATAGATCTCCCTTTGTCATTTTGGGGCTATGCTTTAGAGACTGGCTTTTACACTTAATAGAGCGCCATCAAAGTCCATTGAAATGACACCATATGAGTTGTAGTTTGGCAAGAAACCCAACCTATCGTTTCTTAAAATTTGGGGTTGCGAAGCTTATGTAAAACGTTTTCAGCCAAATAAGCTTGATCCTAAGTTGGAAAAATGCATATTTGTAGGTTACCCTAAAGAAACTATTGGGTATTCCTTCTACCACAAAACTGAAGGCAAGAATTTTCTCGCGCGAGGAGGAATGTTTCTTGAGAAGGAATTTCTCGCTAAAAGTTTAAGTGGGAGGACAATAGATCTTAATGAGGTTAATGAACCTGAGCAAGATGGGAAGAGTAGCACAGAACCAGAAGTCGTTCTAGAAATGCCTATGGCGCCATCATATGTTGTCGCGCCTACAAATGTTGTAGTCCCAGAAATTAATGCTCCTATTGAACCACGTAGATCTGGCAGAGTTCATCTTCTGGTCGTAAGATTTGAAGATGAAGTATTGTTGTTAGACAGCGATGAACCAACTGCATACAAAGAAGCTATGATGGGCCCTAACTCCGTCAAATGGCAAGAGGCCATGAAATCCAAGATAGAATCCATGTACGAGAATCAAGTTTGGAACTTGATAGACCCTCCTAAAGGCGTGAAGCCTATCAAATGTAAATGGATCTATAAGAAGAAAATAGACATGGATGGTAACATTACTGTCCATAAAGCACGACTTGTTGCAAAGGGGTTTCGACAAGTTCAAGGAGTTGACTATGATGAGACTTTTTCTCCCGTAGCAATGCTTGAGTCTGTTCGGATTCTTCTAGCAATAGCTGCATATTACGATTACGAAATATGGCAGATGGATGTCAAAACAGTGTTCCTGAATGGGAAGCTTACCGAGGATGTGTACATGGTACAACCTGAGGGTTTTGTCGATCCTAAAGGTGCTACAAAGGTGTGCAAACTTCATAGATCCATCTATGGACTGAAGAAAGCATCATAGAGTTGGAATCTTCGTTTTGATGAAGTAGTAAAGAGTTTCGGCTTCATTAAAAACGGATACAAGAAGGAAAGTGGGAGCATAATAGAGTTTCTAATACTATATGTGGATGACATATTGTTGATTGGAAATGATAAAACATTTCTTAACACTATAAAGGTATCATCAAAGAAAAGTTTTTCAATGAAAGATTTGGGTGAATCAGCTTACATATTGGGCATAAGGATCTATAGAGATAAATCACGACGTCTAATAGGGCTTACCCAATATACATATCTAGACAAAGTTTTGAAGAGTTTCAAAATGGAAGAATCCAAGAAGGGTTCACTTCCAATGGTACATGGCAAACCATTAAGCAAGAAGCAATGTCATATGGCAGATGCTGAGCGAAAAGACATGAGTGAGTGTCAACACCCGGATTTTTAATCCCAGATGCCTGTTATGCCATACATCGCAATCCCAGGATTACCATTTTTGCGAGACATAACAGATTGGATATCATAGTACATCATCCATTACAAACCATAATAAGGTCTTACACAAATAAAGGATCTCATGATCTAGTCTTAATACAAACAAGCAGCGGAATAATAAGCATAGTGGTGGGCTCCATCTTCAGGGTCACAGGGAATGTTGATGATGGGAGATGATCCTAGTTGTCGTAGACGTCCTGTTGTCCATCATCCTGATAGTCCTCCTCATAGTCTGGCCACGGGAATAGCCAGGGACAAAGCCATGAGTACTCTTTAAGTACTCGCAAACTATCACTAACAAGTAAGGTAGTTCTAGTAGGAATCTTAAGCTCTAGGTTTATTTGCAAAAAGGCAGGTTTATCTAAACTGAGTTTAGAAGTAAAGAAAACTAAGTAATTGTTCTAAATCACTTAAGTGGGAACCTAGTTTTCATATTCACAACCCTATTGTGGTCAAGTCAAAGTCATAGTTCACTTCACAAGTCATTTTGAAAACATCTGACGACGGAACAGTATGGCCACTCCAACTGTCCATGACCGCGGACGCGGCTATTCGAATAGTTTGACACTCTACAAAGGTGGTACACTTTCACCACAAAATTCGATACATCCGTCAGGGATAACCCTAAATCATCATACTTAGTATGCGGATAATCAATCATAACCTTTTAATTACACACTCTAGTACAGGCACCTCCCCTATGAGCTTGGCCTCCCAGCCATGGACATCTGCCATCCTGGGCACTGCATAGGTGGACAATTCACACTCACGAGGTAGCCTCAGCTCAAACCTCTTCCGCAAAGGAACCCATACTAAGGCATATAAACTTCCAGCTAAGCCCTACCCAATTCGGGTATTGTGGTTGTACGGTAAAATTGGAATGGTATCGCATCCGAACCCAACCATCAGTTTTTATAAAGGGCTAAGGCTCATGCCTCAACATTTTCATCATCAAATCCATTTGTGTTTCTCAACACATGTCAAAACATTTCAATAGAATGACTCATCATTCCATGGTTTTCATAATCATTTTCACCAAGTATTCCCATCTAAAGTGATCAAGTTTTATGCTTAGCACTAACCACTAAGTTAAGAGTGTTCACTAATGAGGGGTGCTAATCTTCAATCTCATGCCATAGAATGCCATCTAGTATAGGCCTAGTTTTATACTCTTTATGCTATCTATACTATCTTTCCAAGTACTCACAAAGCACTAGCTAAAAGTAAAGAACTTTGGTAGAGTAAAAAGAATAAAGCTTGCAATTAAAACTTGGGATGGGTATAAATCAAAGGTATATAACCAAAGCATGCCTAATGCATCTTGCTTAAGTTATCTTGCAATTAGTGATGGCTTGCATAGGTATAATACTTGCAAGTGTTAGCTTGCATTGTTCTAGCTTGCCAATAATAGCTTGCCTTGATTGGTGTAGTGGTTGAAGTTTTCCTCCTCTTCTTCTGGGTAGAACTCCTCCTCCTCGTAGCTTGGGTCAGTACTATCGTCTATAAATAAATATGGGGTACACAATCACCAAACAATACTTAACTAGCTCTAATTAGCACACTAAGGCTCACACTTCATGATCTAGCATCATCACATGAAATAAAGAACTAGTTTTATTTATCTTATTTGAGAAAAGTAATTTTTGCTCATTGAAATTAATTAAGATTTAATATTCTCCAATTAAAATATGGGATCATGTTGACACATGTCATCACCACATATTCGTATACATGGGAATGTGATTTAAAGGGTTGGTCACATTTTATAAAGTTTAAGATTATTATTTAATAGATTTAAAGTGACTAGAAATGCCCTAATAGCATTATTTTGGTACTAGTCCAATGTCACTACATGCAAACCTAAATAGTTTTACATATTCAGATAGATCTTATCAAATGTGATTTTTGAGAGTTGGAATCAACTCAAAAGCTATTATGGTTGATTTTAAAAAAATGTTTGAAGTTGCAAAAGTCTCTGTCTTAGTATTTTTACTAAAGTTTATCTCTAAGTCCAAAATATTTAACTCCAACGGGCTTGGATAGATAATTTAATTACCTTTCTAGCAAAATTTAAATCATGCAATTTGGTTTAGTGAAACTCTCTGAATTGATTTTTGAATCTGTGGACAGAATAGGGTTTTAACTAAAATGGAAAATCAATATTTGAATTTCTAGGCCAGCGCGGGAAGTTAAACGGGCCGGCCCAACTGCACTGCACAGCGCAGCGGGCTGCTGACAGATGGAGTCCACTCGTCAGCGACTGCATCTAAGCGAAACGGTATCTATGCATCTGAGTCGTGCGATCTAATTCTAATCCAACGGTTGGGAGTCGTCGTCGAAGACGAACTACTCCGGCAAGGAACTAAACCTAACGCGGTGGTAGGGGTCTGGCTAGGCTCACCCGGGCTCTAGCTAGGGTCGGCGACAGGGGCGATCGATGTGGTAGACGATGGCGGGTCAAGGCGCGGTCACGGCAGGTCTTGGGGTGGTCGAAATCGATGGCGCCCTTCTCCTCCAGCAGCGGCGGGCTCCGGCCAAATTCCGGCGAAGGAGAGCTCGTCTTGCTCCGGGAAGAAGTGGGGGAGGATCAGTGAGGAGTGGTGAGTGCTGGGGTATGGAGAAATGAGGCAGGGGAGGCCTTCTTTTATACTACGGCGAGGGGACCGAACGGTGCGAGCGCGAGCTCGTCGGTGATGACGCTACAGGCTGCTATTGGCGTGGCGGAGGCTAGTGGATGGTGCGTGGTTCCCTGGCTGTTCTCACGGGTGTAATGGCGAGGAGTGGGGCGGTGTGATTTGGTCGGGAGCATGCAGCGCTCTGCGTGGACGCAGAGGTGTTTGCGACGGCGTGCAGCAGCTGCAGGTCACGCGGCGGTGAACGGGGTTGTCTGCGGGATTGGGGAGATCATGGCGAGCTAGTGCACGCGAGGCGGGGGTGAGGTGCGGTCTGTGGGAGGCGGTCGAGCGCGGCGAGATGGCGCGCTCTAGTCATGGCACAAAGGCATAGGGTGCAGCGGTGCTAGGGTGGTCCAGGGCTCGTCTACGGTCGAGGCTTGGATAGGCGGTGGCGGTGGAGTGCGGCGTGTCTGGTGCGCATCGTGGGCGAGGGCCGCGAGGCTCCTGGCGTGCTGACCACTGTCAGCCGATGATGACCAAAAATGGGTGGCGCTCCACTGTGCACACGGCTAATGGGGGACTTGGTCTGGGTGCTGGCTATGCTCAGGGGAGACAAGGGAGTGAAGAGGGGACCAAATGGTCGAGTGAAAACAGTGAAGTTAGGCAGTAGATTAATTTGTGTAATTAAGGTGTTTGATGAAATGGCCACAAGAAACTTACTTTGGAATTTTTGAATGGAACTTTTTGAGTGATCTTAACTTAAGCTTGAGAGTCTATGTTTGCTTGGAGAAGTCAAATGGAATTGGTTTGATAGGTTTTTGAAAAAGTGGGATCTTATCATATGAACTAGATTCAATTTTTAACTGTCCATCAAATTGATTTGAAAGATGTTTTTATAAGTTTGTAAAGTGGGCCTTGATACACTTTTACTTGGTCTAGCGAGGGGTGGAAACAAGTAGAAATGTTTCTGTTAAAATTTCTCCTCTAGGAACACACAAAGTGACCTAGTGGTTAACTTTGGTCAAAAATACCATTTGCTTTATTTATTCATATTTGATTGCTTTTTCTTTTGATTTTGTTTGTAATTGGCCTAGATGATGTAGCATTCATCTTTAAACCATTTCACATCATTTGTAACAATCAATCATGGCAATTTCAATCAATTCTACACTAATGCAAAACACACATGCATTCATATTCATTTTATTAATAAAAGTTTTTGTTAACCCTAAATTGGGTGATTAGTATTTGATAACCTTGATTAAAAGTTTTGGGGTGTTACAGTGAGGTTCCATATGCATCAGCAATTGGCTCAATCATGTATGCCATGATATGTACAAGACCATATGTGGCATATGCTCTAAGTGTTACGAGCAGATACCAAAGTGATTCAGGTGTGAATCACTAGATAGTAGTGAAAAATATACTTAGATACTTGACAAGGATGTGAGATCCAGACACATGGCTTAATAGGATTGATAGGATACCCATATCAACAAGTTGCAACTTCTTTTCCGGAAGCTCATTCGAAAAGAACTTCAAGGTTAAGCGTGCTTGGCCTAGAGCAATTTTAGGATGGGTGACCGACCGAGAAGTGGAAAGCAAAAGCACGAGTGAGGACAAAGTGCGCAGAAAAGACTAGTGTTGGTCTGTGGGGCCAGTCTAGATATCATATTAAGCTGCCAGGAGTGACACCCCCCGGGCCCAGGAGTGGACGAGGTGTTACAAAGGACTAAGGATATGTTTCTCTTGTATGGAGGTGACAAGGAGCTCGTTGCAAAGGGTTACACCGATGCAAGCTTTGTCACTGATCCTGATGATTTTAAATCTCAATCCGGTTATGTGTTCACCTTGAACGAGGGAGCGGTGAGCTGGAAAAGTTCTAAGCAAGATACGGTTACGGACTCTACAACAGAGGCAGATTACATAGAAGCTTCAGATGTTGCAAAGGAGGGTGTCTGGATGAAGAACTTCATCACAGAACTTGGTGTGGTTCCAAATGTGCTAGAGCCAATGGAGATTCATTGTGACAACAATGGTGCCATCGCTCAAGCAAAGGAACCAAGGTCCCACCAAAAGAACAAGCATGTACAATGTCGATTTCATCTCATATGCCAGTTTGTGCATGATGGTGGCATCAAGATGTGCAAAAAGGTCTGAATGTGGTTGATCCGTTGACAAAGTTACTCATGCTTGCAAAGCATGAACAACAACGGGAAGCCATAGGTGTTATAATGCTAAATGTAAACTAGATTATTGACTCTAGTGCAAGTGGGAGACTGATGGAAATATGCCCTAGAGGTAATAATAAATATGTTATTATTCATATTTCTATTTCATAATTAAGTTTATCATTCCGTGCTATAATTGTATTAGTTCTGAATAATGTGTATTTGGAGGAAAACCCTAATACATGTGTGGGATGATAAACACCATATAATAAATATCCCTGGTCATGCCTCTGTGACTAGTATGTATGTCAATGATAGTTTCGGTTTCCTAACTATGGGCAAAGAGACAATATGATTGTGGAGTTGCTAGTGACATATGTGATCGGAGTTGTTGGAGAACAACAACGACGGATAGACCCAAAACATGAGATACCATGAAACGTATCATCAATAATGTTATCGGTTAAATCTCATAAGATTTTGTATTGCCTTTACTAGAAATCGTTCGACCATAAGACATATGTGAACATGGGAACAATATGGATGTGGCAAGATTCTCCAAACGTTGCTCTTAATGGAGTGATTATAAAGTTGATGCTTGTTCGTACCGGATAGTTTGCTGATCATTCACATGATGTGCTTGTGGGAATTGATACTCCTGGCGATAGAGAGATACACTCTTGGCCCGCTCATGTACTATGATGTTCGTCATCGTTTGGCCAGACACATGATCAAGTTATTGAACATAGGAACATCGATCGTATGGAATTAGTAAAGAGTACATGTCGGGTGACGTGAATAACCTAGTGTTTCATCCCGGGCAATGTAAAGTAACAACGAATCAATATGATGTGTATATGACTCAATACTACGGTTCACACGATAAAGAACTTCGTGTTATTTGTGGGGGTTACTACTTGTATCAAGACGCTGATAGTAATCATTGTCATCGGAATAAGTTTCGGACATGTCTGCAAATATCCGAACCTACCGGGTCACACACTTAAGACGTCTATGACATTTTAGAATGTGAGTATGAATAAGATAGTTAGATGAAGTAATTCTGAAAGGATGGTTTGGAGCATCTTGGAATGATCCGGAGGAGTCAGGGATATCACCGAGAGTGGACGGAATCGTTCCGGACATTGAAAGAGGATGCTGGGAATATTTTAGGAAGATTTCGAATTAATTCGGAGGTGTCCTAGATTTAATTTGGAAAGCTTCGGAATAAATATTTATATTGATAATTAATAAGAAATTGTTATTTTTTAATATCCCAGTGGGTCCCATGGGCCGAAGGGCCGCATGGGCCCACTAGGCCCACACGCATGCGGGGGGTGGCCGGGTGGGGGACCCTGCCCGACTCGGCTAGGGCCTCCCCTAGGACGGCGGGTGGAGGAGGAGGGGCGGGGGCGAGGCTGAGTGGGGGAGGGAGTCCTCCCTGGTCTCATACTTGCCTTCCAAGTTGGTTTTTGGGAGGACTCCTTATTTGATACAGATTTCTTCCCTCTCTCTCATTGGTGGAAGAAACAAAAAGGAGGAGTCCTTGTAGGATACGAATCCTAGTCCTACTCTCCTCTATGGAGGAGGGAATCCGCCTATATATTGAGGGAGAGGGCCAAGGGCAAGGACACACTTTTGCAGCCCTAGCCCCAAGCCGCACCGCCGCTGGCCACCGTCGCCGTCGACCGCCGCCACCTCGGCCCGGTCTTCTTCCTCTTCCTCGCAAGATCGTCATCATCGCATGGAGGAGATCTTCATCAACACCTGGTGTAGCTCCTTCTTCTACCCCATCTAGATCTAATCTTGACGGATGACGGAGTGCTACCGGATCTTCATCGACAAGTTCCCGCTTCATCCACGAGTTCTTGATTTCGCCTCGACGCGGTGTTGTCCTTGTTGCATATGTGGATAGCGGTGGAGGTGCAACGGTTGGAGCACTAGTTCTTTAGAGCCGTCCATGGGATAATACATCTCCTCACGACTCACTAAGGCTTGTTGTGGGGATCGATGCACAATCAGCCTCATCATCGACAAACTTCAGCTAGTTCGATCTTCGAGGGTATGTTCCGTTACCTCACCCTTGCATTGGATCTTGGTTATGCGCGAGAATTTTTTTGTTTTCCGTAGCGTGTTCCCCAACAGTCACCTCTAAATAACCATCACGATGTCTGAGAGAAATCACCCATACAGGCCACCGCAATTAAGGTTAACCCCATGGATATCGTAATTATCTTAGAGAGTCTCTCTTTATCCTCCTTTAGCAATGTAGGTTGCTAGCCTGTGCCAGTTGTCATGAAGCTTGTCAGACACACTTCCAAACATGTCCAAAGGATTTCTCCCTCATCTTTAGTTCCGAAGACAAATGATATGTGGCCGACTACACATACCATCGAAAGAGAGGGATCAAACACAAATCATAAATCTATCATAGACCGGCAATTCATATGGACACAAGAATAGATCATCTTTATTGCAACTTCATAATAGTGCTAGAGTTTCACCATCTCTTCCCAAGAACAAGGAAACTACTCATACATGAAAGGGATCAACATCATGGCAATTGTATGGATGAAATATGAAGGTACAATTGAATACAAGTGCAAATCCACAATAGAAATTGGACTACAACAAAGTAAACAAAGGGGATTGATGTTGAGGACGATGGCGATGAAGATCGATGCGTAGCCCTTCAAGATGCAAGTATCCTCTCTCCCTTGAGTGGTATGGTGGTGTAGATCTTGTGGGCGGAGACTATGGAGGCGGAGGAGCGGCACGGCTCCACCCCTTTGGCATGTGTGGACTCTCCCCCCTTGTTCTAGGGTTTCCCCTCTTTAAATAGGCATCTAGAGGTCGGTTTTGCGAACCGACGGAGCTAGGTCCAAATATGCCCATTGGGCCTTCACAAATGTTGTTTCATTTGACGAAACGAAGCCGTCAGAGGGTGGTACGGCCGTACAGTACAGGCGGGCTCCGCCCGTACTAGTGGTCGTTATGCCCTTAGTACTCTGAAGTGTTTTTGCTGCCATTTCTTCATACGGACTCCGATTGAGGTGTTCTTTGCCTCATTGGTTCGTATGGACAAGGGATACAAGACCATGTGCTTGGATATTCATTTGGATTTGATGGAAAATCCACTTTTTCCTCCTCTCAAATGGATAAGTCTGGTGTCTGCAAAATCTCCATATTGAATCCTCTTGGCTCCTTTTATCCATGATTGTTCATAGCACCTACACACAAATCAAAGACAATAAAAAGGTAATAAAATCCTAATAAAACTACTAATGTGCAAAGTCCATGTGTAAATGAATGAGAACTAATAATCATACATAATAGGCATAGTTCTAGATAGATGTAGCATGTAATGAGTGACAATATGGATAATTTACATACTTAAATATGCTTCAATTTTGGACTCACTAGTGAGTCATGGGATTCCTGGAGAATCAAATTCCTAATTTCTGGATTGTTGGGCACACACAGACGATCCCCATACCATAGGGTTCCTTGCTCATCCTCGCGAAACCCTTTTGCCTTACCCTCGGGTATGTTTCCCCTTATTCCTTCCATGTTGATATACTTATTATAAGCTTCTATGATCATGTCCAGAAGTGTTGGTTTGACTTCCATTGTTGCCAAATATCCCTAGGATACTACCTCCAATCCAAGGTCCTTGAATTGTTCACACAAATCCTTAGATAATTTCCCCCATAATCAAACCATTAGCATAAACCTTGCGACTTAACACATCTGCTACAAAATTATCCTTTCCTAGATGATATTGTAGGCTCATGCCATAATCCTTTATGAGTTCCAACCATCTCCTTTGCCTCATGTTCAATTCCTTCTAAGTAAATATGTATTTCAAGCTCTTGTGATTTGTGAACACATCACAATGCTTTCCCATCAGGTAATGCCTCCACACCTTGAGTGCATGCACAAATGACTGTCGTGGTGGTGTCACGGCAGATGCCATGGATAGGCTAAAGGTGGGGACTAATACACGCTAGGGGAATCCAGGGAGGGATAGTGAAGTGATTCTCCACACAGAAGTTTATATTTGCTTTGCCTCCAAGGTTACAAGTGCTCCTAGAGCTGTATTGGCGAGAGGAGGAAGAAGGAGCTCTCTTACTCTCACTCACAGATCACCCTTAAAACCCTAGCTCAATCAGAAAAATTGGAACCCCCTCTATAGAAGCCCTAGCCCTCCTTATATAGGGGGGGCTAGGTCTCCACTTAGGGCATACGTGGAGGCATATTCCTAAGAATATGCCATCTCCCAAAGTAGTAAGCCGACCGGGTTACTTTTACCTCGCGTCACACATGCAGAGGCTACGTGAGCCTCTGCGGCGCCCGCGTCAGCCGACATGGGCATCGTCACCCTTGTCGGCAACGCCTCGGTGGTCCTGCCCTTGTCTGCTTCGCTCAAGCAGTGCGTACCGGGGCTTCTTTTGACCAGCGAGATTCCTTCCTTCTCTTAGAAGCTAAATGTGACCCGGATCATAGATGATCCGGCCACACTCGTTCCTGCATACAAGTTAAACATGCATTTCCGACTTACTGCTTAAGTCGGTTGAGACTTAGTTAGGCGAACGCCCCCTGGTCCGGGTTACCCCGTGATTCGGCCTGCCTTGAGTTGACCCGGCCAACATCCGCTTTGGCCTTGCTGAACCTCGGCTAACTCGGCCTTTATACCCCAGCGTGACCCTACCCAGGGGTATCCCCCCAACATTAGTCCCCGAAGCTGGTGCGGTCTTAGCTTCCTTAGCCGCTAAGGCCACAGCAGGTTCAATTCCACCGAGCTTTGTGCTCCTTCTCTGGGTTCCCTCCTTGTCTCGGATTCTCTGGATTTACTTTCCCTTGGCACGTTCCAAGCTCTCACTTGCTGGTCGGGTTACCACCCTAACTCGAACCTCATGGTTTTACTTTCCCTTGGCACATTCCAAGTTTTCACTTGCTGGTCGGGTTACCACGGTCCTATCCTGGTCTTGCTTCCTTCTATCGTACGCCAACCCACGTGGAGGCTAATCATTATGTTGTCTCATTTTAAGGGCCAGCGATAACCGCGAGAATTGTCGGTCATCAGGCGCTGGTCACGTCACGCCTGCCTCCTCGTTTACCGCATCAACGCGTCACGTCATGGGACCAACTCCACTATGTGGCCTTCCGTGTGGCTCCTTGCTGATTGGTCGATGCGGGTGGTACACGGCTACTGCGTGTGGCGTGCCCGCAGGACGCGATCCCACTTTCTCCTCGTGGGAGAGGTTAAATAGGGGAGGGGCGCATCACTTAGGCTTTTTCCCCTTATTGCGCCCCTCTGCCCTTTGCTCTTCTTCTTCGTCTTCCTCGCGACCGCGCTGTCGCCAGTGCTCCCAAGTAGTAGTGCCGCCGCCGCATCTTTTCCCCCACATTTCTACGTCGTCGCCACCGCTACGCGCCTCCTCCACCACGGGTTGCTGCCAATCTAGGCCTTTGCCCCCCGCCGCCGCTAGCGCCAGCGAGGGCAGCGATCATCAGATGACGGAGGAGGAGCTCGTCGTTGCTGAGCAAGAGATGGAGGAGGACACCGCTGCTGCAGACCGTGGTGCGTGGGCCGAGTCCTGGGTCTGCCAAGATGACTTGGACCGGCTCTACCGGACCAGACGCATCCCCGCCGGCGTCATCGCGCGCCTTGCCTCCGCTGAACTCGCCCCCTCACCCAATCCGGGTGAGTATGTTGTGTTCTTGTCGCACTTCCAACGGGGGTTCGGTTTGCCGGTCAGCGATTTCTTCCATGACTGGTTAAGCACATACGAACTCTAGCTGCACCACCTTCCTGCCAACGCAATCACTTCTCTTTTTGCTTTTGCCTCTACGATCGAGGGCTACGCCGGATTATGGCCCACGAAGGAGCTATGGATCCGGTTTTTCGGCCTTCGTCGTAATGTCATTCCGAATATTCAACTCGATCCGGAGGACAAGCAGCTCACTCAATTCGGAGCTGCATCCATCTCACCCTGGAGGCTATCCGTTTTCCCTCGAGTCACCGGGCTGGACTCCTGCAAAGGATGGGATCGGACTTTCTTTTATGTCCGGAACGAGGGCACTGAAGACTTGATCCGGCTGCTTCCCTATGCTCCGGGTCCACCTAACCCGGAGTTGTGGGACGTTGTCCCCAAGAAGCCCACAGCCTTGGCCAACCAGGTCAACAAGAGGTTTGTAGAGCTGAAGAAGCTCGGGTTGCGCAACGAGGATGCTATGATCACGTTCGTGCGCAACCGAATCTCCCCCCTCCAGAGACGCACCCACAAGGTGTGCCACATGAGCTTCGGCCGCGACCCCAACCGGACCTCGTCCTTCGAGTTGAGCAACTCGGAAATCTATCGCCGGGTCAAGGCTCTCTTCACCACCCACAAGGACTTCTCCTCTGAGTGGACATGGGGAATTGAGCATTTCTGCCGGGATAGGCTTCCTCCCTTGGTAAGCTTCGTGGCGCAAATTTACTCCGGGTTAATTATATGTCGATCATTGTTCCATTTTTGACTCCGTTGTTCATTCTTTTCCTCAGATATTCCTTCAGCAGAACCTCGAGGACGGCACCGATCCGACCCTTAAATGGGCGCCCGACCGGGAGACCCCGGACAAGGAAGAGTCGGACCAGGAGATGTTCCTCCCGATGACCGACGCTACGAAGCGACCCACCGATAAACCCTCTTCTATTAGAGATTGGCCCGATGATGAAGGTGACTCGGATATCGAGGTGATTGAACTTGTTGATGCTGTCCCCCTTTCTTTTGCCTTTCCGGCATCAGCTAACCCCGGTGGGCAGATCCACGAGGACCCTCCCCTTGCCACGGGTGAACCTATTCCAGCAGCGCCGAAGAAGAGGCGTGGAGCTGCATCAAGTTCCTCCTCCGGACCTTCTCAGCCCTCCAAAAGGCGAAAGAAGTCCGGAGACAAAACTGCTTCCAAGCCTGCAAGCAAGGCCCTAGCACGAAGGGCTCGGAAACCCAAGGAGCCCCTGACCTCGGATGTGCAAGCCTCTTTTCCCTCTGCAACTTATTCTTCCTTGCATTGTTTTAGTCTCTCTTCTGACATTGTTTGACTTGGCAGTGCTACGGAGGATGTTCCCCAGAGTGGATCTAGCATCTCTTCACCGCTACGACCTAGTCCTTCTCCCCCTCATGATGACGAGTCACGCCCGCTGAGCCCTATTCCAGAGGGTTCTGCGGCTGCTCTGGGTTCCAGCCCACCTTGTCAAGAGGGGGGCAACCCCGGAACAGGGGAGACGGACCCAGCCGAGGCAGCGGCATCCACCACTTCGGCTCCGCCGCAACCAGCAACTACCGAGACTACCTCCGTACCAGCACCGACACCAGCACCAATTCCGGTAGCAGCACCAACTCCGGCAGCCAGAACATCAGCAGCAGCACCAGCTCTAGCAACAAGGGCACCAGCGCCAAGCTCCTCCGCCTTGTCCGAGTCTTCTCAGTCTCGGCGAGGAAGTATCCAGGCAGCTCCTAAGGGGAAATCTGCCGCAACCACTTCCTCCTCTCAGCAAGCCAAAGGCAAGAAAACCTCTGACGTCACCAGGGCAGCGTCCACCGGGTCTGGACAGCGCACCCTCGCGTTCATGCTTGCCCAGAAGGCTCCAGCACCGAAGGACGCCCCTGCCGAGCCAACTAGTGCACAACAACTTGTTCTGCTCACCAGTCCGACCCTTGCTCAGGTTGAGAGGAGAGAGGCACATGTGAGGGGCTTGGTGGCGCCCCACATGCTCAGCGTGAGCGATATCCTCCGACCTTGATCAAGTTTATGAACAATTGGAACAAGGTGGAGTTCGTCTATAACGAGGATCTCCCAGAGAAGTTCGGTCCCGCCGAATTCGCTGCTCAGATGAACACAGCCTCTAAGGCGATTAACCTCGCGGGCCGGATGATGGAGGTACATTACTTCACCTTTTCCTTAGCATGCACTAGCGATATAACCATTAGTCCCCGAGCCTCCGGGGGAGTAACTTGTTACTCGGTCGGATGCTCCTTAGAAAACTAACGTAGCTCCCTGACAACTTCAAATATGCACACACCTAGAGCCGGGTTAAGTTCTACTTGGCCCGGATCTTGCACACTTCGAATATGCACACACCTAGAGCCGGGTTAAGTTCCACTTGGCCCGAATCTTGTACGCTTCGGATATGCACACACCTAGAGCCGGGTTAAATTCCACTTGGCCCGGATCTTGTACACTTCGAATATGCACACACCTAGAGCCAGGTTAAATTCCACTTGGCCCGGATCTTGTACACTTCGAATATGCACACACCTAGAGCCGGGTTAAGTTCCACTTGGCCCGGATCTTGTACACTTCGAATATGCACACACCTAGAGCCGGGTTAAGTTCCACTTGGCCCGAATCTTGTACACTTCGGATATGCACACACCTAGAGCCGGGTTAAATTCCACTTGGCCCGGATCTTGTACACTTCGAATATGCACACACCTAGAGCCGGGTTAAGTTCCACTTGGCCCGGATCTTGTACACTTCGAATATGCACACACCTAGAGCCGGGTTAAGTTCCACTTGGCCCAGATCTTGTACACTTCGAATATGCACACACCTAGAGCCGGGTTAAGTTCCACTTGCCACGGATCTTGTACACTTCGAATATGCACAAGGCTTAAGCCAAATTTTTGTATTCTTTTCAGGTAACCACCAACCGTCGGAGTGCTGAGTTCCAGCGTCTTCTGGATACCCACAAGATGCTGCTCGCAAAGCACAATGCACATCTCGCTGAGCATGAGAAAAGGGGTAAGTTTCTCCCTTGGTGCTTCTCCATTTTCCTTCATCTTCCTCTGCCGAACTAATCTCATTATTTGGTTTCCGCAGCTGGGGTGGAGGCTGAGAACAAGATTATGCGAAAGAACCTGGAGCAGATCAAGGGTAAGTCCTTTTTGTCCGACCCTGCTTTGCTTTCCATCTTCTTTTCTTCTTGGCTCAGCAAACATTCATACCTCGGCTCTGCCGGGTCAACACGCTATTTCAACATCTCTTGAAGATAGTGTGCCCGTGCCTGACATGATGCTACATTTTCTCGAACAAGCAGGGCAGCATCAGGCCGAGCTCAAAAATAAAGACGATGAGCTTGCCCTCCTTCGAACCAAGAACGACGAGATTGCCAAGCTAAAGGCAGAAATGAAGAAGATGAAGGCGCAGCACCAAACCGAGCTTGAAAAGGCTGGCTAGGACTATACCGAAGAGCGCGAGCGCCTCAACCTCCAAATTGCTAAGGACCGCGAACTTCTCCAGGAGGCCGACATCAAACACGAGTCGGTGAACGCTGAACTGGTGTAGCTCCGCCAAAGACGTGATAATTGCATCAATGAATTGACCCGGATCCATAGCCACATTTTACGTAAGTTCCTTTTCCTTATCCGGCATATTTCTTCGGGTTATCTCACATGTCTTTTCATTACTTGCTTCTCTTGTCCCATTTTTAGGCAAATTTCTAGAGGGTACTCCCATTGCGAGCGCCGCTGTTGCCAATTTCCGCTGAGAGAGGGGTACTCTCGTCGCTCCTAACGGTGAGAATATTCCCTTTGACATGGAGGACCTATTGGTCAGCCTGTCATCTCGCGTGGAAATCATCAAGAACTACGGCAAGGATCTCCTCGACGTTTCAGTCCGAGTCTTCAACACGTTCTGGCCCGGCGAGGACGCTCCGAAGAGAATCGCAATTCTTGCTGAAAAGCTGACGGAGATCGAGACCCAGCTCAACCTTTGGAGGGAGTCCGCTGGACGTGCTGCAGCTGAGACCGTTCTTCACCACATACTCACATGGTATGAGAAGATCGATCTCAGCCTCCTGACGCGCCTGCGCACCGGATCCAAGTGGACCAATGACCCAGAATGGGTAGCTCGGCGCCAGGCTTGTGCCCATAGCCTCATTGAATATGCTCCCATTCACGAATGGACTGAGGGTCCGAGCTTCCTGGAAGCCGCTGGCGACAAAGAGGTCGAGAATGTTGAAGATGGTTCAGACGAGGATGGAGAGGACGATGCCTCGGATATCGAAGAAGGCGAAGATGACGCCAAACTTCCTCCTCCTGCTGCTCCTTAAGTAAAAACACTTGAAAACTTATCAGATCCCCGGTATGCCGGGTGGAATTGTATCCAGTACACATGTGATATTTTGCTACTAAGTTTTTATGCCGGATTAACTTGGGCGTAGTCCCCGAGTTTCATTTTCTTGTTCGTCCAATCTTCTGGCTCGGTTCGAGTCTACCTTGATTCGGTTTTACGACTTACAAATCCGAGCTTCAAAAATTGTTTTAACAATACTTAGAAACTTTTAGGCTTAGCTCAAAATAATTCAGCATAATAATTTGAAAGTAAATACAAGGTTAGTCCGAAAAACAAATGTCGGCTCGATTAAGTTCTTTTCCTTAGTCATTTTTCATGTGTTACGCAATTCCAAACTTGTTCTCTTGCTTGCCATGAAGCCAATTCTTGTTGGACAGCAGCAAATCGAAGAGTTGGGTTTTTGGTGCTCACACATTACTAATCCGAGTTAAGTAGAACAACTTATTCCAGTTGACATATAAATAATAAAAGACAACAAATATTATTAAGGCAGTCCCTGAGTTACTGCCCGAGGTGCCAACATTTCATTGATAAGCTCATTGTCGGCATACATACCGACATATGAGAAGACTCGGATACATACACTTCTATGCTAAGTGTAGAAAGGACGAAGTAGAGCTACATTCCATGGGCGCTTAGATTCCTCGCCGGACATGTCCGCCTTGTTCTTTTCCTGTGGCTTTGCATCTATAAGATAATAAGAGTCATTGTGCAATGCTTTGCTCACGATGAACGGCCCTTCCCATGGGGGGGATAATTTATGCATGCTGGCAGTACGATGTACCAACCGGAGCACCAGATCGCCTTCCCAAAAGACTCGGGGGCTTACTTTCCGGCTATGATAGCGTCGGAGATTTTGCTGATATATGGCGGATCTGGACAATGCCAGTTCTCTCGCTTCTTCCAGCAGATCAACATCATTTTGCGGGGCTTCTTGCACTTCGGCTTCTGTGTATTGGGTGACCCTAGGCGAATCATGCTCTATGTCGGTTGGTAATACAGCTTCTGCCCCATATACCAGAAAAATAGCGTATAGCCTGTTGATCGATTCGGAGTTGTTCTTAAACTCAAGATCACCGTAGTTCTTCTATCCAGCACCCCGCTGATCTTTGCAGCGGCTCAATGAGCCGGGGTTTTATCCCGGATAATACTAATCTGTTGGATCTTTCCACTTGTCCGTTCGATGCGGGGTGGGCTACCGATGCTACGTCGAGTCAGATCTTCTTATCCCGGCAGAAATGCGCAAATGCTCCTTCCGCAAAATTTGTGCCATTATCAGTTATGATACTGTGTGGGTAATCGTACCTCAAGATTATATCCTTGAGAAATGTTACGGCCGTAGCCCCATCACATTTTCTGATAGGCTTTACTTCGATCCACTTCGTAAACTTGTCCACCATGACCAAAATGTGAGTCATATTTCCCCTTGCTGGTTTGAACGGGCCGACCATATCCAAGCACCATACGGCAAATGGCCATGTAATTGGTATGGTCTTGAGTTCCGACATTGGCATATGCGTCTTGGTAGCATACCTCTGACAACCATTGCATTTTCTCACCAGATCTTCTGCTTGTTCTAAGGCACTTGGCCAGTAGAATCCATGCCGGAAAGCTTTTGCTACCAAGGCTCGGGACGAGCCATGATGCCCACACTCCCCTTGATGTATATCTCGGAGGATGTCAAGCCCTTCTTCCGGGTCAACGCATCGCTGGAGGACATTGGTCACACTCCGTTTGTATAGCTCGGAATTGATAATTGTGTATGCCTTTGCTCTCCTCTTAGTTTGCCTGGATAACACCTCCTCAGTGGGTAACATTCCATCTTTCAGGAATTGAAATATAGGCAGTGCCCAAGCTGGTATTGCTCGTACAGGGAACACATCTTCATCAATTTCCATCTGATCCACCGGCATAACTTCAACCGGATCACGCTGAGCAGTCCCCGGGTCCTGCGAGGTAGTCCCCGGGTTCACTGAGGCGATCCGGGTTTTATATGTCCATCCGGGCCCCGGTTTAGACTTGCACCTCCCATGTTAATGTCCATGGGCTCAGCTCGATTCTATATCTTCGGGACATAGATTGAGTCGGTTCTCGGGACGGCCTAATAGATGGTTTTCGAGGTGTTCCAATGCTACACCGGTGGAATTGCTTGTCGGGTTGATCCGAGCTTGACAACATGTCGGCGACCTCATTTTCCACCGGGGTACATGGTGAAATTCACACCCCTCAAAGTAACCAGATATCTTCGCACATGAAATCTGACAGAGCCATGTTTGGATCAAGGCGTCCCACAATCCCGACTTTGTCAGATTACCAAATCCGAGTCGCCAAAGCATAGTATCCGACGTATCCCAATCTCTTTTGCCATTTTGAGCCCATGCACAAGTGCTTCATACTCAGCGACATTGTTCGATGCTGCGAAATGGATTTGCAGCACATATTTCAGCTGGTCCTTCTTTGGCGAGGTAAGCACAACTCCGGCGCCTAGCCCAGTTTTTGTTTTTGACCCGTCAAAGTGCATCCTCCAGTAGTTCGGATCTGGTGGCGGTGGTTCGTATTGTACCTCGGCCCAATCCACAAAAAAGTCCGCCACAACTTGAGACTTGATTGCTTCTCTTCTGTCATATTGTGGCGCATAAGGAGCTAGTTCGATTGCCCATTTTGCGATTCGACCACTTGCATCCTTGTTACTCATTATCTCAGATATGGGAGCTGCACATATTACTTTGATGGGGTGCTCCTCAAAGTAATGCTTTAACTTCTTAGCTGCCATATAGACACCATATGCCACATTTTGATAGTGTGGGTAGTTCTGCTTTGAGGCAGATAATACCTCGCCAGTAATACATCGCCTCTGCACCGACTTACCCTCTTCGTCGCGCTCCACCACTATCACTGCACTTACAACTCGGTTGGTTGTGGCTATATAGAGCAACATTGGCTCCTTCGATAGTGGAGAGGCTAACACTGGGGCAGTGGCTAACATCTTCTTTAAGTGGGCAAAGGCTTCATCGGCCTGTGGCGTCCAAACGAACTTATCCGACTTTTTCATAAGTTGGTAGAGAGGCAATGCCTTTTCTCCCAACCGACATACAAACCGACTTAACGATGCTAGGCACCCAGTGAACTTCTGGACATCGTTAAGACACTTCGGCAGCTCCATTCGTTCAATGGCTCGGATCTTAGTTGGATTAACTTCGATACCTCGGCTGGAGACGAGAAATCCGAGTAATTTTCCAGCCAGGACACCGAAGGTACATTTTTCTGGGTTAAGCTTCATTCAGAACCTTCTTAGGTTCGCAAACGTTTGCCTGATATCGTCAAGGAGCGTTTTGCTTTCCTTGGTCTTGATAACCACATCATCCACATACACTTGTACATTTTAACCTATTTGGTCGTGCAAACATTTTTGCATACATCTTTGGTACGTTGCACCTGCATTACGTAAACCAAACGGCATGGTGCGATAGCAATAATCCCCATACGGGGTGATAAATGCGGTCTTTATTTGATCATTCGGATTCAGAGGTATCTGGTGGAAACCAGAATATGCATCAATGAATGACAACAATTCACATCCAGCAGTTGAGTCTATGACCTGATCTATCCTCGGCAGTGGAAATGGATCTTTCGGACACGCCTTGTTCAGGTTCGTGTAATCAATCCACATACGCCAAACCACCGCCACGTTCGGGTCATCCTTCTTCTTCTCCACCAGCACCGGATTAGAGAGCCAATCCGGATAGAGTACTTCCATGATAAATCCTGCTGCTAGCAACCGAGCTATCTCGTCTCCAATGACTTTTCTCCTATCCTCGGCGAAGCAGCGGAGAGGTTGCTTCATCGGTCTTGCTCCGGGTCTCACGTTCAAAGAGTGCTCGGCCAACTCCCTCGGAACACCTTGCAAGTCCTGTGTAGACCAAGCAAAAATATCCCGATTCTCACGGAGGAAGTTGACGAGCTCGCTTTCCTATTTATCATTCAACCCGGCACCTTGTTACGGTGCGCTCTGGGAACATATCGTCAACAGGCACTTTCTTAGTATCCTTTGCGGCTTGGAATGAAACGCTACCATGCGGGTTACTCAACACCGGCATATCTAATGCACAATGCCGCCACCTCTTGGATTTTTCTTTTCTCTTGCGTAATCATGAGTGACTCGGCTAGGTTAGACCCGGCTGACGCACACTTAATGGAACGTCGGAAATCTCCAGCAATGGTAATCACTCCATTTGGCCCAGGCAACTTCATCTTTAGATAACTGATGTGGCAGCTTGCCATGAACTTGTTCAATGCTGGTCTTCCGAGTAACGCGTGATACGCACTTTCCAAGTTCACCACCTCAAACTCCAGATTCTCAGTTCTGCAATTATCTCTCGTGCCGAATAACACGTCAACCCGGACTTTGCCTATGGGCTCACAAGAAATGCCTGGTACAATACCATGGAAAGTTGTCCTTGTAGCCTGGAGCATGTTCTCCGAGATACCCAACTTGCGCATTGTATCAGCATACATGATGTTAATGCTACTGCCATTGTCAATCAGTACCTCGGAGAACCTCACATTGATGTTAGGCCCAATGAATGTCGGGTCCAGCACTAACGCATACGAACCAGGACTCGGCATAAGCTTGGGGTGATCTTTGATGTTCCAAGTGATTTCCTGGTCCGACCAAGGCATGTACCTCGTCACCACTGGCATTACCGCATTGAGCTCCATATGTCGGCGCTGCAAGCTTTTTCTATCTGTTTCCTCAGTTGTGAACACACAATAGCTCTGGTGATGCTCTCTGTACTCATTTCTCCCCTCATTTCCGGGGTACCTCTGATCCAGCTGGTGCTGATTTTCCACCTGATGCACTGCATCCCTTGTTTCATTTTTGTCATACATCGGCAGAGGGGGAGGCAACATTAGCTGTTGCGTGTTTGCTCCGGAGAGCAATTGCTGCCGGGGTAACTCCTGCCGAGGCTGATCATTCCGGGGTGCCTGAGCATTCCTCGAACCGCCTTGTTCAATCTTGCGCATCCACTCACACTGCCTCGTTGTATGACCCGCTGGGTTACTCAGATTTGGCATGTGAAATTTACACGGCTGGTCCAACATCGACTCATAGGTGTACCTCGGACGGTCCTTCTTTTCTTGCCACTGTTTCTTCTGTTCTAGCGTCCAAGTTTTCTTGCCCTCGATCCTTGGTGTCCATTGTTGCCCTCCAGCTTTCTGACGTTGATTGCTCCCTGTTCCGGGCTGATCTTGATTCACGGCTGCAACTTGTTGCGAACTGTACCGGTGATCCGGTCTATCATCTCTCCTTTTACCTCTGTAATCATTCCTCCGGGATGATCCGGGTCCATCTCTCTGGTAGTACTCCTCATTCGACTCGTTGGACACGAGCCTAGGTTGAGTCGGATCACCCAAAGCATACGAATCTGCAATCCGGATAATCTCTGCCAACGTAGTTGGCATTTTCCTTTGCAACTTTTGCAACAGCTCGCTTGCATATCTACATCCTTGCGCGAACCATGCTATGGCATGTGACTCTATCACGCCCTCACACGAGTTTCTCACGGTACACCACCGAGTCAAAAACTCCCGGTCCGTCTCATTCGGTCTTTGCTTGCACATAGCTAGGGTCTGTGGCCTATTTGGCCTCTGATACGTACTCGAGAAATTGCTGATGAACATTTTCTCAAAATCGATCCAGCAGTTAATACTTCCGGGCGGCAAATTGTTCAACCATACCCTTGTTGGCCCCTCCAACATCTGGGGTACGTATCTCATAGCCCATCGCAAGTTACCTGTAGCAATTTTCACAGCCGTGGCATAATTTATCAACCAATCGTCCGGCTTAGTGCTGCCATATACGCCTCGTGCCTCGGGTAATCGGAAGTTAGGTACCGTGGCTCTTTCATGATCCGGGTCCAAAACACGCAGGACCCGGAGGACTTTGACTTTCAATCTTCCGACCTATACAATGATCCGCTTTCAACTCGCATCATCCGCATCAAATCTCGCTTCCCAATCTCGACCCTATCACATGATAGTCCGCCTTGGGTATCCTGCATTTACCATTTCGAATCTCCATCGTTGTACGGTCTCGCCTCGTGCATCTCTCATTGCATACCTGCCTTCGGCACTCGCTCTTGCCTTGGTATATTTACGCTGCGGTTGTCCTATAGAGTTGCGATGTCCGCATTGCCGTTAATATGCTTTCCTTGACCGGCATTGCCTTGGTCACGGTTACCTCGCCACTTCACCTCGGCTTACACCGTCGATCGTCGCTTTCTTGTACCTCTTTTGCCTTTCACCGCCTTGTCGGGTCATACGGAACAATCTGCTTGTTTCTCCTGGCCGAGGTTACTACCTCCTCTCTCCTTGGACCACCATGAGGAGACGATGCGGCTCCAGCGGATTTCTCCGGGTTACCCACCGCCGAATGAACGATCTTGGAGGCCCCAGCTCTCTCCGGGTTTACCCTGAGCAGTTCCTCATTTTGCCTATTCGCAATCCGAACCAACTCATTGACCCGATCTTGCTGTCTCTGACGGGCTTCACCCGTCAGACCCTCTAGCTTGATGCAACAGATCCGCCGCTTGCTCGAGGTTTTTCACGGGTATCAGATTTCAAATTACCTGACAAACAGTTTTCTAACTCCTCAATCCGAGTATCACCTTCTTTGTTCATTTCACTCATGAGATTTCTCCCCTTCACTTTTACAGCATCTACTTTATTTGCCTTTGCGTACTCACGCAGCGTCATATTCAACGACTACTGAGCCGTAGCAATCTTCTTCGCTCCCTCTAGAATTTTCTGCCTAGTTTCCTCTAGCTCGGCCTGTGCCTGAGCCGGATCTACCACTGCTGCTACCGGGTTTGCCAAGCTATCCATAGCTTCTCTCAGTACATTCTCAGGCCTCTCTAGTGGAGGTCCTCTACCTTTCCTCGGTTCCTTAGGTGTTACCTCCGGATCTGGTGCCGGATCGTTGCTTGCGCCCGCACCAGGCGCAGTCATCATCACCTCTGCACGGTCCGGGGAGCGAGTGATACGCTCCCCACGAACCACGGTGAGGGGAGGCTCCCCTGCCTTGACGACGTGCCGCGGATGAACACATGACACGTCCACAGCAACGTAGACCTTGTGTGCACCCAACTTGACGAAGATGTCGTTGCGAGGAAGTGGGCACGTGCCGAAGCAGCCAGCATTGTCGCTGACGAAGTCTAGCGCTCCAAAGCGCTGAACGAGCCCGGAGACGATGCGTCACGGTGCCGGCATGAGGTTTCCGTCCGATCTTCACCCCTGCTAGCGTCGCTAGCCCCACGGTGGGCGCCAAATGTCGTAGTGGTGTCACGGCAGATGCCATGGATAGGCTAAAGGTGGGGACTAATACACGCTAGGGGAATCCAGGGAGGGATAGTAAAGTGATTCTCCACACATAAGTTTATATTTGCTTTGCCTCCAAGGTTACAAGTGCTCCTAGAGCTGTATTGGCGAGAGGAGGAAGAAGGAGCTCTCTTACTCTCACTCACAGATCACCCTTAAAACCCTAGCTCAATCAGAAAAACCGGAACCCCCTCTACAGAAGCCCTAGCCCTCCTTATATAGGGGGGGCTAGGTCTCGACTTAGGGAATACGTGGAGGCATATTCCTAAGAATATGCCATCTCCTAAAGTAGTAAGCCGACCGGGTTACTTTTCCTCACACACACATGCAGAGGCTACGTGAGCCTCTGCGGCGCGCCTGCTGCCCAACATGGGCATCGTCACCCTTGTCGGCCACGCCTGTGGTCCCGCCTTGTCCGCTTCGCCAGCAAAGGCGCATCGGGCTTCTTTTGACCAGCGAGATTCCTTCCTTCTCTTAGAAGCTAAATGTGACCCGGATCATAGTTGATCCGGCCACACCCGTTCCTGCATACAAGTTAAACATGCATTTTCGACTTACTGCTTAAGTCGGTTGAGACTTAGTTAGGCGAACGCCCCCTGGTCCGGGTTACCCCGTGATTCGGTCTGCCTTGAGTTGACCCAGCCAGCATCCGCTTTGGCCTTGCCGAACCTCGGCTAACTCGGCCTTTATACCCCGGCGTGACCCTACCCGGGGGTATCCCCCCAACAATGACGCTAACTCTAAGTGATGTGTGGGATAATTCCTCTCATGGTGTTTAAGTTGGCGTGAGGCATAGGATACCACTCTCCCATCTTGCATCAACACACTACCAAGTCCTTGATGAGAGGCGTCACGGTACACTTGTAAATCTTTCTGAATATCAGGTAAACACAAGATAGGCGTGGTCACTAGGCATTGCTTCAATTCCTTAAAAATGACTTTGCACTCCTCTATCCATTCAAACTTCTTCTCCTTCTTCAGTATATTAGTCATTGGCTTCATGACCTTGGATAAATTCTCTATGGACCTCCCATAATATCCAGCAAGTCCTAAGAAACTCCGAATATCCCCCACATTTTTGGGAGACTCTTGTTCCATAACTGATGATACCTTGCTTGGATCAACTACAACTCCTTCTCCCAACAGTATGTGTCCAAGAAAACCAGCGTTGTTCAACCAGAACTCACACTTGTTGAATTTAGCATATAGCTTATGCTCTCTCAACTTCTCCATAATTAAGCGCAAATGCTTCTCGTGCTCCTTGTCATCCTTCGAATAGATCAATATATCATCGATTAACACCACTACGAATTTATCCAAGTACTCCATGAATACCTTGTTCATCATGGTCATGAAATATGCCGGAGCATTTGTTAGTCCAAAAAACATAACCGTATACTCATATAAACCATACCTAGTGGTGAAGGCAGTCTTCAGTATGTCTTGCTCTTGGATCTTCAATTGGAAATACCCTGACCTTAGATCAATCTTGGAAAATACCTTCGCTCCCTTCAACCGATCAAACAAATCATTTATATTGGGCAGAAGATATTTATTCTTGATGGTTACTTCATTAAGCGAGCGATAGTCAACCACCAATCTTTTACAACTATCCTTCTTCTCCACAAAAAGAACAAGTGAACCCCAAGATAAAGAACTCGGCTGAATAAATCCCCTGTCCAATTGCTCTTTAAGTTACTTCTTCAACTCCTTCAGTTCATCCACATCCATCTTGTACGGCCTCTTGGCTATTGGTTTAGTTCCCGACATTAAGTCAATGAGAAACTCCACATCACGGTCTGGTGGCATCCCTGGTAGCTCCTCTGGAAATACATCGGGGTATTCTCTCACTATGGGTACGGTGTCCATGCTAACCCCCTTAGGAGAGTTCATCTTAGCACCCCTAAGCCGTGTTGATGACTTGAACAAAATCTTTATGCCCTATGGAGTTCTGAGCGAAATTGCTTGTTGTGCACAATCTATCTGGCCATCATGCTCGGACAACCAATCCATGCCTAGTATTACATCTAATCCTTGTGACTCCAAAACAACCAAGTGTGTTGGGAAGATGTGTGCTCCCATTCATAGGGTCGGATCACGACATCCCATACTAGCTAATATTTATCCTCTAGGCGAGCTCACTCTAATGGTCCCTTTAAGTGACTCAGTGGGTAACTTATGTCTATCCACAAATGCCCTTGATATGAATGAATGTGATGCACCAGTATCAAATAGAACAAGTGCAATACGGGAATCGATTGGGAACTTACCCATCATGAGGTCCAGCTCATCACGGACTTCCTCCACGTCCACATGGTTCACATTCACCTTTTGGTTGGGGATGACCTTGGGTCCTACTCCTTTGATCTTCTTCGGGCAGGTACTCGCATAGTGGCCTAGCTTATTGCACTTGTAGCACTCCACATTGTTGAGGTCCTTCTTTCTCACATAGTTGTGTCCATTGTTCCTCCCAGAGTTGCTATTGTAGCTCTTGTGACCATTATTATGGTGATCATTCCCTCCACAGTGGTGATTGTTGCCCCTGTGACCATCGTGGCGATGTCCATTACCTCCATGGCTCTGATGTCCACTACCTCCATGGTGGCTGTGGTCATCTCCTCCATGCCTAGAGTATCCAGAGTGTCCATCATAGGAGGTGCGAGCACGGTGGTGCGATCCTGAGGAGTGATTTCTATGCTTCCTTTTGCGTCTTTCCATCTGTTGTTGTTTGATGGCCCAAAATATATCGAGCTCGTTAGGGAACCCCAAGAGGAAGGTATGATGAGCACAACAGCAAGTTTTCCCTCAGTACGAAACCAAGGTTACCAATCCAGTAGGAGCAAGGAAACACCCCAAAGGTGTTGCTAGCTGAGCCTTGGCAGGGCGCACTACCGGTGCTAGTAGCAACGTGGAGACCTGCACAACACAACCACAGAACTTTTCCCCCAACTTGCGATGAGGTTGTCAATCTCACCGGTTTTGCTGAAAATAAAGGATTAAACATATCGAATGGAAGGAAGTAATAGTTTGCAGAAAAGTAAACACAAAGTAGTAAACAATTGATTGTAGATTGAATGTAAAAGAAAGGACCGGGGTCCATAGTTCACTAGAGGTGGCTCTCCTTAAGATAGATAACATGCTGGGTGAACAAATTACAGCAGGACAATTGACAAACATCGAGAAAGCATACAAGCATATACTACTCATCTTGACTCCTTTGAGACTTGATTGGGCATTACAACATTATACATAGACCGCCATCCAACTACATCTATGACTAATAATCCACCTTCAGGTTATCATACGAACCCCCTCCAGTATTAAGTTGCAAGCAACGGATAATTGCATTACGAATTGCGTGTAAAGTAAACAATAGGATTGTTCTATGAAAAAAGGATTGTTGTTTTCTCCCTAGTAGCAACAACACATCTAGTACCTTAGAGATTTCTGTCACTTCCCCAGATTACCAGAGGCATGAACCCACTATCGAGCATAAATACTAACTCTTGGAGTTGCTAGCATCTACTTGGCCAAGATAGCTACTAACAACGGAAAGCATGCAAGATCACAAATAACAAAGACATGATAGAATCAATAATCAATCTGAAATAGCATCTCAATATCCATCGGATCCCCGCAAACACAACATGTATGATTACCAATAGATGATCTTGATCATGAACGGAGCTCACAAGATCTAAACATGAAAGCACAAAGGAGGAGAACCAGCCATCTAGCTACTACATGGATCCGTAGTCCAAGGATGAACTACTCACGCATCACACCGGAGGCTTGCATGGTGATGAAGAAGGCTCTGTGGTGAATTCTCTTCGGCAGGTGCCGAGAAGAGCTCAGATCCTCCCGATCTAGGGATGGAGATGACGGTGGCTACTGAACTTTTCGTGGAATTTTGATCAGGTACTTAGGGTTTCAGACGAGGCAATATATAGGCGAAGGAGAGGCCGAGGGGTGCCTGGCTGGCCACACCACCTGCACGGCCAAGTTTAGCCACAGGCCAGTGGTGTGGCCGCCTCCGCCCTTCTCCGCCTCAGATTCTAGCTCCGTGTCCCTCGTAAAATAATAATTTTGGCTTTGTCCGTCCAATTCGAGAATATTCATTTTTTGACTTTCCTGAACCAAAAAACAGCAAAAAGCAGTTTGGCACTATGGCTCTTGTTAATAGGTTAGTCCAAGAAATCATATGAAAAGTACTCCAAAGTATGGATAAAACATAAGAAAGTAGATAAAACTAAGCATGGAACATCAAAAATTATAGATACATTTGCAATGTATCATTGTTTCCCTTCCAGAATTCTAGCCTTGTCCATCAGTTCCTGAAATGTTGGGGAATAAACCACGGAGAACTGCATCGAGAGCTCATCACTGAGACCATCCAGGAACCTCTCTCTCCTCTTTGCATCAGTGTCCACATCCTCGGGGGAGTAGCAAGACATGTTATTGAACTCCTCTATGTAGTCTGCTACAATGCGATTGGTTTGACGCAGGTGATACATTGCAAATGTATCTATAATTTTTGATGTTCCATGCTTGGTTTTATCCACCTTCTTGTGTTTTGTTCCAACTTTGGAGTACTTTTCATATGATTTCTTGGACTAACCTATTAACAAGAGCCACAAAACCGCCTGCTTTTTCGCTTTTGGTTCCAGGAAAGTCAGAAAATGAATATTCTCGGAATTGGATGGGACAAAAGCCAAAGTGCCTATTTTTCCGGAAGTCATCAGATGCCAGAGTACGAGACAAAGAGGGGCTAGGGGGCCACCACACCACCTGGCCACGCGGCCTAGCCTGGCCTGCACCAGGGGGTGGTGAGGCCAGCCCTGGCACCCACTCGGCCTCCCCTTCCGACTATAAGATGCCCTCGGGACGTAAACCCTAAGTACCCGATCAAAAATCCACGAAGAGTGTGTAGCCGCCATCATCTCCATCCCTAGATCGGGAGGGATCTGAAGCTCTTCTTGGCACCTCGGAGAGGGAATTCACCGAGGCCTTCTTCATCACCATGCAAGCCTCCTGTGATGCGTGAGTAGTTCATCCTGACTACGGATCCATGTAGTAGCTAGATGGCTGGTTCTCCTCCTTTGTGCTTTCATGTTTAGATCTTGTGAGTCTGCTCATGATCAAGATCATCTATTTGTAATCATACATGTTGTGTTTATGGGATCCGATGGATATTGAGATGCTATTTCAGATTGATTATTGATTCTATCATGTCTTTGTTATTTGTGATCTTGCATGCTTTCCGTTGTTAGTAGCTATCATGGCCAAGTAGATGCTAGCAACTCCAAGAGTTAGTATTTATGCTCGATAATGGGTTCATGCCTCCGTAACTGGGAAGTGATGTAAATCTCTAAGGTACTAGATGTGTTGTTGCTACTAGGAGAAAACAACAATCCTTTATTCATAGAATAATCATATTGTTTACTTTACACGCAGTTCAGAAGCAATAATCATTGCTTGCAACTTAATAATCGGAGGGTTCGGATGATAACCTGAGGTGAATTATTAGTCATAGATGCAGTTGGATGGCGGTCCATGTATAATGTTGTAATGCCCAATCAAGTCTCAAAGGAGTCAAGATGATTAGTATATGCATGTATTGCTTTCTCGGTGTTTTTCAATTTCCCCGCTGTAATTTGTTCACCCAGCATGTTATCTATCGTAAGGAGAGCCACCTTTAGTGAACTATGGATCCCTGTCCTTTTCTTTACATACAATCTATAAACTGTTTACCGCTTTGTGTTTACTTTCTAAAAACTTTTACTTCTTTCCATTCGATACGTTTAATCCTTTGTTTTCTGCAAAACACGGTGAGATTGACAACCTCATCGCAAGTTGGGGACAAAGTTCTGTGGTTGTGTTGTGCAGGTCTCCACGTTGCTACTAGCACCGGTAGTGCGCCCTGCCAAAGCTCAGCTAGTAACACCTTTGGGGTATTTCCTTGCTCCTACTGGTTCGATTAAACTTTGGTTTCATCGAGGGAAACTTGTTGTGCTCATCATACCTTCCTCTTAGGGTTCCCAACGAGCTCTACATCAACCACGCACCAGTACTTTTTTGGGCGTCGTGCATTGAGCCATCAAGCATTTTCCTGGCGCCATTGCCATGGAGTCAAGGACATCTTCATAAGGGGAGTCCCTCATAATCAATCTCTTTACTTTGTTATTTTTGTTTTGCTTAGTTTCTTTTTACTTTGTTTGCTTGTTTTGTTATCAAAAACACAAAAAAAATAGTTTTACTAGTTTGCTTTCTTATTTGAAAACAAAAAAAATGACTACTCTTGAAAACACTAAGTTGTGTGACTTCACTAGCAGCAACAACAATGATTTTATGAGCACACCTATTGCTCCACATGTGCTTAAAGATACTTTCTTTGAGATAAAACCTGCTTTGCTCAATCTTGTTATGAGAGAACAATTTTCTGGTATTGGTAATGAAGATGCTGCTTCCCATCTAAATAACTTTGTTGAACTTTGTGAGATGCAAAAGCATAGAGATATAGATGGTGATATTATTAAGCTGAAATTGTTTCCTTTCTCTTTGAGAGGAAAAGCTAAAGAATGGTTGAATTCCTTAACTAGGAATAGTATTGATTCTTGGACTAAGTGCAAAGATGCTTTTATTGGAAAGTATTATCCTCCTGCTAAGATTATATCTATGAGAAGTGAAATAATGAAGTTTAAACAACTTGATAATGAGCATGTTGCTCTAGCTTGGGAAAGAATGAAATCTTTGGTAAAGCACTGTCCCACTCATGGACTGACTGCTTGGTTGATCATCCAAACTTTTTATGCATGATTGAACTATTCTTCAAGGAACCTATTGGACTCTGCTGCTGGAGGTACCTTTATGACCATCACTTTGGGTGCTGCAACAAAACTTCTGGACAATATGATGGTTAATTATTCTGAATGGCATACTGAGAGAGCTCCACAAGGTAGGAAGGTAAATTCTGTTGAGGAAACCTCCTCCTTGAGTGATAAGATTGATATTATTATGTCTATTCTTGTTAATGGGAAAGCCCATATTGATCCAAATAATGTTCCTTTAGCCTCTTTGGTTGCTCAAGAAGAGCAAGTTGACGAGAACTTCATAAGAAATAATAATTTTGGCAACAATACTTATGGTAACAACAATTATAGGCCCTACCCTCCTAATAATACTTATGGTTATAGTGGTAAACCTAGATTACCTAGTGAAGGAAGAATTTTAGAAGTTGAAAGAGCCACTAAAAACTTCATGCAAATGCAATATGAGCAAAATAAACCATTTACTAAAACTATGGAGGAACAATCTACCATCTTGAAGAACATTAGCCATCAACTTGAGGGTCTAAATAGGGAAATTCCTAGTTTACAATTGAAACTCTCTAATGCTAAAAGAAATATATCATCTTTGTCTGAAGCTCAATCTTCATTGATTAATAAAATGGCTGCTAAACCTGAAACTAATGATAATCCCTTTGCAGCTACCAATGCCATACAAGTAAGAATTGATGAAAATGTTGAACTACATGCTAAGTGGGAAAGAGAAGATGAAATTGCTAGAAACATTAGTGTTTCTACTATCACCACCACTAGTGTTGGGGCTAGTAATAGTTCTACTACTCTAGATGATAAGTATGGTTTTGATCTTGATGGTTGCAACATCTCTGAAGTTATTAAGTTCCTACAAAAGCTTGCTAAAAGTCCTAATGCTAGTGCTATGAACATGGCCTTTACAAAACACATTACTAATGCTCTCATAAAGATTAAAGAAGAAAAGATGAAACATAAAGCTTCTATTCCTATAAAACAAGAAGATGGTTGGGAACCCATCATTAATATGAAAGTGAATGACTTTGATTTCAAAGCTTTATGTGATCTTGATAGTAGTGTTTCTATTATGCCTAGAAGGATTTATGATATGCTTGATTTGCCTCCACTTGAAGATTGTTATTTGAATGTCCCACTTGATGATAATGCTAAAAATAAATTCATGGGGAGTCTTAATGATGTTCTTATTATGGTTAACAATGCCTATGTCCCTGTTGATTTCTATGTTTTGTATGTTGAATACAATGCTTCTTGTCCTATTACTTTGGGAAGACCTTTTCTTAGAACTGTTGGTGCCATCATTGATATGAAAGAAGGCACCATTAAATATCAACTCCCGCTCAAGAAAGGTATAGAACACTTCCCTAAAAAGAGAGAAAAGATTTCTTTTACTTCTCCTATGAAAACAAAATTTGGTCTTAATGCTTCTTCATTTGAGAACACTTGATTCTTTCTTTATTTCTTATGCCTAACTTAAAGGCGTTAAAGAAAAGTACTTATTGTGAGATAACTCAAAAGTTTTAGATGAGTCTTGGAAGTTATTACTTCAGTAATAACCGCTCCTTATCCTTTTTATTTGCTTTTTTGCGCCAAAAGTAACCTCTAATGAGAGAGAAGTAATGATTGGGAAAGTTGCTGTCCTGAAACAGATTTATGTGCTTCACCGTAAAAATTCGTGTAAAATCTCTGAACGTCTTTTTGAGGCGTGAATTTTTGTGCTTCTGCCCCAGGATGTTATCTAACTTTCATTAGTTCAACATGTTTTGATTTGAGCAACATAAGGTCTTCGAAAAAATTCGTCTTTACCTGCTGGTCTGTTTTGACAGATTTCTGCCATTTTCTGTATTTGCTTCTTGTTGGTTCCTTTTTGAGTTCTTTTGGGGAATTGAAAATTTTGAGGGAAGTGCTACAGTATCTAGTGTTCTAATGGAAGTTTATTTGGTGTTAGAACTGAACTTTAAGACTTATTTATCTTGAGTGCACTAATGTTGCTAATAAAGATTGTGTGAAGTTTTGTATGAAGGAAAAATTTCAGGTGTATGGAAGGAATGAGTAATGAGATGAAAGATGGACTAAAGCTCAAGCTTGGGGATGCCATGCGTGTCACCCCAAGAAATATCCAAGAAGTACAAGCGTCAAAGCTTGGGGATGCCCAAGGCATCCCCTTCTTCATCAATAAAAATCCCAGGTTTCTTCCAAACACTTCATTTTTATTATTTCATGTACAGTTGTGTTGTTCTTGGAGCGTCTTCTTTTTCTTTTTTGTTTTGGTTTTTCATTTGCTTTTGTTTGCTTAGTTTTCTGAATAAATTGGTTGGACCCCCTCTTTCATACATTGGTTTGCAAATAGTTTGGTTTGGTTTGGAAAAGAGTAGGAAAGTTCATGCTTATGTGGAAAAAAGAGCTTGTTTTTGACTGTGGCCCATGCTTTGTCATGCCATGCTTGATATTGTTTTGGCTTTATTCTTAGTATTCTTTGATGTAGCATGACTTGTTATAAACAATTGAGATTGCTTAATGTGCCTTAGATGAATCATGTGTTGTTTTAGCATATTAAAGCATAGTATAGTGGTATTCTCCTTTGATGCTTTATTTGGGTTGACTTGGCGCATGCTCACACCATGTTATGACTATCTCAAGTCACCATAGCCTTTATGATCCTTTAGTTTTCAACTTGTAGTATCACTTTATGCTTTGATCAATGATGTTTTGTCGCTCTGCATGATTATGGCCATTATTGCTCTCTTAGTTTGTCGCTCCCAGCCTTTTGCTAGCCTCCACAACCAAGTATGAGTTCCACTCATGCATCCAACTCCCTAAACCAAGTTATTCAAAGAGTCCACCATACCTACCTACTAGCTTATGCTATTCTAAGTATATTCATGCTTTTGTTTACCTTCCGAATTAAACTTGTTATGAGAAAACTAGTGATTAAAGCTCTCACGAACTTGAAGGCACACTTTACTTTTCTTGCCCTTAATAAACTTGAACCATTGTGTCTTATATGTTGTATATGCTTGCACTTATTTGTTGGGGATTAGCAGAACCATGCTTTCATGGGGAACGCTTTCAACATTGCACTTGGTACTTGTACCTAGTTGATATCATGCTCTTTTGTATATGGATGTCGTCGGTGTGAAATGAAAGGGGAGCTTGTAAGTCCATGGAGTTATGTATATGTGTTAGAGAAACGCCTGGGCCGTTGGTCTAATCCATGCTGACATGGTGGAAACCTGCAGCGTAACTATAATGAGTTGTCTATGAAGCATTCTTCTTATAAAAAAAGAGTCCTATATTGAGAAAAAGAGAAAAAAAGAGATATTATGAAAAGAGGAAAGAGAGAAAAAAGCACCATATTCCCATGGTAAATAAGAAGAATGCTGAGATGCTCGTTGTCTGCTTGCCTTGTCATTTTGATATGGGGATTCTTCCGTATCATCGGGCAAGGGTACCTCTGCATGGTTCTCTATGATACACATGTACTTACAATGACAAGAACTTACCGGTGACTAAACTTGAGTAGCATGAGGAGCGGCCCTCGTATATAAGGGACATGAGATTTCTGACTTATACTTCGTCAAGAATGTACATCATAGTTTGTTCACTTTAACCTTAATCACTTCAAGATGCTTATGATAGGGGCAATGAGAGCTGAAAGCTATAAGTACCATAATTTTTGGAAGCTCTTTATGAGACTTGAATCCCTACTTCCTTTTATGAAGGCCTTTCTTCCACCATTATATTGAGTCTCCACCTTCTACCTTTATGCACCTACTTTGAGAGCATAGTGGCCATTCTTAGTTCTATGTGCATTGTCCCAAGACTAGTTGATTGATGCATAACTTGATATTGCTTGTTTTAAACTATTTATATCTAGTCACTCTTATGAACTTTGAAGGTGTCCTATGCATTTATATTTGCTACTCTATGAGGGACAAGCTGAATACTATTATGCTATATTTTTTTATGTGAAACAAACAAATGTCTTGCAAAGCATTGTTATTCATGAATCTTTTGTTTGTGCCTTTTCATGTTGCATCATAGTTTCTTTGCTTATTGCTAGAACTTTGTCTTTCATGTTATGATTGAAGTACTATGATCCCAGCTTTGAATGTTTTGCAAATACTTTGATCAAGTCTTTGATGGTGCATGTCACCTTAAAAATTATTCTTTCTTTTTAGCACTTACCTACTCGAGGACGAGCAGGAGTTATGCTTGGGGATGTTGATACATTGCAAATGTATCTATAATTTTTGATGTTCCATGCTTGGTTTTATCCACCTTCTTGTGTTTTGTTCCAACTTTGGAGTACTTTTATATGATTTCTTGGACTAACCTATTAACAAGAGCCACAGTGCCAGTTGCCTGTTTTCTGCTGTTTTTGGTTCCAGGAAAGTCAGAAAATGAATATTCTCGGAATTAGACAGGACAAAACCCAAAGTGCCTATTTTTTTGGAAGTCATCGATGCGAGTAGGCGAGAGAGAGGGGCTGGGGCCACCACACCACACGCCCAGCCCGGCCTGGCCCGCGCCAGGGGGTGGTGAGGCCAGCCTTGGCACCCCCTCGTCCTCCCCTTCCGACTATAAGATGCCCTCGGGACGTAAACCCTAAGTACCCGATCAAAAATCCACGAAAGAGTTTGTAGCCGCCGTCATCTCCATCCCTAGATCGGGAGGGATCTGAAGCTCTTCTTGGCACCCTGCCGGAGAGGGGAATTCACCCTGGAGGCCTTCTTCATCACCATGCAAGCCTCCGGTGTGATGCGTGAGTAGTTCATCCTTGGACTACGGATCCATGTAGTAGCTAGATGGCTGGTTCTCCTCCTTTGTGCTTTCATGTTTAGATCTTGTGAGCTCCGTTCATGATCAAGATAATCTATTTGTAATCATACATATTGTGTTTGCGGGGATCCGATGAATATTGAGATGCTATTTCAGATTGATTATTGATTCTATCATGTCTTTGTTATTTGTGATCTTGCATGCTTTCCGTTGTTAGTAGCTATCTTGGCCAAGTAGATGCTAGCAACTCCAAGAGTTAGTATTTATGCTCGATAGTGGGTTCATGCCTCTAGTAATCTGGGGAAGTGACAGAAATCTCTAAGGTATAGATGTGCTGTTGCTACTAGGGAGAAAACAACAATCCTTTGTTCATAGAACAATCATATTGTTTACTTTACACGCATTCAGAAGCAATAACTGCTGCTTGCAACTTAATCGGAGGGGGTCTTGATGATAACCTGAGGTGGATTATTAGTCATAGATGCAGTTGGATGGCAGTCTATGTATAATGTTGTAATGCCCAATCAAGTCTCAAAGGAGTCAAGATGATTAGTATATGCATGTATTGCTTTCTCGGTGTTTGTCAATTGCCCTACTGTAATTTGTTCGCCCAACATGTTATCTATCTTAAGGGGAGCCACCTCTAGTGAACTATGGATCCCGATCCTTTTCTTTACATACAATAAACTGTTTACCGCTTTGTGTTTACTTTTTGCAAACTTTTACTTCTTTCCATTCGATACGTTTAATCCTTTGTTTTCCACAAAACACGGTGAGATTGACAACCTCGTCGCAAGTTGGGGACAAAGTTCTGTGGTTGTGTTGTACAGGTCTGCACGTTGCTACTAGCACCGGTAGTGCGCCGTGCCAAAGCTCAGATAGTAACACCTTTGGGGTATTTCCTTGATTCTACTGGTTCGATTAAACCTTGGTTTCATACTGAGGGAAACTTGCTGCTGTGCTCATCATACCTTCCTCTTAGGGTTCCCAACAAGCTCTACATCAACCACGCACCAGCACTTTTCTGGGCGCCGTGCATTGAGCCATCAGTAGGTTGTAGAACTCCTTCCTCTTCAGGCTCAGGACCCCTGAAGAGACGTGGTTGGTCTTGAAACCTTCCTCGAACATGGCCTAAGTAACAGTGTCCAGTGGGTGAGTGATCTGGAAAGCATCCCACCACGTAGCAGCTGGTCCCTCCAGTAAGTGAGCAGCAAATCTCACTTTCTCGGCATCGGTGCATCCAATAGTCACTAGATCCTTGTTAACCAAGCGCAGTCAATCAAGAGGAATCATGTGCTCAGGTGCAGAGGAAAACTTAGCTGGCCTCAGCCTCAGGAACCTAGTGAGAGCATCTCCCTGGGCTGATTGTTCCCGTTGTTGTTGTTGTTCTAGGTAGCCATGAACCGAGTCATCACCTGCGCTAACTGGGTCTGGGCGGCCACGATCTGAGCGATCTCATCAAGTACTCGACGGGGAGGCATCTGCGGTTCAGCACAGGTAAATTTAGAAAGAAAGCATCTAAAGAAATAATTTCCTACCCATGTGTAATGCTCATGCAATAACATTGTATTCACAATCAATAGCAAACAACCATCACATAAGCAAACACCCAATCAATCATTGTTACAGGAGTTTATCTTAGCAGTACATAACTACAAAATAGTTTAAAAACATTGTCAACGATATTAAGCATAGCAAAACAACATATAAGCAAAAACCAGAAATCTGCCAAAACAATTCTACTATGTTCATGATTTTTTCTTCCTGACTTAAACCCGTCAGAAATTGTTTATGATTTTTGTGTGCATAGTAAAGGTAAAGGATTGTACTCATCATATCCCAATTTTTCAGATTTTTCCCAGTTACCAATAAAATATGAAAAATCGTGCAGTACAACAGGCCAGGCAGAAAACTGCGACAGTAATAACACAAATTTCAACCAAAACTTTGCCAAATATAATTTATGAAATCTCACGAAAATTCCTGGAACGTTAGAGTACATAGTAGTGCATACTAAGCACAATAAAATATCAGTACCCAAAGTTTACATTGATCGATCACATAAAACTAACGAATTCCTGACGAAAACTATTTGGAGGACAACTTCTAACTACTTGATGAATAGGTTGCAATAGCTCCTTAAATACACGCGCTTGCAGTTAAGTCCGTGGGTAATCCATGGTGGTGGTATGTACACTTCTCCTGAATTCTCATCGCTCGAGTTCTCGAACTCCACCTCCTCGGGATCTTCCTCCTCGCTTTCTTCAGCAATGGCGACTGCCTCATCTCCACCATCATCATTGTCTCTATCATCACCATCCTTGTCACCATTTCCCCCATCGTCATCGCCATCATTGTTGTCATCATTGGGTGGGGGATTCATACGTTGTTCCCATGCATGCGCCATGCATGCCGGGTCCAGCCCGCCAGCCTGCTGCTACCTCGCCCGCGGTAGCTACGCCCGCTGTAGCCCCGCCTACGGCGGTCTCACCCGACCCAGCGCCCGCGCCGGTCGCCTCTGACCCGGCTCCTAGCGGGCCATCTTCGATCGACCTGACACTGCCTGGCTCCCCATCGCCAGGGGCCTCCTCGTGCGGCCCAGCATCACCGACCTCAGCGTCACTTGCGCCCGACTCGGCATCGTCTCCGTCTGCTCGGGCGCCACCAAAGACCACTTGTCTTTGAGGCTCTTCGTGGTTGCACACGCAATACCGAGTTTTTCGTCCGAAGAAGCGCACGGATGGGACCATTGCGTGGATTGTTGCTTGTGTGGACCATGCTGTTGCTGATCCCACAGTTGAGCCTCGACACTTTTAGGCTGCTCTTGGTATTCCTCACTGGCATGCTATGATGGAGCAGGAATTTCAGGCACTTTTGAAGAATGATACTTGACAACTTGTTCCTCCTGTTTCTGGTGTCAATGTTATTGATTCCAAGTGGGTCTTCAAGGTTAAGAAGCATGTTGATGGTTCTATTGAACGCTACAAGAAACAATTAGTTGCTAAAGGCTTCAAACATATGTATGGTCTTGATTATGAAGACACGTTCAGCCCAGTTGTCAAGCCTACTACCATTCGTTTGCTGTTCTCTTTGGTTGTTACTCAAGGATGGTCTCTTCGTCAGCTTGATGTGCAGAATGCCTTTCTGCATGGAGTTCTGGAGGAGGAGGTTTATATGCGTAAGCCCTCAAGTTTTGTTGATCCTGCACGTCCTCAACATCTCTACCGCCTTGTTAAGGCTCTGTATGGACTTAAGTAGGCTCCTCGTGCATGGCATGCATGTCTTGGCTCTGTCCTTTGGGATCATGGGTTTGTTCCATCCACTGCTAACACGTCCTTGTTTCTTCTTTAGCGTCCTGAGGTCACGATGTATCTGCTAGTTTATGTTGATGATATCATCCTCATCAGCTCCTCTGATGCTGCTGTTGATCGTCTCTTGTCTACGCTGAGTGGTGATTTTGCTGTCAAGGACTTGGGTGCCTTGCACTACTTCCTTGGTCTAGAGGTCTCACGGTGTTCTGCTGGGTTGACTCTCACTCAGCACAAGTATTCTCTAGACTTGCTGCACCGTGCTGGTATGTTGAAGTGCAAACATGCTACCACTCCTATGTCTGCTACTGATCGATTGTCTGCTCTTGATGGAGATCCTCTTTCGCCTGATGATGCTACTGAGTAATGCAGTCTCGTTGGTGGTCTGCAATACCTCACTATCACCAGACCAGATGTCTCTTATGCAGTCAACCGTGTGTGTCAGTATCTTCATGCGCCCAGGACATCTCATCGGTCAGCTGTGAAGTGTATTCGCTACATCTATCTCACCGCCTCGCCCGTATGGTTTACTTCTCCATGCACCGTCTTGTGATCTCTCCTTCTCGGATGCGGATTAAATGGCGATCGATGACAAGCGATCCACGGGGGCTATGCAGTATTCTTTGGTCCTAACTTGATCGCCTGGAATGCTCGCAAACAAGCTACAGTATCTCGCAGCAGTACTGAAGCTGAATACAAGACGGTTGCTAATGCCATAGCTGAGCTCATATGGGTGCAGTCCTTATTGAGAGTTGGGAGTCTCTCAAGATCATCCTCCAGTCCTTTGGTGTGATAACATCGGTGCTACATACCTTTCATCTAATCCAGTATTTCATGCCCGAATGAAACACATTGAAGTTGACTATCACTTTGTCAGGGAACGTGTTGCAAAGAAGCTACTCCGTATTAAGTTTATCCCCTCCAAAGATCAACTTTTTGACATTTTCATGAAGCCTCTTCCACATCCATGGTTTGTAGGTTGTAGGCACAATCTCAATCTTCTGGATCCTAAGAGAGGTTGAGATCGAGGGAGGGCGTTAGAATCTATACACGATAAGGAGTAGGAGTCCTATATGTAAACATATTGTAACGAAACTCTGTTAATCCTATTATATAAACTGACTCAGGCCAGCAGTCTGGGTCAAGATTGTTTGTCCCAATCCCATTGTTTTACACGCCACCGGCTCACCTATCCGACGCGATAACCCATGAGCGTCCATTCTATACGCCGCAACGTCGCCTCTGAACGGGCCCTGCCTCCACGAGAACACGCGACCGCCTAGAATCTACGCTGCCACGTCGGCTTTTGGCGGCCCATGGCCGAGAGAAATCACGACCGACATAGGATGACCGCGCCACGTTGGCAGGCCCCGCCATCCGGCGAGTGTCGAGGCGTGTCGTGCTGGGAACGCCTCTCATAGAGAGTGGTTCTACCGTCCCGCCTCACGGGATAGCAGAGCTCCGTTGTGACATCGACACATGTCTTTTTAGGCGTCTATCCCACAGCCGAAAAGAACCGAGAAGATGTGGATAACAGTTTGAGCCGAAACAATCTAGCGTTGTTATTTACTCCTGATGCTCACATTGCTCACACATTGGCAAATCAGATACTCCCTCTGTCTAATAATATAAAACTTTCTAAATATTTTAAAATAGATTAAATTCAGATTAAAATAGGTGAATCTAAACAAGAAAATACATCTTGATACATGTACTTTAAAAGAAGCTAGAAGGTCTTACATTAGTAAACGGAGGGAGTACATCATAGTACAAGATATTAGTGGTAGTAAAACAAAAATTCATATCATCGTTTTCCTCTCAGCCACCACCTCCTAACCTGGTCGGTCTCGCCGGCTTGAGGAGGTATGGAGAAACCGATCTATGAGTGGAGTTTGCAATAAAAGTAGTGTTTCTAAAAGATTAAATATTTTTTTGTAGCCATCTTCTTTTTTTATCTCTATGTGAATGGAGATTGTATCGTTTATAATAAGTGATCTTTTCCCTTCGTTCGATGACGAGATCTTTTTTCCGACGTCAATGATGGTATTGAAATATTAAGGTTCTATAGGTACTATTTTTCTGATCTTGTTTCGCTAGATCGATTTTGATTTTTTTTCTCATAGTTGCCACGAGGAGGACTATCCTCGCAACTATTATCCTGGCTGCTACATCCTCGACAATTTTAATTCATACTCTTGGTTCGCCGATGACGTCGATCAGGCTATTCGGTTGTTTTTGCTGGAATACTGATGCTACTCTTGTCAATATTGTTTGATTACTCTAATGACTGCGGGCGTGCACGTAACCTTGGCACTGCGGCTCAAATTAAAATTACGATAGAACCCTCGTTGATATTATAGTTTGTTATGGTATCTGTTAGTTTTCGGCTGTCTTTAGAAAAGTACAAAGATTGTATCGTGAAAGAAAAAAAAGTTTGAAAATCTCAATGATTTGCTAGTTTTTTTAAACTTTATTTTGAAATTTTTGGAGTCAAATTATGTATCTCTACCATGTACTATTTGCTACTATGAATATATGATTATTAGAAAAAATCACGGAAAACAAATTTGCATGTTCATACATGCTAATACAATCTATTTATTTTTAAACTATAAAATTAATTCGTTCTGTAATATTTTGAAAACCATATTTAACTTTTTTTGAAGTATATATTGGCATGGTGTGCCCATGACATTACACAATTCAACACGTGTGATTCTTGCATACGAAGCCCTAGCCCTTGTAGACACGCAACTTTGCCCCCTTATCGCGCCGTCCGCTCAACCCAACGGCCAAGATCTCCCCTCACAAGTCAGAGCCGCCCACCCTATTCCGTCCAAGTGACTGCTTGGTGGGACCACTAGGAAAAAAGGACCCACGGCTCAGCCGCCCGGTGCAATCCCCATCCGCCGCTTACATGGGGCCCCACCGCTTCGCGATTCGAGCCTACAGCTCGCGAGCGGCACAGCGAAGAGAGAGAAAGAGAAAGAGACGCGGACAGAGGAGAGAGAAACCCCAGGTCTCGCCGCCTCGCCTTCATCCGCTTTCGCCTCGCCGCCTCCGCGCCGCCCTCCGTTTTGAGGAGGAGGAGGAGGAGCTCAAGGGTTCGCGCCGTAGCAGCGGCTGCGGCGGCGCCGGGTGCCTGCGGGAAGGCCCCGAGATCTCGCGGCGGCGCCGCCGGCTTGGTGCGGTGGTTGTGGTGGGTGCGGCGGCGGGTTGCTCGGTGAGTTGGCTCGATCTCTCGCCGCGGCGCTTCGAATTGAGCTGCCTCGCCCCCTCAATCGAGGTTTTGGAGGCTCGCCTCCTGCTCTTGGCGGCCGTGCAATAAACTAACCGCTCCCGTCAGGGGGTTAGGGTTAGGTTTTGGCTGAATTCTGGTGAAATTTGTGGCCCAGGCGGCGCATTGCGGTCTTTAGGAGACTGCTCTGCATATTCCCCCACGCAATGATGGGGAAGACGCAGAAGTTCTCCAAGGGGCACCCGCTGGGCTTCGTGCCGGACTACCGGTATGGGGTGGAGACCGTGGGGGTTTCAAAGGGGCATGGGAATCCAGCGCGAAGTGAAGCCAAGAGGAAATGCATCAACCTGAATACAGACGAGGCCGGCGATGCTCCCGGATTTAACGTGCCGCGGGTGGTCTTCGAGCTGCCAAGGATGTCGGCCTCAGATAGGAAGGAGCTGGAGATGAGGCTCCGCGATGAGCTCGAGCAGGTCAGAGCTCTCCAGAATAGGCTCTTTTCGAGAGGGGCTGCGGCAAGCATGAATGGTGGGACCGTGTCGGCCGGAGGTGATTTCAATGGCAATAAAAAGGATGGGAAGCTCAGGAGGAGCAATTCAGTGCAGTCTGGCAGAGGAGAGCCGCCATCAGTGCCCCAACCTGTAGTCAGCTCCATTAACTACGCAGCATCGTTTAAAAAATGCCAGGAACTTCTAAAGAACATCATGAAGCATCGTTCTGCAGGCCCGTTTGTTATCCCAGTTGATCCTGTGAAGTTGTGCATCCCTGATTATTTTGATATAGTCAAGCACCCGATGGATTTGGGTACCGTCCAGAAAAAGTTAAATGCAGGCATGTACCCTACACCTTGGGAGTTTGCTGCAGATGTGAGGCTTACTTTTAGCAATGCTATACTTTATAACCCAGTCGGTAATGCAGTCAACATAATGGCTCATACTATGAGCGGTGTTTTTGAACCTAGATGGAAGCCAATCGAGAAGAAGATTCCACGACCAGAGGAGGAACCCTCTGTAATAGAGCCCTCGAAAAATGTCGCATTTGAGCCCTCAAAAAATGTCGCATTTGAGAAAAATATCTTTGACAATAAAGGCCCTTCTGAGAAAAAGCCTTCAAATAAAGGTGCATATAAGAAAAGCACCTGTCAGAAAGAGGAGGTGGTTACCAAGCCAGTTTTGCAACCAAAGAAGAGGAAAGCCTCTCCTTTGGTTCAGGATGCTCCGGTAGCATCAGTGGTACAGATGGCTCCGGTGGCTGAGGATCCTCCTGTCGTGCAGACTGCTATGGAGATGATGACAGATGAACAAAAGCTTGAACTAAGTGTAAGGCTACAATCATATGGTGGATTCATTCCAGAACATGTAGTTGAGTTCATAAAGAGGCATGTTAATGATGATAATGATGCTGATGAAGATGAGTTGACTATTGACATGAATGCTCTCAGAGATGGTACACTATTTGAATTACAGAAGCTTCTTGATGACTATGATAGAATAAATCAGTCTGGAAACCCTACAAAAGATGAGCCTCATGAGGTTGAGGTGGGTTCTATTTGTATTGGAGATTGATATTCGTTAGTTAATTTACTGATCATTTTTTTTCTTCTGTTTAACAGTTCCAGAGTGAATATGGAATCGTCAAGTCATCAATGCATCATGACGGTTGATTTCTCCTCATTCATGTTTTCTGTGGGGTTGTTGTTGAAGGTAGTAACTTTACATGTGTTTGCAGGCAATGAGCTTATTGAAGAAGACATTGATATTGGTGGGAATGATCTTCCACCTTTAACATATCCTCCTGTGGTATTTGAAAGTGAAACAGCAGAGAGAAGCAGCAAGCATAGTTCTTCTAGCACTTCTAGTACCGACTCAGGATCATCCTCCAGCGGTATGTATTTTTCACTCATTTATCATTTACCTTAATACATCACATCCCCTAACTTCGTATCTTTACCTATCTAATGCCGGTTCAGCAGTATGTCTCTCACTGTACTTCTTTATGCTTCCATTCCATATTTCATGCTGCAAATTGATTGCCTTGCTGTCAAATATTTGCACCGTGCTTGCATACTTGACAGAGTGGATAAATCGATATTTAGTGTCAGCAAGTATTGATAAGTTGAAAATTGATAGTACTGATAACCATGGCCTGGTTGTTTCTAGTCTAGTTCAACTTTTGAAAGAGGTGTTCAATATGCTAAATATTATTCATAACAACTCCCTGTTAGCAATTTGATTTAGTTCACATGGAACCAAGCAGAGCCTGTATATCTGTGTGTGCTTGGGGCTTGTATGTGGGATTGAATAAGCCAGTTGAACTGATACATAACAATATGAGTAATAAGTGTTGCAATGCTTACGGGTGATTCTGCTGGGCTTTTCATTTTTGAGGCGCGGTTAGTAAATTTTGATCAGTTAATCGCCGCTGATAAATCACATGTTTTTGTTCATTATTGGTAGTGTGAAGATAGCTCACTGTTTAACATGGCATAATTTTTGTTCTTTACTTTTCTAAGAGGCAGACGTTGATGGTCACTTTTGCTCATGCTACTGGATTATTTACAACTTAGCTCATTTCTTATCCACAAATTGAGAGAATTCTTTTTTGGCCCAGACTCACCTAACTCCTTTGGAAAAAAACAAAAAACTGCAGCCTCAAATTTCAGAAGCCCCCCCCCCCCCCCCCCAAAAAAAATCAGATGTACATTTTTTAGTATTATATGAACTCGTAATATTTTGCGCAAAGGTACGGTTTTTTGTTTCCTGGGTCGAAAAGATGGCTGAAATGGCCAATGCTGTTCTTTATGTGCATCAGATCTGGGTTTGTAATAGACCAAAAAAAAGCAAGTATTTACACAAAAATTTGTAGGTGCGCATATAGTACTCAAAGTTTAAATTTCCATGTTTGTAAGCCTCCTTCATCCCTATTGGTATTGGTTTGGGCCACTACCCAGAACCCTGCCAAAGCCATATTTTTTTAAAGAAAAAAAGACGGGTCTTTTTAGATCTAGAACTATAGATTCTGAAAATCAAGTATCGACACGATTTATTTCGATTTTCTTCATGGTATTTTTTGGACGGACCCTCCTAAGCCTGGTTCACTTTGAGGTTTTTGTATCAGGACCATTCTATTTGTGATTTGCATAGGTTGTAACACTGAAATTACATGATTTGGTTCATGAATAGTGTGCTTCGTGCCCACTGCTTGGTGAAATAACTGCAATATGAATGCCAACTTTAGAGAGTCCCTCATATTTTCTCTCCCTACTTATTGATTGATGCTAATGAGTAGCTATGGCGAAATATGTGTCATACTCACACTGCCAAACATAAGGATGGGCTCGAGGCTGGTTGTATTGTGCTTTAAGAGCTGAGTTGACTCCCAGCTGATTGTAGCAGCCAGCACTCTAATAAAGAGCATTATGATAACACGTCATGAATGGGTGATAGTAAATTACTTTTGCTTCCTTTTATGAAATTCCTTTTCTGCGTTTCACTTCGCTCAATTCATGCTTGTGAATATGAGCTATATAATACCGAGGTCGTTTGGCACCCAGGTATTCATTTCATTTAGTAGAAATGAAATGAATACATGGATGTATTCATTTCATTTATATTATGATTCCAAAAACATCCACATGTTTGGTTGCCACCGGAATTTGCAAATGACGGGTCTGAGATAGGAATTGGGTTTACACATGGGGATATTTCGATGGATTTGCCAAATGAAATGACAGCCCAATTCCGTGCCAACCAAACAGCATAGGGATAGAATTGCAAAATGAATTCCAGGATTCCAGGCCCAAATGATGGATACCAAACGACCTCTAAATCTAATCCCACGAGGGGCAAAAAGGAAGGGAAAGTAGGGGAGCCAAAACTGAGTGGTTCTTTATAATTCTTTACTTTGCCTTACACTGTATGTTTTTATCCATGTACAAATCTTTGACAGAATCTGACAGTGTCAGACATGTTAGAATTTTCTGCTTAGGTTTATTACTATGAACATTCATTGTTTCACAAATAGAAGTTTGCTCCACTTAATTCGCTGAACTAGGAGCTAGTATCAATTGAAAATTCATGCAATGTCTCGAATAGACTATAGAACATATTCTTTAGCATGGTCTAGTTCCATAAATAATGCCTCTGAAGCACTGATATGGCGATACGGATATGACAATACGGGATACAGCGATTCAGAAAACAGCAATATGGTGATACGGCGAGTATATGTATAAAATAATGAAATGACAGGTCATAAAGACAAAATAATTGAATGCATGAGATGAGATAAAAAAAATGCCCCATCTGTTGCCTTCTCTTGATCACCAATTTCCACAATCCTCCTCGTGGTACTTGCAAAATAAATCATATGCTAGCATTAGAATTTGGGAGTGACATAGTCACATAACACATAACCCTGCAAAATCTGAAAAAAGTTTAAGAAGTTGGCTTGTAGCTTCCTTACGGGAGCAATCAGTGCAAAAGTTCATTAGCATTGTTGCTTCAACTACCACCAAATGAAGAGTGGCTGCCTGCTGATGACATGTCGTCGGTATCTCACTCCTACAAGTACCAACACAGCAGCCAAGCACGCAGCGTCGTGCCAAGCAGTCAAGCACAACAGAAAGTGAACAGAGGCAGCGCAGAACAACAGCAGCAAACAAGATGGGAGCAGAGGCAGCGCAGCAAGCCAGCAACCAGAAAAGCAAGAATGGCGGGAGGAGTTACCTTGCTGGCGAATCTGGGTAGGGAGAGGCGAATCCGGCTGGCGGAGGCTCGATTCCAGGCGGCAGCGGCACGATCCAGGGCGCTGGCAGCGTGATCCAGGGCGACGGCGGCGCGTTTCTGGGTGGCGACGCCGCGTGAGATCAGTGGCGGCGCTCGATCTAGATCCCGCCAAGCGAACTAATGAACACAAAGAGAGAGAGAGAGCGCTTGGGGTGGGGGGTTAGGGTTTGTAATGGGGTTTGACTGGACTGGGCTCCTCCGATCCTCTGTTGTCCCCGCCGTCCTCGCCGTGTATCTGCATTGTTTTTTTAATAATCGGGAAAAGAGGACACAGTGGTGACACGCGTATCGTGCGCATCGGCATACCGGAGGCGTACCGTATGGGGATACTTTGGACTTTGCCATACTGGTGCTTCAGAGAATAATGCTTCTCAGTTGTCCTGTTATATTTTTCGGGCAACTCTGCATACCACTGAAGCTGTTTTGAGGGACCTGTTTGGCTGGCCCACCCTGTAGGTCTGTTGTTAAAGAAGGACCTGTTTTTAGGTTCACTAAAGACCCACTTTTGAAAACCTGTCTCTGTTGACCTCATATAAATTTGTGGACACGATTTCCTTCTTTCACGTGTTACATGATGAAGCCAACATGAAGAAAACAAGCCAATGCCCATAAATTTCATTCTTTCGTGACATTAGACAATAAAACCCACATGAAGAAACAAGCCAATATCATTTGGCGCATTTCATTCTCCTTTAGTTCATGTGAATTTTCATACCTGACAAGGTGAGCATTTCATTTCCTTTTGTATCTTCAGGTTCGGACTCTAGTAGCTCTTCTGGAAGTGACTTGGGTGTCAAAGTTCCTCCGCCAAACAGTGGGGTCAAGGTGCTTTTGCACACTTACTGTATTCTGAGTAATTTTTAGAACATTATAAGTCTCAAACAAAATTGACATGCTACTGAACAAATATTATTTTGGGCATCGGTTTCCTCAATGTTTGCTATTTGTGCCCATGCAGGAGAACACCCTACGTGTGGTTAGTTTGGATCAGGAAAATGGTAAGATACTTTCACATGATAAAACCTTGGTATTTTGAAGCCAACCCAGCCTGTTGCCTATCTGCAAGCATAAATCCCTGACCAAGCCTAACATAGAACCAACCAGACTACTCAATTCATTAACAAAGCCCAGCCCTCAAAAGTTAGCTATATCAACCTATTTATGTAATAGTGCTGTACAGGACTAAGCACCTCTTATTTAATAATTAGTACTATCTCATGAGACTCTAGACTTGATGTTTGACAAGCCAAGCGAAACATTGCCAGACAATCTGACCAATTTATCCTGCCAAATATTGAACTGTCAGAAATACTAGCGAACTGAATCACATGAGGGGGGTCTACTATTGTGTGTAGGACAATTCAGCAGAATTTAACATGTTACTTTCAGACACATTCTGAGCTATGAAACATGAAAGCGTATCGAGATTGCACTCAAGTGGAGTCTGTTATCTGGTTTAACCATTTCTTCAGAGTATATTAACCCAGTAAAATATTAAATTGTCAGAGAAAAGGGTGGATCGTCACTGCTTTACAATTTAGGCTGAATTCGCATGGTGTCCATTATACGGTTTAACCTACTCCCCCCCATCCACCACAACTTCTCAAAGTGCGAGTGGATTGCTGTTGTTGAACTTCTGCAATTTATGAATAGCTACTTGCATCTCACGTATTTTAACTATCAACCGGTACCTTTGCAGATTCACATGATACATTGAATACACGAGAAGGAAGTACTGACCCTGTAGCTATTTCTGCTGACGATGAGGGTAAGCTTGGAATTTTATACTGTCTCTTTGATCCCTGTGCATCTTTGCTAGACAAAATGGTTTCACTTACAGTTTATTTAATGAATCAATATTTTAGGGGAGAATGTGTCTGAGAAACAGGTCTCACCTGGAAGTTACCGAGCTGCCATTTTGAAAAGCCGCTTTGCTGATACAATTCTTAAGGCTCGGGAGAAGGCTCTTGATCAGGTGTGTGTGTGTGTGTGTGTGTTGGAAAGTAGTCTATTAAGGGCATTGCTTGGGCTCTGGTTGATACTATTCCCAATACGATTCACATAATAATTGTTCATACCAGGTTGCGAAGAAGGATCCTGAGAAAGTTCGACGCGAGAGGGAGGAGCTTGATAGGTTACAAAGAGAAGGTGAGATGAAATTGATAATCTTTGGGCTGAGATATGGCAGCTGCAATACAGTGTATTGAGACACAATCTCCATTACAGAGCGAGCTCGGTTACAAGCTGAGGCTAAAGCTGCTGAGGAAGCTCGCAAGAGGGCCGAAGCAGCAGCTGTTGCTGAGGCTGCTGCAGAAGCTAAACGCCAAAGAGAACTTGAAAGAGAAGCAGCTCGTAAAGCCTTGCAACAGGTAAACCTAGGACAAAATCTGGCAAGCCACATCTTGGTGTGTTGATATCCATGCTCTTAAGCGCATAAACTATTAATCCTGCAGATGGAGAAAACCGTAGAAATCAATGAAGGAAGCCTCTTCTTAAAAGATTTTGAAATGCTTGGAACTGTCACAAGTGAACAGCATCACAACTTGGTTGGTGAAATGAGTCCAAGTCATACGCCTGAGGCTCTTGGATTTAACCTTGGGGGCAACCCCCTAGAACAGCTTGGACTGTATATGAAAAATGATGACGAAGAAGACGAGGAAGGCGAGTCAGAAGAACCAACAATTGATGTTGAGGAGGGCGAAATAGACTGACAACCTGTGCAGCTGTTTTTGACATTTTCGATATATGAAGTGCATATTGGTCCTGATGGTTCCATTCCTCAACCTAATGTATGAGCTGCACAAAGTTGTTGGAGCCAAAATGATTGGTTGGTCAAATGATATAGTAGCAGGCTTTGGAGACCAGTCTTCGTAATTGCAGAGCCGGATGGAATGAGCCTATCTCAGAATGGGTTTATCATCAGCCATGAAGTAATGGATGCCCCCTGTGCTTTGATGGAGGGTTATCTGGAGGATGGTACTTTTTTTGGAGGATAAGAGAGAAGGGGGGAAATGGGTTGTGTGTCCTTGGCTCGTGAACACATGATGTGAGCCGTTTTGAGGGTAGGTTTCGGTGGCATTTCCTGTTGTGAATGTAATCCTGGAAACTGTACAAAGAGGTTGGTTGCCTGATAGATGGAAAAACAGTTTAAATTTTTTCTCTGCAGTTTCATTTTCATTACTTCCTCCGATCCTAATTAATGTTCTTAGATTTGTCTAGATTTGAATGTATGTAGTCATGTTTTAGTGCTAGATACATCCAAATCTAGACAAATCCGAGAACATTAATTTGGATCGGAGTGAGTACTCCATTTCTGCCTTGAACATAGTTTGCTGGATGTATGGAATTACCCTGAGCTTACCTCGGATTAGGAATTAGGAGGCAAATTATTTTTTTAGGAGGTGAGCAGCTTTAATTGATCTCTGAGAAGCCTGCGGTGTAATTTTAGGTTAACTGTGGTAGTGCTGAGATTGTACTGTTATATTATTATTTCATTGCTGTAACCGTGTAGATAATTTTTAATATGGAACGCATAATATCGGTGTTGAGATAAGCCTCAGTGATGCTCCTGACTTCTCCCTGCTCCTCCAAAAATGAAGATTAAAAGTAAGATTACGTTTACTGGATTAACTGGGTCTGTTGCTAGAAACGTGAAAGAAGTGTATCAGACTCCTTTTAAAAAGCTAAAACATCTTACACTATTTTAAAACGGAGGGAGTATTAGCATGAACAATCATAACGGCTGGATCTGGACGAGTGGAGATTTTTTTTTGCTCCCGGCCTCCAGTGCTCTTATTTAAAAAAAATTAAAATCATATTTGTGAGTTTTAAAAAATATTTAGAAAAATATCTCGATGTAGCCCATGGTTTATCCTAGAAACGTGCAAAATATCAATTTTAAATACTTTGTATTCTTAGCTGTATAAGAATGAGATCTGTGCAAGTATATTTCAACTCCCCAAATTTTATGTGATTTGTCATTTTCTCGTGTAGGCCAAAATACAAAGAATTTTCCCTAAACGAAGAGAGCACGCTCGGGAGCCCAAGACACTTTCCGCTGGATCTTCCACTTTCAGTAGTCTGATATTCCTCATGGTGGCTCACCACTATCCCTAAAACGAGAGCCCTGAAAAAGAATACGAATACAAGCAAAGGAGAGTCCGGGCTCAGGGCCCTGAAAAAGAATACGGATACAAGTCGGCTTGGCGCCCTCATGATTACCAGCAAACACAAAACGTATTCTGGTATCCTAAAAATAAAACAAAAAACCATTCTGGTCTAACCAGGACATGTCTAGTGACTAGTGACACTTGTCGGACCATCCAATATCTGAGTCAAACACTGGCACAATGATCTATCTTCTTTGGAGGAAAGAAAATGACAAACTATGAGGCGACGATGATCTATGGTGGTAGCGAGTGACCTATGAGTAGAACTTGTATGTCTTGGCAGAAAGGATGATCTGCCTGAGCCCTCCAATGGGTGCCAGGACCATCAGAATCACCCCAAGGACGATGCAAATCTGAAACACGAATGGAAAAATCAGGACTGAATTCATTCTTCTGCAGTTCTAGACTTAGTAGAACAGAGAGGAGCTTGGATCTTCTTCTTACCCAGTTGGAGAACCATGAGAGGCTGAATCTCTTGGGTTTGCAGATGATGAGCCATATGATGCAGGGAAGCTGCAGGCATATTGTTCAATCTGGTCAGATACTCTGGGTTTGGATCGACGCAAACGAAACAGGTCTGAAAAAGTAATGCTTACGAAATAGGTTGTGGGCGCGAAGGCGATTCCACCGAAGAACCCTATGAGACCACCGAAGAAGGGGAAGGTGATGCCCACGAACATCGTGAACGCTGCACAGATTGCATCTCGTCAGAATTGGTTGGATCATCAGTACAGATTGAGATGCCTGACTGAAGAGTTGAGTTGAGAGAAATGAAGGGGGACATTACCAACATATAATGTCCGGGAAATCAGACGCAGCTTCAGGCCTGGCGCGAACTTCAACTTCTTCACCAGCAGCGACTCCATCATGTCGAACACCGGCATCGCGTAAACCTGTGCGCAAAACACACAAATTTGATTGTGCTGTCAGATCTGTCGTCCTGCTATTTAATACCATGTCCAGTTTCATGTATCCAAAGTACAAGAAAAAGATAAATTTTTGAGATATATTTCCGTACCTGGTAGCTACCGATGACGTGAACTACGACCATCATGTTGGCCATGGCGATGAGCCACTTGGGCTTGTTGAGGGTAATGAGGATGTTGTCGTCCACGTCCTTGCCGAACACCCAATAGCCGATCATGGCCACAGGCATGTAGCAGGCGGCGATGATGACGTAGGCGACCATCACACCCTTCCACATGGGCTTCTTGGACGGCTTGTCTGGCGTCGACGGGATAGTGGCCTGGATCTCTAGGACCACGTTGTGACCAGAGTAGGAGAATGCCATGTCACCAAGTCCCCCTAGGAAGCCGAACACCTGCCCCGTCGTCGTCGACGCCCGCAGACTGTAGTCCACGTTCTCCGCCTTCCCCTTCCCCAAAGAGGCACCCCAAGCAATCGTCGAGTAGCTGCATCGTGTTTTTTTGTCAGTGGCCGTTGACAACTAAGTGTTTTCAGAAATTTGCCGGAATTGCTACAGTAGGTACAGAACAACTAGTGGTGGAAACATATAACCTGAGCGACATGATGGCGGCGGCGAGGGAGATGCTGGAGATGGAGTTGAAGTTTGGGAGCTGGGAAAGGAAGAAGTGGACGGAGGCGAAGATCATGATGAAGTATGTGAGCTTGATGTCCTTGCACTTGCCGTCGCAGACCACGTCATGGAACTTCTTGAGCGAGTTACCGCCAGTGACCATGTACACGATGTTGAGGCTGACCTCGACGAGGAGCTGCTGCGGCACCACGATCCAGAGGCCGAGCTTGTCGCCAAAGGCATGCTGCCCGAGCTCGTGGTACCGGTCGAATCGCTTTCCGGGGACCATCTCGTGCAGCTCCACCATCTGCCACAGCGTGTACACCGTGATGATCCAGGACAAGGTCATCACCGCGATGCCAGGACCCCTGCACGAAACACCAAAATCGTTGAATTGATGACACATATACCATGCCATTGCAAGTTCTTCTTATGAGTGGCATGCAGGTTCGGCATGTTCTCCAGCCGGCTGGTTTCACTGCTAGAAACCGAAAGCTTTGAAGCTGCATGGTTGAATGCCATGGCAAGGTATCGGTACATACCAACCGAGCTCGGACATGGCGTAGGGGAGGCTTAGGACGCCAGCGCCGACCATGGCGGTGACATTGTGGAAGGCCGAGTACCACCACTTCGCTTTCCTCGATGATGTGATAGGAAGCCAGTCGTCGATCGCCTTCTCCCGTTCAGTCCTCTCATCCTGCGAGTTTGCGCCATTTTTTTTGTTAGCCTAGAGATCTCGTGATCACACAATATGAGGTGTATATGAGAAAATTATTGGGACATATCTCGTGAAATCAATTTTGTAACCTTCTAGCATTTCCAGTAGTTTTCATCTTATCCAGTAATTTTAAAGCACACGTTCAATAGATATTTGGCTAAAACAGCCTACCAAAACGTCTGAAGAAAGCTAATAGGCAATTGTGACCTTGTGAGCTCTTCCCTGGCGCTGGAAAGCGAAAGAACACTGGACTGCAAGTAGAGTACTAGTAGTACACATCAAGACCGTTCATACTTGTTAGTCCGAGCACATGGACAAAAGGAGCAAGACTTTTTAATTTAGATTCGTTTCTCTATATATTTTTGAAACATAGGACTACTTTATAATTGTTTTTATCTATTTATTACTCTGAGACAAAAATGGAATATGGATATAGAGGTAACGCAAAAACAGACTGAGCATGATAAATGTGAGGTAAATTTACAGCTAGAAACAAACAAGAGGGCAGGACAGTCATTTATTGTATAGGAGAAAAAGGTGAAATTCCGCAGTTAAGGCAAAGCATCACGAATCACACAGATTATATGACGCCGCTATTGTTATAGTAGTAAGGTACTAGTAGTACGGAGTACCATAATTTCTTCACATGGTTTCTCGAAAAAGAAAGATACACTTGAGATTCACATGAAGAAGATGAACTGGTGCGATATGCCGGGACAAGAGAATCCTCCACGCGCAAAGCCATCCAAAACCCGACTTTTCCTTGCCCTGCAACCAGTCAACCGATCGATAGGGGTCTGTCGATCTCGACAACTCTCAACCTTAAGAAAAATATCTTTTCGCAAGTCGACAACTCTAAACTTTTCTTCGTCTCCAGGAACAATGGAGATTTTTTTGAACAAGATAGATGAAACTATTCCACGGCTAGAGGAAAAACATTGTCGAGAAAAACAGATCACAACGTACGTGCGAACGCAGCGGAGGAAAGAGAGACTAGAGAGAAAGATTCACCTTGGGCGGCGTGCAGTTCTCCGGCGACTCCTGCGTCCCCATTGCCGGCCGCGCGCGCTTCCCTTCCACCACCGACGAGGACCGCGAGCTTCAGGCCTCCAGCAATGGCCGGAGTCACGCAAAGAGGAGGAGAAAGAGAGGGGAGGTGCAGGGATGGTGGAGGCGGCCGAGTCGTGGTGGTCTTTATATGGGGGAGATTCAGATGCAGGGGAAGGGGAGCCCGTCGTCCGCCGCCACATGCTGTGAGCACGTATCTCGCTGAGTTAGTTGTTAGTTTGTTTTTCTGAAGGAAATATAAAAGGAATATTGTTGGGCTGATCCTTTTTTTACACCGGCGCGACAGGAAACTACGGGACGCGTCCGCTGTTCCAAAATCCAAAATCCAACATAGTAGGAAGTTGGAACAAGATGTAACGTTTTTCTTGCGTGTGTGTGGCTCCTCTCCGAGCGAGATGGCAGTCCGTCGGATATTGAGTCGATGATCGGGATAAGTCCACGTCGTAGGAGCGTGGGGGAGCGCTATAGCAACATGCATACTCCCTGTAACGGAGCGAGATGGAGGTTCCTTTTGGAAAGGAGGCCATAGGCGGATCCACCGCCCCTGCCCGGACTTGCCGGCCGGCGACGCCTTATATTACACTATGTTTTATAGCAATTTGTCTAAAAAAAATGCCGTCATAGATACATTCGCCCAGGCTTCTAGAAAGTTCTAGATCCGCCACTGAAGGAGGCCGTCATTGCTGCTGCATTGCTGGTCCGCTTGGTGAAGTAAAACTAAACGGGTAGATTGAATTAAATTTCTGACCTAGGCTGGATGTATTAGAAGATGAGACATGATCTCTTGCTTATCCCGACTCAGTAATGACGCGATATATAGGAGAACGAAGAACAAGAGAGCCCCCTCCAAAAGAACGCCACTCATGTGAACTTGGCAATCTGAAGGACGGATGATCACCTCTGAAGGACCATGCTGGTGATCGCGAATGGAAACGTCCCTGTCATAAGAGCTCTTTTCTGTCATCTTTGCACGGCAAAATAGAGAACTCACCGAGAGAACCAAACCCGCATAGCTCTTAACCATGATTCCATTGCCTACCAATGATATTTTCATTTCATTGAATGTAGGTAATAAAGTTTCCGAAAAGGTTTTTTGTAAAATAAAGAACATGTAAGATTGAACTCGAAACGATATAATTTGGTCTCACAAGATACATCCAAGAGTGAACTTGCCTTCTGTTTGCAGGTTACGCAATCGACATCTTCTATCGTCATAAGATCCAAATGGAAAAATAGCATCATCGGTCCGATAAGGACTAATGTTTAACCCAACAAGCGAGAGATAAGAGCTCCACGAGATCACTATGCAAATACGAGGTGGAGAGGGAGGGAGAGAGAGGCAGTTGCTAGGGTAGGAGGGGATTGCGCCTCCACCCCTTCCCCTCTTATATAGGCGTGGGAGGGAGGGATCCTTGGACCCTCCTCCAAGCCCCTAGGGCCAACGACGCCAAGGGAGGGAGACTTGCCCCCCCCAAGTCTCCCCTCCCCACATGGCGGCTAGGGTTTCGCCTTTGGGGCACATGGGCCTTGGTGGCCGTGGTGCCCTAGCCCATGTAGGCTGGGGTGCCCCCACTTTAGGAACATGCCCTCTTTCGGGCAGGTGGAAAACTTTTTGGAATGTTCTAGAACCTTCTAGAACAATTCCGAAGCATTGTAAATAAATTCTGGAATCCAAAACCTAGCTCCCATATACTTTGTCTCTACCTCCGGACCATTACCAAACTCATCATGATATCTAGGATCCATCTGAGACTCTGAATCAACATTAGATAACACCATCAAATATCTTGACAAAACCTAGCGACACGGAAGCGTTAAGTGTGTGTAACACCCTCGAATCGGCCCTATGCAAGTTTTAGCGCTTCCCGCCAAACCCGCATAGAAACGATTCAAGGACACCCACCAGACACCTTCGTGCGGGTGGAAAACAAAGTAATATCATTACACAATAGTCCACGATGGAACCCACAGAAACATATATATATACAACAACGACTCCATGAGTCAAAAATACAGATAAACAATACAAAGATCCAAATCACCTTGAAAATGATACAACATCCGAGTACGGATAAGATGCAAATAGGGCTAAGAGCCCTGAAGAATAACTAATGGCGTCCATAAACCTTCCCAGGCCAAGCCGGAAGGGTAACCCTGCTAACGACGTTGAACTTATACCTGCTAAAACAAAAGGGGTGCCGACAAAGGGCAAAGGAAAAAGAGAGCGGTCAGTACTGAGGCGAGTCTAGAATCGGCGGCTCTCGCCTACATAGGTATGGTGGACTGAAGCAACAGCGCAGCATGCACTAAACAACCTATAGAGACTCGATGCAACTGTCGGCTATTAGAGAGGGATAAGAAAGACCTATTCGGGACCAACCTGATACTAACACCAATCATACCCATCATGGTATTCCCCCCTCGAGACCAAACGAGGAAGTCAAACCAAGAAACTCACACAGTTGGCAGTTTTATTCATTCCATTATAGTTGCAGCACTTACTAGTCAAATACAATTAGCATGTGACATCCCAAACCCAGCAGTTGTTGGCACTTTTATTTCATTCCATTGGAGTTGCGATACTTACTAGGCAGGTATAACATGACATGATACACGCCAGTTCCACCAGTTGTTGGCACTTTTATTATACATTCCATTGTAGTGAAGCTGATTACTAGTCACATATGAAGTCAAATTTATAGCACTACTTTAGTTATGCTTGTCTATGATCGAGATACCGTGCTCCAAGTCGTCCATAACCGCGGACACGGCTTTCAAAAAGATTTACCCTGTAGGGGTGCACAAATAGCAACAAACACACGCTCAACCTCGGAAAAACCAAATCAAAACCCAACGAGGCTTTCACGATAAAGCAATCACAGGATTCATAAAATATTTCAGGGGGCCACCCTACTAAGCTACCCGCAACGAAGTTGGCCGGCTCCGAGATGGACCCAGGGTTTGTGTCAATGGCTGTAAACGACTGGGAACCCTGTGACTGGGATTGTCGATACTGCGAAAACATTCCACATTCCAAAACAGTACAGGTGCTCCACGCACAATCATAAATAAATCAGTAAAGCATGGCATAAGTATAGGATAGTAATAAATCCCCAAACTAGTTTGTGGCCCTAAGAAATAAGAAATGAATCAAGCTCTGGCTAAGGGGGATCCATAGGGTCTCCCGGATGTGATAGTGCGAATAATCAAGGAATAGGTATCAAGTACTCGGGGCCTACGGGACACAAGTGGACATGAAAAACCAAATAGCATATATTGCCCACCGGTGCCTCTTTCATTAGTTATCCCAGCAATTTAATAGTTGTATTTAAAGTCATGATCCTCTCCATCGTAAAGCATATGACAATATTCCAACAACTGTGTGGTACTTCACGACACGGGATCGCACCTGAGAAAGCGAATACGACTGGCAAGACCATCTATCTACCAAACAACAGGTAATAGGAGGTCTCCAAGGCAATATAAAAGGCTGCACTGAATATATCTGGTATGGAACACTAAAGCATCACGACACGGATATCAATAGATTAACAGGAGGAAATAAAGACTATAAATGCAAAATAGGTAGAAAGGGGGGAGATTGCTCGCCTGGAAAACATAGCCGAAGATACATATCCGAAGAACTTGTCGATACTCGCATCCACTCAACGGCCTAATCCGCGAAGAACAAAACACTAAAAGAAACACCGGATGCACTATTTAATACTACGGCAGAAGACCGGGCATGATGCATGTATGATGCATGACATGGCAAAGATGCGATGCAACTAGACAACATTAAGAGGAACCGAGATCCCGGCAATTAATTAGAAGGTTCATGTTGTTTAGCTACCCCGCAATTTAAATGTTGAGTTAACAAGGCAAAACATGGCATCGGTTCGCTACACAAATTTAAACGGGGCCAATATAAGACTAGATTTACCCACATATGGTCTCCATATTTAATTATTAGGTGATGCGGCAAAATACCCCCAAACACATGAATATGTATGCCATCATGAACAATTTAATATGCAACAGATGAATGTCATATTTTATAAAATAAGGGGGATCTCGGATAGGGGTCACACATCGGGGTTCAGCAATCTTGGGGTTCGAGGGATCGGGCTTCGGATCCTCGGGATCGGGGTCTTCGGGTTCGGTCTCTGGGTCAGGGGTCTTCGGTTCCATGAGGAAGATCTTGGTGACCTAAGGGGTTTGGGGTCCGGGAGAACTTGGTTCAGCATTGGTGGTCGAGATGACTTGTCTGGTCTTGACGCATCTTGTCACCTCATGGGTACATGGCTTCGTTGGATATCTTGTCAAGGTGGTCTTGGAAGGTAGCTGCAAGGGCGCTTGCACACCTACCCGAAACTTTCACGGATCAACGGACAAAATGATGTTTAGAATCCCACAGAGCCAAACAAGCATATGACATACACGCGTCTGTTGACTGGTAGAGCGGCCAACGCTGCAGGGATGGTGGAAGGTGGCCTCGTGGCGGTTGAGGTCGAGGGACAGCGAGAGGGCCGACGAGCTTGGGCCGCATGACGAGGTGGAGACGACGCGGCCTGCACAGGCTCTAGCCGTGGAGCGGGAGCATGACGGCGGGGCCGGTCAAGGAGGGCGCGACCTGTGGTGCTGCGAGGACCCGTGCGGGAGGAGCAGGGCTGGAGCTCGGGACGGTGGCGGTTCACGGGAAGAGCAAGGTGAGGAGGCACAGGCAGGGTCGTGGAGACGGCCATGGTCGGCGAGGTTGTCGGGGACACAGCCACGAGCGGTAGAGGCTCCGGGCGATGCGGTCCTTGAGCTGGTTCTGCAGGCGGCAACGGGGCCGAGGGCATGCGCCATCCTGGAGGCGAGGTCGTAGGGGCGGCGGTGCCTGAGATCGAGGATACCTTGAGGACGGACATGGCACCAGGGATCGGAAGCTGAATGGAGACGGGATGGATAGGGCACAGCTGTGGCAGAGCAGAGGCAAGAGGCGGCGACGGGGCTTCTGGCGGCGGCGCGGATGGCCTAGGACAGGGCCAGAGGGAGATGAGGGTGGTGGAGCTCGCTTCAGAGGGAGGAAGGAGAGGCGACCGGGGGCTTGCGGTGGTGGGGGAGCACCGAGGAGGGAGACGCACAAAGGAAGAGCGAGACCACGGGGAAAGCGCGTCGGGCAGGAGAGAGAGACCCATACGGTATGGGACTGGGTGGCCGCATGGTGGGGCCGAGGGTTGAGGGCGACGTATGTGAGGAGGCCGTCGCGGGGTGGGCACGGTCGTGTGCACGACGTAGTGAGCGAGCAAGCACGTCGATGGGTTCGATCGGGAGCGGGCAGGCAGGACGGAAGCGTGCTTTGGCGTGTAGCGCGGCAAGTGCGGCTCGCAGTCGCAGCGCGCACTGGGTGTGTGTCGGTGGGGTAGGCCAGGTGGATGTGTGCGCCACAGCGTGAGTGCGTGCTGCGCGCGGGCTGCCTAGGGGAGTGGCGGCGGCAGGTGAGGAGAGAGGGGTTAGGGTTTCTACTGCTTTAGGATTAGGTGGTGGTGGGCTTGGGTCGGGCCTGCCGGGGTAGTAGGTGGCCTGGCCTAAGCAATTGCTTCTGCCTCCCATGAAAATAGTTTTATTTATTTATTTTTATTTAAACACATTTGCAAATATTGTTTAGACAAACAAAATATCCGGAAAATACCGGGGTTTTGATTTGAAATAAAGACGGGGGATATTTAGAAAACAAAACTGGGCTTTAAAAAAATAGTTTTAGGCAAACCATGCATGATGACATGATGATGCTCAAATGCAACATGACATGATGACATGAGCATGCGGTCATGATGATGCACAAAACAAAAACACTAAGCGATTTTCTAGTAGTGGTTTTACCGGGGTGCTATAGTGTGTGACCCTACGGGTTCGAGAACATGCAGACATGATCAAAACACCTCTCCAATAAATAACCATTAGCGGGACCAGGGATGTCCATAGTGGTTCCTAAATATGAAATAAAGTGTTTTATTGGTTGAACCACGATGTCGAGGATTCAATTTATCCAATATTCGATTCCCTTTGTCTCATGATATACGACTTCCCAAGATTAGATCGTCGGTATCGTTATACCTAGTTCAATCTCATTACCACAAATTTCCCTTTACTCGTTCCTTGGTATAGGATACCTGAGACTAAACACATTAGTCACATGCTTGAAAGCTCTAGGATGCTATACTACCGAGAGGGTCCATAGATATTTCTGTCCATCACGTGGAGGAACAAATCCTAGTATTGATTTGTGTAACTCAACAAGAACCATCGGAGATACCCGAAAGCCACCTTTATGATCACCAAGTTTTGAAGTGACATTTGATGTCCACCAAGTATTCCTCCGGATGCTAGGGAGTGATACAATCTCATGGTGTAAGGAAACATTACTTGACATATACAAAAGCGATAACAATCAAACTAAGTCACACGATAAAAAAATATGCTTATTATTGGTTCTATCTATCACATCATTCTTCTAATGATGTGACCCAGTTATCAAGTGACAATGCATGTCCATGGTTAGGAAACTTTAACCATCACTTGATTAAAAAACTAGTAGAAGAGTTTCACTAGGGACTATGTGTTGTTTATTTATCCACACATGTATTTATTTTCTGACACATACAATTATAGCATGGAGAATAAACACTTATGATGAACATTGAATGTAATAATAACAAGTTTATTATTGACTCTTGGGAATATTCCAATAATCTCCCACTTGCACCAGAGTCAATAATCTAGCTTACATTGGTAACAATCTAACACCCATGAAGTCTTGGTGCTGATCATCTTTTGATCGTGGAAGAGGTTTAGTCAATAGGTCTACGACATTCAGATCCATATGTGCTTTGCAAATCCCTATGTATCCTTCTTTGACATGTGCACACAGGATGTGAAAGCAGTGCTTGATATGCTTGGTATTCTTGTGTGCATGTGGATCCTGGGCAAGGGCAATGGCACATGTGTTGTCACAATACATGGCATGTGGACGCAATGCACTAGGAACTACACCCAACTTGGATAGGAACTCTTTCATACAAACTGCCTTTTACACTACTTCTGAAGAAACTACATATACCATTTCAGTTGAAGATGCTGCCACCATGCTTTGTTTGGAACTCCTCTAGCTTATCGCTCCTCCATTCAAAATAAACACGTATCCGGATTGAGGCTTAGAGTCATCCGAATCGGTGTCCCAACTATCATCGATGTAACACTTTACGAGAAGCTCTTAGTCACCTCCATAAACGAGAAACATTTTCCTTAGTCCTTTCTGGTACTTAAGGATATTATTAACTGTTGTCCAATGTTACACACCTAGATCACTTTGGTACCTGCTAGTCAAACTAACAACATGCACACATCCAGTCTAGTACACAACATGGCATACATGATATAGCCTATGGTTGAGGCATAGGGAATGTTGTTCATATTTTCTCTATCTTCTGCCATCGCTGGACTCTGAGTCTTACTCAAAGTCTTACTTGTAACATTGGCAAGAACCCCTTCTTCAAATTATCCATTTTGAACTTCTTCAGAACTTTGTCAAGGTATATACTCTGCGAAAGTCCTATCAGGCGTCTTGAACTATCTCTATAGATCTTGATGCCTAATATATATGCTGCTTCACCAAGGTCTTTCATTGAAAACTTTTATTCAATTAAGCCTTAACACTTTCGAGTAGTTCTATGTCATTTCTAATAAATAGCATGTCATCCACATATAGTATTATAAACGCAATAGATCTCCCACTCACTTTCTTGTAAATACAAGCCTCTCAATTAGTTTGAACAAATCCAAACCCTTTGATAACCTCATCAAAGTGGAGATTCCAACTCCGGTATGCTTGCTTCAGTCCATAAATGAACCTCTGAAGTTTGCATACTTTGTCAACATCCTTTATATCGACAAAACCTTTGAGTTGTACCATGTACAACTCTTCCTTAATGTGGCCATTTAAGATCACAGTTTTGATATCAATCTGACATATATCATAATCATAATAGGCAGAAATTGCTAACATAATCCGTACATACTTTAGCATTGCTATATGTGAGAAAGTCTCATCATAGTTAACTCCTTGAATTTGTCGAAACCCCTTTGCAATAATTCATGCTTTATAGATAGTGAAGTTACCATCAACGACTATTTTCTTTTTGAATATCCATTTGTTCTCAACTATCTTGCAGTCATTCAGTAAGTCCACCAAAGTCCATACTTTGTTTTTGTACATGGATACCATTTTGGATTTCATGTCATCTAGCCATTTTCCAGAGTCTAGGCTCATCATTGCTTCTCCATAGTTCACATGCTCACTATTTTACAACAATAGGACATTCATGACATGATTACCATACCATTCAGGAGCAGTACGTGTCCTAATCGACCTGCGAGTTTTTGTAGTAGCTTAATTCAAAGCTTCATGATCATTATCATTTGCTTTCTCTTCAAGAGGCGAAGGCTCCACTGGAATGACTTTCGATGTTGTGCCACTCGCAATATCAAGAGAAGGTTCGATAACCTCGTCGAGATTTGCCTTTCTTCCACTCATTTATTTCGAGAGAAACTCCTTCCATAGAAAGGTTGTGTTCTTTGCAATAAATACTTTTCCTTCAAAACTGTGGTAGAAGGTATACCCAATATTTTACTTAGGGTATCATATGAAAACACATTTTTTTTACTTAGGTTCGAGTTTACTAGGCTATAGCCTTTTTACATAATCGCCGCATCCCCAAACTTTAAGAAATGACAGCTTAAATTTATTGTTAAACCATAATTCATACGGTGTCGTTTCAAAGGATTTAGATGGTGTCCTATTTAAAATGAGAATGGAAAATCTATAAGAGACTTCATAAAGCGCACCATATCTAATAAAGTACAGTTACGATGTTCAGACACACTATTATGCTGTGGTGTTCCAGGTGGCATGAGTTGTGAAACAATTCCACATTTCTTCAAATGCATACCAAACTCGAAACTCAAATACTTGCCTCCATAATCGGATCATAAAAACTTATTTTTCTTGTTTTGATGATTCTCTACTTCACTATGAGATTCTTTGAACTTTTCAAACATTTCAGACTTGTGTTTCATTAAGTAAATATACCTGAAAGAGCATGTGGGCCCCCACGTGTGGTTTTGGTAATTAATGACAATCTTTATGGACTAATGTTTGCATTAAGTTGCACTTGTAGGATTTGTCCATTGGCATCTTGGAGCATGTGTTGGCTTCAAGGTAGATGAAATGAAGAAGAAGCTTTAACCAAGGGCTTTGGGCCTTTTGGAGTCATACCAAGATGGTCATGGACGGATGAAGACAAGGTCAAATAAGAGGCTTCCCCATGGTGTATGGGGGAGCATATGTCTAGTCTTCATCAAGTGAGTGCGTGCAAGAGCAATCAAGAAAGGTGTCCATCTTGAGAAGGCAAGATTGTCTACATCGTGCTCAAGTGGATTGCTCAAGGCAAAGGTAATCTTGATAGGTTTTCCCTTTTGCCGGTCTCGTGTTGGTAGTTGAGAGACCAGGTTTAGGATAGATAGCCATACTATCAAGATGGTTCTCGATTGAGTAACTCGATCATATCGTTCAAAGAGAGCTCAAACCTTTGCATTCTTAGCATCATCTTTCTTAGTCGTTTGTTGGTCCTATCCATGTGAGGACATAGAGCTTGTGGTAATCTTCATAACAAGCTCTTGTTCATAAAAAATGGATTTGCCTTTTATACCTTGTTGCATTTTTTTATCTCGGAGGTTTTCCAGAATCTCACCGAGTGAGGTATCTCACATTATAATACTTGATATTTTCTCACTTGGTGATATCCTATATTTTCCATTTTGGGTGGGTAGGTCTTGTTGTCTTCTTTCCAAAAAATTGGTTTCGGGTCAATCGAAGTTCCCTAGCCAAAGTTATACCTTGTTGAATATTTGCCCTTTTGATTTAAAAAGAAAAAGCTTTTTTTTTTCTGTTAGTGGGCCAGGCGGTAGTACCGCTCGCTACTATCGCTCAGCCCTGAGCCGCGCGCCCTGCCCTCTACCCCATCCGGTGGTGGAGGCCGATTGTACCGGGCCCAACCAGTGGTACCGCCTGGGCGGGCCGGTACTACCGGCTGGCCCAGCAGTTCCCAGGCCTAGCCGTCCTGTTCCCTTATTCCTCCCGCTGCCGCCGCTCTCCCCGTTGCCCGCTCCCGCCCACTCGCAATCCTCGCTCGCGCGTGCCTGCTGCCTTGCTCCCGACCCCTTACATCCCGCCTGCTCGCGTCGCTGGCGCTGCTCACCGCTCCCGTCCCTACTTCGCTTGCTTTGGGCCGGCCCATCTGGCCCCTACCGCAGCTGCCTCGCCGCCCAGCGTTCACCCCTATCGTTGGCCTAGCTCGCTCGCCCTCGCTCTCCATCGTGCTCACTCCACTTTGCTCGCCCGCTGGCGACCGCCTCTCCCGATCCCCTTCTCGCGCCCTTGCTCGCTCGTCTGGACTAGCTCGCCCAGGTTGTCACTCCTGCTGTGTTGACCGCTCACTTGGGTCGGTGCGGTAGTACCGACTCGATCCGGTATTACCGACCCAGGGCGGAAAAGGCCCCAACGGGCTGATTCTTTGAGCCCCTATAAAAAGCTTCTCTCTCACCTTTTTTAGCAGTTCTTCTCCCTCTATTTTGCTCAAGCTTTGCCTAATATTTGACACTCTCTTGAGCTTGATTTCTTCACACCCCTCCAATGAATCTTGCCAATATTTGAGGGGAAGATAGAGGAGATCTAGATCTACATTTTGACCTAGCCTTTTCATCTATTTGTGAGTGAATCTTTGGGATCTAGATCTTTGTGGGATTTTGTGTTCCTCTTTGTGTTCTTCCTCTCTTATTCCCCCAATTGTTTTAGTAGCCTTGTTAGAACTTGAGAGTGAAGATTTGGGGCATCTTTGTGGTGTTCTTTCCATTTGCATTAGGTCCATCGGTTTGTGTTCTCCTGGGAGGATTTTTTCGGTGATATTCATTGAAGCTTGTCCCTCTTGGGTTCTTGGAACCCTAGATGGTTGTGTGGCCTTTGTGGCGTGTTCTTGGGGTCTTCAATTAAGTTGTGAAGCTCCCCCAAGATTGAGGCCTTGGTGGCAATTATTGGGAGCCTCCAATTAAGTTGTGTAGATATCCCTAATCTTGTACGGTTTGCTGACCACCCTCAAGTGTCCAATAGTGGAACGGGTGCTTGCCCGCATGCACTACAAGAAAAGTTGGATTTTACACGGACGATTTTCATGGTTGAAGGCCCGTTTTTTGTGGCTAAAAGGTCTTCTACGACGAATGCCCTTCGTGGTAAAAGCCCCGTCACAAAAGAATCTACCATATTTTTTTCCTGACCGTGGCGGATCGCACCCTTCAGCCATGAAAACTTGTGCCATCGTAGATCTGTTTGCCAACCGCGTTGACTGCTGATGTCATGCAAAATGCCACGTGGCAAACACTGTTAATGCCCAGTTACCGCTGTTAACAGCCATAGAAACCGTGGTAGAAGCCAGGCCCAGCCAAGTCCTGCTAATAATTAAGTGGGCCAGTTCATTAGGAGAACCCAATAAGATTATGGCCCATTACTGTTTTGTACGACACTGTTTGAAATGGGCCCAAAAGATGCGCTAACAATGACCGCGAATGTCGTGCATTTATTCGACCTCTGAAGCCCACATTATTCGAATACTGTGTGACCTATTAACAGCCTGCGTGAAGTAGGCCCAATACTGTTAAGGCCCACGGTTAGTCCATCACTGTTCTCACAGCTCGTCCCGGGCCGCCTACGAACGACCCACTTTTGAGAAGGTCCGATACTGTTATGCCCTTTTACTATTCTGACTCGTTACTGTTCTGGCCGTCTACTGTTCATGTCCATTACTGTTGTGGTTCGTTACTGTGCTGGTTGCCGTTGTTTTGGCATGCTACTGTTCTGGCCTACTACTGTTCAAGCATGTTACTTTTCTGGTCTGTTACTGATCTGGCCTGTTACTGTGTTGGGTTGCCACTATTCTGGTCTGCTGGTGTTTTGGCCTGTTACTGTTTTAGCCTGTTACTGTTTTGGTCTGTTACTGTTTTAGCCTGTTACTATTTTGGCCTACAACTGTTTTGGCCTGTTACTGTTTTGGCCTATTACTATTTTTATTCTTGTTTGGCCTCTTCATTGTCGATTCACTTACTGTTTTGGTCTTTCTGAAGCCCATGCAAATATCATAAAAGGACCATTATTAGCGAGCATCTTTTACTGTTCATGGAAAGCGTAATACAAGAAGGGCAAATAACAAAACCCTATATAGTTACCTGATCAACCTGGCTGGCGCAGTTATGGTATCATGTCTACGCACTTCTATTCTTGTAGACAGTTGTTGGGCCTCCAAGTGCAGAGGTTTGTAGAACAGCAACAAGTTTTCCCTTAAGTGGATTACCCAAGGTTTATCGAACTCAGGGAGGAAGTGGTCAAAGGTATCCCTCTCAAGCAACCCTGTGATCAAGATACAAGAAGTCTCTTGTGTCCCCAACACACCCAATACACTTGTCAGGTGTATAGGTGCACTAGTTTGGCAAAGAGATAGTGAAATACAAGTGGTATGGATAATTATAAGTGGTAACGGTGCCAGAAAATAGCTTGATGGCGTGGAAGAGACTAAAGGCAAACTGAAATAAAGATGGCAGCAAGCAAACATGTAACAGATCTAGTTGCAAACGGTGTTTCAATGCTTAGAAACAAGGCCTAGGGATCATACTTTCACTAGTGAACACTCTCATATAAATATCTTCTCTTTATGATACTACTCTGAACTACTCTCTGGTTGGACACTCTAATCCATGGTAGGGCTATAACAACACTCCTCAAAGTCTGCTTTCCCCATCTAGATAACCCACACCGTCACCTTGAGCGCTAGATGGTTCCAACAAACACCACAATTTCATAGAGACATCCAACTCCAAATATAACTCATAACAAGTATTTGTAATCTCTAGCCTAAGTGCCACCATGGTGTGCACACTGTCACTTTCACACACATGGGGAGAGCAGAGATCTATTAAAGCACTTGAGTATCAAGGTAGATCTACTTGATTACAAAGCTCATGATCACAATATGATCATGCATAGAGAGAGATGAACACATAGCTACCCGTAGAACCCTTAGCCTTGAGAGAGAACTACTCCCTCCTTATCATGGGAATCAGCAACGACGATGGAGATGGTGGTGGAGATCGATGGAGATGTCTCCAGGGGCACTTCCCCGTCCCGGTAGGGTGCCGAAACAGAGACTTTCTGTCCTCCGAATCTCCCTTTTGGTGGCGGCGGCGCTGCAGAATTTTTTGTGGCTGGAGGCTCCCGGATTTAGGTTTTTTTGCATCGGGGGCTTCTTATAGGCGAAGGGGCAAGATCGGTGGCCGGCCAGGGGGCCCACACCATGCCATGGCGCGGCCTAGGGCTGCCCACGCCAAGGGCGGGTGTGGCCACCCTATGGCCCCCCTTCGTCTCTCCTTCAGACTCCATGTGTCTTCCGGTAAAATATTGACTTTGGCTTTTGTCCCGTCCAATTTCGAGAATATTCATTTTCTGACTTTCCTGGAACCAAAAACAACAGAAAACAGGCAGATGGCACTGTGGAATCTTTTTAATAGGTTAGTCCAAGAAAGTGTATAAAAATACTCCAAAGTATGGACAAAACATAAGAAAGTAGATATAAAACAAGCATGGAACATCAAAAATTATAGAAACATTTGCAACGTATCAGCATCCCCAAGCTTAACTCCTGCTCGTCCTCGAGTAGGTAAGTGATAAAAAAGAAAATAATTTTTGAGGTGACATGCGCCATCATAATCTTGACCAAAGTATTTGTAGAACATTGATAGCTGGGATCATAGTACTTTAACATAGCATGAAAGATATAGTTCTAACAATAAGACATAGCAACTATGTTGTAACATGAAAAGATACAAACAAAATATTCATGAATAACAATGCTTTGCAAGACGTTTGTTTGTTTCATATAAAGAAAACATAATGAGAATGGTATTCAGCTTGTCCCTTATAGAGTAGCAAACATAAATGCATATGACACCTTCAAAGTTCATAAGGGTGACTAGATACAAATAGTTTAAGAACAAGCAATATCAAAGTTATGCATCAATCAACAAGTCTTGTGTAACACCCTCGAATCGGCCCTATGCAGATTTTAGCGATCCCCACCAAACCCGCATAGAAACGATTCAAAGATGCCCACCAGACACTTGCGTGCGGGTGGAAAACAAAGTAATACCATTACACAATAGTTCATGATGGAACCCACAGAACATATATATACAGCAACGACTCACTGAGTCAAGAATACAGATGTACAGTACAAAGATCCAAATCACCTTGAAAATGATACAACATCCAAGTACGGATAAGAAGCAAATTGAGCTAAGAGCCCTGAAGAATAACCAATGGCGTCCATAACCCTGCCCAGGCCAAGCCGGAAGGGTAACCCTGCTAACGATGTCGATCTCAAACCTGCTAAAACAAAAGGGGTGCCGACAAAGGGCAAAGAAAAAAGAGGAACGTCAGTACTGAGGCCAGTACACGGCGAGGCTAGAATTCGGCGGCTCTCGCCTACATAGGTATGGTGGACTGAAGCGGCAGCGAAGCATGCACTAAACAACCTATAGAGACTCGATAAACTGTCGACTATTAGAGACAGATAAGAAAAACCTATTCGGAACCAACCTTATACTAGCACCAATCATACCCATCCTGGCCTTTCCCCCTCGAGACCAAACAAGGAAGTCAAACCGAGGAACTCACACAGTTGGCAGTTTTATTCATTCCATTATAGTTGAAGCACTTACTAGTCAGATATAGATAGCATGGGTCATCCTGATAGCATAAGTAGTGGGTAGTTTTAGTTCACCATTCAGTTGTAGTTGCAGTACTTACTAGTCAGATACAATTAGCATGTGACATCCCAAATCCAGCAGTTATTGGCACTTTTATTTCATTCCATTAGAGTTGCGATACTTACTAGGCAGGTATAACATGACACGATAGACCCCAGTTCCACTAGTTGTTGGCACTTTTATTATCCATTCCATTGTAGTGAAGCTGATTATTAGTCACATATTAAGTCAAATTTATAGCACTACTTTAGTTATGCTTGTCTATGATCGATATACTGTGCTCCAAGTCATCCATAACCGCGGACACGTCTTTCAGAAAGATTTACCCTGCAGGGGTGCACAAATAGCAACACACACACGATTAACCTCGGAAAAACCAAATCAAAACCCAACAAGGCTTTCACGACAAAGCAATCACAGGATTCATAAAATATTTCAGGGGGCCACCCCATTAAGCTACTCGCAACAAAGTTGGCCGGCTCTGAGACGGACCCAAGGTTTGCGTCAATGGCTGTAAACAACTAGGAACCCGAAAGTGTGACTGAGCTTGTCGATACCGCGAAAACACTTCGCATCCAAAACAGTACAGGTGCTCCACGCACAATCGTAAATAAAGCAGTAAAGCATGACATAAGTACATGATAGTAATAAAGCCCCAAACTAGTTTATGGCCCCAAGAAATAAGAAATGAATCAAGCTCTGGCTAAGGGGGATGCATAGGGTCTCCCGGATGTGGATAGTGCGAATAATCAAGGAACATGTATCAAGTACTCGGGGCCTACGGGACACAAGTGGACATGAAAAACCAAATAGCATATATTGCCCACCGGTGCCTCTTTCATTAGTTATCTCAGCAATTTAATAGTTGTATTTAAATTCATGATCCTCTCCACCGTAAAGCATATGACAACATTCCAACAACTGTGTGGTACTTCACGACATGGGATCGCACCTGAGCAAGCGACTACGACTCGCAAGACCATCTATCTACCAAACAACAGGTAATAGGAGGTGTCCAAGGCAATATAAAGGCTGCACGGAATATATCTGGTACGGAACACTAAAGCATCACGACACGGATAACAATAGATCAACATGAGAAAATAAAGACTATAAATGCAAAATAGGTAGAAAGAGGGAGAATGCTCGCCTGGGAAACACTGCCGAAGATACATTATCTGAAGAACTTGTCGATACTCGCATCCGCTCAACGGCCTAATCCGTGAAGAAGCAAAACACTAAAAGAAACACCGGATGCACTATTTAATATTACGTCAGAAGATCGGGCATGATGCAGGTATGGTGCATGACATGGCAAAGATGCGATGCAATTAGGCAATATTAAGCGGAACCGGGGTCCTGACAATTAAATAGAAGGCTCATGTTGTTTAACTACCCCGCAAATTAAATGTGGAATTAACAAGGCAATCATGGCATCGGTTCGCTACACAAATTTAAATGGAGGCGCTGTAGACCGGAATAGCTCGCATATGTGCTCCATATTTAATTATAAGGTGAATCGACAAAGTACCACACAACCCCCAAAGAATGTATGCGACATGAATGATTTAATATGCAACATATATATATAATATATTATAAAATATTGGTCTCAGGAAAGGGGTCGCACATCGGTTATCGGTAATCTTGGGGTTCGCCGAGGGGGTTCGATGGGGTTCAGGGTCAACGGGACCGGTCTTCGGATCGGGGCTTCAGGGGCTCGACCATCGGATCCGTGAAGAATATCATGGTGTTCCGGGAAGGATAACTTGGCATTCCGGGAAGGAGAACTTGGCGTTGTGAGAGGAAAGTCTTGGTGTACCAAGTTCCTTGACGATGGCGATCTTGGTCCAACATCCGCTTGATCTTCAGATGTTTATCCTCGGTGAGGCGAAACTCGTAAAATGGGGCACCAAAAGAAATGATGTTCACAGGCATTGGCGTTCTTCTCGTGGCCTCACACTATATCCACACGGTTGCCACTATGTTCTCACAACATAATAGCCAGGGACTTATAGCCCACCACACATCTGCAGGTACTGATCAACCCGTGGCACGGAAACAACAACACAAGGTGTTGGGCGGCAACAAGCAGCGCAGGGCACCGACGATGGCGACAACGGGACCAAGCGCTGTAGAGGGCAGCACCGTGACGGCGTGCTTGACGGAGGAGGCTGCTGACGACGGGAAGTAGGGGAGGCACAACGGTGCTCACGCGGCGGAGGCCGGTGCAGTCGACGATGGGAAGGAACTCGGCGGCGAGCGGTGCAGACGAGAGCTCGAGGTCATGCTCGAAGGGCTCGTGCGCGGGCCGGACCGGAGGTCGAGGACGAGGCAAGGAGGGAGGAGCAGTTGGCGGCTCCCGCGGTCGCTGATGGTGGCCAGAGGCGCTCGAGGTTGGGACGGGGATTGGGGAAGGAGGTCGGTGCTCGGGTGGAGCTCATGGTTGCACGTGCAGGACGACACAGAGGAGAGTGGTGTGGAGCTCGGCTTGCTGGCGGTGGGAACGAGAGACGAGGAGGTCACGGCTAGCGCTGCTCGCGGGCGGAGGAAGGGGACGCGGAGACGGGGTGCCTGGGTGAGCTCGAGCTGGAGCAGCATGACGCTGCAGGGCGACGCGGGGACGGCCAGGGACGAGGACGGCGACCGAGAGCCTCACGGAGCTCGAGGCGGTCGGGGTTGCAGAGGGCCGCTGCGGGGTCGCAAGGAGGAGGTCGGCGACCCTGCTCCATGCGAGGACGGGCGACGAAGGCGGACTCGCTGGCGGCGGGGGGGGGGGGGGTGAGGATCGCAGGGCGAGCAAGAAGCGGGGCTCGGGATTGGGGATATGGGGGTAGGTGGGCGACGCGGGGTGGATGCGGTGAGATCATGGTGGGGTCGGGTTGTCACACAGCAGGGGCGAGCGGGGTGGCGTGTGGCTCTAGCGCGGGGTGCGGTTGGTGAGGTGAGAGCGGCCAGCAAGGCAGTGAGGGAGCGATGCGACGCGACGCGGGGTGGCTCGGGTCTAGGTGCAGCGTGGCATGCGGTGCACGGGAGGGTGGAGCGTGTCGGTCTAGTGGTAGGGCCAGAACGACAGGTGGGGCATGCGATGTGGCCAGGGTGTAGGGTGGGCCTAGCTGCAGGCGGGTGTGTGCTTGTGCGAGTGGAAGGTTGGCGGCGGCTGGATGGAGGGAGGGAGTGGCTGGCGGGGTGGTTAGGGTAGGGTTTGGATCTGGGGTAGGTAGGGTTTATTTCTTGGGGGTGGCCGGCTGGGCCGGGTCGGGCCTGGTTCGGCTACCCCTAAAATAATAATTTAAATTTTTATACATTATATAAAAGGCTTTTGTAATTCGTTTTTTAGACAACAAAATATTTCGGACAAGCCCGGGTTTTTGATTCGAATGAAGACGGGGGATATTTTAGAAAAAAAATTAGGCTTTTAGAAAATAGTTTTAGACAAACCATGCATGATGACATGAGAATGCGGTCATGATGATGCATAAAACAAAAACACAGCGATTTTCTAGTAGTGGTTTTATCAGGGTGCTACAATTCGACACCACTAACAATGGATCTCGCCCTCGAGATCCGCCTCATGGTACGGGGAAGAAGGTCGACGATCAGAACCTTCTTGCTTCGTGTAGATCCTCGCGACACCACTAACAAAGATTCTTACTCCATCTTCAAATCGGTGACACCACCAACAAGGATTGTTGCTCACATTCATCGAGATAACTCTCCGGAGAACAAAGGACGAAGGTAAAGGCATCAAAAGGTAAGGCCACCTCTAACTTCAGTGGAAGGAGTAATTGCAGATCCACCGATTCAATGTACAAGAGCGAATGTTAAGAGTAGTCGGATGGTGATCAGTCCATCGCGCACCCGAAGCATTACTCTGCACATGAATAGGAGAATTATGCAACCAACTCTCGGAATTTTAGACTGAAGATCTTGAAAAGCGGTGTCTTGAAAACAAAGGAATGATGTAGGCTCTTCATCGGATCTAATGTAGAACATGTCGTCACGTTGGAAAACACCGAAAGATACAAAAGAAATATTTCACTGGATTTTGACCCACCGAATGGTACAACAGATGAAGGGTTACTCAGATAACATGAAGACCAGATGTGGAAACACCATTGCAAGAGGAAGGAACCTAAACCCTAAAGGTACGACGGAAACCCAACCACGAGAAATCCTGGACTTGAAGAAAGGTAAGAGAACAGATTCAAAACTCACAAAGGTAAGAGGAGAATAACATAGGGGTAAGGAGTAAAAGGAGAGCTAATCAGATCTATCCAACCGATTTTGTGAAAATAGTTTCAACACTCTACATCGGTCGTTAGCTAGGTTATCCTACAGACTGGACCAGTGGGGTATCGCAACTGCTGAGCTCTCATACCACTTTGTAACACCCTCGAATCGGCCCTATGCAGATTTTAGCGATCCCCGCCAAACCCGCATAGAAACGATTCAAAGATGCCCACCAGACACTTGCGTGCGGGTGGAAAACAAAGTAATACCATTACACAATAGTTCACGATGGAACCCACAGAACATATATATATATACAGCAACGACTCACTGAGTCAAGAATACAGATGTACAGTACAAAGATCCAAATCACCTTGAAAACAATACAACATCCGAGTACGGATAAGAAGCAAATTGAGCTAAGAGCCCTGAAGAATAACCAATGGTGTCCATAACCCTGCCCAGGCCAAGCCGGAAGGGTAACCCTGCTAATGATGTCGATCTCAAACCTGCTAAAACAAAAGGGGTGCCGACAAAGGGCAAAGGAAAAAGAGGAGCATCAGTACTGAGGCCAGTACACGGCGATGCTAGAATTCGGTGGCTCTCGCCTACATAGGTATGGTGGACTGAAGCGGCAGCGAAGCATGCACTAAACAACCTATAGAGACTCGATAAACTATCGGCTATTAGAGAGAGATAAGAAAAACCTATTCGGAACCAACCTTATACTAGCACCAATCATACCCATCCTAGCCTTTCCCCCTCGAGACCAAACGAGGAAGTCAAACCGAGGAACTCACACAGTTGGCAGTTTTATTCATTCCATTATAGTTGAAGCACTTACTAGTCAGATATAGATAGCATGGGTCATCCTGATGAGAATATCATTTTGCGGCCCGAAAGTTGGGGTGTACAGGCAACGCGGTACCCAAGTTCCCTGAAATCAGCTGGGATGACTATAGTTGGTGTGCCAAATACTCAGAGGGTCTTTTTTGTCACGAATTCAACTTTACATTTCAATACAAAAAATCAGGCTAACGGGCGTCAAGTTGGGCCCCCTGTCAGTTCTCGCTGTTATGTCGCTCCCGTCGCTTAGGCGGGGTGGCTGTCACATAGGCTTGCAGCGTTGACACAGTGGATAGGACAACCCCCCCACCTAGTGTATTGACGTGACAAAACAGGGCCCATGTATCGGTGTTATTATTATTTTTTGTTTACTCAGAAGCTGGAACGGCCACCGCCACGCATCTCTCCTTGGACTTCCGTCCCAATCGTTAACCCCTACCATAAAAGCGCATTGACTGTTCCACCATTCCCCTGCCTCGCAGAAACCACTCTTCTTCTTCCTGTCATCTACTATCTTCTTCCCGTCTTCTCCTTGCCGCCATGGAAGGTCTACGCACTCTATAAATATGAGGCCACAACGCTCGCTTTCGCCATCGCCTCGGCCTCTCTGCAGTCCATCTCCACCCCACCCCTTTAGCCATCACCTCTCCACCGTGCCGTCGTCTCGCCTCCCCTCCCTCTCCAATCTCCACCGCGCCTCCATGGAGGTGCCCACACTCAACCACTACGAGGCAGCGATGTTTGCGTACTACGGCATCCTCGCACCGCCGCGCGCGACCGTGCATGCCGGATTTCACATCCCCGAGGCGGGTGTGCTGGTGGCTCCGCTCCTCAACCCCCGTGGATACGAGATGGAGTGCGTCATCACGGAGCGTCGTCGCCAGCTGCCCGCGTGCATGAGGGCGTTGCCCCGGTACATGGCGGCCAGCGAGTACTGGCCTCGGTTGTTCAAGAAGGAGCGGAAGGCCAAGCTTGGCAACCGTATCGTGGACGGGCGCCTGGTGCACCCGGAACGCCGCAACCAAGAAGGGCGGGAGATATTCTGGTCCGTCCCTGGACGGACCATCTACACCACCATCCGTCTCCCGAACAACGCCGAAATCATGGAGATTTCGTCCGACGATGACGAGAAAGCCGGCGGCTCGGAGGACAGTGGCAGCGGAAGTGTTGTCGACTAGGAAAATTTGTAAAGTCGCATCTTTATATGGAAAAATTTGTGGTCGAATAATAAAATGTCTCAATTTAGATCTTTGTCTCGATTAATTTGTGAAAGATTTTTTCAAAAATACTGATCAATTCAATTTCTACCTCGAATTATTTTCTGCCTCAAATTAATTTCCGCCCCGAATTAATTTACATTAATTGTTCTGGACTGCTGACCGTTGCGGGGTTATTGGTCCTGGTTCGTGGCATGGTCCCGATTATGGAAACGAACCGGGAACGATGGAATTTGGGCGCTGGACCAAATACCCTCTTTCTACCAAGTGCTAGAGACAAGCTTCACTACCCATGACAACAAGAAGATAGACGTTGTCTACACCAACGAGGAGGAGACAGTGGTGCGAGTCCTGAGGATGTACGAGGGTTGGCTTGGGATAGACGAGGACAAGTTTGTGGGATTGGATCTCGAGTACACCCTGAAGCACCCATATGAAGGGAGTGAAGTCGCCGTCGTTCAACTGGCCATGCAGAAACACGTCCTCGTCTACCACCTCTCCCCGTTTGTAGATCTGCTCTCTGTAGCTAACCGCTTTTAGGGTTTTCTCCTCTTGTTCTTTATCCACTTGCTCATCTTGCAACTACTGGATTTTATTTAGTACCAAATAAATTAGGGTTTGCATATGTCTCAATCGACTGAGATTTTATTTAGTCTCAATCACCTAAGAAAAGTGCAACCGTAGTTAAAAGAAATGTGCAACTCGTTCAGTCGACTGAGAAATAGCAAAATCGAATAAATTATGACAGTACAATGTTGAGAGTCTTGATCTTGCATTTACTAAACTTTTCAAAATTATATTGAGATGATGATCTTGCATTGACAAAATATTTGTAGTTGCAAATTTTGGTGATGACAAACTACATACTTTCAGATCGACAGAAATGTCCGCCATGCCGCCTTGAAAAAAGGGAATTGTTTTCTGCACTATCGACACAACAACTGATTTTTCGAAATTGTATCAAGAGGAAATTATAATTCATGCGCACGACTGGATTGATATTCAGCATCTTGTCAAGATCCTAGGGGGCAGGAAGAAGGATGGAATGACATCACTCGCAACTAGAATCCTCGATGAGTCGTACATCACAATGAAGGAAGATTTCTCTATGGATAGGAACGATTTCTAGAACGAGTGGCGGTTGTCTGATATAAACCTAAAGTATGCAGCCATAGATGCTTACGTGACCTACCAGCTGTACAAGAAGATTCATTTTTTTCAACATTACCTCGTGTTTTGCCCTATTTGCAAGAGGGAAGACGAGCTTAGGGGAGCCCTTTGTAGATAATGCCGAATAGCTGAGTTTGAAGTTGAATATGCAAAGAAATTGGCTGCATCCAAGCTAGGTTGCGACAGAGAGGTCAGCAACTAAAGAGAGCTTGCGGTGAAGAAGCAAATGATAGAGAGGCTGCAGCTGAAGCGGCAAATGAGAGGCGATGACATCTTCTAGCGGCAACAATCAGGCCTGTGATGCACCGCTAATTGTTCCGCAGGACGCTGAAGATAGGAAAGCCAAGTCAGATGCCATTTGGGACAAAGCAGTTCGTCGGATGTGGAGTACCTATAATGATGGCAAGCGCGTCAAGTGGTCTGATGAGGAGTGAATTAAATTTTACTTGTCAGTGTTATGTTTCTGTTTTGTGGAACTCAGTTAGCTTGCCAAGATGTCTAGCGCATCAAGTGATACTAGTAAAATAAATTTAACCCTCGTTGTGTTATGTTTATGTATGTGTCTTGTAGCTTGTCAAGATGGTAGCTTCTTAACTGGCAGTTTGAAACAGTGCCCTTTTCCTCCCTCGCTAAACATATATGTTTCATTTTTCCCAAATTGGTAGCAAATTTAGAGAAGATTCTCACTTTGATATTTCGTTCCCTTTTGGACCTCTTTTTGCCTCGGAACAGGTTGCAAATCTAGAGCAGCAAACCAGACCAGGCAGAATACATTCATTCAGAAAAAAAACAAATGTAGATATAGCTGTGCGAAACTAAATAGGATATAGAGATAGAAAGTAGGTTGCTTAACGAGGTTCAATGCATTCAGCCAGAAATAGGATATAGCTAGAAAGGAGCTGCTGGGCAGCAGGGGTAGCCGCTGCAGCTGCAGGCACATCCTGCAAGCGCCCTCGCCTCCGCCATCTCCCTCTAGTGCTTCCGCCACTTCTTGCTGCCCAGTTTCTTGGACTTGGGGGCCTTGGTCCTGATTGGAGGCATGCGACCCTCTTTGATGGCCACCCGCTGGAGGTTTCGGAGGTGAATGCAGAGAGCACGGTGTTCAGTGATGTAGGCGTTGATGTTCGCGGGCTCAGGCTTGCCGCTTTTGTGGATGCCGGAGCCCGTGGCCTCTGCATGCTTCAGTAAGGTGTTCAAGACGGTGCCGCTGGCGGCGCGACTCATCAAAGAGACGCCCCTTGCGTATGGGCACTGTAGGGGTCCCCGAGGAAGCCGTCAGATTTTGCGACCCGTAGCCTCAAAGACCTGACGAGCCTGGGTGTGAATGGACTCGTCATCGCTGCAGACGTCCGCTGCCGAAACCTATTGGAAGAAAGGGAAAATGGTGGAGTAGATGGTGTAAGAAGATCGAGCAAATGCAAATGCAATCCTAATAAACCAAGATCTAGCATCCAACGATGGGAACGGTGTTGGATTATTAGGCACAATTTCCACGATTAATTCCAGAATATTAAACATGACAATACCAGCTAAATTTTAAATAGATTAGCCCATTATTTCTAACAGACGGTAGAAGAACCAGGGGAGGGGAGCAAACCCAAGTTACCTCCGATCATAGGTCGTCGATGCCGGTGTCGTAGGGGTTCAGTGGAGCGATGTACTTATCTGGATCGTAGGTTCCCAAGAAGTGCGTGATCTGCTTGGCGATCGAGGGGGACCGGCGAGGAGACGGGGGCCTCCTTGCCGGTAGCCATGGAGGCGACGATGGCCACCTTATCCTCCTCGGTCATCGCCGGTGCGGACGGGGTATTCTCAGGAGTTTGCGGATGCTGGTGGGACAGCGGAGAGGGTTGCGTGGGGACAGTGAGCGAGAGTGGGAGTGGGTGTGCGGAGAGGGGCTCTATAGCTAAGGTGGATAGAAGCAAGGCACGTTTCGTTGCACCAACGTGCAACGTGCCGCGCAGTCGACTACACCATGCACCGCGACACGCGCACGGTACGTCACGTTTTTTCCCGGGCCATGCATGGCAGTTCTGTATTGAGCCGCATGCAAAGGGCGCACAGACAATTTCTATGTACGAAGTTTGACACGACCCTAAAATTGGCGATTGAGAGCCGCTGCGTAAAAAATGGGATATGTCTTATTAAAATCAAGTGGCAATAAATTGCAGCTGTCCATCGACGACCGTGCACTCGATGACGCATGCGTTGTGGCATAGTAGTAGCAGTAGTAGGCTTTTCAGACTTGATTAAACATGACATGACCGCTCGACGACTTTTTCCATGGACGGCATCGTGTTCCTTCTTGTAGAAGTCTCGCTGAGGGAGACGTCCGTGCTGTCTCGCGCTGTACTGTGAAGGGGACGACGTGTGCAACGATCATCGTTGGATCACACAGAATCAACGGCTGGTGTGCACGATCCGCGTGACAACTGTGATAACCAATCACGGAGTAGCAGACAGGGTAAGCACAAATTTGTGCTTCTACGAAAGATAGAGAGAGAGGGGGGCAAAACTGAGTAGTACCACATAAAACACGGGGCGATACTGAGTAGTATAAAAATGGAAAGTGAGTGTCTTGCACAATGAAATACATCGTGGCATACATCAAATTATGCCAAGATAGATCCACAAGAGTTCATTGGATGTGTGTTCTTCTCATAAACCACTCATAAACCACGTAAGGATCCACTAGAGTCATTGGATGTGTGTTCTTCTCACAAACCACATATCACCAGTGTCATTGCATGTGTGTTCTTCCCACATACCACACATGGATCCACCGGTGTCATTGCATGTGTGTTCTTCTCACAAACCACACATGGATCCACCAGTGTCATCGCATGTCTGCTCTTTTCATGAACCACGGCTAGAGTCATTGCATGTGTGTTCTTCTCATAGACCACATATCACAGGTGTCATTGTATGTCTGCTCTTCCCATGAACCATAGCTAGAGTCATCGCATGCAAGCTCTTTTCACAAACCACAGTTAGAGTCATTGGATGTGTGTTCTTCTTACAAACCATATCATGAACCACACCCAGTGTCATTGTATGTCTGCTCTTCCCATGAACCACACATGGATCCACCGGTGTCATTGCATGTCTGCTCTTCTCATTAACCACAGCTAGAGTCATTGCATGTGTGTTCTTTTCACAAACCACATATCACCAGAGTCATTGCATGTGTGTTCTTCCCATGAACCACACATGGATCCACCGGTGTCATTGCATGTGTGTTCTTCTCACAAACCACACATGGATCCACCCGGTGTCATCGCATGTGTGTTCTTCCCATGAACCACACATGGATCCACCAGTGTCATTGCATGTCTGCTCTTTTCATGAAGCACAGCTAGAGTCATTGGATGTATGTTCTTCTCACAGACCACACTTGGATCCAGTGTCATTGCATGTGTGTTCTTCCCAAAGACCACACATGGATCCACCAGTGTCATTGCATATGTGTTCTTCTCACAAACCATATCATGAACCACACCCAGTGTCATTGCATGTGTGTTCTTCTCACAGACCACACATGGATCCACCAGTGTCATTGCATGTGTGTTCTTCTCACAAACCATATCATGAACCACACCCAGTGTCATTGCATGTGTGTTCTTCCCATGAACCACACATGGATCCACCACTGTCATTGCATGTCTGCTCTTCCCCCAGACCACACAGGGATCCACCAGCGTCATTGCATGTGTGTTCTTCCCATGAACCACACATGGATCCACCAGTGTCATTGCATGTCTGCTCTTTTCATGAACCATAGCTAGAGTCATTGGATATGTGTTCTTCTCACAGACCACATATCACCAGTGTCATTGCATGTGTGTTCTTCCAAAAGACCACACATGGTTCCACAAGTGTCATTGCATGTGTGTTCTTCCCACAGACACAAATGGATCCACCAGTGTAGTTGCATGTGTGTTCTTCCCATGAACCACACATGGATCCACCAGTGTCATTGTATGTCTGCTCTTCCCATGAACCACAGCTAGAGTCATCACGTGCGCGCTCTTTTCACAAACCATAGCTAGAGCCATTGCACGTGTGTTCTTCTTACAAACCATATCATGAACCATACCCAGTGTCATTGCATGTGTGTTCTTCTCACAAACCACACATGGATCCACCGGTGTCATTGCATGTCTGCTCTTCTCATTAACCATATCTAGAGTCATTGCATGTCTGTTCTTTTCACAAATCACATATCACCAGAGTCATTGCATGTGTGTTCTTCCCATGAACCACACATGGATCCACCGGTGTCATTGCATGTGTGTTCTTCTCACAAACCACACATGGATCCACCCAGTGTCATCGCATGTGTGTTCTTCCCATGAACCACACATGGATCCACCAGTGTCATTGCATGTCTGCTCTTTTCATGAACCACAGCTAGATTCATTGGATGTGTGTTCTTCTCACAGACCACATATCACCAGTGTCATTGCATGTGTGTTCTTCCTAAATACCATACATGGATCCACCAGTGTCATTGCATGTGTGTTCTTCTCACAAACCACATCATGAACCACACCCAGTGTCATTGCATGTGTGTTCTTCTCACAAAAAACACATGGATCCACCAGAGTCATTGCATGTGTGTTCTTCCCATGAACCACACATGGATCCACCGGTGTCATTGCATGTGTGTTGTTCTCACAAACCACACATGGATCCACCCAGTGTCATCGCATGTGTGTTCTTCCCATGAACCACACATGGATCCACCAGTGTCATTGCATGTCTGCTCTTTTCATGAACCACAGCTAGAGTCATTGGATGTGTGTTCATCTCACAGACCACACATGGATCCAGTGTCATTGCATGTGTGTTCTTCCCAAAGACCACACATGGATCCACCAGTGTCATTGCATGTGTGTTCTTCTCACAAACCATATCATGAACCACACCCAGTGTCATTGCATGTGTATTCTTCTCACAGACCACACATGGATCCACCAGTGTCATTGCATGTGTGTTCTTCCCATGAACCACACATGGATCCACCAGTGTCGTTGCATGTCTGCTCTTCCCACAGATCACACATGGATCCACCAGTGTCATTGCATGTGTGTTCTTCCCATGAACCACACATGGATCCACCAGTGTCATTGCATGTCTGCTCTTTTCATGAACCACAGCTAGAGTCATTGGATGTGTGTTTTTCTCACAAACCACATATCACCAGTGTCATTGCATGTGTGTTCTTCCCAAAGACCACACATGGATCCACCAGTGTCATTGCATGTCTGCTCTTCTCATAGAACACACATGGATCCACCAGTGTCATTGCATGTGTGTTCTTCTCACAGACCATATCATGAACCACACCCAGTGTCATTGCATCTGTGTTCTTCCCTTGAACCACACATGGATCCACCGGTGTCATTGCATGTCAGCACTTTTCATTAACCACAGCTAGAGTCACTGCATGTGTGTTCTTCTCACAGACCATATATCACCTGTGTCATTTCATGTCTGCTCTTCCCATGAACCACACATGGATCCACCAGTGTCATTGCATGTGTGTTCTTCCCACAGACCACACATGGATCCACCGGTGTCGTTGCATGTGTGTTTCTCCCATGAACCGCACATGGATCCACCAGTGTCATTGTATATCTGCTCTTCCCATGAACCACAGCTAGAGTCGTCGCATGCGTGCTCTTTTCACAAACCACAGCTAGAGTCATTGCATGTGTGTTCTTCTTACAAACCATATCATGAGCCACACCCAGTGTCATTGCATGTGTGCTCTTCTCACAAACCACACATGGATCGACCGGTGTCATTGCATGTCTTCTCTTCTCATTAACCACATCAAGAGTCATTGCATGTCTATTCTTTTCACAAACCACATATCACCAGAGTCATTGCATGTGTGTTCTTCCCATGAACCACACATGGATCCATCGGAGTCATTGCATGTGTGTTCTTCTCACAAACCACACATGGATCCACCCGGTGTCATCGCATGTGTGTTCTTCCCATGAACCACACATGGATCCACCAGTGTCATTGCATGCCTGCTCTTTTCATGAACCACAACTAGAGTCATTGGATGTGTGTTCTTCTCACAGACCACACATGGATCTAGTGTCATTGCATGTGTGTTCTTCCCAAAGACCACACATGGATCCACCAGTGTCATTGCATGTGTGTTCTTCTCACAAACCACACATGGATCCACCGGTGTCATTGCATGTGTGTTCTTTTCACAAACCACATATCACGAGAGTCATTGCATGTGTGTTCTTCCCATGAACCACACATGGATCCACCGGTGTCATTGCATGTGTGTTCTTCTCACAAACCACACATGGATCCACCCAGTGTCATCGCATGTGTGTTCTTCCCATGAAACACACATGGATCCACCAGTGTCACTGCATGTCTGCTCTTTTCATGAACCACAACTAGATTCATTGGATGTGTGTTCTTCTCACAGACCACATATCACCTGTGTCATTGCATGTCTGCTCTTCCCATGAACCACACATGGATCCACCAGTGTCATTGCATGTGTGTTCTTCTCACAAACCACACATGGATCCACCGGTGTCATTGCATGTCAGCTCTTCTCACAGACCACACATGGATCCACCAGTGTCATTGCATGTGTGTTCTTCTCAAAAACCATATCATGAACCACACCCAGTGTCATTGCATGTGTGTTCTTCCCTTGAACCACACATGGATCCACCGGTGTCATTGCATGTCAGCACTTTTCATTAACCACAGCTAGAGTCATTGCATGTGTGTTCTTCTCACAGACCACATATCACCTGTGTCATTGCATGTCTGCTCTTCCCATGAACCACACATGGATCCACCAGTGTTATTGCATGTGTGTTCTTCCCATAGACCACACATGGATCCACCGATGTCGTTGCATGTGTGTTTTTCCCATGAATCGCACATGGATCCACTAGTGTCATTGTATGTCTGCTCTTCCCATGAACCACAGCTAGTGTCATCGCATGCGTGCTCTTTTCACAAACCACAGCTAGAGTCATTGCATGTGTGTTCTTCTTACAAACCATATCATGAACCACACCTAGTGTCATTGCATGTGTGTTCTTCTCACAAACCACACATGGATCCACCGGTGTCGTTGCATGTCTGCTCTTCTCATTAACTACAACTAGAGTCATTGCATGTGTGTTCTTCTCACAAACCACATATCACCAGAGTCATTGCATGTGTGTTCTTCCCATGAACCACACATGGATCCACCGAAGTCATTGCATGTGTGTTCTTCTCACAAACCACACATGGATCCACCCGGTGTCATCGCATGTGTGTTCTTCCCATGAACCACACATGGATCCACCAGTGTCAATGCATGTCTGCTCTTTTCATGAAGCACAGCTAGAGTCATTGGATGTGTGTTCTTCTCACAGACCACACATGGATCTAGTGTCATTGCGTGTGTGTTCTTCCCAAAGACCACACATGGATCCAACAGTGTCATTGCATGTGTGTTCTTCTCACAAACCATATCATGAACCACACCAAGTGTCATTTTATGTGTGTTCTTCCCATGAACCACACATGGATCCAGTTGAGTCATTGCATGTGTGTTCTTCTCACAAACCACACATGGATCCACCCAGTGTCATCGCATGTGTGTTCTTCCCATGAACTACACATGGATCCACCAGTGTCACTGCATGTCTGCTCTTTTCATGAACCACAGCTAGATTCATGGGATGTGTGTTCTTCTCACAGACCACATATCACCTGTGTCATTGCATGTCTGCTCTTCCCATGAAACACACATGGATCCACTAGTGTCATTGCATGTGTGTTCTTCTCACAAACCACACATGGATCCACCAGTGTCATTGCATGTCAGCTCTTCTCACAGACCACACATGGATCCACCAGTGTCATTGCATGTGTGTTCTTCTCAAAGACGATATCATGAACCACACCTAGTGTCATTGCATGTGTGTTCTTCCCTTGAACCACACATGGATCCACCGGTGTCATTGCATGTCAGCACTTTTCATTAACCACAGCTAGAGTTATTGCATGTGTGTTCTTCTCACAGACCACATATCACCTGTGTCATTGCATGTCTGCTCTTCCCATGAACCACACATGGATCCACCAGTGTTATTGCATGTGTGTTCTTCCCACAGACCACACATGGATCCACCGGTGTCGTTGCATGTGTGTTTTTCCCATGAATCGCACATGGATCCACCAGTGTCATTGTATGTATGCTCTTCCCATGAACCACAGCTAGTGTCATCGCATGCGTGCTCTTTTCACAAACCACAGCTAGAGTCATTGCATGTGTGTTCTTCTTACAAACCATATCATGAACCACACCTAGTGTCATTGCAAGTGTGTTCTTCTCACAAACCACACATGGATCCACCGGTGTCATTGCATGTCTGCTCTTCTCATTAACCACAACTAGAGTCATTGCATGTGTGTTCTTCTCACAAACCACATATCACCAGAGACATTGCATGTGTGTTCTTCCCATGAACCACACATGGATCCACCGAAGTCATTGCATGTGTGTTCTTCTCACAAACCACACATGGATCCACCCGGTGTCATCGCATGTGTGTTCTTCCCATGAACCACACATGGATCCACCAGTGTCATTGCATGTCTGCTCTTTTCATGAAGCACAGCTAGAGTCATTGGATGTGTGTTCTTCTCACAGACCACACATGGATCTAGTGTCATTGCGTGTGTGTTCTTCCCAAAGACCACACATGGATCCAACAGTGTCATTGCATGTGTGTTCTTCTCACAAACCATATCATGAACCACACTAAGTGTCATTTTATGTGTGTTCTTCCCATGAACCACACATGGATCCACTTGAGTCATTGCATGTGTGTTCTTCTCACAAACCACACATGGATCCACCCAGTGTCATCGCATGTGTGTTCTTCCCATGAACCACACATGGATCCACCAGTGTCATTGCATGTCTGCTCTTTTCATGAACCACAGCTAGAGTCATTGGATGTGTGTTCTTCTCACAAACCACACATGGATCGAGTGTCATTGCATGTGTGTTCTTCCCAAAGACCACACATGGATCCACCAGTGTCATTGCATGTGTGTTCTTCTCACAAACCATATCATGAACCACACCCAGTGACATTACATGTGTGTTCTTCTCACAGACCACACATGGATCCACCAGTGTCATTGCATGTGTGTTTTTCTCACAGACCATATCATGAACCACACCCAGTGTCATTGCATGTGTGTTCTTCCCATGAACCACACATGGATCCACCAGTGTCATTGCATGTCTGCTCTTCCCACATACCACACATCACCAGTGTCATTGCATGTGTGTTCTTCCCAAAGACCACACATGGATCCACCAGTGTCATTGCATGTGTGTTCTTCTCACAAACCATATCATGAACCACACCCAGTGTCATTGCATGTGTGTTCTTCCCATGAACCACACATGGATCCACCAGTGTCATTGCATGTCTGCTCTTTTCATGAACCACAACTAGAGTCATTGGATGTGTGTTCTTCTCACATACCATATATCACCAGTGTCATTGCATGTGTGTTCTTCCCAAAGACCACACATGGATCCACCAGTGTCATTGCATGTGTGTTCTTCTCACTAACCATAGCTAGAGTCATTGCATGTCTGTTTTTTTCACAAACCACATATCACCAGAGTCATTGCATGTGTGTTCTTCCCATGAATGACACATGGATCCACCGGTGTCATTGCATGTCTGCTTTTCTCATGAACCACACATGGATCCACCCAGTGTCATCGCATGTGTGTTCTTCCCATGAACCACACATGGATCCACTAGTGTCATTGCATGTATGCTCTTTTCATGAACCACAACTAGAGTCATTGGATGTGTGTTCTTCTCACAGACCACATATCACCAGTGTCATTGCCCCTGCCTTTTTTAAGTTGTAATAGTTGTACTTGTTGACCTAGCGGTCTGAACTATTGGCCCCGGAGTCCCAGGAGTAAAAAAATTGGTCGCCCGTTAATCTGTCTTAACGCTGCATTACTTACTTTTGTCTGACCAATGCCCCTTGGATATTCCGCCCGTCGCTTCGTCGTCCTCGTGTACAAATAGGAGGCGCCACAGCTCGTCGCTTCGTCGCCCATCCCCTCGCCCTCTCCAATCTCCAGCGCGCCGTCCACCCCTCGCCCCCTCTCCAATATCCACCGCGCCGCCATGGAGGTGCCCTCGCTGAACTTATACGAGGCGGTGATGTTCTCGCACTTCGACATCCTCGCGCCGCCGGCCGCGACGGTGCCCCATGGATGGCGCATCAGCTATGCGGGGGTGTTGGTGGCTTCGCTCCTCTTCCCCGGCGGAGCCGTGATGGAGAGCGAAATCGCGGCGCGCCGCCTCCAGATGCCCGCATGGAAGAGGGCGCTGCCCCGGTACGCGGCGGCCAGCCCGTGCTGGCCGGCGTTGTTCAAGAAGGAGCGGAAGGCCAAGATTGGCAACCTGATCGTTTACGGGCGCGTGGTGCACCGGGATCTCTGCAACCGAGAAGGGCGGGAGAGGTTCTGGTCCGTCCCTGGACGGACCAAGTTCACCGTCATCACCGCCGCTCACCATGAAGAGGTGCTCCATCTCGTGTACAATGCGGAAATCGTGGAGGTTCCGTCCGACGAAGACGAGGAAGCCGGTGGCTTGGAGGACAACGGCAGCGGAAGTGAAATTGTTGACTAGTTGGTTGAATTAATGTAGGATGTGAAATCGCACCTTTCTTTAGAAGAATTTGTGGTTGAATTAATGAAATGCCTCGATTTAGATCTCCGTCTCGATTAATTTGTGGAAAAATTTGTGATTTAGATCAATTTCTGCCTCGATTTAGATCTCTGTCCCGGATTGGGAACATAACCGTGGACCAAAGACACCTTTTCTACTAGTGTATTCTGACACTGGTGGTTTGTTTAAACGTAATCTATGTGGATTGTGCCACATGCAAATGGCACAACCACAATTTATAAAGTGGAAGCACGTACACCCGGTTACTGGAGATCCGGGAGCTTCGCCAGATGCAGGGGATGCAGGAGCAGAGAGGCGGTGAGATAGACGGGCTCAAGATTAGGCCAGAAAGTGGTACCCATTTCCTCCTCATCTGGGCATTATTGGTGAGAACATTGCTGTTTATGTTGCCACGTCGTTGTGCAGCATCTGAAATAAGTTCTGCCGTGAGTGTGGCAGCTTAAATAATTTATTTATGTGCCACTTACATTTCGTCAGATTTGGAGACCTCCGCCTCGGCAATCGTGGAACCGGTGGATCATTGTTTTCAGATAGTAGTGGCACAATCACAATTTCGGATTCAACTACTGACTCGGGCGTTTCCAAACCCTAAGTCGCGGTACATTTTACTCAGAGAACGTGGGTAGATTGCTTCGCCTAGCAACGTGCCACACACAGAGCGATCAGAATTTAACAGAATTACATATATAGGTTCAAGTTCAACACATTACTATGCATCTTCATTGCCAGCAGCCTTCTTCCGCAGCCTGGGTGCCAAGCCTTCACGTCCACTGGCTTCTTCATTTCCTGCCTTCTTCCTCTTCCTCGATGCCAATTTTCTTAGGTTCACGTACTCTGCATCGCCGGGACAATGGGCACCAGAATCATGTCCAACATCATCTTTCCACTCGTTTTTTATTTCTTCGGGAAGCAAAATCACTGACCCGGCAGTCATGTTTCTAACCTTGCGGCGCTTCCTGTCAAAGAAACAAGACTGTTGCATAACTGCCTAATATCTACAAAGTAAATAAAACAAAAATTACAATTCAGCACAAACATGCGAACCCCAAGCGACCTTTGCTTACCAGGAGCTAATTGGGTTCGAGCAACCACCCTGTCCAAGAATAGAAGGGCGACTCCCAGTTGCAGCAGCTTCCACATCCAGTACATGACATTTCAGGTCAAACATGGCAGCTGAAGCATACCTTTTCATCAACCCAATTAGCTGACTGTCACACGTTATAGGAACCATTGCCACGTTCATCCATGAAGCTGAACTTTGTTGTCTGCTTCGGTCATAATTCAACATGATTACGCAGAGCAGAAACCATACTAGATATAGTGCAGATCTGTGTAGGCGCTTCTTCCATCGTGAAACAATGGCTTCCATACCACTTGCCATTAGAGTCGTACCTGTAGAGGACTACCGTAACCAGGTAAGGGGGTCCACGCAGATCCCACTTGACAGAAAACTGTGGACAAAATATGTTTGTCAGCGTTGGGCTAACAAACAATTTGAGGTTTAGTAGCCAACTAACAGTTGTAATTAGTGCGAATAGCAAAGAGAAGGGTAGCTCACCCGCTTGTAGACAAAACTTCTTCTTTCTTGATAGTAGGATCTGCCATCCTCCGAGCTGCTCGGCTCGTCGGCGGCGGAGGCGGGCTAGAGCCTCGCAACGGCGGCTACGGCATGCGCCATTGGAGCTCGGGATTAGCGACTGGGCTCAGCAACTGGCCGCAGCAACTTGGCGCCGGAAGTCAAATGTCCGAAGGGATCGTCCTGCCTGGAGATGGGATTCCGACGCCGCCGGTGCTAGGGGAAAGCTGGGAATGGATTTGTGAAATTGGTCAACGCATCCGATCCACTTAGCTGCTCGATTTGCCTAAGAGGTTGCCGCGTTGGCGCCCGCGTCACGGACAGATGACCGACATGTGGGTCCCGACCGTCTACTTCATGGGGCGGTTTAACGGAATATTTGCATTTGGCAGGGGTGAGATGAGTTTGCCTCGAAATGGCCCCTCTCAGTAGTTGGCGGCCCAACTTTTCGAAACACGGTAATTTCAGGCAACTTAGGTACCGCCATGCGCTGGCCTGCCAACTTTGGTACCGCAGACGAACAAGCCCCATCTTGATAGCATAAGTAGTGGGCAGTTTTAGTTCACCATTCAGTTGTAGTTGCAGTACTTACTAGTCAGATACAATTAGCATGTGACATCCCAAATCCAGCAGTTGTTGGCACTTTTATTTCATTCCATTAGAGTTGTGATACTTACTAGGCAGGTATAACATGACACGATACACCCCAGTTCCATCAGTTGTTGGCACTTTTATTATCCATTCCATTGTAGTGAAGCTGATTACTAGTCACATATTAAGTCAAACTTATAGCACTAGTTTAGTTATGCTTGTCTATGATCGAGATACTGTGCTCCAAGTCGTCCATAACCGCGGACATGGCTTTCAGAAAGATTTACCCTGCAGGGGTGCACAAATAGCAACACACACACGACCAACCTCGGAAAAACCAAATCAAAACCCAATGAGGCTTTCACGACAAAGCAATCATAGGATTCATAAAATATTTCAGGGGGCCACCCCATTAAGCTACCCGCAACGAAGTTGGCCGGCTCTGAGACGGACCCAAGGTTTGCGTCAATGGCTGTAAACGACTGGGAACCCGAAAGTGTGACTGGGCTTGTCGATACCGCAAAAACACTCCGCATCCAAAACAGTACAAGTGCTCCACGCACAATCGTAAATAAAGCAGTAAAGCATGACACAAGTACAGGATAGTAATAAAGCCCCAAACTAGTTTGTGGCCCCAAGAAATAAGAAATGAATCAAGCTCTGGCTAAGGAGGATCCATAGGGTCTCCCGGATGTGGATAGTGCGAATAATCAAGGAACAGGTATCAAGTACTCGGGGCCTACAGGATACAAGTGGACATGAAAACCCAAATAGCATATATTGCCCACCGGTGCCTCTTTCATTAGTTATCCCAGCAATTTAATAGTTGTATTTAAAGTCATGATCCTCTCCACCGTAAAGCATATGATAACATTCCAACAACTGTGTGGTACTTCACGACACGGGATCGCACCTGAGCAAGCGACTACGACTCGCAAGACCATCTATCTACCAAACAACATGTAATAGGAGGTGTCCAAGGCAATATAAAGGCTGCACGGAATATATCTGGTACATAACACTAAAGCATCACGACATGGATAGCAATAGATCAACAGGATAAAATAAAGACTATATATGCAAAATAGGTAGAAAGGGGGAGAATGCTCGCCTGGGAAACACTGCCGAAGATACATTATCCGAAGAACTTGTCGATACTTGCATCCGCTCAACGGCCTAATCCGTGAAGAAGCAAAACACTAAGAGAAACATTGGATGCACTATTTAATATTATGTCAAAAGATCGGGCATGATGCAGGTATGGTGCATGACATGGCAAAGATGCGATGCAATTAGGCAATATTAAGCGGAACCGGGGTCCCGACAATTAAATAGAAGGCTCATGTTGTTTACCTGCCCCGCAAATTAAATGTGGAATTAACAAGGCAATCATGGCATCAGTTTGCTACACAAATTTAAATGGAGGCGCTAGTAGACAGGAATAGCTCGCATATGCGCTCCATATTTAATTATAAGGTGAATCGACAAAGTACCACACAACCCCCAAAGAATGTATGCGACATGAATGATTTAATATGCAACAGATATATACTATACATGATAAAAATATTGGTCTCAGGAAAGGGGTCACACATCAGTTATCGGAAATCTTGGGGGTTCAGGGGCTTCAGGGGTTCGACGGGGTTCAGGGTCAACGGGACCGGTCTTCGGATCGGGGCTTCAGGGGATCGACCATCGGATCCGTGAAGAATATCATGGCGTTCCGGGAAGGAGAACTTGGCGTTCCAGGAAGGAGAACTTGGCGTTGCGAGAGGAAAGTCTTGGTGTACCAAGTTCCTTGACGATGGCGATCTTGGTCCAACATCCGCTTGATCTTCAGATGTTTATCCTCGGTGAGGCGAAACTCGTAAAATGGGGCGCCAAAAGAAATGATGTGCATAGGCATTAGCGTTCTTGTCGTGGCCTCACACTATCTCCACACGGTTGCCACTATGTTCTCACAACATAATAGCCAGAGACTTATAGCCCACCACACATCTGCAGGTACTGATCAACCCGTTGCACGGAAACAACAACACAAGGTGTTGGGCGGCAACAAGCAGCGCGGGGCACCGACAATGGCGACGACGGGACCAAGCACTGTAGAGGGCAGCATAGCGGCGGTGTGCCTGACGGAGGAGGCTGTTGATGACGGGAAGCAGGGGAGGCGCAACAGTGCTCACGCGGCAGAGGCCGGCGCGGTCGACGATAGGGAGGAACTCGGCAGCGAGCGGTGCAGACGAGAGCTCGAGGTCGTGCTCGAAGGGCTCGCGTGCGGGATGGACCGGAGGTCGAGGACGAGGCAAGGAGGGAGGAGCGGTTGGTGGCGCCCGCGGTCGCTGACGGTGGCCAGAGGCGCTCGAGGTTGGGACGGGGATTAGGGAAGGAGGTCGGTGCTCGGGCGGAGCTCGTGGCTGCACGTGCAGGACGGCACAGAGGAGAGCGGTGCAGAGCTCGGCTTGCTGGCGGTGGGAACGAGAGACGAGGAGGTCACGGCCAGCGCTGCTCGCGGGCGGATGAAGGGGACACGGAGACGGGGTGCTAGGCAAGCTCGAGCTGGAGCAGCACGACGCTGCAGGGCGACGCGGGGACGGCCAGGGACGAGGACGACGACCGAGAGCCTCGCGGAGATCAAGGCGGTCGGGGTTGCAGAGGGCCTCCGCGGGGTCGCAAGGAGGAGGTCGGTGACCCTGCTCCATGCGAGGATGAGCGACGAAGGCGGACTCGCTGGCAGCGGCGGGGTGAGGATCGCAGGGCGAGCGAGAAGCGGGGCTCGGGATTGGGGATACAGGGGTAGGTGGGCGACGCGAGGTGGATGCGGTGAGATCGTGGTGGGGTCGGGTTGTCGCACAGCGGGGGCGAGCGGGGTGGCGTGCGGCTCTAGCACGGGGTGCGGTTGGTGAGGCGAGAGCGGCCAGCGGGGAAGTGCGGGAGCGACGCGATGCGATGCGGGGTGGCTCGCGTCTGGGTGCAGCGTGGCGTGCGGTGCACGGGAGGGTGGAGCGTGTTGGTCTAGTGGTAGGGCTAGAACGGCAGGTGGGGGCGATGTCTGTGGTGTGGGTGGGCCCAGCAAAGTGTGTGTGCTTGTGCAAGTGGAAGGTTGGCGGCGGCTGGATGGAGGGAGGGAGTGGCTGGCGGGGTGGTTAGGGTAGGGTTTGGATCTGGGGTAGGTAGGGTTTATTTCTGGGGGGTGGCCGGCTGGGCCGGGTCGGGCCTGGTTCGGCTACCCCTAAAATAATAATTTAAATTTTTATACATTATATAAAAGGCTTTTGTAATTCGTTTTTTAGACAACAAAATATTTCGGACAAGCCCGGGGTTTTGATTCGAATGAAGACGGGGGATATTTTAGAAAACAAAATTAGGCTTTTAGAAAATAGTTTTAGACAAACCATGCATGATGACATGAGAATGCGGTCATGATGATGCACCAAACAAAAACACAGCGATTTTCTAGTAGTGGTTTTATCGGGGTGCTACATCTTGGGACAATGCACATTAAACTAAGGATGACCACTATGCTCTCTCAATAAGTGCATAAAGATAGAAGATGGAGACTCAACATAAAAGTAAAAGAAAGGCCTTCATAGAAGGAAGTAGGGATTCAAGTCTCATAAAGAGCTTCCAAAAATTATGGTACTTATTAGCTTTCAGCTCTCATTGCCCCTATCATAAGCATCTTGAAGTGATTAAGGTTAAAGTGAACAAACTATGGAGTATATGCTTGACAAAGTATAAGTTGGAAATCTCATGTCCCTTGAATACGAGGGCCGCACCTCATGCTACTCAAGTTTAGTTACCGGTAAGTTCTTGTCATAGTAAGTACATGTGTATCATAGAGAACCGCCAACGGGGTACCCCTTGCCCGATGATACGGAAGAATCCCCATGTCAAAATGACAAGGCAAGCAGACAATAAGCATCTCAACAATCTTCTTATTTACCATGGGAAAATGGTGCTTTTTTCTCTCTTTCCTCTTTTCTCATCTCTCTTTTTTCTTTCTTTTTCTCAATCTCTGTCTCTTTTTTTTATAAGAAGAATGCTTCGTAGATTGCTCATTATGGTTGCGCTGCAGGTTTCCACCATGATTTGGCTTCGATTAGACCAGCGACCCAGGCGTTTCTCTAACACACATACATAACTCCATGGATTTACAAGCTCCCCTTTCATTTCACACCGACGACATCCATAGACAAAAGAGCATGATATCAACTAGGTACAATGTACAAGTGCAATGTTGAAAGCGTTCCCCATGACCGCATGGTTCTGCTAATTGCCAACATATAAGTGCAAGCATATACAACATAGATGACACGATGGTTCAAGTTTATCAGGGGCAAGAAAAGTAAAGTGTGCCATCAAGTTCGTGAGAGCTTTAATCACTAATTTTCTCATAACAAGTTTAATTTGGAAGGTAGATAAAAACATGAATATACTTGGAATAGCAAATGCTAATAGGTAGGTATGGTGGACTCTTTGGAATAACTTGGATTTATTTGGAGTTGGATGCATGAGTGGAACTCACACTTGGTTATGAAGGCTAGCAAAAGACTGGGAGCAACCAACTAAGAGAGCAATAATGGCCATAATCATGCAAAGCGACAAAACATCATTAATTAAAGCATAAAGTGATATTACAAGTTGAAAACTAAAGGATCATAAAGGCTATGGTGACTTGGGATAGTCTTAACATGGTGTGAGCATGCGCCAAGTCAACCCAAATAAAGCATCAAAGGAGAATACCACAATACTATGCTTTAATATGCTAAAACAACGCATGATTCTTTCAAGGCACATTAAGAAATCTCAATTGTTTATAACATGTCATGCTACAACAAAAATCACTAAGCATAAAGCCAAAACAATATCAAGCAAGACATGACAAAGCATAGGCCACAGTCAAAAAACAAGTTCCTTTTACCACTTAAGCATAAACTTTTCCTACTCTTTTCCAATCCAAACCAAAATTATTTGAAAACTAATGTATGAAAGAGGGGGTCCAACAAATTCATTCAAGAAAACTAAGAAAACCAAGCAAACAAAAACAAAAAACAAAAAAAATGAAGACGCTCCAAGAACAACACAATAGTGCATGAAACAATAAAAACGAAGTGTCTAGAAAGACCTGAGATTTTTATTGATGAAGAAGGGGATGCCCACTTTCACACTTATACTTCTTGAATATTTCTTGGGGTGACACGGGTGGCATCCTCAAGCTTGAGCTTTTGTCCATACTTCATCTTATCACATTACTCTTCCCTACACTTTAAAATCTCCTTCATACAAAACTTCACACAATCTTCATTAGCAACATTAGTGTACTCAAGATAATAAGTCTTTTTTGGTTCAGTTCCAACACAAGCAAAACTTCCATTAAAACAAAAGCTACTGTAGCACTTCCTTTAAAATGTTCAAATGATCAAAGAGAACTCAAAGAGAAAGAGATTAAGAGGCAAATGCAAATAATTGCAGAAATCTGTCAAAACAAACCAGCAGGTAAAAACCAATTTTTTCGAAGACCTTCTGTTGCTCAAATCGAAAAGTGCTGAACTATCGAAAGTTGGATAACAACCTGGGGCAGAAGCACAAAAAATTACAGCTCAAACCGACGTACAGAGATTTTTCACGAATTTTTACAGTGAAGCACAAAAATCTGTTTCAGGACAGCAACTTTTCCAAACATTACTTCCCTCTCATTGGAGGTTACTCTTGGCACAAAAACCACACAAAAATGATAAAGAGAGGTTATTACAGAGGTAATAACTTCCAAGACTCAACTAAAACTTTTGGGTTATCTCCCAATAAGTGTTTTTCTTTAACGCCTTTGAGCTAGGCATGATAATTTCGATGATGCTCACATAAGAAATATGAATTGAAGTAAAAGAGAGCACCAAGAAGCAAATTCAAAGCACATTTAAGTCTAACCCACTTCCTATGCATAGGAATCTTGTAAAGAAACAAGTCATGAAAGCACAAAGCAACAAGCATAGGAAAGCAAAACAAGTGTAACTTCAAGACTTTCAACATAAAGAGGGGAAACTTAATATTGTTGAGATAAAGAGGGGAAAGCAAAACCCACTTCCCCAAGCTTAGAATTTTCCATAGCATTAGCAATAATGGTGTTCAAATAATTGATACTAATAACATTTCTATTAGCACGCAAATAAAGTTCCATAGGTTTTTTAATTTTCTCTTCAAACACTTCATGTCCTAATTCAAGATAAATACTATAAAGCTCTCTAATTTTGTTGTTGTTTTCCATTAAGCCTAACTAGTGAAAATAAAAACAAGAAACAAAAAGATATAATTGCAGAATCTAAAGGAAATAACTCGAGCACTCACACACCAGCAACAGTACTATAAGATAGCTTAGTAGCCAGGAGATGTGAGTACCTTTTTGCTTACCTCCCCGACAACGGCACCAGAAAATAGCTTGATGTCTACGCACTTCTATTTTTGTAGACAATTGTTGGGCCTCCAAGTGCAGAGGTTTGTAGAACAGCAGCAAGTTTTCCCTTAAGTGTATTACCCAAGGTTTATCAAACTCAGGGAGGAAGTGGTCAAAGGTATCCCTCTCAAGCAACCCTGCAATCAACATACAAGAAGTCTCTTGTGTCCCCAACACACCCAATACACTTGTCAGGTGTATAGGTGCACTAGTTTGGCGAAGAGATAGTGAAATACAAGTGGTATGGATAATTATAAGTGGTAACGGTGCCAAAAATAGCTTGATGGCATGGAAGAGACTAAAGGCAAACTGAAATAAACATGGCAGCAAGCAAACATGTAACATATCTAGTTGCAAACGGTGTTTCAATGCTTAGAAACAAGGCCTAGGGATCATACTTTCACTAGTGAACACTCCCATATAAATATCTTCTCTTTATGATACTACTCTGAACTACTCTCTGGTTGGACACTCTAATCCATGGCAGGGCTATAACAGCACTCCTCAAAGTCCGCTTTCCCCATCTAGATAACCCCACACTGTCACCTTGAGCGCTAGATGGTTCCAACAAACACCACAATTTCATAGAGACATCCAACTCCAAATATAACTCATAACAAGTATTTGTAATCTCTAGCCTAAGTGCCACCATAGTGTGCACGCTGTCACTTTCACACACATGGGGAGAGCAGAGATCTATTAAAGCACTTGAGTAGCAAGGTAGATCTACTTGATTACAAAGATCATGATCACAATATGATCATGCATAGAGAGAGATGAACACATAGCTACCGGTAGAACCCTTAGCCTTGAGAGAGAACTACTCCCTCCTCATCAAGGGAATCAGTAACAGCGATGGATATCGATGGAGATGGCTCCGGGGGCACTTCCCCGTCCCGGCAGGGTGCCGGAACAGAGACTTTTTGTCCCCGAATCTCCCCTTCGGTGGCGCGGTGCTGCGGAACTTTTCGTGGCTAGAGGCTCCCGAATTTCGGGTTTTTGCATCGGGGGCTTCTTATAGGCGAAGGGGCAAGGTCGGTGGCCGGCCAGGAGGCCCACACCATTCCCTGACGCGACCTAGGGCTGCCCGCACCAAGGGGGCGTGTGGCTGCCCTGTGCCCCCCCTTCGTCTCTCCTTCGAACTCCATGTGTCTTCCGAAAAAATATGACTTTGGCTTTTGTCCCGTCCAATTCCGAGAATATTCATTTTCTGACTTTCCTGGAACGAAAAACAGCAGAAAACAGGCAGCTGGCACTATGGCATCTTGTTAATAGGTTAGTCCAAGAAAGTGTATAAAAATACTCCAAAGTATGGACAAAACATAAGAAAGTAGATATAAAACAAGCATGGAACATCAAAAATTATAGATACATTTACAACGTATCATGGTACCGCCATGTGTGGACGGTGTCAACTAAATGCCTACATGGCCTATGCGAGTTATCTAGATATTACATCAGCTGCAAACTTCTTAAATATATTACATAATATGATCAAAAGGGAAAGGAAATTCAGCATTTCAGTTGCCAATCAAGTTGATAGCAGTGTCCTCAATTTGCTTTCTCAATCCATCAACTGCGTCTCCCTTTGATTGTGACAGCTACATTGGAAAACCACCTTGAGACATGATCTTGTAGTCCCCTCTTTGGTGGCAATAGCAATAATTGTAGTCTGAAACTAACTAATAACAAGTTAATACAACAAAGAAGACAAACTACTTATAGCTAAGAATGAACCAGGTAGGAATTATAACTGCATAATATGAACTTGTAGAGAAGGGATGCAAACCATGAATGAGCTATATAGTAGAGGATAGTTATGTCGTTGCCTAGGACGAACCAGAACCCGATACGAGATATAATGATGTGGCTTGTGAACCTGTAGAATAGGACAAACAAGCATTAGACAAGTATGCCAACAATGAAATGAGCAATCAAACAAAGTGTTTCTTAGAATTTCAGTATAAACTAGCCAGGTCATTTCAGCAAATATATATGGAAGCAGTGGTATCTCCTGGAATGCAAGAGACGTTGGGTGACTCGAAATTTGCGGTGAGCTACACAATGGCATGCAGTTACTGTCATAGCTAAGAATGAACCATATAGAAATTATAACCGCATCATACCAGAACTTGTCAAGCAGGAATGGAAAACAAGAATAAACTATATAGTAAAGAATAATTATGCCATTGATTAGGACGAACCAGCACCAGATACAAAAATATAATGGCATCACTGGTGGACCTGTAGGCTGTGAAAACCAACATGTTTAGTGTTGCCTTTTTGAGCTCTACGTAAAGAAAACGAAAATAGTCAGTGTTGCAGCCTTTAAAGAACCAGATGACAACAAAAAAATTATAATCGAACTAGTACGAAGAGTTTGAACGGGTACCACATGATAGCAGAATGATGCCAGGCAGGAAATAATAGCAGGAACTTAGCTCAGGAATAACCAGATAGAGTCAGTAACTGTTGAGAAGGGAATCCACACTAATATTTTACACTGACATTACATTTTGCAAGAACTATACAATAGCAGGCATTTACTGGTGTACGGAGCAGGTAAGATAAGAACATGTGCATGACAAAATAACAGACATGTGTATGACTTGAAATTTGTAGAGCAGCGAATGCAAACCAACATGTCTAATGACCTTGTATGTACTAGCACGAAGAACATGCGTGCCCAGTGACTTGTATGTACTAGCACAATTACAAAAATACAGTTCACTACGACAAGTTTGAACCTGCTATACCGCTAACAAAACAAAAATGGGTTGGAGATCTAGTTACCTTGGTTGGAGAGGCGTCTAAGCATCGTCGATAGCGTGCGGGTGATGTCCAGGTCACCGAGGGTGCTGCGATTGTGGTGGCTATTGGCGTCAGGGAAGCAGATCTTGTGCGGTCGATGCCGTGTAGTTTCATGGGTGGGAGGAGAGTCATGAGGATCACTCGAAGGACCACTCGACGGACCCTATTACAACCAAGCAAGAGGAAAATGAGACCAATCATACATTGATAAAAAGGAGGCGTGCATTCAAATTCGATAAAAGCATCAAGGGGACACCCCACAAAATGCGGACCAACTGCAGTCAACGGCGACGACCGTGTAGCTGGTCTGGAGTAGTGGACATGGAACTTGTTGAATTAGATCTCGTCTGGTGGAAAACGGTGAAGCTGCTCCGGTATGGTTGGGTAGCTTTTAACAGCGGGGAAGCAGAGCATGGGCGGTCGATAACACCATAGGCGTGGTCAGCGAGACCACAACTCTGGTGGAGTGATAGAGAGACCCGATGAACTAGATCCGATGGGGTGGGCATCGATGAAGCGGCTCCAGTAGCCGTGCTATTGCCATCGGCCAGTGCGCGCGGTGGTCATGGAGGTGAGGGCGTGGGAGAGAAGCCTGAGATTTTGGGAGGGCCAGCTGGAAAAACTGCACGAAACGAGACTATGAAGGTGAACAGAAAAATAATTATGATCGTGCCTCCAAGTTACCGACTTTAGCATGCCCATAGGGCGTCGAAACAATGAGTAGAAAAGGAATTTTAACGTCAAAAGTTTTTGAAACGGAGGGGCGCGAAATGCTTCAAAGTCGGTCTCTGGTTTTCCCGCTCGATTGAGATTTTGAATTTGGCTAATAATAGAAAAATGGTAATCCCCTGGTGGGAGATTTTGCCTCAAACTTTTTGAAACGGTGGGGCGAGAAATGCTTCAAGGTTGGCGTATGATTTTGTCGGTTGATTGAGATTTGAATTTGGCTACCGGACAAATAATAATAATAGAAAAATGGTACTCCATGGTGGGAGATTTTGCCTCAAAGTTTTTGAAACGGTGGGGCAAGAAATGCTTCAAGGTTGGTCTATGATTTTGTCGCTCGATAGAGATTTTGAATTTGTCTACGAGAAAAATAATAATAATAGAAAAATGATTCTCCATGGTGGGAGATTTTGCCTCAAAGTTTTTGAAATAGCGGGGCGGGAAATGCTTCAAGGTTGGTGTGTGAATTTGCCGCCCGATTGAGATTTTGAATTTGGCTACCGGACAAATAATAATACTGTAATATAAAAATGGTACTCCACGATGGGATATTTTGCCTCAAAGTTTTTGAAACGGTGGGACGGGAAATTCTCAAGGTCGGTGTGTGATTTTGCCGCTCGATAGAGATTTTGAATTTGGATACAGGAAAAATAATAATAATAGAAAAATGGTACTCCCTGGTCGGAGATTTTGTTCAAAGTTTTTGAAATGGTGGGGCAGGAAATGCTTCAAGGTCGGTGTGTAATTTTGCCACTCGATTGAGATTTTGAATTTGGAAAGAGTCCAAGTAATACTAGAAAAATGGTACTCCATCGGTGGGAGATTTTGCCTGAAAATGTTTGAAACGGAGGGGCGCAAAATGCATATGAGTTGGTTGGGATTTTGCCGCTCGATTTTACAATTTTGAATTTGGCTAGAAGTGAAGTAATAATATAAAAAGATAGTTGTAGACTAGTACGCTATCTGGTCAGGAATTGAAGGCCGAGAGTCACATCAACTAACCATCCATTACATAGTTGCGCAGAACATTGGTAAATTTTGCCGATCAACTGAGATTTTGAATTTGGCTAGAGTACGAGTAATAATTTGAAAAATGCTACTCCCTATGTTTAGGAATAAAAAAATATTCTCATAGAAAAAATAATGTTGACTCCATCTGCGAAATTGTTTGGGCTGTAGGTTTTTACCCTCGATTAAGATTTTGAATTTGGCTATAGTCCTAGTAACAAAAATTACGAGCGAACCCCACCACCCAACCCAGCAATTTGACAATCGCCATTGGTCATCAGTATGATAGGTCAAACGGAAGTTCGCAGTATACGAAAAATTAAACATGGGGCCCAAATATTTCGTACAGGCGGGAGATTTTGCCTCTCGATTCAGAATTTGAATTTGGTGATAGTCCAAGTAATAACTGCTAGTAGACCGTACTTCCCTTTGTTCACGAATCCAAGGCCTGGTCACATCAACTGATCATCCTGGACCTTGCTCAAAGTAGCTTTTTTCTGGACGGAGGGGTAGAAAATTAGATACCATGATCTTAGATTCAAAAATATTACGGGGGACGGCGGGAGGATTTGCGGCTCCAGTACGGTTTTGAATGTGACTAGTCCAAGTAATAGAACCAAAAAATTGTATAAGATCTTTTTTGCGGGTCGTACTCCATCTATCTATCAGTCCATTCAGACGTGAAAGAAAATGTTGAGATCCGATTCAAAAATGTAGTTCTATTTATCACATGATGCGTATGAATATGGTGTGCAATAAAAGGCTAAGGCATTGTTTTGAGAACCTGAACCTTATGATCAATGATCCAGGACAACAACACTTGTAACATAATGTACTGTATCATACTAGTACATACTGGTGCATCTACACACAACCATTTTGTGGCATTTGTTGCACAAAATACAGAAACAATTTCTTTTTTTTTTTTGCATCTAGCACAATTTCTTTTGTGTAACATAAAGATTCATAGTTCATATATATATATATATATCAATAAATTAGTCATACATACTAATAGCATCATCCTAATTTGCTAAAATCTCACAGCAGCTCATACTTAACAAGATGAATAAGAGAGAACCTCAATGTTCATATACCATTATTCATACATGCAAGCTCCATTTATTCATAGATTTCTCGTATTGGAGTAAATTACTAGCAAAGTCCACCTATTCATAATCGATACTAATGACCTTGCATCTCCACTAGTTATTTCATTGAAATTGGCATGTATTTCTTCCCAAATTGTTGGAAAGGCTAGTCGACTCCAACAATTGTTTGATGATACCAAGCAAAGTACAAATCATTGTCGTCATCCTCGGACCATGGAGCTTCTCTTTTCTTCACATTGCTACAAAGAATCACCTAGATTAGAAAATTGACGAGCTTTAACCAAAAATGCTACAAAGAACCCTGGAGCTTATCTCTTCCTCACCTTGTTCCGGCGGTGCCGGTATGGTAAGGTGCCAGTGCGGGTCCAAGGGTTGGTGTTGGTGCGGCTGCTGGTGCCGGATCCGGAGCTCATGGCGGTGCAGGTGCTCGCAGCGCTGCTCCTGCGAGCTTGGTCGGGGAGTTGCAACAGTGTGTAGTCATGCCGGAGGGTGCTTGGTTTACGAGATCCGATCGTATTGCGGCAAATCATGGCCATGGTGTGTTGAATCCGGCGAAGCTCGGTGGCGCATTTGTGGCTGGGGAAAATGGCTCGTGGCGGTCGATTTCGGCGATGTAGGCTACCACGAGAAGCACAGAGGTTAGCTTGCTAGCGGCGAAGCATAGATCTGGCGAAGGGCAGCGGGCCGACAGCGAACGTGTGGGTAGGGGAGAAAAATAAAGGAGTCGAGGTCGCGGTGGCAAGTCCTATATTTATTCTCCTCTAAACGGCGATAGGGGTTAGGGTTAGGTTCGGTGCGGCTTCGGCCGTTAGAGGAGTAAATTTACTCCTCCATTGCCGTTTTGGGGATGGGTTAGAGATGCTCTAACCCATCAGGTTAAGATGTTTATTTGGGCCAGGTGCAAAAAATTAAGCCACAAACCGTGCTAGCCACAAAAAAAGGTCTTGTTTCTGTGTTCTGTGCAACAAATGCCACAAATACTGGTGTTAGATGCAATTTTCTCCATCCACACATATATTAGTACACAACAATCCAACCTTGCAGCATATAAAGCACCAATATTAAGCAGGCTAGCAATCCAGAGATCACGCATTCAGGAATCATACTACTTCCATATTGGTGCATTCTGTTCCCCAATAGTACCTCCATTGATACTATAAGGATCTTTAGCAAGCTAAAATAGTTTTGCTAAAAAGGGATATATTTTGAAACACAGGAAGTACATTATAAGGTACCATAAAAATTATAGACATGTCGCAACAAGGAAACAACCCAAGTTCATAACAAGTGCAGACTAGTGCACTAACAAATACTTTTAGCTTTAGGTTCTATTTCACGACAAACGGACTGACCTCAGCTGTTAGTGCTCAAACACAAATATTGAGCATCTTCATGACTTTCTCCTTATTTTCTATGGAGTGCTCCAGCCAAATTAAAATTTCTTATAACTTTGCAACCAAATGTTCATTGTATACACTTAGGGCAGATGCTAACGATTGTTCAGCTTGGAGTTGTTCCTCTAGAACTTGAATATGCAAAGAAATGGCCTTGGAGTTGGACTTGAACTTGAACTTGGACTTTGACAAGCTCGCTGGGAACCCAGCATTACATAGCAACATATTATTGGCTATAGCACCGTGTTTTAGTACCTTGAAAAATGAATCCACACATTCTTTTGGAGTTTTTACTGAACAGTCTTTCCCAGGATTTGCCAGCTCCTCTTTCAATTCAACCTAGAAAGTTTTCAGTTGATAAACATGTGTAAGAGAAGTGAAGTTACTACACAGAAACATGTAGACATGTTTAACATGTGCATGAACTGCTATAATTGGCAGTGCTGATAACACATCTTATACACTTCAGTAAAAAAAGATCATTTTGTCGTGTATCTTTTTTTGATGTCATTTACTAACAAGACTAAAAATGTGGCTTCCTGTGTAAACACTATGAGGTGCATTATATACCAACTGTTTGTACAATTCATAACTGAAACTAACTTTAGTTGCAAATTATGAAGGAAAATGAAAACAAAACCGAGAAACAGTCCAAGCAAGGTTGCATATCAAACTTATACGTACAAATCACTGCAAGTGCAACATCACAAAATACAGAGAAGACTTACAACAACTTTCTTTACAATGACACCATATCTATTCGTCTGGCATCTCTCAAATTTCTCCAGCATAGTCATCTATTTTTTGGATCCCCATTAGACTTTGTCTGCATTTGGACGGGCAAAAATAAATTGCATCACATGGTGGAAACGGAGGTTGAAAGATAAGATGCATATAGATTCCACAACATCAATTGCATACTTATTTAAAATATACAGTACAAAACAACATGTCCTTACCAATTAGTAGAGGTGCCCAATTATGCTGCGGGATCCTGTATGACTTAGTACTCGTACTTTATTATGGCTAGAACAGTTCCTTTGAGCGATGGCCTACAAAATGAGAGTTGTAAAACACATGCATAAATATGAATTGACAATGCGATCTAGTATCAGTCTTCTCAAAGCATACCTCATTCTTTTGATCAAGCCAGTGGATGAGAAGATCGCCCCATCGATCGTCAGTCGTGTGATCCACATGAGATGTTCTTGTAACATCCTTAAAACACTTGCTAGAGAAGTGTTGCTTCTTTAGCCTGTGGCGCTGTTGGCACAAACATGCGGAGAATATGCTTTTGAGAACAACCTTTACTTCCTCGCTATTCTCATCAAACATGAAAAATCTCTGTATACAACAATGAGGAGCATATATAACAAACTGCAAGCTAAGAATACAAGGGACAAAGCAATGGAGTATGTCCAAGAGACAGAGGACTTACATGTAACTTCTTCAGTAAACCTTCAAAATGATCGGGGTATTTCGGTGGTGTTTCCATGAGGGCAAGATGGGAATATCATTTCTCACGAAAACGCCTGTGATCGATGCAATATAAGCAGATTCATATGGATGTAGTGGCCTTCTGAATCCTGCTATAGATGTGATCGGAAGTCTTGATTTAGTTATTTCAAGCATCTGCTCAAGATTTTTTCCCATCGTCGGCCCCCTTGTTAATCTTCGTCGTAGTGAAACTTAAAAAAATACATCAAAATATCAATGTAAACATATTACATATAAAAGGGCATGCTACTACTAGTCTCTGAACATATAACACATTTGGTGTCAAGCTCATTTGCAAGGGAGTATATGTCTCTGTTAGTACTAAAGGTTGTTGGGAGATCATTACCAGTTTGTTGCTGAGAACCTGCTATTGAAACTGGTTTTGCTGCCAATTCTTCCTGAGTAACCGGATGGGCTACTGGCATCTGTGGGATGTGTATTTTTCTATTTGCAGCCGCTAGTGCAACTGGACAAACTGGTGCAGGATTAGGACGAAACTTTTTATGCTGATGTTTTGCATTACTATCTTTTTTGTCCTGGTTGTCATTTTCAACTAGATTAAGTAGAGTCTAAGACCTTGTTCTGACTCTGTTTCCTGCATTGGAAGCAAATAGCTTTTCAGATTTATCATGGAATCATGTGAAAAAAGAGGAAATTATTAGGAGTTCTTGCAGAGGTTGATGGCTCGAAAAGCAATGATTCCCATCACAACTCTACTATAGTAACTTACTTCCGCTATGAGTACTCTAACCATATGTCACCCTGAGTGAGAAGAAAACGCATGAACTTCCAATACAATCGACTAACCTGCAGGCTTGACTATAATACTAATAACATAACTAGCAGGGCCCGCCTGGTTATACTCTAAACAAGGAGCCATGACATACTAATTCGGCTTAGGACATCAGCTAGAGTTGACATATACCGGCTGTGCTATCTATAAACCTGTACGCCCCAACTAGAATCATTTAAGGAGATATTCCACAGATGTCAGAGGAGCTTCATTACAATGGTAATGAAGGATCTAGCAAACTTCAGTAATGATCGAGTATATGAGCAAGATGCAGTATACTACAACAAATGACGAAGTACTTTTGATAGTAATAAGGTGCACAATGAAAGGAAGCATAAAGTGTGCAACAACCTTTGTATAGGGAGGAGACGAGTTTACGCTTTGAGTTGGTGCGGTCGAATGGGGGAGGGGGCGTTTTCCCATCTCTCCGGTGCCGGAGACTAGGGAGTCCATGAAGCAGATGAGACTTTGCAGCGACTGCACTGCGTCTTTGTCGGCGATGTTGCACGGTGGTCCCCTCAAAGGGAAGCTGCTCCATCTTTCTAAACAAGGGAGTGGTGCCTTCGATCACAACGGTACCTGGTGAGCAGGCAGTGGTGGTGGGGAGGGACGGCGATGCGAGGCCATATTCGTGGGAGATGCTCCGGCTCTGAGGTCGAGTGAGAGATGTGGGATATGGCATGTTTTATATGTATCACAAGGGCGCTGGTGGTAGGTTCGAAACTTTTGAATTGCGTCACGCCAGGTAGTTCAAAGAAAAACCCGCCAATATCATTCAAATTTTGGTGATCTCACTTTGGAACAAGATGAACTCACCAAAAAAATTGGCGATCTCTACTCTATGATTATTGCTACACTATCTAGGAGCCAAGCTTGAGGAAGTGCATCGAATGCGATGGGAGGTATGAACGCACCAGCAACCTTTCCCAGGTGCAGACTCCATGTAGTCCCTACTGCGAAAAGCTATGTGCAGTCACGAGAAGGGCCTCTGCTTCAAGCACTCCTACTCTAGGGGCCATTTGATTCAAAGGATTTGCCTAGGAATTTTGTAGTATTAAATCCTATAGGAAAATTTCCTACGATGGTTGTTTGATTTGTAGGATTGATTCCCATAGAACTAGTTTTCATAGGAAATCAAACATCCACCCATACCTCTTTTTCAGATTGGGCATGTTTGATTCCTAGGAAAGGAAAATCGTAGGAGTAGGAAAAATGTAGGATTGCAATGTCATGCCCACTCCAATCCTATAGGAATTCATATGAACCAAAGTGCATTTGATTCCACCATAGGAATCTGAAAAAGAGGTATGGGTGGATGTTTGATATCCTATGAAAACTAGTACAAAGGAATCCTTAGGAAAAAATCCTATGGGAATAAATCCTACAAAATAGCTATCGTAGGAAAATTTCCTATAGGATTTAATCCTACAAAATCTCTAGGGAAATCCTTTGAATCAAACGGACACTTATGGTGGAATCAAACACACTTTGGTTCATATGAATTCATATAGGATTGTAGTGGGCATGTCATTGCAATCCTACATTTTTTCTACTCCTACAATTTTCCTATCCTACGAATCAAACATGTATACTCCCCTTTTAGGGGAAAAAATACTACTATGTAGTATACTACCTCCATTCCGGTTCATTAGGCAAATACGTACTCGAAGAAAATAATTTGACCATAAATTTGGTCACCAATTTATGAATTGTATGTCACAAAAATTGTACCATTGGAATCGTCTTTCGAATATAAATAAATTGGTTAAAAATTATTAAATATATTTATATATTATTGACCAGATTTACGGTCAAACTATGTTCTTGAAGTAAGTATTTGCATAATAATTTGCATGTGAGATGTGTGCGTTATCTTGTGAGACCTTTAGCTTTGTTCACATGGTTGATGTTTGTATCAACCTTATTTGATTCATAAACTATACTTGGTACTTGGTTTTTAATAAAAGGGATTTGTGCATCCTCTGAGTGCAGAGGCTGCGGTATCCCCATTTCAAAAAAACAAATGTGAGACTCAAATAAAAGACTATCATGCCATCTCTAGCTATGAGATGGAAAGTAAGACACATCATCACTTATAAAATTATAATAGGTAAAGCTCAAAAGAGTATTAAAGAATTTTGAGCCACATCATATCCATAAATTATTATGTGTATACTTGGTTCTTGGTACATAATAATACTCAAAAAAATTGTAACATGCTTAGAGAAATGACAGAGAAGATTCTAGAATGGCGGAGAATTGTGTTTTGAAGTTTTAGCATAGCGTTCATTGTGTTAAACACTATCCATTGAATCTTCTAGATGCTAAAATGATAAAGATCCAGAGGTTAGATATGTTGTGATTTTCCAGTCTTCATCCAGCGGTCAACCTTCAAAGTTATTCGTACACTATATAGTAGTAAGATAAGATAAGAAAGTTTAACCTAGTTTCATGACATCGTTTCCTTTTTCTATAGTTCCCTTTTTCTTTTTGTGACGGATTCGCTGCAGTTGAGTCGGTCCAAGAAATTCCACATATTTTCTAGGTGTGTGCCAGGGCACAATCATTGTCACATAAAAACTAATACACGCATATTTTTTCATTTTTCATGGATTTGTTGCATTTTTCCGTAACAGGGTGACAAATTGTCGGGAAGACCATTGATAGAATACTCATTCATCATCTTGTTCTTGCAACTCTCATTTTTTACGCATATATGTACCTCTCTCTCCCCTCTTTATTAGATCCTATATACTCCCTCTATTCATAAATATAAGATGTTTTAGCTTTTGTGAAACGAATATATCTAGACACCTTTTAATGTGTAGGCCTCTCTCCTCAAGAGAGAATTATCCCACCAGGTTGACACTATGCAGAATAAAGGCCATGTTTGTAGCTAACGCATAATCCTACTCCCTTCGTATCAAAATAGATATCGCAAGTTAGTCAAAAATTGGAAGAATCTATATACTACTACTAAATAACTAAATAGTATTTTCTAATTTTGTCGACCAAATAGCACACATCAAGTTAAAGGTCGAATTAATTTGACAAAATCACCCGAAACTCTTTTAAATGGCTATAAAAGTGGTTATCCCTTCAATGTATAAATTGTGGATTATGTACATATGTTTAGGAGGGATCCCCAACAGTTACCTATTCCTTCCCCTGTAAGCATTGGCTCAATGATTATAATACACTGCAGTTGTACACAGACAAAGTTGGGGTCCTGATCTAAAGTCACCATCAACGGGATACCACTGCCACTGCCATCAGCAGGACCAAAACCAAAGATGGCGGAAGAATGGAAGCTCTTTTTTTGGAGTAAAGAAGAATGTAGGTTTTGAGCAAGTGAAGTTGGTGAGATGCAGCATGACAACGACGGAAAGGTAGCTACCGCTCTGCACAGAAGCGATAATAACTAATTACTACTATAGTATAGTAGGAAAGATAATCACACCCAAAATTGGCTCTGGCAACATTGTGGCTGGTGATGCTGATGCATATCAGATTCACCAAATAACCAAATATTTTACCAGCAAGTACACGATCATACATTCATACTACTAATAAAGGTTTTTCAATTTACTAGGGCAATATTGCAATCTATATATCTGATGATGAACTAGTCCCTCCGTTCCATAATATATAAGCCTTTTTTGTAATTTGTTTTAGCTCTATAAATAGGCTTATATTGTGAAAACAGATGGAGTACTAACTAAGGTCTTCCACCATTTGGCTCATTGATGGAGATCGATGACAGTTTCACGCTTCAGCTTTGCCAGCTCGGCTAGGAGTTTGTCCTTCTGGTCCTCGAGGTCCTGGATCTGTTCGAAGCTTATGCCCAACATCTCCATCATGCTGATGTTCCACCGCTTCAGCTCGTCATGCTCAATCGAGTATTCCATGGAGAGATTCCTGAGGAGGCTAAGCCCGACCTTGTCAGCAGCGAGTTTGGAGTAAAGTCTAATGCACTCCTTGACGAGGGTGCTTTTGTCCACTGTCTTAACGCAAAAATCACCCATCACCTTTTTCACCATAAACTCAATCTCAAAGCCAATATTATGTTAGATGAACAGGGAGCATAAATTAAGAAGTGTACCCAGAGAACTATCAAGGAAGAGAGACACGGAATCACAATTTGAATGATTTCTTAACTTGCGGCTGTACCAATTGGCCTCCATCAGTGATAGTGAAAATGATTCTGTAGGCAGGAGTGCCACGAGAATGGGAAGTCCACCCGACCTAAAACAGCATTGAGAAAAAATGTACTAATAGGGAAATAAGCGAATCAAGAAACGGTCAAAGACATGGAAAGTTGCCTAAGCACGGAGATTTACCTGAAGGTATCAGTCTCCATCGGCGGCGGTGAAGATGATTCTGCAGGCAGGAGTCCTGAGGGAATTCAAAGACCTCCCGACCTAAAAACAACATCGAGGAAAATGTGCTTTTTTAGGTCAATGAGCAAATCAAGAAATGGTCAAAGACACAGAAAGTTGTGCAAGAACGGAGATTTACCTGAAGGTATCTGTCCCTGGCTGTGGCGGCTTCAAAGAACCTTGAGTTGAAGACCTCTCGCCTGCAGCCGAGGGATTCGACTGGGACCCTTTGATTGTCGCATCGCTTGGTACTGGTAGCAACATAATGGTAGAACGACAAGCTGACTTCTTCTCTTCCGCTAGCTTCATCGTCGCGACACGAGCCCTTCTGTGGCGGGACTTGTTCCCGGTCATGCGAGTGAAATAGCACAGCAAAAGGAATGAAAATGGGCAAAGCAATCTGGCAGAGAAGAGCTACAGTCGTGAAGAGGAGGAGGAAGAAGGTCGAGTCCATGAGAGGTGGCCTCCTGGTCTCCATGCGAGTAAAAAAACCATTTCCATTCAGATACAGTACTTGACGCAGAAATCGAAGAGACAACCGTAAGCAGTTGTCACCCCCAGCATGGTCTAGACATCCACTATAAAGTTGAACGTGCCTTGCACGGGACTATAAAACTATAATTATAATAGGTGAAGCTCAAAAAATAATTTTAATTTTGAGCCACGTCCATAAAGTATCGGGTGTATATTTGGTTCTTCTACTTTGTACTGTATCATGTAGAAATCAACCTAGCTACTCCTACCTAATACTCCACGTGCTCTAGAGAAATGACGAAAAAGATTCTAGAATTATTCAAAGTGTGTTTTAAGATTTGTGCATAGCATTCATTATGCTGAAGACTAACAATAGAATCTTCTATATGCTACTCCCTCGTTCACAAATATAAGACATTTTATCTTTGTGAAACGAATGTATCTAGATATCGGCGTATAGACTAAAAGACATCTAGATACATTCGTTTCATAAAGCTAAAATGTCTTATATTTCTAGACGGAGGGAGTAGAATGGATAGAAGATCCAATAGTTAATTAGCAATGTTGGGATTCACGAGTCTATATCCAACGGTCAAAGTTCAAAGTTATTCTCAATGGGTACTGTTCAACACGAATCTAGCTGCTCGGAACCATTGGATCTTATAGCCCAACGGTCAGGATTGGTGCAATGTATCCAATTCAAAACACGCTAGAGACTCTTGTCAAGATAAAAAGGAAAAAACAGGCCACACACACAACACGGCCATACCAAGGAACACGTGTGTGGCACCACGCAGTGGGACGAGAGAGAGATCAGCCGGCCGGTGAGCGCCGGGCATTGCATAGGAGGGGAGAGAGAGGATGGATGGTGAGAGACAGCGAAGGAGAGAGAAAACATAGTAGTACAGTGCTACTAGTAGTAGGTATCTGTACCTCGTGTCAGAAACCCGTCAAACTAGCTTTAATCTAACATCGCATCGTCTTCAACTCCTTCGCTGCTCTCGCGCTGCCTCCCGTTAATAATCTCTTCTTGCTCTTCGTTTTTTTCTTCTGTTTTTTTCTTTGGCAGCTTTGGGGTTAATTTTCTGGTGCCCCTGGTTCAGTAGAAGTACGAACTACTCAAGTTTTGCACAATAGTTCTTTTTTTCTTAAAATTGGGTTTGGGGAATTCAGATCCAAAATATTCATGCGCAAAATAATTCCGGTCACTGGGAACTTTTTCTTTTTCTTTCTAACAAGGAATCTATCCCGAAGTACCAAGAAGGTGTGCGTTAAAATCCAATGGTGGGCATAAAAATTACATAGTGGTCCAGAGAGAAAACCAAAATACATCTGGGACCTATACTTTTACAATACAGACCCTAAAGATACAACTCGAAAATCTAAACATGTTTTTCCTAATACTAGTTCGAAACTCCCACCCCAGCATTATTGTATACAATGGCAAGACACACCCATCTACCAAATATGGGAACATTATCATGAACTATGATATAGATATGGCCATGACCTAATCGGTCGTTCGGCTCGAGAAACCCTCGAGTATTCAGACCATATCTAATGTGACTACGGCTTTTTCAAATGTTTCAAATCTCATGTTTACCATTTTTTCATGGCTGGTACTGCAAACGAGAGGATGTCATGCGGACCCTTTTCGTTTATTCATTTTTCTTTATATTCTTTGTTTTTTAATCTGTGTAAGAGTTGACAGCATGCAAATTCATATATATCAAGATATTGAGTCGTTCAGAAATCTCGGCGATTTTCAAGATATTGACCCACAATGTACACCTTCAAAATAGTTTTATAGTATAACTTCAAGAGCAATCTTTGTGAGTCTCTGTGTGTGTGTGCTTCTTCTTCTCGGGGTGTGACATGGAGCAACAAGAGTAGTATATCTTACCACTATCTCACCTTTCCATTATCTTAGCACTTTATATATAGTGTACGAATAACTTTGAATGTTGACCGTTGGATCAAGACTCGCGAATCCCAACATTTCCAGCCGTTGGATCTTCTTTTCCATTCTAGGCCATCATGTTTGATTCAAAGGATTTACATGGGAAATATATAGGATTAAATCCTATAAGAATTTTTTATATAATGGTTGTTTGATTTGTATGATTATTGATTCCTATAGAAAATTTTCCTAGGGAATCCTTTGCACTAGATTGCATAGGAAATCTAACATCCACGCCCAAACCTCTTTCTTATAATCCTTTTTTTTTCCTTCGATGGAATCGAACAAACTTTCTTGCATATATATGGGTTCCTATAGGATTAAAGTGGGCATGACATTGTAATCCTATGTTTTTCCTATTCCTATGCTTTTCCTATCCTACGAATAAAACAAGCCCCTAGCATCTAGAAGATTCTATTGATAGTCTTCAGCATAATAAATGCTATGCACAAACCTCAAAACACACTTCTCCATTATACTAGAATATTCTCCCTCATTTCTCTTGACCATGTTACCAAATATACTGTACAAAGTACAAGAACCAAATATACACCCATACTTTATAGATGTTGATCAAATTTATATTTTTTCTGCTTTACCTGTATTATAATTTTATATAGTGATGATATGTGTTAGACGTCTATTATCTGAGTCTCACGTGCAGGGCACGTGCAATATACTAGTTGTATATATTGATCAAATTATAAATTTTCGTGCTTTACCTATTATAATTAAGAGCTACGTCCACAAAGTACTAGGTGTGTATTTGGTTCTTTGTACTATGTATCATGTAGAAATCAACCTACTATTAGTTACCTAGTACTCGACATGCTCTAGAGAAATGATGAAGATGACTCTAGAATTACCGAGAAGTCTGTTTTGAAGTTTGTGCATAACATTCAGTCGCTAAAGAACATCAATAGAATCTTCTAGATGCTAGAATTGATTGAAGATCCAACTTAATTTTATTTAGCAGTGTTGGGATTTGCCAGTCTTGATCCAACGGTCAAAGTTCAAAGTTATTTGTACACTATATAGTGGTAAGATTTATTATATAATAGGTTAAGCTCAAAAAGTTTTAAATTTGATGGACATCTATAAAGTATGGGTGTATATTTGTTCTTATACTTTGTATCATGTTGAAGTCAACATAGAAATCAATGTTTTTTTGCTATACCTAATACTTCAAATTTTGGTAACATGGTCTATAGGAATGTCTGAAAGATTCTAGAATGATAGAGAAGTATTTTGAGGCTCATGCGCATAGCTTTCATTGTGCTAAAGACTATCAATAGAATCTTCTTCTAGATGCTAGAATAGATTGAAGATCCAACTGTTTGCAATGTTCGGATTTTCCAGTCTTGATCTAACAATCAAATTTCAAAGTTATTCATTCATATAATATATAGTTGTAAGATTATATAATAGGTGGAGAAGTGTGTTTTGAGTTTTGTGCATAACATTCATTGTGATGAAGACTATTAATATAATCTTCTAGATGCTAGAATGGAAAAGAAGATCCAGCGGCTGGAAATGTTGGGATTCGCGAGTCTTGATCCAATGGTCAATATTCAAAGTTATTCCTACACTATATAGTGGTAAGATAAGATAAGAAAAGAAATATGTGGCCTTGGATGTAATTTTCTTTTTTTAGGTCCCTGGTGTAACATGCAGTTCCACGGACCATGTTAAGTTGTGAACTGAAGTATCTGGCTCCTTCTAGGCCCACCCTACTTGAAAAAATTCCACCACCCCACATTTCTTACCACTATATAGTGTAAGAATAACTTTGAATATTGACTGTTGGACCGAGAATTATAAAGAAACCACATGGTCCATTGTCCACTCTGTGTGATAATTGGGACGATGGCATTTTCTTTTAACTTTGTTAGAGAATCTCTAGCCAATACCGCATATCACTGTGTACCGCAAAATAACCGCCCGTTTTCCTGTACGAGGCGGGGAAAATTGGTCATTCGAGATACCCTAAACCGTACTGCATCGAAAGAACAATTACGGTTTCCCGTGCCGCATATATATCGCACCGAGGGTTTGTACCATATCCTGGCGCGTCTGTTGCCAGGAGGGAAGTTTCCCCATCCCTGCTTCCCGCTCACAGCCGCCACTGTCGCCGGCCGTTTCCACCCCCCCAATATCCCTCTCCTCCGTCCCATCACTCTTTGCCACCGTCGCCGCAGCCATGGCCAGACCCAATCTGAATTACTACGAGGTGTCGCTGCTCTCCCACCACGGTATCCTCACACCGCCTCGCGCGACGATTCCGACAGGCTTCGAGCTCAGCCACTTTGGGGTGCCGGTGCCGCCCGTTCCACGCGGCGCCGAGCTGTATCACCGGATCAAAGATCGCTGCCTCGAACTACCGGACTGGAAGCGAGCAATGCCCCGATACGCGGCTGCGAGCTCCTATTGGCATAGGCTATTCAAGCTGGAGCGCAGGGCAGCGCTTGCCAACTGCCTCGAACACCAGTGCGAGGTCCACCCCGACGATCGCAACGCGAAGCTAGGGCACAATTCTGGGCGGTACCTGGGTGCACAATCAGCACCTCCATCAATGATGCGCTCCGGGATGATTTCATGAGGGAGGCGAACCGCGCCGGAATCATCGAGATTTCCGATAGCGGCAGCGACAAGGAGGAGGCAGAGGACGGTGGCGCGGAGCACAACGGAAGCGAGATAGTTGATTAGGGTTCCCATTTAATCATTCACTATGTCGCTTTGTTCGCATTTAATCGTTTTCTATGTTGATTGAAAAACTTGAATCCATGGTGTTTGCTAGTTCATACCCCGATGAATTCAGTGCTTTGCGGTACAAATTACTTTGCAGTACAAGTGACGGGGTGGAACAGATGCTGCAAAACTGAACCGTAAAATGGAATATTCTGTTTTGTGGTACGATGTCATAGCAAAGCTGCGATGGGTTCCTGACACAAGGTACAGAATACGGGGAGTAATAAAATGCAATGAGATGGGGGGAGTAATTTCTAGAGCCCTAGTTATTACAGTCCCTAATTTCTGGCATCTACCTTTCCTCTATGCATGCGGTAGAGCGAAGGAAAAAAATAAACCAATGGGGAGAGAATTACGATGCAGTTAAGAGGCTAGCTCTAATAACATTTCCAAGATTTTCTCACCATTTTTTAAGGCCATGTCTTGGTACCAACAAAACAGTAGTACTAGCTAGTACTCCCTCTGTTCCAAAATATAAGATGTTTTAGTTTTGTGAAAAGAGTGCATCTAGACCTCTTTAGGTGTGTAGGTTCACTAAATGAACATATACACTAAAAGCGGTCTAGATACACTCTTTTCACAAAACTAAAACATCTTATATTTTGAAATGGAGGGAGTACATGTTTTTTGAACATGCAGTACTAGTACTCCATGTTAAGGCTAGTCATAGTGGGAGTAACTTGGGTAGTAACCTAGTCCTACTTGTATTGCCAACTAAGAATTTAGATGATATGGCATGTAATTAAATAATGAGAGAGATGCTTGTGGTAACTAGCTATGTTACCATAACATCACACATTTCAAGACAAAATGAGTCTACATTGTAATAAATGAGTTTGTGCATGATACCACACCTATGTTATTTTCTACTATGGAGGTAGTAACTTAGACTAGTAACATATGCATGTTACTACTACTCTAAGTTACTTCCCACTATGACTAGCCTAAGTGGGGATTTGGCTATGCGAGAAGCCGCACAATTACCAAGATAAGCATGCAGGCTTGATTAGGTAGGCACTTAATACTTGAAGGTCAACTATACTGGTGATAGTATCTTTCTACCGTTGATTGCTTGTACGAGTACTAATGCTAGTACTCTGTAGTATATATGTACTACACTTTCCAAAAGCAAGAGTACAAAAGTACCTAGATAAGCAGCGATGGAGTCTACCACAGAGCGATATCCAGAGAGAGAGAGAGAGAGAAAGAGAGAAGGAAAGATGGAGATTGTGTGGGCGAGCGCCATCCGTCTGATAGAGAAAGCCAGGGACTCCCATCCCCAGGTCGACTCTTTGCAGCGCCTCCGTGTCGTGCTGGCACGCTGTGGCATGCACCCATTCGGAGGCCATCTTCACAGCCTGGCTCAAGAAGACGGTGGACTCTTTCCTCACCAGCTTTGGTGTCGTCACATGCATGGTGGACGACCTCACTGCCCGCCTTCAGGCCATGCGCCGTGACGCATACCCAACAGGTACGTTTGCCACAATGCATGCTACCAGCAATGATATCGTTTTCTTCTATGGACTTAATTCATCTAGCCTGTCTATAACTGACTTTTAGCCCCCAATTTTGGTCCAGGTGTTCCTCCCTATGTTGTTGCCGCGCTCACCACTTCCTGGCTGGTCTCTCTGGAGACGATCTGTTCTGCCCACTGATGGCCCTGCAGCTTTTTGAGGCTTTGCCCGCTGCACCGGTGGACGTCTATATGGAGGTAGCTGTTATCGCGTAGCGTCTTGCCCAGCACGACGAGATGGACCTCTTCATCAACCTCCTTGAGCAGTGTGTATTCCAGGGCACGTCAGGCGTGAACAACGTCCGCACGGCCATCATCCTCTGTCGCAGGGATATCCTCGACAGCTTTGAAAAAAACATGTCAATCTGGCAGGTACCATTGCTCCTCGTGGCGCGGGCAACTGAGGTTGAAGACGAAGGGCATCTCAAGGATTTCGATGTAATTTTAGTTTTTGTTGAGATGCTTTGTACTGTTCGATATTTCTTTTAATACCAGGATTCTTTTCGCAAAAAAAAGGAGAAGGAAAGACGTATGATGATTCTCCATGGTTACTGTCACTGTGTCATTTATATGGACATATCACATGCGGGTTTAACAAACCTTATGTTTTATTAACCAACAGTCTTCATAGATAAAAAAGGCATACATTAAGTCTATTAATAATAACTATATACACATATTGAGAATATAGCCTATGGTGCTATGGAATTTTTTTGGGGAGGGGTGTGACATGATGGTTCTAAGCATGGTGGAATTTGCTCTGGCTACTTCAACACCAACACATGGAGCAGGGCATTGTGAAATCTGCAATTTCCTCTTCCTATATACACCAAGGCAGCTGACCAATACGCTAGAGACTCTTGTCAAGAAAAAAAGATAAAACAGGCCACACACGCATACAACGCGGCCGTACCAAGGCACACGTGTGCGACGCCACACGGTGGGACGAGGAAGAGATCAGCCGACCAGCGCACGCGGGGCACTGCACAGGAGGGGAGAGAGAGGATAGATGGTGAGAGACAACAAAGGAGGGAGAAAACATAGTAGTACTACTAGTAGTATTGTGCTACTAGTAGTAGGTACCTGTACCTCATGTCAGAAACCTGTCAAACTAGCTTTACTCTGACATCGCACCGCCTTCAACTCATTCGCTGCTCTCGCACTGCCTCTCGTTAATAATCTCTTCTTGCTCTTCATTTTTTTGTTTGGCAGCTTTAGGGTTAATTTTCTGGTGCCCCTGGTTCAGTAGAAGTACAAACTACTCAAGTTTTGCACAATAGTCTATTTTTTTCTGAAAATTGGGTCTGGGGCATTCAGATCCAAAATATTCGTGCTCAAAATAATTCCGGTCACTAGGAACTTTTTTTCTTTCTAACGAGGAATCCGCAAAGAAGTACCAAGAAGGTGCGCATTAAAATCCAATGGTGGGTATAAAAATTACATAGTGGTCCAAAGAGAAAACCAAAATACATCTGGGACCTATATTTTTACAACACGAACCCTAAAGGTACAACTCAGAAATTTGAACATGTTTTTCCTAATACTAGTTCAAAACTCCCACCCCAGCATTATTGTATACCATGGCAAGACACACCCATCTACCAAATATGGGAACATTATCATGAACTATGATGTAGATATGGCCATGACCTAATCGGTTGTTCGGCTCGAGAAACCCTCGAGTGTTCAGGCCATATCTAATGTGACTACGGCTTTTTCGAAAGTTTCAAATCTCATGTTTACCATTTTAGAGAGAATGTCATGCAGACCCTTTTCGTTTATTCATTTTTCTTTATATTCTTTGTTTTTTTAATCTGTGTAAGAGTTGCCAGCATGCAAATTCATATATATCAAGATATTGAGTCGTTCAGAAATCTCGGCGATTTTCAAGATATTGACCCACAGTGTATACCTTCAAAATAGTTTCATAGTATAACTTCAAGAGCAATCTTTGTGAGTCTCTCTGTGTGTATGCGTGTGTGTGTTCTTCTTCTTCTCGGGGTGTGACATGGAGCAACTAGAGTAGTATATCTTACCACTATCTCATCTTTCCATTATCTTACCACTTTATATATAGTGTACAAATAACTTTGAATGTTGACCGTTGGATTAAGACTCGCGAATCCCACCATTTCCAGCCGTTGGATCTTCTTTTCCATTCTAGGCCATCATGTTTGATTCAAAGGATTTACATGGGAAATTTATAGGATTAAATCCCATAAGAATTTTTTCTATAATGGTTGTTTGATTTGTATGATTATTGATTCCTATAGAAAATTTTCCTAGGGAATCCTTTTGTAGCATCCCAATTGTCTAACAATTGTAATGCTACTTGCCTAGTCTATGTATTGCTACTTTATACATATATTTTATTGCATTATCATTATAGCATGCTCATGTCACCATGTCACCTTTCATTTGAGCATCATATAAAACCCTTTTCATTTCGTATTATCCCATATGCAATTATATTGTATTGCTTGTATTGTGCTTCTTGATATATTGTATTAGCTTCTTGATAAAATGCTTGATGCCCAAGTTGAGTTGGGGGTATATCTTTTCTCAACTCCACCACTTTTCTTATCACCACCTTATAATTCCACCATCCAAATTATATATGAGCACTTGCATTTCTGTTGGCATTTGTCTAGCTGATATGTAATAAAATGGATCCACTTCTAAATCTACATGCTTCTATACATGTTCTAATATTGTTTCCACAATATTTAGTATGAGAGCTTCATGGCTACCTTTGCATGGCCATCTTTTCTCCTTGTATGGTTTCACTTCAATTTATGGTTTTGCTTGAATGTATATTTGTCCATGGGGTATTAATAGTGGGATACACACACTAAATTGGCCATGGTCATATTCATGCATGCCCTAAATTTTGTGAGGCCATATGAGTGGAATAAGTGTCTTGCATATGAAGGGAAGCTTCAATAAATCTTTAGGAGGGTCTACTCATTTCACAAATAGTTGTTCCACTCAAAGTGCACCTAGTAAGATCCTAGTGTTTTCACAACTAGAAAACTAGTGCATTATGGCTGCATGGGCCATGCACACATTTGCACACATGATCTTTTGCTCATTTTTTCTCTCTATTCGTTTTTTGCTTTGAACTTTGGAGGGTTTTGAATTCAAACCAAACTTGCTCTTTTGAATTGTTTCAAAGCAACCAACTACCTGAATCATTCTCCTACACTATCCTAAATCCTACCCTTCTTACCCACACAACCAAATCTAGCTAGCTACCTGATCAAGCCCTAGCTAGCTCTTGGTGCACCGACCTATCGATCATCCCTATCTCTGACCCAAACCTGCCTGTATCTGAACGCGGCCGCTGCACCTAAACCTCCTAGATGCACCCGACCCCCTCTCCTCTCCCTGGTTCGACCACACCGGGTGGACAACATATGCCGTCCGTGCTACTGTTATTCTTCTCCCTGACCTCGAGCACGTGGTCGCTCACGCTGCTCGCCCAGACCTCTCGCGTGCCCCTCTCCTAGACTCTCCGCATAAAGTAGAGGCAGAACCTTCCTCTCTCAACCACGCCACTTACCCCTCTTCTCTCCATCTGGATCGAGATCCACCTCTCCCCCTCACCCCAATTCCGCCATGGCCGCTGCCTCCGGTTACCGGAGGTTCCGCAGTTACTCGCCGTAGGAGGAGCCACTGACGAGCGGAGGAGCTAGACGTCGTCTTCCTCTACCTTACGGAGCATCACGCAAGGAGGAGAAGGCTCGAGCCAGCGCCAATATCGTCCACACCACGCTGAGCGCCCAGATGGCCTCTGTCGCGCGCTCTACTTCGTGACAACATCGCCGAGCCCCTCTAACCTAGCCACCTTGCCGATGGCACGCTGGTGAGATCCTTCCCCTCCCAGCACCCTTCTACTTCTCGCTCGCTTCCTGTACCACGCCGAGACTCGTCGCCGTTCGTCCCGCGCCACTCGCTGCAGTGGCCATCCGTCTCGCGCACGACGCGCACAGCATAGCCGCAGCAGCAGCGACGCGTAGCTCTCTGTTGCGCGCTTGTTTCCCTCCTTCACGGTCCTCTTCACGCGAGAATCTTCAGCCTCCGTTGATCTCGGTTGTTCCCTCTCTTATACTCAACAAACTTCACTCAAATCCATCGAGTATACAGCTCGGTATCATCCTCGAAAAACCGGGGGATCTCGCTGTCCGGCGTGCTGTATCTTCAGTCAGACGGACTGTTATTTCTGTCCCCTGTTCCCGTCAAGCCCCTCTGCTCCACAGATCTCCTCCGGCGCCACCCAGCACACGCAGGAGTAGAGGAAACTTCCAGATACATATAGGATCAAACTACACTCCATTTTATTCATCAAATCGATCAAAATCATCTCGCGAAGTCCTCCGGAAATCGCTGTCAACTGCTTCTCCGATCTGCAGTTCTGAACCTGACGGAACCCCCTCTGTTCCCATCAATATCGTATCCTCCTCAGTCAATCCCCGGTGCATTTCTTCATGTACATCCGTCCTTCGATGTACTCTCTCTCTGCAGAAACAAACGCGACGCAAATCGGAGCCCTGTAGTGTTCGGAATCATGCAACGAAAGTCGACCAAGCTAACCAATTCGCGCTGATCAATTCTGTCACGATTCAGTTCATCGGATCGTGATCGTGTTAGTTTTATGAAAAGCCCCTTGTCTCTCTTTCTCCCTCAGCCCGCAATCCTTCTGTGACCACCCCAATTGGGCCGGCCCTTTTCATATCCACTGCTGATGTGCGGCGGATAGCGACACCAAGTCCCAGTCAGCACCCAGGGCCACGTGCTAGTGGCTGTGGCTAAATTCCTTAGAGTATAAAAAGCTTGGTTTTCTTTTTATTTTTTCAGAAAATGATAAAATGAATATTAATGCATATATGAATATCTCTAAATTGGTAAATGCAAACATATCATATAATATATGATTTTGAACCAGATAAACGTGAGGAATTTAAATATGCCATCCAAAATAATTTTTGAGCAATTTAAATTTTCGAAATTATTAAAATGTCAATAAATACTTTTTTCTAAATAAATCTATAACTTTAATTTCATAATTCTAAATTTGACAAATAATATGTCTAAATCGATCAGCGCGATGAGCGCGTTCTAATTATGCATTCCATGATATGAATTGAAGCATGCATCATATAAATATTAAAAGGACAGCAAGGTTTATGGTAGCAAAATATGACTAAACAACTAATGAAAGTGCTTATTTTTTGTTTCCACACCTCACCCTTGTCATGCTATGTTATACCATGCAATTGTGCATCATTCCATCATGACATATCTTGTTTGCTTGTTACATATGATTTATATGATTGTGCAGTTTATTTATTTTGGGCCTTCGTGTGTTTGGTTTTTATCCGGATAGACACTAAGCAAGGAGAATACCAGGAGCCTCAGAAGTATTACTCGGGTCCTTCTTATTCCGCAACAGAACTGCCAGACAAGAAATTCCCCATTCTTGCATACATATTAGTACCTATGCTTCTATCTTACTCTTACAACATTGAGTCGCGATTGCATTAAATTGAAATCCCAAGTACTGCATAATCTTTATTTTTAAACCCCATTGAAACTTGTACCTCCATCCTATGAGCCATTGCTACAGTAGTTGTTTGAGCCATGCGAGTTATAGAATTGCATGTGTAGGGTTTGTGCGAGTCTTTGGATAATCAGGTACCTAAACAACTTAAACTGTGTAGTAATGCGACAACTAAAGAAAGAGGCACCGGTGGACAATAGCTATTAGTATTTGGTTCTTCCACGCTCACTTGTGTCCCGTAGGACCCCGAGTACTTGATACCTGTTCCTTGACTATCGCACTATCCGCATGTGGGATCATGAATTCTCTTAGCCAGAGCTTGATTCATTTCTTACTTCTTGGGACCACAAACTAGTTTGTGATTTATTATTATCTTATACTTATGCTATGCTTTACTGCTTTATTTACGATTGTGCGTGGAGCACCTGTACTGTTTGGGAATTGCGGAGTGTTTTTGCGGTATCGACAAGCCCAGTCACACTTCCGGGTTCCCAATTGTTTACAGCCATTGGTGCAAACCTTGGGTCCGTCTCGGAGCCGTCCAACTTTGCGGGTAGCTTAATGGGGTGGCCCCCTAAAATATTTTATAAATCTTGTGATTGCTTTGTCGTGAAAGCCTCATTGGGTTTTTATTTGTTTTTTCCGAGGTTGATCGTGCGTGTGTAGCTATTTATGCACCCCTGCGGGATAAATCTTTCCGAAAGCCATGTCCGCGGTTATGGATGACTTGGAGCGCAGTTTCTTGATCATAGACAAGCATAAGTAAAGTACCGCCTTTAATTTAACTAAGACATGACTAGTAATTAATGTAACACTCATGGAATGGTTAATAAAATTACCAACGGATGGGATGTTCTTCCGCATCCTCGTCGGTAAGCGAGAAGGATGACGAGCGAGGTTAAATTATGTTGCTTATATAACTGTTGATATTGACTAACGAACGTCCGTCCGTCTCTGGTAGGGCGGAAGCATAGCATGTCTCTATAGCACTTTGTAGATATTATTTTTTGCTGCAATTGCGTCACCCCCAGGTTGTTCTCATTAGATGCATTAAGACTTGCTGAGTACCACTAGGGTCTCACATGATAAATATTTGGTTTAGATGGACATATATACTCTTAGGAAGGTTACTGGGTTGAGGAGACGGATGATGGTGGCAACGACTATCCGGTGTAGAGATTTCGGGGATGGAGATCCATGAGATCTGTGGGCGAGATGTGCTTATTTTCAGGGCATCTTATACCGATTTGCTTCTTATCCGTACTCGGGTCATGTTTTCCGCTTCCGCTTGATACTCTGTTGCGTGATATTTGAGGATGTATCCTAAAATATTATATCTATTTAGGATATTTGGATCTTGCCGTATGTATTTGAATATTTCTGTTTCTATTGTTTCTAGATGGTGTGACTCTGATGTCTATTGTAAGTTGTAGACATACATACTCATTTGTGTATATCGTGGTCGTGTTACCTATCGATTACACCGCTCTCTCTTGTCCTGATGTTCTTAAAAGTGGATAAGGTGGTAGGCTGGTACTGTGCCCTGCTCCGCTTCGATGGGCCTACACGTGGGTGGCCTTGGGCCTCCACGGTAGAATCACTTATCCACTTTTGGTTCATCCAGACTCGTGCTTAGAGCGTAATGTCCGAGGTATTACACCTTTGCACTAGATTGCATAGGAAATCTAACATCGATCCACACCCAAACCTCTTTCTTAGAATCCTTTTTTCCTTCGATGGAATCAAACAAACTTTCTTGCATATATATGGGTTCCTATAGGATTAAAGTGTGCATGACATTGTAATCCTATGTTTTTCCTATTCCTATGCTTTTCCTATCCTACGAATCGAACAAGCCCCTAGGATCTAGAAGATTCTATTGATAGCCTTTAGCATAATGAATGCTATGCACAAACCTTAAAACACACTTCTCCATCATACTAGAATCTTCTCCCTCGTTTCTCTTGACCATGTTACCAAAAATTTCAAGTGTTAGGTAGCTAATAATCTTTGACTTCTACATGATGATACAAAGTATAAGAAGAAAATCCAGCCTCTCCCCTTGCCTATTCCCCCGCCCCCTCTAGGGCGTCTTCCCCTTCTCTTCTCGGCATCTTCCCCTTTTGCACCACTCGCCGCCGCTGCCGCCATATGCCGCTTTCGTCCTCGTCTCGCTCAGGCAGTTGCCACCGTTGATTCCCCCTCTCTTCCAAAACCCCAATCAATGAAATAAAGATGCTGCCTTGTGATGGCGTCAACGAGCAAGAACAGTGAGCATGATTCTGAGATTTTTCACGACATGTTTACCGAAGGCCCCTTTGATGAACTCATAACCCGATGCGACGTCATCACCGCTGCCAGTCTAATCGGTTCGTCCAAACTTTTTCTTGAATCTGCGAAAACTAGTGCAACTCTGGATGCTTCAATGCCATTTGGCCTCCCATGTGTTCTTCATTCCCCCTAATGAAGGGACCACTAGATTTCTTGCATTACATCAAAATTGATAGCCTCCCGTGCAAGCTATTGCCACTGGACAGGTTCTCCTCCGATGCTATGGTACCAGGCTATACTTCTGGGCAGTGGGTAGGTGCCAATAGAGATTGGATTGCCACAGCTGGCTTCAGAGGCAAGTTGGAGCTTTGCAACATGTACACTCATCGCAAGATTCCTCTCCCAGCATTGTCGTTCCAACCAACCGACTAGCCAACCACGTTCTTGTTGGATAATGATCTTCCAGCTGTAATGCAGAAGATTGCTATTTGCCAAGTTCCCATAGCTGCTGGGAGATATAAAGATTTCTCGCTTGTTGCAGTCTTCAATGTCAGAATTGCCATCCTTCAGGGTGGCGATGATGGATGGACAGTTCTTCCACTTCCTCTTAACCATACCCTGAGCCCTTACGGTTACAATGATGGAATTACCTACGACGGACTGGTGTTTTCCACAACTCTGTATGGCAACGTTCATGTTTGGGATCATCTGCATCCTAGTAATTATTCCTTCATATGTGGTGTACTGGCTTAATTACTCATGTGCCCAAGCTATTATACTGAATTGACATAGGGAGTGTTTCGTTTAAATAAAAATACGAGTAGTTATTTTAGACTCTATGAACTGTACGAATCATAGTTTTCATGTAGGATGTTTTCTAATAGCAGTCGTTTGATTCATCGGATTGAATTATGCACAGTAGATTTTTTCGGATGTATTTTAATTCATTCGATAGGAATTTAAGATATACTTGACGCTCCTGGAAAGAATCTGTTCAATGGTTTTTCCGTGCAATATAATCCAACACACCGCAATCCTGCAGAAGTATAAATGGACATGCAAATGTAAAATCATGTGTCTTTCCTATCCTATGTTTTCTGCATTTGCACGGGTTTTCGGCAAGTTCCCCTACAAATGAACCGGTCAATTATCTTTGCCTTTTTTAGACAAAACGAGCCAAAAATTGCCCATCTTGTTCCAAAAAGAAGATGAGTCCGTTCTCTAGGAAATTTCTCTATTATATAATGCTTTGTTTCCTTTGTATGATTCTAGGCCGTAGTTATTTTTCCTATGTTCGAGCTAATTTGCATGTAGTTCAATTGGAAGGAAATTTTTCAACAGGATTCACTATATCATGGTGCCGGAATTATGAGTTAACGCATTCTGGTACCTTTTTCAAGGTCCTGCGCTGGTCTTGGCGTAACCAGCTGTCGTGGATGAGTTGGTGGATTCATTTCTTAATGCTACTAGAGACGAGCATGACTAATTTTTTGGTTTTTGGTGGTTAGCAAGATCTGCAGATGGTTCTAGACTTCTTCATATATATATGCTTGGCGCTTCTTATGATCCCAGCTGTCTTACTTGTCATTGCCGCCATCGTACTGGTGCTGCTCATCCTCGTGTTGTACACTGCGGTCGCACTATCTCCACTTATACTTCCGTGTTTGGCTGCTTGGTTGATCAAGCTAATCCATGAGAAAGGATGGTTGACCTTGGATCATATTCTCTTTTCCTTGGAGTGAACTATCCGATTATCATGCGCGTAGACGGTGTAGATCTTACCTCAAGTTATCTGACGAGAAGCAACTATGTCTACATCTTACCAACTACAGCATGGCTTTTCAAAGAGGCGCAGCCTAAATTATGCCGCTTCAGTCTTAGTAATAAAGACTGCGGTGTTACTTCTGAAATCAATGTCCTTGAGGGAATTAGTAACCCTCGCTTCTGGACAGGAACGTTGAAGCATCCGCTTTGGTTCATACCAACCTTCGTGAACTCCGTCGATTGGAACCGGCCTCATGTTTAACTAAGAAACAAGACATGTTGCCACAGTATGTACTGATGCAATCCATATGTAATAGTTGGTACTACAATTAGAGAAATAGTTCTTGACCATGTTGAACTGTTTATTTTGTTTGGTTGTCTGAAGTCATCGGCTTTCAACTTGTTGGTTTCCTCTCTTTTAAAACATGTCCTTGTATCGGTACTATGTTTATTTACTCGTATGAACTTGACTATATTTTTTGGGACCTTTAGCATAATGCACTTTAGTCTACCGATTCTAGAGTTCTTTTAGAAATTATAGAAATTTTAGCATCAATACGGACCACGTGCCATTTACTTGAACAATCACCTCAATGCTTGTTTAAGTGTCGTACTCTATGAAAACAACCTTGGCTTCAACGATTATAACCTCATGCACTAGTATTTGGTTAAGCTGATATGACGAGACCATATTTTTTTGAGATTTATCTTATCTTATCTTACCACTATATAGTGTACGATTAACTTTCAACATTAACCAATACTAGCAAATTCCAACATTGCTAACCCTTGAATCTTCTTTTCCATTCTAGCATCTACTCACTCCGTTCTATAATATAAGATGTTTTAACTTCTGCGAAACTAATTTATCTAGACGACTTTTAGTGTGTGGTTCACTCTGAACCTACACACTACTTTTAGTGTGTCGTAAAAGATATCTAGATACATTTGTTTCAAAAAATCTAAACCATCTTATATTTTGAAACGGAGGAAGTAGGAGATTCTATTGATACTAGACTTTAGCACAATGAACGCTATGCACAAGTACAAGAACCAAATATACACCCGATACTTTATGGAAGCGACTCGAAAATATAATTATTTTCTCAGCTTTACCTATTACTACTTTATGGAGTAGTACAATTTTATATTGTGATGATATGGCATTCTACTAGACAGTATTGGCATGCTAGACTAGCTAGCTAATTACTACTAGTAAAGTTTCCTCGATGCTACTACAGTAGTACTAGACAGCATTGGCGTGCTACACTAGCTAGCTAATAATTAAAGTCTCCTCGATGCAGCTGCGCCCTGCAGCAGAAGACCGACGAAGGAACACGCAAAAAACTCCCCGTTCAAAGAGCCATACCGTCTTCCCCATCTCCGGTAGTATTTGGTATTGTATCCAATGCGCACTTCACTCATTTTCCTCGCCATCTCGCCCGCAGCATCGGTCCTTCCATGCCGCCACCCCTCTCCTCCAAAACCTCCCAACAGTCATAGATTGATCTGCCTCGCCCCCAAACCATTGGGAAGCGATGGCGGATTCGGGGCCCAACCGGCGGTACGACGGATGGACGAACATCAGCACCGACGTGTTCGATGAGATCGCTATGCGTATGGACACTACCAGCGCGGTCCGGCTGGCCGCATGCTCTAAGGAGTTGAACCTCCGAGTCACCACCGGAAAAGGTAGCAGATGCCCCAACAGCGGTTGCTGGACATTGGTCGCCTACCATCAGGTCCACAACCACAAGATTGCGTGCGTGCACAGCCCTTGCGACTGCATGGAGGATGGCTGCATTTTCGCCGCCTTGCCGGCAGCGCTCCTAGCCCACCTCCGTGAAGCTCACTCGATGAGGGTGCGAAGTTTCCGCTACGGCAAAACACGCAGGTACTCCTCTAAGCCTCTGCCAGCAACAAGTCTACGGACAGTACATATCATCAGATTCGGGGACGATGGTACTATTTCACGGTGCAATTTGACATGCGCCAAACGCTATATGTCGTATCCGTCATATGCATCAGGTCGGCGGTGTGCTTGTCGCCACGGTACATGGCGAAGTTTTGGTCGTCGTCTGTGATTGAGGGGAGAAGGATAAAAAATTCCGGGCTATGCGTGCCGGAGAGCACCACGTCGCCCGACGGCATCCTGTTCGACGAGCTGTAGTGGCTCCTGCTGGTGTCGATGTCACACCTGGTCGCTCGTCAACTGTCAGTGTTCACCCTGGAATACTGTCTTCGGATTAACATGATTCATGAGTGAGATAAACATATCTTAATGTTTATTGGAGTATTTAAACTGCTAGAAAGACTTACTACCTGTTCTTAGTAGTTGTTCTTAGGAGTATTTTTATGGAGTTCAAATACTACTAATATATTTTGTAGTAATACCTACTATATGTACTGGTACTTATTATTTTGGGAGACGTGGTTCCTAGCTTAAGATAGTTCTGAGTATTTTCTATGGAGTTCTTCCTCTGCTAATCTATTTTGCAATAATAACTATGTACTAGTGCTTGTTCAGATCGACCAATGAAGTGTAGAATATGGTCTCGCTTTACTTTTGAATCAGGCCTAGCTACATCTATTGAATTTCAATGTGTGCATTGCTGAATCTATCAATTATTTTCTGTGTACTGCTAATTCGGTCAGTTTGAAAAGCTGCTGAATCTATCAAGTGCTGCTGAATATGAACTAGGAATCTGTCAAGTGCTGCTGAATATGAACTGGCAATTTGTCGATATTTTTTTAGTCTTATTCTATACCACTGAATCTTTTAAATGCTACTGAATTTATCAAATGTTCTGTTATTACTATTAGTACATACAATACAATATTTTGTAGAACTAACTGTGATGTACTTGTACTTGTTTAGATCAAGTGCATCAGATTGTCTTGCTTTTCTTTTAAAACTTGGCATTTTATAGAACTAATACTGATGTACTGCTACTTGTTTAGACCAAGTGCAGTAGATGGTCTTGCTTTTCTTTTGGAACTTGGCATTTTATAGAACTAATACTGATGTACTGCTACTTGTTTAGATCAAGTGAAGTAGATGGTCTTGCTTTTCTTTTGTAACTTGGCCTTATCATAAACTCATAATCTTGACGAGGCTTTGGGCATTTTGAGAAGCCTATGGAGGTCACACACAGGCATTGATGTGAGAAGGAGTCATGCATAGAAAAGCAGACTTGATAGCCAGTTTTTCTTGCTCCAATGATCGAGTATACGGAGACAAGGACAAACTGAATCAGTCACTTTAAAATGCTGCTGAATATATCCAAGCGACGTTGAATGTGAACTGTGAATCTATCGATATTTTTCTTTCTTATTATGTACTGCTGCATCTTTCAAATTCTACTGAACCTATCAAAATTTTTGTTCGGTACTTGTTCAGATCGACCGGTCAAGTGCAGAATATGGCCTCGCTTTCCTTTTAAATCAGTCCTTGCTACATCTATTAAATTTCAATGTCTGCATTGCTGAATCTGTCAATTCTTTTGGTCACTATCTGTGTACTGCGACAACCGGTCACTTTGAAATGTTGTGCTGACTCTGTCAAGTGTGACTGGATATGAATCAGGAATCTATCTGATATTTTTACGGTCTTATTCTATACTGTTGAATCTTCCAAATGCTATTGAATCTGTCAAATGTTCTATCGTTACTATTAGTATAATATTTTGTAGAATGAACTATGATGTACTGGTACTTGGTTAGATGAAGTGCATCAGATTGTCTTGCTTTTCTTTTGAAACTTAACATTGTTACAATTATATGGATGAGTCTTGGGCATTTTGGGTTGCTATGGACGGTCACACACGCATTGACGTAAGGATGAGGTACTCACACAGAAGCAGACTTGATCGTCAGTTTTGCTTGCTCCAATGATTAAGTCTATTCGGAGAACAGGCCAAACTGATCGTGGGCCAAGGTTTTTTTAGCTGGAACAAGAGCTGATTCTCTCTATACTACTAGTGAATTTCAAGCATGAAAGCTACTAAATCTCTCAAATATTCTGTCATTGCTATTACTAAAGCATTTGTGCAACTAATACTGATGTACTGGTATTGTATTTCATTGTCTGTATTGCTGTAGTGGTCACTTTTGAAATGCTGCTGAATTGGTCAAGTGCTCCGGAATATTAACTTCGAATCTGTTCATAATTTTTCTACCTTATTCTGTACTGCTGAATTTTGACATGAATATCTGTCAAAAAGAATTATCGCTTTTCCCCTGCCCCCGCTGAGGTCTTTGTTTCGAATCCGGCAGAGCACATCACAATGCAATTTTTATTAACCAGGAGAAGAAATCGAGTTCTCCTCCAATCCAAATTAATGTTCTCACATTTGTCTAGATTCGGACGTATCTAGCACTAAAACATGACTAGATATGTCAGAATCTAGCCAAATCCGAGAAAATTAATTTGGATCAAGGGAGTAGCTCATTCGGCCCCTCTTTAGCCTAGAACATTTTAATTCAGTCTTTTCAGGGTCAGGGGCTTCTGACCACAACCTAGAAAAATGTTAGAAAGGAGCCCATGGAGTATAGCCGAGAACATATTAGTTCGGCCTTTTAGGGGTCAGCGGACTAGTGAGCACAACCCAATGAAATTTGAGAATGAAGCCCATGGAGCATAGCCTATGGAATATAACCCGCGTAGAGCAATAGCCAAACTCTTTTTAATTCGGCCTTTTGGGCATTGCCCCCACCTCTCATAATAAAAAAACTCTGCCTACCCATGTTTTTAAGAAAATACCCCATTATGTGGCATTTTATAAATTAAGATACCAGGAGCACTGCCCTTTTATATTTTAAAAGAGATAAACATAGACACACATAATATTTTAAGAAGACTAATACAAAAGTTATAGTACTAATAAAAGTTTAATGATATTTTTTCTATAAATATCTTTGTTGTAGTGGAAACACACCCAGTTTACGTTTATTCGATTTGAAGGTCTTTTGTTCGATCGCCTTTGTATGTGTGTGTATCTTGGGTTTACATCACGGACCCACCAGCATGCAGTGTCCCCGGAGTTTGTTTTGAGGGTGAGTTCGAAAAAAAAGTTTAAATACTTGTGTAGAGAGACTCGCATCGGGGACCCACCAGATAGAACATACAAGGCTGCATCAGGGACCCACAAGCCAGAACATACCAGAGAGGCTGACATAAGGGCCCAAACAGTAAGACCATACATGGCTGCCACGGTGAAAATAGTGGACGCGGCCGGAAAAAAGTTCATCATACACATGTTGCACTTACAGAGAAGCTGACATGTAGGACCTAGCAGGCCCAAGCATAGCCCATGAAATTAGCGTATCAGCCCCAAGCATAGCCTAATACCTTCTAATTTGGCCTTTTTGTGGTCTTGTGACCATCGACCGTAGCCCATTCAATTTAGGAGTGAGCCCATGGAATATAAGCCATGATGAATAGGGCATCCTCCCCGAATTAGCCCAGAATCTTTTTAATTCGGTCTTTATGAGAATTTTTTGCACTCTGAGGCTAACATCTGGGACCCGAAAAAACAGTCCAATATACATACATTTCTTTCAAATAGAGGCTGTCAGCTGGGACCCAGCATAGACATGTTTCCTGCACAGAGGCGGTTGACATCTGGGACCCAGCAAGTTGCCAAGGTCAAAACAATGGACATGGCCAAAAAAAGTCTATCATACGCACGTTTCATTTACAGAAAGGCTGATATATGGGACCCAACAACGTGACCTTATACAGAGGCTGCATCGAGCAACATTGCCAGTTCGAAATAGGGAGGCGCGAGTGAGAAAAAGTTCAGCATGCACACATTTCTTGTAACGAGAGGCTGAAATGGGGGACCCAGCAGCGTGAGCAAATGATAGATCGTCGAGCAACGCTATCTAGTTCAGAACAGGGTAACGCTAGAGAAAAAAAATCCATCATACCCACGATTCTTCTAATGTGAGGCTGACATAAGGGACCCACCAGCCTGAATAAACGGCTGATGCAGCACGCAACGCTATCAAGTTTAGAACAGGAAGGCGCGACATAGACATTTCTTCTACTGAGAGGATGACACGTGGGGCCCAACAACGTGACTAAATGGTAGATGCATCGAACAACACTATCAAGTTCGGAATAGGATAGCGCGAGCGAAGGAAAAAAATCCATCATACACACGTTTCTTCTAATAAGAGGATGATATGTGGGGCTCGGGAGGTTGGTTGAATGGTAGATGCGTCGAGAAGTGCTATCAACTTCGGAATAGGGTAGCACGAGCAAAGGAAATAATTCCATCATACACACATTTCTTCTAATGAGAGGATGACATGTGGGTCCTAGGAGGTTGATTAAATAGTAGATGCATCGAGCAGCGCTATCAACTTCAAAATAGGGTAGCACGAGCGAAGGAAAAAAAATTCCATCATACACATGATCCTTCTAATGAGAGGCTGACATGTGGGACCTAGCATCCTGACTAAACAGCAGACGCATCAAGCAACGTTATCAAGTTCAAATCAGGGAGGCACGACAGAAAAGTATGGTCCACTAGAGATACTGGTGTCTAGGACCCACACGCCTCAAAAGACTTCGGCGAGTCAACATCGCGCGAGGAAACGAAAATCTTACTTTTGCCACATGCTGGCCGAGCTTCCTCCATCTTTTTAGCAGATCCATCACAGTAGAGGCCCGCGAAACCGGGAATTTTTTTTCCATCGGCCATGGCTGAGCCGAGAATATCGTCGCGGAAGATGTGTCTTCTACGACGACCGTCGGGCCAAGTCGTTGCGGAAGGAAACTTTTCTTGTAGCGGTGGTGGGTGCTCGGGAGAATAGGGTGATGCCTTTGTGGTGTTGGTGGTCTTAGTACCGCCCACCCCTCCAACAAGACGTACTCCCTAGTTGGGAGGAACTCGGTAAAACATCGTCGTCCACGCGTGCCTCGTTTATCTCTATACCCGAGATATTTACTTATGCACTTTACATTGTGATACCATTGCGCTTGAAGTAATTATCTTACTATCATATTTTTGCTTGTCTTGCTTAGCATAAGTTGTTGGTGCACATAGGTGAACCTTAGTATATCTAGGCTTTGTGCTTAACAAAAGAAAATGCTAGTTTTTTGCGCCATTGTTAAGCCCAACTCGTAGAAGTTTTTAACCGCCTATTCACCCTCCCTCTAGGCGGCATATGTGATCTTTCAATACCCATATCTACTCAAATCACTGGTAAAAAGGTTAGGAAATAAAGTTATCCACCGCATGTCGAAGTACTAATTGTACTACCCACATTGATGTGTATAATTTCCAACAAGTCACTTTCCCTCTCTATTATGCCGGAGAAGGGAGTTTTAGTCATCTTACCCATAAGGCATGGTTCACACATGTCAAATGATTCGAAATCAAGTGACCCCAAAAGCCCATCGCTATGGAGCCTTTTCATACGCTTTACACCAATATAACCTAAATGGTAGTGCCACAAGTATTATCATTGTTCACTTTGAATCTTTTGCTATTAACATTATGAACATGTGTACCACTACTATCGAGATTCAATAAAAATAAATCATTCAGATCTAGTGCATGACCATAAAAGATATTTAATCATTCATATGAATAATCATCTCATAATAAACAGGATCCAGACATAATGTTCATGCTCAATGCATGCACTAAATAACAATTATTGAGGTTTATAAATAATTCCGAAGGTATATGTGGAGGCATCGTGCTGATGGCAATCACATCAACTTTTGATCCATTCCCCACACGCATTGTCACCTCATCCCATGCTAGGTGCTGTTTATTCCGAAGCTCCTGTTTTGAGTTACAAATGTTAGCAACTAAAAAAATACCCAAGAGGTACTACGAGCACTAGTAAGGTACACATCAATAACATGTATATCACATATACCTTTCTTGATGTTGATAGCCTTCTTATCTACTAAGTAGTTTGGGCAGTTGCGCTTCCAGTGACCATCTCCCTTGAAGTAGAAGCACATAGTGTCCGGCTTAGGTCCATCTTTGGGCTTCTTCACAGGAGTAGCAACGGCCTTTCCACCCTTCTTTAAGCTACCCTTCTTTCCCTTGACCTTCTTGAAATTTGTGGTATTATTAACCATCAATACTTGATGATCCCTCTTGATGTCTACCTCCATAGTTTTCAGCATTGCAGAGAGTTTAGTGAGTGACTTGTTCACCCTAGTCATATTGTAGTTTAGCACAAACCCTTTGTAGCTTGGTGGCAGGAACTGCAAGATCCTACCTGTCTAGAGCTCAGCTGGAATCTTGTAGTACAATGCCTCAATATGTTGAACATAACCCAACATCTTAATGACATGGTCGCTCACAGGCCATTCTACTCCATCTTAGTAGAAAAAACTTATCGAGGATCTCATATCTCTCAGCATAGGTTCGGACCTCAAACATGGTTTTGAGTTCCTAAACCATCTCATATGCGTCCATGAGTTCAAAACGCTTCTGGAGTTCGTTTTCTAGTGATTAAAGGATCACACACCTTACAAGAGTGCAGTCATCATAGCGTGTGTCATACACATTGTGCTCACCCTGAGATGCAACATCAGCATGAGCGTCACCTAGCGGCTTATATAGCACATATGACTTCTTCATGCCAGCGAGGATAATCCTCATATTACAGTGCCAATGGGTGAAGTTTGACCCATTATCTTTCAATTTTTCTTCCTATAGGAACGTGTTGAAGTTGAATGAAGCTAGGGCATTAGACATCTACAACAAATAGTTGCAAGTACTTAGTTTAGTGTTTGTGATAATTAGTTCGAGTTAATCAAATTACTAAATGAACTCCCACTAAACTCAACATTCCCCAAGTTGCTTAGTGACACATGATCCAATTCACTAACCTAAGTCCAATCATCACGTGAGTTGGCATAGTTTAAATGGTGAACATCAATGTGTTGATCATATCATTCATATGACTCATGTTTAATCTTTCGGTTTGATGTGTTCCTAGGCCATGTATGTATATGCCAGGCTCATCAAGCTAACCATAGTTTTCCGCGTGTGCAACATGGCTTACACCCGTTGTATGTGTACGTAGAACTTATCACACCCGATCATCACGTGGTAATTCAAAACAACAAACTTTTGCAATAGTGCTTACTATGGGAGAACACATTTATATTTATATTTTAGTGTGGGGAATCATCTTATAATGCTACCGTCGCGATTTAATAAAAGCAAAATAAAATACATAAAAGGTTAAACATCACAAGCAAATATAATGTGACATGATATGGATGTTTCTTCTTGTTCCTTTGATCTCCATATCCAAAGTACGAAGTAGCATCCCAATTGTCTAACATTGTAATGCTACATGGTTTCAATCAATATAAGGCTGCCTCTAAGTAATAATTGTTGCATCATCATAATATCATGCTCATGTCACCATGCCACATTGCATTTGAGCATCATATTAAAACCTTTTCCATTTAGTTCTTATCCTCATATTGTATTTTCCTTATTAATTGTATTTGCTTCTTGATATCTTGTATTTGCTTCTTGATATAATGCTTGATGCCCAAGTAGAGTTGGGGGCATATCTATTACAATTCCACCACCCTTTTCCACCTTCCTTGTTTCCTTCCATCATCTCCACCATCTTAATTATATGTGAGCCCGTGTTCTTCTTTTGGTATTTAAATCTAGCTCATAAATAATTGAGAATGGTTCCTTCTACTCTCTACATGCTCCCATACAATGGCTATACTTGTCTTCACAATATTGTGTATGGTAGCATGCATACCCACCTTTGTTTACCATGTGAAGTGGAGAGATCATCTCACATGTGGATTGTTGAATTAGGATCATGTTTGAATTATGTGAGGCTAGACGATAATAATAGTGGTGCCTATGTAGGGTTTCTGTAGCAGATAACAAAAAATTTACTACGCGGAACACCCTGAATGCCCACGGATCTATCTAGAAGTAATGCAGTAACAGAGGAAGATAGTGGTAACGTACCCTTGAAGACCGAGAGAGCGCTACGCTCATGCAGGAGCGTGGATGATGTTGTCGTACCCGTCCGACCTCAAAGGTCGCAAAGCTCCTCGTACGTCACCCCTTGTCTAGGTCCTTGCATGATAACCCGGTTGCTGCAAGCGCATCTCCCCCGAGTTATCACACGCATATGGTGCGATGCGACGACTCCCGAACTCCTTGATCCCTGCTAGGTTGCGGAAGTAGACCTCCTAGCGAAATCCCTGCAGCACAACAACGTGTCACAAATGCGTTGAATCTGCGCATACAGTCCTTTCTTGGGACCATGCCACGGCGAAGGCAACTAGAGAGAGAGAGGAGGGATATTCTAGCCTCAGAGAATATCTTATTCGGTTGTTTTAATCCTCCCATGGGCACCCCTTTATATAGAGAAAGGGAGGTGTGCCCTCCCCTTTAGGTGCCCCATGTGGGACTAAGTAATAAAGGAAAAACCAGGAAAACAGGCAAAATGCTGGGTGGGCCAATAGGGGTAGCCGAATGTGAAGGGTTTCGCAGCATAGTAAATCAAAATTTTCTACGGAAGCGAATAGAGGGAAAGCCAAGATCTAATCTAGGAGATGCAAACAACGAGAGAGATTGGATTAGATCTTCATACCCTTGAAGATTCAAGACAGTGAACGTTCGTCAGAACGTGGGTGATGTAGTCGTACTTGCTTCTCCTCCTCGCGATCCGATCCGATCTAGCACCACAAGTGGCGGTGCCTCCGTGAGATGCACACGTGCAGCACCTCGACGTCTCCTCCTTCCTCGGACCAGCGAGTATGGTGGAGAGATGGATTGGATCTACAGCACGACGGCGTGGTGTATATGGTGGAGAATTTCTGCCGCAGGGCTTCGCCTACAAACAGTCGGGAGGGAGAGTGGAAGGGCAGCAGGGCAACTAGGGTTGGAGGAAGGTGTGTGTAGGGGGAAGGAGGCGCACCAGCCCTCTATTTATAGAGGGGGGGCGGCCAGCCCTAGCCTCTCCTCCAAGCCTATCTCTAGTTTAAACAATTTAAACTCTCCCTTATCTAGAAATCTTATCTTATCTTATCTCTAGTTTAAACGATTTAAACTCTCTAGGATCGGCTGGGCCCTATGGGGCCTTGTGCCCCTGGCCCAATGCGGCCAGGACACTCCCTCATAGGCCCATGCCCCCTCCCGGAAGGTGGGACCACGTTGGCCCCCTTCCGGAAGGTTCTAGAAGCTTCCGGTACAATACCGATTAACCCGGAACAATTCCGAACTCCAAAAACTGCACTGCCTTATATGAATCTTATTCTCCGGACCACTCCGGAACCTCTCGTGATATCCCGGATCCCATCCGAGACTCCGAACAAAAACTCATAAACCAATTTATCCAATCTATCCTAGCGTCGAGACACGTTAAGTGTGTGACCTCGGTTCGAGAATATGGACATGATCTTCTATCAATAATCAACAGCGGGTGCAGGCACCCATATTGACTCCCACACATTCATCGATGATCATATCGGATGAACCATGATGCCAGATTCAATCGATCCCATATATATATTCCCTTCTCGCGATATTTTACTTGCCCGAGATTCGATCGTCGGTATCGTCATACCTAGTTCAATCTCGTTCACAGCAAGTACTTTACTCGTTCCGTAATCCGATATCACTTTGCGATTAACTCCTTAACCATATGCTTGCAAGCGGTGTTGATATCGATTACCGAGTGGGCCCGAAGTATATCTCTCCGACTTGGGAGGGACAAATCCCATCTCGATACATACAACCCAACAAATACTTTCCGATCACCTGAGAGACACCTTTATGATCACCCTCTCATAGGATGACGTTTGATGACCTCAAAGCTTTCTTCCGATACCAGGGAGTTGTATTATCTCATGGTCTAAGGAATACAATATTTGACATAAGAAAAGCTTCGCAAAGACGAACACGATGACACGATCTAATTGCTTCGCTTAGTTTGGGTCATCCACCATATCATTCTCCAATGATATGATCTCATTATCAATTGACAACTCATGTCTATGGTTAGGAAACCTTAACCATCATTGATCAATGAGCTAGTCCATAGAGGCGCATTAGGGACACGGTGTTGTTCACAAACCACACAAGTATTAATGTTTCCGCTAATACAATTCTAGCATGGAATATAAACTTTATCATGAACAAGAATTATAATAATAACATCTTTATTATTGCCTCTAGGGCATAATTCCAGTCTCCCACTTGCACTAGAGTCAATAATCTAGTTCACATTTGGCAACAATCTCACACGCATGGCAATCGAGGTCTTGATCATGTTTTACATGGAAGAGGTTTAGTCAATGGATCTGCGACATTCAGATCTGGATGTACGGTGCTGATCTTCAGATCTCCATCTGCTATAGAATCTCGGATTATATGAAACTTGCGGTTGATATGCTTGGTCTTTGGATGATATCTTGGTTCCTTAGCGAGTGCTATGGCGCGGTGTTGTCACAATATCTCGATGGGTCCAACGCACTTGGAACCACGCCAAGCTCGATGAAGTTTTGATCCAAACTCCTTCACTTGACGCTGCGGCAACCATGTATTCCGCTTCTCTGTAGATCCCGCGATCACGCTTTGCTTGCAGCTTCTCCAGACTCACAGCTCCTCCATTCAAAATATACACGTATCTGTCTCGAGATTTAGAATCATCCTTGTCGATGTCGAAACTAGCATCGACGTAACCTTCTGACGGCTGTTCATCACCCCATAGACTAAGAACATTTCTTTAGTCCTATTTAGGTACCTTAGGATGTTCTTCACGGCTGTCCATGTTCCATTCTGGATCACTTTGATATCTGCTCGTCAAACTAAGAGCATTGGACACATCCGGTCTAGTACACAAAGATGGCATACATGATGGAACCTATGGCCGAGGCATAAGGCACTTTGCTCATAGCTTCCCTATCATTTACCGTAGCTGGACACTAAGCCTTGCTCAATATCTTACCTGACAACATAGGCACTGAACCTTTCAATGCCTTATACATTCTGAACCTTTTCAGAACTTTGTCTAGGTATGTACTCTGGCTTAAAGCTATCAGGCGTCTTTGTCTATCTCTATAGATTTTGATGCCCAATATATAAGCAGCTTCACCTAGGTCTTTCATTGAAAAACACTTGTTCAAATAACTCTTCACATCGTTAAGCATGTTGATGTCATTTCCAATAATCAATATGTCATCCACATATAGTACCAGAAACGTCACCGAGCTCCCACTCACTTTCTTGTAGATGCAAGCTTCGTAGCAATTTGGAACAAATCCAAAGCTCTTGATCACTTGATCAAAACGAAGGTTCCAACTCCGAGATGCTTGCTTTAGTCCATAAATGGAACACTGAAGTTTGTATACTTTATCAGCATCCTTAGGATCGACAAAACCTTCGGGTTGCATCATATACAACTCTTCATCAATGTTGCCATTGAGGAACGCAGTCTTGACATCCATCTGCCATATTTCATAATCATGAAACGCAGCAATTGCTAATAAAATCCGAATGGACTTAAACATCGCCACGGAGAGAAAGTCTCATCGTAGTCAACACCTTGAACTTGTCGAGAACCTTTCGCAACAAGCCGTGCTTTATAGACGGTAACATTACCATCCGCGTCCGTTTTCTTCTTGAAGATCCATTTGCACTCAACGGCCTTTCGGTCGCTAGGAGGGTCCACCAAAGTCCATACTTGGTTTTCGCTCATGGATCCCAATTCGGATTTCATGGCTTCTAGCCATTTCTCGAGTCGGCTCATCATCGCTTCCTCATAGTTCGTAGGTTCACCGTCTTCTACTAACAAGACAGTCAAGACAGGTTGCCGTACCACTCGGGGAGGGGCACGCGACCTTGTCGACTGCGACGTTCAAGAGCAACATCGTCAAGCTTCATGATCCTTGTCATTAGCTTCCTCTATTGTTGGTGCGGTAACCTGGAACAATTTCAGGTGCTGCGCTACTCTCCAATTCAAGAGAAGGTTCAATAACCTCGTCTAGCTCTACTTTCCTCCCACTCACTTCTTTCGAGAGAAACTCCTTCTCTAGAAAGGAACCGTTCTTTGCGACAAACACTTTGCCTTCGGTTACGTGATAGAAGGTATACCCAATAGTTTCCTTAGGGTATCCTATGAAGACGCATTTCTCCGCTTTGGGTTCGAGCTTGTCGGCATCAACTTCTTGACGTAAGCCGCATCCCCAAACTTTAAGAAACGACAACTTAGGTTTAGCACCAAACCACAGTTCATACGGTGTCGTCTCAACGGATTTAGATGGAGCCCTATTTAAAGTGAATGCAGCGGTTTCTAATGCATAACCCCAAAATGATAACGGCAAATCAGTAAGAGACATCATTGATCGGACCATATCTAATAGGGTTCGATTCGGCGTTCATACACACCATTACTTTGTGGTGTTACGGTTGGCGTGATTTGTGAAACGATTCCACTTGCTTTGAGATGCGTGAGAAAATCATAACTCAAATATTCGCCCCCACGATCGGATCGTAGAAACTTAATATTTCTGTTATGATGGTTCTCCACTTCATTCTGAAATTCTTTGAACTTTTCAAACGTTTCAGATTTATGTTTCATTAAATAGATATACCCATATCTACTTAAGTCATCGGTAAAAGTGAGAAAATAGCGATATCCACCGCGCGTCGAAACACTCATTGGTCCGCATACATCGGTATGTATGATTTCCAACAAGTCCGTTGCTCGCTCCATCATCTCGGAGAACGGGGTTTTGATCATCTTGCCCATGAGGCATGGTTCATGTGTCAAATGATTCAAAATCAAGAGACTCCAAAAGTCCATCGAATGGAGTTTCTTCATGCGCTTTACACCAATATGACCTGACGCAGCTGCCACAAATAAGTAGTATTATCACTATCTACTTTGCATCTCTTAGCCTCAATGTTATGGATGTGTGTTTCATCCCTTTCGAGATTTAGAAGAAATAAACCATTCACAAGAGGTGCATGACCATAAAAGATGTTACTCATATAAATAGAACAACCATTATTCTCCGATTTAAATGAATAACCGTCTTGCAATAAACACGATCCAGAAATAATGTTCATGCTCAACGCAGGCACATAATAACATTTATTAAGGTTTAAAACTAATCCCGAAGGTAAAACTAAGGAGAGCGTCGGCGCCATCACATCAACTCTTGATCCGTTGCCAACGCATCACCTCATCCCTCGCAAGCCGCCGTCTATTCCGTAGCTCCTGTTTCGAGTTACAAATATTAGCAACTGAACCAGTATCAAATACCCAGGCACTACAACGAGGGCTAGTAAGGAAAACATCAATAACATGTATATCAAATATACCTTTGATGGTGCCAACCTTCTTGTCCGCTAAGTACTTCGGACGATTCGCTTCCAGTGACCCTTGTCCTTGCAATAGAAGCACTCAGTGTCCGGCTTAGGACCAGACCTGAGCTTCTTCTCAGCAGGGGCAACGCGCTTGCCGCCTCCTTTCTTGAAGGGCTTCCTTGCACCCTTACCTTTCTTAAAGGTGGGGGGCTTGTTGACCATCAACACATGATTATTCTTTTTGATGTTCACCTCCGCTACTTTCATCTTAGCAAAGAGCTCAGTGATCATATCAGTGGAACCAATCTGATTGTGATCAACTACAAAACTTTTGCAGCTAGGAGTGTCAATCTTGAGCTCCTCGGAATCTTGATCCAGTTGCTCAAGGCGTTGAGTGTAGCCCGACATCTTAATGGCGTGCTCACTAACGAACTCCCTTCCTCCATCTTGTAGTTAAAGAATTTCTTAGAGATCTCATATCTCTCGAGCGGGCTTGAGTCTCAAACATGTTTTTCAGCTCCTCGAGAATCTCAAAGGGGCGAACTCCTCAAAACGATTTTGAAGATCCGATTCCATAGCATACAACATGGCGATCTTAATCAAATCATAATCATCCTTGCGACTGATAAACAACTTTTCATCAGCGCGCATCTACGTATGCCACCTAAGCGCTTTCTCAAGGACATAGTCCTTTTGTCCGCCAAATGAGAATGATTCTCGAATGCGGAACCATTTGGTGAAGTTAGACCCATTGTTTCTAAGCTTTTCTATCTCAAAAAGCGTTGAAGTTGAAGTTGGACTTGGCCATGTGATCTACAGTATTTGCAAGTACAATTTAGACTATGTTCATGATAAATAGTTCAACTTAATCAAATTACTAGATGAACTCCACTAAATTCAACATCCCTCAAGTTGTTTAGTGAACACGATCCAAATTCACCACACCTAATCCGATCATCACGAGAAGAGATGTGGTTTCAATGGTGGACAACAAAGTGTCGATCATATCATTCATATGACTCATGCTTAACCTTTCGGTTCTTGTGTTAGAGGCCATGTCTAGGCTCGTCAAGCTAGACCCAAGTATTTCCGCGTGTGCAAAACCGGCTTGCACCCGTTGTATGTGAGCGTAGAGTCTATAGCACCCGATCATCACGTGATGCTTGGACACGACGAACTTTCGCAACGGTGCATACTTGGGGAGAACACAGTTTTATCTTGATCTTTAAGTGAGGAATCATCTTATAATGCTACCGTCGCGATCTAAGCATAATAAGATACATGAAAGGATAAACATCACATGCATATAACTTTATGTGACATGGTATAGCCAATCTTCGCGCAATGATCTCCATCTTGTGCGTTCCGGCATGATCTCCATCACTCCACCATGATTGCCTCCACCACGAACAGCAACTACAACTATTGATAACTACTTAGCGATAAAGTAAAGCTATTACATGGCGTATAAAAAGTTGACTCGCAGGTCATACACAATTATAAAGACAACCATATGGCTCCTGCCGGTTGTGTACTCATCGACATGCAAGTCGTGAAACATTACAAAACATGATCATCGCATACATTATACACATCACATCTTGGGCCATACCATATCACAGAAAACACTCCCTGCAAAAACAAGTTAGACGCCTCTACTTTGTTGTTGCATGTTTTACGTGGCTTATGGGAGTAGATGCTAAGAACGATTCTTACCTACGGAAAGCCACAACGGTGATATTATGGTTGCCAAACTCCGGTGTTAATCCCATGATCACTATAGTGAGAGAAACTGACATCCACCAGCCGCATGTGTGGAACAAGCCACACGTCAAGTGCGGAGCCGGTCTCGCGAACGACGTCGCGTAAGGTTGGCCTGGACCGCTTCAATCTCACTATGCCGCGTCATAAGAAGAACACAAACAAGAGGCTTGCAACAGAAAACATCAACGCCCGCAACAACCATGTTGCGTTCTACTCGTGAATCACATCTACGCATAGATCTAGCTCTGATACCACTGAAGGGTTTCGCAGCATAGTAAATCAAAATTTTCTACGGAAGCGAACAGAGGGAAAGCCAAGATCTAATCTAGGAGATGCAAACAACGAGAGAGATTGGATTAGATCTTCATACCCTTGAAGATTCGACAAATGAGCGTTAACGGAACGTGGGTGATGTAGTCGTACTCGCTTCTCCTCCTCGCGATCCGATCCGATCTAGCACCACAAGTGGCGGTGCCTCCGTGAGATGCACACGTGCAGCACCTCGACGTCTCCTCCTTCCTCGGACCAGCGAGTATGGTGGAGAGATGGATTGGATCTACAGCACGACGGCGTGGTGTATATGGTGGAGAATTTCTGCCGCAGGGCTTCGCCTACAAACAGTCGGGAGGGAGAGTGGAAGGGCAGCAGGGCAACTAGGGTTGGAGGAAGGTGTGTGTAGGGAGGGGGGCGCACCAGCCCTCTATTTATAGAGGGGGGGCGGCCAGCCCTAGCCTCTCCTCCAAGCCTATCTCTAGTTTAAACAATTTAAACTCTCCCTTATCTAGAAATCCTATCTTATCTTATCTCTAGTTTAAACGATTTAAACTCTCTAGGATCGGCTGGGCCCTATGGGGCCTTGTGCCCAATGCGGCCAGGACACTCCCTCATAGGCCCATGCCCCCTCCCGGAAGGTGGGACCACGTTGGCCCCCTTCCGGAAGGTTCTAGAAGCTTCCGGTACAATACCGATTAACCCGGAACAATTCCGAACTCCAAAAACTGCACTGCCTTATATGAATCTTATTCTCCGGACCACTCCGGAACCTCTCGTGATATCCCGGATCCCATCCGAGACTCCGAACAAAAACTCATAAACCAATTTATCCAATCTATCCTAGCGTCGAGACACGTTAAGTGTGTGACCCTGCGGGTTCGAGAATATGCAGACATGATCTTCTATCAATAATCAACAGCAGGCACCCATATTGACTCCCACACATTCATCGATGATCATATCGGATGAACCACGATGCCAGGATTCAATCAATCCCATATATATATTCCCTTCGTCTCGCGATATTTTACTTGCCCGAGATTCGATCGTCGGTATCGTCATACCTAGTTCAATCTCGTTCACAGCAAGTACTTTACTCGTTCCGTAATCCGATATCACTTTGTGATTAACTCCTTAACCATATGCTTGCAAGCGGTGTTGATATCGATTACCGAGTGGGCCCGAAGTATATCTCTCCGACTTGGGAGGGACAAATCCCATCTCGATACATACAACCCAACAGATACTTTCCGATCACCTGAGAGACACCTTTATGATCACCCTCTCATAGGATGACGTTTGATGACCTCAAAGCTTTCTTCCGATACCAGGGAGTTGTATTATCTCATGGTCTAAGGAATACAATATTTGACATAAGAAAAGCTTCGCAAAGATGAACACGATGACACGATCTAATTGCTTCGCTTAGTTTGGGTCTGTCCACCATATCATTCTCCAATGATATGATCTCATTATCAATTGACAACTCATGTCTATGGTTAGGAAACCTTAACCATCATTGATCAATGAGCTAGTCCATAGAGGCGTACTAGGGACACGGTGTTGTTCACAAACCACACAAGTATTAATGTTTCCGCTTAATACAATTCTAGCATGGAATATAAACTTTATCATGAACAAGAATTATAATAATAACATCTTTATTATTGCCTCTAGGGCATAATTCCAACAGAATGGGCCTATCCCATAGTGGCCCAGCCTACTACATCAACTGGCGGTGACAACAGCTGGCCGGGTGGGCCGACCTGGCCACCACGGCCCAGCATGCCAAGAATCAGCGGCGTCAACTGGAGACCGGGTGGGCCGGTGCTTCCCCCCGCGGCCCAGCTCGTCCAGTGCCTCACGCAGCGGCTGGTAGCCAGCGCCCATGTGGGTTGCGGCTATCCCGCCTCGTGCCCGCCTTCTTGCGGCCCGCTGGCTTGACCAGCCTGCTCTGCCAGCTCCCTCCCGCGCGCCCACATGGGCTGGGGGGTTGAGCGGCCCATGGCGGTAGCCGCTAGCTGCAGGCCGCCTCGTGCGGCGGCAACTATCTGCCGCCCACATGGGCTATTGTTTTCTGCCTTTTTATTTCCCTATTTTTTAGCTTTTCTTCCTGGTTAATTCCCTATGGAGTATTGTCCTAATAAGAAAGGTGCTTTTGTAAATCTTAATTTAAATATTTATTTAGTATATATTAATTCATATTTAACATATAATAAATGTATATATTAAATTGTCATTTATCCGAAACACCTTCCGGCCTTTTCCTTTCCTTCTTTCTCCGAACAACTTCGGATCTCTCCGGAACAATTCCGATTTCTCTCTCTGTCATGATTCCATCTCACAGGAGGATCTCCAAGCGTCATATCGCCCGTAAGCGTGTTTCCCTATGGTTCAGGAATGCTATAGACATGATCTCTATCAATGATCAACAGTGGGACCGGGATGCCCATGTCGACCCAATGCACTCCACGAATCACCATCATGTCGAACCTAAAACAATATATCCAATTCCCTTGTTCATGATACAAGACTTGTCCTAGATTCGATCATCGGTATCACGATACCTTGTTCAATCTCATTTCCAACAAGTACTGTTTTACTCGTTTCCATGAAATACCATCCCCATGACCTAGTCATGTGTTGCGCAACATGGATGTAATTTACCGAGTGGGCCCAGTTGTATCTTCCCGTCACACAGGATAATAAGTCCTAATCTTGAAGCATATTACCTCTACATTACCCTTTGGATACCCAACATGTACCTTTATTGATCACGTAGTCACAGGTGACGGTTGATACAGTCAAAGCAACCTCCAGTAATAGTAATTGATAAGATCTCACGGTCTAAGGATTAGAACAATCTATTTCTGACAATTGCAACATGAACTAAGTGACATGATCATGTTGCGACAATCATTAGTAGGAAGTGTCCATCAAATCATTCAATATGATATGACTTCATTGTTAGTGACTTTTGTTTCATAGCCCATGATCAGGAAACCTTGATCATCGTTTGCCCAATGAACTAGTTGAATAGAGGCTACTAGGGACATAGGTTTGTTTATATACCACACTTGTATCAATGTTTCCGCTTGATACATTTATAGCATGATATAAAACTATTATGAACTAATGATATATGACAATAAAACCCTTTTATTATTTGCCTCTAGGGCATATCTCCTTCAGTCTCCCACTTGCACTACAGTACAAGTAATCTAGCTGCATTAGTACTAATCATAAACCATATCTTATATGCGTTTATTGATCATGCTATCTCATGGCAGACTTCCTGTCCTAAATCTGCTTTACCAGATTCATAAGGTCCTATTTTGCAAATCATTAATGTCAACTGTTTTGACATTCACACCATTATCATATAATGTGTTTTAGCATTTTGGTGACAAAGTGAGACTTTTGTTTTCTAGTAAATATAATGACGATCTATCAGTCAATATAACTTTCAAGATGTCATGTATAACTATAAAACACACTTAGTCGAAAGTCGAACTTTCTCTAGACCAAAATTATACTTGCTAACATTGAAGTATCCTAATACTTCTATATCTTTGTAAATTTTAATCAAAGTGCAACGCTTTCACTTTGATGTCCAACCACGCATTCATTGCATTCAAACATAACTCTGATTTAGTGATTCAGAAATCACTCCCGAATCTTTGTTCTTTACGACTAAGAACATGGGTTTTACCTTGGAAAAACTATGGCCAAGGCATAGTCGATGCAATGCATCCCTTTTCCATGTTTTAACCATTGTTGTAAACACTGAGTCATTACTCAATAGTTCTCCTAATTGTTCAAGTAAGAACCATTTCTTTGATTGAATCCATTCTAAACTCTTTTCAGAATCTCAACTAGGTCCTTCTAAACACTTTCAGAATTCTCCAAGCCTTTTGACATTTTAATGTTCATTAAACATCCTGATCTAATCACATAGATCCACTATATTTATATATGCTAAATTTCATCCATCTAATGATCTAATCATTCCTAATACCAAACACATTGTTCACGAATATGTCGATTACATATTTAAGAACATTGTCACGCTCCCACTCAAATATTTCGTCAATATTTTATATTCTAGGATGTCACTCATCTCCCACTCAAATATGTCATCCACATATTATATTGGGAAAACCTCTTAGCTCCCACTCAACTTGCAGACTTTTATAGATAATTCTGGCAAATCCAAAATTCTTTGATCTTACATCAAATCGAGAATTTTCTGCTACAAGACTTTAGCAATTCCAGATTGGTCAAAACTTCCTTGTTGTACTAGTTACAACCTTTTATTCAACCTTTTGAAGACTTAGTAGTTTTAATCAGTCCTTTGATAGTTTCATGACTCTAAGTCATTTCTTGTACTTGGGTCCATCAATCTTTCTTTGTAGTTCATAGGTATGTTTTACTCCAATAATAGGACAAGTGAATGAAGAATGGAATTCTGCAACTGGCAAAACAAGTCCTTGAATCCTACTTTCATAAAGTATTAGAAGAAACTTATGCTTACACTTATACCTTCCACTAACACTTCTATAAGAATACAATTTCTCACAGAAGTACCTCGCTGAGACAATACAAACTTTGTCTTCTTCGGGTATTAGTTTGGAATTTGTATTCATAGTCTTACTATAGATACTCCACAAAGTCTTGATATTCGCAATGATCTCGAGCTATCGAAATATCTAGAAACTCGAGCATGCAATATCTCATATGGTGTTGTTTCCGCAAATCTTTAGATGTTCCTAATACTTTTGAGTGTTTATCAATTCAATCTCTAACTCTAATTCCTAACGTTTATCTATCCTAAGATCATTTGTACCATATGTATCTTATATACTATGATTATGATGTTTTAGACATATCAATACTATTTGATTAGTCCAATCACCATAATTTGTGAAACTGTTTTTCACAAGTCCCTTATATGTGCCAATTACTATTAACTTGAACTAGCACAGTGGTCCGCGCAAATGCGCGGGCGACCATCTTTAATAAATTTATTATTTTTAGGTTGAAGTATTTTTACAAAGTCTTTTTAGGTTGAAGTCTTTTTACATTGTATAATATAAGACATATATTTATGTTCATAGTCATTCTTTTAAAACCTTGTTCACTAATATATGCAAATGTACAAGGGAACGAAAATATTATCCATTCATATGACTTGATTTTTTTTGATGTAAAATATGTTTCTATTAATTTTTATTATAAATTAAATTATGGGTTAAAGTTCTTAAAAAGTCAAACACGCCTCATATTTGGATACATACATAGTAGTGGTACACATAATCAAGTTTTACAACCTTTGTCCAAGAACTTGTTGACAATCTAGTAAAATGTATATTATTTAATAGAAAAATACTCGTAACATATCTAAGGTATGTAATTAAATGGGAACAATTTTATGTTGTTTTATATGGATATAATATTGTTAATAGCAATACAATATTTTCCATAATAAACATGCATCACATGAACACATGAGCATTTAATTAGATAAAGCCTGAATTAAGTACTCCAACTATTTATTTCTAGGAAATTTTCGTCCTTAAGCCCCATTAATCTTCTAAACATTTAACTTACTATTAGAACTTATGGATTTTTTAAATCATTATTTACATGTGTTAGTTCTCCATCTTCACCGATCTTATTTTTTATATGGTTCAACTGTTCAAAATGACGATTATACCGCATTTTTGTTTGCACCAAACAATTTTTGTTCATTAATTTCACGAAAAATAATATTAGTCTAAAAGATATGATTAGAGACACTTATATGTAAACATTGGGCAATTGGTGGTCTTGTAACTTACCTTAGGAACACGAGGATTTGAAGTTAATCACAATTGTAAGTTCATTATCATGACCAATCATATATTTTTACCTGGTTTTAATGGTTGCACATGAATTTATTATACTGGGGACAATGTTAAATCTGATAATTGGTGTGCCTTTCTTTCAATCGAAAGTACATATTATGGTAGAATATAAAACATTAGTGATACCCTATTGTAAACTGCTCTCGTAGTTAGTATTGCTTGAATCATTGTCAAATATACTAACGTACGATTTATATCAAGTGAAGTGGGGGACCCAAATCATTACTTGAGGTTCATTTTAAGTTTTCTACATAGGCCTACTTTATATATTTAATGTTTTATTTTGACTTCTAGACAGAGAACTCGGTCATCGATTGACTATTAGACGATCAAGTTACCAACTTAATTTGTACATGGGCTTGAGAATTACATTCTTATGTGGTTAGGGTGAATACCACATGAGACTACACATATTCTAGACTATAATTAAGATGCATACATGTTTTATTGTTTACGATCATAAACCATTGAGTAGGAAAATGGTCTTAACATACCAAACGATACCAAACATGTTGTTGTTTAAGTCTTGTTGCAAGGATTATTAAGAGTTGACTTAAGAAAGGAACAAAATATCCTAGATCATGGTGGACAACATAGTATGACAAAGTTTTGTGGATTCGCAGAAAAATTAATGGTTCAATCTAGACCAAAGAGAAAGCAAGTAAACACATACATAATAAATGTATATAGGAAGGAGTATTCTATATATTTATATATATATATATATTCATATAATATAAGTGATGACGAAATGAAAAAGGTAAATAACTATGATGTACCTTTGAGCAATACATATGAGTGAAGAGAACTTTGAAGTACATAGCCTTCCCAATCTCATTTGTTGAGTTTGACACAAAGGCAGTTTTCATGGGGTTTCTATACAAAATGGTACGTTAATGGATGCTTGCATTGAAACTTTTATAAGAACACATGAAAATCAGTTGTGGAGGAAATGTTGCATGTACATCTTGATGACACTATTCTATGATACAATTCCACGATATACTACCTAGAATGCTAATTTTATTTGATAAAAAACTACAATGCAATAAGAATGGGTCATACATACGTTTTTGTCAAAAATGTTTTAGAGCGAAACGGAGCTTAGAATAAATGGAATAAATGTAAACTTTTCCAAATGCTCAATAAGTACTTCCCAGATGGGATCCTTAGTAAGCATTAACACGACAACCTTGATATAGGCAGTAAACAAAGACTATGATTTCGCCAAATCCCCAAGTGTGGAAAATTTCCATAGTCGTACATGAGGTAGTGTTTTGTAATCCATGTTATTTGAATAAGATCTGTAACATAAAGTTTAAGAATAGTTATTGTTAGTGCTACGAATCATGCTCTTGTAGCTGAAGGCAAAATGTAGTGATGTGTATATGTCCTAAGATGCATAGTTCTTCGTTAGTGTTCAAGAATATGTGGTGATATGATAATATTGACCAAACTAAGAACTAATAATTATTTGGGGAAGCAATGAATGTGTTGATGTATATCGGTTTTAACATGCAAAATTTTCCGTGAGTGTTCAAGTATATCCGGTGATATGATAGTATTGACCATCTGTTCTACTCCCTCCGATCCATATTAATGTTCTCATATTTGTCTAGATTCAGATGCATCTAGTCAAATTTTAGTGCTAGATAATCCGAATTTAGAAAAATTTCAGAGAACATTAATTTGGATCGGAGGAAATAGTAATAATTATATGGATCATTAAAGAAACATAAAAAATGCTCATCAATAATATAAATCCTAACTTCAGAAATGTCATGTTCAGAACTTCATACTGGTCAGGCTCCATTCATAATAAAGAAGTAAAGAAGTAGTATATATTTTCCTAAGATTGATGCGTAAATAATTAGCAAGGCACACCAACATGTTCACCCAAATAGTAACTATCTTTCTAGGAAGCAACTAATAAAACCTGATATCCTTGTGTTTCTCTAAAAGTGAAAAAACCATATACATACGTGATACCATTGCCCGTGCATAGATCTAACGTACATAATTCATGAGCCTTCTTGCAGGAGCGGGACACGCCTTTTGTGCAGTAATGCATGCAATGTGCGGGACAGCTAGTTGCTAGGATGAATTGATGATATTAGGGAGGACGAGCTTGATCTTGGCGACGGTGACTCGCTGGGCATGCCCTTGTTTCCCGGTGTACGGGAAAGAGAAAAATCATGCAGGTAGATTACTCCAAGTAATAATTAGTTAACACTAGCAGCATGCTCGCGCGTTGCTGCGGAATAATATTACTAACAAGATAAAAGGTAACACATATGTAATATGTTCACATGGTTTTCAAGACACATACGATGCCCGACCATGAGCAATGTGTCATGTGACATGTCGAGACAACATGTTTTGGTTCTGAATACACTAAAGCCCTTTATGTATAGATACTCCTCCTTTCGGCAGCCGTTGTCATCGAATCACCCGCCCTACTATCTATTGGTTCTCTCCCTAGAGCACCAGACGACGTTGTCCCTTAAACGGATGATGTCCTCCCCGATCGGGCATGTCCTATGTCCCTCCTTGATGTGTCCTTGCTTTGATCATAGCCGCGGTTGGCTGTTTTACCGTACCCATGCGCCCCTGACCAATCCATCCTCCCACGGAGATCTTGGTGAGCTTCTATTGTGTGTAAGCCTCATCTCGATCCTACTCTTGGCATGTGTGAGTGTGACATCGAGCACTGTTGTTCATCACCGTGAAACACTATAGTGAGCCTGCCTCTCAGCTCCCCTACGCCCTACATCGGCATAGATCACCCTAGGCGTTATACCTCTACTTTCCCAATGCCTTTAATTTTGACTAAAAATAGGGGCAAAAAGAAAAACATATGGACAAATCAGAGACACGCACTCCTCCCTTTTGATGTTAGGCGTAGACTATGACAATAAACATTGACAAATAAATAAATTCAATAATCGTTTCAAAGTTTAAAAAGATATAATTTAAAGGACAATTATTTTATTTAGGTAGCTTTGCTTCAATCTAGATCTTGCAAATTGATAAAAATTAAGACAAGTTTCAAACAAAATCAGCTAGAAGCAAACATCCTAGTAGGGGACCCCTAGCAGCAAACCACATCATTTAGCTAGCAAATTGCCAATAGACCAAAAGAGTAGGACAGTGGAGCTTCGTGCACGCGCACATCGCATAATTGCCGCAGCCATGACCAACAACGGGAGTTTGCGGAGGTCTGGTCAGCATGTGCAGAGGAAGAGGTGGAGGCCGCGTTGGAGCTGCCCGGAAGCAGTCGGGGCAGCAGGGTCCACGCGCGAAACAACACACATCGCATCATCGTCGCGACCCTGACCACGAGCAGGAGTTTGCGGAGGTCTGGTCATCACGTGTAGAGGAAGTGGTGGAGGCCGCACTGGAGCTGCCTGAATACAGTCGGGGCGGCGGGGTAGTCGATTCTCAGGCCGTGGCGGCACCACATACGTGAAACAATGGACACGGGTGATGGATGAACTCGGTGCGTCGATCTGATCCTTGACAGGTGGTCGCATCCACTCGTTTTTCAGCCTGTTCCAAAACAGAAGAACAACACGGGAGTACTTCTCAGGGATCAACTGCAGGCAGTCCCATGAAGGCAGCAGGGCGGCGAAGCTCTATCTCTATGGTCAATGGCACAAGCAAAAAATATGACAGGGATTGATTCACGAGGTACTGTCCTTTGTTGCAGCAACAACAAAACTGACAAACTGACCAGCGTCGGTCTTATGTCCTCATCAAGAGTTCAACCGGCCATAGTAGAGCAACATCTAGGCTGCATCCCTGCATCACCTGGTGGTCCTTGAGCTCCGATGCTCTTCTGGCCATGGAGATGGAGCGCCCGAGCGGCATGGAAACGAGGAGGTACGCGGGGTAGCCGGGTAGTGCGGCGGCACCGTGCAAGCGAACTGGTGTTGTATGGAACAGGACTGCATCTCGGATTTCTGGGCATCGCTGGAGACGCATGAACGGCGGAGCTGGGCGGCCATGGAGGCAGGGGGCCTTCCCAGCCGCTACGAGCTCACGCACTTGTCTGATCTGATCCCTGCCAGGTGGTCACGCGGACAACGTCCAGGCCGAGGAGTCACCGAAGGAGGCTACGTTCTCTCCTCCTGTGAGAAAAAGAGGCGGCGGCTAGGGTAAAAACCCTAGCAGCCGCCACGATCTACTTCGTCCTCGTCGTCTGCGATCGAGCATTGATGGGTTCCCGCCTCTTCTGCTTGTCGCTTCGGCAGCAGGAGAAGGTGGGGACCTCGGACCTGCGCTCGGCGGTATAGAAGGGTCCCTAAAATTAGAGTTTAGTCATCCGGTATCGTCGTTATGGTGGCTATGACGGCGTTGTGCGGGGCAAGAATAAGGTATACCCGCCTGCTCTTCTACCTCATCGGCGACGATCCTGCTGCTGGCGTTGAGGAGGGTGGGGATTCGTCTGGTCGCCGCTTCCATGGAGTGGTGGATCTCGTCTAGTCTATGTGTGTTTTAGGTTTGGTGTTACAAGTTTCGGATCAATTCCAGGGTTCAATGGCGACAACTTCATCTCTGCGACGTTGGTCCTTAGAGGCACGTGCACGAAGACTTTCCGACTGTCATCAACAATGGCATGTCGGCTCCGGTAATGGAGCGGCGACAGCGGCGCGTCGACGGCTCGCTCTGGCGGCAATAATGGTCGTTAGGTGGTCCAAAGACCTCGATGTAATTTTTATTATGTTTATGATACTTTGTACTTCTTATAAATTCATGAAATAGATACGGATCTTTTCCGAAAAAAAAGAGGCCAGATCGATAGGGTTGCGCGTCAAAATAAATCCCGCCATGGCTTCGAGTTGGGTGATGCGCGAGGAAGTTGAAGGCAGTGAGGGTGGTCCGCGTCTGCAGATGGGCATAGAGGAAGGGGAGGTGGGGCCGGTGCTGAACTGGAGCGGAAGTTTGCCCCGCGGGTGTAGAGGAAGGAGGCAGGAGAAGGGAATTTTCTCAATCGTGGAAGATTCGATCAGCTGGTTCCTAATACGAAACGTTACTTTGACTTCCTAGAGGCAGGGTGGGTAATAAGTGGTGTGATGCAAGGGCAAAACAGGAAAGAAAAATTCGGAAGGAAAAATCTGTGAACAAACCTACGGTAGAACAAATTATAGTATAGATTTGCAAAAATAAACGACCTGCCCTGTAATTAGTTAGCATTTGCAAGATTCATTCTATGATTGATCAAGTGAACAATACGCACCTTCTATTTGTCTGCCGATTGCTGTTTGCTTGCACGTGCGTATGGATGTATCCATCCATCATTGTCCCTATAGTGATCGGTGAATGGAAATCCCTGGACTATGTCTGAATGGGAGTTCCTGACTTGCAGGAAAAATCTTAATACGCGTAATGGAGCCGCTCCTTGGATGCATCTGGATTGAATAACAGTTGCAGATTCCTTTTGGCAAGAGTAACATCAACATTGGTTGGATGACGCCAGGTGAACCGTAAAGCATATCTGCACAGTGTTCGGCTTAGCGATGCATAGATGGCAATTACGGTCGATAGCGGCTGTGGGGATCTATTGCCTATAACTCTAGTTTTTCCTGCAAGTCCACCGGCAACAAATTAGTCTTCTTTGGCCCTCGATATATCCATGCGTGTAGAATTGGAACAATCCCCGGTGTAGGATTTTTTTTTTTGCGGGGTTCCCCGGTGTAGGATTTGAACCCATCTACCAAGCATCGTGCGGAGGAACAACTTTATGAGACAATAATTTTTGCGGCGGCGCTAATACAGAGCAAAACAGTTTTTAGGTCTACCGAAGAGGAGATGTACCCATACGATGGCATCCGTGGGTAATTTTTTAACTTGTTCATGATCTATCGGCTGTCACCAGTTGTGTACTTAAATAGATGGTTAGATGTTTCTAATTATTGTGGGATTTTCTAGAGTATTTTTCTTTATTCTGGTGATTCCATCATTTACTTTTAGTATATAATAGATTCAAAATCACTTGGATCAAATCGCAAAGATTTTGGAGTTCTTGTTAATCTAATATCCATTTCATTTTGAAATTATTTGAATAATTCAAATAGTTTCAAACTTGTGTTAAAAGAAATACACATATTTACCTAAACTCACCAAAAATAATGATTTTCATTATCTGTTGAAAATACAATACATCGTATGTATAAAATTCAGCACTTCTTCGCATATCATCGTTTTACCAGAATGCGAAATTTTAGTCATTCTTCCCACGAGGCATGGTTTTGCAAAGTCTCTAGATCAAATATCTAAGACCCTGATCTTTATTAATATGAAAAAATGCAATAACCACAATGACTTAAACAATAGTGTTATTCAATATTTAAACTTGAATATCTCTTGACAATTTTCATAAACATCCTTTTATCATAAAGATAAAGACTAAAATAACTTGTTCATAATCCCACTATGAATCATAAAAGAGATCATTCATAAAAATAGAACAACTGAATTGTTTCTTATTAATATAAATAACCGTCTCGCAATAAGCAAGACACACTAATATGTTTCACAAACTTGATTATAAATCTTTTATTCAAATGTACTAATCCTAATGATAAACTTCGAGGAAAGGAGTGTCGTTGGTCATCAACTAGCTTGCTTGCCATCATCACGCCATCAGTGCCTCATTCCATTCCGTAACTCTCACGCAGAGGGTCATGTTTTCAATAAAACAAGATTAAGTATCCAATACTTGAAACCTGCATAAGAATTTCATGGAGACGTCTATTATTTGTATATCACATATACACTTTCCGTTGACGATGATCCCAGCTTTTGGGTTCGACTGTGGTGAAGGTATCACGGTGGTCATGAAGATTCGTATCATCTCTACCGTCGGATTCATCAAGAAAGTCTTCCAAGGGGTTACAAAGGATATAGAGGAGATGGTTTTCTATAAGGATCCTACTTAGGCGTTGGTACTAGTCAATGAAATTCGACCCATCTAACTTAAGTTTCTCTTCCCGTTCATTAATGGACAAAAGATGTCCTAAACTGAGGGAATGACCATAATCTACAAGATATTTGCAAAAGGACTTATACCAAGTTCATAATATGGAGTTCAATCGAACTCCCAGTTAAACTATCATCCCTAAAGACAGTTTTAGTGATTACACGACCCCTTTTCTCCACATCATCCCCGATCGTCACGGCCTTTGTTGTGGGTGCTAGGGTGGACTTTATCAGTCGATCACATCATCCATGTGACTCGTGTTTGATCTTTCGATCGCTGTGTTCTGAGGCCATATCTACATATGCTAGGCTCGCCAACTCAACCATAGTATATTCGTTGTGCAACATGGCTTACACCTGCCGTATGCAAACACAGATATGTTTAACACCTGATCGTCATGGCCTGCCTCATAATGAGAACCTTCTTAGTGGTGCACACTAATGGGAGAACACTTTTCGTTGGTATTTAATTAGGGATCATCCTATTTAAATGCTACCATTGTGTATCTAATACCAGCACTCAAACAAGATGCAAACACAGTTTAAATAATATCTAATGAAAATGTGACGTGACATGGTTGTCTTCCCGCTCTAGGATCTCCATCAGGTGCTCCGGTTTGGCACCAAGTCCATAACGCCACTGGTCTTGTCGTCCATCTTCAATATGACTACTACTATACGACTTAGGAATAGAAAATGTAAAACTGCCTTACCCTTTCACGACTTGCAACCATATCACATCACAAAACCTTCCCTGCAACATAAAATTAGACGCCTCTAGTCTATATATTGTAGATTTTACATGGTGTAACTACCTCGGACCCTACGCTCTAAGTTCAAGCATGGATGAACCAGAAGTGGTTAACATAGTACAGCGGGGGCCTAGGGACCACCCACGTGTAGACCCGTCGGCCGTTCTAACCACTTCCAGAATATCGGGACAAGAGCGAGCGGCATAGGCAACAGGAGAAGAGATCAAATACATACACAAGTGAGTATGTATGCAAGCTACCTTACACCAGTTTTTAGAGCCATACCATCTAAAACAAATAGAAATATTGCAACGCCATACGGCAAGATCCAAATATCCTAGATAGAGATAATAGTGTAGGATAGCTCCTCATACATCAAACATCAAAGTATCAAGCGGAAGCGGGAAACAAGATCCGAGTACGGACAAGAAGCAAATCGGCATAAGATGCCACATAAGTAAGCACATCCCGCCCACAGATCTCGCGGATCCCCATCGCCGAAATCTCTACACCGCGTGATCGTTGCCAACATCATCTGTCTCCTCCACCCAGTATCCATCTTGCGAATACACCTGTTCATCTAAATCAAACAATTTATCGTGTGAGACCCTAGGGGTACTCAGCAAGTCTTTATGCCTCTAAAGGGGACATATACCTGGGGTGACGCAATTGCAGCAAAAGATAATAGCTAACAAGTCTATAGATACTCGCTAACCATTCGCCTAACCAATGATAGACGGATTTCCATTAATTAGAAATAATAGTTATAACAGTATAAAGTAACAGATCCATTCTCCTTCTCGCTTACCAACGAGAAAGCGGACGAACAACCCATCCGTTGGCAGTTTTATTAACCATTCCATAAGTATTGCACTATTTACTAGTCAGGTATTTAGTCCAATTAAAAGCGGTACTTTAGTTATACTTGTCTATGATCGAGAAACTGTGCTCCAAGTCGTCCATAACCGCGGACACGGATTTCAGAAAGATTTACCCTGCAGGGGTGCACAAATAGCAACACACACTCGATCAACCTCGGAAAAACCAACTCAAAACCCAATGAGGCATTCACGACAAAGCGATCATAGGATTCATAAAATATTTCAGGGGGCCACCCCACTAAGCTACCAGCAACGAAGTTGGCCGGCTCCAGAACGGACCTAGAGTTTGTGTGGACGACGGTAAACGACTGGGAACCCGAAAGTGTGACTGGGCTTGTCGATACAGCGAAAACGTGTCACGATCCAAAACAGTACAGGTGCTCCACGCACAATCGTAAATAAAGCAGTAAAGCATGGCATAAGTACAGGATAGTAATAAAACCCCAAACTAGTTGTGGCCCCAAGAAATAGAAATGAATCAAGCTCTGGCTCAGGGGGGTCCATAAGGCCTCCCGGATGTGGATAGTGCGAATAGTCAAGGAACAGGAATCAAGTACTCGGGGTCCTACGGGACACAAGTGAGCATGAAAAACCAAATAACAGATATTGCTCACCGGTGCATCTTTCATTAGTTATCCCATTACTACTCAAGTTAAGTTGTTTAGGTACCTCGTTATCCATCAGACACTCACATACCCTACACATGCTATTCTACGACTCGCATGGCTCAAACAACTCCTGTAGTAATGGCTCATAGGATGGAGGAACAAGCTTCGGTGGGGTTTAAAAGTAAAGGCTATACAGTAATTGAGATTCAATTTAATGCAATCGCGACTCAATGATGCAAGAATAAGATAGAAGCAATAGGTACTATATGTATGCAAGCATGTGGTAGTGCTTGCCTGGCAGCTCAGTTGAAGCAAGAGACGGATCTAGGTAGTACTCCTGGGATTCCTGATATTTTCCCTGCTCGGCGTCTATTCGAAAGAAGAACCAAACAAACAAGGGCCAACATAAATAAAGTGCACAAGCATATAAATAAAATGCGACAAGCAAACAAGCATGCCATGATGAATGATGCACAATTTACATGGCACTAATGTAGCATGGCATGGGTGAGGTGTGGGGTACAAGAATAAAACATTTTAGTAAGTTTTAGTCATGTTTTGCTCCCATAACACTTGCTGTCCACTTAATGTTTATATGATGCATGCTGCAATTCAGAACATGGAATGCATAGTTAGAACGGGCTCGTCGCGCTGATCGATTTAGACATATTATTTGCCAAATTTGGAGTTATAGAATTAAAGTTATTAATTAATTAAGAAAAGTCATTTTTACTGCAATTAAACAATTTCGAAAATTTAAAATAGTCAAACATTATTTTAAATGGTAGATTTGAAATCCTCACATTTTTCTGATTCAAAAACATATCTCATTTGTATTATTTGGATTTATTAATAAAAAGTTATTAATTTCTGGATTTAAAATTATATTAAACATTTCTGAAATCATTTTGTTTAAACAGGAAAATAACAGATGCTTTTTATACTCAGAGAGATTTAGCCACCGTCGCCAACAAGTGGGGTCGGTGCTGACTCAGCCGCGGTGGGTCGCAGCGGTCTGCGAGGGGCTTTTCTCACCGAGGATCCAGCCAGCCGCGATGGATGACAAGGGGCCTGTGCGGACCCACACGCGGGCGGGCGAAGGAAGCGCAGCCACATGGCGGATCCGGGGGACTGTGGCCGAAAATCAGCGGAAGCCGAGGTATCTTTTTGCAAAACAGGCGAGGGGCTGACTGGTGGGACACAGGGCCCGCGGGTTGAGGCGGGGAAAAACTACAGGGGCCTATTAGCAAAAGCTTCCTGGCTGTGGGTACGAGAACTGACGAACTGGATTGACCCGTGGAGAAATTGGCTAGCTGGACCAATATTCGGATGAATATGGCGAGCAAACCACTGCGAATTTGGCAACGCCGTAAGAATAAAAAGTGGAGAGGAGAGATAGGGCTACAACTTCCGTTTAGGGCGTTACTTCAGAGGTGGGCTGTAACGTCGGGTAAAAGTCGTAAACCAGAGGCCAAAACGAACCGGTGACTGAGTTCTTCTGACCGCGCGTTTCTGCAGATTTTCGAGGTCGACGGCGAGCTCATCGGGGCATCTTTCAGAGTGTTGCTTCCTCTGGCGTGTAGGGGGATCATCTAAGAACAAAAGTCGTCAAGGAAGGTTTGTCGGAGAGGGACTGAAACGCCCGGGAAAAATCGGTGAACAGCGGTACTAGAAGTGCCAACAGAACTGAGGAAGCAAAGACAGCGGCGAGCTGAATCTCATGGCGAGGCAACGCGACGGCAGCGACGATGGTGACGGCTACAGGGCACCAAACAGAGAAAACTTGGGATCGTTTCGAAGTGGGTACATAGGGCTATGCGTTGGTGGTCGGGGTTTTGCAAATGGTGGACCGAGGCGAAGACACGGTTGACCGTAACAGCAGTACTGCAATCGACAGCGGCATGCGTGGCGGTGGTGAGCGCGCACCGCGGTGAGGTCGACGGCGAGGTACGGTGCTAGGGAGAAGGAGGGCATGTCATGGAAGGAGCTCTGCTCACCCTGAGGTCGTTGGTGTAGGCGAGGTAGCTTGAGGTGGAGGTGATGTCGCGCACAACCAGGATTCCGAAGCTCCTGGCTTCTCTAGCTTGGACTCCAGCTCGAGGTGATGCAGGGGAGGTCTCTTCGGTTGCTGGTGGGGAGGGCCGAGCCTGGGGCGTTGCTGAACCCCGGCTAGAGAGGAGGAGGATGCAAGGTTTAGAGGATGGCGATGGCGGCTTGCGCTAGAGAAGGAGGACGGATCTCGATCTGGATGGAGCGGGGAGGAGTAGTTGAAGATGAGGCTAGGTCTCTGCTGCTGCTTTATGCCCTGGGGGTAGGTTGGAGAGAGGAACACGCGAGCCGGGTCGGTCCTGGTTGCCTCACACGTGATCTGGTAGGTAGAAGAAAAATAGGACAGCAGAGAGAGGTTCAGGGGGGGTTGGAACTGATCGATGTTGCAAGAGGGGGTCAGCTGGCTGGGTTGCGCCGGCTAAGCTAGATGGTTTGGTTTAGTCCAACCAAAGAGGTAGGATTAGATTAGGGTTTAAGAGATGCAAGAACACAAGAACTTGTAGTTTGAATTTGAAAACAAAGCTCAAATAAAATAAACTAAAACAAAAGAAGAAGGCCAAGGGTTATGATTGCATGGGAGGTGCAATAAGGGACATGCATGCATGCATGTGGGCATATTTTGTGAAAACAAAATATGTTGCACATATGTGTGATGGAAGATTTTCCCAAAAATGAAGATGCAATTAAACCCAGATTTTTCGGATGAACATGTGCCCATGGTATATCTATCTTATTTTGGAGCAACCATATTAGCAAGGTGTAGAAGAATAAGAAAAGAACCATATGAATATATCTGGCATGAGTTAAACCTAAGAATGAAAGGATGTGCCACATACATGTATATGGTGGAAGGAGGATATGATCACAAAGAAGTTGATATGGACAAGTTAATAGGTGGAAAGAGTTTAAAAGATATGCCCTCAACCCAAATTGGGCATCTAGCAATATATCAAGAACCAACTACAATATATTAAGAGGCAAATACAAATAATAAGAATACGAATGCATATGAAGAAGAACCAAATTTAAAGGGGTTTATATGATGCTCAAATGCAAGGTGGCATGATGACATGAGCATGATATAATAATGATGCAACAATTATATGTAGGAAGTAGCATTTTATTATTAGACCATGTAGCATTACATATGTTAGACAGATGGGATGTTACACGTGGCCGTTAGGCTTTTCATGACATAAGCGTTTCTACCTACGAACTTCCAATCACAACATGGATACAATAGTTGTGTCTACTACACCCCTTTCGGGGCCTTCCGTTGTAGATGCTACATCAACTACTATGAGAGAGACATACACCCGCTAGCCAATTATAGGGTACAAGCCATATGTCGAGCGTGGAATCAGTCTCACGTAGGATTACGCGTAAGGTAGGTCCGGACCGCTTCATCTCACAGTACCACGATATAAACAAATACACATGGGAAAGTAACAACTAGGGTATTGATGTCCACACTTTGCATGTGTCTATCCGTACTAGCATACTAACCATAGATTAGGATCTGATACCATTGTAGGGTTTTCGCAACAGATAACAAAAAAATTACTATGTGGAATACCCTGAATGCTCAAGGATCTATCTAGAAGTAATGTAGTAACTAAGGAAGACAGTGGTAACGTACCCGTGAAGACCAGGAGAGCGTTACGCTCATGCAAGAGCATGGATGATGTAGTCATACCCGTTCGACATCAAGATCGCAAAGCTCCTCACACGTCACCCCTTGTCCAGGTCCTTGCATGATGGCCCGGTTGCTGCAAGCGCAGCTCCCCCGAGTTATCACACGCATACGGTGCGATGCGATGACTCCCGAACTCCTTGATCCCTGCTGGGGTTGCGGAAGTAGACCTCCTGGTAGAATCCTTGTAGCACAATGGCGTGCCACAGACATGTTTACTTTGTGCATATAGTCTTTTCTTGGGACTGTTCAATGGTGAAGGCAACTAGAGAGAGAGTGGGATATTCTAGCCTCAGAGAATATCTTATTCAGTTGTTTTAATCCTCCCATGGGCACCCCTTTATATAGGGGAAGGGAGGTGTTCCCTCCCCTTTAGGTGCCCCATGTGGGACTAAATAATAAAGGAAAAACCAGGAAAGAGGGGAAACAGACGGGTGGGCCAACTGGGGTAGCCGAATGGGCCCATCCCGCAGTGGCCCAGCCTACTACAACAGCTGGAGGTGACAACAGCTAGCCGGGTGGGCCGACCTGCCCACTACGGCCTAGCACGCTAGGCAGCAGCTGACGACCGAGTGGGTCAGCGCTGCCGCCCGCGGCCTAGCTCGTCCATCTCCTCGCATAGCGGCTAGTAGCCGGTGCTCGGGTGGGTTGTGGCTAGCCCACCTCGCTCCCACCCTCTTGCGGCCCGCTGGCTTGGCTAGCCTGCTCCGCCAGCTCCCTCCCGCGTTCCCGTGCATGCTGGGGGGTTGAGCGACCCAGGACGGCAGTCGCTAGCTGTAGGACGCCCCGTGCGGCGTCAACTATCTGCCACCCACGTGTTCTATTTTTCTACCTTTTTCTTTCTCTTTTTCTATAGCGTTTCTTCTAGGTTAATTCCCTAAGGGGTATTGGCCTAATAAGAAAGTTGCTTTTATAAATCTTCATTTAAATATTTGTTTAATATATTAATTCATAAGGAGACCGTGGCTCAAGTGGGTCCGGCCGCCGTGGAATTGTTGTCGGCCGGTGCGCGTCGTGGTCGTGGAGGTGAGGGTGTGGGAGAGAGGGGGCTGGGATTTTTGGAAGGACCAGCGAGAAAATCTGGGCGAATCCGGACTAAGGAGGTGCACATATTCATAAATTACGATCGTGCCCCCAAGCTACCAACTTGAACTTGCCCATAGGGCGTCAGAACAATGGGTACAATCGGAATTTCGAAGTCAAAAGTTTTTGAAACTGAGGGGCGGGAAATGCTTCAAGATCGGTATGTGATTTTGCCGCTTGATTGAGATATTGAATTTGGCGACCATCCATCTAATAATAATATAAAAATGGTACTGCCTCGGTGGGATATTTTTCCTCAAAGTTTTTGAAACTGAGGGGCCGGAAATGCTTCAAAGTCAGTGTATGGTTTAGCTGCGCGATTGAGATTTTAAATTTGACAAGCGCCCATCTGATAATAGTACAAAAATGGTACAACCCCGGTGGAGATTTTGCCTCAAAGTTTTTGAAACAGAGGAGCGGGAAATGCTTGAAAGTCGGTATGTGGTTTTGCCGCTCGATTGAGATTTTGAATTTGACAAGTGCCTATCTGATAATAATAATAATATAAAAACGATACTCTCTAGATGGGAGATTTTGGCTCAAAATTTTTGAAACGGTTAGGCGGGAAATGCTTCGGAGTCGGTGTGTGTGATTTTGCCGCTCGTTGAGATTTTGAATTTTGCTAGCGTCCATGTACTACCAGTAGTAGTAGTAGTAGTAAAAAAAGGTTGTAGAACGTACGGCTATATTCTCAGGAATTCGTGGTTGAGAGTCACATCAACTGATCATCCATATAACCATACTTGAGGTACTCCCTGTGTTCGGTATTACTAGGCCGGAGTACAACTAGTTCGGAGAATTAACTTCACCTACTCACTTTATAGCTAGTTATTGCATGCAGTAGTAATCCTAAAATCTAGCCTGCACGTGGCCACTGCATCTAATTGAAAACATGCAAGCCAATGGATGAACTCCCGTTTTAACAAGATGATCGGCCAGGAGCATTACACGACATGGTGGTTCATATTTTACGGTCAACTAGAGGAGTAATTGAGCAAAACTTGGAGCATTAATTGGTCCTCCGGTCTAGCAATTGAGGCTGTAAAATAATTAAGAGATATATACACCTTTAGTCCCACATCTTGCACTGCGAGAGCGTTTTAGTCCCATATATTGAAAACTTAGCAATACTAGTCCCTCAACTTATATCTCGAGAGCATTTTAGTCCAATTTAATGAAATTTCAGTGAGTTTGACTTAATTTGTCCATAAATGACGTTGATTTTTTTAAAATGACCCCTCTATATTTTTTATGTCATTTGTGTCTCTATACGGACTGATAAGTGGGCCACCTGTTAGTAGACGTACAAATAAAATAGTTAAATCTTTAAGAGGAGAATGGATTTGAACTTAACACTTTTGTACAACGATACCCACACCCACAAGCCACTATGCCGGTAGATGCCCACGACTACTCATGTGAGATGGGGAGTACTTAAGATGACGTAATTATGCCCGACGGGGAGTACTTGGGAGAAAGTAATTATTTATACAATAAAAAAGCACATACGAATGCAAAAAATGCTCACGTATATGTTTACACGGTCCATAATATCAATTGTATAGCTTTGTCGTTAACCTAGTAGCTAGCTGCAGTGTGTAGAATAAACTTGAGTTTTTTCTTATTCGCAAAAATGAAAAGGAATAAAGTTGAGTTGTTATTGTACCTCAGAACACATATTTTTGAATATCCAAAATAAAGAACACATCAGCTAGAGCGCTCTTCAGTTAATCACTTCTGTGTGCATGTTGTAGTGGCAAGGTTGATTTCTTCAGTAGCGCAGGTAATCAGTTCGATACCCTACAATGCATTAGTAGTTTCTCTTATTTGTTTTCTTATTCAGATCCTCCTGTCAAGTCATACCAAGGTCACAACTGGCAGACAGAAAATACACAAGGGTTATTTTGCAAAAATTATGATGCGACATGTCACTTCCAGAATTAGTTACGACAAATTCAGACAAAATCATAGAAATTTGATTGAATTGGACTAAAATGTTCCTGGTTACAAGTTGTGGGGCTAGTGTTACTCACTTTGCAAGATGTGAGACTAAAACGCTCCCGCGGTGCAAGTTGTGGGACTAAAAACGTATATACCTCAATAATTAATGATCGTGCTATTGAGAGAACATGAGGTTTTTAGCTCCACGGAGCATACATCCCATGCAGCCACATGGTGAGCATCCAAGGGCACAGCCAAAAAGCAAAATTGAAAAATAGAAAATGCCATACAAAAAATGGAGCCCTACGTTTGCGTGTGCCTTGAGGGACCAGGGAGCGTAGGTTTTATTCTTAGATTTTGGGATAATTAAATACAATGGGGTTATAATAATACTACTAGTATCATCCTACACCTACACACTCACGTGCTCCCAGGAGTCGTAAGCTGGTGTGCGCACGACCGTTGTACCGTAATTAGTGCGCGTGCGCATGCGCGTGCCCGTGCCAGTTTGATGAAACATGCTTGCAGTTGTTGTGTGCATGTCATCGTCTCATTTTCACACGATTCGCTTGGCTTTTCTAGGCCTTTGTTTAAATGTGTGTGTGTCTGGAATCGCTTCCTGTGCCAGTCGATGGGACCGAGACCACACGGACGCCATCATCCATGGCCGGAAAGAAGCAGGAGGACTCGCCATGGGCTGGTTTCCCTGAGGGACTCGTCCAGAAGATAGGTGACATCTTCCTTTCGACGGACGACTTCGACTACTATGCAGCCTTTCGGGCAGTCTACAACACCTGGCGCGGCTTCACAGAGGATCGCTTTATGCCAGCCAACTGGATTATTCTAGAGCACCAGTTGTCGGAGGAGTATCGGGTAGAAGACGCCGCCATCACGTTGCTGAACGTGAGAACTGGCCGCCAACTTGAGAAGAAGATTCGTCGGGTTATTCGTAGGTGCTTTCTTTATATTCATCTGTATATATGCGATCTATTTTTTGCATTCACATCCTATACTATCTGTTTTTCAAGTTCTGTTTATTCGTCCACTTGTTGCCCAGGGTTTTGCTCCATGGTTTACCTTGATTGAATTTCAGTCTGTTTACCTTGACTGAATCTCTGTTTCTCCTACCTGTGGGGTCCCCAGATTAATCCTCCGAGAATCCCTGTTATGCATACAACCACGATCCCATGATCAGTTAGTTGTGGCACATAACATACAAGTATCAAAGTAAACATCCAATACATAACGAATACATGTCATACCTTAGTTGCCATTATGGCTACATCGATCAACATCAGCGGAACTTCATTAAGCGTAGAGCCCGAGCCATGCCTTAACCTACAAGCAACTGACTGGGAGAACGTCCTAGCTCGCTTAGCCATCAACTTCATCCTCTTCTTGATATCTGACCAAGTTAATAGCCAGGAACAATGCCAGTGAGTACTTTGAATGTACTCGCAAACCACCTCAAGAAAATAATAATAACAAGAGGATATGCAATATGGCTATGGTAGTAGGAGGGCTTCAACAGAGGTTCTTTTCTCAAATAGTTTCTCTTGTAGATATAGCATCTACATATCTTTGTTGAAAACTTTTGTAAACCATTTTGGAAACCTTTTGAAAAGTTTTGTAAACACTAGGATTGGGGTACCCATTTGTTCCCGTCCTCAGGTCGTCCCACGACCAAACTCCTTTCTCCTCCTTCCGACCATCCCATGGTCAAAACCTTTCTCCTTTACAACCATCCCATGGTCAAAACATTTCCAAAGCCATTTGTTTTCTGAAATCCTTTTTGAAAACAAATCGAACACCGCTCTACAAAAGTTTGTCCAACCTGTCCATGACCACGGACACGGCTATTCGAATAGATTTACACTCTGCAGAGGTTGTACACTTTCCCCACATCATCCGGGTACACTACCCTGATCTACACCGATCATGGGTCGAGTAACCGATCAAGACTCTCCAGATGCCACTCCAGTATAAGTGCCTACCCTATGAGTGTTGCTCCCCTCAACACCGGGACGTCGGGTACCGAGGACCAACCGGAGCGCATTTTACACTTCACACAGCGGGCGCTTTCCATGAGGGGCTCATAGTAACGCCTGGCTACCCGTAGACAGTTCGTTCCTTCTCCAGGTTAATGTCCCACATGGACCTTTACGGGAGAAGGCCCAGCCTCCGGGGATTGTGATCCCCTGTAGTAGTTGCGAGGCAGCTTATACCAGAATAGACAAACATCAAATCTAGCCATGTCCCATACCAGAGTAATGTGGTTGCATAGGTTAAGTTGTTATAGCTAAACTGCAAAGAACCGGGTGCGTTTTTGTAAACCTTTTTCCTCCAGCTTTCCTTCAGCATTTTGTAAAACAAAACCTTTTTCTTTCTCAACATCTCTTGGGAGGTTCCACCTCACCAAGGTTTTATCATAAAACAATTGGTAAAACTTTTCTAGGGTCTTTGTAACAACCCAAAACTTCAATCCAAGCTTAGCAAGATCTAAATCATCAAATTTGGGGTTAACAAAAACTTTTCCAAATTTAAAATGAAGGCATTCATGTGTATGAGCATTTAAAATAGGAATTGATTTGAATTGCCATGGTTCTGTGATTCTTTGGTTGTAAAATGTTTCTTAGGTGATTTAAACATCATCTACATCATTCCCAAACTTTTCCTAAAGAAAATCAAATCAAAAACAATTAAAAAGGAGGAATGGTCATTTTGACCATTTTAATCCACTACACTACTTTGGGTGTTCCTAGCACTCATTTCTTAACAGAAACAATTCATGATCTTTGCACCTCTTGATAGTACACATAATGAGGTACCAAGGCCCACCTTGTGATCTGCAAAAATCTTTCAAATGCTAATTTTAAATGACAGTTCAAAATTGAATCTATTTCATATGGGAAGATCCCACTTTTTCAAAAACCATTCAAACAAGCTCCACTTTCAAAACCCTTGCAACCAGAGACTACCTAGCACTAGTGTAGATCACCCAAAAATTTTGAACTCAAAATTCAAAAGTTTTTCTCTTTCGGCCATTTTGTCAAACACCTTGCTGGCAAGATCAAAGTGGCCTAACTATTACTGTTTTGGGGTTGATTTTGTCTAGCAATTTGAAGTGCTTTGATCACCCTTGTCTCCCTCAAGCCTAACCAGACCAACCCCAACATCTCCCTTACCTCCTAGCTGCACTGCCATGCCATGTCGAGAGCACCTTGCCGACCAACTTGGCCCTCGCAGTAGCAGACCGCTCTCCCCTCTCTCGCCATGTCTACAAGCTAGCCAGTGGTCCACTACCACCGTCCAACCAGCCCCAGCCCAGAGCCAGAGACAGGAACGGCCAAGAACCGCCGCGCCCGGAGCTGGTCGACCATGCCGACGCCGCCCACAGAGCGCGCACTATCCCCGCGTGCACAGACCACCCCTCGGCCGCAGCCTGCGCCTACCGCTCCGCCATGACTTGGGGAACACCCCAGACACCCCCGCTGGCCGTCCAACGCTCCCCAGCCACCGCTCGCTGTCGAACCCGCAGCCTCTGCCGCCTAGAGCGCGTGACGCGCCCGACCAGCACAGAGCTCGCCTTGCCGCGCCTTTAAGCCTCAGCACACCGCCAGGAGACAGGCCACCGCCCCTACCTTGAGCCACGCTGCTAGTCCCCTATGCCGCCCTCGCTGGAGTCGCCTGCCCACACCCTTTGGTCTCACCGTCGGGCCTATATAAGCCGGCCTCCCCAGCATCTTTTCTCCACACCCACTCACTCCACACCTCTCACTGATCCTTTCACCTCTCTCGCCGGAGCCAATCGAGCTCTGCCTCACCGAAATTGGAGCCGTAGCAGCCATAGCAGGAGGAGAAGGGCGCCTACGATTTAGGGCACCCCAAGCTCCGCCGCAACCGCGCCTCGCCTCGCCGTCATCTTCCAGCTTGTTTGCCCGCCTCGCCTACCCCGCTGGAGCCCTGGTACGTCCCCGGTCGACCCCCATAGAGCCGCTAGGGCAAACTCTCGCCGACGACCTGTTCGTCGTCGATGACGACCCTCAGCCGTAGATCCCCTTTCTAATCCTACGGCCCACAGCGCGTGTACCGTTTCGCGTGTTAAGCGCCACTGACAAGCGGGACCCCCTGTCAGCTGAGCCCCGCGCAGTGGAGCGCCACTGGGCCAGCCCATGTTCTTTCCCGCGCTAGCCTAACCGTTCAAATTGGATTTTTCTTTTTAAGTTGAATCTAGTTTCTGTCCACTAGTTTAAAATTCAATTATGGGAGTTTTACAAATCCAAATTTCATGAAACCAATTTTGTCTGAAAGGTATTGAAATGATCTATCCAAGCCCGTTGGATTTAATTAAATTAGAGTTATAGATCTATCCTAATAAAAATAACAAAACAGAAGCATTTGCACCTTGCAACATTTTTATAAAATCAACCAAGTTAGATTTTGAGTTGATTCCAACTCTCAAAAATCACATTTCACCATATCTATCTAAATATGTAATAATATTAAGGTTTACATGCAGTGACTTTGGACTAGTACCAAAATAATGCTATATAGGCATTTCTAGTCACTTTAAATCATTAAATAATGAACTTAAACCAAAGTGATTATGATCCAACCTTTAAATCTCATTCCCACATATTAGAGTATGTGGTGATGACATGTGTAAACATGATCCCATATTTTAAGTGGTAAATATTAAATCTTAGTTAATTTTTCAATGAGTAGAAATTACTTTTCTAAAACAAAAAGGATGAAACTATTGAATTAAACTTGTGATGCTTGTGATGATAATAGATCATCAAATGTGTGTCTTAGAATGATAATTAGACTAGTTAAGCATTGTTTGGTGATTGTGTGTTCCGTATGTATTTATAGACGATAGTACCGACCAAGTCTACGAGGAGGAGGAGTTCTACCAAGAAGAAGAAGAAAACTTCAACCGCTGCACCAACCAAGGCAAGCTATTAGTGTCAAGTTAACCCTTGCAAGTTTAGTACTTAGCAAGCTAGGATCAAACTAGATGGTTTAGCAAGGATGCCTTAATCATGCTTTGATCACACCCCTTTGACTATTAGTACCTCAAGTCTTTGTTACAAGTTTTACCTCCCTTAGTTACACCAAGTTCTTTACTGGTTTTGAAGGTAGCATAAAGAGTATAAAACTTGACCTATTTTAGAAACCTTTAGATGTCATTATATGGCATGAGATTGAACCCATCACTTCCACCTTAGTGAACACTCTTAACCTAGTAGTTAGAGTAGATCAAAAACTTGAGTCACTTTAGATGGGAACACTTGGTGAAAATGAATTGTGAAAACCTTGGAATGATGAGTCATTCTATTGAGATGTTTTGACATGTGTTGAGAAACACAAATGGTTTATGATGATGAAAATGTTGAGGCATGAGCCTTAGCCCTTTTATAAAACTGATGGTTGGATTCGGATGCGATACCATTCCAAATTTACTGTACAACCACACTACCTAAATTGGGAAAGGCTTAGCTGGAAATTTATATGCATTAGTATTAGTTCCCTTGCGGGAGAGGTTTGAGATGAGGCTACCTCTCAATGTTGTCCACCTATGCAATGCCCAAGATGACTGATGGTCATGGTTGGGAGGCCATGGTCATAGGAGAGGTGCTTATACTAGGGTGTGTAAAGGAAAGGTTATGTTTGATTATCTGCATACTAAGTATGATGATTCAGGGTTATCCCTGACAGATGTATCGAATCTTGTGGTGAAAGTGTACCACCTCTGCAGAGTGTCAAACTATTCGAATAGCGTCATGATTATGGACAGTTGGAATGGCCATACTGTTTTGTTGTCAGATGTTTTCCAAATAACTTGAAATGAAAGATGAATCTTGACTTGACCACAACAGGGTTGTGTTTATGACAATAGCTTCCCAACTTAAGTGATTCTAGAACTTTATTTTATCTTTCTTTGCTTCAGAACTCAGCTTAGGTTTCAAACTTAACCTTATAATTAAACATAGAGTTTAGCACTTGACTTAGAACTATATTACTTGTTAGTGGTAGTTTGCGAGTACTTAAAGAGTACTCATGGCTTTTTTCCCTGGCTATTCTCATGGCCAGACTATGAAGGAGACTATCAAGATGATGGTCAGCAGGACGGCTATGATAACTAGGACTATCGGCCTTCGTCAGCATTGCATGTGCCCCTGAAGATGGACCCCACCGCTACGCTTATCTTTTATTTCCGCTGCTTGTTGTATTAAAGACTGGATCATGAGATCCTTATTTGTGTAAGACCTTATGTATGGTTTGTAATGGATGATGTACTGTGATATCCAATCCGTTATGTCTCACAAAAATGGTAATCCTGGGATTGCGAGGTATGGCATAACGGGCATCTGTGATTAAAAATCCGGGTGTTGACAAGTTGGTATCAGAGCCATCCTGACCATAGGAGACCCTAGTTAGAATGGACGTCTGAACAAAAACTTAGTTTCAAAACCAAAGTGAGTATTTATGAAAAACTATCTCCTCTCTTACCCTGGTGAACTCTTTCTTTCTCAAAAATTCATGTTCCTCAAAATTCTTACATTACTATTTAAAACTTGACACACTTGATCACTTCACTAATTTCCTCATCCTTAATTCTTGTAGATGGAGACTCAGTTCAGCAAGTTTTACCAGTTGGGAAACGGAGGTCAGCTGATCTTCGAGAGGGATCTGGACTCACTGTCAGAGTTACTAGGATGCCCACATCCGGAGTTTCTTGGAGCTCAACTTCCAGGACCCCCAGGAGGAGACTTACAGTGGCTAGTCACCGCAGATCTTAGAGGAAGCATCGAAGCACCAACTTCCGGGAGAATTCAGTTCTCCGTGAGAGAGAACAACTGGCTAGATGGATTAGCCAGGGCAATGCATGAAGCTCTCGCACGTCTATGTGCCCTCAGCGTCAACAAGATCCAAGGAACCCATTTTGCCCACTATGCAAGACGTGATTTCATGGGAATGCCGATGGAGATGCCAAGTCACCCAGAGTTGAGGCGTCAAGTGGAGAACCTTGACTTCTTGCTGCATGACCGACAGCAGGAACTGGACAATGCCAGAGAGTTAGCCAACTAGAACCGTGCCATTGCCGACCAGAAGGCCTAGACTTTCGCACTTCTCATCTAGGATCGCCAGTCTCTTCGCCGCCAGCATGCCAAGAAGGATCGCACCATCGCCCGTCTTCACAAGAAGGTGGCCGACCTCGAGAAGACCGTCAAGGAGCAGGAAGCTCAGCTTGCCGCCAAGGAATAAGAAGATGAGGGTGAAGACATCCAAGGAGACATGGATTCTTACCTTAGCAACAATGATGACTTTCTGGAGGAGGATGATGTGGACTTCTACACTGATGATGAGGACTCCGACTTCATCGACGATGAGTAAGAGCACTATCGTAGCATGAGATGCATCAGTCTCACTGTATCATAGCTTGCAGAATGGTTCTTCAAACCATCTGCTTTCCTTTGTTTGTTGTGGTGTGTGTTGTATCATGTGCTTGCTTGCATGAATGAAATGGAGTTAGTTGAAAAACCTGAGTCTAACTCAAAGTTTTAGCTTTCAAAAACCAAAACCATGAACCTTAGAATTTCCCTCTTACCCCTATATCTATCTCAATCTTCAGATGACTCGTGGAAACCAAGGAGGGAGCAGCTCGTCGCAAGACCCAATGCTGCAGATCTTGCAGAATCTCATCGCAGACCGTGAAGCAAGCAGGGCCGAGCGCCAAGCCAACTTAGCAACATTGTAGCAGATCGCCCAAATGGCTCTCAACAACCAAGGACATGGAAATCAGGATCACCAGGGATCCAAACTCAAAAAAATTCAGAATACCAATCCCCCAATCTTCAACCAATCAGAAAACCCATTAGATGCTGATGACTGGTTACAGACCATGGAAAACAACTTAGAAGTTGCAAGAGTTGATGAAAATGAGAAAGTTCTCTTCGCCACCCATTATCTGGCGGGAGATGCAAGAGCTTGGTGGAATAGCATCCGCAATATGAACCATGGTCAAGTGATGACATGGGAAGCATTCAAAGTCAAGTTCAGCCGCACCCACGTGCCGCAAGGTCTAGTCAACAGAATGAGAGATGAATTCCGCGAACTAAAGCAAGGAAGAATGACTGTGGTGGAGTACCATGATAGATTCCTGTCACTCGCCAGATATGCACCTGATGAGATCAACACGGAGGCCAAGAAGAAGGAGAGATTCTTGAACGGGTTGCATGATGAGATGCAGACTGTCCTCGTCAACATCCGTTTCCAAGATCTCGAAGAGCTAGTCGACTCAGTCATTCAGATGGAAGGGAAGATTAACTAGGCAAACGACAACCGCAAGCGTCGTATGATGCAGCAGTCAGGATCCAGTAGTCACCAGAAGTACCGTCCCAACCCTTCACCAGGATATGCACCAAGGAACAACCGACCCCCAAATTCTCGCCCAAGCTACCCCAACCATAGCGGAGGCAATGTGAAGTCCGGAGGAAACAATCACAACTCCGGAAATGCCAACCATTTCAACTGTGCCCCTCCCAAGAGCAACAACAACAACACTGCACCCAGAACTGGCAGCAATGTTGTGCCTGTCGTAGTCAAAGACAAGTCCCAGATCACTTGTTTCGAGTGTGGAGTGAAGGGTCACTACTCCAATGAGTGTCCCAAGAAGACAGCAGCCAATGCCAATGTGAATGCCCCAGCTCAGCAGCAGCGTCGTGTTCAACCAGGAAGGAGATTTGCCCTGTGGAACCGCACAATCGAACGGTCGTCTCTTCCACATGAACGCAGAAGAAGCCCAGGAAGCGCCAGATGTAGTGCTGGGTATGTTTTCTGTCAACTCAGTTTTAGCAAGAGTATTGTTTGATTCTGGAGCATCGCATTCATTTTGTCACCGAAGAATTTGCATGCACTATTAAGATTCACCCAACCAACCTGAAGCATGTCATGATAGTTCAAATCCCCGGTTCAACAACCAAAGCTAGAAAAATTTGCAAAGCTGTGCCTATCAGGATACATGGGATAGATTTTTATGCCAACCTAATTGTACTTGGAACCAAAGGATTGGAAGTAGTACTAGCTATAGACTGGATGTCAAGGCATAAAGGACTGATAGACTGTGCTAAGAAAGCCATCACCATGACCAATAGTTCTGGAGTCACAGTAGAGCATATCTCTGAAACCTTACCCCGTCAATTCAAGTGCAACAGGAGTGTAGCCCTACCCACCATAGACCAAGTCAGAGTAGTCTGTGAATACCCCGACGTATTCCCAGATGAATTGCTAGGTATGCCCCCGGATAGGGATATTGAGTTCATTATCGAACTAATCCCCGGAACTGGACCCATAGCCCAGAGACCCTATAGCATGAACCCCTTAGAGTTAGTGGAACTGAAGAAGCAGTTGGATGCCATGTTAGAGAAAGGCTTGATTCAACCAAGCGCATCGCCATGGAGATCACCGGTGTTATTCGTTGACAAGAAAGATGGAGGTAACCGTCTGTATGCGATTACGTGAAAGTTGAATGATGTCACCATCAAGAACAAATACCCCTTGCCAAAGATAGAGGATCTATTTGATCAGTTGACCAGAGCTCAGGTATTCTCAAAGATTGATCTTAGGACTGGTTATCACCAACTTAAGATTCGTGCAACGGATATTCCAAAGACCGCCTTTACTACTCACTATGGTTTATACGAGTATACGGTTATGTCTTTTGGATTAACCAATGCCCCTGCTTATTTCATGAATCTCATGAATAAGATCTTTATGAATTTCCTAGATAAGTTTGTAGTTGTGTTTATCGACGACATCCTTATCTACTCCAAGTCAAAAGAAGAGCATGAGCAACATATGAGAGTTATCCTAGAAACCCTGAGAGAGCATTAGTTATATGCCAAGTTCAGCAAGTGTGAATTTTGGCTAAAGGAAGTAGGATTCCTAGGACATATTGTGTCTGCCAGAGGAGTCTCTGTTGATCCTGCCAAGATCAAAGATGTCGAAGAATGGGAAGCCCCAACCACTCAAACCCAAGTCCGTGCATTTCTTGGATTAGCAAGATACTACCGCAAGTTCGTAGAAGGATTCTCAAGCATCGCCCGACCCATGACCCAATTGTTGAAGAAGGACAAGAAGTTTGAATGGACTGACAAGTGTGAAGCCAGTTTCCAAGAGCTGAAGAAGAGATTGATATCAGCCCCAATATTGGTCATGCCAGACATCAAGAAGCCATTTGATGTGTATTGTGACGCATCCAAGATTGGTCTAGGATGTGTATTGATGCAAGAAGGCAAAGTCATCAAGTATCTGTCTCGACAACTGAAGCAGCATGAGCAGAACTATCCGACCCTTGATCTTGAGCTAGCAGCTGTGGTTCTAGCGTTGAAGACATGGCGTCATTATTTGATGGGTAATCGCTGTGAGATTTACTCAGATAATAAGAGCTTGAAGTATATCTTCACTCATAAGGAGCTAAATATGAGACAAAGGAGATGGATAGAGTTAATCAAAGATTATGACCTTGACATTCACTATCACCCCGACAAATCCAATGTGGTAGCGGATTCTCTTAGCAGATTGCCGTGTAGGCTTAACACCATGATTAAGGAGAAGAAACCCAGTTTGTATGAGGAGTTGGAGCAGTTCAGGACTAAATTAGTTAGCAAAGGGTTCTTAGCTAGCATTGAACTTCAACCCACTTTGATTAGCCAAATCAAGGAAGCCCAGAAGGGGAATGAAAGTATCGACAGAATAAAACATCGTATTGGTACAAGAAAGGTACCTGGATTCACCGAAGACGAAGAAGGAGTACTGTGGTACAAAGGACGTCTCTGTGTGCCAGCAGATTCGGAGCTGAAGGAAGTTATCATGAAGGAAGCTCATGATACTCTTTATTCTATCCACCCCAGAGGAACGAAGATGTATCAGGATTTGAAAGAGCAATTTTGGTGGCACAAGATGAAGAGAGAGATCGGAAGCTACATCGCCAAATGTGACATCTGTCAAAGAGTCAAAGCAGAGCATCAGAGACCAGCAGGATTGTTGCAACCATTGCAGATTCCGGAATGGAAATGGGATTCTGTCGGAATGGACTTCATCACCGGTTTACCTACTTCTAGTAGGGGAAATGACTCAATCTGGGTCATAGTGGATAGACTGTCCAAGGTAGCCCATTTTATACCCGTCAAAACAACTTACCAGAGTGCAAAGCTAGCAGAGCTGTATATTGCTAGGATTGTTAGTCTGCATGGAACCCCCAAAACCATCGTATCAGATCGAGGAACCCAGTTTACCTCGAGATTTTGCCAGAAAGTCCAAGAAGGATTAGGAACCAAGTTGAACTTCAGCACAGCGTATCACCCGCAAACCGATGGATAGACGGAGAGAGTCAACCAGATCTTAGAGGATATGCTTAGAGCTTGTGTGTTGGAATATGGATCAAAATGGGAAGACTGCCTGCCTTTCGCAGAATTCTCATATAACAATAGTTATCAAGATAGTTTGCAGATGGCACCATTTGAATTCCTATATGGAAGAAAGTGTCATACCCCTTTGAATTGGTCGCAAGTAGGAGAGAGTCAGATCTTTGGACCCGACATTCTCTGAGAAGCAGAAGAGAAAGTTCACAAAGTCCGTGAGAACCTCAAGACCGCCCAATCCAGACAGAAGAGTTATGCTGACAAGAGAAGAAGAGACATGACTTTCAATGTCGGAGATTTTGTATATCTCAAGGTTTCACCATTGAAAGGAACTCAATGCTTTAGTCTGAAGGGACAGTTAGCCCCCAGATATATCGGACCTTTCAAAATTCTGAACCGTTGAGGAGAAGTATCGTATCAACTGGAACTGCCAGAAGAGATGTCAGCCATCCACAATGTGTTCCATATCTTGTTACTTCGCAAATGTTTGGAAGTGCCTGAGAAGACGGAAGTTTTCAAGAACATCGATCACAGAGCTGTGGAAATCAACAATGACCTGACCTATCGGGAAGTACCCATTCGTATCTTAGAAGAAGCCTACAGAACCACCAGGACCAGGAATATCAAGTTTCTCAAGATTTAGTGGAGCAACCATACCGAGGAGGAAGCCACTTGGGAGCGCGAAGATTACATTAGGACAGAGTTCCCAGATCTCTTTAGTTCCTAGTTTTCTTTGTAAATCTCGGGACGAGATTTTGTCTAAGGGGGAAAGGTTTGTAACATCCCAAAACTTCAATCCAAGATTATCAAGATCTAAATCATCAAATTTGGGGTTAACAAAAACTTTTCCAAATTTAAAATGAAGGCATTCATGTGTATGAGCATTTAAAATAGGAATTGATTTGAATTGCCATGGTTCTATGATTCTTTGGTTGTAAAATGTTTCTTAGGTGATTTAAACATCATCTACATTATTCCCAAACTTTTCCTAACGAAAATCAAATAAAAAACAATTAAAAAGGAGGAATGGTCATTTTGACCATTTTAATCCACTACACTACTTTGGTTATTCCTAGCACTCATTTCTAAACAGAAACAATTCATGATCTGTGCACCCCTTGATAGTACACATAATGAGGTACCAAGGCCCACCTTGTGATCTGCAAAAATCTTTCAAATGCTAATTTTAAATGACAGTTCAAAATTGAATCTATTTCATATGGGAAGATCCCACTTTTTCAAAAATCATTCAAACAAGCTCCACTTTCAAAACCCTTGCAACCAGAGACTACCTAGCACTAGTGTAGATCACCCAAAAATTTTGAACTCAAAATTCAAAAGTTTTTCTCTTTCGGCCATTTTGTCAAACACCTTGCTGGCAAGATCAAAGTGGCCTAACTATTGCTGTTTTGGGGTTGATTTTGTCTAGAAATTTGAAGTGCTTTGATCACCTTTGTCTTCCTCAAGCCTAACGAGACCAACCCCAACATCTCCCCTACCTCCTAGCTGCACTGCCATGCCATGCCGAGAGCACCTTGCTGTCCAACTTGGCCCTCGCAGTAGCAGACCGCTCTCCCCTCTCTCGCCATGTCTACAAGCTAGCCAGTGGTCCACTGCCACCGTCCAACCAGCCCGGCCCAGGCAGAGGCAGAGGCGGCCAAGAACCGCCGTGCCCGGAGCTGGTCGACCATGCCGACGCCGCCCGCAGAGCGTGCACTATCCCCGCGTGCACATACCACCCCTAGGCCGCAACCCGCGCCTAACGCTCCGCCATGACCTGGGGAACACCCAGACACCCCCGCTGGCCGCCCAATGCTCCCCAGCCACCGCTCGCCGTCGAACCCGCAGCCTCTGCCGCCCAGAGCACGTGATGCGCCTGACCAGCACAGAGCACGCCTTGCCGCGCCTTTAAGCCTCAGGGCACCGCCAGGAGACAGACCACCGCCCCCTACCTCGAGCCACGCCGCTAGTCCCCTGTGCCGCCCTCGCCGGAGTCGGCTGCCCACACCCTTAGGTCTCACCGTCGGGCCTATATAAGCCGGCCTCCCCAGCCTCTTTTCTCCACACCCACTCACTCCCCACCTCTCACTGATCCTTTCACCTCTCTCACCGGAGCCAATCGAGCTCTGCCTCACCAGAATTGGAGCCGGAGCAGCCGCAGCAGGAGGAGAAGGGCGCCTGCGATTTAGGGCACCCCAAGCTCCGCCGCAACCGCGCCTCGCCTCACAGTTGTCTTCCAGCTCGTTTGCCCGCCTCGCCTACCCCGATGGAGCCCTGGTACGTCCCCGGTCGACCCCCACCGAGCCGCTAGGGCAAAGTCTCGCCGGCGACCTGTTCATGGTCGACGACGACCCTCAGCCGTAGATCCCCCTTCTAATCCTACGGCCCACAGCACGCGTACCGTTTCGCGTGTTAAGCGCCACTGATAAGCGGACCACCCTGTCAGCTGATCCCCATGCAGCGGAGTGTCACTAGGCCGGCCCATGCTCTTTCCCGCGCTAGCCCAACCGTTCAAATTGGATTTTTCTTTTTAAGTTGAATCTAGTTTCTGTCCACTAGTTTAAAATTCAATTCTGGGAGTTTTACAAATCCAAATTGCATGAAACCAATTTTGTTTGAAAGGTATTGAAATGATCTATCCAAGCCCGTTGGATTAATTCAATTAGAGATATAGATCTCTCCTAATAAAAATAACAAAACAGAAGCATTTGCACCTTGCAACATTTTTATAAAATCAACCAAGTTAGCTTTTGAGTTGATTCCAACTCTCAAAAATCACATTTCACCATATCTATCTAAATATGTAATAATATTAAGGTTTACATGCAGTGACTTTGGACTAGTACCAAAATAATGCTATATAGGAATTTCTAGTCACTTTAAATCATTAAATAATGAACTTAAACCAAAGTGATTATGATCCAACCTTTAGATATCATTCCCACATATTAGAGTATGTGGTGATGACATGTGTCAACATGATCCCATATTTTAAGTGGTAAATATTAAATCTTAGTTAATTTTTCAATGAGTAGAAATTACTTTTCTAAAACAAAAAGGATGAAACTATTGAATTAAACTTGTGATGCTTGTGATGATAATAGATCATCAAATGTGTGTCTTAGAATGCTAATTAGACTAGTTAAGCATTGTTTGGTGATTGTGTGTTCCGTATGTATTTATAGACGATAGTACCGACCAAGTCTACGAAGAGGAGGAGTTCTACCAAGAAGAAAAAGAAGAAAACTTCAACCACTGCACCAACCAAGGCAAGCTATTAGTGTCAAGTTCACCCTTGCAAGTTTAGTACTTAGCAAGCTAGGATCAAACTAGATGGTTTAGCAAGGATGCCTTAAGCATGCTTTGATCACACCCCTTTGACTATTAGTACCTCAAGTCTTTGTTACATGTTTTACCTCCCTTAGTTACACCAAGTTCTTTACTGGTTTTGAAGGTAGCATAAAGAGTATAAAACTTGACCTATTTTAGAAACCTTTAGATGTCATTCTATGGCATGAGATTGAACCCATCACTTCCACCTTAGTGAACACTCTTAACCTAGTAGTTAGAGTAGATCAAAAACTTGAGTCACTTTAGATGGGAACACTTGGTGAAAATGAATTGTGAAAACCTTGGAATGATGAGTCATTCTATTGAGATGTTTTGACATGTGTTGAGAAACACAAATGGTTTATGATGATGAAAATGTTGAGGCATGAGCCTTAGCCCTTTTATAAAACTGATGGTTGGATTCGGATGCAATACCATTCCAAATTTACCGTACAACCACACTACCTAAATTGGGTAAGGCTTAGCTGGAAATTTATATGCATTAGTATTAGTTCCCTCGCGGGAGAGGTTTGAGCTGAGGCTACCTCTCAATTTTGTCCACCTATGCAGTGCCCAAGATGAATGATGGTCATGGTTGGGAGGCCATGCTCATAGGAGAGGTGCTTATACTAGGGTGTGTAAAGGAAATGTTATGTTTGATTATCTGCATACTAAGTATGATGATTCAGGGTTATCCTTGACAGATGTATCGAATCTTGTGGTGAAAGTGTACCACCTCTGCAGAGTGTCAAACTATTCGAATAGCAGTCCATGATTATGGACAGTTGGAATGGCCATACTGTTTTGTTGTCAGATGTTTTCCAAATAACTTGAAATGAAAGATGAATCTTGACTTGACCACAACAGGGTTGTGTTTATGACAATAGCTTCCCAACTTAAGTGATTCTAGAACTTTATTTTATCTTTCTTTGCTTCAGAACTCTGTTGGGTCCGCAACATAGAAAACAAAAAATTTCCTACGAAGAGAACTATACGCCAAGATCTATCTACTAGATACAGAGCAACGGGTGGACATACATTCATGGAGAACTTACCCTCGAAGACAACGAGCTTTGTTAACGAGTAGGAACTCGCGGTTGATGTAGTCGTACACTTGCCAATCTCAAGATCGTGAGGAAGTCCGAGCGCCGCAACTCAGCGCACTGCACACGTTCAAGCCACCGGACAACCTCCACCTCCTCACTCCAGCGATCCAGTGGAAGCAGCAACTCCTTCCAGATGAAATGCCACCGGGAACATGTATCTCGCTAATCCGAGACCATGGGGGAATAATTCTAAAGGGGGAGAGAGATCCTTCACAAGGAGGTGTGAGGATGAAGGAGGGAATGGGTGGCCTTTTATAGGAGGAGGGGGGGTGCCCCCTCTCTCCATGGCCGGCGCATGGGGGGGTGACCCCTCACCACCCCCATTCATGTGGTGGTGACCCCTCCACATTAAAATGCCTCTTCACATTCCCTTTTAAAGTCTCCACTTTAAATGCATTAAATTTCTCCAAATTTAATGCTCTCTCATTTAATAAAACTCTTTTTATTAAATTTACTCAGAATTTTGTTAATTACTTTAATTAACAAACATTCACATATAGCCCCTTGCAATATTTCAATATCACATGCAGAACCACCTTCTGCAATTTCACCCGAAACAATTTCCGGTTTCTATTGAAACAATTCCTGCGCTTTGCAATTCTTTCGTCTGAAACATATATGCTCCAAAATGGTGTCCGTTAACTCTTAAGTGTGCCACCTGATGGTTCGCGAATAATGCAGACATGATCGAGACCCTTCTCCGATCAATAATCAGCAGCGGGACCTGGAGATCCGTACTGACTCCTACACATTCAACGATGACTCATGTGATCGTGAGAACCTTTAACGCTTGTAACTAAATCCCTTTGTCTCTCGATATATTACATGTCTGAGATTCAATCATCGGTATCTCCATACCTAGTTTGATCTCGTTTCCGACATGCACTCTTTTCTCGTTCCCGTGATATAACATTCTAGTGATCACATCACTTGCTTGCAAGCTATCCTAATGTGATATCACCGAGAGGGCCCAGAGTATATCTATCCGTCATCTGGATTGACAAATTCCACTCTTGATCCATGAGCCTCAACATAACACCTTCGTAGTACTGAACCCATCTTTATAGTCACCCTGTTACGGTGTGACGTTTGGTGTTATCAAGATACTCTTCCGGTGTTAGCAATTAACATGATCTCATGGTCTAAGGATAAAGATTACTTCATATGATGTTATAGCAATATAAACATAATGACTTGATCGTAATGCTATACTTCGGATGAATGTTCATCACATCATTTCACAAATGCTGTGAACTTGTTATTAACAACATCCAATGTCCATGATCAGGAAACCTTGATCATCTTGTTAATCAACAAGCTAGTCTATAAGAGAGGCATAACTAGGAACCCTTTTTGTTTATTAAACACACATGTATTGATGTTTCCTATCAATACAATTATAGCATGCAAAATAAACATCTATCATATACAAGGAATACATAATAACAACTTTATTATTGCCTCTCAGGGCATATTTCCTTCAAACTCAGCTTAGGTTTCAAACTTAACCTTATAGTTAAACATAGAGTTTAGCACTTGACTTAGAAATATATTACTTGTTAGTGGTAGTTTGCGAGTACTTAAAGAGTACTCATGGCTTTTGTCCCTGGCTATTCTCATGGCCAGACTATGAAGGAGACTATCAAGATGATGGACAGCAGGACGGCTAGGATAACTAGGACTATCTGCCTTCGTCAGCATTGCATGTGCCCCTGAAGATGGACCCCATCGCTATGCTTATCTTTTATTTCCGCTGCTTGTTGTATTAAAGACTGGATCATGAGATCATTATTTGTGTAAGACCTTATGTATGGTTTGTAATAGATGATGTACTGTGATATCCAATCCGTTATGTCTCGCAAAAATGGTAATCCTGGGATTGCGAGGTATGGCATAACGGGCATTTGGGATTAAAAATCCGGGTGTTGATAGTCTTCCCATCCTATAGCTTTGCTTTGGCTAAAACAGGGTATCCAAAGGGCTATGGTGTTATACACCATCTATTCTACTAGGGGACAGGAGGTGTCATCAAGGGGGTTGTACTTAATAGTACAAAAGTGTAATAGTTCGGAAGAGCCAAACCACTACCATATATACATCAACATATAGTAAAACAGTGCAGTTTTCATAAACAGTAGATAAAACATGAATAAGTAAAATATTAGGACAAGGCTTATGAGCAAGAAGGTGGCTTGCCTGAGATCAGCACTATGGCATAATTTTCCCTGGACTTCTTCTTATAATACCCAAAAATATACAATAATAACCATCTTCTTCTGATCTCCGAGATAATCGCAACTATCATTGTCAGGTAGCACACATGAAAACAAGCAAGAGCACAATCAACAAAAGGCATACAAGCAACAATACATACATCAAGCAATGAACACTACAAGTTTACAAATCAGTAGGTCTTAGGAAGAATGGATTTAATAAGATTGGCCTTGTCTTGGAAACATGGAAGAAAATCCCTGAGGATTTATAGTCTAGAAACTACCTAAGAGATGGGTTTTGTACCAAGACCATATCCTGTATGAACTCATGGTACATAAATGGTACCAACAGATAGGAGTTGATGAAATGAAACCAACAAAAGTGGTTTCACTATTTTATCACTTTTCTTGAATTACTTATGAATTTCCTAGTGGTAAAAGCTCTAGTTTTAGGAAATAATTTACCAGAAGAGTTATGGAGATCCAAAAATTATTTCTGTGGATGGTCAGGTAGAGTTTGATGTACTGAATAGCGGAGAGTTGGAATCACTCCAAAATAATTATCAGAATGCCATCGGGAAATTCCCAAAGGCAGTTCTGGAGCTCTTTTGTATTTTTCACCAAATTAAAACTACAAAAGCTTTTGATTTGATTCCAGAGGCACATGGTAGGCATTTAGAATAACTTTCTGTAGAAATTGGAATCAACCTTTTTGGAGTTATAGAACTACTGGGGTGGTTTTATTGGAGAATTAACCCTACACAAAATAGTTTAAACCCTAATAAATCAACCAGGACTTTATTAAATTTGGGCTCTTAGGGTTTCAAGGATAAATGTTTTAGGAGTCTTGAGAGTTGGAATTGGCTCAGTACCTACTTGGGTCTATCCTAGAGAAATTTCTAAAGGCAGATTATGGCTGTTTTTGTTATTTTTACCAGGGGCAAGCTAGGAAGCAAACTAGGGTAGGACCAAAGTGAAATGCAAGGTATCTAGGATGGCTTTCAGTACCCATAGATTTCACTCCAATTGGAGTTACAAAATTACCAGTAGGATTTTAGGAGTGTTTTAGATACCTTCTAGATATTGATTTAATATAAATAATCCATACATATTCTGGGCTATCCAAAGGTACTGAGTGTTAGATAAAACATACATGCTCCTAGGAAAATTTAGATCTAGGAATTTTGTTTTGATTTCCATTTTCAACACGATTTAAACCAAAAGTGCTAAAGGCTAGATCTGGACAAAAAGAATAAAGCACAGAGGCTTGCAGGGCTGGGATCTGGCCGGAGATGGGCCGAGGGCGGTAGATTTGGCCTAGGTGGGGCGACGCCACGCACGGGAGGGATTCAAATCCCTGGGCAACGGGGCCTAGGCGTTAGCGGGTGAGGGCGATGGAGGGGTATGGGCAGTTTTCCGCCGTTGGATTAGAGAGCGATGGACGGTGGTGGCTCGTCGTCCTCGCTCGCGCCGGCCAGGCGACGGCAGAACCCTAGCTAGCGGCGGGGCGACATGGGGAGATTACCAGAGGGCTCTCCGGAGATCGGGGAGGGCCTGGGGCAAAGCGGCGATGGACGGTGGGCTCGGGGATGGGCGGCACGGGTGGTCCTGGTGCGGGGAAGGTTCTGGCGCGAGGTGCACGACGACACCGGCACTCGGAGCTCGTCGGGGAAACCTCCAGGGCGCATGCATGCAAAAGGGGAAGGTACCATAAGCGTCAGGAGGAGGTGGGGAGTGCCGGAGGGTGACATGCATAGGGAGAAACACAAGGGAAAGAGAGCCTTGCTCGAGTTCTTGAAGGGGGCTGAAGCTCCTTTCCTTCTTCTTCTCGATCTAGATAGGTCAGGGGAGAGGGAGTGGGGTGCATGGGAGCTGAGTGGGAGAGGGTGTAGGAGTGAATGAGAGCCGAGAGGGGGTCAGGTGTAGCCTCGGGCCTTAATACCAAGGGAGTGCTGTCCACGGTGCACCAAGTCCATAATCGGACATTGGAGAAGGGCGGCAGTAGGGGGTTGGTCAGGAGGGTCGGTGGCGCTTGAGTAGAGAGGTGTGGGGCCAGTGTACAGAGGAGGGGCGGTATTTTCGGCTGCAAGAGCTCATGAGGCTCTCCTCCTTTGCTTCGGGTGAATAAAGAAAATGAGAGGGAGGGGAAGCTATGGTTAGCTAGGGGAGCTTTTAGTGGTGTAGAGGGAAGGGAGGTGGGGTCCAGGATTGGCAAGAGAGAGGAAGGGGGCGTGCTACAGCTGCTTTGAAGATTTTACAAGATATGGCATTGATTTGTTCTCTCTCTCTCTCTCACTTGCTCCAATAGCTAAAGGACAAAAGGGTGCAATGCTACAGTAGCCTCGACCAGGGAGGAGTGCTGGTTGCTGTGGAGTAGTTCTTGACAAGTTTGATAAGGTTTGGATTTAACTTTGGATCATGGTTTTGAATATCTCCATTCTGGCCATCTTGATGATCATGAAGAACCTCATGATTTTTGATCTTGGAAAGCAGAGGTGAGGATGCTGGTAGGTGGATATGGTCCAGGTACATATCCATGAATTATTTGGGAATTATTGGATGAAGTTTGGTCCACTTTATATCACCTATGCCAATAGGGAAGAAATGGTTTTTAGGAATTTATTTGGTATTTTTTAATTGGACCGGTGGAGTTTTTGATGTGAGATGGTCCCAAATGTGAATACATACTTAGGGAATTTTTCCCAAGATTTATGGAGGCTTAAAAGTATGTAAAACCATTATTATTCCATTTCTGCCATTTGAGAAAAAGGGCAAGAAGGAATAATAAAGGATCTCAAAAATATTTATTTTTGAGATGGGAGTGTAGGGTATGATATATGGACCTCAATTGAGCAAAAGGTTGGAGAAGTGTTTTGAAAAAAACCAAACTTTCTATTGGGAAAGGAGTTTTGGAGATTTTGTTTATTAAAGAGATTAATTAGATTTGGAGCCATAATAATTATGGATAATATTTGATAAATCTTTATGATCAAGGTAGAGGATGTAGGCAAGGTGTAAAAAACATTTGCAACCTTGGGATTGGGGAATCCAAGTTGATTTTGGTGAAAACTAGAGATTTAAGGATCTTGGGTAAGATTGTTTTCATGCCACCAAAACCTTGTTGGATCTTGGAGCTCAGATCTCCCCTTGGGGAATGGGATAGATGGATGGATAGACCAAGTGATGTAAATAAACATGGTATAGAGGATTGATCTTGATATTGTTTGAGTTCACCAAGAATTGATTTCAAACTTTGAATAAAATAAGCTTGCCAAAGAAGATTATCAGATAGCCTTCAAAACCATGTGGGTTTAAGAAGTACCAAGATCCAATTGGAGCAAGTGAAGTACGTATTGGTAGACCTATATGAGTAGATCAAAACCATGCAAAGAGTTGGTCAGTAGAAGGTTGGATGATGGTGTGAGCTTCTGTCAAATTAGGCATGTTGATAAGATTTGCAGGAAAAGTTATTTTCTTGCCTGCAAAACCATCAAGAACAAATGGGTTGGAGGACTATCTAACCAAGGGAAATAATGGTCCTTGGTAGTCCTTAGGATGGTTAACAAGATGGTGCAAATGAATTTTAAAAGATGCACAAGGGTTGAGAAAAGGAGACATTCAAAAAGGTGATGTTGAAACAGATTCCAGACTTAAATAAAATTTTGCAGATTTAGGGTTTTTGACTAGATTATGAGAGGGGAGGTTTTTGATGGATAGCAAGATACCAAAGCATCATCAAGTGGATGAGGTTGAAGAGTATATTGAGTAGAAGGGATACATGCTTGATATTGGTCTTCATTGACTTGGAAGCTTCTAGAAGGGATATCTTCAGAATTGATCTGGTTAAGGGTTTTAGATGATCACCTAGTATCTAGAGATTAGATCTTGCTTTCTATTCTTGCTTAGAGTGTGGTGATTTGGAAACCTCTTGATCCTAGTGATTAGCTCCTAGAGTAGCTCATACTATCTCCTAAGAAGAGAAATCAAGCAGTAGATCAAGGCAATTCATCAGACAACAGATCAAGGCAACTCATCTTATAAACTAAGCAAACCTACTACTAGGGTTACCATCAAGCCTAGCTCGAGGTAAGGATGGGTATTTTGAAAAGGTTGTGGTTTGGATAAGATGAGAGTCCTTGGTATCTCTACCAAGAGTAGAATTCAAAAGCTTTAAAAGGAGGTTTTGGGAAACCTAGAGATAAGAATGGTTGAAGGTTCTGTCTATAAAACATAAGGAGATTATAATAGTTTGCTCTCCATAGTTTAGGGAAATAGAAGCTACTAAAATAGTTGGTTTGCAAAGGCCTCTTGGCTCAGGTTTTGAAATGCCAGAACATTTGAGAGTATGGAAATTAAGCTAAGACAGTTTTGGGAAGTAGATTTTGTCAACTGGTGTTGAGGTAAGGAGTATATCTTCTAATACACAATCATAATCATAAACATAGTCAAACAATAGGAAAACACTTTATCACTAAACAAGAAAAAGTTTTTGTTCCCCCTGATTTTTGCATTCTAGACAACTAATGAGGGTTGCTGAAATTGGGATGTTACACTACCTCTATCTCTGGAAGGTACTTTTATGTCGGTAGCACAATCAGTGGCCTCCTTGTGCTTGGACAGAGGGTGCAGCCGTACAAGACCCGGTTGTACAACCCCTTCTCAGGCGCTATCAAGCGCCTGAGGGCGGAGATACCGACCGAGCAGGTGGCTTCTATTGCTGTGACGATGTTCCCGTCGTTGATGGTGTTTACATCAAACCATCAGAACACCACTATTCGGTGGGCGGATGAGAGGACCGAGGAAGGGAGTCGCCCGGTCTTTGGTGAAGGGTGGTACTCGCCGTATGACTTCGCGGAACTCCGGAGCATGACTTCTTACACCGGTGATGTTTTTGTCATAGACAGATACGGGTATGTCCTCTCGACTATGTGTGATGCTACTAATGGAGATATTCAGCTGCAGCGCTCCGCAGGAATCCTGGAGATGCATCCCACCGTTCTAGGCCCTGTTCCAGGCTGCCAGTTCCTAGAGAATCATTTTTACCTCGTCGAGTCCGACAGGGAGTTGCTGTTCATTGTGAGTGGACCAGTCTATGGCAGCAGGCCGGTTGCTTACCGGGTTGATACCCAGAACCGTGTCCTTCAGCCGATCAGAAGCATCGGAAGTAGTGCTCTCTTCATTGGTGACAATCGGTGCGTCTGCATCGACATCGCCATGGTACCCACGGTGCATGCCGGCAACATATAATATGCGGACCTATCTGAGATTAGATCTTACAACTTTGAGGCTCTTGCATGGGAAGAGGAGCCAAACGTTGTATATGGGTATGGAGTAGGAGGATTATGGATCAATGACCGTCCTTTCGAACTCGATCGATTGCTGGCAGAGTATTGCAGAATCGTCGAGCATTCTGAGCTGCAGATGGTGCCACCATATGGCGAGGATGGTACCACCCACTACGATTACCACGACGGCTATCCATCAGATTGATGGATTGTGTGGGTCTACTCCTGATGTATTCTCTTCAGGTAAGCTCTTTATGTGTTCACTTTGTTGAGTGAACGTCTATGGATTTTGCTAGTTCTATGGTGCCTGTGTAATACAATGGATGTTCTCCCTGGGCCTGTTCGTCTGCGGTACCAAAGTTCGCAGGCCAGCGCATGGTGGTACCTAAGTTGCCTGAAATTGCCGCGTTTTGAAATGTTGGGCCGCTAACTACTGAGAGGGGCCATGTCGAGGCAAACTCATCTCACCCCTGCCAAATTGAAACATTCTGTTAAACTGCCCCGTGTAGTAGATGGTCGGGACCCTCATGTCGGTCGTCTGTCCGTGACGCGAGCGCCAACGCGGCAACCTCTTAGGAAAATCGAGTAGCTACGTGGATTGGATGCGTTGACCAATTTCACAAATCCATTCCCACCTTTCCCCTAGCACCGATGGCGTCGAAATCCACCCTCCAGGCAGGACGATCCCTTCGGACATTTGACTTCTGGCGCCAAGTTGCTGCGCCCAGTCGCTGATCCCGAGCTCCAATGGTGCATGTCGTAGCCGCCATTGCGAGGCTCTAGCCCCTATCCGCCGCCGACGAGCCGAGCAGCTCGGAGGATGGCAGATCCTACTACCAAGGAAGAAGAAGTTCTGGGTACAAGCGGGTGAGCTACCCTTCTCTTTGCTATTCGCACTAATTATAACTGTTAACTGGCTACTGAACCTCAAATTGTTTGTTAGCCCAACGCTGACAAACATATTGTGTCCACAGTTTTCTGTCAAGTGGGATCTCCGCGGACCACCCTTACCTTGTTACGGTAGTCCTCTTCAGGTATGACTCTAAGGGCAAGTGGCATGGACACCATTGTATCACGATGGAAGAAGCGCCTGCGCAGATCTGCACTATATCTGGTATCGTTGTTGCTCTACGTAATCATGATGAATTATGGCTGAAGCAGACTGCAAAGTTCAGCTTCATGGATGAACGTGGCGCCATGGTTCCTCTAACGTGTGACAGTCAGCTAATTGGGTTGATGTAAAGGTATGCTTCGGCTTGCATGTTTGAACTGAATTGTGATGTACTGGATGTGGAAGCTGCTGCAACTGGGAGTCGCCCTACTATTCTTGGACAGGATGGTTGCTCGAACCCAATTAGCTCCTGGTAAGCAAAGGTCTCTTGGGGTTTGCATGTTTGTGCTGAATTATAATTTTTGTTTTATTTACTCTGTAGATATTGGGCAGTTATGCAACAGTCTTGTTTCTTGGATAGGAAGCGCTGCAAGGTTAGAAACATGACTGCCAGGTCAGTCATTTTGCTGCCAGAAGAAATTAAAAATGAGTGGAAAGATGATGCTGGACATGATTCTGGTGCCCATTGTCCTGGCGATGCAGAGTACGTGAAGCTAAGAAAATTGGCACCGAGGAAGAGGAAGAAGGCAGGAAATGAAGAAGCCAGTGGACCTAAAGGCTTGGCACCTAGGCTGTGGAAGAAGGCTGCTGGCAATGAAGATGCATAGTAATGTGTTGAACTTGGACCTATATATGTAATTCTGTTAAATTCTGGAGCTCTATGTGTGGCACGTTGCTGGGCAAAACAATCTACCCACATTCTCTGAGTAAAATTTACCGCGACTTAGGGTTTGGAAATGCCCGAGTCAGTAGTTGAATCCGAAATTGTGATTGTGCCACTGCTATCTGAAAACACGCAGCACCGGTTCCACGATTGCTGAGGGGCAGGAGGTCTCCAAATACAACAGAATGTAAGTGGCACGGAAATAAATTATTTAAGCTGCCACACTCCACGAAGCAGCAACTTATTTCAGATGCTGCACAACGATGTGGCAACATAAACAGCAATGGAAACCGATAATGCCCAGACGCTTGAGCCCGTCTATCTCACCGCCTCCCTGCTCCTGCATCCCCTGCGTCTGGCGAAGCTCCCAGATCTCCATTAACCGGGTGTATGTGCTTCCACTTTATAAATTGTGGCTGTGCCATTTGCATGTGGCACAATCCACGTAGATTACGTTTAAACAAACCACCAATTTCAGAATACCACCATGATGAGACAAAAGGAAGTGATGCAGGGTTAAGGCAGACTAACGGGAGAGCAATATTTTTCCTCCCAGGACTCCGGGACCACTAGTTCAGACCGCTAGGTCAACAAGTAGTACTATTACAACTTAAAAAAGGCACGGATCTCAAACTAAATAGAACTAGTTATCACACATCTCCTTGATCTTCCTAATCTTAGCCCGATGCGGATCTTCCTGCGAGAGCAAGGATTGATTCGTCTGCTCCTTCCTTTTAGCATCTTCCTTGCACAACTTCAACTGTTTCTCTATATTTTTCCTCGTGCACTTGTTAATACTCGTACTTTTGAACTGCAGGACTTTGGCCTGGTGAAGATCATTCCTTGCTTGAGTCAGTTCTTGCTCTGCTTTAGCCTTCAGGGCCAACGCCACGTCCCTCTCCTTCTCGACTCTGCTAACCTTGTCTTGCACCCTCCTGAGATCTCGGTTAAGCTTGGTCATGTCAACTAGGTCCCATAGCTTCATCTCAACACTGTCAAGAAGTGAGCTGACTACGGATTCTTTCAACTCAACAGTCATATCCCATAGTTTGTCCAGCGTTTTCTGCATCGATTTGGGCCACTCTGGATCTACACATTTGACAACACCGCAACTTCCCCCTTGCATCATTGCACGATGTCCTTGATACCGTAGAAACCTCCTGCCCGCGTTTTGTCCTTCAAACGCTAAAAATTTAGCGGGCACATGTCCATGTTTACATAGCAGAGGACTGTCTTCATCTGCTAAACCGTGATAGTCGGAGTCATACATCGTCTGGTTGGCCTAACACATCATACGCGCATGAGTAAACAGAGTAGATCTAGCTCAAAAAATCGATAACTAGCCACAGATGATAGAGATAGATATGAGACGACTCACATCTAAATCACCGTCCCTGTCGTCACGACGCGTTTCCTCGCCGTCTCCCTTGAACCCATGGAGAGAGGGGAGGAGGGGTGGCTGCCGGAGAGGGGATTGGGATGGAGGCACCGTCGGCTTGTGGCTACGGCAGGATGGGAGTGAAGTGGGGAAAGTGGCTTCAAGGGGAAGGAAGATAAGTACGGGGAGGAAGAGAAGTAATGGGGATGTGACACTGGGATATGGCCCACTCAACTCGTGAGTCATGACACTCGCAACAGGGGAGCGCCCGGTGTTGCCAGTTTGTCCAGAGCAAGCGTGGCCAATCATGCCGCAGTACAGCCTACTCGTGGATCGCTCTCACGAAGACCATCCCAATCGTCCAAGCGCACTGACCTAACGGTATATAACAATCGTCAAGCAGAACAACTGTGTTAGGGAGTGCCTTCTAGAAGATTCGGTCTAACGGCCACCCATTGGGGGGCTAAGGTTAGGGCTCTCCTAAGGGTAGGATCCATATGTGGTTTATGAGAGGAATAGACATGCAATGACACTGGGTGTGGTTCATGAAAAGAATAGACATGCAATGACACTGGTGGATCCTTATGTGGTTTGTGAAAAGAATAGACATGCAATCACACTGGGTGGATCCATGTGTGCTTCATGAAAAGAACACACATGCAATGACACTGGTGGATCCATGTTTGGTTTGTGAGAAGAACACACATCCAATGACACTGGGTGTGGTTCATGAAAAGAACACACATCCAATGGCACTGGGTGTGGTTCATGAAAATAACACACATCCAATGACACTGTGGTTCATGAAAAGAACATACATGCAATGACACTAGTGGATCCATATGTGGTTTGTGGAAAGAACAGACATGCAATGACTCTAGCTATGGTTCATGAAAAGAACAGACATGCAATGACACTGGTGGATCCATGTGTGGTTCATGAGAAGAACACACATGCAATGATACTCGTGGATCCATGTGTGGTTTGTGAAAAGAACAGACATGCAGTCACACTAGGTGGATCCATGTGTGGTTTGTTTAGAAGAACACACATGCAACTACACTGGTGGATCCATGTGTGGTTTGTGAAAAGAACAGACATGAAATCACAGTAGGTTGATCCATGTGTGGTTTGTTTAGAGGAACAGACATGCAATGACACTAGGTGTGGTTCATGAAAAGAACAGACATGCAATGACATAGGTGGATCCATATGTGGTTTGTGGAAAGCACAGGCATGCAATGACTCTAGCTGTAGTTCATGAAAATAACAGACATGCAATGACACTAGGTGGATCCATGTGTGGTTCATGAGAAGAACACACATCCAATGACACTGGTGGATCCTTATGTGGTTTGTGTGAAGAACATACATGCAATGACACTGGTTGTGGTTCATGAGAAGAACACACATGCAATGACACTGGTGGATCCATGTGTGGTTTGTGAAAAGAACAGACATGCAATCACACTGGGTGTGGTTCATGAAAAGAACAGACATGCAATGACACTGGTGGGTCCTTATGTGGTTTGTGAGAAGAACTGGCATGCAATGACTCTAGCCATGGTTCATGAGAAGAACACACATGCAATGACACTGGGTGTGGTTCATGAGAAGAACAGACATGCAATGACACTGGTGGATCCTTATGTGGTTTTTTAGAAGAACACACATGCAGTGACTCTAGTTGTGGTTCATGAAAAGAACACACATGCAATGACACTGGTGGATCCATGTGTGGTTTGAGAAAAGAACAGACATGCAATCACAGTAGGTGGATCCTTATATGTGGTTTGTTTAGAGGAATAGACATGCAATGACACTGGTTGTGGTCCATGAAAATAACAGACATGCAATGACATTGGGTGGATCCATGTGTGGTTCATGAGAAGAACACACATCCAATGACACTAGTCGATCCTTATGTGGTTTGTGAGAAGAATATACATGTAATGATACTGGTTGTGGTTCATGAGAAGAACACACATGCAATGACACTGGTGGATCCATGTGTGGTTTGTGAAAATAATAGACATGCAATCACACTAGGTGGATCCATGTGTGGTTTGTGGAAAGAACAGACATGCAATGACTCTAGCTGTGGTTCATGAAAAGAACACACATGCAATGACACGGGTGGATCGATGTGTGGTTTGTGAAAAGAACAGACATGCAATCACACTAGGTGGATCCATGTGTGGTTTTTTTAGAAGAACACACATGCAATGACACTGGTGGATCCATGTGTGGTTTGTGAAAAGAACAGACATGCAATCACACTAGGTGGATCAATGTGTGGTTTGTTTAGAGGAACAGACATGCAATGACACTGGGTGTGGTTCATGAAAAGAACAGACATGCAATGACACTGGTGGATCCATATGTGGTTTGTGGAAAGCACAGACATGCATTCACACTGGGTGTGGTTCATGAAAAGAACACACATCCAATGACATTGGTGGATCCATGTGTGGTTTGTGGAAAGAACAGACATGCAATGACACTGGTTGTGGTTCATGAAAAGTACACAGATGCAATGACACTGGTGTATCCTTATGTGGTTTGTGAGAAGAACACACATGCAATGACTCTAGCTATGGTTCATGAAAAGAACAGACATGCAATGACACTGGTGGATCCATATGTGGTTTGTGGAAAGAACAGACATGCAATGACATTGGTTGATCCATGTATTTCATTGTATAAGACACTCACTTTGCATTTTTATACTACTCAGTTTTGCCCTTGGTTTTTTGAGACTACTCAGTTTTGCCCCCTCTCTCTATCTTTTGTAGAAGCCCTAACATATGCTCACTCTGACTGCTACTCCCTGATTGGTTGTCACAGTTGTCACGCGGATCATGCACACCAACCGTTGATTCTGTGCGATCCAATGATGATCGTTTTACACATCGTGCCCTTCACAGTATAGCGTGAGACAGCACTGACGTCTCCCTCAGTGAGACTACTACAAGAAGGAACACGATGTCGTCCATGGAAAAAGTCATCGAGCGGTCATGTCATGTTTAATCAAGTCTGAAAAGCCTATTACTGCTACTACTACGCCACAACACATGCGTCATCGAGTGCACGGTCGTCGATGGAGAGCTGCAATTTATTGCCACTTGATTTTAATAAGACATATCCCATTTTTGACGCAGCGGCTCTCAATCTCACTTCCAACTGGGCCCCACCGTAAGAAGCTTGCACGCGCTAGCCGGAGGCCGAAGAGCTAAGCTCGACGAGACCTAACATCTCCAGCTTCATCGAGTCACTCGCAGCCATCAACACACCCCTTTACCCGATCTATCACAACCCCACAAATCTCGCCGTACAGCCACCTACCTTCCCCTCTACATTTCCACTTTTAACTATCGCCAATTTTAGGGCCGTGTCAAACTTCGTACATAGAAATTGTGTGTGCGCCCTTTGCAAGCGGCTCAATACAGAACTACCATGCATGGCACGTGTCGTGGTGCACGGTCCAGTAGACTACGCGGCACGTTGCACGGTGGTGCAACGAAACGTGCCTTGCTTCCATCCACCTTAACTATAGAGCCCCTCTCCGCACACCCACTCCCACTCTCGCTCACTCTCCCCATGCAACCCTCTCCACCGTCACATCAGCATCCACAAACTCCCGAGAATACCCTGTCCGCGTCGGCGATCGCCGAGGAGGATAAGGTGGTCATCGTCGCCTCCGAGGCCGCAGGCGAGGAGGCCCCTGTCTCCTTGCCGGTCCCCCTCAACGTGTTGAAAGCAGACACCATCCTTGTCCAGGCTCCAGTCGAGGCATCGATGGCAGCCGCCATTCCCGTCCAGGCCCCCGTCCCCACTACCAACGGGGCCGCCGACGAGGAGGCCCCCGCCGGTCACAATCATATCAAGCACTTCTTGGGCACCTACAATCTAGATAAGTACATCGCTCTGCTAAACCCCTACGACACCGACATCAATGACCCATGGTCAGAGGTAACTAGGGTTTGCTCCCCTTCCCTGGTTCTTCTACCGTTCCCATTGTTGGATGCTAGATCTTGGTTTATTCGGATTCGCTTGTTTGCATTTAGATTGCTCGGTCTTCTTACATCATCTACTCCCCCATTTTCCTTTTCTTCCAATAGGTTTCTGGCAGCGACGTCTGCAGCGATGATGAGTCCATCCACACCAAGACTCGTTAGGTGCTGAGGAGGCTGTGGTCCGGCCAGTACGACACCTTCTTCAGGGGCGGCTCCCGGTGCTGTCCCTTCTGCAAGGGGATCGCCTCCTGCTGGGTGAGTCTCCCCGGCACTGACTTCAACTCCTTATTGAAGCATGTAGAGGCCCCGAGCTTCGGCATCCACAAAGGCGGGGAGCGCGAGACCGTGAACATCAATGCCTACATCGCTGAACACCGGGCTCTCAGCATTCACCTCCGAAACCTCTAGCGGGTGGCCATCAAAGAGGGTCGCATGCCTCCAATCAGGCCCAAGGCCCCCAAGATCAAGGGACTGGGCAGCAAGAAGTGGAGGAATCGTTGGAGGGAGGAGGCGGAGGCGCGGGCACATGAAGGACGGGTTGTATGTGTCCTTGAATGTATCTGCTGCTGCGGCGGCTGCTGCTGCTAAGCAGCTTCTTTTGATTTTCTATATTTTGCTTGCATCCTATTTCTGGCTGAATGCATCGAACCTCGTTAAGCAACCTACTTTCTATCCTATATCCTATTTAGCTGCGCACATCTATATCTACATTTGTTTTGTTTTCCGAATGAATGTATTCTGCTTGGTGTGATTTGCTGCTCTAGATTTGCTACCTGATCGGAGGCAAAAAGAGGTCCAAAAGGAATGAATTATCGAAGAGAGAATCTTCTCTAGATTTTCTACCAATTTGGGAAAAATGAAACATATCTGTTTAGCGAGAGAGGAAAAGGGTACTCTTTCAAACTTCCAGTTAACGAACTACCATCTTGACAAGCTACAAGACACATACATAAACATAACACAAAGAGGGATAAATTTATTTTACTACTCTCACTTGAGGCGTTAGACATGTTGATAAGATAACTGAGTTCCACAAAATAGAAACATAACACTGAGAAGTAAAATTTAATTCACTTCTCATCAGACCACTTGAGGCGCTGATACGTCCATTTTGCATCACTATTCTATATCATAATTTACTGTTATTCATTGATATATTTCATATTAAGAGATGATACTTATGTTATTTCATCTATTTTTGCATGGTTGATGACTTTTGGAGCATGGACCGCTGCAGTCAGGATTCTGATGGAAAAGGTGCTGTTTGGAGGCAAAATTCACGAAGATCAGAAAATTCAGGAAAATATACAGAAAATCCTATTTTTCCAGAAGACGAAGGAAGCCAGAAGAGGGAGTGGAGATGGGCCACAGGGGCCCCACACCACCCCCTGGCGCGGGCTACCCTAGGCCACGCCACCAGGTGGTGTGGCCGCCCTGGCCCACCTCTCGTTCTCCCCTCTGGCGTATATATTCCTCCTGAAACCCTAAGACTCGGGGAGCGACCACAGAAAGATTACGCCGCCTCTGCGACACCGAGAGAGAAAGATCTCTCCGACAGACAGATTTCTGCCGGGGGAATTCCTTCCCGGAGAGGGGAGATCTTCGCCATCAACACCACCATCAAGCTGGACTTCATTGGGATCATCATCATCATCACCACCATCATCACCATCAGCACCCTCATCACCATCTCCATATTGCTGTAACAATTGAGTTGAATCTTGCATTAGTACTTAGGGGAAACTTTCCCGGTGTTGATTATTCTTTGTAGTTGATGCTATTGAGTGGAACCATTGAATTATTGTTTATGTTTGGATTGTTATACATCATTATTCCATCTCTGATCATGATCCATATGATGTCTTGTGAGTAGTTCGTTTTGTTCTTGAGGACATGGGAGAAGTCATGTTGTTAGTAGTGGAATTGTGTTGAGAAAGATTCAATAGTTTGATATTTTAAGTTGTGGTGTGCTTCTTCTAGTGGTGTCATGTGAACATCGACTACATGACACTTCACCTATATGGGCCTAGGGGAATGCATTGTGTATTTGGCTACTAATCGTAGGGGTTGCCGGAGTAACAGAAACCTGGACCCCCGTTAGGAAACCATTGCACAAGGGACATAAGGGTCTTAGAGTTTAAAGCTGTGGTTAGGTTTCTACCTTAATTACTTTCTTGTACTTACGGATGTTTGCAAGGGGTATAATCACAAGTATGTATTAGTCCTAGGAAGGTCGGTACATTAGCACAAGTTCACCCACACAACACTTAGCAAGCTAAAGAATATTAATCAACTATATGAAGTGAAAGCACTTGACAGTCTTCCCATGTGTCCTCGAGAACGTTTGGTCATCTTAAGTAATACAACCGGCTTGTCCTTTACTGCATAAAGGATTGGGCCACTTGCTGCATTTATTCCTACTGTCTTTTATTTACTCATACTTCATTTACTTGCATTATCAAAAACCCCTAAAAATCCGTTTGCTAAGTATTTGCAGAGAATTCCAGATCCATACAACTAGCCAGCACCTTCTGCTCCTTGTTGGGTTCGACACTCTTACTTATCGAAAATACTGCGATACACCCCCTATACTTGTGGGTCATCAAGACTATTTTCTAGCGCCGTTGCCGGGGAGTGAAGCGCTATTGGAGAGTGGAACTGGTAAAGGAAACTTCTACTGTGAGTATTGTTTACTTCTGTTAGTTGCTTTATTTTCGTTATGGATAATTCGCTGAGTTTCTTATTTAGTAATGCTACTACCACTGCTAAGGTAGTAGATGAACTACCACCTACTGAGAATGATGCTTTTAAAATACCTACAAGAATTATTGATCGTGTTATGGATAACTACTATGTTGGGGATGGAACTGTCCATCCCGGTGATCATTTACTCTTTATACACGAATTATGCGGGTTGTTCAAGTGTGCAGGTATTACTACAGATCAAGTTAAGAAGAAGTTATTCTCATTATCACTGAAAGGAAGAGCTGAGGAATGGTATAAGCTGCAAAAGAATGGTCAAGCTCTTGAATGGGAGGAAATAGTACCTCTCTTTTATTCAAAGTTTTATCCTCCTAATGAGATTCATAAAGATCAGAATCAAATATACAACTTTTGGCCTCTAGATGGAGAGAGTACAGCTCAAGCTTGGGGGAGATTGAAGTTACTAATGCTCAAATGTCCCATTCATGAGCTCCCCAACAATATTATTATCAATAACTTTTATGCAAGGATTTCTCTTCATGATAAGGATTTATTGGATGCTTCTTGTGCTGGATCATTCACTCGCATGGAAGAAGAAGCTAAATGGGATCTTCTGGACCGTATTCAAGACAATGCTGAAGCATGGGAGAATGACAAAGGTAGAAAGTCAGGTATAAATTATGATTATGAATGCATTGAATCTTTTATGGGAACTGATGACTTTCAAAATATTAGTAATGCTTATGGTCTTGATTTACAAGTTATTACAAATTGCTTTAAGTCTTTTGCTTCTTATATTGAAATTCCAAAAAAGGGATGGACAAGTACCATGCACCTTATAAAGATATTGTTGATTGTGTTCCTGTTGGGAGTGCTGAGTATTGCAGTATTGATCACATCTTACCTGAACCTTATATCGAGAAGATTCCCTTCCCAGATAAGGTAAATGATCATCCTATGATAACTACTGTAATCACTAAAAGTGAAAAGAGAACTGTAAAACCCGATGAACGAATAAACGTTGAACCTGTGGTAGCAATTGTGAAAGACCTTGTCACTAAAAGCATAGAAGATGGACACATAGTCTTTTGTGAGGATGCTTCTAATATTGTTTCACATCCTAATAGAACTAAAAAGGCTAGTGTCCCTGTGCTTTCCGTTAGAATTGGTGATCATTTCTATTATGGTTTATGTGATATTGGTGCAAGTTCCAGTGATATTCCTTATGAGCTTTACAGAGAAATTATGCATGAAATTAGTCCCTGCGAATTGGAAGAGATTGATGTGGTTATTCACCTTGCTAATAGAGAGACCATCTCTCCAATTGGTATTGTACGAGATGTGGAAGTTCTTTGTGGTAAGATTAAGTATCCTGCTGATTTTCTAGTACTTGGTTCAGCTGCTAGTAAAAGTTATCCTATCATTTTTGGTAGACCTTTCTTGAGTACTTGTGGAGCTATTATAGATTGCAAGAGGGAGAAAATATTGACTAAGAACCTTGTGAAGATGAAACCCATAATGAGGATTTTAGAGTTGAACAACTTGCTTTTATTTCTCTTGCTCCTAACAATGCTTTGCAGCAATTTATGGAAGATCAAGAAAGTGAGATCTTCATGGAAGAAAGGAATGAGATTGATGAGATTCTCCGTTGTCAACCCAAGATGCTTAAGCATAACTTGCCTGTAGAAGACTTGGGTACCATGTTGCCACCTAAAAAGGATCCGGTCTTCGATCTAAAACCTCTCCCAGATGATCTTAAATATGCTTATATTGATGATAAAAAGATATATCCTGTTATTATTAGCTCTAAACTTTCAGGGAAAGAAGAAGAAAGGTTATTGGAGGTTTTGAAGAAACACCGAGGAGCTATGGGCTATACTTTGGATGATTTAAAAGGGATTTCACCTACTATATGTCAGCATTCTATCAATATAGAACCAGATGCAAAGCCAGTAGTAGAGCACCAACAACGTTTAAATCCTAAGATGAAGGAAATGGTAAGAAATGAGGTATTGAAACTCCTTGATGCTGGTATTATTTACCCTATTGCTGATAGTGAATGGGTTAGTCATGTTCATTGTGTTCCTAAAAAAGGAGGAATTACCGTTGTTCCTAATGATAATGATGAGCTTATTCCCCAAAGAATAATGGTAGGCTATAGGATGTGCATTGATTTTAGGAAAGTCAACAAAGTTACTAAGAAAGATCACTACCCGCTTCTGATACATTGCAAATGTATCTATAATTTTTGATGTTGCATGCTTAGTTTTATCCACTTTCTTGTGTTTTGTCCACACTTTGGAGTACTTTTCATATGATTTCTTGGACTAACCTATTAACAAGAGCCACAGTGCCAGCTGCCTGTTTTCTGCTGTTTTTGGTTCCAGGAAAGTCGGAAAAATGAATATTCTCGAAATTGGATGGGACAAAAGCCAAAGTGCCTATTTTTCCGGAAGACTCACAGAGCCAGAATACGAGACGGAGGAGGGCTAGGGGCTGGCCACACCACCCCCAGGGGCGGGCTGGGCCTGGCCACGCCAGGGCATGGTGTGGGCCCCCAGGCACCCCCAGGCACCCCCTCGGTCTCCCTCTTCGCCTATAAGAAGCCTTCTGACCTAAAAACTCCGGGGGGTTCGACATTTTTCTAGAAGGAGTTCTGCTCCGTCGCCACCATCAGATTCCACGAAATAGCACTAGAAACTACGTTCTGGCACCCTGCCGGGACAGGGAATTGGAGTAGATCATCGCCATCATCATCACCATCGCTTCTCCATCGACCATCCATGTTTCCCCCATCTATGAGTGAGTAATCCCCCGCTGTAGGCTATGGGGATGGTAGGGATTGGATGAGATCGTTCATGTAATGGTATCAGATTGTTAGGGCGTGGTGCCTAGTATCTTTTATTAGTGCTTTATGACTTTGTTGCGACTTGTTGTGCTTAATGCTTGTCACTAGGGCCCGAGTGCCATGATTTCAGATCTGAACATGTTATTGATACATTATGATAGTATTGTTTATGGTATTATCTGCAAGTTGTATACACACATTGTTGTCCGGAACCGATGGCCCCGAAGTGACAGAAATTGGGATAACCGGAGGGAATGGCTTTGATGTGAGGATCACATGTGTTCATGGGGGTGCTCTATTAAAAGGAGCACCTTAATTGCCAGTAGTTCCCTTGAGGCCCCGCTGCAAATGGGCTAGCAGGACAAAAGATGTTATGCAAGTTCTCATTGCGAGCACGTATGACTATATATGGAACACATGCCTAGGATTATCTAGTACTTGGATGCTTTATCTTATTTATCTGCAATTGCCCTATGTTCTGATTGCTATGTGAATTGTCTTATCCATGCAACGCCCATCCATCCATCCCTATGCCTACCGCACTCGAATCCCACTATTTACTACTATTGTTACTACTGTCTTTACTTTACTACTAATGTTACTTTACTATTCCTACTACAAAACTGTTGCTACTAATAAACTGTTGTGAGCAAGATTGTTTCTAGGTGCAGCTGAATTGACAACTCAGTTGTTAAGGCTTATAAATATTCTTTGGCTCCCCTTGTGTCGAATCAATAAATTGGGTTTCACTTCCCTCGAAAATACTGCGATACACCCCCTATACTTGTGGGTCATCAAGACTATTTTCTGGCGCTGTTGCCGGGGAGCATAGCTTTATTTATCAAGTTCACTTGGATTGTTTGCTGCTATCCATCCATCATGGGTAAGTCTCGTGATGGCAAGTTTACTATTTTACCATCCACTACAAGAAGAGGTACGGTTCTGAACACCTCTGTTGCTCTTGATTCATCGTCTGTTATGAGTAAGTTCCTTACACCACCACATACACATGCTACACACACTGCTACTACTGCTGAATCTGAAACTTTTGATGCTTATGATGCTGCTTCTACTGTGCTTGATAAGAGTGGTTCATTAGGTCCTTTCCTAGATGCTACGATTGCTAGAACTATAGCTAGAAATACTGAAACTCCTAATGATGACACTACTACACCTGTTAGTTCACCTGAGTCTAGTGAAAGTTATGATATTGAAGATGGTTATGTTGAGATGATCGATGAATTTATTAAAGAATGTAAAAACACCCATGATAGGAGCGCTGCTAAGAGTCTCCTTGAGAGGCGTACTATTAGACCCAAATTGGCTCCTATTGCTAAGTTTGCTGCTTCCCCCATAAACATTACAGATAAAGATTATGATTTCTCTCTCAATCTATCTTACATAGCTATTGTCGAGAAAGAACCTTTTTGTGGGACTAAGAATGAAAGTGTGGTAGCACATATGAATGAACTTTCTACCATGAGTGGCTTGTTTTCTGACGATATTAAGATGCGTACTTACTTTGTTGCCAAGATTTTCCCCTTTTCACTGAAAGGAGAAGCTAAAACTTGGTTTAGTAATTTACCTCCTAGATCTATTGATAGCCCTGAGTGCTTGATTAGTACTTTCCTGCAGAAATATTTTCCTCCTAGTGCTAGACATGCTATTTTGCAGGAACTTTTTGATTTTAAACAGGGAGAAAAAGAGGTATTGCCCTAATCTTGGGCAAGGTTTTGTGCTTTGATTCATGCACAGGCTGGAACTCCATTACCTAAGAATGAGCTTCCTGATATATTTTATAATGGACTAACTGAAGAATCTAGGACATACCTAGATAGTTGTGATGATTGTGTTTTCAGGAATAGGACTCCCAGGGAAGTTGAAGAATTAATGGCTAAAATAAGCAAGAACTATGAAGATTGGACTTCTCCTAAACAAGCTATACCAGAAGTAATTGTACCTGAACCAACTATTCCTGTGCCTATTCCAACATCAAAGAAGAGGGGAGTTATTGAATTAAATGATGAAGTGATGAAGGAAGCTAAGAAATGTCTTAAGGAGAAGGGAATTAAAGCTGCAGATGTCAAGAATTTACCTCCTATAGAAGAATTATGTAAGCCTATTCCCTACTCATCCACTATTGAGGTACACTCTCTCCAACACTTTGATGAAGGTGATATCCCTTACTCTAAACCTCCTGATCAATGCTTAGAAGAATTTGGTATCTTTATTGTTAAGCAAGATAATTTTAATAAAAGGGTGCAAAATCATCTAATGGAAAACACTAGAGCTATTGTTGAGTTGAAAGATATTGTGGAAAGAACATCTAATGATGTTAAAATGATTGTTAAACACTTTCAAATGGTTCAAACTCAAATAGATCAACTCATTAAAGTGCAAAACGACTTGCTAGTTAATGCTGCTAAAGAGAAACATGCTTATGAAATTAGAACTAGAAGTGGAGCTGCTACCCAGAATCCTCTATATCCTGAGGGGCATCCCAAAAGAATTGAGCAGGATTCTCAACAAGCTGAAAATAGTGGCTCTACTCGTAAGAAAAGGAAAAATAAACATAAAACTGTTGTAGAACCCTCTGAACCTGCTTTAGATCCTAATAGTATATCTATCTCTGATGCTGAAACTGAAAGTGGTAATGAAGAAAATGAAGTTCCTAATGAAGAAAAAGTTGAAGAAGAACCTGAAAACCACACTAAGAATACTAAATACACCAAAGAAGATTTTATTGCTAAGAAACATGGTAGTGAAAGATAACCTTGGGTCCAAAAACCTATGCCTTTCCCTGATAAGAAACACGAGTCAAAGGAAGATGAACACTATAATAAGTTTTGTGAGTGGATGAAACCTTTATTCCTGCAAATTCCTTTGACTGATGCTATTAAATTGCCTCCTTACTCAAAGTATATGAAGGATATTGTCTCGAATAAAAGGAAGATCCCTAATGAAGAAATTTCTACTTTGCTTGCTAATTATTCCTTTAATGGTAAGGTTCCTAAGAAACTCGGAGACCCAGGGATTCCAACTATCGCTTGCTCTATTAAGAACAGTTATGTTAGAACTGCTTTGTGTGATTTGGGAGCTGGAGTTAGTGTTATGCCTTTCTCTCTCTATAAGAGGCTTCAACTAGAAAAATTAATACCAACTGATGTATCTTTGCAAATGGCTGATAAATCTACCACTATTCCTGTTGGTATATGTGAGGATGTACCTATTCAAGTGGCTCATAATTGCTTGATATTAACTGATTTTGTTGTGCTTGAAATGCCTGAAGATGATAATATGTCTATTATTCTTGGGAGACCTTTTCTTAATACTGCAAGAGCTGTTATTAATTGTAATCAAGGAAAGGTGACTTTCAATGTGAATGACAAGGAACATACTATCTATTTCCTCAAGAAGGTTGAAAGAACTTATGGTTAGACTTCAATTGAAAATGTTGAGGGCATTCAAGTTGGAGAAATATATTGTCCCATACCAAGAGAAAAAATTGAAACTATTATGATTGGGACCATTGCTATCAAGGTTGAGGTAACATAATCATTAGAGGAATACAAAGTTTTGTCTCATATGGAATTGTTTTGGTAGCAACACCTGATCAACCTTGTTAACAAAAGGATTTCATTGAACAAAACAATGTTTTCACCATGATTATCTCCGCTTACTTCTATTCTATCCATTTTAGTTTTTGCTTATGCCTAACTTAAAGGCGTTAAAGAAAAGTACTTATTGGGAGATAACCCAAAAGTTTTAGATGAGTCTTGGAAGTTACTACTTCAGCAATAACCGCTCCTTATCCTTTTTATTTGCTTTTTGTGCCAAGAGTAACCTCTAATGAGAGAGAAGTAATGATTGGGAAAGTTGTTGTCCCGAAACAGATTTATGTGCTTCACCGTAAAAATTTGTGTAAAATATCTAAACGTATTTTTGAGGCGTGAATTTTTGTGCTTCTGCCCCAGGTTGTTATCTAACTTTCGTTATTTAACCACTTTTTTATTTGTGCAACAGAAGATCTTCGAAAAAAATCGTCTTTACCTGCTGGTCTGTTTTGACAGATTTCTGCCATTTTCTGCATTTGCTTCTTGTTGGTTCCTTTTTGAGTTCTTTTGGGGAATTGAGCTTTTTTAGGGAAGTGCTACAGTATCTAGTGTTCTAATGGAAGTTTATTTGGTGTTATAACTGAACCTTAAGACTTATTATCTTGAGTGCACTAATGTTGCTAATAAACATTGTGTGAAGTTTTGTATGAAGGAAAAATTTCAGGTGTATGGAAGGAATGAGTAATGAGATGAAGGATGGACCAAAGCTCAAGCTTGGGGATGCCACGCGTGTCACCCCAAGAAATATCCAATAAGTACAAGCGTCAAAGCTTGGGGATGCCCAAGGCATCCCTTCTTCATCAATAAAAATCCCAGGTTTCTTCCAAATGCTTCATTTTTATTGTTTCATGCACGGCTGTGTTGTTCTTAGAGCGTCTTCTTTTTTGTTTTTGTTTTGGTTTTTGTTTGCTTAGTTTGCTGAATAAATTGGTTGGACCTCCTCTTTCATACATTGGTGTTCGAATAGTTGGTTTGGATTGGAAAAGAGTAGGAAAGTTCATGTTTAAGTGGTAAAGAGAGTTTGTTTTTTGATTGTGGCCTCTGCTCTGTCATGCCATGCTTGATATTGTTTTGGCTTTATGCTTAGTATTCTTTGCTGTAGCATGACATGTTATAAACAATTGAGATTGCTTAATGTGCCTTTGAAGAATTATGCGTTGTTTTAGCATATTAAAGCATAGTATTGTGGTATTCTCCTTTGATGCTTTATTTGGGTTGACTTGGCACATGCTCACACCATGTTATGACTATCCCAAGTCACCATAGCCTTTATGATCCTTTAGTTTTCAACTTGTACTATCACTTTATGCTTTGATCAATGATGTTTTGATGCTCTGCATGATTATGGCCATTATTGCTCTCTTAGTTTGTCGCTCCCAGTCTTTTGCTAGCCTCCACAACCAAGTATGAGTTCCGCTCATGCATCCAACTCCTTAAACCAAGTTATTCCAAAGAGTCCACCATACCTACCTACTAGCCTATGCTATTCTAAGTATATTCATGCTTTTGTTTACCTTCCAAATTAAACTTGTTATGAGAAAACAAGTGATTAAAGCTCTCACGAACTTGATGGCACACTTTGCTTTTCTTGCCCTTAATAAACTTGAACCATTGTGACTATCCATGAAAGTTATATGCTTGCTAATTATAGGCTGGGGATTAGTAGAACCGTGATGTCACGGGGAACACTTTCAACACTTGTAAATATATACCCAGTTGATACCATGCTCTTTTGTTTGCGGATGTCGTCGGTGTGAAATAAAAGGGGAGCTTGTAAGTCCATGGAGTTATGTATCTGTGTTAGAGAAACGCCTGGGCCGCTGGTCTAATCCATGCTGACATGGTGGAAACCTGCAGCGTAACCATAATGATATCTATGAAGCATTCTTCTTATAAAAAAAGAGAGATAGCAATTGAGAAAAAGAAAAAAAAGATTTATGAAAAGAGGAAAGAGAGAAAAAAGCACCATTTTGTTGGGTCCGCAGCATAGAAAACAAAAAAATTCCTACGGTGTGAACTACACGCCAAGATCTATCTACTAGGTACAAAGCAACGGGTGGACATACATCCAACAAGAACTTACCCTCGTAGACAACGAGCTTTGTTAACGAGTAGGAACTCGTGGTTGATGTAGTCGTACACTTGTCGATCTCAAGATCGTGAGGAAGTCCAGCGAGTCGGCTCCAAGACGTCCATCGATCCAGCTCCAGCACCAAGTCCAGCACCAAAGCAGCGGTGCATCCGTGATCGCACACACGTCGGTACCCGACAACCTCCATCCTCGCTCCAGCAAAGCAGCCAGGAAGCAACTCCTTTCGAGATAAAGCCACGAACATGTATCTCGCTAATCCGAGACCATGGGGAATAATACTAGAGGGGAGAGAGATCCTTCACAAGGAGGTGTGTGTGAGAAGTGAGGAGGGGTGGCCTTTTTATAGGAGGAGGTGCCCTCCTTCATGGCCCGCGCATGGAGGGGGTGACCCTTCACCTCCTCCATTCATGTGGTGGTAACCCCTCCACATTAAAATGCCCCTTCACATTCTCTTTTAAAGTCTCCACTTTAAATGCATTAAATTTCTCCAAATTTAATGCTCTCTCATTTAATAAAACTCTTTTATTATTTTTATTCAGAATTTTGTTAATTACTTTAATTAACAAACATTCACATAAAACCCCCTGCAACATTTCAATATTACATGCAGAACCAATTTCAGCATTTTCACCCGAAACAGTTTTGGTGTCTATTGAAATAATTCCAGCGCTTTCTTAAATCTTTATCTAAAACATATTTGCTCCAAATGGTGTCGGCATCCCTTAAGTGTGTCACCCTACGGTTCCCGAATAATGCATACATGATCGAGACCCCTCTCCGATCAATAATCAGCAGCGGGACCTGGAGATCCATACTGACTCCTACACATTCAACGATGACTTCTATGATCGTGAGAACCTTTAACGCTAGTAACTAAATCCCTTTGTCCCGCGATATATTACATGTCCGAGATTAGATCATCGGTATCTCCATACCTAGTTTGATCTCGTTACCGACATGCACTCTTTTCTTGTTCCCGTGATATAACATTCTAGTGATCACATCACTTGCTTGCAAGCTATTTCAATGTGATATCACCGAGAGGGCCCAGAGTATATCTATCCGTCATCGGGATGGACAAATCCCACTCTTGATCCATGAGCCTCAACATAACACCTTCGTAGCACTGAACCCACCTTTTTAGTCACCCTATTACGGTGTGACGTTTGATGTTATCAAGATACTCTTCTGGTGTTAGCAATTAACATGATCTCATGGTCTAAGGATAAAGATTACATCGTATGATATTATAGCAATATAAACACAATGACTTTGATCGTAATGCTATACTTCGGATGAATGTTCATCACATCATTCCACCAATGGTGTGACCTTGTTATTAACAACATCCAATGTCCATGATCAGGAAACCTTGATCATCTTGTTAATCAACAAGCTAGTCTATAAGAGAGGCATAACTAGGAACCCTTTTTGTTTATTAAACACACATGTATTGATGTTTCCGATCAATACAATTCTAGCATGTAAAATAAACATTTATCATAAACATGGAATAAGATAATAACCACTTTATTATTGCCTCTCGGGCATATTCCCTTCACATTTTCCCATGGTAAATAAGAAGATTGCTGAGATACTCATTGTCTGCTTGCCTTGTCATTTTGATATGGGGATTCTTCCGTATCATCGGGCAAGGGGTACCCCGTTGGCGGTTCTCTATGATACGCACGTATTTACAATGACAAGAACTTACCGGTAACTAAAGTTGAGTAGCATGAGGAGCGGCCCTCGTACTCAAGGGACATGGGATTTTCAGTTTATAGTCTGTCAAGCATATAACTCAGATTGGACCTCACTTTCACCTTAATCACTTCAAGATGCTTATGATAGGGGCAATGAGAGCTGAAAGCTATTAAGTACCATAATTTTTGGAAGCTCTTTATGAGACTTGAATTCCTACTTCCTTCTATGAAGGCCTTTCTTCCACTATATATATATTGAGTCTCCACCTTCTACCTTTATGCACTTACTTTGAGAGCATAATGGCCATTCTTAGTTCTATGTGCATTGTCCCAAGACTTGTTGATTGATGCATACCTTGATATTGCTTGCTTTAAACTATTTGTATCTAGTCACTCTTATGAAGGTGTCCTATGCATTTATATTTGCTACTCTATGAGGGACAAGCTGAATGCTATTATGCTATGTTTTCTTTATGTGAAACAAACAAACATCTTGCAAAGCATTGTTATTCATGAATCTTTTGTTTGTGCCTTTTCATGTTGCATCATAGTTTCTTTGTCTTATTGCTAGAAATTTGTCTTTCATGTTATGATTGAAGTACTATGATCCCAGCTTTGAATGCTTACAAATACTTTGGTCAAGTCTTTGATGGTGCATGTCACCTCAAAAATTATTCTTTCTTTTTATCACTTACCTACTCGAGGAGGAGCAGGAGTTAAGCTTGGGGATGTTGATACATTGCAAATGTATCTATAATTTTTGATGTTCCATGCTTAGTTTTATCCACTTTCTTGTGTTTTGTCCACACTTTGGAGTACTTTTCATATGATTTCTTGGACTAACCTATTAACAAGAGCCACAGTGCCAGCTGCCTGTTTTCTGCTGTTTTTTGTTCCAGGAAAGTCAGAAAATGAATATTCTCGGAATTGGACGGGACAAAAGCCAAAGTGCCTATTTTCCTGGAAGACTCACAGAGCCAGAATACGAGACGGAGGAGGTCCAGGGGCTGGCCACACCACCCCCAGGCGCGGGCTAGACCTGGCAACACCAGGGCATGGTGTGGCCCCCCCAGGCACCCCCTTGGTCTCCCTCTTCGCCTATAAGAAGCCTTCTGACCTAAAAACTCCGGGGGGTTTGACGTTTTTCCAGAAGGAGTTCTGCTCTGCCGCCACCATTAGATTCCACGAAACAGCACCAGAAACTCCATTCTGGCACCCTATCGAGACGGGGAATTGGAGGAGATCATCGCCATCATCATCACCATCACTTCTCCATCGACCATCCATGTTTCCCCCATCTATGAGTGAGTAATCTCCCGCTGTAGGCTATGGGGATGGTAGGGATTGGATGAGATCGTTCATGTAATGGCATCAGATTGTTAGGGCGTGGTGCCTAGTATCTTTTATTAGTGCTTTATGACTTTGTTGCGACTTGTTGTGCTTAATGCTTGTCACTAGGGCCCGAGTGCCATGATTCCAAATCTAAACATGTTATTGATTCATTATGATAGTATTGTTTATGGTCTTATCTGCAAGTTGTATACACACGTTGTTGTCCGGAACCGATGGCCCCAAAGTGATAGAAATCAGGATAACCGGAGGGAATGGCTTTGATGTGAGGATCACATGTGTTCACGGGGGTGCTCTAATAAAAGGAGCACCTTAATTGCCAGTAGTTCCCTTGAGGCCCCGCTGCAAACGGGCTGGCAGGACAAAAGATGTTGTGCAAGTTCTCATTGCGAGCACGTATGACTATATATGGAACACATGCCTAGGATTATCTAGTACTTGGATGCTTTATCTTATTTATCTGCAATTGCCCTATGTTCTGATTGCTATGTGAATTGTCTTGTCCATGCAACGCCCGTCCATTCATCCCTATGCCTACCGCACTCGAATCCCACTGTTTACTGCTATTGTTACTGCTGTCTTTACTTTACTACTACTGTCTTTACTTTACTACTGCTGTTACATTACTATTCCTACTACAAAACTGTTTCTACTGATAAACTGCTATGAGCAAGATTGTTTCCAGGTGCAGCTGAATTGACAACTCAGTTGTTAAGGCTTATAAATATTCTTTGGCTCCCCTTGTGTCGAATCAATAAATTGGGTTTCACTTTCCTCAAAAATACTGCGATACACCCCCTATACTTGTGGGTCATCAGCTTCCTTTTATTGATCAAATGTTGGAAAGGTTGTCTAAAAAGACCCATTTTTGTTTTCTTGATGGTTATTCTAGTTTCTCTCAAATTGCTGTTAAACAACAAGATCAAGAAAAAACTACTTTTACTTGCCCTTACGGAACTTATGCTTATAGACGTATGCCTTTTGATTTATGTAATGCTCCTGCTACCTTTCAAAGATGCATGTCTGCTATGTTTCATGGTTTTTGTGAGGAAATTGTGGAAGTGTTCATGGATGACTTTTCTGTCTATGGAACTTCTTTTGATAATTGTCTGCACAACCTTGATAAAGTTTTGCAGAGGCGTGAAGAAACTAATCTTGTTCTTAATTGGGAGAAATGCCACTTCATGGTTAATGAAGGGATTGTCCTTGGCATAAGGTTTCTGAAAGAGGCATAGAAGTTGATAGAGCTAAGGTTGAGGCAATTGAGAAAATGCCATGTCCAAGAGACATCAAAGGTATTCATAGTATGCTTGGTCATGCTGGTTTCTATAGAAGGTTTATTAAATATTTTTCTAAGATATCAAAACCCCTCACTAATCTTCTTCAAAAAGATGTACCCTTTGTTTTTGATGATGATTGTAAGGAAGATTTTGAAACTCTTAAGAAGGCTTTAACTACAGCTCCTATCGTTCAACCACCTAATTGGAGTTTACCCTTTGAAATAATGTGTGATGCTAGTGATTTTGCTGTAGGTGCTGTCCTTGGGCAATGAATTGATAAAAACCTAAACGTTATTCATTATGCTAGTAAGACTCTAGATGCTGCTCAAAGGAATTATGCTACCACTGAAAAAGAATTTCTAGATGTCGTCTTCGTTTGTGATAAGTTTAGACCCTATATTGTAGACTCAAAAGTCACCATTCATATTGATCATGCTACTATTAAATACCTTATGACAAAGAAGGACGCTAAGCCTAGGCTTATTAGATGGGTGCTGCTTTTACAGGAGTTTGACCTACATATAGTAGATAGGAAAGGTGTTGAAAACCCTGTAGCTGATAATTTATCTCGATTGGAAAACATCTCTTTTGACCCTATGCCTGTTAATGATAGTTTCCCAAATGAACAGTTGGTTGTGGTAGGGGTAAGCCCGCGAAGGAGCCCTTGGTACGCTGATTATGCTAACTTTATTGTCTCCAAGTATTTGCCTTCCACTTTTATAGCTCAGCAAAGAAGGAAGTTCTTCTATGATTTGAGGCATTATTTTTGGGATGACCCACACTTATATAAAGAAGGAGTGGATGGTATTATGTGAAGATGTGTTCCAGAGTATGAACAAAAGGAGATATTGCATAAATGTCATGGTAGTGCTTATGGAGGACATCATGCAGGAGATAGAACTGCGCAAAAGGTGCTACAATTAGGTTTCTACTGGCCTACCCTTTTTAAAGATGCAAGAAAATTTGTTTTATCTTGTGATGAATGTCAGCGTGTTGGTAATATTTCTAGACGCAATGAAATGCCTATGAACTACTCTCTAGTTATTGAACCCTTTGATTGCTGGGGATTTGACTTTATGGGTACTTTTCCTCCCTCGAAAGGTTATACTCATATTCTTGTGCCCCTTGATTATGTTACTAAGTGGGAATAAGCCATTCCTACGAAGAGTGCTGACGAGGAGACTTCTCTAAAAATGCTTAAGGATGTTATCTTTCCTAGGTTTGGAGTGCCTAGGTATCTCATGACTGATGGAGGTTCTCATTTCATTCATGGTGGTTTTAGAAAGACCCTTGCTAAATATGATGTTAATCATAGAATTGCTTCAGCTTATCACCCCCAAACTAGTGGGCAAGTAGAGTTATCAAATAGAGAAATTAAATCCATCTTGCAAAAGACTGTTAATAGATCTAGAAAAAACTGGGCTAAAAAGTTGAATGATGCTTTGTGGGCTTATAGGACCGCCTACAAAAACCGTATGGGGATGTCTCCTTATAAAATGGTTTATGGGAAAGCTTGTCACCTACCTTTAGAATTAGAACACAAAGCTTACTGGGCAGTTAAAGAACTAAATAGAGATTGTAAGCTCGCTGGTGAGAAAAGATTATTTGACTTAAGTTCTTTAGATGAATGGAGGAGTGAAGCCTATGAAAATGCTAGGCTCTTTAAGGAAAAAGTTAAAAGATGGCATGACAAGCGAAAACATTAGAGAGAATTTCATGTTGGTGAGAAGGTTCTATTGTATAGGTCTCGTCTTAGGTTTTTTGCAGGAAAACTACTGTCAAAATGGGAAGGACCTTTCATTATTGAAGAAGTGTACCGTTCGGGAGCAATAAAAATTTCTTCTTTAAAAGATAACACTACACAAGTAGTGAATGGGCAGCGACTCAAGCACTATATTGCTGGAGATTCTTACAATGAAGATGTTGATGCCTTTCAAGTTATAACTCCGGAAAAAATTATCAAGGACCAAATTCAGAGACCTGCAGAGTCTATTTTCAAATAGGTAACAATTCTGGTAAGAAGAGTTCCACGAAAATACTATCTAGCTATATTTTTTGCAGTTTTTAGACAATAAGGAAAGCTACGAAGCGAAAGAGGGACAGAAATGGAGCCAGGGTGGCTTGACCACCCTGTGGCACGGGCCCACCCCTGGCCACACCACCAGGTGGTATGGCCACTCTGGACTCCGTCTCTGACCCGTTTTCTCCCAGTACCTTCCTTTTGATGTGAAACTTCATAATATATAACCCCCGGATCTCCTGAGGTTCGTATATCGTGTTTTCGTCGTGTTTTCGTTTTGATCTGTTTCTGCCAGGAACTATCTTTGAAGTTTAGAAGCACAATGGTGTCTGCCAAGGATAAAGGGAAGGAGCCTATGGAGGAGGATCTCCAAGACCTCGGGAAGGAGAAGGAGATCAAGATTGAAGGTGAAGAGGAGGCAAAGCACACCGGCACTACCGTTGCAAGCATTGGAGTGGTGATGCATCCTGCCAGGATCAGAAGGACTGCACGGATATCAACTAGAGGGAAGCCTCCGCGTCACTGTTTGGCACCACGGACACCTTCTCCAAGCACCAAGAGTCCTTTCCATACTTTTATCCATAACCATGCAGGAAAAGAAGACTCCAAGAGGGAAGAGCGGAAAAAGAATCACAAGAGCTGGGATCCACAATCTGACATGATCATACACCGCATCGAGCATAACTCGGAGTAGATTCGTACTCTCACCTTCGAGATTGATGACTTGGGGAAACTGATCAAAGAGCTCATCGAGAGGATACCACCACCACCGAAGGAGTAATTCATCATCAGGTTTGGCATCCCCTTGGTTTGTTCCAAGCTTGGGGGAGTACCGCGGTATCACATCACTATCTTATATCTTTTACCTTTTTAGTAGAGTCATATCATGAATAGAGAAGTTATCATGTAGGATGGTTTGCATTATGGAAGTGTCCCCTCTCTCGTTAGATATGTATCACTTGGTGGGAGTTGCCGTTATGGAATATTAATGAGAAGTTCTATCATTTACTCTTTTGCATAGTTTATATTAGTTTTCAATTCATGGTTATATGATTGATCTTGTTGTTAGTATTGGTATCACTTTGGAATCATTGAGTTAATTTAGTTGGTTTTGGCAAACCTGGCTCATTCAGTAGCAACACTATTTTCGAGAGTTGAAAGAAAAATATATAAAAGTACTCTAAAGAAATATAATTTCATCATCTTTCTTTCTTGATTTGCTCATAAGTCTAGTATTCTCTAGTTAAGATCTTTTATGCTTCCAAGGAAGATTGCATGTTTGTCTTTATCACTTGTATGTTTGTTTGTTTCCTTCAACTCTTATACTTGATACCCAGCCTTGCTAGCCAAAAACATGTACTGAGAGGGAATTCTTCTGGTGCATCCATCCCTTAAACCAAAATCCATGCCATTTGTGTCCACCATACCTACCTATTAGCATTATTACTATTCCAAGTAAATTCTTGTTTTTATCTACCTTCCGAATTAAACTTGTTATGTGAAAATTAGTGATTAAAGCTCTCACGAACTTGATGGCACACTTTACTTTCTTGCACTTAATAAACCTAAACCATTGTGCCCATCTATGTTGCGTATATGCTTGCGCTTTGTAAGTTGTGAATTAGCAGAACCATGTTGTCATGGTGAACGCTTTCAACATTGCACTGGTACTTTGTACCTAGTTGATATCATGTTCTTTTGTCTATGGATGTCGTCGGTGTGAAATGAAAGGGGAGATTGTAAGTCCATGGAGTTATGCATGTGTGTTAGAGAAACACCCAGGCCGCTGGTCTAATCCATGCTGACATGGTGGAAACCTGCAGCGTAACCATAACAAGTATCTATGAAGCATTCTTCTTATAAAAAAAGAGTCCGAAATTGAGAAAAAAAGAGAAAAAGAAAAAAAGGAGATATTATGAAAAGAGGAAGAGAGAAAAAAAGCACCATATTCCCATGGTAAATAAGAAGATTGCTGAGATACTTGTTGTCTGCTTGCCTTGTCATTTTGATATGGGGATTCTTCCATATCATTGGGCAAGGGGTACCCCGTTGGTGGTTCTCCATGATACACATGTGCTTACAATGACAAGAACTTACCGGTGACTAAACTTGAGTAGCATGAGGAGCGGCCCTCGTATTCAAGGGACATGAGATTCTCAATTTATAACTTGTCAATGCATATCCTCATATTTGATCACTTTAACCTTAATCACCTAAAGATTCCTATGATAGGGGCAATGAGAGCTTAAAGCTAATAAGTATCATAATTTTTGGGAGCTCTTTATGAAACTTGAAATCCCTGCTTCCCTCTGTGAAGGGCCTTTCTTTTACCTTTTGGTTGAGTCAGTAAACCTATTCCCTTCTATCTCAGCAAGTATTTTGAGTTGTTGTGTTTCATTCATTCATATGATGATTTATTCAATCATGTTTCTTATGTTCCTTGTTTTGCACATTGCTCTTATCTTGGTGATTACTACTTTGAAAGATATCATTGAAAAACCAGTTATTTGTGAACTCCAGCAAATTATCAACTATTCTTCGACCAAGAGCTAAGTTTGCCATTACCAATTATGATTCACTTTATGTATCTTTATTGTGTTTCCTTTACTTATTGCAAGTTGACTTATATAATAATGAGTTGTCTTCTATTATGATCTATGTATTGATGAATGTGATTCTTCTTGTCCGTATTCTTTTATCGACTCTTCACTCCATAAACCTGAGGTCATGTTTATTGAGCTCAGTTTTGCTTGGGGACAAGGGAAGTCTAAGCTTGGGGGGAGTTGATACGTCCATTTTGCATCACTATTCCATATCATAATTTACTGTTATTCATTGATATATTTCATATTAAGGATGATACTTATGTTATTTCATCTATTTTTGCATGGTTGATGACTTTTGGAGCATGGACCGCTGCAGTCAGGATTCTGATGGAAAAGGTGCTGTTTGGAGGCAAAATTCACGAAGATCAGAAAATCCGGGAAAATATACGGAAAATCCTATTTTTCCAGAAGACGAAGGAAGCCACAAGAGGGAGTGGAGATGGGCCATAGGGGGCTCACACCACCCCCTGGCGCAGGCTACCCTAGGCCGCGCCACCAGGTGGTGTGGCATACAGCCCACCTCCCTCTCCTCCGGGCGTATATATTCCTCCCAAAACCCTAATACTCGTGGAGCGACCACAGAAAGATTCCGCCGCCTCTGCGGGACGGAAAACACCGAGAGAGAAAGATCTCTCGTGAGCAGATTTCTCGGGGAATTCCTTCCCGGAGAGGGGAGATCGTCACCATCAACACCACCATCAAGCTGGACTTTATTGGGATCATCATCATCACCACCATCATCACCATCATCACCCTCATCACCATCTCCATATTGCTGTAACAATTGAGTTGAATCTTGCATTAGTTCTTAGGGGAAACTTTCCCGGTGTTGATTACTCTTTGTAGTTGATGCTATTAAGTGGAACCATTGAATTATTGTTTATGTTCAGATTATTATACATCATTATTCCATCTCTGATCATGATCCATATGATGTCTTGTGAGTAGTTCCTTTTGTTCTTGAGGACATGGGAGAAGTCATGTTGTTAGTAGTGGAATTGTGTTGAGAAAGATTCAATAGTTTGATATTTAAGTTGTGGTGTGCTTCTTCTAGTGGTGTCATGTGAACGTCGACTACATGACACTTCACCTATATGAGCCTAGGGGAATGCATTGTGTATTTGGCTACTAATCGTAGGGGTTGCCGGAGTGACAGAAACCTGAACCCCCGTTAGGAAACCATTGCACAAGGGACGTAAGGGTCTTAGAGTTTAAAGCCGTGGTTAGGTTTCTACCTTAATTACTTTCTTGTACTTACGGATGTTTGTAAGGGGTATAATCACAAGTATGTATTAGTCCTAGGAAGGTCGGTACATTAGCACAGGTTCACCCACACAACACTTAGCAAGCTAAAGAAGATTAATCAACTATATGAAGCGAAAGCACTTGACAGTCTTCCTATGTGTCCTCGAGAACGTTTGGTCATCTTAAGTAATACAACCGGCTTGTCCTTTGCTGCATAAAGGATTGGGCCACTTGCTGCATTTATTCCTACTGTCTTTTATTTACTCGTACTTCGTTTACTTGCATTATCAAAAACCCCTAAAAATCCATTTGCTAAGTATTTGCAGAGAATTCCTGATCCATACCACTAGCCAGCACCTTCTCCCCGTTGGGTTCGACACTCTTACTTATCAAAAATACTGCGATACACCCCCTATACTTGTGGGTCATCAGGCGCTTGCCATTGTTCCTAGGCGACCAACTGCGATCATTCCAGGTGGATCTTACATTATTGGCCCTCCACATCTCACGAAATGCAAGTTCGTCCCACCTGGGATCTGACTTGGCTTCCCTATCTTCAGCATCCTGCGGCACAATTAGCGGTGCATCACATGCCTCTCTGTCAGAAGATGCTACCTTGTTGCTTCAGCTACAAGCTCTCTTTCAGCTGCTTCTGCAGCCTCTCTGTCAGCTGCTTTAGATGCAGCCATTTCCTTTACATATGCAGCTTCAAACTCAGCTATTTTGCATTTTCTACAAAGGGCTCCCCTAAGCTCGTCTTCCCTCTTGCAAATAGGGCAAAACACGAGGTAATGTAGAAAAAAATGGATCTTCTTGTACAGCTGGTAGGTCACATAAGCATCTATGGCTGCATACTATCAGACAATGGCCACTCGTCCCAGAAATCATGCCTATCCGTAGGGAAATCTTCCTTCATTCTGGCGTACGACTCATCGAGGATTCTAGTTGCGAGTGATGCCATTACATCCTTCCTCGAGCCCCCTAGGATCTTGACAAGACGCTGAATATCAATCCAGTTGTGCGCAGGAATTATAATTCCATCTCGATAAAATTTCGAAAAATTAGTTGTATTGTCGACAGTGCAGAAAACAATTCCCTTTTCTACAAGGAACTGGCGCAGCATCGGACATTTCCTGTCAGTCCTGAAAATATGTAGTTTGTCATCACCAAAATTTGTAACTACAAATATTTTGTCAATGCAAGATCATCATCTGAATATAATTTTGAAAATTTTAGTAAATGCAAGATAAAGACTCTCAACATTATCTTGTCATAATTTATTTGGTCCTAAATAAAATCTAGTAGTTGCAAGATGAGCAAATGGATAAAGAACAAGAGGAGAAAACCCTAAAGGCGGTTAGCTACAGAGAGCAGATGTACAAACCGGGAGAGGTGGTAGACGAGGACGTGTTTCCTCATGGGCAGTTGAACGACGGCGACTTCACTCCCTTCATATGGGTGCTCCGGGGTGTACTCAAGGTCCAATCCCACAAACTTGTCCTCGTCTTTCTCAAGCCAACCCTCATACATCCTCAGGACACGCACCAATATCTCCTCATCGTTGGTGTAGACAACGTCTATCTTGTTATTGTCATGGGTAGTGAAGCTTGTCTCTAGAGTGCGATGACCTTCCATGGCGGCAAGGAGAAGATGGGAAGAAGACAGATGACAGGAAGAAGAAGAGTGGTTTCTGTGAGGCAGGGGAACGGTGGAACTGTCAATGCGCTTTTAAGGTAGTGGTTAATGACAGGGACGGAAGTCTAAGGAGAGACACGTGGCGGTGGCCGTTCCAGCTTTTGAGTAAACAAAAAATAATTATAACACCGATACATGTGCCCTGTTTTGTCACGTCAATACACTGGGCAGGGGTGTTGTCCTATCCACTGTGCCAACGCTGCAAGCCTACGTGACAGCCACCCCGCCTAAGCGACAAGAGCGACATAACGGCGAGAACTGACAGGGGGGCCCAACTTGACGGCCGTTAGCCTGATTTTTTTATTGAAACGTAAAGTTGAATTCGTGCTGAAAAAGACCCTCTGAGTATTTGGCACACCAACTGTAGTCATGTGTTGTACCCTGGGCGCCCCAACTTTTCGGCCGCAAAATGATATTCTTGTTCTCCCTGTTCCGGTAGATCATGTGTTGTACCTCTTACAATTTCACTGTTTTTTCATGAGTGTGTAGTAATTTTGATAGATGCTCAGTTTGTAACAATCCTCAAACAACTTACAACTGCAAATTATAGTAGATTATTACAATCCTCAGTAAACTTGATAGTAATAAAATGAAGCATAAAAGTTGTATCAGAGTCCAGACAACTAAAAAAACACCATAACTGGTGTTACAGAAAAGTTCTCTATGGAGCTTGCATCCTGAGACATGTAAGAACTGGCTTCCAATGAGAGCTACAGATGAGATTATTAAGTATGTTCTGTGTTAAAGCTTTCCTATTTTTCAATTCATATAAGTATTTGTGTGCTACGGTGATTACTGAATCTGTTTTGTTGGCTTCTTGCTTAACAATATCACGAGCATCTTGGAGGGTATCCTCAAATAAACTTTCGGCTGAAAAACGAGGATCAGTCGAAGCGGTGTGCCATGAGAAATAGGTATTGTCACTACTGCTGTGTGAAAAAAATCTAAACTTGGAGAAGCGGGTCTTTGTTCGGCATTAAGAGGGTCATTTGCAGCCTGAAACAAACACAAAACAAGTTATAACAGCATTACCATGCAACCACACCACCATGAATTTTAAATGTGTCAATGCGGTAATATATAAGGAAGGAAGCATTTAACAGTGGTGGCTCATATATCTATTTCTTCTTGAATAAGTGGACCAGCTGGCGCCATGGAGCGATGCGAGCATGTGCTGCTCTATGAAATGACTGCTCTACTTGAAGATGGTTGAGACCAAGACAAAACAATTTACTTAAACAACGGACTTGGGAAACAAACTACAAGTTCATTTTGAATAACAATGCGAGCAATCAACCAAAGTACCTGATGCAGACTGCTCAAACTAGAATGTGCAGAACATGAATAAAACGAATATTAAAACTAAGCCATTATGTTTCTCATATATAAACTAGCCAGGAACTACACAACGAAATCTGCCACTGATTTAATCATAGACAAAAAAGAGTAACTCGGCCAATAAAAACACATCAATTGTGAGCCTCAAATATGCTAGCCAGATAATTTCAGACAAATAATGAATCAAGCAACCATACATTGAATTATTCATGAATAGCTAGATAATTTCAATGCTTCAGCGGCCCGAGAACAACAAACTGAACCATCAAGTGCCTCGTATTAAAATAGCCAGTTCATTTAACTATGATACATAGTAGATACAAGAGTGAGATGAACTGCACAGAGTTCCTTATGATACATGTGTGGATCTTATCGCTAGTGTGGCATTGTTCTTATTATCAGACAACTCAGATGCAATACACCCGGCCTCTCCATATCTAGGAAATTGAACTAAGCACATGGAACAAAAGAAGACCATAGTGGGGCTAAAATGTTTGACGCTAATTTTTGGCAAAAAAATATGAAAACAAGAAAGACAAATGGTAAATTTAAGCAAACAAAAAATGTGGCAAGGACCAAACTTCGGGTGGGGGCCTTACAGCAGGTGTTACACGAGATCTACAGCGGCTCGTGTGGACGGGTGGAGTTTGTACTCCATTGTTGCTCCTCTGCATAAAGGTAAGGCCAACTGTAAATACAAACAGGTTCCAACTTGATATACATTGGCATGAAGTGAAACAAAAGTGATGGGGTCTTATGAGATTATAGGAGCCATTCACTCTATGATATTGTGTGCAAACTGAGGCTGCTCCTTACATAATAACAACAAACAGTTTGAGCCGCAGGTTAAGAGGGATCAAATCGACAGTTAATGGTCAAATAGTATGATGTGTGTAAACGTGTAGTATAGGATAGCAGGACAATAGCACGATAGAAATACTATAGTTCGTAAATCGGCGAATGAGAGAGATATTATATAATCATATCTCATGTGGAAAGGTACATCAGAGAATGTAAACAAATATGATAAGTGACTAATAATTCACAAAGAAATAGTACAGTACATAAAAACAGTTCAATGCGTGGAGTTTAAGCGTAACCACAACAGGTTAATTTAGTACTCCCTCTGTTTCAAAATATAAGATGTTTTAGCTTTGTGAAAAGAGTGCATCTAGACTCTTTTAGTGTGTAGGTTCATCTAGGTTTGGAGTGAACCTACACACTAAAATGAGTCTGGATACACTTCTTTCAGAAAGCTAAAGCATCTTATATTTTGAAACAGAGGGAGTATATAACATGTGTATATCAAGTAAAGAACCTGTTAGTTAGGAAATTTAGCACAAATACAGTACATTACCAACAAACAAATCACACAGGGAGATCTAGTTTTACCTCGGTCGGGGCGGCGTCTAGGCCTCCTCCGCATCCTCACAGGTCACGTCGAGGTCACCGAAGGTGCTACGGTCGTAGTGGGTGTCGACGATGGAGAAGCAGATCTTGGGCAGGCGAGGATACGAGCAGAACGCTGGACTACGGCATCCGTGGAGCAGATCCTAGGCGGTCGATGATGTGTTCAACACGCCGGACAAGAGTGTTCATTGAGCAGATTAGGTGTGCGGGTACGCCAGCTAAAGTGCATCGGGGATGTTCCGGCCCGTGACGTATTCCTAGAGGAGTGAGAGGGGGTTGGGTTTAGGTACTGCTAGCACTATACTGGGAAAATTACGAGTGAAGCCCCCCACCTACCGAATTTAATAGGGGTCGAATGGGAATTTCGAAGTATCTGAAAATTACGAGTGAAGCCCCCCAACTATGTCCGGATGCGCGGGATCATTTTCAAAAGGTGTTCAAAATTTTCATGATGCAAAGTCTTAGCTAGAAGTCAAACCACTCGTCAAAACTCTCTGTGGTTTCTGATAAATTAATTAACCGCTTGATGGGTACCTCCAAAAGCTTTTTTCATGAAACATTCAAAGCAACCAACAATTTATTACTTGTAGTTCAAGTTTGGCCTATAAATTCAAGAGCAATCTATCGCACTTAGTTGTAGCTCAAGTTTGACCTAATTTCATTAAATTGTCAAGACGCAAAATCTTAGCAAGAAGATGAACTTGTCGTCATAACTCTCTTTTGGTTTCTAATAGTATATTAATTGACCCCCGCCCACGCGCCCCCTCCGATGGGTACCTCTAAGAGCTTTTCTGTAAAACTTTCAAAGCAACCTACACAATTTACTTGTAGTAGTTCAAATTTTACCTATTATATTTTTTCCACTTTGCCTATTATAATTTTATATAGTGATGAAATGCCAGATGTCTATTATATGAGTCTCACATGCAGAGCACATGCAATTTACTAGTACTTGTAGTTTCAAATTTGACCTAATTTCGATAAATCGAAATAAAGTCATTCTAATGGGCAGAGTTAGCTGGGAAGTTTGAAAACTCATAAAACATGGGAATCATTGGTACAACATGTTGGTCCAATATATATGTATGTAAACTTGGCTTTTGGCATTCAGATCCAATATTCTTTGGACTTTTCTTTACGAGAAAGAACAACCTCGCTCGTATTCTTTACTCGAAATGTAGAATTGAAGGTTCTTTCTTGATAGTTGGGAACTCACACCGATGACACTGTTTACTACAATAAGATGCACTGATGATCTACCTATGAAAAGACATTTAATTCAAGAGAAATCTATGGTGTTTACTTGTAGCTAGCTCAAGTTTGACCTAATTTCATTCAATTACCAATATGCAAAGTCTTAGAAAGAACATGAACCTATCGTCCAAACTCTCGCTGGTTTCTGGTATATTAATTTTGAACCCTCGATGGATACATCCAAAAGCTTTTTCGTAAATCTATCAAAGCAAAACCTACAATTTACTTATAGTTTCAAATTTGACCTACTTCTGATATATCGACATAAAGTTATTAAAATGTGCGGGGTTAGCTATAGGAAGCTTCAAAACCCATAAAACATGGGAATCGCAAGTACAACATGTTGTCGATCCACTATATATATATGTCTGTCAACTTGGCTTGTGGCATCCACATCCAATATTCTTTGGACTTTTCTTAACGGAAAAGAACAAGTAACCTCGTTTGTCTTCACTCTGAAAACGTAGAATTCAATGTTCTTTCCTGGTAGTTGGACACTCACACCCACGACACTGCTTACTACTAGAAAATGCACCCATCTACCTCTGAAATGACATTTAATTCAAGAGTTATCTATCGCGCTTACTTGTAGCTCAGGTTTGACCTAATTAATTTCGTCAAATTGTTAAGATGCAAAATCTTAGGAAGAAGTTGAACCTATCATCAAAACTCTCGTTGTTTTCAGATATATTAATTGTGACCCCTTGATGGGTACCTCCAAATTAAAAGCTTTTTCATAAAAATTACAAAGTAAAACCTACAATTTACTTGTAGTTTCAAATTTGACCTAATTTCGAAAAAATCGACTTAAAGTCATTAAAATGGGCAGAGTTAGCTAGGAAGTTTGAAAGCTCATAAAACATGGGAATCGCAAATACAACATGTTGTCAATCGACTATATATGTCTGTCAACTTGGCTTGTGGCATCCACATCGAATATTCTTTGGACTTCTCTTTATGGAAAATAACAACTAGTAGCCTCGCTCGTCTTCACTCGGAAAATGTAGAATTGAATGTTCTTTCCTGATAGTTGGAAACTCACACTGACGGCATTGTTTACTACAACAAGGTGCATCGATCTACCTCTGAAAATACATTTGATTCAAGAGCAATCTATCGTGCTTACTTGTAGCTCAAGTTTGACCTAATTTCGTTAAATTGTCAAGATGCAAAATCTTAGCAAGAAGTTGAACATATCGTCAAAACTCTTGATGTTTTATGATATATTAATTGTGACCCCTCGATGGGTACCTCCAAAAGATTTTTCGTAAAACTTTCAAAGCAACCTACAATTTACTTGTAGTTTCAAATTTGACCTAATTTTGATAAATCGACATGAAGTCATCCAGTCAAATGGGCAGAGTTAGCTAGGAATCTTGAAAACTCATAAATAAAACATGGGAATCATTGGTACAACATGTTGGTCCACTATATATGTCGGTAAACTTGGCTTCTGGCATTTAGATCCAATATTATTCTTCGGACATTTCTTTACGGAAAAGAACAACCTCGCTCGTCATCACTCGAAAAATAGATAATAATTGAATCTTCTTTCATGATATAGTTCGAAAATCACAACGTATCAACGGCACTGTTCACTACAAGAAAATGCACCCATCTACCTCTCTGAAAAGTCATATATTGCAACAGCAATCTATCGCGCTTACTTGTAGCTCAAGTTTGACCCAATTTCGTTAAATAGTGTCATGTGATGCAAAATCTTAGCAAGAAGTCAAACCTGTTGTCAAAACTCTCGATGTTTCTCATATATTGATTCTGACACCCCTCTCGATCGGTACGGTACCTCCAAAAGCTTTTTCATAAAACTTTCAGAGCAAACTAAAATTTAGTTATCGTTCAAGTTTGACCTAATTTCGATAAATCGACATGTAGTCATTCAAGTGGGCGGAGTTAATTAGCAAGCGAGTTTGAAAACTCAAAAAACATATGGGAATCGTAAGTAAAACACATTGGTCCACTTAATATGTCTAGGAGCTTGGCTTATGGCATTGAGATCCATATTCTGCTTCGAGCTTTCTTTACGGAAAAGAACCATCTCGTCATCACTCAGAAAACTAAGAATTTTATTTCCTGATAGTTGGAAACTCACACCAACGACATTGTTTACTACAGGAAGATGCACCCATCTACCTCCGAAAATACATTTAATTCAAGAGCAATCTATTGCGCTTACTTGTAGCTCAAGTTTGACCTAATTTCGTTAATCGACAAGAAATCACTGAAGTGTGCGAAGTTAGCTAGGAAGCTTGAAAATTCCTAGTACTAAAAACTTGGGTATAACGTATAAGAAACGGTGGTCCAGTTTGTTTGATAATTGGGGTGGTTGCATTTTATTTTAACCGTGGTAGGTCTCGTAGGAGCGAGGTGCTTGAGAGTTAACACGGTCGGTGGAAGTACAAGTTACATCAAGGACCTCATAAAAATGAAAATTGCACCCAAGTCCATGCATTTAGCACAAGGACCTTGAAACTCAGCAATGAAGTGTGTGTTTTGAGGTTTGCACATACTAGCATTCATCGTGCTAAATACTATCAGTAGAATCTTTGTAGATGCTAAGAATGGAAAAGAAGATCCAACGGTTAGCAAGGTTTGGATTTGCCGGTCTTGATCCAACGGTTAATGTTCAAAGTTATCCGTACACTATATAGTGGTATGGTATGGTATTGTAAGAGATAAGACAAGATAAAGATAAGATAAGAAGTACTGCGAATGGCTGATCTTTTGAGTAACCTTCCCTCCCGATGTTTGGGAAGCAAGTGAAAATTTCGAAAACTGGAAAAGTTTGAATTTTATTGCCGCCAAGGACCAAAGTGGTTTCATTCCTATGTACTCCTCGTCCCTAATCCACACCAACACGGCTGCTGAACACGCCAGAGACACAGAGTCATTGCATTAAGGCACACTGCAAAGACCACTGTGGACGAGGGAGAGATCAGCCGGGCCGGTGCGCGAGGGGAAAGGGTAGGAGAGAGTGAGGATGGATGGTGAGAGGCAGCGAAGGAGAGAGAAAACACACAATTTGTTTTGCGTGCATAGGTCTTGAAATTTACTAATAGTAGAGTGGCCACAGGAGTACCTCGTGTCAGGAACCCATCATAACTTTTCTCTAACATCGAACCGCCTTTAACTCCTCTTCACTACTGCCCTCTTTTACCCTGCCTATGTTTTATTCTCTCAGCGTGTACAGCACGTGGACAAATATGAGCATTTGTCTAAGAAAAGAAATGAGTCCTAGTACTATACTAGTGTACTAGTAATAATATATTTTCCGCCAAAGAAGTACTAATATACTACTCCCTCCGATCCAAATTAATGTTCTCAGATTTGTCTAGATTCGGATGTATCTAGGACTAAAACATGACTAGATACATCCGAATCTAGACAAATGTGAGAACACTAATTTGGATCGAGGGAGTACTATTTTCTTTTTCCCTAATAAGGGCATCAGCAATGTGTACAAAAGCACACCTTAAGGCCTAGTATGTGGCATTCGCTAAGGTTCACCACATACATTATGGAGAAAATAGAGTTTGTATCTTTAAGCCTAATAAGGTGCACCTCAAGCTTGTGGGTTTCCCATAGAGAATATAAAAATCATTTCTCCTCTCTCCTTGTTTCATGTGATCATTTTCAAAAGGTGTTCAAAATTTTCATGATGCAAAATCTTAGCTAGAAGTCAAACCACTCGTCAAAACTCTCTATGGTTTTTGATATATTAATTAACCGCTTGATGGGTACCTCCACAAGCTTTTTTCATAAAACATTCAAAGCAACCTACAATTTATTACTTGTAGTTCAAGTTTGACCTAATTTCATTAAATTCAAGAGCAATCTATCGCACTTAGTTGTAGCTCAAGTTTGACCTAATTTCATTAAACTGTCAAGACGCAAAATCTTAGCAAGAACATGAACCTGTCGTCATAACTCTCTTTTGGTTTCTGATAGTATATTAATTGACCACCCCCCCACGCGCCCCCTCCGATGGGTACCTCTAAGAGCTTTTCCGTAAAACTTTCAAAGCAACCTACACAGTTTACTTGTAGTAGTTCAAATTTTACTATTTTTTCCGCTTTGCCTATTATAATTTTATCTAGTGATGATATGCCAGATGTCTATTATATGAGTCTCACGTGCAGGGCACATGCAATTTACTAGTACTTGTAGTTTCAAATTTGACCTAATTTCGATAAATCGACATAAAGTCATTCTAATGGGAAGATTTAGCTAGGGAGTTTGAAAACTCATAAAACATGGGAATCGTTGGTACAACATGTTGGTCCAATATATATGTATGTAAACTTGGCTTGTGGCATTCAGATCCAATATTCTTCGAACTTTTCTTTAGGAAAAAGAACAACCTCGCTCGTATTCTTTACTCGGAAAATGTAGAATTGAAGGTTCTTTCTTGATAGTTGGAAACTCACACCGATGACACTGTTTACTACAAGAAGATGCACCGATGATCTACCTATGAAAAGACATTTAATTCAAGAGAAATATATGGCGTTTACTTGTAGCTAGCTCAAGTTTGACCTAATTTCGTTAAATTACCAATATGCAAAGTCTTAGAAAGAAGTTGAACCTATCGTCAAAACTCTCGCTGGTTTCTAGTATATTAATTTTGAACCGTCGATGGGTACGTCCAAAAGCTTTTTTGTAAATGTATCAAAGCAAAACCTACAATTTACTTGTAGTTTCAAATTTGACCTAATTCCGAGATATCGACATAAAGTTATTCAAATGTGCGGGGTTAGCTATAGGAAGCTTCAAAACCCATAAAACATGGGAATCACAAGTACAACATGTTGTCGATCCACTATATATATATATATATATGTCTGTCAACTTGGCTTGTGGCATCCACATCCAACATTCTTTGGACTTTTCTTTACGGAAAAGATAAACTAACCTCGTTCGTCTTCACTCGAAAAACGTAGAATTCAATGTTCTTTCCTGGTAGTTGGACACTCACACCCACGACACTGCTTACTACTAGAAAATGCACCCATCTACCTCTGAAATGACATTTAATTCAAGGGTTATCTATTGCGCTTACTTGTAGCTCAAGTTTGACCTAATTAATTTCATCAAATTGTCAAGATGCAAAATCTTAGGAAGAAGTTGAACCTATCATCAAAACTCTCATTGTTTTCAGATATATTAATTGTGACCCCTCGATGGGTACCTCCAAATTAAAAGATTTTTTGTAAAATTACAAAGCAAAACCTACAATTTAAATTTGACCTAATTTCGAAAAATCGACTTAAAGTCATTAAAATGGGCAGAGTTAGCTAGGAAGTTTGAAAGCTCATAAAACATGGGAATCGCAAATACAACATGTTGTCGATCGACTATATATGTATATCAACTTGGCTTGTGGCATCCACATCCAATATTCTTTGGACTTCTCTTTACAGAAAATAACAACTAGTAGCCTCGCTCGTCTTCACTCGGAAAATGTAGAATTGAATGTTCTTTCCTGATAGTTGGAAACTCACACTAACAGCACTGTTTACTACAACAAGGTGCATCGATCTACCTCTGAAAATACATTTAATTCAAGAGCAATCTATCGCTCTTACTTGTAGCTCAAGTTTGACCTAATTTCGTTAAATTGTCAAGATGCAAAATCTTAGCAAGAAGTTGAACATATCGTCAAAACTCTCGGTGTTTTATGATATATTAATTGTGACCCCTCGATGGGTACCTCCAAAAGATTTTTCGTAAAACTTTCAAAGCAACCTACAATTTACTTGTAGTTTCAAATTTGACCTAATTTCGATAAATCGACATGAAGTCATCCAGTCAAATGGGCAGAGTTAGCTAGGAGTCTTGAAAACTCATAAATAAAACATGGGAATCGTTGGTACAATATGTTGGTCCACTATATATGTCGGTAAACTTGGCTTCTGGCATTTAGATCCAATATTATTCTTCGGACATTTCTTTACGGAAAAGAACAACCTCGCTTGTCATCACTCAAAAAATTGAGAATAATTGAATCTTCTTTCCTAATATAGTTCGAAAATCACACTGTACCGATAGCACTGTTTACTACAAGAAAATGCACCCATCTACCTCTCTGAAAAGTCATATATTTCAATAGCAATCCATCGTGCTTACTTGTAGCTCAAGTTTGACCCAATTTCGTTAAATAGTGTCATGCGATGCAAAATCTTAGCAAGAAGTCAAACATGTTGTCAAAACTCTCGGTTGTTTCTCATATATTGATTGTGATACCCCTCCTGATCGGTATGGTACCTCCAAAAGCTTTTTCGTAAAACTTTTAGAGCAACCTACAATTTAGTTATAGTTCAAGTTTGACCTAATTTCAATAAATCGACATGTAGTCATTCAAGTAGGCAGAGTTAATTAGCTAGGGAGTTTGAAAACTCAAAAAACATATGGGAATCGTAAGTAAAACACGTTAGTCCACTTAATATGTCTAGAAGCTTGGCTTATGGCATTGAGATCCATATTCTGCTTCGAACTTTCTTTACGGAAAAGAACCATCTCGTCATCACTCAAAAAACTGAGGATTTTATTTCCTGATAGTTGGAAACTCACACTGACGACATTGTTTACTACAAGAAGATGCACCCATCTACCTCCAAAAATACATTTAATTAAAGATCAATCTATCGCGCTTACTTGTAGCTCAAGTTTGACCTAATTTCGTTACTCGATAAGAAGTCACTAAAGTGTGCGAAGTTAGCTAGGAAGCTTGAAAAATCCTAGTACTAAAAACTTGGGTATTACGTATAAGAAACTGTGGTCTAGTTTGTTTGATAATTGGGCCGATTGCATTTTCTTTTAACCGTGGTAGGTCTCGTAGGAGCGAGGTGCTTGAGAGTTAACACGGTAGGTGGAAGTACAAGTTACATTAAGGACCTCATAAAAATGAAAATTGCACCCAAGTCCATGCATTTAGCACAAGGATCCTGAGACTGAGCAATGAAGTGTGTGTATTGAGGTTTGTGCATACTAGAATTCATCGTGCTAAAGACTATCAGTAGAATCTTTATAGATGCTAAGAATGGGAAAGAAGATCCAACGGTTACCAATGTTTGGATTTGTTGATCTTGATCCAACGGTCAATGTTCGAAGTTATCCGTACACTATACAGTGGTATGGTATGGTATTGTAAGAGATAAGAAAAGATAAAGATAAGATAAGAAGTACTGCGAATGGCCAATCTTTTGAGTAACCTTTCCTCCCGATGTTTGGGAAGCAAGTGAAAATTTCGAAAACCGGAAAAGTTTGATTTTTTTGCCGCCAAGGACCAAAGTGGTTTCCTTCCTATGTACTCCTCGTCCCTACTCCACACCAATGCGGCTGCCGAATACACCAGAGACACAGAGCCACCGTACCAAGGAACACGTGCGCAACACCATGCTATGGACGAGGGAGAGATCAGTCAGGCTGGTGCGCGAGGGGAAAGGGTAGGAGAGAGGGAGGATGGATGGTGAGAGGTAGGGAAGGAGAGAGAAAACACACAATTTGTTTTGCATGCATAGGTCCTGAAATTTACTAGTACTAGCATAGTGTAGTACACTGTAAGGCCGTAGGAGTACCTCATGTCAGAAACCCATCATAATTTTGCTCTAACATGGAACCGCCTTCAACTTCTCTTCTCTGCTCTCCTCTTCCCCTGCCAACGTTTTATTCTCTCAGCATGTACAACGCGTGGACAGAGGTGACCATATGTCTAAGCAAATAAATATACTACTCCCGCATTGTGTAAAAAAGCACACCTTAATATGGCCTACTACCCGTTCAAAAAAATGGCCTACTATGTGGCATCCGCTAAGGTTCACCTTATACATAGTGGAAAAATAAACTTATCTTTAAGCCTAAGGTGCACCTCAAGCTTGTGGATTTCCCATAGAGAATAGAAATATCATTTCACCTCTCTCCCTATTTCATGTGATCGTTTTCAAAAGGTGTTCAAAATTTTCATGATGCAAAATCTTAGCTAGCAGTCGAACCACTCGTAAAAACTCTCTGTGGTTTCTGATATATTAATTAACCGCTCGATGGGTACCTCCAAAAGATTTTTTCATAAAACTTTCAAAGCAACCTACAATTTATTACTTGTAGTTCAAGTTTGACCTAATTTCATTAAATTCAAGAGCAATCTATCGCACTTAGTTGTAGCTCAAGTTTGACCTAATTTCATTAAACTATCAAGACGCAAAATCTTAGCACGAAGATGAACCTGTTGTCATAACTCTCTTTTGGTTTCTGATAATATATTAATTTACCCCCCCCCCCACGCGCCCCCTCCGATGGGTACTCTAAGAGATTTTTCGTAAAACTTTCAAAGAAACCTACACAGTTTACTCGTAGTAGTTCAAATTTTACATATTATATTTTTTCCGCTTTGCCTATTATAATTTTATATAGTGATGATATGCCAGATGTCTATTATCTGAGTCTCACGTGCAGGACACGTGCAATTTACTAGTACTTGTAGTTTCAAATTTGACCTAATTTCGATAAATCGACAAAAAGTCATTCTAATGGGCATAGTTAGCTGGGAAGTTTGAAAACTCATAAAACATGGGAATGATTGGTACAACATGTTGGACCAATATATATGTATGTAAACTTGGCTTGTGGCATTCAGATCCAATATTCTTCGGACTTTTCTTTAGGAAAAAGAACAACCTTGCTCGTATTCTTCACTCGGAAAATGTAGAATTGAAGGTTCTTTCTTGATAGTTGGAAACTCACACCGACGACACTGTTTACTACAAGAAGATGCACCGATGACCTACCTATGAAAAGACATTTAATTCAAGAGAAATCTATGGCGTTTTCTTGTAGCTAGCTCAAGTTTAACTAATTTCGTTAAATTACCAATATGCAAAGGCTTAGAAAGAAGTTGAACCTATCGTCGAAACTCATGCTGGTTTCTGGAATATTAATTTTGAACCCTCGATGGGTACGTCCAAAACCTTTTTCATAAATCTATCAAAGCAAAACCTACAATTTACTTGTAGTTTCAAATTTGACCTAATTCCGAGATATCGACATAAAGTTATTCAAATGTGCGGGGTTAGCTATAGGAAGCTTCAAAACCCATAAAACATGGGAATCGCAAGTACAATATGTTGTCGATCCACTATGTATATATATATGTCTGTCAACTTGGCTTGTGGCATCCACATCCAATATTCTTTGGACTTTTCTTTACGGAAAAGAACAACTAACATCGTTTGTCTTCACTCGGAAAACGTAGAATTCAATAGTCTTTCCTGGTAGTTGGACACTCACACCCACGACACTACTTACTACTAGAAAATGCACCCATCTACCTCCAAAATGACATCTAATTCAAGAGCTATCTATTGCGCTTCCTTATATCTCATGTTTGACCTAATTAATTTCGTTAAATTGTCAAGATGCAAAATCTTAGCAAGAAGTTGAACCTATCATCAAAACTCTTGTTGATATATTAATTGTGACCCCTCGATGGGTACCTCCAAAAGATTTTTCTTAAAACGTTCAAAGCAATCTACAATTTACTTGTAGTTTCAAATTTGACTTAATTTCGATAAATCGACATATAGTCATTCGGTCAAATGGGCAGAGTTAGCTAGGAAGTTTGAAAACTCATAAATAAAACATGGGAATCGTTGGTACGACATGTTGGTCCACTATATATGTCTATAAATTTGGTGTGGCATTCACATCCAATATTCTCCGGACTTCATACGAAAAAGAACAACCTCGCTCGTCTTCACTTGGAAAATGTAGAATTGAATGTTCTTTCCTGATAGCTGGAAACTCACATTAACGACATTGTTTACTACAACAAGATACACCGATCTACCTCTGAAAATACATTTAATTTCAAGAACAATCTATCGCGCTTAATTACTTGTAGCTTAGTTTTGACCTAATTTCGTTAAATTGTCAAGATGCAAAATATTAGGAAGAAGTTGAACCTATCGTTAAAACTCTTGGTGATTTATGATATATTAATTGTCACCTGTCGATGGGTACCTCCAAAAGTTTTTTGTAAAACTACCAAAGCAACCTATAATGTACTTGAAATTTCAAATTTGACCTAATTTTTATAAATCGATATAAAGTCATTCGGTCAAATGGGCAGAGTTAGCTAGGATGTTTGAAAACTCATAAAAGATGGGAATCATTGGTATAACATGTTGGTCCACTATATATGTTGGTAAACTTGGCTTCTGGCATTTAGATCCAATATTCTTCGGACATTTCTTTATGTAAAATAACAACGTCGCTCATCATCACTCGAAAAATTGAGAATTGAATGTTCTTTCCTGATTGTTGGAAAATCACACCGACGACATTATTTACTACAGGAAAATACACCCATCTACCTCTTAAAATTCATATATTTCAAGAGCAATCTATCGCGCTTACTTTGTAGCTCAAGTTTGACCCAATTTCGTTAAATAGTGTCATAATGCAAAATCTTACCATAAAGTCAAACCAGTTGTCAAAACTCTTGGTTGTTTCTCATATATTGATTGTGACCCCCCGATGGGTACCTCCAAAAGCTTTTTCGTATAACTTTCAGAGTAACCTACAAAACTTGTAGTGTATATGTTGTTCACATTTGACCTAATTTTGATTAATCGACAAGTGGGCAGAGAAATAAGCTATAGGAAGTTTGAGAACTCATAAAACACGGGAAATCATAAGTACAATATGTTGGTCCACTATATATGTGTGAAAACTTGGCTTGTGGCATTTAGATCCTTATTCTTAGGACTTCCTTTATAGGAGAGAATAATCTTAATATCACTCGAAAAATTGAGAATGTTCTTTCCCGATAGTCGGAAACTCACACTGATAGCATTGTTTACTACAATAAGATGCACCCATCTATCCTAGAAAAGACATTTAATTCAAGAGAAATCTCTCGCGCTTACTTGCTTGAAGCTCAAGTTTGACCTAATTTCGTTAAATAGTCAGGATGCAAAATCTTAGCAAAAAGTTGAAACTATCGTCAAAACTCTCGGTGGTTTCTAACATATTGATTGTGACCCCTCGATGGGTGCCCCCCAAAAGCTTTTTCATAGAACTTTCAAAGCAACCTACAATTTACTTGTAGTTTCAAATTTGACCTAATTACGATAAATCGACATAAAGTCATTCAAATGGGCAGAGTTAGCTAGGAAGTCATTCAAATATCGACAAACATTTAATTCAAGAGCGATCTTTCGCGCTTACTTGTAGCTCAAGTTTGTCCTAATTTTGTTAAACTGTCAAGATGCAAAATCTTATCATGAAGTTGAACATGTCATCAAAACTCTCGGTGGTTTATGATATATTAATTGTCCCCTGAATAGGTACCTCTAGAAGAGTTTTCATAAAACTTTCAAAGTAACCTACAATTTACTTGTTGTTCAAATTTGACCTAAATTTGATAAATAATTGGCATAGTCATTCAAGTTGGCAGAGTTAGCTTGGAAGTTTGAAAGCTCATAAAACATGGGTATTGTCAGCACAACATGTTGGTCCACTCTTTATGTATGAAAACTTGTCTTGTGGTATTCAGATCCACATTCTTTGGAATTTCCTTACGTAAAAGAACAATCTCGTCATCACTCGAAAAATTGAGAATTAAATGTTCTTTCGTGATAGTTGGAAACTAACACCGATGACATTGTTTACTACATCACCCATCTACGTCTAAAAATACATTTAATTCAATAGCAATCAATTGCCCTTACTTGTGTAGCAAATGTTTTACCTAATTTTGTTAAATCGGCAAAAAGTCACTAAAGTGTGCAAAGTTAGCTGGGAAGCTTGAAACATCCTATTTCTAAAAACTTTGGAATTATAAGAAACCATGTTCCACTTTGTCTGATAATCGGGGCAGTGTAATTATTTTTTAATTATGGTAGGTCTCGTAGGAGCGAGGTGCTTTATTAGTTAACACGCGGTCGGTGGAAGTACAAGTTACATCAAGGACCTCATAAAAAATGAAAATTACATCCAAGTCCATGCATTTAGCACAAGATCCCTAAAGCTAAGCAATGAAGTGTCTTTTGAGGTTTACGCGTATGCTAGATATTATAGAGCCAAAATTTGTTCTAAAACAATCTACATTCTAGCTTTTACTACTAGTACCTATAGTAAACAAGAATTCATAAAACAGAGTGATCGTACTCTCTATTGGAGTAGTAACTTGGATTGGTTTTTCACATCTCTAAGTACTACTACTAATTATAATTTCTCAAAAAAAGGTACCACTAATAAATGCAGTACTGGTTTGTCTGATTTGTTCTAAGATGTAGTACTACTACTATTACTAGTATTCCCTCTGTATGGGATTATTAATGCCATTTAAATTTGATATGACCAAAAAAGTTAATTATAGTGTCAAAGACATGCATGTAGTCCTCGGTCTCTCCCCTGCAGCATTGTACACCCTGCAGCAGAGCACAGGCTTTTCGTCTCTCTCCAGGAGTAGATCTTCTTGCCTCTCACTCACCTGAATCTTCTTGCCTCAGTCTCTCCCTCTGTCTTTACTGTACTGTCTGGTACCATACAGCACGACACCTGCTTTATTACTCACCTATCAAATTTCTGCAGCCTTTTTGTTTTGACGAAGCATGTACAGCGTGTGGACACTGTCTAAGAAAAAGTGGCCAAGTGCAGCTGTCGTCGGTGTGCCCATGCCTAGCATATTCCTGTACAATTGTACCAGTACAGTATGAAACTCAATCAGTATACTCTTCAGGATACCCACCTAACCCGGGTTTCTGGTCGGCGGGCACTATGTCGGCGAGCCGATCTTCCCTCTGTAACCACTCCCACAAGTCCGTGTACCGCGTCGGCGGATTTGACCATGAGACGGCTGCTATGTACGTCGTCCAGTCTGAGGGGATGATTGAGTGCCCCTACGACGGCTGCTTTAGCTTGGTCGCCTTCGATAAGCTCGACGAGCACAAAATCGTGTGCTCGCACGGCCCGTGCTCCTACATTGATTCCGCATGTGATTTCATTGCCTCGCCGACAGGGCTTCTTCCCCACATGAAGGAGGCCCACAGGGTCATAGTAACCAGGACCATCTACGGTAGCGCCTTCTTTTGCCTCATCCCGAATCCACCACCAACAAGCACGAGGGGATTCACGCGCTTCCTCTGCGGGGATGACGGTGTCGTGTTCGGCCTGACCATCAGCATGCTCGGCCCGGCCGCCGTCATGTCCTTGGTGTGCATCAGGCCGGACAGGTGCTTGTGGCTGCAGTACACGATGAAACTGTGTGCGTCTAGCCCGCCGGGGTCGGTGGACTTGTCGATGTTCGAGAGCCTTAATGCGGTAATCGAGCTAACGGGCAGCTCGTCGCCGGCCAACTTCCCGTCTGACAAGCTCAGGATGTACCTTGGGGTGCCGCCGCGGTTCCTGATGAAGGTTGGACAGTCCACCCATGTATCTTTCTGGATTTGCATCGACAGGAAAAAATGATCTTAAACAACGGCTGATGAATAGTACTACTAGTAGTACTATTTTACTACTCTAGTTTACTAGTAGTAGGCGCATGTAGGTTCTATTTTGGTACTAGAAAGGATGCATTTTGGATGTAAACTAAGTTTGTTGCTAATGTTATTACGGAGTATTTAGGGGTTTAGTACGACTTTTATGTGACTGTTCACTTCTTTGACATGGACCAGAGATAAACACACTAACCGTTCTTACGGTTCTTAGAATTTAGTCATCTAACTCAGTGATTACGGAATTTTATGCCCAAACTTGTCAATTCGAGTTGATTTAAGTCTTGAACCAAGATTGCCGTCGAAATTGCGCTGGTGTGGACAACGCATCGACGTGGGTCCAGCGTGCAGGATAGGCTACCCTGAAATTTATCCTAAATATCTAGAAAATAATATAAACATCTATGACATCAACTCAATGTTATCAGAATCATCACGAACCATGTTTCCATATTATATGCGTTTGACATTATGTAAGTTAGTATGTTTGTATATATAATTGGTCAAACTTTATAAATATTGACTTCAACAAAACCTAGTATGCTTTCTAATTTGGAAATGAGGGAGCATCTAAGTACTAAAATGCGTCGAAATACATGTGTATCTAGACAAAGTCAAGTCAGTAACTACTATTTTAGGATGGAGAAAGTAATTATTTATGAGTAATCTATTTTTCATAAAAAATTTACTGCTACGACACGTACCCACGATTAGAGTATGGACCAATGCATAATAATCACGCGACCATACGGTGGCGATTTACTCCGTACTGGATTACCCTACGAGCGGAGGCGCACTAGTGGAGCACACGCTCATGACGTTCCTGAGTACGTACTAGTACTACTAGTATCCGCAAATAGAAGTACAAAAATAGATAGATCTTGTTGCTCATCGTACTATTTTTTTCCCTGTAAGGCAACCTGGATGTGACTACTATAGTACTATATTGGCACAACTTCTTCTTTTGGCGCTATAAGATGAATGTGGAACTCTCTATGTTCGTATAAAAAAACTCTTTGTGTAACATTAGTGTACTAGTACTTCTTATACTCCCTAGTTTTTCGGACGCGCAGTAAAGTAGTGCAGTAAGTCTGTTTGGTCAAGATGCATGCAACGAGCACTGGTTTGATAGGACAATTCAGGTTTTTAGATATCCAAATTTCTACTCCAGCTGATGGCTCAAGACACGAAGCAGCTAGTACTCCTCTATCCTCCGGCTGTCGTCCAGATCAAAATGAACAAGCAAAAGATTGTGTATCTTGGAAATTGCCATGGCCATTTATTACCTACAGAGCTTTATTTTGTTTCCTTCAAGGCACCTGCAAAGATTGATACTGTACTATACTAGTAGTACTACTTGTAAATAATGTGCTATAGTTGGGCCCTACAGCTAGTACTAGACATAGAATTTAGTAGCTACTCTCGTCACAATGAATTGTCCAAGAGGTGGAGTTCCTTTTTTTTCTCTAAGAGGTGGAGTTCCTTTTTTTCCCTGAGAGAGGAAACCTTTTTTATTTCTTCTTTGATTCAAAGAAAATTCAAAGGTTTTGTGAAGAATCTTCTCCCTTAGGAAATAATCCTACGCTATTTTGTTTGATTCATAGGATTCCAATATATAGGAATTATGTCCCGTTTAGAACGCAGGATAGGAAAAATATAGGAATAGGAAAAACACGGGAATTGAGATTCCTTCAAAGTATTCATTTGCCCTCTATTTTTAGGAAAGTTTCCGTCCACTACAACCTCATGGTATAATTGCTTTGATTTCCCTGTGATTCAAACACATACTTGATCCAAATTCCTGTAGTTTCCTCTTCTTATGTTTTGAGAATCCTCCAAATCAAACGAGCCCTGAGAGATGGTCTTTCTTTTTTTTGTCTTTGATCATTTTTTTTGTTTGAACATAGGGTCATAGAGCTTCCTCGGAACACGAGGAGGGTGGAAAATGCACAAACCTCCAACAATTGAATTCAAAATTGCAGGGAACTCCAGATAATCAGGATAGTCTAGTTGCAAGAAACTACTATACTGCAATTAATTTTGGGTACAAATGCTGCACATAGCACAAAATTCTCGATTAGCCCTCTTAGCATTATTTCTTACATACCCGAGGCTCAAGAGTTGGAGCTCTTTGCAACTACGGCTCTAATTGTTGGAGGTTTGTGCAACTAGCTTCAATTGGAGCCCCACCCCCCACTCGCCCACCTTCTGCGGTACTACTAGTAGTAAAGTACTAGTACTACGCACCATCAGCCTTTTTCTTCTCCATCGCACCCCAGCCGCCAGCTCACGCTAACGATCTTCCCTCCCCCCACCCCACCCACCCCAAAGAAAGCCCCCAAAACACCATGGTGATATCGAGCAAGGTCTGTAAAGATCCTGAGCAGTTTTAGAAGGTGTTCACCGAAGGCCCTGTTCAAATACTCATCAACCATTGCGACGTCACCACCGCCGCAAGCCTCGTCGGTTCGTCTAGACATATTCTTCAATCAGCAAAAGAGAGCGGAACGCCTTCTTCTCATTCGTTTGGCCTCCCATGTGTTCTTCATTCTCACCCAATGGTGAGACCGTGGGAATCCAAAGACTACTTCGAAGTGGTGGGCATCCCGTGCAAGCCTACGCAGCTGGAAGAGGTTCTCCTCCGATGTTGTGATGCCAAATGGTTTTGATGAGCAGCGAGCAGGCGGCAATGGAGATTGGATCATCACAGTTGGCCTGATTTCATGTGGGACCTTGTCAACGTGTACACTCGTTGCAAGATTGTTATTCCGCAAGTGTCGGAGTTTGAACCGACCGAAGGTTCTGCACTTACATTTCAGGATGATGCTGATGAAGGTCGACGTACTAAACTGCAGAAGATAGTCATTTGCCAAGTTCCGACAGCTACTGGGGGATACAAATATTTCTCCCTAGTCACCATTTTCAAATTCAAGATTGATGTCATCAACGGGAATGATAGTCATGGATGGTCAGTTTGTCTGAACGAGTTCCAGGGCTACTTCAGATATTGCGATGCTATTATCCAACACGATCGTGTGTTCGCCGTGACCGAGAACGGCTGTGTTTATGCATGGAAGTATTTGGAACTTGGTAAATTCTCCTCCCTACGTATTTTATTAGCTTTGTTCCTGAATCGATGCAAGCTATTTTTTCTGAACTTTCATTGGTTAGTAGGAATTCCAATAAAATTTTAGTTTCTTTGATTCGAAGGAATTCTCTAGGAATTTCAGAGAAATGAAATCTTTAGGAGGTTTTCTTACATATAAGTAGTTTGTTTCATATGACTGGGTTCTGCTGATAGTATTGCTTCGTCTCCTAGCACATCCCATGGAAAATATGGTATCTACTATGTAGTAGTAAGTACTTATGTGAGACCCAAATATTATTCATGAATCAATGTAAGTTATGTTTTCTGAAGTTTCTTTGGTTAGTAGGAATTTCATAGGAATTTTAGCCTCTTTGATTCGTACGAATTCCCTAGGAATTTCAGAGGAATGCAATCCTTACTAAGTTTTCTTACATATAAGTAATTTGATTCATAGGATTGAGTTCTGCTGATAGTGCCTTGTCTCCTAGTACTAGTACATCCATAGAAAATATGGTATCTACTAGTAGTATTTACGTGAGAATCAGATACTAGACATATGACATATCATAACTATATAGAATTATAATACCAGGTAAAGCTCAAAAAATTAGAAATTTGATCGACATCTATAAAGTATGGGCGCATATTTAGTTCTTGTATTTTCTATCATATAGAAGTCGATGTTTACTAGGTACCAGTACTTGTAAATTTTCTTAACATGGTCTTGAGAAATGAAGGAGAAGATTCTAGAATGATGGAGAAGTGTGTTTTTAGGATTGTGCATAGTGTTCATTGTGCTAAATACTATCAATAGAATCTTCAAGTAGATGCTAGAATGGAAAAGAAGATCCAATTGCTGGCAGTGTTGGGATTCGCAAGTCCTGATCCAACAGTGAATATTCAAAGTTATTCATACACTACATAGTGGTAAGAAAAGATAAGATAAGATAAGATATTAAACCTCCTAGAAATAATCCTTGTTGGTTTTCCTTTAGTATATAAGACACCAAAATCTTGTAGGATCCAACCTTGCTTTTTTCCCTATGAACTTTACATTCAAGATCCTATAGGATTATTTCCTATTTCATTTGATACCATGAATCAAACCGTGTCTCTAGGAGAATTTCCATAGCATATCCCCATTTCGAAAAGAATTAGAATTTACATAGCATCTCCCAAGGTTGGCATTTTTTTACGCAATCAAACATCTTAGGTATAATCAAGTTTTTTGAAAATAGTACTGTATATCAACTTCTACAATGTCAGATCAATATCAATATTATTTCCATGTTACATTTCCTTTCCCTTTGAAGGTCCTATCCTTCTCATGTCGCCACGCGATGTCCTTTACCTCAAACATGGGTTTGTTGAGGATGATGAGGAGAATGATCTTGGTAGGTGGTGGTTAGCAAGATCTACCGGTGGTTCAAGACTTCTTCTGGTCTATACATATGGTGTCTTAGGCAATGCAATTGCTGATGATACTAGTGTTGTTCACTATGGTCGCACCGTTCGCACCAATCCTTCTGGGTTTGAGTGCATGGTGTTCTCGATGGACACAAGCCAATTAACTGCAGCTAACCGATGGAAAAGGGTTACTGACCTTGGATCATATTCTCTTTTCCTTGGTGTGAACTATCCGATTATCATTGCAGTAGGCGATGCAAATGATCCGCCAAGACATCTGACAAGAAGGAACTATGTTTACACATCACACCAAGAAATTGGCTACGAGTACAGGTCGCGTCCTGAAATTTGCTGCTTCAGTCTGAATGGTGACGCAGCTGTTGGTTTCCACACCAACACTCAATAGACATGGTCGGAGACTCCATTTTGGTTCATCCCAAGCTTCTCAAACGCCTTGGAGTGTAACGAGCCTGTTCAAGCATAGTTCATTTGGTCTCGGCCTTCTGTTGAACTCTTTCTTTTGGCTGGTTTTTAGCTGATGTACGAGTACTCAGCATTTAATTTCGCACCCTGTCCGGCTTGTAAAATACTCCGTATGACCAAAAAACCCTTTTGTACACTTGGTAGTTTCTCTAGTATGTATATTTCACTAAGCTTGTGAAAGAACCTTATTAGGAGTACAATTGTACTCTACTACTACTATTTCGTACATAATTTCTTCTAGAATATTGTATAATAGTAGTACTGTTAGTATTACTCGTTGCAGGTCCATAGTTTTGTTTCTTTTTCACTGCAGTTTGGGTCCTGTAAGCCTAAGTTGGACGTGTTGGTAAGTACTTCGCTTAGACACTGCACGCGATGGAAGGAACACGATGTTTCCAGGTTTACCAGGAAAAACATGTCGCTCATCATGGCATCACCAGTGATTTGCATGTCTCCTTGTGTTAGTCGATGCAAAGAAGATATTATTTTCTATTCAAGTCATGTGAACAAATATGTTTGTATGTAGAGACATAAATGCGGATTAGGTGAAAAAATCAGCATAAAATTGCCAGATCAATAACACAAGCATAATGGCATTGCAAGAAAAGGAACAGAACCATCTTTTCACCGTGCTTGTGAAAAGGAGATGAGCCAGGAACCACGCCTGCAAGTGGCAGAGGCCAATTCTCGTGCAGCTCGGCTAGCATTGGTTTATCATCGATAATAATACTCAAGCATCCAAATATTATGATTGCATACTAGGAGTAGTTCCAGTTCCACACTACATTTCAATAGGCAAAAGTGTAAGAAATGCGTAAGGTAGCTCCATAATACAAGTTCCAGAGAAAAGCATACAAATCATAAGAAAGAAAGCTCCGCATCACAGTTCACCACCTTCAGGTGCAATAGTTTCTACAGATTGTAAACCCAAATCACTGCCTCCTTCAGGTGGCACGATAATTTCGGGAGCAGGATCAGCAGCACCAACAGCAGCACCAACACCGGTAGCATGAGTCTCCATAATAGGTGAACTATCGAGCACCACAATGTCCTCTAAAGGCTCTTCACTACCAGCTCTAGCCGCACAAGTCTCCGCGGATGGTAAAACCAATCCACCACCTCCATCATCTGGCACTTACGGATGTGTAGGGAGTGATTAGTACAAAAATGCAATCGCAATCGCATCCTCCACAGAAGGTAAACAAGGAGGCGTCTTAGGTGTAGCAATCTAACATCCATTTTCTTCTCCGTCATCAGGAAACTCAGAGTCTTCTTCAACTTTGTGCTTCTGCGGTTACAAGATAAACAGAGATTACATCGAAAGCATCTACGTGCAACGACAAGAACATATGTCATTCTATTGATTTACCTTGTCATCTGGGATAGCAGAAGTCACAAGATTGGTACCTATTTCATCGAGAATCCTCTTTTTCGCTCCTTTCCGTATCTCCTTCTGCATCAAGTTGTAATATTGATTACATGATGTTGATTGACAAATATATGCAAATGTTCAAAAGTTTGCGCTGTCGAACTACCAACTTCGAACGGATCCCCACTGTTCCTAGTTATGGGATCTAGCCCAGAAAACAAGCTTCTATGGAATCCTAGTCTACAAAAAAGGATGCATAACCGGGATAAGAACTACTCTACACATGACAATGTTGCATGATCAACAATAAAAATTTAACCGCATCATCAACTCTATCATGTAAGTTCGGAGTGAATCTAGATACTCTCGTTTTACATACGCTAAAACATCTTATATTATGAAACGGAGGAAATAGGTATGAGTGTTCTAGTATTTCACAAACCGCCATTGCTGCCGCGGGAAAGAGATGACAGATGCTCCACCGCCCTACAGAAGGTTGCCACGCCGATCTCGCCGCCACCTATAGAGGACAAAGCCAAGGAGCTGGTGGGTAACAATATGGAGCGAGAGGCCAAGGGCGGTAGTGGATGGGAAGAAGGAGCTAAGTAAAAGAGGTTGTGTGTGCGTGGGGGGAGGCCGGTGAGGGAGTTAAATCTAGCTTCTCTTGGAAGGAACGTGCTGCCACGTGCACCGGCGTGTGCAAAACTCCCTCCATCTCTCTTCTGCGGCAGCTACTGATAGTAGTACTCTAGCTAGCTTCATCGAGTTCTCTGGTACTCCTACTAGTAGACCTTTACTACTACTACTAGGTAGACAAGGAGTACTTGTTCAGAAGAAGAAAAAACTAGACTAGCACACCGTCGTATAGTATTGCCTTGTCAAATATTTATTTATTTTTGAAACAACGCAAACGATATGCCTTTTTCATTGATAGAGAGGGACATGCAATTCATAAATCATCACCTCCAGCATCTTGTTCTATAGAAGGCGTTACTACCAGATCCACAACCTTATTTTCCTTGGGACGACAATGTCAAGTGCAGGATTTCGAATCTAAACGCAATCCAGTGCAGGTTCATCGGGACAATCTCTAGTTGCGTCAGTCTCCACATAAGGTACATCAGTGCTATGGCAGACACCGTTGGAAATGCAAGCCGAAGCTTTTGTTATACTCCTATCAGGACCATAGATAAGGGCCAGAAATTCAAGCTCCAAAATCTAGCATTACAAAATAGACAAGAGGTTACCCCATCTGGACAATTCATAGACAATTCACAGTGCAATTTGAGCGTTTTACATGATCCTTAGATCTTAGTCCATCCGGTCTTTTTATTGGTGGAACGGAATTTGCGTGTCAACACCCGGATTTTTAATCCCACATGCCTGTTATGCCATATATCGCAATCCCAGGATTACCATTTTTGCGAGACATAACAGATTGGATATCACAGTACATCATCCGTTACAAACCATACATAAGGTCTTACACAAATAAAGGATCTCATGATCCAGTCTTAGTACGATCAAGTAGCGGAATAAATAGCATAGCGGTGGGATCCATCTTTAGAGTCACAGGCAATGCTGACGATGGGAGATAGTCCTAGTTATCATAGCCATCCTACTGTCCTTCATCTTGGTAGTCTCCTTCATAGTCTGGCCATAGGAATAGCCAGGGACAAAATCCATGAGTACTCTTTAAGTACTCGCAAACTACCACTAACAAGTAAGATAGTTCTAGTAGGAATGCTAACTCTAAGTTTAATTGTGAAGTTAAGTTTGAAACCTAAGCTGAGTTCATAAACAAAGAAAGATAAAAGAAAGTTTGAAATCACCTAAGTGGGAACTTAATTATCATAGTCACAACTATGTTGTAGTCAAGTCAAGTCACAATTCATTTCATAAGTTGTTTTGAAAACATCTGACAACGGAACAGTATGGACACTCCAACTGTCCATAACCGTGGACGCGGCTATTCGAATAGTTTGACACTCTTCAGAGGTGGTACACTTTCACCACAAGATTCGATACATCTGTCAGGATAACCCTGAATCATCATACTTAGTATGCAGATAATCAAACATAACCTTTATTTTACACACCCTAGTATAAGCACCTCTCCTATGAGCATGGCCTCCCAACCATGACCATCTGTCATCTTGGGCACTGCATAGGTGGACAACATTGAGAGGTAGCCTCATCTCAAACCTCTCCCACGAGGGAACTAATACTAATGCATATAAATTTCTGGCTAAGCCTTACCCAATTCAGGTATTACGGTTGTACGGTAAAATTGGAATGGTATCGCATCCGAACCCAACCATCAGTTTTTATAAAAGGGCTAAGGCTCATGCCTCAACATTTTCATCATCATAAACCATTTGTGTTTCTCAACACATGTCAAAACATCTCAATAGAATGACTCATCATTCCAAGGTTTTCACAAATCATTTTCACCAAGTATTCCCATCAAAAGTGAACCAAGTTTTGGGTTTTGTTCCAACTACTAAGTTAAAAGTGTTCACTAAGGTGGGGTGCTAATCTCAATCTCATGCCATAGAATGACATCTAAGTATAACTAAATAGGTCAAGTTTTATACTCTTTATGCTACCTTTAAACAAGTAAAGGACTTTGGTAAAGTAAAGAAGTAAAGCTTGTAAATAAAACTTGGAGTAGGTATAAGTCAAAGTGGTATAACCAAAGCATGCCTAATGTATCTTGTTTAGGTTATCTAGTCTAAGTCTACTTGCTAACAATAGCTTTCAAAGGTGATCTTGCATGGTTAACTTGTATAATGCTAGCTCGCCTTGGTTGGTGCAGTGGTTGAAGTTTTCTTCCTCCTCTTGGTAGAACTCCTCCTCCTCGTAGACTTGGTCGGTACTATCGTCTATAAATACATATAGAGTACACAATCACCAAACAATACTTAACTAGTCTACTTAGCACACTAAGGCATACATTTGATGATCTATTATCATCACAAGCATCACAAGGTTTAATGAACTAGTTTCATTCTTTTTATTTGAGAGAAGTAATTTCTACTCATTGAAATTAACTAAGATTTAATATTCTCCAATTAAAATATGGGATCATGTGAACACATGTCATCACCACATATTCTAACATATGGGAATGTGATTTAAGGGTTGGATCACATTTGAATAAGTTTAAGTTTAATAATTAATGATTTAAAGTTACTAGAAATTCCTATATAGCATTATTTTGGTACTAGTCCAAAGTCACTGCATGTAAACCTTAATATTATTACATATTCAGATAGGTATGGTTAAATGTGATTTTTGAGAGTTGGAATCAACTCAAAAGCTATTATGGTTGATCTTATAAAAATGTTTGAATGTGCAAATGCTTATGTCTTGTTATTTTTACAAGGAGAGATCTCTAACTCTAAATGATTTAAATCCAACAGGCTTGGATAGAGATTTTCAGTATCTTTCCAACAAAATTGGAATCACTCGATTTAGTTCAGTAAATCTTCCTGAATTGATTTTTAAACTAAGGGACAGAAATAGTTTTAAGTCTAAATAGAAAAGGCTAAATTTGAATCTACGGGCTTAGGCGGGAACACTAATGGGCCGGCCCAGTGGAACTCCACGGCGTAGTGGGCGACTGACAGGGGGGTCCCGCATGTCAGCAGCACTTAAAACCCGAAGCGGTACGGTGCGATCTGGGCCACACGATTAGAACACATATCTACGGCTCACGGTCGTCATCGACGACGGACTCGTCGCCGGCGAGACTGAACCCTAAACGGCCGGTGGGGGTCTACTAGGGACGTACCAGGTCTCCAGCTAGTGCGGCGAGGCGGGCAAACGAACTGGTGGACGACGGCGGATTCATGCGAGGTCGCAGCAGGGGCTGAGGTGGACGGAATCGACGGGAGCTTCTCCTCCTCTACAGCGGCTACCTACGGTGGAATTCCGGCAAACGGCGGCTCGAGCGGCTCCAGCGAGAGAGGGGAAATGGTCAGGGGAGAGAGGGGAGTGGAATGGTGTGAAGAGATGGTGTTGGGGTGGCCTTCTTATATAGGTTTGACGAGGGGACTGACGAGTGTGGGCTGGTGTCTCCGGTGAGGGCGGTACAGAGGGCTACCAGCGTGGGCGAGGTAGGCGGACGGTGGGCGGTCTGCTGGCGGTTAGCTACGGTGCAATGGCGTGGCTAGGGCGGTGCCTAACGGTCGGGGGCTTCCCGCGCTCTAGGAGACAGAGGCGGTGCTCGACGGCGATCATGGTGACTGTGGGTCACGCGGCGGTGCACGGCCGTGTCTGGCGGGGTGTGGGTGTCGAGGCGGAGCGGCGTGCGTGATATGGTGTCGAGGCGTGGTCTGTGGCATGCTGGCGGCGATCACGCTCTGGCGTGCGCTGCGCATGGCGCAGAGAGAAAGGGCGGCACGACGTTGAGGTGGTCTAGAGGTTGGCTTTGGCCGTGGGGTGGACAGTGAGGTGCGGTAGGGTTGGGCGGAGCTAGGGACGTGCTAGAATGGCGCAGCTTGGTCTCTGGCGTGCTGCCTGCGTTCGGCCGGCGGTGACCATACTTGGGCGGCGCGACACTGGCACTGCGGGGAAGGGGGAGTGCTGGTCTGGGATTAGTTACGCTCAGGGGGACAGAGAAGAGATGAGAGGGTCCAGAGAGGGACAAGGGCTTAACTAGCAACAGTATTACTTACGCCAGATGATTTCTGCCTGCCACCTGTTCGACACAATGGCCGCATGAGAGAAAGTTTTGGATTTTTGAAAGATTTTTGCTGGAGTGGTGTAACTTATGCTTGAGCATCTAGGTTTGCTTGGGATTTTGAAATGGAGTTTATTTGAGTAGTTTTTGAGAAAGTGGCATCTAGACATATGAAGTAGATTCAATTTTCTACTTTCATTTAAAATTAGTGTTTGAAGGTTTTTGGGAGATCACAAAGTGGGCCTTGGTACATCACTACTTGTACTAGCAAGGGTGCAAATATCCACAATTGTCTCTGTTAAGATTTGAGTGCTAGGAATAGCCAAAGTAGGCTATGTGCTTAAAATGGCAAAAGTGACCATTTGCTTATTTAATTCTTTTTGATTTATTTTTCTTTGGGATTTGCTTGGGGATGATCTAGATGATGTGTAATTCACCTTAGAGTCATTTTACAATCAATAGATCACTCAATCATGGCAATTCAAAACAACTCCTATTTAAATACACACACATATGAATGCTTTAATACTTTAAATGGAAAAAGGTTTTGTTAACCCTAAATTGGGTAGATTTGATCTTGATCACTTGGATTAAAGTTTTGGGATGTTACATTGCTGGTACTTTTATTTATGCGAAGAACCTACAAAACATAGCCAAGTCAGACATCTGAATATATCTAACTTTTCTACAGTCTTATATGTGAAGATATCTTTGCATAACACTCACTTATAAAACTGTCTACGGATATGTTCCTGCTCCTTGGAAATGCGAAGTCGACGTTCTATAGGGTACATTCATCTATACTGTATTGTACCTCTAAGTACTTCCTTGTCAGGTACATCAACAGCCAAATGCCCCATCGTATCAAAGAAGGATGGGGAATATATCAGGTCAAAAGCTTGCACAGGATCTCTGTCAAGTCCTTTTTAAGATGTTTTTGAACTCTTCTGTCTAGAGCTTTACTATAGATTTACCTAAAGAACGTACCTACCCAAATCTTCAAGCACCTTGTAAATCTAGATGGTCACAAGCTTTAACTATTTCTAGGAGAGGTGGTGAACAAACCAAAGCCAAGAAGAATGTCTAGTGCATGAATCTAGCAAGCGAAGTGTGGGGATCACCCAGCTGACCGCCAGCCGGTGCGTCTCATGAAGAACGGCACGGCCAATGGTGGTAGGCCGGCACTATTGATAGAAAGGTGTCGAGGAGTTTTTTTAAGGTATGGAGAAGTTTGCGGCCTGGTTCTAATCTGGTGCATCTTCCATAAGAACGACGCAAAATTTGAAAAGATAGGGGCTGGTCGCTCGATTGAGGGCGGGCTTAGGAAAGTTTGGGGTCTCGGCGGAAAGTTTTGGCAGGCGCGAGGTGTTTGTCCACAATTTTCAAAGAAATATCTGTGAATATTTTATTGGATTTGCCAGTTCTCAAGAATCACCTCTCTCGCCATTGGATTTACCTCACGATTGGTGCAACTTAAGGCTTACACATTTGTTGCAACATCTTCTAACTAGGAATTTAATGAGTTGCAACTACTAGGTTACAACTGAGTATTAGCACAATTAGTAGGGTGACGTCATCTCCTTAACATAACAAGTTCTCAGGCGCCTAGGATCTAGGCGCTCATATTTTATACCTTTTTTTCCCTTGTTGACAGCTTTGTTTCGAATACGGCCGAGCCCCAGCATGTACCTTGGGATTTTAACTATTGAGCCCAAGAAATTAGCCTATCTAGCCTCATTATAGCCCAAGACCTTCTAACTCGACCATGTTTTGGGTCATTCGGCCGCGCAAATAGCCCAATTAGATTGGGCGAGAGCTCATGAAAAATAGCCCATCAATCCCTGCTTGACCCATTTTTCTTCAATTTGGCCTTTTTTGGGCACCGTCCACCCACCCCTAAAAAAACTCCGCATATCCATGTTTTTAAGTACTACCTACTACATTATTTATACTTAACATTTTTTAGTTGAGCTTCTAGCAATCACGCATAGAAGATGGATAAGCAATTGTATAAGAAGAAAAATAAATAAGTTATATACGATATTAGTATATATTTTTTACGTTTTATAAAAGGATAACAATTTTCTTGTGTAGTGGCAAGGCATACAGTTTATCTATAGCAATATTTTTGTACTGAGAGGCTGACATGGACGACCCACCTGCCTGCAGCTAGCGCCCATCAACCTTACCATACAAGAGATCAAGTTTAACGAGCGTGTTTAAAAAGTACTTGTACAACAGTCTCGACCGGAAAAAAAAGAAGACCAAGATCGACTCGTTTCTCGTTGAGAGATGCTGACACGTGGGCCCCAACAGCAAGACCATACACGCATGCCGCATGGAACAACGTTACCAAGGTCAAACCAGTGGACGCGACCAAAAAAATGTCCAACATACACACATTTCCTCTACATAGGCGGCTGACATGTGGACCAAGCAAGGAGACATTATACGGGTGATGTATCGAGCAACGTTGCCAAGTTCCAAACGGGGAGGTGCGAGAGAAGAAGAAAAAAGTCTAGCATGCACACGTTTCCTGCACAGAGGAGGCTGACATGTCGGGCCAACCAGCCTGTATAAACGGCTGAAGCAGCGAGCAACACTATCAAGTTCGGAACACGAAGGCGTGACAGAGGGTAAAAAATCCATCATACATACGTTTCTTCTAATAAGAGGATGACATGTGGGGCCCAGCATCGTGATTAAACGATAGATGCATCGAACAACGCTATCAAGTTCAGAATAGGGTAGCGCGAGCGAAGGAAAACAAATCCATCATACACACGTTTCTTCTAATGAGAGGATGACATGTGGGGCTCAGGAGGTTGGTTAAACGGTAGATGCGTCGAGCAGCGCTATCAACTTTGGAACGGGGTAGCGCCAGCAAAGGAAAAAATTCACCATACACACGTTTCTTCTAATGAGAGGATGACATGTGGGTCCTAGGAGGTTGATTAAATGGTAGATGCATGGAGCAGCGCTATCAACTTCGGAACAGGGTAGCGCGAGCGAAGGAAAAAATTCCATCATACGTATGATCCTTCTAATGATAGGATGACATGTGGGACCTAGCAGCCTGACTAAACGGCAGATGCCTCGAACAACGTTATCGAGTTCAAATCAGGAAGGCGCGACCGAAAAGTATGGTCCGCTAGATATACTGACGTCCAGGACCCACACGCCTTAAGACTTCGGCGAGTCGACATCGCGCGAGGAAACAAAAATCTTGGTCTGCCACGCGCCAGCCGAGCTTCCTCCATGTTTTTAGCAGATCCGTCGTAGTAGAGGGCCGTGAAACTGGAAAAAAAGTTTTTCATCGGCCACGGTCGAGCCGAGAATTTCGTCGCAGAAGACGCGCCTTCTATGACGACTGTCGGGCTAATTCGTTGCGGAAGGAAAATTTTCTTGTAGTGCTTGTTGTGCACACTTCTCTTATCTTAGTGAATATTACTTTGAAATCTATCATTGAAAACCCCATTATGTTTAAACTCCTTCAACTTGTTAACCGTTTTCTTACTAAGAACAAAGTTTGCCATCACCAATTATGATTTACTTTGTGTATCTTTATTGTGTTTCCTTTATTGATTGCAAGTTAAGTTATATAATGGTGAGTTGTTTTCTATTATGATTTGTGTATTGAATGTGATGCTTCTTGTTCATATTCTTTTTATCAACACTTCACTCCATAAACCTGTGGTCATGTTTATTGAGCTCAGTTTTCACTTAGGGACAAGCGAGGTCTAAGCTTGGGGGGAGTTGATACGTCCATTTTGCATCACTATTCTATATCATAATCTACTGTTATTCATTGATATATTTCATATTAAGAGATGATACTTATGTTATTTCATCTATTTATGCATGGTTGATGACTTTTGGAGGATGAACCACTAAAGTCAGGATTCTGGTGGAAAAGGCACTATTCGGGGGCAAAATTGGCGAAGATCAGAAAATCCCAGAAAATATACGAAAATTCCTATTTTTCCAGAAGACGAAGGAGGCCAGAAGGGGAAGTGGAGATGGGCCATAGGGGGCCCACACCACCCTCTGGCGCGGGCCACCCCTGGCCGTGCCACCAGGTGGTGTGGCCACCCTAGCCCACCTCCAGCATCGCCCTTTGGCGTATATAATCCCCTCGAAACCCTAAGACTTGGAGAGTGACCACATAAAGGTTCCACCGCCTCTGCGGGGCAGAAACTATAGAGAGAGAAAGAGCCCTCCAGCAGGCAGAAATCTACCGGGGAAATTCCTTCCCGGAGAGGGGAAATCATCGCCATCAACACCGTCATCAAGCTATACTTCATCGGGATCATCATCATCATCTCCATCATCATCTCCACCAACACCATCATCACCACTCCGTACCACTATAACAATTGGGTTGAATCTTGCATAGTTCTTAGGGGAAACTTTCCCGATGTTGATTACTTGTAGTAGTTGATGCTATTGAGTGGAACCATTGCATTATTGCTTATGTTCAGATTGTTACTTATCATTATTTCATCTCTGATCTTGATCCATATGATGTCTCGTGAGTAGTTCATTTAGTTCTTGAGGACATGGGAGAAGTCATGTTGTTAGTAGTGGAATTGTGTTGAGAAAGATTCAATGGTTTGATATTTAAGTTCTGGTGTTATTCTTCTAGTGGTATCATGTGAACGTCGACTACATGATACTTCACCTTTATGGGCCTAGGGGAATGCATTGTGTATTTGGCTACTAATCGTCGGGTTGCCGGAGTGACAGAAACCTAAACCCCCGTTAGGAAACCTTTCATAAGGGGGTGTAGGATCTCAAAGTTTAAGGCTGTGGTTAGGTTTTTATCTTAATTACTTTCTTGTAGTTGCGGATGCTTGCAAGAGGTATAATCACAAGTATGTATTAGTCCTAGGAAGGTCAGTACATTAGCATAGGTTCACCCACACAACACTTATCCAACTAAAGAAGATTAATCAACTATATGAAGCAAAAGCACTTGACGATATTCCCATGTGTCCTTGAGAATGTTTGGTCATCTTAAGTAATACAACCGGCTTGTCCTTTGCTAAATAAAGGATTGGGCCACTTGCTGCAATTATTATGATTGTTTTTTATTTACTCGCAATTTATTTATCTGCATTATCAAAAAACCCTAAAAATCCTTTTGCTAAGTATTTACAGAGAATTCCTGATCCTAACCACTTGTCAACACCTTCTGCTCCTCGTTGGGTTCGACACTCTTACTTATCGAAAATACTGCGATACAGCCCCTATACTTGTGGGTCATCACCTCTGTAGCCCTACGTGGTGCCTCCGGTGTTGCACTACGGGGCCACATCCGTGTCGCCCTATGGGGCCCCGACTGCACCGATCTATGGTGCCCCGGCCGCCGGTCTATATGGCGCCTACCCGTCATCGGCGTACAACAGTGTTGTGCCTGCCTATATGGCCTCCTCGGTGACCGCTGCCCCTGCCCTATTGATGACCCACAAGTATAGGGGTGTATCGCAGTATTTTCGATAAGTAAGAGTGTCGAACCCAACAAGGAGCAGAAGGTGCTGGCTAGTGGTATGGATCAGGAATTCTCTGCAAATACTTAGCAAACAGATTTTTAAGGATTTTTGATAAAACAAGTAAATAAAGTACGAGTAAATAAAAGACAATAAGAGTAAATGCAGTGAGTGGCCCAATCCTTTGTTCAGTAAAGGACAAGTCGGTTGTATTACCTAAGATGACCAAACGTTCTCGAGGACACACGGGAATTCTCGCAAACGCTTTCGCTTCATATAGTTGATTAATCTTCTTTAGTTTGCTAAGTGTTGTGTGGGTGAACCTGTGCTAATGTACCGACCTTCCTAGGACTAATACATACTTGTGATTATACCCCTTGCAAACATCCGTAAGTACAAGAAAGTAATTAAGGTAGAAACCTAACCACAACTTTAAACTCTAAGACCCTGACGTCCCTTGTGCAATGGTTTCCTAACGGGGGTTCAGGTTTCTGTCACTCCGAAAACCCCTACGATTAGTAGCCAAATACACAATGCATTCCCCTAGGCCCATATAGGTGAAGTATCATGTAGTCGACGTTCACATGACACCACTAGAAGAAGTACACCACAACTTAAATATCAAACTGTTGAATCTTTCTCAACACAATTCCACTACTAACAACATGACTTCTCCCATGTCCTCAAGAACAAAATGAACTACTCACAAGACATCATATGGATCATGATCAGAGATGGAATAATGATGTATAACAATCTGAACATAAACAATAATTCAACGGTTCACTCAATAGCATCAACTACAAAGAGTAATCAACACCGGGAAAGTTTCCTCTAAGAACTATGCAAGATTCAACCCAATTGTTACAGCAATATGGAGATGGTGATGAGGGTGCTGATGGTGATGATGGTGGTGATGATGATGATCCCGATGAAGTCCAGCTTGATGGTGGTGTTGATGGCGACGATCTCCCCTCTCCGGGAAGGAATTCCCCCGGCAAAAATCTGTCTGCCGGAGAGATCTTTCTCTCTCGGTGTTTTCTGCCCCGCAGAGGCGGCAGAATCTTTCTGTGGTCGCTCCACGAGTATTAGGGTTTCGGGAGGATTATACACACCAGAGGGGAGAGCCAGAGGTGGGCCAGGGCGGCCACACCACCTGATGGCGCGGCCTAGGCTGGCCCGCGCCAGGGGGTGGTGTGGGCCTCTTGTGGCCCATCTCCACTCCTCCTTCTGGCTTCCTTCGTCTTCTGGAAAAATAGGATTTTCCGTATATTTTCCCGGATTTTCTGATCTTCGCGAATTTCGCCTCCAAACAGCACCTTTTCCATCAGAATCCTGACTACAGTGGTCCATGCTCCAAAAGTCATCAACCATGCAAAAACAGATGAAATAACATAAGTAACATCTCTTAATATGAAATATATCAATGAATAACAGTGAATTATGATATAGAATAGTGATGCAAAATGGACGTATCAACTCCCCCAAGCTTAGACTTCGCTTGTCCCCAAGCGAAACTAAGCTCAATAAACATGACCTCAGGTTTATGGAGTGAAGAGTCGATAAAAGAATACGGACAAGAAGCATCACATTCATCAATACATAGATCATAGTAGAAGACAACTCATTATTATATAACTCAACTTGCAACGAGTAAAGGAAACACAATAAAGATACATAAGTAAATCATAATTGGTAATGGCAAACTTAGCTCCTGGTCGAAGAATAGTTGACAATTTGCTGGAGTTCACAAATAACTGATTTTCAAAGATAGCTTTCAAAGTAGTAATCACCAAGATAAGAGCAATGTGCAAAACAAGGAACATAAGAAACATGATTGAATAAATCATCATATGAATGAATGAAACACAACAACTCAAAATACTTGCTGAGATAGAAGGGAGTAGGTTTACTGACTCAACTAAAAAGTAAAACAAAGGCCCTTCACAGAGGGAAGCAGGGATTTCAAGTTTCATAAAGAGCTCCCAAAAATTATGGTACTTACTAGCTTTCAGCTCTCTTTAGGTGATTAAGGTTAAAGTGACACAACTAAGAGGATATGCTTGACAAGTTATAAGTTGAAATCTCATGCCCCTTACTTACGAGTACCGAACCTCATGCTACTCAACTTCAGTCACAAGTAAGCTCTTCTCATTGTAAATACATATGTATCATAGAGAACCGCATCTGGTACCCTTGCACATGATACAGGAGTTATCCCATAATCAAAATGACAAGGCAAGTAGACAATGAGCATCTCAGCGATCTTTTTATTTGCTATTTGCATAGGTTTTTATTGAGGATGCTTCATAGAATGCTCACTATAGTTATGTTGCACGTTTCCACCATGATTAGGCATGGCTTAGGCTAGCGGCCCAGGCGTTTCTCTAACACACATATAAACTCCATGGTCTTACAAGTTCCCCTTTTATTTCACACTGCCGGGATCCATAGGCAAAAGAATCATGATATCAACTAGGTACAAAGTACCATGGCAGTGTTGAAAGCGTTCCCCGTGATACATGGTTCTGCTAACTTCAACTCATAAAGCGCAAGCATATACGCAACAAAGAAGGACCCAATGGTTCAAGTTTATTAAGTGCAAGAAAGTAAAGTGTGCCATCAAGTTTGTGAGAGCTTTAATCACTAATTTTCACATAACAAGTTTAATTTGGAAGGTAGATAAAAACAAGAATTTACTTGGAATAGCAATAGTGCTAATAGGTAGGTATGGTGGACACAAATGGCATGGGTTTGGTTTAAGGAATGGATGCACGAGAAGAATTCCCTCTCAGTACAGGTTTTTGGCTAGCAAGGCTAGGTAGCAAGTATAAGAGTTGAAGGAAACAAACAAACATACAAGTGATAAAAACAAACACGCAATCTTCCTTGGAAGCACAAAAGATCTTAACCAGAGAATACTAAACTTATGAGCAAATCAAGAAAGAAAGATGATGAAATTATATTTCTTTAGAGTACTTTTATATTTTTCATTCAACTCTCAAAAATAGTGTTGCTACTGACCGAGCCAGGTTTGCCAAAACCAACTAAATTAACTCAATGATCCCAAAGTGCTACCAATACTAACAACAAGATCAATCATATAACCACGAATTGAAAACTAATATAAGCTATGCAAAAGAGTGAATGATAGAACTTCTCATTAATAATCCATAACGGCAACTCACACCAAGGGATACATATCTAACGAGAGAGGGGACACTTCCATAATGCAAACCATCCTACATGATAACTTCTCTATTCATGATATGACTCTACTAAAAAGGTAAAAACATAGAAGATAGTGATGTGATACCGCAGCACTCCCCCAAGATTGGAACAAACCAAGGGGATGCCAAACCTGATGACAAATTACTCCTTCGGTGGTGGTGGTATCCTCTTGATGAGCTCTTTGATCAGTTTCCCCAAGTCTTCAATCTCGAAGGTGAGATTGTGAATAAGCTGCGAGGTTTGCTCAATGCGGCTCATGATCATGTCGAGTTGCGAATTCCAGCTCTTGTGATTCTTTCCACACTCTTCCTCCTTGAAGTCTTCTTTTCCTGCATGGCTAGAACGAGGCAAATCCCAATTGGAGGGTAATTTATCCTTGGGCATATTCTGGTATTGATGCTCATGGATAAGGGTATGGAAAGGATTCTTGGCGCGTGGGGGAAGTGACCAGGGATCTGAATGGTGATGAGGAGGCTTCCCTCCAATTGACATAGTCCTGGCAGGGTTTGCCACCACTCCAATGCTTGCAATGGTAGTGCCGGTGTGCTTTGCCTCCTCTTCACCTTCACTCTTGATCTCCTTCTCCTTCCCGGGGTCTTGGAGATATTCCTTCATAGGATCCTTTCCTTTATCCTTGGCGGGCACCATTGTGCTTCTAAGCTTTCAAAAATAGTTCCTGGCAGAAACAGATCAAAACGAAAACATGACAAAAACACGATAAACGAACCTCGGGGGATCCGGGGGGTTATATATTACGAAGTTTCACAACAAAAGGAAGGTACTGGGAGTAAACGGGTCAGAGACGGAGTCCGGAGTGGCCACACCACCTGTTGGCGTGGCCAGGGGTGGGCCCGCGCCACAGGGTGGTGGGAGCCACCTTGGCTCTGTTTCCGTCCCTCTTTCGCTTCGTAGCTTTCCTTATTGACTAAAAACTGCAAAAATATAGTTGGATAGTATTTTCCCGGAACTTTTCTTACCAGAACTGTTACCTATTTGAAAACAGACTCTGCAGGTCTCTGAATTTGGTCTTTAGTAGATTCTTCCGGAGTCACCACTTTAATAACATCAATATGTTCATCTTCATACGCTTATTGTGAGTCATGAAACTTTTCACTTTCTCATTACACCATTTTCTCCACTATCTAGAAATTTCTTTCACACAAAACTTCACACAGTTCTCATTAGCAACATTAGTATAAGTGAAGTGATAAAACCTTTTGAGTTCAACTTCAACTGAAAACCATCAAAACATAAGCTACTGTAGCAACTCCTTGCGAAAACCCAAAAAGAATTCAAAAAGGAAATCGATTAAAGAAGCAAATGCAAGAGTGGCAAAATCTGTCAAAACAGACCAGCAGGTAAAGATCAGTTTTTCGAAAATCTTCTGTTGCTCAAATCAAAAAGTGCAAAAATAAATAAAGTTAAATAACAACCTGGGGCAGAAGCAAAAAAATTACAGCTCAATCCGACAGACAGAGATCTCTCACGAATTTTTACGGTGAAGCACGAAATTTTGTTTCGGGACAACAACTTCCCCAAATATTACTTCTCTCTCATTAGAAGTTGATCTTGACAGAAAAACCAAACAAAACGGATAAGGAGAGGTTATTACCGAAGTAATAACTTCCAAGACTCAAAGAAGCATAAACAAACTGAAAGCAAAAATAAAATGGGTTGTCTCCCAAAAAGCTCTTTCTTTATAGCCATTAAGATAGGCATGATAACTTTGATGATGCTCACATAAGAATATGAATTGAAGTGAAAGAGAGCATTAAGAAGCAAGAATACACACATTTAAGTCTAACCCACTTCCTATGCAAGAGAATTTTTTAAACAAACAAGTTGTTGAAACCAGAGGCTACTAGCATAGGAAGGCAAAACAAGTGCAACACAAAAACTTTCAGCATAAAACGAGGAAACTTGATATTATTAAGATGCATAAGAACACTTTTCCCTCTCTCATAGTAACTTTTAGTATCATGCATAAACTTAACAATATAACTATCACAAGGACCATCATAACAATGATCACTTATTCTAACAGAAAACACAGGAACACTAGCTCTCATAACACTACTTTGTGAAACAATATTAGAGGTATCCTCACAAAGGATAGTGTGTCCCTCTTCTACATATTTAGTGACAAAGTCTTTCACATTTGCTATTATAGGTTCATCATCCATTTGTTTACCAGGTTCAACAGCTTTATTTGTACTTCCATTAACCATACTAGCTATCATAGAATGTTCCTTTATCTTAACAAGGAAAGGCATTTTCTCAATTTAAGGTTCAGGTAAAACATGATTAGCAGTATAAACTTCAGTATTTCTTGCAGGAACACACTTAGCAACATCTTTATATGGTTCATGATACTTGTTCCACTTCTTTTAGGAACTTCAATATAGGAAGCAAAAGCCTTAAAATAAGTTGCAATAGCTTGAGAGTCTAGATCATAAGCATTTTTAATATTTTGAAAGTCATCAGTTCCCATAAAAGATTCAATGCATTCATAATCATAATTTATACCTGACTTTATTCCTTTGTCATTTTCCATGCTTCAGCATTGTCTTGAATACGGTCTAGAAGATCCCATTTAACTTCTTCTTCCATGCGAGTGAATGATCCAGCACAAGAGGCATCCAATAAATCCTTATCATGAAGAGAAAGCCTTGCATAAAAGTTATTGATAATAATATTGTTGGGGAGCTCATGAATGGGACATTTGAGCATTAGTAACTTTAGTCTCCCCCAAGCTTGAGTTGTACTCTCTCCATCAAGAGGCCAAAAGTTGCATATTTGATTCCGATCTTTATGAATCTCACTAGGAGGATAAAACTTTGAATAAAAGAGAGGTACTATTTCCTCCCATTCAAGAGCTTGACCATTCTTCAGCAGCTTATACCATTCTTCAGCTCTTCCTTTTAGTGATAATGAGAATAACTTCTTCTTGACTTGATCTGTAGTAATACCTGAACACTTGAACAACCTGCATAATTCGTGTATAAAGAGTAAATGATCACCGGGATGGACAGTTCCATCCCCAACATAGTAGTTATCCATAACATGATCAATAATTCTTGTAGGTATTTTAAAAGTATCATTCTCAGCAGGTGGTTCATCTACTACCTTAGTAGTGGTAGTAGCATTACGAAATAAGAAACTCAGCGAATTATCCATATTGAAAATAGAGCAACTAACAGAAGTAAACAATACTCATAGTAGAAGTTTCCTTTACCAGTTCCACTCTCCAATAGCGCTTCACTCCTCGACAACGGCGCCAGAAAATAGTCTTGATGACCCACAAGTATAGGGGTGTATCGTAGTATTTTCGATAAGTAAGAGTGTCAAACCCAACGAGGAGCAGAAGGTGCTAGCTAGTGGTATGGATCAGGAATTCTCTGCAAATACTTAGCAAACGGATTTTTAGGGGTTTTTGATAAAGCAAGTAAATAAAGTACGAGTAAATAAAAGACAATAAGAATAAATGCAGCGAGTGGCCCAATCCTTTGTTTAGCAAAGGACAAGTCGGTTGTATTACTTAAGATGACCAAACGTTCTCGAGGACACACGAGAATTCTGTCAAGCGCTTTCGCTTCATATAGTTGATTAATCTTCTTTAGTTTGCTAAGTGTTGTGTGGGTGAACCTGTGCTAATGTACCGACCTTCCTAGGACTAATACATACTTGTGATTATACCCCTTGCAAACATCCGTAAGTACAAGAAAGTAATTAAGGTAGAAACCTAACCAGAGCTTTAAACTCTAAGACCCTAATGTCCCTTGTGCAATGGTTTCCTAACGGGGGTTCAGGTTTCTGTCACTCCGGCAACCCCTACGATTAGTAGCCAAATACACAATGCATTCCCCTAGGCCCATATAGGTGAAGTGTCATGTAGTCGACGTTCACATGACACCACTAGAAGAAGTACACCACAACTTAAATATCAAACTATTGAATCTTTCTCAACACAATTCCACTACTAACAACATGACTTCTCCCATGTCCTCAAGAACAAAACGAACTACTCACAAGACATCATATGGATCATGATCAGAAATGGAATAATGAGGTATAACAATCTGAACATAAACAATAATTCAACGGTTCACTCAATAGCATCAACTACAAAGAGTAATCAACACCTGGAAAGTTTCCCCTAAGAACTATGCAAGATTCAACCCAATTGTTACAGCAATATGGAGATGGTGATGAGGGTGCTGATGGTGATGATGGTGGTGATGATGATGATGATGATCTCGATGAAGTCTAGCTTGATGGTGGTGTTGATGGCGACGATCTCCCCTCTTCGGGAAGGAATTCCTCTGGTAGAAATCTGTCTGCCGAAGAGATCTTTCTCTCTCGGTGTTTTCCGCCCCACAGAGGCGGCATAATCTTTCTGTGGTTGCTCCTCGAGTATTAGGGTTTTGGGGGGATTATATACGCTAGAAGGGAGAGCCAAAGGTGGGCCAGGGCCGACACACCACCTGGTGGCGCGGCCTAGGATGGCCCGCGCCAGGGGGTGGTGTGGGCCCCCTGTGGCCCATCTCCACTCCTCCTTCTGGCTTCTTTCGTCTTCTGGAAAAATAGGATTTTCTGTATATTTTCCTGGATTTTCTGATCTTCGCGAATTTCACCTCCAAACAGCACCTTTTCCATCAGAATCCTGACTGCAGTGGTCCATGCTCCAAAAGTCATCAACCATGCAAAAACAGATGAAATAACATAAGTAACATCTCTTAATATGAAATATATAAATGAATAACAGTGAATTATGATATAGAATAGTGATGCAAAATGGACGTATCACCCGTCTCTAGAGACGGCCATGCCGATGGGCTTCTACACATCACAGCCTTTGGCTCATGCTAATCATACTACGGCGTCGTCGCCCTTCTACTTCTCGCACTTCATCCCGGTGAAGCTCAAGCCGCACTTGTCTTGGCATGCATAGTTACTGCCGCTCCTCCGGGGCCGCTACTTGGAGGGGTACGTCGATGACTCACTGCTATGCCCACCGACGTATCATCTGGCGTATCAGACGTGGGTGGCCTAGGATCAGGCCATCCTCTCTGCTATCAAGTCTTTGCTCATGCTGAGCGTCTCGTCGTTGGTCCTCTTCACCGCTACATCTCGGGATGCGTGGATGGGGCTTCACACAAACTTCGCCTCTTAGTATCAGGCGTGTGCTCATGTTATTCGCACCGAGCTGGGCGAGACCAAGCTCCATGACCTCAGCATCACGGCCTACTTCAACAAGATGACCGGTCTCTCTGACACACTAGACTCCATTGGCCAGCCACTTCGCCTCGAGGACTTCACCACCTACATCCTGAATGGCCTGGATGACGACTACGATAATCTCGTGGAGAACGTCAATGATCGCGACACTCCGCTTCAGCCTCGTGAGCTCTACTCGCACCTCCTCGGTCGCGAACAGCGTGTCAAGGCGCACCATGACTCCCCGAGCTTCTCCTTCGCTAATGCCGCAGCTCGCGGTAAACCCCAGAAGCCATCATCGGATGGTGGCAAGCCGACGCCCGCACCTTAGCAGGCCCCGTGGCCCGCCATGCCCCCATCACGGGCGGTGGTCGTCTGTGTTCCTGCTACCCCTGTTGCAGCACCCAGCAAGCATGCTAGATGTGTGGCCTTGAGGGTCATATCGCCTCCCGCTGTCATTGACACTTCAAGAAGGACTTCCTCGGCATTAGCAACAAGGGCAAGGGCAATGACAAGCAGGCTGCCACTACCGTGGCAGGTAACGAGCACGGGTATACTCCATCCTACTCCATTGATCCTGCGTGGTATATGGACATGGGGGCTATCAATCACCTGACAAGTGAGATGGTGTCGTCGGATTGATGACAAGTACGCCATGAGGGGGTCCTCGAGGCATGTGGAAGAGAAGGGTGTGAGACGTACGGTATTCCGGGACGGTGAGCACACAAGTTTACCCAGGTTCGAATCCGCCGGCTTTGGACGGATCCTACTCCTGCTATCAATCCAGTAATACGGCAGAGCCGGAATATGGGTTACAAGGGTTTCGCCTGTGCGAGTTGAGGGTCTAAAGTATTGAGTGTTATCTGGTGCCCTAAAGGCTCTCCCTAGGACAGCTTATATAGATATCCGGCCTAGGGTTTACAGGAGAGATCTATCCGGCTACAACTAAGAGTCTGTTACAAAGTACATCTTGAACTACAAGTAAAATTATGGGCCTAAGTCGGTAAGTCTTCTGGGCCTTCTCATAGGCGGATTGGACTCTGTCTTCTCTCCCTGACTGGGCCGCCCGTGAAGCAAAGCTCTAACCCGAAGTGGGCCACCCTGGTCAGTGAGGAACTATGAGGATACCCGGAAAGTATATCCCCAACAGCAGGCCCCGGAGGCCTCCAAGATCCAAAGTCGGATTTTATCATCGTCTAGCTTGATCTTCGGCTTGCAGAATCTTGAAGGGTTCCTGAAACTTCACAACAAAAAGATACGATCCGGGTCTTAAAAATAAGTCGGACTTTACAATTGGTGACTCGGATTTTCCAGCTCGCTTTTAAACTAAGCCGGAATTTGGTCCCTAACGCCACCTGACACAAGCATGGTCAAGTCACATCATCTGACAGACGTTTTGTCAGCATGACCGTTGGTGGTTACATTATAGCGTTTGCACGAATCTTGGCGCAGGTAGGTGGATATAAGGGGTTTAGATTTCTTCTTCTCCTTTCCACCAGTCCCTTTCCGTTTCTTTCCTCCCAATCCTCCTGCACGCATAGAGCCTCCTTGTTCTCCCTCCACAAAGCTCCCAGCACCGCCCCTTTAGGGTCACCCTTCCACCGGAGAAAATGGCTTCATCTTCTTCCTCCAGTTTGGCGGCAGCAGCGGCGACGGCGAAGGCAGAAGCAGCAGCAGAGAAAGAAAACTACAGGGGGGTCTGGATCCCCTGCGCTCTCGACGAAGCAGGTCTCAAGAACGTGGAGAAGGAGGGGCTCCTCGCCGCCGGCAACTGGCGGAGTGGCTCCGGCGAGACCGTCCCCAATCCGCACGAGGGCGAGCGCATCCACTTCGGCACCCATCTGGACCGAGGTTTGTCCTTTCCTCCCTCGGAGTTCTTCTCCGAGGTGATTGACCACTATGGAGTTCAACTCCACAATCTTCCTCCCAACTCCCTTCTAGAGATGAGCGCATACGCTGCGCTTTGCAAGGGCTTTCTCGGCATTAGGCCGAGTTTGCTTCTCTTCCGGTTTTACTTTCATGTCCGAAGGAATTCCATCACTACCGGTGTTCCTTACATCACCGGCACCATTAGTTTTTCTCTTAGACGAGACCGGGCATATCCCAAAATTTCTGCTAGTGACTCGGTCAAACAATGGCCAGCCACTTTTTTCTATCATCGGGATATTTCGGCTCCCGGCAAAGCTACTGCTTTGCCGGCTTTTGTCGACGGAGCCGCCACGGCTCAACCATCTTGGGACGAGGTTGCTCCGTCTCTCACAGATGATCTGATCCTCGCTAAGAGGTGGATCAAATATCTGATCAAGCACAAGGGTCTGAAGGGATCCGACTTGGTCCAGTGCTGGGTCTCACGCCGGATCCAGCCACTTCAGTACCACGGGGATAGACTGATGCATTCCATCACGTCTTCCCTGACCGACTCCCTCCGCATCAGCCCCAAAGCCTACACCACTCAGGGCTACATAACCTAGATCAAGTGGATGATCAAGGAGCGGATCGAGAGGCGGATTCCAGAGGTTTCTCTGGACATGCACACGGCGGAAAACCCCGTGGTTCCGGTAAGCTTTTATCATCACATCTTTTATGTGTTTCTATCTTCGAGTTATATTGCAATGCTGATACGTTTTCTTGTTTTCAGCTTGCTGACATCCCTGAGTCCGAACTTGCTCCGCTCGAAGGATACCCTCCAGAGTTCTCTCAGGAGGTGGAAGTGGTTCCACTGCCGGATCTTGCGCTCAAGAAGCGCAAAGCTCCGACAGTAGCAGTTGGCACAAAGGAGGTGCCAGTCGTGAAGAGGTAACCTTTCTGTCACAACTTTTCCGCCTTTGTTGTTTACTCAAGTTTCTTTCCGAGATGTAATGTTTCCGACTTTACTACCTTCTCAGAGCAAAATCAATCATCAAGGGCAAGGGGAAGGGGACTTCTTCAAAGCCCTTGCGCCAGATGAAGCTTACAATAGCTTTCCCTGCCGTGGCTCCTCCGACTCTGGCCCCTCAACCTTCTGCAACTCCGGCGATCATCCCTTCTCCGCTGATTGCAAAAGATCTGGCTCCTCAAGCGGAGCCGACGATCCTTGTCGATAATCGACGTCACCACCAAAGGCCGAGATCAAGATAAGGGTGAACCCTCTTCGGGTAATGATCCCTCGGCTGAAGTCTTCACCGACAACCTCCTCAACAATCCGCGTCTTGCCAAATTTGGCCTGACCCGGAAGTCTGCAGAGGAGATCCAGCGGCTGGCCAGGAAAGTCCTGGACAAAAGCCATCTATCCCCCGAAGAGGAGGTGCAAGAAGCAGAGGACGTCAAGTTCTCCGACCTTCTTACTCAAGTCCGCCTTCGCGACGAGAGGATCAGGACTGGCGAGCTTCCAACAGCTCCAGTGATCCCTCTTACTCTCGCCGAGAAGGTGGCAGCTGAAGTGAACGTGGGTTTAGACAAACTCACCTGCGAGCAATATGTAAGTCGGAATTCCAACTCTTGTTTTTACATTATGTTATATCATATCCTCTTGCCCCCAAGCATGAAGTAGGATATAGAATCCGAGTTTATGCTTTCGTTAGGATGCCAAAGAACGAACTAGTGTAGCCCCCAAGGCTCGTGTTGATATTTAGTAAAAATATTAGCCTGAGTCTTAAGTAGCTTTCTGACTTTGGGTATTCTGACTTACAGAAAGTATGTTCCTATAACCAGGAATTATTGTCCAATGTCTGTAATAAGCGGAGAGAGATGAAAGCTCTCCGGCTTAAAAATGCTGAGCTCAAGGTAGCCAAGGATGAAGCTGAAGGTAAACATTTCGAGATTCAAACCTTGCCTTTTGCTTTTTAATGTCGAATTTTTCTGAACTGTTGTTCTTTTTTTTTTACTTACAGCGTTGGTGAAACAATCCGTCGCTATGATTGAAGAGGCCGAGAACATCAAGACCTTGGTGGTGGAGAACAAAGGACTTCGCCAAGAGCTGGAAAAGCTCAAGGTGGATCATGAAACGAGCATAGCTCAAGTCCTGGAATCCTCCTCCATGGCCACTGAAGAGCGTGATCGCAAGATTGCTGCTCAAGATAAAGTTATCTCGGACCTCAAGAATGAGGTTGACAGAGAGAAGGATATCTCCCAAGCACTCGGGGCTGAACTCCAGAGCCTCCGGGAGGAGAAAGCCAAGATTGACGACATCATTCTTGGTAAGTTCCATCTATCTGACTTATCATTTCCTCGACTTTTATCAATGTTGGTTTTTCCTTATCTTCATTTTGTGTATAGGTCCTCACGAACAGCCGGACTCCTCCTCGTCCGAGCCCCGCACTCACCGGCTTACCCAAGTCGGTGATCTTCTTCATGACTACCGCCAATCCCTTGAGGATATTGGCGAGTCTCTCAGGATTCCGGACATGCCAAGCATGTCGGACTTCCAGGTGCGGGAGAAGGCCAAGGAGATGCCGCAGCTCGTTCGGGACTGGAACATGTCCTACGCACGGACTACCGCGTAGAATGCCCTCTCCATGGTCATGAGCCACCATGGAAACAAGGAAATATGGCAAGTGACTAAAGGGTACTGCAAGGTAGATGAAGACGTCCAGGAGCAGGACCTTCAAGCCATCATGCACTCCTGCGCCGGATATGGGTGCCACATAGCTGACCTGACCAGCTACGAGGTGCCCTTCTTCACCCGCGTGGATACTCCACCACCTCCTCCAGAAGATGCTAAAGAAGTTTCCGACGATGAACGGACCACCTCGGATCCGGACATCTCGGAACGATACCAAGGCGGGGTGACCAGCGATCCAGTAGATCCTTCATCTCCTCCTGCATCATAGACCACAAACTTATGTATTATTCTGTGAAAGAACATGATGCGTTTTGTAAATATAAAGTACCATGGCTTTTGCTAGTGCTAAGTTTTTTATCTATTCAGCACTTTTGTTTTAGACTTTTTGTGTGCTTGAAACGTTTGCACAAGCACTTAGAATTTTTCGTCTCTACTTATCGTTTATCTGGCTTTCCGCCTTGTCCCTTTCGTGAGCCGGCTAAACCTTCAGCCGGGAACTTTGCTGAGCAACGGAGCTCAATTGCTAAACCAGTTTAAACTCGAAAACAAAGCCGGCTTCCAATACCAACAATTCACTACTCGGAAAATACCCGCATCCAGCAATCAGACAAATAACCTAAGTAAAGACTAGACTTTTTTAGAGTTATATCCGAAGGTAGCAGTTTTAGAGTCGGAAATCTAAACCAGAACGAACATGAGCATAAAGTACTTTCAAGCCTTCTGGGATTTTCGATTATGACATGATCATTAGGAAATAAGATGGTAAAAACTTCTCAGGAAAACTTTGAGGTAACCAAAACTTTTATTTCTCACAGAACATGTACATATGTATGATTACAAAGAAGGATAAACTAAGAATAAAAGGGACATAGCTGAGCAATATTCCATGGTCTGTCTAACTCATCCGGATTTGTACTGCCTCCAGCTCTCTTTCTCTTCTTAGTAGCAGGTCTTTCTTTGACTGGCCTCATGTCAGTTGAGTAGTACGATCCATTGTGCATTACTCGACTAACTAAAAAGGGCCCTTCCCATACTGGGGAAAGTTTGTGATTTCTTTGTTGCACAAGCCGGAGAACCAAATCACCTTTATTAAAAGATCTAGTTCGGACTCTTTGGCTATGATACTTGCGTAACTTCTGCTGATAGGCTGTAGATCTCATTTCAGCAACGACGCGAACTTCTTCGACTAAGTCGAGATCATTTTGTCGAGAAATCTCAGCATCCTCTTCGATATACGCGGCCACTCTAGGAGAAGTATGAATTAAATCACTAGTAAGAACTGCTTCTGCGCCATAGACCAAGAAGAAAGGTGTGTATCCTGTTGACCTGTTCGGAGTTGTTCGCAAACTCCAAATTACAGAGGGTAGTTCCTCTGCCCAAGCCCCCGCAGCACGTCTCAGTGGTGCTTAGAGTCTCGGTTTCAAGCCTTGTAGAATTAAACCATTTGCTCTTTCGACTTGTCCGTTAGCCTGTGGATGTGCGACTGACGCAATGTCAAGCCGGATATTTTGCTCATCGCAGAATTCAGCCAGTTCTCCCATAGAAAAGTTACTCCCGTTGTCTGTGATAATGCTATGCGGATAACCATACCGGATTATAACATTCTCGAAAAATCTTTTGGATGTTGCTCCATCACAACTAGTGACAGGTTTAGCCTCGATCCACTTTGTGAATTTGTCCACCATCACTAAGAGGTGCGTGAATCCACTTGGTGCTCGTTTAAAGGGTCCTACCATATCAAGCCCCCAGACCGCAAAAGGCCATGTTATAGGTATTGTTCACAGCTGATCGGCCGGAACATGAGCTTGCTTGGCGTACTTTTGGCAGCCTTTACATGTATTGACTAATCGTTCGGCATCTGCCTGAGCTGTAAGCCAGAAAAATCCATGTCGAAAAGCTTTTGCCACTAAAGATTTGGCTGCAGCGTGGTGACCACACTCGCCTTCGTGGATTTCTCTTAAGATCTCCACTCCTTCTTCCGGAGATACACAGCGCTGAAAAACCCCAGAAACACTCCGTTTATGGAGCTCACCTTTAACAATAGTATAGGCTTTTGCTCGTCAGATAATCTACCGGCTCAGCACCTCGTCTTCGGGTAATTTGCCATCTACCAAGTAATCAAGGTAGGGTTGAGTCCAGCTGGGAATTACAGCCAGAACTGCTATTAAAGGTGAGTCGGATTTGGTCGGATATTCCTCATCTACTCCCTTTATCGAGGGAACTTTGAGGTGCTCTAAAAATGCGCCATCCGAGACCTCTTTCCACACAGAGCCTATTCGAGATAGTGCATCTGCTTCCTCATTTTCTGCTCGAGGCATGTGTTGAACTTCAAACCCTTCGAACGATTTAGATAGATCATCCACGATAGCTTTATATGTTGCCATGTGCTTATTTTCATTACAAATATCCGAGACTTGCTGAGCAACAAGATCCGAATTTCCGTAACACATCAAACGTCGGATGCCAATATCCTTAGCAATCCGGATTCCATGCAGTAGTGCTTCATACTCGGCAATATTGTTTGTCGTTGTGAAGTGGATCTGCAACACGTATAATAGTTTATCTCCTTGGGGTGATTTGAGCACCACACCAGCCCCCGAGCCCCCTCGAGCCTTAGACCCATCAAAAAAGAGGATCCAGTATTCTGACTCAGGGAGGACCATGTTCTCCTTCGTCTCTGTCCAATCAGCGACAAAGTCAGCAAGGATCTGGGATTTGATTGCTGTCCGAGGTTTATACTCAATATCGAAAGCTGAGAGCTCTATGCCCCATTTGGCGACACGTCCTGTGGCGTCACTGTTGTTGATTATGTCTCTCATGGGAGATTTACTCACCACGGTAATTGGATGCTCCTGAAAATAGTGTCGTAACTTACGAGATGCTAGGAAAACACCGTAAGCCAACTTTTGATAGTGCGGATATCGTTGTTTTGATTCTGTCAAGACCTCGCTGACAAAATAAGTCGGACGCTGCACCAGGTGTTCCTGATTTTCCTATGGTCTCTCCACCACCATGATGATACTAACGACCCTATTTGTCGCAGCAATATAAAGCAACATCGGTTCCTGAGGTTCCGGCGCTGCAAGGATAGGAGCAGATGAGAGTACTTTCTTCAGGTCTTGTAGTGCAGCTTCGCTACCCGGAAAAATCTTTGGTCTTCTTCAGAGTTTGTATAATGGTGCGCTCTTTCACCAAGCTGCTTACAAATCGACTAACCGCAGCAATGCAACCAGTTAATCTTCAGACGTCCTTCAAAGCGAAGTTGGCCTGGAAATATTGAGAATAGCCTTGATCTTGTCGCGGTTCACCTCTATGCCTCTTTGAGACACGATGAAACCTAACAGTTTTCCGGCTGGTATTCCAAAGAAGCATTTCTTCGGGTTAAGCATGATGTTGTATTTTCATAGATTGGCGAACGTCTCCTCTAAGTCGGAAATCAATGTTTCCTTCTTTTTGGACATGACCGCGATATCATCCACGTATGCATGTACATTGCGTCCTAGTTGGTCGTGGAGGCAACGCTGCATCGTGTGCTGGTACGTAGCTCCTGCGTTCTTCAGCCCAAAGGGCATCGTAACAAAACAGAAGGTTCCGAAAGGGGTTATGAATGAAGTCTTGACTTTGTCAGATTCCTTCATCTGTATTTGGTGATAATCGGAATATGCGTCGAGAAAACAGAGGAGTTCCGAGCCTGCCGTGGAATCGATAACTTGATCAATTCTAGGCAGAGCGAACGGATCTTCTGGACAAGCCTTGTTCAAGGCAGTATAATCAACACACATCTTTAAATCAGTGGTGTCCTTTTTAGGGACCATTACAGGGTTGGCCGACCAATCAGTATGGATGACCTCTTCTATGAATCCGGCTAACTCGAGCCGCGCTAGTTCCTTAGCTATTGCCTTACGCTTTTCATCACCAAACTGTCGTAAGGAATGTTTGACGGGTTAGCGTTCGGGTTTACATTTAGAGAGTGCTCAGCAAGTTCCCTAGGTACTCCGGTCATGTCAGATGGCTGCCATGCGAAGATATCTTGATTTGCTTGGAGGAACTTGACGAGCGCGCTTTCCTATGCGCTACTTAGGCCTACGCCTATCTGGGTCACCTTGGAGGGGTCGTCATCCTTCAACGGTGTTGTCTTCGTCTCTTCTGATGCCTTGAACTCCGGATTTGGCTTTGTCACCTCCTTCTTTGTCGCAGGCATCTCGGACGGATCTATGCTCTTCTTGATCTCCTGGTACTCCTGGGCATGCAGCACGGCTTCGGCAAAGGCGGCATTTCCATCCTCCCATTCTCGTGCCTTCTTCGGGTCTCCCCTGATGGTGATTACGCCATTGGGATCTAGAATTTTCATCATATTGTAAATGTAACACGGACGAGCCATAAAAGCCCAGTAAGCCGGACGTCCGGATATAGCGTGGTATGCGCTCTTGAACGGGACCACTTCGAAGGAAAGTGCCTCCGTCCGATAATTCTTTGGTGTTCCAAAAGTAACATCCAAAGTGATCTCTCCTAGGGAATTAGCCTGTCTTCCTGGGACAACTCCGTGAAAGATCACAGAGCTGTGGTTCAGCTGTGTTTTCGAGATCTTCATCCAGCGTAGCGTTTCAACATAGAGAATATTGATGTTGCTACCACCGTCCATGAGGGTCTTGGAGAAACCATAACCATCAATAAGTGGATTGACGATTAAGGCGTATTTTCCTCGCCTATGTAGCTTAGGCGGATGATCAGCGCAGTCAAACGTTATTGCCACTTCTGACCAGTCCAGATACTGAGGGACAGCCGGAACTATTGCGTTGAGCTCGTGGAGAACTGCTTTCTTGACCTTTGCTGGTTGAGATACGAGGAAGGTGATGTAAGTGTCCTTCTTGGTGGGAAAAGTTTTCTTCCCTTCCGACTTGGGATTTGAAGCGTCGGCTTCCTCCATGTCGGAATCTTCCTTGGTCTCTTTGTCTTTTTCGGGATTTTTCTTTCCCTTCTTCCGCTTAGCTTTGTAGCCCGCGGTATCATCTCTCTTGATGTCATCGTTAAAACGACATTCAGCGTTGGTGTGGGATGAGCCCCCATTGGCATCCAAATGATGCACACATGGGTTATTGGCGATGTCAGCCCAAGTGTAGGTTTTGCCTGGTTGTTGCTCTCCTCTACCTTGGACCCTTGATGTCCCACGGACACGCCAGCGGCCTCTGCCACGTCCTCCTTGTCCTCCAGACCCGGAAACAGTAGTGACTACTGCTGTCTCCGCGTTGGGTTTTTCTTCCGAGGTATTTTTGTGCTTCTGAGCTTGTTGCTTTGGTTGTTTTGCCAATTGAGGCATAGCCAAGGCATTGAGTAATCCCTCTGCATCGTTGTCAGCATCTACATACTTGCTCGCTGTTTCTATCATTTCTCCCAGATTAGTAACCTTGTCACACTTCAAGCGATGGCGTAGTAAACCAACTGGGAGACCTGCGATGAAAGCTTCAATCGCAGTTTGATCGTTTACTCCTTCGTAGGAGTTCTTGGTGTCAATCCATCATCCGAGGTAATCCCGGCAAGTTTCTTCGGCTTTCTGGGTGCAACGCTGTAGGTCTCCAACCGTACAGGGCCTCCGATATGTGCCTTCGAAATTCCGAAAGAACGCACTTTGTAAATCATACCAGTTGTGGATGGTGTTCGCTGGAAGCTCATTGATCCATGATCGTGTCGTCTTCCTCAGCATGAGTGGGAGATGTCGAGTTGCGACCAGGCTGTTTCCGCCCTTGGCGATGCAGCAAGCTTGGAAGAAATCCTGTAACCAGGTGTCTGGCCGAGCAATGCCGTCGTAGGCTTGAATATGTCTTGAGATAGCAAATCCTTCCGGGAACTTTGTAGCTCTGATGCGTGGTCCGAAGCACTTTGGGCCCATGTACACGTCATCGTTTTCGTAGTGCCGAGCCTCTATGTTGGAGTTGATCCTATGCCTTGCGCTCGGGATAGGATCGTCCCGAATGCCGGCTATGGCTGCGGTGCCTTGGAGCCGGACTTCGGCTTCTGCCACCACCTCCTCCGCCATGTCCTCCTTGACCTCCGTGGGGGCCGTTGTGATAACTGTGTGGTGGAGAGAGTGGTGCAGCGGGGTAGTTTCCGGCTGATCACCGGCCTCCATCCGGAACGTCATTATTCCGATTCCGGGGAGGGTCTTGACTACGACGAGCCCCCTGCCGGCTTGTACCTGCATGGTTTCCGTCGTTCCTTCGTCCATCGTTCCCACCATGGTGAGGCTCAGTCGGATGGTTATCATGTCTAGGAGGCGGCATCCTTTGACGATCCTCCTCCCGACGTTTCTCTTTATCTTCTCCCCTTCGGGGAGGATTCTTCGGATTCAGTGCAGCGATCGTGTCTTTCTCGGCTACTAGAGTGACGTTGCTCCAGTTATGTGTAGTTCTGCGATGCTGTCCTGATGATCCGGTTCTTGAATAATTGTCTTCCCGTTGTTCGGGGCGATGATACTGCTCCGGAACGTAATGGGGTCTTACGCCAGCCCATGCCGGATCCGTGCGACATTGGTCAGCATCTGAGACCAGTTTTTGACTTCCGGACAGGGCGACTCCTTTTGCTGCTCCAGTCCCTTGTTGAGTAGCTTGATACCCAAACGGATCTCCTCTGGTCCTGGATTAGCCGATAGAATTTCTCGGCCTGCCACGGTATTTTGTACTGGTGTTGGGTATACCCAATCTCCGTTGCTATCTTTCCGTGGCTTCCCCATCTCATCTCCAAAAAGGACGGCACGGACACGTGGGAATTGGTTGTCATCTATGTGACGCTTTCGTGTCTTCTGATGGAGACGAGACATGTACTCCTTGTTCGACATGCGTTTATTCTCCACCTCAATGTTTTTGGCTTCATCGAGGAGTTGTTGACGACGCGCTTCTAGGGCTTGCGCCCTTTCATCCAGCTCATCTTCAGTGATCACGTGTCCATCCACCGATGCTTCTTTTTTCGGCTCGTTTGGGATACGTGCTCCATCCGAGTCTTCTTCGTATTCCTCAGCAATCACCTCCTCTGTCAGAGGGTCTTTTGCTAGGGTCTTGTTTTTCTTGTTCTTCTTCTTTGCCTTCTTGGCAGCGCCGGTAGCAAAGACGGCTTTGGGTCCATTTCCCGGAGTCAAGCTCTGATCGGTACTTTCGGACATTTGGACTTCGGGATTATCTCCGACGTCCATGTCATCCTGCGCTTTGGGAGAGTGTTCCCCGGATCCTTCATCCATGGCTTCTCCTTCTTATGCAGCTTTGGAGTTGTACTCCTCTTCATATTCCGCGGAGAACTTCCAGAAATCTGCTGACGTCATCGACTCATCCGAGGATGCGGGTACGTCGGCGTTTGTTCCAATTGCCTCCAGCACCGAGTCGGTGTTTTCTCCAGCATCGGCAGAGTCGGATCCGGATCCCACGTATCCGACGAAGTGCGACGCGTGCTTCCTGAGGTACCTGCGGCTTTCACGATCAGCCATATTGAAACTTTTGATGGTCTCGAGGATTGCATCTGCGCTTTCGCCTTGCAGTATCATATTTTTTAGTGTGTACCTTAGGAAAGGCCTGTTTGTTCCGGCATCATCAGAGCCGGAATCAGTGTCGTTGATATGCTCCTCCTGGATTTCGACTTCCACGAGTGGGTCGATCTGGGATTCGGCTCCTCCAGGGAGATCCACTCCAGATTCGACGTTGACCGCTAGGTCTTCTTCAGGTTCGGGTTTCTCCACTATCTCCGCAACTGGTGCGGGCTGGGTGGGATTAGGGTTTTCTGAGATCCGGAACTCTGCCGCCTCCGCGGACAAAGGGGATCCAGAAAATTCTTCTGCCTCTATCATCACCGCTGGGGTGGGTTGGGCAGGTTCAGCGAAACCGATGTAAACATCGATCTCGCCAAAAGACATGATTGTGTAGGAATTCATGGCCTCCCTTGCCGGAATCCAAGTCTCATCGAGAACGATGAGAGGGACGTCACTGGCGTAGAGGATGCGACCGACAGCGATGGTCTTGCCGATTCCGATTCTTGCAGATTCCGCTCGGAACGCAGATCCGTAGCTCACTTGCCCCATGGTGGGCGCCAACTGTCATCGGATTGATGACAAGTACGCCATGAGGGGGTCCTCGAGGCATGCGGAAGAGAGGGGTGTGAGACGTACGGTATTCCGGGACGGTGAGCACACAAGTTTACCCAGGTTCGAATCCGTCGGCTTTGGACGGATCCTACTCCTGCTAGCAATCCAGTAATACGGTAGAGCCAGAATATGGGTTACAAGGGTTTCACCTGTGAGAGTTGAGGGTCTAAAGTATTGAGTGTTATCTGGTGCCCTAAAGGCTCTCCCTAGGATGGCTTATATAGATATCCGGCCTAGGGTTTATAGGAGAGATCTATCCGGCTACAACTAAGAGTCTGTTACAGAGTACATCTTGAACTACAAGTAACATTATGGGCCTAAGTCGGTAAGTCTTCTGGGCCTTCTCATAGGCGGATTGGACTCCGTCTTCTCTCCCTGACTGGGCCACCCGTGAAGCAAAGCTCTAACCCGAAGTGGGCCACCCTGGTCAGTGAGGAACTATGAGGATACCCGGAAAGTATATCCCCAACAGATGGGCAAGCTCTCCACCTAGGATCCATATCATGGTCATGATCAGGTTTGCACCGCCAATGGAGCCGGTATGTGCATCTCACATGTTGGTCATGCCTCTCTTCTTGCACATAACTCTAGAACACTGTATCTTCTCAATGTCCTTCGGGTTCCTTCTGCTACACATAGTTTGTTGACTGTTACTCAACTTACTCATGATAATAATGTCCTCGTTGAATTTCACTGTTTCCATTTTTTATCAAGGATCAGGACACGAGAGTAGTTCTGCTTAGAGGTCATCTTCACCATGGCCTATATGCGCTTGATGCGCCATCTTCGTCACATGCTCCCTAGGTGTTTAGTGGTGTTCGTGTGTCATCTACGCACTCGCATGCGCGCCTTGGCCACCCAGCTGCTCCCATAGTTCGTCGTATTCTGCATCATCATGAACTTCCAATTGTGTCCAATAAAATTGTTGAGACTATCTAGTGATGCCTGTCAGCAAGGCAAGAGTCATCAGCTTCCTCTTTCAGAGTCAAGTCATGTCGTTAAACATCCTCTTGAGCTTGTGTTTTCTGATGTATGGGGTCCTGCCCAAACGTATGTTAGTGGCCACAATTATTATGTCAGTTTTATTGATGCTTATAGTCGGTTCACTTGACTTTATCTATTAAGCGTAAATCTAATGTGCTCGATATTTTTGTTCAATGTCAAGCACATGTTGAGCATCTTCTTAACCATAAAATTCTTCATGTTCAATCCGACTGGGGGTGACTATCACAACCTAAATTCGTTTTTTAACAAGCTTGGGATCTCGCACCATGTATCTTGTCCTCACACACATCAGCGGAATGGCACCGCTAAATGTAAGCATCGTCATCTTGTAGAGACTGGCCTTACCTTACTAGCTCATGCCTCCGTTCCGTTTCGGTTTTGGAGTGATGCTTTTTCCACCGCCTGTTTTTGATAAATGGGCTTCCTTCACAACTTCTACAAATGAAAACTCCTCTTGAACTCTTGCTCAGTGACATCCTAGATTACATGTTCCTTAATATTTTTGGATGCGCATGTTGGACTCACCTTCGTCCGTACAACAAGCATAAACTAGAGTTTCGGTCTAAAAGTGCAACTTTCTTGGGTATAGTTCCCTTCATAAAGGGTACAAGTGCCTACATGTTCCCACTAATCGAGTTTACATGCCACGTGATGTCGTGTTTGATGAGAACGTGTTCCCTTTTTCTGCACTTCCGAATAACTCCACCACTCCTACACCACCTGTGCAATCCACTATTCCTTCTCCTGATCAATTTGTAGATGTTGCATATACTCCTGCATTGCTTCCTAACCATGTTGTAGGTATCATACGTGGTGCTCACCTCGAGCTCCTCGATGATGAGGCGATAGAAGACGTTCATGTACAGGACATCGATCCTGTGCATGCGCCATGCATGCCGGGTCCAGCCTCATGCCTGTGCTACCATGCGGTAGCCTCACCTGGCCCAGCGCCCGTGTCGTCCGCCTCTACTACGTCTCCTAGCGGGCCGTCTTCGATCAGCCTAACACCGCCTGTCTCACCATCGCTAGGGGCCTCCTCGTCCGACCTAGCATCGCCGACCTCGGCGTCACCTGCGCCCAACTCGGCGTCGCCTCCGTCACCTTTGTTTGGCTCATCGCCACTAGCACCACCTGCTGCCGAGACTCTTTGCCCTTGCACACGCAATCAAGCTGGAGTTTTTCGTCGAAGAAGCGCACAGATGGGACCATTGTGTGGATTGTTGCTTGTGTGGCCCCATGCTATTGCTGATCCCACAACTGAGCCCTGACACTTTCAGGTTGCTCTTGTTATTCCTCACTGGCATGCTACGATGGAGCAGGAATATCAGGCACTTCTGAAGAATGATACTTGGCAACTCGTTCCGCTTATTTCTGGTGTCAATATTATTGATTCCAAGTGGGTCTTCAAGGTTAAGAAGCATGCTGATGGTTCTATTGAATGCTACAAGGCATAGTTAGTTGCTAAAGGGTTCAAAGAGGTATGGTATTTATTATGAAGACACATTTAGCCCAGTTGTCAAGCCTACTACCATTCGTTTGCTGCTCTCTTTGGCTATTACTCGAGGATGGTCTCTTCATTAGCTTGATGTGCAGAATGCCTTTCTGCATGGAGTCTTGGAGGAGGAGGTTCATATATGTTAGCCCCTAGGTTTTGTTGATCTTGCATGTCTTCAGCATCTCTGCCGCCTTGTTAAGGCTCTGTATGGACTTAAGCAGGCTCCTCGTGCGTGGCATGCATGTCTTGGCTATATCCTTCGGGCTCATGGGCCCATCCACTGTTGACACGTAATTGTTACTTCTTCACCGTCCTGAGATCATGATGTATCTACTGGTTTATGTTGATGATATCATCCTCCTTAATTCCTCTGATGCTGCTATTGATCGTCTTTTGTCTGTGCTGAGTGATGATTTTGTTGTCAAGGACTTGGGTACCATGCACTACTTTCTTGGTCTAGAGGTATCACGGTCTTCTGCTGGGTTGACTCTCACTCAACACAAGTATTCTCTAGACTTGTTGCACCGTGCTAGTACGTTGAAGTCCAAACATTCTACCACTCCTATGTATGTTACTGATCGGTTGTCTGCTCTTGATGGAGATCCTCTTTCGCCTGATGATGCTACTGAGTACCATAGTCTCGTTGGTGGTCTGCAATACCTCACTATCACCAGACCAGATGTCTCTTATGCAGTCAACTGTGTGTGTCAGCATCTTCATGCACCCAGGACATCTCATTGGTCAGCTATGAAGCGTATTCCGCGCTACATCTGTCTCACTGACTCATATGGTTTTCTTCTCCAACCTGCATCATCTTGTGATCTCTCAGCCTACTCGAATGTGGATTGGGCTGGCAGTCATGATGATAGGCGATCCACGGGGGGCTATGCAGTATTCTTTGGTCCTAACTTGATCACCTGGAATGCTCGCAAACAAGCTACAATATCTCACAGCAGTACTGAAGCTGAATACAAGGCGGTTGCTAATGCCACAGCTGAGCTCATATGGGTACATTCCTTATTGAGAGAGTTGGGAGTCTCTCAAGATCATCCTCTAGTCCTTTGGTGTGACAACATCGGTGCTACGTACCTTTCATATAATCTGGTATTCCATGCCCGAACGAAACACGCTGAAGTTGACTATCACTTTGTCAGGGAACGTGCTGCAAAGAAGCAACTCCATATCAAGTTCATCCCCTCCAAAGATCAACTTGCTGACATCTTCATGAAGCCTCTTCCACAGCCACAGTTTGTAGGTTGTAGGCGCAATCTCAATCTTCTAGATCCTAAGAGAGGTTGAGATTTAGGAAGGGTATTAGACTCTATATATGATAAGGAGTAAGAGTCCTATGTGTAAACGTATTGTAACAAAAATCTGTTAATCCTATTATATAAATTGACCTAGGCCAGCAGTCTAGGTCAAGGTTGTTTGCCCCAATCTCATTATTTTACAATAGCACCTATGCCTCTATCTTTATTCTTGCAACATTGTGTCGCGTTTCAAATGAAATTTCAATCCCAAGTACTACATAACCTTTACTTTTAAACCCCACTGAATCTTGTTCCCTCCATCCTATTAGACTTTACTACAGAAATTGTTTGAGCCATGTGGGTCATAGAATTGCATGTGTGGGGTTTGTGCGAGTCTTTTGTGGATAACGAGGTACCTAAACAACTTAAACTATGTAGTAATGGGATACATAAAGAAAGATTCACCGGTGGGCAATAGCTGATATTTCGTTTTTAACCGCCCACTTGTGTCCCATAGGACCCGAGTACTTGATGCATGTTCCTTGACTATCGCACTATCCACATGTGGGAGACTTTCTGGGATCCCCCTTCGCCTTATCTTGATTCACATCTTATTTTTTTGGGCCATAAAATAGTTTGGGCTTTACTACTATCCTGTACTTATGCCATGTTTTACTGCTTTATTTACTACTATTGCGCATGGAGCGTTTACATGTACTGTTTTGGAAAGCGGGGTGTTTTGCGGTATAGACAACCCCAGTCACACTTTCGGGTTCCTAGTATTTTACCGCCATTGGCACACACCTCTAGGTCCGCTTTGGAGCCTAACCAACTTCGTTGCAGGCAGCTTAGTGGGGTGTCCCCCTAAAATCATTTTTGAATCTTGTGAATGCTTTCTCGTGATGCCTCGTTGCTTTTATTTGGTTCTTCCCGGGGTTGATCGTGCGTGTGTTGCTATTTGTGCACTCCTGTAGGGTAAACCTTTCTAAAAGCCGTGTCCGTGGTTATGGACGACTTGGAGCACAGTTTCTTGATCATAGATAACTATAAATAAAGTACCATGTTTAACTTGACTAAACATGACTAGTAATTGGTGCAATACTCATGGAATGGATGATAAAATTGCCAACAGATGGGATATTCTTTTGCCTTATCGTTTGGTAAGCGAGAAGGAGGATGGGATATATTTACTTTATGTTGCTTATATAACTATTGGTTTATAATTAACGTGCATTTGTCTATATCTGGTTAGGCGGATGTTGTAGCATGTCCCTATAGAACTGTTTAGATGTTTATCTTTTGCTGCAATTGTGTCACCCTAAGGTTATCCCTTTAGTTGCATAAAGACTTGCTGGGTGACCCTAGGGTCTCATACCATAGTATTGATCAAATTGTCAGGCATACCCTTATGGAGGCAACTATGTCGATGAGGCCGATGATGGAGGCAATGACCCTCTTGCGTAGAGATTCTGGGGATGGAGATATCCGAGATCTATGGGTGGGAGTGTGCTTATTTCCATGGCATCTTATGCTGATTTGACTCTTAAGCCATACTCGGATCTCTGTGTTTTCTGCTTCTGCTTGATGATTTGTTGAGTGATGTATGAGGATATATTCCTAAAATATTATTACTACTATCTATATAAATTTTATTCTTGTCGTAATGGCGTTGCAATATTTCTATTTTTTAGATGGAATAGCTCTAATGTACTCTTGTATGTCACTAGCGTACATACTCACTTGTGTACATGATACCTTCGATCCGGATTCATGGATGTAGTATAATAGCTTTTTTCTCTAGAAGACCTAGGTTTAATCGAACCTTGGAAAGCAATGCTAAAAGGAAATAAAAAGGACATGTCTACAAGACTTCGTTTGTTTGTTTTACCTTAGTTTACCAGACCAATCTAGTTTACTTTATAATGGGTTGAATCTATGGATGGAGGTTGGTCAGGGTTGAAGATACACCTATAGTTGCACATCATATGGGATAAAAGATAATAATAAGCATAGTCATGTGTAATGTTTGAATGAAGATAATCTCTTGTGGGCAATACATCCTAATATACTAGAGCCCCTGTGATGCAGCGGGCATAGCAATAGTCTTTTAATCCAACAGAGTGCACACCGAAGCAACGGGCTACAAACGATTATTAAGTGTAAAACACATATCAAAGCTTTAAGTGGTGATGTTGTTGTGGTCCTGAATGGGTCGCTAAGTGAAGATCATACTACCCTTTCTGTCACTCGGGTTCCTATGAGATCGCCGCTAGCCAAGTATCTCACCTCAAGCCTTTATCAATCTATGGGATCTTGTGTACCTACAAGTCCACGGAACGAGACAAGAGACAAAGAAACAAAAGATACAAATCTCAATTGCAAACAAAATACAATACTCCCATGAATTAGATGCACACAATTTTTGCGAGGTTTCTCCCCAACCCGCAGCTCGTGAGGACTACTCGCTCATAACAAATAGATCGGATATAGAAAACATCGCACAAATACTTAGATTGAAATCAAATATTCTTACAATGGTCGCCAAATCACAAGGAGATCTAAAGTACAAAGCAATGGCTATGGCTAGTGGAGGGGATGGATGGTGGAAGTGATGAACAATGGTGTGGATCTCCTTTGGTGGTGTTATGATGTAATCTGATAATGGCAGCCCTCTGGCTGGCGGCTGGAGCCTCAAAATATATAGGCGTCTTCATGAAAGTCATAGGGTTTAATGAGACGAGGCCAACGCCACCTGGTACGGGCGGTCTCTACCCGTACCAGTGGTCGTTAAGCCTATTGATGCCTGGGAATGACTCCCCAATTACTTGGCCGTGTGGACTTCCTCAAAAACCTTCATTATGACTCCTGATTTTGCATTAAAAATTGTGATTTCCTGCACAACACAATTTAAAGAAAGGTTTTGCATATCTTTGCAATTATTTTCATTAGTGGCAAGGATTGAGAGTTTCTTATCAATTGCTTGATCAAAAACAATGTTTAAACGTGATGGAAGATGGCTAATTTTGGAGTCATTAGTATGCTAGACTCGTAGCCAGCCGATCACATTTCTCGCACTCGAAGATATAACCATGAATTTTTTGGTGGATGGTTGGCCGGTACTGTGCCCTACCATCATGGCCTCGCAGCCTCCACGGTAGTACGTCCTCCCCAGATTCGGATTATATCAGCTTGTGATTTAGAAATGTGAGGTCCGGGGATTACATACGACATGATCACCACCATCACCATCACGATGCCAAGAGCATGCTTGCATCCACCAACTATTGCTACACTAGCGATAAAGTAAAGCAATTATATGGTGTTTAAACATTGGCATGCATGCCATATAATAAATTAAGACAACCATATGGCTCCTGCCCATTGCCAAACTCATCGACGTGCAAGTCGTGAAATATTACAAAACATGATCATCTCTACATCACATATATCACATCACATCTTGACCATATCACATCACATGCCCCCTGCAAAAACAAATTAGACGTCCTCTACTTTGTTTTTGCATGTTTTACGTAGTTTTGGGGTTGCACTAAAAAACCGTTCTTACTTATGCATAAACCATAATAGTGATAATTATGTTGTCTCTAATACACCCTTTTAGGCCCTCCATTGTAAAAGCAATATTAACTATAGTAGGAGAGATAGACACTGATACATTGCAAATGTATCTATAATTTATGATGTTCCATGCTTGGTTTTATCTACTTTCTTGTGTTTTGTTCCAACTTTGGAGTACTTTTCATATGATTTCTTGGACTAACCTATTAACAAGATGCCATGCTGCTGGTTGCTTTTTACGCTGTTTTTGGTTCCAAGAAAGTCAGAAAATGAATATTCTCGGAATTGGACGGGACAAAAGCCAAAGTTTCTATTTTCCTGGAAGACTCACGGAGCCAGAAGGAGAGTCGAAGAGGGGCCACAGGGTGGCCACATCCCTCCTTGGCACGGGCCAGCCTAGGCCGTGCTAGGGCATGGTGTGGGCCCCCGGCCGGCCATCGACCTTGCCTCCTTCGCCTATAAGAGCCTCCCAATACCAAAACCCTAGATAATCAAGCCTCTGGCCACGAAAAGTTCCACAGCGCCGCTGCCACCGAAGGGGAGATTCGGAGGACAGAAAGTCTCTGTTCTGCCACCCTGCCGGGACGGGGAAGTGCCCCCAGAGCCATATCCATCGATCTCCACCACCATCTCCATCACCATTGATGATTCCCATGATGAGGAGGGAGTAGATCTCTCTCGAGGCTAAGGGTTCTACCAGTAGCTATGTGTTCATCTCTCTCTCTATGCATGACCTTATTGAGATCCTGAGCTTGTAATCTATAGATTTACCTTGCTACTCAAGTGCTTTAATAGATCTCTGCTCTCCCCATGTGTGTGAAAGTGACAGCGTGCACACCATGGTGGCACTTAGGCTAGAGATTACAAATACTTGTTATGAGTTATATTTGGAGTTGGATGTCTCTATGAAATTGTGGTGTTTGTTGGACTCATCTAGTACTCAAGGTGACAGTGTGGGGTTTTCTAGATGGGAAAGGCTTACTTTGAGGTGTGCTGTTATAGCCCTACCAACGATTAGAGTATCCAACCGGAGAGTAGTTCAGCGTAGTATCATAAAGAAGAATATATTTATATGAGAGTGTTCACTAGTGAAAGTATGATCCCTAGGCCTTGTTTCTAAGCACTGAAACACCGTTTGCTATTAGATCTATTACATGTTTGCTTGCTTACATCTTTATTTCAGTATTACTTTAGTCTTTTCCACGCCATCAAGCTATCTTCTATCACCGTTACCACTTATAATTATCTATACCACTTGTATTTCACTATCTCTTCGCCGAACTAGTGCACCTATACACCTGACAAGTGTATTAGGTGTGTTGGGGACACAGGAGACTTCTTGTATCTTGATTGCAGGGTTGCTTGAGAGGGGATACCTTTGACCACTTCCTCCCTGAGTTCGATAAACCTTAGGTGATCCACATAAGGGAAAACTTGTTGCTGTTCTACTAACCTCTGCACTTGGAGGCCCAACAACTGTCTACAAGAATAGAAGTGCGTAGACATCAAGCTATTTTCTGGCGCCGTTGCCGGGGAGGTAAGGTAAAAGGTATTCACATCGGAGGATTAAAGAAGAAGAACCTCCCACGGCAAACGCCTATTTTCTGGTGCTGTCGGGAGGTAGGTAAAAGGTACTCACATCCTCCAGTGTGAGTGCTCGAAGTTATTTCCTTTAGATTCTGCAATTTTGTCTTTTTTTCTTGTTTTCACTAGTTAGGCTTAATGGAAAACAACAACAAAATTAGAGAGCTTTATAGTATTTATCTTGAGTTAGGACATGAAGTGTTTGAAGAGAAAATTAAAAAACCTATGGAACTTTATTTGCATGCTAATAGCAATGTTGTTAGTATCAATTCTTTGGACACCATTATTGCTAATGCTATGGAAAAGTCTAAGCTTGGGGAAGCTAGTTTTTATGAAAATGATCTTTTTAGTTCCCCGGCTTTGGAAGATAGCTATTCTATTGCTTATGATGATACCAAACCTCCAATATATGATGATTACAATGATGAATATGATATTTTCAGTCCACCTACTATTGAGGAGAAAATTAATTATGATTACAATATGCCTCCTATATTTGATGACTATGGTGATGAGAATAATAATGATAGCTATTTTGTTGAATTTGCTCCCACTATGATTGATAAGAATGACTATGTGGGGAATATTAATTATTTTATGCATGTGGCTCATGATAAGAATGTTTCATGTTATAGTTATATTGTTAATTTCATTCATGATGCTACTGAAAGTTATTATGAGAGAGGGAAACATGGATTTATGCATCTCAATAATATTAAGTTTCCCCTCTTTATGTTGAAAGTCTTGAAGTTGCACTTGTTTTGCTTTACTATGCTTGTTGCTTTGTGCTTTCATGACTTGTTTGTTTACAAGATTCCTATGCATAGGAAGTGGGTTAGACTTAAATGTGCTTTGAATTTGCTTCTTGATGCTCTCTTTTACTTCAATTCCTATTTCTTATGTGAGCATCTTCTCAAACTATCATGCCTAACTTAAAGGCGTTAAAGAAAAGTACTTATTGAAAGATAACACAAAAGTTTTAGATGAGTCTTGGAAGTTATTACTTTAGTAATAACCGCTCCTTATCCTTTTTATTTGCTTTTTGTGCCAAGAGTAACCTCTAATGAGAGAGAAGTAATGCTTGGGAAACTTGTTGTCCCGAAACAGATTTCTGTGCTTCACCGCAAAAATTCGTGTAAAATCTCTGAACGTTTTTTTGAGGCGTTAATTTTTGTGCTTCTGCCCCAGGTTGTTATCTAACTTTCATTAGTTCAACACTTTTTGATTTGAGCAACATAAGGTCTTCTAAAAAATTCGTCTTTACCTTCTGGTCTGTTTTTACAGATTTCTGTCATTTTCTGCATTTGCTTCTTGTTGGTTCCTTCTTGAGTTCTTTTGGGGAATTGGGCTTTTGAAGGGAAGTGCTACAGTAGCTAGTGTTCTAATGTAAGTTTATTTGGTGTTAGAACTGAACCTTAAGACCTTTTATCTTGAGTGCACTAATGTTGCTAATGAGATTGTGTGAAGTTTTGTATGAAGGAAAATTTTCAGGTGTATGGAAGGAATGAGTAATGAGATGAAGGATGGACTAAATCTCAAGCTTGGGGATGCCACGCATGTCACCCCAAGAAATATCTAAGAAGTACAAGTGTCAAAGCTTGGGGATGCCCAAGGCATCCCCTTCTTCATCAATAAAAATTCCAGGTTTCTTCCAAATGCTTCATTTTTATTGTTTCATGCACAGTTGTGTTGTTCTTGGAGCGTCTTCTTTTTTCATTTTCGTTTTGGTTTTCTGTTTTCTTGGTTTTCTTAGTTTTCTGAATAAATTGGTTGGACCCCCTCTTTCATACATTGGTTTGCAAATAGTTTGGTTTGGTTTGGAAAAGAGTAGGAAAGTTCATGCTTATGTGGTAAAAAGAGCTTGTTTTTGACTGTGGCGTATGCTTTGTCATGCCATGCTTGATATTGTTTTGGCTTTATGCTTAGTATTCTTTTCTTTAGTATGAATTGTTATAAACAATTGAGATTGCTTAATGTCCTTGGATGAATCATGCGTTGTTTTAGCATATTAAAGCATAGTATAGTGGTATTCTCCTTTGATGCTTTATTTGGGTTGACTTGGCACATGCTCACACCATGTTATGACTATCTCAAGTCACCATAGCCTTTATGATCCTTTAGTTTTCAACTTGTACTATCACTTTATGCTTTGGTCAATGATGTTTTGTCGCTCTGCATGATTATGGCCATTATTGCTCTCTTAGTTTGTCGCTCCCAGTGTTTTGCTAGCCTCCATAACCAAGTATGAGTTCCACTCATGCATCCAACTCCCTAAACCAAGTTATTCCAAAGAGTCCACCATACCTACCTACTAGCTTATGCTATTCCAAGTATATTCATGCTTTTGTTTACCTTCCAAATTAAACTTGTTATGAGAAAACTAGTGATTAAAGCTCTCATGAACTTGATGGCACACTTTACTTTTCTTGCCCTTAATAAACTTGAACCATTGTGTCTTCTATGTTGTATATGCTTGCACTTATTTGTTGGGGATTAGCAGAACCATGCTTTCATGGGGAACGCTTTCAACATTGCACTTGGTACTTGTACCTAGTTGATATCATGCTCTTTTGTATATGGATGTCGTCGGTGTGAAATGAAAGGGGAGCTTGTAAGTCCATGGAGTTATGTATATGTGTTAGAGAAACGCCTAGGCCGCTGGTCTAATCCATGCTGACATGGTGGAAGAGCTATTTATGAAGCATTCTTCTTATAAAAAAAGAGTCCTATATTGAGAAAAAAGAGAAAAGAGAAAAAATGAGATACTATGAAAAGATGAAAGAGAGAAAAAGCACCATATTCCCATGGTAAATAAGAAGATTGCTGAGATGCTCATTGTCTGCTTGCCTTGTCATTTTGATATGGGGATTCTTCCGTATCATCGGGCAAGGGGTACCCCGTTGGCGGTTCTCTATGATACACATATACTTACAATGACAAGAACTTACCGGTGACTAAACTTGAGTAGCATGAGGAGCGGCCCTCGTATACAAGGGACATGAGATTTCTGACTTATACTTCATCAAGCATGTACACCATAGTTTGTTCACTTTAACCTTAATCACTTCAAGATGCTTATGATAGGGGCAATGAGAGCTGAAAGCTATAAGTGTCATAATTTTTGGAAGCTCTTTATGAGACTTGAATCCCTACTTCCTTTTACAAAGGCCTTTCTTCCACCATTATATTGAGTCTCCACCTTCTATCTTTATGCACCTACTTTGAGAGCATAGTGGCCATTCTTAGTTCTATGTGCATTGTCCCAAGACTAGTTGATTGATGCATAACTTGATATTGCTTGTTTTAAACTATTGTATCTAGTCACTCTTATGAACTTTGAAGGTGTCTTGTGCATTTATATTTGCTACTCTATTGAGGGACAAGCTGAATACTTTTATGTTATGTTTTCTTTATGTGAAACAAACAAACGTCTTGCAAAGCATTGTTATTCATGAATCTTTTGTTTGTGCCTTTTCATGTTGCATCATAGTTTCTTTGTCTTATTGCTAGAACTTTGTCTTTCATGTTATGATTGAAGTATTATGATCACAGCTTCGAATGTTTTACAAATACTTTGATCAAGTTTATGATGGTGCATGTTACTTCAAAAATTATTCTTTCTTTTTATCACTTACCTACTCGAGGACGAGCAGGAGTTAAGCTTGGGGATGTTGATACATTGCAAATGTATCTATAATTTTGATGTTCCATGCTTGGTTTTATCTACTTTCTTGTGTTTTGTTCCAACTTTGGAGTACTTTTCATATGATTTCTTGGACTAACCTATTAACAAGATGCCACAGTGCCAGTTGCCTGTTTTCTGCTGTTTTTGGTTCCAGGAAAGTCAGAAAATGAATATTCTCGGAATTGGACGGGACAAAATCCAAAGTTCCTATTTTCCCGGAAGACTCACAGAGCCAGAAGGAGAGTCAGAGAGGGGCCACAGGGTGGCCACACCCCCTCCTTGGCGTGGGCCAGCCCAGGTCACGCCAGGGCATGGTGTGGGCCCCCTGGACGGCCACCGACCTTGCCTCCTTCGCCTATAAGAGCCTTCGGATACTAAAACCCTAGATAATCAAGCCTCCAGCCACGAAAAGTTCCGCAGTGCCACCGCCACCGAAGGGGAGATTCGGGGAACAGAAAGTCTCTGTTCTGGCACCCTGTCGGGATGGGGAAGTGCCCCCGGAGCCATCTCCATCGATCTCCATCACCATTGCTGATTCCCATGACTAGGAGGGAGTAGATCTCTCTCGAGGCTAAGGGTTCTACCGGTAGCTATGTGTTCATCTCTCTCTCTATGCATGACCTTATTGAGATCATGAGCTTGTAATCTATAGATTTACCTTGCTACTCAAGTGCTTTAATAGATCTCTGCTCTCCCCATGTGTGTGAAAGTGACAGTGTGCACACTATGGTGGCACTTAGGCTAGAGATTACAAATACTTGTTATGAGTTATATTTGGAGTTGGATGTCTCTATGAAATTGTGGTGTTTGTTGGACTCATCTAGTACTCAAGGTGACAGTGTGGGGTTTTCTAGATGGGAAAGGCTTACTTTGAGGTGTGTTGTTATAGCCCTACCAACGATTAGAGTATCCAACCGGAGAGTAGTTCAGCGTAGTATCATAAAGAAGAATATATTTATATGAGAGTGTTCACTAGTGAAAGTATGATCCCTAGGCCTTGTTTCTAAGCACTGAAACACTGTTTTCTATTAGATCTATTACATGTTTTCTTGCTTCCATCTTTATTTCAGTTTTACTTTAGTCTTTTTCACGCCATCAAGCTATCTTCTATCACCGTTACCACTTATAATTATCTATACCACTTGTATTTCACTATATCTTCGCCGAACTAGTGCACCTATACACCTGAGAAGTGTATTAGGTGTGTTGGGGACACAAGAGACTTCTTGTATCTTGATTGCAGGGTTGCTTGAGAGGGGATACCTTTGACCACTTCCTCCCTGAGTTCGATAAACCTTGGGTGATCCACTTAAGGGAAAACTTGCTGCTGTTCTACTAACCTCTGCACTTGGAGGCCCAGCAACTGTCTGCAAGAATAGAAGTGTGTAGACATCAGACACCCGCTAGCCACTTAGGCAATACAAGTTGCATGTTGAGTGTGGAACTGGTCTCGTGTAAGGTTGTCCGGGCCGCTTCTTCCCACTATGCCACAAGATTAACTAGTCCATGTGAGAGGGTAACAACATGATCATAAATTCCCACAACTTGATTGTGTTAAACTCGTGCAAAACATCTACACATAGATCTAGGCCCTGATATCAGTGATGGGTTTGTTGCATGGAAAAAAATCCTATGAAAGAGCAGAAGAAACCCAACAAGATTTGATCTATGAGATGCTAGTAACGAGAGATAGATCTAATCTACTTACCCTCAAAGTGTTTAACAATCGAGGGATCATGGATGATGTAGGTGTACACGTGCGTAGAAGGCAAGAATAAGGAGATATAAGAAGATTAGATAAGAAATTAGTTTTAGGCTTTTCCTTTTGTCCTTTTGTATTTATTTATTTATTCAGGGTTTGTAAGGACTCTATAATGTGTTAAATATTAATGAAATAAAGATTTATTTTCTGTTATTCCAATTTTTTCTTTAGTATTTAATTGTATAATAATTTGTGAGAGTGTATTATGGAAACAAATCCCCCATATTCTTTTATTGTATTAAATTGTGATATTATTGTAAAATCTTGTAATATTTTTCAATGTTCCTATTTCATTCAAATTATAATATATGTTTATCATTAATAATAATCTATAATTAATTCTTTGGAATTTCAAATTCCTAGACATTGAAATTTGAAATTCAAATCTCAAATTCAATCCTTAATTCAAAATTCAAATACCAGTTTAAATTCATTCTCCCAAAATAGTTAAAATACCTAGATATCATGTCAAAATCTATCACATTCACTAAGATGATCTAATTCTAATCCATCGAAGTGAGAGAAACCTTGATCCCTCTAGGGTTTTAGTTTTGCGCCAAAATTCCCTGGATTTTCTTATGCATGAATGCAAATGCACGCACTCTGATCTACAGCCCTAAATGGTGGAGCATTACAAAACTAGTAGAATAAGCTCACTATGGACTTTATGTTGTTTATTTATCCACACATTTATTAAGTTTCTAACACATACAATTATAGCATGGAGAATAAACACTTACCATGAACATTGAATATAATAATAACAACTTTATTATTGCCTCTTCCACGACCTACCACGGCAGTGCACAGTGGCGCTCGACGGAGACTACTCTATAGACCATGCTTGGATGAACTAGAGAGTGTGTTTAACATCTGGGAGCTACGTGAGTAGAACATGCTACTTCCGCAACCCTATCGACAAAAGAGACGGTGCCTACATATACCTACTATGGTGACGTTGTCTGGCGAAACTCCACAACTACCTTATAATCTATCTACGAGAAACTAAGGGTACTAGAGGATGCACAAGCTTATGGTCAGGTTCATAGCCTAGCTATTGGAGTCCAATTAGTGTCATAGATGATGATTGCGTCGCGGACACAGTGACGCTTGTCGAGGAAGAAGCTTTCATTCAGGTGCCTCTCTTTCTCCCTCCTTCGATTCCCATCGCCGAAATGGTTCCATCAACCCATCGATGCCTCACTGCCGCTCACGGTGGCTAGTCGATGTCCTCCATTGTCTAGGGTTCCGCTAGGGAGCAGAGGAGAGCGAGAGATCCTGAGCTTGGGGAAGAATGAGCCAAAGCTCAGAGGAATGAGAAAAAGCAAACGGGGCGGGACAATTTATGGTGTGCATAGGTCGGTCGGTCATGTTGGAACCACGCGATTAAGGTAGTTCAGCGACAACGACGCACCGGGAGTGGAGAATATGACACTGGTCATTTCGTATTATTGTGAAAAAATGGTGACAGTGTCCTTATGTGTGGCTACGAGATTTAGTTGGGTTGGGTTTTTAGGTGGGATGCCTAGTTGGGCCGAGGTGAGGTTGCGGTCCAGGGGATGGTTCCTTTTTTTCTACATTCTTATTCTTTTACTATTTTCTATTTTGTAGTTTGAATTTCCTATTTAAATTTCTGTTTTGATTTTTTCTCAAGTTTGAGATGATTTTGGTTATTTGAAATGTGTGGATTATTATGAATGCCACCAAGGTGTATTTTGATACCTCCCCAAAAAAATTGGTGAATGGTTTTAAGTTATTACTTTCTTACATAGAAATATGCGATATTTATATATGACTTTACCGTTTCAAAATAATTTCTCTAGTTTAATTTTTTTTTGAATAATTCATATCCTTTAATTATTATGAGTAGCGTAGGGATGTACTTGGAAATATCTCCTCATTATTTTTCAAAACAGTTTTGATATAATATTGTCCCGCATAACAATATGTGGTATTCCAAATATCACACTTCAAAATAGGATTGTCCATAAGAAATATTGTGGAATTTCAAAATATTCCCTTGGTCATGGTTGGATATTAATATGCTTTAAAAGGTCTTATACCACCTTTAAAATAAAGTGACAAGGATGACTTCCTAGTAGGAAAGATTTTTGGGGGGAGAAATATATTTGAAACCTTCAAATGGATTCTCTATTAAAATGATTATTTTAACACTTCAATGATTCCATGGTCTCATTGTATTTTATTTCCTTTATGTCGTTAACACATAAAAGGTTCCTACTCTCTTCTCTTGTCATAAAAGTGTGGAATATCCATTAGGATTTCCTATTTGAGAGAAATCTCAATTGGTTGTCCTTGTGTTAGAAAGTACTTTATATTATCTTCAATAACTCAAGTTGAGTTAGGATAATCGTAAAGAATTTGCTAGAGGCTCTCACTAGATTTTGTATTGGTGGACAATGATCTTGGTGAATGGATGTTCTTATCATGAAGATCATATAACCATCTTTGTGTGTTTTACCTAAGACAATTGTTTTTTTCACTAGTAATATTCATCAGCGGGACAAGGTTTAGGGTTTACTCTAACTCTAATGCATGTGATCATTTTATTGTTAGCATAACACTAGGGTGTAGTGTTAGAAGAATGGCTTGGATTCACAAGTGTGTGAGGTCTAGATCATTTCTACACTTGTATTTCTAGGGTTACAAGTATAGATGAGAGATGGTCGTATAACCATGGTTTATTCTTAGGATAATCTTAGTAGAGTTAAGTCACTTACTATGCATGCAAGCATAGGGTTTACTTTCTCTTATGAATTATCTCAATATTGGAGTCCTAGGGTTTAGGAATTAACAAGGTATTGTCTCTCAACCATAGGATCAAATCTATGATTATTTTGATAGAGAAGAGTCACAACTATGCATGGAAACATAGAGTTAACTTGCTCTATGAATTTCTATGGCATGTTAAGTATATGCCCTAGATTTATATATAGAATGAGTCATCCACTTAATTCCCCTTAACATTAAGTAGGAATTATACTCATAGAAGAATTGGATACAAGAGATGACTTTAGGATTGGAACACTAAGGATTAGTTAATGGTTAGCCCAATGACTTAAATAAGATGCTCTGATGAATAGCTTGTCTAGATTTGACTTCTCGCTAGCTCAATACTAATGAGTTTTCAACAAGATCCACTTCAACTAAAGTGTAGTTGAAGTTAGGTTTTCTCAACTAAGTTGGTACTAACTTGTCGTATAGAAGTTCAAGTTTATCTTACTTAGGATCAACTAGGATCCCTAGTTAACCTAGGATACTGTCAAAGTCAAACATCATCAACTCCTAAAGTGAATCTTATGATGATAATATAGTCTTCACAATTGTTCAACTTGATAGGGCTTTGGAATGGATACAGATGTATCCACGATACTCACAAAGAGTCTATTCATAGGATGGTATTTTAGGACTTAATATTAAGTACATATCTCATCCTTGATTATCAAGATTACAAAGTTTGAATATAGAAGAATAGATAAGTCAAGATTTAGATAGATCAAGGTTTGGTGTATAGACTTGGATGATTTCCTTGTTACCTGATTCCTGTCAATCACAAGCGTTGGTGGAATGAATAAGGTTTAAGATAAGATAGGATAAGATAAGGTAAGTTTAAAATATATTTGAGCTTGTTTTGATAGCGTGATCATGTGCCAAGAACTATTTAGCACATGTGTTAAATGAGGTTTAGAGAAGATAAGTTAATCATCAAGTTTTATTTGTTTATTTAAACGTCTTGTGTGTTGATTCACTTTTATTTACGAATCTCGTATCTACCTTTTCTAACATAGAAGTTCACCAAAAGATTATTTCAAAGTTTTGTGACTCACTATGATTAACTAGTCCTAAATCACCAATTTAAGTAGAAGTTCAATCACTTTCACAAGTTCTATCAAAAGGTTTTTAGTTCTCCCGAATTTTATGTGCATATATGCAATGCACACAATTATGTTCTACCATTTTTTGCATGCACACAATTATGTTCTACCATTTTTGAGTCTCTCAAATTTACGAGAGATGTTACAGACATGCGCCCAAAAAGACAGCGCCCCTCAAAATATCAGATGTTACAGGCATGCGCCCAAAGGACAGCGCCCCTCAAAATATCATATGTTACAGACATGCGCCATATGCCCAAAGGACAGCGCCCCTCGGAATAATCACCACAACACAGATTTGACTTCTCGGCATGCCAATGTGGTGACCCCTTGACGATATAAAAGAGGGTCAATGCTACCTAGAGGGGGTTGGAGATATATGAAGTTGAGATAGGCCGATATAGGGAAGGAGCCTAGGAAGGTACTCACTCGCTGAGCTAGACTAGGACTTCTGGAGACAAGCTAGATAGTCATGGTTGCAGGACGTAGGGCTTGACGCCCTACCTCGCGTAGCCTGAAGCTGGGTTGCTCCCTCAGGAGAAGGGTGTTCTCTCTAATTGGTGGAAACATGTTGCGCCCGTGCCAAACAAGAAAGTGGACCAGGGCGCAACACACGGTGCTCACATTAGTACTGTATGGGGTTGCAGACTCTACAAGCTAATTGGAAGGAAGTGACTTAATTGCTCACATGTGGCAGGCTCACATCAGGGCAATTTTGTTACAGTATGACCCAACCTATGGTTATGCAGAGAAAGTTGAACGAGGTACTGGCGTGCTTGTCTTTGTGGACTCTGCATTTCGCCACGAGAAGCAAACACAGCGATAACAAAATCACAAAATCGGCATTGTGCATTACACGCATTTATTGCATATGAAGATCCAACACAGTCGAACAACGAAGAGCAAAGTAAAGCCTATTCAGACATACTATCACGCGGCCACTTTTTCATACTCTTCACCAGCATATTTCCAGTTCACCACCTTCCAGATGTTGTTCAAGTAGTCTGGCCTGACATTCTTGTACTGCAACGAGAAACAATAAATACTGCTTAGCCCTTGGGCAATTGTAACTCGATTTCCATTCGCAGCACAAATAAGTTGGGTCTCCCTCAAAAATCGACAACTGAAAGCAAGTTAAAATTTGTAGACCAAGCAGTACCGTCAAGTTTCATGATCGTTTGATAATTTAGTTTAATTCAACACAAGTCTTTCTTAGAAAATATATTGAGCAGATTTTAATATACATACGAATCTAGACAAAGTTGAGGCCATTAATATGGATCGGAGGAAGTACAAGAACTATTGCATTACCTAACTGACTTTTTTCTCTTCTTATTTCATCTACTCCCTGTCTCGAATTACTTGTCCCAGATTTGTCTATATACGCATGTATCTAGACACGTTTTAGTGTATAGATACATGTGAATCTAGACAAATCTGAGACATCAAATTCAGGACAAAGGGAGTATTATTTCTGTATACCTTCTTTATATTTAGTTTTATCTACTTGTTGATAGTATCTATTGACTCAAATTTGATCGCTTCGATTTGCGTGTTGCTCAGATAATTTCACTACCTTCACAAGCAAGATCGTGAGAGCTTGTACAGAGGCTCTTAAAGCCACTCGATTAACTATTACACCAGGTACATATCCTTTCACCTCATTGCTAATAAAATGATGGTAGGTCATGCATTCCTATGTCTTTTTTGGGACATGTTCATTCGAACTGTTGACATGCTAGCAATAGATAATTTTTCTTTGACTCCTACACCATTTTTGTGTACAACTCTACATACATAAAAGCCAAAAAGAGAGGCCAGGGAGATAACGCTGTTTATCCGTGCATGTTACCACCAGTCTCCTATTCAACTGCATTTTTTGCAAGCATATGCAAAGTTAAAACTTTGTGTCTGTGAATGCTACCACCAGTCTCATATCCAACTGTTTTTTCAGAAGCATTCTGGAAGTATAACCAATGGAACATACTGATATCCACTCCTATTCTACCCATGTTATGGAAAGCAAAGGCACTTCTAGAAATGCAAGAATCAAACGTGATCTTCAAATATTTATATCTTAACGGCCTACTGCAATCTCTAGTTCTCTACAGTGTTGATGAGCCACCATGTTCAAAATAGCTAGCCAGTTTGGCAGTAGCTTTATGGCATAAACACTGATGTAGAAAGATATTGTTTTCACTAGGAAGAGTAAAGCAAATCACAAGTAACAAAGGACAGCTCACTTGAACAAAGTTAGCAACATCAGCAAATGGACAGCTAACTCGAGCAAATAAATAGCCTCCAATTCCAACATAAAAATTACCTGCAGGTAGTACGCGTGCTCCCAGACATCAATCCCCAACAAAGGAATCAGGTTTGCTCCTTTAGTCACCAAAGGGTCCTGCATGGTCCAAGAAGTCAGTTCCATGCACATGAAAACTACATGATCAACTATCAAAAGGAAAAACGAAAAGAAAACACAAACTCACACGTACATGACACACATGCATGCGTAGGCAACCTTACTTACATATGCAAAAATTCCACATGTGAATAAAAACTTAATCTTCTTAAAACTAGGGGCATGTTCGGTTGCTCGCGGAGGCCTTTCTCGGTTGATTCAGATTATACTGTTACGGAAAGCAAGGGCCCTTCAGCGTGTTTGGCTGCTTGCGGAGGCTTGTACAACTTAATTTGGCTGTCGAAACAAAATTTTAGACATGGTTCTGCTGCTACTCGAAGCTGGTAGTTAGGTTAGTAACATCGTCGGCGTCAGCCAACTCGCTGGCCTCTGACGCAGCATCGTCGTCATCGTCATGTTCTTGCTCCTCCCGGTAGTTAGGTTAGTAACGTAGATTAGAGGTGAGAAACCATCCGCAAGTATGCCAACCAAAATAGCCGAACTTTTCATCTCAGGGCTACATACATGCAACCAAACGCCGAGGTTGTGTTTATCCTCCTATGCCGAAAAAAGCATTGCTGGCAACCAAAGGATGTGCAGAATATGGCCCAAGCCTCGTTGTACCTCGTGCAGTCTCTACCGAGCCAAAACTGAAAAAGGGGAAAAACTCATGAGAGCAACCAAACAGGCCCTAGGATGCCACAAAAACTGCACTTCTTCACTCAGGTTTTGCAATATCACATAGCTCAGCAAACTATAACTATACTGAGCTTAACATTCCCACTTTCGGTAGGGTCGACACCTTAAGAGTGTTACAATAGTATGGTCCTTTCCTTGTAGTGATCTCTGGATTTCATGATTTCTTAATTTATATGAAAACTAAGATGGCTAAATATGCCCTGTATCTTTTAACAGGGGGAGTAACTGACTATTCATCAGGGGGAGACTGTGTATTCCGAAGAGTAGAGGTGGAATGGGCTTTCAGGATTTACACACTTTTAATATGGCTATGTTGGCGAAGCAATGTTGGAGACTAATGGACTATCCAAATTCTCTATGTACTAGAGTTTTGAGAGCAAAGTATTATCCGGAAGGAAATTTATTAAAAGCAAAGTTAAAGAATGGTAGCTCTTTTACTTGGCAAAGCATCATGGCGGGTCTCGAAAATTTCAAGCATGGGTGTATCTGGCGAGTTGGTGACGGTTCACAAATTAATATATGTTTGGATGCCTGGATTCCCACAAGTCCATCGAGGAGGAGGATAACACCAAGACGTAATATCCTAATGACTAGGGTAAGTCAGTTGATAAACCCTGTCACAGGAACTTGGGATGAGTTAATCGTAGCATGTTCTGGTCGGTTTATGCCAACCGAATCATGGAAATTCCAATAGCACTGCCAGGGATGGATGACTTTGTCGCATGGAGCCATACAAAGAATGGTATATTCGGCGTCAGATCAGCATATCACGCAGAATGGGATTATCAATTTGGTAGAAAGGTCTTAGATAGGGTTAAGCTCGAAGCCCGCATGTGGGTGTGCGCGGGCGCGAAGCGGTTGGGTGAATTCACGCCGCGAGAGTAGTTGTTTTGTAACCTTGGATCTCTTGTTCCATGTAAAACTTCTCCTTAATTAATCGATGGGGCAAAGCTTTTGCCCCCTTCTCGAAAAAAAAATTTGGTAGAAAGGAGAGAAGAGCTTTGCGAGTTGAAAGATCTGAAATCAGTCCAGTTTGGAAGAAACTGTGGAACCTAAATATACCGGCGAAAATCAAAATATTTGGATGGAGGGCTCTTAATGGTCTTATTCCTTGTCTTGGTATTCTGGCAAACAGGCATATATCAACGACAAGTGGCTGCCCAATATGTTTGAATGGCTGTGAAGATGTTATGCACACCCTGTTTACGTGTTTGAGAGCAAAACAGGTGTGGGAGAAGCTTGGAGATCAGGATGAAAGCAATGATGCCACGGCATTGGATCGATCGGGAGCGGTCATGCTGGAGCGTATCATATGTACATGAGGATGGAGCTGACGGCATTGAAAGGGGTTCCCATATCATAATGGTGGTCTTCCACCTCGCTCTACTCTTTTCTCCACCTATCTTCTCTCAGCTCCACTCCCCACTGTGGTCCTGTGCCACCAAGCTGCTGCAATCAGGTTGAGGCGCTTCCACAAACTAACCTATTCGGTGTTAGTGATTTGTTTGTCATGTTTGTTTCGAATTCACCAAAACAGGTCTCGAATTCGAGCGAATTTGAACCCTGATCTAGATAGACCAATCGGAATCGGGGTTTGAAAACCAACACAATGGATGGTGCTCTATATCATGGTTGTCCTTAGGCTATTACTGAGCAATATTACCTGTCTGAAAATTCCCTCGTCTCTAAATATTAGTCGCTTATAAATGGATGGTATAATGACTCTTTGAACAAACATTGGCAGCATAACAAAAAGAACATAGCAATGATTGATTGAACTGTAAATTAGTGAAGACTGCATATTTGGTGGCCTTTAGAAAAATTATGGTCTCCTAATATGATAGATAACATTCACCTGGTTAGCAGTAGTTTCAACTGAAAGCTTTTTTGCCTCTTTATCCAACGCCAGCCACTGGACAACAAACAGGTGAGTATTCAACAAAGCTCACACGAGCCAGATAAAAACAGCACATAATGTACATACCACCCATCCAGATCCTTGTAAAGCAGCACCCTCTGCATTCATCTTCTTTACAAGTTTGTCAAAAGAACCAAAGTCCTCACCAATGGCCCAGCCAAGTTTGCCATGAGGTGGCTCACCCCCACCCTCCTGTAAAACAAAAACATTCACGCAATCAACACAAATTTCATTTGGCTTAACTTTCCACCCATGCCGAAGGAAAAGAGGTGGAGGGAGCGGGGAAGAGGGGACAGTGATAAGGTTCCTACATTAGTAGGCTTGAGGTTCTTCCAGAAGATTGAATGGTTCACATGACCTGCAACACAGTACTTCAGCTAAATTATAAAATACCGAAGTTGGTTCACCAAATTATAATAGCAATCCAAAGAAACTGAATTTATTCCACGAAATCATTTCAATTAAGAAGTTCACCATTTATATACCTACAAACGTTTGCTTTCTACAGCATTTCTTAGTAATCTTAACAAAGTCCATGGTGAAGACATCTTAAAGAAAAGCAAACCAAGGCAAATGCATGCTAATACAAAGGCCATTATTATTTCCATGCATCAAAGTATTTATGTAGACAAATAATCCAGAGAATCAACCCCCAGGCTTGTCTTCAAGACCTACCGGCATCTCTTTTTACACTATGGACATCCAAAATAACAATACCTAGACAACTCAAGGATTCATATTTTTGTAGTGTTGTACTAAACATTTCCGGAATCAAGCTTGAGAGCTGAGACAACAACAGATTAGCTCCACTGAGTATGCACAAGATGGAAAACTGAGCGAGATAATGGACAGAATATTTCCACTTGGTACAAGGAGTTTAACTATAGAACTACAAAATCTGCAAGATATCTGACTGAGAAAACATCTAACCACCTGTCCTAAATTTCAGCAGTGAATCCCAACCAACCAATATAGGAAATCCACAATAATAAACCTTCAAAAGTTGCAACCTGCAACTGAGTGAGAATGCTTATTACAGATGAAACACACACACAAAAACAGAAACAGAGATCAATCCGCGATAACCAAACTACATTACTATATTGAATTATTGATAATTACACAGCAAATGGTATCGAGATACCATAAAAATTGGCACGAAATCCTAAAGAGTACAACCATGAAAAACCCAACTAAACCATATAGATAAAGCCCAGGACAATTACAAAATCTAGTTGTGGCTGAAAGGTGTGCCAGAAAATTTGCACTCACACTCAACACATCTCCACGGAGAACACTTCAGATAAACGCGAAACAGCACCATATACAGCCCAATTAGTGAAATGTTTCAACAGATCTCCAAATCAGCGCTTATCAGATCAGTACGACACAATTAAACCAAGAATCGCAGTCCTCAAGAAAACCCCGGCTCCTTATAATCCCTAGAAATGGTAGGATCCTAACAGTCCCAACGAAACCCAAATAATCCACCTGGGAGCGCAATACACACCTCGCACGCATAGATCCGTGGCAAACAACCCAATAATCGCACATCTAATGTCTAGAATAATCCCGCAAGAGGAATCATCAACCTACCAACAATCAAAGTACCCCAAACTAGAGGAAAGCGATGCAAGGGTCTTACCGCCGCCGTTGAACTTGATGGCGCCCTGGAGTTGGACGACGGCGGAAGCGTCGCCCTTAGAGACAGCGGCGTCAAGCTGCTCAAGCGCCTTGTTGTAGTTAGCAACGTAGGTGGCGTGGTGCTTCTGGTGGTGCAGGCGCATGATCTCGCCGGAGATGGCCGGCTCCAGCGCGCCGTAGTCGTACGGGAGGTCGGGGAGCGTGAGCGTCGCCAACCCCCTCGTCGCCAGCGGCCGGGCGCCGCCGAGCGCCACCGCTAGGGTTTTTTTCGAGACCAATGTGCGGAGCGCCATCTTCTGGTTTCTTGGTATAGAGAACTTCTGAGGAAGAGGTGAGATGCCGCGGATGATGTACGGAGAGGTGGTCAGCGGGTGTAATGTGCCATCTGCAGCTTCCTAGCTTTTCTCGTAGCTTCCAGACGCTAAAACGGCCACGAGATCTAAGCGCATCTCCATCGGCCGATCCCAACCTGTCCGAACGAACCACGTCCGCGTCTACGTGCGGAACATGCGCGGTCTCTCAACGGTCTGACTGATTCGGACCGACGCGTCCGGCTCGATCCATTCGTACACCTAATTTGACAACGGTTGTGTTAGTCCGGACAGCGCGCACAGTCTTCCGTGTCCGAATATCATCTTTGGCAGTCCCTCCTGTCAGTGCCACACAGACCACTTCACTTCTTCCTCCAAAAACCCTTTCCCAAAATTTCTACTGACGGGAGCGGCGGAGAAGACGATGGATCCCGCCGCCATGGTCGATGTTGCGCCCTCCGGCGTTCCCGCCGCTAAGAAGCGCGGCCAGCCGAAGAAGCTTGCCAAGGACCTGACGGCGGAGGAGCGAAAAACTAAGATGGAGAAGTGCGTTGGGCGGCGGGTTGCGGCACGAGCTCGACTCACCACAACCAAGCTCGACAAGGAGCGCCGGGAGGAGAACGAGGGCTTCCTCGCCACGCAGAACAGGTCCAACCACAACGAGCTGGGAGTGGATGCCGCCAAGCACGCCGTGAACATAATAAAGCAGGAGGCGCTGACTGCCGCGGCCTTTGGTGGCGGCGGCGTCGCTATTCCCGACCTGCTTGCGGCCAGCCCAGGACGTCAGGCACGCACACACCTTCGCTTGGAGGCCACACTATGTTCGTCGCCTCGCTCTTCTGGTTCGTCCATCCCCGCACGGCGTCTTCGGAGGCGGGAGAGCCCGCCATCGACCTCAAGCGCACTCCAATGACCGCGAAGACAACCCTGAAGGCGTCAAAGAAGCAGCGGTCCATCTTCGTCGCGGACATGCCGGTGCTAGTCAACCTGTTTGGTGGAATGCCCGACGCATCACCAACCGTCGACGGCATGGTATGGTCACGACATTTCTTTGCCTTTGCCAACATACTGCTCCCGCCTCTTTATCATGGCCAAATTGGGTGTAGGATTTTGTGGCCAACGATGTCGAGGACGCCGTGCACGACATGATCAATGAGGGTGGCGACGGCTATGGCGAAGACGCGAAGACCCATCAAGATGCCTACAATATTTCGGACGAGTCATCGTTTGGAAATGATGACGCTTCCATGGGCGAGGGGGTCACGATCGCGTCATTGGCGGCTTCACTTGCGGCGTCGCTTGTCGACAGCAAGAAGTTGAGCCAACAAACCTCGAGCTACACCACCGACAAGGACAAGATCATATGCACGGCATGGATGGAGGTTTCGCAAGATCCAATATGCGGCACTGAGAAAAATGCTTTGCCTACTAGAAAAAGGTGGGCAGGTTCTTCCATGAGAATAGGAAATTCGGGAAGGACGCCTTCTATACTGATCGAAACGATCGCTCTCTCTCTCTCTCTCCAAGCGATGGGGCACCATCCATGCCGAGTGTAGCAAGTTCCAAGGCTCCTACGAGATGGTGACGAAAAGGAAAATAAGCGGCATGATGCCGGTTGACATGGTAAAACCTCTTCCTCTCCTTGTTGGTATCTTGCATATGCATTGAGCCATTGTTGGAATCCATATGTGTAGGTCATGAAAGAAATAGAGCACTTTAATAAGGTGAATGACAACAAGGCCTTCACGTTGTCCCATTGTTAGACGTTGATCAAGGACTGTAGAAAATAGGAGACTAGCTATGCCCTTTGGAAAGAACTTGACAACAAGAAGAAGGGCACGAGCAATGCTTCTACGGGTGGTGTCATCGACCTAGATGACGGCAATAACGAAGGCTTTGCCAACCCTGTAGGCGCCCGTGCCCGCCGGCCTGGAGGCCACAAGGCTATGAAGGCCGACATCGCTCGTCAGGCTGGTTCCTTGGCATTCCAAGAGACATTGAAGAAGATCCTAGAGAAGAAGGAACATGCCATCACCGAGAGAGAGGAGAGGTGGCGGAGAGAGAAAGAGGCCACCTCCAAGACCTTTGTCAGGATCCACACGAGGTCTATCGATGATAGGGCAAAGGTGTCTAATCTTTCGATGAGATGATGATAGTCGATTTGGATGGAGTTCGGGATTGACGATCCGACTACACGTGCGAGCACGAGCGCCGCTAATCTCCTAGAGGTTACAGATCTTACAAAAGTACGATCAGCCTGACCAACGAGGATCTTAATTCCTACCTGAAATCAAGAACAAGTAAGAACTAGTATTGCAATCAAGATATTGTGGATAAAGATGAAAGCTTTATTGAAATCGGTGGGATCCTAAATAGGTGCAAAGTACATAAGGTCTCTGTGACACTCAAGCCTTGACAAAGTTGTAATGATGGTTAACTTTTAGTCTAAACAAAATCTGAGTCTAAAGTGATGACTATGGGGATATTTAAGGAGGAAAAGGTGGGGTTTCGGCCAGCCATAGGTATGGTGGCTGAAGCCAACCCTAGAAGGCCTTTTCCCCTCAAATACAGACTCTAAAAAGTGGCTATTAAAAATCCTGTGAAAATAACATGGACCTAGCCCAAAATAAAGGTGACACTGTTGGAGATATGCCCAAGAGGCAATAATAAAGTGGTTATTATCATATCTTTATATTTATGATAAATGTTTACATACCATGCTATAATTGTATTAACAGGAAACATTAATACTTGTGTGATTTGTAAACATAAAAGAGTCCCTAGTAAAGCCTCTTGTTAAACTAGCTTGTTGGTTAATATATGATCATTGTTTCCTGATCATGAACATAGAGATGTTATTAACAACAGGATCATATCGTTAGGAGAATGATGTGATGGACATACTCCTATAGATAAGCGTAGCATAAAGATCAAGTCATTTCAATAGTTCAATTGCTATATGCTTTCTGATACATAGTAACCTGATTCCTTCGACCATGAGATCATGCATATCACCTTTACCGGATGGATGCTTTGATGTCATCAAACACCACACCGTAACAGGGTGGCTATAAAGGTGGCATTGAGTGTTTGGAAAGTATTGGTTGAGACACATGGATCAAGAGTGGGATTTGTCCATCCACATGACGGATAGATATACTCTGGGCCCTCTCGGTGAAATGTCATCCAATTAGCTTGCAAGCATGTGACTGGCTCACAAGGGATCACATATCACGGGAACGAGAAAAGAGTACTTATCAGTAACGAGGTTGAACTAGGTATGCAGAGATACCGACGATCATAACCTCGGATAAGTAACATATCGTGAGACAAAGGGAAATTGGTATCGTATGTAAGTGGTTCATTCGATCGCAAAGTAATCGTAGAAATATGTGGGAGCCATATGAATTTCCAGATTCCTCTATTGGTTATTGTTCGGAGAAGTGTCTCGATCATGTCCGCATAATTCACGAACCGTAGGGAGACACACTTAAGGATTCGACGTTGTTTGAGTAGTTATGGTATTATGAGAAAGAGACCGAATGTTGTTCGGAGTCTCGGATGGGATCCGGGATATCACGAGGAGATCCTGAATGGTCCGGAGAATAAGATTCATATAAGGAAAGTCCCGTTTCGGAGTTGGGGAATGGTTCCTGTGTTTTAATCGGGAATGTTCTAGAATGTTCGGAATGTCCCAAGACTCGAGGGGAAGGGTACATGAATGTGTCATTGTAAGTTGGAATGATTGCATCATGTACTAGGTGTTCTTGCTGTCCAAAATAAAGGGTTTATTTAAATCCTAAATTGAAAAGTCAAACGGCTAGTTTGAAAGTCAAACGGCAATTTTGGGAAGTGGGAAGAGAGGAGGATTGGTGGAGGCCAAATTGGAGGAGGGTTCCTCCCTTGGCCGGCGCCCCACCAAGCCGACTTGGGGAGGAACTCTCCTCCCCTTGGCCGCCCTCCCACCTATATAAGGAGGGCAGGCTCCTCCTAGCACACACAAGTTTCCACCTCTAATCTCCTGTTTAGAGCCGTTTTGGTTTAGAGCTTCTAATTGCTTTAGCCAAATGTTTAGAGCCTTCTAATTGGTTTAGAGCCTTCTAATTGGTGTGTCTAATTACTAGACCACTAATAGCCTCTCTCATAAGCTCCACCATACTCAAGACCGCTTAAGGCGAAGCCCTGCGGATTTCCTCTACTTCCTGCACCACGCCGCCAGTCTTGGAATCGCGAGGAGAGTGCTACAACCTCCACGTCGCTGGAACAAGGAGAGGAAGGTCTTCGAAAATCAACGTGTGACCGATCATGGGAGCGCTGCTAACGTGGCGCCGAAGGATCGCCTACGCGATCTTGAGATCGGAAAGAGTACGACTACATCACCCACGAGAATCTGCTCGTTAACCGCTTTGGAATCTTCGAGGGTGAGTTCCTCTATCGACTCGTTACAATCTAGTAGATAGATCTTGGCTTGTTTGTTTGTATGCGATAGAAAATTTTTGTTTTCCATGCTACGAAACCCTACAGTGTATCAGAGCCGTGTCTATATGTAGATCTGTTGCACGAGTAGAACACAATGGTCATTGTGGGCGTTGATGCTTTATTGTAGATTGCTTTTGTGTACTTTGCATCTTGCGGTATGTTGGGATGAAGCGACGGCTAACCTTACATGACATCGCTTCATGAGACTTGCTCCACGCTTGACATGCAACTTGTATTGCATAAGTGGCTCATGGGTGCTTGTTTCTCCTAGCATAGTTAAGATCCAATTTACAACGGGTAATCAACAATGCTAGTATCAATGTTGTGGTTCTTGTTCGTAAGTTAGAACGACACTTATTGAAAGCCCCAAACCACGTAAAATATGCAAAGAAAGTAGAGGCGTCTAACTTTGTTTTGCAGGGGTGTGTAGTGATGTGATATGGCCATGATTGTGATTATATTTGATGTATGCAATGTTCCTTATTGTAAGTTGGCAACCGGCAGGAGCCATATGGTTGTCTTTAATTTTGTTAAGACCTGCGTGTCTATTCAAGGTAGTTGTAATAGTTGAAGCTGGTGGACGACAACCATGAAGAAGCGTCATTGACCTTGATGCTATGCCGGTGATGATGGAGATCATGTTCGTGCTTGAAGATGGAGATCGAAAGCACAAAGAAGAAAGGCCATATCATATCACATATTATGAATTGCCTGTGATGTTAATCCTTTATGCATCTTGTATTGCTTAGTAGACGGTAGCATTATAAGATGATCCCTCATGCACATAAATTTCAAGTTCTAAAGTGTTCACCCTTAGTATGCACTTGCCAAAGCTTGTCGCTCAAGCACCACGTGATGATCGGGTGTCTTTGATTCCGGTGAATACAACGTAAGCCAGATTTGCTTATGCGCGGTAGCTAAGGTTTGATCTTGACGAGCCTAGCATGTACGGACATGGCCTCGTGAACACGGATTACCGAAAGGTAGAGCATGAGTCATATAGTAGATATGATGAACATGTTGATTGTTCGCCATTGAAACTATATCAACTCTCGTGATGATCGGTTTTGATGTGGTGGATTTGGTTCATGTGATCACTAAAACAATGTGAGGGATGTTGTTTTAAGTGGGAGTTCACCTAGATTAATTTAATTATTAATTAGAACTCAATTTATCATAAACTAAAATCAAAGTGAATTTGCATAGTTGTTGTAGTCCTTGGCATCCGTTTACCACCTTGCGCTTAGTTTTAATTGAGATGATAGAACTATAGAATTCTGGTTAGTTACTTTACGAACCGGTATCGTATTGTTTTGAAGTGTTAATCTAAAGTTTAAAAGTCCTATTGCAAACTTTCAAAGTTCCTTACTCCATAAAGTTTAATAATTAGTATTAAAACAAGAGTGACAATTCCAAGTGTTAGTGTTTGAGTATCATGTTTGTCTCCATGATTCTTGATATTCAAAGGATTGTCTTAATATCAAGGTTATCTAGGATCTGAAAGAGTTGTTTCAGAAACCATGATGTGTGGAAGATATTGTGATATCTGAAATGAAGTTTTGGTTACAACATGATAGAGTATAATATGGCAAAAGTCATGTTCTCATATTTGATGAGAATTTGCAAAAGGTTGGAGACACTAGTTTTCCTAATCTTAAAAAAGGTTTTGAGAGCAACATTATACTGCTGATTCACCGTTACAAGCTAAAAGTAGCTAGATCATGGATAAGTCCATGATGAGGGTGAATATTTGATGTAGGTAAAATGTTTACTACACCAAGAGATTACTAAAGAAAGGAATTTGAAAGAACACCAAATATTTGATAATGGTGATCTACTTCAAAGTGCAAGTTCAAAGACATTGGTATTTAACTATACACGCTTTGGACTATGTGTCATAAGTATGACTCCACTATTGATGTTGATAGATTCTTTCAAACAAGAAAAGGAAATACTGAAAGAGAATCTCATAAGTATATGGCAGAAAAGAAAAGACTAGAATTGTTCAGTTTAAGTATATAGATGATATATGTGTTATGGCTATATTCTTTGCTTATTAAACAATGTGGTTCTTAAGTATTTGATACTGAATTTGTTGGTGTGAATCGTCATACGAAACAACACAAATTCATGAACTACAATGACCTAAGTAACTAGCAAAAGAATAGGTGATGATGTTCATCGAGAACAAATAAAGGGTTATTTTGTTGCTCGTTAAACATCAACGCTTGCCTTCAAGATTTGTTTTATCAGGTATTATGAGAACAAAAGGGTTGTTCAAATAATTGCCGTAATCCATAAAAGATGGATGATTCACAAATCTCGTTGGAGAAATCACATCCATAAAACTAGTGCTAAAATTGTCGAAAGACAAATTGATTGAAAGATCACTTAGGAAGTGACATCGCCGTTTAAATTATATTGGAAAGAAAACATGAAGAAACTCCATGTGGATGGAATTTTGGAGTCTTTTGATTTTTGATCAAATGACGTTTGTGAAACTTTCCTAGAGATAATTAAAACTTCGTTCATAGGCCAAAATGGAACGAAAGACTAGCTTATTGGAACTTGTGCATATTGTTGTACGAACTCCATTATGTGTAGTCAAGAGCGATGGATTTCAACTTCATATGCTTTCTCCGAAAATTTGAGTGAATATATGAATATTTACTTAATAAGGATGAAGTATGAAATATTTGAAAAGTTCAAAAGACTTTCAAGATGAAGTGCAAAATCATTGTAACAAGAATATGAATAGTTTATGATAAGATCATAAAGGAAGATATTTGAATTACAAGTTTAGCATAATACCTAAGATTTATGGAATAGTTCCGGATTTGCATTTCAAACACCATAAGAGTATGGAGCATTCGAGATATGTAATTAAACCTTGTTTGACATGGTAAGATCAAAGGTATAATTCATAAACTGCCATTATATTTTAAAGATTAAAAGCTTTAGAGATTACCGTTTTCCAAAAAGAGCTCCATCATAATCCGCTGAAATGACACCATATAAAGTTATGGTTTGGGATAAAACCCAAGTAGTCCTTTCTTAAAACATTGGTATGCTATGCATAAGAAAGATGTGTGCAACCAAAGTCGGATAAACCTGTCTTTGTATAAATGTTAAGTATTCCTCCATAAACACCGGAGACAAAAGTGTTTGTCGCTTAGAACGTCAAGTTTCTTTGAGAAGGAATTTTTCGTGAAAAGTTAAGTGGGAGGACAATAGAACTTTGATAAGGTTAAAGGAACCTTAGCTATATGTGCAGAGTTGCACAAGAAAAGTGTTCCTGAGGCAAAGCAACAAAACTCATGGCTCACGTACCTCAAAGGTTGTGGTCACGGAGATCCAAGTTCCTATTGAAACAAGTAGGTCGGATGAACAATCAAATACCAAGATTTGAGGGTTGAATCATTATTTGAGAATAATGAACCTACTACATGCAAAGAAGCAATGATGGGCCTTGACTCCGTCTAATGGCTTGAAGCCATAAAATCCGTGATAGTTCCATACACGAGAAATCAAGTTTTGAACTTGAAGGACCCTCAAAAAGGTGTAAGACCTTGCAGTTGTGTTTGGATCTATAAAGAAGTAGACATGGATGTTTGACATCTATGAAATAGTCGACATGTTGGGAAAGAATTCACAACAGTGTTCAAAGTTGACTATGACAAGATCTGATCTTTCATAGCGATATTTAGTCTAGACGGATTAATGTAGCAACCACTACATATAATTTTGTAGTAGAATACACAAAACAAGTTCTTCTAATAGAATGGTTACCTAGGACGTGTGCATGACACGGTCCAAAGGGTTTTGTTAATTCACAGGATGCTAAAATCATATGCAAACTTCAATGGTTGAAGTAAGCATAGCGGAGTTGGAATCTTCACTATGATATAACTGTTAAAAGAGTTTAATTTCATCGGAGACAATGAAGATGCTTGCATTTGCAAGAAATTAAGTGGGAGCGCTAAGACATGTTTCTAATACATTATGTGGAAGACATATTGTTGATTGGAAATAATGTATCTTTCATTAACACATATTAAGAATTTCATCCCGATGAAAGACTTAGGCAAAACCCAAATATTTGGCATCAATAGACGCTAATATGGTTGTGCTGTATACATAGACGAGATATTGAATGAATTCAATATAGAAACTACAAGAAAGGTTCTTGTTGCACAGAAAGGATTGAAAGAGTTCAATGTTGATGATATATTCAAGTGTATTGGCACTTGGTAAGTGAAACAAAGATTCAAGTATAGATTGATACTTGATGTATGAAATCACAAAGAGTATTTATATCAATCATACTGTGATATGTACAAATCCAGATATGTCCTATGCTATAAATATTATGAGCATATACCAGAATGATTCATAAGATGATCATTGGACGATAGTAAGGATATTCTTATGATCTTTTGGAAGAACTAAGAGTATATTATTTGTAGAAGTGACGAATAGATGGTTAGTTCATTGTAAAAGTACTACATTGATACTAGTTTTGTCACAAAGTACAAATTAAGTTTATCTCAATCTAAATTAAGGGTGGCACAATATAATGGAAAGTGAGTTCCATAATGGATTTGGATGAGTTCCAAAGTTAAGACATTGTGATGATACTTCAACAAAAGGCTAAGTATATGACTGCTATTATAGCAGCAAAAGAGGGCATTTGTGTCAAGTAGTTTGTTATCAAACTAGGTGTAGTTCACGTGGGATAATACTATGAAGATATATTGTGCGACAATATTATCAACATGTTTTAACCCCAAAGAACTAAAGGTCACACCGAAAGACCAAATCATACAAAGCCATCTCATTAGAGAATGAGTGATGCGTGAGACGCAAAGACATGCAATTACACACGGACCGGAAGTGTCGATCCGAGATCAGTTGACCACTAGCAATCGTGTACATACAACACGGAAAGCCATAGGTGTTGAATACACAAAGGTTTGAAACTAGATTATTGACTCTAGTGCAAGTGGGAGACTGTTGGAGATATGCCCAAGAGGCAATAATAAAGTGGTTATTATCATATCTTCATATTTATGATAAATGTTTACATACCATGCTATAATTGTATTAACAGGAAACATTAATACTTGTGTGATTTGTAAACATAAAAGAGTCCCTAGTAAAGCCTCTTGTTAAACTAGCTTGTTGGTTAATATATGATCATTGTTTCGATCATGAACATAGAGATGTTATTAACAACAGGATCATATCGTTAGGAGAATGATGTGATGGACATACTCCTATAGATAAGCGTAGCATAAAGATCAAGTCATTTCAATAGTTCAATTGCTATATGCTTTCTGATACATAGTAACCTGATTCCTTCGACCATGAGATCATGCATATCACCTTACCGGATGGATGCTTTGATGTCATCAAACACCACACCGTAATGTGGTGGTTATAAAGGTGGCATTGAGTGTTTGGAAAGTATTGGTTGAGACACATGGATCAAGAGTGGGATTTGTCCATCCACATGACGGATAGATATACTCTGGGCCCTCTCGGTGAAATGTCATCCAATTAGCTTGCAAGCATGTGACTGGCTCACAAGGGATCACATATCACGGGAACGAGAAAAGAGTACTTATCAGTAACGAGGTTGAACTAGGTATGCAGAGATACCGACGATCATAACCTCGGATAAGTAACATATCGTGAGACAAAGGGAAATTGGTATCGTATGTAAGTGGTTCATTCGACGCAAAGTAATCGTAGAAATATGTGGGAGCCATATGAATTTCCAGATTCCTCTATTGGTTATTGTTCGGAGAAGTGTCTCGATCATGTCCGCATAATTCACGAACCGTAGGGAGACACACTTAAGGATTCGACGTTGTTTGAGTAGTTATGGTATTATGAGAAAGAGACCGAATGTTGTTCGGAGTCTCGGATGGGATCCGAGATATCACGAGGAGATCCGGAATGGTCCGGAGAATAAGATTCATATAAGGAAAGTCCCGTTTCGGAGTTGGGGAATGGTTCCTGTTTTCATCGGAATGTTCTAGAATGTTGGAATGTCCGCACTGAGGGGAAGGGTACATGAATGTGTCATTGTAAGTTGGAATGATTGCATCATGTACTAGGTGTTCTTGCTGTCCAAAATAAAGGGTTTATTTAAATCCTAAATTGAAAAGTCAAACGGCTAGTTTGAAAGTCAAACGGCAATTTTGGGAAGTGGGAAGAGGAGGATTGGTGGAGGCCAAATTGGAGGAGGGTTCCTCCCTTGGCCGGGCGCCCAAGCCGACTTGGGAGGACTCTCCTCCCTTGGCCGCCCTCCCACCTATATAAGGAGGGCAGGGCTCCCCTCCTAGGACACACAAGTTTCCACCTCTAATCTCCGGTTTAGAGCCGTGTTGGGTTTGAGCTTCTAATTGGTTTATCCAGCAGTTTAGAGCCGTGTAATTGGTTTAGAGCCGTCTAATTGGTGTGTGTAATTAATAGACCACTAAAATCCTCTCTCAAAATCTCCACCATACCGCACCGGCTTAGGCGAAGCCTGGATTTCCTCTACTTCCTACCACGCCAGGTCACGGAATCGCGAGGAGAGTGCTACAACCTCCACGTCTGGAACAAGGGAGAGGAAGGTCTTCGCCGAAAATCGAACGCAGTGACCGATCATGGAGCGCCTTTAACGTGACGCTGGAAGGATCGTCTACGCGATCTTGAGATCGGAAAGAGTACGACTACATCACCCACGAGAATCTGCTCTCGTTAACCGCTTTGGAATCTTCGAGGGTGAGTTCCTCTATCGACTCGTTGCTACAATCTAGTAGATAGATCTTGGCTTGTTTGTTTGTATGCGATAGAAATTTTTTGTTTTCCATGCTATGAACCCCTACAGACACAACACCATATTAAGCTATGGACGAATCTATAAAGTAATATTATTAAATATTTTATCCAAGTTTTCAATCATCATTATGGTGACTTCTAAGTTCTGAAATCTCCACTTGTGGCCTCCTCCTCAATCCTCACATGCTTGTTGTCATCTCCATGCATGACCATGCTCCAATGCTTGTCCCTCTTGTCCATGCTAGGTCCATCATTCCTAAGAGTAACAAACACATCTGATTTAGGCAACATCGTATTCTCATGTACATGAGGAATAGTTCCAAGAAACGAAAGTACCTGATAGTTAAGTTGCTTGACACGAGCTTGAGTGATAGGTCATTATATTTGTGTAGCTGTAGGTACAACGGTTGTATCAATAGATGGGATGTCCACGTCATGCTCCCCTTCCTGAATTGAAGTCATCCTCGGCGCAATCTCATCTTTCTCACGAAAGTAAGGCTTCAAATCTATAATGTTAAATATAGGACTAACCGTACTAAAATCTGCAGGTAGCTCAAGTTTATATGCATTATCATTTATTTTCTCTAACACCTTAAAAGGACCAGCAGCACGTGATATTAACTTGGACTTGCGCAAATCCGGAAAATGATCTTTGCGCAAATGCAACTAAACAAGATGACCAACATAAAACACAACATGCTTTCTCCCTCTATCCCCAACAAGTTTATACTTACCATTTATGTGTTCTATGTTGTCTTTAGTAGTCTCATATAATTTTAATATCATTTCAGCATGTTGTGTAGCATCCAAATTATTTTGCACCAAAGAAGGTAATGGCAATAAGTCAATAGGTGCACGAGGAACAAAACCATACACAATCTCAAATGGGCACATCTTTGTGATAGAATGAAGCGAACGATTATAAGCAAATTCAATATGAGGTAAACACTCTTTTCATAATTTTAAGTTCTTCTTTAAAACAACCCGCAACATAGTAGACAAAGTTCTATTGACTACTTCAGTTTGTCCATCAGTTTGAGGATGACATGTAGTACTAAACACCAATTTTGTCCCCAACTTAGCCCATAAACATCTCCAAAAGTAGCTAAAAAATTTAGTATCGCGATCAGAAAAAATAGTATTTAGCACACTATGTAAACAAACAATTTCACGAAAGAATAAATCAGCAGTATGCGCAGCAGCATTGGTCTTATGACAAGGAATAAAGTGTGCCATCTTAGAAAACTGATCCACAACAACAAAAATGCTATCCCTCCCCTTCTGTGTACGAGGAAATCCTAAAACAAAGTCCATAGAAATATCCTCCCAGGGGACACTAGGAACAGGAAGAGGCATATATAAACTGTTTGGATTAAGGAGAGACTTAGCTTTTTAACAAATAGTGCAGCGTGCCATGAATATCTCAACATATCTATGCATGTGTGGCCAAAAGAAGTGTGCAGTATTGACCCATTAGTCCTCCTCCATGCGCCTCCTGTAACAACAAAAGACGAACGGAACTAGCTGGAATGCATAGTTTGTTAGTGCAAAACACAAATTCATCATTGAAGAAGAATTTGTTCCATGTTCTACCATCTGTACAATTCTGCAACACATCTTTAAATTCAGCATCATGCACATATTATTCCTTAATAGTTTCCAATCCAAATATTTTGAAGTCAAGTTGAGATAACGAAGTATAACAGCGCGACAAAGCATCAGCAATAGCATTATCTTTACCCTTTTTGTGTTTGATAACATAAGGAAAAGATTCAATAAATTCAACCCACTTTGCATGGTGATGATTCAGCTTAACTTGACTACGAATATGCTTCGAAGATTCATGATCAGAATGTATAACAAATTCTTTAGGCCATAAATAATGTTGCCAAGTTTCTAATGTCTGAACCAGCGCATAATTCTTTTTCATAAGTAGAATAGTTCAGACTAGCCCCACTCAATTTCTCGCTAAAATATGCAACAAGTTTGCCCTCTTGTAATAACACACCTCCCAAACCAATTTGACTAGCATCACATTCAAGCTCAAAAGTCTTAGTAAAATTAGGAAGTTGGAGTAATGGAGCATGTGTTAACTTATCTTTCAATATCATAAAGGCTTGTTGTTGTGCATCACCCCAAACAAATAGCACATCCTTCTTTGTAAGCTCATTCAACGGCGTAGTAATTGATCCAAAATCTTTGACAAAACACCTATAAAAACCAGCGAGGCTAAGAAAACTTCTCACTTATGTGACTGTCTTGGACTGCGGCCAATTCTCAATTGCTTCAATCTTGGATGGATTCACTTCAATACCTTGTGATGTAACAACATAGCCAAGAAACGCAACTCGATTGGTGCAAAAGGTGCACTTATCAAGATTACCAAACAAACGTGCATCGCGTAAAGCATTGAAAACATCACGCAAATGTTCCAAATGATCCTCTAAAGATTTGCTATAAATCAGAATATCATCAAAGTAGACTACCACAAAACATCCAATGAAAGCACGTAAAACTTCGTCCATTAATCTCATGGATGTGTTGGGTGCTTAGTTAAACCAAACGGCATTACTAACCACTCATATAAACCAAACTTAGTTTTAAATGTTGTTTTCCATTCATCTCCCAATTTCATACAAATCTGGTGGTAACCACTATGCAAATTAACTTTAGAAAATATGGTAGAGCCACTCAATTCACCAAGCATATTATCTAAAAATGGAATAGGATGACGGTAACGAATAGTAATATTATTGATAGCTCTACAATTAGTACACATGCGTGAAGAACCATCTTTCTTAGGTACCAAAATAATAGGAACAACATAAGGTCTAAGGAACTCACGAATGTGATCTCTGTCAAGTAGTTCCTGAATTTGGCGTTGTATCTCCTTTGTCTCCTCAGGATTGGTTCTATATGGCGCACGGTTGGGCAACGTGGCACCACGAATTAAATCAATTTGTTGCTCAATTTCTCTAATATGAGGTTGTCCTGGTGGCATCTCAGATGAAAAAACATCCTCATATTCCTACAAAAGGTTAGCAACAGCAGGTGGCAAAGAAGGAGGCATATCCTCAAATGAAAACAAAACCTCTTTGAAGACAATTACATAATATTGAGTATTGTTCACATCTAGTTCAGCAATATCAATTTTATTTGCCAGCATATATGGACCCTTCAAACGAATTTCAGAAGCATGTTTAGAATCAGATTTAGTGGTCTTTGGTGGTACAAAATCTTCAGCAACAATCTGATTCTTACTTTTATGTTTTTGCTCAGTTTTAGCTCTATTAGCTCTAGCAGATAAAAAACAAGAGTTTAGGGTTTTCGGTGGGCTAACGCCTATATATATATGCAATAGAAGTACATCACATATACGTGTTTGGGCGGAGAACATCTACACCTTGTACACACGTACGACCGACCTATCTTAACACACCCCCTCAATCTAAACTGCTATTACATACAATATTTAGATTGGTGTTAAAATGGTCTAACATCTGTCGTGTGGCTGGTTTAGTGAACACATCAGCCAATTGATCATCTGAAGAAATAAACTTTACCTCTAGAGCACCAGCGGTAGCCCGTTCACGCACAAAATGGAAATATATCTCAATATGCTTAGTCCTAGCATGGAACACCGGGTTTGCTGTGAGGTAAGTAGCCCCTAAATTATCACACCATAATATGGGAACACGCTACTGAGAAACTCCAAGCTCCTGGAGTAAGGATTCTACCCACATAGCTTCAGCAACACCATTTTCTAGAGCCTTGTACTTAGCCTCGGTACTGGACCTTGAGACAGTAGGCTGCTTCTTAGAGCTCTAGGACACAAGGTTAGGTCCAACAAAGACTGCAAAACCTCCAGTAGAGCGTCGATCATCAACACATCCTGCCCAATCTGCAGTTGTAAATATACTGATGCCCACAGATAACGACTTGTGGAATCTCAAACCAGTGTTCAGAGTTCCCTTAACATATCGTAGAATACACTTAACTACTTCCCAGTGTACTTGTGTAGGCTGAGAGAGGAACTAACACACCTTATTGACAGCAAAAGAAATATCTGGACGTGTGAGAGTCAAATACCGAAGACCACCAACAATGCTAGGGTACCGGGAAGAATCTTCAGTACCCAGAAGTGTCCCAATATCACGAGCAAGACGCTCAGTTGGTGCGAGTGGAGTGGAAGTTGACTTGCAATTCTCCATACCAACTCGATGTAGAAGATCTAGCGTATACTTCCGCTGTGTCAACACCATGCCCTCGGAATTGCGAGACGCTTCCAGTCTAAGAAAATACTAAAACACACCAAGATCCTTAATGGGAAAAGTGTCGGAAAGAGTCTATACCAGACGATCAACAACAGCTGAACTGGAACCAGCAATCACTATGTCATCAACATAAACTAGCATATATATATGTGAACATCGCCCTGGGAGAAGATAAACAGGGATGTATCTGCCTTGGAAGAAACAAATCCCAACTGATGCAAAAGGTTACTCAGGCGAGCATGTGTCAACACCTGGATTTTTAATCCCAGATGCCTATTATGTCATACATCGCAATCCCAGGATTACCATTTTTGCGAGACATAACAGATTGGATATCACAGTATATCATCCATTACAAACCATAAATAAGGTCTTACACAAATAAGGATCTCATGATCCAGTCTTAATACAACAAGCAGCGGAATAAATAATAAGCGTAGCGGTGGAGTCCATCTTTAGGGGCACAGGCAATGCTGACGAAGGCAGATAGTCCTAGTTATCATAGCTATCCTGCTGTCCATCATCTTGGTAGTCTCCTTCATAGTCTGGCCATAGTAATATCTAGGGACAAAATCCATGAGTACTCTTTAAGTACTCGCAAACTACCACTAACCAGTAGTATAGTTCTAGTGTAAAGTACTAACTTTAAGTTTATTTGCAAAGTTAAGTTGAAACCTAAGCTGAGTTCAGAAACAAAGAAAGATAAAATAAAGTTCTAGAATCACCTAAGTTGGGAAGATAGTGTCATAGTCACAACCCTGTTGTGGTCAAGTCGAGATTCATCATTCATTTCATAAGTCATTTTGAAAACATCTGACAACGAAACAATATGGCCACTCCAACTGTCCATAACCACGGACGCGGCTATTCGAATAGTTTGATACTCTGCAGAGGTGGTACACTTTCACCACAAGATTAGATATATTTGTCAGGGATAACCCTGAATCATCATACTTTGTATGTAGATAATCAAACATAACCTTTCCTTTACACACCCTAGTATAAACACCTCTCCTATGAGCATGGCCTCCCAACCATGACCATCTGTCATCTTGGGCACTGCATAGGTGGACAACATTGAGAGGTAGCCTCAGCTCAAACCTCTCCCGCAAGGGAACTAATACTAATGCATATAAATTTCCGGCTAAGCGTTACCCAATTCAGGTATTGTGGTTGTACGGTAAAATTGGAATAGTATCGCATCTGAATCCAACCATCAGTTTTTTTGTAAAAGGGTTAAGGCTCATGCCTCAACATTTTCATCATCATAAACCATTTGTGTTTCTCAACACATGTCAAAACATCTCAATATAATGACTCATTATTCTAAGGTTTTCATAATTCATTTTCACCAAGTGTTCCCATCTAAAGTGAATCAAGTTTTAGTTTAGCTCTAAACTACTAAGTTAAGAGTGTTCACTAATGTGGGATGCTAAGATCAATCTCATGCCATAGAATGACATCTCAAGTTATCTAGATAGGTCAAGTTTGTACTTTTTATGCTACCTTCAAAACAAGTAAAGGACTTTGGTAAAGTAAAGAAAGTAAAAGCTTGAAAGTAAACTTGGAATAGGTACTAGTCAAAGTGGTATAACCAAAGCATGCCTAATGCATCTTGCTTAGGTTATCTAAATATTCTAGCTTGCTAATAATAGCTTGCAAGGGTGATCTTGCATTGTTAATGATGGCTTGCCTTGGTTAGTGCAGTGGTTGAAGTTTTCTTCCTCTTCTTCTTGATAGAACTCCTCCTCCTCGAAAGCTTGGTCGGTACTATCGTCTATAAATACATACGGAGTACACAATCACCAAACAAGACTTAACTAGTCTACTTAGAACTCTAAGGCACACATTGGATGATCTATTATCATCACAAGCATCACAAGGTTTTATTAACTAGCTTCATTCTTTTTATTTAAGAAAAGTAATTTCTACTCATTGAAAATAACTAAGATTTAATATTCACCACTTAAAATATGGGATCATGTGGACACATGTCATCACCACATATTATAACATGTGGGAATGTGATTTAAGGGTTGGATCACATTTTAATAAGTTTAAGTTTAGCATTTAATGATTTAAAGTGACTAGAAATGCTTATATAGCACTATTTTGCTACTAGTCCAAAGTCACTGCGTGCAAACCTTAATATTATTACATATTTAGATAGGTATGGTTAGATGTGATTTTTGAGAGTTGGAATCAACTCAAAAGCTATCATGGTTGATTTTATAAAAATGTTTGAAGGTGCAAAAGCTTCTGTCTTGTTATTTTTACTAGGAGAGATCTCTAACTCTAAATGAATTAAATCCAACGGGCTTGGGTAGATCTTTTCAGTAGCTTTCTAACAAAATTTGAATCACTCAAATTGGTTTACTAAATCTTCCTGAATTAATTTTTGAACTAAGGGATAGAAGTGAGTTCAAACTAAAATAGAAAAACCTATATTTGAATTCATGGGCTAGTGCGGGAAAGAAAACGGGCCGGCCCAGTGGCACTCCGTGGTGCGAATGACAACTAACAGGAGGGTCCCGCAGGTCAGCGGCACATCCAACGCGAAGCGGTACGGGGCAACGTGGACCGTGCGATTAAAAAGAAGATCTACGGATGAGGATCGTCGTCCCCGGCGAACAGGTCGCCAGCGAGAGCTAACCCTAGCGGCTCGGTGGGGGTGCAATGGGGGCATACTAGGGCTCCAGCTAGCGTAGCGATGGGGGCGATCGAACATGCTGTCGACAGCGGACTCAGGTGTGGTCGCGGCGGCTCCTGGGGTGGTCGTAATTAATGGCGCCTCTCCTCCTCTGTTGCGGCAAGCTCCGGCTAAATTCCGGCGAACAGCGACCCGCCTTGCTCCGGGGATGGGGTGGAAGGATCAGTGGAGAGAGGGGAGTGAGATGGTGTGAGTAGTTTGTGCTGGGGTGGCCTCCTTTTATAGGGTGACGAAGCGACCGAACGGGATGAGCTAGCGACTCCGGCGAGGGCTGCACAGCATGCTAGCGGCGTGGCTGGAGGTAGGGGACGGTGGCCTGCCTCCTGGCGGTGCTCTATGGCTTAAATGAGCGGCTAGGGGCGGTGGCGTTTGGTCGGGGGAAGCTGGTGCTCTGCGTGGCAGAGGCGGCGTTCGACGCAGCGCACGGGGGCTATGGGTCAAGCGGCGGCGAACGGGCATGTCCGAGCGGTTCCTTTGGTCGTGGCAATGCGGTGAGCGCGGGCTGCGGTCGAGGCGCGATGTGTGCATGCTTGTCGGGCGCGGCGCTCTGGCGCGTGCTCGGCATGGTGTAGACGTCCTGGGCGCGGTGCTCTGCGAGTGGTCCACGGCTCGGCTCTGCTCGGGGAGGGGACAGAGGGTGGTGGTGTGGTCTGGTCTAGCTCCTAGACATGGCGAGAGAGAGAGAGAGAGAGAGAGAGAGAGAGAGAGAGAGAGAGAGAGAGCGAGCTATCCATATCCATGCTCGACCGTGCAGCATGGTGCTGTGGCACGACACCGCTCGACAACCATGGGGTAGCTTCTTGATGGCTGGGTAGGGTCTAGGGGAGACAAGGGCATCTACTAGGGTTCAAATGGTTTGACAAAAATCGATCAAAAACAGTATAAGTTAGGACAGTTTGATTTTGTCTGCAAGGTGTTCGACAAAATGGCCTCAAGAGAAAAACATTTGAATTTTGGGTTGAATTTTGGTGGAGTGGTTGATCACATTCTTGAGCTTCTAGGTGTGCTTGGGTTTTGAAAATGGAAGTCATTTGAGTGGTTTTTGAACAAGTGTGATCTTGATACCTACACTAGATTCAATTTTCAAATGCCATTTAAAATTAGTGTTTGCAAGTTTTTGGTAGTTCACAAAGTGGGCCTTGGTACATCACTACATGTACTAGCAAGGGGTGCAAAGATCCACATTTGTTTTTGTTAAGAACTGAGTTCTAGGAATAGCCAAAGTAGGCATGGTAGTTAAAATGGCACAAATGACCATTTGGTTATTTTATTTATTTTGATTTGTTTTTCTTTGGGATTTGTTTGGGAAAGATCTAGATGATGTTTATTTCACCTAAGAATCATTTTACAATCAATGGATCACTTAATCATCGCAATTCAAAAGAACTCCTATTTAAATGCACACACGCATGAATGCTTTAATATTTTTAAATGGAAATGTTTTTGTTAACTCTAAATTTGATGATTTGGATCTTGATCATTTGGATTAGAGTTTTGGGATGTTACAAACCCTCCCCCCTTAAACAAAATCTCGTCCCGAGATTTACGAAAGAAAAACTAGGAACTAAAGAGATCTAGGAACTCTGTCGTAATGTAATCTTCTTGCTCCCACGTGGCTTCTTCTTCGGTATGGTTGCTCCATTGAATCTTGAGAAACTTGATACTCCTAGTCCTGGTGGTTCTATAGGCTTCCTCTAGGATACGGATGAGCACTTCACGATATGTCAGGTCATTGTTGATCTCAACGGCTCGATGATCGATGTTCTTGAAAACTTCAGTCTTCTCCGGCACTTCCAGGCATTTGCGAAGTAATGAGATATGGAACACATTGTGGATGGCTGGCATCTCTTCTGGCAGTTCCAGTTGATATGATACTTCTCCTCGACGATTCAGAATTTTGAAGGGCCCGATATATCTGGGGGCTAACTTTCCTTTCAGACTGAAGCGTTGCGTTCCCTTCAATGGCGAAATCTTGAGATATACAAAATCTCCAACATTGAAAGTCAGGTCTCTCCTTCTCTTGTCAGCATAACTCTTCTATCTGGATTGGGCAGTCTTGAGGTGCTCACGGACTTTGTGAACCTTCTCTTCGGCTTCTCAGAGAATGTCGGGTCCAAAGATCTGACTCTCTCCTACTTGCGACCAATTCAACAGGGTGTGACACTTTCTTCCGTATAGGAACTTAAATGGTGCCATTTGCAAACTAGCTTGATAACTGTTGTTATATGAGAATTCTACGAAAGGCAGGCAGTCTTCCCATTTTGATCCGTACTCCAAAACACAAGCTCTCAGCATATCCTCTAAGATTTGGTTGACTCTTTCAGTCTGTCCATCAGTTTGCGGGTGATAAGCGGTGCTGAAATTCAATTTGGTTCCTAATCCTTTCTGGACTTTCTGCCAAAATCTCGAGGTAAATTGGGTTCCTCGATCTGATACTATGGTCTTAGGGGTTCCATGCAGACTAACAATTCTAGCAATATATAGCTCATCTAGCTTCGTACTCTGGTAGGTTGTCTTGACAGGTATGAAGTGAGCTACCTTGGACAGTCTATCAACAATGACCCAGATTGAGTCATTTCCCCTACTAGAAGTAGGTAAACCGGTGATAAAGTCCATTCTGACGGAATCCCATTTCCATTCCAGAATCTGCAATGGTTGCAACAGTCATGCGGGTCTCTGATGCTCTACTTTGACTCTTTGGCAGATGTCACACTTGGCGATGTAGCTTCCGATTTCTCTCTTCATCTTGTTCCACCAAAATTGCTCTTTCAAATCCTGGTACATCTTCGTTCCTCCGGGGTGGATAGAATAAAGAGTATCATGAGCTTCCTTCATGATAACCTGCTTCAGTTCCGAATCTGCTGGAACACAGATACGTCCTTTGTACCACATAACTCCTTCTTCGTCTTCAGTGAATCCAGGTACCTTTCATGTACCAATACGACATTTGATTCCGTCGATACTTTCATTTCCCTTCTGGGCTTCCTTGATTTGGCTGATTAACGTGGGTTGAAGTTCAATGCTAGCTAAGAATCCTTTGCTAACAAGCTCAGTTCTAAACTGCTCCAACTCCTCATAAAAACTTGGTTGCTTCTCCTTGATCATGGTGTTTAGCCTGCAAGGCAATCTGCTAAGAGCATCCGCTACCACATTGGCTTTGCCGGGGTGATAGTGAATGTCAAGGTCATAATCCTTGATTAACTCTATCCATCTCCTTTGCCTCATATTCAGCTCCTTCTGAGTGAAAATATACTTCAAGCTTTTGTGATCTGAGTAAATCTCACAGCGATTACCCATCAGATAGTGACGCCATGTCTTCAATGCAAAAACTACGGCTGCTAACTCCAGATCATGGGTCGAATAGTTCTGCTCATGCTGCTTCAGTTGTCAAGACAGATAAGCGATGACTTTGCCTTCTTGCATCAATACACATCCGAGACCAATCTTGGATGCATCACAATATACATCAAACGGCTTCTTGATATATAGCATGATCAATAATGGGGCTGATATCAATCTCTTCTTCAGCTCTTGGAAACTGGCTTCACATTTGTCGGTCCATTCAAACTTCTTGTCCTTCTTCAGCAATTGGGTCATGGGTTTGGCGATGCTCGAGAATCCTTCTACGAACTTGCGGTAATATCTCGCCAATCCGAGAAATGCACGGACTTGGGTTTGAGTGGTTGGGGCTTCCCATTCTTCGACATCTTTGATCTTGGCGGGATCAATAGAGACTCCTCCGGCAGACACAATATGTCCTTGGAATCCTACTTCTTTCATCCAAAATCACACTTGTTGAACTTGGCATATAACCGATGCTCTCTCAGGGTTTCTAGGATAATTCTCAGATGTTGCTCATGCTCTTCTTCTGACTTGGAGCAGATAAGGATGTCGTCGATAAACACAACTACAAACTTATCTAGGAAATTCATAAAGATCTTATTCATAAGATTCATGAAATAAGCAGGGGCATTGGTTAATCCAAAAGACATGACTGTATACTCGTATAAACCATAACGAGTAGTAAAGGCGGTCTTCGGAATATCCGTTGCACGAATCTTAAGTTGGTGATAACCAGTCCTAAGATCAATCTTTGAGAATACCTAGGCTCCAGTCAACTTATCAAATAGATCCTCTATGTTTGGCAAGGGGTACTTGTTTTTGATGGTGACATCATTCAACTTTCTGTAATCGGTGCACAGACGGTTGCCTCCATCTTTCTTGTCGACGAATAACACTGGTGATCTCCATGGTGATGCGCTTGGTTGAATCAAGCATGTTGCTAACATAGCATCCAACTGCTTCTTCAATTCCACTAACTCTGAGGGGTTCATACTACAGGGTCTCTAGGCTATGGGTCTGGTTTTGGGGATTATTTCGATAATGAACTCAATATCCCTATCCGGGGCATACCTGGCAATTCATCTGGGAATACGTCGGGGTATTCACAGACTACTCTGACTTGGTCTATGGTGGGTAAGGCTAGACTCTTGTTGCACTTGAATTGACAAGGTAAGGTTTCAGATAGATGCTCTACTGTGACTCCAGAGCTACTGGTCATGGTAATGGCTTTCTTAGCACAGTCTATCAGTCCTTTATGCCTTGACATCCAGTCCATACCTAGTACTACTTCCAATCCTTTGGTTCCGAGTATGATTAGGTTGGCATAAAAATCTATCCCATGTATTCTAATAGGCACAGCTTTGCAAATTTTTCTAGCTTTTGTAGTTGAGCCGGGGATTTGAACTATCATGACATGCTTCAAGTTGGTTGGGTGAATCTTACTAGTGCATGCAAATTCTTCGGTGATAAATGAATGTGATGCTCCCAAATCAAACAATACTCTTGCTAAAACTGAGTTGACAGAAAAACATACCCAGCACTACGTCTGGCGCTTCTTGGGCTTCTTCGGCGTTCATGTGGAAGAGACGGCCGTTGTGGTTGTGAGGGTTTCCTAGGGCAAACCTTCTCCCTGGTTGAACACGACACTGCTGTTGAGCTAGGGCATTCACATTGGTAGTGGCGGCAATCTTCTTGGGGCATTCATTGGAATAATGGCCCTTCACTCCACACTTGAAACAAGTTATCTGGGACTTGTCTTTTGCTGCAACAGGCACAGCATTGCTGCTAGTTCTGGGTGCAGCGTTGTTGTTGTTGTTGCTATTGGGAGGGGCACAGTTGAAATTGTTGGTGTTGCCGGAGTTGTGGTTGTTTCCTCCAGACTTCACATTGCCTCCGCTACAGTTGGGGTAGCTTGGGCGAGACATTGGAGGTCGGTTGTTCCTTGGTGCATATCCTGGTGAGGGGTTGGGACGGTACTTCTAGTGACTATTGGATCCAGATTGCTGCATCATACGATGTTTGTGGTTGTCGTTTGCCTGATTAATCTCCCCTTCCATCTGAATGGCAGAGTCGACTAGCTCTTCGAGATCCTCGAAGCGGATGTTGATAAGGACAGTCTGCATCTCGTCATGCAGTCTGTTCAAGAATCTCTCCTTCTTCTTGGCCTCCGTGTTGATCTCATCAGGTGCATATCTGGCAAGTGACAGGAATCTGTCATGGTACTCCACCACAGTCATTCTGCCTTGCTTCAACTCTCTGAATTCATCCCTCATTCTGGTGACTAGGCCCTGCGGCACGTGAGTGCCGCTGAACTTGATTTTGAAGGCTTCCCATGTCATTACTTGACCATGGTTCATCAGGCGGATGCTGTTCCACTAGGCTCTTGCATCTCCTGCCAAGTAGTGGGTGGCAAAGAGAACTTTCTTGTTGTCATCAACTCTGGCTACTTCCAAATTGTTCTCCATCGTCTGCAACTAGTCATCTGCATCTAATGGGTTCTCTGAAGTGCAAAAGATTGGGGGATTGGTATTCTGGAAGTTCTTCAGCTTGGATCCTTGATGATCCTGATTTCCATGCCCTTGGTTGTTGAGAGCCATCTAGGCGATCTGTTGCAGTGTTGCTAGATTAGCTTGGCGCTCTGCCCTGCTTGCTTCTCTGTCTGCGATGAGATTCTGCAGGATCTGCAGCATTGGGTCTTGCGACGAGCTGCTCCCTCCTTGGTTTCCACGAGTCATCTGAAGATTGAGGTAGATAAAGGGGTAAGAGGGAAAGTTCTAAGGTTCATGGTTTTGATTTCAAAGCTAAATCTTTGAGTTTGACTCGGGTTTTGCAACTAACTCCATTTCATTCATTCAAACAAGCACACGATACAAACACACACACACCACAACAACAAAGGAAAACAGATGGTTTGAAGAACCATTCTGCAAGCTACGATACATTGGGACCGATACTCCTCATGCTATGACAGTGCTCTAGTGCATCTACTCATTGTCGATGAAGTCGGAGTCCTCATCGTCAGTGTAGAAGTCCACGGCATCCTCCTCCAGAAAGTCATCGTCATTACTGAGGTAAGAATCCATGTCTCCCTGGATGTCTTCTTCCTCCTTTGCTGCAAGCTGAGCTTCTTGCTCCTTGACGGTCTTCTCGAGGTCGGCTACCTTCTTGCGAAGACGGGCGATGGTGCGATCCTTCTTTTCGCGCTGGAAGCGAAGAGACTGACGGTCCTTGACTAGCAGTGAGAAAGTCTGGGCCTTCTGGGCAGCAATGCGTGATTGTGGTTGGCAAACTCCCTAGCATTGTCCAATTCCTTCTGGCGATCGTACAACAGAAAGTCAAGGTTCTCCACTTGACGCTTCAACTCCGGGTGACTTGGCATCTCCATCGGCAGTCCCATGAAGTCACGTCTTGCATAGTGAGCAAAACGGGTTCCTTGGATTTGGTTGACACTGAGGGCACATAGACGTGCGAGAGCTTCATGCATTGCCCTGGCTAATCCATCTAGCCAGTTGTTATCTCTTACGGAGAACTGGATTCTCTGGGACGTTGGTGCTTCTATGCTTCCTCGAAGATCAGTGGTGACTAGCCATTGTAAATCTCCTCCTGGGGTCCTGGAAGTTGAGCTCCAAGAAACTCCGGATGCGGGCGTCCCAATAACTCAGACAGTGAATCCAGATCCCTCTCGAAGATCAGCTGGCCTCCATTGCCCAACTAGTAGAACTTGCTGAACTGAGTCTCCATCTACAAGAATTTAGGATGAGGAAGTTAGTGAAGTGATCAAGTGTGTCAAATTTTAGGTAGTAATGTAAGAATTGGAGGAACATGAATTTTTTTGAGAAAGAATAAATTCCCAAGGGTAAGAGAGGAAATAGTTTTTCATAAATACTCACTTTGGTTTTGAAATGAAGTTTTTGTTCGGACGTCCATTCTAACTAGGGTCTCCTATGATCAGGATGGCTCTGATACCAACTTGTCAACACCCGAATTTTTAATCCCAGATGCATGTTATGTCATACATTGCAATCCCAGGATTACCATTTTTGCGAGACATAACAGATTGGATATCATAGTACATCATCCATTACAAACCATAAATAAGGTCTTACACAAATAAGGATCTCATGATCTAGTCTTAATACAACAAGCAGCGGAAAATATAATAAGCGTAGCGGTGGGGTCCATCTTGAGGCACAGCAATCTTGAAGGCAGATAGTCCTAGTTATCATAGCCGTCCTGCTATCCATCATCTTGGTAGTCTCCTTCATAGTCTAGCCATAGTAATAGCCAGGGACAAAAGCCATGAGTACTCTTTAAGTACTCGCAAACTACCACTAACCAGTAGTATAGTTCTAACGTAAAGTACTAACTTTAAGTTTATTTGCAAAGTTAAGTTTGAAACCTAAGCTGAGTTCAGAAACAAAGAAAGATAAAATAAAGTTCTAGAATCACCTAAGTTGGGAAGCTAGTGTCATAGTCACAACCCTGTTGTGGTCAAGTCAAGATTCATCATTCATTTCATAAGTCATTTTGAAAACATCTGACAACGAAACAATATGGCCACTCCAACTGTCCATAACCACGGACGCGGCTATTTCGAATAGTTTGACACTCTGCAGAGGTGGTACACTTTCACCACAAAATTAGATACATTTGTCAGGGATAACCCTGAATCATCATACTTTGTATGTAGATAATCAAACATAACCTTTCCTTTACACACCCTAGTATAAGCACCTCTCCTATGAGCATGGCCTCCCAACCATGACCATCTGTCATCTTGGACACTGCATAGGTGGACAACATTGAGAGGTAGCCTCATCTCAAACCTCTCCCGCAAGGGAACTAATACTAATGCATATAAATTTCCGGCTAAGCGTTACCCAATTCAGGTATTGTGGTTGTACGGTAAAATTGGAATGGTATCGCATCCGAATCCAACCATCAGTTTTTTTGTAAAAGGGTTAAGGCTCATGCCTCAACATTTTCATCATCATAAACCATTTGTGTTTCTCAACACATGTCAAAACATCTCAATATAATGACTCATTATTCTAAGGTTTTCATAATTCATTTTCACCAAGTGTTCCCATCTAAAGTGAATCAAGTTTTAGTTTAGCTCTAAACTACTAAGTTAAGAGTGTTCACTAATGTGGGATGCTAAGATCAATGTCATGCCATAGAATGACATCTCAAGTTATCTAGATAGGTCAAGTTTTATACTTTTTATGCTACCTTCAAAACAAGTAAAGGACTTTGGTAAAGTAAAGGAAGTAAACTTGGAATAGGTACTAGTCAAAGTGGTATAACCAAAGCATGCCTAATGCATCTTGCTTAGGTTATCTAAATATTCTAGCTTGCTAACAATAGCTTGCAAGGGTGATCTTGCATTGTTAATGATGGCTTGCCTTGGTTAGTGCAGTGGTTGAAGTTTTCTTCCTCTTCTTCTTGATAGAACTCCTCCTCCTCGAAAGCTTGGTCGATACTATCGTCTATAAATACATACGGAGTACACAATCACCAAACAAGACTTAACTAGTCTACTTAGCACTCTAAGGCACACATTGTATGATCTATTATCATCACAAGCATCACAAGGTTTTATTAACTAGCTTCATTCTTTTTATTTAAGAAAAGTAATTTCTACTCATTGAAATAACTAAGATTTAATATTCACCACTTAAAATATGGGATCATGTGGACACATGTCATCACCACATATTCTAACATGTGGGAATGTGATTTAAGGGTTGGATCACATTTTAATAAGTTTAAATTTAGAATTTAATGATTTAAAGTGACTAGAAATGCTTATATAGCACTATTTTGGTACTAGTCCAAAGTCACTGCATGCAAACCTTAATATTATTACATATTTAGATAAGTATGGTTAGATGTGATTTTTGAGAGTTGGAATCAACTCAAAAGCTATCATGGTTGATTTTATAAAAATGTTTGAAGGTGCAAAAGCTCCTGTCTTGTTATTTTTACTAGGAGAGATCTCTAACTCTAAATGAATTAAATCCAACGGGATTGGATAGATCTTTTTAGTAGCTTTCTAACAAAATTTGAATCACTCAAATTGGTTTAGTAAATCTCCCTGAATTGATTTTTGAACTAAGGGACAAAAGTGAGTTCAAACTAAAATAGAAAAACCTATATTTGAATTCATGGGCTAGTGCGGGAAAGAAAACGGGCCGGCCCAGTGGCGCTCCGTGGTGCGAATGACAACTGACAGGGGGTCCCACAGGTCAGCGGCACATCCAACGCGGAGCGGTATGGGGTAACATGGACCGTGCGATTAAAAATAAGATCTACGGCTGAGGATCGTCGTCCCCGGCGAACAGGTTGCCGGTGAGAGCTAACCCTAGCGGCTCGGTGGGGGTGCAATGGGGGCATACCAGGGCTCCAGCTAGCGTGGCGATGAGGGCGATCGAACGTGCTGTCGACGGCGGACTCAGGCATGGTCGCGGCGGCTCCTAGGATGGTCGCAATCAACGGCGCTCTCCTCCTCTGCTATGGCAAGCTCCGGCTAAATTCCGGTGAACAGCGACCCGCCTTGCTCCGAGGATGGGGTGGAAGGATTAGTGGAGAGAGGGGAGTGAGATATAGTGAGTAGTTTGTGCTGGGGTGGCCTCCTTTTATAGGGAGACGAAGCGACCGAACGGTATGAGCTGGCGACTCTGGCGAGGGCTACACAGCATGCTAGCGGCATGGCTGGAGGTAGGGGACGGTGGCCTGCCTCCTGGCGGTGCTCTACGGCTTAAATGCGTGGCTAGGGGCGGTGGCGTTTGGTCGGGGGAAGCTGGTGCTCTGCGTGGCAGAGGCGGCGTGTGACGCGGCGCACGGGGGCTGCGGGTCAAGCAACGGCGAACGGGCATGTCCGGGCGGTTTCCTGGGTCGTGGCGATGCGGTGAGCACGGGCTGCGGTCGAGGCGCGACGTGTGCACGCTTGTCGGGCGTGGTGCCCTGGCGCGTGCTTGACATGGTGCAGACGTCCTGGGCGCGGCGCTCTGCGAGTGGTCCACGGCTCGGCTCTGCTCGGGGAGGGGACAGAGGGCGGTGGTGTGGTCTGGTCTAGCTCCTAGACATGACGAGAGAGAGAGATGGTGTAACAACCTCGAACCCTACGCTCTAAGTTCAAGCCTGGATGAACCAAAAGTGGTTAAGGGTTTTACAACGGGGGCCCAGGGCCACCCACGTGTAGGCCCGTCGACTGCCCTAACCACTTCCAAGAACATCGGGACAAGAGCGAGCGGCGTAGGCAACATGCGAAGAGATCAAATACATACACAAGTGAGTATGTATGCAAGCTACCTTACAACAGTTCTTAGAGCCATACCATCTAAAAGAAATAGAAATATTGCAACGCCATACGGCAAGATCCAAATATCCTAGATAGAGATAATAGTGTAGGATAGCTCCTCATACATCAATCAACAGAGTATCAAGCGGAAGCGGGAAACAAGATCCGAGTACGGATAAGAAGCAAATCGGCATAAGATGCCACATAAATAAGCATATCCCGCCCACAGATCTCATAGATCCCCATCCCCGGAATCTCTACACCGAGTGATCGTTGCCAACATTATCTGTCTCCTCCACCCAGTATCCATCTTGCGAATACACCTGTTCATCTGAATCAAACAATTTGTCGTGTGAGACCCTAGGGGTACTCAGCAAGTCTTTATGCCTCTAAAGGGGACATATACCTGGGGTGACGCAATTGCAGCAAAAGATAATAACTAACAAGTCTATAGATACTTGCTAACCATCCGCCTAACCAATGATAGGCGGATGTCCGTTAATTAGAAACAACAGTTATAACAGTATAAAGTAATAGATCCATCCTCCTTCTCGCTTACCAACGAGAAAGCGGACGAACAACCCATCCGTTGGCAGTTTTATTAACCATTCCATGAGTATTGCACTAATTACTAGTCAGTTATTTAGTCAAATTAAAAGCGGTACTTTAGTTATGCTTGTCTATGATCGAGAAACTGTGCTCCAAGTCGTCCATAACCGCGGACACGGCTTTCAGAAAGATTTACCCTGTAGGGGTGCACAAATAGCAACACACACATGATCGACCTCGGAAAAACCAAATCAAAACCCAACGAGGCTTTTACGACAAAGCAATCACAGGATTCATAAAATATTTCAGGGGGCCACCCCACTAAGCTACCCGCAACAAAGTTGGCCGGCTCCGGAATGGACCCAAGGTTTGTGTGGACGGCGGTAAACGACTGGGAACCCGAAAGTGTGACTGGGCTTGTCGATACAGCAAAAACGTGTCACGATCCAAAACAGTACAGGTGCTCCACGCACAATCTTAAATAAAGCAGTAAAGCATGGCATAAGTACAGGATAGTAATAAAGCCCCAAACTACTTTGTGGCCCTAATAAATAAAGTGTGAATCAAGCTCATGCAAAGGGGGATTCATAGAGTCTCCCATATGTGGATAGTGCGAATAGTCAAGGAACAAGTATCAAGTACTCGGGGTCCTACGGGACACAAGTGAGCATGAAAAACCAAATAACAGATATTGCCCACTGGTGCCTCTTTCGTTAGTTATCCCATTACTACTCAGGTTAAGTTGTTTAGGTACCTCGTTATCCAACAGACGCTCACAAACCCTACACATGCAATTCTACGACTCGCATGGCTCAAACAACTCCTGTAGTAATGGCTCATAGGATGGAGGAACAAGCTTCAGTGGGGTTTAAAAGTAAGGCTATGCAATACTTGGGATTCAGTTTAATGCCATCGCGACTCAATGATGCAAGAATAAGATAGAAGCAATAGGTACTATATGTATGCAAGCATATGGTAGTGCTTGCCTGGCAGCTTAGTTGAAGCGAGAGATGGATCTGGGTAGTACTCCTGGGATTCCTGAAAATTCCCCTGCTCGGCGTCTATTCGAAAGAAGAACCAAACAAACAAGGACCAACATAAATAAAGTGCACAAGCATATAAATAAAATACGACAAGCAAACAAGCATGCCATAATAAATGATGCACAAATTACATGGCATAACATAGCATGGCATGGGTGAGGTGTGGGGTACAAGAATAAATCATTTTATTAAGTTTTTAGTCATGTTTTGCTCCCATATAACTTGCTGTCCACTTAATATTTATATGATGCATGCTTCAATTCATAACATGGAATGCATAATCAGAACGGACTCGTCGTGCTGATCGATTTAGACATATTATTTGTCAAATTTGGAGTTATAGAATTAAAGTTATGAATTAATTGAGAAAAGGCATTTTTATTGCAATTAAACAATTTCGAAAATTTAAATTAGTCAAACATTAGTTTGGATGGCATATTTGAATTCCTCACATTTTTCTGATTCAAAAACATATATTATTTGCATTATTTGGATTTATTAATTAAAAGTTATTAATTTCTGGATTTAAAACATATTTAACAATTTCTAAAAATATTTTTATTAAACAGAAAAAGAACAGATACTTTTTATACTCAGAGAGATCTAGCCAGAGCCGCTGACGAGTGGGGCCGCGCTGAGCTGGCGACACTGCGCGCGGCAGAGGTTTTTTTCACCGCGAGGTTGTCCAGCCAGTGAGATTGATAGGTGGGGTCGTGATGCTGGCCACGACAGCTGCTGTATGTATGCGCCACATAGCACAGATGGAGGACTGCGGGTTGAGGCACAAGAAGTCTGGGTGCCTTTTTGCAAAGCGCCGGAGCAGATGACATGTGGGCCTGGTCTGGAGCGCGGGCTGAGCTGCAAAAAGCGTAGGGGGTTGTCCGAAAAAACCCCAGCGCTACTGTTTTTCTTCTCAACGTTTACTGATGAAACTGACGGCGAAGGGCACCGGCACAGCGGGGGATCGATCTCGCGATCTTTGCGCGCGTGCAGGCGGCGACTACCGCTGCGGCTAGCGGGGGTTGTTGCTGGGTTCAAGCGGCGCGACTAGAAGAGGCTACAGCGGGGCAACTGCGAGAAGACGACCGTGAGCACCATGCACAGAGGGTGCTCGTCGGAGTGTTTGGCGCATACAGGAAGTGAGGACGTGCGAGAGGATGTCAGGGGGATCAGCGCCTCACCGGGAGTGTGTTGGTGGTGGTGGATCGGGCCGGAGCGCAGGGGATCGGCGGGGAAGCTGGAGACCCGCGTCTAGGGTTTCTCCTCAGTCACGTCGGCGTGCAGCGGGGCTGGGCCTCCTCCTTCTCATCGCCGTGTACTGGGATGGTCCAGGGGCTCCACTAGTTCTGTCCCAACACCCAGTCGCCACGCCCGCCTCCTAGCTTCGGTGGAGAGAGCCGATGCCGACGGTGGGGGATCAGAGATGGAAGAGAGGGTTGGCAGGGGTAGATGGGGGGAAGGGTAGTGAAGGGCAGCGCCCAGGTGAGATCTGGAGAATGCAGCCAGGCAGGGGAGGGAGTAGATAAGGACGGAGGGAGGGAGAGATGCACATGGGGCTCAGGTGGGAAAAGGTGGTGTGCACCTTTTTCTCCTCTCTCTCTCGGTCGGTGGACCAGGGGAGGGTCGAGGCTGGCTAGGGTTGTGGCTCAGGTTGGCACGATGCAGGGGCTCAGTGGGGTAGCTTGGCAGCGAGGAAAAGAGAGGGAAAGGAGGGGGAGGTCTCGGCTAGGAGGTGTCGAGCAAGGGGCTCGGCCTAGCAGCTAGGTTAGGGTGATGGGGTTGGGGCCGAACCAAAGTCACAAGGCTGGTGGTGGCCTCGGTGTGGGGAGAGGGAAATGGTGAGGTGAGTGTAGCTAGGTTTGGAGAGAGTTTAGGTTAGGGCTTTTGCTTAGTCTAGGATGGTTAGGGTTTAGGGTTTGAGCTAGGTAGGGTAGGATAGATAGAAATATGAATTTGTATGATTCAAATGGGTATGCCTCAACAAAAACAAAACCATCTAGCCAAGATCGAGAGGTGGAGAAGGGGGGCCTCACATGGTTGATGAGGATGATGGAGTGAGGTTTGGGGTAGGATCATGATGTGCACAAGGTTATGGTTAGGAGAGAGCAAGAGGGTAGCTAGAAGAGACATAAGATGGACAAAGAGAGAGTGAGATAGTGGGGGTTGGTGTAAGAGCAAAGGATTAGAGCTAAAGAGAAAAGGAATGCTCCACTCAAAATCCAAGAAAACCCAAAGAAAAGAAGATTGTGGTGACCTTGCATGGCCCATGCATGAATAGTAAATGCCATGTTTATTATTGTGAAAACAATTGTAAATGACCATGGGCATTTATTAACACATGCATTCCCAAATATGGAATTAAGGCCAAGCCAAAAGAGTAGGGTTGGTGTCCCATGTGGAGTAGATGGAATATGCTCATATTTGAATATAATTTGGACATGCTAGTGTGTATGTCCCACTAGATGCATAATATCCTCAAATATATTCCAACATGATCATACATTCAAAAACAATCCATATGGAAGCTAGACAAGGGGTTCCACTCACATAGCATGCAAAGGTGGCCATGTGGCTCTCCACATATCAATAATGTGAAAAACAACATGATGCATATATGGGAGCATGTGGAATTGTAAGAGGATCCATCCCAACCCACATGAGCTAGAGGTAACCCAAATAAAATGCAAAGCTCACATATAGTTGGATGGTGGAATTATGGGGTGGTGACCAAGAAAGGTGGTGGAGTTACTTAAAAGATATGCCCCCAACTCCACTTGGGCATCAAGCATTATCAAGAACCAAATACAATATATCAAGATGCAAATACAATTAATAGTGCATATGAGATAAGAACCAAATGAAAAAGGTTTTTATATGATGCTCAAATGCAATGTGGCATGATGACATGAGCATTATATAATTATGATGCAACAATTATATGTAGGAAGTAGCATTTTATTATTAGACCATGTAGCATTACAGATGTTAGACAGATCGGATGCTACAGATGGTCGGCTGCGAGCTATCCATGCTCGACCGGCGAGCATGGTGCTCAGGTAGCGCGGCACTGCTTCGAACGGCTATGGGGTAGCTTCTTGATGGCTGGGTAGGGTCTAGGGGAGATAAGGGCATATACTAGGGTTCAAATGGTTTGACAAAAATCGATCAAAAACAGTATAAGTTAGGCCAATTTGATTTTGTCTGCAAGGTGTTCGACAAAATAGCCACAAGAGAAAAACATTTGAATTTTGGGCTGAATTTTGGTGGAGTGGTTGATCACATGCTTGAGCTTCTAGGTGTGCTTGGGTTTTGAAAATGGAAGTCATTTGAGTGGTTTTTGAATAAGTGTGATCTTGATACCTACACTAGATTCAATTTTCAAATGCCATTTAAAATTAGTGTTTGCAAGTTTTTGGTAGTTCACAAAGTGGGACTTGGTACATCACTACATGTACTAGCAAGGGGTGCAAAGATCCACATTTGTTTCTCTTAAGAACTGAGTTCTAGGAATAGCCAAAGTAGGCATGGTAGTTAAAATGGCACAAATGACCATTTGGTTATTTTATTCATTTTGATTTATTTTTCTTTGGGATTTGTTTGGGAAAGATATAGATGATGTTTATTTCACCTAAGAATCATTTTACAATCAATGGATCACTTAATCATGGCAATTCAAAACAACTCCTATTTAAATGCACACACATGAATGCTTTAATATTTTTAAATGGAAAAGTTTTTGTTAACTCTAAATTTGATGATTTGGATCTTGATCATTTGGATTAGAGTTTTGGGATGTTACAACATGCCATGCTCTAGGAGACTGCTTAAGACCATAAATAGCACGCTGAAGTTTACATACATGGAAGGGATACCGAGCATCCTCGAAACAAGGGGTTGCTTCATATAAACATCCTCAGACAAAAAACCATGAAGAAAAGCATTGCTCACATTGATCTGGCGAAGAATCCAATCTCGAGATACAGTAAGGGAAAGAGTTAGACGGACAGTGGCAGGCTTGACAACTGGACTGAACGTATCACCATAGTCAATACCATGCTACTGAGTGAAAACCCCGAGCCACTAGATGGGCCTTATGCTTGTCAATAGAACCATCTGGCTTGTGCTTCATTTTGAACACCCACTTACTGCCAACAATGTTAACACCAGGAGGACATGGAACAAGGACCCGAGTGCGTGTCTGACATAGGGCTGAGAACTCATCCTCCGTAGTTGTCCACCAGGCAGGATCCCAAAGAGCATCACGATGCGAGGTAGGAGCAGCAAAGAACGCACGACGACTCGGATCATAGCGCACAGTGCCGTCGGTGTAGAACTTCTCCTGACGAGTATTACCGCGATGGCGGGTGATCATCGTGTGTCCAAAGGCATCTGGAACAGGAGCAGACAACACGATAGAATCGGGAACAGATGACGAGGCCGAGACACGAGTCGCAGGTGTCGCGACTGGAATCAATCCAGCAAGTGGCAATGCGGACTGGTGCATATGAGACAGGCTAGGCGTCCCAGCGCTGCCGGATAAAACTGGACCAGATTGGTCCGTTGCAGGAGAAATCGGCCCACCAGACGTAAGGGAAGATGGTCCACTAGACAAGGCTAGATCAGCGGATGCAGGGGAGGCCGGCCCACCAGGCACAGCACCAGCCACCTCACGAGGGGACGAAGAAGCTGAGGTACCATATGTAGACCGTGCAATCGACCCCAATGCATCGAGTGACACTCCTGCATCAAACAACATGCCCAAATCATGCACGTCGATCTGGGACAGAAGATCGCACGCAGAAACCTTCTCTTGAGAACATAAGGGAGCAACTGCAACAAGGGAATTAGTAGATAGGTAGGATAAGTCATACTTGCGCATATGGTCACACGTAGTCGGTTCTGATGAAGGAAAAGTGATAGCCTTATAGAGCGTAGTAATATCCATCTGAACACTGGGAGTGGCATATGGAAAAACAGACTCATTGAACACAACTTCCCAAGAAATATAAATTCGCCCCATGGAACGATCTAAGCATTTGTATCCCTTATGCATAGCACTATAGCCTAAGAACACAGAGAGTTTAAACCGAAACTCAAGTTTCTGTGCATTGTACTTGCGAAGACTAGGCCAACAAGCACAACGAAACATACGAAGAAAATCATAGTTGGGTTGAACTTTAAGAAGGTGAAAAATAGGTGTATCCTTGTTTAAAACAGGAGTAGGCATGGGGTTGATAAGATAACACGTGGTTAAAATTCTTCATACCAAAACCGAAGGGGAAGAGAGGAGTGGGCGAGAAGGGCCAATCCTGTTTCAACAAGATGGCGGTGTTTGCGTTCAGTGACACTGTTTTGTTGGGAGGTATGAGGACAAGACACTCTATGCAAAATGCCTATGCGCTAGAAGTAGCGATAGAGGTGATGATACTCATCACCCCGGTCAGATTGGATGGCCTTAATCTTGCCATCCAGGAGACGTTCGACATGAGCCTGGAAGGCATAAAACACTTGCTCGACATCAGACTTATGCTTAAGAAGATATATCCAACAAAAGCGAGAGTAGTCATCGATAAAACTAACGTAATATTTGTAACCACCGAAAGAAGCAACAACAGGACCCCACACATCAGAATGAATCAATTCAAGTGGCATAGTAGAGACACGTTCAAAAGAAGTATAAGATAACTGGTGGATCTCGCCACGGTGAAATGGATCGTATGGGCACCTAGAGGGGGGTGAATAGGTGCTACTTCAAATTTTAATACCTTTTCAATTTTAGGCTTGACACAAAAGGTAAATTCTCTAGATATGCAACTACTTAGAATTTCCCTATATGCAAAACTAACTAGTAGCGCGTAAAGGTGAGTAAGAGTGAGGAACGAAGAAACCATAGTGGAGCATGCGGAGACAAATGATTTGTTTTACCATAGTCCCTTCCTTGTTAAGGGAAGTACATCTGCGTTGGAGGGGTGGGTGGTACTAAGACCACCACGCCACAATAGGCCTCACCCTGTTCTCCGATGGATCTCGCCACCAAAGGCCTGATCCACCTTTCCACTATTGGAACTGAAAGGATCGTATGGGCACCTAGAGGGGGGGGGGGGGTGAATATGTGCTACTTCAAATTTTACTCTTTTTCAAGTTAGGGTTTGACACAAAAGGTAAATTCTCTAGATCATGCAACTATGGTGAATTTACCTATATGTCAATCTACCACAAACACTAAGCAAGAACTAGATAAGTAAAGTGCGGTAAAGGATAGAAGGAACCAAAGTGGAGCACACGGAGACACAAGGATTTGTTTCCAGTAGTTCCTTCCTTTTGAAGGGAGGTACATCTACGTTTGGAGAGGCCTCCCTTGTTCTCCGATGAACCTCATCCCAACGGGCTCGATTCACCTCTTCCACTATATGGCAACCTTCAAGGTGGAAGTCGGCACCTTTACAACAAGTTCGGGGCACACATCCACATCTTAATTGGAGGCTCCCAAATACACGCAAGCTGTCAAACAATCAAAGACAAGCTTGTAAGAACCAAATCAAAAGCTAGGGTTTCCAAAGAAACACTAGGGCATGGGGGCCCTCAAGTGAATGAGGGGGAAATGAAGATCTCTCTTGGTGAAGTTGTAGATCAAGGCCTCCTCCTTCGATTATCCAAAGATCATGACTTTGGATGGTTGGATGAAGAGATCTTGTTGATTTGGTGGCTCAAATGGGGATGGTGTTCTTAAGTGGGTCGAGCAGCTGGAGGAAGGGGATAAGGTCCTCTATTTATAGCCCTTCACTTCACTGAACCGTTTTTTGACTGTTGGAGAAAAGTCAGACCGGAGACTCCGTCCTGCACACCGGAGACTCCGGTCTACACTAGAGATTCCGGCCCATCTCCGGACCAGCCTCCGGACCAGCAATCTGGCTGACCCAGGCCTCCTGAGAGCCAAGAGGACCGAAGACTCCGGTCTAACCACACTGGAGACTCCGATCTGAGGCTTGGACTGGAGACTCCGGTCGACCACACCGGAGACTATGGTCTAGCCAGACCGGAGACTCTAGTCTAGAATTCCCAGGAACATGTAAATATTGCAGGGAAAGTTCCGTAGGCCAAGGGTCCTTTTCACTTTGCATTATATCAACTGTAGACAATCATACTATAAAATGATCGACTTGTTGTTAACGAATAACACCAAAAGTGATTATGACAGTAAATGTCCTTTCAATCTCCCCCTTTTTGGTGTTCGATGACAACAAGTGATTTTGCATGGAATAATTCGCAATGAATTATGACAGTGTATAATAATGCACCCCCTGACTATGTGCACTACGATAAACACGTAAAACATGCACGACAGGTAGTACATAGATAAAGCACATAGTTCTCACACGAGTTACAATAATGTAGGATCACCCACAAAGTCACACACAAATAGCAAATAGTATCTCGCAGGCACAAAAGGCAAATAAGTACGAAGTTCGAGATAGCCAATAAGAATCAAATCCAAGCCCAAGCCCATGCAAATCCCGATGATAATGTCTTCTCCCCCTTTGGCATCGAAACATCAAAAAGGGAAAAGACCTAAGCTAGCGCCCCAATGGATTAGTAGTCCTTGTCGTCATCATCCTCGTCCTCCTCATCCATATCCTAATCCTCATCACCATCATCATAGTCATCATCACCATCTGAAGCTGCAGGCCCTTTGCCGTGAGGGCGAGAAGAGGAGGTACCCTGGTACCCATATCCAGAGGTGACATCAGAAAAGGTCTTCCAATCCACCAAACTATCCTGTTGGGCATTCCATGCCCCAAAAGAAATAGTGTAGTTTGACTCAGTGGATTGTTGAGTGCCATGCTCATCAGTGTACCCATCCTCTCCTTCCTCTACACCCTGAGCCTTAATCTCCTTGAGGAGTTTCTCTATGTGACGGTTGCTCTTGTAGGAGGCATGTTGTTGCTTGCGGATGTCCACATTCATGCAACAAAGGGTCCTCTCCTAGAATGAGGCCTTCTTGACCCTCTCATGTACATAGTCACGTGTCATGGGAGGCAGAGGTGCATTGGAAGCACTCTTCCTCCGAGCCCTAGTAGGAGAGGGGGCCCTCTTGGTCTTAGTGATCTCCTCCTCCTCATTGGCATAGGAGCGTCTAGGAGGAGGCCCCATGCGTTCCTTCTGCTGTAGTGATACAAGAGTGTGCTTGGTAAGGTTGGGAGCCAAGCCAAGTGGAGAACCATGATCCCGGGAGTTGATGAGTCTCATGACAAGTGGTGCATATGGAGGAGCCTTCTTGTACAATATGACATGGTACATCTCCTCAAATATGAAATCCATAATATCAAAAGGATCTGCATCTGCCTTGGGGCCAACCATGTAAATCATGTGGGTATGATATAGCAAGTTGACCAAACCACATCTGATGGCATCATCATTTCTAGCACTAGGGGAAATGGTATGGCGGAATATACTCAACATCAGATTGTAGAGAGGCTTGAGTCCCTTGGACCCGCACAACACCCTCGCTGCCATACAAAGGGGAAAGCTTGTTCCTGCTCACCCCAAGAGCTACTGAGTGCATGCACATCCCAACATGAGTGGACACGCCCTAGAAGGTCTCAAAGATGGCCTCAGCAAAGTTGTAGAAAGTTGCAGAGCAACCGTGGTTTCCAGTCATCCAGGTCATAGTCCTGGCTTGGTCAGACCCAAACACAACTGTGGCATAGAACTGCTGCACAAGGGTGATGTTGTAATCTTCACGGAGCTCCATCAAGTTGAACAACCCTAACTTCTCACAAATCAACAGTGCATCAGAGAAATAGGAGATGTTCCTCATCTTCTCAACACTCATATACTTCTGGGGGCACACATGTGACTTCTTGAGCACGCTGTAAATGTCTTTCATGAAAACAACTTGCTCCTTCCTCCAATAGCATGGGTCATCGCTAGTGCGAGGCAAGGCATAGAAATCAGTCTTCCGCAGCTCACGATACTCTTTCTTTGACATGTGGTCCAAAGACTGAAGATTGTCGTACTTTGCCCTCTTGGCACGGTTCTCTTCCTCAACCCTGTCCTGCTCCCTCCTCATGTATGCTGCATCATGGGCCAGCTGTCTCCAGTTGGACGCGGGCACTACATACTAACCCTCAGACTCATCATAGCGAGGATCGGCCCTCTTTGACATGGCCTTGGTGCGAGGAGGATGACGAGAACCAGAACCTATGAATAGCAGTGAGGGAGATATCATGGAGGTAAGGATATATGTCCCAAAGATGCAACACAAGAGCCTCGAGGCATTACAGAATCTGTTTGAGTCATCCCACACCGGAGTCTCCGCAGTCCACAGTGGAGTCTCCGGTCCTAAGGACCGGAGTCTCCGGCCCTGGGGCCAGAATCTCCGATTGGGAGGCTCGGGCAAGAACTGGGAGGTTGCAGAAGGGGATGATTCTAACAGATCGGGCAAGGCAACAAGGCTAGTGTACTAGTGTGCATGCATACAAGTGATTCCCGTGGGCAAAATCAGCACCAATCCTCAAAAACAAATCAAGGGATGAACCTAGGAGAGAAAGAGGTGGAGAGGTACCAGATCTGTCCATGGGATCGACTCCACCGGTGGGAATCACCCAATGATGGAGGGGAGGAGGCTGGCCAGTGGCACGGCAGATCCCGGGGGCTTCTTGACCTCCGGGGAGGAGTTTTGGAGGAGGAGGCGACAAGGTTGAGAGGGGAGGACGGGGGTGGATGAATGCAACTGCCTATTTCAGTTCACCCGTCCTCCCTATAAGTGGCCCGAAAACCGTCTGGACCGGAGACTCCGGTCTACACCGGAGACTCCGTTGCAAGCACACCGGAGACTCTGGTCCTCCTCGACCAAAAACTCCAGGTTTTGTGTTTGGGGACATATATGAGAGAGAGTGTTTTAGGACAAGGAATAGGCTTGGGTTAAGATGACATACTGTGAAGAATCAAGAGAAACCATAGAAATCCATTCAAATGTTCATTAATGCTCCAAATAAACACGAACTAAGAACCAACTCTTCAATAAGAAGAGGGTGGTGGCCGAGGCCACCATGTAAGAGTTTGTGGCATGACACCGTGAAGAATTATCCTTGGGATCATAGTCACTACTCATCAATGAAGCTCATATATATCACAAAATGATATTAAGAGAATTCAATTTCTTAATTTTGGCATTATGGGGGAGGGCTAACCCAATGTATTAGGACCGCACTACCCCTATCTCCATGCCTACACCTAAACCAAATAAGAGTCAATACATAGGTGAGTATGCAAGGTAATCAAGTCAAGATCCTTGAATCTATGATATTTAGTTCATTCCTAAAATAAAAAAACCTTGCTTCATCAAGTGACTTCGTGAAGATGTCAGCAAGTTGGTCTTTGGTCGACACATATGATAGCTCAATATCACCTCGAGTAACATGATCTCTAATGAAGTGATGACGAATCTCAATATGCTTTGTCCTTGTGTGATCCACCGGATTGTAGGCAATCTTGATAACACTTTCATTGTCACATAGAAGAGGCACTTTGTGACAATGGACATCGTATTACTTTAAAGTTTGCCTCATCCATAGCAATTGAGTACAAGCACTAGCAGCTGCCACATACTCAGCTTCTGCGGTGGAGAGAGATATACATTTTTGCTTCTTAGAAGACCAACACACCAAGGACCTTCCAAGGAATTGGCAAGCCCCTAAGGTTGACTTTCTATCATCCTTATCACCAGCCCAATCTGAATCCATGTATACACAAAGAGAGAAAGTTGAGCCTCTAGGATACCAAATACCATAGTTTGGGGTATGAACCAAATATCAAAAGATTCTCTTGACCGCATCAAATGGCTTTCTTTAGGAGCCGCTTGATATCTTGCACACACTCCTACACTTAACACAATATCGGGTGTAGATGCACAAAGGTAAAGCAAAGATCCAATCATGGACCGGTATACCTTTTGAAATGGATCTTATGGGCACCTAGAGGGGGGGTGAATAGGTGCTAACCAATTTTTAATACTTTTTCAATTTTAGGCTTGACACAAAGTAAATTCTCTAGATATGCAACTACGAGAATTTTCCTATATGTAGCCCTAACTACTAAGCACGTAAAAGAGGAGCGAGGAAACCGTAGTGGAGCACGCGGAGACACAGGGATTTGTTTTACCGCAGTTCCTTCCTTGTTAAGGGAAGTACATCTGCGTTGGAGGGGTGGGCGGTTCTAAGACCACCACGCCACAATAGGCCTCACCCTATTCTCCAATGGATCTTGCCACGAGAGGCCTGATCCACCTTCTCCACTATTGGATCCCTTCGAGGCGGGAACCAGTGCCTTTTACAACACTATCGGGGCACACACCCACAACCGAATTGGGGTTCCCGGGATGACAACAAGCTGCCACAAGAACAAGGTTTATCAATATAAACAAAAACGAGGATCTAGATATTTGCAAGAAATACTCGATCGGAGGTTCTCCAAATGAATGGAGAGGAGATGAAGCGCTTGATTGCTGATGATGAAGATCGAGTTCTCCTCCTTTGATTCCCCAAGGGATGGGGCCTTTGGGTGGATCTAGGTGGAGCACTCTTGTATGAAGCTTTTAGATCTGATCTGTTCTTTTTCGAGATGAATCAAGCAGTATGGCAGGAGGGGGATGGCTGGATTAAATACCCCTCCCAGATCTCGTTGCACACAACTTTGGGGCGGATTATCGCCCACATGGGGCGGATTATCCGCCCCCTGGGAAAACTCCGCCCCCAGGGCGGATTCTCCGGGGGAAACTCCGCCCCCTCTCTGGGGCTTGCGCCTTGGTGAAGCTTGGTGAAGATCTTGGGGGGAGGATAATCCGGCCCCCCTGAGGGGCGGATTATCCGGCCTAGCCGGACTTTCCGGCCAAAATTCCGCCCCCTCTCTGGGGCTTGCGCCTTGGCGATGAGCAGGGGGGGAGGATTATCCGGCCCCCCTGAGGGGCGGATTATCCGGCGGGGCCGGAAAATCCGGCCAAAATTCCGCCCCCTCTCTGGGGCTTGCGCCTGCTTGGGCAAAGGGAGGGGCGGATTATCCGCCCCTGGTGGGGCCGGATTATCCGCCCCCAACGGCAGAGTTCTTTTCCCTTTGTTCCCAAATAGAGCTGCAACACTTCAACACACATTAAATGATCCTTGGTATTGTTATCTAACACACAAAACACTAGGGATTAAGAAATGTTCTTTCAATCTCCCCCTTTTTGGTGTTAGATGACAATACTAGGATTTGCAATGAAACCGGCAAATGCCACCTTAAATAATGAAAGACGCTCCCCCTAGATGTGTGCATATTTAAGATTTGCATTTGAATACAAATACACACACTAGGTAGAACACTACTTTAAGGTTTGGGAAAAATGTCATACCACCGGAATGAGAATATAGCCAAGGCATACATAGATAATCCCATGAATCCATATGCCATCAAATATGCTCCACAATTCCAGAAATCCATGAGGTCCATAATAGATAAATCCAGAATTCCATAGTGCCCAAACATAGTGGAGTACGAGATAGTCTTACATAGACAAACACAAACAAAGCAAAAGAGTTCACGCTAGAAAAGGCACAAGCAAGCAAATAAAAATGACTAAAAACGAAAAGCTTGTGCCCGACCCTTGCAAATCCACGAGACCTAATAGAACTACTTCTCCCCCTTTGGCATCGAAATGCCAAAAAGGAAGAAGAGCGATGCTAACGCCCCTGGAGATCTGTTAACACATGAAAATCCAACGAGATCCATGAAAAACCAACTCTTCTCGAGGAAGAGGGCGGTGGCCGAAGCCACCATGTTGGAGCGCATGACATGACACCGCGAAGATGTATCTTGAGTTCAAAACCAATGCTCATCAATGACCCACATATCACAAAATGATATTAAGGGAAATGATTTGACTTGCTTTCGGCATTATGGGGGGAGGGTTGGCCCAATCAATTAGGACCACACTCCCCCTATGTCTATGCCCGCATCTAAACCAAATACATGAAGAAGAGCAAGTGAGTGTGCAAGGGTAGTCAAGCCAAGCTCCTTGAATCTATGATATTTAGCTCATTCCGCAAATAACAAAATCTTGCTTCATCGAGGGGCTTCGTGAAAATATCAGCAAGTTGGTTCTTCGTGCTCACAAAGGATAGAGCAATATCTCCACGAGCAACATGATCCCGAATAAAGTGGTTGCGAATCTCTATATGTTTTGTTCTCGTATGCTGCACGGGATTGTAAGAAATTTTGATAGCACTTTCATTGTCGCATAAAAGAGGCACTTTGTCACAATTGACACCATATTCCTTTAAAGTTTGCCTCATCCATAACAATTGAGTACAAGCACTTGCAGCAACATATTCAGCTTCGGTTGAGAGTGAAATACAATTCTTTCTTTGATGACCAACACACTAGAGACCTGCCCAAGAATTGGCATGCACGAGGTTGATTTCCTATCATATTTGTGAACAGCCCAATCTTAATTGGTGTACCCACATAGATTGTAACTTGAACCCTTGGGATAGGATAACCCATAATTTGTGGAATGTAACAAATATCGTAAGATTCGCTTCGCCACTAAGTGGCTTTCTTTAGGAGAGGCTTGGTACCTTGCACACACTCCTACACTTAACACGATATCGGGCCTAGATGCGCAGAGGTAAAGGAGAGAGCCGATCATGGATCGGTATACCTTTTGATCCACATCTTTACCCTTGGGATTGAGCTCAAGATGACACTTTGTTTGCATTGGGGTAGCAACGCCATTGAGATCCGTCATCTTGAACCTTTTGAGCATGTCTTGGATGTACTTAGCTTGATTAATAAAGGTTCCCTCTCTAAGTTGTTTGATTTCAAATCCAAGAAAGAACCTGAGCTCACCCATCATTGACATCTCAAACCTGTCAGTCATAAGCTTTGAAAATTCATCGTTAAAAGCTTGGTTAGTAGAGCCAAAAATAATGTCATCTACATAAAGTTGGCATACAAAAAGCTCCCCATTAACCTTCTTAGTAAAAGAGTGGGATCGATTTGCCCAACTTGAATCCACGGTCTAGCAAAAGCTCTTTAAGGTGCTCATACCACGCACGTGGGGCTTGTTTAAGGCCATAGGCGCCTTATCGAGTTTGTAGACATGGTTCAGAAATTTGGGGTCCTCAAACCCGGGGCTGCTTGACGATACTAACTCATGTAGAGGACCATTAAGGAAAGCGCTCTTAACATCCATTTGTTGTAATTTAAAATTATGATGGGCTGCATATGCAAGAAGGATACGGATGGACTCAAGGCGAGCCACATGAGCGTAGGTCTCGCCAAAATCAATTCCTTCTACTTGAGAGAATCCTTGAGCCACGAGTCGTGCTTTATTCCTCACAACAATGCCATTTTCATCCTGTTTGTTCTTGAAGATCCACTTGGTGCCGATAACATTGCGGCAATCCTTTGGCTTTTCTCTGAGCTTCCAAACTTTGTTGCGCTGAAGTTGTTTAATTCTTCATGCATTGCAACAACCCAATCGGGGTCTTCAAGAGCATCAAAAACCTTCTTTGGTTCAACCATGGAAATGTGAGCTTGATGATCACAGAAGCTAGCAAGCTCACTTCGAGTGGATACCCTTCGTAGATCACCAACAACCTTGTCAAGAGTGTGACCTCTTAGTTCAAGGTTGCGATCAGCACGAGCCTTGCGACGAGCCTCAATGTCCTTATTGTTTCTAGGAGGAGTGGATTCAATTGTTGTATCCTTGTCTTGATTACTGCCTTGCCCTTGATCTTGGTCACCGTTACTGCCAGAAGATTGTTGCTGAACATTTTCTTCAGGCCCGGATAATCCGCCCCTTGGAGGGGCCGGACTATCCGGCCTGGGAGGTGAAGTACCAGAGCCATCTTCCTGAGAGAGCCTGACTGGAGTTGGAGACCCATGGCCGGATACTCCGCCCCTGGGGGCCGGAGAATCCGGCCTGGGAGCTTCAGAGATGTTGATTTCTCCTTCGGATCCCCTGGTACGAGTTGGAGTGCCAGGGGCGGATTGTCCGCCCCTTGGAGGGGGCGGATAGTCCGGCCTGGGACTACTAGCTTGTCCAGTGGATGATGGTCTTGATTGATTGTGGTGTTGGTGCAGGATTGTCTCCAACAGTAGGAGCTTGTTGATCTTGCGTAGATGAGGGCTCCACATGTGTGGAGCATTGTCCTTCCCGATCCGCCACAAGGGGTTCCTCAATGGGGCGGAAAAATCCCACGCCCATTCTTCTTATGGCATCTTGGGGTATTTCAACATCTGCATCACAAACATCAACTTGCCCTACAAAGGAGCCGTTATTTTCATCGAACTCCACACTACAAGATTCTACAACAATCCCAGTGAGCTTGTTGTAGACTCTATAAGTGTGGGATTCGGCACCGTAACCAACAAAAATACCTTCTAAAGCCTTGGATTCAAATTTTGACAAACGGACACCTTTAATAAGAAAGAAACACTTACACCCGAATACCACAAGTATGAGATGTTGGGTTTGTTGCGGTAAGTATTTCATATGGGGTCTTGTCCAAGATCTTCCGAAGGTAGAGCGGTTTGATGAGTGACAAGCGTGGATATGGCTTCAGCCCAAAATTATAAGGAGACTTGAATTCAGCTAGCATAGATCTTGCCATATCCATTAAAGTCCGGTTATTCCTCTCGGCTACACCATTTTGTTGAGGGGTGTACGCAATGAATATTGGTGTCTAATCCCTCTTCGCTAAGAAACTCGTTTAAAGTGTAGTTCTTGAATTCTGTGCCATTGTCACTTCTAATTGCCAAGATGGGAACATTGTGTTGACGTTGAACTTCATTGGCAAAGTCGATGACAGTTTGTTGAGTCTCACTTTTAAGCTTGAAGAAATATACCCATGTATATCTTGAGTAATCATCGACGATGACCAAGCAATATTTCTTCCCACCAAGACTTTCATGAGAAGGAGGACCAAATAAATCCACATGGAGTAATTCCAAGATCCTCTTTGATGACACAATAGTCTTCCTCTTGTGGGGAGAATCATGCATTTTTCCTTCAACACAAGCCCTGCAAACACGATCTTTGGCAAAGTAGACATTGTCTTTTAGTCCAAGAATGTGGCCATCCTTTTGGAGACTTTGCAAAGTTCTCATGTTGACATGGGCTAAACGGCGATGCCATAGCCCACGTCGGCCTTTCCGAATAGACACATCGGACCCGAAGTGGTTTTCCCCGAGAAGTCCACCACATACAGGTCATTTTCGACGTATCCAACGAAAGCGACCTTTAGAGACTTGCTCCATAAGAGTAACACCAAATCATCATCGATAAAAACAGCAAACCTATCTTGCCAAGGGCACGAGCAGAAGAAGATTGTAGCCAAGGGTCTCAACAAGCATGACGCCCACGAGAGAGATATCGTGGGCAACCACAACCTGCCAAGACCCAATACCTGAGATTTAGACTTATCACCATAGGAGACTGATATTATCAAGATTTGGACGCATCTCCGTGATGATATCCTTGCTTCCGGTCATATGACTAGTGCAGCCACTATCCAAAGACCCATTTCGACCCACCGGAAGCATAGCCCTGCAAGAAAATTACTTCTTGGTTTTAGGTATCCATTTTCAATGGATCCTTTCATGTTAGTAACAAGGGTCTTTGGGACCCAAATAGACCAAGCAATATATTCATCAAAAGGACCAACATAATAAGCATAAACATCGCCATAATCATCACAAAAGAGTTCATAATTGGATTGTGAGACCTGCAAAACCAATATTATTAGTTTTGTCTTTTGTGACAACCTTCTCAGTGTGCTTGTCTTTAATTGCACATTCTTGGTCTTGTTCTTCTTGGTTTCTTCTTCTTGGACTTGGTGAAATACCCAAGTCCCTCTTTACCATGATTTGACCTTTGCTTGCCAAGAACTTCATCAAGCACACATTTGTCCTTTGTAGTGATGTCCTTGATCACTCCTTTTTCCACACTAGCATTTTTCTTGTTACTATATGTTGAGTTGGACGAGCTAGGAGTATCATATTACCAATCGACTTTGAAGCTGATCATGTGACTCATTGAGAATAGAGAACTCGTTTTCAACGCCTTGTGAGCATTGTCAAGTTTCTCCAATTCCTCGGAGAGTCTATCATGAGCAGCCCCAAAGTCAATCCTTTCCTTCTTTAACTTCTTTGCCTTGGTGACAGCATTGTCACGTTCCTACGAGTTTAGTCACAATTTCTTCATGTGACTCTTCCATAGACTCAAGCCTCTCTTCAAGAGACTCGAGCTTCTTCTTCTTCTTCAAGAGCATTTTTAGGGATGCAATTTCCATTGCATCCTCCCTTTCAATTCTGCCCTTTTCTTGAGGAGTGCTTGCTTTTGGGCCTGATCCATAAGAGCCTCAAAACGAACTTTGTGCTCACCTTGCAAGTTAGTATAGAAATAATCCAAAGCAATAATCTCTTCTTTAACCTTAAGACTAGCAGGATCATCCATGTCTATCATAGCCTTGGGAAAAGAAGAGTTAGAAGAAGTTACCTCGGAGCTTCTTGCCATGGGGCAAGTAGCATTCTTGTTGATGATGTTTTCGTTCGGAGAGTCGAAGAGAGATGTTGATGTAGATGTGGTGGCTATAGCAGCCACCTCTTGAGAGCTATCATCCTCGTCCTCATCTTCACTCCCGATGAATATTCTTCTTGAGCTACTAGAACAATCTTTGGTTGCTTCTTGAAAGGAGCATTCTTCTTTACAAACTGTTTCTTACGTGGAGCTTTTGATTTGTCCTTGAAAATGAGTCTTCCTCCATTATCCTCTCTACTTTGATATGGACACTCAGCTACGAAGTGCAGTCGGTCACCACAATTAAAGCATGTTCTCAGCTTGGGACCATTTTCTTTTCTTCCATAAGCTCCACTTTTGCGATCTAGTTCAGCTTTAGCCTTGGCTGGATCTTTCCAAAAGTTTCTTGCATAAAGATCCAAGTATTGTCCGTGGATCCTTTTATATCTTGGACAGTCGGACCTTCTACCGCATATTCATCATGATCAATCACACTAGTCTTCAAAGCCATGTTGACCCCCTTTTGCATCCCCATAGCTCGAGCACGAGCATCTTCGGCATTCTTGGCAGCCACTTTGAAGGCGGCCATTTCTTGCATTACCTCATTGGATGACATGAGGTGATAATTATGCCTACCTTGGAGACTTTTCAAATCTGTGGGCTCAAATGGCATAAGAGCACTGACATACTTGCTTGATCCAAGCATCATCAACATGAGCTGCACCGTGGTTTCTGAAGGTTGTAGCTATTGCCTTGAGCCTCCTATACATGTCCTCATGGTCTTCTCCATCTAGCATATAAAATCCTTCAGCTTCATTGCTCAAGGCATCATATCTATTCCTTCTCATACTTTCATTTCCGATGAAGAGCTCGGTGAGAGCATCCCAAGCTTCTTTAGTGCTAAGATGCTGAATGTGTGGCATGTCTTTATCACCCACACCAAGCTGTATCATGTGTAGAGATGTAGCATTGAGTTGGCTATCGACCACTTCTCTCCTTGTGAGATTGTTAGGATTTCCAACGTGAAGACCATTTTCGATGATCTTCCACAACTCTATGGAGGAACTGCACACATGAGATTTCATCAAAAATTGCCATTGAGAGAAAGTAGAAGCTGACAGTTTGGGTGGATCACCCCTATTATGTACATGTGGGTGAGGAATAGGCGGATCAGGGGAATACACATGAGAAACCTCATTGTATCCATCCTTACCGCTATCCTTTTTCGAGGAGGAGCTCTTACTAGTATCATCACCTACCACTTCGTTATCTTTGGAAACAGTTTTACCCGTTTCCTTGGATTATGAGTGGTATCCTCAGAGTTAGATGGAGGTGATGCTACGGATGTGGAGAGACGCATTATCAATTGACGCATCTCTTCCATCTTAGCCTCCATTGAACTCACCAAGGTTGTTTCCAACGTCTTGATATCGTTCATGGTGACTACCTCCAGAGCATCACTCCCATCTCCCTTGGAACCCATACTTCTCTTAGGCGGTTATGCCCGAAATAAGAGCCGAGGCTCTGATACCAATTGAAATGGATCGTATGGGCACCTAGAGGGGGGGTGAATAGGTGCTAACCAATTTTTAATACTTTTTCAATTTTAGGCTTGACACAAAGTAAATTCTCTAGATATGCAACTACGAGAATTTTCCTATATGTAGCCCTAACTACTAAGCACGTAAAAGAGGAGCGAGGAAACCGTAGTGGAGCACGCGAGACAGAGGATTTGTTTTACGCAGTTCCTTCCTTGTTAAGGGAAGTACATCTGCGTTGGAGGGTGGGCGGTTCTAAGACCACCACGCCACAATAGGCCTCACCCTATTCTCCGATGGATCTCGCCACGAGGCCTGATCCACCTTCTCCACTATTGGATCCCTTGGCGGGAACGGTGCCTTTTACAACACTATCGGGCACACACCCACAACCGAATTGGTGGCTCCCGGGATGACAACAAGCTGCCACAAGAACAAGGTTTATCAATATAAACAAAAACGAGGATCTAGATATTTGCAAGAAATACTAGATCGGAGGTTCTCCAAATGAATGGAGAGGAGATGAAGCGCTTGATTGCTGATGATGAAGATCGAGTTCTCCTCCTTTGATTCCCCAAGGGATGGGGCCTTTGGGTGGATCTAGGTGGAGCACTCTTGTATGAAGCTTTTAGATCTGATCTGTTCTTTTTCGAGATGAATCAAGCAGTCTGGCAGGAGGGATGGCTGGATTAAATACCCCTCCCAGATCTGATCGTTGCACAACTTTGGGGCGGATTATCCGCCTGGAAAACTCCGCCCAGGCGGATTCTCGGGAAACTCTGCCCTCTGGGCTTGGCTTGGTGAAGCTTGGTGAAGATCTTGGGGGGCGGATAATCCGACCCCCCTGAGGGGCGGATTATCCAGCCTAGCCGGACTTTTTGGCCAAAATTCCGCCCCCTCTCTGGGGCTTGCGCCTTGGCGATGAGCAGGGGGGGAGGATTATCCGGCCCCCCTGAGGGGCGGATTATCCGGCGGGGCCGGAAAATCTGGCCAAAATTCCTCTCTGGGCTTTGCTGCTAGCAAAGGAGGGCGGATTATCCGCCCCTGGTGGGGCCGGATTATCCGCCCCCAACGGCAGAGTTCTTTTCCCTTTGTTCTCAAATAGAGCTGCAACACTTCAACACACATTAAATGATCCTTGGTATTGTTATCTAACACACAAAACACTAGGGATTAAGAAATGTTCTTTCACCTTTTGATCCACATCTTTACCATTTGGGTTTAGTTCAAGATGAGTCTTTGTTGCCATGGAGTGGGAGCTCCATTTAGATCTTTCATGTTGAATCTTTTGAGCATATCTTGAGTATACTTGGCTTGGTTGAAGAATGTTCCTCCTCTTACTTGCTTGATCTCAAAACCAAGAAATAATCTCAATTCTCCCATCATAGACATCCCAAACCTGTCAGTCATAAGCTTTGAGAATTCATCATTAAAAGCTTTGTTAAATGAGCCAAAGATAATATCATCTACATATATTTGGCATACAAAAAGCTCCCCATTGACTTTCTTAGTAAAAAGAGTGGGGTCGGTTTTCCCAAACTCAAACCCATAATCTAACAACAACTCTCTAAGGTGCTCATACCACGTGCGTGGAGCTTGTTTGAGCCCATAGAGCGCCTTATCAAGTTTGTAGACGTGGTTTGGAAAGTTGGGATCCTCAAACCCTGGGGGTTGCTTTACGTATACTAACTCATACAAAGGACCATTAAGAAATGCACTTTCTACATCCATTTGTTGTAATTTAAATTTATGGTGTGCCGCATAAGCAGGAAGGATACAAATGGACTCAAGGCGAGCCACGGGTGCATATGTCTATCCATAATCAATGCCTTCAATTTGATAGAACCCTTGTGCAACCAATCTTGCCTTGTTCCTCACCACAATTCCATGCTCATCTTGCTTGTTCTTGAATATCCACTTGGTGCCTATAACATTGCGGCAATCTTTTGACTTTTCAACTAACTTCCAAACTTTGTTTCTCTCAAAGTTGTTGAGCTCTTTGTGCATTGCATCCAACCAATCCGAATCTTCAAGAGCTTCCCATACTTTCTTTGGTTCCACCATGGAAATGTGTGCTTGGTGCTCACCAAAGTTCTTTAGTTGAGCTCGAGTGGATATCCCTCTTCTTAGATCTCCTACCACATTCTCAAGAGTGTGGTCTCTTAATTCCAATATTCTATACATTCTAGCTTGGTGACGAGTTTCGATCTCCTTGTTGTTTCTTGGGGGGATCACTTCATCATTTTGGTCCTCGTCTTGACCATTAACTGACCTTGATCATTATTGGAATCATTCTCTTCTACAAGAGGCAAAGATTGACCTTGGTATTGATCAAGCATACTTCTAGATATGCATTGGGCTTCCCTTATGGCAGTTTCTATAGACCTTCCTTGTGTAATGGACTTAGCACCGCTGGACATTCTGGCAAATGGAGACTCAAGCACCTCCTGGCTAGAGGTTTCTTCTTGATCAACTGGTTGAGGGTCCACAACTTGTGTTTGGCTTGGGTCATTGTCCTCCTCGATAGGAGCTTGTTGATGTTGTGAAGATGAGGGCTCCACTTGAGTAGAGCATAGTTCTTCTCGATCCACCATAAGGGGTTCCTCAATAGGGCGGATGAAACCCGCACCCATTCTTCCTATGGCATCCTAAGGCATTTCATCATCTACATCACAGACATCAACACGCCCCACTTGGGGAGCATCATATTCTTCATAAACCACACTACAAGATTCTATGACAGTTCCAGAGAGCTTGTAATAGATTCTATAAGTGTGGGATTCGAGACCATAACCAACAAAAATACCCTCTAATGCTTTGGAATCAAACTTGGACAAATGAATACCCTTAATGCGATAGAAACACTTACAACCGAACACCCGGAAATATGAAACGTTGGGCTTGTTACTGGTAAGAATTTCATATGGAGTCTTGATCAATTCTTTACGAAGGTATAGATGGTTTGATGCATGGCATGCGGTGGAGATTGCTTCACCCAAAAATTGTATGGACATTTAAACTCCGCCAACATGGTCCTTGCCATATCAATAAGAGTCTGGTTCTTCCTCTCAGCTACACCATTTTGTTGAGGGGTATATGCAGCGGAATATTGATGTTTTATTCCCTCATCACTAAGAAATCCATTCAGTGTGTAGTTCTTGAACTCGGTACCGTTGTCACTTCTTATTGTTAACACTGGGACATTGTGTTGACGTTGAGACATATTGATGAAGTCAATGAAGTTTTCTTGGGTCTCACTTTTCAGCTTGAAGAAATATACCCATGTGTATCTTGAGTAGTCATCAACAATCACCAAGTAATATTTCTTCCCACCAAGGCTTGCATGAGATGGAGGAAAAAAGAGATCCACATGAAGGAGCTCCAAGATCCTCTTGGACTTGATGTAGTTCTTAGGCTTGTGGGGAGAATCATGCATCTTTCCTTCAACACATGCCCTGCAAACACGATCTTTGGCAAAGCAAACATTTTCTTTTAATCCAACAATATGACCATCCTTGTGGAAGCTTTGCAAATTTCTCATGTTGACATGGGCTAGACGACGATGTCATAGCCAACCCACATCAGCCTTTCCGAATAAGCACATCGCACTTGTAGTGGTTTTCCCCGAAAATTCCACCACATACAAGTCATTTTCGACGTACCCAACGAAAGTGACCTTTAGAGACTTGCTCCACATGATGATCACAATATCATTATCAATAAAGACGGCAAAATCCATTTTTCCAAGAGCACGGACTAAAAGTAAATTATAGCCAAGGGTCTCAACAAGCATGACGTCCACGAGAGTGATATCGTGTGCAACCACAACTTTGCCGAAACCCATTACCTTAGACTTTGACTTGTCGGCATATGTGACGGATATTTGATCAATATTTCGTCTCAACTCCTTAACACTAGATGCGCTTCCGGTCATATGACTTGTGCATCCACTATCAAGCACCCATTTTGACCCTCCGGAAGCATAGGTCTACAAAAGATCAAACTAGTTTTTAGGTACCTTTTTTAATGGGTCCTCTTTTGTTAGCAACAAGGGTCTTGCGAACCCAAATAGACCAAGCAACATAACCATCAAATGGGCCAACATATTGTGCATATACATCACCATAATAATCATGCATTAAAACATAGTGAGGGTTATCACTTCCCGCAAAATCATCATGAGACATAGTTTTGCCATTCGTGGACTTACTATCCACAATTACCTTGTCTTTTTCTTGTGCGGGCTTGGCCTTCTTCTTCTTGTTGTTGTTGTTCTTCTTCTTGCCTTTAGAGACAAAGCCAGTGCCCCCTTTCTCACTATTTGACCTTTGCTTACTCAAGAGGTCATCAATTTACTTGTTTCCTTTGGGAAAGGTGGCCTTAGCTAGCTCCCCCTTCAACCTAGAATTTTCTTCAAGTATACTTGTACAACTAGAAGGAATGAAGGTACTAGGTGAAGTAATATTGGTCAATTGAGTTTGAGGATTTTCACGAGACTTTGTGAGCAACAAGAGTTCACTCTCCAAGGCCTTGTGAGCCTTGTCAAGCATCCTAAAGTCCTCGGCAAGTTTTTCATGAACAACACCAAACTCAATCTTGTCCTTTTTAGCCTTTTATATTTAGCAATAGCATGGTCATGTTCCTTGATGAGTTTATTAATAATGAGATCATTTGCTTCATCAAGCCCTTCAAGTTTAGTTTCAAGAGACATTCTAGTTTCTTGTTCTTCTTCTAGAGCATTATTTAGAGCTTCTACCTCAATCATGTGCTCTCTTCCTAATTTACATCTCTCATCTAGAAGTTCTTGTGTGTGTGCAACTTGATTTAAGAGGTCCACAACGTGTTTCTTGTGTTCCCCTTACAAGTTGTTCATAAACACATTAAAATCAACTAATTCCTTTTTGACCTCAAGGGATAACTCATCATCAAATTCATCATTAACTAAAGAGGTGGAGTGTGACGATGATAATACCTCTGTTCCTCTTGCCATAAGGCAAGTGACGTTCTTGTTGGAGATATTCTCATTTGGAGAGTCGAAGAGTGAGAATGTAGGTGTAGAAGTAGTGGCAAGATCCGCCACACCACTTGATGTTTCCTCTTCTTCATCTTCATCATCATCATCATCGTCGGAGGAGAATTCTTCATGTGTGATCAAGACAATTTCACCCGACTTCTTGTTGGTTGAATTTGTTTTGATGAAAGGCTTCTTGTAAGGAGCTTTGGAGGTCTTCTTCAACACAAGTTTACCCCCATGATCTTCTCTTTTCTCATAGGGACAAGTGGCAACAAAGTGATAACGGTCACCACAATTGAAGCAAGTTCTCAACTTGGACCAATTGTATCTTCTCCCATTGGGGTTGCTTCTTCGTTGCGTTTCCATCTTGGCCTTGGCGGGATCTTTCCAAAAGTTTCTTGCATAGAAGGCCATGTATTCACCATGAGCAACCTTGACATCTTCGGGGTGGATCATTGAAAGTCCCTCATCACTCCCTTCATCTTCATCATACTCCACAACCTTGGCCTTTAAGGCAAGATTGACACCACTACTCATTCCAATGGCACGAGCATGGGTGTCTTTGGCATTCTTGGCAGCAACCTTGAAAGCGGCTGATATGTCCATTTTGCATCATATTCTATATCATAATTTACTAGTATTCATTGATATATTTCATATTAAGAGATGATACTTATGTTATTTCATCTGTTTTTGCATGGTTGATGACTTTTGGAGCATGGACCGATGTAGTCAGGATTCTGATGGTAAAGGTGATGTTTGGAGGCGAAATTCGTGAAGATCAGAAAATCCGGTAAAATACACGGAAATCCTATTTTTCTAGAAGACGGAGGATGCCAGAAGGAGGAGTGAAGATGGGCCACAGGGGGCCCACACCACCCCCTAGCGCGGGCCACCCCTGGCCGCGCCACCAGGTGGTGTGGCCACCCTGGCCCACTCCTATCTATCCCCTTTGGTGTATATTATCCCCACGAAACCCTAATACCTGGGGAGCGACCACAGAAAGATTCCGCCGCTTCTGCAGGGCAGAAGACTACAGAGAGAGAAAGATCTCTTCGGTAGACAAAATTCTGCTAGGGGAATTCCTTCTCGGGGAGGGGAGATCGTCGCCATCAACACCACCATCAAGCTGGACTTCATCGGGATCATCATCTCCACCAGCACCATCATCACCTCTCCATACCGCTGTAACAATTGGGTTGAATCTTGCATAGTTCTTAGGGGAAACTTTTCCGGTGTTGATTACTTGTTGTAGTTGATGCTATTGAGTGAACCATTGAATTATCGTTCATGTTCAGATTTTTACTTATCATTATTTCATCTCTGATCTTGATCTATATGATGTCTTGTGAGTAGTTCATTTAGTTCTTGAGGACATGGGAGAAGTCATGTTAGTAGTGGAATTGTGTTGAGAAAGATTCAATAGTTTGTTATTTAAGTTGTGGTGTTATTCTTCTAGTGGTGTCATGTGAACGTCGACTACATGACACTTCACCTTTATGGGCCTAGGGGAATGCATTGTGTATTTGGCTACTAATCGTAGGGGTTGCCGGAGTGACAGAAACCTGAACCCCCGTTAGGAAACCTTTGCACAAGGGATGTCAGGATCTTAGATCTTAAAGCTATGGTTAGGTTTCTATCTTAATTACTTTCTTGTACTTGTAGATGCTTGCAAGGGGTGTAATCACAAGTATGTATTAGTCCTAGGAAGGTCAGTACATTAGCACAGGTTCACCCACACAACACTTGTCAAACAAAAGAAGATTAATCAACTATATGAAGCGAAAGCACTTGACGATATTCCCGTGTGTCCTCGAGAACGTTTGGTCATCTTAAGTAATACAACCGTCTTGTCCTTTGCCAAAGAAAGGATTGGGCCACTCGCTGCATCTATTATTATTGTCTTTTAATTACTTGCACTTTATTTATCTGCATTATCAAAAACCCCTAAAAATCCGTTTGTTAAGTATTTACAGAGAATTCCTACTCCAAGCCACTCGTCAACACCTTCTGCTCCTCGTTGGGTTCGACACTCTTACTTATCGAAAATACTGCGATACACCCCCTATACTTGTGGGTCATCAAGAATATTTTCTGGCACCGTTGCTGGGGAGTGAAGCGTTATTGGAGAGTGGAACTGGTAAAGGAAACTTCTATTGTGAGTATTGTTTACTCCTGTTAGTTACTTTATTTTCAATATGGATAATTCACTTAGTTTCTTATTTTGTAATGCTACTACCACTGCTAAGGTAGTAGATGAACCACCTCCTACTAAAAATAATACTTTTAAGATACCTACAAGAATTATTGATCGTGTTATGGATAACTACTATTTTGGAGATGGAACTGTCCATCTCGGTGATCATTTGCTCTTTATACATGAGTTATGCGGGTTGTTCAAGTGTGCAGGTATTACAACATATCAAGTCAAGAAGAAGTTATTCTCATTATCACTTAAAGGAAGAGCTGAAGGATGGTACAAGCTGTTTAAGAATGGTCAAGCTCTTGAATTGGAGGAAGTAGTACCTCTCTTTTATTTAAAGTTTTATCCTCCTAGTGAGATTCATAAAGATCGGAATCAAATATACAACTTTTGGCCTCTTGATTGAAGTTACTAATGCTCAAATGTCCTATTCATGAGCTCCCCAATAATATTATTATCAATAACTTTTATGCAAGGCTTTCTCTTCATGATAAGGATCTATTGGATTCTTCTTGTGCTGGATCATTTACACGCATGGAAGAAGGAGCTAAATGGGATCTTATAGACCGTATTCAAGACAATGCTAAAGCATGGGAGAACGATAAAGGAAGAAACTCAGGTATAAATTATGATTATGAATGCATTGAATCTTTTATGGGAACTGATGACTTTCAAAATATTAGTAATGCTTATGGTCTTGATTCTCAAGTTATTGCAAATTGGTTTAAGGCTTTTGCCTCATATATTGAAATTCCAAAAAAGGAATGGAACAAGTATCATGCACCATATAAACATATTGTTGATTGTGTTCCTGCTAGAAGTACTGAATTTTGCACTATTGGTCACATCTTACCTAAACCTTATATCGATAAATTACCTTTCCCGGATAAGGTAAAAGAGCATCCTATGATAACAAGTGTAATTAATAAAAGTACAAAGAGAACTATGAAACCTAATGAACAAATAAATATTGAACCTGTAGTAGCAATTGTGAAAGACCTTGTCACTAAAAGTGTAGAAGATGGACACATTGTCTTCTGTGAGGATGCTTCTAATATTGTCTCACATCCAAATAGAACTAAAAAGGCTAGTGTCCCTGTGCTTTCTATTAGAATTGGTGATCATTGCTATTATGGTTTATGTGATATTGGTGCAAGTTCAAGTGTTATTCCTTACGAGCTTTACAAAGAAATTATGCATGAAATTAGTCCTTGCGAACTAGAAGAGATTTATGTGGTTATTCACCTTGCTAATAGAGAGACCATCTCTCCAATTGGTATTGTAAGAGATGTGGAAGTTCTTTGTGGTAAGATTAAATATCCTACTGATTTTCTAGTACTTGGTTCAGCTGCTAGTAAAACCTATCCTATCATTGTTGGTAGACCTTTCTTGAACATGTGTGGAGCCATTATAGACTGCAAAAGGGAGAAAATTTTAACTAAATTTGATGGGGAATCTTATGAGTTTAATTTTTCGAAATTTACTAAAGTTCCTTGTGAAAATGAAACCCCTAATGAGGATTTTAGGGTTGAACAACTTGCTTCTATTTCTCTTGCTCCTAACAATGCTTTCAGCAATTTATGGAAGACCACGAACGTGAAATCTTCATGGAAGAAAGAAATGAGATTGATGAGATTCTCCATCGTCAACCTAAGATGCTTAAGCATAACTTGCCTGTGGAAGATTTGGGTACCACATTGCCACCTAAAAAGGATCCGGTTTTTGATCTAAAACCTTTACCTGACGATCTTAAATATGCTTACATTGATGATAATAAAATATATCCTGTTATTATTAGTTCTAAACTTTCAGGGAAGGAAGAGGAAAGATTATTGGAGGTATGGAAGAAACACCGAGGAGCTATGGGCTATACTCTAGATGATTTAAAGGGGATTTCTCCTACTATATGTCAGCACGCTATCAATATAGAACCAGATGCAAAGCCAGTGGTAGAACATCAACATTGTTTAAATCCTAAGATGAAGTGGTAAGAAACGAGGTATTAAAACTCCTTGATGCTGGCATTATTTATCCTATTGCTGATAGTGAATGGGTTAGTCCTGTTCATTGTGTCCCTAAAAAAGGGGGATTACCGTTGTGCCTAATGATAATGATGAGCTTATTCTAGAAAGAATAGTAGTAGGTTATAGGATGTGCATTGATTTCAGAAAGGTTAATAAAGTTACTAAGAAAGATCATTACCCACTTCCTTTTATTGATCAAATGTTAGAAAAGTTGTCTAAAAAGACCCATTTTTGTTTTCTTGATGGATATTCTGGGTTTTCTCAAATTGCTGTTAAACAACAAGATCAAGAAAAAACTACTTTTACATGCCCTTATGGAACCTATGCTTATAGGCGTATGCCTTTTGGTTTGTGTAATGCTCCTGCTACTTTTCAAAGATGCATGTCTACTATATTTCATGGTTTTTGTGAGGAAATTGTGGAAGTATTCATGGATGATTTTTCCGTCTATGGAACTTCTTTTGATAATTGTCTGCACAACCTTGATAAAGTTTTGCAAAGATGTGAAGAAACTAATCTTGTTCTTAATTGGGAGAAATGTCACTTCATGGTCAATGAAGGGATTGTCCTCGGACATAAGATTTCCGAAAGAGGCATAGAAGTTGATAGAGCTAAAGTTAAAGCAATTGCTAAATGCCCTGTGCAAGAGACGTCAAAGGTATTCATAGTATCCTTGGTCATGCTGGTTTTTATAGAAGGTTTATTAAAGATTTCTCTAAGATATCAAAACCCCTCACTAATCTTCTTCAAAAGGATGTACCCTTTGTTTTTGATGATGATTATAAGGAAGCTTTTGAAACTCTAAAGAAGGCTTTAACTACTGCTCCTATTGTCCAACCACCTGATTGGAACTTACCCTTTGAAATCATGTGTGACGCTAGTGATTTTGCTGTAGGTGCTGTCCTTGGGCAACAAATAGATAAATAGTTAAATGTTATCCATTATGCTAGTAAGACTCTTGACGCTGCTCAAAAGAATTATGCTACTACTGAAAAAAAATTCTTAGCTGTTGTCTTTGCTTGTGATAAGTTTGGACCTTAAATTGTTGATCCAAAAGTTACCATCCATACTGATCATGCTGCTATTAAGTACATTATGACGAATAAAGATGCTAAGCCTAGGCTTATTAGATGGGTGTTGCTTTTACAAGAGTTTGACCTACATATTATAGATAGGAAAGGTGCTGAAAACCCTATTGCTGATAATTTATCTCGATTGGAAAACATCTCTTTTGATCCTAGGCCTGTTAATGATAGTTTCCCAAATGAACAGTTGGCTGCAGTAGGGGTAAGCTCGCGAAGGAGCCCTTGGTATGCTGATTATGCTAACTTTATTGTCTCCAAGTATTTGCATCCAACTTTTATAGCCCAGCAAAGACGGAAGTTCTTTTACGATTTGAGGCATTATTTTTGGGACGACCCACATTTATATAAAGAAGGAGTAGATGGTATTATGCGAAGTTCCAGAATATGAACAAAAGGAGATATTGCGGAAATGTCATGGTAGCACCTATGGAGGACATCATGCGGGAGATAGAACCGCACAAAAGGTGCTACAATCATGTTTTTACTGGCCTACCCTTTTTAAAGATGCAAGAAAATTTGTCTTATCATGTGATGAATGCCAACAAGTTGGTAATATTTCTAGACGCAATGAGATGCCTATGAATTACTCTCTTATTATTGAACCATTTGATTGTTGGGGATTCGACTTTATGGGTCTGTTTCCCCCTTCAAAAGGTTATACTCATATTCTTGTTGCCATTGACTATGTTACTAAGTGGGTAGAAGCCATACCCACAAAAAGTGCTGATGGTGATACCTCTTTGAAAATGCTTAAGGATATTATTTTCCCTAGGTTTGGAGTGCCTAGGTACCTTATGACTGATGGAGGTTCTCATTTCATTCATGGTGGCTTTAGAAAGACCCTTGCTAAATATGATGTTAATCACAGAATTGCTTCAGCTTATCATCCCCAAACTAGTGGGCAAGTAGAGCTATCAAATAGAGAAATTAAATCCATCTTGCAAAAGACTGTTAATAGATCTAGAAAAAAATGGGCTAAAAGGTTGAATGATGCTTTGTGGGCTTATAGGACTGCCTATAAAAATCCTATTGGAATGTCTCCTTACAAAATGGTTTATGGGAAAGCTTGTCACCCGCCTTTAGAATTAGAACACAAAGCTTATTGGGCAGTGAAAGAACTTAATAGAGACTGCAAACTTGCTGGTGAGAAAAGATTATTTGACTTAAGTTCGTTGGATGAATGGAGGAGTGAAGCATATGAGAATGCTAGACTCTTTAAAGAAAAAGTTAAAAGATGGCATGACAAGAGAATTCTTAAGAGAGAGTTCCATGTTGGTGAGAAAGTTTTATTGTATAGGTCTCGTCTCAGATTTTTTACAGGGAAACTACTTTCAAAATGGGAAGGACCTTTTGTTATTGAAGAAGTTTATCATTCAGGTGCAATACAAATTTCTTCTTTAAAAGATAATACTACACAAGTGGTGAATGGTCAGCGACTCAAGCACTATATTTCTGGAGATTCTTACAATGAGGATATTGATGTTATTCAAATGGTAACCCCGGAAAATTTTATCAAATGCCAACTTCGGAGACCCGCAGAGTCCGTTTTCAAATAGGTAACAGTTCTAGTAAGGAAAAGTCCACGAAAAATCTGTCTAGTTATATTTTTGCAGTTTTTATCCAATAAGGAAAGCAACGAAGCAAAAGAGGGACGGAAACGGAGCAAGGGTGGCTCACACCACCCGCTGGCGCGGCTCCTAGCCGCGCCAACAGGTGGTGTGGCCACCCCGGACTCCGTCTCCGACCCGTTTTCTCCCAGTACCTTCCTTTTGTTGTAAAAATTTGTAATATATAATCCCCCAGATCCCCCGAGGTTCGAATATCATGTTCTCGTCGTGTTTTCGTTTTAATCTATTTCTGCCAGGAACTATTCTTAAAGTTTAGAAGCACAATGGTCTCTGCCAACGATAAGGGAAAGGAGCCTGCGTAGGAGGATCTCCAAGACCCTGAGCAGGAGAAGGAGATCGAGAGTAAAGATGAAGAGGAGGCAAACAAAAGCCAGCATCCACACACCGGCACTACCATTGCAAGCATTGGAGTGGTGGCAAACCCTGTCAGGTTCAAAAGGACTGCACGGATGTCAACTAGAGGGAAGCCTCCATGTCACTGTCTGGCTTCACGGTCACCTCCACCACGCACCAAGAATCCCTTCCATACCCTTGTCCATGAGCATCAATTCTAGAATATGCCCAAGGAGAAACTACCCTGCAATTGGGATATGCCTCGTTCTAACCATGCAGGAAAAGAAGACTTCAAAGATGAAGAGTGGGGAAAGAATCGTACGAGCTGGGAATCACAACCCAACATGATCATGAACCGCATTGAGCAAAACTCGGAGTTGATTTGTACTCTTACCTTCGAGATTGAAGACTTGAGGAAATTGATTGATAAGCTCATCGAGAGAACACCACCACCACCGAAGGAGTAATTCGTCATCAGGTTTTGGCATCCCCTTGGTTTGTTCCAAGCTTGGGGGAGTGCCGCGGTATCACATCACTATCTTCTATCTTCTTACCTTTTTAGTAGAGTCATATCATGAATAGAGAAGTTATCATGTAGGATGGTTTGCATTATGGAAGTATCCCCCGTCTTGTTAGATATCTATGTATCCCTTGGTGTGAGTTGCCGTTATGGAATATTAATGAGAAGTTCTATCATTTACTCTTTTGCATATCTTATTTTAGTTTTCAATTTCTATTATATGATTGATCTTGTTGTTAGTATTAGTATCACTTTGGAATCATTGAGTTAATTTAGTTGGTTTTGGCAAACCTGGCTCGATCAGTAGCAACATTATTTTGAGAATTGAATGAAAAGATAAAAGTACTCTTAAAGAATATAATTTCATCATCATCTTTCTTGATTTGCTCATAAGCTTAGTATTATCTAGTTCAGATCTTTTGTGCTTCCAAGGAAGATTGCATGTTTGTTTTTACCACTTGTATGTTTGTTTGTTTCCTTCAAACTCTTATGCTTGCTACCCAGCCTTGCTAGCCAAAAACCTGTACTGAGAGGGAATGCTTCTCGTGCATCCAATCCTTAAAACCAAAACCTATGACATTTGTGTCAACCATACCTACCTATTAGCACTATTGCTATTCCAAGTAAATTCATGCGTTTATCTACCTTCCGAATTAAACTTGTTATGTGAAAATTAGTGATTAAATCTCTCACGAACTTGATGGCACACTTTACTTTTCTTGCACTTAATAAACCTGAACCATTGTGTCATCTAAGTTGTATATGCTTGCACTTATACGTTGGGAATTAGCAGAACCATGCTATCATGGGGAACGCTTTCAACATTGCACTTGTACATTGTACCCAGTTGATATCATGCTCTTTTGTCTATGGATGTCATCGGTGTGAAATGAAAGGGGAGCTTGTAAGTCCATGGAGTTATGTATGTGTGTTAGAGAAATGCCTGTGCCGCTGGTCTAATCCATGCCTAATCATGGTGGAAACCTGCAGCGTAACCATAATGAGCAATCTATGAAGCATTCTTCTTATAAAAAAAGAGATACATATTGAGAAAAAGAAAAAAAGGGAGATGAGAAAAGAGGAAAGAGATAAAAAAGCACCATTTTCCCATGGTAAATAAGAAGATTGCTGAGATGCTTATTGTCTGCTTGCCTTGTCATTTTGATATGGGGATTCTTCCGTATCATCGGGCAAGGGGTACCCCGTTGGCGGTTCTCTATGATACACATGTACCTACTATGACAAGAATGTACCAGTAACTAAACTTGAGTAGCATGAGGAGAGACCCTCGTATTCAAGGGACATGAGATTTCCAACTTATACTTCGTCAAGCATATACTCCATAGTTTGTTCACTTTAACTTAACCACCTAAAGATTCTTATGATAGGGGCAATGAGAGCTCAAAGATAATACGTACCATAATTTTTGGAAGCTCTTTATGAAACTTGAGAACCCTGCTTCCCTCTGTGAAGGGCTTATCTTTTACTTTTTGTTGAGTCAGTAAACCTATTCCTTTCTATCCCAGCAAGTATTTTGAGTTGTTGTGTTTCATTCATTCATATGATGATTTATTCAATCATGTTTCTTATGTTCCTTGTTTTGCACATTGCTCTTATCTTAGTGAATACTACTTTGAAAGCTATCATTGAAAACCCCTTTATGATTGAACTCCTGCAAAATTGTTAACTATTCTTTGACCAAGAGCAAAGTTTGCCATTACCAATTATGGTTTACTTTATATATCTTTATTATGTTCCCTTTACTTATTGCAAGTTAAGTTATATAATAGTGAGTTGTCTTCTATTATGATTTGTGTATTGATGAATGTGATGCTTCTTGTCCGTATTCTTTTGTCGACTCTTCACTCCATAAACCCGAGGTCATGTTTATTGAGCTCAGTTTTTGCTTGGGGACAAGCAAAGTCTAAGCCTGGGGGGAGTTGATACGTCCATTTTGCATCACTATTCTATATCATAATTTACTGTTATTCATTGATATATGTCATATTAAGAGATGATACTTATGTTATTTCATCTGTTTTTGCATGGTTGATGAATTTTGAGCATGGACCGCTGTAGTCAGGATTCTGATGGAAAAGGTGCTTTTTGGAGGCAAAATTCGTGAAGATCAGAAAATCCGGGAAAATACATGGAAAATCCTATTTTTCCAGATGACGAAGGATGCCAGAAGGGGGAGTGGAGATGGGCCACAAGGGGCCCACACCACCCCCTGGCACGGGCCACCCTTGGCCGTGCCACCAGGTGGTGTGGCCACCCTGGCCCACTCCTGGATCTCCCCTTTGGCGTATATTATCCCCAAGAAACCCTAATACCTGGGGAGCAACCACAGAAAGATTCCGTGGCCTCTACGGGGCAGAAAACTACAGAGAGAGAAAGATCTCTCTGGCAGACAGAATTCTGCCGGGGAATTCCTTCCCGGAGAGGGGAGATCATCTCCATCAACACCACCATTAAGCTGGACTTCATCGCGATCATCATCATCATCATCTCCACCAGCACCATCATCACCACTCCATACCGCTATAACAATTGGGTTGAATCTTGCATAGTTCTTAGGGGAAACTTTCCCGGTGTTGATTACTTGTTGTAGTTGATGCTATTGAGTGAACCATTGAATTATCGTTCATGTTCAGATTGTTACTTATCATTATTTCATCTCTGATCTTGATCTATATGATGTCTTGTGAGTAGTTCGTTTAGTTCTTGAGGACATGGGAGAAGTCATGTTGTTAGTAGTGGAATTGTGTTGAGAAAGATTCAATAGTTTGTTATTTAAGTTGTGATGTTATTCTTCTAGTGGTGTCATGTGAACGTCGACTACATGACACTTCACCTTTATGGGCCTAGGGGAATGCATTGTGTATTTGGCTACTAATCGTAGGGGTTGCCGGAGTGACAGAAACCTGAACCCCTATTAGGAAACCTTTGCACAAGGGATGTCAGGATCTTAGAGTTTAAAGTTGTGGTTAGGTTTCTATCTTAATTACTTTCTTGTACTTGCGGATGCTTGCAAGGGGTATAATCACAAGTATGTATTAGTCCTAGGAAGGTCGGTACATTAGCACAGGTTCACCCACACAACACCTGTCAAACTAAAGAAGATTAATCAACTATATGAAGCGAAAGCACATGACGATATTCCCGTGTGTCCTCGAGAACGTTTGGTCATCTTAAGTAATACAACTGGCTTGTCCTTTGCTAAAGAAAGGATTGGGCCACTCGCTGCATCTATTATTATTGTCTTTTATTTACTCGCACTTTATTTATCTGCATTATCAAAACCCCCTAAAAATCCGTTTGCTAAGTATTTATAGAGAATTCCTACTCCAAGCCACTCGTCAACACCTTCTGCTCCTCGTTGGGTTCGACACTCTTACTTATCGAAAATACTATGATACACCCCTTATACTTGTGGGTCATCAGCGACCATCTCTTGCATAACTTCATTGGAGGTCATGAGATGGTAGTTGTGTCTTCCTTGGAGACTCTTCAAGTCAGTGGGCTCAAAAGGCATGAGAGCACTCACATACTTCCTCTTGATCCAAGCATCATCAATGTGAGAGGCACCAACATTCCTGAAGGTGGTGGCTATGGATTTGAGTCTTTGATACATGTCTTAATGATCCTCACCATCCTTCATGAAGAATCCTTTGGCCTCATTGCTTAAGGCATCATATATATTTCTTCTCATGCTCTCATTGCCAACAAACAAGTCAATGAGGGTTCCTTGGTGGTATTGTAGTGCCCAATGTGGGGAAAATCCTTTGGCCCCACTCCAAGTTGGATCATGTGCAACATAATCGCATTGAGTTGGCTATTGACCACTTCTCTTCTAGTCAAGTTGGTTGGATCCTCAATTTTGAGTCCTTCTTCAATAATATTCCAAAAAATCAATGCAAGAGCTGCGCACATGAGATTTCATTAAAACTTTCCATTGAGAAAAAGTAGGTGCAGCTAACTTAGGTGGGTCACCTCTATTATTTATATGTGGATGAGGGATTGGGGGGTCAGGAGAGTACCATCCAGGAACCGCATGATACTATTCCTTCCATTCACCCTTTTTGGTGGTGGAGTTAGTGGAATTATGTTCATCCCCCACTCCTACACCCATAGACTTAGCCGGAGCATTAGCCTTAGGGTTAGGTGGTGTTTCCTCTTGAGAGGGAGGGGGTGAGGCCAACTTTTCTGAAACAAGTCGCTCAACAAGTTGACGCAACTGTTGGATTTCGTTGCCCAAGGTAGAGCTCAAACTTGTTTCCAAGTTCTTGAGATATACCATGGTCACCGATATGCTAGCCTCACTCTCTCCCTCTTCTACAGGGTCGCCCATAGTCTCTTAGGCGGTTAAGCCCGAATAAAGAGCCAAGGCTCTGATACCAATTGAAAGGATCGTATGGGCACCTAGAGGGGGGGGGGGTGAATAGGTGCTTCTTCAAATTTTACTCTTTTTCAAGTTAGGGTTTGACACAAAAGGTAAATTCTCTAGATCATGCAACTATGGTGAATTTACCTATATGTCAATCTACCACAAACACTAAGCAAGAATTAGATAATTAAAGTGCGGTAAAGTATAGAAGGAACCAAAGTGGAGCATGTGGAGACGCAAGGATTTGCTTCCCGTAGTTCCTTCCTTTTGAAGGGAAGTACATCTACATTTATAGAGGGGGTGGTTTCAAACCACCAATGCCACGAGATGCCTCCCTTGTTCTCCGATGAACCTCACCCCAACGGGCTCGATTCACCTCTTCCACTATACGGCAACCTTTGAGGTGGAAGCCGTCACCTTTACAACAAGTTCGGGGCACACATCCACAACTTAATTGGAGGCTCCCAAATACAAGCAAGCTGTTAAACAATCAAAGACAAGCTTTTAAGAACCAAATAAAAAGCTAGGGTTTCCAAAGAAACACTAGAGCATGGGGGCCCTCAAGTGAATGAGGGGGAAATGAAGATCTCTCTTGGTGAAGCTGTAGATCAAGGCCTCCTCCTTCGATTCTCCAAAGATCAATGACTTTGGATGGTTGGATGAAGAGATCTTATTAATTTGGTGGCTCAAATGGGGATGGTGTTCTTTAGTGGGTTGAGCAGCTAGAGGAAGGGGATAAGGTCCTCTATTTATAGCCCTTCACTCCACTGAACCATTTTCTGACCGTTGGAGAAAAGTCAGACCAGAGACTCCGGCCTGCACACCGGAGACTCCGGTCTACACCGGAGACTCCGGTCTACACCAGAGCCAAGAGGACCCAGGCTGGCTGACCCAGGCCTTCTAAGAGCCAAGAGGACCAGAGACTCTAGTCCAACCACACCAGAGACTCCGGTCAGCCTCTGGACCTTGCTCCAGACCACCAATCTGGCTGACCCAGGCAGAAATCTAGAGCCCCCTCCAGGGTTTCCTGGGGAAACTCTAGACCACACTAGAGACTCCAGTCCAGCCAGACCGGAGACTCCGGTCTGAAATTCCCAGGAACATGTAAATATTGCAGGGAAAGTTCCATATGCCAAGGGTCCTTTCAGTTTGCATTGTATCAACCTGTAGACAATAGCATACTGTAAAATGATCTAATTGTTGTTAATAAACACCAAAAGTGATTATAACAGTAAATGTCCTTTCAGGAACCCTTCGAGGCGGGAACATATGCCTTTACACAACTAGCGGGGCACAACTCCACAACCGAATTGGAGGCTCCCGTAATGACAACAAGTTTCCACAAGAACAAATGTTATCAATATCGAAACACTAGATCTAGATATAAACAAGAATACTAGATTGAGATATCTCCAAGTGAATGGAGCGGAAGTGAAGCGCTTGATTCGTAATGTCGATGAATGAAGTCTCCTCCTTCAATTCCTCCAAAGATCGAAGCCTTTGGGTGGTTGAAGTGGGAGATCTTGAATGAGAGCTTTTGCAACAGGCCAGAACTTTTTTGAATGAATCAAGAGATTTGATAGGAGGGGTGATTGGGGCTTATATACCCCATGTCCAAATAGAGCCATTGGAGTTGTCTGGGGCCGAATTATCCGGCCTAAGTGAGGGCCGGATTATCCGCCTAGAGAAACTCTGCCCCAGACTCGGAATATCCGGGGAATAATCCGCCCCCGAACAGAAGGTCACACCGAACCATCCTTGGCAGCTTCTCCCGGGGGGCAGATTATCCGGTCCAAGAGAAAGGCCGGATTATCTGACAGGTGGAAAAATCCGCCGCAGCCTCGGATTGTCCGGGAAAAAATCCGCCCCCAGACAGAAGGTCGTGCCGATCTTCCCTTGGCAACTTCTCCTAGGGGCCAAATTATCCAGCCCAAGAGAAGGTCGGATTATCTGGCTGGGGGGAAAATCCGCCCCAGCCTCAGATTGTCCGGGGGAAAATCCGCCCCCAGACAAAAGCTCACACGCGACCAACTCTAGCCAAGAGGGTCAGGCCAGATTATCCGGCCCTTGATGGGGGCGGATAATCTGGCCCCCCAACAACAAGTTTTCTTACCTGCGGCCCTTAGCACACATGAGAAACTCCATGGTATTGTTATCTACCACACAAAACACAAGAGATCATGAAATGTTCTTTCAATCTCCCCCTTTTTGGTGTTAGATGAGAATACTAGGATTTGCAAGATATCTCTAATAATAACATCATTTAGCGAATGAAAAAGATTCCCCCTCAATGTGTGCATAATAAAGATTTGCATTTGAATACAGATGCACACAAGTAGGTACAAGTCTGTTTCATTGAAATTGAATTGACACATAAATGAAGAGCTATCTCAGAAAATTATCATACCACCATGAGAGAGGCGTCCTCAATATGGTATAAGAATAGTCAGTGTGATAACCATTATAAATGCCTTCCACGAGAGATATATAACCAATATATCCAATATTATAGATCCATAGCCATGAGGAAATAATCCACGAGATAATTCCAAAGCCACACATAAACATAGTCTCATAGAAAGCAAATCACAAATAAGAGTTCAACGCTAAATGGGCACAAGCAAGATAAAGACTGAAATGATAAAGTGCAAATGAATGCTTGCGCCCGACCCATGCAAATCCACGAAGACCTAATAGAACTACTTCTCCCCCTTTGGCATCAAAACACCAAAAAGAAAGAAGAGCGATGCTAGTGCCCCAGATGATCACTCAGAGTCCTCACTATCTTCCTCGTCCCCGTCCTCGTCTCCATCATGAAACTCCTTAGTGTCTTCCCCTTCCTCACCAGCAGTGGCCGAGGTAGGAAACAGATGATGCTCAAGCTCTCCATAATTGAGGATAGACGAAGAGTTCCACTGAGCATATGGTGTGGGAGCGGTAGGAGCAGGAGGAGCACCGAAAGCCCCGGACACGTGGTGGAGAATGAGCCGCTGAGTATGTGCCATCTCGTGGCGCTGCTTATACACCACATACTGCCCCTTGCGAGTGTCCACCCCCATGCACAGAATGTTTCGCTGGAACCAGTTCAGATGCTTCACCTCACGAGCAATAGGAGGCACTGGGGCCTGATGGCTCAATACACGGCGCCCAGAAAAGTGCCTGGTGCGTGGTGTTGATGTAGAGCTCGTTGGGAACCCCAAGAGGAAGGTATGATGAGCACAGCAACAAGTTTCCCTCAGTTATGAAACCAAGGTTTAATCGAACCCGTAGGAGCAAGGAAACACCTCAAAGGTGTTACTAGATGAGCTTTGGCAGGGCGCACTACCGGTGCTAGTAGCAACGTGGAGACCTGCACAACACAACCATAGAACTCTGTCCCTAACTTGCGATGAGGTTGTCAATCTCACCGTGTTTTGCGGAAAACAAAGGATTAAATGTATCGAATGGAAAGAAGTAAAAGTTTGCAGAAAGTAAACACAAAGCAGTAAAAGATTGTAGATTGTATGTAAAGAAAAGGACCGGGATCCATAGTTCACTAGAGGTGGCTCTCCTTAGATAGATAACATGCTGGGTGAACAAATTACAGCGGGGCAATTGACAAACACCGAGAAAGCAATACATGCATATACTAATCATCTTGACTCCTTTGAGACTTGATTGGGCATTACAACATAATACATAGACCGCCATCCAACTGCATCTATGACTAATAATCCACCTTCATGTTATCATCCGAACCCCCTCCAGTATTAAGTTGCAAGCAACAGATTATTGCTTTACGAACTGCGTGTAAAGTAAACAATACAATTGTTCTATGAACAAAATATCGTTGTTTTCTCCCTAGTAGCAACAACACATCTAGTACCTTAGAGATTTCATCACTTCCCAGATTACGGAGGCATGAACCCACTATCGAGCATAAATACTAACTCTTGGAGTTGCTAGCATCTACTTGGCCAAGATAGCTACTAACAACGGAAAGCATGCAAGATCTCGAATAACAAAGACATGATAGAATCAATAATCAATCTGAAATAGCATCTCAATATCCATCGGATCACCGCAAACACAACATGTATGGATTACAGATAGATGATCTTGATCATGAACGGAGCTCACAAGATCTAAACATGAAAGCACAAAGGAGGAGAAACCAGCCATCTAGCTACTACATGGATCCGTAGTCCAAGGATGAACTACTCACGCATCACACCGGAGGCTTGCATGGTGATGAAGAAGGCCTCCAGGGTGAATTCCCCTCTCTGGCAGGGTGCCGGGAAGAGCTTCAGATCCCCCGATCTAGGGATGGAGATGACGACGGCTATAGACTCTTTCGTGGATGTCCCGAGAGCAACTTATAGGCGGTAGGAGAGACCGAGGGGGTGCTGGGGTCGGCCAGACCACCCCCTGGCGCGGGCCAGGCCAGGCCGCGCGGCCAGGTGGTGTGGCCGCCCCTCTCCGTCCTCAGATTCTCGCACTTGATCCCTTCCGAAAAATAGGCACTTTGGCTTTTGTCCCGTCCAATTCGAGAATATTCATTTTCGACTTTTCCGAACCAAAAACAATAGAAAAGCAGTACCGCACTGTGGCTCTTGTTAATAGGTTAGTCCAAGAAATCATAATAAAAGTACTCCAAAGTTGGAACAAAACACAAGAAAGTGGATAAAACTAAGCATGGAACATCAAAAATTATAGATACATTTGCAATGTATCAGGGCCTACGAGCACTAGCACAGGCATCCCTCGTGAAGCCCTCAGAAGCATAATAAGGATGAGAGATCTTCCTCACCTTATTGTATATCTTCTTGGCCTTATGCACAACATCAATGTGAAACTCTCCAGTGGGAAGCAAGTGCTTGATCAGCATCATAATATAAGGCGCATACGAGATGGAGATCCTATTGAACATTGCATCAGTAAGCTCATGATAGATGAAATCCATCACATCCAGCTTGTAGTCAACAGAATCATCTTCATAGGAGACAACCTCATGAGAAAAAGCAAGCAGCTGAACCAAGTGACCACGAATACTATCATTGTTTCCCCCACTTGGTGTGATAGAGTCATGGAACATGCCCACCAAGTTAGCATAAAGGGGTGAGAGACCAGTAAAGTAATCCACAATACCATTATCAACCGTGCAAGGAGAGAGAGAGCAACATCTTTATTGGGTTTGAGTTGAGTGATGATACGGTAGCCACTAGCACGGTCCCTGTTACAGAACAGATATCCAAGCACCTTAGCAAAGGTCTGAAAATCAGATTGCATTGGAATGTCATGGGTCATCCACTTCATGGTACGATACTCATTGCCACAAATGACCAAACTAGAGAAGAATTGCTTCACCACCTCGGAGTCATAGGAACACTGAAGGGCCATAAGATGGCGCAGCCCCATCCACTCAGTCACCTCCATAGCATCAGCAAGTTGAGGCTTCTCCATAGTCTTAGCAATAATCATGGGATGCATAGGGCGAATCTTCAACAAAGCATAGACATCTTCATAAATAAACTTTTGGTCAGCACACCAAAAGCGGCAGTCACCAAGCTCAGTATCTTGCGTAGATTCCACAAATAGATCATGGTGGCGAATGGAAGAGTAAGTGATGACATCCATTTTCCTATAGTTGACCTTTGGTTCCTTTCCCTTTTTCTTGGACACACCCTTCCTACTCTTGTCTCTCTTTGCCTGTTCAGCCATACGGTCAGCCTCTTTGTTCCTCCTGCGCAGTTCAACCTCGTCCACGAGACCACCTTCACCATTGTCCTGGAAGTAGATGCCACGGGGACGACGCCTGTAGGTTTTGGGAGCACTGGAAACACCTATGAAGTGAATAAGATGGATAGCATGGGGATAAGCACACACACACAAGTCCCGAAGAGAAAGTAGAAATAGTAGACACACAATCCACAACCCACACATACATCGTGCAAAAATCTGCAGAAAACTAAAGCAGAGGTGAATCTGTCAGGCCGGATAATCTAACCTGGCGAGGGGCGGATAATCCTGCCCTGGCAATTTTTTTTAGATCCTGCATAGATTGAGTGCACAACATAGATCGGGCATAGGAATTGTTAGACTAAGATTTCTACACAGAGAAACAACCACAAGGAAACTCCTAGTCCATGTTCCACCAACAAGTACCACATCAACACAAAAGATGGGAGAGAGGGAGTTGCCCTCACTCATTGAAGGAAGAACACGGAGGAGAAGGTACCTGGAGGCGTGGGGAAGAAGATCCGGGGGAGGCCCGGTGAATCCGGTGGCCGGAAAAGACTCCGGGGAGGGTTGGGGTAGCGGGCGACAGCTGGGGAGAGAGATGGGGGTCGGGGGAGAAGAACTGCTCTGTGTGAGCCCTTCCCTCTGACGCCCAGCCCTTAAGAGATTGAATCCGCCAGGGCTAGATTATCCGGCCTCCACCTGGGCCGGATTATCTGGCCTGATTTCTAAATTTATGTTACACACAGATTCAGGCTCGCGCATCCGCAAACAAAACCCCCACAAGATAAACAATGGACTTGCGTGCAAGAAGAGATGGCTTAGGGATAGATAGAGGCTTGGGATTAGACAACCAAACTGAGATGGTACTACACACTCAAGATTGCAAGAATCAAATCAACTGAAAGCCAAAATTGAGTGTGATTTTCATAAGAACAAGAGATGAACAATAACAACCAAAAAGATCCACATAGAACCAATTCTTCTCACGGAAGAGGGTGGTGGCTGAGGCCACCTTGTTGGAGTGCATGGTATGACACCGCGAAGATATATCTTGGGTTCATGACCAATACTCATCAAAAAGCTCACATATCACAAAATGATATTAAGAGAAATGATTTTACTTGCTTTCAGTATTATGTGGGGAGGGTTAACCCAATTAATTAGGACCACACTCCCCCTATATCCATGCCCACACCTAGACCAAATACGGAGGAGATATAAGAGTGAGTGCATGGGTAATCAAGACAGGCTCCTTGAATCAACGATATTTAGCTCATTCCTCAAGTAACAAAACCTTGCTTCATCAAGAGGCTTCATGAAAATATTAGCAAGTTGATTCTTCGTGCTCACAAAAGATAGATCAATATCACCGCGAGCTACATGGTCCTGAATAAAATGATTCTGAATGTCAATATGCTTTGTCCTTGTGTGCTGCATCGGATTGTACACAATTTTGATTGCACTTTCATTATCACAAAAGAGGCACTTTGTCACAATGGACACCGTATTCCTTTAGAGTTTGCCTCATCCATAATAATTGAGTACATGCACTAGCAGCAGCCACATATTCAGCCTCGGTGGTGGAGAGAGATATACAATTCTGCTAGGAACTTGAGCAATTCAAGAAACCTTAGAAGAAACTGGATATGTGGCAACAAGAAGGGCTTTCAGATTAGCAGGCAATGCATGCACTTCACTTCAATCCACGGGTTTAGAAGACCAACAAACCAAAGATCTTCCTAAGAATTTACAAGCTCCAGAAGTTGATTTCCTATCATTCTTATCACCAGCCCAATCTGAATCAGTATAGCCACATACAGAGAAATTGGAGCCCTTGGGATACCATAGACCAAAATTAGGGGAATGAACCAAATATTGGAAGATTCTCTTGACCGCCACGAACTGGCTTTCTTTAGGAGCTACTTGATACCTTGCACACACACCTACACTCAACACAATATTGGGTCTAGATGTGCAGAGGTAAAGAAGAGAGCCGATCATGGACCGGTATACCTTTTGGTCCACATCTTTACCTTGGGGATTGAGTTCAAGATGGCATTTAGTTTGCATCGGTGTGTCAAGGCCGTTAAGATCCGTCATCTTGAATCTCTTGAGCATGTCTTGGATGTATTTTGCTTGATTTATGAAGGTTCCTTCTCTAAGTTGTTTGATCTCAAATCTAAGAAAGAACCGTAATTCCACCATCATAGACATCTCAAACCTGTGAATAATAAGCTTTGAAAATTCATCATTAAAAGCTTTATTAGTAGAGCCAAAGATGATGTCGTCTACATATAGTTGGCATACGAAGAACTCCCCCTTAACCTTCTTAGTAAAAAGATTGGGATCGTTTTTCCCAACTTCGAAGCCACGGTCTAGCAAAAGCTCTTTAAGGTGCTCATACCACGCACATGGGGCTTCTCGAGTTTGTAGACATGGTTCAGAAAGTTAGGATCCTCAAATCCCAGGGGTTTATTTACATATACCAACTCATGTAGAGGACCATTAAGAAAAGCACTCTTAATGTCCATTTGCTATAATTTAAAATTATTATGAGCAGCATAAGCAAGAAGGATACGGATGGACTCAAGACGAGCCACTAGAGCATAAGTCTCGCCGAAGTCGATGCCCTCAACTTGGGAATATCCTTGTGCCACGAGTCTTTCCTTGTTCCTCACAACAATGCCATTCTCATATTGCTTATTCCTAAAAATCCACTTTGTGCTGATAACATTGCGGCAATCCTTGGGCTTCTCTACTAATTTCCAGACCTTGTTGCGTTCAAAGTTATTTAACTCTTCATGCATAGAGACAACCCAGTCTGGATCTTCAAGGGCTTAAAACACTTTCTTGGGTTCCACCATGTATATGTGAGCTTGGTGCTCACCAAATCTTGCAAGCTCCCTTCTTGTGGACACCCTTCGTCTGAGATCACCTACAACTTTGTCAAGAGTGTGACCCCTTAATTCAAGATTCCTATCTGCACGAGCTTTGCAACGAAGTTCAGTCAACTTGTTGTCTCTTGGAGGAATATCTTCATCATTTGAGTCTTCGTTGGAATTATTAGCTTGGCCTTGATCTCTAGCTTGATCAGCAGGAATTGGAGATGATGAATCTTGCCCTTGATGTTGATCAGCAGCCATAACAGGAGGCTGCTGCTATTCAGAATTTTCGGGGCCGAATAATCTGGCTGAGGAAGTGGCTAGATAATCCGGCCTAGGAGAACTTGGTCCATCTTCACTATCTTGTAGGATTCTGGCTCGAACTGGAGAGGGGTTGAATAGTCCGGGGTTAGCCAGAAAATCTAGCCTAGGAGGTGCAGCAGATTCTTCGATAATTTTTTTAGTTCTGCAACTCGAGGAAGGTTGGTCGGATAATCCGGTGTCCACCAGATAATCTGACCTGGAGCTTTCTAGAGCAGCTGAAGGAACATCTTCAGCAGTTTGAGGTGTTGGTGTAGAGGTTTCTCCAGCAGTTGGAGCATGTTGAGCTTGTGTTGATGAGGGATCTACTTGAGTAGAGCATTGTCCTTCCCGATCCACCACAAGGGGTTCCTCAATGGGGCGGGAAAAACCCACGCCCATTCTTCTTATGGTTTCTTGGGGTATTTCAACATCTGCATCACAAACATCAACTTGCCCCACACGGGAGCCATCATTTTCCTCGAACACCACACTACAAGATTCTACAACAGTTCTAGAGAGCTTATTGTAGACTCTATAAGTGTGGGATTCGGCACCATAACCAACAAAAAGACCTTCTAAAGCCTTAGACTCGAATTTAGATAGACGAACTCCTTTAATGAGAAAGAAACACTTACAACCAAATACCCAAAAGTAGGAGATGTTTGGCTTGTTACCGGTAAGTATCTCATAAGGTGTCTTCTCCAAGATTTTCCAAAGGTAGAGCCGGTTGGAATAGTGGCATGCGGTAGAAACTGCTTCAGCCTAGAAGTTATAAGGTGACTTGAACTCAGCCAACATAGATCTTGCCATATCCATTAAGGTCTGGTTCTTCCTCTCGGCTACACCATTCTGTTGAGGGGTGTACGTAGCAGAATATTAGTGTCTTATCCCCTCTTCACTTAGGAATTCATTCAGAGTGTAGTTCTTGAACTCGGAGCCATTATCGCTTCTAATTATCAAAATAGGGACATTGTGTTGATGTTGAACCTCGTTGGCAAAATCGATGACCGTTTGTTGAGTCTCGCTCTTCAACTTGAAGAAATAGATCCATGTATATCTTGAATAATCATCAACAATTACGAGGCAATATTTCTTCCCACCGAGTCTTGCATGAGATGGAGGACCAAATAGGTCCACATGAAGGAGCTCCAAAATCCTCTTTGATGAAATAATAGTTTTCCGTCGATGAGGAGAGTCATGCATTTTCCCTTCAACACAAGCCCTCCAAACACGATCTTTGACAAAGGAAACTTTTCTTTTAGTCCAAGAATGTGGCCACCCTTGTGAAGACTTTGCAAAGTTCTCATATTGACGTGGGATAGTCGGCGATGCCATAGCCATCCCGCGTCGGCCTTTCCGAAAAGACACATCGGGCCTGTAGTGGTTTCCCCCGAAAAGTCCACCACATACAGGTCAATTTTGACATATCCAACAAAAGCGACCTTTAGAGACTTGTGTTGGGTCCACAGCATAGAAAACAAAAATTTTCCTACGGTGTGAACTACACGCCAAGATCTATCTACTAGGTACAAAGCAACGGGTGGAAACGAGAACTTACCCTCGTAGACAATGAGCTTTGTTAACGAGTAGGAACTCGTGGTTGATGTAGTCGTACACTTGCCGATCTCAAGATCATGATGAAGTCTAGCAGGTCCGGCTCCAGCACGTCCATCAGATCCAGCTCCGGCACCACCAAGTCCAGCACCGCAAAGCATCGGTGCATCCGTGATCGCACACACGTCCGGTACCCCGACAACCTCCATCCCTCGCTCCAGCAAAGCAGCGGAAGCAGCAACTCCTTTCCAGATAAAGCCACCGGGAACATGTATCTCGCTAATCCGAGACCATGGGGGAATAATACTAGAGGGAGAGAGAGATCCTTCACAAGGAGGTGTGTGTGAGAAGTGAGGAGGGGGTGGCCTTTTATAGGAGGAGGGGAGGGTACCCCTCCTTCATGGACGGCGCCCCATGGAGGTGACCCTTCACCTCCCCCATTCATGTGGTGGTAACCCCCTCCACATAAATTTGCCTCTTCACATTCTCCATTAAAGTCTCCACTTTAAATGCATTAAATTTCTCCAAATTTAATGCTCTCTCATTTAATAAAACTCTTTTATTATTTTTATTCAGAATTTTTTTAATTACTTTAATTATCAAACATTCGCATAAACCCCCTGCAACATTTCAATATTACACGCAGAACCAATTTTAGCATTTTCACCCGAAACAGTTTCGGTGTCTATTGAAATAATTCCAGCGCTTTCTTAAATTTTTATCTGAAACATATTTGCTCCAAATGGTGTCGGTATCCCTTAAGTGTGTCACCCTACGGTTCGCGAATAATGCATACATGATCGAGAACCCTCTCAGATCAATAATCAGAAGCGGGACCTGGAGATCCATACTGACTCCTACACATTCAACGATGACTTCTGTGATCATGAGAACCTTTAACGCTAGTAACTAAATCCCTTTGTTCCGCGATATATTACATGTCCGAGATTTGATCATCGGTATCTCCATACCTAGTTTGATCTCGTTACCGATATGCACTCTTTTCTCGTTCCCGTGATATAACATTCTAGTGATCACATCACTTGCTTGCAAGCTATTTCAATGTGATATCACCGAGAGGGCCCAGAGTATATCTATCCGTCATCGGAATGGACAAATCCCACTCTTGATCCATGAGCCTCAACATAACACCTTCGTAGCACTGAACCCACCTTTATAGTCACCTACACGGTGACGTTTGATGTTATCAAGATACTCTTCCGGTGTTAGCAATTAACATGATCTCATGGTCTAAGGATAAAGATTACTTCGTATGATATTATAGCAATATAAACATAATGACTTTGATCGTAATGCTATACTTCGGATGAATGTTCATCACATCATTCCACCAATGGTGTGACCTTGTTATTAACAACATCCAATGTCCATGATCAGGAAACCTTGATCATCTTGTTAATCAACAAGCTAGTCTATAAGAGAGGCATAACTAGGAACCCTTTTTGTTTATTAAACACACATGTATTGATGTTTCCGATCAATACAATTCTAGCATGTAAAATAAACATTTATCATAAACATGGAATAAGATAATAACCACTTTATTATTGCCTCTCGGGCATATTCCCTTCAACTTGCTCCACAAGAGTACGACCAAATCACCATCAATAAAAACAGCGAAGCCCATCTTACCAAGGGCACGAACAGAAAGTAAATTGTAACCAAGGGTCTCAACAAGCATGACGTCCACGAGAGAGATATCGTGAGCAACCACAACCTTGCCAAGACCCAATACCTCAGATTTTGACTTGTCACCATTGGAGATGGTTATGTGATCATGATTTGGCCGCATCTTCGAGATGATCTCCTTGCTTCTGGTCATATGACTAGTGCACCCACTATCGAGCACCCATTTGGACCCACCGAAAGCATAGCCCTCGGGAGAATATCATTTTGTGGCCCAAAAGTTGGGGTGTACACGCAACGCGGTACCCAAGTTCCCTGAAATCAGTCGGGGTGACTATAGTTGGTGTGCCATATACTCAGAGGGTCTTTTTCGGCACGAATTCAACTTTACGTTTCAATACAAAAAATCAGGCTAATGGCCGTCAAGTTGCCCCCTCCTGTCAGTTCTCGCTGTTATGTCGCTCCCTTCGCTTAGGCGGGGTGGCTGTCACGTAGGCTTGCCGCGTTGGCACGGTGGATAGGACAACACCCCGTACCCAGTGTATTGACGTGACAAAACAGGGCACATGTATCAGCGTTATAATTATTTTTTGTTTACTCAGAAGCTGGAATGGCCACCGCCACACGTCTCTCCTTGGACTTCCGTCCCAATCATTAACCACTACCTTAAAAGCGCATTGACGGCTCCACCGTTCCCCTGCCTCGTAGAAACCACTCTTCTTCTTCCTGTCATCTACTATCTTCTTCCCATCTTCTCCTTGCCGCCATGGAAGATCTACGCACTCTAGAGACAAGCTTCACTACCCATGACAATAAGAAGATATACGTTGTCTACACCAACGAGGAGGAGACAGTGGTGTGTGTCCTGAGGATGTACGAGGGTTGGCTTGGGATAGACGAGGACAAGTTTGTGGGATTGGACCTCGAGTACACCCTGGAGAACCCATATGAAGGGAGTGAAGTCGCCGTCGTTCAACTGGCCATGCGGAAACACGTCCTCGTCTACCACCTCTCCCGGTTTGTAGATCTGCAATCTTTAGCTAACCGCTTTTAGGGTTTTCTCCTCTTGTTCTTTATCCACTTGCTCATCTTGCAACTACTGGATTTTATTTAGGACCAAATAAATTAGGGTTTGCCTATGTCTCAATCGACTGAGATTTTCTTTAGTCTTAATCACCTAAGAAAAGTGCAACCGTAGTTAAAAGAAATGTGCAACTCGTTCAGTTGACTAAGAAATAGCAAAACCGAATAAATTATGACAATACAATGTTGAGAGTCTTGATCTTGCATTTACTAAACTTTTCAAAATTATATTGAGATGATGATCTTGCATTGACAAAATATTTGTAGTTACAAATTTTGGTGATGACAAACTACATACTTTCAGGATCGACAGAAATGTCCTATGCCGCCTTGTAGAAAAGGAATTGTTTTACGCTTGTCGATAAAACAACTAATTTTTCAAAATTGTATCAAGAGAAAATTATAATTCCTGCGCACAATTGGATCGATATTCAGAGTCTTGTCAAGATCCTAGGGGGATCGAGGAAGGATGGAATGGCATCACTCACAACTAGAATCCTCGATGAGTCATACGACAAAATGAAGGAAGATTTCCCTACGGATAGGCACGATTTCTGGGACGAGTGGACATTGTCTGATATAAACCTGAAGTATGCAGCCATAGATGCTTACGTGACCTACCAGCTGTACAAGAAGATCCATTTTTTCTACGTTACCTCGTGTTTTGCCCTATTTGCAAGAGGGAAGACGAGCTTAGGGGAGCCCTTTGTAGAAAATGCAGAATAGCTGAGTTTGAAGCTGCATATGCAAAGAAATTGGCTGCATCTGAAGCAGCTGACAGAGAGGCTGCTGAAGCAGCTGAAAGAGAGCTTGCAGCTGAAGAAGCAGCTGGCAGAGAGGCTGGAGCTGAAGCGGCAAACAGAGACGCAACATCTTCTAGCGGCAACAATCAGACCTATGATGCACCGCTAATTGTGCCACAGGACGCTAAAGATAGGGAAGCCAAGTTAGATGCCAGGTGGGACAAAGCAGTTCGTGAGCTGTGGAGTACCTAGAATGGTCGCAGTTCATCGCCTAGGAATGATGGCAAGCGCCTCAAGTGGCCTGATGAGGAGTGAATTAAATTTTACTTGTCAGTGTTATATTTCTGTTTTGTGGAACTCAGTTAGCTTGCCAAGATGTCTAGCGCCTCAAGTGATACTAGTAAAATAAATTTAACCCTCGTTGTGTTATGTTTATGTATGTGCTTGTAGCTTGTCAAGATGGTAGCTTCTTAACTGGAAGTTTAAAAGAGTGCCCTTTCCTCTCTCGCTAAACAGATATGTTTCATTTTACCCAAATTGGTAGCAAATCTAGAGAAGATTCTCACTTCGATATTCCGTTCCCTTTTGGACCTCTTTTTGCCTCCAATCAGGTAGCAAATCTAGAGCAGCAAATCACACCAGGCAGAATACATTCATTCAGAAAACAAAACAAATGTAGATATAGCTGTGCGCAGCTAAATAGGATATAGCGATAGAAAGTAGGTTGCTTAACGAGATTCGATGCATTCAGCCAGAAATAGGATATAGCCAAGAGACGAGGGCCTCCTCGCCGGCGGCCACGAAGGCGACGATGGCCACCTTATCCTCCTCGCCCATCGCCGGTGCGGACGGGGTATTCTCAGGAGTTTGCGGATGCTGGTGGGATAGTGGAGAGGGTTGTGTGGGGTCAGTGAGCGAGAGTGGGAGTGGGTGTGCAGAGGGGGCTCTATAGTTAAGGTGGATAGAAGCAAGGCACGTTTCATTGCACCATCGCAGTAACGCTACCGTGCATCTACTGCACCGCGACACGTGCACGGTACGTCACGTTTTTTTCCCGAGCCATGCATGGCAGTTATGTATTGAGCCGCATGCAAAGGGTACACACACAATTTTGTACGAAGTTTGACACGGCCCTAAAATTGGCAATAGTTAAAAGTAGAAATGTAGAGGGGGAGGTAGGTGGCTGTACGGCGAGATTTGTGGGGTTGTGCTAGATTCGCTAGAGGGATGTGTTGATGACTGCGAGTGCCTCGATGAACCGGAGACGTTAGGTCTCGTCGAGCTCAGTTGTTCGGCCTCCGGCTAGTGCGTGCAAGCTTCTTACGGTGGGCCCCAGTTGGAAGAGAGATTGAAAGCCGCTGCGTAAAAAATGGGATGTGTCTTATTAAAATCAAGTGGCAATAAATTGCAGCTGTCCATCGACGACCGTGCACTCAATGGCGCATGTGTTGTGGCATAGTAGTAGCTATAGTAGGCTTTTCAGACTTGATTAAACGTGACATGACCGCTCGACGACTTTTTCCATGGACGACATCGTGTTCCTTCTTGTAGAGGGAGACGTCAAGATGGGGCCTCGTCAAGATGGTGGCTCGTTAACTGGCAGTTTGAAAGAGTACCCTTTTCCTCTCTCGCTAAACAGATATGTTTCATTTTGCCCAAATTGGTAGCAAATCTAGAGAAGATTCTCTCTTCGATAATTCGTTCCCTTTTGGACCTCTTTTTGCCTCCGATCAGGTAGCAAATCTAAAGCAGCAAATCACACCAGGAAGAATACATTCATTCATAAAACAAAACAAATGTAGATATAGTTGTGCGCATCTAAATAGGATATAGCGATAGAAAGTAGGTTGCTTAACGAGGTTCGATGCATTCAGCCAGAAATAGGATATAGCTAGAAAGAAGCTGCTTAGCAGCAGCGACAGCCGCCGCAGCTGCAGGCACATCTTGCAAGCGCCCGCGCCTTCGCCTCCTCCTCCTCCTCCATGCGACGCTTCCTCCATCCGACACTTCTTGGGGACCTTGGACCTGATTGGAGCGATGTGACCCTCTTTGATGGCCAACCACTAGAGGTTTCGGAGGTGAATGCCGAGAGCCCGGTGTTCAACGATGTAGGCATTGATGTTCACGGTCTCGCGCTCGCCGCCTTTGTGGATGCCAGAGCCCGTGGCCTCTGCATGCTTCATTAAGGAGAGGAAGTCGGTGCGGCCGGGGCCACTCGCACAACTGTAGGCGATCCCCTTGCGGAAGGGGCAGCGCCAGGGGCCGCCCCTGAAGAAGGGAGCATACTTGCCGGCCCGCAGCCTCCTCAAAGACTGTGTGTATGGACTGCTATCACTGCCAGACGTGCTGTTTAAACCTATTGGAAGAAAAGGAAAATGGGGGAGTAGATGATGTAAGAAGATCGAACAATCGAAATGCGAACAAGCGAATCCTAATAAACCAACATCTAGCATCTAAAGATGGGAACGGTAGAAGAACCAGGGGAGGGGAGGGGAGGAAACCCTAGTTACCTTCGACCATGGGTCATCGATGCCGGTGTCGTAGGGGTTCAGCGGAGCGATGTACTTATTTGGATCGTAGGTGCCCCAGAAGTGCTTGATCTGCTTGTGACCGGCGGGGGCCTCCTCGCCGGCGGGGGGCTCCGCTTTGGCGGCTCCGTCGGTAGCGGGGACGGGGGCCTGGACGGGAACGGCGGATGTCATTGATGCCTCGACTAGGGCCTGGAACGGGACGGAGGCTGCTTTGAACGCGTCGAGGGGCCGGCGAGGAGACGGGGGCCTCCACGCTGGCGGCCTCGGAGGCGACGATGGCCACCTGATCCTCCTCGGTCATTGCTGGCGCAGACGAGGTATTCTCGGGAGTTTGCGGATGCTGGTGGGACAGTGGAGAGGGTTGCGTGGGGAGAGTGAGCGAGAGTGGGAGTGGGTGTGCGGAGAGGGGCTCTATAGTTAAGGTGGATGGAAGCAAGGCACGTTTCGTTGCACCACCGCACAACGCGTCGTGCAGTCTACTGCACCATGCACCACGACATGCGCACGGTACGTCACGTTTTTTTCCCGGGCCATGCATGGTAGTTCTGTATTGAGCCGCATGCAAAGGGCGCATACACAATTTCTATGTACTAAGTTTGACACGGCCCTAAAATTAGCGATAGTTAAAAGTAGAAATGTAGAGGGGAAGGTAGGTGGCTGTATGGCGAGATTTGTGGGGTTGTGCTAGATCGGGTAGAGGGATGTGTTGATGAAGGCGGAGAAGTTAGGTCTCGTCGAGCTCAGCTCTTCGGTCTCCGGCTAGCGCGTGCAAGCTTCTTACGGTCGGGCCTAGTTGGAAGTGAGATTGAGAGCCACTATGTAAAAAATGCGATATGTCTTATTAAAATCAAGTGGCAATAAGTTGCAGCTGTCCATCGACGACCGTGCACTCGATGACGCATGCGTTGTAGTAGTAGCAGTAGTAGGCTTTTCAGACTTGATTAAACATGACATGACCGCTCGATGACTTTTTCCATGGATGGCATCGTGTTCCTTCTTGTAGAAGTCTCACTGAGGGAGACGTCCGTGCCGTCTCATGCTGGGGCCACGCTGTACTGTGAAGGGCACGACGTGTGCAACGATCATCATTGGATCACGCAGAATCAATGGTTGGTGTGCACGATCCGTGTGACAATTGTGATAACCAATCAGGGAGTAGCAGACAGGGTGAGCACAGGTTTGTGCTTCTATGAAAGATAGAGAGAGGGGGGGGGGCAAAACTGAGTAGTACCACATAAAACCAAGAGCAATACTGAGTAGTATAAAAATGGAAAGTGAGTGTCTTGTACAATGAAATACATCATGGCATACATCAAATTATGCCAAGATAGATCCACTAGAGTTCATTGGATGTGTGTTCTTCTCATAAACCACGTAAGGATCCACTAGAGTTCATTGCATGTGTGTTCTTCTCATAGACCACACATGGATCTACCAGTGTCATTGCATGTGTGCTCTTCCCATGAACCACACATGGATCCACTAGTGTCATTGTATGTGTGTTCTTTTCACAGACCACATATGGATCCACCAGTGTCATTACATGTGTGTTATTCTCACAAACCACGAAATGATCACAGATGTCATTGCATGTGTGTTCCTCTCATAGACCACACATGGATCAACCGGTGTCATCGCATGTCTGCTCTTTTCATGAACCACAGTTAGAGTCATCGCATGTCTGCCCTTTTCATGAACCACAGCTAGAGTCATTGCATGTGTGTTCTTCTCACAAAGCATATCATGAACCACACCTAGTGTCATTGCATGTGTGTTCTTCTCATTAACCACACCTGGATCCACCAAGGTCATTGCACGTCTGCTCTTTTCATTAACCATAGTTAGAGTCATTGCATGTCTGTTCTTTTCACAAACCACATATCACCATTGTCATTGCATGTGTGTTCTTCCCACACACCACACATGGATCCACCAGTGTCATTGCATGTGTGTTCTTCCCATGAACCACACATGGATCCACCAGTGTCATTGCATGTATCCTCTTTTCATGAACCACAGTTAGAGTCATTACATGTCTGTTCTTTTCACAAACCACATATTACCAGTGTCATTGCATGTGTGTTCTTCCCACAGACCACACATGGATCCACCAGTGGCATTGCATGTGTGTTCTTCCCATGAACCACACATGGATCCACCAGTGTCATTGCATGTGTGTTCTTTTCACAGACCACATATGGATCCACCAGTGTCATTGCATGTGTGTTCTTCTCACAAACCATGTAAGGATCCACCGGTCTCATTGCATGTGTGTTCCTCTCATAGACCACACATGGATCCACCGGTGTCATTGCATGTCTGCTCTTTTCATGAACCACAGTTAGAGTCATCGCATGTCTGCTCTTTTCATGAACCACAGTTAGAGTCATTGCATGTCTGTTCTTTTCAAAAACCACATATCACCAGTGTCATTGCATGTGTGTTCTTCCCAAAGACCACACATGGATCCACCAGTGTCATTGCATGTGTGTTCTTCCCATGAACCACACATGGATCCACCAGTGTCATTGCATGTGTGTTCTTTTCACAGACCACATATGGATCCACCAGTGTCATTGCATGTGTGTTATTCTCACAAACCATGTAAGGATCCACCGGTGTCATTGCATGTGTGTTCCTCTCATATACCACACATGGATCCACCGGTGTCATTGCATGTCTGCTCTTTTCATGAACCATAGTTAGTGTCATCGCATGTCTTCTCTTTTCATGAACCACAGCTAGAGTCATTGCATGTGTGTTCTTCTCACAAACCATATCATGAACCACACCTAGTGTCATTGCATGTGTGTTCTTCTCATTAACCACACATGGATCCACCAGTGTCATTGCATGCCTGCTCTTTTCATTAACCACAGTTAGAGTCATTGCATGTCTATTCTCTTCACAAACCACATATCACTAGTGTCATTGTATGTGTGTTCTTCCCACAGACCACACATGGATCCACCAGTGTCATTGCATGTGTGTTCTTCCCATGAACCACACATGGATCCACCAATGCCATTGCATGTCTGCTCTTTTCATGAACCACAGCTAGAGTCATTTCATGTCTGTTTTTTCACAAACCACATATCAACAGTGTCATTGCATGTGTGTTCTTCCCATGAACCACACATGGATCCACTAGTGTCATTGCATGTGTGTTCTTTTCATAGACCACATATGGACTCACCAGTGTCATTGCATGTGTGTTATTCTCCCAAACCACGTAAGGATCCACCGGTGTCATTGCATGTGTGTTCCTCTCATAGACCACACATGGATCCACCGGTGTCATGGCATGTCTGCTCTTTTCATGAACCACAGTTAGAGTCATCGCATGTCTGCTCTTTTCATGAACCATAGCTAGAGTCATTGCATGTGTGTTCTTCTCACAACCACATATCACCAGTGTCATTCATGTGTGTTCTTCCCACAGACCACACATGGATCCACCAGTGTCATTGCATATGTGTTCTTCCCATGAACCACACATGGATCCACCAGTGTCTTTGCATGTGTGTTCTTTTCACAGACCACATATGGATCCACTAGTGTCATTGCATGTGTGTTATTCTCACAAACCACATACGGAGCCACCGGTGTCATTGCATGTGTGTTCCTCTCATAAACCACACATGGATCCACCAGTGTCATTGCATGTCTGCTCTTTTCATGAACCACCGTTAGAGTCATCGCATGTCTGCTCTTCTCATGAACCACAGCTAGAGTCATTGCATGTGTGTTCTTATCACAAACCATATCATGAACCACACCCAGTTTCATTGCATGTGTGTTCTTCTCATTAACAACACATGGATCCACCAGTGCCATTGCATGTCTGCTCTTTTCATGAACCACAGCTAGAGTCATTTCATGTCTGTTTTTTCACAAACCACATATCAACAGTGTCATTGCATGTGTGTTCTTCCCATGAACCACACATGGATCCACTAGTGTCATTGCATGTGTGTTCTTTTCATAGACCACATATGGACTCACCAGTGTCATTGCATGTGTGTTAATCTCCCAAACCACGTAAGGATCCACCGGTGTCATTGCATGTGTGTTCCTCTCATAGACCACACATGGATCCACCGATGTCATGGCATGTCTGCTCTTTTCATGAACCACAGTTAGAGTCATCGCATGTCTGCTCTTTTCATGAACCATAGCTAGAGTCATTGCATGTGTGTTCTTCTCACAACCACATATCACCAGTGTCATTCATGTGTGTTCTTCCCACAGACCACACATGGATCCACCAGTGTCATTGCATATGTGTTCTTCCCATGAACCACACATGGATCCACCAGTGTCTTTGCATGTGTGTTCTTTTCACATACCACATATGGATCCACTAGTGTCATTGCATGTGTGTTATTCTCACAAACCACGTACGGAGCCACCGGTGTCATTGCATGTGTGTTCCTCTCATAAACCACACATGGATCCACCAGTGTCATTGCATGTCTGCTCTTTTCATGAACCACCGTTAGAGTCATCGCATGTCTGCTCTTCTCATGAACCACAGCTAGAGTCATTGCATGTGTGTTCTTATCACAAACCATATCATGAACCACACCCAGTTTCATTGCATGTGTGTTCTTCTCGTTAACAACACATGGATCCACCAGTGTCATTGCATGTCTGCTCTTTTCATTAACCACAGTTAGAGTCATTGCATGTCTATTCTTTTCACAAACCACATATCACCAGTGTCATTGCATGTGTGTTCTTCCCACAGACCACACATGGATCCACTAGTGTCATTGCATGTGTGTTCTTTTCATAGACCACATATGGACTCACCAGTGTCATTGCATGTGTGTTATTCTCCCAAACCACGTAAGGATCCACCGGTGTCATTGCATGTGTGTTCCTCTCATAGACCACACATGGATCCACCGGTGTCATGGCATGTCTGCTCTTTTCATGAACCACAGTTAGAGTCATCGCATGTCTGCTCTTTTCATGAACCATAGCTAGAGTCATTGCATGTGTGTTCTTCTCACAACCACATATCACCAGTGTCATTCATGTGTGTTCTTCCCACAGACCACACATGGATCCACCAGTGTCATTGCATATGTGTTCTTCCCATGAACCACACATGGATCCACCAGTGTCTTTGCATGTGTGTTCTTTTCACAGACCACATATGGATCCACTAGTGTCATTGCATGTGTGTTATTCTCACAAACCACGTACGGAGCCACCGGTGTCATTGCATGTGTGTTCCTCTCATAAACCACACATGGATCCACCAGTGTCATTGCATGTCTGCTCTTTTCATGAACCACCGTTAGAGTCATCGCATGTCTGCTCTTCTCATGAACCACAGCTAGAGTCATTGCATGTGTGTTCTTATCACAAACCATATCATGAACCACACCCAGTTTCATTGCATGTGTGTTCTTCTCATTAACAACACATGGATCCACCAGTGTCATTGCATGTCTGCTCTTTTCATTAACCACAGTTAGAGTCATTGCATGTCTATTCTTTTCACAAACCACATATCACAAGTGTCATTGCATGTGTGTTCTTCCCACAGACCACACATGGATCCACTAGTGTCATTGCATGTGTGTTCTTCCCATGAACCACACATGGATCCACCAGTGTCATTGCATGTCTTCTATTATCATGAACCACAGCTAGAGTCATTGCATGTGTGTTCTTCTCACAAACCACATATCACTAGTGTCATTGCATGTGTGTTCTTCCCAGCACCACACATGGATCCACCAGTCATTGCATGTGTGTTCTTCTCACAAACCACATATCACCAGTGTCATTGTGTGTGTGTTCTTCCCATGAACCACACATGGATCCACCAGTGTCATTGCATGTGTGTTCTTTTCACAGACCACATATGGACCCACCAGTGTCATTGCATGTGTGTTATTCTCACAAACCACGTAAGGATTCACCGGTGTCATTGCATGTGTGTTCCTCTCATAGACCACACATGGATCCACCGGTGTCATCACATGTCTGCTCTTTTCATGAACCATAGTTAGAGTCATCGCATGTCTGCTCTTTTCATGAACCATAGCTAGAGTCATTGCATGTCCGTTCTTCTCACAACCACATATCACAGTGTCATTCATGTGTGTTCTTCCCATTGATCACACATGGATCCACGATGTCATTGCATGTGTGTTCTTCCATGAACCACACATGGATCCACCAGTGTCTTTGCATGTGTGTTCTTTTCATGACCACATATGGATCCACTAGTGTCATTGCATGTGTTATTCTCACAAACCACGACGGAGCCACGGTGTCATTGCATGTGTGTTCCTCTCATAAACCACACATGGATCCACCAAATGTCATTGCATGTCCTGCTCTTTCATGAACCATAGTTAGAGTCATCGCATGTCTGCTCTTTTCATGAACCATAGCTAGAGTCATTGCATGTGTGTTCTTCTCACAACCACATATCACCAGTGTCATTCATGTGTGTTCTTCCCACAGACCACACATGGATCCACCAGTGTCATTGCATGTGTGTTCTTCCCATGAACCACACATGGATCCACCAGTGTCTTTGCATGTGTGTTCTTTTCACAGACCACATATGGATCCACAAGTGTCATTGCATGTGTGTTATTCTCACAAACCACGTACGGAGCCACCGGTGTCATTGCATTTGTGTTCCTCTCATAGACCACACATGGATCCACCAGTGTCATTGCATGTCTGCTCTTTTCATGAACCACAGTTAGAGTCATCGCATGTCCGCTCTTCTCATCAACCACAGCTAGAGTCATTGCATGTGTGTTCTTATCACAAACCATATCATGAACCACACCCAGTTTCATTGCATGTGTGTTCTTCTCATTAACAACACATGGATCCACCAGTGTCATTGCATGTCTGCTCTTTTCATTAACCACAGTTAGAGTCATTGCATGTCTATTCTTTTCACAAACCACATATCACCAGTGTCATTGCATGTGTGTTCTTCCCACAGACCACACATGGATCCACTAGTGTCATTGCATGTGTGTTCTTCCCATGAACCACACATGGATCCACCAGTGTCATTGCATGTCTTCTATTATCATGAACCACAGCTAGAGTCATTGCATGTGTGTTCTTCTCACAAACCACATATCACTAGTGTCATTGCATGTGTGTTCTTCCCACAGACCACACATGGATCCACCAGAGTCATTGCATGTGTGTTCTTCTCACAAACCACATATCACCAGTGTCATTGCGTGTGTGTTCTTCCCATGAACCACACATGGATCCACCAGTGTCATTGCATGTGTGTTCTTTTCACAGACCACATATGGACCCACCAGTGTCATTGCATGTGTGTTATTCTCACAAACCACGTAAGGATCCACCGGTGTCATTGCATGTGTGTTCCTCTCATAGACCACACATGGATCCACCGGTGTCATCACATGTCTGCTCTTTTCATGAACCATAGTTAGAGTCATCGCATGTCTGCTCTTTTCATGAACCATAGCTAGAGTCATTGCATGTCTGTTCTTCTCACAACCACATATCACCAGTGTCATTCATGTGTGTTCTTCCCACAGACCACACATGGATCCACCAGTGTCATTGCATGTGTGTTCTTCCCATGAACCACACATGGATCCACCAGTGTCTTTGCATGTGTGTTCTTTTCACAGACCACATATGGATCCACTAGTGTCATTGCATGTGTGTTATTCTCACAAACCACGTACGGAGCCACCGGTGTCATTGCATGTGTGTTCCTCTCATAAACCACACATGGATCCACCAGTGTCATTGCATGTCTGCTCTTTTCATGAACCACAGTTAGAGTCATCGCATGTCTGCTCTTTTCATGAACCATAGCTAGAGTCATTGCATGTGTGTTCTTCTCACAACCACATATCACCAGTGTCATTCATGTGTGTTCTTCCCACAGACCACACATGGATCCACCAGTGTCATTGCATGTGTGTTCTTCCCATGAACCACATGGATCCACCAGTGTCTTTGCATGTGTGTTCTTTTCACAGACCACATATGGATCCACAAGTGTCATTGCATGTGTGTTATTCTCACAAACCACGTACGGAGCCACCGGTGTCATTGCATTTGTGTTCCTCTCATAGACCACACATGGATCCACCAGTGTCATTGCATGTCTGCTCTTTTCATGAACCACAGTTAGAGTCATCGCATGTCCGCTCTTCTCATGAACCACAACTAGAGTCATTGCATGTGTGTTCTTATCACAAACCATATCATGAACCACACCCAGTTTCATTGCATGTGTGTTCTTCTCATTAACAACACATGGATCCACCAGTGTCATTGCATGTCTGCTCTTTTCATTAACCACAGTTAGAGTCATTGCATGTCTATTCTTTTCACAAACCACATATCACCAGTGTCATTGCATGTGTGTTCTTCCCACAGACCACAGATGGATCCACTAGTGTCATTGCATGTGTGTTCTTCCCATGAACCACACATGGATCCACCAGTGTCATTGCATGTCTTCTATTATCATGAACCACAGCTAGAGTCATTGCATGTGTGTTCTTCTCACAAACCACATATCACTAGTGTCATTGCATGTGTGTTCTTCCCAGACCACTACATGGATCCACCGTAGTCATTGCATGTGTGTTCTTCTCACAAACCACATATCACCAAAGGTCATTATGTGTGTTCTTCCCATGAACCACACATGGATCCTGATGTCATTGCATGTGTGTTCTTTTCACAGACCACATATGGACCCACCAGTGTCATTGCATGTGTGTTATTCTCACAAACCACGTAAGGATCCACCGGTGTCATTGCATGTGTGTTCCTCTCATAGACCACACATGGATCCACCAGTGTCATCACATGTCTGCTCTTTTCATGAACCATAGTTAGAGTCATCGCATGTCTGCTCTTTTCATGAACCATAGCTAGAGTCATTGCATGTCCTGCTCTTCTCACAACCACATATCACCAGTGTCATTCATGTGTGTTCTTCCCACAGACCACACATGGATCCACCAAAGGTCATTGCATGTGTGTTCTTCCATGAACCACACATGGATCCACCATGTCTTTGCATGTGTGTTCTTTTCATGCACCACATATGGATCCACTAGTGTCATTGCATGTGTGTTATTCTCACAAACCACGTACGGAGCCACCGGTGTCATTGCATGTGTGTTCCTCTCATAAACCACACATGGATCCACCAGTGTCATTGCATGTCTGCTCTTTTCATGAACCACAGTTAGAGTCATCGCATGTCTGCTCTTTTCATGAACCATAGCTAGAGTCATTGCATGTGTGTTCTTCTCACAAACACATATCACCGGTGTCATTCATGTGTGTTCTTCCAGACCACACATGGATCCACCAGTGTCATTGCATGTGTGTTCTTCCCATGAACCACACATGGATCCACCAGTGTCTTTGCATGTGTGTTCTTTTCACAGACCACATATGGATCCACAAGTGTCATTGCATGTGTGTTATTCTCACAAACCACGTACGGAGCCACCGGTGTCATTGCATTTGTGTTCCTCTCATAGACCACACATGGATCCACCAGTGTCATTGCATGTCTGCTCTTTTCATGAACCACAGTTAGAGTCATCGCATGTCCGCTCTTCTCATGAACCACAACTAGAGTCATTGCATGTGTGTTCTTATCACAAACCATATCATGAACCACACCCAGTTTCATTGCATGTGTGTTCTTCTCATTAACAACACATGGATCCACCAGTGTCATTGCATGTCTGCTCTTTTCATTAACCATGCTTAGAGTCATTGCATGTCTATTCTTTTCACAAACCACATATCACCAGTGTCATTGCATGTGTGTTCTTCTTCGCACAGACCACAGATGGATCCACCAGTGTCATTGCATGTGTGTTCTTCCCATGAACCACACATGGATCCACCAGTGTCATTGCATGTCTTCTATTATCATGAACCACAGCTAGAGTCATTGCATGTGTGTTCTTCTCACAAACCACATATCACTAGTGTCATTGCATGTGTGTTCTTCCCACAGACCACACATGGATCCACCAGAGTCATTGCATGTGTGTTCTTCTCACAAACCACATATCACCAGTGTCATTGCGTGTGTGTTCTTCCCATGAACCACACATGGATCCACCAGTGTCATTGCATGTGTGTTCTTTTCACAGACCACATATGGAACCACCAAAGGTCATTGCATGTGTGTTATTCTCACAAACCACGTAAGGATCCACCGGTGTCATTGCATGTGTGTTCCTCTCATAGACCACACATGGATCCACCAGTGTCATCACATGTCTGCTCTTTTCATGAACCATAGTTAGAGTCATCGCATGTCTGCTCTTTTCATGAACCATAGCTAGAGTCATTGCATGTCTGTTCTTCTCACAACCACATATCACCAGTGTCATTCATGTGTGTTCTTCCCAGCACCACACATGGATCCACCAGTGTCATTGCATGTGTGTTCTTCCCATGAACCACACATGGATCCACCAGTGTCTTTGCATGTGTGTTCTTTTCACAGACCACATATGGATCCACTAGTGTCATTGCATGTGTGTTATTCTCACAAACCACGTACGGAGCCACCGGTGTCATTGCATGTGTGTTCCTCTCATAAACCACACATGGATCCACCAGTGTCATTGCATGTCTGCTCTTTTCATGAACCACAGTTAGAGTCATCGCATGTCTGCTCTTTTCATGAACCATAGCTAGAGTCATTGCATGTGTGTTCTTCTCACAACCACATATCACCAGTGTCATTCATGTGTGTTCTTCCCACAGACCACACATGGATCCACCAGTGTCATTGCATGTGTGTTCTTCCCATGAACCACACATGGATCCACCCGTGTCTTTGCATGTGTGTTCTTTTCGCAGACCACAAATGGATCCACTAGTGTCATTGCATGTGTGTTATTCTCACAAACCACGTACGGAGCCACCGGTGTCATTGCATGTGTGTTCCTCTCATAGACCACACATGGATCCACCAGTGTCATTGCATGTCTGCTCTTTTCATGAACCACAGTTAGAGTCATCGCATGTCCGCTCTTCTCATGAACCACAGCTAGAGTCATTGCATGTGTGTTCTTATCACAAACCATATCATGAACCACACCCAGTTTCATTGCATGTGTGTTCTTCTCATTAACAACACATGGATCCACCAGTGTCATTGCATGTCTGCTCTTTTCATTAACCACAGTTAGAGTCATTGCATGTCTATTCTTTTCACAAACCACATATCACCAGTGTCATTGCATGTGTGTTCTTCCCACAGACCACACATGGATCCACTAGTGTCATTGCATGTGTGTTCTTCCCATGAACCACACATGGATCCACCAGTGTCATTGCATGTCTTCTATTATCATGAACCACAGCTAGAGTCATTGCATGTGTGTTCTTCTCACAAACCACATATCACTAGTGTCATTGCATGTGTGTTCTTCCCACAGACCACACATGGATCCACCAGAGTCATTGCATGTGTGTTCTTCTCACAAACCACATATCACCAGTGTCATTGCGTGTGTTCTTCCATGAACCACATGGATCCACCAGTGTCATTGCATGTGTGTTCTTTTCACAGACCACATATGGACCCACCAGTGTTATTGCATGTGTGTTATTCTCACAAACCACGTAAGGATCCACCGGTGTCATTGCATGTGTGTTCCTCTCATAGACCACACATGGATCCACCGGTGTCATCACATGTCTGCTCTTTTCATGAACCACAGTTAGAGTCATCGCATGTCTGCTCTTCTCATGAACCACATCTAGAGTCATTGCATGTCTGTTCTTCTCACAAACCATCTCATGAACCACAGCAAGTGTCATTGCATGTGTGTTCTTCTCATTAACCACACATGGATCCACCAGTGTCATTGCATGTCTGCTCTTTTCCTTAACCACAGTTAGAGTCATTGCATGTATGTTCTTTTCAGAAACCACATATCACAAGTGTCATTGCATGTGTGTTCTTCCCAAAGACCACACATGCATCCACCAGTGTCAATGCATTTGTGTTCTTCCCATGAACCACACATGGATCCACCAGTGTCATTGCATGTCTGCTCTTTTCAAGAACCACAGTTAGAGTCATTGCATGTCTGTCTTTTCACAAACCACATATCACCAGTGTCATTGCATGTGTGTTCTTCCCACAGACCACACATGGATCCACCAGTGTCATTGCATGTGTGTTCTTCCCATAAACCACACATGGATCCACCAGTGTCATTGCATGTGTGTTCTTTTCACAGACCACATATGGATCCATCAGTGTCATTGCATGTGTGTTATTCTCACAAACCACGTAAGGATCCACCGGTGTCATTGCATGTGTGTTCCTCTCATATACCACACATGGATCCACCGGTGTCATCGCATGTCTGCTCTTTTCATGAACCACAGTTAGAGTCATCGCATGTCTGCTCTTTTCATGAACCATAGCTAGAGTCATTGCATGTGTGTTCTTCTCACAAACCATATCATGAACCACACCCAGTGTCATTGCATGTGTGTTCTTCTCATTAACCACACATGGATCCACCAGTGTGATTGCATGTCTGCTCTTTTCATTAACCACAGTTAGAGTCATTGCATGTCTGTTCTTTTCACAAACCATATATCACTAGTGTCATTGCATGTGTGTTCTTCCCACAGACCACACATGGATCCACCAGTGTCATTGCATGTGTGTTCTTACCATGAACCACACATGGATCCACCAGTGTCATTGCATGTCTAATCTTTTCATGAACCACAGTTAGAGTCATTGCATGTCTGTTCTTTTCACAAACCACATATCACCAGTGTCATTGCATGTGTGTTCTTCCCACAGACCAGATATGGATCCACCAGTGTCATTGCATGTAAGTTCTTCCCATGAACCACACATGGATCCACCAGTGTCATTGCATGTGTTTTCTTTTCATAGACCACATATGGATCCACCAGTGTCATTGCATGTGTGTTATTCTCACAAACCACGTAAGGATCCACCGGTGTCATTGCATGTGTGTTCCTCTCACAGACCACACATGGATCCACCTGTGTCATCGCATGTCTGCTCTTTTCATGAACCATAGTTAGAGTCATCGCATGTCTGCTCTTTTCATGAACCACAGCTAGTTGTGTTCTTCTCGCAAACCATATCATGAACCACACCTAGTGTCATTGCATGTGTGTTCTTCTCATTAACCACACATGGATCCACAAGTGTCATTGCATGTCTGCTCTTTTCATTAACCACAGTTAGAGTCATTGCATGTCTGTTGTTTTCACAAACCACATATCACTAGTGTCATTGCATGTGTGTTCTTCCCACAGACCACACATGGATCTACCAGTGTCATTGCATGTGTGTTCTTCCCATGAACCACACATGGATCCACCAGTGTCATTGCATGTCCGCTCTTTTCATGAACCACAACTAGAGTCATTGGATGTGTGTTCTTCTCACAAACCACATATTACCAGTGTCATTTCATGTGTGTTCTTCCGACAGACCACACATGGATCCACCAGTGTCATTGCATGTGTGTTCTTCCCATGAACCACACATGGATCCACCAGTGTCATTGCATGTGTGTTCTTTTCACAGACCACATATGGATCCACCAGTGTCATTGCATGTGTGTTATTCTCACAAACCATGTAAGGATCCACCGGTCTCATTGCATGTGTGTTCCTCTCATAGACCACACATGGATCCACCAGTGTCATTGCATGTCTGCTCTTTTCATGAACCACAGTTAGAGCCATCGCATGTCTGCTCTTTTCATGAACCACAGTTAGAGGCATTGCATGTCTGTTCTTTTCACAAACCACATATCATCAGTGTCATTGCATGTGTGTTCTTCCCAAAGACCACACATGGATCCACCGGTGGCATCGCATGTCTGCTCTTTTCATGAACCACAGTTAGAGTCATCGCATGTCTGCTCTTTTCATGAACCACAACTAGAGTCATTGCATGTGTGTTCTTCTCACAAACCATATCATGAACCACACGCAGTGTCATTGCATGTGTGTTCTTCTCATTAACCACACATGGATCCACCAGTGTCATTGCATGTCTACTCTTTTCATTAACCATAGTTAGAGTCATTGCATGTCTGTTCTTTTCACAAACCACATATCACCAGTGTCATTGCAAGTGTGTTCTTCCCATAGACCACACATGGATCCACCAGTGTCATTGCATGTGTGTTCTTCCCATGAACCACACATGGATCCACCAGTGTCATTGCATGTCTGCTCTTTTCATGAACCATAGTTAGAGTCATTGCATGTCTGTTCTTTTCACAAACCACATATCACCAGTGTCATTGCATGTCTGTTCTTCCCACAGACCACACATGGATCCACCAATGTCATTGCATGTGTGTTCTTCCCATGAACCACACATGGATCCACCAGTGTCATTGCATGTGTATTCTTTTCACAGACCACATATGGATCCACCTGTGTCATTGCATGTGTGTTATTCTCACAAACCACGTAAGGATCCACCGGTGGCATTGCATGTGTGTTCTTCTCATAGACCACACATGGATCCACCGGTGTCATCGCATGTATGCTTATTTCATGAACCACAGTTAGAGTCATCGCATGTCTGCTCTTCTCATGAACCAAAGCTAGAGTCATTGCATGTGTGTTCTTCTCATAAACCATATCATGAACCACACCCAGTGTCATTGCATGTGTGTTCTTCTCATTAACCACACATGGATCCACCAGTGTCATTGCATGTCTGCTCTTTTCCTTAACCATAGTTAGAGTCATTGCATGTCTGTTCTTTTCACAAACCACATATCACAAGTGTCATTGCATGTGTGTTCTTCCCACAGACCACACATGGATCCACCAGTGTCATTGCATGTGTGTTCTTCCCATGAACCACACATGGATCCATCAGTGTCATTGCATGTGTGTCCTTCTCACAAACCACATATGGATCCACTAGATTTCATTGGATGTGTGTTCTTCTCATAAACCACATGGACCCACTTGAGTTCATTGTATGTGTGTTCTTCCCATGAACCACACATGGATCCACCAGTGTCATTGCATGTCTGCTCTTTTCATTAACCACAGTTAGAGTCATCGCATGTCTGCTCTTTTCATGAACCATAGTTAGAGTCATTGCATGTGTGTTCTTTTCACAAACCAAATATCACTAGTGTCATTGCATGTGTGTTCTTCCCACAGACCACACATGGATCCACCAGTGTCATTGCATGTGTGTTCTTCCCATGAACCACACATGGATCCACAAGTGTCATTGCATGTGTGTTCTTTTCACATACCACATATGGATCCACCAGTGTCATTGCGTGTGTGTTATTCTCACAAACCACGTAAGGATCCACCAGTGTCATTGCATGTGTGTTCTCTCATAGACCACACATGGATCCACCGGTGTCATCGCATGTCTGCTTTTTTCATGAACCACAATTAGAGTCATCGCATGTCTGCTCTTCTCATGAACCACAACTAGAGTCATTGCATGCGTGTTCTTCTCGCAAACCATATCATGAACCACACCTAGTGTCATTGCATGTGTGTTCTTCTCATTAACCACACATGGATCCACCAGTGTTATTGCATGTGATTTCTTCTCATAAACCACATATGGATCCACCAGTGTTATTGGATGCATGTTCTTTTCATAAACCGCATATCCTAATTAACCTTAGGAGAGCCCTAACCTTCGCGTTAGACCGTGTCTTCTAGAAGTCACGCCCTAACACAGTTGTTCTGCTTGACGATTGTTACATACCGTTTGATTGGGGTGCTTGGACGATTGGGATGGTTTTCATGAGATTGATCCGCGAGTAGTCTGTTCTGTGGCATGATTGGCCACACTTGCTCTGGACAAACTGGCAACACCGGGGGCTCCCCTGTTGCGAGTGTCACGACTCACGAGTTGAGCGGGCCATATCCCAGTGTCACGTCCCCATTACTTCTCTTCCTCCATGTACTTCTCTTCCTTCCCCTCGAAGCCACATTCCCCACTTCACTCCCATCCTGCCGTAGCCGCAAGACGACGGTGCCTCCATCCTAATCCCCTCTCCGGCAGCCACCCCCTCCCCTCTCGCCATGGGTTCAAGGGGAGACGACGAGGAAACACGTCGTGACGACAGGGACGGTGATTTCGATGTGAGTCGTCTCATCTCTATCTCTATCATTTGTGGCCAGTTATATATTTTTTGAGCCAGATCTACTCTGTTTACTCATGCGCGTATGATGTGTTAGGCCAACCAGACGATGTATGACGCTAACTATCACGGTTTAGCGGATGAAGACAGTCCTCTGCTATGTAAACATGTATATGTGCCCACTAAATTTGTAGCGTTCGAAGGACGAAACGCAGGCAGGAGGTTTCTACGGTGTCAAGGACATCGTGAAATGATGCGAGGCGGAACTTGCGGTGTTGTCAAATGGGTAGATCCAGAGTGTCCCAAATCGATGCAGAAAACGCTGGACAAACTATGGGAAATGACTGTTGAGTTGAAAGAATCCGCATTCAGCTCACTTCTTGACAGTGTTGAGATGAAGCTATGGGAACCAGTTGACACGACCAAGCATAAGCGAGATCTCATGGGGGTGGAAGACAAGGTTAGCAAAGTCGAGAAGGAGATGGATGCGGTGTTGGCTCTGAAGGCTAAAGCAGAGCAAGAACTGACTCAAGCAAGGAAGGATCTTCACCAGGCCAAAGTCCTGCAGTTCACAACTACGAGTATTGACAAGTGCATGAGGAAAGATGCAGAGAAACAATTGAAGTTGTGCAAGGAAGATGCTAAAAGGAAGGAGCAGACGATTTGGTCCTTGCTCTCGTAGGAAGATGCGCATAGGGATAAGATTAGGAAGATCAAGGAGATGTGTGATAACTAGTTCTATTTAGCTTAAGCTCCGTGCCTTTTTTTTAAGTTGTAATAGTTTTACTTGTTGACCTAGCGGTGTGAACTATTGGCCCCGGAGTCCTGGGAGTAAAAAAATTGGTCGCCCGTTAACTCATCTTAACCTGCATTACTTCCTTTTGTCGACCAATGCCCTTGGATATTCTGGCCGCTCGCCATCGCCCTTCGTGTACAAATAGAGGGCGCCACAAGGCCGTAAACCGTTGCCCATCCCCTCGCCCTCTCCAATCTCCACCGCGCCGTCGCTTCATCGTCCACCCCCTCGCTCCCTATCCAATCTCCACCGCGCCGCCATGGAGATGCTCTCGCTGAACTTCTACGAGGCGGTGATATTCGCGCACTTCGACATCCTCGCGCCGCGGATTTGGTTCCCCGGATGGCGCATCAGCTATCTTGCGGGTGCCGGTGCTCGCCTCGTCCTCGGCGGAGCCGTGATGGAGAGTGAACGCAGGCCACGCCAGATGCTTCACAGGAAGAGGGCGCTGCCCGGTATCGACAGCCAGCCCGGGCCAGTTCAGGCCGGAAGCATTGTTGAAGAAGCAAGGCATCAAGATGCAAATCAGATTGGCGTGGTGCACGGGATCTCACAACCGAGAAGGGCGGAGGTTCTGGTCCGTCCCTACGGACCAAGTTCACTGTCATCGCCGCCACTGCGAAGAGGTGCTCCGCCTCGCATAATGCGGAAATCATGGAGGTTCTGTCTGAAAGCGAAGCCGTGGCTCGGGAGGACAGCGAAGAATGAAGTGAAATTGTTGACTAGTGGTTGAATTAATGTAGGATGTGAAATCGCACCTTTGTTTAGAAGAATTTGTGGTTGAATTAATGAAATGCCTCGATTTAGATCTCTGTCTCGATTAATTTGTGGAAGATTTGTGATTTAGATCAATTTACGCCTCGATTTAGATCTTCGTCCCGGATTGGGAACGTGACCGTGGACCAAAGACCCCTTTTCTACTAGTGTATTCTGACATTGGTGGTTTGTTTAAACGTAATCTACATGGATTTGGCCGCATGCAAATGGCACAACCACAATTTATAAAGTGGAAGCACGACAAGTTCTTGCCATCGCAGATCCAGAGCTTCGCCAGATGCGGGATGCAGGAGCAGAGAGGCGTGAGATAGACGGGCTCAAGATTAGCCGTAAAGTGGTACTGATTTCCTCCTCATCCGGTATTATCGGTGAGAACGTTATTGTTTATGTTGCCACGTCGTTATGCAAAGATCTGAAATAAGTTGCTGCTTCGTGGAGTGTGGCAGCTTAAATAATTTATTTCTGTGCCACTTACATTCTGTCGTATTTGGAGACCTCCTGTCCCTCAGCAATCGTGGAACCGGTGGATCCTTGTTTTCAGATAGAAGTGGCACAATCACAATTCCGGATTCAACTACTGACTCGGGTATTTCCAAACCCTAAGTCGCGGTAAATTTTACTCAGAGAACGTGGGTAGATTATTTCGCTCAGCAACATGCCACACATAGAGCTCTAGAATTTAACAGAATTACATATATAGGTTTAAGTTCAACACATTACTATGCATCTTCATTGCCAATAGCCTTCTTCCGCAGCCTGGGTGCCAAGCCTTCACGTCCACTGGCTTCTTCATTTCTTGCCTTCTTCCTCTTCCCCGGTGCCAATTTTCTTAGCTTCACGTACTCTGCATCGCCGGGACAATGGGCACCAGAATCGTGTCCAGCATCATCTTTCCACTCGTTTTTAATTTCTTCGGGCAGCAAAATGACTGACCCAGCAGTCATGTTTCTAACCTTGCAGCGCTTCCTGTCAAAGAAACAAGACTATTGCATAACTACTCAATATCTACAGAGTAGATAAAACAAAAATTACAATTCAGCACAAACATGCGAACCCCAAGCGACCTTTGCTCACCAGGAGCTAATTGGGTTCGAGCAACCACCCTGTCCAAGAATAGAAGGGCGACTCCTAGTTGCAGCAGCTTCCACATCCAGTACATGACATTTCAGGTCAAACATGGCAGCCGAAGCATACCTTTTCATCAACCCAATTAGCTGACTGTCACACGTTATAGGAACCATGATGCCATGTTCATCCATGAAGCTGAACTTTGTAGTCTGCTTCGGCCATAATTCAACATGATTACGCAGAGTAGCAACCATACCAGATATAGTGCAGATCTACGCATGCGCTTCTTCTATCGTGAAACAATGGTGTCCATACCTCTTGCCCTTATTGTCGTGGTGGTGTCACGGCAGATGCCATGGATAGGCTAAAGGTGGGGACTAAATGCACTAGGGGAATCCAGGGAGGGATAGTGTGGTGATCCCACACACAGTAGCTTTGTATTCAATTCACTTCCAAGGTTTACAAATGCTCCTCGAGCTGTATTGCAGAGAGGAGGAAGAAAGAACTCTCTTACTCTCACCACTAGCTAGCTCTCAGTCACTTGCTACAAGAACATAACCTCTAAAGACTAACTCTATAAAACTCAACCCAATCGAGACCAACCCCTTCTACAGAGGCCCTAGCTCTCCTTATATAGGGGTGGCTAGGTCTCCAATTAGGGCATACGTGGAGGCATATTCCAGAGAATAAGCCTCTTCCCAAAATAGTAAGCCGACCGGGTCACTTTTCCCCCGTGTCAGCCATGCAGAGGCTACATGAGCCTCTGTGGCGCCCGCGTCAGCCGACATTGGCATCGTCACCTCTGTCAGCCACGCCTCGGTGGTCCTGCCTCTGTCTGCTTCGATCATGCTCCGCGTACAGGGGTCACCTTTGACCAACGAGATACCTTCCTTCTCCTATAAGCTTGATATGACCCGGATCATACATAGTTGATCCGGCAACACATGTTCCTGCATAAGAGTTAGATTCACCTGTCCGACTTATGGCTTAAGTCGGTGGAGACCCAGTTGGGTGGACATCGCTAGGTCCGGGTTACCCCGTGATTCAGCCTGCCTTGAGGTGACTCGGCCAACATTCGCTTTGACCTCGCCGAACCTCGGCTAACTCGGCCTTTATACCCTGGCGTGACCCTACCCGGAGGTATCCCCCCAACATTAGTCCCCTAAGCTGGTGCGGTCTTAGCAGCCTTAGCCACTAAGGCCATAGCAGGTTCAATTTCACTAAGCTTTGTGTTCCCTTTTCCGAGTTACCTCTTGTCTCAGATCTCATGGGTTTACTTTCCCTTGGCACATTCCAAGTTTTCACCTGCTGGCCGGGTTACCACATTCTCATCCCGGTCATTCTTCCTTCTCTCGTACGCTTTCCCACGTGGAGGCTAATCATTAGTTTGCCTCATTTTAAGGGCAATAATAAAGAATCGCCCGCATTGTCAGAGTTATTGGCGCATGTTACATCACGCCTACCTCCTCGTTAACTGTATCACTACGTCGCGTCATGGGATCTGCTACACCCTGTGGTCCTCCGTGTGGCTCATTGCTGATTGGTCAATCCGGGTTATACACGGCCACACCGTGTGGCACACCTGCATAGCACGATCCCACTACCCCCTCGAGGGAGTGGTTAAATAGGGGAGGGGCGTGCCCCTTGGGTCTTTTCCCCACTTCCGCGCCCCTCTGCCTCTACTTCTTCTTATCCCGCGACAGCGTCACCACCACCGTGCCTGAGCAGCAGCGCCGCCACCGCACTGCCTCCACGCTCACCAGCGTTGCTGCCGCCTCCACGCATATCTTCCACCACGGGTCGCTGCCAGTCTAGGCCACTGCCACCCATCGCCGCTAGCGCCAGTGAGGGCAGTGAACTCGAGATGATTGAGGAGGAGCTCGCCGTCGCCGAGCAGGAGATGGAGGAAGATGCTGCGAGCGCCGACCGCGGCGCGTGGGCAGGCTCCTGGGTCTGCCAGGATGACCTGGATTGGCTCTACCGCACCAGACGCATCCTGGAGGGCGTCACCGCACGCCTCGCTTCCTCCGAGCTTCCCCCTCACCCAATCCGGGTGAGTATGTGGTGTTCCTATCTCATTTTCAACGCGGATTTGGTCTGCCAGTGAGCGACTTTTTCCACGACTGGTTAGACACATACAAACTCCAGCCGCACCACCTTCCAGCCAATGCCATCACATCTCTCTCTACCTTCGCCTCCACCATCGAAGGTTATGCCAGACTGTGGCCCACGAAGGAGCTCTGGATCCGGTTCTTCGGCCTTCGCCTGAACGTGATCCCGAACATCCAGCTTGACCCGGAGGACAAGCAGCTCACGCAGTTCGGTGCTGCGTCAATTTCTCCTTGGAGGCTGTCCGTCTTCCCCCGAGTCACTGGGCTGGACTCTTGCAAGGGATGGGCCCGAACTTTCTTCTATGTCCGGAACGACAATACTGAGGACCTAATCCGGCTACGCCCTTACGCTCTGGGTCCTCCCAATCTGGAGCTATGGGACGTGGTCCCCAAGAAGCCCACTGTCCTTGCGAACCAGGTCAACAAGAGGTTCCAGGAGTTGAAGGACCTCGGATTGCGCAACGAGGACGCCATGATTACATTCGTGCGCAACCGGATCTCCCCCTCCAGAAGCGCACACACAAAGTCTGTCACATGAGCTGGGCCGCGACCCCAACCGGACCTCGTCTTTCGAGTTGAGCAACACAGAGATCTACCGTCGGGTCAAGGCCCTCTTCACCATCCACAAGGACTTCTCCTCTGAGTGGACGTGGGGAATGGAACATTATTGCCGAGATAGGCTTCCTCCCGTGGTAAGCTTCATGCCGCAAACTTTCTCCGAATTAAATTATATGTCGGTCGTTGTTGTATACTTAACTCTGTTGTCTTTTCTTTCCCTTAGCAATTCCTTCAGCAAACTATCGAGGATGGCACCGAGCCCTCCCTCAAATGGGCGTCTGACCGGGATACCTCTAACAAGGAGGAACCGGATCAGGAGATGTTCCTTCCAATGGCCGACGCGACCAAGCGACCCACCGGTAAACTCTCTTCCATTAGAGATTGGCCTAACGATGAAGATGACTCGGATGTTGAGGTGATGGAAGCATTTGACGATGTCCCCCTTTCTTATGCTTTTCCGGCATCAGCTAACCCCGGTGGGCAGATCCATGAGGACCCTCCCCTTGTCGTGGGTGATCCTGTTCGGCTATACCAAGAAGAAAAGGGGAGCCGCATCAACTTCTTCCTCCGGACCTTCTCAGCCAGCCAAAAGGCGAAAGAAGTCCGGGGACAAAACTGCCTCCAAGCCTGCAACCAAGGCCCCAACACGAAGGGCTTGGAAACCCAAGGAGCCCGTGACCTCGGATGAGTAAGCCTCTTTTCCCTCTGCCATTTACTTGTTCTTCTATTGTTATAGTTTCTCATCTGACACTGTTTGATTCGGCAGGGCCGCGGTGGAGGTCCCACAGAGTGGATCCAGCATTGCCTCCCCGCTCCGACACAACCCTTCTCCCCCTCGTGGCAAAGATTCACGCCCGCTAAGCCCAATCCCGGAGGGTTCAGCGGCTGCTCCGGGTTCCAGCCCACCTCGTCAAGAGGAGGGCAACCTTGGAGCAGGGGAGACTGGCTCTGCCGAGGCAGCGGCCACCACTACTTTGGCTCCGCCGCAACCATCTACCACCGAGGTTACTTCAGCACCTCCACCGAAGAAGAAACCAGCACCAGCTCCAGCACCAACTCAAGCACCAGCAGCAAAAGCAACAGCAGCAGCACCAAGCCCCTCCGCCTCGTCCGAGTCTTCTCAGTCTCGGCGAGAAAGCACCAAGGCCGCTCCCAAGGGTAAATCTGCTGCAACAACTTCCACTTCTCAGCAGCAACCTAAGGGTAAGAAGGCCCCTAACGCAACCAGGGCAACATCCATCGAGGCTGGACAGCGCACACTTGCGTCCATGCTTTCGAAGAAAACTCCACCATCGAAGGACGCCCCTGCCGAGCCAGCTGACACGCAACTTGTTTTGCACACCAGCCCGACCCTTGCCTAGGTTGAGAGGAGGGAGGCGCATGCCAAGGGTTTGGTGGCGCCCCATATGCTCAGTGGCGAACGATACCCTCCGACCTTGATCGAGTTCGTGAACAACTAGAACAAGGCGGAGTTCGTCCACAACGACGATCTCCCGGAGAAGTTCGGTCCCGCCGAGTTTTCTGCTCAAATGAACACAGCCGCTAAGGCAATTAACCTTGCGGGTCGGATGATGGAGGTACGTTACTTCACCTTTTCCTTAGCATGTTGTAGATATTAATGATATAACCATTAGTCCCCGAGCCTCTGGGGGAGTAACTTGTTACTCGGCCGGATGCTCCTTAGATAACTAACGTAGCTCCTTGATAACTTCAAATATGCACACACCTAGAGCCGGGTTAAGTTCCACTTGGCCCGGATTTTGTATACTTCGAATATGCACACACCTAGAGCCGGGTTAAGTTTCACTTGGCTCGGATTTTGTACACTTCGAATATGCACACACCTAGAGCCGGGTTAAGTTCCACTTGGCCCGGATTTTGTACACTTCGAATATGCACACACCTAGAGCCGGGTTAAGTTCCACTTGGCCCGGATTTTGTACACTTCGAATATGCACACACCTAGAGCCGGGTTAAGTTCCACTTGGCCCGGATTTTTTACACTTCGAATATGCACACACCTAGAGCCAGGTTAAGTTCCACTTGGCCCGAATTTTGTACACTTCGAATATGCACACACCTAGAGCCGGGTTAAGTTCCACTTGGCCCGGATTTTGTACACTTCGAATATGCACACAACTAGAGCCGGGTTAAGTTCCACTTGGCGCGGATTTTGTACACTTCGAATATGCACACACCTAGAGCCGGGTTAAGTTCCACTTGGCCCGGATTTTGTACACTTCGAATATGCACAAGACTAAGCTATATTTCTGTACTCTTTTCAGGTGACCACCAACCGCCGGAGCACTGAGTTTCAGCGTCTCCTGGACACTCACAAGATGCTGCGGGCAAAGCATAATGCACTTCTCACTGAACACGAGAAAAGGGGTAAGTTCTCTTATTGACATTTTTCCGTGTTTTCTTCCTCTTTTTCTGCTGAACTAACCCATCATTCGGTTTTCGTAGCTAGGGTGGAAGCTGAGAATATCCTCATGAGGAAGAATCTTGACCAGATAAAGGGTAAGTTATTTTTGTGCGACCTTGCTATGCTTTCTATCTCCTTTTTTCCTTGGCTCGGCGAACATTCATACCTTGGTTTTGCCGGATCAACAAACTATTTCAGTATCGCTGGAAGATAGTGTGCCCGTGCCTGATATGATGCTACATTTTCTCGAACAAGCAGGGCAGCATCAGGCCGAGCTCAAAAAGAAAGATGATGAGCTTGCCCTCCTCCGAACCAAGGATGATGAAATTGCCAAGCTCAAGGCAGATATGAAGAAGTTGAAAGTGCAGCACCAAACCGAACTTCAAAAAGTTGGCCAGGACTACACTGAAGAGCGCGAGCGCCTCAATCTTCAGATTTGCCAAGGACCGAGAACTTCTCCAGGAGACCGACGTCAAACTTGAGTCGGCAAACACTGAACTTGTGCAGCTTCGCAAAAGGCGTGATGACTGTACCAAGGAGTTGACTCGGATCCACATCCATATTTCACGTAAGCTCCTTTCCCTCATCCGACACATTTCTCCGGGTTACTTCACATGTGTTTTCTTTACCCGCTTCTCTTGTCTTGTTTTCAGGCAAATTTCCAGAGGGCAATGCCATTGCGAGCACCGTTGTTGCTAATTTCCACCGACAGAGGGGTACCCCCGTTGCTCCTGACGCTGAAGAGATTCCCTATGACATGGAGGACCTGTTGGTCAGCTTGTCTTCTCGTGTGGAAATCGTGAAGAACTATGGCAAGGATATCCTTGACGTTGCAATCCAAATCTTCAACACTTTTTGGCCTGCAGAAGACACTCCGGAGGGAACCGCAGTTCTTGTCGATAAGTTGATGGAATGCGAGACCCAGCTCGACCTTTGGAGCTGAGACGCGTCGGAGCTGAGACCGTTCTCCACTATGTGCTTACGTGGTACGAGAAGATTGACCTCAACCTCCTAGCGCGCATGCGCACCGGATCCAAATGACCAGTGACCTGGAGTGGGTAGCTCGGCACAAGGCTTGCACCCATAGCCTCGTCGAATATGCCCCCGTTCATGAATGGACTGAGGGTCCAAGCTTCCTTGGTGGCGCGGAAGATGAAAACGCTGAAAACGTTGAAGATGGCTCGGATGAGGACGAAGAGGACGATGACTCGGACATCGAAGACAGCGAAGATGACGCCGAACTTCCTCCTCCTGCTACTCCTTGAGTGAAAAAACTTTAAAGTTTATCAGATCCCCGGTATGCCGGGTGGAATTGTATCCAGTACACAAGTGATATTTTGCTACTAAGTTTTTTATGCCGGATTAACTTGGGCGTAGTCCCCGAGTTTCATTTTCTTGTTCATCCAATCTTTTGGCTTGGCTCGTGTCTACCTTGATTCGGTTTTACGACTTACGAATCTGAGCTTCGAAAATTGTCTTAACAATACTTGGGAACTTTAGGCTTAGCTAAAATAATTCAGCATAATAATTCGAAAGTAAACACAAGGTTAGTCTGAAAAACAAACATCGGCTCGATTAAGTTCTTTTCCTTAGTCGTTTTTCATGTGCTACGCAATTCCAAACTTGTTCTCTTGCTTGCCATGAAGCCAATTCTTGTTGGACAACAGCAAGTCGAAGAGTTGGGTTCTTGGTGCTCACACATTACTAATCCGTCCTAAGTAGAACAACTTACGCCAGCCGATATATAAATAATAGATACAGAAGACAACAAATATTATTAAGGCAGTCCCCGAGTTACTGCTCGAGGTGCCAACATTTCATTGATAGGCTCATTGCCGACATACATACCGACATATGAGAGACTCGGATACATACACTTCTCTGCTGAGTGTAGAAAGGACAAAGTAGAGCTACATTCCATGGACGCTTAGATTCCTCGCCGGACCTGTCCGCCTTGTTCTTTTCCTGTGGTTTTGCATTGATAAGATAGTAAGAATCATTGTGCAATGCTTTGCTCACAATGAATGGCCCTTCCTGTGGGGGGGATAACTTATGCATGCCAGCAGTACGTTGTACCAACCGGAGTACCAGATCACCTTCCCGAAAGACTCTGGGGTTTACTTTGCGGCTATGATAGCGTCGGAGATTTTGCTGATATATGGCAGATCTGGACAATGCCAATTCTCTCGCTTCTTCCAGCAGAACAACATCATTTTGCCGGGCTTCTTGCACTTCGGCTTCTGTGTATTGGGTGACCCTAGGCGAGTCATGCTCTATGTCGGCTGGTAATACAGCTTCTGGCCCATATACCAGAAAAAATGGCGTATAGCCTGTTGATCGATTCGGAGTTGTTCTTAAACTCCACAATACCGCTGGTAGTTCTTCTATCCAGCACCCCGCTGATCTTTGCAGCGGCTCAATGAGCCGGGGTTTTATCCCGGATAATACCAATCCGTTGGATCTTTCCACTTGTCCGTTTGATGCAGGATGGGCTACCGAGGCAACGTCCAGCCGGATCTTCTTATCTCGGCAGAATCGTGCAAATGCCCCTTCAACAAAATTTGTGCCATTATCAGTTATGATACTATGAGGATAACCGTATCTCAAGATGATGTCTTTGAGAAATGTCACGGCCGTAGCTCCATCACATTTTCTTATTGGCTTCACTTCAATCCACTTTGTAAATTTATCCATCATGACCAAAATTTGAGTCATATTTCCCCTTGGTGGTTTGAACGGGCCAACCATGTCCAAACACCATATGGCAAATGGCCAAGTGATTGGTATGGTCTTGAGTTCCGACATTGGCATATGTGTCTTGGTAGCGTACCTCTGACAACCATTGCATTTTCTTACCAAATATTCTGCTTGTTCTAAGGCACTTGGCCAGTAGAATCCATGCCAGAAAGCTTTTGCTACTAAGGCTCTAGACGAGGCATGATGCCCACATTCCCCTTGATGTATATCTCGGAGGATGTCAAGCCCTTCTTCCGGGTCAACGCATCGCTGGAGGACATTGGTCACACTCCTTTTGTATAGTTCGCAATTGATGATTGTGTATGCCTTTGCTCTCCTCTGAGTTTGCCTGGATATCACCTCCTAAGTGGGTAAAGTTCCATCTTTCAGGAATTGAAATATAGGTAGTGCCCAAGCTGGTATTGCTCGTACAAGGAACACATCCTCATCAATTTCTATTTGATCCACCAGCATGACTTCAACCGGATCACGCTGAGCAGTCCCCGGGTCTTGTGAAGCAGTCCCCGGGTTTGCTGAGGCAGTCCTCGGGTTTCGCGCACCACCTCCCATGTCAATGTCCATGGGCACAGCTCCGGACTCCGGATCCTCCGGGACATAAATTGAGTCGGTTTCTGGGGATGGTCTGATGGATGGTTTTCTGAGGTGTTCTAATGCTACACCCAGTGGAATTTCTTGTCGGGTTGATCCGAGCTTCGACAATACGTCAGCAACCTCATTTTCCACCCGGGGTACATGGCGAAATTCGCATCCCTCAAAATAACCAGATATTTTCTGCACATGGAATCTGTATAATGCCATGTTTGGATCAAGAGCGTCCCACAGCCCCGACACTTGCTGAACTACCAAATCCGAGTCGCCAAAGCATTGGATCCGACGTATCCCAATTTCTTTTGCCACTTTGAGCCCATGCACAAGTGCTTCATATTCAGCGACATTGTTCGACACTGCGAAATGGATCTGTAGCACATACTTCAACTGGTCATTTTTTGGCGAGGTAAGCACAACTCCGGCGCCTAACCTGGTTTTTGTTTTTGACCCGTCAAAGTGCATTCTCCAATAGTTCGTATCTGGTAGCGGTGGTTCATATTGTACCTCGGCCCAGTCCACAAAAAAGTCGGCCACAGCCTGAGACTTGATTGCTTCTCTTCTATCATATTGTGGCGCATAGGGAGCTAGTTCAATTGCCCATTTTGCAATTCTGCCACTTGCATCCTTGTTACTCATTATCTCGGATATGGGAGCTTCACATATTACTTTGATAGGGTGCTCCTCAAAATAATGTTTTAGATTCTTTGCCGACATATACACACCATACGCCACTTTCTGATAGTGCGGATAATTTTGCTTTGATGCTGACAATACTTCGCTCAGATAATATACTAGCCTTTGTACTGACTTACCTTCTTCGTCGCGCTCTACCACAATTACTGCACTTATAACTTGGTTGGTTGCGGCTATATAGAGAAACATTGGCTCCTTTGATAGTGGAGAGGCTAACACTGGTGCAGTGGCTAATATTTTCTTTAATTGGATAAAGGCTTCATTGGCCTCCAGCGTCCAAATGAACTTGTCCAACTTTTTCATGAGTTAATAGAGAGGCAATGCCTTTTCTCCCAACCGACATACAAACCGACTTAATGATGCCAGGCAACCAGTGAACTTCTGGACATCGTTAAGACACTTCGGCAGTTCCATTCGCTCTATGGCCCGAATCTTAGTTGGATTAACTTCGATACCTCGGCTGGAGACAAGAAATCTGAGTAATTTTCCAGCCGAGACACCGAAGGTACATTTTTCCAGGTTAAGCTTCATCCGGAACCTTCTTAGGTTCGCGAACGTCTGCCTGATATCGTCAAGGAGCGTTTTGCTTTCCTTGGTCTTGATAACCACATCATCCACATACACCTGTACATTTTGACCTATTTGGTCGTGCAAACATTTCTGCATACATCTTTGGTACGTTGCCCCTGCATTACGTAAACCAAATGGCATGGTGCGATAGCAATAAGCCCCATACGGGGTGATAAATGCAGTTTTTATTTGATCATCCGGATTCAGGGGTATCTGGTGGAAACCAGAATATGCATCAATGAATGACAATAGTTCACATCCAGCAGTTGAGTCTATGACCTGATCTAGCCTTGGCAGTGGAAATGGATCTTTTGGACACACATTATTCAGGTTCGTGTAATCGATACACATACGCCAAACCACTGCCACATTCGGATCATCCTTCTTCTTTTCCACCAGCACCGGATTAGATAGCCAATCCGGGTAAAGAACTTCCATGATAAATCCTGCCGCTAGTAACCGAGCTATCTCATATCCAATGACTTTTCTCCTATCCTCGGCGAAGCGGTGGAGAGGTTGCTTCACCGGCCTTTCTCCGGGTCTTACGTTCAAAGAGTGCTCGGCCAACTCCCTCGGAACACCTTGCAAGTCCTGTGTGGACCAAGCAAAAATATCCCGATTCTCACGGAGGAAGTTGACGAGATCGCTTTCCTATTTATCATTTAACCCGGCACCAATTGTTACGGTGCACTCTGGGAACATATCATCGACAGGCACTTTCTTGGTATCCTTTGTGGCTTGGAACAAAACACTACCATGCGGATTACTCAACGCCGACATATATTGTTGCGCGGACTGAGCCATGCTGCCACCTCCTGGATTTTTCTTTTCTCTTGCGCAATCACGAGTGACTCGACCAGGTTAGATCCGGCCGAGGCACACTCAATGGAACGTCGGAAATCTCCAGCAATGGTAATCACTCCATTTGGCCCGGGCAACTTCATCTTCAGATAACTGATGTGGCAGCTTGCCATGAACTTGTTCAGTGCTGTTCTTCCGAGTAACGCGTGATACGCACTTTCTAAGTTCACCACTTCAAACTCCAAATTCTCGGCGCAGTTATCTCTCGCATCAACAATACGCCAACCTGACTTTGCCTATGGGCTCACAAGAAATGCCTGGCACAATGCCATGGAAAGTTGTCCTTGTAGCTTGGAGCATGTTCTCCGAGATACCCAACTTGCGCATTGTATCCGCATACATGATGTTAATGCTACTGCCATTGTCAATCAGTACCTTGGAGAACCTCACATTGATGTTAGGCCCAATGAATGCCGGGTCCAGCACTAGCGCATATGAACCAGGACTCGGCATAAGCTTGGGATGATCTTTGATGCTCTAGGTAATTTCCTGGTCCGACCAAGGCATATACCTTGTCACTGCTGGCATTACCGCATTGACCTCCATATGTCGGCGCTGCAAGCTCTTTCTATCTGTTTCCTCAGTGGTAAACACACAGTAACTCTGATGATGCTCCTTGTACTCATTCCTCCCCTCATTTCCGGGGTACCTCTGATCCGGCTGATGTTGGTCTTCTACTTGATGCACTGCATCCCTTCTCTCATGGTTATCATACCTCGGCGGAGGGGGAGGCAACATTAGCTGTTGCGTGTTCGCTCCGGAGAGCAATTGCTGCCGGGGTAACTCCTGCCGAGGTTGATCGTTCCGAGGTGCCTGAGCATTCCCCGAACCACCTTGTTCTATCTTACGCATCCACTCACATTGCCTCGTTGTGATACCCGCTGGGTTACTCGGATTTGGCGTGTGAAATTTACACGGCTGATCCAACATTGATTCATAAGAATACCTCGGACGGTCCTTCTTTTCCTGCCACTGTTTCTTCTGCTCTGGCGTCCAAGTTTTCTTGCCATCATTTCTCGGTGTCCACTGTTGGCCCCCAGTTTTCTGACGTTGATTTCCCCCCTGCTCCAGGCTGATCTTGATTCACAGCAGCAACTTGTTGCGAATTATACCGGTAATCCGGTCTGTCATCTCTTCTTTTACCCCGGTAGTCATTCCTCCGGGATGACCCGGCTCCATCTCTCTGGTAGCATTCCTCATTTGACTCGTTTGACACGAGCCTAGGTTGAGTCGGATCACCCAAAGCATACGAATCAGCAATCCGGATCGTCTCTGCCAACGTAGTTGGCATATCCCTTTGCAATCTTTGCCACAACATGCTTGCATATCTGCATCCTTGCGCAAACCATGCTATGGCCTGTGACTCGATCACGCCCTCACATGAGTTTCTCATGGTACACCACCGGGTTAAAAACTCCCGGTCCATCTCGTTCGGTCTCTGCTTACACATAGCTAGGGTTTGTGGCCTATTTGGCCTCTGATATGTACTTGAGAAATTGCTAATAAACATTTCCTCAAAATTGATCCAGCAGTTAATACTTCCGGGTGGCAAATTGTTTAGCCATACCCTTGTTGGCCCCTCCAACATCTGGGGTACGTATCTCACAGCCCATCTCAAGTTGCCTGTAGCAATTTTCACATCTGTAGCATAGTTTATCAACCAGTCTTCTGGCTTCATACTGCTGTCATACGTCTTTGTGCCTCTAGGTAACTGGAAGTTAGGTACTGGAGGCTCCTTCATGATCCGGGGTCCAAAACACGCAAGACCCGGGGGACCTTGACATTCAATCTGTTCCGACCTATACAACCGATCCAGTTTTAATCTGGCATCATCAGGCATCAAATCCCTGCTTCCCAATCTTGACCCTATCACATGATAGTCCGGCCTTGGGTATCCTGCGTTCACCATTTCCAAATCTCCATCGTTATACTGGTCTTGCTCTCGTGGAGCACCTCTCTATTTCATACCTCGGCCGGCACTTTGCTCTTGCCTTTGTATATTCCGTTGCTGCAATTGTCCTACCGAGTTGCATTGTCCGGCATTGCCATTTACAGCGTTTCCTTGACCGGCATTGCCTTGGTCGCGGTTACCTTGGCCAGCTTCACCTCGGCTCACACTTCGTCGATCGTCATTTCTCTATACTTCTTTTCCTTTCCCTGCCCTTGTCGGGTCATACGGGACGATCTGTTTGTTCCTCCTGGCCGAGGTTACTACCTCTTCTCTCTTAGGACCACCATGAGGATACGATGCAGCTCCAGCGGATTTCTTCGGGTTACCCACCGCCGAATGAACGATCTTGGAGGCCCCAGCTCTCTCCGGGTTAGCCCTGAGCAATTCCTCATTTTGCCCGTTCGCGATCCGAACCAACTCATTGACCCTATCTTGCTGTCTCTGACGGGCTTCACCCGTTAGACCCCCTCTAACTCAGACGCAGCCGCATCCGCTGCTCTGAGGTTTTTTGCCGGGGTACTATACTTCGGTAGCCCCACGGACAAACAGTTTTCTGACTCCTCAATCCTAGTATCACCCTCTTTGTTCATTTCACTCATGAGGTTTCTCCCTTTCACTTTTACAGCATCTACTTTATTTGCCTTTGCGTACTCACGTAGCGTCATGTTCAACGACTACTGAGTCGCGGCTATATTTTTTGCTCCCTCTAGAATTTTTTGCCTAGTTTCCTCTAGCTCGGCCTGTGCCTGAGCCGGATCTACCACTGCTGCTACGGGGTTTGCCAAGCTATCCATCGCTTCCTGCAGTACATTCTCTGGCCTCTCTAGTGGAGGACCTCTACCTTTCCTCGGTGCCTTAGGCGTTACCTTCAGATCTGGTGTCGGATCTTTGCTTGCGCCAGTGCCAGGTGCAGTCATCATCACCTCAGCACGGTCCAGGGAGCGAGTGATACGCGCCCCGTGAACCACGCTATGGGGTGGATCCCTTGCCTCGACGACGTGCCGCGGATGAATGCACGACACATCGACAGCAACGTAGACCTTGTGCGCCCCGAGCTTGACGAAGAGGCCGTTGTGGGGAAGAGGGCGCTTGCCGAAGCAGCCAGCGTTGTCGCTGACAAAGTCCAGCGCTCCAAAGCGCTGAACGATCCTGGAGACGTTGCGTTCGCCGGTGCCGATGAGGTTTCCCGTCCGGATCCTGACCCCTGCTAGCGCCGCTAGCCCCACGGTGGGCGCCAACTGTCGTGGTGGTGTCATGACAGATGCCATGGATAGGCTAAAGGTGGGGACTAAATGCACTAGGGGAATCTAGGGAGGGATAGTGTGGTGATCCCACACAGTAGCTTTGTATTCAATTCACTTCCAAGGTTTACAAATGCTCCTCGAGCTGTATTGGAGAGAGGAGTAAGAAAGAACTCTCTTACTCTCACCACTAGCTAGCTCTCAGTCACTTGCTAGAAGAACATAACCTCTAAAGACTAACTCTATAAAACTCAACCCAATCGAGACCAACCCCTTCTACATAGGCCCTAGCCCTCCTTATATAGGGGTGGCTAGGTCTCCAATTAGGGCATACGTGGAGGCATATTCCAGAGAATATGCCTCTTCCCAAAATAGTAAGCCGACCGGGTCACTTTCCCCCGCGTCACCCATGCAGAGGATACATGAGCCTCTGCGGCGCCCGCGTCAACCGACATTGGCATCATCACCTCTGTCGGCCACGCCTCGGTGGTCCTGCATCTGTCCGCTTCGATCCTGCTCCACGTACAGGGGTCACCTTTGACCAGCGAGATACCTTCCTTCTCCTATAAGCTTGATATGACCCGGATTGTACATAGTTGATCCGGCAACACCTGTTCCTGCATAAGAGTTAGATTCACCTGTCCGACTTATGGCTTAAGTCGGTGGAGACCCAGTTAGGTGGACATTGCCAGGTCCGGGTTACCCCGTGATTCGGCCTGCCTTGAGGTGACTCGGCCAGCATTCGCTTTGACCTTGCTGAACCTCGGCTAACTCGGCCTTTATACCGTGGCGTGACCCTACCCGGAGGTATCCCCCCAACACTTAGAGTCGTACCTGTAGAGGACTACCGTAACCAGGTAAGGGGGGTCCGCGCATATCCCACTTGATAGAAAACTATGGACAAAATATGTTTGTCAGCGTTGGGCTAACAAACAATTTCAGGTTCAGTAGCCAGCTAGCAGTTATAATTAGTGCGAATAGCAAAGAGAAGGGTAGATCACCTGCTTGTAGCCAGAACTTCTTCTTCCTTGATAGTAGGATCTGCCATCCTCCGAACTGCTCAGCTCGTTGGTGGCGGAGGCAGGCTAGAGCCTCGCAACGGTGGCTACGGCATGTGCCATTGGAGCTCGGTATCAGCGACTGGGCGCAGCAACTGGGCGCAACAACTTGGCCCCGGAAGTCAAATGTCCAAAGGGATCGTCCTGCCTGGAGGGTGGATTCCGACACCGCCGGTGCTAGGGGAAAGCTGGGAGTGGATTTGTGAATTTGGTCAATGCACCATGCTCCTTTAGTATCTCGTTTCGCCTACATGGTTACCGCGTTGGCGCTCGCGTCACGGAAATATTACTAACATGAGGGTCCCGACCGTCTACTTCACGGGGCAGTTTCACGGCATGTTTGGATTTGGTAGGGGTGAGACGAGTTTGCATCGAAATGGCCCCTCTCGGTAGTTGGCGGCCCAACTTTTCGAAACGCGGTAATTTCAGGCAACTTAGGTACTGCCATGCGCTGGCCTGCCAACTTTGGTACCGTAGACGAACAAGGCAAGTGACGTTGTTGTTGATGACATTTTTGTTTGGAGAGTCGAAGAGAGATGTGGGGCTCGATGTGGTGGCTATAGCAGCCACCTCCCGAGAGCTATCTTCATCCTCCTCATCTTCACTTGCAGAAGAATATTCCTCTTGTGCCACCAAGACAATCTTAGGTTGCTTCTTTTAAGGGGCATTTTTCTTGATAAATGGTTTTTTTCGAGGTGCCTTAGACTTTTCTTTGAGGATGAGCTTGCCTCCATTGTCTTCTCTACTTTGGTAAGGACACTCAGTCACAAAGTGCAGCCGATCTCCACAATTGTAGCAAGTTCTCAGTTTTGGGACATTCTCCCTTCACCCACTTGACCCATGCTTGCGCTCAAGTTCAGTTTTGGCCTTAGCTGGGTCCTTCCAAAAGTTTCTTGTGTAGAAGGCCATGTACTCACCATGAGCACGTTTGACCTCCTTGAGACAGCCCATGGAGATAACATCGTACCCTCTATCATCCTCATCTTGTTCAACAACATTGGCCTTTAGAGCAACATTAACCCCCTTTTGCATCCCAATTGCTCGAGCACAAGCATCTTCGGCATTCTTAGTGGCGACTTTGAAGGCTGCCATTTCTTGCATGACTTCATTGGAAGTCATTTGGTGGTAGTTGTGTCTATCTTGCAAACTCTTCAAGTCCGTTGGCTCAAATGGCATGAGGACACTCACGTATTTTCTTTTGATCTAGGCATCATCAATGTGAGTGGCTCCATGCTTTCTAAATGTTGTTGCAATACACTTGAGCCTTCTATACATGTATTGATGGTCCTCACCATCCAAAATGTAAAATCTTTCAGTTTCATTGCTAAGAGCGTCATACCTATTTCTTCTCATGCTTTCATTTCCGATAAATAGGTCGGTGAGAGCATCCCAAGATTCTTTGACGGTGTTAAAGTGCTCAATATGTGGCATGTCCTTGGGACCCACTGCGAGCTGAATCATGTGAAGAGCCGTTGCATTTAGTTGACTATCCACAACTTCTCTTCTAGTCAAGTTAGTGGGGTCTCCGATATGAAGGCCATATTCAATGATCCTCCAAAGCTCAATTGACGAACTGCACACATGAGATTTCATTAAGAATTGCCATTGCTTAAATGAAGATGCAGTAAGCTTGGGTGGATCACCCCTATTGTTTATATGAGGATGAGGGATAGGTGGGTCGGGAGAATAGAGATGAGAGACCTCACTATAATCCTCCTTACCACTTCCCTTCTTGGAAGAGGAGCCATTATTTTTCTCACCCACCACCTCATCTTCCTTAGATTCAGCATGAGCCTTATCCTTAGATAGAGGAGTGGTGGCCTCAGAGGAAGATGGAGGTGGGGCTGTAGATGAGGTGAGGCGAGCAATCATTTGCTGTATCTCTTCCATCTTGGTCTCAAAGGATTTCAGCAAGGTTGTTTCCAACGTCTTGAGGTCATCCATTGTGACCTTGTCCACAGCCTCACTCACATTTTCCTTAGTACCCATACTTCTCTTAGGCGATTAAGCCCGAATAAAGAGCCGGGGCTCTGATACCAATTGAAATGGATCGTATGGGCACCTAGAGGGGGCGTGAATAGGTGCTACTTCAAATTTTAATACCTTTTCAATTTTAGGCTTGACACAAAAGGTAAATTCTCTAGATATGCAACTACGTAGAATTTCCCTATATGCAAACCTAACTACTAGCGAGTAAAGGCGAGTAAGAGTGAGGAACGAGGAACCGTAGTGGAGCACATGGAGACACATGATTTGTTTTACCGTAGTTCCTTCCTTGTTAAGGGAAGTACATCTGCGTTGGAGGGGTGGGTGGTACTAAGACCAACACGCCACAATAGGCCTCACCCTGTTCTCCGATGGATCTCACCACCAAAGGCCTGATCCACCTTTCCACTATTGGAACCCTTCGAGGCGGGAACCAATGCCTTTACACAACTAGCGGGGCACAACTCCACAACCAAATTGGAGGCTCCCGTAATGACAACAAGCTGCCACAAGAACAAATGTTATCAATATCGAAACACTAGATCTAGATATAAACAAGAATACTAGATCGAGAGATCTCCAAGTGAATGGAGCGGAAGTGAAGCACTTGATTCGTGATGTCGATGAATGAAGTCTCCTCCTTCAATTCCCCCAAAGATCGAAGTCTTCAGGTGGTTGAAGTGGGAGATCTTGAATGAGAGCTTTTGCAACAGGCCAGAACTTTTTCGAATGAATCAAGAGATCTGATAGGAGGGGTGATTGGGGCTTATATACCCCCTATCCAAACAGAGCCGTTGGAGTTGTATGGGGCCGGATTATCCAGCCTAAGTGAGGGCCAAATTATCTGGCCTAGGGAAACTCCACCCCAGACTTGGAATATCCGAGGGATAATCTTCCCCCGGACAGAAGGTCGCGCCGAACCATCCTTGGCAGCTTCTCTCGGGAGGGGGGGGATTATCTGGCCCAAGAGAAAGGCCGGATTATCTGGCAGGTGGAAAAATCCGCCGTAGCCTCGGATTGTCCGGGGGGAAATCCGCCCCCAGACAGAAGGTCGCGCCAATCTTCCCTTGGCAACTTCTCCTGGGGGCTAGATTATCTGGCTGGGGAAAAAATCCGCCCTAACCTCGGATTGTCCGGGGGGAAATCCGCCCCCAGAGAGAAGCTCACATGCGACCAACTCTAGCCAAGAGGGTCAGGTCCGATTATCCGGCCCTTGATGGGGGCGGATAATCCAGGCTCCCAACAACAAGTTTTATTACATGAAGGACTTAGCACACATGAGAAACTCCATGGTATTGTTATCTAACACACAAACCACAAGAGATCATGAAATGTTCTTTCACACGCATACATGCATCACAAAATGAAACAGAACTGTCTAACGGTAAACAAGGAAAATTATGGTGCTGAACAATGTTTTGCACTACTTTATTGGATGGATGACCAAGACACTGATGCCACTAAGACGTTGGGACCTTGACGTTGGAGCTAGCATGGCGAAACGACGGTGATGATGATAACGCTCGACTAAACGGAATTGGATAGAGTCGCCCATGGCTCCTACCGTGAAGAAGAATTTTCCTCGTGGCCCTGTCCTTAACAAGGAAAAAATGACGATGGAATTCAACAAACACATCATTGTCACAAACGAGATGATAATTGAGAGGAGATGCTGGCTAATATGAGGAATATGAAGAATATTTTTTAAGTGGAGAGATGAGCCGGCTAAAGTCGAATGACCAATATGTGAAATAGACAAACCTTTACCGTTGGCCACTTGAACATTGTCCTTGCCAGCATAGCGCTCATGGAGGTGAAGGCGCTCGAGCTCGTTAGTGAAGTGATCTGTAGCCCCTGAGTCAAGCAGCCATAGAGCAGTGTTGTTGTTGTTGGAGTTCATGGAAGCAACATTGCCAGAACACTGATTGTTGTTGCGGGTATAGCCATGGTTGAAGCGATTTCTATAGTCGAAGGCCTCATGCCCCCAATAACCGCATATTTGGCAATGTGGACGCTGACGCTTGCCACTGTTGCGAGCAGAGTTCTTTTTGGAGTTTTGGTGGCCACCTCCACCACCGTAGCCACCACCCTATGGGCGGTCGTCATGGCCATGAGATGGGCGGCCTTGCCCCTGCTTGCAACCAGCGGGACGACCCCCGCCATAAGGGCAGGAGGGTACTCAGGAGCGCGCGGCCGGCTGGGGTTGGAGTAGGAGCCAGACCGCGATACGGCGTTTGCCGAGGATGTCCACTCGGTGTCCTGAAGCTGTGACGCCTGGAGGGACTCAAACGAGAGAACAATAGAATAGAACTCCGTGTAGGGCATTGAGTGATTTCATAGTGAGGTTGGCGGCGATGGAGTTAAACGCCAAACCAAGCCCCGTGATGATGTAGTCCACGAGTTTGTCGTTGGAGACGGGAGCGTTGGTAGCTGCCATGGTGTCGATGATGGACTTCACGCGATGCATGTACTGAGCAGCGGTCATCTCCTCCTTGCGCATGGACTGAAGTTGGCGGCGAAGATGACGGATGTTAGCACGGCTCTGAGCACCAAACATGGTGTGTATGGCGACCCAAGCGGTGGCGGCGGTGGTACAGCCAATTAGTTGACACGCCACATCCGGCTCCATGGAGGCGAGAAGGAAACTAAGGACCTTATGGTACGTGGTCCACCATTGAGTGTACGTCGGGTTTGATACATCCATAGCTGCGTCACCCTCCCCTTGTTTGACGGTCTTGCAGGAGCCACCATGGTGCCGTTGAGGTGGCCATGAAGTCCAGCACCAGAAAGGTTGGGGAGGGTGAGGCCTTTCCAAAGCATGAAGTTGTTGGCATCGAGACGGACTGGAGCCGTCGCACCGATGGACGTGGATGGAGACACGACGGGAAGAGCTCTGACAGAGGAGAACAACTGAAGGGCGCCGATAGAGGATCCCATTCCAGCGATGGCACGGAGGAGACTCACGACAGTGCAGGCGGAAGAAGACACGTCGCGGTGAAGCTCGCGACGGGAGAAAAGATCGTGCGACACAGACTGGATCTCGTGCAGCGGCGGCTCTGATACCAAGATAAAAAATAAGAGTTTAGGGTGTTCGGTGGGCTAACGCCTCACTAGGTGATCGTATATATATATATGCAACAGAAGTACATCACGTATACGTGTTTGGGAGGAGAACATCTACACCTCGTACACACGTACGACAGACCTATCTTAACACTAGCAAGATTATCTTTTAAAATTTGCTCACGAGTCATAGGTTTGAGACTAATTTTCTTTCCATCATGTATAAGAGAATAGTGATTAGTTTTACCATTATGAACAGATTTTCTATTAAATTGCCAAGGTCTGCCAAGTAACAGAGAACAAGCTTGCATGGATACAACATCATAATCAACAAAATCAGAATATGTACCAATAGTAAAATGCACACGTACCATTCTTGTTACCTTGATCTTAAGAGAACTCTCAAACCAATTGATGTAATATGAATGTGTGTGTTGTCTTGTTGGAAGAGAAAACTTCTCTACCATGTAAACACTAGCCAGATTATTACAACTCCCTCCATCAATAATGATCCATATAGCTCTTTCCTTGACAACGCCTCGTGTTTGGAACGGGTTGTGGCATTGATCATTCAGATTTGCTCAATTGCACACTCAACATATGTTGTGCAACTAAGCTCTTTTATTGTTCAACAGTTTTAGCTCTCATTACCTTGTTCTCTTCTTCAGAATCAGAATTATCCCCATCACGTGCAGCAATAAGAACTAATGTATCTTCATCAAAATCACTTGCTGAATCGTATTCACCATCATTGTGCATCATCATAACACGCTGTGTTGTGCACATCCTCTCAATATGACTATATCCCCAGCACTTGCGGCATTGTATATCCTTCATTTTTCTTGTGGAGGCCATATAAGAAGAACTACGAGCAGGGCCATTGGATAAAGGCGGTGGAGCATCCGAAGGCGTTTTTGATGAAGGCGTGGTGGCTTTGGACGTGGTAGGTGTTGGTGGTGTACCACACGAAGAAGGGGCGGATTGTCGGGATGTCCATGACGATGTACGGCCTGCAAAATTGTTAGACCTTCTCCATGGTGGTTGACGATCCTGCACTTCATGTTCAGCTTTGCAAGCAAGATGAAACAAACTAGTAATGGTACGATATTCCTTATAGTCTACGATGTTTTGAATCTATTTATTTAAACCAAGAAAGAAACGAGGCATCATTTGTTCTATATTTTCAACAATACCAACACGAACCATTCTAGTTTGTAATTCCTAATAATAATTTTCTACATATTTTTTGCCTTATTTTAAACGAGTCATTTACTTTAGCAAATTGTGTTGATAAGTTGGTGGTACAAAACAAACTCGCATAACAGTTTTTAAAGCAGTCCAAGTATTAGGAATATTAGCATGATTGACGCGACAATATTCAGACCACCAAAGTGAAGCGAAATCTGTAAATCGCAAGTAGCAGCACTAACACGCATATTGTTAGGATATCTTAAATATGCAAAACGTTTATCTACTTCTAATTCCCATGTAAGATATGCATCAGGATTATACCTACCCTCAAAAGATGGAATATTTAGCTTAAGCTTAGAAACATGATCATCATTACGTACCGGTGGGCGAGCATTGTGGTAGTAATGCCGAGGACGGCTAGCAGGTTGTTATAAAACATGCTCGTCGAACTCATCCTCATCTTCATACTCGTTCTCACCATCCTATTAATATCCCATAAAAGCGTCAGTCGTGGTAGTAGCAGCAGCTATTGGTGCAGTAGCTTCGACAGTTGGTGCGGCAACTTCAGGGGTTGGAGCCTGACGTGGTGCAGCTGTAGCAGGAGCAGAAGAACCCGTAGTATGGTGTCTTGTGAGTGGCACTCATCGTGCAAGTCCCACATGGTTAGGTAGACGACGATGAGAACGTGGTGCAGCCACATGTGCAGGTAACCTGGTGAGGATCTCCTGAAACTTGGCGTCGAGCTTATCATTGAAGGATTTCTCTAGTCCTTCTATCTTGTCAATGGTTTCGTTGATCATGAGGTCAACATTCTCTAGTCTTCAATCAACATGTTGCACACGTCCTACCAAAAGCTTGGTGAAGTGAGCATGTATCTCTTCATTCGTCATGGTCGCCAGTTGAAGAGGTATATCTGCCATGGTTAGTCCTTAAAATCACAGGTGTATATGCCTACGAGTACAGAAATATGGTGGAAACACACGTAATCCTTCAAGCAATATACAAAGCTCTTACAAGTTCTTACCAAATAGTAGAAAAAGGTTATGTGCAACCGCAATGATTAGTGGTTCCAGAGATTGAACCAAGCGATTACCAGGGATCGACACAACGCACGTGGAGAAATCTATGGAGCTCTAGGAAGGCTTAGCAAAGGGGTTAGCAATGATCAAAACAGCAATGCAAAGTTGAAAAGATGCTCAACGATGGTACCGTGCTGGTCCTAGGCTAGACCGTACTAGAGACGCGAGCCTAGAGCACGAACGCTATCATGACCCAACACAACAAGTAATTGTATGATGATATAGCACCCTAGAAAGCGAACCGAGATGTCCAAAATTACTATGATGGCGAGTATCTAGAACTGATTTACGGGGTCTAAAAGCAGGATAGCCCCGAAATGTTTTGTCGAAATTTTTCTACCGTGCTCCGAAAAGCGTGCAGATGCAAAAAAAATGTCGCTATAACGGACAATGGAGAAAAGTGATCCCCAAGACCGAAAACTAGTATAGCCAGAAAAAAAATGGAGACATTTCTAGACTTTTTTTTCTCTCCTTGACTTGCGGCCAGAACTAAAACTCACGGAATTAGATTATAGCATGAAATCAATATGGAAGGAAACAAAACTAACAAGGAAATAACAACTCTACTTGGACTCATGCCACGATAGGAAAAGTGATCAGATATGTGTCGTAGTAGGAAGGTGGTGGCGGAGTCTAGGGTTTATGGTGGCAGTAGAATATGGCGGCAGAATATGGTGGCGGGTGTATGGCAATGGCGGTGATCTGCGAGTGTGGCGACGGTGACTAATGTGACTAGAACTTGAAACTCTAAGGGACGAGACACTAAGACCAGCAACACGACACGATGATGTAGACACAAATTCAACAATGCAAATCTGGAAAGACAATGCAAGGAGAAGATTGGTGATGGGATAGATCTATATCTAATTGTATTTTTGGATTTTTCCTAGGTTATAGATAAAACAGATCTACACTAGAAAAAACTGTAAAATCTCACCGAGCAACCTGAAATCTGATACCACTTGATAGGGCAAAGGTGTCAATCTTTTAATGAGATGATGATAGTCGATTTGGGTAGAGTTCGGGCTTGACGATCCGAATACACGTGCGAGCACGAGCGCCAATGCAATCGCTAGGCCAATCTCCTAGAGGTTACTGATCTTGTAGAAGCATGATCAGCCTGACCAGTGAGGGTCTTAATTCCTACCTGAAAACGAGAACAAGTCAGAACTAATATTACAATCAGGATATTGCGCATAAAGACGAAAGCTCTATTGAAATCAGTGGGATCCTAAATAGGTGCGAAGTACAGGAGGTCTCTACGACACTCAAACCTTGGCGAAGTTGCAATGATGGCTAACTTTTAGTCTAAACAAAATTCGAGTCTAAAGTGATGGCTATGAGGGGTATTTAAGGAGGAAAAAGTGGGGTTTTAGCCAGCCATAGGTATGGTGGCCAAATCCTCACTTCTTTGTTTTTGAAACTAAGTTTTTGTTCGGACGTCCATTCTAACTAGGGTCTCCTATGGTCAAGATGGCTATGATACCAACTTGTCAACACCCAGATTTTTAATCCCAGATGCTTGTTATGCCATACATCGCAATTCCAGGATTACCATTTTTGCGAGACATAACAGATTGGATATCACAGTACATCATCCATTACAAACCATAATAAGGTCTTACACAAATAAAAGATCTCATGATCCAGTCTTAGTACAAACAAGTAGCGGAATAAATAGCATAGCGGTGGGCTCCATCTTCAGTGTCACAGGCAATGCTGACGATGGGAGATGATCCTAGTTGTCATAGCCATCCTGCTGTCCTTCTTCCGGATAGTCCTCCTCATAGTCTGGCCACGGGAATAGCCAGGGACAAAAGCCATGAGTACTCTTTAAGTACTCGCAAACTATCACTAACAAGTAAGGTAATTCTAATAGCCAATGCTAAGTTCTAAGTTTATTTGTAAAGTTAAGTTTGAAACCTAAGCTGAGTTCAGAAACAAAGAAAGATAAAATAAAGTTTGAAAAATCACCTAAGTGGGAACTTAGTTGTCATAGTCACAACTCTGTTGTGGTTAAGTCATGTCACAATTCATTTCATAAGTCATTTTAAAAACATATGACAATGGAACAGTATGGCCACTCCAACTGTCCATAACCGCAGACGTGGCTATTCGAATAGTTTGACACTCTGTAGAGGTGGTACACTTTCACCACAAAATTCGATACATCTGCCAGGGATAACCCTGAATCATCATACTTAGTATGCAGATAATCAAACATAACCTTCCCTTTACACACTCTAGTATAAGCACCTCTCCTATGAGCTTGGCCTCCCAGCCATGGTCATCTGCCATCCTGGGCACTGCATAGGTGGACAACATTGAGAGGTAGCCTCAACTCAGACCTCTCCCATGAGGGAACTAATACTAATGCATATAAACTTCCGGCTAAGCCTTACCCAATTCAGGTATTATGGTTGTACGGTAAAATTGGAATGGTATCGCATCCGAACCCAACCATTAGTTTTTATAAAAGGGGCTAAGGCTCCTGCCTCAACATTTTCATCATCATAAACCATTTGTGTTTCTCAACACATGTCAAAACATCTCAATAGAATGACTCATCATTCCAAGGTTTTCACAAGTCATTTTTCACCAAGTATTCCCATCTAAAGTGATCAAGTTTTTGGTTTAGATCTAATCACTAAGTTAAGAGTGTTCACTAATGTGGGATGCTAATATCAATATCATGCCATAGAATGACATCTAAGTCTAACTAGATAGGTCAAGTTTTATACTCTTTATGCTATCTATAACAAGGTAAGGAACTTTGGTAAAGTAAAAGAAAGTAAAGCTTGTAGATAAAACTTGGAGTAGGTATAAGTCAAAAGGTATAACCAAAGCATGCCTAATGCATCTTGCTTAGGTTATCTAACTTGCAAGGTTTAGCTTGCATTGTTAATGATGGCTTGCCTTGGTTGGTGCAGTGGTTGAAATTCTCCTCGACTTGTTCGGGGTAGAACTCCTCCTCCTCGTAGACTTGGTCGGTACTATCATCTATAAATACATACGGAATACACAATCACCAAACAATACTTAACTAGTCTACTTAGCACACCAAGGCACACATTTTATGATCTAGTATCATCACAATCATCACAAGATGTAATGAACTAGTTTCCTTTATTTTATTTGAGAAAAGTAACTTCTACTCATTGAAATTAACTAAGATTTAATATTCTCCAATTAAAATATGGGATCATGTGGACATATGTCATCACCACATATTCTAATACATGGGAATGTGATTTAAATGTTGGATCTCATTTTAATAAGTTTAAGTTCAATATTTAATGATTTAAAGTGACTAGAAATGCCTATATAGCATTATTTTGGTACTATTCCAAAGTCACTGCATGCAAACCTTAATATTATTACATATTTAGAGAGGTATATTCAAATGTGATTTTTGAGAGGTGGAATCAACTCAAAAACTATTATGGTTGATTTTTGAAAAATGTTTGAATGTGAAAAAACTTATGTCTTGTTATTTTTGCTAGGAGAGATCTATAACTCTAATTGATTTAAATCCAACGGGCTTCGATAGAGATTTAAATTAACTTTCCAACAAGATTGGAATCACTCAATTTGGTTCAGTAGATCTTTCTGAATTAATTTTCAAACTATAGGATAGAAACTAGTTTACTTCTAAAAAGAAAAAGATATATTTGAATCTGCTGGGTTGCGCGGGAACACTAATGGACTGGCACAATTTCGCTCCGTGGCGCAGAGAACAGCAGACAGGGGGTCCCGCCTGTCAGTGGCTCTTTAAACGCGAAGCGTTATGGGGCAACATGGACCGCAGGATTAGAACTAGGAGCTACGACTCACGTTCATCGTCAACGACGGATATGTCGCCAGCGAGGTGAAACCCTAGCGGCTCAGTGGGGGTCTGGGGAGGCTTACCGGAGCTCCGGTGAGGGTCGGCGAGGCGGGCAAATGGACAAGTCGAGGACAGCGGTTCTTCTAGTACCGGCGGCATCCCGAGAGATGGCCTGGATCAGTGGCGCCCTTCTCCTCCTTCTACGGCAGACTCCGGCGAAATTGGGGTGCTACGGGCTGCGGCTTGCTTCGGTGGGGCTCTAGGAGGTTTCTGAGGTGGAGTGGAGGGGGATGGTGTGAAGAGTTGGTGCCGGGAGGGCTCCCTTATATAGGCTCGGCGAGGCGGCAGAGAGGCATGGGCAGAGCTCGACGGGGGCAGCGACACAGGGCTCTAGAGGCGTGGCTCGGGGGCTAGGATGGTGGGCGGTTCCCTGGTGGTCGTCACGGAGGTGCGCGCGCAGTGCGAGTTGGTCGGGAGAAGCGAGCGTCGCTGCGCGCACGCTGCCTCTATCGACGGCGAACTTTGCGGCGGCCGGCGGCTACGGGTCACGGTCGGGGAAACGGGCATGTCCGTTAGCCTCCTGGGTCACTCGTGATCGTGTAGGTGGGCGGCGGGAACGAGGCACGGTCTGGTTGAGCGGGGCCAGGGCGTGAACTACGGGTGGTGTCGGCATGGCAGACACGGTCCGAGCACGGCGGTTCCTGGCTCCTCCTCTCTCTGTCTTCGAGCTGGGGCTGGCCTGGAGGGGTAAGTGGGGCACAGGCGAGGTGCTAGACAAGGTGGGCGAGGCTGGCGGCGCTAGGGGCATGCTGTCGATGGTGGGGGTGCTCAAATGGGCTCAGAATTAGTGGCCATGACCATCTGGTCGTGGGCACAGTGGGTGGCCAGGCTAGCAAAGGGTAGGGGTGCGCTGGGGTTGCTCTAGTTGCAAAATGGGAGACCACATTGGCCAGAACACTGCTCACAATAGTGTTTGTGATCTTTGTCTGATTTGTGCACACAAGGTGTTTGACAAAATGGCCAAAAGAAATAAATTTTGAAATTTTGAAATGATTTTTGGTGGAGTTGTTGGTCTTATGCTTGAGCATCTCTGGTTGCTGGGATTTCTCAAGTTGAAGTCATTTTAGTGGTTTTTGAAAAAGTGGGATCTAGACATATGAAATGGATTCCATTTTCAATTGCCATTTTAAATTAGGGTTTAAATGTTTTTGCAAGATCACAAGGTGGGCCTTGGTATATCTTTACTTGCACTAGCAAGGGGTGCAAAGATCCATAATTGTTTATGTTAAGAATTGAGTTCTAGGAACACCCAAAGTGGCTTAGTTGATTAAAATGGCAAAAGTGACCATTTCCATTTATTCATTCTATTTGATTTCTTTTTCTTTGGATTTTGCTTGGGAATGATCAAGATGATGTGGCATTCATCTTAGAATCATTTTACAACCATTAGAACAAACAATCATGGCCATTCACAATAATTCCTATTTAATGCAACACACATATGCATGCTTAAATATTTAAATGAGAAAAAGGTTTTGTTAACCCTAAATTGGGTGATTTGGATCTTGATAACTTGGATTAAAGTTTTGGGATTGTTACAAACCTTCCCCCCTTAAACAAAATCTCGTCCCGAGATTTAAGAAAGAAAACTAGGAACTACCTAATGAAATCTTCGCGCTCCCAAGTGGCTTATTCTTCGGTATGGTTGCTCCATTGGATCTTGAGAAACTTGATACTCTGGGTCCTGGTGGTTCTAAAAGATTCCTCGAAGATACGGATGGGCACTTCATTATACGTAAGATCCTTGTTGATATCAATGGCTCGATGATCGATGTTCTTGAAAACTTCGGTCTTCTCCAGCACTTCTAGGCATTTGCGAAGTAACGAGATGCGGAACACATTGTGGATGGCAGACATCTCCTTAGGTAGTTCCAGTTGATATGATACTTCTCCTCGGTGATTCAGAATCTTGAAGGGTCCGATATATCTGGGGGCTAACTTTCCTTTTAGACTAAAACGTTGTGTTCCCTTCAATGGCGAAACCTTTAGATACACAAAATCTCCAACATTGAAAGTCAGGTCTCTCCTTCTCTTGTCAGCATAACTCTTCTGTCTGGATTGGGCGGTCTTGAGGTGCTCATGGACTTTGTGAACCTTCTCTTTGGCTTCTTGTAGGATGTCGGGCCCGAAAATTTGACTCTCTCCTACTTGCGACCAATTCAAAGGGGTACGACACTTTCTTCCATATAAGAACTCAAATGGGGCCATTTGCAAACTGTCTTGATAACTGTTGTTGTATGAGAATTCTGCAAAAGGTAGATAATCTTCCCATTTTGATCCATACTCTAACACACAAGCTCTCAACATACCCTCTAGGATTTGGTTGACTCTCTCAGTCTATCCATCGGTCTGCGGGTGATAAGCTGTGCTGAAATTCAACTTGGTTCCTAATCCTTCTTGGACTTTCTACCAAAATCTTGAGGTAAATTGGGCGATCTGACACTATGGTCTTGGGGGTTCCATTTAAACTGACAATTCTAGCAATATACAACTCTGCTAGCTTCGAACTCTAGTAGGTTGTCTTGACAGGTATAAAATGAGCTACCTTGGACAGTCTATCAATGATGACCCAGATAGAGTCATTTCCCCTACTAGAAGTAGGCAAACCGGTGATAAAGTCCATTCCGACGGAATCCCATTTCCATTCCGGAATCTGCAATGGTTGCAACAGTCCTGCGGGCCTCTGATGTTCCGCTTTGACTCTTTGATAGATATCACACTTGGTGATGTAGCTTCCGATTTCTCTCTTCATCTTGTGCCACAAAAATTGCTCCTTCAAATATTGATACATCTTTGTTCCTCCGGGGTGGATAGAATAAAGAGTATCATGAGCTTCTTGCATGATAACTTGCTTCAGCTCCGAATCTGTGGGTACACAGATACGTCCTTTGTACCACAGAACTCCTTCTTCATCTTCGGTGAATCCAGGTACCTTTCCTGTACCAATACGATGCTTGATTCCATTGATACTTGCATTTCCCTTCTGGGCTTCCTTGATTTGGCTAATCAAAGTGGGTTGAAGTTCAATGCTAGCTAAAAATCCTTTGCTAACTAGCTCAGTTCTAAACTGCTCCAACTCCTCATGCAAACTTGGTTGCTTCTCCTTGATCATGGTGTTTAGCCTACACGGCAATCTGCTAAGAGCATCCGCTACCACATTGGCTTTGCCGGGGTGATAGTGAATGTCAAGGTCATAATCCTTGATTAACTCTATCCATCTCCTTTGCCTCATATTCAGCTCCTTCTGAGTGAAAATATACTTCAAGCTTTTGTGATCTGAATAAATCTCACAGTGATTACCCATAAGGTAATGACGCCATGTCTTTAATGCCAAAACTACGACTGCTAATTCAAGATCATGGGTAGGGTAGTTTTGCTCATGCTGCTTCAGTTGCCGAGATAGATATGCGATGACTTTGCCTTGCATCAATACACATCTGAGGCCAATCTTGGATGCATCACAATACACATCAAATGGCTTCTTGATATCTGGCATAATCAATATTGGGGCTAAAATCAATCTCCTCTTGAGCTCTTGGAAACTTGCTTCACATTTGTTGGTCCATTCGAATTTCTTGTCCTTCTTCAACAGTTGGGTCATGGGTATTGCTATGCTCGAAAATCCTTCAACGAACTTGTGGTAATATCCTGCTAATCCGAGGAATGCACGGACTTGGAGTTTGAGTGGTTGGGGCTTCCCATTCTTTGACATCTTTGATCTTGGCAGGATCAATAGCGACTCCTCCGGCAGACACAATATGTCCTAGGAATCCTACTTCTTTCAGCCAAAACTCACATTTGCTGAACTTGGCATATAATTGATGCTCTCTAAGAGTTTCAAGAATGATTCTCAGATGTTGCTCATGCTCTTTTTCTAAATTGGAGTATATAAGGATATCATCGATAAACACAACGACAAACTTATCTAGAAAATTCATAAAGATCTTATTTATGAGATTCATGAAATAAGCGGGAGCATTGGTTAATCCAAAAGACATGACCGTATCCTTGTACAGTCCATATCTGGTGGTAAAGGCGGTCTTTGGAATATCCGTTGTATGAATATTAAGTTGGTGATAACCAGTCCTAAGATCAATCTTAGAGAACACACTAGCACCAGTCAACTATTCAAATAGATCCCCTATCTTTGGGAATGGGTACGTGTTCTTGATTATGACATCATTCAGCTTCCTGTAATCTGTGCACAAACGGTTGCCTGCATTTTTCTTGTCGATGAATAACACGGGCGATCTCCATGGCGATGCGCTTGGTTGAATCAAGCCTTTCTCCAGCATAGCATCCAACTGTTGTTTCAGTTCCACTAACTCTGAGGGGTTCGTGCTATAGGGTCTCTGAGCTATGGGACCAGTTCCGGGGATTAGTTCAATAATGAACTCAATATCCCGATCCGGGGGCATACCGGGCAATTCATCTGGGAATACGTCGGGGTATTCACAGCCTATTCTGACTTGGTCTATGGTGGGTAGGGCTAGACTCTTGTTGTACTTGAATTGACGGGGAAAGTTTCAGATATATGCTCTACCAATACTCCAAAGCTACTGGTCATGGTGATGGCTTTCTCGGCACAGTCTATCAATCCTTTATGCTTTGACATCCAATCCATTCCTAGTACTACTTCCAAACCTTTGGTTCCAAGTATTATTAGATTGGCACAAAAATCTATCCCATGTATTCTGATAGGCACACCTTTGCAAATTTTTCTAGCTTTTGTGGTTGAACCGGGTATTTGAACTATCATGACATGCTTAAAGTTGGTTGGGTGAATCTTACTAGTGCATGCAAATTCTTCGGTGACAAATGAGTGCGATGCTCCAGAATCAAACAACACTCTTGCTAAAACTGAGTTGACAAAAAACATACCCAGCACCACATCTGGCGCTTCTTGGGCTTCTTCGGCGTTCATGTGGAAGAGACAGCCGTTGTGGTTGTGAGGGTTCCCTGGGGCGAATCTTCTTCCGGGCTGAACACGACGCTGCTGTTGAGCTGGAGCATTCACATTGGCAGTGGCGGCAATCTTCTTGGGGCACTCATTGGAGTAGTGACCCTTCACTCCAAACTCGAAACAAGTAATCTGAGACTTGTCTTTTACTGCCACGGGCACAACATTGCTTCTAGTTCTCGGTGCAGTGTTTTTGTTGTTGTTGTTGTGCTTGGGAGGTGCACGGTTGAAATTGCTGGAGTTGCCGGGGTGATTGGTGTTCCTCCGGACTTCATATTTCCTCCGCTGCGGTTGGGGTAGCTTGGGCGAGACATTGGGGGTCGATTGTTCCGCGGGGCATATCCGGCAGACGGGTTGGGACGGTACTTCTGGTGACTATTGGATCCATCTTGGTGCATCATCCGACGTTTGCGGTTGTCGTTCACTTGATTAATCTTCCCTTCCATCTGGATGGCAGAGTCGACTAGCTCTTCGAGATCCTCGAAATGGATGTTGACGAGTACTGTCTGCATCTCATCATGCAGTCTATTCAGGAATCTCTCCTTCTTCTTGGCCTCCGTGTTAATCTCATCAGGTGCATACCTGGCGAGGGACAAGAATCTCTCACGACACTCTGATACATTGCAAATGTATCTACAATTTTTGATGTTCCATGCTTAGTTTTATCCACTTTCTTGTGTTTTGTTCCAACTTTGGAGTACTTTTATTATGATTTCTTGGACTAACCTATTAATAAGAGCCACAGTGCCAGCTGCCTGTTTTCTGTTGTTTTTGGTTCCAGAAAAGTCAGAAAATGAATATTCTCGGAATTGGACGGGACAAAAGCCAAAGTGCCTATTTTTCCGGAAGGGATCAAGTGCGAATACGAGAGAGAGAGGGCCAGGGGCGGCCACCACTGGCCGTGCGGCCAGGCCTGGCCCACGCCAGGGGGTGGTCTGGCCGACCCCAGCACCCCCTCGGCCTCTCCTTCCGCCTATAAGTTACCCTCGGGATGAAAACCCTAGTACCCGATCAAAAATCCACGAAAGAGTCTGTAGCCGCCGTCATCTCCATCCCTAGACCGGGGGGATCTGAAGCTCTTCCCGGCACCCTGCCGAAGAGGGGAATTCACCCTGGAGGCCTTCTTCATCACCATGCAAGCCTCCGGTGTGATGCGTGAGTAGTTCATCCTTGGACTACGGATCCATGTAGTAGCTAGATGGCTAGTTTCTCCTCCTTTGTGCTTTCATGTTTAGATCTTGTGAGCTGCTTCATGATCAAGATCATCTATTTGTAATCCATACATGTTGTGTTTATGGGATCCGATGGATATTGAGATGCTATTTCAGATTGATTATTGATTCTATCATGTCTTTGTTATTTGAGATCTTGCATGCTTTCCGTTGTTAGTAGCTATCTTGGCCAAGTAGATGCTAGCAACTCCAAGAGTTAGTATTTATGCTCGATAGTGGGTTCATGCCTCCGTAACTGGGAAGTGATGAAATCTCTAAGGTACTAGATGTGTTGTTGCTACTAGGGAGAAAACAACGATCTTTTGTTCATAGAACAATTGTATTGTTTACTTTACCTTGATTCAGTAAAGCAATAATCTGTTGCTTGCAACTTAATACTGGAGGGGGTTCAGATGATAACCTAAAGTTGGATTATTAGTCATAGATGCAGTTGGATTGCGGTCTATGTATTATGTTGTAATGCCCAATCAAGTCCCGAAGGAGTGAAGATGATTAGTATATGCATGTATTGCTTTCTCGGTGTTTGTCAATTTCCCCGCTGTAATTTTTTCACCCAGCATGTTATCTATCTAAGGAGAGCCACCTCTAGTGAACTATGGATCGGTCCTTTTCTTTACATACAATCTACAATCTTTTCTTGCTTTGTGTTTACTTTACGCAAACTTTTACTTCTTTCCATTCGATCGTTTAATCCTTTGTTTTCCAAAACACGGTGAGATTGACAACCTCATCCCAAGTTGGGGACAAAGTTACGTGGTTGTGTTGTGCAGGTCTCCACGTTGCTACTAGCACGCATCGTCTGCATACCAAAGCTCAGCTAGTAACACCTTTGAGGTGTTTCCTTGCTCCTCTTGGTTCGATTAAACCTTGGTTTCATAACTGAGGAAACTTGCTGTTGTGCTCATCATACCTTCCTCTTGGGGTTCCTAGCAGCTCTACATCAACACCACGCACCAAGCACTTTTCAGGCGCCGTGTATTGAGCCATCAGCGATTTTCGCGCCGTTGGGAGTCAAGGACATCTTCACAAGGGGAGTCCCTCATAACCAATCTCTTTACTTTGTTGTTTTTGTTTTGCTTAGTTTCCTTTTTGCTTTGTTTGCTTGTTTTGTTCTTCAAAAATCCAAAAAAATAGTTTTGCTTGTTTGCTTTCTTATTTGAAAAACACACAAAAATTAGTTCCTATCTTGAGTTGCCACTATGTCTATCCTTGCTCCAATCACTATGTCACCCGAGGAAATGATTCTCACTTTTAAACAAGGAATTGAGGAAAGTTTTAATGAAGCTTGGTCTAGAATCTCTGATCTACATGAAAAGACTGAGCCTAAAATGATTCAAGGCTTGTTCCTTAGCAGTTTTTACCTTGGTATTTCTCTTTGCTATAGATATGCTTTAGATGCTATTGTGGGAGGAGATTTCCTCCAATGTAATGAGTATGATGCCATTAATGCTATAAAGAAATTGATCCTCACTTACACTATGCCTAGCCAAACTGATATTTCTTTTGCAAAAATATTTGCTAGGTTGAACACTCTTGAGGCTAGCACTACTAGCTTAGAAAGTTGCTATAATACGCTTAGGGAGCATCACAATTATGTTCCAATAAATTCTGAACCATCAAAGTGGCTCCCTACAGTAAATATTGAGATAAACACTGAAACTTTTCAAGCCCGCTGCGATATCATGTCTGAATTTTGTCTTATGCCCAAAGATATTTATGAATCTTTGAATCTTTGGGGGCTTACTGAAGGAGGAAGAGAAATATATCTTGCTAATAATGATACCATATTACCTATTGGAATAGCTGAAGGATTATTTACAAATATCCTTGGGAAAATGATTTCTACTGATTATCTTGTTATTGAATGTGCAGGAATAGGACAAATTACACTTGGAAGGTCCCTATTAGAACTCCTTGGAGCAATAATAGATGTGGGAAAGGGGAACATGCACCTTTATTCTCCACCAAACAATCACATTTTCCCAAAGGTTAAGAATAAAAATAAGAGAGGTAAGGGCAAAAAAGTTGGTTTTAATGCTTCTTCATTTGAGAACACTTGATTCTTTCTTTGCTTCTTATGCCTAACTTAAAGGCGTTAAAGAAAAGTACTTGTTGGAAGATAACCCAAGAGTTTTAGTTGAGTCTTGGAAGTTATTACTTCTGTAATAACCTCTCCTTATCCTTTTTATTTGCTTTTTGTGCCAAGAGTAACCTCTAATGAGAGTGAAGTAATGATTGGGAAAGTTGTTGTCCCGAAACAGATTTCTGTGCTTCACCATAAAACTTCCTGAGAGATCTCTGTACGTCGGATTGATCTATAATTTTTTGTGCTTATGCCCCAGGTTGTTATCTAACTTTAGTTAGTTGAACACTTTTTGATTTGAGCAACATAAGGTCTTCAAAAAATTCGTCTTTACCTGTTGGTCTGTTTTGACAGATTTCTGCTATTTTCTGCATTTGCTTCTTGTTAGTTCCTTCTTGAGTTCCTTTGGGGAATTGAGCTTTTTGAGGGAAGTGCTACAGTATCTAGTGTTCTAATAGAAGTTTATTTGGTGTTAGAACTGAACCTTGAGACTTATTTATCTTAAGTGTACTAATGTTGCTAATGAGATTGTGTGAAGTTTTGTATGAAGGAAATTTTTCAGTTGTATGGAAGGAATGAGTAATGAGATGAAGGATAGAATAAAGCTCAATCTTGGGTATTCCACGCGTGTCACCCCAAGAAATATCCAAGAAGTACAAGCGTCAAAGCTTGGGGATGCCCAAGGCATCCCCTTCTTCATCAATAAAAATTCCAGGTTTCTTCCAAACGCTTCATTTTTATTGTTTCGTGCTCAGTTGTGTTTCTCTTGGAGTGTCTTCTTTTTTATTTTTGGTTTGGTTTTTAGTTTGCTTGGTTTGCTTAGTTTTCTGAATAATTTGGTTGGACCCCCTCTTTCACACTTTGGTTTGCAAATAGTTTGGTTTGGTTTGGAAAAGAGTAGGAAAGTTCATGCTTATGTGGTAAAAAGAGCTCGTTTTTTACTGTGGCTATGCTTTGTCATGCCGTGCTTGATATTGTTTTGTCTTTATGCTTAGTATTCTTTGTTGTAGCATGACTTGTTATAAACAATTGAGATTGCTTAATGTGCCTTGGATGAATCATGCGTTGTTTTAGCATATTAAAGCATAGTATAGTGGTATTCTCCTTTGATGCTTTATTTGGGTTGACTTGGCGCATGCTCACACCATGTTATGACTATCTCAAGTCACCATAGCCTTTATGATCCTTTAGTTTTCAACTTGTAGTATCACTTTATGCTTTGATCAATGATGTTTTGTCGCTCTGCATGATTATGGCCATTATTGCTCTCTTAGTTTGTCGCTCCCAGTCTTTTGCTAGCCTCCACAACAAAGTATGAGTTCCACTCATGCATCCAACTCCCTAAACCAAATTTTTTCAAAGAGTCCACCATACCTACCTACTAGCTTATGCTATTCCAAGTATATTCATGCTTTTGTTTACCTTCCACTTGTTATGAGGAAACTAGTGATTAAAGCTCTCACGAACTTGATGGCACACTTTACTTTATTGCCTCTAATAAACTTGAACCATTGTGTCTTCTATGTTGTATATGCTTGCACTTATTTGTTGGGAATTAGCAGAACCATGCTTTCATGGGGAACGCTTTCAACATTGCACTTGGTACTTGTACCTAGTTGATATCATGCTCTTTTGTATATGGATGTCGTCGGTGTGAAATGAAAGGGGAGCTTGTAAGTCCATGTAGTTATGTATATGTGTTAGAGAAACGCCTGGGCCGCTGGTCTAATCCATGCTGACATGGTGGAAACCTGCAGCGTAACCATAATGAGCTGTCTATGAAGAATTCTTCTTATAAAAAAGAGTCCTATTGAGAAAAAAGAGAAAAGAAAAAAAAGATACTATGAAAAGAGGAAAGAGAGAAAAAAGCACCATATTCCCATGGTAAATAAGAAGAATGCTGAGATGCTTGTTGTCTGCTTGCCTTGTCATTTTGATATGGGGATTCTTCCGTATCATCGGGCAAGGGGTACCCCGTTGGCGGTTCTCAATGATACACATGTACTTACAATGACAAGAACTTACCGGTGGCTAAACTTGAGTAGCATGAGGAGCGGCCCTCATATACAAGGGACATGAGATTTCTAACTTATACTTCGTCAAGCATGTACACCATAGTTTGTTCACTTTAACCTTAATCACTTCAAGATGCTTATGATAGGGGCAATGAGAGCTGAAAGCTATAAGTATCATAATTTTTGGAAGCTCTTTATGAGACTTGAATCCCTACTTCCTTTTACAAAAGGCCTTTCTTCCACCATTATATTGAGTCTCCACCTTCTATCTTTATGCACCTACTTTGAGAGCATAGAGGTCATTATTAGTTCTATGTGCATTGTCCCAAGACTAGTTGATTGATGCATAACTTGTTATTGCTTGTTTGAAACTATTGTATCTAGTCACTCTTATGAACTTTGAAGGTGTCCTATGCATTTATATTTGCTACTCTATTGAGGGACAAGCTGAATACTTTTATGCTATGTTTTCTTTATGTGAAACAAACAAACATCTTGCAAAGCATGTTATTCATGAATATTTTGTTTGTGCCTTTTCATGTTGCATCTTAGTTTCTTTGCTTATGGCTAGAACTTTGTCTTTCATGTTATGATTGAAATACTATGATCCCAGCCTTGAATGTTTTGCAAATACTTTGATCAAGTCTTTGATGGTGCATGTCACCTCAAAAATTCTTTCTTTTTATCACTTACCTACTCGAGGACGAGCAGGAGTTAAGCTTGGGGATGTTGATACATTGCAAATGTATCTATAATTTTTGATGTTCCATGCTTAGTTTTATCCACTTTCTTGTGTTTTGTTCCAACTTTGGAGTACTTTTATTATGATTTCTTGGACTAACCTATTAACAAGAGCCACAGTGCAGCTGCCTGTTTTCTGTTGTTTTTGGTTCGGAAAAGTCGAAAATGAATATTCTCGAATTGGACGGGACAAAAGCCAAAGTGCCTATTTTTCGGAAGGATCAAGTGCCGAGAATACGAGGCGGGAGGGGCCGGGGCCGAACACCACCTGGCGTGCGGCCAGCCTAGCCATGACGAGGTGGTCTGGCCACCCCACACCCCTCGGCCTCCTTCCGCCTATAAGTTGCCCTGGACGAAAAACCCTAAGTACCGATCAAAATCCACAAAAGAGTCTCAGAGTCGTCATCTCCATCCCTAGATCAGGGGGTCTGAGCTCTTCCCATCCTGCACGGAGAGGGAATTCACCGAGGCCTTCTTCATCACCATGCAAACCTTCGGTGTGATGCGTGAGTAGTTCATCCTTGGACTACGGATCCATGTAGTAGCTAGATGGCTGGTTTCTCCTCCTTTGTGCTTTCATGTTTAGATCTTGTGAGCTCCGCTCATGATCAAGATCATCTATTTGTAATCCATACATGTTGTGTTTGCGGGGATCCGATGGATATTGAGATGCTATTTCAGATTGATTATTGATTCTATCATGTCTTTGTTATTTGAGATATTGCATGCTTTCCGTTGTTAGTAGCTATCTTGGCCAAGTAGATGCTAGCAACTCCAAGAGTTAGTATTTATGCTCGATAGTGGGTTCATGCCTCACGGTAACTGGGAAGTGAGAAATCTCTAAGGTACTAGATGTGTTGTTGCTACTAGGAGAAAACAACGATCTTTTGTTCATAGAACAATTGTATTGTTTACTTTACACGCAGTTAAGTAAAGCAATAATCTGTTGCTTGCAACTTAATCTGGAGGGGTTGGATGATAACCTAAAGGTGGATTATTAGTCATAGATGCAGTTGGATTATTACATGTATTATGTTGTAATGCCCAATCAAGTCCCGAAGGAGTGAAGATGATTAGTATATGCATGTATTGCTTTCTCGGTGTTTGTCAATTGCCTCGCTGTAATTTGTTCACCCAACATGTTATCTATCTAAGGAGAGCCACCTCTGGTGAACTATGGATCCCGGTCCTTTTCTTTACATACAATCTACAATCTTAAACTGCTTTGTGTTTACTTTCTGCAAACTTTTACTTCTTTCCATTCGATACGTTTAATCCTTTGTTTTCCGCAAAACACGGTGAGATTGACAACCTCATCGCAAGTTGGGGAAAAAGTTCTGTGGTTGTGTTGTGCAGGTCTCCACATTGCTACTAGCACCGGTAGTGCGCCCTGCCAAAGCTCAGCTAGTAACACCTTTGAGGTGTTTCCTTGCTCCTACTGGTTCGATTAAACCTTGGTTTCATAACTGAGGGAAACTTGCTGCTGTGCTCATCATACCTTCCTCTTGGGGTTCCCAATGAGCTCTACATCAACACCACGCACCAAGCACTTTTCTGGGCGCCGTGTATTGAGCCATCATACTCCACTACAGTCATTCTGCCTTGCTTTAGTTCTCTGAATTCATCTCTCATTCTGGTGACTAAACCCTGCGGCACATGGGTGTGGCTGAACTTGACTTTGAAGGTTTCCCACGTCACCACTTGACTGTGGTTCATTGTGCGGGTGTTGTTCCACCATGCTCTTCCATCGCCTGCCAGATAGTGATTGGCAAAAATAACTTTCTCGTTTGCATCCACTCCAGCGACTTCTAAGTTATTTTCCATGGTCTATAACCAATCATCAGCATCCAGCGGGTCTTCACACTTTCTAAAGATTGGGGGATTGGTATTCTGGAAGTTTTTGAGTTTGGATCCATGATGTTCCTGATTTCCATGGTTCTGATTGTTGTGAGCCATCTGGGCGCTCTGCCCTACTAGCTTCACGATCTGCAATGAGCGTCTGCAGAATCTACAACATTGGGTCTTGCGATGAGCTGCTCCCTCCTTGGTTTCCACGAGTCATCTGAATATTGAGCTAGATAAAGGGGTAAGTGGGAAAGTGTAAGGTTTATGGTTTTGGGTTTTCAAAGCTAAAACTTTGAGTTTGACTCAGGTTTTGCAACTAAGTTCTTTTCATTCATTCAAGCAAGGCACACGATACAAACACACACACACCACAACAAAAGGAAACAGCTGGTTTTAAGAACCATTCTGCAAGCTAAGATACAATGGGACCGATACTTCTCACTCCTACGATAGTGCTCTAGTGCATCTACTCATCATCGATGAAGTCGGAGTCATCATCGTCAGTGTAGAAGTCCATGGCATCATCCTCCAGATTAGGGATGGCACCCGCAGGATATGGATGCGGGTGGAGCCAACCCATACCCATACCCGTTCTCTCCGAGTATACCCATCACCCGCACCCGTACCCGTCAACGGGTGCAAGTTTTTTCCATACCCGTCACCTGACAGGGTTAGTGGGTACCCGTGGGTTAAAATACCCGTATATATGGCACATCAAAATAAACAATTTTTTTTGTAGAAAACAACATTTAACAATATAATTTATAAGCATCAACACAATAAATTAAGTTCACAAACTCACACAAGAAAAGAGATAAGTTAACCATATATAAGACCACAAAATAAACATCACAATAAAGTATGTTATGTTATCTCAATTAATCGTAGAGATACCATGCTGGCGTTATAGGAATGGACTACGACAATAGAGGAAAAAAGGATGCGTGCAATCAAGAATCATCAATATACCCCGGTAAACGGAGATAATAGGCGTGAAATATGTGTGTTGTTTTGGCCTACCGAGATTAACGGCACAAAATAGATTATCTAAGTTAGAATTTTGTATTGGAGGTCCACTTGTCAGATATGTTGATGGGTACATGGGTACACGGGTGTGGGTTGTATGATCCCTTACCCGTACCCGTCACACCCGATGGGTTTAAAATTTATCTCATTTATATACCCATGCGTATTTTTCTGTCCCAAACCCTTACCCTAATAGGATTTTTACCTGCCGGGTAAACGGGTGATGGGCACCCATTGCCATCCCTACTCCAGATAGTCATCATCATTACTGAGGTACGAGTGAATATCCCCTTGGGTGTCTTCACCTTCCTCTTCTTCTTCTTTTGCTGCAAGCTGAGCTTCTTGTTCCTTGATGGTCTTCTCGAGGTCGGCCACCTTCTTGCAAATACGGTCGATGGTGCGATCCTTCTTTGTGCGTTGACGGCAAAGTGACTGGCGATCCTTGACTAGCAGTGAGAAAGTCTGGGCCTTCTGGGCGGCAATGGCAAGGTTGTGGTTGGCGAACTCTCTAGCATTGTCCAATTCCTTCTGTCTGTCGTACAGTTGGAAGTCGAGGTTCTCCACTTGACGCTTCAACTCCGGGTGACTTGGCATCTCTAGCGACATTCCCATAGAATGACGCCTTGCATAGTGAGCAAAGAGAGTTCCTTGGATCAGGTTGACATTCTGTGCGCAGAGACAAGCGAGAGCTTCATGCATTGTCCTGGCTAATCCATCTAGCCAATTGTTCTCTCTCACGGAGAATTGAATCTTCTCGGACATTGGTGCCTCTAACTTGCCTCGAAGATCAGCAACTACTAGCCATTGTAAATCTCCTCCTGGTGGACCATTGAGTTGAGCTTCAAAGAATTCCGGATGCGGACGCTCCAAATACTCAAACAGTGCATCAAGATCCCTCTCGAAGATCAGTTGGCCTCTGTTGCCCAACTGGTAGAACTTGCAGTACTGAACTTCTATCTATAATAATTTAGGATGAGAAAGTTAGTGAGGTGATCAAGTGTGTCAAATTTTATGGAGTAATGTAAGAATTTTTAGGAACATGTATTTTTTTGAAAGAAAGAATCCCAAGGCTAAGAGAGGAAATAGGTTTTCATAAATACTCACTTCATTGTTTTTGAAACTAAGTTTTTGTTCGGACGTCCATTCTAACTAGGGTCTCCTATGGTCAAGATGGCTCTGATACCAACTTGTCAACACCCGGATTTTTAATCCCAGATGCCTATTATGCCATACATCGCAATCCCAGGATTACCATTTTTGTGAGACATAACAGATTGGATATCACAGTACATCATCCATTACAAACCATAATAAGGTCTTACACAAATAAAGGATCTCATGATCCAATCTTAGTACAAACAAGTAGCAGAATAAATAGCGTAGCGGTGGGCTCCATCTTCAGTGTCACAAGCAATGCTGACGATGGGAGATGATCCTAGTTGTCGTAGCCATCCTGCTGTCCTTCTTCCGGATAGTCCTCCTCATAGTCTGGCCACGGGAATAGCCAGGGACAAAAGCCATGAGTACTCTTTAAGTACTCGCAAACTATCACTAACAAGTAAGGTAATTCTAATAGTCAATGCTAAGTTCTAAGTGTATTTGTAAATTTAAGTTTGAAACCTAAGCTGAGTTCACAAACAAAGAAATATAAAATAAAGTTTGAAAAATCACCTAAGTGGGAACTTAGTTGTCATAGTCACAACTCTATTGTGGTCAAGTCATGTCACAATTCATTTCATAAGTCATTTTAAAAACATATGACAACGGAACAGTATGGACACTCCAACTGTCCATAACTATGGACGCGGCTATTCGAATAGTTTGACACTCTGCAGAGGTGGTACACTTTCACCACAAAATTCGATACATCTGTCAGGGATAACCCTGAATCATCGTACTTAGTATGCAGATAATCAAACATAACCTTCCCTTTACACACTATAGTATAAGCACCTCTCATATGAGCTTGGCCTCCCAGCCATGGCCATCTGCCATCCTGGGCACTGCATAGGTGGACAACATTGAGAGGTAGCCTCAGCTCAGACCTCTCCCACGAGGGAACTAATACTAATGCATATAAACTTCCGGCTAAGCTTATCCAATTCAGGTATTGTGGTTGTACGGTAAAATTGGCATGGTATCGCATCCGAACCCAACCATCAGGTTTTATAAAAGGGGCTAAGGCTCCTGCCTCAACATTTTCATCATCATAAACCATTTGTTCTTCCCAACACATGTCAAAACATCTCAATAGAATGACTCATCATTCTAAGGTTTTCACAAGTCATTTTTCACCAAGTATTCCCATCTAAAGTGATCAAGTTTTTGGTTTAGCTCTAATCACTAAGTTAAGAGTGTTCACTAATATGGGATGCTAATATCAATCTCATGCCATAGAATGACATCTAAGTCTAACTAGATAGGTTAGGTTCTATACTCTTTATGCTATCTATAACAAGTTAAGGAACTCTGGTAAAGTAAAAGAAAGTAAAGCTTGTAGATAAAACTTGGAGTGGGTATAAGTCAAAAGGTATAACCAAAGCATGCCTAATGCATCTTGCTTAGGTTATCCAGCTTTCAAGGTTTAGCTTGCATTGTTAATGATGGCTTGCCTTGGCTAGTGAAGTGGTTGAAATTCTCCTCGTCTTCTTCAGGGTAGAACTCCTCCTCCTCGTAGACTTGGTCGGTACTATCGTCTATAAATACATACGGAATACACAATCACCAAAAAATACTTAACTAGTCTACTTAGCACACTAAGGCACACATTTTATGATCTAGTATCATCACAATCATCACAAGATGTAATGAACTAGTTTCCTTTATTTTATTTGAGAAAAGTAATTTCTACTCATTGAAATTAACTAAGATTTAATATTCTCCAATTAAAATATGGGATCATGTGGACACATGTCATCACCACATATTCTAATACATGGGAATGTGATTTAAATGTTGGATCTCATATTAATAAGTTTAAGTTCAATATTTAATGATTTAAAGTGACTAGAAATGCCTATATAGCATTATTTTGGTACTAGTCCAAAGTCACTGCATGCAAACCTTAAAATTATTACATATTCAGATAGGTATATTCAAATGTGATTTTTGAGAGATGGAATCAACTCAAAAACTATTATGGTTGATTTTTGAAAAATGTTTGAATGTGAAAAAGCTTATGTCTTGTTATTTTTGCTAGGATAGATCTATAACTCTAATTGATTTAAATCCAACGGGCTTGGATAGATATTTAAATTATCTTTCCAACAAAATTGGAATCACTCAATTTGGTTTAGTAGATCTTTATGAATTGATTTTCAAACTATGGGACACTAACTAGTTTACTTCTAAAAAGAAAAGGATTTATTTGAATCTGCTAGGTTACACGGGAACACTAATGGGCCGGCCCAGTTTCGCTTCGCGGCGCAGAGAACAACTGACAGGGGGTCCCGCCTTTCAGTGTCTCTTTAAACATGAAGCGGTATGGGGCAATGTGGATCACAGGATTAGAACTAGGATCTACGGCTCATGTTCATCGTCGATGACGGACAGGTCGCCGGTGAGGTGGAACCCTAGCGGCTCAGTGGGGGTCTGGGGAGGCTTACCGGAGCTCCGGCGAGGGTCGGCGAGGCGGGCAAATGGACAAGTCGAGGACAGCGGTTCTTCTGGGAACGGCGGCGTCCCGGGAGATGGCCTGGATCAGTGGTGCCCTTCTCCTCCTTCCACGGAAGACTCTGGCGAAATTGGGGAGCTATGGGCTATGGCTTGCTCCGGTGGGGCTCTGGGAGGTTTCTGAGGTGGAGTGGAGGGGGATGGTGTGAAGAGTTTGTGCCGGGAGGGCTCCCTTATATAGGTTCGGCGAGGCGGCAGAGAGGCATGGGCAGAGCTCGACAGGGGCAGCGACACAGGGCTCTAGAGGCGTGGCTCGGGGGCTAGGACGGTGGGCGGTTCCCTGGCGGTCGTCATGGAGGTGTGCATGCAGTGCGAGGTGGTCGGGAGAAGCAAGCATTGCTGCGCGCATGCTGCCTCTATCGACGACGAACTTTTCGGCGGCCGGCGGCTACGGGTCACGGTCGGGGAAACGGGGATGTCCGTTAGCCTCCTAGGTCACTAGTGATCGTGTAGGTGGGTGGCAGGAGCGAGGCACAGTCTGGTTGAGCGGGGCCAGGGCATGAACAGCAGGCGGTGTCGGCATGGCAGACACGGTCCGGGCGCGGCGGTTCCTGGCTCCTTCTCTCTCTGTCTTCGAGCTGGGGCTGGCCTAGAGGGGTAAGTGGGGCACGGGCGAGGTGCTAGACAAGGTGGGCGAGGCTGGCGGCGCTAGGGGCGTGCTGTCGATAGTGGGGTGCTCAAATGGGCTCACCATTAGTGGCCATGACCATCTGGTCATGGGAAAAGTGGGTGTCCGGGCTAGCAAAGGGTAGGGGTGCGCTGGGGTTGCTCTGGTTGCAAAATGGGAGACCACATTGGCCAGAACCCTGCTCACAATAGTGTTTGTGATCTTTATCTGATTTGTGCACACAGGGTGTTTGCCAAAATGGCCGAACGAAATAAATTTTGAAATGATTTTTGGTGGAGTTGTTGGTCTTATGCTTGAGCATCTCTGGTTGCTGGGATTTGTCAAGTTGAAGTCATTTGAGTGGTTTTTGAAAAAGTGGGATCTAGACATATGAAATGGATTCAATTGTCAATTGTCATTTTAAATTAGGGTTTAAATGTTTTGCAAGATCACAAGGTGGGCCTTGGTACATCTTTACTTGTACTAGCAAGGGGTGCAAAGATCCATAATTGTTTCTATTAAGAATTGAGTTCTAGAAACACCAAAAGTGGCTTAGTTGATTAAAATGGCAAAAGTGACCATTTCCATTTATTCATTCTATTTGATTTCTTTTTCTTAGGATTTTGCTTGGGAATGATCCAGATGATGTGGCATTCATCTTAGAATCATTTTACAACCATTAGAACAAACAATCATGGCAATTCACAACAATTCCTATTTAATGCAACACACATATGCATGCTTAAATATTTAAACGAGAAAAAGTTTTTGTTAACCCTAAATTGGGTGATTTGGATCTTGATAACTTGGATTAAAGTTTTGGGATGTTACACCCGACAACCTCCGTCTCTCGCTCCAGCAAAGCAGTGGAAGCAACAACTCCTTTCCAGATAAAGCCACCGGAAACATGTATCTCGCTAATCCGAGACCATGGGGGAAATACTAGAGGGGGAGAGAGATCCTTCACGAGGAGGTGTGAGTGATAAGTGAGGAGAGGGGGGCCTTTTATAGGAGGAGGCGGGGTGCCCCTCCCCATGGCCAGCTCCCAAGGGGTGACCCTTCACCTCCTCATTCATGTGGTGGTAACTCACTCCACATAAATTTGCCCCTTCACATTCTCCATTAAAGTCTCCACTTTAAATGCATTAAATTTCTCCAAATTTAATGCTCTCTCATAAAAATCCTTTTATTAATTTCATTCAGAATTTTTTTAATTACTTTAATTAAAAAACATTCACATAAAACCCCCTGCAATATTTCAATATCACATGCAGGACTAGTTTCTGCAATTTCACCCGAAACAATTCCGGTTTCCATCGAAATAATTCTAGCGCTTTCTTAAATCTTTATCTGAAACATATTTGCTCCAAATGGTGTCGATATCCCTTAAGTGTGTCACCCTATGGTTCGCGAATAATGCAGACATGATCGAGACCCCTGTCCGATCAATAATCAGCAGCGGGACCTGGAGATCCGTACTGACTCCCACATATTCAACGATGACTCTTGTGATCGTGTGAACCTTTAGCGCTAGTAAATAAATCCCTTTGTCTCGCGATATATTACATGTCCGAGATTCGATCATCGGTATCTCCATACCTAGTTTGATCTTGTTACCAACATGTACTCTTTTCTCATTCCCGTGATATAACATTCTAGTGATCTCATCACTTGCTTGCAAGCTAATAACCAATGTGATATCACCGAGAGGGCCTAGAGTATATCTATCCGTCATCAGGATGGACAAATCCCACTCTTGATCCATGAGCCTCTACATAACACTTTCGTAGCACTAAACCCACCTTTATAATCACCCTTTCACGGTGTGACGTTTGATGTTATCAAGATACTCTTCCAGTGTTAGTGATTGACATGATCTCATGGTCTAAGGACTAGGATTACTTCATATGATGTTATTGCAATATAAACACAATGACTTTGATCATAATGCTATAATTCAGATGAATGTTCATCACATCATTCCACTAATGTTGTGACCTCGTTATTAACAACATCCAATGTCCATGATCAGGAAACCTTGATCATCTTGTTAATTAACGAGCTAGTTTATAAGAGAGGCATAACTAGGAACTTTCCTTTTGTTTATTAAAAACACATGTATTAAAGTTTCCAAATTAATACAATTATAGCATGCAAAATAAACATTTATCATAAACAAGGAATAAGATAATAACCACTTTATTATTGCCTCTCGGGCATATTCCCTTCAGTCTCCCACTTGCACTAGAGTCAATAATCTAGTTTGAAAAACTTTGCGTATTGAACACCTATGGCTTTCTGGTGTTGCATATACGCGGTTGCTAGTGGTTAACATAATCTCCGGATCTAACAGTTTCAGGTCCGTGTGTATTTTCATGTCTTTGCGTCTCTACGCATCACTCATTCTCAAATGAGATGGCATTGTATAAATTTGGTCCTTTGGTGAGACCTTTAGTTTGTTTGGGTTAAAATATGTTGATATTACTGTCATACAATATTTCTTCATAGTATTAGCCCATTTTGAACCACACCTAGTTTGATAACAAACTATTTAACACAAATGCCCTCCTTTGCTGCTACTATAGCAGTCATATACTTAGCCTTTTGTTGTAGTATCCGTCACAATGTCTCAACTTTGGAACTCATCCAAATCCATCATGGAACATCCTTTCCATTACATTGTGCCACCCATAGTCTAAATTGAGATAAATTTGAATTTGTATCTTGTGACAAAACTAGTATCAATGTAACACTTTACAATGAACTACCTTTAACTATTTGTCACTTATACATGATATATTCTTAGTCCTTCCAAAGCTCATAAGAATATCTTTACTATCGTCCAATGATCATCTTATTAATCATTCTGGTATGTGCTCATAACATTTAGAGCATAGGACATATCTGGATATATACATATCATGGTATAATCGATCAAAATCTTCATGTAATTTTACTCACCAAGTGTTGAAACACTTGAATCTTGATACAATCCTTTCCATGCAGCAAGAACCTTTCTTGTTGTTTCCATATTGAACCCTTTCAACATCTCATATATGTACGTCTGGCACAGCCATATTAGTGCCTCAATCTATCCATATAGACATTGATGAATATTCCGGTTTTGCCCAAGTCTTTCATCAAAATCCTATTTTAATGAAATTCTTAACTTGTGTCAATAAAAGATACATCATTTCCAATCAACATCATGTCATCTACATAATGTGTTAGAAATATGTCTTAGTGCTCCCACTTAATTTCTTGCAAATGCAAGCATCTTCATCATCTCCGATGAATTTAAACTCTTTTAATAGTTTCATCATGGTGAATATTCCAACTCCGCTATGCTCACTTCAACTATTGAAGTTTGCATGCCCTTTTAGCACCCTTTGAATTAACAAAACCCTTCGGACCGTGTCATGTACACATCCTAGGTAACCATTCTATTAGAAGAACCTTGTTTTGTTTATTCAACTACGATATACCAAATTATATGTAGTGGTTGCTACATTAATCCGTCAAGACTAAATATCTCTATGAAAGATCAAATCTTGTCATAGTAAACTCCTTGAACATTGTCGTAAACTTCTTTCCGACATGTCGACTATTTCATAGATGTTAAACATCCATGTCTATTTGTTTATAGATCCAAACATGACCGATAGGCTTCACACCTTTACGGAGGGTCTTCCAAGTTCAGAAACTTGATTTCTCATGTATGGATACTATCACGAATTCTATGACTTCTAGTCATTTTATGGAGTCAGGGCCCATCATCGCTTCTTTGCATGCAGTCGTTTCATCATTGTCAAAACAATAATGACTTGTTTCTCAAATATCACTATTTGATTCTTACCCGATGCATACAGTTCAAATAGGAACTATGATCTCCAAGATCACACCCTTTGTAATCATGGGAGCCATGAGCATTGTGGCCGCCACCGGGTCACTTTCCGGCGCTGCTATACTTAGCACATATAGCTAAGGTTCGACAACCTTATCAAAGTTCTATTGTCCTCCCACTTAACTTTTTGTGAAAAATTCCTTCTCAAGAAACTTGACGTTCCAAGTGACAAACTCTTTTGTCCTCAGTGTTATGGAGGAATTCCCAACAAATTCTTTGGGATAACCTACAAAGACGTGCTTAACCGACTTTGGTTGTAAACATTTTACTTATGCATAACATACCAAAATTTAAGAAAAGACAAGTCGGGTTTTATCCCAAACCATAACCCATATGGTTTCATTTCAACGGATCACGATGGTGCTCTTTTCAGTGTAAAAGCGGTAGTCTCTAAAGCTTTAATCCTTAAAACATAGTGGCAGTTTTATAAATGACACCATTGATCTTACCATGTCAAACAAGGTTTGATTTGATCTCTCAAACATACCATACTCGTGTGGTTTATCAAGAAATGCAAATTCATGGAACAATTCCTCAAACCTTAGGTGTTTTGCTAAACCTGTAACTCAAATATCTTCCTTTATGTTCAAATCATAAACTCTTTTATTTTCTTGTTACAATGATTTTTCACTTCATCTTGAAAGTCTTTGAACAATTTTCAAATGTTTCATACTTCTTCCTTATTAAGTAAATATATAGATATATTCACTCAAATTTCTGGAGAAAGCATATGAAGCAAAAAGATCCATCGCATATGGCTACACATAATGGACTATGCACATCAGCATGCACAATTTCCAATAAGCTAGTCATTCGTTCCTCTTTGGACTATGAACGGAGTTTCAATTATCTCGAGGAAAGTTTCACAAGCATCAATTGATCAAAATCAAAAGACTCCAAAAATCCATCAACATGGAGTTTCTTCATGTTTACTTTCCAATATAATTTAAAACAGCAATGTCACTTCATAAGTGATCTTCCAATCATTTGTCTTACAACATTTTAGCAATAATGTTTATGGATGTGATTTCTCCAACTAGACTAGTAAAAGGTCATCCATCCTTTATGGAATACGGTAATTATTTGAAAAACCATTGTTCTCGTAATACCGGAGCAAAATAACAATTATTAAAACAAATCTTGAAGGCTAGGTTTGACGACAACGAAAAACATAATAACACTTTATTTGTTTTCGATGAACATCATCACTTATTCTCTTGCTAGTTACTTAGGCTGTTGCAGTTCATGAATTGTGTTGTTCTGTATGACACTTCACACCAACCAATTCGGTATCCAATACCAAAGAACCACATTGTTTAACAAGCAAAGAATACTGCCATAACATGTATATCTTCTATATACCTAAGCTGGACATCTCCAACCTTTTCTTTTCTGCCAAATATTTTATATATTCTCTTTCAGCAATTCCTTTTCCTTTTAAAAGAATCTATCAACATCAATAGTGGTGTCATTCACATGACACATAGTACAAAGTGTATATAGTCAAATACTAATACCTTTGGATTTGCACTTTGAAGTGGATCACCATCATCAAATGGTTGGCATTCTTTCAAAAATCCATTCTTTAGTAATATTTTAGTGTAGTAAACATTTTACTTACATCTTCTATTCATCCTTATCATGACAACTATCATGATCAAGCTACTATAGCCTATAAGGATGAATCGTGAGTATAATATCAGTTCCCAAAACCTTTTTGGTAGATTAGGATGCCTAGCATCTCCAGCCTTCACAAATTCTCATACAATATGAGAACGTGTATTTTGTTAAATTATACTCTATCATATTGCAACCATAAACTTTGTTTCACATATCACAATATCTTTCACACATGATGGTTTCTGAAACAATTATTTCAGCTCCTAGATAACCTCGATATTAAAACAACTTTTGAATATCAAGAATCGTGGAGGCAAACATGATACTTTAGATACTGACATTGGAATTCTTACTCTTGATTTAATACTACTTATTAAACTTCATGGAGTAAGTGAGGTTTTGCTGAAAGTTTGCAATAGGACTTCTAAACTTTAGACTGACAATAAAAAAATACGATACCAGTTCGTAAAGTAATCCAGAATTCTATAGTTCCATTATCTCAATTACAACTAAGCATAAGGTAGTAAACAAATGCCAATGACTACAACAAATTATGCAAATTCACTTTGATTTAGTTTATGACAAATTTGGTTCAACTAATCCAAATTAGAAATGAACTCCCACTCAAAAACGACATCCCTCGTGCCTTTTTGGTGATTACATGAACCAAATCCACTACACGAAGTCCGATCATCACGTGAGTCGGTGTAGCTTCAAAGGCTAGCATCAATATGGGCATCACATCAACTATATGAATCATGCTTAACCTTTCGGTCCGTGTTCCGAGGCCATGTCTGTACATGCTAGGCTCGCCAAGTAAGAACCTTAGTACTCGCATGTGTAAAACTGTCTTACACCCGTTGTATGAAAGCGCAGAGTCGAGTACACCCGATCATCACGTGATGTCTCGAAACACGATCTATAGAACGGTGCATACTTAAGGAAGAACACATTTTATCTTGATATTTAAATGAGGGATCATCGTATAGTGCTACTAAAAACGCCAAACTAGCCATATAAGATGCAAACATCATGTGTAAAGTGGAATGATATGGTCCATGCATTTGATCACCATCATGTGCATCGTGGTATGATCTCTATCATTCCTTTGTGTGTAAGGCCAAGGTCTATGGAACTTACACGTTAGGTGTGTTGTAAGGGTATCAACTATACATCAACTTACAAAATTTCCATATCATTACACTAGCCCAGCAACGATCTAAACTAGACGTCTCTAATTTATTAATTGCAAGTTTTTATGTGGCTTAGGGCTTTCTAAGATAGAACCGGTCTTACCTACGAACATGTAACCACAACGATGATAACTAAGTTATTAGCAACTCGTTGTAAATCAGATATTGACTATAGTAGGAGAGATAGACACCCGCCAGCCACTTATGCAAAACTAGTTACATGTCAGTCGTGGAACCGGTCTCATGTGCGATGACATGTAAAGTTGGTCCAGGCCGCTTCATCCCACTATGCCACCAATATCCAAAATACCTGAAAGAAGCAATAACATGATCATCATCGCCCACATATAAACATATGTGTACTACCCGTGCAAAGCACCTACGCATAGATCAGGCTCTGATACCACTGAAGGGTTCACAGCATAGAAAACAAAAAAATCCTACGATGAGAACTATTATACGCCAAGATGTATCTATTAGATACAAGCAACGGGTGGATATACATCCATAGAGAACATACCCTCAAAGACAACAAAGCTTTATTAACAATATGGAACTCATGGATGATGTAGTCGTACACTTGTCGATATCAAGATCGTGATGAAGTCTAGCAGGTCCAGCTCAAGCACGTCCATCACATCCATCTCCATCAAGTCCAGCACCACCAAGTCTAGCACCACAAAGCAGCGGTGCATCCGTGATCGCACACACGTCCGGTACCCCGACAACCTCTGTCCCTCGCTCTAGCAAAGCAGCATAAGGAGCAACTCCTTTCTAAATAAAGCCACTGGGAACATGAATCTCGCTAATCCGAGATCATGGGGGGAAAATACTAGAGGGGAGAGAGATCCTTCATGAGGAGGTGTGAGTGAGAAGTGAGGAGAGGGGGGCCTTTTATAGGAGGAGGGGGTGCCCCTCCCCATGGCCGGCGCCCAACGGGTGACCCTTCACCTACTCATTCATGTGGTGGTAACTCCCTCCACATAAATTTGCCCCTTCACATTCTCCATTAAAGTCTCCACTTTAAATGCATTAAATTTCTCCAAATTTAATGCTCTCTCATAAAACTCCTTTTATTAATTTTATTCAGAATTTTGTTAATTACTTTAATTAACAAACATTCACATAAAACCCCTGCAATATTTCGATATCACATGCAGAACCAGTTTCTACAATTTCACCCGAAACAATTCCGGTTTCCATCCAAATAATTCCAGCGCTTTCTTAAATCTTTATCAAAAACATATTTGCTCCAAATGGTGTCGGTATCCCTTAAGTATGTCACCCTACGGTTCGCGAATAATGCAGACATGATCGAGACCCCTCTCCGATTAATAATTAGCAGCGGGACCTTGATGACCCACAAGTACAGGGGGTGTATCGCAGTATTTTTGAGGGAAGTGAAACCCAATTTATTTATTCGACACAAGGGGAGCCAAAGAATATTTATAAGCCTTAACAACTGAGTTGTCAATTCAGATGCACCTGGAAACAATCTTGCTCATAGCAATTTATCAGTAGCAACAGTTTTGTAATAGCAATAGTAAAGTAATAGTAGTAGTAAAAGTAAATACAATAGTAACAATTGCAGTCGACTGTAGGATTAAAGCGCGGTGGGCATAGGGATGGATGGACGTGCGTTGCATGGACAAGACAATTCCATATGACAATCAAGACATAGGGCATTTGCAGATAAAAAGATAAAGCATCCAAGTACTAAATAATCATAGGTATGTGTTCCATATATAGTCATACATGCTTGCAATGAGAACTTGCACAACATCTTTTATCCTGCCAGCCCGTTTGCAGCGGGGCCTCAAGGAAACTACTGGCAATTAAGGTGTTCCTTTTAATAGAGCACTGGAGCAAAGCATTAACACTCCATGAACACATGTGATCCTCACATCAAAGTCGTCCCCTCCGGTTATCCCGATTATTGTCACTTCAGGGCCTTTGGTTCCGGCCAACAATATGTATACAACTTGTAGGTAAGACCATAAACAATACTATCATAATGAATCAATAACATGTTCATATCTGAAATCATGGCACTCAGGCCCTAGTGACAAGCATTAAGCATAACAAGTTGCAACAAAGTCAAAAGGCACTAATAATAGGTACTAGGCACCATGCCCTAACTATCTGATTCCATTACATGAACAATCTCATCCAATCCCTACCATACCCATAGCCTACAGTGGGGGATTACTCACTCATGGATGGGGTAATCATGGATGGTTGATAGAGAAGCGATGGTGATGATGATGGCGATGATCTCCTCTAATTCTCGTCCCGGCAGGGTGCCAGAACGGAGTCTCTAGTTCTGAATCACGGAATCTGGTGGTGGCGGCGTAGCGGAACTCTTTTTGGAAAAACATCGAACCCCCTAGGTTTTTAGGTCAGGAGGCATCTTATAGGCGAAGAGGGAGGACGAGGGGGTGACCGAGGAGGCCACACCACCCCTTGGCACGGCCAGGCCTGGCCCGCGCGGCCAGGTGGTGTGGGCCCCTCGTGGCCCTCCTCCGTCTCGTCTTATAGCTTCGTGAGTCTTCTGGTGAAATAGGATTTTTGGCATATTTTCGGGATTTTTCCTGATAGTTGATTTTCTGCACAAAAACTAGACACCAAGGTAATTCTGCTAAAAACAGTGTCAGTCCGTGTTAGTTGTATCCAAACCACACAAGTTTAAAGGAAAAACAATAGCAAAAGTGTTCGGGAAAGTAGATATGTTTTGGACGTATCAACTCCCCCCAAGCTTAGCTTATTGCTAGTCCTCAAGCAATTCAGTTGAAAACTGAGTGCGATAAAAGAAAATTTCACGAACACATTTGCTTCATAAGATGTATATATTCTCAGCATATGATCAAGTACTTGGGCAATTCATAATAAAGAGTATGCAAATAAGGTTACTCAATAAACATTGCAAGCTATGAAGAGATTCTAACTCAAAAATAGTAAGTAACATGAAACATAAACATAAGCAACATTACAATGCTCATAAAAAGGTATGATAGAGTGGTATCCTACTTGCCTTTGATTGTAGAGCAAACATAAATGCCAAGGCACCTCTGAAATTCAGGTGGAGACTAGAAGTAAAGATATCAAAGATACAAGCATCAAAGTCATGACATAATTAATCCAAATTTTGAGACAAGCATATTACACTAAGAATGACAACTATGCTCTCAAGAAAGTGCTCATAGAATATGTGGAGGCTCAACAAGGAAATGAAAAGGTTTTGAAAAGTTTGAAAGGCTTCCAAATGCTGAAAGTATGGTACTCATTAGCTTTGAGCTTGCATTGCCCCTATAATAAGCATCTTTAAATGGTTAAGGTGAAAGTGAGGTCCAATACGAGTTATATGCTTGGCACACCATAAACTGGAAATATCATGTCCCTTGAGTACGAGGGCCGCTCCTCATGCTACTCAACTTTAGTTACCAGTAAGTTCTTGTCATAGTAAATACATGTGTATCATAGAGAACCGCCAATGAGGTACCCCTTGCCTGATGATACGGAAGAATCCCCATATCAAAATGACAAGGCAAGCAGACAATGAGCATCTCAGCAATCTTCTTATTTACCATGGGAAAAATGGTGCTTTTTTCTCTCTTTCCTCTTTTCTCATCTTTTTTTCTTTTTCTCAATAACTATCTCTCTCTCTTTTTTTATGAGAAGAATGCTTCCTAGATTACTCATTATGGTTATGCTGCAGGTTTCCACCATGATTAGTGATACATTGCAAATGTATCTATAATTTTTGATGTTCCATGCTTGGTTTTATCTACTTTCTTATGTTTTGTCCACACTTTGGAGTACTTTTCATATGATTTCTTGGACTAACCTATTAACAAGAGACACAATGCCAGCTGCCTGTTTTCTGCAGTTTTTGGTTCCAGGAAAGTCAGAAAAGGAATATTCTCGGAATTCGACGGGACAAAAGCCAAAAATCCTATTTCACCAGAAGACTCCCGGAGCCAGAATATGAGACAGAGTGGGGCTGGGGCCCAGCCACACCACCTGGCCGCATGGTTCAGGCCACCGCTAGGGTGATACCCCTCGGTCTCCCTCTTCTCCTATAAGTTGCCTTCTAACCTAAAAACTCAGGGGGGGGTTCGATGTTTTTCCAGAAGGAGTTCCGCTCCGCCGCCACCAGCAGATTCCACGAAACAGCACCAGAAACTCCGTTCTGGCACCCAGCCGGGACGAGGAATTGGAAGAGATCACCGCCATCATCATCACCATCGCATCTCCATCGACCATCCATGTTTCCCCCATCTATGAGTGAGTAATCCCCCGCTGTAGGCCATGGGGATGGTAGGGATTGGATGAGATCGTTCATGTAATGGCATCAGATTGTTAGGGCATGGTGCCTAGTATATTTTATTAGTGCTTTATGACTTTGTTGCGACTTGTTATGCTTAATGCTTGTCACTAGGGCCCGAGTGCCATGATTTCATATCTGAACATGTTATTTATTCATTATGATAGTATTGTTTATGGTCTTATCTACAAGTTGTATACACACGTTGTTGTCCAGAACCAATGGCCCCGGCGATGTAAATCGGGATAACCGGAGGAATGGCTTTGATGTGAGGATCACATGTGTTCACGAGTGTTAATGCTTTGCTCGGTGCTCTATTAAAAGGAGCACCTTAATTGCCGATAGTTCCTTGAGGCCCCGCTGCAAACGGGCTGGCAGGACAAAAGATGTTGTGCAAGTTCTCATTGCGAGCATGTATGACTATATATGGAACACATGCCTAGGATTATCTAGTACTTGGATGCTTTATCTTATTTATCTGCAATTGCCCTATGTTCTGATTGTTATGTGAATTGTCTTGTCCATGCAACGCCCGTCCATCCATCCCTATGCCTACTTTTCGAATCCTTTACTGCTATTGTTACTGCTGTCTTTACTTTACTACTGCTACTACTTTACTATTCCTACTATAAAACTGTTGCTACTGATAAATTGCTGTGAGCAAGATTGTTTCCAGGTGCAGCTGAATTGACAACTCAGTTGTTAAGGCTTATAAATATTCTTTGGCTCCCCTTGTGTCGAATCAATAAATTGGGTTTCACTTCCCTCAAAAATACTACGATACACCCCCTATACTTGTGGGTCATCAAGACTATTTTCTGGCGCCATTGCCAGGGAGCATAGCTTTATTTATCAAGTCCACTTGGAATCACTATTGTTCAAGCTTAGTTTATTTCCGCTTTGTTTGCTTGTTTCTTTATCAAAAATACAAAAAAAATAGTTCCTACTCTAGTTGTTATTTTCGTTGGTCTGTTATTGTCTTGCTTTATCATGCTTGTTGTCAATGGTTGGTTTCTTTGAAACTGGATCTTATTGGCAAGGTGGGTTCACGGAAGATCAAAAATACTATTATAAGGAACACCGCTTGTCACAAAAAGGGAAACACTTATGGGAACAAATTGATAAATTGTATACCATTGCTATAAACGTGTGCTCTACTTATAATGTTACTTATTGCTTTGATAAATCTTGTTGTTGTAGGAGGTACAAACACCTCCCTTTTCAATGTGAGTATAATGATAATGTTACCATATCTTCTTATGTTAAAGGAAATTATGACTTTTATGATGCGGAACAAATTGAAGAATTTATTGCTTGGAAGGCTGCATTTGAACTTGCTAGTTTGCTTGAAAACATTGATGATTCACCTTATAAATATGAGGTTTATAATATACTTAGATTTTGCTTTGATAATTACAAGGAAGAAAATGGCTATATTCTTGAATATATTAATAGATGCTTTCCACAAATGGAAGAGACTAATGCCTTACGGGATCCTATGGAAGAAGAAATTGATGAACCTGAAAGCTCATTAGATGAAAAAGAGGAGGAGAGTGATGAACAAAAGGAGGAAGAATGGATTTGCTACCCATGCCTACCTTCTAATGAGATTACTCTTTATCCCTTACATTATTTGATTGTCCCCCATGCTTACTAAAGGAGGATGAATGTTATGTTCCTGAGGATTCTTTTAAAAATGTTTATAATAAAGCTCTAGTGCTTGTAGATCATGAAAAGCATGCTTTATGTGATAGTTATATTGTCGAGTTTATTCATGAGGCTACTGAAAATTATTATGAGAGAGGAAAATATGGTTGTAGAAGTTTTCATGGTATTGAAACATCTCTCTATGTGCTGAAAGTTTTGAAGTTACTCTTGTTTTATCTTCCTATGCCTGTCACTTTGTTCTTTGCGAATTTATTTGCATACAAGATTCCTATGCATAGGAAGTGGGTTAGACTTAAATGTGTTTTGAATTTGCTTCTTGATGCTCTCTTTTACTTCAATTCATATTTCTTATGTGAGCATCCTCTCAAACTATCGTGCCTAACTTAAAGGCGTTAAAGAAAAGTACTTATTGGGAGATAACCCAAAACTTTTAGATGAGTCTTGGAAGTTATTACTTCAGTAATAACCACTTCTTATCCTTTTTATTTGCTTTTTGTGCCAAGAGTGACCTCTAATGAGAGAGAAGTAATGGTTGGGAAAGTTGTTGTCCCGAAACAGATTTCTGTGCTTCACCGTAAACATTCGTGTAAAATCTACGTATGTCCTCTTTAGGCGTGAATTTTTTTGCTTCTGACCCAGGTTGTTATCTAACTTTTGTTAGTTCAACACTTTTTGATTTGAGCAACAGAAGGTCTTCGAAAAAATTCATCTTTACCTGCTGGTCTGTTTTGACAGATTTCTGCCATTTTCTGCATTTGCTTCTTGTTGGTCCCACTTTGAGTTCTTTTGGGGAATTGAGATTTTTTAGGGAAGTGCTTCAGTAGCTAGTGTTATAATGGAAGTTTATTGGTGTTAGAACTGAAGCTTAAGATTTATTTATCTTGAGTGCACTAATGTTGCTAATAAAGATTGTGTGAAGTTTTGTATGAAGGAAAAATTTCAGGTCTATGGGAGGAATGAGTAATGAGATGAAGGATGGACTAAAGCTCAAGCTTGGGGATGCCACACGTGTCACCCCAAGAAATATCCAAGAAGCACAAGCGTCAAAGCTTGGTGATGCCCAAGGCATCCCCTTCTTCATCTATAAAAATCCTAGGTTTCTTCCAAACACTTCATTTTTATTGTTTCATGCACAGTTGTGTTGTTCTTGGAGCGTCTTCTTTTTCGTTTTCGTTTTCGTTTTGGTTTTTCGTTTGCTTTGTTTTCTTAGTTTGCTGAATAAATTGGTTGGACCCCCTCTTTCATACATTGATTTTCAAATAGTTTGGTTTGGTTTGGAAAAGAGTAGGAAAGCTCATGCTTAAGTGGTAAAGAGAGCTTGTTTTTGACTGTGGCCTATGCTTTTTCATGCATGCTTGATATTGTTTTGGCTTTATGCTTAGTATTCTTTGTTGTAGCATGACTTGTTATAAACAATTGAGATTGCTTAATGTGCTTTGGATGAATCATGCGTTGTTTTAGCATATTAAAGCATAGTATTGTGGTATTCTCCTTTGATGCTTTATTTGGGTTGACTTGGCGCATGCTCACACCATGTTATGACTATCCCAAGTCACCATAAGCCTTTATGATCCTTTAGTTTTCAACTTGTAGTATCACTTTATGCTTTGATTAATGATGTTTTGTCGCTCTGCATGATTATGGCCATTATTGCTCTCTTAGTTTGTCGCTCCCAGTTTTTTGCTAGCCTCCGCAACCAAGTATGAGTTCCACTCATGCATCCAACTCCCTAAACCAAGTTATTCCAAAGAGTCCACCATACCTACCTATTAGCATATTCTATTGCAAGTATATTCATGTTTTTGTTTACCTTCCAAATTAAACTTGTTAATGAGAAAACTAGTGATTAAAGCTCTCACGAACTTGATGGCACACTTTAATATTCTTGCCCTTAATAAACTTGAACCATTGTGTCGTCTATGTTGTATATGCTTGCACTTATTTGTTGGGGATTAGCAGAACCATGTTGTCATGGGGAACGCTTTCAACATTGCACGGGTACTTGTACCTAGTTGATATCATGCTCTTTTGTATATGGATGTCGTCGGTGTGAAATGAAAGGGGAGCTTGTAAGTCCATGGAGTTATGTATATGTGTTAGAGAAACGCCTAGGCCGCTGGTCTAATCCATGATGACATGGTGGAAACCTGCAGCGTAACCATAATGAGCTGTCTATGAAGCATTCTTCTTATAAAAAAAAGAGTCCTATATTGAGAAAAAGAAAAAAAAAGATTATGAAGAGAGGAAAGAGAGAAAAAAGCACCATATTCCCATGGTAAATAAGAAGATTGCTGAGATGCTTGTTGTCTACTTGCCTTGTCATTTTGATATGGGGATTCTTCCGTATCATCGGGCAACGGGTACCCCGTTGGCGGTTCTTATGATACACATGTACTTACGATGACAAGAACTTACCGGTGGCTAAACTTGAGTAGCATGAGGAGCGGCCCTCGTATACAAGGGACATGAGATTTCTAACTTATACTTCGTCAAGCATGTACAACATAGTTTGTTCACTTTAACCTTAATCACTTCAAGATGCTTATGATAGGGGCAATGAGAGCTGAAAGCTATAAGTACCATAATTTTTGGAAGCTCTTTATGAGACTTGAATCCCTACTTCCTTCTATGAAGGCCTTTATTTAAGCATTATATTGAGTCTTCACCTTCTACCTTTATGCACCTACTTTGAGAGCATAGTGGCCATTCTTAGTTCTATGTGCATTGTCCCAAGACTAGTTGATTGATGCATAACTTGATATTGCTTGTTTTAAACTATTTGTATCTAGTCACTCTTATGAACTTTGAAGGTGTCCTATGCATTTATATTTGCTACTCTATGAGGGACAAGCTGAATGCCATTATGCTATGTTTTCTTTATGTGAAACAAACAAACGTCTTGCAAAGCATTGTTATTCATGAATCTTTTGTTTGTGCCTTTTCATGTTACATCATAGTTTCTTTGTCTTATTGCTAGAACTTTGTCTTTCATGTTATGATTGAAGTACTATGATCCTAGCTTTGAATGTTTTACAAATACTTTGATCAAGTTATGATGGTGCATGTCACCTCAAAAATTATTCTTTCTTTTTATCACTTACCTACTCGAGGACGAGCAGGAGTTAAGCTTGGGGATGTTGATACATTGCAAATGTATCTATAATTTTTGATGTTCCATGCTTAGTTTTATCTACTTTCTTATGTTTTGTCCACACTTTGGAGTACTTTTCATATGATTTCTTGGACTAACCTATTAACAAGAGCCACAGTGCTAGCTGCCTGTTTTCTGCTGTTTTTGGTTCCAGGAAAGTCAGAAAATGAATATTCTCGGAATTGGATGGGACAAAAGCCAAAAATGCTATTTCACCAGAAGACTCTGAGCGAATATGAGATGAATGGGATGGGGCCTAGCCACAACACCTGGTCATGGGCTAGGCTGGCCGCTTAGGGGTGGTCTGGCCACCCCAAACACCCCCTCAGTCTCCCTCTTCGCCTATAGGTTGCCTTCTAACCTAAAAACTCAGGGGGGGTTCGATGTTTTCCGAAGAGTTCGCTCACGCCACCAGCAGATTCCACAACAGCACCGAAACCTGTTCGGCACCACGGGACGGGGAATTGGAAGAGATCATCGCCATCGTCATCACCATCGCTTTCCATCGACCATCCATGTTTCCCCCATCTATGAGTGAGTAATCCCCCGCTGTAGGCTATGGGGATGGTAGGAATTGGATGAGATCGTTCATGTAATGGCATCAGATTGTTAGGGCATGGTGCCTAGTATCTTTTATTAGTGCTTTATGACTTTGTTGCGACTTGTTATTCTTAATTCTTGTCACTAGGGCCCGAGTGCCATGATTTCATATCTGAACATGTTATTTATTCATTATGATAGTATTGTTTATGGTCTTATCTACAAGTCGATACACACGTTGTTGTCCGGAACCAATGGCCCCGAAGTGACAGAAATCGGGATAACCGGAGGGAATGGCTTTGATTTGAGGATCACATGTGTTCACGGAGTGTTAATGCTTTGCTCCGGTGCTCTATTAAAAGGAGCACCTTAATTGCCAGTAGTTCCCTTGAGGCCCCGCTGCAAACGGGTTGGTAGGACAAAATATGTTGTGCAAGTTCTCATTGCGAGCACATATGACTATATATGGAACACATGCCTAGGATTATCTAGTATTTGGATGATTTATCTTATTTATCTGCAATTGCCCTATGTTCTTATTGCTATGTGAATTGTCTTGTCCATGCAACGCCCGTCCATCCATCCCTATGCCTACCACTTTTCGAATCCCTCTGCTTTCGCTATTGTTACTGCCTTTCTTGTCTTTACTTCGCTACTACTTTACTATTCCTACTATAAAACTGTTGCTACTGATAAATTGCTGTGAGCAAGATTGTTTCCAGGTGCAGCTGAATTGACAACTCAGTTGTTAAGGCTTATAAATATTCTTTGGCTCCCCTTGTGGCGAATCAATAAATTGGGTTTCACTTCCCTCAAAAATACTACGATACACCCCCTATACTTGTGGGTCATCAAGACTATTTTTTGGCGCCATTGCCGGGGAGCATAGCTTTATTTATCAAGTCCACTTGGAATCACTATTGTTCAAGCTTAGTTTATTTCCGCTTTGTTTGCTTGTTTCTTTATCAAAAATACAAAAAATTAGTTCCTACTCTAGTTGTTATTTTCGTTGGTCTGTTATTGTCTTGCTTTATCATGCTTGCTGTCAATGGTTGGTTTCTTTGAAACTGGATCTTATTGGCAAGGTGGGTTCACGGAAGATCAAAAATACTATTATAAGGAACACCGCTTGTCACAAAAAGGGAAACACTTATGGGAACAAATTGATAAATTGTATACCATTGCTATAAACGTGTGCTCTACTTATAATGTTACTTATTGCTTTGATAAATCTTGTTGTTGTAGGAGGTACAAACACCTCCCTTTTCAATGTGAGTATAATGATAATGTTACCATATCTTCTTATGTTAAAGGAAATTATGACTTTTATGATGCGGAACAAATTGAAGAATTTATTGCTTGGAAGGCTGCATTTGAACTTGCTAGTTTGCTTGAAAACATTGATGATTCACCTTATAAATATGAGGTTTATAATATACTTAGATTTTGCTTTGATAATTACAAGGAAGAAAATGGCTATATTCTTGAATATATTAATAGATGCTTTCCACAAATGGAAGAGACTAATGCCTTACGGGATCCTATGGAAGAAGAAATTGATGAACCTGAAAGCTCATTAGATGAAAAAGAGGAGGAGAGTGATGAACAAAAGGAGGAAGAATGGATTTGCTACCCATGCCTACCTTCTAATGAGATTACTCTTTATCCCTTACATTATTTGATTGTCCCCCATGCTTACTAAAGGAGGATGAATGTTATGTTCCTGAGGATTCTTTTAAAAATGTTTATAATAAAGCTCTAGTGCTTGTAGATCATGAAAAGCATGCTTTATGTGATAGTTATATTGTCGAGTTTATTCATGAGGCTACTGAAAATTATTATGAGAGAGGAAAATATGGTTGTAGAAGTTTTCATGGTATTGAAACATCTCTCTATGTGCTGAAAGTTTTGAAGTTACTCTTGTTTTATCTTCCTATGCCTGTCACTTTGTTCTTTGCGAATTTATTTGCATACAAGATTCTATGCATAGGAAGTGGGTTAGACTTAAATGTGTTTTGAATTTGCTTCTTTATGCTCTCTTTTACTTCAATTCATATTTCTTATGTGAGCATCCTCTCAAACTATCGTGCCTAACTTAAAGGCGTTAAAGAAAAGTACTTATTGGGAGATAACCCAAAACTTTTAGATGAGTCTTGGAAGTTATTACTTCAGTAATAACCACTTCTTATCCTTTTTATTTGCTTTTTGTGCCAAGAGTGACCTCTAATGAGAGAGAAGTAATGGTTGGGAAAGTTGTTGTCCCAAAACAGATTTCTGTGCTTCACCGTAAACATTCGTGTAAAATCTATGTATGTCCTTTTTAGGCGTGAATTTTTTTGATTCTGCCCCAGGTTGTTATCTAACTTTTGTTAGTTCAACACTTTTTGATTTGAGCAACAGAAGGTCTTCGAAAAAATTCATCTTTACCTGCTGGTCTGTTTTGACAGATTTCTGCCATTTTCTGCATTTGCTTCTTGTTGGTCCCTTTTTGAGTTCTTTTGGGGAATTGAGATTTTTTAGGGAAGTGCTTCAGTATCTAGTGTTCTAATGGAAGTTTATTGGTGTTAGAACTGAACCTTAAGATTTATTTATCTTGAGTGCACTAATGTTGCTAATAAAGATTGTGTGAAGTTTTGTATGAAGAAAAATTTTCAGGTGTATGGGAGGAATGAGTAATGAGATGAAGGATGGACTAAAGCTCAAGCTTGGGGATGCCACACGTGTCACCCCAAGAAATATCCAAGAAGTACAAGCGTCAAAGCTTGGGGATGCCCAAGGCATCCCCTTCTTCATCAATAAAAATCCCAGGTTTCTTCCAAACACTTCATTTTTATTGTTTCATGCATAGTTGTGTTGTTCTTGGAGCGTCTTATTTTCGTTTTCATTTTGGTTTTTCATTTGCTTGGTTTTCTTATTTTGCTGAATAAATTGGTTGGACCCCCTCTTTCATTCATTGATTTTCAAATAGTTTGGTTTGGTTTGGAAAAGAGTAGGAAAGCTCATGCTTAAGTGGTAAAGAGAGCTTGTTTTTGACTGTGGCCTATGCTTTGTCATGCCATGCTTATATTGTTTTGGCTTTATGCTTAGTATTCTTTGTTGTAGCATGACTTGTTATAAACAATTGAGATTGCTTAATGTGCCTTGGATGAATCATGAGTTGTTTTAGCATATTAAAGCATAGTATTGTGGTATTCTCCTTTGATGCTTTATTTGGGTTGACTTGGCACATGCTCACACCATGTTATGACTATCCCAAGTCACCATAAGCCTTTATGATCCTTTAGTTTTCAACTTGTAGTATCACTTTATGCTTTGATTAATGATGTTTTGTCGCTCTGCATGATTATGGCCATTATTGCTCTCTTAGTTTGTCGCTCCCAGTTTTTTGCTAGCCTCCGCAACCAAGTATGAGTTCCACTCATGCATCCAACTCCCTAAACCAAGTTATTCCAAAGAGTCCACCATACCTACCTATTAGCATATTCTATTGCAAGTATATTCATGTTTTTGTTTACCTTCCAAATTAAACTTGTTAATGAGAAAACTAGTGATTAAAGCTCTCACGAACTTGATGGCACACTTTAATATTCTTGCCCTTAATAAACTTGAACCATTGTGTCGTCTATGTTGTATATGCTTGCACTTATTTGTTGGGGATTAGCAGAACCATGTTGTCATGGGGAACGCTTTCAACATTGCACGGGTACTTGTACCTAGTTGATATCATGCTCTTTTGTATATGGATGTCGTCGGTGTGAAATGAAAGGGGAGCTTGTAAGTCCATGGAGTTATGTATATGTGTTAGAGAAACGCCTAGGCCGCTGGTCTAATCCATGATGACATGGTGGAAACCTGCAGCGTAACCATAATGAGCTGTCTATGAAGCATTCTTCTTATAAAAAAAAGAGTCCTATATTGAGAAAAAGAAAAAAAAAGATTATGAAGAGAGGAAAGAGAGAAAAAAGCACCATATTCCCATGGTAAATAAGAAGATTGCTAAGATGCTCGTTGTTTGCTTGCCTTGTCATTTTGATATGGGGATTCTTCCGTATCATCGGGCAAGGGGTACCCCGTTGGCGGTTCTCTATGATACACATGTACTTATGATGACAAGAACTTACCGGTGACTAAACTTGAGTAGCATGAGGAGCGGCCCTCATATACAAGGGACATGAGATTTCTAACTTATACTTCGTCAAGCATGTACACCATAGTTTGTTCACTTTAACCTTAATTACTTCAAGATGCTTATGATAGGGGCAATGAGAGCTGAAAGCTATAAGTACCATAATTTTTGGAAGCTCTTGATGAGACTTGAATCCCTACTTCCTTCTATGAAGGCCTTTCTTCCACCATTATATTGAGTCTTCACCTTCTACCTTTATGCACCTACTTTGAGAGCATAGTGGCCATTCTTAGTTCTATGTGCATTGTCCCAAGACTAGTTGATTGATGCATAACTTGATATTGCTTGTTTTAAACTATTTGTATCTAGTCACTCTTATGAACTTTGAAGGTGTCCTATGCATTTATATTTGCTACTCTATGAGGGACAAGCTGAATGCCATTATGCTATGTTTTCTTTATGTGAAACAAACAAACGTCTTGCAAAGCATTGTTATTCATGAATCTTTTGTTTGTGCCTTTTCATGTTGCATCATAGTTTCTTTGTCTTATTGCTAGAACTTTGTCTTTCATGTTATGATTGAAGTACTATGATCCCAGCTTTGAATGTTTTACAAATACTTTGATCAAGTTTATGATGGTGCATGTCACCTGAAAAATTATTCTTTCTTTTTATCACTTACCTACTCGAGGACGAGCAGGAATTAAGCTTGGGGATGTTGATACATTGCAAATGTATCTATAATTTTTGATGTTCCATGCTTGGTTTTATCTACTTTCTTATGTTTTGTCCACACTTTGGAGTACTTTTCATATGATTTCTTGGACTAACCTATTAACAAGAGCCACAGTGTCAGCTGCCCGTTTTCTGCTGTTTTTGGTTCCAGGAAAGTTAGAAAATGAATATTCTCGGAATTGGATGGGACAAAAGCCAAAAATCCTATTTCACTAGAAGACTCCCGGAGCCAGAATATGAGACGGATTGGGGCTGGGGCCCAGCCACACCACCTGGCCACGCGGGCTGGCCTGGCTTAGGGGTGGTGCAGCCACCCTGCACACCCCTCGGTCTCCCTCTTTGCCTATAAGTTGCCTTCTGACGTAAAAACTCAGGAGGGTCGATGTTTTTCCAAAAGGAGTTCCGCTCCGCCGCCACCACCAGATTCCACGAAATAGCACCAGAAACTCCGTTTTGGCACCCTTCTAGGACGGGGAATTAGAAGAGATCATCGCCATCATCATCACCATTGCTTCTCCATCGACCATTCATGTTTCCCCCATCTATGAGTGAGTAATGCCCCACTGTAGGCTATGGGGGTGGTAGGGATTGGGTGAGATCGTTCATGTAATGGCATTAGATTGTTAGGGCATGGTGCCTAGTATCTTTTATTAGTGCTTTATGACTTTGTTGCGACTTGTTATGCTTAATGCTTGTCACTAGGGCCCGAGTGCCATGATTTTAGATCTGAACATGTTATTGATTCATTATGATAGTATTGTTTATGGTCTTATCTACAAGTTGTATACACACGTTGTTGTTCGGAACCAATGGCCCCGGCGATGTAAATCAGGATAACCGGAGGGAATGGCTTTGATGTGAGGATCACATGTGTTCACGGAGTGTTAATGCTTTGCTCCGGTGCTCTATTAAAAGGAGCACCTTAATTGCCAGTAGTTCCCTTGAGGCCCCGCTGCAAACAGGCTGGCAGGACAAAATATGTTGTGCAAGTTCTCATTGCAAGCACGTGTGACTATATATGGAACACATGCCTAGGATTATCTAGTACTTGGATGCTTTATCTTATCTGCAATTGCCCTATGTTCTGATTGCTATGTGAATTGTCTTGTCCATGCAACACCCGCCCATCCATCCCTATGCCTACCGCACTCGAATCCTACTGTTTACTGCTATTGTTATTGCTGTCTTTACTTTACTACTACTGCTACTTTACTATTCCTACTATAAAACTGTTGCTACTGATAAACTACTGTGAGCAAGATTGTTTCCAGGTGCAGCTGAATTGACAACTCAATTGTTAAGTCTTATAAATATTATTTGGCTCCCCTTGTGTCAAATCAATAAATTGGGTTTCACTTCCCTCGAAAATACTGCAATACACCCCCTATACTTGTGGGTCATCAATTAGGCATGGATTAGACCAGCCGCCCAGGCATTTCTCTAACACACATACATGACTCCATGGACTTACAAGATCCCCTTTTATTTCACACCGACGACATCCGTAAACAAAAGAGCATGATATCAACTGGGTATATATTTACAGGTGTTGAAAGTGTTCCCCGTGACAGCACGGTTCTGCTAATCCCTAGCCTATAATTTATAAGCATATAACTTTCATGGACAGCCACAATGGTTCAGGTTTATTAAGTGCAAGAAATAAAGTGTGCCATCAAGTTTGTGAGAGCTTTACTAACTAACTTTCTCATAACAAGCAAACATTTTATTCGGAAGAAAACAAGCCATACTGAAATATGCACGGAATAGCAAATGATGCTAATAGGTAGGTATGGTGGACACTTTTGGCAATATTGGTTTTAGGGAGTTGGAAACACGAGTAGAGATCATACTCAGTGCACGTGAAGGCTAGCAATAGGAAGGGAGCGACAAACGAGAGAGCAATAACTGTCATAATCATGCTTGCAACAAAACAGGACTAATCATGGCATGAAAGTGATTCAAGACCCCTGAGGCAAAATAATTCATCGAGGCTTAACTGATTATTGTTTCAATCATATGCATGCATGAGCATGTGCCAAGTCAATTCAAGTGAAACATTCAAAGGAGGATACCACAGTGTCATACCAAGTTATGAATAGAGAAATGCAAGCAAACATTCATATGACATGCTACAAACCATTAGCAAGTTGGAGCTAATCATAAGAAAGCAACAACTACTAAGCATCCATAAATAACATACACCTTACATAAACAGACTAAGCATGCCCGCAATGATGAGTATATGTACAAAAATGAAAACAAATAGAGTTTGTTACCAGCCTCTTACCACACCTCAAGTTGTCATTAATCCTCATTATTGCCCTTCACTTGTGTGGCTTGAATAATAACATGAAACCCAACTCCACTGAGGACTGCTGAACCCTGCAACGAACTTCACAAAACCAAAGAAGAAGAACAAATATTTTTGGTTTTTCGATTTTTAAAGGCAAGAACCAAAAGGAAGAACAAGCAAAGCGAAATCTTTTTGGGTTTTTCGAATAATCAAACAAAGCAAAAAGGAAGAATCAAACCAAGGCTAAAAAGATAAAGAAGCAAACAAAGAGAAACAATGAAAATATTTTTGGTCTTTTTGTGTTTTGGAAAGCAAAAGTAAAGAAAGAACGAAAACTAAAAAGAGAACGAAGCATGGATATACAAAGTACCGACTAAACATGTTATGTAGATGAGTGTGATGTCGGTGTACCTCCCCCCAAGCTTAGGCTTTTGTCCTAAGTGGGTATCATCCCAAGCTGGCCAAGATGGAGCGCCTCCGTAATACGGCGAAGAGGTGTCCTCGTCCTAATACGAGCTCGAGGACGCCCCAGCGTAGTGTGCAGAATAGTCATAAGAGGGCACATCCCCCTAGTGCTGCCCGTGGAAACCAAGCAAGTGAAGCTGCTCGTCCACCTCCTCCTTGGAACACGACCATGGCCTCTTGTAAATACTGAACAAAGTGGATTGTGGCAAAGGAATTTTCCTCTCGTCTCCGTCAGTAAATAACATCATGTATACTAAACCCTCCGTACTAGAGTCAGCAGTGACAAAGTGATGCATTTTCATAGCAGCAAGATCAAGCCTTTGTGGTGTCAACACAGTGTTATTAGGATCCACAGAAAGTTCTAAAGCAGCAGCCATACGTGAGGCAATAATGCCCCCATAAATAGGTCCTCTAGCGGCTAGGCGGCGAGCAATGAGAGAGCCAAGATTATACTTGGTATCATTATTAAGTGCAGCAGCGAGGAAAGCTAAATGATAATTAGAAATGTTACTAGTGTTCTCCCTACCAAGAATACTAGTGGCAAGATAATAAGCAAAATATCTTATAGATGGGAGTTGAATGTTTCTTATCTTCCCACGCTGAGCTGCGCGGTCATCGTCATTTGTCACACTTCGGTAGAGCTCTAGCAAATCAGCGGTTCGACCTTGGATCTTCTTCACTGTCCTAGTCATGCCTATGCCTACAATGCTGCAAAATCTTTCCAATGGCATGGTAATAGACAGATTATAAATCTTGAACAAAACAGTTGACTGATAAGGGGTGTTAGTGAAAACGAAACTCTCAACGAAAGTTTTGGTGAGCACGACATATTGCTCACTCTCATCTTCCATATAGGTGGTCAGCCCAACCCTCTGAACAAGAAGTAAGAACTCATCAAGGATCCCTGTAGCTTGCAAAAAGTAAAACAAGGGAAGGTAGATGGGTGAGCATCTCCCTCATCTCCTTCAGTTCCAAAGCGTGGTGCAATAAGATCTTCATTATATGATGGCCTAAACTGAGAGGCTGATCTTGAAGGCCTTTCCCTCCTAGGTGTGTCCCTCTCAAATATTTCTCCAAAAGTGTGGTTGTTCATCTTTGATATTCTGAAATTTGAACATCCATTATACATGTGATTGCAAAGTGATACATAATGAAGGGAACTACTCATAGGGACTTGTAAGAGGCCTAAACATGCATCAAAACAAAATTTCTAAGCATTGAACAATCTTACAAGCTCACATAACCTATCACCTACAGTAGCAAAATACTCAAGATATAAACCACTAAACACAAATCTACTTGGACAAGCGGAGGAGTCGCATACCGGAGAACAAATGCTCCAAATTTCAGCAGCAAAGATGGTCTGAGCAAGGAGATCGAAAAATCATGGACAAGAACAGCAAGAACGCGATTTCGAGTAATGAACTGGTGTTTTCTCGAGAGAGAGAGAAGGAAGTGGCAAGTGAGAGAGTGAGTGGAGGGCTAGGGGTGGCCCACACCATGGCTAGGCGCGCTCCTGGGGTGGTCGTGCCACCAGGTGGTGTTCCTGCCTGGTGGGCCCCCCTGGTACTCTCTAGGCACTTCTTTGCCCATTTTTTCACGTAAAAAATTAATATGAATTTTCTAGAATTTTTTGAGACACTTTATTTTTGAGCAATTTCCAGGTATTGATGAATGATTTTCTGACAGAAAGATGACTTTGGAATGATGCAAAAACAAAACAAAACTAAAACTTCAGAAGTTCTAAGGCACTCTAGTATGCAAGAAACTAGCAACAGAAAAGTGAACTAAGTGAAAGAAAAACAAACATGGATAAAATAAAAGTAAGCGAAGATAATCATGGTGAAAACATTGTTTTGTTCATTAAAATCCCTTTGTTAACAAGGTTGATCAGGTCTTTTTACCAAAACAATTTTATATGAAACAAAACTTTGTATTCCACTAATGATTATGTTACCTCAACCTTGATAGAAATGGTCCCAATCATAATAGTTTCATATTTTTATCGTGGTATGGGACAATATATTTCTCCAACTTAGATGCCCTCAACATGTTCAATTGAATTTAAGCCATAAGACCTATCAATCTTCTTGGGGAAATAGACGGTATGCTCCTTGTCATTAACATTAAAAGTTACCTTTCCTTGATTGCAATTAATAACAACTCCTACAGTGTTAAGAAAAGGTCTCCCAAGAATAATAGACATATTATCATCTTCAGGCATTTCAAGCACAACAAAGTGAGTTAATATCAAGCAATTATGAGCCACTTGAACATGTACATCCTCACATATACCAACAGGAAATAGTAGTAGATTTATCAGCCATTTGCAAAGATATATCAATTGGTATTAATTTTTCCAATTGAAGTCTCTTATAGAGAGAAAAAGGCATAACACTAACTCCTGCTCCCAAATCACACAAAGCAGTTCTAACATAACTATTTTTAATAGAGCATGGAATAGTTGGAATCCATGGGTCTCCAAGTTTCTTTGGAACCTTACCATTAAAGGAATAATTAGCAAGCAAAGTAGAAATTTCCTCATTAGGGATCTTCCTTTTATTAGAGACAATATCCTTCATATACTTTGAGTAAGGAGGCAATTTAATAGCATCAGTCAAAGGTATTTGCAAAAATAAAGGTTTCATCCACTCACAAAACTTATTATAGTGTTCATCTTCCTTTGACTTGTGTTTCTTACCAGGGAAAGGTATAGGTTTTTGGACCCAAGGCTCTCTTTCACTACCATGTTTCTTAGCAACAAAATCTTCTTTAGTGTATTTAGTATTCTTAGTGTGCCTTTCAGGTTCTTCTTCAACTTTTTCTTTATCAGGAGCATCATTTTCCTCATTACCACTTTCAGTTTCAGCATCAGAGACAGATATACTATTAGGATCTTTAGCGGGTTCAGAGGATTCTACAATAGTTTTATGTTTCTTTTTCCTTTTCTTAGGATAAGTACCACTATTTTCAATTTGTTGAGAATCTTGCTCAATTCGTTTAGGATGCCCTCAGGATATAGAGGATCCTGGGTGGCAACACCACTTCTAGTTCTAATTTCATAAGCATGTTTTCTTTAGCAGCATTAACTAGCAAGTGTTTTTGTACTTTAATAAGCTGATCAATTTGAGTTTGAACCATTTGAAAATGTTTAACAAGCATTTTAACATCATTAGAGGTTCTTTCCATAGTATCCTTCAACTCAACAATAGCTCTAGAGTTTTCCATTAGATGATTTTGCACCCTTTTATTAAAATTATCTTGCTTAACAATAAAAATATCAAATTCTTTTAAGCATTGATCAGGAGGTTTAGAGTAAGGAATATCACCTTCATCAAAATGTTGGAGAGAGTGTACCTCAATAGTGGATGAGTGGGGGATTGGCTTACATAGTTCTTCTATAGGAGGTAAATTCTTCACGTCTTCAGCTTTAATACCCTTTTCCTTAAGACATTTCTTAGCTTCCTTCATCACTTCATCATTTATTTCAATAACTCCCCTCTTCTTTGATGTTGGTGTTGGTGTTGGCTCAGGCACAGTTAACTTAAGTGTAGTTGTCTCATGTGTAGTTGGCTCAGATGAAGTCCAGTCTTCATAATTCTTGCTTATTTTAGCCATTAATTCATCAGCTTCTTTGGGAGTTCTCTTCCTGAAAACTCAATCAGCACAACTATCCAGGTATGTCCTAGATTCTTCAGTTAGTCCATTATAATATATATCAAGAAGCTCATTTTTAGGTAATGGACATCCAGCCTGTGCATGAATCAAAGCACAAAACTTTGCCCATGATTCAGGCAATATCTCTTTCTCTCCCTGTTTAAAATCAAAAAGTTCTTGCAAAATAGCATGTCTAGCACTAGGAGGGAAATATTTCTGAAGGAAGGTACTAATCAAGCAATCAGGGCTATCAATAGATCCAGGATGTAAATTATTAAACCAAGTTTTAGCTTCTCCTTTTAGTGAAAAAGGGAAAAATTTAGCAACAAAGTAGGTGCGCAACTTAATATCATCAGAAAATAAACCACTCATGGTAGAAAGCTCAGTCATATGTGCTACATCACTTTCATTCTTAGTCCCACAAAAAGGTCCGTTCTCAACAATGGTTATGTAAGATAAATCAAGAGAGAAATCATAATCCTTATCTTTAATGTTTATGGGAGATGTAGCAAACTTAGCATTAGGAGATAATTTAGGTCTAACAGTATATTTCTCAAGAAGACTCTTAATAGCACTTTTATCATGAGTGTTTTGACATTCTTTAATAAATTCATCGGTCACCTCTATATAACCATCTTCAATATCATAGCTCTCTCTAGACTCAGGTGAACTGACAGGTGTAGTAGTGTCTTCATTAGGAGTTTCAGTATTTCCAGCTATAGTTCTAGCAATCGTAGCATCTAGGAAAGGACCTAATGAACCACTCTTATCAAGCACAATAGAAGCAGCATCATAAGTATCAGAAGTTTCAGATTCAACAGTAGTAGCGGTGTATGTAGCATGTGTATGTGGTGGTGTAAGGAGCTTACTCATAACAAATGGTGAATCAAGAGCAACAGAGGTGTTCAGAACCGTACCTCTTCTTGTAGTGGATGGTAATATAGGAACTTTTCCATCACGAGGCTTCCCCATGATGAATGGAGGGCAGCGAACAATAGTGATTCCAAGTGAACTTGATAAATAGAGCTATGCTCCCTGGCAACAGCGCCAAAAAATAGTCTTGATGACCCACAAGTATAGGGGGTGTATTGTAGTATTTTCGAGGGAAGTGAAACCCAATTTATTGATTCGACACAAAGGGATCCAAAGAATATTTATAAGCCTTAACAACTGAGTTGTCAATTTAGCTGCACCTGGAAACAATCTTGCTCACAGCAGATTATCAGTAGCAACATTTTTGTAATAGCAATAGTAAAGTAATAGCAGTAGTAAAAGTAAAGACAATAGTAACAATGGCAGTAGACAGTAGGATTAAAGCGCGGTAGGCATAGGGATGGATGGACGGGCGTTGCATGGACAAGACAATTCATATGACAATCAAGACATAGGGCATTTGCAGATAAAAAGATAAAGTGTACAAGTACTAAATAATCATAGGCATGTGTTCCATATATAGTCATACGTGATCGCAATGAGAACTTGCACAACATCTTTTGTCCTACCAGCCCGTTTGCAGCGGGGCCTCAAGGGAACTACTGGCAATTAAGGTGCTCCTTTTAATAGAGCACCAGAGCAAAGCATTAACACTCCATGAACACATGTGATCCTCACATCAAAACCGCCACTCCGGTTATCCCGATTATTGTCACTTCGGGGCCTTTGGTTCCGACCAACAATATGTGTATACAACTTGTAGGTAAGACCATAAACAATACTATCATAATGAATCAATAACATGTTCAGATCTTTAATCATGGCACTCGGGCCCTAGTGACAAACATTAAGCATAACAAGTTGCAACAAAGTCAAAAAGCACTAATAATAGATACTAGGCACCATGCCCTAACAATCTGATTCCATTACATGAACGATCTCATCCAATCCCTACCATACCCATAGCCTACAGCGGGGGATTACTCACTCATGGATGGGGGAATCATGGATGGTCGATGGAGAAGTGATGGTGATGATGATGGCGATGATCTCCTCCAATTCCCCGTCCCGGCAGGGTGCCAGAACAGAGTTTCTGGTTCTGAATCACGGAATCTGGTGGTGGCAGCGTAGCGGAACTCTTTCTGGAAAAACGTCGAACCCCCCTAGGTTTTTAGGTCAGGAGGCATCTTATAGGCGAAGAGGGAGGCCGAGGGGGTGACCGAGGCGGCCACACCACCCCTTGGCACGGCTAGGCCTGGCCCGCGTGGCCAGGTGGTGTGGGCCCCTCGTGGCGCTCCTCCGTCTCGTCTTCTGGCTCCGTGAGTCTTCTAGTGAAATAGGATTTTTAGCATATTTTTCGGGATTTTCCTGATAGTTGATTTTCTGCACAAAAACTAGACATCAAGGTAATTCTACTGAAAACAGCGTCAGTCCGTGTTAGTTGTATCCAAATCACACAAGTTTAGAGGAAAAACAATAGCAAAAGTGTTCGGGAAAGTAGATACGTTTTGGACGTATCCGACCTGGAGATCCATACTGACTCCCACATATTCAACGATGACTCTTGTGATTGTGTGAACCTTTAACGCTAGTAACTAAATCTCTTTGTCTCGCGATATATTACATGTCTGAGATTCGATCATCGGTATCTCTATATCTAGTTTGATCTTATTACCGACATGTACTCTTTTCTCGTTCCCGTGATATAACATTCTAGCGATCTCATCACTTGCTTGCAAGCTAACCAATGTGATATCACCGATAGGGCCCAGAGTATATCTATCTATCATCGGGATGGACAAATCCCACTCTTGATGCATGAGCCTCTACATAACACTTTCGTAGCACTAAACCCACCTTTATAATCACCCTTTCACGGTGTGACGTTTGATGTTATCAAGATACTCTTCCGATGTTAGTGATTGACATGATCTCATGGTCTAAGGACTAGGATTACTTCGTATGATGTTATAGCAATATAAACACAATGACTTTGATCGTAATGTTATACTTCAGATGAATGTTCATCACATCATTCCACTAATGTTGTGACCTCGTTATTAACAACATCCAATGTCCATGATCAGGAAACTTTGATCATCTTGTTAATCAACGAGCTAGTTTATAAGAGAGGCATAACTAGGAACTTTCCTTTTGTTTATTAAACACACATGTATTAACGTTTCTAAATTAATACAATTATAGCATGCAAAATAAACATTTATCATAAACAAGGAATAAGATAATAACCACTTTATTATTGCCTCTCGGGCATATTCCCTTCATTTTCCCCTCAAATACGGACTCTAAAAATTGACTATTAAAAATCCTGCAAAAATAACATAGGCCTGGCCTAAAATAAAGGTGACGCAACACCATATTAAGCTATGGATGAATATATGAAGTAATATTCTTGAATATTTTGTCCAAGTCTTCAATCATCATTATGGTGGCTTCAAAGTTCTGAAATCTCTACTTGTGGCGTCCTCCTCAATCCTCACATGCTTGTTGCCATGTCCATGCATGACCATGATCCAATGCTTGTCCCTCTCGTCCATGCTAGGTCCATCATTTCTAAGAGTAACAAACATATCTAATTTAGGCAGCATCATATTCTTATGCACATGAGGAATAGTTCCAAGAAACAAAAGTACCTGATAGTTAAGTTGCTTGGCACGAGCTCGAGTGATAGGTCCTTATATTTGTGTAGTTGTAGGTACATTGGTTGTATCAATAGATGGGATGTCCATATCATTCAAGGTGGAGGAGGCCAACACCAAGGCCAGGCTAATGGAGACCGAGGCCTAGGCAAATGCGAATGAGGCCGAAGCCAAGGCCGAGACCAGGTTTAGGGTGACGTAGGCAGATGCCAAGGCCAAGGAGGCCAAATCCAAGATCATGGTTGAGGAGAATACCATCATGCTCACCGACCTGGACACCATCGTCGACCACAATCGCAGGGTTTGGGTCGCTCGTAGGCAGCAGACCATCCGGGCTCGCGATGCTTGAACGACAATGGCGACGACGAGTGTAACTTTTTGGGAAGAGAAGCCACTGTTCTTTTTGACATTGTGTATGATATAGCCCCCTGTTGCACATTTGAGATCCACTGGCCACTTGTTGGTGATGCCCAAAGGGCAATGGCACACGTCTGTCAATTTATTTGATAGTCAGTTGTGAGCTATTTGCCTATGAATTTAAATGTTTGAGCTGATTGGCAAAGTCTTGGCCAGCGATGGGACGAATAAATGCTAGAATGACAGATAAGTCGCCGCTAAGCGCTAGCTTGAACAGCCGGACATGATCCAAAAGCGACCGCGCTTGACCCAAACGAATAGAAACAGACAGAGACTCATTTCATATCTTATCTTATCATTTTATCTTAATATATAGTGTAGAATAATTTTAAATATTTTCCATTGAATTAAGACTCGTGAATACCAATATTTTCAGTCATTGGATCTTATTTTCCATTCTAACATCTAGAATATTCTATTAATAGTCTTTAGCACAATGAATGCTATGTACAAACCTCAAAACACATTTTTCCATCATTTTAAAACTTTATCTGTCGTTTCTCTGGACCATGTTACTAAAATTATTAGCTAATAAACATTGACTTCTATATGATACAAAGTACACAAACTAAATATACATTCATATTTTATAGATGTCGATTAAATTAATTTTTAAACTTTATTTATTATAATTTTATATAGTGATGATATGATATAGGTCTATTTATCTAAGTCAGATCGCATCCGGACAAAAAAATCGGTCTTTTTTTATGTACCAGACTGATTGAATCAGGGTGCTCCCACCGGGGAGACCCATATTGGCCGGACAAGCAATCTCATCTTCCCCGCTCACTTCCTCAACGCCCTCACCGACCCGCTGCTCGCCTGGCCGCCGTGCCACCACACCGAGCGAACCCCCAAGATCTCCTCCAAGATCTACTTCCTACGCCCGTCTTCAACTCCAATCCCACTTCTTTCCCCGTCCAAACCCCGTTCCGCTTCACGCATTCCCGAGAACGGACGCCAGATAAATTTCAGAGGAAAAAAGAGACGGAGCCTTCCCTTTCGCTGCCCTCAGATTTCTCTCGCATCTTGGAGATGGAGATGGCGGCGACAAGGTCCCCGTCTCTGGGCCAGGCAAGGCCATGTTGCGCCATGAGGAGGAGCGCTGACTCCAGCCCCTTCAAGCACGCATGTGACGCTATTCCTCCCGGCGCGTTTCCATGCTCGTAGATTCTTCGGTTGGTTCCCAATACCGCTAGATTTGGGTCTGGTTCACTTTCCTTGTAGCGGCGCACTTTGTCTTCCGTGTTTTCTCGATAGATTTTGTCAATAGTATCCTGAATACAACCTCATCCCCTCCCTCTCTCCAATTTGCACATTGTCCGCATAGGAGTGCCTCATTCTCCAAGGGCGGCAACGTCTGCGGTTGCCACGCCTTGTCGCAGCGGAGGTCCATCGAGGAGAATGAGAACGATGCCTGTAGGATGCCCAAGGCCGCCTGCCCCTCTGGCTCGAAGAACTTCATGTTGCCCACTATCTCGGCCACATCCAAGGCCGTCGCGGCCTCCCCATCGCCGAGGAAGAAGGTGCTAAGGAAGAGAAAAAATAGAGGAATAAAAGAAGTGGGCCACGAACTAGTGGGGCTAGGCAAACAGGTGGAAGGACAGGCCGGTCACACGTGATGTCCGCGGGTTGTCCGGTATGACCCAAAACGAGCCTAAATTTGGTCAACGAATGGGTCTGTCTAGCCAAAAGAAATGGACAAGTCTGGGTTAGGTTTTTGTCTGGCCGGGCCAAAATGGATAGCCCGTGATCAAATGGGTTTCTCCGGTGGAGATGCGCTTAGGGGATGTTTGGTTACCGGTCACATCTTGTTGAGCCAAAATTTGGCAGTGTGGCAAGTATTTGTTTTTTGCCACACTCTAAAGTTTCCACACTTTATTATCCCTATGGCCCGTGTGTCATATAGTAAACTTTTTGCCACACTTTTGATAGACAGAGGATAGATAGCCTAGTTACATAGATAGATGTGAGGGTCTCTACTTATAAGCTGCATAAGCATTCACTACTTAACTCTACTCATAGCTAGAAGGTTTCAAAGAACACTACTTAAAGTTAGGATATAAGTGCAAACAATCTACTACCTCCGTCTCGGTTTATAAGACTTACGCGTGTTTCTAGGTTAACAAATTAACCAACTTAGCATGAGAAACATAAGATAAAAACTATATTGTTAGAAACTTTAAATATTATATTTTCTAATGATATAATTTTTATATTATATAATTCATATTATATAGCTCATGCGGACGACCTAGGTATACGCGTAAGTCTTATAAACTGGGATAGAGGGAGTAGTTATAACTCATACCAGCAGAACACTATAGAAACTACTATAGTACATGTGATTAAAGGACCACATTACCTAGAATATAGTAAAAATATGTATAAACTAGTATACTTATTTTATTTTATCTATTGTCGATGTAATCCTCATGATGCATGTCGCCATGAACCTGATCATGCCGCTCCTCTTTCCTCTCTTGCTCGTCGTTGTTCTCGATGTGTGCAACTGTGTACCTGTGTTTCACTCACTATTTTACTCTGCTCTTCTTAGGACGCATTGGTGGGAGAAATGGCATTGTCATCCTCCGCCATCGCCATCCATCTCTGTCTCCGTAGAAACATCCGCAAGAACATCAGATGCGTTGGTGGGGTAGTAGCGCAAGGGGTGCGAATGCAAATAGGATACTGAACGCCGCTTGTGGGGAATGCTGGCAGTAGACCCAATACATTGCCACATCAGCAAAATACGGGTCCATTCCACTTTTGGACCGTGCGTGGATGTATAAAGCAAGATTAGGGACTGGACTAGAGCACTTTGTGAGTTCCAGGACAGTTTTGGACATAGCGAACAATTTTAAGGACGGTAGATGCATTTCACTTATTCTTGAAATTGTGATAGCAGTGTTTTAGCTAGTGGCAAGTTTTCTCGAGATGGTGTTATCATTTCAGTATTTGGTGGTAAATTATTATCGATATTCAGGTTCATCTGCCAACATCATTTCAGTATTTGGTGGTAAATTATTATCGATATCCAGGTTCATCTGCCAACGCACTTTCTTGTTTTATTTCATTCCTATGTGAAGTTCATGTAATAGTGTTGTAATGAAGTGCTGCTGAAACTGTGTGCCATGACCCAATCAAATATTGAATTTTGTTACTCAAATGCACAAGAATATGATTTTCTTTCAATGTAGCAATCCCTGCTTTCTAAATAACATTTTTGAAGAGAGGGGTTGGAGGGGATTGGGTGACTGGAGTATTTTCACCCAAAACACGTTGTGCCATACTCTGCAGTACTACTCTACTACTCGTTAATCCACACGTACACAAAAGAGCTCAGAGCATTCAGGTTCGCTGTGCTCCCAGACAAGAAGATATAGGGTTAAAAGAGCAGGAGGGCGATAACCGAGACTATCCAAAACAGCACATGAGAAGACTATTAACTGGATTTTAGGAAACTCTCATGAAGCAAAACTAAACTTAAGTGTTGCAAGTAAATTAACCCTTTCGTGCACTTACAGCTCATGACTTGCAACAGATGAGTTAAAAACAAACGAACAAAATTGATGCTTCGGCCCATGTGCCTTGCAGGAAATGGGAGCGAAACATAGCATATCTATGTCCTGTTTTTTTACAACAGGTCACGTGATCTGAGATCAGTTCTTGGCTGAAATTTCGGGCTTTAGCAGTTTCCTGACTTCCCCTGCAGTCAGTTTATCCTTACCAGCCAGAGCAGCAAGCTCAGCGATAGACTGTTTCTGCTTGACATTGTTCCTGACAAACGGTGTGTTAACGCTATCGCGAACAAACTGCCTGCCATCTGATTGGCCAGAATTAGGTCTCTGATGTTTTTGTTTCTTGGAACTTGGTTTGTCCGAGAGGAAACCATGTGATTTCTTCTTGCCACTATTATTCAAGAATGGCGTGCTGGTGGTTTCACTCGCAAGTTTTTTGCTGCTCGATTCTCCCTCAAACATTGCCTCAGCAGATTTTTGCCTCTTAGTATTTTTATGAAATAAATCTGCCTTGTTGGTGCTGGCATCCACAGTATTTTTGTCATTCTTCTCTTTCTGTTTACGCTTCTTTGTGGGACTTTGAGAAAGCAGTTCCTCGATACTCTGACCAATATGTTTATTGTTTAGCCCAAATTCAGCTTGAAATTCTCGCTGAGTTGTTTCTTTTGAAGTTTGCGCAGCTCTCCACTGCTTGGGTCGTCTTGAGTATCTACAACGAAATAGATAGCAAGTCTATGAACAATGCTAAAAAAACTTGGGACCACATAAAAATGCAGAGGAAATAGAAAAATGACTAACCTATCAACATCCAGCTTCTTTAATAAGTATATGGCATGTCTCGTCTTAGATAGTTCATTTTGCATAGCCAACAGCTCCGACACGATGGCCTCTTTATGGGAGAAATTACTGGCTGCAAAGCATTTCTCTACCAAGAATGAGCCAGAAGGATTCATAGCAATCTCCCCATAATGACCTAGCAATCTGTCACATCACACATAATATAAGCCAGACTGTTTTCACCATACAGTAGCATGCCAAACAAAGCAGTAAAATGACAAGTACAGTATTAAGATAATTCAATGTAGCAAAAATAGCAGGCGACATCAGCTCGACAACTACAAGAGAATTAGCACAGCAAGCTGATGTTATGCTGAGCAATACTGGAATAGCACGACATCAAAATGTGTCATACAACTACCAAGTAGAGAGTAAACAGATGGTGGAAGATGTTGCTATGTATTTGTATGATTATAGCATGACAACAAAATTTAGGAACGGTTCTTGGCAACACATTGAAAACCAATTTTTTAGAAATATTTTGGGTTTTTTAGTTATACATCATTACCTGACCCTAGCATATCAGAGCCAAACACCCTCTAGTGTGGCTTGCCAATGTTACCAATATTCAGTACTACAGCAACCTTCAAGTCTTGAACAATATTTTACCGCGATGTAGTAATGACCAAACGGGAGGCACCCACCCACCCTTCTCTCTCCAGTTTGTAGATTAATACATATCTAATAATGGCAGAGCAAGCTGCAAATCTTAAGGCTCAGCTGTGGAGTCATGTTACTATTTTTGAGAAATCAGAGGGTGGGGGCAACTTCTAGCTACTCGCTGAAACTATCAGGACATCAAACAGTTCCATGTTTTCTGATTTCGAAAAAATATTAAAATGTATACACGCATCGATGCTTTTTCAAAATGCCAGGTATCAGTATCTCTGCCGCGTAGTAAAGAAGATACTGTATCACCAATAGATCCCTCAAGCATGGCTTCATTATACAAAATTACAATGCAACCAAGATGAAGTTTTCTTCAGTGTCAATCTTTTCTTACAACAGCATTAAGCACATCCTTTGCAATATAAAACTTGAGAGTGAAAACATACGTGTTGAAACACGAGAGAAGCAATCTCGAAAGTATTGAGCTATTAAGGAAAGGCTTACTTTGCAAAGACTTTGAATTTTCTCTTTGCTGTTGCACTTGAACATAGAAATGCCTCAAGAACACGGCTGCCTCCAGAGTCCTTGGCAATCTGGAGAATCTGATCATCGTCCAAAGCCAGCAAGCTTGCAACATATTGCCGAATATATTGCTGTGCGCAAAATGGAAGTAAGGCCTTAGCAATTTTCTGATCATATTATTCAGGAAACAAGAGTAGCAACTTAAGTGAATATGTCAAGACTCAAGAGGGATACGAGCAGTTGACTAGTAATGTACTGACTGTTGCTACATTTGTTGCTCAAGATAATCAATTATATATTACTTAGTGTGACAGCGTAAGAGGAAAAGTAAACACAGATGCACAGTAAAGATCAAGCGGCACAATATGCTTTACATAGTTAACGAAATGAGCTTGTTGTGGATCACAAAACGGCTTGCAACATACTCCCTTCGTTCAGAAGTTTTGGCTAGTTTGCCAAAACATCTTATATTAGTGAATAGAGGAAGTAGAAGAGAGCGTTGATGAATGCTATCAGAATAAAACTAGTAAACTGGATATTTGTAAACCTGGAACAGTACAGTCACGCAAAAGAAATTTTAACAACACGACAACAAATTCAATAAACATGTGAGTAATACATACATGTGGGTATTGAAAAATTGATTGCAGCATCAGACAACCAAGAACACTCATCTTTACACCAAGCGGCCATTTCCAATGTGATTTCTCCCGTAGAAAATTCTCAAGAAAAAGTATATGTGCAACGACGCTACCAGGAGACTCGGAATCTGATGTTATTGCTGCAGAAAGAGCTTCAGAGCTCTGCAGTTCGGACAGATCACATATATTTAAGTAACCGATATTATCAAATAACGAAGCAGAGATGTCAAGTTGAAAGAAGACCTCAAGACGATTTGTTTCAAGCCGCTGGCATGCAGCTAAAATGGAAGCCACCACTCCTGTTTTACCTAGCTCAAGCAATTCCTTGATTTTAGGACCAAGCTCCTCCCAAATTTGCTTCATCTGTCAAGAAACAAAAGAATTCTATTGATACAGAGTTCCAACACATCAGGTGCTAACCGGAGAAAAATCGGGCTGACAGGATAGCAAGCAGAAATTTGACACGGATGGAATATATGTTGTATACTACCTTGTCACATATATGGAGAATGGAAGTAATAGGTTTGGATACATGAAGGTGCACACAAGTAAATACTGCCTCAAACATAACAATTACTCCCTCCTTTTCCTAATATAAGACGTTGTGGCAAACTAATTTAGTTTGCCACAATGTCTTATATTAGTGAACAGAGGAAGTAATAAGTATACAGTACTAATAACTGAGAAATGGTAGAACTGTCTAGTGTCTTACTGCGCAAGAGATTAAAAAAATGACATATGCACAAGAGATGGTCTTTTTCTAACAAATGCACAACTAAAAGATTATCCAAATACCACTTAATGAATGTTTAATGTTTAAAGTTTAAACTAACTCCTAAAAAGGATGCATGCTATTAGTTCAACGTCAAGACCTACAATAACTATTTTAGTGCAATAAAGAAAGCAATTATGCTAATAAAAGTCCTCTCTAGGTTATCAGAGTTCAGCAATGTTCCACTCTGTTAACTTAGTGGAATACAACTGCAATGGGCATTTATTTCAGTAAAATAGATTCATTAAGATTCTAGAGCTCGGTAATCGCTACTCGGTCAGTCACCTAACTTTGTAGTGATTATATAGTAATCAAACTTGAACTTGGTTATTCTATCTGAATAATGGTTTTATATATGTACGTTTATATGTAATCAGAATGGATAGTTAAAGTAGAGCAGCAGCAGCAGCCACCTCCTCTAGGTTATCAGAGTTCAGCAATGTTTCAGTCTGTTAACTTACTCAGTGGAATACAAACTGTGTAATGGGCATTTATTTCAGTAAAATAGATTCTCTAAGGTTCTTAGAGCTCAGTAATGGCTTACTCGGTCAGTCACCTAACTTTGTAGAGATTATACAGTAATCAAACTTGAACTTGGTTATTCTAACTGAATAATGGTTTTATATATGTACATTTATATGGAATCAGAATGGATGGTTAGAGTAGAGTAGCAGCAGCAGACACCTCCCGTAAACAGAGATGGAACAGCAAAGTGCCTGGCGTCAGAGAGAAAAGGACCAGCAGCTGCTGCTGCCAATAAGAGTAGATGGAGCAGAGTAAACATGGAGCAACAGCAGCCATTACCTCCACAGAAAGGAGATGTAGCAGGCTAGCAGCAGTACCTCCAGCGGCAATGCGCAACTGTTTTACCAGTTATCCGGGGTATCATCTGGTTATACCCGATTACACCGAGTGGTTATCAGGTTATACTGATTATACCAGTTAAGTACTCTTTTTTGCATACTACTTAGGGAGGGCACCTATTGCAAGTACTTGGACGGTTTTAGAACACTGGTAACAAGAATTCTGAATGTAATTTATGGTATACCTGATCTGCAGTTTTGGCTGATGAGATTAAAGCTTGTACGACATAATTACCACAGTGGTGAGACGAGATTGCAAATAATGCACCCTTAAGAGTGTCTATAAGCATATTGCTGCGCAGTTCCTCAGGAGCAACATCTATAATGACCTGCAAGCCATTTTCATCCAGTGAATATTCTTACACATACCAAATTGCGAAGAGAAGAGTAAGGACCAGGAGATCCCCACAGTGACTGATTCTTATGAGTATGAAAGATATGAAATGAATGCCAATGAAAAACAAGTAAACAAAAAACAACACCTCCAAGAGATGACTATAAGCAGTATCTTCAAGTAAAGCAACGATTTTGTTCTTTTGTTCATTGGTATCTTTCTTCTGAGAAGCGTCATCCTCATCATATCCAAGAAGAATCAATATAATGTGATTCAACTCGTGATCATCACCAGCTGATAATTTCAACACAGTCTGCAGAAGGACATGTCGAGATTGTTATTAAGCAAAGAAAAAACAGCTATAGGCATTGCAACAAATGGTGACAAGAGACACTAACCTGCAAAACAAGGCTACTGTTCTTCTCAGTTAGTAACGCGGAAATGCCATTTTTTGCATTTTGTAGCATTTGCCTGACAAAAGTTTTGAACATGTCTGAGAAACCATGTTCGCAGTTTGTCGGATTCTGGTCGCCTGATCTACTTGAACCACAGCTCAATCGTTCAGCCAGAACAGCAGATCTCTTTGTCGTGTGGAAATCTTTCAATGAATCTAACGGGACACCCTTACAAAGGCAGAGAAGCGTCCTTAGAACATGAGAACCATAGCAGCTGCACATCACATTAGTAGAGTCTGCAGCTATAACCTGCAGCAACAATTCAAATATGAGTTCCATTGCATACACTGCAACCAGGGCATAAAGCACCACTGAAAAGAGAATACCTTGCATATCTTATTCAATATCTCTTCTACAATGACCCTGGAGGTCTCGTCTTCAAGATGTGTTGCTAGTGACCTGATAGCTGCTTCAGCCACATGAGATCCAAATTTGTCTATGGCAATAATAGGAAAAGACTGAATACAGTTGCGGAGGAACATGCATAGCGGCTCCAACTCACAACCTTCAACAAGAATCTGCAAGGTGTGGCTTATTACACCATCAGTGACGAGTTCAAGCTCTTTCCCTTTAGTTTCCTCCAAAGCATTAGTGCATATAGTCGAACGGTCTTCCAAATCGATCTCCTTATTGTCAAAGAGATTCGATATCTCCAGAAAGTACTTTGCAGTTTCAGGTTCAACCTTTTTCCTAAATATTGTTGAGCACGAGAAAGAAACCTTTACACTTCACATCCTCATAAACATAACTAGGTCATCTCATCATAACATACAACAGGAATGTAAATTCAGAGAGAGTGTAGAGTCATACCTAATAATATTCGCTACTGCAGTTGAAGCATTGGCGGATTGTGATGCATTCTCATTCTTCGTACCCCTGGGATTCATCTTCATCGAACTATCGGAATGGTGGCCCTTCGTACGCCCTTTCCCATTGCTCCCATCCTCACCATTGTTCCTTTTCTTTCTGGGCTTCTGGCCCATATCCTTACTTCCTCTTTGTGCAGGAAAGCTACCCTCTACCCAATCGCCTTGTCCCATGCCTTGGTGCGCTTAGACAACAACTGCAAACCACGAGATTGAACAGGCATGGAGCAGAATCAGCAATCCGAAAATAGTCAAGCTACACACAAAAAAAAAAATCGCACTACCAGAGTAAGAGATAGAGGGACGGGGACTTCACCTTTGCCTGGGAAGAGGTCAGCCGGGGACAAGGTAGGCCGAGGAGGAGGTGAGCCGGCGGGGACGGGCTCGGGCGGCCGGTCGGAGGCGCAAATCGGGTGTCCCCTTCGATATGTGATGGCGGGGTTCGTGTGAGGATGGCGGGAGACGGAAAATCGGCGGCGGGGATGACGACCGGCGGTCGCCGGCAGGAGTTGAGGTGGCGACCCGCGTACGGGAGGGGCGGCGCGATGGGTGGAACCCTAGCTCGCTCGATACGGTAGGATTCTGCCCAGGTTCTAGCGGTGGTTTTCGTATCCTTTCCTCCGTCGTTCTTCGTACGTACGTGGGTCGTCCAGTCGGCATACAAATTACTACCTCCGTCCCAAGCCATAAGGCATATAATTTTTTTTAAAAATCAAACTATGTAAAATTTGACCAAGTTTTTAAAAAAAATATTAATATTTACAATATGAAATATATATCTTAGATACATGATGAAACATATTTTTACGTGGTATCTATATAATATCATAGTTTTTAATAATTTTTTCAAAAAATTTGGTCAAACTTTTCGTAGCTTGACTTTTCAAAAAAATTATATGTCTTAAGCCTTGGGACGGAGGGAGTAAATTGTTTCTGACACTGACTGGACCCTATGAACAATGGATACCCTGACAAGCGGGGAATGGTGCAAAGCATTAACAAAATAAATAGCCTGGTTGACATTGTTTGGCTGAGGATGCTCATGTAACGAGCTTAATTTTCCTCAGTGTTAAGTACAGTCCATGTACTTGCTGGGCTTTGGAATTTGTTGAATTTTATCCGTGTACTTTAAATTGGACTTGATTTAATTCTAATCCATGTTTAGTGTTAAAATTGCGCTGATTCGGACGCCACGTGGACTAGAATCTTGTAGGAACACCCTCTCACGTCTAGAACGTTTCTTCTACTGTCAGATATTTGCATGTATCCTCCTCCCCATCACATCCATTATGTAGAGCACCCGATGTTACAGATCCTTTTAGCCTAGAGAGTTCTATTTGAGGAAGGAAAAAGTAAGGACTCGACGGAGACGATGAGCATGCGACGAAGGTGGTGATCGCTGGAGGGTAAGATGGAGTGACATATTTACAATGAAAAGTAAACTAACGGTAACCGAGTAACACAGGAGGGGCTAATAACTGCAAATTTTCGGTCCATCTTTGCTCCTGCAAGTGGGACACGCCTCCACGTGGCATCCGAGACCGCACAATTTCGATGCCAAACATGAATTAGGACTAAATCAAGCTCAATTCACAAGTATACGAGCAAAATTCAACAAATTCCGAGTATGAGAACTAAATCGTGTTGGGAATATGCCCTACAGGCAATCATGTATGATGTTATTTCTAATGTATTCATAAAGTTATTGTCCATGTATGAACTACTGATATATATCATTAAATATGTGATTCAATTGTAGAACTATATATTCATGTTGTTTATACTGATTGTCATTGGTCGTTGAGGTTGTGCTGGACACACAACTTAGACTAATGTAAAAATCGGTTGATGACTCGGTTCCACTTGTCATGGACATAGAGATGCTATTCCGACTTACACGGATTCGGCTAAAGAGTTTAGCGAGTCGGACTGACCCATATTAAGATACAACGAATAAGTCGTCATTTGTATATCTCAAACAATGTAATCCTTAGACCTGAGGTTGTTGCACAATCCGAGTTAAGGATCACCGACTAAGGTTCTGTCAAACGATGTTCCGTCACTGGGCAGTTATAAAGGCGGAGTTCGGGTCGACTGAGAATCAAACTGCGTGATGTGAATAACCAAGGTAGGATTTTGCCCCTCCGTTTGGAGAGATATTCTCTGGGCCCTCTTGGAAGATATGATCCGGAAAGCATGGCATGCGTGACTCGGTTAAGTGTTAACCGAGGCGACCGACTAAGAGTTAGTCGGATGAATCACTTATCTCGGATCGAGAAAGAGAGTCGAACTATTTAAGGGATGATGATTATTCGCCTATAGTTCGACAAGGTATATCGTGAGACAAAAGGGACTCAGACGAAAGTCGCATTGGAAGGTATGTCGTCATGACTCTTCGGTACTTGGGAGTTGGCACGTTCTGCTAGGAGCCGCTACCAACTGATCGGTCACGAGTGAGACTCGGATCGTGTCCGGGTCACACACTTAAGAGCGGGAGCATATTTGGGTTGGACCCAAAAAGGAAACGGGCAGAGTCAGTGAGTTGGACTCATAGTGACTAATATAGGCCTTTTAGTGAATGGACCACAAGTGAGTGGAGCCCACTTTCACTCCCTATATAAGCTGGGGAGCAGGTGCTTAGAGCACACGGTTAGGTCACTCCATGTGTTGGAAACCCTAGCTCCAGTCTAGTCCTTTCATGTCGCCGTGACGGACCTAGCATCCATCGTCGCGGCGCCTCCTCGTCACGATATGGATCTGGCGGAGGTGATGTACGTTCAGCACTTGACGATCGTGGATCGAACGGATCATGAGGATCGCGATCGCATCAGCGACGTGCTTCATCGATTCCGCAACCGCGCGTCTAGTGGTAATTCTCGTGGCCTACTACCTCAGCTAGATCTTGGGATCACCGCGTAGGAAAAAGTTTTGTTTTTCTCTACGTGGCCCAACAGTGGTATCAGAGCGTTAGCTTCTGGTTTTAGGCTCGAGATCGTGCATATGTGATATGCGGTTAGCGTTAGATTGGATCTAATTGCAGTTTTGGTGGTCGATCTATGAGATAGATCGGTTTTGTACAAAGTTGATTGGATCAACTATACTCGGGGGAATGGATGATCTGGTTTCCGTGATCTAACTGCTAAGGTCGTGGAACGACATACCCCTACCGATCGGCTTCCGCCATCGGGGTAGACTGTGATATGTAAACCTGGATGCGGTGATCGAAGATCAAAGAGTTTGGTCGAATCGGAGTCCGGATCGGATTTGGGTAAAATTGTTTTATGATGACGAAATCCATGTCCGGAATCCATGTCCGGATCGGCCGGGGACCACCGGCTTCGCCCTGTCGTAGCGCCTTAGATGTCGTTGCGAGTTTCACAACGCCGGTAGATATCGTGTCTATGCATAACTTGTTTTTGCAGGATGATGTTGTGAATGGTATGGCTTATGTGCATGTGATGTGTGTAATCCATGCGCGATCTGCATATCACGGTTTTTGTCAGCCGACTGGAGCCTAGGTGCTGTCATCTTATTGTATAACGACCTGCGTGTCGGATTCTCTATGTAATTTACATTACTAGCTAGTGTAGCTGTTTGGAGAACCCGGATGGCATGCAAGTCGGTGTACAAGTTGGCTACATGGAGTAAGACGACACGTGACAAGAGTTGACACGAGTCGGATTACAGGTTTTGTGGAGATGGAGATCGCCATGAAGAGAGCCATACCATTTCACATTATAATTGCTTTATTTTGTGTTATTGTTATGTCTCTGTTTTACCTCTATTAGATAGTTGGTAGAAAGTAATCCCTCAAAGAAGGTCTAGTCGGTTTTCCCGCCAGTGCTGCACCATCACAAGTCGGACATTTTTGGTAGTGGGCTCATAAAATTGAGGTGCTATCAATTCTTTCCGACTAGGTGGGTTCGATTCGGACTCTTACAGCGGAAGCACTTGGTAATCTAGACGGGTCTATCACAACAGTTGTGGGACTCGAGGAAAAGTCAGATGGGAGTCGGGGCATGTGATGCCACCCATCCAACATGAGTCGTATGAGATATGATTGGCAAGGAGTTGTCTACCTAGATCACTTGACGTCTAGTGGTGATGCTAAAGCTCACTAGTCGACTTGCTTATTTAGGGTCCTGAATCACTAAGTAACCATCGGAGGGGTGTTGGTTCTAGTAGGAGCATAAGTATTAAAGTGTTTAATATGCTTTCTCTTTTATGGATACATGTCTTAAGTGTTTTGTCTATTTTTCTATTGTAGATCAATTGCACCTAGCAGTCTTCCTCAGATTTCCAGTTTTGCTTTGAGAACCATCGTAGAGAAAGATAAGCTAAATGGAACTAACTTCACCAACTGGTATCATAATCTGAGAATTGTTCTCAAGCAAGAAAAGAGGGACCATGTCCTAGACAACCCACTTCTAGATGAGCCGAATGAGAATGTGACTGTCGCAGCCACCAATGCCTACCGTCGGATTTGTGATGAATCCACGGAGATTAGCTGTCTTATGCTTGCTCACATGGAACCAGACTTGCAGCAGCAGTTCGAGAATGTTGAGGCCTACGATATGATCGAAAGCCTCAAAAGTATGTTCCAGGCTCAGGCAAAGACTGAGAGGTATCAAGTCTCTCAGGCCTTGTTGAGCTGCAAGCTTAAGGATGGTGATCCACTGAGTCCGCATGTGATCAAGATGGTTGGTTACGTGTAGTCTCTGGAAAGGATGGGCTACCCTATTAGCGAAGAGTTCGCTACGGACATAATTCTGAACTCTCTTCCTACTGCGTATGGTCAGTTCATATCGAACTACCACATGCATGGTATGGATAAGAAGCTCACTGAATTACATGGGATGCTCAAGCAGGCTGAGGCGGATCTCAAGAAAGGTGCCAGTCAAGTGTTGATGGTACAGAATAAGGCTAAGTTCAAGAAGAGTTCTTGGACTAAGAAGAAGAAGGCTAAGTCGGGAGGTAAGGCTGAGGACCCGGTCCAAAGCGCTTCCTCAGGGACTAAGCCATCTCCTGCAACCGGATCCACTTGCTTCTACTGCAAGGCGGATGGCCACTAGAAGAGTAATTGCAGCAAGTATCTGGCTAACAAAGCCAAGAGTGGAGGTGTGACTTCCAGCTCAGGTACGCTTGTTTGCAATGTTATAGACATTTATCTTGCTGATGCACCTGGTAGTTCTTGAGTATATGATACCAGATCAGTTATTCACATCTGCAACTCATTGCAGGGACTGGTAAGAACTAGGAGCGTGGCGAGAGGCGAGGTTGACATTCGAGTCGGCAACAAAGCGAGAGTCGCTGGGTTGGAAGTCGGCACAATGCAACTTTATTTACCTTCTGGATTCTTAATGGAGCTGAATAATTGTTATTATGTTCCAGTGCTTAGTCGAAACATTATTTCTGCCTCATGTTTGATGAGACAAGGCTATGAGTCGAATATTAAGGATAATGGTTGTTCTTTATATTTGAATAATATGTTTCACGGCTTTGCACCCGTCTAGGACGGGTTATTTATTTTGAATCTTGAAGGTGAATCTGTCTATAACATAAATGTGAAAAGGTTGAAACCAAATGATCTGAATATGACTTACTTTTGGCATTGTCGGCTTGGTCACATAAGTTGGAAACACATGAAGAAGCTCCATGATGATGGACTCCTAACTTCGTTCGACTTGGAGTCATTCGAGACATGTGAATCCTGCCTACTCGGCAAAATGACCAAGACACCTTTTGCAGAGAGTTGTGAAAGGGCGTCCGACTTATTGGGACTAGTACATAGTGATGTATGTGGCCCAATGAGCACGACAGCCAGAGGTGGTTATGAGTACTTCATTACCTTCACTGATGACTTGAGTAGGTATGGATATATCTACTTGATGAAACATAAGTCGGGTGCCTTGGAAAAGTTCAAGGAATTCCAGAATGAGGTACAGAATCAACTCGGCAAGAAAATAAAGTTTCTTCGGTCGGACCGAGGAGGCGAGTATATGTGCCATGAGTTTGATGACCATCTGAAGAGTTGTGGAATAGTTCCCCAGCTCACTCCTCCAGGAACGCCGCAGAGGAACGGTGTATCAGAAAGGAGAAATCGGACCTTATTAGACATGGTACGATCAATGAGTCGGACAGATCTGCCTTTATCATTTTAGGGTTATTGTCTAGAAACTGCAGTGTCCACACTAAATAGAGTACCATCAAAGTCGATAGAGAAGACACCGCATGAGATGTGGACTGGCAAGAAGCCGAGTTTGTCTTTTCTTAAGATTTGGGGTTGTGAAGCTTTTGTCGTTTACTTTCAATGGACAAGCTTACAGCTAAATCATATAAGTGTGTTTTCGTAGGATATCCAAGGGAAACCTTGGGTTACTGCTTCTACAACCGAGAAGAGGGCAAAGTGTTTGTCGCTCGGAACGGTGTCTTCCTTGAGAAAGAGTTTCTCAGTCGAGGAGTCAGTGGGAGCATGGTGCAAATCGAAGAAATTCGAGAGGTACCGACCAGTAGCGAGTCGGCAAAAGCCTTGGAGGTTGACCCGGTCGTGGTACCTGAGCCGGAAACAGCACCGACACTGGGAAGATCGGCCAGATTGCGAAGTGTTCATGATGTGTTACTGTTAGACAGTGATGAGCCGGCAACTTATTCGGAAGCGATGGTGGGTTCTGATTCTGAGTCATGGCTTGGATCCATGAGATCCGAGTTAAAGTCCATGGATGAAAATCAAGTTTGGAACTTGGTTGATCTACCAGACGGTGCAAGACCCATCGAGTGCAAATGGGTCTTCAAGAAGAAAATTGATATGGATGGAAATGTTTCTATCTATAAAGCACGGCTTGTCGCGAAGGGGTTCCGACAAGTTCAAGGAGTTGACTACGATGAGACTTTCTCTCCCGTGATGATGCTTAAATCAGTTCGGATCATGTTAGCTATAGCAGCCTATTTCGACTATGAGATATGGCAGATGGATGTCAAGACGGCTTTCCTTAATGGAAATTTAACCAAGGATGTGTATATGATACAACCCGAGGGTTTTGTCGATCCGGCTAATGCTGACAAGGTATGCAAACTTCGGAAATCCATTTATGAGTTGAAGCAAGCATCTTAGAGTTGGAACATTCGCTTTGATGAGGTAGTCAAATCGTTTGGCTTTATCAAGAGTGATCATGATTCTTGTTTATACAAGAAGTTTAGTGGGAGCAAAGTAAACTTTCTGATCTTATATGTGGATGACATATTACTGATTGAAAATGATGTCCAGATGTTGCAAGAGACCAAGGAATAATTGGAAAAGAGTTTTTCGGATAAAGACTTGGGTGAGGCGACTTACATACTAGGAATCTGGATCTATAGAGATAGATCAAGGCGGCTCATTGGATTGAGTCAGAGTACATACTTGGACAAAGTGTTGAAGAAGTTCAACATGGAATTGTCTAAGAAGGGGTTCTTACCGATGTCCCATGGTGTAAAACTTAGCAAGACTCAGTGTCCTTCGACAACTGATGAGCGAAGTCTGATGAGTACGATTCTGTATGCTTCTGCAGTCGGATCCATCATGTACACTATGATTTGTACTAGGCCGGATGTTTCCTATGCTCTAAGTGTTGTGAGTAGGTACCAGTCGACTCGAGAAATCCATCGGCGTGGCTAAAAATATCCTCAAGTACTTGAGAAGGACTAAGGATATGTTCCTAGTTTATGGAGGTGAGGATGAACTCAGTGTAAGGGGTTACACGGATGCGAGTTATCTCACTGACTTGGATGATTCTCGTTCGCAATCCAGATATGTGTTTGTGATAAACGGAGGGGCTGTGAGCTGGAAGAGTTCCAAGAAAGAGACGGTGTCTGCGTCTACGATAGAGGCTGAGTATATTGCTGCCTCAGAGGCGGCAAAGGAAGCCGTTTGGATGAGGAATTTCCTCATGGATCTTGGTGTGGTTCAGGGCTCGTCCAATCCGTTAGACGTGTATTGTGACAACAATGGTGCTATTGCACAAGCCAAGGAACCTAGACAACACCAGAAGAACAAACATATACTCATGCGGTACGACCTTATTCGCCAGTTCGTGGATCAAGGTGATATCAAGTTATGCAAGGTACACATAGATGCAAACATTGCGGATCCGTTGACAAAGCCACTTCCACAGCCGAAGCATGAGGCACACCTAAGAGCTATGGGCATTAGATGCCTAGACATGTGATGTCGGATGATTGACTCTAGTGCAAGTGGGAGACTGCTGGGAATATGCCCTAGAGGCAATCATGTATGATGTTATTTCCAATGTATTCATAAAGTTATTGTCCATGTATGAACTACCGATATATATCATTGAATATGTGATTTGATTGTGGAGCTATATATTCATGTTGTTTATACTGATTGTCCTTGGTCGTTGAGGTTGTGCTGGACACACAACTTAGACTAATGTGAAAGTCGGCTGATGACTCGGTTCCACTTGTCATGGGCATAGAGATGCTATTCCGACTTACACGGATTCGGCTAAAGAGTTTAGCGAGTCGGACTGACCCATATTGAGATACAACGAATAAGTCGTCATTTGTATATCTCAATCAATGTAATCCTTAGACCTGAGGTTGTTGCACAATCCAAGTTAAGGATCACCGACTTAGGTTCTGTCAAACAATGTTCCGCCACTGGGCAGTTATAAAGGCGGAGTTCGGGTCGACTGAGAATCAAGTTGCGTGATGTGAATAACCAAGATAGGATTTTTCCCCTCTGTTTGAAGATATATTCTTTGGGCTCTCTCGGAAGATATGATTCGGAAAGCATGACCATGCGTGACTCGGTTAAGTGTTAACCGAGGAGACCGACTAAGAGTTAGTCGGATGAACACTTATCTCGGATCGAGAAAGAGAGTCGAACTATTTAAGGGATGACGATTATTCGCCTATAGTTCGACAAGGTATATCGTGAGGCAAAAGGGACTCAGACGAAAGTCGCATTGGAAGGTATGTCGTCATGACTCTTCGGTACTTGGGAGTTGGCACGTTCTGCTAGGAGCCGCTACCAACTGATCGGTCACGAGTGAGACTCGGACGTGTCCGGGTCACCATGAGCCTGTCGGGTGACACACTTAAGAGCGGGAGCATATTTGGGTTGGACCCAAAAAGGAAACGGGCAGAGTCAGTGAGTTGGACTCACAGTGACTAATATAGACCTTTTAGTAAATGGACCACAAGTAAGTGGAGCTCACTTTCACTCCCTATATAAGCTGGGGAGCAAGTGCTTAGAGCACACGGTTAGGTCACTCCATGTGTTGGAAACCCTAGCTCCAGTCCAGTCATGTCCTGTCGCCGCCGTACCGAACCTAGCAGTCCATCGTCGGCGCTCCTTCTCGTACTGTGGATACTGGCGGAGGTGCTGTACGTTCAGCACTTTGACGATCGTAGATCGGAACGGATCGTGAGGACTGCACTGCATCAAGCGACGTGCTTCATCGATTCCGCAACCGCGCGTCCAGTGGTAATTCTCGTGGCCTACTACCTCAGCTAGATCTTGGGATCACCGCGTAGGAAAAAGTTTTATTTTTCTCTGCGTGGCCCAACAAATCGAGCTAACCCGACAAGTACAGGGACTGACAGTGTATTTAACTCTTTTCCTCACTTTCATGAGCTAATCTCTAGCTGTCACTTTGCAGGAATCGTTGTATGCTCATATTAGGGCGTGTACAATGGATATGAGTCTAAGGAAAAAGCTGAAGCTAGACTCGAGTCTAACTAAATCAAAATGCTCCACAGTTTAGATACATAGAACCGCTAAAGCAGAGTGTGCATGGCTTTTTCTGACTCCATCTCACCTGCTCCCGCAAGACTCAGCGATGAAAACAATAGTACTTTAATTGGCTAGTGGTGAGTCTAACACAAGACTGGAAGGGATCATCCTGACTTCACTGGCACATTCGATAGTTGGGGTAAAATAACTATTCTTGTTTTTTACTGTTTCGTGGGGATTTGTGATGATTAAAATGAACATGCTACTCATTTCCAATCATGAAATAGGCACACATGCATATCATCATGAAGTGATTGCAAAAAGTATTCCACTTCTTGTTTCTGATGTTATTTCAGAAGCTCAGCTTTTGATTTCAGCCTCTGAAGTTGTGAACTTAAAAATTTGTCACATATTTATTTTTCTTCCATGTCAAGATTTACTGAAACTTATCCAAACAAGTGCATGTCGTGGTACCAATATAGATATATATATATAATGTTATTTCGCAAGCTCGGCTTTTAATTTCAACCTCTGAAGTTGAGAACTTAAAAAATTGTCACATATTTATTTTTCTTTCATGCCAAGATTCACTAAAACTTATCCAAACAAGTACAGGTTGTGGCACCAATATAGATATAGATACATAATGTTATTTCGGAAGCTCGGCTTTTGATTTCAGCTTCTGAAGTTGAGAACTTAAAAATTGTCACATATTTATTTTTCTTTCATATCAAGATTCACTGAAACTTATCCAAACAAGTGCAGGTTGTGGCACCAATAAAGATATAAATACATATGCATATACATATATTAAGGCAGAAGAAATTATCGCTTCTTCTAGCACCCACGTTATCACATATAGTGATTGCAGAAAGCATTCCACCACTACAAAAATATCCTCCCATACCTAGCAAATTTTTGGGGTGGCATAAGCGAAAATAACCGGTAATAGTTGGATGCGTGACGGGTGGGCTGTCGCGACACCAGTTTGTCACGACGACTATTTTTTCGCCATTGTCGTGTGATTCATGGCGCCTGTATGCGCCGCAATCCACATTTGTCGAGTCCCACGACCGATTTTCCTTTTATCTCCACTCTTTTCGCTTGTCTTGCTTAGATTTCAAATGGCCCGTCTAAAATTAGACCATCGTGGCCCTCCTTCGGCAAATCTTTCCTGTTCCCCTTTCCAAAATCCTCATTCCCCGCTGCACACTAAACCCTTGACTCTGGAGACCACCCACTGACTACACTGTCGAGGCCGGTCAACGATGGCCTGAAGTGACTCCCTCCCGCCACCCCCACCGCCGGCCTCTGCCCCTCCGTCGTGCATCACCAACGTTGCCTAGGTCATTGTGGTAAGTCTTCCGTGCGTACTCTACTTTGTTTCCACCATCCCCCTTGTGTTTGATACCTCCATATGTGCATCGGACATGACTCTGTTCCCATTGTTTCACCATCCAATAGATGGCACGACGAGGAAAGAGAAAGGCTTCTTCACAGCAGGAAGAAGTCCTGGCTGTAATATCAGAATATGAGAAGCGAAGATTGGAAACCATAGAAGCAAACAATGCAAGAATCAGGGAAATGAATTTTGCACACGGGTTCCTTATACGGCCATCCTCTCACGAAGATCCAGTTGTTCCTGGACAGAACAATGTTATAGATGAGGTGTGTATACTTGTCTGGTTATAGTTTTACCATTACTGTTTTATCCATAAATTCTACTTTAGCTGCTTATGATTACTCTTAAATTTCACTTACAATCTGCCGCACCAGATGAGCCTGAGGATGAACGTGGAAGATCCTTTGTTTCAAGAAGGCCAGATAGTTACAGAAGAGTATGAAGAGGCAGGGAAAGAAGAACAAGAGGATAGGACCGATAATGACAACAACGAAGATGAAAGTGACACTAATAATGAGGAAGAGGCATCGGCAAATGCAGACGAAGAGGAAAACGAAGGTACATTGTGTAATCTGGATTTTAGTCCATAGTAGTGCTAACTGAATTTTAGTCATAGTGATATAGCTGAATTTTGGGCATCATGCTAACTGAATTTTAGTCGTAGTGCTAACTGAATTTTAGTAATAGTGCTACCTAAATTTTAATCATAGTGCTAGCTAAATTTTAGTGCACATAACATAGATTCCTACCCCGAGTTACATGTATGCATCCTTGATACATGCAGTGCGAGTGATTAATGGGAGGAATATGAGGGGTCCTACTAAGATGAGGTCAATAATAAGGAGTAATGGAAGATTCAAATTTTTTGTCAAATTCAACAAACTAGGCCAACCTTGTGGACTTGCTACGACCAACTTTGCTAACTATATTGCCTACCTGTTAAAAAAGGTATCATCCTTTAGATTTACATACTAGAGGAAAGTTGATCAGAAGCAGAAATTGTGGGACGTACTGAACGCAATCATAGTTTTTTCCTGTTAACACTTCTTGCTATTTTACATTAGTCTTATTATCCCTACACATGCTTCTCAAAATATAGAAATATTTCAATATTGATTGATTGTGTAAAGATTGGGCAATGAGGTCAGCTGGAAAGAAATGGTGTGATTTCAGAAGCACGCTGAAGAAGATGTATTACCGACTTGCCTTGACTGTTGAGGAGAACGTTGCAAATGGGTGTGGAGATAGAATATCACACATTGATTGGGCAGCGCTGTGTGAATATTGGAGCTTGGATTCTACCAAGGATAAAGCTCGAAAGAATAAAGAAAATCATGTCAATCAAACAAATGCCTGTCATACTTGTGGATCAAGGAGTTTTGCTAGGGCGAGGTTCATAGGGGTGAGTAGCATCTAAGTTGTCTACTTATACTTGGTATCCATTTTCTGGATGTTTACATAGGTTTTTTACTTCATATCCTATATCTAAATGTGTGCATCTTTGGTTAGGAGAAAGCTCATAACCAATCATAGGAGTTGAACTGTACAGGGCCACACACATGACCAAAGACAATATACCTATTGATGAAGTGGCTGAGAAAAATATTATAAGTTATTATTCACTGTTTTTTAACATATAGTGTATATACGTGATGGTTAATGTTAGTGCTAATGCTAGTACAAACAATATGCTAGGCTAATATGCAAAGAGAACTTCTACTTGATCTAGGCCTTTAGTACAGAGATATTGAAGAAGGTGACATTTATGCCTGTGCCTTTCCAAAAAGATGCAAGAGGTGGTGGATTGGGGTTGTTACCGCATTCCTGCAAGGCGGTTGAGATTGTAAGAACATTTGCGAGGTGTACAGAAATAACAGAGGAGAACTGTGAGCTTAGGTCTACGAATGCTATCCTTATTGCTAGGTTGGATGCCCAGGAGGAAAGAATAAATGCAATGTAGAAGAAGTTGGATAGTCAAGAAATTTATACTAACCAATCTTGCATAGCAGGGCAGAGCCCTGGCCGACGAGAAGCTAGTGTGCAATCACCTCTTCGAAAAATGTCTCAAGTTGTGCAGCCTATCCCGGATATGGCACTTTCGGATGCCATAGATTTTAGAATTCCTGAAGTGGCACCTCGTTGTGTCTACCTCCTCGTGGTGTTGTAATTACTCTCCCATCAACTGTTAGAGGTGTTGAAGTTGTTCCTCGTACTAGAAGAATTCAAACTCCTATTACTCCTTTACTGTCGACTCATGTTGATGATGTGATAACTGGAGAAGTTGATGATACTGAAGTGCTAAGTCTAGATGGTGGTGCTGGTGCTGCTGCTGGTTGATGTCTACGCACTTCTATTCTTGTAGACAGTTGTTGGGCCTCCAAGTGTAGAGATTTATAGAACAACAACAAGTTTTCCCTTAAGTGGATCACCCAAGGTTTATCGAACTCAGGGAGGAAGTGGTCAAAGGTATCCCCTCTTAAGCAATCCTGCAATCAAGATACAAGAAGTCTCTTATGTCCCCAACACACCCAATACACTTGTCAGGTGTATAGGTGCACTAGTTTGGCGAAGAGATAGTGAAATACAAGTGGTATGGATAATTATAAGTGGTAACGGTGCCAGAAAATAGCTCGCTGGCGTGTGGTTGACATGGGAAAAGACTAAAGGCAAACTGAAATAAAGAAGGAAGCAAGCAAACATGTAACAAATCTAGTTGCAAACGGTGTTTCAATGCTTAGAAACAAGTCTTAGGGATCATACTTTCACTAGTGAACACTCTCATATAAATATCTTCTCTTTATGATACTACTCTTAACTACTCTCCGGTTGGACACTCTAATCGATGGTAGGGCTATAACAACACACCTCAAAGTAAGTCTTTCCCATCTAGAAAACCCCACACTGTCACCTTGAGCACTAGATAGTTCCAACAAACACCACAATTTCATAAAGACATCCAACTCAAAATATAACTCATAACAAGTATTTGAGATCTCTAGCCTAAGTGCCACCATGGTGTGCACACTGTCAGTTTCACACACATGGGGAGAGCAGAGATCTATTAAAGCACTTGAGTATCAAGGTAGATCTATAGATTACAAGCTCATGATCTCAATAAGATCATGCATAGAGAGAGATAAACACATAGCTACCGGTAGAACCCTTAGCCTCGAGAGAGAACTACTCCCTCCTCATCATGGGAATCAGCAATGGTGATGGAGATGGCGGTGGAGATCGATGGAGATGGCTCGGCACACTTCCTGTCCTTAAGGGTGCGAACAGAGACTTTCTATCCCGAATCTCCCTTCTTGGCGGGCAAGGCCTGGAACTTTTTCGTGGATTTCTGATTGATGATTTAGGGTTTCTGCATCGGGGGGCTCTTATAGGCGAAAGAGGCAAGGTCGGTGGCCGTCCAGGGGGCCCACACCATGCCCTGGCGTGGCCTAGGGTTGCCCGCGCCAAGGGTGTGTGTGGCCACCCTGTGGCCCCTCTCCGACTCTCCTTCTGGCTCCGTGAGTCTTCCGGGAAAATAGTAACTTTGGCTTTTGTCCCGTCCAATTCCGAGAATATTCATTTTCTGACTTCCTGGAACCAAAAACAGCAGAAAACAGGCAACTGGCACTGTGGCATCTTGTTAATAGGTTAGTCCAAGAAATCATATAAAAAGTACTCCAAAGTTGGAACAAAACATAAGAAAGTAGATAAAACCAAACATGTAACATCAAAAATTATAGATACATTTGCAATGTATCACTAGTACACCTCCAGATGGTGGTGGTGCTGCTGGCACACCTCCAGATGCTGCAGATGCTATTATAACCACCCCTCTAGATGTTGCTGAGGCTAACCCCTACACTGTTGTTGTTGCTTCGAAGGGAGCTGCAGATTCATCTGTTGGTGGAAATAGTTCTAAGAAGAAGAAATCAGGAGGTGGTCATTCTAGGCATCCAGTTTTTCATGCCCTTGTCGCAGGTGATCATTGCATAATTCAGTACTTACTTCTTCCTATTACCGTGTTATGCATTGCAATTATTGACCTCTACATTTTATAGTCCGAGGACCACCATGAAGAGGATGTTCTCAAGTCTTTGAGTTCGACTAACTACCACAACTCGGGTATATGTCTTCTATACGTATGTTAGCTGTTAGGAATGCATATGTTGTTGATGTTACATTAACTTCCTATAGATTGAATCAAGAGTGGGTCTACGATCCATGACAAGTGATATGACAGTTGCATTTGGAAAGTTAACTTGCACAGACAAACATGCACTATGGGATGATGGACAACTCTTATGAGATTACTGCACGATCCTGATTAATATTGTAGTGTAAAAGCACCTGCCACTTCCTAGGCCACTCGGAAAGGTTAAGAAGTTGGGACAAACTCTTAATGTCAACATTGCATGGCCATATGCAAATGTATGTGAATATTGACTCCCAGCTGCCATATTTATCAAATAAGCATATCCTGACAAATGTGTATCTACTGACTTCGTAGATCACGAAGGCAGCAGGAGCTCCTAGGTCTAATAGTAGACCTATTTCTATTCTTGGATCGAACAAAAGTATGCCTGGTCTTTTAGCTAGTATATATGCTACTATACATATTTCCATGTTTGCAACAAAGTGATTTATAGTTGTTCTTATTCCTTATTCATCAGGAGTTTGCCGCAGACTTAACTGAAGACCAAGAAATCAACACATCATCGTAGCACTTGTTACCCTGGACGAGATGGATTCCTTGCTGGTCAAAGATTGAGTTAAAAGTGATTACATTTAAACTTCTCTTCAAAACTTGTGTGATGGATGTGTCAAAACTGATTATGATGCCTTTTGTAGTGCTACGATGTATCTGTTGGATACTTTATGCTATATATATGAATTTTTTTTGTGATATTTGGAAGTGTCATGTGTGATTTGGTGTAAATTAGGGGAACCCTAAATATAGAAACCGTTGGCTAAATTGTTGCGCCTAGAAGCATAATTGGGGGCACTAAAAATTGTGCCATGCACGAGTTACGTAGGGCGGCACCATATTGTGCCATCGTCTCATAGCTGCCACAGATGTATGCATTGCCTCCCTACATGGGTCGCGGCGTAAATGCCTTGCTGCCGCGGAAGCGCTAGGCCGGCGGATCACGTTGTACCGAGCCAAAAAATTCGGCGCCATTTCAGAATCCCGACACAGTTATCCCTGGCGGCTTTTTTTGCCACGCCAGCACGAGCACGACAACTAAGGTTGTGCCTCAGCGTCTTTAAACACCAGGGCCCGAGCTTCGTGTTATAGTGCACTTCTCGTTTCTGATGGAGAAGTGCACCAACCGACGGTCGGTCCCTAGCCCCTGTCCCTGTTGAGAGTTGTCTCCATCTCTTTCCCGCCACCCCTGGCCTTCTCCCTCTCTAGCGGCGAGGCTGGCTGGCGAGTAGATGGCCCAAGTGATCTGGCACACCTTGTACATAGTAGAATAGGTCTTCCGAGATGGCGTCTGGTCTCCATGCCCATCTGGAGGAAGCCCCCGGTCTGCTTCAGCCAGATTCGATGGCTGGTGGTGGTAGTCGTCCTCTCCATGGTGCTCCGGTGTTGGCGCCAAAAGTGGAGGTCGTCGATGCCATCAAGATCTCCTTCAATAAGGCTGGTTCCCCTTCAGATCCACATTTGGAGGCTTTTGGCTGTGCAGGAATATCTCAGCTAGCGGTTAGTTCTCTCTTCTTCAACCATCAAGGCGATGGAGGCTGGGAGAGGCGAGGCGTTGTCCATGGTCGATCTGCACGACGGGGTTCTGTAGTTGTGCTTCTTCAGAGTTCTTCAAACAGAGGAAATGCATAGGCGTATCCCGTCTTTGGAGGGGTTCGCGTATGAAAACAATAAATTTTTACCCTACGCCCCTGAAGAGAATATTATTTTGCAAGATACAAGAAGTCTCTTGTGTCCCCAACACACCCAATACACTTGTCAGGTGTATAGGTGCACTAGTTCGGCGAAGAGATAGTGAAATACAAGTGGTATGGATAATTATAAGTGGTAACGGTGCCAGAGAATAGCTTGCTGGCGTGTGGTTGACGTGGGAAAAGACTAAAGGCAAACTAAAATAAAGAAGAAAGCAAGCAAATATGTAACAGATCTAGTTGCAAATGGTGTTTCAATGCTTAGAAACAAGTCTTAGGGATCATACTTTCACTAGTGAACACTCTCATATAAATATCTTCTCTTTATGATACTACTCTTAACTACTCTCCGGTTGGACACTCTAATCGATGGTAGGGCTATAACGGCACACCTCAAAGTAAGTATTTCCCATCTAGAAAACCCCACACTGTCACCTTGAGCACTAGATAGTTCCAACAAACACCACAATTTCATAAAGACATCCAACTCCAAATATAACTCATAAGATCTCTAGCCTAAGTGCCACCATGGTGTGCACACTGTCAGTTTCACACACATGGGGAGAGCAGAGATCTATTAAAGCACTTGAGTAGCAAGGTAGATCTATAGATTACAAGCTCATGATCTCAATAAGATCATGCATAGAGAGAGATGAACACATCGCTACCGGTAGAACCCTTAGCCTCGAGAGAGAACTCCTCCCTCCTCATCATGGGAGTCAGCAATGGTGATGGAGATGGCGGTGGAGATCGATGGAGATGGCTCCGGGGGCACTTCCCTGTCCCGGCAGGGTGCCGGAACAGAGACTTTCTGTCCCCCGAATCTCCCCTTCGGTGGCGGCGGCGCTGCGGAACTTTTCGTGGATTTCTGATTGATGATTTAGGGTTTCTGCATCGGGGGGCTCTTATAGGCGAAGGTGGCAAGGTCGGTGGCTGGCCAAGGGGCCCACACCATGCCCTGGCGCGGCCTAGGGTTGCCCGCGCCAAGGGGGTGTGTGGCCACCCTGTGGCCCCTCTCCGACTCTCCTTCTGGATCCGTGAGTCTTCCGGGAAAATAGTAACTTTGGCTTTTGTCACGTCCAATTCCGAGAATATTCATTTTCTGACTTCCTGGAACCAAAAACAGCAGAAAACAGGCAACTGGCACTGCGGCATCTTGTTAATAGGTTAGTCCAAGAAATCATATGAAAAGTACTCCATAGTTGGAACAAAACATAAGAAAGTAGATAAAACCAAGCATGGAACATCAAAAATTATAGATACATTTGCAATGTATCAACATCCCCAAGCTTAACTCCTGCTCGTCCTCGAGTAGGTAAGTGATAAAAAGAAAGAATAATTTTTGAGGTGACATGCACTATCAAAGACTTGATCAAAGTATTTGTAAAACATTGATAGCTGGGATCATAGTACTTCAATCATAACATGAAAGACAAAGTTTTAGCAATAAGACAAAGAAACTATGTTGCAACATGAAAAGGCACAAACAAAAGATTCATGAATAACAATGTTTTGCAAGACGTTTGTTTGTTTCACATAAAGAAAACATAGCATAGTAGCATTCAGCTTGTCCCTCATAGAGTAGCAAATATAAATGCATAGGACACCTTCAAAGTTCATAAGGGGGACTAGATACAAATAGTTTAAAACAAGCAATATCAAGATATGCATCAATCAACTAGTCTTGGGACAATGCACATAGAACTAAGAATGGCCACTATGCTCTCAAAGTAGGTGCATAAAGATAGAAGGTGGAGACTCAATATAATGGTGGAAGAAAGGCCTTCATAGAAGGAAGTAGGGATTCAAGTCTCATAAAGAGCTTCCAAAAATTATGGTACTTGTAGCTTTTAGATCTCATTCCCCCTATCATAAGCATCTTTAAGGTGATTAAGGTTAAAGTGAACAAACTATGGTGTACATGCTTGACGAAGTATAAGTCAGAAATCTCATGTCCCTTGTATACGAGGGCCGCTCCTCATGCTACTCAAGTGTAGTCACCGGTAAGTTCTTGTCATTGTAAGTACATGTGTATCATAGAGAACCGCCAACGGGGTACCCCTTGCCCGATGATACGGAAGAATCCCCATATCAAAATGACAAGGCAAGCAGACAACGAGCATCTCAGCAATCTTCTTATTTACCATGGGAATATGGTGCTTTTTTTCTCTCTTTCCTCTTTTCATATATCTCTTTTTTTCTCTTTTTTCTCAATATAGGACTCTTTTTTTATAAGAAGAATGCTTCATAGACAACTCATTATGGTTACGCTGCAGGTTTCCACCATGTCAGCTTGGATTAGACCAATGCCTGCATTTCTCTAACACATATACATAACTCCATGGACTTACAAGCTCCCTTTCATTTCACACCGACATCCATATACAAAAGAGCATGATATCAACTAGGTACAAGTACCAAGTGCAATGTTGAAAGCGTTCCCCATGACAACATGGTTCTGCTAATTCCCAACAAATAAGTGGAAGCATATATAACATAGACCACACAATGGTTCAAGTTTATTAAGGGCAAGAAAAGTAAAGTGTGCCATCAAGTTCGTGAGAGCTTTAATCACTAGTTTTCTCATAACAAGTTTAATTTGGAAGGTAAACAAAAGCATGAATATACTTGGAATAGCATAAGCTAGTAGGTAGGTATGGTGGACTCTTTGGAATAACTTGGTTTAGGGAGTTGGATGCATGAGTGGAACTCATACTTGGTTGTGGAGGCTAGCAAAAGACCGGGAGCGACAAACTAAGAGAGCAATAATGGCCATAATCATGCAGAGCGACAAAACATCATTGATCAAAGCATAAAGTGATACTACAAGTTGAAAACTAAAGGATCATAAAGGCTATGGTGACTTGAGATAGTCATAACATGGTGTTAGCATGCGTCAAGTCAACCCAAATAAAGCATCAAAGGAGAATACCACAATACTATGCTTTAATATGCTAAAACAACGCATGATTCATCCAAGGCACATTAAGCAATCTCAATTGTTTATAACAAGTCATGCTATAGCAAATAATACTAAGCATTAATCAAAAACAATATTGAGCATGGCATGACAAAGCATAGGCCGCAGTCAAGAACAAGCTCCTTTTACCACTTAAGCATAAACTTTCCTACTCTTTTCCAATCGAAACCAAACTATTTGAAAACCAATGCATGGAAGAGGGGGTCCAACCAATTTATTCAGCAAACTAAGAAAACCAAGCAAACAAAAACGAAAACGAAAAACAAAAAATAAGACTCTCCAAGAACAACACAACTGTGTGCATGAAACAATAAAAATGAAGTGTTTGGAAGAAACCTGAGATTTTTATTGATGAAGAAGGGGATGCCTTGGGCATCCCCAAGCTTTGATGCTTGTACTTCTTGGATATTTCTTGGGGTGACACGCGTGGCATCCCCAAGCTTGAGCTTTAGTCCATCCTTCATCTCATTACTCATTCCTTCCATACACCTGAAATTTTTCATTCATACAAAATTTCACACAATCTTTATTAGCAACATTAGTGCACTCAAGATAATAGGTATTTAAGTTTCAGTTCTAACACCAATAAAACTTCCATTAAAACACAAGCTACTGTAGCACTTCCCTCAAAAATCTCAATTCCCCAAAATAACTCAAAAAGGAACCAACAAGAAGCAAATGCAAAAAATGGTAGAAATCTGTCAAAACAGACCAACAGGAAAAGACGAATTTTTTCAAAGACCTTCTATTGCTCAAATCAAAAAGTTATGAACTAACGAAAGTTATATAACAACCTGGGGAAGGTGCACAAAAATTCACGCCTCAAAAGGACGTTCAGATATTTTACACGAATTTTTAAGGTGAAGCACCGAAATCTGTTTCGGGACAACAACTTTCCCAATCATTACTTCTCTCTCATTAGAGGTTACTCTTGGCACAAAAAGCAAATAAAAAGGATAAGGAGCGGTTATTACTGAAGTAATAACCTCCAAGACTCATCTAAAACTTTTGGGTTATCTCCCAATAAGTACTTTTCTTTAACGCTTTTAAGTTAGGCATGATAGTTTTGAAAAGATGCTCACATAAGAAATATGAAATGAAGTAAAAGAGAGCATCAAGAAGCAAATTCATAACACATTTAAGTCTAACTCACTTCCTATGCATAGGAATCTTGTAAAAAAACAAGTCATGAAAGCACAAAGCAACAAGCATAGTAAAGCAAAACAAGTGCAACTTCAAGACTTTCAACATAAAGAGGGGAAACTTAATATTGTTGAGACACATAAAACCATGCTTCCCTCTCTCATAATAACTTTTAGTAGCATCATGAATAAAATTAACAATATAACTATCACAAGAAACATTCTTATCATGAACCACATGCATAAAAGAATTAATACTCCCCACATAAACATAGTCATTCTTATTAATTATAGTGGGAGCAAATTTAACAAAATAGCTATCATTATTATTCTCATCACCATAATCATCAAATATAGGAGGCATATTATAATCATAATTAATTTTCTCCTCAATAGTAGGTGGACTGAAAATATCATATTCATCACTGTAATCATCATATATTGGAGGTTTGGTATCATCATAAGCAATAGAATAGCTATCTTCCAAAGCTGGGGAACTAAAAAGACCATTTTCATAAAAACTAGCTTCCCCAAGCTTAGACTTTTCCATAGCATTAGCAATAATGGTGTCTAAAGAATTCATACTAACAACATTGCTATTAGCATGCAAATAAAGTTCCATAGGTTTTTTAATTTTCTCTTCAAACACTTCATGTCCTAACTCAAGATAAATACTATAAAGCTCTCTAATTTTGTTGTTGTTTTCCATTAAGCCTAACTAGTGAAAACAAGAAACAAAAAGACAAAATTGCAGAATCTAAAGGAAATAACTTCGAGCACTCACACCGGAGGATGTGAGTACCTTTTACCTTACCTCCCCGGCAACGGCGCTAGAAAATAGGCGTTTGCCGTGGGAGGTTCTTCTTCTTTAATCCTCCGGTGTGAATACCTTTTACCTTACCTCCCTAGCAACGGCGCCAGAAAATAGCTTGATGTCTACGCACTTCTATTCTTGTAGATAGTTGTTGGGCCTCCAAGTGCAGAGGTTTGTAGAACAGCAACAAGTTTTCCCTTAAGTGGATCACCCAAGGTTTATCAAACTCAGGGAGGAAGTGGTCAAAGGTATCCCCTCTCAAGCAATCCTGCAATCAAGATACAAGAAGTCTCTTGTGTCCCCAACACACCCAATACACTTGTCAGGTGTATAGGTGCACTAGTTCGGCGAAGAGATAGTGAAATACAAGTGGTATGGATAATTATAAGTGGTAACGGTGCCAGAGAATAGCTTGCTGGCGTGTGGTTGACGTGGGAAAAGACTAAAGGCAAACTGAAATAAAGAAGAAAGCAAGCAAATATGTAACAGATCTAGTTGCAAATGGTGTTTCAATGCTTAGAAACAAGGCTTAGGGATCATACTTTCACTAGTGAACACTCTCATATAAATATCTTCCCTTTATGATACTACTCTTAACTACTCTCCGGTTGGACACTCTAATCGATGGTAGGGCTATAACGGCACACCTCAAAGTAAGTATTTCCCATCTAGAAAACCCCACACTGTCACCTTGAGCACTAGATAGTTCCAACAAACACCACAATTTCATAAAGACATCCAACTCCAAATATAACTCATAACAAGTATTTAAGATCTCTAGCCTAAGTGCCACCATGGTGTGCACACTGTCAGTTTCACACACATGGGGAGAGCAGAGATCTATTAAAGCACTTGAGTATCAAGGTAGATCTATAGATTACAAGCTCATGATCTCAATAAGCTCATGCATAGAGAGAGATAAACACATAGCTACCGGTAGAACCCTTAGCCTCGAGAGAGAACTACTCCCTCCTCATCATGGGAATCAGCAATGGTGATGGATATGGCGGTGAAGATCAATGGAGATGGCTCCGGGGGCACTTCTGTACAGGTGCCGTAATGTAGACTTTCTATCCCCCGAATCTCCCCTTCGGTGGCGGCGGCGCTGTGGAACTTTTCGTGGATTTCTGATTGATGATTTAGGGTTTCTGCATCGGGGGGCTCTTATAGGCGAAGGAGGCAAGGTCGGTGGCTGGCCAGGGGGCCCACACCATGCCCTAGCGTAGCCTAGGGTTGCCCGCGCCAAGGGTGTGTGTGGCCACCCTGTGGCCCCTCTCCGACTCTCCTTCTGGCTCCGTGAGTCTTCCGGGAAAATAGTAACTTTGGCTTTTGTCCCGTCCAATTCCGAGAATATTCATTTTCTGACTTCCTGGAACCAAAAACAGCAGAAAACAGGCAACTGGCACTGTGGCATCTTGTTAATAGGTTAGTCCAAGAAATCATATGAAAAGTACTCCAAAGTTGGAACAAAACATAAGAAAGTAGATAAAACCAAGCATGTAACATCAAAAATTATAGATACATTTGCAATGTATCACTAGTACACCTCTAGATGGTGGTGGTGCTGCTGGCACACCTCCAGATGCTGCAGATGCTATTATAACCACCCCTCTAGATGTTGCTGAGGCTAACCCCTACACTGTTGTTGTTGCTTCGAAGGGAGCTGCAGATTCATCTGTTGGTGGAAATAGTTCTAAGAAGAAGAAATCAGGAGGTGGTCATTCTAGGCATCCAGTTTTTCATGCCCTTGTCGCAGGTGATCATTGCATAATCCAGTACTTACTTCTTCCTATTACCGTGTTATGCATTGCAATTATTGACCTCTACATTTTATAGTCCGAGGACCACCATGAAGAGGATGTTCTCAAGTCTTTGAGTTCGACTAACTACCACAACTCGGGTATATGTCTTCTATATGTATGTTAGCTGTTAGGAATGCATATGTTGTTGATGTTACATTAACTTCCTATAGATTGAATCAAGAGTGGGTCTACGATCCATGACAAGTGATATGACAGTTGCATTTGGAAAGTTAACTTGCACAGACAAACATGCACTATGGGATGATGGACAACTCTTATGAGATTACTGCACGATCCTGATTGATGTTGTAGTGTAAAAGCACCTTCCACTTCCTAGGCCACTCGGAAAGGTTAAGAAGTTGGGACAAACTCTTAATGTCAACATTGCATGGCCATATGCAAATGTATGTGAATATTGACTCCCAGCTGCCATATTTATCAAATAAGCATATCCTGACAAATGTGTATCTACTGACTTCGTAGATCACGAAGGCAGCAGGAGCTCCTAGGTCTAATAGTAGACCTATTTCTATTCTTGGATCGAACAAAAGTATGCCTGGTCTTTTAGCTAGTATATATGCTACTATACATCTTTCCATGTTTGCAACAAAGTGATTTATAGTTGTTCTTATTCCTTATTCATCAGGAGTTTGCCGCAGACTTAACTGAAGACCAAGAAATCAGCACATCATCGTAGCACTTGTTACCCTGGACGAGATGGATTCCTTGCTGGTTAAAGATTGAGTTAAAAGTGATTACATTTAAACTTCTCTTCAAAACTTGTGTGATGGATGTGTCAAAACTGATTATGATGCCTTTTGTAGTGCTACGATGTATCTGTTGGATACTTTATGCTATATATATGAATTTTTTTTGTGATATTTGGAAGTGTCATGTGTGATTTGGTGTAAATTAGGGGAACCCTAAATATAGAAACCGTTGGCTAAATTGTTGCGCCTAGAAGCATAATTGGGGGCACTAAAAATTGTGCCATGCACGAGTTACGTAGGGCGGCACCATATTGTGCCATCGTCTCATAGCTGCCACAGATGTATGCATTGCCTCCCTACATGGGTCGCGGCGTAAATGCATTGCTGCCGCGGAAGCGCTAGGCCGGCGGATCACGTTGTACCGAGCCAAAAAATTCGGCACCATTTCAGAATCCCGACACAGTTATCCCTGGCGGCTTTTTTTGCCACGCCAGCACGAGCACGACAACTAAGGTTATGCCTCAGCGTCTATAAACACCAGGGCCCGAGCTTCGTGTTGTAGTGCACTTCTCGTTTCTGATGGAGAAGTGCACCAACCGACGGTCGGTCCCTAGCCCCTGTCCCTGTTGAGAGTTGTCTCCATCTCTTTCCCGCCACCCCTGGCCTTCTCCCTCTCTAGCGGCGAGGCTGGCTGGCGAGTAGATGGCCCAAGTGATCTAGCACCCCTTGTACATAGTAGAATAGGTCTTCCGAGATGGCGTCTGGGCTCCATGCCCATCTGGAGGAAGCCCCCGGTCTGCTTCAGCCAGATTCGATGGCTGGTGGTGGTAGTCGTCCTCTCCATGGTGCTCCGGTGTTGGCGCCAAAAGTGGAGGTCGTCGATGCCATCAAGATCTCCTTCAATAAGGCTGGTTCCCCTTCAGATCCACATCTGGAGGCTTTTGGCTGTGCAGGAATATCTCAGCTAGCGGTTAGTTCTCTCTTCTTCAACCATCAAGGCGATGGAGGCTGGGAGAGGCGAGGCGTTGTCCATGGTCGATCTGCACGAAGGGGTTCTGTAGTTGTGCTTCTTCAGAGTTCTTCAAACAGAGGAAATGCACAGGCGTATCCTTTCTTTGGAGGGGTTCGCGTATGAAAACAATAAATTTTTACCCTACGCCCCTGAAGAGAATATTATTTTGCAGCCCGAAAGTTGGGGCGCCCAGGCAACGCGGTACCCGAGTTGATTTTAATCACCGCGATTCGAAAAGTTGGGGCGCTAATTGCTGAGAGGGGTGTTTCCAGTGAATGATGGCCAAACCCAATTTTTTCAAATCGCGCTCGTTAAGTCAGGATATTCCGTTAGACTAGTTCCTGATGTGCCCCTTCTTCGCCGGTCACTCTTCTTAGCCACCCTGCACGTGTCATAGGGGCAAATCCATTATTGTACTTTCCTAACTCTCGACACTGAATCTTGCTGCGGTGGCGGTGGTCCCTTTTCTTCCCTTCCCCGACCCTGAATCTGTCAGCGGCGGAGGACCTTTTTTCTCCCTCCCCCGACACTGAATCCGACGGTGGCGACCCAGCATGTCTTACAAGGCGAAGGTTGTAGCTATGTCACCGAATGATTCGGGTACGTCGGGGCCAAAGTCTGGGGCTCAATGCGAAGCAGCGACGAGGTCTTCAGCCCCGGTTAGCGAGGAGGTCAGCAAGGATTCTGCTCCCAAGGTACCTACGAGCAGCGGGTTGAAGAGAAAAGCAAGGCCGGAGGTGGATTGTTCCGCTCCGGTGGGCGGATGCGGCACCCAGATCTCGAAGAAGAAAACCTGGGAGAAGAGCGAGAGGTGGATTTTTCTTATCCGTGCCTTATCTTACAAGTAGATTAGTTACGGCATAATAGAATCGAATGAACTGAAAAGTTCCCCTTTTTAATCAAATTAGGCACAACTTTGATACAAGAGACCTATATGAGTTCACAGTTCATGTTCGCCAGTACATTGCAAAACTTGATTTTCGTTGCGAGAGGGTTGTGTTTGGGCAAGATGTGCATCTTCTTGTGAATTGCAAAGAGGTTGTGTCTGTTTCGCAGCTGGTAGATATGCTTGCCGGTAGGATTCCCTGGGGTTCTAGATAGACGACAAAATTGGTGTGGCGCAACATGAATGATACCTATCAACAAATTCAACACTTCCATGAGCTTCAGATGGTTTGGGAGTGTTGTGCAGCTGATCGTAAGGTGAAAGTTGAAGCGATGATTGATGATATGTATGTAGATGCTAGAGATCTTGTTGCCAGAGCTTCTTCTCCTAGAGAATACAGACCAATAGATGCTTATCTAGATAAATTCAGTATGCGCATAGAGGTGGATTCATACATGGCAAACTTGATGAGGGTGTTAATAAGCCAGTTTCATCATGTGCTGTGGAGATCACTGTCGATTCCAAAAACATAACTCTTGATGAAATGAGAGAGATGAACGGTAAGAAAATCAGTATTGGCCCTAAGCAGATGGCACAAATCCGGTGGTGGCATCATAAGAAGCAGCAATTCATAGATGTTGTGGATACTGAAGATCTTATGCAGATTATGCGACGAAAGAAGCGAACCAGGAAGGTGTTCTTCCTTGGTACCATTTCTGATGTTGTTGAATAGGTTATAGTGGATGTAGAGGCCCATGTAGTGGCTGAACAGAATGAGGTGGTCGACGTTGATGAGATCTGACGAGAGTTGCTACCCTAGGCTTGTCATATGGACCGCGAGGTTCCCCTGCCTGTATTTGTAATGTTGACTACTGTTGCATTTAGAGCGTGTTTCTATGATTATGTTTGTTGAGAGATTGCGATCTAATGTTGTGCGAGCTATTGAGATTTTTGGACATGTCACTCACTGAAACCATCATTGTTGTAATAAGACATAAGTACATTGTAGTTGACATGATTATGTTTCTTAAGATGACGTACCGTACTTGTTTCTGTTATTATGTTTGTTGGGACATTGTAATGTAATGTTTTGTGAAACCATGACTGGACAAGTGAGGCATAAATATATTGTAGTTGACATGATTATGTTTCTTAAGATGATGTACTGTACTTGTTTCTGTTATTTTGTTTGTTGAGAGATTGTAATGTAATGTTTTGCGAAACCATGACTGGACAAGTGATGTGTAAGTACCTTGTAGTCGACATGATTTTGTTTCTTGAGTTGATGTAATATACTTGTTTTTGTGATTATGTTTGTTGAGAGATTGTAATGTGATGTTTTGTGAAACCATGATGTGATTATGTTTGTTGAGAGATTGTAATGTAATGTTTTGTGAAACCATGACTGAACAAGTGATGCATAAGTACCTTGTACTCCCTCTGTTTCAAAATATAAGATGTTTTAGCTTTGTGAAAGGAGTGTACCTGGACCCCTTTTAGTGTATAGGTTCTTCTAGGTTTGGAGTGAACCTACACACTAAAATGAGTCTAGATACACTCTTTTCATAAAGCTAAAACATCTTATATTTTGAAACGGAGGGAGTAGTTGACATGATTTTGTTTCTTTAGATGATGTAATATACTGGTATGTTTTCGTTAGGCAATGAAATTGGGATGGAGGGAGTACAGGTTTAATATTTGAAATAAGAGGGTATGAAGAGAATCCATATTAGGCAGGAGACAGTAATCCATGGAAAGGGCATGGAATCCATTAAACTATCGTAACATGCCAATTTAGTCATTGTTGCAGCGGTAGAAGGGTTGCTCTCTCTCTCTCTCTCTCTCTCTCTCTCTATCTCCTCACCGACATAGACGCCATCGCTAGTGACGACGCATTTGCCATGCTATCCTTGAACGACGAGGACGACCAGTCGAGCAACGATAGCCTTCTCTCCGACATCGAGTATTCCTTCCACAATGTGAGTTCCTTTGTTTTCTCGAGCTAGGGTTAGGCAATGGTAAATCTCTCGATCTGAGCTCCATATGTGCACGCAATCATGTTCAATTCCAGCTTTGCGTTTACCTATAGCTACCACGGACAATCTACGACTCCGAATGGGAGGGCCTAGATCTCGATGGAGAAGTGCCATGTGACCATGGGCTAAAACTAAGGAGATATGTTGCATTCGAAGGCAGTAACACTGGGAGAAGGTTTTTGGGTTGTACAAATCAGGTTTGTTTACATTATGTGCAACAGTGACATGAAGTAAAATGTATTGTATATGTTCATAACACTATAGTGTGTGTGTTTTTAGGTTGGCCCGGTGTGTAAAGCTGTAGAGTGGGTGGATCTTGAGTGACCAGATGCACTTAAGAAATGTTTGGCACATTTATGGGAGATGTATGAGTTGGAAAGGTCGGGGAGATTTATTGATGTAAGTGATGCAGTTGAAAAAAATTACAAGCTGTCGGTACAAAATAAGGAGCTAGAACAAGAAATCGAGAATTTGCAATGAGCTAATCGATGTAATCAATGGGAGCTTGGTTGTTGGAACTGCAAAGAAGCTTCAGGATAGTCACAGGTTGCTGATTCATAATGCAAAAAAGGAGAGGGACCAGCTCAGGGAAGACAAAAGAAGCTAGAGTACTGCATTGCGGATCTGTTGAAGGAACTAAAGAAGGCGCGCGAGGGTGAACAAGGACAGACTACAGAGGATAAAGGAAATTCGAGATGAATAATTTATGTTGTGCCAATGCCTGAAACTAGTTAACTTGAAGACTTGCAGTTGCGCTTTCTTAACTAAGCCAAACTCAATCCTCGAGCAAATTAATTTCAGACGAACACACATATCGTGCATAGAGTTAAGTTCACGCTTACAAAATCACCACTGTAGAGGATAAACCAGGTAGTTCAGTACTAAATAGACATATGTTGTGTTCAAGCGAGCCTGGCCCGGAGCTTCTTGTTTTCCTCCCTAAGATCGGCCAGCTCCTTCAGTACTTTGTCGTGCGCCAGCTGTAGGTTCCAGCACTCCGTCACGGATTGGAGAAGTTGGTCCGTAGCCATACGATTTTCCTTCAAGATCCCTTTCATGATCTCCGTATTCTTCCTAGCCGAGGTATGACCTTCACTGTGAAGCTTCACCCAGCCAACGTTTAACTCCTTCAGTTTCTGGCACTTGTCAGAAAGGACCGCGAGTTTAGCGCGTAGGTGGTCAAAGGCCAGTTTCTAGGAATTCTGCTTCTCCCTTTGGATTGCTATCTTATCATTTAGCCAGGTCACCAGGTCCTAGTCGAGCTTTCGCCTCTTTCCCTGCAACAAAAATACATAGTATGGTTTGTTCAGTTCACTAGGACAAGCTGGTTAGTTTCCATAATTAACTGAACAGACTAGTGGCACTGTCATAATTTCAAGGAAGAAGCAATCTAGGACTAATCAACATTTTATGAATCGACTAGTGGCACTGTCATAATTTCAATTTCAAAGACAAATAAGGTTTATCTGCAGTTTAGTGTGCTGTGGGTTTTTCCCAATATCACCAAATAGTAGTGGGCTAGTGGCAAACTCATAATGCAGAAACCCATGTCCAGATACATAATGGAAAGAGCACATGGTGTCCATTCATGAACATGAACACCAACACATGTCTAGATAGATAAGGAGTTGCCCTAGGATTCTTATTGCACCCTATAATGGGAAGCAGACTTGGGCATTGCTCCCTGAACCCTAAACATTACAAAAGGAGTGGAGCACGAATTGATATTTGTGTCCCCTCTAACGGGAATCAGACTTGGGCATTGCTCCGATACGCCTCCAAACAAGCCCTTAGCTCCTCGTTCTCTTTCCGAACACCCTCGAGTACGATGACCCCTCTGCTCATGTACTCCTTCATCTCTTTCACTACATCCAGGCAACGGTTCATGTCATGGTAGGCTCGGATGGTAGCCTAGGTTTCCTCGACGCGTCCTCTAAGTGCCTCGGTGACTTCGTCATGCAGGAGAGTGCACCTTTCCACGAGATTCTTCTTCTCCTCCATGAGCTCGTTGATTATCTTGATGGCCTGTTCTTGCCTGTTCAAGTTATGGTCAAGCACTTTCTGCAGCCTCACGATGTCACGTGCAAAATCAAGCGAGATCTCCTTCTGCACAGATAATTTCTTGCATAGGCTCTCATTAGCTTGGGTGAGCGAGCGTGCAAGCTCATGTTGGTTGTCAATCTTGGCACTGATCGCGACCACCTTGTCACGGTACTCGGCCTTCGATCGCTGCATCGTTCATGTTAATTGAAATAGGAATTCTATAATTACACTCCAGGTTCCAGGTGAATACTAATACAGGTCAAAAAATCCCCGTTGAATCTATTGACCGCAGTGTTAAAAATGGACCTAGAGATCTATTCATGACCATGATAAACTAATCCTAATCACAAAAAATCCATAGTGAATCTATGAACAGCGGTATTAAGGAAAGACCAAGAGATCCAGTCATATTCATGAAAACTAATACAACTCGCAAAAGAAGAAGAAAAAACAATGCGGGGTGGACATGGTCTAAGAAATCCACATCACAACTCAAAGAAATAACAGTGTGGAGATTTGCTACCTCGCTGAGACGTGGAACGGGGCCGAACGGGTCCTGCAACGCCTCCGTCGTGGTGGATTCTGGCTCCACGACCGACCTATAATACGTAGAAGAGGAAGAGCAAGAAGAAGAAAAACAAGAAGAAGCTTAATAAGATCATGATGGAGAGGGAGATGGAGAAGAAGTAGAATAATAAGACCGTACCGGGAGGAGCCCTCGCATGCTAGAACATTCTGCGCCATTGTCGGGGGAGATTGGGCCTCGGTGAGAGGGGGCTTGAGCGGCTGGTAGAGCAAGAAGTGCCTCGTGGCGAGATCTCTCCCTTTTCTCCACGAGGATCGTCGACCGGCCTCTCCCCCTTCTTAGGGGAGCCATGGCTTGTAGGGTGAGGGTGGCGGCGATAGGAGGAAGAAGATAGTGATTAGTGTGGGAGAAGAGTCAAAGAGTATAGACCGTGGTCCAGTACTACTACTACTATTATACAAGACCACTGTGTACGGTCTACCTTCTCAAAGAAGCCAGGAAGGCAGGGGTAGGGAATCGATGGGACTTGTCTTTATTGCGATGGACAGTTCAATGGTCTTCGGTGCCGCCCAAAATCCAGTATATAATAAGAGGAGTGCGAGCCGGGTGGTCATCACGGGCATCAGTGCGCACGTCCCACGTGCGTGTGTCACGTGTTGATGGGGCAATGATGTGCGCAACTGCTGCACGATCACGTCGGCATGTCAAACTCCGTCGAACTCCACGTCGATAGGCACGCACAGGATATTTATGAGTCTAGAATATGTTGTGCCACTTTTGTTGTGATCAAATTATGTTCATTACGCAAGATATTACTTTTTTTTTGATAATCGACAAATGCATGTGTGGAAACGACGCACGAAACCGCTGCTCATCCTTGATCAGATCGGCACCCCACTCTATGTACCCGCCATCGACCATTTGAAACAACTACCTCGAGCACGATGCCCCCTCACCGTGGCAATGGCAGGTCCAAGCCGTTCACTGACCGTCCTGTGTCCCCGGCTCTTTGCTGCATCGTTCACGCTTGCAAGTCGCCTGCTGAGGCAGCACGCCGTGTCCGACCGCGCCAGGATCCAACGACATCGGCACTCGAGGACACCGCAACATCGAAGCTCATACCGGCCGTGCAGGAGGAGCATAGGGTACCTGCAGCGACGGACGAGCGCAAAGCAGCAGCCAGGACAGGGGAGCATTTTGCAACGGTGAGTATGGACAAGAAGAGGAACGAGAAGAAGACCAGGAAGAAGAGATGAGATAGCTATTTGGATGAGTCCGACTCAGCCAACGAGGAGGCGTTCATCGATCAGTTGGAGGCAGAAGCGGAGGAGAGTGATGTGTTCCAGTGGGACTAGGAAGAGGAGGAGGAGGACTCCGACGAGGAGATAACGCGCTTATTCGAGGAAGGGGGCGGTGTTGAGTCATCAGAGGAGGACACCAACGGCGGCGGTGGCAGGGACCATGGCATTGACAAAGACGAGGACAAACCGGAAGACAAAGACGATAGCTTCTTCGAAATATGATCATTTATTTTATTTAGATAGATGTATTTTCACTTGTTTATGGAGGTAAAGTATCGGTGGCATGGATAGAGAGGTGGCACAGATAGACTATGCATAAAAAAAGTGGAGAAGGGAGGGGTTATCCTGCCTGTTGGATCACATAGGATCAACGGTTGGTGGAGACGATCCGCGTGACATCTGTGTCAGCCAATCAGGGCGTAGCACCCAGAGTGAGCACACGTTTGGGTTTTGTGAGATTTGTGACCAAGAGAGAGGGAAAATCTCTTTTCACAAACCACATATGGAACCACCATTGTCATTGAAATGTGTATTCTTTCATTAACCACATCTAGAGTCATTTCATGTCTATTCTTTTCACAGACCACATATGGACCCACTAGAGTTCATTGCATGTGTGTTCTCTTCACAAACCACATATGGATCCACCAGAGTTCATTGCATGTGTGTTCTTTTCACAATCCACCTATGGATCCACCAGTGTCATTGCATGTGTGTTCTTCTCATTAACCACATCTAGAGTCACTGGATGTGTGTTCTTTTCACAAACCACATATGGATCCACCAGTGTCATTGAAATGTGTGTTCTTTTCAGAGACAACATCTGGAGTCATTTCATGAATATTCTTTTCACAGACCACATATGGATCCACCAGTATCATTGCATGTGTATTCTTTTCAAAGACCACATATGGATCCACTAGTGTCATTGCATGTGTGTTCTTCTCATTAACAACAACTAGAGTCATTGCATGTGTGTTATTTTCATTAACCACATATGGATCCATCAGTGTCATTGCATGTGTGTTCTTCTCATTAACCACAGCTAGAGTCATTGGATGTGTGTTCTTTTCACAAACCACATATGGATCCACCAGTGTCATTGAAATGTGTGTTCTTTTCAGAGACCACATATTGATCCATAGTGTCATTGCATGTGTGTTCTTCTCATTAACCACAACTAGAGTCATTGCATGTGTGTTCTTTTCACAATCCACATATGGATCCACTAGTGTCATTGAAATGTGTGTTCTTTTCATTAACCACAACTAGAGTCACTGGATGTATGTTCTTTTCATTAACCACATATGGATCCACGAGTTTCATTGCATGTGTGTTCTTCTCATTAACCACATCTAGAGCCACTGGATGTGTGTTCTTTTCACAAACCAAATATGGAACCACCATTGTCATTGAAATGTGTGTTATTTTCAGATACCACACATGGATCCACCAGTATCATTGCTTATGGATCCACCAGAGTTCATTGCATGTGTTTTCTTTTCACAATCCACCTATGATTCCACCAAATATGGAACCACCAGTGTCATTGCATGTGTGTTCTTCTCATTAACCACAGCTAGAGTCATTGCATGTGTGTTCTTTTCACAAACCACATATGGATCCACCAGTGTCATTGCATGTGTGTTCTCTTCACAGACCACATATGGATCCACCAGTGTCATTGCATGTGTGTTATTTTTTCTAACAACAACTAGAGTCATTGCATGTGTGTTATTTTCGTTAACCACATATGGATCAACCAGTGTCATTGCATGTGTGTTCTTCTCATTAATAGCAGCTAGAGTCATTGCATGTGTGTTCTTTTCACAATCCACATATGGATCCACCAATGTCATTCAAATGTGTGTTGTTCTCATTAACCACATATGCATCCACCAGTGTCATTGCATATGGATCCACCAGAGTTCATTGCATGTGTGTTGTTTTCATTAACCACATATGGATCCACCGGTGTCATTGCATGTGTGTTCTTCTCATTAACAACAACTAGAGTCATTGCATGTGTGTTATTTTCATTAACAACATATGGATCCACAAGTGTCATTGCATTTGTGTTCTTCTCATTAACCAAAGCTAGAGTCACTAGATGTGTGTTCTTTTCACAAACCACATATGGATCCACCAGTGTCATTGAAATGTGTGTTCTTTTCAGAGACCACACATGGATCCACCAGTGTCAATTACATATGGTTCCACCAGAGTTCATTGCATGTGTGTTCTTTTCCCAATCCACCTAAGGATCCACCAGTGTCATTGCATGTGTGTTCTTCTCATTAACCACATCTAGAGTCATTGCATGTGTGTTCTTTTCACAAACCACATATGGAACCACCATTCTCATTGAAATATGTATTCTTTCATTAACCACATCTAGATTCATTTCATGACTATTCTTTTCACAGACCACATATGGATCCACTAGTGTCATTGCATGTGTGTTCTCTTCAGAGACCACACATGGATCCACCAGTGTCATTGCATATGGTTCCACCAGAGTTCATTGCATGTGTGTTCTTTTCACAATCCACCTATGGATCCACTAGTGTCATTGCATGTGTGTTCTTCTCCTTAACCACAGCTAGAGTCATTGCATGTGTGTTCTTTTCACAAAGCACATATGGAACCGCCATTGTCATTGAAATGTGTGTTCTTTTCAAAGACCACATTTGGAGTCATTTCATGACTATTATTTTCATAGACCACATATGGATCCACCAGTGTCATTGCATGTGTGTTCTCTTCACAGACCACATATGGATCCACTAGTGTCATTGCATGTGTGTTCTTTTTACTAACAACAACTAGAGTCATTGCATGTGTATTATTTTCATTAACCACATATGGATCCACCAGTGTCATTGCATGTGTGTTCTTCTCATTAACCACAACTAGAGTCACTGGATGTGTGTTCTTTTCACAATCCACATATGGATCCACCAGTGTCATTGAAACGGGTGTTCTTTGAAGAGACCACATCTGGATCAACCAGTGTCATTGCATATGGATCCACCAGAGTTCATTGCATGTGTGTTCTTTTCATTAACCCCATATGGATCCACCAGTGTCATTGCATGTGTGTTCTTTTCATAATCCACAGATGGATCCACCAGTGTCATTGCATGTGTGTTCTTTTTACTAACAACAACTAGTGTCATTGCATGTGTGTTCTCTTCACATACCACATATGGCTCCGCTAGTGTCATTGCATGTGTGTTCTTTTTATTAACAACAACTAGAGTCATTGCATGTGTGTTATTTTCATAAACCACATATGGATCCACCAGTGCCATTGCATGTGTGTTCTCTTCACATACCACATATGGATCCACCAGTGTCATTGCATGTGTGTTCTTTTTACTAACAACAACTAGAGTCATTGCATGTGTGTTATTTTCATTAACCACATATGGATCCACCAGTGTCATTGCATGTGTGTTCTTCTCATTAACCACAGCTAGAGTCACTGGATGTGTGTTCTTTTCACAATCCACATATGGATCTAACAGTGTCATTAAAACATGTATTCTTTTAAGAGACCACATCTGGAGTCATTTCATGACTTTTCTTTTCACATACCACATATGGATCCACCAGTGTCATTGCATGTGTGTTCTCTTCACATACCACATATGGATCCACCAGTGTCATTGCATGTGTGTTCTTGTTACTAACAACAACTAGAGTCATTGCATGTGTGTTATTTTCATTAACCACATATGGATCCACCAGTGTCATTGCATGTGTCTTCTTCTCATTAACCATAGCTAGAGTCATTGCATGTGTGTTCTTTTCACAATCCACATATGGATCCACCAGTGTCATTGAAATGTGTGTTCTTCTCATTAACCACATATGGATCCACCAGTGTCATTGCATATGGATCCACCAGAGTTAAGTGTTGGAATTATGCCCTAGAGGCAATAATAAAGATGTTATTATTATAATTCTTGTTCATGATAAAGTTTATATTCCATGCTAGAATTGTATTAAGCGGAAACTTTAATACTTGTGTGGTTTGTGAACAACACCGTGTCCCTAGTACGCCTCTATGGACTAGCTCATTGATCAATGATGGTTAAGGTTTCCTAACCATAGACATGAGTTGTCAATTGATAATGAGATCATATCGTTGGAGAATGATATGGTGGATAGACCCAAACTAAGCGAATCAATTAGATCGTGTCATCGTGTTCGTCTTTGCGAAGTTTTTCTTATGTCAAATATTGTATTCCTTAGACCATGAGATAATACAACTCCCTGGTATCGGAAGAAAGCTTTGAGGTCATCAAACGTCATCCTATGAGAGGGTGATCATAAAGGTGTCTCTCAGGTAATCGGAAAGTATCTGTTGGGTTGTATGTATCGAGATGGGATTTGTCCCTCCCAAGTCGGAGAGATATACTTCGGGCCCACTCGGTAATCGATATCAACACCGCTTGCAAGCATGTGGTTAAGGAGTTAATCACAAAGTGATATCGGATTACGGAACGTGTAAAGTACTTGCTGTGAACGAGATTGAACTAGGTATGATGATACCGACGATCGAATCTCGGGCAAGTAAAATATCGCGAGACGAAGGGAATATATATATATGGGATTGATTGAATCCTGGCATCGTGGTTCATCCGATATGATCATCGATGAATGTGTGGGAGTCAATATGGGTGCCTGCACCCGCTGTTGATTATTGATAGAAGATCATGTCCGCATATTCTCGAACCCGCAGGTCACACACTTAACGTGTCTCGACGCTAGGATAGATTGGATAATTGGTTTATGAATTTTGTTCAGAGTCTCGGTGGGATCCGGGACATCACGAGAGGTTCTGGAATGGTCAGGAGAATAAGATTCATATAAGGCGGCAGTTTTTGGAGTTCGGAATTGTTCCGGATTAATCGGTATTGTACCGGAAGCTTCTAGAACCTTCCGGAAGGGGGCCAACGTGGTCCCACCTTCCGGGAGGGGGCATGGGACTATGAGGGAGTGTCTTGGCCGCATTGGGCCAGGGGCACAAGGCCCCATAGGGCCCAGCCGATTCTAGATAAGTTTAAACTCGTTTAAACTAGAGATAGAATTTCTAGATAAGGGAGAGTTTAAATCGTTTAAACTAGAGATAGGCTTGGAGGATGGGCAAGGGCTGGCCGCACCCCCCTCTATATATAGAGGGCTGGTGCGCCCCCTTCCCCCCACACACCTTCCTCCAAACCCTAGTTGCCCTGCTGCCCTCCTCTCTCCCTCCCGATGCTTGTAGGCGAAGCCTCATGCAGAAATTCTCTACCATATACACCACGCCGTCGTGTTGTAGATCCAATCCATCTCCCCACCCTAATTGCTGGTCCGAGGAAGGAGGAGACGTCGAGGTGCTGCACGTGTGCATCTCACGGAGGCACCGCCACTTGTGGTGCTAGATCGGATCGGATCGCGAGGAGGAGAAGCGAGTACGACTACATCACCCACGCCGATTTAACGCTCACCAGCGTAATCTTCAAGGGTATGAAGATCTAATCCAATCTCTCCCGTTGTTTGCATCTCCTAGATTAGATCTTGGCTTCCTCTGCTCGCTCAGTAGAAAATTTTGATTTACTATGCTGCGAAACCCTTCGGGTATCGAGCTAGATCTATGCGTAGATGTGATTCACGAGTAGAACGCAACATGGTTGTTGTGGGCGTTGATGTTTTCTGTTGCAAGCCTCTTGTTTGTGTTCTTCTTATGACGCGGGATAGTGAGATTGAAGCGGTCTAGGCCAACCTTACGCGACGTCGTCATGAGACCGCTCGCACTTGACGTGGCTTGTACCACACATGCGGTGGTGGATGTCGTTTCTATCACTATAGTTGTCATGGGATTAATACCGAGTTTGGCAACCATAATATCACCGTTGTGGCTTTCCGTAGGTAAGAATCGTTCTTAGCATCTACTCCCATAAGCCACGTAAAACATGCAACAACAAAGTAGAGGCGTCTAACTTGTTTTTGTAGGGAGTGTTTTCTGTGATATGGTATGGCCCAAGATGTGATGTATAATGTATGCAATGATCATGTTTTGTAATGTTTCACGACTTGCATGTCGATGAGTACACAACCGCAGAGCCATATGGTTGTCTTTATAATTGTGTATGACCTGAAGTCAACTTATTATACGCCATGTAATAGCTTTACTTTATCGCTAAGTAGTTAGCAATAGTTGTAGTTGCTATTCGTGGTGGAGGCAATCATGGTGGAGTGATGGAGATCATGTTTAACGCACAAGATGGAGATCATTCTTGCGAAGATTGGCTATACCATGTCACATAAAGTTATATGCATGTGATGTTTATCCTTTTATGTATCTTATTATGCTTAGATCATGACGGTAGCATTATAAGATGATTCCTCACTTAAATATCAAGATAAAACTGTGTTCTCCCAAAGTATGCACTGCTATGAAAGTTCGTCGTGTCCAAGCATCACGTGATGATCGGGTGCTATAGACTCTACGCCACATACAACGGGTGCAAGCCAGTTTTGCACACGCTGAAATACTTGGGTCTAACTCGACGAGCCTAGCATGTATGCAGACATGGCCTCGAACGCAAAACCGAAAGGTTAAGCATGAGTCATATGAATGATATGATCGACACTTTGTTGTCCACCATTGAAACCACATCTCTTCTCGTGATGATCGGATTAGGTGTGGTGAATTTGGATCGTGTTCACTAAACAATTTGAGGGATGTTGAATTTAGTGGGAGTTCATCTAGTAATTTGATTAAGTTGAACTATTTATCATGAACATAGTCTAAATTGTACTTGCAAATACTGTAGATCCAATGGCCAAGTCCAACTTCAACTTCAACGCTTTTGCTGAGAAAGAAAAGCTTAGAAACAATGGGTCTAACTTCACCAACCGGTTCCGCAATCTAAGAATCATTCTGTCGGCGGGACAAAAGGACTATGTCCTTGAGAAAGCGTTAGGTAACCCCCTGCGCAATGCTACCGCTGATGAGAAAGCTGTCTATCACCGCAAAGATGATTATGGTGTGATTAAGAGCACCATGTTGTTTGCTATGGAACCAGAACTTCAAAATCGTTTTGAAAACTATCCCGGGCCCTTTGAGATTCTCGAGGAGCTGAAAACCATGTTTCAGACTCAGGCCCGTTCTGAGAGATATGAGATCTCTGAGAAGTTCCTTAACTGGAAGATGGAGGAAGGGAGTTCCGTTAGTGAGCACGCCATTAAGATGTCGGGCTACACTCAACGCCTTTGAGCAACCGGATCTGCAAGATTCCAGAGGAGCTCAAGATTGACAGGGTTCTGCAATCACTCCCTCCCAGCTACAAAAGTTTTGTAGTGACTCATAATCAGATTGGTTCCACTGATACGATCACCGAGCTCTTCGCAAAGCTGAAGGCGGACATCAAGAAGGATAATCATGTGTTGATGGTCAACAAGCCCTCCTTTAAGAAAGGTAAAGGTGCAAAGAAGCCCTTCAAGAAAAGCGGCGGCAAGCGCTGTTCTCGCTGAGAAGAAGCTCAAGTCCGACCCAAGCCGTAAACCGAGTGCTTCTATTGCAAGGACAAGGGTCACTGGAAAGAATCGTCCAAGTACTTAGCGGACAAGAAGGTGGCACCATCAAAGGTATATTTGATATACATGTTATTGATGTTTTCCTTACTAGCCCTCGTTGTAGTGCTCGGGTATTTGATCTTGGTTCTGCTAATATTTGTAACTCAAAGCAGAGCTGAGCTCGGAATAGGCAATGCGAGGGATGAGGTGACGGCGCGCTGCTGGCAACGGATCAAGAGTTGATGTGATGGCCGTCGCACGCCTCCTTAGTTTTTCCTTTGGGATTAGTTTTAAACCTTAATAAATGTTATTATGTGCCTGCGTTGAGCATGAACATTATTTCTGGATCGTGTTTATTGCAAGACGGTTATTCATTTAAATCGGAGAATAATGGTTGTTCTATTTATATGAGTAACATCTTTTATGGTCATGCACCTCTTGTGAATGGTTTATTTCTTCTAAATCTCGAAAGGGATGAAACACACATCCATAACATTGAGGCTAAGAGATGCAAAGTAGATAGTGATAATACTACTTATTTGTGGCAATCGCTGCTCAGGTCATATTTGTGTAAAGCGCATGAAGAAACTCCATTCGATGGACTTTTGAGTCTCTTGATTTTGAATCATTTGACACATGCGAACCATGCCTCATGGGCAAGATGATCAAAACCCCGTTCTCCGGTATGATGGAGCGAGCAACGGACTTGTTGGAAATCATACATACCGATGTATGCAGACCGATGAGTGTTTCGACGTGCGGTGGATATCGCTATTTTCTCACTTTTACAGATGACTTAAGTAGATATGGGTATATCTATTTAATGAAACATAAATCTGAAACGTTTGAAAAGTTCAAAGAATTTCAGAATGAAGTGGAGAACCATCGTAATGTAAAGATTAAGTTTCTACGATCCGATCGTAAATGAATATTTAAGTTATGATTTTCTCACGCATCTCAAAGCAAGTGGAATCGTTTCACAACTCACGCCACCCGGAACACCACAGTGCAATGGTGTGTCTGAACGCCGGAATCGAACCCTATTAGATATGGTCCGATCGATGATGTCTCTTACTGATTTGCCGTTATGATTTTGGGGTTATGCATTAGAAACCGCTGCATTCACTTTAAATAGGGCTCCATCTAAATCCGTTGAGACGACACCGTATGAACTGTGGTTTGGTGCTAAACCTAAGTTGTCGTTTCTTAAAGTTTGGGGATGCGAAGCTTACGTCAAGAAGTTGATGCCGGACAAGCTCGAACCCAAAGCGGAGAAATGCGTCTTCATAGGATACCCTAAGGAAACTATTGGGTATACCTTCTATCACAGAACCGAAGGCAAAGTGTTTGTCGCAAAGAACTGTTCCTTTCTTGACAAGGAGTTTCTCTCGAAAGAAGTGAGTGGGAGGAAAGTAGAGCTAGACGAGGTTATTAGACCTTCTCTTGAATTGGAGAGTAGCGCAGCAACTGAAATTGTTCCAGTGCGGCCTGCACCAACAATAGAGGAAGCTAATGACAAGGATCATGAAGCTTCGGACGATGCAGCTACTAAACATCGCAGGTCGACAAGGTCGCGTGCCCCTCCTGAGTGGTACGGCAACCCTGTCTTGACTGTCTTGTTAGTAGAAGACAGTGAACCTACGAACTATGAGGAAGCGATGATGAGCCCAGACTCTGAGAAATGGCTAGAAGCCATGAAATCCGAATTGGGATCCATGAGCGAAAACCAAGTATGGACTTTGGTGGACCCTCCTAGCGACCGAAAGGCCGTTGAGTGCAAATGGATCTTCAAGAAGAAAAGCGGACGGATGGTAATGTTACCATCTATAAAGCACGGCTTGTTGCGAAAGGTTTTCGACAAGTTCAAGGTGTTGACTACGATGAGACTTTCTCTCCCGTAGCGATGTTTAAGTCTATTCGGATTTTATTAGCAATTGCTGCATTTCATGATTATGAAATATGGCAGATGGATATCAAGACTGCGTTCCTCAATGGCAACATTGATGAAGAGTTGTATATGATGCAACCCGAAGGTTTTGTCGATCCTAAGGATGCTGATAAAGTATGCAAACTTCAGCTCCATTTATGGACCAAGCAAGCATCTCGGAGTTGGAACCTTCGTTTTGATCAAGTGATCAAGAGCTTTGGATTTGTTCCAAATTGCTATGAAGCTTGCATCTACAAGAAAGTGAGTGGGAGCTTCGTGGCGCTTCGCATCAGATGTGGATGACATATTGATTATTGGAAATGACATCAACATGCTTAACGATGTGAAGAGTTATTTGAACAAGTGTTTTCAATGAAAGACCTAGGTGAAGCTGCTTATATATTGGGCATCAAAATCTATAGAGATAGACAAAGACGCTCGATAGCTTTAAGCCGAGTACATACCTAGACAAAGTTCTGAAAAGGTTCAGAATGGATAAGGCATTGAAAGGTTCAATTGCCTATGTTGTCGAGTAAGATATTGAGCAAGGCTCGGTGTCCATTCTGGTAAATGATAGAGAAGCTATGAGCAAAGTGCCTTATGCCTCGGCCATAGGTTCCATCATGTATGCCATCTTGTGTACTAGACGGATGTGTCCAATGCTCTTAGTTTGACGAAGCGAGATATCAAAGTGATCCAGGAGTGGAACTCTGGACAGCCGTGAAGAACATCCTAAGGTACCTAAATAGGACTAAAGAAATGTTCTTAGTCTATGGGGTGATGAACAGCTCGTCGTAAAAGGTTACGTCGATGCTAGTTTCGACACCGACAAGGATGATTGTAAATCTCAGACAGGATACGTGTATATTTTGAAGGGAGGAGGCTGTGAGCTGGAGAAGCGCAAGCAAAGCGTGATCGCGGGATCTGATGAGAAGCAGAATACATGGCTGCTGCAGAAGCGTCAAGTGAAGGAGTTTGGATCAGGAACTTCATCACTGAGCTTGGCGTGGTTCCAAGTGCATTGGACCCACTGGAGATATTGTGTGACAACACTGGCGCCATAGCACTCGCTCAGGAACCAAGATATCATCCAAAGACCAAGCATATCAACCGCAAGTTTCATATAATCCGAGATTATATAGCAGATGGAGATCTGAAGATTAGCAAAGTACATACAGATCTGAATGTCGCAGATCCATTGACTAAACCTCTTCCACGTGTAAAACATGATCAGCACCTCAGTGCCATGGGTGTGAGATTGTTGTCGAATGTAAACTAGATTATTGACTCTAGTGCAAGTGGGAGACTGTTGGAATTATGCCCTAGAGGCAATAATAAAGATGTTATTATTATAATTCTTGTTCATGATAAAGTTTATATTCCATGCTAGAATTGTATTAAGCGGAAACTTTAATACTTGTGTGGTTTGTGAACAACACCGTGTCCCTAGTACGCCTCTATGGACTAGCTCATTGATCAATGATGGTTAAGGTTTCCTAACCATAGACATGAGTTGTCAATTGATAATGAGATCATATCATTGGAGAATGATATGGTGGATAGACCCAAACTAAGCGAAGCAATTAGATCGTGTCATCGTGTTCGTCTTTGCGAAGTTTTTCTTATGTCAAATATTGTATTCCTTAGACCATGAGATAATACAACTCCCTGGTATCGGAAGAAAGCTTTGAGGTCATCAAACGTCATCCTATGAGAGGTGATCATAAAGGTGTCTCTCGGTAATCGGAAAGTATCATTGGGTTGTATGTATCGAGATGGGATTTGTCCCTCCCAAGTCGGAGAGATATACTTCGGGCCCACTCGGTAATCAATATCAACACCGCTTGCAAGCATGTGGTTAAGGAGTTAATCACAAAGTGATATCGGATTACGGAACGAGTAAAGTACTTGCTGTGAACGAGATTGAACTAGGTATGACGATACCGACGATCGAATCTCGGGCAAGTAAAATATCGCGAGACGAAGGGAATATATATAGGATTGATTGAATCCTGGCATCGTGGTTCATCCGATATGATCATCGATGAATGTGTGGGAGTCAATATGGGTGCCCAGACCCCGCTGTTGATTATTGATAGAAGATCATGTCTGCATATTCTCGAACCCGCAGGGTCACACACTTAACGTGTCTCGACGCTAGGATAGATTGGATAATTGGTTTATGAATTTTTGTTCGGAGTCTAGGGTGGGATCCGGGACATCACGAGAGGTTCCGGAATGGTCCGGAGAATAAGATTCATATAAGGCAGTGCAGTTTTTGGAGTTCGGAATTGTTCCGGATTAATCGGTATTGTACCGGAAGCTTCTAGAACCTTCCGGAAGGGGGCCAACGTGGTCCCACCTTCCGGGAGGGGGCATGGGACTATGAGAGAGTTTCCTGGCCGCATTGGGCCAGGGGCACAAGGCCCCATAGGGCCCAGCCGATTCTAGATAAGTTTAAACTCGTTTAAACTAGAGATAGAATTTCTAGATAAGGGAGAGTTTAAATCGTTTAAACTAGAGATAGGCTTGGAGGATGGGCAAGGGCTGGCCGCACCCCCCTCTATATATAGAGGGCTGGTGCGCCCCCTTCCCCCCACACACCTTCCTCCAAAACCTAGTTGCCTGCGCCCTCCTCTCCCTCCCGATTGTTTGTGGCGAAGCCTGTGAAATTCTCTACCATATACACCACGCCGTCGTGTTGTAGATCCAATCCATCTCTCCACCCTACTTGCTGGTCCGAGGAAGGAGGAGACGTTGAGGTGCTTCACGTGTGCATCTCACGGAGGCACCGCCACTTGTGGTGCTAGATCGGATCGGATCGCGAGGAGGAGAAGCGAGTACGACTACATCACCCACGTTCCGACAAACGCTCATAAGCGAATCTTCAAGGGTATGAAGATCTAATCCAATCTCTCTTGTTGTTTGCATCTCCTAGATTAGATCTTGGCTTTCCCTCTGTTCGCTTCCGTAGAAAATTTTGATTTACTATGCTGCGAAACCCTTCATTAAGTGCAGGTGTGTTGTTTTCATTAACCACATATGGATCGACCGATGTCATTGCATGTGTGTTCTTCTCATTAACAACAACTAGAGTCATTGCATGTGTGTTATTTTCATTAACCACATATGGATCCACCAATGTCATTGCATGTGTGTTCTTGTCATTAACCAAAGCTAGAGTCACTGGACGTGTGTTCTTTTCACAAACCACATATGGATCCACCAGTGTCATTGAAATGTGTATTCTTTTCAGAGACCACACGAGGATCCACCAGTGTCACGGCATATGGTTCCACCAGAGTTCATTGCATGTGTGTTCTTTTCACAATCCACCTATGGATCCACTAGTGTCATTGCATGTGTGTTCTTCTCATTAACCACATCTAGAGTCATTCAAAGTGTGTTCTTTTCACAAATCACATATGGAACCACCATTGTCATTGAAATGTGTATTCTTTCATTAACCACATATAGTGTCATTTCATGACTATTCTTTTCATAGACCACATATGGATCCACAAGTGTCATTGCATGTGTGTTCTCTTCAGAGACCACACATGGATCCACAAGTGTCATTGCATATGGTTCCACAAGAGTTCATTGCATGTGTGTTCTTTTCACAATCCACCTATGGATCCACTAGTGTCATTGCATGTGTTCTTCTCATTAACCACGGCTAGGGTCATTGCATGTGTGTTCTTCTCACAAACCACATATGGATCCAACATTGTCATTTAAATGTGTATTATTTCATTAACCACATCTGGAGTCATTTCATGTCTATTATTTTCACAGACCACATATGTATCCACCAGTGTCATTGCATGTGTGTTCTCTTCACAAACCACATATGGATCCACCAGTGTCATTGCATGTGTGTTCTTTTTATTAACAACAACTAGAGTCATTGCATGTGTGTTATTTTCATTAACCACATATGGATCCACCAGTGTCATTGCATGTGTGTTCTTCTCAGAGACCACATCTGGAGTCACTAGATGTGTGTTCTTTTCACAAACCACATATGGATCCACCAGTGTCATTGAAATGTGTGTTCTTTTCAGAGACCACATTTGGAGTCATTGCATGACTATTCTTTTCACAGACCACATATGGATCCACCAGTGTCATTGCATGTGTGTTCTCTTTAGAGACCACATATGGATCCACCTGTGTCATTGCATATGGATCCACCAGAGTTCATTGCATGTGTGTTATTTTCATTAACCACATATGGATCCACCAATGTCATTGCATGTGTGTTCTTCTCAGGGACCACATCTAGAGTCACTGGATGTGTGTTCTTTTCACAAACCACATATGGATCCACCAGTGTCATTGAAATGTGTGTTCTTTCATTAACCACATCTGGAGTCATTTCATGACTATTCTTTTCACAAACCACTGATACATTGCAAATGTATCTATAATTTTTGATGTTCCATGCTTGGTTTTATCCACTTTCTCGTGTTTTGTTCCAACTCTAGAGTACTTTTCATATGATTTCTTGGACTAACCTATTAACAAGAGCCACAGTGCCAGCTGCCTGTTTTCTGCTGTTTTTGGTTCCAGGAAAGTCAAAAAATGAATATTCTCGGAATTGGACGGGACAAAAGCCAAAGTGCCTATTTTTCCGGAAGGTATCAAGTGCGAGAATACGAGACGGATAGGGGCCATGGGCCAGCCACACCACCTGGCCGCGCGGCCAGGCCTGGCCCGCGCCAGGGGGTGGTGTGGTGGGTCCCAGCACCCCCTCGGCCTCTCCTTCCGCCTATATATTTCCCTCGGGACGAAAACCCTAAGTACCCGATCAAAAATCCACGAAAGAGTCGGTAGCCACCGTCATCTCCATCCCTAGATCGGGAGGGATCTGAAGCTCTTTCCGGCACCTCACGGAGAGGGAATTGACCTGAGGCCTTCTTCATCACCATGCAAGCCTCCGGTGTGATGCGTGAGTAGTTCATCCTTGGACTACGGATCCATGTAGTAGCTAGATGGTTGGTTTCTCCTCCTTTGTGCTTTCATGTTTAGATCTTGTGAGCTCCGTTCATGATCAAGATCATCTATTTGTAATCCATACATGTTGTGTTTGCGGGGATCCGATGGATATTGAGATGCTATTTTAGATTGATTATTGATTCTATCATGTCTTTGTTATTTGTGATCTTGCATGCTTTCCGTTGTGAGTAGCTATCTTGGCCAAGTAGATGCTAGCAACTCCAAGAGTTAGTATTTATGCTCGATAGTGGGTTCATGCCTCTGGTAATCTGGGAAGTGATGAAATCTCTAAGGTACTAGATGTCTGTTGCTACTAGGGAGAAAACAACAATCCTTTGTTCATAGAACAATCGTATTGTTTACTTTACACGCATTCGTAAAGCAATAATCTGTTGCTTGCAACTTAATCTTTGGAGGGGTTCGGATGATAACCTGAAGGTGGATTATTAGTCATAGATGCAGTTGGATGGCGGTATATGTATTATGTTGTAATGCCCAATCAAGTCCCAAAGGAGTCAAGATTATTAGTATATGCATGTATTGCTTTCTCGGTGTTTGTCAATTGCCCCGCTGTAATTTGTTCACCCAGCATGTTATCTATATAAGGAGAGCCACCTCTAGTGAACTATGGATCCCGGTCCTTTGTCTTTACATACAATCTATAGACTATTTCTGCTTTGTGTTTACTTTCTGCAAACTTTTACTTCTTTCCATTCGATACGTTTAATCCTTTGTTTTCCGCAAAACACGGTGAGATTGACAACCTCATCGCAAGTTGGGGACAAAGTTCTGTGGTTGTGTTGTGCAGGTCTCCATGTTGCTACTAGCACCGGTAGTGTGCCCTGCCAAAGCTCAGCTACTAACACCTTTGGGGTGTTTCCTTGCTCCTACTGGTTCGATTAAACCTTGGTTTCATAACTGAGGGAAACTTGCTGCTGTGCTCATCATACCTTCCTCTTGGGGTTCCCAACGAGCTCTACATCAACCACGAGCCATCAACACATTTTCTGGGCGCCGTGCATTGAGCCATCAAGCGATTTTCTGGCGCCGTTGCTGGGGAGTCAAGGACATCTTCACAAGGGGAGTCCCTCATAACCAATCTCTTTACTTTGTTGTTTTTGTTTTGCTTAGTTTTCTTTTTGCTTTGTTTGCTTGTTTTGTTCTTCAAAAACACAAAAAAATTAGTTTTACTTGTTTGCTTTCTTATTTGAAACCCCCCCAAAAAATGACTACTCTTGAAAACACTAAGTTGTGTGACTTCACTAGCACCAACAATAATGATTTTATGAGCACACCTATTGCTCCACCTGTGGCTGAAAATACTTTCTTTGAGATAAAACCTGCTTTGCTCAATCTTGTTATGAGAGAACAATTTTCTGGTATTGGTAATGAAGATGCTGCTTCCCATCTAAATAACTTTGTTGAACTTTGTGAGATGCAAAAGCATAGGGATATAGATGGTGATATTATTAAGCTGAAATTGTTTCCTTTCTCTTTGAGAGGAAAAGCTAAAGAATGGTTGAATTCCTTAACTAGGAATAGTATTGATTCTTGGACTAAGTGCAAAGATGCTTTTATTGGAAAATACTATCCTCCTGCTAATATTATATCCATGAGAAGTGAAATAATGAAGTTTAAACAACTTGATAATGAGCAAGTTGCTCAAGCTTGGGAAAGAATGAAATCTTTGGTAAAGAATTGTCCAACTCATGGACTGACTGCTTGGATGATCATCCAAACTTTTTATGCAGGATTGAACTATTCTTCAAGGAACCTATTGGATTCTGCTGCTGGAGGTACCTTTATGACCATCACTTTGGGTGCTGCAACGAAACTTTTGGACAATATGATGGTTAATTATTCTGAATGGCATATTGAGAGAGCTCCACAAGGTAAGAAGGTAAATTCTGTTGAGGAAACCTCCTCCTTGAGTGATCAGATTGATATTATTATGTCTATGCTTGTTAATGGGAAAGCCCATATTGATCCAAATAATGTTCCTCTAGCCTCTTTGGTTGCTAAAGAAGAGCAAGTTGATGTGAACTTCATAAGAAATAACAACTTTGGCAACAATGCTTATGGTAATAATGCTTATAGGAACAATTTTGGTAACAACAATTATAAGCCATACCCTCCCAACAATGGTAATGCTTATGGAAATTCTTACAACAATAATAAGAGTGCTCCCTCTGAACTTGAAGTTATGCTTAAAGAGTTCATTAGTAAACAAACTGCTTTCAATAAAACTATTGAGGAAAAACTCTCTAATGCTGAAAGAAATATAGCATCTTTGGCTGAAGCTCAATCTTCTTTGAATAAAATGGCTGCTAAACCTGAAATTAATGAGAATCCCTTTGCAGCTGCTAATGCCATACAAGTAAGAATTGATGAAAATGTTAGACTATTAGCTGAATTACATGCTAAGTGGGAAAGAGAAGATGAAATTGCTAGAAACATTAGTGTTTCTACTATTACCACCACTAGTGTCGAGGCTACTAATAGTTCTACTACTTTAGATGATAAAGTTGATTTTGATCTTGATGGTTGCAACATCTCTGAAGTTATTAAGTTCCTACAAAAGCTTGCTAAAAGTCCTAATGCTAGTGCTATGAACATGACTTTTACAAAACACATTACTGATGCTCTCATAAAAATTAAAGAAGAAAAGATGAAACATAAAGCTTCTATTCCTATAAAGCAAGAAGATGGTTGGGAACCCATCATTAATATGAAAGTGAATGACTTTGATTTCAAAGCTTTGTGTGATCTTGATAGTAGTGTTTCTATTATGCCTAGAAGGATTTATGATATGCTTGATTTGCCTCCTCTTGAAGATTGTTATTTGAATGTCCCACTTGATGATAATGCTAAAGAGAAACTCATGGGAGTCTTAATGATGTTCTTATTATGGTTAACGACTCCTATGTCCCCGTTGATTTCTATGTTTTGGATGTTGAATACAATGCTTCTTGTCCTATTACTTTGGGAAGACCTTTTCTTAGAACTGTTGGTGCCATCATTGATATGAAAGAAGGCACCATTAAATATCAAATCCCACTCAAGAAAGGTATAGAACACTTCCCTAAAATAGAAAATATTTCTTTTGCTTCTCCTATGAAAACAAAATTTGGTCTTAATGCTTCTTCATTTGAGAACACTTGATTCTTTCTTTGCTTCTTATGCCTAACTTAAAGGCGTTAAAGAAAAGTACTTGTTGGAAGATAACCCAAGAGTTTTAGATGAGTCTTGGAAGTTATTACCTCTGTAATAACCGCTCCTTATCCTTTTTATTTGCTTTTTGTGCCAAGAGTAACCTCTAATGGGAGTGAAGTAATGATTGGGAAAGTTGCTGTCCCGAAACAGATTTCTGTGCTTCACCGTAAAAATTCTTGAGAGAGCTCTGTACATCGGATTGAGCTATAATTGTTTGTGCTTATGCCCCAGGTTGTTATCTAACTTTAGTTAGTTCAACACTTTTTGATTTGAGCAACATAAGGTCTTCGAAAAAATTCGTCTTTACCTGCTGGTCCGTTTTGACAGATTTCTGCCATTTTCTGCATTTGCTTCTTGTTGGTTCCTTCTTGAGTTTTTTTGGGGAATTGAGATTTTTGAGGGAAGTTCTACAGTATCTAGTGTTCTAATGGAAGTTTATTTGGTGTTAGAACTGAACCTTAAGACTTATTTATCTTAAGTGCACTAATGTTGCTAATGAGATTGTGTGAAGTTTTGTATGAAGAAAAATTTTCAGGTGTATGGAAGGAATGAGTAATGAGATGAAGGATGGACTAAAGCTCAAGCTTGGGGATGCCACGCGTGTCACCCCAAGAAATATCCAAGAAGTACAAGCGTCAAATCTTGGGGATGCCCAAGGCATCCCCTTCTTCATCAATAAAAATCCCAGGTTTCTTCCAAACGCTTCATTTTTATTGTTTCATGCACAGTTGTGTTTTTCTTGGAGCGTCTTCTTTTTCATTTTCGTTTTGGTTTTTAGTTTGCTTGGTTTGCTTAGTTTTCCGAATAAGTTGGTTGGACCCCCTCTTTCATACGTTGGTTTGCAATTAGTTTGGTTTGGTTTGGAAAAGAGTAGGAAAGCTCATGCTTATGTGGTAAAAAGAGCTTGTTTTTGACTGTGGCCTATGCTTCGTCATGCCATGCTTGATATTGTTTTGGATTTATGCTTAGTATTATTTGCTGTAGCATGACTTGTTATAAACAATTGAGATTGCTTAATGTTCCTTGGATGAATCATGCGTTGTTTTAACATATTAAAGCATAGTATAGTGGTATTCTCCTTTGATGCTTTATTTGGGTTGACTTGGCACATGCTCACATGATGTTATGACTATCAAAAGTCACCATAAGCCTTTATGATCCTTTAGTTTTCAACTTGTAGTATCACTTTTTGCTTTGATCAATGATGTTTTGTCGCTCTGCATGATTATGGCCATTATTGCTCTCTTAGTTTGTCGCTCCGAGTCTTTTGCTAGCCTCCACAACAAAGTATGAATTCCACTCATGCATCCAACTCCCTAAACCAAGTTTTTCCAAAGAGTCCACCATACCTACCTACTAGCTTATGCTATTCCAAGTATATTCATGCTTTTGTCTACCTTTCACTTGTTTTGAGAAAACTAGTGATTAAAGCTCTCACGAACTTGATGTCACACTTTACTTTATTGCCTCTAATAAACTTGAACCATTGGGTCCTTCTTTGTTGCGTATATGCTTGCGCTTTATAAGTTAAAATTAGCAGAACCATGTTTCATGGGGAACGCTTTCAACATTGCACTTGTACTTTGTACCCTGTTGATATTATGTTCTTTTGCTTACGGATCCCGGTGGTGTGAAATAAAAGTGGAACTTGTAATATCATGGAGTTTGTATGTGTGTTAGAGAAACGCCTGGGCCGCTAGCCTAAGCCATGCCTAATCATGGTGGAAACTTGCAGCATCACCATAATGAGCACTCTATGAAGCATCCTCAATAAAAACCTATGCAAATAGCAAATAAAAAGATCGCTGAGATGCTCATTGTGCCTTGCCTTGTCATTTTGATTATGGGAAAGCTCCATTATCATGTGCAAGGTACCCGTTGGCGGTTCTTAATGATACACATATACTTACAATGACAAGAGCTTACTCGTGACTGAAGTTGAGTAGCATGAGGATCGGTCTTCGTAAGTAAGGGGCATGAGATTTCGGTTTATAACTTGTCAAGCATATCCTCTTAGTTGTGTCACTTTAACCTTAATCACCTTAAAGATGCTTATGATAGGGGCAATGAGAGCTGAAAGCTATAAGTACCATAATTTTTGGAAGCTCTTTATGAGACTTGAATCCCTACTTCCTTTTACAAAAGGCCTTTCTTCCACCATTATATTGAGTCTCCACATTCTATCTTTATGCACTACTTTGAGAGCATAGTGGCCATTCTTAGTTCTATGTGCATTGTCCCAAGACTAGTTGATTGATGCATAACTTGTTATTGCTTGTTTTAAACTATTGTATCTAGTCACTCTTATGAACTTTGAAGGTGTCCTATGCATTTATATTTGCTACTCTATTGAGGGACAAGCTGAATACTTTTATGCTATGTTTTCTTTATGTGAAACAAACAAACGTCTTGCAAAGCATTGTTATTCATGAATCTTTTGTTTGTGCCTTTTCATGTTGCATCATAGTCTCTTTGCTTATTGCTAGGACTTTGTCTGTCATGTTATGATTGAAGTACTATGATCCCAGCTTTGAATGTTTTGCAAATACCTTGATCAAGTCTTTGATGGTGCATGTCACCTCAAAAATTATTTCTTTTTATCACTTACCTACTCGAGGACGAGCAGGAGTTAAGCTTGGGGATGTTGATGCATTGCAAATGTATCTATAATTTTTGATGTTCCATGCTTGGTTTTATCCACTTTCTTGTGTTTTGTTCCAACTTTGGAGTACTTTTCATATGATTTCTTGGACTAACCTATTAACAAGAGCCATAGTGCTAGCTGCCTGTTTTCTGCTGTTTTTGGTTCCAGGAAAGTCAAAAAATGGATATTCTCGGAATTGGACGGGACAAAACCAAAAGTGCCTATTTTTCCGGAAGGGATCAAGTGCCAGAATACGAGACGGAGAGGGGCCAGGGGCCAGCCACACCACCTGGCCGCACGGCCAGGCCTGGCCCGTGCCAGGGGGTGGTGTGGTGGCTCCTGGCACCTCCTCGGCCTCTCCTTCCGCCTATATATTGCCCTCGGGATGAAAACCCTAAGTACCTGATCAAAAATCCACGAAAGAGTCTGTAGCCGCCGTCATCTCCATCCCTAGATCAGGAGGGATCTGAAGCTCTTCCTGGCACCCTGCCGGAGAGGGGAATTGACCCTGGAGGCCTTCTTCATCACCATGCAAACGCTGGTGTGATGCGTGAGTAGTTCATCCTTGGACTACGGATCCATGTAGTAGCTAGATGGCTGGTTTCTCCTCCTTTGTGCTTTCATGTTTAGATCTTGTGAGCTCCGTTCATGATCAAGATCATCTATTTGTAATCCATACATGTTGTGTTTGCGAGGATCCAATGGAATTGAGATGCTATTTCAGATTGATTATTGATTCTATCATGTCTTTGTTATTTGTGATCTTGCATGCTTTCCGTTGTTAGTAGCTATCTTGGCCAAGTAGATGCTAGCAACTCCAAGAGTTAGTATTTATGCTCTATAGTGGGTTCATGCCTCTGGTAATCTGGGAAGTGATGAAATCTCTAAGGTACTAGATGTGTTGTTGCTACTAGGAGAAAACAACAATCCTTTGTTCATAGAACAATCATATTGTTTACTTTACGCAGTTCAGAAGCAATAATCTGTTGCTTGCAACTTAATACTGGAGGGGGTTCGGATGATAACCTGAAGGTGGATTATTAGTCATAGATGCAGTTGGATGGCGGTCTATGTATTACGTTGTAATGCCCAATCAAGTCTCAAAGGAGTTAAGATGATTAGTATATGCATGTATTGCTTTCTTGGTGTTTGTCAATTGCCCCGCTGTAATTTGTTCACCCAGCATGTTATCTATCTAAGGAGAGCCACCTCTAGTGAACTATGGATCCCGGTCCTTTTACTTTACATACAATCTTTAATCTTTTACTGCTTTGTGTTTACTTTCTGCAAACTTTTACTTCTTTCCATTCAATACGTTTAATCCTTTGTCTTCCGCAAAACACGGTGAGATTGACAACCTCATCGCAAGTTGGGGACAAAGTTCTGTGGTTGTGTTGTGCGGGTCTCCACGTTGCTACTAGCACCGGTAGTGCGCCCTGCCAAAGCTCAGCTAGTAACACCTTTGGGGTGTTTCCTTGCTCCTACTCGTTCGATTAAACCTTGGTTTCATAACTGAGGGAAACTTGTTACTATGCTCATCATACCTTCCTCTTGGGGTTCCCAACGAGCTCTACATCAACCACGAGCCATCAACACATTATCTGGGCACCGTGCATTGAGCCATCAACCACATATGGATCGACAAGTGTCCTTGCATGTGTGTTCTCTTCACAGACCACATATGGATCCACCAGTGTCATTGCATGTATGTTCTTCTCATTAACAACAACTAGAGTCATTGCATGTGTGTTATTTTCATTAACCACATATGGATCCACCAGTGTCATTGCATTTGTGTTCTTGTCATTAACCAAAGCTAGAGTCACTGGATGTGTGTTCTTTTCACAAACCACATATGGATCCACCAGTGTCATTGAAATGTGTGTTCTTTTCAGAGACCACACATGGATCCACCAGTGTCATTACATATGGTTCCACCAGAGTTCATTGCATGTGTGTTCTTTTCACAATCCACCTAAGGATCCACCAGTGTCATTGCATGTGTGTTCTTCTCATTAACCACATCTAGAGTCATTGCATGTGTGTTCTTTTCACAAACCACATATGGAACCACCATTCTCATTGAAATATGTATTATTTCATTAACCACATCTAGAGTCATTTCATGACTATTCTTTTCACAGACCACATATGGATTCACTAGTGTCATTGCATGTGTGTTCTCTTCAGAGACCACACATGGATCTACTAGTGTCACTGCATATGGTTCCACCAGAGTTCATTGCATGTGTGTTCTTTTCACAATCCACCTATGGATCCACTAGTGTCATTGCATGTGTGTTCTTCTCATTAACCACATCTAGAGTCATTGCATGTGTATTCTTTTCACAGACCACATTTGGAGTCATTTCATGACTATTCTTTTCACAGACCACATATGGATCCACCAGTGTCATTGCATGAGTGTTCTCTTCACAAACCACATATGGATCCACCAGTGTCATTGCAAGTGTGTTATTTTTACTAACAACAACTAGAGCCATTGCATGTGTGTTATTTTCATTAACCACATATGGATCCACCAGTGTCATTGAATGTGTGTTCTTCTCATTAACCACAACTAGAGTCACTGGATGTGTGTTCTTTTCACAATCCACATATGGATCCACCAGTGTCATTGAAACTTGTTTTCTTTGAAGAGACCACATCTGGATCGACTAGTGTCATTGCATATGGATCCACCAGAGTTCATTGTATGTGTGTTCTTTTCATTAACCACATATGGATCCACCAGTGTCATTGCATGTGTGTTCTTTTCACAATCCACATATGGATCCACCAGTGTCATTGCATGTGTGTTCCTTTTACTAACAACAACTAGTGTCATTGCATGTGTGTTCTCTTCACATACCACATATGGATCCACCAGTGTCATTGCATGTGTGTTCTTTTTATTAACAACAACTAGAGTCATTGTATGTGTGTTATTTTCATTAACCACATATGGATCCACCAATGTCATTGCATATGTGTTCTCTTCACATACCACATATAGATCCACCGGTGTCATTGCATGTGTGTTGTTTTTACTAACAACAACTAGAGTCATTGCATGTGTGTTATTTTCATTAACCACATATGGATCCACCAGTGTCATTGCATGTGTGTTCTTCTCATTAACCACAGCTAGAGTCACTGGATGTGTGTTCTTTTCACAATCCACATATGGATCTACCAGTGTCATTGAAACATGTGTTCTTTTAAGAGACCACATCTGGAGTCATTTCATGACTATTCTTTTCACAGACCACATATGGATCCACCAGTGTCATTGCATGTGTGTTCTCTTCACAAACCACATATGGTCCACTAGTGTCATTGCGTGTGTGTTCTTTTTACTAACAACAACTAGAGTCATTGCATGTGTGTTATTTTCATTAACCACATATGGATCCACGAGTGTCATTGCATGTGTCTTCTTCTCATTAACCACAGCTAGAGTCATTGCATGTGTGTTCTTTTCACAATCCACATATGGATCCACCAGTGTCATTGAAATGTGTGTTCTTCTCATTAACCACATATGGACCACCAGTGTCATTGCATATGGACCCACCAGAGTTCATTGCATGTGTGTTGTTTTCATTAACCACATATGGATCCACCGGTGTCATTGCATGTGTGTTCTTCTCATTAACAACAACTAGAGTCATTGCATGTGTGTTATTTTCATTAACCACATACGGATCCACCAGTGTCATTGCATGTGTGTTCTTCTCATTAACCAAAGCTAGAGTCACTGGATGTGTGTTCTTTTCACAAACCACATATGATCCACCAGTGTCATTGAAATGTGTGTTCTTTTCAGAGACCACACATGGATCCACCAGTGTCATTGCATATGGTTCCACCAGAGGTCATTGCATGTGTGTTCTTTTCACAATCCACCTATGGATCCACCAGTGTCATTGCATGCGTGTTCTTCTCATTAACCACATCTAGAGGCATTGCATGTGTGTTCTTTTCACAAACACATATGGAACCACCATTGTCATTGAAATGTGTATTCTTTCATTAACCACATCTAGAGTCATTTCATGACTGTTCTTTTCACGAACCACATATGGATCCACCAGTGTCATTGAAATGTGTATTCTTTTCAGAGACCACACATGGATCCATCGGTGTCATTGCATGTGTGTTCTTTTACTAGCAACAACTAGAGTCATTGCATGTGTGTTATTTTCATTAACCACATATGTATCCACTAGTGTCATTGAATGTGTGTTCTTCTCATTAACCACATCTAGAGTCACTGGATGTGTGTTGTTTTCACAAACCACATATGGATCCACCAGTGTCATTGAAATGTGTGTTCTTTTTAGAGACCACACATGGATCCACCAGTGTCATTGCATATGGATCCAGCAGAGTTCATTGCATGTGTGTTCTTTTCATTAACCACATATGGATCCACCATTGTCATTGAAATGTGTATTATTTTCAATGAAAACCGTTGGCCACAAGTAATCGGGACGTAGAGTTAACCAGCAACCGCTCCGTGCTTCTAGAAGACCCGATCCCCGATTGTTAGGCGTTGTTGGATCGGAGTGCGTGGATGATAAGGATGTCCTTCATGAGGGCGATCCACGAGAAGTCTGTTCTGTGAACTGATTGGCAGTGCCAACCACGATGGGCCTACGTCCTTGCCCTTATCCCCTTAACCTCGGGGCCGAAGCTCAGATCGTGTTCCTTCATTTCCATGGAGAGGGAGAGGCCCAAACTCAGCTTGCACGAGGCTAAGATGTTCGCCCACTACGACATACTCGCGCTGCCGTTCGCGAGGCTTTCGGCCGGCTTCGAGCTCAGCTACGCCGGGGTTCCTGTCGTGCCGCTCTTGTGCGACAACGCGTTTGCCAGGCAGATCAAGGAGCTCCTCCACCAGCTGCCGGAGCGGAAGAGGGCAATGGCACGATACTCGCGCACGAGCGTGTACTGGCGAAAGCTGTTCAAGAAGGTGCGGGTTGTGTTTATTGAGCTGTGCGGAACCCACCGGCGGGAGATCCACCCGTATCTATGCAACCCCGAAGGGAGGCAGCAGTTCTTGGCAGTGCATGGGTGTACGACCTCCACCGTTATCGGTGCGGCGCGTCGTGAAGAATCCATGAGGAGGAGGAACGCTGCCGGGAACATCGGCATCGATTCTGATGCAGAGGAGGCTGCCAGCGACGCGGACAACATCGTCGATGATGGAGACTGCGGGAGCGTCATAGTCGATTAGAGCCACTTAAGCATAAATTAAATCTATGTACGGTATCTTAATGCCCTCTTTGGATCTGGGTCACTTGAGTCATAGTCGATTATCGTCATAATCTATATATGTTGGCCATGTTTTAGTTGTCTTTGTCTTTGAAACTAGTCGAAACTCGTCCAATCCTGAAAATAAAGTTCGTGCGTTCCTGGCATATCGGATGGGACAATACGCTGACTCTGCTCCCAGCACTTGATGGCACAGCCATAATTTGGAGTGCGCCAGAGGAGAAGGGATCGAGCGTGTTGTAATAGTGTACTACTCCTGTCCAAATATAACTGACTTAGTTTTTTTTAGAAATTTAATAAATGTATCTATACCCAAAACATGTCTTGATACATGTTTTAGGTTTATCTGTCTTTCAAACTAATTAAAAGTCGTCAAATTCTGAACAAACAAAGTCATTGCGTTCACATTTGATGGGACGATACGCTGACTCTGCTACTTGATGGCACAGCCATAATTCTGGAGTGCGCCAGAGGAGATGGGAATCCAAGGGAGATGGGAACTAGTAGCTGCGTCCATACGCAGGTAAAAAATTAATGTAATAATATTAAAAAAATTGTAATCTGGTCCACATGACCCCATCACAGACACGTTGCACGCGCCAGATATAAATAAAGACGACACGACTAGTTTAGTTTCAATGATATAATTCAACATACGACGTTACTGTGCCCGCATCTTTCTGCTCCTCTTATTAGTCTTCTAGCCCACGCTGCATTAAGCAACAATTGATGAGGATAAAAAATGATAAAATGGCAAATAAAAGAATTTTTAAGCTTACCTTTCATCTGGAGAATCGTACAAAGATGAAATTGACAGGGATTTATTATTTCTCCTGTAGTTAGCCGAAAGATCCTCAAGAACATCCTCAATCACCCCTGCAACTTCTTCATATTCTAATACACCTCCATTATTTGCCCTTTCCTCCCCGTTCCGCTTACCCTTTTGTTTCTTTTCACACCCTTTTCTCGCCGGCACCTCCACTTCTTCATAAATCTGCTGCTTACGTATATTTTCCTCTGAGTGCTCATCACCGTTTTCCTCCACCTGCTGCACTTCCTCAAGTTCTTCGTCTTCGCACTGCTCTTCCTCTAGTTTTGGCTGAGAAGCCTCATTTTCTACCACCGGGGTGTGAACAGGGATACTATCATGTGTAACTGGGTTTTTGCACAACCTCTTTATATGGCCGAATCCGCCACAATGTTTGCATTTCCTTTTCCTAGCTCCCATCCTTGAACCTTTATCGGTGGAGGCTTTGATCCTTAGCTTTCTAGGCCTCCCAAGTGGCCTCCTAAGAACTGGTGGTTGAAGTTTGAACCCTGGATCGATAATCTCCCAATCATTTTCATCGGCCATAGGTGGTACGTTTTCTGCATAAGTTGCAACAAACTTGTCCACGGAGAAATAGTTGTCGACATAGTTATGTATTTCAGCTCTGCTACCTCTAAGCTTTAAGATGAAGTAAATTGCATGGTGACATGGAAGACCAGTAATCTGCCACTGCTTGCATGAAGAAGTCTTGTTTCCAATGTCTACAGTGTACCTCCGTTCACTTCCATGCTTGTATTCTGCATAAACCTCAGCCAATATTCTGGAAATTCTGACCATCCTCATCTTTATTGTTCTCATTGCCCTGGTTATTGTATTCAGTAACATAACCACCTTTGGAACTATTTTATGGCCTAAAAAAATTCTTGCACAAATTCTTTGCCTGAAATCTATCTTCACCATTATGCACTGTCTTATTGCATCCAACAAAATAACAATTCCAAGTGTCTTCATGCCCGAAATATTATCATTGAAACTCTATGCCAAATTATTGCAAACAAAATCCACCTTGCTTAACTCACCAAACTTGCTTCTGGCCCATAGCTTGGTGTGTTGTTCTTCAAGGTATTTTTTCACCTTTGGCACTACATACATGTTCTGCAAGTAAGTAGCATGCGTGCTTGGGGTGTATGTGTATGCTGATCGCCACAAGTTCTCTTCAAAGATCTTTCCTTTGAACTTCTTCTTGAAGTTAGTAGTGAGGTGCCGCATGCATTCCCTATGCTTAACCCCAGGAAACACATCATCAACAACATTCTCAGGACCCTCGCATGCACCGGTGTGTATCACCAAGCCTTCAGGGTGACCAATTACTGCCCGTAGTCTCTGCAAGAACCATGTCCATCTTTCATTTGATTCACCCTCAAGAACAGCATAAGCTACAGGTAGAAGCCAATTATGCGCGTCCAAAGCACAAGAAGAAGCAACATGTCCCCTGAACTTCCCTGTTAAAGAAGTTGCGCCTATTGCCAAGTATGGCATGTAGCCGTCTAGGAACCCCTTCCAGCATGCCTTCAGGCAGACAAAACATCTCCTGAAGCATATCTTATCTGCCTACTTATACCTGACCCCCCCTCGAGACCTTTTCTCTTCCTTTCACAACCTCGTAATCGATGTCAACAACACTACCAGGTGATGTTTTCTCTACCTGAGCTTTGAAACTATACAACATGTGAAAACTGTCATTCCACTTGCCTTGAATGAAGTCTAGAGCCATCTCCTTCCCATCAAAGACTTTGTGGTAAGGAATCAGAACGTTAAACTTTTTGCTAATCTTTGCTCTGAGTTCAGCAGGTCCAATGTTATGATCCCACCTCACCCAGTCAAGTACAGTAGCAGCAATCCACTTGGTAGTCGCCGGTCTAATTTTATCACTTAAAGAAGTATTAGGGCAATTGTGTTTCTTAGTGTTTACTTTGATCTGCATTCGATAAGAATCCAAATAATTTAGAGCTAGTTATCAGCAGAATAAATATGAGAAAGACTGAAACTAAATGTAGCTATTGCAACCTGAAATGGGTGTCCACCCCGCATTGGAGATGCATGTAATCTCCATTTACACACATTACTTTCCCTACAATGCACCCTAAATCTCTTTTGGTCACTCTTTTTAATGATAAATTCGAACCCAACTCTGATTGCATAGGTTGCAATTGCATATCTGTAGTCCTCCACATTCTCAAAGACAGTCCCCTCATCAATTGTAGGATTGTCCCTATCAAAGTGTATCACTGGAATGTCCTCCTCTTCGTCGTCGTATCTACATCCCATTTCCACATCTTCACATTCCTCTTCCTCATCAGTCCCATAGTCAGGCTCAAATTTTGAATCAACCAAATATTCCCTACTCTCCATCCTATCAGGGTCAGCAGCCACGTCTGGATATGCTTTCTCATCATCATCTACACCGCCACACATTTCAGTGTCTTCATGCTCGCTTGACAAAGCATCATGCTCAAGGATAAGCTGTATAGACGTCCTGCGGTTACCAACACATATCCTTGCCATCACCATGGGACTAGAAACGCTAATTGGGGTATGCAGAAAAGGAATCACAGTTCTTACCCTTCAATGTGGACGCACGACACCTTCTCCGGGCTCCATACCTCCAAAGCTCTGCACCCCACTTCCTCTTCCCCTGTTTCATTCTCCTCTGTGCTCTCTAGACTTGAAGGAGATTCCGTGCTCTCCAGCCACGCGGGACCCATCTCCGTGTTCTCAAGCCTCGCAGGATCCATCTCCGAGCGGGATCCGGATCACCAACGTTGTTGGGCGCCTAACCAAATGGACGACTCTCAGTTTTTGTTTCCAGACGCGCCTGGGCGGTGGACGGCGACAAGGAGACAAGGTAGGGAGGGGAAGAGAGGAGATGTGAGGGGATGGCAGGGAGAGGAGGGCGGGAGGACGATGACCCAAGGGGACAACAAGAGCAGTGCACGATTGAACGGAGTGGCGGTGGCAGGAGCAGAGGAGCAGAGCGGAGCGGAGCTGGTTGCGACAAAACATGGAAAATTGCACAATAATGTGTTGGTGGGCGGCACTAGCCATCGAACCTGGGACGCGCGCCGTCGAAGGTGGAGGAGGCGGGCCCGCTAGTCAGAAAACATGCCACCTATCAGCGCACTATGCACAATAGCACTTCACGGAATTTTTTAGCTGGTCCCACATGTCAGTATGTTTGATCAAAACTTGCATACAGTGCATGGCTAGTTCACGCGCTAGTTCCAAAAAAAGCCCGCTGATCCAAACTTGAAGTGGCAGTTCTGCTTCTTCTCCCTCGTCTCCTCGTCTCCTTGCAGTGGTAGTTCCGCTTCGTCTCCCTCGTCTACTCTCCTCTTCTTCTTCTCCTCACAGTGGTAGTTCTTCTTTCTTCCTCGATCAAAACATTCCCGCATGTAAGCCATGGCCAGTAGCCGGATGAAGAGGAACTGGTCCAATCTCCCGGCCGACCCACTTCGCAAGATCACCGACTACTTGCTGGAGAAAGAGGAGTACGTCGACACCTATGCTGATTATCGGGAAGTCTGCACCGATTGGCCGCCGCACTTTAAAGGTGCCCGAATTCCATCTCAATAACTAGATCATGATAGATCACACACTTCCAGACGTTGGCGACTTCACCTTCCTCAACCTCGCCAATGTTCGTTGCTTCAGGACGAATCTAATGGACGTCCATCGCAGGTTCACATTGACATCCGATATATATATAACATTCATTTATTTGTATTTTCCATTGTAAACATCTTAGTGCTAACTGAAGCCCTCTTCTTCCAAAAGATTCTACTTCATCGGTGTTTCTCGTGATGTCATCGTGCTTGCTCAGAGGGTGGAGACGTACCAGATTCGGCTTCTGAACCCAATCACTCATAAGTCTAACACTGAGTTTCAAGCACACATACCATCTGATCTTCTGCAATCTGTCATCGTGACGAAGTCCCGGCGATGGTCGTTTGCACTGATTATCCAGATCATATTGCATGGGCCGATGAGAGCACCCCAACGGAGCAAATCAATGAATCATTTGGAGAAGGATTGTATTCGCCACCTCCTGATATGCTTCTGGTCTGCATGACGTCATTATGAGGGGAAGTATATGCATTACTTGAGAATGGAGATATCATGTCGACCAACATCCAGTTAGAGCAGCACGCGAGCACTATCACGATGGCCAAACTAATTTTAGCCCCAGTCTTTGAACAGATACGCGGAGGCTATAGATTTTACCTAGTTGAGTCAGATGGTGATCTGCTTCTTGTGTTGAACGGGTATTTCGCCAAAGGGCAACCGGTGTTGTACTGGGTGGACACGGAGAACCACTCTCTCGAGGCCGTCGGTGACATTAGAAGTCATGCCCTCTTCGTTGATTACCATCGGTCTATCTCCATTGACACTAGGTTACACCCCACAGTCAAACCCGGTTGCATATACTACAGGAATTATATTAGACTGTATGATCATGAGGTTCAAGCCTGGGAAGATGAACCAACAATGACGTATGGCTTAAGTCTGGAACATACACCGAGGCCTTACCCTCTGGACGAGATACTGGTAGCACACTACAGACGGAGAGAGTTCTCTGAACATGTGTTGCAGCATGCGGGAGACGGCAACGGCGAAAAATATAGGGGAGAATGAATCCTATATTCATCCTAGGTTATTTGCTAGCATTTTTAGGTCTATTTTTCGAAGTAGAAATTTGTACTGTATTTATATTATTTCGATCAGCATTATGCGTATTACCTTTCAGACAAAATTGTAATGTATTTAATTTTAGTACTTTCAGAATTCAAAGTATTTATTTTTAGTAGCTTCTTTCAGAATTCTCTGTGTTCGACAGCCGGAGCCAGCGGCGGGCATCATCTCAACACCGAAATTCAGGTTCCACATGGAAAATTGCACAATAATGTGTTGGTGCGCGGCACCAGCCCTCCAACCTAGGATGCACGCCGTTGAAGGTGGAGGAGGTGGCCCCGCCAGTCAAAAAACTTGCCACATCGGCATCCCCTATTTCTGATGCCCTTTTAAAAAAGAAAACACGCCACGCCATCATCCCCTGTTTTTGATGGTGTTTCTACAATCGATGGTACATAGTGGCATAGAAATAATATCGTATAAACATAAGGGCATAGTCATCAACATTTCTAAAATGAAACCTGGTCTCCTACCTGTCTTGGTACATTGCCCGATGAGGTGGATAGCCATGACCGATCTTTTTAATACGTTCGCACTCTTATGATGAGAAGGGAAATAAAGATTGAGCGGTTAATGCAACGAGTATCGAATTATTACCCTCTAAGGAAATGGGAGATGGTTATTTTCACGCGTGCGCGTAGTCCAAACCTACTGTCAGTCTTTCACTCCCCTTCTCCGACAAACCACAGTTCATCTTGCGCAACTCCTCCGTGCTGCACCACCTAGGGTAACATGGCCCCGCCTAAGCAGCCGCCACCGCCGCCGCGACAGCCACCGAAACTAGGGTATTTAGCCCCTCTAAGGCAGGCCATGAAACTCTACTTCAAGGCTAGTCTCCCATTACCCTGCCAGGCGGATGATTTCGCCAAATGTGCCGAATCGGCCGCGGCGGCGGCGCCGGCGCTGGATGCGGCAAGCAGGGCCAAGAGAGCGATGTGGAGAAATTGCGCGGCGGCATTACGGCATGCTCTAGGCAGTGGGAACAAGGTACGTATCAAATCGTTCATGAGAGCATGCCGCCGAGGGTACACACCCTCGAACAGGGCAGCGCCAAGGTCTAGGAACTCTCGCGTCCATGCTTTGGCGCGGGCTACCTTACCACAGTGGGGGAGGCTGGGAACACGCCGTCTGCGACAAAGACGCCCCATCCAACGCACTGCCGGAGGCCGTACCGTGGCGGCGACCAAGCGTCTATACTCAGCATGCTGGATTGTTCGACAGCCGGAGCCGGCGGCGGGCATCAGCTCAGCGCCGGAATTTAGGTTCCAGTTCACATGGACCTACGATCCCAAGAAGAAGATGCCAAATTTCAGTTTCGAAGAAATCGTTGTGGCGGTGCGGATGGTCCAACTGAACCGGGACTGGCGCACGCAAATCGGTCGTGCATGAATGATGCAAATTTCTTGTAGTTTGGCAAGAAGGCAATAGATCAGTTTGGGTTAAATGATCAAAGAACTTATGTCCTCTCAAGGCAATTGGCCAGCCAACTTTTCTGGTGGAGATCTGTAGTTTCTTCAGTGTAGAATAGTTAAGTTCAGACTGAAGAATGGCTTTTGTAGATGAAATGCTGACGAATTGTTCTATAAACTAGTAGGAAGTTTAGCCCACTTTTGTGTAGGTATAAGACCCTTTTGTATGGAAGTACTACTGTTGTAAGCAAATACTATCAAGTAACTATTTCCTTCAATTACTAGTCATGGTTAAATCCAGTTCACTGGCATTTTTTTATCCCAGACTACAGATTTTGCGTCTGCTGTCTGTGCTGTAAACCATTTTTCCTTTGTCTTGTGTTGTCTGCAAAATGGTCCTGCAGTTCAACGTGTTACAAATATAGCTACCTTGTACTTGAAGAGGAGATGTACTACATTTTCCTGACATCCACAGAATTGACATTGCTCATTGTTAGACCACCATCTTTTCATGAGGCTGTCCTTGGTTATTCACAAAAATTATAAAGCACGGTGTTCAAATACATCGATTCAAACTATTACACACACACTACATCAAATTCATTACCCACACATACTACATCGATTCAAACTATTACACACACATACTACTTCAAATTCATTACCCACACGTACTACATCGATTCAAACTATTACACATTTTTAGTCGATAGTAACTTCCTGCTACGCTCTCCATACTACAAATTCATTAGCCACACATACCACGACAATTAACTCCCTGTTCATTCGTTCCCATGGTTCGATCCTTCCCAGTAAAACGCGGCGTGTTCGAATGATGATCGCTTTTACGCGAGAAAGGGGGACCACCCTAAGAGCTCTATCTTCACTCGAGGGAAATCAGAACCACCACCTTGTCCAAGCCCAGTTCCTCCACCGAAACTGTGTGTGCTGTCACGAAACGGTGGTGGTCCTGTGCCATCGATCCTTCCAGGCCAACACTGCAGGCGACGAGGATGCTTTCTGGTAGCCTCTTCGGGGCCCTGAATGCCATGTACCGATTCTAGAACCTCCTCCAGGTGGATGATGACCGGGTGCTTCCAGCAAAGCTGTCGCCCTGCCCTGCTTGGAATCTGCACCTCGTACATCTTAGGAATGGCGTCAGCATCTTTCAGCCACGCCTTTACCTCGATGACCCATTTATCGCTCGGTGGCATGATTTCCACCAGCTCGCCGCCAAGGCTACTAACGACCTGCTTGAGGGTCTCCGTCTCCCAAGCATCCAATGGGAGGCCATCAAAGCCGAGTTTGGAGAAGAAACGAAGCTGCCCCAAGCGATCGTCCCACCCACAAGCGCGATGCCAATGCATGAAGCTCATTTTCTCCCCGCAGCACTCGAAAGAACAGGAAGAATGCAGAACGCGCTCGGTGTACGAGTTGTGCTTGAACCGGATGAAAAAAATCAAATGGCAGCATGCATACCTCAATCTTGACCTCATTTCTTCTGATCCCAAAATGAGACCTGAAAGCCGACAGCAACTCTGTCGGCGACACGGCAGGACGGACGCCCAGCACGGTGGACATGAGAGCATGGTCGTCAAACTGCTGTGCCAGGGCTACCATGCCTGGGGTGCGCGGCAGCATGCAACTGCCCGAGGCCGGTCGCCGGCCAGGATCGCCTGACGGGACACGCTCCTCTGTGCGAGAAGGACTAGCGAAAGGCGAGATATTAGTCTAAGGATGCGAAGCTCCGATACGGCGGATGATGCGACGATGATGTCTGCGAGCTTCGATTAGAGGTGTGGGAGGTTGACCAGACATGGCAGGGACGCAAATTAGAGCAAGTGCGAGCTCTGATCTGAGACGAGCAGCCAGAGCTAAGCAAATGTTATGGGGAGGGGAGCAGGGGAGAAGACCAGAGCAGAGTACAGAAATAGATTTGGTCCACTCAGGGATCTCGTCCACGCAGGGGTAAGCTAGTCCACAACCGCAAAAGATAACGGGGAATACTAATAGGGCGGGCCAAGAAGAGTTGACCTAACGATGGTATTTGAGTTCAACCATTTTTCGTCTGGTTCAAACGACCGTTTGGCCATTAGATTTGTATTCACCCCCACTTGGCCCTTCTGGACAATTGGCGATTCTAATACAGCCCCTCCGCGCGATTGATGACAACTCAAGTACCGGGATGCACTCGCCCGGGAAGTTTGGTACTGCAAACAAACAATCCCGCCCCTGAACCCCTGATGTTGCTAGGACCTATCTATTAGTAATGCAGTAACAGGAGGGCCTTTTTGCGAACTTACCCTTGAAGACCGAAAATTGTTGTCAACGCTCAGGAGAGCATGGTTGATGTAGACGATCCGAAGCCGACCTCAAGGTCGTGTTGAAGTCCTCGCGCTCATGCGGCTCCAACGACTCCTAGTGCCCCAAGTGTGACATCTTGCGGGGAGCTACACACGTCCAGTGCCTGGCGATGACTCCCGCTTCCCCGATCCAGCAGCAGTTATGGAAGTAGAGCTCCTGGATCCGAATCCCGCAGCGCGATGGCGCTCCGCGGTGAAGATGTCTCTTGTTCACGTGGTCCGAACTTGGGACCACAGTCACGGGAGAGAGAGAAATATCAATTGGAGGTCTCCCCAAAAGTGAGGAAACCTTTATTGAATATTGTGTGTATTTTCTGGTCAAAATACCCCACTATATATAGGGGGAGGGGAGGTACTACCTCCCTTAAAGTCCCGGGGTGGGACTAAAGGAGGGGAGAGGCGGGCACCCGCCGGCCGACCCTAGTGGGCCCTGCGCGGGGGAGCTAGGCCCAGCCGACCACCCCTTCCCCTTTCTCTCCTCTTACCTTTCCCTCATGGGCCCTTCTCCCTCCGGAATTGGCCCATTAAGTCTTTTTGACCATTAATTGATTTTTTAATTAAATAATTATGAATAAATGATTAAATCATTATTTAACATTCATTCACATATTATTCAATCTCCGTGGCTATGGAACACCTAACACCTCCACTCCGGACATCCTCCGGACTTACCGAAACCCTTCTGGTTTTCTCTCTTCTCTTCTTTTGTGATTCTACCGATCCTGTAAACACTCTTTAAGCATCATAAAGCCCTTAAGTGTGGTACCCTACGGTTCGGGAACACTCCAAACATGGTCGGGACACTCCTGGACCAATGATCAACAGAGGGACCTGGATGTCCATATGACCCCTGTGTATTCCACGAACATCTTTCATCGTTTGAACCGAGACAGTCGCGCCTTATTCCTTTTGTCTCTTGATACTTGCATTTCCTAAGATCTGATCAATGACATCCCCATGTCGTGTTCAATCTCGTTACCGAACAATGCTACTTGACTCGTTTTCGACAAGTGATATCCCTATGATCAAATCACACGCTGCGCAGCTATTGCATACAACTTCTCCGAGTGGGCCCTTGAGTATCTTTCCGTCACGTGGACAGACAAATCCCGCTCTTGACATATATTGCCTCTAAGGTTCCTATAAATACCTGAACACACCTTTATGATCACTCTGTCAGAACTAACGTTTGATGCTATCTAAGCATTCTCGGGAGACAATGATTGATACAGTCTCACGGTCTAAGGAATAGTCTATGAGGTCTATTCTAATCATAGTAACTTGAACTTCATGACATGATCGGGTCACGATTTTTAGGTTGGGTATTGGTTCATCATCTCATTCACAGAATGAGTTGACTCCATCTCTAATTGGCATAAATGCCACATGATCAGGAAATCTTGATCATCTGTTGACCAATGAACCAGTGACTAGAGTTTCACCGGGAACCCCTGGTTGTTTATATATCACACGTGTATTGATGTTTCCCTTCAATACAATTATAGCATGATATGAAACTTAATCATAAACTTTATGAAATATGATAATAATCCTTATTATTATTTATCTCTAGGGCATATTTCCAACAGTCTCCCACTTGCACTAGAGTACAAATAAACTAGTTGCATTTGTTCATAATCATTGGCACCATATTACCCAGTACCCTAAACATGCTTGCTCATGGAAGAGGTTGAGTCTTGGGTCTGTACTTTATGGTCCCAAATCCTTTGCAACTTACCAATGTCACCTTTATTGACATTAATACTTTATCATCATATGATAACATCTTTGTGTATGCATCGTCGTTATGGCAGCAGAACGAGGCCGGATTCCAGGAGCCTACAATGACGTCAGATCAATCTCGGGGGATTTATCATGGGCACTATGCCCTGGGACACATCATTCTACGTTAAAAGTGAACTAGCCCCACCATAACATTATACATCACCTTAGATGGTACCCTTGTCTATTATAAATGTAATTATCGAAACACTAGTGCACCCTGTGCAACTTTCGATGTTTTCGTTCACCTTGCTTCCTACTTGACTTTAGTCGGTATTATTGATATAGGAGTTTCCAACATATTCCCTTATAACATAACTCTTTATGCTTTAAGATATGCCATCCTTCATGGATTTGGAAAACATGTCTACAGTTCTCTTATTAGATACCGCGGACAAACTCAGCTCAACATCCTGTGATTCATACTTAATCACTTTTCAAATGTTCCTTCTTGGATCATATATTATTGTTAAGTTATCATGATGGTTTTCTAAGATAGAACCTATGTCTCAACATAGTGGATTATGATCATCCTTTTCTTTCTTTCAATCATCAATGTTAGACTTAATTCTATTCCTAATTTGAGTTATCAAGGACCAGTTCCTTAACTAACTTCTATTCCGTTCAGGATCCTTTAAGGAATACTACATAATATCGTAATATACTTATTATCAACTTCTACTCCTTATAAATCATTATTTATCGGTACTTGCACTTTTACTCTTAATGTGTCGTATTTTATACACACTTAAGAATCACTCCTCTAAGCTCCCACTCAAAATATGTTCCCAACATATTTGGGTATGAGTCACTACTCTTACTCAACATATGTTCCTACATCTTTGAATTTGAGACTTATTTTGCTCCCACTCAAAATGTGTTCTCGATACATTTGAGTTCGAGACTTACATTGCTCCCACTCAAAGATATGTCATTCACATATTGTTTTAGGAAGACTTTCATAGCTCCCACTCAATTTCATGCAAATTTCATATCCACTCACTATTTTGAACGATTTCAAAATCCTTTGATAAATTATCAAACTGAGATTTTTACTATGAGATACTAGTACCTTACTAGTTTCAAATCCACTAGACTTTTAGCACACTTGAATCAAATTCATTTGAATTTGTCCAGTACATTATTCATGACAAATTGTGCTTTTGTCATTCACCTCCATTTCCACTATGGCTTTGTAGTCATTTGGAAAAATTCAAGTAACCCCTTTACTTGTAAGATTCAGTAACGAATTGCTTTCTATTCTCAAGGGAATTTTGCCTCTAGGATTTCTCATAATTCTAGTTTACCATTATTTCCTTAGTAGTTTGTAGGTATGTCGTATTCTGGTAATTATGACAAATGATTCACAAATGTCTCCATACAAGATATGGACTGCATTTTGAATCCTACTTCATGTAGTGAAAACACCAGTGGGGGAAACACAATGATCACTATCCAAGCAGGAACGCTTTCCATTGCGCTTCTCAACACTTTGATGCAGGGTTTTGAATCCTCATCATGTTTTTCATTATCTTCCATTAGCTCTATAATTGAGAAATACCATTGAATGTGAAACTTTACTGAGAATGCACCAAAAATCCAAGCAATACAAGTTTTGCTTTCCTTTTTGGTTCTAGCTATGGCTATTTGATGGCTCAAAATATATTCAAGCTCGTTGGGGAACCCCAAGAGGAAGGTATGATGAGCACAACAACAAGTTTTCCCTCAGTTATGAAACCAAGGTTATCGAACCAGTAGGAGCAAGGAAAAACCTCTAAGGTGTTGTTTCCAACTTGGAATCCTACACACCACAACCACAGAACTTTGCCCCCAACTTACAGTGAGGTTGTCAATCTCACCGGTTTTGCTGAAAACAAAGGATTAAACGTATTGTGTGGAAGATAGTAATTGCTTCAGAAGGTAAACAAAAAACAGTAAATAGTAGATTGTAGATTAATAGTAAAAGAAAGGACCGGGGTCCATAGTTCACTAGTGGTGATTCTCCTTAAGATAGATGACATGTTGGGTGAACAAATTACAGCGGGGCAATTGAGAGACACCGAGAAAGCATACATGCATATACTAATCATCTTGACTCCTATGTGATTTTATTGGGCATTACAACATTATACATAGATCGTAATCCAACTGCATCTATGACTAATAATCCACCTTTAGGTTATCATCCGAACCCCCTCTAGTATTAAGTTGCAAGCAACATATAATTGCATTAAGAAGAGTGTGTAAAGTAAACAATACGATTATTCTATGAACAAAGGATTGCTGTTTTCTCCCTAGTAGCAACAACACATCTAGTACCTTAGAGATTTCTGTCACTTCCCCAGATTACTAGAGTCATGAACCCACTATCGAGCATAAATACTCCCTCTTGGAGTTGCTAGCATCTACTCGGCCAAGATAGCTACTAACAACGGAGAGCATGCAAGATCACAAATAACAAAGACATGATAGAATCAATAATCAATCTGAAATAGCATCTCAATATCCACCGGATCCCCGCAAACACAACATGTATGATTATAAATAGATGATCTTGATCATGAACGGAGCTCACAAGATCTAAACATGGTAGCACAAAGGATAAGAACCAACCATCTACCTACTAAATGGATCCGTAGTCCAGGGATGAACTACTCATGCATCACATCGGAGGCAGGCATGGTGATGAAGAAGGCCTCCAGGGTGATCTCTCCCCTCCGGCAGGGTGCCGGAAAGAGCTTCAGATCCCTCCCGATCTAGGGATGCAGATGGCGGCGGCTACAGACTCTTTCATGGAATTTTGATTGGGTACTTAGGGTTTATGTATCGGAGGCTTCTTATAGGCGAAAGGGGAGGCCGAGGGGGTTCCCGAGGCGGCTGCACCACCCCTAGGCGTGGGCCAGGCCTGGCTGCACGGCCAGGTGGTGTGGCCGCCCCCTGGCCCCTCTCCATCTCGTCTTCTGGCTCCGTGTTCCCCTCGGTGAAATATTCACTTTGGATTTTGTCCCATCCTATTCCAAGAATATTCATTTTCTGGCTTTCCTGGAACCAAAAACAACAGAAAACAGGCAACTGGCACTGTGGCATCTTGTTAATAGGTTAGTTCCAGAAAGTGTACAAAAATACTCCAAAGAGTGGACAAAACATAAGAAAGTAGATATAAAACAAGCATGGAACATCAAAAATTATAGATATGTTTGCAATGTATCAACATCTCTAAGCTTAACTCTTGCTCGTCCTCGAGTAGGTAAGTGATAAAAAGAAAGAATAGTTTTTGAGGTGACATGCACCATCATAATCTTGATCGAGGCATTTATAAAACATTGATAGCTGGGATCATAGTACTTTAACATAGAATGAAATATATAGTTCTAACAATAAGACATAACAACTATGTTGTAACATGAAAAGGTACAAACAAAAGATTCATGAATAACAATGCTTTGCAAGACGTTTATTTGTTTCATATAAAGAAAACATAATGAGAATGGTATTCAGCTTGTCCCTCATAGTGTAGCAAAACATAAATGCATAGGACATCTTCAAAATTCATAAGGGTGACTAGATACAAATAGTTTAAGTACAAGCAATATCAAATTTATGAATCAATCAACAAGTCTTGGGACAATGCACATTAAACTAAGAATGGCCACTATGCTCTCTCAATAGGTGCATAAAGATAGAAGATGGAGACTCAACATAAAAGTAAAAGAAAGGCTTTCATAGAAGGAAGCAGGGATTCAAGTCTCATAAAGAGCTTCCAAAAATTATGGCACTTATTAGTTTTCAACTCTCATTGCCCCTATCATAAGCATCTTGAAGTGATTAAGGTTAAAGTGAACAAACTATGGAGTATATGCTTGACAAAGTATAAGTTGGCAATCTCATGTCCCTTGAATATGAGGGTTGCTCCTCATGCTACTCAAGTTTAGTTACCGATAAGTTCTTGTCATAGTAAGTACATGTGTATCATAGAGATCCGCCAACGAGGTACCCCTTGCACATGATACATGAGCTATCCCATAATCAAAATGACAAGGCAAGTAGACAATGAGCATCTCAGCAATCTTCTTATTTACCATGGGAAAATGGTGCTTTTTTATCTCTTTCCTCTTTTCTCATCTATTTTTTTTCTCAATCTCTATATCTTTTTTTATAATAAGAATGCTTCATAGATTGCTCACTATGGTGATGCTGCAAGTTTACACCATGATTAGGCATGGCTTAGGCTAGCGGCCCAGGCGTTTCTCTAACACACATACATAACTCCATGGACTTACAAGCTCCCCTTTCATTTCACACCAACAACATCCATAAAAAAAGAGCATGATATCAACTGGGTACAATGTACAAGTGTAATGTTCAAAGCGTTCCCCATGACAACATGGTTCTGCTAATTCCCAATGTATAAGTGCAAGGATATACAACATAGATGACACAATGGTTCAAGTTTATTAGGGGCAAGAAAAGTAAAGTGTGCCATCAAGTTCATGAGAGCTTTAATCACTATTTTTCACATAACAAATTTAATTCGGAAGGTAGATAAAAACATGAATATACTTGGAATAGCAAATGCTAATAGGTAGGTATGGTGGACTCTTTGGAATACTTGGTTTTATTTGCAGTTGGATGCATGAGTGGAAGTCATACTTGGTATGGAGGCTAGCAAAAGACTGGGAGCGACCAACTAAGAGAGCAATAATGGCCATAATCATGCAAAGCGATAAAACATCATTAATTAAAGCATAAAGTGATATTACAAGTCGAAAATTAAAGGATCGTAGAGGCTATGGTGACTTATGATAGTCTTAACATGGTGTGAGCATGCGCCAAGTCAACCCAAATAAAGCATCAAAGGAGAACACCACAATATTATGCTTTAGTATGCTAAAAAAACGCATGATTCTTTCAAGGCACATTAAGAAATCTCAATTGTTTATGACAAGTCATTCTACAGCAATAATCACTAAGCATAAATCCAAAAAAATATCAAGCATGACATGATAAAGTCTATGCCACAGTAAAAAACAAACTCCTTTTTACCACTTAAGCATGAACTTTTCCTACTCTTTTCCAATCCAAACCAACTTTATTTGAACACTAATGCATGAATGAGGGGGTCCAACCAATTTATTCAAGCAAACTAAGGAAATGAAAACTAAAAACGAAAACAAAGACGCTCCAAGAACAACACAATTGTGCATGAAACAATAAAAATGAAGTGTTTGGAAGAAACCTGAAATTTTTATTGATAAAGAAGGGGATGCCTTGGGGAACCAAGCTTTGATGCTTGTACCTATTGAATATTTCTTGGGGTGAAATGGGTGGCATCCCCAAGCTTGAGCTTTTGTCCATTCTTCATCTCATTACATCATTCTTCCCTTACACGTGAAACTTTCCTTCACACAAAACTTCACACAATCTTCATTAGCAACATTAGTGTACTCAAGATAATAAGTCTTTTGGTTCAGTTACAACACAAGTAAAACTTTCATTAAAACACAAGCTAATGTAGCACTTCCTTTAAAAAATTCAATTTCCCAAAAAGAACCCCAAAAGGAATCAATAAGAAGCAAATGCAAATAATGGCAGAAATCTGTCAAAACAGACTAGCAGGTAGAAACCAATTTTTTCGAAGACCTTCTGTTGCTCAAATCGAAAAGTGTTGAACTAATGAAAGTTGGATAACAACCTGGGGCAGAAGCATAAAACTTTACAGCTCAAACCTACGTACAGATATTTTTCGCGAATTTTAACAGCGAAGCACAAAAATCTGTTTCGGGACAACAACTTTCCCAAACATTACTGCTCTCTCATTAGAGGTTACTCTTGGCACAAAAACCACACAAAAATGATAAGGAGAGGTTATTACTGAAGCAATAACTTCCAACACTCAACAAAAGAAAAATTAATTGACTAAACATTTGGGTTATCTCCGAACAAGTGCTTTTCTTTAACGCCTTTGAGCTAGGCATAAGAATTTCGATGATGCTCACATAAGAAATATGAATTGATGTAAAAGATAGCATCAAGAAGCAAATTCAAAACACATTTAAGTCTAACCCACTTCCTATGCATAGGAATATTATACGCAAATAAATTCACAAAGAACAAAGCGACATGCATAGGAAGATAAAACGAGAGTAACTTCAAAACTTTCAGCAAATAGAGAGGTGTTTCAGTACCATGAAAACTTTTCCAACCATATTTTCCTCTCTCATAATAATTTTCAGTAGCCTCATGAATAAACTCAACAATATAACTATCACATAAAGCATGCTTTTCATGATCTACAAACACATAATTTTTATCAAGCTCAAAAATAGTGGGATTAAAACCTTCAAACCCACTTTTAACAATTTTATAACAAGATGACTGATCAATCTCATTTTTAATAGTAGTACAATTAATATTATCAACCAATATAGGACCATCATCTAGAGCTTTATTATAAACATTTTCAAAAGAATCCCCAGGAACATAACATTCATCCTCCTTTAGTAAGCATGAGGGACAATCAAATATTGTAAGGGGTAAAGAGTTACTCTCATTAGAAGGTAGGAATGGGTAGATCCATTATTCCTCCTCTTTTTCATCCAATGAGCTTCCAGTTTCAGCAATTTCTTCTTCCATAGGCTCCTGCAAGGCATTAGTCTCTTCCGCTGGTGGAGAGCATCTATTAAGATATTCAAGAATATAGCCATTTTCTTCCTTGTAATTATCAAAGCAAAATTTAAGTATATCATAAACCTCATATTTATAAGGTGCATCATTAGTATTTTCAAGCAAATAAGCTAGTTCGAATGCACCCTTCCAAGCAATAAATTCTTCAATTTATTCCACATCATAAAAGTCATAATTTCTCTTAACATGAGAAGATATGGTAACATCATCATTATACTCACATTGAAAAGGGAGGTGTTTATAGCTCTTACAGCAACAAGATTTATCAAAGCAATAAGTAAGATTATAAGTAGAGCACATGTTTCTAGCAATGGTAGACAATTTATCAATTTGTTCCAATAAGTGTTTCCCTTTTTGTGACAAGCGGTGTTCCTTATAATAATAACTTTTTTCTTCCGTGAACCCACCTTGCCAATTAGATTCATTTTCAAAGAAACCAACCATTGATAGAAAGCATGATAAAGCAAGACAATAACAGACCAACGAAAATAACAACTATAGTAGGGACTATTTTTTTATATATTTTATACAAATAACAAACAAACAAAGCAGAAATATACTAGCAAAACAAAAAAACAAAGTAGATATTGATTATGAGGGACTCCCCTTGTGAAGATGTCCTTGACTCCCCGGCAACGATGCCAGAAAATAGATTGATGGCTCAAAATATATTCAAGCTCGTTGGGGAACCCCAGGAGGAAGGTATGATGAGCACAACAACAAGTTTTCCCTCAGTTATGAAACCAAGGTTATCGAACCAGTAGGAGCAAGGAAACACCTCCAAGGTGTTATTTCCAACTTGGAATCCTGCACAACACAACGACAGAACTTTGCCCCCAACTTACAGTGAGGTTGTCAATCTCACTGGTTTTGCTAAAACCAAAGGATTAAACGTATTGCATGGAAGATAGTAATTGCTTGCAGAAGGTAAACAGAAAACAGTAAATAGTAGATTGTAGACTGATAGTAAAAGAAGGGACCGGGGTCCATAGTTCACTAGTGGTGATTCTCCTTAAGATAGATGACATGTTGGGTGAACACATTACAGCGGGGCAATTGACAGACACCGAGAAAGCATACATGCATATACTAATCATCTTGACTCCTATGAGATTTGATTAGGCATTACAACATTATACATAGACCGTAATCCAAATGCATCTATGACTAATAATCCACCTTCAGGTTATCATCCGAACCCCCTCCAGTATTAAGTTGCAAGCAACAGATAATTGCATTAAGAAAAGTGTGTAAAGTAAACAATACGATTATTCTATGAACAAAGGATTGCTGTTTTCTCCCTAGTAGCAACAACACATCTAGTACCTTAGAGATTTCTGTCACTTCCCCAGATTACTAGAGGCATGAACCCACTATCGAGCATAAATACTCCCTCTTGGATTTGCTAGCATCTACTCGGCCAAGATAGCTACTAACAACGGAGAGCATGCAAGATCACAAATAACAAATACATGGTAGAATCAATAATCAATCAAAAATAGCATCTCAATATCCATCAGATCCCTGCAAACACAACATGTATGATTACAAATAGATGATCTTGATCATGAACGGAGCTCACAAGATCTAAACATGGTAGCACAAAGGAGAAGAACCAACCATCTAGCTACTACATGGACCCGTAGTCCAGGGATGAACTACTCACGCATCACACCGGAGGCAGGCATGGTGATGAAGAAGGCCTCCAGGGTGATCTCTCCCCTATGGCAGGGTGCCAGAAAGAGCTTCAGATCCCTCCCGATCTAGGGATGCAGATGGCGGCGGCTACAGACTCTTTCGTGGAATTTTGATTGGGTACTTAGGGTTTATGTATCAGAGGTTTCTTATAGGCGAAAGGGGAGGCCGAGGGGGTGCCCGAGGCGGCTGCACCACCCTCAAGCGCAGGCTAGGCTTGGCCGCGCGACCAGGTGGTGTGGCCAGCGCCTGGCCCCGCTCTGTCTCGTCTTTTGGCTCCGTGTTCCCCTCGGTGAAATATTGACTTTGGCTTTTGTCCTGTCCAATTCTGAGAATATTCATTTTCTGGCTTTCCTGGAACCAAAAATAGCAGAAAACAGGCAACTGGCACTGTGGCATCTTGTTAATAGGTTAGTTCCAGAAAGTGTATAAAAATACTCCAAAGAGTGGACAAAACATAAGAAAGTAGATATAAAACAAGCATGCAACATAAAAAATTATAGATACGTTTGCAACGTATCACTATTGTATTCATAATTTCCAATGAACACTCTACAAGGATTTATTCGCTATTGTTTTGGTTATATCGAGTAACCCCGAAACTTCCATGATGATCCATATAATATATGGCGCTGATCACATGAATTTATATGGTTCACTATATATATTCTAATTGAGTGCTAACTATTTCTAACTAATGGTCTTTTAAATATATACTACAATGATTTACTTGGCACCATCTATTCACCCACTTGATACTTAATATCATATCGTGATGCTTTGCTATTTGACATTTCAAACGCATTGCATTCCACAATTTTCTTTATGCCAATCTTATAAAGTAAAATTTCATTACTATTGATCAAATCGTAGTAATTAGATTCTCTTTTATCTTTAATACCCTTTGTTGATGAAATACTTTGATCATATCAAATAGTTTCATACTCATGTTTCATTTGGTAAATTACTTTACAAAATTTAAACAATCATATAATGATAATCACCATTTCGTTAAACTAGAATACATCGAATATGTATTCTCTTTTAACAATTCATCGAACACTTTGTATTCATGTAATACACGGTGTTCAAATTATTTTTGCCGAACTTAGGCATGATTCATATGTGACAAGAAAACAAATGTCTTTCACATATTATCAATATAACTTTAAATTTAAATAATGGTTCCATTCAGTAATGAACATATCATTAAGTTGGGTAATTCCAAGGCATTTCAATATTTTCGAAATGTTCATGTATTATCAATTAGTTTCAACAACAAGGATAATTCGCATATAATCGAACAAGATATGAACACGAATAGAAATCATTCATAAAAGTGGAACAACTGTTTGTTACAAACTTATATGAATAACCGTCTCACGAAGTGTGAGACACACTAAAGAAGTTCACATATACATCGATCGATTACAATAACTATCCAAAACCATAAACTAAGTGATAAATGTTGAGGGAGAGTGTCGTCGGCCATCATCATCATGCTCGCCATCAACACGCAACATCACCTCCTTTCCAGCAAGCACCTATCATGCAGAAGGACCTGTTTTCAGCAAAACAGAACAAGTATCAAATATACTTAACACTGCAACATGTGTTTGCAAGATTATAACATTTATAAAACTGTATATCAAATATATACCTTTGTCATTGATGACCTCTCCTGCAATGGGTTCAACCTTCACATTCCTGAGATGTGATATGAACCTGTGGAAATACTGTGTTTCCGCATCGCCTCTCATGATGCAAGTCCTGACATGTGCTCGGTAGCAGCGACCGCAACACAACGCCATTTGCAAAAGAGCTCGTCATCCAGCTATCTAGGAAGTATGCTGGCCTCATGTACGCATCATGCATGCGCTCCAAGTGGTCATCAAGCAAAGAGTTCTCCTCCATCTTAATGGAGAGGAAATCTCCCATCAGCTCATGCTCCCATATGCGTGCTTGTTCTATGAAATGTGTCCTAAGCTGTAGCATTACCGTATGAGGGTCAAGATTACCCATGACTGGCCACAGCTCATCCACTATCCCGAAACGCATTGTAACTGAAATGAAGGAGGCCATCTCATGACGGTAATAGCGGTCTTCTCGCTGCTCTAGGGTCTCTAAGTCACTGTGCTGATCCAAATCCATCTCGTTGAGTATATAGTTGACCACGTCATTCTCGCTAAGGAGAACGTGGAGACGCGCAACCCACATAGAGAAGTTTGATCCGTCTAGCCTGAGCTTCTCTCCATCTAACAAATCGTCAACAGGGAAGGTAGCATCGGGGAGAACCATTTTCTACATTTATAATTGCAAAAAGGAATTTAGACTAATCTATAATTAAATGAGTTAATAAAATAACTCCACTAAGAAACACCTATCCCCTGAACGGTTCTAGCAATAACACGACCCCTTTTCCCCACATCTCCCCTGATCATCACAGCCATCAATGTGGGTTCTAGGGTGGATGCTAAACGTCGGTCACATCATTCATGCGACTCATCCTTGATCTTTCGACCATCCGTGTTTCGAGGCCATGTCTGCACATGCTAAGTTCACCAACTCAACCTTAGTGTATTTGCTGTGCAACATGGCTTACACCCACTGTATGCGAATGTAGATATGTCTGACACCCGATCATCATGGTCTGCCTCATACCGAAGAACTTTCTTCATGGTGCACACTAAGGGAGAACACAATCATTGGTATTTTAATAGGGATCATCTTATTAGGCTACCGTCGAGTATCTAATACTAGCACATAATAAGATATACAAACAATAACATTGAATGTAAATGCAATGTGATATGGTCCTTCACGTCGTGATCTCCATCTAGCGTCACCGGATTCTGACGCCGTAGACACCAGGGTACTGGTGTCTTTCTGGCATGGTAGTCCGTCACCTCCATGACTATCTACTACTTTGCAACATAAGGTAATTACTTTACCTTTGCCACAACCATATCACAAAGTAGCGCCCCCTGCAAAACAAAGTTAGACGCCTCTACTTTATCTTTGCATGTTTTACGTGGCTGAATGGGCTTTCACACAAGAACCGTTCTTACCTACGAACTTTCACCACAACGCTGATCAAGTAGTTGTCTATACTATACCCCTTTTGGGGCCCTCCGTTGCAAATGGCTCACCAACTAATGCGAGAGAGACATACACCCCCCAAAGCCACTTTATACGATACAAGCCATATGTCAAGCATGGACTAGTCTCGCGAATGAACGCGTAAAGTCGGTTGTTGGCCGCTTCATCAAGCATTACTGCGGTATACACAAGTACACATGGGAGGGTAACAACTAAAAGATCAATGCCCACACGCTACATCTCGTGTGTTCTACCTGTACTAGCATTACTACACATAGATCTAGCTCTGATACCACTGTAGGGGTTCGCGTATGAAAACAATAAAATTTTACGCTACGCCCCTGAACCCATGATGCTACTAGGACCTAACTATTAGTAATATAGTAACGGGAGGGGTTTTTCGTGAACTTACCCTTGAAGACCGAAAAGCGTTGTCAACGCTCAGGAGAGCGTGGTTGATGTAGACGATTTGAAGCTAACCTCAAGGTCGTGTTGAAGTCCTCATGCTCCTGCGGATCCAACGACTCCTAGTGCCCCAAGTGTGACACCTCACGGGGAGTTACACATGTTCGGTGCCTGGTGATGACTCCTGCTTCCCTGATCCAGCAGCAGTTGTGGAAGTAGAGCTCCTAGATCCGAATCCCGCAGCGCGACAGCACTCCGTGGTGAAGATGTCTCTCGTTCACGCAGTCCGAACTTGGGAACACGGTCACGGGAGAGAGAGAGATAAATATCAATTGGAGTTCTCCCCAAAAGTGAGGAAACCTTTATTGAATATTGTGTGTATTTTCTGGTCAAAATACCCCACTATATATAGGGGGAGGGGAGGTACTACCTCCCTCAAAGTCCCGGGGTGGGACTAAAGGAGAGGAGAGGGGGGAACCCGCCGACCAGCCCTAGTGGGATCCACGCGGGGGTCTAGGCCTAGCCGGTCACCCCTTCCCCTTTCTCTCCTCTTGCCTTTCCCTCATGGGCGCTTCTCCCTCTGGAATTGGCCCATTAAGCCTTTTTGACCTTTAACTGATTTTTCTTTTATTAAATAATTATGAATAAATGATTAAATCATTATTTAACATTCATTCACATATTATTCAATCTCTGTGGCTATGTAACACCTTCCACCTCCACTCCGGACATACTAAAACCCTTCCGGTTTTCTCTCTTCTTTTCTCTTCTTCGGTGATTCTACCGATCCTGTAAACACTCATTAAGCATCATCAAGCCCTTAAGCATGATATCCTATGGTTCGGGAACACTCCAGACATGGTCGGGACACTCCCGGACCAATGATCGACAAAGGGACCTGGATGGCCATGTGACCCCTGTGTATTCCACGAAGATCTTTCATCGTTTGAACCGGGATAGTCGCGTCTTATTCCTTTTGTCTCTTGATACTTGCATTGCCTGAGATCTGATCAATGACATCACCATGTCATGTTCCATCTCGTTACCGAACAATGCTACTTGACTCGTTTTCGACAAGTGATATCCCTGTGATCAAATCACACGCTGTGCAGCTATTGGACACAACTTCTCCGAGTGGGCCCTTGAGTATATTTCAGTCATGTGGATGGACAAATCTCGCTCTTGACATATATTTCCTCTACGGTTCCTCTGAATACCTGAACACACCTTTATGATCACTTTGTCGTAAGTGACATTTGATGCTATCTAAGCATTCTCGGGAGACAGTGATTATATAGTCTCACGGTCTAAGGAATAGTCTACGAGTTCTATTTTAATCATCATAACTTGAACTTCATGACATGATCGGGTCACGATGTTTAGGTTGGGTATTGGTTCATCATCTCATTCTTAGACTGAGTTGATTCCATTTCCAGCTGGCATAAATGACACATGATTAGGAAACCTTGATCATTTGTTGACCAATGAACCAGTGACTAGAGTTTCACTGGGAACCCCTGGTTGTTTATATATCACACATGTGTTGATGTTTCCCTTCAATACAATTATAGCATGATATAAAACTTAATCATAAATTTTGTGAAATATGATAATAATCCTTATTATTATTTGTCTCTAGGGCATATTTCTAATAGTCTTACCTCTTATTTCTTATAGCCGGTAGGCGGTCCTCCTTGGCCATGGTTCAGTGGCTCATCAAACTTCGTCTAGGAGGCCCCTCAACTCTGGCGGAAGATCCCTCAGAGGTGTCACATCAAGTGGTTCATCCCTAGTGTCGACGTCGCTGCTTCGGCCATTGAGGTTATCTTAGTGTTGCGGTGGAGAAGGTCCCTAGGAACTCGATTGCTTCCCTTGTTTCTTTCGGGGGTCTTTTTGTAAAAGTAGATGTCATGATTGTAATATTCTTTTAGCGTTGGACCTCATTGTAATACGAATCCCACTGCTTTTTAATGTAGCTCTGGGTTCTTCGGGACTCAACCCCTTGTTCAAAAAAAGATGCTTCCTATATTCTACCAATCGTGACACGCCACGTGGTTATGCTACAATAAGTTTTTTCTTTTTTCCTCATTTTATACGAATCGACGGTAATTTTTGATGCAACATTTCGACAGTAATTTCTTAGCGGTAGTTACATATGTCTACCTCCACTACAAGAAAAGTTGGCTTTTACAACAGACGGTTTTCGTGGTTAAAGGCCTATTTTTCATGGTGGAAAAGTCTTCTACGACGGATGGCTCCATGGTAAAAGCCCCGTCACCAAAGAACCTACCACCGGTTTTTCTCGACCGTGGCGGATCGCACCTTTTAGCCACAAAAATTTGTGCTGTCGTAGATCTGTTTCCCAGCCCTGTTGACTGCTGACGTCATGCAAAATTCCACGTGGCGAATGCCGTTAACAGGCGGTTACCGCCATTAACAGTCACAAAATTGTGGTGGAAGCCAAGGCCTGCTAACCATTAAGTGAGCTGACCCATTAGACAAGCTTAATAAGAAGAAGCCCGCTACTATTACATCCTACTGGAGGCCTGCCCTGCTTTATGGGCCCCACAACTTTACAGCCCAGTTGTGGCCTGTTAACTTTCAGGTTCGTTACTATTTCGGCTTGCTTAAGTCCCAACTCAGTCCAACTCTGTGCATCCCATTAGCGGCATGTGCCATGTCGGCTTGTACTATTAAGGCCTGCCCTAGGCCCATCACTGTGCATAAAGTCCGTCGCTTTCTGTTTGTTGCGTGCCTTTTTGTAGTAAGGCATGTTACTGTTCAGGACCTCTTCCAATCTGGCCTTTCACTATTCCAGTGTGTTACTATTCTAGCATGTTACTGTTCTGGACTACTACTACTTTCTGGCCATTTACTGTTCAGGCATGTCATGAATCAGAACTTTTGTTGTTTAGTCTCGTTACTGCTTTCTGGCCTTTTACTGTCTAGGACATTGATTGTTCATGCCTCCTACTGTTCATGCCTTTTTACTATTTAGATCTTTTACTATTTAGGCATTTTACTATTCATGCATTTTACTGTTTATAGCACTCCATCCATGTTTGACCAATCATGGCCTTTCACTGTTCAGTACATTACTATTTCGGCCTTCCACTGTATGGTGTGTTACCGTTTCACCATTTTTAGCAGCATCCACGTTTTGCAGAACAACACAGGAATGCCAACAAGTTCATTAAAAACATGAGAAATTTAAACTCCTCTCTCGGAAAAAGATAAATTCAAACTACTTATTATACAATGATAAAAGTTGGTCTCTCCAGATTGAAAATTACAACAGATCATTAGACAAGATCTGCATTTTAAAAGATCACAAATAAGAGTTCGCATCATCAATACAAGATCGGTACATGGCGATGCGCTTCATCGTATCATATGTCCTCTTCTTCAACATTTCAGCTACAGATCTAAGAGCAGCCACACCCTTTCTTTCTACATGCAATACATGTAGGGGTTCGCGTATGAAAACAATAAAATTTTACCCTACGCCCCTGAACCCTTGATGTTGCCAGGACCTATCTATTAGTAATGCAGTAATGGGAGGGGCTTTTCGTGAACTTACCCTTGAAGACCAAAAAGCATTGTCAACGCTCAGGAGAGCGTGGTTGATGTAGACGATCCGAAGCCGACCTTAGGGTCATGTTGAAGTCCTCATGCTCCTGCGGCTCCAACAACTCCTAGTGCCCCAAATGTGACACTGCGCAGGGAGTTACACATGTTTGGTGCCTGGCGATGACTCCCGCTTCCCTGATCCAGCAGCAGTTGCGGAAGTAGAGATCCTTGGATCCGAATCCCGCAGCGCGATGACACTCTATGGTGAAGATGTCTCTCATTCACGCAGTCCGAACTTAGGACCACGGTCATAGGAGAGAGAGAGAAATATCAATTGGAGGTCTCCCCAAAAGTGAGGAAACCTTTATTGAATATTGTGTGTATTTTCTGGTCAAAATACCCTGCTATATATAGGGCGAGAGGGGGTACACCCTCCCTCAAAGTCCCGGGGTGGGACTAATCATGGGAGAGGGTTAGGCAGGCGCGCCGGATAGCCCCCCACCATGGGCCCCACTAGGATCACCGGCCACCCCCTAGGCCCCTCCTAGGGGTGTGGTCCCCTCTTGGGCCTTTTCCCTTCCGGGATTTGGCCCATTAAGCCTTTTTGACATTTAATTGATTTTTCTTTTATTAAATAATTATGAATAAATGATTAAATCATTATTTAACATTCATCCACATATTATTCAATCTCTGTGGCTATGGAACACCTTCCACCTCCACTCCGGACATCCTCCGGACTTACCGAAACCCTTCCATTTTTCTCTCTTCTCTTCTTCGGTGATTCTATCGATCCTGTAAACACTCTCTAAGCATCATCAAGCCCTTAAGCATGATACCCTACGGTTCGAGAACACTCCGGACATGGCCAGGACACTCACGGACCAATGATCGATAGAGGGACCTGGATGGCCATGTGACCCCTGTGCATTCCATAAAGATCTTTCATCGTTTGAACCGGGACAATCGTGTCTTATTCCTTTTGTATCTCGATACTTGCATTGGCCGATATCTGATCAATGACATCACCATGTCGTGTTCAATCTCGTTACGGAACAATGCTACTTGACTCGTTTTCTACAAGTGATATCCCTGTGATCAAATCACACGTTGCGCAGCTATTGGATAGAACTTCTCCCAGTGGGCCCTTGAGTATCTTTTCGTCACGTGGACAGACAAATCCCACTCTTGACATATATTGCCTCTACGGTTCCTCCGAATACCTGAACACACCTTTATGATCACTCTGTCATAAGTGACGTTTGATGGTATCTAAGCATTCTCGGGAGACAGTGATTGATATAGTCTCACGGTCTAAGGAATAGTCTACGAGGTCTATTCTAATCATCGTAACTTGAACTTCGTGAAATGATCGGGTCACGATGTTTAAGTTGGGTATTGGTTCATCATCTCATTCTCAGAATGAGTTGACTCCATTTCCAACTGGCATAATGCCACATGATCAGGAAACCTTGATCATCTGTTGACCAATGAACCGACGACTAAGTTTGACCGGGAACCCCTAGTTGTTTATATATCACACGTGTATTGACGTTTCCCTTCAATACAGTTATAGCATGATATAAAACTTAATCATAAACTTTATGAAACATGATAATAATCGTTATTATTATTTGTCTCTAGGGCATATTTCCAACAGTCTCCCACTTGCACTAGAGTACAAATAAACTAGTTGTATTTGTTCTTAATCATTGGCACCATATTACCCGGTACCCTGAACATGCTTGCTCATGGAAGAGGTTGAGTCTTGGGTCTATACTTTACGGTCCCAAATCCTTTACAACTTACTAATGTCACCTTTATTGACATTAATACTTTATCATCACATGATAACATCTTTATGTATGCATCGTCATTATGGCAGCAGAACGAGGCCGGATTCCAGGAGCCTATAGTGACGTTAGATCAACCTCGGGGGCTTTCTCATGGGCATTGTGCCCTGGGTGTCAGGGGGATGACCCCCGGATACCCCAACCAGACAAGAACTAAGGCAGGCGGCTCGCGTCTGGCTAGCAGATCATAGCCGGACACGAGTAATTCGTATCGGCTACCAGACCATAGTCGGAACTAGGAAGGTTGACAAGGTTGAGGGCCGGCCACATGGATGTAGACGAATGCAATCAGGACATGCATGCATGCCAAGACCTGCAACTACGAGGCCATACCGAAGACTTTGCAGATGATGCGAGCACAGTGGCCGGATGCTGACGATAGGCTCGCACGGTGTTCACTATACCCACGACAACCCACACCACATGTACTTCGACAGGACACACCATACCGGATACTGTAGATGACCAACCGGCTGGGGCCCACCTGTGGGACCTGCTAGTCGGACTGGCCAGTGAGACCGTTGCCCCTCTACCTATATAAGGAGGGGCAAGGCTCTCGTAGCAAGGGTTGAACTAGGAGCATTTAAGAAGGTAGCTAGATCATATAGCTCGAGGAGCGTTTGTACCTCGTATTCTACCCATAGTCAGATCGGTAGGAGTAGGAGTTTTACCTCACCACGAGGGCTACGAACTAGGGTACTTCTTGTGTCTCGTTACACTAGCTCGTACCCAATCCCGCCTGCAGACGCTGTCGAGAGCTTCCCTGCTAGTGCCCACACCTCTATCTAACCTTCTCAGGTACTGTCGTTCCCAATACAACGACAGTTGGCGCCCACCGTGGGGCTAGATGGCTTCGACCAGAGTCACGTTCCGCATGGGACCCCGCGCTTTAGCCGGTGAGTACGTGGCCTCTAGCCTAGTGCTTACTCTTGGCAAATTCGACTGCGTCATTGACAACGCATCGTGTTTCACCGGATCCACATTTCCGGCAAATGGTTCCATCCTGCTTTTCGGCGACCTTCCCATCTACATCACCACCATGCCGGAGCGTTTCCCTAGGGAGATCGTCTCCATCCCGAGTCGCTGCTACCCAACAACGGCGTTTCCGTCGCTTCTCGCGGTGTTGAGGTCATGATGGCCGACTCTAGCTCCCAGCCCCACTGTCCTCGGGAACAGGGCGATGACGAGACTGGAACTTCTGCCCCGCCACGGTCGAAGAATCCGATGGAGGATGCCATCGATCGGCTCCTCACTCCGGTTAACCTCGGGGACAACCCGGAGGACGCGGAGGCGAACTTCAGCATGGAGAGGCAGCTCCTCCTACAGGAGGCCATCGAGCTGGCTACCGCCAAGAAGCAAGTCGACATCACGTGGCGCGAGTACGACCACGCTCACGGCCACACTCTGGCTACTCAAGAGCCGAGCCGGCGTGGATAAGTGTAACATCGGGGCAGCGAGCTAGGCGGAAGGATGGAGAGGGACGGTGAGCCAGATCCACCGCCTCTCATTATCCGGCCCACCTATAACACGCCTATCAAGAACCTGCGTGTGGCGCGAGCCATGGCAAACGAGCTGCCCAACATGGAGGGCGAGGAGCGAGACCGGCAACTTGCCTAGGTGTAGGAGCTTCTCCAGATCGTGGATGAGCAAGCCGACACCATCCGGTAGATGCACGAGAACCCTAGCTGCTCTAGGGGAAGCAAGCCGCCCGGAAACAGCAAGGGCGCACCCCGCGAGACCCAGCAGTCATCCTCTCCTCCGGCAGGGAAACCCCGCAGCAAGCATCACGACTCGGGCCAAAAGGGCCAGCCGTGTTAGGGGCAGACGGTGAACAACAACCCACCACCTCCCCCTCCACCAGCTGGAGCGCCATGACCTACCGGTTCCCATCTCTCGGGCCGGATAGGGGAGCCCAACCCGGACCGTCTGGATGCTCGTGACCGCATCAAGCTCCTAGCTCAAGCGCGCATCACGGAAGAGGAAGATTCCATCAGGCCAATTTGTTTCGGACCCCGCATCCGGAATGAACCGTTTGCGGATAAGTTTACCCTACCGCGGGATACCTCCAAGTACGACAGTAGCATGAAGCCAGAGGACAGGCTGACCGACTACACCACGGCAGTCGGCATCACCCATGGGAACAAGAGCAGAGCAATGCGCTACAGCCCCCTCATGCTAACCGGCTCGGCAAGGACATGGCTCAACAGCCTCGCGCCCAACAGCATCAACGCCTAGCCGGACTTCGAGAGGGTGTTTGTCCACAACTTCAACGACACGTACAAGCGTCCGGGTCGCCCTCGCGATCTGGCCCTGTGCGTCCAGGGCGACCGTGAGTCGGACTGCGAGTACCTCACCAGGTGGACGGAGCTGCGCAACACTTGCGAGGGCATCCTAGAGAGCCAGGCAACCGGGTTCTTCATCGAGGGGTGCTGAGAAGGCACCATGCTTCACCACCGGATACTGTGTGACAAGCCGAAAACCATGACGGAGCTCATGACGGTTGCAGATTAGTACGCCACGGCTGACACCACGATGAAGAAACCCCTCCGGGTGAATTCTGACGGCCGACCGACTCCCACGGAGCCGGCTCGCGACCGACCAAGTAACCCGGGTGGAGAAGCCGAATCCTCTAGGCGGCACGGCAACGACAACCGGTTCCATGGGGACCGCCAAGCCGGCCAGCAGAAGCCCCGCTACCACGCGAGGCAGGTCAATGCTGTGGAGGGCGCGACCGATGCGCCGGCTGGCGACGCAAGAAGACAGAAGCCGTGGTTCACCTTCAAACAAATGTTCGATGGCCCGTGCAAGTGGCATAGCGGACCCTTCAAACCGGCTACTCACACCACCCTGAATTGCAGCTGGACCCGCCAGCTGATGGACCAAGGAGGCCAGCCTCGTCTACCACCTCCCCCCGGGGGACCACCACCACCGGCTAGGGGAGCCGGCAATAATGACAATAGTGGCAACAACAACAACGACTACCCTCAGCCGCATGCCGCTTACCACATCTTCGAGGCCGAGCAGGATGACAAGCACAGCCGCAGGCGACGCTCCAGGGAGGTTAACGCCATTGTCTCCCCAGTGCCCTAGTACCTAAACTTGTCGGAGACCCCCATCACCTGGAGCCAGGAGGACCACCCGGATCGCCTCCCGAATCCCGGGGGTTACGCAATGGTGCTTGACCCCCTCATCGTCTCTAACAAGCGGACATGCCGCTTCTTGCGCGTCCTCATCGATGGAGGCAACAACCTCAACTTGCTCTACCAGCCCTCCCTCGAGAAGCTCGGCATTCGCGAGAGTGACCTGCACCTGACTACCACGACATTCCATGGCGTGCTGCCAGGGCCGGCCTGCGCCCCGTTGGGTAAAATCCAGCTGGACGTCATCTTCAGAACCGAGGAGAACTTCTGGCGCGAGCTGGTATGGTTCGAGGTGGTGAACTTGACGAGCTCCTACCATGCTCTCCTCGGGCGCCCCGCCCTTGCCAAGTTCATGGCCGTCCCCCACTACGTGTACCTCAAGATGAAGATGCCAGGGCCAAACAGCGTGATCATCGTTGCCGGCTGCTTCAGGCGGTCCATGGAGTGCGCGTCAGCCAGCTCCAAGATAGCCGAAGCCCTCAACATAGCCGAAGAAAAGCGCGAGATCATGCACAACGTGGCCCTGGCATAGCAAGAAGTGCCGGCTAGCAGGAAGCCAGCTGGTGACGCGACTTTCCAACCGGCCAAGGAAACAGAGAAGATCCTGCTCGACCCCACCGACCCAACCAAGTTCGTCATCATCAGTGCCGACTTGGACAGCAAATAGGAAAGTGCGCTCGTCGACTTCCTCCATGAGAATCGGGACATCTTTGCATGGTCACGCAAGGACATGCCAGGTGTCCCGAGGGAGTTCGCCGAGCGATGCCAAGCCGCCAAGCAGCCCTGCCAAGTTAGCAGAAGAGAAGAGAAAGATCATTGGTGACGAGATCACCTGACTCCTTGCAGCCGGGTTCATCATGGAAGTGTACCACCCGAACTGGCTAGCTAACCCAGTCCTGGTGTTGAAGAAAAACAAGACCTGGCGCATGTGTATTGACTACACCATCCTAAACAAGGCGTGCCCAAAAGACCCCTTCGCTTTGCCCTGTATCGATCAGGTTATCGATTCCATGGCCGGCTGCGACTTGTTGTCCTTGGACTGTTATTCCGGTTACAATCAGATCCAGTTGAACCTGACTGACCAGATTAAGACATCGTTTATAACCCCCTATGGGGCCTTCTGTTACATAACCATGCCTTTCGGTCTGAAAAATGCAGGTGCTACCTATCAACGATGTACGCAGAAATGCTTGCACTCATAGATCGGCCAAAACATGCATGCTTACGTGGATGACATCGTCATCAAGACGAAAGAAAAGCGCACCCTCCTCGAGGACTTGGGGTAAATGTTCGGCAACGTCCACCAGTACCAGATGAAGCTGAACCCGGAGAAGTGCGTTTTCGGCATTCCATCCGGCGAGTTACTCGGTTTCCTTGTTTCACAACGAGGGATCGAGGCAAACCCAGAAAATATTGCAGCCATCGAGAGGATGCAGCAGCCCAAGAGTTTGCTCGTTGTCCAGAAGTTCACCGGATGACTGGCCTCCCTTAGCCGTTTCGTCAGCCGGCTGAGAGAGAAGGCAATCCCACTATACCAGCTGATGAAGAAGACGGACAAGTTCTCCTGGACCTCGCAAGCCGATGCGCCTTTCACGACCTCAAGCGCATGCTATCCACAGTGCCGATTCTAACCACTCTGGCTAGCAAGGAGCCGATGTTGCTCTATATAGCAGCCATCAGCCGGCTCGTTAGTGTCGTCCTAGTGGTGGAGCGCCTCGAGGAAGGCAAGGCTCAATCGGTTCAGAGACCCGTCTACTACCTCAGCGAGGTTCTCTCCCTCTCCAAGCAGAACTACCCCCAACTACCAGAAGATGTGCTACGGCATGTACCTGGCGTGCAAGAAGCTCAAGCACTACTTCCAGGAGCATCTGATAAAGGTGGTGTGCACCGCATCCCTTTCAGAGATCATCGGCAACAAGGACGCCACTGGCCGAGTAGCCAAGTGGGCAATCGAGCTTGCCCCCTACTCCATCTAGTACGAGCCGAGGCTCATGATCAAGTCGCAAGCTTTTGCGGACTTCCTCGTCGATTGGGCCGAAACCCAGTACCTGCCACCGGTTCCCGACTCAGATCACTGGAGGATGCACTTCGATGGCTCGAAGATGCTCGGGGGCTTGGGAGCCGACATCATCCTCACCTCGCCCAAGGGAGACCGGCTGGACTACATTCTCCAGATCCACTTCAAGGCCTCCAACAATGTCGCCGAATACGAGGTGCTGGTGCACGGCCTTCGGCTGGCCAGGGAGATCGGCATCAACCGGATACTTTGCTTCGGCAATTCGGATCTGGTGGTGTAGCAAGTGTCCGGCGAATGGAACGCACGCGACATGAACATGGACCTCTACTGATTCCACATGCAGAAGCTCATCGCTTGTTTTGACGGGTGTGAGTTCCATCACATACCTCACATAAACAACGAAGCAGCTGATTCGCTCGCTCGAATCGGATCCACCAGGCAGGCGATCCCGACGGGGGTCTCCTTGGAGCATCTGCACAAGCCCTCCATCACCCTGTTTCTCGAGTCGGATTCCATCATCTGGGCCGGAAGCACGCTGGCTGACAGCTCAGCAGACTCGGAACCCTCGGAACCGGCAAAGAAGAAGGCTCGCACCGACTCCGGCGCGCCCATACCCTCTGGCTCGAATGACCCGTGGGCTGCCGACTCATCAAGTGGCTCGGGGGCTACCGTCCCGGGTACCTCACTCGGACGACCCCCTGACATCCCTCAGCCGGAGCACGAGAGCATCCTCGCCATCCGGGAGATACCATCCTGGGCGTAGCCCTTCATGAACTACATCGCCAACGGAGAACTTCTGTATGATGAGGTGGAGGCCAGGCAAATCCGACGACACGCGCACACGTACACCATCATCAACAAGGAGCTGTACAAGCACAGCGTATCCGGCATTTTCTAGCGGTGCATCGATGTGGACACGGGTTACCGGCTACTGAAGGACATCCACTAGGGAGAGTGCGGACACCACTCTTCATCTCGGGCGATAGTCACCAAGGCGTTTTGCCATGGCTTCTATTGGCCCACTGCCCTCGAGGATGCCGAGCAACTGGTCCACACGTGCAACAGATGCCAGCGCTTCGGACAGTTGAGGCACATGCCGGCTATGGTGCTCAAAACCATATCGATTACCTGGCCCTTTGCCGTCTGGGGGCTTGACATGGTCGGCCCCTTCAAGCAAGCGCGCGCGGGCATGACCCATCTACTGGTGGTGGTGGACAAGTTCACAAAGTGGATAGAGGCCAAGCCTATCCGGAAGCTGGACGGGGCGACAATCATCACCTTCTTCATCGACATCATCAACCGGTTCGGCTACCCCAACAACATCATCACGGACAATGGCATGAACTTCGCCAAGGGGGCCTTCGCCCGGTTCTATAGCAATAAGGGTATCCGGCTGGACCTGGCATCCATCGCTCACCCGTAATCGAACGGGCAAGTTGAAAGGGAGAACGGTCTAGTGCTAGTCGGCATCATGCCGCGCCTCATCAAGCCTTTGGAGCAGTCACCCGAATGCTGGATCAAGGAACTTCCGGCTGTGCCATGGAGCCTCCGCACCATGCCGAATCGGTCAACCGGCTTTACCCCGTTCTTCCACGTCTACGGCTCGAAAGACGTCCTCTCCACGGACATCGAGTTCGACTCGCCGCGCAAGCTCCTCTACGACGAAAGGGCCAATCAGGAGGCGAGGGAGGATGACATGGACCTCCTCGAGGAAGCCCGCGAGCTGGCGCTGTCCAGATCGACCCTATACCAGCAGCACCTATGCCATTACCATTCGAGCCGGATCTGACCTATCGCGTTCCGCGAGGGCGATCTGGTTCTCCGGCTGGTGCAGGACACGAAAGGCATGCACAAGCTGTCGCCACCTTGGGAGGGTCCCTTCATCATCAGCCGGGCACTACACAACAATACCTACTACCTCATCGACGCGTAGCAGTCGTGCAAGAATAAGATGGACAAGTCGGACGAGGAGACGGAATGCCCCTGGAACGCGGCCCTGCTCCGCCCGTTTTACACCTAGTTGTCTAACAGTGTATGTATCCCATGAACTCTATGAATGAAAAATGCGGAACCCTGAGAGATACTCGGGGGCTCCTTGCCAGAAATTTGCGTATGTTCGTTTCTGGTTCAGTTTTCCCGGCTCCGGCAACCCCTACCCGAGGGCTCGCCGGCTGGCTCGGCCTGCTAATTCTATAAACTAGCTAAGTAGTGTGTGATGGTGTCAGCGCCCCACTCTTCGTCTCAGCTACAGACTGCATCCCGGCTATCCGGCTAGCAAGAGCAAAAGCCTGAGGCACCCCACATGAAAAACAGGGAAAAGATGCGACATATTGAGTGGTCCGGCCTTGTGCCTAGTTTGAGATGATCTGGATACTGAGCCTCCAGTACCGTGCACAATGTATTGTCAGCTCCCTTTGATTATGGCTACAGACCGCAACCTAGCTGCCCGGCAAGGACGCAGCGTAAACAGCAGAGAGCATGGGAAAGTGACTAAGTGTCCAGAGAAGCACAAGCTAGTTTTCTAAAAACCCAAAGATATTCTCCGGCTAATAAGCACTACCTTAACCGACTAACATATTAACAATGCACCTATATGTGTGTTTGTTTTGTACGACTACAACAAGTCGGTTATCAAAAGGAGAGAAGATTCGAAGTCTTTGCCTTCATCAAGCACTCCGAATCTCGGGGACTACACCCACTGGGTGCGCTCGCGCGCCCCTAGTGGAATCATGTAGTTCTGACCGGCTAAGAGTTTAGCCGGATATTCAGGCCTAGGTGAGGGAAAGGGTAGGAAAAGAAGAGAATATTAGAAGGACTGGCTTCGCCAACTACTCCGAATCTCGGGGGCTACACCCAGTGGGTGCACTGGCGCGCCCCCACTGTTGGTTGTGGTTAACCGGCTAGTCCGAGCAAGGTCGAGATATCTGGCTAGAGGCATCTAGCCAGAGGAACCTAAGGGTTGAAGAGAAGGAAAGATGATTCGAAGTGCTTGGCTTTGCCAAGTACTCTGAGTGATCCGGCTAAGGGAGTTTAGCCGGACAAAGAGAGTCGGACGATGTTAACCGGCAAAAGAGAAAAATATCACAGCACAAAAGATCACAAGAACAAGCAAGCAACATATTAACAAAAAGGGAGCCGAAGCTCCCAGTCGGCACAAGAAACAAATTTCAACAAAAGAAAGTTATTACAACTCCACCCGGCATCCCGGGGATCAAGTCTAAATGGCGGGGCCTTTGCCGTGCGGGAGATCCTGACCGGCTGCGGCTTCGGGAGGCGGAGGAGGCGTGCTGGAAGTTCCGGCTCCGACAGTCGGCTGCGATGATGCTTCGGCCTCCGTATCCGGTGTCCCCGTGGACTCCGAGTCAGTGATGACCTTGTCAACGTCGGCGTAACCGACGATCTTGATGGTGGAGTGATGTCTACACACTTCTATTCTTGTAGACAGTTGTTGGGCCTCCAAGTGCAGAGGTTTGTAGAACAGCAACAAGTTTCCCTTAAGTGGATTACCCAAGGTTTATCGAACTCAGGGAGGAAGTGGTCAACGGTATCCCTCTAAAGCAACCCCGCAATCAAGATACAAGAAGTCTCTTGTGTCCCCAACACACCCAATACACTTGTCAGGTGTATAGGTGCACTAGTTCGGCGAAGAGATAGTGAAATACAAGTGGTATGGATATAAGACAACAGTGCCAGAAAATAGCTTGATGGTGTGGAAGAGACTAAAGGCAAACTGAAATAAAGATAGCAACAAGCAAACATGTAATAGATCTAGTTGCAAACGGTGTTTCAATGCTTAGAAACAAGGCCTAGGGATCATCTTTCGCTAGTGAACACTCTCATATAAATATCATCTCTTCATGATACTACTCTGAACTACTCTCCGGTTGGACACTCTAATCCATGGTAGGGCTATAACAACACTCCTCAAAGTCCGTTTTCCCCATCTAGATAACCCCACACTATCACCTTGAGCTCTAGATGGTTCCGATAAACACCACAATTTCATAGAGACATCCAACTCCAAATATAACTCATAACAAGTATTTGTAATCTCTAGCCTAAGTGCCACCATGCTGTGCACGCTATCACTTTCACACACATGGGGAGAGCAGAGATCTATTAAAGCACTTGAGTAGCAAGGTAGATCTACTTGATTACAAAGCTCATGATCACAATATGATCATGCATAGAGAGAGATGAACACATAGCTACCGGTAGAATCCTTAGCCTCGAGAGAGAACTACTCCCTCCTCATCATGGGAGTCAGCAACGATGATGGAGATGGCGGTGGAGTTGATGGAGATGGCGGTGAAGATGGTGAAGAGGCGGCAACGGCGGCGCCGACGGTGGCGCGGAGGACTCCTTCCCCGCCGCCGGTATCACAGGGGAGCACCGTCCCTTAGCACCCTTCCTTCATGGCTTCTTGGGAGCCCTTCCCCATGGAGATGAGATCTATGGGAGAGGCAAAAACGTGGCTTTGGTGGCTGCAAATTCGTGGGTGGAGGTGTCTCCCATGAATTAGGTTTCCTCCCTTTATATAGCTTCTCAGATTCCCGTCGCCTCATCGGCTGTAGTAAATCGGGCCTATCGGGCCCGTCCGGACTCGGAATCAGCTAAATTTTATGTCCAGAATGTTTGTCGTGAAATTTTCAACAACTTTGTAGTTGAAGAGTTTTCTGTATGACACTGTCTCGACCCGAAACGTGACCATCTTCAAAAAGAGTTCTGAGACAGATTTCTGGAAAATCCCAATTTCACCCCAACAAGGTTCCCACTTGTATTCTTGGTAATTCCTACACATCAAAGTGTAAAACAAGAACATTGTGCACTTTTGCAACTATTAGTAGGTTAGTCCAAATAAATCATAAACTTTATATAAAAAGGAGTCTAAAAATCATATTATTAACATAAAACCATCAAAAATTATAGATACGTTATGGACGTATCATGGAGGCGCGGAGCTCAGGATGGGCTCGACGGATGGCGGCATGGTCGGCACCAACGCGGAAGCCCCCGTCGATCTTCTCGACGCGTGCGTCCTTATACCAGGACATCATCAGCGCCAGGGCCATCTCCGCTCCGGCTCACGCCGCTAGGTCCCTCAGCCGGTCAACAGCAGCCGACACCTCCACAACCTTGGTCGCTAGCTGGGCGATCGTCTCCGGTACGGCCGCATCCAGCCACAGGAACTCGAAAACCACGTGAGCCGCTTTACGCAGCTTAGCGGCCTCCTCGCCGAGAAGAGAAACTAGCTCTTGGGAGGTAGGCTGCTCCCTCGGCCAGTTCTCCTAGAGCCGGTTGTACGCCAGCAGGTCTACGTTTGGATAAAATGCTGTCAGAAAAAGGAAAGTCAGGTCCGACTACCGGATCCAGATGGGAAAAGTTAGTACGAAAGTACTTACCCTTGGCGGTGCGCCCGATCTACATCAGCTCCTCAAGGAGGGCCTTCTCCCGCTCCCCCAGCCGCTTGATCTCTTTCTCCTGATCCTTGCTCTAGGCGTCGAGGAGATCGAAGGCTTGGGACCGTCTGGCAAGGGCGGAGTCATGCTCCTTGAGGGTGGCCTCCAGCTGGTCAGTCTTGGAGTACCACTCCTTGTTCTGCAGCCGGAGATTGGAGTTCGACTTGGTAAGCCGGTCTTTTGCCTTGGATAGGCGACCGATCTCCCACAGAGCGCACACCATGATGGCTACAAGAAACCGGCTATCAGGAACCAAAAAAAGGGAAGGAAGCCGGCTACGAAAACCGAGTAAAAAGACTTACTCTGGGAGGTGCCGTTGGCGGTAGCCAACTTCTGCTCCAGCGCCCGGTTTCTCCTAGCCGCGGATTCGAGTAGCCGAATCTCCTTCACCGCCAGCTCGAGAGTGGCAGCCAGATACGCCAGCAAAGCGGCAGGAGAGGCGTCGTCGTCAACGGCATTGACGGCCAGCGACTCCTTCGCCTCGCGGACCGCCACCCTCCACTCCTCCCCCGGCTCGCCATCAGAGTTGTCATCCTGGACGACCACCAACTCCTTGTCGGCTGCCGCCCTCCTCGTCCCTGTAGAGGAACCACCTCCTTTTGGGGGACGACTCTTCCACCATGGGCCGGCTAGACCCGCTCCCTCCGGCGGTTGACCGGCTAGACCCGCTTCCTCCAGCGCTTGACCGACTGGAGTCGCCATCCTTCGCGCGGCGCTGGGCCTGCTCGGGGCCCGAGGCGGCCTCTTCCTCCTTGTCGACTTGCGTGTGGGGGTTGTGCACCGGCTCGTCATTCCGGCTAGGGAAGATGTCAGCGTCCCCATCCGACTCCTCACCGGACCAGCGTGCTCGTAGCTCGGGAAGGTCGGGCGCAAAGTTCTGGAGGAGGGTATCGCCCTCCTCCTGGATGATGCATGGGAAGTTCTGTCAGAAGAAAAAGAAGACAAGGAATCAGCCGGATAAAACAAGCAAAAACAAAAAACAGAAAGTATCCGGTTGGCATGAAAACTTACCCGGGGTGCGCAGTTGTCGCGGGAGTATGGGGCCTACCTTCCAGCAGCCGCTCCTTGGTGATTGTCCACACCCACTCCTAGAGGTTGTGGAAGCGGGGATCATGGTGAGATATCCAGGTGGGGTCCAGCCGGCCGGAGTAGTAGCACATACATTGTGCGCGCTGCTATAACGACATCATCAGCCGGGACATCCAGCTAAGCATGGTGTCCAGGCCGGTTAAGCCGGCAGTGACGAGGGAGCGCATCCGATGCAGCATCGCATCTGACTCCGCCTTGTCGCCATGGAACTTCAAGTCCTAGTTCTGCCGGCTAGACTCCACGTCCCGGAAAGCCGGGACGTTGATCCCGTCGACGTTGGTGACATTGCTGACGTAGAAATACGACTGCTGCCACATCCGGACCGTATCCTGGAGCTTGAATTTGGGGTAGCCGGTTTGGGAGCGGGAGTAGATGGAGGCGCCTTCGTAGGCCACCAGCGACCCCTGTGTGAACTGCACCTATGGCCGGACGCGGAAGAGTCGGCAGAAAAGCCCGAGATCCAGCCAGATCCCAAGATAGTACTCAAAGAAGGCCATGAAGTGCATGAGCATGCTGATCGCGTTGGTGCCGAGGTGGTGGAGGCGGAGGTCGAACAAGGCGAGGAAGGTGAGGAAGAAGGGGTGCATGGGTCAACGTGAAGCCGCGCGCGAGGTGGGAGAGAAAGATCACCCGCTCCCCCTCTGCCGGGTACGGCGACTCCTCCTTTGGCGGTGCCAACCACACCTTCACCTCCATCTCCGGTGGCAAGACCTGGGTGGCGTGGTACTTGGCAATGTTCTCTTCAGTGACGGAGGACCCACACCACGCGCCACACTCAGAAGCCATCACTACTTCGTCCGTCGTGGTGCTAGGACCCGAGTGACGGTGGCTGATACATTGCAAATGTATCTATAATTTTTGATGTTCCATGCTTGTTTTTATCTACTTTATTGTGTTTTGTCCACACTTTGGAGTACTTTTCATATGATTTCTTAGACTAACCTATTAACAAGAGCCACAAAGTACTTGCCTGCTTTTTCGCTGTTTTGGTTCGTGAAGTCAGAAAATGAATATTCTCGGAATTGGACGGGACAAAAACCAAAGTCGTTATTTTACCGGAAGACATCTGGAGCCAGAATACGAGATGGAGAAGGGCTGGGTCCTGGCCACACCACCTAGCCGTGTGGCCAGGCCTGCCCCGCGCCAGGGGGTGGTCTGGCCGACCCCAGCACCCCCTCGGCCTCTCCTTCCGCCTATATATTGCCTCCGGGACCAAAACCCTAGGTACCCGATCAAAAAACCACGAAAGAGTCTGTAGCCGCCGTCATCTCCATCCCTAGATCGGGAGGGATTTGAAGCTCTTCCTGGCACCCTGCCGGAGAGGGGAATTCACCCTAGAGGCCTTCTTCATCATCATGCAAGCCTCCGGTGTGATGCGTGAGTAGTTCATCTCTGGACTACGGGTCCATGTAGTAGCTAGATGGCTGGTTCTCCTCCTTTGTGCTTTCATGTCTAGATCTTGTGAGCTCCGTTCATGATCAAGATCATCTATTTGTAATTCTGCATGTTGTGTTTGCGGGGATTCGATGGATAGAGATGCTATTTCAGATTGATTGTTGATTCTATCATGTCTTTGTTATTTGTGATCTTGCATGCTTTCTGTTGTTAGTAGCTATCTTGGCGAGGTAGATGCTAGCAACTCCAAGAGTTAGTATTTATGCTCGATAGTGGGTTCATGCCTCTGGTAATGCAGGAAGTGAGAAATCTCTAAGGTACTAGATGTCTTTGTTGCTACTAGGGAGAAAACAACAATCCTTTGTTCATAGAACAATCATATTATTTACTTTACATGCAATTCGTAAAGCAATAATCTGTTGCTTGCAACTTAATACTGGAGGGGGTTCGGATGATAACCTGAAGGTGGATTATTAGTCATAGATGCAGTTGGATGGCGGTCTATGTATAATGTTGTAATGCCCAATCAAGTCTCAAAGGAGTCAAGATGATTAGTATATTCTTGTATGCTTTCTCGATGTTTGTCAATTGCCCCGCTGTAATTTGTTCACCCAGCATGCTATCTATCTTAAGGAGAGCCACCTCTAGTGAACTATGGACCCTGGTCCTTTCTTTTACATATAATCTAAAAACTATTTACTGCTTTGTGTTTACTTTCTGCAAACTATTACTTCCTTCCATTCGATATGTTTAATCCTTTGTTTTCAGCAAAACCGGTGAGATTGACAACCTCATCGTAAGTTGGGGACAAAGTTCTGTGGTTGTGTTGTGCAGGTCTCCACGTTGCTACTAGCACCGGTAGTGCGCCCTGCCAAGGCTCATCTAGCAACACCTTTGGGGTGTTTCCTTGCTCCTACTGGTTCGATAACCTTGGTTTCATAACTGAGGGAAACTTACTTCTGTGCTCATCATACCTTCCTCTTGGGGTTCCCCAACGAGCTCATCAATCACGAGCCATCAGTGGCCCATGTCGCTGATGATGCTAAGTGGGCGGCGTGGCTAAGTCCGGCAACGGGAGAACAAGAGGTAGCAGCGAAGCAGCAAGGGTGCAATGGAGGCAGGAGGAGGCAGCGAGTGGAAGTGGGGAGCATATCCCCTAGGTGACCTTTTAAAGACCCAGGAGCCCAACCATCTATGGCTCCACGTGGCGTCCACCGGGCCGCGCCCCACTCCCACCAAATGCATAAAGGATCCCGGCCCGGAAACCGAAACGCCAGACGATGGTTCCTGAGGCGACGTGCGATGTGATGTTACGCTGCGTGCCGCAGCGTAATGATGGCGCGTGCGTGCGTGGCCGGCGTCTGTGCTGACGTCACGGGTAGCGCAACCGTCAGGCGTAGCAAGACACAGATTTCAAATTCAAGAGGGAGCGCATGCACATTTCACCTAAGGGTGAAATCTACATGTGCTCGAGGGCTAGTGTCGGGGGGATGACCCCCGGATACCCTAATCAAACAAGAACTAAGGCAGGCGGCTCGCGTCCGGCTAGCGGATCGTAGCTGGCCATGGGCAATTCGTACCGGCTACCAGACCGTAGTCGGAACCGGGAAGGGCGACAAGGTTCAGGGCCGGCTACACAGATGTAGCCGGATGCAATCAGGAGGACAGGGCGACGTGCTGCACAGTGCACGATACACCCTGGTACAGCGACAAAACCCGAAACTACGAGGCCGTACCGAAGACTTTGCCGATGACGCGGGCATAGTGGCCGAATGCTGATGACAGGCTCACACAGCGTTCACTGTACCCACGACGACCCACACCACATGTACTTTGACAGGACACACCATACTGGATACTATAGATGACCAGCCGGCTGGGGCCTGCCTATGGGACCCGCCAACCGGACTGGCCAGTGAGACCGTTGCCCCTCTCCCTTTATAAGGAGGGGCAAGGCTCTCGTAGTAAGGGTTGGACTGGGACCATTTAAGAAGGTAGCTAGATCATACAGCTCAAGGAGCGTTTGTACCCCGTATTCTACCCATAGTCAGATCGGCAGGAGTAGGAGTTTTACCTCACCACGAGGGCTCCGAACCTAGGTACTTCTTGTGTCTCGTTACACTAGCTCGTACCGAATCCCGCCCGCGGACACCATCGAGAGCTTCCCTGCTAGTCCCCACACCTCTATCTAACCTTCTCAGGTACTGCCGTTCCCAATACAATGACACTGGAACACATCATTCTACGTTAAAAGCGAACTAGCCCCGCCATAACATTATACATCACCTTAGATGGTACCCTTATCTATTATAACTATAATTATTGAAACACTAGTGCACCCTGTGCAACTTTCGATGTTTTCTTTCACCTTGCTTCCTACTTGACTTTAGTCGGTATTATTGATACATGAGTTTCCAACATATTCCCTTATAACATAACTCTTTATGCTTTAAGATATGCCATCCTTTATGTATTAGGAAAACATGTCTACAGTTCTATTATTAGATACCGTGGACAAACTCAACTCAATGTTCTGTGATTCAAACTTAATCACTTTTCAAACGTTCCTTCTTGGATCATATATTATGTTAAGTTATCATCATGGTTTTCTAAGATAGAACCTATGTCTCAACATAGTGGATGATGATCATCCTTTTCTTTCTTTCAACCATCAATGTTAGACTTAATTCTATTCCTAATTTGAGTTATCAAGGACCAGTTCCTTAACTAACTTCTATTCCAAAACTATTTTCAGAATCCTTTAAGGAATACTACATAATATCGTAATATACTTATTATCAACTTCTACTCCTTATAAATCATTATTTATCGGTACTTGCACTTTTATTCTTAATGTGTCATATTTTATACACACTTAAGAATCACTCCTCTAAGATCCCACTCAAAATATGTTCCCAACATATTTGGGTATGAGTCACTACTCTTACTCAACATATGTTCCTACATATTTGAATTTGAGACTTATTTTGCTCCCACTCAAAATGTGTTCCTGATATATTTGAGTTCGAGAATTACATTGCTCCCACTCAAAGATATGTCATTCACATATTGTTTTAGGAAGACTTTCATAGCTCCCACTCAATTTCATGCAAATTTCATATCCACTCACTATTTCGAACGATTTCAAAATCCTTTGATAAATTATCAAACTGAGATTTTTACTATGAGATACTAGTACCTTACTAGTTTCAAATCCACTAGACTTCCAGCACACTTGAATTAAATTCATTTGAATTTGTCCAATACATTATTCATGACAAATTGTGATTTTGTCATTCACCTCCCTTTTCCACTATGGCTTTGCAGTCATTTGGGAAAATTCAATTAACCCCCTTTACTTGTAAGATTCAGCAACGAATTGCTTTCTAATCTCAAGGGAATTTTGCCTCTAGGATTTCTCATAATTCTAGTTTACCATTATTTCCTTAGTAGTTCGTAGGTATGTCATATTTTGGTAATCATGACAAATGATTCAAAAATGTATCCATACAAGATATGGACTGCATTTTGAATCCTACTTTATGTAGTGAAAACACCACTGGGGAAAACACAATGATCACTATCATTGATTCTTTCCTTTGTGAAGAGTTTTGTTCATGAACGCTTTCCGTTGCGCTTCTCAACACTCTGATCCAGGGTTTTGAATCCTCATCGTGTTTTTCACTATCTTCCATTAGCTCTATAATCGAGAAATACCACTGAATGTGAAACTTTCTCGAGAATGCACCAAAAATCAAAGCAATACTAGTTTTGCTTTTCTATTGGTTTTAGCCATGGATTTCGTATTCAAAGTTTTCCAATGAACACTCTACAAGGACTTATTCGCTATTGTTTTGGTTATATCGAATAACCCCAAAACTTCCACGATGATCCATACAATATATGGCGCCGATCCCACGAATTCAAATGGTTCACTATATATTTTAATTGAGTGTTAACTATTTCTAACTAATGGTCTTTTACATCTATACTACAACGATTTATTTGGCGCCATCTATTCACCCACTTTATATGAAATATCATATTGTAATGCTTTGCATTTTGACATTTCAAACGCATTGCATTCCACAATTTTCTTTATGCCATTCTTATAAAGTCTAATTTCATTACTATTGATCAAATCATAGTAATTAGATTCTCTTTTATCTTATACCCTTAATTGATGAAATACTTTGATCATATCAAATAGTTTCATACTCATATTTCCTTTGGTAAACTTCTTTACAAAATTTAAACAATCATATAATGATAATCACCATTTTGTTAAACCACAATACATCGAATATGTATTCTCTTTTAACAATTCGTCAAACACTTTGTATTCATGTAATACACGGTGTTCAAGTTATTTTGCCGAACTTAGGCATGATTCATATGTGACAAGAAAACGAATGTGTTTCACATATTATCAATATAACTTTGAATTTAAATAATGGTTTCATTTAGTAGTGAACATATCATTAAGTTGGGTAATTCCAAGGCATTTAAATATTTTACAAATGTTCATGTATTATCAATGAGTCTCAACAACAAGGATAATTCGCATATAATCGAACAAGATATAAACACGAATAGAAATCATTCATAAAAGTGGAACAACTGTTTGTTACAAACTTATATGAATAACCGTCTCACGAAGTGTGAGACACAATAAAGAAGTTCTTATATCCATCGATCGATTACAATGACTATTCAAAACCATAGACTAAGTGATAAATGTTGGGGGAGAGTGTCGTTGGCCATCATCATCATGCTCGCCATCAACACACAATGTCACCTCCTCTCCAGCAAGCACCTCTCATGCAGAAGGACCTGTTTTCAGCAAAATAGAACAACTATCAAATATACTTAACACTTCAATATGTGTTTGCAAGATTATAACATTTATAAAACTATATATCAAATATATACCTTCATCATCGATGACCTCTTCGCCGATTGGTCAACCTTTATGTTCCTGAAACGTAATATGAACTCTTGGAAATCCAATGTTTCCGTATCACCACTCATGAAGCTACTCCGGACATGTCCTCCGTAGCTGGGAGGTAGCGATTGAAGCAGCACGCCTATCTCAAATCGATCATCCATCTAGTAGTCCACGAATTACACCAGTCTCATGTCTGCATCAAGCATGCACTCCAAGTGACTCTTCAGACAAGTGTGTTCCTCCATCTTTATGGAAAGGAACTCTCCAAGCAGCTCGTGCTTCCATATGCGCGCATGGCTTATGAACTCTGCTCTCAGCTGATCCATCATTGCATATGGATCAAGATCATCCATGAGCGGATGGAGTCCATGCACCACCCCGTAACGCATTATTATCTGAATGTAAGTGGACATCTCTTGATGATAGTAGCGGTCCGTCAATTCTTGTGGGGTCTCATAGTGGTCTGGCTCAGTCAAATCCATCATGCGGCATATGTAGTCTACCACATGATTCGTAGTAAGGAGATCATTTAAGCGCACAAGCCATCTAGGAAAGTTGGATCCATCAAGTCTAAGTTTCTCACCAATTACCCACTCCTCAATAGCAAATTAAGCTTCACGGTGAGACATCTCTACATTTATAATTGCAAAGAGGAATTTAGACTAAGTTTATAATTAAATGAGTTAATATAATAACTCCACTAAGAAACACATATCCCCTGAAGGGTTCTAGCGATAACACGACCCCTTTTCCCCACATCTCCCCCGATCATCACGGCCATCAATGTGGGTTCTAGAGTGGACGCTAAACATCGGTCACATCATTCATGCGACTCGTGCTTGATCTTTCGACCATCCGTGTTCTGAGGCCATGTCTGCACATGCTAGGCTCACCAACTCAACCTTAGTGTATTTGATGTGCAACATGGCTTACACCCACTGTATGTGAACATAGATATGTCTGACACCCGATCATCATGACCTGCCTCATACCGAAGAACTTTCTTGGTGATGCACACTAAGGGAGAACAAATCATTGGTATTATAATAGGGATCATCTTATTAGGCTGTCGTCGAGTATCTAATACTAGCACATAATAAGATATACAAACAATAACATTGAATGTAAATGCGATGTGATATGGTCCTTCACGTCGTGATCTCCATCTGGCGTCACCGGATTCTGGCGCCAGGGTTCCGGCGCCGTAGACACCATGGTACCGATGTGTTTTCGACGTGGTAGTCTGTCACCTCTGTGACTATTTACTACTTCACAACATAAACTAATCACTTTACCTTTGCCACAACCATATCACAAATCAATGCCCCCCTACAAAATAAAGTTAGATGCCTCTACTTTATCTTTGCATGTTTTACGTGGCTGAATGGGCTTTCGCACAAGAACCATTCTTACCTACGAACTTTCACCATAACGCTGATGAAGTAGTTGTCTATACTATACCCTTTCGGGGCCCTCCGTTGCAAATGGCATACCAACTAATGCGAGAGAGAAAGACACCCCCCAAAGCCACTTTATACGGTACAAGCCGTATGTCAAGCGTGGACCAGTCTCGCGAATGAACGCATAAAGACGGTTCGGGGCCACTTCATCAAGCATTACTGCGGCATACACAAGTACACGTGGGAGGGTAACAACAAAAAGATCAACGCCCACATGCTACATCTCGTGTGTTCTACCCGTACTAGCATTACTACACATAGATCTAGCTCTGATACCACTGTAGGGGTTCGCGTATGAAAACAATAAAATTTTACCCTACGCCCCTAGACCCCTGATGTTGCTAGGACCTATCTATTAGTAATGCAGTAATGGGAGGGGATTTTCACGAACTTACCCTTGAAGACTTAAAAGCATTGTCAACGCTCAGGAGAGTGTGGTTGATGTAGATGATCCGAAGCCGACCTCAAGGTCGTGTTGAAGTCCTTGCACTCATGTGGCCCCAACGACTCCTAGTACCCCAAATGTTACAACTCGCGGGGAGTTACACATGTCCGGTGCCTGGCGATGACTCCTGCTTCCCCGATCCAGCAACAGTTACAAAAGTGGAGCTCCTGGATCTGAATCCCGTAGCGCGACGGCGCTCTGCGGTGAAGATGTCTCTCGTTCGTGCAGTCCGAACTTGGGACCATAGTCACGGGAGAGAGAGAGATAGAGATAGAGAGAGAAATATCAATTGGAGGTCTGCACAAAAGTGAGGAAACCTTTATTGAATATTGTGTGTATTTTCTGGTCAAAATACCCCACTATATATAGGGGAGAGGGGGGTACACCCTCCCTCAAAGTCCTGGGTGGAACTAATCATGGGTGAGGGGTGGGGAGGCGCGCCGGCCAGCCCCCCACCATGGGGCCCACGTGGGGCAGGCGCACTAGGGCCGCCGACCACCCCCTAGGCCCCTCCTAGGGGTGTGGTCCCCTCTTGGGAATTTTCCTTTCCGGGATTTGGCCCATTAAGCCTTTTGACCTTTAATTGATTTTTATTTTATTAAATAATTATGAATAAATTATTAAATCATTATATTCACATATTATTCAATCTCCATGGCTATGGAAGACCTTCCACCTCCACTCCGGACATCCTCTGGACTTACCAAAACCCTTTCGGTTTTCTCTCTTCTCTTCTTCGGTGATTCTACCGATCCTGTAAACACTCTCTAAGCATCATCAATACCTTAAGCGTGATACCCTACGGTTCGGGAAGACTACATACATGGTCGGGACACTCCCGGACCAATGATCGATAGAGGGACCTAGATGGCCATGTGACCCCTCTGCATTCTATGATCTTTCACCGTTTGAACCGGGACAGTCGTGTCTTATTGCTTTTGTCTCTCAATACTTGCATTGCCCGAGATCTGATCAATGACATCACCATGTCGTGTTCAATCTCATTACCGAACAATGCTACTTGACTCGTTTTCGACAAGTGATATCCCTGTGATCAAATCACACGCTGCGCAGCTATTGGATACAACTTCTCCGAGTGGGCCCTTGAGTATCTTTTTGTCACGTGGACGGACAAATCCTGCTCTTGACATATATTGCCTCTACAGTTCCTCCAAATACCTGAACACACCTTTATGATCACTCTGTCATAAGTGATGTTTGATGCTATCTAACCATTCTCGGGAGACAGTGATTGATATAGTCTCACAGTTTAAGGAATAGTCTACAAGGTCTATTCTAATCATCGTAACTTGAAGTTCATGACATGATCGGGTCATAATGTTTAGGTTGGGTATTGGTTCATCATCTCTTTCTCAGAATGAGTTGACTCCATTCCAACTGGCATACATGCCACATTATTAGGAAACCTTGATCATGTATTGACCAATGAACCAGTGACTAGAGTTTCACCGGGAACCCCTGGTTGTTATATATCACACATGTATTGATGTTTCCCTTCAATACAGTTATAGCATGATATAAAACTTAATCATAAACTTTATGAACTATGATAATAATCCTTATTATTATTTGTCTCTAGGACATATTTCCAACAATACAACCTTTATATATATCACCTATAGGAGTTGTTCTAGGTGGACTGTTAACAATGTTGTTTTCTTCAAAAAATGAAGTGGGGGATGAATGGGAAGAGGGATCACAACTTTCAGCCCTGCCTTCCGAGGATTCCTGCTTGGTTTTAACTACAGCCTGGTAAAATATGGTGAAAGAGGTTAAAACAAAGAACAAGGGAAACATGTATTATATAAAGTACATATCATTTAAGTAAGTATGAACTTATAATAGCTCATTTAGGATCACAATAGTTCCTTCTCAAGCGGGTGCGATTGCTGGTCAATCTGCTAGTAGAATCTGAGTCGAGCAGCTGGAACTCTAGTCCTTGTACTCTTGTGTCCTTTCTCTGTATTAAGGCATGACATTTAAAACCGAGTCAGCTAGTTTGGAAGGATGAAAGCAGTTGAAAACACCAAAAATATAGCATTAAATTGACCATATGTATAATTCAAACTAGCTAGAACTCCCGAGGGCCACTCGAATCCTTATTGGGATTCGTTAGTACCATGAACTCCTTCTTGGGCTGGACCGTATAGGCTAATCTCGAGTACTTGTAAGGTATACCCATGTCACCCGAAAAAACAAACACACTCACCACCGCTCCTCATCACCACCGTGCGCGCGAAGAAGCTTTACCTACCCGTTGGTTTTCTCGAGATGCACCGGTAGTCAAGTCGATCCCACTGTAGTCCTTCTATCTCTAGCTTGATCTGGTTGGAATTTTATTGCCCTTTCACTCAATCTGCTTCCTCAAATACGTAGTTTAGTTTTTGCTCAATCTTCATGGGCATGGTTGATTCCATGCTCGATCTATTTTCTGATATTGATCTGGTTGGCATTTTATTGCCCTTTCACTTGATCTGCCTCCTCAAACACATAGTTTAGTTTGTGCTCAATCTACATGGTCATAGTTGATTCTACGCTCGATTTGTTTTGTGAAATACCTACGCCAAGTTTTGCTATCAATATGTTTGCTGAAATGCATAGGCATATACAATATAGAATTTGTACTCCATCTATATGTTTCTTGCTATTCTTTCAATAAGCTCCAATCATGTATGTCATATTTTTTAAACATATGGATAGGTTTTGGATAGAGGTTGCTCCATTAAGCAGCGCTAAACATATTTGTGATGTTCTACCATTTATGGATTTTGTTAGAGCTCATTGTGACAACTCAAAAGTGCATTGCTCATGCCGCATCTATGTGAATCATAGGGTGCCGCCTCAAAGTATAGTGGAAGAACATTTATTTAATTTTGGGATGCTACACACATATGTTAGATGGGTATTTCATGGTGAACCATATGATCCTCCATATGAACTGGGGGAAGCACATCTTTATCATCCAGATCAAGTAGGGGAAGCAGATGTTGATCATCTAGATCAACTGACAGAGGTAGCTCCTGAGTATCTAGATCAACTAGGAGAAGGGAGAGGAGTGAAAAAGCGCAAGCTGCATGAAAGAAGTTTCATTTCTGGTACTTCCGCTATGCCAGATGGCAAGGTATATCTGTAGAATAACGAATGTTTAGGTTGTGTGTCTTACTATATGTTTCTATATAAATGTACATTATTTGTTAATCTACTAATCACAGAAGCAGACAACCGAAGAGGACTTTGATGGTAATGTCGATGACCCGCTCATTGATGAGCCTGCACCTTTTTTCGATAAATGGTGCTTTATTACTTAAATATGAGCCTACACCTGAGGTTATGAATCCTTCAGGAGGCTATAGATCGGATACACTGCCTCTAGATGGAGTTGATGCAGGGCTGCTGATAATCAGGCAGTGTACTTTTTGTGCTGTCTAGGTAGTCTCATGACCACTAGCCCAGCTGGAAATCTTTTGGAGTGCACCTAAGATCTCTCTAATGTATGTAAAGCTATATCATGATCGGTTCGCTACTATTGTAGTACTGTAATATGGAGCTACCTTATGATTTATAGGGCTTTGTTAGTAGAACTGTAATTGGAAACTATTCTCTGTGTGTGTGTGCTTTTATCGGTTACCAAGTTGCAACTACCACTGTCTTGTCCTCTGCCAGCCCTTCCCCTCCCTCAATGCTCTATGAGCCGAATCAAGAGGATACCTCGTTCTGGGGGTTGGAGTAGAACACGTGAGAAGTCGCACGAAGGGAAGGAGGAGGTTGGCTCGGTCAAGTTTTTTTATCTAGACATGGATCCCTCTTTAACTCACCCCCTTGAAACAGTTATAGACCACCACGTGAAAGCTGGGTGTTGAAAATTTGGACCACACGCGGGAAACAGTTCCCGCCATCGTCCCTTAAACTTTTACTGTAGAAAATAATTAGTACTCCTCTTTTTATCTCCCTTACCCAACATGGATTTCTACCGACCAGAGAAACCACCACTAGCTAGCTCCCATCCAGCAAAGGAAGCAAGTTTCAGAACTAGTGCAACGATTCTTTTTTCCAATTTTCTCTGATTGGGGAGTTCTTGCTTATCTCGGATAGGTGGGTATATTTGCTCACCTAGAAAATTGGCTTTGTTTGCTTCCGATTGGGCCATCTAGGGTTATATTCGGCATGCTTTGCTCGTGGAATTCTTGCTTCTCAAATAGGGGGGGGTTAATGCTCACCTCAGAATCACTGAATCAGGGTGTTTTGCCTCCTTTGCTCCGATCGATTAGACCATTGGTATTTTGTATGGGTTGGGATCGGGTCATGGTCACCGCTGTCCTGATTGAGGCATTTGGTCAGGTTCAATCTGGGTGTTCTTCTCTTTCTACTAACTACTGTAAACTTTAATTTCTACTAGTAATGTTTAGTGCATTTTGCGTCCAATTTTGTATGGATAACTATGGGTCAGTGGCGCGCACAGCCACTACAGATAGGGATGGTCACGTCAGTTTCCTAAAAAGGTGCCTGAAAAAGGTACTATAGAAGTATATTCCTTATGTTCTTCCATTCTTTTCCATGCTAAAAATGGTTGTCTGCAACCTAGATATATCGATGTGCTATAAAAGTTGTCTCTGTCTGCATCCTGTTTTTGCGAAAGCCTTTGTGACACCATCATATTCTTTATTTACTATAGCATGGTGGTACATACCTGCGATCATGCGGTCCTCCAGGTGCGACAAACATGATGATAACCCCACATGCCGCAGGATTCGGCCAATACCAGTAATCACCAAACAAGCGCAAGGCCACTGCCCAACTAAGAGGGTCTAGCTTAAAGATAAGGGTATTTAATCTTAATCCACTTACCATGGTGTAATCTGATTTAATTAGTATCTGCTTGGTTTCATGCATGCTTATCAGATGTTTAGAAACATATGTGTGGTTTTTTTATAATTCTGGCACTGTGTTTATGTGAATCCAGATCTGGATCTATCTGTCTGTCTGAATGACTCATACAGTCATATGACTACCACTGTATTAAATAGTTGAGCTCTGTTGCTATTTATGCAGATTGAAGGTGTTGTTTCGGAGGCTGAGGCTGCTATAGAGGCTAGTAGATTGTTGATGCCCCCACCAAAAGCGGACATCATCTACATGTCAAGGAAGCACAAACATAGTAGCCAGGTGGGCAGTGACCTCTCTAAGAAGTGGGTATAATTTAGAAATCCACAATTTCACATGTTATGATTTTCTATGTTATTGTTATCAGCTTTATCTTTGCGCTTATCAGAAGTTCACAAACATCAAATCGGTTTGCTTTACATGCAATGATTTTGTTTGATATTATTAGATTTACATGCTCTTTACATAATTTAACATTTCCACTTAATTTCATTCAGTACGACACACCAGCTGCTCACCCCTTTGTTCTACCGTCCTCTTGTCAATCTTGTGGGTTGAAAGGGGGGGCATGTATGCCCTTCAAAAGGCAGAGGGAAGAAAAATGGTGCATGGCCACCCTTCGCTAAGTGTACCCATGGTATTAGGTATGGTTTTCAAGTGGTTTAGAATGACTTAATGTAAGATCTTGTTTCTCACTTTTCTTGATATCTTCTTACTTCTCTATCAATTTCTCATGAAGATTGTCCCTTGTGTCGCTCGCCCCATTATAAACAAGCTATGCGGAAATGACAAGTTTCTGACTCTGTATAGCAAGGGACCTAAAGGAACGCGGCAACTATATGATGTGGATGTCTCCCAGATGATGAACACCACCTATTTGGGTGGGCAAGGTTGGTCCAAGTATGCCAGTGAGAATGATATGAAGCAGGGGGATGTGGTGGACCTTGATTATAGCAAGCCTGGGCATATACTTGCAAGTCATTGTACACCTGTTCACCTAAGGGCCAAGAACAGAGGTAGTACTAACTTAATCTGCTTCTATACGCATCACAACATCTGATGATTTTTTTGCGAGTAACTGTTCTGCACCATTATCTTGTACTCATCATATGACTCTGACAACTTCTGCAGTCCGCTTCCCATTATGTACCCCCAAGAAGGAATCCAACATCAAGGTGCTGGCACCGATAGCGGCCCAAGTTCCTGCAACGGCATCTGTTGACCTAATTAGGAGAAAGAATAGAGGTAATAACTTAATTTGCTTATATACTCATCATATCCTTTGATCACTGTCTTGGGAGTAACTATTGTATAAGAAATCATTTTACTTGTACACATCTCATATGCCTCTCTGACCACTCCTGCAGTCCCCTTACCCATCCCCTAGAAGGTAACTAGCGTCAAGCTGCTTGCACCGGCACCGGCGCCCGCACTGGCACTGACCCTAGTTCCTGCACTGGCACCTGTTGATGTAAGGAGAAAGAATAGAGGTAGTAACTTAATTTTCTTGTATACTCATCATATCCTCTGATCACTGTTTTGCGAGTAACTGTTGTATAAGAGAGCATTTTGCTTGTACACATCTCATATGCCGCTACCACTCCTGCTGTTAGCTTACCTACCCCTCAGAAGAAATCCAGCATCAAGCTGCTAACGCCGACACCGATACCGATTCCTACACTAGACCCCTACAAATAACTGCATCGACACCATCTCCTGCACCAGCACCAGCTATTGCACTAGCCCCAACACAGGCGCCGACACTAGCCCCAACACCAGCACCGACACCATCCCCAACACAAGCACCGACACAAGCTCCTACATCAGCCCGGGCACTACCTTGTAGCATTTTATCCTACACATGTGTGATCACCAGGTCACATAGGACAATGTTTGTGAGTATATGGCGGTAGATAAACCGCCCTGAATGTCTTCTCCTTAAGTTTCACATGATTCAATGCATTGCTCTTTTAGTAATTGTGTGTTTATCTCTTGCTTTGACTCAGAAATTGCCTAAGAGTGCCACAAAGCAACTCCAGGACAAACGAAAGGGCACAATAGTCTTCAAGATTTAGAGCAAAGGAGTGAAAATCGAGAGATGCTATGCCATTAACTAGACAGATGGGCGCTTAGCAGCTACTTCTAGGTGGATCAAGTTTAGGAATCAGCCAAACTTACTATCGAAAGAATGGTCAAGGTCGATGTATCTCGCTGCCCTGAATGTCACACTCTAGTCATGAAGTTCCTAGTTGTCTAGCTCTTTGATCGCATGCTTTTGTAATTAATTATGCGGTTGTCTTATCTCCATTGATCATATATGAGTGGTAAAACTGTGACAACCTCTTTCTGGATTGGAGCTATGACTAATACGTACTAGTATGGTATATCTGTATCTATATGCTAGTTCCCTATATGGCCAACTATTATGATAGTGATTGTGTTCCATCTTAATTTGTATTTTGGCCATGGGCTGCTGGGGAATAAGCAGATTGTACTCTGACGAAAAACTGACCGTGCACCAAGATTTTTAAAGCTAAAACAACTGATTCTCTATGAACAGTTTTTATACTCTCTCCGGTCAATATTAGTGTTCTCAACTTTGTCTAGATATGAATGAATCTAGTCTAAATACTTAACTTGATACATACGAATCTAGACACATTTGAGAACATTAATATGGACCGGAGGGAGTACATGAATATATGTCAAATGAACTACTCCCTCGGTCCGGAAATAAGTGACTTGGAATTGTCTCTATACACTAAAACGTGTCTAGATATATTCAAATTTAGATAAATCCGACTCACTTATTCGTGGACAGAGAGAGTCTCTCTTATTTTTCCTCCCTTGGTGAGGTCTTTTTTTTTCAAATCCGGCCGAGCCACATCGCAATGCATTTTTGATTAACAAGAAGATAAAAGCTAGCCCATTCGGTCTCTCTTTAGCCCAAAATCTTCTAATTCAATCTTTTCAGGGTCAGGGGACTGCTGAGCACAACCCAGTGAAATTTGAGAAGTGGAGCATAGCCCATGGAGTATAGTCCACGTAGAATAGACAAAATATTTTCAATTCGGCCTTTTGTGCATTGCCCTAGTCTTAAAAAAAACCCTGCCAATCCATGTTTTTAAGAAACTACTCCATTATATTGCATTTAATAAATTGATATGCCAGGAGTGCTGCCTTTTTTAGAAGAGATTAACATGGACACACAATTTTTTTAAGAAGACTAATACATAACTTATATGTACTAATAAATCTTTAATGATAACTTTTCTAAAAATATCATTGTCGTAGTGGTGACGCACTTAGTTTACATCTATTGAAAGTCTTCAGTTTGAATCCTCTATGCGTATATATCTTGGGTTTACATTTTTTATAGCAATATTTCTTTTGGGTGAGACTAACATCGTGGACCCACTGCAGCGTCCCTTAAATTTAATGGGCGTGTTTGAAAAAAAAGTTATATACTTGTATAGAGAGACTGGCATCGGGACCCACCAGCCAGGACATACACGGCTGCATCGAGATATGTTAAGAATATTGAAGTAACAACCGAAAGAAAAAAAGTCGAGCATACACATGTTTCTTCTAATGAGAGGTTGGCATGTGGGACCCAGCAGCCTGAATAAACGACTGATACAACGAGCAATATTCTCGAGTTCACATCAGGGAGGCACGAGCCAAAAAAACAAGTCCAGCATGAACATATTTCTTTTAATGAGAGGCTGACATGTGGAACCCAATAGGCTGAATAAACGACTGATGTAGCAATATTACTTTACGGTGAGGCTGACATTGCGAACCCACTTCAGCATCACTCGAATTTAATGGGCGGGTTTGAAAAAAAAGTTAAGTACTTGTACAGAGAGGTTGGCATCAGGGACCCACCAGCCAGGACATACACAGCTGTATCGAGATATGTTAAGAATATCAAAGTAACGGACGCGACCAAAAAAAGTCTAGCATGCACAAGGTTCTTCTAATGAGAGGCTGACATGTGAGACCCAACAGTCTGAATAAACGGCTAATGCAGCGAGCAACATTACCGAGTTCACATCAGGGAGGCATGAGCCAAGGAAAAAAGTCCACCATGCACATGTTTCTTCTGATGAGATACTGACATGTGGGACCCAACACCTGAATAAACGGCTGATGCAGTGATCAACGTTATCAAATTCAAAATAGGGAGGCGAAAGCGAATAAAAAAAAGCCCAGCATACACACGTTCCTTCTAATGAGATACTAATATGTGGGACTCAACTAGGGATGAAAATGGTACGAATAATTTCCGCTCCGAATCCGCGTCTATTTTTGAGGATATGGTATGCATTTTTAGATATCCGATGGATATGGATGCGGATGCGGATATTTGTCGAGCGGATATTCGACAAATATGGTAGCGGATATGGTATTGATGATATCCGATGGATAAGGATAATCCGACATTTTATGCGGATTATCCGAGGTACTCAAATATGATAATCCGATAAATTTAACACAACTCCAATATCTAGACAATCTAGTTAGTGTATCGGCTCGCTTTGCATGCTATGTATGCATGTTATACTATGCTATTACCAATCTTGCACTTTTATACTACTACTATCTAGTGTTGCACACTTTCTTGTTATTTCTTTTGCATAAACTAAATAAAATTTTATTTTTCTACATATATTTGTTCGATTATCCTCTTCCGATCCGAGTCCGCTCCGAATCCGCTCCATATCCGCAATCCGATATAATCCGCATTCGAATCCGCATCCGGCTATTATCCGCTCCGATCTGAATCCGCCAAAAAAATATGGTAAAGGATATGGTAATAGCAATATCCGATCCGATCCGTTTACATCCCTAGACCTAACAGTGTGACCAAGCGGCGGATGCGTCGCGAAATGCTATAAGTCCAGAATAGGGAAGCGCGAGCGAATAAAAAAATCCTTCATACACGTGATTCTTGTAATTAGAGGCTGACATGGGGACCCACCAACCTAATTAAACGGCTGATGCATCGATTAGCGTTATCAAGTTTACATCAGGGAGGCACGAGTCAAGAAAAAAAATTCATCGTACACACGATTCTTTTTATAAGAGGCTAACATGTGGGACCCATCAGCCTGACTAAACGGTAGATGCATCGAGCATCACTATCAAGTTTGGAACATGGTAGCGCGAGCGAATTTCTATCATACGCACGATTTTTGTAATGAGAGGCTGACATGCGAGACCTAGCAGTCTGGCTAAACGACAGATACATCGAGCAACGTTATCAAGTTAAAATCCGGGAGGAGCGATCGAAAATTTTGGTCCGCTAGAGACACTGACATCCGAGACCTGCACGCCTCAAAAAAATTCGCTCGGTCAACATCGCGCAAGGAACCGAAAATCTTACTTCTGCCACGCGCTGGCCGACCTTCGTTCACGTTTTTAGCGGTTTCGTCGCGAAACCGAAAAAAAACTTTTTCATCGGCCACGATCGGCCGAAAAAATTCTCGCGGAAGACACGCCTTATACGACGACCTATAGACCAAATCGTTGCGGGTGGAAACATTTCTTATAGGCCTCTCAAACAAAAAAGTTACATGCATCTATGTCGACTTTTACGTTTCTTCTTTTTAACTATTTGGCAGTATTTTTCACTTATCTTCCTGGCCATAATTATCCGACGGTAGTTACAATCTTTTTTATATCTCTTTTTTTAATTACTCGATGGTAATTTGTTGGCACAATTTTTCGGCCTTAATTTTTTAAGTAACTTCCCTAGTCTAGTCACCTATGTCTATGGCTGTATTTTTTTACTTCTCTTTCTTTTATTTACTCAATGATAATTTTTTGACACAACTTCCCGCCGTTACTTTCCAATAGCGGCAATATCTTTTACCTCCTTTTCTGAATACTTGTAGTTTTTTCATACCTTCCAAAAATCATGTCGATGAACATACCCATGTACTACTCCATTAAAAAACTCATGAACATTCTGAGAAGCTAATTAATCTACTATTTTATATAAAGATCATTGTTATAAACGCCACAAGCAAATAATGAAGAACAAAAATAAAATCAAACAGGGACACGGGATTTTAACGTGAAAAAACTCTCCATAAAAGAGAGGGAAAAACATCGGATGCCAGCCAGCGAAATTTCACTATAATGGGAGTGTTTTCACAACGTCGGGCTTTCACAAATGCAACTTATCCCAGCCGACAACTTAGAAGAGGTATATATAGCGGTGAAAACCTAGGTCTTTAATAGTCCGTATAGCCCCACCGTACCCTGACGACGGGTATTGCTCCGCTGGTCACAAGTTAGCCTTCTTAATAAATTTGGATCATGCTTCAACAATCATCATCCTTCTTTCTTGGGCTTTTGGACAACAAGGAATGATTATATTTTCAAAGGGATCCCACCAAGTATTTATAGATGTAGAAGCACTACAACAGATCCTAGAATCGGTGACGAATTGCCTGGTGACAAAATTCAGAACTGTCACCGAAAGTAACCATAGGTGACGGATTAGTTTTGGGCGTCACGTATGCTTGATAATGCGTGACGGTCGCGTTTCGCGTCACGGCAAACCGTCGCCGATTATCCGCATGACGGATTTTAGAGCGTCGTAGATTAAGCCGTCACCGATTGTTCGTGGGACCAACGATTTAGCAATTGTGTTAAAAACGATAAAAAGGCAAAGATGGGTTTTGAACCGAAGACCTAGTACAAAGTAAAACGTTTCGTTACCGCTGGGCTACCGTTCGGTTTTTGAATTGTTTGATTGGCCTACCATTTTGTAAACTCTATGTGCAGTACGTGGCATGTACAGACATGGATCGTTATAGTTAGGACTTGTGCGATCTTCCAAACAGTTTTCTTCTCCGTTCTTGCGAACGAGCGCCGTCAAGGGTATCCCTTGTCCAGGCGATCACGCCATTCGCTGGCCCTTCATCTACAAGTCTCGACGACTTGCGCCTACGCGATCACGACGATCGATCATGATCCCAGCTAGCGAGGCTTCGCAACAGGCCGGCGCATGGCGATAGGAAGCACATGTGAGTTCCTTTGAGATCTGTTATGAAATTGATTTGGATTGGTATTTATGTTACACATTGTGATTTATTTGGACTTTGGTAAACAATTTTCACATCGATTAGTATAAATTGAATGGCATCATGACTCGAGTGGAACACATTATATATACTTTTGTAGGCGATGGATCGGTAGTGGATTACTCATGGGCGCAAGTTCAACCCTTTTTACATACAAGGTGTCCGCGAGTTTATGGAGTTTGCGCGCACAAACTACAACGAAGGCGCATCAATATTGTGCCCATGCCAAAAATGCCTTAATATTACGCAACAGACTCAGGAAACTATTGAGTATCACTTACACGTCAATGGTATAGCCGTTTCGTACACAAAGTGGAGTTATCATAGAGAAGATGATGGTCCTGATGAAAACTATGATCATAGTTTGTATCAAACCAATGACGATGATGATGATGATGATGGAAATGAGAATCATAATGATCATGTTGACAAGATGTTAGATGAGCTGCATGATTCTGGTGACAGAGGCCCAAGTGACACTAATTTCTATGCGAAACTCATTCGAAGAAGCTAAGAAAGAGCTTTACGAGGGATGCACCACTGAGACGAGGTTGTCATTCATTATGAAGATGCTTTACGTGAAATCATACAACCGGGTCACAAATAGAGCTTTTGATCAATTTATGGCTGTCTTATGTGCTGCTTTCCAAAAGTGAATTTTCCCAAGTCCTATGCTGAAGCTAAGAGTGTTCTTTCTGAGGTTGGGCTTGGTTATGACACAATTCATGTATGCAAGTATGACTGTGCTCTGTTTTGGGGAGACCATGCCAAAAAAAACTCATTGTCCCGAGTGTGGATTTTCAAGGTGGAAAGACCCAGAAGCAAAGAAAGATTCCCCACAAGGTGCTTGATACTTTCCTATAATCCCAAGGTTCTGAGATTTTTTGTTTCAAGGAAGCATCGATGAACACCAAGTGGCACAAGGAGAAGAGGGTTGCTAACCGGGGCGGGTATTTTGAGGCACCCGGTGATGGTGAAGCATGGAAGCACTTTGACAAGGAGTTCGGATGGTTTGCTTCAGATGCCCGTAACATAAGGCTTGGTATTGCGACAGATGGATTCAACCCATACGGAAACATGAGTAGTTCATACAGTATGTGGCCAGTTTTTGTTATTCCATACAACTTCCCACCATGGATGTGCGTGGATCAATCCAACTTCATGATTTCATTGCTAATCCCTGGAAAAAATTCACCAGGAAAGGATTTTCATGTATTTATGCAGCCATTGATAAAAGATATGATGAAGCTATGGAGTGGCGTGGGTACATATGATGCGTGCACAGGTAGAGAGTTTCCGTTGCATGCTGAGTTTCTTTGGTCGATTCATGACTATCCTAGATATGCCACGATGTCTGGCCGTAGCACAAGAGGGTTTTTCGCATGTGCGCATTGCGATAAGGATCCTTGCTACGAGTCTTTGCATAATAAAATTGGTTATATTGGTCATCGTCGATTTCTGCCTCACGATCACAAGTGGAGGAGTAGCAGAGCCTTCAATGGAAAACCTGAACCTAAGGATGCACCAACAAGTTTCACACTTGCACAAAGAGAGGAGAGGGTACAGAGAGTTCAGGATTACAGGCCAGGGAAAATCCATCAACTAGGAAGAGAAAGCGTGGCATGACTGGTGAGCCAACCTGGCACCTCAAGATCAGCTTATATGATCTGCCATACTGGTCAAGATTGAAGTTTGTTCACAACCTAGATGTGATGCACATTGAGAAGAACATATTGGACAATATCCTTGGTACCCTTCTTGAGCTTGATGGAAAGAACAAGGACATTGTTGGTGGTAGAATGGATTTGGAGAAATTTAATGTCAGGAAGAAGTTCTGGATGAAACCTGAGGCCAAGGGTTTTTCAAAAGAGAAAGCACCATGGACGCTTCAAAAGGAAGGCAAACAAAAATTGTGCAAGTATTTGGCCAACACTAGGTTCACAGATGGTTTTGCTAGAAACTTAGCAAGATGTGTGGACATCCCAGGGGGTAAAGTGCATGGTCTGAAGACGCATGACTGCCACATACTTATGCAGTGTGTGTTGCCAGCTAGTCTGAGAGGGATTGCATCAAAGGCAATGTATGAGACCATTGCTGAACTGGGAAACTTTTTCAGGGAGTTGTGTGCCAAAACTCTAAGAGCATCTGTGCTGCGTCGAATGAAGGTTGAAATTGTCATAATTCTTTGCAAGTTTGAGATGCTATTTCCCCCATCATTCTTTGATGTAATGGTGCACCTGGCTATTCATCTACCCGATGAGGCACTTCAGAGGGGGCCTGTTCAATATGGTTAGATGTATCCAGTTGAAAGAAGGCTCGGGTACCTGAAATCAACTGTGCGTAGCAAATCAAGGCCTGAAGGTTCAATTGCTGAGGGATATATCGTGGATGAGTGCTTGCATCATTGCTCTAAATTTTTGGGTGATGTCATAGAAACCAGACATAACAAGCCTGAGAGGAACCAAGATAAGAAACAAAGAGTTGATCCGCTAGAGTTTGATATTTTTTCAGATGGAGCCAGAGGCTTAGGACTATCCAAGTTGAAGTATTTTCCCAAAGAATTTGACAGTATGGTTTGGTATGTACTTCAGAACTGTGATGAGGCACAAAATTATATTTGGTAGGTCTATTTACCTTTTTATTAATCATTCAAAATTTTCAGTAATATTTTGTGTTATAGCAGTACCATTACTAATTTGTTTTTGATTTTTAGGAATTTCCGACAACAACTACAGAACAGGGGTGTGAACAACATTGAGGCGAAACTAGAGAAAGAATTCCCTGTATGGTTTAAAAAACATGTCAGTAATTTGGACAATGCTCTAAAAGATTTAAAATCACTAGCACTTGGGCCAGATGCTCGTGTAGTTGTACACCCTATGTGCAATGTAAATGGCGCTAGGTTCGTTCCGTCGAGCGTGAGAAGAACATGAGGACTCCAAACTCAGGCATAATGACAAGGGGATCCGTTTCTGACGAACAAGATCAAGAATACTACGGTGTGATGAAGGACGTTCTTGAGTTACAGTACCCGAGAAACAAGCACATCGATAGATCCGTGTTCTTGTTCCGCTGTGATTGGTTTGACCTTGGAAGTAGGAAAACCACGGAGATGAAGGATGATGGATACTTTAAAAGCATCAATACGTCTGTATTGTGGTACAAGAATGCCCCTTTCATATTAGCTCACCAAGCAGAAACTTGTTTTTACTTGGAAGACACAAAATTTGGTGATCCTTGGAAGGTGGTGCAAACTTTCAAGCACATGAATGTATACGATGTTCTAGAAAAATATGATGAAGGCAATGCAGGTGCATACCAGGAAGACCTAGGCTCGGAAGATCCCATTGTTCACCAAATTTAGGACGAGGAAGATGAATATGTTGATGATCATGAAGACGACATGGCTGATCGCTCTGATGATGTGATATTTGTTGACTCTCAGACTGTTAGACAACTAGCAGGGAAAAATGGTGTAAACAATGATATGGACCTGAGCGACGAAGAACAAGAAGACTTGGAACCGGTTGGCGATGAATTTGGGAGCAGCATTTCAGATGTTGATAGTGATATTGACTAGTACCTTGTGAAAATGCGTTACTAAAATACTAGCACGCAGTTGTAATGTTTGATACTAGTTATGGAGACTGTTGCATTCAATTCCCAGTAACCATGTTATACACAAAATTATTAATTACAATGATATATATGGTCGTACCTAGATGTTTTTGCTTGTTTTTGTCATACTTACTTCGAGCAGCAAAATAGATTTACTGGAGATAGATACTTCTTTACGTGACACAACCTACGCGACAGACATGTCCGTCTAGTAAGTTGTGCACGCATAAAATTTGTAGCTCATAAAATTTTCATAGATACCGATGAAATGAACTCAATTAACACGATTTCACTATAACTGGCAGCAACGACAGGCATAATATATTTCAGCTCATAAAAAATTTAATAGTACCATTACACTTAACCATGTCTTCAGACATACTAATGCCACATAATGAAAGGACCGTAAAATATTGTCTTAACATCTCATATTATTAGGTCGACAAATGACCCATGACCATCATAGCTTTTGATAGCTTTTAAAATCGGCGCCACTAAATCAAATAGCCCGCTATTTTAAACATTGATAAGTGGGTCCCACATGCACGAATGTTAGTATAAGTGGGTCCAACATGCACCAATGTTAATACAAATAATAGTTTACCTAATTGGGGAAAAAATCTATTCCTGCAGATATCCTAGCCCCTGCTCGTACTTTTCCCAAACTGCTCCTCTCCATCCGCATCTCCGCATCGCCGCCGCATCTCCGCACCGTCGTGGCCGTCCGCATCGCCTCCGTCAGGATCGTCCAGCCACCGACGACCGTATTTCTGCAACCCCGCCACCGCGCTTCTCCACAGCCACGCCGCCGCGCATCTCCGCAACGCATCCGCCGCCCGTAACGACGTGCACGTCCGCATCGACTCCGGCCACACCACCGCGACGCCGGCCCGTCGGCGTTGACCGCATCTCCGCAACCTTGCTCCGTGCTGAAGGTGAGCCCAATCATGTTGGATTTACTTGTGCTGCCCACTGAAATCATGTCTGCATTGTTTGTCCAGTAGGGTTTTCCACGAGCTATGTGCTGAAGCTAGATTTCCCATGAAAATACACTAGTGTACCTACTGGAATAATTCCTGCATATTACAATCCCATGAATCAAACACTACTGGAAGGAAACATTGCATCAGGTCTGAACTCTACAATGCATGTGTAGGAAAATATATTAGGGCTCGTTTGGCTCCTATGCATTCATTTCATTTGGTTGAAATGAAATGAAATCCCCATGTCACTTCATTTGGATGGAATTTAAATTCCTTAATGAATTTTTATGTTTGGCTGCCACCTGGAATTCTGAAATGAAATGATTTACAGCTTCTGTTTGGCTGCCATTTTAAGCCAATTGTGAAATCAACAACACATTTGGCTTCAAAATTCAATTACATAATGTAAATAAAATATGATATTTTCAAAATAAAAATCAACTACAACATGAATAAAGATCAATGTATCCACAAATACACTTGTCTGCTCATTATATCAACACAGCTTGATCAATGATGTTGTCATTGTTAGCGTTCTCGTCCGCCATTTCCGCACGGCTTTCAGCTGCAGTCCTAGCTCCCTTCAAGAGCTCGATCCCTTGAGTAAAGTGTGCTAATTATATCCCAATACTTGATAACCTTGTACTTATAGGAAGTTGCATCGTTGTGTGCCTGCAAATAAGAGAAACTAGAACATGTTAGAACATGTGCCACTTCTTGAAAATCTTAGCCAAGGGTGAGCAACAGATAACACTTGTGAATAAATGTTTTCCTAATAGGTAGGAATACACTATAGCTATAACTTAGCACATCAGGCATGAAAAAGTAAATCTAATGTATAATCTTGACAAGCGGAGATTCAAAGTGAAGTTTGGTGGTGGTCCATTTCCTTGGTGCACAATAATGCATCATTCTGCCATGACCAAGATGACCAGATCACATTCATTCTCTCCATCAAACATAACAAGTTTAGCTAGCTACATCTTGATATGAAAAATGGAACTTGTTTGGACACACACATATATAGATGATAAATTAGTTAGGCATGACATGTCTTAAGAAATTGTCGATGCCGGAATTATGGATGGATGTTCATGTTTAGAAAATACCACCTGGCTGTTTTCCTTGTTGCAAGGAAACAACTCGCAGTAAGCAAGGTCCAGAGCATGAATGACAATGAACCAGAAACACATGCCTAGAAAGTACAACCACATGATGCATAGAGGGACAGTTTTGGGGTCGGCTGTACCACATGCAACCACAACATCGGAAATGGAAGAACCTACACTAACTTGCCATCTCAGATGTGCTAAATCGCTGAAGCATTATATTCTGGTGACTAAAACAGAACTTTATTACTAGCTATGATCTGTTTCTATAAGAAATAGGCCTAAACTTCCTAGTCTCCCAAAAAAGATCGGCCATCTAGCTACTATATATGGCAAGAACTAATGTAGTACTTACGATGTTTCTAAAATCCAACACAGCAAAGGTAGTTCTTAGAGAACTTATATCTGACAGAATAGGAGTCTGGACGCTGTGATGAAATACGTTGCTGTGACGCTGTAATACCTATAATGTGTTTCCTACACTTTTACCATTTGTTAATGTGTGCTAAATTTGTATGCGCAACCTATTCTTTAACATGGCAGGAGCATCTTCGCAGAAGCGTGATCTCGGACCACTCATCGCCCAAAGATGTCGGCTTACTGAGAGTGAGCAAGAGCATCTGCTCGAACTTCAATCGAACATGGGCAAAATTGTCGGGTTACCATTCGTAACCCGCTTGACCAAAACGAATCTTAAGTTGTACCACATGGTACATTCATATAACTTTCTTTTAATTCTTTTTTGTTGCCATGCGTGTATGCAATTTGTCTATGTGGTTTATGACATCGACTTACTAACTTATATATCTTGTTTCGTATTGATCAGAAATTGCCTAAGAAGGTTGTTAATGCTCTACAAATCTGTGAGGGAGGCTTAACTGGAGTGTGTCTTCCTAAAGAGGAGATCACCTCCATCGACTTCAAGATAGAAAAGGATGATCGCCTCTTCTTCGATCCAGATGGGTGGAAGTGTTTCGTACAGAGCACAGATCTAGAAGAGGGACAAGATGTTCTCATATACTCGAAGAAAGTGCATTCAGAAGGGTGGCGTAACCGAGAGGGTTTCGTCTTCATATTTAGAAGAATAAATGATTTGTCGCCTACGCCGGTGTCCATGCTCAGGGGTGCCAAGGCGACAGCGGGCAGGGCACGTGAAGGACAGACGCATACGCCGGCAACGCGCGTTGTCAAGAAGAGGCACCGTCGTACGGGCAGGGGCAGCGGCAAGGGCAGGGCCACTTCTCTGTCGCCATCGCCATCGCTGTCACCGTCGCCGTCGCCGTCACCGTCTCCACCACCCCATCTGCCGCTGTATCCGAACCCTGACTTTATGTTCATCCGCATCCTTCACGAGGACAAGTGGGACAAGCTCTCCCTCTGCCATGCTTTCAAAGATTACATCAGCGGCGACCAGTCCAACACTATGCGTGTTCGGGAGCGTAACAGCAGGCTGACCTTCGGTGTGGAGATGTATTTCGATCATCGAGACGGCCGCTTGTACCTCCGCAGGGGCTGGCCCAAGTTCGTCAAGTGTTACACTATTTTGCTAGGCAACATCCTGGCGTTCGACTACTATGCTGGCAACAGGGAGCTGGTCGTCACAATCTATGGCGGTAGGCTCTCCCGCCGGGAGTACGACACCAGCAGCAACAATGACAACGACGATGATGGTAGTGGCGGTGATAGGGACACGTAGGCCATGCCCGTCAAGGAGGAGGAGATGTCAGAGGGCTAGTACGGACGTCCAGACCGTGTCCTGACCCTATCAGATTTCCATGTCTGCCTCTTCCTAGACTAGGAAGAGGATCTAGGATTAAACTTACCCTGATGCACTCTGTTTAAGTTTTCCTGATACACTATGCTTAAGTCTAATATGTAAGACTAAAAATGCTTTTTCTACCCTGTTGCATGTGTATTAGGGTGTGACCAAGCAGATCCGCCCCTATTCCTAGTTGCAAAACTATTTGCTGAGTTTCTGGGTGTAAAGTCTAATGAGATCACCTACCTTTTGGTGGATGTTAGAAAATTTTGCTGGCTACATATCTAATATGTGAAATAATTCTGCTCTTCTGTTTGTTTTTCGAATCAATGAGGTTTACTTGTTTAAGTGATATTGTGCTTCAGCTTTCAAGTTGGAGTTGTGTAATGAAGGAAACTAATGGTATTGTTTGCTCAGTAATCCAACTGTTGTACGTGAATGAACATATTTTGTTTTCCTTTTCATATATAAACAAATGACTTATTCAAATAATTTAATATGGTTCATGGCCAAATAAATTTATAGTATAATGAATTAGAGATAATTCCTGGCTTGTAAACCATATTACAAATTCCGCACGGGAGGTCTAAGTAGTGGCAAAACCTAAACCGTTGCATGTGTTAGGATTTATTTAATTACAATATGTAATTAGAGATAATCCCCGCTTGTAAACCTCCTGTTCCGTTCCCTCTGTTTTTTCCAATCAAATTTACAATGAATGGTTTTCGTTCCCTCCACTTGTGTACCGAAAAATTTCGTTCCCACCTCTTTTGTTTTCCACCCGCCCGCCCATTTTGGCGCTAACAATTTGCCGCCCCCATGACACTTTAAAACGGCGTGCCCCCACCTCCCGCATACCCATCCCCTAATTCCGTTCCTTGTTCACCGCCCACCTAGAACCCCATCGCCACTTTCCTCGACCCCAGATCCGTCAAGCAAGGCGTTGGTTGCCGGCGGGCGACATGTCCGGCAGTCTTCGAAGCGGCACACCACGCCGGAATGTGCCGGCGGATTTCCCCTCTGCGGCGGGCGACATGTCCGGCAGTCTTCGAAGCGGCACACCACGCCGGAATGTGCTACCACCGACATCGAAGCAAAAGCGTAAATGCTCAGGTCATTTTTCTGACGCCCTAGGTCTATGCCTCTTTCTAGACCAGTCAAGCATGAGTTCTAGTAGATCAACATGTGTAGATCGTTGTTCAAGATGCTGCAGCTTATGTGCAAGATCTAGGTTTTAGATCATAGACATGGTTCGAGATGCCTAGCACGTGTTGAACGTGACACCCTATGATCCGAATCCTTCGACAATGTGCTTGTCTTGGGTTTTAATTTCATAGATCATGGTTCCAGATGCCATGAATGTGTTGAGCATGACACCCTATGATCCGATCTTATAACTATGTGTTAGATTTAGGTTTACGTTTCTACATAATGGTTCAGGTAATAGGGCACAACTTGTTGGATAAACCGCTGCTTGCGTCTTAAGCGACGCAATGAACAACTTGATACCTAATACCTGAACACGACACTTAAGCGAACTTGTTGATGAGGGTTTAGGCGATTAATGAATGACGATACGAGATTTGGAGGCAATAGAATAATGTTTTGTGAGCATGTTAATTTTACAAGATGGGTCACATAATTTTTGCTTTAATGATCTTGTCTACTGTTTGTACTAATGAGTATGATCATGACTTGCCTTTGCTTGATTGTTTTCAGTTACTCAAGTCAAAACAATGACATATGAAAATGTTAGGAAACAGGTGATGGATGAGAACGTGTCTCGTATGTCTAAAGCACTGAAGCAGAATGCTATTGAACATGGCAATCCAATGTTGGATTTCACGGCGATGGCACGTGAATTTGCGTTTGGTACTGCTAAGAAACCGGTGGCAGTGACAACACGGAAAGAGGCACAGCCGCAGGAGAAGGATATCACCGAGGACCCTAATTATGAACCTGATCCTGCCGACGAGCCCACTGATGATGATGTGTTTGTTCCGGATGAAGAGGACCATGATGTTGTTAAATCTTCCTCTAAGGTGAAGAAATGCAGCATTCTCCTGCCTTCACATGTAGGATATGTACAGATTGCTTTAATATTTATGGCTTGATCTATTAAAATGCGAATGTGAAGGTTCTACAAAGAAAAGAAGCGAAGCGCAAAAACCTTTGTGCCTCCAAATGTTGTAACAAGGTCAGACAGAAATGCAGAGACTCAAGATGATGGTGAAAGAGACCCCTACCCGTAAAAGGGGAAGGGGTACTAATGAAATGAATCCTCGCCCATGCTAATTCAAACCTCTAGAGGCAAAGAACTCACCTGAGGATAATGTACTTGTCCGCAGTGAAGGGAAGGTATTGACAACACGTCTTACAATTTATTCACTGGTTTAGTTGCAAAATTTTCAATTGAAGTCTTGACTCTCGTTTTGTCACTGGTTTCAGTTGCAATTGTAGACACGGGTGCTCTAAAGGAAAAGCGTAATGTACGCAAACCTACTATGGGGCATGGGGTACACGAGTGGTCTAGAAGGAATGGAGGGGCTAAGATGCGATCAACTTCACTCTGGCATGAGGAGACCCAATTGATCTGTGCAAGCAAAGAAACTGAGTTCAGAGTGTGGCATTCACATACGCAGCAAGATGCCACTGGCAACCCACTAGAAGCAGTATGGTGACAAGGAAGGTCGTCTGAAAGATACTATTCCGAAAACCATTAAGTCTATAACTGTAAGTCCGTTAACCTCTTATTCATTTTCCATATAAAATGTCTCATTGGTGGATGATTTTTTAACAATTCTATCATTCGATGCTGATATGAATTTGTGTTCCATGTTTTCTGCAGGGAAAATTTGCAATGGATAGCAGTGGTGACCTTGGCAAAGACATTTGCACCGACATTTTATAGAAAGGTATTCGCCAACAACGTTGGAGGCTGAAAAAGGTCTATTGGAAAGATGTTAAAGATCTAACCCGCGAGCAAGCTTTATTGTTGAAACCAAAAGAGGTAGACGAGGAAAGCTGGGCAGAGCTTCTTGATATATGGCATGATGAGCACTACAAGGTACACGATTCCTATTATTTCAGCTACATCTATCGCAGACATACTACTGTACTGTGGAATACTAAATTCATGCATCTATACATAGGCAATCTGCGAGAGTAACAAGAAGAACAGAGATGCTGTGACGAAGAAACACACCACTGGCTCAAGAAGCTTTGTTGCACATTACCATGCACTTGTGAGTATTCGAACTCTTCAGATGCAACACCTACTTCTTTTTGTGAACATGCCATACACACTTATAATTCATCGTGTCATAATTCTTGTAGAAATCTCAGAAGACCGAGGGCGTCGATACCTCCCCGATTGCTTTCTTTAAAGCAAGCCACACTAACAAGGATGGTATGATGTCCCAGAAATCAGCAGAAGCTTATGTAAGTAAATTATTTTATGTGCCACGCATTTCTTATTAGTTTGTCTAATTATTTGATTTCTTCTAACTCTGGACTTGCTATTTTTTATCCTATTGTAGACTGAGATGGTGCTTCAGAAAATGGGACCACACCCAGAAGATTGGATTCCCAAAACTGATCTGGAGATTGTTGAAGAAGTCCTGAGAGACCAGAACAATTCAAGATCAATTACTTTCCTTTCCAGCATCGGAGTTTCATCTGCTTCCAAGAGGTCTAGCGTCTCAGCTGGGCGCATCCGTGATTTATAAGAAAAGTTATCAAGTCAGGAGCAAGATTCGTTAAATGCAGCTGAAAGGGTTCAACGCGAGATGGATGAACGGATGCAAGAGCAGGAAAGGAGATTTGAAGAGATGAGAAAGAAACAGGATGATGAACTTGAAGAAGTGAAAAAGTCCAGCGAAGCGAATCGTCTAGCATTTGAGAAGAGGCAGAAGGAAATGGATGGCATGCTTAGTTACCTGTTGAGGATGTCGTAGAACTCCCAGTCCCAGTCCCCGTGACTTGGGCCAAAAATCTCTGCATGCTAATAGGTCGGGTGGGCCGAAACATTGTTTTTTTATTCCTTTAGTCATTCGAGTTTGATCTGATTTGATAGCCTACGAATTTTAAAGTTTGCGTGTGATACAATTCATATTTATAATTTTTTGCCATTTCAAATATTTGCTTCCATTTAATTTTGTTTCAATTTGCGTGGAATTTTAATTTTAATCAAATTTGTCAGGTAAAAATTGGTGACGGTGTCACATTCCTCCCGGCCCACAAGGCAGTTCCGAATGGGCCGGCCCAAAAAATGACACGTCATCATCGCGGGCCCCACATGCAGACGCCACGTCATCGTTGACGGCCCCACCTACATGCTGCCACGTCATCTCCGCGGGCCCCACACGAAGGTGACACGTCATCGCATTGGCCCCACCTGTCAGATGCCACGTCATCATGGTAGGACCCACCTGCCAGCTGCCACGTCATCATCGTCGGACCCACCTGCCAGCTGCCATGTCAGCATCGTCGGACCCACCTGCCAGCTGACACGTCATCATCGTCGGACCCACCTGCTAGCTGCCACGTCAGCATCGTCGGACCCACCGCCGATGCCATGTGTCATCGTGGGACCCACCGCCACCGCCACGTCGATTGCAGGTCCCACCTGCCAGAATCCTCGTGACGCCATAAATCTTCCGTGACGGCATATTTCGTCAACGAATATGCTAAACGGTGACATATTTTCCTATTTTAGGTGACGTAGAAGGTCCGTCACGGATAACCTATCTTTGGTGACGCCGTAAGGACCGTCACCGAAGCTCAATCTTGCGTGACGAAAATTTGTATTCCGTCACTATAAAAGAATCTGTGACGGAGCTTCCGTGACGACCCTGGTGATGCCACGTTTTCGTCACGAGGGAGTACTTAGTGACGGAAATGGCATTTTCGGTGACGAAAGTGATTTGTCACAAAAACTCTTTTCTCTTGTAGTGAAGTAAGATCGAGGAGATCAAGCTTCTGATTCATATAGCTACCAGAAAGCAACGCGGAGGCTTTAAATCCTGGAGTGGGATAGGAAGTCATACACCTCGTACCCGGCGCCACCTCCCCAAGCGAGGCGGTCAGGCGTCCCCTGCCTTGCCTCCTTCTAGCATCCTCTCCCCCTCAACCTCCTTCCCTTCCGCCGTCGTCGGCGGCTCCGTAGGGCGTTGCCTTTGCGGGGCATTGGCAGAGCCGACGGTGGCGGTCTCCTCCAGTTCCCGTGTGCTGGTGGCGCAACTCGGGGGCGTGTGGCCAGGCGGCTAGGCCAGCAGCGGCTCCGGCGTGGTTCCGGGTGGTGAGGTGGCGGTGTTGCGGCCCTTGCTATAGAGCGGCACGGTGGCTAACCCTCCTGGCCCAGATCTTGGCCCATTTGGGCTCCATCTGGGTTTGGGCGAACTAGGCCAGGGCCTGCCTATGTTGTCTGCAGCGGACCAAGGAGTAGCTCGGGCTTGGGGTGGTGGTGACAGCAACATGCCTACTCCAGCGCAGCCCCTGGAGCTTCACGAGCCCGATTTGGGCTTGGCCGGGCCGAAGAGGCCTGGTTTGCTCTAGATGTTGTGTCCGCTCAGTTACCGCCTTTGGCGGTGGAGGCTGTTCCCTCCCGCATGGGTGTTGTACTACCGCTCCTCGTTCTCGGCTGCCTCCACTTGGTCTTGCAGGCATCATGATGTTGACCATGGTGATACAATAATGGTGTCTGCGATATCATGGTGGGGCAAGTTGGTGGACCGCATGTTTGGTGGAGCGCTATGGATCGTCCGGGGTTGTGGTTTTTTGGGGGTCGAGGCAAATCCCTGTCGGCGTGGTCGCCGCTGATCCTTCCTGAAGGGCGTCGGATGTACCCCTTCCTCACTCCTCCCGCGCACCGGGGGGAAACCCTAGGACTAGTCCGGGCAGCAGCGTCGGCATTGTCGTATTCCTTCTTGAAGGTGCTGCTTGGTGTGCGACAATTCTAAGTGCTAGGTGTCGGGTGGGAATCCTCCGGAGAGCGCAGCGATTTTGAGTTGTCATTGTTTTCGTAGATCTGCCCGTTGTCGGCATTGTTTTCTCTTTTCTTTCTCTTTCTTTCTTTTGGGCATGAGTGTGCTGCTATATTAATATAGCGGGGCGAAAGCCTATTTCGAGGAATCCTGGAGTGAATCCTTTATGTAATCCTTTCCCTCCTGTTATAGATACATTTTAGAGTGCCTAGAGCCTTGTATAAGGGTTTCTTTTCCTCCTCATTGTATATATCTTGTACAAGACTAATTTATAGAAGAATACAAAAATATACGTAGCAGGGAAACCTACTATTCAGCCTAAAACATAGACTATAACGAAAGCCCTGTAAGTGAATACGAGTACATGCAATGCAATTGCAAGGAGAGTCCCGGCGCTGGAGGCTGGACCCACTAGATTCGGCCGGATCCCCTCACGATTACCACCACCAAAACAAGCCTCTAAATGGCTAGTGATCTATGAGTAGAACTTGTAAGTCTTGGCAGAAATGATGATCTGTCTGAGACCTCCGATGGGCGCCAGGATCATCAGAATCACCCCAAGGACAATGCAAATCTGAATAAACAAAATGAAAATGGGGATGGGATTAGTTTTTGCAGGTCTTGCAGAAGAACAGAGAAGGTTGTTTTTTAGAACAAGAACTGAGAATGTCGGATCCTCTTCTTACCCAGTTGGTGAACCATGAGAGGCTGAATCGCCTGGGCTTGCAGATGATGAGCCATATGATGCAGGGAAGCTGCATGCACCGATATTGTTCAGTCTGATCAGATACTCTCGATTTGTATCGCTGTAATGAAACGGGTCTGAAAAAAAATGCTTACGAAATAGGTCGTTGGCGCGAAGGCGAGCCCGCCGAAGAACCCGATGAGGCCACCGAAGAAGGGGAAGGTGATGCCCACGAACATCGTGAACGCTGCACAGATTGCATCTCGTGAGCCTTCGTTGGGTATTCGGTACAGGGATGTCTGACTGAAGAGTTGAGTTGAGAGAAGTTGAGGGGGGTATATTACCAACATAGACGGTCCGAGTAATCAAACGTAGAGTCAGGCCAGGCGAGAACTTCATTTTCTTCACCAGCAGCGTCTCCATCATGTCGAACACCGGCATCGCGTAAACCTGTGCACAAAACATTCAGTTTTGTTGTACCGTCAGATATATATATCGTGCTGACTCTAATACGGTGTCGAGTTTCATTTATATCCAAAGTACTGAAGGAGATGGTTGTGAGGATTTTACGTACCTGGTAGCTACCAATGACGTGAACTACGACCATCATGTTGGCCATGGCGATGAGCCACTTGGGCTTATTGAGGGTGATGAGGATGTTGTCGTCGACGCTATTACCGAACGCCCAGTATCCGACCATCGCCACTGGGAAGTAGCAGGCGGCGATGACGATGTAGGCGACGACGACGCCCTTCCACATGGCCTTTTTGGACGGCTTTTCTGGCGTCGACGGGATGGTGGCCTGGATCTCCAGCACCACGTTGTGACCAGAGTACGAGAATGCCACATCACCAAGTCCCGCCAAGAATCCGAACACCTGCCCTGTCGTCGTCGACGCCCGAAGGCTGTAGTCCACGTTCGCCGACTTCCCCTTGTCCAGTGAGGCACCCCAAGCAATCGTCGAGTAGCTGCATCATTATTGTGTTCTTGTCAGTGGCCATTAGCTCATCGCTAGCGCTAAAGTTTTCAGAAATTTGCCGGATTGACTACAGTAGGTACATAGCAGCTAGTGGTGGAGACATGTATGTATATATAACCTGAGCGACATGACGGCGGCGGCGAGGGAGATGCCGGAGATGGAGTTGAAGTTTGGGAGCTGGGAGAGGACGAAGTGGACAGAGGCGAAGATCATGATGAAGTAGGTGAGCTTGATGTCCTTGCACTTGCCGTCACAGATCACGTCGTGGAACTTCTTCAGCGAGTTGCCGCCGGTGACCATGTAGACGATGTTGAGGCTGACCTCGACGACGAGCTGCTGTGGCACGATGATCCAGAGGCCCATCTTGTCGCCAAAGGCGTACTGCCCGAGCTCGTGGTACCTGTCGAACCGCTTCCCGGGCACCATCTCGTGCATCTCCACCATCTGCCACAGGGTGTACACCGTGATGATCCACGACAAGATCATCACCGCGATGCCGGGACCCCTGCACGGAAACACCAAAACTCACTGAACTGATGACACCTGTACAGCTGTACTGTATGCCTTTTCAAGTTCACAGTTTTTTTTTTGAACAAGAAGTTCACAGCTTTGAGAACCGCGACTGGCTATGAGTTTGGCATGTGGATCCCACATATCATTCAGTCGGCTGGTTGGTTTCACCATTAAAAAATGAAATCATGGTTCCAACGCATTACGTTGGCAAGGTATCAGTACATACCAACCGAGCTCGGACATGGCGTATGGTAGGGTTAGCACGCCAGCGCCAACCATGGCGGTGACATTGTGGAAGGCCGAGTACCACCACTTTGCTTTTCTCGACGAAGTGATAGGAAGCCAGTCGTCGATCGCTTTCTCCCGCTCAGTCCTCTCATCCTGTGAGTTTTCATCGTTGTTGTTAGCCTAGAGATCTCATGATCACACAACATGAGATGTACAGTACATATGTCAAAATTGTTGGAACATATCCAGTCAAGTTAATTTTATAACATTCTGCCATCTTTTACTGGTTCCATGTTACGCAGTAATTTTGGAGTAGTAGATAGTACTACTAATTGGTAACTTTGAAACTTCAAAGATAGAGTGATTCCTTTTCTTCTAGGAAGTTGACTTGTCACATGGCCAAGTGGTCGGCAAAGACAAACATGTCATCAGATGCGCTTATCAGTTAATGCCACCTCGCTCATGGAAGAAAAGATCTTTGATTTTTCAAGCGAGCATGCTCACCTAACAATGTTGCTTGAGACTAGTGAGACGTTAATAAGTAATGTTTTTCTGCTTGGAATGCGAAAATTCTTTTGATAAACCTCCATTTTCTCCCTCATCACCCTCAACAAGGTAAACCTCCATTCCAAGCAGAAAAACATTACTAGTGAGCTCTATGGTTTTCTATATATATTCTTATGAAAGCCCTCCATCCATACATGTGGTTCTTTACCAAAATATCTAGTATTTCCCTGTTTTATGTCGCTAATTCTAAAAGGAAAATGGAGTATACATGAACTAGTTCAGGGAGAAAATGGAGTAAGCTATGGTCCTGGAAAGCGACACAGGACTGAAAGTGCAGATTAAGACCATCCAATACTTGTTAGTAGTCCAAGTACACAAGGTGTGTGAACGGACAACAAAAGACTTTCTCTTTTTCTGAAACATCGTTTCCATTTCTTTGGAAATAAAAATGGAATATGCTTATACAGGTAATGTTATAAAAGACCGAGAGGATGATAATTGTAAGGTAGAACTATAGATGAAAAACAGAGAGGGCCACACTCGTTTGTTATAGAAAAATAAAATAAAATCACACGGTTAAAGCAAAGCATGACGAATCACACATCATATGACGCTGATATTAGACGGATACTAGAATATATTTTTTTCTCTCCTTTTGGTAAAAAAAAAAACGAAAAGTTACTGCAATCTTCACATGAAGAAGATGAAGTAGTGCTACATGCAGGGAGAAGAGAGGATCCTCCACGCATAAAGCCATTGAGAAAATCGAGAAACGGCCTTTTCGATTCCGCTAGCTCCCTGCTTTTCGCTACTCGACAACTCTGAACTTCACTTTCTCTCTCTCCATGAATAATGGAGAAGAAATAGATGTCTAGAAATAAAGACCAGGGAGGGATTCACCTTGGGCGGCGTGTAGTTCTCCGGCGACGCCTGCGTCCCCATGGCCGGCCGTGCTTTCCTCCCTTCCACCACCGGCGACAGCGGGTTTGAGGCCTCCAGCAATGGCTGGAGTCACACAGAGAGAAAGAGAGAGAAAGAGAGTTTGCAGTGATTGTGGAGGTGCCGAGTCGTCGTGGTCTTTATAGAGAGAGATTCAGAGAGCCCCATCGCCGCATACAGTACTATGAGCACGTAGTCTCTCTCTGGGTTTTAGTTATTCAGTTTAGTTTTCTTGAGGAAAAAAGAATATTGTTGGGTTGACCGATGACTCCAGCGCGGCAGAGAGCTGCGGACGGGACGGGCCCGCTGCTCCAACAGTGTAGGAACTAGGAAGTTGGAGCCCCGAGCAAGATGACATTTCGTCGGCTCTCGAGTTCTTGACTCCATGGACAGGATGAGGCCACGTTGTGGAGCTACGGTGAGCTAGAGCAACGTACTCCGTCAGAAGGGATTTGCCATCTTATGCGGACAATACTGTATTAATTGGTAGATTAGCTTTTTTTTACTCCCTCCGTCTCAAAGTAATGTCACGTTTTTCAAAATTTGCATGTATCTATACACTAAATGACTAAATAGTAGAGTACGTGTCTAGATTCATCTAATTTAGATAAATTTTTGACATCTATTTTAAGACGGATCTACTTGATTTATCTCAGAAACTATGGCGAATTTTCTGGTCAGCGTTCTTGGTTGTCATGTTAGCAGCGAGGAGTCATCACTTTTTTAACCTCATGAGCAGTACCAGGTAATAAATTCATATTTCCTCTGATCCTTGTTCTTAGATTTGTTTAGATTCGGATCTATCTAGTCATATTTTTAGACTAGGTACATCCGAATCTAAACAAATCCGAAGACATTAATTCGAATCAGAAGGAGTATTTTTTTGGCACGGAAATATTATATTGAGGTGTAGAATGACTATTTAAGTGTTCGCAGCAAGTAAGAGAATGATACCAATTCTTTTAACAAATATGATTTGTTGTTTTATTCTATTTTATATGTGGTTGTTGCTTTTATAGAATTAGCGACGACCCCACTTTTGTCCCTCTTGCATGTGTTCATATCCATGCTAGAACATAATTTATATCTTCCTCCTAACTCAATCGAATTTCTGTGTAGTTCGCGTCTCGTGCATCACCCTAATATATATAGATAGTGAAAGATGGATTGGTAATAATGGAATTTGGATCAGTTGTGATCTCCTGTGCACTAAGCAAATTAATTTATGCACCCAATAGTTAAACTGAAATATCACAGTTGCTGAGATCATGAATATCATTTTTAGTTAATATAAGATTTTATCCAATTTGTAGAAAAAAGTTCCAAACAAATGTTGTTGCAAGTTTGTTCACTTCCACTTTAAATATGGAACTAAAATATCAAGTATATATAACAACCAAAAATCAATCCTTCGATTATCCTGATTGAGCACACGTGTTGTCTTCCTATTTGCTAAATTCTTTCACAACTATATGGCTCCAGCTTCTATCCTTAAGAAAATACACATATTAGAGTTAGAAATAACAATAGAAGTGCTACTAATCGTTTGGAAAGATACATGCTAAAGCCCCTAAGGTATATTTCGGGCAAGAAGAAAAATAGAAGATGAACATCATTTCAGATATTTTACTGTTTGGTTGGCTAAACAACATGGGAATAAATAAAAAAACCAAGTTTATTATTGCATATTAAGAGGGATGATATATGAGAATTTGCTTTGTCATGCTCCTGTATTATTGTTGCCTTTATCCATTGAGTCAAAAATTCATTCCAGATAGGATGTATAAACACTTTGGACTAAAAACAATTTTGTTCTTTTCGTGGTTAAGAAGACAAGAGAATAGCTACTACGAGATACTTGCGAGGCACAATATGCGCGAGTAGTGGTTTCAACCTAATTAAGAACTAATATTTTAACACAAAGTCTTCGAAGTATTTGTTTAACCTGAAGCCTTTAAGTAAATGAAACTTGATTCAATGCACTGTCCCAAATCTAAAATACTCAGAAGAAGGATGAGGAGAATTAAAGTAATAAAATTGGACGGGAAGACTAATTAATTTGATGAAGAATTACTGCGAGGGAGCCCCCACAACCTCATTTTATTATAGAAGCATGATATTTACAAAAGAAAGGAAGAAAACTATGTACAAATGTAATATTACAGAAGATTCTCAATCCAAGTGAGAGGGGTAATATCAGATGGCTTCACTCTAAGCAGAAGAAAGGTGACTTCTTGGAAGAAAGTGGCCTTCCAGCCCGTGAAAGTCGGCCTGATCTCTTTGAAAATCCATCCATTTCTTTGTTTCCGTATACACCAGCAGACAATGATGACAATATCATGGAAGCAGGGTCCATTAAAATATTTCTTGGCCTTTCAAATGGTTTCATCAATATCACCAGGGTTCCAGGGAATCTGTAGATAATTCCAGACATGAGTACTGAAAGTACAGTTGAAGAAAAGATGTTGCCAATCTTCCAGCTCAGAAGCATTACAGAGAATACAGTTGTGATCATCAGTGACATGCCAGTTTCTTAGGATTAAGATACCATTTGTATTAATTCTATCATGTAGTATCAACCAAGCAAAAAATTAAGCTTGGAAGTGCACTTACTTTTCCAGATTCAAACCGAGGGCGCATGATTACTCATATGTGCAAAGTTGTGCTTGTAGATTATACTTGGCCTGAACTATCCATTACCCAGTTTACAAATCCATTTGTCATTCACCTGCTCATTTATACTGGTAGACTGAATAAGCATTTGCATATCTATAAATTCAGAGTGGGCCTGAATCGAGAGAGGTAAGTGAAAGATTTCCAAGGCTATGTCCATTTGTTTAAATTCCATTACTTATTGATACTTGTCTTTGGCATAGGAGAACAACCTAGGAAATTTGAACGACAGATGCTGATCCTTCCATAGATCAGACCGAGAAGTGCCACATCCCACTTCACATCTGGTAATTGCCATGTATTCATCTACCAAGTTAGAGACATCTCTCCACCAAAAGTATCCAACCTGCCTGGTAGCATGAGGCACACTATTACAATAATAAGAGTCTCTAATCATCTGCACCCAAGGTGTATCACTATTGTTATAGAATTTGTGTAGGTGCTTCATGAGGAGAGCAGTGTTCTGTACTTTCAGGTCAATAATTCCTAGTCCTCCTTTATTCTTTGGTTTACAAATCATTTCCCAGGCAGCCAGAGATTGAACCTTTTCTGTATCCTTCTTTCTCCATAAGCAATGTCTCCTTCCTCTATCCACCACATTTCTCACTCCAATGGGTAATATTAAAGTGAGCATGAAATATGTGGGCAAGGAGGAGAGAACAAAATTAAAAAGGACTAATATATCCCCATAAGAGAGAAAGGAGGAGGTGGCATTTAGTCTCTCAACCTTGTCCATTAGGGGAGACAGATCCTTGATGGTGGGTCTAGTGGTTCCCATCTGAAGTCCCAGATAAGTGAAAGGCATTCTCCCCAATTGGTAACCAAACTCCTTAGCATATTGTACTGCTACCTCATTTGACAAGTTGATAGGTATCATGGAGGATTTGTGAAAGTTAATCTTTAAGCCAGTGAAAGCAGCATACTACTGGAGAATTTCCCTGAAGGCTGAGATCTGTCTAGAATCTGCAGGTAGAACAATAATGGTGTCGTCTGCATACTGTACAATTGGACAATCACATCCCATTGGTATAGGCATTGCTAGGATGCCTTGCTAGTAAGCAAAATTAACTAAGGCCTGTAGTAAATCAGCACCCTGAATAAAGAGCAGAGGGGAAAGAGGATCTCCCTACCTGGCCCCTATTTTAGAATGGAAGGCTCTACCAGGAACTCCATTTAAAAGCACAAAGGAGGAACGAGAAGAAAGCACCTCTCTAACCCAAGTAAGAAAAATCTCAGGATATCCTTTGGCCCTCATGATTTGTATAATAGCTTCATTATCCAGAGTATCAAAGGCCTTTTCAAAATCAATCTTGGGCACCACAATTTTCCTCTTGGATTGCTGGCATTGATGAATAAATTCAAAAGACTAGGCAAGGAAATCTTGAATAGTCCTATCCTTTATGAAGCCATACTGGTTTGCATGGATAGAATTGTTAATGAAATCTTGCATTCTATTAGCAGCCAGCTTAGTTAGGAATTTGAGACTGGTGTTTGTCAGAGAAATAGGCCTGGAATCATTGATGGATTCAAGGTTTTGTCCCTTTGGTAAAAGAGTGATGAAGGACCCACTGATACTCTGTAACTCATGACATAAATTTATAAAATCATCCTTCACAATATGCCAACATTTCTTCAGAAAAATCCCATTGAAACCATCTGGTCCTGGGGCTCTATCAGGCTTCATAAATTTCACTATATTTTCAATTTCCTTACTGGAAAATGGAGTCATCAGTGAGTCCATATTTGTGACAGGATGAAGAAGGGAGTGAAGATCAAAGGGGGAGGCAATTGGGATACATACACTAATGACTGCACGCGCACAGATCATTTGTAGCTAGTTTCAAAATAAAGATATTGATCCCACAGGGAGCAGTAGGCGAAAGACTAAAATGCTTTTAACTAAAACTAAACGAAGTACTTAAGGAATAATTTTGAGATGCAAGAAAAGTAGAATTATTTTTGGGTTTTTGGTTGAATGAAGCAATTAAAGTAAAGTAAAACTTAATGCAGAAAGTAAGAATCGCGTGTGTAAAAGAGCTTGGAACTGCAATAGGGAAAAAGGCGTTCTCAGGGAGTGGTGGATACATCGCTAGCAATTTAGACTAAGCAATCAACATTATTATAACAAATATTCTCATGATATGTATATATGTGGGAGGAGCTCCATATATGGACAAATAGGCAGCAACCACTGCTAACATCATCCTTCATAACCACAGCTGACAGATAAACAACATCAATCGTATTATCCCGCTATTAAGGGATTTCTCCTGTGGCATGGACATGGCTTTATGAGTTCTCCTTGTTTCCCCAAGTTAGTATGTAAAGAATGACAATAGCTTTATAGTCACAGTAAGTGTTATCATCCCTCCGTCTACCAACAAGTAATCCTCTTCATCGTGTCCCCATAAGAGGCAAATATTAAGGAGGTGCACAACTCCCAACATCAAGATAAAGACAATTAACACATACACATAATGATGTATAACATAATAATCTCTATCTTATCTCAATCATATGCTAGGGTTTCTCCATCTCCCCAAGAACTAACGATCTACTCAGACATGGAGGCAATCAACATCATGGCAATGGTAATGAAAACAATTGTAAATGAATAGTTCTTGTATAAATCCACAACGAGTACGGAAATTACAACAAGATCTAGATGGGGTGAATATGGGATGGATGGAGATGATGGTGGTGTAGTGGTTGATGAAGATGAAGATCGATGCCTTGGCCTCCCAGATCTGCATAGGGCGAAGATGGATCCCTTGGGCAAGTCCCCCCTCCAGATTCCTTCCGGAGGTGAGGTTTTGGTGATTTCTGGGTGTTCTGTATGTAGTCTCCCCCATCCAGTTGCATGGGGTGAAACTATTTGAGGAGGCGGTGGTGGCACCAACTATACGGCGGGAACTATACGGCCGGAAAATTAATTCCCGTCGTATAGTTGGTCGTTAAACCTTCTAGAGGCCTCGATCGCTTCGGGTTTTCTTCTGGTGTTATTGATATTTACCAAATAAGCGATTTACGTTGTTTTTGACTTCTTTTCTCTCCAATACAACTGATCCAAGTATTGTGTCCATTGTATCCATCATCTGTCCTGATCCTGGTGAAAATAGACATAAAATGTGCGCGCGAATGCTGTAAAATACCAAGATCCTATCGCTATAATGCAAAACAATAATATAAAACATGATGCAAATATGCACTTATCAACTTCCCCAAGTTTAGACTCTTGCTCGTCCCGAGCAAGGCTGGCTTAGTGAATATGATCCTCATATTCATGAAGCTGAGTTGATAAAATAAATGAGGCAATTGCAACATGTGTTTATCCTATAAGATACATAGGAATGAGTTCATGAATAGTACCTTACTCAAACCATCTGAATAATATTAGTAGGCTTCCACACCTTAGTGATCAACAATTCACAAAATATGAATCTAAACATGATGTAAAAGTATTCGGTTCGACCGAATGATGTTGTCGGATTGATGACAAGTACGCCATGAGGGGGTCCTCGAGGCGTACGGAAGAGAGGGGTGTGAGACGTACGGTGTTCCGGGATGGTGAGCACACAAGTTTACCCAGGTTTGAATCCGCCGGCTTTGGACGGATCCTACTCCTGCTAGCAATCCAGTAATACGGCAGAGCCGGAATATGGGTTACAAGGGTTTCGCATGTGCGAGTTGAGGGTCTAAAGTATTGGTTGTGCCCTAAAGGCTCTTCCTAGGACGTCTTATATAGATATCCGTCCTAGGGTTTACAGGAGAGGTCTATCTGGCTACGTCTAAGAGTCGGTTACAGAGTACATCTTGAACTACAAGTAACATTATGGGCCTAAGTCGGTAAGTCTTCTGGGCCTTCCTATAGCCAGATTGGACTCCGTCTTTCTCCCTGACTGAGCCGCCCTGAAGCAAATCTCTAACCCGAAGTGGGCCACCCTGGTTAGTGAGGAACTGTGAGGATACCCGGAAAGTATATCCCCAACAGCAGCCCCCGGAGGCCTCCAAGATCCAAAGTCGGATTTATCATCGTCTAGCTTGATCTTCGGCTTGCAGAATCTTGAAGGGTTCCTGAAACTTCACAACAAAAGATACGATCCGGGTCTTAAAAATAAGTCGGGCCTATCAGTAGGTTACTCGGATTTTCCAGCTCGATTTTGAACTAAGCCGGAACTTGGTCTCTAACGCCACCTGACACAAACATGGTCAAGTCACGTCATCTGACAGGTGTTCCGTCAGCACGACCGTTGGTGGGTCCGTGGTCTGCAGAACCGAGGCGCCGTTTCAATGCATGCATGGAGATCGAGGCGACACAATCATCGCGCGGGTCCTTCCCAGTTCTTTCCACGACGCGTTTACATGAATCTTGGCGTAGGTAGGTGGATATAAGGGGTTCAGATTTCTTCTTCTCCTTTCCACCAGTCCTTTGCCGTTTCCTTCCTTCCCAATCCTCCTACGCGCACAGAGCCTCCTCGTTCTTCCCCCATAGAAACTCCCAGTGCCGCCCCTTTAAGGTCACCCTCTCACCGGAGAAAATGGCTTCATCATCTTCTTCCTCCGGTTTGGCGGCAGCAGCGGCGGCGGCAAAGGTGAAAGCAGCAGCAGAGAAAGAAAGCTACCGGGGAATCTGGATCCCCTGTGCCCTTGACGAAGCAGGCCTCAAGAACGTGGAGAAGGAGGGGCTTCTCGTCGCCGGTGACTGGCGGAGCGGCTCCGGTGAAATCGTCCCCAACCCGCACGAGGGCGAGCGAGTCCACTTCGGCACCCATCTGGACCGAGGTCTATCTTTTCCTTCCTCGGAGTTCTTCTCCTAGGTGATAGATCACTATGGAGTTCAACTCCACAATCTTCCTCCTAATTCACTTCTAGAAATGAGCGCATATGCTGCGCATTGCGAGGGATTTCTCGGCATTAGGCCGAGTTTGCTTCTCTTCCGGTTTTATTTCCATGTCCGGAGGACTTCCATTACTGCCGGTGTTCCTTACATCACCGGCACCATTAGTTTTTATCTTAGACGAGATCGGGCATATCCCAAAATTTCTGCTAGTGACTCGGTCAAACAATGGCCAACCACTTTTTTCTACCATAGGGATATTCCTGCTCCCGGCAAAGCTACTGCTTTGTCGGCTTTTGTCGAAGGAGCCGCCACGGCCCAGCCTTCCTAGGACGAGGCTGCTCTGGCTCTCACTGATGATCTGATCGTCGCTAAGAGGCGGATCGAATATCTGATCAAGCACGATGGTGCAAGGATCCGACTTGGTCGATCTTGGTCTCACGTTGTATCCAGCCACTTCAGTACCACGGGGATAGACTGATGCACTCCATCACGTCTTCTCCAATCGACTCCCTCCGCATCAACCCCAAAGCCTACACCACTCAAGGATACATAAGCCAAATCAAGTGGCTGATCAAGGAGCGGATCGAAAGGCGGATTCCGGAGGTTTCTCTGGACATGCACACGGCGAAAAACCCCGTGGTGCCGGTAGGCTTCTATCATCACATCTTTTATGTGTTTCTAATCTTCGAGTTATATTGCAATACTGATATGTTTTCTTGTTTTCAGCTTGCTGACATCCCCGAGTCGGAACTTGCTCCGCTCGAAGGATACCCTCCGGAGTTTTCTCAGGAGGTAGAAGTAGTTCCACTGCCAAATCTTGCGCTCAAGAAGCGCAAAGATCCGACGGTAGCGGTTGGCACAAAGGAGGTGCCTGTCGTGAAGAGGTATCTTTTCAGTCACAACTTTTCTGTCTTTGTACTTTACTCAAATTTCTTTCCGAGATGTAACGTTTCTGACTTTGTTACCTTCTCAGAGCAAAATCGATCATTAAGGGCAAGGGGAAAGGGATTTCTTCGAAGCCCTTATGCCAGACGAAGCTTACCATAGCTTCGCCTGACGTGGCTCCTCCGACTCCGGCCCCTCAACCTTCTGCAACTCCGGTTATCTCGTCGGATGCTGCAGAAGATCCGGCTCTTCAAACGGAGCCTGCGACACTTGGGTCGCAAACTGACGTCACCGTGGGTGCGTTAGCTCAAGATAAGGGTGAACCCTCCTCGGGTAATGATCCCTCGGCTGAAGTCTTTGCCGAAAACCTCCTCAGCAATCCGGGTCTTGCCAAGTTTGGCCTGACCCAGAAATCTGCAGAGGAGATCCAACGGCTACCAAGCAAGTCCTGGACAAAAGCCATTTATCCCCCGAGGAGGAAGCGCAAGAAGCAGAGGACGTCAAGTTATCTGACCTTCTCACTCAAGTCCGCCTTCGCGATGAGAGGATTAGGACTGGGGAGCTTCCAACAGCCCCAGTGATCCCTCTTACTCTTGCCGAAAAGGTGGCTGCTGAAGTGAACACGGGTTTAGATAAACTCACCCGCGAGCAATATGTAAGTCGGAATTCCAACTCTTGTTTTTTCTATTATGTTATATCATATCCTCTAGCCCCCAAGCATGACATAGGATATAGAATCCGAGTTTATGCTTCATTAGGATGCCAAAGAACAAACTAGTGTAGCCCCCAAGGCTCGTGCTGATATTTAGCAAAAATATTAGCTTAGTCTTAAGTAACTTCGACTTTGGGTATTCTGACTTATAGAAAGTATGTTCCTATAACTAGGAATTATTGACCAATGTCTGTGATAAGCGGAGAGAGATCAAAGCTCTCCGGCTTAAAAATGCTGAGCTCAAAGTAGCCAAGGATGAAGCCGAAGGTAAATATTCCGAGATTCAAACCTTGTCTTTGCTTTTTTCAATGCCAAATTTTTCTGAACTTGTTGTTCTTTTTTGTCTTACAGCGCTGGTGAAACAATCCATCGCTATGATTGAAGAGGCCGAGAACCTCAAGACCCTGGTGGTGGAGAACAAGGGACTTTGCCAAGAGCTAGATAAGCTCAAGGCAGATCATGGAAAGAGCATAGATCAAGTCCTTTAATCCTCCTCCATGGCCACGGATGAGCGTGATCGCAAGATTGCTGCTCAGGATAAAATAATCTCGGACCTCAAGAATGAGCTTGGCAGAGAGAAGGACATATCCCAGGCGCTCCGAGCTGAACTCCAGAGTCTCTGGGAGGAGAAGACCAAGATTGACGACGTCATTTTTGGTACGTTCCACCTCTCTGACTTATCATTTTCTTCGACTTCTATCAATGTCGGTTTTTTCTTAACTTTATTTTGATGTATAGGTCCTCTGAACTTGACGGACTCTTCCTTATCCGATCCCCGCACCCACCGGCTTACCCAAGTCGGTGATCTTCTTCATGACTACCGTCAGTCCCTTGAGGACATTGGCGAGTCTCTCAGGATTCCGGACATGCCAAGCATGTCGGATTTTGAGGTGCGGGACAGGGCCAAGGAGATGCCGCAGCTTGTTCGGGACTGGAACATGTCCTACGCGCGGACTGCTGTGCAGAACGCTCTCATCATGGTCATGAGCCACCATGGAAACATGGAAATATGGCAAGTGACTAGAGGGTACTGCAAGGTAGACGAAGACGGCCAGGAGCAGGACCTTCAAGCCATCATGCACTCCTGCGCTGGATACGGGTGCCACGTAGCTGATCTGACCAGCTACGAGATCCCCTTCTTCACCCGCATGGATACTCTGCCTCCTCCTGCAGAAGAAGCCGAAGAAGTTTCCGACGATGAACGCACCAACTCGGATGTGGACATCTCGGAATGATATCAAGGCGGAGTGACCAGCGAGCCAGCAGATCCTTCATCTCCTCCTGCATCATAGACCAGAAATTTATGTATTATTCTGGAAAAACCTGATGCGATTGTAAATATTAAGTACTACTTATCTTTGCAAGTGCTAAGCTTTTGATCTATTCATCACTTTTGACTTTTGAAATTTTTGTGTGCCTGAAATGTTTACACAAGCACTTATATTTTTTCGTCTCTACTTATCGTTTATCTGGCTTTCTGCCTCGTCCCTTTCGTGAGCCGGCTAAACCTTCCACCGGAAACTTTGCCGAGCAACGGAGCTCAAGTGCTAAACCAGTTTAAACTCGGAAACAAAGCCGGCTTCCAGTACCAACAATTCATTACTCGGAAAATGCCCGCATCCAGCAATCAGACAAATAACCAAAGTAAAGACTAGAAATTTTAGAGTTATACCCGAAGGTAGCAGTTTTAGAATTGGAAATCTAGACCAGAACGAACATGAGGATAAAGTACTTTCAAGCATTCTGGGATTTTCCACTATGACATGATCATTCGGAAATAAGATGGCTTAAGAACTTCTCAGAAAAAACTTGAGGCAACAAAAACTTTTATTTCTCACAGAACATGTACATATGTATGATTACAAAGAAGGATAAACTAAGAATAAAAGGGACGTAGCTGAGCAATATTCCATGGTCTGTCTAACTCATCCGGATTTGTACTGCCTCCAACTCTCTTTCTCTTCTTAGTAGTAGGTCTTTCTTTGACTGGCCTCATGTCAGTTAAGTAGTACGATCCATTGTGCAATACTCGACTAACTAAAAAGGGCCCTTCCCATACTGGGGAAAGTTTGTGTTTTCTTTGTTGCACAAGCCGGAGAATCGAATCTCCTTTATTGAAGGATCTATTTCGGACTCTCTGGCTATGATACTTGCGTAACTTCTACTGATAGGATGTAGATCTCATTTCAGCAATGACGCGAACTTCTTCGACTAAGTCGAGATCATTTTGTCGAGAAATCTCGGCATCCTCTTTGATATACGCGGCCACTCTAGGGGAAGTATGAATTAAATCACTAGGAAGAACTGCTTCTGCGCCATAGACCAAGAAGAAAGGTGTGTATCCTGTTGACCTGTTCGGAGTTGTTCGTAAACTCCAAATTACAGAGGGTAGTTCCTTCCCCTAAGCCCCATGACACGTCGTAGTGGTGCTTCGAATCTTGGTTTCAGGCCTTGTAGAATTAAACCATTTGCTCTTTCGACTTGTCCGTTAGCCTGTGGATGTGCGACTAACGCAATGTCAAGCCGAATATTTTGCTCATCGCAGAATTCGGCCAGTTCTCCCATAGAAAAGTTACTCCCGTTGTCCGTGATATTGCTATGCGGATAAGCATACCGGATTATAACATCCTCGACAAATCTTTTGGCTGTTGCTCCATCACAACTAGTGACAGGTTTAGCCTCGATCCACTTGGTGAATTTATCCACCATCACTAAGAGGTGAGTAAATCCACTTGGAGCTTGTTTAAAAGGTCCTACCATATCAAGCCCCTAGACCGCAAAAGGCCATGTTATAGGTATTGTTCGCAGCTGATCAGCCGGAACATGAGCTTGCTTGGCGTACTTTTGGCAGCCTTTGCATGTCTTGACTAATCATTCGGCATCTGCCTGAGCTGTAAGCCAGAAAAATCCATGTCGAAAAGCTTTTGCCACTAAAGATTTGGCTGCAGCGTGGTGACCACACTCGCCTTCGTGGATTTCCCTTAAGATTTCCACTCCTTCTTCTAGAGATACACAGCGCTAAAAAACCCTAGAAACACTCCGTTTATGGAGCTCACCCTTAACAATAGTATAGGCTTTTGCTCGTCGGATAATCTGCCGGCTCAGCACCTCGCCTTCAGGTAATTTGCCATCTACCAAATAATCGAGGTAGGGTTGAGTCCAGCTGGGAATTACAGCCAGAACTGCTATTAAAGGTGAGTCGGATTTGTTCGGATATTCCTTATCTACTCCCTTTATCGAGGGAACTTTGAGGTGCTCTAAAAATGCGCCATCCGGGACCTCTTTCCGCGCAGAGCCTATTCCAGATAGTGCATCTGCTTCCTCATTTTCTGCTCGAGGGATGTGTTAAACTTCAAACCCTTCGAACGATTAAGATAGATCATCCACGACAGCTTTATATGCTGCCATGTGCTTATTTGCATTACAAATATCCGAGACTTGCTGAGCAACAAGATCTGAATCTCCGTAACACATCAAAACGTCGGATGCCAATATCCTTGGCAATTCGGATTCCATGCAGCAGTGCTTCATACTCGGCAATATTGTTTGTCGCTGTGAAGTGGATCTACAACACGTATAATAGTTTATCTCCTTGGGGTGATTTGAGCACCACGCCAGCCCCCGAGCCCCCTCGAGCCTTAGACCCATCGAAAAAGAGGGTCCAGTATTCCGACTCAGGGAGGACCATGTTCTCCTTCGTCTCTGTCCAATCAGCGACAAAGTCAGCAAGGATCTGGGATTTGATTGCTGTCCGAGGTTTATACTCAATATCGAAAGTTGAGAGCTCTATGCCCCATTTGGCGACACGTCCTGTGGCGTCGCTGTTGTTGATTATGTCTCTCATCGGAGCTTTGCTCACCACGGTAATTGGATGCTCCTGAAAATAGTGTCGTAACTTACGAGATGCTAGGAAAACATCATAAGCCAACTTTTGATAGTGCGGATATCGCTGTTTTGATTCTGTCAAGACCTCACTGACAAAGTAAGTCGGACGCTGCACCAGGTGTTCCTGATTTTCCTCTGGTCTCTCCACCACCATGACGATACTAACGACCTTATTTGTCACAGCAATATAAAGCAACATCGGTTCCTGAGGTTCCAGCGCTGCAAGGATAGGAGCAGATGAGAGTACTTTCTTCAGGTCTTGTAGTGCAGCTTCAGCTTCGTCAGTCTAGACAAAATCTTTGGTCTTCTTCAGGAGTTTGTATAATGGTGCGGCTCTTTCACCAAGCCGGCTTACAAATCGACTGACCGCAGCAGTGCAACCAGTTAATCTTTGTACGTCCTTCAGGCGAGTTGGCCTAAATATTTAGTATAGCCTTGATTTTGTCGCGGTTCACCTCTATGCCTCTTTGAGACACGATGAAACCTAACAATTTTCCGGCTGGTATTCTAAAGAAGCATTTCTTCGGGTTAAGCATGATGTTGTATTTTCGTAGATTGGCGAACATTTCCTCCAAGTCGGAAATGAGTGTTTCCTTCTTTTTGGACATCACCGCGATATCATCCACGTATGCATGTACATTGCGTCCGAGTTGGTCGTGGAGGCAACGCTGCATCGTGCGCTGGTACGTAGCTCCTGTGTTCTTCAGCCCAAAGGGCATCGTAACAAAACAGAAGGTTAGAAGGGGTTATGAATGAAGTTTTGACTTTGTCGATTCCTTCATCTGGATTTGGTGATAACCGAATATGCGTCGAGAAGCAGAGGAGTTCGAGCTGTAGTAGAATCGATAACTTGATCAATTCTAGGCGAGCGAACAGATCTTTGGACAAGCCTTGTTCAAGGCGGTATAATCAACACACATCCTTAAATCAGTGGTGTCCTTTTTAGGGACCATTACAGGATTGGCCGACCACTCAGTGTGGATGACCTCTTCTATGAATCCGGCTAACTCGAGCCGTGCTAGTTCCTTAGCTATTGCCTTACGCTTTTCGTTGCCAAACCGTCGTAAGGACTGTTTGACGGGTTTAGCGTTCGGGTTTACATTTAGAGAGTGCTATGCAAGTTTCCTAGGTACTCCGGTCATGTCAGATGGCTGCCATGCGAAGATATCTTGATTTTCTTGGAGGAACTTGACGAGCGCGCTTTCCTATGCGCTATCTAGGCCTACGCCTATCTGGGTCACCTTGGAGGGGACATCATCCTTCAATGGTGCTTTCTTCGTCTCTTCTGATGCCTTGAACTCCGGATTTGGCTTGGTAACCTCCTTCTTCGTTGCGGGCATCTCGGACGGATCTATGCTCTTCTTGATTTCCTGGTACTCACAGGCGTGCAAAGACGGCTTGAAAGGCGGCATTTCCATCCTCGCACTCTCGCACTTTCTTCTGGTCTCCCCTAATGGTGATCACGCCGTTGGGACCTGGAATTTTCATCATATTGTAAATGTAACACGGACGAGCCATAAAAGCCCAGTAAGCCGGACGTCCGAATATAGCGTGGTATGTGCTCTTGAATGGGACCACTTCGAAGGAAAGTGCCTCCGTCCGATAGTTCTTTGGAGTTCCAAAGGTAACATCCAAAGTGATCTCTCCCAGGGAATTAGCTTGTCTTCCTAGGACAACTCCATGAAAAATCACAGAGCTATGGTTCAGCTGGGTCTCCGAGATCTTCATCTGGCATAGCATTTCGACATAGAGAATATTGATGCTGCTACCACCGTCCATGAGGGTCTTGGAGAAACCATAACCGTCAATAAGTGGGTTGACGATTAAAGGCGTTTTCCTCGCTGTGTAACTTAGGCGGATGATCATCATGGTCAAACGTGGACCAGTCCGGATCTTGGGGACAGCGGAATTGTTGCATTGAGCTCGTAGAATCGCTTTGACCTTTTGCTGGTTGAGATCCGAGGAAGGTGACATAAGTGTCCTTCTTGGTAGGAAAAGTTTTCTTCCCTTCCGACTTGGGATTTGAAGCATCAACTTCCTCCATGTCGGAATCTTCCTTGGTCTCCTTGTCTTTTTCGGGATTTTTCTTTCCCTTCTTCCGCTTAGCTTTGTAGCCTGCGGTGTCATCTCTCTTGATGTCGTCATTAAAACGACATTCAGCGTTGGTGGGACGAGCCCCCATTGGCGTCTAAGTGATGCAGACATGGGTTATTAGCAATGTCAGCCCAAGAGTAGGTTTTGCCTGGTTGTTGTTCTCCTCTACCTTGGACCCTTGATGTCCCACGGCCACGCCCGCGGCCTCCACCACGTCCTCCTCGTCCTCCAGACCCGGAAACAGTAGTAACTACCGCTGTTTCCATGTTGGGTTTTTCTTCCGAGGTATTTTTGTGCTTCTGAGCTTGTTGCTTTGGTTGTTTTGCTGACTGAGGCACAACTAGGGCATTGAGTAGTCCTTCTGCATCGTCGTCAGCATCTTCATACTTGCTCGCTGTTTCTATCATCTCTCCCAAATCAGTAACCTTGTCACACTTCAAGCGATGGCACAGTAAACCAATAGGGAGACCTGCGATGAAAGCTTCAATCGCAGTTTGATCATTTACTCCTTCGCAGGAGTTCTTGGTGTCGATACATCGTCCGAGGTAATCTTGGCAAGTTTCTCCGCCTTTCTGGGTGCAACGCTATAGGTCTCCAACCGTACAGGGCCTCCGATATGTGCCTTCGAAATTGCGAAAGAACGCACTTTGCAAATCATACCATTTATGGATGGTGTTTGCCGGAAGTTCATTGAGCCATGATCGTGCCGTCTTCCGCAACATAAGCGGGAGATATCGGGTTGCGACCAAGCTGTTTCTGCCTTTGGCGATGCAACAAGCTTGGAAGAAATCCTGTAACCAGGTGTTTGGCCGAGCAATGCCATCGTAGGCTTGGATATGTCTTGAGATAGCAAATCCTTCCGGGAATTTTGTAGTTCTGATGCATGGACCGAAGCACTTTGGGCCCACGTACACGTCATCGTTTTCATAGCACCGAGCCTCTATGTTGGAGTTGATCCTGTGCCTTGCGTCGTTCGGGGATAGAGATTGTCCTGAATGCCGGCTGCGGCTGCGGTGCCGTGGAGCCGGACTTCGGCTTCTGCCACCACCTCCTCCGCCATGTCGTCCTCCTTGCCCTCCATGGGAGCCGTTGTGATGACTGTGTGGTGGAGAGGGTGGAGCAGCTTGACTATGACGAGCCCCCTGCCGGCTTGTATCGGCATGGTTTCCGTCATTTCTTCGTTCGTCGTTTCCACCATGGTGAGGCTCAGCCGAACGGTTCTCATGTCTAGGAGGTGGCATTCTCTGACGATCCTTTTCCTGACGTTTCTCTTTATCTTCTGCCCTTTGATCCTTAGATTCTCGTCGAGGAGGGTTCGTTGGATTCAGGGCAGCGATGGCGTCTTTCTCGGCCGCTGGGGCGACGTTGCTCCAGTTACACGAAGTTTTGTGATGTTGTCCTGGAGATCCGGTTCTTGAATAGTTGTTTTCCCTGTGTTCGGGGTGATGGTACTGTGCCCGAACGTAATGGGATCTTACGCCAGCCCATGCCGGATCTGTGCGACACTGGTCAGAATCCTAGACCAGTTTTTGACTTCCGGACAGGGCTACCTTTTGCTGCTCCAGTCCCTTGTTGAGTAGCTTGATACCCAAACGGATCTCCTCTGGTCCTGGATTAGCCGATAGAATTTCTCGGGCTGCCACGGTATTTTGTACTAGTGTTGGGTATACCCAATCTCCGTTGCTATCTTTTCGTGGCTTCCCCATCTCATCTCCAAAAAGGACGGCACGGACACGTGGGAATTGGTTGTCATCTATGTGACGCTTCCATGTCTTCTGATGTAGACGAGACATGTATTCCTTGTTTGACATGCATTTCTTCTCCACCTCGATGTTTTTGGCTTCATCGAGGAGTTGTTGACGACGTGCTTCTAGGGCTTGCGCCCTTTCGTCCAGCTCATCTGCGAAGTTCGCGGCTGTAGGGATAGGTGTGGTTAATGCGACATCGATGAGTTTACGCGCACCTTCAGTGATCATGTGTCCATCCACCGATGCTTCTTTTTCAGCTAAATGGGATAAGTGCTCCATCCGAGTCTTCCTCGTATTCCTCGGCAATCACCTCCTCTGTCAGAGGGTCTTTTGCCGGGGTCTTGTTTTTCTTGTTCTTCTTCCTTGCCTTCTTGGCAGCGCCGGTAGAAAAGACGGTTTTGGGTCCGTTTCCCGGAGTCAAGCTCTGATCGGTACTTTCGGACATTTGGACTTCGGGATTATCTCCGACGTCCATGTCATCCTGCGCTTTGGGAGAGTGTTCCCCGGATCCTTCATCCATGGCTTCTCCATCTTCTGCAGCTTTGGAGTTATACTCCTCTTCATATTCCGCGGAGAACTTTCGGAAATCTGCTGACGTCATCGACTCATCCGAGGATGCGGGTACGTCGGCGTTTGTTCCAATTGCCTCCAGCACAGAGTCGGTGTTGTCTCCAGCATCAGCAGAGCCGGATCCAGATCCCACGTATCCGACGAAGTGTGACACGTGCTTCCTAAGGTACCTGCGGCTTTCGCGATCAGCCATATCGAAACTTTTGATGGTCTCGTGGATTGCATCTGCGCTTTCGCCTTGCAGTATCATGCGTTTTAGTGTGTACCTTGGGAAAGGCCTGTCTGTCCCGGCATCATTAGAGCCGGAATCAGTGTCATTGATATGCTCCTCCTGGATTTCGACTTCCGCGGGTAGATCGATCTGGGATCTGGCTCCTCCAGGGAGATCCACTCCAGATTCGACGTGGACTGCTAGGTCTTCTTCAGGTTCGGGTTTCTCCACTATCTCCGCAACTGGTGCAGGCTGGGTAGGATTAGGGTTTTCTGAGATTCGGAACTCTGCCGCCTCCGCGGACAAAGGGGACCCAAAAAATTCTTCTGCCCCTATCGTCACCGCTGGGGTGGGTTGGGCAGGTTCAGCGAAACCGATGTAAACATCGATCTCGCCAAAAGACATGATTGTGTAGGCAGTCACGGCCTCCTTTGCCGGAATCCAAGTCTCGTCGAGAAAGATGAGAGGGACGTCGCTGGCGTAGAGGATGCGACCGACAGTGATAGTCTCGCCGATTCCGATTTTTGCAGATTCCACTCGGAACACAGATCCGAAGCTCACATGCCCCACGGTGGGCGCCAGCTGTCGTCGGATTGATGACAAGTACGCCATGAGGGGGTCCTCGAGGCGTGCGAAAGAGAGGGGTGTGAGACGTACGGTGTTTGGGGACGGTGAGCACACAAGTTTGTCCTGGTTCGAATCCGCCGGCTTTGGACGGATCCTACTCCTGCTAGCAATCCAGTAATACGGCAAAGCCGGAATATGGGTTACAAGGGTTTTGCCTGTGCGAGTTGAGGGTCTAAAGTATTGGTTGTGCCCTAAAGGCTCTCCCTAGGACGGCTTATATAGATATCCGTCCTAGGGTTTACAGGAGAGGTCTATCCGGCTACGTCTAAGAGTCGGTTACAGAGTACATCTTGAACTACAAGTAACATTATGGGCCTAAGTCGGTAAGTCTTCTGGGCCTTCCCGTAGCCAGATTGGACTCCATCTTTCTCCCTGACTAGGCCGCCCGTGAAGCAAAGCTCTAACCCGAAGTGGGCCACCCTGGTCAGTGAGGAACCGTGAGGATACCCTGAAAGTATATCCCCAACAAATGAGTTAGCGAGGTAGTCTCAAGTGTTTTAGGATTAACATATTCACTTGGGATTCAAAATCTCAAAACGTCTCTTTGTCTTACTACAATATAGTGGTATATGCTTATTTGCTCTTTGCACATTCGCTCTTTTTCTTCTCTCTTTTCTTCTTCTTTTTTATATATATGCTCACACTTTTGTTTAAGTGTTGTGCAAAGGAGCTAGACATACATTCCACTTCATGTAGGAATTCAAAGTTTAACGATCTCAATTACCAAATTCCAATTGTATATGAAGCATGTTTATGACTTCAAGACTCTACCTCGACTTGTTCTCACTCTATTTTGATAGCACATTTAAATTATTTCTCTGTTCGAGGTTTCTTTCTCAACTTGACTAATCAGATTAATTTTACTTTTGTAAATCAAACCATGAACTTACAACATATCGATTTAAATTATCTTTATATGTTCCATTAATACCAATGGTGTGGAAGACTCCTATTGCTATCATCAAGTGCAAGTAAAATTATACTCAAGCCATTCATATATCCAATAAGACAAGCACAAACTCAATAATGCTCCATATATGATAATAAACTCATAATTTCACAAATGGGATCGACTATTCCTTAAGGGAATTCAAATGATGCAAACTTTATTTCTATGATCGAACTAATGTAAAACTAAAATAGTAATATAAAACTTATAAGATAGATTACAAGGTCTTAAAGATCTCCCCAAGCTTCGAATCAAGCCATGCAGGATCAAATAGCTCCTTGTTGGTACCTATTAGTCCTCCTTGGTAGGAAGAGTATTGCCTTCTTCCCCTGTGTTGCAAACTTTAGCTATGCTTGCGAGGCGGATGCTGAGCTCGGCCATGTCGTATTGAAGCTTCAAAATTTTCTTCTCGAGGAATTTCTTCTCATCTATCAACTCAAAAATAGTTTTAATCAAGAAGCCAACTCTACCATCAATGTCATTGACCTTTTTCTCAAGGTCTTTGCTCATCATCTAGTAGGATTCAATACCTTCTCCAATTGTTTCAACACATGCTTCCAAAGCTTTTTCCAACTGATAGATATTATCATGAATCTCATCTTGCCGCACCTTCTTAGGCTTAAGAGGTGACGGACCAATAGGAGGTTTATAATAGGATCCTATGTTGTGATGATAGAGATTAGGGAGATACTCATCCTTGCTATTTCCCTGCTCTGCTTGCCTCATCATCTACATCCTTTGCGGGAACATGTCCTCCCAGTTTAGGAGAGGCTTGATCTCCGGGCTCGACGATGATGATGATCTTTTAGGTTCTACTTCTTCGATCCTCTTCACGGGCTTCTCTTCTTTCTTCCTCCAAATCTTGTTGACATGGAAGGGCTGCATGGATTTGCTGTATGGATATTGTTAGAAGGGGCTTGTATAGGGATGGCGAGGATTTTTTCAAGGCTGGAGGTTGTAGCTCTGCGAAAACTTAATGAAAAAGGTTAGATGCGATCAACTTTAAAAGAGGAGGTGGAAAACCCTAGCCGCGGTTCGTAATGAGCAACTATACAGGCACGACCCGTATAGGTCCTGTCATATAGTTATGAACCGACTATAGATTTTCCTTCTATGTTAGAACCAACTATACGGCCGTAACTATATGGGCTGTAGTTTTTTATTCCCGCCGTATAGTTGGTCGTTAAACCTTCTGTACTCCGAATAAATTTTTTGGAGACGGGTCGATAACTATAAGACGACAACTATATGACCAGAATTTTTATTCCTGTCGTATAGTTGGTCATTAAACTTTTAGTATCTTTTGTAAACAGAAGGGGTGATGTCGAAACAACTACACGACCACAACTATACGGCCATAATTTTATTCCCGCCGTATAGTTCGTCGTTAGACCTTCTGGATCCACCAAAAAATTACCTGCTTCTTCGAGAATTCTTTATTAATCTAAAACTTAATGAAATATCAAGTTTTGACAGAAAATGACAGCTTAAATTTTCAACCAATATTAGTACCCCTTGAACGGGATTTTAGCATCATCAATCTTCTTTTTCTTCGCTAGAGTTTTAAATGTTCCTTATTTAAAACAAGCTCAACTAAAACTTGGTTGAAAATTTAAAAACTTACTCAAACCTTTATTTTGCATGGGTTGCCTCCCATAAAGCTCTCTTTTATGGTCAATAGCTTGACCATAGTGTTGCTCATTTCGTCTCAATTCTATCCTTCTTGCAGTTGCCATTCCTTGTATATCTTTGCTTAATCACCTCTTCTAGGGTGATCACATGTATGGTGACTGCACTTATATCTTATTTTGCTCGATAATTCTTCAAGTGTTGTCCATTTACCACCCATGAAAGAGAGGGTGTTTTTCCCTAGAGCTTCACTGCTCCCGTTGAATAAGGTTCTTCAACTATATAGGGGCCTTCCCACTTTGATCTGAGCTTTCCTGGAAACAACTTAAGATGAGAATTATAGAGCAACACCTTGTCTCCACTTTTAAAGGCCTTATTTTCTATTTTTCTATCATTCCATCTTTTCACTTTTTCTTTAAACAATCTAGCATTCTCATAAGCCTCACTTCTAGACTCATCTAAAGTATGAATATCTAATAAACGTTTTTCTCCCACTGCTTTAAGATCATAGTTTAGGTTCTTGATCGCCCAAAAAGCTTTGTGTTCCAATTCTAAAGGTAAATGGCATGCCTTACCGTATACCATCTTATAAGGTGTCATACCCTTTGGATTTTTAAATGTAGTACGATATGCCCATAGTGTGTCATTTAACTTGTATGACCAATCTTTTCTTGATTTGTCCACCGCCTTCTCGAGTATGGTCTTTAATTATGTATTGGAGAGTTCCACTTGACCACTCGTTTGAGGATGATATGGTGAAGCAACGCGGTGAGTTACTCCATATTTGCAGAGGATTTTCCTGAAAGTTCCTTTCATAAAATGAGAACCACCGCCAGTGATTAAAAATCTAGGAACTCCAAACCTAGGGAATATAACATCCTTGATCATCTTCACTGAGGCAGCTGCATCTACATGGCTTGTTGGAATAGCTTCAACCCATTTAGTAACATAATCGACATCAACAAGAATATGTGTGTAACCATTTGATTCTATAAAAGGTCCCATGTAATCCATTCCCCATACATCAAAGGGTCCGATTATAAGACTATAATTCATTGCCATCTCTTGTCTCCTACCTATATTACCCCTTATTTGGAAAGCATCACAGTGTTCTACATACCTGTGTGCGTCCTTGGGCAAGGTGGGCCAATAGAATCCGGATTGAAGTACCTTTGTTGTAGTTCGCTTGCCTGCATGATGTCCTCCATATGGGCTGTCATGACAAGCTTGCAAAATTGCATTAATTTCATGGTTAGGAACACACTTCCAAATCATTCCGTCAGGTCCATGACGATATAGATACGGATCATCCGAAAAGTAATATTTAAGATCATTAAAGAATTTCATTCTTTGATTTCTTATCATACCAGGAGGTATAAATTTAGTACGAGATAGTTACTCCCTCCGATCCATATTACTTGTCGTGAAAATGGATGTATCTAGACATGTTTTAGTGCTAGATACATCCAATCCAGTGACAAGTAATATGGATCAGAGGGAGTAGCATAATCCACAAACCAAGGATCAGCAATTTCAACGGTTGCTAAATATTCTCCTGGAAACGACTCATTTATAGGTACGAGGTTAGTAATTACTCCCTCCATCCTAGAGAGATGATCTACTACCGGATTATCCTTACCCCTCCTATTTACTATTTGCAAATCATATTCTTGTAGTAATAAAACCTACCTAATCAACCTGGGCTTCGCATCCTTTTTCACAAGGAGGTGACGCAAAGCTTGGTGATCCGTATGAACTATTACCTTAGAATTAATGATGTAAGATCTAAATTTGTCATAAGCAAAAATTATAGCTAGGAACTCTTTTTCTGTAGTAGCATAATTTTTCTGAATCTTATTAAGAGTTCTGCTAGCATAATAAATAACATTTAAATTCTTTTCTTCTCGTTGTCCTAACACAGCCCCTAAAGCATAGTCACTAGCATCACACATGATTTCGAAAGGTTCATCCCATTTTGGAGATTGCATGATGGGTGCTGAAACTAATTTGTTTTTAAGGTTCTCAAAAGCTGCAATGCAGTCATCATCTAAGTAGAATGGAGTTTCTCTCTCAAGAAGGTTGGTGAGAGGCATAGCTATTTTAGCAAAATCTTTTATAAAACACTTATAAGAACCTGCATGTCCTAGAAACATTTTTAATTTTTTTATGTCCTGAGGTATTGGAAGATTTTCTATAGCATCTATATTAGTTTTTATCTATTTCTATTCCCTTCTTCGAAACCTTATGCCCCAAAACTTTACATTCTCTTTCCATGAAACGACATTGTTCCCAATTCAAAACCAAATTTAATTGCCTACATCTCTGCAATACTTTGGTTAAAAATTGTAGAGGCAATTATCAAATGTTGTTCCACAAACAACAAAATCATTTGTTAGAACTTCCATAGTCTTATCAACGAGATCATCAAAGATTTTTAAAACACATTCTTGAAAAGTCGCAGTTGCATTACATAAGCCAAACAGAATTAATCTATAAGCATATGTGACATAAGGACAAGTGAAAATTGTTTTCTCTTGATCTTCTGGTTGTATAGCAATTTGAGAATATCTAGAATAACCATCAAGAAAACAGAAAATAAGAATTATTACTAAGTCTTTCTAAAATTTTATCCATAAATGGTATAGGTTTATGATTTTTCCGTGTCTTACGGTTTAGTTTCCTAAAATCAATGCACATGCGATAACCAACAATAGGTTTTATAGGAAGTAGCTCACCATCCTCATACATAGCAGCATCAAGACCCCCTTGTCTTGGTATGCAATAAGCTGGACTAACCCACTTACTGTCAGAAATAAGATATATTATGCCAACATCTAATAAACGTATAACCTCGGATTAAGCCTTCTTTGTGTGTCAACTATAGGTTCAACATCATCAAGCATGGCAATCTTATGTGTTACAATAGATGGATATATTCCTTTAATATCACTTAGAGTATATCCAAAAGCTTCATGATGCTTAATCAAGACTGAAATGAGTTTATTTGTTTCATTTTCTGATAGATTTTTACTAATAATAATAGGACATTTATTTTCATTATCTAAAAACTCATACCTCATATCGTCTAGAAGTTGTTTCAATTCAATTGGTGGAGTTTCTTCATCTCCTTTTCTTACCAGTTCTTCATAGTCATGTGGATTTTGTGCTTCCGGAACTGAATCAAGGTAATTATCCATGTCTTCTCTCTCCTCATCATCTGGTGCTTCCTCCCAATTAATTAGGCTCCTCTCTAATTCATCTTGTGGAGTACTGAACTGAATTGCAACCAGCTCGACAATCTTTTTCTCTTCCTTGATATCTTCCACTTCATATGGCCTCTTCTTTAGTTTGGCGAAGTGGAATGTCATTTCCTCTTCTCCAAACATCATTGAAATAGTCTCCTTCTTATTATCAATTCGAGCTTTGGTTATGGAAACAAAAGGCCTACCTAAAAGAATAGGACAAAAAGAATCTCGAGGCATATCAATAATATGAAAATCAAGGTAGTGATCCAATAAAGACATAGATATTTCTGATAACACCTTCCGGTTTTATATTAGTTCTGTTAGACAATTTAATAGTAGTGTCTACTGGTTCCACATATGGATTATTTAAATTGTAGCGAAGTTCCTCATAAAGTGATGAAGCCATAATGTTTATAGTGGAAATCGGCTCACAAATTCCATATAAGAAAGTTTCTCCACAATATATAGGATTCATAGGTTTAGAAGTTTCGCTACCTCATACCTTACCTTCGATCAATTATGAGGTTTCAAAGTCTAGCATAACCACTTCATTATCCACTGTTCGTGCTTCCATAATATCCTTCAATATAACATTATTTATATTGGTAGCTTCAGGGTTCTTTTCTAGTTTCTTTAATCTTCTCTTTATTTGTTCTTCCTCTTTTTGCATTTTCTTGATATTCTCTTGAATAGGTGCAGAGGAGAACTCTTCCATTAGCGCACTTTATCTTGCACGCTTCTTTTCTTCAAGGGGTTTATGGGGTTCCCATTTTGTAGGTACCTGTAAATGCCCTGCATAATTCTCAATAATTTTCTTTACTGAGTAAGAATCAATACCAAGGGTTTTAATCATTGCTCAAGTCCTTTCATCTACAAGGAAATCATTAACACAAGCATATTCAGAAGAACTATTCGTAATGTTCTCCTCATTTTTAAGATGTTCTGTTGTCTCCCTCATTTTCATTATTAATTTCTAGGCTTCATCATAGGTATAAGATAGAAAACTACCATTAGAAGCGGTGTCTAGGTTCGTTCTATTTTTATTATTAAGCCCTCCATAAAAAGTGTGAGTGATTAACCAATTAGGCAGACGATGATGGGGGCAATTATCTAGATAGCTTTTGTACCTTTCATACCCTTCATACAAACTCTCATGAGGACTATTTTTGAAACTGATAATGATACCTCTCATCCTATGAGCTTTGCTTTCTGAGTAATATTTTGATAGGAAATTGGTTGTCAATTCTATCCAAGTCCTTGGTGCTTCTACACAAAAAGATCTATACCAGTCACAAACATTATTAGAGAGAGTTTGTCTAAACAACTGGGTTTTAACCATATCAAGATTACAGTCGTCAAATATAAAGGAACCAAGAACATCTTCAAAAAATTGTAAGTGTCCATATGGACTCTCTTCATCGGTTCCTGCAAATTTCTTAGAGTGTAGTGATGCGCTCGAATTTCGACGTAGAGCTCGTTGGGAACCCCAAGAGGAAGGTACGATGAATATAGCAGCAAGTTTTCCCTCAGTTATGAAACCAAGGTTTAATCGAACGGTAGGGAGCAAGGAACACCCCAAAGGTGTTACTACCTGAGCTTTGGCAGGTGCACTACCGTGCTAGTAGCAACGTGGAGACCCGCTTAACACAACCACGAACTTTGTCCCCAACTTGCGATGAGGTTGTCAATCTCACCGTGTTTTATGGAAAACAAAGGATTAAACGTATCGAATGGAAAGAAGTAAAAGTTTGCAGAAAGTAAACACAAAGCAGTAAAAGATTGTAGATTGTATGTAAAGTAAAAGGACCGGGATCCATAGTTCACTAGAGGTGGCTCTCCTTAGATAGATAACATGCTGGGTGAACAGATTACAGCGGGGCAATTGACAAACACCGAGAAAGCAATACATGCATATACTAATCATCTTGACTCCTCTGAGATTTGATTGGGCATTACAACATAATACATAGACCGCCATCCAACTGCATCTATGACTAATAATCCACCTTCAGGTTATCATCCGACCCCCTCGGTATTAAGTTGCAAGCAACAGATTATTGCTTCTTAACCGCGTGTAAAGTAAACAATACGATTGTTCTATGAACAAAGGATTATTGTTTTCTCCCTAGTAGCAACATGACATCTAGTACCTTAGAGATTTACATCACTTCCCAGTTACAAGAGGCATGAACCCACTATTGAGCATAAATAACTCTTGGAGTTGCTAGCATCTACTTGGCCAAGATAGCTACTAACAACGGAAAGCATGCAAGATCTCAAATAACAAAGACATGATAGAATCAATAATCAATCTGAAATAGCATCTCAATATCCATCGGATCCCCGCAAACACAACATGTATGAATTACAAATAGATGATCTTGATCATGAACGGAGCTCACAAGATCTAAACATGAAAGCACAAAGGAGGAGAAACCAGCCATCTAGCTACTACATGGATCCATAGTCCAAGGATGAACTACTCACGCATCACACATGAGGCTTGCATGTTGATGAAGAAGGCCTCGGGTGAATTCCCTCCCAGAGGGTGCCGGGAAGAGCTTGATCCCTCGATCTAGGGATGGAGATGGCGGCCATGAACTCTTTCGTGGATTTTTGATCGGGCCCTTAGGGTTTTCGTCCCGAGGGAAACTTATAGGCGGAAGGAGAGGCCGAGGGAGTGCCGGGAGCGGCCACACCACCCCCTGGCGCGGGCCAGGCCTGGCCGCGTGGCCAGGTGGTGTGGTGGCCCTTCTCCGCCTCAGATTCTCGCACTTGATCCTTCCGAAAAATAGGCACTTTGGCTTTTGCCCGTCAATTCCGAGAATATTCATTTTCGACTTTCTGGAACCAAAAACAGCAAAAAGGCAGTAACTTTGTGGCTCTTGTTAATAGGTTAGTCCAAGAAATCATATGAAAAGTACCCCAAAGTTGGAACAAAACACAAGAAAGTGGATAAAACCAAGCATGGAACATAAAAAATTATAGATACATTTGCAATGTATCATGTAGAAGTTAAAATAATAAAGGGTGGATCTCAATTCTATCCGAATTTATGGTTTTACTAATAGTTATAAAAGTGTCCATGGGCGAACCCATTTTCCTTACTGCCTCAAGATGGATTAAATGCTGAGTGTTGTCCATTGTTGCGGTCCTGCAACTTAAATTAAAATTTAGTACAACTAAAGTAAATAACTAAAAGTAAAGTGACTTATAGCGTTAAGCTCCCCGGCAACGGCGCTAGAAAATAGCTTGATGACTGCAAGTGTACAGATTGTTTGTATCTAGTTTCAAAATAAAGATATCAATCCCACAGGGAGCAGTATGCAAAAGGATAAAATGTTTTTAACTAAAACTAAACGAAGTACTTAAAGAATAATTTTGAGATGCAAGAAAAGTAGAATTATTTTTTGGTTTTTGATTGAATGAAGCAATTAAAGTAAAGTAAAACTTAATGCAGAAAGTAAGAATTGCGTGTGTAAAAGGGCTTGGAACTGCAATAGGGAAAAAGACGTTCTCAGGGAGTGGTGGATACACAACTAGCAATTTAGACTAAGAAATCAAGATTATTATAACAAATATTCTCATGATATGTATGTATGTGTGAGGAGCTCCATATATGAACAAATACGCATCAACCACTGCTCACATCATCCTTCATAAACACAGCTGACAGATAAAGGACATCAATCGTATTATCCCGCTATTAAGGGATTTCTCCCGTGGCATGGACATGGCTTTATAAGTTCTCCATGTTTCCCCAAGTTAGTACGTAAAGACTGACAACATCTTTATAGTCATAGTAAGTGCTACCATCCCTCCATCTACCAACATGTAATCCCCTTCATCGTGTCCCCATAAGAGGTAAATATTAAGGAGGTGCACAACTCCCAACATCAAGATGAAGATAATTAACACATACACAGAATGATGTATAACATAATAATTTCTATCTTATCTCAATCATATGCTAGGGTTTCTTCATCTCCCCAAGAATAACGATCTACTAAGACATGGAGGCAATCAACATCATGGTAATGGTAATGTAAACAATTATAAATGAATAGGTCTTGTATAAATCTACAACGAGTACGAAAATCACAACAAGATCTAGATGGTGTGAAGATGGGATGGATGGAGATGATGGTGGTGCAGCGGTTGATGAAGATGAAGATCGATGCCTTGGCCTCCCAGATCTGCGTAGGGTGAAGATGGATCCTTTGGGCAAGTTACCCCTCCAGATTCCTTCCGAAGGTGAGGTTTTCAGCGATTTCTGGGTGTTCTGTATGTCGTCTCCCCCATCCAGTTGCACGGGGTGAAACTATTTAAGGAGGCGGTGGCGGTGCCAACTATAAGGCGGGAACTATACGGCCAGAAAATTAACTCCCGCCTTATAGTTGGTCGTTAAACCTTCTGGATGTCTTGATCACTTCGGGTTTTCTTCTGTTGTTATTGATATTTCCCAAATAACCGATTTGCGTTGTTTTTCACTCCTTTTCTCTCTAATACAACTCCTCTAAGAATTGTGTCCATTGTATCCATCATCTGTCCTCATCTTGGTGAAAATAGACATAAAATATGCACGCGAACGCCCTAAAATACCAAGATCCTACCACTATAATGCAAATTAATAATATAAAACATGATGCAAATATGCACTCATCATACACCCATTCTTTTCTTCAAGCTCAGCAAAAAAGCATTAGCCTTAGAATGATGCTGCACCAAGGTATCACCAGTCTCATCTTTGATAGTAGAAATTACATTGTGCCTATATCTTTCAGTAGCCTTTGAGTGAAAGAATTTAGTACCCCCTAATTTTAACTATCTGATAGTACATCTAGATTTCCATTAATCAGACTGTATGAGAAGAAGATTTTTCAAGTGAACTTTAACCAGATTTCTGAAGTTGAATTTAGGAAGACTCAAGTCTCTCTCCTCTTCAAGTTGGTCTAGCAGAAGTATCACCTGATTGCATTTATCAATGATGGATTTGATATGTGAAATATTTTTCCCCACTTTTTCAACTCATGTCTCAGGTTTTTTAATTTGGTAGTAACAATTGCAACAAAAGACCAATGAATTTGCAAACATGATTACCTCCACGTGCTCTTCAAATATACCTGACTAATTAGAAAGTCCTAATTTGTAAATGTTGCATGTTCACTCCTCCCTCTAAACTGGTTGCTCAATCGGCTTCCCTTGCGATACCAATTCTGTAGATATCACCAAATTAGCAAAAGGCATGCGACAAGCGCATCAGGCTAAGAAAAATATGTCGCTGAATGGAAATTGGCAAAAAAACAAATTATATTTCAGAAAGTAAGAGTAAATGACTATGGTGAGAGGCGAGAGTAGATATTGTACCTTTCTAAGACGAAATGTAAAACTATCGGAGTGGATTATGTAAAGATTATAGCACAAAGAATGAACCTAACTATAGATGATAGCACAAAGCATTGTATGAATTAAAATGTCTATAATGAATAAAAGCATATTATAGAAGTTTCACCTTGGATATTACCCAAGCTACAACCTGAACAAAGTGGTCATGCTCTTAACAAGACAAAGTTGCTCGACATTAGTGCCAATAGTTGGTGAACGGCTCAATACTCGCATCAACCTCGATGTAGGACGCCCTGGCAAATGGAAACATCCAAATAATGGTTAGCCATTAACCATTCCTCAGTCGACAATTACATAGCTGCTAGCACAACAAATACAAATTGAAATTGCATATTAAATAATTCAAATATTGCAAAAAATGCAATTACGAAAGGAGTAATGATCATATGCAAAATTATACTAAGTAAACATCATGTATATACCTAGTGAGAAATGGCATACTTCGTTTAATAATTCATACACATGACATTATTACTTCAACTTCACCGTTGGTTGGTTGCCCAACTACATTTCAATACCTGAAAGGTCACGACCCTCTACATTCTTCACTTTAAAGCAATAAGTTTGTAGTCGAACTACTACAAAACTCATGAGAATAGAATGAAATCACCAACCTAGCATGAAGATCTACGCATTGGTCATCTTCACCATCCTAGCCCAGCACCCGGACTGCAGATGTCCATAAAAAAGAGCAGCCCGCTGATTTAAATGCAACTTTAGAAAAAACTGAGAGAAACATACCAAGGTGGCACTATGCGCCTCGTGCAAGCTCTACTACAACCACAAATCATTAGCATATCGATCGTGACATTTGCGATGCCAGAAACAAGATGCTAAGAAATCCCGAACTCGTCGCTAGTAATCAATGCATCACATCATGTACCAGAATAAATATTGCCATGATACCTAGGTAAAGTTTGCTTCATGTCTTTTATGAAGAAAACTATCAAATCTTGCAAAACACATCAAAATCAACTCCTTACTGACTACTCTTAGTTCTGCACCCGAATCAACACATATTTTGTTAATGACCAGTAAATCGGAAGGACCTACCTTTAGAATCTTCATCCATGTACAGTAGCAACCAAAGCAGTAGCATAGAAAAACACAGCAACTGTAGTCCCTCAATCTTTGTCATGCCAACAGAAATCAAATGGACACACCAACCGCTAAACATCGATTTCCTCTCGTCTCCTAATTTTTTCATTCGCTTCCTCCCTCCTCTAACCATCTTCCCCATGGCAACCCTCCCACCTTCTCCATCCTTGGCCTTCTCCTCCATAGTGTTGTGCAGCTGCCGCCTCCACCACCCACAAATTGCACAACTCCCTCACATGGCATGCCAAGGAACATACCATTCTGCTGATGTGCCTGTCGCTGCGCCTTCTCTCTCAAACGTAGATTGACAATGTCCTTTTCTGGATTTTGTATTATAGATGAAGTATAGAAGAACGAAAATAATGGTAGATGAATGTGTGCTTACAGGTAAGAAAAATATGTCCCTTATATCACAACTTACATTAATTATTATTGTCAACAGAAATTGCAGAACACTGAAAGATGTTTTCTTCTTGATATTGCTCTTTAAGAATTAGATGGCACTGCCATGTTCGGGATAGCAAAACTATCCATGTAGATCCATATCGAAGTGTCTCCATGTCACATCCCAAGATTTTAAAAATTTGGGACTAGAAAAAAAATGCAATTGCATTGCATCATTTGCATTCATGAAATCACTATTTTGAAGTAGTCAAATTATTGACAAAAATAATCCTATATTTGATCTACTGAATTTTAGAAAAATTTAAAAACAAGAATCATGTCATTTGGAGTTCGTATACAAAAGATATAAAAAAATACCAAAATATAAAAAAACAAAAAAACAAAAGAAAAAAAATGAAATGGGCCGGCCCAGTCAGCCGACCGAACCACCAGCGCAGGGGGAGAAAGGATCGATGCCCAGGTTGCATCAAAATTCGTGCGGAATCGTTTTTCTCAAATCTATCTCTATTCAAACACCTATAACTTTTTTTTATCTATAATTCCTAATTGACTTCCGTTTGTTTCTACTTGTTCTCTACTTCAAGATCTATCTTCCCACCATCCTAAAAGCCTATATAATCCCCCGGAGCCACAGCTATAAAACTTTTCCTTCTCGAAATCCCGAATCTACACCCTACCGAATCGTATTTCGCTTCTAAATCCAACTAAACTTCGTCGGATGTCTTCGGCTTCAACACGAAAGTTGTAGATCTCGTCGAAATATTTCAATTCCGACAAACCTCACCTCTTTTCATCCACCACAGCCGGAGAATTTCACAATGCAATATTTCAGATCTGATGGCATAATTCCAAGATTTTCTCGCGCTCGTTTCTTGAAATCCAAATTCCTTTGGTGAAAAGGTAGATCTAATCATCCTCCACAACTTTCATGTTCAAAGTTTTTCGATTTGATCTACGGATTTGTCTCTCTAACACAGATCTATTTCTAATCCTTTGTGAGGCAAAATCGGGCCTATTTGGAGCCAACTTCTATTCTAGTCACCGGATCTCATCCCGATGGTCGAGATTCAATCGTCCTGATCAGTTGCCTCGTCACCGCCACGTCATCGTCAGGTCAGCGTCTAGTCCCAGTCATACTCCACGGTCAACCTGTCCAGTCAGCGGAATATTCCCAGGAATATTCCGTTCAAATTTAAAATTGCAGATTATAGATTTAACTTGTAAAATCCATAAAAAAACATACTACGTCCAAAAATTGCAGATTGTAGATACATTTGCAATGTATCAACATCCCCAAGCTTAAATCCTGCTCGTCCTCGAGTAGGTAAGTGATAAAAAGAAATAAGTTTTGAGGTGACATGTGTGGAATCCCGCTAAAACCACTACTAGAAAATCGCGGTGTTTTCGGTGCATTGCATCATCATGACTGCATGCTCATGTCATCATGCCATATTGCATTTGAGCATCGTCATTTCATCCTGCATTTTGTTTGCCTAAAACCATTTTATAAAAGCCTATCTTTGTTTTCTACATATCCCCTTCTTCGTTTCAAATTATATAGCCCGGTCCTTCCGAATATTTTATTTGTCTAAAACTCTATTTACAAATGTTGTATTTTAAACAAATAAAATGAATAAATAATAAAACAGTTTTTATAAAATCCAGGGACGCAGCCGCCGACTAGGCCAAAAAGGTCCAACCAGCAGCCACCTACCACCCGGCTAACCCCTACCCTAATCCCCACCCCCACTCAGCTAGCTAATCCAAACCCTAGACACACACCACCACCGCCGCCAGCTACACGAGCAATCACCAAAACCGCCTCCTGCATGCACATCCCCACACCGGGACCCACCCCTTTTCAGCTCACAGTGAGCCGGGAGACGCAACCATCTCCGCCTCCTGCCGACCACGCCACCACTGGCACCAATCCTGCCGCCAACCGCCTTCCACCCGACCTGGCCCCACCACTTCCCCAATCCCGCATGCCAGCCCGCTCCCATCCTCTCATCCCGATCCACCGTTAATTCAAGAGCCACCGTGGTCGGGCCCAACCCCCACCGACGTGCCTCTGGCCTCTGCCTCCTCCCAGACGCCTTTGCTCCTCCTCCTTGTCGCTGCCTCCTCTTCCTGCCTCTGCCTGCCTGAGCCGAGCCCAGCGCCGGCCCTTGCCTCATCTGCGCCGCCTAGTTCGCCTCCTCCGGGTTGGCCCCGCCCAATCTCGCCTCGGCCTCGACGCCGTCGCCAGCAACCTCCTCTGCCGCCACCAGGACCGTCTCGCCGGCCGCCGAGGGCGCCCTCTCGCTCGCCTCACGCGACCCGTGCTCTCTCCATGCTGCGACCCGTCCTCCCCGCATCCGTCAGCCACCGGTCAGCGCCGCCCGCCACCGTCCCGTCTACCTCGGCCCAGATGCGCCGTCGCCTCCGCGTCAGTCCTCCGTCTCCCCGCCACCTTCGGCCCTACGCCCGGCCGCCTCTCCGCTAGGCCAGCGCCACCGTCGTGTAAGCCCTCCCGACCTCGAGCTCCCGCGAGCCGCCGCGACTTGCCATAGACACGGTCCATTGAAGCCTCCACGCCGCTAGAGAGCCTTCTGCCTCCGCCGAGTCGCCTCTGCTTCCTCTCGCCCGCCTGCACTTCCGCCGCTGCACGCCTAGAGCCATCGGTTGCAATCTCCTGCTCAAGCTCACCGCAACAGTGTCACCCTCTGGCTACGCACGCATATGCTCATGTGTTTCCTGCCGCTTATCTGTTTTCCGTTATGATGTCCGGCTCCCAGGTGGTATGGTAGCGATTATGAGACGTTGGGATGAAGTGTTGGTGTGTTGCTACTGATGTTGTGGTGCTCGACAATAGGTGACCATAGTGAAAAGTGAAGGCGAAGGGAAGGAACCGCACAAGAGAGAGGTTATCTTAAGGACACCGAGGTGTCAGGAGATGAAACCGACAAGCCCAGTTCTCGTTCATGGAACGCCAAGGACCCCTGCCGATCCCGAATGCCACCAGAAAAACCATCGACAAGATCTTCCGGTGCCGAACCCAAGATCGACACCGTCACCCGAGAGCTTCGACAAGGACGCCAAGTTCTTCTTCCCGGATCCGATGCACCGGATCGACAAGATCTCCTTCCCGAATCTGACGCCGAGACCTAGGAACGCCAAGACCTCCTTCCCGCACCGACGCCCTAGTACCGGACGCCAAGTTCGTCGAGATCCACGGAACGCCAAGTCCTTCTTCCCGGAACACCAAGCTCTCCTTCCGTTGTCCGAGAACGATCCTATTGAACCGAACCCCTGAGACCGGACCCCGGACCCCGGAACCAAGATCTTCCGAACCCAGATGTGTGACCCTCAGCCTCTATTTTTATAATATGACATTTACCTATCGCATCATTAAATCATCGTGCTTGCATACATGTCATCTGGTGTGTTGGGTTAAATAGTCGATTCACCTAAATTAAATATGGAGTCTATATGCAGGCTATTCTAGTCTTATTCCGGACTCCATTTAAATTGGTTTAGCGAACCGATGCCATGTTTTGTCTTGTTAATACAACATTTAAATTGTGGGGTTTTAAATAACTTGAACCGTCTAATTAAATGTCGGGACCCCGGTTCCGCTTAATACTGCCTAATTGCACCGCATCTGCATCATATAATAATCATGCCGGATCTTTTGCCGTAGTATTAAATATTGCATCCGGTGTTTCTTCTAGTGTTTGCTTCTTCGCGGATTAGGCCGATGAGTTGATGCGAGTATCGACAAGTTCTCCGGATATGAACCTTCGGCAGTGTTTCCCAGGCGAGCATCTCTTCCCCTTCTACCTATTTTGCATTTATAGTCTTTATTTCCTCCTGTTAATCTATTGCTATCCGTCTCGCGATGCTTTAGTTTCCGTACACCAGTTATATCCCGTGCAGCCTCTATATTGCTTTGGACACCTGCTATTACCTGTGTTTGGTAGATAGTTGGCCTTGCGAGTCGTAGTTGCTTGCTTAGGTGCGATCTCGTGTTGTCAAGTACCACAGTTGTTGGAATGTTGGCAGATGTTTACGGTGGAGTTGCTCATGACTTTAAATACAACTATTAAAATGCTAGATATAACTAAAGCAGATGCATCGGTGGGCAATAGATGTTATTTGGTTCTTCCACGCTCACTTGTGTCCTGTAGGACCCCGAGTACTTGATACCTGTTCCTTTACTATCGCACTATCCGCATATGGGACCATGAATCCCCTTAGCCAGAGCTTGATTCATTTCTTATTTCTTGGAGCCACAAACTAGTTTGGGGTTTTATTACTATCCTGTACTTATGCCATGCGTCTGCTTTATTTACGATTGTGCATGGAGCACATGTACTATTTAGGTCCGTGACACGTTTTTGCTGTATCGACAAGCCCAGTCACACTTTTGGGTTCCCAGTCGTTTACAACCGTCCACACAAACCTTGGGTCCGTCTCGGAGCCGGCCAACTTCGTTGCGGGTAGCTTAATGGGGTGGCCCCCTGAAATAATTTATAAATCCTGTGATTGCTTTGTTGTGAAAGCCTCGTTGGGTTTTGAGTTGGTTTTTCCGAGGTTGATCGTGTGTGTGTTGCTATTTGTGCACCCCTGCAGGGTAAATCTTTCTGAAAGCCGTGTCCGCGGTTATGGACGACTTGGAGCATGATTCTCGATCATAGACAAGCATAACTAAAGTAGTGTTATAAATTTGACTTAATATGTGACTAGTAATCAGCTTCACTACAACGGAATGGATAATAAAAGTGCCAACAACTGGTGGATCTGTGGTGATCTATGTCATACTATACCTGCCTAGTAAGTATTGCAACTCCAATGGAATGTGATAAAAGTGCCAACAACTGCTGGGTTTTGGAATTCCTCAGGACAATTATATCTGACTAGTAAATGTTCCAACTACAACGGAATGGTAATTAAAACTGTCCACTACTTATGCTTCAGGATGACTCATGCTATCTATATCTGATTAGTAAGTGCTGCAACTATAACGGAATGAATAAAACTGCCAACCGTGTGAGTTTCCTTGGTCCGACTTCCTCGTTTGGTCTCGACGGGGAATACCAGGATGGGTATGGTTGGTGTTAGTATCAGGTTGGATCCGAATAGGTCTTTCTTATCCCTCTCTAATAGCTGCCAGTTTTACTGAGTCTCTATAGGTTGTTTAGTGCTGCTGCGCTGCTGCTTCAGTCCACCATACCTATGTAGGCGAGAGCCGCCGAATTCTAGCCTCGTCGTGTACTAGCCTCAGTACTGACGCTCCTCTTTTTCCTTTGCTCTTTGTCTACACCCCTTTTGTTTTAGCAGGTTTGAGATCGACGTCGTTAGCAGGGTTACCCTTCCGGCTTGGCCTGGGCAGGGTTATGGACGCCATTGGTTATTCTTCAGGGATCTTAGCCCCATTTGCATCTTGTCCGTACTCGGATGCTATATCATTTTCAAGGTGATTTAGATCTTTGTAGTGTATATCTGTATTCTTGACTCGTTGAGTCGCTGTTGTATATATATCTGTTCTGTGAGTCCCATCGAGGACTGTTGTGTAATGGTATTACTTCGTTTTCCACCCGCACGAAATTTCTTGGTGGGCGTCCTTGAATCGTTTCTATGCGGGTTTGGCGGAAAGGGCTAAAACTTGCATAGGGCCGATTCGAGGGTGTTATAGAGTGATATCAGAGCTCAGCAGTTGCGATACCCCACAAGTCCAGCCTATAGGATAACCTTGCTAACGGCCGATGTAGAGTGTCAAAACTATTTTGCAAAATCGGTTGGATAGATCTGATTAGGTCTGATTTTACTTCTTACCCCTCTGCTGTTCTCCTCTTACCTCTACGTGTTTTGAATCTGCTCTCTTATCTTTTCTTCTAGTCCAGGGTTTCTCGTGGTTGGGTTTTCCGTCGTACCTTCAGGGTTTTGCCTCCTCCTTTGGTAACGGTGTTTCTACATCTGGTCTTCATGCTATCTGAGTGATCCTTTATCTGTGGTACCATTCTTTGTTCCTTGTTTGTGCCTTCCGGTGTTTTCCGATGCGACAACATCATCTACGCCAGATCCGATGCAGAGTCTGCATCACTCCTTTGTTTTCTGAACCTTGCTTGTCGAGATCTTCAGTCTGAATTCCGAGAGTTGGTTGTATAATTCCCCTATTCTTGTGCAGAGTAATGCTTTGAGTGCGGGATGGAGTAGCTACCATACCACTACTCTTATCATTCGCTCTTGTACATCAAATCGTTGGATCCAGCAATTTTACTCCGTCCACAGAAGTTAGAGGTGGCTTTATTTCTGGATACCTCTACCTTCGCCCTTTGTTCCCAGAGTGTTCTCTCGATGATCACAGATAATGACCTCTTGTTAGTGGTGTCGCGAGCATCTACACGAAGCAAGAAGATTCAGATCGCCGACCTTCTTCCCGGTACCACGAGGCGGATCTCGAGGGCGAGATCCCTTGTTAGTGGTGTCGAATTGTGGCATCCCGCTAAAACCACTACTAGAAAATCGCGGTGTTTTCGGTGCATTGCATCATCATGACTGCATGCTCATGTCATCATGCCACATTGCATTTGAGCATCGTCATTTCATCCTGCATTTTGTTTGCCTAAAACCATTTTATAAAAGCCTATCTTTGTTTTCTACATATCCCCTTCTTCGTTTCAAATTATAAAGCCCGGTCCTTCCGGATATTTTATTTGTCTAAAACCCTATTTACAAATGTTGTATTTTAAACAAATAAAATGAATAAATAATAAAACAGTTTTTATAAAATCCGGGGAGGCAGTCGCCGGCTAGGCCCAAAAGGCCCAACCAGCAGCCACCTACCACCCGGCTAACCCCTACCCTAATCCCCACCCCCACCCAGCTAGCTAATCCAAACCCTAGACACACACCACCACCGCCGCTAGCTACACGCTCAATCACCAAAACCGCCCCACACATCCCCCCCACACAGGCCCCACCCGGCTGAGCCAGCGTGCAGCACAGACGCGAACCGTCTCTCGCCCTCCTGCCGACCACGCCACCACCTGGGCACCAATCCCGTCGCCAACTGCCTTCCACCCCGACAGCCTGGCCCCACCACCTCCCCAATCCCGCACGCCAGCCCACTCCCATCCTCCTATCCCGATCCACACGTTACCCCCACCTACCACGTCGCGGGCCCCACCCCCACCGACGCGCCCCGCTCCTGTCTCCTCCCGTATCGGCCTCGCGCACTCCTCCTCATTGCTCCGCCGTGGTCTGCCTCCTCTTCCGCGTCTGCCCGCTTGAGCCCGCCCCGAGCGCCGGCCCTCGCCTCATCTGCACCGCCTAGTCCGCCTCCTCCGGCTTGGCCCCACCCAAGCTCGCCTCGGCCTCGACGCCGTCACCAGCAACCTCCTCTGCCGCCGCCAGGACCGTCTCGCCGGCCTCCGAGGGTGCTCCCGCGCTCGCCTCGCGTGACCCGTGCTCTCTCCACACTGCGACCCATCCTCCCCGCGTCTGTCGGCCGCCGGCCAGCACCGCCCGCCACCGTCCCGTCTACCTCGGCCTAGATGCGCTGTCGCCTCCGCGTCAGTCCTCCGCCTCCCCGCCGCCTTCGGCCCTACGCCCGACCGCCTCTCCGCCAGGCCAGTGCCACCATCGTGCAAGCCCCCTGACCTCGAGCTCCTGCGAGCCGCCGCGGCTTGCCACAGACACGGTCCATCGAAGCCTCCACGCCGCCATAGAGCCTTCCGCCTCTGCCGAGTCGCCTCTGCTTCCTCTCGCCCGCCTGCACTTCTGCCGCTGCACGCCCAGGAGCCGTCGGTTGCAATCTCCTGCTCAAGCTCACCGCAACAGTGTCACCCTCTTGCTACGCACAAATATGCTCATGTGTTTCCTGCCGCTTATCTGTTTTCCGTTATGATGTCCGGCTCCCAGGTGGTATGGTAGCGATTATGAGACGTTGGAATGAAGTGTTGGTGTGTTCCTACTGATGTTGTGGTGCTCGACAATAGGTGACCATAGCGACAAGTGAAGGCGAAGGGAAGGAACCGCACAAGAGAGAGGCTATCTGAAGGACATCGGGGTGTCAGGAGATGAAGCCGACAAGCCCAGTTCTCGTTCATGGAACGCCAAGGACCCCTTGCCGATCTTGAACGACACCAGAAAAACCATCGACAAGATCTTCCGGTGCCGAACCCAAGATCGACACCGTCACCCGAGAGCTTCGACAAGGACGCCAAGTTCTTCATCCTGGATCCAATGCGCCAGATCGACGAGATCTCCTTCCCGAATCTGACACCAAGACCCAGGAACGCCAAGACCTCCTTCCCGCACCAACGCCCTAGTAACAGACGCCAAGTTCGTCGAGATCCATGGAACACCAAGTCCTTCTTCCTGGAACACCAAGCTCTCCTTCTGTTGTTCAAGAACGATCCCGTCGAACCGAACCCCTGAGACCGGACCCCGGACCCTGGAACCAAGATCTTCCGAACCCAGATGTGTGACCCTAAGCCTCTATTTTTATAATATGACATTTACCTATCGCATCATTAAATCATCTGGTGTGTTGGGTTAAATAGTCGATTCACCTAAATTAAATATGGAGTCTATATGCGGGCTATTCTAGTCTTATTCCGGACTCCATTTAAATTGGTTTAGTGAACCGATGCCATGTTTTGTCTTGTTAATACAACATTTAAATTGTGGGGTTTTAAATAACTTGAACCGTCTAATTAAATGTCGGGACCCCGGTTCCGCTTAATACTGCCTAATTGCACCGCATCTGCATCATATAATAATCATGCCGGATCTTTTGCCGTAGTATTAAATATTGCATCCGGTGTTTCTTCTAGTGTTTGCTTCTTCGCGGATTAGGCTGATGAGTTGATGCGAGTATCGACAAGTTCTCCGGATATGAACCTTCGGCAGTGTTTCCCAGGCGAGCATCTCTTCCCCTTCTACCTATTTTGCATTTATAGTCTTTATTTCCTCCTGTTAATCTATTGCTATCCGTCTCGCGATGCTTTAGTTTCCGTACACCAGTTATATCCCGTGCAGCCTCTATATTGCTTTGGACACCTGCTATTACCTGTGTTTGGTAGATAGTTGGCCTTGCGAGTCGTAGTTGCTTGCTTAGGTGCGATCTCGTGTTGTCAAGTACCACAGTTGTTGGAATGTTGGCAGATGTTTACGGTGGAGTTGCTCATGACTTTAAATACAACTATTAAAATGCTAGATATAACTAAAGCAGATGCTTCGGTGGGCAATAGATGTTATTTGGTTCTTCCACGCTCACTTGTGTCCTGTAGGACCCCGAGTACTTGATACCTGTTCCTTTACTATCGCACTATCCGCATATGGGACCATGAATCCCCTTAGCCAGAGCTTGATTCATTTCTTATTTCTTGGAGCCACAAACTAGTTTGGGGTTTTATTACTATCCTGTACTTATGCCATGCGTCTGCTTTATTTACGATTGTGCATGGAGCACATGTACTATTTAGGTCCGTGACACGTTTTTGCTGTATCGACAAGCCTAGTGACACTTTCGGGTTCCCAGTCATTTATAGCCATCCACACAAACCTTGGGTCCGTCTCGGAGCCGGCCAACTTTGTTGCGGGTAGCTTAATGGGGTGGCCCCCTAAAATAATTTATGAATCCTGTGATTGCTTTGTCGTGAAAGCCTCGTTGGGTTTTGAGTTGGTTTTTCCGAGGTTGATCGTGTGTGTGTTGCTACTTGTGCACCCCTGCAGGGTAAATTTTTCTGAAAGCCGTGTCCACGGTTATGGACGACTTGGAGCACAGTATCTCGATCATAGACAAGCATAACTAAAGTAGTGTTATAAATTTGACTTAATATGTGACTAGTAATCAGCTTCACTACAACGGAATGGATAATAAAAGTGCCAACAACTGGTGGATCTATGGTGATCTATGTCATAGTATACCTACCTAGTAAGTATTGCAACTCCAATGGAATGTGATAAAAGTGCCAACACCTGCTGGGTTTTGGGATTCCTCAGGACAATTATATCTGACTAGTAAATGTTCCAACTACAACGGAATGGTAATTAAAATTGTGCACTACTTACGCTTCAGGATGACTCATGTTATCTATATCTGATTAGTAAGTGCTACAACTATAATGGAATGAATAAAACTGCCAACCGTGTGAGTTTCCTTGGTCTGACTTCCTCGTTTGGTCTCGAAGGGGAATACCAGGATGGGTATGATTGGTGTTAGTATCAGGTTGGATCCGAATAGGTCTTTCTTATCCCTCTCTAATAGCCATTTTTATCGAGTCTCTATAGGTTGTTTAGTGCTTGGCTGTGCTTCATCCACCATACCTATGTAGGCGAGTCCGAATTCTAGCCTCGCTGTGTCTTGGCCTCGATCGACGCCCTCTTTTCCTTTGCCCTTTGTCGGCACCCCTTTTGTTTTAGCAGGTTTGAGATCGACGTCGTTAGCAGGGTTACCCTTCCGGGTTAGCCTGGTGTAACATCCCAAAACTTCAATCCAAGTTTATCAAAGATCCAATCATCCAAAAATAGGGTTAACAAAAACTTTTCCATTTTTAAAATGAAAGCATTCATATTATTGTGCATTTAAATAGGAGTTGTTTGAATTGCCATGATTAAGTGATCCAATGCTTGTAGAATGTTTCTTAGGTGATTTAAACATCATCTACATCATTCCCAAACTTTTTCTAAAGAAAATCAAATCAAAAAGATTTAAAATGGAGAAATGGTCATTTTGCCAAAATTAACTCCCATGTCTACTTTGGCTATTCCTAGTACTCAAAAATTAATGTAAACAATTCTTGATCTTTGCACCTTGCTAGTACACATAATGAGGTACCAAGGCCCACCTTTTGATCTTCTAAAACCTTCAAACTATTTTAAATAACAGTTCAAAATTGAATCTTTATCATATGGGAAGATCCCACTTTTCAAAAACCACTCAAACAAGCTTAACTTTCAAAACCCAAGCATCTGCAGACTCACCAAAGACCAACTTAGCACACCCACCAAAAATCTTTTCAAAATTCAAAACTTGAGTTCTTGCGGCCATTTCATCGAGCAATGTGTGGCGACACAAATCAAACAAAACCAAACACTATTATGAGCAGTGATTGAAGCCTAACTTGTTCCCTCTAGCTCACAACCATCTCAGTAGATCAGCTAGCAAGTTAAACCAAGCACTACACTCACAGAAGCAAGTAATGACATCAATGGTGAACAGCCGAAGCTCACCATGCCACCCCAGTAGAGAGAGCAAGCTAGGAGGAGATTTAGCCGTGCCAACCTTGTCTAGGAGGCAGCTCACCGTCCATCGCCACTCCCTGTCCAGCGCCCGAACCTTGCCAACCCCTGGACCACACGCACGGACCGCGCCCAGCCCGCTAGCAACCATGTCGAGCATGCGCTAGAGCGCCACCCTCGACCGACGCCCACAGACGCGCCGCCCTCGCCGCTTGCATACATGATCGCCACCAACCCAGGAGACCGCCAGACATCCCCTTTCGACGCCCCATGACGCACAGCCACCGCTCGTCGTCGAAGACGCCGCCTCTGCCGCGCAGAGCATCGCGTGTTCCAGACCAAACCGCACCGCCCCACATCTCACCACCGTGTCGTTGAGCATCGCCAGGGAGCACCGCACCGCCCCTACCGTCGCCCATGCCGATAGCCATCTGTACCATCGACCACGACGAGCTCACCGTGCGCCCCGTCGGTCCCCTCTCGCCACTATAAATAGAGGCCACCCCCAGCCGATTTGAGCACACCATCTCACTCACCACCTCTCACACTCACTCCCCACCGCCAGCCGGAGCCTCTCGAGCACCAGAGCGCTGGAATTGCAGCCGGAGCCGCCGCCTCGGGAGGAGAAGGGCGCCGTTGATCCAGGCCGCCCCAGGAGAAGCTGCCGGTACTAGGAGGTTCGCCGTCATCGACTTCGTCGTTCGCCCGCCTCGCCGACCCTCGCCTGAACCCCGGTGAGCCCCCAACGACCCCCACTGGCCGCGCTAGGGTTCTGCCTCGTCGGCGTTGCCCAACGTCGATGATGACCCTCAGCCGTTGGATTAGAATCAGATCGCACGGCCACCGTTCGCCCATACCGCTTCGCGTGTTAAGTGCCGCTGACAAGAGGGACCCCCTGTCAGCTGAGCCCTGTGCCGCACAGCGCCACTGGGCCGGCCCATTTCCTTTCCCGCGCAAGCCCGTAGATTCAAATTAGGATTTTTCTTTTTAGTTAGAATATAGTTTTTGTCCAGTGTTTCAAAATTCAATTCTGTGAGTTTGACAAATCCAAATTGCATGAAACCAATTTTGTCTGAAAGGTATTGAAATGCTCTATCCAAGCCCGTTGGATTTAATTCATTTAGAGTTATAGAGTTCTCCTAATAAAAATAAGAAGACAGAAGCTTTTGCAACTTGAAACATTTTTGTAAAATCAACCAAGTTAGCTTTTGAGTTGATTCCAACTCTCAAAAATCACATTTCATCATATCTATCCAAATATGTAATAATATTAAGGTTTATAGACAGTGACTTTGGACTAGTACCAAAATAATGCTATATAGGCATTTCTAGTCACTTTAAATCATTAAATAATAAACTTCAACCAAAGTAATAGTAATCCAACCTTTAAATTCATTCCCACAGGTTAGAATATGTGGTGAGGACATGTGTCCACATGATCCCATATTTTGGTGGTGAATATTAAATTATGGTTAATTTTTCAATGAGTAGAAATTACTTTTTCCAAAATAAAAAGGTGGAAACTATTGAATTAAACTTGTGATGTTTTGGATGATAATAGATCATCAATTGTGTGGTTTAGAATACTACTTAGCCTAAGTTAAGTATTGTTTGGTGATTGTGCCCTCCCTATGTATTTCTAGACGATAGTACCGACCAAGCCTTCGAGGAGGAGGAGTTCTACCAAGAAGAAGAAGAAGAAAACTTCAACGACTGCACCAACCAAGGCAAGATATTAGTGGCAAGCTAACCCTTGCAAACATGTCTTAGTAAGCTATTGTAGCAAGCTAGAATAAAACTAGATAGTTTAGTAAAGATGCCTTAAGCATACTTTGATCACAACCCCCCCTAGGTGACACCAAGTTCTTTAATTAATTTTGAAGGTAGCATAAAGAGTATAAAACTTGACCTAATTAGTAACTCTTAGATGTAATTCTATGGCATGAGATTGATCCCACCTTTCCACCTTAGTGGACACTCTTAACCTAGTGTTTTAGAATAAATCAAACTTGATTCACTTTAGATGGGAACACTTGGTGAAAATGAGTTATGAAAACCTTGGAATGATGAGTCATTCTATTGAGATGTTTTGACATGTGTTGAGAAACACAATTGGTTTATGATGATGAAAATGATGAGGCATGAGCCTTAACCCTTTTTATAAAACTGATGGTTGGATTCGGATGCGATACCATTCCAAATTTACCGTACAACCACATTACCTGAATTGGGTAAGGCTTAGCTGGAAATTTATATGCATTAGTATTAGTTCCCTCACGGGAGAGGTTTGAGCTGAGGCTACCTCTCAATGATGACCACCTATGCAGTGCCCAAGATGACTGATGGTCATGGTTGGGAGGCCATGCTCATAGGAGAGGTGCTTGTACTAGGGTGTGTAAAGGGAAGGTTATGTTTGATTATCTGCATACCAAGTATGATGATTCAGGGTTATCCCCGAGATGTATCGAATCTTGTGGTGAAAGTGTACCACCTCTTGAGTGTCAAACTATTGAATAGCAGCGTCATGATTATGGACGATTGGAATGGCCATCTTTTTGTTGTCAGATGTTTTCTAAATAACTTGAAATGAATGATGAACCTTGACTTGACCACAACAGTGTTGTGTAGAAGACAATAGCTTCCCAACTTAAGTGATTCTAGACTTTTATTTTATCTTTTCTTGTTTCAGAACTCAGCTTAGGTTTCAAACTTAACTTGATAGTTATTCTTTCATTTCAGTACTTTAACTTAGAATCATAACCCTTGCTAGTAGTAGTTTGCGAGTACTTAAAGAGTACTCATGGCTTTTGTCCCTGGCTATTATCATGGCCAGACTATGAAGGAGATTATCAAGATGATGGTCGGGGACGGCTATGATAACTAGGACTATCGCCTTAATCGCATTACTGTGCCGAAGATGGACCCCACCGCTATGCTATCGTTTATTTCCGCTGCTTGTTGTATTAAAGACTGGATCATGAGATCCTTATTTGTGTAAAACCTTATGTATGGTTTGTAATGGATGATGTACTATGATATCCAATCCGTTATGTCTCGCAAAAATGGTAATCCTGGGATTGCGAGGTATGGCATAACGGGCATCTGAGATTAAAAATCCGGGTGTTGACAAGTTGGTATCAGAGCCATCCTGACCATAGGAGACCCTAGTTAGAATGGACGTCCAAACCAAAAACTTAGCTTCAAAACCAAAGTGAGTATTTATGAAAAACTATTTCCCCTCTTACCCTTGTGAACTCATTCTTTCTCAAAAATACATGTTCCTCAAAATTCTTACATTACTACTTAAAATTTGACACACTTGATCACTTCACTAATTTCCTCATCCTTAATTCTTGTAGATGGAGACTTAGTTTAGCAAGTTTTACCAGTTGGGAAACGGAGGTCAGCTGATCTTCGAGAGGGATCTGGATTCACTGTCAGAATTACTGGGACGCCCACATATGGAGTTTCTTGGAGCTCAACTTCCAGGACCCCCAGGAGGAGACCTACAATGGCTAGTCACCGCAGATCTTCGAGGAAGCATTGAAGCACCAACTTCCGGGAGAATTCAGTTCTCTGTGAGAGAGAACAACTGGATAGATGAATTAGCCAGGGCAATGCATGAAGCTCTCGCACGTCTATGTGCCCTCAGCGTCAACAAGATTCAAGGAACCCGTTTTGCCCACTATGCAAGACGTGACTTCATGGGAATGCCGATGGAGATGCCAAGTCACCCAGAGTTGAGGCGTCAAGTGGAGAACCTCGACTTCTTGCTTCATGACAAACAGCAGGAACTGGACAATGCCAGAGAATTAGCCAACCAGAACCGTGCAATCGCCGACCAGAAGGCCCAGACTTTCACACTACTCGTCCAAGACCGCCAGTCTCTTCGTCGCCAGCGTGCCAAGAAGGATCGCACCATCGCCCGTCTTCGCAAGAAGGTGGCAGACCTCGAGAAGACCGTCAAGGAGCAGGAAGCTCAGCTTGTAGCAAAAGAAGAAGAAGATGAGGGTGAAGACATCCAAGGAGATATGGATTCTTACCTCAGCAACGATGATGACTTTCTGGAGGAGGATGTCGTGGACTTCTACACTGAAGATGAAGAGTCCGACTTCATCGACTATGAGTAGATGCACTAGAGCACTGTCGTAGCATGAGATGTATCATCTCATTGTATAAATAACAGAATGGTTCTTCAAACCATCTGTTTTCCCTTTTATTGCTGTGGTGTGTGTTATATCGTGTGCTTGTTTGCATGAATGAAAAAGCAGTTAGTTGAGAAACCTGAGTCTAACTCAAAGTTTTAGCTTTGAAAACCTCAAAACCATGAACCTTAGAATTTCCCTCTTACCCCTATATCTATCTAAATCTCCAGATGCCTCATGGAAACCAAGGAGGAAGCAGCTCGTCGCAGGACCCAATGCTGCAGATCTTGCAGAATCTCATAGCGGATCGTGAAGCAAGCAGGGCCGAACGTCAAGCCAACTTAGCAACACTGCAACAGATCGCCCAGATGGCTCTCAACAACCAAGGGCATGGAAATCAGGATCACCAAGGATCCAAACTCAAAAACTTCCAGAACACAAATCCCCCAATCTTCAACCAATCTGAGAACCCACTAGATGCTGATGACTAGTTGCAGACCATAGAAAACAACTTAGAGGTTGCAGGAGTGGATGCAAATGAGAAAGTTCTATTCGCCACCCACTATCGGGCAGGAGATGCAAGAGCTTGGTGGAATAGCATCCGCACTATGAACCAAGGTCAAGTGATGACCTGGGAAGCATTCAAGGTCAAGTTCAGCACCACGTCGCAAGGTCTTGTCAACAGGATGAGAGATGAATTCCGTGAACTGAAGCAAGGAAGATTGACGGTAGTAGAGTACCGTGACAAATTCTTATCACTTGCCAGATATGCACCGGATGAAATCAACACGGAGGCCAAGAAGAAAGAGAGATTCTTAAACGGATTGCATGATGAGATGTAGACTGTCCTCATCAACATCCATTTCGATGATCTCGAAGAGCTAGTCGACTCTGCCATTCAGATGGAAGGGAAGATTAACCAGGCAAACGACAACCGCAAGCGTCGTATGATGCAGCAGTCGGGATCCAACAGTCACCAGAAGTACCGTCCCAACCCTTCACCAGGATATGCACCAAGGAACAACCGACCCTCGAATTCTCGCCCAAGCTACCCCAACCGTAGCGGAGGAAATGTGAAGTCCGGAGGAAACAATCACAACTCCGGTAATGCCAATCATTTCAACCGTGCACCTCCCAAGAGCAACAACAACACTGCACCCAGAACTGGCAGCAATGCTATACCGGTCGCAGCCAAAGACAAGTCCCAGATCACTTGTTTCGAATGCAGAGTGAAGGGTCACTACTCCAATGAGTGTCCCAAGAAGACTGCCGCTAATGCCCCTGTGAATGCCCCAGCTCAGCAGCAGCGTCGTGTTCAACAAGGCAGAAGATTTGCCCCAGGGAACCCGCACAACCGCAACGGTCGTCTCTTCCACATGAACGCATAAGAAGCCCAGGAAGCACCAGATGTAGTGCTGGGTATGTTTTCTGTCAACTCAGTTTTAGCAAGAGTATTGTTTGATTCTGGAGCATCACATTCATTTGTCACCGAAGAATTTGTATGCACTAGTAAGATTCGCTCAACCAACTTGAAGCATGTCATGATAGTTCAAATCCCCGGCTCAACTACCAAAGCTAGAAAAATTTGCAAAGCTGTACCTATCAGAATACATGGGATAGATTTTTATGCCAACCTAATTGTACTTGGAACCAAAGGATTGGAAGTAGTACTAGGCATGGACTAGATGTCAAGGCATAAAGGACTGATAGACTGTGCTAAGAAAGCCATCACCATGACCAGTAGTTCTGGAATAATAGTAGAACATATCTCTGAAACCTTACCCCGTCAATTCAAATGCAACAAAAGTGTAGCCCTGCCTACCATTGACCAAGTCAGAGTAGTCTGTGAATACCCCGACGTATTCCCAGATGAATTGCCAGGTATGCCCCCGGATAGGGATTGAGTTCATTATCGAACTAATCCCCGGAACCGGACCTATAGCCCAGAGACCTTATACCATGAACCCTCGAGTTAGTGGGGAAGAAGCAGTTGGATGCCATGTTAGCAACAGGCTTGATTCAACCAAGCGCATCACCATGGAGATCACCAGTGTTATTCATCGACAAGAAATATGGAGGCAACCGTCTGTGTACAGACTACAGAAAGTTGAATGATGTCACCATCAAGAACAAGTACCCCTTGCCAAAGATAGAGGATCTATTTGATCAGTTGACTGGAGCTCAGGTATTCTCAAAGATTGATCTTAGGACTGGTTATCACCAACTTAAGATTCGTGCAACAGATATTCCGAAGACCGCCTTTACTACTCGCTATGGTTTATACGAGTATACGGTTATGTCTTTTGGATTAACCAATGCCCCTGCTTATTTCATGAATCTCATGAATAAGATCTTTATGAATTTCCTAGATAAGTTTGTAGTTGTGTTTATCGACGACATCCTTATCTACTCCAAGTCCGAAGAAGAGCATGAGCAACATCTGAGAATCATCCTAGGAACCCTGAGAGAGCATCAGTTATATGCCAAGTTCAGCAAGTGTGTCTGCCGGAGGAGTCTCTGTTGATCCTACCAAGATCAAAGATGTAGAAGAATGGGAATCCCCAACCAATCAAACCCAAGTTCGTTCATTCCTTGGATTAGCGGGATATTATCGCAAGTTTGTAGAAGGATTCTCGAGCATAGCCCGACCAATGACCCAATTGTTGAAGAAGGACAAGAAGTTTGAATGGACGGACAAGTGTGAAGCCAGTTTCTGGGAGCTGGAGAAGAGATTGATATCAGCCCCAATTTTGATCATGCCAGACATCAAGAAGCCATTTGATGTGTATTGTGACGCATCCAAGATTGGCCTAGGATGTGTATTGATGCAAGAAGGCAAAGTCATCGCGTATCTGTCGCGACAACTGAAGCAGCATGAGCAGAACTATCCGACCCATGATCTTGAGCTAGCAGCCGTGGTTCTGGCGTTGAAGACATGGCGTCACTATTTGATGGGTAATCGCTGTGCGATTTACTCAGATCATAAAAGCTTGAAGTATATCTTCACCCAGAAGGAGCTAAATATGAGGCAAAGAAGATGGATAGAGTTAATCAAGGATTATGACCTTGACATTCACCATCACCCTGGCAAAGCCAATGTGGTAGCGGATAATCTTAGCAGATTGCCGTGTAGGCTTAACACCATGATCAAAGAGAAGCAACCAAGTTTGTATGAGGAGCTGGAGCAGTTCAGGACTGAAGTAGTTAGCAAAGGATTCCTAGCTAGCATTGAACTTCAACCCCCTTTGTTTAGCCAGATCAAGGAAGCGTAGAAGGGAAATGAGAGTATCAACGGGATCAAACATCGTATTGGTACAGGCAAAGTACCTGGATTCACCGAAGACGAAGAAGGAGTACTGTGGTACAAAGGACGTATCTGTGTGCCAGCAGATTCAGAACTGAAAGAAGTTATCATGAAGGAAGCTCATGATACCCTTTATTCTATCCACCCCAGAGGAACAAAGATGTATCAAGATTTGAAGGAGCAATTTTGGTGGCACAAGATGAAGTGAGAGATCGGAAGCTACATCGCCAAGTGTGACATTTGTCAAAGAGTCAAAGCAGAGCATCAGAGACCTGCAGGATTGTTGCAACCATTGTAGATTCCGGAATGGAAATGGGATTCCGTCGGGATGGACTTTATCACAGGTTTACCTACTTCTAGTAGGGGAAATGACTCAATCTGGGTCATAGTTGATAGACTATCTAAGGTAGCCCACTTCATACCTGTCAAGACAACCTACCAAAGTGCAAAACTAGCAGAGCTGTACATTGCTAGAATTGTTAGTCTGCATGGAACCCCCAAGACCATTTTATCAGATCGAGGAACCCAGTTTACTTCAAGATTTTGGCAGAAAGTCTAGGAAGGTTTAGGAACCAAGTTAAATTTCAGTACCGGCTATCACCCGCAAACAGATGGACAGACTGAGAGAGTCAACCAGATTCTTGAGGATATGCTTAGAGCCTGTGTGTTGGAATACGGATCAAAATGGGAAGACTGCCTACCATTCGCAGAGTTCTCGTATAACAACAGTTATTAGGCTAGCTTGCAGATGGCACCATTTGAATTCCTATACGGAAGAAAATGTCGTACCCCCTTAAATTGGTCGCAAGTAGGAGAGAGTCAAATCTTTGGACCCGACATTCTCCGAGAAGCCGAAGAGAAAGTTCACAAAGTCCGTGAGCACCTCAAGACCGCCCAATCCGCATGGAAGAGCTATGCTGACAAGAGAAGGAGAGACCTGACTTTCAATGTCGGAGATTTCGTATATCTCAAGGTTTCACCCTTGAAGGGAACTCAATGCTTTAGTCTGAAGGGAAAGTTAGCCCCCAGATATATCGGACCTTTCAAGATTCTGAACCGTCAAGGAGAAATATCGTATCAGCTGGAATTGCCTGAAGAGATGTCAGCCATCCACAATGTGTTCCATATCTCGTTACTCCGCAAATGCCTAGAAGTGCCAGAGAAGACTGAAGTTTTCAAGAACATCGATCACAGAGCTGTGGAAATCAACAATGACCTGACCTATCGGGAAGTGCCCATCCGTATCTTAGAAGAGGCCTACAGGACCACTAGGACCAGGAGTATCAAGTTTCTCAAGATTCAGTGGAGAAACCATACCGAGGAGGAAGCCACTTGGGAACGCGAGGATTACATTAGGACAGAGTTCCCAGATCTTTTTAGTTCCTAGTTTTCTTTGTAAATCTCGGGACGAGATTTTTGTTTAAGGGGGGAAGGTTTGTAACATCCCAAAACTTCAATCCAAGTTTATCAAAGATCCAATCATCCAAAAATAGGGTTAACAAAAACTTTTCCATTTTTAAAATGAAAGCATTCATATTATTGTGCATTTAAATAGGAGTTGTTTGAATTGCCATGATTAAGTGATCCAATGCTTGTAAAATGTTTCTTAGGTGATTTAAACATCATCTACATCATTCCCAAACTTTTTCTAAAGAAAATCAAATCAAAAAGATTTAAAATGGAGAAATGGTCATTTTGCCAAAATTAACTCCCATGTCTACTTTGGCTATTCCTAGTACTCAAAAATTAACAGAAACAATTCTTGATCTTTGCACCCCTTGCTAGTACACATAATGAGGTACCAATGCCCACCTTTTGATCTTCTAAAAACCTTCTGTAAACTATTTTAAATAACAGTTCAAAATTGAATCTCTATCATATGGGAAGATCCCACTTTTTCAAAAACCACTCAAACAAGCTCAACTTTCAAAACCCAAGCATCTGTAGACTCACCAGCACCAACTTAGCACACCCACCAAAAATCTTTTCAAAATTCAAAACTTGAGTTCTTGCGGCCATTTCATCGAACAGGTGGCAGACACAAATCAAACAAAAACCAAACACTATTATGAGCAGTGATTGAAGCCTAACTTGTTCCCTCTCTATCTCACAACCATCTCAGTAGATCAGCTAGCAAGTTAAACCAAGCACTAGACTCACTGTAAGCTGGGCAATGACATCAATGGTGAACAGCCGAAGCTCACCATGCCACCGCAGTGGAGACAACAAGCTAGGAGGAGATTTAGCCGTGCCAACCTTGTCTAGGAGGCAGCCCACCGTCCACCGCCACTCCCTCTCCAGCGTCTGAACCTTGCCAACCCCTGGACCACACGCACGGACCGCGCCTAGCCCGCTAGCAACCATGCCGAGCATGCGCTAGAGCGCCACCCTCGACCGACGCCCACAGACCGCGCGCCGCCCTTGCCGCTTGCATACATGATCGCCACCGACCCAGGAGACCGCCAGACATCCCCTTTCGCCGCCCCATGACGCACAGCCACCGCTCATTGTCGAAGACGCCGCCTCTGCCGTGCAGAGCATCACGTGTTCCAGACCAAACCGCACTGCCCCACGTCTCGCCACCGTGTCGTTGAGCATCGCCAGGGAGAACCGCACCCTACCATCGCCCATGCCGATAGCCGTCTGTACCATCGACCACGACAAGCTCACCGTGCGCCCCGTTGGTCCTGAAGGGTTTCGCAGCATAGTAAATCAAAATTTTCTACGGAAGCGAACAGAGGGAAAGCCAAGATCTAATCTAGGAGATGCAAACAACGAGAGAGATTGGATTAGATCTTCATACCCTTGAAGATTCGCACAGCGGAACGTTCGTCGGAACGTGGGTGATGTAGTCGTACTCCCTTCTCCTCGCGATCCGATCCGATCTAGCACCACAAGTGGCGGTGCCTCCGTGAGATGCACACGTGCAGCACCTCGACGTCTCCTCCTTCCTTGGACCAGCAAGTATGGTGGAGAGATGGATTGGATCGACAACACGACGGCGTGGTGTATTTGGTGGAGAATTTCCGCAGCAGGGCTTCGCCTGCAAATAGTCGGGAGGGAGAGAGGAAGGCAGCAGGGCTACTAGGGCTTGGAGGGAGATGTGTGTTGGTTGGGGGGAGGGGTCGCACCAGCCCTCTCTATATAGAGGGGGGTGTGGCCAGCCCTTGCCCATCCTCCAAGTCTATCTCTAGTTTAAACGATTTAAACTTTCCCTTATCCAGAAACCCTATCTCTAGTTTAAACGATTTAAACTTATCCCTTATCTAGAAATTCTATCTCTAGTTTAAACGAGTTTAAACTTATCTAGAATCGGCTGGGCCCTATGGGGCCTTGTGCCCCTGGCCCAATGCAGCCAGGACACTCCCTCATAGGCCCATGCCCCCTCCCGGAAGGTGGGACCACGTTGGCCCCCTTCCGGAAGGTTCTAGAAGCTTCCGGTACAATACCGATTAACCGGAACAATTCGAACTCCAAAACTGCACCGCCTTATATGAATCTTATTCTCGGACCATTCAAACCTCTCGTGATATCCCGGATCCCATCCGAGACCAACAAAAATTCATAAACCAATTATCCAATCTATCCTAGCCAAGACACGTTAAGTGTGTGACCGCGGGTTCGAGAATATGCATACATGATCTTCTATCAATAATCAACAGCGGGGTCTGGGCACCCATATTGACTCCCACACATTCATCGATGATCATATCGGATGAACCACGATGCCAGGATTCAATCAATCCCATATATATATTCCCTTTGTCTCGCGATATTTTACTTGCCCGAGATTCGATCGTCGGTATCGTCATACCTAGTTCAATCTCGTTCACAGCAAGTACTTTACTCGTTCCGTAATCCGATATCACTTTGTGATTAACTCCTTAACCACATGCTTGCAAGCGGTGTTGATATCGACACCGAAAGTGGCCCAAAGTATATCTCTCCGACTTGGGAGGGACAAATCCCATCTCGATACATACAACCCAACAGATACTTTCCGATTACCTGAGAGACACCTTTATGATCACCCTCTCATAGGATGACGTTTGATGACCTCAAAGCTTTCTTCCGATACCAGGGAGTTGTATTATCTCATGGTCTAAGGAATACAATATTTGACATAAGAAAAACTTCGCAAAGACGAACACGATGACACGATCTAATTGCTTCGCTTAGTTTGGGTCTATCCACCATATCATTCTCCAATGATATGATCTCATTATCAATTGACAACTCATGTCTATGGTTAGGAAACCTTAACCATCATTGATCAATGAGCTAGTTCATAGAGGCGTACTAGGGACACGGTGTTGTTCACAAACCACACAAGTATTAAAGTTTCCGCTTAATACAATTCTAGCATGGAATATAAACTTTATCATGAACAAGAATTATAATAATAACATCTTTATTATTGCCTCTAGGGCATAATTCCAACAGTCTCCCACTTGCACTAGAGTCAATAATCTAGTTTACATCGGCAACAATCTCACACCCATGGCAATCGAGGTGCTGATCATGTTTTACACGTGGAAGAGGTTTAGTCAATGGATCTGCGACATTCAGATCTGTATGTACTTTGCTAATCTTCGATCTCCATCCGCTATATAATCTTGGATTATATGAAACTTGGTTGATATGCTTGGTCTTTGGATGATATCTTGGTTCCTTAGCGAGTGCTATGGCGCCAGGTGTTGTCACACAATATCTCTAGTGGGTCCAATGCACTTGAACCACGCCAAGCTTCGATGATGAAGTTTCGATCCAAACTCCTTCACTTGACGCTTCGCAGTAGCCATGCATTCCGCTTTCATCAGATCCCGCGATCATGCTTTGCTTGCAGCTTCTCCAGCTCACAGCTCCTCCATTCAAAATATACACGTATCACGTTCGAGATTTGCAATCATCCTTGTCGGTGTCGAAACTAGCATCGACGTAACCTTTACGACGAGCTGTTCATCACCCCCATAGACTAAGAACATTTCTTTAGTCCTATTTAGGTACCTTAGGATGTTCTTCACGGCTGTCCAAAGGTTCCACTCTGGATCACTTTGATATCCTTTCGTCAAACTAAGAGCATTGGACACATCCGTCTAGTACACAAGATGGCATACATGATGGAACCTATGGCCGAGGCATAAGGCACTTTGCTCATAGCTTCCCTATCATTTCATCAGAATGGACACCGAGCCTTGCTCAATATCTTACTCGACAACATAGGCCTTGAACCTTTCAATGCCTTATCCATTCTGAACCTTTTCAGAACTTTGTCTAGGTATGTACTTTGGCTTAAAGCTATCAGGCGTCTTTGTCTATCTCTATAGATTTTGATGCCCAATATATAAGCAGCTTCACCTAGGTCTTTCATTGAAAAACACTTGTTCAAATAACTCTTCACATCGTTAAGCATGTTGATGTCATTTCCAATAATCAATATGTCATCCACATATATACCAGAAACGTCACCGAGCTCCCACTCACTTTCTTGTAGATGCAAGCTTCATAGCAATTTGGAACAAATCCAAAGCTCTTGATCACTTGATCAAAACGAAGGTTCCAACTTCGAGATGCTTGCTTCAGTCCATAAATGGAACGCTGAAGTTTGCATACTTTATCAGCATCCTTAGGATCGACAAAACCTTCGGGTTGCATCATATACAACTCTTCATCAATGTTGCCATTGAGGAAAGCAGTCTTGATATCCATTTGCCATATTTCATAATCATGAAACGTAGCAATTGCTAATAAAATCCGAATGGACTTAAACATCGCTACGGGAGAGAAAGTCTCATCGTAGTCAACACCTTGAACTTGTCGAAAACCTTTTGCAACAAGTCGTGCTTTATAGACGGTAACATTACCATCCGCGTCTGTTTTCTTCTTGAAAATCCATTTGCACTCAACGGCCTTTCGGTCGCTAGGAGGGTCCACCAAAGTCCATACTTGGTTTTCGCTCATGGATCCCAATTCAGATTTCATGGCTTCTAGCCATTTCTCAGAGTCTGGGCTCATCATCGCTTCCTCATAGTTCGTAGGTTCACTGTCTTCTACTAACAAGACAGTCAAGACAGGGTTGCCGTACCACTCAGGAGGGGCACGCGACCTTGTCGACCTGCGACGTTCAGTAGCAGCATCGTCCGAAGATTCATGATCCTTGTCATTAGCTTCCTCTATTGTTGGTGCAAAGTGACCTCGAACAATTTCAGGTGCTGCGCTACTTCCAATTCAAGAGAAGGTTCAATAACCTCGTCTAGCTCTACTTTCCTCCCACTCACTTCTTTCGAGAGAAACTCCTTCTCAAGAAAGGAACCGTTCTTTGACAAACACTTTGCCTTCGTTCGTGATAGAAGGTATACCCAATAGTTTCCTTAGGGTATCCTATGAAGACGCATTCGCTTTGGGTTCGAGCTTGTCCGGCATCAACTTCTTGACGTAAGCTTTGCATCCCCAAACTTTAAGAAACGACAACTTAGGTTTAGCACCAAACCATAGTTCATACGGTGTCGTCTCAACGGATTTAGATGGAGCCCTATTTAAAGTGAATGCAGCGGTTGTTAATGCATAACCCCAAAATGATAATGGCAAATCAGTAAGAGACATCATCGATCGGACCATATCTAATAGGGTTCGATTCCGACGTTCAGACACACCATTCTTACTGTGGTGTTCCGGTGGCGGAGTTGTGAAACGATTCCACTTGCTTTGAGATGCGTGAGAAAATCATAACTCAAATATTCGCCCCCACGATCGGATCGTAGAAACTTAATCTTTCTGTTACGATGGTTCTCCACTTCATTCTGAAATTCTTTGAACTTTTCAAACGTTTCAGATTTATGTTTTATTAAATAGATATACCCATATCTACTTAAGTCATCGGTAAAAGTGAGAAAATAGCGATATCCACCGCGCGTCGAAACACTCATCGGTCCGCATACATCAGTATGTATGATTTCCAACAAGTCCGTTGCTCGCTCCATCATACCGGAGAACGGGGTTTTGATCATCTTGCCCATGAGGCATGGTTCGCATGTGTCAAATGATTCAAAATCAAGAGACTCCAAAAGTCCATCGAATGGAGTTTCTTCATGCGCTTTACACCAATATGACCTAGACGATGCCACAAATAAGTAGTATTATCACTATCTACTTTGCATCTCTTAGCCTCAATGTTATGGATGTGTTTCATCCCTTTCGAGATTTAGAAGAAATAAACCACTCACAAGAGGTGCATGACCATAAAAGATGTTATTCATATAAATAGAACAACCATTATTCTCCGATTTAAATGAATAACCGTCTTGCAATAAACATGATCCAGAAATAATGTTCATGCTCAACGCAGGCACATAATAACATTTATTAAGGTTTAAAACTAATCGAAGGTAAAACTAAGGAGAGCGTACGGCCATCACATCAACTCTTGATCCGTTGCCAACGCATCGTCACCTCATCCTCGCAAGCGCGCCTATTCTGTAGCTCCTGTTTGAGTTACAAATATTAGCAACTGAACCGTATCAAATACCTGGGCACTACAACGAGGGCTAGTAAGGAAAACATCAATAACATGTATATCAAATATACCTTTGATGGTGCCAGCCTTCTTGTCCGCTAAGTACTTGGACATATGCCCAAAGTGACCCTTGTCCTTGCAATAGAAGCACTGGTCCGGCTTAGGACCAGACTTGAGCTTCTTCTCGCAGGGCAACGCGCTTGCCGCCGCCTTTCTTGAAGGGCTTCTTTGCACCTTTACCTTTCTTAAAGGAGGGCTTGTTGACCATCAACACATGATTATCCTTTTGATGTCCACCTCCGCAGCCTTCAGCTTTGCGAAGAGCTCGGTGATCGTATCAGTGGAACCAATCTGATTGTGAGTCACTACAAAACTTTTGTAGCTGGGAGGGAGTGATTGCAGAACCCTGTCAATCTTGAGCTCCTCTGGAATCTTGCAGTCCAGTTGCTCAAGGCGTTGAGTGTAGCCCGACATCTTAATGGCGTGCTCACTAACGGAACTCCCTTCCTCCATCTTGCGATTAAAGAACTTCGAGAGATCTCATATCTCTCGACGGGCCTGAGTCTCGAAACATGTTTTTCAGCTCCTCGAGAATCTCAAAGGTCCGGATAGTTTTCAAAACGATTTTGAAGGTTCGATTCCATAGCAAACAACATGGTGCTCTTAATCACACCATAATCATCTTTGCGCGACTGATAGACAGCTTTCTCATCAGCCGGCGCAGTTGCAGCAGGGGGGTTACCTAACGCTTTCTCAAGGACATAGTCCTTTTGTCCGCCAGACAAAATGATTCTTAGATTGCGGAACCAGTTGGTGAAGTTAGACCCATTGTTTCTAAGCTTTTCTTTCTCAGCAAAAACGTTGAAGTTGAAGTTGGACTTGGCCATTGGATCTATAGTATTTGCAAGTACAATTTAGACTATGTTCATGATAAATAGTTCAACTTAATCAAATTACTAGATGAACTCCCACTAAATTCAACATCCCTCAAGTTGTTTAGTGAACACGATCCAAATTCACCACACCTAATCCGATCATCACGAGAAGAGATGTGGTTTCAATGGTGGACAACGAAGTGTCGATCATATCATTCATATGACTCATGCTTAACCTTTCGGTTCTTGCGTTCCGAGGCCATGTCCGACATGCTAGGCTCGTCAAGTTAGACCCAAGTATTTCCGCTGGTAAAACTGGCTTGCACCCGCTTTATGTGAGCGAGAGTCTATAGCACCCGATCATCACGTGATGCTTGGACACGACGATTTAACTTTCGAACGGTGCATACTTTGGGGAGAACACAGTTTTATCTTGATCTTTAAGTGAGGAATCATCTTATAATGCTACCGTCGCGATCTAAGCATAATAAGATACATAAAAGGATAAACATCACATGCATATAACTTTATGTGACATGGTATAGCCAATCTTCAAGAATGATCTCCATCTTGTGCGTTCCGCATGATCTCCATCACTCCACCATGATTGCCTCCACCACGAATAGCAACTACAACTATTGCTAACTACTTAGCGATAAAGTAAAGCTATTACATGGCGTATAAGAAGTTGACTCAGGTCATACACAATTATAAAGACAACCATATGGATCCTGCGGTTGTGTACTCATCGACATGCAAGTCGTGAAACATTACAAAACATGATCATCGCATACAATATACACATCACATCTTGGGCCATACCATATCACAGAAAACACTCCCTGCAAAAACAAGTTAGACGCCTCTACTTTGTTGTTGCATGTTTTACATGGCTTATGGGAGTAGATGCTAAGAACGATTCTTACCTACGGAAAGCCACAACGGTGATATTATGGTTGCCAAACTCCGGTGTTAATCCCATGACAACTATAGTGAGAGAACGACATCCACCAGCCGCATGTGGTACAAGCCACACGTCAAGTGCGGAGCCGGTCTCGCTAACGACGCCGCGCGTAAGGTTGGCACGGACCGCTTCAATCTCACTATCCCGCCATAAGAAGAACACAAACAAGAGGCTTGCAACAGAAAACATCAACGCCCGCAACAACCATGTTGTGTTCTACTCGTGAATCACATCTACGCATAGATCTAGCTCTGATACCACTGAGGGTTTCGCAGCATAGTAAATCAAAATTTTCTACGGAAGCAGAGGGAAAGCCAAGATCTAATCTAGGAGATGCAAACAACGAGAGAGATTGGATTAGATCTTCATACCCTTGAAGATTCACAGCGGAACGTTAAATCGAACGTGGGTGATGTAGTCGTACTCGCTTCTCCTCGCGATCCGATCCGATCTAGCACCACAAGTGGCGGTGCCTCCGTGAGATGCACACGCAGCACTCGGCGCCTCCTCCTTCCTTGGACCAGCAAGTATGGTGGAGAGATGGATTGGATCTACAACACGACGGCGTGGTGTATTTGGTGGAGAATTTCAGCAGGCTTCGCTGCAAACAATGGGAGGGAGAGAGGAAGGCGCAGGGCTACTAGGGCTTGGAGGAGATGTGTGTTGGTTGGGAGGGGCGCACCAGCCCTCTCTATATAGAGGGGTGCGGCCAGCCCTGCCCATCCTCCAAGTCTATCTCTAGTTTAAACGATTTAAACTTTCCTTATCCGTAAACCCTATCTCTAGTTTAAACGATTTAAACTTATCCCTTATCTAGAAATTCTATCTCTAGTTTAAACGAGTTTAAACTTATCTAGAATCGGCTGGGCCCTATGGGGCCTTGTGCCCTGGCCCAATGCGCCAGGACACTACCTCATAGGCCCATGCCCTCCCGGAAGGTGGGACCACGTTGGCCCCTTCCGAAGGTTCTAAAGCTTCAAGACAATACCGATTAACGGAACAATTCGAACTCCAAAACTGCACTGCCTTTATATGAATCTTATTCTCGGACCATTCAAACCTCTCGTGATATCCGGATCCCATCCGAGACTCAACAAAAATTCATAAACCAATTATCCAATCTATCCTAGCCGAGACACGTTATGTGTGACCTGCGGTTCGAGAATATGCGTATGATCTTCTATCAATAATCAACAGCGGGGTCTGGGCACCCATATTGACTCCCACACATTCATCGATGATCATATTGGATGAACCACGATGCCAGGATTCAATCAATCCCATATATATATTCCCTTCGTCTCGCGATATTTTACTTGCCCGAGATTCGATCGTCGGTATCGTCATACCTAGTTCAATCTCGTTCACAGCAAGTACTTTACTCGTTCCGTAATCCGATATCACTTTGTGATTAACTCCTTAACCACATGCTTGCAAGCGGTGTTGATATCGATTACCGAGTGGGCCCGAAGTATATCTCTCCGACTTGGGAGGGACAAATCTTTCTCGATACATACAACCCAACAGATACTTTCCGATTACCTGAGAGACACCTTTATGATCACCCTCTCATAGGATGACGTTTGATGACCTCAAAGCTTTCTTCCGATACCAGGGAGTTGTATTATCTCATGGTCTAAGGAATACAATATTTGACATAAGAAAACTTCAAAGACGAACACGATGACACGATCTAATTGCTTCGCTTAGTTTGGGTCTATCCACCATATCATTCTCCAATGATATGATCTCATTATCAATTGACAACTCATGTCTATGGTTAGGAAACCTTAACCATCATTGATCAATGAGCTAGTCCATAGAGGCGTACTAGGGACACGGTGTTGTTCACAAACCACACAAGTATTAAAGTTTCCGCTTAATACAATTCTAGCATGGAATATAAACTTTATCATGAACAAGAATTATAATAATAACATCTTTATTATTGCCTCTAGGGCGTAATTCCAACAGGTCCCCTCTCGCCACTATAAATAGAGGCCACCCCCAGCCGATTTGAGCACACCATCTCACTCACCACCTCTCACACTCACTCCCCACCGCCAGCCGGAGCCGCCGCCTCGGGAGGAGAAGGGCGCCGTTGATCCAGGCCGCCCCAGGAGAAGCTGCCGGTACCAGGAGGTTCGCGACTCGACTTCGCTGCTCGCCTCGCCGACCCTCGCCTGAACTCCGGTGAGCCCCCAACGACCCCCACTTGCCACGCTAGGGTTCTGCCTCGCCGGCGTTGCCCAACGTAGACGATGACCCTCAGTCGTTGGATTAGAACCAGATCGCACGGCCACCGTCTCCGGCGTGTTACCACAGTAAGTGTCACCGACAAGAGGGACCCCTGTGAGCTGAGCCTGTGCAAGCGCCACTGGGCAGCCCATTTCCTTCCCGCAAAGCCCGTAGATTCAAATTAGGATTTTTCTTTTTAGTTAGAATATAGTTTCTGTCCAGTGTTTCAAAATTCAATTCTGTGAGTTTGACAAATCCAAATTGCATGAAACCAAGTTTATCTGAAAGGTATTGAAATGCTCTATCCAAGCCCGTTGGATTTAATTCATTTAGAGTTATAGAGTTCTCCTAATAAAAATAAGAAGACAGAAGCTTTTGCAACTTGAAACATTTTTGTAAAATCAACCAAGTTAGCTTTTGAGTTGATTCCAACTCTCAAAAATCACATTTCATCATATCTATCCAAATATGTAATAATATTAAGGTTTATAGACAGTGACTTTGGACTAGTACCAAAATAATGCTATATAGGCATTTCTAGTCACTTTAAATCATTAAATAATAAACTTCAACCAAAGTAATAGTAATCCAACCTTTAAATTCATTCCCACAGGTTAGAATATGTGGTGAGGACATGTGTCCACATGATCCCATATTTTGGTGGTGAATACTAATTAGCCTAAGTTAAGAATTGTTTGGTGATTGTGCCCTCCCTATGTATTTCTAGACGATAGTACCGACCAAGCCTTCGAGGAGGAGGAGTTCGACCAAGAAGAAGAAGAAGAAGAAAACTTCAACCACTGCACCAACCAAGGCAAGCTATTAGTGGCAAGCTAACCCTTGCAAACATGTCTTAGTAAGCTATTGTAGCAAGCTAGAATACAACTAGATAGTTTAGTAAAGATGCCTTAAGCATACTTTGATCACAACCCCCCCCCCCCTAGGTGACACCAAGTTCTTTAATTAATTTTGAAGGTAGCATAAAGAGTATAAAACTTGACCTAATTAGAAACTCTTAGATGTCATTCTATGGCATGAGATTGATCCCACCTTTCCACCTTAGTGGACACTCTTAACCTAGTGTTTTAGAATAAATCAAACTTGATTCACTTTAGATGGGAACACTTGGTGAAAATGAGTTATGAAAACCTTGGAATGATGAGTCATTCTATTGAGATGTTTTGACATGTGTTGAGAAACACAATTGGTTTATGATGATGAAAATGATGAGGCATGAGCCTTAACCCTTTTTATAAAACTGATGGTTGGATTCGGATGCGATACCATTCCAAATTTACCGTACAACCACATTACCTGAATTGGGTAAGGCTTAGCTGGAAATTTATATGCATTAGTATTAGTTCCCTCACGGGAGAGGTTTGAGCTGAGGCTACCTCTCAATGATGACCACCTATGCAAAGGCCCAAGATGACTGATGGTCATGGTTGGGAGGCCATGCTCATAGGAGAGGTGCTTGTACTAGGGTGTGTAAAGGAAGGTTATGTTTGATTATCTGCATACCAAGTATGATGATTCAGGGTTATCCACAGCGGATGTATCGAATCTTGTGGTGAAAGTGTACCACCTCTTCAGAGTGTCAAACTATTGAATAGCCGTTCATGAGTTATGGACAGTTGGAATGGCCATACTGTTTCGTTGTCAGATGTTTTCTAAATAACTTGAAATGAATGATGAACCTTGACTTGACCACAACAGTGTTGTGTAGATGACAATAGCTTCCCAACTTAAGTGATTCTAGACTTTTATTTTATCTTTTCTTGTTTCAGAACTCAGCTTAGGTTTCAAATTTAACTTGATAGTTATTCTTTCATTTCAGTACTTTAACTTAGAATCATAACCCTTGCTAGTAGTAGTTTGCGAGTACTTAAAGAGTACTCATGGCTTTTGTCCCTGGCTATTATCATGGCCAGACTATGAAGGAGATTATCAAGATGATGGTCACAGGATGATATGATAACTAGGACTATCTTCATGCCAAGATTGCTCGTGCCCCTGAAGATGGACCCCACCGCTATGCTATCGTTTATTTCCGCTGCTTGTTGTATTAAAGACTGGATCATGAGATCCTTATTTGTGTAAAACCTTATGTATGGTTTGTAATGGATGATGTACTATGATATCCAATCCGTTATGTCTCGCAAAAATGATAATCCTGGGATTGCGAGGTATGGCATAACGGGCATCTGGGATTAAAAATCCGGGTGTTGACACCTGGGCAGGGTTATGGACGCCATTGGTTATTCTTCAGGGCTCTAGCTCCATTTGCATCTTGTTCGTACTCGGACGCTGTATCGTTTTCAAGGTGATTTGGATCTTTGTAGTGTATATCTGTATTATTGACTCGTTGAGTCGCTGTTGTATATATATCTGTTCTGTGAGTCCCATCGAGGACTGTTGTGTAATGGTATTACTTCGTTTTCCACCCGCACGAAAGTGTCTGGTGGGCGTACTTGAATCATTTCTATGCGGGTTTGGCGGAAAGGGCTAAAACTTGCATAGGGCCAATTCGAGGGTGTTACAACATGCACCATCAAAGACTTGATCAAAGTATTTGCAAAACATTCAAGGCTGGGATCATAGTACTTCAATCATAACATGAATGACAAAGTTCTAGCAATAAGCAAAGAAACTATGATGCAGCATGAAAAGGCACAAACAAAAGATTCATGAATAAGAATGCTTTGCAAGACGTTTTGTTTGTTTCACATAAAGAAAACATAGCATAAACGTATTCAGCTTGTCCCTCAATAGAGTAGCAAATATAAATGCATAGGACACCTTCAAAGTTCATAAGAGTGACTAGATACAATAGTTTCAAACAAGCAATAACAAGTTATGCATCAATCAACTAGTCTTCGGACAATGCACATAGAACTAAGAATGGCCACTATGCTCTCAAAGTAGGTGCATAAAGATAGAAGGTGGAGACTCAATATAATGGTGGAAGAAAGGCCTTTTGTAAAAGGAAGTAGGGATTCAAGTCTCATAAAGAGCTTCCAAAAATTATGGTACTTAATAGCTTTCAGCTCTCATTGCCCCTATCATAAGCATCTTGAAGTGATTAAGGTTAAAGTGAACAAACTATGGTGTACATGCTTGACGAAGTATAAGTCAGAAATCTCATGTCCCTTGTATACGAGGGCCGCTCCTCATGCTACTCAAGTTTAGTCACCGGTAAGTTCTTGTCATTATAAGTACATGTGTATCATTGAGAACCGCCAATGGGGTACCCCTTGCCCGATGGTACGGAAGAATCCCCATATCAAAATGATAAGGCAAGCAGACAACGAGCATCTCAGCATTCTTCTTATTTACCATGGGAATATGGTGCTTTTTTCTCTCTTTCCTCTTTTCATAGTATCTCTTTTTTCTTTTCTTTTCTCTTTTTTTTTCTCAATATAGGACTCTTTTTTTTATAAGAAGAATGCTTCATAGATAGCTCATTATGGTTACGCTGCAGGTTTCCACCATGTCAGCATGGATTAGACCAGCGGCCCAGACGTTTCTCTAACACATATACATAACTCCATGGACTTACAAGCTCCCCTTTCGTTTCACACTGACGACATCCATATACAAAAGAGCATGATATCAACTAGGTACAAGTACCAAGTGCAATGCTGAAAGCGTTCCCCATGAAAGCATGGTTCTGCTAATTCCCAACAAATAACTGCAAACATATACAACATAGAAGACACAATGGTTCAAGTTTATTAAAGGCAAGTAATGTAAGGTGTGCCATCAAGTTCGTGAGAGCTTTAATCACTAGTTTTCTCATAACAAGAGGAAGGTAAACAAAAGCATGAATATACTTGGAATATCATAAGCTAGTAGGTAGGTATGGTGGACTCTTTGGAATAACTTGGTTTAGGGAGTTGGATGCATGAGTGGAACTCATACTTGGTTGTGGAGGCTAGCAAAAGACTGGGAGCGACAAACTAAGAGAGCAATAATGACCATAATCATGCAGAGCGACAAAACATCATTGATCACGCATCTTGCTACTAGCCATCTAGCTACTAGCCATCTAGATCTAAACATGAAAGCACAAAGGAGGAGAAACCAGCCATCTAGCTACTACATGGATCCGTAGTCCAAGGATGAACTACTCACGCATCACACCAGAGGCTTGCATGGTGATGAAGAAGGCCTCCAGGGTGAATTCCCCTCTCCGGCAGGGTGCCGGGAAGAGCTTCAGATCCCTCCCGATCTAGGGATGGAGATGACGGCGGCTACAAACTCTTTCGTGGATTTTTGATCGGGCCCTTAGGGTTTTCGTCCCGAGGGCAACTTATAGGCGGAAGGAGAGGCCGAGGGGGTGCCAGGAGCGGCCACACCACCCCCTGGCGCGGGCCAGGCCTGGCCGCGCGGCCAGGTGGTGTGGTGGCTCTCTGGCCCTTCTCCGTCTCGTATTCTAGCACTTGATCCCTTCCGAAAAAATAGGCACTTTGGCTTTTGCCCCGTCCAATTCCGAGAATATTCATTTTCTGACTTTCCTAGAACCAAAAACAGCAGAAAACAGGCAGCTGGCACTGTGGCTCTTGTTAATAGGTTAGTCCAAGAAATCATATGAAAAGTACTCCAAAGTTGGAACAAAACACAAGAAAGTGGATAAAACCAAGCATGGAACATCAAAAGTTATAGATACATTTGCAATGTATCATGTAGAAGTTAAAATAATAAAGGGTGGATCTCAATTCTATCCGGAACATCAACAGTTATAAAAGTGTCCATGGGCGAACCCATTTTCCTTACTGCCTCAAGCTGTATTAAATGCTGAGTGTTGTTCATTGTTGTGGTCCTGCAACTTAAATTAAAATTTAGTACAACTAAAGTAAATAACTAAAAGTAAAGTGACTTATAGCGTTAAGCTCCCCGGCAACGGCGCTAGAAAATAGCTTGATGACTGCAAGTGTACAGATTGTTTGTATCTAGTTTCGAAATAAAGATATCAATCCCACAGGGAGCAGTATGCAAAAGGATAAAATGTTTTTAACTAAAACTAAACGAAGTACTTAAAGAATAATTTTGAGATGCAAGAAAAGTAGAATTATTTTTTGGTTTTTGATTGAATGAAGCAATTAAAGTAAAGTAAAACTTAATGCAGAAAGTAAGAATTGCGTGTGTAAAAGGGCTTGGAACTGCAATAGGGAAAAAGACGTTCTCAGGGAGTGGTGGATACACAGCTAGCAATTTAGACTAAGAAATCAAGATTATTATAACAAATATTCTCATGATATGTATGTATGTGTGAGGAGCTCCATATATGAACAAATAGGCATCAACCACTGCTCACATCATCCTTCATAAACACAGCTGACAGATAAACGACATCAATCGTATTATCCCGCTATTAAGGGATTTCTCCCGTGGCATGGACATGGCTTTATAAGTTCTCCATGTTTCCCCAAGTTAGTACGTAAAGAATGACAACATCTTTATAGTCATAGTAAGTGCTACCATCCCTCCATCTACCAACAGGTAATCCCCTTTATCGTGTCCCCATAAGAGGTAAATATTAAGGAGGTGCACAACTCCCAACATCAGGATGAAGATAATTAACACATACACATAATGATGCATAACATAATAATCTCTATCTTATCTCAATCATATGCTAGGGTTTCTTCATCTCCCCAAGAATAACGATCTACTCAGACATGGAGGCAATCAACATCATGGCAATGGTAATGGAAACAATTATAAATGAATAGGTCTTGTATAAATCTACAACGAGTACGGAAATTACAACAAGATCTAGATGGGGTGAAGATGGGATGGATGGAGATGATGGTGGTGCAGCGGTTGATGAAGATGAAGATCGATGCCTTGGCCTCCCAGATCCGCGTAGGGTGAAGATGGATCCTTTGGGCAAGTTACCCCTCTAGATTCCTTCCGAAGGTGAGGTTTTCAGCAATTTCTGGGTGTTCTGTATGTCGTCTCCCCCATCCAGTTGCACGGGGTGAAACTATTTAAGGAGGCGGTGGCGGTGCCAACTATAAGGCGGGAATTATACGGCCAGAAAATTAACTCCCGCCTTATAGTTGGTCATTAAACCTTCTGGATGCCTTGATCACTTCGGGTTTTCTTCTGTTGTTATTGATATTTCCCAAATAAGCGATTTGCGTTGTTTTTGACTCCTTTTCTCTCCAATACAACTGCTCTAAGAATTGTGTCCATTGTATCCATCATCTGTCCCCATCCTGGTGAAAATAGACATAAAATATGCACGCGAACGCCCAAAAATACCAAGATCCTACCACTATAATGCAAATTAATAATATAAAAGATGATGCAAATATGCACTCATCATACACCCATTCTTTTCTTCAAGCTCAGCAGAAAAGCATTAGCCTTAGAATGATGCTGCACCAAGGTATCACCATTCTCATCTTTGATAGTAGAAATTACATTGTGCCTATATCTTTCAGTAGCCTTTGAGTGAAAGAATTTATTACCCCCTAATTTTAACCATCTGATAGTACATCTGGATTTCCATTAATCAGACTGTATGAGAAGAAGATTTTTCAAGTGAACTTTAACCAGATTTCTGAAGTTGAATTTAGGAAGACTCAAGTCTCTCTCCTCTTCAAGTTGGTCTAGCAGAAGTATCACCTGATTGCATTTATCAATGATGGATTTGATATGTGAAATATTTTTCCCCACTTTTTCAACTCATGTCTCAGGTTTTTTTAATTTGGTAGTAACAATTGCAACAAAAGACTAATTAATTTGCAAAAATGATTACCTCCACGTGCTCTTTAAATCTACCTGACTACTTAGAAAGTCCTAATTTGTAAATGTTGCATGTTCACTCCTCCCTCTAAACTGGTTGCTCAATCGGCTTCCCTTGCGATACCAATTCTGTAGATATCACCAAATTAGCAAAAGGCATGCGATAAGCGTATCAGGCTAAGAAAAATATGTCGCTGAATGGAAATTGGCAAAAAACAAATTATATTTCAGAAAGTAAGAGTAAATGACTATGGTGAGAGGCGAGAGTAGATATTGTACCTTTCTAAGACGAAATGTAAAACTATCGGAGTCGATTATGTAAAGATTATAGCACAAAGAATGAACCTAACTATAGATGATATCACAAAGCATTGTATGAATTAAAATGTCTACAATGAATAAAACCATATTATAGAAGTTTCACCTTGGATATTACCCAAGCTGCAACCTGAACAAAGTGGTCATGCTCTTAACAAGACAGAGTTGCTCGACATTAGTGCCAATAGTTGGTGAACGGCTCAATACTCGCATCAACCTCGATGTAGGACGCCCTGGCAAATGGAAATATCCAAATAATGGTTAACCATTAACCATTCCTCAATCGACAATTACATAGCTGCTAGCACAACAAATACAAATTGAAATTGCATATTAAATAATTCAAATATTGCAAAAAATGCAATTACGAAAGGAGTAATGATCATATGCAAAATTATACTAAGTAAACATCATGTATATACCTAGTGTTAAATGGCATACTTCGTTTAATAATTCATACACATGACATTATTACTTCAACTTCACCGTTGGTTGGTTGCCCAACTACATTTCAATACCTGAAAGGTCACGACCCTCTACATTCTTCACTTTAAAGCAATAAGTTTGTAGTCGAACTACTACAAAACTCATGAGAATAGAATGAAATCACCAACCTAGCATGAAGATCTACGCATTGGTCATCTTCACCATCCTAGCCCAGCACCCGGACTGTAGATGTCCATAAAAAAGAGCAGCCCGCTGATTAAAATGCAACTTTAGAAAAAAACTGAGAGAAACATACCAAGGTGGCACTATGCGCCTCGTGCAAGCTCTACCACAACCACAAATCATTAGCATATCGATCATGACATTTGTGATGCCAGAAACAAGATGCTAAGTCGCTAGTAATCAATGCATCACATCATGTACCAGAATAAATATTGCCATGATACCTAGGTAAAGTTTGCTTCATGTCTTTTATGAAGAAAACTATCAAATCTTGCAAAACACATCAAAATCAACTCCTTACTGACTACTCTTAGTTCTGCACCCGAATCAACACATATTTTGTTAATGACCAGTAAATCGGAAGGACCTACCTTTAGAATCTTCATCCATGTACAGTAGCAACCAAAGCAGTAGCACAGAAAAACATAGATACTATAGTCCCTCAATCTTTGTCATGCCAACAGAAACCAAATGGACACACCAACCGCTAAACATCGATTTCCTCTCCTCTCCTAATTTTTCCATTCGCTTCCTCCCTCCTCTAACCATCTTCCCCATGGCAACCCTCCCACCTTATCCATCCTTGGCCTTCTCCTCCATAGTGTTGTGCAGCTGCCGCCTCCACCCCCCCACAAATTGCACAACTCCCTCACATGGCATGCCAAGGAACATACCATTCTGCTGATGTGCCTGTCGCTGCGCCTTCTCTCCCAAACGTAGATTGACAATGTCCTTTTCTGGATTTTGTATTATAGATGAAGTATAGAAGAACGAAAATAATGGTAGATGAATGTGTGCTTACACGTAAGAAAAAATATGTCCCTTATATCACAACTTACATTAATTATTATTGTCAACAGAAATTACAGAACACTGAAAGATGTTTTCTTCTTGATATTGCTCTTTAAGAATTAGATGGCACTGCCATGTTCGGGATAGCAAAACTATCCATGTAGATCCATATCGAAGTGTCTCCATGTCACATCCCAAGATTTTAAAAATTTGGGACTAGAAAAAAAATGCAATTGCATTGCATCATTTGCATTCATGAAAAAAATTGGGTTGCAAAACACTAGTTTACACCCTTATTTTGAATTGCTAAAATGCATCTACAAAAGGAATACACAGGGTTTTTTGAAATCCCTATTTTGAAGTAGTCAAATTATTGACAAAAATAATCCTATATTTGATCTACTGAATTTTAGAAAAATTTAGAAACAAGAATTATGTCATTTGGAGTTCGTATGCAAAAGATATAAAAAAATACCAAAATATAAAAAAATAAAAGAAAAAAAAACCCGAAATGGGCCGGTCGGTCCAAATCGAACCACCAAATAGATGGGGAGAAAGGATCGATGCGCAGGTTGCATCAAAATTCGTGCGGAATCGTTTTTCTCAAATCTATCTCTATTCAAACACCTATAACTTTTTTATCTATAATTCCGAATTGACTTCCGTTTGTTTCTACTTGTTCTCTACTTCAAGATCTATCTTCCCACCATCCTAAAAGCCTATATAATCCCCCGGATCCGCAGCTATAATACTTTTCCTTCTCGAAATCCCGAATCTACACCCTACCGAATCGTATTCCGCTTCTAAATCCAACCAAACTTTGTCGGATGTCTTCGGCTTCAACAAGAAAGTTGTAGATCTCTTCGAAATATTTCAATTCCTACAAACCTCACCTCTTTTCATCCACCACAGCCGGAGAATTTCGCAACGCAATATTTCAGATCTGATGGCGTAATTCCAAGATTTCCTCGCGCTCGTTTCTTGAAATCCAAATTCCTTTGGTGAAAAGGTAGATCTAATCATCCTCCACAACTTTCATGTTCAAAGTTTTTCAATTTGATCTACGGATTTGTCTCTCTAACACAGATCTATTTCTAATCCTTTGTGAGGCCAAATCGGGCCTAATTGGAGCCAACTTCTCTTCTAGCCACCGGACCTCATCCCGATGGTCGAGATTCAATCGTCCCGATCAGTTGCCTCGTCACCGCCACGTCATCGTCAGGTCAGCGTCTAGTCCCAGTCATACTGCACGGTCAACCTATCCAGTCAGCGAAATATTCCCAGGAATATTCTGTTCGAATTTAAAATTGCAGATTATAGATTTAACTTGTAAAATTCATAAAAAAATCATACTACCTCCAAAAATTGCAAATAATATACCGTTGGATTCACAATTTTGTGTATAATATTAATATGTAATTGTATCAGACATTTACCGTAAGTAATTGTCGTGATTATTTAAATTGCATTAATACCTTTTTGGAGCAATTAATTCACAGAAAATAAAATACAACTCAGAAAAATATAAATGATATACTCCTAGATTCACAAAACTGCATAGAACATGATTCTAGAATAAAATTACAAGTTTACAGTACAGATAATGTTTCACACATTAAAAGGTTTTTTGTAGTATTTTAATTCTACAAAATGATCTGTAAACTATTTTGACCTAAATCCTTTTGCTACTGGCTCTAAATTGAAACCTCTATCCAGGAGTATGTTTATCAAGAATTTACCACACTGTTTACAACAGAGGTTGAATTAAATTGCATAAAGCCTATTAAATGGGTCTAATTAATGCAATAAATTGTTTTAATGCATTAAAAATCATTCCTTGCATGTCATCTGTAGTATAATGATCAGAGAACCTAAATACACTACTGAAACTTTTATTAAATTGTCATGCACGCATTTGTTGTACTGGTTTGATCTCTATGTGTTGCTGTTTATTTGTTGCATTGCTTTCGTGTAGATTGTGAGGATTGTGACCCTTGTGATTGCCCGGATTGTGTGTTTGACTCCGAAAACTACTAAGGCAAGTGGAGCTTGATAAATGTCCTAATTACTTTCTAAATGCACTGTAGCTTGTTTTGTTTTACAAGTTTTATCTATTGCTATGCTATATCCTACTATGTCGTAGTTTTTGTCATTAGGTGAGCCGCCATAAGTAGTGTGCTTAATTGTGCTTATGTAGACGAGGGTGGGATACACCGTGATAAAGTTGTTTTGAAAGAACGTGTTTGGAAAGTTTGAAAACAACTTAATTAATAAACTCTCTGGGTGGATTGGTAATTGCTTGGTTCATGAATGCCGGGCCCATGTCTATGGTTTACCCGAGTAGCTCACTTGTGGATGGCCACCTAGGTTTTTGAGAAATGATTAGTGTCTTGATTTGGTAGCTTCCGTGTGCAACCATATGCCAGTGAGTTATGGGTGGCTGGATGGACTTAGTAGGTCGCTGTGACCCGAGCTCTTCGTATCCAGAGATGTAGTGATTGTGTTAGGTTGGAACGGTGCGTGGATGGGCTTGGGGAGCTACTTCCCGAATTGTCTCTTCTTGGGCTTCTCCCTATCATGACTCAATATGCGTGTCGTAGTACGAGCGGGTCGACCAAGTCATATGGGTAAAGTGTACAACCCCTGCAGGGTGTAAAACTAAGTACTTAGTCGTGTCCCCGGTAATGGACAATTGAGTTGCTGAATTATGGGTGCTATGACATGTTCTCATTCATTCTAACTTGTAATTGCTAAAACTTGTGGTTGAAACATAATTAGGTTATGTGATGAAGATCAAATGCTTTACAAATGATTTACAAAAGATAGGATAAAGTATTTTGCTGCTACAACTAAGCCTGTACCCCACAAGCTAGATATGCATATAGATATTAGTCTTGCTGCTTCTCTTATAGTTTCACTTGCCAGTATATTCCAAGTATTGACCCTTCGGGGCTGCTACGTTTTATGTTGCAGGTTACTCTTCTGATTACTCTGAGTAGTTGTGTTGGTTGCGATATTCCACTCAACAGTTGTTCGCCTGTGGCACAATTGAAGATGGAGCCTACTATTTGTTTATGCTTCCGTATGCTACTTTGTTATTTGAGCTAGCCTTTGATCTAAGCACTATGTAATAATTACAAATTCTAGATTATTCGATGTAATAATGATGCACTGTTATGTTCTTTGGTATTCATCTGTACTGTGTGTGCCAGTGAACCGATCCAGGGATTTGCACTATACACAGGAACTCAGCCTTATCAGGCGAGGGTGTTACAGGATGGTATCAGAGCAGTGTGTTGACTGTAGGATCGTGACCTAGGATTGAAATAGGAAAGCCATATAAAGTATAAAGACTATTTCATTCTATCTATTCTCTTCTTACACTTCTTTCTAGTATCTTCTTACTACTTCAATTCTCATACTTCTCTCTTTTAAATATAGAAGGAAGACTCTACTATGGAGGAACTTATAATTTTGTACTTATTAGAATTCTTGTAATCCTTTATTCTTCTTTTCTAATCCCATCTTGTTCAAAACTTATAGATGAGCACTCGTGCGAAGAAGTGCGAGATCCAAGAATAGTTAGATGATGACCACCATATAGTTTTGATATGATTTCGTTTAGATCTAGCTATCGATCATTGCAAGAACTTGTGTGTTAGCTGGTTTATTATGTCTAGGTTGTACTATTTGATACCCTAATGTTTCAGAATATTTTTGATAGTTTTTATAATGAATTAATGAAGGTTTTGATTAAAAATTCGTGGTATTACTGCTGCAGTTTTCTGCCTAACCAGTTGTACCGCGCGATTTTTAATTCCATACTGGTAACTCGGATTGCGCTCATATTTTAGGATCTGGAGCGTAATTACCTGTAGCACCTGAAAAAAAATTGGCTAAAATTCCTGATGAGTTTAAGGTGCCCAGAAAAATTCGTGAACACTGATGTAGGTTCTGGACAGATTCTGTCCATTGCTTTTAAGATTGTAGGTTCACCCCAAACGAATTTTAATCAAAGGAGAACTATTTTGTGGATGGTATGCCACTAAAATAAAACTTCCGGAACATAAACAAAACTATTTTGGCTGGAGTGTTGTATGTTATGATTGTTTGCTTGTGTGCCAATTGGTTGCTTCATATAGTTATGGGTAGTAATACTTCTCTAGTCTTTCTATCTATAACTTGTCTATGCTATCCCAACAGATGCCTCCCCGTCGCCAGCCCGATGAGATTGTGCAGCTTATTGCAGCACAGGCACAATTGACTCAGGTGATGACTCAGTTTATGGCAAGTCAGAACAATAACAACAACAACAACAACAATGGGAACAACCAGCCCCAGGGAGATGCTCTCACCAGGTTCCTGAGGCTGAGGCTAGCTAAGTTCTCCTCTGCACCTGAGCCCATGGTTGCTCTCGACTGGCTCTGTTCTGTGAACAAGGACTTGGTGACCATTGGTTGCACTGATGCTGAAAAGGTGAGGTTTGCTACTCACTTGCTGGAAGGATCAGCTGCTTCTTGGTGGGATGCTTTCCAGATCACCCACCCACTGGACACAGTTACTTGGGCTATGTTTGAGGAAGGATTCAGGACCAACCACGTCTCTGTTGGGACCATGAGCCTGAAGAGGAAGGAATTCTGCAACCTGCGCCAAACTAACCGCACTGTGGCGGACTACATAGAGGAATTCAACAACTTGTCCCGCTATGCACCTGAGGATGTGGACACTGACGCTAAGAGAAGAGAGAGGTTCCTGGATGGTCTCAGTGATGAGCTTTCACTTCAGCTGTCTGTGGTCTATTGCCCTACTTTCCAAGAGCTGATGGACAAAGCTAGAATTCTGGAAGGGAAACAACAGCAGGTGGAAAACCGCAAGCGGAAGCAGAACATTCACCACTCTGGCTCGCACCATCGTGCTCGCACTTCTTATGATGGAGACTCTGGACACCACAAGAATGGAGGCAATGGACACAACCACAATGGAGGAAGAAATGGCCATAATTGTGGAGGCAACAATGGTCATAACCACAACTATCAGAAGAAGGATATCAGCTAAGTTACGTGTTTCAAGTGCAACCAGAAGGGACACTATGCTGATAACTATCCGGAGAAGAGGATTGAAGCTGGAGATAAGCCAGATTCAACCCCAAAGGCAATTATCAATCATGTCCATGCCAAGAAAGCAACCAACAAGCCAAACTTCGTGACTAGTAAGTTCCTGGTTAATACATGCATCACACTCATAATTTTTCAATACTGATGCACCATGTTCATTCATACTGAAGCATTCATGGATAAGAATAGTTACTTCTGGAGTTACTTGAAGGATCTGTTAGAGTGAATTCATTGGATAAGAATTGCTAGCTAGTACAAGATGCCACAATTAAATCCTGGATATTGGTAGCATACACATTCCCCTCTGACTTAATTATATTGGAATTCACATGGTTTAGATGCAACTCTAGCATGGATTGGATGGTTAAGAATAAAGGTCTGATAGATGGACATTAAACCTATACCTAGAAGGAAGAATAATCAGGTATAGCTCAATGGTTCCACAGAGATACCAAGTTTAATTCTCTTAAGGGGGTTAGCCTCTCGAGAACACCACCCAAACCTTGCTAGCCATTTCGAATCTCGGGACGAGATTCATCTTAAGGGGGTTAGTCTGTCACATCCCAAGATTTTAGAAATTTGAGACTAGAAAAAAAATGCAATTGCATTGCATCATTTGCATTCATGAAAAAACTTGGTTTGCAAAACACTAGTTTAAACCCTTATTTTGAATTGCTAAAGTGCATCTACAAAAGGAATACACAGGGTTTTATGAAATCACTATTTTGAAGTAGTCAAATTATTGACAAAAATAATCCTACATTTGATCTACTCAATTTTAGAAAAATTTAAAAACAAGAATCATGTCATTTGGAGTTCGTATGCAAAAGTTATAAAAAAATACCAAAATATAAAAAAATAAAAAAATAAAAGAAAAAAACCCGAAATGGGCCGGCCCAGTCAGCCGACCGAACCACCAGCGCATGGGGAGAAAGGATCAATGCGCAGGTTGCATCAAAATTCGTGCGGAATCGTTTTTCTCAAATCTATCTCTATTCAAACACCTATAAATTTTTATCTATAATTCCGAATTGATTTCCGTTTGTTTCTACTTGTTCTCTACTTCAAGATCTATCTTCCCACCATCCTAAAAGCCTATATAATCCCCCGGAGCCACAGCTATAACACTTTTCCTTCTCGAAATCCCGAATCTACACCCTACCGAATCGTATTTCGCTTCTAAACCCAACTAAACTTCGTCGGATGTCTTCGGCTTCAACACAAAAGTTGTAGATCTCGTCGAAATATTTTGATTTCGACAAACCTCACCTCTTTTCATCCACCACAGCCGGAGAATTTTGCAACGCAATATTTCAGATCTGATGGCGTAGTTCCAAAATTTTCTCGCGCTCGTTTCTTGAAATCCAAATTTCTTTGGTGAAAAGGTAGATCTAATCATCCTCCACAACTTTCATGTTCAAAGTTTTTCGATTTGATCTATGGATTTGTCTCTCTAACACAGATCTATTTCTAATCCTTTGTGAGGCAAAATCGGGCCTATTTGGAGCCAACTTCTCTTCTAGCCACCGGATCTCATCCCGACGGTCGAGATTCAATCGTCCCGATCAGTTGCCTCGTCACTGCCACGTCATCATCAGGTCAGCGTCTAGTCCCAGTCATACTGCACGGTCAACCTGTCCAGTCAGCGGAATATTCCTAGGAATATTCCGTTCGAATTTAAAATTGCAGATTATAGATTTAACTTGTAAAATCCATAAAAAAAATCATACTACGTCCAAAAATTACAAATAATATACCGTTGGATTCACAGTTTTGTGTAGAATATTAATATGTAATTATATCAGACATTTACCGTAAGTAATTGTCGTGATTATTTAAATTGCATTAATACCTTTTTGGAGCAATTAATTCACAGAAAATAAAATACAACTCAGAAAAATATAAATGATATACTCCTGGATTCATAAAAGTGCATAGAAGATGATTCTGGAATAAAATTAAAAGTTTACAGTACAGATAATGTTTCACACATTAAAAGGCTTTTTGTAGTATTTTAATTCTACAAAATGATCTGTAAACTATTTTGACCTGAATCCTTTTGCTACTGGCTCTAAATTGAAACCTCTATCCAGGAGCATGATTATCAAGAATTTACCACACTGTTTACAATAGAGGTTGAATTAAATTGCATAAAGCCTATTAAATGGGTCTAATTAATGCAATAAATTGTTTTAATGCATTAAAAATCATTCCTTGCATGTCATATGTAGTATAATGATCAGAGAACCTAAATACACTACTGAAACTTTTGTTAAATTGTCATGCATGCATTTGTTGCACTGGTTTGATCTCTATGTGTTATTGTTTATTTGTTGCATTGCTTTCGTGTAGATTGTGAGGATTGTGACCCTTGTGATTGTCCGGATTGTGTGTTTGACTCCGACAACTAATAAGGCAAGTGGAGCTTCATAAATGTCCTAATTACTTTCTATATGCATTGTAGCTTGTTTTGTTTTACAAGTTTTATCTATTGCTATGCTATATCCTACTATGTCATAGTTTTTGTCGTTAGGTGAGCTGCCGTAAGTAGTGTGCTTAGTTGTGCTTATGTAGACGAGGATGGGATACACCGTGATAAAGTTGTTTTGAAAGAACGTGTTTGGAAAGTTTGAAAACAACTTAATTAATGAACTCTCTGGGTGGATTGGTAATTGCTTGGTTCATGAATGTCGGGCCCATGTCTATGGTTTACCCGAGTAGCTCAGTTGTGGATGGCCACCCAGGTTTTTGAGAAATGATTAGTGTCTTGATTTGGTAGCTTCCGTGTCTTGATTTTGAGAAATGCCAGTGAGTTATGGGTGGCTGGATGGACTTAGTAGGTCACGGCGACCCGAGCTCTTCGTATCCAGAGATGTAGTGATTGTGTTAGGTTGGAACGATGTGTGGATGGGCTTGGGAAGCTACTTCCCGAATTGTCTCTTATTGGGCTTCTCCCTATCATGACTCAATATGCGTGTCGTCGTACGAGCGGGTCGACCAAGTCATATGGGTAAAGTGTACAACCCCTGCAGGGTGTAAAACTAAGTACTTAGCCGTGTCCCCGGTAATGGACAATTGAGTTGCTGAATTATGGGTGCTATGACATGTTGTCATTCATTCTAACTTGTAATTGCTAAAACTTGTGGTTGAAACATAATTGGGTTGTGTGATGAAGATCAAATGCTTTACAAATGATTTACAAAAGATAGGATAAAGTATTTTGCTGCTACAACTAAGCCTGAACCCCACAAGCCAGATATGCATGTAGATATTAGTCCTGCTGCTACAACTAATAATGATGCACTGTTATGTTCTTTGGTATTCATCTGTAATGTGTGTGCTAGTGAACCGATCCAGGGATTGGCTATACACAGGAACTCAGCCTTATCAGGCGAGGGTGTTACACTCCACAAGATATGATCATAGGTAGTCCTCTTAGAACTAACTCATTGAATGTTTTAGCAAAGCATCTAAAAGTTAGGAGAATGAACTACGGAAGAACATGAACATGTAAACATCTACTAGTTCACACTCTCGGTTGGCCACCTCTTAGTAATTAACCCGTCACATACAACAACAACGATAACTAACTGTATCATGACATCATGTGTACAACTACACATACATTCAGGACATGGGCATTTAAAACAGAGAGATGAGATCTGAAATACAAGGGAACTCACCTGGTCGTCATCCATCAGGAATTGTCCATTCAAGAATTCTAGAAACCAACATATCACACAAGACTCCGAGATTTGCTAGAAATTGTTTAACTTGAATCAGAGTAAGTACTAAATTACTACTTTCAAAATGAAGATGTGAAAGCATAATCCATCACAGTCCAAGGAGGAGAGGCAGTGCGACAAAGCTACGGTCGAACGACCGGTTTCAGAAACCTATAATTTCAAAGTATTCATATTGTGAATAAGAGATTTCTAGAACCGTAACATGGTGTAATTTTCGTGGTTCGACATGGGGCTCCATTAACATAGAAAACTATTCAAAATGCTAAAACATCCAAATACGCAATTAGGACTTATCTTGGTGAAGAATTTTGACAAAGAATAGTAAGTGTTTAAATTCATACACTCTGAGAATGAAGGATATATATAAATGAAAGATTTTTCTTTTTTTTATATGGTTTAATCATTTTACCAAGCATGAAAAGAGCAATAACCTGAAGTAGCATTGCATCCTAATCACCAATTGATATCAAAACAATCTCCAATAAATGGATGAGTCAGCCGGTAGAACAATTTCAAAAGAAAGAGAAGAAAATTAGCACCAAGTCATGTGTATAATCATATGAAAGATATAGTTCATGACCTCTTCTCCTACTATCTTGCTAAGTAAAATTCCTAATCATGCAAATAATACTAATCCATGCTTAGATTTTTTTGCTTCATCTTCATACATGGTGTATATGGTAGAACCTCAAATAAAAGTATGCAAAAATTATTTACACATGATAAAGTAAAACATTAAATGCAGCAGTGATTTCTCTTTTCATCATATGGGAATGCAATCATTAGGTCGTGTGCATGCATACCAAGAAGTAGGAAAAGGAATCATATGCCAATCTTTACTATTAAATGGGAGAAGTTTATCACAATGAGAGTCTTTTCTGAAACTCGGACAGGGTCAAATTCTTATACCAGGATTTTACTTGCACAATATCTTTTCACAAAGCATTAGTATTTTAACTGCAATATTGGAGTGCCCTCTGGGATTGCAATATATTTTTTCTTAGGATTCTCCTCGCGCAAGTCTAGAGTACTCGATATGGACAACTTCACAAGAATATGCACTATCTTGTAGCAAAATGAAGCTTCAAGTTTGTGCCAAAGGGGTGTTAACACCCTGATTTTTAATCCCAGATGCCCGTTATGCCATACCTCGCAATCCCAGGATTACCATTTTTGCGAGACATAACGGATTGGATATCATAGTACATCATCCATTACAAACCATACATAAGGTTTTACACAAATAAGGATCTCATGATCCAGTCTTTAATACAGCAAGCAGCGGAAATAAACGATAGCGTAGCGGTGGGGTCCATCTTTAGGGGCACAGGCAATGCTGACGAAGGCAGATAGTCCTAGTTATCATAGCCGTCCTGCTGACCATCATCTTGATAATCTCCTTCATAGTCTGTCCATGATAATAGCCAGGGATAAAAGCCATGAGTACTCTTTAAGTACTCGCAAACTACTACTAGCAAGGGTTATGATTCTAAGTTAAAGTACTGAATTGAAAGAATAACTATCAAGTTAAGTTTGAAACCTAAGCTGAGTTCTGAAACAAGAAAAGATAAAATAAAAGTCTAGAATCACTTAAGTTGGGAAGCTATTTTCATCTACACAACCCTGTTGTGGTCAAGTCAAGGTTCATCATTCATTTCAAGTTATTTAGAAAACATCTGACAACGAAACAGTATGGCCATTCCAACTGTCCATTCAAGTTATTTAGAAAACATCTGACAACGAAACAGTATGTCCATTCCAACTGTCCATAACCGCGGACGCAGCTATTTGAATAGTTTGACACTCTGCAGAGGTGGTACACTTTCACCACAAGATTCGATACATCTATCAGGGATAACCCTGAATCATCATACCTGGTATGCAGATAATCAAACATAACCTTCCCTTTACACACCCTAGTATAAGCACCTCTCCTATGAGCATGGCCTCCCAACCATGACCATCAGTCATCTTGGGCACTGCATAGGTGGACAACATTGAGAGGTAGCCTCAGCTCAAACCTCTCCCGTGAGGGAACTAATACTAATGCATATAAATTTCTAGCTAAGCCTTACCCAATTCAGGTAATGTGGTTTATGCAGTAAATTTGGAATGGTATCGCATCCGAATCCAACCATCAGTTTTATAAAAAGGGTTAAGGCTCATGCCTCATCATTTTCATCATCATAAACCAATTGTGTTTCTCAGCACATGTCAAAACATCTCAATAGAATGACTCATCATTCCAAGGTTTTCATAACTCATTTTCACCAAGTGTTCCCATCTAAAATGACTCAAGTTTGATCTATTCTAAAACACTAGGTTAAGAGTGTTCACTAAGGTGGAAAGGTGGGATCAATCTCATGCCATAGAATGACATCTAAGGGTTTCTAATTAGGTCAAGTTTTATACTCTTTATGCTACCTTCAAAATTAATTAAAGAACTTTGTGTAAACTAAGGGGGTGTGCTCAAAGTATGCTTAAGGCATCTTTACTAAACTATCTAGTTTTATTCTAGATTGCTACAATAGCTTACTAAAGCATGTTTGCAAGGGTTAGCTTGCCACTAATAGCTTGCCTTGGTTGGTGCAGTGGTTGAAGTTTTCTTCTTCTTCTTGGTAGAACTCCTCCTCCTCGAAGGCTTGGTCGGTACTAGCGTCTAGAAATACATAGGGAGTGCACAATCACCAAACAATACTTAACTTAGGGTAAGTAGTATTCTAAACCACACAATTGATGATCTATTATCATCACAAGCATCACAAGTTTTAATTCAATAATTTCAACCTTTTTATTTTGGAAAAGTAATTTCTACTCATTGAAATAATAACTAAGATTTAATATTCACCACCAAAATATGGGATCATGTGGACACATGTCCTCACCATATATTCTAACATGTGGGAATGAGATTTAAAGGTTGGATCAATATTACTTTGGTTTAAGTTTATTATTTAATGATTTAAAGTGACTAGAAATGCCTATATAGCATTATTTTGGTACTAGTCCAAAGTCACTGCCTGTAAACCTTAATATTATTACATATTTAGATATATATGATGAAATGTGATTTTTGAGAGTTGGAATCAACTCAAAAGCTAACTTGGTTGATTTTACAAAAATGTTTCAAGTTGCAAAAGCTTCTGTCTTCTTATTTTTATTAGGAGAAATCTATAACTCTAAATGAATTAAATCCAACGGGCTTGGATAGAGATTTTCAATACCTTTCAGACAAAATTAGTTTCATGCAATTTGGATTTGTCAAACTCACAGAATTGAATTTTGAAACACTGGACAGAAACTATATTCTAACTAAAAAAGAAAAACCTAGATTTGAATCTACGGGCTTTGCTGAAAGAAATGGGCGGCCCGGTGGCGCTCTTGGCATGGGGCTCAGCTGACAGGGGGGTCCCACTGGTCAGCGGCACTTAAAACGCAATGCAGCGCGTTAATGGGCGTGCGATTAGAGGCTAGATCTACGGTGAGGGTCGAAATCGACTACTGGACGGAGTGGCCGCTTTCGAACCCTAAGCGGCTCGGTGGGGTCTCTTGGGCGTACCAGGGCTCCAGTGGGGTCGGCGATGTGGGCGAACGAAGTGGAAGGCAGCAGCGAGGCGTGGTCGCGGCGGAGCTTGGGGTGGCCGGAATCAACGGCACCCTTCTTCTCCAGAGGCGGCGGCTCCGGCTCCAATTCCGGCGAGCTGCTGCTCCACTTGCTCCGGTGAGGGGCGGTTGAGGTTCAGAGAGGTGAGGGGAGTGGAATGGTGTGAGTCTTTGGTGCTGGGGAGGGCTCCTTTTATAGGCTCGACGGTGAGACCGAGCGGGATGGGCGGTCGACGGTGGCGACATGGCTACAGCGAGTTAGCTGCATGGCTGGGGATGGCGATCGATGGGCGGTCCCCTAGAGGTGCTCTAGCGCTTCAATGCGGCCGTAGGGGCGGTGGCATGCGGTCGGGGTGAGGTGGCGTTCTGCGCGGCCGAAGCGGCTGTGTCCACGGCGAGCGGTGGATGTGGGGCTTTGGGCGGCGAACGGGGGTGTCTGGGGTGTTCTCTAGGTCGAGGCGGAGCAGTGGGTGCGGGCTGGTGTCAAGCAGCGGCTTGTGCACACGGGGACAGGGCGCGTTCTGCGGGCGGCGTCGGCATGGTCGACAGGCTCGGGGCGCGGCGGTTCCTGGTCGTTCGGGTCGCTGTCCTTGGGCTGGGACTGGTTGGGCGGTGGAGGTGGACCACTGGCTATCTCCAGGACACGGTGGATGGCGCTGGCGGCGGCTGGGGCTTGGTGTCGCCGGTGGGGTGCCCAAGTGGGGGTTCGGCCTTAATGGCCATGACCCTAAATAGTAGTTCGATATATATAATTATAGGGAAACTCACAGGTTATCTATGAAGTTCATTGCGGGTGTATGTAGTTGATGAGGAGGCGATTGACTTTGTAGGAGCCCAGGTCTAGGGCACGACAATAGCGGAGCAAAAGGCTGTAAACGTTAAATGTGGAAGCCGAAGGCTGCACTCGCAGCAGCCACCCACTGCAGGATTGAGGACGACCTAGTGTTCCGCTTGGCTCCGCACCATCGGCAACTCTGCTCTCTCCATGGGCATCCACTGCAGGATCGAGGCCGACTCGGTGTTCTGCTCGCGCTGCCTACGTCGGCAACTATGCGCTCGCTGTGACCGTCAACTGCAGGATGGAGGCTGGCCTAGTGATGGCTCAAAATATATTCGAGCTCGTTGGGGAACCCCAAGAGGAAGGTATGATGAGCACAGCAGCAAGTTTTCCCTCAGTTATGAAACCAAGGTTATCAAACCAGTAGGAGCAAGGAAACACCTCCAAGGTGTTGTTTCCAACTTGGAATCCTACACAACACAACCATAGAACTTTGCCCCCAACTTACAGTGAGGTTGTCAATCTCACCGGTTTTGCTGTAAACAAAGGATTAAACGTATTGTGTGGAAGATAGTAATTGCTTGCAGAAAGTAAACAAAAAATAGTAAATAGATTGTAGATTGATGGTAAAAGAATGGACCGGGGTCCATAGTTCACTAGAGGTGATTCTCCTTAAGATAGAAGACATGTTGGGTGAACAAATTACAGCGGGGCAATTGACAGACACCGAGAAAGCATACATGCATATACTAATCATCTTGACTCCTTGATGACCCACAAGTATAGGGGGTGTATCACAGTATTTTCGAGGTAAGTGAAACCCAATTTATTGATTCGACACAAGGGGAGCCAAAGAATACTTATCAGTCTTAACAACTGAGTTGTCAATTCAGCTGCACCTGGAAACAATCTTGCTCACAGCAGTTTATCAGTAGCAACAGTTTTGTAGTAGGAATAGTAAAGTAACAGCAGTAGCAAACCAAAGACAGTAGTAACAAAAGCAATAAACAGTGGGATTCGAGTGTGATAGGCATAGGGATGGATGGACGGGCGTTGCATGGATAAGACAATTCACATAGCAATTAGAACATAGGGCAATTGCAGATAAATAAGATAAAGCATCCAAGTACTAGACAATCCTAGGCATGTGTTCCATATATAGTCATATGTGCTCGCAATGAGAACTTGCACAACATCTTTTGTCCTGCCAGCCTGTTTGCAGCGGGGCCTCTAGGGAACTATTGGCATTAACACTCCATGAACACACGTGATCCTCACATCAAAGCCTTTCCCTTCCGGCTACCCCGATTTCTGTCACTTCGGGACCATAGGTTCCGGACAACGACGTGTGTAAACAACTTGTAGATAAGACCCAAAACAATACTATCATGATGAATCAATAATAAGTTCAGATCTGAAATCATGGCACTCGGGCCCTAGTGACAAGCATTAAGCACAACAAGGTTGCAACAAAGTCATAAAGCACTAATAGAGATACTAGGCACTATGCCCTAACAATCTGATGCCAATACATGAACGATCTCATCCAATCCCTACCATCCCCATAGCCTACAGCGGGGGATTACTCACTCATAGATGGGGGAAACATGGATGGTCGATGGAGAAGCAATGGTGATGACGATGGCGATGATCTCCTCTAATTCCCGTCCTGAGGTGCGAACGGAGTTTCGTGTCTTCGTGGAATCTGGTGGTGGCGGTGGAGCGGAACTCCTTCTGGAAAAACGTCGAACCCCTCGAAGTTTTTAGGTCAGAAGGCTTCTTATAGGCGAAGAGGGAGACCTAGGGGGTGCCTGGGGTCACCACACCAGGCCCTGGCACGGCCAGGCCTAGCCCGCGCCTGGGGGGGGTGGCCAGCCCTTGGCTCTCCTCCGTCTCGTATTCTGGCTCCTGGAGTCTTCTGGAAAAATAGGCACTTTGGCTTTTGTCCCGTCCAATTCCTAGAATATTCATTTTCTGACTTTCCTGGAACCAAAAACAGCAGAAAAGCAGGCACTGTGGCTCTTGTTAATAGGTTAGTCCAAGAAATCATATGAAAAGTACTCCAAAGTGTGGACAAAACACAAGAAAGTAGATAAAACCAAGCATGGAGCATCAAAAATTATAGATACATTTGCAATGTATCAACATCCCCAAGCTTAACTCCTGCTCGTCCTCGAGTAGGTAAGTGATAAGAAGAAAATAATTTTTGAGGTGACATGCACCATCAAAGACTTGATCAAAGTATTTGCAAACATTAAAAGCCGGGATCATAGTACTTCAATCATAACATGAGAGACAAAGTTCTAGCAATAAGCAAAGAAACTATGATGCAACATGAAAAGGCACAAACAAAATATTCATGAATAACAATGGTTTGCAAGACGTTTGTTTGTTTCACATAAAGAAAACATATCATAATAGTATTCAGCTTGTCCCTTAATAGAGTAGCAAATATAAATGCATAGGACACCTTCAAAGTTCATAAGAGTGACTAGATACAATAGTTTAAAACAAGCAATAACAAGTTATGCATCAATCAACTAGTCTTGGGACAATGCACATAGAACTAAGAATGGCCACTATGCTCTCAAAGTAGTGCATAAAGATAGAAGGTGGAGACTCAATATAATGGTGGAAGAAAGGCCTTTTGTAAAAGGAAGTAGGGATTCAAGTCTCATAAAGAGCTTCCAAAAATTATGGTACTTTTAGCTTTCAGCTCTCATTGCCCCTATCATAAGCATCTTTAAGGTGATTAAGGTTAAAGTGACACAACTAAGAGGATATGCTTGACAAGTTATAAACCAAAATCTCATGCCCCTTACTTACGAAGACCGATCCTCATGCTACTCAACTTTAGTCACGAGTAAGCTCTTGTCATTGTAAGTTTATGTGTATCATTAAGAACCGCCAACAGGGTACCCCTTGCACATGATAAGGGATCTTTCCCATAATCAAAATGACAAGGCAAGCAGACAATGAGCATCTCAGCGATCTTTTTATTTGCTATTTGCATAGGTTTTTATTGAGGATGCTTCATAGAGTGCTCATTATGGTGATGCTACAAGTTTCCACCATGATTAGGCATGGCTTAGGCTAGCGGCCCAGGCATTTCTCTAACACACATACAAATTCCATGATCTTACAAGTTCCACTTTTATTTCACACCGCCGGGATCCATAAGCAAAAGAACATAATATCAACGGGGCACAAAGTACAAGTGCAATGTTGAAAGCGTTCCCCATGAAACATGGTTCTGCTATTTTCAACTTATAAAGCGCAAGCATATACGCAACAAAGAAGGACCCAATGGTTCAAGTTTATTAGAGGCAAAAATTAAAGTGTGCCATCAAGTTCGTGAGAGCTTTAATCAATAGTTTTCTCATAACAAGTAGAAGGTAAACAAAAGCATGAATATACTTGGAATAGCATAAGCTAGTAGGTAGGTATGGTGGACTCTTTGGAATAACTTGGTTTAGGGAGTTGGATGCATGAGTGGAACTCATACTTTGTTGTGGAGGCTAGCAAAAGACTAGGAGCGACAAACTAAGAGAGCAATAGTGTCCATAATCATGCAGAGCGACAAAACATCATTGATCAAAGCATAAAGTGATACTACAAGTTGAAAACTAAAGGATCATAAAGGCTATGGTGACTTGAGATAGTCATAACATGGTGTAAGCATGTGCCAAGTCAACCCAAATAAAGCATCAAAGGAGAATACGACTATACTATGCTTTAATATGCTAAAACAACGCATGATTCATCCAAGCCACATTAAGCAATCTCAATTGTTTATAACAAGTCATGCTACAGCAAAGAATACTAAGCATAAAGCCAAAACAATATCAAGCATGGCATGACGAAGCATAGCCACAGTCAAAAACGAGCTCTTTTTACCACATAAGCATGAACTTTCCTACTCTTTTCCAAACCAAACCAAACTATTTGCATTCCAAAGTGTAAGAAAGAGGGGGTCCAACCAATTTATTCAGAAAACTAAGCAAACCAAGCAAACTAAAACCAAAATGAAAACGAAAAAGGAGACACTCCAAGAACAACACAACTGTGCATGAAACAATAAAAATGACGTGTTTGGAAGAAACCTGGGATTTTTATTGATGAAGAAGGGAATGCCTTGGGCATCCCCAAGCTTTGAAGCTTGTACTTCTTAGATATTTCTTGGAGTGACACGCGTGGCATCCCCGAGCTTGAGCTTTAGTCTATCCTTCATCTCATTACTCATTCCTTCCATACACCTAAATTTTTTCCTTCATACAAAACTTCACACAATCTTTATTAGCAACATTAGTGCACTTAAGATAAATAAGTCTTAAGGTTCAGTTATAGCACCAAATAAACTTTCATTATAACACTAGCTACTGTAGCACTTCCCTCAAAAATCTCAATTCCCCAAAATAACTCAAAAAGGAACCAACAAGAAGCAAATGCAGAAAATGGCAGAAATCTGTCAAGACAGACCAGCAGGTAAAGACGAATTTTTTAGAAGACCTTATGTTGCTCAAATAAAAAAGTGTTGAACTAACGAAAGTTAGATAACAACCTCGGGCAGAAGCACAAAAAATTACAGCTCAATCCGACATACAGAGATCTCTCAGGAAGTTTTACGGTGAAGCACAGAAATCTGTTTCGGGACAGCAACTTTCCCAATCATTACTTCACTCTCATTAGAGGTTACTCTTGGCACAAAAAGCAAATAAAAAGGATAAGGAGAGGTTATTACAGAGGTAATAACTTCCAAGACTCATCTAATACTCTTGGGTTATCTCCCAACAAGTACTTTTCTTTAACGCCTTTAAGTTAGGCATAAGCAAAAACCGAAATAGATAGAATAGAAGTAAACAGAGATAATCATAGTGAAAACATTGTTTTGTTCAATGAAATCCTTTTGTTAACAAGGTTGATCAGGTCTTGTTACCAAAACAATTCCATATGAGACCAAACTTTGTATCCCACTAATGATTATGTTACCTCAACCTTGATAGCAATGGTCCCAATCATAATAGTTTCAAATTTTTCTCTTCGTATGGGACAATATATTTCTCCAACTTGAATGCCCTCAACATGTTCAATTGAATTCAACTTTCAAACTTCTTGAGGAAATAGACAATGTGTTCATTGAAGGTCACCTTCCCTTGATTACAATTAATAACAGCTCCTGCAGTATTTAAGAAAAGGTCTCCCAAGAATAATAGACATAATATCATCTTTAGGCATAAAAGTTTGAGAGGATGCTCTCATAAGAAATAAGAGTTAAAGTAAAAGAGAGCATCAAGAAGCAAATTCAAAACACATTTAAGTCTAACCCACTTCCTATGCATAGGAATCATGTAAGCAAATAAATTTGCAAAGAACAAAGTGACAGGCATAGGAAGATAAAACAAGAGTAACTTCAAAACTTTCAGCACATAGAGAGGTGTTTCAATACCATGAAAACTCCTACCACCATATTTTCCTCTCTCAAAATAATTTTCAGTAGCCTCATGAATAAACTCAACAATATAACTATCACATAAATCATGCTTTTCATGATCTACAAGCACTAGAGCCTTATCATAAACATTTTCAAAGGAAACCTCGGGAACATAACATCCATCCTCCTTTAGTAAGCATGGAGGACAATCAAATAATGTAAGGGATACAGAGTTACTCTCATTAGAAGGTAGGCATGGGTAGCTAATCCATTCTTCCTCCTTTTGTTCATCACTCTCCTCCTCTTTTTCATCTAATGAGATTTCAGGTTCATCAATTTCTTCTTCCATAGGATCCTGCAAAGCATTAGTCTCTTCCATAGGGTCCTGCAAGGCATTAGTCTCTTCCATTTGTGGAAAGGATTTATTAAAATACTCAAGAATATAGCCATTTTCATCCTTATAATTATAAAAGTAGAATTTAAGCATACCATACACCTCTTATTTGTAAGGTGAATCATCAATATTTTCAAGCAAACTAGCAAGTTCAAAAGCACCCTTCCAAGCAATAAATTCTTCAATTTGTTCCGCATCATAAAAGTCATAAATTCCTTTAGCATAGGAAGATATGGTATCATTATCACTATACTCACATTGAAAAGGGAGGTGTTTATACCTCTTTCTGCAACAAGACTCATCACAGCAATAAGTAACATTATAAGTAGAGCACACGTTTCTAGCAATGGTATACAATTTATCAATTTGTTCCCATAAGTGTTTCCCTTTTTGTAACAAGCGGTGTTCCTTATAATAATATTTTTGATCTTCTGTGAACCCACCTTGCCAATAAGCTTCAGTTTCAAAGAAACCAACCATTGACAACAAGCATGACAAAGCAAGACGATAACAGACCAACGAAAATAACAACTAGATTAGGAACTATTTTTTTGTATTTTTGATAAAGAAACAAGCAAACAAGGAGAAAGATAAACTTAGCTTGAACAATAGTGAATCCAAGTGGACTTGATAAATAAAGCTATGCTCACAACAGCGCTTGGAAAATAGTCTTGATGACCCACAAGTATAGGGGGTGTATCGTAGTATTTTCGAGGGAAGTGAAACCCAATTTATTGATTCGACACAAGGGGAGCCAAAGAATACTTATCAGTCTTAACAACTGAGTTGTCAATTCAGCTGCACCTGGAAACAATCTTGCTCACAGCAGTTTATCAGTAGCAACAGTTTTGTAGTAGGAATAGTAAAGTAACAGCAGTAGCAAAGCAAAGGCAGTAGTAACAAAAGCAGTAAACAGTTGGATTCGAGTGCGGTAGGCATAAGGATGGATGGACAGGCGTTGCATGGATAAGACAATTCACATAGCAATCAGAACATAGGGAAATTGCAAATAAATAAGATAAAGCATCCAAGTACTAGACAATCCTAGGCATGTGTTCCATATATAGTCATACGTGCTCGCAATGAGAACTTGCACAACATCTTTTGTCCTGCCAGCCCGTTTGCAGCGGGGCCTCTAGGGAACTACTGGCAATTAAGGTGCTCCTTTTAATAAAGCACCGGAGCAAAGCATTAACACTCCGTGAACACACATGATCCTCACATCAAAGCCTTTCCCTTCCGGCTACCCTGATTTCTGTCACTTCGGGACCATAGCTTCCGGACAACGACGTGTGTAAACAACTTGTAGATAAGACCCAAAACAATACTATCATGATGAATCAATAATAAGTTCAGATCTGAAATCATGGCACTCGGGCCCTAGTGATAAGCATTAAGCACAACAAGGTTGCAACAAAGTCATAAAGCACTAATAGAGATACTAGGCACTATGCCCTAACAATCTGATGCCAATACATGAACGATCTCATCCAATCCCTACCATCCCCATAGCCTACAGCGGGGGATTACTCACTCATAGATGGGGGAAACATGGATGGTCGATGGAGAAGCAATGGTGATGACGATGGCGATGATCTCCTCCAATTCCCCGTCCCGACAGGGTGCCAGAACGGAGTTTCTGGTGCTGTTTCGTGGAATCTGGTGGTGGTGGTGGAGCAGAACTCCTTCTGGAAAAACGCCGAACCCCCCGAAGTTTTTAGGTCAGAAGGCTTCTTATAGGCGAAGAGGGAGACCGAGGGGGTGCCTGGGGCCACCACACCAGGCCCTGGCGTGGCCAGGCCTAGCCCGCGCCTGGGGGGGTGTGGCCAGCCCCTGGCTCTCCTCCGTCTCGTATTCTGGCTCCTGGAGTCTTATGGAAAAATAGGCACTTTGGCTTTTGTCCCGTCCAATTTCGAGAATATTCATTTCTAACTTTCCTGGAACCAAAAACAACAGAAAACAGGCAGCTGGCACTGTGACTCTTGTTAATAGGTTAGTCCAAGAAATCATATGAAAAGTACTCCAAAGTGTGGACAAAACACTAGAAAGTAGATAAAACCAAGCATGGAGCATCAAAAATTATAGATACATTTGCAATGTATCACTCCTATGAGATTTGATTGGGCATTACAACATTATACATAGACCGTAATCCAACTGCATCTATGACTAATAATCCATCTTCAGGTTATCATCCGAACCCCCTCCAGTTAAGTTGCAAGCAACAGATAATTGTATTAAGCAAAGTGTGTAAAGTAAACAATACGATTGTTCTATGAACAAATGATTGCTATTTTCTCCTTAGTAGCAACAGCACATCTAGTACCTTAGATATTTCTGTCACTTTCCTAGATTACTAGAGGCATGAACCCACTACCGAGCATAAATACTCCCTCTTGGAGTTGCTAGCATCTACTCGGCCAAGATAGCTACTAACAACGGAAAGCATACAAGATCACAAATAACAAAGACATGATAGAATAAATAATCAATCTGAAATAGCATCTCAATATCCATCAGATCCCCGCAAACACAACATGTATGATTATAAATAGATGATCTTGATCATGAACGGAGCTCACAAGATCTAGACATGGTAGCACAAAGGAGAAGAACCAACCATCTAGCTACTACATGGACCCGTAGTCCAGGAATGAACTAGTCACGCATCACACCGGAGGCATGCATGGTGATGAAGAAGGCCTCTAGGGTGATCTCTCCCCTCCGGCAGGGTGCCGGGAAGAGCTTTAGATCCCTCCTGATCTAGGGATGGAAATGGCGGCGGCTACAGACTCTTTCGTGGAATTTTGATCAGATACTTAGGGTTTTTGTCCTAGAGGCAATATATAGGCAAAAGGGCAAGGTCGATGGAGTGCCAGGGGGCCCACACCACCTGGTGGCACAGGTAGGGTTGGCCGCGCCACCACCAGGTATGGCCGGCCTGGCTCCCCTCTTTGTCTCCCCTCCGGACTCCGTGTTCCTTCTGGTGAAATATTGACTTGGGCTTTTGTCCGGTCCAATTCCGAGAATATTTCCTTACTAGCTTTTCTAAAACCAAAAACAGCAGAAAACAGGCAACTGGCACTGTGGCATCTTGTTAATAGGTTAGTTCTAGAAAATGTGTAAAAATACTCCAAAGTGTGGACAAAACATAAGAAAGTAGATATAAAACAAGCATGGAACATCAAAAATTATAGATACGTTTGCAACGTATCACCCAGTGTTCCCCTTCAGAGACGATTATGACCGTGCGTGAAGCCGGTGATGCCTACGAGTTGACCACTTGACCTAGCTCCCATTTCTGTCTGTTGCACCAAAATGGGGAATTAGAGGGATGTTTCAGAGGAGGCCCATCTATCGCCGCCGGTCGACCTTGGAACGCTGGACGGATGGAGCTGGTCACCCATGTCCTGTTCTTCGTCTCGCGTACCTGCAGAGCGAAGATGGGTGGGAGAGGGCTACGGGGTGGGAAGACCACGGCATCCTACCTTACCAGAGGAGGGACCTGCACTACCGGCTGAGGATTTGGGGACTAGGTCTTGAGCGCGCATGCTGAACCACTGTGGCGACCTCAGACCATGGCAGGCTCGAGGCGCTCTAGAAGGAGGGTGTCCGCCTTGGAGTTTCTCGGGCTATTAGTGGCGGCAGGAGGGCGGCTGGGGCGAGATGGGAATGGCTGCGGTGGAACCCTGTTCTAGGGTTCACGAGAGGAGGTCATGAGACGATGCATCGTGGCCCATGCTCATGTTTTTACATTTGCAACCAGCCTTTTCTACTTAGGGGTGGCAAAGAAGTGTAATTAATTATACCAAATATTACGATAACTCGTTGTACCATCGGATGTAGATTAGATGGTCCAAATGCTTCCAATGTTTGATATTTGAGGACGACCTACGACCGCCGACTCCTATTTAATAGTAAAGATGAAGATTGGTTATTTGCCTATAGCCTAGTAAGTAAGTGAACATAAGCTGACAAATACTGCCAAAAAAGTTATGAAATCACGTGAATGTGAAATCTAATTTCAAAAATCTCGCCGCAACAAATCCATGCATCAAGAAAAGTAGATGTTACCAGGTTAAAGATTTGAGTCAATGATTCTCTGATCTGACCCCTCTTGGATTTTTTTCACAAAGACAACCCCTGTGTCAGGTATGTATGTTGCATGTATATTTGTGAAAAAAGAGGAAAACTCCTATTTTGCATGTACTCCCGTTTAGAAATATAAGATATTTTGAATTTGTAAAATAAATATATCTAAATGTTTTTAATGTATAGGTTCACTTCAAATCTATACACAAAATTCATCTAGATATATTCATTTCACGAAGCTAAAACGTCTTATATTTCTAGAAGGGGGAGTACTTGAGAGTGCTTAGACATGTCTCATCGCCGTTGTATAGTCACATGCCTTGTTTATTCAAACTTAGTACACGTGAATTTTGTTTTGTTCTCAAAGCACGCAGGTGCATAAAATTCTCTCATACTATTAAAACTTGTCAGTTGCGGCTTTGACGTGTGTATATTGTAGTTGGCGTAGTAATGCAGGCGTGGCAAACGAATCGAAAGTAAACAAGTGCGCCTTGAACATCGAATAACTGATTCGCATGTAATAATCGCCACTTCATGCATGCTTTTTGAGAAAGACTTGGAACTTTGTGTTTCTACTTCTACTGCATGCATGTTCTAATCAACATGGTCAACATGCCATGTGTTTGTACTCTGTATACAGCCCGCTTGGTGGCGTAACGCAGGAGCAGCGATGCAGTGCAGACATGAGCTGTCGCTGGCCCAACGGCACCCTGCCGACTTGTCAAATGCACCCCAAAAAGAAATAAAAGTCCATCTTGACCACTTTATCAGATCGTGATTTCTTAACATTTTTCACGTTCTTCAGTACTATGCAGTTTCACCTTTTCTTCTCACTTGTTAATTATCTTCTCCCTTTCACCATCAATTAAAATACTGATAAATCGTTAACATACAAAAGGTATTTATGGTGACATTAGAAAAAAAATATTTTTTTTAAAATGTAGACGTGCACACTCTCTTGCATACTCACACATGGCATACTGGAGTCGTGGAGCATTATCAGGACCAACAAAGTTTATTGAGATATCCGCGTAATAATATTGCGGTAGGTGAGCGGTGACGTGTTTTTCTCGGCCGTGGATTTGACTTGACACATCACATGTCAATGACTTGTGTGCCCTACCACGTCTCAGCCTATCCTTGTAAATAGCACGCTCCCTGCATTGCACGCCTCACTTTTGCGCAAACGCACGCCGCAGTACTCTCCTGAACCTCCCTTGTTGTTGATTGTGGAGGCCCCGGCCCGGCGGTGACACGAAGATGATGATGAGCAGTCGGATCGGCGGAGCATTTGTAAGTTATTCATACTCGTATCGATCTATCGGTTTTTTCTTCGCATTTTGGTTCCTGAATCTCACGGATTTCAATTTGGGGTTTTCTTTGCGCGTCATAGTGCCGAACTGGATCGACGATCCTCGATGGTGCCCTGATGGAAAATGATGACATTGTGAACTACTACTGCAAAAGACCTCACCGCAATAACATTGTGTTCTTGGGAAAGCACACCGGCTGTAGGTTCTTAGGCTGCGATTGTGAAAAACCAAAGTGATGCTATTGTGTATGGCTTGATCCAGAGCACACAAAAGTAATACACCATGCTTTGTAGAGAATAACCGAGGCATGAAACAAGGATGGATCGCCGACTTTGGATGACCTAGAGAGAAGAGTACGTAGAGGACGCAAAGATTAGAACAAAACAAGAGATCCGTGAATCACTGAATGCGATTCGTATTGTGTCCGAGACAGTTTGTGATTCACTGGCTACGATTAGGGCATCACTAGATGAGATGAAAATTATTCCAGAGGAGGAGCCAGATGTTTAAGATTTATTATGCACTTTTTAAATTATTATGCACTATGTAGTATGCTTGTTTTTTTCTTATTCGCAAAATATAAATATATATGTGCTCGTTATGTTGTGGGTCCACAACATTGTTTCTCAAATCGCAAAGTGTATAAGGGTGTGAGTGACACAGTGGTAAACTAGTCAACCTTATCCAAACAAAATTCTCCACTCACCTATAGCTTGCTCGTGTAAACCCTAAATCGAATCCGCGCCGCCCACCTCCGGCATCAGATCCAACCTCGTGCAACTACCCTTCTCATCACCGCTGCTCTCGACCGGACCATTCCCATCTTTGTTGTGTCCCTGCTCTCTATCGAACCATTCTCATCTTTGTCATGGACCTGTTCTCGACCGAATAGTTCCCCTCTTCGTTGTGGTGGCGCCCTTCGTCGACCGTGCAGTCCCGCTCCCTAATATGTCCCCAGCTTAAGGACATCACCAGTCTAGATATCCTTTGTACTCTTCTAGATTTAAAATCTTGTGTTTTTAGGCAATGCCATTCACTAGGAGCGAAACAACATTAGGAAAGCTGCCATCCAATGTAGTTGCTCAGATTCTTCTCCACATCCTCACAACTTACTGACAATATCATCAGTCTGTTCTAATTGGAGGGGACTGATCAGAAGCAACGGTTTTAGACAGCTAACCCTCTCACACAACAATGAAGCCCATTTTCTAGGATTTTTCTACCGGAGTAGTGATAATGCCCGATGTTTAATCATTGAGCATCAACTTGACCTAACCATCATGCCCAAGTTGTCCCTTAGAGCCGAGGACTATATCGTCGAGATTGACATTGATAGTGATGGCGGATTATATGGAACCCTACGTATCCTATCATGTCGGCATGGGCATGTGCTTCTTTATTCTTCAACCTACCTAACCTTGTTAGTCCGAGATCCAATTAGGAACAGTGATACATTTGTGTGTGAACCATTATGGCGTGGGTTCCATACTAAGTTCAACAACACAATTATATGTTTTAGCAACCATGATGGACCCTTTATCCACAACTGTCACATAAGCAATTTACTTGTTGTTTAGATAACAACAAACACTAAACAAGAAGAGGTACAAAGGTACTCATCAGAGACACACATATGGGATTCAGTTACATTCATCCCATTGATAGCAGGGGCATGTGTTCGTGAATTGAGTCTTGCAACTCTGATAGGTGGTATTCTATGTTGGATGACGACATCCTGATATATCATTGCATTTGACAACGCAACAAAGGCGCTATGATATGTCGACTGTTCTGAAGAGACACATGATGATTTATTCTAGTGCAGACTTCACACCTTCAAAGGCCAACATGGAGGTGTTGGTCTTGCTATTCTAAGAGGTTCTACCCTACAAATCTGGAGCAGTGTAAGGTCAGTAGAAAGTGATCATGTATTGTCTCTTGATAGAGTTGTTGATTGGTCTAATCTTCTAGTCCACATATTTCCCATATGATGGTAAATGTAAACAAAAGATACTATGTGCTTGTGAAGATAGAATTTTTTTAGTTATACAGATGAAGCAAGGAGTATACAAATTACATTTGAACAATTATGAGTGGAAACAGATCTATGATTATATCAAATCATCCACTATATATCCTTTTACTATGATACCAGGTTAGCATAAGCTATCATATATATGTATATGAGAATGCATTCTTATATTATATTTTGTGTTGATCATTTCATTTATTGTTTGACAGCAAAAAACTTGTTCCGAAGTGTACAATGAAGACATGAATGTGTAAACATATATAGGACATATATAGAATGTATACTATAGGCATATGTATTCATTCTTTCAAGTCTACATGTCATAAAACGATGTATCATGTGATACAATATATGTAGGCATTCTTTATTTTACTATAAATATTCTGAATTACACTATAAATATATATTATGGTGAATCTGAAATTGCTATCTGTAAGGTATGTGTCGATAGATACCTTTCTAGATAGTCTGATTGTACCGGGCATGCACAACTGCCATGGTACCTAGTCAGTGTTGGCCTACAATTGGCCAGGACGTTATTATTTTGGTGCCATGCTAGCACTAGCTCGGCAAATAATGATGTGTCCAGCCAAAAAAAGTGCCACCTATAAAAATTTTCCGACGCAGTTATTCCTGACTTTTTTGCAGTGCCTCAATATTTATAAGCGTCAGGGCATGTGATACGTGTTGTAGTGTTTTGTGAGAATCATCCCTTGACGAAGATACCAAGTGAATATTTTCATCTTTAGTGGTATCTTCATCTTCCAATTTTTTGTTATTATCGACCAGTACATCAGGCTAGACTAATGCTCTATACATAGAATCTATTAAGAATTTACCACTCTCATGTAAATTCCATCTAAACCCATTGGATCCATCAGACAGTTGCACTATGGTTAAACATTGTAATAGAGCGGTCCACGAAGCAAGTCTAGGACCAATTAAGTTACATATGAAAGTCACACTCGGAGGAGAAGATGCCAGTATCGTGGAAATGGTATCCCCTTATGATGAACAATACTATATAGACCTAGATATTTTTCCCCGGGTGTGGAATTTTTACAAGCCACTTATCCTCCTAGAAATGAATCTCTGGGCCATTGATAGAGAATGTACCAAAGTGACATAATTGTTTCTTGGTTTTCATTAGCCTGACCCAAAATGCAAATCTCCTGGCTTCTAGAGGACTTGAGATAATGCTATGGAGCCAACATATTTTCTCTTTAGTAGGGTTTGAAAAACACCTTCCTCAGTTAGTAGCTTGAAAAACCATTTGCCTAGTAGTGTGGTGTTTTTTTGACCTGAAGGTCATGGATCCAAGTCCATCTTGGTCTTTGGGATGACAAACCACACTCCATTTGGTTGTCGATATTTTTTCTCACTATCTCTTTGCCAAAAAAATCTCGACCGGAAATAATCCAATCTATGCAAAACTCTATTAGAAAGTTGGGATTTCTATTTTCATGCCCCTGGTTCATTAGTTGTACTCAATTTCCCCAGTCGCTTAACTTTTCTTCACTTTTCCCCTCCCTCTATTCTGAAACCCTCACATGCGTTCGGACAGAGGGATGCCGTCAGGTTAAAGGCTTGACCGTTACATGCTGACCGGTGGGACCGCATTGGGGTAGTTCCTGTCGTGGCCGTTACACGCTGGCGGGTGGGGCCAGGATACACGTCGGACGAGCCATCCATCTCTCGCTGACATGTGGGCCCCTTTTTCCCTGATTGTGTGGCCGGTGCAGCCAATGACAAATGGGGCTGTTCTGTGGGGCCGTCGAAGCCAATGAACGATGGGGCCACCATGTGGGGTCGTTCTGTGGGGCCGTCGAAGCCAATGACTGATGGGGCCGTCATGTGGGGATGGAGGGGGGATTTGCATATTTTCCATGTGTTACTTTGCAACTTGCATATTTGCCATTTTGTGTGTCACTGACATGCGTTGATCATGTGGAAAATATGCAAATCTCAAAGAAAAGGTTTGGCAGATATGCAAAATTGGCAAATATGCAAAAATCCTGGAGTAGCTACTCCCCCAAAGATTGACAGGTGGGGTCATGTATGACACGTTAGGTCGGCTCTCTCTCTCATCCGCTCCCAGCCCCCAGCCTCGAGAAGCTCCTATCCCACCGGCGGACAGAGCACCATCGTCGGCATAACGGCGCGTCGCCGGATCCATCCTACAGCGACATCGAACGGAGAACAATGTTGCACCTCAACCATGGCTCCATCACCTATTTCGTCCACATGCATTGTACGTCGAGGCAGTACCGACCGCAGGCAGGTCCGCCGCCCACGACGATCAGGATTTTGTTTCGCCACCATAGCTCGACGAACAATCGCAGCAATTGCTAGTAGTGCTTGTTAAGACCTTCACTCCTGCTCCGCCCACCCTAATCGATTCGGTTCCCGTAATTTCCTTGATATTACAGGTGCAAATTAGTCCTCAATGTCTGGTCGTAGTGGGTACACCGGCGAGGATGGGGAATCGATCATGTCGTGGCCACCTTTTCCTTCTCCTACCACGTCAGAAGTGCAGGTAGGTCCTTCTCTTTGTACTAACATTGAATTTGAAGTGCCGCCATGGCCTGTCAGACTAATTTCAATTGGGTTTGTTTTGGGATTGTTGCAGTGTGCTATGCAGGCCGATGATCCATGGTACATTGCATACCAAGATGAATCAACCCAGTGGTCTAGCCAAAGGATGGATTTGGAGGAGATGGTTGCCAATTTAGGTGATGAATTGGCCCGTAAAAACCTTTTGATATTCAAGCTGAAGCGTAGTGTTGAGGAAGAAAAGAAGAATTCAGAGCTTATTCACAAATAGAAGTTGACACTTGAGGCTGATCTTGCCGTATCTGATCAAGTGGTAGAAAATCTAAAACATAAACTTCAAGTGAAGGGGGAGGAGAATAGTAGATTCATGTGGGCATTTTTAGTAGTTTTCATCCCCGTCCTAGCAGCTATAGTATACGATTGTGGTGAAGGTTGGCACGTGTAATGATTAGTTGAATAGATAGCTACTAGTTTAGAGAGTAGAATTGTTATTCAATGGATGGTTGTGAGTTCCTGCTAATTTAGTCACTTTGTGGTTCCAAAGTTGTCAAGAGAATGTATTGCGGGCCCGAGTTGCTTGCCATTGGATTAGCGGTCCCAAAGTTATCGAGAGAATGCATTGCGGGACCCGAGTTGCTTTCCATTGGATCTAGCAAACCCAAAGTTGTCGAGAGAATGTATTGCAGGGCCCGAGTTGCTTGCCATTGATCTAGCAGTCCCCAAGTTGTCGACAGGAATGCATTGCGGGGCCCGAGTTGCTTGCCATTGGATCTAGCTGCCCATAGTTGGTGTGCCAAATGCCTAGAGGGTCAAGTTTGGCCCTATCAGTTTTGACCATCTGTGGCTGCCATTTAGACTTGCAGCGTTGGCGGTAACATCCATTCCCCGTTCCAAATTAGTGGCTGAGATTGTCAAAGAAAGTACTACTCTCTCTGATCCTAATTAGTTGACTCAAATTCGTCAGATAGGGATGAATCTAATACTAATTCATATCTAGACACAATCTAGACAAATCTAAATCAACTAATTTTGGTTGGAGGGAGTACTACTTATGAATCAGCTTTAGAGCATATCCACCGTCCTCACAGCTCAAATACATATCAAATTTGATTCAAATCATACATATTTTGCTCAAATTTATACAAGCCCACCGGATTTTGTCAAAGCAAGTACTACTACATATGAATCAGCTTTAGAGCATATCCACCGGTCTCACGGCTCAAATACATATCAAATTTATTCAAATTATACATATATTTTAAGTCACAGAATTTTGGTTCAAATTGGGCTCAATTTTGTCCCAATTTTCAGTGGACGGTGAGATAGCCGCCCTCCCCGCTGTATGTGTACTCCAAGAAGTACGGGCAAAGTGCTCCCATCCATTTGGCCACGAGGTATATCCGACCTTCATCGTCGAAGTGCAGCTCGACGTGCCAGCTGCGGCCGTGGCCTGCCTCAAACAGCTTCGGTTCATGAGGGCTTGATCTGCACCATTGTAGTGATGTTGCGGATGATGGATTCCATCGGTGTCTTTCATCAATGACCAATGTCGGCACCACCACCATCGCACTGATGTTATGGATGATGGCTTCCATCGGTGTCTTCCATCAACAACGGATCTGAGGATGTGAACAAAAGTGAGACAGACAGAGACAGAAATTTCAGACGCTTAGATCCTCACCGCCGCACGCCGTTCTAGCCTCCACACTTAGAGCCATGCTACGACAAGCCGTTCTGACCCCCACACTTAGGTCCATGCCGCCGAATGCCGTTCCGACCGCCACGCTTGGGTCCGCGCCGCCGCATGCCGTTTCGACCGCCACACTTAGGTCCGCGCCGCCACACGCTGTTTGGACCGCCACGCTTAGATCCGCGCCGCCATGCCACAGGGAAAGGGAGGGAGAGACATCCAGCCCATCGGTCTCTCCTCTTCGTACATGGTAGGTGCGCCCAATGGGAGAGAGAGATCTCCAGCCCGTCGGAATAATGATGTATCCAATGGTGGTTGGCCAAGATCCGTGTGACATACATCTCGCCCAATTAGAGTGCTAGTTGATGCGGCTGGCATACGTGCGACAGGGAAAGGAAGGGGGAGACATCCAGCCTATCGGGCTTTCCTCGCCGTACAAGGTAGGTGCACCCATCGGGAGAGAGAGACCTCCAGCCTGTCAGATCATGATGTATCCAACAGCGGTTAGCCAAGATCCGTGTGACATACATCTCGACCAATCAGAGCGCAGCCAAACTGAGAAATGAGAGAGGGGGTGACATGGGCATACCTTATAGGTACTCGAGTTTGGTATATACGGCCTGATCTGGCAAAAGACCACGGCGTTACCAGGGCCCAATCGAGGATTCGGGTGACCTACGGAGACTCTGACTGCTTGCGGTACAAGGCAAGTTCAAAGATAGAAAGTTTAAAGGGACAAACCCTAGCATGTAACTGACTCGACCTGCTACCCGAGACCTAGCCTATCTATATAAAGGCTAGGAGGGGATGGCGAGGAGGATGATCATAACCCTAGTTTCCACAACCTCGCAAGATTGCATCTGCGCACCCCTATAACTTTTGACTCCCTTGATAATTCCAAGAGCAGACAAGCAAGAGTAGGGACCTCTACGAGGCCTACACCTGGGTAAATCTTGCGTCCCTGCGTGCTTGTTTGCTAGCCGATTGATTCCTCTAGCTCTCCCTCCTTCTCCAAAACCCAAGTCCATAACAATGGGCATTGATGATTTTAACCCTTGTCAATTGGTGCCGTCTGTGGGAATTGGGAGTGATGATGTCGCGGCTTCTTCGGCCCTGTCAACTACGATCTACAACTCTGCAATAGCAGAGATTCGCCTCCTCGTCGGTTCCTTCAACTTCACCGTCCACACGCCGGCCACTCACCCAGCTTTCGAGTCCGTGGGCGAAGGGATTGGCCTGGCAATCGGGAGCTTACGCTTCCAAGTTGGTCAGCTGGGCACACTTCGCCTCCCTGACCAGCCCACGGTTTTCGCGATTGCTCCAGCATCGTGGTTTCCACTGCCGATCGGCACCCTGAGCAAACTCAACGCCCCAACAACAGTCGGGATGCGATCAGCGACAACAGTTGCGGATCCGATTTGGGAGATCTACCCACTAAAGACAGAGCCTACGGCTCTGCATCTGAAAGTTGCAGAAGCAACAGCTTCCCCAAGCACTACATGTGCATCATCGTCAACACATGCGAGAACGGCGGCACTCGAGACAACACTGCTACCGGTAGTGGCATCCCAGTCACGAACGGTGGTCTCGCCAATGGTGCACCCACCAACAACGGGATGGAAGGAGACCCGCATATCACGGCGAATGAGCGCAGCGAAGAACGCGTGCTGATCAAGCTCAATGACAACGAGTGGGCCCACTGCCGAGAAGCTCTGTGGGGTAATCCTTTACCTCCAAACTCATTGCAAGACATGCTGATGGGTTACCATTAGCTTCTCAAGGAAGAATACAAGCGCCAACAACAAGTAATCGCGAAGCTCGATGCGTGTAGAAAGGCGGCGGACGAGTCGAGCCTTCGGCGGGCTCAGCTCTCTTCCATGGGGGGATCCTCCTCCAAAGGCAATGGCCATGTGGCCGCCAAGAGACGCTCTCGACTGGCCCACCTCACTGACAAGGAGCGAGAAGAGGTCGCACGAGTCCTTGACTTCTCGTCTATGACGATGGATACACAGGGCAATGTGCTCCCGAAGACACCACAGACAGCGGTGACGGCATCCACCATGTACCTCCTCAACAACCAGCCTCCGGTTGAGGATCCGCGAGCTGCCATGCACCGATCTACGGTCGCGAGCTTGGGGCTAGTAGAAGCCGCCCTCATCAAGGATCCAACACCGGAGCCGAAGAAGAACAAGGCTCTGGCCAAACGCTACTCTTCGCCCTCCTCCAGCGATGATATCCACGACTTGTCTCAACATCGCCCCTCACGGCGGCACGAATGTGACTATGACGCACATGATGACATCACGCAGTGCAAAGTCGACAAGATGCACGCGAGGCGTGCCCGTTCGACTCACTCGAAGGATGACAAGATCGAGCTCTGTGGTACCAGTTGCTTCAGCGGAGCCATCAGGCAGAAGCGAATGCCTAAGTGGTTCAAACTCCCATCGAAGAACCCAAAATTCGACGGCATGTAGGACCCGAAGATCTGGCTAGAGGATCACATCTCCTCCGTCAGGATACATGGTGGAACCACAAGCATGGTGATGCAATGCCTCTAGCTACAGATGCAAGGTGCCGCCCGTGCGTGGCTCAACAATATCCCACGCGGATCCATTCGCAGCTGGGAAGAGCTGGTTTACAGCTTCGTGTGCAACTTCAAGGGCACTTACAAGAGGCCCGCTTCAATTGAAGAATTGCGCGGCTGCTACCAGAAGACAGGCAAGCCGCTACACTCATATATCTAGAGGTGGTCAATCATATAAAACTCTGCAGAGGACATCTCTGAGGATCGCGCAATCGACGTGTTCAATGACGGCGTACGCCGAAGAGAGCTTAGGGAGGAGCTAGGCTGCTCGAAACCCAAGACAATCGACCACCTGATGGAGATCGTGCATAGGTGGGCCGATGGAGAGGACTCGGTGAAAAATTGTGTCCACTCCAATGATGATGACAACCTCGGCCGCAGACGCGATCGTTGAGGAAAACATTAAATGCGCGGTTACGAGGACCGCGAAGAGGTCGACATGGTCGTAGCCGGCTACGTCGACAAGCGCGACGACAACCGCAACATCGGATACCACAGCGGTGGATACCGCGACAGCGGAAAAACCACGCAAGTGTGGCAGCACCGCACTCGCGATGAGGCACCCGCAACATCCATCCAGGAAATACTGTCCAGACCGTCCAACGTGCACTTCTACATCGACAAGCACGATGATAAGAATAAGTCCAGCCACCTTCTAAAGGACTGTCGCGAGTTCCTCAAGCTCCACGAAGGCCTGGCCCAGATGAATCGCGACGCGATCAACCAAGGCTATGGATCTGCCCCGGGTGCTGTGGCTCATGAAGCTCCTCCACCACCACCAGGGCCACCACCACCTGCGGCTCCACTGAAGGGTTCGCAGCATAGAAAACAATTTTATTTCCTATGATGGGAACTATTATACGCCAAGATCTATCTACTAGATACAAGCAACGGGTGGATATACATCCATAGAGAACATACCCTCGAAGACAACAAAGCTTTGTTAACAAGATGGAACTCATGGATGATGTAGTCATATACTTGCCAATCTCAAGATCGCGATGAAGTCCAGCAGGTCCAGCTCCAGCACATCCATCAGATCCAGCTCCAGCAAGTCCATCACCACCAAGTCCAGCACCGCAAAGCAGCGGTGCATCCGTGATCGCACACACATCCGGTACCCCGACAACCTCCGTCCCTCGGTCCAGCAAAGCAGCAAAAGCAACAACTCCTTTCCAGATAAAGCCACTAGGAACATGTATCTTGCTAATCTGAGCCATGGGGAAAATACTAGAGGGGGGAGAGATCCTTCACGAGGAGGTGTAAGTGTGAAGGTGTGAGAGGGGGGCCTTTTATAGGACGAGGGGAGGGTACCCCTCCCATGGCCGGCGCCCATGGAGGGTATCCCTTCACCTCACTCATTCATGTGGTGGTAACCCCCTCCACATAAATATGGCCCTTCACATTCTCTATTAAAGTCTCCACTTTAAATGCATTAAATTTCTCCAAATTTAATGATCTCTCATTTAATAAAACTCTTTTATTAATTTTATTAAGAATTTTGTTAATTACTTTAATTAAGAAACATTCATATAAAACCCCCTACAACATTTCAATATTACATGCAGAACCAATTTGAGCAATTTCACCCGAATCAGTTTCGGTGTCTATTGAAATAATTCCAGCGCTTTCTTAAATCTTTATCTGAAACATATTTGCTCCAAATGGTGTCGGTATCCCTTAAGTGTGTCACCCTACGGTTCGTGAATAATGCAGACATGATCGAGCCCCTTCTTTGATCAATAATCAGCAACGTGACTTGGAGATCCGTACTGACTCCTACATATTCAATGACGACTCTTGTGATCATGTGAACCTTTAACGTCGTAACTAAAACCCTTTGTCTCGTGATATATTACATGTCCGAGATTCGATCATTGGTATCTCCATACCTAGTTTGACCTCGTTACCGACATGTACTCTTTTCTCGTTTCCGTGATATAACATTCTAGTGATCTCATTACTTTGTTGCAAGCTAACCAATGTGATATCACCGAGAGGGCCTAGAGTATATCTATCTGTCATCGGGATGGACAAATATCACTCTTGATCCATGAGCTTCTACATAACACTTTCGTAGCACTGAACCCACCTTTATAATCACCCTTTCACGGTGTGATGTTTGATGTTATCAAGATACTCTTCTAGTGTTAGTGATTGACATGATTTTATGGTCTAAGGACTAGGATTACTTAGTATGATGTTATAGAAATATAAACACAATGACTTTGATCATAATGCTATACTTTGGATGAATGTTCATCACATCATTCCACTAATGTTGTGACCTCGTTATTAACAACATCCAATGTCCATGATCAGGAAACCTTGATCATCCTGTTAATCAACGAGCTAGTTTATAAGAGAGGCATAACTAGGAACTTTCCTTTTGTTTATTAAACACACATGTATTAACGTTTCCAAATTCATACAATTATAGCATGAAAAATAAACATTTATCATAAACAAGGAATAAGATAATAACCACTTTATTATTGCTTCTCGGGCATATTCCCTTCATCCACTAGCCCGGAACCATGGAGGCGAGCCATACTCCTGAGCACTAGGGAACATGGGGATGATCCAAAAAGGCTGCCCCTCAAATCGAGTGCAGAAGTCGATCACTCGCCAAGTCATTCTGGCGATGAACTCTCCTCCCTCCACCACTAAGTACCTCAGTGGCAGCGAGTCCTGCATCACCTTCGACAAGAGAGAACAACCGCGTCAAGTTCCTCTCCCAGGACAATGTCCCCTGGTGCTCGAGGCATAGATTGGAGGCTTCGAGATGAGTCGCATCTTCATGGACGGCAGAAGCGGCATCAACCTCATGTTCGCAAGTACCTTGCGCACAATGAGGATCCCTCTGACATGTCTGGAAGTTTCAGACACGACGTTCCATGGTATTGTCCCAGGGAAGGGCGTGTACCCCCTAGGCAAGATCAACCTCGATGTCATCTTCGGCACGCCATAAAACTTTCGGCAAGAGCGCATTGACTTTGAAGTTGTCGACTGACCCTCACAGTACCACCACATCCTCGGACGTGTCGCGTTCACGAGGTTCATGGCGGTGCCACACTACGCCTACTTGCAGATGAAGATGCTGGGCCCAAATGGCATTATCACAATCAACAAAAGTTTCGAAAGATCTGACAGCTGCGATAGGGAATTCAACAGAATCTCCCAGTCTTTCGGCATGCAAGAGGAACTGGCAAGGTTAAATGAGTCTATAGACAACAGTCTGCCTCCCCCGAGAAAGCCAAGCTCACCCGACCAATCCTTTGACACATCGGTGCACACCAAGAAAGTTCAGGTCCACCCAACGGACCTGACCAAGACGGCCCTCATCGCCAACAACTTGAGTCCCGTATAGGAACTCACGCTCGTCGAATTCGTCCTTCAGCGCTGGGAAATTTTCGCCTGGTGTCCAGCGGACATGCCAGGAGTTCCCAGGGAATTCACCGAGCACTCACTCAACGTGAATCCTAACGCAAGGCCAGTCAAACAAACAATACGGTGACTGTATGAACCAAGGGCAAAAGCGTTCAGTATGGAAGTCAACAGACTCCTCGATGCCAAATTCATACGCGAGATCAAGGAAAACACCTGGGTCGCAAATCCGGTGCTTGTTCCTAAAAATACACGGATATCCTGCGGATGTGCGTGGACTTCACCTCTCTAAACAATCATTGCCCGAAAGATCACTTCCCATTGCCACAGATCGATCAAATAATCGACTCCACTGCAGGATGCAAGCGCCTCTGCTTCCTCAATGCCTACTCATGCTACCATCAGATTCGAAAGAAGGAGGAAGACCAGGAAAAAATGACGTTCATAATGCCCTTTGGTGTATTCTACTACACAACGATGCCCTTCAGGCTGAAAAACGCAGGATCCACCTATCAGCGGTGTATGCAGGCCAGCCTCAAGAGCCAACTTGGTCGCAACATCCAAGTTTACATCGACGACATCATCGTCAAAACCAAGGAGGAAGCCTCGTTACTCGACGATCTCAGCGAGACCTTCAATAACCTCGACCACTACCGGATCAAGCTAAATCCGGACAAATGCGCCTTCAGCGTACCATATGGGCAACTACTTAGGTACCTCATCTCCACGAGGGGGGTCGAGGTAAACCCGAAGAAAATAAAGGCCATACTGGCCATGGAGAAGCCGAAAAACATAAAAGGTGTCCAACAGCTGGCTGGGCGAATTGCGGTCCTCAGTCGATTCATCGGTCGAATGGGCAAAAAGGCACTACCCTTCTACCAACTTCTCCGCAAGGCTGACAAATTCGAGTGGACAGATGAAGCACAAGAAGCATTCGAAGATCTCAAGCGTCTACCGTCCACCTCACCAGTATTGGTTACACCTCGTGAAAAGGAGCCGTTGTTGCTATACATCTCCGCAACCAACTAGGTGGTCAACACCATGCTCGTGGTGGAGCGAGCTGAAGAAAATAAAGTCCATGGGGTGCAACGCCTAGTCTACTACCTCAGCGAGGTGCTCACGCCAACAAAACAGTGGTACCCGTACTATCAGAAGGTGGCGTACGGCATCTTCATGACAGCTAGGCGACTGCGCCACTACTTCCAAGAGCACCCAATAGTAGTGGTGAACGACCCGCCACTTGGGCACATACTCAATAATCCCAATGCCACTGGACAAGTCGCGCTCTGGGGAATAGAACTGTCTCCATGAGACATCACATACGAGAAGCACGACGCGATCAAGTCGCAAGTTCTCCTGGACTTCCTCGTGCACTGGATGGAGAACCAACTCCCCGACAAGCCAGACATGTCCTACCTATGGACAATGCACTTCGATGGATCCAAGCGCAAGGAAGGAGCTGGCGCAGGCATCATCCTGACATCACCCCAAGGTGACAAGATGAGGTATGTTCTGCGAATGCAGTTCACATTCTCCAAGAATGAAGCTGAGTATGAAGCCTTGCTCCACGGGATGCGTATGGAAAAATCCTATGGCGCCAAGCGACTCGTCATCTATGGCGACTCCAAACTGGTGGTCAACCAAACAATGAACAAGCGCGACACTCTGAGCGACAACATGATCGCCTACCACAACCTCTATGACGCACTCGAGGGGAACTTCGACGGCTGTGAGCTAAAACACGTCGACCGTGAGAGCAATGAGTAGGCGGACATACTTGCCAACATTGGCTCCATCTCCGCCCAAGTGCCACCTGGAGTATTTCTAGAGCACATCTGAAGGCTCCAGAACCTAAAGCTAGCATGACAAAGGACTCGGGGGCTACGCCACCCAGTGAGCCAATGGTACTCGACAACATGGCACCAGACACAGGACTCGAAGGCCCCATGGAAGTCATGATGATCGAGCCATCCTGGACACAGCCATACATCACATACTTGTTCTGCAAAAGGCTGCCAGATGACCCGACTGATGCGTGTCATATAGCACGACGATCCAAGGCATTCGCCCTTATCAATGGCGAACTGTACAAGTGCAGCATCACAGGAGTCCTTCAGCGGTGCGTCTCCAACGGGGACAGAAGAGCCATCCTCCTTGACATACACGAAGGCACTTGCGGGCACCACGCCGGCAGCCGCACCCTCGTTGCCAAAGATCTACGAGCTGGATTCTACTGGCCAACAGCAATGCGCGATGCCAAGGACATCGTCCAACATTGCAACGCCTGCCAGCGATTCATGGATAAACCACACGCACCTGGCATGGAACTCAGGCCAATACCTGTGGCCTGGCCCTTCACACAATAGGGACTCGACATGGTCGACAAGCTCCAAAAGTCCTCACCTAGAGGATACGTCTACCTCCTCGTCGCAATTGACAAGTTCACCAAGTGGATTGAGGCCATGCCGGTGACGAATCAATCAGGAGCCAGCACCGTTAAATTCTTCGAGTCCACTGTCTTCCGATTCGGGGTGCCACACAACATCATCACGGACAACAGAACAAACTTCAACTCGAAAGAATTCCAAGGCTTCTGTGAGAAACTGGGGATCAACATCAGCTACGCCTTTGTGGCACATCCTCAGACCAACGGTCAAGTCGAAAAGGACAACAGACTCGTAAGCGGCAGAATCAAGAAAAGGCTCCTTCGGCCACTCAAAAGAGCTGCAGGGTGCTGGCCCGACGAGCTACAATCAGTATTATGGAGCCTGCGCACAACTCCAAATAGCACCATAGGCTACACTCCGTTCTTCATGGTGCACGGTGCCGAAGTGGTGCTACCCACAGAAGTGCGCTACAAAGCCCTGCGGGTGGTAGCATACAGTGAGACAGAATCGATTCTCGCACTCGAAGACTTCGTCGACCTCCTTGATGAGGCACGCGAGATTGCAGCGGAGAGATCCACAATCTACCAGCAGAACCTCCACAACTACCACAGCAGAAGGCTACACCCCAGATCCTTCGTCGAAGGAGACCTGGTCCTGCGACTGAAGCAGCAAGGGCACCTCAAACTCGAGTCCCCTTGGGAAGGACCTTACGTGATTACTGAAGTAATCCCAGGTGGCGCCTATTGCCTTAAAGATTTAGAGAGCGGCATCGCATACTCCAATCCTGGAGCGTCGCGCAGCTGTGCCGTTTCTACCCTTAGATGGTTTTACTTCACAAATAAGGCTATTCATCCAGGCTACTTAGCTACACATTGTACCTCGTGATATTCTGCGAATAAATAAAGCTAAGTGCCCCAAACCTTGTGTTCTTTCTGTTTTACTTACAATTATATCACTCGGGAGCTGCGCCACCCTTTACACTCCGTTCTACGAACAACACAGTATCCTAAGTAGCTGACGCACTACCAATCGAACCCTTGATAAAACCAACCCAGCTGCAACGCACCTGACAGGTTGGCAAGGTGCTGATATAAATACACACCAGGCTAACGAAAAGGAACTGCAGATTACCATACACTCGAAAAAATATACAATCTAGCAAGATCTTTACACATTAACGGGTATCAAGCACACCCGCCACAATTGAATGAATTTTACAACACTTGTACATCTATGCGCAGGTCTACATTACACTACTACCGCAAAAGGAGAACATTTGTTTGCTCTTCAAAGAAATCTACAATATCCTCGCCTGGCTGGTCAACCGCCTGATAGTGCGGCACCATATTCCAGGTCATCCCTTCTAGCGGCAGAGGTGGTCCAGCGGCAACAGTCGTGACGTCCACATCTGGCCGATGCAATCGAACAAACACCAATGCAGCCTTGGCACCTGTGACCAGCTGTTGGCGCATGTACTCGCGGACCGCACTGATATCTTGAAACTTCGCCAGCAGAGCTAACAAACTTGAAGGCACCACGTCCAGGGGAAACATCGCTTGAAAAATATGCCTAAGGCACGACTGCGACTTTTTCAAACATTGAAGCACCCGTGATGCACGATCCTGCAGTGTCGCCAGCGCGACCGCACGATCATGATCCACCCAGAAGTACCCACTAGATTGCAGCTGCTCCTAGGTCAAGTTATGCATTCGAATGGCAACTCGATCCCTCTCATCCTGCAGATGACAAGAACTAACAACTACAAGAAGCAAGACCAGAGCATAAGACAGAGCATCGCCGTGAGTGGCTAAAGCAAAGATAAGAAGATAGAGAGCTAACACTTAAATTGCTCACTCAACTGCGCAACTTCGTCCAGGAGATACTTCTCGCGAGAACTGGCCTTCTCAGCCTTCGACTTCCATACGTTCGTGTTGCCGCGGATCATGGGAAACTCTCGCTCCAACAACTTTATGCGATCGCGCAGTCACGCAAGCTGTGACAGCTCCTCCACCGTTGAACACGGTCGCACCACAGTTTCATCAGTAGGAGGATAGTTAGGAGGACCACTCGAAAGATCCTATTGCAGCCAAACAAGAGGCAGATAAGACCAACTATACATCGATAAAAGGATGGAGTGCATTCAAATTCAGCAAAGTATCAACAGGGGTACCCCCACAAAATATGGTTCAGCAAAAGGAAAGCTAAACTATTACATAAGGCAGCTAAGGCATGCTCTACTTTTTCGATTTCGACTTCGAGGGCTTCCTCGAATCCTTGGCAGTCTCTGACGCCATAGATTTCCCAGTTGTAGCCCCAGATGTCGCAGCCTTTGCCGCCTTCACTCGCCGCAGCTCTGTTGAATATTTGGCGACTGTTTTAATGAGTCGAGGCCCATACTTACTGCAACTACCGGCGAAGGGAGCGAACACTACCTACTGGCCATCCGCATCGACCGGCATCGCCTCTGAGATCATGTTGGGGTCCAGCTCCACATCGTGGGCTTGCGCCATCGCGAGTGCCATTGTTGTGCCGACAGACCATTGCGCATTCTTGAAGTCCATTGGGACACCTTCTGCGAAGGATTCCACCAGGCCATCAAGATTTTCGATTAAGTTGGCCTTGGTAACCAAATCCTCTCGAAGGTGGCTCAGCACGCCCTTGGCATTCCCAAGTGTATCTTGGAGGGAGACGTTGTGGTCCTCGACTGCAGCCACGACGCTGGCCAAGGCATTCGCGCGGGTCAAGGCCTGGGCGTCGAAGCTCATGCCGACAACATCTGAAGATCACACGTATCAGCACAGCGACATGAATACAAAAAGCAGGGGAAAATGAAAGCAAAGCAGCATAATACCTGAGAGCACTTTCGCGATAGAGAAAAGCTATTCTATGAACAACTTCTCCCTCTTAGCAGTGGAAGCACGCAGATCTTCCTCGCGCTTTTGCGACTCCTCCAGAGCCTCGACTACCTCGACATGTTTCTTCTCCGCTGCGGCAAGTCCCTTCTCGAGGGAGGTGACGCGACGAATAAGCTCATTATGCTCACCTACAAGGGATAGAACATGGCAACACTTGAGTTTACCAACCTCTACACGAGAAGAGCGGAGAGACAAGTTTAACACTAACCTTCGAATGCACGATGGCGGTTGTCCAGCATGGCATGCTGCCGACCCAAGGAAAGGATCTGCTCAGCGAGGCGAGAAGAATTCTTCAAGATAGGCTACATTAAAGAAAATAAGCATCAGCATTAGCAAAAATTCTACTGCCAGTGGCAAAGAGACACTTACATGTTCCTCTAGGGACTCTAAAGGTTCCTGTCAAGTGGGCGTTCGTGCAACCATCTGGTGCCCCCAGTGTGGGGGGAAGTTGAAGATTTGGCGCTGGAGTGGGCCGCCACTGGAGGAGAAGGAGATTGTGCAGCCACTTCTTCATCTCTGGAGTCTACGACTCCAGCACCTTTGACAATTTGGCAGTCGTCAGAGGACGATGACGCCATTTGAGTGCAGAAATCTCGCACTACTTCAGAAGATAAGATTTTGGGAAGAAAAAACGAACTCGCAAGGATATAAAAACTTACCCATCAAAATTTTCAAGGTCGAAGGAATCTCCCGACGACTCCTTCGGCAACCTCAGCTTCTTCTGCGAGGGAGGATCCATGACGTGTATAGGAATGGCGGGGATTGGCTCCTCTGTAGCAGCAGGAGGACCCTATGGCATCGACGGTGAGGAGGCATCCAAATCCTCGCTACGGGAGCGCTTGCGAGTCCCGTGACCGCTGGACTCGGGGGCTTCCTGCTCCTCCCCAACAGGGACGGTGGAGCCCGACCCGTCCTCTTCTTCCACCTCGCGAGGAATAATTCTTCGGGCTGAGGAGGCAAGTTGGCGGCCACAGTCCAGTCCTAAATAGTAGAAGAAGCATCAGTATAAAAACAAAACACCTAACAGGCAATCAAAAATCAAGAAACTTCAAAGAGAAATCCACCTCAGGCGGAGGATTGCTGATGCAGAATGGAGGCACGACTGAGTCACCCGGGAGATGCTCCTTGGTGGTGTACTTGGTCAGCAGTCGAAATCTCCTATCTACCTCACCAGAAGAAATGCCCTCTGCAGAGATACGAGTGACATCACCAGTACTAATCCAGCGGAACATTGGGTGTACCCTGGCCTATAGAGGATGTACTCGGCGACGCATCCAAGTGCGAATGTGCTCTATGCCGCCTACTTCTTTGCCTATACGGTGTTCGAGGTCACAAACACACTAATACATGGTCTCTATTTCCTCTACTTCGGCGGGCATCACAATGTTCTTCCAGGACCTCCTCCTCTTGCAGGCTGCCACCAAATCGAAGGGTGCGAGTCCATAGTGCTCTCCATCGGCCTTCTAGTTGTGGATGTAGAACCACTTTTCCCTCCATCCTTGGATATACACAGTGAGTTTGATGGAGAAGTAAGTGACGTTGGAATCGACGTGGATACCGCAGCCTCCTATATCATAGACTACCGAACCCGATGCCGACTAACATTTGAGCTTAAAGAGTTTTTTGAAGAGGCCTAAGTGTGGCTCGATTCCGAGCCAGCACTCGCAAAGAGTGATGAAGCAGGCGATGTGGAGGATAGAGTTTGGGGTCAGCTGGTGCAGCTGGAGCCCATAGAAACAAAGAAGACCCCTAACAAATGGATGAAGGGGGAGAGAAAGACCACGAATGATGAATGCAAGGAACATCACTCGAAAACCCACAGGAGGACTAGGGATTACCTCATCGCCGGGAACGCGAGAGTCATCCTCCACGGTAGAGAGCACCCCGTCCTAGTGCTGGGTGAATAGCTCAGAAGGCTTGATGACGGATGGGCGACATGACCCATTGGTGACGCGAGTCCCGACGCCCTTCTTCTTCCCAGCTCTAGCAGCGCTGATGCCCATGGTGGTGGTGCCCTTCTTCTTGGCTGCACCAGCGGCAGCCGTAGATCCAGCGGCGGAGGATCCCTTCTTATTGCCCATCTTGCGCTGGTGGTGCAAGCGCAGGAAGTAGCTAGGGAAGGTACGAAGTTAGTCCAGTGCCACAAAGGGAGATGCGACCAATGGACCAGCAAGAGCAGCAATGGAGGAGGTGCATGACCAAGAATAAAGATGTGGGGAAATTACCGCACAACCTGCATCTACTTAACCTCCTCACAGATGCCATCCTACGGCCAGGAGAAAACCTATAAGACGCGTGGCACACATCAATATAGACGCATGGCAAGGGTAAACCATGAACCGTTGCCCCACTCCTCCTATTACGCATGACAATCAAGGAGACACAGTTAAACCAGAAGATTACGCATGCCTGGTCAAGTCCAAGTCAGAAAATGGGACCCACTATTCATCACGTCCCATCAAAGCCGCTCACGCGGGCAACTGAGGTCGTCGCACCGCCAGCACTGACGTCATCAACTCCAGCAAGAGCACTTTTTGACTACTCTAGTCCTTACTTGAGTCTTTGACTGGACCAAGCACTCGGGGGCTACTCCTAACAGGAGCGCTGGCCACGCACCCAAAGAAATTTGTAAAGATATCCAAGCATCACGAAAAACCCTTCACTCAAATCTACGATTCGACTGTGGATTTCGGGTTACTCCCATAGGGAGCACTGGAGGCACATTCGATTGAAACAAGCAAAAGACGACAGTAGTCGCAAAATACTTATAGTCCCCACTCGAGTCTACGACTCGAATAGGCACTCGGGGGCTACTCCCATAGGGAGCGCTGGCCGCGCACCCTATGATTTTTTTCTTATACATTACATTGTGTGTTGATAGCATCCACACTCGAGTGCTATGGTGACTCTGCCTCATATTTTCCCTGCAAAGAGACTATGTCTCCTGGGCCACCCGAATCATCTCCACGATGACAAAAATTCGGATGTCGCGCTTACAGCGTGAAGATAAGACCTGAATAAGGCCTGGCAACACATCTACTGTGCTCTACCAGAAACAATGCGTGCCTATAGGTACGATGAATAAGCCTTGACGAATGCGTCGAGTGCTCACACTTACACACTAGGATTTGACTCTATAAGACCTCCGTGGCCTAAGTCGAATTACACCAGCACTTTTCCAAATTTGAGTCCAGGGACTCGAGTTTGAGTAGATTGCGTTGTTTTGCCTAAGGCAGTTAACTGGTCCTGCTAGATCGGATAAATCAGGCACGTATATCAACAATCCCTATGATACAAATCAGAGCACTCAAAAATATGCTCAGCTATGCACTCGAAAGACTTCATAAAGTCTCCACTCGAATCTGCCATTCAACCGGACACTCGGGGCTACTGACGTGGGCATACCTTACAGGTACTCGAGTTTGGTATATACGGCCTGATCTAGCAGAAGCCACGGCGTTACCAGGGCCCAATCCAGGATTCGTGTGACATACGGAGACTCCGATTGCTTGCGATACAAGGCAAGTTCAAAGATAGAAAGTTTAAAGGGACAAACCCTAGCTTGTAACCGACTCGACCTGCTACCCGAGACCTAGCCTATCTATATAAAGGCTAGGAGGGGGTGGCGAGGAGGATGATCACAACCTAGTTTCCACAACCTCGCCAGATTGCATCTGCACACCCCTGTAACTTTTGACTCCCTCGATAATTCCAAGAGCAGACAAGCAGGAGTAGGGACCTCTACGAGGCCTGAACCTAGGTAAATCTTGCGTCCCTGTATGCTTGTTTGCTAGCCGATTGATGCCTCCAGCGCTCCCTCCTTCTCCAAAAACCAAGTCCATAACAATGGGCATTGATGAGTTTAACCCTCGTAAGGGGGAAAAGTGAGGAAAACTTTAGCGGTAGGGTAAAAGTGAGGAAAACTTTAGAGGGAGGGGAAAACTGAGTAGAGCTAAGAAAAACAAGGCCACTCAGATAAAAAATGAGTAAGGGAAATTCAAGCTTTTGGCATAAAAATGGGAAATGTGTTATTTGAACAAAATAATCCATCTTGGTCGACATTATATTATTTGTAACTCAAAGATACACAAGCGTTCCAAATTTGGCCTCATTTAGACAAAGTATGTTTTGGGATGGGTTATTTTGGAGGTTGATTGAGTAGAAAGCCATGCATCTTCATAGCTAGTAGCTCATCCCAGAAGGGTTTAAGAAGTGGTTTAGGGGATAAGTCGATTTCTATTTATTTCCTTTTTCCTTTATTATTCATGCTAGGTTGTAGGTAACATAACAAGACTCCATGCGAAGGTTCCACTATGTTTTGACTTTTTTGAATTAAACTAACCCTAAAACCATTTTTTTAAATTTAATATAAAAAGAAAAATATGGCTGATTACAAGTAAATCCAAAATTTCCTATTTCATATGGTAAATCAATCCAAGATACACAAGTGTGCCAAATTTTGGATCAATTGGTCAACATTTGCTATGGTTTATGCCATGAACTAGCTAAACCCCATGTGTTGACCACATGTCAAGGGCAAAACTGAGTAGTGCTAAGCAACTAGGTGGATGACCATAGAAACTTGCAATAACACATAAATTATGGGATTATCCAACATACAAACTTGGGAGCATCAACCTAGTTCGAATTTAATAGAAACATTGATAGTAGTTCAAATTCATCATACAGATTCAAATTAATAATTCAAATTCATTTTTATTGTTCCTAGTGTTTTTCACTGGGTTCACCACCTTGCTATGGGTGATCCTAGCTGGAATATTCACGGAGTCCACCATCAGCGCCTTCTGTCTGTTCCCTTTGTTCTTTTTCTCTGCATCAAATAAATCAAGTGCTTTAGTCTATCATATAGTTGGTTCAATCATGTTTCGATCCGTTGGTTCATGCGGTTCAAAATGCATTGGCATCATTTCTTCAATATCCTCTTGTGTAATTCCTACAGGGTTTCCCACGGAGCTGCCATTGCCTGCAATGGCATGTCCTATCAACCAAACTCACTGGATACCTCTGTTGCCTATCTTTACTATCAGTGTACGTTACCTCAGTATCCATTCCTCTTCTAATGCATTTCATCTTCAATTGTTTTGCCCTGACATGCAAAGCCTTAATCAATGATGGGAGGATGAGATGGCCAGCATATACCGTTGATGCAATTCTTTGATGCAAATCGATCTTTATCATGATCATCTACCTAATCTTATCAAATATTTGCCACAACATAATCCCTTTCAATGACTTGTCCTTTGCATTGAAACTCTCTGCAAGGTTACTTGTTACATAGTCTACCTTGCAAAATTCATTGAATTGGCTTCTTGACCACACCATTCCATCATGTGCATCCAAGTACTCCTTCATCGTAGGTTTTTGTTTATACAACACTTCCAAATGATATAGATGCTTCTTCAAACTGCATGTGTATGAAGCTGGCCATAGGTTGTCAGTATAAACTTTACCCTTGAATTTCTTTGTAAAATTATGCACTAAGTGTCACATACATTCCCTATGCTCCACTCCGGGGAATACTGCTTCTACAGCTTTCTCCAAACCTTTACAAGCGTCCGTATGGATAGTAAGTCCTGGTGGATGACCTATAAGGTCACGCAAATTATCCAGAAACCAAGTCCAACTTTCCTCTAACTCAATCTCCAAAACTCCAAAAGCAACAGGGAACATCCAATTATGGCCATCAACTACAATAGCAACTACTAGTTGTCCTTTATGAAGAGTTGTTGCATCCACGGCCAAATAAGGCCTGCAACCATCCAGAAACCCTTGCCAGTAAGCTTTGAAACAAATAAAAGCCCTTCTAAAGCACTCCTTCTCCATTGTATTCCCTCTTATTTTGTACTGAACTTTATGCCTGTCTATCCGTACAATACTACCTAGACTAGCCATCTCCACTTTAGCTTTGAAGCTGTAAAGCAACTGAAAACTTTCATTCCATGGACCATTGATCCTATCAAGAGCCATTTCCTTTGCATAGAACATCCTCATGTAAGGTACTGTAATATTAAACTTTTGAGAAACTTCTTTTATGAGTGTTGTTGCACCAAGTGATGGGTTTGCTCTCATCCAATCCATGATTGCATCTGCCAACCACCTAGTATTTGCTAGTTTTGTTTTGTCATATGGTTATCCCCCTTGAGGTGGACAAGAATGTTCGAACCGGTTGCTTTTTATTTGAAACATAATGAAAAAGTCAGGTGCAGCTAACAAACTCTACACAATGATCTAAAATACACAACTGGTTGTAATACCTGAACAAAACTGCTCCTAAGCATAGTGGATGCATGCATCCTCCACCTCCACCTCTTGTATGGGCACTTCACTGTGAACCTTGCTGGCTCACTCTTAATAACATCATAGTCATTATTGGTGTGGATGCAATATGTAGTAAGGGCATTACGACAATCCCGCATCATTTCAAATACGGTGCCTTCTGAAATCTTAGGATCGTTCCTGTCCCACTCAACTACTAGCAAGTCCTCACCATCGTACTCGGCGAAAACGAGACTGTCATTGTTCTCCTCGTTCTCTTCGTCATCAGTGTCATCAAATCTAGCACTATGGGCCATTTCCTCCGTGTATTGATCCTCTAGGTCATGTTTACTGAATCTACCTACTAGTTCAGGAAACATCAACCCATCCTCAGCATCTAGTGGAGGCTCTCCGTCGTCAGGCTCTGCTTCGTCCTCCACATTGGCTGCATGAGCGACTTGGCTTACCCTCGCAGTACAAACAGATGGTACTATTGTGGACCTACAAGGAGCGGGGGGGGGGGCACACACTATTAGCAGAGACAGCAGAGACACATGATGCCCGACCACCTGATGATGCCTGACCACCAGATGATGCTTTAACCATCTTTCCCATGTGTTCAACTTTAGGTTGCACATGGAGATGAATTTGACCAAAACGTTCGGCAGCGTTTGATGTCTACACACTTCTATTCATGTACACAATTGTTGGGCCTCCAAGTGTAGAGGTTTGTAGAACAGCAGCAAGTTTTCCCTTAAGTGGATCACCCAAGGTTTATGGAACTCAGGGAGGAAGTGGTCAAAGGTATCCCCTCTCAAGCAACCCTGCAATCAAGATACAAGAAGTCTCTTGTGTCCCCAACACACCCAATACACTTGTCAGGTGTATAGGTGCACTAGTTCGGCGAAGTGATAGTGAAATACAAGTGGTAACGGTGATAGAAAATAGCTTGATGGCGTGGAAAAGACTAAAGTAAAACTGAAATAAAGATAGAAGCAAGCAAACATGCAACAGATCTAATAGCAAACAGTGTTTCAGTGCTTAGAAACAAGGCCTAGGGATCATACTTTCACTAGTGAACACTCTCATATAAATATCTTCTCTTTATGATACTACTCTTAACTACTCTCCGATTGGACACTCTAATCCATGGTAGGGCTATAACAACACACCTCAAAGTAAGCCTTTCCCATCTAGATAACCCCACACTGTCACCTTGAGCTCTAGATGGTTCCAACAAACACCACAATTTCATAGAAACATCCAACTCCAAATATAACTCATAACAAGTATTTGTAATCTCTAGCCTAAGTGCCACCATGGTGTGCACGCTGTCACTTTCACACACATGGGGAGAGCAGAGATCTATTAAAGCACTTGAGTAGCAAGGTAGATCTATAGATTACAAGCTCATGATCTCAATAAGATCATGCATAGAGAGAGATATGAACACATAGCTACCGGTAGAACCCTTAGCCTCAAGAGGGAACTACTCCCTCCTCATCATGGGAATCAGAAATGGTGATGGAGATGGCGGTGGAGATCGATGGAGATGGCTCCGGGGGCACTTCCCCATCCCGGCAGGGTGCCAGAACAGAGACTTTCTGTCCCCCGAATCTCCCCTTCGGTGGCGGCAGCGCTGCGGAAGTTTTCGTGGATTTCTGATTGATGATCTAGGGTTTTTGCCTCGAGGGAGATATATAGGCGAAAGAGGCAAGGTCAGTGGCCGGCCAGGGGGCCCACACCATGCCCTGGCGTGGCCAAGGGGGACCCGTGCCTAGGGGTGGTGTGGCCACCCTGTGGCCCCTCTCCGTCTCTCCTTCTGGCTCCGTGAGTCTTCTGGGAAAATATCAACTTTGGCTTTTGTCCCGTCCAATTCCGAGAATATTCATTTTCTGACTTTTTGGAACCAAAAACAGCAGAAAACATGCAACTGGCACTGTGGCATCTTGTTAATAGGTTAGTCCCAGAAAGTGTATAAAAAGTACTCCAAAGTGTGGACAAAACATAAGAAAGTAGATAAAATCAAGCATGGAACATCAAAAATTATGGATACATTTGCAACGTATCAGTGTTTAAAGAGAAAAGCATTACCAGATCAGCTTTGCTAGTTAGTGGGAGCAATCTCTGCTCGCTAATGTTGAAATATTGCAAATCAACTGAATCTCCATTGCTCTAGGGGAATTTAGAATAGATTTTATCTTTCAAATTTCTGAGAGTTATGGAGGCTGCAACCACTGCTGGGAAGTAAAATCCAGAGAGATACTGTTCACAACCAAGAATTACGCTATTATCCAGTTTAACCGCCAGCGGAAATACTAGCGCCGGATCAATCATATTCGAAAAGTAAGGCAATTAGTTGAGCACCAGCGATTCACGCTCAATTACTTCCTATAATCAATCCACTAAGGGAAATGATGCTTACCCAGATGGAATCCATGCGTTAGATCCCTTCGATTCCACCCAATCTTCTCCGCACTCGACAGGGAGGACCGGTACACTAGCCGGCGTTGCATACTGTTCCGCGAAAGGGGTAGATCTAGCGGGGCGGGAGTGGAGCCAGAGGTGGAGTGGGCTCCACGGCTAGGAGGAGGGGGCGGCTCGACAGCCAAGGACGACATAGGAGGGCACGACGGCGGGGGAGCGGAGGGGCGGTGTGGGAGCTGTTCTAGGCTCGGGGGAAGCGAATGCTTTGGGTGAGCGAGAATAGCCGGTCTGACGTGTCTCCATGCGGCCCCACCCTTCACCACATATGCAAGACCCGTCCCAACGTGGCCCCACCCTTCACCACGTATGCAAGACCCGTCCCAATGCGGCCTCACCTGTCAGCATGTAACGGTCGAGGCCACGTAACGTAACGTAACGCTCAACGCATGACCTGCCCCAACGCGGTCCACTGATCAGCATGTAATGGTCAATCCTTTGACCTGATGGCATCCCTCCATCCGAGAGCCTGTGAGGGTTTTAGAATAGAGGGAGGGGAAAGTGAGGAAAAGTTATGCAGCTGGGGAAAACTGACTACAACTAACGAACCGAGGGCACGGAAATAGAAATCCCTAAAAAGTTATAAGAAGGATATCATATATAGTACTCCCCTGTCCCAAAAAAAGTGACTTTGATTTTTCTAGATTTGTGTGTATCTACACACTAAAACACGTCTAGGTGCATGCGAATCTAGAAAAAACAAAGTCACTTATTTTGCGGTGGAGGGAGTACCATATTACTTAGTATAGAATTTATGAGCACCAATCTTGTGCCAAGAGATAGTAATTTTCCTTTCTAACTGCTTAACTTTAATTGTAACATTTCCACAACGTGTTTTCACTCGGCATTTGCGAGCCCCTGGTAATAAATTGTCCCCAAATAATTGATTGGAAGCTGGCCTTGACCATATATAGCCAAACATAACGACATACAAGTGAGCCTCATCTTGAACCTCGCCGAAGCAAAATAGTTCTCTCTTATGGAAATTAATCTTTAGACCAGAAAGTTACTTTTAATGCTGATAATATTAATTTCAGATTCTTACCCTTCTCTAGGCCATGTTCCATAAATAGAATCATGTAGTCAGCATATTGAAGGATAGACAGATCATCAATGACAATATGATGGACTACACCATAATTTCGCCATCAACTTTTGTTTGCTCAATCAAGATAGCCAACATGTTTATCACTATAATGAATAGTATCAGCGATAATTGGTCACCTTGTTTCAAACTTTTTCTTGTCTGAAAGTATCTGCCAACATCATCATTGATTTTCATGGCAACACTACCTCTAGACACGAGACTTTGAATTAGAGTGCGCCACTCTTCAGAAAATACTTTCATTCTGAGAGTTTGCCGAAGGAAATACCACTACTTTATCATTGGCCTTTTCGAAGTAAATTTTAAACAACACCCCATTCAACCTTTTCATATGTAGTTCATTTATGATTTCATGCAGAATTACTACACCATACAGAATGTTTCTTCCTTGCATGCAAGAAGTATGTGTGGGACGAACTACATGGTCAGCCACTAAGTTTAGCCTAATCATTGTGGTTATGTGCATCGATCCACAAGCTGAAGACGGTTTGGTGGAAGATAGTGAAGACGGCGACATCCCGAGCGTGTGCGTGGGTGCCGCTCCATGGATAGGCTGGGCGGATCTAGGGATCCTTTTGCAGGAGTTCGAGTCGCCACGCTTAGGCACTTTAGCTTCTCTTGGTGAGTCTCTACGAGTGACTATGGGGCAGGGTTGAAAGAGGCAGCTAGGTGTTTGCTAGATCTTGTCGGGGAGCTGGCGATATAGCTATCATTTTTGCTCGATGTTTTGTTTTGGTGGATCCAGTTTGTATGATATTTGTAATGGCTTTTGACAGACACTTTGGTTCTAATCAGGAGTAAATAATAGTGCTAGATTGTTTTATCTCAAACTTCTATCCATGTCATCTCGATTATTTTTGTCCATGGGATGGACACCGAGGACATGCGGTAACGTCGCAACGGAGCCCTGAGGTGGGTCCCACTGCGGGACATGGTGAAAGATTCCATACCGTGGACGGGTGTATCGTGCGACGTCATACCACACAGCATTGGAAGGTGGGCTGCACACGCCACATGGGCCCACCGCCGGTGTCCGCGGATTGGAAGATGATCTATGAGATGTGTCCTCTATGCGATAATGCTCTGCACCCGCCAGCTGGCAGGGCCCACCAAGAGCCGACATGGTGCCGTGAGCCCATGTTGTCCATGCCTTCTCGCTGTCTTGGGGCCCGCGTGGAGATGACGTGGCACCGTCAACCCATGCTGGCCGCGGATTCCCGTGGACGTGGGGTCATTCAGGGCCCATGGGGTGGCCCAATCCCTAGCTGGGAGCGGTTCCTCGCTACTCTAGGGCCTGCCCATAGCTGACGTGGCAAGATAGGTCCATGGTGCCAACGTTTTTTCATAGAAGTAGCTAGAACAAGACAGAGGTTAAGTAAAATTTCAGTAACGCAATATTTGTGTAGCAAGCGTAAATGGTAATACATAGGCTGTAAGACCTGAAAAGGTGTTACAGGGATATTCAAGTAGTGACACGTAAATTTGTGTTATTTACAATGTGTTACAAACGATAAGTACATATCTTGTTGGTAACACAAAATCGTGTGCTAGTTCTTAGTGTTACTATGCGGAGAAGGAGAAAATAAAATGAACAACTATTTTTTCATAATCATAAGTAGCACTATCGTACGATTAGCTAGTGAATATTTTGAGTAATTTTCCCGGTATTTTTTGTACGGCCTCCAATTGATAAAAGGCCCTAAAATTGATAAAATGCCAAAAGATTCTCCCGCTAAAATATAAAACTTTCACGTTGGTAAATCATTTGAAGTGATTTCAGTTCATGTTTTTGAACCCAAGTATGATGATTTTCAATCCTTCATTTCACCAGCAGCACAATGCACAACAACCCATCGATGAAGGCCGCCTAGAAGAGGTTGTTGTAACACGATTTTTGACATCCTTCGTTACCATTTATGTTACTAGCCAATATAGTAACACATAAGATGCATGTTACTATAACATAATTGTAACACTGTTTTTGACCTACAGTAATAGTTAATATGTGTGACAGTGGACACATCCTAGTAGCACTACCTAACGCAACACATATCAAAATGTGTTACTGATGCACCTAGTAACATGTATTTTGGCCTATAGTAAGACAAGACTGTGTTACCAAAGACATGTTCTATTGTAGTGATAGGGACGTTCGAAGCTGACGTGGCAACATAAAATCGCGCGGTCTATCAGCTTATACCGTAGTCTACATGGGTTCTCGCGGGCATAGAGCCAAGCTATCAGTGCTATCATATGTGGGAGAGCATGTGTGGTAGCGTGATCCTTCTCACCGTCGATAGAATAGCTGGCATCATAGAGTATAGCCGTACGTAGGTTCTCGCCGTGGTCGGAAAGAGTATAAGACCCTTCTTCCTATATTTTCTTCAAGAAATGCATTAGATAGGAGCTCTTCTCTCTCCAACTATGTATTTTTTCCTTGCTACTATCATCGTGGCGTGCTTCGAGCCGGTGAACACGCTTGGTTCCGGCAACGCGACTATCGATGGTCGCGAGGTGAAAAAGCACGCTAGCCCTTTCGAATCGGCGGGACACGTGATGATCCCCTGGGCTCCTGCACTTTGGTGCAGTCGTAGCCTAGGTCGAGCTTGGTGAGGCTTAGGATCGCGAAGATTTCCTGTACTCCTGCACTCCGGTGGTAGTGTTGAATTTACAAGGTTTTTTCGCTACGTCATTGTCGTCTCCTGTTCTTTGGCGTTTCTTTTCGTTTTCGTATTGTGTGTGCTCAGCGATCCTTTTTTCTTTGTTTATCTCGTAGGTTAATCATCGGCTATACGCATTGAGGAGGGAAACATGCCACTTATTAGTGTGAGCGGTGAGTACTCTTCATGTTTTCCTCTATTTCCTTTCGCTTTCCGGTGTCTCACTTTTTCTCTACATGTCTTTTTTTGCTTCCTAGGGTTTCATCGGGAACATGTGCGTGGATGGAGAAGACGGTTGTTCGTCACTCGGACGCACGCGTCTTCGAGGTGATGTATGTTTTCCTGCTCTTCCTTGTCTTGCCTTTGCCCTTGGTTGGCAAAATTTACACGTTTTTATCAGGATTTTTATGGGAGACATATGAAGATGATGCTACAACGCCCGTCTCCATATTAGCATCGCTTTAAGGTCTACATTATGTTTTTTGCTTCATATGGTTTGTTTTTCGTTCGCTTCATATGGTTTGTTCTTTGTTCTTTGGCTGCTATTCTTAATTTGTTTCTTCCTTCATTGTGCAGGATTTGAGCTTCTTCCTCGCGTGTTTCTAGCATGATCGACAGAGTGTCGCGAATGACTTCAAGTGGATGTGACTAAAGCTTCTCGACGAACGAGCTTTTTCGATGGACAGACTTTTCGAGACCTTCTCAATGGCTGACCTTTTTCATCGGTTGTGCTTTCCATGAGCCAACGACGACTGGGACTCTGTTCACGATGGCGTGCGTCGTGATGGTAGTCATTCGTCTCGGTATTCCTAGAAGCGAAAACCGTGTTGTAATCGTTATTTATCTTTAGCCGTAGATTAATACGTGTACGTGCATTCTGCTGTAAACGACGTTATAACATATATAAATGCAAGTGTCTGTTTACGTGAATCTTTATGTCTGTGTGCTTAATTCTTCTTTCGATGGTAACCTATATGAAAATAAGTGGTATGATGATATATGTTTGATCTTATTTACCGATGTTTGTTTTGTTGCCTATTTTTTCCCACTGTTATTCTACTACCTTAGGGATTTATTGTTCCTTGACTATTCTTTGTCACCGTTCTTTCACTGGCCTCGCAATGCACATGTCATACAGTCTCTTTCATAGTCTACTATCGTTTTATTCTCTGGCGGTGGACGCTGGTTCTCGTGCACGAGATAATCTTTGTGTTCTCTCCCGGTGGACGCGGGTTCTTGCGGACGAGAGCATCGCTCTGTTATCTCACGGTGGATGCGGCTTCTCGCGGACAAGTGACGACCTGGCAGCATGAACTGTTGCCATCCACGGGGCCTCGGGCGGTGTGGCCCAACGAGACCTGAGTTTTCGTGTTTGTTAGATTTCAACACTAGTGACCATGCCACCATCTATTTGTACTTTTCTCTCGGCTATCAGACTATCTTCTTAGCTATAAAGCCTTGCCACAGCGCGTGGTTGTTCTTTCCTTGCTCACTATCCCTCTCTCCTCCGAGCAAACTGAAGACGTTAACTAGGAGTTCTACAGCGGTGCCTCCATTCCTTGATGTCACCAAGGCATTCATTTTCCTCTCCTCTCTTTCTTCTTAGATATATGCACTAAACGACCACAAAAGACACCAAGCTCGCGTCGCAGGTCAGTCTCTTTCGGATCAACCGCGGTTCATGTATGTGTTTGGACCATCATGGAAGTGTGTATTTCCATTGGCGTGTTCACATTTTCTTCTTGTCTTTCACCTCCGTGTATGCGCTATTTGCCGTTTTTTAGTTGTTCGTAGAAAACACGGGTAGCCGGTTCCTCGACGTGTGCTGCACAATGCCGTTCCGTTTTTTCAACTTTGCTGTTCTTACTTCCGCTAGAACAGATTATATATCATATATAGTGTGTGTTCTTTTGCAGCCAGCGCCAAAGAACATCGTAATTCGACCACGATTTTTTTTGCAACAAATGATGCGGGTGTTGGGTCTTCCCAATCCTACATATAGACATTGTTTCATCATTCTAGGGGAATCGGTGGTAAAATTCGTCTTCCATACGGCGCACTTAGACTCTTGGTGGTCCTCCATCTCATTGCGTGTTGAGCGAAACCGGTTTTAGTATCGAAGACGTCGAAGATGACGCTGCGTACCATGCCATAGGCTACGTGGAAAGATTACAATATGTGCATCTACATGACTACACGTACACGAAATACAAAAAATCAGAGATCAAGCGGAAAAGTCTCGAGTACTGGGACTTAAAGAGGAAGCAAAGGCTAACAAAGATTCTCCGATAGAGTTGAGTAGAGGATACATGACAAAGATCGATGCTATCGATGTCGCACGCCAGGATTACTTACAACTCATCCACGAGAACTACATTCCTCTGTGTGTCCCCGCCGAGCGTAGTCTAGCGGAGGTGGACAAAAAGCTAAAACGTCTGGTAGTGGATTCTACCACTCGCCTTCAGCAATTTGGTGTGAACCCACACAATGACTCGGACGACAACCCGCAGCCGTAGAAATCGATGCTCCTACTGGAATTTGACTATCCTATTGTGATCAGCGACTTCAGCGATGTCCAATCCGATTGATCCGTAGTCTTCTATATGTAGATTTACTATGGTACTTTTATTTATTAGACAATCGTTAATGTAATCTTGCTATTTATTCATTACTCTCATTTAGTTATATAGAAGTATGTATTTGTAAAATGAAGTATATGCATTTCACGTCATGCGTTGTATGAAAAGCATACAAGTTGGCATGTCCTAGACGTGTTGTCCCGGGAGGCGCACACTAGTAGAAAACTAGCCAAAGGATTTGACCTTTAGTACCGCTTTCCTTAAGAACCGGTAATGATGGATGCGTTAGTACCGGTTTAACTGCCCATGTCACCGGCAAACTTGAGTACTGGTTCGTTTAGGATCTATAGTACCGATTCGTGTTACGAACCGGTACGAAAGGCTTTCGCGCCAAATTTGACGCGGAGGTGGTGCCAGCGCTGCACCTTTAGTACCGGTTCATATAAAGAAGTACTACTAAAGGGTTTCCAGACCTATTTCTTCACCCGAGCCACCCGAGCTAGCTCCATTATTTCTTCTCCTCTCACATTTTCAAATATTTCCCTCCTCTCACACTCCAACAAATCTCCATTTTTCTCCACCATTTTGTCAAGATTGACGGCACCCATCTATCCAAGGGTTAGCAATATCATCCTAATTTAGCTCATTTCTTTGCTAATTTAACTCATACCATTTTTTAGTGCTAGCAAGGTGTTCGATGAAATGCCTGAAGGGAATATGCCCGAGAGGCAATAATAAATTGGTTATTATCTTATTCCATGTTTATGATAAATGTTTATTTTGCATTTTATAATTATATTAATTGGAAACCTTAATACATGTGTGTTTAATAAACAAAATACAAAGTTCCTAGTAATGCCTCTCATATAAACTAGCTCGTTGATTAACAAGATGATCAAGGTTTCCTGATCATGGACATTGGATGTTGTTAATAACGAGGTCACAACATTGGTGGAATGATGTGATGAACATTCATCCAAAGTATAGCATTACGATCAGAGTCATTATGTTTATATTGCTATAACATCATACAAAGTAATCTTAGTCCTTAGACCATGAGATCATGTTAATTGCTAACACCGGAAGAGTATCTTGATAACATCAAACGTCACACCATAAATAGGGTGACTATAAAGGTGGGTTCAGTGCTACGAAGGTGTTATGTTGAGGCTCATGGATCAAGAGTGGGATTTGTCCATCCCGATGACGGATAGATATACTCTGGGCCCTCTTGGTGATATCACATTGAAATAGCTTGCAAGCAAATGATGTGATCACTAGAATGTTATATCACGGGAACGAGAAAAGAGTGCATGTCGGCAACAAGATCAAACTAGGAATGGAGATAACGATGATCGAATCTCGGACATGTAATATATCGCGAGACAAAGGGATTTAGTTACTAGCGTTAAAGGTTCTCACGATCACAGAAGTCATCGTTGAATGTGTAGGACTTAGTATGGATCTCTAGGTCCCGCTTCTGATTATTGATCTGAGAGGGGTCTCGATCATGTCTGCATTATTCGCGAACCGTTGGGTGACACACTTAAGGGATACCGACACCATTTGGAGCAAAAATGTTTCAGATAAAGATTTAAGAAAGCGCTGGAATTATTTCAATAGACACCAAAACTGTTTCAGGTGAAATTGCTGAAATTGGTTTTGCATGTAATATTGAAATGTTGCAGGGGGTTTTATGTGAATGTTTGTTAATTAAAGTAATTAACAAAATTCTGAATAAAAATAATAAAAGAATTTTATTAAATGAGAGATCATTAAATTTGGAGAAATTTAATGCATTTAAAGTGGAGACTTTAAAAGCGAATGTGAAGGGGCATTTTAATGTGGAGGGGGTTACCACCACATGAATGGGGGAGGTGAAGGGACACCCTCCCCTCCTCCTATAAAAGGCCCCCCTCTCACTCCTTCTTCCTCACACCTCCTCGTGAAGGATCTCTGTCCCCCTCTAGTATTATTCCCCATGGTCTCGGATTAGCGAGATACATGTTCCCGGTGGCTTTATCTGGAAAGGAGTTGCTGCTTCCGCTGCTTTGCTGGAGCGAGGGACGGAGGTTGTCGGGGTACCGGACGTGTGTGCGATCACGGATGCACCGCTGCTTTGCGGTACTGGACTTGGTGGTGCTGGACTTGCTAGAGCTGGATCTGATGGACGTGCTGGAGCCAGACCTGCTAGACTTCATCACGATCTTGAGATCGGCAAGCGTATGACTACATCAGCCATGAGTTCCTACTCGTTAACAAAACTCGTTGTCTTCGAGGGTAAGTTCTCCATGGATGTATATCCACCCGTTGCTCTGTATCTAGTAGATAGATCTTGGCGTATAGTTCTCATCGTAGGAATTTTTTTGTTTTCTATGCTGCCTACCCCAACAGTGGTATCAGAGCCTGATCTATGCGTAGGTGCTTTGCACGGGTAGAACACATAAGAGTATGTGGGCGATGATGATCATGTTATTGCTTCTTTCATATATTTTGGATATTGGTGGCATAGTGGGATGAAGCGGCCCGGACCAACCTTACATGTCATCGCATTACGAGACCGGTTCCAATCGATATGCAACTAGTTTTGCATAAGTGGCTGGTGGGTGTCTGTCTCTCCTACTATAGTCAATATCTGATTTACAACGAGTTGCTAATAACTTAGTTATCATCGTTGTGGTTCTATGTTCGTAGGTAAGACCGGTTCTATCTTCGAAAGCCCTAAGCCACGTAAAAACTTGCAATTGATAAATTAGAGGTGTCTAGTTTAGATCGTTGCTGGGCTAGTGTCATGATATGGTAATGTTGTAAGTTGATATATAGTTGATACTCTTACAACACACCTAACGTGTAAGTTCCATAGAACGTGGCCTTATACACAAAGGAATGATAGAGATCATACCACGATGCATATGATGGTGATCAAATGCATGGACCATATCATTCCACTTTACACATATGATGTTCGCATCTTATATTGCTAGTTTGGCATTTTAGTAGCATTTTAAGATGATCCCTCATTTAGATATCAAGATAAAAATGTGTTCTTCCTTAAGTATGCACCGTTCTATGGATCGTGTTTCGAGACATCACGTGATGATCGGGTGTACTCGACTCTACGCTTTCATATAACGGGTGTAAGACAATTTTAAACACGCGAATACTAAGGTTCTTACTTGGCGAGCCTAGCATGTATAGACATGGCCTCGGAACACGGACCGAAAGGTTAAGCATGAGTCATATAGTTGATGTGATGCCCATATTGATGTTCGCCTTTGAAGCTACACCGACTCACGTGATGATCGGACTTGGTGTAGTGGATTTGGTTCATGTAATCACCAAAAGGGCATGAGGGATGTCGTTTTTGAGTGGGAGTTCATTTCTAATTTGGATTAGTCAAACTCAATTTATCATAAACTAAATCGAAGTGAATTTGCATAATTTGTTGTAGTCATTGGCGTCTGTTCACTACCTTATTAATTGAGATAATAGAACTATAGAATTCTGGATATTTACTTTATGAACTGGTATCGTATTGTTTTGAATGTCAATTTAAAGTTTAGAAGTCCTGTTGCAAACTTTAAGCAAACTCTATTTACTCCGTGAAGTTTAATAAGTAGTATTAAATCAAGAGTAAGAATTCCAATGTTAGTATCTAAAGTATCATGTTTGCCTCCATGATTCTTGATATTCAAAAGTTGTTTTAATATCGAGGTTATCTAGGAGCTGAAAGAATTATTTCAGAAACCATCATGTGTGAAAGATATTGTGATATCTGAAACAAAGTTTTTGGTTGCATTATGATAGAGTGTAATTTAACAAAATACATGTTCTCATATTGTATGAGAATTTGTGAAGGATGGAGATGCTAGGCATCCGGATCTCCCAAAAAGGTTTTGGGAACTAACATTATACTCGCGATTCTTCCTTACAGGCTATAGTAGCTTGATCATGAAAGTTTTCATGATAAGGATGAATAGAAGATGTAAGTAAAATCATTACTACACTAATAGATTACTAAAGAAAGGATTTTTGAAAGAACACCAAACATTTGATGATGGTGATCCACTTCAAAGTGCAAGTTCAAAGGTATTAGTATTTGACTATATACACTTTGTACTATGTGTCATGTGAATGACACCACTATTGATGTTGATAGATTCTTTTAAAAGAAAAGGAATTGTTGAAAGAGAATCTATAAAATATTTGGCAGAAAAGAAAAGGTTGGAGATGTCCAACTTAAGTATATAGAAGATATACATGTTATGGCTGTATTCCTTGCTTGTTAAACAATGTGGTTATGAGGTATTGGATACCGGTATTGGATAACGAATTGGTTGGTATGAAGTGTCATACAGGACAACGCAATTCATGAACTGCAATGGCCTAAGCAACTGGCAAGAGAATAAGTGATGATGTTCATCGAAAACAAATAAAGTGTTATTGTGTTTTTCGTTGTCATCAAACCTAGCCTTCAAGATTTGTTTTAATAATTGTTAATTTGTTCTGATATTATGAGAACAATGGTTGTTCAAATAATTACCGTATTCCATAAAGGATGGATGAACTTTTACAAGTCTAGTGGGAGAAATCACATCCATAAACACTATGGCTAAAATGTCGCAAGACAAATGATTGAAAGATCAATTATGAAGTGACATCGCAGTTTAAATTATATTGGAAAGAAAACATGAAGAAACTCCATGTTGATGGATTTTTGGAGTCTCTGATTTTGATCAATTAACGCTTGTGAAACTTTCCTCGAGATAATTGAAACTCCGTCCATAGGCCAAAGAGGAACGGATGACTAGCTTATTGGAAGTTGTGCATGCTGATGTGCATAGTCCATTATGTGTAGCCATATGCGATGGATCTTTTTGCTTCATATGCTTTCTCCGAAAATTTGAGTGAATATATCTATATATTTACTTAATAAGGAAGAAGTATGAAACATTTGAAAATTGTTAAACGTCTTTCAAGATGAAGTGAAAAATCATTGTAACAAGAAAATAAAAGAGTTTATGATTTGATCATAAAGGAAGATATTTGAGTTACATGTTTAGCAAAACACCTAAGATTTGAGAAATTGTTCCATGATTTGTGTTTCTCGGTAAACCATAGGAGTATGGCATATTCGAGAGATGAAATCAAACCATGTTTGACATGGTAAGATCAAAGGTGTCATTTATAAAACTGCCATTATGTTTTAAGGATTGAAGCTTTAGAGACTACCGCTTTTACATTAAAAAGAGCACCATCGTGATCCATTAAAATGACACCATATAAGTTATGGTTTGGGATAAAACCCGAATTGTCTTTTCTTAAATTTTGGTATGCTATGCATAAGTAAAATGTTTACAACCAATGTTGGATAAGCACGTCTTTGTAGGTTATCCCAAAGAATTTGTTGGGAATTTCTACATAACACCGAGGACAAAAGAGTTTGTTACTTGGAACGTCAAGTTTCTTGAGAAGGAATTTTTCGCGAAAATTTAAGTGGGAGGACAATAGAACTTTGATAAGGTTGTTGAACCTTAGCTATATGTGCTAAGTAGCGCAGCACCGGAAAGTGTCCTGGTGGCGGCCACAATGCTCATGGCTCCCGTGATTACAAAGGTTGTGATCTCGGAGATTAGAGTTCCTATTGAACCGTGTGGGTCGGTAAGAATCAAATAGTGTGATTTGATAAACAAGTCGTTATTGTTTAGACAATGATGAACCGAGTACATGCAAAGAAGCGATGATGGGCCCTGACTCCATTAAATGACTAGAAGTCATAGAATCCGTGATAGTATCCATACACAAGAAATCAAGTTTCTGAACTTGGACGACCCTCCGGAAAGGCGTGAAGCCTATCGGTCGTGTTTGGATCTATAAAGAAATAGACATGGATGTTTAACATCTATGAAATAATCGACATGTTGGAAAGAAGTTTATGACAATGTTTAAGGAGTTGACTATGACAAGATTTGATCTTTCATAGCGATATTTAGTCTTGACGGATTAATGTAGCAACCACTACATATAATTTGATGTATGGTAGTTGAACAAACAAAACAATGTTCTTCTAATAGAATGGTTACCTAGGACGTGTACATGACACGGTCCGAAGGGTTTTGTTAATTCAAAGGATGCTAAAAGGGAATGCAAACTTCAATAGCTGAAGTGAGCATAGCGGAGTTGGAACCTTCACCATGATGAAACTGTTAAAAGAGTTTAAATTCATCGGAGATGATGAAGATGCTTGCATTTGCAAGAAATTAAGTGGGAGCTCTAAGATATATTTCTAATACATTATGTAGAGGACATATTGTTGATTGAAAATGATGTATCTTGTATTGACACAAGTTAAGAATTTCATTAAAATAAGATTTTGATGAAAGACTAGGGCAAAACCGGAATATTTGGCATAAATATCTATATGGATAGATTGAGGCGCTAATATGGTTGTGCCAGACATACATATATGAGATATTGAAAGGGTTCAATATGGAAACAACAAGAAAGGTTCTTGCTGCATGGAAATGATTGTATCAAGATTTAAGTGTTTCAACACTTGGTGAGTAAAATCACATGAATATTTTGATCGATTATACCATGATATGTATATATCCAGATATGTCCTATGCTCTAAATGTTATGAGCACATACTAGAATGATTCATAAGATGATCATTTGGACGATAGTAAAGATATTCTTATGAGCTTTGGAAGAACTAAGAATATATCATGTATAAGTGACAAATAGTTAAAGATAGTTCATTGTAAAGTGTTACATTGATACTAGTTTTGTCACAAGATACAAATTAAATTTATCTCAATTTATACTATGGGTGGCACAATGTAATGGAAAGGATGTTCCATGATGGATTTGGATAAGTTCCAAAGTTGAAACATTGTGACGGATACTACAACAAAAGGCTAAGTATATGACTGCTATAGTAGTAGCAAAGGAGGGCATTTGTGTTAAGAAGTTTGCTATCAAACTAGGTGTGGTTCAAAGTGGGCTAATACTATGAAGATATATTGTATGACAATAATATCAACATATTTTAACCCGAACGAACTAAAGGTATCACCAAATGTGGCATCCCGCTAAAACCACTACTAGAAAATCGTGGTGTTTTTGTTTTATGCATCACCATGACATCATCATGCATATGGTTTGCCTAAAATTATTTTCTAAAAGCCTACCTTTGTTTTCTAAAATGTCCCCAGTCTTTATTTCAAATCAAAACCTGGTCCATCCGGATATTTTATTTGTCTAAAAACTAATTACCAAATTATTTTAAATAATAAATAAAATTTGATATTATTTTTTTAGGAGGCAGCCAGGCCGGCTCAAAAGCCCAGCGGGCCACCTCCTTCCTAACCCCAAGCCCTAACCTAATCAGTCAAACCCTAACCCTAGATCTCCACCTAGCCGCTCCCTCCAGCTGTCGCCGCCACTATCCTAGCTACACAGCACGCCACACAACTCCCCGGTCGTGACACACACCACAGGAAACGCACTGCCCGCACACGATGCTCCACCAGTCCACCTTCCCGTACCAGCCCACCCCGCTCTCCCACCTATCGTGACACGGGCCCCACCCCCACCGACGTGGCGCACTCGCGATTCCCCATCCCTGTTGCCAGCGCTCCCTCCTCGCCGGCCTCGTCCAGAAGCACCTCCTCTTCCCTCCGTCCGGCGCCGCCCACCTCTTCCACGCATATGGCCGCCTCCGGCCATCGCTTGTTGCCAGTCACCATGACGCCACCCCGAGCCTGCCGTCGGCCGCCTCTGCCCGTGAGCTGCGCCTCCGCGCCATCCGCCTGCGACCAGCATGACCCCTCCTCGCGCCGTCCTTGCCATGTCGCATGTGCTGCGTGCCTTCCGTGGCCGCCCTCAGAGGTTCCGACCCTGGCCGCCTCGATGTCCCAGCGGCGCCTGGCCTCCGCGGCCCCTCTCACCATCGCGGGCGTCCGCCTCCATCCCCGAGAGGCAATAATAAATTGGTTATTATATTATTCCATGTTTATGATAAATGTTTATTTTGCATGCTATAATTTTATTAATTGGAAACCTTAATACATGTGTGTTTAATAAACAAAATACAAAGTTCCTAGTAATGCCTCTCATATAAACTAGCTCGTTGATTAACAAGATGATCAAGGTTTCCTGATCATGGACATTGGATGTTGTTAATAACGAGGTCACAACATTGGTGGAATGATGTGATGAACATTCATCCGAAGTATAGCATTACGATCAGAGTCATTATGTTTATATTGCTATAACATCATACGAAGTAATCTTAGTCCTTAGACCATGAGATCATGTTAATTGCTAACACCGGAAGAGTATCTTGATAACATCAAACGTCACACCGTAAATAGGGTGACTATAAAGGTGGGTTCAGTGCCACGAAGGTGTTATGTTGAGGCTCATGGATCAAGAGTGGGATTTGTCCATCCCGATGATGGATAGATATACTCTAGGCCCTCTTGGTGATATCACATTGATATAGCTTGCAAGCAAATGATGTGATCACTAGAATGTTATATCACGGGAACAAGAAAAGAGTGCATGTCGGCAACGAGATCAAACTAGGTATGGAGATACCGATGATCGAATCTCCGACATGTAATATATCGCGAGACATAGGGATTTAGTTACTAGCGTTAAAGGTTCTCACGATCACACAAGTCATCGTTGAATGTGTAGGAGTTAGTATGGATCTCCAGGTCCCGCTTCTGATTATTGATCTAAGAGGGGTCTCGATCATGTTTGCATTATTCGTGAACCATTGGGTGACACACTTAAGGGATACCGACACCATTTGGAGCAAATATGTTTCAGATAAAGATTTAATAAAGCGCTGGAATTATTTCAATAGACACCAAAACTGTTTCGGGTGAAATTGCTGAAATTGGTTCTGCATGTAATATTGAAATGTTGCAGTGGGTTTTATGTGAATGTTTGTTAATTAAAGTAATTAACAAAATTCTGAATAAAAATAGTAAAAGAATTTTATTAAATGAGAGATCATTAAATTTGGAGAAAATTAATACATTTAAAGTGGAGACTTTAAAAGAGAATGTGAAGGGGCATTTTAAAGTGGAGGGGGTTACCACCACATGAATGGGGGAGGTGAAGGGACACCCTCCCCTCCTCCTATAAAAGGACCCCCTCTCACTCCTTCTTCCTCACACCTCCTCGTGAAGGATCTCTCTCCCCCTCTAGTATTATTCCCCATGGTCTCGGATTAGCGAGATACATGTTCCCGGTGGCTTTATCTGGAAAGGAGTTGCTCCTTCCACTGCTTTGTTGGAGCGAGGGACAAAGGTTTTCGGGGTACCGGATGTGTGTGTGATCATGGATGCACCGCTGCTTTGCGGTACTAGACTTGGTGGTGCTGGACTTGCTGGAGCTGGATCTGATGGACGTGCTGGAGCCGGACCTGCTGGACTTCATCACGATCTTGAGATCGGCAAGCGTACGACTACATCATCCACGAGTTCCTACTCGTTAACAAAACTCGTTGTCTTCGAGGGTAAGTTCTCCATGGATGTATATCCACCCGTTGCTCTGTATCTAGTAGATAGATCTTGGCGTATAGTTCTCATCGTAGGAAATTTTTTGTTTTCTATGCTGCGAACCCCAACAATGCCTAAGTTAGGGATTTCATTCTTTTTATATGCAATTTGAGCTCAAATTAAAGTATGATTTGTTGGTTTTAGTATCGTCCCCGTCCTCGCTTCGTCCGATCGCCATAAGCCGCTTCAGCTAAGGCACCACCTCGGTGAGCCTCTTTTTTATATAAAAAACTTAGTTTTATGTGATGAACTTGAATATTAATTAATTTGGTCACTCATATATTCATGATGTTGTGTAATTAATGATTTTTGATATACTTATATAATGTAGATGAATCGACAATGGATGTACGGTGACCGATGCCATCCCGAGTTCATTACTGGCATGCATTATTTTCTCAACATGGCTGAGGAAAATAGGCGGTCGAATGGTTTTATTTGTTGTCCATGTAGTTCCTGTAATAATACGAAGGATTACTCTACCTCAAAAACCCTTCACGTCCACCTGCTTGAGAACGGTTTCATGCCCAGCTATAATTGTTGGACCAAGCACGGAGAAAAAGGGGTTATATGTGAAGACAACGAAGAAGAAGAGGATAATGACAACTATCCTATGTTCACTGAAGATGGTGATAGTAGAATGGGGGGAGACGAAGCTTAAGAAGAGCTCATTTTTGATGAGCCTGATGACGATTTGGGTCAGGCCATTCTTGATGCGAAGATAAACTGTGGAAGTGAAAAGGAGAGGTTGAAGTTGGAGAAAATGTTAGAGGATCACAACAAACTATTGTACCCAAATTGCAAAGATGGCCAGAAAAAGCTGGGTACCACACTGGAATTGCTGCAATGGAAGGCAGAGAATGGTACTTCTGACAAGGGATTTGAAAAGTTGCTGAAAATAATAAAGAAGATGCTTCCAGGGAAGAACGTATTACCCTCTAGTACGTACGAAGCAAAGAAGGTTTTCTGCCCTCTATGATTAGAGGTGCAGAAGATACATGCATGCATCAATGACTGCATCCTCTACAACGGTGAGGAGTACGAGAATTTGAATGCATGCACGGTATGTGGTGCATTGCGGTATAAGATCAGGCGAGATGACCCTGGTGATGTTGAGGGCGAGTCGTGCCCCAGGAAGAGGGTTCCTGCCATGGTGATGTGGTATGCTCCTATAATTCCATGGTTGAAATGTTCATTCCAAAACAAAGAGCATGCCAAGTTGTTGCGATGGCACAAAGAGGACCATAAGAAAGATGTGATGCTGAGACACCCCGCTGACGGGTCGCAGTGGAGAAAAATCGACAGAGAGTTCAAGTCATTTTTAGATGACGCAAGGAACTTAAGATTTGGTCTAAGTACATATGGATTTAATCCTTTCGGGGAGCAGAGCTCTAGTCATAGCACCTGGCCAGTGACTCTATGTATCTATAACCTTCCTCCTTCGTTGTGCATGAAGCGAAAGATCATTATGATGCCAGTGCTCATCCAAGACCCGAGGCAACCCAGCAACGACATTGATGTGTACCTGAGGCTATTGGTTGAAGAACTTTTATAGTTGTGGAGTGAAGAAGGTGTACCTATGTGGGATGAGCACGGACAAAAGGAATTTAACCTACGACCGTTGTTGTTTGTAACCATTAATGATTGGCCTGCTCTTAGTAACATTTTAGGACAGTCAAATAAGGGATACAATGCATGCACACACTGTTTAGGTGAGACTGACAGTATATATTTGGGAAACAAGAATGTGTACCTGGGGCATCGTTGATTTCTTCCAAAACAACATCACGTAAGAAAGAGAGGAAAGCATTTCAGAGGTGAGGCAGATAACCGAACGAAGCCTACCCGCCCTACTGGTGATGTTATATATGATATGGTCAAGGATTTAAAAGTGATCTTTGGAAAGGGTCCTGGCGGACAATCTGTTCCGAATGATGTTAACGGACACGTACCCATGTGGAAGAAGATGTCTATATTTTGGGAGCTACCCTATTGGAAAATCCTAGAATTTCACTCTGCAATCGACGTGATGCACGTGACGAAAAATCTTTGCGTGAACCTGCTAAACTTCTTGGGCGTGTATGGGAAAACAAAAGATACACCAGATGCACGGCAGGACCAACAATGTATCCACAAAGGAAACAACCTGAATCCAGAGAAGTATCAAGGTACTACCAGCTACGCTCTTACCAAAGAAGAGAAGGAGATCCTTTTTGAAGTCCTGAGTAGCATCAAGGTCCCGTCTAGCTTCTCGTCGAATATAAAGGGAATAATAAACATGTCAGAGAAAAGTTTCAAAACCTAAAGTCTCATGTCTGCCACGTGATTATGACACAATTACTTCCAGTTGCATTGAGGGGGCTTCTGCCAAAAAATGTTCGAGTACCCATTGTGAAGCTATGTGCATTCCTCAATGCAATTTCTCAAAATGTGATCAATCTACTAACTCTAAAAAATTTATAGAATGATGTGGTGCAATGTCTAGTCAGCTTCGAGTTGGTGTTCCCACCATCCTTCTTCAATATTATGACGCATCTCCTCGTTCACCTGGTCGAAGAGATTGGTGTTCCCGGTCATGTATTTCTACACAACATGTTCCCCTTTGAGAGATTCATGGGAGTCTTAAAGAAATACGTTCATAACCGTGCTAGGCTAGAAGGAAGAATCTCCAAGGGCTATGGAACAGAGGAGGTCATTGAGTTTTGTGTTGACTTTATTCCTGACCTTAAGCCGATCGGTGTTCCTGAATCACGTTATGAGGGGAGACTACACGGAAAAGGCACGCTAGGAAAGAAAGCAACAATGTGTATGGACGGACATTCTTTCACTCAATCACACTACATAGTTCTACATAATTCCAGCTTGGTGGCTCCGTATATAGTGGAACACAAGAATATTTTACGCTCGGAATACCCGGAGCAACGTGAAGATTGGATTGATGGAGAACACATGAAGACTTTCGGCGGTTGGTTGCAAACACGTCTCATTAATTGCACTGATGAAGAATAGCTATACTTGTTGGCCAAGCAACCATGTTCGACTATATCGACTTTTCAAGGGTACGAGATAAATGGGAATACATTTTACACGATCGCCCAAGATAAAAAGAGCACCAACCAAAACAGTGGTGTCCGCTTTGATGCAGCAGAGGATAATGTGAAGAAGGTCACATATTATGGGTACATAGAGGAGATATGGGAACTTGACTATGGACCTACTTTCAAGGTCCCTTTGTTCCGGTGCAAATGGTTCAACCTAAAATACGGTGCAGTAGACAGAGTAATGGAATGACTACAGTGGATCTCAAGAATCTAGGGTACGACACCGAACCATTCGTCCTAGCCAGTGAAGTGGCTCAGGTTTTTTATGTGAAGGACATGTCTACCAAACCAAAAAAAGATAAGAAAGGCAAGAGGATACATCATACAATGAGCCAAAGCGTGAAAACTAACCCAAGCATGTCAGGAAAAAAACATCATGGGAGTAGAGGATAAGACAGAGATGTCAGAATATTATAATAAGTTTGATGATATTCCACCCTTTAAGGTGAAACTGACCCAAGCATCGTGTTAAATAATGAAGATTGTCCATGGTTGCGTCACAATCAGAAGAAAGGGAAATACACGAAGAAAACTCAGAAGACTAGATAGGGATGTTGTTGCTGATGTGTAATAATGTATTAAACCTTTCTCCAAAGAAAACTCAGAAGGCTAGGCACGAGTATGACTGAATCACTCCAACATTCGAAAACAAGTTTGGACGATTGTGACTTAATCTGGCCATGTATCTTAATTTTCAGTTGAGCTATATACTTTAATTCCAGTTCAATCGTAATAAAAATATATTTCCGCCCATTATTTCCTGCCCTTTTCCTCCCGCCCTTTTCTTCCCGCCCGTTTCCTCCGTCATTTGGCCCGAGGTAAGATTGTCGAGGAAATAAAGCACCCATTATAAAAAAAAGACAGTTCGACCCACTACTCGGTTCATTTTGTGCCGGATTAGGTAGCGTTCTCTAGAGGGTACTTCGCCAACAAATGCATGCATCTTTTTTTCAAATGTGGTCCTGCCCACGGGCGCAGCATGCCGCCACGCCAACCTTGGCCAGTAATATTAAGAACCGCAGTACAAAGCTCACCAAAACTACATTCGACTTCGTATTTTACCAGCTTACGGATGAACATAATTTGAAAATGCGTGCAAATATGTCATATATATAGTATATATGAACATTTAAAACAGAAACAGAAACATAGCAAAACAAAAATAGAAATAGTAAAACAGAAATAGAAAAATCCTTTGGTACCTTTGGTACCGGTTCTCTCCAACAACCGGTACCAAAGGTCTTGAACACGATTTCTTCCCCTTAGCTGCTCCAAATTGACGCCATTCTTCTATCAAAATCGATGCCCCCCGCAGTCCGCCGCCATCGCTGCAGCCACGCCCCCGAGCTCCCCGGCGCAGCTCCCTAGCGCCAAGCTGCCACCGCTCCCCTGCTCTCCGGCAAGAAGGTGAGTCCTCTCCCCCCCCGCAGTCCGTCGCCATCGCTGCAGCCACGCCCCTAGGATCCCCGGCACAGCTCCCCGGCGCCAAGCCGTCGCCGCTCCCCTGCTCGCCGGCAAGCAGGTGAGTCCTCGCGCCTCCTCCCCTCCTCCCGGTTAAGGCGGCAGAGTCAGCGCCGCCGGGCCCGCACGCGCGTAGAGTCCTCGCGCCTCCTTCCCTCCTCCCGGTTAAGGAGGCAGAGTCTGTGCCGCCAGGCCCGCACGCGCGTAGTCATCAACCGGCGAGCACCCACCGGTGGTGAGGATTAGGCGGTACGCCCCCGGGGGAGAGGTCGTGGTCGGAGGCGATGGCGGTAAGCGGCAGGACAATAGGGAGCGTCTGGCCGGGGAGGTGCATATTCATGTGGGCATCGAAGGAGGACCAGAGCGTGGCGTTGGCGGCATCAATGAGGGAGAGTTGGTCGGTGTCGAGGAGTAGCAGCGCGGCGACGGGTGTGGTGTTGACTCGTGTACTAACGAGCTCGTTGGGGAACCCCAAGAGGAAGGTATTATGAGCACATCAGTAAGTTTCCCTCAGTTATGAAACTAAGGTTATCAATCCAGTAGGAGCAAGGAAACACCCCAAAGGTGTAGCTAGGTGAACTTTGGCAGGGCCCCCAACTTGCGATGTGGTTGTCAATCTCACCGGTTTTGCTGAAAAACAAAGGATTAAACGTATCGAGTGGAAGAAAGTAATAGTTTGCAGAAAGTAAACACAAAACAGTAAACAGTTGATTATAGATTGATAGTAAAAGAAAGGACCGGGGTCCATAGTTTACTAGAGGTGGCTCTCCTTAAGATAGATAAGATGTTGGGTGAACAAATTACAGCGGGGCAATTGACAAACATCGATAAAGCATACAAGCCTATACTAATCATCTTGACTCCTTTGAGATTAGATTGGGCATTACAACATTATACATAGACCGCCATCCAACTGCATCTATGACTAATAATCCACCTTCAGGTTATCATTCGACCCCCCTCCAGTATTAAGTTGCAAGCAACGGATAATTGCATTACGAATTTCGTGTAAAGTAAATAATACGATTGTTCTATGAACAAATGATTGTTGTTTTCTCCCTAGTAGCAACAGCACATCTAGTACCTTAGAGATTTCTGTCACTTCCCCACATTACCAGAGGCATGAACCCACTATCGAGCATAAATACTAACTCTTGGAGTTGCTAGCATTTACTTGGCCAAGATAGCTACTAACAACGGAAAGCATGCAAGATCAAAAATAACAAAGACATGATAGAATCAATAATGAATCTGAAATAGCATCTTAATATCCATCGGATCCCCGCAAACACAACATGCAGGATTACAAATAGATGATCTTGATCATGAACGGAGCTCACAAGATCTAAACATGATAGCACAAAGGAGGAGAACCAGCCATCTAGCTACTACATGGACCCGTAGTCTAGAGATGAACTACTCACACATCACACCGGAGGCTTGCATGATGATGAAGAAGGCCTCCATGGGGAATTCCCCCCTTCGGCAGGGTGCTGGGAAGAGCTTCAGATCCCTCCCGATCTAGGGAAGGAGATGACGGCGGCTGCAGACTCTTTCATGGATTTTTGATTGGGTACTTAGGGTTTCCGTATCAGAGGCAACTTATAGGCGGAAGGAGAGGCCGAGGGGGTGCCTGGGGCGGCCAGACCACCTCGGCGTAGGCTGCCTGGGCCACTGCTGTGTGGTGTGGCCGGGCCCCAGCCCCTCTCCGTCTCGTATTCTGGCTCTAGGTGTCCCTCGGTGAAAAACTGACTTTGGCTTTTGTCCCGTCCAATTCCGAGAATATTCATTTCCTGACTTTCCTGGAACCAAAAACAGCAGAAAACAGGTAGCTGGCACTATGGCTCTTGTTAATAGGTTAGTACAAGAAATCATATGAAAAGCACTCCAAAGTGTGGACAAAACATAAGAAGGTAGATAAAACCAAGCATGGAACATCAAAAATTATGGATACGTTTGCAACGTATCAACATCCCTAAGCTTAACTCCTGCTCGTCCTCGAGTAGGTAAGTGATAAAAAGAAAGAATAAACTTGGTCAAAGTATTTGTAAAACATTGATAGCTGGGATCATAATACTTCAATGATAACATGAAAGACAAAGTTCTAGCAATAAGACAAAGAAACTATGTTGCAACATGAAAAGGCACAAAAAAAAGATTCATGAATAACAATGCTTTGCAAGACGTTTGTTTGTTTCACATGAAGAAAACATAGCATAGTGGCATTCAGCTTGTCCCTCATAGAGTAGCAAACATAAATGCATAGGACACCTTCAAAGTTCATAAGAGTGACTAGATACAAATAGTTTAAAACAAGCAATATGAAGGTATGCATCAATCAACAAGTCTTGGGATAATGCACATAGAACTAAGAATGGCCACTATGCTCTCAAAGTAGGTGCATAAAGGTAGAAGGTGGAGACTCAACATAAAAGTAAAAGAAAGGCCTTCATAGAAGGAAATAGGGATTCAAGTTTCATAAAGAGCTTCCAAAAATTATGGTACTTATTAGCTTTCAGCTCTCATTACCCCTATCATAAGCATCTTGAAGGTGATTAAGGTGAAAATGACACAACTAAGAGGATATGCTTGACAAGTTATAAACGGAAATCTCATGACCCTTACTTACGAAGACCGAACCTCATGCTACTCAACTTTAGTCACGAGTAAGATCTTGTCATTGTAAGTACATATGTATCATAGAGAACCACCAACGGGGCACCCCTTGCACATGATACAGGAGCTATCCCATAATCAAAATGACAAGGCAAGCAGACAATGAGCATCTCAGCGATCTTTTTATTTGCTATTTGCATAGGTTTTTATTGAGAATGCTTCATATAGTGCTCATTATGGTTATGTTGCAAGTTTCCACCATGATTAGGCATGACTTAGGCTAGCAGCCCAGGCATTTCTCTAACACAAATACAAACTCCATGATCTTACAAGTTCCCCTTTTATTTCACACCGCTGGGATTCATAAGCAAACGAACATGATATCAACGGGGTACAAAGTACAGGTGAATGTTGAAAGCGTTCCCCATGATATATGGTTCTACTAATTTCAACTTATAAAGCGCAAGCATATACGCAACAAAGATGGACACAATTGTTCAAGTTTATTAAATGCAAAAAGTAAAGCGTGCCATCAAGTTCGTGAGAGCTTTAATCACTAGTTTTCTCATAACAAGTTTAATTTGGAAGGTAGACAAAAACATGAATGTACTTGGGATAGCATATTCTAGTAGGTAGGTATGGTGGACTCTTTGGAATAACTTGGTTTTAGGATTTGGATGCATGAGTGGAACTCACACTTGGTTGTGGAGGCTAGCAAAAGACTGGGAGCGACAAACTAAGAGAGCAATAATGGCCATAATCATGCAGAGCGACAAAACATCATTGATCAAAGCATAAAGTGATACTACAAGTTGAAAACTAAAGGATCATAAAGGCTATGGTGACTTGGGATAGTCATAACATGGTGTGAGCATGTTCCAAGTCAACCCAAATAAAGCATCAAAGGAGAATACCACAATACTATGCTTTAATATGCTAAAACAACGCATGATTCTTCAAAGGCACATTAAACAATCTCAATTGTTTATAACAAGTCATGCTACAGCAAAGAATACTAAGCATAAAGCCAAAGCAATATCGAGCATGGCATGACAAAGCATAGGCCACAGTCAAAAACAAGCTCTCTTTACCACTTAAGCATGAACTTTTCCTACTCTTTTCCAATCCAAACCAAACTATTTGAAAACCAATGTATGAAAGAGGGGGTCCAACCAATTTATTCAGCAAACTAAGCAATCAAAGCAAACGAAAAACCAAAACGAAAATGAAAAAGAGGACGCTCCAAGAACAACACAACTGTGCATGAAACAATAAAAATGAAGTGTTTGGAAGAAACCTGGGATTTTTATTGATGAAGAGGGGGATGCCTTGGGCATCCCCAAGCTTTGACTCTTGTACTTCTTGGATATTTCTTGGGGTGACATGCGTGGCATCCCCAAGCTTGAGCTTTAGTCCATTCTTCATCTCATTACTCATTCCTTCCATACACCTGAAATTTTTCCTTCATACAAAACTTCACACAATCTTTATTAGCAACATTAGTGCACTCAAGATAATAGGTCTTTAGGTTCAGTTCCAACACCAATAAAACTTCCATTAAAACACTAGCTACTATAGCACTTCCCTCAAAAATCTCAATTCCCCAAAAGAACTAAAAAAGGAACCAACAAGAAGCAAATGCAGAAAATGGCTGAAATCTGTCAAAACAGACCAGCAGGTAAAGACGATTTTTTCCAAGACCTTCTATTGGTCAAATAAAAAAGTGTTGAACTAACGAAAGTTAGATAACAACCTAGGGCATAAGCACAAAAAATCACGCCTCAAAAGGATGTACAGAGATTTTACACGAATTTTTATGGTGAAGCACAGAAATCTGTTTCGGGATAGCAACTTTCCCAATCATTACTTCTCTCTCATTAGAGGTTACTCTTGGCACAAAAAAGCAAATAAAAAAGATAAGGAGCGGTTATTACTTAAGTAATAACTTCCAAGACTCATCTAAAACTTTTGGGTTATTTCCCAATATGTACTTTTCTTTAACGCCTTTAAGTTAGGCATAAGAATTTCGATAATGCTCACATAAGAAATATGAATTGAAGTAAAAGAGGGCATCAAGAAGCCAATTCAAAACACATTTAAGTCTAACCCATTTCCTATGCATAGGAATCTTGTATGCAAATAAATTAAAAAATAACAAAGCGAAAGGCATAGGAAGATAAAACAAAAGTAACTTCAAAACTTTCAACAAATAGAGAGGTGTTTCAGTACCATGAAAACTTTTACAACCATATTTTCCTCTCTCATAATAATTTTCAGTAGCCTCATGAATAAACTCAACAATATAAATATCACATAAAGCATGCTTTTCATGATCTACAAACACTAGAGCTTTATTATAAACATTTTCAAAACAATCCCCAGGAACATGACATTCGTCCTCCTTTAAGCATGGGGGACAATCAAATAATGTAAGGGGTAAAGAGTTACTCTCATTAGAAGGTAGGGATGGGTAGATCCATTCTTCCTCCTCTTGATCATCACTCTCCTCATATTTTTCATCCAATGATTTTCCAGTTTCAGCAATTTCTTCTTCCATAGGCTCCTGCAAGGCATTAATCTCTTCCATTGGTGGAGAGCATCTATTAAGATATTCAAGAATATAGCCATTCTCTACCTTATAATTATCAAAAAAAATTAAGTATATCATAAACCTCATATTTATAAGGTGAATCATCAGTATTTTCAAGCAAACTAGCAAGTTCAAATCCACCCTTCCAAGCAATAAATTCTTTAATTTGTTCCACATCATAAAAGTCATAATTTCCTTTAACATAAGAAGATATGGTAACATTATCATTATACTCACATTGAAAAGGGAGGTGTTTATACCTCCTACAGCAACAAGATTTATCAAAGCAATAAGTAACATTATAATTACAGCACACGTTTATAGCAATGGTATACAATTTATCAATTTGTTCCCATAAGTGTTTCCCTTTTTGTGACAAGAGGTGTTCCTTATAATAATATTTTTGTTCTTCCGTGAACCCACCTTGCCAATAAGATTCAGTTTCAAAGAAACCAACCATTGATATAAAGCATGATAAAGCAAGACAATAACAGAGCAATGAAAATAACAACTATAGTAGGAAGTAATTTTTTTGTATTTTTGATAAAGAAACAAGCAAACAAAGAAGAAATAAACTAAGCAAAACAAAAACAACAAAGTATAGAGATTGGTTATGAGGGACTCCCCTTGTGAAGATGTCCTTAACTCTCCGGCAACAGCGCCAGAAAATACTTTTGATGGAGCATGGTTGACGTGGGAGCTTCTTCTTCAGTCCCCGGCAACGGCGCTAGAAAAATACTTGCTGACTCGTGTACTAACGAGCTCGTTGGCGAACCCCAAGAGGAAGGTATGATGAGCATAGCAGTAAGTTTCCCTCAATTATGAAACCAAGGTTATAAATCTAGTAGGAGCAAGGAAACACTCCAAAGGTGTAGCTAGATGATGTTTGGTAGGGAGCACTACCGGTGCCAGCAGCAATGTGGAGACCTGCACAACACAACCATAGAACTCTGTCCCCAACTTGCGATGAGGTTGTCAATCTCACCGGTTTTGCTGAAAACAAAGGATTAAACGTATTGAGTGGAAGAAAGTAACAGTTTGCAAAACGTAAACACAAAACAGTAAACAGTTGATTGTAGATTGATAGTAAAAGAAAGGACCGGGGTCCATAGTTCACTAGAGGTGGCTCTCCTTAAGATAGATAACATGTTGGGTGAACGAATTACAGCGGGGCAATTGACAAATATCGAGAAAGCATACAAGCATATACTAATCATCTTGACTCCTTTGAGATTCGATTGGGCATTACAACATTAACATAGACCGCCATCCAACTGCATCTATGACTAATAATCCACCTTCAGGTTATCATCCGAACCCCCTCCAGTATTAAGTTGCAAGCAACGGATAATTTCATTACAAATTTCGTGTAAAGTAAACAATACGATTGTTCTATGAACAAAGGATTGTTGTTTTCTCCCTAATAGCAACAGCACATCTAGTACCTTAGATATTTCTGTCACTTACCCAGATTACCAGAGGCATGAACCCACTATCGAGCATAAATACTAACTCTTGGAGTTGCTAGCATCTACTTTGTTGGGGGGATACCCCTGGGTAGGGTCACGCCGGGGTATAAAGGCCGAGTTAGCCGAGGTACGGCAAGGTCAAAGCAGATGCTGGCCAAGTCACCTCAAGGCAGGCCGAATCACGGGGTAACCCGGACCAGGGGATGTCGACCTAACTAGGTCTCAGCCGACATATATCGTAAGTCGGTGAGATGTATTTAACTTGTAGGCAGGAACAGGTATGGCCGGATCAACTTGGTATGATCCGGGTTATATCAAGCTTACAAGAGAAGGAAGGTATCTCGCTGGTCAAAGGGTGACCACTGTACGTAGAGCGTGAGCGAAGCGGACAGAGGCCAGGACCACCAAGGCGTGGCCAACAAAGGTGACGATGCCAATGTCGGATGATGCAGGTGCCGCAGAGGCTCGCGTAGCCTCTGCATGGATGACGCTGGGTTAAAGTAACCCGATCGGCTTACTATTTTGGGAGGAGGCATATTCCCTGGAATATGCCTCCACGTATGCCCTAATTGGGGACCTAGCCACCCCTATATAAGGAGGGCTAGGGCCTCTATAGAAGGGGTTGAGCGCTAGTGGGTTGAGTTTTACTTGGTTCCTGAGGGCTAGCTAGCGGTGAGAGTAAGAGAGTTCCTTCTTCCTCCTCTCTCTCCAATATAGCTCAAGGAGCACTTGTAATCTGTGGAAGTGAATCAAATACAAAGCCACTGTGTGTGGAATCACCACACTATCCCTCCCTGGATTCCCCTAGTGCATTTAGTCCCCACCTTTAGCCTATCCATGGCATCGGCCGTGACACCACCACGACATACTTGGCCAAGATAGCTACTAATAACGGAAAGCATGCAAGATCACAAATAACAAAGACATGATAGAATCAATAATCAATTTGAAATAGCGTCTCAATATCCATCGGATCCACGCAAAAACAACATGCAGAATTACAAATAGATGATCTTGATCATGAACGGAGCTCACAAGATCTAAACATGATAGCACAAAGGAGGAGAACCAGCCATCTAGCTACTACATGGACCCGTAGTCCAGAGGTGAACTACTCACGCATCACATCGGAGGCTTGCATGATGATGAAGAAGGCCTCCAGGGTGAATTGCCCTCTCTGGTAGGGTTCCGGGAAGAGCTTCAGATCCCTCCCGATCTAGGGATGGAGATGACGGCGGCACCGACGGTCGTGGTCCATACGGGGGTCCGGGAGGTATCGTGGAGGACAGAGAAGAAGAAGCGGGTCTGCGAGTCGCCGGAGTTGTCGGAGGTGGGGGCATAGACAGCGGCGGAGAAGGTGGCGTTGGGGGAGCGGAGGAAGACGCTGTTGTGTCGATGAAGTTGAAGTAGGTGAGGTTGTATGGCAGGTATAGGTACTCCACCGACACCGTGTGCCCCGCGGCCTTTCACTCGCTAAGGAGGATCACTAAGCAGCAGCTTAGGAGAAGGGACGGGAGCGCCATGGATGAATAAAAATGGCGCCTTGTTGTGCTCGGAGGTGGCCTCGACTGAGCTCTGGTTCTCGTTGGTCCACCATGTCGGGCCGACGCGGGGTGCCGCCGTTCCCCAACAGCACGCGCCGCACCAGGTTCCCCGTGCCCGAGCCCGCGTTCCCCGCGCCCACGCCGCGTTCCCTGCACCCGCGCCCATGTTCTCCGACACCACCACCCGCTCCGCTCACGCCACCCAACTGTTTGATGTTTTGCCGCATAGAGATGTTGTTGCCAAAACTAGAATATTGCTAGTCATGGAGGATGTCCAAAAGTAGAAAATTTTACACTTGGTAGTCATCATGTCTGTGAGTATGACATTACAAAATTTTGTAGTGACATTGAGCTATGGAGGACGGCCCCTTCATCCGAGATGAGGAGCAACAAGACATTGTGCAAAAAATGATATATGAAAGTCTCCGTAGACCAGAACCCGATGAAGATGACGATGATTTCGGCTCACAATTTCTGAACGATGTCGGTGAGGGACTTGAGTCTCAAGAAAGAAGAGACGATGAAGTGTCCTTAACAAACTCTGGCGAGGTGTATTTATATATTAAGGCTATGTTCATCAGTAAATGCATTGATTTATTTGTATTGCACTTATTAACGAATCATTTTTCTTTTAGCCTTCTGGATCATCGAGCAAATGTGATAAAAAGCAATGAGGCCTGACACAACGTCTATCGGGCGAGGCTAGGTTATCCCTCACCGCATTTAAGGATAGTGGTGAGCCGGTGGAACCCAAAGAGTACTGCCATAAATTTATAAATCAAGCTGGAGTTCTTGTTAGGGACCATGTACCGATCAACATTGTGGAGTGGCATAAGCCGAAGAACGCGGCGGGGGGGGGGGGGTGGTGAAGCTAGTTATGTCAACGATACTCTAATTTTTTTGTTTGGGGCAGTCTACTGACACACTTCAACCTACCGGAAAACTTGACGGAAGGCTAGAAGACGAAAGTCAAGGAATGGACTCTTAAGAAGATGGCCACACAATTCCAGACCTAGGAGAAAAAATTATGGGCCAAATATGAAGATGAAGATCCAGTATTCACTAAAAGTCTAGTGAAGATAGAAGCGCACTGGCCCGCATTTAAGGCGTATAAGGAATCGTCTACTGTTGTGTCCCGATCAGTCACAAATATGAAAAATGCTGCAAAGAAGAAATATTTCCATAAATTGAGGTCAGGTGGCTACAAGACTGCCATTCCAAAGTGGAAAACATTTGAAGCTAAACTGATGGATGCAGGGATTGTTCCACAGACATGGGACTGGCCCGACCGGTCCAAGTTCTGGTTGTTCGCGCATGGGGCAGGGTTGGACCCAAAGACAGGGCAGATTGTTGCAAAGGGAAAATGGAAGGAAAAAATTGCAGAAGTCACGATGCTGCTTATAGACACAATAGAAAAAGTTAGAAAGGGACAGTACATTCCTGATAGAGAGAATGACAAGCTGACACTCGCTCTGGGGAATCCTGAACACGTTTGACGAATACCAGCCCTCCCAGGTGTCACCATGAAGGAAGCGTGGCCGGAGTGCGCTGACAGTTATAGAAGTTGTTCGAGAAAGAAGAAGCAGGACTTAGACTGGTTATCAGAATTGGAACGTACGGTGCAGCTGCTTGTGAAAAATCAAATAGAATCAACTAGTCGGCAGAGGGAACCTGATCAGCAACTGTTTCTACAAGATCCTCAAGCCGATGTCACCCCATCTTAGCCAAGAAGCAGCGTGGGTTCGTCGCATCTTGAAGGATGTGGAGCAAGCTACCCTGTGGATTATGTCACGGAGAAGACTGATTGCGAGCTACATGTGCCAATGAGGAACATGTCCATTAAGGTGGCGGTCGGCTATATTTACCCAAATGAAGATGGAGCAACGCACCATCATATGCCCATTCCAGCAGGGTATGCTCGTGTCGGGGTGGATAACGTTGTGATGGGTTATGAAACAATGGAGCTTGATTTTCCTGGAGGTGACGATGATAAGACAATGGGCGATGTCAAGCGCAGTTTCGCCCTATGGAACAAGAAATACATCGTCTTTTCGCCAAGGCTACCGACTCCTCCTCGTAGCATTCCACATGTGCAACAAAGGCCATCGACTCCTCCTGGTAGCAGTCCACATGAGCAGCAAAGTCCACACCTACCTGAGAGGGACCCCAGCGCGAGTCCACCATCTCGATATCCTCCGTGTAAGAAAGCGCCCGTTAAGCGGAACGGTTCGCCGGCTAGGAAGAGACTTAGAAAGGAGAAAACACAACCACCTATTCAGAAGTTACCTTGGGAAAGAACTATCGAGGAATGCACCGTAATCTCTAAGTCCGAGATGGAAGCCCATTTTGCTAAGAAAGTGCCAGAGATACCTTTTGAGAAGACACTAGATCCGGTGAAAGTTGTGTGTACCGTTGAGAATCTATATGACCCTCTACCATCGCCACCATCTGACTATAGGTGTTCTATTGGAAGCTGATATGACGAGATGGTGCTGGCGAAAAAACCCGATCAATCAGTGGTCTAGGCGAAAAAGGGAAACAAGTGCACCAGCTCGGAGAACAACCCATTCAATCGGTCCCCCCTCTCAAGGTGTTTGACGAGAAGGCCGTTCAAAGTTCTCGACAAAACACAACCGATTACCTGATCGCTGAAGTAGCATACAAATTTGTTCAAGGGAAAGATTTGGTCGAGAATGTCAGGTCGCTACCAACAAGTATGCGTAATTTTCATATATGGTACACTAATGCCACATAGAGAGGGATCGAGACTATCATGGTGCGAGTTAAGGATGAGCACTACTTCCACGAATACACTGTGAGCGTTGACTTCTGCGAACTTTTTCAGTTATACAATCTCCGGGCCCTCGACAAATCTATCATCAGTTGCTATTGTCTGTAAGTGGTTATTTATGTAATTTGATAAGTCTTTAGCTCAGCTCGTTCATTGTCTGCAATTATCCTCAATTTAATCTTTTGTGCACTATATTATGCAGATTGAAGAAGCTCGAATGCAAAAGGGATGAAATCACGGACATTGGGTTCATTGACCCGGATACAATGCATGAAAAAACCATAGAAGAACCCATGTTTAACAAGGATACACCGGAGACTTTGCTAAGGTTTTTGAAGCGACAACGTGACAAAAAAATAATACTTTAGCCTTACAACTTCAAGTGCGTGTTAAACTTTTAACTTTGCTAAGGTCTTCTAACACATTCTATTTTTCTCACCAGATGTTAAACTTTTAACTGATGACTTATATCTATGACACTGCATATTTAAACGTGCGCATGTTCCACTTTATTTTTATCGTCATTAAAATGTACGATGGAGAAGTTAAAGTCTTTGACTCACTAAGCAAAGAGCCTATACTATACAAGATGGCTTTTGATATTCTCAAAAAGTAATTTTAATTCTTATCAGTTTTTTCGTTAATTTCCTGATATCAACAAATTGATAACTATTTTATGCATTTTGTTTGTCGGGCAGCATATGGCAAACATTCATCCAGGAAGATCCGGCCGGTGGATGGAAACCGAAGCTGATATGGCATGCGAAAAAAGTAAGTAGTACCATTGGGGACTAATCTATGTGGATACTATGTTTGCGAGTACATTCACAAGATTGTCAGTGAGAGAATGAATAATCAATGAAATAAAGAGGTACGCAAATAATATTCACAAATTTATTTTGTTACCATCAGTTGTGATGAGTTTCAGTCATAATTTTTTGATTATGATTTGATATATATATACACATAGCTCATGTATTCATTTGTATCTCATTCTTTTACAGTTGGCAATAAAGCGGGACACGCTCTCAATCGAGCATCGCATCAAAGCAATTGGCGAGGAATTGGCGGGATTTTTCCTTCGGGACGTCATAGCTAATTTCGGAGAGTACCACTATGCATGAAGATTGATCTTCATGCATGTACTACATGTAATATATAGTTTTCCTCAGAGAGTACCACTATGCTACGTGTAATATATATTATGCCTCGGAGAGTACCACTATGCATAAAGATCGATCTTCATGCATGTACTACTTAATTTGCCATCTTATGCAATTACATGTTTTATATATATGCACCAAGTTGATATGCATCACCTTGATCTTCATGTACTACCTAAACCCGAACGCGTTTCTGGCGCATCGACGCGATCCTCGTACGATGAAACGGTCTGATACCCCTAAACCCTAAACCCTGAATTCTCTGCCGCAACAGAGATTTCTGCACTTTCTCTGCCGCGTCCCCCACCTTTGGTACCGGTTCGTGTTACAAACCGGTACCAAAGGTGTCCAGCCCCGCGGGCTCCTCCATGCCCATGTGGAGGCACTTTTAATATCGGTTCGTAAGGAACCTGTACCAAAGGGGGAGGGCTTTAGTCCCGATTAATTGGTACCGGTTGCCAAACCGGTACCAAAGTCCCTCTGGAACCGGTACCAATGGCTGTTTTTCTACTAGTGGCAGTTGTGATCCACATCATAAGAACGTGACATTATTCCCAAAAAACACTACCATTTAGAGTTTTGAGAACACATTTTTTCTCTTGCACGTGGATGTAGCAGGTTGACATCATAAGGCCACTACTAGGAAACAGCCCATAGGTAGACAAGTTAATCTTTGGCGCATATGTAAATACATGCGCCACAGAGACTTATCAGTGGCGCACTAGGAAGCATGCGCCACAGAAACCTGGAAGTTCCGTGGCGCATTTTGTGCAATTGATACATTGCAAATGTATCTATAATTTTTGATGTTCCATGCTTGGTTTTATCCACTTTCTTGTGTTTTGTTCCAACTTTGGAGTACTTTTCATATGATTTCTTGGACTAACCTATTAACAAGAGCCACGCGGTGCCTGTTTTCTGCTGTTTTTGGTTCTAGGAAAGTCAGAAAATGAATATTCTCGGAATTGGACGAGACAAAAGCCAAAGTGCCTATTTTTCCGAAAGTCATCAAGTGCCAGAATACGAGACGGAGAAGGGCCAGAGGCCACCACACCACTGGCGGTGGCCAGGCTGCCGGGCCCACGCTGGTGGTGGTGGCCTGCACCCCTCAGCCTCCCCTTCCGACTATAAGATGCCCTCGGGATGAAAACCCTAAGTACCCAATCAAAAATCCACGAAAGAGTCTATAGCCACCGTCATCTCCATCCCTAGATCGGGAGGGATTTGAAGCTCTTCCAAGACTCACGGAGAGGGAATTCAACTGAGGCCTTCTTCATCACCATGCAAGCCTCCGGTGTGATGCGTGAGTAGTTCATCCTTGGACTACAGATCCATGTAGTAGCTAGATGGCTGGTTCTCCTCCTTTGTGATTTCATGTTTAGATCTTGTGAGCTCCGTTCATGATAAAGATCATCTATTTGTAATTCTGCATGTTGTGTTTGCGGGGATCCGATGGATATTGAGATGCTATTTCAGATTGATTATTGATTCTATCATGTCTTTGTTATTTGTGGTCTTGCATGCTTTCTGTTGTTAGTAGATATCTTGGCCAAGTAGATGCTAGCAACTCCAAGAGTTAGTATTTATGCTCGATAGTGGGTTCATGCCTCTGGTAATCTGGGGAAGTGACAAAAATCTCTAAGGTACTAGATGTGATGTTGCTACTAGGGAGAAAACAACAATCCTTTGTTCATAGAACAATCTTATTGTTTACTTTACACGCAATTCGTAAAGCAATAATCTGTTGCTTGCAACTTAATACTGGAGGGGGTTCGGATGATTACCTGAAGGTGGATTATTAGTCATAGATGTAGTTGGATGGCAGTCTATGTATAATGTTGGAATGCCCAATCAACTCTCAAAGGAGTCAAGATAATTAGTATACGCATGTATTGCTTTCTCGATGTTTGTCAATTGCCCCGCTGTGATTTGTTCACCTAGCATGTTATCTATCTAAGGAGAGCCACCTCTAGTGAGCTATGGATCCCGGTCCTTTTCTTTACATACAATCTACAATCTTTTACTGCTTTATGTTTACTTTCTGCAAACTTTTACTTCTTTACATTCGATACGTTTAATCTTTGTTTTCCGCAAAACACGGTGAGATTGACAACCTCATCGCAAGTTGGGCACAAAGTTCTGTGGTTGTGTTGTGCAGGTCTCCACGTTGCTACTAGCACCGATGAGGCGCTACGCCAAAGCTCAGCTAGTAACACCTTTGGGGTGTTTCCTTGCTCCTACTGGTTCGATTAAACCTTGGTTTCATAACTGAGGAAAACTTGCTGCTGTGCTCATCATACCTTCCTCTTGGGGTTCCCAACGAGCTCTACATCAACCACGCACCAGCACTTTTCTAGGCGCCGTGCATTGAGCCATCAAGCATTTTTCTGGCGCCGTTGCCGGGGAGTCAAGGACATCTTCACAAGGGGAGTCCCTCATAACCAATCTCTTTACTTTGTTATTTTTGTTTTTCTTAGTTTCTTTTTGCTTTGTTTGCTTGTTTTGTTATTAAAAAAAACACAAAAAAATTAGTTTTACAAGTTTGCTTTCTTATTTGAAAACACCCAAAAATTAGTTCCTATCCTAAATTGCCACTATGTCTAGCCTTGCTCCAGTCACTATGTCACCCGAGGAAATGATTTTCGCTTTTAAACAGGGAATTGAGGAAAGTTTTAAAGAAGCTTGGTCTATAATCTCTGATCTACATGAAAAAACTAAGCCTAAAATGACTCAAAGCTTGTTCCTTAGCAGTTTTTACCTTGGAATTGCTCTTTGCTATAGATATGCTTTAGATGCTGTTGTGGGAGGAGATTTCCTCCAATGTAATGAGGATGATGCTATTAATGCTATAAAGAAATTGATCCTCACTTACAACATGCCTAGCCAAACTGATATTTCTTTCGCAAAAATATTTGCTAGGTTGAACACTCTTGAGACTAGCACTACTAGCTTAGAAAATTGCTATAATACGCTTAGGGAGCATCACAATTATGTTCCAATAAACTCTGAACCATCAAAGTGGCTCCCTACAGTAAAGATTGAGATAAACACTGAAACTTTTCAAGCTCGCTGTGATATCATGTCTGAATTTTGTCTTATGCCCAAAGATATTTATAAATCTCTGAATACTTGGGGGCTTACGGAAGGAGGAAAAGAAATATCTCTTGCTAATAATACTACCATATTACTTCTTGGAATAGCTGAAGGAGTGTTTACAAAGATCCTTAGGAAAATGATTTCTACTGATTATCTTCTTATTGAATGTGCAGGAAAAGGAAAAATTACACTTGGAAGGTCCCTATTAGAACTCCTTGGAGCAATAATATATGTGGGAAAGGGGACCATGCACCTTTATTCTCCACCAAACAATCATATTTTCCCCAAGGTTAAGAATAAAAGTAAGAGAGGTAAGGGCAAGCAATTTGGTCTTAATGCTTCTTCATTTGAGAACACTTGATTCTTTCTTTGCTTCTTATGCCTAACTTAAAGGCATTAAAGAAAAGTACTTATTGGGAGATAACCCAAAAGTTTTAGATGAGTCTTGGAAGTTATTACTTCAGTAATAACCGCTCCTTATCCTTTTTATTTGCTTTTTGTGCTAAGAGTAACCTCTAATGAGAGAGAAGTAATGATTGGGAAAGTTTCTGTCCCAAAACAGATTTCTGTGCTTCACCGTAAAAATTCGTGTAAAATCTCTGAACGTCCTTTTGAGGCGCGAATTTTTGTTATTCTGCCCCAGGTTGTTATCTAACTTTCGTTAGTTCAACACTTTTAGATTTGAGTAACAGAAGGTCTTCGAAAAAATTCGTCTTTACCTGCTGGTCTGTTTTGACAGATTTCTGCCATTTTCTGCATTTTCTTCTTGTTGGTTCATTTTTGAGTTCTTTTGGGGAATTGAGCTTTTTGAGGGAAGTGCTACAGTATATAGTGTTCTAATGGAAGTTTATTTGGTGTTAGAACTGAACCTTAAGACTTATTTATCTTGAGTGCACTAATGTTGCTAATAAAGATTGTGTGAAGTTTTGTATGAAGGAAAAATTTTAGGTGTATGGAAGGAATGAGTAACGAGATGAAGGATGGACTAAAGCTCAAGCTTGGGGATGCCACGCGTGTCAGCCCAGGAAATCTCCAAGAAGTACAAGCGTCAAAGCTTGGGGATGCCCAAGGCATCCCCTTCTTCATCAATAAAAATCTCAGGTTTCTTCCAAACGCTTCATTTTTATCATTTCATGCACAGTTATGTTTTTCTTGGAGTGTATTTTTCATTTTCATTTTGGTTTTAGTTTGCTTTTGTTTTCTTAGTTTTCTGAATAAATTGGTTGGACCCCCTCTTTCATACATTGGTTTGCAAATAGTTTGGTTTGGTTTGGAAAAGAGTAGGAAAGTTCATGCTTATGTGGTAAAAAGAGCTTGTTTTTGACTGTGGCCTATGCTTTGTCATGCCATGCTTGATATTGTTTTGGCTTTATGCTTAGTATTATTTGCTATAGCATGAATTGTTACAAACAATTGAGATTGCTTAATGTGCCTTGGATGAATCATGTGTTGTTTTAGCATATTAAAGCATAGTATAGTGGTATTCTCCTTTGATGCTTTATTTGGGTTGACTTGGCGCATGCTCACACCATGTTATGACTATCTCAAGTCACCATAGCCTTTATGATCCTTTAGTTTTCAACTTATAGTATCACTTTATGCTTTGATCAATGATGTTTTGTCGCTCTACATGATTATGGCCATTATTGCTCTCTTAGTTTATCGCTCCCAGTCTTTTGCTAGCCTACACAACAAAGTATGAGTTCCACTCATGCATCCAACTCTCTAAACCAAGTTATTCCAAAGAGTCCACCATACCTACCTATTAGCTTATGCTATTCCAAGTATATTCATGCTTTTGTTTACCTTCCAAATTAAACTTGTTATGAGAAAACTAGTGATTAAAGCTCTCACGAACTTGATGGCACACTTTACTTTTCTTGCCCTTAATAAACTTGAACCATTGTGTCTTCTATGTTGTATATGCTTGCACTTATTTGTTGGGAATTAGCAGAACCATGCTTTCACAGGGAACGCTTTCAACATTGGACTTGGTACTTGTACCTAGTTGATATCATGCTCTTTTGTATATGGATGTCGTCGGCGTGAAATGAAAGGGGAGCTTGTAAGTCCATGGAGTTATGTATATGTGTTAGAGAAACGCTAATGGTCTAATCCATGCTGACATGGTGGAAACCTGCAGCGTAACCATAATGAGCTGTCTATGAAGCATTCTTCTTATAAAAAAAGAGTCCTATTGAGAAAAAAGAGAAAAGAGAAAAAAAGAGATTATGAAAAGAGGAATGAGAGAAAAAAAAGCACCATATTGCCACGGTAAATAAGAAGATTGCTGAGATGCTCGTTGTCTGCTTGCCTTGTCATTTTGATATGGGGATTCTTCCGTATCATGGCAAGGGGTACCCTGTTGGCGGTTCTCTATGATACACATATACTTACAATGACAAGAACTTACTGGTGACTAAACTTGAGTAGCATGAGGAGCGGCCCTCGTATACAAGGGACATGAGATTTCTAACTTATACTTCGTCAAGCATGTACACCATAGTTTGTTCACTTTAACCTTAATCACCTTCAAGATTCTTATGATAGGGGCAATGAGAGCTGAAAGCTATAAGTACCATAATTTTTGGAAGCTCTTTATGAGACTTGAATCCCTACTTCCTTTTACAAAGGCCTTTCTTCCACCATTATATTGAGTCTCCATCTTCTACCTTTATGCACCTACTTTGAGAGCATAGTGGCCATTCTTAGTTCTATGTGCATTGTTCCAAGACTAGTTGATTGATGCATAACTTGATATTGCTTGTTTAAAACTATTGTATCTAGTCACTCTTATGAACTTTGAAGGTGTCCTATGCATTTATATTTGCTACTCTATGAGGGACAAGCTGAATACTATTATGCCATGTTTTCTTTATGTGAAACAAACAAACGTCTTGCAAAGCATTGTTATTCATGAAACTTTTGTTTGTGCTTTTTCATGTTGCATCATAGTTTCTTTGCTTATTGCTAGAACTTTGTCTTTCATGTTATGATTGAAGTACTATGATCCCAGCTTTGAATGTTTTACAAATACTTTGATCAAGTCTTTGATGGTGCATGTCACCTTAAAAATTATTCTTTCTTTTTATCACTTACCTACTCGAGGACGAGCAGGAGTTAAGCTTGGGGATGTTGATACATTGCAAATGTATCTATAAATTTTGATGTTCCATGCTTGGTTTTATCAACTTTCTTGTGTTTTGTTCCAACTTTGGAGTACTTTTCATATGATTTCTTGGACTAACCTATTAACAAGAGCCACAGTGCCAGCTGCCTGTTTTCTGCTGTTTTTGGTTCCAAGAAAGTCAGAAAATGAATATTCTGGGATGGACGGGACAAAAGCCAAAGTGCCTATTTTTCCGGAAGTCATCAAGTGCCAGAATACGAGACGGAGAAGGGCCAGAGGCCGGCCACACCACCTGGTAGCGCGGCTAGGCTGGGCCCGCGCCAGGGGGTGGTGTGGTGGCCCCTGGCACCCCCTCAGCCTCCCCTTCCGACTATAAGATGCCCTCGGGATGAAAACACTAAGTACCCGATCAAAAATCCATGAAAGTGTCTGTAGCCGCCGTCATCCCCATCCCTAGATCGGGAGGGATCTGAAGCTCTTCCCGGCACCCTGCCGGAGAGGGGAATTCACCCTGGAGGCCTTCTTCATCACCATGCAAGCCTCCGGTGTGATGCGTGAGTAGTTCATCCTTGGACTACGGATCCATGTAGTAGCTAGATGGCTGGTTCTCCTCCTTTGTGCTTTCATGTTTAGATCTTGTGAGCTCCGTTCATGATCAAGATCATCTATTTGTAATTCTGCATGTTGTGTTTGCGGGGATCCGATGGATATTGAGATGCTATTTCAGATTGATTATTGATTCTATCATGTCTTTGTTTTTTGTGATCTTGCATGCTTTCCGTTGTTAGTAGCTATCTTGGCCAAGTAGATGTTAGCAACTCCAAGAGTTAGTATTTATGCTCGATAGTGGGTTCATGCCTCTGGTAATCTAGGGAAGTGACAGAAATCTCTAAGGTACTAGATGTGCTGTTGCTACTAGGGAGAAAACAACAATCCTTTGTTCATAGAAAAATCGTATTGTTTACTTTAAGGTAGTAGATGTGACAGAAATCTCTAAGGTACTAGATGTTGTTAGGTCTGCAGCATAGAAAACAAAATTTTTCCTACGATGAGAACTATACGCCAAGATCTATCTACTAGATACAGAGCAACGGGTGGACATACATCCATGGAGAACTTACCCTCGAAGACAACGAGTTTTGTTAACGAGTAGGAACTCGTGGTTGATGTAGTCGTACGCTTGCCGATCTCAAGATCGTGTGAAAGTCCGAGCGCCGCAACTCAGCAGCACATCCGTACTCACACACACGTTCAAGCCACTGGACAACCTCCACCTCCTCGCTCCAGCGATCTAGCGGAAGCATCAACTCCTTCCAGAGAAAATGCAACCGGGAACATGTATCTCGCTAATCCGAGACCATGGGGGAATAATTCTAGAGGGGGAGAGAGATCCTTCACAAGGAGGTGTGTGGATGAAGGAGGGAATGGGTGGCCTTTTATAGGAGGAAGGGGGTTGCCCCCTCTCTCCATTGTTGGCGCATGGGGGGTGACCCCTCACCTCCCTCATTCATGTGGTAGTAACCCCTCCACACTAAAATGCCTCTTCACATTCCCTTTTAAAGTCTCCACTTTAAATGCATTAAATTTCTCCAAATTTAATGCTCTCTCATTTAAGAGAACTCTTTTTATTAAATTTATTCAGAATTTTGTTAATTACTTTAATTAACAAACATTCACATATAGCCCCTTGCAATATTTCAATATCACATGCAGAACCACCTTCTGCAATTTCACCCGAAACAATTTTCGGTTTCTATTAAAACAATTCATGCGCTTTGCAATTCTTTCGTCTGAAACATATGTGCTCCAAAATGGTGTCCGGTAACTCTTAAGTGTGCCACCCTACGGTTCGCGAATAATGCAGACATGATCGAGACCCTTCTCCGATCAATAATCAGCGGGACACGGAGATCCGTCTCGACTCCTACACATTCAACGATGACTCCTGTGATCGTGAGAACCTTTAACGCTTGTAACTAAATCCCTTTGTCTCTCGATATATTACATGTCCGAGATTCGATCATTGGTATCTCCATACCTATTTTGATCTCGTTTCCAACATGCACTCTTTTCTCGTTCCCATGATATAACATTCTAGTGATCACATCACTTGCTTGCAAGCTATCCTAATGTGATATCACCGAGAGGGCCCAGAGTATATCTATCCGTCATCTGGATTGACAAATTCCACTCTTGATCCATGAGCCTCAACATAACACCTTCGTAGTACTGAACCCATCTTTATAGTCACCTTGTTACGGTGTGACGTTTGATGTTATCAAGATACTCTTCCGGTTTTAGCAATTAACATGATCTCATGGTCTAAGGATAAAGATTACTTCGTATGATGTTATAGCAATATAAACATAATGACTTGATCGTAATGCTATACTTCGGATGAATGTTCATCACATCATTTCACAAATGTTGTGACCTTGTTATTAACAACATCCAATGTCCATGATCAGGAAACCTTGATCATCTTGTTAATCAACAAGCTAGTCTATAAGAGAGGCATAACTAGGAACCCTTTTTGTTTATTAAACACACATGTATTCATGTTTCCTATCAATACAATTATAGCATGCAAAATAAACATCTATCATATATAAGGAATACATAATAACAACTTTACTATTGCCTCTCAGGGCATATTTCCTTCAGTCTCCCACTTGCACTAGAGACAATAATCTAGTTTATATAGTGATAAATCTAACACCCATGGAGTTCTGGTGTTGATCATGTTTTGCCCTAGGGAGTACTTTAGTCAATGGATCTGCTACATTCAGGCCCGTGTGCACTTTACAAATCTTTATATCTCCATCCTTGACATGCTCGCGGATGGAGTGAAACCGGTGCTTAATATGCTTGGAATTCTTGTGAGACCTTGGTTCCTTGGAATTGGCTATGGCTCCATTATTGTCACAATAGATCACCATTGGGTCCAACGCACTAGGAACCACACCTAGTTCCGTTATGAACTCCTTCATCCAAACCGCTTCCTGCGTTGCTTCTGAAGCAGCAACATATTCCGCCTCCGTCATTGATCCAGCCACCACAGGTTGTTTGGAGCTCCTCCAACTAACTGCTGCTCCGTTCAAGAGAAATACGTATCCGGACTGAGACTTAGAGTCATCCGGATCAGTGTCAAAGCTAGCATCGACATAACACTTAGCGACTAGCTCTTCTTCACCTCCGTATACAAGAAACATATCCTTAGTTCTTCTCAAGTACTTAAGGATATTCTTGACCGCTATCCAGTGTTCCGAACCTGGATCAGATTGGTACCTACTAGTCAAACTAATAGCATGTGCCACATCCGGTCTTGTACATAGCATGTCATACATTATAGAGCCTATGGCTGAGGCATAAGGGATCTTATCCATTATCTCTCTTTCTTCCGCCGTAGCCGGACTTTGAGTCTTACTCAATGTCTTGCCTTGCAACATAGGTAAGTACCCCTTCTTACTTCCGTCCATATTAAACTTCTTTAATATCTTATCAAGGTATGTCTGCGATAGCTCAATTAGGCGTCTTGATCTATCTCTATAGATTTTAATGCCTAATATATATGAAGCTTCACCAAGGTCCTTCATCGAAAATTTGCTTAGATAACTTTTAACACTTTAAAGATCTAAATCATTTCCAATCAATAATATGTCATCCACATATAATATCAGAAATGCCACATTGCTCCCACTCACTTTCTTGTAAATACAAGCCTCTCCGTAAGTTTGGACAAATCCAAACTCTTTGATCACCTCATCAAAGCGGAGATTCCAACTCCGGGATGCTTGCTTCAGTCCATAGATGGATCGCTGAAGTTTGCACACCTTATCAGCATCCTTAGGATCGACAAAACCCTTAGGTTGTATCATATACAACTCTTCTTCAATATTACCATTGAGGAATGCAGTTTTGACATCCATCTGCCATATTTCATAATCGAAATATGCAGCAATTGCTAACATAATCCTAACCGACTTAAGCATCGCTACGGGAGAGAATGTCTCATCATAGTCAACTCCTTAAATTTGTCGAAACCCCTTTGCGATAGGTCGAGCCTTATAGATGGTTACATTACCATCAGCATCAGTTTTTCTTTTGAAAATCCATTTATTCTCAACGGCCTTTCGATCGTGAGGTAAGTCCACCAAGGTCCAAACCTGGTTTTCGTACATGGATTCCATCTCGGATTTCATGTCTTCTAGCCATTTGTTGGAATCAGGGCTCATCATCGCTTCTTCATACGTCGCAGGGTCATCTATTTCATCAATCATGAAATTCATGATAGGATTGCCGTACAGTTCAGGAGCTGCACGTGTCCTACTTAACCTGCGAGGTTCGGTAGTGTTCTCTTTTGGAGTTTCATGATCAATATCATTAGCTCTCTCTTCATTAGGTGAAGTCAACTCCGAAACAACTTCTGGAGCTGCGCTACTCGCCATTTCATGAAGAGAAGGTTCAATAACCTCTTCGAGTTCTACCTTCCGATTACTCACACCTTTCGCGAGAAACTCCTTCTCAAGAAAGGATCCATTCTTGGCAACAAAGACCTTGCCCTCAGATCTGTGATAGAAGGTATACCCAATCGTTTCCTTAGGGTATCCTATGAAGACGCATTTTTCCGCTTTGGGTTTGACTTTATCCGGTTGAAGTTTCTTCACATAAACATCGCATCCCCAAACTTTAAGAAATGACAGCTTAGGTTTGTTTCCAAACCATAATTCATACGGTGTCTTTTCAACGGATTTAGATGGTGCCCTATTTAAAGTGAATGCAGCTGTTTCCAGTGCATAACCCTAAAATGACAGAGGTAAGTCAGTCAGAGACATCATAGATCGAACCATATCCAATAAAGTACGATTACGACGTTCTGACACACCATTACGTTGTGGTGTTTCGGCAGGCGTGACTTGTGAAACTATTCCATAGTCTTTCATATGTGTGCTAAACTCGTAACTAAGATACTCTCCTCCACGGTCGGACCGCAGAAATTTGATCTTTCTGTTATGATGATTTTCAACTTCATTCTGAAATTCTTTGAACCTTTCAAAGGTTTCAGACTTATGTTTCATCAAATAGTTATACCCGTATCTACTCAAATCATCCGTGAAAGTAACAAAATAACAATATCCACCTCGCGCCGACACACTCATTGGTCCACACACATCAGTATGTATGATTTCCAATAAATTTGGCGCTCGTTCCATTGAACCGGAAAACGGCGTTCTAGTCATCTTGCCCATAAGGCATGGCTCACATGTATCAAATGATTCAAAATCAAGTGATTCCAAAAGTCCATCAGAATGGAGTTTCTTCATGTGTTTAACGCCAATATGACCTAGACGGCAGTGCCACATATATGTAGATATATCATTATCAAGTTTAATCCTTTTAGCATCAACATTATAAATCAAACAACCATTGTTTTCAGACTTAAATGAATAACCACTTTGCATCAAACACGATCCGGATACAATGTTCATGCTCAGTGCAGGAACCAAATAACAATTATTTAGGTTTATAACTAATCCCGACGGCATATGGAGAGGCAGCGTTCCGACGACGATCACATCAACTCTTGATCCATTGCCGACCCGCATCGTGACCTCATCCCTTGCTAGTTGTCGCTTGTTCCGCAGCCCCTGAACCGAGTTACATATATTAGAAACCGATCCCGTATCAAATACCTGGTTCTATCATGAGTACTAGTCAAGTACACATCAATAACATGTATATCACATATACCTTTGTTTGCCTTGCGGCCTTCTTGTCCGCCAAATACTTGGGGCAGTTGCGCTTCCAATGGCCAGTCCCCTTGCAATAGTAGCACTCGGTGTCAGACTTAGGGCCAGCTCGGGGTTTCTTTTCAGGCGCGGCAACAGATTTGCCGCCCTTCTTTCCCTTGTGCTTGCCTTTCTTGTCCTTCTTGAAACCGGTGGTCTTATTGATCATCAACACTTGATGTTCTTTCCTAATCTCCACTTCTGCAGTCTTAAGCATTGACAGAAGCTCGGGAAAAGACTTCTTCATGCCCTACATATTATAGTTCATCATGAAGCTCTTGTAGCTAGGTGGCAGAGATTGGAGAACACGATGTATGCCTAAGTCAATGGGAATCGTTATTCCCAAGGACACAAGCTTATCGGCGTACCTAGACATTTTGAGTACGTGCTCACTAACGGAGCTGTTTTCCTCCATCATGCAGCTAAAGAACTTTTCTGTAGCATTATAACTCTCTACGGCAGCATGGGTATCGAAAATCATTTTCAATTCTCCCATGGTATCAAAGGCATTGCCATTTTCGAAACGCTTTTGAAGTTCTGGCTCTAGCCCATACAGTATGCCGCAATGAACTAAGTTGTCGTCCTCCTGACGAGTTATATAGACGTTCTTTTCCTCGTGAGGGGCATCAAGAGCTGGTGGGGGGCATTGCGGCGCATCTAGCACATAGTGCTTTTGTGCAGCAGTGAGGAGAATCCTCAAATTCATAGCCCAGTTGGTAAAGTTGCTACCATTCGCAGCAAGTTTCTCTTTCTCCATGAACACATTGAAATTAAAAGCAGGTGGTGCCATCTACAACAGAATTTGTAAAGTATATTTAGACTAAGTTTATGATAGATTGAGTTCAACTAATCCAAATTACTAATGAACTCCCACTCAAAAATGACATCCCTCGTGTCCTTTTAGTGATTACATGAACCAAATCCACTACACCAAGTCCGATCATCATGTGAGTCGGTGTAGCTTCAAAAGCGAGCATCTATATGGGCATCATATCAACTATATGACTCATGCTTAACCTTTCGGTCCGTGTTCCGAGGCCATGTGTGTACATGCTAGGCTCGTCAAGTAAGAACCTTAGTATTTGCGTGTGTAAAACTGTCTTACACCCGTTGTATGAAAGCGTAGAGTTGAGAACACCCGATCATCACGTGATGCCTCAAAACACGATCCACAAAACAGTGCATACTTAAGGAAGAACACATTTTATCTTGATATCTAAATGAGGGATCATCTTATAATGCTACCAAAAGCGCCAAACTAGCAATATAAGATGCTAACATCTAATGTGTGAAGTGAGGTGATATGGTCCATGCATTTGATCTCTATCATTTGCATCGTGGTATGATCTCTATCATTCCTTTGTGTGTAAGGCCAAGGTCTATGGAACTTACATGTTAAGTGAGTTGTAAGAGTATCTATTATACATCTACTTACAACAATACCATATCAAAACACTAGCCCAGCAACGATCTAAACTAGACGCCTCTAATTTATCAATTGCAAGTTTTACGTGGCTTAGGGCTTCCGGAGATAGAACCTGTCTAACCTATGAACATGAACCACAACGAGGATAACCAAGTTATTAGCAACTCATTGTAAATCAGATATTGACTATAGTAGGAGAGACAGACACCCGCTAGCCACTTATGCAAAACTAGTTGCATGTCAGTCATGGAACCGGTCTCATGTACGATGACATGTAAGGTTGGTTCGGGCTGCTTCATCCCACTATGCCACCAATATCCAAAGTACATAGAAGATGCAATAACATGATCATCATCGCCAACATATAAACATATGTGTACTACCCGTGCAAAGCACCTACGCATAGATCAGGCTCTGATACCACTTTTGGGTCCGCAGCATAGAAAACAAAAATTTTCCTACGATGAGAACTATACGCCAAGATCTATCTACTAGATACAGAGCAACGGGTGGACATACATCCATGGAGAACTTACCCTCGAAGACAACGAGCTTTGTTAACGAGTAGGAACTCATGGTTGATGTAGTCGTACACTTGCCGATCTCAAGATCGTGAGGAAGTCCGAAGGCCAGAACTCAAGAGCCGCACTCGCACACACGTTCAAGCCACTGGACAACCTCCACCTCCTCGCTCCAGCGATCCAGCGGAAGCAGCAACTCCTTCCAGATGAAATGCCACCGGTAATATGTATCTCGCTAATCCGAGACCATGGGGAAATAATTCTAGAGGGGGAGAGAGATCCTTCACAAGGAGGTGTGTGGATGAAGGAGGGAATGGGTGGCCTTTTATAGGAGGAGGGGGGTGCCCCCTCTCTCCATGGCCGGTGCATGGGGGGGTGACCCCTCACCTCCCCCATTCATGTGGTGGTAACCCCTCCACATTAAAATGCCTCTTCACATTCCCTTTTAAAGTCTCCACTTTAAATGCATTAAATTTCTCCAAATTTAATGCTCTCTCATTTAATAAAACTCTTTTTTATTAAATTTATTCAGAATTTTGTTAAATACTTTAATTAACAAACATTCACATATATCCCCTTGCAATATTTCAATATCACATGCAGAACTACCTTCTGCAATTTCACCCGAAACAATTTCCGGTTTCTATTGAAACAATTCCTGCGCTTTGCAATTCTTTCGTCTGAAACATATATGCTCCAAAATGGTGTCCGGTAACTCTTAAGTGTGCCACCCTACGGTTCGCGAATAATGCAGACATAATCGAGACCCTTCTTCGATCAATAATCAGCAGCGGGACCTAGAGATCCGTACTGACTCCTACACATTCAACGATGACTCCTGTGATCGTGAGAACCTTTAACGCTTGTAACTAAATTCCTTTGTCTCTCGATATATTACATGTCCGAGATTCGATCATCGGTATCTCCATACCTAGTTTGATCTTGTTTCCGACATGCACTCTTTTCTCGTTCCCGTGATATAACATTCTAGTGATCACATCACTTGCTTGCAAGCTATCCTAATGTGATATCACCGAGAGGGCCCAGAGTATATCTATCCGTCATATGGATTGACAAATTCCACTCTTTATCCATGAGCCTCAACATAACACCTTCGTAGTACTGAACCCATCTTTATAGTCACCCTGTTACGGTGTGACGTTTGATGTTATCAAGATACTCTTCCGGTGTTAGCAATTAACATGATCTCATGGTCTAAGGATAAAGATTACTTCGTATGATGTTATAGCAATATAAACATAATGACTTGATCGTAATGCTATACTTCGGATGAATGTTCATCACATCATTTCACAAATGTTGTGACCTTATTATTAACAACATCCAATGTCCATGATCAGGAAACCTTGATCATCTTGTTAATCAACAAGCTAGTCTATAAGAGAGGCATAACTAGGAACCCTTTTTGTTTATTAAACACACATGTATTAATGTTTCCTATCAATACAATTATAGCATGCAAAATAAACATCTATCATATACAAGGAATACATAATAACAACTTTATTATTGCCTCTCAGGGCATATTTCTTCAGTAAGGGCAAGAAAGTTGGTCTTAATGCTTCTTCATTTGAGAACACTTGATTCTTTCTTTGGTTCTTATGCCTAACTTAAAGGCGTTAAAGAAAAGTACTTGTTGGGAGATAACCCAAGAGTTTTATTTGAGTCTTGGAGGTTATTACCTCTTTAATAACCTCTCCTTATCCTTTTTATTTGCTTTTTGTGCAAAGAGTAACCTCTAATGAGAGTGAAGTAATGATTGGGAAAGTTGCTGTCCCAAAACAGATTTCTGTGCTTCACCGTAAAAATTCCTGAGAGAGTTATGTACGTAGGATTGAGCTGTAATATTTTGTGCTTCTGCCCCAGGTAGTTATCTAACTTTTGTTAGTTCAACAATTTTTGATTTGAGAAACAGAAGGTCTTCGAAGAAATTCGTCTTTACCTGCTTGTCTGTTTTGACATATTTCTGCCATTTTTCTGCATTTGCTTCTTGTTAGTTCCTTCTTGAGTTCCTTTGGGGAATTGAGATTTTTGAGGGAAGTGCTATAGTCGCTAGTGTTCTAATGGAAGTTTATTTGGTGTTATAACTGAACCTTGAGACTTATTTATCTTAAGTGCACTAATGTTGCAAATGAGATTGTGTGAAGTTTTGTATGAAGAAAATTTTTCAGGTGTATGGAAGGAATGAGTAATGAGATGAAGGATGGACTAAAGCTCAAGCTTGGGGATGCCACGCGTGTCACCCCAAGAAATCTCCAAGAAGTACAAGCGTCAAAGCTTGGGATTCCCAAGGCATCCCCTTCTTCATCAATAAAAATTCCAGGTTTCTTCCAAACGCTTCATTTTTATTGTTTCGTGCAGAGTTGTGTTTCTCTTGGAGCGTCTTCTTTTTGTTTTCGTTTTGGTTTTTAGTTTGCTTAGTTTTCTGAATAAGTTGGTTGGACCCCCTCTTTCATACATTGGTTTGCAAATAGTTTGGTTTGGTTTGGAAAAGAGTAGGAAAGTTCATGCTTATGTGGTAAAAAGAGCTCGTTTTTGACTGTGGCTATGCTTTGTCATGCCATGCTTGATATTGTTTTGGCTTTATGCTTAGTATTCTTTGCTGTAGCATGACTTGTTATAAACAATTGATATTTCTTAATGTGCCTTGGAAGAATCATGCGTTGTTTTAGCATATTAAAGCATAGTATAGTGGTATTCTCCTTTGATGCTTTATTTGGGTTGTCTTGGCACATGCTCACACCATGTTATGACTGTCACAAGTCACCATAGCCTTTATTATCCTTTATTTTTCAACTTGTAGTATCACTTTATGCTTTGATCAATGATGTTTTGTCGCTCTGCATGATTATGGCCATTATTGCTCTCTTAGTTTGTCGCTTCCAGTCTTTTGCTAGCCTCCATAAGCAAGTATGAGTTCCACTCATGCATCCAACTCCCTAAACAAAGTTTTTCCAGAGAGTCCACCATACCTACCTACTATCTTATGCTATTCCAAGTATATTCATGCTTTTGTCTACCTTTCACTTGTTATGAGAAAACTAGTGATTAAAGCTCTCACGAACTTGATGGCACACTTTACTTTATTGCTTCTAATAAACTTGAACCATTGGGTCCTTCTTTGTTGCGTATATGCTTGCGCTTTATAAGTTGAAATTAGCAGAACCATGTTTCATGGGGAACGCTTTCAACATTGCACTTGTACTTTGTACCCCGTTGATATCATGTTCTTTTGCTTACGGATCCCGGCGGTGTGAAATAAATGTGGAACTTGTAAGATCATGGAGTTTGTATGTGTGTTAGAGAAACGTCTGGGCCGCTAGCCTAAGCCATGCCTAATCATGGTGGAAACTTGCAGCATCACCATAATGAGCACTCTATGAAGCATCCTCAATAAAAACCTATGCAAATAGCAAATAAAAAGATCACTGATATGCTCATTGTCTGCTTGCCTTGTCATTTTGATTATGGGAAAGCTCCCGTATCATGTGCAAGGGGTACCCCGTTGGCGGTTCTTAATGATACACATGTACTTACAATGACAAGAGCTTACTCGTGACTGAATTTGAGTAGCATGAGGATCGGTCTTCGTAAGTAAGGGGCATGAGATTTCGGTTTATAACTTGTCAAGCATATACTCTTAGTTGTGTCACTTTAACCTTAATCACCTTCAAGATGCTTATGATAGGGGCAATGAGAGCTGAAAGCTACAAGTACCATAATTTTTGGAAGCTCTTTATGAGAGCTGAAAGCTACAAGTAACTTGTTATTGCTTGTTTGAAACTATTGTATCTAGTCACTCTTATGAACTTTGAAGGTGTCCTATGCATTTATATTTGCTACTCTATTGAGGGACAAGCTGAATACTGTTATGCTATGTTTTCTTTATGTGAAACAAACAAACGTCTTGCAAAGCATGTTATTCATTAATCTTTTGTTTGTGCCTTTTCATGTTGCATCTTAGTTTCTTTGCTTATTGCTATAACTTTGTCTTTCATGTTATGATTGAAGTACTTTGATCCCAGCTTTGAGTTTTGCAAATACTTTTGATCAAGTTTTTGATGGTGCATGTCACCTCAAAAATTATTCTTTTTTATCACTTACCTACTCGAGGACGAGCAGGAGTTAAGCTTGGGGATGTTGATACATTGCAAATGTATCTATAATTTTTGATGTTCCATGCTTGGTTTTATCCACTTTCTTGTGTTTTGTTCCAACTTTGGAGTACTTTTATTATGATTTCTTGGACTAACCTATTAACAAGAGCCATGTGTCACCTGCTTTTCTCGTTGTTTTTGGTTCTAGAAAAGTCGAAAATGAATATTCTCGAATTGGATGGGACAAAAGCCAAAGTGCCTATTTTTCCGGAAGGGATCAAGTGCCGAATCACGAGACGGAGAAGGCTGGGGCAGCCACACCACTGGCCACGCTGCCAGGCTGGCCCGGCGCCAGGGGTGGTCTGCCACCCAAGACCCTCGGCCTCTCCTTCCGCCTATAAGTTGCCCTCGACGAAAACCCTAGGTACCGATCAAAAATCCATGAAAGAGTCTCAGAGCCGTCATCTCGTCCCCTAGATGGGGATCTGAAGCTTTTCGACCGCCGGAGAGGGGAATTCACCCTGGAGGCCTTCTTCATCACCATGCAAGCCTCCGGTGTGATGCGTGAGTGGTTCATCCTTGGACTACGGATCCATGTAGTAGCTAGATGGCTGGTTTCTCCTCCTTTGTGCTTTCATGTTTAGATCTTGTGAGCTCCGTTCATGATCAAGATCATCTATTTGTAATTCATACATGTTGTGTTTGCGGGGATCCGATGGATATTGAGATGCTATTTCAGATTGATTATTGATTCTATCATGTCTTTGTTATTTGTGATCTTGCATGCTTACCTTTGTTAGTAGCTATCTTGGCCAAGTAGATGCTAGCAACTCCAAGAGTTAGTATTTATGCTTGATAGTGGGTTCATGCCTCTGGTAATCTGGGGAAGTAACAGAAATCTCTAAGGTACTAGATGTGCTGTTGCTACTAGGGAGAAAACAACAATCCTTTGTTCATAGAACAATCGTATTGTTCACCTTACATGCAGTTTGTAAAGCAATAATCTATTGTTTGCAACTTAATACTCGAGGGGGCTCGGATGATAACTTGAAGGTGGATTATTAGTCATAGATGCAGTTGGATGGCGGTCTATGTATTATGTTGTATTGCCCAATCAAGTCTCAAAGGAGTCAAGATGATTAGTATATGCATGTATTGCTTTCTCGGTGTTTGTCAATTGCCCTGCTGTAATTTGTTCACCTAGCATGTTATCTATCTAAGGAGAGCCACCTCTAGTGAACTATGGATCCCGATCGTTTTCTTTACATATAATCTACAATCTTTTACTGCTTTATGTTTACTTTCTGCAAACTTTTACTTCTTTACATTCGATACGTTTAATCTTTGTTTTCCGCAAAACACGGTGAGATTGACAACCTCATCGCAAGTTGGGGACAAAGTTCTGTGGTTGTGTTGTGCAGGTCTCCACATTGCTACTAGCACCAGTAGTGCACCCTGCCAAAGCTTAGCTAGTAACACCTTTGGGGTGTTTCCTTGCTCCTACTGGTTCGATTAAACCTTGGTTTCATAACTGAGGGAGACTTGCTGCTGTGCTCATCATACCTTCCTCTTGGGGTTCCCAACGAGCTCTACATCAACACCACGCACCAAGCACTTTTCTGGGCACCGTGTATTGAGCCATCACCCACCTAAGTTAGCTGCACATACTTTTGCTCAATGGCAAGTGTTAATGAAATCTCATGTGCGCAGCTCTTGCATTGATTTATGGAATATTATTGAAGATGGACTCAAAATTGAGGATCCAACCAACTTGATGAGAAGAGAAGTGGTCAATAGCCAACTCAATGCGAATGCCTTGCACATGATCCAACTTGGGGTGGGGCCAAAGGATTTTCCCCACATTGAGCACTACAACATCGCCAAGGAAGCTTGGGATGCTCTCATTGACTTGTTTGTTGGCAATGAGAGTATGAGGAGAAATAGATATGATTCCTTAAGCAATGAGGCCGAAGGTTTCTTCAGGAAGGATGGTGAGGATCATGAAGACATGTATCGAAGACTCAAATCCGCAGCCACCACTTTCAGGAATGTTGGCGCCTCTCACATTGATGACGCTTGGATTAAAAGGAAGTATGTGAGTGCTCTCATGCCCTTCGAGCCTACTGACTTGAAGAGTCTCCAAGGAACACACAACTACCATCTCATGACCTCCAATGAAGTGATGCAAGAGATGGCAGCCTTCAAAGTGGCTGCCAAGAATGCCAAAGATGCCCGTGCTCGTGCCATTGGAATGAGTAGTGGTGTCAATCTTGCCTTGAAGGCCAAGGTTGTGGAGTGTGATGAAGATGAAGGAAGTGATGAGGGACCTTCAATGAGCCACCCTGATGATGTCAAGACTGCTCATGGTGAATACATGGCCTTCTATGCAAGAAACTTTTGGAAAGACCCCGCCAAGGCCAAGATGGAAATGCAACGAAGAAGCAACCCCAATGGGAGAAGAGATAATGGGTCCAAGTTGAGAACTTGTTTCAATTGTGGTGACCGTTATCACTTCGTTGCAGCTTGTCCCTATGAGAAAAGAGAAGATAATGGGGGAAAACTTGTGTTGAAGAAGACCTCCAAAGTTCCATACAAGAAACCCTTCATCAAAAGAAACCCAACCAACAAGAAGCCGGGATAAATTGTCTTGATCACACATGAAGAGTACTCCTCTCATGATGATGATGAGGAGGAGGAAGAAGAGGATACACCAAGTGGTGTGGCGGCTCTTGCCACTACCTCTACTCCTTCATTCTCACTCTTCGCCTCTCCTAATGAGAATATCTCCAACAAGAACGTCACTTGCCTTATGGCAAGAGGAACGGAGGTATTATCATCATCACACTCCACTTCCTTAATCAATGATGATTTTGATGATGAGTTATCTCTTGAGGTCAAAACGGAACTAGTTGCTTTTGATTTATTTATGAATAACTTGCAAGGGGAACATAAGAAACATGTTGTGGACCTCCTAAATCAACTTTCACACACACAAGAACTTCTGGATGAGAGATGCCAATTAGGAAGAGAGCACATGATTGAGGTAGAAGCTCTTAGTAATGCTCTAGAAGAAGAACAAGAAACTAGAATATCTCTTGAAACTAAACTAGCGGGCCTTGATGAAGCTAATGACCTCATTATTAATAAACTCATCAAGGAATGTGATCATGCTATTGCTAAATACAAAAAGGCTAAAAATGATAAGATTGAGTTTGATGTTGTTCATAAAAACTTCCCGAGGACCTTAGGACACTTGAAAAGGCTCACAAGGCCTTGGAAAGTGAACTCATGTCCCTCACAAAGTCTCGTGAAAAGCTTCAAACTCAATTGATCAATACTCCCTCACCTAGTACATTCATTCCTTCTAGTTGTACAAATATTCTTGAAGAACATGCTAGGTTGAAGGGGGAGCTAGCTCAGACTTCCATTCCCAAAGGAAACAAGTCTATTGATGATCTCTTAAACAAGCAAAGGTCAAATGGTGAAAAAAGGGGCTTAGGCTTTGTCTCTAAAGCCAAGAAGATAAAGAATAACAAGAAGAAGAAGGCCAAGCCCGCTCAAGAAAAGAACAAGGTCATTGTGGGAAGTAAGACCACAAGTGGCAAAACTATGTCTCATGATGATTTTGCGGGTAGTGCTAACCCTCACTATGTCTTAATGCGTGATTACTATGGTGATGTGTATGCACAATATGTTGGCTCTTTTGATGGTTATATTGCATGGTCGATTTGGGTTCCCAAGACCCTTGTTGCTAACAAAAGAGGACCCATTGAGAAATGGGTACCTAAAAACTAGTTTGATCTTTTGTAGACCTATGCTTCCGGAGGGTCAAAATGGGTGCTCGATACTAGATGCACAAGTCATATGACCGGAAGCGCCTCTAGTGTCAAGGAGTTGAGACCAAATGTTGATCAAATATCTGTGACATATGCTGACAAATCAAAGTCTAAGGTAATGGGTTTCAGCAAGGTTGTGGTGGCACACGATATTACTCTCATGGACGTCATGCTTGTTGAGACCCTTGGCTATAATTTACTTTCAGTCCGTGCACTAGGAAAGATTGGATTTGCTGTCTTCATTGATGTTGATATTGTGATCCTCTTGTGGAGCAAGACTCTAAAGGTTGCTTTCGTTGGGTACGTCGAGGATGACTTGTATGTGGTGGATTTCTCCGGGAAAACCACTACAGGTCCGATGTGCTTATTCGGAAAGGCCGACGTGGGTTGGCTATGGCACCGCCATCTAGCCCATGTCAACATGAGAACTTTGCAAAGCCTTCACAAGGATGGTCATATTGTTGGACTAAAAGAAAATGCATGCTTTGCCAAAGATCGTGTTTGCAGGGCATGTGTTGAAGGAAAGATGCATGATTCTCCCCACAAGCCAAAGAACTACATCAAGTCCAAGAGGATATTGGAGCTTCTTCATGTGGATCTCTTTGGTCCCCCGTCTCATGCAAGTCTTGGTGGGAAGAAATATTGTTTGGTGATTGTTGATGATTACTCAAGATACACTTGGGTATATTTCTTCAAGTTAAAAAGTGAGACCCAAGAGAACTTCATCGACTTCATCAACATGGCTCAACGTCAACACAATGTCCCAGTATTAACAATAAGAAGTGACAATGGTACTGAGTTCAAGAACTACACATTAAATGGATTTCTTAGTGATGAGGGAATAAAACATCAAAATTCCGCTGCATATACCCCTCAACAAAATGGTGTAGCTGAGAGGAAGAACCGGACTCTCATTGACATGGCTAGGACTATGTTGGCGGAATTCAAATCTCCATACAATTTTTGGGCTGAAGCTATCTGCACAGCATGCCATGCATCAAACCGTCTCTACCTCCGCAAAGAATTGATCAAGACTCCATATGAGATCCTTACCGGTAACAAGCCTAATGTTTCTTACTTCCGAGTATTCGGTTGTAAGTGCTTATATCGCATTAAGGGCATTCGTTTATCCAAGTTTGATTCCAAAGCATTAGAGGGTATTTTTGTTGGTTATGGTCTCAAATCCCACACTTATAGAATCTATGACAAGCTCTCAGGAATTGTCATAGAATCTTGTAGTGTGGTGTTTGAAGAATATGATGGTCCCCAAGTGGGGCGTGTTGATGTTTGCGATGTTGATGATGAAATGCCTCAGGATGCCATAGGAAGAATGGGTGCGGGTTTCATCCGCCCTATTGACGAACCTCTTATGGTGGATCGAGAAGAACTATGCTCTACTCACGTGGAGCTCTAATCTTCACAACTTCAACAAGCTTCTATCGTGGTGGACAACAACCCATGCCAAAGACAAGTTGTGGACCCTCAACCTACTGATCAAGAAGATGCCTCCAGCCAAGAGGTGTTTGAGTCTCCGTTTGCCAGGATGTCCAGTGGTGCTAAGGCCATTACACAAGCGAGATCTATACACACTGCCATAAGTACATCCGAATACCTGGCCAGTTGTGGGACTGATCATGAACAAGGTCAATCATCTCCTTCTATAGAAGAGAATATTTCCAATAATGATCAAGGTCAAGTTGATGGTCAAGACGAGGACCAAAATGATGAAGTGATCCCACCAAGAAACAACAAGGAGATCGAAACTCGTCGCCAAGCTAGAATGGATAGAATATTGGAATTAAAAGACCACACTCTTGAGAATGTGGTTGGAGATCTAAGAAGAGGGATATCTACTCGAGCTCAATTGAAGAACTTTGGTGAGCACCAAGCACACATTTCCATGGTGGAACCAAAGAAAGTTTGGGAAGCTCTTGAAGATTCGGATTGGTTGGATGCAATGCACAAAGAGCTCAACAACTTTGAGAGAAACAAAGTATGGAAGTTAGTGGAAAAGCCAAAAGATTGCCGCAATGTTATAGGCACCAAGTGGATTTTCAAGAACAAGCAAGATGAGCATGGAATTGTGATAAGGAACAAGGCAATATTGGTTGCACAAGGGTTCTCTCAAATTGAAGGCATTGGTTATGGAGAGACTTATGCTCCCGTGGCTCGCCTTGAGTCCATCCGTATCCTCCTTGCTTATGCGGCCCATCATAATTTTAAATTACAACAAATGGATATAGAAAGTGCATTTCTCAATGGTCCATTGCATGAATTGGTTTATGTGAAACAACCCCCAGGATTTGAGGATCCCAACTTTCCAAACCATGTCTACAAACTTGATAAGGATCTCTATGGGCTCAAGCAAGCCCCACGCATGTGGTATGAGCACCTTAGAGAGTTGTTGTTGGATCGTGGTTTTGAGGTTGGGAAAATCGATCCCACTCTTTTTACCAAGAGGGTCAATGGGGAACTTTTTGTATGCCAAATTTATGTAGATGACATTATCTTTGGCTCTTCTAACAAAGCGTTTAATGATGAATTCTCTAAGCTAATGACTGACAGGTTCAGGATGTCTATGATGGGAGAATTGAGAGTATTTCTTAGTTTTGAGATCAAGCAAGTGAGAGGTGGTACATTCTTCAACCAAGCCAAGTATACTCAAGATATGCTCAAAAGATTTAACATGAAAGATCTCAATGGAGCTCCCAGTCCCATGGCAACAAAGACTCATCTTGAACTAAACCCAAATGGTAAAGATGTGGACCAAAAGGTATACCGGTCCATGATTGGCTCTTTGCTTTACCTTTGTGCATCTAGACCCGATATTGTGTTGAGTGTAGGAGTGTGTGCAAGATATCAAGCGGCTCCTAAAGAAAGCCATTTGATGGCAGTCAAGAGAATCTTTCGATATTTGGTTCATACCCCAAACTATGGTATTTGGTATCCTAGGGGCTCTACTTTCTCTCTTTGTGGGTACACGGATTCAGATTGGGCTGGTGACAAGGATGATAGAAAATCAACCTCTGGGGCTTTCCAATTCCTTGTGAGGTCCTTGGTGTGTTTGTCTTCCAAGAAGCAAAACTGTATATCTCTTTCCACCGCTGAAGCCGAGTATGTGGCAGCTGCTAGTGCTTGTACACAATTGCTATGGATGAGGCAAACTTTAAAGGAATACGGTGTCCATTGTGACAAAGTGCCTCTTCTATGTGACAATGAAAGTGCTATCAAAATTGCATATAACCCAGTGGATCATACAAGGACAAAGCACATTGAGATTCGTCATCACTTCATTAGAGATCATGTTGCCCGAGGTGATATTGAGCTTTCATATGTCTCAACCAAAGACCAACTTGCCGATATCTTCATGAAGCCACTTGATGAAGCAAGGTTTTGTTATTTGAGGAATGAACTAAATATCGTGGATTCCAGGAGCTTGACTTGATTGCCTTGCATACTCACCTATGTCTTGACCCATATTTGGTGTAGGTGTAGGCATGGAAATAGGGGGAGTGCGGTTCTAATTCATTGGACTATCCCTCCCCCCATAATGCCAACATTAAGAAATTCAATTCTCGTAGTATCATTTAGTGATATGTGAGCATCATTGATGAGTAGTGGCTATGAACCCAAGGATAATTCTTTGCGGTTTCATGCCACAAACTCCTACATGGTGGCTTCGGCCACCACCCTCTCCTCATTCAAAGATTTGGCTCTTAGCTCGGATTTATTTGACACTTTGATGAACATTTGGAGAGTTTTTCATGGTTTTCTTGAGTTTTCACAGTATGTCATCTTAACCCAAGCCCTCTATCAGTCTTGAAAACCCTCTCTATCTAATATATGTCCCCATACACACACCCTGGAAGTATTTGGTCGAGGAGGACCGGAGTCTCCGGTCTGGGCGGTTTCTGTCCACTTTAAGGGAGGACGGGGTGAACTGAAACAACGGTTTCATTCATCCACCCCCGTCCTCCCCTCTCTGCCCCCGTCGCCTCCTCTCACAAATCTTGTCCCCGGAGGTTAAGAAGCCCCTGGGATCCGCCGTGCCGCCGGCCAATCATCTCCTTTCCACCATTGGGTGATTCCCACTGGTGGAATCTCCTCCATGGATAGATCTGGTACCTCTCCTCCTCTTCTTCATCTAGGGTTCTTCCCCTACCTTGTTTTTGAGGATTGGTACTAGTTTTGACCACTAGAATTCCTTATTTGCATGCACCTGAGTACTTTATCATTGTTACCATGCCCGATCTGCTGGATTCAACTCCATTGGAGCCTCCCTGATCTTCCCAGACTCTCAGTGGAGACTCGGTCAGACCCGGAGACTCGTCCCGAAGACTCGTGTGGACCACGGAGACTCCGATGTGGTTTGAATCCAACACATTTTTTCATGGTCTCAATGATTCTGTGTTGCCTCCATGGGACATATATACTTACCTTCATGATATCTCCCTCGCTGTTGTTCACAGACTCTGGCTCTCGTCATCCTCCTCGCACCAAGGCCAAGATGAAGAGAGGGGATCCTCCCTATGATGAGTCTGAGGGTCAGTACATTGTGCCCCCATCCAACTTAAGACAGCAAGCCCGTGATGCAACCTATATGCAGCGGGAGCAGGAAAGGGCTGAGGAAGAGAAACGTGCCAAAAGGGCAAACTATGACAACATTCAGTCGTTGGCTCGCATGTCTAAGCAGGAGTATCGTGAGCTCCGGAAGACCAATTTCTATGAATTGCCTCGCACTAGTGATGACCCCTGCTATTGGAGGAAGGAGCAAGATGTCTTCATGAAAGACATTTACAGTGTGCTCAAGCGGTCTCCTGTATGCCCCCAGAAGTACTTGAGTGTTGAACAGATGAGGAAGAACCCCTACTTCTCTGATGCTCTATGGATTAGTGAGAAGTTGGGGCTGTTCAACTTGATGAAGATTCGTGAAGACTACAACATCACCCTCGTGCAGCAGTTCTACGCCACAGTTGTGTTTGGGACTGACCAATCCAGGACTATGACTTGGATGACTGGCAACCACCGCTGCTCTGCCATGTTCTATGACTTTGCTAAGGCCATCTTCAAGACTTTTTAGGGGGTATCTACTCATGTTGGAGTTCGCATGCACTCAGCAGCTCTTGGGGTGAACAAGAACAAGCTTGCCCCTTTATATGGTAGTGAAGGGGTTGTGGGAGGGTCCAAGGGACTCAAGCCTCTCTACAATCTGATGTTGAGGATCTTCCGCTAGACCATCTCCCCTAGTGCTGGAAATGATGATGCCATCAGATGTGGTTTGGTCAACTTGTTGTATCACACCCACAAGACTTACATGGCTGGCCTTGACGCTGATGCTGATCATATTGATGTGGTGAACTACATATTTTAGGAGATGTATCATGCCATCTTATACAGGAAGGCCCCTCCATATGCACCTCTGGTCATGAGACTCATCAACACTCAGCCACATGGTTCGCCACTTGCTATGCCTCCCAACCTTACCGAGCACACTCTCGTATCTCTGCAGCAGAAAGGGGCTATGAGTGCTCCTCCTAGACCTCCCATGCACATGTGGAAGAGGAGATTTCGGAGACTGACCGGGGCCCCTCACCTCCTAGGCCTCGCAGGAAAAATGCTTCCAATGCACCTCTTCCACCCATGACACATGACTATGTCCATGAGAGGGTCAAGAAGGCCTCATTCTGGGAGAGGACCCTCTGTTGCATAAATGTGGACATCCACAAGCAACAACATGATTCCTACAAGAGCAACCACCGCATCGAGAAACTACTCAAGGAGATCAAGGCTCAGGGTGAAGCGTATGATGAGGAAGGTGAGGATGAGTACACTGATGAGCATGGGGCTCAGCCGTCCACCGAGTCAGATCACACTCTTTCATTTGGGGCATGGAATGCCCATCAGGACAGCTTGGTGGATTGGAAGACCTTCTCTGATGTCACATCTGGGTTTGGGTATCAAGGTACTTCCTCTTCTCGCCCTCACGGCAAAGGGTCTGCAGCTCCAGATGATGATGAGGACTATGATGATGATGATGAGGATCAGGATCTGGATGAGGAGGACGAGGAGGATGATGACGAGGACTATTGATCCGTTGGGACGCTAGCTTAGGTCTTTTCCCTCTTTCGGTGTTTCGATGCCAAAGGGGGAGAAGACATTGTCATCGGGATTTGCATGGGTTTGGGGGCTACTTGATTCATTTGCCTTCTCGTCTCTAGTTGGATTTGCATGGGTTTGGGGGCTACTTAATTCATTTGCCTTCTCGTCTCTATTTGCTTTATGTTTTTGTGGAACACTGCTTGCTATTTGTGTGTGTGTATGACTCTGTGGGTGCTCCAACTTTACTGTAACTCATGTGAGAACTATGTGGTTTATCCATGTTCTACATACCTTGCCTGCTTTACTTGTTTATCTTTGTGCACAGAGACAGGGGGAGCATGTCCATACTCTGTCATACATAATTGCGAACTTTGTTCATGCAAAGTCACGAGTTGTCATCGAACACCCAAAAGGGGGAGATTGAAAGGACATTTACTGTCATAATCACTTTTGGTGTTTGTTAACAACTAGTAGACCCTTTCACAGTTTGCTATTGTCTACAGGTGGTATTCTACTAAGGAAAAAGGACCATTGGCCTACGGATCGTTCCCTGCATCTAATCTTGAAGCTGGAAATTCCAGACCGGAGTCTCCGGTCTACACAGACCGGAGTTTCCCCAGGAGTCTCCGGAGTGGCCTCTGTTTTCATGCCCAGGACAGCCAGTAAGGTGGTCCGGAGAATTGTCTGGAGGTTGGTCTGGAGTCTCCGGTCCACTTGGCTCCCAACTGAGCTGGGTCATTCAGTCAAGGGGTCCGGAGGCTGGTCTGGAGATGGACCGGAGTCTCCGGTGTAGACCGGAGTCTCCGGTGTGGTGACCGGAGTCTCCGGCCTGCTTCTTCTCCAACGGTCAGAAAAACGGTTCGCTGACAGAAGGGGTATAAATAGAAGACCTTATCCCCTTGTTCCAGCCGCTCGACCACCTCAAGAACACCATGTCCATTTGAGCCACCAAATCAACAAGATCTCTTCATTCAACCATCCAAAGTCTTTGATCTTTGGAGAATCGAAGGAGGAGGCCTTGATCTATAGCTTCACCAAGAGAGATCTTCATTTCCCCCTCATTCACTTGAGGGCCCCCATGCTCTACTGTTTCATTGTAAACCCTAGGTTTTGATTTGGTTCTTACAAGCTTGTCTTTGATTGTTTGACAGCTTGCTTGTATTTGGGAGCCTCCAATTAAGTTGTGGATGTGTGCCCCGAACTCGTTGTAAAGGTGTCGGCTTCCACCTCGAAGGTTGCCGTATAGTGGAAGAGGTGAATCGAACCCGTTGGGGTGAGGTTCATCGGAGAACAAGGGATGCCCCTCGTGGTGTTGGTGGTTTGTAACCACCCCCTTTCCAAACGTAGACGTACTTCCCCTCAAAAGGAAAGAACTACGGGAAATAAATCCTTGTGTCTCCGTGTGCTCCACTTTGGTTTCTTCTAACCTTTACTGCACTTTACTTATCTAGTTATTGTTTAGTTAGTGCTTGCTTGTCATATAGGTAAATTCACCTTAGTTGCATAATCTAGAGAATTTATCTTTCTTGTCAAACCCTAATTTGAGAAGGAGTAAAATTTGAAGTAGCACCTATTCACCCTCTCTCTAGGTGTCCATACGATCCTTTCAACTTGTGTAAAAATTCGGCACTTGACACTATATATGTATCTCGATCAGGCTCTAAGTGTGATGACATTATACTTGTGTTTGTATTACATGTCGGTTTTCATCTACTACATGTGCAATGTACTGTTTATACTGATCTGGATAAATACTGTATAAATCTTGTATAAATACCTGATTATACACCAGGAATGTATTTTATTTTGAATACATGTAATATATTCAGTGGCACATATAGAAAAGTTATCTGTGACGCATATAGATTCTGTGGCGCATTGGATTATATGCGCCACTGAACTGCTTCCTGTGGCGCATTTCTGTATGCGCCACAGAAAGCAGATATCAATGGCGGGGTAACAGTGGCGACAGAGATATGCGCCACAGAAGGTAGATTTACATGCGCCACAGAAGAGGTGTTTCCTAGTAGTGGGCAGTCTGCCTACAGGCCGCGCCCCGGGAGGCGTAGAGAAGAGTCTAGTAATGAATAAAGGCTATGTGCATCTCTTGATGCAGAGGCCGGGGCTTCGCTCCCCATTTCAGGAAAAAAATATGACCACTAGGCATCTTGTAGTCTACTAATATGCTACCATCCAGTCTGGCTGAAGATATCCCGAGTGACCAATAGAAGACATCTACATCTAGAAGCCATAATTTCCCGCTAATCCTGTGGTTGAAGCAGCGTCAAAAGCTGCACCCAATGTGTCGACATGTGAATAACCTATAAAAAAATTAAATTTTTTTAGTTACAGATAATGTCATTTCTAGTACTCCCTTCGTCTCAAAATAGATGTCTCAATTTTTTTTCTAGTAGTGTAGATATATTCAAATTAAGACAAATTTTTGACATCTATTTTAAGGAGTACATGAATTTTACTATGATAGTACATGCACTGAACTCCACATGCGAGACCATATACACATCAGGTTAAGTTTCACGTGAATTTAACTATGCCAATATTTTCTAGCGCTATCGTAATCGAAGATTAGTGCTTCCCAAATTAGCATATGCCACGAGCTGCCTGGTACGGTCAACCTGTCATGTGTCTGTACGCAGTTGGCGTACGTAATACTGGTCCACGCTTGGTTGCTGATATAGATAGATAGCTACCTGCGATCATGAGTTGAATGAAGATTTGACCCACTGTATGGTATCCAGGTGTCAAATGCAGTGAAAGAGAAATAAGTTCACCTGCACAAATTTCCGTTTGCAAGCACGTAACGTATTCACATCGCGCACTCGGCGCAAAATAAGCCCAGGGACCATGCGATTGCTAGTCAGTCACCAAGCGCGTCTTGCTCGTGTTGGAAAGAGGATATTTGTTGCCTTGGGACGAGAAGTAAACGTACCTGAGCGGGGAAAGTAGCCGCCTCCGATATGCACCTTTCATCCGATAATTAAGCTGCTTCATACTAGTCAAGATTCAAGAAGCTTTTTGTCACTAATTTCCAACATGAGGCAGTGGACAGAACGTTCCCAGCGCAAACAGCCAGTCACAATTCAAGGGCAGGTGTTTTTTTATTAGTTCTTTGGAAAAAAATCAAAATCAGGAGTTGCTGTGAGGGTGTGACAGGTGGCCCGATTGGAGAAGCTCGTGTAAGTTTTTCATCATAAAAGAAGTGAAGAAGAACTAAGCTGCTTGTTAAACAGAGAACCAACCGGCCCACCACGCGGACATCCATCCAAGTTATAAAAGTCTACGCACGATAGTGCCAGCACTAAACGGAACTGCAGCAATTGAGAGATTGCGACAGACCCAGCCATTGACTTGGCTATGCGAGCCAAAGAATCCTGGACCTTGAGTGACGCTGACAGGGTATTATATTTTCAGAGACAAATATAAAATTGGGGAGCGTGAACAAAACACAAGAGGGGGCGACCTCTACAGAAAACAACAAATAAGCACAAAAATTAGGGGAAAGATATAACATATATATTAGATGGCAATGTCATGACTATAATGGTATCTTGTTCACACAAGCACAACAAATATACTAATTAGTTTGAATATACCTGAGCATTCTGGACAGGTAATTTTTGATGCTCCAAAAGAAAAGAACCCATGACCAAAAGATAACTAAATATGACCAACAGCTAGAGAAATCCTCTACGGTTCTTCACAGCTTTGAAGTTAGCAATTATATCTTCATATGATATTTTGGAAGCAATTTCTTGTTCTATTTGCAGCAACATGCTATCTACAAGAAAATCATCTTCCATTCTATTACGCAACCTTGACTTTATAATATTCAAGCTAGAAAAAGCACTCTCAGCACTTACAGTGAAAACACGGAGAGTAACATGTAATCGAAGCAACCTGTCGAGCCAATTATAGATTATGTCTCGTCCTATCTCAACAAGGCAGCGACATAAATAAGTAATGGTTGCAGACTTTCTCAATTCTTTACTATTTTTGGCATCCACAACAAAACCGTTGGCTGGAGCTCTAACACATACCTCTCTTGAAATCAGCAGGATAGTATTTCTCCACCATCAAGCATATTTCTTTAGCATTAAAAGATGCAAATCCATGTCTTGGTATGAGTGTAAAACTAATGGATAAGAGATCCATCACTTTCTAGTTGAATCTGAGATTCAATTCAGTGAGTTGGCTAGCAATTGTTGCTCGATATATCTCCACTCGTAAATACCTTTTAGTAGTAAAATGATTTGGTTGATGACGTGCACGTCTACCCCGCAAAATGTATGTTGCCTCCGTGTCGGGAATATCGATGTTATGCTCCACGCAGAACTCAATAACAGTCAAAATGAACGGTTCACGTCCTTTATCCAATCTCATCTCTTCAAGCACTACTACTATTGAATTCACTAGCCGAACTGCATTAACTATGTCGTGAGTCTTCTTCTATAAAGCCTTGCCAAGATCTTCACTTGTTTCCAATATTCCTCTCATCATGAATAGGATAAATACAAACTCAAAGGAGGTCAAGTAGGTGAATGTAGTATCTCTATCAGCTCGGTTTGCTCCTGACGTGGAATGACCACCTATTTTTAATAAAACAGTTCTTACCGAATTAAACAAGTCCGATACGGAACCTAAGTGGGAGCCCCATCTAGTCTCTCTCGGTCGCTTCAATGATCGAATTTGATTGGCTCCTTGATCTGTCATAATCTGATCAATAGCTAGCAAACGAGCAATCTCATCCACTTGGGCATCATATAGCTCATCATGGAGTTTTAAAGAGGAGTCAACTGTGTTTATGATAAATATAAGCTTCTGAAAAAATTGGGTCACAGGAACCACATCTTTTGCTGCACCAACAAGGAAAAGTTGTAAACGATGTGCATAGTAATGACATAATAAGCATTGGGGCAATCTTTAATAAAAAGAGCCTGCAATCCATTCAATTCCCACTTCATATTGCTGGACCCATTGTACCCTTTCCCTCGCATATTTTGCACATCAAGTTCATGCTTAGATAATATCGAACACAACTCGCTTTTTAGTGTTAGTGATTTTGTATTGGCCACATGTATGAGATGAAAGAACATTTTTTGTGAATTACCATCTTTGTTAACAAATCTGAAAACTAGTGCCATTTGGTCTCTTTTGGAGACTTCACATGTTTCATCCAGAAGAATAGAGTACTTAGATTCACCAATTTCTTCTATAATATGCTTCCGGACTTTCATAGCATAAATGCTCAAGGTCTCAGTTTGTATTTCACGGGAATTGTACTTGCAAACATGTGGAGCATTCCCATCGATTATAGCTGCAATATTAGGACAAAATTCCGCAAGAAGTTTCTACATTTCAAGGACATCCCTCTATTTCTTGACTCCGGTCTCTCATCATGGCCTCTTAAAGAACAAGACTAAAAAGTGAGACACTTAACACACACAGTTGTCGTTTTCAATCTTAAACGGTCCTTTTCTTTCCCCTCTTTGCTCTTCACCTCGAATATATTTGCTAAATGGTTTGGCTGATTCAATAAGGCTTGGCAATCTCTCACTGCATTATCGTGTTATGAGCAAGGATTTGATCCCATATGAGTTAAAAAAGCACAGTTCTTTCCATCATGAACTTTCTTCCATCTACCAAAACCTTGTGTTGTGAAGATATCAAAACCACCTCTTTTATTTATATTACTACTAAAAAGGAAGCAATACAAACAATATGCTCGTCGACTGCTCACTGAATATTCTAGCCATGATGGGAAATAGCTAAAATAGCTGTACTAAAAACGTATTTTATGTCCTTGTAGTCCAATAGATTTATACTTGTTTAGTTTAGGCTACATAGGACCCAACTCAAGTATGCTCTTCGGACATCGTCTCACTGATTCTATGGGTATTGCCAGACTTGCGGGCGTAATGCGGGATGTCGCTCCAAGAATTCAACTCCACGAAATATGACATGACCGTGTGCTTGTTGTTCTTCTTCTTGGCTACCAGAATTTTCTTGCTCAACTTCATCTTGCCTCTGATTTTCCTGTCCATCTTCATCTACCCTTTGATTTACATATTCCATGATAGCTAGAGCATTATCAGGATCAGATGTAAGTTCAACACCTTTATCTCGTTTTCTTTTTAAAAAAGACTGCATGTTGTTCTGTTGTTTCCCCATTGCTACGGTGCTACCTAAATCAACCAAAATGATGCATAAATTGAGCAATTCACTTCATTAATGGGCACCTAAATTACCGGTCCATCCCGATTCTCTATCAAAAAAATCAGAAAAGAGAATGAGATGAAGTGAAGAACATACCTGATACCTGGGTGTTGGGCACCTAGTCGGGGGCGACGGGTTGCGGGGATGGGATGCGTTGGGGGGTCTGGCGTCGTAGTCGGGCTAACTAGCAGCAGCTCGTGGTCCGGGAACACAGTAGCGCGATGCCGAGGAGGGGAATTGAAGGGCTAGGAGGAGAATCAATAGGCAGAGCGAGAGCTAGGGATTGGACGAGCTCTCCATGGACGGCGGCGGACGCATGCATGTTCTATTCGTGAGTTAACTTCCATGATCAAACTGGGATAAGGAGAAAAGGTATTGGGTTGAGTCATAGTGGAAGAATACCTACTAATTTATTTTTTTGTTTTGGAAAGGGGGAAGCGGCCCACTTTCTCCTACATGAGGCTCCTCCAGTGCCGCCGCTAGAAAAACCCTCCTGGTGTAGTTCCTCGCTGTTGCTTCTACCAGCCTCGTCCATGGAGGCAGTGGGCCCTAGCGCCGACGGGGTGGTGGACGACAGCGACGACGCATGAGCGCGGCTGGGGCGGCATTAGTGTTTCTAGTTCATGTGTGGAAGCTGGGGTTGAGCTCCCTGGTCGATACATTGGTGGCGATCTTCTTCCTCGATGACGTACGACCAAGGGGACGTAGTGGTGTTGCAGATCCGAGTCCCACCCAGATCTATCGTTGTTGTGGTTCCAACCATATGGCGGAGCAAGTCGGAGGTCTCTACTTCTTCGACTTAGAGGTGGGCGCGGCACAGATTCTCTTGGCCGTAACATGGTAGCTGCACGTGGCCTTCCAGCCTGTGTGGGTTGTGGCTAGGGCATGTGGTGCCTCCGCTCCTGAATGAAGGTGGTTTTGGCCCTTCTAATCTTTGAGCTAAGTCACCGATCAGATTCACGTCGGCCTCCTCGATCTGGACACCGATGAGTACTAGTTTTCCTCTCAGAGATCTCCGCTGATTGGTGTTCGGTGCAACTGGGTATCTAGACCGTAATCAATCCGGTGGTGCACGCCCTCATTTTCATCTATTGAGGCTTTAGGAAGGGCATGGCGTGAAGCTTCACTTTCTTGTCGGTTCTATGGGACATGCCCAAGTAATGGATTTTCATGATATTGATAGAGGTGGAGAAAGTCACGGTGGCTGCGATTGGAGGTTTTAATGGGGAATATGTATATTGGATGCCTTGAAGACCTTGCTACACTAGTTCTTCATGTATGTTGGTTTTTTATGGCTTGCAGTAGTCGACTTGGCAAGTGAAGGTGGCAGCGCAGGTGGACTGCAATTTTGGTGGTGCTCCTCGAGTACTGAGTCACGATTTTAAGGGTGAAAATCTTAGGTCTAGCCTTCATTGGTTGTACTTGGCAATGATCTGCACTACAAGACGGGTCGTGTGCTCGGGCTCTTATAAACTCCGAAACACACGCCTAGTTGTCGCGCGCGCTAGCATGCCAAATAGATCCGCTAGGGATAACTACACCGGGAAAAGTTTTTAAGCGATGTTTTTTTGGCTCGGCACATCGACATCCGTCGAGCTAGCTCTTCTGCGGTGTTGCAGATGATGTTCCATGCTATATAATGGTAAGACGTTGGAACTTTAGTGTCGTGTTGCCTATATCGAGTGCCGTGTATTGTATACCATCATGTGATACTTAGAATTAATAACAATTACGGTGATCAAATTAGATTTGCTAATTCCATTTATAATGAAAATTTCCATGATATTGAGATACAACTCCGTTTCAATTATAGGATTTGAGCTTCTCTCTATTCATTACAAGACACACTCCAAAAGAATGCTAAAAGAAACTAACCTAATCTAATCTAAGGATTAATGCAGAAATTTATCTATATTAGTGGAGAAATCTACTGTCGTGATGGTGGCATGGCAGATGCCATGGATAGGCTAAAGATGGGACCAATGAGTGCTAGGGGAATCCAGGGAGGGAGAGCGTGGTGATTCCACGCACTGAAATTTTTGTATTCTCTCTATCAATGGTGTTTACAAGTGCTCTTGAGGCTCTTAGCAAGAAGGAGACAATGTCTCTTACCCCCCACTAACTCGCCCTAGAGTTCTACCTTAGACAGAGAGTGATTCCTCTATTTGCCATCCCTCTCTATGGAGGCCCCAGTGCTCCTTATATAGGGGAGCCCGGGTTACAATTCTAGGGCACATGTGGAAGCATATTCTATGAATATGTTCTTTCCCTAAAGTAGATGCTTCTTTATTCCTCTTTAACGGATCGTCCGAGCTTTGGACGTAACCCGCAGCGTCATCCTTGTCTTTTGGGCATCACCAGGCACGGGCTACGTCATCCGGCTTTGCCCGCGTCACCTTGGTCGCCACTGACCCGCTGGTCCTCTTCTTTACTTTACTTTGCACATGCTCCAGCTGATAAAGCCACCATTTGACCAGCGGGGGATTCCTTCCCTTGGAAGCTAAGATAATCCGGCTGGCATTCAGATAATCCGGCTCACCCACGTACCTGCAAAACAAATAGACATGGTCGGCATAAATCTTATGCCGGCCGGACCATTGTCAAGGAAATGCCCTACGGGCCGGGTCGCACTGTGATTCGGCCTGCCTTGAGGTGACTCAATCAGCACTTCGCTTTGACCGTGCCGTACCCCGGCTAACTCGGCCCTTATACCCCGGTGTTACCCTACCCGGGGGTATCCCTCCAACATTAGTCCCCGAAGCTGGTGCGGTCTTGGCAACTTTTTTAGTTGTTAAGGCCACAGCAGGTTCCCATGTCCGGATCTTTCGCTCCTTTGGCCGAGTTACCTCGTTGCCTGGAGTTTCTTTTCTTGCGACCCTTTCGCTCTTTCCGAGTCATTCCTCATTGGCTAGGTCTCTCGCTTGCTTATCCAGGTTTTCTTTCCTTCTCTCGTATGCTTCTCCACATCCTACGTGGAGGGTAATCATCATTTGCCTCATTTTAAGGGCCATGCGCATTTACCGCGTCGGTTACTGTCGCTGCGTCAGGCATAACTGTTGTAATCGTCCCATCACTGCAGCTCCTCGTTAACCGTAATGCCATGTCATGTCATGGGATCATTTGCTCCTGTAAACCCTCCCGTGGCCTTGCTCTGACTGGTTTGTTCTGGCCTGGTACACGCTAGTTGCATGCGGCACATTGCCCGCAGTAGATCCCACGACGCGCGTGCATCGCGGTTAAGTAGGAGGCGCGGGGAGGTTTCAGGGGATGTTCTTCCATTTACCCAGCGCTTCCCAACCTTTCTCTTTCACAGCGACTCCGCCTCCGCCGCCAGCTCTCTGCTTCACGAGCGCTACCGCGACCACGCCTCTGTGCCGCCATTCCCGCTTGTGGTATCCATCACGGGGACTTGCGCTTCCCGTTTCCCTTCTTTCGGCTACGTTTACTCCGATTACCCTTTGGAAGATCTTGAATCCACCATGTCCGAGGCGAAAGCAGTGGTGGTAGCGCAACAGGAAGAAGGGGGGAGGGCCGCGAGCGCGGTTGCTGGGATGGCTCTATCGTCCGCGAGGAGGATTTGGCCTGGCTCCACGCCTCCTGTCGCATCCCCGCCGGCGTCACCTGCCGTCTCGCTGCCGGTGAGATTATTCCTGCCCCCAAATCTGGGGAATGTGTGGTTTTCTTATCGCATTTCCAGCGCGGCTTCAGCCTCCTCACTTCTGATTTTTTCTTCGATTTCATTTACACCTACAAACTGCAACCGCATCATCTCCCCGCAAACTCTATCACTTCTCTGTCCTCCTTTGCCTCCGGCATTGAGGGATACCTCGGCCTCTGGCCAACCAAAGAACTTTGGATTAAGTTCTTTGGTCTGCGGAGGAATGTGGTTCCGGATCCGGAGGTTGCCCCGGAGGACAAGCACCTGACCCAATGCGGTGCTGCCTCCATCTCTCCGCGCAAGCAGTCCGTGTTCCCCCGGGTCACTGGGCTTGAATCTTGCAAGGGCTGGGCCCAGACCTTCTTCTACATCCAGAACACCACCAAGGAGGACCAGATCCGACTGCTCCCTTTCACGCTCGGCCCTCCAGATGTCTCGCTTTGGGAAAGCATTCCCAAATGCGCCACGGCTCTGGAAAATCATGTGGCATGCTAGATCACGAAGCTGCTTAAGGAGCACCTCCGGGGGAAGGATATTATGATTACTTTCATCCGCAGCCGGGTCTCCCCCCTCCAGAAGCGAGCCCACAAGATCTGCTATCTTAGCGGTCCTCTTGACCCTCACCAGACCTCTTCTTTTGAGCTGGTTAACTCGGCGGTTTACCGCCGGGTTAAGTCCATATTTAACGTGGAAAAGGAGTTCTCCGAGGCCTGGGAGTGGGGACTTGAGCCCTTCACCCGTACCAACCCCCCTCCAAAGGTAAATTACCCTTTTTTGTTTTCCGAATCTTCAACGTATGTTGGTTTCCTTTTGTAACTTGGCCATTATTCTCTCAGAAATTCCTTCAGCAACCTTTGGTGGATGGCGAGGTACCGGCGAGCAAGTGGTTGGAGGACCGTCCCGAGGGAGACGAGGTGGATACTGATCCGGAGGCCTTCTTGCCTGCCCTGGACGTTGTCAAACACAACGCTGGTAAGGCCTCTTCTCTAAGGGATTGGCCAGACGATGATGATTCAGACATTGAAGTCCTTGAGGTACTTGATCCAGTTCTTATCTCTTATTTGCACCTGGCATTGTTCGAATGTTCAGCTAACCCGGATGCTTAGATCCATGAGGTTCCTCCGCTTGCCACCGGTGGCCCGGCCCTGGCCCCTTCCCAGAAGCGTGCAGCTACACCAGCCGCAGCTTCGGAGGCGCCGCCGCCCAAGAAGAGGCAAAAGAAGTCTAGGGTTAAACCCTCGGCCAAGCCTGCCACCAAGAGCATAGTCCGGAGAGCACCCAAACCTCGGGATGCTCCTACCGCTGATGAGTAAGTCCTTTTAGCATTGCTACTTTGGATTCTTCCTTTGCTTGTCTTTGTCTCTAGTTGGTTCTCTCTTTTTGACTCGCTGTCCTTCCTTTTTTCTAGAGATCCTGTGGATATTTCCCAGAGCGGTTTCGGCATAGCCTCCCCACTCCGGAGCAGTCCCACCCCCCCCCCCCCCCCCCGCAACGATGATCATCGTCCGCTTAGCCCTATTCACGAGGGTTCTATGGCCGCGCCTAACCAGAGCCCACCTCGCCAAGAGGAGGGCAATGTCGGTGCGGGGGGTAGTGGGCCGGATCTGGAAACGGCAATGTCGGATCTCTCCAGCTCCTCGGCCTCTGTGCCCAATGTTGAGGCGCCAGTTTCATTGGTGTCGCCCCCAGTATCCCCAAAGACCATAAGACACCAGCAACACCGAAGCAACAGCAACCAACGATGGCAGCAACACCAGCATCAGCACCAGCAGCAACAAAAACATCACCAGCAGTAGCAACAACAAGAGCTTCCAAGCCTCCCAAGGGAAAACTCCTTCGGCCCCCACCGGGTCTGCCCCTTCAATCACTGACTTCTTTCAACATGCTCCTCAATCCTCATCCGGCAAAGCTAAGAAGACCTCCGGGTCAGCTTCATCCAGGCCAGCTTCTGGATCAGAGGGCAGCAAACAGCTGGTTTTGCACACCAGCCATGCTACGGCTCAATCCGCCAGGCGTGAGGCCCATGTGAAGGGCCTAGTGACGAGCCATTCTCCGAGCGGCGAGAGTTACAGTCCACTACTCCTTGAGTACGTGAAAAACTGGAACAATGCCGAATTCGTCAACCCCCAAGACGATCTCCTAGAAAGGTTTGGCTCAGCCGAGTTCAGTGCCCAGATGAACTCCGCTACCAAGGCTATCTCCTTGGCTGGCCGGATGATGGAGGTAATCTGTAGGGTCCCCAACCTTTAATAAGATTGAGCCCCCTGTGTTTACAATGCTAGTCCCTGGATCAATAGCTAGCATCCACAGTTTAGATGTAATATCAAGAAACAAAGGTCATAATACAACTTTATAACCAGGAATAAAATAATTTATTACATCAAACATAGCTCATTGGCTATTTACATTACATTGCAGCGGAATAACTATAGTCATGGGTCCTTCATCTTCAAAGTGCCACAGGCAGATGTTGGTTGTAGACTTTGTAATCCTAATCAATCAATCTTCACTAAAATCAATCAAACCTGCAACATTACAAGTTACAGCCACAAGGGTCAATACATTTGAATTGTATTGGCAAGTGATACTTTGGTAGTATAGTGGAGTCTATCATCTATATGCATTTGGCTAAGTGGAGTTGAGGCTTGCATTGCTCAAAATAGATTTTTCCCTATCATTTTGAAAAATACTAAGTTTTTGTTTGGCAAAAACTTTCCCAAGGCATCTACCATTCAAAGACTTAAGATCCTTCTCGAGGCATCTACCAATCAATGACTGAAGTGCTTGGCAAAATCATTTTTCCCAATCTAAGATTTCAAGATCCTTGTACCAAGCCATCTCTCCATCAAAGATTGAGGAATTTCACACAACCCTTGTTCAACCCACAAATTTTAATTAGAAATTTGAATGATGAGATTCTTGATTGCTTCCATGTCTTGATGCTCAAATTGTCCTTTACCAGGGACATGGCTAAGTACTTAGGTTTTACACTCTGCAGAGGTGGTGCACTTTCCCCACAAGACTTGGTTTCCCAAGACAAGATCTTTCAGAAGCCTTCCCTTAGACCATCATGGACGCGTTCCAACCTATCAAACACTACCACCCACTGTCCATATGGCTAAGTTCTTGCAACCTATATGATCATGGCAGAGCCCATATTGCCAAGTGGTTGCACTTGAAGCTTCTCAACATTTGACATCTCAAATCTCTTTATTCCTGGCTGGCCATCCACAAGTGAGATACACAAGCCATGTCCATGGCCTTGTGAACCACTCAACACAACCATTCCTTCCATTCCACCCAGGTGATTCATTAACTTAGTTGTTTTATTAAACAAAACATAAGTCCTCAGACTTAGAGATTTTTCATAGTATGAATATATTTTCCACCCATGTTTTCTATTAGCTAGGCTAAGCTTGATAGTAATAGGATTCTTAACTTAGGAAGATTTCCACTAAGGTTTCATCTACTAGGTTCTACTATAGCAAAGACTATACTTTAGCAAAATAAAAAACATGCAAGTTTTACTTAGCAAAAACACTAATGCATAGTGAAAATAATGGGACAAAAGATATGAAGCATCACTTGCCTTTTTGGTAGAGGGTAAGGTTCACTTCCTTGTCCTTGCAACAATCACACTCTTCAAGTCACTACAATTCAATCAAGCAAGGTACAACTCAATCTACCAATCAAGCAAAACACAAAATCAACTAACATTCCAAACTAAAGTCAAACAAACAATTTTTCACACACACAAAGTAATGGGATCTAAGTCATGCATAAGCATGCAAAGGTTGGTTCTATTGTAAGGATGGTCTTCACTAGGCTTCTAACTTTGTAAGTTCCAATTTGGTCATTTACCAAAATGGCAAAGTCATTTGCAAAGAGGGTCTCTATTAGATTCCTAAACTTTGTAAGATCCAAAATGGTCATTTACCAAAGTGGCAAAGTTAAAGTAATGCATGCAAGCATGCCAAGCTTTGTTTTGTTTGAAAAAGTGGTTCCTAATGGGTCATAGACATTGGAGTACACCTATTGGTCATTTTGTGAAGTGGCTAAGTCATTTGCAAAAGGTTTCACTATAAAACCATTTGCAAAACAAAGTATCATTCTATGTGGTGTAGAAATATTTTTACTAAGGCACTAACCTATAGGGTTCACCAAATGAGTTGCTATTGCAAAACTTTGTGTTTGGGTCAGTAGGTTTGGTCTAAACCATTTCTCAAAGTTTTTACTCAAAACATTTTCATAAACAAAACAATAGTTTTGTTTGGCTAGAAATGGACTAAACTAATTAATCCATTCTAAACCTTTACAAAAATCATTTTCCAAGACATAGGTTGGTTCCTAGGGTCAGTAAGGTCACAACAAACTAATTGGCAAAGGTTTGATCTCAAAAATCATTTTTAAACAATTTTTTTCTAATGTTAGCAAGCACACAAAAGAATCTGCAAAATCAAGCAATCTAACAGATACTATTTGCTAAACTAAGGGTAGGGTTGGCTAGGTCTTGTTCTCCTGAATCCAACGACATCAAATTTGTAAAATTTGGACGTGTGGATCCAAAGATACAAGGGTTTGAAAATGGCAAATAAATCTGTTTTCAAATTTCTTTTAAACAGATCTAGTGCCACGCGTCGTGTTCTTATTCGCCCGTACCGGTTCGGCCGGATCGGCAACGTGGAACGTTAGATCTAAAGTGGATAGTGAGGTCCAGAGGACATACCTCTTCGGTGTTAAGTAAACTAATCGTGAGCGCTAGATATAGATCGAACGGCTGCTAACAATCAGACCATCAACTGGCGGTGCTGCGGTGGCTAACGGCGGCGGTGCTGTCGGTCGACGACGGAGGCGATGATGCAGGAAGTGGGAGAGGAAAAGGGAATGCTCACCGTGCTCAGGGGGTCACGGCGATGCTCGGGGAGGTGTTGGTCGGGCGAGGGGCGCTCGGGTACGACTGCGATTGCTCGCCGGAGTGGAGGACGGCGTCGGGAGCTTCTGCTTGACAACGGGGATGGGGCTGCTGTCCACCAGAGGGCAGGAAACCGATGCGGTTAGATGCGCAAGGACACGGCGAATGTGTGTGCATGAACGAGAAGGCGCGGGGCGTTCAGATACTACCTGTGGGCTTCGCCGGAGATGAAGCAGACGGTGGCGACGGTTGTCGTCGTCGTTGCCTACACTGTAGATCACGAGAGGGAAAACCGAGAGTAGGGTCAGATGCGCATGAGCAAGGCGATGCTGTGTGCGTGAACGAGAGGGGTCGGGGTGGTCGAGGCTTACCGGGGAACGTCGCCACAGTTGGAGCAGACGGCGGCGCTGGCTCAGAGCTTGTCGAAGACGAGCTTACAGGGCACCCGCGGATGAATGACTGGCACAGGAGGATGCGCCAGGATGCGGTGAGCGTGTTCGCGTGCAGAGGTAGGAGAGAGGCGGCGGGGTGTGGCCGGAATCGAGAGGGAGGCTCGTCGGAGACAGAGCGGCTCGGGGAGAAATTGGAGCGGCCTGGGGGCAGAGGGGAGGCGGTGTCTAGGGGAAATGGAAGAGGAGGAGCAGGCGGTTAAATGGGCGTTGTCACGGCGAGGTTTAAAGAACGGCTTTACTGCGAATTGATCGCGGCTTGAATGGCAGAAACGGCAGCGAGGTCTGGGGGAGATAGGGTCGCGCGGGTGAGAAGAAGAACAGTGGTGGTGGGGTCTACCTGTCAGCGAAAGAGGGGAAGGAGGAGTGGGTCCAGACTGTCATTCACTCAGGGGGTTCTTTCCGCGGTAAAGAAAACGGTTCGCTCGGGGGGGAAATAAGAGGAGGTGGGGTCATCTCGTCAGCGAGTGAGTGAGAGGGAGAAGTGGGTCCGGGCTGTCATTGACTTAGCGGGTCAGAAACAAGGTGTAAAACGATTCTCCGCGGGGAGGGAATACTGGGCTGGTTACTGGGCCTTAGTGGGTTGCTGGGCTGGGCTGTCCTTTTCCTATTTTTTCTGTCTGTTTTCTTTTTCCTTTTCTAATTCTTTTTCTGTTTTGAATTTCAATCAATTTCTCAAGCAATCAAACCATTCAAACAATTCAAACAATCACTCAACTTTGTACTTTGAATTTGGTTCTGTTTATTAACATAATCCAAATTCAAAATAAAATAATATTTTTATTTATTTTAGGATCCATTCAATAATTAAATAAAATGGATCTTTAGTTTATTAATAGTGTTTGATTTATTTAATAAAATTTCCATTTGAAATCCAATTATTTTCAAAACCAAACCAGAAGGTTTTATTTGAAAAATAAAAGAATACTTGGAAACTTATTTAAATAAATAAATAAGTTTTGGTGTTTAATTAAAATGGGAAAGCCTTTACTTAAATAAAATTGGATATTTAAATCCTTATTATTTTATTTAAATAATTCTTTACTCATTTTAATCAAAACCTTTTAATAAAAGATTTCAAAGTAGTAATAAAATACTTGATGTTCATTTAAAATGGGAAAAGCCTTTACTTAAATAAAATTGGATATTTAAATCCTTATTATTTTATTTAAATAAACCTTTACTCATTTTATCAAAACAAAAATATTTTATTACAAAAGCTTGGCCAAAATTAATTTGGCTCACCTTTTCATTTGAAAACAAAGTCTTTTATTAAAAGATCTAAATTAGTGTTTCCAAAACAATTTATTTTCCTTTAATAAATGTTTATCCTTATAAATCCCTTTAGGATTATTTGTTCACCATTTGGTATGGGGTTTAGATGAGAGCTTTAAAGGCTTTGGAAATTCAATTTCCTTATCTTATTATAGTCATAAGATTTTGTCTATGGTTCCAAACTAAGTGAAACCAATCTCTAAGGTCTTTCTTGATCCTTTGTGAATATTTGTTGATCAGATTTGGTATGGATCAAATCCATAGGCTTGGGGATACTTTGGAAAATGATTTCCTTCCATTAGGGCTTAGGGATTTTGATTTACTTTCCTAGTGTTCAAATTTCCAGATACATTCATTGAGGAATGCATTTCCCTTGATTTGGATTTTTGTTGAATTCAAACTTCTACCAAAGTTTGTTCAAGATGGGATTTTAAGTTTCCTTGTAGAAACAAAAGTTTCTTTTCACCCTGATTTTCAACAAAGTTTATTTTGTTTAATTATTTTTCACATTACAAGATTTGGAAAATCTTGGGATGTGACATAATACTTTTTCTCTGCTGTTGTAGATATATCCCCTAGTCCCCGAGCCTCCGAGGGAATAACTTGTTATTCGGTCGGATGCTCCTTAGTTTTTGTTCATAGTGTCATTAATTTGCAATAAATTTTGGGTCGGGTCTAGTTCCCTTGGCCCGGATCATGTAGTCTTCGAATATCCACACACCTAGAGCCGGGTTAAGTTCCACTTGGCCCAGATCTTGTAGACTTCGAATATCCACACACCTAGGGCCGGGTTAAGTTTCACTTGGTCCGGATCTTGTAGACTTTGAATATCCACACACCTAGAGCCGGGTTAAGTTCCACTTGGTCCGGATCTTGTAGACTTCGAATATCCACACACCTAGAGCCGGGTTAAGTTCCACTTGGCCTGAATCTTGTAGACTTCGAATATCCACACACCTAGAGCCGGGTTAAGTTTCACTTGGCCCAGATCTTGTAGACTTCGAATTATTTCTACTTTGCCTCTGAATTTTTCTCTCTTACTTGTTTCAGATTACCACTAACCGCCGAACCGCTGAGTTCCAGCGCCTGCTGGACTCCTACAAAGACATGTGCGGGTGTTATGGTAAACTCCCGGAGGAGTACTTGAAGAAGGGTTAGTTTCCATTCCTTTTCCTTCCTTGTTCATTCAAACTCCTTAGGACTTATATGAACACCTTGTCTGAATTACGCAGCTGAGGTTGAAGCTGAGAACATAATTATGAGGAAGAACCTTGCAGAGATCAAAGGTAAACTCATCCCCTTTATATGATCATTGTGCCTTCCGCGCTTTATCCGGTGGACACTCATATTTTGGGTCCTCCGGATCATGTTGCAGTTGCTCTTGACGACAGTGTCCCCATGCCTGAACTGATGACCCACTGCCTCGAACAAGTAGGGAAGTACGAAGCTGAGCTGAGGAAGAAAGACGCTGAGATAGCTCGGCTCCAACAGCAGGACTCGGAGATTACTCGGCTAAACACCGAAATCCAGAGGCTTAAGAGCTCTCATCAGTCCGCGCTGGAGAAAGCCGACCAGGAGTTTGCCGAAGAGAAGGAGCGTCTAATCATGCAAATCTCTAAGGACCAGAGCCTACTGGAGCAAGCCGACGTCAAACTTACGTCGACGACCACCGAGTACGAAAAACTCCGGGTCCACAATGCCAACGTTGATTCCGAGCTTCAGCGACTCCTCTTCCAAATTGCACGTAAGTTCTCCGTCCTTGCTTGATCTGTTACTATTCGGATTTGGTCCATTCGCTCACTATTTCTCCTATTATCCTTAGGCAAATTTCCAAAGAGTGATACGTTCGCCGCCTTTGCCGTACGCCAATCCCGTGAGCAGTGTGGAATTTCTGTTGGCCCGGCTGCCGAGCCAATCCCTTATACCACGGAGGATCTCCTGGCGAGTCTCACCGCTCGCCTTGAGGTGGTAAAGAATTTTGGCACGAATATTGTCCCAGCTGCAACACGGATGTTTGGCTGCCTCTGGCCCAGTGAAACCATTCCCAAGAAGACCTCTGCTTTTATAGCCAAACTCATGGAATGTGACACGCAGCTGCATTTGTGGCGCGAATCTGCTGCCTGGGCTGGGGCCGATACTGCTCTGAAATTTGCGCTCTCGTGGTATGAAGGAATTGACTTGGCATTGCTCAACCGCCTGTGCACCGGGTCAAAGTGGTGCGAGGATCCAGAGTGGATTGCGTGCTGCCAAGCCTGTGCGAACAATCTCATCCAGTACTCCTTCTGCCACGCCTGGAATGAGGGGCCGAGTTATCTTGATGTCGCTGACGACGAGATTGTCTCTGGAGCAGAAGAGGAAGGGAGCGAGAGCAAGGGCTACGAGATAGGCAACGATGCTGAAGACCTGGTGGGCAACAAAGTGGACCTGGAGGATGAAGCCAAAGCTAGCGCTCCTCCTGCACACTCCGGAGTACCTCCCTCCTCAACAGATGATTCGACTGCTGCTCCTGCCCCTTGAAAAACACTTACCATATTGATCAGATCCCCGGAATGCCGGGTGCAGATGTATTTAAACAATTTGGTTTATTCATGTTACAATTTTATGTTCCGCACTAAGTTTTATTGCCGGATTATCATGGGCGAAGTCCCCGAGTTTCATTTTCTTGTTCCCCCAATTTTTGACTCGGGTCGCGTCTACCTTGATTCGGTTTTTTCGACTTACGAGTCCGAGGTTCAAAAAATTGACTTAACAATACTTGAAACCTTGAGATTAGCTCAGAATGATTCAACACTTTAGCGAAGAAAGTAAACTAAGGGTTAGCCAAAAAACCAATGTCGGCCCGCTTAAGTTCTTTCCCTTAGTCGTTTTTCATGTGCTTTGCCATTCCAAACTTGTTCTCTTGCTTTCCATGAAGCCAATTCTTGTTGGACAGCAGCAAAGTCGAAGAGTTAGGTTTTTGGTGCTGACACATTACTAATCCAACTAAGACATAAGCGCCTTAACCCAGCCGACACAAAAATATGGAAACAAGAGACAAGTGATATAGCAGTCCCCGAGTCTTTGCTCGGGATGGCAAAGTTTTTATTGATAAGCTCATTGCCGACATACATACCGACATATGAGTAGTTCGGATACATTCACCTCTTAGGTGTAGAAAGGACGAAGCAGTGCTACGTTCCATGGTCTTTTGGATTCTTCTCCGGACCTATCCGCCTTGTTCTTTTGTTGGGGCTGTGCATCAATAAGATAGTAGGAATCATTGCGCAAAGCTTTGCTCACAATGAAAGGTCCTTCCCATGGAGCGGTGCGTTGTATTAGCCTTAGCACCAAATCACCTTCCCGAAAAACTCGGGGGTTTACTTTCCGGCTATGATAGCGTCGGAGATTTTGCTGATATATGGCGGATCTGGACAAGGCCAGTTCTCTCGCTTCTTCCAATAGATCAACATCATTCTGCCGGGCTTCACGCACTTCGGCTTCTGTGTATTGGGTGACCCTAGGCGAATCATGCTCTATGTCAGCTGGTAATACAACTTCTGCCCCATATACCAGAAAGAATGGCGTATAGCCCGTTGATCGATTCAGAGTTGTTCTTAAACTCCATAGTACCACTGATAGTTCTTTTATCCAGCACCCCGCTGATCTTTGCAGCGGCTCTATGAGCCGGGGTTTTATCCCGGACAACACCAGTCCATTGGATCTTTCCACTTGCCCGTTCGATGCAGGGTGGGAGACTGAGGCGACATCTAACCGGATCTTCTTTTCCTAGCAGAATCTCGCAAATGCTCCTTCAGCGAAATTTGTCCCGTTATCAGTTATGATGCTATGGGGGTAGCCGTACCTTAAGATTATATCCTTGAGGAATCTTACTGCTGTTGCCCCATCACATTTCCGAATCGGTTTCACTTCAATCCATTTGGTGAACTTGTCAACCATGACCAAAATGTGGGTCATTCCTCCTTTGGTCGGCTTAAATGGTCCTACCATATCTAGGCACCATACAGCAAATGTCCATGTAATGGGGATAGTTTTCAGCTCCAACATTGGTAGGTGAGTTTTCGTGGCATATTTTTGACAACTGTTACATTTTCTCACCAAGTCCTTTGCCTGCTCCAAAGCAGTGGGCCAATAAAATCCATGCCGGAAAGCTTTTGCTATTAAGGCCCTTGAGGATGCATGGTGGCCACATTCCCCTTGGTGAATATCTCGGAGTATGTCAAGTCCTTCTTCCGGATCAATGCACCGTTGTAGTACCGCTATCACACTTTGTTTGTATAATTCGGCGTTGATAATGGTATAGGCCTTTGCCCTTCTCTGAATTTGCCTCGAACTTATTTCATCATCCGGCAAGATTCCCTCTTTCAGGAAATCAAAAATTGGCTTTGCCCAAGTTGGTATAGTCCGGACGGGGAATGGTTCCTCATTAACCTCCATTGCATCCACAGACAGAACTCCTGCCGGATCAGGCTGAACAGTCCTCGGGTTTGCTGAAGCAGTCCTCGGGTTTGTTGAAGCAGTCCCCGGGTTTGGGGAGGTGCTTCCCCATTCTACCTCCATAGGTGCAGCTCCTGATCCGGGGAGTGACGGGATATAAATCGAATCTGATTCGGGTGACGGTGTGATAGACGGTTTTCTCAGGTGCTCCAAAGTCACGTTTGGTGGAATGGGTTGCCGGGATGAGCCCAGGTTGGACAGTGTATTTGATGCCTCGTTTTTGATCCGAGGTACGTGATGGAACTCACACCCTTCGAAAAACCCGCTTATCTTCTAGACATGGAACCTATATAAGGCCATGTTAGCATCCAGGGCATCCCAATTTCCAGATACTTGCTGTACCACCAAATCAAAATCTCCAAAGCATTGTATCCAACGTATCCCCACTTCCTTTGCCACTTTGAGATCATGTACCAATGCTTCGTACCCCACCACATTATTCGAGGCACTGAAATGGATTTGAAGGACATACTTCAGTTGATCTTTCTTGGGCGAGGTAAGCACTACTCCAGCGCCTAATCCATCTTTCAGTTTCGATCCGTCGAAATGCATTTGCCAATAATTGGAGTCCGGTAGGGGTGGCTCGTATTGCATTTCAGCCCAGTCCACAAAGAAATATGCCACAGCTTGTGACTTGATCGCATCCCTTCTGTCGAACTGTGGCACGTATGGAGCTAATTTGATAGCCCACTTTGCTATTCTGCCGCTTGCGTCCTTGTTACTCATGATTTCTGAAATGGGTGCCTCACATATCACCTTGATGGGGTGTTCCTCAAAATAGTGCTTGAGTTTCTTGGCCGACATATATACGCCGTACGCCATCTTCTGATAATGAGGACAATTCCCTTTTGATGCTGACAATACTTCGCTCAGATAATACACCAGCCTTTGCACCGGCTTTCCTTCCTCCTCGCGCTCCACTACGATCACTTCACTTACGACTCGGTTGGTCGCGGCCACGTAAAGCAACATTGGTTCCTTAGGTAGTGGTGCAGCTAGGATTGGCGCGGTAGATAACATCTTTTTCAATTCTTGAAATGCAAGATCCGCCTGTGGTGTCCGTGTGAACTTATCTGCCTTTTTCATTAGCTGATAGAGGGGCAAGGCCTTCTCTCTGAGCCGACATACGAACCGACTTAACGATGCCAGGTAACCAGTGAACTTCTGGACATCATTAAGACACTTTGGCAACTCCATTCTTTCTATGGCCCGGATTTTCATCGGGTTAGCTTCAATGCCGCGGCTAGATACCAAGAAACCGAGTAACTTTCTGGCTGGTACGCTGAAGGTGCATTTCTCTGGGTTCAGTTTCATTCGGAACCTTCTTAAGTTCGCGAATATCTGCTGGATATCCTCAAGGAGCGTATTGCTTTCCTTAGTTTTTATCACCACATCATCCACATACACCTGCACATTTCGACCTATTTGGTCATGCAAGCACTTTTGCATGCATCGCTGGTACGTTGCTCCTGCATTATGTAATCCAAACGGCATAGTTCGATAGCAATAAGCCCCGTACGGGGTAATAAACGCAGTCTTTATTTGATCATCCGGATTCAGGGGTATCTGATGGAAACCAGAATATGCATCAATGAATGATAGTAGCTCACATCCGGCCGTTGAGTCTATGACCTGATCTATTCTAGGGAGTGGAAATGGATCTTTTGGACACGCCTTATTCAGGTTCGTGTAGTCAATACACATGCGCCATACCACTGCCACGTTTGGATTGTCTTTCTTTTTCTCCACCAGCACAGGATTAGAGAGCCAATCCGGATAGAGTACCTCCATGATAAACCCGGCCGCTAGTAATCTTGCTATCTCATCTCCAATAACTTTCCTTCTGTCTTCTGCGAAACGCCTGAGAGGCTGCTTTACCGGATTAGCCCTGGGTCTTACATTCAATGAGTGCTTAGCCAACTCCCTCGGTACACCTTGCAGATCTTGCGTAGAACAAGCAAAGATATCCCGATTCTCACGGAGGAAGTTGATGAGCTCGCTTTCCTATTTGCTGCTTAACCCGACACCTATGGTGACAGTGCACTCTGGGAACAGATCATCAATTGGCAGTTTCTTCGTATCCTTAGTTGCTTGGAATGATACGCTCCCGTGCGGGTTGGTCAGGGCTGGCATATGTTGTTGCACGGATTGAGCCAATACCGCCACCTCTAGTATCTTCCTTTTTTCTTGAGCTATCACGAGTGACTTGGCTAAATTGGATCTGGCTGATGCGCACTCGATCGAACGCCGGAAGTCCCCTGATATAGTTATCACGCCCCTTGGTCCGGGCAATTTCATCTTAAGGTAGCTGACATGGGTAGTTGCCATGAATTTGCTCAGCGCTGGCCTGCCGAGTAACACGTGATAAGCACTTTCCAGATTCACTACCTTGAATTCCATGTTCTCAGTGTGGCAGTTGTCTCTTGTGCCGAATAACACGTCAACCCGAACCTTACCAATTGGTTCACAAGAAATACCCGGCACAATGACGTGAAAGGTGGTCCTTCTCGCTTGCAACATGTTTTTTGTTATCCCCAACTTGTGCATGGATCCTTGTACATAATGTTGATACTACTGCCATTGTCGATCAATACCTTGGAAAATCTCACGTAGATTTGGCCCGATGAACGTCGGATCCAAGACTAGAGCATAGGTTCCTGGGCTCGGCATGATCTTTGGGTGATCCTTGACACTCCATGTAATCTCTTGATCCGCCCAAGGCATATATCTTGGCACAGCTTGCATTACTGCATTCACCTCCATATGCCGGCGCTGTAAGCTTTTCCGGTCATTCTCTTCCATGGTGAACATGTAATAGCTTTGATGATGTTCCCTGTACTCATTTCGTCCTTCATTCTCGTTGTAACCTTGGCCTTCTTGTTGGTTATTGCCCACTTGATGTACAACGTCCCTTCTTTCCGGATTTTCGTACCTCAGCGGAGGTGGTGGCAGCATCATTTGCTGTCCATTCCCCCTGTTAGTAACGGTGGCCGAGGTGTTTCATTTCTAGGTGCTTCGTTCCGAGGTGCCTGAGCATTCCCTGAACTCCCCTGTTCCAATTTCCTCATCCATTCACACTACCGGGTCGTATGATTCACTCGACTGTTCAGACTTGGTGTATGAAATTTGCAAGGTTGATCTAGCATAGATTCGAATGTATACCTCGGCCTATCCTTTCGTTCTTGCCATTGCTTTTTCTGCTTCGGGGTCCAAGGCTTTCTCCCTTTGTTTTTCTGTTGCCAGCTCTGTCCTCCAGTTTTTTGGCGTTGACTGGCTCCGGCATTGGGTTGATCCCGGTCCACTACCGTGACTTGCTGTGAGTTATACCGATAATCCGGGCGCTTATCCCTTCTCTTTCCTCGGAAATCGTTCCTCCTTGACAATCTGGGGCATCTCAGCCGTAATACTCTTTGTTCGCTTTGCTAGACATTATCTGGGGTTGAGTTGGATCTCCCAAGGCATATGAATCCGCAATCCGGATCGTCTCAGCCAAGGTAGTTGGCATATCTCGCTGTAACCTTTGCCACAACATACTTCCATATCTGCACCCCTGAGCGAACCACGCGATAGCTTGTGATTCAATCACCCCTTCGCACGAGTTTCTCACATTACACCACTGAGTCAAGAAATATCTATCTGGCTCATTCGGTCTTTGCCGGCATAACGCAAGGATTTGTGGTCTGTTGGGTCTCTTGTAAGTGCTTGAGAAATTGCTAACGAACAGCTCCTGGAAATCTAGCCAGCAGTTAACGCTTCCTGGTGGTAAATTGTTCAAAACCAAACTCGTGCTGGTCCTTCCAACATCTATGGTACATATCTCACCGTCCATCTCAAATTTCCTATCGCGATCTTGACTGCTATGGCATAGTCAGTCAGCCAATCCTCTGGCCTGGTACTTCCATCATAAGTTCGGGTTCCCCTAGCCAGCTGAAAGTTCGGCACTGGTGCCTCATTCAGGATCCGGGGCCCGAAACATGCTAGACCTAGTGGACCTTGTAACTCGATTTGCTCCGACCTATAAATCCTATCCAACTTCAACCTCGCATCATCTGGCTACAAGTTCCTGCTTCCCAACCGTGATCCAATTACATGGTGATCCGGTCTGGGGTATCCATCGTTGACCATAGCCGAATAACCATCATTGTATCTTTCCTGATCCGGACGTGCATGATGCTGTTGTGCCGCTTGTCCTTTGCTTCCTCCTTGCCGAGGTACGTGTTTTTGCATTTGAGGTAAATTTTGCCCCACTCCCACGGGATTGCGATGTCCGGCGTTGCCGTTGGCAGCATTTCTTTGACCGACATTGCCTTGGTCATGGTTACCTCGGGCTGCCACACCCCGACTGGTACTGTGGCGGTCCTCTTCAACTTGCACTGCTTTACCTTTTCCAGCCCTTACCGGGTCATAAGGGACCATTTGCTTGTTTCTTCTCCCAGAATCCACTACCTCTTCTCTCCTGGGATCGTGACCCGGAGACGACGCGGCTCCTCTGGATCTTGCCGGGTTATTTCTGGCCCAATGTACCACCTGTGAGGCCCCTGGTGGTGTCGGGTTAGCTTTGTTTATTTCTTCATTTTGTTGGCATGCAACTCTCAACAGGTGATTTACCCTCTCTTGCTGCCTTTGTCGAGCCTCACCGGTTAAGCCTTCCAACTCGTATGCGGCCGCATTTGCTGCTCTGAGGTTCTTTGTCGAGGTACTGTATCGATCCAACCCTCCTGTTACTATCATAGCTGTCTGACCTGGCCTAGGCTCGTACTCCTTGTCAATCTCAGTGATCAGGTTTCTGCCCCGAATTTTTACTCCATCGATACTGTTTGCCTTCGCATACTCTCTCAAGGTGATGTTCAACGACTGATGCAGCTCTGCTACCTTCTTTGCTCCGGCTAACATCTTCCGCCTAGTTTCCTCTAACTCAACTTGCGCCTGAGCCGGATGTACCACAGGTGCTATTGGTGTTGCTAAGCTATCTATCGCTTGCTGGAGCACATTCTCCGGCTTCTCTAGCGGAGGAAACCTAGACCTAGTCTGTTTGGGTGTTACCTGCGGCTCTGGCGTTGGATCTTTGCTCGGTCCCGCATCTGGCGCAGTCATTAAGACTTCAACGCTGCTAGTGGGGCGAGCGATACGCACTCCACGAGCAGCGCTGAGAGGTGGTTCGCCTCCTTCGACGATGTGTTGCGGGTGAATGCAGGACTCCTCCAGCCCGACGTAGATCTTGTGCGCGCCAAGCTTGAGGAAGACGTCGTTGCGTGTTGGAGGGTGCCTGCCAAAGCTTCCCGCGTTGTCACTGACGTAGTCCAGCACTCCAAAGCGCTGAACCAAGCTTGAGACGATGCGCTCGCCGGTGCTCGAGAAGTTTCCCGTCTGGATTTTCACCCCTGCTAGCACCGCTTGCCCCACGGTGGGCACCAACTGTCATGGTGGTGGCATGACAGATGCCATGGATAGGCTAAAGATGGGGCCAATGAGTGGTAGGGGAATCCAGGGAGGGAGAGCGTGGTGATTCCACGCACGGAAGTTCTTGTATTCTCTCTATCAATGGTGTTTACAAGTGCTCTTGAGGCTCTTAGCAAGAAGGATACAATGTCTCTTACCCCCCACTAACTAGCCCTAGAGTTCTACCTTAGACAGAGAGTGATTCCTCTATTTACCGTCCCTCTCTATGGAGGCCCCGGTGCTCCTTATATAGGGGAGCCCGGGTTACAATTCTAGGGCACAGGTGGTAGCATATTCTATGAATATGCTCTTTCCCTAAAGCAGATGCTTCTTTATTCCTCTTTAACGGCTCGTCCGAGCTTTGGACATAACCCGCAGCGTCATCCTTGTCTTTTGGGCGTCACCAGGCACGGGCTACGTCATCCGGCTTTGCCCGCGTCACCTTGGTCGCCACTGACCCGTTGGTCCTCTTCTTTACTTTACTTTGCACATGCTCCAGCTGATAAAGCCACCTTTTGACCAGCGGGGGATTCCTTCCCTTGGAAGCTAAGATAATCCGGCTGGCATTTAGCTAAACCGGCTCACCCACCTACCTGCAAAACAGATAGACATGGCCGGCAGAAATCTTATGCCGGCCAAACCATTGTCAAGGAAATGCCCTACGGGCCGGGTCGCACCATGATTCGGCCTGCCTTGAGGTGACTCGATCAGCACTTCGCTTTGACCGTGCCATACCCCGGCTAACTCGGCACTTATACCCTGGTGTTACCCTACCCGGGGGTATCCCCCCAACATCTACCTACACCTATTCTTGAGCCTCTCTCTATTCTGCTCGCATGCTACTGTGATGGTATTGAGACGACCACATCCACAGGGCTGCCATCTTGCAAGCGCCCCAAGACGATGATGTCGTCGTGGATATGAAAGAGAAATTAGATCGATTATAGAAAGAACAAGAAGGGCAGGGTTAGGAGATTAGTATAGAGGATGCCGAACAAACCTGTAGATCGGATACGACAATGGAGGATAAAGGCGGGGCTACTGCGCGCAAGATCCAACGCAGGTAGGCTATGCAAGATAGGCAGAGCCGATGACCGTGCAAGATCTAGCGTGGCAGGGCTGTCGAGGGGTAACCTCAACGATGACCATGGTTATGTACTTAGGGTTTCGTGGAAAGAGAGCGATGGTGATTTCGTTGGCCTATCAGACAAACAAGGAAGTCGAAGTCCTGCCTAATTATTGAAGAAGATGATTACAAAGTCGTTGATTCACTAGATGCAATCTAACTCATGATGGGTTGTGTTTCGCTTAAAGCTATGGTTCCCTCTCCATCGGCTCCTCCCAGCCTTTATATGAGAGGCTAGGTCTCAGAGTCCAGGACGGATTAGTTACAAGATAGAAGTACAATTCTATTAATATCTCGTTTTAGACTTTCACCTTGATCAACATGTCTCGTTCCTGGGCTTTGGGTGTTTTCAGAACTCTCGGCTTCTTGTGGGCCATATGGTCCATGGTTAGGATGCATACCAAGTATGACAATTATGAGACCCAGTAACTCATACTCATGTCAGTAGCCCCCCAAACTCCATCTGAATCATAAATCAGGGTTGAGTCTCAAAGACATATTCAACATTGAACCCTAAGATTCTTTCAAGTAAGCAAATTGTGATTTAAGCATTTTCATGGAGATTTTGATATAACGAGTCCAGTGCATCCCAGGGATCAGGAACCAGTATATTTCTCTTGGAAAAAACATCGTGAATCTACTTCAAGCTCAAGTCACTAGACTCGAACCTGGTATATACTGGTGTTGTCGTTGTATTGGGAATGGCAGTACCTGAAGAGGTTAGATAGAGGTGTGGGGACTAGCAGGGAAGCTATCAATGGCGTCCGCAAGCGGGATTGGATACAAGCAAGCGTAGCTGGACGCAGGAAGTACCCAGGTTCGGAGCCCTCGTGAAGAGGTAAAGCTCCTACTCCTGCCGGATCTGACTATGTGGGATATACGAACTACAAGTGCTCCTCGAGCTATATTCTCTAGCTACTGCCTTAAATGCAATGAGACCAACCCTTACTACTGAGGCCTTGCCTCTCCTTATATAGGTAGAGAGGCAACGGTCGCACTGGCCAATCCGACTGGCGAGCCCCACATGTGGGTCCCAGCCGACTGGTCATCTACAGTATCCGATATGGTGTGTCACATCGGAGTATGAGCGGTATAGCTGTCGTAGGCACAATGGACGTCATGCGAGCTCTCGTCAGCATCGGGCCACTGTTCCCACGTCATCCTCGCAAAGTCTTCGGTATAGATGAGTAATGGCCGGTCTTGTCATCGTACAGGGCGTACCTTGCACTGATACGAATGTCGCCCTGTCTCCTTGATTGGTTCTGGCTACGGCGACATAGTCGGTTAATTCTTGCTGATCTGGCTACCATGAGGTAGCCGACCTGGCCTGCTTTGTCTGCCTGCATCCATCCATTCGGACACTATCTGACTGTCATGTTTCTTGTACGGTTGGGGTATCCGGGGATCATCCCCCCGACACTAGCCCCCGAGCGTGTGTGGATTCTGCCCTTAGGCGAAATGTGCGCGTGCTCCCTCTTGATTTTGAATTTGTGTCCAGCTACGCCTAGCGGTTGCACTACCCGTGACGCGTCGGTCTTGGCGCCACGCCGCAGCGCGCGCCATCATTGCACCGCGGTGGGGCAGTAACGTCCGTCGCACGTCGCCTCGAAGCTGCTGCCCGGCGCGGTTCTCGCTCCGGATCTTCGCGATCCCGCCGGTGCGGGATCGGGTGGCGGTGGGGTGAGGGTCGTCCGGCGCGCGCGCGTGCGGGCGCTGTTGATTCGCTCGGTCCTTTAAAGGACCCAGCGGGAGCAGTTCCTCCTTTGCTCCCGCTCTAGTTTTTGTCTTCAGCGCGCTTGCTCTTGCCCTTTGCGCGCTTTTGCTCGCCACCGGTGCATTGCCGCCCGCTCTTCGTCGTCGGGCGGTACGGGCCACCATCACTCCTCCGCCACCGCGCCTCCCTGTCAGCCGGTAATGGCAGCCGACCGCGGAGGTTGGTGTGGCTCCTCCGTCACGGAGGACCACATCTAGAAGTACCTCATGACCCGCGTCCTTCCGTCGGAGGAGGAAGTGGTGGTGCGGTTGGCGCCGGCGGGAGAGGTGTCGCCGCACCCGGTGGAGGGGGAGCGCGTCATCTTCCTCTCCCATCTAGCGCGCGGGGTCGCCATGCCGGTGCATCCCTTCTTCCTCACCTTCCTGGCGTTCTTCGATCTCCGCCTCCACCATCTCGGCGCCAACGCAATCGGGACATTGGCGCACTTCATGGCCTTCTGCGAGAGCTACCTCGGGATCTAGCCGGATCTCAGGCCCTTCTGCCGGCTCTTCCGAGTCCGGCCGCATGTGCAGTACATGAAGGGGCCGCTAGTCGTCTGCGGTGGCGCCTCCATCTACTCCCGCGCCCAATCCGGCTACCCCAAGTTCTTGCTCCATGACACGGTACGACTGTGGCAGCAGTCGTACTTCTATGTCAAGAACGTCACCAATGTCGACCGGATCAATCTTTCGGCTTTCCAGGATGTCGAGTCCAGCCGACAGAACTGGGAGCTGAAGATCCACGGCGACAAGGCGGAATCGGACGTGATGCTGCAGCGCATGCGCTCCCTCGTCACCTGCCGACTAACCGGCCTTGACATCACCCTCAGCTGGATGTCCCGGCTGATGATGCCGTTGCAGCAGCGAGCGCACAAAATGTGCTATTACTCCGGCCGACTGGACTCGACCCGGCTGTCACGCCGCGATCCCCGCTACCACAACCTGAAGGAGTGGGTGTGGACGATCACGAAGGAGCGGCTGCCGGAGGGCTGGACCTTCAGCCTAGCGCCCTACAACCGGGACAACCGCGCGCACCGGGTAAGTTCTTCTGGCCGGTAGCTTCTTTCGTATTTCTTGCATTTCCTTCTTGTTTTGTCCGGCTAACTTCTTGTATTTGGCAGATCTTCGCTTGCATCCTTCGCGAGGATGGTGAGGCTCCTCTCGAGGTTTTCACGCCTGACTTGCCTGAGCTGCGTGCTCGGCAGTCCGGCGAGGAGTCGGACGGGGATGGTGATGCCTTCCCCAGCCAGAATGATGAGCCGGATGCCGACCCCCACGCAGAGGTTCATGAGGAGGAGGAAGCCGCGTCGACTTCCGATCTAGCGCAGCGCCCTGCGACGAACAGCGAAGCTGGCGGGAGCGGCTCCAGCCGTTCCAGCTCCCGCTGGCCTGCCACGGAGGAGCCGGCCCCCAAGAGGAGCCAGACCAGCGCCCTGCCGCCGAGCCGCCTTGGCCGGAAGAAGGGGTCTCCTCCGGTTGTGTCGGGGTACGTCCCTCCTCCCTTTGCCTTTATCATTTTCTGCCTGTCTCTTTTCCTGCCTTTCTGTCCTTGACTTATTTGTTTTTCTTTTCTTCCTCTCCTCTTCTGTATTCTTAGCACGCTGGTTTCCTTTGGAGCCACGAGCCCGACTCGAGCGCCAACCAGGCCGCCGCCCCGCGCTCCAGCCGCGTCTGCCCACGCCCCTCCTTCTCCCGTGGCGTCGCCTCCGCCACCACCTCGGTCTGAACCGGCTGCCTCAGCCGGAGCGGAGGGTCCGCAGCCGGATGTGGTGGTTCAGCCGGAGGCGGAGGATCCTCAGTCGGGTGGCTCTTCCACGGGTGCGCGGGGGGGCGCTACCGGCAAGGATCTCGTGGTTGTTGGCGATGACAACTCCGACGAAGAGCCGGGGGAGGAGTGGAGGATGGCGGTGGTTGCCGCGAAGGAGTCCTTGGTCGTCAATGCCGTGGATGACAATGCTTCCTCCGCCGCCTCACTGACGGATCTCGCCGCCACCCTCGAACTGGCGGTGAAGGAGATCCGGCTCTTTGGAGGCCGCGTTGGCGGAACGGTCCTCGGAGCGTAAGTCGCTGCCAACGGGACTTCCTAGAGTAAGTTTGCTTCATCCGTCTTGCTCTTTTTTTACTGATAGCCGGTTTTGTCGCAGCCATCCTCGTGTGCGCTCAGCGTGAGATCGATCACTTGAAGAATGCGAACGACCGGCTGAGCAAGTCCAACTCTACTCTGCGGCTGCAGAACAAGGATTGGCACGCGAAGGTAGACGGCCTGGAGGCCACCATTAAGGAGCGCAATGCCTCACTCGCCAGCCGGACCGAAGCCTTCAATCTTCTCGCGGCCCAGAACGAGGACCAAGAGAAAGAGATCAAACGGCTGGCGACGAAGGAGAAGGCTCTGGTGGAGGAGCTGATGCAGGTCGGCCACACGGCTAAGGGTAAGTTCTTCTTTTCCGTTTCCCTTTCTTTCCGTATCCGGTAGCCGGATCTGACTCTCTTTTCTGACAGCGTTTTATTCCGGCATAGACCTTGTAACATCCCAAAACTTTAATCCAAGCTTAACAAGATCAAATCATCCAAAAATAGGGTCAACAAAAACTTTTCCGAATTTAAAATGAAAGCATTCATATGTGTATGCATTTAAAATAGGAGTTGTTTGAATTGCCATGATTGATTGATCCAATGCTTGTAAAATGTTTCTTAGGTGATTTAAACATCATCTACATCATTCCCAAACTTTTCTAAAAGAAAATCAAATCAAAAAGAATTAAAAAGAAGGAATGGTCATTTTGGCAAATTTAACTCTCATGCCTACTTTGGCTATTCCTAGTACTCAATTCTTAACAGAAACAATTCTTGATCTTTGCACCCCTTGCTAGTACACATAATGAGGTACCAAGGCCCACCTTTTGATCTGCTAAAAACATTATGTTAACTATTTTAAATGACAGTTTAAAATTGAATCTAATGCATATGCATAGATCACCCCTATTTCAAAAACCATCTATTTGAGCTCCATTTTCAAAACCCTTGCAACCAGAGACTACCTATCACTAGTGGAGATCACCCAAAAAATTTGAAACCAAAATTCCAAACTTTCTTTCATGCGGCCATTTCATCAAACACTTGGCATGCATATTATCACCTCTAATCCTAGCTCACTGTTTTGAACAGGGTTTTGCCCCCAATTGATCCTCATTTATCTCCTTTGTCCCCTCCTAGTCTAACCAAACCCTTAACACCCCTCTCCCTTGTCCCTCACCCTCTTGCCATGTCAACCCGAGGGCATGGTCGCCGGCCAAACTTTGCCCCGCCGCAGTAGACCATCTCCCCCTCTCTCGCCATGTCTAGGAGGTAGCCAGGAGCTCACAGCCACCCCCTGTCCCTTGCCCGAGCCCAGAGCAGCAGTGGACCACCGAGCACAAACCGCGCCCAGTGCCACCGCACCATGCCAGTGCCGCCCCCAGAGCACGCCCTGTCCCCGCTCACACAGACCGCCCCTTGGCACCAGCCCGCGCCCGCCGCTTCACCTCGACCTGGAGAACACCCCAGACATCCTTGTTCGCCTCCCAAAGCCTCACAGCCACTGCTCGCTGTGGACACCGCCGCCTCTGCCTCTCAGAGCGCCACCTCGCCCTGACCGCATGCCACCGCCCCTACGGCTGCATTCAATTCCTAGAGCACCACCAGGAGACCGCCTGTCGATCGCCACCCCCAGCCATGCCTCTACCTCGTCGTAGCCTTGTCACCACCGTCGCCTGCCCATCCCGCTCGGTCTCACCGTCGGGCCTATAAAAGGAGCCCTCCCCATCCTGTTCTCTCCACACCATTCCACTCCCCTCACCTCTCTGAACCTCACCCACCTCTAGCCGGAGCAAGGCGAGCTCTGCCTCGCCGGAATTGGAGCCGGAGCAGCCGCGGCAGGAGGAGAAGGGCGCCGTTGATTTCGACCACCCCAAGCTCCGCCGCAACCGCGCCTCGCCTCGCCGTCGTCTTCCACGTCGTTTGCCCGCATTGCCGACTCCGCTGGAGCCCTGGTATGCCCCCAGTAGACCCCCACCGAGCCGCTAGGGTTCGAGTTCGCTGGCGACGTGTTCGTCGTCGACGACGACCCTCAGCCATTGATCTCGCTTCTAATCCTACGACCCACAGCACGCGTACCGTTCCGCGTCTTAAGTGCCGCTGACACACGGGACCCCCTTGTCAGCTTAGCCCCGCGCCGCGGAGCGCCACTGGGCGGCCCAAGTCCTTTCCGGTGCTAGCCCATAGATTCAAATCTGGATTTTTCTTTTTTAGTTAAATCTAGTTTTTGTCCACTATTTCAAAAATCAATTCAGAGAGTTTTAGAAATCCAAATTGCATGAAACCAATTTTGTCTAGAAGGTATTAAAATGATCTATCCAAGCCCGTTGGATTTAATTCAATTAGAGTTATAGATCTCTCCTAATAAAAATAACAAAACAGAAGCTTTTGCAACTTGCAACATTTTTATAAAATCAACCAAGTTAGCTTTTGAGCTGATTCCAACTCTCAAAAATCACATTTCATCATATCTATCTAAATATGTAATAATATTAAGGTTTACATGCAGTGACTTTGGACTAGTACCAAAATAATACTATATAGGCATTTCTAGTCACTTTACATCATTAAATAATAAACCTAAACTAAAGTAATATTGATCCAACCTTTAAATCTCATTACCACATGTTAGAATATGTGGTGAGGACATGTGTCCACATGATCCCAAATTTTGGTGGTGAATATTAAATTTTAGTTAATATTTCAATGAGTAGAAATTACTTTTCTAAAATAAAAAGGTTGAAACTATTGAATTAAACTTGTGATGCTTGTGATGATAATAGATCATCAATTGTGTGTTTTAGAATGCTACTTAGCCTAGTTAAGTATTGTTTGGTGATTGTCTACTCCCTATGTATTTATAGACGCTAGTACCGACCAAGCTTTCTAGGAGGAGGAGTTCTACCAAGAAGAAGAAGAAGAAGAAGAAGAAGAAAACTTCAACCACTGCACCAACCAATGCAAGCTAGAATTAAGCTAGATGAATGAGCAAGGATGATTTAGGCATGCTTTGATCACACCCTTTTTAACTATTAGTACCCCAAGTCTTACCTACATGTTTTACCCCTCTTAGGTTATACAAAGTTCTTTACTTGGTTTGAAGGTAGCATAAAAAGTATAAAACTTGACCTACTTAGAAACCTTTAGATGTTATTCTATGGCATGGTATTGAAACCATCTTTTCCACCTTAGTGAACACTCTTAACTTAGTATTTTAGAATAGATCAACAACTTGAGTCACTTTAGATGGGAACCCTTGGTGAAAATAAATTGTGAAAACCTTGGAATGATGAGTCATTCTATTGAGATGTTTTGACATGTGTTGAGAGACACAACTGGTTTATGATGATGAAAATGATGAGGCATGAGCCTTAACCTTTTTGTAAAACTGATGGTTGGATTCGGATGCGATACCATTCCAAATTTACCGTACAACCACACTACCTGAATTGGGTAAGGCTTAGCTGGAAACTTATATGCATTAGTATTAGTTCCCTCACGGGAGAGGTTTGAGCTGAGGCTACCTCTCAATGTTGTCCACCTATAGAGTGCCCAAGATGACCGATGGTCATGGTTGGGAGGCCATGCTCATAAGAGAGGTGCTTGTACTAGGGTGTGTAAACGGAAGGTTATGTTTGATTATCTGCACACTAAGTATGATGATTCAGGGTTATCCCTGACCGATTTATCGAATCTTGTGGTGAAAGTGTACCACCTCTACAGAGTGTCAAACTATTCGAATAGCCGCGTCCGCGGTTATGGACAGTTGGAATGGCCATACTGTTTTGTTGCCAGATGTTTTCTAAATAACTTGAAATGAATGATGAACTTTGACCCTACCACAACAGGGTTGTGTTGATGATAATAGCTTCCCAGTTTAAGTGATTCTAGAACTTTACTTTATCTTTCTTTGCTTCTAAACTCAGCTTAGGTTTCAAACTTAATTTTATAGTTAAATTAGATTCAACACTTTAACTTAGAATTATAGTACATGTTAATAGTAGTTTGCGAGTACTTAAAGAGTACTCATGGCTTTTGTCCCTGGCTATTATCATGGCCAGACTATGAAGGATATTATCAAGATGATGGTCAGCAGGACGGCTATGATAACTAGGACTATCTGCCTTTGTCAGCATTGCCTGTGCCCTTGAAGATGGACCCCACCGCTACGCTATCTTTTATTTCCGCTACTTGTTGTATTAAGACTAGATCATGAGATCCTTATTTGTGTAAAACCTTATGTATGGTTTGTAATGGATGATGTACTGTGATATCCAATCCGTTATGTCTCGCAAAAATGGTAATCCTGGGATTGTGAGGTATGGCATAACAGGCATCTGGGGTTAAAAATCCGGGTGTTGACAAGTTGGTATCAGAGCCATCTTGACCATAGGAGACCCTAGTTAGAATGGACGTCCAAACCAAAAACTTAGCTTAAAAACCAAAGTGAGTATTTATGAAAAACTATTTCCCCTCTTACCCTTGTGAACTCATTCTTTCTCAAAAATATAGGTTCCTCAAAATTTCTTACATTACTACTTAAAATTTGACACACTGGATCACTTCACCAACTTCCCCATCCTTAATCCTTGTAGATGGAGACTCAGTTCAGCAAGTTTTACCAGTTGGGAAACGGAGGTCAGCTGATCTTCGAGAGGGATCTAGATTCACTGTCGGAGTTACTGGGACGCCCACATCTGGAGTTTCTTGGAGCTCAACTTCCAGGACCCCCAGGAGGAGACCTACAGTGGCTAGTCACCGCGGATCTTTGGGGAAGCATCGAAGCACCAACTTCCGGGAGAACTCAGTTCTCCGTGAGAGAGAAAAACTGGCTAGATAGATTAGCCAGGGCAATGCATGAAGCTCGCGCACGTCTATGTGCCCTCAACGTCAACAAGATCCAAGGAACCCGTTTTGCCCACTATGCAAGACGTGACTTCATGGGAATGCCGATGGAGATGCCAAGTCACCCAGAGTTGAGGTGTCAAGTGGAGAACCTTGATTTCTTGCTTCATGACAGACAGCAGGAACTGGACAATGCCAGGGAGTTAGCCAACGAGAACCGTGCCATTGCCGACCAGAAGGCCCAGACTTTCGCACTGCTCGTCCAAGATCGCTAGTCTCTTCGTTGCCAACGTGCAAAGAAGGATCGTACCATCGCCCGTCTTCACAAGAAGGTGGCCGACCTCGAGAAGACCGTCAAGGAGCAGGAAGCTCAGTTTGCCGCCAAGGAAGAAGAAGATGAGGGTGAAGACATCTAGGAGATATGGATTCTTACCTCAGCAACGATGATGACTTTCTGGAGGAGGATGTTGTGGACTTCTACACTGATGATGAAGACTCCGACTTCATCGACGATGAGTAGAGGCACTAGAGCACTGTTGTAGCATGAGATGTATCATCTCATTGTATCGTAGCTTGCAAAATGGTTCTTCAAACCATCTATTTTCCCCTTTGCTTGTTGTGGTGTGTGTTGTATCGTGTGCTTGCTTGCATGAATGAAAAAGAAGTTAGTTGAAAAACCTGAGTCTAACTCAATGTTTTAGCTTTGAAAACCCCAAAACCATGAACCTTAGAATTTCCCTCTTACCCCTATATTTATCTCAATCTTCAGATGACTCGTGGAAACCAAGGAGGGAGCAGCTCATCGCAGGACCCAATGTTGCAGATCATGCAGAATCTCATCGCGGACCGTGAAGCAAGCAGGGTCGAACATCAAGCCAACTTAGCAACATTGCAGTAGATCGCCCAAATGGCTCTCAACAACCAAGGACATGGAAATCAGGATCACCAAGGATCCAAACTCAAAAACTTTCGGAACACCAATCCCCCAATCTTTAACCAATCTGAAAACCCATTAGATGTCAAGGATGGTTCTGAGACCATGGAAAACAACTTAGAGGTTGCTAGAGTTGATGAGAATGAGAAAGTTCTCTTCACCACCCACTATCTGGCGGGAGATGCAAGAGCTTGGTGGAATAGCATCCGCAATATGAACCATGGCCAGGTGATGACCTGGGAAGCATTCAAGGTCAAGTTCAGCCGCACCCACATGCCGCAAGGTCTTGTCAACAGGACGAGAGATGAATTCCGCGAATTGAGGCAAGGAAGAATGACTGTGGTAGAGTACCATGACAGATTCTTGTCACTTGCCAGATATGCACCGGATGAGATCAACATGGAGGCCAAGAAGAAGGAGAGATTCTTAAACGGACTGCATGATGAGATGCAAACTGTCCGCGTAAACATCCGTTTTGATGATCTCGTAGAGCTAGTCGACTCTGCCATTTAGATGGAAGGGAAGATTAACCAGGCAAACGACAACCGCAAGCGCCATATGATGCAGTAGTCTGGATCTAGTAGTCACCAGAAGTACCGTCCCAACCCTTCACCAGGATATGCACCAAGGAACAACCGACCCCCAAATTCTCGCCCAAGCTACCCCAAACATAGCGGAGGCAATGTGAAGTCCGGAGGAAACAATCACAACTCCGGAAATGCCAACAATTTCAACCGTGCCCCTCCCAAGAGCAACAACAACAACAACACCGCACCCAGAACTGGCAGCAATGTTGTACCTGTCGCAGTCAAGGACAAGTCCCAGATCACTTGTTTTGAGTGTAGAGTGAAGGGTCACTACTCCAATGCGTGTCCCAAGAAGACTGCCGCCAATGCCCACAGAATGCCCCACGTCAAGAAAGGCGTCGTGTTCAACTAGGAAGGAGATTTGCCCAGGAACCCGCACAACCGCAACGGTCGTCTCTTCCACATGAACGAAGAAGCCGTGAAGCGCGGATGTAGTGCTGGGTATGTTTTCTGTCAACTCAGTTTTAGCAAGAGTATTGTTTCATTCTGGAGCATCGCATTCATTTGTCACCGAAGAATTTGTATGCACTAGTAAGATTCTGATGGAAATATGCCCTGAGAGGCAATAATAAAGTTGTTATTATGTATTCCTTGTATATGATAGATGTTTATTTTGCATGCTATAATTGTATTGATAGGAAACATCAATACATGTGTGTTTAATAAACAAAAAGGGTTCCTAGTTATGCCTCTCTTATAGACTAGCTTGTTGATTAACAGGATGATCAAGGTTTCCTGATCATGGACATTGGATGTTGTTAATAACAAGGTCACACCATTGGTGGAATGATGTGATGAACATTCATCCAAAGTATAGCATTACGATCAAGTCATTATGTTTATATTGCTATAACATCATACGAAGTAATCTTTATCCTTAGACCATGAGATCATGTTAATTGCTAACACCGAAAGAGTATCTTGATAACATCAAACGCCACACCGTAATAGGGTGACTATAAAGATGGGTTCGATACTACGAAGGTGTTATGTTGAGGCTCATGGATCAAGAGTGGAATTTTTCAATCTAGATGACGGATAGATATACTCTGGGCCCTATCGGTGATACCACATTAGGATAGCTTGCAAGCAAGTGATGTGATCACTAGAATGTTATATCACAGGAATGAGAAAAGAGTGCATGTCGGTAACGAGATCAAACTAGGTATGGAGATACCGATGATTGAATCTCGTACATGTAATATATCGAGAGACAAAGGGATTTAGTTACAAGCGTTAAAGGTTCTCACGATCACAGGAGTCATCGTTGAATGTGTAGGAGTCGATCACGGATCTCGGTCCGCTCTGATTATTGATCGGAGAAGGGTCTCGATCATGTCTGCATTATTCGCGAACCGTAGGGTGGCACACTTAAGAGTTACCGGACACCATTTTGGAGCACATATGTTTTCGACGAAAGAATTGCAAAGCGCAGGAATTGTTTCAATAGAAACCGGAAATTGTTTCGGGTGAAATTGCAGAAGGTGGTTCTACATGTGATATTGAAATATTGCAAGGGGCTATATGTGAATGTTTGTTAATTAAATTAATTAACAAAATTCTGAATAAATTTAATAAAAAGAGTTTTATTAAATGAGAGAGCATTAAATTTGGAGAAATTTAATGCATTTAAAGTGGAGACTTTAAAAGGGAATGTGAAGAGGCATTTTAATGTGGAGGGGTTACCACCACATGAATGGGGGAGGTGAGGGGTCACCCCCATGCGCGACCATGGATATAGGGGCACCCCTCCTCCTATAAAAGGCCACCCATTCCTCCTTCATCCTCACACCTCCTTGTGAAGGATCTCTCTCCCCTCTAGAATTATTCCCCATGATCTCGGATTAGCGAGATACATGTTCCCAGTGGCATTTAAATGCGGAAGGAGTTGCTGCTTCTGCTGGATCGCTGGAGCGAGGAGGTGGAGGTTGTCCAGTGGTTTGAACATGTGTGCGAGTGCGGATGCGCTGCTGAGTTGCGGCGCTTGGACTTCCACATGATCTTGAGATCGGCAAGCGTACAACTACATCAACCACGAGTTCCTACTCGTTAAAAAAACTCGTTGTCTTCAAGGGTAAGTTCTCCATGGATGTATGTACACCCGTTGCTTTGTATCTAGTAGATAGATCTTGGCGTATAGTTCTCATCGTAGGAAATTTTTTGTTTTGTATGCTGCAGACCCAACAGTGGTATCAGAGCCTGATCTATGTGTAGGTTCTTTGCACGGGTAGTACACATATGTTTATATGTGGGCGATGATGATCATGTTATTGCATCTTCTATGTACTTTGGATATTGGTGGCATAGTGGGATGAAGCGGCCCGGACCAACCTTACATGTCATCGTACATGAGACTGGTTCCACGACTGACATGCAACTAGTTTTGCATAAGTGGCTAGCGGGTGTCTATCTCTCCTACTATAGTCAATATCTAATTTACAACGAGTTGCTAATAACTTGGTTGTCCTCGTTGTGGTTCATGTTCGTAGGTAAGACCGGTTCTATATCCGAAAGCCCTAAGCCACGTTAAACTTGCAATTGATAAATTAGAGGCGTCTAGTTTAGATCGTTGCTGGGCTAGTGTATTGATATGGTATTGTTGTAAGTAGATGTATGATAGATACTCTTACAACTCACTTAACATGTAAGTTTCATAGACCTTGGCCTTACACACAAAGGAATGATAGAGATCATACCACGATGCAAATGATAGAGATCAAATGCATGGACCATATCACCTCACTTCACACATTAGCATCTTATATTGCTAGTTTGGCGCTTTTGGTAGCATTATAAGATGATCCCTCATTTAGATATCAAGATAAAATGTGTTCTTCCTTAAGTATGCACCATTTTGTGGATCGTGTTTTGAGGCATCACGTGATGATCGGGTGTTCTCGACTCTACGCTTTCATACAACGGGTGAAAGACAGTTTTACACACGCAAATACTAAGGTTCTTACTTGACGAGCCTAGCATGTACAGACATGGCCTCGGAACACGGACCGAAAGGTTAAGCATGAGTCATATAGTTTATATAATGCCCATATAGATGCTCGCCTTTGAAGCTACACCGACTCACGTGATGATCGGACTTGGTGTAGTGGATTTGGTTCATGTAATCACCAAAAGGACACGAGGGATGTCGTTTTTGAGTGGGAGTTCATTAGTAATTTGGATTAGTTGAACTCAATCTATCATAAACTTAGTCTAAATATATTTGAAAAATTCTGTTATAGATGGCACCACCTGCTTTTAATTTCAATATGTTCATGGAGAAAGAGAAGCTTGCTGCGAATGGTAGCAACTTCACCAACTGGGCTATGAATTTGAGGATTCTCCTCACTGCTGCACAAAAGCAATATGTGCTAGAGGCGCCGCTAGGCCACCCACCAGCTCCTGATGCCCCTGACGAGGAACAGAACGTCTATATAACTCGTCAGGAGGACCACAACTTAGTTCATTGCGACATACTGTATGCGCTAGAGCCAGAACTTCGAAAACATTTCAAAAATGGCAATGCCTTTGATACAATGGGAGAATTGAAAATGATTTTCGATACCCATGCTTCCGTAGAGAGTTATAATGCTTCTGAAAAGTTCTTTAGCTTCATGATGGAAGAGAACAGCTCCGTTAGTGAGCACGTACTCAAAATGTCTGGGTACGCTGATAAGCTTGTGTCCTTGGGAATAACGATTCCCATTGACTTAGGCATACATCATGTTCTCCAATCTCTGCCACCTAGCTACAAGAGCTTCGTGATGAACTATAATATGCAGGGCATGAAGAAGTCTCTTCTCGAGCTTCTGTCAATGCTTAAGACTGCAGAAGTGGAGATTAGGAAAGAACATCAAGTGTTGATGATCAATAAGACCACCGGTTTCAAGAAGGACAAGAAAGGCAAGCAGAAGGGAAAGAAGGGCGGCAAATCTGTTGCTGCGCCTGAAAAGAAACCCCGAGCTGGCCCTAAGTCTGACACCGAGTGCTACTATTGCAAGGGGACTGGCCATTGGAAGCGCAACTGCCCCAAGTATTTGGAGGACAAGAAGGCCAGCAAGGCAAACAAAGGTATATGTGATATACATGTTATTGATGTGTACTTGACTAGTACTCACAGTAGCACCTGGGTATTTGACACGGGATCGGTTGCTAATATATGTAACTCGGTTCAGGGGCTGCGGAACAAGCGACAACTAGCAAGGGATAAGGTCACGATGCGGGTCGGCAATGGATCAAGAGTTGATGTGATCGTCGAACGCCTCTCCATATGCCGTCGGGATTAGTTATAAACCTGAATAATTGTTATTTGGTGCCTGCACTGAGCATGAACATTGTATCCGGATCGTGTTTGATGCAAAGTGGTTATTCGTTTAAGTCTAAAAATAATGGTTGTTCGATTTATATGAATAATATCTTTTATGGTCATGCACCTGTGTTGAATGGTTTATTTCTGTTGGATCTCGATAGTAGTATTACGTATATTCATAATGTTGATGCTAAAAGGATTAAACTTGATAATGATATATCTACATATATGTGGCACTGCCGTCTAGGTCATATTGGCGTTAAACGCATGAAGAAACTCCATTCTGATGGACTTTTGGAATCACTTGATTTTGAATCATTTGATACATGTGAGCCATGCCTTATGGGCAAGATGACTAGAACGTCGTTTTCCGGATCAATGGAACGGGCGACAGATTTATTGGAAATCATACATACTGATGTGTGTGGAACCAATGAGTGTGTCGGTGCAAGGTGGATATCGTTATTTTGTTACTTTCACGGATGATTTGAGTAGATACGGGTATATCTATTTGATGAAACATAAGTCTGAAACCTTTGAAAGGTTCAAAGAATTTCAGAATGAAGTGGAAAATCATCGTAACAGAAAGATCAAATTTCTGCGGTCCGACCGTGGAGGAGAGTATCTTAATTATGAGTTTAGCACACATATGAAAGAGCGTGGAATAGTTTCCCAACTCACGCTTTGCGAGAACACCACAACGTAATGGTGTGTCGAGCGTCGTGTCGTACTTTATTGGATATGGTTCGATCTATGATGTCTCGACTAACTTGCCACTTGTCATTTTGGGGTTATGCAATCGAAACCGCTGCATTCACTTTAAATAGGGCACCATCTAAATCCGTTGAAAAGACACGTATGAATTATGGTTTGAAACAAACCTAAGCATCATTCTTAAAGTTTGGGGATGCGATGTTTATGTGAAGAAACTTCAACCGGATAAACTCGAACCCAAAGCGGAAAAATGCATCTTCATAGGATACCCTAAGGAAACGATTGGGTATACCTTCTATCACGGATCCGAGGGCAAGGTCTTTGTTGCCAAGAATGGATCCTTTCTTGAGAAGGAGTTTCTCGCGAAAGGTGTGAGTAGTCAGAAGGTAGAACTCGAAGAGGTTATTGAACCTTCTCTTCATGAAATGGCGAGTAGCACAGCTCCAGAAGTTGTTTCAGAGTTGACTTCACCTAATGAAGAGAGAGCTAATGATATTGATCATGAAACTTCGAAAGAGGACACTACCGGACCTCGCAGGTCAAGCAGGACACGTGCAGCTCCTGAACTGTACGGCAATCCTGTTATGAATTTCATGATTGATGAAATAGATGACCCTGCGACGTATGAAGAAGCGATGATGAGCCCTGATTCCAACAAATGGCTAGAATCCATGAAATCCGAGATGGAATCCATGTACGAAAACCAGGTTTGGACCTTGGTGGACTTACCTCACGATCGAAAGGCCGTTGAGAATAAATGGATTTTCAAAAGAAAAACTGATGCTGATGGTAATGTAACCATCTATAAGGCTCGACTTGTCGCAAAGGGGTTTCGACAAATTCAAGGAGTTGACTACGATGAGACATTTTCTCCCGTAGTGATGCTTAAGTCGGTTAGGATTATGTTAGCAATTGCAGCATATTTCGATTATGAAATATGGCAGATGGATGTCAAAACTGCGTTCCTCAATGGTAATATTGAAGAAGAGTTGTATATGATACAACCTAAGGGTTTTGTCGATCCTAAGGATGCTGATAAGGTGTGCAAACTTCAGCGATCCATCTATGGACTGAAGCAAGCATCCCGGAGTTGGAATCTCCGCTTTGATGAGGTGATCAAAGAGTTTGGATTTGTCCAAACTTATGGAGAGGCTTGTATTTACAAGAAAGTGAGTGGGAGCAATGTGGCATTTCTGATATTATATGTGGATGACATGTTATTGATTGGAAATGATATAGATCTTTTAAACAGTGTTAAAAGTTATCTAAATAGCAAATTTTCGATGAAGAACCTTGGTGAAGCTTCATATATATTAGGCATTAAAATCTATAGAGATAGATCAAGACGCCTAATTGGGCTATCGCAGAGTACATACCTTGATAAGATATTAAAGAAGTTTAATATGGACAGAAGTGAGAAGGGGTACTTACCTATGTTGCAAGGCAAGACATTGAGTAAGACTCAAAGTCCGGCTACGACGGAAGAAAGAGAGATAATGGATAAGATCCCTTATGCCTCAGCCATAGGCTCTATAATGTATGACATGCTATGTACAAGACCGGATGTGGCACATGCTATTAGTTTGACTAGTAGGTACCAATCTGATCCAGGTTTGGAACACTGGATAGCGGTCAAGAATATCCTTAAGTACTTGAGAAGAACTAAGGATATGTTTCTTGTATACGGAGGTGAAGAAGAGCTAGTCGCTAAGTGTTATGTCGATGCTAGCTTTGACACTGATCCAGATGACTCTAAGTCTCAGTCCGGATACGTATTTCTCTTGAACGGAGCAGTAGTTAGTTGGAGGAGCTCCAAACAACCTGTGGTGGCTGGATCAACGACGGAGGCGGAATATGTTGCTGCTTCAGAAGCGGTGCAGGAAGCGGTTTGGATGAAGGAGTTCATAACGGAACTAGGTGTGGTTCCTAGTGCGTTGGACCCAATGGTGATCTATTGTGACAATAATGGAGCCATAGCCAACACCAAGGAACCAAGGTGTCACAAGAATTCCAAGCATATTAAGCGCCGATTTCACTCCATCCGCGAGCATGTCAAGGATGGAGATATAAAGATTTGTAAAGTGCACACGAACCTGAATGTAGTAGATCCGTTGACTAAAGTACTCCCTAGGGCAAAACATGATCAACACCAGAACTCCATGGGTGTTAGATTTATCACTATATAAACTAGATTATTGTCTCTAGTGCAAGTGGGAGACTAAAGGAAATATGCCCTGAGAGGCAATAATAAAGTTGTTATTATGTATTCCTTGTATATGATAGATGTTTATTTTGCATGCTATAATTGTATTGATAGGAAACATCAATACATGTGTGCTTAATAAACAAAAAGGGTTCCTAGTTATGCCTCTCTTTTAGACTAGCTTGTTGATTAACAAGATGATCAAGGTTTCCTGATCATGGATATTGGATGTTGTTAATAACAAGGTCACAACATTTGTGAAATCATGTGATGAACATTCATCCGAAGTATAGCATTACGATCAAGTCATTATGTTTATATTGCTATAACATCATACGAAGTAATCTTTATCCTTAGACCATGAGATCATGTTAATTGCTAATACCGGAAGAGTATCTTGATAACATCAAACGTCACACCGTAACAGGGTGACTATAAAGATGGGTTCAGTACTACGAAGGTGTTATATTGAGGCTCATGGATCAAGAGTGGAATTTGTCAATCCAGATGACGGATAGATATACTCTGGGCCCTCTTGGTGATATCACATTAGGATAGCTTGCAAGCAAGTGATGTGATCACTAGAATGTTATATCACGGGAACGAGAAAAGAGTGCATGTCGGTAACGAGATCACTAGGTATGGAGATACCGATGATCGAATCTCGGACATGTAATATATCGAGAGACAAAGGGATTTAGTTACAAGCGTTAAAGGTTCTCACGATCACAGGAGTCATCGTTGAATGTGTAGGAGTCAGTACGGATCTCGGTCCGTTGTTGATTATTGATCGGAGAAGGGTCTCGATCATGTGCATTATTCACAAACCATAGGGTGGCACACTTAAGAGTTACGGACACCATTTTGGAGCACATATGTTTCGACGAAAGAATTGCAAAGCAGGAATTGTTTCAATAGAAACCGGAAATTGTTTGTGAAATTGCAAAAGGTGGTTACGCATGTGATATTGAAATATTGCAAGGGGCTATATGTGAATGTTTGTTAATTAAAGTAATTAACAAAATTCTGAATAAATTTAATAAAAAGAGTTTTATTAAATGAGAGAGCATTAAATTTGGAGAAATTTAATGCATTTAAAGTGGAGACTTTAAAAGGGAATGTGAAGAGGCATTTTAATGTGGAGGGGTTACCACCACATGAATGGGGGAGGTGAGGTCACCCCCATGCTCCGACCATGGAGAGAGGGGCACCCCCTCCTCCTATAAAAGGCCACCCATTCCCTCCTTCATCCTCACACCTCCTTGTGAAGGATCTCTCTCCCCCTCTAGAATTATTACCCCATGATCTCGGATTAGCGAGATACATGTTCCCGGTGGCATTTAAATGCGGAAGGAGTTCTTTGCTTCATTTGGATCACTGGAGCGAGGAGGTGGAGGTTTTCGGTGTCTTGAGCGTGTGTGCAGTGCGGATGCCTTTGTTGAGTTCTTGTGCTCGGACTTCTACACGATCTTGAGATCGGCAAGCGTACGACTACATCAACCACGAGTTCCTACTCGTTAACAAAACTCGTTGTCTTCGAGGGTAAGTTCTCCATAGATGTATGTCCACCCGTTGCTCTGTATCTAGTAGATAGATCTTGGCGTATAGTTCTCATCGTAGGAAATTTTTTGTTTTCTATGCTACGGACCCAACAGATTCGCTCAACCAACCTGAAGCATGTCATGATAGTTCAAATCCCCGGTTCAACAACAAAACCTAGAAAAATTTGCAAAGCTGTACCTATCAGAATACATGGGATAGATTTTTATGCCAACCTCATTGTAATTGGAACCAAAGGATTGGAAGTAGTACTAGGTATGGACTGGATGTCAAGGCATAAAGACTGATAGACTTTACTAAGAAAGCCATCACCATGACCAGTAGTTCTGGAGTAATAGTAGAGCATATCTCTGAAACCTTACCCCGTCAATTCAAGTGCAACAAGAGTGTAGCCCTGCCCACCATTGACCAAGTCAGAGTAGTCTGTGAATACCACGACGTATTCCCAGATGAATTGCCAGGTATGCCCCCGGATAGGGATATTGAGTTCATTATCGAACTAATCCCCGGAACCGGACCTATAGCCAGAGACCCTATACCATGAACCCCTCAGAGTTAGTGGAACTGAAGAAGCAGTTGGATGCCATGTTAGCAATAGGCTCGATTCAGCCAAGCGCATCGCCATGGAGATCACCAGTGTTATTCATCGACAAGAGAGATGGAGGCAATCATCTATGTACAGATTACAGAAAGTTGAATGATGTCACCATCAAAAACAAGTACCCTTTGCCAAAGATAGAGGATCTATTTGATCAGTTGACTGGAGCTCAGGTATTCTCAAAGATTGATCTTAGGACTGGTTATCACCAACTTAAGATTAGGTACACGGATATTCCAAAGACCGCCTTTACTACTCGCTATGGTTTATACGAGTATACGATTATGTCTTTTGGATTAACCAATGCCCCTGCTTATTTCATGAATCTCGTGAATAAGATCTTTATGAATTTCCTAGATAAGTTTGTAGTTGTGTTTATCGACGACATCCTTATCTACTCCAAGTCAGAAGAAGAGCATGAACAACATCTGAGAATCATCCTAGAAACCCTGAGAGAGCATCAGCTATATGCCAAGTTCAGCAAGTGTGAGTTTTGGCTGAAAGAAGTAGGATTCCTAGGACATATTGTTTTAGGAGGATTCTCTTGATCCCACCAAGATCAAAGATGTCGAAGAATGGGAAGCCCCAACCAATCAAACCCAAGTTCGTTCATTTCTGGATTAGCGGGATATTACCGCAAGTTCAGAGAAGTATTCTCGACATAGCCGACCAATGACCCAATTGTTGAAGAAGGACAAGAAGTTTGAATGGACAGACAAGTGTGAAGCCAGTTTCCAAGAGCTAAAGAAGAGATTGATATCAGCCCCAATTTTGATCATGCCAGACATCAAGAAGCCGTTTGATGTGTATTGTGATGCATCCAAGATTGGCCTAGGACGTGTATTGATGCAAGAAGGCAAGGTCATCGTACTGTCGACAATTGAAGCAACATGAGCAGAACTATCCGACCCATGATCTTGAGATAGCAGACGTAGTTTTGGCATTGAAGACATGGCGTCATTATTTGATGGGTAATCGCTATGAGATTTACTCAGATCATAAGAGCTTGAAGTATATCTTCACTCAGAAGGAGCTGAATATGAGGCAAAGAAGATGGATAGAGTTAATCAAGGATTATGACCTTGACATTCACTATCACCCCGGCAAAGCCAATGTGGTAGCGGATGCTCTTAGCAGATTGCCGTGTAGGCTTAATACCATGATCAAAGAGAAGCAACCAAGTTTGTATGAGGAGTTGGAGCAGCTCAAGATTGAGTTAGTTAGCAAAGGATTCCTAGCTAGCATTGAACTTCAACCCACTTTGATTAGCCAAATCAAGGAAGCCCAGAAGGGAAATGAAAGTATCGACAGAATCAAACGTCGTATTGGTACAGGAAAGGTACCTGGATTCACCGAAGACGAAGAAGAATCTTGTGGTACAAAGGGCGTATCTATGTGCCAGATTGAATGAAGGAAATTATCATGAAGGAAGCTCGTGATACTCTTTATTCTATCCACCCTGGAGGAACAAAGATGTATCAGGATTTGAAAGAGCAATTTTGGTGGCACAAGATGAAGAGAGAGATCGGAAGCTACATCGCCAAATGTGACATCTGTCAAAGAGTCAAAGCAGAGCATCAGAGACCTGCAGGACTATTGCAACCATTGCAGATTCCGGAATGGAAATGGGATTCCGTCGGAATGGACTTTATCACAGGTTTACCTACTTCTAGTAGGGGAAATGACTCAATCTGGGTCATAGTTGATCGACTGTCCAAGGTAGCCCACTTCATACCTGTCAAGACAACCTACCAGAGTGCAAAACTAGTAGAGCTGTACATTGCTAGGATTGTTAGTCTGCATGGAAGCCCCAAGACCATAATCTCAGATCGAGGAATCCAGTTTACCTCGAGATTTTGGCAGAAAGTTCAGGAAGGTTTAGGAACCAAGTTGAACTTCAGTACCGCTTATCACCCGCAAACAGATGGACAAACTGAGAGAGTCAACTAGATCCTAGAGGATATGCTTAGAGCTTGTGTGTTGGAATACGGATCAAAATGGGAAGACTGCCTGCCTTTCGCAGAATTCTCATATAACAACAGCTATCAAGCTAGTTTGCAGATGGCACCATTTGAATTCCTATACGAAAGAAAGTGTTGTACCCCTTTGAATTGGTCGCAAGTAGGAGAGAGTCAGATCTTTGGACCCGACATTCTACGAGAAGTAGAAGAGAAAGTTCACAAAGTCCGTGAGCACCTCAAGACCGCCCAATCCAAACAGAAGAGTTATGCTGACAAAAGAAGGAGAGACCTGACTTTCAATGTCGGAGATTTCGTATATCTCAAGGTTTCACCATTGAAGGGAACTCAACGCTTTAGTCTGAAGGGAAAGTTAGCTCCTAGATATATCAGACCTTTCAAGATTCTGAACCGCCAAGGAGAAGTATCGTATCATATGGAACTGCCTGAAGAGATGTCAGCCATCCACAATGTGTTCCATATCTCGTTACTTCGAAAATGTTTGGAAGTGCCTGAAAAGACTGAAGTTTTCAGGAATATCGATCACAGAGCTATGGAAATCAACAATGACCTGACCTATCGGGAAGTACCCATCCGTATCTTAGAAGAAGCCTACAGAACCACCAGGACCAGGAGTATCAAGTTTCTCAAGATTCAGTGGAGCAACCATACCGAGGAGGAAGCCACTTGGGAGCGCGAAGATTACATTAGGACAGAGTTCCCAGATCTCTTTAGTTCCTAGTTTTCTTTGTAAATCTCGAGACGAGATTTTGTTTAAGGGGGGAAGGTTTGTAACATCCCAAAACTTTAATCCAAGCTTAACAAGATCAAATCATCCAAAAATAGGGTCAACAAAAACTTTTCCAAATTTAAAATGAAAGCATTCATATGTGTATGCATTTAAAATAGGAGTTGTTTGAATTGCCATGATTGATCGATCCAATGCTTGTAAAATGTTTCTTAGGTGATTTAAACATCATCTACATCATTCCCAAACTTTTATTAAAGAAAATCAAATCAAAAAGAATTAAAAAGAAGGAATGGTCATTTTGGCAAATTTAACTCTCATGCCTACTTTGGCTATTCCTAGTACTCAATTCTTAACAGAAACAATTCTTGATCTTTGCACCCCTTGCTAGTACATATAATGAGGTACCAAGGCCCACCTTTTGATCTGCTAAAACATTACATTAACTATTTTAAATGACAGTTTAAAATTGAATCTAATGCATATGCATAGATCACCCCTATTTCAAAAACCATCTATTTGAGCTCCATTTTCAAAACCCTTGCAACCAGAGACTACCTATCACTAGTGGAGATCACCCAAAAATTTTGAAACCAAAATACCAAACTTTCTTTCATGCGGCCATGTCATCAAACACTTGGCATGCATATTATCACCTCTAATCCTAGCTCACTGTTTTGAATAGGGTTTTGCCCCCAATTGATCCTCATTTATCTCCTTTGTCCCCTCCTAGTCTAACCAAACCCTTAACACCCCTCTCCCTTGTCCCTAACCCTCTTGCCATGTCAACCCGAGGGCATGGTCGCCGGCCAAACTTTGCCCCTTGTGAGACCATCTCCCCCTCTCTTGCCATGTCTAGGAGGTAGCCAGGAGCTCACCGCCACCCCCTGTCCCTTCCCCGAGCCCAGAGCAGCAGTGGACCACCGAGCACAAACCGCGCCTAGTGCCACCGCACCATGCCAGTGCCACCCCCAGAGCACGCCCTGTCCTCGCTCGCACAGACCACCCCTTGGCACCAGCCCGCGCCCGCCGCTCCACCTCGACACAGAGAACACCCAGACATCCCGTTCACGCCCAAAGCCTCACAGCCACCTTCATGGTGGACACCACCGCCTCTGCCTCTCAGAGCGCCACCTCGCCCAGACCGCGTGCCACCGCCCCTACAGCCCCATTCAATTCCTAGAGCACCGCCAGGAGACTGCCTGCCGATCGCCACCCCCAGCCATGCCTCTACCTCACCGTAGCCTTGTCGCCACCGTCGCCTGCCCATCCCGCTCGGTCTCACTGTCGGGCCTATAAAAGGAGCCCTCCCCAGCCTCTTCTCTCCACACCATTCTGGGATTAAAAATTCGGGTGTTGACAAGTTGGTATCAGAGCCATCCTGACCATAGGAGACCCTAGTTAGAATGGACGTCCAAACCAAAAACTTAGCTTAAAAACCAAAGTGAGTATTTATGAAAAACTATTTCCCCTCTTACCCTTGTGAACTCATTCTTTCTCAAAAATACATGTTCCTCAAAATTTCTTACATTACTACTTAAAATTTGACACACTTGATCACTTCACTAACTTCCTCATCCTTAATCCTTGTAGATGGAGACTCAGTTCAGCAAGTTTTACCAGTTGGGAAACAGAGGTCAGCTGATCTTCGAGAGGGGCCTGGATTCACCGTCAGAGTTACTGGGACGCCCACGTCCGGAGTTTCTTGGAGCTCAACTTCCAGGACCCCTAGGAGGAGACCTACAGTGGCTAGTCACCGCGGATATTTGGGGAAGCATCGAAGCACCAACTTCCGGGAGAATTCAGTTCTCCGTGAGAGAGAACAACTGGCTAGATGGATAGCCAGGGCAATGCATGAAGCTCTCGCACGTCTATGTGCCCTCAGCATCAACAAGATCCAAGGAACCCGTTTTGCCCACTATGCATGACGTGACTTCATGGGAATGCCGATGGAGATGCCAAGTCACCCAGAGTTGAGGCGTCAAGTGGAGAACCTTGATTTCTTGCTTCATGATAGACAACAGGAACTGGACAATGGCAGGGAGTTAGCCAACCAGAACCGTGCCATTGCCGACCAGAAGGCCCAGACTTTCGCACTGCTCGTCCAAGATCGCTAGTCTCTTTGTCGCCAGCATGCAAAGAAGGATCGTACCATCGCCCGTCTTTGCAAGAAGGTGGCCGACCTCGAGAAGACCGTCAAGGAGCAGGAAGCTCAGCTTTCCGCCAAGGAATAAGAAGATGAGGTTGAAGACATCCAGGGAGATATGGATTCTTACCTCAGCAACGATGATGACTTTATGGAGGAGGATGTTGTGGACTTCTACACTGATGATGAAGACTCCGACTTCATCGACGATGAGTAGAGGCACTAGAGCACTATCGTAGCATGAGATGTATCATCTCATTGTATCGTAGCTTGCAGAATGGTTCTTCAAACCATCTGTTTTCCCCTTTTCTTGTTGTGGTGTGTGTTGTATCGTGTGCTTGCTTGCATGAATGAAAAAGAAGTTAGTTGAAAAACCTGAGTCTAACTCAATGTTTTAGCTTTGAAAACCCCAAAACCATGAACCTTAGAATTTCCCTCTTACCCCTATATCTATCTCAATCTTCAGATGACTCGTGGAAACCAAGGAGGGAGCAGCTCGTCGCAGGACCCAATGCTGCAGATCTTGCAGAATCTCATCGCGGACCGTGAAGCAAGCAGGGCCGAACGTGAAGCCAACTTAGCAACATTGCAGCAGATCGCCCAAATGGGTCTCAACAACCAAGGACATGGAAATCAGGATCACCAAGGATCCAAACTCAAAAACTTTCAGAACACCAATCCCCCAATCTTTAACCAATCTGAAAACCCATTAGATGCTGATGACTGGTTACAGACCATGGAAAACAACTTAGAGGTTGCTAGAGTTGATGAGAATGAGAAAGTTCTCTTCGCCACCCACTATCTGGCGAGAGATGCAAGAGCTTGGTGGAATAGCATCCGCAATATGAACCATGGCCAGGTGATGACCTAGGAAGCATTCAAGGTCAAGTTCAGCTGCACCCACGTGCCGCAAGGTCTTGTCAACAGGATGAGAGATGAATTCCGCGAATTGAAGCAAGGAAGAATGACTGTGGTAGAGTACCATGACAGATTCTTGTCACTTGCCAGATATGCACCGGATGATATCAACACGGAGGCCAAGAAGAAGGAGAGATTCTTAAACGGACTGTATGATGAGATGCAGACTGTCCTCGTCAACATCCGTTTTGATGATCTCGAAGAGCTAGTCGACTCGCCATTCAGATGGAAGGAAGATTAACGAGCAAACGACAACCGCAAGCGCCGTATGATGCAGCAGTCTGGATCCAGTAGTCACCAGAAGTACCGTCCCAACCCTTCACCAGGATATGCACCAAGGAACAACCGACCCCCAAATTCTCGCCCAAGCTACCCCAACCGTAGCAGAGGCAATGTGAAGTCCGGAGGAAACAATCACAACTCCGGCAATGCCAACAATTTCAACTGTGCCCCTCCCAAGAGCAACAACAACAACAACACCACACCTAGGCGGCAGCAATGTTGTATGCATGATCAAGGACAAGTCCCAGATCACTTGTTTCGAGTGTGGAGTGAAGGGTCACTACTCAATGAGTGTCCCAAGAAGACGCCGTAATGCCCACGTGAATGCCCCAGCTCAGCAGCGTCATGTTCAACCAGGAAGGAGATTTGCCCTGGGAACCCACACAACATAGCAGTCGTCTCTTCCACATGAACGCAGAAGAAGCCCAGGAAGCGCCAGATGTAGTGCTGGGTATGTTTTCTGTCAACTCAGTTTTAGCAAGAGTATTGTGATGCATCCAAGATTGGCCTAGGACGTGTATTTCTCGGATTAGCGGGATATTACCGCAAGTTCGTAGAAGTATTCTCGAGCATAGCCCGACCAATGACCCAATTGTTGAAGAAGGACAAGAAGTTTGAATGGACAGACAAGTGTGAAGCCAGTTTCCAAGAGCTAAAGAAGAGATTGATATCAGCCCCAATTTTGATCATGCCAGACATCAAGAAGCCGTTTGATGTGTATTGTGATGCATCCAAGATTGGCCTAGGACGTGTATTGATGCAAGAAGGCAAGGTCATCGCGTACCTGTCTCGACAATTGAAGCAACATGAGCAGAACTATCCGACCCATGATCTTGAGATAGCAGACGTAGTTTTGGCATTGAAGACATGGCGTCATTATTTGATGGGTAATCGCTATGAGATTTACTCAGATCATAAGAGCTTGAAGTATATCTTCACTCAGAAGGAGCTGAATATGAGGCAAAGAAGATGGATAGAGTTAATCAAGGATTATGACCTTGACATTCACTATCACCCCGGCAAAGCCAATGTGGTAGCGGATGCTCTTAGCAGATTGCCGTGTAGGCTTAATACCATGATCAAAGAGAAGCAACCAAGTTTGTATGAGGAGTTGGAGCAGCTCAAGATTGAGTTAGTTAGCAAAGGATTCCTAGCTAGCATTGAACTTCAACCCACTTTGATTAGCCAAATCAAGGAAGCCCAGAAGGGAAATGAAAGTATCGACAGAATCAAACATCGTATTGGTACGGAAGGTACGGATTCACGAAGACAAAGAAGGACTACTTGTGGTACAAAGGGCGTGTCTGTGTGTGAGCTGAAGGAAATTATCATGAAGGAAGATCATGATACTCTTTATTCTATCCACCCCGGAGGAACAAAGATGTATCAGGATTTGAAAGAGTAATTTTGGTGGCACAAGATGAAGAGAGAGATCGGAAGCTACATCGCCAAATGTGACATATGTCAAAGAGTCAAAGTAGAGCATCAGAGACCTGCAGGACTATTGCAACCATTGCAGATTCCGGAATGGAAATGGGATTCCATCGGAATAGACTTTATCACAGGTTTACCTACTTCTAGTAGGGGAAATGACTCAATTTGGGTCATAGTAGATCGACTGTCCAAGGTAGCCCACTTCATACCTGTCAAGACAATCTACCAGAGTGCAAAACTAGCAGAGCTGTACATTGCTAGGATTGTTAGTCTGCATGGAACCCCCAAGACCATCGTCTCAGATCGAGGAACCCAGTTACCTCAAGATTTTGGCGAAAGTTCAGGAAGGTTTAGGAACCAAGTTGAGCTTGATTAGCTTATCACCCATAAGCGGATGGACAAATTGAGAGTCAACAAGATCCTAGAGGATATGCTTAGAGCTTGTGTGTTGGAATACGGATCAAAATGGGAAGGCGCCCACCTTTCGCATGAGAATTCTCATATAACAACAGATTATCAAGATAGTTTGCAGATGGCACCATTTGAATTCCTATACGGAAGAAAGTGTCGTACCCCTTTGAATTGGTCGCAAGTAGGAGAGAGTCAGATCTTTGGACCCGACATTCTCCGAGAAGCAGGAGAGAAAGTTCACAAAGTCCATGAGCACCTCAAGACCGCCCACTCCAGACAGAAGAGGTATGCTGACAAAAGAAGGAGAGACCTGACTTTCAATGTTGGAGATTTCGTATATCTCAAGGTTTCACCATTGAAGGGAACTCAACGCTTTAGTCTGAAGGGAAAGTTAGCTCCCAGATATATCGGACCTTTCAAGATTACGAACCGAGGAGAAGTATCGTATCAACTGAAGCACTGAAGAGATGTCACCATCCTGATGTGTTCCATATCTCATTACCATAAATGCTTGGAAGTGCCTAAAAATGAAGTTTTCAAGAATATCGATCACAAAGCATGAAATCAACAATGACCTGACCTATCGGAAGTACCCATCCATATCTTAGAAGAAGCCTACAGAACCACCAGGACCAGGATTATCAAGTTTCTCAAGATTCGATTGGAGCAACCATCTGGGAGGAAGCCACTTGGGGCCTGAAGATTACATTAGAGTAGTTCCCAGATCTCTTTAGTTCCTAGTTTTCTTTGTAAATCTCGGGACGAGATTTTGTTTAAGGGGGAAGGTTTGTAACATCTCAAAACTTTAATCCAAGCTTAACAAGATCAAATCATCCAAAAATAGGGTCAACAAAAACTTTTCCAAATTTAAAATGAAAGCATTCATATGTGTATGCATTTAAAATAGGAGTTGTTTGAATTGCCATGATTGATTGATCCAATGCTTGTAAAATGTTTCTTAGGTGATTTAAACATCATCTACATCATTCCCAAACTTTTATTAAAGAAAATCAAATAAAAAAGAATTAAAAAGAAGGAATGATCATTTTGGCAAATTTAACTCTCATGCCTACTTTGGGTATTCCTAGTACTCAATTCTTAAGAGAAACAGTTCTTGACCTTTGCACCCCTTGCTAGTACACATAATGAGGTACCAAGGCCCACCTTTTGATCTGCTAAAAACATTCTGTTAACTATTTTAAATGACAGTTTAAAATTGAATCTAATACATATGCATAGATCACCCCTATTCAAAAACCATTTATTTGAGCTCCATTTTCAAAACCCTTGCAACCAGAGACTACCTATCACTAGTGGAGATCACCTAAAAATTTTAAAACCAAAATTCCAAACTTTCTTTCATGCGGCCATTTCATCAAACACTTGGCATGCATATTATCACCTCTAATCCTAGCTTATTGTTTTGAACAGGGTTTTGCCCCCAATTGGTACTCATTTATCTCCTCTATCCCCTCCTAGTCTAACCAAACCCTTAACACCCTCTCCCTTGTCCCTAACCCTCTTGCCATGTCAACCCGAGGGCATGGTCGCCGGCCAAACTTTGCCCCGCCGCAGCAGACCATCTCCCCCTCTCTTGCCATGTCTAGGAGGTAGCCAGGAGCTCACCGCCACCCCCTGTCCCTTCCCCGAGCCCAGAGCAGCAGTGGACCACCGAGCACAAACCGCGCCTAGTGCCACCGCACCATGCCAGTGCCACCCCCAGAGCACGCCCTGTCCTCGCTCGCACAGACCGCCCCTTGGCACCAGCCCGCGCCCGCCGCTCCACCTCGACCTGGAGAACACCCCAGACATACCCGTTCGCCGCCCAAAGCCTCACAGCCACCGCTCGCCGTGGACACCACCGCCTCTGCCTCTCAGAGCGCCACCTCGCCCAGACCGCGTGCCACCGCCCCTACAGCCCCATTCAATTCCTAGAGCACCGCCAGGAGACTGCCTGCCGATCGCCACCCCCAGCCATGCCTCTACCTCACCGTAGCCTTGTCGCCACCGTCGCCTGCCCATCCCGCTCGGTCTCACTGTCGGGCCTATAAAAGGAGCCCTCCCCAGCCTCTTCTCTCCACACCATTACACTCCCCTCACCTCTCTAAACCTCTCCCACCTCTAGCCGGAGCAAGGCGACCTCTGCCTCGCCGGAATTGGAGCCGGAGCAGCCGCGGCAGGAGGAGAAGAGCGTCGTTGATTTCGACCACCCCAAGCTCCGCCGCAACCGCGCCTCGCCTCGTCGTCGTCTTCCACGTCGTTTTCCCGCCTTGCCGACCCTGCTGGGGCCCTGGTACGCCCCCAGTAGACCCGCACCGAGCCGCTAGGGTTCGAGTTTGCCGGTGACCTATTCGTTGTCGACGACGACCCTCAGCCGTTGATCTCGCTTCTAATCCTACGGCCCATTGCGCGCGTACCGTTTCACGTTTTAAGTGCCACTGACACGCGGGACCCCCCTGTCAGCTGAGCCCCGTGCCATGGAGCGCCACTAGGCCGGCCCAAGTCCTTTCCCGCGCTAGCCCACAGATTCAAATCTGGATTTTTCTTTTTTAGTTAAATCTAGTTTCTGTCCACTATTTCAAAAATCAATTCAGAGAGTTTTAGAAATCTAAATTGCATGAAACCAATTTTGTGTGAAAGGTATTAAAATGATCTATCCAAGCCCATTGGATTTAATTCAATTAGAGTTATAGATCTCTCCGAATAAAAATAACAAACAGAAGCTTTTGCAACTTGCAACATTTTTATAAAATCAACCAAGTTAGCTTTTGAGTTGATTCCAACTCTCAAAAATCACATTTCATCATATCTATCTAAATATGTAATAATATTAAGGTTTACATGCAGTGACTTTGGACTAGTACCAAAATAATGCTATATAGGCATTTCTAGTCACTTTAAATCATTAAATAATAAACCTAAACTAAAGTAATATTGATCCAACCTTTAAATCTCATTCCCACATGTTAGAATATGTGGTGAGGACATGTGTCCACATGATCCCATATTTTGGTGGTGAATATTAAATTTTAGTTAATATTTCAATGAGTAGAAATTACTTTTCTAAAATAAAAAGGTTGAAACTATTGAATTAAACTTGTGATGCTTGTGATGATAATAGATCATCAATTGTGTGTTTTAGAATTCTACTTAGCCTAGTTAAGTATTGTTTGGTGATTGTCTACTCCCTCTGTATTTATAGACGCTAGTACCGACCAAGCTTTCGAGGAGGAGGAGTTCTACCAAGAAGAAGAAGAAGAAGAAAACTTCAACCACTTCACCAACCAAGGCAAACTATTGTTAGCAAGCTAGAATTAAGCTAGATGAATGAGCAAGGATGCTTTAGGCATGCTTTGATCACACCCTATTTAACTATTAGTACCCCAAGTCTTACCTACAAGTTTTACCCCTCTTAGGTTATACAAAGTTCTTTACTTGGTTTGAAGGTAGCATAAAAAGTATAAAACTTGACCTACTTAGAAACCTTTATATGTTATTCTATGGCATGAGATTGAAACCATCTTTTCCACCTTAGTGAACACTCTTAACTTAGTATTTTAGAATAGATCAACAACTTGAGTCACTTTAGATGGGAACCCTTGGTGAAAATGAATTGTGAAAACCTTGGAATGATGAGTCATTCTATTGAGATGTTTTGACATGTGTTGAGAGACACAACTGGTTTATGATGATGAAAATGATGAGGCATGAGCCTTAACCTTTTTGTAAAACTGATGGTTGGATTCGAATGCGATACCATTCCAAATTTACCGTACAACCACACAACCTGAATTGGGTAAGGCTTAGCTGGAAACTTATATGCATTAGTCTTAGTTCCCTCACGGGAGAGGTTTGAGCTGAGGCTACCTCTCAATGTTGTCCACCTATGCAGTGCCCAAGATGACTGATGGTCATGGTTGGGAGGCCATGCTCATAGGAGAGGTGCTTGTACTAGGGTGTGTAAAGGGAAGGTTATGTTTGATTATCTGCATACTAAGTATGATGATTCAGGGTTATCCCTGACAGATGTATCGAATCTTGTGGTGAAAGTGTACCACCTCTGCAGAGTGTCAAACTATTCGAATAGCCGCGTCCGCGGTTATGGACAGTTGGAATGGCCATACTGTTTTGTTGTCAGATGTTTTCTAAATAACTTGAAATGAATGATGAACTTTGACCCTACCACAACAGGGTTGTGTTGATGATAATAGCTTCCCACTTTAAGTGATTCTAGAACTTTACTTTATCTTTCTTTGCTTCTGAACTCAGCTTACGTTTCAAACTTAATTTGATAGTTAAATTAGATTCAACACTTTAACTTAGAATTATCGTACATGTTAATAGTAGTTTGCGAGTACTTAAAGAGTACTCATGGCTTTTGTCTCTGGCTATTATCATGGCCAGACTATGATGGAGATTATCAAGATGATGGTCAGCAGGACGGCTATGATAACTAGGACTATCTGCCTTCGTCAGCATTGCCTATGCCCTTGAAGATGGACCCCACCGCTACGCTATCTTTTATTTCCGATGCTTGTTGTATTAAGACTAGATCATGAGATCCTTATTTGTGTAAAACCTTATGTATGGTTTGTAATGGATGATGTACTGTGATATCCAATCCGTTATGTCTCGCAAAAATGGTAATCCTGGGATTGCGAGGTATGGCATAATGGGCATCTGGGATTAAAAATCCGGGTATTGACAGACCTGCTGGCCTACAACCGGCTGCAGGAGAACTGACCGGGAGCGCAGCCGACGGCCCAGGAGCTCGTTGTCCTTCTTGGCGAAGAAGCTGCCAAGCTTCGTCAAGCGGCACGAGACGTCTTCTCCTTCCTGTGGCCAGATGCTCCGGTTCCGGAGACGATGGCACAGTTGGCTACGAGGGTGGGAGAGGTGCCGGCTGCGGTGGACCGGCTGCGGGACTTGGCGGCACGAGCCAGAGCGGAGATGGCTCTGGCCCTCATGCTCTCCTGGTACAAGGACGCCCGCGTCGAGAAGATCGACGGAGGCTTCCGTGCTGGCGCTGACCTTGCCGCCATCCGCCAAGCCCATCCGGAGCTCCGCGGATCCACCATCAAGATTACCGACTTCGTGGACCCCGACGAGGTGCTCACCGACTTGGAGTTCGTTGGTACTCCTAATGTGGAAGGCCCGACGTAGCCGCCTGCGAGTGCCGGAACCGGATCGAGCACCGCGCCTCCTCCTCCGCCTGAAGCTTCTGCCGGCCAAGACGCTCCTCACGGCAAGGGTCCTGCCGCTTAGTCGTTGCCCCGGGATGCCGGGTGTATTTGTCTTGCTTTGGTTATGTTTGAAACTTGTCCATCTGTACCAGCTGTCTCTGACGCCGGGTAAACTTATGGGAGCTTCGACTCCTTTTTTCTTTGCTTCTTAATTTTGAACGGGCTTGAGTTCCCTCCAACTTGTGCTTCCACTTTTCTTTCTACATTTCGCCGGTTGACTTTATCCGGCTGACTTCACCCGGCTACACACCTTTAGCCGGGAGAACTACCTCCGGTGGGGCGCTCAGCACCAGTGGAGTGTAACCCAGATTCGTAGTAGCCGGTGTAGCCGGGTGCTTCGAATCTTTTCTTCTTTTCACCAATCTTCTAACTTAGTCCGACTAGACTAGTCTTAGTCGATTATCTTCGCTGGCTGAACACCTTTAGTCGGGGGAACTAACATTCCAGTGGGGCGTGGCCTCACTAGGTGTAACCCCGAGATTGAGTAGGCTGGCGTGGCAGTGCTTCGAATCGTTCTTGCCTTCTCTTGCTCCTACCCTTGCCCTCACCTGGGCTCCGAGTGGCCGGCTAAACGCCTTTAGCCGGTCGTGAACTACAAGATTCCAATGGGGGCACGCGAGCGCACCCAGTGGGTGTAGCCCCCGAGATTCAGAGCGCTTGATGAAGGCAAGGACTTCGAATCTTCTTCACCTTTTCTTCCTTAATTCTGACTCAAGGTAGTCGGACAAGAATATACATACACATACACATACATCCTCATGGGTTAATAGGTTAGTCTGCCAAATTGTAGTCGGAAGATGGACTTGTTTTTTCGAAAACTAGCTTGTGCCTCTCTGGACACTTGGTCGCTTTCCCGTGTGCTCTGCTGTTTTCGATGCGTCCTTGCCGGACAGCCAGGTTGCGGTCTGCAGCCGGAATCGAATGGAGCTGACAATACATTGCGCACGGTGCTAACGGCTTGGTAACCGTATTGGCTTAAGCTAGTTGCAAGGCCAGGACGCCCGGTCTGTCGCGTCTCCTCCCCGTTTTTTGTGTGGGATGCCTCGGGCTTTTGCTCATGCTATCCGGACAGCCGGGTTGTGGTCTATAGCTGAGACGAAGAGTGGGCCTCTGACATTGTCACACACTACTCAGTCGGTTTGTTGACTTAGCAGGCCGGGCCAGCCGGCGAGCCCCCGGTTAGGGGTTGCCGGAGCCGGAAAATCAGAACTAGAAAACAGATGCGAAAACACATTTCTAGCAAGGAGCCCCCGAGCATCTCGTAGGGGTCCGCATTTTCATTCATAGGGTTTGCAGGATACATACACTGGGCGCAGCAAGGCCACGTTCCAGGGACGCTCGGTCTCCTTGTCTGATTTGTCCATCTTGTTCTTGCACGGCTGCTGCGCGTCAATGAGGTAGTAGGAGTCATTGGGAAGCGCCCGGCTGATGATGAAGGGCCCCTCCCAGGGTGGCGATAGCTTGTGCATGCCCTTAGTGTCTTGCACCAGCCGGAGGACTAGGTCACCCTCGCGGAACGCGACTGGGCGGATCCGGCCTGAATGGTAGCAGCGTAGTCGTTGCTGGTACAGGGCTGATCTAGACAGAGCTAGCTTGCGGGCCTCCTCTAGGAGGTCCACTCTGTCCTCCCGCGCCTCCTGGTTGGCCTTTTCGTCATATAGGAGCTTGCGCGGTGAGTTGAACTCGATGTCCGCGGAGAGGATGGCTTCTGATCGGTAGACCAGGAAGAACGGTGTGTAGCCGGTTGGTCTATTCGGCGTGGTGCGGAGGCTCCATAGCACAGCCGGAAGCTCCTCGATACAGCATCCGGGTGACCGCTCCAATGGCTCGATGAGACGCGGCTTGATACCAGCTAGCACCAAGCCGTTTGCTCTTTCGACTTACCCGTTGGACTACGGGTGCGCGATGGAGGCGAGGTCCAGCCGGATGCCCTTGTTGCTACAGAACCGGGCGAAGGCCCCCTTGGCAAAGTTTGTGCCGTTGTCGGTGATGATGCTGTTGGGGTAGCCAAACCGGTTGATGATGTCCGTGAAGAAGGTGATGACTGTCGCCCCGTCCAGCTTCCGAATAGGCTTGGCCTCGATCCCCTTCGTGAACTTATCCACTGCCACCAGCAGATGGGTCATACCCGCGCGTGCTCGCTTGAAGGGACCGACCATGTCGAGGCCCCAAACCACGAAAGGCCAGGTGATCGGTATGGTCTTGAGTACCGAAGTTGGCATGTGCATGAGCTGCCCGAAGCACTGGCACCCATTGCACGCGCGGACCAGCTGGTCAGTGTCCTCGAGGGCGGTGGGCCAATAGAAACCATGGCGAAACGCCTTGGCAACTATCGCCCTTGACGAAGTGTGGTGCCCGCACTTGCCCTGGTGGATGTCCTTGAGTAGCCGGTAGCCCGTGTCTACATCGACACACCTTTGAAAAATGCCATATACGCTGCGCTTGTACAGTTCGCCGTTGATGATGGTGTACGTGTGCGCGCGGCACTGGATTTGCCTGGCCTCCACCTCGTCATCCGGAAGTTCTCCGTTGGCGATGTCATCCCGCTCTCCGGTTGACGAATGTTGGGGGGTCGTCCGGATGGTGTATCCGAGACGGCAGCCCTCGAGCTGCTTGACGAACCGGCAACCCCTGGGTCTTGCGAGCCAGAGGGCACTGCCTTGCCGGAGTTGGTGCAGGTCTTTTTCTTTGGCGGCTCTGCCAGCTCCACTTCTGCTGCTCCGTCTGCCGGAGCGCTTCCTGCCCAGATGATGGAGTCTGATTCCGGTGATGGATTGATGGAGGGCTTGCGCAGGTGCTCCAAGGAGACCCCTGGTGGGATCACCTGCCTGGTGGATCCGATTTGGGCGAGCGAATCGGCTGCCTCATTGTTGATGCGGGGGACGTGATGGAATTCGCATTCGTCGAAGGAGGCGCTGAGCTTCTGGATGTGGAACCGGTAGAGGGCCATGTTTGCATCTCTGGCGTCCCATTCTCCAGATACTTGCTGCACCACCAGATCCGAATCACCGAAGCACAGGATCCGGTTGACACCGATTTCCTTGGTTAGCCGGAGTCCGTGCGCTAGTGCCTCATATTCGGCTACGTTGTTGGAGGCCTTGAAGTGGATCTGCAGCACGTACTCCAACCGGTCTCCCTTGGGCGAGGTGAGCACGATGCTGGCTCCCAAGCCCTCGAGCATCTTCGACCCGTCGAACTGCATCTTCCAATGGTCCGAATCCGGAACAGGTGGAAGATACTGGGTCTCAGCCCAGTCGACGAGGAAGTCCGCCAATGCCTGCGACTTGATCGTGAGCCAGGGATCGTACTGGATGGAGTAGGCGGCGAGATCGATGGCCCATTTGGCGACTCGGCTGGTGGTGTCCTTGTTGCCGATGATTTTCCGAAAGGGGTGCGGTGCACACGACCTTAATTGGATGCTCCTGGAAGTAGTGCTTGAGCTTCTTGCATGCCAGGTACACGCCGTAGCACATCTTCTGGTAGTGGGGGTAGTTCTGCTTGGAGAGGGAGAGAACCTCGCTAAGGTAGTAGATGGGCCTCTGAACCGGCTGAGTCTTGCCTTCCTCGAGGCGCTCCACCACCAGGACGACACTGACGACCCGGTTGATGGCTGCTATATAGAGCAACATCGGCTCCTTGCTAGCCGGCGTGGCTAGAACCGGCGCCGTGGATAGCATGTGCTTGAGGTCATGAAATGCGGTGTCGGCTTCCGAAGTCCAGGAGAACTTGTCTGTCTTCTTTATCAGCTGGTACAACGGGAGTGCCTTCTCCCCACCGGTGCCAAGCGGTGAGGAAGCGGGCATCCAGTGAACTTTTGGACTCCAAGCAGGCTCCTGGGCGGCTGCATCCTCTCGATGGCCGCAATCTTCTCTGGATTTGCCTCGATGCCTCGTTGTGATACGAGGAAACCGAGGAGCTGACCGGATGGCACCCCGAAGACGCACTTCTCCGGGTTCAGCTTCATCTGGTACTGGCGGAGGTTGCCAAATGTTTCTCCCAGATCCTCGAGGAGGGTGCGCTTCTCCTTGGTCTTGATGACCACATCGTCCACATAAGCATGCACGTTTCGGCCTATCTGCGAGTGCAAGCACTTCTACATGCAGCGCTGATAGGTAGCACCTGCATTCTTTAGACCAAAAGGCATGGTTATGTAGCAGAAAGCCCCGTAGGGGGTGATAAATGATGTCTTAATTTGATCAGCCGGGTTTAACCGGATCTGATTGTAACCAGAATGGCAATCTAGAAAAGACAACAAATCACAGTCGGCCATGGAATCGATAACTTGATCGATACGGGGCAAGGCGAAGGGGTCTTTCGGGCACGCCTTTGTTCAGGCTGGTATAGTCGATACACATGCGCCAGGTCTTGTTCTTCTTCAACACCAGGACTAGGTTCGCCAGCCAAATCCGGGTGGTATACTTCCATGATGAACCCGGCTGCAAGGAGCCGGGTGATCTCATCACCGATTATCTTCATCTTCTCCTCTGTGAACCAGCGCAGAGGTTGCTTGACCAGTTTGGCATCTGGCTACACATGAAGTGAGTGCTCGGCGAACTCCCTCGGCACACCCGGCATGTCTTTGGGGGACCATGCAAAGATGTCCCGATTCTCACGGAGGAAGTCGACGAGCGCGCCTTCCTATTTGCTGTCCAAGACGGCACCAATGGTGACGAACTTAGTCGGGTCGGAGGGGTCGAGCAGGATCCTCTTCGTCTCCTTCGTCGGCTGGAAAGCTCCTTCTCCAGCCGGTTTGCTGCTAGCCGGCATGTCCTGCTGGGTCATGGCCACATTGAGCATGATCACGCGCTTCTCCTCGGCTATGATGAGGGCCTCTGCTAGTTTGGAACCGGCCGAGGCGCACTCCATCGACCGCCTGAAGCAGCCGGCGACGATGATCACGCCGTGGGGTCCCGGCATCTTTGTCTTGAGGTACGCATAGTGGGGGATGGCCATGAACTTGGCGAGGGCGGGGCGCCCGAGGAGAGCATGGTAGGAGCTCATCAGGTTTACCACCTCGAACCAAATTGGCTCGCGGCGGAAATTCTCCTTGGTCCCAAAGATGACGCCCAGCTAGGTTTTCCCCAGCGGGGCGCACGCTGGCCCCGGCAGTACACCATGGAACGTTGTGGTAATCGGGCGCAGGTCGCATTCGCGAATGCCCAGCTTCTCCAGCGAGGACTGGTAGAGGAGGTTGAGGTTGCTGCCTCCGTCAATGAGGACGCACGAGAATCGGCAGGTACGCGCCTTGGAGACGATGAGGGGGTCGAGCACCATGGCGTATCCCCCGGGAGTCAGCAGCTGCTCCGGCTGGTCTACGCGGCTCCAGGTGATGGGGGTTCACCAGTTCAGTCTTGGGGGACGGAGGCGATGGCATTGACCTCCTTGGAGCATCGCCTGCGGCTGTGCTTATCGTCTAGCTCCATCTCGAAGATGTGGTAGGCAGCGTGCGGCTGGGGGTAACCGTTGTTGTTGTTGTCGCCGTTGCCGCGTTACCACCATTGCCGGCTCCCCTAGCCGGTGGTGGTGGTCCACCAGGAGGGGGCAGGGGAGACGAGGCTGGTTACCCTGGTCTTTTAGCTGGCGGGTCCAGCTGCAATTCCGAGTGGTGTGCGTAGCCAGTTTGAAGGGACCGCTGTGCCACTTGCACGGGCCATCAAACATCTGGTTGAAGGTGAGCCGTGGCTTCTTCCTCTTTGCATCGTTAGCCGGTGCGTCGGGCGCACCCTCCACAGCATTGACCTACCGCGCGTGGTAGCGGGGCTTCTGCTGCCCGGCTTGGCGGTCTCCATGGAACCGGTTGTCGTTGTCGTGGCGCTTGGAGGATCCGGCTTCGCCAGTCGGATTGCTCGGACGGCCGCGAGCCGGCTCTGTAGGAGTCGGACGCCCGTCGGCATTTACTCGGAGGGGCTTCTTCACGGCGCCATCCGCCATGGCGTACTGGTCCGCAACCGTCATGAGCTCCGCCATGGTTTTCGGCTCGTCACACAATAGCCAGTGGCGAAGCATGGTGCCTTCTCGGCAACCCTCGATGAAGAAACTGATGGCCTGGCTCTCCAGGATGCCCTTGCAGGTGTTGCGCAGCTCCGTCCACTTGGCGAGGTACTCACGGTCGGTCTTGCGGTCACCCTAGACGCACAAGGCCAGGTCGCGTGGGTGCCCCGGACGCTTGTACGTGCCGATGAAGTTGCGGACCAACACCTTCTCGAAGTCTGGCTAGGCGTTGATGCTATTGGGCGCAAGGCTGTTGAGCCACGTCCTTGCCGACCCGGTTAGCATGAGGGGGACGTAGCGCACGGCAGTGCGCTTGTTCCCATGGGCGATGCCGACTGCCGTAGCATAGTCGTCCAGCCAATCTTCCGGCTTCATGCTACTGTCGTACTTGGGGGTGTCCCTGGGCAGGGAGAACTTATCCGGAAACAGCTCGTTCCGGATGTGGTGTCCGAAACAAACTGGACCGGTAGAATCTTCTTCCTCCGTGACGCGCGCTTGAGAGAGGAGCTCGATGCGGTCACGGGCATCCGGACAATCCGGGTTGGGCGCTCCCACCCGGCCTGAGAGACGGGAGCCGGCAGGTCTAGGCACCCCGGTTGGTGGAGGGGGAGGCGACGGGTTGCTATTCACCGTCTGCTCCTGGCGTGGCTGGCCCTTGCCAGAGCTGCGACGCTTGCTGCGGGCCTTAGTCGGCTGAGGGGAGGACGCCTACTGCATGTCGCGCGGCGCGCCCCTGCTGTTGGCAGGCAGCTTGCTCCCCCTGGAGTGTTGGGGTCCTCCTGCATCTGCCGGTTGGCATCGGCCTGCTCGTCCGCGATGCGGAGAAGCTCCTGCACGCGAGCGTGTTGGCGGACTCGCTCCTCGCCCTCCAGACTGGGCAGTTCTTCTGCCGCGGCTCGCGCCACGCGCAGGTTCTTGATGGGCGTGCTGTAGGTGGGCCGGATGAGGGCGGGTGCGGGATCCGGCTCCCCATCCTTTTCCATCCTACCGCCTAGCTCGCCGCCCCGGCGCTGCACCTAGCCGCGCCGGCTCGGCTCCACGGTAGCCAGGGTGAAGCCGTGCACGCGGTCGTACTCGCGCGGGGTGATCTCGAGTTGCTTGCGGGTTGCCGCTAGCTCCATGGCCTCCTGGAGCAGGATCTGTCTCTCCATGGCGAAGTTGGCCTCCGCCTCCTCCGGGTTATCCCCGAGGGTAACCGGCGTTAGGAGCCGATCAATGGCATCCTCCACCGGGTTCCGAGGCTATGGAGGGGCAGAAGATCCAACCTCGTCCGCGCCTCACTCCCGCGGCTGGTGGGGGTGAGAGCTGGAGCCGGCCATCATGACCTCCACGCCGCAGGATGCGACGGAGGCGCTACCGCTCGGATGTGGTAGCTCCGCGACAGAGACGATTTCCCTAGGGAAACGCTCCGGAATGGTGGCAATGTAGACAGGGAGGTCGCCGAATAGCAAGACGGTGTCGTTTGCCGGGAAGGAGGTTCCGGTGAAGCAGGAAGCATTGTCGATGACGCAGTCGAATTTGCCGAGCGTGAGCACCAAGCTGGAGGCCACGCACTCACCGGCTGAAGTGCGGGGTCCCGTGCAGAACGTGACTCCGGTCGAAGCCATCTTGCCCCACGTTGGGCACCAACTGTCGTTGTATTGGGAATGGCAGTACCTGAAGAGGTTAGATAGAGGTGTGGGGACTAGTAGGGAAGCTATCGACGGTGTCCGCAGGCGGGATTGGATACAAGCAAGCGTATCTGGACGCAGGAAGTACCCAGTTTCGGAGCCCTCGTGAAGAGGTAAAGCTTCTACTCCTGCCGGATCTGACTATGTGGGATATACGAACTACAAGTGCTCCTCGAGCTGTATTCTCTAGCTACTGCCTTAAATGCAATGATACCAACCCTTACTACTGAGGCCTTGCCTCTCCTTATATAGGTAGAGAGGCAATGGTCTCACTGGCCAATCCGACTGACAGGCCCCACATGCAGGTCCCAACCGACTGGTCATCTACAGTATCCGGTACGGTGTGTCACATCGGAGTATGAGCGGTATGGCTGTCGTAGGCACATTGGACATCATGCGAGCTGTCGTCAGCATCGGGCCACTGTTCTCGCATCATCCTCGCAAAGTCTTCGGTATGGCCGAGTAATGGCCGGTCTTGTCATCGTACAGGGCATACCGTGCACTGATACGCACGTCGCCATGTCTCCTTGATTGGTTCCGGCTATGGCGACGTAGCCGGTTACTTCTTGTTGATCCGGCTACCATGAGGTAGCTGGCCTGGCCTGCTTTGTCCGGCTGCATCCATCTAGTCGGACACTAACCGACTGTCCTGTTTCTTGTTCGGTTAGGGTATCTGGGGATCATCCCCCGACAGGTGTAATTCAGTTCGAGCATTTGAGGTCTTAGCGAGTACTGAATTTTAGTTTTTGTGTTTTGGGTACCCAATGTGTCCATCGGGATTTTCCATCGTATCATGGATACGGAAAATTACTAGCAGAGCGCATTCATGTGCGATTAGTAGGCCTCACAAGACAGATCCCGGGGTCTTATTACCTTCATGTCAATAGATATGACATTCAAACATGTTATCGCGGTGGACGCAGTCCAAGAATTTTTAATGTTTTGTTGACTACCTTGTTTGGCTGTTGGAGTTACTGAAGTCACCAGCTTGTTGTCATTTTATCGGGTGCGCTATTTAACGCTCCCGATGGGAGTAACCATTTGAGGATGCACTTTGGGTAAAACTCATAGCTTTTTAGTTTGTCTTCATAAACTCTGTTTTTGACTTCGTAGGAGGATTCGTTATTTCCTTCAGGTGCGTAGTTAGTGCTCCCGAGGCTATGTTTGAACGCTTACGTCCGAGCGTAGGCTCAAGTTCTTATCATCTGAGTAGATCCTCGACTTAGGTCTTCTTTTCCTTGAATCACCAATTATTATCGGGTGCGCGGCCAGCGCTCCCGATGGGAGTAGCCCCCGAGGCTATGTTTTAACTCTTTCATCCGAGCATAGGCTCAAGTCATTATCATCCTAGGAATTTCTCGACTCGGGCCTTGGATCTACACTTTTTTGTCGAGTTCTTTACTAGTACACCCTAAGATTTTTCATTGATGCCCATGACGTCATTGCTGATGATTATTGCATGCTTCAATCACCTTAGAGAACTTCCGATGGGAAGTTTTAGTGGTAGGCCCATGACGCAGGCTGACAACGCGTGGGAGGCGTGTCAGCGGTAAATTTGACTGCTGACCCCATGTTGCGTGGGAATCGAGGCACCACGCAATTTTCTCCTATAGTTACCGCGGTAATGAATTATCATTACAGCGGACTCTTTATTTATCTGTGAACACGTGTTACCCTAAGTTTTCATCCTAACGAAATGTCTTTCGGATCCAATGGCTTTGGAGTACTTTATAAGTGTCGAGGGATTTTTTACTGCTTATCCTATCCTTCGTCATTGTCCTTCTTCATCCTTGCACCGCATATGTTCTAGTGCTACTAGTACTACTTTTCTTGCTCTCTTGCTCACATGCCCACGCCTCCGGCACCATCTCCATGGGGAGGACCACGGATGCTGGTTCTGCCGCCGATGTCACGACTCCCAAGCCACAGGTCATTGGATGGACTCGTTCGAAGTGCACGCAGCAAGAGGTGTGAGAGGCCAAGAAGGCCAGGATCTTGAAGGAGAGTTCTTTCAAGCTTCCCAGCAACAAGGCTACGCCCGTACCCAAGGAGGTATGGCAGGTAATATTCATCTCTTTTATCTACCATGGTCTTTCTCTCCCTAGCCACGCATTTGTTCATGGGCTTCTCTTTGTGTACGGCATGCAACTCTACTAGCTCACGCCCAATTCTATTCTTCACATTGCTGTCTTCATCGTGCTCTGTGAGAGTTCCTCGACATCCATCACCGTTGGGGCCTTTGGAAATGCATGTTTGCCATGAAGAGGAACGTGACCAGAACCTTCGTCTATGACGTTGCGAGCGCCATCATTCATGTCCATTCTAATATGGATTACTTCGACCTCAAAATGGTGGACATTGTCCAAGATTGATGGAAGAGGTGGTTATATATCAAGGATGAAACAATCTGAGGACCAACCGTATGGTTTGTGCCCCTTCGACTCCACCAAAGAAGAGATAAAGCTCACATCCTGGGAGGAAAACGCGACTCATGCGGAGATTGCTGAGACGAAGCCAATTATAGACCGCATCCATGATCTCCATTATGCGATCGGAAAATAAGACTCAGGCATCCAGCTCATAGCGCACTTTATTCGCATCCATGTTCAACCTCTTTAGGCCCGACTTTCTGGTATGTGGACATATACTAGCAAGAAGGACCCGATGAGGATTTGCCCAGACAACCTGACATGCATTGAGCTCGAGAAGAGAGTCAGATCCTTCACCAAGCTTACCAAGCATGACCCAATTCCATCAGAATGTGGGTTTAAACCATTTGGCAAGAAGAACCTTGTACCTGATGTAAGTTCCTGCCTCTTGTCTACTATTTCTCGAGTTCTTTGTCCTTTAATATGTGTTTTCCTTACGCCGAGTTTATCCTTTTGTTTATGTAGAATCATGAACACTTGGATTCCCTTCCTCCATTTCCTGAAACTCGCGAGGTCCCTAAACCTGCTGCTGAATCCGAGGGAGACACGAACGCTAGGGTTGTGGGAGAAAATGAGGAAAACAAAAAAAATTATGTCTCCCATTCCTCATGCACTCCAATCGAAGTTGTCCCTTCCACGAGCTCTAATGATTTCAAGGTTGTAACCACCAAGGGAAAAATTAAACATGACGAGGTGGATGTCCGAGAAATTGAAGACTCCGATGATTCGGGTGCTGCAATGCCATAAATGATTCAACCACTAAGGACAGCTCCCCCCTAGAAGAGGGGCACTTCTTCGGTTTGCGCAGAATATCAGATCGCAAAGTTTGATTCCTTCATTTTTGCTTCTAAGAGTCCATTATTTCTTTAATCGAGGTTATACATCCGTTCGAGTAGTGGCGACAAGGAGGGAAAACTTCCCCCAAAGTCGCCTATTGTTGATGCAGCCAATGGGACAAACGTTGTCGCTAAGTCACCCACAAAGGCGACGAAACCAGCCAGCTTGTAAGGATAAAGGGCGAGTGAGGTGATCCCAAAGATCATGTGGTGACGCATGCGGGTCCTCCCAAGAAGAGAAAAATAATGCTAACAAAAGTGTGGTCCTGTTAGAAACCCAATTGAGCCTGACATGAAGAATGTAAGTTTCCCCTTCTTCATTCATTGTGGCTTGCTTTACTATGCAGCCCCCGAGTGCTTGATGATGTTTTTACTTTCTTCAGGCGATAATGCATGAGAGGGTCAAGATGGCCGCTTGTTTTACCAGGATTCAACATGATGCTTCTTCCGCCAAAGGTTTTTATTCTTTGTGTTCTACCCTCTCTAGATATTTTGCTCCAACAATTTTTTGTTTGAATAACTTTGTCTTCTACTCCAGCTGCTGCTGATGAATCTGAGGTCATTCGTGAATCTTCCCTGAAGTGCATGGATGATCTTGAAGCTAAACTAAAGGCCATTGAAAAGGAGCTCAAAAAAGGCCAGACAACAGCCAAAGCCGAGGTGGAGAAACATGAAGTCGAAGCTGCTGCTGCGGCAAGACGGGATGAGAGGCTTCAGAAGAGGCTTGAATACCTAAGCTCGTTCTTGACAAGTAAGTCACCCATGCTGACATAAAATCCAATGTTTTTACATGAACCTTGGATTCTGATTTACTGTAGTTTCTTTCTTTCTACAGAGACCACCAATTTCTCGCTAGTACTGGTCGGGGATCAATGGGTTGACCCTTTGTCGGATGCCCTAAGTGTCTTGTAGGGGAACAATGTTCATGACCGGAACCTCCTGTCTCTCTCTCGCTGTGCCTTCAAGAGCCTTCAGATGGAGATATTCCTTGATAAAGATGTTCTGTCGAACCTCATTGTCCTCACCGAGGTCTTCAACGTTGAACCAAGCCCCCTCACCGGCTACGGATTGATCCAGGCGAAGAGCAGCGTGGAGAGTGCAATGGCCCTGGCCTTGGTGCATGGCGAGAAGGTCGACTGGGATAAGGTTAGCTCCTCGATCCTAGTCACCAACAAAGGCAAAGAGGTCGACCTCGACCATAATTTAAGAAAATCAAGAAATTCTCTAGGCATCTCCTTAAAATTACTGAGGAATAAGATGCCCCTCCTAGAAAAACTTCGATTGGTTCTCCTTCTGCAAAACTTCGACCGCTGCTCCTTCTACAAAAACTTCGAATGTTTCCCCCTCTACTCGTTCCATTGCCGCTACCAGTGGTGCTACTTAGTATTTTAGCTATTGTTTTTTATGTTGAAATATCTGTAATGGATTCCATCGTGCGTATATTTTACTAGTTTAGGATTCGAAAAACACTGATATTTTGTATCCTTGAATCTTTCGCTAAGTTTGAATATTAGGTGTGTCCAACGAATCTTGCTTGCTAATTTTTGCCTTGCCTTCTCTTCCTTCAGAATGTATCTGATTTGACTGGTCCGTCGGCTGATCATGTTCCTTTTGCTGCTCCTGTTGTTTCGACTTCTCATGTTCCTTCGGGTCAGTAGTTGTCATAAACAGAGATAGATGCACCTGCAAATGTTACCACTGTCACCAGATATATCGATCCTCCACTGTATGCCGGTAAGCTCCACTGTATTAAGTAGTTGGAAGGTGCACTTCGGGTTATAAAGGCCTAGGTGGATGTGTCCCTCTCTAAGTTGAAGAACGCCATGGAGCGCGAGGCGTAGCTGCTTGACGAGATTTCAAGGGCGAGCGAGAGTATGCTATGTGAGTTTCTCACAAAGCCCTCAAGTTCCCTTTTTTCTTTTGTGATGTAGACTGATCTTTCTATATTTACCAGGCATGCGCTTAAGTGCAGTAGAGGAGTCTCAACATATGAAGTCTCGGATGAGTTCTTTGATGGATGGTTCATTGGGTGCTGATACAGACTTATGGACTGATCACAAATGGGGGTATACTTTGGTGCTTCTTCAGGATAGAGTGTTGGAGGCGGAGGAGTTCGTAGAGTGCTGCCGCTCTGGCTTGGATATGGTATACAATGCATTGTTCCCTAGAGACCCGCAACAGCAAGGACTAGCCAATTGATGCAGAAGTTCCAACAAGGTGAACCAATCCACCATTTTATCAAGTTGCAACTTATTGCGGGTGCCAAGGTTGCCTTTGCTTGGGTACATGTACACCACCCAATGCTAGATTTAGATGATGTGTCGCAGAGTCTTCCTTCTCCACCGGGTGGTGGCATGGTGGCTATGGATCCTCATTATGAGGTCGCTTGCAGGACAACTATCTAGATAATTCGTCGATGCCTTGACACGGATCATGACTTTTTCTGAATTTTCTGATATAGTTAGGATATTGATCCTGCGAAAGGACATGTAAAATATGTAAAATTTGTGTAAATATCAGCCATATATATATATATATATATATATATGTTGCTAATGTAATTGTATATGTTTGTGCTAATGGCTGTTGCGGTTGTGCCCTACACGAGACCTTTTTGTGAGCCTGATGCCCATTAGTCTGAATCAACTACTTAGGTTAAGGCGTGTGTTGTACTTTTTTGACGACGAAGCTAAATAATTTTTGAGTTTGCACTGATTAACGAAGCCCCTGACTATCGGAGTATGATTATGTGATAAGATGATTAGTTGAGCCCCCGAGTATCGGGTGTGGCAGAAAGTAAAGAATTGAAACTGAGACTTGGTTGAGATAACTTAGCCTTATTTATATCGAGTACGGAGGCACATGTTTTGGCGTAGTCGCCTGGACATTGGCCTTATTGAAAGTAAATTATATGAAGTAAATATCCTAAACATGGAAACATCGCAGCTACATAATGTTCCACGGGTTGGAGTACTTGACTCCGGTATTCTTGTCTTGGACCCGATATGCTTGGCTAGGGGTTACTTCTGTGATGTTGTATGGTCCCTCCCATGGAGATTAGAGTTTGTAGTGACCATCTTGCTTGAGACGAAGGACAAGGTCCCCTATGACGAAGGACCTAGGACACAGTCGATGGTTGTGGTAGTTGCGTAGGTTCTGCTGATACGTGGTTGCTCTTGCGAGCGCAATGTCTCAAGCTTCTTTGAGTGCGCTGACATCATCTTTGAGTGCCTCTATAGATATTTATTTGTCGTATGTGATTACTCATGGATCCTCGTGAGTTATCTCCACCAGAAGCACAATGTTGGCTTCGTGGACCAGGAAGAAAGAAGTTTCTTGTGTAGCTTTATTTGGGGTAGTGTGTAAGCTCCATATGATGGAGGGTGACTCGTCTTACCAAGTGCCCTTTGTTCATTTGAGTGGTGTGAGGAGCCTTTTGTTGATGCCATTGGTCACAAGTTCGTTGATTTTTCCACTTGGCCATTGGTTTGCGGGTGGGAAACCGACACGTAGCTCACTTGTATGCCCATCTCCTTGTAGTATTCCTTGAATTCTCCATAAGTGAAGTTTGATCCGTTATCGGAAATGATGTTGTGAGGCACCCCAAAGCTAAAAAATGTTGACTTGATGAAGTTCACAGCCAAAGTTGCATCTTGGCTGGTGATAGGCATTGCCTCGATCCACTTGGTTTTGCGACTGCGGTGAGTAGAAAGACATGTCCTCCGAGAGATGACTTGTGGAGTTTTCCCACCATGTCGAGTCCCCACTAAGCGAACGACAAAGCCAAAGGTATGGGGTACAGTTCTACCACGGGTGCGTTTTGTTTTGTGGCAAATCTTTGGCATGCTTCACATGTCCTTAGTATGTCCTTTGCGTCCTAGACCACGATGAGCTAGTAGAATCTGGCCAGGAAGGCCTTGGCTGCTATTGCTGGGTTGCTGGTGTGGTGGTCGTATATCCCATCGTGGATGTCCTTGAGGATGAGCCTCCCTTCCTTGGGGTGTCACGCATTGCTGGAGCACACCCGAGATACTCCTTTTGTAGAGTTCTCCCTTTATTACCAGGAATGCCCTGGACTGGCGGGTGATGTGCCGTGCTTCGACTGTATCTTCCCGGAGTTCTCCATTTATCATGTACGCTAGGTACGTCTGCATCCACGTGGTTTCTATCATCATGATGTCTTCGGGTTCTTCCTTGTCTTCTGGAGCAAGTGTATCGGGTATGGGTGATGGTGCAGCCCCAAGTCAATCTGTAGTTTTGCCCCCTTGCATGCCTTTCGTTATGTGGATCCGGTAGCTTTCTTGAACTTGATGGAACGCTCAGATTTCCTCCTAGAAAACCCCGGGTGGGATGAGTAGGCAGAGGGACCCGATGTTGGCAATATTGTCGGCTTTCTCTGCTGATATGGGAGACCTCACACCCATCAAAGTAACCCTCCATGATGTTGTACATGTCATGGTATGAGATCATGTTGTCGCTGATGGCATCACACTTGTTCATTACTTGTTGTGCGAGGAGGTTTGAATCTCCAAAGATTTTGAGGCAAGTTGCACTACGAGCTTTTGTAATACGCATACCGTGCAATATGGCCTCATATTCAGCTTCCTTGTTTGAAGCATTCAGAAAGCTCATCCAAAGTATGTAGTGCATTTTGTCTCCTTGGGGTGATATTAGTATGACACCAGCACCCGCTCCTTCGGTTCTTTTGGATCCTTCAAAGTACATGGTCCACGCACTCGACAAATCTGGGGGACCCATGCTTTGGAGTTCCATCCACTATGTGATGAAGTTAGGGAGAACCTGAGACTTTATTGTTTTCTATTCTCATACATGATGTCTCGGGGAAAATAGAGAGAGACATGCCCCGTAGCTTCGGGGTTGTTAAGGATGTTGTAGAGAGGAGCCTCGTTGACCACCACTATCAGATGCTCAGAAAAGTAGTGGGATAATTTTCATGCTGTCATGAAGACACCATATGCAAGCTTTTGATAATGTGGGTACCTTTGTTTGTACGGAGATAGTACTTCACTGAGGTAGTAAACCGGTGGTTGGATAACGTGGGTTTTCCCTTCTTCGTGTCATTCGACGACCAGTACTATGCTGACTACCTGATCCTTGGGTGACACCAGGACAAGCGATGTCGAGAGTGTTTTCTTGAGGTTCTCAAAGGCTCATTGGGCTTCATTAGTCCACTAGAAGGTGTCTGATTCCTTTAGCAGTGCGTAGAATGGCATTGCTTTTCCTCCCAACCGAGCGATGAATCGGCTTAGTTTCGCAACGCGCCTAGCTAGCTGTTAGACACCTCATAGATTCGTTGGTTTCTGCATCATTAGGATCACCTGTATTTTCTTGGGGTTTGCTTCGATTCCCCTGGCCAATATGAGGCACCTGAGGAGTTGCCCATCAGGGACTCCAAAGGAGCACTTTGTCGGGTTGACCTTGATGCAGTACTTGTCAAGATTATCGAATGTCTCGTGAAGATCATCGATAAAGGTCAATTCTTGCTTTGTTGTGATTACGATGTTGTCGGTGTAGACTCGGACCTTTCTGCCTATTTGGTTTCGAGGCAATTTTGCATCATCCGCTGGTACGTGGCACCCGCGTTATTTACTCCGAAGGGCAATGTGGTGTAGCAGAATACACCGTAAGGTGTGATAAATGATTTTTTGTCTTAGTCCTTGACTTTCATATGGAATTGGTGGTATCCGAAATACGCATCCATAAGGAAGGACGCTCGCACCCTGCGGTTGCATCAATGATTTGATCGGTTTGCGGGAGCATGAAGTGATCCATTGGGCAGTGCTTGTTCAGTGCGGTGAAGTCGATGCACATGCTGAGTTCAGTTGTAATTTTCTTCGGGACACACACTGGGTTAGTGACCCATGTTTCCTTTTTGATCTCTTTGATGAATTTGGCATCGAGTAGGCAATGGAGCTCCTCTCCAATGGCCTTGCGTATTGGCTCCACGAAGTAGTGGAGAGATTGCTTGAATGGTCTTGCGCCAAGATATACATTGAGTGCATGCTCGACGAGTTCCCTGGGGATTCCTGGCATGTCCGCTGGGACCCATGCAAAAATTTCCCAGTGTTCACAAAGGAACTTTACGAGCATGCTTTCCTATGTGGGATTGAGGTTGGCGACCACATAGGACGTTTTCTTCGGGTCCGTAGGATGAACCTAGACCTCCTTTGTGTCCTTTGTTGAGTCAAAGGATTGGTCAGGTATGGACGTTGTTGCTTCCGGCAGAGCATCGTCGTTAGCCGAGACCTTGAGCTAGGGGAACTCCGTTTCTATTCCGAAGGATTCAGAGATATTGTTGAACTCGCGGTCACAGTTATTTGAGAGAGCAAAACTTCCCCTCATAGCTATGATTTCGTTGGGTGCTAGGATCTTAATCATGAGGTACGCGTAGTGTGGTACTGCCATGAACCATGCAAATGCTGGTCATCCCAGGATTGTGTGGTACTATAGTGGCCAGTCTATAACCTCGATCTCGATTTATTCCAACCTGAAGTTTTCTCGGGTACCAAGAAAACATCAAGGTAGATCTTGCCTAAAGGGACTTCGGTTTTTCCTGGGACAATGCTATGGAAGGAGGTCTCCGTTTGAGCTAGATTGGTCAGAGAGAAGTTTATTGCACGCAACGTCTTGGCATCGATGAGGTTGATGTTTCTTCCTACGTCCATGAAGACTTTGCTCATGTCAAACCCACGAATTTGGGACTCAATTATTAGTGCTGAATGACCTGGTTGTGGGACCCGAAGGGGGTGACAGCTCTGCTGAAGGTAATCGCCTACTCAGACTAGTGGAGGTACTCGGGTGTTGGTGGTGGCATCCTTACTGCCATGTTGACTTGTTGGGTGATCAACTTTTGTGTTCTATTGGACGGGCACCCCTTCTAGATCATGTGCATTGCTCCCGTGCATCTTGGGTACTCATCGTTCTGGTCCTTGTTTGTCTCGGGTTGCTGCTGAATTATCGTGGCTACCGGGGTGCCCCTGGTGGCGGTGGTGTATCCTTGGTTTGTTTCTTCGGCCACCTTGCTGCTATAGGCCCGTTGTATCCCCCAAAAGGTGTGATAGTCCTTCATGCGGTGGTCTGATCATCTCCTTCCTTATGAGTTGACATAATAATGCATGTGGCATGGTCCACATTTGTACAGCTGACATCGAGGCGTCTCTAGGTGGTCTCGGCCGGTACTGTTGAGTTGTCCCACTTGGTCCAACTTCATCTCGGTTTCTTTGATAGCCTCCACTATGATTATCGTTCCTGCGGTTGTCCTCATTAACTTAACCAGCTGCAGTATGGCTTGGCCTTCCATAACCATCGTAGTTACACTACCTCCTTTTGTCGATGTTACGTCTATCGCGGTCCTCTTCGGGTGAGTGCCCCCATTTATTGTTTACTGCATCCTCGTCGTCGGCCCACCAATTCGCCTTGTCCATCAACTGGGAGATTATCCTCGATTTCACTCGACCCAGATCTTCTATGAATTCTTTTTGGTGCATGCCATTATTGAAGGCGTCAATTACCCTCTCATCAGAGATACTCTTGGATGAGTTCTTGATGATGTTCCACCGCTGTATGAATGCGTGTATTGGTTCTCCTGATATTTGCTTGCACGCCCGCAACTCCTCGATAGATGTGGATCGCCTGAATGTGGACTTGAAGTTTCAGATGAATTTTTTCTTCGGGTCATCCAAACTGCTGATGGATATTTCGGGTAGCTGTCGGAGCCAAGAACGTGCATCACCGCTTAAGTGCAACTAGAGGCTTTGCATGGCGGTGGCTTTCGATCCACCCAGAAGTTTCATAGTTTGCAAATAATCGTCTAGCCATGCTTCTGGCTCTTGGAGGCCATCATACTTTTGGCGATCGTGGGGGAGCTTGAAATCCTTGGGTACGGGCATTTTGCGAACCCGAAGGGTAAAGCAACTTGTGACACACGGTTCCCAATCTTCATCGCTTTCATCATCTGAGTATCTTCTAGTGCTGCGCCCCTCCCGAGACTTGTTGATTTTGTGTTGCATGATGTCGTTCCTGGTGTCGTGACTATGTGAGGAGTGCTTGAATTGTACGTGGTGGGGCGAATTGGACCTTCGGGTCTCTGCCACCTACCGATGGCTGCTGTGATGGCATGGTGATCTGTTGGTTTGCAGGACAATCTCCTTGTCCCCTTGTGCGAGTGTTGCTCCGACCATGCCGATGAAGGATTTATGCCCTAGAGGCAAATAATAAAGTGTATTATTTGAAATATCTCCTATATGTTCATAATATGTTTAATAATGTGCTATAACTGTGTTAATACGAAACGTTAATACACGTGTGGTATGTAACAAATCGTGTCTCTACTTACCTCTAGCGAACTAATTCATTGGTCATGAGGATGATCTGGGTTTCAAGATCATGGGCATTTATGCCAATTGACAATGAGGTCATGTCATTAGTTGAATGACATGATAGACATACATCCGACCGTTATATCTTAATGAGATCTAGTTAGAAAGTTCACCATTAATGATAAAACATAGAGAACCTCGCAACCTGATCCTTTGACTGTGAGGTAATGCAAATCACCATTCTAGAGGAAGCTTAGATGGTTATCAAGTATCATCTCGTAACAGGGTGATCAAAAAGGTGCCACTCAGGTTTTCCAAAGGGATACGTAGAGGAGTACATATCAAGACCAGGATTTGTCTAATCCATGTAACGGATAGATACATGTGGCCATCTCCGTGGTGTTGCATTAATTAAGCTTGCAAGCATGTGACTTGGCCACAGAATGCAACGACATGAGAATGAGTAAACAAGTTCATTGGTAATGAGACCTAACTAAGGTATGGGGATACCGAAGATCAAGTCTCGAATGAATTAGGTATCATATGACAAAAGGAACGGGAAATGACTATCTCACGGTTCGAGCGTTTATACTCATGAAACGCACGGGGGTCACATGGCCATCCAGGTCCCTCTGTTGATCATTGATGTGAGAGTAGTCTCGATCATGTCCAGAGTGTTTCCGAACCGAAGGATGTCACGCTTAAGGGTAGGGACGCTTAGGGTAGATGAGTATCGTAGGAGAAATAGAGAAAGAGAAACCAGAATAGTTCCGGGTAATATCCGATGGAGATCGGAAGGGGTCCAGAAGGTGTTCCGGAGTGAAGGAATAATATAATATGTATATTTGAATTTTAATTGGAGAATTAAAATATTAGATATATATTTTATTTTATTGTTAAAGGCAGCCTAATGCTAATGGGCCTCACCCGAAGGGGAGGCCCAAGAGGCAAGGCACCTAGGGAGAGGAGGCCAGTGGGGCCCACCTAGGGCCGGCGGCTTCCCCTAGGTGGCCGGTGGGTGAGGGGATTAGTCCTACCCCGCCTGGCCTCTAGGTGGTGCGCCCCCCTTCCACTATATATAGGGGTCCCCCTCCCCCTTTGGAATCATCCCATTCCCTCTCATTCTCTCTCTCTCTCATCCATTGAGGACTTACCCGGAATATTGGGGAGGACTTCGTGGGTGAGTTATCCACCTTCACATCACCGTCGTGTGATCAACAATCCGACATCTAGTTCTTCCGCTGCTCGGCTGGATCGAAGTCTGGTTGACATCTCCTACACCGAACGTGTGACGAACTTCGGAGGCACCAAACTTGAGGTGCTTATTGTCTTCATCAATATACGCCTTCCTGCGTAAGGCGTGCCTCGGTCTTCAAAGGTATGAATACCGTCTTTCTCTTCTGTTACTTATGTCTACATAGTATAGATCCTGGTATTAGTGTTCGAGTAGATAGAAATTTTTTGTTTTCTACTACGGAACCCCTTCAGCCGAGGCCCATGAGGGCGGAGAGATGGATGGTTGCATGTGGATTGTCGGCTACCAGTTTAGTTGTGAGCAGATAGGTCTAAGCCGCGACAAGGGCGTCTTGCGCTGTTTTAGCCTTGATATGGCCTTCTGAATCTACGGACATGAATGACAGGACCAAGTCTCGGGTGAGCTCGTGTCTTTCTCCTTTGGGTATGTTATGCAATCGAGAGCCTCACCTTCTAGGTTGTGATCCTCCTGCAATGCTCCTAGAGTTGCGGGTGGAGCTGAGGTGCACCCATCATATGCTTCTTTCGTTGCTTGATTCGTCGACTCTTCTTTTTCGCTCCTCTAGGTCCCTCTTCAGCTTGATTAACTCTCTCTTCTGCTTGTGGGGGAGGTATTGGTAGGTCATCAGATCCTAGCATGAAGCATCCACAATCATAGGTACTACAGCGAGACAACACTTCTTTCTTTCTCCCAAGAAGCTGGGCACAACCAAAGATTTATATGTTCACTATCGCGTGCTTCGCCTCTCCTTGGACAACAAGGTTTTCCACGGGTGTTTCCGATCTGTTCCTGCGACCACTTGTATCATTTTATGAAACAATATCATTGGTTTCGATGATAGGGTTACCGTGGGAGCCGCATTGTGTTGATGTTCCTTCATCCGTTCCTATGGCACTTATAATCACGCACACCTGGTGGCGCTCCATGTATGAGTTGTCACTGCACTCACCGGAATCATAGGAGACACTATCTTGGAGACGAGTGAAATCCCACGGGTCCTGTTGTGGGTACGAGTAGGCCTTTTTGATCCTGGAGTCAATGCTTTTTTCAGATTCACCGCTTATCGAATCCATGTTGTGAGGTGATGGTGGCTTAGAGTCAGATCCGAAGGAGAGACCATCATAGAGATCGGCCAGATCCCCCAGACCTGCGGCGTAGCCGCAACTGTTTTTGACAATTGTCGGGTGGGGAGGTGGCCCTTATAGTGGAGCCAGTAGAAGATGTTGGTGTTGCCGTGGGTGCTGTGATTGCGTCTGACAGATCCAAGTCGATCGAAATTGAGAGGCAGAGGTTCACAGCCGCCCTGATGCGAAAGTGGAAGCACCCGATCATTAGATATGTCTCTAGGTCGAAGTTGTTAGAGGACAAAAGAGGGGTGGGCGGGCGTGGATCAAGATCGATGGGATCGTAGTGGACCTCACTGACCTCAATCGTCGGGTTGCTTCTTGGTGAAGATGGGGCCGCCAAATTCATGACTCCAACACTCAGAGTTCCCACAGATAGCGCCAATTGTCGAGGGGTAACCTCGATAATGCCCATGGTTATGGACTTAGGTATTCGTGAAAAGAGAGCACTGGTGATTTCGTCGGCCTATCAGACAAACAAGGGGGTCGAATTCCTGCTTGATTACTGAACAAGATGATTATAGAGTCACTGATTCGCTAGATGCAATCTAACACACGGCGGGTTGTGTTTCGCTTAAAGCTAGGGTGTCCTCTCCGTTGGCTCCTCCCAGCCTTTATATGCGAGGCTAGGTCTCAGAGTCTAGGACGGATCGGTTACAAGTTAGAAGTACAATTCTATTACTATGTCGGTTTGGACTTTCGCCTTGATCAACACGTCTGGTTCCTGGGATTTGGATGTTTCCAAGACTCTCGGATTCTTGTGGGACATATGGTCCATGGTTCGGATACGTACCAGGTATACAAATTATGGGAACCTAGTAAATCATACCCATGTGATAGGTCGTGCAAGATCATGCGCGGCTAGGGACCTCTAGATCGTGTCCTGCTAGGGCCTAAAAGAACACAGATGCCGCCTAGAGGGGGGTCAATAGGCGGTTTAAAACTTTTATGAGATGGGCTTAACAAAGGCGGAATAAAACTAGCGTTTACTTTGTTAAGCACATAACCTATATAATCTACAGTTCACCTATGTGCACCAACAACTTATGCTAAGCAATACAATAAACTATGTGATAGCTAGATATAATACATCAAGAATGAAGGTTATCACAAAGTAAAGTGCATAAGTAAATAGCTCAGGTATAGAGATAACCGAGGCACGCGGAGAGATGATTTATTACCGAATTTCTCCCATAAAGGGAGTACGTCTCGTTGGAGGGGTGGGTGGTACTAAGACCACCACGCCACAAAAGGCCTCATCCTATTCTCCTGTGAACCTCGCCACAAGAGTCCTGGTTCACTTCTTCACTATCGGTGCACTTGTCGGTAGCAATCCGTAACCTCTCACAAAGATTGGGGCACTTCTCCACAACTCAATTGGAGGCACCCAACAAAAAAGCTCAGGGAAAGCTCCACAACTTAATTGGAGGCCCCAAGTAATCCATAACCTGCAAAACAACTAAATCGTCTACAGTTCCAAGAACCCAAGAGTAAAAAGCTTCTCACCTTTCACCCAATCAAATCCTCACCAAGAACTCAAATTGATGCACCAAAGCAATGGTAAGAACATAAGAAGTGCTCAAGTCCTTCTCTCCCAAACTCCACCAAAGCTACAAAAGCTATTGGGGGAATAAGAGAGAAAGAACACAAGAGGAAATCCACAAAAGAAACCCCAAGATCAAGATCCCAAGATGTTCCCCTCACATAGAGAAGAGATAGATTGATGGAGTTGTAGATCTAGATCGCCCCTTTCAAATTCCCCAAAAAGATTCAAGAAATATGGGAGGGATTGAGAGAATTTTCAAGCTCTTGAAGCTTAAAACAACGGAGGAGTGATAGAATGGAACCAACCAGCCTAAGGAGGAAGAATGGGTCTATTTATACCCCTCCCCCCAATGAAATATGACCGTTTGGGACCTCCATGCCGGATAATCCGCCCCTCACCCAGTTATTCCGGGTTCCCCAGGCCAAAATATGGATAAGGACTTCGCAGCGCGTCCCTTTGTATAGGGGGTAGATATTTGGGCTGGATAATCCGCCCCTCTGAAAACTGGTAGAAACAGTAAAACTAAAACCATCATAACTTTTACATCTGGACTCTGATTTTGATGGTCTTGGGCTCGTTTCAAAGATAATAACGAGCTCTACATGATCATGCAGGGAACCATCATAGTCCATAAAGGAAGGATAGAACCAAATTATGAAAGTTTTAACCTATCTATAAAATACAAACCGGTAAAACCTCCAATACCGAAAACACAATAGAGAATGCATATGAAATCTGTTTTCAATGAACTTGAGCTTGTCATGGAGATTTACACAAGATCTAAATCCTCTCATGTATAAGAACCAAATAAGAACAAAGAAATATGATGCCAAGAATGCAAAGGTTTGAGCTCTCTCTGAAGGATATGATCAAGTTACTCACTCGAGAGCCCCTCTTGATAGTACGGTTACCTATCCTATAAACCAGTCTCCTAAACTAACACCATGTGACCGGTAAGAAAGAAACCCTATCAAGAGCAAACCTTTGAATTACACATATTCCACTTGAACTTGATGATACGATCTTGTACACCTCAATATGGAACACCTTTCTTGATTGCTCTACCTTGGTGAAGACTTGGAATTTGCTCCCCCATACTTCACTATGGGAGAGCCTCTCTTTTAGGTATATTTTCACAAAACCATGATCACCATAAGGATGGCAAGCTTTAAGCATATGATCTCTTCGAGATGGATCATCTTGAACTTGTGCTTCATTTCTTCTTTCTTTATTATGTTGGTGTCTTGAAGGTACACATGAGATCAATCCATGTTGGTCTTCAAGACACACTTGCCATAGGGTCAACTCTCTCATGACAAATCTTTGGATCACTCCTTCAACATCTTGGTAATCACTTGATATTCTTCATTTTCTTCTTCTTTCAACCTTGAGACCACCATATGGCTGAAGCATTGCCTATGGACATATCCTTAAGTATAACTCAATGCAAACATTACTCCATAATGATTTTCATTAATTACCAAAACCACACATGGGGCACACATGGTTTTTCAATCTCCACCATTTTGGTAATTGATGAGAATCACTTTGAGAGGGTTTATATAAGGAATTTAATGAAAAAACATGGTTGCCCCAACATCAAATACTAAACAAGTATGGGATTTTGGTACATCCAAAATATATAAAGGAAGCTCCCCCACAATATATGCACGTGTGATGAACTTGAATTTCATTGAATATATTGCCAACCATTACCGTTGGAGGAGTTTCCTCTATATATTCAACATGCAAAGGAAAAACAAAGATGCAAGAGCATGAAAAGGAAATGCTTAAGAACGAACTCAAAGCATAAAACCAACTTACCTTAAAGCAAATGCTTAAGAACAAACTCAAAGCATAAAACCAACTTCCCTTAAACCCTCCAAAGCTTCTCCCCCATTGGCATCGATTTCCAAAATGGTTAAATAGTTCTACATGACCAATATAGTGAGAATTCCTCCAAAGGTGTGCATTTGAAACAAATTTCTTATGATTGGGAACATTTGCACATATCCAATGACGAATACTTGGGAGGATGTCAAACTATATTGAGGATCAAAATATTGCAAAAAAATAACAAGGTGAAGAAGCATCAACAAACGACGCAAGCAATTAAAAGATCCAAAGAACCACTTGATAAAAGGAACATACCAAATGAAATATATATATTATGATAAGATCAAAAAGAGAGTGCTCTAAATAATACGAGGAGGCTCCCCAAGGTTTGTGAAAAAATATAATTTGCATTTGAATACAATATGGACAAATATGGCATCCTCACTCCCTCGATATTAATTAAAACACAATTATGTACAAAAGAGCATATACCAAGGCATAAAACTTGCAATAAACAAATGGTTGAGCAACAAGTAAGAGACAGCATACTACCAAGCTCAACCACAAGGATGTGTGAGAGGCATGACAAAGCATATTATAAGACTAATTCAAGGATGAGCATTGAGCATCAACATAGTCTTCAATGAATTATATTGCTTAGTATGACCATACAACACACATGAATCAAAGAAGATATCAAAAAATGTAATGTCTCTCATGTGTATAAGTACGTAGACAATCCCACAAATATATTGATCCATAGAGAAACATGTACACACAAAATAGGTACTAAGATAGATAGAGCATGATATCCAAAACAAAGTCATATAATACACCAATAAGATCTTTGCTTGATAGCATGGCCAAAAGGCCGAATTTTCTCTTATTGTATATTGATGAACTTCAACCACAAACAATTGCAAATATGAAAATTCATGCCTAGACACAACCTAAAAGAGGTTGGAAGCAAGATATGTATGCATGAGTAAGAGATACTTGTTACCGAGATATCATTGGTGTGATGAAGTAGATCGAAATTTATTGACCATCCTAGATTGTCTCTAATTATCATTGAGTCATCACTTCTTCCTTATGAAAGAGACAAGCATCCAATGCATCTCCAATGTACTAAAACAAAATTCAAGTACAATATGGTTCCCAAACTTATTGGGTCCAAAGTAGTTAGAGAAACTACAATACATAGGAGAGACTCCACATAAATATGTGCATATTGGTATGAAATGGAATTTCATGCACATCTTAGCCTATTAGGATTTGGTGGAGTTTCCCCTATATATTGGATCAAGGAAAACAACCACACCATAATATATACATTTAGAAAATATGCATGCACGTGACTTTCAAGAACCAAAGGTGATACAATTTGAATAACATACCAAGTAAACCAAGAAGGCACACCAAAGTGTGACATGACAAAAAGTTGTTCAAACTATATAAAAAACCAGATCAACACATGGTAGACCACAAGTCCAACAAATGAAATAGACAAAAACCAAAGAGAGAGATGGACAAAAACACAAATGCTCAAGGGTTTATCTCATTCTAAAAGGTTAAAATTACAAGGAATGAGAAAAATCCAACTTCTCAAAAGAGAAAGGTTTAAACAACCACACCAAAATCTCAACACTTTTCATGATGGCACAAAGGACCCAAAAAAAATCTTCCAAAGACATAAAACATGAAATGGATCAAAACATGTGAAGAGGCATAAAAGGAGTGTTATAAATAATATAGGAGAACTCCCCCATGATTAGTGCATTATTTAAGATTTTGCATTTGAATTCAAAATGCACACAAACGAGATCATCATCTCTACCTATATCAAATAGAGCACTAAACGATTTAAATTCAAATAAATATCCATAGGAGGCAAGGAAAATGTGGGAGTCAACACCAAACATTTTCTTTGCAAAATATAAGGAAAAATAGACAAAATACATAGTAAATATGATCAAAAAAGTCTACCATATATAGAATACCAATTGTCCAAAGACAAGAAGTAAAGGATTAAATTTCCCGAGGTAGTTTATAGAGATATCCAAGATCATATTCTCAACAAGAAGCATATGTAAAAATATAAGAGTTAATCACCATGCTTCAATGGAGATTCTTGAGGGTTTCAAATAGTTAGACAATCATGCAAAGCAATGATTAGAATAACTTGAGGTAAAAGGTCCATCAATTTAGATATAATTTACCACTTATAATGAAACCCTTTCCAAGAAAAGTTCTCACAAACAAGATCCAAAAGATGAGAAATAACATCATTAAACACAAATAGGACTTGTTTAAGCTCACATGCCACATAGGAACTAGATAATTTTCAGTGTTAGTTATATGTGGCGTTACCTCAAATGTTCACATTTTCTAGGTTTGTAATATGCACAAAGCATATGACTCTCCCATAATGTGATAAACCATTATTTTTTAACAAGAGGCAAAAAGATCCAACACGAGACAACTAATGGACATTATGGAATTTTAATTTCTCATGAGTATGTCATACCACATAGAGACTAGATAAACATGCAATATCAATACTAAGTGGTATTGCTCATGTACACACATTTTTCGGATTATGAGGTGCCCTAAGGACATCACACTCCCCCAAAATGGAATAGTCCATTAACTTCTCAGAATATCCAACTAAGATGTAAACAAGATGCAATAGGATCAAACACGAAACACACATACATGGTGTGAAAGCCCACATACACAAACCTGATTTCTCAAGTTAAGCAAGTAGGAAGCACACAATATACAAACACATGCAAGGTACAAAACCAACACATGCACAAAGGGTGAGTAACTTTCAATGAGTTGAGAACATGTTACCGCAAAGAGGAACAATGGATATATGATAGAGATATGATAATATAAATGGCTTGGCTTGAGAGAATATAATTGATAAAGTTCCCTTAATTCTTCATGATGTAGCCAAGTCTCCAATGCCCTCCACCAACACCTATTGATCAAGTTTTAGATTTTTGGTCCCCAACCAAGTTGTGTCCTAAGAAGTTAGTCACAATAGGCTTGGTAACCCAAATGGTTCTTTTCTTGACAACACATTGGGAACCAACATATTTGGCAAACACATTGCCAACCTCATCCTTACGAAGAGATTAAACATTATCAATCATGATAGGGTTGGATGAGGAGTTACCTATAGTGCATGAAGAAGAGAGGTGACCTTTCTCACGACATATGTAGCAAGTTCTTTTCTTCCATTTCTTCACACTTGATTTCTCCACCATGGGAGTATTATCTTGATTCTTTTTGCGAAGTGGCCTTTCTTCAACTTGTGGTACACCATGACCTTGAATTTGAGGCCTATTCCCTTTTTTCTTCTCACTAAGAGTCTTATTCTTCAATGGGCAAGATCTAACATGGTGCCCTTCAATTTTGCACTTGAAGCAAACAATCTTGGCCCAATTCTTGACTTGTTCTTGGCCCTTCTTCTTGTTTCTCTTGAACTTATTATTGTTAGTGGACTTGTTCTTGGCATTGGATTTGAATCCAAGCCCATTCTTGTCACTGGAGAATTTTTGCACACCAAGATCTTGTTGAGTGTGTCCCTCCCTCCATGACCCTTTTTCAAGTCCCTCTTCAAAGATGAGTCTTGGGCCTTGAGGTCTTTGATTTCCTCTACATGGTTAGTATCAGCACAAATACTAGAGGAAGTAGAAGATTCATTGTTAGAGAAACAAGGCAAGTAATGTAATTCATTACAATATGTAGCAATAATATGAGATGATGAATTATTAGGACTAGCACATGGCAGTATGAAATTTGTAGTGGATATAGTGCTAATGTCCACATGAGGCTCATTAGATGTTACCTTTGACACAATAACCTCATGATCTAACTTTATCCTATCATGGGAGGCTAGAAGATCCTCATGAGAGCTTGATAGCATAACACGACTTTCTTTCAATTTCCCATAATTGCTAGTTAGAAAATCAAGTTGAGCCTTTAGCTCAACATTCTCCTTCAAAATATATGCTTCACAAGAAATAGAGTTAGTAGCACAAGCATCATTATAATTAAAAATAGAAGAAGACAACTTGGCAAGCTCATTATATTTTCTTTTGAGATCAATTGCCACCTCAAGAGCTTTATCACAGGTTTCCTTTACTTTAGAAACTTCTAGAGTAAATGTCTCCTCAAGAGATTCTTTGGTTGCTTGTGCTTATTCAATAGCTTCATTTAGATTTGCAATATCATTAGCCTACTCATGCTCAAGGCTACTCATTTTGTCAATTGTGTTCTCATGCTTCTCAACTTGAGCTTCTAACTTATCAATACGTTCTTTGCTCTCAATAGCAAAACCCAAGATTTCAACGAAGTTAGAGCAAGAAATATTATTCTTAACAAGAGCATGATAAACAATCTCACCTTTTTCATGTAATAAATCAACATCAATATCTCCTTCCTCATCCTCATCATCAAAAGAGGTATTGGATTCCAAAGTAGGAGATACCTTTGAATCCCTAGCCATAAGGCATAGATGGGAACCGTGAGATGATGATAATGAAGAATTACTTGAGGCTTCATTCAAGATGTTGTCTTGACCCGTAGAATCTTTAGTTTCCTCTACATTGTTAGAAACACAACAACTAGAGCAAATTGAAGCATTTATGTAATGGAACAAGGAATATCAAGCATATCATCATGAGATTTATTCAAACAACTTACACATGATATGCAAGGACTATCAACACGAGCATATAAATCATATATAGTGCTAGAAGTGTTTAAGTCTAGAGGTGAAGCATTGTAATGAGATAGAGATGAAGAAGCATCAATAGTAAGCTTAATATCAACATTGCAATTTTCACCACCACTCACCATATCATTACCTTGTGTCATGCCACACTTTGGTGAAGTGGAAGAAGATGAGAACTCATCATGGCTGGAAGTGGAAGAAATACCATCATCCTCAATAATATTGGACACATCATATTTATATTGAAATTTTGTTCATAACTCATGAGAGCTCCAAAAAGGTATGATTGAAGAAGTAACTACATGGCTCAACGCATTAACAAGAACATTAGAAGCTTGAGCATCGAGATATAAGTTTTTATCATCCTCACAAGATAGATTTAGGAAATCCATTCGAAAATAAAAACCTATATCTACAATTTGCTCCAAATTCAGGTCCATGGCTCGAAAATGATTAAGCATACGAATTTTCCAAATCTCATAATATGTGCCATCAAATATGAAAATGTCATTATGCACTAATGCCCTAGATGACATCTTTACTCTCAAGGCGGTGAAGCCTAAAATGAGATACCAGGCTCTGATACCAATTGAAAGAACACAGATGCCGCCTAGAGGGGGGTGAATAGGCGGTTTAAAACTTTTACCAGATGGGCTTAACAAAGGTGGAATAAAACTAGCGTTTACTTTGTCAAGCACAAACCTTATATAAACTGCAGTTCACCTATGTGCACCAACAACTTATGCTAAGAAATACAAGAAACTATGTGATATCTAGATATAAGACTTCAAGAACGAAGGCTATCACAAAGTAAAGTGCATAAGTAAATAGCTTGGGTATAGAGATAACCAAGGCATGCGGAGACTACGATTTATTACCGAGTTCCTCCCATACAGGGAGTACATATCGTTGGAGGGGTGGGCGGTACTAAGACCACCACGCCACAAAAGGCCTCACCCTATTCTCCTGTGAACCTCGCCACAAGAGGCCTGATTCACTTCTTCACTATCGGTGCACTTGTCGGTGGCAATCCGTAACCTCTCACAAAGATTGGGGCACTTCTCCACATCTCAATTGGAGGCTCCCAACAAACAAGCTCGGGGAAAACTCCACAATTAATTGGAGGCCCCAAGTAATCCACAAACCTGCAAAATAACTAAACCGTCTAGGGTTCCAAGAACCCAAGAGTAAAAAGCTTCTCACCTTTCACCCAATCGAATCCTTACCAAGAACTCAAACCGATGCACCAAATGAAATGGTAAGAACATAGGAAGTGCTCAAGTCCTTCTCTCCCAAACTCCACCAAAGCTAAAAAAGCAATTGGGAGAATAAGAGAGGAAGAACACAAGAGGAAATCCACAAAAGAAACCCCAAGATCTAGATTCCAAGATGTTCCCCTCACATAAAGAAGAGATGGATTGATGGAGTTGTAGATCTAGATCGCCCCTTTCAAATCCCCCAAAAAGATTCAAGAAATACGGGAGGGATTGAGAGTATTTGCAAGCTCTTGAAGGTTAAAACTATGGAGGAGTTAGAGAATGCAACCAACCAGCCTAAGGAGGAAGAAATGGGTCTATTTATACCTCTCCCCAATGAAATATGACCTGTTTGGGACCTCCAGGCCGGGTAATCTTCCCCTCCCCTAGATATTCCGGGTTCCCCGGGCCAAAATATGGCTAAGGACTTCGTAGCGCGTCCCTCTATATAGGGGGCAGATATTTGTGCCGGATAATCCACCCCTCCGAAAACTGGCGGAAACAGTAAAACTGGAACCATCATAACTTTTGCATCCGGACTCCGATTTTGATGATCTTGGGCTCGTTTCGAAGATAGTAACGATCTCTACAAGATCATGCAGGGCACCGTCATAGTACGTCAAGGGAGGATAGAACAAAATTATGAAAGGTTTAACCTATCTATAAAATAGAAACAGGTAAAACCTCCAATATCGAAAACACAATAAAGAATGCATATGAGATCCGTTTTCGATGAACTTGAGCTTGTCATAGAGATTGACACAAACTCTAAATCCTCTCATGTATAAGAACTAAATAAGAACCAAGAAATATGATGCCAAGAATGCAAAGGTTTGAGCTCTCTCCAAAGGATATGATCAAGTTACTCACTCGAGAGCCCCTCTTGATAGTACGGTTACCTATCCTATCTACCAGTCTCCCAAACTAACACCGCGATACCGGTAAGAAAGAAACCCTATAAAGAATAGACCTTTGCCTTAAAAATATTTCACTTGAGCTTGATGATACGATCTTGTAAACCTCAATATGGAACACCTTTCTTGATTTTTCTACCTTTGTGAAGACTTGGAATTTGCTCCCCCATACTTCACTATGGGAGAATCTCTCTTTTAGGCATATTTTCACATAACCATGATAACCATAAGGAGGGAAAGCTTCAAGCATATGGTCTCTTCGAGATGGCTCATCTTGAACTTGCACTTCATTTCTTCTTTATTTATTATGTTGTTATATTGAAGGTACACATGAGATAAATCCATCTTGGTCTTCAAGACACACTTTCCATAGGCTCAACTCTCGCATGAAAATGTTTGGAACACTCTTTCAACATCTTGGTAATCACTTGATATTCTTCATTTTCTTCTTCTTTCAACCTTGAGACCACCATATGGCTCAAGCATTGCCTATGGACATATCCTTAAGTATAACTCAATGAAAACTTTAGTCCATAGTGATTTTCATTGATTACCAAAACCACACATGGGGCACACATGCTCTTTTAGGGATGCCCAAGATGCTGCATGTGGAGATATAGGGTTTGTTCTATGTTGCTCTCCGTGGAGGCAGGGGGTAGGTGAATAGATAGTGGGGACTAAAAATTTGTGGGATTAGTGGCTAGGGTTCCTCTATTATATAGAGAGTGGGGAATGGAGATAGTGAGTTGTCTCAGTCATTTGGGCAAGTGCGGTCTAGACTTCTAGATTTTGGTCCACGTTTTCTCAAATGGATCATAAAGGAAATGTGTTCTATCCGATGCGTAGCATCCAAGTAGCCATACTTTTTGCTCCCTATTAGATGGCAAAGTCAGGATTTAATTGCAAGAGAGGAAAAACACCAGTGTCCGGTGGTTGCATGGATGGTGGGACACACATGTAAATGAGACATGCCTGGCCAGCCAGTGGAAGGTGTTTCACCAGTCGCCCAAAATTAACGGCGTGAGCATTGGATGGTGTAATGTCGAATGCCTGTGTTAGCAAGCGTGGCAATAAAATCGTCGCTCTTGTGCACCACCTACCACGACACAAATATTTGTCGGTATTGTGTGTATTAGTGTGTATATGGCCACCATGATCGAATGGCGTGCTGCGTTTATCCATCCACTGGCTAACCAACTTTTGTAGGCGTTTTTTTGCTTATGCGACCCCAAAAAAGTGCTACGCACGGGGGGTATTTTCCTAGTGTTGGTAAAGACATTTTTTTGTGATCTTGGACTTTCTCTAGAGTGAAAAATCAAGATCTTCGATGGGGCAATGATAATGCTTGTGCATTGTTTCCTTCTTGGTGGTGTTGCTTTTGGAGAATATTTTTTATAATTTGGATGTTGTCTTCGGTGGTGGTTAGAGTGCTGTTGTTGCAAGTGTTTCATCACTGCTATGGGTCTTTTTTTCCTTTTCTGTTTTTTGTTGGTTGTGTGCATTCTGGATGTCTATGGATATATTGCTGGTGTGGAGATTGTAAGTAATCGGTATCTTGCTATTTTAATATATTCTATGTATCGAAAATGAGAACGGTTAACTCTTATGTGATTTTGTGTGTGTGAGACAGAGAGACTCCTAATGTTAGCAGCCCTACCTTTATGGCCTCATTGCAGCCCTGTAACATTTCAAAAATATTAAATAAGTTTAGCAATTTCCAATTAACCTAAAATTAGGGTTAACAAAAGCTTTTTATTATTAAACACCATATGAATGCATGTGTGTTTATTAATGATGTATGAATGCATGTTATGCCATGTTTGATTGTTATATATGTTAAGGATTAGCTTAAGGATCAAAACAATATCATCTAGGTCGAATCCAAGCAAAATCAAATCAAAAGAAAATCAAATAAGAAGGTATATGATCTAATGGTCATTTTTGCGAAAGTTAAGCACTAGCCCACTTTGGGCATCTCTAGTAAATGATTTCTTACAGAAACAATTCTATTTCTTTTCCCCCATTGCTAGACCAAGTGAAAATGATCACAAGTGAACTTTACAAACTTACAGAAACAAATTCAAATCCATTTGAAGGACATTTCAAAATTGAATCTAGTGTAGGCATCAAGATGGATATTTTCCAAAAACCACTCAAACCTTCTCCACTTGACAAATCCTAGCAACCAGAGACCCTCAAGCATATGCCCAACATGCCCACCAAAAAGAATTTGAAAATTCAAATGTTTAGTTCATGCGGCCATTTAATCAAACACTTAGCAGACAGAGTAAGAGTCTACCAACTATCTACTATTTTGATCAATCTACTGCTCACCATTGTACTCGTTTCAGCCTCAATTACTCACCCACGGTCAACCCTAGTACCAGACCGTGCAACTAGCACCGCTCACTCGCTACAATGACCAGTGCCAGCCCGTACCCGAGCGTGTCATGCCGGTCGAGCATGTACATGACGCCACACGCCGCGCCGCCCTCTACCACGACCACGAGGAGATAGGCGTGACCTCACCGCACCCCCTAGCTAGTACACGCCTCGGCCAATGACAGACAGTGGAGACACCAGGATCACCGCGCCCATTTATCTCGCTGCCATGCCGAGTGCACGCTAGAGCGCCGAGCCGTCCCCGTGCAGCCACTCCGTGCCTTGCTCTCTCATTTCGTAAATGCCTTCACCGCATCACCAGCAACCTCCCAAACACGACCGTTCGATGCCGCGCGCCCCCTGACCACCATACACCATGACGAACACCTACGGTACACGCATAGAGCATGGACTCCCCCGACCGATGAAGACCGCGCCTCGCCGTGCCACTATGCGCATGATGATCGCCACAGAGCACCGCGTCGACCTATGCCTACAGCCATACTGATAGCGCCCTGCAGCAACGTCGCCGACGAGCCCGAGCCATGCCATAATGCTCCCTCGCCGGGGGTATAAATAGACCCCACCCCTGCCTCCAATTGCACACCATTCGACTCACCTCTCTCCTAGAACCCCCTCTAACCCTTCCCCGGAGCAAGGTGAGCACTCCATCGCCGGAATTTCACCAGAGCCTGCCACTGTTGTGGTGGAACGGAGCCGTTGATTGGAGCCGCCCTAGGAGCTGCCGTGACCACCATTCGACTTGCCGTCGTCTACTAGCTCGTTCGCCCACCTCGCCGGACCTAGCTGGAGCCCTGGTAAGCCCCCGACGACCCCCACCGTAGCGCTAGGGTTAGAATCTCGTGTGCTCGGTGCGACGAAGACGATGACGCTCAGCCGTTGATCGTGCTCTAATCGTGTGGCCCAGATTAGCTGATACTGTTTCGCTTAGACACAGCCGCTGATGCGTTGGACCAGCCTGAGTGCCACCCGCTGCGCGCGTCGTGTAGCTGGGGTGGCCCATGTTTGTTCCTGCGCATAGCCCATAGTTTCAAACTTAGATTTTACATTTAATTCAAAACCCTATTTTGTTAGTGATTTAAAAATTGAATTAAAAGATATTTACTTAACCAAATTGCAGGACTCCAATTTTGTTAGAAAGGTATTGAAAATCTCTACACACTCCCGTTGGATTCAAACCGTTTGAAATTATAGATCATCCATAGTAAAAATAACAAGACCGAGACTTTTCCAACTTCAAACATTTTTATAAAATCAACCATAAATGCTTTTGAGTTGATTCCAACTCTCAAAAGTCACATTTGCCATGCTCTAACTAAATATGTAAAAAGATTTAGTTTTACATGTACTAGTCATGTCCTAGAATTAAAAGAATGCTAGATAGGCATTTCTAGTCATATTAATTCTATTAAATAGTAATATTCAACTTTGTAATATATGCCAACCTCTTTAAATCACATTCCCAAGTATTAGAATATGTGCTGATGACATGTGTCAACATGATCGCATATTCTAATTGGAGAATATTAAATCTTAGGTATTTTTCAATGAGTAGAAATTGCATTTCCAAAATAAGATAAATAAGAATATGACAATATTTCATGTGATGATTGAGATGATGCTAGATCATCTAGCGTGAGCCCTTGTGTGCTAAATAGAAGTAGCTAAGTATTGTTTGATAATTGTGTACCTCGTATTTACTTATAGACGCTAGTAATGCCGCCACGGAAGGAGGAGGAGTACTCTGAAGAAGAAGAGAACTTCAACAACTGCACCAACCAAGGCAAGCTATCCATGCAAGCTAACTTATGCAAGATGCACTAGGCATGCTTGGTTATGCAATCTTGATTATACCAATCCCAAGTTTTACTTGCAAGCTTTATTCTTTTACCTTTACCAAAGTTTCTTATCTAGTTAATTAATTTTGATTAGTTGAAAATAGGATGGATACCATCAAGAGCATAGAACTAGACTTGGGTAGTTACACTTGATTAGAACCCCTCAATAGTGATACTCTCATTAAATAGTGGCTAGTGCTAAACTAAACTTGATCACTTTAGATGGGAACACTTGGAGAAAATTATTATGAAAACCTTGGATTGATGAGTCATTCTATTGAAATGTTTTGACATGTGTTATGAAACACAATGATTTGGAGATGATACTGAATGAGGCATGTGCCTTGACTTTGATAAAACTGATGGTTGGGTTCGGATGCGGTACCATTCCAATTTTACCGTACAACCACAATATCTGAGTTGGGTAGGGCTTAACTGGAAGTTTATATATCTTAGTATGGGTTCCCTCGTGGAAAGAGGTGAAGTTGAGGCTGCCTCGTGAATATGACTATCCACCTATGCAGTTCCAGGGATGGCAGTTGGCCATGGCTGGGAGGTCAAACTCATAGGGGAGGTGCCTATACTAGGGTGTGTAATTGAAAGGTTAGGATTGATTATCCGCATACCAAGTATGATGATTCAGGGTTATCCCTGATGGATGTATCGAATTTTGTGGTGAAAGTGTACCACCTCTGTAGAGTGTTAAACTATTCGAATAGCCACGTCCGCGGTTATGGACAGTTGGAGTGGCCATACTGTTTCGTTGTCAGATGTTTTCCAAATGACTTGTGACTTGAAATATGACTTTGATTTGAACACCATAGAGTTGTGGAAAAGAAAACTAGGTTCCCACTTGAGTAATCTAGAGAACTAAACTAGGCCCTTACTACTAAGTACTTCGGAAATAAAATTGGCGTGTTGCAAACAAGAGTAGAGCTCAGGATTCCTACTAGTATTACCTTACTTGTGTTAGTGATAGTTTGCGAGTACTTTAAGAGTACTCATGGCTTGGCTATTCCCATGGCCAGACTATGAAGAGGACTATCCAGAGGATGGACAGCAGGAGGTCTATGATAACTAGGATCATCTCCCATCGTCAGCATTGCCTGTGACAATGAAGATGGAGTCTACTACATTTATTTCCACTTCTTTGATGTGTATTGAGACTTGATCATGAGATCAACTATTTGTAAGACTATTATGGTTTGTAATGGATGATGTACTGTGCTACCAATTCTGTTATGTCTAGCAAAAATGGTAATCCTAAGATTGCGATGTATAGCATAACAGGCATCTGGACTTAAAAATCCGGGTGTTGACAAGTTGGTATCAGAGCCATCCTGACCATAGGAGACCCTAGTTAAAATGGACGTCTGAAAAACTTAGTTTCAAAACAAAGGAAGTGAGTATTTATGAAAACCTATTCTCACTCTTATCCTTGAGATTATTTCAAAAAGAGTTCACATGTTCCTCAAAATTCTTGCAATTCTACATAAAATTTGACACACTTGATCACCTCACTAACTTCCTCATTCTAATTGCTTATAGATGGAAGTGAAGTACATCAAGTTCTACCAGCTGGGCAACGGAGGAGAGCTCGTCTTCAAGAGGGACTTGAGCCAGCTAGCGGAGTTTCTTGAACGCCCGCACCCCAAGTTCTTCGGAGCACAACTCAATGATTAGCCAGGAGGAGAATTGCACTGGTTGATAGTTGCAGATCTGAGAGGCAAGATGGAGCCACCCACCTCAGAGAAGATACAGTTCACCTTGAGGGAGAACAACTAGCTGGATGGACTAGCTAGAGCAATACAGGAGGCACTTGCGCGTCTGTGTGCGCAGAACATCAACCAGATCAATGGCACCCGCTTCACCCACTACACAAGACGTGATTCTATGGGACAACCCTTGGCCATGCCAGGACATCCGGAGTTGAGGCATCATGTGGATCACCTTGACTTCATGTTGCATGAGACCCAGAAGGAGTTGGACAACGCCCATGCCTATGCCAACCAGAATCATACCGTCGCAGCTGAGAAGAACCAAACCCTCGCCATCCTAGCTAAGGAGCGCAAGACACTTCGTTGCTAGTGTGACAAGAAGGACCGCATCATCGCTCGCCTCCGTCAGAAGGTGGCAACCCTTGAAGAGACCATCCATGACCAGGAGATTCAGCTTGAGAAGAAGGAAGAAGAGGGTAAAGATATCCGTGGTGATATCACCTCTTACCTTAGTGATGATGATGACTATCTGGAGGACATCGCCACGGAGTTCCACACCGATGAGGAGGATGCCGACTTCCTGGATGATGAAGAACCCGCCAGTTCTGATGATGAGTAGTCACACTAAAGCACCTACGTAGGTGTGAGTTTGTATCCGGTCCCATTGTATCGTAGCATGACAGAATGGTTCTTAAAACCATCTGCTTAGTAGTAGTAGTGTGTTGCTTGTAATGTGTGCTTGGAATAAATGACAATGAGTTGTGGTTTTCAAACCTTAGCAATACTCAAGTTTAAACATTTTGAACCAAACCCCTAAGCCATAGAAATTTCCCCCTTGTGTTATGATCTATCTCAATCTTCAGATGACTCGCGGAAACCCCGGTGGTAGCAGCTCATCCCAGGATCCAATGCTTCAGATTCTGCAAATGCTAGTTTCAGATCGTGAAGCCGATAGAGCCAAGCGTCAAGCCAATCTAGCCACTCTTCAGCAGATCGCCCAGATGGCACACAACAACCAAGGCCATGGAAACCAGGATCACCATGGATCTAAACTCAAGAACTATCAAAACACCAATCCGCCGATGTTTAGCAAATCTAAAGATCGCTTAGATGCTGATGACTGGTTGCAAACAATGGAGAACAACCTAGAAGTCGCATGAGTAGATGCTACGGAGAAAGTACTGTTTGCCACCCACTATCTGGCAGCTTATGCAAGATCATGGTGGAATAGCACTCGTACAATGAACGGAGGACAGATGATGACTTGGGAGGAATTCAAGCTCAAGTTCAGCAGGACCCATGTGCCCCCAGGTTTGATCAAGCAGATGAGGGATGAATTCAGGGAGTTGAAGCAGGGAAGGATGACTGTGGTGGAATACCGTGACAAATTTCTGTCTCTAGCTAGGTATGCCCCTGATGAGATTGACACAAAAGCAAAGAAGAAGGAGAGATTCCTAAATTGCCTACATGATGAGATGCAGATAGTGTTAGTCTACATTCCCTTTGATGACCTAGAAGCTCTAGTCGATTCTGCTATCCAAATGGAAGGAAAGATCAACCAAGCCAGTGAGAACCGCAAGAGTCGTATGATGCACCAACCTCGACTCCATCATACCCTGAAGTACCACCCCAACCCGTCTGTAGGATTTGCACCAAGAAACAACAGGCCCCCAATGTCCCGTCCGAACTATCCCAATCGTGGCGGAGGAAACTCGAGGCCCGGAGGCCACAAAAACAACACCGACAACCCCTAGAACTTCAACCGTGCACCTCCAAGGTCCACCAACCACAACAACAACAACAACAATACTGCCCCAAGGACTGGCACCAATGTTGTGCCTCTCGCAGGGAAAGGCAAGTCAATGATAACCTGCTTTGAATGTGGAGTCACGGGTCACTACTCCAATGAGGGCCCCAAGAAGCTTGTTACTGTCGGGGTTCCGCGTATGAAAACAATAAATTTTACCCCTACGCCCCTGAACTCCTGAAGCTGCCAGGACCTATCTATTAGTAATACAGTAACAGGAGGGGCTTTTCGCGAACTTACCCTTGAAGACCGAAAAGCGTTGTCAACGCTCAGGAGAGCGTGGTTGATGTAGATGAGCCGAAGCCGACCTCAAGGTCGTGATGAAGTCCTCGCGCTCCTTTGGCTCCAACACCTTGAGTGCCTAAAGTGCGACACCTCGTCGGGAGTTACACACGTCTGGTGCCTGATGATGACTCCCGCTTTCCTGATCCAGCAGCAGTTGTGGAAGTAGAGCTCCCGGATCCGAATCCCGCAGCATGACAGCGCTCCGCGGTGAAGATGTCTCTCATTCGTGCAGTCCAGACTTGGGACCACGGTCACGAGAGAGAGAGAGAGAGGGGGAGGGAGAAAATATCAATTAGAGGTCCTCCCAAAAGTGAGAAGACCTTTATTGATTATTGGTGTATTTTATTTGGCCAAATACCCCCACTATATATACGGGAAGGAAGGGGTACACCCTCCCTCAAAGTCCCGGGGTGGGACTAAAGGAGAGGAGGGGGGAGGCCGCCGTCCACCTAGTGGGACCCACGCGGGGGGGCATAGGCCTAGCCGGCCACCCCCTTTCCCCTTCTCCCTCTGTCCTTTCCCTAATGGGCCCTCTCTCCTCTGGGAATTGGCCCATTAAGCCTTTGACCATTTAAATTGATTTTTCTCTTTATTAAATAATTATGAATAAATGATTAAATCAATATTTAACATTCATTCACATATTATTCAACCTCCATGGCTATGGAACACCTTCCACCTCCACTCCAGACATTCTCTGGACTTACCGAAACCCTTCCGGTTTTCTCTCTACTATTCTTCCGCGATTCCACCGATCCTATAAACACTCTCTAAGCATCATCGAGCCCTTAAGCGTGATACCCCACGGTTCAGGAACACTCCAGACATGGTCGGGACACTCCCGCACCAATGATCGACAGAGGGACCTGGATGGCCATGTGACCCCTATGCGTTCCACGAAGATCTTTCGTCGTTTGAACCGGGACAGTCGTGTCTTATTCCCTTTGTCTCTCGATACTTTCATTGCCCAAGATCTGATAAAACATCACCATGTCATGTTCAATCTCGTTACCGAACAATGCTACTTGACTCATTCCGACAAGTGATATCCCCGTGATCAAATCACACGTTGCGTAGCTATTGGATATAACCTCTTCGAGTGGTCCCTTCGAGTGTCTTCCCGTCACATGGACGGACAAATACCGCTCTTGACATATATTGCCTCAACGGTTTCCTCCGAGTACCTGAACACACCTTTATAACCACGGTATTACCAAGTGGCGCTTGATGCTATCAAAGCACTCTCAGGAGACAGTGATTGATATAGCCTCACGGTCTAAGGAATAGTCTACAAGGATCCATTTCTAATCATCGTAACTTGAACTTCGTGACATGATCGGGTCACGATGTTTAGGTTGGGTATTGGTTCATCATCTCATTCTCGGAATGAGATGACTTCATTTCCAACTGGCATAAATGCCACATGATCAGGAAACAAGATCATCTGTTGACCAATGAACCAGTGACTAGAGTTTCACTGGGAACCCCTGGTTGTTTGTATATCACACGTGTATTGATGTTTCCACTCAATACAGTTATAGCATGATATAAAACTTAATCATAAACTATATGAAATATGGTAATAGTCCTTACTACTATTTGTCTCTAGGGCATATTTCCAACAGTCTCCCACTTGCACTAGAGTACAAATACACTAGCTGCATTTTTCCTTAATCATTGGCACCATATCCGGTACCCTGAACATGCTTGCTTATGGAAGAGGTTGAGTCTTGGGTCTATACTTTACAGTTCAAAATCCTTTGCAACTTACTAATGTCACCTTGATTGACATTAATACTTTATCATCACATGATAACATCTGTGTGTATGCATCATCGCTATGGCAGCAGAACGAGGCCTGATTCCAGGAGCCTACAGTGATTTTAGATCAACCTCGAGGGCTTTCTCATGGGCACTGTGCCCTAGGACACATCATTCTATGTTAAAGGCGAACTAGCCCCGCCATAACATTATACAACACTTTACATGGTACCCTTATCTATTATTATAAATGTATTCATCGAAACACCAGTGCACTCTGTGCAACTTTCGATGTTTGGTTCACCTCGCTTCCTACTTGACTTTAATCGGTATCTACAAGAGTTTCCAACATATTCCCTTATAACATAACCCTTTGTGTTTTAAGATATGTCATCCTTTATGGATTTGAAAACATGTCTGTAGTTCTTTATTAGACACTGCGGACAAACTCAGCTCAACGTTCTGTGATTCGAACTTAATCACTTTTAAACGTTCCTTATTGGATCACATATTATGTTAAGTTATCATCATGGTTTACTAAGATAGAACCTATGTCTCAACATAGTGGACGATGATCATCCTTTTCTTTCTATCAACCATTGATGCAAAACTTAATAGTATTCCTAATTTGAGTTATTAAGGACCAGTTCCTTAATTGACTTCTATTCTGAAACCCCTTTTAGAATCTCTTAAGTAATACTACATAATGTCATAATACACCTATTATCAACTTCTACATCTTATAAATCATTATTTATAATTATTTGCGCTTTTATTCTTAACACACTTAAGAATTACTCCTATAAGCTCCCACTCAAAATATGTTCCTACATATTTGAATTTGAGACTTATATTGCTCCCACTCAAAAAATATGTCAATCACATATTGTTTCAGGAAGACTTTCATAGCTCCCACTCAATTTTATGCAAATTGCATATCCACTCACTATTTTGAATAACTTCAAAATCCTTTGATCAAATATCAAGCTTGGAGATTTACTTATGAGATACTAGTACTTTTACTAGTTTTAAATCCTTAGACATTCAACACACTTGAATCAAATTCATTTGAATTTGTTCAGTACTTGACAAATTGTGCTTTTGTCATTCACCCACTTTTCCACTATGGCTTTGCAGTCATTTGGGAAAATTCAAGCACCTTCTTTTACTTGTGAGATTCAGCAACGAATTGCTTTCTAATCTCAAGTGAATTTTGCTTTTAGGATTTCTCATAATTTTAGTTTACCATTATTTCCTTAGTAGTTCGTAGGTATGTCATATTCCAATAATCATGACAAATGATTCACAAATGTCTCCATACAAGATATGTATTACATTTTGAATCCTACTTTATGTAGTGAAAACACCAGTAGGGAAAACACAATGATCAATATCATTGATTCTTTCCTTCTGTGAAGAGAATCATTCAGGAACGTTGTCCGTTGCGTTTCTCAACACTCTGATGCAGGGTTTTGAATCCTCATCGTGTTTTACACTATTTTCCATTTGCTCCATAATTGAGAAACATCACTAGAAGTGAGCTTTCTCAAGAATGCAACAAAATCCAAGCAATACGAATTTTGCTTTTCTTTTGGTTTCAGCTATGGATTTCATATTCAAAGTTTCCAATGAATACTCTACAAGGACTTATTCGCTGTTGTTTTGGTTATATCGAATAACCCGAAAACTTTCACGAATTCAAATGGTTCACTACATTCTAATTGAGTGCTAACTATTTCTTAACTAATGGTCTCTACATCTATACTACAACGATTTGTTTGGTGCCTTCTATTCACCTACTTTGATATCTAATATCACATTGTGATGCTTTGCATTATGACATTTCAAAATGCTTTGCATTTCACAATTTCCTTTTATGCCATTCTTATAAAGTTGAATTTCATTACTATTGATCAAATCATAGTAATTAGATTCCCTTTTATATTTATACCCTTTGTTGATGAAACACTTTTATCAAATCAAATAGTTTTGTATTCATGTTTCCTTTGGTAAACTTCTTTACACATTTAAACAATCATATAATGATAATTACCATTTTCGTTAAAACACAATACATCGAATATGTATTTACTTTTAATATTTCCTTAAACACTTCGTATTCAAGTAATACATGGTGTTCAAGTTATTTTGCTGAACTTAGGGATGATTTATATGTGATAAGAAATCGAATGACTTTCACATATTATCAGCATAACTTTAAACAATGATTTTCATACCGTAATGAAATATCATTTAAGTTGGGTATTTTAAGGCATTTCAATATTTTACAAATGTTCATGCATTATCAATTAGTTTCAGAATAACAAGGATAATTCAAACATAGTCAAACAAGATATGAACACGAATAGAAATCATTCATAAAAGTAGAACAACTGTTTGTTACAAACTCATATGAATAACCGTCTCACAAAGTGTGAGACACACTAAAGAAGTTCACAATCTCTTGATTACAATAATAATCCTAAAACATAAACTAAGTGATAAATGTCGAGGGAGAGTGTCGTCGGCCATCATCATCATGCTCGCCATCAACACGCAACATCACCTCCTCTCTAGCAAGCACCTCTCATGCAGAAGGACATGTTTTCAGCAAAACAGAATAAGTATCATATATACTTAACACTGCAAATGTGTTTGCAAGATTATAACATTTATAAAACTGTATATCAAATATATACCTTTGTCATTGATGACCCTAGCGACATCGGGTTCAGCCAGCACACCTCTGAAATGTGATATGAACTCGTGGAAATCTAGTGTTTCCGTGTCGCCTCTCATAATGCAAATCCTGACTTGTGCTTGGAAGCTTGGTGGTAGTGACCGCATCACAACTCCCATTGCAAAAGAGCTTGCGAACCAGTTGTCCAGGTAGTATCCCAGACTCATGTAAGCATCATACATGCGCAATAAGTGCTCGTCCAGTGAGGAGCCCTCCTCCATGTTTATGGAGAGGAAGTCCCCCATCAGCTCATACTCCCACATGCGCACTTGTTCCACGAAATGCAATCTCAGATGTGCCATGACCATTTGGGGATTAAGACTTCCCACCATTGGCCACAGCCCATCCTCCATCCCGAGGCACATCGTCACTGATATGAATGTGGCCATCACACGATGACGGCTGCGGAGAACCCGTTGCCGCTGGGTCTCATGAGAATAGGGTGGCTCCAAGTACATCTCGTAGATCATGTAGTCAGCCACTTTGTTCTCACCAACGAGATCGAAAAGGCGCATGACCCATCCAGAGAAGTTGGATCCATGTAACTTGATCTTTTCTCCTTTTAACCAATCGTTAATAGGGAAGGTAATCTCGGGGAGAACCATTTTCTACATTTATAATTGCAAAAGGAATTTAGACTAAGTTTATAATTAAATGAGTTAATAATAACTCCACTTATAAACACCTATCCCCACAAGGGTTCCTAATGATAACACGACCCCTATCAGCCACATCTCCCCCGATTGACACGGTCATCGATGTGGGTTCAAAGGTGGACGCTAAACGTCGGTCACATCATTCATGCGACTCGTGCTCGATCTTTTGACCATCCATGTTCCGAGGCCACGCTTCTATGGTGTGCTAGGCTCGCCAACTCAACCTTAGTGTATTCGATGTGCGACATGGCTTACACCCACTGTATGCGAACGTAGATATGTCTGACACCCAGTCACCCTGGGTCGCCTCATACCGAAGAACTTTCTTGGTGGTGCACACTAAGGGGGAACACAATCGTTGGTAATTTTAACAGGGATCATCTTATTAGGCTACCGTCGAGTATCTAATACTAGCACACAATAAGATATACAAACAATAATATTGAATGTAAATGCGATGTGATATGGTCCTTCACGTTGTGATCTCCATCCATCGTCACCGGATTCCGGCGCCAGGGTTCCGGCGCTGTAGACACCAGGGTACCGGTGTCATTCCGGCGTGGTAGTCCGTCACCTCCGTGACTATCTACTACTATGTAACAAAAGGTAATCACTTTACCTTTGCCACTACCATATCACAAAGCAACGCCCCCCTGCAAAACAAAGTTAGATGCCTCTACTTTATCTTTGCATGTCTTACGTGGCTGAATGGGCTTTCGCACAAGAACCGTTCTTACCTACGAACTTTCAGCACAACGCTGATCAAGTAGTTGTCTCTACTACACCCCTTTCGGGGCCCTCTGTTGCAAATGGTATACCAACTAATGCGAGAGAGACATACACCCCCCTAAGCCACTTTATATGGTACAAGCCGTATGTCAAGCGTGAACTAGTCTCGCGAATGAACGTGTAAAGTCGGTTGGGGGCCGCTTCATCAAGCACTACTGTGGTATACACAAGTACACGTGGGAGGGTAACAACTAAAAGATCAACGCCCACACGCTACATCTCGTGTGTTCTACCCGTACTAGCATTACTACGCATAGATCTAGCTCTGATGCCACTGTTGGGGTTCCGCGTATGAAAACAATAAATTTTACCCTACGCCCATGAACCCCTGAAGCTGCCAGGACCTATCTATTATTAATACAGTAACGGGAGGGGCTTTTCGCGAACTTACCCTTGAAGACCAAAAAGTGTTGTCAACACTCAGGAGAGCGTGGTTGATGTAGACGAGCTGAAGCCGACCTCAAGGTCGTGATGAAGTCCTCGTGCTCCTTTGGCTCCAACAACTTGAGTTCCTCAAGTGCGACACCTCGCAGGGAGTTACACACGTCCGGTGCCTGACGATGACTCCCGCTTCCCCGATTCAGCAGCAGTTGTGGAAGTAGAGCACCCGGATCCGAATCCCGCAGCATGACGGCGCTCCGCGATGAAGATGTCTCTCATTCGCGCATTCCAGACTTGGGACCACGGTCACAATAGAGAGAGGGGGAGGGAGAAAATATCAATTAGAGGTAATCCCAAAAGTGAGAAGACCTTTATTGATTATTGGTGTATTTTATTTGGCCAAATACCCCCACTATATATACGGGGAGGAAGGGGTACACCCTCCCTCAAAGTCTCGGGGTGGGACTAAAGGAGAGGAGGGGGAGGAGAGGTCGCTGGCCACCTAGTGGGCCCCACGCAGGGGGGGATAGGCCTAGCTGGCCACCCCCCCCCCCCCCCTTTCCCCTTCTCCCTCTCTCCTTTCCCTAATGGGCCCTCTCCCCTCCGGGAATTGGCCCATTAAGCCTTTGACCATTTAAATTGATTTTTCTCTTTATTATATAATTATGAATAAATGATTAAATCAATATTTAACATTCTTTCACATATTATTCAACCTCCATGTCTATGGAACACCTTCCACCTCCACTCCGGACATTCTCCGGACTTACCGAAACCCTTCCGGTTTTCTCTCTACTATTCTTCAGTGATTCCACCGATCGTATAAATACTCTCTAAGCATCATCGAGCCCTTAAGCATGATACCCCACGGTTCGGGAACACTCCAGACATGGTCAGGACACTCCCGCAGCAATGATCGACAGAGGGACCTGGATGGCCATGTGACCCCTGTGCGTTCCACGAAGATCTTTTGTCGTTTGACCCGGGACAGTCGTGTCTTATTCCCTTTGTCTCTTGACACTTGCATTGCCCGAGATCTGATCAATGACATCACCATGTCGTGTTCAATCTCGTTACCAAACAACGCTACTTGACTCGATCCAACAAGTGATATCCCCGTGATCAAATCACACGTTGTGCAGCTATTGGATATAACCTCTCCGAGTGGGCCCTTCGAGTATCTTCCCGTCACATGGACGGACAAATCCCGCTCTTAACATATATTGCCTCAACGGTTTCCTCCGAGTACCTGAACACACCTTTATAACCACTGTATTACCAAGTGGCGCTTGATGCTATTAAAGCACTCACGGGAGACAGTGATTGATATAGCCTCACGGTCTAAGGAATAGTCTATGAGGATCCATTTCTAATCATCATAACTTGAACTTAGTGACATGATCGGGTCATGATGTTTAGGTTGGGTATTGGTTCATCATCTCATTCTCGGAATGAGATGACTTCATTTCCAACTGGCATAAATGCCACATGATCAGGAAACAAGATCATCCGTTGACCAATGAACCAGTGACTAGAGTTTCACTGGGAACCCCTAGTTGTTTGTATATCACACGTGTATTGATGTTTCCACTCAATACAGTTATAGCATGATATAAAACTTAATCATAAACTATATGAAATATGGTAATAGTCCTTACTACTATTTGTCTCTAGGGCATATTTCCAACAGTTACAGCTACCAATGTCAGTGCACCTGCCCAGCAGTAGCGCCGTGTCCAGCCTGGAAAGAGGTTTGCCGCAGGGAACCCGCACAACCGTACCAGCCGTCTATTCCACATGAATGCGGAAGAAGCCCAGGAAGCGCCAGATGTCGTGCTGGGTATGTTTTCTGTTAACTCCGTATCTGCAAGAGTGTTGTTTGATTCTGGATCATCGCACTCGTTTGTTACAGAAGAATTTGCATGCACTAGTAAGATTCAACCAACAAATTTGAAGCATGTTATGATAGTTCAAATACCTGGGTCAACCACCAAAGCTAGAAAAATTAGCAAGGCCATGCCTATCAAAATCCATGGGATAGATTTTTATGCCAATCTAATAGTACTTGGAACCAAAGGTTTGGAAGTAGTACTAGGAATGGATTGGATGTCGAAACATCAAGGATTAATAGATTGTGCCAAGAAAGCCATAACCATGACCAGTAGCACCGGAATATCAGTAGATCATGTGTCTGAGACGTTGCCCCATCAATTCAAATGCAATAATAGTTTAGCCCAATTAACCATAGACCAGGTCAGAATAGTCTGTGAATACCTCGATGTGTTCCCAGATGAATTACCCGGTATGCCCCTAGATCGGGATATCGAGTTTATCCTTGAACTAGTTCCTAGAACTAGACCCATAGCTCAGAGACCCTATAGTATGAACCCCACTGAATTAGTAGAGTTAAAGAAGCAACTTGATGACATGTTGGGGAAATGTCTGATACAACCAAGTGCATCGCCATGAAGATCACCTGTTTTGTTTGTGGATAAGAAAGATGGTGCCAACCGTTTGTGTACGGATTACCGGAAGTTGAATGACGTCACCATTAAGAACAAGTAGCCACTGATATGTTGCAAACGTATCTATAATTTTTGATGTTCCATGATTGTTTTATATCTACTTTCTTATGTTTTGTCCACACTTTGGAGTATTTTTATACACTTTCTGGGACTAACCTATTAATAAGATGCCATAGTGCCAGTTGCATGTTTTCTACTGTTTTTGGTTCCAGAAAAGCTAGAAAATGAATATTCTCGAAATTGGACGGGACAAAAGCCAAAGTCAATATTTCACCGAGGGGAACACGGAGCCAGAAGACGAGACAGGGAGGCGCTAGGGCCGGCCACACCACCTGGCCGTGCGGCCAGGCCTGGCTGACACCTGGGGTGGTGCGACTGCCTCGGGCACTCCCTCGGCTTCCCCTTTAGCCTATAAGAAGCCTCCTATACAGAAACCATAAGTACCCAATCAAAAATTCCATGAAAGAGTTTGTAGCCGCCGCCATCTCCATCCCTAGATCGGGAGGGATCTGAAGCTCTTCCCGGCACCCTGCCGGAGGGGAGAGATCACCCTGGAGGCCTTCTTCATCACCATGCCTGCCTCCGGTGTGATGAGTGAGTAGTTCATCCCTAGACTACGGGTACATGTAGTAGCTAGATGGTTGGTTCTTCTCCTTTGTGTTATCATGTTTAGATCTTGTGAGCTCCGTTCATGATCAAGATCATCTATTTGTAATCTTACATGTTGTGTTTGTGGGGATCCTATGGATATTGAGATGCTATTTCAGATTGATTATTGATTCTATCATGTCTTTGTTATTTGTGCTCTTGCATGCTCTCTGTTGTAGTAGCTATCTTGCCCGAGTAGATGCTAGCAACTCCAAGAGGGAGTATTTATGCTCGATAGTGGGTTCATGCCTCTAGGAATCTGGGGAAGTGACAGAAATCTCTAAGGTACTAGATGTGTTGTTGCTACTAGGGAGAAAACAACAATCCTTTGTTCATAGAACAATCGTATTGTTTACTTTACACACTTTGCTTAATGCAATTATCTGTTGCTTGCAACTTAATACAGGAGGGGGTTCGGATGATAACCTGAAGGTGGATTATTAGTCATAGATGTAGTTGGATTACGGTCTATGTATAATGTTGTAATGCATAATCAAATCTCATAGCAGTCAAGATTATTAGTATATGCATGTATGCTTTCTCGATGTTTGTCAATTGCCCCACTGTAATTTGTTCACCCAACATGTCATCTATCTTAAGGAGAATCACCACTAGTGAACTATTAATGGGGTCCTTTCTTTTACCATCAATCTACAATCTACTATTTACTGTTTTCTATTTACTTTCTGCAAGCAATTACTATCTTCCACACAATACGTTTAATCCTTTGTTTTCAGCAAAATCGGTGAGATTGACAACCTCACTATAAGTTGGGCGCAAAGTTCTGTGATTGTGTTGTGCAGGATTCCAAGTTGGAAACAACACCTTGGAGGTGTTTCCTTGCTCCTACTAGTTCGATAACCTTGGTTTCATAACTGAGATAAACTTGTTGCTTTACTCATCATACCTTCCTCTTGGGGTTCCCCAACGAGCTCAACATATTGAGTAAGCAAGACTTTCTGGCGCCGTTGTCGGGGAGTCAAGGACATCTTCACAAGGGGAGTCCCTCATAACCAATCTCTTTACTTTGTTTTATTTGTTTTGCTTAGTTTATTTCTTCTTTGTTTGCTTGTTTCTTTATCAAAAACACACAAAAAATTAGTTGCACTAGTTTGCTTCCTTTATCAAAAACACACAAAATGACTACTCTTGAAAACACTAAGTTGTGTGACTTCACTAGCACCAACAACAATGATTTCATGTGCACACATATTGCTCCACCTGTTCCTGAAGCTACTTTCTTTGAAATTAAACCTTCTTTACTCAATCTTGTTATGAGAGAACAATTTTCTAGAATTGGTACTGAAGATGCTGCTGCTCATCTTAATAACTTTGTTGAACTTTGTGAGATGCAAAAACATAGGGATATAGATGGAGATATTATTAAGCTTAAATTGTTTCCTTTCTCTTTGAGAGGAAAAGCTAAAGAATGGTTGCAATCCCTAACTATAAATAGTATTGATTCTTGGACTAAATGCAAAGATGCTTTGATTGAAAAATACTATCCTCCTGCTAAGAATATATCCATGAGAAGTGAAATAATGAAATTTAAACAATCTGATAATGAACATGTTGCTCAATCTTGGGAAAGAATGAAATCTTTGGTAAAGAATTGTCCCACTCATGGACTGACTGTGTGGATGATTATCCAAACCTTTTAAGCATGACTGAATTATTCTTCAAGAAATCTAATGGATTCTGCTAATGGAGGTACCTTTATGACCATTACTATGGGTGCTGCAACAAAGCTTCTGGATAATATGATGGTTAACTATTCTGAATGCACACTGAGAGAGCTCCACAAGGTAAGAAGGTAAATTCTATTGAAGAGACCTCTTCCTTGAGTGATAAAATTGATGTTACTATGTCTATGCTTGTTAATGGGAAAGCTCATATTGATCCAAATCATGTTCCCTTAGCCTCTTTGGTTGCTCAAGAAGAGCAAGTTGATGTGAACTTTATTAGAAACAATAATTTTAGCAACAACGCCTATAGGAATAATTTTGGTAATAATAACTATAGGCCATATCCTCCCAATAATGGTAATGCTTATGGAAATTCCTACAACAATAATAGGAGTGCACCCTCTGAACTCGAAGTTATGCTTAAAGATTTTATTAGTAAACAAACTGCTTTCAATAAAACTATTGAGGAAAACTCTCTAATGCTGAAAGAAATATAGCATCATTGTCTGAAGCTCAATCTTCTTTGAATAAAATGGCAGCTAAATCTGAAACTATTGAAAACCCTTTTGCTGCTACTAATGCCATACAAGTAAGAATTGATGAAAATGTTAGATTATTAGCTAGATTGCATGCTAAGTGGGAAAGAGAAGATGAAATTGCTAGAAATATTAGTATTTCTACTATCACTACCACTAATGTTGAAGCTAGTAAACCCAATGGAACCTTTTCTAATAAAAATGCTGAAATTCTTTGAAACATGGGAAACAATAGCTCTACTAGTTTAGATGATAAGTATGATTTTGATCTTGATGGTTGCAATATCTCTAAAGTATTTATGTTCCTACAAAAGCTTTCTAAAAGTCCTAATGCTAGTGCTATGAATATGGCCTTTACAAAACACATTATTGATGCTCTTATAAAAATTAAAGAAGAAAAGATGAAACATAAAGCTTCTATTCCTATGAAACTAGAAGATGGTTGGGAACCCATCATTAATATGAAAGTAAATGATTTTAATCTCAAAGCTTTATGTGATCTTGATAGTAGTGTTTATATTATGCCTAGAAAGATTTATGAAATGCTTGATTTGCACCATTGGAAGATTGTTATTTAAATGTCCAACTTGATGATAATGCTAAAAAGAAACTCATGGGGAGTATTAATGATGTTCTTATTATGGTTAACAATGCCTATGTCCCTGTTGATTTCTATGTTTTGGATGTTGAATGCAATGCTTCTTGTCCTATTATTTTGGGAAGACCTTTTCTTAGAACTGCCGGTGCCATTATTGATATGAAAGAAGGCACCATTAAATATCAACTCCCACTCAAGAAAGGTATAGAACACTTCCCTAAGAAGAGAGAGAAGATTCCTTTTGCCTCTCCTACTAAAACAAAATTTGCTCTTAATGCTTCTTCATTTGAGAATACTTAATTCTTTTCTTGCTCCTTATGCCTAACTTAAAGGCGTTAAAGAAAAGTACTTATTGGGAGATAACCCAAAAGTTTTAGTTGAGTCTTGGAAGTTATTGCTTCAGTAATAACCTCTCCTTATCATTTTTGTGTGGTTTTTGTGCCAATAGTAACCTCTAATGAGAGAGAAGTAATGCTTGGGAAAGTTGCTGTCCCGAGATAGATTTTTGTGCTTCGCTGTAAAAATTCGTGAAAAATCTTTGTACGTCAGTCTGAGCTATAATTGTTTGTGCTTCTGCACCATGTTGTTATCCAGCTTTCGTTAGTTCAACACTTTTCGATTTGAGCAACAGAAGGTCTTCGAAAAATTGGTTTTTACCTGCTGGTCTGTTTTGATAGATTTCTGCCATTATTTGCATTTGCCTCTTAATCTCTTTCTCTATGAGTTCTCTTTGATCATTTGAACTTTTTAAAGGAAGTGCTACAGTAGCGTGTGTTTTAATGGAAGTTTTACTTTTGTAGATACTGAACCAAAAGACTTATTATCTTGAGTACACTAATGTTGCTAATAAAGATTGTGTGAAGTTTTGTATGAAGGAAAACTTTCAGGTGTAGGGAAAGAATGATGTAATGAGATGAAGAATGGACTAAAGCTCAAGCTTGGGGATGCCACCCGTGTCACCCCAAGAAATATCCAAGAAGTACAAGCGTCAAAGCTTAGGGATTCCCAAGGCATCTCCTTCTTCATCAATAAAAATCTCAGGTTTCTTCCAAACACTTCATTTTTATTGTTTCATGCATAGTTATGTTGTTCTTGGAGCGTCTTCGTTTTGTTTTTTATTTTCGTTTGCTTGAATAAATTGATTGGACCCCGTCATTCATACATTAGTTTTCAATTAATTTGGTTTGGATTGGAAAAGAGTAGGAAAAGTTCATGCTTAAGTGGTAAAAAGGAGCTTGTTCTTGACCGTGGCCTATACTTTGTCATGTCATGCTTGATATTTTTTTGGCTTTATGCTTAGTGATTTCTGTTGTAGCATGACATGTTATAAACAATTGAGATTGCTTAATGTGCCTTGAAAGAATCATGCATTGTTTTAGCATAGTATTATGGTATTCTCCTTTGATGCTTTATTTGGGTTGACTTGGCGCATGCTCACACCATGTTAAGACTATCCCAAGTCACCATAGACTCTATGATCATTTAGTTTTCGACTTTTAATATCACTTTATGCTTTAATAAATGATTTTTTGCCGCTTTGCATGATTATGGCCATTATTGCTCTCTTAGTTGGTCGCTCCTAGTCTTTTGCTAGCTGATAACCCACAAGTATAGGGGATCGTGTGTAGCCTTTTTGATAAGTAAGAGTGTCGAACCCAACGAGGAGCTAAAGGTAAGATAAATATTCTCTCAAGTTCTATCAACCACTGATACAACTCTACGCACACTAAACGTTTGCATTATCTAGGAAATAAAACTAGAGCAACAATACGAGTAATAGAGATAGCTTTGCATGATAATAAATAACAAGAAAGTAAAGCTAGTTGCTGCAACAATAAAATACACTAAACTAATAGAACCATGAGTGTGGAATAGTGGTGGTAATTGTGGTGGCTTTGTCCAAGTTTAAATAGCAAATAGATCAGGTTTATTGTCTTCGATGCAGTTTTCTATGTGGGAGAGGCTAAATATACATGTGCTTCACTACTTGGAATTACATGTATTATATGATTGGATTGTTAGCAAACATCCGTAAGTACTAACAATGCATTAAGGTCTCCCCAACCATAGTCTTAAGTTTAATGGTCCTCTTACTCCCGTATGTGCAACGTTCTGGTTCACGTCCTCAGGTTTCTGTCACTCCGGCAGAACTCCCCCCTTCCTTTTACACATACTACAAACCCTATGATGTTTAATCTATGCGCGCACAAATATAATGGACACCAAACGACTATACCATATCAACATACAACTCTAATGAACCAATGACATTCAACCATTCAATCTAAGAACAAAGAAACTACGCAAACATAACATAGATCATATGATTATAACTTATAGCATCAAACACCATGTTTACATACGAAGGTACAGAGGTGTGTGTGAGGATGAACCACTACATACTAGGAGGATTAGGTGATGGAGATGGCGGTGAAGATGATGAAGATGGTGAAGAGGGCGGAGGCGGCGCCGGCGGCGGTGCGGGGGACTCCTTTCCCGCCGCTGGTATCATTGGGGAGCACCGCCCCTTAGTCTGATTCCTTCATGGCTTCTTGGGAGCCCTCCTGCATGGAGATGGGATCCATCGGGGAGGCAAAAACGTGGCTTTGGTCGCTGCAAATTTGTGGGTGGAGATGCCCTGGGAGAATTAGGTTTCCTCCGTTTATATAGCTTCTCGGATTCCCGTCACCCCATCTTGGGCTGTAGTAAATCGGGCCTAAAAGGCCCGTCCGGACTCAAAATTAGCTAAATTTTATGTCCAGAAAATTTGTCGCGAAATTTCCATCAACTTTGTAGTTGAAGAGTTTTCCATTTGACGCCGTCTTCGACCCGAAACGTGACAATCTTGAAAAAGAGTTCTAAGACAGATTTCTGGAAAAATCTCAATTTGACTCCAACAAGGTTACCACTTGTATTCTTGGTAATTCCTACACATCAAAGTGTAAAACAAGAACATTGTGCACTTTTGCAACTGTTAGTAGGTTAGTCCAGATAAATCATTTAAATTTATACAAAAAGGAGTGTCAAAAGCATATTATTAGCATAAAACCATCAAAAATTATAGATACGTTATGGACGTATCAACATCCCCAAGCTTAGGTCCTGCTCGTCCTCGAGTAGGTAAACGATCAAAACAATATAATTTTTGATATGACATGCAGACAACACAATCTTGATCATCATTATTGTAAAAGCATTGATAGCTGGGATTAAGGTACTCTAAATATGAATCATGAAAGATAGAGTTCTAACAATAAGACATAGCAACTATGTTGTAACATGAAAAGACACAAACAAAATGTTTATGAATAAAAATGCTTCGCAAGACGTTTGTTTCACATAAAGAAAGCATAATGAGAATGGTATTCAGCTTGTCCCTCATAGAGTAGCAAAACATAAATGCATAGGACACCTTCAAAGTTCATAAGGGTGACTAGATACAAATAGTTTAAGAACAAACAATATCAAAGTTAGACATCAATCAACAAGTCTTGGGACAATGCACATTAAACTAAGAATGGCCACTATACTCTCTTAATAGGTGCATAAAGATAGAAGATGGAGACTCAACATAAAAGTAAAAAAAGTCCTTAGAAGGAACCAGGGATTCAAGTCTCATAAAGAGATTCCAAAAATAATGGTACTTATTAGCTTTCAGCTCTCATTGCCCCTATCATAAGCATCTTTAGGTGATTAAGGTTAAAGTGACAAAACTAAGAGGATATGCTTGACAATTTATAAATTTAAATCTCAAGCCCCTTACTTACGAGTACCGAACCTCATGCTACTCAACTTCAGTCACAAGTAAGCTCTTGTCATTGTAAGTACATATGTATCATAGAGAACCACCAACAAGGTACCCCTTGGACATGATACAGGAGCTATCCCATAATCAAAATGACAAGGCAAGTAGACAATGAGCATCTCAACGATCTTTTTATTTGCTATTTGCATAGGTTTTTATTGAGGATGCTTCATAGAGTGCTCATTATGGTTATGATGCAAGTTTCCACTATGATTAGGCATGGCTTAGGCTAGCGGCCCAGGCGTTTCTCTAACACACATACAAACTCCATGATCTTACAAGTTCCCCTTTTATTTCGCACCACCGGGATCCATAAGCAAAAGAATCATGATATCAACGAAATATAAGTGCAATGTTGAAAGCGTTCCCCATGATACATGGTTCTGCTAACTTCAACTTATAAAGAGCAAGCATATACGCAACAAAGATGGACACAATGGTTCAAGTTTATTAAGTGCAAGAAAATAAAGTGTGCCATCAAGTTCGTGAGAGCTTTAATCACTAATTTTCACATAACAAGTTTAATTTGGAAGGTAGATAAAAGAATGAATATACTTGGAATAGCAAATGCTAATAGGTAGGTACGATGGACTCTTTGGGATAATTTGGTTTTATTTGGAGTTGGATGCATGAGTGGAACTCATACTTGGTTATGGAGGCTAGCAAAAGACTAGGAGCGACCAACTAAAAGAGCAATAATGGCCATAATCATGCAAAGCGACAAAACATCATTAATTAAAGCATAAAGTGATATTACAAGTCGAAAACTAAAGGATCATAAAGGCTATGGTGACTTGGGATAGTCATAACATGGTGTGAGCATGCGCCAAGTCAACCCAAATAAAGCATCAAAGGAGAATACCACAATACTATGCTTTAATATGCTAAAACAACGCATGATTCTTTCAAGGCACATTAAGCAATCTCAATTGTTTATAACATGTCATGCTACAACAAAAATCACTAAGCATAAAGCCAAAACAGTATCAAGCATGACATGACAAAGTATAGGCCACCATCAAAAACGAGCTCCTTTTACCACTTAAGCATGAACTTTTCCTACTCTTTTCCAATCCAAACCACACTTATTTGAAAACTAATGTATGAAAGAGGGGGTCCAACCAATTTATTCAAGCAAACTAAGAAATCCAAGAAAACAAAAACGAAAACAAAGACGCTCCAGGAACAACACAACTGTGCATGAAACAATAAAAATGAAGTGTTTGGAAGAAACCTGAGATTTTTATTGATGAAGAAGGGGATGCCTTGGGTATCCCCAAGATTTGACGCTTGTACTTCTTAGATATTTCTTGGGGTGACACACGTGGCATCCCCAAGCTTGAGCTTTAGTCCATTCTTCATCTCATTACATCACTCTTTCCATACACCTGAAATTTTTTCTTCATACAAAACTTCACACAATCTTTATTAGCAACATTAGTGCACTCCAGATAATATGTCTTTGGATTCAGTTCCAACACCAATAAAACTTTCATTAAAACACAAGCTACTGTAGCACTTCCCTCAAAAAGCTCAATTCCCCAAAAAGAACCCAAAAAGGAATCAACAAGAAGCAAATGCAAATAATGGCAGAAATCTGTCAAAACAGACCAGCAGGTAAAGACCAATTTTTTCGAAGACCTTCTGTTTCTCAAATCGAAAAGTGTAGAACTAACGAAAGTTAGATAATAACCTGGGGCAGAAGCACAAAAATTCATATCTCAAACCTACGTACAGAGATTTTACACGAAGTTTTACAGCGAAGCACAAAAATCTGTTTTGGGACAGCAACTTTCCCAAGCATTACTGCTCTCTCATTAGAGGTTACTCTTGGCACAAAAAGCAAATAAAAACGATAAGGAGCGGTTATTACTGAGGTAATAACTTCCAAGACTCATCTAAAACTTTTGGGGTTATATCCCAATAAGTACTTTTCTTTAACGCCTTTAAGTTAGGCATAGGAGCAAGATTCAAGTATTTTCGAATGAATAAGCATTAAGATCAATACCAGAAATATCTTTCTTTTTCAAGGCTTCATGCATTCCTACAAGTTTTTAACTGAAAAGCTTCCACGGAAAGATTTTTTTGGTTTCATAGGCATGAACACAAGTGTTCAAGGTCGACCCCCACTTAACCATTACTCATCTTTCCAATCACTTTCCTTTTTAAAAACGTTTTTAGGTAACAAGTACAACTATTTTTTTTGTAATTTGCATTCCCTATGCATACTAAGATAGAGAACAACTTAAAACTGAAAGTAAAACCTACTTAGAGATAAAGCAAACAAGTGCACACAAGAATATTCACCCACACGCTATTGATCCCCGGCAACGGCGCCAGAAAAGGTCTTGATAACCCACAAGTATAGGGGGTCCTGTGTAGCCTTTTCGATAAGTAAGAGTGTCGAACACAACGAGGAGCTAAAGGTAGGATAAATATTCTCTCAAGTTCTATCAACCACTGATACAACTCTATGCACACTAAACGTTTGCATTATCTAGGAAATAAACTAGAGCAACAATACGAGTAATAGAGATAGCTTTGCATGATAATAAATAACAAAAAAGTAAAGCTAGTTGTTGTAGCAATAAAATACACTAAACTAACAGAACCATGAGTGCGGAATAGTGGTGGTAATTGTGGTGGATTTGTCCAAGTTTAAATAGCGAATAGATCAGATTCATTGTCTTCAATGCAGTTTTCTATGTGGGAGAGGCTAAATATACATGCGCTTCACTACTTGGAATTACATGTACTATATGATTGGATTGTTAGAAAACATCCGTAAGTACTAACAATGCATTAAGGTTTCCCTAACCATAGCCTTAAGTTTAATGGTCCTCTTACTCTCATACGTGCAATGTTCCGGTTCACGTCCTCAGGTTTCTGTCACTCCGGCAGAACTCCCCCCCTTTCTTTTACACATACTACAAACCCTATGATGTTTAATCCATGCACGCACAAATATAATGGACACCAAAGGACTGTACCATATCAACATACAACTCTAATGAACCAAAGACGTTCAACGATTCAATCTAAGAACAAAGAAACTACGCAAACATGACATAGATCATAGGATTATAACTTATAGCATCAAACACCATGTTTACATAGGACGGTACAGAGGTGTGTGAGAGGATGAACCACTGCATACTAGGAGGATTAGGTGATGAAGATGGTGGTGAAGATGGTGAAGAGGGCGGCGGCGGTGCCGGCGGCGGTGCGAGGGACTCCTTCTCCATCGCCTGTATCATGGGGGAGCACCGCCCCTTAGCCCCCTTCCTTCATGGCTTCTTGAGAGCCCTCCCCCATGGAGACGGGATCCATGGGGAGGCAAAAACGTGGCTTTGGTCGCTGCAAATTCGTGGATGGAGATGCCCTGGGCGAATTAGGTTTCCTCCTTTTATATAGCTTCTCGGATTCTCGTCACCTCATCTTGGGCTGCAGTAAATCGGGATTAAAACATCCTTCCGGACTCAGAATCGGCTAAATTTTATGTCTAGAACGTTTGTCGCGAAATTTTCAACAACTTTGTAGTTGAAGAGTTTTCCGTTTGACGCCGTATTCGATCCAAAATGTGACCATCTTGAAAAAGAGTTCTGAGACAGATTTCTGGAAAAATCCAAATTTGACTCCAACAAAGTTTCCACTTATATTCTTGGTAATTCCTACACATCAAAGTGTAAAACAAGAACATTATGCACTTTTGCAACTATTAGTAGGTTAGTCCAAATAAATCATAAACTTTATACAAAAAGGAGTGTCAAAAACATATTATTAGCATAAACCACCAAAAATTATAGATACGTTATGGACGTATCACTAGCCTCCATGCCAAGTATGAGTTCCACTCATGTATCCAACTCCAAATAAAACCAAGTTATTCCAAAGAGTCCACCATACCTACCTATTAGCATTTGCTACTCCAAGTATATTCATGTTTTTATCTACCTTCCGAATTAAACTTGTTATGTGAAAATTAGTGATTAAAGCTCTCACGAACTTGATGACACACTTTAATTTCTTGCACTTAATAATCTTGAACCATTGTATCCATCTTTGTTGCGTATATGCTTGCGCTTTATAAGTTGAAGTTAGCAGAACCATGTATCATGGGGAACGCTTTCAACATTGCACTTATTCCGTTGATATCATGATTCTTTTGCTTATGGATCCCGGCGGTGTGAAATAAAAGGGGAACTTGTAAGAGCATGGAGTTTGTATGTGTGTTAGAGAAACGCCTGGGCCTCTAGCCTAAGCCATGCCTAATCATGGTGGAAACTTGCAGCATAACCATAATGAGCACTCTATGAAGCATCCTCAATAAAAACCTATGCAAATAGCAAATAAAAAGATCGCTGAGATGCTCATTGTCTGTTGCCTTATCATTTTGATATGGGGATAGCTCCTGTGTCATGGGGTAAGGGGTACCCCGTTGGTGGTTCTCTATGACACATATGTACTTACAATGACAAGAGCTTACTTGTGACTGAAGTTGAGTAGCATGAGGTTCGGTACTCGTAAGCAAGGGGCATGAGATTTCAACTTAAAACTTGTCAAGCATATCCTCTTAGTTGTGTCACTTTAACCTTAATCACTTGAAGATGCTTATGATAGGGGCAATGAGAGATGAAAGCTAATAAGAACCATAAGTTTTGGAAGCTCTTTATGAAACTTGAATCCCTACTTCCTTCTATGAAGGCCTTTCTTTTACTTTTATGTTGAGTCTCCATCTTCTATCTTTATGCACCTATTGAGAGAGCATAGTGGCCATTCTTAGTTTAATGTGCATTGTCCTAAGACTTGTTGATTGATGCATAACTTTGATATTGCTTGTTCTTAAAATATTTGTATCTAGTCACCCTTATGAACTTTGAAGGTGTCCTATGCATTTATGTTTTGCTACTCTATGAGGGACAAGATGAATACCATTCTCATTATGTTTTCTTTATGTAAAACAAACAAACGTCTTGCAAAGCATTGTTATTCATGAATATTTTGTTTATACCTTTTCATGCTACAGCATAGTTGCTATGTCTTATTGTTAGAACTATATCTTTCATGCTATGTTAAAGTACTATGATCCCAGCTATCAATGTTCTACAAATACTTTGATTAAGATTATGATGGTGCATGTCACCTCAAAAATTATTCTTTCTTTTTATCACTTACCTACTCGAGGACGAGTAGGAGTTAAGCTTGGGGATGTTGATACGTTGCAAACGTATCTATAATTTCCGATGTTCCATGCTTGTTTTATATCTACTTTCTTATGTTTTGTCCACACTTTGGAGTAAATTTATACACTTTTTGGGACTAACCTATTAACAAGATGCCACAGTGCTAGTTGCCTGTTTTCTGCTGTTTTTGGTTCCAGAAAAGTCAGAAAATGAATATTCTTGGAATTGGACAGGACAAAAGCCAAAGTCAATATTTCACCGAGGGGAACACGGAGCCAGAAGACGAGACAGAGAGGGACCAGGGGCCAGCCACACCACCTGGCCACGCGGTCAGGCCTCGCCTGCGCCTGGGGTGGTGCGGCCGCCTTAGGCACCCCCTCGGCCTCCCCTTTCGCCTATAAGAAGCCTCCGATACAGAAACCCTAAGTACCCGATCAAAAATTCCACGAAAGAGTCTGTAGCCGCTGCCATGTCCATCCCTAGACCAGGAGGGATCTGAAGCTATTCTCGGCACCCTACCGGAGGGGAGAGATCACCCTGGAGGCCTTCTTCATCACCATGCCTGCCTCCGGTGTGATGCGTGAGTAGTTCATCCCTGGACTATGGGTCCATGTAGTAGCTAGATGGTTGGTTCTTCTCCTTTGTGCTACCATGTTTAGATCTTGTGAGCTCCGTTCATGATCAAGATCATCTATTTGTAATCTTACATGTCGTGTTTGCGGGGATCCGATGGATATTGAGATGCTATTTCAGATTGATTATTGATTCTATCATGTCTTTGTTATTTGTGATCTTGCATGCTCTCCGTTGTTAGTAGCTATGTTGGCCGAGTAGATTCTAGCAACTCCAAGAGGGAGTATTTATGCTCGATAGTAGGTTCATGCCTCTAGGAATCTGGGGAAGTGACAGAAATCTCTAAGGTACTAGATGTGCTATTGCTACTAGGAAGAAAACAACAATCCTTTGTTCATAGAACAATCGTATTGTTTACTTTACACAATTTGCTTAATGAAATTATGTGTTGCTTGCAACTTAATACTAGAGGGGGGTCGGATGATAACCTGAAGGTGGATTATTAGTCATAGATGCAGTTGGATTACGGTCTATGTATAATGTTGTAATGCCCAATCAAATCTCATAGACGTCAAGATGATTAGTATATGCATGTATGCTTTCTAGATGTTTGTCAATTGCCCCGCTGTAATTTGTTCACCCAACATGTCATCTATCTTAAGGAGAATCAACACTAGTGAACTATCGACCCCGGTCCTTTCTTTTGCCATCAATCTACAATCTACTATTTTCTGTTTTCTATTTACTTTCTGCAAACAATTACTATCTTCCACACAATACGTTTAATCCTTTGTTTTCAGTAAAACCGGTGAGATTGACAACCTCACTGTAAGTTGGGGCAAAGTTCTGTGATTGTGTTGTGCAGGATTCCAAGTTGGAAACAACACCTTGGAGGTGTTTCCTTGCTCCTACTGGTTCGATAACCTTGGTTTCATAACTGAGGGAAAACTTGTTGCTGTGCTCATCATACCTTCCTCTTGGGGTTCCCCAACGAGCTCAATATATTGAGTAAGGACCCACTGCAAAAGATAGAAGACCTGTTTGATTAGCTGACTGGTGCCAGAGTGTTTTCTAAGATTGATCTTAGAACTGTTTATCATCAATTGAAGATCCATGCAACGGATATCCCAAACACTGCCTTCACTACCAGATATGGATTGTATGAGTACAATGTAATGTAATTTGGATTAACCAATGCCCCCGCTTTTTTCATGAATCTCATGAATAAGATTTTTATGAACTTCTTGGATACGTTTGTCGTTATTTTATCGATGACATTTTGATCTACTCCAAGTCAGAAGAAGACCATGAGTAGCACCTAAGAAACATCCTGGAAACCCTTAGAGAGCATCAGCTATACGCCAAGTTTAGCAAATGTGAGTTCTGGTTAAAGGAAGTAGGATTCCTAGGACATATCTTGTCGGCAGGAGGACTTGTTGTCGATGCTGCCAAGATTAAGGATGTTGAAGAATGGAGAGCCCCCACCACTCAAATCAAAGTCCGCGCATTTCTTGGATTAGCTGGATATTACCGCAAGTTCGTTGAAGGATTTTCAAGCATCGCAAGGCTGATGGCCCAGCTGTTGAAGAAAGATAAGAAGTTTGAATGGACGGACAAATGTGAAGCAAGTTTTCAAGAGCTCAAGAAGAGATTGATTTCAGCCCCAATTTTGATCATGCCGGATATCACGAAGCCTTTCAATGTATATTGTGATGCATCCAAGATTGGTCTTGGATGTGTGTTGATGCAGGAAGGCAAAGTAATATCATATTTGTCCCGACAACTGAAGCAACATGAGCAGAACTACCCCACCCATGACTTAGAACTGGCAGCCATAGTTTTAGCCTTGAAGACATGGCATCATTACCTCATGGGTAACCACTGTGAGATTTATTTGGATCACAATAGTTTGAAGTATATTTTCACCCAGAAGGATCTGAATATGAGGCAACGGAGATGGATAGAATTAATCAAGGATTATGACCTTGACATTCACTATCACCCTGGCAAGGCTAATGTGGTAGCAGATGCTCTTAGTAGATTGCTGTGTAGACTAAACACCATGATTAAGGAAGACCAGCCAAGTTTTCATGAGGAGTTCGAGAATTTTAGAATGGAGCTAGTTAGTGAAGGATTTCTAGCAAGTATTGAACTTCAACCCACCTTGATTAGTCAGATAAAGGAAGCCCAGAAAGGAAATGCCAGTATCGACGGAATTAAGCGTCGTATCGGTACAAGGAAGGTACCCGGATTCACTGAAGATGAAGGAGTTTTGTGGTATAAAGGACGTATCTGTGTGCCAGCAGATTCAGAGTTGAAGCAAGTCATTATGCAGGAAGCCCATGACACTCTTTATTCTATTCATCTGGGAGGAACAAAGATGTATCAGGATTTGAAGGAGCAATTTTGGTGGCATAAAATGAAGAGAGAAGTCGGAAGCTATATTGCCAAGTGTGATATCTGTCAGAGAGTCAAAGCGGAACATCAGTGATCCGCAGAACTTTTGCAACCATTGCAGATTCCGGAATGGAAATGGGATTCTGTTGGAATGGATTTCATCACATGTTTGCCTACATCTAGTAGGGGAAGTGATTCTATTTGGGTCATAGTAGATAGACTATCCAAGGTAGCTCATTTCATACCCGTCAAGATCACCTATCAAAGCTCGAAGCTAGCGGAGTTGTACATTGCTAGAATAGTCAGTCTACACGGAACCCCCAAGACAATTGTGTCAGATCGAGGAACCCAGTTTACCTCAAGGTTTTGGAAGAGAGTCCAAGAAGGATTAGGAACCAAACTGAACTTCATCACCGCTTATCACCCGCAAACCGACGGACAAACTGAAAGATTAAACCAGATACTAGAAGATATGCTGAGAGACTATGTGTTAGAGTATGGATCTAAATGGGAAGACTGTCTGCCTTTCGCAGAATTCCCATACAACAACAGTTATCAAGCTAGTTTGCAAATGGCTCCATTTGAGTTTTTGTATGGAAGGAAGTGACGTACCCCCTGAATTGGTTGCAAGTAGGAGAGAGTCAGATATTCGGACCAGGCATCCTATGAGAAGCCGAAGGGAAGGTTCACAAGATCCGTCAACACCTCAAGACCGCTCAATCCAGATAGAAGAGTTACACTAACAAAAGACATCGAGACCTGACCTTCAATGTCAGAGATTTTGTGTATCTCAAGGTATCACTCTTGAAAGGACTGCAGCGTTTTCAACTGAAAGGGAAGCTTGCCCCTAGATATATCGGACCCTTCAAGATTTTAAGCCGTCGAGGAGAAGTAGCATATCAGCTAGAACTGCCGGAAGAGATGTTAGGTGTACATGATGTGTTTCATATCTCGTTACTTAGGAAATGCCTAGAAGTTCTGGAGAAGACCGAAGTTTTCAAGAACATCGATCATAGAGCCATAGATATCAACAAGGATTTAACTTATCGTGAAGTACCCATTCGTATTTTGGAAGAAGCTTTCAGAACCACCCGTACAAGAAGTATCAAGTTTCTAAAGATCCAGTGGAGCAACCATACCGAAGAAGAAGCCACCTGGGAGCGAGAATATTATATTAGGACTGAGTTTCCCAATCACTTTAGTTCCTAGCTTTTCCTGAATCTCAAGACGAGATTCTGTTTAAGGAGGGAAGGTTTGTAACATCTCAAAAATATTAAATAAGTTTAGCAATTTCCAATTAACCCAAAATTAGGATTAACAAAAGCTTTTTATTATTAAACACCATATGAATACGTGTGTATTTATTAATGATGTATGAATGCATGTTATGCCATGTTTGATTGTTACATATGTTAAGTATTAGCTTAAGGATCCAAACAATATCATCTAAGTCAAATCCAAGGAAAATCAAATCAAAAGAAAATCAAATAAAAAGGCATATGATCTAATGGTCATTTTTTCCAAAGTTAACCACTAGCCCACTTTGGGCATCTCTAGTAAATGATTTCCTATAGAAACAATTCTATTTCTTTTCTCCCCTTGCTAGACCAAGTGAAAATGATCACAAGTGAACTTTACAAACTTACAGAAACAGATTCAAATCCATTGGAAGGACATTTCAAAATTGAATCTAGTGTAGGCATCAAGATGGTCATTTCCCAAAAACCACTCAAATCTTCTCCACTTGACAAATCCTAGCAACCAGAGACCCTCAAGCATATGCCCAACACACTCACCAAAAAGAATTTGAAAATTCAAATGTTTAGTTCATGCGGCCATTTAATCAAACACTTAGCAGGCAGAGTACAAGTCTATCAACTATCTACTGTTTTGATCAATCTACTACTCACCATTGTACTCGTTTCAGCCTCAATTACTCACCCACGATCACCCCCAGTACCAGCCTGTGCAGCTAGCACCGCTCCCTCGCTGCAATGACCAGTGCCAGCCCGTACCCGAGTGTGCCATGCCAGTCGAGCATGGACACGACGCCACACGCCGCGCCGCCCTCTACCACGACCACGAGGAGATAGGCGTGACCTCACCGCACCCCCTAGTACATGCCTCGGCCAACAACATACAGTGGAGACGCCAGGATCGCCGCGCCCATTTATCTCGCTGCCATGCCGAGCGCACGCCAGAGAGCCGAGCCGTCCCCGCGCAGCCACTCCGCGCCTCGCTCTCTCCTTGCGTAAATGCCTTCGCCGCGTCACCAGCAACCTCCCAAACACGACCGTTCGATGTCGCGTGCCCCGTGACCACCGTACACCATGACGAACACCCGCGGTACCCGCACAGAGCACGGACGCCCCTGACCGATTAAGACTGCGCCTCGCCATGCCACTATGCGCATGACGATCGCCGTAGAGCACCGCGTCGACCTATGCCCTCAGCCATGCCGATAGCGCCCTGAAGCAACGTCGCCGATGAGCCCGAGCCATGCCGCAATGCTCCCTCGCCAGGGGTATAAATAGACCCCTCCCCTGCCTCCAATTGCACACCATTCGACTCACCTCTCTCCCAGAACCTCCTCTAACCCTTCCCCGGAGCAAGGCGAGCACTCCATTGCTAGAATTTCACCGGAGCCCGCCGCTGCTGTGGTGGAACGGAGCCGTTGATTGGAGCTGCCCCAGGAGCTGTCGCGACCACCATTCGACTCACCATCGTCTACCAGCTCGTTCGCCCACCTCGGTGGACCTAGATGGATCCCTGATAAGCCCCCGACGACCCCCACCATACCGCTAGGGTTAGAATCTCGCGCGCTCAATGCGACGGAGACGATGACACTCAGCCGTCGATCGCGCTCTAATCGTGTGGCCCAGATTAGCTGATACCATTTCACTTAGACACAGCCGCTGACGTGTGGGACCAGCCTGAGTGAAGCCCGCTGCGCGTGTGTCATGTAGCTGGGCCGGCCCATGTTCGTTCCCGCGCATAGCCAAGAGTTTCAAACTTAGATTTTACATTTAATTCAAAACCCTATTCTATCAGTGATTTAAAAATTGAATTCAAGGATATTTATCTCACCAAATTCCATGATTCTAATTTTGTTAGAAAGGTATTAAAAATATCTACACACTCCCGTTGGATTCAAACCGTTTGAAATTATAGATCTCCCATAGTAAATATAACAAGATAGAGACTTTTCCAACTTCAAATATTTTTATAAAATCAACCATAAATGCTTTTGAGTTGATTCCAACTCTCAAAAATCATATTTACCATTCTCTATCTGAATATGTAAAAAGATTTAGTTTTACATGTACGAGTCATGGACTAGAATTAAAAGAATGATATATAGGCATTTCTAGTCATATTAATTCTATTAAATAGTAATATTCAACTATGTAATATATGCTAACCTCTTTAAATCACATTCCCAAGTATTAGAATATGTGGTGATGACATGTGTCAACATGATCCCATATTCTAATTGGAGAATATTAAATCTTATGTATTTTTCAATGAGTAGAAATTGCATTTCCATAATAAGATAAATAAGAATATGACAATATTTCTTGTGATGATTGAGATAATGCTAGATCATCTAGTGTGAGCCCCTGTGTGCTAAATAGAAGTATATAAGTATTGTTTGGTGATTGTGTACCTCGTATTTACTTATAGGCGCTAGTACCGACCCGGACTACGAGGATGAGGAGTACTACGAAGAAGAAGAAGAGAACTTCAACAACTGCACCAACCAAGGCAAGCTATCCATGCAAGCTAACTTATGAAAGATGCACTAGGCATGCTTGGTTATGCAATCTTGATTATACCAATCCTAGGTTTTACTTGCAAGCTTTATTCTTTTACCTTTACCAAAGTTTCTTATCTAGTTAATTAATTGTGATTAGTGGAAAATAGGATGGATACCATCAAGAGCATAGAACTAGCCTTGGGTAGTTACACTTGATTAGCACCCCTCAACAGTGATACTCTCATTAAATAGTGGCTAGTGCTAAACTAAACTTGATCACTTTAGATGGGAACACTTAGAGAAAATGATTATGAAAACCTTGGAATGATGAGTCATTCTATTGAAATATTTTGACATGTGTTATGAAACATAATAATTTGGAGATGATATTGAATGAGGCATGTGCCTTGACTTTGATAAAAACCGATGGTTGGGTTCGGATGCAATACCATTCCAATTTTACCGTACAACCACAATACCTGAGTTGGGTAGGGCTTAACTGGAAATTTATATGTCTTAGTATGGGTTCCCTCGTGGAAAGAGGTGAAGCTGAGGTTGCCACGTGAATATGACTGTCCACCTATGCAGTTCCAGGGATGGCAGTTGGCCATGGCTAGGAAGCCAAACTCATAGGAGAGGTTCCTATACTAGAGTGTAATTAAAAGGTTAGGATTGATTATCGGCATTCCAAGTATGATGATTCAGGGTTATCCCTGACGGATGTATCAAATTTTGTAGTGAAAGTGTACCACCTCCGCAGAGTGTCAAACTATTCGAATAGCCGCGTCTGCGGTTATGGACAGTTGGAGTGGCCATACTGTTCCGTTGTCAGATGTTTTCTAAATGACTTGTAACTTGAAATATGACTTTGATTTGAACACCACGGGGTTGTGGAAATGAAAACTCGGTTCCCACTTGAGTAATCTAGAGAACTAAACTAGCCCTTACTATTAATTGCTTCAGAAATAAAATTGGCTTGTTGCAAACAATACTAGAGCTTAGGATTCCTACTAGTATTACCTTGTGTTAGTGATAATTTGCGAGTACTTTAAGAGTCCTCATGGCTTTATCCCTGGCTATTCCCATGGTCAGACTATGAAGAGGACTATCCGGAGAACGGACAGCAGGAGGTCTACGATAATTAGGATCATCTCCCATCGTCAGCATTGCCTGTGACAATGAAGATGGAGTCTACTACGTTTATTTCCGCTGCTTTGATGTGTATTGAGACTTGATCATGAGATCAACTATTTGTAAGATTATGGTTTGTAATGGATGATATACTATGCTACCAACTCTGTTATGTCTCGCAAAAATGGTAATCCTAGGATTACGATGTACGGCATAACAGGTATCTGGACTTAAAAATCCGAGTGTTGACAAGCTCGCATCGAGGCCCAATAGAGGGTACAAGCCCAACAAAAAATATGTGAGCGAGGAGCGCACACAACTCGGCGGCTTGGATCATGGCGAACGACACTCAGGCACCCTCAACTAATTCTTTTCTTGTTTGGGTGCATTCGCCTTCTAACTATAAAATGAGTTTATGTCATAAGAGAAATATTATTGTAATGCAATAGAAAATTAAATATTCAGTACATTTGAGAGATCCATGGTCTTTGGAATCTCGGTGAAGTCATTCAAAATGACTTATTTTTATTAATCGAGCAAACTATATACCATGATACTTATTTTTACCAATTTCTTCTTGTGTACACATGGCTGTGCAAAAAATGAGTAGAAAAGTAGACATATCTGCACTGAATTAATAAGAGAATAGAATAATCTCTCAAACTTGTACGAATCGTGGGAAGTTGGAGGAGAGTTGTTCGTGGAATGGTATAGTTATGTGATTTCCTTATTAGACTCCACTAATGAATACTTACAATCTTGTAAAGGCACACGAGAGTGAGTGTTGTTCTGCATATTTGAAAAGGCTAGAGAAATCGTGACATCGAGAAAAATATTTAGAAATATTGGAAGTATTTTTTCAGTAAAGAGGAGTCCAAGTATAGGCATGTTATGCTGAACTGTTTATATTTTCCTAAACTATTCTACACTGTTGGATCTTTGTTTTCTTTTTTGAGATTTTCTACACTGTTGGATCTATGAGTAGAAGACTAATTTAAATATAAAACAAGTCTTGGACCGGGCCGCAACATCATGGGGGCCTAGGGCGAGCATCCCCGTGCCCCACCCTCTGTGCTCCACCCTATGGGCCGGCACGATGTCAAAGTACCACGAAATGCATAGAAAAGTGTTGTCTGCTCTGTCTTCTGCGCACAACAAAAGCGAAGCCCTGTTTACCCATCCTATGATAAAGAGCGAAAAATGAGCATACACCAGATATATCTCGTATGTTTAACCCTAATAACAACCCTTTTTTTTTGCTTTGACTAAGCCATATTTAACGATGGTCCATCCATCATCTCCGTAAGTAACAAACTAACAATCCCTGGCACTGCTACCCACAAAAAAAAAATCGCTGGTACTGCTATGTTCTCCCTCTTGTTTTCTTTGCTGGACAAAAGATTGTCCGTAGTAGATCGACGCTGCAACAGATTAATTCCTTCTAACAATCATGAATCTAGACGTGAGGATGCTTGATGGTGATATTTATCTATGAGTAGAACTCGTATGTGCTGGCTTTCAAGATGATCTGCCTCAGAGCTCCGATGGGCGCCAGGACCATGAGACACACACCAAGGATAATGCAGACCTGAACATCGTCATGGAGAATACAAAGAATTACAACAAAATGAAGATAAATAACTACTAATGTATTACCTACGGACGAAGAAAAGTGTATTTGGGGTTCTTAATTACCCAGTTAATGCACCATGAGAGACTGAATCTCCTGGGCTTGTAGATGGCTAGCCACATGATGCACGGAAGCTGCATGACATGAACAAGAGGTTGTTTCTCTTCAGAAACTCTGAATTTTACAGTTGCTATAAATGATTGCTGGTATTGAAGCGGATAGTCCGATGATAGCTTACAAAGTAGGTTGTCGGTGCAAAGGCGAAGCCGCCGAAGAACCCGAGCAGCCCACCGAAGAAGGGGAAGGTGATGCCGATGAACATCGTGAACGCTGCAACAGAGTATTTGCATCTCATCGTCAGTATTGTTTCTTCAGTGCAATAGTACATCATTTTAAAATCAGGCAAGACTGAAGAGGAAGGGGCATTACCAACATAGGTTGAGCGGGCAATCAGGCGGAGCGTCAGGCCGGGCGGGAACCGCAGCTTCTTCACCAGCACCGTCTCGATCATGTCGAACACCGGCATCGCGAAAATCTGTGGGGGGAAATCGTAATACTAGCATGTTAGAATTATATATGGATGGTGTAAGAGTGATTGTACAGTCGTACCTGGTAGCTTCCGATGACATGTATGACGACCATCATGTTGGCCATGGCGATGAGCCACTTGGGCTTGGAGAGGGTGATTAGGATGTTGTCGTCGACGATTCTGCCGAATGCCCAGTAGCCGATGAGCGCGACGGGGAAGTAGCAGAGGGCGACGACAATGTAGGCGACGATGACGCCCTTCCACATGGGCTTCTTGGACGGCTTCTCCGGCGTGGACGGGATGGTGGCCTGGATCTCCAGCACCACGTTGTGCCCCGCGTACGCGAACGCCACGTCGCCAAGACCGGCGAAGAAGTCGAACACCTTCCCGGGCGTCGTGGTGGCCCTGACGCTGTAGTCCACGTCGGCCACCCTCCCCTTGTCCACGGCCGCTCCCCAAGCGATGGTGGAGTAGGACAGCGACATGACGGCGGCGGCGAGGGAGATGCCGGAGATGGAGTTGAGGTTGGGCAGCTGGGAGAGGACGAAGTGGACGGAGGAGAAGATCACGATGAAGTAGGTGGTCTTGATGCTCTTGCACTTGCCGTCGCAGATCACGTCGCGGAACTTCTTGAGCGACTTCCCGCCGGTGACCATGTACACGATGTTGACGCCGACCTCCACGACGAGCTGCTGCGGCACCACGATCCAGAGGCCCAGCTTCTCACCGAAGGCGTGCTGCCCGAGCTCGTGGTACCGATCGAAACGCTTCCCGGGCACGCACTCGTGCATCTCCACCATCTGCCACAGCGTGTACAGCGTGATCACCCACGAGATCACCAGCACCGCGATCCCGGGGCCCCTGCGTATGTTTGCAGAGAGACATCAGTTCACGGCTGGGTTGACGATCCACGGCGAGCAGCCATGGGTACCATATATAGCAGAAAACATGGTGATGTTCCGCTGGGGGACGACGTACCAACCAAGCTCGGACATGGCGTAGGGGAGGCTGAGCACGCCGGCGCCGACCATGGCGGTGACATTGTGGAAGGCAGAGTACCACCACTTGGCGTTCCTTGACGACGTGACCGGGAGCCAGTCGTCGATCTTCTTCTGCTCCTCCGTCCTATCATCCTGCCAAATCGAGTTTTTCGATGTCAGCCATGTATTTCTTTGCACAGAACAAAGGCTAGCTAACGAGCAATCACAAAAGGAGGTCTACACATTACACAACCAAATAGTTCGCAGAACCATCGGCCTTTTCTAATATGATGTACCCCGGTTGCATTTCCACGGAGTTCATCTTTGGGAGAAAAGCGTAAGGATGATGGATCGGCAAGAAACTTAATCCCAAAATTAATGGGGGCACGTCGTTGGAACTTTGAAGGTACTACTACAGTATAGATTAGATAGAGTTACAGTTGGATTAACTTATGCCAGAAAGTGGTTCTGTTTCCCCTCGGCAGTTGACTTGCCACATGGCCAAGTTGCCAAAGTCAAAACATCATCGATCAAATGATGCTTAACTGTTTGGTGGTGTTGACTTTTCAAGTAGTTTCTGGATCAACGGGCCATTTCTCGAGAGGAGTGAATCATGTTAAGAGTCGTCTAGTTGGAGCCACAGGTGAGACATAGAGTATAGGTGGATTTTCGAACTACGAGAAATACAATGGTTGTATTTCGTATCCTTTACGTTCTAAAATTATAGTTTCTACTATTGATATATCTTGTGTAGAGTTGGACATAGGTTTATGATGCACTTAGTGAGCCTAAGCATTGACGTCCCCCCTCGTGTCGTCCTCTAAAGTGACACAAGGGGAAGTTAATAGCCGCCGACCGCCTTAGCCCCTCCCACCCCTTAGCCGTTGTCGGAGGATGCGGCCAGGCAAAGCCCGTGTTGCGAACGGCAGGTGGACTTCCTCCGACAGATCTCGAAAAGATTGGCCCTCACCCGTCGATGGCTTCCTCCTAGAGCTATGAAGTTGCAGCATGTTGTTCCATCACATGGGGCAGTGTGGTGTGGCGTCGCCCGAGGTGGGCTTGGTGATGGCTGGGGCATTCTCGTGGCACAAATCCAAGCACATCAACAAGATCTGATTCTCCAGATCCTCCGGCGTCTCCTTGGGTCTGGTCTAGCTCTGTGGTGGGGCGGCTCGCAGGAGGTGTGCGAGGTGGAAAAAGAAGATCCAGATTTTGTGGGCGCGTTCGACAGTTGGAGATATGCCCAAGAAGTAATAATAAAGTTATTATTATTATATTTCATATTCATGATAAGTGTTTATTCTTCATGCTATAATTGTATTAACTGAAAACGAAATACATGTGTGGATATAAACAACTATGTGTCCCTAGTAAGCCTCTACTAACTAGTTCGTTGATTAAATGATGGTTAAGGTTTCCTAACCGTGAAAATGTAATGTCATTTGATAACGAGGTCATATCATTAGAAGAATGATATGATGGAAAAAGTCAAAACTAAATATAGCATTCGATCATGTCACTAAGTTTAATTGTTGTAGCTTTCTAAATATCAAGTATCATTTCCTTAGACCAAGAGATCATGTTACTCCCTAGTACCAGAAGAATATTTTGTGGGCATCAACCATCATTTGGTAATTGGGATCATAAAGGTGTTCTTCTGGTGTATCGGAAGGTGCTTGCACTAGTACAGAGCGATACTAACGATACCCCCCAATGGCAAAGGAACAAGGACAACCCATGATTGAAATAATTTGCATGCTGGCATAGGGGCTGCCAGGACATGGCCGTCAATGGGAATGTGAAGGAAATATGCCCTGAGAGGCAATAATAAAGTTGTTATTATGTATTCCTTATATATGATAGATGTTTATTTTGCATGCTATAATTGTATTGATAGGAAACATCAATACATGTGTGCTTAATAAACAAAAAGGGTTCCTAGTTATGCCTCTCTTTTAGACTAGCTTGTTGATTAACAAGATGATCAAGGTTTCCTGATCATGGATATTGGATGTTGTTAATAACAAGGTCACAGCATTTGTGAAATGATGTGATGAACATTCATCCGAAGTATAGCATTACGATCAAGTCATTATGTTTATATTGCTATAACATCATACGAAGTAATCTTTATCCTTAGACCATGAGATCATGTTAACTGCTAACACCAGAAGAGTATCTTGATAACATCAAACGTCACACCGTAACAGGGTGACTATAAAGATGGATTCAGTACTACGAAGGTGTTATGTTGAGGCTCATGGATCAAGAGTGGAATTTGTCAATCCAGATGACGGATAGATATACTCTGGGCCCTCTCGGTGATATCACATTAGGATAGCTTGCAAGCAAGTGATGTGATCACTAGAATGTTATATCACGGGAACGAGAAAAGAATGCATGTCGGAAACGAGATCAAACTAGGTATGAAGATACCGATAATCGAATCTCGGACATGTAATATATCGAGAGACAAAGGGATTTAGTTATAAGCGTTAAAGGTTCTCACGATCACAGGAGTCATCGTTGAATGTGTAGGAGTCAGTATGGATCTCCAGGTCCCGCTGCTGGTTATTGATCGGAGAAGGGTCTCGATCATGTTTGCATTATTAGCGAACCGTAGGGTGGCACACTTAAGAGTTACCGGACACCATTTTGGAGCATATATGTTTCAGACAAAAGAATTGCAAAGCGCAGGAATTGTTTCAATAGAAACCGGAAATTATTTCGGGTGAAATTGCAGAAGGTAGTTCTGCATGTGATATTGAAATATTGCAAGGGGCTATATGTGAATGTTTGTTAATTAAAGTAATTAACAAAATTCTGAATAAATTTAATAAAAAGAGTTTTATTAAATGAGAGAGCATTAAATTTGGAGAAATTTAATGCATTTAAAGTGGAGACTTTAAAAGGGAATGTGAAGAGGCATTTTAATGTGGAGGGGTTACCACCACATGAATGGGGAGGTGAGGGGTCACCCCCCCCATGCGCCGGCCATGGAGAGAGGGGGCACCCCCCTCCTCCTATAAAAGGCCACCCATTCCCTCCTTCATCCTCACACCTCCTTGTGAAGGATCTCTCTCCCCCTCTAGAATTATTCCCCTATGGTCTCGGATTAGCGAGATACATGTTCCCGGTGGTATTTCGTCTCGAAGGAGTTGATGCTTCAGCTGGATCGCTGGACCGAGGAGGTGGAGGTTGTCCGGTGGCTTGAACGTGTGTGCGAGTGCGGATGCGCTGCTGAGTTGCGGCGCTCGGACTTTCTCACGATCTTGAGATCGGCAAGTGTATGACTACATCAACCACGAGTTCCTACTCGTTAACAAAGCTCGTTGTCTTCGAGGGTAAGTTCTCCATGGATGTATGTCCACCCGATGCTCTGTATCTAGTAGATAGATCTTGGCGTGTAGTTCTCATCGTAGGAAAATTTTTGTTTTCTATGTTGCGGACCCAATAAAATGGTAATCTTTAGAACTTGTTTTTAGTATATTTAGTAACAGTTATTGTACTTCATCCGTTGCCAATGAGGTCTCTAAGGAAACTGGCCATAGCACCTAATCTATTGCCATTGTAGGTAACCTAGAGAGGCCCACAAGCTAGCACCTATAAACTCTAAGAACTCCCGTAGGTATCACTCCCAAGTCCCAACCCTATACACAGATCTCAAGCTATTTTTTTAAATAATATATTTTTTAATCAATTCCACGAATATTATGCGAAAAAGGGAAATTACAAATCTAACATGGTCTCTTTTTTGAAAAAACGACCAGACCCTATCGTTTTTTGAACAGCCGATGGGCGTGTCAGAGGGCTGTCAGCCAGCTAGTCATTTTTTCAAAAACCGACAGGCCCTGTCGTTTTTTCAACAGCCGACAAGACAGGGTCGGCTTTTTAAAAACCGACGGGAGATGTCATTTATTGAAACGCCGACGGCTGCATGGATCATGCGTCGTGTTAGGCTAATCTAGCCGTTCAGCGTTTATCACCCGCCGGTAGAATCCCGCCACTATTTCGCGACGTTCTTTTCCCCGCTAGTATTTCACCCACCACTCTTTTGCGCCGTTTATCTCCCGCCACTTCTTCCCGCTGTTTTCTCCCACCAATTCCTACTAGTTGCCCCTATAAATAGTGGCACCGAGATGGTATCTCTCCACCCTGTTCTTCCTCTTTTTATTGCATTTCCTTCCCCTCTCCATCATGAGTGTGTCCTGTTCGGACCCAGAGTATATGCCTACAAAGATGAAAGATGCAGGTTGCCGCAAGGGGTGACACACGAGCGCTGTTGGTGCGGCCATCTCGTGAAGGTCAAGGAGTCGATCGATTTCTCCACCTGCATGAGCATGAATTTTTTCATATGTCCCAACTACGACGCAAGCCCGCCCCGGCAAGCAAGTTCGTTGTACGAGAGGCCTTCGGTATGTTCCCAGAGCATGGTTAATATGAACCATTCATGTTATCATGTGTTCTTTTATTCATTTCATTGATTTGTTGCAGTCTCCTCCTCCACTTTGCAAGTGGTACCATTGGATTGACACGGAGATGCAGGACAGGAGCCGATGTGCAACGGAGAGCTTTCTTGATGAGGAACATGCTCAAAGGAAGGCCGCGAACGGGGAGAAAGAACGGGAGAGAGAAATGAAATAATTCCGAGCAGAGCAAGCTCGAAACCGCGAGCTGAACAGGAAGAGAAGGGAGGAAGAGGAGCGGCAGGAACAGGTGCGCAAGGAGGCCCGTGAGGCGGAAAGGAAGAGATTAAGAGAAAGAGTCTTTGGCGCGCAAGGAGGAACGTGGGGACAAGACCGGGAAGTACCCGCGCTAGACTCAGGGAAGGTAGACGTATGTCTCAGTAGCGATGTATCTTAATTTTGGTTGTAGTGTCTTTATGTAACTTCATTTCAGTTTTAGTGTCCCGATGTATCTTAATTTCAGTTGTAGTGTCTTGATGTATCTTAATTTTAGTTGTAGTGTCTTGGTGTAACTTCATTTCAGTTATAGTGTCATGATGTATCTTCATTTCAGTTATAGTGTTGTGATGTATCTTAAATTCAACATGTCAGTTAATTTTGGAGACAATGTATCTAAAATGTTTCCCGCGGAAATGCTTCCCGTCAAAAAACATTCCTGCCAAAATGCTTCCCGCCAGAATGTTTCCCGCCAAAATGCTTCCCGCCAAAATGTTTCCCGCCCAAATGTTTCCCGCCATTTTTTTTGTTTACCCTATAAAACCCCTCCCCACGCAGTTGTTTAAGAAAATCCACCCCGTTTTTAGCAAGTATGTTTCCCGGTTTTCCATATGATCGTAGTTTCGAGACAAACATGTCCGTCGACCTTTTTCATTTGGCTAGGAACTTTACTATAGACAATAATCCAGCCCCATTGGAGGAACTCATTGCTAGTGATTGTCTCCTCACTAAGTTGGGTGAGGGATTGCATAGAAAAGGGTAGCCAAAGAGGACTCCCGAGGAGATACGACAAGAGCTACTTCGGATCCATGCTAGGCGGGGAAAGCAAATATTCTTTAACGAAGAGGCAAGGCAGCAGAATGCCACGCTCCCTTGGATTTGGATAGAAGAGAGTGAAGACTCCGACGATCTCTTCATGCCACCGGTCGGTGGTACCAAGGATAGAGCAGAGCGTGACAAGGCCGAGGCCTTGAACAGGGCGCAGGCCAAGGAGAGCAATGACAAGCTAGAAGAGAGTGAAGATGAAGATGATATATTCATGACGCCTGCCGCTGGGACTAAGTGGAGAGCTGAGTGGGACGAAAGGCTGGCCAAGAAGAAGGGTAAAGACGAGGCATCGTTGAAGGGTAAGGGAAAATCGATCGAGGCATCGTCGAAGGGTAAGGGCAAGAAGAGCAGGCCATGAACAAGGCATCGTCGAAGGGTAAGGGCATAGTCGTAGGGATAGAGAGCGCTCTTATTTATGTACTGCAAGTTATGTTGAACTGTGTTGCAAGCTATGTTGAAATGTTTATCAAATAAAAAATGTTTATCGAAAGGTGTCTCATACATAGATAGATACAAGATACAAGTCTCATACATAGATAGATATCAATGCCACTGGGCGGCCGATAGGGAACCTCTCCCATGACCACAGCTGCAGCAATAGTGGGCATCCTAGCAAGGCAGATCTTTCTTTGGTTAGTGTACAACCCGTGCATATACCTCGGTACGTTGCTGCTAAGACAGAATGTAACACCCCAAATCTTTAATCAAGGTTATCAAAGTTCTAATCACACAATTTAGGGTTAACAAAAACTTTTATTAAGAAAATGGATATGAATGCATGTGTGTTTGCACTAGTATAGAACTGAGTGTATATGCCATGCTTGATTATTCTAAATGTTGTGAAATGGTTTAAGGGTGAATGCCACATCATCTAGACCATTTACAAGCAAAATCAAAAGAGAAAGAAATCAAATAAGATTAAAGAAAGCAAATGGTCATTTTGACCCTTTTAAACCACTAGGCCACTTTAGGTGTTCCTAGAAGAAGATTTCTAATAGAAACATTTATATCTCTTTTCACCCCTTGCTAGACCAAGTAAAGATGTACCAAGGCCCACTTTACAAACTTACAAAAACATCTAGCAAATAAATATAAAGGACATTTGAAAATTGAATCAAGTGTATGTGTTAAGATCCCACTTTTTCAAAAACCCACCAAATCAGTTCACCTTGAAAATCCCAAGCAAACCTAGTCTCTCAAGCTTAAGTCAAGTTCACTCAAAAAATTTGAATCAAAAATTCAAAAATAAATTTCATGCGGCCATTTCATCAAACACTTGGCATGCATAGAATAATCCCTAGCATAAATTCATTGTTTGGTACAGTGATCATCGATCCATTTGTCCCCTAGTTACTCCCATGTTCCCTCTAAGCCTAACCTAGCCCAAGACTAGCTCCCTCCTTCGCCGCTGGCACAGTGGAGCGCCGCCCGAAAGTGGTCATCGCTAGCCGACCACGGCTAGCTCACACAAGACCACCACGCACCCAACCAGCATGTCCACTAGCATCGCTGCACCCTACCGCCACCCCCTGTCTAGGCCACAGCCCCAGTCGAGCTGTGGACCACACTAGCACCGCCGTGCACCGCCTCTCTGTGTCGTGTCCGGAGCGCGCCAGTGCGCCGCGCCCGGCCAGCTCGCACGCGCCGCTCCTTGACCTCCCCTCGCGTGCACAGACCCGCCATGATCACGCCACCCTGGCAGACACCCCCGTTCGCCACCGCGCGACCCGCAGCTACCGCACGCCGCCACAAACACCACTGCCTCCGCTCAGAGCGCCGCACGCGCCAGACCAAACCAAGCCGCCCCACGCCGCGCCTTTAAGTCCGTGAGAACCGCCAGGGAGCACCACACTGTCCTACACCCTCGCCCATGCCTTTAGCTCTTTGTGCCGCCCTTGCCGGAGACGCCAGCCCGCACTGTTCTGTCGCCTCGTCGAGCTATAAAAGGAGGCCACCCTAGCCTCCATTCCTCACACCATTTGACTCCCCACTCACCACTGAGCCTCCTACACCTCTTCCCGGATCAAGGCAAGCACCACCGCGCCAGAATTTCACTGGAGTCCGTCGCTGCTGGAGGAGAAGTGCGCCATCGATTCTGACCACCCCGAGCCCTGTCGTGACCGCGCCTCGCCTCACCGCCGTCTACCTCGTCGTTTGCCCCCGTCGCCGAGCCTAGCTGGAGACCAGGTGAGCCCCGAGAGACCCCCACCGCCGCGTTAGGTTTAGCTCGTCGTCGGAGCTGTTCGCCGTCAATGACGACCCCCAGCCATTGGATTAGATTTAGATCGTAGAGCTCTGGTTGAAAGATATCGTTTCACGTAGAGTGAGTCACTGACCAGTGGACCCCCTCTGTCAGCTGTGTGCTGCGCTCCACTATGCAGTTGGGCCGGCCCGTTTAGCTTTCCCGCCTAGGCCTGGAAATTTAAATAAGGATTTTCCTTTTTAGTTTAAATCCTATTCTGTCCACTTATTCAAAAATCAATTTAGAGAGTTTTACTTAACCAAATTGCATGATTCAAATTTTGCTAGAAAGGTATTTAAAATATCTATCTAAGCCCATTGGATTTAAATCATTTGGAGTTACAAATAATCTATAGAAAAAATAACAAGACAGAGACTTTTCTATATTCAAACATTTTATAAAAATCAACCACAATAGTTTTTGAGTTGATTCCAACTGTCAAAAATCACATTTGATAATATCTATCTAAATATGTAAAAATATTTAGGATTTCATGCAGTGACATTGGACTAGTACCAAAATAATGCTACTAGGGCATTTTTAGTCACTTTAAATCTATTAAATAGTAATCTTAAACTTTATAAAATGTGATCAACCCTTTAAATCACATTCCCATGTATTAGAATATGTGGTGATGACATGTGTCCACATGATCCCATATTTTAATTGGAGAATATTAAATCTTAATTAATTTCAATGAGTAGAAATTACTTTTCTCAAATAAAATAATTGAAACTAGTTCTTTAATGCATGTGATGATCGTGATGATGCTAGATCATCAAGTGTGAACCTTAGTGTGCTAAATAGACTAGTTAATTATTGTTTGGTGATTGTGTACCCCGTATTCCTTTATAGACGATAGTACCGACCAAGGATACGAGGAGGAGGAGTTCTACCCCGAAGAAGACGAAGAAAACTTCAATCACTGCACCAATCAAGGCAAGCTATTATTGGCAAGCTAATACTTGCAAGCCATCACTAATTGCAAGTTAACCTAAGCAAGATGCATTAAGCATGCTTTGGTTATATACCTTTGATTTATACCATCCCAAGTTTTACTTGCAAGCTTTACTTTTTACTTTACCAAAGTTCTTTACTTTTAGTTAATGCTTTGTCAGGTTTTGGAAAGATAGTATATATAGCATAAAGAGTATAAAACTAGGCCTATACTAGATGTCATGCTATGGCATGAGATTGAGATTAGCATCCCTCATTAGTGAACACTCCTAACTTAGTGGCTAGTTCTAAGCATAAAACTTGATCACTTTAGATGGGAATACTTGGTGAAAATGATTATGAAAACCTTGGAATGATGAGTCATTCTATTGAGATGTTTTGACATGTGTTGAGAAACACAAATGGATTTGATGATGAAAATGTTGAGGCATGAGCCTTAGCCCTTTATAAAAACTGATGGTTGGGTTCGGATGCGATATCATTCCAATTTTACCGTACAACCACAATACCTGAATTGGGTAAGGCTTAGCCGGAAGTTTATATGCATTAGTATGGGTTCCCTCGCAGAAGAGGTTTGAGATGAGACTACCTCTTGATGATGTCCACCTATGTAGTGCCCAGGATGGCAGATGGCCATGGCTGGGAGGCCAAGCTCATAGGAGAGGTGTTTTTACTAGAGTGTGTAAAGGAAAGGTTACGATTGATTATCCGCATACTAAGTATGATGATTCAAGGTTATCCCTGACGAATGTATCGAATTTTGTGGTAAAAGTGTACCACCTACGTAGAGTGTCAAACTATTCGACTAGCCGCGTCCGCGGTCATGGACAATTGGAGTGGCCATACTGTTCCATCGTAAGATGTTTTCAAAATGACTTGTGAAGTGAACTATGGTGTTGACTTGAGCACAACTTGGTTGCGAATATGAAAACTAGGTTCCCAACTTAAGTGACTTAGAACATTTAAGTTTACTTTCTTTGCTTCTGATCTCAGATTAGATAAATCTGGCCTTTTGCAAATAAACTTAGAGCTTAGGATTCCTATTAGAACTACCTTACTTGTTACTAATAGTTTGCGAGTACTTAAAGAGTACTCATGGCTTTGTCCCTGGCTATTCCCGTGGCCAGACTATGAGGAGGACTATCAGGAAGATGGACAACAGGACGGCTACGACAACTAGGATCATCTCCCATCATCAGCATTGCCTGTGACACTAATGATGGAGCCCACTACTACGCTTATTATTTCTGCTGCTTGTTTGTATTAAGATTAGATCATGAGATCCTTTATTTGTGTAAGACCTTATTATGGTTTGTAATGGATGATGGACTGTGATATCCAATCTGTTATGTCTCGCAAAAATGGTAATCCTGGAATTGAGATGTATGGCATAACAGGCATCTGGCATTAAAAATACGGGTGTTGACACAGCAGAACCCCAGCTCCACTGTGTGATGTCGTTCTGGCACGTCGCCTTCGCGATCTCTCTAGCATAGCGGATGTAGCACGCACTGATGGTTGAGACGTGGTTCTCGGTGAACATCACCTTCCCAAGAAGCCACATTAAGTACGCCTCCAGGCTGCACGTAATTTGTGGCTCAGTCATCGGAACGGCTGGGTACCTGAACTTTTGTATATGCATTGGTTAATAGAACAAGTTTTAGCATCGTGTGATATGAAAATAGGTGTGTCAAATACGAAGATACTGAGTAGCAAACGAACCTGATAGTTCTGCAACCAATCAAATTTGGGTCCATGATTTTCATACGTGAACTCCGGCCCTCCATCACGAATGCCATATAATCGTTGGGCCATTTCTTGGACCCAATTCGTTGGTGCATCCACCCAGCCCATTGGCACTCCAGCCAATAGCAGTCCCAACAAGAATGAGACATCCTGCAGTGTAGGAGCCATCTCTCCCCAACAAAAGTGGAAAGTGTGAGCCTCGGGCCGCCATCGATCCACTAAGCAGGTGAGCAACGACCCGTCGTAGCCCATGCATGTGGTATGGAAGCCATGTTGTCGTCCTTCTATCTCCTTCGTATGAGTGGCCTCAACCAGACGCACAAATGGTAATAGCCCTGCCCACTTCAACCTACATACCGAGATAGAATAACAATTTGTTTACTTTGGCCCTCAAATATTTGAAACCCAACTAGAAATAAATGTCTCATACCTCTGCAGCCAATCAGGGTGTATCAGCCAGTTAGACATGGGAGTGCGAGTGATAAGATGCTTCAAACTCCCAGGTTCCGCATCCAATAAAGTTGACCGGTGCTTTCTATCTATATCAGCGTTAAGCAAAGATCTCGCCATCCGCATAATTTAAAACATGGTTCCATATGAATTGCAAATTTAAAACATGGTTCAATACGAATTACAAATTTAAAACATGGTTCCATACGAATTACAAATTTAAAACATGGTTCCATACGAATTACAAATTTAAAACATGGTTCCATACGAATTGCAAATTTAAAACATGGTTCAATATGAATTACAAATTTAAAACATGGTTCCATACGAATTACAAATTTAAAATATGGTTCCATACGAATTACAAATTTAAAACATGGTTCAATACGAATTACAAATTTAAAACATGGTTCCATACGAATTACAAATTTAAAACATGGTTCCATACAAATTACAAATTTTAAACATGGTACCATACGAATTACAAATTTAAAACATAGTTCCATACGAATTACAAATTTTAGTTTCTTCCTCTGCCTCTTGTTCCTCGTCTGCCACGTCCACGAGGAGCCGCTCCTCTAGTCCCGAAGATGTGACAATTGGTGTCTCTATGACCAAACTGATTACATAGAAAACATTGTCTAGTACGGCCTCCGGCTTCGGATTCATCCATATCATTATGGATGTGGACACATTCTCGCCTTCCTCTGCCTGTCCACATTAGTCCAGGATCTAGGATGTAAATCCTTTCACCAGGGTTTACTTTGTTGAAATTGCCCCATGCTCTATATCCCATCATCTCGCTAGTCCATGTATTGATCACCGACTCCTTAAGAAAATAAGGAGACTCAAATGATCTCACATCCATACCTAACCACCCGCACGCAGCAAGTACATGAGAGCAAGGCAGATGCAGCAGCTTGGGTTTGTTGCAGGTGCACTCACACGTCGGCCAAGCCTCATTGCCTATCCTCACCTCTTGTGTCTTTACCTCTTCTCCGGCTCTGATCCTGTTGGAAGGGAGGTGCACATCAAATCTTAGTTCTTGATTATCGATGGCGACGACATGCATAGACCGAGCCTTTTCCATTTTGTCATTCATGTAATCCATGATCCTTGAACAATACCTCATGTTTGGGTTGTTGATGATATGCATCTGAGCAAGCTGGAGTCTGTCTCTGAAGTACTTCAATGTTCCGGTGAAAATACACTCCACAATAGCTGTTAATGGCAGAGCCCTGCTTCCTCTCGAGACAAAGTTGTAAGTTTCGGAAAGATTTATAGTCATGATGCCAAACCTAGCACCATGAGTGTCGTGCAACAGAGACCACCTATCCACAGGCTTGTGCTATATCCATTCCTGGAAATTCTTAATCCTTCTGTCAGGCCTCCTCCTAGTACCGGGTTGGTCAAATCCTGGCAAATCGCAAACAGCAATTGGTTCTTCCTCGGGTGGTGCTGCTCGCTCTGCTATCGTAGCTACCGCTTCAAGATGAGTCGACACTCTTGCTCTAGCTGCTTTCCTCTGCCTAACATGTTTTTTCTGAATTCATCCAGATAGGTCTAGCACTTGATATACTTCCACTCCTGGTTCTGCTTGCAAAGCTTCTTGAATAGGTTCATCAGGGCCTTGTTCCTGAACTGTGAGAAAAAGTTAGCCCCTAGATGCCGCATGCACCAACGACTCTACATGTCTAGCCATGGAGTTGGTTCACCAGGAGCAGGCTGAGTTGGCTACCTTATCGCGCTGAGTATACCCGGATGCCTGTCATGAAGGACGCATACATTCGGTACATCCCTCACAATTGCTACCTTCAGCTGCCTGAAAAACCATACCCAACTCTCGGTGTTCTCACTCTCCACGAAAGCAAATGCAAGTGGAACAACTTGATCGTTCCCGTCTTGTCCTATGGCAGTCAAGATCTGGCCCATGTACTTGCCAGTGAGAAATGTACCATCCACACAAATGACTGGTCGATAGAGAGTGAAAGCTTCTATTGATATAGCAAATGAGAAGAACACTTGATGCAACACCCTCAAATTGGGTTCTTGAGGCAACATAAAGTGTTGGATGTCGACGTATGTGCCTGGATTCCTAGTCTGCAGTGTCTGTAGCATCCGAACAACACAGTCGTATCCATCTCGAACGAACCAAATCTTGTCTCTAGTGCCCTCTGCTTAGTCCTCCAAGCCTTTCCGTAAGAAATATTGTAGTGAAATCTGACAGCAACTTTGTTGATGATAGCTTTCACCACCATGGCTTTGGTCTCCACTATCTCAGTGTATAACAGTCTATCCAGGAGGGTGACGTGAGATTATGATGGTCTTGAAGGACATTGTCAAGTTGACATGTGTGTTGCACAACATCTCTAACCTTTTAGTTGGTGTCATACCGAGGACGATGGGCATGGACCCTGGCCGGACATCCGGCTACCTCGCAAACCAAAGTCAAATATTGTTGGGATGACACCTTCGTTTTGAAAACCCGTTGCGTGGACAATGCCCACTCAACGATTGCTTCCTACAGATGCCTCTTGCTAGGATATAATGCACTCATGGAGATGTTGTTCACGTGATAGTGCCACGAGGAATCATGCCCATCGTTCACATTCATTGCTGCTGTGTGGTCTTCATTCCATGATGCCAGAATAGGTTGGTCTTCTTGATCAGACTTAGCAGAATCATAAGAGCTATCATTATAGCCTTCTGAATCTTCGGCTTCCATCTGATCTTGCAACCAACCTTCGTGTATCTCGTCCTCATCAACCTCACCACTGAAAATATCTTCTCCTATCCCGTGACTACCTTCAGCTGATTCATGTCCACCTTCCTCGGTGTGTGCAAAACTACTCTGACCAGGTTCATAACTACCACCATCGGTGTGTGCATATCTACTCTGACTAGGTTCATAACCACCACCGCTATCTTGGCCTTGACTGCTCTGGTCATGATAGTAGCCACCACCACCTTCGTCTTCGGCTTGACTGCTCTGCTCATGATCATAACCACCATCAGCATGGTGTGTCTGACTACTCTGTCCTTGATCATAAACAGGCTCTTTCGCCACAGGAAGCACTAAGACAGTGGGGTTAACTACCCTATGTAGACAAGATTTCACCCATTTGACCCATTTACCTTGCTCTTCTATCGGTCTAAAAAAATCAGGTTTAATCCTTGACTTAGTCCATAATACATGCACACCGACAGTATGGGTCGGAGGGAGCCCTAAACGAGCAGATAACCAATCCTTCAACTCAATAATGGATATTGTTTCAGGATCCTGGAGCACTTCATCAATACAATAAAAGTCGCTAAAATCAACTCCATGCTGGTTTCTTTTGACGACACCGTCACCATAGTAGAATATAAACACTACATTATTGGACATAACTTCCGACCTAAAACATACCACAATTTGTCAAATGCCCGTACAATAGCAGATTTTAGCCCACAAATATACTAATAATCCTATAGCTGAATAATCTTGCATAGCCCGCAAATATACTTATAATCCTATAGCCGAATAATCTGGCAGCTAATATACCACATCTAGAACTACCGATAAAATAAACATACACAAATGACTGCAGTTAGCAAGAAATTAGGATTTACCCTTGGAGCGTGTGAAATCCTGTCGTGAAGCTACCTCCACTCAATGTATCGACAACCCCCACTCAAGAACAGCTGCCTCCACTCAAGCTGCACCCCCAGCCTCCACCATAGCCATTGCTCCTCAAGAAATCCACCAAATCCCTCTAAACAATGCCTCAAATCACTTCACCAGACTATCCCATAAGTAGATCGGGACTCTAATAACTGTCTAATGTGTTTCAACAGTAGCTATTGGTGGAAAACGGTGCAAAACTGAGCTCCAAATCGGTGTAGCTCGCGTAGGCAGAAGAACAGCAAGAACGCAAGAACACGAGAGAGAGCGAAGGAGGAAGAATGCCACCGTCGGGGCGGGGCTGGGCTGGGCGTGGGGATAAGAAGGCACCTCGTCTGCGCCTCAAAAGACGACGCCCCTTGTCGGCTTTTTAGAAACCGACGTGCCTCGTCGGTCGGCTTTTCAAAAGACGATGCAACTTGTCGCTTTTTCGAGTTACGACGCGGAGCGGTGTCTGCCTATGGCCCGGCCAGGTGGGGCCCGTCGCGCTCCTTTCGGCGCCTCAAAAGACGGCCAGGGCTGGTCGGCTGTTCAAACAACGACAGGGTCTGGTCGTTTTTTCAAAAAACGAGACCGCGTTAGATTTGTAATTTCCCTTTCGCGTAATATTTGTGGAATTGAATAAAAAAGTGTATTATTTTAAAAAAAAATAGCCAGATCTCAATCTCACTCTCTCCTAGATATGTTCATGCGATGGCCTCCTGACTGAATCTTCTAGAAGCGACGCTCGTCGTGGCTTAGGCTGCATCCTCGGCGGGACCATCCACCACGTCACCACCTTCCACTACATGGAGCATAATCGACAGCTGATCCTGCGGGACTAGAACCGGCAAGATATCTAGGTCGATGGGGTCTGTGGAAGTCCCATTGCGTATCGCGGTGCACCATTCCATGGCACACATGGCCGGCCTACCGCCTCCTCGTCCTCCTCCTCTTCTGCATCCTCGTAGGAGGAATACGAAGAACGGGATCTGGAGGTTCGCATAGGCTCTTCCTCTCCAAGAAGGAGTGTGTCGATGCATGTCATAATCAGGATCAAATGGAGCTGGATATAGCCCTCCTCGTTTTCCCGATCCTAGAAACTGAGGATGTGGTCTTCCAGAGTAACCTCTAGGCCGCCTTTGCTGTATCTATGCTCGCTGAGGAGTTTCCCGGCGAGGTCCAGGGTGTAGAGGCGGCGGTGCTGGTGGAGGAGGCCGGTAGCTACATCGCAGGGTCGTTCTCGGCTCCATCACCGGCAAAAAATCTGCATTGACTAAGGTAAAAACCTAGCTTAATTTGCTATGTACATGATTTAACCATAGCTTAATTTGCTCTGTACATGATTGAACTGTAGATTATTTACAGTATTTTGCTATCTTATAGTTCTAAATGTAGCTTGAGATCTATTTAATGTTACTATTAAAGTTTCAAATCTAGCTATTTACTGTAATTTGATATGTCCATGATTGGATTCTAGCTAAATTACCACCATTTTAGTTATTTCTTTAGAGTAATTAGCTGTAATTTGCTATGTACATGATTGAATTATAATTTGCTATGTACATGATTGAATTGTAGTTAAATTACCATTGTTTTAGTTATTTCTTTATTGTAACTAGACTCCTATCGGTGCCCCTGGGGCGCGGCTATAGGCACTAAGATGGACAAATAAATGTGTACATTTGAAAGATAAATTAACACGGTCGCACGTTTTTAACCTACGCTAAAAAAGAAAACAACACCATCCTCTGAACGCGTCGTCGGGCACGTTCATGGGCCGCTACTTTTGCTGATACATATGCTTGCTTTTCAAGATTTATAAGTAAATTTAAAGAGTCTTAAACTGACGATATGTGACTAAATAGTCTATAATACGTGCGGACCAAACAGAGTTCACTGATTTATGGGCTAGTTATTTTCACGACCAATTGTCACTTGTAGACTTTCAGTACACGTATAACTTTAGTGGTTCAAAAGGCGCGCGCACTATGGGGGCGACAGTTACTCAGAACATATGGCAGTCGTGTACAACATGCACGTCCGCTAACGACCGCCTACAAAAAAGAATCCTACGATAGCCGCGCGATATTGCTTACCGTGCTCAACAGGTGAATAGTAAATTGAATAGTCAGGGCGTGTGCAGCGTTGGTGAAACATTGAGTCTAAGTGGCTTTGGACATAGGTCTAAACGCTGCACTGGTGGTAGCTAAGCACAAAATCGCTAGACTCGGGTCCAGTTCTAGTCTCAGTGTCTAGTGTAGCGTTGATATCTACAATCATATAGATTTACCTAGCTATTAGACCACGGTAAGCACCGGGAGGACAACATATAGAGTAAAAAATTCTAACAGTAGGTCCCTCAAGTAGTGGCTAAGAGTTAACACACACTGCACCACTTTTGTGATTCTTAGACTCATGTCTAAGTTTTCTCTTAGACAGAACCAACGCTGTACACGCTCTCATGCATTACTCTAGCAGGTATTGTACGACTGTAGGAGACCCGCTCATGGCCAAGATGCGGTACTTACAACATTGCTTACGATGCTCGACTGATGAATAGTCATGTGCTCATTTTACAGTATTAATTCATAGAACACGAGAAATCCATATTTACATCGACATATACTGGTCTATTCTTGATGAATAGGTTCACGTACTACTTTGAGTTCACACATGCTTTACTTAGAAAGGCAACATTATTATGAGTCAGGGATGAGCAACTTAGATTAATTGGGGCAAAAGCCAGTATACATGTACATGCTTGAATGAGCGAATATGCGAAGAGGCCCTTATACAGTGGATAAATACAAAGAGGGATATACACTCTAACAAATATTAGAACATGGGTATATTCGTTCTAATGCTTACGAAGACACCGACACTACCTAATCCAACGTTGTCTGCCTACAATAGGCTCTCTCTCCTTGTTGCCCATGCCAACGGACATGGTTGTCATGGCTGGGATGCCTAGCGTGGCCAGAATCGATGGAAAAGTCATATGAGGCCATGAAGGATCTGCAAAACGTTAGATACAATAAATATCATACAAAGAAGTTGCAAAACTACAATACAAAGAAGAGTACCTCAAATTTTGTTGGTACCTCGGCGATGGTCATTGCTACGCCCGGGGAGAGCTACATAGGAGTGTTTCAAGATGGTAGTCGCTACACCCAATGTTCGAAGGAGAAGAAGAAAGCGACGTCACCTCGATACTTCCAGCAGGAGCTGGTTGGTCATCTAAACGAGTGTGGCATGTCCCGCGTGCTAATACCTCACGAACCCTTACCTCTCTCTGTCAAATCATGACAGAGACGATCTAAAGACAGAGACGACAACGATGAAAACAGATGAAGGAGTTCACGCTCGAAACGCTGATAAAATAAGAAAAAGACTCGGACGTGAAAACTCACCTGGACTCTATCGAAGTAGTCGGCTGCCATCTTCTACCAATAAAGGACGACCGTATGTACGGATCATCGCCTTTGTAGCCCCGTCCATGCTGTGTCCGCTGGTACCTATGCCGATCCGCCTTTCGTCGAACTCCATCTACTTATTCAAGCCGCTATGTCGGGTAAGCGGGCGAAAGGAAGTCCTTTGACGCCTACGCACGAGCTTTACTGGGCCTCTTCTACAAGCAATGGAACAATAGGAAAAAATAGCAAGAAAAAGATCGAGCACGAACCTCATTCTTACCGCGCTTACCGTACGCCGACCTGGAAGATGCCACTATAGTTCTCCAGCACGCTATTGTCCTCATGAATCCTGCTAACCGTTGTTGCTATGCCCGCTTATCTTCATGACTCTGCCCGCGTTGACGCTTCCACGACCGCAGGCTCCACTACTCGCGCTTCCATGCTCCCCGCCATGTTTGCTCGTCGTTGTCGTCCGTGGTTCTAATCACCCGAGACAAAGCTGCCTACGCTGTAATTGAAGTTTTCGCCGCCAGAAATCTAGATAGGATGGAACATGCGTGAGAGTGCGACCCAAGATACGATCACACCGAAGTGAGGGAGCGCCGGTGCTCTCTGCGTGTCCTGCCGTTTAGCAGTCCATCTGCCTCCTTTCAGCCCCTGCCCGTAGCCATTCGCGTTGCAGAACCGGGTGTGTTTCCCACATTATCGCACATGAATGGTGAGGGAGAAAGCTAAGAGGAGACCGAGATGGAAGAAGAGATAACCTGTCTAACAGACTGCATGGAGAGAAAAATGCCATACGTTTCCTATGCATAGCTGAGCTGACCATGGCACTATACGATCTCGCCGTGAGAACTCGTGGACGTCTACGATCTATGCCGCCAGTTGAGATCTATGCCCATGAGAAGACACGTCCTCTATGTTATACTCTTGAAAACATGCATGAGTTTACATCGTCACGCCGGCCTTTTGCAGGCCCTACGAACATGAGAAACCGCGTCCGACATGGGCTAACTCCTCCACATTGTATCTCTACAGGCCGCGTCACCGCGAGAGTCCGCAGTCAGTATGGGATCATGACCCCACGTAGGCTCTCTGCGGACCTCGTGACCACGAGAGTCCGCAGCCGGTATGGGCTCACGGCGCTATATCGGCTCTCGATGGGCACCGTGACCTGACGGGTGCGGAGGCGTATCACGTTGTGAATGCCTCTCACAACGCGAGTTCCTGCTCGTGGACGGCATGGGCGTATGGCGCCACATTGGCTCTCGACGGTCCCCATGACTGCAAAAGTCCGCAACCGTCAAGGGATCAAGGCGCCATGTGAAACGCCTTCAACGGAGCGAAACTCTGCCAACATACGCTAATGGTGGGCCCATGGTGCATGCGCGGTTGACCGTGTCCCAACCTCCAGCGACGACGGCTCCGCGCGACGGGTGCTGAGGTGTGTCGCGGCTAAAACACCTTCGACGGAGTGAAACTCTGCCTGCGTACGCTGACGACGGGTGACGGAGGGTCCATGGCGTGCACATGATACATCGTAAGTCCCGCCCTCCAGTGACGGAGGCCTCCAGTGGCTGGTGCGGAGGCGTTTCGCGGCTGAAACAGTGCACGCGTATGCTGATGGCGGGCCTAGGGCGCACACGGTCCACCATACCGCGAGTAAGCGGGGTCCTTTGAGGCCCACCCGTCTATGACTCAGTTCGCGAATCAGGGTCGAAAACAGACGTGAAAGAGCACCGGACACGGAATTGGAGTAAAATTTTGGATCCAGGGGACGGTTTTTAGTCATTGATTGTCGACATTCCATGGCTGAGAATAACCATGACGGCGTAGATAGCAGTTTCAGCGGAAACAATCTAGCAACTATTATTTACTCTGATTAGTTGTAATTTGCTATGTACATGATTGAATTGTAATTTGTTATGTACATGACTGAAGTGTAATTTTCTATGTACATGATTGAATTGTATTTTGCTATGTACAAGATTAAACTATGGCTAATTTGCCATTGTTCTAGTTATATATAGTACTAGACTTCTCTTTGTGCCTCCAGTGCGCGACTGGTAGACAAAACGACTTGCATTAAACATGCACCTAGATGATTCAGGCCATAGTCAATAAGCGTAACGTTGGAAAATTCATGGCGTCATCGCAAACCCTTTTGTTTACAGGCAAGCTAGATAAGTGCTAGATAAATAGAAAGTTAAAAAAAAGATAAGCATAAAGTTTGAAGACAATGATATTAAAAACCAAACATAATTTAAACAAATGATATGACGTTCTATTTTACATACGCTTTACAAAGGGGGCATGTCGTAGAGTTGGACGAAAACCACGCGAAAATACAGGATTCATGAAAAATATGCCTGCATCGAGGGAGTTCTAGTACAACAACGTATATCCCTGCCTCCGCTTCTAACAAAACGTCCTACAAGTAGATAGTGCATATCTTTACAAGATCAGCAACTTCCGCCAGCACCCTCGTGGTGCATGACGAAACGTCACTCTCCACCACTAAGAAAAAGACGTAAGTGCAATCTCTGCCGGATGCTAGATTCGTTCGTGTCGCTACCGAAATCATGTTGTCGATGACATCTTCGGGTATTATAGCCTCTAGATCCTTCTCGACGAAGCGCAGACGGCTCGCTTGATTCATCCCTTGGAGCCACAAACAGAGAAAGCGATGGCACACACTCACCTTATAGAATCCTGAACCGCAGATGGTGCGGAAACAACCTTCTTACTCTTCGTACCCTAAGCGTGTATATCTCTTCATGTTGCTCCACCTCTGTGGCCTCCGGATCTCAAACACAGTGGCGACATAGAGGAGAATATCATTTTGCGGCCCAAAAGTTGGGGTGGCCAGGCAACGCGGTACCCAAGTTGATTTTTATCACTGCGATTCGAAAAGTTGGGGCGCCAATTGCTGAGAGGGGTCTTTCGAGTGAATGATGGCCAAACCCAATATTTTCAAATCACGCCCGTTAAGTTAGGATATTCTGTTACACTAGTTCCTGTTGTGCCCCTCCTTCGCCGGTCACACTTCTTAGCCACCCTGCACGTGTCGTAGGGGCAAATCCATTATTGTACTTTCCTAACTCTCAACACTGAATCTTGCTGCGGCGGCGGCGGTCCCTTTTCTTCCCTTCACCGACCCTAAATCTGCCAGCGGCGGAGGACCTTTTTTCTCCCTCCCCCGACACTGAATCCGGTGGCGGCGGCCCAGCATGTCTTGCAAGGCGAAGGTTATACGCCACGACCATTGAAAAGGGACCGTCGGGGCCCAAGTCTGGGGCTCAACGCGTAGCTGCGGCGAGGTCTTCAGCCTCGGTTAGCGAGGAGGCCAGCAAGGATTTTGCTCCCAAGGTACCTACGAGCAGCGGGTTAAAGAGAAAAGCAAGTCCGGCGGCGGATTGTTCGGCTCCGGTGGGCAAAGACTCAGATCTCAAGAAAAAACCCGGGAGAAAGAGAGGTGAATTTTTCTTATATGCCTTATCTTGCAAGTAGATTAATTACGGCATAATAGAATCGAATGAACTGAAATGTTCCCTTTTAATCAAATTAGGCAGACTTTGATACAAGGGACCTATATGAGTTCACAGTTCATGTTCGTGATTACTGCGCAAAGCTTGATTTTAGTTGCGAGAGGGTTGTGTTGGGCAAGATGTGCATCTGCTTGTGAATTGCAAAGAGGTTGTGTCTGCTTTCGGTGGTAGATATGCTTGCCGCTAGAATTCCCTGGGGTTCTATACAGAGGACAAAATTGGTGTGGCGCAACATGAATGATACCTATCAGCAAATTGAGCACTCCCATGAGCTTCAGATGGTTTGGGAGTGTTATGCAGCTGATCATAAGGTGAAAGTTGAAGCGATGATTGATGATATGTATGCAGATTCTGGAGATCTTGCTGCCAGAGCTTCTACTCCTAGAGAATACGGACCAATAGATGTTGATCTAGATAAGTTCAGTATACGCATAGAGGTGGATTCATACATGGCAAAACTTAATGAGGGAGTTAATAAGCCAGTTTCGTCATGTACTGTGGAGATCACTGTTGATACCAAAAACATAACTCTTGATAAAATGAGAGAGAGATGATCGGTAAGGAAATCAGTATTGGCCCTAAGCAGATGGCAAAAATCCGGTGGTGGCATCATAAGAAGCAGCAATTCATAGATGTTTTGGATACTGAAGATCTTATGCATATTATGCGGCGAAAGAAGCAAACCAGGAAGGTGTTCTTCCTTGGTACCATTTCTGATTTTGTTGAACAGGTTATAGTGGATGTAGATGCCCCTGTAGTGGCTGAACAGAATGAGGTGGTCGACGTTGATGATATATGATGAGAGCTGCTACCCTGGGCTTGTCATATGGACCGCGGGGTTCCCTTGCCTGTATTTGTAATATTGACTGTTGTTGCATTTAGAGCGTGCTTCTGTGATTATGTTTGTTGAGAGATTGCGATATAATGTCAAAGTAGCTGTTGAGATTTTCGGACATGTCACTCACTGAAACCATCGTTGTTGTAATAAGACATAAGTACATTGTAGTTGACATGATTATGTTTCTTAAGATGACATACTGTACTTGTTTCAGTTATTATGTTTGTTGGGACATTGTAATGTAATGTTTTGTGAAACCATGACTGGACTAGTGATGCATAAATACATTGTAGTTGACATGATTATGTTTCTTGAGATGATGTACTGTACTTGTTTCTGTTATTTTGTTTGTTGAGAGACTGTAATGTAATGTTTTGTGAAACCATGACAGGATAAGTGATGTGTAAGTACCTTGTAGTCGACATGATTTTGTTCCTTGAGTTGATGTAATATACTTGTTTCTGTGATTACGTTTGTTGAGAGATTGTAATGTGATGTTTTGTGAAACCATGTTGTGTTTATGTTTGTTGAGAGATTATAATGTAATGTTTTGTGAAACCATGACTGAAGAAGTGATGCATAAGTACCTTGTAGTTGACATGATTTTGTTTCTTTGGATGATGTAATATACTGGTATGTTTTCGTTAGGCAATGAAATTGGGATGGAGGGAGTGCAGGTTTAATATTTGAAATGAGAATGTGTGAAGAGAATCCATATCGGCAGGAGAGCGAATCGAGGAAAGGGCATGGTATCCATTAAACTATTGTAACATACCAATTTAGTCATCATTGCAGCGGTAGAAGGGCTGCTCTCTCTCTCTCTCTCTCTCTCTCTCTCTCTCTCTCTCTCTCTCTCTCTCTCGCCTACGCCATCGCTGTCGCCGTCGCATTCGCCATGCTGTCCTTGAACAGCGAGGACGACCAGTCGAGCAGCGACAGCCTTCTCTCCGACATCGAGTATTCCTTCCACGATGTGAGTTCCTCTGTTTTCTCGGGCTAGGGTTAGGCAATGGTAAATCTCTGGATCTGAGCTCCATATGTGCATGCAATCGTGTTCGATTTCAGCTTTGCGTTTACCTATAGGTACCAAGGATGGTCTACGACTCCGAATGGGAGGGCCTAGATCTCGATGGAGAAGTGCCATGTGACCATGGGCTAAAACTAAGGAGATATGTTGCATTCGAAGGCAGTAACACTGGGAGAAGGTTTTTGGGCTATACAAATCAGGTTTGTTTACTAACTGTGACATGAAGTAAAATGTATCGTGCATGTTCATAACACTATAGTGTGTGTGTTTTTAGGTTGGCCCAGTGTGTAAAGCAGTAGAGTGGGTGGATCTTGAGTGGCCAGATGCACTTAAGAAATGTTTGGCACAGTTATGGGAGATGTATGAGTTGGAAAGGTCAGGGAGATTTACTGATGTAAGTGATGTAGCTGAAAAAAATTACAAGCTGTCGGTACGAAATAAGGAGTTGGAACAAGAAATCGAGAATTTGTAGTCAAAGCTAACTGACGGAATCGATGGGAGCTTGGTTGTTGGAATTACAAAGAAGCTTCAGGGTAGTCACAGGTTGCTGATTCATAATGCAGAAAAGGAGAGGGATCAGCTCAGGGAAGACAAGAAGGAGCTAGAGTACTGCATTGCGGATCTGTTGAAGGAACTGAAGAAGGCGCACGAGGGTGAACAAGGACAGACTATAGAGGATAAAGGAAATTCGAGATGAATAATTTATGTTGTACCAAGGCCTGAAACTAGTTAATTGTAAGACTTGCAGTTGCGCTTTCCGAACTAAGCCAAACTCAATCCTCGAGCAAACTAATTTCAGACGAACACACATATCGTGCATAGAGTTAAGTTCACGCTTACAAAATCACCACTTCAGAGGATAAACCAGGCGATTCGATTACTAAATAGACATATGTTGTGTTCAAGCGAGCCTGGCCCGGAGCTGCCTGTTTTCCTCCCTAAGATTGGCCAGCTCCTTCAGTACTATGTCGTGCTTCAGCTGTAGGTTCCAGCGCTCCGTCACGGATTGGAGAATTTTGTCCGTATCCATATGATTTTCCTTCAAGATCCCTTTCATGATCTCTGTCTGCTTCCTAGCCGAGGCGCGACCTTCATTGTGTAGCTTCGCCCAGTCGGCGTTTAACTCCTTCAGTTTTTGGCACTTGTCAGAAAGGACTGCGAATTCAGAGCGCAGTTGGTCAAACGCCAGTTTCTGGGAATTCCGCTTCTCCCTTTGGATTGTTATCTTGTCATTTAGCCAGGTCGCCAGGTCCTGGTCGATCTTTCGCCTCTTTCCCTGCAACAAAAATACATAGTATGGTTTGTTTAGTTCACTAGGACAAGCTGGTTAGTTTCCATAATTAACTGAATCGACTAGTAGCACTGTCATAATTTCAAGGAAGAAGCAATCTAGGACTAATCAACATTTTATGAATCGATTAGTGGCACTGTCATAATTTCAATTTCAAAGACAAATAAGATTTATCAGCAGTTTAGTGTGCTGTAGGTTTTTTCGAATATCACCAAATAGTAGTGGGGGAGTGGCAAACTCATAATGCAGAAATGTCCAGATACATATGGAAAGAGAACATGGTGTCCATTCATGAACATGAACACCAACACATGTCCAGATAGATAAGGAGTTTCCCTAGGATTATTATTGCACCCTATAATGGGAAGCAGACATGGGCATTGCTCCCTGAACCCTAAACATTACAAAAGGAGAGGAGGACGAACTGGTATTCGTGTCCCCGCTAACAGGAATCAGACTTGGGCATTGCTCCGATACGCCTCTAGACATGCCCTTAGCTCCTTGTTCTCTTTCCGAACACCCTCGAGTACGGTGATCCCTCTGCTCATGTCCGCCTTCATCTCCTTAACTGCATCCAGGCAACGGTTCCTGTCATGGTAGGCTCGCATGGTAGCCTTGGTTTCCTCGACGCGTCCTTTGAGTGCCTCGCTGACTTCGTCCTGCAGGAGAATGCACCTTTCCACGAGATTCTTCTTCTCCTCCGTGAGCTTGTTGATTATCTTGATGGCCTGTTCTTGCCTGATCAAGTTACGGTCGAGCACTTTCTGCAGCCTAACGACGTCACATGCAAGATCTAGCGAGATCTCCTTCTGCACAGATAATTGCTTGTGTAGGCTCTCATTAGCTTGGGTGAGGGAGCGTGCAAGCTCATGTTGGTTGGCAATCTTGGAACTGATCGCGGCCACCTTCTCACGGTACTCGGCCTTCGATCGCTGCATCGTTCATGTTAATTGAAATAGGAATTCTACAATTACACTCCAGGTCCCAGGTGAATACTAATATAGATCAAAAAAATCCCCGTTGAGTCTATTGGCCGCAGTGTTAAAAAATGGACCTGGATATCTATTCATGACCACGATAAACTAATCCTAATCACAAAAAATCCATAGTGAATCTATGAACAGCGGTATTAAGGAAAGACCAAGAGATCCAGTCATATTCATGAAAACAAATACAACTCACAAAAGAAGAAGAAAAACCAATGCGGGGCAGATAGCATCTAAGAAATCCACATCATAATTCGGAGAAATAACAGCGTGGAGATTTGCTACCTCGCTGAGACATGGAACGGGGCCGAACGGGTCCTACAACGCCTCCGTCGTGGTGGATTCGGGCTCCACGGCCGACCTGTAATACGTAGAAGAGGAAGAGCCAGAAGAAGAAAAACAAGAAGAAGCTGATTAAGATCATGATGGTGAGGGAGATGGAGAAGAAGTAGAATAAGGAGACCGTACCGGGAGGATCCCTCGCCTGCTAGAACATTCGGCGCCATTGTCGGGGGAGATTGGGCCTCGATGAGAGGGTGGGCTTGAGCGGCTGGTAGAGCAAGAAGTGCCTCGCGGCGATTTCTCTCCCTTTTCTTCGTGAGGATCATCGACCGGCCTCTCCCCCTCCTTAGTGGAGCCATGGCTTGCAGGGTGAGTGTGGCGGCGGCAGGAGGAAGGAGATAGTGATTATTAGTGTGGGAGAAGAGTAAGAGTACAGGCCATGGTCCAGTAGTACTAGTACTATTATACAAGACCACTGTGTACGGTCTACCTTCTCAAAGAAGCCAGGGAAGTAGGGGTAGGGAATCGATGGGACTTGTCTTTATTGCGATGGACACTTCAATGGTCTTCGGCGCCGCCCAAAATCCAGTATGTGCGAGCCGGGTGGTCGTCACGGGAATCGGCGCGCACATCCCGCGTGCATGTGTCACGTGTTGATGGGGCAATGGCAGCGGCTGCTGCGACGACGTCGGCCGCGTCCAACTCCGTCGGACTCACGTGGCGAACGCATACGGGATATTCTGAGTCTAGAATACGCTGTGCCACTTTTGTTGTGATCAAATTATGTTCAGTACGCGAGATATTACTTTTTTTTTGATAATCGACAAATGCATGCGTGGACACGACGCACGAAACCGCTGCTCGTCCTTGATCAGATCGGCACCCCACTCTGTGTACCCGCCATCGACCATTCGGAGCAACTACCTAGAGCACGATGCCCCCTTGCCGTGGCAATGGCAGGTCCAAGCCGTCCACTGACCCTCCTGCATCCCCGGCTCTTCGCTGCATCATCCGCGCTCGCGAGTCACCTGCTGAGGCAACACGTCGTGTTCGACCGCGCCAGGATCCATCGACATCGGCACTCGAGGACACCACGACGTCGAAGCTCGTACCGGCCGCGCAGGAGGAGCATGGGGTACCTGCAGCATCGGACGAGCGCAAAGTAGCATCCAGGACGAGGGCGCGTGTTGCACCGGCGAGTATAGACAAGAAGAGGAACGAGAAGAAGACCAGGAAGAAGAGAGGAGATAGCTATTTGGACGAGTCCGACTCGGCCAACGAGGAGGCGTTCATCAATCAGTTGGAGGCAGAAGCGGAGGAGAGTGACGTGGACCCGTGGGACTGCGAAGAGGAGGAAGAGGAGGACTCCGACGAGGAGATAGCGCGCTTATTCGAGGAAGGGGTGGTGTCGAGTCGTCAGAGGAGGGCACCGGCAGCATGGCGATAAGCGGGGACCATGGCGTTGACGAAGACGAGGACGAACCGGAAGACGAAGACGATGGCTTCTTCGAAATATGATCATTTATTTTAGTTAGATAGATGGATTTTCACTTGTTTATGGGGGTTTAGTATCGGTGGCACGGATAGAGAGGTGGCCCGGATTGACCATGCATAAAAAAAGTGGAGAAGGGAGGGGTTATCTTGCCCGTTGGATCACATGGGATCAACGGTTGGTGGAGACGATCCGCGTGACATCTGTGTCAGCCAATCAGGGCATAGCACCCAGAGTGAGCACATGTTTGGGATCTCCACACGTTTGGCCTTTTGTGAGATTTGTGACAGAGAGAGAGAGAGAAAATCTCTTTTCATAATCCACCTATGGATCCACCAGTACCATTCAAATGTCATTCCATTTGTGCTCTTTTCATAATCCACCTATGGATCCACCAGTGTCATTGCATGTGTGTTCTTTTTACTAACAACAACCAGAGTCATTCCATGTGTGTTCATTTCACATACCACATATGGATCCACCAGTGTCATTGCATGTGTGCTCTTTTCACAATCCACCTATGGATCCACCAGTGTCATTGCAGGTGTGTTCTTTTCACTAACAACAACTGGAGTCATTGCATGTGTGCTCTTTTCACAATCCACCTATGGATCCACCAGTGTCATTGCATGTGTGTTCTTTCACTACCAACAACCAGAGTCATTGAAATGTGTGCTCTTTTCACATACCACCTATGGATCCACAAGTGTCATTGCATGTGTGTTATTTTTACTAACAACAATCAGAGTCATTTCATGCATGTTCTTCTCACATACCACCTATGGATCCACCAATGTTATTGCATGTGTGTTCTCTTCACAATCCACACATGGATCCACCAATGTCATTGCATGTGTGCTCTTTTCACAATCCACCCATGGATCCACCAGTGTCATTGCATGTGTGTTCTTTTTAGTAACAACAACCAGAGTCATTGAAATGTGTGTTCTTCTCACATACCACCTATGGATCCACCAGTGTCATTGCATGTGTGTTCATTTCATAATCCACCAATGGATCCACCAGTGTCATTGCATGTATGTTCTTTTTAGTAACAACAACCAGAGTCATTGCATGTGTGTTCTTTTCACATACCACATATGGATCCACGAGTGTCATTGAAATGTGTGTTCTCTACAGAGACCACACATGGATCCACCGGTGTCATTGCATGTATGTTCTTTTCACTAACAACAACTGGAGTCATTGCATGTGTGCTCTTTTCACTAACAACAACTAGAGTCATTGCATGTGTGTTCTTTTTACTAACAACAACCAGAGTCATTTCATGGCTGTTCTTCTCACATACCACCTATGGATCCACCAGTGTCATTGCATGTGTGTTCTCTTCATAATCCACACATGGATCCACCAGTGTCATTGCATGTGTGTTCTTTTTAGTAACAACAACCAGAGTCATTGAAATGTGTGTTCTTCTCACATACCACCTATGGATCCACCAGTGTCATTGCATGTGTGTTCATTTCATAATCCACCTATGGATCCACCAGTGTCATTGCATGTGTGTTCTTTTTAGTAACAACAACCAGAGTCATTTTCCATGTGTGTTCTTTTCACATACCACTTATGGATCCAGCAGTGTCATTGCATGTGTGTTCTTTTCACTAACAATAACCAGAGTCATTGCATGTGTGTTATTTTCACATACCACATATAGATCCACCAGTGTCATTGAAATGTGTGTTCTCTACAGAGACCACACATGGATCCACCAGTGTCATTGCATGTGTGTTCTTTTTAGTAACAACAACCAGAGTCATTTTGCATGTGTGTTCTTTTCACATACCACCTATGGATCCAACAGTGTCATTGCATGTGTGTTCTTTTCACAATCCACCCATGGATCCACCAGTGTCATTGCATGTTTGTTCTTTTTAGTAACAACAACCAGAGTCATTGAAATGTGTGTTCTTTTCACATACCACCGATGGATCCACCAGTGTCACTGCATATGTATTCTTTTCACTAACAACAACCAGAGTCATTGCTTGTGTGTTCTTTTTAGTAAAAACAACCAGAGTCATTTTGCATGTGTGTTCTTTTCACGTACCACCTATGGATCCATCAGTGTCATTGCATGTGTGTTCTTTTCAATAACAACAACCAGAGTCATTGCATGTGTGTTCTTTTCACATACCACATATGGATCCACCAGTGCCATTGCATGTGTGTTCTTTTTAGTAACAACAACCAGATTCATTTTGCCTGTGTGTTCTTTTCACATACCACCTATGGATCCACCAGTGTCATTGCATGTGTGTTCTTTTCACAATCCACCCATGGATCCACCAGTGTGATTGCATGTGTGTTCTTTTTAGTAACAACAACCAGAGTCATTGAAATGTGTGTTCTCTTCACATACCACCTATGGATCCACCAGTGTCATTGCATGTGTGTTCATTTCATAATCCACCTATGGATCCACCAGTGTCATTGCATGTGTGTTCTTTTTATAACAACAACCAGTGTCATTGCATGTGTGTTCATTTCATAATCCACCTATGGATCCACCAGTGTCATTGCATGTATGTTCTTTTTAGTAACAACAACCAGAGTCATTGCATGTGTGTTCTTTTCACATACCACATATGGATCCACCAGTGTAATTGAAATGTGTGTTCTCTACAGAGACTACACATGGATCCACCAGTGTCATTGCATGTATGTTCTTTGCACTAACAACAACTAGAGTCATTGCATGTGTGCTCTTTTCACTAACAACAACTGGAGTCATTGCATGTGTGTTCTTTTTACTAACAACAACCAGAGTCATTTCATGGCTGTTCTTCTCACATAGCACCTATGGATCCACCAGTGTCATTGCATGTGTGTTCTTTTTACAATCCACACATGGATCCACCAGTGTCATTGCATGTGTGTTGTTTTTAGTAACAACAACCAGAGTCATTGAAATGTGTGTTCTTCTCACATACCACCTATGGATCCACTAGTGTCATTGCATGTGTGTTCATTTCATAATCCACCTATGGATCCACCAGTGTCATTGCATTTGTGTTCTTTTTAGTAACAACAACCAGAGTCATTTTGCATGTGTGTTCTTTTCACATACCACCTATGGATCCACCAGTGTCATTGCATGTGTGTTCTTTTCACTAACAACAACAAGAGTCATTGCATGTGTGTTCTCTTCAAATACAACAAATGGATCCACTAGTGTCATTGAAATGTGTGTTCTCTACAGAGACCACACATGGATCCACCAGTGTAATTGAATGTTGGTTCTTTTTAGTAACAACAACCAGAGTCATTTTGCATGTGTGTTCTTTTCACATACCACCTATGGATCCATCAGTGTCATTGCTTGTGTGTTCTTTTCATAATCCACCCATGGATCCACCAGTGTCATTACATGTGTGTTCTTTTTAGTAACAACAACCAGAGTCATTGAAATGTGTGTTCTCTTCACATACCACCTATGGATCCACCAGTGTCATTGCATGTGTGTTCTTTTTATAACAACAACCAGTGTCATTGCATGTCTGTTCATTTCATAATCCGCCTATGGATCCACCAGTGTCATTGCATGTATGTTCTTTTTAGTAACAACAACCAGAGTCATTGCATGTGTGTTCTTTTCACATACCACATATGGATCCACTAGTGTAATTGAAATGTGTGTTCTCTACAGAGACCACACATGGATCCACCGGTGTCATTGCATGTATGTTCTTTTCACTAACAACAACTAGAGTCATTGCATGTGTGCTTTTTTCACTAACAACAACTGGAGTCATTGCATGTGTGTTCTTTTTACTAACAACAACCAGAGTCATTTCATGGATGTTCTTCTCACATACCACCTATGGATCCACCAGTGTCATTGCATGTGTGTTCTTTTCACAATCCACACATGGATCCACCAGTGTCATTGCATGTGTGTTGTTTTTAGTAACAACAACCAGAGTCGTTGAAATGTGTGTTCTTCTCACATACCACCTATGGATCCAGCAGTGTCATTGCATGTGTGTTCATTTCATAATCCACCTATGGATCCACCAGTGTCATTCCATTTGTGTTCTTTTTAGTAACAACAACCAGAGTCATTTTGCATGTGTGTTCTTTTCACATACCACCTATGGATCCACAAGTGTCATTGCATGTGTGTTCTTTTCACTAACAACAACCAGAGTCATTGCATGTGTGTTCTTTTCACATACCACATATGGATCCACCAGTGTCATTGAAATGTGTGTTCTCTACAGAGACCACACATGGATCCACCAGTGTCATTGCATGTGTGTTCTTTTTAGTAACAACAACCGGAGTCATTTTGCATGTGCGTTCTTTTCACATACCACCTATGGATCCATCAGTGTCATTGCATGTGTGTTCTTTTCACAATCTACCCATGGATCCACCAGTGTCATTGCATGTGTGTTCTTTTTAGTAACAACAACCAGAGTCATTGAAATGTGTGTTCTTTTCACATACCACCTATGTATCCACCAGTGTCATTGCATGTGTGTTCTTTTCACAATCCACCCATGGATCCACCAGTGTCATTGCATGTGTGTTCTTTTTAGTAACAACAACCAGAGTCATTTTGCATGTGTGTTATTTTCACATACCACCTATGGATCCACCAGTGTCATTGCATGTGTGTTCTTTTCACTAACAACAACCAGAGCCATTACATGTGTGTTCTTTTCACATACCACATATGGATCCACCAGTGTCATTCCATTTGTGTTCTTTTTAGTAACAACAACCAGAATCATTCAAATGTGTGTTCTTTTCACATACCACCTATGGATCCACCAGTGTCATTGCATGTGTGTTCTTTTCACATGGATCCACCAGTGTCATTGCATGTGTGTTCTTTTTAGTAACAACAAACAGAGTCATTTTGCATGTGTGTTCTTTTCACATACCACCTATGGATCCACCAGTATCATTGCATGTGTGTTCTTTTCACTAACAACAACCAGAGTCATTGCATGTGTGTTCTTTTCACATACCACATATGGATCCACCAGTGTCATTGAAATGTGTGTTCTCTATAGAGACCACACATGGATCCACCAGTTTCATTGCATGTGGGTTCTTTTTAGTAACAACAACCAGAGTCATTTTGCATGTGTGTTCTTTTCACATAACACCTATGGATCCACCAGTGTCATTGCATGTGTGTTCTTTTCATAATCCACCCATGGATCCACCAGTGTCATTGCATGTGTGTTCTTTTTAGTAACAACAACCAGAGTCATTGAAATGTGTGTTCTCTTCACATACCACCTATGGATCCACCAGTGTCATTGCATGTGTGTTCTTTTTATAACAACAACCAGTGTCATTGCATGTCTGTTCATTTCATAATCCGCCTATGGATCCACCAGTGTCATTGCATGTATGTTCTTTTTAGTAACAACAACCAGAGTCATTGCATGTGTGTTCTTTTCACATACCACATATGGATCCACTAGTGTAATTGAAATGTGTGTTCTCTACAGAGACCACACATGGATCCACCGGTGTCATTGCATGTATGTTCTTTTCACTAACAACAACTAGAGTCATTGCATGTGTGCTTTTTTCACTAACAACAACTGGAGTCATTGCATGTGTGTTCTTTTTACTAACAACAACCAGAGTCATTTCATGGATGTTCTTCTCACATACCACCTATGGATCCACCAGTGTCATTGCATGTGTGTTCTTTTCACAATCCACACATGGATCCACCAGTGTCATTGCATGTGTGTTGTTTTTAGTAACAACAACCAGAGTCGTTGAAATGTGTGTTCTTCTCACATACCACCTATGGATCCAGCAGTGTCATTGCATGTGTGTTCATTTCATAATCCACCTATGGATCCACCAGTGTCATTCCATTTGTGTTCTTTTTAGTAACAACAACCAGAGTCATTTTGCATGTGTGTTCTTTTCACATACCACCTATGGATCCACAAGTGTCATTGCATGTGTGTTCTTTTCACTAACAACAACCAGAGTCATTGCATGTGTGTTCTTTTCACATACCACATATGGATCCACCAGTGTCATTGAAATGTGTGTTCTCTACAGAGACCACACATGGATCCTGATGTCATTGCATGTGTGTTCTTTTTAGTAACAACAACCGGAGTCATTTTGCATGTGCGTTCTTTTCACATACCACCTATGGATCCATCAGTGTCATTGCATGTGTGTTCTTTTCACAATCTACCCATGGATCCACCAGTGTCATTGCATGTGTGTTCTTTTTAGTAACAACAACCAGAGTCATTGAAATGTGTGTTCTTTTCACATACCACCTATGTATCCACCAGTGTCATTGCATGTGTGTTCTTTTCACAATCCACCCATGGATCCACCAGTGTCATTGCATGTGTGTTCTTTTTAGTAACAACAACCAGAGTCATTTTGCATGTGTGTTATTTTCACATACCACCTATGGATCCACCAGTGTCATTGCATGTGTGTTCTTTTCACTAACAACAACCAGAGCCATTACATGTGTGTTCTTTTCACATACCACATATGGATCCACCAGTGTCATTGAAATGTGTGTTCTCTACATAGACCACACATGGATCCATCAGTTTCATTGCATGTGGGTTCTTTTTAGTAACAACAACCAGAGTCATTTTGCATGTGTGTTCTTTTCACATACCACCTATGGATCCACCGGTGTCATTGCATGTGTGTTCTTTTCAAAATCCACCCATGGAACCACCAGTGTCATTGCATGTGTGTTCTTTTTAGTAACAACAACCAGAGTCATTGAAATGTGTGTTCTCTTCGCATACCACCTATGGATCCATCAGTGTCATTGCATGTGTGTTCTTTTTATAACAACAACCAGTGTCATTGCATGTCTGTTCATTTCATAATCCACCTATGGATCCACCAGTGTCATTGCATGTTTGTTCTTTTTAGTAACAACAACCAGAGTCATTGCATGTGTGTTCTTTTCACATACCACATATGGATCCACCAGTGTAATTGAAATGTGAGTTCTCTACAGAGACCACACATGGATCCACCGGTGTCATTGCATGTATGTTCTTTTCACTAACAACAACTAGAGTCATTGCATGTGTGCTTTTTTCACTAACAACAACTGGAGTCATTGCATGTGTGTTCTTTTTACTAACAACAACCAGAGTCATTTCATGGATGTTCTTCTCACATACCACCTATGGATCCACCAGTGTCATTGCATGTGTGTTCTTTTCGCAATCCACACATGGATCCACCAGTGTCATTGCATGTGTATTGTTTTTAGTAACAACAACCAGAGTCATTGAAATGTGTGTTCTTCTCACATACCACCTATGGATCCACCAGTGTCATTGCATGTGTGTTCATTTCATAATCCACCTATGGATCCACCAGTGTCATTCCATTTGTGTTCTTTTTAGTAACAACAACCAGAGTCATTTTGCATGTGTGTTCTTTTTTGTAACAACAACCGGAGTCATTTTGCATGTGCGTTCTTTTCACATACCACCTATGGATCCATCAGTGTCATTGCATGTGTGTTCTTTTCACAATCTACCCATGGATCCACCAGTGTCATTGCATGTGTGTTCTTTTTAGTAACAACAACCAGAGTCATTGAAATGTGTGTTCTTTTCACATACCACCTATGTATCCACAAGTGTCATTGCATGTGTGTTCTTTTCACAATCCACCCATGGATCCACCAGTGTCATTGCATGTGTGTTCTTTTTAGTAACAACAACCAGAGTCATTTTGCATGTGTGTTATTTTCACATACCACCTATGGATCCACCAGTGTCATTGCATGTGTGTTCTTTTCACTAACAACAACCAGAGTCATTACATGTGTGTTCTTTTCACATACCACATATGGATCCACCAGTGTCATTGAAATGTGTGTTCTCTACAGAGACCACACATGGATCCACCAGTATCATTGCATGTGTGTTCTTTTTAGTAACAACAACCAGAGTCATTTTGCATGTGTGTTCTTTTCACATACCACCTATGGATCCACCAGTGTCATTGCATGTGTGTTCTTTTCACTAACAACAACCAGAGTCATTACATGTGTGTTCTTTTCACATACCACATATGGATCCACCAGTGTCATTGAAATGTGTGTTCTTCAGAGACCACACATGGATCCACCATGTCATTGCATGTGTGTTCTTTTAGTAACATAAACCAGTCATTTTGCATGTGTGTTCTTTTCACATACCACCTATGGATCCACAAGTGGCATTGCATGTGTGTTCTTTTCACTAACAACAACCAGAGTCATTGCATGTGTGTTCTTTTCACATACCACATATGGATCCACCAGTGTCATTGAAATGTGTGTTCTCTACATAGACCACACATGGATCCATCAGTTTCATTGCATGTGGGTTCTTTTTAGTAACAACAACCAGAGTCATTTTGCATGTGTGTTCTTTTCACATACCACCTATGGATCCACCGGTGTCATTGCATGTGTGTTCTTTTCAAAATCCACCCATGGAACCACCAGTGTCATTGCATGTGTGTTCTTTTTAGTAACAACAACCAGAGTCATTGAAATGTGTGTTCTCTTCACATACCACCTATGGATCCACCAGTGTCATTGCATGTGTGTTCTTTTTATAACAACAACCACTGTCATTGCATGTCTGTTCATTTCATAATCCGCCTATGGATCCACCAGTGTCATTGCATGTATGTTCTTTTTAGTAACAACAACCAGAGTCATTGCATGTGTGTTCTTTTCACATACCACATATGGATCCACCAGTGTAATTGAAATGTGTGTTCTCTACAGAGACCACACATGGATCCACCGGTGTCATTGCATGTATGTTCTTTTCACTAACAACAACTAGAGTCATTGCATGTGTGCTTTTTTCACTAACAACAACTGGAGTCATTGCATGTGTGTTCTTTTTACTAACAACAACCAGAGTCATTTCATGAATGTTCTTCTCACATACCACCTATGGATCCACCAGTGTCATTACATGTGTGTTCTTTTCACAATCCACACATGGATCCACCAGTGTCATTGCATGTGTGTTGTTTTTAGTAACAACAACCAGAGTCGTTGAAATGTGTGTTCTTCTCACATACCACCTATGGATCCAGCAGTGTCATTGCATGTGTGTTCATTTCATAATCCACCTATGGATCCACCAGTGTCATTCCATTTGTGTTCTTTTTAGTAACAACAACCAGAGTCATTTTGCATGTGTGTTCGTTTCACATACGACCTATGGATCCACAAGTGTCATTGCATGTGTGTTCTTTTCACTAACAACAACCAGAGTCATTGCATGTGTGTTCTTTTCACATACCACATATGGATCCACCAGTGTCATTGAAATGTGTGTTCTCTACAGAGACCACACATGGATCCACCAGTGACATTGCATGTGTGTTCTTTTTAGTAACAACAACCAGAGTCATTTTGCATGTGTGTTCTTTTCACATACCACCTATGGATCCATCAGTGTCATTGCATGTGTGTTCTTTTCACAATCTACCCATGGATCCACCAGTATCATTGCATGTGTGTTCTTTTTAGTAACAACAACCAGAGTCATTGAAATGTGTGTTCTTTTCACATACCACCTATGGATCCACCAGTGCCATTGCATGTGTGTTCTTTTCACAATCCACCCATGGATCCACCAGTGTCATTGCATGTGTGTTCTTTTTAGTAACAACAACCAGAGTCATTTTGCATGTGTGTTCTTTTCACATACCACCTATGGATCCACCATTGTCATTGCATGTGTGTTCTTTTCACTAACAAAAACAAGAGTCATTGCATGTGTGTTCTTTTCACATACCACATATGGATCCACCAGTGTCATTGAAATGTGTGTTCTGTACAGAGACCACACATGGATCCACCAGTGTCATTGCATGTGTGTTCTTTTTAGTAACAACAACCAGAGTCATTTTGCATGTGTGTTCTTTTCACATACCACCTATGGATCCACCAGTGTCATTGCATGTGTGTTCTTTTCACTAACAACCCATGGATCCAGCAGTGTCATTGCATGTGTGTTCTTTTTAGTAACAACAACCAGAGTCATTGAAATGTGTGTTCTCTTCACATACCACCTATGGATCCACCAGTCATTGGATGTGTGTTCTTTTTAGTAACAACAACCAGAGTCATTTTGCATGTGTGTTCTTTTCACATGCCACCTATGGATCCACCACTGTCATTGCATGTGTGTTCTTTTCACTAACAACAACCAGAGTCATTGCATGTGTGTTCTTTTCACATACCACATATGGATCCACCAGTGTCATTGAAATGTGTGTTCTCTACAGTGACCACACATGGATCCACCAGTGTCATTGCATGTGTGTTCTTTTTAGTAACAACAACCGGAGTCATTTTGCATGTGTGTTCTTTTCACATACCACCTATTGATCCACCAGTGTCATTGTATGTGTGTTCTTTTCAGAATCCACCCATGGATCCACTAGTGTCATTGCATGTGTGTTCTTTTTAGTAACAACAACCAGAGTCATTGAAATGTGTGTTCACTTCACATACCACATATGGATCCACCAGTGTCATTGCATGTGTGTTCTTTTTAGTAACAACAACCAGTGTCATTGCATATGTGTTCATTTTAGTAACAACAACCAGAGTCATTTTGCATGTGTGTTCTTTTCACATACCACCTATGGATCCACCAGTGTCATTGAAATGTGTGTTCTCTTTAGAGATCGCACATGGATCCACCAGTGTCATTGCATGTGTGTTCTTTTCACTAACAACAACTGGAGTCATTGCATGCATGTTCTTTTCACATACCACATATGGATCCACCAGTGTCATTGCATGTGTGTTCTTTTTAGTAACAACAACCAGTGTCATTGGATGTGTTTTCTCTTTAGAGACCGCACATGGATCCACCAGTGTCATTGAAATGTGTATTATTTTCAACTACGCTATTACAAACAATCGGACGCAGAACTCAACCAAAGAACCGCCTGGCTTCTAGAAGACCCGATCCCTGATTGTTAGGCGCCGTTGGATCGGGGTGCGTGGACGATAGTGATGTCCTTCGCGAGGGCGATCCGCGAGAAGTTTGTTCTGCGAACTGATTGGCCATAGCAACTACGCTGGGCCTATGTCCTTGCCCTTATCGCCTTAACCTCGGGGCCGAAAATCAGATCGTGTTCCTTCATCACGATGGAGAGGGACAGGCCGAAACTCAGCTTGCACGAGGCTCAGATGTTCGCCCACTACAACATACTCGCGTCACCGTTATTGAGGCTTCCGGCTGGCTTCGAGCTCAGCTACACCGGGGTTCCTGTCGTGCCGCTCTTGCACGACAACGCGTTGGCGAGGCAGATCGAGGAGCGCCGCCGCCAGCTGTCGGAGCGGAAGAGGGCAATGGCGCGGTACTCGCGTACGAGCGCGTATTGGCGAAAGCTGTTCAAGAAGGAGTTGGTTGTGTTGATTGAGCTGTGCGGAACCCACCGGCGGGAGATCCACCCGGATCTGCGCAACTCAAGGGGAGGCCGCTTCGGCAGTGCTCGCGCACGACCTCCACCGTTATCGATGCAGCGCATCGTGAAGAATCCATGAGGAGGAGGAACGCTGCCGGGAACGTCGGTATCGATTCCGACACGGAGGAGGCTGGCGACGATGCGGATAACATCGTCAATGATGGAGACTGCGGGAGCGTTATAGTCGATTAGGGCCACTTAAGCATAAATTAAATCTATGTACGGTATCTTAATGTGCTCTTTGGATCTGGGTCACCTGAGTCATGGTCGATTATCGTCATAATCTATATATGTTGGCCATGTTTTAGTTGTCTGTCTTTGAAACTAGTCGATCGAAACTCGTCTGATCCTGAAAATAAAGTTCGCTCGGCTTATCCGATGAGACAATACGACTGCCTCAAAGACTTGATGGCACAGCCGTAATTTGGAGTGCGCCTGAGAAGAAGGGATCGAGTGTGTTGTAATAGTGTACTACTCCTGTCCAGATATAACTAACTTAGTTTTTTTAGATATTTAATAAATGTGTCTATACCCAAAACATGTCTAGATACATGTTTTAGATTTCTCTGTCTTTCAAACTAATCAAAAGTCGTCAAATTCTGAACAAAAAAAGTCATTGCGTTCACACCTGATGGGACAATATGTTGACTCTGCTACTTGATGGCACAACCATAATTCTGGAGTGCGCCAGAGGAGATAGGAATGCAAGGGAGATGGGAACTAGTAGCCGCGTCCAAAAGCAGGTAAAAAATTAATGTAATAATATTTTAAAAAAATGTAATCTGGTCCACATGACCCCATCACAGACACGTTGCATGCGCCAGATATAAATAAAGACGACACGGCTAGTTTAGTTTCAATGATATAATTCAACATAGGACGTTACTGTGCTCGCATCTTTCTGCTCCTCTTATTAGTCTGCTAGCCCACGCTGCATTAAGCATCAGTTGATGAGGATAAAAAATGATAAAATGGCAAATAAAATAAGTTTTAAGCTTACCTTTCATCCAGAGAATCGTACAAAGATGAAATTGGCAGGGATTTATTATTTCTCCTGCAGTTAGCCGAAAGATCCTCAAGAACATCCTCAATCACCCCTGCAACTTCTTCATATTCTAATACACCTCCATTATTTGCCCTTTCCTCCCCGTTCCACTTACCCTTTTGTTTCTTTTCACACCCTTTTCTTGCCGGCACCTCCACTTCTTCATAAATTGGCTGCTTACGTATGTTTTCCTTCGAGTGCTCATCACCGTCTTCGCGCTGCTCTTCCACCAGTTCTGGCTGAGAAGCCTCATTTTCTGCCACCGGGGTGTGAACAGGGGCAATAGCATGTGTAACTGGGTTTTTTCACAACCTCTTGATATGGCCGAATCCGCCACAACGTCCGCATTTCCTTTTCCTAGCACCAAGCCTTGGACCTTTATCGGTGGAGTCTTCGATCCTTAGCTTTCTAGGCCTCCCAGGTGGCCTCCTAAGAACTGGTGGTTGAAGTTTGAACCCTGGATCTACAATCTCCCAATCATTTTCATCGGCCATAGGTGGTACGTTTTCTGCATAAGTTGCAACAAACTTGTCCACAGAGAAATAGTTGTCGACATAGTTCTCTATTTCATATGCGTTACCTCTAAGCTTTAAGATGAAGTAAATTGCATGGTGACATGGCGGACCAGTAATCTGCCACTACCTGCATGAACAAGTCTTGTTTCCAATGTCTACAGTATACCTCCGTTCACTTCCACGCTTGTATTCTGCATAAACCTCAGCCAATGTTCTGAAACTTCTGACCACCCTTATCTTTATCGTTCTCATTGCCCTGGTTCTTGCATTCAGTAACATAACCACCTTTGGAACTATTTTATGGCCTAAAAATTTTCTTGCACAAATTCTTTGCCTTAAATCTATCTTCACCATTATGCACTGTCTTATTGCATCCAACAAAATAACAATTCCAAGTGTCTTCATGCCCGAAATCTCATCATTGAAACTCTCTGCCAAATTATTGCATACAAAATCCACCTTGCTTAACTCACCAAACTTGCTTCTGGTCCATAGCTTGGTGTGATGTTCCTCAAGGTATTTTTTCACCTTTGGCACTACATACATGTTCTGCAAGTAAGTAGCATGCGTGCTTGGGATGTATGTGTATGCTGATCGCCACAAGTCCTCTTCAAAGATCTTTCCTTTGAACTTCTTCGTGAAGTTAGTAGCGAGGTGTCGCATGCCTTCCCTATGCTCAACCCTGGAAACACAAAGATCAACAAAGATTCTCAAGACCCTCGTATGCACCGGTGTGTATCACCAAGCCTTCAGGGTGACCAATTACTTCCCGTAGTCTCTGCATGAACCATGTCCAGCTTTCATTTGATTCACCCTCAAGAATAGCATAAGCTACGGGTAGAAGCCAATTATGCGCGTCCAAAGCACAAGCAGAAGCAACATGTCCCCTGAGCTTCCATGTTAAAGAAGTTGCGCATATTGCCAAGTATGGCCTGCAGCCGTCTAGGAACCCCTTCCAGCATGCCTTCAGGCAGACAAAACATGTCCTGAAGCATATCTTATCTGCCTGCTTATACCTGACCCCCCTCGAGACCTTTTCTCTCCCTTTCACAACCTCGTAATCGATGTCAACAACACTACCAGGTGATGTTTTCTCTACCTGAGCTTTGAAACTATACAACATATGAAAACTGTCACTCCACTTGCCTTGAATGAAGTCTAGAGCCATCTCCTTCCCATCAAAGACTCTGTGATAAGGAATCAAAATGTTAAACTTTTTGCTAATCTTTGCTCTGAGTTCAGCTGGTCCAATGTTATGATCCTGCCTCACCCAGTCAAGTACAGTAGCAGCAATCCACTTGGTAGTCGTCGGTCTAATTTTACCACTTAAAGAAGTATTAGGGCAGTTGTGTTCCTTCGTGTTTACTTTTATCTGCATTCGATAAGAATCCAAATAATTCAAAGCTAGTTATTAGCAGAATAAATATGAGAAAGACTGAAACTAAATGTAGCTATTGCAACCTGAAATGGGTGTCCACCCTGCATTGGAGATGCATGTAATATCCATTTACACACATTACTTTCCCTACAGTGCACCCTAAATCTTTTTTGGTCGCTCTTTTCAATGATAAATTCGAACCCAACTATGATTGCATAGGTTGCAACTGCATATCTGCAGTCCTCCACATTATCAAAGACAGTCCCCTCATCAATTGTAGGATTGTCCCTGTCAAAGTGTATCACTGGCCTGTCCACGTCTTCATCGTCGTATCTACATCCCATTTCCACATCTTCACATTCCTTTTCCTCATCAGTCGCATAGTCAGGCTCAAAGTTCGAATCAACCAAATATTCCCTACTCTCCATCCTATCAGGGTCAGCAGCCACGTCTGGATATGCTTTCTCATCATCATCCGCACCGCCACACGTTTTAGTGCCTTCATGCTTGCTTGACAAAGCATCATGCTCAAGGACAAGCTGTACAGACGTCCTGCGGTAACCAACACATATCCTTACCATCACCACGGGACTAGAAACGCTAATTGGGGTATGCAGATAAGGAATCACAGTTCTTACCTTTCAATGTGGACGCACGGCACCTTCTCCGGGCTCCATACCTCCAAAGCTCTGCACCCCGCTTCCTCTCCCCCGTTTCGTTGTCCTCTGTGCTCTCCAGACTTGAAGGAGATTCTGTGCTCTCCACCCGCGCAGGACCCATATCCGTGCTCTCAAGCCTCGCAGGATCCATCTCCGAGCGGGATCCGGATCACCAGCGTCGTTGGGCCCCTGACCTAACGGCCGACTCTCGGTTTTCGTTTCCAGACGCGCCTGGGCGGTGGGCGACGGCAAGGAGATAGGGCAGGGAGGGGAGGGGACGTGAGGGGATGGCAGGAAGGGGAGGGCGGGAGGACAACGACCCAAGGGGCCGACGAGAGCGGTGCACAACTGAGCGGAGTGGCGGCGGCAGGAGCATAGGAAAGGAGCGGAGCAGAGCTGGTTGCGACAAAGCATGGAAAATTGCACAATAATGTGTTGGTGGGCGGCACCAGCCCTCGAACCTAGGACGCGCGCCATCGTAGGTGGAGGAGGCGGGCCCGCCTGTCAGAAAACATGCCACCTGTCAGCGCACTATGCACGGGGAGCACTTCACGGAATTTTTAGCAGGTCCCACATGTCAGTCTGTTTGATCAAAACTTGCATGCAGTGCATGGCTGGTTCACGCGCTAGTTCCGAAAAAAAACCCGTTGATCCAAACTTGAACTGGCAGTTCTGCTTCTTCTCCCCCGTCTCATCGTATCCTCGTAGTGGCAGTTCCGCTTCGTCTCCCTCGTCTGTTATCCTCTTCTTCTCCTCGCAGTGGTAGTTATTCTTTCTTCCTCGATCAAAACATTCCCGCATGTAAGCCATGGCCAGTAGCCGGATGAAGAGGAATTGGGCCGATCTTCCGGCCGACCCACTTCGCAAGATCGCCGACTATTTGTTGGAGAAAGAGGAGTACGTCGACACCTATGCTGCTTGTCGGGAAGTCTGCACCGATTGGCGTCGCACTTTAAAGGTGCCTGAATTCCATCTCAACAACTGGATCATGATAGATCACACACTCCCAGATGTTGGCGACTTCACCTTCCTCAACCTCGCCACTGGTCGTTGCTTCAAGACAAATCTAATGGACGTCCATCGCAGGTTCACATTCACATCTGATATTTATTGGTATTTTCCATTATAAACATCTTAGTGCTAACTGATGCCCTCTTCTTCCAAAAGATTCTAATTCGTAGGTGTTTCTCGTGGCGTCATCGTGCTTACTCAGAGGGTTGAGCCGTACCAAATTCGGCTTCTGAAGCCAATCACTCATAAGTCTAACACTGAGTTTCAAGCACACATACCATCTGATCTTCTGCAATCTGTCGTCGTGACGAAGTCCCCGATGATGGTGTTCGTTTGCACTGATTATCCAGATCATATTGCATGGGCCGATGAGAGCACCCCAACAGGGCAAATCAATGGATCATTTGGAGAAGGATTGCATTCGCCACCTCCTGATACGCTTCTGGTCTGCATGACGGCATTCCGAGGGGAAGTCTATGCATTACTTGAGAATGGAGACATCTTGTCGACCAACATCCAGTTAGAGCAGCGCGCGAGCACTGTCACGATGGCCAAAATAATTTCGGCCCCAGTCTTTGAACGGGTACGCGGAACTTACAAATTTACCTTGTGGAGTCAGATGGTGATCTGCTTCTTGTGTTGAACGGGGATTTCGCCAAAGGGCAACCGGTGTTGTATCGAGTGGACAAGGAGAACCACTCTCTCGAGGCTGTCAGTGACATTGGAAGTCGTGCCCTCTTTGCTGGTTACAATCGGTCTATCTCCATTGACACCAGGTTACACCCCATAGTCAAACCCGGTTGCATATACTACAGGAATTTTATTAGACTGTACGATCATGAGGTTCAAGCCTGGGAAGAGGAACCAATAATGCTAATGTATGGCTTAAGTCTGGAACATACACCGAGGCCTTACCCTGGGACGCAGATATCGGCAGACACATGACGGAGAGAGTTCTCTGAACATGTGTTGCAGCACGCGTTAGCCGCCGACGACGAAATATATAGGGGATAATGAATCCTATATTCATCCTAGGTTATTTGGTAGCATTTTCAGGTCTATTTTTTGAAGTAGAAATTTGTCTCAGATTTATATTATTTCGATGAGCAGTATGCGTATTATTTGCTAGCTTCTTTCAGAATTCTCTGTGTTCGACATGGGCATCAGCTCAGCGCCGGAATTCAGGTCCCACATGGAAAATTCCACAATAATGTGTTGGTGGGCGGCACCACCCCTCGAACCTGGGATGCGCCGTCAAGGTGGAGGGCGGCCTCGAGTCGAAAACATTCCACGTCGGCATCCCTGCTTCGATGCCCTTTAAAAAAATAAAACACGCCACGTCGTTATCCCCTGTTTCTGATGGTGTTGCTACACTCGACGGTACATGGTGGCATATAAATAATATCGTATAAACATAAGGGCACAGTCGTCAACATTTCTAAAATGAAACCTGGTCCCGTCTCCTACCTGTCCTGGTACATTTCCCGGGGAGGTGGATAGCCACGACCGATCTTTTTAATACGTTCGCACTCTTATGCTGAGAAGGGAAATAAAGATTGAACTGTTAATGCAACGAGTGTGGAATTATTATCCTCTAAGAAAATGGGAAATGGTTATTTTCACGCGTGCCCGTAGTCCAAACCTACTGTCAGTCTTCCACTCCCCTTCTCCGACTAACCACAGTTCACCTTGTGCAGCTCCTCCGCGCCGCACCATCTAGGGTAACATGGCCTCGCCTAAGCCGCCGCCGCCGCGACAGCCGCCGAAACTGGGGTATTTAGCCCCTCTAAGGCAGGCCATGAAGCTCTACTTCAAGGCCAGTCTCCCTTGCCCTGCCAGGCGGATGATTTCCCCGAATATGCCGAATCGGCCGCGGCGGCGACTGCGCCGTCGTCGGCGCCAGATGCGGCAAGCAGGGCCAAGAGAGCGATGTGGAGAAATCGCGCGGCGGAATTACGGCATGGTCTAGGCAGTGGGAACAAGGTACGTATCAAATCGTTCATGAGAGCATGCCGCCGCCGAGGGTACACACCCTCGAACAGGACATCGCCAAGGTCTAGGAACTCTCGCGTCCACGCTTCGGCGCGGACTACCTTACCTCAGTAGGGTAGGCTGGGAGCACGCCGTTTGCGGCAAAGATGCTCCATCCTACGCAACATCGAAGGACGTACCGTGGCGGCGACCAAGCGTCTACACTCAGCATGCTGGATTGTTCGACAGCCGGAGCCAGCGGCGGGCATCAACTCAGCCCCGGAATTCAGGTTCGAGTTCACACGGACCTATGATCCCGAGAAGGAGATGTCGAATTTTAGTTTCGAAAAAATCGTTGCGGCGGCGCGGATGGTCCAACTGAACCGGGACTGGCGCACGCAAATCGCTCATACATGCACGATGAAGATTTTTTGTAGTTTGGCGGGAAGGCAATAGATAAATTTGGGTAAAATGATCAAAGAACTTATGTCCTCTCAAGGAAATTGGCCAGCCAACTTTTCTGGTGGAGATCTGTAGTTTCTTCAGTGTAGAATAGTTAAGTTCAGACTGAAGAATGGCTTTTGTAGATGAAATCTTTAATTGTTCTATAAACTAGTAGGAAGTTTAGCCCACTTTTGTGCAGGTATAAGACCCTTTTGTATGAAAGTACTACTGTTGTAAGCAAATACTATCAAGTACCTATTTCCTTCAATTACTAGTCGTGGTTCAATCTAGTTAACTGGCATCTTTTTATCCCAGACTACAGATTTTGCGTCTGCTGTCTGTGCTGTAAACCATTTTTTCCTTTGTCTTGTGTTGCCTGCAAAATGGTCCTGCAGTTCAACGTGTTACAAATGTAGCTATTTGTATTTCTTCGTTTCAATATAAGATGTTTTAGCTTTGTGAATGAAGTGTATCTAGTCCCCTTTTAGTATGTAAGTTCATCTAGGTTTAGAAAGCACCATCACTAAAAGATGTCCAGATACGCTCCATTCACAAAGATAAAACATCTTATATTTTGAAACGGAGGGAGTACTTGAAGAGGAGATGGACTATATTTTCCTGGCATCCACAGAATTGACATTGCTCATTGCCAGACCACCCTCTTTTCATGAGGTTGTCCTTGGTTATTCACAGAAATTATAAAGCACGGTGTTCAACTACATCGATTCAAACTATTACACACACACTACATCAAATTCATTACCCACACATACTACATCGATTCAAACTATTACACACACATACTATTTCAAACTATTACACACACGTACTACATCGATTCAAACTATTACACATTTTTAGTCGATGCTAACTTCCTTCTACGCTCTCCATACTACAAATTCATTAGCCACACATACCACGGCAATTCACTAGAGCTCTGTCTTCACTCGAGGGAAATCAGAACCACCAGCTCGTCCAAGCCCGGCCCCCCACCGAAACTGTGTGCCCCGTCACGAAACGGTGGTGGTCCTGTGCCATCGATCCTTCCAGGCCAACACTGCAGGCGACGAGGGCACTTTCTGGCAGCCTCTTCGGGGCCCTGAATGCCATGTACCGAGTCCAGAACCTCCTCCAGGTGGATGATGACCGGGTGCTTCCAGCAAAGCTGTCTCCCTGCCCTGCTTGGAATCTGCACCTCGTACATCTTAGGAACGACGTTAGGATCTTTCAGCCACGCCTTTACCTCGATGACCCATATGTCGCTCGGTGGCACGATTTCCACCAGCTCGCCGCCAAGGCTACTGACGACCTACTTGAGGGCCTCCGGCTCCCAAGCATCCAATGGGAGGCCGTCAAAGCCGAGTTTGGAGAAGAAACGAAGCTTCCCCAAGCGACCGACCCACCCACAGGCGTGATGCCAACGCATGAAGCTCATTTTCTCCCCGCAGCACTCGAAAGAACGGGAAGAATGCAGAACGTGCTCGGTGTCTGAGCTGTGCTCGAACCGGATGAAAAAATCGAATGGCGGCGCGCATACCTCAATGTTGACCTCATTTCGTCTGATCCCAAAACGAGACCTGAAAGCCGACAAAGAAACTCGCGGCGGGGCGGACGACGCCTGGCCACGGTGGCCATGAGAGCGTGGTCGTCGAACTTGTGCAGGGCTACCATGCTCGGCAAAAGCACACAACTTCCCGAGGCTGGTCGCCGGCCTGGATCGCCCGACGGGACGCGCTCCGTCGTGCGAGAAGGACTAGCCAGAGGCGAGATATTAGTCCGGGGACGCGAAGCTCCGATACGGCGGACGATGCAACGGCGACGGCTGCGAGCTTCGATTAGAGGCGTGGGAGATTGACCGGACATGGCGAAGATGCAAATTAGAGCAAGTGCGAGCTCCGATCTGAGACGAGCAGCCGGAGCTGAGCAAATGTTATGGGAAGGGGAGCAGGGGAGAAGACTAGAGCAGAGCAAAGAAATAGATCTCGTCCACTCAGGGATCTGGTCCACGCAGGGGTAAGCTAGTCCACGACCGCAAAAGATAACGGGGAATACTGACATGGTGGGCCAAGAAGAGTTGACCTAACGGCGGTATTTGAGTTCAACCTTTTTCGTCTGGTTCAAACGACCGTTTGGCCTTAGATTTGTATTCACCCCCATTTGGCCCTTCTGGACAATTGGCGAATCTACTATGGCCCCTCCGCGCGATTGATGGCAATTCGGGTACCGCGGTGCGCTCACCCACCAAGTTTGGTACCACAAACAAACATTCCCGACATAGAGGTAGGCGGTAGCACTGACACGTCTGTAGGCATCGCCCTCCCTAATGCTCCCGAAGACGCGAAAGGAAGAAGTGGTCGCTGACACCTTGTACTGCCAGATCCTGTCGCCAGCTTCTTTGAGGACGCGTACGGTTGAATGTACTTGGGAAGATTCCTCCATTGATTCTCGGCGAGAGCACCGACATGTCAAGTGGAAACTCAAAACCCTCGAAAAATGCTATGAAGGAGCAGATTGGGGAAGAGATAGTGGTGAACGACGCCGGTAGAGATACTTATTAGGGTGAGCACCGTCTCGGAGCACGCGTTAAAATGACATGATGCTGAGAATCAGAACAGGCGGCCACGGTAGAGCGATAATGACGAACCAAGCATGTAGGCTTCAACACACCGTGTAGACACCGCTGCCAATAAAGCATGCTGACGCGCAAACGTCGCAGAAAAAATAAGATCGTCGGCACCGAAGCGTCTCGTCTATCACCCAAGTGAATGAAGTGAGGCGGAAAAAAATAGTAAGCCTAGCAAGGAAGAGGCAATAAAGCCGAGATGCACGGAGTAAAAATAGATTCATACACAACGTGCTATTGTACATCAAAATATAAGAAACAATCATTGTTGCTCGATCCGTATTATTCGATAAATTCTCATGTCTCCACGTTTACAATATGTACGCAGATGTAAGAAAACGAATACACGTGAGCAGCCTAATCCTAGAGAGTCTTCAAGAGGGCAACAAAAAAGTCTAGGTATTGAAGGCTTGATTCCTCATCTTCCGCACACTGATAGTGAGGACGGTTCTGTCATAACAGGAGAGCAAGAAGTGAGGCATGGGCTAGAAGAAGATGCAGTCAACGTTAGTGGCTTCACGTCCTAAGGCTTCTGCGTGCAGCGGAGTGTTGCATAAGGGAATCCGTCAAGGACCGCAGAGGGTTCATCCATGTCGAACTGAAGTCGTAGACGTATGAAGGTAGGAGCCTTCTTCTCCTTCTGTAGGCATGAAGCAATGCGTTCGATGAACATATCTGTTACAAAAAACGCACAAGGAACATAAATACAAAGAACCGAAGGACGATAAAGAAACAATAATGAAAAAAGAAGAAACCAGAACATACCATGCATCTAGGTGTAAAGATCGAGAAGACGCCGAACGTGCGGACCAGCGATGAAAGAAGATATGCCGAGAAGAGAAGGCCGCAGGTGCAACAAAACATAGCATAACATATTAAGAAGCAAGAAATAGCGATCATAAATTAAAGAAAAAACAACGCGACAACACTTTCTTAACGACATCGGCGCGCACACTAAGCTAGAGTGAAATTCGATCCGATGATGTCTGAAGAACAGCCAGCGTTGGGTCGAAGAGACTCCTGCCTAGCAACAGTCAGGCTGAGAAATTCATGCAGAAAGAGAAGAGAAGAAGCAATGTACTGCGTTATCCATTGGACTGTGAGGCAGTACTTATAGAAAAAGTTGGTGTACGCGTGAAGGCTACTGTCTATGGAAGCGTACCTCCAGCGCGTATCAGACGCACATATAACCTACGCTCCCAGTGCACGATCTCACCACGACAACCGGTGGCCGTTATAACCTAGCCTGGCAGACGATAGATAACACTGCCAGGTAGGTTATGAATGGGTCACACAGCACAATTTCGCTGCCATAACCCGCATCGTCTATAGGCTACACTGACAGCGGCACGCCTTACGTCGCCACGTCGGTTCAGGACGGTCCCACGTCTGCGAGAAACCACGACCGGTATGGGCTTATAGCTCCACGACGTCTTTGTTCAACACCAAGCCCATGAGAAACCGCAGTCGGCATGGACTCACAACGCCACGTCAGCTCCGCATGGGCCCAATTGCCACGATTTCCCGCATCCGGCCATACCGTAGTCTGCCATGACGGCTCTGGGTGGGCCTCGCATATGCGAGAATACGCGATTGTCTAGGATCTACGTTTCCACGTCTACTGCCAACGGACCCATGGCCACGATAAACCGCGGTCTGCATGGGCTTACGCCGCCATGTCGGCTCTGGCCAGGCCCCACGTTAGCAAGAAAACGCCGCCATCTAAGATCTACGCTTCCATGTCGTCTGCGTGCGGGCCCCATAGCCGCGAAAACTGCATCCACCATTGACTCTTGGCACCACGTCGGCTTTTTCCGGGTGGCGGGTGCGGGAAGCGTGTCGCACTGGGACCCTCCACTTGGCGGGTTGAATATCCACCTTCCTCAAGCGGCCAAGGGAGATCAGGAGGAACATGAAGTAAACTACAAATCATATGCACTAATGTAAGATAAATAGTTTATTGAGAGGATGCATTGGTGGACAATTGATGAACAAGTTCATCTAGTTTACTAATTTGTGAGTTAGACACATGCCTTGATTTGTTGTGAGTATGGCGTACTTTATCAAGGATTTTCATCAACTTCCCTACCTCTTCTTGTTAACGCGAGCTTCAGATTCTATTCTTCCATGGCTTGGAAACTGCCTCCCTTTGGACCGAGCAAGGAGCATTGGTTACCATCGAGTCCTACTAGGTCTAAACCATACATAGGAACAAAGTACAATAAAGTAAATAAATTAAATCATGTATCCCTCATCCTGTACATAGACTGTGAGTAGGACTATAATGCAATATCCCCCTCATCCCGTTGTGGCTACTCATGTATCATTGATTGCTCGTACTCTTTTTTTGAACGGGGGAGGGATCCCGAAAGGATACCGAGCTGCAACTCATATATTAATCGGTGGGTAGAGTTTACACACAGGACACTAGAAGAAAAATAAAATTACAACATCGTCCTGGCTTTTTGCACAAAGGACCTAGAAAAGAAAAGGGAAAAAGTCCGATCCATGGTCCTCTCCACCGTCAATGAGCTCCCGTTGCCGGCCGCCTAGGCACCGCCGGGGACGAACCACTTGGCGATGCACATAGGAGAACTCCGGCGAGGTGCTCGAATCTTGGCCTCCACCTTGGAGGTTGAAAAAAGCGCTATCTTGGCGCTCAAACTGGCTGCTCCGACGGCCAAAGAACACGGCGGCAATCCAGTCCACCGTGTGATGAGCTCGTTGATGCAACAGATGAAAACACCCCACTTCCAGGAAATGGCCAGGAGCTCACCAGGTCGCCTCCTCTCCTCGCCTCCACGGCCGTCCAGATAAGGCATCGATGTCGAGCAACCCCACTTCTTGAGGTGGACAGAGGCACAGATATTGCGGGAACTCACCTCAAAGGAAATCGTTGTCGTCTTCTTCTCGTGAAGCAGAGAAGAGCTCCTTGTTGGTCACCACCTTCTGCAGCGCCGATGCAGCGAGGCGCGAGAGTATCCCCATCTACCTCTAGCTCCGACGAGTACCCTGGTCACCCCCTTCTCCCCCTCACCACTACGTAGGTCATAAGAGGAAGACAACCAGCGACACAAATCACCAGGAGGAAGTAGCAGCAGACCACTTTATTGGGGGGGGGGGGGCGGTGGCCCTCCTCTCCACCTCTAGCTCCGGCCACTGGAGCAACAAGGCGAGGGGAGAAACCCTAAACCACACCAGATCTGGCTGCGAAGATCCGAAGTTCGTCTCCAACTACCGGGCATCAAGCCCAACTCCGGCAGAAGGCCGACCCTACATTTACAGCTAATCCTATCTACTTCGGCGTCCTCCCACCGCCGCCTCCCGCCAGCTACTCCAGTGAGAGGGGGGCGGGAGCGACCCGTCCGCTGAGACACGACTCTCAAAGCAGCAGGAGAGGAGATGGAGATGAAAGAAAGGTCCTAGTTAGCTCCTCTGATTGCTCGTACTCTTAGGTGAGCCAATTGGATCCCAAGTGCACACGTTTGCAGCAAGTGTCAAGTTTTTCCTTGGTAGACTAAGATCATCAATATGCAGGATGGTTGAAAATAAAATCTCCTCTGCAAATTAAAAAGCATAAAGTCCTTATTCCCCACACAGCTACCATGGTTGCCATGCATGCTTGCACAAAAACAAATTATGATACTTTTTTGTATTTCTGAATTGCATACAAGCAACAATACTAAAGAGAGCAGAAAATGTTTTTGTAGGCTTTTAGTGGGAACAAATCGGCATGGGTTCGTTGGTTGACTAGTAACATCTTGTGCAAGCATGATGTCCATCGTAGCAAAACAAACAAACAAACTCTATCTTAAGCTTTTCCAAAATCGATTTTAAATATTACTCCACTCTTACTATTAAGTTCATAAATAGTCTCACAGATGTAGCGACTAAGTAAAAAATGCCACTTGAGTGGGTTGAATAACCTTTAAAAACTAGTGTTGACTTTTTAGAAGTTCTGAAGGTAACATTTAGCAAACAAATGAGCATGCATTATTGAAACTTGGGAAGTGCTAGGCATCCCCGGGGATGGAAGTTTTCCATCCCCTAGGTCCTCGGCCGTCCGATATGCTCAGATTGACAGTCACATCTCCTTATCACATCTCTTCAGCCACTTTTGCTACAAAAGATCCGTTTTTGTGATAAATTGTCTCATAGAGAAAAAGGTTCGTTCTAAAAAAATAGAATAAAAATAATATCTTACCGGAGACTTTATAGCAAAAAAAATATACTAATATAGCAAGCCCAAGTTCGCCGGAGACTTTGAAGCAATTTTTTGTCATAATGTAGCAAAAGTGACTTCACTGGAGACATCTCCGGAGACATTGCATCAAATATTTTGTACAATTGTAGCAAAAGCATAGAACATATGTAGCAAAAAAGTTATGACATTGTATCAAAAATCCAACACCGGCGACGGCCGCGTCCGTAGCAAACCTCTACGGCGTATGTAACAGCGCCAGTGGTCTTCGGTAGCATCGTCGGCGGTCACGTGTAGCAAACTCGTGAGGAGACGGATGTTGTCGTCTACAGCGGCGACCGCGTGCCTAGCGGGGCTCCCATATGGCAACATAGTCGGACGGAGCTTCGTAGGGAGGTGTGCGCATGGTGGAGGTGGAGCAGCGGGGCTCCCTGGGGTGACGACTATGGCGGGTGGCCTCCATCTCCAGTGACTAGCGGGCGTTGGTGCGGGGTGGAGGCGAAGCAGCAACTGGGGCGGCGGCCATGGCGGGTGGCCTCCTATCTCTAGCGTGTGCGCCTATGCGGGGTGGAGGCAGAGCAGCGGGCGTGCGGGCGGCCGTGCTTAGACTGCCTCGCCCTCCCTCCCCAAGGCCGGCATGGCAGCGGCGAAGTCCAACGCGGGGGCGACGGCGGGGTGGCCTCCATCTCCAGCGCGTGCACTGGTGTGGGGTGGAGGCAGAGCAGCGGGCGCGCGGACGGGCTATGCGTAGCCTGCCTCGCATAGAATTGGGAAATCTCACGAGAGGAAAGACAGTTATTTGTAAAAGAGATAAAGGTGGGCCCCCTGCACCGCGTCATTCCAAGCAACCCGGACGATGGACTCACAGGATCCCCGGGTGATCCCTATCATTTCCCTTGTGGGAGAAGGGTGGTCACTCTGCAATTTAGATGGAAGAATGATGTATGAAGATGATTTTGGACCCATCTGTCTTTTTTTTTTAGAAAGGAGCATATATTAATATCGCGAGATACCAGGCCCATCTGTCTTCTAAGTATACAAAAGAAGAGATTGAGAACACAACGAACACAGCATCTCAAAGTATTTGACCACAAGTCCACAACGAACACAGCATCTCAAAGTAGCACTACAGCAAACCGTGAAATGTGCAGAAAAGAATTGCCCATTCTGTCTTCTGCGCTCAACAAAAGCGAAGCCAGGTTCACCAATCCAACAATACAGAGAACAAATCTACACACGCCATATATATTACGCACGTTTAACCCAAATACAACCCACTCTTGCTTTGACAAAGCCCCACTTAATAAACGTCCTTCCATCATCCGTAATTAACAAATCCGTGGACTACTATTTTTTTCCTGTTGTTTTCTTTGATTTGAAGGACCCAAAAAAAAGTCCTTATCGACGCTGCAACAGATTAATTTCTTCCAAGCATTCCGAATCTAGACTTGACGATACGTGATGGTCACAGTAATGTCGATCTATGAGTAGAAGGTGTAAGTCTTGGCGTTCAAGACGATCTGTCTGAGAGCTCCGATGGGCGCCACGATCATGAGACACACCCCAAGGATAATGCAGACCTGAGAAACATCATGGAAACACAAACAAAATTAGAATGAAATAAAGAAAAGAAAATGTTTATGTGCTATAGTATATATGAACGAGGAAAAGTTTATTTCAATTACCCAGTTACAGCACCATGAGAGGCTGAATCTCTTGGGATTGTAGATTGAGAGCCACATGATGCACGGAAGCTGCAGGGCAGGGACAAAAGGTTGGTTCTCGTCAGAAACTCTGAATCCTTAAAGTTGGTATGAGTGATTACTGGAATGGAAGAGGATCGTCCGAGTATTGCTTACAAAGTAGGTCGTCGGTGCAAAAGCGAAGCCACCGAAGAACCCGAGCAACCCGCCGAAGAAGGGGAAGGTGATGGCAATGAACATCGTGAACGCTGCAACATAACATTTGCATCTCATCATCAGTATTAATTATTTCTTCAGTGCAAGACATCATTTTAAAAGTGAAGACTGAAGAGGAAGGGGCATTACCAACATAGAGTGACCGGGCAATCAAGCGGAGAATCAGACCGGGCGGGAACCGTAGCTTCTTCACCAACACCGTCTCAATCATGTCGAACACCGGCATCGCGTAAATCTATGAATCGTGTCCATTGCAATAGCATGTTAGAATCGTTTATGGAGATGGCTAGTGTGATATAGTGTAGAGATCTGTTCAGTACCTGGTAGCTTCCGATGACATGGATGACGACCATCATGTTGGCCATGGCGATTAGCCACTTGGGCTTGTTGAGGGTGACGAGGATGTTGTCTTCGACGCTGTTACCGAATGCCCAGTAGCCGATGATCGCGACGGGGAAATAGCAGAGGGCGACGACGATGTAGGCGACGATGACGCCCTTCCACATGGGCTTCTTGGAAGGCTTCTCCGGCGTGGACGGGATGGTGGCCTGGATCTCCAGCACCACGTTATGCCCCGCGTACGCGAATGCCACGTCTCCGAGCGCAGCAAAGAAGTCGAACACCTTGCCTGGCGTCGTGGAGGCCCTGACGTTGTAGTCCACGTCGGCCAACTTTCCCTTATGCACGGACGCTCCCCACGCGATGGTGGAGTAGGACAGCGACATGACGGCGGCGGCGAGGGAGATGCCGGAGATGGAGTTGAGGTTGGGAAGCTGGGAGAGGACGAAGTGGACGGATGCAAAGATCATGATGAAGAAGGTGAGCTTGATGTCCTTGCACTTGTCCTCGCAGATCACGTCGTGGAACTTCTTGAGCGACTTCCCGCCGGTGACCATGTACACGATGTTGACGCCGACCTCCACGACGAGCTGCTGCGGCACCACGATCCAGAGGCCCAGCTTCTCCCCGAAGGCGTGCTGCCCGAGCTCGTGATACCGGTCGAACCGCCTCCCCGGCACGCACTCGTGCATCTCCACCATCTGCCACAGCGTGTACAGCGTCACCACCCACGAGATCACCAGCACGGCAATGCCGGGGCCCCTGCATACACACACGATCCAGAGATCAGTTGCCAGGCCGGGTTAACCATCGATCGAGAGGTGAAGGTGAGGTGATGATGTTCCATTGGAGGACGACCTACCAGCCGAGCTCAGACATGGCGAAGGGGAGGCTGAGCACGCCGGCACCGACCATGGCGGTGACATTGTGGAAGGCAGAGTACCACCACTTGGCGTTCCTCGACGACGTGACGGGGAGCCAGTCGTCGATCTTCTTCTGCTCCGCCGTCCTCTCATCCTGCGAAATCACGCCTTCGCTGTCAGCCACCAATATATTTGTACAATTCCAAGTCTAGCTAAAAGATCAGTCACAAAATGAGGTCTACACAACCGAATCAGAAGCATTTGCCTTTTAAAATATGTTGCCCCGGTTGCATTTCCACGGGGTTCATCTTAGGAGAAATGAAGAAAATGAAAGGATAAATAACTGATCAGCGTTGAAACATTGTACGGATTAGATTAGATAGAGTAACATTCGGATTAACTTATGCCGTCAAGTGATTCCGGTTCTCTCCGGCAGTTGACTTGTCACATGGCCAAGCTGCCAAAGTCATACTAGATCATGGGTCCATCCATAGTTGTCATGGCCACCTCATGGCAAAGATAAAATTGTTTATCTGCCATGTTCAACTCACAACGGCAACATGTTTTTATAGTAGGATTTGTTTTTCAAGAATACCCAGCCAGGCTTGTGATTTCAAAGTTGAAGCCAAGATCTGGGTGAGCGCACCAAGTGGCAGCAGCAGCTTGCAAGTAGTAGTAGTGCTAGTTGTCTTATCTTAATTATCTTGCTACCATACTGACTCAATCTTTAGCATATTGTTCTTGTAGATCGTGACAAAGCTAATACGTTGAATTATATGGCTAATTAACTTGGATTGGTCCCTCGTTAGCTGTGATGCAATCTCGAGACAGCAGCTGGCCAGATACCAACGGCTATTCCAATGCCCAGAAATATAACGGCCCGGGCCGGCGTTTTACAAAACTTAACTTTCATTCACCACAATATTAGTAGTAGCATTACTAGCTAGTCTACTGAAATGTTGTCTAGATTTCAAATCTAGACAAACTCAAGTCAGTTATTCCTGGACGGAGGGAGTAATAAAAAAACTAGTCTACAGAGAAAACATCCTTTAATGTTTCTTTGGAACAGGGGCATGAAAGACGGTGCCAATTCTGTTACAGAGGTGTATGAGTGGAGTTTGTGAATGATTCCATGTACTACGGAGATAGGGGATCTGATGAGAAACATTCATCTATCCTGCCGGATGTGGGGATACTAAAATAATAATCCTCATGTAGTACTAGCTTTAATACTATTTGGGTTGAAAAGAAAGGCTTAAACCGACATTAATGACGATATTCTGGTGAATTTTAAAAATGGTGAGATATTTCTGGTCTTGGACGCTAAAGCGAGATCTAGGACTAGTTCGTGCTCGGAAAGTACAGTGACCGTTCATACTTGATAGTCCAGACAAGGTGTGTGGACCATGCGACATGGACACCCAGAGACTTCTCATGGAGTACTCCTTTGACTCTTATGTAATTTCTGAAACGAAAACAACACATTGCCGGCCGTAGCAAGGAAACGGAGTGGAGGATGCTGGTTACTGCCAGATTCAGTTACAGCGCAAGAACAGGTAAACGCAGAGCCCATTCTTCTAGCTAGCGAGAGAGAAAGGGAGAGGCCAGGAATTCGGCAATTAAGGCAAAGCAGCAGGAATCACACAAATTCTATGACGCCGATACTAGCTAGTAGTATCTACTTGATGGGATGATTAAATTTTAGAAGTGTATGTTCTAGAAAGATCGAGGATATGAACTGTTTCTTTTTTTCACGTGAAGAAGATGAAGTCGTAATAACTAGCGAGGAGGGGCCGAGAATCTCTGGTTTGGTGGCTAGCTGGTTGGTTGGTGCGCGGCGGCCGGCGTCCCCACTAGCAGCGAGGCTAGCTAGACTCGCTAGGTGCCGGGAGATGGATCGACCGATGGAAGAGAATCCTCCATGAAAATCCAGCCAAAAGGCCACTTTTTGCCCCACGCGCCTTTTGGTTCGAGTTTGTCCATGTCATGTCATGTCATGTCCGCCTCCACAGCTCCTTGAAATAAACTCTGGTTGGTTCCTGATTCTCTGGCTCTAAAACTTTTACCATGTCCGAGGAGAGAGGGGGAAGAGATTGCACAAGACGTACCTTGGGCGGCGACGAAGTCGAGTAGTTCTGATCCTCTGCCTGCGTCCCCATGGCTGGCCGGCCGGCAGAGCTTGTCTTCAGCAACAATGGAGAGAGAAGAGAGAGGGGATGGGTGATACTAGGAAGGGACAGAGAGCGAATTATACTGAGGCGTTGGACTCTTCGTCTTCTTTATAGAGAGAGGGGAGCGGAGGCCTCGCCAATCCTTCCGTCGCCGCCCGCATACCATGTGTCTGCTGTGAACGCGCGAGCGCATAAATCGGGATGGTTGACCGTTGACTCCAGCGAGGCAGCAAACTGTCCTACGGATCCCCTGCGCCGCTGCCCCAGCTGTGGGATCCCGTGTGGCTCTCACTCCGCTCCTCCCACACTAGCGCGACGGTCTCTCCATTGGGAACAAAAAAAAAACAAGTGAAAAACTTAGTACACGGCGTTATTTTCTGGCGGCTTTCTATAATACACTGTCTGCTTACAACTTTATTGGGTATCATTACAATTTTGTGTCACATTTGACGGAACAAACCACATGGCCGGTGGTCATAAATGGGAGGTTCGGTACAGTTTTTTTTTTCAAAACCAGTCATAGCATGCATCCTAGGCAACAAAAGTGGCAACTTTTTATTTTTGGCTATGCGGTATGTTTTAGCAAATAAGACATAAAATTAGAGTGATACTTGGCAAAGACATAATCTGCCATTGTGTTTTAGCAAACGCAAGAAAATAATTGTGTCCTCCAACAAACATTCCCAAAAAACAACAATGCCATTGGCATGGGAGCTAAAGAAAATTATGTGGATTATTAAGAAAAAGAAAAAATCTAATCAAAATGGGACATGAAAACCGAGGGAGCAAGGCTTTGTGGAAGATGTGAACTTGTAACATCTAGCACCACCACATAGGTGGGTACTCCAAAGATACCTAATAATCGGATACTAACCATGGTTCGTCCAAATTTTCTACTCTAGCTTATGTACATAGTACTAGCTAGTATTGTCTGGTTTGAATTTGGAATCAAACAGCTCAGATATCGCGTTTCGACAGGCGTGTGTGTGCCATTTGTTTGGACTTCATGGCACGTAAATTTCGAACGAAGATACGTATTGATGAATCGGTAGTAAGCGTGTTTATTTAGTCTACTGTACCTATTTGGACCAGGCGTGCGTGCCATTTGGCCACAGAGAGATGTGTCGCTGCCGACCAACTTCATCAGCAATTCAGCATTCCATGGACTAAGCAATTTCACCGGAAAAATAAAAAGATAAATTCAGCGATTCAAGCTGTTGAGTGGGACGTGCCAGAGATAACTTCCAATGAAATGCATGGCCGGCTTCTTCAACCGGTTGCTTTTTTTTTCTCTCTCTAGAAGCAATTTCACTACTAGCTGTATGGTGATTGCTGTATGGTGCCACGGTTGCAGGAATAATCTGCCACTTGCTATTTTGTCTTATGGAATCCGGCTTAATTGCTTTGTGTATATTAGTCGGAAACTTCACTGTGGCAATGTTTTAATAGGCACAGACCGAGGTCGAGGTCGAGACCGAGGAATTCCTAGCGTCGTTAGTCCCAAGAGTCAAGTTACTAATACCAAGACACTTGATAACTCTATCTCTCATTAATATATGCATGCACCAATACTTTTACATGTATGAGAGAAGTGAGAGGAAAAAGAGAACATGCATTAGACGAGAGACTAATAAATGAGATAGTCCTTATAATCTCAAACAATATAAAAAAGCTCTTATGACTTATAATCTCAAACAGAGGTAGTACTCCCTCCGTCCCAAAATAAATGACTTGGGTTTGTCTAGATTCGTATGTATCTAGGCTTAAAACATGTCTAGATACATACGAATCTAGACAAACTCACATCACTTATTTTAGGACGGAGGTAGTATTTTATTTTTAATTAAGATCACTCTCTGTCCCCTTCCCTTATACAGTCGTATATACTTCGGCTGTAGTGAAATGATTGTCGTTTTCGATCGCTACTCCTCTCCGTCTCCGGTGGCCTCTACGCCGGGTACACAAGATTTCTTGTTGATGCCTCTTGTGATCGGAGGCAACGTATCAGAAGCGGTGTGCTCATGCGTGGGTGATGTGCTCACGGGATCTCTCTGTCAAGGAAAATAATTACGGACAATATTTTTTAACTCATATGATAGGGACTAGAGAGAGGGATCTCTTTTGATACTGTAGTAAGTAGTAATTGTGATGCTTCAAAAGGAAAGCACTCTACTAAAATAGAGTAGGAGAGTCCCTGTTCGAGGGCACCAAGGCCAGGAGAGTCACTGAGCAATATGTTTCTCTATGTTGTATGCTCTCAACTTTTTTTCGGAGTTCCAACCATATAGTCTATACTCTAAGTATATCTACATATACACCACTGCATCCCTTCATAATTAACTGTATTTTGGGTTTAGTTAAAATCATACTTTGCTTCATTTGACCAAAATATATAGAAAAGGTAGAAACGTCTGAAATAAATTTTGTATCATTAGAATCATCATACACGTTATTTTTATATTATATAAATTTGATATTATGGATGTTCCTATTTTTTGCTACATATTTGGTCAAACTTTATAAATTTGAATTTAAATAAACCTATAACGTTAGCTAATAAAACAGAGGGAGTATCATTCTCACCGTTATAACATCTCTCTAGGAGGGACATTACACTCGGCCTCTGCATAATAAGATGCACACAGCCGATAAAAGTCCGGAGAAAACATAAAAATAAAAAGGTGAATTACGTATCATAATGTAAAATTGTAAAATGCCTAAGAAGATGGGCTGATCCGAAGATTATGTTGCCACACATGACGAGTAAAAACGTCTCGTGCCATATCCTTCAGTCGCGTACACACCTTCGTAAATAGATCGACATACTCCGCACGATGAAGGGACGACCATGACCGTAGGATACTGGTACACCGATAGATAACCTGGAAGAGAGAATATTTTTTATCATTAAACACTTTATCATTTCTACATAGCCATAGTGACCATATAATGTCAATTTCTTCCACCCTAAGAAGTGTTTTATACTTGTTATCTATCCCATGCAACCTATTACGAAATACATTGGCAACGCCACACGGTGGATACAAGCCTGAAGCTATTTGGGTGACTGATCAGATAGACCTTGCAATTACATTGGAAAAACAAATGTCAATTGTCTCATCATGATGACAAAATACACATTTAGCATTTCCATACCAATTTTGTTTGAGTAAATTATCTTTTATAAGAATAATCCCCTGATGAAGATACCATGAGAATATTTTGTTCTTTGAAGGTATCTTCATCATCTCGAACATCTTATTATCAACAACTGTTACAATTGGCTGGACTAACGCATTATACAAAGAACTAGCATACAATTTACCATTCTTGTTTAAGTTCCAACGAAATTTATCTACCCTGGTTGTCAATTGGATATTTCCTAAACGTTGTAGCAGTGTAATCTAAGAGGTAAGCCGTGGTCCGATCTAATCTATCCTTAACGTCACATTTCGATGGAAGGATTACAACACTGTTGCTAATGTACCCTTCTTGTGACGAATAATACTATATAACACATGATATTGTTTCTGGAGTAGCATTACCGAGCCATTTATCCTCCCAGAAACATATCTCAGATCCATCCTTAATAAAAAATCTAAAGCAGAAAAAATTCTTCTTTGCCATCAGACCGGTCAAAAAATGCGAGTCACCAGGTTTATAAACCACCTGGGACAAAGCTACATTAAGTGACATGTATATTATTTTTTGAACGGTAAAGGCCTCGAAATGCCTGGAAGCTGTATTAATAACTGGGAGGGTATAAATTTACAATGAGGCTCCTTAGCACTGGGTAAATAAAAGATAAGGCCTCAAAGTTTGCCCTAGGACAAAAAGGAAAAAAGCAATCGGGTCCTCGGTCAGCTCCACCGCAACAGTTCGACCTCCTTCGCCGGGCATCAGCGCCTCCACCGGGGAACAAGCCACTTGGTGATGAGCCGACGATGAATCCCAACTTCAGGTCGCGAAAGATCCTTCGATTTGGCTCAAGCCAGGAGGAATAAGATGCACAGGTGGTCATCTCACCTGAGCTCGAAGTGGCCTCTACAGCCCAGGATAGCGACGGCCAGAATTTGGCGACGCTTGGAATCTCCGAAGAAGAACACAGCGCGTGCTAGATGTCGCACGCCTGTCTCCAACCTGCCAAAATCCAGATCAAAGAATCCCATGTCCTCTCCCCACTTCCTGTCTATCACCACGACCACAAGGAAGGGGAAGAGGGACAAGACGATACCTATTCTCTGGAATCAGCTGGCAGGACGATGACCACCCTCTAGACGAAACCGAGGAAGGCGCAACGCACCGTTCTTCCTCCTTGCCGCCACGGCCGGCTAGGAAGAACTTAACACCACCCCAAGCGTCGCATCCCCCCTCCCCTCCTCCCCGCTTCCACAACCGGCCAAAAGGGGAAGCGCGACGCAGCACCTCTACTCCACCAGAAGGTCAGCAGCACCTTTATATGCGGAGACATCGGCCCTCCTCTCACCGAAGAGTTTCCACCGGAGAAGCTTCAACAGCTCGGGAAAGAGCCCTACGTCCAGGATCCTGCCGCTGGAATCCCTCACCCTGCTCCAAAACACCACTAGGGGACCAACTAAGACCGGCGCCTCCCCTCTGCCATCCCTCACCGGCAAAGCCGATGAGAGTGGCTTCGGTTCAGGCCGGAGCGACGAGAGCGCTTCTAAGGTACTGTAGCAGGGAATAAGGGAGGGAGAGACTCCACAATCAGTGATATGTATATGATGAGACACCAAACAAGATAGCTACTTAAACTTTTAGTACTAGTATCTATGTCGGTAACCCCTTTCTACACCGGGTGCATATGTACCCGGTATAAAAAAAACATTTTTCAAAAAGTTGAAAATTTTGAAAAAAAAAGATCATGTGTAGCGTCATGTTTGAGATGCACACGAAGTCATTCCACATAAAATCGATATGTTTGTGTGCTGTGTAAAAAGACAATTTTTTGCATCGGGAGCACGTTAGTTTAGCACTAAATTTTGTCTTTTTGCAAAAATCACCCAAAATGTTCATTTTTCGTAAAACGACTTTGCGCGCACCTAAAACTTGAAGTTCTACGTGCAAATATTTTTTTAAAGTTTTTTGGCATTTTAAATTTTGCAAAAATCAAATTCAAATAAAGGGTGTATATACACCCGGAGAAGAAAAAAGCCACGTCCCTATGTCGGAAACAATTAAATTAGTGTAGACTATGAGGAAGCAGTTGTGACCATGTCTATGGTACTCTGAGATGTGAATTGTCATAGCACAAGAAATCACACGCACTAGCATCTACCGCTACTACCTTTTTTTTTTTGCTTGAGGCTTGAGCTACATCCATGCAAAAGAGAAAAGGGTACAGAAAGTGAGATCCCTACTGGGACATTCTCCTCCTCGTCTATGGTGGGCCTCACTTAGATTCATGCACGCCCAACAACCATGGAGGAAAAGGTGTAGAATCTTCCTTGCATTTTGCAAGGCCACCCAAACAGTTCGAAAAAAAAAGGAAAATAGCTTTCTGGGGAGTTAGTTGCATGCATGGGCAATATAGCCTTTTCGGCTACACGTCACCCATACGTCATGCACTTATCATAAGAGACATACTAAATTAGCATGTACTCCCTCCGTTTTAAAATATAAGATGTTTTAGTTTTAAAGGGGTCAATAATGTAGAACTAAATATAGGATGTTTTAAAATATACTCCCTCCGTTTCAAAATACTAAATTAGATACACTTCTTTCAGAAAGCTAAAACATCTTATATTTTGAAACAGAAGGAGTAGGACGAAGATTAGAAAGCCATCTGCTGATGAGGTGTTATTCGACTTCTCAATTTTTTTTTGTGTTGAATACCACTCCATGCTTTATGCATGTCAATAATGTAGAACTAGTTATAAGTTATGTACAACTCTTCTCTTTGTGATTTATTGCGACTTTTCTGCTAGACGGGTTTTCTTCACATTACATGTGCGAAGATATATGTTTAACTACTACAACGAATATGTATACGTTAGAATATGCATATATAAAATGAACAAGTCTCAAACCCTAGCCCCTACCACTCCCTCCTCCCGGCGCCACCGCCGGTGGCGCTGCCGGGTGAAGCCCGGGTGGCGTGGCGGCGCCGGGGGATCTTCTCTTGCTGCGCCGGGTAGCGGCTCGACTTGTTTTTTGCTAGGGCTTCGGGGGACATCGTCGAGATGGTGGAGGCGGCGTCGCATCAGAATAAGGGTGCTGGAGCTCGATCCCCATCTCGGCGAGGCCACTTGTGGCGGCGCTGGCGAGCTGCTGGCCTGGTGTCCTCTTAGATCTCTAGATCTGGGGAGGGTTGTTTCTCCGGGCACGGTCGACTTTGAACCTTGCCTTGGAGTTTGTGGAGTCAGAGGGGTGCTGATGCTCTTGTCTTCCCCTCGTCTAGCCATGGTGGCGAGGGAGAGGAAGGATATGGACCACCGCCTTCCTTTTTAGGGTTGTTTGTGTTCTTCTGGTGGTGTGCGGCTATGGTGTCTTGAAGCTTCTTCCAGCCGGCCTTGGTGGCGAGGGGAGGAGGCGGCTCGACGTGTCGATGCCTAAATCTGCCAGATGGTGGAGCGTTCTGCGGGTGGTTTTGCTCTACTGCTCGGGGATCTTCGGTTGAAGGTACTGCTTGTTCTTCCCCATCTCATGTCTGCCCGATGGTCTGGAAAAGGTTCTTAGCTCTCACCCCTCAGGGGTGGGCACTCCTACGGTGTTCAAAGCCCAATGTGGCGACGACAACGGTGGTGATTCAATGGTGTCTGAAGATGTGCTGCTTCTAGATCCCGGCCACTGTACTTGGTGGATGACGATGAGGATGATGGGCTTGATTGTGTCTTGGAAGTACGGTGTGAGGTCCTTCTTGCAAAATTCTGGGACCATATTGTATTTTTATTTACTTGTGGAGTCATTTGTAATCAGTTTCGACATTGTTGAAATCCCATCAGTTGTTGTCTCGAAAAAAAATACTACAACGAAAATGATAAGGTAGACAATAATATGTGTGACTAAGTTAATTACAAGTTCCATTAATTAAAACAAATCATACATATTATTGCTGACAAAGTTGACCCCAGGTATGGATAGCTGTTTGACAACCCATAAAACCTGCCAGATTTCCATTATAGTACAAGCTAGCAACTAGGTGTGTGATTGATTGATGTAGTATTAATTAACCGGTGAATCACCAAACTGGTTCATCAGTATTAGCAGGAAGATTCTCTGCGACAAAAAAAAACAGAAGATTCTTTTGCATATATTTACAGTGAAATGACAACGTAAATGTTTATGTTTAAAGTAAGCATACATCTAATTGTATCAGCTAGCATGTCATGCGATGGGGACAAGCTAGAAAGGAGAGCCGAACTCTTCGGAAATTCCGTATTAAAATGGTGTGGCAAATGGCAGGCGTTCAAGCTGTTCATAAGGGCGACGTCAGTCTTTCCTTAGAGTTGCCACGTCGGATTTTCCCTTAGTTGGAGGAGAGAGAATTAAGAGAGAGAAGGTTGCCTTCTCTTAGCTAAGAGATGATCTTTTAGAAATAAGAGAAGGCTGTTTTCTCCATTGTACCTTGTGACTTCTCTTGTCAACATAATTTCTTACTATAATTAGACAATTAACATTAATTTTTAGAGATGACAATAAGAGATAATCCATTATATGATTTATTATTATTATCTTCTCTAGACTACTGGAGTGCTAAGAGAAGACATGCCTTCTTTTTCATTGTACGTGCCCTAATGTAATGCCTTGCCAGCCTCGTCGCCAACTTCGCCAATAGTTTGTTCGACGCATGCATCATGCATCAATCATGCATTCAGCTAGGCACAATCAGCTAAATACTAGTACTACTATATGGATCCAAAATAATTCTCCACTTGGGTTTCGCATGTGTTCCAAGCGGGTGGCCAGGGTTTATCAGTACAACTATACTATCTGCCCGCAAATAAAAAAAAGGCTATAGTTTATCTGAAAGACTTGGCGTGTTCCCCGCAAACAAACAAAAAATAGAACTTGGCGTGTGTGAAACTGTGAATATACGCAAGCCGATCCAAATACAAAAGAACAAGGAATGGTGAACAAAACGTCACAATTTGTTGGCGAAACAAAAAGGAGCAAAACCTTAAAAGTCAAGCTCATCATGGAAAAAGAATTGTCTGCGATTGCAACCGGTATAGTAGAGTAGTAGTAGTACTAGTTTTGAGGATCATGATGATAACAAGATCAAACACCCTTCATTGTGACGGGGTGGTGAAAAATTGCAGTGTTTGATCTCGGCCACCGGATGGAGTAGTACAGTATAAGTTTTGTTGCTCAACCAGTAAAACTCTGTGAGATTCTCAGATTTATCTTCAGCTTCAAACGGCGATAGAGGCGTACACCCAACAGCAGAAGTCGCACTCTTGACAGCTGAGCAGAGCTGAGGTTTACTTGACTTTGAATATCCTAATAGTCCCTGAGGCGCGTGGCAGCGGCACACATTTGCTGACCTCCCTGAGCTCTGACCAAATCAGCACGCGGTTCCCCGCGCCCTCGTGCGCTCACTTCAATCGCAAGTTCCTCATCGCTCTACTTAAACCTTGCTGGATAATTCCATTTATTTATTCTAGCAGCACATATATATATAGTTTCTACCTTGATACCAATTTAATTTGATTGGTACGCCCATCATGTCCGCATGCTTCCTCAATGGTTCATCACACCGAAATACCCATTGATGAGATGTTTCATGGAAAATAAATATATACCATCAAGGCCAACATGACATGCTAGCTATGATACTCCCACTAGGATCAGTCTGAGCGATGTGACATCCTCGACCTAATCCGATCCATATCAGCGTCGTTCTTTCCCCCTCTTGTATTTCTCGATTTCTTAGGATTTTATCTGCATATTCTGGATAATCAGTTTATCCTGGTCTATCTTTTAGTTTCCACGTATATTGCGTCATTTAATTTGTTTTTCTATTAATGAAACACGTGTGTTCTCTCCCAAAAAAAAAAAAAAACTAATCCGATCCATACCGGCGTCGATCTTTCCCCCCTCTTGTATACACACACAAGTAGAAGTACAAACGGACACTAAGTGCGTAACATGCGATGGGAGTACCCATCAACGCTAAATTGGCCAGATGCATGTACTACTATATCCCAACTTGAGTTGGTCGCCCCTTCACGACCAAGAGTGGTTTGGGTCTTCCGTGGGATGTTTCCTGACTTGCTTGGCGGCGACAGCACATTTTGCTGGATAGGTGGTGTTTACCATAAAAACGGCATTTGCTTATCTATAGGTACTACGCATGCGTTACCCATGGTCAACTTGTCATGTGTGTGCATGCCGTTGGCGTTATATTCCGGAGCAATGCCGAGTTTGCAAGCCATCCCATTATCAGTGTGATATAAACTTAAACAACTTCCATCGAGTTGACGAATTGACCCAGTTACGTCCAAGGAAGGCGCTGCGGGTCCCAGCATGTACGCGCATCATGTTGACTTGTGAGACGCAAATTAAATATACAGAAACGGAACCAAGTGGCGCCGCTACCTTGGGTTCTTTTCTTTGGAGAAGAAAATATCGACAGGCGTGGACTTTAGCAAGATCACGTACGTTATCCGGCCGATCGAACGCATGCTGTCCGGAGAGGTCGACCGCGGCAGTGGCTTCTTGCTCTGATTTGTGATGAAAGAAACCAGCAGAACGTGCGCGTACGGTCCTCCGCAATCATCGTAGTGGGGTCGTAGAAACTAATCGACACGATTAGCGTGCGAAATTCCAGGCGAATTACGGATGAAAACGAGGGTATACTGTACACGTTTACTGTGTACTCCTACACGAGAAGGAAGTTTCGTGTTTCGTGGCGTCAGGTACATATGTATGCTTCCCCAAACTCAAACTGTGACTCACACTCAAGCCGGGAATTTCCTCTGTAACCGTCAGCCTGAACCGTCTGGTCAACTCTTGATGTATAGTATGAATGCAGGCTAGCGGTTGCCTTCCGCACCTTCTAATCCAAGAGATTGATGTGTACTACATAAGGCGTTGAAGGTTTGACCCGATTATAAAAGATCGGCGGCGCATCTTCTTTACATATGTACATTTGGAAAGGGATACTCTATTGCTTATCTCGCAAAATTGAAAGGAACACAATGCTCCGAGTCTTTTGTCACCATTCTCCCCCACGTGCACGTTCATTGTCATCAAAAAAGATCGAAGAAGAGGCAAGTGGCACAAAATTTCTTGAGTACAGTAGTATAATTGCGGGAGAGTATAGACTTCTCGTAAAGCACCAAGAGCATGTCCAAAGCAAATACGTATTCTTCTTTATTGACGAAAGGCTTTCGCTTCTTTACACCTCTTTGGCGACCGAAGTATCAACCCGAACATATTTTTGCTAGGAGACAAACCATAGTAACTAAAAAATGTGTCATCCGTTGACCTACCTACAGATGAAAGATGTAAAATCGAACTGAAACTGAATAACGTCGGCGACACTGCTTTTTGGCGAGGAATACAAAACGACCAAGTGTCGGTGGCGTAGACTTTGAAGTTGCCACGTTATCCAATCGAAACACGGACGTCAGCTGGTCAAGAAATCGGCGAAGTTTTTTTTTTTTTGCGAGAAGAAATCGGAGTAAGTAAATATATTTGAGCCGCTTTGGCACTTTCATATCCTGCATGTTTTGGGAGAGCATCGAAATTCGCTCGTGTAAAACCATGTTATCTCTATTTGCAGGAATCATCTCGTGAACTTTTTGCTTTTGGACCGAGAAAAAACTCCGACGAAGAATCACTAACCAGATTATGAGAATGATGACTTACCTGACGTGTGTGTTTTATCAGCATAGGCAGCGCGTCGTTATTATCAGATCAGGGCGGCGAAAACTAATCCAGTACAGAGGAATTTCCCGGATCCGATTCACCGGTCGCAGCTGTATCGAACAAGCGCAAAGCAACGACGGTTTGATGAGCGATGGGTTGCCCGTCCGGTCACGACTCCCGACCGGTCAGGGTGGGTTGCATGACCGATGACCGAGGTACTACAGCAGGCGTGAACGGAATTGCGGCATAGTCGTAGAATGAGGTGAGAGATTGTGACACAAGGAGCCGTTGACTTTGACGCCCAGCGCCCGGGAAGGAAATCGCGCAGCGACAGTGACGGCCATCGGTGGCTGCTTCTTTGAAACTTCGGCCCTGTTTGAAACGTAGGAGAACAGGAAAATTAAAGGAATTGAGATGTCACACTCACACCTTACACAAAAAAAAATTAAACCTCGAAAATAGGAATTTAAAGGAGTAGCAATTTGAATTGCAGGATAAGAAAAAAGCATAGAGATTAAGTCGTTAAGGGAGCTTCATATATGTCGGAAAGCCCCTGGTATTTCTCATTTGTTGTTCGCAGATGATAGCCTTCTATTCTTTGAAGAATCGGTGGAGCAAGCTACTGTTATTAAATCAATATTGGACCGTTATGAACAAGGCACTGGGCAGTTAGTTAGTCTCGACCAATGCTCCATCATGTATGGGGACCACTACACGTCTGAGGTGCAAGCCGAGATCAAGGAGATTTTAAAGTATGATACCAACTGCTTTGAAGAGAAATATTTAGGTTTGCCGGTTCCAGAAGGGAGGATGAATAAAGGAAAGTTCAAGTCCACAAAGGGAACATTCTCCAAGCACGCCAGCGATTGGTCTGAAAAGTATATGTCCTCGGGGGCGAAGGATATTCTCATCAAGTCAGTTCTTCAATCAATCTCAACTTATGCTATGGGTGTGTACATATTTCCAGTCAGACTAATTGAGGAGCTTGAACAAATCATTCGAAACTTCTGGTGGGGTGATGAGGTTAACAAATGGAAAATGCATTGGTTATCTTGGGAAAAATTTGCTCGGCCAAAAGGTCATGGCGGCACAGGTTTTCGAGACCTTCGAGTTTTTAATCAGGCGCTGCTTGCGAGGCAGGCTTGGCGTCTCCTGAATTTTCCTGATAGTCTATGTGCCCGCCTCCTCAAGGCTCGGTATTACCCCTCTGGGAACCTTCTTGATACGGCGTTCATCCAAAACCAGTCACGCACGTGGCAGGGAATTGTCCATGGTCTTGAGCTTCTGAAAAAGGAGATAATTTGGAGGATTGGCACGGGCTCTAGTGTCAAGATTTTCAGAGATAATTGGCTCCCTAGAGAGGGTGCTCTTCAGGTAGATGTCAAGAAAGGTAATTCTCGACGCAAGTAGGTCTCGAAACTGATAGACCAAGGAACTAGGACTTGGGATGAGGCTGCTGTTCGAGAGTGTTGTTTTCCCCATGACGCTGCAGTCATCCTTAATATTAAACTCCCTGGTCGTGCGGTAGATGATTTTGTTGCTTGGAGTGGAGAGAGTAGTGGAGTCTTTAGTGTTTGGTCTGCATATCGGCTTGGGATTCTGCCGACACTCCAGAAATTGAGTACAGGACAATCTAGTTCGGAATCATCGGGCGAGAGGAAAATATGGGACTTAGTCTGGAAAGCAAGTGTCCCACCTAAACTTCGTGTTTTCGCCTGGCGGGTGGCCTCGGATTCGCTAGGAGTGCGCCTCAACCTCAGTAGGCGGATCGCCTCAGTAGACCCAACATGCACGATCTGCGGACAAGCTATTGAAGATACTTATCATGTGCTTATAACCTGCACCCTTGCCCATGCTCTCAGGGAGGAGCTTCGCGCGCGCTGGAGCCTCCCATGCGAGGCGTCCTTCCTCGGCAATGGGAAGGAGTGGATCTTTACACTGCTGGGCAATTCTCCGAAGGAGCAGAGACCGAAAATAATTTTTCTGCTGTGGCGTGCTTGGCATCACCGTAACAATATTGTTCATGGAGACGGCAAAGCCTCGGTGTCCGCCTCCGTTCCTTATCCTGTTAACTATCTTCATTCTTTCATAGGGGATGGTGGAGGGGGTTCGTGCGACATCATGGCCTGGGCACCCCCAGCTGTTGGTACGGTCAAAACGAATGTAGATGCGGGGTGGGATTCGACGTCAAAGAAGGCTGGTATCGGTATTACCATCCGTGACCATCGCGATCGACCAATCCTCCCTGAATGGAAATTTCTTCCTTTCTGTGGAAGTGCAGAAGAAGCTGAGGTCGTTGCATGCCTTGAAAGTCTGCGTCATCTAACCAATTTGCGTCGGTGGCCGGCCATGCTGGAGTCGGATTGTGCTTGTGCTGTTCACGCAATCTCTTCATGGGACAATGATAACTCTGCAAGCTGGTCCGTGATCCTGGAGGCGAGGGAGATCTTAAAAGTTTACTACGATATCTCTGTTGTTAAAGTGGATCGGGTGAGCAATGGAATCGCTCACGTTTTAGCTCAGCTTGGGAAATCCGGCCTGTCGGATATTTCTCGTGACTCAGTCCTAGACTGCATTCGGGACTTGGTCACTCTCGATTGTAAGAACACTATATAAACTTCAAGACAACAGGTTTCTTACGCACTCTTTTCTCTACCAGGATACCTAAGAGGACTGGAGGGTTTTTAACGAGACGGCCTGTTGCTCAATATACGTGATCTTACTTTAAAAAAAGCATAGAGATATTTTAATTTTCGAAAAGAAGGGCTGATCGACAACTTCGGTAACGACGGCAGCATGCATGACAACATTCAGACCTACTAATCTGACTTAAACAAAGTGAGCGATACAATCATGTTACTCCCTCGGATCCAAATTAATATTCCGAGATTTGTCTAGGTTCGAATATAGCTAGTCATGTTTTAGTGCTAGATACTCTCTCCGTTCGGAAATATAAAATGTTTTAACTTTGTGAATCGAATGTATTTGCATATGTTCGGTGTGAACCTATACACTAAAATCGTCTAGATACATTTATTTCATAAAACTAAAATGTCTTATATTTCTGAACGGAGGAAGTATATATGAATATAGACAAACCTGATAGCATTAATTTGGATTGGAAGAAGTACGTACAAATCATATTTAGATTTAAGGGTGTGTTTGATTGGTGCCCACGGCCCAACAAAATATTGGCAAGAGTTGGTTTGCCAATTTTTTGTCAAGGAATCCTTAGCCCACATTGGCCAACAATTTGGGAAAAATCTGTGAGTGGGAGGGGTGAACATCTATAGCGAGCCAAAATTTTGGATACAAGCCAAACAATCACTAAAACTTCATAGACGGCCAATTTTTTGGTAGTGCTATTTGGGGAAGCAACCATACACATAGTACTCCATCCGTTTCAAAATATAAGATATTTTAGTTTTTGTGTAAGTTTATTTTAAACTTACACATAAAAGGATCTAGATACATTCGGTTTCACAATAGATGAAACATCTTATATTATAGAATGGATGGAGTAGATATGTGTAGGCATAACTGAAGGAACTAGCCTTCTGCTAACAGCGGCAGTTTAGGTGTGCTTGCCCCTAGCTTGGCCGCCCTGTTGGAAACGGACACGACACGGTGTATATATATATATATATATGACATATTTATACTATATCCGGATATAGTTATACCCACGTGTGTTTCACGTAATTTAGACAGTATCTATCATACTGGAGCCTATATATAGGTAGTATGAAGTATATAAGAATATTTGATAGTATATATACTATTTTTTGGGTAGTATGTAATTTTTTATTCACATACTCCTTTTGTACGTACAAATATGACGGTATTTTACATATATACTGAAAACTATGGGTGCATTTGTAATTTTTTCAACTCACTTGCTTGGAAGTATCTTAGATATAGTATATGAACATGCTCAAATAGATAAGTATTACAAATACTTCCGTAAGGTAGTATATGAGACGTGGGTGTAGTTACACCCGGGAGAAGTATTTTTTCTATATATATATATATATATATATATATATATATATATATATATATATATATATACACACACGAGATATGTGAAGGCATTGTCCCACGCAACTCTAAATCAAACTTGGTATCAGAGCCTCCCCTACCATCCCCGCCTCCCTCTCTTCCGCACATGCCGCCTACTTCTCTAGCGCCGCCGCCTGCTCCCTAGCGATGGCGCCCTCTAGCTCGTCTGGATCGCGGCGGCTAGCTCTCATCGGCCCGATCGTCGCCCCACCCGCGGCGACAACCGCGGGTCCTGCCGCCACGACTCCCTCCATTGGAGTCTGCCTCGACCGCGGGAATTTCCCGTTGTGGCGTGCGCTCGCCGTCACCCACCTCTCCGGCGCCTCCCTTCACGGCTACCTCGACGGATCTATCGCTGCTCCGGCCAAGACCATCACCGAGGGAACCGCCGATGCTGCCACTACGGTGGACAACACTGAGTATGCGAGGTGGTGGACTCAAGATCAGAAGGTCCTAGGGGAGGTCCTCTCCTCCATGACGGAGGACATTGCATCTCAGCTCATCAACTACAAATCCACGGCTACGGCATAGACCTCCATCCACGCCATGTTCAGCGCGCAGAATCGTGCCAAGGTGCAACACATCTGGCGACAAATTCAGTCGCTACGGAAGCTCGACATGACCTCTGGCGAGTATATGCACAAGATGAAGGCTATGGTCGACGCCATGGCAGCCACCGGATCTCCACTCAGCGATGACGAGGTCATTGATTACATTCTCTCCGGATTGGGGAAGGTTTTTAACCAGATCACGGCTTCGCATAGCATCGTAATCACCCCGGTTGCGCTCGATGCTTTCTACTCCATGGTGCTCAACTATGAGGCGCTGCAACTATCGCACCAGACTGACGATGAGGAGTAGACCTCATCGGCTAATGTCGTGGCGCGGTGTGGCCACCCGGCCGCTGTCAATCGCCCACGTGCACTGGACGCTAGTTGCCCGCCTGAAGGACGCCCCGCAAGAGGATGCCCTAATCAGGGAAAGAAATACCCGCCCCAGCTAGGATAAGGCAGGCAAGGTGGTTCGGATCCCCGCCGTAACAATGGCGGTGGTGGAGGAGGCGACAATGGTCGCAACGGTCGCAGGCGCTCCCGTCCCCAGAGTCTAATCTACAAATATTAGGGACACGAAGCGGACAACTGTCGCAAGCGCTTTGACCACGACTACTCTAGCGGCAACGGCCGCTCCGCGTTGATGGCTCAATGCACGGCACCCAGAAAAGTGCTGGTGCGTGGTTGATGTAGAGCTCGTTGGGAACCCAAGAGGAAGGTATGATGAGCACGGCAGCAAGTTTCCCTCAGTTATGAAACCAAGGTTTAATCGAACCAGTAGGAGCAAGGAAACACCCCAAAGGTGTTACTAGCCGAGCTTTGGCAGGGCGCACTACCGGTGCTAGTAGCAACATGGAGACCTGCACAACACAACCACAGAACTTTGTCCCCAACTTGCGAAGAGGTTGTCAATCTCACCGTGTTTTGCAGAAAACAAAGGATTAAACGTATCGAATGGAAAGAAGTGAAAGTTTGCAAAAGGTAAACACAAAGCAGTAAAAGATTGTAGATTGTATGTAAAGTAAAGGACCGGGATCCATAGTTCACTAGAGATGGCTCTCCTTAGATAGATAACATGCTGGGTGAACAAATTACAGCGGAGCAATTAACAAACATCGAGAAAGCAATACATGCATATACTAATCATCTTGACTCCTTTGAGACTTGATTGGGCATTACAACATTATACATAGACCGCCATCCAACTGCATCTATGACTAATAATCCACCTTCAGGTTATCATCCGAACCCCCTCCTGTATTAAGTTGCAAGCAACAGATTATTGCTTTACCAACTGCGTGTAAAGTAAACAATACGATTGTTCTATGAACAAAGGATTGTTGTTTTCTCCCTACTAGCAACAGCACATCTAGTACCTTAGAGATTTCTGTCACTTCCCCAGATTACTAGAGGCATGAACCCACTATCGAGCATAAATACTAACTCTTGGAGTTGCTAGCATCTACTTGGCCAAGATAGCTACTAACAACGGAAAGCATGCAAGATCACAAATAATAAAGACATAATAGAATAAATAATCAATCTGAAATAGCATCTCAATATCCATCGGATCCCTGCAAACACAACATGCAGAATTACAAATAGATGATCTTGATCATGAACGGAGCTCACAAGATCTAGACATGAAAGCACAAAGGAGGAGAACCAACCATCTAGCTACCACATGGATCCGTAGTCCAAGGATGAACTACTCACGCATCACACCGGAGGCTTGCATGGTGATGAAGAAGGCCTCCAGGGTGAATTCCCCTCTCCGGCAGGGTGCCGGGAAGAGCTTCAGATCCCTCCCGATCTAGGGATGGAGATGATGGCGGCTACAGACTCTTTCGTGGATTTTGATCGGGTACTTAGGGTTTACGTCCCGAGGGCATCTTATAGTCGGAAGGGGAGGCTGAGGGGTGCCGGGAGCGGTCACACCACCCCCTGGCACGGGCCAGGCCTGGCCGTGCAGCCCGGTGGTGTGGTGGCCCCAGGCCCCTCTCCGTCTCGTACTCTGGCATCTGATGACTTCCAGAAAAATAGGCACTTTGGCTTTTGTCCCGTCCAATTCCGAGAATATTCATTTTCTGACTTTCCTGGAACCAAAAGCAGCAGAAAACAGGCAGCTGTCACTGTGGCTCTTGTTAATAGGTTAGTCCAAGAAATCATATGAAAAGTACTCCAAAGTGTGGACAAAACACAAGAAAGTGGATAAAACCAAGCATGGAACATCAAAAAATATTGATACATTTGCAATGTATCAACATCCCCAAGCTTAACTCCTGCTCGTCCTCGAGTAGGTAAGTGATAAAAAGAAAGAATAATTTTTGAGGTGACATGCACCATCAAAGACTTGATCAAAGTATTTGTAAGACATTCAAAGTTGGGATCATAGTACTTCAATCATAACATGAAAGACAAAGTTCTAGCAATAAGCAAAGAAACTATGATGCAACATGAAAAGGCACAAACAAGTTATAAAACGAAATCTCATGCCCCTTACTTATGAAGAGTGATCCTCATGCTACTCAACTTCACGAGTAAGCTCTTGTCATTGTAAGTACATGTGTATCATTAAGAACCGCCAACGGGGTACCCCTTGCACATGATACGGGAGCTTTCCGATAATCAAAATGACAAGGCAAGCAGACAATGAGCATCTCAGCGATCTTTTTATTTGCTATTTGCATTGGTTTTTATTAAGGATGCTTCAAAAAGTGCTCATTATGGTGATGCTGCAAGTTTCCACCATGATTAGGCATGGCTTAGGCTAGCGGCCCAGGCGTTTCTATAACACACATACAAACTCCATGATCTTACAAGTTCCACTTTTATTTCACACCGCCGGGATCCGTAAGCAAACGAACATGATATCAACGGGGTACAAAGTACAAGTGCAATGTTGAAAGCGTTCCCCATGAAACATGGTTCTGCTAATTTCAACTTATAAAGCGCAAGCATATCATAACAAAAGAAGTACCCAATGGTTCAAGTTTATTAGATGCAAAAAGTAAAGTGTGCCATCAAGTTCATGAGAGCTTTAATCACTAGTTTTCTCATAACAAGTTTAATTTGGAAGGTAAACAAAAGCATGAATATACTTGGAATAGCATAAGCTAGTAGGTAGGTATGGTGGACTCTTTGGCATAACTTGGTTTAGGGAGTTGGATGCATGAGTGGAACTCATACTTGGTTGTGGAGGCTAGCAAAAGACTGGGAGCGACAAACTAAGAGAGCAATAATGGCCATAATCATGCAGAGCGACAAAACATCATTGATCAAATCATAAAGTGATACTACAAGTTGAAAACTAAAGGATCATAAAGGCTATGGTGACTTGATATAGTCATAACATGGTGTGAGCATGCGCCAAGTCAACCCAAATAAAGCATCAAAGGAGAATACCACTATACTATGCTTTAATATGCTAAAACAACGCATGATTCATCCAAGGCACATTAAGCAATCTCAATTGTTTATAACAAGTCATGCTACAGCAAAGAATACTAAGCATAAAGCCAAAACAATATCAAGCATGTCATGACAAAGCATAGGCCACAGTCAAAAACAAGCTCTTTTTACCACATAAGCATGAACTTTCCTACTCTTTTCCAAACCAAACCAAACTATTTGCAAATCAATGTATGAAAGAGGGGGTCCAACCAATTTATTGAGCACACTAAGCAAACAAAAGCAAACGAAAGACCAAAACTAAAATGAAAAAGAAGACGCTCCAAGAACAACACAACTGTGCATGAAACAATAAAAATGAAGCGTTTGGAAGAAACCTGAAATTTTTATTGATGAAGAAGGGGATGCCTTGGGCATCCCCAAGCTTTGATGCTTGTACTTCTTGGATGTTTCTTGGGGTGACACGCGTGGCATCCCCAAGCTTGAGCTTTAGTCCATTCTTCATCTCGTTACTCATTCCTTCCATACACCTGAAAATTTTCCTTCATACAAAACTTCACACAATCTTTATTAGCAACATTAGTGCACTCAAGCTAAATAAGTCTTAAGGTTCAGTTCCAACACCAAATAAACTTCCATTAGAACACTAGCTACTTAGCACTTCCTTCAAAAATCTCAATTCCCCAAAAGAACTCAAGAAGGAACCAACAAGAAGCAAATGCAGAAAATGGCAGAAATCTGTCAAAACAGGCCAGCAGGTAAAGACGAATTTTTTCGAAGACCTTCTGTTGCTCAAATAAAAAAGTGTTGAACTAAAGAACGTTAGATAACAACCTGGGCAGAAGCACAAAAATTCACGCCTCCAAAATACGTTCAGAGATTTTACACGAATTTTTACGGTGAAGCACAGAAATCTGTTTCGGGACAGCAACTTTCCCAATCACTACTTCTCTCTCATTAGAGGTTACTCTTGGCACAACAAGCAAATAAAAAGGATAAGGAGAGGTTATTACTGAAGTAATAACTTTCAAGACTTACCTAAAACTTTTGGGTTATCTCCCAATAAGTACTTTTCTTTAACGCCTTTAAGTTAGGCATAAGAAGCAAGAAAGAATCAAGTGTTCTCAAATGAAGAAGCATTAAGACCAAATTTTGTTTTCATAGGAGAAGCAAAAGAAATCTTATCTCTCTTCTTAGGGAAGTGTTCTATACCTTTCTTGAGTGGGAGTTGATATTTAATGGTGCTTTCTTTCATATCAATGATGGCACCAACAGTTCTAGGAAAAGGTCTTCCCAAAGTAATAGGACAAGAAGCATTGTATTCAACATCCAAAACATAGAAATCAACGGGGACATAGGCATTGTTAACCATAATAAGAACATTATTAAGACTCCCCATGAGTTTCTTTTTAGCATTATCATCAAGTGGGACATTCAAATAACAATCTTCAAGAGGAGGCAAATCAAGCATATCATAAATCCTTCTAGGCATAATAGAAACACTACTATCAAGATCACATAAAGCTTTGAAATCAAAGTCATTCACTTTCATATTAATGATGGGTTCCCAACCATCTTATTGTTTTATAGGAATAGAAGCTTTATGTTTCATCTTTTCTTCTTTAATCTTTATGAGAGCATTAGTAATGTGTTTGGTAAAGGCCATGTTCATAGCACTAGCATTAGGACTTTTAGCAAGCTTTTGTAGGAACTTAATAACTTCAGAGATATTGCACCCATCAAGATAAAAATCAAATTTATCATCTAGAGTAGTAGAACTATTACTAGCCTCAACACTAGTGGTGGTGATAGTAGAAACGCTAATGTTTCTAGCAATTTCATCTTCTCTTTCCCACTTAGCATGTAATTCAGCTAATAGTCTAACATTTTCATCAATTCTTACTTGTATAGCATTAGTAGCTGCAAAGGGATTATCATTAGTTTCAGGTTTAGCAACCATTTTATTCAAAGAAGGTTGAGCTTCAGCCAAAGATGCTATATTTCTTTCACCATTAGAGAGTTTTTCCTCAATAGTTTTATTGAAAGCAGTTTGTTTACTAATAAACTCTTTAAGCATAACTTCAAGTTCAGAGGGTGCACTCCTATTATTGTTGTAAGAATTTCCATAAGCAGTACCATTGTTGGGAGGATATGGCTTATAATTGTTGTTACCAAAATTACTCCTATAAGCATTATTGCCAAAGTTGTTATTTCTTATGAAGTTCACATCAACTTGCTCTTCTTGAGCAACCAAAGATGCTAAAGGAACATTATTTGGATCAATATGGGCTTTCCCATTAACAAGCATAGACATAATAATATCAATCTGATCACTCAAGGAGGAGGTTTCCTCAACAGAATTTATCTTCTTACCTTGTGGATCTCTCTCAGTATGCCATTCAGAATAATTAACCATCATATTGTCCAGAAGTTTTGTTGCAACACCCAAAGTAATGGTCATAAAGGTACCTCCAGCAGCAGAATCCAATAGGTTCCTTGAAGAATAGTTCAATCCTGCATAAAAAGTTTGGATGATCATCCAAGCAAGATCCATGAGTGGGACAATTCTTTACCAAAGATTTCATTCTTTCCCAAGCTTGAGCAACATGTTCATTATCAAGTTGTTTAAACTTCATTATTTCACTTCTCATAGATATAATCTTAGCAGGAGGATAGTACTTTCCAATGAAAGCATCTTTGCACTTAGTCCAAGAATCAATACTATTCCTAGTTAAGGAATTCAACCATTCTTTAGCTTTTCCTCTCAAAGAGAAATGAAACAATTTCAGTTTAATAATATCACCATCTATATCCCTATGCTTTTGCATCTCACAAAGTTCAACAAAGTTATTTAGATGGGAAGCAGCATCTTCATTACCAATACCAGAAAATTGATCTCTCATAACAAGATTGAGCAAAGCGGGTTTTATCTCAAAGAAAGTATCTTCAGGCACAGGTGGAGCAATAGGTGTGCTCATAAAATCATTGTTGTTGGTGCTAGTGAAGTCACACAACTTAGTGTTTTCAAGAGTAGTCATTTTTTTGTGTTTTCAAATAAGAAAGCAAACTAGTAAAACTAATTTTTTTGTGTTTTTGATAACAAAACAAGCAAAGAAAGAAAAAAGAAACTAAGAAAAACAAAAATAACAAAGTAAAGAGATTGGTTATGAGGGACTCCCCTTGTGAAGATGTCCTTGACTCCCCGGCAACGGCGCCAAAAAAATGCTTGATGGCTCAATGCACGGCGCCCAGAAAAGTGCTGGTGCGTGGTTGATGTAGAGCTCGTTGGGAACCCCAAGAGGAAGGTATGATGAGCACATCAACAAGTTTCCCTCAGTTATGAAACCAAGGTTTAATCGAACCAGTAAGAGCAAGGAAACACCCCAAAGGTGTTACTAGCTGAGCTTTGGCAGGGCGCACTACCGGTGCTAGTAGCAACATGGAGACCTGCACAACACAACCACAGAACTTTGTCCCCAACTTGCGATGAGGTTGTCAATCTCATCGTGTTTTGCGGAAAACAAAGGGTTAAACGTATCGAATGGAAAGAAGTGAAAGTTTGTAGAAAGTAAACACAAAGCAGTAAAAGATTGTAGATTGTATGTAAAGTAAAGGACCGGGATCCATAGTTCACTAGAGATGGCTCTCCTTAGATAGATAACATGCTGGGTGAACAAATTACAGCGGGCCAATTGACAAACATCGAGAAAGCAATACATGCATATACTAATCATCTTGAATCCTTTGGAACTTGATTGGGCATTACAACTTTATACATAGACCGCCATCCAACTGCATCTATGACTAATAATCCACCTTCAGGTTATCATCCGAACCCCCTCCAGTATTAAGTTTCAAGCAACAGATTATTGCTTTACAAACTGCGTGTAAAGTAAACAATACGATTTTTCTATGAACAAAGGATTGTTGTTTTCTCCCTAGTAGCAACAGCACATCTAGTACCTTAGAGATTTCTGTCACTTCCCAGTTACGGAGGCATGAACCCACTATCGAGCATAAATACTAACTCTTGGAGTTGCTAGCATCTACTTGGCCAAGATAGCTACTAACAACAGAAAGCATGCAAGATCACAAATAACAAAGACATGATAGAATCAATAATCAATCTGAAATAGCATCTCAATATCCATCGGATCCCATAAACACAACATGCAATTACAAATAGATGATCTTGATCATGAGCAGACTCACAAGATCTAGACATGAAAGCACAAAGGAGGAGAACCAGCCATCTAGCTACTACATGGATCCGTAGTCCAAGGATGAACTACTCACGCATCACACCGGAGGCTTGCATGGTGATGAAGAAGGCCTCCAGGGTGAATTCCCCTCTCCGGCAGGGTGCCGAGAAGAGCTTCAGATCCCTCCCGGTCTAGGGATGGAGATGATGGCGACTACAGAATCTTTCGTGGATTTTTGATCGGGTACTTAGGGTTTACGTCCCGAGGGCATCTTATAGTCGGAAGGGGAGGTCGAGGGGATGCCGGGAGTGGCCACACCACCCCCTGGCGTGGGCCAGGCCTGGCCGCATGGCCAGGTGTTGTGGTGGCCCCCTGGACCCTCTCCGTCTTGTACTCTGGCATCTGATGACTTCCGGAAAAATAGGCACTTTGGCTTTTGTCCCGTCCAATTTCGAGAATATTCATTTTCTGACTTTCCTGGAACCAAAAACAGCAGAAAACAGGCAGCTGGCACTGTGGCTCTTGTTAATAGGTTAGTCCAATAAATCATATGAAAAGTACTCCAAAGTGTGGACAAAACACAAGAAAGTGGATAAAACCAAGTATGGAACATCAAAAATTATAGATACATTTGCAATGTATCACGCGTACACGGCTTCGACCTCCTCCAACAACTCCACGCGCTGGGTCATGGATTCCGGCATCACGTGTCACTTGATCAGTGACCTAGAGCGTCTCCATGTTTACGAGCGCTATGGCGGCAACGACCAGGTTCATGTTGGAAATATGCCCTAGAGACAAATAGTAGTAAGGACTATTATCATATTTCATATAGTTTATGATTAAGTTTTATATCATGCTGTAAATGTATTGAGAGGAAACATCAATACACGTGTGATATACAAACAACCAGGGGTTCCTAGTGAAACTCTAGTCACTGGTTCATTGGTCAACAGATGATCATGTTTCCTGATCATGTGGCATTTATGCCAGTTGGAAATGGAGTCATCTCATTCCGAGAATGAGATGATGAACCAATACCCAACCTAAACATCGTGACCCGATCATGTGATGAAGTTCAAGTTACGATGATTAGAAATGGATCCTCGTAGACTATTACTTAGACCGTGAGGCTATATCAATCACTGTCTCCCGAGAGTGCTTTGATAGCATCAAGCGCCACTTGGTAATACAGTGGTTATAAAGGTGTGTTCAGGTACTCAGAGGAAACCGTTGAGGCAATATATGCCAAGAGTGGGATTTGTTCGTCCATGTGACGGGAAGATACTCGAAGGGCCCACTCGGAGAAGTTATATCCAATAGCTGCGCAGTGTGTTATTTGATCACGGGGTTATCATTTGTCGGAACGAGTCAAGTAGCATTGTTCAGTAACGAGATTGAACGCGACATGGTGATGTTGTTGATCAGATATCGGGCAATGCAAGTATCGAGAGACAAAGGGAATAAGACACGACTGTCCCGGTTCAAACGACGAAAGATCTTAGTGGAACACACAGGGGTCACATGGCCATCTAGGTCGCTCTGTCGATCATTGGTGCGGGAATGTCCCGACCATGTCTGGAGTGTTCCCGAACTGTGGGGTATCACGCTTAAGGGCTTGATGATGCTTAGTGACGAGGGTTTAACTCGTCAATGCCCATTGTTATGGACTTGGGTTTTGGAGAAGGAGGGAGCGCTAGAGACATCTGTCAGCTAACAGACAAGCACACAGGGGACAAAGATTTACCCAGGTTCATGCCTCGTAGAGGTCCCTACTCCTGCTTGTCTGCTGGTGGAATTATCGAAGGAATCGAAAGTTACAATGGTGCGCAGATGCAATCTGGCGAGGGTTGTGGAAACTAGGGTTGTGTGTGTTCTCCTCGCTGCCCCCTCCTAGCCTTTATATAGATAGGCTAGGTCTCGGGTAGCAGGTTGAGTCGGTTACAAGTTAGGGTTTTCCCCTTTAAACTTTCTATCTTTAGCTTCTTCTTGTTCTTCAAGCAATCGAGAGTCCGCAGATTACTCGAATCCTTCGTTTTGGGCCTTGGCGACACCGTGGGCCTATACGTATTCAGACCGTATATACCAAGATCGAGTACCTATAGAGTATACCCATGTCAGTAGCCCCCGAGTGTCCAGTGGAATCGCAGATTCGACTGGGGACTTTTGAAGTCTTTCGAGTGCCTGAATGAGTATATATTTCAACTGCTTTTATTTGTGTCATAGGGATTGTCGATATGCATGCCTGATGTAACCGAAGTATCGGTATCAGTTAACCACCTTAGGGTGAAACAACGCAATCTACTCGAACTCGAGTCCCCGGACTCGAATCCGGAAAAGTGCTGGCGTAACTCGACTCAAGTCGCAAAGGTCTTACAGGAGTCGAATTCCAGTTATATGGGTGTGAGCACTCGCCGCGTCCGTCAAGGTATGTTCATCGTACCTGTAGGAACGGATATATTTCTGGTAGTGCGCAGCTAAATGCGTTGCCAGGCCTTATTCAGGTCTTACCTTCACGCTGTAAGCACGGCATCCGAATTTTATCATCACGGAGACGATTCGGGTGACCCAGGAGATGCAGTCTCTTTGTAGGGAAAATTATGAGGCGGTGTTGCCATGAGTTTCGAGTGTGGATGTTATCGACACACAGTTTTTGCATAAATAATCATAGGGTGCGCGACCAGCGCTCCCTATGGGAGTAGCCCCCGAGTGCCTGGTTGAGTCGAAGACTCAGGCAGGGACTAAAGAATCATTTTGCGACTGCTGTGCTTGGTTGAGTCGAAGACTCAGGCAGGGACTAAAGAATCATTTTTGCGACTGCTGTCGTCTTTTGCTTGTTTCAGTCGAATTTGTTTCCGACGCTCCCTATGGGAGTAACCCATGTCCATAATCGAATCGTATTTCGAGTGGTTGGGTTCGCCTTTTGATTGTCATTATTCCTGCAAAAAGAAAATCGTAGGGTGGGCGGCCAGTGCTCCCCATGGGAGTAGCCCCCGAGTGCTTGGTGGAGTCGAAGACTCCATCAAGGACTAAAGTAGTCAAAGTTTTTTGCTCCGTAGCTTTGATGACGTCAGTGCTGACGCTTGTATGACCTCAGTTGCCCGCGTGAGCGAGTTTGATGGGACGTGACGAGCAGTGGGTCCTACTTCCTGACTTTGATTTGACTGGGCGTGCGTAATCTTTATTTTAACTGCACCTCCTCGATTTCCATGCGTAATGGGAGTAGTGGAGGGACAGTTCGCACTTCCCCTTCTCCACGTGTCCAACACGATGTGCGCCACGCGTCCAATAGGGTTTTTCTAAGCCGTTGGATTGCATCTTCCAGGGGTTAAGTAGCGGCACCACAGCGGTAATTTTCCCATCTGTGCTCATTCTTCCTTGCTGCCATCGCCATTGCTGCTACTCCTCTGCTTTTTCCTGCGGCCGTTTCCTCCACGATGCTGGACCAGCTCCGCTCGTTCCCGAGCTACTTTCTTCGCTCACATCGCCGTCGTGCAATGGGGAAGAAGAAGGGAGGTGCTGCCACTGATTCCGCGGCCATTGTTGTCGCGGCGAAGAAGAAAGGTGGCTCCGCCGCTGCGGGCACCAGCACCGCCGCCGGCGGGAAGAAAAAGGTCGCAGGCACCCGTGTCACGAATGGTGCGTGGCGCCCTTCCATCATCAAGGCGTCTGATCTCTATCTTATTCGCCAAGGCAGTCTTTGCCGTCATGCGATCGCCCGATGCCGGTGAGACCATTCCTGCTCCTCCTGCTGGTTTTCGAGTGATGTTTCTTGCATTCATCATTCGCGGTCTCTCCTTGCCTCTTCACCCCTTTTTAGGGGTCTTCTTTGTTTCTACGGGCTCCAGCTCCATCAGTTGTCCCCAAATTCGATTCTTCATATCTCTTGCTTCATCACACTCTACGAGTGCTGGCTCGGAATCGAGCCACACTTCGGCCTTTTCAAGCGCATCTTCAAATTGAAGCGCCAGTCTGCGTCTGGCTCTTTAGTTTATGATGTAGGTGATTGCGGAATCCACGTCGACCCATCCGCCACCTACTTCGATATCAAGCTCACGGCGTCCGTCCAAGGGTGGAGGGACAAATGGTTCTATATCCGCGATCAGAAGGCCAAAGATGAGGACTTTGGACTCGCGCCCTTCGATCCCGCGACGCCGTGCAGGAGGATGCACCCCTGGAAGAACGTAGTCATGCCTGGCGAGCTCGCGGAGACAGACGTGCTATATCAGCACGTCTGCGACCTCGAGAGTCGCATAGGTAAAGCGGAGGGAGGATGCGCTCTCATCCAAACTTGGCTGCGCCGTCGCGTCCAGCCCCTGCAAGCCAGAGTCCACCCCATGTTTAAATGGGCTGGCACTGATGATTCCACTCGTGTGTCTGCCGATGGCATGTCCGCGAGTGAGGTGGACAAGAGGGTTCGATTGGTCACGAAGTACACCGGCAAGGATGTGCTTCCCAGCGAACCAGTTGTTCCTCCCTTTGATGCTTCGAATCCTCCTCCTGAGGTATAGTTGTGCTACGAAGTAGCTTATTTTTGTCGATTGCTCTTCTGTTGCTTACATGCTTTTTGTTGATTTTTGTTGTCTGTATGGAGGATTGGGTGGTGTCGCCTTGTATGCCCCCTCTCCCCGAGGGGATTATTCCTCGCAAAGCCTTGGAAGAGGATGAGTCTGAGTCGACTGTCCCTTCTGATGTGGAGGAGGAAGCCCCCGAGTCCGATAGTCCGGATACTCGCAAGCGTTCGTGCAGCAAGGACTCCGACGCGTCGTCTCCTTCGACTCTGGAAGGCACGAGCGTTGGTGCAGAGTCGCCAATTCCTGCCATTCCTGTGAGGGCTGTGGCACCATCTTCTCGCAAGAATATGCGATTGCCCAAGGAGTCTTCGTCGGAGTCGGTGGAGGCCACGTTTGACTTTGACAAGTTTGACTGGTAAGCTTTCTAGTTCACTTGTTCTTCTCTGTTTGCTTCCTTTTGGCTTGTCCCTGGGTTTGCCATTTTGTTGATATGGTCGTTATCTTGCAGTCAAGAGGCGTCGTCATCTTCTGGCGATGTCCAATTTTTAAAGGAATCAGGAGTCGCGACCTCGAAGTCCAAGGAAGAGGTCGAGCGCGCTCCTTCCCCTCCGGTGGCAGCCCACTCTAGGCACAACTCTTCCAGTTCTCCCCATGCAGGGGAGCATCGAATGGTTGCCCGGGTGACGGCACAACATACATCTTCGGGGTCACTAGAGGACCATGTAAGTATAGCTTTTCTTCGTTTTAGTTTGCAGTCGACGTTGTCTGTTGCCTCTGCTGATTCCTTGGTTGTGCTACAGCTCCTTGTGAAGGAAGCCGCGCACTTGGCAGAACAGGTGATGGCGATGGGTCGCCAGCATGCAATGCTGGAGACGCGTCACCGCTTTGTTGAAAGTGAGTATTCTACATTTTATTCTCCTTCGTCTGCTCCTTTTGATATAGTCGACTAATGATCAACTTTTGCTTGTCCTGCAGCTGAACATAATGCCTTATTGCATAACGCCGCCACCATGGACAAGACACTTTCCGCGGTTGTGAAGGGTCGCGACGAGGCAATCGCAGCGCGTGACGAGGCGTAGAAGCGTGAAGAGGATCTGCGTGCTTCCTTTGTGGCCAGGGAAAAGTTGTTCGAAGAACAACTATTCTCAATCGCCAAGGCCCTCTCAGGTATTTTTTCTTGTGGATATTGTTATCCTTCTCTGCTTCGAATGTTTTTGCTGGTGGCGCTGATGTTTTGGTCCATGTTTGGGTTTATGTACAGATGCTGGCGATTTGAGCTTTGACCCGTAGGCCCTTCGCCGCGATGACGCTCTGGCGGGTGCGGTGTCCGCAGTCGAGGACCATAGTGCCGCCGTCCAGGATACACTTTCCAAGGCCAAGGTCACCCTCAGTCGCCTCCGGGAGGAGTTGATGCCTAAGGCAGAGCTGATCGATAATATGGAAGAGCTGGTGGAGTCACTCGCCGGGGGTGTGCCTTCTACCTACAAGAACTCACTCCGCGCGGCTGGCGCGACCATGTCACTCGCCATGGTGCAGGCCCACGGAGTCGAGATTGATCCTTCCGTGGTGTCAAAGGCGATGCCTGTTGGTGCGGACGGTCAGCAGGTAGTCTTCGCTCCTTTCGCGACTGCCTGTGCCAAATATGGGCATCCTTTGATAAATACTGTTGCGAAGTACTCTGAGGAGCTCCAACATGCGAAGAAGGTGGCGAAAGCTTCGGCCTCAGGGGCCGGCGGAAAGTCAGTGGCGTCTGATACTGTCACGGACTTGATGAAGCCCCCGAAGTCGTCGAAGTCAAAGAGGCCAGCTGCTCCTTAGTTAGCTTTGTAATAGTTGATTAGTTTATGTCCTTTTGTTTAAGAACATGCCTGCTGGCGAGTGTATCTGCTAATACTTTATGCTGGTCTTGAATGCATCTAACCCTTTTGTCGTTGTGTTGATTTGGTCGTCTTATTTTGCTTTCTATCTTGACTTGTGGTAGGGTACATCAAGTGATCCTGTGAGGGGGACCCAGGACTCGCCAACTCTTGATGATACCGTGGCACCATCACGCTCCGGGGTAGATGAGTTGTCCTTGCTTTCGCGACTGCGTGATCGCGTGAAGCAGCTAGAGCGTGAGTTGCCCATGCTCCGCGGTAATGCGGACGTGTGGAAGTCGAAGGCAGAAAAATCCGCTGCCCGAGAGCAGTATCTACTTGGCGAGGTGGCGCAGCTAGGTGACCAATTCAAATGTTAGTTTGCTGGTTCTTATCTTTTCCTTATAGTTACTCACGGTGGTACGTTGTACTCATGTTCTTTGTTCTGCCGATGTAGTTGTCGTGGCGTCATTCGCAGGAGGAGAAGGATAGAATTGCCATTCGCCTGCATGATCTTACTCAGGAGCAACTTCAGGAGAGTGGATACTTCTGGGTAGATCATGATCGTGCGATTGCGCTGGCGACCTTGCAGGATCGTCCGTCACGAGTGCTGCTCTTTCTGAAGAAATCGCAGTCATGCTTGAAGAACATTTATCGGACGATGTTCCCGCTGGATGGTACTCCATCAAGCTTGCTGGCCCTCCTAGCCAAGTTTCAGGATCTGTTTGCGGTTCGCAAATGCGTGAGGCAACAATTGGTGGCCGGTGCCAAGGCTGCTCTGTCAATGGTGCGATTGCACAGGACTAACGTAGACGTTGCAGCAATTGCGTCTGGGCCACCTGCACCACCAGCAGGTTCTGCCTGGAATATGGTGCCGCACTACCAGGCGGTGGATCGCCTAGCAGAAGAGATCGTCGACTTCTTTGTGGAACAAACCAACGTTCTCCTTCTGCAGTAGTAGCCTAATTTGTATACTGCACATAACTGTAATTGTGTTGTAAAGGACATATAGATGTTGTAGATAATTTATTGTCAAATGTGTATAAAGAGCTTTGTTAGCATGAGGTGCGTTGCACTATGCGAGTCCTTTTCGTTAGCCTGGCCATGTTTTATCTCAGTCCCTTGTCCACCTGTCAGGTTCGTTGCAGCTGGGTTGAGGTTGTGTTAAGGGGTTCGATTGATGTACCAGCTACTCAGGATATCACGTTTTGGTTCGAAGAACAGATGTGTATAGGGTGGCACAACCCCTGAGTACATAAATTGACAAAGTAAAGGGAAACACGGAGTTTTGGGGCACTTAGCTTTTATTTATTCGAAGAACAGTGCGAGGTACAATATGTGGCTAAGTAGCCTTGGCTGAGTAGCCTTGTTTGCGGTGTAAAAGTAAAAAACAACTAGGGATAGAAGCGTCGTAGTTGTGCAACGTTCCAGGGGTTGGAGTATGCGACTCCTGTCTCTAAATCTTGAAGGCGATAGGCGCCACCTGGGATTACTTCTGTAATCATGTATGGTCCTTCCCAGGGGGACTCGAGCTTAAGATGCCCCTGCTGCTTCAGTCGCAGGACCAGGTCGCCTTCGACGAAGGATCTGGGAAGAAGCCTCCTACTGTGGTAGTTGCGCAGGTTCTGCTGGTAGATCGTTGATCTCTCCGCGGCGATTTCCCTGGCTTCGTCAAGGAGGTTGACGGAGTCTTCGAGTGCAAGGGATGATTCTTGTTCGCTGTAAGCGACTACGCGCGACGCCTTGTATCGTACTTTGGCGGGTAGCACCGCCTCTGCTCCGTGCACCATAAAGAATGGCGTGTAGCCCGTGGCGCTATTTGGAGTTGTACGTAGGCTCCAGAGTACGGATTGCAGTTCATCTGGCCAGCAACCCGCGGCTTGTTCGAGTGGCCGAATGAGTCGCTTCTTGATGCCGCTACAGACGAGCCCGTTTGCTTTTTCCACCTGACCGTTGGTCTGTGGATGCGCGACTGAGGCGTAGCTGATGTTGATTCCTAGGTTCTCGCAGAATTCCTAGAACTCATTGGATGTGAAGTTCGTCCCGTTGTCGGTGATGATGCTGTGCGGCACTCCGAAGCGGTAGACGATGGACTCGAAGAACTTGACTGCGCTGTGCCCTGATTGGTTGGTCACTGGCATAGCTTCGATCCACTTGGTGAATTTGTCGACTATGACTAGGAGGTAGACGTAGCCTCCTCGCGAGGACCTTGGAAGTTTGCCGACCATGTCGAGCCCCCATTGTGCGAAGGGCCAGGCCAACGGGATTGGCCGTAGCTCTACGCCTGGTGCGTGTCGCTTGTCCGCGAATCGCTGGCAAGCATTGCATTTTTGGACTATGTCTTTGGCGTCGCACATGGCCGTGGGCCAGTAGAATCCAGCTCGTAGAGCTTTGGAAACGGGGGCGCGACTGCCGGCGTGGTGCCCGCAAGTCCCTTCATGGATATCAAGGAGAACTGCTTTTCCATCAGCCAGGGAGACGCATCGTTGTAGTACTCCTGTGATCCTGCGCTTATACAGTTCGCCGTTGATAACGGCAAATGCCTTGGATCGCCGCGCAATGTGCCGTGCATCTGTTGGGTCGTCCGGTAGCCTCTTGCTGAGGAGGTACGTAATGTATGGCTACGTCCAGGACTGCTCTATCATCATGACGCTCATTGGTCCCTCGGGTCCTGTGTTCAGCTCCAAGTCATCGAGCGCCATCGGCTCATTAGGTGGCGTAGCCCCCGAGTCCGTTGCTGCGCTTGCTTTCTTCTCTGCGGCCTTTGGCTTGATGGAGCGTTCGCATATGCGCTCGAGAAATACCCCAGGTGGTATGGGGGCGCAGGTAGAGCCTATGTTGGCGAGTGCGTCTGCTTCCTCGTTGCTTTCGCGACCTACGTGTCGCAGCTCGCACCCGTCGAAGTCTCCTTCGAGTGTGTCGTAGAGGTCGCGGTACGCGATCATGTTGTCGTTCAGTGTGTCGCACTCATGCATTGTTTGGTTGACGACCAACTTGGAGTCGCCGTATATGATAAGCCTCTTGGCGCCGCAGGCTTTTGCCATCCTCATCTCGTGCAACAGGGCCTCGTATTCAGCCTCGTTGTTTGAGGCTGTGAACTGCATTCGCAGGATGTATTTTAGCTTGTCCCCTTGAGGTGATGTCAGTATGACACCTGCGCCTGCTCCGTCCTTCCGCTTGGACCCATCGAAGTGCATTGTCCAGAGGTAGGACATATCTGGTTTGTCCGGGAGTTGGTTCTCCATCCAGTGCACAAGGAAGTCAGGGAGAACTTGCGACTTGATTGCGTCGCGCTTTTCGTATGTGATGTCTCGTGGAGACAACCCTATTCCCCAAAGCACGACTCGCCCCGTGGCGTCGGGGTTATTGAGGATATGTCCCAGTGGGGCGTCGTTGACTACCACGATTGGGTGCTCCTAGAAGTAGTGGCGCAGTCGCCAGGCGGTCATAAAGACGCCATACGCCAGCTTCTGGTAGTGCGGGTACCGCTGTTTTGTTGGCGTGAGGACCTCGCTGAGGTAGTAGACTGGGCGTTGTACGCCGTGAACCTTGTTTTCCTCAGCTCGCTCGACGACGAGCACTATGCTGACCACCTGGTTGGTGGTAGAGATGTACAACAACAGTGGTTCCCTTTCTCGTGGAGTCACCAGCACTGGCGAAGTGGATAGCAGGCGCTTGAGATCTTCGAATGCTTCTTGCGCTTCATTGGTCCACTCGAATTTTTCAGCTTTGCGGAGGAGCTGGTAGAAGGGCAGTGCCTTTTCACCCATCCGACTGATAAATCAACTGAGGGCCGCGATTCGTCCGACCAGTTGCTGGATGCCTCTTATGTTCTTCGGCTTCTCCATGGCCAGTATGGCTTTTATCTTCTTCGGGTTCGCCTCGATTCCCCTCGCGGAGATGAGATACCCGAGTAGCTCCCTAGATGGTACGCCAAAGGGGCATTCGTCCGGATTGAGCTTGATCCGGTAGCGGTCGAGGTTGGCGAAGGTTTCGCGCAAATCGTCGATTAGAGAGGATTCTTCCTTGGTCTTGATTACTATGTCGTCGACATAGACTTGGATGTTGCGACCCAGCTGTTCCTTGAGGCAAGCCTGCATGCACCGCTGGTAGGTGGCTCCCGTGTTTTTTAGCCGGAAGGGCATTGTGTTATGTGAGAACACGCGAAAGGCGTTATGGCGTTGTTTTCTCTTGATCTTCCTCCTTCATTCGAATTTGATTATAGCCTGAGTAGGCGTCGAGGAAGCAGAGGCGCTCGCATCCCGCGGTGGAGTCGATGATCTGGTCGATCCGTGGCAGCGGGAAGTGATCCTTTGGGCAGTGCTTGTTCAGAGAAGTGAAGTCCACACACATACGCATGATATCCGTGTCCTTTTTTGGTACCAGCACCGTGTTGGCGAGCCAAGTGTTTTCCTTGATCTTGCGTATGAACTTGGCCTCGAGGAGTCTATTGATCTCCATTCCGACTGCCTTCGCTCATGGTTCAGACAGTCGCCTGATTGTTTGCTTGACTGGCCTTGCGTCGGGGTTGACGTTGAGTGCGTGCTCGGCGAATTCCCTGGGAACTCCTGGCATGTCCGCAGGACACCAGGCAAAAATTTCCTAGTGCTCACGGAAGAATTCGACGAGCGCGAGTTCCTATGCGGGACTCAAGTTGTTGGCGATGAGGGTCGTCTTGGCAGGATCCGATGGGTGGACCTGCACCTTCTTTGTGTGCACAGATGAGTCGAAGGAGAGATCAAGTGAGCTTGGCCTGCTCAGGGGAGGCAGGCTGTTATCTATTGTCTCCTTCAATCTCGCGAGTTCCTCCTGCATGCCAAAGGACTGGGAGATTCTGTTGAATTCCCTGTCACAACTGTCAGATCGTTCAAAGATCCTGTTGATCGTGATGACACCATTGGGACCTGACATTTTCATCTACAGGTAGGCGTAGTGGGGCACTGCCATGAACCTAGCGAACGCGACGTGCCCGAGGATGCAGTGGTATTGTGAGGGCCAGTCGATGACCTCAAAATCGATGCGCTCGCGTCGGAAGTTCTTCGGCATGCCGAAGATGACATCGAGGTTGATTTTGCCTAGGGGGTTATACGCCTTTCCCTGGGATGATGCCGTGGAACGTTGTGTCCGATGCCTCCAGGCAGGTTAGAGGGATTCTCATTGCTCGCAAGGTACTCGCGAATATGAGGTTGATGCCACTTCCGCCATCATTGAAGACGCGACTCATGTCGAAGCCTCCAATTTGCGCCTCGAGTGCGAGGGGGCAATGGCCTAGACGGGGTATCTGAGGCGAGTGGTCGCGCTTGTCAAAGGTGATGCATGACTCGCTTCCACTGAGGTACTTAGTGGTGGATGGTGGCGAGTGCGTGGCCAAGTTTACTTGGCGAGTGATGGCCTTCTGCACCCTGTTGGAGGGGCATCCCTTTTGGATCATCATGGTGCCCATGGCCCGTGGGTACGGTTCGCCTCCGTGGTGCTGGTCTGGTGCGGCTCCGTTCGGGGGTGGTCCAGGTGGTGGTGGCGGTGCGCCATGTGCCACGGCGCCTGGAGCGGCTCCGTAGCCTCTTTCGACTGCATCGCGGTTCATCCGAACCAGTCCCTCATGTAGCTTGAGGAACTCGCGGCAATCCTTGAGGAGGTGGCTGGACTTCTTCTTGCCATCATGCTTGTCGATCTAGAAGTGCATCATACATGGCCCAGACAGTTTGTCCTCAATGGAGCTTGCGGGTGCTTCGTCGCGAGTGCGGCGTTGCCATACTTGCGTGGTTTTCCCGGAGTCGCGGTATCCGCCGCTACGGTATCCGCTGTTGCGGTTGTCGTCGCGTCTTTCGGCGTAGCTAGCCGCGACCATGTTGATGTCATCATGGTCGTCGTAAATGCGCATGCGATGCTTGCCTCGGCGATCGCGTCTGCGCTCGAGATCTGCCTCCTCGTCGGAGTGAACGCGATTCTTTACCGACTCTTCTCCATCGGCCCACCGATTCACGATCTCCATCAGGTGGTCGATGGTCTTGGGCTTTGAGCAGCCCAGCTCCTCTCTGAGTTCTAAACGGCGGACACCATCATTGAATGCGTCAATCGCGCGATCCTCTGAGATGTTCTCCACGGAGTTCTTGATGATGGACCACCTTTGGATGTAGGAGCGCAGCAATTCACCAGATCTTTGCTGGCAGCATCTCAGCTCTTCGATTGATGTGGGCCGTTTCTACGTACCCTTAAAGTTGCGCACAAACCTGTAAACCAGCTCATCCCAACTGCGAATGGATCCGCGTGGGAGGTTATTGAGCCATGCCTGGGCGGCGCCCTGCAGCTGTAGCTGCAAGCATTGCATGGCAGTGCTTCGAATGCCTCCATGGAGTCTGATGGAGGAGATGTGGTCCTCCAGCCAAATCTTGGGGTCCTGTAGACCGTCAAACTTCGGGTTCTTCGACGGGAGTTTGAACCCTTTAGGCATTCGCTTCTGCCTAATGGATCTGCTGAAGCATCTGGCGCCACAGAGCTCCACGTCCTCCTCTTCTGAGTCAGTCGACCGAGCACGTCGTGCTCTTGATTTGTCGATCTTGCGCTGCGTGATATCATCACATGCGTCGTAGTCATGGTCGTGTCGTTGTGAGCGGCGACGTCGAGACAAGTCATGGCTGTCATCGCTGGATGAGGGCGAGGAGTAACGCTTTGCTAGCGCTTTTCCCTTCTTTGGCTCCGGTGTTGGCTCCTTGTCGAGGCGGCCTCGATTAATCCCAAGCCCGCGATCATAGATCGGTGCATGGCGGCTCGGGGGTCTCCGGCTGGTGGTTGGTTGTTCAGGAGGTACATGGTGGCCACTGTCACCGCAGCCTGTGGCATTTTGGGGACCACGTTGCCCCTGGTGTCGACTGTCATAGAGCCGAAGTCGAGGACTTTCGCGACCTCTATGCATTCCTGCTCGGTGAGGTGGGCCATACGAGACTGCCTCTTCTTGGCGAGGTGCTCGTTGCCTTTGAGGAGGATCCTCCGTAGGAGGAGAGTCCAGCATGGCGAAGGCTCGACTCGTCTGCCGCCTTTTTGCGCCCCTCGAGTTGCACGATTGTTTGTACTTAGCGCTTGAATTCTTCCTTCAGGAGCCAGTGATAACCCATCAGCAGTTCCTGCGGGGATCCGAAGGGTAGAGGGGTGCCTCGCAGGGCCTCGCGGCAGCGAGCCCATTCTTGTTCGTTGAGATTGATTACGACACGTTCGCCGGTTTGCTCGTTTACTATGGTTGGAGGTTCGACTGCCCCTCCGTTGTCAACGGGGACGCGATTGCCACCGTTACCGCCGTTGCCGCCATTGCCACCGTTGCCGCCGTTAGGCGGGTCGGTTCTGTTGCCGCTATTGTCGCGGTTGCCAGAGGTGTCGCCTGCGTTGATGATGGCGCACATGAAGTGATTGGGGAAGCTGCTGCTTCCACAACTCTCAGATCCGGAACCATAGGTTCCATCTTCAGTGGCTAGATCGCCGGATCGAGTCGCGGCTCGCCGATCGATGGAGGAAACCACGATGCTAGGGCAATCGCCGGTGTTGTCGGCTGATCAGGCATGCGAAGCGTGCCCATCTGACCAACTTGGAAGCGGAAGCTCCCGATCGCCAGGCTGATTCCGTCGCCCACAGACTCGAAGTCCGAGCGAGTGGCCGGCGTGTGGAAGGTGAAGTCGAACGCACCAAAGAGCTGGCGAATCTCCGCTGTTGTGGAGTTGTAGATCGCAGTTGATGGGGCCGAAGAAGCCGCAACATCAGCACTCCCAATTCCCACAGACGGCGCCAATTGACGAGGGTTTAACTCGTCAATGCCCATTGTTATGGACTTGGGTTTTGGAGAAGGAGGGAGCACTGGAGACATCTATCGGCTAACAGACAAGCACATAGGGGACAAAGATTTACCCAGGTTCAGGCCTCGTAGAGGTCCCTACTCCTGCTTGTCTCCTCGTGGAATTATTGAAGGATCGAAAGTTACAATGGTGCGCAAATGCAATCTGGTGAGGGTTGTGGAAACTAGGGTTGCGTGTGTTCTCCTCGCCGCCCCCTCCTAGCCTTTATATAGATAGGCTAGGTCTCGGGTAGCAGGTCGAGTCGGTTACAATTTAGGGTTTTCCCCTTTAAACTTTCTATCTTTAGCTTCTTCTTATTCTTCAAGCAATCGAGAGTCCACAGATTACTCGAATCCTTCGTTTTGGGCCTTGGCGACACCGTGGGCCTATACGTATTCATACCATATATACCAATCTCGAGTACCTGTAGAGTATACCGATGTCACTTAGAGAATGATTATAGGATTAGAAGAATCACCGAAGAATAGTAGAGAGAAAACCGGAAAGGTTTTGGTAAGTCCGGAGGATGTCCAGAGTGGAGGTGGAAGGTGTTCCATAGCCACGGAGGTTGAATAATATGTGAATGAATGTTAAATATTGATTTAATTATTTATTCATAATTATTTAATAAAAGATAAAATCAATTAAATGGTCAAAGGGCTTAATGGGCCAATTCCCGGAAGGGAAAGGGCCCAAGAGGGGGCCGAACCCCTAGGAGGGGCCAAGGGGGTGGCCGGCGGCCTTATTGGGCCAGCCCCTCATGTGGGGCCCATGGAGGGGTGGCCGGTGGCACCTCCCCCCACCTCCTCCTCCTTTAGTCCCACCCTAGGACTTTGAGGGAGGGTGTACCCCCTCCTCCCCTATATATAGTGGGGGTATTTGGCCAGATAAATACACACCAATAATCAAAAAAAGGTCTTCTCACTTTTGGGAGGACCTCTAGTTGATATTTTCTCTCTCCCCTCTCTCTCTCTCGTGACCGTGGTCCCAAGTTTGGACTCTGGCGAGACATCTTCATGTGAGCACCGGCCACGCGAGATTCGGATCCGGGAGCTCTACTTCCACAACTGCTGCTAGATCGGGGAAGCAGGAGTCATTGTCAGGCACCAGACGTGTGTAACGCCCCGCGAGGTGTCGCACTTGAGGCACTCAAGTTGTTGGAGCCAAGGAGCGCAAGGACTTCATCACGACCTTGAGGTCGGGTTCGGCTCGTCTACATCAACCACACTCTCCTCTGGCGTTGACGCTTTTGGTCTTCAAGGGTAAGTTCACGAAAAGCCCTCCCATTCTTGTATTACTAATAGATAGGTCCTGGCAGCCGAGGGTTGAGCGTGGGTAAAATTTATGGTTTTCATATGCGGAACCCCAACAATGGTATCAGAGCTAGATCTATGCGTAGTAATGCTAGTACGGGTAGAACACACGAGATGTAGCTTGTGGCCGTTGATCTTTTAGTTGTTACCCTCCCACGTGTACTTGTGTATACCGCAGTAATGCTTGATGAAGCGGCCCCAAACCAACTTTACGTGTTCATTTTCGAGACTGGTCCATGCTTGGCATATGGCTTGTACCGTATAAAGTGGCTTAGGGGGGGTGTCTATCTCTCTCTCATTAGTTGGTATACCATTTGCAACGGAGGGCCCCGAAAGGGGTGTAGTAGAGAGAACTTGATCAGTGTTGTGCTGAAAGTTCGTAGGTAAGAACGGTTCTTGTACGAAAGCCCATTCAGCCACGTAAAACATGCAAAGATAAAGTAGAGGCGTCTAACTTTGTTTTGCAAGGGGGCATTGCTTTGTGATATGGTTGTGGCAAAGGTAAAGTGATTACTTTTTGTTACATAGTAGTAGATAGTCACGGAGGTGACAAACTACCACGTCGGAAAGACATCGGTACCCTGGTGTCTATGGCGCCGGAACCCTGACGCCGGAACCCAGTGACGGCAGATGGAGATCACGACGTGAAGGACCATATCACATAGCATTTACATTCAATATTATTGTTTGTATGTCTTATTGTGTGCTAGTATTAGATACTCGACGGTAGCCTAATAAGATGATCCCTGTTAAAATTACCTATGATTGTGTTCCCCCTTAGTGTGCACCACCAAGAAAGTTCTTCGGTATGAGGCAATCCAGGGTACAGGCCTAGGTGTCAGACATATCTATGTTCGCATACAATGGGTGTAAGCCATGTTGCACAGCGAATACACTAAGGTTGAGTTGGCGAGCCTAGCATGTGTAGACATGGCCTCGGAACGCGGATGGTCGAAAGATCGAGCATGAGTCGCATGAATGATGTGATCGACATTTAGCGTCCACCCTTGGACCCACATTGATGGCCATGACGATCGGGGGACATGTGGCTGATAGGGGCCGTGTTATCACTAGGAACCCTTTTGGGGATAGGTGTTTCTGAGTGGAGTTATTATTAACTCATTTAATTATAAACTTAGTCTAAATTCCTTTTGCAATTATAAATGTAGAAAATGGTTCTCCCCGAGATTACCTTCCCAATTGATGATTGGTTAAAAGGAGAAAAGCTCAAGTTAGATGGATCCAACTTTTCTGCATGGGTCATGCGCCTGTTTGATCTCCTTGGTGAGAACAATGTAGCTGACTACATGACCTACGAGATGTATTTGGAGCCACCCTATTCTCATGAGACCCAGGAGCAGCGGGATATGCGCTGCCGTTGTCGTGTGATGGCCACATTCATAGCAGTGACAATGCGCCTCGGAATGGAGGATGGGCTATGGCCAATGGTGGGAAGTCTTAAACCCCAAGTGGTCATGGCACATCTGAGATCGCATTTCATGGAACAAGTGCGCGTGTGGGAGTATGAGCTGATGGGGGACTTCCTCTCCATAAAGATGGAGGAGGGCTCCTCACTAGACGAGCACTTATTGAGCCTCTATGATGCATACATGAGTTTGGCATACTACCTAGACAACTGGTTCTCAAGATCTTTTGCGATGGGAGTTGTGCTGTGGTCGCTGATACATTGCAAATGTATCTATAATTTTTGATGTTTCATGCTTGGTTTTATCTACTTTCTTATGTTTTGTCCACACTTTGGAGTACTTTTCATATGATTTCTTGGACTAACCTATTAACAAGAGCCATGATGGGTTGCATTGCTTTCTGCTGTTTTTGGTTCCAGGAAGTCAGAAAATGAATATTCTCGGAATTGGACGGGACAAAAGCCAAAGTTACTATTTTCCCGGAAGACTCACGAAGCCAGAAGGAGAGCCAGAGGGGGGCCACAGGGTGGCCACACCACCCCTAGGCGCGAGTCCACCTAGGCCGTGCCAGGGCATGGTGTGGGCCCCCTGGCCGCCCACCGACCTTGTCCTCTGGCCTATAAGAAGCCTCCTGATGGGTAAACCCTAAATCGTCAACCAGAAATCCACGAAAAGTTCCGCAGCGCCGCCGCCACCGAAGGGGAGATTCGGGGGACAGAAAGTCTCGTTCCAGGCACGGGGCGGGAAGTGCCCCCGGAGCCATCTCCATCCATCTCCACCACCATCTCCATCACCATTGCTGATTCCCATGATGAGAAGGGAGTAGTTCTCTCTCGAGGCTAAGGGTTCTACCGGTAGCTATGTGTTCATCTCTCTCTATGCATGATCATATTGTGATCATGAGCTTGTAATCTATAGATCTACCTTGCTACTCAAGTGCTTTATTGAATCTCTGCTCTCCCCATGTGTGTGAAAGTGACAGCGTGCACACCATGGTGGCACTTAGGCTAGAGATTACAAATACTTGTTATGAGTTATATTTGGAGTTGGATGTTTCTATGAAATTGTGGTGTTTGTTGGAACCATCTAGTACTCAAGGTGACAGTGTGGGGTTTTCTAGATGGGAAAGACTTACTTTGAGGTGTGCTGTTATAGCCCTACCATCGATTAGAGTGTCCAACCGGAGAGTAGTTCAGCGTAGTATCATAAAGAAGAATATATGAGAGTGTTCACTAGTGAAAGTATGATCCCTAGGCCTTGTTTCTAAGCACCAAAACACCGTTTGCTACTAGATCTGTTACATGTTTGCTTGCTTCCTTCTTTATTTCAGTTTGCCTTTATTCTTTTCCACGCCATCAAGCTATTTTATAGCACCGTTACCACTTATAATTATCTATACCACTTGTATTTCACTATCTCTTCGCCGAACTAGTGCACCTATACACCTGACAAGTGTATTGGGTGTGTTGGGGACACAAGAGACTTCTTGTATCTTGATTGCAGGATTGCTTGAGAGGGAATACCTTTGACCACTTCCTTCCTGAGTTCGATAAACCTTGGGTGATCCACTTAAGGGAAACTTGCTGTTGTTCTACAAACCTCTGCACTTGGAGGCCCAACAACTGTCTACAAGAATAGAAGTGCGTAGACATCAAGCTATTTTCTGGCGCCGTTGCCGGGGAGGTAATGTAAAAGGTATTCACACCGGAGGATTAAAGAAGAAGAACCTTCCACGGCAAACGCCTATTCTCCGGTGTGAGTGCTCGAAGTTATTTTCTTTAGATTCTGCAATTTTATCTTTTTGTTTCTTGTTTTCACTAGTTAGGCTTAATGGAAAACAACAACAAAATTAGAGAGCTTTATAGTATTTATCTTGAGTTAGGACATGAAGTGTTTGAAGAGAAAATTAAAAAACCTATGGAACTTTATTTGCATGCTAATAGCAATGTTGTTAGTATGAATTCTTTGGACACCACTATTGCTAATGCTATGGAAAAGTCTAAGCTTGGGGAAGCTAGTTTTGATGAAAATGATCTTTTTAGTCCCCCATCTTTAGAGGAGAAAATTTACTTTGATGATACTATGCCTCCAATATATGATGATTACAATGATGAGTATGATATTTTTAGTCCACCTACTATTGAGGAGGAAATTAATTATGACTATAATATGCCTCCTGTATTTGATGATTATGGTGATGAGAATAATGATGATAGCTATTTTGTTGAATTTGCTCCCACTACAATTAATAAGAATGACTATGTTCATATGGGGAGTATTAATTCTTTTATGCATGTGGCTCATGATAAGAATGTTTTATGTGATAGTTTTATTGTTAATTTTATTCATGATGCTACTGAAAGTTATTATGAGAGAGGGAAACATGGTTTTATGCATCTCAATAATATTAAGTTTCCCCTCTTTATGTTGAAAGTCTTGAAGTTGCACTTGTTTTGCTTTACTATGCTTGTTGCTTTGTGCTTTCAGGACTTGTTTCTTTACAACATTCCTATGCATAGGAAGTGGGTTAGACTTAAATGTGCTTTGAATTTGCTTCTTGATGCTCTCTTTTACTACAATTCATATTTCTTATGTGAGCATCTTCTCAAACTATCATGCCTAACTTAAAGGCGTTAAAGAAAAGTACTTGTTGGGAGATAACCCAAGAGTTTTAGATGAGTCTTGGAAGTTATTACTTTAGTAATAACCGCTCCTTATCCTTTTTATTTGCTTTTTGTGCCAAGAGTAACCTCTAATGAGAGTGAAGTAATGATTGGGAAAGTTGCTGTCCCGAAACAGATTTTTTGTGCTTCACCGTAAATATTCGTGAGAGAGCTATGTATGTCGGATTGAGCTGTAATGTTTTGTGCTTCTGCCCCAGGTTGTTATATAACTTTCGTTAGTTCAACACTTTTTGATTTGAGCAACATAAGGTCTTCGAAAAAATTCGTCTTTACCTGCTGGTCTGTTTTGACAGATTTCTGCCATTTTCTGCACTTGCTTCTTGTGGGTTCCTTTTTAAGTTCTTTTGAGGAATTGAGATTTTTGAGGGAAGTGCTACAGTAGCTTGTGTTTTAATGGAACTTTTATTTGGTGTTAGAACTGAACCTTAAGACTTATTATCTTGAGTGCACTAATGTTGCTAATGAAGATTGTGTGAAGTTTTGTATGAAGGAAAAATTTCAGGTGTATGGAAGGAATGAGTAATGAGATGAAGGATGGACTAAAGCTCAAGATTGGGGATGCAACACGTGTCACCCCAAGAAATATCCAAGAAGTACAAGCGTCAAAGCTTGGGGATGCCCAAGGCATCCCCTTCTTCATCAATAAAAATCCCAGGTTTCTTCCAAACGCTTCATTTTTATTGTTTCATGCACAGTTGTGTTTTTCTTGGAGCGTCTTCTTTTTCGTTTTAGTTTTGGTTTTTAGTTTGCTTGGTTTGCTTAGTTTTCTGAATAAATTGGTTGGACCCCCTCTTTCTGAAGGAAATATGCCCTGAGAGGCAATAATAAAGTTGTTATTATGTATTCCTTGTATATGATAGATGTTTATTTTGCATGCTATAATTGTATTGATAGGAAACATCAATACAAGTGTGTTTAATAAACAAAAAGGGTTCCTAGTCATGCCTCTCTTATAGACTAGCTTGTTGATTAACAAGATGATCAAGGTTTCCTGATCATGGACATTGGATGTTGTTAATAACAAGGTCACAACATTTGTGAAATGATGTGATGAACATTCATCCGAAGTATAGCATTACGATCAAGTCATTATGTTTATATTGCTGTAACATCATACGAAGTAATCTTTATCCTTAGACCATGAGATCATGTTAATTGCAAACACCGGAAGAATATCTTGATAACATCAAACGTCACACCGTAACAGGGTGACTATAAAGATGGGTTCAGTGCTACGAAGGTGTTATGTTGAGGCTCATGGATCAAGAGTGGAATTTGTCAATCCAGATGACAGATAGATATACTCTGGGCCCTCTCGGTGATATCACATTAGGATAGCTTGCAAGCAAGTGATGTGATCACTAGAATGTTATATCATGGGAACAAGAAAAGAGTGCATGTCGGTAACGAGATCAAACTAGGTATGGAGATACCGATGATCGAATCTCGGACATGTAATATATCGAGAGACAAAGGGATTTAGTTACAAGCGTTAATGGTTCTCACGATCACAGGAGTCATCGTTGAATGTGTAGGAGTCAGTACGGATCTCCAGGTCCCGCTGCTGATTATTGATCGGAGAAGGGTCTCGATCATGTCTGCATTATTCGCGAACCGTAGGGTGGCACACTTAAGAGTTACCGGACACCATTTCGGAGCACATATGTTTTAGAAGAAAGAATTGCAAAGCGCAGGAATTGTTTCAATAGAAACCGGAAATTGTTTCGGGTGAAATTGCAGAAGGTGGTTCTGCATGTGATATTGAAATATTGCAAGGGGCTATATGTGAATGTTTGTTAATTAAAGTAATTAACAAAATTCTGAATAAATTTAATAAAAGAGTTTTATTAAATGAGAGAGCATTAAATTTGGAGAAACTTAATGCATTTAAAGTGGAGACTTTAAAAGGGAATGTGAAGAGGCATTTTAATGTGGAGAAGTTACCACCACATGACTGGGTGAGGTGAGGGGTCACCCCCCATGCGCCGGCCATGGAGAGAGGGGACACCCCCCCTCCTCCTAGAAAAGGCCACCCATTCCCTCCTTCATCCACACATCTCCTTGTGAAGGATCTCTCTCCCCCTCTAGAATTATTCCCCCATGGTCTCGGATTAGCGAGATACATGTTCCTGGTGGCATTTCGTCTGGAAGGAGTTGCTGCTTCCGCTGGATCGCTGGAGCAAGGAGGTGGAGGTTGTCCGGTGGCTTGAACATGTGTGCGAGTGCGGATGCGCTGCTGAGTTGCGGTGCTCGGACTTCCTCACGATCTTGAGATCGGCAAGTGTACGACTACATCAACCACGAGTTCCTACTCGTTAACAAAGCTCGTTGTCTTCGAGGGTAAGTTCTCCATGGATGTATGTCCACCCGTTGCTCTGTATCTAGTAGATAGATCTTGGCGTGTAGTTCTCATCGTAGGAATTTTTTTGTTTTCTATGCTGCGGACCCAACAGTGGTATCAGAGCTTGATCTATGCGTAGGTGCTTTGCACGGGAAGTACACATATGTTTATATGTGGCGATGATGATCATGTTATTGCATCTTCTATGTACTTTGGATATTGGTGGCATAGTGGGATGAAGCGGCCGGACCAACCTTACATGTCATCGTACATGAGACCGGTTCCACGATCGACATGCAACTTGTTTTGCATAAGTGGTGGCGGTGTCTATCTCTCCTACTATAGTCAATATCTGATTTACAACGAGTTGCTAATAACTTAGTTATCCTCGTTGTGGTTCATGTTCGTAGGTTAGACAGGTTCTATCTCCGAAAGCCCTAAGCCACGTAAAACTTGCAATTGATAAATTAGAGGCGTCTAGTTTAGATCGTTGCTGGGCTAGTGTTTTGATATGGTATTGTTGTAAGTAGATGTATAATAGATACTCTTACAACTCACTTAACGTGTAAGTTCCATAGACCTTGGCCTTACACACAAAGGAATGATAGAGATCATACCACGATGCAAATGATAGAGATCAAATGCATGGACCATATCACCTCACTTCACACATTAAATGTTAGCATCTTATATTGCTAGTTTGGCGCATTTGGTAGCATTATAAGATGATCCCTCATTTAGATATCAAGATAAAATGTGTTCTTCCTTAAGTATGCAGCGTTTTGTGGATCGTGTTTTGAGGCATCACGTGATGATCGGGTGTTCTCAACTCTACGCTTTCATACAACTGGTGTAAGACAGTTTTACACGCAAATACTAAGGTTCTTACTTGACGAGCCTAGCATGTATGCATGGCCTCGGAACACGGACCGAAAGGTTAAGCATGAGTCATATAGTTGATATGATGCCCATATAGATGGTCGCCTTTGAAGCTACACCGACTCACGTGATGATCGGACTTGGTGTAGTGGATTTGGTTCATGTAATCACCAAAAAGACACGAGGGATGTCGTTTTTGAGTGGGAGTTCATTAGTAATTTGGATTAGTTGAACTCAATCTATCATAAACTTAGTCTAAATATACTTTACAAATTCTTTTGTAGATGGCACCACCTGCTTTTAATTTCAATGTGTTCATGGAGAAAGAGAAACTTGCTGCGAATGGTAGCAACTTCACCAACTGGGCTAAGAATTTGAGGATTCTCCTCACTGCTGCACAAAAGCAATATGTGCTAGATGCGCCGCTAGGCCCCCCACCAGCTCCTGATGCCCCTGACGAGGAAAAGAACGTCTACATAACTCGTCAGGAGGACCACAACTTAGTTCATTACGGCATACTGTATGGGCTAGAGCCAGAACTTCGAAAGCGTTTCGAAAATGGCAATGCCTTTGATACCATGGGAGAATTGAAAATGATTTTTGATACCCATGCTGCCGTAGAGAGTTATAATGCTACAGAAAAGTTCTTTAGCTGCATGATGGAGGAAAACAACTCCGTTAGTGAGCATGTACTCAAAATGTCTGGGTACGCGATAAGCTTGTGTCCTTGGAAATAACGATTCCCATTGACTTAGGCATACATCGTGTTCTCCAATCTCTGCCACCTAGCTACAAGAGCTTCGTGATGAACTATAATATGCAGGGCATGAAGAAGTCTCTTCTCGAGCTTCTGTCAATGCTTAAGACTGCAGAAGTGGAGATTAGGAAAGAACATCAAGTGTTGATGATCAATAGGACCACCGGTTTGAAGAAGGACAAGAAAGGAAAGCAGAAGGGAAAGAAGGGCGGCAAATCTGTTGCCGTGCCTGAAAAGAAACCCCGAGCTGGCCCTAAGTCTGACACCGAGTGCTACTATTGCAAGGGGACTGGCCATTGGGAATCGCGCCCCAAGTATTTGGCGGACAAGAAGTCCGGCAAGGCAAACAAAGGTATATGTGATATACATGTTATTGATGTGTACTTGACTAGTACTCGCATGAGCACACTGGTATTTGATACCGGATCGGTTGCTAATATATGTAACTCGGTTCAGGGGCTGCAGAACAAGCGACAACTAGCAAGGGATGAGATCACGATGCGGGTCGGCAATGGATCAAGAGTTGATGTGATTGCCGTCGGAACGCTGCCTCTCCATATGCCGTCGGGATTAGTTATAAACCTGAATAATTGTTATTTGGTGCCTGCACTGAGCATGAACATTGTATCCGGATCGTGTTTGATGCAAAGTGGTTATTCATTTAAGTCTGAAAACAATGGTTGTTCGATTTATATGAATAATATATTTTATGGTCATGCACCTATGTTGAATGGTTTATTTCTGTTGGATCTCGATAGTAGTATTACGCATATTCATAATGTTGATGCTAAAAGAATTAAACTTGATAATGATATATCTACATATATGTGGCACTGCCGTCTAGGTCATATTGGCGTTAAACGCATGAAGAAACTCCATTCTGATGGACTTTTGGAATCACTTGATTTTGAATCATTTGATACATGTGAGCCATGCCTTATGGGCAAGATGACTAGAACGCCGTTTTCTGGTTCAATGGAATGGGCGACAGATTTATTGGAAACCATACATACTGATGTGTGTGGACCAATGAGTATGTCGGCGCGAGGTGGATATCGTTATTTTTTTTACTTTCACGGATGATTTGAGTAGATATGGGTATATCTATTTGATGAAACACAAGTCTGAAACTTTTGAAAAGTTCAAAGAATTTTAGAATGAAGTGGAAAATCATCATAACAGAAAGATCAAATTTCTATGGTCCGACCGTGGAGGAGACTATCTTAGTTACGAGTTTAGCACACATATGAAAGACTGTGGAATAGTTTCACAACTCACGCCTGCCGGAACACCACAACGTAATGGTGTGTCAGAACGTCGTAATCGTACTTTATTGGATATGGTTTGATATATGATGTCTCTGACTGACTTGCCACTATCATTTTGGGGTTATGCACTGGAAACAGCTGCATTCACTTTAAATAGGGCACCATCTAAATCCGTTGAAAAGACACCGTATGAATTATGGTTTGGAAACAAACCTAAGCTGTCATTTCTTAAAGTTTGGGGATGCGATGTTTATGTGAAGAAACTTCAACCGGATAAACTCGAACCCAAAGCGGAAAAATGCGTCTTTATAGGATACCCTAAGGAAACGATTGGGTATACCTTCTATCACAGATCCGAGGGCAAGGTCTTTGTTGCCAAGAATGGATCCTTTCTAGAGAAGGAGTTTCTCGCGAAAGGTGTGAGTAGTCAGAAGGTAGAACTCGAAGAGGTTATTGAACCTTCTCTTCATGAAATGGCGAGTAGCGCAGCTCCAGAAGTTGTTTCGAAGTTGACTTCACCTAATGAAGAGAGAGCTAATGATATTGATCATGAAACTCCGAAAGAGGACACTACCGAACCTCGCAGGTCAAGCAGGACACGTGCAACTCCTGAACTGTACGGCAATCCTGTTATGAATTTCATGATTGATGAAATAGATGACCCTGCGACGTATGAAGAAGCGATGATGAGCCCTGATTCCAACAAATGGCTAGAAGCCATCAAATCCGAGATGGAATCCATGTACGAAAACCAGGTTTGGACCTTGGTGGACTTACCTCACGATCGAAAGTCCGTTGAGAATAAATGGATTTTCAAAATAAAAACTGATGCTGATGGTAATGTGACTATCTATAAGGCTCGACTTGTCGCAAAGGGGTTTCGAAAAATTCAAGGAGTTGACTACGATGAGACATTCTCTCCCGTAGCGATGCTTAAGTCGGTTAGGATTATGTTTGAAATTGCTGCATATTTCGATTATGAAATATGGCAGATGGATGTCAAAACTGCGTTCCTCAATGGTATTATTGAGGAAGAGTTGTATATGATACAACCTAAGGGTTTTGTAGATCCTAAGGATGCTGATAAGCAGTGATCCATCTATGGACTAAAGCAAGCATCCCGGAGTTGGAATCTCCGCTTTGATGAGGTGATCAAAGAGTTTGGATTTGTCCAAACTTATGGAGAGGCTTGTATTTACAAGAAAGTGAGTGGGAGCAATGTGGCATTTCTGATATTATATGTGGATGACATATTATTGATTGGAAATGATTTAGATCTTTAAAACAGTGTTAAAAGTTATCTAAACAACAAACTTTCGATTAAGGACCTTGGTGAAGCTTCATATATATTAGGCATTAAAATATATAGAGATAGATCAAGATGCCTAATTGGGCTATCGCAGAGTACATACCTTGATAAGATATTAAAGAAGTTTAATATGGACGGAAGTAAGAAGGGGTACTTACCTATGTTGCAAGGCAAGACATTGAGTAAGACTCAAAGTCCGGCTACGGCGGAAGAAAGAGAGATAATGGATAAGATCCCCTATGCCTCAGCCATAGGCTCTATAATGTATGCCATGCTATGTACAAGACCGGATGTGGCACATGCTATTAGTTTGACTAGTAGGTACCAATCTGATCCAGGTTCGGAACACTGGATAGCGGTCAAGAATATCCTTAAGTACTTGAGAAGAACTAAGGATATGTTTCTTGTATACGGAGGTGAAGAAGAGCTAGTCGCTAAGTGTTATGTCGATGCTAGCTTTGACACTGATCCAGATGACTCTAAGTCTCAATCCGGATACGTATTTCTCTTGAACGGAGCAGTAGTTAGTTGGAGGAGCTCCAAACAACCTGTGGTGGCTGGATGAACGATGGAGGCGGAATATGTTGCTGCTTCAGAAGCAGCGCAGGAAGCGGTTTGGATGAAGGAGTTCATAACGGAACTAGGTGTGGTTCCTAGTGCGTTGGACCCAATGGTGATCTATTGTGACAACAATGGAGCCATAGCCAACGCCAAGGAACCAAGGTCTCACAAGAATTCCAAGCATATGAAGCGCCGGTTTCACTCCATCCACGAGCATGTCAAGGATGGAGATATAAAGATTTGTAAAGTACACACGGACCTGAATGTAGCAGATCCGTTGACTAAAGTACTCCCTAGGGAAAAACATGATCAACATCAGAACTCCATGGGTGTTAGATTTATCACTATATAAACTAGATTATTGTCTCTAGTGCAAGTGGGAGACTGAAGGAAATATGCCCTCAGAGGCAATAATAAAGTTGTTATTATGTATTCCTTGTATATGATAGATGTTTATTTTGCATGCTATAATTGTATTGATAGGAAACATCAATACATGTGTGTTTAATAAACAAAAAGGGTTCCTAGTCATGCCTCTCTTATAGACTAGCTTGTTGATTAACAAGATGATCAAGGTTTCCTGATCATGGACATTGGATGTTGTTAATAACAAGGTCACAACATTTGTGAAATCATGTGATGAACATTCATCTGAAGTATAGTATTACGATCAAGTCATTATGTTTATATTGCTATAACATCATACGAAGTAATCTTTATCCTTAGACCATGAGATCATGTTAATTGCTAACACCGGAAGAGTATCTTGATAACATCAAACGTCACACCGTAACAGGGTGACTATAAAGATGGGTTCAGTGCTACGAAGGTGTTATGTTGAGGCTCATGGATCAAGAGTGGAATTTGTCAATCCAGATGACGGATAGATATACTCTGGGCCCTCTCGGTGATATTACATTAGGATAGCTTGCAAGCAAGTGATGTGATAACTAGAATGTTATATCACGGGAACGAGAAAAGAGTGCATTTCGGTAACGAGATCAAACTAGGTATGGAGATACCGATGATCGAATCTCGGACATGTAATATATCGAGAGACAAAGGGATTTAGTTACAAGCGTTAAAGGTTCTCACGATCACAGGAGTCATCGTTGAATGTGTAGGAGTCGACAGATCTCGTGGTCCCGCTGCTGATTATTGATCGGAGAAGGGTCTCGATCATGTCTGCATTATTCACGAACCGTAGGGTGGCACACTTAAGAGTTACCGGACACCATTTTGGAGCACATATGTTTCAGACGAAAGAATTGCAAAGCACAGGAATTGTTTCAATAGAAACCGGAAATTGTTTCGGGTGAAATTGCAGAAGGTGGTTCTGCATGTGATATTGAAATATTGCAAGGGGCTATATGTGAATGTTTGTTAATTAAAGTAATTAACAAAATTCTGAATAAATTTAATAAGAGAGTTTTATTAAATGAGAGAGCATTAAATTTGGAGAAACTTAATGCATTTAAAGTGGAGACTTTAAAAGGGAATGTGAAGAGGCATTTTAATGTGGAGAAGTTACCACCACATGAATGGGGGAGGTGAGGGGTCACCCCCCATGCGCCGGCCATGGAGAGAGGGGACACCCCCCTCCTCCTAGAAAAGGCCACCCATTCCCTCCTTCATCCACACACCTCCTTGTGAAGGATCTCTCTCCCCCTCTAGAATTATTCCCCCATGGTCTCGGATTAGCGAGATACATGTTCCCGATGGCATTTCGTCTGGAAGGAGTTGCTGCTTCCTCTGGATCGCTGGAGCAAGGAGGTGGAGGTTGTCTGGTGGCTTGAACATGTGTGTGAGTGCGGATGCGCTGCTGAGTTGCGGCGCTCGGACTTCCTCACGATCTTGAGATCGGCAAGTGTACGACTACATCAACCACGAGTTCCTACTCGTTAACAAAGCTCGTTGTCTTCGAGGGTAAGTTCTCCATGGATGTATGTCCACCCGTTGCTCTGTATCTAGTAGATAGATCTTGGCGTGTAGTTCTCATCGTAGGAAATTTTTTGTTTTCTATGCTGCGGACCCAACAGTGGTATCGAGCCTGATCTATGCGTAGGTGCTTTGCAGTAGTACACATATGTTTATATGTGGCGATGATGATCATGTTATTGCATCTTCTATGTACTTTGGATATTGGTGGCATAGTGGGATGAGGCTACCGGACCAACCTTACATGTCATCGTACATGAGACCGGTTCCACGACTGACATGCAACTTGTTTTGCATAAGTGGCTGGCGGGTGTCTGTCTCTCCTACTATAGTCAATATCTGATTTACAACGAGTTGCTAATAACTTAGTTATCCTCGTTGTGGTTCATGTTCGTAGGTTAGACAGGTTCTATCTCCGAAAGCCCTAAGCCACGTAAAACTTGCAATTGATAAATTAGAGGAGTCTAATTTAGATCGTTGCTGGGCTAGTGTTTTGATATGGTATTATTGTAAGTAGATGTATAATAGATACTCTTACAACTCACTTAACGTGTAAGTTCCATAGACCTTGGCCTTACACACAAAGGAATGATAGAGATCATACCACGATGCAAATGATAGAGATCAAATGCATGGACCATATCACCTCACTTCACACATTAAATGTTAGCATCTTATATTGCTAGTTTGGCGTGTTTGGTAGCATTATAAGATGATCCCTCATTTAGATATCAAGATAAAATGTGTTCTTCCTTAAGTATGCACCGTTTTGTGGATCGTGTTTTGAGGCATCACGTGATGATTGGGTGTTCTCAACTCTACGCTTTCATACAACGGGTGTAAGACAGTTTTACACGCAAATACTAAGGTTCTTACTTGACGAGCCTAGCATGTACAGATATGGCCTCGGAACACGGACCGAAAGGTTAAGCATGAGTCATATAGTTGATATGATGCCCATATAGATGCTCGCCTTTGAAGCTACACCGACTCACGTGATGATCCGACTTGGTGTAGTGGATTTGGTTCATGTAATCACCAAAAAGACACGAGGGATGTCGTTTTTGAGTGGGAGTTCATTAGTGATTTGGATTAGTTGAACTCAATCTATCATAAACTTAGTCTAAATATACTTTACAAATTCTTTTGTAGATGGCACCACCTGCTTTTAATTTCAATGTGTTCATGGAGAAAGAGAAACTTGCTGCGAATGGTAGCAACTTCACCAACTGGGCTATGAATTTGAGGATTCTCCTCACTGCTGCACAAAAGCAATATGTGCTAGATGCGCCGCTAGGCCCCCCACCAGCTCCTGATGCCCCTGACGAGGAAAAGAACGTCTATATAACTCGTCAGGAGGACCACAACTTAGTTCATTACGGCATACTGTATGGGCTAGAGCCAGAACTTCGAAAGCGTTTCGAAAATGGCAATGCCTTTGATACCATGGGAGAATTGAAAATGATTTTCGATACCCATGCTGCCGTAGAGAGTTATAATGCTATAGAAAAGTTCTTTAGCTGCATGATGGAGGAAAACAGCTCCGTTAGTGAGCACGTACTCAAAATGTCTGGGTACGTCGATAAGCTTGTGTCCTTGGAAATAACGATTCCCATTGACTTAGGCATACATCATGTTCTCCAATCTCTGCCACCTAGCTACAAGAGCTTCGTGATGAACTATAATATGCAGGGCATGAAGAAGTCTCTTCTCGAGCTTCTGTCAATGCTTAAGACTGCAGAAGTGGAGATTAGGAAAGAACATCAAGTGTTGATGATCAATAGGACCACCGGTTTGAAGAAGGACAAGAAAGGCAAGCAGAAGGGAAAGAAGGGCGGCAAATCTGTTGCCGCGCCTGAAAAGAAACCCCGAGCTGGCCCTAAGTCGACAATCGAAAAGTGCTACTATTGCAAGGGGACTGGCCATTGGAAGCGCAACTGCCCCAAGTATTTGGCGGACAAGAAGTCCGGCAAGGCAAACAAAGGTATATGTGATATACATGTTATTGATGTGTACTTGACTAGTACTCGCAGTAGCACCTGGTTATTTGATACCGGATCGGTTGCTAATATATGTAACTCGGTTCAGGGGCTGCAGAACAAGCGACAACTAGCAAGGGATGAGGTCACGATGCGGGTCGGCAATGGATCAAGAGTTGATGTGATCGCCGTCGGAACGCTGCCTCTCCATATGCCGTCGGGATTAGTTATAAACCTGAATAATTGTTATTTGGTGCCTGCACTAAGCATGAACATTGTATCCGGATCGTGTTTGATGCAAAGTGGTTATTCATTTAAGTCTGAAAACAATGGTTGTTCGATTTATATGAATAATATATTTTATGGTCATGCACCTATGTTGAATGGTTTATTTCTGTTGGATCTCGATAGTAGTATTACGCATATTCATAATGTTGATGCTAAAAGAATTAAACTTGATAATGATATATCTACATATATGTGGCACTGCCGTCTAGGTCATATTGGCGTTAAACGCATGAAGAAACTCCATTCTGATGGACTTTTGGAATCACTTGATTTTGAATCATTTGATACATGTGAGCCATGCCTTATGGGCAAGATGACTAGAACGTTTTCGGTTCAATGGAGCAGGCGGATTTATTGGAAACCATACATACTGATGTGTGTGGACCAATGAGTATGTCGGCGCGAGGTGGATATCGTTATTTTTTTACTTTCACGGATGATTTGAGTAGATATGGGTATATCTATTTGATGAAACACAAGTCTGAAACTTTTGAAAAGTTCAAAGAATTTTAGAATGAAGTGGAAAATCATCGTAACAGAAAGATCAAATTTCTATGGTCCGACCGTGGAGGAGACTATCTTAGTTACGAGTTTAGCACACATATGAAAGACTGTGGAATAGTTTCACAACTCACGCCTGCCGGAACACCACAACGTAATGGTGTGTCGAGCGTAATCGTACTTTATTGGATATGGTTCGATCTATGATGTCTCTGACTGACTTGCCACTGTCATTTTGGGGTTATGCACTGGAAACAGCTGCATTCACTTTAAATAGGGCACCATCTAAATCCGTTGAAAAGACACCGTATGAATTATGGTTTGGAAACAAACCTAAGCTGTCATTTCTTAAAGTTTGGGGCTGCGATGTTTATGTGAAGAAACTTCAACCGGATAAACTCGAACCCAAAGCGCAAAAATGCGTCTTCATAGGATACCCTAAGGAAACGATTGGGTATACCTTCTATCACAGATCCGAGGGCAAGGTCTTTGTTGCCAAGAATGGATCCTTTCTTGAGAAGGAGTTTCTCGCGAAAGGTGTGAGTAGTCAGAAGGTAGAACTCGAAGAGGTTATTGAACCTTCTCTTCATGAAATGGTGAGTAGCGCAGCTCCAGAAGTTGTTTCGAAGTTGACTTCATCTAATGAAGAGAGAGCTAATGATATTGATCATGAAACTCCGAAAGAGGACACTACCGAACCTCGCAGGTCAAGCAGGACACGTGCAACTCCTGAACTATACGGCAATCCTGTGATGAATTTCATGATTGATGAAATAGATGACCCTGCGACGTATGAAGAAGCGATGATGAGCCCTGATTCCAACAAATGGCTAGAAGCCATGAAATCCGAGATGGAATCCATGTACGAAAACCAGGTTTGGACCTTGGTGGACTTACCTCACGATCAAAAGGCCGTTGAGAATAAATGGATTTTCAAAATAAAAACTGATGCTGATGGTAATGTGACCATCTATAAGGCTCGACTTGTCGCAAAGGGGTTTCGACAAATTCAAGGAGTTGACTACGATGAGACATTCTCTCCCGTAGCGATGCTTAAGTCGGTTAGGATTATGTTAGCAATTGCTGCATATTTCGATTATGAAATATGGCAGATGGATGTCAAAACTGCGTTCCTCAATGGTATTATTGAAGAAGAGTTGTATATGATACAACCTAAGGGTTTTGTCGATCCTAAGGATGCTGATAAGGTGTGCAAACTTCAGCGATCCATCTATGGACTAAAGCAAGCATCCCGGAGTTGGAATCTCCGCTTTGATGAGGTGATCAAAGAGTTTGGATTTGTCCAAACTTATGGAGAGGCTTGTATTTACAAGAAAGTGAGTGGGAGCAATGTGGCATTTCTGATATTATATGTGGATGACATATTATTGATTGGAAATGATTTAGATCTTTTAAACAGTGTTAAAAGTTATCTAAACAACAAATTTTCGATTAAGGACCTTGGTGAAGCTTCATATATATTAGGCATTAAAATCTATAGAGATAGATCAAGATGCCTAATTGGGCTATCGCAGAGTACATACCTTGATAAGATATTAAAGAAGTTTAATATGGACGGAAGTAAGAAGGGGTACTTACCTATGTTGCAAGGCAAGACATTGAGTAAGACTCAAAGTCCGGCTACGACGGAAGAAAGAGAGATAATGGATAAGATCCCCTATGCCTCAGCCATAGGCTCTATAATGTATGCCATGCTATGTACAAGACCGGATGTGGCACATGCTATTAGTTTGACTAGTAGGTACCAATCTGATCCAGGTTTGGAACACTGGATAGCGGTCAAGAATATCCTTAAGTACTTGAGAAGAACTAAGGATATGTTTCTTGTATACGGAGGTGAAGAAGAGCTAGTCGCTAAGTGTTATGTCGATGATAGCTTTGACACTGATCCGGATGACTCTAAGTCTCAATACGGATACGTATTTCTCTTGAATGGAGCAGTAGTTAGTTGGAGGAGCTCCAAACAACCTGTGGTGGCTAGATCAACGACGGAGGCGGAATATGTTCTTTGCTTGAGCAGCGCAGGAAGCGGTTTGGATGAAGGAGTTCATAACGGAACTAGGTGTGGTTCCTAGTGCGTTGGACCCAATGGTGCTCTATTGTGACAACAATGGAGCCATAGCCAACGCCAAGGAACCAAGGTCTCACAAGAATTCCAAGCATATTAAGCGCCGGTTTCACTCCATCCGCGAGCATGTCAAGGATGGAGATATAAAGATTTGTAAAGTACACACGGACCTGAATGTAGCAGATCCGTTGACTAAAGTACTCCCTAGGGAAAACATGATCAACACCAGAACTCCATGGGTGTTAGATTTATCACTATATAATCTAGATTATTGTCTCTAGTGCAAGTGGGAGAATGAAGGAAATATGCCCTGAGAGGCAATAATAAAGTTGTTATTATGTATTCCTTGTATATGACAGATGTTTATTTTGCATGCTATAATTGTATTGATAGGAAACATCAATACATGTGTGTTTAATAAACAAAAAGGGTTCCTAGTCATGCCTCTCTTATAGACTAGCTTGTTGATTAACAAGATGATCAAGGTTTCCTGATCATGGACATTGGATTTTGTTAATAACAAGGTCACAACATTTGTGAAATGATGTGATGAACATTCATCCGAAGTATAGCATTACGATCAAGTCATTATGTTTATATTGCTATAACATCATACGAAGTAATCTTTATCCTTAGACCATGAGATCATGTTAAGTGCTAACACCGGAAGAGTATCTTGATAACATCAAACGTCACACCGTAACAGGGTGACTATAAAGATGGGTTCAGTGCTACGAAGGTGTTATGTTGAGGCTCATGGATCAAGAGTGGAATTTGTCAATCCAGATGACGGATAAATATACTCTGGGCCCTCTCGGTGATATCACATTAGGATAGCTTGCAAGCAAGTGATGTGATCACTAGAATGTTATATCACGAGAACGAGAAAAGAGTGCATGTCGGTAACGAGATCAAACTAGGTATGGAGATACCGATGATCGAATCTCGGACATGTAATATATCGAGAGACAAAGGGATTTATTTACATGCGTTAAAGGTTCTCACGATCACAGGAGTCAACGTTGAATGTGTAGGAGTCAGTACGGATCTCCAGGTCCCGCTGCTGATTATTGATCGGAGAAGGGTCTTGATCATGTCTGCATTATTCGCGAACCGTAGGATGGCACACTTAAGAGTTACCGGACACCATTTTGGAGCACATATGTTTCAGATGAAAGAATTGCAAAGCACAGGAATTGTTTCAATAGAAACCGGAAATTGTTTCGGGTGAAATTGCAGAAGGTGGTTCTGCATGTGATATTGAAATATTGCAAGGGGCTATATGTGAATGTTTGTTAATTAAATTAATTAACAAAATTCTGAATAAATTTAATAAAAGTGTTTTATTAAATGAGAGAGCATTAAATTTGGAGAAACTTAATGCATTTAAAGTGGAGACTTTAAAAGGGAATGTGAAGAGGCATTTTAATGTGGAGAAGTTACCACCACATGAATGGGGGAGGTGAGGGGTCACCCCCATGCGCCGGCCATGGAGAGAGGGGACACCCCCCTCCTCCTAGAAAAGGCCACCCATTCCCTCGTTCATCCACACACCTCCTTGTGAAGGATCTCTCTCCCCCTCTAGAATTATTCCCCCATGGTCTCGGATTAGCGAGATACATGTTCCCGGTGGCATTTCGTCTAGAAGGAGTTGCTGCTTCCTCTGGATCGCTGGAGCAAGGAGGTGGAGGTTGTCTGGTGGCTTGAACATGTGTGCGAGTGAGGATGCGCTGCTGAGTTGCGGCGCTCGAACTTCCTCACGATCTTGAGATCGGCAAGTGTACGACTACATCAACCACGAGTTCCTACTCGTTAACAAAGCTCGTTGTCTTCGAGGGTAAGTTCTCCATGGATGTATGTCCACCCGTTGCTCTGTATCTAGTAGATAGATCTTGGCGTGTAGTTCTCATCGTAGGAATTTTTTTGTTTTCTATGCTGCGGACCCAACAAAGGGTATCGAGCCCGATCTATGCGTAGGTGCTTTGCGGGTAGTACACATATGTTTATATGTGGCGATGATGATCATGTTATTGCATCTTCTATGTACTTTGGATATTGGTGGCATAGTGGGATGAAGCGGCCGGACCAACCTTACATGTCATCGTACATGAGACCGGTTCCACGAATCGACATGCAACTTGTTTTGCATAAGTGGTGGCGGGTGTCATCTCTCCTACTATAGTCAATATCTGATTTACAACGAGTTGCTAATAACTTAGTTATCCTCGTTGTGGTTCATGTTCGTAGGTTAGACAGGTTCTATCTCCGAAAGCCCTAAGCCACGTAAAACTTGCAATTGATAAATTAGAGGCGTCTAGTTTAGATCGTTGCTGGGCTAGTGTTTTGATATGGTATTGTTGTAAGTAGATGTATAATAGATACTCTTACAACTCACTTAACGTGTAAGTTCCATAGACCTTGGCCTTACACAAAGGAATGATAGAGATCATACCACGATGCAAATGATAGAGATCAAATGCATGGACCATATCACCTCACTTCACACATTAAATGTTAGCATCTTATATTGCTAGTTTGGCGCGTTTGGTAGCATTATAAGATGATCCCTCATTTATATATTAAGATAAAATGTGTTCTTCCTTAAGTATGCACCGTTTTCTGGATCGTGTTTTGAGGCATCACGTGATGATCGGGTGTTCTCAACTCTACGCTTTCATACAACGGATGTAAGACAGTTTTACACGCAAATACTAAGGTTCTTACATGGACCCAACACTTTCATTCATTGGTTTGCAAATAATTTGGTTTGGTTTGGAAAAGAGTAGGAAAGTTCATACATATGTGGTAAAAAGAGCTCGTTTTTGACTGTGGCCTATGCTTTGTCATGCCATGGTTGATATTGTTTTGGATTTATGCTTAGTATTCTTCGCTGTAGCATGACTTGTTATAAACTATTGAGATTGCTTAATGTGCCTTGGATGAATCATGCGTTGTTTTAGCATATTAAAGCATAGTATAGTGGTATTCTCCTTTGATGCTTTATTTGGGTTGACTTGGCACATGCTCACACCATGTTATGACTATACAAAGTCACCATAGCCTTTATGATCCTTTATTTTTCAACTTGTAGTATCACTTTATGCTTTGATCAATGATGTTTTGTCGCTCTGCATGATTATGGTCATTATTGCTCTCTTAGTTTGTCGCTCCCAGTCTTTTGCTAGCCTCCACAACAAAGTATGAGTTCCACTCATGCATCCAACTCCCTAAACCAAGTTATTCCAAAAAGTCCACCATACCTACCTACTAGCTTATGCTATTCCAAGTATATTCATGCTTTTGTTTACCTTCCAAATTAAACTTGTTATGAGAAAACTAGTGATTAAATCTCTCACGAACTTGATGGCACACTTTACTTTTCTTGCCCTTAATAAACTTGAACCATTGTGTCGTCTATGTTGTATATGCTTGCACTTATTTGTTGGGAATTAGCAGAACCATGCTTTCATGGGGAACGCTTTCAACATTGCACTTGGTATTTGTACCTAGTTGATATCATGCTCTTTTGTATATGGATGTTGTCGGTGTGAAATGAAAGGGGAGATTGTAAGTCCATGGAGTTATGTATATGTGTTAGAGAAACGCCTGGGCTGCTGGTCCTATCCATGCTGACATGGTGGAAACCTGCAGCATAACCATAATGAGTTGTCTATGAAGCATTCTTCTTATAAAAAAGAGAGTCCTATATTGAGAAAAAAGAGAAAAGAAAAAAAAGAGATATTATGAAAAGAGGAAAGAGAGAAAAAAGCACCATATTGCCATGGTAAATAAGAAGATTGTTGAGATGCTCATTGTCTGCTTGCCTTGTCATTTTGATATGGGGATTCTTCCGTATCATCGGGCAAGGGGTACCCCGTTGGTGGTTCTCTATGATACACATGTACTTACAATGACAAGAAGTTACCGGTGACTAAACTTGAGTAGCATGAGGAGCAGCCCTCGTATACAAGGGACATGAGATTTCTGACTTGTACTTCGTCAAGCATATAGACCTTAGTTTGTTCACTTTAACCTTAATCACTTCAAGATGCTTATGATAGGGGCAATGAGAGCTGAAAGCTATAAGTACCATAATTTTTGGAAGCTCTTTATGAGACTTGAATCCCTACTTCCTTTTATAAAAGGCCTTTCTTCCACTATATATATTGAGTCTCCACCTTCTATCTTTATGCACTTACTTTGATAGCATAGTGGCCATTTTTAGTTCTATGTGCATTATCCCAAGACTTGTTGATTGATGCATAACTTTGATATTGCTTGTTTTAAACTATTTGTATCTAGTCACTCTTATGAACTTTGAAGGTGTCCTATGCATTTATATTTGCTACCCTATGAGGGACAAGCTGAATACTACTATGCTATGTTTTCTTTATGTGAAACAAACAAACGTCTTGCAAAGCATTGTTATTCATGAATGTTTTGTTTGTGCCTTTTCATGTTGCATCATAGTTTCTTTGTCTTATTGCTAGAACTTTGTCTTTCATGTTATGATTGAAGTACTATGATCCCAGCTTTGAATGTTTTGCAAATACTTTGATCAATTCTTTGATGTGGCATGTCACCTCAAAAATTATTCTTTCTTTTTTATCACTTACCTACTCGAGGACGAGCAGGAGTTAAGCTTGGGGATGTTGATACATTGCAAATGTATCTATAATTTTTGATTTTCCATGCTTGGTTTTATCTACTTTCTTATGTTTTGTCCACACTTTGGAGTACTTTTCATATGATTTCTTGGACTAACCTATTAACAAGAGCCACAGTGCCAGTTGCCTATTTTCTGCTGTTTTTGGTTCCAAGAAGTCAGAAAATGAATATTCTCGGAATTGGACGGGACAGAAGCCAAAGTTACTATTTTCCCGGAAGACTCACAGAGCCAGAAGGAGAGCCGGAGGGGGGCCACAGGGTGGCCACACCACCCCTAGGCGCGGGTCCACCTAGGCCGCGCTAGGGCATGGTGTGGGCCCCCTGGCCGCCCACCGACCTTGCCCTCTGGCCTATAAGAAGCCTCCCGATGCGTAAACCCTAAATTGTCAACCAGAAATCCACGAAAAGTTCCATGGCGCCACAGAAGGGATATTCGGGGACAGAAGTCCTGTTCGCTCCAAAGACGACGGACGTGCCCTGAGCCATCTCCATCGATCTCCACCACCATATCCATCACCATTGCTGATTCCCATGATGAGGAGGGAGTAGTTCTCTCTCGAGGCTAAGGGTTCTACCGGTAGCTATGTGTTCATCTCTCTCTCTATGCATGATCATATTGTGATCATGAGCTTGTAATCTATAGATCTACCTTGCTACTCAAGTGCTTTATTGAATCTCTGCTCTCCCCATGTGTGTGAAAGTGACAGCGTGCACACCATGGTGGCACTTAGGCTAGAGATTACAAATACTTGTTATGAGTTATATTTGGAGTTGGATGTTTCTATGAAATTGTGGTGTTTGTTGGAACCATCTAGTACTCAAGGTGACAGTGTGGGGTTTTCTAGATGGGAAAGACTTACTTTGAGGTGTGCTGTTATAGCCCTACCATCGATTAGAGTGTCCAACCAGAGAGTAGTTCAGCGTAGTATCATAAAGAAGAATATATGAGAGTGTTCACTAGTGAAAGTATGATCCCTAGGCCTTGTTTCTAAGCACCGAAACACCGTTTGCTACTAGATCTGTTACATGTTTGCTTGCTTCCTTCTTTATTTCAGTTTGCCTTTATTCTTTTCCACGCCATCAAGCTATTTTATAGCACCGTTACCACTTATAATTATCTATACCACTTGTATTTCACTATCTCTTCGCCGAACTAGTGCACCTATACACCTGACAAGTGTATTGGGTGTGTTGGGGACACAAGAGACTTCTTGTATCTTGATTGCAGGATTGCTTGAGAGGGAATACCTTTGACCACTTCCTCCCTAAGTTCGATAAACCTTGGGTGATCCACTTAAGGGAAAACTTGCTGCTGTTCTACAAACCTCTGCACTTGGAGGCACAACAACTGTCTACAAGAATAGAAGTGCGTATACATCAGTCACTACCACCAAGCTTCCAAGCACAAGTCAGGATCTGTATTATGAGAGGCGACACGGAAACACTGGATTTCCTTGAGTTCATATCACATTTCAGAAATGTGGTGGATGAACCCGACATCGTTGGGGTCGTCAATGACAAAGGTATATATTTGATATACAATTTTATAAATGTTATAATCTTGCAAACACATTTGTAGTGTTAAGTATATCTGATACTTGTTTTGTTTTGCTGAAAACTGGTCCTTCTGCATGAGAGGTGCTTGATGGAGAGGAGGTGACGTTGCGTGTTGATGGCGAGCATGATGATGACGGCCGACGACACTCTCCCTAGACATTTATCACTTAGTTTATGTTTAGGATGATTATTGTAAATAAGAGATTGTGAACTTCTTTAGTGTGTCTCACACTTCGTGAGACGGTTATTCATATGAGCTTGTAACAAATGGTTGTTCCACTTTTATGAATGATTTCTATTTGTTTTCATATCTTGTTTGATATGTGAATTATCCTTGTTGTTTGAAACTAATTGATAATGCATGAACATTTGTAAAACATTAAAAATGCCTTAAAATACCCAACTTAATGATATATTAATTAATGAATGAAACCATTGTTTAAATTGAAAGTTATAATGATAACATGTGAAAGTCATTCGATTTCTTATCACATATAAATCATGCCTAAGTTCGGCAAAATAACTTGAACACTGTGTATTACTTGAAGACAAAGTGTTTGATGAATTGTTAAAAGTAAATACATATTCGATGTATTATGTTTTAACGAAAATGGTAAGTATCATTATATGATTGTTTAAATGTGTAAAGAAGTTTACCAAAGGAAACATGAATATGAAACTATTTGATTTGATCAAAGTGTTTCATCAACAAAGGGTATAAAGATAAAAGAGAATCTAATTACTATGATTTGATCAATAGTAATGGAATTCAACTTTATAAGAATGGCATAAAAGAAATTGTGAAATGCAAAGCATTTTGAAACGTCAAAATGCAAAGCATCACAATGTGATATTAGATATCAAAGTGGGTGAATAGAAGGCACCAAATAAATTGTTGTAGTGTAGATGTAGAGACCATTAGTTAGAAATAGTTAGCACTCAATTAGAAAGTTGTGGACCATTTGGTTTTGTGAAAGTTTTGGGGTTATTCGATATGACCAAAACAATAGGGAATAATTCCTTGTAGAGTATTCATTGGAAACTTTGAATACAAAATCCATAGCTGAAACCAAAAGGAAAGCAAAATTTGTACTACTTGGATTTTGGTACATTCTTGAGAAAGCTCACTTCTAGTGATGTTTCTCAATTATGAAGCAAATGGAATATAGTGAAAAACATGATGAGGATTCAAATCCATGCATCAGAGTGTTGAGAAGCGCAACAGACAACGTTCCTGAACGATTCTCTTCACAGAAGGAAAGAATCAATGATATTGATCATTGTGTTTTCCCCACTAGTGTTTTCACTGCATGAAGTAGGATTCAAAATGTAATCTATATCTTGTATGGAGATATTTGTGAATCATTTGTCATGATTATTGGAATATGACATACCTACGAACTACTAAGGAAATAATGGTAAACTGAATTATGAGAAATCCTAAAAGAAAAATTCCCTTGAGATTAGAAAGCAATTCGTTGCTGAATCTCTAAAGTACAAGAGATTACTTGAATTTTCCCAAATGACTGCAAAGCCATAGTGGAAAAGAGGGTGAATGACAGAAGCACAATTTGTCAAGTATTGGACAAAATCAAATGAATTTGATTCATGTGTGCTTTATGTCTAGAGGATTTAAAACTAGTAACAATACTAGTATCTCATAGTAAATCTCCAACTTTGATATTTGATCAAAGGATTTTGAAGTTGTTCAAAATAGTGAATGGATATGCAATTTGCATAAAATTGAGTGGGAGCTATAAAAGTCTTCTTGGAACAATATGTCACTAGTAGAAAATGGGCCTTTGGTTCGGGCCATTAGTCCCGGCCGTGGCTGGGCCGGGACTAACGGTCCGAACCAGACGGCCCGAGGAGGCTGAGGCACTATGTCCCGGTCTGTAAGAAGCCATTAGTACCGGTTTGAGATACAAACCGGGAAAAATAGGTCTGGGTCACAAGAACCTTTAGTCAGTTTGTATCTCAAACCGGGACTAATGGCCTGGCCCTATATATATGCACCCAACCCTCCACTCTCTCCTGTTTTTTTCCTATGTGAGAGGTGGGTATCCAACTTGTGAAGATGGCCAGAAGAAGCTGGGTAGCACACTAGAATTGTTGAAGTGGAAGGCAGAGACCGGTATGACTGACTCGGGATTTGAAAAGTTGCTGGTAATAATGAAGAAGCTGCTTCCAAGAAATAACCAATTGCCCTCCAAGACGCATTGAAGCAAAGAAACTTGTCTGCCCTCTAGGATTAGACGTGCAGAAGATACATGCATACCCTAATGACTGCATCCTCTACCGCGGTGAGAAGTACGAGAATATGGATAAATGCCGGTATACCTTTGCATTGCGGTATAAGATCAGAAAAGATGACCCTGGTGATGTTGAGGGCGAGCAACCCAGGAAGAGGGTTCCTGCCAAGGTGATGTGGTGTGCTCCTATAATACCACGGTTGAAATGTTTGTTCAGAAATAAAGAGCATGCCAAGTTGTTGCGATGGCACATGGAAGACCGTAAGAAAGACGGGATGTTGAGGCACCCTGCTGATGGTTGGCAGTGGAGAAAAATCGAGAGAAACTTCCCGGACTTTGCTGGTGACGCAAAGAACTTATGGTTTGGTCTAAGTACCGATGGCATGAATCCTTTTGGGGAGCAGAACTGCAGTCACAGCACCTGGCTCGTGACTCTATGTATCTACAACCTTCCTCCTTGGTTGTGCATGAAGCGGAAGTTCATTATGATGCCAGTGCTCATCCAAGGCCCGAAGCAACCCGGCAACGACATTGATGTGTACCTAAGGCCATTAGTTGATGAACTTCTACAGTTGTGGGCCAAACCAGGTGTACGTGTGTGGGATGAGCACAAACAGCAGGAATTTGACCTACAAGCGTTGTTGTTCGTAACCATCAATGATTGGCCTGCTCTTAGTAACATTTCAGGACAGACGAACAAAGGATACAATGCATGCACACACTGTTTAGATGAGACTGAAAGTATATATCTGGATAAATGTAGAAAGAATGTGTACCCGTACAATCGTCGTTTTCTTCCACCCAGTCATCCCTTAAAGAAGAAAGGCAAGCATTTCAATGGCAAGGCAGAAACCCGGATGAAGCCTGTCCCCCGTAGTGGTGCTGATGTATTTGGTATGGTCAAGGATTTGGATGTAATCTTTGGAAAGGGTCCTGGAGGACAACCTGTTCCGAAAGACCCCATTACCGGACACGCACCCATGTGGAAGAAGAAATCTATATTTTGGGAGCTACCCTATTGGAAAGTGCATGAGGTCCGCTCTGCAATGGACGTGATGCACCTGACGAAGAATCTTTGTGTGAATATTCTAGGCTTCTTGGGCTTGTATGGGAAGTCAAAAGATACCCCGGCAGCACGGGAGGACCAGCAACATCATAAAGGACGAGACGACAAGCATCCAGGGCAGTTTCAAGGGCTTGCCAGCTACGCTCTTACCAAAGAAGAGAAGGAAATCTTTTTTGAAGTCCTTTTCAGTAGCAAGGTCCCGTCTGGCTTCTCGTCGAATATAAAGGGAATAGTAAATATGAAAGAGAAAAAATTTCAAAACCTAAAGTCTCATGACTGCCATGTGCTTATGACGCAATTGCTTCCGGTTGCATTGAGGGGAATTCTACCAGAAAATGTTCGACTAGCCATTGTGAAGGTATGTGCATTCCTCAATGCATTTAATCAGAAGGTAATCGATCGAGAAAGTCTATCAGGGTTACAGATTGATGTGGTCCAATGTCTGGTCAGCTTCGAGTTGTTGTTCCTGCCATCCTTCTTCAATATTATGACGCACCTCCTAGTTCACCTAGTCGAAGAGATTAGAATTCTTGGTCCTGTGTTTCTACACAATATGTTCCCCTTCGAGAGGTTCATGGGAGTCTTAAAGAAATATGTTCATAACCGTGCTAGGCCAGAAGGAAGCATCTCCAAGGGCTATGGAACAGAGGAGGTCATTGAGTTTTGTGTTGACTTTCTTCCTAACCTTAAGCCGATTGGTGTTCCTGAATCTCGGTATGAGGGGAGGATGACTGGAAAAGGCACACTAGGAAGGAAATCAATGGTATGTAGGGACGGGCATTCTTTCACTCAAGCACACTACACAGTTCTACACAATTCCACCGTGGTGGCTCCGTATATCGAGAAACACAAGAATATTCTACGCTTCAAAAACCGGGGAAGCCTGAAACCTTAATTAAAGGGGAACACGAGAAGAATTTTGGCAATTGGTTGCAGACACATCTCATGAATAACACCACTGTTGGAGATGAGTTGTACTCGTTGGCCAGGTTACCATCTTCGACTATATGTACTTTCCAAGGGTATGAGATAAATGGGAATACATTTTACACGATCGCCCAAGATAAAAAGAGCACCAACCAAAACAGTGGTGTCCGCTTTGATGCAACAGATGACAATGGGAAAATTGACACATATTATGGGTACATAGAGGAGATATGGGAAATTGACTATGGACCTACTTTTAAGGTCCCTTTGTTTCGGTGCAAATGGGTCAAGCTGACAGGAGGCGGGGTACATGTAGACGAAAAGTATGGCATGACAACAGTGCAACTCAACAATCTTGCGTACATGGATGAACCATTCATCCTAGCCAACGATGTGGCTCAGGTTTTCTATGTGAAGGACATGTCTACCAAACCAAGAAAAAGGAAAGATAAGCAAAAGAGTACAAAATACGATGAGCCAAAGCGACATAGTTCTTTCAGGGAAAAGAAACATCGTGGGAGTGGATGACAAGACAGACATGTCAGAAGATTACAATAAGTTTCATGAAATTCCGCCCTTCAAAGTGAAAACTGACCCAAGCATCCTGTTAAATGATGAAGATTCTCCATGGCTACGGTGCAGAAGAAAACCACAACACTAGATGTTGGTGATGTGTAATAATGTATTAAACCTTTTATTTGAGACATAAATCTATGTAATTAAACCTTTTATTTGAGACATAAATCTATGTAATGTATTAAACCTTTTATTGAGACATAAAGGTCCCCTTTCATGTAATACATCTTGCTCAATCAAACTAGACGTTCTGAGCCACGGTAGGTGATCACACAAAGAGAAGGAACCATCACAAGAGAAGGAACCCACAAACACTAAGGATACATAGCACAACTGAAAATTAAGAAACATGCCTAATGGTTGGGATTCCTCCGCAGCTCTGGCGTGAAGACAGAGGTGGGAACCGGTGGAAAGCACGGGAACGCAGTGGTGCGGGAAACTTTCATCCCGGGTGGGGGCTCAAACCGGGACAAAAGATGGGGGGCCTTATCTGGGGGAGGCTTATCTGGGAGGGACTTATCTCGGGGTGGCTAACCTTTAGTACCGGCTGGTGGGTGCAACCGGGACTAAAGGTGGTTTTTGTGTCATCTAACAAAACTATCGGTGGGATAAGGACACGTGGGTAACCTTTAGTACCGGGTGGGGGCTCAAACCGGGACTAAAGCTGTCGGTAGGATAAGGGCGTGTGGGTGTACGCACTGCTCGATGAGATAAAGCATGTTGCGCACGACGCCCTGTCGGAGGAAGAAGACAAAGTAGAAGCGGCGCCATGCCTATAAAAGGAGCATCGATACGCCATGGCAAGCAACTCAACAAGCCAACATGGAAGGAGAGTTTCATCCCCATGGATGGAGGAAAGGGTTGGGAAATCTCCCGTGGCGGAACTTCTCGAAGATTTCCTTGGTGCACACGCCCTATGGCATCTTCGGAAGTTCCGCCTCAGAAAATATATTCTTGCTAGCCCATGAAAGACTCCATCTCCGCCTCCCTGGGGTTAGAGGTATGGTGGAAGCCATGGGATAGAGTGGAGAGAGGCGGCAGATATGAGTCTAGATGTGCTATGGCAACGACCAAGCCAACATGGATGGAGAGTTTCATCCCCATGGATGGAGGAAAGGGTTGGGAAATCTCCCGTGGCGGAACTTCTCGAAGATACCTTTGGTGCACACGCCCTATGGCATCTCCGCCTCCCTGGGGTTAGAGGTATGATGGAAGCCATGGGATAGAGTGGAGAGAGGCGGCAGATATGAGTCTAAACCCTAAACCCTAAGTCAAAGGAGGGAACCCTAAACCCTAAACTAAAAACCCTAAACCCTAAACCCTAAACTGAAAACCCTAAACCCTAAACCCTAAACTAAAAAACCCTAAACCCTAAATTGATTTGAATCACTTATTTAAAAATATGCAAAATATAATATTTAATGCATTTTTAAATTGAAAATGGCAAAATGGTAATTAGTTTCACTAGTTAGAATAATTATTTTATAAAACAGAAAATAGATTTGGATTAGTTATTCAAATTCAAGAACTTCTCATATTGAAATTTTTCTCAAATTCATAAGTATGCAAAAACTGTAAAATTCAAATGTTTAAATAATATGCTAATTGAATTTTTTTAAACAGGCGCGCACCAGGGTGATTTTTTTGAAAAAGGGACCTTTAGTCCCGGTGCGTGCTACACACCGGGACTAAAGGTGTGGTGTTGGCGCGCGCCTGTTGGGCTGGGCTGAAAACCGGGACTAAAGGCCTTCTCCTTATTACGCGCGCCCCTTCACTCCCCCGCCATCTCCACTACTCACTGCAGGGGAAAATTGCGTGAAGCTAGATTTAAACGACGCCGCAAGCCGCCCGTCTGCCGCTACCATCTCACCGATGAACGCCGCGACCACCGTCTCCAAACACGCCATCCCGTTGGCATGTGTAATACCGACGAGATGAGATTACGTGGCCGACGCCTTAAGCAGGGGAGACCGTGGCGAGGCCGGGACTGCAGGCCAGGTGGAGCGGACGGCAGCTGCCACAGATGCTGGCGAATGTGGTCACGCTGCATAGGAGGCGGAGCAGTATGGGTTGGTGGCAAGCGCATGAAGCGGTATGCTTGGTAGCCGTGCCTTTTTTTTGTAGAATTGTAATATTATTTTTGTAGTGTAATATATTAGTAGTTTAATATATAGTAGTATATATTAGTGTAGTATGTTAATTAGTGTAGTATATTTTTTTATTTTTTAGTAGTATATAGTAGTGTAATATAAAGTGTATTTTTTAATATATAGTAGTATATATTAGTGTAGTATGTTAATTAGTGTAGGATGTTAATTAGTGTATATAGTAGTGTATTATAAAATCTATTTTTTATTTTTTTAGTAGTATATATTAGTGTAGCATGTTAATTAGTGTAGTATATTTTTTTTTAGTATATAGTAGTGTAATATAAAGTGTATTTTTTATTTTTTTAGTACTACATATTAGTGTAGTATGTTAATTAGTGTAGTATATTTTTTTAGTAGTATATAGTAGTGTAATATAAAGTGTATTTTTTATTTTTTTAGTACTACATATTAGTGTAGTATGTTAATTAGTGTAGTATATTTTTTTATTTTTTAGTAGTATATAGTAGTGTAATATAAAGTGTATTTTTTGTTTTTTAGTAGTATATATTAGTGTAGTATGTTAATTAGTTTATTATATAATATGTTAGTGTAGTATATAGTATGGTGGTGCTCGCGGGCCCCCGCACTTAGGATTAGGGTGGTAGTGCTCATGGGCCCCGCACTTAGGGTTAGGGTGGTAGTGCTCGCGGGCCCCGCACTTAGGGTTAGGTTGGTAGTGCTCGCGGGGCCCCGCACTTAGGGTTAGGGTGGTAGTGCTCGCGGGGCCCCGCACTTAGGGTTAGGGTGGTAGTATTTTATGCATCACTAGACTTAGGGTTAGGGTTAGGGCATCACTAGAATTTTGCTATTGTTTAGTATTATTATGTAGCAAATTGCGTGTTCATATTATTGTTTAGTGTTATTTTATGCAACAATATTGAATGAAAAATGTTATTCTGTGCATTTTGTAGAAAACTATGGATCCAGTCCGGAGAGACCTAGCACAGGAAGAAATTCTCGAGGATATGATCAACGACACCCCCCATGTTGATCCACCCGAATCTCCGTCGATTTATCTGAACCCCTCCGGTGAGGGAGAGGAGGTCTAATCGAAATGATCAAGGAGAAGCCGACGCTCGGTGGTGGAGAAGCCGAATGAGGTATATATATGAAGTTTGGTGATCGAGATGCATTAAATGAGTTGTATATATATATATAAATTGGAATGTTTCTTCTCTTAGGCCTCCACATCGAAAGCAAAAATATTCCAAACGAGGCCCGCCAAAAGTTGGACGCATCTACGCGTTATACAATTACGCAGGTATCACCACGGGGTGAACCGGGGAACCCGAAAAGGCTAAAACTGTATTTAAACAACAATGCGGAGTTATGGTTAGGGATCGCATCCCGATCACCGTTCGAGTGGAATAAGACCAAAGGGCGAAGAGGGTGAGTATGTCTCGACAGTGCAAAGAGGGTCTTTGAATGACCTCATGACACATTTCACCCTGCCAGAATGTGAGGATGATGCCGACACGCTGCATTGAGGAAGAAAGTCAAGCGGACTCTACGAAGATGGCGAACTATTCAAGAACTGGAAGAAAGCATTATGGCAAAAGTATCAAGACTAAGAAGGCTCCTAAATTTGAATGCTATCTAACTAAGCAGCGGGATAAGCGGGATGCATTTGTGAAGTACAAGGAGTCACAACCTGCTATGGAAATGTCAGAAAAAACAAGAAAAATGCCGCGATGAAGAAATATCACCATCACCTGGGGCCAGGGGGCTACGCGGCTGCCATGCCAAAGTGGGATGCTAAAGAGAATGAGTTGCTTGCTAAAGGGATCACTCCAGAACCAATACGCGAAGAATGGGATCTGAGGGCAAGAAATTGGTTCCTTGGGCATGGGAGTGAGTATGACGAAAGTACAGGGGACCTTATTTGCAGTGACGGGATTAGGATACCCCGGGATACATGGCAGAAAGTGGTGAAGGAGATTAAAGCGGGGACAACAAAGTTTCGTCCCGATAGAGAGAAAGACTTGTTGACAAAGGTCCTCGGGAATGACGAACGCGGAGGACCTGTACGAGGCCTTGGCCCTAGTTATACGTGGGAGATGGGGTTTCCCAAAGACAGAGATACTTATAGGAGCCGAGAGAGAGCAAAGAGGCGATGGTAGGAGGAGGAGGGAGACAAGTTCACCAAGTTGATAGGAACACTTCGAATGCATCAGCAACAGATTGACGAACTTCGAGGAGCAGCGCGCCTGCAAGATCCTGTACTCAATATTACCGCCGTCCCATCTCAGCGGAAAAGCAGCGTGGCTGAATCGGAGGTCCCTTCTGACGATGCACGTATGGTAGATGGCGGTCCCGGCTACCCCGTGGATGGAATCAAGGAGCAGGCATCTTGTGAGCTCCATCAGAAGGTGAAGAACCTATCCATCAAGGTGGCGGTCGGATGTGCTTTACCTTGTCCACCTGGTGCATGCTGGCATGGCCGTGAGATTCCAGCTGGCTATGCTAAAGTTGGTGTGGATGAAATCGCAATGGGGTGGGACTCAATGGAGCTTGACATCCCTGGACCTGAAGGTGAGAGGACACTCGGAGAAGTACTGGGTGGTATCATTCTATGGGACAAGAACAACATCAAGCTTCTAGGCTGGACGCCAAAGCCAACACCGCCTCCGAGTGGTCGCATGTCACCTTCACCTCCATCACCTCCAAGAATCCCACTCCATAACTACGACCACCATAGCCCGAGTCCATCTCGATCTCCGCCGCAGCCTCCGATTAGTACTAAACGACGCAGGAGCCCAAAACAACAAATGTCGCCCCTCCCAAGAGTACCTCATAAGAATCTTTATATCAAACCTTACGATCGTACTGACGAGGAAACTGACATTATCGTAAAGGCCGAATGTGTTGCGCAACTTCAAAAGAAGAAACCCAAGCCCGCCCCGGTATACACCGAGAAGCAAAAAGCGTATGCACTTTCTTTTCTGAACACAAAATCGCAATATGACTTGCACCATAAGCCAGATGACTATCGACGCACACTTCAGAAGGAAGTGAAGAAGAGCAAATCAAGTAGGAGTGCAAGCGGGAGCAAATCATCAAGTCAAAGTGCAACCGGGAAAAGAAAGGACGTCCCCGAGCTCGGGGAACAGGCCAAAAAACCGACCCCACCCCTCAAGGTGGTATCCTATGACACTCCCCAACAGGATATGGAAGAAGCTAAGAAGCTTGCGGCCGCTATGAATGTGACTGTTGAGGAATTGCTAGGTTCCCAGGACAACAAGTTACCCAAGGCTCAGGTAGTCCCTACATATGTCCTGTGGAAGCCTCGGTCGACTTTGAGCAGTTCCAACAACTGCCAACACAAATGCGGAGTTTACATAAATGGTACTTGAATGCCATAAAGGAGGAGAGAATAATGATCGTATGAAAGTCCCACATGACTACTACTTCCGAGAAGAAGAGGTCCATGTTGAGTTTCCAGAACTCTTCCAGTTATACACTTTCGACGCCATCGACAAAAGTCTCATGAGTTGCTATTGTCTGTAAGTTGTTGAATTCATTGTCTATATATAAGCTGTTCATTTTTTTTCCAGTTGTTCAGTTCATTGCAAGTAATTATCCTAATTATATCCTTTTGTACTCTATTATTATGCAGAATGAAGATCATGGAATGTAAAAGAAGGTCAATCTTCAGTGTTGGGTTCATTGACCCAGATAAAATACATTGTCGGACGCTAAAGGAAAAACCCGAGGAAACACAGGAAAACCTTCTGAGGTTTCTAACGGAGCAAAATTTCTGTGACCACATACCGTTTGCTTACAATTTCGTGTGAGTGTCTTACTCTATTGTACAGATTCTCTTTTGCTTACTCGATGTTAAGTGTAATTGATGAGTTACTGATGTATATATAAACGTGTACAGTTTCCACTGGATTCTCATGGACATTCAACTTGATAAGGGAAGAGTTGAAGTCGTGGACCCATTAAATAGACCCCTGGAACAGTTTAGTGACATGCAGGACATGCTCTAGAGGTAATTTTGCTACTGGCCGGTCTCTTTCGTTGATTTCCTGAGATATCACGTAATAAATAACTCATTCATTTTCTTTACCAGGTAGGGTTTGGAACCAGTTCAAGAGTGCGGTTACGGGTGACTTTACTGAGAAGCTGACGTTTAAGCCGGTCTCGGTAAGTAGTAGGCGCATCTCTTTACTTCTAGTTTCAATACAATTATGATGCATGATTATTATTTTGATTGAATTCTATTCTCGTAAAGTGCGCGAGGCAGCCACAGGGGACGAATCTATGTGGATTCTACGTTTGCGAGTTTATTCACACGTTTACCAGTGAGCTGAATGATTATAGAGTCGATGTAAGCAATACATTCATAACATTATTTTTATTACCGTCACTTTTTGTTATCATGATTGATATTCATATTGATCTCTTGTTCTTATATAGTTCGAGAAAATGCGGGATCAGCTCCTACCACAGCAACGTGTAGTAGCAATTGCTGAAGAACTGGAAGGATTCTTGATGAACGAGATAATAGACGACGCCGGAGAATTTTGTGTGAATAGGCGCCGATGATCCCCGACCGTGTAATTGAATAGACGGGCTCTAGTCCCGATAATTGTGATCTCCATGTGTAATTAACTACCATGTATATATTTGTATGCTCGATCTTAAGAGAAGTTATCTTATGTATGCACAAACATGTACGGTATGTGGTAGCGTAGAAAACTATTTTGAAATGAAAAAAAAGAATACAAATTAAATTCTCCATTGGCGCGCAGAAAGTGTAAAATCTGCAAGGCGAGAACCATTTGTCGGTTCGTAATATGAACCGGACTAATGGGGCACCAATACCACAGAGACAGCCACGTGGATGTCCATTGGTCCCGGCTGGTAAGAGGGCCGGGACTAATGGGTGGGCCTTTAGTCCCGCCCCTCTAGTCCCGGTTATCAGGACTGGGACTAAAGCCCCTTACGGGCCGGGACTGGAGGCCCGTTTTCCACTAGTGTGTGATTGACATATTTTTAAGTGGGAGCAATATAAGTCTCAATTCAAATATGTAAGAACATATTTTGAGTGGGAGCTTATAGGAGTAATTCTTAAGTATGTTAAGAATGAAAGCGCAAAAACTTATATAAGATGTAGAAGTTGACAATAGGTGTATTATGATATTATGTAGTATTCCTTAAGGGATTCTGAAAGGGGTTTCATAATAGAAGTTAATTAAGGAACTGGTCCTTAATAACTCAAATTAGGAATAGTATTAAGTTGAACATCAATGATTGAAAGAAAGAAAAGGATGATCATCATCCACTATGTTGAAACATAGATTCTATCTTAGAAAACCATGATGATAACTTAACATAATATGTAATCCAATAAGGAACGTTTGAAAGTGATTAAGTTTGAATCACGGAACGTTGAGCTAAGTTTGTCCGCAGTGTCTAGTAGAGAACTGTGGATATATTTTCCAAATCCAAAAAGGATGACATATCTTAAAACATAAGGGGTTATGTTATAAGGGAATATGTTGGAAACTCCCGTAAATACTGATTGAAGTCAAGTAGGAGGCAAGGTGAACTAAAACATCGAAAGTTGCACAGAGTGCACTAGTGTTTCGATGAATACATTTATAACAATAGATAAGGGTACCATCTAAAGTGTTGTATAATTTTATGGTGGGGCTAGTTCGCTTTTAACGTAGAATGATGTGTCCCAGGGCACAGTGCCCATGAGAAAGCCCTTGAGGTTGATCTAAAGTCACTGTAGGCTCCTGGAATCAGGCCATGTTCTACTTCCATAGCAACGATGCATACACACAGATGCTATCTTGTGATGATAAAGTATTAATGTCAATCAAGGTGACATTAGTAAGTTGCAAAGGATTTGGGACTGTAAAGTACATACCCAAGACTCAACCTCTTCCATGAGCAAGCATGTTCAGGGTACCGGATATATGGTGCCAATGATTGAGAACAAATGCAGCTAGTGTATTTGTACTCTAGTGCAAGTGAGAGACTATTGGAAATATGCCATAGAGACAAATAGTAGTAAGGACTATTAGCATATTTCATATAGTTTATGATTAAGTTTTATATCATGCTATAACTGTATTGAGAGGAAACATCAATACACGCGTGATATACAAACAACCAGGGGTTCCTAGTGAAACTCTAGTCACTGGTTCATTGGTCAACATATGATCATGTTCCCTGATCATGTGGCATTTATGCCAGTTGGAAATGGATTCATCTCATTCCGATAATGAGATGATGAACCAATACCCAACCTAAACATCGTGACCCGATCATGTCATGAAGTTCAAGTTACGATGATTAGAAATGGATCCTCGTAGACTATTCCTTAGACTGTGAGGCCATATCAATCACTGTCTCCCGAGAGTGCTTTGATAGCATCAAGCGCCACTTGGTAATACAGTGGTTATAAAGGTGTGTTCAGGTACTCGGAGGAAACCGTTGAGGCAATATATGTCAAGAGTGGGATTTGTTCGTCCATATGACGGGAAGATACTCGCAGGGCCCACTCGGAGAAGTTATATCCAATAGCTGTGCAGCGTGTGATTTGATCACGGGGATATCACTTGTTGGAACGAGTCAAGTAGCATTGTTCAGTAACGAGATTGAACGCGACATGGTGATGTCGTTGCTCAGATCTCGAGGAATGCAAGTATCGAGAGACAAAGGGAATAAGACACGACTGTCCCGGTTCAAACGACGAAATATCTTCGTGGAACACATAGGGGTCACATGGCCATCCAGGTCCCTCTGTCGATCATTGGTGCGGGAATTTCCCGACCATGTCTGGAGTGTTCCTAGACCGTGGGGTATCACGCTTAAGGGCTTGATGATGCTTAGAGAGTGATTATAGGATCAGAAGAATCGCCGAAGAATAGTAGAGAAAACCAGAAGGGTTTCGGTAAGTCCGAAAGATGTCTAGAGTGGAGGTGGAAGGTGTTCCATAGCCACGGAGGTTGAATAATATGTGAATGAATGTTAAATATTGATTTAATCATTTATTCATAATTATTTAATAAAAGAGAAAATCAATTAAATGGTCAAAGGGCTTAATGGGCCAATTCCCGGAAGGGAAAGGGCCCAAGAGGGGGCCGAACACCTAGGTGGGGCCAAGGGGGTGGCCGGCGGCCTTATTGGGCCAGCCCCCCATGTGGGGCCATGGATGGGTGGCCGACGGCGCCTCTTCCCACCTCCTCCTCCTTTAGTCCCACCCCGAGACTTTGCGGGAGGGTGTACCCCCTCCTCCCCCTATATATAGTGGGGGTATTTGGCCAGATAAATACAGACCAATAATCAAAAAAAGGTCTTCTCACTTTTGGGAGGACCTCCAATTGATATTTTCTCTCTTCCCTCTCTCTCATGACCGTGGTCCCAAGTCTGGACTGCGCGAGCGAGAGACATCTTCACCGCGGAGCGCCGTCACGCTGTGGAATTCGGATCCGGGAGCTCTACTTCCGCAACTGCTGCTAGATTGGGGAAGCGGGAGTCATCGTCAGGCACCGGACGTGTGTAACTCCCCACGAGGTGTCGCACTTGAGGCACTCAAGTCGTTGGAGCCAAGGAGCGCAAGGACTTCATCATGACCTTGAGGTCGGCTTCGGCTCGTCTACATCAACCACGCTCTCCTGAGCGTTGATAACGCTTTTCGGTATTCAAGGGTAAGTTCACGAAAAGCCCCTCCCGTTACTGTATTACTAATATATAGGTCCTGGCAGCTTCAGGGTTTCAGGGGCGTAGGGTAAAATTTATTGTTTTCATACGCGGAACCCCAACAGTTCAGGTGGCCAACGGTTCAGGTTTGTCTATTTAGCATATTGGACATTCAACCTTAGTCAGTTCTTCTCTATGTTTAAATAATATTCTGCATGTTTCACACATTTGACACGATCTTTTATCAGTTTACGCCTTGTATCGAATAATGATATCTTCATTGAGTTCTATAAATATTTTTTCCTTGTTAAGGACAAGGACACCAGGAGAGTTCTTCTTCGTGGTAGAAGCCAAGGCAGGCTCTACCCCTTGCCGCTCGATCGTGCTACCTCCTCATTTGTGGGCCAAGCTTCGTCTAGCATGCACGTCACGTCGTCTCAATGGCACCGGCGTCTCGGTCATCCATCCAATAATGTCGCCAGTTCTGTTTTTAATTACGCTGTGTTTGGATGTTAGAAAAACGGCTCGGAATCGTCCCTATGGAATCTCCTGAGCAGAAATCCCTTGTTTGGGTGGCGATGGATTTGGGCCATGGAAACTCGTCCCGATTCCGAGCTAAGCTCACCCGCGTGCAAACCCGGACTCCCGATTTTGCGAGCTGAGAGCCTCGAAAACGCTCGGAAACAAGCTCCCGCACCCCGCGTACCGTTTTGCGAGCGAATAACAGAAACTCCCGCACCCCATGTCCGCTGCTCTTGACCCGCCACCAGGAGCTACCGGCGGTGGCGGTCCGGCGAGTCCCTTCCCCTTCCCTCTCTCCCCTTCCTAGCTCCATCTCCCTCTTCCCTTCCTATTCCCCGACCTCATCTCCTCTCCCGTCCCATTCCCTCTCGGTCCCCTCCATGGACCCCCAAACCCTAGAGCTTCTGGGTGGGATGGGGAACGACGACGACCGGTGGCGGCAGGGGGGATGGAGGCGGGAGGGTGAACAACGGCGGCTCCCTGGACCTTCCCGTGCTGGCCTCTCCCTATCCCTCATCCTCCCCTTCTATTCCTCCTATTCCAGCAGCTTTGTTCATTTTTTTCCTAAATGCTTGGTATGATTCAACTACAGATTTCTAGGAGAATGAGTAGAAGCTAAGTCCAATTGAAGTGATATATCAAATATGAGTGATATATGAATAACTAGATGTTGGAAAAAAGTTTATATTGTCAAAAATCAAGAAAACATTCAATTCCATGGCTTGTACATCCAAACATGATTTGGATTTGAGTGCTACCCTTTGATTCCAACAACAAATTTCATGCACATCCAAACATCGGAATTGGAAACAGTGGCCATTTCCTTTTCATCCTGGATTTGGAATTTCTAGCCCAATTTAATTTTGAGCCGTTTTTCCAACATCCAAACACAGTATTAGGAATAATGATCTAGGATGTGTTTCTTCAGAAAATTCCCCTTTAATTTGTGATGCTTGTCAATGTGGTAAAAGTCATCAGTTATCGTACACTTCTTCTACTCGTGTTTCTACTATGCCTCTTGAACTAGTTCATTCAGATGTTTGAGACTCTGTCCGTCTCTCTTATGAGGGTACAAATATTATGTGAGTTTTATTGATGACTATTCACGTTTTTGCTTAATTTTATCTTCTTAAAGACAAATCAAGCAATCTACGGTCGGGGTTCCATTTGTCGCATGCATAAGAGCAAAGATGTGACATCCTTAACCCAATCCGATCCATATTGGGCGTCGATTTTTTCTCCTCTTGTACTCTTCATGTTTCAAATTACTTCGCACGCACGCTTACCTCTGTGGGCTAGTACTACGTTATTTTTTATTCAATTTTTTTAGGATTTTTAAAATAGATAGTATGGAATGTGTACTACGTATACTAAAAATTTTAGAATTCTTTTGGATGAAAAATAAGAGTGTACTATCCCACCTAGGTAAACGTGCGTGCGGAGTATTTTGAAACAAAGGGAATATATACAGACACAAGTTGAAGTACAAGCGGATATTAACTGCAAACATACTGGATTGGCCAGATGCATGTACGTACTACCTTGAACAATATCGTCGGAGGAGCCAAAAGACAACAGAGATAGCAGTTGGGGGCTGGATTGAATTATTTTGTGTTTTGTATGATGCAAAAATAATAAATACTGAGTATTATGGTGCAAATTATAGTTGAGTTTGGGGGAGGGGACATGGCCTCCACTAAGGGCATCTCCACCGGGTCGACCCAACCCGTCCCGGCGTGTCCGAACCCGTCCGTGCGGACGCACGCGACGTTAGCAGCGCCGCAGCGGCACGATCCATCTGTACCAACGCGTCCGGTTCGACCCATCCGTACACCTAATTTGCGTGACCACTGGGTCGGCCCGGACAGCGCGCGCGGCCTCGCGCGTCCGACCACTTGTTCGCCCAGGCCCTATAGCCAGTGGCACAAAGACACTCCTCCCCCAACCCTCACCTTCCATATCCCGCGACCAGAGCAGACGCAACCCGCCGCCGTCGCCATTGACGGTTGTCATCCCCGCGGCCCCCGACTCGATATCGAGCAGGACGGCCGAAAGCCGCGCGCGGTGCCGGACTTGACTAGACGCTCCACAGGCAAACCCGCCACCCCGGCCTCCGCCTCTATATTGGACGCGCGCGACCTGTTCGGCCGCTTGCCGAGGTGCGTTCGCCGGTCTTTTCTTGGTAAAATCTGGTCCGCCCCGGGAGTTGGTAAAGCCATTGACGGCAGTGTACTTGACAGATGGGTAGCAGGCGAAGGGCGTCGAGTTCTTCTACAAGAATTACGTCGAGTCATCATCCGAGGAGGAGTCCGACGGTGAGACAGAAATTATTCTGGCGGCTGCACAGATGGTGCACGACAACTACCTCCTCCCACCGCGTAGAGGTGTCTCGGCGAAGCGGTGGAAAGCCAACCATGAACACGATCAGGAAGAGGGGCACATACGCCTTTACAAGGACTACTTCGACCCAACTAATCCGGTCTTCAAAGAGCAGGCATTCCATCGCCGCAATCGAATGTCCAGGAACCTATTCTTGGAAGTACTCGATGGGGTGAGGGAGTACGACGACTACTTCGAGGCCAAGTACAATTACACCGGTAAGCTAGGCTTCTCCTTCTATCAGAAATGTTCAGCTGCCATATGACAGCTTGCATATGGAGTGCCTAGTGATCTCCTCGACGACTACATGCGCATGAGCGAGTCTACATGCCATGAGGCCATGTATAGATTTTGCATCGCAGTTGTAGTGGTGTTTGGCAAAGTATACCTGAGAGAGCCAAACAACAAAGCCACTGCCCACCTTTTGTCCATCAATGAGCGTAGGGGGTTTCCTGGGATGCTTGGCAGCATCGACTGCATGCATTGGCAGTGGAAGAACTGTCCTTTTGATTGGCAAGGGTAGTTCAAAGGACATGCGGAGGGTTGCACCATCATATTAGAGGCTGTTGCATCACAAGATCTCTGGATTTGGCACTCCTTTTTTGGCATAGATGGATCAAACAATGATATCAATATGCAGAGGCCTCCGATGTTTGCTAGGCTGGCAGAAGGAAATTCCCCGCAAGTTTCCTACGAGATCAATGGCAATACATATGATATGGGTTATTCCCTAGCTAACGGTATCTATCCATCCTGGGCTACCTTCGTTAAGACAATTCGCAACCCTGGAGATGAGAAATGCAAGAGGTTTGCGAAAGTGCAAGAGGCCGCTAGGAAGGACGTGGAGCGAGCATTTGGTGTTCTTTAGGAAAGATGGGCTATTGTTCGATACCCTGCTAGAACCTGGAGCATGGAGAGGATGTGGGATGTGATGGCTGCGTACGTGATCATGCACAACATGATCATCGAGGACGAGCGTGATGACGGCATTTTGGACCAAGGCTGGGATTTTCAGGGTCAATTGGTTGAGTTAGAGCTAGGTTTAGCATCTTGGGAAGAATTCATGCAAGTGCATTAAAATTTGCGTCACAGGCACACCCATGACCGGCTTCAACATGATTCGGTTTAGCATATATGGGCTCGTGCAGGAAACCAAAATGCTTAACCCCTAATTTGTTTTCTGCAATTTGAGTGACATTTGGTTGTTTTGTATCGAACCATGTGAGTGTGAACTATTCATATGTAAGCACTATTTTAGTTATATTACCTAAGCTAGTTTATTTGCTTGTCAAAACGTATATTATTCTATGTAAATTGGTCTGAACTATTCATATATAAAAGACCAGGTCTGGACAGCGCTGGACAGGCGCGGTCATCCAGACAGGCCGGACCGCGATCCCATAGTGACCGCGGGCCAACCCAAACGGACAGAAACAGACCGTTTCAGTCACGCGTTTGGGTTAGCTCAGTGAAGATGCCCTAAGGAACTTCTCTGCCTTGACGCCCAACAGTTTGGGTCTTCTGAGGAATGTTTCCTAACTTGCTTGGCGGTGACAGCAGGTTTGCTCGATAAGTGGTGTTTGCCGCAAAAGTACAAACTGTCCTAAAAGTAATAAAAAATTCACCGATCTATTAATAATCATCAATAGCTGACATGGGTATACCCTGTAGGTACTCGAGTTTGGTATATACGGTCCAGATATGGTGGAAGCCCACGGTGTTGCCATGGCCCAATGAAGACTTTGAGTGGCCCATGGACTCTCGATGACTTGCAAGACAAGAAGAAGTATAAAGATAGAAAGTTTAAAGGGAAAACCCTAATCTGTAACCGACTCGACCTGCTACCGAGACCTGGCCTATCTATATAAAGGCTAGGAGGGGCGGCGAGGAGGACACATGCAACCCTAGTTTCCACAACTCTCACCAGATTGCATCTACGTGCCCCTGTAATCTTCGATTTCTTCGTTAATTCCAAGAGCAGACATGCAGGATTAGGGACCTCTACGAGGCCTGAACCTGGGTAAACATTGCGTCCCTGTGTGCTTGTTTGCTACCCGATTGATGCTTCCAGTGCTCCCTCCTTCTCCAAAACCCAAGTCCATAACAATGGGCATTGATGAGTTAAACCCTCGTCAATTGGCGCCGTCTGTGGGAATTGGGAGTGCTGATGTTGCGGCTTCTTCGGCCTCATCAACTGCGATCTACAACTCCACAACAACGGAGATTCGCCAGCTCTTCGGCGCGTTCGACTTCACCGTCCACATGCCAGCCACTCGCCCAGCTTTCGAGTCTGTGGGCGATGGAATCAGCCTAGCGATCGGGAGCTTCCGCTTCCAAGTTGGTTAGATGGGCACGCTTCGCATGCTTGACCAGCCAACAGCATCCGCGATTGCTCTAGCATCGTGGTTCTCGCCACCAATCGGCTCCCTCAGCAAGCTCAACACCTCAGCAGCAGCTGAGAGTACGGACAACGACAACAGTCGAGGATCTAATCTGGGTGGCCTAGCAACAGAAGATGGGGTCTATGGCTCCAGATCTAAAAGTTGCGGAAGCAACAACTTCCCCAACCACTTCATGTGCGCCGTCGTCAACGCCGGCGAAACCAGCGCCAATCGCGAAAACGGTGGCAACGGCCCTAATCCACCCAACGGTGGCATACCTAACAGTGGACCACCCAATGGCGGTCCCACCAACGGTGGCAATGGCGTGCCCGTCAACAATGGAGGGGCAGTCGAACCTCCAACAATGGTGAACAAGCACACTGACGAACGTGTCATGATCAAGCTCAACAATCTCGAGTGGGCTTGTTGCCGAGAAGCCCTGCGAGGCAGTCCTCTACCCCCGGCACACCGCAAGATCTGCTGATGGGTGATACATTGCAAATGTATCTATAATTTTTGAAGTTCCATGCTTGGTTTTATCCACTTTCTTGTGTTTTGTTCCAACTTTGGAGTGCTTTTCATATGATTTCTTGGACTAACCTATTAACAAGAGCCACAGTGCCAGCTCCCTGTTTTCTGCTGTTTTTGGTTCCAGGAAAGTCAGAAAATGAATATTCTCGGAATTGGACGGGACAAAAGCCAAAGTGCCTATTTTTTAGGAAGTCATCATATGCAAGAATACGAGACGGAGAAGGGCTGGGGCCGGCCACACCACCTGGCCAAGCAGCGGCTGGCAGCGCCAGGTGGTCTGGCCGACCCAGACCCCCTCGGCCTCTCCTTCCACCTATAAGATGCCCTCGGAAGAAAACCCTGGCACCGATCAAAATCCACGAAAGAGTCTATAGTCGCCGTCATCTCCATCCCTAGATCGGGAGGGATGAAGCTCTTCCGGCACCTGCGGAGAGGGGATTTCACCCTGGAGGCCTTCTTCATCACCATGCAAGCCTCCGGTGTGATGCATGAGTAGTTCATCCTTGGACTACGGATCCATGTGGTAGCTAGATGGCTGGTTCTCCTCCTTTGTGCTTTCATGTCTAGATCTTGTGAGCTCCGTTCATGATCAAGATCATCTGTTTGTAATTCGCATGTTGTGTTGCAGGATCGATGGATATTGAGATGCTATTTCAGATTGATTATTGATTCTATTATGTCTTTATTATTTGTGATCTTGCATGCTTTCCATTGTTAGTAGCTATCTTGGCCAAGTAGATGCTAGCAACTCCAAGAGTTAGTATTTATGCTCGATAGTGGGTTCATGCCTTTGCTAATCTGGGGAAGTTCTTTCTTTTTCATACAATTTACAATCAACTATTTACTGCTTTGTGTTTACTTTCTGCAAATTATTACTTCTTTCCATTCGATACGTTTAATCCTTTGTTTTCAGCAAAACCGGTGAGATTGACAACCTCATCATGAAGTTGGGGCAAAGTTACGTAGTGGTTGTGTTGTGCAGGTCTCCACGTTGCTTCTTTGGCACCGGTGCGTCTCGCCAAGGCTCAGCTAGCAACACCTTTGGGGTGTTTCCTTGCTCCTACTGGTTCGATTAAACCTTGGTTTCATAACTGAGGGAAACTTGCTGTTGTGCTCATCATACCTTCCTCTTGGGGTTCCCCAACGAGATCCACATCAACACCGAGCCATTAGTGCTCCCTGCCGACGTTCAGCTAGCTACACCTTTGGATTGATAACCTTGGTTTCGTACTTAGGGAAAACTTGCTGCTGTGCTCATCATACCTTCCTCTTGGGGTTCCCCAACGAGCTCGATATATTTTGGGCCATCAACAACTTTTTCTGGCGCCATTGCCTGGCATCGAAGAAGAAGAAACTCCCACGTCAACATTGCACCATCAAAGCACTTTTTCTGGCGCTGTTGCTGGGGAGTCAAGGACATCTTCACAAGGGGAGTCCCTCATAACCAATCTCTTTACTTTGTTATTTTTGTTTTGCTTAGTTTACTTTTGCTTTGTTTGCTTGTTTCTTTATCAAAAACACACAAAAAATAGTTTTGCTAGTTTGCTTTCTTTATTAAAAACACAAAAAAATGACTACTCTTGAAAACACTAAGTTGTGTGACTTCACTAGCACCAACAACAATGATTTTATGAGCACACCTATTGCTCCACCTGTTCCTGAAGCTACTTTCTTTGAGATAAAATCTGCTTTACTCAATCTTGTTATGAGAGAACAATTTTCTGGTATTGGTAATGAAGATGGTGCTGCCCATCTAAATAACTTTGTTGAACTTTGTGAGATGCAAAAGCATAGGGATATAGATGGAGATATTATTAATCTTAAATTGTTTCCTTCCTCTTTGAGAGGAAAAGCTAAAGAATGGTTGAATTCCTTAGCTAGTAATAGTATTGATTCTTGGACTAAGTGCAAAGATGCTTTCATTGGAAAATACTATCCTCCTACTAAGATTATATCTATGAGAAGTGAAATAATGAAGTTTAAACAATATGATAATGAACATGTTGCTCAACTTGGGAAAGAATGAAGTCTTTGGTAAAGAATTGTCCCACTCATGGACTGACTGCTTGGATGATCATCCAAACCTTTTATGCAGGATTGAACTATTCTTCAAGGAACCTATTGGAGTCTGCTGTTGGAGGTACCTTTATGACCATTACTTTGGGTGCTGCAACAAAGCTTCTGGATAATATGATGGTTAACTATTCTGAGTGGCATACTGAAAGAGATCCACAGTAAGAAGGTAAATTCTGTTGAGGAAACCTCCTCCTTGAGTGATAAGATTGATATTACTATGTCTATGCTTGTTAATGGGAAAACCCATATTGATCCAAATAATGTTCCCTTGGCCTCTTTGGTTGCTCAAGAAGAGCAAGTTGATGTGAACTTTGTAAGAAATAACAATTTTAGCAACAATGCCAACAGGAATAATTTTGGTAACAACAATTATAAGCCATATCCTCCCAACAATGCTTATGGAAATTTTTACAATAATAATAGGAGTGCTCCCTCTAAACTTGAAGTTATGCTTAAAGACTTTATTAGTAAACAAACTGTTTTCAATAAAACTATTGAGGAAAAACTCTCTAATGCTGAAAGAAATATAGCATCACTTGTTGAAGCTCAATCTTCTTTGAATAAAATGGCTGCTAAACCTGAAACTGTTGATAATCCCTTTGCAGCTACTAATGCCATACAAGTAAGAATTGATGAAAATGTTAGACTATTAGCTGAATTGCATGCTAAGTGGGAAAGAGAAGATGAAATTGCTAGAAACATTAGTGTTTCTACTATCACTACCACTAGTGTTGAGGCTAGTAATAGTTCTACTACTTTAGATGATAAATTTGATTTTGATCTTGATGGTTGCAACATCTTTGAAGTTATTAAGTTCCTACAAAAGCTTGCTAAAAGTCCTAATGCTAGTGCTATGAACAGGGCCTTTACAAAACACATTACTAATGCTCTCATAAAGATTAAAGAAGAAAAGATGAAACATAAAGCTTCTATTCCTATAAAACAAGAAGATGGTTTGGAACCCATCATTAATATGAAAGTGAATGATTTTGATTTCAAAGCTTTATGTGATGTTATAGTAGTGTTTCTATTATGCCTAGAAGGATTTATGATATGCTTGATTTGCCTCCACTTGAAGATTGTTATTTGAATGTCCCACTTGATGATAATGCTAAAAAGAAACTCATGAGGAGTCTTAATGATGTTCTTATTATGGTTAACAATGCCTATGTCCCTGTTTATTTCTATGTTTTGGATGTTGAATGCAATGTTTCTTGTCCTATTACTTTGGGAAGACCTTTTCTTAGAACTGTTGGTGCCATTATTGATATGAAAGAAGGCACCATTAAATATCAACTCCCACTCAAGAAAGGTATAGAACACTTCCCTAAGAAGAGAGAGAAGTTTTCTTTTGCCTCTCCTATGAAAACAAAATTTGCTCTTAATGCTTCTTCATTTGAGAACACTTGATTCTTTTTCTTGCTTCTTATGCCTAACTTAAAGGCGTTAAACAAAAGTACTTATTGGGAGATAACCCAAAAGTTTTAGATGAGTCTTGGAAGTTATTACTTAAGTAATAACCGCTCCTTATCCTTTTTATTTGCTTTTTGTGCCAAGAGTAACCTCTAATGAGAGAGAAGTAATGATTGGGAGAGTTGCTGTCCCAAAACAGATTTCTATGCTTCACCGTAAATATTCGTGTGAAATCTCTGTACATCCTTTTGAGGTGTGAATTTTTGTGCTTCTGCCCCAGGTTGTTATCTAACGTTCGATAGCTCAACAATTTTTGATTTGAGCAACAGAAGGTCTTCAAAAAAATCGTCTTTACCTGCTGGTCTGTTTTGACAGATTTCTGCCATTTTTCTGCATTTGCTTCTTGTTGGTTCCTTTTTAGTTCTTTTGGGGAATTGAGCTTTTTGAGGGAAGTGCTACAGTAGATAGTGTTTTAATGGAAGTTTATTGGTGTTAGAACTAAAGGGAATATGCCCGAGAGGCAATAATAAAGTGGTTATTATCTTATTCCATGTTTATGATAAATGTTTATTTTGCATGCTATAATTGTATTAAATGAAAACGTTAATACATGTGTGTGTTTAATAAACAAAATACAAAGTTCCTAGTACTTCCTCTCATATAAACTACCTTGTTGATTAACAAGATGATCAAGGTTCCCTGATCATGGACATTGGATGTTGTTAATAACGAGGTCACAACATTGGTGGAATGATGTGATGAACATTCATCCGAAGTATAGCATTACGATCAAAGTCATTATGTTTATATTGCTATAACATCATACGAAGTAATATTAGTCCTTAGACCATGAGATCATGTTAATTGTTAACACCGAAAGAGTATCTTGATAACATCAAACGTCGCACCGTTATAGGGTGACTATAAAGGTGGGTTCAATACTATGAAGGTGTTATGTTGAGGCTCATGGATCAAGAGTGGGATTTTCCATCCTGATGACGGATAGATATACTCTAGGCCCTCTCGGTGATATCACATTAAGATAGCTTGCAAGCAAGTGATGTGATCACTAGAATGTTATATCACGGGAACAAGAAAAGAGTGCATGTCGGCAACGAGATCAAACTAGGTATGGAGATACCGATGATCGAATCTCCGACATGTAATATATCACGAGACAAAGGGATTTAGTTACTAGCGTTAAAGGTTCTCACGATCACAGAAGTCATCGTTGAATGTGTAGGAGTTAGTATGGATCTCCAGGTCTCGCTTCTGATTATTGATCTAAGAGGGGTCTCGATCATGTCTACATTATTCGCGAACCATAGGGTGACACACTTAAGGGATACTGACACCATTTGGAGAAAATATGTTTTAGATAAAGATTTAAGAAAGCGCTGGAATTATTTCAATAGACACCAAAACTGTTTCGGGTGAAATTGCTGAAATTGGTTCTGCATGTAATATTGAAATGTTGCAGGGGGTTTTATGTGAATGTTTGTTAATTAAAGTAATTAACAAAATTCTGAATAAAATTAATAAAAGATTTTTGTTAAATGAGAGAGCATTAAATTTGGATAAATTTAATGCATTTAAATTGGGGACTTTAAAAGAGAATGTGAAGGGGCAAATTTATGTGGAGGGAGTTACCACCACATGAATGAGAAGGTGAGGGGTCACCCCTTGGGGGCGCCGGCCATGGGGAGGGGTACCCTCCCCTCCTCCTATAAAAGGCCCCCCTCTCACACCTTCATACTCACACCTCCTCGTGAAGGATCTCTCTCCCCCTCTAGTTATTCCCCATGGTCTCGGATTAGCGAGATACATGTTCCCGGTGGCTTTATCTGGAAAGGAGTTCCTGCTTCCGCTGCTTTGCTGGAGTGAGGGATGGAGGTTGTCGGGGTACCGGACGTGTGTGCGATCACGGATACACCGCTGCTTTGCGGTGCTGGACTTGGTGGTGCTGGACTTGCTGGAGCTAGATCTGAAGGACGTGCTGGAGCCGGACCTGTTGGACTTCATCACGATCTTGAGATAGGCAAGTGTACAACTACATTATCCACGAGTTCCATCTCATTAACAAAGCTTTGTTGTCTTCGAGGGTAAGTTCTCTATGGATGTATATCCACCCGTTGCTTGTATCTAGTAGATAGATCTTGGCGTATAGTTCCCATCGTAGGAAATTTTTTGTTTTCTATGTTGCGAACCCCAACAGTGGTATCAGAGTCTGATCTATGCGTAGGTGCTTTGCATGGGTAGTACACATATGTTTATATGTGGGTGATGATGATCATGTTATTGCTTCTTTCATGTATTTTGGATATTGGTGGCATAGTGGGATGAAGCGGCCCGGACCAACCTTACATGTCATCGTACATGAGACCGGTTCCACGACTGACATGCAACTAGTTTTGTATAAGTGCACGGTGTGTCTGCCTCCTACTATAGTCAATATCTGATTTACAACGAGTTGCTAATAACTTGGTTATCCTCGTTGTGGTTCCATGTTCGTAGGTAAGAACGGTTCTATCTCTGAAATCCCTAAGCCACGTAAAACTTGCAATGGATAAATTAGAGGCGTCTAGTTTAGATCGTTGATGGGCTAGTGTCATGATATAGTAATGTTGTAAGTTGATGTATAGTTGATACTCTTACAACACACCTAACGTGTAAGTTCCATAGACCTTGGCGCCGTTGCCGGGGAGCATAGCTTTATTTATCAAGTTCACTTGGATTCTCTATTGTTCGCTGCTATCCATCCATCATGGGTAAGTCTTGTGATGGCAAGGTTCCTATTTTACCATCCACTACAAGAAGAGGTACAGTTCTGAACACCTCTGCTGCTCTTGATTCACCGTCTGTTTTGAGTAAGTTCCTTACACCACCACATACACATGCTACACACACTGCTACTACTATTGAATCTGAAACTTCTGATGCTTATGATGCTGCTTCTACTGTGCTTGATAAGAGTGGTTCATTAGGTCCTTTCCTAGATGCTACGATTGCTAGAACTATAGCTGGAAATACCGAAACTCCTAATGAAGACACTACCACACCTATTAGTTCACCTGAGTCTAGTGAGAGTTATGATATTGAAGATGGTTATGTTGAGATGACCGATGAGTTTATTAAAAAATGTAAGAACACCCATGATAGGAGCACTGCTAAGAGTCTCCTTGAGAGGCGTACTATTAGACCGAAATTATCTCCTGCTGGTAAGTTTGCTGCTTCTCCCATAAACATTATAGATGAAGATTATGATTTCTCTCTCGATCTATCTCACATAGCTATTGTCAAGAAAGAACCTTTTTGTGGGACTAAGAATGAAAGTGCGGTAGCACATATGAATGAACTTTCTACCATGAGTGGTTTGTTTTTTGATGATATTAAGATGCGTACTTACTTTGTTGCTAAGATTTTCCCCTTTTCACTGAAATGAGAAGCTAAAACTTGGTTTAGTAATTTACCTCCTGGATCTATTGATAGCCCTGAGTGCTTGATTAGTACTTTCCTGCAGAAATATTTTCCTCCTAGTGCTAGACATGCTGTTTTGTAGGAACTTTTTGATTTTAAACAGGGAGAAAAAGAGGTATTTCCCAAATCTTGGGCAAGGTTTTGTTCTTTGATTCATGCACAAGCTGGAAGTCCATTACCTAAGAATGAGCTTCTTGATATATTTTATAATGGACTAACCAAGGAATCTAGGACATACCTAGATAGTTATGCTGATTGTGTTTTCATGAATAGGACTCCTAAGGAAGCTGAGGAATTAATGGCTAAAATAAGCAAGAATTATGAAGATTGGACTCCTCCTAAACAAGCTATACCTGAAGTAATTGTACCTGAACCATCTATTCCTGTGCCTATTCCAACATCAAAGAAGAGGGGAGTTATTGAGTTAAATGATGAAGTGATGAAGGAAGCTAAGAAATGTCTTAAGGAGATGGTAATTAAAGCTGCAGATGTTAAGAATTTACCTCCTATAGAAGAATTATGTAAGCATATTCCCTACTTATCCACTATTGAGGTACACTCTCTCCAACACTTTGATGAAGGTGATATCCCTTACTCTAAACCTCCTGATCAATTCTTAGAAGAATTCGATATCTTTATTGTTAAGAAAGATAACTTTAATAAAAGGGTGCAAAATCATCTAATGGAAAACACTAGAGCTATTGTTGAGTTGAAAGATATTGTGGAAAGAACCTCTAATGATTGTTAAACACATTCAAATGGTTCAAACTCAAATAGATCAACTCGTTAAAGTGCAAAACGACTTGCTAGTTAATGCTGCTAAAGAAAAGCATGCTTATGAAATTAGAACTAGAAGTGGTGCTGCTACCCAGGATCCTCTATATCCTGAGGGGCATCCCAAAAGAATTGAGCAGGATTCTCAACAAGCTGAAAATAGTGGTTCTACTCGTAATAAAAGGAAAAAGAAACATAAAACTGAAGGGTTCCGTAGCAGAAAACAAAAAAATTATATCTACTCGAACACTAATACCAGGATCTATACTATGTAGACATAAGTAAGGGAGAAGGAATACATTATTCATACCTTTGCAGAGAGAGGCACGCCTTACGCAGGAAGGCATATATTGATGAAGACGACCAGCACCCCAAGTGTGGTGTTCGTCACACGTCTGGTGTAGTGGACGTCAACCGGGCTCCGATCCAGCCGAGCAGCGGAAGAAGTAGATGCCGGATCGCCGATCACATCACGGTAGTATGAAGGTGGAGAACTCAACCACGAGGTCCTCCCCAATATTATGGGGAAGTGCTCGGCAGAAGAGAGAGAGAATGAGAGGAATGGGTGTGTTCCAAGGGGAAGGGGGACCCCTTTATATAGTAGGAGGGGGGCGCACCACCTAGGGGACAGGCGGTGTGGGACTATTCCCACACCCGCCGGCCACCTTGGGGCAGCCGTCGTCCCTAGGTGGGCCCCACTTGGGTGGTCCACTAGCCCTAGGCTAGCTGGCCCCCATCCCCTAGGCGTCTTGCCCACTTGGGCCTCCCTTCGGGTGAGGCCTATTAGCAATATAGTGCCTTCACAAATAAAATAAAATATATATATTTAATATTAATTCTCCAATTAACATTCAAATACACATATATATTATTCTTTCACTCTGGAACATCTTCCAGACCCCTTCCGATCTCCATCGGATGTTACCGAAACTATTCCGGTTTCTCTCTTTCTCTATTTCTCATACGATATCTCATATACCCTAAGCGTCCCCACCCTTAAGTGTGACATCCTTCGGTTCGGAAACACTCCGGACATGATAGAGATCACTCTCATATCAATGATCAACATACGGACTTGGATGGCCATGTGACCCCCGTGCGTTTCATGAATACAATCGCTCGAACCGTGAGATAGTCGTTCCCCATTCCCTTTGTCATACAATACCTAATTCATCCGAGACTTGATCTTCGGTATCTCTATACCTTAGTTCGATCTTGTTACTGATGAACTTGTTTTCTCGTTCTCATGTCGTTGCATTCCGTGACCTAGTCACATGCTTGCAAGCTTCATTAATGCAACGTCACCGAGATGGCCACATGTATCTGTCCGTTACATGGACTAGACAAATCCTGGTCTTGATATGTACTTCTCTACACATTCCTTCGGAAAACCTAAGTGGCACCTTTTCGATCACCCTGTTACGAGATGATTCTTGATAACCATCTAAGCTTCTTCCAGAATGGTGATTTGCATTACCTCATAGTCAAAGGATCAGGTTGCGAGGTTCTCTGTGTTTTATCATCAATGGTGAACTTTGTAACTAGATCTCATTATGATATAACGGTCGGATGTTTGTCTATCATGTTATTCATATAATAACATGACCTCATTGTCAGTTGGCATAAATGCCCATGGTATTGAAACATAGACCATCCTCATGACCAATGAACTAGTTCACTAGAGGTAACTAGAAACACGGTTTGTTTACATACCACACATGTATTAACGTTTCGTATTAACACAGTTATAGCACAGTATGAAACGTATTATGAACATATAGGAGGTATATCAAATAATACACTTTATTATTTGCCTCTAGGGCATAACTCCTTCAGTCTCCCACTTGCACTAGAGTATATAAAACTAGTTTAAAATAGGCAGGAACCTAACACCAATGGAATCTCGGTGTTGTTCGTGCTTGTCATGTTGGAGAGCTTTAGTCAAAGGATCTCCTACATTCAGTTCTGTATCTACTTTGCAAATATTGACTTCACCTTTGTCAACTATCTCCGGATGACGTGAAATCTAAGTTTGATGTGTTTGGCTGTGGAATGAGTTCTTGGTTCCCTTGCATTTGCAATAGCTCCCGTGTTATCACAATAGATTGTCATGGGGTCTTGTGCATTGGGAAAAACTCCTAGTTCGATGACGAAATTCCTTAGCCAAACAGCTTCATTTGTTGCATCTGCCGCAACAATGTATTCAGACTCCATTGAAGATTGTGCCACCACCGGCTGCTTCTTGCTCTTCCAGCTTACCGCCACACCATTCACTAAGAAAACAAATCCTGTTTGAGACTTCGAGTCATCATGATCTGAATTCCAGCTCACATCTACGTAACCTGTTACGTTTAGAGCTTCATCATTTCCTCCATTGATTAGGAACATATCCCTTGTTCTTCTCAGATACTTTAGGATATTTTTCACAGTTGTCTAGTGATCCGGTCCTGGATTACTCTGATATCGGCTCGTCAAACTAAGAGCCAATGCCACATCAGGTCGGGTACTAAGCATTGCATACATGATAGATCCTATTGCAGAAGCATAGGGGACGTCGGACATCTTCTCTCTATCATTGTCCGTTACGGGACATTGAGTCACACTCAAGTTGCAATTCTTCATCATAGGTGTAAAACCCCTCTTGGTGTTTTCCATTTTGAACCTCTTCAAAATCTTATCTATGTAAGTACTCTGACTTAATGCTATTAGGTGCCTTGATCTATCTCTATAGATCTTGATTCCTAATATGTATGCAGCTTCACCTAGATCCTTCATGGAAAATTGGTTGCTCAAATACGCTTTCACGCTATTCATAAGATCCACATCGTTTCCCATGAGTAATATGTCATCCACATATACTACTAAGAAAACTACCGAGCTCCCACTCGCTTTCTTGTAAACACAGAACTCTTGTTGGTTTTGGACAAATCCAAAACTCTTTATCACTTGATCAAAACGTTGGTTCCAGCTCCGAGATGCTTGCTTCAACCCATAAATGGACCGTTGGAGCTTGCATACCTTTCCAGCATCCTTAGGATCAACAAAACCTTCTGGTTGCATCATATACAACTCTTCATCAATGTGACCATTGAGGAACGCGGTCTTGACATCCATCTGCCAAATTTCATAGTCGAAATGTGCAGCAATTGCAATTAAAATCCTGACAGCCTTAAGTATCACTACGGGAGAGTAAGTCTCGTCGTAGTCAACTCCTTGAATTTTTCGAAACCCCTTTGCGACAAGTCGAGCTTTGTGAATGGTTACATTACCATTCGCATCTGTCTTTTTCTTAAATATCCATTTATTTTCCACGGCCTTGCGACCCTCTGGAAGATCCACCAAGGTCCAAACTTGGTTTTCATGCATGGATCCAATTTCGGATTTCATGGCTTCTAGCCATTTCTCGGAGTCAACACTATCCATAGCTTCTTTGTAGTTTGCAGGTTCATCCTGATCATCTAATATGACAGACATTACAAGGCTACTGTACCAATCTGGAGTGGCACGAACCCTTGCAGACCTGCGAACCTCAGGAGTCTCGACGTCATTGTTTTGATCAGCATCAATGGACTCTTCCTCCATGTTGGAGAGCGGTTTCGGAACAGCTTCCGTTGCGCTACTCGGAATACGGAGAGAAGGATCAACAATTTCATCTAACTCAATTTTCCTTCCACTCACCCCTTTTGCAAGAAACTCTTTCTCGAGAAAGGTGCCGGTTTTTGCGACAAGTGTTTTGCCTTCGGCTCGATTGTAGAAAGTATATCCAACAGCTTCCCTTGGATATCCTACAAAGATACATTTTTCCGATTTGGGTTCGAGTTTGTCAGGTTGTAGTTTCTTAACATATGCCTAACATCCCCAAACTTTCAGAAAGGACAACTTTGGCTTCTGCCCATACCATATCTCATATGGGGTTGTCTCCACGGATTTGTATGGTGCTCGGTTCAAAATAAAAGCGGCGGTTTCTAACGCGTATCCCCAAAAAGACACAAACAAATCAGTTAAAGACATCATGGACTATACGCTATCCAATAGGGTTCGGTTACGACGTTCCGACACACCATTACGCTGTGGTGTTCCGGATGGCGTAAGCTGTGGGATGATCCCACAGTCCTTCAAGTGCATGTTAAACTCATAACTCAAGTACTCGCCTCCCCAATCCGATCGAAGGTGCTTGATTTTCTTGTTAAGTTGATTCTCTACCTCTCTCTGAAATTCCTTGAACTTTTCAAAGGTTTCAGACTTGTGTTTCATCAAGTAGATATATCCATATCTGCTCAAGTCGTCAGTAAACTCGTAACAAAGTAACGATAATCATTGCGTGTTGAGACACTCATTGGTCCACATACATCCGTATGTATGATCCCAAGTAGGTCTACAGATCTCTTCACTATGCCGGAGAATGGTGTCCTAGTCATCTTGCCCATGAGGCATGGCTCACATGTATCAAGGGATTCGAAATCCAATGATCCAAGAAGCCCTTCTGAATGAAGCTTCTTCATGCGCTTTATGCCAATATGACCAAGACGGCAATGCCATATGTACATGGAATTATTGTCACTGTGCTTACAACGTTTAGCATCAACACTGTGGATGTGTGTATCACAATCAAGATCAAGTAGGAATATACCATCACATACAGGAGCATGAACATAGAAAATATCATTCATATAAATTGAACAACCATTTGTTCCTGATTTAAACGAATAATGGTCTTGCAACAAGCAAGACGCACTCACAATATTCATACTCAGTGCGAGTACATAATAACATTTATTCAAAACCAACAATAATCCTGACGGTAGACAGAGATGCAGGGTGCTGACGACCATCACTTCGACTCTCGAACCATTGCCGACGCGCATTGTCACCTCGTCCTTCCTCAGGCGCCTCCTACTCTGCAGATCCTGCTGAGAGTTACAAATGTGAGCAACAGATCCGGTATCAAATACCCAGGTGTTACTCCTGGCGCTTGTAAGGAATACATCAATAACATGTATATCATATATACCTTTGTCCGGGATGGCTATCTTGCCAGCTCGCTTGTCTTCAAGGTACTTAGGCGATTCTTTCCAAAGGCCCATCCCTTTGTAGTAGCATGAAGTGCCGGGCTTAGGGCTAGGCTTCGCAGTCTTTGGGGTGCTAGGAACAAACCTTCCATCCATCTTAGACTTCTTACCCTTGCCTTTTCCCTTTTGCCCCGGTTTCTTAAAGTTGGCAGTCTTGTTGACCATCAACACCGTGTGCTCCTTCTTGATTTCAACCTCAGCAGTTTTGAGCATGGCGAACACCTCAGCAAGGGTCTTGGTCATCCCTTGCATGTTGTAGTTCATCACAAAACTCCTATAGCTAGGGGGCAGCGAGTGCAGCACCCTATCTATGGCGAGCTCCTCCGGGATTTTGCAATCCAGGGCATTTAGACGCTTAACGTAGCCAGACATTTTGACCACGTGCTCACTTATACTGCTGTGCTCTTCCATTTTAGCAGAGAAGAAGAGCTCGGAAGCATCATACCTCTCTGCACGAGCTAGCAGAGCAAAGACGGCTTTGAGATCCTCAATGATCTCAAAAGCATTCATCTTCTCAAAACGCTTTTGAAGCTCCGGCTCCATGGCATAGAGCATTCCGCTCTGGATGAGGGAGAAATCGTCCGCCTTGGACTTCCAGACATTCTTTTCGTCCTGAGAGGCGGAGTCTGCAGGCTTAGCCAGAAGCTCAGCCTTGATGACATAAGTCAACTTGTAGGGGACTAGGAGGATCCTAAGATTGCGGAACCATGCGGTGAAGTTGGTTCCATCAGTTTTCAGCTTGTCCTTCTCGAGGAAAGTGCTAAGGTTGAAGGTGGGTGGGCGAGACATCTACAAAGGAATTTGCAAAGTATTTAGACTATGTTCATAATAATGAGTTCAAATTTTAATAAAGGAACTCCCACTTAAACAAACATCCCTCTACTCGTTTAGTGATCACATGATCCCCATCCCCTGCACCTCCCCCGATCATCACGGTCATCAGTGCAGTATCAAAGGTGGACATTCTCTAATGTCGATCACATCAATCATGTGATTCATGCTCGACCTTTCGGTCTCTTGTATTCCGAGGCCACGCTTGTCTAGCGTGCTAGGCTCGCCAGTCCTAACTCGTGTGTATTCGCAGTGCAACATGGCTTGCACCCACTGTATGTGAACATAGATATGTCTGACCCCTGATCATCACGGTCGGCCTCATACCAAAGAACTTTCTTGGTGGTGCACACACAAGGGGTATACGATAACTGGAATACTATGAGGGATTATCTTATTATGCTACCGTCTAGTAAGTATACTAGCACAATAAGTAATACTTCTAAAGTAAAGTGTTATGACATGGTTATAGCTTTATGATCATCATCAACAGATTCAATGAGAGTTTCACAAACTTGCCATTGCCATGTTATAATACTTGCCCCTATGCAATAACAAAGATAGACGCTTCTATATTGACTATTGCATGTTTTACGTGGCTTTAGGGCTTTCGCAGTAGAACCCCTTCCCACCTACGAACGTCGAGCCACAACATGGATTCAATGATTGCCGTTCTTCTTCCCTTTTTAGGGCTCTCCAGTGTTAATGCCATATCAACAACTGTAGAGAGACAGACACCCCCCTAAGCCACTTTGATTCGTGGACCAGTCTCATGAATCACCATGTGAGATTGGTTGGGGGCCGCTTCATCAAACAGTGCCGTGATATGAATAATAACACTAAAGAGGGTAGCAACTAGAGAATCAGTGCCCACATATTGCTATGTGTTCTATCTGTACGACATGCCTACCCATAGACCCGATCTAATACCACTGAAGGGTTCCGTAGCAGAAAACAAAAAATTTCTATCTACTCGAACTCTAATACCAGGATCTATACTATGTAGACATAAGTAACGAAGAAGGAATACAGTATTCATACCTTTGTAGAGAGAGGCACGCCTTACGCAGGAAGGCGTATATTGATGAAGACGAGCAGCACCCCAAGTTTGGTGTTCATCACACGTCCAGTGTAGTGGACGTCAACCGGGCTCTGATCCAGCCGAGCAGCGGAAGAAGTAGATGCCGGATCGCCGATCACACGATGGTAGTGTGAAGGTGGAGAACTCAACCACGAGGTCCTCCCCAATATTACGAGGAAGTCCTCAGCAGAAGAGAGAGAGAATGAGAGGAATGGGTGTGTTCCAAGGGGAAAGGGGGACACCTTTATATAGTAGGAGGGGGCGCACCACCCAGGGGCCAGGCGGTGTGGGACTATTCCCACACCCGCCAGCCACCTTGGGGCAGCCGCCGGCCCTAGGTGGGCCCCACTTGGGTGGCCCACTAGCCCTAGGCCGGCTGGCCCCCACCCCCTAGGCGTCTTGCCCACTTGGGCCTCCCTTTGGGTGAGGCCCATTAGCAATATAGTGTCTTCACAAATAAAATAAAATATATATTTAATATTAATTCTCCAATTAACATTCAAATACACATATTATATTATTCCTTCACTCCGGAACATCTTCCGGACCCCTTCTGATCTCCATCGGATGTTACCAAAACTATTCCGGTTTCTCTCTTTCTCTATTTCTCATACGATACCTCATCTACCCTAAGCGTCCCCACCCTTAAGCGTGACATCCTTCGGTTCGGAAACACTCCGGACATGATAGAGATCACTCTCATATCAATGATCAACAGAGGGACCTGGATGGCCATGTGACGCCCGTGCGTTTCACGAATACAATCGCTCGAACCGTGAGATAGTCGTTCCCCATTCCCTTTGTCATACGATACCTAATTCATCCGAGACTTGATCTTTGGTATCTCTATACCTTAGTTCGATCTCGTTACCAATGAACTTGTTTTCTCGTTCTCATGTCGTTGCATTCCGTGACCTAGTCACATGCTTGCAAGCTTCATTAATGCAACATCACCGAGATGGCCACATGGATCTGTCTGTTACATGGACTAGACAAATCCTGGTCTTGATATGTGCTCCTCTACGCATTCCTTCGGAAAACCTGAGTGGTACCTTTTTGATCACCCTGTTATGAGATGATTCTTGATAACCATCTAAGCTTCTTCCAGAATGGTGATTTGCATTACCTCACAGTCAAAGGATCAGGTTGCGAGGTTCTCTGTGTTTTATCATCAATGGTGAACTTTGTAACTAGATCTCATTACGATATAACAGTAGGATGTTTGTCTATCATGTTATTCATCTAATAACATGACCTCATTGTCAGTTGGCATAAATGCCCATGGTCTTGAAACATAGACCATCCTCATGACCAATGAACTAGTTCACTAGAGGTAACTAGAGACACGGTTTGTTTACATACCACACGTGTATTAACGTTTCGTATTAACACAGTTATAGCACAGTATGAAACATATTATGAACATACAGGAGGTATCAAATAATACACTTTATTATTTTCCTCTAGGGCATAACTCGTTCAAAAACTGTTGTAGAACCCTCTGAACCTGCTATAGATCCTAATAGTATATCTATCTCTGATGCTAAAACTGAAAGTGGTAATGAAGAAAATGTTGTTCCTAATGAAGAAAAAGTTGAAGAAGAACCTGAAAACCACACTAAGAATACTAAATACACCAAAGAAGATTTTATTGCTAAGAAACATGGTAGTGAAAGAGAACCTTGGGTCCAAAAACCTATGCCTTTACCTGATAAGAAACACAAGTCAAAGGAAGATGAACACTATAATAAGTTTTGTGAGTGGATGAAGCCTTTATTCTTGCAAATTCCTTTGACTGATGCTATTAAATTGCCTCCTTACTCAAAGTATATGAAGGACATTGTCTCGAATAAAAGGAAGATCCCTAATGAAGAAATTTCTACTTTTCTTGCTAATTATTCCTTCAATGGTAAGGTTCCTAAGAAACTTGGAGACCCAGGGATTCCATCTATCCCTTGCTCTATTAAGAACAATTATGTTAGAACTGCTTTGTGTGATTTGGGAGCTGGAGTTAGTGTTATGCCTTTCTCTCTATATAAGAGACTTCAGCTTGAAAAATTATACCAACTGATATATCTTTGCAAATGGCTGATAAATCTACCACTATTCATGTGGGTATATGTGAGGATGTACCTGTTCAGGTGGCTCACAATTGCTTGATATTAACTGATTTTGTCGTGCTTGAAATGCCAGAAGATGATAATATGTCTATTATTCTTGGGAGACCTTTTCTTAATACTGTAGGAGCTGTTATTAATTGTAATCAAGGAAAGGTTACCTTCAATGTTAATGACAAGGAGCATACTGTCTATTTCCCCAAGAAGATTGAAAGGACTTATGGTTTGAGTTCAATTGAACATGTTGAAGGCATTCAAGTTGGAGAAATATATTGTCCCATACCAATAGAAAAATTTGAAACTATTATGATTGGGACCATTGCTATCAAGGTTGAGGTAACATAATCGTTAGTGGAATATAAAGTTTTGCCTCATATGCAATTGTTTTGGTAGCAAGACTTGATCAACCTTGCTAACAAAAGGATTCCATTGAACAAAACAATGTTTTCATTATGATTATCTCCGTTTATTTCTATCCTTTGCATTTTAGTTTTTGTTTTCGTTTAGTTTTCTTTGTGTTGTTAGTTGCTTGCATGTTAGAACTTCTGTAGTTCTAGCCTTGTTTTGTCCTAGCATCATGTTTCCAAAAGAAAAAAAATATGTCTGTCAGAAAAATCATTCTTCTATATCTGAAAAATGCCCAAAAATAAAGTGTCTCGAAAAATTCTAGAAAATTCATATTAAATTTTTACGTGAAAAAAGGGACAGAGGAGTACCTGGTAGGTACCAGGGGGCGCCACCAGGCAGGCACACCATGTGGTGGCGCGGCCAGCCCTGGGTGGCGCCATGCCCTGGTGTGGGCCACCCCTGGCCCCCACCAACTCTCTCACCTAGCACTTTTTCTCTCTCCCGAGTAAGCTCCAGTTCATAGCTCAAAATCGCATTCTTGCTGTGCTTGCTCTCGATTTTTTCGATCTCCTTGCTCAGCCCATCTTTCTTGCTAAAATTTGGAGCAATTGTTCCCTGGTATGTGACTCCTCCCCTTGTCCAAGTAGATTTGTGTTTAGTGGATTATATGTTGAGTATTTTGCTGCTGTAGGTGACTGGTTATGAGAGCTTGTAAGCTTGTTTGATGCTTAGAGTTATAATTTTGATGCATGTTTAGGCCTCTTGCAAGTCCCTATGAGTAGAATCCTTCATTATATTTACTTTGCGATCACTTGTTTAATAGGTGTTTAAATTTCAGAATACCAAGCATGAACAACCATACTTTTGGAGAGATATTTGAGAGTGATGCACCTAGGAGGTTGAGGCCCTCAAGAACAGCCTCTCAAGCTAGGCCATCATACAATGAAGATCTCATTGCAACTCGTATTGGTAGTGAAAGGGATGATGGGGATGCTCACCCATCCTCTTTTCCTTGTTTTACCTTCTTACAAGCTGCAGGTATTCTTGATGATTTCTTGCTACTGATTGAGAGGGTTGGTTTGACCTCATATATGCAAGATGGGAGTGCGCAATACGCTATGCTCACCAAAACTTTTGTTGAGAGCTTCACGTTTACTAACACACCCTATCAGTCTATTGTCTCTTTTAAAATCTATGATCTGCCCTTCACCATGCCTTTGGAGAGATTTTGCAGTATTGTAGGTGTGCGTATGACAGGGACCGTGAAGAAAATTCAAGGGCGACCCGCTGATTTGTTGGAGCTTTACCGAGGGGTGATCAATGATGATGACCGCGTAGCGCAGCGCAGAAAGATAAGAAATATTCAACTCCCTGCTCTTAGATACTTTGCATACTATCTTGCCACTAGTGTATTGGGTAGGGAGAACACTAGCAATATCTCCAACTACCATTTAGCTTTCCTTGCTGCTGCGCTCAACAATGATACTCGGTACAATCTTGGTTCGCTTATTGCTCGCCGCCTAGCTGCTAGGGGGCCTATCTATGGGGGCATCATTGCATCACGCATAGTCAATGCATTAGGTCTTTTAGTGGATCCTGATGATGCTATGCTAGCACCATAGAGGCTTGACCTTGTTGCCATGAAAACGCATAACTTTGTCACTGCTACCTCTGATTTGAACAATCTAGTATATAGGATGCTTTTCACTGACGGGGATGAAAGGGAGATCCTTTTGCCACAACCTGCTTTGTTCAGTGTTCACAGGAGACCGTGGTCGCGCTCCAAGGAGGAGGTAGACGAGCATCTTCGCTTGCTGGGTTTCCACGAGCAGCACCAGGAGGATGTGCCCTCCTATGATTACTCCACACATTACGGAGGGACGTACTCGAGCTCGCACCATGACAAGGGTACCTCCTCGTCGTACCACGGTGACACTTCATCCTGGCTAGCTTGGGATTGATACCCACTTAGGCCAAAAGCCTAAGCTTGGGGGGAGGTACGCCGACACCGCACTCATCTTCATATCATGTTGCGTCGGTACTTTGTATATTCATGTTTTCGTTCTCTTTTTAGTTTTCGTTCTTCTTTTGCTTTTGCTTTCTAAAAACACAAAAAGACCAAAAATATTTCTGTTGTTTCTCTTTGGTTTGCTTCTTCCTTTTGCCTTGGTTTGTTTTTCCCTTTTTGCTTTGTTTGAACTATTCGAAAAACCCAAAAAGATTTTGCTTTGATTGTTTTTCCCTTTTGGTTCTTGTTTAAAAATCGAAAACACCAAAAATATTTGTCGTTCTTCTTTGGTTTTGTGAGTTTGCTACAGGCTTCAGCAGTCCTCAGTGGAATATTGGTTTCATATTATTATTCAAGCCACACAAGTGAAGATCAATAATGAGGATTAATGACAACTTGGGGCGTGGTAAGAGGCTGGTAACAAACTCTATTTGTTTTTCATTTTTTGTACATATACTCATCACTGTGGGCATGCTTAGTCTGTTCATGTAGAGTGTATGTTTTCTTTGGATGCTTAGTAGTTCTTGCTTTCTTATGATTAGCTCTAGCTCGCTAATAGTTTGTAGCATGTCTTAAGAATGTTTGCTTGCATTGCTCTATTCATAAATTGGTATGACACCGTGGTATCCTCCTCTGAATGTTTCATTTGAATTGACTTGGCGCATGCTCACGCATGCACATGACTGTAATAATCAGTTAAGCCTCGATGAATTATTTTGCCTTGAGGATGTTGAATCATTTTCATGCCATGATTAGTCATGTTTTGTTGCAAGCATGATAATAACAGCTATTTCTCTCTCGTTTGTCGCTCCCTTACTATTGCTAGCCTTCACTTCCACTGAGTGTTTTACTCATGTTTCCAACTCCTTAAACCAAATAATGCCAAAGTGTCCACCATACCTACCTATTAGCATCATTTGCTACTCCCGGGCATATTCATTATGCCTTGTTTTCTTTCGAATAAAATGTTTGCTTGTTATAGGAAAACTAGTTAGTAAAGCTCTCACGAACTTGATGGCATGCTTTATTTCCTGCACTTAATAAACCTGAACCATTGTGAACTCTCCATGAAAGTTATATGCTTGCAAATTATAGGCTGGGGATTAGCAGAACCGTGCTGTCACGGGGAACACTTTCAACACTTGTAAATATATACCCAATTGATACCTTGCTCTTTTGTTTGCGGATGTCGTCGGTGTGAAATAAAAGGGGAGCTTGTAAGTCCATGGAGTTATGTATGTGTGTTAGAGAAACGCCTGGGCCGCTGGTCTAATCCATGCTGACATGGTGGAAACCTGCAGCGTAACCATAATGATATCTATGAAGAATTCTTCTTATAAAAAAAGAGAGAGATAGCTATTGAGAAAAAGAAAAAAAAGGAGTTTTATGAAAAGAGGAAAGAGAAAAAAAAAAGCACCATTTTCCCATGGTAAATAAGAAGATTGCTGAGATACTCATTGTCTGCTTGCCTTGTCATTTTGATATGGGGATTCTTCCATATCATCGGGCAAGGGGTACCCCATTGGCGGTTCTCAATAATACGCACATACTTACGATGGCAAGAACTTACCGGTAACTAAAGTTGAGTAGCATGAGGAGCAACCCTCGTACTCAAGGGACTTGGGATCTTCAGTTTATAGTCTGTCAAGCATATAACTCAGATTGGACCTCACTTTCACCTTAACCAAATTAAAGATGCTTATGATAGGGGCAATGAGAGCTCAGAGCTAACGAGTACCATACTTTCAGCATTTGGAAGCCTTTCAAATTATTCAAAACCTTTTTCTTCTACTTGTTGAGTCTCCACATATTCTTTGAGCACCTTCTTGAGAGCATAATTGTCATTCTTTGTGTTTTTTCCATTACTTGATTATTTGTGTTATGACTTTGATGTTTGTATCCTATATATCTTTACTTCTAGTCATCACTTGAACTTCAGAGGTGCCTTGGTATTCATAATCAAAGGCAAGCGAGATACCACTCTATCATACCTTTTTATGAGCATTGTAATGTTGTTTATGTTTGTGCTTCATGCTACTTATTAGTATTGAGTTGGAATCTCTTCATGGCTTGCAATGACTATTAAGTAGACTCAGTTGCATACTCTTTATTATGAATTGTCCAAGTAGTTGATCCCATTGCTGAGAATATTTACATCATATGAAGCAAATGTGTTCGTGAAAGTTCTTTTATCGCACTCAGTTTTCAACTGAATTGCTTGAGGACAAGCAATAAGCTAAGCTTGGGGGGAGTTGATACGTCCAAAACGTATCTACTTTCCCGAACACTTTTGCTATTGTTTTTCCTCTATACTTGTGTGATTTGGATGCAACTAATGAGGACTGACGCTGTTTTCAGCAGAATTGCCTTGGCGTCTACTTTTTGTGCAGAAAATCAATTATCAGGAAAAATCCCGGAAAATATGCCAAAAAATCCTATTTCACCCGAAGACTCCAGGAGCCAGAATACGAGACGGAGAAGAGCCAGGGGTGGCCACACCACCTGCTGGCGCGGGCCAGGCCAGGCCGCGCCAGGAGGTGGTGTGGGCCCCCTAGGCACCCCCTCGGCCTCTCTCTTCGCCTATAAGGAGCCTTCTGACCTAAAAACTTCGGGGGGTTCGACGTTTTTCCAGAAAGAGTTCCGCTCCGCCGCCACCACCAGATTCCACGAAACAGCACCAGAAACTCCGTTCTAGCACCCTGCCGGGACGGGGAATTGGAGGAGATCATCGCCATCATCATCACCATCGCTTCTCCATCGACCATCCATGTCTCCCCCATGTATGAGTGAGTAATCCCCCGTTGTAGGCTATGGGGATGGTAGGGATTGGATGAGATCGTTCATGTAATGGCACTAGATTGTTAGGGCATGGTGCCTACTATCTTTTATTAGTGCTTTATGACTTTGTTGCGACTTGTTGTGCTTAATGCTTGTCACTAGGGCTCGAGTGCCATGATTTCAGATCTGAACATGTTATTGATTCATTATGATAGTATTGTTTTTGGTCTTATCTGCAAGTTGTATACACACGTTGTTGTCCGGAACCTATGGCCCCGAAGTGACAGAAATCGGGATAACTGGAAGGGAATGGCTTTGATGTGAGGATCACATGTGTTCATGGAGTGTTAATGCTTTGCTCCGGTGCTTATTAAAAGGAGCACTTTAATTGCCAGTAGTTCCCTAGAGGCCCGGCTGCAAACGGGCTGGCAGGACAAAAGATGTTGTGCAAGTTCTCATTGTGAGCACGTATGACTATATATGGAACACATGCCTAGGATTGTCTAGTACTTGGATGCTTTATCTTGTTTATCTGCAATTGCCCTATGTTCTGATTGCTATGTGAATTGTCTTGTCCATGCAATGCCCGTCCATCCATCCCTATGCCTACCGCACTCGAATCCCACTGTTTACTTCTTTTGTTACTACTGTCTTTGCTTTACTACTGTTGTTACTTTACTATTCCTACTACAAAATTGTTGCTACTAATAAACTGCTGTGATCAAGATTGTTTCCAGGTGCAGCTGAATTGACAACTCAGTTGTTAAGGCTTATAAATATTCTTTGGCTCCCCTTGTGTCGAATCAATAAATTGGGTTTCACTTCCCTCGAAAATACTGCGATACATCCCCTATACTTGTGGGTCATCAGGAACACGGACTGAAAGGTTAAGCATGAGTCATATAGTTGATATGATGCCCATATTGATGCTCGCCTTTGAAGCTACACCGACTCACGTGATGATCGGACTTGGTGTAGTGGATTTGGTTCATGTAATCACCAAAAAGGCACGAGAGATGTCGTTTTTGAGTGGGAGTTCTTTTCTAATTTGGATTAGTCGAACTCAATTTGTCATAAACTAAATCAAAGTGAATTTGCATAATTCGTTGTAGTCATTGGCGTCTGTTCACTACCTTATGCTTAGTTTTAATTGAGGTAATAGAACTATAGAATTCTGGATATTTACTTTACGAACTGGTATCGTATTGTTTTGAATGTCAATTTAAAGTTTATAAGTCCTATTGCAAACTTTCAGCAAACTCTATTTACTCCATGAAGTTTAATAAGTAGTATTAAATCAAGAGTAAGAATTCCAATGTTAGTATCTAAAGTATCATGTTTGCCTCCATGATTATTGATATTCAAAAGTTGTTTTAATATCAAGATTATATAGGAGCTAAAAATTGTTTCAGAAACCATCATGTGTGAAAGATATTGTGATATCTGAAACAATGTTTTTGGTTGCATTATGATAGAGTATTATTTAGCAAAATACATGTTCTCATATTGTTTGAGAATTTGTGAAGGATGGAGATGCTAAGCATCCTGATCTCCCAAAAAGGTTTTGGGAACTAACATTATACTCGTGATTCTTCCTTACGGGCTATAGTAGCTTGATCATGAAAGTTGTCATGATAAGGATGAATAGAAAATGTAAGTAAAATGTTTACTACACTAAAATATTACTAAAGAATGGATTTTTGAAAGAATGCCAAACATTTGATGATGGTGATCCACTTCAAAGTGCAAGTCCAAAGGTATTAGTGTTTGACTATATACGCTTTGTACTATGTGTCATGTGAATGACACCACTATTGATGATGATAGATTCTTTTAAAAGGAAAAGGAATTGCTAAAAGAGAACCTATAAAATATTTGGCAGAAAAGAAAAAGTTGGAAATGTCCAGCTTAGGTATATAGAAGATATACATGTTATGGTTGTATTCCTTGCTTGTTAAACAATGTGGTTCTTAGGTATTGGATACCGGTATTGGATACCGAATTGGTTGGTATGAAGTGTCATACAGGACAACGCAATTCATGAACTGCAATGGCCTAAGTAGCTAGCAAGAGAATAAGTGATGATGTTCATCGAAAACAAATAAAGTGTTATTGTGTTTTTCGTTTTCGTCAAACCTAGCCTTCAAGATTTGTTTTAATAATTGTTATTTTGTTCCAGTATTACGAGAACAATGGTTGTTCAAATAATTACCATATTCCATAAATGATGGATGAACTTTTACAAGTCTAGTGGGAGAAATCACATCCATAAACACTATTGCTAAAATGTCGCAAGACAAATGATTGAAAGATCACTTATGAAGTGACATCGTTGTTTTACATTATATTGGAAAGAAAACATGAAGAAACTCCATGTTGATGGATTTTTGGAGTCTTTTGATTTTGATCAATTGACGCTTGTGAAACTTTCCTAGAGATAATTGAAACTCTGTCCATAGGCCAAAGAGGAACGAATGACTAACTTATTGGATATTATGCATGTTGATGTATATAGTCCATTATGTGTAGCCATATGCGATGGATCTTTTTGCTTCATATGCTTTCTCCAGAAATTTAAGTGAATATATCTATATATTTACTTAATAAGAAAGAAGTATAAAACATTTGCAAATTGTTCAAAGACTTTCAAGATGAAGTGGAAAATCATTGTAACAAGAAAATAAAGAGTTTATGATTTGATCATAAAGGAAGATATTTGAGTTACATGTTTAGCAAAACACCTAAGATTTGAGGAATTGTTCCATGATTTGTGTTTCCCGATAATCCATAGGAGTATGGCATATTCGAGAGATGAAATCAAACCATGTTTGACATGGTAAGATCAAAGGTGTCATTTATAAAACTGCCATTATGTTTTAAGGATTGAAGCTTTAGAGACTATCGCTTTTACACTAAAAAGAGAACCATCATGATCCGTTGAAATGACACCATATGAGTTATGGTTTGGGATAAAACTCGAATTGTCTTTTCTTAAATTTTGGTATGATATGCATAAGTAAAATGTTTACAACCAAAGTCGGATAAGCACGTCTTTGTAGGTTATCCCAAAGAATTTGTTGGGAATTCCTCCATAACACCGAGGACAAAAGAGTTTGTCGCTTGGAACGTCAAGTTTCTTGAGAAGGAATTTTTCGCGAAAAGTTAAGTGGGAGGACAATAGAACTTTGATAAGGTTGTTGAACCTTAGCTATATGTGCTAAGTAGCGCAGCACCGGAAAGTGTCTCGGTGGCTGATACATTGCAAATGTATCTATAATTTTTGATGTTCCATGCTTGGTTTTATCCACTTTCTTGTGTTTTCTCCATACTTTGGAGTACTTTTCATATGATTTCTTGGACTAACCTATTAACAAGAGCCACGATACCGCCTGTTTTCTGCTGTTTTGGTTCCAGGAAAGTCGAAAATGAATATTCTCGAATTGGACGGACAAAAGCCAAAGTGCCTAATTTTCCTAAGTCATCGAGATTCACGAGGCGGAGAGGGGCGAGGGCCACCACACCACAGCAGCTGGCTGGCCAGCGCCAGGTGGTGTGGCGCCTCGGCACCTCAGCCTCCCCTTGCAACTATAAGATGCCCTCAGGACGTAAACCCTAAGTGCCCGATCAAAAATCCATGAAAGAGTGTGTAGCCGCCGTCATCTCCATCCCTAGATCGGGAGGGATCTGAATCTCTTCCCGGCACCCTGTCGGAGAGGGGAATTCACCCTGGAGGCCTTCTTCATCACCATGCAAGCCTCTGGTGTGATGCGTGAGTAGTTCATCCCTGGACTACGGATCCATGTAGTAGCTAGATGGCTGGTTCTCCTCCTTTGTGCTTTCATGTTTAGATATTGTGAGCTCGGTTCATGATCAAGATCATCTACTTGTATTTTTGCATGTTGTGTTTGCGGGGATCCGATGGATATTGAGATGCTATTTCAGATTGATTATTGATTCTATCATGTCTTTGTTATTTGTGATCTTGCATGCTTTCCGTTGTTAGTAGCTATCTTGGCCAAGTAGATGCTAGCAACTCCAAGAGTTAGTATTTATGCTCGATAGTGGGTTCATGCCTCTGGTAATCTAGGGAAGTGATAGAAATCTCTAAGGTACTAGATGTGCTGTTGCTACTAGGGAGAAAACAACAATCCTTTGTTCATAGAATAATCGTATTGTTTACTTTACACGCAGTTCGTAAAGCAATAATCTGTTGCTTGCAACTTAATACTGGAGGGGGTTCGGATGATAACCTAAAGGTGGATTATTAGTCATAGATGCAGTTGGATGGCGGTCTATGTATAATGTTGTAATGCCCAATCAAGTTCCAAAGGAGTCAAGATGATTAGTATATGCATGTATTTCTTTCTCGATGTTTGTCAATTGCCCCGCTGTAATTTGTTCACCCAGCATGTTATCTTTCTAAGGAGAGCCATCTCTAGTGAACTATGGATCACGGTCCTTTACTTTACATACAATCTACAATCTTTTACTGCTTTGTGTTTACTTTCTGCAAACTTTCACTTCTTTCCATTCGATACGTTTAATCCCTTGTTTTCCGCAAAACACGGTGAGATTGACAACCCCATCCCAAGTTGGGGACAAAGTTTTGTGGTTGTGTTGGGCAGGTCTCCACGTTGCTACTAGCACCAGTAGTGCGCCCTACCAAAGCTCAGCTAGTAACACCTTTGGGGTGTTTCCTTGCTCCTACTAGTTCGATTAAACCTTGGTTTCATTACTGAGGGAAACTTGCTGTTGTGCTCATCATACCTTCCTCTTGGGGTTCCCAACGAGCTCTACATCAACACCGCACCAGCACTTTTCTGGGCGCCATACACTGAGCCATCAAGCATTTTTCTGGCATCGTTGCCGAGGAATAAAGAAAAAGAAGCTCCCACGTCAACTACATGCCATTAAAGATTTTTCTGGCGCCGTTGCCGGGGATTCAAGGACATCTTCACAAGGGGAGTCCCTCATAACCAATCTCTTTACTTTGTTATTTTTGTTTTGCTTAGTTTCTTTTTGCTTTGTTTGCTTGTTTTTTTTATCAAAAACACAAAAAAATTAGTTTTACTAGTTTGCTTTCTTATTTGAAAACACACAAAAAAATTAGTTCCTACTATAGTTGTTATTTTCGTTGGTCTGTTATTGTCTTGCTTTATCATGCTTTCTATCAATGGTTAGTTTCTTTGAAACTGAATCTTATTGGCAAGGTGGGTTCACGGAAGAACAAAAATATTATTATAAGGAACACCGCTTGTCACAAAAAGGGAAACCCTTATGGGAACAAATTGATAAATTGTATACCATTGCTATAAACATGTGCTCTACTTATAATGTTACTTATTGCTTTGATAAATCTTGTTGCTGTAGGAGGTATAAACACCTCCCTTTTCAATGTGAGTATAATGATAATGTTACCATATCTTCTTATGTTAAAGGGAATTTTGACTTTTATGATGTGGAATAAATTGAAGAATTTATTGCTTGGAAGGGTGCATTTGAACTTGCTAGTTTGCTTGAAAATACTGATGATTCACCTTATAAATATGAGGTTTATGATATACTTCAATTTTGCTTTGATAATTACAAGGTAGAAAATGGCTATATTCTTGAATATCTTAATAGATGCTCTCCACCAATGGAAGAGACTAATGCCTTGCAGGAGCCTATGGAAGAAGAAATTGCTGAAACTGGAAGCTCATTGGATGAAAAAGAGGAGGAGAGTGATGATCAAGAGGAGGAAGAATGGATCTACCCATCCCTACCTTCTAATGATAGTAATTCTTTATCCCTTACATTATTTGATTGTCCCCCATGCTTACCAAAGGAGGACGAATGTCATGTTCCTGAGGATTCTTTTGAAAATGTTTATAATAAAACTCTAGTGTTTGTAGATCATGAAAATCATGCTTTATGTGATAGTTATATTGTTGAGTTTATTCATGAGGCTACTGAAAATTAATATGAGAGAGGAAAATATGGTTGTAGAAGTTTTCATGGTATTGAAACACCTCTCTATGTGCTGAAAGTTTTGAAGTTATTCTCGTTTTATCTTCCTATGCATGTCACTTTGTTCTTTGTGAACTTATTTTCATATGAGATTCCTATGCATAGGAAGTGGGTTAGACTTAAATGTGTTTTGAATTTTCTTTTTGATGCTCTCTTTTACTTCAATTCATATTTTTTATGTGAGCATCTTCTCAAACTATCATCCCTAACTTAAAGGCGTTAAAGAAAAGTACTTATTGGGAGATAACCCAAAAGTTTTAGATGAGTCTTGGAAGTTATAACTTCAGTAATAACCGCTCATTATCCTTTTTATTTGCTTTTTGTGCCAAGAGTAACCTCTAATGAGAGAGAAGTAATGATTGGGAAAGTTGCTGTCCCGAAACAGATTTCTGTGCTTCACCGTAAATATTCGTGTAAAATCTCTGAACGTCTTTTTGAGGCGTGAATTTTTGTTCTTCTGCCCCAGGTTGTTATCTAACTTTCATTAGTTCAAAACTTTTTTATTTGAGCAACAGAAGGTCTTCGAAAAAATTCATCTTTACCTGCTGGTCTGTTTTGACAGATTTCTGCCATTTTCTGCATTTGCTTCTTGTTGGTTCCTTTTTGAGTTCTTTTGGGGAATTGAGATTTTTGAGGGAAGTAATACAGTAGCTAGTGTTCTAATGGAAGTTTATTTGGTGTTATAACTGAACCTTAAGACTTATTTATCTTGAGTGCACTAATGTTGCTAATAAAGATTGTGTGAAGTTTTGTATGAAGGAAAAATTTCAGGTGTATGGAAGGAATGAGTAATGAGATGAAGGTGGACTAAATCTCAAGCTTGGGGATGCCACACGTGTCACCCCAAGAAATATCTAAGAAGTACAACGGTCAAAGCTTGGGGATGCCCAAGGCATCCCCCTCTTCATCAATAAAAATCCCAGGTTTCTTCCAAACGCCTCATTTTTATTGTTTCATGCACAGTTGTGTTGTTCTTGGAGCGTCTTCTTTTTCGTTTTAGTTTTGGTTTTTCGTTTGCTTTAGCTTGCTTAGTTTTCTGAATAAATTGGTCGGACCCTCTTTTTCATACATTGGTTTGCAAATAGTTTGGTTTAGTTTGGAAAAGAGTAGGAAAGTTCACACTTATGTGGTAAAAAGAGCTTGTTTTTGACTGTGGACTATGCTTTGTCATGCCATGCTTGATATTGTTTTGGCTTTATTATTAGTATTCTTTGTTGTAGAATGACTTGTTATAAACAATTGAGATTGCTTAATGTGCCTTGGATGAATCATGCGTTGTTTAGCATATTAAAGCATAGTATAGTGGTATTCTCCTTTGATGCTTTATTTGGGTTGACTTGGCGCATGCTCACAACATGTTATGACTATCTCAAGTCACCATAGCCTTTATGATCCTTTAGTTTTAAACTTGTAGTATCACTTTATGCTTTGATCAATGATGTTTTGTCGCTCTGCATGATTATGGCCATTATTGCTCTCTTAGTTTGTCGCTCCCAGTCTTTTTCTAGCCTCCACAACAAAGTATGAGTTCCACTCATGCATCCAACTCCCTAAACCAAGTTATTACAAAGAGTCCACCATACCTACCTACTAGCTTATGCTATTCCAAGTATATTCATGCTTTTGTTTACCTTCCAAATTAAATTTGTTATGAGAAAACTAGTGATTAAAGCTCTCACAAACTTGATGGCACACTTTACTTTCCTTGCCCTTAATAAACTTGAACCATTGTGTCGTCTATGTTGTATATGCTTGCACTTATTTGTTGGGAATTAGCAGAACCATGCTTTCATGGGGAACGCTTTCAACATTGCACTTGGTACTTGTACCTAGTTGATATCATGCTCTTTTGTATATGGATGCCGTCGGTGTGAAATGAAAGGGGATCTTGTAAGCCCATGGAGTTATGTATATGTGTTAGAGAAACGCCTAGGCCGCTGGTCTAATCCAAGCTGACATGGTGGAAACCTGCAGCGTAACCATAATGAGCTGTCTATGAAGCATTCTTCTTATAAAAAAAAGAGTCCTATATTGAGAAAAAGAGAAAAGAAAAAAAATATAATATGAAAAGAGGAAAGAGAGAAGATTGCTGAGATGCTCGTTGTCTGCTTGCCTTGTCATTTTTATATGGGGATTCTTCCGTATCATCGGGCAAGGGGTACCCCGTTGGCGGTTCTCTATGATACACATGTACTTACGATGACAAGAACTTACCGGTGACTAAACTTGAGTAGCATGAGGAGCGGCCCTCGTATACAAGGGACATGAGATTTCTGACTTATACTTCGTCAAGCATATACACCATAGTTTGTTCACTTTAACCTTAATCACTTCAAGATGCTTATGATAGGGGCAATGAGAGCTGAAAGCTATAAGTACCATAATTTTTGGAAGCTCTTTATGAGACTTGAATCCCTACTTCCTTTTATGAAGGCCCTTCTTCCACCATTATATGTTGAGTCTCCACCTTCTATCTTTATGCACCTACTTTGAGAGCATAGTGGCCATTCTTAGTTCTATGTGCATTGTCCCAAGACTAGTTGATTGATGCATATCTTGATATTGCTTGTTTTAAACTATTTGTATCTAGTCACTCTTATGAACTTTGAAGGTGTCCTATGCATTTATATTTGCTACTCTATGAGGGACAAGCTGAATACTTTTATGCTATGTTTTCTTTATGTGAAACAAACAAACGTCTTGCAAAGCATTGTTATTCATGAATCTTTTGTTTGTGCCTTTTCATGTTGCATCACAGTTTCTTTGCTTATTGCTAGAACTTTGTCTTTCATGATTTGATTGAAGTACTATGATCCCAGCCTTGAATGTTTTAGAAATACTTTGATCAAGTCTTTGATGGTGCATGTCACCTCAAAAATTATTCTTTCCTTTTATCACTTACTTACACGAGGACGAGAAGGAGTTAAGCTTGGGGATGTTGATACATTGCAAATGTATCTATAATTTTTGATGTTCCATGCTTGGTTTTATCCACTTTCTTGTGTTTTGTCCACACTTTGGAGTACTTTTCATATGATTTCTTAGACTAACCTATTAACAAGAGCCATAGTGCCAGCTGCCTGTTTTCTGCTGTTTTTGGTTCCAGGAAAGTCAGAAAATGAATATTCTCGGAATTGGATGGGACAAAAGCCAAAGTGCCTATTTTTTCAGAAGTCATTAGATGCCAGAGTACGAGACGGGGAGGGGCCAGGGGGCCACCACACCACCTGGTCGCGCGGCCTAGCCTGGCCCAAGCCAGGGGGTGGTGTGGCTGCCTCCGGCACAACCTCGGCCTCCCCTTCCGACTATAAGATGCCCTCGGGACGTAAACCCTAAGTGCCCGATCAAAAATCCACGAAAGAGTCTATAGACGCTGTCATCTCCATCCCTAGATCGGGAGGGATCTGAATCTCTTCCTGGCACCCTGCCGGAGAGGGGAATTCATCCTGGAGGCCTTCTTCATCACCATGCAAGCCTCCGGTGTGATGCGTGAGTAGTTCATCCTTGGACTACAGATCCATATAGTAGCTAGATGGCTGGTTCTCCTCCTTTGTGCTTTCATGTTTAGATCTTGTGAGCTCCGTTCATGATCAAGATCATCTATTTGTAATTCTGCATGTTGTGTTTGAGGAGATCCGATGGATACGGAGATGCTATTATAGATTGATTATTGATTCTATCATGTCTTTGTTATTTGTGATCTTGCATGCTTTCCGTTGTTAGTAGCTATCTTGGCCAAGTAGATGCTAGCAACTCCAAGAGTCAGTATTTATGCTCGATAGTGGGTTCATGCCTCTGGTAATCTGGGGAAGTGACAGAAATCTCTAAGGTACTAGATGTGTTGTTGCTACTAGGGAGAAAACAACAATCCTTTGTTCATAGAACAATCATATTGTTTACGCTACACGCAGTTCATAAAGCAATAATCTGTTGCTTGCAACTTAATAATGGAGGGGGTTCGGATGATAACATGAAGGTGGATTATTAGTCATAGATGCAGTTGGATGGCAGTCTATGCATAATGTTGTAATGCCTAATTAAGTTCCAAAGGAGTCAAGATGATTAGTGTATGCATGTATTGCTTTCTCGATGTTTGTCAATTGCCCCGCTGTAATTTGTTCACCCAGCATGTTATCTATCTAAGGAGAGCCACCTCTAGTGAACTATGGATCCCGGTCCTTTACTTTACATACAATCTACAATCTTTTACTGATTTGTGTTTACTTTCTGCAAACTTTCACTTCTTTCCATTCGATACGTTTAATCCTTTGTTTTCTGCAAAACAGGGTGGGATTCACAACCTCATCGCAAGTTGGGGACAAAGTTCTGTGGTTGTGTTGTGCAGGTCTCCATGTTGCTACTAGCACCGGTAGTGCGCCTCGCCAAAGCTCAGCTAGTAACACCTTTGGGGTGTTTCCTTGCTCCTACTGGTTCGATTAAACCTTGGTTTCATTACTGAGGGAAACTTGTTGCTGTGCTCATCATACCTTCCTCTTGGGGTTCCCAACGAGCTCTACATAAACACCGCACCAGCACTTTTCTGGGCGCCATACACAGAGCCATCAGTGGCGGCAACAATGCTCATGGCTCCCGTGATTACAAAGGGTGTGATCTTGGAGATTAAAGTTCCTATTGAACCATGTGGGTCGGTAAGAATCAAATAGTAAGATTTGAAACAGAAGTCGTTATTGTTTTTACAATGATGAACTGATTGCATGCAAAGAAGCGATGATGGGCCCTGACTCCATAAAATGACTAGAAGTCATAGAATCCGTGATAGTATCCATACACGAGAAATCAAGTTTCTGAACTTGGAAGTCCCTCTGGAAAGGCGTGAAGCCTATCGGTCGTGTTTGGATCTATAAAGAAATAGACATGGATGTTTAACATCTATGAAATAGTCGACATATCGGAAAGAAGTTTACGACAATGTTCAAGGAGTTGACTATGACAAGATTTGATCTTTCATAGCAATATTTAGTCTTGACGGATTAATGTAGCAACCATTACATATAATTTGATGTATGGTAGTTGAACAAACAAAACAATGTTCTTCTAATAGAATGGTTACCTAGGACGTGTACAACACACGGTCCGAAGGGTTTTTGTTAATTCAAAGGGTGCTAAAAGGTAATGCAAACTTCAATAGTTGAAGTAAACATAGCGGAGTTGGAATCTTCACCATGATGAAATTGTTAAAAGAGTTTAAATTCATCAGAGATGATGAAGATGCTTGCATTTGTAAGAAATTAAGTGGGAGCGCTGAGACATATTTCTAATACATTATGTAGAGGACATATTGTTGATTGGAAATGATGTATCTTGTATTGACACAAGTTAAGAATTTCAATAAAATAAGATTTCGATGAAAGACTTGGGCAAAACCGGAATATTTGGCATCAATATCTATATGGGTAGATTGAGGCGCTAATATGGTTGTGCTAGACATACAGAAATGAGATATTGAAAGGGTTCAATATGGAAACAACAAGAAAGGTTATTGCTGCATGGAAAGGATTGTATCAAGATTCAAGTGTTTCAACACTTGGTGAGTAAAATCACATGAAGATTTTGATCGATTATACCGTGATATGTATATATCCAGAATGTCCTATGCTCTAAATGTTATGAGCACATACCAGAATGATTCATAAGATGATCATTGGACGATAGTAAAGATATTCTTATGAGCTTTGGAAGAACTAAGAATATATCATGTATAAGTGACAAATAGTTAAAGGTAGTTCATTGTAAAGTGTTACATTGATACTAGCTTTGTCACAAGATACAAATTAAATTTATCTCAATTTAGACTATGGGTGGCACAATGTAATGGAAAGGATGTTCCATGATGGATTTGGATGAGTTCCAAAGTTAAGACATTGTGACGGATACTACAATAAAAGGCTAAGTATATGACTGCTATAGTAGCAGCATAGGAGGGCATTTGTGTTAAGTAGTTTGTTATCAAAGTAGGTGTGGTTCAAAGTGGGCTAATACTATGAAGATATATTGTATGACAATAATATCAACATATTTTAACCCGAACGAACTAAAGGTCTCACCAAAGGACAAAATTTATACAATGCCATCTCATTTGAGAATGAGTGATGCGTAGAGACGCAAAGACATGTAAATACACACGGACCTAAAAGTGCCAGATCTGGAGATTATGTTAACCACTAGAAAACGCGTATATTCAACACCTAGGTGTTGTATATACAAGTTTACAAACTAGATTAATAACTCTAGTGCAAGTGGGAGACTGAAGGGAATATGCCCGAGAGGCAATAATAAAGTGGTTATTATCTTATTCCATGTTTATGATAAATGTTTATTTTGCATGCTATAATTGTATTAATTGGAAAGGTTAATACATGTGTGTTTAATAAACAAAATACAAAGTTCCTAGTACTACCTCTCATATAAACTAGCTTGTTGATTAACAAGATGATCAAGGTTTCCTGATCATGGACATTGGATGTTGTTAATAACGAGGTCACAACATTGGTGGAATGATGTGATGAACATTCATCCGAAGTATAGCATTACGATCAAAGTCATTATGTTTATATTTCTATAACATCATACAAAGTAATCTTAGTCCTTAGACCATGAGATCATGTTAATTGCTAACACCGGAAGAGTATCTTGATAACATCAAACGTCACACTGTAACAGGGTGACTATAAAGGTGGGTTCAGTACTACGAAGGTGTTATGTTGAGGCTCATGGATCAAGAGTGGGATTTGTCCATCCTGATGATGGATAGATATACTCTGGGCCCTCTCGGTGATATCACATTAAGATAGCTTGCAAGCAAGTGATGTGATCACTAGAATGTCATATCACGGGAACAAGAAAAGAGTGCATGACGGCAACGAGATCAAACTAGGTATGGAGATACCGATGATCGAATCTCGGACATGTAATATATCGCGAGACAAAGGGATTTAGTTACTAGCGTTAAAGGTTCTCACGATCACAGAAGTCATCGTTGAATGTGTAGGAGTCAGTATGGATCTTCAGGTCCTGCTTCTGATTATTGATCTGAGAGGGGTCTCGATCATGTCTACATTATTCGCGAACCGTAGGGTGACACACTTAAGGGATACCGACACCATTTGGAGCAAATACGTTTCAGATAAAGATTTAAGAAAGCGCTAGAATTATTTCAATAGACACCGAAACTGTTTCGGGTGAAATTGCTGAAATTGGTTCTGCATGTAATGTTGAAATGTTGCAGGGGGTTTTATGTGAATGTTTGTTAATTAAAGTAATTAAAAAAATTCTGAATAAAATTAATAAAATAGTTTTATTAAATTAGAGAGCATTAAATTTGGAGAAATTTAATGCATTTAAAGTGGGGACTTTAAAAGAGAATGTGAAGGGGCAAATTTATGTGGAGGGAGTTACCACCACATGAATGAGAAGGTGAGGGGTTACCCCTTGGGGCACCGGCCATGGGGAGGGGTACCCTTCCCTCCTCCTATAAAAGCCCCCCCTCTCACACCTTCATACTCACACCTCCTCGTGAAGGATCTCTCCCCCTCTAGTTATTCCCCATGGTCTCGGATTAGCTAGATACATGTTCCTGGTGGCTTTATCTAGAAAGGAGTTGTTGCTTCTGCTGCTTTGCTAGAGCGAGGGATGGAGGTTGTCGGGGTACCGGACGTGTGTGCGATCACGGATGCACCATTGCTTTGCGGTGCTGGACTTGGTGGTGCTAGACTTGCGGGAGCTGGATCTGAAGGACGTGCTGGAGCCAGACCTGCTGGACTTCATCATGATCTTGAGATCAGCAAGTGTACGACTACATCATCCACAAGTTCTATCTCGTTAACAAAGCTTTGTTGTCTTCGAGGGTAAGTTCTCTATGGATGTATATCCACCCGTTGCTTGTATCTAGTAGATAGATCTTGACGTATAGTTCCCATCGTAGGAAAATATTTGTTTTCTATGCTGCGAACCCCAACAAGAACTGAACCCAAAGACTAATTATCTTGAGTGCACTAATGTTGCTAATAAAGATTCCGTGAAGTTTTGTATGAAGGAAAAAATTTAGGTATATGGAAGGAATGAGTAATTAGATGAAGGATGGACTAAAGCTCAAGCTTGGGGATGCCACACGTGTCACCCCAAGAAATATCCAAGAAGTACAAGCGTCAAAGCTTGGGGATGCCCAAGGCATCCCCTTCTTTATCAATAAAAATCCCAGGTTTCTTCCAAACGCTTCATTTTATTGTTTCATGCACAGTTGTGTTGTTCTTGGAGCGTCTTCTTTTTCGTTTTCGTTTTGATTTTTTGTTTGCTTGGTTTGCTTAGTTTGCTGAATAAATTGGTTTGACCCCCTCTTTCATACATTGGTTTTCAAATAGTTTGGTTTGGTTTGGAAAAGAGTAGGAAAGCTCATGCTTAAGTGGTAAAGAGAGTTTGTTTTTGACTGTGGCCTATGCTTTGTCATGCCATGCTTGATATTGTTTTGGCTTTATGCTTTTCTTTGTTGTAGCATGACTTGTTATAAACAATTGAGATTGCTTAATGTGCCTTGGATGAATCATGCGTTGTTTTAGCATATTAAAGCATAGTATAGTGGTATTCTCCTTTGATGCTTTATTTGGGTTGACTTGGTGCATGCTCACACCATGTTATAACTATCCAAAGTCACCATAGCCTTTATGATCCTTTAGTTTTCAACTTGTAGTATCACTTTATGCTTTGATCAATGATGTTTTGTCGCTCTGCATGATTATGACCATTATTGCTCTCTTAGTTTTTCGCTCCCAGTCTTTTGCTAGCCTCCGTAACCTAGTATGAGTTCCACTCATGTATCCAACTCCTTAAACCAAGTTATTCCAAAGAGTCCACCATACCTACCTACTAGCATATGCTATTCCAAGTATATTCATGTTTTTGTCTATCTTCCAAATTAAACTTGTTATGTGAAAACTAGTGATTAAAGCTCTCACAAACTTGATGGCACACTTTACTTTCTTGCATTTAATAAACTTGAACCATTGGGTCCTTCTTTGTTGCGTATATGCTTGCGCTTTATAAGTTGAAGTTAGCAGAACCATGTATCATGGGGAACGCTTTCAACATTGCACTAGTACTTTGTACCCCGTTGATATCATGTTCTTTTGCTTATGGATCCCGGCGGTGTGAAATAAACGTGGAACATGTAAGATCATGGAGTTTGTATGTGTGTTAGAGAAACGCTTGGGCTGCTAGCCTAAGCCATGCCTAATCATGGTGGAAACTTGCAGCATCACCATAATGAGCACTCTATGAAGCATCCTCAATAAAAACCTATGTAAATAGCAAATAAAAAGATCGTTGAGATGCTCATTATCTGCTTGCCTTGTCATTTTGATTATGGGATAGTTCTTGTATCATGTGCAAGGGGTACCCCGTTGGTGGTTCTTTATGATACATATGTACTTACAATGACAAGATCTTACTCGTGACTAAAGTTGAGTAGCATGAGGTTCGGTCTTCGTAAGTAAGGGGCATGAGATTTCGGTTTATAACTTGTCAAGCATATCCTCTTAGTTGTGTCACTTTAACCTTAATCACCTTCAAGATGCTTATGATAGGGGCAATGAGAGCTAAAAGCTATAAGTACCATAATTTTTGGAAGCTCTTTATGAAACTTGAATCTCTGCTTCCTTCTATGAAGGCCTTTCTTCCACCATTATATTTAGTCTCCACCTTCTATCTTTATGCACCTACTTTGAGTGGCCATTCTTAGTTCTATGTGCATTGTCTCAAGACTTGTTGATTTATGCATACCTTGATATTGCTTGTTTTAAACTATTTGTATCTAGTCACTCTTATGAACTTTGAAGGTGTCCTATGCATTTATATTTGCTACTCTATGAGGCACAAGCTGAATGCTATTATGCTATGTTTTCTTTATGTGAAACAAACAAATGTCTTGCAAAGCATTGTTATTCATGAATCTTTTGTTTGTGCCTTTTCATGTTGCATCATAGTTTATTTATCTTATTGCTAGAACTTTGTCTTTAATGTTATGATTGAAGTACTATGATCCTAGCTTTGAATGTTTTACAAATACTTTGATCATGTTTAAGATGGTGCATGTCACCTCAAAAATTAATCTTTCTTTTTATCACTTACCTACTCGAGGACGAGCATGAGTTAAGCTTGGGGATGTTGATACATTGCAAATGTATCTATATTTTTGATGTTCCATGCTTGGTTTTATCTACTTTCTTGTGTTTTGTCCACCCTTTGGAGTACTTTTCTTATGATTTCTTGGACTAACCTATTAACAAGAGCCAAAGTGCCAGCTGCCTGTTTTCTGCTGTTTTTGGTTCCAGGAAAGTCAGAAAATGAATATTCTCGGAATTGGATGGGACAAAAACCGAAGTTATTATTATACCGGGTGACACTTGGAGCCAGAATACGAGACAGAGAGGGGCTGGGGCCTGGCCACACCACCTGGCCGCACGGCCAGGCCTGGCCCGTGCTAGGGGGTGATCTGGCCTGTGCACCCTCGGCCTCCTTCCGCCTATACATTGCCTCGTCGCACGAAACCTAAGTACCCGATCAAAAATCCATGAAAGAGTCTATAGCCGCCGTCATCTCCATCCCTAGATCGGGAGGGATCTGAAGCTCTTCCCGGCACCCTTCCGGAGAGGGGAATTCACCCTAGAGGCCTTCTTCATCATCATGCAAGCCTCCGGTGTGATGCGTGAGTAGTTCATCTCTGGACTACGGGTCCATGTAGTAGCTAGATGGTTGGTTCTCCTCTTTTGTGCTATCATGTTTAGATCTTGTGAGCTCCGTTCATGATCAAGATCATCTATTTGTATTTCTGCATGTTGTGTTTGCGGGGATCCAATGGATATTGAGATGCTATTTCAGATTGATTATTGATTCTATCATGTCTTTGTTATTTGTGAACTTGCATGCTTTCCGTTGTTAGTAGCTATCTTGGCCAAGTAGATGCTAGCAACTCCAAGAGTTAGTATTTATGCTCGATAGTGGGTTCATGCCTCTGGTAATCTAGGGAAGTGAACGAAATCTCTAAGGTACTAGATGTGCTGTTGCTACTAGGGAGAAAACAACAATCCTTTGTTCATAGAACAATCGTATTGTTTACTTTACACGCAATTCATAATGCAATAATCTGTTGCTTGCAACTTAATACTAGAGGGGGTTCGGATGATAACCTGAAGGTGGATTATTAGTCATAGATGCAGTTGGATGGGCGGTCTATGTATAATTTTGTAATGCCCAATCAAGTCTCAAAGGAGTCAAAATGATTAGTATATGCTTGTATGCTTTCTTGATGTTTGTCAATTGCCCCGCTGTAATTTGTTCACCCAGCATGTTATCTATCTTAAGGAGAGCCACTTCTAGTGAACTATGGACCCCGGTCCTTTCTTTTACATACAATTTACAATCAACTATTTACTGCTTTGTGTTTACTTTCTGCAAACTATTACTTCTTTCCATTTGATACGTTTAATCCTTTGTTTTCAGCAAAACCGGTGAGATTGACAACCTCATCGCAAGTTGGGGGCAAAGTTCTGTGGTTGTGTTGTGCAGGTCTCCACGTTGCTGCTGGCACCGGTAGTGCGCCCTGCCAACGTTCCGCTAGCTACACCTTTGGGGTGTTTCCTTGCTCCTACTGGATTGAGAACCTTGGTTTCGTACTGAGGGAAAACTTGTTGCTGTGCTCATCATACCTTCCTCTTAGGGTTCCCCAACGAGCTTGATATATTTTGGGCCATCAACGATGTCAACATGGTCGCAGCCAGCTACGCCGACAGGCGCGACGGCAATCGCAACAGCGGCTATCGCAGCGGTGGACACCGCGACTCCGGGAAAACCACGCAAGTATGGCAACACCACACTCGCGAAGAGGCACCCGCAACAACAATTGAGGACAAACTGTCCAGGCCATGCAACGTGCACTTCTATATCGACAAGCACAACGGCAAGAAAAAATCCAGCCACCTTCTCAAGGACTGTCGCGAGTTCCTCAAGCTCCACGAGGGTTTGGCTCGGATGAATCGTGATGCAGTCAACAGGGGCTACGGATTCACCCTAGGCGCTGTAGCACATGGAGCTCCTCCACCACCACCTGGAGTACCACCACCCGCAGCCGCACCGGTCCATAATCAAGGCGGCGAGCCATACCCACGAGCTATGGGCAACATGATGATCCAAAAGGGATGCCCCTCAAATCGGGTGCAGAAGGGCATCACTCGCCAAGTCAACTTGGCGATAAAATCTCCACCATCCACCACTGAGTACCTCAGTGGAAGCGAATCCTACATCACCTTCGACAAGCGCGACCATCCGCGCCAAGTACCGCGTCCAGGCCACTGTCCCCTCGTACTCAAGGTGCAAATCGGAGGCTTCGATATGAGTCGCGTCTTCATGGATGGTGGAAGCGGCATTAACTTCATGTTCGCAAGTACCTTGCGAGCGATGAGGATCCCTCTGACCTGTCTAGAAGTCTCGGACACGACGTTCCACGACATCGTCCTAGGGAAGGGCGTATATCCCTGAGCAAAATCAACCTCGACGTCATCTTTGGCACGCCAAAAAACTTTCGACGCGAACGCATCGACTTCGAAGTTGTCGACTGGCCCTCATAGTACCACTGCATCCTTGCACGCGTCGCATTCGCTAGGTTCATGGTAGTACCGCATTACGCCTACCTGCAGATGAAAATGCCAGGCCCAAACGGCGTCATCACAATCAACGGGAGCTTCGAGAGGTCCGATAGCTGCGACAGGGAATTCAACAAAATCTCCCAGTCCTTCGGCATGCAGGAGGAACTCACCAGATTGAAGGAGTTGACAGACAACAGTCTGCCTCCCCTGAGCCGGCCAAGTTCACCCGACCTGTCCTTCGACTCGTCGGTGCACACGAAGAAAGTACAGGTCCACCCATCGAACCCGAACAAGATGGCCATCATCGCCAACAACTTGAGTCCCGCATAGGAACTCGCGCTCGTCGAATTCCTCCGTGAGCACTAGGAAATCTTCGCCTGGTGTCCAACGGGCATGCCAGGGGTCCCCAGGGAATTCGCCGAGCATGCACTCAATGTCAACCGCACGCAGGCTACCAAGCAAACAATTCGACGATCGCATTCGAACCAAGAGCAAAAGCGGTCGGAATGGAGATCAACAGACTCCTCGACGCCAAATTCATACGCGAGATCAAGGAAAGCACTTGGCTCGCCAACACGGTGCTGGTACCTAAAAAGGACACGGATATCCTACAGATGTGTGTGGATTTCACCTCCCTGAATAAGCATTGCCCAAAGGATCACTTCCCATTGCCGCGAATCGACCAAATCATTGACTCCACCGCGGGATGTGAGCGCCTCTGCTTCCTCGATGCCTACTCAGGCTATAATCAGATTCGAATGAAGGAGGAAGATCAAGAGAAAACGGCGTTTACGATGCCTTTTGGTGTGTTCTGCTACAACACAATACCCTTCGGGCTAAAAAAACGCAGGAGCCACCTATCAGCGGTGCATGCAGGCTTGCCTCAAGAATCAACTTGGTCGCAACATCCAAGTCTATGTTGATGACATCGTCATCAAAACCAAAGAGGAAGCGTCGCTAATCGACGATTTACGCGAAACCTTCGCTAACCTCGACCGCTACCGGATCAAGCTCAATCCGGACAAATGCACCTTCGGCGTACCATCTGGGCAACTACTCGGGTATCTCATCTCCACGAGAGGGATCGAGGCGAACCTGAAGAAAATAAAAGCCATACTAGCCATGGAGAAGCCGAAGAACGTAAGAGGCGTCCATCAGCTGGCCAGGCGAATCGCGGCGCTCAGTCGGTTCATCAGCCGAATGGGAGAAAAGGCACTACCCTTCTACCAACTTCTCCGCAAAACTGACAAGTTCGAGTGGATCGACGGGGCATAGGAAGCATTCGAAGACCTCAAGCGCCTACTATCTACCTCACCAGTATTGGTGACCCCACGCGAAAGGGAACCACTGCTGCTATACATCTCCGCCACCAACCAGGTGGTCAGCACAGTACTCGTGGTGGAACGAGCTGAAGAAAACAAAGTCCATGGTGTACAGCACCCAGTCTACTACCTCAGCAAGGTGCTCACGCCAACAAAGCAGCGGTACCCACACTACCAGAAGTTGGCATACGGCATCTTCATGATAGCCTGACGACTGCGTCACTACTTCCAGGAGCATCCAATCGTGGTGGTCAATGACGCCCCACTTAGGCACATCCTCAACAACCCCGACGCCACTGGACGAGTTGTACTTTGGGGAATCGAGCTGTCTCCACGAGACATTACATATGAAAAGCGCGACGCGATCAAATCGCAGGTCCTCCCTGATTTCCTCGTACACTGGATGGAGAACCAGCTCCTCGAAAAACCAGATATGTCCTACCTCTGGACGATGCACTTCGATGGATCAAAGCGTAAGGACGGGGCTGGCGCAGGTGTCATACTGACATCGCCCCAAGGAGACAAGCTGAAATACATTCTGCGAATGCAGTTCACCGCCTCCAACAATGAAGCTGAATACGAGGCCCCATTGCATGGGATGCGGATGGCAAAAGCCTGCGGTGCCAAGAGTCTCATCATCTACGACGACTCCAAGTTGACCGTCAACCAAACGATGCATGAGTACGACGCACTGGACGACAATATGATCGCCTACCGCGACCTCTACGACACACTCGAAGGGGACTTCGACGGCTGTGAGCTGCGGCACGTAGGCCGTGAAAGCAATGAAGAGGCGGATGCACTCGCCAACATTGGCTCCACCTGCGCCCCCATACCACCTGGGGTATTTCTCGAGCGTATCTGCGAACGCTCCATCAAGCGAAAGGCCACAAAGAAGAAAACAAGCGCAACAATGGACTCGGGGGCTACGCCGCCCAATGAGCCAATGGCACTCGACGACCTGGAGCTCGACACAGGACTCGAGAGACCAATGGGGGTCATGATGATCGAGCCATCTTGGACTCAACCCTACATCACATATCTTCTCAGCAAGAGGCTACCGGATGACCCAACTGACGCGCGGGACATCGCACGATGATCCAAGGCATTCGCCGTCATCAACGGCGAACTATACAAGCGCAGCATCACAGGAGTACTCCAATGGTGCGTCTCCAACACGGACGGAAGGGCCATCCTCCTCGACATACATGAAGGGACTTGTGTGCATCATGCCAGCAGTCGCGCCCTCATCGCCAAAGCTCTACGAGCTAGATTCTACTGGCCCACGGCCATGCGCGACGCCAAGGACATCGTCCAGAGATGCAATGCTTGTCAGTGATTCACGGACAAACCGCACGCACCTGGCACGAAACTCCGGCCAATACCACTGGCTTGGCCCTTTGTGCAATGGGGACTCGACATGGTCGGCAAGCTCCCAAAGTCCTCGCAAGGAGGATACGTCTACCTCCTGGTCGCAGTCGACAAATTCACCAAGTGGATAGAGGCCATGCCGGTGACCAACCAGTCAGGAGCCTGTGCCGTCAAGTTCTTCGAGTCCATTGTCTACTGCTTCGGAGTGCCACACAGCATCATCACGGACAACGGAACGAACTTCACCTCTAAGGAGTTCCAGGGTTTCTGCGAAAACCTGGGAATCAATGTAAGCTATGCCTCCATAGCTCATCCACAGACCAACGGTCAAGTCGAAAAGGCTAACGGCCTCATCTGCGGCAGAATCAAGAAGCGACTCCTTCGACCACTCGAGCAAGCCGCCGGATGCTGGCCAGACGAATTGCATCCCGTACTTTGGAGCCTGCGCACAACCCCAAACAGCGCCATGGGATACACCTCGTTCTTCATGGTGCACGGAGTTTAAGCAGTACTACCCGCAGAAGTACGCTTTAAAGCCCCATGGGTAGTCGTGTACAACGAGCACGAGTAAACACTTGCACTCGAAGACTCCGTCGATCTCCTTGACGAGGCACGGGAAATCACAGTAGAAAGATCGACGATCTACCAACAGAACCTGCACAACTACCACAGCAGAAGGCTACGCCCCAGATCCTTCGTCGAAGGAGATCTGGTCCTGCGACTAAAGCAGCAAGGGCACCTCAAGCTCGAGTCCCCTTGGGAAGGACCATACATGATTATATAAGTAATCCCATGTGGCGCCTATTGATACGTTGCTAACGTATCCATAATTTTTGATGTTCCATGCTTGGTTTTATCTACTTTCTTATGTTTTGTCCACACTTTGGAGTACTTTTCATATGATTTCTTGGACTAACCTATTAACAAGAGCCACAGTGCCAGTTGCCTGTTTTCTGCTGTTTCTGGTTCCAGAAAGTAAAAAAATGAATATTCTCGGAATTGGACCGGACAAAAGCCAAAGTCGTTATTTTCTCGGAAGATTCACGGAGCCAGAAGGAGAGATGAAGGGGGGGGCACAGGGTGGCCAAACCACCCCTAGGCGCGGGTCCCCCCAGGCCGCGCCAGGGCATGGTGTGGGCCCCTGGCTGTCCATCGACCTTGCCTCTTCGCCTATAAGAAGCCTCCCGATGCATAAACCCTAAATCATCAAGCCTCCAGCCACGAAAAATTCCGCAGCACCACCGCCACTGAAGGGGAGATTTGGGGGACAGGAAGTCTGCTCCAAGCACCGCCGAGACGGGAAGTGCCTTGAGCCATCTCCATCGATCTCCACCACCATCTCCATCGTCATTGCTGATTCCCATAATGAGGAGGGAGTAGTTCTCTCTCGAGGCTAAGGGTTCTACCGATAGCTATGTGTTCATCTCTCTCTCTATGCATGATCTTATTGAGATCATGAGCTTGTAATCTATAGATCTACCTTGCTACTCAAGTGCTTTAATAGATCTCTGCTCTCCCCATGTGTGTGAAGTTGACAGTGTGCACACCATGGTGGCACTTAGGCTAGAGATTACAAATACTTGTTATGAGTTATATTTGGAGTTGGATGTCTTTATGAAATTGTGGTGTTTGTTTGAACCATCTAGTGCTCAAGGTGACAGTGTGGGGTTATCTAGATGCGGAAAGCGAACTTTGAGGTGTGCTGTTATAGCCCTACCATGGATTCGAGTGTCCAACCGGAGAGTAGTTCAGAGTAGTATCATAAAGAGGTGATATTTATATGAGAGTGTTCACTAGCGAAAGTATGATCCCTAGGCCTTGTTTCTAAGCATTGAAACACCGTTTGCAACTAGATCTGTTATATGTTTGCTTGCTTCCATCTTTATTTCAGTTTGCCTTTAGTTTCTTCTACGCCATCAAGCTATTTTCTGGTACCATTGTCTTTTATCCACACCACTTGTATTTCACTATCTCTTCATCGAACTAGTGCACCTATACACCTGACAAGTGGATTGGTTGTGTTGGGGACACAAGAGACTTCTTGTATCTTGATTGCAGGGTTGCTTGAGAGGGATACCTTTGACCACTTCCTTCCTGAGTTCGATAAACCTTGGGTAATCCACTTAAGGGAAACTTGCTGCTGTTCTACAAACCTCTGCACTTGGAGGCCCAACAACTGTCTACAAGAATAGAAGTGCGTAGACATCACCTATCGCCTCAAAGATTTCGAGACAGGAGTCGCATACTCCAACCCCTGGAACGTCGTGCAACTGCAGCGCTTCTACCCTTAGTCGTTTTTCTTCCTTTTACATTAAAAATAAGGCTTTTTAGCCAGGCTACTTAGCCACACATTGTACCTCGTACTGTTCTACGAATAAATAAAGCTAAGTGCCCCAAACTCTATGTTTTCTATCATTTGTCATGATATTATTACTCGGGGGATGTGCCACCCTTTATACAACTGTTCTTCGAACCAATCGCAATATCCCGAGTAGCTAACGCAATAATCGAACACTTGACAAACACCAACCCAGCTGCAACGCACCTGGCAGGTTGGCAAGGTGTTGAGATAAACACACGTCAGGCTAACAAAAAGGAATCGCACAGTGCAACGCACTCGCAAAACATACGAGCTAGCAAGCTCTTTACATATCAATATTAATCAATTATATACAGCATACATACGAACTTTATAACACTGGTATACTTATATGCAGGATATAAGCTAAACTACTGTTGCAACAGAAGAACGTTTGTCTGTTCCTCGAAGAAGTCGACAATTTCCTCCGCTGGGCGATCCACCGCCTGGTAATGAGGAACCATATTTCAGGTCGAACCTGCCGGCGGAGTCGGCGGACCAGCAGCAACAGGTGCAACATCAACAACATGCCTATGCAGTCGCACCAGCGACAACACAGCCTTGGCACCAGCCACTAACTGTTGCCGCACACACTCGCAGACTGCACTCAAATCCTGAAACTTCGCTAGGAGAGCCAACAAGCTCGAAGGAATGGCGTCCAGCAGAAACATCGTCTGGTAGATATTCCTCAGACACGACTACTATTTCTTCAGAAAGTGGAGCACTCGAGAGGCACGATCCTGCAGGGTCGCAAGTGCGAGTGAGCGATCATGATCCACCCAGAAGTACCCACTTGCCTGAAGTTGTTCCTGGGTCAGGTCGTTCATGCAAATGGCGATCCTATCTTTCTCATCCTGCGGATGACGCGCGCTGACAACTATACCAAGCAAAAGGCAAAAGTATGAAGACAATGAACTACCGCGACTGACTACAAGAAAAGATAAGGGGGCAGGAAGCTAACACTTGAGCCGATCACCCAGCTGCGCCACCTCCTCTAGTAGATATTGTTCTCGGGCGGTGGCCTTATCCGCCCTCGACTTCCATACATCTGCGTTACCGCGGAGGACGGGCAGTTCGTGTTCCAGCTGCTTAACGTGATCGCGCAGTCGTGAAAGCAGGGACAGCTCATTCACCCTTGAGTGCGACTGTGCTAAGGTATCACCAGCGGATGGCGGATCCCGAGGCTCACTCGAAGGACCACTCGATGTGCCCTATCACAAGCCAAGCAAGAGATAATAAGAAGACCAAGCAACACATGGACAAAAACTCGAGTGCATTCAAACATAGAAAAAGTATCAACAGAGACACTCAGCCAGCGGCATGTTTTCAACAAAAGGAGTCGAGGTATTAACTATTACAAATATAACTACTGAGGAGAAGCCTGCTTCTTCGACTTGGACTTAGGTTTAGGGTGCCTCATCGAGTCCGTGGTAGTATCAGACGCCACAGACTTCCCACTGGCATCTGATGTCGTAGCCTTCGCCGCCTTCTTGGCTCGCTGCAGCTCCTCAGAATACTTGGCAACTGTGTTGATGAGTTGCGGCTCGTACTTGCCGCAGACAGTTGCAAAAGGAGCAAAAACTACCTGTTGACCATCTGTGCCGACGGGCATCGCCTTGGAGACCGCGGCTAGATCCATCTCCACTCCATGGGCTTGCACCATGGCGAGTGCCATGGAGGCGCCGACCGCACGGTGCGATTTCCTAAAGTCCGAGGGGATACCTCCAGCAAGGGACTCCGCCAGGTCATCCAAGTTCTCAATCAGCTCAGCCTTGGGCACCAGCTCCTCGTGGATGCGACTGATTACACCCTTAGCTTTGGTCAGCGTTCCCTGAATGGAAGCGTTGCGGTCTTTGACTGCCGCGACGACGCCTGCCAAAGCATCATCGTGACGAAGTGCCTGGGCGTTGAAGCTCAGACCACAAGCATCTACATAGAGCAAAGTGTTAGCACAACAGCAAGATATCGAGGAAAGAAGCAATCAAAATAGAAATGAAAAAATACCTGAAAGAGACTTGGCAATCGAGAAGAGCTGTTCTTCGAACAACTTTTCCCTCGCGGCGATGGAGGTGCGCAAATCCTCTTCGCGTTTCTACAATTCATCCAGTGCAGCGACTGCCTCGTCGTGACTCTTCACCACCGCGGCGAGCGTCTTTTCAAAAGAAGCAGCATCGCGGAGGAGTTCGTTATGCTCGGCTGCCAAAACATAAGATGGAGCATCAGTCGAATATATAAACTTCGCAAGAATAAAGAGGAAGAAGCAAAATACTAACTTCCGACGACTCGATGACGATTGTCCAGCATGGCGTGCTGACGACCCATCGCAAGTACCTGCTCCGCCAAGCGAGCAGCTTCCTTCATAATAAGCTGCCTCAGAAGAAAGTAAAAGATTAGTAGACAGCATGGACCACAAATTCGACTGCAAAAACAAAATCACACTTACATGCTCCTCTAGAGACTCTGAAGTTGATTGCCGCGCAGTCGTCCGGACAACCATCTGATGTTCTGCAGCGTGTGGAGAACTCGATGAGTTGTGCCCGGAGTGGGCCGCCAATGGAGGAGAAGAAGATCGCTCAGCCACTTCCTTGGCCTTGGAGTCCGCGACTCCAGATTCCTTCAAAAATTGGACGTCGCCAGAAGACGACGACGCCGGTTGACTACGGAACAAAAACCAGCATCAGGAAAATGCAACTACAAAAGGAACCAAGACTAGAATTGTAGACTCACTAGTCAAATTTATCAAAATCGAAGGTTTGGTCCTCCGACTCCGACGACTCCTTCGGCAGCCGCATCTTCTTGCAAGCAGATGGCGCCATGGAGCTCACAGGAATAGCAGGAATCGGCGACTCCGCACCAATAGTTTGGTCTTCTAGATTCGAAGGAGACGACACATCCGAATCTTTGCTGCGCGAACGCTTGCGAGTGTCCGGACCGCTGGACTCAGGGGATTCATCCTCCTCTTCAAGTGGGAGCCGACTCGTCCTCTTCATCCACTTCGCGAGGAATAACCCCCTCAGGAAGAGGGGGCAAACTGGGAGACACCTTCCAATCCTTCTTACAGAAAACAAGTCAACATACTTCAAGAAATCGGAAGCACATGACAAATAACACTACTTTGTAGCACAATTATACCTCAGGAGGAGGGTTAGAGGCATCAAATGGAGGCACGACTGGTTCACTGGGGACGACATCCTTGGTGGTGTACTTGGTCAATAGTCGCACCCTCTTATCTACTTCACCCGCGGAAATGCCATCGGCAGATACGCGAGTGACATCGTCCGCACCAGCCCATTGGAACATGGGGTGGACTCTGGCCTGTAGAGGCTGGATGCGACGGCGCAACCATGTGCGAATGAGGGCGGCGCCTCCCTCTTCTTTACCTATGCGATTCTCCAGGTCGCAGATGCGCTCGTACAGCACTTCTGTCTCCTCAGACTCGCCAGGCATCACCACGTTCTTCCAAGAACGCCTCCTCTTGCACGGTGTCGCGGGATCGAAGGGCATGAGTCCGTAGTGCTCTCCGTCGGCCTTCTGGTCGCGGATTTAGAACCACTTGTCCCTCCACCCTTGGACGGACGTTGATATCAAAGTATGTGACGGAGGAGTTGACATGTATCCCACAGCCTCCTACGTCATAGACTACGGAACCAGATGCCGACTGACGCTTCAGCTTGAAAAGACGCTTGAAGAGACCAAAGTGCGGTTTGACTCCGATCCAGCAATCGCAAAGCGTGATATAGCACGCAATGTGAAGAAGAGAGTTTGGGGACAGCTGGTGCAGCTGGAGCCCATAGAAACAAAGAAGGCCCCTGACAAAAGGATGCAGGGGCAGAGAAAGGCCACGGATGATAAATGCGAGGAACATCACCCGGAAACCGGACGGAGGACACGGGGTTACCTCGTCGCCAGGCACTCACGAATCATCTTCGGCGTGAGAAAGAACTCCATCTTGACGCAGAAGACGAAGCTCAGAAGCCTTGATGATGGACGCGCGCTACGCGCCATTGGTGACGCGGGTGCCCGCACCCTTCTTCTTGTCGGCGCCGGCAGCGCTGGCACCCACGGCGGCGGAGCCGCCCTTCTTCTTGGCGATGACGGTGGCGGCAGCAGACCCAGTGGCGGTGCCTCCTTTCTTCTTCCCCATCTTGCGGTGGCGGTGCGAGCGGAAGAAATAGCTCGAAAACACGCGGAGTTGGTCCAGCACCGCGAAGGGGACGAACTCTAGGAAGCAGAGGGCACCAGCAATGGCGATGGAAGCACAAGCAGAGAAAGAGCAGATGGGAAATTACCACAGTTGTGCTGCTACTTAACCACCTTGTGGATGCAATCCAACGGCCAGCAGAAACCCTATTGGATGTGTGGCGCACATCGCGATCGACATGTGGAGAGGCTAAAACACGAACCGTCCCCCACTACCTCCATTACGCACGGAAATCGAGGAGGCGCAGTTAAAACGAAAGATTACGCATGCCCGGTCAAGTCAGGGTCGGAAAATGGGACCCATCGCTCGTCACGTCCCGTCAAAGCCGCTCACACGGGCAACTGAGGTCATCACATCGTCAGCACTGATGTAATCAAAGAATTAAGCACTAGAAGACTTTGACTACTTTAGTCCTTGCTGGAGTCTTCGACTCCACCAAGCACTCGGGGGAGACTCCCATAGGGAGCGCTGGTCGTGCATCCTACGATTTTCTTTTTATGCAGGAATATGGACATTCAAAGCATACCCAACCACTCGAATCTACGATTTGACTATGGATCATGGGTTACTCCCATAGGGAGCGCCGGAAATAAATTCGACTAAAACAAGCAAACAAATAACGACAGTAGTCGCAAAAGTTCTTTAGTCTCTGCCTGAGTCTTCGACTCAACCAGGCACTCGGGGGCTACTCCCATAGGGAGCGCTGGTCGCGCAACCTATGATTATTTGTATGTCGTACTATGTGTTAATAACATCCACACTCGAAGTCTATGGCGACATCGCCTCATATTTTTCCCTACAAAGAGACTGCGTCTCCTAGGCCACCCGAATCATCTCCGTGATGATAAAAATTCGGATGCCGCGCTTGCAGCGTGAAGATAAGACCTAGATAAGGTCTGGCAACGCATTTGCTGCGCACTACCAGAAATATATCTGTGCCTACAGGTACGATGAACATGCCTTGGCGGACGCGTCGAGTGCTCACATCTATATACTGGAATTCGACTCCTATAAGACCTCCGCAGCTTGAGTCGAATTACACCAGCACTTTTCCGAATTCGAGTCCGGGGACTCGAGTTCGAGTAGATTGCATTGTTTTGCCTCAAGGCAGTTAACTGATACCGATGCATCGGTTAAATCAGGCACGCATATCAACAATCCCTATGATATAAACAGAACACTCGAAAAAATACTCTGTCATGTACTCGAAAAGCTTCATAAAGTCCCTAGTCGAATCTGCGATTCCACTGGACACTCGGAGGCTACTGACATGGGTATACCCTGTAGGTACTCGAGTTTGGTATATATGGTCCAGATACGGTGGAAGCCCACGGCGTTGCCACGGCCCAATAAAGACTTCGAGTGGCCCACGGACTCTCGATGACTTGCAAGACAAGAACAAGTTTAAAGATAGAAAGTTTAAAGGGAAAACCCTAATCTGTAACCGACTCGACCTGCTACCGAGACCTGGCCTATCTATATAAAGGCTAGGAGGGGCGGCGAGGAGGACACACGCAACTCTAGTTTCCACAACTCTCGACAGATTGCATCTGCGCGCCCCTGTAATCTTCGATTCCTTCGTTAATTCCAAGAGCAGACAAGCAGGAGTAGGGACCTCTACGAGGCCTGAACCTGGGTAAACCTTGCGTCCCTGTGTGCTTGTTTGCTACCCGATTGATGCTTTCAACGCTCCCTCCTTCTCCAAAACTCAAGTCCATAATAATGGGCATTGATGAGTTAAACCCTCGTCAATAGTAGTACATATTAAAAATAATAAAAATTATAAGTAGGTCAATGGACCACCTAGCGACGAGTACATACACTAGCACGAGCCGATGGTGCGCCGCCGTCCTCGTCCCTCCATCACCTGAGCCGGTTAAAGTTTGTCATAGTAGAGCTTGTTGTAGTAGACGGACGAAAAGTCATCGTGTTAAGATCCCAAAGAACCAGAGCACCAGAGCAACAACCATTGCTGAAGATGACAAACGTAGATCGGAAGAACAACAATGAATACGAAGCGACGGTAGGACGAGGAGAACCTTATTCCCTTATTTCGACTTCAGGATATAGCCGTCGCCTCAACATCCTGAAGAAGACAAAACAAAACACGAAGACCTTCCAGCGAGGAGCCGTGTTCCGCCACGTGCATATATTACCTCACATTAGCATAATCCTGGTCCCTAACTATTATCTAGTGCGTACGTAATCCGGTGCATGGTACTCCCTCTGTTTCAAATTACTCCGCCGGCGCGCTTATGTAGGTGGACTAGTACCCCCTTATTTTTCATTTAAAAAAAATCCTGAGATTTTTGAAATAGATAGTATGAAATATGTACTATGTATACCAAAAATTCTAAGAATTTTATGATAAAAAATGAGAAAATACTAGGCCACCTAGGTAAACTCGTGTCGTGCGGAGTAATGCGGAGTAATTTGAAACAGAGGGAGTAATACAACGTTAATTAACCAGGCAACATGATGGTCAACTTGGCATGTGTCTACATGCCGTTGGCGTTATGCCGGAGCAATGCCGAGTTTGGAAGCCATCCTATCAGTGTGATAAACTATTTCGTTTCCATCGAGTTGACGATTTGACCCAAATACGTCCAAGGAAGGCTCTGCGGGTCCCAGCATGTACGCGCATCGTGTTGACTTGTCAGAGCAAATTAAATATACAGAAATGGAACCAAGTGGCGCCGCTAGCTTGGGCTCTTCGGAGCGGAGGAGAAGAAATAATCGACTCTCAAGGGCGCAGCACGGTGACGACTCAAAGGCGTGGACTTGGGGAAGATCACGATATCCTGCCGATCGAACGCATGCAGTCCAGAGGTCGACCGCGGCAGTGGCTTCTTGCTCTGATGATTTGTGAAACACCACACCAGGTATATAAGAAACTAATCGAGACGATTTGCGTGCGAAATTCCAGGCGAATTGCAGTGAAAGCGAAGGTACACGATACGATAGCACAAGATGGAAGTTTCGTGTTTCCTGGCGTCAGGTCAGGTACGTACGTACGGCAATTGCTTTGCCCAGACTATCTCACTGTCCTGCCTGTGGATTTCCTCTGTAAACATCAGCTTTGGACCGTCTGGTCAACTCACACAGGTTGCAAAACACCGGTTAACTGCCGTCTGCGCCTTCTAATAATCTCAGAGGTTGATACGTACTGTACGCGTTGAGGATTTCACACGATTATAAGCGCCGTACGTGCCGTTAGCTTATGCGGCGACCCCGTTAACCCGGTAGACCACTCCTTTGTCGATCCTTTTTCCGAAAAAGTCCTATGCCAAAGATTTCCTAGAACCTTGTTTAGGGAGTACTGAGATACCCCTTTAAGTCCGACCCGATGGAACAGTAATTCCTTTCCGAAGGTGTCAGACTGATAGTAGTATTTTGATGGATAGTAGTGAAGGAATGGTTGTAGGGAGGTCAATCTTCCCATATTGATAGCCACTTTTTTTTCTCGCTTTGTAAACCGATTTGTTCGATCTTGAAGCTTGGCACCTTTAACCGGTGGGGCCAAATTATGTGGATAAGTTATGAGCCCATAATTTAGACAAAAACCACACCAAATGTTTAGCAATGATAACGACTAAGATGTATGAAGGTGCTTTAACGCTAGAGCCGAGTGAGGTGCCGAAATTTAAGGGAATCACCACTACTTGTCTCGTCTGTCATGGAGGGTGGGAAAAACAGTGCCTCGACGAGGTAGGAAACCTAATACTCCCTCCGACCCAAATTAGTCGGATATATCTAGACATGTTTTAGTACTAGATTCATCCGAATCTAGATAAATTTGAGTCAATTAATTTGGATCGGAGGGAGTATTGGGTTCTATTTGATAAATACATCTATGTTTTATTATGAAGAAAGAAAACGCATGGATACAAAATGTTGTTTACACTAGTTTGTTGAACAAAGGTCGTGGATAAACTATATGTACTGTTCTAAGTTGGTAGCGTCTTGAAGTACAACGGACCCAACATTTCACCACACTTGGTTAAAGGAAGTTCGTTTCATTTAATGTGGCATCGAGTGACAACACATATACACTTAGCTAGTAATAATCAAATTGTCATGTCCACCCTGTCAGATAAAAGATGCAGAATCCAACTGAAACTAAATGACAGTTGGTGACATTCCTTTCGGCGAGGAATAAAAACTACCCCCTCCATCCAAAATAAGATCACCTTAAACAGCCCACCGTATTTCAGACACCGAATCTATCTGATTCGATCCGTTTGCGGGGTAGAGGACATGCTCGTTTGCGGTGGCATGTGCCTCCAACGGCCACCCTGCAAAAAATATTACAAAAAAAAGTTACAGAAAAGGTTCTCGAGGTGGGCCTCGATGGCCTCGCGGCGTGCCTCGTGCTTGGCCTTGAAACAGCGGTCCCGGAGGTCGGAGTGGATGGAGTAGGCCGGGTCCCACCGCAGATCCGACGGCATGAAGGCTCGGCAGGGGAAGATCTCGTGTCTGCGAGTGGGCCCTGTCGTTGGGATGGCCGGCAGAGGCACGCGGGCCTGGTTGAGGTGCCATCACGCTGGCAGATGCACGTCCGGTCAGGGGCATGGCATGCCTGCCTCGGCGAACGTGCGCGCGGCCTCGAGGCTCGTGTTGACGCGTCGCTCGGAGCGCGGACGCGGCGGCGTGCACGCCGGTGGGAGCGGGAGAAGGAGGAGCGCACTGGTGGAGACCTCGAAACAGAGTAGCGATGGCGGTGGCAGAGACCTCGAAACAGATTGCTCAGGATCGAACCCAGCCGGCCCGTTTACGGGAGCCTGTTGGAGATGTCCTAACTGACTTGAGTTTATCTAGATTTAAATATATATGTAGACACGTTTTAGTATGTGTGTACACGTGAATCTAAATAAATCCAAGTCAGGACAGATGGAGTACTTCAGTTGGTAGTGTCACGACGGACGTGGCATTTTGCCACACTTTGTTACTTCCTCTGTTTTAAAATATAAGATGTTTTAGCTTTGTGAAAGAAGTGTATCTAGACCACTTTTAGTGTATAGGTTCACTTTAAATACAAATGAACCTACACACTAAATGGGATCTAGATACACTTATTTCACAAAGCTAAAATATCTTATATTTTGAAACTAAACAGAAGTTGGTTTCATCTAATGTGGCACTGGCACCGTGGCACCGTCTTCTTCCTGCCTACGTAATAATCCAATTGTCATGTTGACCTGCCAGATGAAAGATGCATAATCGAACTGAAACTTAATGACAGTTGGTGATCGTATTCCTTTTCGGCTAGAAAGTAGGAATAAAATAAAAACTAGGCAGGCCGGAGATGTCGTCGGCGTAGACTTTTAAGATGCGACTTTATCCAATCGAAACACAAACGCCGGTCGAGTCACGAAACTGGCAGAGTCGCCTCTCATCGCTTTTTCGGCCGTTTTTTGCAATATTTCCCTACTAGTCTTCTTGTTCGTCCTGCATCCGTATGCATGCTTTCTCTAGTATTGAAATCATCTCTCACGAGCTTTTTGCTTTTGGACCGAGAAAAGGAACCCTGACCTGACGAAGAGCCGCTAAGCGACAAGGTTTATCTCCGTACCGTACCGTACCGGAGGTGTGATCTATCTATCTATCGGCATAAGGGCACGTACACTGCGGGTGTTAAGAGCAGACGCTAATCACTCAGGCCTTTATTTCTCTTGTGTATTTTTATCCACTAGAGTTGTGGGGATATGCGGGGATTTGGTGTTCACCCAATACTCGCCAATCCCCGCAAATACTCTTTCCCAAAAAATACTCTACCATGTAAAAGAGTTTTCAATCTAGACAAAAATAAGAAGGATTTGCGGGATGTCCTGGGATTATCCCGGCCAAATCTAGAATAGTAAACGGACTACGAAAATTTTACGAGAATTGAAATAATCCCCTCCATTCTCCGTAAATACACTAGTGAATACGAGAAAAGTAAACAAGGCCTCAAACGTCTAGCTAAGAGTCTAAGGGCATGTTTAATGCTAGTCGTTTAAACAGACGTTTAGAGAGTAAAAAACAAATACAATTAAAATAAAAAATTCTTAAGCGCTGGTCTCTGCAACGCTAGGACGCTAATCACGGACGCGTAACGTCCTGGCTGTGGCCCTTCACGCTCAGCTGGTACAGGGAGAAAAAGACCAAGCGCCCGACGTTACGTTTCATCCAAGGATTCCAGGGTTAACCGTCGTTTTCGCCGGGAATTTAATCCGAACATCCCGCTAGCGCCTTGCGTTGTACGTGCCCTAACAATATACATGCCCTAAGCAGCGCGTCGTTATCACATCAGGGTGGTGAAAACTACTGTAATCGAGTAGGGAAGAAATTTTAGTCACGGTTCGCCGATCGCGGTTACCAGACACGCGCAAAACAACTACAGTTCGATAACGACTCACGGCCGGTACAGTTTCAAAAAAAAAAAAAAAAAGGCTCACGGCCGGTACAGCAGGCGTGAACGGAATTGCCGCCTTGCGGGGTTGTCACGGAGTAGGGCGAGCGATTGACACGGACCCGTTGACTTTGACGGTGAGAAGCCGGTAAGGAAATCCCGCAGCAATGGTGACGGCCATCCTGGACCCTGGCTCTGGCTGGCTGCTTCTTGGATACTTCCGGTGAAAACGAGGTCGTGCGTGCGCGTGCCGGGGCAGGCACATCAAAGGACGAAGACGCCAAGAAAGGGAGCATGGGCCAGCGATCACGCTGGCCTGCACAAGAGGGCCTAGCCCTAGCTGGAGGATCGTACACGCGGGCCAGGAACCAAAAAATGAGAGGGAAGCAACTGGCCACCAAGGCCATGACGCAAGTAGCAGATCCGTTGTTCAGTGAAAACATTTGCCTCCACAAATAAAATGGTTAATTTTTTTTCAAGAAGAGACGTATCGTTTTCGTAGAAGGAGGACCAAGAGGCCACGATCTTACAACGCGCCGAGGCACAGACGCCTCGAGCGCAACCCAACATTACCACAGGGGTAGCACACACACACTAGCTGACTACTCGCGGCACCTCTACATGTACACTTGGCTCAGACAGTCTCGAAAGAGGCGAGCAGCTCTCCATAGTTCGGCTTCCATGGAAATCTCCTGAATAACCGCTGCGGCGGAGGGGTTGACACCCTCGAAGACGACGCCGTTTCTGTGGCGCCAGAGCGTTCAGTATACCAAGGAGATACCTGTCCAGAGGTCGCGCTCGCGGCCCCTGCCGCCACGCCTGCCCTGAAGCCATGCGACCAACTTTGTGTCATGGTCAGGCATCCACTGGACCCTGCCCCACCAGCCAAGACAGGTTCTCCATACCTCTCGTGCCAGGACACATCCCATGAGGAGATGGTCAATGGACTCTCCACACTGATCGCAGAAAGGGCACGCCGCCGGGTGCTGCAGGCCGCGACGTTGCAATCTATCGGCAGTCCAACATCTGTTGCATACAGCCAACCAAAGCGAGATCTTACAACTGGCGGGGGCCCGAGAGAGCCAAATCTGTAACGCCCCAGCCATCGAGGTCCGACCTGCAAACAGGGCTTTGTAACAAGACTTCGCATAGTAGCAGCCGGTAGGGTCCCACCTCCACTCGAAGATATCCTGCGTCCCCTCCGTCAGGGTGACCTCCTCCAGCCAGTCGGCGACTTCAAGGAGTTCTCTAATGGCAGTTGCGTTCAGGTTAGGGGGAACGTCGTTCAGCCAAACCCCATCCAGGCCCTCACGCACCCGGCGCGTCGAGATCACATTCGTCGGGACCACCACAAAAAGGTTTGGTGCAAAGTCTCTGATCCTCCCACCAGGCAGCCACTTGTCTGACCAGAAGAGAGTAGTGGCACCATCTCCGAGCACAGAGGCCGTTGCGGCATTGAAAAGCTGCTCCGCAAGGGCTAGAACACGGATGTCGAGGCCGTGCCAAGGCCTATCCACCTCCACTCTCTTCAACCACATCCATCTGGCCCTGAGCGCGACATTCAATAGTCGCAAGTTAGGATTGCCGAGTGCACCTAATTCCTTGGGCATGCATACCCTATCCCAGGCCACCAAGCAGTGCCCGCCATGCACGTCTTTCCTCCCTTTCCAGAGGAACTCACGAATGATCTTCTTGATGGCTATGATGATCTCAATAGGGATATCTAGGGACATCATGGCAAAGACAGAGATGGCCGAGAGCGTAGTCTTGACCAGCTCAAGACGCCCTCCTCTGTTGAGCATGGATGCTTTCCATGATGGAAGCTTGGCGGCTACCTAATCGACTATGGATTGTAGCTGCCCAGCAGACGGTTTCCTCAAGGAGAGCGGCAGCTCCAGATAGCGAAGCGGGGACGACATGATTGGACATGGCAGCTCCCGAGATACTAGTTCCTTTTCCACAGTGGAGCATCTGATCAGGTTAGCCGAGCATTTGTTGAAATTGGTCCTCAAGCCTGATGCCGCGCCAAAGTCCTCGATGATCCCGGAGATCACCCGGAAGTCCACTTCTGACGGTCGCAGGAAGGTGACCATGTCATCCGCATAAATAGAGGTCCGATGTTGGAGTCCTGTGGCTGCGAGCCTGGTGAGGAAGCCCTGGCTTTCTGCCATCACAATCATCAGGTGAAAGACCTCCATAGCCAGGATAAACAGCTGCGAGGAGAGGGGATCCCCTTGCCGAAGTCCACGCCTGTTGACCACCTTTGTGCCTGGACATCCGTTTAATAGGACCCGAGTGGTGGCCGTGGAGAGTAGGGCGCAAATGCACGCCGGGAGGCGCTCACCGAAACCTATCCTCCTCAGCACTTCCAGAAGGAAAGCCTAGTCCATGGTGTCAAAAGCCTTTGTGATGTCCAGCTTAAGGAGCACGACTGAGGTCTTGCTGGTGTGAAGCTTACGGGTTGTCCCTTGCAGCATCATGAAATTGTCATGTAGGCACCGCCCACGCATGAATGCACTCTAATGAACCCCCACCAGCCAAGGACCTATTAGCAATCACCTTGGCAACCCACTTGGCAATCCCATGGATCAGGCTAATAGGCCTGAAGTCTCAAAGTTCCTCCACGCCCGGCTTCTTGGGCAGGAGCGTGATCAAAGACCCATTCACTGCACCAAATCCTCGGCAGTCCCTCCTAGAGAGCGAGTTGAAGGAGTCCATGACATCGCTCTTGATGATGCTCCAACAGGTAACGAAAAAACAGGTGGAGAAGCCGTCCGGCCCAGGGCACTTGTCCAACGGCATGCCTCTGATGGCCGCAAGCACTTCCTCTTCCGAGAATTCTGCATCCAGATGCGGTAAGTCAGCCCGCTGCAACCCCAAGAAGTCTAGGTCTAGCGAGAAAGGGCGATCCCCGGCCGTCCCTAGCAGATCCTCAAAGATCCTGTCCATGACCTCATCCTTGTCCGCGTGCTCCGAGATTCGGACGTCGTCGACCAGGAGGTGATTGATGAAGTTTTTCCTCCTCCGATGGCTAGCATGCGTGTGGAAGAAACGCGTGCAAGCATCCCCCTCCTAGAGCCAGAGGATCCTTTATCTCTGTTGGGCCAGTGAGTGCTCAAGAGAGGCAGGCCCTAGGAGCTTCTTCTTGAGAAGACGCAACAACCCTCGTTCCTCAGGCGAGAGTTGCCTGCTTTCCATTGCGACATCAAAGCATAGGATAAGCTCCGTTGCCAAGAGGATCTGCATCTTGATGTTCCCAATAAACATGGAGCTCCAGCTGGACAACCTCTTTGCCACGGCTGTCAGCTTGATATCAAGCCTCTTGAACAGGTTGGGCTCCCAGGGCTGGGACGTCAACGCCTCAAGGACTACCTCCATGAAGCCATCCACCTTGGGCCAAAAGGACTGGAACTAGAAACGGCGCCCGCGTTGTAAGTCCGACGCAAGATAGAGCAACAAGGGACAGTGATCGGATGGTCCTGACGACAGTGCCGACAAGAAGGCATCAGGGTAATGAGCCTCCTAGTCCAAAGTCGCGAAGACCCTGTCAAGCCTCTCCATGGTCGGTTGCGCCCGCTAATTGGTCCAGGTGAATCTACGCCCATTCAAGTAGAGCTCCTTGAGCTCCAGGAGCGCCAGAGTACGCTTGAACCTGCCATCATGTGGTGGTGGAGGGGCCCCTGGTTCTTATCATCCGGGTTGATGATGAGATTGAAGTTGCCAACAACAATCCACGGACCTGCATGGAGGTCCCGAATATCCTGTAGCTCCTGGAGGAAGGGCCTCTTATCATCCTCGCTCTGGGGCCCGTAAACTCCTGTGAACCACTAGCTATGGTCCACACCCGTCGAGATGCGGGCCGTGATCGCGTTGTCGGAAAGGTGAGGATGGGAGACCGAGACCCGTCTAGACCGCCAAGCTAACAGGATCGCCCCACGAGTCCCATCGGCTGGAAGAAACAAAAACTTGTTGAAGGATGCACCAAGGAACTCCCTCACCACATGATCAGTAATGACTGCCATCTTGGTCTCCTGCAAACAAATCACCGTAGCCCTAGAGGGCGCCAAGACCCGTGAGATAGCAAGGCGACGAGCCGGGGAATTCAAGCCACGCGCATTCCAGATGCCAATGCAGAAGTCAGGATCGTCCATTATTAAAAAACAAGAGCCAAAAAGAGACAGGCTCTGAGCAGGGAGAACTCAACTTAGACTCAGCTAGGCACTCCACAGGTGCATCGTCGCATAGGGGTAAGGCATCCGGCATCCAACCGAACAGACGAAGAACCACGTTGATGTGCTGCTGATGAAGGGGTCTCGCGAACAGGTCTAGGTAGGCATCCAACGCCTTGTCTCTGATCATCTCGCCCTTACTAGCAATCCCTAGACTAGTAATGAGAGTAAGCTACTGCTGGCGGATCGGTGTACCGGGAGCGAAGCGTCCATGGAGCCGACCGCTCCTCCTCACCGGCTCTGTGTACTTTGACTTGTTCCTGCACCGCTTCGCAACCGGCCTAGACAGGACCAAGTTGATGGGTTTCTTCCAGGCTTCGTGAAACGCAGAAACATCCTGCGCTCTACCTGGGCCCTCCCCAGGAACCACGGCCTTGGGCCCATGCTGCTGATCTGGGGCCGTGTCCATCGGAGACAGCTCCACTGAGAACACGTCCAGCAAGTCCAGGACCGACCTGGGCGACACCACCTAGTCAGATGCTATTGACCAGCAGGCCCCACCTGAGCAGCCCTTTGGCGAAGACAGCAACCCAGGCGAAGGGAGCTGGCAGGCTCCACTCCGCGCGGCGATTCAAAATCGGGCGTGCCCCCACCCTGGCCAAAAATAGGTCCTTCCTGTGATGTAACCACAACCGACAAGGGGGGAGGTCCCCAACCGCGGTCCCACCTCTGGGGTCGCGCGCATCCATGCTCTGGGCACACACGGAGGGCACGGCTAGCCCAGCCGCCTGCAGCCCTAGCCCCACCTGCTTAGCCGCAACGGACAGATCGACAAGGGGTTGACCGGTCAATTGGCCAAGATGGACAAAGGCGTAGCAGGCAGGTGATAGGTGCCCAACTACTTTCCCCGACAGACCCGCCAGGTGGGTCCCAACACCCCCATCCACCTCCTCGTCGTCTTCCTGGTCCTTATCATCCACCTCAGGCCAAGGGTTGACCTCTAGCGGCGAGTTAATGGCGACGCGGCGGCTCCCGCTCCAACCGCCGCCGGAGGACCGCCGCCACCTCGGGGCCACCCCACCGCACACCATGAGCACCTTCCTCGGAGCCTGGCCCATGGCCTCGACCTCCATGGCCGGCATGATCATCATGATCGTCGCCACCGCCAGACCCGTCCATGTCGCCATCGTCACCCCCATCTTCAGGGGCCGGGCTGCCATCGCCAGCCGTCATGTCCTTAGACCGAACCAAGCGCAACCCGATCACATACCGGAGCATAAGCTTCTCCAGCGGGATGAGGTCGTCGTCGGGGAGCACGAGCCCCTCGTCCTCCTCCATCAGATCATCTGGCTCCTTGATCAGCAGGGCCTTCTCGCGGGGAAGGTGGATGGTATCGTCCATCCAAGCAACCACCTGAAAATGGCCAAGGTCCTCACGACTCGCCGTCGCGGCACCCAAGCGCTCCACCCACGCAGCAGAGCCGAGAAGCACCACCACTGTCGAATGGTTCCACGCGTGTGCCGGGATGCCGGTGAGCTCGATATGCACCCGGTACCGCAGCGGGCGCCACACCGCCTGCAACTGCCTGTTCCACGAAGAGAAACGAAGTGAGAAACCACGACCGTCGACCACTCCGGCAGCCATCACGTCATCGCGCACCCGCTGGCTACTGCAGACCAGCATGAAATCAGCCGGCCAAGACCGGTGCAGAGAGAAATTATCCTCCGCACGTGGCACTTGCGCCGCCACCGCCTCTCCGGCCTCGATCAGGGAGACGTTGGCCCTCTTCCCGGAGACGAACGCGACAAGGGCCCAACGCAGCGTGTCCTCCGCCGCCTATCGTGGTGGTGTCACGGCAGTTGCCATGGATAGGCTAAAGGTAGGGACAATATGCACTAGAGGAATCCAGGGAGGGATAGTGTGATGATTCCACACACAGATGCTTTGTATTCTTCAAGCTAGATCAGTTCACAAGTGCTCCTTGAGCTGTGTTGGGGAGAGGAGGAAGAAGAAACTCTCTTACTCTCACCACTACTTTGCTCTCAGGAACCCACTACCCAAATGCCAATCAACTAGCCCTCAACCAAGTAAAACTCAACCCTTTCTACAGAGGCCCTAGCCCTCCTTATATAGGGGAGGCTAGGTCTCCCATTAGGGCATACGTGGAGGCATATTCCTGGGAATATGCCTCCTCCCAAAATAGCAAATCGACCGGGTCACTTTTCCCCATGGTAAGCCATGCAGAGGTTACGTGAGCCTCTGCGGCGCCAGCGTCATCCGACACAGGCAACGTCACCCTTGTCGGCCATGCTTCGGTGGTCCTTCCCTCTGTCCGCTTCGCTCATGCTCCAGCGTATGGTGACCACCTTTTGACCTGCGAGATACCTTCCTTCTCTTGCAAGCCTGATATAACCCGGATCTTGCCTGGTTAATCCGGCCACATGGGTACCTGCATACAAGTTATAGAAATCCTGCCGGCATACGACATAAGTCGGCCGGGACCCAGTTAGGTGGACATCCTCCGGTCCGGGTTACTTCGTGATTCGGCCTGCCTTGAGGTGACTCGGCCAGCATTCGCTTTGACCTTGCCGTACCTCGTCTAACTCGGCCTTTATACCCCGGCGTGACCCTACCTGGGGGTATCCCCCAACATTAGTCCCCGAAGCTGGTGCGGTCTTGGCGGCTTTAGCCGCTAAGGCCACAACAGGTTCAATTTACTGAGCCTTCTGCTCCTCTTTTTCGAGTTACCTCATAGTCCGGATTTCATGGGCTAACTTTGCCTTGGCACATTCCGAGTTTTCACTCGCTGGCCGGGTCACCCTATAGTTATCCGGGTTATTCTTCCTTCTCTCGTACGCTTCCCCATGTGGAGGGTAATCATTATCTTGCCTCATTTTAAGGGCCTGCACCAGTTACTGCTATAGTTAATGTCAGGTGTTACTGTTGCACATGTTACATCGTTTGTCTCCTCGTTAACTGTATCACCACGTCGCGTCGTGGGATCCCCTGCGCCCTGTGGCCCTTTGTGTGGCTCACCTCTGATTGGCCGATCCGGATAATACACAGCCACACCGTGTGGCCCTGGAGCACTGCACGATCCCACTACCCTCACTGGGCATGGTTAAATAGGGGAGGGGTGCGCCCCTTAGTCTTTCTCCCCATTCTCGCGCCCCTCTGCCTCTTCTTCTTCTTCCTAGCGACAACACTGCCGCTGCCGCACCTGCTCAGCAGCGCCACCGCCGCATCGTTTCTTGCACCTGCCTTGCTGCCGCTCCCACGCAGCTCCACCGCCACGGGTCCGCGCCAGTCCAAGGCACTACCCCCACCTCCGATAGGGCCAGTGAGGACAGTGATTTGGACATGACAGAAGAGGAGCTCACCATCACGGAGGCGGAGATGGAGGAGGGGGCGGAGAACACCGAACGCGGCGCCTGGGCTGGCTCCTGGGTGTGCCATGACGACCTCGACTGGCTCTACCGCACGCGCCACATCCCAGAGGGCGTGGTTGCCCACCTTGCCTCCGAGGAGCTTGCACCCTCACCCAATCCGGGTGAGTTCGTAGTGTTCCTCTCCCACTTCTAGCGCGGATTCGGCCTCCCCGTTAGCGATTTCTTCCATGATTTCCTTGACATCTATGAACTTCAACCGCACCACCTTCCGACAAACGCCATCACTTCCTTTTCTTCCTTTGCCACCACCATAGAGGGGTATGCCGGATTGTGGCCCACTAAAGAGCTTTGGATCCGTTTCTTCGGTCTACGAAGGAACGTGATTCCGAATAAGCAGCTTGACCCGGAGGATATGCATCTGACTTAGTTCGGGGCTGCCTCTATTTCTCCTCGGAAACAATCCATCTTTCCCCGGGTCACGGGGCTTGATTCTTGTAAGGGCTGGGCCTGAACTTTCTTTTATGTCAGAAATGGCATGAATGAAGATCTGATCCGGCTGCGCCCCTACGCTTCGGGTCCTCCTAATCCGGATTTGTGGGACCGGATTTCCAAGAAACCCACCATCTTGGCGAACCAAGTCAATAAACGGTTTCAGGAGCTGAAGGATGTGGGGCTGCGCAACAAGGACGCGATGATCACATTCGTCCACAACTAGATCTCCCCTGTCTAGAAGCGCACACATAAACTGTGCCATATGAGCTGGCGTCTTGACCCCAACCGGACTTCCTCATTTGAATTGAGTAACACCGAGATATTCCACCGGGTCAAGGCCCTTTTCACGATCGACAAGAACTTCTCTGCTGATTGGGAGTGGGGGTTTGAGCATTTCTGCCGAGACAGGCTTCCTCCTGCGGTAAATCTCGTGATCCAATCTTTTTCCGAGTTATATCATATGTCGGAATTTGTTGTTTGTTTGATCCCTTTGCATTTTCTTCTTAGTTGTTTCTTCAGCAAACCCTCGAGGATGGCACTGAGCCTTCTCTCAAATGGGCGAATGATCGAGATGCCCCGGACGAGGAGGAGCCGGACCAGGAGATGTTCCTGCCGTTCCCCGATGCCACCAAGCGACCCACTGGTAACTTCTCTTCCTTAAGAGATTGGCCTGATGATGAAGATGATTCCGAAGTTGAGGTGATGGAAGCATTTGATGTTGTCCCCCTTTCTTACACCTTTCCGGCATCAGCTAACCCGGGTGGGCAGATCCACGAAGATCCTCCTCTTGCCACGGGTGAGCCGGTTCCAGCCGCGTCAAAGAAAAGGGGAGCCGCTTCTGCTTCTTCTTCCGGACCTTCTAAACCAACGAAGAGACGAAAGAAGTCCACAGACAAAGCCGCCACCAAGCCTATGACTAAGGCCATAGCTCGGAGAGCTCGGAAGCCCAAGGAGCCATTGACTTCTGACGAGTAAGTCACCTTTCTTTCTGTCTAATCCTTTGCTTCGTGCTTTTCTTCTGTTGTAACTTATTATTCATCATTTGATTTGGTAGGGATGCTGTGGAGGTTCCCCAGAGCGGATCCAGCATTGCTTCGCCCCTCCGGCATAGCCCATCACCCCCCCGTGGCGACGATTCACGCCCGCTGAGCCCCATTCAGGAGGGTTCAACGGCTGCTCCGGGTTCTAGCCCACCTCGTCTAGAGGGGGGCGACCTTGGAGCAGGGGGAAGTGGTTCTGCCGAGGTAGCAGATGCTCCGAGCTCGTCTTTGGCTCAGCCGCAACCTGCCGCCTGCGAGGTACCCACAGCACCCCCGCCAAAACCAGCACCAGCACTAGCACCAGCGCCAGCACCAACAGCAACAACATAAGTATAAGGAGCAGCACCAACTCCATCCGCCTCGTCCGAGTCTTCCAAGACTCGGCGAGAAGGCCCATCTAGCACCAAGGTTGTACCCAAGAGCAAACCCATATCTCAAACCTCAACCTCTCAGCAGCAGCCTAAGGCCAAGAAAGCTTCTGACGCCGCCAGGGCAGCATCTATCGAGGCTGGACAGCGCACGCTCGCGTCCATGCTTCCAAAGAAAACTCCGTCGAAGAAAGATGCCCTTCCAGGTCAGCTGACGCGCAACTTGTATTGCACACCAGCCCCGCTGCTGCACAAGTTGAGACGAGGGAGGCCCACGCCAAGGGTTTGATCGCGCCCCACATGCTTAGCGGAGAGCGCTATCCTCCGGCCCTGATCGAGTTTGTCAATAACTGGAACAAGGTAGAGTTCGTCAATAACGACGATCTCCCGGAGAAATTTGGGCCCGCCGAGTTTGCCGCACAGATGAACACAGCTGCCAAGGCTATCAACTTTGCCGACCGGATGATGGAGGTACGCTACTTTGTCCTTTCTTTAACATGTACTAGTGCTTAGTCATATAACCATTAGTCCCCGAGCCTCTTGGGGAGTAACTTGTTACTCGACCGGATGCTCCTTAGTGAGTTAGCGTAGCTCCCTAGTAACTTCTGATATGCACACACCTAGAGCCGGGTTAAGTTCCACTTGGCCCGGATCTTGTACACTTCGAATATGCACACACCTAGAGCCGGGTTAAGTTCCACTTGCCTCGGATCTTGTACACTTCGAATATGCACACACCTAGAGCCAGGTTAAGTTCCACTTGGCCCGGATCTTGTACACTTTAAATATGCACACACCCAGAGCCGGGTTAAGTTCCACTTGGCCCGGATCTTATACATTTCGAATATGCACACACCTAGAGCCGGGTTAAGTTCCACTTGGCCCGTATTTTGTACACTTCGAATATGCACACACCTAGAGCCGGGTTAAGTTCCACTTGGACTGAATTTTGTACACTTCGAATATGCACACACCTAGAGCCGGGTTAAGTTCCACTTGGCCCGGATTTTGTACACTTCAAATATGCACACACCTAGAGCCGGGTTAAGTTCCACTTGGCCCGGATTTTGTACACTTCGAATATGCACACACCTAGAGCCGGGTTAAGTTCCACTTGGCCCGGATCTTGTACACTTCGAATATGCACACACCTAGAGCCGGGTTAAGTTCCACTTGGCCCGGATTTTGTACACTTCGAATATGCACATGATCAAGTCATTTTTGCTTTTCTCAGGTCACCACCAATCGCCGGAGTGCTGAGTTTCAGCGCCTCTTGGATACACACAAGGCACTGCGCTCGAAGCATTCTACACTTCTCGCCGAGTTCGAGAAAAGGGGTAAGTTTTCACTTTGACTTTTTTCTATCTTTTTGAGTCTTTTCTCGCCGAACTAATCTCTCATTCGAATTTGTGCAGCTGAAGTGGAGGCCGAAAACACCATCATGAGGAAGAACTTGGACCAGATAAAAGGTCAGTCACTTCGGTTACTTAACTTTCGTGCTCTCTTTCCCTTCTCCTGAGCTCAGCAAATATTCATACCTCGGATTTGCCGGGTCAACAAATAGTTTCAACATCTTGAAGATAGTGTGCCCGTGCCTGATATGATGCTACATTTTCTCGAACAAGCAGGGAAGCATCAGGCCGAACTTAAGAAGAAGGACGATGAGCTCGCCCTCCTCCGGACCAAAGATGATGAGATTGCCAAGCTCAAGGCAGAAATGAAAAAGCTCAAGGCGCTCCACAAAACCGAGATGGATAAAGCTGGCCAAGATTTCACTGAAGAGCGAGAGCGTCTCAACTTCCAAATTGCCAAAGATCAAGAACTGCTGAAGGAGGCCGACGTTAAGCTTGACTCAGCAAACGCTGAACTTGTGCAACTCCGGAAGAGGCGTGACAACTGCACCAAGGAGCTGACCCGGATCCACAGCCATATTTCTCGTAAGTTCTTTTCCTTCAGCCGGCATGAATCTCTCCGGGTCAACCTCCTTCACCTATTTCACTTGTCTTGTTTTTAGACAAATTTCCAGAGGGTGATGCCATTGCAGCCACTGCCGTTGCCAAGTTCTGCCAGAAGAGGGGTACCCCAACTGGTCCTGGCGCTAAAAATATTCCCTATGACATGGAGGACCTGCTAGTCAGCTTATCTTCTCGCGTCGAGATTGTGAAGAACTATGGTAAGGATATCCTAGATGCAGCAGTCCGGATCTTCAATGCCCTTTGGCCTGATGAAGATACTCCGGAGGGGTCCACTGCTCTAATTAACAAGTTAATGGAGTGCAATACCCAGCTTGACCTCTAGAGGGAATCCGCCGGACGCGTCGGAGCTGAAACCGTCCTCCACTACGTGCTCACATGGTATGAAAAAATAAACCTGAATCTTCTCGAGCGCATGCGCACCGGATCAAGGTGGTCCAATGATCCGTATTGGATAGCTCGGCGCAAGGCTTGCCCCATAGCCTCATTCAGTATGCCCCCATCCATCAATGGAACAAGGGACCAAGCTTCCTTGGCGCTGTTGACGACGAATATGTCGAAGATGGTTCGGGTGAGGAAGAAGAGGACGAAGCCTCGGATGTCGAAGAGAATGAAGAGGACGCTAAAGTTGAGGCCGAAGTTCCACCTGCTAGCGCCGAGTTACCTCCTCCTGCTGCTCCTTGATCACCAACAAACACTTTGAAGTTTATCAGATCCCCGGTATGCCGGGTGCAAATGTATTAAGCACACTGATTATATTTTGCTACTAAGTTGCTCGTGCCGGATTAACTTGGGCGTAGTCCCCGAGTTTCATTTTCTTGTTTCTCCAATTTCCTGGCTCGGCTCGTGTCTACCTTGATTCGGTTTTATGACTTACGAGTCCGAGTTTCAAAAATTGACTTAACAATACTTGCAAACTTTAGGACTAGCTCAAAATAACTCAGAATAGTAAATATAAAGTAAGCATAAGGTTAGTCCAAATAACAAATGTCGGCTCGATTAAGTTCTTTTCCTTAGTCGTTTTGCTAGTAATTCATTCAAACTTGTTCTCTTGCTTGCCATGAAGCCAAATCTTGTTGGACAGCAGCAAGTCGAAGAGTCGAGTTTTTGGTGCTCACACACTACTAGTCCGGCTTAGGTAGAAGCAACTTACGCCAACCGACATAACAAATACAGAAAACAATAAATATCACTAAGGCAGTCCTCGAGTTACTGCTTGAGGTGCCAAGATTTCATTGCTAAACTCATTGCCGGCATACATACCGACATATGAGAGACTCGGATACACACACTTCTTTGTTAAGTGTAGAATGGACGGAGTAGAGCTACATTCCATGGACGCTTAGATTCCTCACCGGACCTGTCCGCCTTGTTCTTATCTTGTGGTTTTGCATCGATGAGATAATAAGAGTCATTGTGTAATGCTTTGCTCACAATGAATGGCCCTTCCCATGGGGGGGATAACTTATGCATGCCAGCAGTATGTTGTACCAACCGGAGTACCAGATCACCTTCCTGAAAGACTCGGGGGTTTACTTTCCGGCTATGATAGTGTCGGAGGTTTTGCTGATATATGGCGGATCTGGACAATGCCAATTCTCTCGCTTCTTCCAGTAGATCAACATCATTTTGCCGGGCTTCTCGCACTTCGGCTTCTGTATATTGGGTGACTCTAGGCGAATCATGCTTTATGTCGGCTGGTAATACAGCTTCTGCCCCATATACCAGAAAGAATGGCGTATAGCCTGTTGATCGATTCGGAGTTGTTCTTAAACTCCATAATACTGCTGGTACTTCTTCTATCCAGCACCCCACTGACCTTTGCAGCGGCTCAATGAGCTGGGGTTTTATCCCGGATAATACTAATCCGTTGGATCTTTCCACTTGTCTGTTCGATGCGGGGTGGGCTACCGAGGCAACGTCCAGCCGGATCTTCTTATCTCGGCAGAGTCGTGCGAATGCTCCTTCAGCAAAATTTGTGCCATTATCTGTTATGATACTGTGAGGATAGCCATATCTCAGAATGATATCTTTGAGGAATGTCACGGCTATAGCTCCATCACATTTTCTTATTGGCTTCACTTCAATACATTTGGTGAACTTGTCCACCATAACCAAGATATGGGTCATATTTCCTCTAGCTGGTTTAAACGGGCCAACCATATCCAAACACCATATGACAAATGGCCAGGTAATTGGTATGGTCTTGAGCTCCGACATTGGCATATGTGTCTTGGTAGCATACCTCTGACAGCCGTTGCATTTTCTTACTAGATATTCTGCTTGTTCCAAGGCACTAGGCCAGTAGAACCCATGCCAGAAAGCTTTTGCTACTAATGCTCTGGATGAGGCATGATGCCCACATTCCCCTTGATTTATATCTCGGAGGAGGTCAAGCCCTTCTTCCGGGTCAACACATCTCTGCAGAACATTCGTGACACTCCTCTTGTATAGCTCGACATTGATAATCGTGTATGCCTTTGCGCGCCTCTGAACTTGCCTTGAAAGCACTTCATCATCGGGCAAGGATCCATCCTTCAGGAATTGGAATATAGGCAATGCCCAAGCAGGTATGGCTCGCACTGGAAACACATCCTCGTCCACTTCCATTCGATCTACCGGCATAACCTCTGCCGGATCAGGCTGCGTAGTCCCCGGTTGCTCAAGCGATCCCGGGTCTCCTAAGGCACTTCCCACATCGATGTCCATGGGTACAGCTTCCGACTCCAGGATATAGATTGACTCGGATTCTGGGGGCGGCCTGATAGATGGCTTTCTGAGGTGCTCCAATGCTATACCCAGTGGAATCGCTTGTCGGGTGGATCCGAGTTTTGACAGTACGTCGGCAGCCTCATTTTCCAGCCGGGGTACATGATGGAACTCGCATCCCTCGAAGTATCCTGATATTTTCTGCACATGGAATCTGTACAGTGCCATGTTTTGATCCAAGGCATCCCATATCCCCGAGACTTGCTGAACTACCAAATCCGAGTCACCAAAGCATTGGATCCGACGTATTCCAATTTCTTTTGCCACTTTGAGCCCATGCACAAGTGCTTCATATTCTGCAACATTGTTTGATGCTGCAAAGTGGATCTGTAACACATACTTCAGCTGGTCCTTCTTGGGCGAGGTAAGCACAACTCCGGCGCCTAACCCGGTTTTCGTTTTTGATCCATCAAAATGCATTTTCCAGTAGTTCGGATCTGGCAATGGTGGCTCATACTGCATCTCGACCCAAAACACGAAAAAGTTGGCCACTGCCTGAGACTTGATCGCATCTCTCCTGTCAAATTGTGGAGCATAAGGAGGTAGTTCAATTGCCCATTTTGCGATTCGGCCGCTTGCATCCTTATTGCTCATTATATCTGATATGGGGGCTTCATATATCACTTTAATGGAGTGTTCTTCAAAATAGTGCTTCAGCTTCTTTGCTGCCATATATATGCCATATGCCATTTTTTGATAGTGAGGATAGTTCTGCTTTGATTCTAATAATACTTCGCTCAGGTAATAGACTGGCCTCTGCACCGACTTACCCTCTTCGTCGTGCTCTACCATGCTCTACCACTATTACTGCACTTACAACTCGGTTGGTTGCGGCTACGTAGAGCAACATTGGATCTTTTGATAGTGGAGAGGCTAATACTGGTGTAGTGGCTAACATTTTCTTTAGCTGAATGAAGGCTTCATTTGCCTGCGGCGTCCATACGAATTTGTCTGACTTTTTCATCAGTTGATAGAGAGGCAATGCCTTTTCTCCCAACCGACATATAAACCGACTTAAGGATGCTAGGCAACCACTGAACTTCTGGACATCGTTAAGACACTTCGGAAATTCCATTCGTTCTATGGCTCGGATTTTCGTTGGATTAACTTCGATACCTCAGCTGGAGACAATAAATCCGAGTAATTTTCCAGCTGGGACACCAAAGGTACACTTCTCCGGGTTAAGCTTCATCCGGAATCTCCTCAGGTTCGTGAATGTTTGTCTGATATCGTCAAGGAGCGTTTTGCTTTCCTTGGTTTTTATAACCACATCATCCACATATACTTGTACATTTCTACCAATTTGATCGTGCAAACATTTTTGCATACATCTTTGGTACGTTGCTCCTGCATTACGTAAACCAAAAGGCATGGTGCGATAGCAATAAGCCCCGTATGGGGTGATAAACGCAGTTTTTATTTGATCACTTGGGTTCAGAGGTATTTGGTGGAAACCAGAATATGCATCTATGAATGACAACAATTCACACCCAGCAGTAGAATCTATGACCTGATCTATCCTTGGCAGTGGGCATGGATCTTTAGGACACGCCTTATTCAGGTTCGTGTAATCGATGCACATACGCCAAACCACTTCCACATTCGGGTCATCTTTCTTCTTTTCTACCAGCACCGGATTAGATAGCCAATCCAGGTAAAGCACTTCCATGATAAACCCCGCTGCTAACTCATCCCCAATGACTTTTCTCCTATCTTTGGCGAAGCGGCAGAGAGGTTGCTTCACCGGCTTTGCTCCGGGTCTCACATTCAAAGAGTGCTCGACCAACTCCCTCAGAACACCTTGCAAGTCCTGTGTGGACCAAGCAAAGATATCCCGATTCTCACGGAGGAAGTTGACGAGCTCGCTTTCCTATTTGTCAGTTAACCCGGCACCAATTGTTACGGTGCGCTCTAGGAACAGATCATCAACAAGCACTTTCTTTGTATCCTTTGTTGCTTGAAATGAGACACTTGCATGCGGGTTACTCAGCGCCGACATATACTGCTGTGCGGATTGAGCCAATGCCGCCACTTCCTGGATCTTTCTCTTTTCTTGTGCGATCACCAATGACTCGGCTAGGTTAGACCCGGCCGACGCACACTCAATGGAACGTCTGAAATCTCCTGCTATGGTAATTACTCCATTTGGCCCAGGCAACTTCATATTCAAGTAACTGATATGACAACTTGCCATGAATTTGTTCAGGGCTGGCCTGCCGAGTAACACGTGATATGCACTTTCCAAGTTCACAACCTCAAACTCCAAATTCTCAGTCTGGCAGTTATCTCGTGTGCCGAATAATACGTTAACCCGGACCTTGCCAATGGGTTCACAGGAAATGCCTGGCACACTACCATGGAAAGTTGTCCTCGTGGTCTAGAGCATGTTCTCCGAGATACCCAACTTGCGCATGGTATCCACATACATGATATTAATGTTGCTGCCATTGTCAATCAACACCTTAGAAAATCTCACATTGATATTGGGCCCGATGAACATTGGGTCCAACACTAATGCATATGAACCAGGACTTGGCATAAGCTTGGGATGATCCTTGATATTCCAGGTAATTTCCTGATCCGACCAAGGCATATACCTCATCACTGCCGGCATAACTGCATTCACTTCCATGTGTCGGCGTTGCAAGCTCTTTCTATCTGTTTCCTCCATGGTAAACACACAGTAACTCTAGTGATGCTCTCTGTATTCATTTCTCCCCTCATTTCTGGGGTATCTTTGATCTGGCTGATGCTGATTTTCCACCTGATGCACTGCATCCCTTCTCTCATGGTTTTCATACCTCGGCGGAGGTGGTGGCAACATTAACTGTTGCGTGTTCGCTCTGGAGAGCAATTTCTGTCGGGGTAACTCCTGCCGAGGTTGATCGTTCTGAGGTGCCTGAGCATTCCCCGAACCACTTTGTTCAATCTTCCTCATCCACTCGCATTGCCGAGTCGTGTGACCCACCGGGTTACTCGGATTTGGCATGTGAAACTTGCACGGCTGATCTAGCATTGCCTCATACGTATACCTCGGTCGGTCCTTCTTTTCTTGCCACTGTTTCTTTTGCTCTGGCGTCCAAGTTTTCTTGCCATCATTTCTCGGAGTCCATTGTTGCCCTCCAGTTTTCTGACGCTGATTACTCCCTGCTCTAGGTTGATCTTGATTTACAGCAGCAACTTGTTGCGACCTGTACCTGTAATCCGGTCTATCATCTCTTCTCTTACCCCGGTAATCATTCCGTCGGGATGATCCGGCCCCATCTCGCTGGTAGTACTCCTCATTTGACTCGTTTGACATATGTTGGGGTTGAGTCGGATCACCCAAAGCATACGAATCAACAATTCGGATTGTCTCTGCCAGTGTAGTTGGCATATCCCTTTGTAGCCTCTGCCACAACATGCTTCCATATCTACACCCTTGTGCAAACCAAGGTATTGCCTGTGACTCAATCACGCCCTCACACGAGTTTCTCACGGTGCACCAGCGGGTCAAGAACTCCCTGTCTGTTTCATTTGGTCTCTGTTTGCACATTGCTAAGGTCTGTGTCCTATTCGGCCTCTGATACGTGCTTGAGAAGTTGCTGACAAACATTTCCTCAAAATCAATCCAACAGTTGATACTCCCGGGTGGCAAATTGTTTAACCATACCCTCGCTGGACCCTCCAGCATCTGAGGTACGTACCTCACAACCCATCTCAAGTTGCCTGTAGCAATTTTCACCGTCGTAGCGTAGTTGATCAACCAATCCTCCAGCTTGGTGCTACCATCATATGTTTTCGTGCCTCTGGGTAACTGGAAGTTAGGTACTGGAGGTTCTTTCATGATCCGGGGCCCAAAGCACGCCAGAACCGGAGGACCTTGCCCCTCAATTTGCTCCGACCTATAAAGTCAATCCAGTTTTAACCTGGCGTCGTCAGGCATCAAGTCCCTGCTTCCCAACCTTGACCCTATCACGTGATAGTACAGCCTAGGGTATCCTGCGTTCACCATTTCTAAATCACCATCATTGTATCTATCTTGCTCTCGTGGAGCGCCTCTCTGTTGCATACCTTGGCCGACACTTTGCTCTTGCCGTGGTATATTCTGCTGCTGCGGTTGCCCCGCACCCGCTGAGTTGCGCTGTCCAGCATTGCCGTTTATAGCGTTTCCCTGACCGACATTGCCTTGTTCGTGGTTACCTCGGCCAGCTTCACCTCGGCTGACACTTCGTCGATCCTCATTTTCCTGCACTGCTTTTCCTTTCCCTGCCCTTGCCGGGTCATAGGGGACTGTCTGTTTGTTTCTCCTCGCCGAGGTTACCACTTCCTCTCTTCTTGGGCCACCATGAGGGGATGATGCAGCTCCAGCAGATTTCTCCGGGTTACCTATAGCTGAATAAATGATTTTGGATGCCCCAGCCCTTGCCGGGTTAGCCCTGAGCAACTCTTCATTTTGTGTGTTAGAGATCCAAACTAACTCATTAACTCTTTCCTGTTGTCTTTGCCGGGCTTCACCCGTCAAACCCTCTAACTCGGACGCAGCTGCATCTGCTGCTCTGAGGTTCTTAGCCGAGGTACTATACTTCGGCAGCCCCACGGCCAGAACATTCTCGGACTCCTCAACTCTAGTATCACCCTCTTTGTTCATTTCACTGATGAGGTTTTTCCCCTTTACTCTTACATCATCTACCTTATTTGCTCTTGCGTACTCGCGCAGTGTCATGTTCAACGACTGCTGAGCCGCAGCTATCTTTTTCGCACCCTCTAGTATTTTCTGCCTAGTTTCCTCTAACTCGGCCTGTGCCTGAGCCGGATCTACTGCATGTGCTATGGGGCTCTCTAGGCTATCTATCGCCTGCTGCAGCATGTTCTCTGGCCTCTCTAGCGGAGGACCTCTACTTTTCCTCGGTGCCTTGGGTGTTACCTCCGGATCTGGTGCCGGATCTTTGCTCGCGCCAGCGCCAGCCGCTGTCATCATCACCTCGGCACGGTCAGGGGAGCGAGTGATATGCATCCCGCGAACTGCGCTAAGGGGTGGCTCGCCTCCCTCAACGACGTGCCGCGGGTGAACGCACGACACATCGACAGAGACATAGATCTTGTGCGCGCCAAGCTTGACGAAGAGGCCGTTGCACGGGATAGGTCGCTTGCCGAAGCAGCCAGCATTGTCGCTGACGAAGTCCAGCGCTCCAAAGCGCTGAACGAGCCCGGAGATGATGCGCTCGCCGTTGTCGATGAGGTTTCCCGTCCGGATCTTCACTCCTGCTAGCGCCGCTAGCCCCACGGTGGGCGCCGCCTGTCGTGGTGGTGTCACGGCAGTTGCCATGGATAGGCTAAAGGTGGGGACAATATGCACTAGAGGAATCCAGGAGGGATAGTGTGGTGATTCCACACACAGATGCTTTGTATTCTTCAAGCTAGATCAGTTCACAAGTGCTCCTTGAGCTGTGTTGGGGAGAGGAGGAAGGAGAAACTCTCTTACTCTCACCACTACTTTGCTCTCAGGAACCCACTACCCAAATGCCAATCAACTAGCCCTCAACCAAGTAAAACTCAACCCTTTCTACAGAGGCCCTAGCCCTCCTTATATAGGGGAGGCTATGCCTCCTCCCAAAATAGCAAACCGACCGGGTCACTTTTCCCCATCGTAAGCCATGCAGAGGCTACGTGAGCCTCTGCGGCGCCAGCGTCATCCGACACAGGCAACGTCACCCTTGTCAGCCACGCCTCGGTGGTCCTTCCCTCTGTCCGCTTCGCTCCAGCATATAGTGACCACCTTTTGACCAGTGAGATACCTTCCTTCTCTTGCAAGCCTGATATAACCCGGATCGTGCCTGGTTAATCCGGCCACGTGGGTACCTGCATACAAGTTATAGAAATCCTGCCGCCATACGACGTAAGTCGGCCGGGACCCAGTTAGGTGGACATCCTCCGATTCGGGTTACTCTGTGATTCGGCCTGCCTTGAGGTGACTCGTCCAGCATTCGCTTTGACCTTGCCATACCTCGGCTAACTCGGCCTTTATACCCCGGCGTGACCCTACCCGGGGGTATCCCCCCAACACCGCCGCAATCTCCGTGGACCGCGGAATGATCACCGCCGCCATCGCGGCGGGATCCTCATGCCGAGAAGACGAAGGAAGGTCTCGGGACAGGGGGATCCCACCACGGCCGCCACCGCTGCCCCGGTGGTTGGAGGAAGCGCTCCTACCGTGACCCTGCCAGTCCACGCCACGCCGGTCGCTACGGCCGTCACGATCGACAGGACCCCGGAGTTCCCGCACGTCACGCCAGTCGCCACGCGTGCCAAGCTCAGTCTCCAAGCTGCGCTTGCCACGGGCCTGGCGGAGCTCTCGCTCCTCGTGCCTCGGCCGAAACCAGGCTGGGTTGGGGAAGGGGGAAAGGGTGGCGCGTGCCCAGGCGCCGCCACGCTGGGACCCGGTAGGCATCGTCCATGGGTGGGGGAGGCATGGGCGGCGCCCCCGGCGATGACGGCTAGGACGCTGGCTGGATGTGGCTGCCCAGCCGTCATGGACACCTCCACGACGCTGATTCACCCCGCGCCCCTGTCCACGCACCTGCAGCTTCTGCTCAGTCCCCGGCGGCGCCTCCCGCCTCTGCTGCAGATGCACATCAGCTCCACGCGGGCGAGGCCGCTGCTGCTCGCCACGCTGCTGCTGACCGCCACGCCGCTCTGGGCACACCCTAGCATGGTGCCCCTCCTTCCCGCACTGGAGGCACACAGTCTCGAAAGTGCAATCTTTCGAGATGTGGCAGCTTCTCAAGCAGTTGAAGGAACAACCGGCGAGGTACGGCGGCAGGTTCTCATGGATGGCAAGCGCCGAGAGCTCCGCTCCACCACCGCGCCACCTCTTTTGCCCGCCCGCGCGCTGCCACTGGCCCTGACCAGCCTGCAGAGCAGCGCCACGCACCGCATCTGCCTCAGGAATCGCCCGACGCAAAACTAGTTGCATGTCAGTCGTGGAACCGGTCTCATGTACGATGACATGTAAGGTTGGTCCGGGCCGCTTCATCCCACTATGCCACAAATATCCAAAATACATAGAAGATGCAATAATATGATCATCATCGCCCACATATAAACATATGTGTACTACCCGTGCAAAGCACCTACGCATAGATCAGGCTCTGATACCACTGTTGGGTTCGCAGCATAGAAAACAAAAAATTTCCTGCGATGAGAACTGTATGCCAAGATCTATCTAATAGATACAGAGCAATGGGTGGATATACATCCATGGAGAACTTACCCTCAAAGATAACAGAGTTTTGTTAATGAGTTGGAACTCGTGGATGATGTAGTCGTACGCTTGTCGATCTCAAGATCGTGTGGAAGTCCTAGCGTCGCAAATCAGCAGCGCATCCGTCCTCGCACACACGTTCGAGCCACTGGAAAACCTCCACCTCCTTGCTCCAGTGAATCAACAGAAGCAGCAACTCCTTCTAGACGCAAGGCCATCGGGAACATGTATCTCGCTAATCGGAGACCATGCGGAATATCTAGAGGGGGAGAGAGATCCTTCATGAGGAGGTGTGCTTTGTGAGGGAGGAGAGGGGGGTCTTTTATAGGAGAGGGGGGCTCCTCCCCTCCCATGGCCGGCTGCCAAGGGGGGTGCCCCCACGTCTTCCTCATTCATGTGGTGGAAGCACCACTCACATCAATTCAAGCTCCACCCAAAATTCCACTCACATGCATTAAATTTCCACCAAATTTAATGCAACTCTCAATTAATGAAACTCTTTTATTTATTTTATTCAGAATTTTGTTAATTACTTTAATTAACAAACATCACATAAAAGCCCTTGCAACATTTCAATATCACATGCATAACCACTTTCTGTAATTTCACCCGAAACAATTCCGGTTTCTATCGAAACATTTCCTACGCTTTGCAATTCTTTCGTCTGAAACATATGTGCTCCAAAATGGTATCCAACAACCCTTAAGTGTGTCACCCTACGGTTCGCGAATAATGCAGACATGATTGAGACTCCTCTCAGATCAATAATCAGAAGCCGGACCTGGAGATCCATACTGACTCCTGCACATTCAACAATGACTTCTGTGATCGTGAGAACCTTTAATGCTAGTAACTTAATCCCTTTGTCTCATGATATAATACATGTCCGAGATTCAATCATCGGTATCCAAATACCTAGTTTGATCTCGTTACCGACATGCACTCTTTTCTCGTTCCCGTGATATAATATTCTAGTGATCACATCACTTGCTTGCAAGCTATCTTAATGTGATATCACCGAGAGGGCCTAGAGTATATCTATCCATCATCGGGATTGATAAATTCCACTCTTGATCCATGAGCCTCAACATAACACCTTCGTAGCACTGAACCCACCTTTATAGTCACCCTGTTATGGTGTGACGTTTGATGTTATCAAGATACTCTTCTGGTGTTAGCAATTAACATGATCTCATGGTCTAAGGACTAAGATTACTTCGTATGATGTTATAGCAATGTAAACATAATGACTTTGATCGTAATGCTATACTTCGGATGAATGTTCATCACATCATTTCACAAATGTTGTGACCTTGTTATTAACAACATCCAATGTCCATGATCAGGAAACCTTGATCATCTTGTTAATCAACGAGCTAGTCTAGAAGAGAGGCATAACTAGGAACCCTTTTATTTATTAAACACACATGTATTGACGTTTCCTATCAATACAATTATAGCATGCAAAATAAACATCTATCATATACAAGGAATACATAATAACAACCTTATTATTGCCTCTCAGGGCATATTTCCTTCACTACTGTCCCGGTCTGCGGTGCACGCCGCAAGCCAGTATGGGGAAGACGAAGGCAGCGCCGCAATAGACTAGAAGGAGACACGTGTGATAGGCAGTCCCGATCAGGTTTAGCATAGACACTTATATAGTGCATGCCATCAGGGAGATCGTGGGGCTCTGCCTATGTCCGTGTCGGTAACAGCCCACGATCCAGAAAATTTGGAAATGGCTAACTAATTAACACGTATGTTAATGATTCATAATTAATCCATGATTAATTTTCTCGAACAGCAAAAATAAAGCTTGGCTTGGCACGATTCCCGCAACACACGGCGCGCGCGTGTGTCATGATGAGGCGAGGCGTGGCGAGGCGGGTGGCATCAAAGGAGGAGTGCACGAGAGCTTCTCTTCTTCTCACAACTTCGTGAGTGGTAGAACAACGTAGTATATAAGGAGGTGTAACTCTCACTCAACTAGCAATGTGGGACTAAACTTTAGCACCACTAGCACACACATGAGATGCCATAAATAATGAGCCAAAGAGAATTTCAGAATTTGTATTTGTTATGGGCCAAAATCCCACATGCAAACACCTCAAATTCCAACATATGTTTCTATGACTTGTATGACAAAAACATACCCTTGTAAACGCTAGTTCTGGATAGCTACAAGGAACCACAACATGTGGTTTCCCCACTCTTACATGCGCCCCTTTATTTTTCTGCCTCTAAAACAACCCACCCCAAAACCCTAGGTTCCTCCACTATCTATCGCCATTGCTGACAGCGACAACGAGCACACCACTGCCAACGCCAAGCACATAGATTAGCTCACCAAGGACAAGTTGGCACTCTCCTCTTTGTCTAATGTACCCAACAATGTCTCAATGTAGTTCTCCATTGTCTCCATGCAAGCGCAAGCCTTAAGCCTCAGCAACATTAGGGGCACGTCCATGTCACTTTGGCGCTTCACACATGTGTTCATAGAAAATGGTGCATCTTCTTCCGTGCCGCCAGCCACAAGTACGCCATTCTAGACCACCTCGATGTTGCTTCTCATTTGCCCACATCGGAATGGTATCTCGTCGATGCCACGGTGGTGTATGGATCTATGGGTCCGTCTCTCTTGATAGTCTCAACATCGTTATGACCCTGACAACTACCCCTCCGATACCAAGTTATGGAACTCCATCAATGGTCTCTTTAACGAGCACAAGATGAGTCGGTAGCTCATCCGATCCTTTGAGCTTGGCCAGATCCGCTAGGGTGACATGAGAATGACCGAGTACCTCCTGAAGCTCAAAACCCTCACTGATGGTGTAACACCCCAAAACATATAATCAAGTTTATCAAGTGCTAATCACCCAATTTAGGGTTAACAAAAACTTTTATTAAGAAAACAATTTATGAATGCATGTGTGTTTGCATTAGTATAGAAATGAGTGTATATGCCATGCTTGATTGTTCTAAATGATGTGAAATGGTTTAAGGATGAATGCTACATCATCTAGACCATTTACAAACAAAATCAAAAGAGAAAGAAATCAAATAGGAATAAATAAACCAAATGGTCATTTTGACCAAAGTAAACCACTAGGCCACTTTGAGTGTTCCTAGAAGAGAATTTCTAAGAGAAACTATTCTATTCCTTTTCACCCCTTGCTAGACCAAGTAAAAGTGTATCAAGGCCCACTTTACAAACTTACAAAAACATCTTGCAAAGCAATTAAATGGATAATTGAAAATTGAATCTATTTAATATGTTAAGATCCCACTTTTTGAAAAACCTATCAAATCAATTCCCCTTGACCTCTCCCAGCAAACCTAGTTACTCAAGCTTAAGATCAAACCACTCAAAAATTTTGAATTAAAAATTCCAAAGTAAAGTTCATGCGGCCATTTCATCAAACACCCTAATGACACTAATTAATCCCTGGCCTAACTTCACTATTTAGCATAGTGATCATCGACCATTTGGTCCCCTCTTTATTCCTCGGTCTCCCCTAAGCGTAGATAGCACCCAGACAAGCCCCCCTTCGCCATGGAGCACAGTGGAGCGCCGCCCAAATTTGGTCATCGCTGGCCGACCACGGCTAGCTCGCAGCAGACCGCCCCGCGCCCATCCAGGAGGTGCGCCACAGTCTACTGCCACCCCCTGTCTAGGCCACGACCCCAGCCGAGCCATGGACCACCCTAGCTACACCGCGCATCGCCTCTCCGCGCCATGTCTAGAGCGCGCCAGTGCACCTCGCCCGACCAGCTCGCCCCGCTCGCGCCTTGCCCTCACCGCGTATGCACAACCTCACTATGATCACCACACCCCAGCAGACACCCCCGGGCGCCGCCACGCGACCCGCAGCTGCCGCACACCGCCGCAAACACCTCCACTCCCGCTCAGAACACCGCACGCTCCCGACCGAACCATGCCGCCCCACGCCGCGCCTTTATACCCGTAAGAACCGCCAGGAGACACCACACCGCCCTACGCCCTCGCCCATGCCAATATCCGCCTGCAGCAACGCCACCGTCGAGCTCACGTCGTACCGCTCTATCCCCTCGCCGCAGTATAAATAGAGCCCTCCACTGCCTCATTTCTTCACACCACTCCACTCCCCACTCCTCACTGACCTCCCCCACTTCTCCCCGAAGCAAGGCGAGCACCACCGCGTCGGAATTTCACTAGAGCCCGCTGCTGCTGGAGGAGAAGGGCGTCATCGATTCCGACCACCCCAAGCCTGCCGTGACTGCGCCTCGCCTCGCCGTTGTCTACCACGTCGATTGCCCATGTCGCCGACCCTAGCTGGAGCCTAGGTGAGCCCCGCGAGACCCCCACCGCCGCGCTAGGTTAATTTCTCGCCGGAGCTGTTCGTCGTCGATGATGATGCTCGGCCGTTAGATTAGAATCTGATCGCACTGTCTAGATTCGCCGATACCGTTTCGCGTTAGAAGAGTCGCTGACTGTGGACCCTGCCTATCAGCAGCCCACTATGTTTGTCGGTCTTGGTGAGCAGCCCGCTTAGCTTTCCTTCGGCCTGGAAATTCAAATAATGATTTTCCTTTTTAGTTGAAATCCTATTCTGTCCACCTATTCAAAAATCAATTCAGAGAGTTTCACTTAACCAAATTGCATGATTCAAATTTTGCTAGAAAGGTAATTAAAGTATCAATCCAAGACCGTTGGATTTAAATCAATTGGAGTTAGAGATATTGTATAGAGAAAATAATAAGACAGAGACTTTTGCAACTTCAAACATTTTTCAAAAATCAACCATAATATCTTTTGAGTTGATTCCAACTCTCAAAAATCACATTTGATAATATCTATCTGAATATGTAAAAATATCTAGGTTTGCATGCAATGACTTTGGACTAGTACTAAAATAATGCTATATAGGCATTTCTAGTCACTTTAAATCATTTAAAGAGTAATCTTAAACTTTATAAAATGTGACCAACCCTTTAAATCACATTCCCATGTTTTAGAATATGTGGCGATGACATGTGTCCACATGATCCCATATTTTAATTGGAGAATATTAAATCTTAATTAATTTCAATGAGTAGGAATTACTTTTCTCAAATAAACTAAATAAAACTAGTCATTCTTGCATGTGATGGTTGTGATGATGCTAGTTCATCAAGTGTGAGACTTAGTGTGCTAAATTGACTTAGTTAAGTATTGTTTGGTGATTGTGTACCCCGTATTCATTTATAGACGATAGTACCGACCAAGGATGCGAGGAGGAGGAGTTCTACCCCGAAGAAGAGGAAGAAAACTTCAATCACTGCACCAATCAAGGCAAGCCATCATTACTAAGCAAGCTAGACCCTTGCAAGCTAACACTTGCAAGTATTAACCTAAGCTAGATGCCTTAGGCATACTTTGGTGATACCACTTTGGTTTATACCCATCCCAAGTTTTACTTGCAAGCTTTACTCTTTTACTTTACTAAAGTTCTTTACTTTTAGTTAGTGCTTTGTGAGTTTTTGGAAAGTAGTATAGATAGCATAAAGAGTATAAAACTAGGCCTATACTAGATGTCATTCTATGGCATGAGATTGAGATTAGCACCCCTCATTAGTGAACACTCTTAACTTAGTGGCTAGTGCTAAGCATAAAACTTGATCACTTTAGATGGGAATACTTGGTGAAAATGATTATGAAAAACTTGGAATGATGAGTCATTCTATTGAAATGTTTTTGACATGTGTTGAGAAACACAAATGGATTTTGGCGATGAAAATGTTGAGGGCATGAGCCTTAGCCCTTTATAAAAACTGATGGTTGGGTTCGGATGCGATACCATTCCAATTTTACCGTACAACCATAATACCTGAATTGGGTAAGGCTTAGCCAGAAGTTTATATGCATTAGTATGGGTTCCCTCGCGAAAGAGGTTTGAGCTGAGGCTACCTCTTGATGATGTCCACCTATGTAGTGCCCAGGATGGTAGATGGCCATGGCTGGGAGGCCAAGCTCATAGGGGAGGTGCCTATACTAGAGTATGTAATTGAAAGGTTATGATTGATTATCTGCATACTAAGTATGGTGATTCAGGGTTATCCCTCACGGATGTATCGAATTTTGTGGTGAAAGTGTACCACCTCTGCAGAGCGTGAAACTATTGAATAGCGCATCATGATCATGGGCGATTGGAGTGGCCATACTGTTCCGTCGTCAGATGTGTTCAAAATGACTTGTGAAGTGAACTATGATTTTGATTTGACCAGAACAGGGTTGTGAATATGAAAACTAGGTTCCCAACTTAAAGTGATTTAGAACTTTAACTTAGTTTTCTTTACTTCTGAACTCAGTTTAGATAAATCTGGCTTTTTGCAAATAAACTTAGAGCTTAGGATCCCTACTAGAACTACCTTACTTGTTAGTGATAGTTTGCGAGTACTTAAAGTGTACTCATGGCTTTGTCCCTAGCTATTCCTGTGTCCAGACTATGAGGAGGACTATTAGGAAGATGGATAGCAGGACGGCTACGACAACCAGGATAATCTCCCATCGTCAGCATTGCCTGTGACACTGAAGATGGAGCCCACTACTATTATTATTCCCCTGCTTGTTTGTATTAAGCCTGGATCATGAGATCCTTTATTTGTGTAAGACCTTATTATGGTTTGTAATGGATGATGTACTGTGATATTCAATCTGTTATGTCTCGCAAAAATGGTAATCCTGGGATTACGATGTATGGCTTAACAGGCATCTAGGATTAAAAATCCGGGTGTTGACAAGTTGGTATCAGAGCCATCCTGACCATAGGAGACCCTAGTTAGAATGGACGTCCGAAGAAAAACTTAGTTTCAAAACCAAAGAAGTGAGTATTTATGAAAACCTATTTCCACTCTTATCCTTGATTCTTTTAAAAAATTCATGTTCCTCAAAAATTCTTACATTCTTACATAAAACTTGACACACTTGATCACCGCACCAACTTACTCATGCTAAATTCTTATAGATGGAAGTTTAGTATTGTAAGTTCTACCAGTTGGGCAACTGAGGCTAGCTGATCTTTGAGAGGGATCTTGATGCACTATCAGATTACCTTGAGCGCCCGGATCCGGAATTCTTCAGGGTCAACTCAAGGATCACCCAGGAGGAGATCTACAATGGCCGATAGTTGCAGATCTCAGAGGCAAAATGGAAGCACCCCTTTCTGAGAAGATTCAATTCACCGTGCGAGAGAACAACTGGCTAGATGGATTAGCCAGGGCTATGCATGAAGCTCTTGCCTGTCTGTGTGGGAAAAACATCAACTTGATCCAGGAACTTCGCTGCTTTCTGGCGTGATTCTATGGGAATGCCATTGGAGATGCCAAGTCACTCGGAGTTGAAGCGCTAGTTGGAGAATCTTGACTTCCTACTATATGATAGGTAGAAAGAATTTGACAATGCCCGAGCCTACGCCAACCACAACCTTGACATTGCCACCAAGAAGGACTAGAATCTCACCATGCTCGTCAAGGATCGCTAATCACTTCGTCGTCAACGCGAGAAGAAGGATCACACCATCGCTCGTCTTCGCAAGAAGGTGACCGCTCTCGAGAAGACCATCCATGAGCAAGAAGTCCAGCTTGAAGCAAAGGAAGAGGAAGAAGGTGAAGACATCCAGGGAGACCTTCACTCGTACCCTAGTGATGACAATGACTACCTAGAGGATGATGCCATGGATTTCTACACCGATGATGATGATTCCGACTTCAGTGATGATGAGTAGATGCACTTGATCACTACCGTATGAATGAGTTGTATCGGTTCCACTATATTTTAGTTCACAGAATGGTTCTTAAAACCATCTGTTTTCCATTTGTGTTGTGGTGTGTGTTTGTATTGTGTGCTTGAATGAATGAATGAGAACGAGTTAGTTTGCAAAACTGAGTTCAAACTCAAAGTTTAAAGCTTTTGAAACAAAACCATGAACCTTAGGAATTTCCCTCTTACCTCATTAGCTATCTCAATCTTCAGATGACTCATGGAAACCCCGGAGGAAGCAGCTCATCACAGGACCCGATGTTGAAGATTCTGCAGATGCTAGTTTCTGATCGTGAAGCTAGTAGAGACGAATGCCAATCCAATCTAGCCACCCTTCAACAGATAGCTCAGATGGCCCACAATAATCAAGGCCATGAAAACCAGGATCACCATGGATCCAAGCTTAAGAACTTTCAGAATACCAATCCCCTGATCTTTAACAAGTCTGAGGATCCCTTAGATGCTGATGACTGGCTGCAAACCATGGAGAACAATCTGGAAGTCGCAGGAGTTGATGCCAATGAGAAGGTACTGTTTGCCACCCACTATCCGGTAGGAGATGCAAGAGCCTGGTGGAATTGCACCCGTACTATGAACCACGATCAGATAATGACTTGGGAAGCTTTCAAGATCAAGTACAACCACACCCATGTGCCGCAAGGATTAGTCACCAGAATGAGAGATGAGTTTAGAGAACTAAAGCAAGGAAGGATGACGGTAGTTGAGTACCGTGACAAATTTCTGTCCCTAGCTAGATATGCCCCTGATGAGATCAACACTAAAGCCAAGAAGAAGGAAAGGTTCCTGAATGGATTGCACGATGAGATGCAGACAGTGTTAGTCAACATCCGTTTTGAAGATCTAGAAGAGCTAGTAGACTCTACCATCCAGATGGAAGGGAATATCAACCAAGCCAATGAAAACTGCAAGTGCAGAATGATGCATTAGACTGGGTCCCACAATACCTAGAAGTATCGCCCCAACCCATATGCAGGATATGCCCCAAGAAACAATAGACCCCCGATGTCTCGTCCAAGCTACCCCAATTGTAGCGGAGGAAACTTGAAGTCTGGAGGAAACCACAACAACAACCCAGGCAACTCCAACAACTTCAACCCTGCATCGCCCAAGTCCAACAGCAACAACAACAACAACAATACTGCCCCAAGGACTGGAAGCAATGCCGTGCCTGTTGCAGCCAAAGACAAGTCCCAGATCACTAGCTTTGAATGTGGAGTCGAGGGTCACTACTCCAACGAGTGTCCCAAGAAGCTTGCAGCCACCACCAATGTGAATGTAGCCGCTCAACAACAGCGCCGTGTTCAGCCTGGAAGAAGATTTGCCCTAGGGAATTCTCTCAACCACAACGGCCGTTTGTTCCACATGAATGCTGAAGAAGCTCAGGAAGCGCTAGGTGTTGTGTTGGGTATGTTTTCTATTAACTCAGTACTTACAAGAGTGTTGTTTGATTCTGGAGCATCGCACTCGTTTGTTACAGAAGAATTTGCATGCACTAGTAAGATTCAACCAATAAAATTGAAGCATGTTGTGATAATTCAAATACCCGGTTCAACCACCAAAGCTAGAAAAATTTGCAAGGCTGTACCTATCAGAATCCATGGGATAGATTTTTATGCCAATCTAATAGTACTTGGAACCAAAGGTTTGGAAGTAGTACTAGGAATGGATTGGATGTCGAAACATAAAGGATTGATCGACTATGCCAAGAAAGCCATAACCATGACCAGTAGCTCTGGAGTATTAGTAGAGCATGTATCTGAGACCTTGCCCCGTCAGTTCAAATGCAACAAGAGTCTATCCCAACCAACCATAGACCAAGTCAGAGTAGTCTATGAATACCCCAATGTATTCCCAGATGAATTACCCGGTATGCCCCCAGATCGGGAAATCGAGTTCATTATTGAACTAATTCCTAGAACTAGACCCATAGCTTAGAGACCTTATAGTATGAACCCATCTGAATTAGTGGAGCTGAAGAAGCAACTTGATGCTATGCAGGAGAAAGGTCTGATTCAACCAAGCGCATCGCCATGGAGATCGCCTGTTCTATTTGTGGACAAGAAAGATGGAGGTAACCGTTTGTGCATGGATTACAGGAGGCCAAATGATGTCACCATCAAGGACAAGTACCCACTGCCCAAGATTGAGGATCTGTTTGATCAGTTGACTGGTGCCAGAGTGTTTTCTAAGATTGATCTTAGAACTGGTTATCACCAACTCAAGATTCATGCAACGGATATTCCAAAGACTGCCTTTACCACCATATATGGATTGTATGAGTATACAATCATGTCTTTTGGATTAACCAATGCCCCCGCTTATTTCATGAATCTCATGAATAAGATTTTTATGAACTTTCTAGATAAGTTTGTCGTTGTGTTTATCGATGATATTCTAATCTATTCCAAGTCAGAAGAATACCATGAGCAACACCTAAGAACCATCCTTGAAACCCTTAGAGAGCATCAGTTGTATGCCAACTTTAGCAAATGTGAGTTCTGGCTGAAAGAAGTAGGATTTCTCGGACATATTGTGTCGGCAGGAGGAGTCGCTGTTGATCCCACCAAGGTCAAAGATGTTGAAGAATGGGAAGCCCCAACCACTCAAACCCAAGTTCGTGCATTTTTCGGATTAGCGGGATATTACCGCAAGTTCGTGGAAGGATTTTCGAGCATCGCCAGACTGATGACCCAATTGTTGAAGAAAGATAAGAAGTTTGAATGGACCGACAAATGTGAAGCAAGTTTTCAAGATCTCAAGAAGAGATTGATTTCAACCCCAATATTGATTATGCCAGATATCAAGAAGCCTTTTGATGTGTATTGTGATGCATCCAAGATTGGTCTCGGATGTGTGTTGATGCAAGAAGGAAAAGTCATAGCGTATCTGTCTCGACAACTGAAGCAGCATGAGCAAAACTACCCTACCCATGATCTTGAACTAGCAGCTGTTGCTTTAGCTTTGAAGACATGGCGTCATTACCTTATGGGTAATCGCCGTGAGATTTATTCGGTTCACAAGAGTCTGAAGTATATTTTCACTCATAAGGAACTGAATATGAGGCAAAGGATATGGATAGAGTTAATCAAGGATTATGACCTTGACATTCACTATCACCCCGGCAAAGCCAATGTGGTAGCGGATGCTCTTAGAAGATTGCCGTGTAGATTAAACACCATGATCAAAGAAGCCCAGCCAAGTTTGCATGAAGAGTTGGAGTAGTTTAGAATGGAGGTAGTTAGCAATGGATTTTTAGCTAGCATTGAACTTCAACCCACTTTGATTAGCCAACTCAAGGAAGCACAGAAGGGAAATGCATGTATCGACGGAATCAAACGTCGTATTGCTATAGGGAAGGTACCCGGATTCACCGAAGATGAAGAAGGAGTTTTGTGGTACAAAGGACGTATCTGTGTGCCAGAAGATTCGGAGCTGAAGCAAGTTATCATGCAAGAAGCTCATGATACTCTTTATTCTATCCATCCCGGAGGAACAAAGATGTATCAGGATTGGAAGGAGCAATTTTGGTGGCACAAGATGAAGAGAGAAATCGGAACCTACATAGCTAAGTGTGATATTTGTCAGCGAGTCAAAGCGGAACATCAAAGACCCGCAGGACTATTGCAACCATTGTAGATTCCGGAATGGAAATGGGATTCCGTCGGAATGGACTTTATCACCGGTTTTCCTACTTCTAGTAGGGAAAATGACTCTATCTGGGTCATAGTTGATAGACTGTCCAAGGTAGCCCACATTATACCTGTCAAGACAACCTACCAGAGTTCGAAGCTAGCAAAGTTGTACATTGCTAGAATTGTCAGTTTGCATGGAACCCCCAACACCATAGTGTTGGATCGAGGAACCCAATTTACCTCAAGATTTTGGCAGAAAGTCCAAGAAGGATTAGGAACCAAGTTGAATTTCAGCACATCTTATCACCCGCAGACCGATGGACAGACTGAAAGAGTCAACCAAATCTTAGAAGACATGTTGAGAGCTTGTGTGTTAGAATATGGATCAAAATGGGAAGATTGTCTGCCTTTTGCAGAATTCTCATACAACAACAGTTATCAAGCCAGTTTGGAAATGGCCCCATTTGAATTTTTGTATGGAAGGAAGTGTCATACCCCCTTAAATTTGTTGCAAGTAGGAGAGTCAGATTTTCGGACCCGACATCCTACGAGAAGCCGAAGAGAAGGTTCACAAAGTCCGTTAGCACCTCAAGACCGCCCAATCCAGACATAAGAGTTATGCTGACAAGAGACACAAAGACCTGACTTTCAATGTCGGAGATTTTGTGTATCCCAAAGTTTCGCCCTTGAAAGGAATGCAGCATTTTCAGCTGAAAGGAAAGTTAGCCCCTAGATATATTGGACCCTTCAAGATTCTGAATCGCTAAGGAGAAGTCTCTTATCAATTGGAACTGGCAGAGGAGATGTCAGCCATCCATAATGTGTTCCATATCTCATTACTTCGCAAATGCCTAGAAGTTCCGGAGAAGATCGAAGTTTTCAAGAACATCGATCACCGAGCCATTGCTATCAACAAGGATCTGATGTATCGTGAAGTGCCCATTCGTATCTTGGAAGAAGCCTTCAGAACCACCAGGACCTACAGTATCAAAATTTTCAAGATCCAATGGAGCAACCATACCAAAGAAGAAGCTACTTGGGAGCGAGAAGATTATATTAGGACTAAGTTCCCAGATCTCTTTAGTTCCTAGTTTTTCTTAAATCTCGGGACGAGATTTTGTTTAAGGAGGGAAGGTTTGTAACACCCCAAAACTTATAATAGTGTTTATGAAGTGCTAATCACCCAATTTAGGGTTAACAAAAACTTTTATTAAGAAAAACCGATTTATGAATGCATGTGTGTTTGCATTAGTATAGAAATGAGTGTATATGCCATGCTTGATTGTTCTAAATGATGTGAAATGGTTTAAGGATGAATGCTACATCATCTAGACCATTTACAAACAAAATCAAAAGAGAAAGAAATCAAATAGGAATAAATAAACCAAATGGTCATTTTAACCAAAGTAAACCACTAGGCCACTTTGAGTGTTCCTAGAAGAGAATTTCTAACAGAAACTATTCTATTCCTTTTCACCCCTTGCTAGACCAAGTAAAAGTGTATCAATGCCCACTTTACAAACTTACAAAAACATCTTACAAAGCAATTAAATGGATAGTTGAAAATTGAATATATTTCATATGTTAAGATCCCACTTTTTCAAAAACCTATCAAATCAATTCCCCTTGACCTCTCCCAGCAAACCTAGTTACTCAAGCTTAAGATCAAACCACTCAAAAATTTTGAATTAAAAATTTCAAAGTAAAGTTCATGCGGCCATTTCATCAAACACCCTAATGAAACTAATTAATCCCTGGCTTAACTTCATTGTTTTGCATAGTGATGATCAACCATTTGGTCCCCTCTTTATTCCTCCGTCTCCAGCACCCAGACAAGCCCCCTTCACCATGGAGCACAGTGGAGCGCCGCTCGAATTTGGTCATCACCGGCTGACCATGGCCAGCTCGCAGCAGACCGCCCCGTGTCCATCTAGGATGTCCAGGAGGTGCGCCGCAGTCTACCGCCACCCCCTGTCTAGGCCACAACCCCAGCCGAGCCATGGACCATCCTAGCTACGCCGCGCACCGCCTCTCTGCGCCATGTCCAGAGCGTGCCAGTGCACCGCGCCCGACCACCTCGCCCCGCTCGCGCCTTGCCCTCACTGTGCATGCATAGCCTCGCCATGATCACCACACCCCAACAGACACCCCCGTTCACCGCTGCGTGAGCCGTAGCTGCCGCACGCTGCCGCAAACTCCTCCGCTCCCGCTCAGAACACCACACGCTCCCGCTCAGAACATCGCACGCTCCCGATTGAACCATGCTACCCCACCCCACGCCTTTATGCCCGTAAAAACCGCCAGGAGACACCGCACCGTCCTACGCCCTCACCCATGCCAATAGCCGCCTGCAGCGACGCCACCGTCGAGCTCACGCCGCATCGCTTGGTCCCCTCGCCGCAGTATAAATAGAGCCCTCCACTGCCTCATTTCTTCACACCACTCCACTCCTCACTCCTCACTGACCTCCCCCACTTCTCCCCGGAGCAAGGCGAGCACCACCGCGCCGGAATTTCACCGGAGCCCGCCGCTGCTAGAGGAGAAGGGCGCCGTCGATTCCGACGACCCCAAACCCTGCCGTGACTGTGCCTCACCTCTCCATCATTTACCACGTCGATTGCCCCTGTCACAGACCCTAGCTAGAGCCTAGGTGAGCCCTGCGAGACCCCCACCGCCGCGCTAGGTTAATTTATCACCGGAGCTGTTCGTCATCGACGATGACGCTTGGCCGTTAGATTAGAATTTGATCGCACGGTCTAGATTCGCCGATAACGTTTCGTGTTAGAACAGTCGCTAACTGGTGGACCCCGCCTGTCAGTAGCCCACTATGCTGTGTAGTGCAGCTGGGCCGGCCCGTTTAGCTTTCCCGCTCAGGCCTGGAAATTCAAATAATGATTTTCATTTTTAGTTGAAATCCTACTCTGTCCACCTATTCAAAAATCAATTCAGAGAGTTTCACTTAACGAAATTGCATGATTCAAATTTTTCTGGAAAGGTAATTAAAATATCTATCCAAGCCCATTGGACTTATTTCAATTGGAGTTAGAGATGTTGTATAGCAAAAATAATAAGATAGAGACTTTTGCAACTTCAAACATTTTTCAAAAATCAACCATAATATCTTTTGAGTTGATTCCAACTCTCAAAAATCACATTTGATAATATCTATCTGAATATGTAAAAATATCTAGGTTTGCATGTAGTGACTTTGGACTAGTACCAAAATAATGCCATATAGGCATTTCTAGTCACTTTAAATCATTTAAATAGTAATCTTAAACTTTATAAAATGTGACCAACCCTTTAAATCACATTCCTAGGTTTTAGAATATATGGTCATGACATGTGTCCACATGATCCCATATTTTAATAGGGGAATATTAAATCTTAATTATTTTCAATGAGTAGGAATTACTTTCCTCAAATAAACTAAATAAAATTAGTCATTATTGCATGTGATGATTGTGATGATGCTAGATCATCAATTCTGAGCCTTAGTGTGCTAAATAGACTTAGTTAAGTATTGTTTGGTGATTGTGTACCCCGTATTCATTTATAGACGATAGTACCGACCAAGGATACGAGGAGGAGGAGTTCTACCCTGAAGAAGAGGAAGAAAACTTCAATCATCGTACCAATCAAGGCAAGCCATCATTACTAAGAAAGCTAGACCCTTGAAAGCTAACACTTGCAAGTATTAACCTAAGCAAGATGCCTTAGGCATGCTTTGGTGATACAACATTGATTTATACCCATCCCAAGTTTTACTTGCAAGCTTTACTCTTTTACTTTACCAAAGTTCTTTACTTTTAGTTAGTGTTTTGTGAGTTTTTGGAAAGTAGTATAGATAACATAAAGAGTATAAAAATAGGACTATACTAGATGTCATCCTATGGTATGAGATTGAGATTGGCACCCCTCATTAGTGAACACTCTTAACTTAGTGGCTAGTGCTAAGCATAAAACTTGATCACTTTAGATGGGAATACTTGGTGAAAATGATTATGAAAACCTTGGAATGATGAGTCATTCTATTGAAATGTTTTGACATGTCTTGAGAAACACAAATGGATTTTGGTGATGAAAATGTTGAGGCATGAGCCTTAACCCTTTATAAAAACTGATGGTTGGGTTCGGATGCGATACCATTCCAATTTTACCGTACAACCACAATACCTGAATTGGGTAAGGCTTAGCCGGAAGTTCATATGCATTAGTATGGGTTCCCTCACGGAAAAGGTTTGAGCCGAGGCTACCTCTTGATGATGTCCACCTATGTAGTGCCCAGGAGGCCAAGCTCATAGGGGAGGTGCCTATACTAGAGTGTGTAATTGAAAGGTTATGATTGATTATCCGCATACTAAGTATGATGATTCAGGGTTATCCCTGGCGGATGTATCGAATTTTGTGGTGAAAGTGTACCACCTCTGCAGAGTGTCAAACTATTCGAATAGCCACGTCCGCGGTCATGGATAGTTGGAGTGGCCATACTGTTCCATCGCCAGATGTTTTCAAAATGACTTGTGAAGTGAACTATGATTTTGACTTGACCACAACAGGGTTGTGAATATGAAAACTAGGTTCCCAACTTAAAGTGATTTAGAACTTTAACTTACTTTTCTTTACTTCTAAACTCAGTTTAGATAAATCTGCCTTTTTGCAAATAAACTTAGAGCTTAGGAGTTCTACTAGAACTACCTTACTTGTTAGTGATAGTTTGAGAGTACTTAAAGAGTACTCATGGCTTTGTCCCTGGCTATTCCCGTGGCCAGACTATGAGGAGGACTATCAGGAAGATGGACAGCAGGACGACTACGACAACTAGGATCATCTCCCATCGTCAGCATTGCCTGTGACACTGAAGATGGAGCCCACTACTACGCTTATTATTCCCCTGCTTGTTTGTATTAAGACTGGATCATGAGATCCTTTATTTGTGTAAGACCTTATTATGGTTTGTAATGGATGATCTACTGTGATATCCAATATATTATGTCTCGCAAAAATGGTAATCCTGGGATTGCGATGTATGGCATAACAGGCATCTGGGATTAAAAATCCGGGTGTTGATAGATGGCCTTGCCAATCTCGATCCACTGGTCCACACATCATCCTCGTGTTCTACTGCCTCAATGGTCTTACTGAGAAGTACGGCGTTGTTGCTGATGTCATCTCCCTCATGGTCCGCCCCTCATTTGCCTAGTGTCGCTTGATGCTCAATCTTCAGGAGATGAAATGGAAGAATCATCGCGTGCCACCTCTGACACGATGTTCTACTCTAACATGCCACCTTGAGACTCCTTCTTTCCTTCCAACAACATTGGAAAGGGGAACAACAAAGGAAAGAAGAAGGAAGGGGAGGAGTAGCTAAAAGGCGAGCCCACGAAGATTCCAAGGAGCGACCCGTTGCTGGTACGCCAACTTGGCCAACTCCTCAACTCCCCTGGAACGGTGTCATCTACATGTGTTCGTACGATGCGGGGCTTCTTGGTTTCATGTGGCAGCACCCTATGGTTTTGTATATGCAGCGCCACGTTTACTATCATCCTCGACAGGCTCATGGGATTAGGTATGTCTCATGAACCAATTCTAGAACATGGCGATGCATGCAGTGAAGGAGATATGCCCTAGAGGCCAATAATAAAGTTATCTTTATTGATATATCTCATATGTTCATAATAGTTTTGTATCATGCTATAACTATATTAAGTGTACACATTAGTACATGTGTGGTATATAAACAAACCAAGTCCTTAGTATCCTTTAGACTACTTCGTTGGGCAGCCGATGATCGAGGTTTCATGACCATGGACTTTTCCGTGTCAACTGACAATGAGGTCACATCATTAGATGAATGAAGTGATGGACACACGTGACCATAGTGTTGCAATGTGATCTAGTCACAAATTCAACATTGCAATATCTAGCAAAGCATATTAACTCATTCCTTTCATCGTGAGAACATGTTTAATCACTATCAACCATGGATCCTTTGATCACATCAACTGTCACACCGTAACAGGGTGACTATAAAGTGTGTGTTGGAAATTCTAAATATATATGTTGAGGCATATGCATCAAGATCAAGATTTTCCTATCCGAGTGACGAATAGATACTCTAGGCCCACTCGGTGAGATTGCATCGATGAGCTTGCAAGCATGTGACTAGGTCACCAGGATGTAATATCATGGGAACGAGTAAAAATGCGTTTTTTGGCAACAAGATCAAACTAGGTATGTTGATACCAGAGATCAGATCTTGGACAAACTAGGTACCATAGTGTAAAGGGAATGGGACTCAACATTTAAGGTTCAAGCAATCATTCAACTCGTGGAATGCAAAGGGGCCATCATGAGTTTCTAGACACCATTGCTGGTCATTGATTAGAGAGATGTCTCTATCATGTCTGAGCCTTCCTAAACCATAAGCGTGTCACACTTAAGGGTAGAGACGCTTAGGGTTCATTCATGATCGTAAGAAAAATCAAAGAGAGAACCAGAATCATTCCAAAAAGACACCGACATTGTTCAGAGGACTTCTGAAGGTGTTTCAAAGTGAAAGGTATTGTTTAATTCATATTTATTATTAAATGAATTAATTACTAAATACATATTTAAATAAATAAAAGGAGCAAACCGCACCTCATTGGCCCAAAGGAGAAAGGAGGCACGCAAGTGGGTGAGCCCTCTACTGCCGGCTAGCCATGGGCCCATGGTGCACATGGGTGGGGCCCACACCACATCGGTGGCCAGCCTCCCTCCTCTCCCTTGTTTAGTCCCACCCCAAGACTTATAGGGAGGGAGTGCTCTCCTTTTTCCTATATATATGTGGGAGGTCCCTCCTCACACATCATCCCATCAATTGTCCTTTGCCATTCTCTCTCTCCCTCTCTCCCTCTGGTGCGTGTTCCATAGTTATTAACGTGCGCTGCAAGGTAGAAACTTCTCAACCATAGGAACACCGTCATGCACTTGCAGTTAGTCTGAATCTTCTTATTCCGCTGCCTTGCTAGACCAAGGCCCGGGGACATCTTTACATTGGACGTGTGTAAAACTTTAGAGGCACCGCCACTTGTGGTGCTGGATGCTTGAAGCCTTCTCGACCTTGAGGTCAGCTATGCTTCGACTACATCAGCAACATTTGTGTGGGAACGTAATTCCATTCTCGCCCTTCAAAGGTATGATCACCGGACCCTCTCGTTACTATACAACTTCATAGATAGATATTTTCTATGGTGTTCGTCGTTAGAATGTTTTTGTTGTTTTCTTCTTGCGAACCTATGTTCACATGTAGTTGGCGAGCCCACTAGATATTTTCTATGATCTGATCTATGCACAAATGTATTGGTACGAGTAGAACACATAGAAATATGTGGGTGTTGATTTTCTAATTGCTTCCCTCCCATGTGTACTTGTTCATATCTCGGCAATGTTGGATGAAGAGGCCTGGATCGACCTTACATGTAAGCTTACCCGAGACTGGTTCCACGACTAACATATGGTTTGCACCATAAAAGTGGGTGGTGGGTGTATGTCTCTCCGACATTAGTTGATATGGCATTTTAAAAGTACGACCCTGAAAAGGGACCTAAATCAGCAACTAGTCAATCCATGTTGTGGTTGATATTCGTAGGTAAGAAACGGTTCTTATGCGAAAGCCCAAACAGCCACGTAAAACATGCAAAGATAAATTAGAGGCATCTAACTTTATTTTGGAGGGTCTTGTGATATGTATGGTTAAGGTAAGTGTTTATGAGATAAACTGCTGAAGGCAAGGTGGCACTATGAACTTGGTGCAATGCACACTCGATGCTGATCAAGGCGCGACAACCATGACATATCGCGTAAATCATTTACATTTGATGTTGATTACTTATGCATCTTATTTTGGTAGTACTAGACTTAAGACGGTAGCTTTATAAGATGATCCCTCAAACATAATTCTAAGGTTCATGTTCTCCCATTAGTGTGCACCACCAAGAAAGTCCATAATTATGAAGTAGGCCGTGACGATCGGGTGCTACACATATCAGCGTTCACATGTAGTGGGTGTAAGCCATGAATGCACTACAATACACTAATGGTTAAAGTTGGCGAGCCTAGAATGTACACACATGGCCTCGGAACAATGACCGAAAGGTTAAGAATGAGTCACATGGTGATCGATATTACTATATCCACTTTTGAAGCCATAGCATTGGCTGTGATGTTCGGGGATGTTATAGTGAATTAGGATCATGTTATCACTAAACAACATTGGGGGATGTTCATTTAAGTGGGAGTTATGGTAATTTAGTTTAACTAAATAGGAACTCATATTATGATCGTAAGGTTAATGACTTTGCAAATACAATTGTAGATGTCTCACCCCACCATCAACCTAGGCCCTTTCCTTGAGAAAGAAAAGCTTAAAACTGACGGGTCAAACTTCACCGCATGGTCCTACAACTTGAGGATTCTCCTTGTTCCTCAGAACCTCTCCTACATACTATAAGTTGTGATAGGTAGCTCACCTGCTGAATCCGCCTCCCAAGCTGATAAAAATGTTTACCAGATGAAGGCGGATGATAACACATGTGTCTAGAGTGGCATGTTCTACGCCATGGAGGCCAACCTGCAGAAGCACTTTGAAAATATGAGTGCCTTTGAGATCATCGCTGATTTCAAGGCTGTCTTTGTGCCCCATGACAGGTCTAAGAGGTATGAGGTTTTGAACCTCTTCTTCTTGGCCAAAATCGAAGAGAACAATAGATTGAGCGAGCATGTGGTCCAAATATCTGGCTACGTTTAACACCTGAACACCCTTGATTGCAAAATCAATGACGAGTTGGCGATTGATAGGGTGCTACAATAGTTTCCCTAGCTACAAAATATTCATCTTGAACTACAACATGCAGGGGATGACCAAAATCTTGTCTCAGTTATTCGCTATGCTCAAGAATGCTGAGGTGGAGATAAAGAAGGAGCACACCGTCTTGATGGTCAACAAAACAGTTGACTTCTAGAAGTCTGGCAAGAAGGACAAAGGAAAGAAGGGGAAATCAAAGAAGAACCGCAAAACTGTTCCCGGTTCTTCCAAGGTGCCCAAGTCCAAGGAAGGCATCATGTGCTTCTATTGCAAGGGTGAGCGTCATTAGAAGCGCAATTGCTCCAAGTATCTAGAGGATAAGAAGGCCGGCAAGCTCATTGCCAAAGAGAAATATATTATATGATATTCATGTAATTGGTTTTTCCTCACAAGTGCTAGGAGCAACGCCTAGGTATTTGCTACTAGCTCTGTTGCTCATATTTGTAAGTCTCAGCCGGAGTTGCGGAGTAAGCGTCGCCTGGTGAAGGACGAGGTAAGGATGCATGTCAGCAACGGCCAAAAAGTTGAAGTGATGGTTGTCAGCACTCTCCCTCTGCGTTTCCCCTCAGGATTTATTTTGTTATTGAATAATTGTTACTATGTACCAGCGTTGAGCATGAATATTGTCAGTGGATCTTGCTTGTTTGCGGTGACCCGGCATACCACTGCATGATGTAGTACACTATAGTCGTTGACATAACACCAATGAAACACCGTTCACTAGTATTACATCCCTCAGAGTGGTACAACAGAAACACAGTAGGTCCAAGACATGACTAAAGGTTACAACTCGACTCTTTACAAAAGATCCAGAGAACACTCTAGGTTAAAAAGAGAGAAATAAACTTCTTACAAAAAAGAATCAGAATAATAACTCAGAACTATCTAGTAACTACGACTAATATCTAAACTATTTGGCTTGCCATTGCTGCTATTGCAATGCTCTACAGAAGTAGGTTTTATGGCTAGAGTATCCACTCCTATCTAAATAGAGACTTTTCCTTCACTTCAGCAGATGTATATGTTGAGTTGACTAACTTCATTGAAGAACTTGAGCTGTTGATGATCGTTTCTTGAGCAGAAATTGATGTTGATGTCGTCTTTAATGGCTTAGAATCTAGCAAGGGTTAAGAAGATACGGTTGAGCTCGAGTGTACTTAGCAAGTTCACTAAAAAGGAGTGTATGATGCACTATCTCTACAGCCACAGACCATAGGTCATAGGCAATGCAGGTTTTCGTAAACATTTCTTCAAAGGTTGCTTTTATTCTGAAAACTATGTCCGACAGCCTTCATAGGTTGACCAGAACCTTCATGGGGTTCCTTTCCTGCCGTGTTCCTAGCTCCTTCCCGTAACAGGGAGTAACATGTCACAATTCTTACACTCTGCAGAGGTGCGTTACTTTACCCATGAGAGATCAACTCCTTGTTGCACATACGAGCGATCTTTCCCATCCACAATTCCTTGATGTGTGGCCCAGTAGGTGATCCAAGCCAATCGCTGCCCTCTCCGCGACCCCATATGTTTGCACGATCCTCCGGGGCTGACTACACCTCCGTTAAGCCTGCTTTTTGGGCAAGCTACAACCCTGGTGAGTTCCTGAAGACTCTATGAGCTAGTGATGCCCCTGGCAAGCTCCATAAAGGTCCGACTATACCTCCGGCAACCACTCATAGATAATCTGGATACCAAAATCATGGGGCCTAAGGGTGCCCACCCATATGCTGGATCCACACAAGGAATCACATCGTCATGATAAGGTCATCTCGCCTCCATATGAAAGGAAGAAGATATAGCTGACTTCTCTGTCCCATTCCAAATCTCATGGTTAACGTGTAATATACGGCGCTAGAATCACTGGCGACATTGGTTGTTAAGTCCTAGATATTATGTTCCTTTACCACTAGAACTATATCAATATATTATTACCATCTGGTAAATAATCCATAACCATATTGTTATGAAGATAGTGTTTTTCTGACCTTTTTGAAATGCAGGTGATGACAACATTTGAGTTACAAGCATTTGATAGAAAATAATCAAAGGACATGAGCAAGTTGTGAACTTGCCTTTTGTGATTGCAAGATTATGCACTCATGGTCTTCAAGACAATAGAAGATCCAAATTCTGTAGACAACATCATTGGTCCGGTAAGGACTAATATTTAAAGAATCAAGATGCAATGATGCATAAGTAATGTAATGCAATTTGATAAACGCGAATCCCCGAACTAATCGTATCTGATCTAGGGTTTCGAACTAGTGATGAGTTCTTAAAATGTGTTTCACTTTTATATCAGCTTCACACTTGTGCTTCTTATTAAGGCTTGTGAGAGTGTGTGAAACAATATGTAAATACAACAAATAGTATGTAATACTAAAGCACTTAAATGGTTCATGGTATCTCAAATATTTCTTGTACAAGATTTTAATCATTTAGAGCTTCTAAATAAATGTGTAAGGATTACTTTGAACGTTTCTTAAAAGAATAACCTTTGAGGAAAATATTACTTTACAAAGTAAATAGTGTTTAAACTTAAGGCTAACACTTTAAAGTTCCTTTCTAATTATAGTTATTAAAAGGAAAGCACTACTAGATTTGAATAACTTCAACACTTGTAGTGGGGACTTCTTTGTTTTGGATAAGGTATTACCTTATATGTGGTTCACTTCTTAGTGTTTTATAAAGATGAAATAGAGTAATATTACTTTTATAGAAGTAGTGTTTTCTTAAATCTATAATCACGGGAATGACAACATGTTAAATACTTAAGATCTTTGTTTATCTTTTAAAGTGGGTTCCAAACTTATAGAGGAATTAATACTCAAATCTTGATGATTTTATAACTGATAAAATATTTTTGGAGAGAAAGATTTACTTAATTCTAAATGGTAGTTTTAGTAAGTACAACTTGTATTGGTTAAACATATCTTAACTTCATTTAACATAACTTGCATTTGTTATTATTCTTTTGGACTTCAACTAACAATGGTAAAGGCAAATAAAGGTTTTTATATTTTTAATGTATTAAAATAAAAGAAAAGGGTTCCAATAAGATTTATTATACCTTTACCTTTTATTTTACTTCAAAATTAAGAGTTGACATTTTTGATGTGTAGAATTTATTTTTGTGATCATTTTGGTATATTATAAGTATTTTTTATGATTTTTAAATAATAAGATATGATTTTTACAAGTTATATCACTTTTTAAATACTAAATAAATAATAAATATTAGTTAAGTGATACAATATTTTAAGTTTATAATTTCACATTGTAGTTCTTATTTTTCCAAGAATTTTTGTATATTATTTATATTTTTCTTATTTACCAATATTAAAATATGAATTTTCAAAGTATTATTACTTATAAAATCTTTATTAAATAATAATTATGTGAATAGTTAACATAACAATGTTTTATAATAAAGTTAATTATAGATTTTATTTTTCTAATCATTTTGATATATTATATACATTTTTATGAATTACAAAACAAAAGATATAGAATTAATAAGATTTAATTATTTTATTAAATTTCTGGAAATTATATTTATATCTAAACTTATTTTGTTTTATCTACTTACTAACAGAGAAATCTTTTTACACCAAGACTATTCCTAGCCAGAGACACTGACAAGTGGGGTCGGAGACACGTTGACACGCCACGTTGGCGAAAACCAGACAAATCACTTCTGTTACTAATCCTATTTCTACCCAGGCTCAATGACAAGCGGGCCCGGGCCACGTTAGCACGCCACGTGAGCATGGACCGGTTCAAACCTGCCGACTAAGCTAGGGTGACGCAAGCGTGATTGCACGGTGACGTCAGCGCTGGCCGGGGTTCACTGCTGATCAAGGATCGGTCGATCTGGAGCTCGTGGAGCAGAACTAAGGGTGCTACGCAATAGAGCAGAGCAAGGAGAACTTGGGAGTGGTGTCGCCGCCCTGTTTTGGTCACCGAAGGTACTCCGGCGACCAACCTCTGCGGTGGCCGATGATAACATACGACGTGGTGACACTCTAGTGCGAAAGGAAGAGATTGAAGAGGTGCTTGAGCACCGTTGGCTCACCAGGATGCTGATGGGATGGTCGGCGAGGTGTGAGGAAGACTATGATGGTGAATCGCTGGTAACGGCCGCGGTGACCAAGGATACTCCAGGCTCGATTCCTCGCCGCTCGTGACGCGCCTGCCCACGAGACTTGCCGGAGACGAACAAGGAGACGGCGGTGTTTCCAGCGTGGCAATGGCTAAGGGAGAGGTGGTCGGAGCTGGCCAGAACGACGAACTCTAACAAGCTAGGCTTTCGGGTTCTCTTCTGTGAAGAGGATAGGAACGAGAAGAAAGGGGAAATGGGGATGAGGACGGGCAAGGACGTCGCGGTGGTGGTCTTATCCCCGCGGAAGTGTCGGCAGCGGCGTGAATCCTGGCGCAGCGACAGCGGATGGCATCGGCTCCGCCACCAAGCTGCTTCCAGCTGGAGGGGGAAGACGACGATGGACATATTGCGGAAAACCCCCTAGCAACATTTCGGTCTCAACCTGCAGTCCACCCTCGGTTCCACCTGTCAGTCATTGAGAGGAGATGAGACGGCTGGTGTTGGGCTGCTGTTGGGCCCGTGGGGCAGTAAATAGGCAGAGAGGAAATGGGCCTAGAGCCAGATTTGGTCTACTCTGTATTTTTTTCTGTTTCTACTTCTTTTCTTTATTTTGTTTTACCATTTTCTTTCCAATTTGATTTCTACAAAAGTTTTAAGATGTCCAGAAATTTGTAAGACATTGATAAATGATAGAGGTGAATTATAACCCATTTCTCTATATTTCTTGTTGTGTATTCAAAATTTGTTATTATATGAAGGTTCTATTATTTATTAAAGTAAATACAACTTAGGGTTTGAGGGTTCACTTACTATCAGAAAATCTTATAGAAATGACTTGTATTACCACTAAAAGAAAGTATTAGTAGTGGTTTAAGAAACTACTAATTTATGATGGTGAGTGCTAGGCATGGAGTAGATATATATTTAACCTCTTTTAACTACCTCATTAGATGTTGGTTTAAATCCTAGGTTTATAATATGGTGATTTGAATCCTAGGGTTCTCCCTGATTGGTGATTTCACCAAATCCAATTCAACTTGATTTTTAGAGTTTAAAATTACCAAAGAACACTTCCCTAATGTGATCTTGATGATTCTTTGAGATTAGGTTCTCATTAGGGTTTAAGGCAATCAGATGGACAATGCTTTCTTATATAAACACTCATCTAGTTCTCTAATCATCTCTTGGAAGCTTTAATTGTCCAAGAGGTATTGTTTAATGGTTACCTAGGAATAGGAAATGGTTTCACTATCCATTTGATTCTAGGGTTTTGATTAATGAAGTACATATGGGTCTTGTCATGGCTGCATGTATATCTAGCTAAAGGTTTCTAAAGAATTCTTACCTCAATACTTCACTAAGCTTATCTTGAGATAAGGGATTCCTTTCCTAAATATACTCTGTATATCTTACTTATCTTATTCACAAAGATCACATATTCCTGAATAAGACAATCATCTGACTCCACCATATCCATCATCATATGATGACATGGTCATGCTACTTCAACATTACCCCCTCATTCTTCACCTAGTATATAACTTCTCAGAATTAACTACCATTGATGCACCTATCAATGTAGCTATTACTAACTCCATCTATTAACTTCCTTAAATCCATCTTGCAACTATATCCAAAGCTTGCAATATTACAATTCTATTTATACATCATATGTGACAACAATCCTTTAGAATAGGTATGGTAATATTCCCATAATACAAGTTTGTTCTTGTATTAACTTGATTAATTTACTATGCCTCCAACTACTCCATATATTCATGTTATATACTTCATCATACTCTAGCTTGACTTCTTATGTTCAAGCTAGATGATTCAGCTTACTAGGCTTTACCTAATTTGGTATACTCACAAGCCTTCTTCGACACCTAGTCATCTGTAACACCCTCGAATCGACCCTATGCAAGTTTTAGCCTTTTCCACCAAACCCGTATAGAAACGATTCAAGGATGCCCACCAGGCACTTTCATGCGGGTGGAAAACAAAGTAATATCATTACACAACAGTCCTCGATGGGACCCACAGAACAAATATATATACAACAACGACTCAACGAGTCAAGAATACAGATATACAATACAAAGATCCAAATCACCTTGAAAACGTTACAGCGTCCGACTACGGACAAGATGCAAATGGGGCTAAGAACCCTGAAGAATAGCCTATGGCGTCCATAACCCTGCCCAGGCCAAGCCGGAAGGGTAACCCTGCTAACGACGTCGAACTCGTACCTGCTAAACAAAAGGGGTGCCGACAAAGGGCGAAGGGAAAAAGAGGAGCGTCAGTACTGAGGCCAGTACACGGCGAGGCTAGAATTCGCGCCTCTCGCCTATATAGGTATGGTGGACTGTAGCAGCAGCGCATCATGCACTAAACAACCTATAGAGACTCGATTAACTGTCGGCTATTAGAGAAAGAGATAAGAAAGACCTATTCGGTATCAACCCATACTATTCGGTATCCTAGAGACCAAATGAGGAAGTCAAACCAAGGAACTCACACAGTTGGCAGTTTTATCCATTCCATTATAGTTGAAGCACTTACTAGTCAGATACAGATAGCACGAGTCATTCTGAAGCATAAGTAGTGGGCCGTTTTAATTACCATTCCGTTGTAGTTGGAACATTTACTAGTCAGATATAATTGTCCTGACGAATCCCAAAACCCAACAGTTGTTGGCACTTTTATCACATTCCATTGGAGTTGAAATACTTACTAGGCAGGTATAGCATGACACGATACATCCCAGTTCCACCAGTTGTTGGCACTTTTATTATCCATTCCATTGTAGTGAAGCTGATTACTAGTCACATATTAAGTCAAATTTATAGCACTACTTTAGTTATGCTTGTCTATGATCGAGATACTATGCTCCAAGTCGTCCATAACTGTGGACACGGCTTTCAAAAAGATTTACCCTGCAGGGGTGCACAAATAGCAACACACACGATCAACCTCGGAAAACCAAATCAACACCCAACAAGGCTTTCACGACAAAGCAATCACATGATTCATAAAATATTTCAGGGGGCCACCCCATTAAGCTACCCGCAATGAATTTGGTCAGCTCCGAGACGGACCCAAGGTTTGCGCCAATGGCTGTAAACGACTGGGAACCCGAAAGTGTGACTGGGCTTGTCGATACCGCGAAAACACTCCACAATTCCTAAATAGTACAGGTGCTCCACACACAATCGTAAATAAAGCAGTAAAGCATGGTATAAGTACTGGATAGTAATAAAGCCCCAAACTAGTTTGTGGCCCCAAGAAATAAGAAATGAATCTGGCTAAGGGGGATTCATAGACTCTCCCGGATGTGGATAGTGCGATAGTCAAGGAACAAGTATCAAGTACTCGGGGTCCTACGGGACACAAGTGAGCGTGGAAGAACCAAATAACATCTATTGCCCACCGATTCCTCTACATTAGTTATATCTAGCAATTTAATAGTTGTATTTAAAGTCATGATCATCTCCACCACTAAGCATCTCCACCATTTATCATGTGCCAACTTGCCGTCAACGGTGGAGCGGCAACAACACGAAGCAACACATAAGCAAGCAACCACGACTCGCAAGGCCGACTATCTATCAAACAACAGGCAATAGGATGTGTCCATGGCAATATAGAGGCTGCAAGGAGTATAAATGGTGCACGGAAACTAAAGCATCGCAACACGGATAGCAATAGATCAACAGGAGGAAATAAAGACTATAAAAGCAAAATAGGTAGAAAGAGGGAGATGCTCGCCTAGGAAACACTGCCGAAGGATCATATCCGGAGAACTTGTCGACACTCGCATCAACTCATCGGCCTAATCCGCGAAGAAGCAAACACTAGAAGAAACACCAGATGCAATATTTAATACTACGACAGAAGATCCGGCATGATTATGATATGATGTAGATGCGGTGCAATTAGGCAGTATTAAGCGGAACCGGGGTCCCGACGATTAATTAATAGTTTCCAGTTATTTAGATACCCCGCAATTTAAATGTTGCCTTAACAAGGCCAAACATGGTATCGGTTCGCTACACAAATTTAAATGGAGTCCGGAATAAGACTAGAATAGCCCGCATATAGACTCCATATTTAATTTAGGTGAATCGACTATTTAACCCAACCCACCAGATGACATGTATGCAAGCATGATGATTTAATGATGCGGCAGGTATATGTCATATTATAAAAATAGAGGCTTAGGGTCACACATCTGGGTTCGGAAGATCTTGGTTCCGAGGGTTCGGGGTTCGACAGGGACGGCAAGGTTCGGATACAAGATGGAGAACTTGTCGCATCCGTGGTCTTCGGATTCATGTAGAAGAGCTCGTCGTCTGGGGTCTCGGTCATCGATGTCGGGAAGAAGAACTTGTCGGTCCCAGGTCCCATGTCGGCGTACTCGACGTCCGTGACGGCGAACTCGGTGTTCCGCGGCGAAGTGCTTGTCGTTCAGGTGGATATCTTGGCGGTTGTCGGGTTCGGGCCTTGGTGTCCGAGGGGGAGAACTTGGCGTCCCGTGGAGGAGAACTTGTCGTGCCGGGGGTCCGGATTCCGTGTCGATGATCTGGGCATCCAGTTCCTCGGGCACCGGTGCGGGAAGGAGGTCTTGTCGTACCGGTGATAACGCTTCCAGGAAGGAGAACTTGACGTGTCGAGGGTTCGGTCTTCGGATCCGAGGTGGTGATCTTGGTGTACCGAGGGTTGCGGGTTCGTCTTCGAGCCTCCGGTATCGGTCTTCAGATGATGCGGTAACTGGACAGCAAACTGTCTCGGATAGGAAGGAGAGAACGCCTATAGCATTACACGATCCTCGGCCATCAACCCAAACCAACACGTCTCAACAAACACCAAACAGCAAGCCACCTCTTCATACAACAGAGGATCAGCACACAGGCCACACACGCCGGTGCAGAGGTGGAAACGACTGCGACCTAAAGGCGAGGAGCTCGCAGCGGTGCGGCTCGGGTCGGGGAGAGGCAACGCAGGACGGGGCGAACTCGACGGCGACATGGCGCTTGCGACCGAGGGAGGCGGGGCGAGAGGAACGTGAGGGTAGGGGTCGACGGGGTCGCGCCTGTGGGCGGCTCGTGGAGTTAGCGGGGCGGTGAGCGGCCATGCGGGGAGGTGAGAGAGGTAGGCGGGCGGCTCGACGAGGTCGGGGAAGGGCGTTGTTAGGGCCGAGGGTGGCGGGCCGAGCTCTGCCGCGGGGAGGCGGGGAAGGCCGGCGAGGCGGGGGCCCGCGGCGGCGCGGTGGGCGAGCCCGGGCCGGCGCCTGCTAGCAAGCGCGGGGAGGCGGCAGGGAGGTTGGAGGCGGAGGGCGGCGAGCGCGGCGGTTGCCTGCGAGGCGGGCGAGGCGGAGGCCGGGCCGGCCAAGGAGGAGGACGCGAGGAGGGAGGGGAAAACGGCGTCGGTGGTTGGTGGAGGGGCGAGACGCGTGCGAGAGGAGGAGAGAGGAGCAAGGCAGCTGGTGGGGCACGGGAGTGCGTTCGGTTTGGAGCGGGTCTCTCCCGCGGGTGGGGCCCGGGGAAAAAGGAGGGAGGCGGTTGTGTGGCGGGGGCTGGCGCGTGACAGCGGCAGGTGGGATGGGCGCGGGTGTGTGCGTGTGTGTGTGTGTTGGAGAGGAGGTGGGGCCAGGAGGTGAGGTGGTGGGCTGGGATTGGACGGGGTGAGGTGGAGGGTGGAGGAAGTGGCTGGCGGCGGGGCTGGATGGGTGCAGCTGGGTGGTGGGAAGTGGGGTAGCTAGGGTTTGCTCTAGATTTTTATCTGGAGGTGGCCGGCTGGGCTTTTGGGCCTGGCTGGCTGCCTCCCAAAAATAATGTAAATATTTTATCTGTTTAAAACGGGGCTTTTGAAATACGTTTGTAGACGAAACAAAATATTCTGGCCAAGCCCGGGTTTTGTATTTGAATAAAGACGGGGCTTATTTAGAAAAACAAAATAGGTTTTCGAAAATAGTTTTAGACAAAACCATGCATGATGATGACGATGCTCAAATGCAATGTGGCATGATGACATGAGCATGCGGTCATGATGATGCAATGCACAAAAACACAGTGATTTTCTAGTAGTGGTTTTAGCGGGATGCCACAATTCGACATCACTAACAAGGGATCTCGCCCTCAAGATCCGCCTCATGGTACCGGGAAGAAGTCGATGAACTGAATGTTCTCGCTTCGTGTAGATCCTCGCGACACCACTAACAAGAGGTCGTTGTCCGTGATCGTCGAGAGAACACTCCGGGAAACAAAGGACGAGGGTAAAGGTATCAACAAATAAAGCCACCTCTAGTTTCCGTGGACGGAGTAAAATTGCTGGATCCACCGATTCGATATACAAAAGCGAATGATAAGAGTAGTCGAATGGTGATCAGTCCATCGCACACCCAAACCATTACTCTGCACATGAATAGGAGAATTATGCAACCAACTCTCGGAATCAGACTGAAGATCTCGACAAGCGAGGTTCGGAAACAAAGGAGTGATGCAGACTCTGCATCGGATCTAGCGTAGATGACGTCTTCGCGTCGAAAAACACTGAAAGGCACAAACAAGGAACAAAGAGTGGTACCACAGATAAAGGATTACTCAGATAGCATGAAGTTCGGAGATAGAAACACCGTTGCCAAAGGAGGAAGCGAAGCCCTGAAGGTACGACAGAAAACCCAACCACGAGGAGTCCTGGACTAGAAGAAGGTAAGAGAACAGATCCAAAACACGCAGAGGTAAGAGGAGAATAGAAGAGGGGAAGGAGTAAAAGCAGACCTAATCAGATCTATCCAACCGATTTTCTAAAAACAGTTTTTGACACTCTACTTCGGCCGTTAGCTAGGTTATCCTACAGGCTGGACTTGTGGGGTATCGCAACTGATGAGCTTTGATACCACTCTATAACACACTCGAATCGACCCTATGCAAGTTTTAGCCCTTTCCGCCAAACCCGCATAGAAATGATTCAAGGACGCCCACCAGGCACTTTCGTGCGGGTGGAAAGCAAAGTAATACCATTCAACAACAGTCCTCGATGGGACCCATAGAACAGATATATATACAATAGCGACTCAACGAGTCAAGAATACAGATGTACAATACAAAGATCCAAATCACCTTGAAAACGTTACAACGTCCGACTACGGACAAGATGCAAATGGGGCTAAGAACCCTGAAGAATAGCCAATGGCGTCCATAACCCTGCCCAGGCCAAGCCGGAAGGGTAACCCTGCTAACGACGTCAAACTCGTACCTGGTAAACAAAAGGGGTGCCGACAAAGGGCGAAGGGAAAAGAGAGGCGTCGATCGAGGCCAAGACATGGCGAGGCTAGAATTCGGCGGCTCTCGCCTACATAGGTATGGTGGACTGTACCGGTAACGCAGCATGCACTAAACAACCTATGGAGACTCGATTAACTGTTGGCTATTCGGTATCAACCTTATACTAACACCAATCATACCCATCCTGGTATTCCCCCTCGAGACCAAACGAGGAAGTCAAACCAAGGAACTCACACAGTTGGCAGTTTTATTCATTCCATTATAGTTGAAGCACTTACTAGTCAGATATAGATAGCATGAGTCATTCTGAAGCATAAGTAGTGGGCCGTTTTAATTACCATTCCGTTGTAGTTGGAACATTTACTAGTCAGATATAATTGTCCTGAGGAATCCCAAAACCCAACAGTTGTTGGCACTTTTATCACATTCCATTGGAGTTGCAATACTTACTAGGCAGGTATAGCATGACAAGATACATCCCAGTTCCACCAGTTGTTGGCACTTTTATTATCCATTCCATTGTAGCGAAGCTGATTACTAGTCACATATTAAGTCAAATTTATAGCACTACTTTAGTTATGCTTGTCTATGATCGAGATACTATGCTCCAAGTCGTCCATAACCGTGGACACGGCTTTCAGAAAGATTTACCCTGCAGGGGTGCACAAATAGCAACACACACACGACCAACCTCGGAAAAACCAAATCAAAACCCAACGAGGCTTTCACGACAAAGCAATCACAGGATTCATAAAATATTTCAGGGGGCCACCCCATTAAGCTACCATAGCGAAGTTGGCGGCTCGAGACGGACCCAAGGTTTGCGCCAATGGCTGTAAACGACCGGAACCCGAAAGTGTGACTAGGCTTGTCGATACCGAAAACACTCCAATTCCTAACAGACAGTGCTCCACGCACAATCGTAAATAAAGCAGTAAAGCATGGCATAAGTACCGGATAGTAATAAAGCCCCAAACTAGTTTGTGGCCCTAAGAAATAAGAAATGAATCAAGCTCTGGCTAAGGGGGATTCATAGACTCTCGCGGATGTGGATAGTGCGATAGTCAAGGAACAGGTATCAAGTACTCAGGGTCCTACGAGACACAAGTGAGCGTGGAAGAACCAAATATCATCTATTGCCCACCGATGCCTCTACATTAGTTATATCTAGCAATTTAATAGTTGTATTTAAAGTCATGATCCTCTCCACCACTAAGCATCTCCACCATTTATCATGTGCCAACTTGCCGTCAACGGTGGAACGGCAACAACGCGAAGCAACACATAAGCAAGCAACTACGACTCGCAAGGCCGACTATCTATCAAACAACAGGCAATAGGATGTGTCCATGGCAATATAGAGGCTGCAAGGAGTATAAATGGTGCACGGAAACTAAAGCATCGCAACACGGATAGCAATAGATCAACAGGAGGAAATAAAGACTATAAAAGCAAAATAGGTAGAAAGAGGGAGATGCTCGCCTAGGAAACACTGCCGAAGGATCATATCCGGAGAACTTGTCGACACTCGCATCAACTCATCGGCCTAATCCACGAAGAAGCAAACACTAGAAGAAACACTGGATGCAATATTAGTACTACGGCAGAAGATCCAGCATGATTATGATATGATGCAGATGCGGTGCAATTAAGCAGTATTGAGCGGAACCGGGGTGCCGACGATTAATTAATAGTTTCCAGTTATTTAGATACCCCGCAATTTAAATGTTGCCTTAACAAGGCCAAACATGGTATCGGTTTGCTACACAAATTTAAATGGAGTCCGGAATAAGACTAGAATAGCCCGCATATAGACTCCATATTTAATTTAGGTGAATCGACTATTTAACCCAACCCACCGGATGACATGTATGCAAGCATGATGATTTAATGATGCGACAGGTATATGTCATATTATAAAAATAGAGGCGTAGGGTCACACATTTGGGTTTGGAAGATCTTGGTTCCGGGGGTTCGGGGTTTGATAGGGTTCGACGGGGATGGCAAGGTTCGGATACAAGATGGAGAAATTGTCACATCCGTGGTCTTAGGATTCATGTAGAAGAGCTCGTCGTCCGGGGTCTCGGTCATGGAAGTTGGGAAGAAGAACTTGTCCGTCCTAGGTCCCGTGTCGGCGTACTCGACGTCCGTGACAGCGAACTCGGTGTTCCGCGGCGAAGTGCTTGTCGTTCAGGTGGCGATCTTGGTGGTTGTCGGGTTCGGGCCTTGGTGTCCGAGCGAGAGAACTTGGCGTCCCGTGGAGGAGAACTTGTCGTGCCGGGGGTCCGGATTCCGTGTCGATGATCTTGGTGTCCGGTTCCTCGGGGATCGGCGCGGGAAGGAGGTCTTGTCGTACCGGTGATAACGCTTCTGGGAAGAAGAACTTGACGTGTCGAGGGTTCGGTCTTGGGATCCGAGGTGGTGATCTTGGTGTACCGAGGGTTGCGGGTTCATGTTCGAGCCTCCGATATCGGTCTTCATATGATGCGGTAACTAGACAGCAAACGGTCTCGGATAGGAAGGAGAGAACGCCTATAGCATTACACGATCCTCGACCATCAACCCAAACCAACTTGTCTCAACAAACACCAAAACAGCAAGCCACCTCTCATACAATAGAGGATCAGCATACTGGCCACACACGCCGGTGCAGAGACGGAAACGACTGCGACCTGAAGGCGAGGAGCTCGCAGCGGTGCGGCTTGGGTCAGGGAGAGGCATCGCAGGACGGGGCGAACTCGACGGCGATGAGGCGCTCGCGGCCGAGGGAGGCGGGGCGAGAGGAACACGAGGGTAGGGGGTCGACGGGGTCGCGCTTGTGGGCGGCTCACCGGAGTTAGGAGGGCGGCGAGCGGCCACGCGGGGAGGCGAGAGAGGTAGGCGGGCGGCTCGGCCGGGGTCGGGGAAGGGCGCCGCTGGGGCCAAGGGTGGCGGGCCGAGCTCTGCCGCGGGGAGGCGGGGAAGGCCGGCGAGGCGGGGGCCCACGGTGGCGCGATGGGCGATCCCGGGCCAGCGCCTGCTAGCAAGCGCGGGGAGGCGGAAGGGAGGTTGGAGACGGAGGACGGTGAGTGCGGCGGTTGCCTGCGAGGCGGGCGAGGCGGAGGCCGGGCCGGCCAAGGAGGAGGACGCGAGGGGGAGGGGAAAACGGTGGCGGTGGTTGGTGGAGGGGCGAGACGCGTGCGGGAGGAGGAGAGAGGAGCAAGGCAGGTGGCGGGGCACGGGAGTGCGTTCGTTTGGGAGCGGGTCTCTCCCGCGGGTGGGGCCTGGGGAAAAAGGAGGGAGGCGGTTGTGTGGCAGGGGCTGGCTGGGGGCTAGCGCGTGACAGCGGCAGGTGGGATGGACGCGGGTGTGTGTGTGTCTATTGGAGAGGAGGTGGGGCCAGGAGGTGAGGTGGCGGGCTGGGATTGGACGGGGTGAGGTGGAGGGTGGAGGAAGTGGCTGGCGACGGGGTTGGATGGGTGCAGCTGGGTGGTGGGAAGTGGGGTAGCTAGGGTTTGCTCTAGATTTTTATCTGGAGGTGGCCGGCTGGGCTTTTGGGCCTGGCTGGCTGCCTCCCAAAAATAATGTAAATATTTATCTGTTTAAAACAGGGCTTTTGAAATCCGTTTGTAGACGAAACAAAATATTCCGGCCAAGCCCAGGTTTTGTATTTGAATAAAGACGGGGCTTATTTAGAAAAACAAAATAGGTTTTCAAAAATAGTTTTAGACAAAACCATGCATGATGATGACGATGCTCAAATGCAATGTGGCATGATGACATGAGCATGCGGTCATGATGATGCAATGCACAAAAACACAGCGATTTTCTAGTAGTGGTTTTAGCGGGATGCCACATCATCTATTCTCAAGTGACATGAGAATAATGACCACCATCATTTGATCAAACTAAGGTTAGGCTTTTAGTTGTCTGATCAAGATCTATACTTAACTAAATAGTAGACTTTTACTAGTCTCTCTATAGGATTATCTTGTTAAGCAAGCTTACTCTAAGTTTACACCAACTTGGCTTAACAAGCTTATTATTGGATATTCTAATACTACTAGCTTTCTCATAGCTCCATAATTACTATCTAAACTCTTGGGTTTAAATACTTCTTCTAGTTAACTCAGGAGTGAGTTAACTCCTCCAACATCAAATGGTTTGATCTCCACTAAGGATCACATTCCATTGATGATGGTACACTCAACCATATCTAGTTCTTCCTTCAGATTAATTTACTTAAGGTATTTGGAAGGTCAACACAATAGGTCAAAGGCTATGAGTCAATAAGTTCTAGATCAAGAATTGATCTCTCAATAGTGATGATCCATTGACCCTAGGACTTGGTTAAATAGGATGTCACCTCTTAATATCAGATTAAGAGTATATGCTGGATGGTCTTGGCTTGACTTCCCTTTCTACTCTATTTGTAATAAGATCTAATGTTTAAGAACTACCATGGTACCTATGATAAGAGTAACTATGGCAAACAAGTGTTTCAAGATTTAGTTATGGAATTTAATTTACTTAAGTTATATACTTAACTTGGTATACGTAGTTTAGGGTAGGTAATATCTGAATATCATCTTTAGAAAATTAAGTATTCATCCTTGAGTCGTGGTATGGAATACCATGTAATGATCTTTAGAAGATCAAGTACTCCTTATTAAGTAGTGTATTGTGACTTAGTTTTATTACACTTGATCTACCCTTAGATCAAATTATATTACCTAAAGATAAGGTTTGAGCAAAAGTCATATTGAAACTTATCGCAATCAACTTGATGATCTACTTCAGTTCCACCAAGTTAAGAGAAGCTTCAATCACTTTGACAAGTTTTTATTTAAATGCGCGAAAATTATCCGGATTTTCTATGCATGAATGCAATGCACAAACCTGTGTTCAGCTTATTTCTAAGCTCTAATGCTGGGATGTTACATTGTTGCAAGATCATTATTTGTTTAAATATGAGACAAATGGTTATTCTATTTACATGAATAATGTGTTTTATGCTCATGCACAACAAAGTGAAGGTTTTTTTATCTTGACTATAATGACACGCACATCCATAACATTGATGGTAAGCGATGCAAGCATGGTAATGATAAGTCCATGTATATGTGGCATTGTTGTGTGGGTCATATCGGTGTAAAATGCATTAAGAAGCTCCATTCTGATGGACTCTTGGAATCGTTAGATTTTAAATCTCACGATCGATGCGAACCGTGCCTTATGGGAAAAATGACCAAGACACTGTTCAATGGTCTGATGGAATGGGCGGCAGCCATATTGGGAGTCATACATTCATATGTATGTGGACCAATAAGCGTCTCCACATGCAATGGTTATCATTAATTTGTCACCTTAATTTATGATTTGAGTACATACGGGTATATCTACTTGATGAAGCACAAGTCTGAAACCTTTGAAAAGTTCAAGGAATTTCAGAGTGAAGTTGAAAATTAACTCGACAAGAAAATCAAGCACCTTCGAACTGATCGAGGGGGCGAGTGTTTAAGTTACGAGTTTGGCATGCATCTAAAGACTTGTGGCATCGTACCACAACTTAGCCAGCTAGAACACCACAACATAATGGTGTGTCCGAGTGACGTAATCACACTTTATTAGATAGTGTGCGGTCTATGATGTCTCTCACCGACTTATTTGTATCATCCTGGGGATACACACTAGAAACTGTTACATTCATCTTAAATAGAGCGCCATCCAAGTCCGTGGAGACAATGCCGTATGATAAATGGCATGGCACAAAGCCAATGTTTTCTTTCCTGAAAGGTTGGGAATGCGAGGCTTATGTTAAGAAACTACATCCTAACAAACTTGAACCGAAAGCAGAAAGGTGCATCCTTGTAGGATATCCAAAGGAAACCTTCCACAACCAAGATGAGTGCAAAACATTTGTCACTAAGAATGGTACCTTCCTTGAGAAATAGTTCCTCATGAAAGGTGGAAGGAAAATAGAACTCGATGAGATTATTGATCCTGATCTTCAAATACCGAGTGGCATACCAGAAGTTTTTCCGAAACCGTCCTCACCAGTTGAAGTGGGAACAAATGATGATGATCATGAAACTCATGAAGAGATACCTATTGAACCTCGCAGGTTAACAAGAAGACGTACTACTATGAGGAGACATTCTCTCCCGTAGAGAAGCTTAAGTCTATTCGGGTTTTACTAGAAGTTGCTGCACATTTTGATTAAGAAATATGGCAGATGGATGTGAAAACCACCTTCCTGAATGGTAACATTGAGGAAGAGTTCTATATGATGCAACCAGAAGATTTCGTTGATCGAAAGGATGCTAGGAAAGTGTGCAATCTTCAACATTCCATTTATGAACTGAAGCAAGCATCTCGGAGCTAGAATCTTCGATTTGATCAAAGTATCAAGGGTTTTGGATTTGTCCAAAATGAGGAAGAAGTCTGCATTTATAATAAAATGAGTGGGAGCTCAATGACATTCCTGGTACTATATGTGGATGACATATTACTAATATGGAATGATGTGAATCTTCTGAATAGCGTAAACTATTATTTAAATAGTAAATTCTCTATGAAGGACATGGGTGAAGCTTCATATATACTAGGCATTAAGATCTATAGAGATAGATCAAAGCGCTTACTAGCACTAGGTCAAAGCACTTACCTAGAGAAAGTTCTGAAACGGTTCAGGATGATTAGGCAAAGAAAGGTTTCTTACCCAACGTGAAAGATAAATCATTGAGTGCGACTCAATTCCTAGAAATGGTACAAGATAAGGAAACAATGAAGGGCATACCCTATGCATCTGCCATTCGTTCCATCATGTATGTTATGCTGAGCACTCGAACATATGTGGCCCTAGATCTTAGTTTGATGAGATGTTTCCAAAGTAACCCTGTGATGGTTCATTGGACAGTAGTTAAGAACATCCTTAAGAATATAAAAAGAACTAACGATATGGTTCTTGTCTTTGGAGGACGTGATGAAGAACTTGCCATAACTGGTTACGTGGATGCAAGCTTCAACACTGATCCAGATGACTTGAAGTCTCAAATAGGTTATGTGTTTATGGTAAATGGTGGTGTAGTAAGCTAGAGGACCGAGAAGTAATTCTCAGTGGCTCAACCTATAATGGAATCAAAGTACATTACTGCTTCAGAAGCGGCAAATGAAGCTGTGTGGATGAGGAAGTTCATCACCAAACTTGTAGTGTTCCCAAGCGCGCAAGATCCTGTGTGCATCTACTGTGACAACATGGGGGCCATTGCAAACAAAAGGATAAGAGGTTACACTCTGCCGCCAAGAAAATACTCTGACGTTACCATGTAATAAGAGAGTTTGTTAGCGAGGGTAACATTAGAGTTTGCAAAGTACATACATATGTGAATGTAGCAGATCCATCTACCACGAGCAAATCATGATCAACACCGGGAATCAATTGGTGTTATATTACTGCCAGATGTAAACTAGTGTAATTGTTCTTTAATGCAAGTGGCATACTTAAGGAGATATGCCCTAGAGGCAAATAATAAAGTTATCTTTATTGATATATCTCATATGTTAATAATAGTTTTGTATCATGCTATAACTATATTAAGTGGAAACATTAATACACGTGTGGTACATAAACAAACCAAGTCCCTAGTATCCTCTAGACTAGTTCTTTGGGTAGCCGATGATCGAGGTTTCCTGATCATGGACTTTTCCATGTCAACTTACAATGAGATCACTTCATTAGATGAATGAAGTGATGGACACACCCGACCATAGTGTTTCAATGTGATCCAATCACAAAGTTCTACATTACAATATCTAGCAAAGTGTAGTAACTCAATCATTTGACCACGGGATCATGTTTAATCACTATCACCTGTGGCTGCTTTGATCAGATAAATTGTCACAAAGTAATAGGGTGACCATAAAGGTGTGTATTATTGGGTATTCCAAAGGGATATGTTGAGGCGTGCGCATCAAGATCGGGATTTTCCAATCCGAGTGATGGATTGATACTCTGGCCCCACTCAGTGATATTGCATAAATGAGCTTACAAGGCATGTAACTAGGTCACGAGGATGTAATATCACGCGAATGAGTAAATCCCTTTTTCAGCAACATGATCGAACTAGGTATGTCGATTCCAGATATCAGATCTTGGACAAACCAGGTATCATAGTACAAAGGGAATAGACTCAATGTTTAAGGTTCAAGCGATCATTCAATTCGTGGAATGTAAAAGGGCCATCATGAATTTCTAAACACCGACGTTGGTCATTGATCGGAGAGATGTCTTGATCATGTCTGAGCATTCCCGAAACGTAAGAGTGTCACGCTTAAGGGTAGATCCACGATCGCAAGAGAAATGGAAGAGAAGAACCAGAGTCATCCTAAAAAGACATCGAAGATGTTAGTAGGCCTTCGAATGGTGTTTCAAAGTGAAAGTTATTGTTTATTTTGTATTTATTATTAATTAAATGAATTATTTAATTAGTTAATACATATTTAAAGAAATAAAAGGAGCAAAGCCCTCCTCATGGGCCCTCCCAGAGGGAGGGTCCCAAAGGGGCAAGGAGGCGCGTGGGTGGGGGAGCCCACCCACCACCAGCTGGCCATGGGACAAGGGAACACGCGGGTGGGGCCCACCCCTCCTCTCCCTTCTTTAGTCCCACCCGGGACTTGGAGGGAGTAATGCTCTCCTTTTTTCTATATATATGTGGGAGGTCCCTCCTCCCACATCATCCCATCAATTATCCTTTTCCATTCTCTCTCTTCCTCTCTCCCTCTTATGCGTGTTCCCCAGTTAGAAACATGCACTACGAGGTAGAGACTTCTCCATCATACGCACACCGTCGTGCAGTTGGAGTTCGTCCGGATCTTCTTCTTCTGTTGCCTTTCATCTATCAATACTTCTTACACATACTAGAATTTCAATCTCAAATATGAAATCATAAAACAAATATTTAGCACATAGGAGTTACATAGATGACCATAATCATGTAGGGCAGCTCATATGGTACTAGAACAATGATAACACATGAGAGAGAGATCAATCTACTACCACAAACCCATAGTCCAGAGGTGGAATACTCATCATCATGGATATGATGTAAATGATGTTGTAGAAGGTAGAGATCCAACCGGCAGTGGCTCCCCTCTAATCTTCACTGGTTTTGGCTCTGTCTTGGTATTTCTATGTTTCTACTCCGGCTCCTTTGAGATCGACCCAAGGGGAATTTTTATAGGAATTTTGGGTCAAGGCTTTGAGATTGAGATGAAGATGGATGGCTGCGGATGCTCAAGGAGCAAAAGAGCCAGCATGGCGTGGCCCTGGGTGGGGCCCATACAACTTAGGCTCTTGTGGGCCTCCGGGCTCTCTCCCAATGTTCCAGTGCTCCAGATTGTTATCCTCACATAAAATTAATCCTAGAAAATCCTAGGTCCATTTGACTTCGTTTAGGTCCCTAAAAGATAAAAATACACAAAACATGGTTTTGTTGTCCTACAGGGTTATAACCCAAATAAAAGGGATCATTCGTAAATCCCCATAAATCAATGTAAAACATGGATATAACATTCTATAAGATACAAATAAATGGGAATATGTGTCAATAAACTACAAAGTTCATGTATGTATTTTATATGCATCAACATCCCCAAGCTTACCCTATGCTCGTCCTCAAGCATAAAGGTGACAAAACTAAACATGGACCTTGGAGTTTGTTGCAATTTTGAATACCATGAGTCATGATCAGTGCTACACAAAGTTAAATGATACATTCTTTAAAGAATAGCAACACGCAGATGAGCTATAAAGTGATACGTCTTATGCAATACATACATGCTTAACAATATGTTTGGCTCCAGGCATCCTTTACGGTTTTGGTTAAAGTGAAACTAAGTACGGTTTATATGCTTGACCCATTAAAAGTTGAATGTCTCATGACCGTTGACCACAAGTACCCAGTCGACATGCTACTCAACTTTATAATTCTAGTCACAATAGGTCAATTTTAATTATTATTCTGCCTTATTTCAAGCAGTTGTGCACCAGTGGTTTCACCCCAGATATTACTTTCCCATGATCTTTAAACTACGCAAAGGAGATGATTTTGAAATATTAAAAGATATAACACATATAATGTACTTGTAATAGGAAGTGTTGCATAGGTAGGTATGATGGACACTATTTAATAACTTGCTTTTCAGGATATCTGGGCTAGCAAGAGGGAGAAAGTCGACCATCTATAAGCATGTAAAAGTGTCCATAGTGCTAATCATTTCTTATTAGACAAATTCACTTAAATTTAATCATCCATGCAAGTAAATAAAATAAATTACTAAATGAGGCACTTACAGATTATCATTCATTAAAGCATATGAAATAATAAACATCATGCATAACTTGTATCTCAACTTTTACTTCCCCTTTCCCTCATTATTTTAGCATCCAACTCAATCTTCCGTTTTAGTCTAGTTGGTATTTAACATATATTCAACACAACGTCATATAGTGGTCTATTTTTTCAAAAGGTAAAAATGCAAAAGTAAACATAAAACTAGATAAAGTCGCTCCAAGTTTATGCAAAAAGTATTATGTTGCTCAAAAATGAAGTTTAGAGATTTGCAAACCGTGAGTTTTATTGGTCTAGTGGGGTGTCTTGGGCATCCCCAAGATTATGGTTTTCACCATCTTGGATAGATGACTGTATGGTGTTCCTCCATTCCCTGTGAAAATACTTTAAAACAGACTTTTCTCCCATCTATTTTCTGAGTGGTGACATTAGTGGGCACCAAGATATATTGAAGATAACATAGAACTCCCAAATAAATTTTTGTTTAAGATATACATAGAGTATATTAAGTTTCTAACATCAATATAAGATCAAAAGATTCATAAGGAATCAAACTAAAAGTCAAAACAATGTAAACAACTAAAGACAGAATCTATCCAGAGAAATAGCAACTGCAAAACGTAATTATTTACCATACTTAGACATGTCAGGATTTTATTATTCTTTCTGTGCATATAGAAGATGAAAGTTGTAGCTATAGTATAAATATGAGCTTAGTCGGAGTTATAGAACTACGTAAGTAATTTTCTCATAAACAGCAACATGCAGAAATCTGCATGCCTATTAGTTTTATCAAATTTTAAAAAATCCAAATGGGTTAAACTTAGTACTTTATTGAAAACTGTAGAAAGTAAAATAAAATAAAAATTCTCTTACTACATCAAGTGACGAGGGTTTAACTCATCAATGTCCATTGTTATGGACTTCGGTTTTGGAGAAGGAGGGAGCGCTGGAGACATCTATCGGCTAGCAAACAAGCACACAGGGGACAAATGATTTACCCAGGTTCAGGCCTCGTAGAGGTCCCTACTCATGCTTGTCTGCTCGTGGAATTATTGAGGGAGTCGAAAGTTACAACGGTACGCAGATGCAATCTGGCGAGGGTTTGTGGAAGCTAGGGTTGCGTGTGTCCTCCTCGCCGCCCCCTCCAAACGTTCTATCTTTAGCTTTTTCTTGATCTTCAAGCAATCGAGAGTCCGCAGGTTACTCGAGTACTTCTATCTAGGCCTTGGCGACACCGTGGGCCTATACGTATTTGGACCGTATATACCAAGCTCGAGTACCTGCAGGGTATACCCATGTCGGTAGCCCCTGAGTGTCCAGTGGAATCGCAGATTCGACTGGGGACTTTTTTGAAGTCTTTAAGTGTCTGAATGAGTACATTTTCGACTGCTTTTATTTATGTCATAGGGATTGTTGATATACGTGCCTGATATAACCGAAGTATCGGTATCAGTTAACCACCTTAGGGTGAAACAACGCAATCTACTCAAATTCGAGTCCCCGGACTCGAATCCGGAAAAGTGCTGGTGTAATTCGACTAAGGCCGCGGAGGTCTTACAGGAGTCGAATTCCAGTTATATGGGTGTGAGCACTCGACGCGTCCGTCAAGGCATGTTCATCATGCTTGTAGGCACGGATACATTTCTGGTAGTGCGCAGTTAAATGCGTTGCCAGAACTTATTCAGGTCTTACCTTCACGCCGTAAGCGTGGCATCCGAATTTTATCATCGCGGAGACGATTCGGGCGTCCCAGGAGACGTAGTCTCTTTGTAGGGAAAATTTGTGAGGCGGTGTTGCCAAAGGTTGCGAGTGCGGATGTTATCAACACACAGTTTTTGTGCAAATAATCATAGGGTGCGCGACCAGCGCTCCCTATGGGAGTAGTCCCCGAGTGCCTGGTTGAGTCGAAGACTCAGGAAGGGACTAAAGAACTTTTGCGACTGTTGTCGTCTTTTTGCTTATTTGTTTCAGTCGATGACTCAGGCAGGGACTAAATATTTTCGTGACTGCTGTCGTCTTTTGCATGCTTGATTCAGTCAAATTTGTTTCCGGCGCTCCCTATGGGAGTAACCCATGTCCATAATCGAACTGTGTTTCGAGTGGTTGGGTTTGCTTTTGTGATTATCTTCGTGCCTGCAACAAGAAAAGAAAAAGTCGTAGGGTGCGCGGCTAGCGCTCCCTATAGGAGTAGCACCTGAGTGCTTGGTGGAGTCGAAGACTCCAGCAAGGACTAAAAATAGTCGAAGTTTTCCACTGCGTAGCCTTGGTGATGTCAGTGCTGACGTTTGTATGACCTCAGTTGCCCGCGTGAGCGATTTGGACGGGACGTGATGAGCGGTGGGTCCCACTTTCTGACTTTGATTTGACTGGGTGTGCGTAATCTTACTTTTAACTGCGCCTCCTCGATTTCCACGCGTAATGGTAGAAGTGGCGGGACAGTTCGCGCTTCCTCTTCTCCACGTGTCCAACGCGATGCGCGCCACGCGTCTAATAGGGTTTTTGTCAACCGTTGGATTGCAACTTCCAGGGGTTAAATAGCGGCGCTGCGGTGGTAATTTTTCATCTGCACTTTTTCGTCCTTGCTGCCATTGCCATTGCTGCTTTCCTGCGCTCGTCTCCTCCACAGCGCTGGACCACCTCCGTTCGTTTCCAAGTTACTTTCTGCGCTCTCATCGCCGCCGCGCAATGGGAAAGAAGAAAGGAGGTGTTGCCGCTGATTCCACGGCCACCGTTTCCGCGACGAAGAAGAAGGGTGGCTCCACTGCTGCGGGCACCAGCGCCGCTGCCGGTGGGAAGAAGAAGGTCGCGGGCACCCGCGTGACAAATGGTGCATGGCGCCCTTCCATCATCAAGGCATCGGATCTCCGTCTTCTTTGCCAAGATGGAGTTATTTCTGCAGCAGTCGCCGATGTGCGCGTCCCCAGCGGTGAGACCATTCCTGTGCCTCCCGCTGGCTTTCGAGTGATGTTTCTTGCATTCGTCATTCGCGGCCTTTCTTTGCCTCTCCACCCCTTTCTTAGGGGTCTCTATTGTTTCTACGGGCTCCAGCTCCATCAGCTGTCCCCAAACTCGATTCTCCACATCACCTATTTCATTACTCTTTGCGAGTGCTGGCTCGGAATCGAGCTGCACTTTGGCCTTTTCAAGGGCTTGTTTAAATTGAAGCGCCAGTCTTCCTCTGGCTCTTTAGTTTATGACGTAGGTGGTTGCGGTATCCATGTCGACCCATCCGCCACCTACTTCGACATCAAGCTTACCAAGTCCGTCCAGGGATGGAGGGACAAATGGTTCTATGTTCACGACCAGAAGGCCAAGGACGAGCACTTTGGACTCGCGCCTTTTGATCCCGCGACTCCCTGCAAGAAGATGCGTTCTTGGAAGAATGTGATCATGCCTTCCGAACTCGCGGAGACAGACATGCTATATCAACGCGTCTGTGACCTCGAGAGTCGCATAGGCGCAGAAGAGGGAGTTTGCGCCCTTGTCAGGACTTGGCTGCATCGTCGCGTCTAGCCTCTCCAGGCCAGGGTCCATCCCATGTTTCAATGGGGTGGCGCTGATGATGCCACTCGCGTGTCTGCTGATGGCATGTCCGCGAGTGAGGTAGATAAGAGGGTGCGACTGGTCACGAAGTACACCTTCAAGGATGTGCTTCTGAACGAGCCAGTCGTTCCTCCTTTCGATGCTTCGAATCCTCCTCTTGAGGTACAGTTGTGCTACGCAGTAGCTTATTTTCGCGATTGCGTTTTCTGTTGCTTACCTGTTATGTTTGCTGATCTTCACTGTTTGTATGTAGGAATGGGCGGTGTCGCCTTGTATGCCTCCTCTCCCTGAGGGGATTATTCCTCGTGAAGCTTTGGAAGAGGACGAGTCTGAGTCGACTGTCCCTTCTGATGTGGAAGAGGAAGCCCCCGAGTCCGAGAGCCCAGATACTCGCAAGTGTTCGCGTAGCGAGGACTCCGACACGTCGACTCCTTTGACTCCAGGAGGCGCAGCTGTTGGCACGGAGTCGCCAATTCCAGCCGTTCCTGTGAGGGCTGTGGCACCATCTTGTCGCAAGAAGATGCGATTGCCCAAGGAGTCTTCATCAGAATCGGCGGCTGCCACGTTTGATCTTGACAACTTTAACTGGTAAGTTTGCTGGGTCATTCATTCTTTTCTGTTTTCTTCTTGTTGGTTTTGCCCTGGAGTTTGCCCTTTTCTCAATGTGGACTTGGTCATGTAGTCAAGAGGCATCGTCATCTTCTGGCGATGTCGAGTTTTTGAAAGAATCGGGAGTCGCGACTTCAAGGGCCAAGGTAGAGGTCGTGCGCACTCCTTCTCCTCCGACGGCGGCCCACTCCGGGCACAATTCTTCGAGCTCTCCTCACGTAGGGGAGCATCGCGTGGTTGCTCGGATGACGGTTCAGCAAACTTCTTCGGAGTCGCTAGAGGACCATGTAAGTATATCTTTCCTTCTTTTTTAATGTGGTAGTTAATGCCTTCTGCTGCCCTCTTCTGACTCCTTGTTTTGTGTGACAGCTCCTTGTAAAGGAAGCCACGCAAGTGGCGGAGCAGGTGATGGCGATGGGTCGCCAGCATGCAATGCTGGAGACGCGTCACCGCGTGGTCGAAAGTGAGTGCTCTACACTTATTATTTTGTCTTCTCTCTATTTTGGTATAATTGACTGATAGCCAATTATTGATTGCCATGTAGCCGAGCATAACGCTTTACTGCGCAATGTCGCCACGTTGGAGAAGGCATTAGCCGCAGCTGTGAAGGGGCGCGACGAGGCAATCGCGGCTCATGATGATGCCTAGAAGCGCGAAAAGGATCTGCGCGCCTCCTTTGCGGCCAGGGAGAAGTTGTTCGAAGAGCAACTCTTCTCAGTTTCCAAGGCCCTCTCAGGTACCTTTACTAGTAGATATTTTATTGATGTTCTTCTCTGCATCTAGAGTTTTGCCGGTGGCACTAGAAGTTTGATCCATGTGTGTATTTTCGGTGTAGATGCTGGCGACTTGAGTTTTGATCCGCAAGCCCTTTGTCACGATGACGCTCTGGCGGGCGCGGTGTCTGCGGTCGAGGATCGTAGCGCCGCTGTCCAAAATACGTTGTCCAAGGACAAGGTTACCCTTAGTCGCCTCCGGGAGGAGTTCATGCCGAAGGCGGAGCTGGTCGACAATGTGGAAGAGCTGGTGGAGTCGCTCGTCGGGGGTGTGCCTGCCATGTACAAGAACTCCCTCCGCACGGCTGGCGCGACCATGTCACTTGACATGGTGCAAATCCACGGAGTCGAAATAGATCCTTCTGCGGTGTCGAAGACGATGCCTGTTGGCGTGGATGGTCAGCAGGTAGTATTCGCTCCCTTTGCGACTGCTTGTGCCAAATATGGCCATTCCTTGATAAATACTGTTGCCAAGTATTCGGAGGAGCTCCAACATGCGAAGAAGGCGGCGAAAGCTTCGGCCTCAGGGGCCGGCGGAAAGTCAGTGGCATATGATACTGCCACGGACTTGATGAATCCCCCGAGACCATCAAAGTCGAAGAAGCCAGCTGCTCCGTAGTTAGCTTGTTGTAATGATTGATCAGTTGCCTTTTTGGCCTAAGGACGTGCCTGCTAGCGAGTGTGTTTGTAAACACTTATGCTTATGTTAAATGCGTCTGTTCTCCTTGCCTTTGTGTTAATTTGGTCGCCTTATTTGCTTTTGTCTTGACTTGTGGTAGGGCACATCGAGTGGTCCTGTGGGGGGAAACCAGGATTCGCCATCTCTTGATGAGTCAGTGGCACCACCGCGCTCCAGGGTAGAGGAGCTATCCTTGCTGTCACGACTTCGTGATCGCGTGAAGCAGCTGGAGCGTGAGTTGCCCCTGATCCGTGGTAATGCAGACATGTGGAAGTCGAAGGCAGAAAAATCCGCTGCCCGCGAGCAATATCTGCTTGGCGAGGTGACGTGGCTGGGCCACCAGTTTAAGTGTTAGTTTGCTTGTCCTCATCTTTTCCTTTGTAGTGAGTCACAATGGTACGTTGTACTCATGCTGTTGGTGCTGCTTCGTGTAGTTGTTAGCGCACGCCATCCGCAGGAGGAGAAGGATAGGATTGCCATCCGCCTTCATGATCTCACCCAGGAGCAACTTCAAGAGAGTGGATACTTCTAGGTAGATCATGATCGTGCGACTGCATTGGTGACCCTGCAGGATCGCGTCATGAAAGTGCTGCTCTTCCTGAAGAAGTCGCAGTCGTGTTTGAAGAACATCTATCGGGCGATGTTCCCGTTGGATGACACTCCATCAAGCCTGCTGGCTCTCCTGGACAAATTTCAAGATATGTCCGCGGTTTGCGAGTGCGTGAGGCAGCAGTTGGTGGCTGGTGCGATTGCACAGGCCTGACGTGGATGTCGCTGCCATTGCTTCCGGGCCGCTAGCCGGATCTGCTTGGAATATGGTGCCACACTATCATGCGGTGGACCGTCCAGCAGAGGAGATTGTCGACTTCTTTGAGGAACAAACCAATGTTCTTTTGTTGCAGCAGTAGCTAGATTTGTATCCTGCACATAAGTGTACTTGTGTTGTAAAGTTCATATATATTTGTAGATAATTTATTGTTGAATGCGTAAAAACAGCTTTGTCAGTGTCAGGTGCGTTGCACTATGCGATTCCTTTTTGTTAGCCTGGCCATCCCTTTGTCAACCTGCTAGGCACGTTGCGGCTGGGTTGAGTTTGCGTTAAGGGGTTTGATTGATGTGCCAGCTACTCAGGATATCGCGTTTATTGGTTCGAAGAATAGATGTAGGTAGGGTGGCGTAGCCCCCGAGTATAAAATTGACAAAAGTCAAAGAAAAACACAGAGTTTTGGGGCACTTAGCTTTTATTTATTTGAAGAGCAGTACGAGGTACAATGTGTGGCTAAGTAGCCTTGGCTGAGTAGCCTTATTTGCGATGTAAAAAGTAAAACAACTAGGGATAGAAGCGTCGCAGTTGTGCGACGTTCCAAGGGTTGGAGTATGCGACTCTTGTCCCTAAATCTTGAAGGCGATAGGCGCCACCTGGGATTACTTCTGTAATCACGTACGGTCCTTCCCAGGGGGACTCGAGCTTGAGATGCCCCTGCTGCTTCAGTCGCAGGACCAGGTCACCTTTGCCGAAGGATCTGGGGCGAAGCCTCCTGCTGTGGTAGTTGCGCAAGTTCTACTGGTAGATCGTGGATCTTTCTACGGTGATTTCTCTTGCCTCGTCGAGGAGGTTGATGGAGTCTTCGAGTGCAAGAGATGACTCTTGTTTGCTGTAAGCGACTACGCACGACGCCTTGTATCGCACTTCGGCGGGTAGTACTGCTTCTGCTCCGTGCACCATAAAGAATGGCGTGTAGCCCGTGGCGCTGTTTGGAGTTGTTCGTAGGCTCCAGAGTATGGATTGGAGCTCATCTGGCCAGCAACCCGCGGCTTGCTCGAGTGGTCGAAGGAGTCGCTTCTTGATGCTGTTGCAGACGAGCCCATTTGCTTTTTCCACCTGATCGTTAGTCTGTAGATGCACGACTGAGGCGTAACTGATGTTGATCCCCAGGTTTCCGCAGAATTCTTGGAACTCCTTAGATGTGAAGTTCATCCCGTTGTCAGTGATGATGCTGTGCGGCACGCCGAAGCGGTAGACAATGGATTCGAAGAACTTGACCGCATTGTGCCCTGATTGCTTGGTCACTGGCATGGCCTCAATCCACTTGGTGAACTTGTCGACTGCGACCAAGAGGTAGACGTAGCTTCCTTGCGAGGACCTTGGGATCTTGCCCACCATGTCAAGCCCCCATGGTGCGAAGGGCCAGGCCAATGGGATGGGCCGTAGTTCTGCGCCTGGTGCGTGTGGCTTGTCCGCGAATCGCTGACAAGTGTTGCACTTTTGGACTATGTCCTTGGCGTCGCGCATGTCCGTGGGCTAGTAAAATCCAGCTCGTAGAGCTTTGGCAACGAGGGCGCGACTGCCGGCGTGGTGCCCACAGGTCCCTTCATGGATGTCGAGGAGGACTGCTCTTCCATCGGCTAGGGAGACGCATCGTTGTAACACGCCTGTGATGCTGTGTTTATATAGTTTGCCGTTGATAACGGTGAATGCCTTGGAGCGTCGCGCGATGTGCCGTGCGTCTATCGGGTCGTCCGGTAGGCGCTTGCTGAGGAGGTACGTAATGTACGGCTGCGTCCAGGATTGTTCGATCATCATGACGCTCATTGGTCCCTCGAGTCCTGTGTCTAGCTCCAACTCATCGAGTGCCATTGGCTCATTTGGTGGCATAGCCCCCGAGTCCGTTGCTGCGCTTGTTTTCTTCTCTGTGGCCTTTGGCTTGATGGAGCGTTCGCATATGCGCTCGAGAAATACCCCAGGTGGTATGGGGGCGTAGGTGGAGCCTATGTTGGTGAGTGTGTCTACCTCCTCGTTGCTTTCGCGACCTATTTGTCGCAACTCGCAACCATCAAAGTCTCTTTCGAGTGTGTCGTAGAGGTCGCGGTATGCGATCATGTTGTCGTTCAGTGCGTCGCACTCGTGCATTGTTTGGTTGACGACCAGCTTAGAGTCGCCATATATGATGAGCCTCTTTGCGCCACAGGCTTTTGCCATCCTTATCCCATGCAACATGGCCTCGTATTCAGCCTCGTTGTTTGAGGCTGTGAACTGCATTCGCAGGAGGTATTTCAGCTTGTCCCCTTGAGGCGATGTCAGTATGACACCTGCTCCTGCTCCATCTTTTCTCTTGGACCCATCGAAGTGCATTGTCCAGAGGGAGGACATATCTGGCTTGTCCGGGAGTTGGTTTTCCATCCAATGCACGAGGAAGTCAGGGAGAACTTGCGACTTCATTGCGTCACGCTTTTCGTATGTGATGTCTCGTGGAGATAGTTCGATTCCCCAAAGCGCGATTCGCCCCGTGGCGTCGGGGTTATTGAGGATATGTCCCAATGGGGCGTCATTGATTACCACGATTGGGTGTTCCTGGAAGTAATGGCGCAGTCGCCGGGCGGTCATGAAGACGTCGTACGCCAGCTTCTGGTAGTGCGGGTACCGCTGTTTTGTTGGCGTGAGGACCTCGCTGAGGTAGTATACCGGGCGTTGTACGCCGTGGACCTTGTTTTCCTCGGCCCGCTCGACGACGAGCACTGTGCTAACCACTTGGTTGGTAGCGGAGATGTACAGCAGTAGTGGTTCCCTTTCTCGTGGAGTCACCAATACTGGTGAGGTGGATAGCAGGCGCTTGAGATCTTCGAATGCTTCTTGCGCTTCATTGGTCCACTCGAATTTGTCAGCTTTGCGGAGGAGCTGATAGAAGGGCAGTGCCTTTTCTCCCATTCGACTGATAAATCGACTGAGGGCCACGATTCGTCCGGCTAGTTGCTGGACGCCTCTTATGTTCTTTGGCTTCTCCATGGCCAGTATGGCCTTTATCTTTTTGGGTTTGCTTCAATCCCTCTCGCGGAGATGAGATACCCGAGCAACTGCCCAGATGGTACGCCGAAGGCGCATTTGTCCGGATTGAGCTTTATCCGGTAACGATCGAGATTGATGAAGGTTTCGCGTAGGTCATCGATTAGAGAGGCTTCTTCCTTGGTTTTGATTACTATGTTGTCGACATAGACTTGGATGTTGCGGCCTAGTTTCTCTTTGAGGCAAGCCTGCATGCACCGCTGGTATGTGGCTCCCGTGTTTTTTAGCCCGAAGGGCAGTGTGTTGTAGCAGAACACACCGAAGGGCGTTGTAAACGCGGTCTTCTCCTGGTCTTCCTCCTTCATTCGAATTTGGTTACCTGAGTAGGCATCAAGGAAGCAGAGGCGCTCGCATCCAGCGGTGGAGTCGATGATTTGATCGATCCATGGTAGCGGGAAGTGATCTTTTGGGCAGTGCTTGTTTAAAGAAGTGAAGTCCACGCACATCTGTAGGATATCCGTGTCCTTTTTTGGTACCAGCACCAGACATGCAGCCAAGTGCTTTCCTTGATCTCGCGTATGAATTTGGCCTCGAGGAGTCTGTTGATCTCCATTCCAACTACGCGCCGTGGCTCTAAATACCGATTGTTTGCTTGACTGGCCTTGCGTCGGGGTTGACGTTGAGTGCGTGCTCGGCGAATTCCCTGGGAACTCCTGGCATGTCCGCAGGACACCAGGCAAAAATTTCCCAGTGCTCACGGAGGAATTCGACGAGCGCGAGTTCCTATGCAGGACTCAAGTTGTTGGCTATGAGGGCCGTTTTAGCGGGATCTGATGGATGGACCTGCACCTTCTTTGTGTGCACAGATGAGTCGAAGGAGAGGTCAGGTGAGCTTGGCCTACTCAGGGGAGGCAGACTGTTGTCTGTCATTTCCTTCAATCGCGCGAGCTCCTCCTGCATGCCCAAGGACCGGAGATTCTGAATTCCTCAGAATCGCCGACGCTCGAAGCTCCCGTTGATCGTGATGACACCGTTGGGACCTGGCATTTTCATCTGCAGGTAGGCGTAGTGGGGTACCGCCATGAACCTAGCGAAAGCGACGCGTCCGAGGATGCAGTGGTATTGTGAGGGCCAGTCGACGACCTCAAAGTCGATGCGCTCGCGCCGGAAGTTCCTTGGCGTGCCGAATATGACGTCGAGGTTGATTTTGCCCAGGGGGTATATGCCTTTCCCTGGGACGATGCTGTGGAACGTTGTGTCCGACGCCTTCAAGAAGGTTAGAGGTATCCTCATTGCTCACAAGGTACTCATGAATATGAGGTTGATGCCGCCTCCTCCATCCATGAAGACGCGACTCTTGTTGAAGCCTCCAATTTGCGCCTCGAGTACGAGGGGGCAATGACCTGGGCGAGGTACTTGAGGCGGGTGGTCGCGTTTGTCGAAGGTAATGCACGACTCACTGCCTCTGAGGTACTCAGTGGTGGATGGTGGCGAGTGCATGACCAAGTTGACTTGGCGAGTGATGGCCTTCTGCACCCTATTGGAGGGCCGCCCCTTTTGGATCATCATGGTACCCATGGCCCGTGGGTACGGTTCGCCTCCGTGGTGCTGGTCCGGTGCAGCTCCGTTCGGGGGTGGCCCAGGTGGTGTTGGTGGTGCGCCATGTGCCATGACGCTTGGAGCGGCTCTGTAGCCTCTTTCGATTGCATTGCGGTTCATCCGAACCAATCCCTCGTGTAGCTTGAGGAACTCGCGGCAGTCCTTGAGGAGGTGGCTGGACTTTCTCTTGCCATCATGCTTGTCGATGTAGAAATGTACCGTGCATGGCTCGGACAGTTTCTCCTCGATGGAGGTCGCGGGTGCTTCATCGCGAGTGCGGCGTTGCCACACTTGCGTGGTTTTCCCGGAGTCGCGGTATCCACCGCTGCGATATCCGCTATTGCGGTTATCATCGCGTCTATTGGCGTAGCCAGCTGCGACCATGTTGACGTCATCGCGATTGTCGTAGACGCGCATGCGACGCTTACTCCGGCGGTCGCGTCTTCGTTCGAGTTCTGCTTCCTCGTCAGAGTGAACGCAATTCTTCACTGTGAGTATCATACGGCGGACATCACCGTTGAATGCGTCAATCGCGCGGTCTTCCGAGATGTTTTCCGCGGAGTTCTTGATGATGGACCACCTTTGGATGTAAGAGCGCAGCAATTTGCCAGATCTTTGCTGGCAGCATCTCAGTTCTTCGATTGAGGCGGGCCGTTTGTATGTGCCCTTAAAGTTGCGCACGAAGCTGTAGACCAGCTCATCCCAGCTGCGAATGGATCCGCGTGGAAGGTTATTGAGCCATGCCCGGGCGGCGCCCTGCAGTTGTAGCTGCAAGCATTGCATCGTAGTACTTCGACTGCCTCCATGTAGCGTGACGGAGGAGATGTGGTATTCCAGCTAGATCTTGGGGTCCTGCAAACCGTCAAATTTCGGGTTCTCCGATGGGAGTTTAAACCCTTTAGGCATTCGCTTTTGCCTGATGGATCTGCTGAAGCATCTGGCGCCGCAGAGCTCCCCATCTTCCTCTTCCGAGTCAGTCGATCGGGCACGTCGTTCCCTTGACTTGCGATCTTGCGCTGCGTGAGGTCTTTGCGTGCATCGTAATCGCGATCGTGTCGCCGTGAGCGGCGGCATCGAGACAGGTCGTGACTGTCATCGCTAGACGAGGGTGAGGAGTAGCGCTTTGCTAGTGCTTTGCCCTTTTTTGGGTCTGGTACCAGTTCCTTCTCGAGGGCAGCGTCGATTAGCCCCAGGCCCGCGATCGTAGATTGGTGCATGGCCGTTCGGGGATCTCCAGCTGGTGGTTGGTTATTGAGGAGGTACATGGTGGCTGCTGTCACCGTGGCCTGCGGTGTCCTGGGAACCACGTTGCCACTCGTGTCGACTGTCATAGAACCAAAGTCGAGGACTTTCGCGGCATATATGCGCTCTTGTTCGGTAAGGTGAGACATCCGCGACTGCCTCTTCTTGGCGAGGTACTCGTTGCCTCTTGAGGAGGATCCTCCATAGGAGGAGAGCCCAGCACGACGAAGGCTTGATTCGTCTGCTGCCTTTTTACACGCCTCAAGTTGCGCGATTGCTTGTTTTTGGCATTTGAATTCCTCTTTTAGGAGCCAGTGGTAGCCCATCAGCAGTTCCTGCGGGGACCCGAAGGGTAGAGGTGCACCTCGTAGGGCTTCGCGACAGCGATCCCACTCTTGCTCGTTGAGCCTGATCACGACGCGTTCGCCGGTTTGCTCGTTGATCATGCTAGGAGGTTCGACTGCTCCTCCATTGCCACCGTTACCGCCGTTGCCGCCATTGCCACCGTTGTCGGCGTTGGGTGGGTCGGTGCCGTTGCCGGTGTTACCACCGTTGTCGCGATTGGGTCGATCAGTGCCGTTGCCGGTGTTGCCACCGTTACCGTGGTTGGCGGAGGTGTCGCCCGCGTTGATGACGGTGCACATGAAGTGATTAGGGAAGTTGTTGCTTCCACAACTTTCAGATCCGGAACCGTAGGTTCCATCTTCAGTGGCTAGATCGCTTAGATCAGACTCACGACTGCTGCCGCTGACCATGTTCCCAACTGCCACCGGAGCATTGAGCTCGCTGAGGGTGCCGATCGATGGAGGGAACCAAGATGCCGGGGCAATCGCCGGTGCTGTCAGCTGATCAGGCATGCGAAGCGTGCCCATCTGTCCAACTTGGAAGCGGAAGCTCCCAATCGCCAAGCTGTCTCCGTCGCCCACGGATTCAAAGGACGGGTGAGTGGCCGGTGTGTGGACGGTAAAGTGGAAGGTGCCGAAGAGCTGGCAAATCTCCGCTGTTGCGGAGTTGTAGATCGCAATTGATGGGGCCGAGGAAGCCGCAACATCAGCACTCCCTGTTCCCACGAACGGCGCTAATTGACGAGGGTTTAACTCATCAATGCCCATTGTTATGGACTTGGGTTTTGGAGAAGGAGGGAGCGCTGGAGACATCTATCGGCTAGCAAAAAAGCACACAGGGGACAAAGGATTTACCCAGGTTCAGGCCTCATAGAGGTCCCTACTCCTGCTTGTCTGCTCGTGAAATTATTGAGGGAGTTGAAAGTTACAACGGTGCGCAGATGCAATCTGGCGAGGGTTTGTGGAAGCTAGGGTTGCGTGTGTGCTCCTCGCCACCCCCTCCTAGCCCTTATATAGATAGGCTAGGTCTCGGGTAGCAGGTCGAGTCGGTTACAAGTTAGGGTTTTCCCTTTCAAACTTTCTTTCTTTAGCTTTTTCTTGATCTTCAAGCAATCGAGAGTCCGCAGGTTACTCGAGTACTTCTATCTGGGCCTTGGCGACACCGTGGTCCTATACGTATTTGGGCCGTATATACCAATCTCGAGTACCTGCAGGCTATATCTGTGTCATCAAGAGTGCAAAAATAAAATATAAAGGAAAAAATCAGGTTGCCTCCCAAAAAGCGCTTTCTTTATAGCCATATAGCTAGGCTTACTTACTTGTTTCAAGATGTGTGGAAATCATGTGGTAGCTTTTACCTTCGTGATATATCCTTATTACTTGGAAAGTGTTCCATGCATTTCTTATGAGGGAACTGAAACTTAACATTCCCTTCCTTTGAATTAATGATATCCCTTGTGGTTCTCAAAAAAGGACTTCCCAAGATTATAGGACTAGAAGTTTTACTCCCCCATGTCCGTAACAATAAAATTAACAAGAACAAAAGTCATATGTAACTAAACCAAAACATCATTAACTCTACCTAAAGATGCTTGGTAGAATCATCGGCAACTAAAAGATAAATGGTGCATTTTTCCATACTTTTAAGTTCAAGCAAGTCATACAATTCTTTTGACACAATTGAGACACTAGATCCTAGATATAATATAGCATGGTGATTTTCTTTGCCAATGGTAATTAATATTTTGGGGAGACAAGCATCCCCAAGTGTCGGAGACTTCCGTACCGCAATGGAACAAGGGTCCGACGAGCCCTGAGTTTGAGAGGGGGCTGAACATGCGTTCTAGGCTAGCCGACAACGAAGGAGCACGCACATGACAGAGAGACACATGTTTTTTACCCAGGTCTAGGACCCTCATGAGGAGGTAAAGCCCCTACTCCTACTTGGTTGTATTGCTCGCGATGCTTTGTGAGGGTACGGTAGTAGACAAATGTCTACGGTTTGAGAACTCTGGGATCGATCCCTTTTAATGTAGGAGTTGCCCTTCTTTTATAGGGGTGATGTGCCTCTTCCCCCAATATTTGGGCGGGAAGGGTCACCACATTGCCGCCCAAAGGATGCCTGGTCTACAAGGCTGCTTTGTGTGGACTTGGTCTAGGGCTACTAGCTACCCTCTGATCCACCGTAAAGTTGAGTTCCCTGGTGCCATCCTTGGCTATGCGATCCCGCCCTCGCCTTTCCTTGCACCAAAGTGGCAAGGGACAGTTCTGCTGGTGCTAGCGTCATCCGTGCTACTTTTACACCAAAGGGGGCGGTCTGGCTCCTCTTTACCGAGGCAGTCCATGCAGCCCTGGCTCCGCCTGCGAGGTTTTGTCCTCTTCCTTCCGTTTTCTGTAAGATTATGACTGCCCCCTAGGACATGCTCCAAAGTTGCAAGGCTCAGTGGGGACCGGGACAGGTCGGAGTCTTCCCTCGTGAGGTGGCCACTACGGGGGAGACCCAGGTGAGGCTCTTGAGGGGCTAGTCGCCTGGAGTTCACCTCATGAGGCTACATTGCGGGATGCCTCAGCCTGTGGAGGGTGCCGCAGCTCAGGCGGTGAGCCCGATGACTGTAGGATCATGGTATCCCTAGTACCAAGACTTTGATAGTAGCCCCAGGGCGCTTGTGACGCACGTGTCCCTTCATGGACATCAAGTGGCAAGGGCCCAAATAGTCGATGGGTCCCGCCGCTGCTCTGGTCAACACGGAACTGCCACTACGTGCATCATGACCGTGCACACGAAACGGTGGTGTGCCCTTGGCCGTTGGATGCAGCAGGGCCCGTCCTGCCTTGGAAACCATCCCCATGATTTGACGACTCATGGGGCAGACTGGCGATTGATGTCGCATGCCCGAGTCATTGTGTTGTCTCCACAATATTAAACGAGGGTGCAGAGAAGGTGCCTTCTCCCCCAACGCCACCTCTCCATTTCCTTCCCTCCTTCTTTCTGCTCTTCTGAAGCTAAGGCCTCTCCCCTCTCCATGGATCCAAAACGACTTTCTGCCATCGAGAAAGGTAAGTCGGTGATGCCAGAAGTGGACGAGGCTCCACCAGCGAAGCGTAGGCGTGGGCGTCCATAGGAGGCGTGGTGGCCGCGATGCGGGCCAGGTTGTAGCCTCCTCTTCTAGGACTGCGACGACTACCGGGGAAGAGGTGTCGGTGAAGCGCGAACACGGGATCCCAAGTGGAAGCGACTAGGGTCGGCACGCGGGCCGCGGTGGTGGTCTGTAGCTAGTGATGTTGCCTCCTCCACCTCCCTCGGATGTCGTGATTAAGATTGAAGATGATCCCGATCCGGGGCGGGTCATCAACTTCATCCTCGCCCTCGGAGACGTGGACTGGTTCTCGAGGGTGATGTTGGCCCCGCGCTTTGCCTTGTAGGCCCAGAGAGACATTCCCAAAGGTGTGTGTGACTAAAGCACTCTGGAGGCGGCGATGGCTAGAACGTGAATGTCGAAATCCCTGCGTTGGGTAAGATGCACCTCATTGTCGGATGGGAGCACTTCATCTGCGACCACAACATCAAGCGTGGCTTGGTTTTTGGTTTCTGTACATCCCCGGGGATGGCTTCATAGTATCGTTGTTTGACCCTCAGATGTGCCGTGTTGACTACCCGTGCCACCTCAGGGGGCTCTGAGCGGAGCTTCATGTTGCGACCGACGCCAGGCCAGCAAGGCCTTAATTATTTTGCTGATGTAGATGTGAAGTGGTGCTCTTATACCCTTTTGCCTTGTAGGCTTGATTGTGATGAATTCCTTCTAGTTGATTCTCTTTGGTGATTGTCCTTTTTCCTTATGCACACTGTCGACGTATGTAGCGAGGGGCCAGCCCCGGGGCGAGGTAGCTTCATGCGCTAGTTAGGAGAGATTCAAGGAGCGCCGGCGTGGCTGACATGAGTCGACTAACGCTCGCTACGAGGGGTGTACCCTCACCATGAGTAGTACTAGGAGGGTATCCTTGCTGGGGGAAGACGAGCCACCCTAGGAGTATTCCGATAGGGGCCCAATTCCCCCATCGCAGCATGGAGAGGGCTCCCGAAGGATACTCGGCCTTGTGTCCCTAGCTTGCGCATGCACCATCGATACTTGCGAGAGAGAGAGAGAGACGTGAGCCTCCGGCTCGCCCGTCTTGTCGGGAGGGGAAGCTTCGCTTGGTCCACTCCCGCTCCCTTTGGGACAAAGCAGTATGCTTCCCAGGACCTGGCAGTTGGGGTGGGCTATCCTCGAGAGGGCTTTCGCGCTTAGATAATCTCCCGAGGATCAGATCCTTGGGTTTTTTAGTGAAACCTAGGAGAGCCCTCTTGGGTCATCCTACACATCCCCTAAGACGTCGCTCGTAGGAGAACTCCTATCATAGTGACCTCTTGAGAGCGAGACCATTGAAATAGAGCATTCTTGTGGTGTGCTCCGTAGGTCCCTTGGGTAGGAAACTTTGGAGCGACGCATAACCGGCTGGGTCCTTGAATAGATGTCGTAACATCGGCCGCCCGAGGGGTGTACCCTCACGAGAAGCCTCGTAAGCCTCTCGAGGAGAGAGAGCCGTATGGCAAATTCTTATCCTTTTGGACCCTCGAAGAGGGACCGTAGGTTTAGCATGAAAAGGTGGCTACTAGATGGGGATACCCTCACGAGCCGTCCCGTAAGCCTCTCGAGGAGAGAGAGCCGTAGGGATAATGCTTATCCTGTTGGACCCTCGAAGAGAGACCGTAGGTTTAGCATGAAAGGATGGTTGCTGGAGGGGGATACCCTCACGAGTCACCCCATAAGACTCTCGATGAGAGAGAGCCATAGCGAAAATGCATATATTGTTGGGCCCTCGAAGAGGGACTGTAGGTTTAGCATGAAAGGGTGGCCGTTGGAGGGTGATACCCTCACGAGCCACCCTGTAAGCCTCTCAAGGAGAGAGAGCCATAGGTAAACTTCTTATCCTGTTGGACCCTCAAAGAGGGACCGTAGTTTTAGCATGAAAGGGTGCCTGCTGCAGGAGGATACTGTCAACACCCGGATTTTTAATCCCAGATGCCTGTTATGCCATACCTCGCAATCCTAGGATTACCATTTTTGCGGGACATAACAAATTGGATATCACAGTACATCATCCATTAGAAACCATAAATAAGGTCTTACACAAATAAGGATCTCATGATCCAGTCTTAGTACAATCAAGTAGCAGAATAAATAGCGTAGCGGTGGGGTCCATCTTCAGTGGCGTAGGCAATGCTGACGATGGAAGATAGTCCTAGTTATCATAGCCGCCCTGCTGTCCTTCATCTTGGTAGTATCCTTCATAGTCTGGCCATAGGAATAGCCAGGGACAAAAGCCATGAATACTCTTGAAGTACTCGCAAACTATCACTAACAAGTAAGGTAGTTCTAGTGGGAAATGCTAACTCTATGTTTATTTGTAAAGTTAAGTTGGAAACCTAAGCTGAGTTCAGAAACAAAGAAAGATAAAATAAAGTTCTAGAATCAATTAAGTTGGGAAGATAGTGTCATAATCACAACTCTGTTGTGGTCAAGTCATGTCACAATTCATTTCATAAGTTGTTTCGAAAACATCTGACAATAGAACAGTATGGCCCCGCGGACGCGGCTATTCAAATAGTTTGACACTCTGCAGAGGTGGTACACTTTCACCACAAGATTCGATACATCTATGAGGGATAACCCTGAATCATCATACTTAGTATGTAGATAATCAAACATAACCTTTCCTTTACACACTCTAGTATAAGCACATCTCCTATGAGCATGGCCTCCCAACCATGACCATCTGTCATCTTGGGCACTACATAGGTGGACAACATTGAGAGGTATCCTCAACTCAAACCTCTCCCGCGAGGGAACTAATACTAATGCATATAAACTTCTGGCTAATCCTTACCCAATTCAGGTATTGTGGTTGTACGGTAAAATTGGAATGGTATCACATCCGAACCCAACCATCAGTTTTGTAAAAGGGCTAAGGATCATGCCTAAACATTTTCATCACCATAACCATTTGTGTTTCTCAACACATGTCAAAACATATCAATAGAATGACTCATCATTCCAAGGTTTTCACAATTCATTTTTCACCAAGTATTCCCATCTAAAGTGACTCAAGTTTTAGTTTAGCTCTAAACTACTAAGTTAAGAGTGTTCACTAAGGTGGGATGCTAATCTCAATCTCATGCCATAGAATGACATCTAAGTCTAACTAGATAGGTCAAGTTTTATACTCTTTATGCTACCTTCAAAACAAGTAAAGGACTTTGGTAAAGTAAAGAAAAGTAAAGCTTGGAATTAAATCTTGGAATAGGTATAAATCCAAAATGGTATCACCAAAGCATGCCTAATTCCTTTGCTTAGGTTATCTAGCTTGCAAGGGTTAGCTTGCATTGTTAATGATGGCTTGCCTTGTGCAGTGCAGTGGTTGAAGTTTTCTTCCTCCTCCTCTTGGTAGAACTCCTCCTCGTCGTAAGCTTGGTCGGTACTATCGTCTATAAATACATATGGAGTACACGATCACCAAACAATACTTAACTAGTGTACTTTGCATTCTAAGGCACACATTTGATGATCTATTATCATCACAAGCATCACAAGGTTTAATTAACTAGCTTCATTCTTTTTATTTGAGAAAAGTAATTTCTACTCATTGAAATTAACTAAGATTTAATATTCTCCAATTAAAATATGGGATCATGTGGACACATGTCATCACCACATATTCTAACATATGGGAATGTGATTTAAAGGTTGGATCACATTTTAATAAGTTTATGTTTAGTATTTAATGATTTAAAGTGACTAAAAATTCCTACATAACATTATTTTGGTACTAGTCCAAAGTCATTGCATGCAAACCTTAATATTATTACATATTCAGATATGTATGGTTAAATGTGAATTTTGAGAGTTGGAATCAACTCAAAAGTTATTATGGTTGATTTTATAAAAATGTTTGAATGTGCAAAATCTTCTGTCTTGTTATTTTTAATAGGAGAGATCTCTAACTCTAAATGAATTAAATCGAACGAGCTTGGATAGATCTTTTCAGAAGCTTTCCAACAAAATTGGAATCACTCAATTTGGCTTTGTAAATCTTCCTGAATTGATTTTTGAACAAAGGGACAGGAATGAGTCTAAACTAAAATAGAAAAACCTAAATTTGAATTAACTGGGTCGCGCGGGAAAAGAAATGGGCCGGCCCACAGACGCTCAGTGATGACCCACAAGTATAGGGGGTGTATCACAGTATTTTCGATAAGTAAGAGTGTCGAACCCAACGAGGAGCAGAAGGTGCTGGCTAGTGGTATGGCTCGGGAATTCTCTGCAAATACTTAGCAAACGGATTTTTAGGGGTTTTCAATAAAGCAAGTAAACAAAGTACGAGTAAATAAACGACAGTAGGAATAAATGCAGCAAGTGGCCCAATCCTTTATGCAGAAAAGTACAAGCCGGTTGTATTACTTAAGATGACCAAACGTTCTCGAGGACACATGGGAAGACTTTCAAGTGCTTTCGCTTCATATAGCTGATTAATCTTCTCTAGCTTGCTAAGTGTTGTGTGGGTGAACCTGTGCTAATGTACCGCCCCATCCAAGACTAATACATACTTGTGATTATACCCCTTGCAAACATCCGTAAGTACAAGAAAGTAATTAAGGTAGAAACCTAACCAGAGCTTTAAACTCTAAGACCCTTACGTCCCTTGTGCAATGGTTTCCTAACGGGGGTTCAGGTTTCTGTCACTCCGGCAACCCCTACGATTAGTAGCCAAATACACAATGCATTCCCCTAGGTCCATATAGGTGAAGTGTCATGTAGTCGACGTTCACATGACACCACTAGAAGAAGTACACCAGAACATCAATAACAATCTATTGAATCTTTCTCAACGCAACTCCACTACTAACAACAAGACTTCTCCCATGTCCTCAAGAAAAAAATGAACTTCTCACAAGACATCATATGGATCATGATCAGAGATGGAATAATGATGTATAACAATCTGAACATAAACAATAATTCAATGGTTCACTCAATTGCATCAACTACAAGGAGTAATCAACACCGGGAAAGTTTCCCCTATGAACTATGCAAGATTCAACGCAATTGTTACAGCAATATGGAGATGGTGATGAGGGTGCTGATGGTGATGATGCTGATGATGATCCCGATGAAATCCAGCTTGATGGTGGTGTTGATGGCGACAATCTCCTCTCTTCGGGAAGGAATTCCCCCGGCAGAAATCTGTCTACCAGAGAGATCTTTCTCTCTCGGTGTTTTCCGCCTGGCAGAGGCGGCGAAATCTTTCTGTGGTCGCTCCCCGAGTCTTAGGGTTTTGGGAGGTTGATATACGCCAGAGGGGAGATGCTGGAGTGGGCCAGGGTGACCACACCACCTCCAGGCGCAACCTAGGCCTGCCCGCGCCATGGGGTGGTGTGGGCCCCCTGTGGCCCACCTCCACTCCATCTTCTGGCATCCTTAGTCTTCTGGAAAAAATAGGATTTTCCGTATATTTTCCTGGATTTTCTGATCTTCGCGAATTTTGCCTCCAAACAACACCTCTTCCATCAGAATCCTGACTGCAGCGGTCCATGCTCCAAAATTAATCAACCATGCAAAAATAGATGAAATAACATAAGTATCACCTCTCAATACGAAATATATCAATGAATAATAGTGAATTAAGACATAGAATAGTTATGCAAAATGGACGTATCAACTCCCCCCAATCTTAGACTTCGCTTGTCCCCAAGCGAAACTGAGCTCAATAAACATGGCCTCAGGTTTATGGAGTGAAGAGTCGATAAAAGAATACAGACAAGAAGCATCACATTGATCAAATACATAGATCATAATAGAAGACAACTCACTATTATATAACTCAACTTGCAATGAGTAAAGGAAACACAATAAATATACATAAAGTGAATCATAATTGGTAATGGCAAACTTAGCTCTTGGTCAAAGAATAGTTGATAATTTGCTGGAGTTCAAAAATAGCTGGTTTTTCAATGAAAGCTTTCAAAGTAGTAAACATCAAGATAAGAGAAATTTGCAAAACAAGGAACATAAGACATGATTGAATAAATCATCATATGAATGAATGAAACACAACAACTCAAAATACTTGCTGAGATAGAAGAGAGTAGGTTTACTGACTCAACTACAAAGTAAAAGAAAGGCCCTTCGCAGAGGGAAGCAGGGATTGCAAGTCTCATAAAGAGACCCCAAAAATTATGATACTTACTAGCTTTCAGCTCTCATTGCCCCTATCATAGGCATCTTTAGTCGATTAAGGTTAATGTGATAAAAAATGAGGATATGCATTGACAAGCTATAAATTGAGAATCTCATGTCTCTTGAATACGAGGGCCGCTCCTCATGCTACTCAAGTTTAGTCACCGGTAAGTTCTTGTCATTGTAAGCATATGTGTATCATTGAGAACCGCCAACGGGTACCCCTTTCCCGATGATATGGAAGAATCCCCATATCAAAATGACAAGGCAAGCATACAACAAGTATCTCAGCAATCTTCTTTTTTACCATGGGAATATGGTGCTTTTTTCTCTCTTTCCTCGTTTCATAATATCTTTTTTTTTCTTTTCTCTTTTTCTCAATCTCTATCTCTTTTTTTATAAGAAGAATGCTTCATAGATACTCGTTATGGTTACGCTACAGGTTTCCACCATGTCAGCATGGATTAGACCAATGCCCAAAGCGCTTTCTAAGACACATGCATAACTCCATGGACTTACAAGCTCCCTTTCATTTCACACGATTTACATCCATAGACAAAAGAACATGATATCAACTTGGTACAAAGTACCAGTGCAATGTTGAAAGAGTTCCCCATGACAGCATGGTTCTGCTAATTCACAACTTACAAAGCGCAAGCATATACGCAACATAAGTGAGCACAATGTTTCAAGTTTATTAAATGCAAGAATGTAAAGTGTGCCATCAAGTTCGTGAGAGCTTTAATCACTAATTTTCACATAACAAGTTTAATTTGGGAGGTAGATAAAACAAGAATTTACTTGGAATAGCAATAATGCTACTAGGTAGGTATGGTGGACACAAATGGCAAAGGTTTTGGTTTTAAGGAGGTGGATGCACGAGAAGAATTCCCTCTCAGTACAGGTTTTTGGCTAGCAAGGCTGAGTAGCAAGTACAAGAGTTGAAGGAAACAACCAAACATACAAATGATAAAGACAAACATGCAATCTTCCTTGGAAGCACAAAAGATCTTAACTAGAGAATACTAGACTTATGAGCAAATCAAGAAAGAAAGATGATGAAATTATTTTTCTTTAGAGTACTTCTATCTTTTTCTTTTCAACTCTCAAAAACGTGTTGCTACTGACCGAGCCAGGTTTGCCAAAACCAACTAAATTAACTCAATGATCCCAAAGTGATACCAATACTAACAACAAGATCAACCATATAACCACGAATTGAAAACTAATATAAGATACGCAAAAGAGTGAATGATAGAACTTCTCATTAATATTCCATAACGAAAACTCACACCAAGGGATACATATCTAACAAGAGAGGGGACACTTCCATAATGCAAACCATACTACATAATAACTCCTCTATTCATGATATGACTCTACTAATAAGGTAAAAAGATAGAATATAGTGATATGATACCGCGGCACTCCCCCAAGCTTGGAACAAACCAAGTGGATGCCAAACCTGAAGACGAATTACTCCTTAGGTGGTGGTGGTATTATTTCCTTAGTTGACGTGAGGAAATCTTCCAAAGATCTTTGGCCTATTATTCTCCCATTGAAGCATGTCCACCTTCCTCTGCAAGTCTCGGTACTTATCGCAGAACTCCTTAGTGACTCGTAGGGCTTCCGTTGATGCAAGGAAAGAGACTAAAGGTACCAGCCCCTGCTTGGGGTCTTGGAGATCTTCCTCCATAGGCTCCTTCCCTTTATCCTTGGCAGATACCATTGTGCTTCTAAACTTTCAAAGAGTATGTCCTGGCAGAAACAGATCGAAACAAAAGTACGATGAAAACATGATATACGAACCTCGGAAGATCCGGGGGGTAATATATTATGAAGTTTCATATCAAAAGGAAGGTAATGGGAGAAAAAGAGTCGGAGGCAGAGTCCGGGGTGGACTCACCACCTGGTGGCGCGACCAGGGGAGGGCCCACGCCACAGGGTGGTGTGAGCCACCCTGGCTCCGTTTCCATCTCTTTTTTGCTTCGTAGCTTCCCTTATTGACTAAAAACTGCAAAAGTATAGTTGGATTGTATCTTCATGGAACTTTTCTTACCAGAACTGTTATCTAGATGGAAACAGACTCTGCAGGTCTCTGAATTTGGTCCTCAATGAATTTCTCCGGAGTTATAACTTGAAAGGCATCAATATCTTCATCTTCATACACTTATTACTTGAGTCATAAAACTCTTCTCTTTCTTATTACACCATTATCTCCACTTCCTGGAAATTTCTTTCACACAAAACTTCACACAGTTCTTATTAGCAACATTAGTATAAGTGAAGTAATAGAACCTTTTGAGTCCAACTTCAACTGAAAACCATCAAAACATAGGCTACTGTAGCAACTCCTTCTGAAAACCCAAAAAGAATTCAAAAAGGAAATCGAATAAAGAAGCAAATGCAAGAGTGGCTAAATCTGTCAATATAGACCAGCAGGTAAAGATCATTTTTTTTCGAAAATCTTTTGTTTCTCAAATCAAAAATTGCAAAACTAATGAAAGTTAAATAACAACCTGGGGCATAAGCACAAAAAATTACAACTCAATCCGACACACAGACATCTCTCACGAATTTTTACGGTGAAGCACAAAAATCTGTTTCGGGATAGCAACTTCCCCAAATCTTACTTCTCTCTCATTAGAGGTTGATCTTGACACAAAAACCAAACAAAATAGATAAGGAGCGGTTATTGCCGAAGTAATAACTTCCAAGACTCAAAGAAACAAAAATAGACTGAAAGCAAAAACAAATTGGGTTGTCTCCCATAAAGCTCTTTCTTTATAGCCTTTAAGATGGGCATGATAATTTTGAAGAAGCTCTCATATGGATATGAATTGAAGTGAAAGAGAGCATTAAGAAGCAAAAACACACACATTTAAGTCTAGCCCACTTCCTATGCAAGGGAATTTTGTAAACAAACAAGTTATTGAAACCAAAGGCAACTTGCATAAGAAGGCAAAAGAAGTGCAACATAAAAACTTTCAGCATAAAACGAGGAAACTTGATATTATTGAGATACATAAGAACACTTTTCCCTCTCTCATAGTAACTTTCAGTATCATGCATAAACTTAACAATATAGCTATCACAAGGACCATCATAGCAATGATCACTTATTCTAACAGAAAACACAGGAATACTAGCTCTCATAACACTACTATGTGAAACAATATTAGAGGTATCCTTACAAAGGATAGGGTGTCCCTCTTTTTCATATTTAGTGACAAAGTCTTTCACATTTGCTATTATAGGTTCATCAACCATTTGTTTATCAGGTTCAACAGCTTTTCTTGTACTTTCATTAACCATACTAGCTATCATAGAATGTTCCTTTACCTTAACTGGGAAAGGGATTTTCTCAATATAAGGTTTAGGTAAAACATGATTAGTAGTATAAACTTCAGTATTCCTTGCAGGAACACTTTTAGCAACATCTTTATAAGGTTCATGATACTTATTCCACTTCTTTTTAGGCACTTCAATGTAGGAAGCAAAAGCCTTAAAATAAGAAGCAATAGCTTGAGAGTCTAGACCATAAGCATTTTTAATATTTTGAAAGTCATCAGTTCCCATAAAAGATTCAATGCATTCATAATCATAATTTATACCTGACTTTCTACCTTTGTCATTCTCCCAAGCTTCAGCATTGTCTTGAATACGGTCTAGAAGGTCCCATTTAGCTTCTTCTTCCATACGAGTGAATGATCCAGCACAAGAAGCATCCAATAAATCTTTATCATGTAGAGGGAGCCTTGCATAGAAGTTGTTGATAATAATATTGTTGGGGAGCTCATGAATGGGACATTTGAGCATTAGTAACTTCAATCTCCCCCAAGCTTGAGTTGTACACTCTCCATCAAGAGGCCAAAAGTTGTATATTTGATTTCGATCTTTATGAATCTCACTAGGAGGATAAAACTTTGAATAAAAGAGAGGCACTATTTCCTCCCATTCCAGAGCTTGACCATTCTTCAGCAGCTTATACCATTCCTTAGCTCCTCCTTTCAGTGATAATGAGAATAACTTCTTCTTAACTTGATCTGTAGTAATACCTGCACACTTGAACAACCCGCATAATTCGTGTATAAAGAGTAAATGATCACCGGGATGGACAGTTCCATCCCCAACATAGTAGTTATCCATAACACGATCAATAATTCTTGTAGGTATTTTGAAAACATCATTCTCAGCAGGTGGTGGTTTATCTACTACCTTAGCAGTGGTAGTAGCATTACCAAATAAGAAACTCAGCAAATTATCCATAACAAAAATAAAGCAACTAGAAGAAGTAAACAATACTCACAGTAGAAGTTTCCTTTACCAGTTCCACTCTCCAATAGCGCTTCACTCCCCAGCAACGGCGCCAGAAAATAGTCTTGATGACCCACAAGTATAGGGGGTGTATCGCAGTATTTTTGATAAGTAAGAGTGTCGAACCCAACGAGGAACAGAAGGTGCTGGCTAGTGGTATGGATCAGGAATTCTCTGCAAATACTTAGCAAACAGATTTTTAGGGGTTTGCGATAAAGCAAGTAAACAAAGTACGAGTAAATAAAAGAAAGTAGGAATAAATGCAGCAGGTGGCCCAATCCTTTATGCAGCAAAGGACAAGCCGGTTGTATTACTTAAGATGACCAAACGTTCTCGAGGACACATGGGAAGGCATCAGTGCTTTCTTCATATAGCTGATTAATCTTCTCTAGCTTGCTAAGTGTTGTGTGGGTGAACCTGTGCTAATGTACCGCCCCATCCAAGACTAATACATACTTGTGATTATACCCCTTGCAAACATCCGTAAGTACAAGAAAGTAATTAAGGTAGAAACCTAACGACAGCTTTAAACTCTAAGACCCTTACGTCCCTTGTGCAATGGTTTCCTAACAGGGGTTCAGGTTTCTGTCACTCTGACAACCCCAACGATTAGTAGCCAAATACACAATGCATTCCCCTAGGCCCATATAGGTGAAGTGTCATGTAGTTGACGTTCACATGACACCACTAGAAGAAGTACACCACAACTTAAATAACAATCTATTGAATCTTTCTCAACGCAACTCCACTACTAGCAACAAGACTTCTCCCATGTCCTCACGAACAAAACGAACTACTCACAAGACATCATATGGATCATGATCAGAGATGGAATAATGATGTATAACAATCAGAACATAAACAATAATTCAATGGTTCACTCAATAACATCAACTACAAGGAGTAATCAACACCGGGAAAGTTTCCCCTATGAACTATGCAAGATTCAACGCAATTGTTACAGCAATATGGAGATAGTGATGAGGGTGCTGATGGTGATGATGATGGTGATGATGATGATCCCGATGAAGTCCAGCTTGATGGTGGTGTTGATGGCGATGATCTCCCCTCTCCGGGAAGGAATTCCCAGGCAGAAATCTGTCTGCCGGAGAGATCTTTCTCTCTCGGTGTTCTCCGCCCCGCAGATGCGGCGGAATCTTTCTGTGGTCGCTCCCCAAGTCTTAGGGTTTCGGGAGGTTGATATACGCTAGAGGGGAGAGGCTGGAGTGGGCCAGGGTGGCCACACCATCTCCAGGCGCGGCCTAGGCCTGCCCGCTCCATGGGGTGTTGTGGGCCCCCTGTGGCCCACCTCCACTCCATCTTCTGGCATCCTTAGTCTTCTGGAAAAATAGGATTTTTCGTGTATTTTCCCGGATTTTCTGATCTTCGCGAATTTTGCCTCCAAACAGCACCTTTTCCATCAAAATCCTGACTGCAGCGGTCCATGCTCCAAAAGTAATCAACCATGCAAAAATAGATGAAATAACATAAGTATCACCTCTCAATACAAAATATATTAATGAATAATAGTGAATTAAGACATAGAATAGTGATGCAAAATGGACGTATCACTCAGCGGCGCAGAGGGCGGCTGACAGGCTGGTCCCGCTTGTCAGGGAGACTTAAAACCCGAAACGGTATGTAACGATCTGGGCCACACGATTATAACGCGGATCAACGGCTCACAGTCGTCATCGACGACGGACTCATCGCCGGCGAGACCGAACCCTAAACGGCCGATGGGGGTCTACTGGGGATGTACCAGGGCTCCAGCTAGTGCGGCAAGGCGGGCGATCGAACTGGACAGAGATGGTGGACTCAGGCGAGGTCATGGCAGGGGCTGCGGTGGACGGAATCGACGGCAGCGTCTCTTTCTCTACAGCGGCTGCCTCCGGTGAAATTCCGGCGGCCTGGTGCTCTAGCTGCTCCGGCAAGAGGTGGGGAAGGACTGGGACTGAGAGGGGAGTCGAATGGTGTGGAGATTGAGGCTAGGGAAAGCCTCCTTATATAGGCTCGAGGAGAGGACCCAGGGGGCGATGACGAGCTTATCGGTGACGACGATACAGGGCACTATCAGCATGGGCGGCGTAGGCGGGCGGCGGCTTGCCTCCTGGTGGTGCTCTACGGCTTAATGGCGTAGCTAGGGGCGGTGGAATATGGTCGGGAGCATCGCGCGCTCTGGGAGACTGAGGCGATGCTCGACGCGGCGCTCGGCGACTGTGGGTCGCGTGGCCGAGCATGACCGTGTCTGGCAGGGTGCTGGGGTCGAGGCGGAGCAGCGTGTGCGGTATGGGGTCAAGGGGAGGTCTGCTATGTGCTGGTGGCAATCGTGCTCTGGCGCGCTCTGGCGAGCTCGCAGAGAGAAAGGGCGGTGACGCTGGGGAGTGGTCCAGGGGCTGGGGTTGATCGAGGGGTGGACCGTGGGCGGAGGTAGGGTTTGTCAGAGCTAGCGGACATGCTGGTTTGGCGCGGCACGGTCCCTGGCGCATTGCCCTCTTCTGGCCGGCGGTGACCACAAAGTGGCGGCGCTCCACTGCTGCTGCGGCTAAGGGAGGGGCTAGTTGGGGGTTTGGTTGGACTCAGGGGGACAGGGGAGAGTAGATGGTATCCAATGGGGGACAAGGGTTTAACTGAGCAACATTATTAGTTAGGCAGATGATCTCTGCCTGCCACCTGTTCGACATAATGGACGCAAGAGAAAAAGTTTTGAATTTTGGGCTGATTTTTGGTGGAGTGTTGTATCTTATGCTTGAGCTTCTAGGTGTGCTTGGGTTTTAAAAGTGGAGTTCATTTGAGTGGTTTTTGAATAAGTGTGATCCATACATATGAACTACATTCAAATTTCAAATGTCATTTAAATTTAGTGTTTGAAAGTTTTTGGGATGAAACAAAGTGGGCCTTGGTACATCACTACTTGTACTAGCAAGGGGTGCAAAGAACTACAATTGTTTCTGTTAAGATTTGAGTTCTAGGAATAGCCAAAGTAGGCTAGGTGATTAAAATGGCACAAATGACCATTTTTTATTTTATTCTTTTTGATGTGTTTTTCTTTGGGATTTGCTTGGGAATGATCTAGATGATGTTTAATTCACTTTAGAATCATTTTACAATCAATGGATCACTCAAACATGGCAATTCAAATCAACTCCTATATTATATGCACACACATATGAATGCTTAATCATTTTTAAATGGAAAAGTTTTTGTTAACCCTAAATTGGGTAGGTTTGATCTTGATTCACCTTGGATTAAGTTTTGGGATGTTACAAACCTTCCCCCTTAAATAAAATCTCATCCCGAGATTTACGAAAGAAAACTAGGAACTAAAGAGATCTGGGAACTCTGTCCTAATGTAATCTTCTCGCTCCCAAGTGGCTTCTTCTTCGGTATGATTGCTCCATTGAATCTTGAGAAATTTTATACTCCTGGTCCTGGTGGTTCTGTAGGCTTCCTCCAGGATACGGATGGGCACTTCATGATATGTCAGGTCCTTGTTGATCTCAACAGCTCGGTGATCGATGTTCTTGAAAACTTCGGTCTTCTCTGGCACTTTTAAGCATTTGCGAAGCAACGAGATATGAAACACATTGTGGATGGCTGACATCTCCTCTGCCAGTTCCAGTTGATAAGATACTTCTCATCGACGATTCAGAATCTTGAAATGCCCGATATATCTGGGGGCTAACTTTCCTTTTAGGCTAAAACGCTGGGTTCCCTTTAATGGCGAAACCTTGAGATATACAAAATCCCCGACATTGAAAGTTAGGTCTCTCCTTCTCTTGTCAGCATAACTCTTCTGTCTGGATTGAGCGGTCTTGAGGTGCTCACGGACTTTGTGAACCTTCTCTTCGGCTTCTCGGAGAATGTCGGGTCCAAAGATCTGAATCTCTCCTACTTGCGACCAATTCAAAGGGGTGCGACACTTTCTTCCGTATAGGAACTCAAATGGTGCCATTTGCAAACTAGCTTGATAATTGTTGTTATATGAGAATTCTGCGAAAGGCAGGCAGTCTTCCCATTTTGATCCATACTTTAAAACACAAGCTCTCAACATATCCTCTAAGATTTGGTTGACTCTTTCAGTCTGTCCATCAGTTTGCGGGTGATAAGCTGTGCTGAAGTTCAACTTGGTTCCTAATCCTTCTTGGACTTTCTGCCAAAATCTCGAAGTGAACTGGGTTCCTCGATCTGATACTATGGTCTTGGGGGTTCCATGCAGACTAACAATTCTAGCAATGTACAACTCTGCTAGCTTCGAACTCTGATAGGTAGTCTTGACAGGTATAAAATGAGCTACCTTGGACAGTCTATCAACGATGATCCAGATTGAGTCATTTCCCCTACTAGAAGTAGGCAAACCGGTGATAAAGTCCATTCCGATGGAATCCCATTTCCATTCCAGAATCTGCAATGGTTGCAACAGTCCTGCGGGTCTCTGATGCTCGGCTTTGACTCTTTGACAGATGTCACACTTGGCGATGTAGCTTCCAATTTCTCTCTTCATCTTGTGCCACCAAAATTGCTCTTTCAAATCTTGATACATCTTCGTTCCTCCGGGGTGGATAGAATAAAGAGTATCATGAGCTTCCTGCATGATAACTTGCTTCAGCTCCGAATCTGCTGGAACACAGATACGGCCTTTGTACCACAGAACTCCTTCTTCGTCCTCAGTAAATCCAGGTACCTTTCCTGTACCAATATGACGTTTGATTCTGTCGATACTTTCATTTCCCTTCTAGGTTTCCTTGATTTGGCAAATCAAAGTGGGTTGAAGTTCAATGCTAGCTAAGAATCCTTTGCTAACCAACTCAGTTCTAAACTGCTCCAACTCCTCATACAAACTTGGTTGCTTCTCCTTGATCATGGTGTTTAGCCTACACGGCAATCTGCTAAGAGCATCCGCTACCACATTGGCCTTGCCGGGGTGATAGTGAATGTCAAGGTCATAATCCTTGATTAACTCTATCCATCTCCTTTGCCTCATATTCAGCTCCTTCTGAGTGAAAATATACTTCAAGCTTTTGTGATCTGAGTAAATATCACAGCGATTACCCATAAGATAATGATGCCATGTCTTCAATGCCAAAACTACGGCTGCTAACTCCAGATCATGGGTCGGATAGTTCTGCTCATGCTACTTCAGTTGTCGAGACAGATAAGCGATGACTTTGCCTTCTTGCATCAGTACACATCCGAGACCAATCTTGGATGCATCACAATACACATCAAACGGCTTCTTGATATCTGGCATGATCAATATTGGGGCTGAAATCAATCTCTTCTCCAGCTCTTGGAAACTGGCTTCACATTTGTCGGTCCATTCAAATTTCTTGTCCTTCTTCAACAATGGGTCATGGGTTTGGTGATGCTAGAAAATCCTTCTACGAACTTGCGGTAGTATCTCGCTAATCCGAGAAACGCACGGACTTGGGTTTGAGTGGTTGGGGCTTCCCATTCTTCGACATCTTTAATCTTGGTGGGATCAACAGAGACTCCTCCGGCAGACACAATATGTCCTAGGAATCCTACTTCTTTCAGCCAAAACTCACATTTGCTGAACTTGGCATACAGCCGATGCTCTCTAAGGGTTTCAAGGATGATTCTCAGATGTTGCTCATGCTCTTCTTCTGACTTGGAGTAGATAAGGATATCGTCGATAAACACAACGACAAACTTATCTAGGAAATTCATAAAGATCTTATTCATGAGATTCATGAAATAAGCAGGGGCATTGGTTAATCCAAAAGACATAACCGTATACTCGTATAAACCATAACGAGTAGTAAAGGCGGTCTTCGGAATATCCGTTGCACGAATCTTAAGTTGGTGATAACTAGTCCTAAGATCAATCTTTGAGAATACCTGGGCACCAACCAACTGATCAAATAGATCCTCTATATTTGGCAAAGGGTACTTGTTTTTGATGGTGACATCATTCAGCTTTCTGTAATCGGTGCACAAATGGTTGCCTCCATCTTTCTTGTCGACAAATAACACTGGCGATCTCCATGGCGATGCGCTTGGTTGAATCAAGCCTGTTGCTAACATGGCATCCAACTGCTTCTTCAATTCCACTAACTCTGAGGGGTTCATGCTATAGGGTCTCTGGGCTATGGGTCCGGTTTCGGGGATTAGTTCAATAATGAACTCAATATCCCTATCCGGGGGCATACTTGGCTATTCATCTGGAAATACGTCGGGGTATTCATAGACTACTCTGACTTGGTCTATGGTGGGTAGGGCTAGACTCTTGTTGCACTTGAATTGACGAGGTAAGGTTTCAGATATATGCTCTACTGTTACTCCAGAGCTACTGGTCATGGTGATGGCTTTCTTAGCATAGTCTATCAGTCCTTTATGCTTTGACATCCAATCCATACCGAGTACTACTTCCAATCCTTTGGTTCCAAGTACTATTAGGTTAGCATAGAAATCTATCCCATGTATTCTAATAGGCACAACTTTGCAAATTTTTCTAGCTTTTGTAGTTGAACCAGGAATTTGAACTATCATGACATGCTTCAAGTTGGTTGGGTGGATCTTACTTGTGCATGCAAATTCTTTGGTGAAAAATGAGTGCGATGCTCCCGAATCAAACAATACTCTTGCTAAAACTAAGTTGACAGAAAACAAACCCAACACTACATCTGGCGCTTCTTGGGCTTCTTCGGCGTTCATGTGGAAGAGACGGCCATTGCGGTTGTGAGGGTTTCCTGGGGCGAATCTTCTTCCTAGTTGAACATGACGCTGCTGTTGAGATGGGGCATTTACATTGGCAGTGGTGGCAATCTTCCTAGGGCACTCATTTGAATAGTGACCCTTCACTCCACACTCAAAACAGGTGATCTGAGACTTGTCTTTTGTTGCGACGGGCACAACATTGCTTCCAGTTCTAGGTGCAGTGTTGTTGTTGTTGTTGCTCTTGGGAGGGGCACGGTTGAAATTGCTGGTGTTGCCGGAGTGATTGTTGTTTCCTACGGGCTTCACATTTCCTCCGCTACGGTTGGGGTAGCTTGGGCGAGACATTGGGGGTCGGTTGTTCCTTGGTGCATATCCTGGCGAGGGGTTGGGACGGTACTTCTGGTGACTGTTAGATCTAGTTTCATGCATCATACGATGTTTACGGTTGTCGTTTGCCTGGTTGATCTTCCCTTCCATCTGAATTGCAGAGTCGGCTAGCTCTTCGAGATCCTGGAAACGGATGTTGACGAGGACAGTCTGCATCTCACCATGCAGTCCGTTCAAGAATCTCTCCTTCTTGGCCTCTGTGTTGATGTCATCAGGTGCATACCTTGCAAGGGATAGGAATCGGTCACGGTACTCCACTATAGTCATTCTGCCTTGCTTCAAATCTCGGAATTCATCCCTCATTCTAGTGACTAGACCGTACGGCACGTGGGTGATGACCCACAAGTATAGGGGGTGTATCGCAGTATTTTCGAGGGAAGTGAAACCCAATTTATTGATTCGACACAAGGGGAGCCAAAGAATATTTATAAGCCTTAACAACTGAGTTGTCAATTCAGCTGCACATGGAAACAATCTTGCTCACAGCAGTTATCAGTAGCAACAGTTTTGTAGTAGGAATAGTAAAGTAACAGCAGTAGTAAAAGTAAAGACAATAGTAACAATTGCAGTGAACAGTGGGATTCGAGTGCGGTAGGCATAGGGATGGATGGACGGGCGTTGCATGGACAAGACAATTCACATAGAAATTAGAACATAGGACAATTGCAGATAAATAAGATAAAGCATCCAAGTACTAGATAATCCTAGGCATGTGTTCCATATATAGTCATACGTGCTTGCAATGAGAACTTGCACAACATCTTTTGTCCTGCCAGCCCGTTTACAGCGGGGCCTCAAGGGAACTACTGGCAATTAAGGTGCTCCTTTTAATAGAGCACTGGAGCAAAGCATTAACACTCTGTGAACACATGTGATCCTCACATCAAAGCCATTCCCTCCGGTTATCCCGATTTCTGTCACTTTGGGGCCATTGGTTCTGGACAACAACGTGTGTATACAACTTGTAGATAAGACCATAAACAATACTATCATAATGAATCAATAACATGTTCAGATCTGAAATCATGGCACTCAGGCCCTAGTGACAATAATTAAGCACAACAAGTCGCAACAAAGTCATAAAGCACTAATAAAAGATACTAGGCACCATGCCCTAACAATCTGATGCCATTACATGAACGATCTCATCCAATCCCTACCATCCCCATAGCCTACAGCGGGGGATTACTCACTCATAGATGGGGGAAACATGGATGGTCGATGGAGAAGCGATGGTGATGATGAATGCGATGATCTCCTCCAATTCCCCGTCCCAGCAGGGTGCCAGAACGGAGTTTCTGGTGCTGTTTCGTGGAATCTGGTGGTGGCGGCGAAGCGGAACTCCTTCTAGAAAAACGTCAAACCCCCTGGAGTTTTTAGGTCAGAAGGCTTCTTATAGGTGAAGAGGGAGACCGAGGGGGTGCCTGGGGGGCCCACACCATGCCCTGGCGCGGCCAGGCCCAGCCCAGCACACTGGGTGTGGCCAGCCCCTGGCCCTCCTCCGTCTCGTATTCTGGCTCCGTGAGTCTTCCAGAAAAATAGGCACTTTGGCTTTTTTCCCGTCCAATTCCGAGAATATTCATTTTCTAACTTTCCTGGAACCAAAAACAGCAGAAAACAGGCAGCTGGCACTGTGGCTCTTGTTAATAGGTTAGTCCAAGAAATCATATGAAAAGTACTCCAAAGTGTGGACAAAACACAAGAAAGGAGATAAAACCAAGCATGGAACATCAAAAATTATAGATACATTTGCAATGTGTCAGTGGGTCTGGCTGAACTTGATTTTGAAGGCTTCCCATGTCATCACTTGACCATGGTTCATTGTGCGGATACTGTTCCACCATGCTCTTGCATCTCCTGCCAAATAGTGGGTGGCAAAGAGAACCTTCTCATTGGCATCTACTCCAGGTACTTCTAGGTTGTTCTCCATTGTCTACAACCAGTCATCAGCATCCAGTGGGTTCTCTAAAGTACTAAAGCTTGGGGGATTGGTATTCTAGAAGTTTTCCAGCTTGGATCCTTGATGATCCTGATTTCCATGGTTCTGGTTGTTGAGAGCCATCTAGGCGATCTGTTGCAGTGTTGCTAGATTAGCTTGGCGCTCTGCCCTGCTTGCTTCTCTATCTGTGATGAGATTTTGCAGGATCTGCAGCATTGGGTCTTGCGATGAGTTGCTCCCTCCTTGGTTTCACCAAGTCATCTGAAGATTGAGGTAGATAAAGGGGTAAGAGGGAAAGTTCTTAGGTTCATGGTTTTGATTTCAAAGCTAAAACTTTGAGTTTGACTCAGGTTTTGCAACTAACTTCTTTTCATTCATTCAAGCAAAGCACACGATACAAACACACACCACAACATCAAAGGAAAACAGATGGTTTTAAGAACCATTCTGCAAGCTACGATACAATGGGACCGATACTCCTCATGCTACGACAGTGCTCTAGTGCATCTACTCATCATCTATGATGTCGGAGTCGTCATCGTCGGTGTAGAAGTCCACTGCATCTTCCTCCAGAAAGTCATCATCATTGCTGAGGTAAGAATCCATATGTCCCTGGATATCTTCACCCTCCTCTTCTTCCTACTTTGCTGCAAGCTGAGCTTCTTGCTCCTTGATGGTCTTCTCGAGGTCGGCCACCTTCTTGCGAAGACGAGCGATAGTGCGATCCTTCTTTTCACGCTGGCGGCAAAGAGACTGACGGTCCTTGACAAGCAGTGAGAAAGTCTGGGCCTTCTGGGTGGCAATGGCGAGGTTGTGGATGGGAAACTCTCTAGCATTGTCCAGTTCCTTCTAGCAGTCGTACAGCAGGAAGTCAAGGTTCTCCACTTGACGCTTCAACTCCGGGTGACTTGGCATCTCCATTGGCATTCCCATGAAGTCACGCCTTGCATAGTGAGCAAAGCGGGTTCCTTGGATTTGGTTGACACTGAGGGCACATAGACATGCGAGAGCCTCATGCATTGCCCTGGCTAATCCATCTAGCCAGTTGTTCTCTCTGACGGAGAACTGGATTCTCCCGGACATTGGTGCCTCTATGCTTCCTCGAAGATTAGCGGTGACTAGCCACTGTAAATCTCCTCCTGGGGGTCCAGGAAGTTGAGCTCCAAGAAACTCCGGATGTGGGCGTTGATGACTCTGTCTATGGCGCCCAGAAAAGTGCTGGTGCATGGTTGATGTAGAGCTCCTTGGGAACCCCAAGAGGAAGGTATGATGAGCACAGAAGCAAGTTTCCCTCAGTTATGAAACCAAGGTTTAATCGAACCAGTAGGAGCAAGGAAAGAACTACCGGTGCTAGTTGCAACGTGGAGACCTGCACAACACAACCATAGAACTTTGTCCCCAACTTGCGATGAGGTTGTCAATCTCAGCGTGTTTTGCGGAAAACAAAGGATTAAACGTATCGAATGGAAAGAAGTAAAAGTTTGCAGAAACTAACACAAAGACGTAAACAGTTGTAGATTGTATGTAAAGAAAAAAGAGGACCGGGATCCATAGTTCACTAGAGGTGGCTCTCCTTAGATAGAAAACATGCTGGGTGAACAAATTACAGCGGGGCAATTTACAAACACCGAGAAAGCAATACATGCATATACTAATCATCTTGACTCCTTTGAGACTTGATTGGGCATTACAACATAATACATAGACCGCCATCCAACTGCATCTATGACTAATAATCTACCTTCAGGTTATCATCCGAACCCCCTCCAGTATTAAGTTGCAAGCAACAGATTATTGCTTTACGAACTGCGTGTAAAGTAAATAATACGATTGTTCTATGAACAAAGGATTGTTGTTTTCTCCCTAGTAGCAACAGAACATCTAGTACCTTAGATATTTCTATCACTTCCCCATATTACTAGAGGCATGAAACCACTATCGAGCATAAATACTAACTCTTGGAGTTGCTAGCATCTACTTGGCCAAGATAGCTACTAACAACGGAAAGCATGCAAGATCACAAATAACAAAGACATGGTAGAATCAATAATCAATCTGAAATAGCATCTCAATATCCATCGGATCCTCACAAACACACCATGTTTGAATTACAAATAGATGATCTTGATCATGAACGGAGCTCACAAGATCTAAACATGAAAGCACAAAGGAGGAGAACCAACCATCTAGCTACTACATGGATTCGTAGTCCAAGGATGAACTACTCACGCATCACACCGGAGGCTTGCATGGTGATGAAGAAGGCCTCAGGTGAATTCCCTCTCAGGTGGTGGAAGAGCTTCAGATCCCTCCCGATCTAGGGATGGAGATGACGGCGGCTACAGACTCTTTTGTGGATTTTTTGATCGGGTACTTAGGGTTTTCGTCCCGAGGGCAATATATAGGCGGAAGGAGAGGCCGAGGAGGTGCCTGGGCTGGCCACACCACCCCCTAGCGCGGGCCAGGCCGCTGCCAGTGGTGTGTGGCCGCCCGCCCTTCTCTCGCCTCATTCGATCGCACTTGATCCCATCCGGAAAAATAGGCACTTTGGCTTTTGTCCTGTCCAATTCCGAGCATATTCATTTTCTGACTTTCCTCGAACCAAAAACAGCAGAAAACAGGCACCTGGCACTGTGGCTCTTGTTAATAGGTTAGTCCAAGAAATCATATGAAAAGTACTCCAAAGTTGGAACAAAACACAAGTAAGTGGATAAAAACAAGCATGGAACATCAAAAATTATAGATACATTTGCAATGTATCAACATCCCTAGGCTTAACTCCTCCTCGTCCTCGAGTAGGTAAGTGATAAAAAGAAAGAATAATTTTTGAGGTGACATGCACCATCAAAGACTTGATCAAAGTATTTGCAAAACATTCAAAGATGGGATCATAGTATTTCAATCATAACATGAAAGACAAAGTTCTAGCAATAAGCAAAGAAACTATGATGCAACATGAAAAGGCACAAACAAAAGATTCATGAATAACAATGCTTTGCAAGACGTTTGTTTGTTTCACATAAAGAAAACATAGCATAATAGTATTCAGCTTGTCCCTCATAGAGTAGCAAATATAAATGCATAGGACACCTTCAAAGTTCATAAGAGTGACTAGATACAATAGTTTAAAACAAGCAATATCAAGTTATGCATCAATCAACTAGTCTTTGGACAATGCACATAGAACTAAGAATGGCCACTATGCTCTCAAAGTAGGTGCATAAAGGTAGAAAGTGGAGACTCAATATAATGGTGGAAGAAAGGCCTTTGTAAAAGGAAGTAGGGATTCAAGTCTCATAAAGAGCTTCCAAAAATTATGGTACTTATAGCTTTCAGCTCTCATTGCCCCTATCATAAGCATCTTGAAGTGATTAAGGTTAAAGTGAACAAACTATGGTGTACATGCTTGACGAAGTATAAGTCAGAAATCTCATGTCCCTTGTATAAGAGGGCTGCTCCTCATGCTACTCAAGTTTAGTCACCGGTAAGTTCTTGTCATCGTAAGTACATTGTATCATTGAGAACCGCCAATGGGGTACCCCTTGCCTGATGATACGGAAGAATCCCCATATCAAAATGACAAGGCAAGCAGACAACGAGCATCTCAACATTCTTCTTATTTACCATGGGAATATGGTGCTTTTTTCTCTCTTTCCTCTTTTCATAGTATATCTTTTTTTTTCTTTTTTCTCAATATAGGACTCTTTTTTTATAAGAAGAATGCTTCATAGACAGCTCATTATGGTTACGCTGCAGGTTTCCACCATGTCAGCATGGATTAGACCAGCGGTCCAGGCGTTTCTCTAACACATATACATAACTCCATGGACTTACAAGCTCCCCTTTCATTTCACACCGATGACATCCATATACAAAAGAGCATGATATAAACTAGGTACAAGTACCAAGTGCAATGTTGAAAGCGCTCCCCATGAAAGCATGGTTCTGCTAATTCCCAACAAATCAGTGCAAGCATATACAACATAGAAGACACAATGGTTCAAGTTTATTAAGGGCAAGTAAAGTAAAGTGTGCCATCAAGTTCGTGAGAGCTTTAATCACTAGTTTTCTCATAACACGTTTAATTTGGAAGGTAAACAAAAGCATGAATATACTTGGAATAGCTTAAGCTAGTAGGTAGGTATGGTGGACTCTTTGGAATTACTTGGTTTAGGGAGTTGGATGCATGAGTGGAACTCATACTTTGTTGTGGAGGCTAGCAAAAGACTGGGAGCGACAAACTAAGAGAGCAATAATGGCCATAATCATGCAGAGCGACAAGACATCATTGCCAATGCAAGGAAGGAGGCAAAGAAGGTTGTGGTTACATGGACTCTAGGGATCAAAGCATAAAGTGATACTACAAGTTGAAAACTAAAGGATCATAAAGGCTATGGTGACTTGAGATAGTCATAACATGGTGTGAGCATGTGCCAAGTCAACCCAAATAAAGCATCAAAGGAGAATACCACTATATTATGCTTTAATATGCTAAAACAACGCATGATTCATCCAAGGAACATTAAGCAATATCAATTGTTTATAACAAGTCATGATATAGCAAAGAATACTAAGCATAAATCCAAAACAATATCAAGCATGGCATGACAAAGCATAGGCCACAGTCAAAAACGAGCTCTTTTTACCACATAAGTATGAACTTTCCTACTCTTTTCCAAACCAAACCAAACCATTTGCAAACCAATGTATGAAAGAGGGGGTCCAACCAATTTATTCAGAAAACTAAGAAAAACCAAGCAAACTAAAAACCAAAACGAAAAAGAAAAAGAAGACACTCCAAGAACAACACAACTGTGCATGAAACAATAAAAAAGAAGCGTTTGGAAGAAACCTGGGATTTTTATTGATGAAGAAGGGGATGCCTTGGGCATCCCCAAGCTTTGACGCTTTTACTTCTTGGATATTTCTTGGGGTGACACACGTGGCATCCCCAATCTAGAGTTTTAGTCCATCCTTCATCTCATTACTCATTCCTTCCATACACCTGAAAATTTTCCTTCATACAAAACTTCACACAATCTCATTAGCAACATTAGTGCACTTAAGATAAATAAGTCTTAAGGTTCAGTTATAACACCTAATAAACTTCCATTAGAACACTAGCTACTGTAACACTTCCTTCAAAAAGCTCAATTCCCCAAAAGAACTCAAAAAGGAACCCACAAGAAGCAAATGCAGAAAATGGCAGAAATCTGTCAAAACAGACCAGCAGGTAAAGACGAATTTTTTTGAAGACCTTCTGTTGCTCAAATCAAAAAGTGTTGAACTAACGAAAGTTAGATAACAACCTGGGGCAGAAGAAAAAAACATTACAGCTCAATCCGACATAAAGAGCCCTCTCATGAATTTTTACGGTGAAGCACAAAAATCTGTTTCGGGACAGCAACTTTCCCAATCATTACTTCACTCTCATTAGAGGTTACTCTTGGCACAAAAAGCAAATAAAAAGGATAAGGAGAGGTTATTACTGAGGTAATAACTTAAAAGACTCATCTAAAACTTTTGGGTTATCTCCCAATAAGTACTTTTCTTTAACGCCTTTAAGTTAGGCATAAGAAGCAAAGAAAGAATCAAGTGTTCTCAAATGAAGAAGCATTAAGACCAAATTTTGTTTTCATAGGAGAAGCAAAAGAAATCTTTTCTATATTTTTAGGGAAGTGTTCTATACCTTTCTTGAGTGGGAGTTGATATTTAATGGTGCCTTCTTTCATATCAATGATGGCTCCAACAGTTCTAAGAAAAGGTCTTACCCAAGTAATAGGACAAGAAGCATTGTATTCAACATCCAAAACATAGAAATCAATGGGGACATAGGAATTGTTAACCATAATAAGGAAATCATTAAGACTCCCCGTGAGTTTCTTTTTAGCATTATCATCAAGTGGGACATTCAAATAACAATCTTCAAGAGGAGGCAAATCAAGCATATCATAAATCCTTCTAGGCATAATGGAAACAGTACTATCAAGATCACATAAAGCTTTGAAATCAAAGTCATTCACTTTCATATTAATGATGGGTTCCCAACCATCCTCTTGTTTTATAGGAATAGAAGCTTTATGTTTCATCTTTTCTTCCTTAATCCTTATGAGAGCAACGGTAATGTGTTTTGTAAAGGCCATGTTCATAGCACTAGCATTAGGACTTTTAGCAAGCTTTTGTAGGAAGTTACTAACTTCAGAGATATTACAACCATCAAGATCAAAATCAAATTTATCATCTAAAGTAGTAGAACTATTACTAGCCTTAACACTAGTGGTGGTGATAGTAGAAACACTAATGTTTCTAGCAATTTCATCTTCTCTTTCCCACTTAGCATGCAATTCAGCTAATAGTCTAACATTTTCATCAATTCTTACTTGTATGGCATTATTATCTGCAAAGGGATTATCATTAGTTTCAGGTTTAGCAGCCATTTCATTCAAAGAAGATTGAGCTTCAGCCAAAGATGTTATATTTCTTTCAGCATTAGAGAGTTTTTCCTCAATAGTTTTGTTGAAAGCAGTTTGTTTACTAATAAACTCTTTAAGCATAACTTCAAGTTCAGAGGGACCAATCTTATTATTGTTGTAATAATTTCCATAAGCATTACCATTATTGGGAGTATATGGCTTATAATTGTTGTTACCAAAATTGTTCCTATAAGCATTGTTGCCAAATTTGTTATTTCTTATGAAGTTCACATCAACTTGCTCTTCTTGAGCAACCAAAGAGGCTAAAGGAACATTATTTGGATCAATATGGGCTTTCCCATTAACAAGCATAGACATAATAATATCAATCTTATCACTCAAGGAGGAGGTTTCCTTAATATAATTTACCTTCTTACCTTGTGGATCTCTCTCAGTATGCCATTCAGAATAATTAACCATCATATTGTCTAGAATTTTTGTTGCAGCACCCAAAGTGATGGTCATAAAGGTACCTCCAGCAGCAGAATCCAATAGGTTCCTTGAAGAATAGTTCAATCCTACATAAAAAGTTTGGATGATCATCCAAGCAGTCAGTCCATGAGTGGGACAATTCTTTACCAAAGATTTCATTCTTTCCCAAGCTTGAGCAACATGCTCATTATCAAGTTGTTTAAACATCATTATTTCACTTCTCTTAGATATAATCTTAGCAGGTGGATAGTATTTTCCAATAAAAGCATCTTTGCACTTAGTCCAAGAATCAATACTATTCCTAGTTAAGGAATTCAACCACTCTTTAGCTTTTCCTCTCAAAGAGAAAGAAAACAATTTCAGCTTAATAATATTACCATCTATATCCCTATGCTTTTGCATCTCACAAAGTTCAACAAAGTTATTTAGATGGGAAGCAGCATCTTCATTACCAATACCAGAAAATTGTTCTCTCATAACAAGATTGAGCAAAGCAGGTTTTATCTCAAAGAAAGTATTTTCAGCCACAGGTGGAGCAATAGGTGTGCTCATAAAATCATTGTTGTTGGTGCTAGTGAAGTCACACAACTTAGTGTTTTCAAGAGTAGTCATTTTTTTGGATTTTCAAATAAAAAAGCAAACTAGCAAAACTAATTTTTTTGTGTTTTTTTTGAAGAACAAAACAAGCAACCAAGAAAAAAGAAACTAAGCAAAACAAAAACAACAAAGTAAATAGATTGGTTATGAGGGACTCCCCATGTGAAGATGTCCTTGACTCCCCGGCAACATCACCAGAAAAATGCTTGATGGCTCTGTGTATGTCACCCAGAAAAGTGCTGGTGCATGGTTGATGTAGAGCTCGTTGGGAACCCCAAGAGGAAGGTATGATGAGCACAGCAGCAAGTTTCCCTCGGTTATGAAACCAAGGTTTAACCGAACCAGTAGGAGCAAGGAAATACCCCAAAGGTGTTACTAGCTGAGCTTTGGCAGGGCGTACTACCGGTGCTAGTAGCAACGTGGAGACCTGCACAACACAAACACAGAACTTTGTCCCCAACTTGCGATGAGGTTGTCAATCTCACCGTGTTTTGCGGAAAACAAAGGATTAAACATATTGAATGGAAAGAAGTAAAAGTTTGCAGAAAGTAAACACAAAGAAGTAAACAGCTGTAGACTGTATGTAAAGAAAAAAGAGGACCGGGATCCATAGTTCACTAGAGGTGGCTCTCCTTAGATAGAAAACATGCTGGGTGAACAAATTACAGCAGGGCAATTGACAAACACCGAGAAAGCAATACATGCATATACTAATCATCTTGAATCCTTTGAGACTTGATTGGGAATTACAACATAGTACATAGACCGCCATCCAACTGCATCTATGACTAATAATCCACCTTCAGGTTATCATCCGAACCCCCTCCAATATTAAGTTGCAAGCAATAGATTATTGCTTTACAAACTGCGTGTAAAGTAAACAATACGATTGTTCTATGAACAAAGGATTGTTGTTTTCTCCCTAGTAGCAACAACACATCTAGTACCTTAGAGATTTCTATCACTTCCCCAGATTACCAGAGGCATGAACCCACTATTGAGCATAAATACTAACTCTTGGAGTTGCTAGCATCTACTTGGCCAAGATAGATACTAACAACAAAAAGCATGCAAGATCACAAATAACAAAGACATGATAGAATCAATAATCAATCTTAAATAGCATCTCAATATCCATCGGATCCTCGCAAACACAACATGTTTGAATTACAAATAGATGATCTTGATCATGAACGGAGCTCACCAAATCTAAACATGAAAGCAGAAAGGAGGAGAACCAGCCATCTAGCTACTACATGGATCCGTAGTACAAGGATGAACTACTCACGCATCACATCGGAGGCTTGCATGGTGATGAAGAAGGCCTCCAGGGTGAATTCCCTTCTCCGGCAGGGTGCCAGGAAGAGCTTCAGATCCCTCCCGATCTAGGGATGGAGATGACGGCGGCTACAGACTCTTTCGTGGATTTTTTGATCAGGTACTTAGGGTTTTCATCCCGAGGGCAATATATAGGCGGAAGGAGAGGCCGAGGGGGTGCCTGGGCTGGCCACACCACCCCCTAGCACGGGCCAGGCCTGGCCGTGCGGCCAGGTGGTGTGGCCACCCTCTGGCCCTTCTCCGTCTCGTATTCTGGCACTTGATCCCTTTCGGAAAAATAGGCACTTTGGCTTTTGTCCCGTCCAATTCCGAGAATATTCATTTACTGGATTTCCTAGAACCAAAAACAGCAAAAAATAGGCAGCTCGCACTGTGGCTCTTGTTAATAGGTTAGTCCAAGAAATCATATGGAAAGTACTCCAAAGTTGGAACAAAACACAAGAAAGTGGATAAAACCAAGCACGGAACATCAAAAATCATAGATACATTTGCAATGTATCAGGCGTCCCAATAACTCAAACAGTGAATCTAGATCCCTCTCGAAGATCAGTTGGCCTCCATTGCCCAACTGGTAGAACTTGCTGAACTGAGTCTCCATCTACAAGAATTAAGGATGAGGAAGTTAGTGAAGTATTCAAGTGTGCCAACTTTTATGTAGTAATGTAAGAATTGGAGGAACATGAATTTTTGAGAAAGAATGAATTCCCAAGGGTAAGATAGGAATTTTTTTTTCATAAATACTCACTTTGGTTTTGAAATTAAGTTTTTGTTCGGACGTCCATTCTAACTAGGTTCTCCTATGGTCAGGATGGCTCTGATACCAACTTGTCAACACCCGGATTTTTAATTCTAGATGCCTGTTATGCCATACCTCGCAATCCCAGGATTACCATTTTGGCGAGACATAACAGATTGGATATCACAGTACATCATCCATTGCAAACCATAAATAAGGTCTTACACAAATAAGGATCTCATGATCCAGTCTTAGTACAATCAAGTAGCAGAATAAATAGCGTAGCGGTGGGGTCCATCTTCAGTGGCGCAGGCAATCCTGACGATGTTAAGATAGTCCTAGTTATCATAGCCGTCCTGCTGTCCTTCACCTTGGTAGTCTCCTTCATAGTCTGGCCATAGGAATAGCCAGGGACAAAATCCATGAGTACTCTTTAAGTACTCGCAAACTATCACTAACAAGTAAGGTAGTTCTAGTGGGAAATGCTAACTCTATGTTTATTTGTAAAGTTAAGTTGGAAACCTAAGCTGAGTTCAGAAACAAAGAAAGATAAAATAGAGTTCTAGAATCACTTAAGTTGGGAAGCTAGTGTCATAATCACAACTCTGTTGTGGTCAAGTCATGTCACAATTCATTTCATAAGTTGTTTCGAAAACATTTGACAACAGAACAGTATGGCCACTCCAACTGTCCATAACCGCGGGCGCGGCTATTCGAATAGTTTGACACTCTGCACAGGTCGTACACTTTCACCACAAGATTCGATACATTAGTCAGAGATAACCCTGAATCATCATACTTAGTATGCAGATAATCAAACATAACCTTTCCTTTACACACTCTAGTATAAGCACCTCTCCTATGAGCATGGCCGCCCAACCATGACCATCTGTCATCTTGGGCACTGCATAGGTGGACAAGATTGAGAGGTAGCCTCAGCTCAAACCTCTCCCGTGAGGGAACTAATACTAATGCATATAAACTTCCGTCTAAGCCTTACCCAATTCATGTATTGTGGTTGTACGGTAAAATTGGAATGGTGTCGCATCCGAACCCAACCATCAGTTTTGTAAAAGGGCCAAGGCTCATGCCTCAACATTTTCATCATCATAACCATTTGTGTTTCTCAACACATGTCAAAACATCTCAATAGAATGACTCATCATTCCAAGGTTTTCACAATTCATTTTCACCAAGTATTCCCATCTAAAGTGACTCAAGTTTTAGTTTAGCTCTAAACTACTAAGTTAAGAGTGTTCACTAAGGTGGGCTGGTAATCTCAAACTCATGCCATAGAATGACATCTAAGTCTAACTAGATATGTTAAGTTTTATACTCTTTATGCTACCTTCAAAACAAGTAAAGGACTTTGGTAAAGTAAAGAAAAGTAAAGCTTGGAATTAAATCTTGGAATAGGTATAAATCCAAAATGGTATCACCAAAGCATGCCTAATGCCTTTGCTTAGGTTATCTAGCTTGCAAGGGTTAGCTTGCATTGTTAATGATGGCTTGCCTTGTGCAGTGCAGTGGTTGAAGTTTTCTTCCTCCTCCTCTTGGTAGAACTCCTCCTCCTCGTAAGCTTGGTCGGTACTATCGTCTATAAATACATACGGAGTACACGATCACCAAACAATACTTAACTAGTCTAATTAGCACTCTAAGGCACATATTCGATGATCTATTATCATCACAAGGTTTAATTAACTAGCTTCATTCTTTTTATTTGAGAAAAGTAATTTCTACTCATTGAAATTAACTAAGATTTAATATTCTCCAATTAAAATATGGGATCATGTGGACACATGTCATCACCACATATTCTAACATATGGGAATGTGATTTAAAGGTTGGATCACATTTTAATAAGTTTAAGTTTAATATTTAATGATTTAAAGTGACTAGAAATGCCTACATAGCATTATTTTGGTACTAGTCCAAAGTTACTGCATGCAAACCTTAATATTATTACATATTCAGATAGGTATGGTTAAATGTGAATTTTGAGAGTTGGAATCAACTCAAAAGTTATTATGGTTGATTTTATAAAAATGTTTGAATGTGCAAAAGCTTCTGTCTTGTTATTTTTACTAGGAGAGATCTCTAACTCTAAATGAATTAAATCCAATGGTCTTGGATAGCTCTTTTCAGAAGATTTCCAACAAAGTTGGAATCACTCAATTTGGCTCAGTAAATCTTCCTAAATTGATTTTTGAACTAAGGGACAGAAATGAGTCTAAACTAAAATAGAAAAACCTAAATTTGAATTAACTGGGTCACGCGGGAAAAGAAATGGGCCAGCTCAGTGACGCTCAGCGGCGCAGAGGGCGGCTGATCGGCTGGTCCCGCTTGTCAGGGAGACTTAAAACCCGAAACAGTATCTAGCGACCTGGGCCACACGATTATAACGCGGATCAACGGCTCACAGTCGTCGTCGATGACGGACTCGTCGCCGGTGAGACCGAACCCTAAACGGCCGGTGGGGGTCTATTGGGGACGTACCAGGGCACCTGCTAGTGCAGCGAGGCGGGCAATCGAACTGTACGATGACGGCGAACTCAGGCGAGGTCACGGCTGGGTCAGTGGGCGTCTCCTTCTCTTCTCAGCGGTGCAGCCGGGTCGGGAATCCGGCGGGCCTGCTGTGGCCTCAGAGCTTCTTCTCTTCTTCGCAGCTGCCTCCCCCGTGAAATTCGCGCTCGCTGCTCGAGCTGCTCCGGCGAGAGGTGGGGAAGGACTAGGAGTGAGAGGGGTGTCGAATGGTGTGGAGATTGAGGCTAGGGAAAGCCTCCTTATATAGGCTCGAAGAGGGGACCGAGGGGGCGACGGCGAGCTCGTCAGTGACGATGATACAGGGCACTATCGACATGGGCGGCATAGGCGAGCGGTGGCTTGCCTCCTGGCGGTGCTCTACAACTTAATGGCGCAGCTAGGGGTGGTGGCATATGGTCAGGAGCGTCGCGTGCTTTGGGAGACAGAGGCGATGCTCGACGCGGCGCTCGGTGACTGTGGGTCGCGCGGGGGTGCACGGCCGTGTCTGACAGGGTGCTGGGGTCGAGGCGGAGCGGCGTGCGCGGTTTGGGTTCAAGGGGCGGTCTGCTGCGTGCTCGCGGCAATCGCGCTCTGGCGTGCTCTAGCGAGCTCATAGAGAGAAAGGGCGGCGACACTAGGGAGTGGTCCAGGGGCTGGGGTTGATTGAGGGGTGGACAGTGGGCGGCGGTAGGGTTGGGCGGAGCTATGGGACATGCTGGTTTGGCGCGGCACGGTCCCTGGCGCATTGCCCTCTTCTGGCCGGCGGTGACCACAAAGTGGCGGTGCTCCACTGCTGCTGTGGCTAAGGGAGGGGCTAGTTGGGGGTTTGGTTGGACTCAGGGGGACAGGGGAGAGTAGATAGGATCCAATGGAGGACAAGGGTTTAACTTAGCAACAGTATTAGTTAGGCAGATGATCTCTGCCTACCACCTGTTCGACACAATGGCCGCAAGAGAAAAAAATTCGAATTTTGGGCTGATTTTTGGTGGAGTGTTGTATCTTATGCTTGAGCTTCTAGGTGTGCTTGGGTTTTAAAAGTGGAGTTCATTTGAGTGGTTTTTGAATAAGTGTGATCCATACATATGAACTACATTCAACTTTCAAATGTCATTTAAATTTAGTGTTTGAAAGTTTTTGGGATGAAACAAAGTGGGCCTTGGTACATGACTACTTGTACTAGCAAGGGGTGCAAGGAACTATAATTGTTTCTGTTAAGATTTGAGTTCTAGGAATAGCCAAAGTAGGCTAGGTGATTAAAATGGCACAAATGACCATTTGCTTATTTTATTCTTTTTGATGTGTTTTTCTTTGGGATTTGCTTGGGAATGATCTAGATGATGTTTAATTCACTTTAAAATCATTTTACAATCAATGGATCACTCAAACATGGCAATTCAAATCAACTCCTAAATTATATGCACACACATATGAATGCTTAATCATTTTTAAATGGAAAAGTTTTTGTTAACCCTAAATTGGGTAGGTTTGATCTTGATTCACCTTGGATTAAGTTTTGGGATGTTAAAGATACTGTCACGAGCCTCCCTGTAAGCCTCTCGAGGAGAGAGAGACGTTTGGAAAATGCTTATCCTATTGGAACCTCAAAGAGGGACCGTAGGTTTAGCATGAAAGGGTGTGCATTGCTTAGTTTTTGTGCATATGCTGCGCGAGGGTCTCAATAACCAAGTACCATGGGTGAGGTGACTTATCGCAGGGGATAGTATGCAAGTTCAGAGCTCAACACTTTCGGCCTTGGCATTGGCACCAAGAACCATGGGTGAGGTGACTTAAACACGAGTGCTAGTCTACAAGTTCATAGCTCGACACTTTAGGCCTTGATGTTGACGGGGAGTGACCCGGTGATGAGCACCATGCCTAGCCCCCGCTCGCGTGACATATGCAGGAGAACCTTTGCAAAGCATGACCAGAAATGTTTTCCCAAAGAAAGAAAGGGCAAAAGCAAGGTTGGCGCAAGGCACAAGATCAAAAAACAACAAGGGAGGTCCAAGCTTATTACAATGCCATCGTGATCTGCACATGGTCTTACAAGAGATAAGGCTGAAAAGGATAGGAGTTAGGAGTCACCTTCAAAAAATCAGGGTAGCCGATTGCATGGCTCCAAGCGCCCTGCCCATCTCCTGGGCACCTGAAGCAGCCCCTGGCTCATGCCTCTCAGGCGTTGTCGGGGAAGCGGTTGATGTTGTCCATGTGCTGGGTGCAGTCCAGGGGAAGTCGGGAGCCTACAGACCTCCAACATCCTTACGAGCCCCCACGCGCTGGCGAGGGTCGACTGGTATGGCGTAGACCTTCCTCCCTGATTGCGGATGTCGGGGGAGGCTTGAGCCTTGTCGAGCGGGTACAAGGCAGCGGCTTCCCTTTTCGCTAGGACATTCTCCTAGGCCAGCATCTGCTTCTTCCTTGTGGTGCCCCCGATGTAGCTGAGGGCATCCACGTCTTCCGGGTATGTAGTGGATGCAGTATTGTAGGTGTGCTCAAGGGAGCATAGAGCTTTTTCTCATAACACCGGATCATGATGAACTTTATGCTTCCTCCTGGCATGTTGACCACATTGTAGGCATGATGTGTGACCGCCATGAACTTGGCCAGCGCTGGGTACCCCAGGATGACGTTGTAGGGTAGGCCAATGTGCACTACATCGAAGGCGATGAGATCGGTCCGTAATTGTCGCGGGACCTAATGACTGCAAGTGCATAGATTGTTTGTAGCTAGTTTCAAAATAAAGATATCGATCCCATAGGGAGCAGTAGGCGAAAGACTAAAATGCTTTTAACTAAAACTAAATGAAGTACTTAAGTAATAACATTGAGATGCAAGAAAAGTAGAATTGTTTTTGGGTTTTTGATTGAAAGAAGCAATTAAAGTATCGTAAAACTTAATGCAGAAAGTAAGAATCGCGTATGTAAAAGAACTTGGAATTGCAATAGGGGAAAATGCGTTTTCAGGGAGTGGTGGATACACCAGTAGAAATTTAGACTAAGCAATCAAGATTATTATAACAAATATTCTCATGATATGTATGTATGTGGGAGGAGCTCCATATATGGACAAATAGGCAGCAATCGCTGCTCACATCATCATTCATAACCATAGCTGACAGATAAACAACATCAATCGTATTATCCCGCTATTAAGGGATTTCTCCCGTGGCATGGACATGGATTTATGAGTTCTCCTTGATTCCCCAAGTTAGTACATAAAGAATGACAATAGCTTTATAGTCACAGTAAATGCTATCATCCCTCCGTCTACCAACAAGTAATCCCCTTCATCGTGTCCCCATAAGAGGCAAATATCATGGAGGTGCACAACTCCCAACATCAAGATGAAGACAATTAACACATACACATGATGATGTATAACATAATAATCTCTATCTCATCTCAATCATATGCTAGGGTTTCTCCATCTCCCCAAGAACTAATGATCTACTCAGACATGGAGGCAACCAACATCATGGCAATGGTAATGGAAACAATTGTAACCGAATAGTTCTTGTATAAATCCACAATGAGTACGAAAATAAAACATGATCTACATGGGGTGAAGATGGGATGGATGGAGATGATGGTGGGGCAGCGGTGGATGAAGATGAAGATCGATGCCTTGGCCTCCCAGATCTGCGTAGGGCAAAGATGGATCCCTTGGGCAAGTTCCCTCTCTAGATTCCTTCCGGAGGTGAGGTTTCAGCGATTTCTGGGTGTTCTGTATGTCGTCTCTCCGATCTAGTTGCACGGGGTGAAACTATTTGAGGAGGCGGTGGCGGCGCCAACTATACGACCGAAACTATACGGCCATAAAAAGTATTCTGGTCGTATAGTTGGTCGTTAAACCCTCTGGATGCCTCAATTGCTTCGGGTTTTATTATGGTGTTATTGATATTTCCCAAATAAGTGATTTATGTTGTTTTGACTCCTTTTCTCCCTAATAGAACTGCTCTAAGAATTGTGTCCATTGTATCCATCATTTGTCCTGATCCTGGTGAAAATAGACATAAAATGTGCGCGCGAACACCGTAAAATACCAAGATCCTACAACTACAGTGCAAAATAATAATATAAAACATGATGCAAATATGCACTCATCAAATTCCCCAATCTTAGACTCTTGCTCGTCCCGAGCAAGTTTAACTTAATGGATGTGATCCTCATATTCATGAAGCTGAGTCGATAAAATAGATGAGGCAGTTGCATCATGTGTTAGAAGGCTTCCGAATAATATTAGAAGGATTAATACCTTACTCGACCCATCCGAATAATATTAGAAGGCTTCCACACCTTAGTGATCAACAGTTCACAAAAGATGAATCTCAGCATGATGTAAAAGTATTCGGTTCAACCGAATGAGTTAGCGAGGTAGTCCCAAGTGTTTTAGGATTAACATATTCACTTGGGATTCAAAATCTCAAATGCTTCTTTGTCATACTACAATATAGTGGTATATGACTATTTGCTCTTTGCACATTCGCTCTTTTTCTTCCTCCTTTTTTTAATGTATGCTCACACTTTTGTTTAAGTGTTGTGTAAAGGAGCTAGCCATACATTCCACTTCATGTAGGAATCCGAAGTTTAATGATCTCAATTATGAAATTCCAATTGTATATGAAGAATCTTTATGACTTGAAGATTCTACCTCGACTTGTTCTCACTCTATTTTGATAGCACTTTTAATTTTCCTTTGTTCAAGGTTTCTTTTTCAACTTAACTGATTAGATAATTTTTCTTTCTTTGTAAATCAAACCATGTACTTAAAACATTGACCAAATTATCTTTGTATGTTCCATTAATACCAATGGTGTGGAAGACTCCCGTCACTACAAGAAAAGTTTCCTTTCGCAACGACTTGGCCCGACGGTCGTTGTAGAAGGCGCGTCTTCGGCGACGAAAGTCTCGTCTTAGCCGTGGCTGATGGAAAACTTTTTTCTTCGATTTCACGGCCCTCTACTACGACGGAACCGATAAAAACATGGAGGAAGCTCAGCTGGCGCGTGGCAGAAGCAAGATTTTCATTTCCTCACGCGATGTTGACTCGCCGAAGTCTTTTGAGGCGTGTCGGTCCCGAATGTCAGTGTCTCTAGTGGACCATACTTTTTGGTCGCGCCTCTCTGATTTGAACTCGATAACCTTGCTTGATGCGTCTACCGTTTAGTCAGGATGCTAGGTCCCACATGTCAGCCTCTCATTAGAAGGATCATGTGTATGATGGAATTTTTTCCTTCACTCGCGCTACCCTGTTCCAAAGTTGATAGCGCTGCTCCATCCATCTACCGTTTAATCAACCTCATGGGACCCACATGTCATCCTCTCATTAGAAGAAACGTGTGTATGATGGAATTTTTTTCTTACCTGGCGCTACCCCGTTCCGGAGTTGATAGCGCTGCTTGACGCACCGTTTAACCAACCTCCTGAGCCCCACATGTCATCCTCTCATTAGAAGGAACGTGTGTATGATGGATTTTTTCTTCGCTCGTGCTATCCTGTTCCGAACTTGATAGTGATGTTCAATGTATCTACCATTTAATCATGTTGCTAGGCCCCACATGTCATCCTCTCATTAGAAGAAATGTGTGTATGATGGATTTTTTACCCTCTGTCGTGCCTTCGTGTTCCGAACTTGATAGCGTTGCTCGCTGCATCAACCATTTATTCAGGTTGGTGGGTCCCTTATATTAGCCTCACATTAGAAGAATCGTGGGTATGATGGAATTTTTTTTCTTCTCTAGTGCTACCCTGTTCTGAACTAGATAGCGTTTCTCGACGGATTTGTTGTTTGCTCACGCTGCTGGGTCTCCCATTTCAGCCTCTCATTACAAGAAACGTGTGCATGCTGAACTTTTTTATCACTCGCGCCTCCTTATTTCAAATTGGCAACGTTGCTCGGTGCAGCATCTGTATAAGGTCACGTTGCTGGGTCCCACATATCAGCCTCTCTGTAATGAAACGTACGTATGATGTTTTTTTTTGGCCATGTCTCCTGTTTTGACCTTAGCAACTTGCTGGGTCCTAGATGTCAGCCACCTCTGTGTAGGCATCGTGTCTATGCAGGGTCCTAGCTGACAGCCTCTATTTCAAAGAAACGTGTGTATGTTGGATTTTTTTTGGGTCCCAGATGTCAGCCTTAGAGTACAAAAATACTCATAAAGACCGAATTAAAAAGATTTTGGGCTAACTCGGGGCGGATGCCCTATTTGTCATGGCTTATATTCCATGGGCTCACTCCTAAATTGAATGGGCTATGGTCGATGGCCACAAGACCATGAAAAGGCCGAATTAGAAGGTATTAGGCTATGCTTGGGCCTGATAGGCTAATTTCATGGGCTATTCTTGGGCCTGCTGGGTCCGACATGTCATCTTCTCTGTAAGTGAAACGTGTGTATGATGGACTTTTTTGGCCGCTGCTGTTTTCACTATGGCAGCCATGTATGGTCTTACAGCTGGAGCCCTTATGTCAGCCTATCTGGCATGTTCTGGCTTGTGGGTCCCCGATGCAGCCTTGTATGTTCTGTCTGATGGGTCCACGATGCTCGCCTTTCTTTACAAGGATTTAAAATTTTTTCGAACCCACCCTCAAAACAAACTGGGTCCATGATGTCAGCCTCTCCGTAATGCGATATTGCTAGAAAAAATGTAAACCCAAGATACCGAACAAAAGAGCTTCAAATCAAATAAACGTAAACTGAGTGCGTTGCCACTACAACAAAGATATTTATAGAATAAATATCATTAAACTTTTATTAGTACTACAATTTATGTATTAGTCTTCTTAATTTTTTTTGTGTGTTTATGTTTATCTCTTTTAAAATATAAAAGGGCAGCGCTCCTGGCATCTCATTTTATAAAATGCAACATAATAGAGTATGTTTTTAAAAACATGGGTAGGCAGAGTTTTTTTTTCATTTTGAGAGGTGGGGGGAAATGCCCAAAAGGATGAATTAAAAAGAGTTTCGCTATTCTACATAGGCTGCTCTACGTGGGTTATACTCCGTAGGCTATGATCCATGTGCTTCATTCTCAAATTTTAGTGGGTTCTGCTCAGCAGTCCCCTCACCCTTAAAAGGCCGAGTTAATATGTTCTCGGCTATGCTCCATGGGATCCTTTCTCAAATTTCACTGGGCTGTGGTTAGTAGTCCCCTGACCCTGAAAGACCGAATAAAAATGTTCTGGGCTAAAGAGGGGCCGAATGAGCTATTGGATTTCTTCTCCTGGTTAATAAAAATTGCATTGTGATGTGCTCGGCCGGATTCGAAACAAAGACCTTAGAGAGGGAGGGGGAAAAGCGATAATTCTTTCTGGTAGCTATTCATGTCAAAATTCAGCAGTACAGAATAAGGTAGAAAAATTATCAACAGATTCGAAGTTCATTGATGACCCACAAGTATAGGGGTGTATCGCAGTATTTTCGAGGGAAGTGAAACCCAATTTATTGATTCGACACAAGGGGAGCCAAAGAATATTTATAAGCCTTCAAAACTGAGTTGTCAATTCAGTTGCACCTGGAAACAATCTTGCTCACATCAGTTTATCAGTAGCAACAGTTTTGTAGTAGCAATAGCAAAGTAATAGCAGTAGTAAAAGTAAAGAAACTAGTAACAATTGCAGTAAACAGTAGGATTAAAGCGCGGTAGGCATAGGGATGGATGGACGGGCGTTGCATGGACAAGACAATTCATATGGCAATCCAGACATAGGGCATTTGCAGATAAATAAGATAAAGCATCCAAGTACTAAATAATCATAGGCATGTGTTCCATATATAATCACACGTGCTCGCAATGAGAACTTGCACAACATCTTTTGTCCTACCAGCCCGTTTGCAGTGGGGCCTCAAGGAAACTACTGGCAATTAAGGTGCTCCTTTTAATAGAGCACCGGAGCAAAGCATTAACACTCCGTGAACACATATGATCCTCACATCAAAGCCAACCCCTCCGGTTATCCCGATTATTGTCACTTCGGGGCCTCTGGTTCCAGACAACAATATGTGTATACAACTTGCAGGTAAGACCATAAACGATACTATCATAATGAATCAATAACATGTTCAGATCTGAAATCATGGCACTCAGGCCCTAGTGACAAGCATTAAGCATAACAAGTTGAAACAAAGTCAAAAAGCACTAATAATAGATACTAGGCACCATGCCCTAACAATCTGATGCCATTACATGAACGATCTCATCCACTCCCTACCATCCCCATAGCCTACAGCGGGGGATTACTCACTCTTGGATGGCGGAATCATGGATGGTTGATGGAGAAGCGATGGTGATGATGATGGCGATGATCTCCTCCAATTCCCCGTCCCGGAGTGCCGAACGGAGTTTGGTTCGAATCATGAATCTGGTGGCGGCGTAGCGGAACTCTTTCTGGAAAAACGTCGAACCCCCCTTGGTTCTAGGTCAAGAGGAAACTTATAGGCAAAGTGGGAGGCCGAGGGGGTGACCGAGGCGGCCACACCACCCAGCGCGACTGGCGACCAATTTGCTAGGTGGTGTGGGCCCCTACATCTCATCTTCTGGCTCTGTGAGCCTTCTGGTGAAATAGGATTTTTGGCATATTTTCCGGGATTTTTCCTGATACTTGTTTTTCTGCACAAAAACTAGACACCAAGGTAATTATGTTGAAAACAACGTTAGTCCGTGTTAGTTGTATACAAATCACACAAGTTTAGAGGAGAAACAATAGCAAAAGTGTTCGAGAAAGTAGATACGTTTTGGACGTATCAACTCCCCCCAAGCTTAGCTTATTGCTTGTCCTCAAGCAATTCAGTTGAAAACTGAGTGCGATAAAAGATCTTTCACGAACACATTTGCTTCATAAGATGTATATATTCTCAACGTATGATCAACTACTTAGGCAATTCATAATAAAGAGTATGTAAATAAGTTTACTTAATAGTCATTGCAAGCTATGAAGAGATTCCAACTCAAAAATAATAAGTGGCATGAAGCATAAACATAAGCAACATTGCAATGCTCATAAAAAGGTATGATAGAGTGGTATCTCGCTTGCCTTTGATTGTAGAGCAAATGAATGCCGAGGCACCTCTAAAGTTCAAGTGAAGACTAGAAGTAAAGATATCAAAGATACAAGCATCAAAGTCATGACACAATTAACCAAATTTTGAGACAAGCACATTACACTAAGAATCACAACTATGCTCTCAAGAAAGTGCTCATAGAATAAGTGGTGACTCAACAAGGAAGTGAAAAGGGTTTGAACAGTTTGAAAGGATTCCAAATGCTGAAAGTATGGTACTCATTAGCTTTGAGCTCTGATTGCCCCTATCATAAGCATCTTTAAATGGTTAAGGTTAAAGTGAGACAACTAAGAGGATATGCTTGACAAGTTATAAGTTGAAATCTCATGCCCCTTGCTTACGAGTACCAAACCTCATGCTACTAAACTTCAGTCACAAGTAAGCTCTTATCATTGTAAGTACATATGTATCATAGAGAACCGCCAACAGGGTACCCCTTGCACATGATACAGGAGTTATCCCATAATCAAAATGATAAGGCAAGCAGACAATGAGCATCTTAGCGATCTTTTTATTTTCTATTTGCATAGGTTTTTTTAGGATGCTTCATAGAGTGCTCATTATGGTTATGCTGCAAGTTTCCACCATGATTAGGCATGGCTTAGGCTAGCGGCCCAGGCGTTTCTCTAACACACATACAAACTCCATGATCTTACAAGTTCCAATTTTATTTCACACCACTGGGATCCATAAGCAAAAGAATCATGATATCAATGGAATAATAAGTGCAATGTTGAAAGCATTCCCCATGATACATGGTTCTGTTAACTTCAACTCATAAAGCGCAAGCATATACGCAACAAAGACGGACACAGTGGTTCAAGATTATTAAGTGCAAGAAAGTAAAGTGTTCCATCAAGTTCGTGAGAGCTTTACTAACTAACTTTCTCAAAACAAGCAAACATTTTATTCATAAGAAAACAAGGCATATTGAATATGCACGGACTAACAAATGATGCTAATAGGTAGGTATGGTGGACACTTTTGGCAATATTGGTTTTGGGGAGTTGGAAACATGAGTAGAGCTCATACTCAGTGCAAGTGAAGGCTAGCAATAGTAAGGGAGCGACAAACGAGAGAGCATTAACTGTCATAATCATGCTTGCAACAAAACAGGACTAATCATGGCATGAAAGTGATTCAAGACCCCTGAGGCAAAATAATTCATCGAGGCTTAACTGATTATTGTTTCAGTCATATGCATGCGTGAGCATGTGCCAAGTCAATTCAAGTGAAACATTCAGAGGAGGATACCACAGTGTCATACCAAGTTATGAATCGAACAATGCAAGCAAACATTCATATGACATGCTACAAACCATTAGCAAGCTGGGGCTAATCATAGGAAAGCAAGAACTACTAAGCATCCATAAATAACATACACCTTACATGAACAGACTAAACATGCCCACAATGATGATTATATGTACAAAAATGAAAACAAATAGAGTTTGTTACCAGCCTCTTACCACATCTCAAGTTGTCATTAATCTTCATTATTGCCCTTCACTTGTGTGGCTTGAATAATAACATGAAACCTAACTCCACTGAGGACTGCTGAACCCTGCAACGAATTTCACAAAACCAAAGAAGAACAACAAATATTTTTGGGTTTTCGATTTTTAATGGCAAGAACCAAAAGGAAGAACAAGCAAAGCAAAATCTTTTTGGGTTTTTTGAATAATCCAAACAAAGCAAAAAGGAAGAAGCAAACCAAGGCTAAAAACACAAAGAAACAAACAAAGAGAAACAACGAAAATATTTTTGGTCTTTTTGTGTTTTGGAAAGCAAAAGTAAAGAAAGAACAAAGACTAAAAAGAGAACGAAACATGGATATACAAAGTGCCGACTAAACATGATATGTAGATGGGTGACCATCCTTCCCTGGTATCAAAGTTAAACAAAACAGGCATAGGGAAAATAACAACATGCTCAGACTTACTCCTTGTCCAACCAGCCTTGAGGAAGGTTATTTCATAAGATAAATCACTCAAATTAGCCCAGGAAGAAAGAAATTTATGTTGTATCATGGAATTAAGGTCAAGCCTCTCTATGGGAAACTGTAGGTCTAAATGATGAGGCTCTACACCATGCAGAGCTAGTAAACGAGAGGCGATGAGGCCTCCACAAATTCCACCTTTCTCGCGGTTAGCAACAAGACGGAAAGCTATCAAGGTGCCCAAATTATAAGTCCTATCTCGTTTTAAGGCAGCTGAGATGAAGGCTAGATCATATGAGGATAATTTATTAGCAGTTTTCCTAGCGAGAACACACTTGGCAATAAAGTAGGCAAAATATCGAATAGATGGGAGATGAATATTACGAATTTTACCACTCTCCTTTGAGAAGCTGCTCCCTTGGCAAATTTCCGCGTACAGGTCCATGAGTGGTGTAGGTCACTCTCTAATCCTTCCACACGAACCCCACTGTGGTACTCTAATAGCTGCACAAAAGTCATCAAAAGGGAGATCGACAGCTATATTGTAAATTTTGTAGTGGACCATGGGGTTAGGCAAGGAGTAACTAAACCAGAAATCCTGCACCATAGACGTAGTTAGTTTCACATATTGGGTAGGTTTGTCTGCCACAAAATGCTCCAATCCTGCATTAGTAATCAAAGTGTGGAAATCTTGAGAAATCCTTGCAGCTCTCATGAATTCGGGGCATGGATAGGAAAAGGGAAAGACTTCCTCCTCACAGTGAACCTTCATAACCGAAGGCACCCTCAATTCATGTTGGTTGAGTTGGTGTTCATTCATCTTCTATTCTGAAATTTAAACATCCATTATACAAGTGATTGCAAAGTGAATACACAATGAAGGGAACTACTCATAGGGATTTGTAAGAAGCCTAAACATGCATCAAAATAATTTCTCTAAGCATTGAACAAGCTCACAAAACCTGTCACCTACAGCAGCAAAATACTCAAGATATCTACCACTAAACACAAATCTACTTGGACAAGCGGAGGAGTCACATACCGGAGAACAAATGCTCCAAATTTCAGCAGCAAAGATGGGCTGAGCAAGATCGAAAAATCATGGACAAGAACAACAAGAACTCGATTTTGAGCAATGAACTGATGTTTTCTCCGGAGAGAGAAGGAAGTGTCAAGTGAGAGAGTGAGTGGAGGGCCAGGGGTGGCCCACACCATGGCTAGGCGCGCCCCTGGGGTGGCCGCGCCACCAGGTGGTGTGCCTGCCTGGTGGGCCCCTGGGTCACTCCAGGCACTTCTCTGCCCCTTTTTTCACGTAAAAATTTAATATGAATTTTCTGGAATTTTTCGAGACACTTTATTTTTTAGCAATTTTCAAGTATTAAAGAATGAATTTCGGATAGAAAGATGGCTTTGGGATGATGTAATAACAAAACAAAACTAAAACTTCAGAAGTTCTAAGACACTCTAATAAGCAAGCAACTAGCAACAGAAAAGTAAACTAAGTAAAAGCAAAAACTAAAATTGACGAAAATAAAAGTAAGCGAAAATAATCAAGGTGAAAACATTGCTTTGTTCATTAAAATCCCTTTGTTAAGAAGGTTGATCAGGTCTTGTTACCAAAACAATTTTATATGAAAAAAAACTTTGGATTCCACTAATGATTATGTTACCTCAACCTTGATAGCAATGGTCCCAATCATAATAGTTTCATATTTTTCTCATGGTATGGGACAATATATTTCTCCAACTTGGATGCCCTCAACATGTTCAATTGAATTCAAGTCATAAGTCCTATCAATATTCTTGGGAAAATAGACAGTATGCTCCTTGTCATTAACATTAAAAGTACCCTTTCCTTGATTACAATTAATAACAGATCCTGCAGTATTAAGAAAAGGTCTCCCAAGAATAATAGACATATTGTCATCTTCAGGCATTTCAAGCACAACAAAGTCAGCTAATATCAAGCAATTATGAGCCACTTGAATAGGTACATCCTCACATATACCAACAGGAATAGTAGTAGATTTATCAACCATTTGCAAAGATATATCAGTTGGTATTAGTTTTTCCAATTGAAGTCTCTTGTAGAGAGAAAAGTCATAACACTAGCTCCTGCTTCTAAATCACACAAAGCAGTTCTAACATAGCTATTTTTAATCGAACAAGGAATAGTTGGAATCCCTGGGTCTCCAAGTTTCTTTGGAACCTGACCATTAAAGGAATAATTAGCAAGCAAAGTAGAAATTTCTTCATTAGGGATATTCCTTTTATTAGAGACAATATCCTTCATATACTTTGAATAATGAGGCAATTTAATAGCATCCGTCAAAGGTATTTGCAGAAATAAAGGTTTCATCCACTCACAAAACTTATTATAGTGTTCGTCTCCCTTTGACTTGTGTTTCTTATCAGGGAAAGGCATAGGTTTTTGGACCCAAGGCTCTATTTCACTACCATGTTTCTTAGCGGCAAAATATTCCTTAGTGTATTTAGCATTTTTAGTGTGTCTTTCAAGTTCTTCTTCAACTTTTTCTTTATCAGGAGCATCATTTTCTTCACTACCATTTTCAGTTTCAGCATCAGAGACAGATATACTATTAGGATCTTTAGCAGGTTCAGAAGACTCTGCAATAGTTTTATGTTTCTTTTTCCTTTTCTTAGGAGAAGTACCACTATTTTCAATTTGTTGAGAACCTTGCTCAGTTCTTTTAGGATGCCCCTCACGATATAGAGGATCCTGGGTGGCAGTACCACTTCTAGTTCTAATTTCATATGCATGTTTTTCCTTACTAGCAAATCTTTTTGTACCTTAATAAGCTGATTAATTTGAGTTTTAACCATTTGGAAATGTTTAACAAGCATTTTAACATCATTAGAGGTTCTTTCCACAATATCCTTCAACTCAATAATAGCTCTAGAGTTTTCCATTAGATGATTTTGCACCCTTTTATTAAAATTACCTTGCTTAACAATAAAATTATTAAATTCTTCTAAGCATTGATCGGGAGGTTTAGAATAAGGAATATCACCTTCATCAAAATGTTGGAAGAGTGTACCTCAATAGTGGGTGAGTGGAAGATTGGCTTACATAATTCTTCAATAGGAGGTAAATTCTTCACATCTTCAGATTTAATACCCTTCTCCTTAAGACATTTCTTAGCTTCCTTCATCGCTTCATCATGTAGTTCAATAATTCCCCTCTTCTTTGATGTTGGAGTTGGCGTTGGTTCAGGCACAGTTAACTCAGGTGTAGTTATCTCAGGTGTAATTGGCTCAAGTGGAGTCTAGTCATCATAATTCTTGCTTATTTTAGCCATTAATTCCTCAGCTTCCTTGGGAGTTCTATTCTTGAAAACACAATCAGTACAAGTATCCAGGTATGTCCTAGATTCTTTAGTTAGTCCATTATAATATATATCAAAAAGCTCATTTTTAGGTAATGGACATCTAGCCTGTGCATGAATCAAAAAACAAAACCTTGCCAATGATTCAGGCAATATCTATTTTTCTCCCTGTTTAAAATCAAAAATTTCCTGCAAAATGGCATGTCTAGCACTACGAGGGAAATATTTCTGAAGGAAGGTACTAATCAAGCAATCAATGCTATCAGTAGATCTAGGAGGTAAATTATTAAACCAAGCCTTAGCTTCTCCTTTCAGTGAAAAAGGGAAAATTTTAGCAACAAAGTAGGTGCACATCTTAATATCATCAGAAAACAGGCCACTCATGGTAGAAAGCTCAGTCATATGTGCTACAACACTTTCATTCTTAGTCCCACAAAATGGTTCTTTCTCAATAATAGTTATATAAGATAAATCGAGAGAGAGATCATAATCCTTATCTTCAATGTTTATGGGAGATGTAGAAAATTTATTATTAGGGGACAATTTGGGTTTTATAGTACACCTCTCAAGGAGACTCTTAATAGCACTCCTACCATGACTGTTTTGACATTATTTAATAAATTCATCATTCATTTCTATATATCCGTCTTCAATATCATAGCTCTCTATAGACTCGGGTGAACTGACAGGTGTAGTAGTGTCTTCATTAGGAGTTTCAGTGTTTCCAGCTATAGTTCTAGCAATCGTAGCATCTCAGAAAGGACCTAATGAACCACTTTTATCAAGCACAGTAGAACTAGCATCATAAGCATCATAAGTTTCAGATTCAGCAGTAGTAGCAGTATGTGTAGCATGTGTATGTGGTGGTGTAAGGAGCTTACTCATAATAGATGGCGAATTAAGAGCAATAGAGGTGTTCAGAACCGTACCTCTTCTTGTGTTGGATGGTAATATAGGAACTTTTCCATCACGAGGCTTACCCACGATGAATGGAGGGCAACGAACAATAGTGATTCCAAGTGAACTTGATAAATAGAGCTATGCTCCCCGGCAACAGCGCCAGAAAATAGTCTTGATGACCCACAAGTATAGGGGGTGTATCACAGTATTTTCGAGGGAAGCGAAACCCAATTTATTGATTCAACACAAGGGGAGCCAAAAAATATTTATAAGCCTTAACAACTGAATTGTCAATTTAGCTGCACCTGGAAACAATCTTGCTCACAACAGTTTATCAGTAGCAACAGTTTTGTAGTAGCAATAGCAGTAGTAAAAATAAGACAATGGTAACAATTGCAGTAAACAGTAGGATTAAAGCGCGGTAGGCATAGGGATGGATGGACGGGCGTTGCATGGACAAGACAATTCATATGGCAATCCATACACAGGGCATTTGCAGATAAATAAGATAAAGCATCCAAATACTAAATAATCATAGGCATGTGTTCCATATATAGTCATACGTGCTCGCAATGAGAACTTGCACAACATCTTTTGTCCTGCTAGCCCGTTTGCAGTGGGGACTCAAGGGAACTACTATAAATTAAGGTGCTCCTTTTAATAGAGCACCGGAGCAAAGTATTAACACTCCATGAACACATGTGATCCTCACATAAAAGCCACCCCCTCCGGTTATCCCGATTATTGTCACTTTGGGGCCTTTGGTTCCGAACAACAATATGTGTATACAACTTGCAGGTAAGACCATAAATGATACTATCATAATGAACCAATAACATGTTCAGATCTGAAATCATAGCACTCGGGCCATAGTGACAAGCATTAAGCATAACAAGTTGCAACAAAGTCAAGAAGCACTAATAATAGATACTAGGCACCATGCCCTAACAATCTGATGCCATTACATGAACGATCTCATCCAATCCCTACTATCACCATAGCCTACATCGGTGGATTACTCACTCATGGATGGCGGAATCATGCATGGTTGATGGACAAGCGATGGTGATGATGATGGCGATAATCTCCTCCAATTCCCCGTCCCGGCAGGGTGCCAAAACGGAGTTTCTCGTTCTGAATCGCGGAATCTGGTGGTGGCGGTGTCGTGGAACTCTTTCTAGAAAAACGTCGAACCCCCCTTGGTTTTTATGTCAAGAGGTAACTTATAGGCGAAGAGGGAGGCCGAGGGGTGGAGGCGGCCACCACCCCCAGTAGCGGCTGCACTGGCCCGCGCGGCCAGGTGGTGTGGGCCCCTCGTGGCCCTCCTCTGTCTTGTCTTCTGGCTCCGTGAGTCTTCTGGTGAAATAGGATTTTTGGCATATTTTCCGGGATTTTTCCTGATAGTTGATTTTCTGCACAAAAACTAGACACCAAGGAAATTCTGGTGAAAACAGCATCAGTCCGTGTTAGTTGTATCCAAATCACACAAGTTTAGAGGAGAAACAATAGCAAAAGTGTTCGGGAAAGTAGATACATTTTGGTTGTATCATTCATATTCAGGAGCACTTGACCAATTCAGCAGCATTTCAAAAGTGACCAATTCAACAATACATAGAATGAAATACAATAGCAGTATAGAGAGAACCAGTTTTTGTTTCTGCTCTAAAAACCTTGTTGCGCGATCAGTTTGTCCTTTTCACCAAACACACTCGACCACTGAAGCAAGCAAAACTGACGATTAAGTCTACTTTGAGTACCTTCTTCTCACATAAATGCATGTGTGACCCCCGTATGCAACCCAAAATGCCCAAGTCTCCTGTAGATTATGACACGGCCATGTTTCAAAAGAAAAGCAAGACTATCTACTTCCCTTGATTTAAACAAGTACCAGTACATCAATATTAGTTCCACAAAATGCTTTAGTAATAGTAATGACAAAACATTTGAGAGATTCAGTAGCTTTTCTGCTTGAATTCAATAGCAGTACAGAAATAATAAGTTATTGTTCCATTTCAAAAAAACTTTGGCACACGATTAGTTTTCCCTATTCTCCGAATAGGCTCAATCATAGGATTATCCCCCGCGATTGATGCATATTGAGTAATGTAGGCCGATAATATAAGATGGTTCACTGCAGAAAATAAATGATTGTTTTTCCTCCGGATGATGCCCGACACCTCCTAGCTCCCAAGCATGGAGGAACTACAAATTGTACGGGTCCAAAACCCCAGCTCTATTGTCGAGTAATAGGCAGTGATCAGCATGTTGTACAAGGCGACGAGCATGCATACTGCCTGACGCACACGACGGATCCACTGATGTCGCCCGACTCACGCATGTCGAATAGAAGAGCAAACACCGTACCATTGTCCCGTGATCCGATCTTCTCTACTCTCGATGAGCGCGGTGCCAACAGCAACTAAGAGATGTAACTGGAGTTTCTAAAGGAAGTAAGATTCAACGGACTAAATTGCATCATACTAAATATTATAAGAAAAAATGATAAAGTAAATATAAGTAACTTGACTGCGATAAAACATACGTAGTACTCCATCCGTTTCAAATATAAGATGTTTTAACTTTTGTGAAACGAGTGTATCTAGACCCCTTTTAGTATATGGGTTCACTCCGAACTACACACTAAAAAGAGTCTAGATAAACTTGTTTCACAAAAGATAAAACATCTTTATATATTTTGAAACAGAGGGAGTAGATACGGAGTACATGTGCAAGGCCATTGTTTCAAAGGAAAATCTACTTGATCTAAGCAAGTAGTACTAGCTCCCAGTACAGAGAACCATGTTTGAAAGGAAATACTCGACCATTGGAGCACGATAAGCTAACGATCAATGCTTGCGTGACCCCCATATGGATACCAAAATGCCCAAGTCTCATCTAGAATGCGACAAGGCCATGTTTCAAAAGAAAAGCAAGATTATCTACTGCCCTTGATTTAAACAAGTACAGTACATCAGTATCAATTCCACAAAATGTTTTAGTAATAGCAATGAAAGAATATTTGAGAGATTCATTAGCTTTTCTGCTTGAAATTCAATAGCAGTATAGAGAGAATCAGTTATTGTTCTAGCTCAAAAAATAGACTTGATCATTAGAGCAAGCAAAACAGACAATCAAGTGACAATGCCTATGTGACCCCGCATATGTAACCCAAAATGCCCAAGACTCGTCTAGATAATTGTGATAATGCTAACTTTCAAAATAAAAGCAAGACAAACTGCTGCACTTGATCTAAACAAGTAACAGTACATCACTATTAGTTAAACAAAATATTTCAGTAATAGCAACGACAGAATAAAGGTAAAGCAAGACCATCTCCTATCCTTGGCCTAAACAAGTACTACCAGTACCAGTATATAGTAGTACAAAATATTCCGAAGTACAAGAACTAGTGCTATACTAGTACTACTCTACATCCAAAATCCAACCTCCAGTATACGTACGTCTGTGGTATGTAGTGAAAGTGGGATAGAAAAATCTGAGGTAGTAGTCAATTTGGAATTCTCCCTCGCGATGGATGCATATTGAGTAATACAGGCCCTGGGTCTGAGAATTTTGAAGGTACACCACCATGGAATGCTTTTCCTTCTGCATGATGCCAGGCACCGCCCTGCTCCCAAGAGTGAAGGAATTGCGCACTTCATCATCCCAAAACCCAACATCTAGTGACGGGTGATAGACGGTGAACTGCACATTGTACAAGTGTGACGAGCACCCGACCAGCCTGACGCACACGACGGATAGGATGATGTTGCCCCACTCAAGCATGTCAAATAGCACAGCGAACATCATACCATCGTCCCCAGATCCGATGTTCTCTAGTCTTGATGAGCGTGGTGCCGTCAGTGGCTGAGAGATGAACCTGGGATTTCTAAAGGAAGTAAGAATCGGCGGACTAAATTGCAACATGCTAAATATACATATAAGAAGTTCTCAAGCGCCTGAGATCTAGGCACTCCCAAGAAAAAAGTACAGATCCATGTTTCAAAGGAAATGCTAGATCATCTCTAGCGTTTGATCTAAACAAACTTGAACGGCAGATCATCATCAGAATCATGACGGTCATATTTGCCATCTCCCACATTGTGGATGCAAAATGAGTAATCCAGTGTGAACCTATCATGTTTATTAATCAGGAAATTACGGTAATCTTTAGTAATCCTAACAGAGGCCGACGACGCGCTGCTCTTCGTCTTGAAAAACATGCTATCTTCGGTGAACTCCTCCAGGTCCTCTCCAATCATTGAAGTTTATAAAGTGCAACTCCACCACATACCACAGAAACAAGCACGCCGCCGACCTGACGCATAGGCCATAGTCGAGCATGTCAAATCGCACGGCGAACAATGTACCATCGTCCCCGGATACCACGGTCTCTACTCTCCATGAGCCAGGTGCCAACAAAGGCTGAGAGATGTACCTGTGTTCCTCGCCGTAGTGGAAACTCTGCACTTCAATTGAGTGGGCTTTTTTGAGGTGAGCGAGGAGCACTATGGGCGGGGCGGCGAACTCGTAGCCAGGCTCACTACAGTTGCACGGACCATGTGGGCACACCATCTTGTGGTTGAGGAAGTCGTGGAAGGCGACCAATGTCCCGCAGCCGTCATTGGGGCATCTGCTACCTTTTCCACCGATGACTTGGTGGCGCAACTCCTTGGAGCATGCGGCCAGCTGGACGGTGCTGGTAGTGTCCATACGCATAGCAATTTCTCCGAAGGTGTCGTTGCTGACCTTGCTCCAGCCACCATACTGAATGTTGTGCATCGAATCCACCATTGCGTCCAGATGGACTGGGGGCGAGGGCGGATTCAAATACGATTGTTAGGGTTTCTTGGAGGAGAGTGATGGAGTCCTGCAAGAATCGATGCATCGAGCGAGAAATGGCTAGGAAAATTTAGGAAGTGCGGCTCCCGAGAGGATCCAAAATGCGGCTAGCCAGTGTTAGCGAATGGGATCGTCGGAGATGGGAAAGATGGGAGGCTCTTTGAACGAGAGGTGTTAATTTTGCATGTTCCCTTGCCGATCTTCTACAGTGGATCGAGGACGCTTGCTGGAGTTATAGCTAGAGTGCTATACTAGCAAGCTTCCATGTCCTGGCTCAGTATTGTATCATCTCATCACGTATACTGTGTTTCAGGAAAGGACGTGAACCCCAATTTCTCCCCTCCCTACTAGATAGCGTGCACCGTAGACTCGCTTTTCTCGCACGCGAAGGATTTGAACCCACATGTAGAAATAAAAGGACGTCAATCCTCAAGCCAGCTCGCCCAACTCTCATAAATAGGACTACTAAAAAACTATAATAATAGGTGAAGCTCAAAAAATAATTATAATTTTGAGCCACGTCCATAGAATATCCGTTGTATATTTGGTTCTTATACTTTGTATCATGTAGTAGTAATCAACCTATTAGCTACCTAATAGTACTCGCCATGCTCTAGAGAAATGACGAAGAACATTCTAGAATTATTGAGAAGTGTGTTTTAAGGTTTGTGCATATCTTTTAGTGTGCTAAACACTATCAATAGTATCTTCTAGATGCTAGAATGGATAGAATTAAGATCCAACGGTACTTTATGGACGTAGCTCGAAATTATAATTATTTTTGGGCTTCACCTATTATAATTTTATATAAACTAGTAACCATGTGCCACGCACGTGTATACTGTATGAAATGTGATTTAACAAACATTAAGTTGTTATAAACCAATAGTCTTGTTTGAGAAAAATGCATATATTAAGTCTATTAATAATAACTATCTACACATATTGAGAATACAACCTACTATGCTATGAATTTTGGGGGGGGGTGTGAAATGATGGTTCTAGAACATGGTGGAGTTTTCTCTAGGTAGTATTCACCACGAATCCACCTGCTCTGAACCATTAGATCTAACAGCCCAATGGTCAGGATTGGTACTATGGATCCAATTCAAAACTGCTCCTTTATAGTAGTAGAGAAAAAATGATATGGCATATACTTCTACTATCTAATTCTCACGTGCAAGGCATATGCAACTTACTAATAAGATATATAACACGGATAACTTTGAACATCGACCATCGGCTATAGATTGATAGATTCCAACATTGCTAATTGTTGGATCTCTTGCAAATTCAAGAAAGAACCTATCGTGCTTACTTGTAGTTCAAATTTTACCTACTTTCTTTAAATCGACATAAACTTCTTTGAGTGCATGGGCCTAGTTAGCTAATATATAGGGAAGCTTGAAACATCCTAAGACTAGGGAATTGTAACAAACATGTCTGCGTTTTCTGAAAATCGGGTGGTGGCACTTTATTTTTTTGACTGGGGTATGTCCCGAAGGAGCGAGATGCTTCAATAATTAACACAGCTAGTGCATGTGTACATGTTACACCAAGGACCTTAAAAACTGAAAATTTCATCCAAGTCCATACCTTTAACACAAAGAACCCTACAATTAAGCAACTAAAATTAGTAGTCGGGTCCTGCTCCTCCATCACAGAGCTGAGCCATGCTCTTCGTAGTAGTACTAGTAAGCTACACGTGCCTTGCACGTGAAACTCACATAATATACAGAAGTATGACATGTCATTAGTATATAACATTGTAATAGGTAAAGCTTGAAATATCTATGAATTTGAGCCATGTTTCTAAAGTATGAGTGTATATTTGGTTCTTGCACTTTATATCATGTAGAAATAAACATTTATTAGCTACCTAATAATTGAAAATTCTAGAACCATGGTCTAGAGAAACAATCAAGAAGATTCTACAATGATGGATAAGTGTGTTTTGATGTATTTCTACATATATATATTATCTTATCTTACCACTATATAGTGTACGAATAACTTTGAATATTGACCGTTGGATCAAAACTCACGAATCCCAACATTTCCAGCCCTTGGATCTTCTTATCCAATCCAGCATCTAGAAGATTTTATCTATAGTCTTCATCACAATGAATGGTATGTACAAAACTCAAAACACACTTCTCCATCATTCTAGAATCTTCTCCCTCGTTTCTCTAGACCATGTTACCAGAATTTTCAAGTTTAAGATAGCTAATAATCGTTGACTTCTAAATGATATACAAAGTACAAGAACCAAATATACACCCATACTTTATAGATAATGATCAAATTTATATTTTTTGTATGCTTTACCTATTAAAATTTTATATAGTGATGATATATGAGACGTCTATTATCTGAGTCTCACGTGTTGATCAAAAGGGACATGCCACACACGTATACTGTATGAAATGTGATTTAACAAATGTTAAGTTATTATTAACCAATATTCTTGTTAGAGAAAAAATGCATAATTAAGTCTATTAGTAATAACTATCTACCCATATTGAGAATACATCCTACATGTTGGAGTTTGCTCTAGGTACTATTCAACACGAATCCAGCTGCTCTGAACCATTAGATCTAACAACCCAACGGTCAGGATTGGTGCTATGGATCCAATTCAAAACTGCTCCATTGTAGTAGAGAGAATACAGCCTACTATACTATGAAATTTTGGGGGGGGGGGGGGTGACATGATGGTTCTAGAACATGGTGGAGTTTGCTCTAAGTACTATTCAACACGAATCCAGGTGCTCGGAACCATTAGATCGAACAGCCCAACGGTCAGGATTGGTGCTAAGGATCCAATTGAAAACTGCTCCATTATAATAGTAGAGATAGAGATATGATGTTGGTATGGTCCTTTGAACAACCTTCATTCCCAATGCTTGGAAAGGAAGAGAAAAATTTGAAAGTTTGAATTCTACTAATTTTTGCCACCAATACCCAGTTCCTTCCTATGTACGCCAACGCACACGCCGGAGACATAGCTAAGCCGCCGTACCAAGACACACATGCGCAACACTGTGGACGAGGGAGTGCTGAGATGGATGGTGAGGCAGCGACTGAGAGTGAAAAAATAAATTTGTTTTGTTTTGAGTGCACATAAGTCCTGAAATTTACTAGAGTGTGTACGCTGTAAAGGCTGTAGTACCTCATGTCAGGAACCCATCATAATTATGCTCTAACACCACACCACCTTCAAGTGCCTTGTCACGCTGCCCTTCCGCCCTGCCTCCCTTTTATTCTCCGAGCTCCTCTTGCTCTTTGGTTTTTTCCCTCATCTCACTAGTACCTCCCTCCCAAAGCTTAAGGCTTTATTTTGATAAGTCAAGCTATGGAAAGTTTGACCAAACTTCTAAAAAAATATATCAAGAACTACTATATGATATTAGTAGATACCATGTGCATATATGTTTCATGATGTATCAAAGGGTATGTATTTCATATTGTAAATATTAATATATTTTTCTACAAACTTGGTCAAACTTTGCATAGTTTGACTTAAAAAAATAGGCCTTGAACCTTGGATGCCGGTACTACTAGTGTTTAGTACTCCATCCCGGAACTTAAGTCTTGATATATAGACATTGTGGGTCCCTTTAGACGACGTTAGGAAAATTCAAGAGCAATCTACCGCGCTTACTTGTAGTTCAAATTTGACCTAATTTCTTTAAATCAACATAAAGTTATTTAAGTGGGCACGGTTCGCTAGGGAATCTTGAAATGTACTAAGACTAGGGATTTATAAGAAAACATGGTCCCCACTTTTTCTAAAAACAGGGTGGTGGTACTTTTTTTTACTAAGGTATGTCCCAAGGGAGCGAGATTCTTCAATTAATTAACACGGTAAGTGGATGTGTACATGTTACACCAAGGACCTCAAAACATGAAAAATACATCCAAGTCCATACATTTAGCACAAAGGACACTAAAATCAAATGCTTGAAAATTTTGGTAACATGGTCTATGGAAACGAGGGGGAAGATTCTAGAATGATGGAGAAGTGTGTTTTGAGGTTTGTGCATAGCATTTCATTATGATGAAGATTATCAATAGAATCTTCTGGATGCTAGGATGGAAAAGAAGATCCAACGACTGGAAATGTTGGGATTCGTGAGTCTTGATCCAACAATTAATATTCAAAGTTTTTTGTACACCACATAGTGTTAAGTGGTAATGGTAAGACTAGTACTTTCTTAACAAAAGAAAGCAACGCACTTCTCACTTTCAGCGGATCTTGTTGAAGAAGACGCACGAATCTACCAGATGCAGGTACTATATCATAAACTATATATGATGTCAATATGGTCATGACCATGGCTATTTGGGTCGAAACCAGGAATGTTCATACACCGTAGGCCAATACACATTGTAAAGCAGCGAGAGCATATTTTTGTATTCAAAGGGGTATCAAAACACATGTTTCTCATTATTTTCTTAGCACTATATAGTGTACGAATAACTTTGAATATTGACCGTTGGATCAAGATGCGAATCCCAACATTGTCAGACATTCGATCTTCATTATTTCCATTTTAGCATCAAGAAGATACTATTGATAGTCTTTCTTTTCATATCTTACCACTACTAGTAAAAGGCACGGGCCACACATGTATATACTGTATGAAATGTGATTTAACAAGCATTAAGTTGTTATTAACCAATAGTCTTGTTAGAGAAAAAATGCATACATTAAGTCTATTAATAATATATCTACACATATTGAGAATACAACCTAGTGTGCTATGAAATTTTGGGGGTGGTGACATGATGGTTCTAGAACATGGTGGAGTTTGCTCTAGGTACTATTCAACATGAATCTAGCTGCTCTAAACCATTGGATCTAACAGCCCAATGGTCACGATTGGTGCTATGGATCTAATTCAAAACTGCTCCATTATCTCTAACTATCATAATGGAGCAGTTTTGAATTGGATGCATAACACCAATCCTGACCATTGGGCTATAAGATCCAATGGTTCAGAGCAGCTGGATTTGTGTTGAATAGTACCTAGAGAAAACTCCACCATGTTCTAGAACCATCATACTGTAAGTCTTGTTAGAGAGAAAAATGCATGCATTAAGTCTATTAATAATAACTATCTACACATATTGAGAATACAACCTACTGTGCTATGAAATTTTGGGGGTGGTGACATGATGGTTCTAGAACATGGTGGAGTTTGCTATAGGTACTATTCAACACGAATCGAGCTGCTCTAAACCATTGGATCTCACAGCCCAACGGTCAGGATTGGTGCTATGGATCCAATTCAAAACTGCTCCATTATAGTGGTAGAGATATGATGTCAATATGGTCATGACCTTGGCTGTTTGTGTCAACACTAGGAATGTACATACACCGTAGGCCAATACACATTGTGAAGAAGCCAGAGCATTTTTTTGTATTGAAAGGTGTCAAAACACATGTTTCTCATTTTTTTCTTAGCACTATATAGTGTACGAATAACTTTGAATATTGACAGTTGGATCAAGATGCGAATCCCAACTTTGTCAGATGTTGGATCTTCATTTCCATTTTAGCATCGATAAGATACTATTGATAGTCTTTCTTTTCTTATCTTACCACTATTTTTATATATAGTGTGCGAACAACTTTGAATATTGACCACTGATTCATGACCCGTGAATCCCAACATTGCTGCTAGTTATTGGATCCTCTAATCCATTCCACCATCTAGAAGATACTATTGATAGTCTTTGTTATCTTATCTTATCACTATATAATGTACGAATAACTTTGAGTATTGACCGTTGGATCAAGACTCATGAATCCCAACAATGCTAGTCATTGGATCTTCTTTTTTCCATTCTACCGGGTGGTGGTACTTTTCTCTACTACTATAATGGAGCAGTTTTGAATTGGATCCATAGCACCAATCCTGATCATTGGGTTGTTAGATCCAATGGTTCAGAGCAGCTGGATTCGTATTGAATAGTACCACTTTATCATTATCAATTTGTTTTCACCCATCAACTCAGTCATCCACGTAGGGCCCACAGATTGGGGAGGTCGTGATCTCCTCGGACACACCACAAAATTATAACTGGGCCATCGAGTGCGGGAAGCAGAGTCAGCATTCCGTCCAATCGCTTACCCTAGTCATCTTCATCGATATTTGCCACATGCATCGGCTTCATCAGTGACATTGATTGTCTCCTCGCTTCGGTAATCTGCCACATTAATCTCGGATCACCTCCTTCCTATTTAATCTCTCCCCTTCCCCGCACCAAACCATCTCTAATCCCCCGCTTCCAACAACCATCTCTGTCCTTGTCTGTCATCCATGGCCACCTTCCGGCTGCCACCCACCATACTGGAGCGTTAAGACCCCGACATCGCTGCAGAGGAGGACAATGCCCTGCACATTTGGGATTTCCCCTCGCGAAGAAAAAAGTGGCAGCTGGCATGCGCCTTCCTCGATGCTGGGTACGGTCACCTCAAGTACCAGATGTACGGCCTCTATGACAATCCAGATGGGACATTAAAGGTCAAGTTCGTCAACTTCAGGGACGCTCGTCTACTTTATGGCCAGGCCTTCCACTGCGGCTACGAGATGGTGGTGTTCACCGGCGCCAACATTTTCACCAACTACTGGAACCAGTTCCCAAACAACAGCAACTTCATCCATAGTGTTCTCTCGGTGCTGCCGATGGCTTCGGAGGTGCCGCCTCGTTATCTGGCGGTTTCGCCGATGGCTCAGGAGGTGCCGCCGCCTTATCTGGAGGTGCCGATGAGTCAGGAGCCGGCTCTATCGCTGGAGCTGTCAATGGTGCCGATGTCACGAGCTGCCGCTGTCGGCGTGGACTAGGTGCTAGGAGGCGTCGGACCTACACTAGTTCAGCAGCGAGTCCTATATATGTAAACTTGTGCTATTATGTTAATGGTTGAATGAAGTTTCTTTTGGTACTACTCATCAAAAAACATTTCTTTTTGTACTACTCACTGTACCTTGTAGTACTAGTAGTACTGCGAATGGCGATCTATTGAATATCCTTCCCCCTGGATGTTTGTGAAGGAAGTGAAAATTTCGAAACCAGGAAAGTTTGAATTACTACTCTATTGTAAGGACCAAAATGGTTCCCACCAACGTAGCTACCGAACACGCCAGACAAAGACACGGAGCCGCCGACAAAAGGCAGGTCATCGGTCGACGCGCGTGCGCAGTGCCACGTTGTGGACGAGGGAGAGATCAACCGGACGGGGTGTGGGGGTGGTGATGAGGGAGTGAAGGAGAGAGAAAACACATTTTGTTTTGCGTGCATATATATTGTGGTCCAGAAATTCACTCTACTCACTGTACCCTGTACCTCATGTGAGGAACCCATCCTAGCTTTGCTCTGACATTGCACCGCCTTCAAATCCTCCTCTTCGCAGCCCTCTCGCTGCCTCCTCTATGCTCATAGTCTCTTCTCGCTCATTTTTTTAACAGAAAAAAGGAAATAAATTCTTCTTACTTGCTTTTCAGAAAATAAATTCCTGTCACTTAGAAAATTGAAATTGATTATTTTTTGTTTTTAATATCTTTGAATATTCTCAAAAGATGGCCAAATTTGTTGGCATGCAAATTCTTGGATATGGGATCATGAGCATAAAGTATGATGTAGAGATATGGCCTTGACCTTGTGGCCGTTCGCCTTGAAATCCAAGAATTTTCCATACTCGTTGACAATTATGCTTAAATTCGTTGAAATTTCACCACTTACTTTTAGGTTAGCATTTTACACGGTCGGTGGGAGTACATTCTACATCAAGGACCTAAAAAAAGGGAAAATTACATCGAGGTCCATACATTTAGCACAAAGGACCCTAAAATTGAGCAAAGAAAACCATCGGGTTCGGCTCCTTCTCGGGAGAGCAGCTGATCGAGCCATACTATTCATGCTACTTTCTCTTTGATTGTTTTCAAAATATGGCAAAATCTATCGCCATGTGAATTCTTGGATACTCGATCATCAGAATAAAGTATGATGTAGAGATATGGCCTTGACCTTTTGGTCGTTCGGCTTGAAATCCAAGGATGTTCATACTCGTTGACAACTATAAGCTGAAATTTGTTTCAATTTCACCACTTACTTTTAGGTTAGAATTTTACATGGTCTATGGGAGTACATTTTACAATAAGGACCTAAAAAGGGGAAAATTTACATCGAGGTCCATACATTTAGCACAAATGACCCTAAAATTAAGCAAGCAAAATAGTTGGGTTCAGCTCCTTCTCAAGAGAGTAGCTAATTGAGCCACACTCTTCATACTACTTCATCTTCGATTGTTTTCAAAATATGGCCAAATTTGTCAGCATGCAAATTCTTGGATATGGGATCATCAGCATAAAGTATGATGTAGATATAGCCTTGACCTTGGTTGTTCGTCTTGAAATACAAGAATGGTTCATACTCGTTGAAAACTAAGCTTAAATTCATTTAAATTTCACCACTTACTTTTAGGTTAGAACTTTACACGGTCGATCGGAGAACATTTTACATCAGGGACCTCAAAAAAGCAAAAATTACATCTAGGTCCACACATTTAGCATAAAGGACCCTAAAAGGAAAAATTTCTGGTTCGGCTCCTTCTCAAGAGATCAACTGATCTGAGCCAAACTCTTGATACTACTTCATCTTTGATTATTTTCAAAACATGGCCAGATCTATTGTCATGCAAATTCTCTAACATGGGATCATCATCATATAAAGTATGATGTTGATATGGCCTTAACCTTGGTCGTTCGGCTTGAAATCTAAGGATGTTCATACTCATTGACAAGTAAGCTTAAAATCGTCTAAATGTCACGACTTACACTTTTAGACCTAAAAGGGGGGAAAATTACATTGAGGTCCATACATTTAGCACAAATGACCCTAAAATTAAGCAAGGAAAATAGTCGGGTTCAGCTCCTTCTTGAGAGAGTAGATGATCGAGTCATAGTCTTCATACTACTTCATCTTCGATTATGTTCAAAATATGGCCAAATTTGTCGACATGCAAATTCTTCGATATTGGATCATCGGCATAAAGTATGATGTAGATATGGCCTTGACCTTGGTGGTTCGTGATATGTTGCTAACGTATCCATAATTTTTGATATTCCATGCTTGGTTTTATCTACTTTTTTATGTTTTGTCCATACTTTGGAGTACTTTCTATACACTTTCTTGGACTAACCTATTAACAAGAGCTACAGTGCTAGCTGCCTGTTTTCTGCTGTTTTTGGTTCCAGGAAAGTCAGAAAATGAATATTCTCGGAATTGGCCGAGACAAAATCCAAAGTCAGTTTTTCACCGAGGGGGACACAGAGCCAGAGTACGAGACAGAGAGGGTCTAGGGGGCCGCCACACCACCTGGTCGCGCGGCCAAGCCTGGCCCACGCCAGGGGGTGGTCTGGCCACCTCGGGCACCCCCTCGGCCTCGCCTTTCGCCTATAAGATGCCTCCGATATAGAAACCCTAAGGACCCGATCAAAATTCCACGAAAGAGTCTATAGCCACCGTCATTTCCATCCCTAGATCAGGAGGGATCTGAAGCTCTTCCCGGCATCCTGTCAGAGGGGAGAGTTCACCCTGGAGGCCTTTTTCATCACCATGCAAGCCTCTGGTGTGATGCATGAGTAGTTCATCCTTGGACTATGGGTCCATGTAGTAGCTAGATGGTTGGTTCTTCTCCTTTGTGCGATCATGTTTAGATCTTGTGAGCTCCATTCATGATCAAGATCATCTATTTGTAATCATACATGTTGTGTTTGCGGGGATCCGATGGATATTGAGATGCTATTTCACATTGATTATTGATTCTATCGTGTCTTTGTTATTTGTGATCTTGCATGCTTTTCGTTGTTAGTAGCTATCTTGGCCAAGTAGATGCTAGCAACTCCAAGAGTTAGTATTTATGCTCGATAGTGGGTTCATGCCTCTAGTAATCTAGGAAAGTGACAGAAATCTCTAAGGTACTAGATGTGATGTTGCTACTAGGGAGAAAACAACAATCCTTTGTTCATAGAACAATCGTATTGTTTACTTTACACGCAATGTGTAATGCAATTATATGTTGCTTGCAACTTAATACTAGAGGGGGTTCGAATGATAACCTGAAGGTGGATTATTAGTCATAGATGCAGTTGGATTACGGTCTATGTATAGTGTTGTAATGCTCAATCAAATCTCAAAGGAGTCAAGATGAGTAGTATATGCATGATTTCTTTCTCGATGTTTATCAATTGCCCCGCTGTAATTTGTTCACCCAACATGTCATCTATCTTAAGGAGAGCCACCACTAGTGAAGTATGGACCCCGGTCCTTTCTTTTACCATCAATCTACAACTATTTACTGCTTTCTGTTTACTTTCTACAAACTATTACTTTCTTCCACATAATATGGTTAATCCTTTGTTTTTAGCAAAACCAGTGAGATTGACAACCTCGCTATAAGTTGGGGGCAAAGTTCTGTTGTTGTGTTGTGCAGGTTTCCACGTTGCTGCTGGCGCCGGTAGTGCGCCCTGTTAAAGGCCAGCTAGCAACACCTTGGAGGTGTTTCCTTGCTCCCACTGGATTGATAACCTTGGTTTCATAACTGAGGGAAAACTTACTGATGTGCTCATCATACCTTCCTCTTGGGGTTCCCCAACAAGCTCGATATTTTGGGCCATCAAGGACTTTTTCTGGCGATGTTGCCGGGGAGTCAAGGACATTTTCACAAGGGGAGTCTCTGATAACCAATCTCTTTACTTTGTTTTATTTGTTTTGCTTAGTTTATTTTTTCTTTGTTTCCTTGTTTCTTTATCAAAAACAGAAAAAAAAATTAGTTCCTACTATAGTTGGTATTTTTGTTGGTCTGTTATTGTCTTGCTTTATCATGTTTACTATCAATGGTTGGTTTCTTTGAAACTGAATCCAATTGGCAAGGTGGGTACACGGAAGAACAAAAATATTATTATAAGGAACATCGCTTGTCACAAAAAGGGAAACTCCTATGGGAACGAATTGATAAATTGAATACCATTGCTAGAAACGTGTGCTCTACTGATAATGTTACTTATTGCGTTGATAAATCTTGTTGCTGTAGGAGGTATAAACACCTCCCTTTTAAATGTGAGTATAATGATAATGTTACCATATCTTCTTATGTTAAAGGAAATTATGACTTTTATGATGTGGAACAAATTGAAGAATTTATTGCTTGGAAGGGTGCATTTGAACTTGCTAGTTTGCTTGAAAATACTGATGATGCACCTTATAAATATGAGGTTTATGATATACTTCAATTTTGCTTTGATAATTACATGGAAGAAAATGGCTATAATCTTGAATATCTTAATAGATGCTCTCCACCAGCGGAAGAGACTAATGCCTTGCAGGAGCCTATGGAAGAAGAAATTGCTAAAACTGGAAGCTCAAGTGATGATCAAGAGGAGGAAGAATGTATCTACCTATTTCTACCTTCTAATGAGAGTAACTCTTCACCCCTTATAATATTTGATTATTCCTCATGCTTACTAAAGGAGGACGAATGTTATGTTCCCGAGGATTCTTTTGAAAATGTTTATAATAAAGCTCTAGTGCTTGTAGATCATGAAAAGCATGCTTTGCATGATAGTTATATTGTTGAGTTTATTCATGAGGCTACTGAAAATTATTATGAGAGAGGAAAATATGGTTGTAGAAGTTTTCATGGTACTGAAACACCTCTCTATGTGCTGAAAGTTTTGAAATTACTTTTGTTTTATCTTCCTATGCCTGTCACTTTGTTCTTTGTGAGTTTATTTGTGTATAAGATTCCTATGCATAGGAAGTGGGTTAGACTTAAATGTGTTTTGAATTTGCTTCTTGATGCTCTCTTTTACTTCAATTCATATTTCTTATGTGAGCATCTTCTCAAACTATCATGCCTAACTTAAAGGCGTTAAAGAAAAGTACTTATTGGGAGATAACCCAAATGTTTTAGATGAGTCTTGGAAGTTATTACTTCAGTAATAACCTCTCCTTATCCTTTTTATTTACTTTTTGTGCCAAGAATAACCTCTAATGAGAGAGAAGTAATGATTGGAAAAGTAGCTGTCCCGAAACAGATTTCTATGCTTCACCGTAAAAATTTGTGTAAAATCTCTGTACGCTTTTTTGAGGCGTGAATTTTTGTGCTTCTGCCCCAGTTTGTTATCTAACTTTCCTTAGTTCAACACTTTTTGATTTGAGAACAGAAGGTCTTCTAAAAAATTGGTTTTTACCTGCTGGTCTGTTTTGACAGATTTCTGCCATTATTTGCATTTGCTTCTTGTTGGTTCCTTTTTGAGTTCTTTTGGGGAATTGAGCTTTTTGAGGGAAGTGCTACAGTAGATTGTGTTCTAATGGAAGTTTTATTGGTGTTGAAACTTAACCTAAAGACTTATTATCTTGAGTGCACTAATGTTGCGAATAAAGATTGTCTAAAGTTTTGTATGAAGGAAAAAATTTCAGGTGTATGAAGAGAATGATGTAATGAGATGAGGAATGGACTAAAGCTCAAGCTTGGGGATACCACCCCGTGTCACCCCAAGAAATATTCAAGAGGTACAAGCGTCAAAGCTTGGGGACGCCCAAGGCATCCCCTTCTTCATCAATAAAAATCCCAGGTTTCTTCCAAACACTTCATTTTTATTGTTTCATGCACAGTTGTGTTGTTCTTGGAGCGTCTTTGTTTTTGTTTTTGGTTTTTCGTTTGATTAGTTTTCTTAGTTTGCTGAATAAATTGGTTGGACCCCCTCTTTCATACATTGGTTTTCAAATAGTTTGGTTTGGATTGGAAAAGAGTAGGAAAAGTTCATGCTTAAGTGGTAAAAGGAGCTTCTTTTGACTATGGCCTATGCTTTCTCATGCCATGCTTGATATTATTTTGGCTTTATGCTTAGTGATCTTTGCTGTAGCATGACATGTTATAAACAATTGAGATTGCTTAATGTTCCTTGGATGAATCATGCGTTGTTTTAGCATATTAAAGCATAGTATAGTGGTATTCTCCTTTGATGCTTTATTTGGGTTGACTTGACGCATGCTCACACCATGTTATGACTATCCCAAGTCACCATAGCCTTTATGATTTTCTACATGTAATATAACTTTATGCTTTGATTAATGATGTTTTGTCGCTCTGCATGATTATGGACATTATTGCTCTCTTAGTTGGTCGCTCCCAGTCTTTTGCTAGCCTCCATAACCAAGTATGAGTTCCACTCATGCATCCAACTCCCAAAACCAAGTTATTCCAAAGAGTCCACCATACCTAACTATTAGCATTTTCTATTCCAAGTATATTCATGTTTTTATCTACCTTCCGAATTAAACTTGTTATGTGAAAATTAGTGATTAAAGCTCTCACGAACTTGATAGCACACTTTACTTTCTTGCACTTAATAAACTTGAACCATTGTGTCCATATTTTTTACGTATATGCTTGCGCTTTATAAGTTGAAGTTAGCAGAACCATGTATCATGGGGAACGCTTTCAACATTGCACTTGTACATTGTACCTAGTTGATATCATGTTCTTTTGCTTATGGATCCCGGCGATGTGAAATAAAAGGGGAACTTGTAAGATCATGGAGTTTGTATTTGTGTTAGAGAACCGCCTGGGCCGCTATCCTAAGCCATGCCTAATCATGGTGGAAACTTGCAGCATAACCATAATGAGCACTCTATGAAGCATCCTCAATAAAAACCTATGAAAATAGCAAATAAAAAGATCGCTGAGATGCTCATTGTTTGCTTGCCTTGTAATTTTGATTATGGGATAGCTTATGTATCATGTGCAAGGGGTACCTCGTTGGCGGTTCTCTATGATACATATATGCTTACAATGACAAGAGCTTACTTGTGACTAAAGTTGAGTAGCATGAGGTTCGGTCTTCATAAGTAAGGGGCATGAGATTTCAACTTATAACTTGTCAAGCATATCCTCTTAGTTGTGTCACTTTAACCTTAATCACCTAAAGATGCTTATGATAGGGGCAATGAGAGCTGAAAGCTAATAAGTACCATAATTTTTGGAAGCTCTTAATGAGACTTGAATCCCTACTTCCTTCTATGAAGGCCTTTCTTTTACTTTTATGTTGAGTCTCCACCTTCTATCTTTATGCACCTACTTTGAGAGCATAGTGTCCATTCTTAGTTCTGTGTGCATTATACCAAGACTTGTTGATTGATGCATGATGGCTCAATGCACGGCGCCCAGAAAAGTGCTGGTGCGTGGTTGATGTAGAGCTCGTTGGGAACCCCAAGAGGAAGGTATGATGAGCACAGCAGCAAGTTTCCCTCAGTATGAAACCAAGGTTTAATCGAACCAGTAGGAGCAAGGAAACACCCCAAAGGTGTTACTAGCTGAGCTTTGGCAGGGCGCACTACGGGTGCTAGTAGCAACGTGGAGACCTGCACAACACAACCACAGAACTTTGTCCCCAACTTGCGATGAGGTCGTCAATCTCACCGTGTTTTGCGGAAAACAAAGGATTAAACGTATCAAATGGAAAGAAGTAAAAGTTTGCAGAAAGTAAACACACAGAAGTAAACAGTTTGTAGATTGAATGTAAAAGACAAGGACCGGGATCCATAGTTCACTAGAGGTGGCTCTCCTTAGATAGATAACATGCTGGGTGAACAAATTACAGCGGGGCAATTGACAAACATCGAGAAAGCAATACATGCATATACTAATCATCTTGAATCCTTTGAGACTTGATTGGGCATTACAACATTATACATAGACCGCCATCCAACTGCATCTATGACTACTAATCCACCTTTAGGTTATCATCCGAACCCCCTCCAGTATTAAGTTGCAAACAATAGATTATTGCTTTACGAACTGCGTGTAAAGTAAACAATACGATTGTTCTATGAACAAAGGATTGTTGTTTTCTCCCTAGTAGCAACAACACACCTTAGAGATTTCATCACTTCCCAGACACGAGGCATGAACCCACTATCGAGCATAAATACTAACTCTTGGAGTTGCTAGCATCTACTTGGCCAAGATAGCTACTAACAACGGAAAGCATGCAAGATCACAAATAATAAAGACATGGTAGAATCAATAATCAATCTGAAATAGCATCTCAATATCCATCGGATCCCCGCAAACACAACATGCAGAATTACAAATAGATGATCTTGATCATGAACGGAGCTCACAAGATCTAAACATGAAAGCACAAAGGAGGAGAACCAGCCATCTAGCTACTACATGGATCCGTAGTCCAAGGGTAAACTACTCACGCATCACACCAGAGGCTTGCATGGTGATGAAGAAGGCCTCCAGGGTGAATTCCCCTCTCCGGCAGGGTGCCGGGAAGAGCTTCAGATCCCTCCCGATCTAGGGATGGAGATGACAGTGGCTACATACTCTTTCGTGGATTTTTGATTGGGTACTTAGGGTTTACGTCCCGAGGGCATCTTATAGTCGGAAGGGGAGGCCGAGGGGGTGCCAGGGACCACCACACCACCCCCAGGCGCGGGCCCAGCCTGGCCGTGCGGCCAGGTGGTGTGGCCGGCCTCTGGCCCCTCTCCGTCTCGTATTCTGGCATCTGATGACTTCCGGAAAAATAGGAACTTTGGCTTTTGTCCCATCTAATTCCGAGAATATTCATTTTCTGACTTTCCTGGAACCAAAAATAGCAGAAAACAGGCAGCTGGCACTGTGGCTCTTGTTAATAGGTTAGTCCAAGAAATCATATGAAAATTACTCCAAAGTGTGGACAAAACACAAGAAAGTGGATAAAACCAAGCATGGAACATCAAAAATTATAGATACATTTGCAATGTATCAACATCCCCAAGCTTAACTCCTGCTCGTCCTCGAGTAGGTAAGTGATAAAAAGAAAAAATAATTTTTGAGGTGACATGCACCATCAAAGACTTGATCAAAGTATTTGTAAAACATTCAAAGCTGGGATCATAGTACTTCAATCATAACATGAAAGACAAAGTTCTAGCAATAAGCAAAGAAACTATGATGCAACATGAAAAGGCACAAACAAAAGATTCATGAATAACAATGCTTTGCAAGACGTTTGTTTGTTTCACATAAAGAAAACATAGCATAAAAGTATTCAGCTTGTCCCTCAATAGAGTAGCAAATATAAATGCATAGGACACCTTCAAAGTTCATAAGAGTGACTAGATACAATAGTTTAAAACAAGCAATATCAAGTTATGCATCAATCAACTAGTCTTGGGACAATGCACATAGAACTAAGAATTGCCACTATGCTCTCAAAGTAGGTGCATAAAGATAGAAGGTGGAGACTCAATATAATGGTGGAAGAAAGGCCTTTGTAAAAGGAAGTAGGGATTCAAGTCTCATAAAGAGCTTCTAAAAATTATGGTACTTATAGCTTTCAGCTCTCATTGCCCCTATCATAAGCATCTTGAAGTGATTAAGGTTAACGTGAACAAACTATGGTGTACATGCTTGATGAAGTATAAGTCAGAAATCTCATGTCCCTTGTATACGAGGGTCGCTCCTCATGCTACTCAAGTTTAGTCACCGGTAAGTTCTTGTCATTGTAAGTATATGTGTATCATAGAGAACCGCCAACGGGGTACCCCTTGCCTGATGATACGGAAGAATCCCCATATAAAAAGGACAAGGCAAGCAGACAACGAGCATCTCAGCAATCTTCTTATTTACCATGGGAATATGGTGCTTTTTTCTCTCTTTCCTCTTTTCATAGTATCTCTTTTTTTCTCTTTTCTCTTTTTTCTCAATATAGGACTCTTTTTTATAAGAAGAATGCTTCATAGATAGCTCATTATGGTTACGCTGCAGGTTTCCACCATGTCAGCATGGATTAGACCAGCGGCCCAGGCGTTTCTCTAACACATATACATAACTCCATGGACTTACAAGCTCCCCTTTCATTTCACACCGACGACATCCATATACAAAAGAGCATGATATCAACTTGGTACAAGTACCAAGTGCAATGTTGAAAGTGTTCCCCATGAAAGCATGGTTCTGCTAATCCCCAACAAATAAGTGCAAGCATATACAACATAAAAGACATAATGGTTCAAGTTTATTAAGGGCAAGAAAAGTAAAGTGTGCCATCAAGTTCGTGAGAGCTTTAATCACTAGTTTTCTCATAACCAGTTTAATTTGGAAGGTAAACAAAAGCATGAATATACTTCGAATAGCATAAGCTAGTAGGTAGGTATGGTGGACTCTTTGGAATAACTTGGTTTAGGGAGTTGGATGCATGAGTGGAACTCATACTTTGTTGTGGAGGCTAACAAAAGACTGGGAGCGACAAACTAAGAGAGCAATAATGGCCATAATCATGCAGAGCGACAAAACATAATTGATCAAAGCATAAAGTGATACTACAAGTTGAAAACTAAAGGATCATAAAGGCTATAGTGACTTGAGATAGTCATAACATGGTGTGAGCATGTGCCAAGTCAACCCAAATAAAGCATCAAAGGAGAATACCACTATACTATGCTTTAATATGCTAAAACAACGCATGATTCATCCAAGGCACATTAAGCAATCTCAATTGTTTATAACAAGTCATGCTACAGCAAAGAATGCTAAGCATAAAGCCAAAACAATATCAAGCATGGCATGACAAAGCATAGGCCACAGTCAAAAACAAGCTCTTTTTACCACATAAGCATGAACTTTCCTACTCTTTTCCAAACCAAACCAAACTATTTGCAAACCAATGTATGAAAGAGGGGGTCCAACCAATTTATTCAGAAAACTAAGAAAACCAAGCATACGAAAAACCAAAACGAAAACGAAAAAGAAGACGCTCCAAGAACAACACAACTGTGCACGAAATAATAAAAATAAAGCGTTTGGAAGAAACCTGGAATTTTTATTGATGAAGAAGGGGATGCCTTGGGCATCCCCAAGCTTTGACGCTTGTACTTCTTGGATATTTCTTGGAGTGACACGTGTGGCATCCCCAAGCTTGAGCTTTAGTCCATCCTTCATCTCATTACTCATTCCTTCCATACACCTGAAAATTTTCCTTCATACAAAACTTCACACAATCTCATTAGCAACATTAGTGCATTCAAGATAAATAAGTCTTAAGGTTAAGTTCTAATACCAAATAAACTTCCATTAGAACACTAGCTACTATAGCACTTCCCTAAAAAAGCTCAATTCCCCAAAAGAACTCAAGAAGGAACCAACAAGAAGCAAATGCAGAAAATGGCAGAAATCTGTCAAAACATACCAGCAGGTAAAGACGAATTTTTTGGAAGAGCTTCTATTGCTCAAATCAAAAAGTGTTGAACTAACGAAAGTTATATAACAAGCTGGGTCAGAAGCACAAAAATTCAAGCCTCAAAAAGACGTTCAGAGATTTTACACGAATTTTTACGGTGAAGCACAGAAATCTGTTTCGAGACAGCAACTTTCCCAATCATTACTTCTCTCTCATTAGAGGTTACTCTTGGCACAAAAGACAAATAAAAAGGATTTTTACAGAGGTAATAACTTACAAGACTCATCTAAAACTTTTGGGTTATCTCCCAATAAGTACTTTTCTTTAACGCCTTTAAGTTAGGCATAAGAAGCAAGAAAGAATCAAGTGTTCTCAAATTTTGTTTTCATAGGAGAAGCAAAAGAAATCTTCTCTCTCTTCTTGGGGAAGTGTTCTATACCTTTCTTGAGTGGGAGTTGATATTTAATGGTGCCTTCTTTCATATCAATGATGGCACCAACAGTTCTAAGAAAAGGTCTTCCCAAAGTAATAGGACAAGAAGCATTGCATTCAACATCCAAAACATAGAAATCAACGGGGACATAGGCATTGTTAACCATAATAAGAACATCATTAAGACTCCCCATGAGTTTATTTTTAGCATTATCATCAAGTGGGACGTTCAAATAACAATCTTTAAGAGGAGGCAAATTAAGCATATCATAAATCCTTCTAGGTATAATAGAAACACTACTATCAAGATCACATAAAGCTTTGAAATCAAAATCATTCACTTTCATATTAATGATGGGTTCCCAACCATCTTCTTGTTTTATAGGAATAGAAGCTTTATGTTTCATCTTTTCTTCTTTAATCTTTATAAGAGCATCAGTAATGTGTTTTGTAAAAGTCATGTTCATAGCACTAGCATTAGGACTTTTAGCAAGCTTTTGTAGGAACTTAATAACTTTAGAGATATTGCAACCATCAAGATCAAAGTCAAATTTATCATCTAAAGTATTTGAACTATTACTAGCCTCAACACTAGTGGTGGTAATAGTAGAAACACTAATGTTTCTAGCAATTTCATCTTCTCTTTCCCACTTAGCATGTAATTCAGCTAATAGTCTAATATTTTTATTAATTCTTACTTGTATAGCATTAGTAGCTGCAAAGGGATTCTCATTAGTTTCAGGTTTAGCAGCCATTTTATTCAAAATAGATTGTGCTTCAGCTAAAGATGCTATATTTCTTTCAGCATTAGAGAGTTTTTCCTCAATAGTTTTATTGAAAGCGGTTTGCTTACTAATAAAGTCTTTAAGCATAACTTCAAGTTCAGAGGGTGTACTCCTATTATTGTTGTAAGAATTCTCATAAACATTACCATTGTTGGGAGGATATCTTATATTTACTAATTGGAAGCACTATAGAAGTCTCCATGTTAATCCTAGAAAACTAATCATAATTATTCGTACGATTTATATGTTAGCTAATTACAGCCGTGGGATGAAATGTCACGGAGAGTCCACGGTCTCTTTCCCACACGCATGCCTCCTGACCTCCTCCGCGTCCCATGCCTGGTGGTCTCGGGTCTCATCTTGAGCTTCAAAATTCCATCCATGCTGATATACATAGAAGACAAGACGACCCAAACTCAGTCTCCCCCATCTCCTTCTCCAATCTTTGATCTCATCATCTTCTAGGCCCTCCAATCGAGGATGGTCGGGGGATGCATAGGAATTGTCCCGATAGAAATTTGAAGAGCAGATGTCATTGCCCATTGCCGGCAAGGATGCCGAGTGGTTCTCATCCCCAATTCCTATTCATGTTTGTATCCATCTGTGCTGAAATCCATCGAAGGTAACATGATTACACGACCGAATCCAGTATCCCCATCTCATTCTCCATCTTTTGATCTCCTCATGTTCTAGGTCTTGCAATCGAGGATGGTTGAGGGATGCAGAGGAGGTGTTAAGAGCTTGAAGGTCATCGCCCATTGCCGGCGAGGAGTGGCGCTCACCCTCACTTCCGATTCAAGTTTTCTACCGTCATTCCTGCCCTACTGCAGGCAAGTTCTTTCTTCTCGAGCCAGTTCAGTCTGTCATAGAACCCCTAATGATTTGGCTTGATATGTAAAGTCCCATCAAGAAATATCACCTGTATGTCGATCTTTCAGCTTTGTGCAATTGTACTTGACCAGATTTTGTACTGTAGAGAGAGAGGAGTGGAGGACGACGTGCCATAGCTGAGTTGCAAGCGGAAGGGACCTGCAAGCAGTGGCAGGCTTGACTTCTTCCATGAGGTGAAATCGATCTCATGTGTATTATTCCTGCAACAACAACGGATGCGTGGTTTCTCAGTCCAATACCAATCTTCCCAAGCCCATCTAACTATGGGAGCTGCACACCACGTTTTTGACGTAATGTGTAAATAAAAATTGTGGTTTGGTTACTTACAAAAGATTAAGGGGATTAATGATTGAAAAGGAAAAAATGATACATAAAAAAATATCAAGGAAAAAAGATAAATGAAGTAAAAAGCATCATATCCATTTATGTAATGTTCAGAGTCCTGAAATAAAGCTTTTAAACAAGTAGTTGATGTCATGTAGTAAAAAGGATAATTGCAAATTCTTATTACCATAGGGTGATTTTGTATAAATTATAACACTAAAAGTGTAGTAAGAGTTCGTCATAGTTTATCCAGGTGAATTTATAGAAGATTTGCATTTTTCTTAAGGGGATTTTATGAGTTCAGATATTACCATAAATTCAGGTTGTCTACTTACGCCCTCCATATTGTTTCTATGCATTCATTTTCCAAACGATATCAGAAGGAAGTTCCCAATAAAATAAGAAGATAATCACGAGCTTGAATAACCAGGGATCGTAGCAATGGTAATCTATGAATTATAACCATCAATATTGTAAAATTTGTCCAGCTGGAAGGATTGATCCATTTGAACCACCTTTTCTTCAGATACCTTACTGGATATGGTTGTCTCATGCTCTCAAGGTTGGTTTCATGCATTCAATTTCTAAACTATATCAGGATTCAGTTTCCAGGAATCAAGACACAGAGATATTCATTAGCCTGAAGAACCATGATAACAGCGATGATAATCTTGAAATTATATAGAAATATGAATTGTGTAATTTTTTTCCAATGGTAAGGATTATTGATCCATTAGACCCACCTTTTATTCAGACAACTTATACTTGGTTCAGACACCTTACTTGCTAGATCATTGAACCTTAATGATCAAGCTGTTATTTTATACACATATCTTATAATATACGGGACTAAACTTAGAAACGGCATAGACTCAAAGAGTTCTCTCAACTTTCTCTAGATACTTCCGTTGATGGTTTTTTTTGTTCCAGCACCATAATTGTGTACGTGTTTGATTGAATGATTCCTCTTTAAATATGTATATGTATTTCCAGTAGAACAGTTAGCTTAACCAATCAAGCTATCGCATGGATATCATTTCTCCTGTAGTTTTTCATCTTTAAACGCATATGTGGCAGGTGGAAGCAATAAGGAATTCAGAGAAGCTTCAAATGACTTTTTCTGCTTCTGAAGATTTAGATAAATACATGCGAATGATATACTCAGTTTGTTGCTTTCACTTTTTATCTCCACTTGCAGCATTGGCTTACTCTTAATAACAAAGATCCACTTTTTTCTTCACTGCTGTCGTAAATATGGTTAATAGAACCTGAAATAAAAATTCTCCGATAGAGTAGTAAGTACTTCTAATATTTTTAATGCAATCACCGCACTCGGGGAAATCAATAATAAGACATGGTAACCTCATCTAATGTACTCCCTCCGTCTAGAAATAATTTATTTGGATTTGTTTAGATTCACATGTATCTAGACATGTTTTAGTGTATAGATACATACGAATCTAGATAAACTCAAGTCTGGACGAAGGGAGTACCATGTATGGCATCTGAATGATGTGATATTTTTTATTTTCTTGCTTTGTAGTTATATATTTGTCCAAGAACTAACTCATGCATAAGCTATGGTTTCCGATGCTAAAGCCTACAGGTTTACAGTACACAAGACATCTTTTCCTCCACTAACAAGCCTACAGGTTTCTTCTAGATATTGTGATGTACAATTTGTTGCTCTTTGTAGCATCTACATATACATGATTTCCCCTTTTTTCAAGATCTTTGGGGATTGTATTTCCAAAAGAAGACATGGGTACTAAGTAGATGGAAGAATGAAGCATCCATGTTGTCGTGAATGTCTAAGGGAAGCTGTCCATGCAGCGGGATCTATTTATAAATATTTAGACTACATTGATGTTTTGGTTTTCTGCACGATAAATTTTGAATGACAAAATATGATATTTATTATAGCATGTTTGTATCATTAAAAAACACATTACCTTTACGGTAACTCGAATTATATATTTTTATATCATAATCAGGAAAGTCTATTTCCTAAATTTCCATATATGTATTTTGTTCTAAAAGTACTAGCCCGTGTAGAAGCACGGGTTAATGACTAGTGGCTTATAATTGTTGTTACCAAAATTGTTACTATAAGCATTATTGCCAAAATTGTTATTTCTTATAAAGTTCACATCAACTTGCTCTTCTTGAGCAACCAAAGAGGCTAAAGAAACATTATTTGGATCAATATGGGCTTTCCCATTAACAAGCATAGACATAATAATATCAATCTTATCACTCAAGGAGGAGGTTTCCTCAACAGAATTTACCTTCCTACCTTGTGGAGCTCTCTCAGTATGCCATTCAGAATAATTAACCATCATATTGTCCAGAAGTTTTGTTGCAGCACCCAAAGTAATGGTCATAAAGGTACCTCCAGCAGCAGAATCCAATAGGTTCCTTGAAGAATAGTTCAATCCTGTATAAAAAGTTTGGATGATCATCCAAGCAGTCAGTCCATGAGTAGGACAATTCTTTACCAAAGATTTTATTCTTTCCCAAGCTTGAGCAACATGCTCATTATTAAGTTGTTTAAACTTCATTATTTCACTTCTCATAGATATAATCTTAGCAGGAGGATAGTATTTTCCAATAAAAGCATATTTGCATTTAGTCCAAGAATCAATACTATTCCTAGTTAAGGAATTCAACCATTCTTCTTTTGCTTCTCAAAGAGAAAGGAAACAATTTCAGCTTAATAATATCACCATCTATATCCCTATGCTTTTGCATCTCACAAAGTTTAACAAAGTTATTTAGATGGGAAGCAGCATCTTCATTACCAATACCAAAAAATTGCTCTCTCATAACAAGATTGAGCAAAGCAGGTTTTATCTCAAAGAAAGTATCTTTAGGCATAGGTGGAGTAATAGTTGTGCTCATAAAATCATTGTTGTTGGTGCTAGTGAAGTCACACAACTTAGTGTTTTCAAGAGTAGTCATTTTTTTGGGTTTTCAAATAAGAAAGCAAACTAGTGAAACTATTTTTGTGTGTATTTGATAAAGAAACAAGCAAACAAAGCAAAAAGAAACTAAGAAAAACAAAAATAACAAAGTAAAGAGATTGGTTATGAGGGACTCCCCTTGTGAAGATGTCCTTGACTCCCCGGCAACGGCGCCAGAAAAATGCTTGATGGCTCAATGCACGGCGCCCAGAAAAGTGCTGGTGCGTGGTTGATGTAGAGCTCGTTGGGAACCCCAAGAGGAAGGTATGATGAGCACAACAGCAAGTTTCCCTCAGTATGAAACCAAGGTTTAATCGAACCAGTAGGAGCAAGGAAACACCCCAAAGGTGTTACTAGCTGAGATTTGGCAGGGCGCACTACCGGTGCTAGTAGCAACGTGGAGACCTGCTGATACATTGCAAATGTATCTATAATTTTTGATATTCCATGCTTTGTTTTATCTACTTTCTTGTGTTTTGTTCCAACTTTCGAGTACTTTTCATATGATTTCTTGGACTAACCTATTAACAAGATGCCACGATGCGGTTATACATTTTTCTGCTGTTTTTGGTTCAAGGAAGTCAGAAAATGAATATTCTCGGAATTGGACGGGACAAAAGCCAAAGTTACTATTTTCCCGGGAGACTCACGGAGCCAGAAGGAGAGTCGAAGAGGGGCCACAGGGTGGCCACACCCTCCCCCCCAGGCGTGGGTCCCCCAGGCCGCGCCAGGGCATGGTGTGGGCCCCCTCGCCGACCACTGATCTTGCCTCCTTCGCCTATAAGAGCCCCCCGATACCAAAACCCTAAAGAGTCAATCAGAAATCCACGAAAAGTTCTGTAGCGCCGCCGCCATCGAAGGGGATATTCGGGGGACAGAAAGTCTCTGTTCCGGCACCCTGCCGGGACGGGGAAGTGCCCCCGGAGCCATCTCCATCTATCTCCACCACCATCTCCATCACCATTGCTGATTCCCATGATGAGGAGGGAGTAGCTCTCTCTCGAGGCTAAGGGTTCTATCGGTAGCTATGTGTTCATCTCACTCTCTCTCTCTATGCATGATATTATTGAGATCATGAGCTTGTAACTATAGATCTACCTTGCTACTCAAGTGCTTTAATATATCTCTGCTCTCCCCATGTGTGTGAAAGTGACAGCGTGCATACCATGGTGGCACTTAGGCTAGAGATTACAAATACTTGTTATGAGTTATATTTGGAGTTGGATGTCTTTATGAAATTGTGGTGTTTGTTGGAGTCATCTAGTACTCAAGGTGACAGTGTGGGGTTTTCTAGATGGGAAAGGCTTACTTTGAGGTGTGCTGTTATAGCCCTACCGTTGATTAGAGTGCCCAACCGGAGAGTAGTTCAGCGTAGTATCATGAAGATGATATATTTATATGAGAGAGTGTTCACTAGTGAAAGTATGATCCCTAGGCCTTGTTTCTTAGCACTGAAACACCATTTTCTATTAGATCTATTACATGTTTGCTTGCTTCCATCTTTATTTCAGTTTTACTTTAGTCTTTTCCACGCCACCAAGCTATTCTCTATCACCATTACCACTTATAATTATCCATACCACTCGTATTTCACTGTCTCTTCGCCGAACTAGTGCACCTATACACCTGACAAGTGTATTGGGTGTGTTGTGGACACAAGAGACTTCGTGTATCTTGATTGCAGGGTTGCTTGAGAGGGGATACCTTTGACCACTTCCTCCCTGAGTTTGATAAACCTTGGGTGACCCACTTAAGGGAAACTTGCTGCTATTCTACAAACCTCTGCACTTGGAGGCCCAACAACTGTCTACAAGATTAGAGGTGCGTAGACATCAAGCTATTTTCTGGCACTGTTGCCGGGGAGGTAAGGTAAAAGGTACTCACATCGGAGGATTAAAGAAGAAGAACCTCCCACGGCAAACGCCTATTTTCTGGCGCTGTTGCCGGGGAGGTAAGGTAAAAGGTACTCACATCCTTCGGTGTGAGTGCTCGAAGTTATTTCCTTTAGATTCTGCAATTTTGTCTTTTTGTTTCTTGCTTTCACTAGTTAGGCTTAATGGAAAACAAAAAAAAATTAGAGAGCTTTATAGTATTTATCTTGAGTTAGGACATGAAGTGTTTGAAGAGAAAATTAAAAAACCTATGGAACTTTATTTGCATGCTAATAGAAATGTTATTAGTATGAGTTCTTTGAACACCATTATTGCTAATGCTATGGAAAAGTCTAAGCTTGGGGAAGCTAGTTTTTATGAAAATGATCTTTTTAGTTCCCCAGCTTTGGAAGATAGCTATTCTATTGCTTATGATGATACTATACCTCCAATATATGATGATTGCAATGATGAATATGATATTTTCAGTCCACCTACTATTGAGGAGGAAATTAATTAAGATTACAATATGCCTCCTATATTTGATGATTATGGTGATGAAAATAATAATGATAGCTATTTTGTTGAATTTTCTCCCACTATAATTAATAAGAATGACTATGTTTATGTGGGAAGTATTAATTCTTTTATGCATGTGGCTCATGATAAGAATGTTTCATGTGATACTTATATTGTTAATTTTATTCATGATGCTACTGAAAGTTATTATGAGAGAGGGAAACATGGTTGTATGCATCTCAATAATATTAAGTTTCCCCTCTTTGTGTTGAAAATTTTGAAGTTGCACTTATTTTTCTTTCCTATGCTTGTTGCTTTGTGCTTTCATGACTTGTTTCTTTACAAGATTCCTATGCATAGGAAGTGGGTTAGACTTAAATGTGCTTTGAATTTGCTTCTTGATGCTCTCTTTTACTTCAATTCATATTTCTTATGTGAGCATCTTCTCAAACTATCAAGCCTAACTTAAAGGCATTAAAAGTACTTATTGGGAGATAACCCAAAAGTTTTAGATGAGTCTTGGAAGTTATTACCTCAGTAATAACCGCTCCTTATCTTTTTTTATTTGCTTTTTGTGCCAAGAGTAACCTTTAATGAGAGAGAAGTAATGATTGGGAAAGTTGCTGTCCCGAAACAGATTTCTGTGCTTCACCGTAAAAATTCGTGTAAAATCTCTGTACGTCCTTTTGAGGCGTGAATTTTTGTTCTTCTTCCCCAGGTTTTTATCTAACTTTCGTTAGTTCAACACTTTTTCATTTGAGGAACATAAGATCTTCGAAAAAATTCGTCTTTACCTGCTGGTCTGTTTTGACAGATTTCTGCCATTTTCTGCATTTGCTTCTTGTTGGTTCCTTTTTGAGTTCTTTTGGGTAATTGATCTTTTTGAGGAAAGTTCTACAATATATAGTGTTTTAGTGGAAGTTTTATTGGTGTTGGAACTGAACCTAAAGACCTATTATCTTGAGTACACTAATGTTGCTAATAAAGATTGTGTGAAGTTTTGTATGAAGGAAAAATTTCTGGTGTATGGAAGGAATGAGTAATGAGATGAAGGATGGACTAAAGCTCAAGCTTGTGGATTCCACGCGTGTCACCCCAAGAAATATCCAAGAAGTACAAGCGTCAAAGCTTGGGGATGCCCAAGGCATCCCCTTCTTCATCAATAAAAATCCCAGGTTTCTTCCAAACTCTTTATTTTTGATTGTTTCATGCACAGTTGTGTTGTTCCTGGAGCGTCTTCTTTTTCGTTTTCGTTTTGGTTTTTAGTTTGCTTTGTTTGCTGAATAAATTGGTTGGACCCCCTCTTTCATGCATTGGTTTTCAAATAGTTTGGTTTGGATTGGAAAAGAGTAGGAAAGTTCATGCTTAAGTGTTAAAAAGAGTTTGTTTTTGACTATGGCATATGCTTTGTCATGCCATGCTTGATATTGTTTTGGCTTTATGCTTAGTATTCTTTGCTGTAGAATGACTTGTTATAAACAATTGAGATTTCTTAATGTGCCTTGGATGAATCATGCGTTGTTTTAGCATATTAAAGCATAGTATAGTCATATTCTCCTTTGATGCTTTATTTGGGTTGACTTGGCGCATGCTCAAATCATGTTATGACTATCTCAAGTCACCATAGACTTTATGATCGTTTAGTTTTCAACTTGTATCACTTTATGCTTTGATTAATGATGTTTTGTCGCTCTGCATGATTAAGTCCATTATTGCTCTCTTAGTTTGTCGCTCCCAGTCTTTTGCTAGCCTCCACAACAAAGTATGAGTTCCACTCATGCATCCAACTCCCTAAACCAAGTATATTCATGCTTTTGTTTACCTTCCAAATTAAACTTGTTATGAGAAAACTAGTGATTAAAGCTCTCACGAACTTGATTTCACACTTTACTTTACTTGCCCTTAATAAACTTGAACCATTGTGTCGTCTATGTTGTATATGCTTGCACTTATTTGTTGGGAATTAGCAGAACCATGCTTTCATGGGGAACGCTTTCAACATTGCACTTGGTACTTGTACCTAGTTGATATCATGTTGTTTTGTATATGGATGTCGTCGGTGTGAAATGAAAGCGGAGCTTGTAAGTCCATGGAGTTATGTATATGTGTTAGAGAAACGCATGGGCCGCTGGTCTAATCCATGCTGACATGGTAGAAACCTGCAGCGTAACCATAATGAGCTGTCTATGAAGCATTCTTCTTATAAAAAAAGAGTCCTATATTGAGAAAAAAGAGAAAAGAGAAAAAAAGATACTATGAAAATAGGAAAGAGAGAAAAAAACACCATATTCCCATGGTAAATAAGAAGAATGCTGAGATGCTTGTTGTCTGCTTTCCTTGTCATTTTGATATGGGGATTCTTCCGTATCATCGGGCAAGGGGTACCCCGTTGGCGGTTCTCTATGATACACATGTAATTACAATGACAAGAACTTACCGGTAACTAAACTTGAGTAGCATGAGGAGCGGCCCTCGTATACAAGGGACATGAGATTTCTAACTTATACTTCGTCAAGCATGTACACCATAGTTTGTTCACTTTAACCTTAATCACTTCAAGATGCTTATGATAGGGGCAATGAGAGTTGAAAGCTATAAGTGCCATAATTTTTGGAAGCTCTTTATGAGACTTGAATCCCTGCTTCCTTCTATGAAGGCCTTTCTTCCACCATTATATTAAGTCTCCACCTTCTATCTTTATGCACCTACTTTGAGAGCATAGTGGCCATTCTTAGTTCTATGTGCATTGTCCCAAGACTTGTTGATTGATGCATAACTTTGATATTGCTTGTTCTTAAACTATTTGTATCTAGTCACTCTTATGAACTTTGAAGGTGTCCTATGCATTTATATTTGCTACTCTATGAGGGACAAGCTGAATGCCACTATGCTATGTTTTCTTTATGTGGAACAAACAAACGTCTTGCAAAGCATTGTTATTCATGAATCTTTTGTTTGTGCATTTTCATGTTGCAACAATAGTTGCTTTGTCTTATTGTTAGAACTTTGTCTTTCATGCTATGTTGAAGTACTATGATCCCAGCTATCATTGTTTTACAAATACTCTGATCAAGTTTATGATGGTGCATGTCACCTCAAAAATTATTCTTTCTTTTTATCATTTACCTACTCAAGGACAAGCACGAGTTAAGCTTGGGGATGTTGATACGTTGCTAACGTATCCATAATTTTTGTTGTTGCATGCTTGGTTTTATCTACTTTCTTATGTTTTGTGCACACTTTGGAGTAATTTCTATACACTTTCTTGGACTAACCTATTAACAAGAGACATAGTGCCAGCTGCCTGTTTTCTGCTGTTTTTGGTTCCAGGAAAGTCAGAAAATGAATATTCTCGGAATTGGACGGGACAAAAGCCAAAGTCAGTTTTTCACCGAGGGGGACATGGAGCCAGAGTACGAGACGGAGAGGGGCCAGGGGGCCGCCACACCACTGGCAGTGGCTAAGCTGGCTCAGCTAGGTGGTGCAGCCGCCTGCACTCCCTCGGCCTCCCCTTTTGCCTATAAGATGCCTCCGATACATAAACCCTAAGGACCCGATCAAAATTCCACGAAAGAGTCTGTAGCCACCGTCATATCCATCCCTAGATTGGCAGGGATCTGAAGCTCTTCCCGGCACCCTGCCGGAGGGGAGAGTTCATCCTGGAGGCCTTCTTCATCACCATGCAAGCCTCTGGTGTGATGCGTGAGTAGTTCATCCTTGGACTACGGGTCCATGTAGTAGCAAGATGGCTGGTTCTTCTCCTTTGTGCTATCATGTTTAGATCTTATGAGCTCCATTCATGATCAAGATCATCTATTTGTAATCATACATGTTGTGTTTGTGGGGATCCGGTGGATATTGAGATGCTATTTCAGATTGATTATTGATTCTATCATGTCTTTGTTATTTGTGATCTTGCATGCTTTCTGTTGTTAGTAGCTATCTTGGCCAAGTAGATGCTAGCAACTCCAAGAGTTAGTATTTATGCTCGATAGTGGGTTCATGCCTCTAGTAATCTAGAGAAGTGACAGAAATCTCTAAGGTACTAGATGTGTTGTTGCTACTAGGGAGAAAACAACAATCCTTTGTTCATAGAACAATCATATTGTTTACTTTACACGCAATGTGTAATGCAATTATCTGTTGCTTGCAACTTAATACTGGAGGGGGTTCAGATGATAACCTGAAGGTGGATTATTAGTCATAGATGTAGTTGGATTACGGTCTATGTATAATGTTGTAATGCCCAATCAAATCTCAAAGGAGTCAAGATGAGTAGTATATGCATGATTGCTTTCTCAATGTTTGTCAATTGCCACGCTGTAATTTGTTCACCCAACATGTCATCTATCTTAAGGAGAGCCACCACTAGTGAACTATGGACCCCGGTCCTTTCTTTTACGATCAATCTACAACTGTTTACTGCTTTCTATTTACTTTCTGCAAACTATTACTTTCTTCCACACAATACGGTTAATCCTTTGTTTTCAGGAAAACCGGTGAGATTGACAACCTCACTGTAAGTTGGGGGCAAAGTTTTGTGGTTGTGTTGTGCAGGTTTCCACGTTGCTGCTGGCGCCGATAGTGCACCCTACCAAAGCCAGCTAGCAACACCTTGGAGATGTTTCCTTGCTCTTACTGGATTGATAACCTTGGTTTCATAACTGAGGTAAAACTTACTACTGTGCTCATCATACCTTCCTCTTGGGGTTCCCCAACGAGCTCGATATTTTGGGCCATCAGTTCGTCTTGAAATACAAGAATGCTTTATACTCGTTGACAACTAAGCTTAAATTCATTTAAATTTCACCACAATACTTTTAGGTTAGAACTTTACACAGTCGATCGAAGTACATTTTACATCACGGACCTCAAAAAAGCAAAAAATTACATCGAGGTCCATATACATTTAGCATAAAGGACCCTAAAAGAAAAAAGTCTAGTTTGGATCATTCTCGAGAGATCAGCTGATCTGAGCCAAACTCTTAATACTACTTCCTCTTCGATTGTTTTCAAAACATGGCCAAATATGTTGCCATGCAAATTCTCTAACATGGGATAATCAGCACAAAGTATGATGTTGATATGGCCTTGACCTTGGTCATTCGGCTTGATATCCAAGAATGCTCACACTCATTGACAAGTAAGCTTAAAATCATCTAAATTTCACCACTTACACTTTTAGACCTAACAAAAGGGGGAAATTACATCGAGGTCCATACATTTAGCACAAAGGACCCAAAAATAAGCAATGAAAACAGTCAGGTTCAGCTCCTTCTCTAGAGAGTAGCTAATCGAGCCATACTCTTCATACTACTTCATCTTCGATTGTTTTCAAAATATGGCCAAATTTGTCAGCATGCAAATTCTTGGATATGGGATCATCAGCATAAAGTATGATGCAGATATGGCCTTGAGCTTGGTCGTTCGTCTTGAAATACAAGAATGGTTCATACTTGTTGACAACTAAGCTTACATTCGTTTAAATTTCACCTCTTACTTTTAGGTTAGAACTTTACACGGTCGATCGGAGTACATTTTACATCAGGGACCTCAAAAAAGAAAAAATTACATCGAGGTCCATATACATTTAGCATAAAGGACCCCAAAAGAAAAAAATCGGGTTCGGCTCATTCTCGAGAGATCAGCTGACCTGAGCCAAACTCTTAATACTACTTCCTCTTTGATTGTTTTCAAAACATGGCCACATCTGTTGCCATGCAAATTCTCTAACATGGGATCATCAGCATAAAGCATGATGTTAATATGGCCTTGACCTTGGTCGTTCGGCTTAAAATCCAAGAATGTTCATACTCGTTGACAACTAAGCTTAAAAATTCGTTTAAATTTCACCATTTACTTTTAGGTTAACATTTTACACGGTCGGTGGGAGTACATTTTATATCAAGGACCTAAAAAAGGAAAATTATTACATCGAGGTCCATACATTTAGCACAAAGGACCCTAAAAGGAAAACTTTCTAGTTTGGCTCCTTCTCGAGAGATCAGCTGATCTGAGTCAAACTCTTCATACTACTTCTTCTTTGATTGTTTCAAAATGTGGCTAAATCTGTTGCCATGCAAATTCATTGATATGGGGTCATCAACATAAAGTATGATGTTGATATGGCCTTGACCTTGGTCGTTTGGCTTGAAATCCAAGAATGTTCATGCTCGTTGACATGTAAGCTTAAATTCGTTTAAATTTCACCACTTACACTTTTTGGTTAGAATTTTAAAAGGATGGTGGGAGTACTACATTTTACACCAAGGACATAAAAAAGGGAAAATTACACCAAGGTCCATATGTTTAGCACAAAGGACCCTAAACCCAAGCAAGGTAAATAGTCGGGTATGACTCCTTCTCGAGAGAGCAGCTCATCAAGACATACTTCATACTAGTTTTCACTAAGGTATATGTCCTGAGGGAGCGAGATTCTTCAATTAATTAACACGGTAAGTGGATGTGTACATGTTACACAAAGGACCTCAAAAAAATAAAAAATGCATCCAACTCCATACATTTAGCACAAAGGACCCTAAAGTCAAATACTTGGAAAATTTGGTAACATGGTCTATAGAAACGAGGGGAAGAATGTAGAATGATGGAGAAGTGTGTTTTGAGGTTTATGCATATAGCATTTCAATGTAATGAAGACTATCAATATAATCTTCTAGATGCTAGAATGGAAAAGAAGATCCAGCAGATGGAAATGTTGGGATTCATGAGTCTTGATCCAACAATTAATATTTAGTTTTTCTAACACCATATGGTGTTAAGATAGTGGTAATGGTAAGACTAGTATACTTGCTTAACAAAATAAAACGCGCATTGCTCACTTTCAGCAGATCTTGTTGAATAAGATGCACGAATCTACCAGATGCGAGAACTATATCATAAACTTGAAGGAGATATGCCCTAGAGGCAAATAATAAATAGGTTTTTATTGTCATATCTCAATTAGTTTATAATAGTTTCATATTGTGCTATAACGGTGCCAAGTAGAAACATTGGTACAGGTGTGGTATGAAACAACCAAGTCCCTAGTAGCCTCTATTCATACTAGTTCGTTGGTCATGAGGATGATCTGGGTTTCAAGATCATGGGCATTTATGCCAATTGACAACGGGATCATATCATTGGAGAATGATGTGAGGGACATTCCTCGAAGGATTGCAACACGATCAAGTCATATAGTTCATTGTTGCAACAGCTATACCTAGACTCCTTTTCCTTAGACCGTGAGCTCATATTACTCATTGTTTCCCGAGGCTGCTTAGACTGCATCATCCGTCATTTGGTAATACGGTGGTCATAAAGGTGTACGTTGGGTATTCCGAAGGAACAGTTGATGACATGTGACTGCAAGACCGGGATTTGTTCACCCACATGACGGGTAAAGATACATACGGCCGGCTTGGTGAAATTACATCCATAAATATTGCAACATGTGACTCGGTCACGGGGATGTAATGTCATGGTAACAAGAAAACAGAACTTGTTGTGAACGAGACTGAACAAGGTATGTGATACCAATGATCGGGTCTCGGACAAGTCATATCGAGAAACAAAAGGAATTGGATGCTACATTTACTGGTTCAAACGACATTGTCATCAGGAATGCATAGGGGTTGCATGGATATCCCTGGTCCCTCTGTTGATCATTGATTTAGATCATGTCTAGAGCATTCCCGAGCCGTGAGAGGATACACTTAAGGGTACGATGAGATCGATCATTCGTAAGATGGAATCATAGTAGAGAAAGAGAAAGCCAGAATTGTTCCGCAGAGAGATCCGAAGTAGTTCGGAGAAAGAATAAAGGACCGGAATCATTCCGGGAAAGATCCGAAGTTGTTCGGACGAAATCAAAAGGGAACCGAAAGGTGTTTCGGGTCAAGACGGATTTTATAATATGTATTTACATATTAATTAATGTAATTAATATTAAATATAATATTAAAATCTAATTTGAAGGGTTATTCTACTAATGGGCCAAACTTCCTAGTGAATAAAGGCCCATGAGGGAAAACCGAAGGAGGGAAGGGCCAAGGCCCAGCCGCCACAAGGGGGCCCACCCGGCTAGCCTAGGGTTGTGCGCGGGGTGGGGCCCACCCCTGGCCAACCGGCCCATGGTGCCCTAAGGGCCCATGCTCCTCCCCCCTCTCCCTTGAATAGTCCCACATGGGAAACCCAAAGGGGAGGGCACACCCCCTCCCCCTATATAAAGGGGTGCCCATGGGTGGGATGAGACACACCAATATTTGGAGAAGTCCTTTGGTTGACTTCCTACTTCCCTCTCTCTCTAGCCCTTGTGACCAGGGCCCCAAGTTTGGGATGTGCAAACAAGGCACACCTGCAGTACGCCATTGCGCTGCAGGGATTCCTAGCCGTATATCAACTTCCGCACTCCAGACGGGATCGGGGAGACGGAGGTATCATCGTGCACCGGATGTGTACGAAGACATGAGGCGCAACACTTGGGGCGCTTGAATGTCGTGAGCCACGATGAAGAAGGAGCAAGGGGTGACCTGCGAGGAGCTTCGCGACCTTGAGGTCGGCTACGAGTACGACTACATCAACCATGTTCCCCACAGAATGTTAACCGTGTACGGTCTACAAGGGTATGTATTCTATATGCATCGATCGTTACCGCATTACTACATAGATAGATCTTAGGCAGTTTGGGGGTTCCAACTTAGGAATTTTTTTGTTTTCTGCTGCGGATCCCCTTCAGTGGTATCAGAGCCGATCTATGCGTAGGAGTGCTATACGGCCAGTATGCACAAGTTTTGTGCGGGCATTGATCCCTTAGTTGTTACCCTCTAACGTGTACTTGTTTATATCGCGGTATTGTTTGATGAAGCATCCCAGACCGACGTTACGCGTATTCGTACGCAGACTGGTTCCACGCTCAATATACGGCTTGTACCGTATAAATGGCTAGCGGGTGTCTGTATCTCATTCCATAGTTGATATAGCATTTGCAACGGAGGGCCCTAAAAGGGGTGTAGTAGAGACAACTGTCGGATCCATGTTGTGGTTGGAAAGTTCGTAGTTTAGAAACAGTTCTATTGCGAAAGCCCTAACAACCACGTAAAACTTGCAATAGATAAAGTAGAGGCGTCTAACTTTATTTTGCAGGGGGCATGTGATTATGATATGGCATTGGTCGTTGCGAAGTGATGACACACAAGTATAGGGGGTGTATCGCATTATTTTCGATAAGTAAGAGTGTCGAACCCAACGAGGAGCAGAAGGTGCTGGCTAGTGGTATGGATCAGGAATTCTCTGCAAATACTTAGCAAACGGATTTTTAGGGGTTTTTGATAAAGCAAGTAAACAAAGTACGAGTAAATAAAAGATAGTAGAAATAAATGCAGCAAGTGGCCCAATCCTTTATGCAGCAAAGGACAAGCCGGTTGTATTACTTAAGATGACCAAACGTTCTCGAGGACACATGGGAAGACTCTCAAGTGCTTTCGCTTCATATAGTTGATTAATCTTCTTTAGCTTGCTAAGTGTTGTGTGGGTGAACCTGTGCTAATGTACCGACCTTCCTAGGACTAATACATACTTGTGATTATACCCCTTGCAAACATCCATAAGTACAAGAAAGTAATTAAGGTAGAAACCTAACCACAGCTTTAAACTCTAAGACCCTTACGTCCCTTGTGCAATAGTTTCCTAACGGGGGTTCAGGTTGCTGTCACTCCGGCAACCCCTACGATTAGTAGCCAAATACACAATGCATTCCCCTAGGCCCATATAGGTGAAGTGTCATGTAGTCGATGTTCACATGACACCACTAGAAGAAGTACACCACAAATTAAATATCAAACTATTGAATCTTTCTCAACACAACTCCACTACTAACAACATGACTTCTCCCATGTCCTCAAGAACAAAACGATCTACTCACAAGACATCATCTGGATCATGATCAGAGATGGAATAATGATGTATAAAAATCTGAACATAAACAATAATTCAATGGTTCACTCAACAACATCAACTACAAAGAGTAATCAACACCGAGAAAGTTTCCCCTATGAACTATGCAAGATTCAACTCAATTGTTACAACAATATGGAGATGGTGATGATGGTGCTGATGGTGAAGATGGTGGTGTTGATGATGATGATGATCCCGATGAAGTCCAGCTTGATGGTGGTGTTGATGGCGACGATCTTCCCTCTTCGGGAAGGAATTCCCACCGGCAGAAATCTATCTGCCGGAGAGATCTTTCTCTCTTGGTGTTTTCCGCCCCGCAGAGGTGGCGGAATCTTTCTGTGGTCGCTCCCCGAGTCTTAGGGTTTCGGGAGGATGATATATGCCAGAGGGGAGAGCCAGAGGTGGGCCAGGGCGGCCACACCACCTGCTGGCGCGGCCTAGGGCTTCCCGCGCCAGGGGGTGGTGTGGCCCTCCTATGGCCCATCTCCACTCCGTCTTCTGGCGTCCTTAGTCTTCTGGAAAAATAGGATTTTCCGTATATTTTCCCGGATTTTCTGATCTTCGCGAATTTTGCCTCCAAACAACACCTTTTCCATCAGAATCCAGACTGCAGCGGTCAATGCTCCAAAAGTCATCAACCATGCAAAAACAGATGAAATAACATAAATATCACCTCTCAATACGAAATATATCAATGAATAATAGTGAATTAAGACATAGAATAGTGATGCAAAATGGACGTATCATGAAGGTAAAGTACTTTACTTTTCTGTTACTAAGTAGTATAGTAATAGTCATCGTACCGATGAACGACCTGGTGGAGGCGTCATGGACTTGGCATCAAACCGATGGCAGGATGGAGATCATGCCGGAGTTCTTGATGGAGATCAAGGCGCAAGAAGCACCATATCATATCACATTATACATATGATGTTGATACCTGTTTTACATCTTATTGTGTGCTAGTATTTAGATACTCAACGGTAGCAAATAAGATAATCCCTATTTAATTCCAATATTCCGTGTTCCCCTTGTGTGTGCACCACCAATAAAGTTCTTTGTTATGAGGCGCCCTGCGGTGAGTAGGGGTCAGACATATCTACGTTCACATACAGTGGATGTAAGCCATGTTGCACAGCGAATACACACAAGTTAGATTTGGCGAGCCTAGCATGTATAGACATGGCCTCGGAACACAAGAGATCGAAAGATCGATCATGAGTCACATGGATGATGCGATTGACATTAGTGAATGTCTACCTTTGATATTGCACTGATGGTTGTGACGATCGGGGGAGGTGCAGAGGATAGGGATCATGTGATCACTAAAATCGTCCAGGGGATGACGATTTTAGTCGAGACCAATTATAAATTGATCTCTTATTATAAACTTAGTCTAGAAGTCTGTTTGCAAATATCTTAGTAGTTCTTGGCCTATCCCACTGAGGTCCTTTGGGACCATGGGAATATATTGCTTAATTTGGAACTTAGCAAAAGGGTCCAACTTCATAGATTAATACTCACACCTGAGGGATATCCTCATAAAAGGTGATCTTCTATTCTTGATACAATAACCATTAGGAGATAATTTGATGACTACAGAATGTTTGTGTTTTCTCCATAATCATCCAATAAGCCATTCTCCATTCGCTGGAGAGTTGGGCTACATTTTGTATTCTATAGAATAAGGCACATAGAGTATGAGCCGTTGGATGGGTTTTCCTCCATCATGGATGAAAAGAGATTGTTTGGAAAAACACTTAGCGATCTTGCATTAGAGTTGAGAACTCTTGGAAGGGCTTGATTGCAATGGAGGTCATGGATGAAAAGGTATATGTAAGATATAAAAATTATAAATGTGGTTCTTGCAAAACTCGTTGCAGTTTGCAAAGTATTTGATACTTGTACCGTTTTGTGAAAACAGGAGGATCTGCTTGAGAATTGCTGGTTTTGAGGCAATGTGACATGATGACAGCAAGCAAAAAAGTTGATGGCCGACATCACCTCTTTCCTCGAAGTTTATCATTTGGATTAGTGGACTTGAATGTAATTTTGTAATCCTAGTTTATGTGTCTTGCTTTTGGCGAGACGATTATTCATATGAACAAGTTACAAGCCAGTTTGTACTATTCTTATGAACAATACCTTATGGTCACATTATGATTATAAATAAGTTATTCTCATCACTATGTTAATGATAATGGTTTAAACATTTGTAAAGGATTAGAATGCTAAAAGATATCCAAAGTTTAATAATGAAATAACACTATAGTTTAAGTCATTTTGGTTACTGCATGTTCTTTATTAAGATCGGGGTCCTAGATGCTTAACCTAGAGACTTTGCAAAACCATGCGTCTTGGGAAGAATGACTAAAACTCTGCATTCTGGTAAAACGGTGATATGCGAAGAAATGTTGAATCTTATACATAGTGATGTATCGTATTTTCAACAAGTAGTGGAAATCATTTGTTAATTGTGGACTTAAGTGAATAAGCGTATTCACTTAATGAAACATGAGTTTGAAACGATTTGAATTGTTCAAATGAGTTCACAACAAAGAGGATATTGAATTTACAAGTCTCTTAGATTTGATCGACATGACTAAAGTATTCAAGTTAAATTTAGTATAAAAGGAACTTGTGAAATATGTTTCACAAATTATGATAATTGGATGAATTCAAACTGTGTTGAAATATCTAAACATCACAACCATTATGTATTAAGATACATATGGTATAATATCATCTCTTATAGGGGTTATAGTTATCATTTAGAATTAGAGATTGAAATAAGCAAACACTCATTTGAAATATAAAGGAACATCTAATGATTCGTGGAAACAACACCATAAGTGTTATGGCAAGTTTGAGTTTCTGGAGATTTCGACAAGTCAAAATCGTGGCGAATAAACAAGTCTTTGTACAGCATTCTTAGGAAGCTATGAATGCATCTTCCACAAAAGGGGCAAACATGTTGTTGTCCAAAGTTGACGTGTCTTGATGAAGATACAGGTGGAAGAAAGTAAAAGATCAAAACAAGGTATTTGACCTTACCTCCGGATTGTTGAGTGGCGCAGCGGAATTTGTTTCGTGAATCCAAACTCTGCAAATAGAGGAGAAACCAATGATAATGATCATAAAGTTTCAGTGAATACTTTTGAAGGGGATATGCGGCAGAAAACAAAAAATTTCCTACGATGGAACCCCAAAACTGCCTAGGATCTATCTATGTAGTAATGCAGTAACAGCCAATGCATAGAGAATACATACCCTTGTAGACTATACGCGGTTAACGTTCCGCGGGGAACGTGGTTGATGTAGTCGTACTCGTAGCCGACCTCAAGGTCGCGAAGCTCCTTGCAGGTCACCCCTTGCTCCTTCTTCATCATGCAGCAGCTCCGACTCACGACATTTAAGCGCTCCAAGTGTTGCGCCTCGTGTATTCTTACACATCCGGTGCACGATGAGATTTCTGGCTCCCCGATCCCGCCGGGAGTGCGGAAGTTGATATCCGGCTAGGAATCCCTGCAACGCAACAGCGTACTGCATGTGTGCCTTGTTCGCACGGCCCAAACTTGGGGCCATGGTCACAAGGGTTAAAGAGAGAGAGAAGGAGGAGGAAGTCAACCAAAGGACTTCTCCAAATATTGGTGTGTGTCATCCCACCCATGGGCACCCCTTTATATAGGGGGAGGGGGTGTGCCCTCCCCTTTGGGTTTCCCACGCGGGACTATTTATGGGAGAGGGGGAGGCGCATGGGCCCTTAGGGCACCATGGGCCAGCCGGCTAGGGGTGGGCCCCACCCTGCGCACAGCCCTAGGCTGGCCGGGTGGGCCCCCTTTAGGCGCCTAGGCCTTGGCCCTTCCCTCCTTCGGTTTTCCCTCATGGGCCCTTTTTCCCTAGGAAGTTTGGCCCATTAGTGGAATACCCCTTCAAATTAGATTTTAATATTATATTTAATATTAATTACTTTAATTAATATGTAAATATTAAAAAATCCGTCTTGACCCAAAACACCTTTTGGTTCCCTTTCGATTTCCTTCGAACGACTTCGGATCTTTCCTGGAATGATTCTGGTCCTTTATTCTTTCTCCGAACAACTTCAGATCTCTCTGAGGAACAATTCCGGCTTTCTCTTTCTCTACTGTGATTCCGTCTTACGAATGATCGCTCTCATCGTACCCTTAAGTGTATCCTCTCACGGTTCGGGAATGCTCTAGACATGATCTGTATCAATGATCAACAGAGGGACCAGGGATATCCATGTGACCCCTATGCATTCCTGATGACAATGTCGTTTGAACCGCTAAATGTAGTGTCCAATTTCTTTTGGTTCTTGATATGACTTGTCCGAGATCCGATCATTGGTATCACATACCTTGTTCAATCTCGTTCACAACAAGTTATGTTTTCTTGTTATCATGATATTACTTCCCTGTGACCGAGTCACATGTTGCAACATTTATGGATGTAATCTCACCAAGCCGGCCGTATGTATCTTTACCTGTCATGTGGGTGAACAAATACCGATCTTGTAGTCACATGTCATCAACTGTTCCTTCGGAATACCCAACGTACACCTTTATGGCCACCGTATTACCAGATGACGGTTGATGCAGTCAAAGCAGCCTCGGGAAACAGTGAGTAATATGAGCTCACGGTCTAAGGAAAAGGAGTCTAGGTATAGCTGCTACAACAATGAACTAATATGACTTGATTGTGTTGCAATCCTTCGAGGAATGTCCATCACATCATTCTCCAATGATATGACCCCGTTGTCAATTGGCATAAATGCCCATGATCTTGAAACCCAGATCATCCTCATGAGCAACGAACTAGTATGAATAGAGGCTACTAGGGACTTGGTTGTTTCATACCACACCTGTACCAATGTTTCTACTTGGCATAGTTATAGCACAATATGAAACTATTATAAACTAATTGAGATATGACAATAAAAACCTATTTATTATTTGCCTCTAGGGCATATCTCCTTCAGTCTCCCACTTGCACTAGAGTACAAATAATTTAGCTCGCATTTTACTCATATAAACCATAAACCATATGCATTTATAGATCATGCATGCTCATGGGAAACGTCATGTCCAGGTTCTATTTTACCAGATCATTATGTCTTTTGCAAATCGTTAATGTCTTCCTAATTTTGACATTCACTCCATTATCTTATAATGGGTCGAAGTATTTGTTTGGCCATAAAGTGAGACTTTGTTTCTAGTGTTTATGATGACGGTCGTTTTCACCGTTGTCATATAAACTTCGAAACACAGTTTGCTATCCTTTGTGTATATACTGTAGTCATTGCAGCAGAACGAGGCCGGATTCCAGGAGCTTACAGTGACTTTAGATCAACCTCGAGGGCTTTCTCATGGGCCCTGGGCCCTGGGACACATCATTCTATGTTAAAAGAGAACTAGCCCCGCCATAACATTATACATCACATCAAATGGAGCCTTTATACTTCTATATCTATGTAGATCCTAGTGCATGAAATGCAACTATGCCACTTACATTTACTTCTTGCCATTTAAGTACAAACTTAATTCTGGTTCAGTGATCAGCTCAGGAATCACTTAAAGACACGTACTTACAGTTAAGACTTTGTCCTACCAACTAGAACTTCGGGTTACTTTGTGTCGAGTATACAATATGGTTATGTGGAAGAACCTATGACTGAGGCATAGGAGATGCAACGCATCTCTTTCTTTCAACAATAGTTGCAATACTAACTCAATGCTTCATATAGTAAGAACTTCTTTCTTACCTTGTTCCATTCTGAGATTCTTCAGAATCTTGTCTTAGGACATTCCGAACATCTTTCAGAATCAAGTCCAGGAAGCATACGACAATCAGTGTTTATTAAACTCACCAATCTATCTCAATAGATCTTTTTGTTAAATAACTTCAACTTCATACTTATTTATCTAACTTAAATATTATTAACACCAATCACATCATTCATATATGTCGTCCACATATCCTAGAATGATTTCACGCTCCCACTCAAATATGGCATTCATGTTTGAGATCCAGGGATTTCACTTAGCTCCCACTCAGAATATGTCAGCTACATAGTATGAATTAGCCGAGTTGATTTGCTCCCACTCAAATCTAGGTCCTCTCGATAATCTTGGACATTCCAAAATTCTTTGATCGTCATCAAATCGAGAAGTCCACTAATAAGATTTCAATGACCATTCATTTCTCGCACTTAGGTCCATCACGCTTCTTTGTATTTCGTAGGTATGTCTTGTTCAAAACATGACAAGTGAATCAATAATATAATTCTACAAACTTGTTAGAATATATAGTTGAATCCTACTTTCTTTAGTAAAAGTATTCGCTAAAACTATATTATCATTATCATTAGTTTCTCCTATATCTGTAGAGTTTGGATTCACGAAACAAATTCTGATGCACCACTCAACAATCTAGAGGTAAGGTCAAATATCTTATTTTGATCTTTTACTTTCTTCCACCTATATCTTCATCAAGACACATCAACTTAGGACAACAGCAGGTTTGCCCCTTGTGGACGATGCATTCATAACTTCCTAAGAATGCTCTACAAAGACTTATTTATTCGCCACGATTTTGACTTGTCGAAATCTCCAGAAACTCGAACTTGCCATAACACTTATGGTGTTGTTTCCACGAATCTTTAGATGTTCCTTTGTATTTCAAATGAGTGTTTGCTTATTTTGATCTCTAACTCTAAGCGACAACTATAACCTGTAAGACATGATATTATACCATATGTATCTTAATACATAATGATTATGATGTTTAGATATTTCAACACAATTTGAATTCATCCAATTATCATAATTTGTGAAACGTCTTTCACAAGTCCCTTTTATGCTAAACTTAACTTGAATACTTCAGTCATGTCGATCAAATCGAAGAGACTTCGTATTCTTGTTAATTTCCGTATCCTCTTATTGTTGTGAACTCATTTGAACAATTCAAATCATTTCGAACTCATGTTTCATTAAGTACATACGCTTATTCACTTAAGTCCATAATTAACAAATGATTTCCACTACTTGCTGAAAATATGATACATCATTATGTATAAGATTCAACATTTCTTCGCATATCACTATTTTACCAGAATGCAGAGTTTTGGTCATTCTGCCCAAGAGGCATTGTTTTGCAAAGTCTCTAGATTAAGCATCTAGGACCCCGATCTTCATAAAGAACATGTAATAACCAAAATGACTTAAACTATAGTGTCATCTCATTATTAAACTTTGGATATCTTTTAGCATTCTAATCCTTTAATTATCATTAACATAGTGACGAGAATAACTTATTTATAATCATAATGTGACCATAAGGTATTGTTCATAAGAATAGTACAAACTGGCTTGTAACTTGTTCATATGAATAATCGTCTTGCCAAAAGCAAGACCCACAAACAGGGATTACTAATTTATATTCAAGTCCACTAATCCAAATGACAAACTTTGAGGGAAGAGGTGATGTCGGCCATCAACTGTTTTGCTTGCCGTCATCAAGTCATGTTTCCTCAAATCCAGCAATTCTCAAGCAGATCCTCCTGTTTTCACAAAACGGGACAAGTATCAAATACTTTGCAAACTGCAACGAGTTTTGCAAGAACCACATTTATAATTTGTATATCTTACATATACCTTTTCATCCATGACCTCCATCTGCAATCAAGTCCTTCTAAGAATTCTCAACTCTAATGCAAGATTGCTAAGTGTTTTTCCAAACATTCTCTTTTCATCCATGATGGAGGAAAACCCATCCAATGGCTCATACTCTATGTGCCTTATTCTATAGAATACAAAATGTAGCCCAACTCTCCATCGAATGGGGAATGTCTTGTTGGATGATTATGGAGCAAACACAAACATTCCGGAGTCATCGAATTATCTCCTAATGGTTATTGTATCAAGAAGAGAAGATCACCTTTTACGAGGATATCCCTCAGGTGTGGGTATTAACCTATGAAGTTGGACCCTTTTGCTAAGTTCCACATCAAGCAATATATTCCCATGGTCGCAAAGGACCTCAATGGGATAGGCTAAGATCTACTAAGATATTTGCAAACAGACATCTAGACTAATTTTATAATAAGAGATTAATTTATAATTGGTCTCCACTAAAATTGTCATCCCCTGGACGATTTTAGTGATCACATGATCCCTATCCTCTGCACCTCCCCCGATCATCACGGCCATCAGTGCATTATCAAAGGTAGACATTCAATAATGTCAATCACATCATCCATGTGACTCATGCTCGATCTTTCGATCTCTTGTGTTCTGAGGCCACGTCTCTCTAACGTGCTAGGCTCGCCAAATCTAACTTGTGTGTATTCGCTGTGCAACACGTCTTACACCCACTGTATGCAAACTTAGATATGTCTGACCCCTACTCACCGCAGGGCGCCTCATACCGAAGAACTTTCTTGGTGGTGCACACACAAGGGGAACACGGAACATTGGAATTCAATAGGGATTATCTTATTTGCTACCGTTGAGTATCTAAATACTAGCACACAATAAGATGTAAAACAGCTATCACCATCATATGTATAATGTGATATGATATGGTCTTTCTTGCGCCTTGATCTCCATCGAGCGCTCTGGAATGATCTCCATCTTGCCCTTGGTTTGACGCAAGTCCACGACGCCTCCACCAGGTCGTCCATCGGAACAATGACTATTACTATACTACTTAGTAATAGAAAAATAAACTACTTTACCTTCGTAACGACCAATGCCATATCATAATCACATGCCCCCTGCAAAATAAAGTTAGACGCCTCTACTTTATCTATTGCAAGTTTTACGTGGTTGTTAGGGCTTTCGCACTACAACCGTTTCTAAACTACGAACTTTCCAACCACAACATGGATCCAACATTTGTCTCTATTACACCCCTTTCGGGGCCCTCCGTTGTAAATGCTATATCAACTATCGAATGAGAGACAGACACCCGCTAGCCACTTATACGATACAAGCCGTATGTTGAGCGTGGAACCAGTCTCGCGTACGAATACGCGTAAGGCCGGTCTGGGCCGCTTCATCAAACAATACTGCGATATAAACAAGTACACGTTAGAGGGTAACAACTAAGGGATCAATGCCCGCACAAAACTTGTGCGTACTGGCCGCACAATACTCCTACGCATAGATTGGCTCTAATACCACTGAAGGGGATCCGTAGCAGAAAACAAAAAAATTCCTACGATGGAACCCCAAAACTACCTAGGATCTATATATGTAGTAATGCGGTAACGGCCAATGCATAGAGAATACATACCCTTGTAGACCGTACGTGGTTAACGTTCCGCGGGGAACGTGGTTGATGTAGTCGTACTCATAGCCGACCTGAAGGTCGCGAAGCTCCTTGCAGGTCACCCCTTGCTCCTTCTTCATCGTGCAACAGCTCCGACTCACGACATTTAAGCGCCCCAAGTGTTGTGCATCGTGTCTTCGTACACATCCAGTGCATGATGAGACCTCCGGCTCCCTGATCCCGCCGGCAGTGCGGAAGTTGATATCCGGCTAGGAATCCCTGCAGCGCAACGACGTACTGCAGGTGTGCCTTGTTCGCACAGCCCAAACTTGGGGCCATAGTCACAAGGGTTAGAGAGAGAGAAGGAGGAAGTCAACCAAAGGACTTCTCCAAATATCGGTGTGTGTCATCCCACCATGGGCACCACTTTATATAGGGGGAAGGGGTGTGCCCTCCCCTTTGGGTTTCCCATGTGGGACTATTCAAGGGAGAGGGGGAAGCGCATGGGCCCTTAGGGCACCATGGTCCGGCTGCCCAGGGGTGGGCCCCACCCCGTGCATAGCCCTAGGCTGGCCGGGTGGGCCCCCTTTAGGCACCTAGGCCTTGGCCCTTCCCTCCTTTGGTTTTCCCTCATGGGCCCTTTTTCCCTAGGAAGTTTGGCCCATTAGTGGAATACCCCTTCGAATTAGATTTTAATATTATATTTAATATTAATTATATTAATTAATATGTAAATACCATATTACAAAATCTGTATTGACCCAAAACACCTTTTAGTTCCCTTTCGATTTCCTCCGGACGACTTCGGATCTTTCCCGGAATGATTCCGGTCCTTTATTCTTTCTCCGAACAACTTTGGATCTCTCTGCGGAACAATTTCGGCTTTCTCCTTCTCTACTGTGATTCCTTCTTACGAATGATCTCTCTCATCGTACCCTTAAGTGTATCCTCTCACGGCTTGGGAATGCTCTAGACATGATCTGTATCAATGATTAACAGAGGGACCAGGGATATCCATGTGACCCCTATGCATTCCTGATGACAATGTCATTTGGACCGCTAAATGTAGCATCCAATTCCTTTTGTTTCTTGATATGACTTGTCCGAGATCCGATCATTGTTATCACATACCTTGTTCAATCTCGTTCACAACAAGTTCTGTTTTCTTGTTACCGTGATATTACATCCCCGTGACCGAGTCACATGTTGCAACATTTATGGATGTAATCTCACCAAGTCGGCCGTATGTACCTTTACCCGTCATGTGGGTGAACAAATCCCGGTCTTGCAATCACATGTCATCAACTGTTCCTTCGGAATACGCAACGTACACCTTTATGGCCACCGTATTACTAGATGACGGTTGATGTAGTCAAAGCAGTCTTAGGAAACAGTGAGTAATATGAGCTCACGGTCTAAGGAAAAGGAGTCTAGGTATAGCTTTTGCAACAATGAACTAATATGACTTGATCGTGTTGCAATCCTTCGAGGAATGTCCCTCACATCATGCTCCAATGATATGACCCCGTTGTCAATTGGCATAAATGCCCATGATCTTGAAACCCAGATCATCCTCACCAACGTACTAGTATGAATAGAGGCTACTAGGGACTTGGTTGTTTCATACCACACCTGTACCAATGTTTCTACTTGGCACAGTTATAGCACAATATGAAACTATTATAAACTAACTGAGATATGACAATAAAAACCTATTTATTATTTGCCTCTAGGGCATATCTCCTTCAACTTTTACTAAAGAAAGTAGGATTCAACTATATATTCTACAAGTTTGTGGAATTATATTGTTGATTCACTTGTCATGTTTTGAACAAGACATGCCTACAAATTACAAAGAAGCGTGATGGACCTGAGTGCGAGAAATTACTAGGAGTCATAAAATCCTATATTAAGTTACATTCAAGATTGCAAAGTAACATGTTACTTGATCTTATTAAAGTAAAGAAGTTTACTTGATATTTATGAATGACTGCAAATTCATAAGAAGGAAATGAAACTTGATGAATAACAAAAGGCTCGATTTGTCACAAGTTTGGACAAATTCAAGGAGTTGACTACAACAGTAGTGATGCTTAAGTCTTTTAGATTTACACTAGAAATATATGGATATTGAAATCTCGTTAGTGGAATTCTCAAATTGATAATGATCAAAGAATTTTGGGATGTCCAAGATTATCGAGAGGACCTAGTTTTGAGTGGGAGCAAATTAGCTTGGCTAATTCATAATATGTAGCTGACATATTTTGAGTGGGAGCTAAGTGAAATCCCTGGATCTCAAACATGAATGTCATATTTTGGGAGCGTGAAATCATTCTGGGATATGTGGACGACATATGTGAATGGTGTGTTAATAATATTGAAGTTAGATAAATAAGGATGAAGTTGAAGTTATTAAACAATAAGATCTATCGAGATAGATTGGTGAGTTTAGTAAACACTAAATGTCGAATGCTTCCTGGACTTGATTCTGAAAGATGTTCAGAATGTCCTAAGCAAGATTCTGAAGAAGCTAAGAATGGAACAAGGTAAGAAAGAAATTCTTACTATATGAAGCATTGAATTAGTATTGCAACTATGGTTGAAAGAAAGAGATGCGTTGCATCTCATATGCCTCAGTCATAGGTTCTTCCATATAACCATGTTGTATACTCAACGTAATGTGACCCGAAGTTCTGGTTGGTAGGACAAAGTCTTCACTATAAGAACGTGTCTTTAAGTGATTCCTGAGCTGATCACTAAACCAGAATTAAGTTTGTACTTAAATGGCAAAAAGCAAATGTAAGTGGCATAGTTGCATTTCATGCACTAGGATCTACATAGATATAGAAGTATAAAGGCTCCATCTGATGTGATGTATAATGTTATGGTGGGGCTAGTTCGCTTTTAACGTAGAATGATGTGTCTTAGGGCCCAGTGCCCATGAGAAAGCCCTCGAGGTTGATCTAAAGTCACTGTAAGCTCCTGGAATCCGGCCTCGTTCCGCTTCCATGACTACAGTATATACACAAAGGATAGCAAAGTGTGTTTCGAAGTTTAGATGACAACAGTGAAAACAACCGTCATTATAAACACTAGAGACAAAGTCTCACTTTGTCGCCAAACAAATACTTCGGCCCATTATACGATAATGGTGTGAATGTCAAAATTAGTAAGACATTAACGATTTGCAAAAGACATAATGATCTGGTAAAACAGAACATGGAGATGACATTTCCCATGAGCCAGGATGATCTATAAACGCATATGTTATATGGTTTATATGAGTAAAATGCAAGCTAGATTATTTGTACTCTAGTGAAAGTGGGAGATTGAAGGAGATATGCCCTAGAGGCAAATAATAAATAGGTTTTTATTGTCATATCTCAATTAGTTTATAATAGTTTTATATTGTGCTATAACTTTGCCAAGTAGAAACATTGGTAAAGGTGTCGTATGAAACAACCAAGTCCCTAGTAGCCTCTATTCATACTAGTTTGTTGGTCATGAGGATGATCTAGGTTTCAAGATCATGGGTATTTATGCCAATTGACAACGGGATCATATCATTGGAGAATCATGTGAGGGACATTCCTTGAAGGATTGCAACACGATCAAGTCATATAGTTCATTGTTATAATAACTATACCTAGACTCCTTTTCCTTAGACCGTGAGCTCATATTACTCACTGTTTCCCGAGGCTGCTTAGACTGCATCAACCGTCATCTGGTAATAAGGTGGCCATAAAGGTGTACGTTGGGTATTTCGAAGGAACAGTAGATGACATGTGACTGCAAGACCGGGATTTGTTCACCCACATGATGGGTAAAGATACATACGGCCGGCTTGGTGAGATTACATCCATAAATGTTGCAACATGTGATTCGGTCACGGGGATGTAATATCATGGTAAAAAGAAAACATAACTTATTATGAACGAGATTGAACAAGGTATGTGATACCAATGATCGGGTCTCGGACAAGTCGTATCGAGAAACAAAAGGAATTGTATGCTACATTTAGCGGTTCAAACGACATTGCCATCAGGAATGCATAGGGGTCGCATGGATATCCCTGGTCCCTCTATTGATCATTGATTTAGATCATGTCTAGAGCATTCCCGAGCCGTGAGAGGATACACTTAAGGGTACGATGAGAGCGATCATTCGTAAGACAGAATCACAGTAGAGAAAGAGAAAGCCGGAATTGTTCCGCAGAGAGATCTGAAGTTGTTCGGAGAAAGAATAAAGGACCGGAATCATTTCGGGAAAGATCCGAAATCGTTCGGAGGAAATCAAAAGGGAACCGAAAGGTGTTTCGGGTCAAGATGGATTTTGTAATATGCATTTACATATTAATTAGTGTAATTAATATTAAATATAATATTAAAATCTAATTTGAAGGGTTATTCTACTAATGGGCCAAACTTCCTAATGAATAAAGGCCCATGAGGGAAAACTGAAGGAGGGAAGGGCCAAAGGGCCAAGGCCCAGCCGCCACAAGGGGGCCCACCCAGCCAGCCTAGGGCTGTGCGTGGGGTGGGGCCCACCCCTGGCCGGCCAGCCCATGGTGCCCTAAGGGCCCATGCGCCTCCCCCTCTCCCTTGAATAGTCCTACATGGGAAACCCAAAGGAGAGGGCACACCCCCTCCCCCTATATAAAGGGGTGCCCATGGGTGGGATGAGACACACCAATATTTGGAGAAGTCCTTTGGTTGACTTCCTCCTTCCCTCTCTCTCTCTAGCCCTTGTGACCATGGCCCCAAGTTTGGGCTATGCGAACAAGGCACACCTGCAGTACGCTATTGCGCTGCAGGGATTCCTAGCCGGATATTAACTTCCGCACTCCCGGCGGGGTCGGGCAGCCGGAGGTCTCATCGTGCACCGGATGTGTACGAAGACACAAGGCGCAACACTTGGGGCGCTTGAATGTCGTGAGTCGGAGCTGCTGCACGATGAAGAAGGAGCAAGGGGTGACTTGCGAGGAGCTTCGTGACCTTGAGATCGGCTACGAGTACGACTACATCACCCACGTTCCCCGCGGAACGTTAACCGCGTAAGGTCTACAAGGGTATGTATTTTATACGCATTGGTCGTTACCGCATTACTACATAGATAGATGCTAGGCAATTTTGGGGTTCCAGCGTAGGAAATTTTTTGTTTTCTGCTGCGGATCCCCTTCAAAACTATATATGATGTCAATAAGGTCATGACCTTGGCTGTTCGCGTCAAAACCAGGAATGTTCATACACCAGAGGCCAGAGCATTTTTTGTATTCAAAGGTGTCAAAACACATGTTTCTCATTTTTTTCTTAGCATTGTATAGTGTACGAATAATTTTGAATATTGACTGTTGGATCAAGACTAATATCCCAACATTGTCAGACGTTGGATCTTCATTTCCATTTTAGCATCGAGAAGATACTATTGATAGTCTTTCTTTTCTTATCTTACCACTATTATATATTGTGTGCGGACAAAAGTATAAAAATTAATTTATGCAAATTCGTTAAAATTATATGTCTGCATTTTTTTAATAATCTAGCACAGTGGCCCGCGTAAATACGCGGGCATCATCTTTAAATTTCTATATTCAATATGATTTTAATTTAAATTAGAAAAGTTTTTTTATTAATTTATCTGATACATTGATCTGTCGATTCATGTAGTATTCCACGTTAGGGAGGTCATGGATTGATGGAGCCGGTAATATCTCGACAAACATATCCAAAATGTACCCTAACATAGTAATTGAACAGATAATGAGAATATTTATTTGTGTATGAGGTCTACCCCGACAATTGGTTTTAAAATATTTACGTACTTCCATAGAAAAATGCTCTAATAACATCATGTAATAGCCAAATTCTTCTAGTGATATCATTTGTAAGATACGAGACTGGCATGAAGGAAATGTTTCTTACAAGTATGCCTCATATTTAACTCGTAGCATTGAAATACTTATATTTAAGTCCAACACTTGCAACTCTTCTAAACTATTATAGAGGAGGGATACCAGGCAATCCTTACCTTTAAATTTTGGTTCGGCCACAGGACACCATATTGTCAATCCATTTTTATCCACGACATCAATATTAAATATAGAGATGATAGTGGTGGTTCTTCTTTTAAAAATAACATCTTGGTGGTGGGCGAAAGAAGAAGTCGGATTTGATACGTGATGACTAAGACCGTCAAAAAAAAAAAAAGTCGGTCTTAGTCATCACGTATCAAATCATTTAATAGGGCCCCATGTGAAAATGTTGATCCATACTGTGAGGCGCAAGCAATAGAAGACCTCATTGTTGCTACAGACAATACCTGTCTAGGATTGTTGTCAACATAGAAATCCAAGCCAATGCACTACAATCTTGCATAATCGTTCATAGGCATATAAAAATCCTTTCCATAGCACAAAACCAAAACCAACTCTCCAGTAGATAAAATGATGAATATGTCTGTATAACCTTGTGATTTTCAGTTATATTATCTCAGAACCACACTATGAATAATATGACCGGTGAGGTATAGCTAACCAAGTCTTGCTGGAATTGTCATTCACCAGCCTCTCGGAACAATTTTAAGCATAAACAAAGACTGCATTCTTGAGCATCCCGTGGTCCACACTTGACAGCAGCAATACCGTGAGATTGTTCCCTTGATATAGAATTCATTGACCTGGAGCTTAAGGATACATAAGAAAGGAGCATGTCAATTGGTTGTCCTTCATAAACTCTTGGAGGAAAAGCAATGCAAATCAGTGTATACGTATAACCAAATGAATAAGTTGACTCTACACAAACTTTACAATGCACATATTTCCCTTTTCAGATTGCACATGTGTTGCACATATTTTAAGAAGAATGAGGTTAGCGCTTGTGTAATGGCGATGTAGTTAGTAACATGATCAACAATGTACCTCATTGCAGCAAACATGCCATCGAGTTAGTTGCTTTCTTTCGCAATGAGGATGTTGGATATCTGCAAAATTAAGTATCACAAAGCTACATATCTGCAAATAAAACACAGGTTTTAATAAATATGATACAAAAGAATGTTTTGTAATAAGTTAAAAAAGCATGATAACCTTTATCCAGAAAATCACAAACAATTGTGAAAATATTAAGATGGTAACAATTGCGTATACAATACATATGTCTTCACCAGAAGAAATATAATTTATTTACCGTATGAAAAGAATCCCATATAGCACCATACACATCCCGTGTAATCTGTTGAGGCTCAGTGCCGAGCTAATCAAACATGAATTAAAGTCGATTTACCCTTGACAGCCAATCTTCCTTAATTATATGGAGATCTTCCTAGCTACTGGGTACATCAGAGACAAATTTGTGCAAACTTTGACAATTGTAGATGAAATAATGCAGCTACAGTACTATGAGAAGCAGTTGATCTCTTTGAACAGTAAGACGCCTGCTAGTTTCAGGAAGACAATGAATTATAATTATCTAGAACTTGATGAAGAAATGAATTTGTTCAGTAAGAGGCCACATGATAAGAAATACAAACTTGACACTGAATTAAACAGAGATACAAGCCGCTTTGGTCTCAGAAGTAGTTTACACAGTTGTACTTCAACTTCGTATGTTGCCGGACAATGTAGATGTACAACTACAATTCCAGTAGTAGAAGCACAATTTGAAAAAGGTTCTTAGCATGAAAAATGGTTAACCAACCAAAATTTAGACATGAACCGTTGTCTCTTAAATTAATTGGAGTTAGAGCAATGCAGTCTTTTATTAGTGAGATGGTACTGTAGCTAGCTTCTTTATCAGAGAGTACTAATACGTTTATCACAGGGGACAAAAGCTCACAACTGCTGGATGGCGGCCGGAGAACCGCTGCGTCGGCATGCCGGCAAGGCCGCAACGACCGCGTCACTACCGTTAGCGGCGGTACATGCTATTTATTTTTATATGCCTAATTCAACATCCATATTAATCACACGTGCATCCTGCAACATAGGGTTTGCTTCTATTCATTGTTCGGTTCTTCCCTAGATCGCGTCAGTCTTAGTTTGACCTGAAAAAAAGCCAGTTTTTGTATTCATTTGTTCGGTTCTTCCCTAGATCGCGTCAGATTTGGGACGGCTGAACGCACCTAAGCACAACCCTTAAGATGAGCACGTAGGATAGAGCTATCAATGGAAAGATACATGTTGATCATCGGGACGTACATACCTAGCTGTTGATCCTATAATGCAAGTCTTTGATCTCTCACAGGACGTGTGTCCCCTGGTGGTCTGCTCCGTCCCTGTGACAAAATAGATTGAAATATGAGCGAGCTGATTTGCGTGGACTTTGTGGAGATCGGCTGGCCGGCGGAAATACGGTGGTGATGGCGGCGTGCGCGTCTAGGGTAGGTCCTAGGTTTATTTTTTTTATTTTTTATTTATTTTGATGGAGTCCGTAGGCTTGGCCAAATACAATATCTAAAGGGTATGATAAATTATGTATGGTATTGGTGGGTAATTTTAAGTAAGTTTAACGTTAATAGAGTTATTCTTAAATCCGTCGGCTATCATGCAGTAAATAGTTAAATCGACGGCTAGATGTCTCTGTTTTTTGTGGGATTTTCTAGGTTATTTCTCTTTTTTCTGGTTGCCCGTAATGTACTTTTAATTAATATATAATAGATATATACATGTATTTGAACTATTAATGACTGACAAAATGTTTTTATTGTCTAGTGTCTAAAAAATTAAACATAGTTGAAAATTGGGGCGTAAGTGTGATATGTTTTCTTTTCTATGTTGCTTTGGATCACTTTTGTCCATCAAATGAATATTGGATGGTAGATACAGGGGGCATGCATGTTGATCCGAGTCCCCTAGCACTGGGCATGTGGAGTAGTAGTTGAACAATTTCAGAAAACACTTAAAATTCATATAAACATTAGCAGCAAATACAGTTTACAGCCAAATACACCCTTCCTAGTGCCAAAAGAGACCCTGCCTCCAACTACTACTACATTAACTAGTAAACAAGTGGTACTTATCTACAACTAAATTAACTAGTAATACATCAGTACCACTGCATTAGGATCACTTAGGTGAAGATTAAGATTAATTCATCCGGTCGATGCAAACGCAGAAAGACAACACCTTGATCGTCCGGTACTGTCCATCAGCCGTGGTAATGTACCGCGGCGGCACCGTGAGGAACATCAGATCTTCTAGGCCAACACTATCGAGCGACACGCAGCTCGTCGGCTCAATGACCCCATTAAGGGTGTCCGTTGAGAAGTCCGTCGGCAACTGCGGGCCAGTCGCGCACAGCTTCACCTTGTACCGGAGCCACGAGCATGAGGCCACCCTAACGCACACCAAGGAAACGACAGTGGCCTGGCCGAGCTCGCCGATAATGAGGGTGAACACGGTAGCGTCATCACCGTAGATGATGACCATGGATGGCGGAGAGGACGGTAATGGCATCGTTACTATACACTCCATGGGCTGGCCGTACGATAGCCTATGCACTTGTACCTTGTGGACGCCGTTGAGGTGCAAAATGAGCTCGACCGGCGAGGCAGGGAATATGCAGCCGACCTCCGTGCAGCCGCACGGGCTATACGGGCATGCAACCTTGTGGTCGTCGAGCTCGTGGTAGGCGACCATGGTGAGGCAGCCATCATGGGGGCATAGAATAGTTATCGACGCTAGCTCGTCTTTGTCCATCGCCGACTAGATCTTGGTGGAATCCGCCGACGCGCCCAGTGTTGGAGTGGTTCCCTGGAAGCTCGGCTCGCCGATGTAGTGCTCGCAGTCCAGAATTTTTATGCAGCATTGAGTTTTTTTTAAATGAAGGCTGTAGAAAGTTGACAGGTGAGAGTAAACCAGGCAGTTATTACCCTGTATAGTACTGTACCAGACAAACATATACTACCCGCGTGAGTGGTAAGAAGGTCTACGCCTTTTTTTGGAAATGGAGAAGGTTTACACGTAGAGAGTGACAAAGAAACCTGGGGCCTAGCACAAAGTGTACAGTGCTGTGGGGGAGAGAACAAGGACTGCATGCATGTCTTCAACACCATCTTTATTTTATCCTATCTGCTTGTCTCTTCTGGCTCCTTCTTTCTCGGCATGGCAAACTCGTTTCTCTTCTCTATTTCTTTCTTGTGGTTAAAGCTTGTCCAGATACAGAGTACTAGTAGTAGTACATTTGAACTAGTACTCCAGTAATATGGAGTATATGTCTTTTTATACTCGAGTTGTACTACCAGTACTCCAATAGTAATACATATGTCTTCTTTTTACTATAGTACTACTCCAGTAGGTAGGCATCTGTGGGCGGTGGGTGGCGGTGGCTATTTGCGGCTTTTTACTACTCCTAGGGCGGCGGGCAACAGTGGCAGTAGGGTTCTAGTAGTACGGAGTAGTACTCGAGTACTCCTGCTCACTGATTCATGAAGTATAACTTCAGTAGTGTACTTCAATCCTGTACTTCTCAGATGTAACTGTCATCATACCACGGTTCCTAGGGAGACGCCAGAGACACAGGTGCTAAAATGCACGTGCCAGGTGGGCCCCAATGCCTAGCGATTGGATAAAGCCTTGCTGCCTGACCACACAGCCAAGCAAATTCATTTCGCTAATCTCTACTACTATTTCTCGGTGATTTTATTCTCTCTGCTCGTCTCTGCTCGCTCTTCATTTGTTGGCATGGCGCATAGCCTCCTGATTATAAAAAGCATCATAAAAGCCTCAAAATGTAAAATTATAGATGGAGAGAATGGAGTCAATGTATCGAGAACGAATGAGAGTTGCTTGGCAAGATTCAACTTCTTGCTAAGAATATGCATGCCTAGAAATTAGACCGTGTTTTGAAAACAACCAAAGAGACTATGACTCACTATGTTTTAAAATTTTGGCTATGTTTCAAAATTAACTTCACAGCTTGCGATAATCTGTTCAGTGGACCCACCAGGCAGTCAATGTATCGAGAACGAGCAAGAGTTATTTGGCAAGATTCAACTTCTTGCTAAGAATATGCATGCCTCGAAATTTGACCATGTTTTGAAAACAATCAAAGAGGCTATAACTCACAGTGTTTTGAAATTTGGTTGTGATTCGAAATTAACTTCACATCTTGCGATAATCTGTTAAGTGGATCCACCACCAGGTAGTCAATGTATCGAGAACAAGTGAGAGTTGTTTGGCAAGATTCAACTTCTTGCTAAGAATATGCATGCCTTGAAATTTGACCATGTTTTGAAAACAATCAAAGAGACTATGACTCACCGTGTTTTGAAATTTTGATTGTGTTTCAAAATTAACTTCACACCTTGCGATAATCTGTTTAGTGGACCCTCCACCAGGAAGGTAATGTATCGAAAACGAGTGAGAGTTTGGAAAGATTCAACTTCTTGCTAAAAATATGCATGCCTAGAAATTTGACCGTGTTTTGAAAATAATCAAAGAGACTATGACTCACCGTATTTTAAAATTTTGCCCGTGTTTCGAAATTAACTTCACACCTTGCAAAAATCTATTCAGTGGACCCACCACTAGGCAGTCAATGTATCAAGACGAGTGAGAGTTTGGAAAGATTCAACTTCTTGCTAAGAATATGCATGTCTAGAAATTTGACCGTGTTTTTAAAACAACCAAAGAGACTATGACATGCCGTGTTTTGAAATTTTGGCTGCGTTTCGAAATTAACTTCACACCTTGCGATAACCTATTCACTGGACCCACCACCAAGCAGATAATGTATCAAGAACGAGTGAGAGTTTGGAAAGATTCAACTTCTTGCTAAGAATATGAATGCCTAGAAATTTGACCATGTTTTGAAAACAATCAAAGAGACTATGACTCACCGTGTTTTGAAATTTTGAGCGTGTTTTGAAATTAACTTCACACCTTGCGAAAATCTGTTCAGTGGACCCACCACCAGGCAGTTAGTGTATCGAGATGAGTGAGAGTTTTGAAAGATTCAACTTCTTGCTAGGAATATGCATGCCTAGAAATTTGACCGTGTTTTGAAAATAACCAAAGAGATTATGACTCACCGTGTTTTGAAATTTTGGTTGTGTTTCGAAATGAACTTCACACCTTGCGATAATCTGTTCAGGGGACGCACCAGACAGTCAATGTATCGAGAACGAGTGAGAGTTGTTTGGCAAGATTCAACTTCTTGCTAAGAATATGCATGCCTAGAAATTTAACTGTGTTTTGGAAACAACCAAAGAGACTATGACTCACCATGTTTTGAAATTTTGACTGTGTTTCGAAATTAACTTCACAGCTTGCGATAATCTGTTAGGTGGACCCACCAGGCAGTCAATGTATCGAGAACAAGTGAGAGTTGTTTGCCAAGATTCAACTTCTTGCTAAGAATATGCATGCCTTAAAATTTTACCGTGTTTTGGAAACAATCAAAGAGACTATGACCCACTATGTTTTGAAATTTTGGCTGTGTTTCGAAATTAACTTCGCACCTTGCGATAATCTGTTTAGTGGACCAACCACCAGACCGCAGTCAATGTATCGAGAACGAGTAAGAGTTTGGAAAGATTCAACTTCTTGCTAAGAATATGCATGCCTAGAAATTTTGACCGTGTTTTGAAATCAATCAAAGAGACTATGACTCACCGTGTTTTGAAATTTTGCCCGTGTTTCGAAATTAACTTCACACCTTGCGAAAATTTGTTCAGTGGACCCACTACCAGGAAGTCAATGTATCGAGACGAGTGACAGTTTTGAAAGATTCAACTTCTTGCTAAGAATATGCATGCCTAGAAAATTTGACCGTATTTTGAAAACAACCAAAGAGACTATGACTCATCGTGTTTTAAAATTTTGGCTATGTTTTGAAATTAACTTCACACTTTGCGATAATCTGTTCAGTGGATCCACCAGGCAGTCAATGTATCGAGAACGAGTGAGAGTTGTTTGGCAAGATTCAACTTCTTGCTAAGAATATGCATGCCTCGAAATTTGGCCGTGTTTTAAAAACAATCAAAGAGACTATGACTCATTGTGTTTTGAAATTTTGGCTGTGTTTCGAAATTAACTTCACACCTTGTGATAATCTTTTTAGTGGACCCACCACCAGGCAGTTAATGTATCGAGAACGAGTGAGAGTTTGGAAAGATTCAACTTCTTGATAAGAATATGCATGCCTAGAAATTTGACCGTGTTTTGAAAATACTCAAAGATACTATGACTCACCATGTTTTGAAATTTTGGCCGTGTTTTGAAAATAACTTCACACTTTGCGATAATCTGTTCAGCGGACTCACCAGGCAGTCAATGTATCGAGAACGAGTGAGAGTTGTTTGGCAAGATTCAACTTCTTGCTAGGAATATACATGCCTCAAAATTTAACAGTGTTTTGAAAACAATCAAAGAGACTGACTCACCTTGTTTTGAAATTTTGGTTGTGTTTTGAAATTGACTTCACACCTTGTGATAATCTGTTTAGTGGACCCACCACCAGGCAGTTAATGTATCAAGAACGATTGAGAGTTTGGAAAGATTCAACTTCTGGCTAAGAATATGCATGCCTAGAAATTTGACCGTGTTTTGAAAATAATCAAAGAGACTATGACTCACCGTGTTTTGAATGTTTGCCCGTGTTTCAAAATTAACTTCACACCTTGCGAAAATATGTTCAGTGGACCCACCACCAGGCAGTCAATGTATGGAGGCGGTGAGAGTTTGGAAAGATTCAACTTCTTGCTAAGAATATGCATGCCTAGAAATTTGGCCGTGTTTTGAAAACAAATAAAGAGACTATGACTCACCGTGTTTTGAAATTTTGGTTGTGTTTTGAAATTAACTTCACACCTTGAGATAATCTTTTCAGTAGACCCACTAGGCAGTCAATGTATCGAGCACGAGTGAGAGTTGTTTGGCAAGATTCAACTTCTTGCTAAGAATATGCATGCCTCAAAAGTTTGACCGTGTTTTGAAAACAATCAAAGAGACTATGACTCACCATGTTTTGAAATTATGGTTATGTTTCGAAATTAACTTCACACCTTGCGATAATTTGTTCAGTGGACCTACCAGGCAGTCAATGTATCAAGAACAAGTGAGTTTGGAATGATTCAACTTATTGCTAAGAATATGCCTGCCTAGAAATTTGACCGTGTTTTGAAAACAATCAAGGAGGCTATGGCTCACCGCGTTTTGAAATTTTGTGTGTGTTTCAAAATTAACTTCACACCTTGTGAAAATTTGTTCACTGGACCCACCAGGCAGTCAATGTATCGAGAACGGGTGAGAGTTAGGAATGATTCAACTTATTGCTAAGAATATGCATGCCTAGAAATTTGACCGTGTTTTGAAAACAATCAAAGAGGCTATGACTCACCGTGTTTCGAAATTTTGGCTGTGTTTTGAAATTAACTTCACACCTTGCGAAAATCTGTTCAGTGGACTCACCAGGCAGTCAATGTATCGAGAATGAGTGAGAGTTTTGCAAGATTCAACTTCTTGCTAAGAATATGCATGCCTCAAAATTTGACCATGTTTTGAAAACAAATCTAGAAAGGAAAACGGATTCATAAACAACCTCACAAATTTCAAATTATAAAAAGCAACACAAAGAGCCTCAAATTTTTCAAAATATAAAAGGGTCATATATTTATAAACATCCTCGCAAATTCCAACTTATAAAAAGGATCAAAAAATCCTCACAAAATTCAAATTATAAAAAGGATCCTATATTTGTAAACATCTCATAAATCTTAGCTTATAAAAAGGATCACCAAATGACTCATAGATTTAAAATTATAAAAAACATCATAAATAGTCACACAAATTTCAAATTACAAAGGGAACGATCCCCAATAAGCCTCACAAATTTCAAATTATAAATAAATCATCGGGAAAAGGCTAGGGTTTTTCGAATAACTTTTTATGGCTTCGGTGTCAAACTAGTGATCTAGTGCCAAATTTGAACGAAAAGGGAGATAGCATGGAGATATCAAGCTCGTTGGATCGTAGAGGATCCTAAAGTGGGTGCCTACGATCCGTGTGAGGTAGGTATCGACCAATTAGGGCCCGACCCTACAACACATAGAAGAACACCTTGTGCACCCAAAAAGGTGTTTCGTGGATTTTTTTTGGAAATTTTGATGAAATGACATATTGTGGAGCTACGTATGTTAAAAAACATTAACTATGCGACACCTATAGTGCAAACGGAGGATGATTCCAGTGAAAATCGGCATGAACTCGGAAAATGGAAGAGAGAGGAGAGAGGAAAAATCAATTTTCTATTTCTTGTGGGCAACCCACAAGCTTGAGGTGCACCTTAATGCTGATGTAGTCGCAGGTGCCTCGCCGGTGAGCATCGATGGGACCGAGGCTAGCTAGGGCTATCATTCTGATGTTTGCGTGTCTGCTGGATTCTTCTGGCATATATAGACCGGTGTTTCGTGCTTGCTTGGATTTGTAGGTGATGCATCCTTTTTGACGTGCCGCGGTGACGGCCAGGGGATAGGGGAGAGCAAGTGGCACGTTGGGCGCAGTTGAGTTTTCAAATCAATGTGACATTAAATAATTTCAAAACAATGCTGCACAAAGAGATGATCTACGTGGACTATACAGAGGTTATTTTTTATCCATGGACTTTGATATACTACTAATCCGTATTTCACTTATAATGTTTGATATTAGTAATTAAAGAATACATGTGGGTTCCCAGGCTTCTTCCTTTTAGTATTAATTACCTGAATTCATGTGAGTAATTAACGTGGGTTTCTCTGTATTAGCACCCTTCTTTCCTTGAACGCATGCAGAAATTTAGGGGAGGAAGTAATTTCACCTTCCTCGATAATACAAGAGGTTTTATTGCGTCGCAGTGGAAGATGAAATGACAAATGGAGTACTTATGCTAGTACTAGATCGCATACACCATTCCAATTTGCACTTGATAATAATATTCCATCTCTGAACATTATTACAGAAAGGAAGTAGAGTGAAATTAAACAAAATTAATCCTAAGACTTCTTCGTCTTCTTGGACCTGAATCCTTCTTCTATCACCTTCATGTTGGCGTCGTCCTTCTGCTTCCCGTGGCATCCCCAGCTCTCGCCATCTTCTTCTTCTTCAAGCCTCCCACCTGCTTCTCCTTCCTCTTCTCATTGCCGATGAAGGCAGGATCGAGTGCACTCTTCTTGGATATGAAGTCAAGAAATGGCCATAAATCTTTCGAGCCCTCATCCTCCTGCTCCTGATCCCTCTTCTTCTTGCCGATGGAGGATGGATCGAGTGAACTCTTCTTGAAGACGTCGCCTCCTTCATAGATGAAAGACCAAGGATCCTCCTTCCCCTCCTCCTCCTCCTCCTCTTTGCTCTCTGCCGGCGGTGTCCCCTCCATCAGATGACGGTAAGAAGGTGATGGCTCTGAAATATAGCCATATACGTCCACATTTAAACTGGATATTAATCATATTTTTGATGAAATATCTCTCTAAACCCTGCCACTAATGCTAATATTCAGAGGGGTATGCAATCCTTTGTTCTTGTATTTTTCCTGCGCAGATAATGTCTTTGAAAGGAGGGAATTAATACATTAAAGTCAAAGGTACGAGATTTCCAACAACCAGAAGAAACCAGGAGCCGAACAACGGAGGCAGACGCCATAACGACCAACTATACGGCCAGAGCAAAAATTCCGACCGTATAGCTCTGGTCGTATAGTTGGCGCCACCACTGTTAGGTCAAACAGAACAACTTTCATGAAGGGACCCCTATATAAAGAAGCCTCGGGCGACGAGAAACGAGACCCACAGAACCCCGAAGAAGCCATACCTCGCTAGAAAGCCGTCTCTAGATCTCCAAACCCTTTTCCATCTCCATAGCCATACTCCACCACTTGTAATAGTAGATCTCTTCTTCGATTGGCAACATTGTAAGACTATTGCTATCAATCTTATGATTTTCATTACAATGTTTGTGATTGTTGATCTCATCTCTATGTGTGAGTAATTATCCTTGGGCTAAGGGCTTCGGCCTAGCCATGTAGCAATTGTGCATGTTATTTATCATACATGGGATCGTGTATTAGTTTGTATGACATGATGATTATTGTATCCTCTCTTGCCTCAATCCAAGGACTTGTCAGGTACCCAAGACCCCGAGGGTTGAGCCAGGTATATGGAGTATGAGTGATGACTGATCTGCAGGTTGGGAACTGTAACATCCCAAAACTTTAATCCAAGCTTAACAAGATGAAATCATCCAAAAATAGGGTCAACAAAAACTTTTCCAAATTTAAAATGAAAGCATTCATATGTGTATGCATTTAAAATAGGAGTTGTTTGAATTGCCATGATTGATTGATCCAATGCTTGTAAAATGTTTCTTAGGTGATTTAAACATCATCTACATCATTCCCAAACTTTTCTTAAAGAAAATCAAATCAAAAAGAATTAAAAAGAAGGAATGGTCATTTTGGCAAATTTAACTCTCATGCCTACTTTGGCTATTCCTAGTACTCAATTCTTAACAGAAACAATTCTTGATCTTTGCACCCCTTTCTAGTACACATAATGAGGTACCAAGGCCCACCTTTTGATCTGCTAAAAACATTCTGTTAACTATTTTAAATGAAAGTTTAAAATTGAATCTAATGCATATGCATAGATCACCCCTATTTCAAAAACCATCTATTTGAGCTCCATTTTCAAAACCCTTGCAACCAGAGACTACCTATCACTAGTGAAGATCACCCAAAATTTCTGAAACGAAAATTTCAAACTTTCTTTCATGCGGCCATTTCATCAAACACTTGGCATGCATATTATCACCTCTAATCCTAGCTCACTGTTTTGAACAGGGTTTTGCCCCCAATTGATCCTCATTTATCTCCTCTGTCCCCTCCTAGTCTAACCAAACCCTTAACACCCCTCTCCCTTGTCCCTAACTCTCTTGCCATGTCAACCCGAGGGCATGGTCGCCGGCCAAACTTTGCCCCGCCGCAGCAGACCATCTCCCCCTCTCTCGCCATGTCTAGGAGGTAGCCAGGAGCTCACCGCCACCCCCTGTCCCTTGCCCAAGCCCAGAGCAGCAGTGGACCACCGAGCACAAACCGTGCCCAGTGCCACCGCACCATGCCAGTGCCACCCCCAGAGCACGCCCTGTCCCCGCTCGCACAGACCGCCCCTTGGCACCAGCCCGCGCTCGCCGCTCCACCTCGACATGGAGAACACCCCAGACATCCCCGTTCGCCGCCCAAAGCCTCACTGCCACCGCTCGCCGTGGACACCGCCGCCTCTGCCTCTCAGAGCGCCACCTCGCCCAGACCGCGTGCCACCGCCCCTACGGCCGCATTCAATTCCTAGAGCACCGCCAGGAGACCGCCTGTCGATCGCCACCCCCAGCCATGCCTCTACCTCGCCGTAGCCTTGTCGCCACCGTCGCCTGCCCATCCCGCTCGGTCTCACCGTCGGGCCTATAAAAGGAGCCCTCCCCAGCCTCTTCTCTCCACACCATTCCACTCCCCTCACCTTTCTGAACCTCACCCACCTCTAGCCGGAGCAAGGCGAGCTCTGCCTGGCCGGAATTGGAGCCGGAGCAGCCGCGGCAGGAGGAGAAGGGCGCCGTTGATTTCAACCACCCCAAGCTCCATGAACTGCCTCGCCTGCAATGTCGTCTTCCACGTCGTTGCCCGCCTACCGACCCATTTGGAGCCACTGTACGCCCCAGAGACCCCCATCGAGCCGCTAGGGTTCGAGTTCGCCGGCGAGCTGTTCGTCGTCGATGACGACCCTCAGTCGTTGATCTCGCTTCTAATCCTACGGCCCACAACGCGCGTACCGTTTCACGTTTTAAGTGCCGCTGACACGCGGGACCCCCCTGTCAGCTGAGCCCCGCGCCGCGGAGCGCCACTGGGCCGGCCCAAGTCCTTTCCCGCGCTAGCCCATAGATTCAAATCTGGATTTTTCTTTTTTAGTTAAATCTAGTTTCTGTCCACTATTTCAAAAATCAATTCAGAGAGTTTTAGAAATCCAAATTGCATGAAACCAATTTTGTCTGAAAGATATTAAAATGATCTATCCAAGCCCGTTGGATTTAATTCAATTAGTGTTATAGATCTCTCCTAATAAACATAACAAAACAGAAGCTTTTGCAACTTGCAACATTTTTATAAAATCAACCAAGTTAGCTTTTGAGTTGATTCCAACTCTCAAAAATCACATTTCATCATATCTATCTAAATATGTAATAATATTAAGGTTTACATGTAGTGACTTTGGACTAGTACCAAAATAATGCTATATAGGCATTTCTAGTCACTTTAAATCATTAAATAATAAACCTAAACTAAAGTAATATTGATCCAACCTTTAAATCTCATTCCCACATGTTAGAATATGTGGTGAGGACATGTTTCCACATGATCCCATATTTTGGTGGTGAATATTAAATTTTAGTTAATATTTCAATGAGTAGAAATTACTTTTCTAAAATAAAAAGGTTGAAACTATTGAATTAAACTTGTGATGCTTGTGATGATAATAGATCATCAATTGTGTGTTTTAGAATGATACTTAGCCTAGTTAAGTATTGTTTGGTGATTGTCTACTCCCTATGTATTTATAGACGCTAGTACCGACCAAGCTTTCGAGGAGGAGGAGTTCTACCAAGAAGAAGAAGAAGAAGAAGAAGAAGAAAACTTCAACCACTGCACCAACCAAGGCAAGATATTGTTAGCAAGCTAGAATTAAACTAGATGAATGAGCAAGGATGCTTTAGGCATGCTTTGATCACACCCTTGTTAACTATTAGTACCCCAAGTCTTACCTACAAGTTTTACCCTCTTAGGTTATACAAAGTTCTTTACTTGGTTTGAAGGTAGCATAAAAAGTATAAAACTTGACCTACTTAGAAACCTTTAGATGTTATTCTATGGCATGAGATTGAAACCATCTTTTCCATCTTGACCTACAAAGTATTTTAGAATAGATCAACAACTTGAGTCACTTTAGATGGGAACCCTTGGTCAAAATGAATTGTGAAAACCTTGGAATGATGAGTCATTCTATTGAGATGTTTTGACATGTGTTGAGAGACACAACTGGTTTATGATGAGGCATGAGCCTTAACCTTTTTGTAAAACTGATTGTTGGATTCGGATGCGATACCATTCCAAATTTACCGTACAACCACACTACCTGAATTGGGTAAGGCTTAGCTGGAAATTTATATGCATTAGTATTAGTTCCCTCACGGGAGAGGTTTGAGCTGAGGCTACCTCTCAATGTTGTCCACCTATCGATTGCCCAAGATGGTGATGGTCATGGTTGGGAGTCCATGCTCATAGGAGAGGTGCTTGTACTAGGGTGTGTAAAGGGAAGGTTATGTTTGATTATCTGCATACTAAGTATGATGATTCAGGGTTATCCCTGACAAATGTATCAAATCTTGTGGTGAAAGTGTACCACCTCTGCAGAGTGTCAAACTATTCGAATAGCCGCGTCCGCGGTTATGGACAGTTGGAATGGCCATACTGTTTCGTTGTCAAATGTTTTCTAAATAACTTGAAATGAATGATGAACTTTGACTTGACCACAATAGGGTTGTGTTGATGATAATAGCTTCCCAGTTTAAGTGATTCTAGAACTTTACTTTATCTTTCTTTGCTTCTGAACTCAGCTTAGGTTTCAAACTTAATTTGATAGTTAAATTAGATTCAACACTTTAACTTAGAATTATAGTACCTGTTAATAGTAGTTTGCGAGTACTTAAAGAGTACTCATGGCTTTTGTCCCTGGCTATTATCATGGCCAGACTATGAAGGAGATTATCAAGATGATGGTCAGCAGGACGGCTATGATAACTAGGACTATCTGCCTTCGTCAACATTGCCTGTGCCCTTGAAGATGGACCCCACCGCTACGCTATCTTTTATTTCCGTTGCTTGTTGTATTAAGACTGGATCATGAGATCCTTATTTGTGTAAAACCTTATGTATGGTTTGTAATGGATGATGTACTGCGATATCCAATCCGTTATGTCTCGCCAAAATGGTAATCCTGGTATTGCGAGGTATGGCATAACGGGCATCTGGGATTAAAAATCCGGGTGTTGACAGGAACCCCAGTGGCAGAAGGGGTGGTACGGCTGTATGTGAGGGATTTTCTTGGGATTAACGGTGACATCACTATGCATATCATTAGTTCTCTTTCTTCTGTGGATGAGACTAGTAGGTTATTGCTATAAGCGGTTGCGGAGGCAATAGCAATTATGGATGCACTGTCCACATATAATTTATCTTGCTCTAACAAGTACGCGCATACTTTATTTCTGTATTTTATTTCCATTAGATGTTTTTGCACAGCTACAGGTGAAACCAAACGCCCTAGGCCCTCTCTCTCCATTATCGACAACAACAAAAATACGCAAGCTACTGGTCTGGTGAAAACACAAAAGGAATTCTAAAACTTCCGAAGGTCTATTAAAGTAACTTCACTACGCATTCGCTTCCCGTGGATTCGATAACCTAGGTCTACTAGGGAAAATAAGCTATACTACATCTGCAATCCGGATTGAAGGTATCAACCCTTTTTTTGGCGCCGTTGTCGGGGAAGCAATAGCTACCCTGGTGAGGTTATTAGGAACCTTGCTAGTTTTAATTCTTGTTTTTAATTTTGTTAGTTTGCTTTCAGTCTTTATTTGATAAACCAAAAAATTAGTTAGTCTTTAAATTCTTGTTTTTACTATTATAATTTTTAATCTAAGAAAACCCCAAAACTTAGGAAGTATGGCTGAAAAGAAGGTTGGGGAGTTTGCTACTCCCAATAATGATTATTTGTGTACTCCTATTACTTAGCCAGCAATCGCTAATCATGACTACAAAATTAAGCCCTATTACTTAAGTTTGGTTCAACAGAATCAATTTGGAGGCTCTGCTATTGAAGACGCAGGTATGCACTTAAATACTTTCACTAAAATATGTGATATGATGCGTATAAAAGACGTTGACCCTGATGCGGTCAAGTTACGTCTATTTCCTTTCACTCTAAGAGGGAGAGCTAAAGAATGGTTGCTATCTTTGCCTAAAAATACTATTACATCATGGGTGGGATGTACTTCTTTATTTATGACTAAATTTTTCCCACCTGCAAATACTATGCAACTTCAATCAAATATTACTGGGTTTAGACAGGAAGAGTGTGAGCCACTAGCGCTTGCATGGTAGAGGATGAAAGAATGCCTAAGAAACTGTCCTAGTCATAGGATGGAAGATTGGTTAATCCTCCATTTATTTTATAATGCTCTTAATCCTGTGTCTAAGTCTATGCTTGATACTGCAGCTGGAGGAACATTTATGGGTAAACATATTATCGAAGCAAAGAAGATGCTGGACAATATGCAATACAACCATTCCCAATGGCATGTGGAAAGATCAAACACGAAGAAGGTGAACTCTGCCTCACCACAAGAGAACGAAGATCTCAATGCTATGTTGGATGAGCTCCTACTAGCCGTAAAAGGTAAGAAACTCAGGTAAGAGCCACCCCTGAAACAAATATAGAAGAAATAGACTTCTTAGCTCGTAATGATTACAATCCTGGTTGGAAGAATAGTTACAATCCTAACTTTCAGAAACATTATGCTAGTCCTAGAAATAACTCTAATAATAATATGGGAACTAGTAATGGTAGTCTCCAAGAAACACTAAAGTCTTTCATAGACTCACAAAATGAACAAAATAATATTCTAGTCAAAATTATGGAGAACCATGATGCTATGCTTGTAAAATTATATAACCAAGCTGTTAGTTTGAGAAATGATTTGCATTCCCTTCAAGAAAGAATAAGGATCATTGAGGCATAGCTAGGTAAGATAATCGAGAGTCAAACTCTCATACTAGCTAAATTTGCAGGTAAAGCAGAGCCCAATCTTGTTGAAGAACTCAAAATGATGAGAATCCAAAGGGAGGAGCCTGAAGAAATTGATTATAGTAATGCCCCTTCACCAAGCTACACCATCGAAGATCTCGTAAAGAGGATCAACATCAAAATTCCAGTAAGTGAAGGTAATGATGAAGCCATGTATCAACACTTTGTTGATCAAGTAGCAATTAAGGTACGTGAGCTTGAAGAGGAATACAAGAAAATCGCTGAAAAGTTACCTGTTAAACTAGATGACATATTTGAGCCTACTATTAAGATAAAGATTGGAACCAATGAGATAGCTGCACTTTGTGATATAGGTGAAAGCGTCTCAACAATTCCAAAGAGTCTTCTTAACAAGTTAAATCTTGGCTCCTTTGAAATTACTGAGTTAAAATTGCATCTAGCATATTCTAGCTACAAACAAGCTGTAGGGATTAAGGAGAACACTTTAGTTTACATCAAAGGTTGTCCTGCTCTCATTGATTTTGTTATTGTTGACATGCCTGAAGATACTGTTGCTCCTATAATAATAGGCCGTCCTTTCTTGAGAACTATAAAGGCTTTAATTAATCTTCATGAAGGGAACATGAAGTTGCAATTGCCTTCGTGGGATCCTTTTGTTATTCATTTCCCTAGGAAGAAGAAAGCAAAACATGACGAGAAGGAGGCCATCACTTTGAAGGCCAATTACTTTGGAGTGGGTGTTCCGCTCATCTGGCCCAAGTGAGTATCATCAAGGTCAAGCTATTGACCATAAAAGAGCACTCCATGGGAGACAACCCATGTTAAATTAAGGTTTGAGTTAAGTTTTTGTTTTAGTTTAAGTTCATGTTTAATAAAGAGTGCTAGAAAACTCCATTTGAGGAGAAGAAATTAGGTAGTACTTAAAATTCTGCATCATTCATGCTATTATTGGTTGATAATATTTACTGTCAATTTTCTGTCAAAAACAAGGTATATCGCTAAGTTACAGGAAAAGAAATAGTTTACGAAGAAATAAAAAAAATTGATGCACACAGACGGTTTAACGACCAACTATACGGCGGGAAGAAAAATTCCGGCTTTATAGTTCTGGTCGTATCTTTGCTATCGAAAAAATTTCTGCAATATGTACTCAGAGTTTAACGACCAACTATACGGTGGGAATAAAAATTTCAGCCGTATAGTTCTGGTCATATAGATATCAATGCCTCCATATAATTTCTTTTCATATGTACAGACAGTTTAACGACCAACTATACTTCGGGAATAAAAATTCCGGCCATATAGTTCCGGTCATATAGATATCAATGCCTTAGTACAATTTATTTTCATATGTATAGAAGTTTAACGACCAACTATACGGCGGAAATAAAAATTCCGGCCGTATAGTTCCGGTCGTATAGATATCAATGCCTCCGTACAATTTCTTTTCATATATACTGGAGTTTAACGACCAACTATATGGTGGCAATAAAAATTCCGGCTGTATAGTTCCGGTCGTATAGATATCGATGCCTTTTGCAAATTTTCTTTCGCAAGGGCAGACAGTTTAACGAACAACTATACATTTTGTTCCGCCCGTATAGTTGCATCCACATAGCTGCACCGCCAGGAGGAAGACCTAATATTTTGACAGAACGCCAACTATACGACCGGAACGCATGTTCCGCCCGTATAGTTGCATCCGACCACAAAATCGCATGGGAAGTGATCTACGAAGATGAACATAAGGAGCCAAACTCATGCTCGTGCCACCGCTAGCACTTCTTGGGCTATCACCCAGGAACGCATGGGGATACGGTTCAGGGATGAGGCCCATCATGAACGCTTCAACAAGATCAAGAACCGCGAAGTGAAGGCCACCAAGTGGGCTTGTCCCATTATATTGAACCAACTCGGTATTTCATTGCAAAGCACCGTTAAATTATGGCAAGGAGAGGATATTATTTGTTTCCGTCTGATGAATAACAACTACACTTTAACGTTAGATGAATGGTGTGCATGCTTTAATTTTCCAAACAATGATGTTCATGCTTTACGCGCATCCTATACTGGCTTAATTCCTTCCCCCAATCTATACTATAATGGAATGAGTTTCACTAGTAGAGTGAACAAGGGGAAGAATATTCAACATCCTGCAATTTGCTATTTGTTCTATGTTATTGCTAACACCTTGCAGGCACGTAATGAGTTCACGAGACTCAACAAGGAGGACATCTTAGTCCTTGCAAAGGCTGCTTACATCAACTGCAACCTGTCACTCAACTTGGGCACCTTCCTTGTGCGCTACCTGGAGCAGCAAGCCTCCCAAAGCCAAGGGCTAATCACAGGAGGAGGTGTAATCACCATGCTTGCCACTGCCCTAGACATCGATCTAGGTGTGTTGCAACTCATACTAGCTGAGACACGTGTTGGTTTCTCCACCTTGAGGTCCTGCGGAATGCTCACTAGGAGAGGTGGTGTTTATTATCTCTATATTGCTAGAGCTGGGAGTATCTACCCCGCTCCTTTGCCTAATGGTCTTTTCTCTATCGAGGAAGGACATTTGCTATATGATGTGCAGGTTGAGCAGCACCAACCCGAGGAGGAAATTCCTGAAGAGGATGAGGACCAAGAGGAGGAGCAAGAAGTTTCTCATCAAGTGGAGCAGCCACAAACCCGATTCGCCACATACCAAGATTTCCAAGAACTTGGAGGGACTGTGGAGAGGATGCAAAACCTCTCTTTAAACCTCTGAGAATCAACAAGTAACCTCTCCACTCAATTCGCGAACTGGAGTAATGACTTTTTCCCGCCACCACAATGATCTGAAGGGCTTGCAAAAGCCTAAGCTTGGTGAAGTTTCCTCATGTATCTTTATTTGACGTTCATTTGCTTTTATTTATTTCGAGGTTCCATTTTATTTGATTTTATAATCACTCGTGTTGGTTTCCCCAAGACTTTATTTTTAGTTCTTTCTATTTGCTTTTGAAATTTTCTAGCCGAGCTATGCCGCCAATTTTCTATTCTTTAAATTCCCTATCTTAAAAATCACAAAAAGATTTCTCCATTTTTCCTTATTTTCCCTCTTTCTTTTCTTTCTGCCCTGAGGTCTTCATATATTTGCAGGAGAGTGATCGACTTCGAGTTTCCAAGAAATGAATAAAAAAGGAAGAGAGAAGTGGAACCAAACATGAGAGGTATGCCTTATGACTCCCCACTTTTGAAGTTTGAGAAACCCATGCTAGTTAGTAGTGAATGTTGAAATATTATATTGGTGGAGTGAGTCTTTGTATCATAGTAAGATTGTCGTTTGCATGGGTATTTAATTGGGCTCATGTTGTTCTAGCTCTCATACTTAACCAAGTCTTGCCTAAAAATTGCTAAAAAATTGTAATAAGAAAAGTCTCACAATTAAAGGCTTGCGTTTTGCAGTGCTTAGTCTTGAAGGTTTATTTCTAGAGACACTTGACACCACTGAAAATGTTTATTGACTTGATAGCTCTCTTTGAAAGGATTTGTTCGATTGAATTAATGTTTAGCAGTTTTTGTGAGCATGCCAAAGTTTGACGTGTTAATCATAAGAATGATATAGCTTTACACGTGTCAAACTTCATGGGATGCCAACAACTCCGCTGGCCTAAGAACAATCTTCATGGAGGAAACTGTCAAAGGTCTGTTGAAGTAACAGCAATACGCATGCGCTTCCCATGGGTTCGATAACCTAGGTCTACTAGGGAAAAAGAGCTATACTACCTTCGTAATACGGATCAAAAGTATCAGCAGGGTCCTCGTCGAAAAAATTACCTTCCGTGTGTCGGAATAGTACGGCCCGTCAACGGACTCCCCGCTATCACCATGGTAGGGACTGATATCCCCATTCGCCCGTCCGTTGGACTCGTCAATGGAGGTGCACTGATCGGAGAAGCTACGCGGCATTTTTGTGTGTGTGTTGGCTTGGCCGGCCTAAAGGGACAGGGAGAGATAGAGAGAGTTCTTCGCTATTTGCGTCGTGCCTGGATGGGAGAGGTGGTCATTGTTGATGGCCGCTTAAAAAGGCTTGCTCGGGACATCCAGGAGTTGCCACGTGTCGTAGGAGCAGCCTGGCAGTTTCCTTCCATTGTTTTTATACAAGAGTTCCCTTCCATTGTTTTTTTTACAAACGTTCCCTTCAATCGTTGAAAGAAGATTGAACGGTTGGTACTCCTTCGCCCCGAGAGCATCAGCAGCAAGGATATTGCAAGTACCACCACATGTTGGGGAGGTTTTTGGACATAACAACAACCATAGACCTTTTCTGCACAAAATATAGACATTTTCTGTAATCGTTGCACATAATACATAACCAATCATTGAATATTTCTTAGTTTTTTTGGGAAACGTTTCATAGTTAATTATATAGTACTAAAATATAATTTTTATCTAAATTAATAATAGGTAAAGCTCAAAAAATAATTATAATTTTGAGCCACATCCATAAAGTATCTAGTATTTTTGGTTCTTGTAAGTTGTATCATTTAGAAATCAACCTATTAGTAGGTATATAATTCCTGACATGCTCTAGAGAAATGATATATAGATTCTATAATGATGGAAAGTGTGTTTTGAGGTTTATGCATAGCGTTCATTATGCTAAAGACTATATCAATAGAATCTTCTAAATGTTAGAGTGGAAGGAAAATCCATCGGTTAGCAATATTGGGATTTCCAATCTTCATCCAATGGTTAAAGTTCAAAGTTATCCGTACACTATATACTGGGTATGCTAAGATAATTAAATGTATAACATGTCATTAGAATCTTTGTGGTTTTTGCATAGAGTTCATTATGCTAAGGACTATCGTTAGAATCTTCTACATGCTAGAATGGAAAAAAAGATCCAAGAGTTAACATTGTTGGGATTTGTCAGTCTTGATTCAATTTTCATTGTTCAAAGTTACTCGTACATTATATAAGATTTGCAAGAAGTCACGCGCTACTTACTACTAGTAAAAGGCACGTACCACACTCGTATATACTGTATGAAATGTGATTTAATGAACATTAAGTTGTTATTAACCAATAGTCTTGTTAGAGAAAAAAGGCATACATTAAGTATATTAATAATAACTATCTACACATATTGAGTATACAACCTACTGTGCTATGAAATTTTTGGGGGGGGTGACATGATGGTTCTAGAACATGGTGGAGTTTTATCTAGGTACTACTCCTTCAACACGAATCCAGCTGCTCTGAACCATTGGATCTAACAACCTAACAGTCAGGATTGGTGCTATGGATCCAATTCAAAACTGCTCCATTATTGTAGTAGAGATAATTCAAAAAGATTGGCGATGATGCTATATGTGCATGACCGAACAACTTTCGGATAATCTCAAGGAAAAACAAGGCCGCATGTATCAATGAGCATGAATGGACAATAAGAGTTGTGAGGACAGATTACTTGTGGGGCCTAGCAACCCCACATTTTTTCTTGTTTTTAATGAGCTTACCTCATGGGTGGCTTTGATGTTGTTGCTCAGGCGCACTATATTATTCATGTTAGCAGAATAGTGGGTTCCCAAAATTTTCTTTTAAATATAAGGTTGAACACTCCTAGCCATAGTGATTCAAAATTTATCGATAAAGGGGATTTATTTATTGGGTGGCCGAGTGGTTGATTCCACATGTCATTATCATGTAGTCCCTCCGTTCAGAAATATAAGACGTTTTAGCTTTGTGAATCGAATGTATCTAGACGTCATTTAGTCTATAGGTTCATAGAGGTTTAGAGTGAACCTTTACAGTAAAAGGCATCTAGATACATTTATTTCACAAAGCTAAAACGTCTTATATTTCAGAACGGAGAGAGTAGACATGATTTTTGCTAGGAAGGGCAAACACTAATGAATGCTTATAGGAAGGCTAGGAAATTGGAAAATTTGTTCCATTGATAAACCTTCATGCTCCTCTTCCTAGAGTCAGATTTTAGAAATTCAATGCAAAAAGGTTGTTAGACATGCTCCAAAGCCCAATAATTTTTCTTTTTAAATAAGAACAATAGTGATTAGCTCGAATAATTAATTGTGGTCTATGTATGTTGTACTACTGTACTTCATAGAATATTCTATGTGTGCATGACCGAACAACTTTTGAAAAACCTGAAGGAAAACATGGCCGCATTAATGAATGAGCATGAAGTAAGGATGGCAATGGGTAGGGTATGAGTAGGGTAGAGAAATATCATACCCACTCCCATTTAGTCAATGGGTAGAAAATTTTACCCATACCCGTACTCGCGGGTATAAAACTTTACCCATGCCCATACCCATGAAAAATATCAAAGTTTAGAAGTCACAGTATCATACTCTTCCCTAGGTTGCTTGGCCCCATAGGTTGCAACTCTACAGGTAAGTTTTACTACTATGTCAGTTTAAATGGGTAGGGTATGGGTCTATCTACTCGTGCCCGTACCCATGACTTAACGGGTTAGGGTATGGGTATTACCTATGGGTATAAAATTGTGCCCATACCCTATGAACATGGGTACAGTACCTGTGGGCACACGTGGGTAAAATTTCCATCCTTGGCATGAAGGGACAATAAGAGTTGTGAGAACAAAGTACTTGTGAGGCCTAGCAACTTTCACATTTTTTCGATGAAAACACCGTCGCTGCTTACCTTATGAGTGGTTTGATGTCGTCCCTCAGGCACTAGATTATTCAAGTTAGCAAAATAGTGGGTTCCCATATTTTTGTTTAGAATAGAAGTATGAACACTCCCAACCATAGTGATTGAAAAGTTATTGATAAAGGGCGCTTTATTTTTAAAATCTCAGGGCGCTTTATTATTACACTCAATTCCCCATACCACTGGCCTACCATTCTTCTATTATTAGTTGGACTATGGATAAACAAATTCACTCGAGTTTATTGGGGCTTTAATCGTAATTTTCGGGCTCACTACCTGTCTTGGTGACAACATCTTCATACGCATCATTGTTGATGAATAGATATAATACGGAAATGTAACTATGCCATAGTATTTTAGTGGGGCTTGTTCGTCTACGGTACCAAAGTTGGCAGGCCAGCGCATGGCGGTACCTAAGTTGCCTGAAATTACCGCGTTGCGAAAAGTTGGGCCGCCAACTACTGAGAGAGGCCATTTCGAGGCAAACTCATCTCACCCCTGCCAAATACAAACATTCCGTTAAACCTCCCCGTGAAGTAGACGGTTGGGACCCACATGTCAGTTATCTGTCCGTGACGCGGGCGCCAACACGACAACCTCTTAGGAAAATCGAGTAGCTAAGTGGATTGGATGCGTTGACCAATTTCACAAATCCATTCCCATCTTTCCTCTAGCACCGGCGGTGTCAGAATCCACCCTTCAGGCAGGACGATCCCTTCGGACATTTGACTTCCGGGGCCAAGTTGCTACGCACAGTTGCTGCGCCCAGTCGCTGATACCGAGATCCAATGGCGCATGCCGTAGCCGCCGTTGCGAGGCTCTAGCCCGCCTCCGCTGCCGACGAGCCGAGCAGCTCGGAGGATGGCAGATCCTACTATCAAGAAAGAAGAAGTTTTGTCTACAAGCGGGTGATCTACCCTTCTCTTTGCTATTCGCACTAGTTACAACTGCTAGCTGGCTACTGAACCTCAAATTGTTTGTTAGCCCATCGCTGACAAACATATTTTGTCCTGATTTTTCAGAAGTGGGATCTGCTGGACCCCCTTACACGGTTCTTGTAGTCCTCTATAGGTACGACTCTAAGGGCAACAGGTATGGACACCATTGTTTCACGATGGAGGAAGCGCCTGCATAGATCTGCACTATATCTGGTATGGTTGCTGCTCTGTGTAATCATGTTGAAGTATGGCCGAAGCAGACTGCAAAGTTTAGCTTCATGGATGAACGTGGCATCCATGTTCCTATATCGTGTGACAGTCAGCTAATTGGGTTGATGAAAAGGTATGCTTCGGATTGCATGTTTGAGCTGAATTGTGATGTACTGGATGTGGAAGCTGCTGTAACTGGGAGTCGCCCTTCTATTCTTGGACATGGTGGTTGCTCGAACGCAATTATCTCCTGGTAAGCAAAGGTCGCTTGGGGTTCGCATGTTTGTGCTGAATTGTAATTTTTGTTTTATTTACTCTGTAGATATTGGGCAGTTATGCAACAGTCTTGTTTCTTTGACAGGAAGCGCCACAAGGTTAGAAACATGACTGCCGGGTCATTTATTTTGCTGCCCGGAGAAATTAAAAACGAGTGGAAAGATGATGCTGGACACGATTCTGGTGTCCATTGTCCCGGCGATGCAGAGTACGGGAAGCTAAGAAAATTGGCACCGAGGAAGAGGAAGAAGGCAGGAAATGAAGCCATTGGACGTGAAGGCTTGGCACCTAGGCTGCGGAAGAAGGCTACTGGCAATGAAGATGCATAGTAATGTGTTGAACTTGAACCTATATATGTAATTTTGTTAAATTCTGATCGCTCTGTGTGTGGCACGTTGCTGGGCGAAACAATCTACCCACGTTCTCTGAGTAAAATGTACCGCAACTTAGGGTTTGGAAACGCCCGAGTCGGTAGTTGAATCCGAAATTGTGATTGTGCCACTGCTATCTGAAAACAATGATCCGCCGGTTCCACGATTGCTGAGGGGCAGGAGGTCTCCAAATACGACGGAATGTAAGTGGCACATAAATAAATTATTTAGGCTGCCACACTCCACGAAGCAGCAACTTATTTTAGATGCTGCACAACGATGTGGCAACATAAATAGAAATGTTCTCACCGATAATGCCCAGATGAGGAGGAAATGGGTACCACTTTTTGGCCTAATCTTGAGCCCGTCTATCTCACCGCCTCTCTGCTCCTGTATCCCCTGCATCTGGCGAAGCTCCCGGATCTCCAGTAACCGGGTGTACGTGCTTCCACTTTATAAATTGTGGTTGTGCCATTTGCATGCGGCACAATCCACGTAGATTACGTTTAAACAAACCACCAGTGTCAGAATACACTAGTAGAAAAAGTGTCTTTGGTCCACGGTTACGTTCCCAATCCAGGACAAAGATCTAAATCAAGGCAGAAATTGATCTAAATCACAAATTCTTCCACAAATTAATGGGGGGTCAGAGCAATTTTTTTCCTCCCTGGAATCCGGGACCAATAGTTCAGACCGCTAGGTCAACAAGTACAAATATTACAACTTAAAAAGGCACGGAGCTTAAGCTAAATAGAACTAGTTATCACACATCTCCTTGATCTTCCTAATCTTGGCCCGATACGCATCTTCTTGCGAGAGCAAGGATCGAATTGTCTGCTCCTTCCTTTTAGCATCTTCCTTGCATAGCTTCAATTGTTTCTCTGCATTTTTCCTCGTGCACTTGTCAATACTCGTAGTTGTGTACTGCAGGACTTTGGCCTGGTGGAGATCGTTCCTTGCTTGAGTCAATTCTTGTGCTGCTTTAGCCTTCAGGGCCAACGCCGCGTCCCTCTCCTTCTCGACTTTGATAACCTTGTCTTGCACCCACCTGAGATCTTGCTTATGCTTGGTCGTGTCAACTGGTTCCCATAGATTCATCTCAACACTGTCAAGAAGTGAGCTGAATACGGATTCTTTCAACTCGATAGTCATTTCCCATAGTTTGTCCAGTGTTTTCTGCATCGATTTGGGCCACTCTGGATCTACCCATTTGACAACACCACAACTTACGCCTTGCATCATTGCACGATGTCCTTGACGCTGTAGAAACCTCCTGCCTGCGTTTCGTCCTTCGAAGGCTACAAATTTAGCGGGCACATATCCATGTTTACATACCAGAGGACTGTCTTCATCCTCTAAACTGTGATAGTCGGAGTCATACATCGTCTGGTTGGCCTAACACATCATACGCGCATGAGTAAACAGATTAGATCTAGCTCAAAAAATAGATAATCGCCACGATGATAGAAATAGAGATGAGATGACTCACATCGAAATCACTCCCCTATCACGACGCTGCTTCTCGCCGTCTCCCCTTGAACCCATGGCGAGAGGGGTGGGGGGGTGGCTGTCAGAGAGGGGATTGGGATGGAGGCACCGTCGGCTAGCGGCTACGGCAGGATGGGAGTGAAGTGGGGAAAGTGGCTTCGAGGGTAAGGAAGAGAAGTACGGGGAGGAAGAGAAGTAATGGGGACGTGACACTGGGATGTGGCCCACTGAACTCGTGAGACGTGACACTCAAAACAGGGGAGCGCTCGGTGTTGCCAGTTTGTCCAAAGCAAGAGTGGCCAATCATGCCGTAGAACAGCCTACTCACGGATCGCTCACACGAAGACCATCCCAATCGTCCAAGCGCCCCAATCGAACGGTATGTAACAATCGTCAAGCAGAACAACTGTGTTAGGGCGTGCCTTCTAGAAGACTCGGTCTAACGGCTATCCATGCAATGACACTGGGTGTGGTTCATGAAAAGAACAGACATGCAATGACACTGGTTGTGATTCATGAAAAGAACAGACATGCAATGACACTGGTGGATCCGTATGTGGTTCATGAAAAGAACAGACAGGCAATGACACTGGTGGATCCTTATGTGGGTTGTTTAGAAAAACACACATGCAATGACACTGGGTGTGGTTCATGAGAAGAACACACATGCAATGACACTGGTGGATCCTTATGTGGTTTGTTTAGAGGAACAGACATGCAATGACACCGGTGGATCCACATGTGGTTTATGGAAGTAAAAGACATGCAATGACACTAGTAGATCCTTCTGTGGTTCATGAAAAGAACAGACATGCAGTGAAACTGGGTGTGGTTCATGAATAGAACAGACATGCACTGACACTGGGTGTGGTTCATGAAAAGAACAGACATGCAATGACACTGGTGGGCCCATCCTTATGTGGTTCATGAAAAGAACAGACATGCAATGACACTAGTGGATCCTTATGTGGTTTGTTTAGAAGAACACACATGCAATGACACTGGGTGTGGTTCATGAAAAGAAGACACATGCAATGACACCGGTGGATCCACATGTGGTTTGTTTAGAGGAACAGACATGCAATGACATCGGTGGATCCACGTGTGGTTCATGAGAAGAACACACATCCAATGACTCTGGTAGATCCTTATGTGGTTCATGAAAATAACTGACATGCAGTGACACTAGATGTGGTTCATGAAAAGAACAGACATGCACTGACACTAGGAGTGGTTCATGAGAAGAACAGATAGGCAATGACACTGGTGGATCCTTATGTGGTTTATGGAAGGAACAGACATGCAATCACACCGGTGGATCCACCTATGGTTTATGGCAGTAACACACATGCAATGACACTGGGTGTGGTTCATGAAAAGAATAGACATGCAATGACACTGGTAGATCCTTATGTGGTTCATGAGAAGAACACACACGCAATGACACTGGTGGATCCTTATGTGGTTTCTTTAGAGGAACAGACATGCAATGACATCGGTGGATCCACATGTGGTTTATGGAAGTAAAAGACATGCAATGACACTGGTAGATCCTTATGTGGTTCATGAATAGAAGAGACATGCACTAACATTGGGTGTGGTTCATGAAAAGAACAGACATGCAATGACACTAGGTGGGCCCATCCTTATGTGGTTCATGAGAAGAACAAACAGGCAATGACACTGGTTGATCCTTATGTGGTTTGTTTAGAGGAACAGACATGCAATGACACCGGTGGATCCACATGTGGTTTATGGAAGTAACACACATGCAATGACACTGGGTGTGGTTCATGAAAATAACAGACATGCAATGACACTAGTAGATACTTATGTGGTTCATGAAAAGAACATACACGCAATGACACTGGTGGATCCTTATGTGGTTTGTTTAGAGGAACAAACATGCAATGAATCTAGCCGTGGTTCATGAAAAGAACAGACATGCAATGACTCTAGCCATGGTTCATGAAAAGAACAGACATGCAATGACACTGGTGGATCCTTATGTGGTTTATGGAAGGAACAGACATGCAATCACACCGGTGGATCCATATGTGGTTTATGGAAGTAACAAACGTGCAATGACACTGGGCGTCGTTCATGAAAAGAACAGAACTGCAATGACACTGGTAGATCCTTATGTCGTTCATGAGAAGAACACACACGCAATGACACTGGTGGATCCTTATGTGGTTTGTTTAGAGGAACAGACATACAATGACACCGGTGGATCCACATGTGGTTTATGGAAATAAAAGACATGCAATGACACTGGTAGATCCTTCTGTGGTTCATGAAAAGAACAAACATGCAGTGAAACTGGGTGTGGTTCATGAATAGAACAGACATGCACTGACACTAGGTGTGGTTCATGAAAAGAACAGACATGCAGTGACACTGGTGGGCCCATCCTTATGTGGTTCATGAAAAGAACAAACATGCAATGACACTGGTGGATCCTTATGTGGTTTGTTTAGAAGAACAAACATGCAATGACACTAGGTGTGGTTCATGAAAAGAACACACACGAATGACACTAGTGGATCCTTATGTGGTTTGTTTAGAGGAACATACATGCAATGACACCGGTGGATCCACGTGTGGTTCATGAGAAGAACACACGTCCAATGACATGGAGTGACACTAGATGTGGTTCATGAAAAGAACAGACATGCACTGACACTAGGAGTGGTTCATGAGAAGAACAGATAGGCAATGACACTGGTGGATCCTTATGTGGTTTATGGAAGGAACAAACATGCAATCACACCGGTGGATCCACATGTGGTTTATGGAATTAACACACGTGTAATGACATTGTGTGTGGTTCATGAGAAGAACAGACATGCAATGACACTGGTAGATCCTTATGTGGTTCATGAGAAGAACACACACGCAATGACACTGGTGAATCCTTAGGTGGTTTGTTTAGAGAACAGACAAGCAATGACACCGGTGAATCCTTATGTGGTTTATGGAAGTAAAAGACATGCAATGACTCTATCCGTGGTTAATGAAAAGAACAGACATGCAATGACTCTAGCCGTGGTTCATGAAAAGAACAGACATGCAATGACACTAGTGGATCCTTATGTGGTTTATGTAAGGAACAGCCATGCAATCACACCGGTGGATCCATATGTGGTTTATGGAAGTAACACACGTGCAATGACACTGGGTGTGGTTCATGAAAAGAAAAGACATGCAATGACACTGGCGGGCCCATCCTTATGTGGTTCCTGAAAAGAACAGACATGCAGTGACACTGGTGGATCCTTATGTGGTTTGTTTAGAGGAACATACATGCAATGACACCGGTGGATCCACATGTGGTTTACGGAAGTAACACACATGCAATGACACTGGTTGTGGTTCATGAAAAGAATAGACATGCAATGACACTGGTAGATCCTTATGTGGTTAATGAAAAGAACAGACATGCAATGATACTGGTGGATCCTTATATGGTTTGTTTAGAGGAACAGACATGCAATGACTCTAGTCGTGGTTCATGAAAAGAACAGACATGCAATGACACCAGGTGTGGTTCATGAAAAGAACAGACATGCAATGACTTATGTGGTTTGTTTAGAATAACACACATGCAATGACACTGGGTGTGGTTCATGAAAAGAACATATAGGCAATGACACTGGTGGATCCTTATGTGGTTTGTTTAGAAGAACATGCATGCAATGACACTGGGTGTGGTTCTTGAAAAGAACAGACATGCAATGACACTGGTGGGACCATCCTTATGTGGTTCATGAAAAGAACAGACATGCAATGACACTGGTGGATCCTTATGTGGTTTGTTTAGAAGAACACACATGCAATGACACCGGTGGATCCACATGTGGTTTATGGAAGTAAAAGACATGCAATGACACTGGTAGATCCTTATGTGGTTCATGAAAAGAACATACATGAAGTTAAACTGGGTGTGGTTAATGAATAGAACATACATGCACTGACACTGGGTGTGGTTCATGAAAAGAACAGACATGCAATGACACTGGTGGGCCCATCCTTATGTGGTTCATGAAAAGAATAGAAATGCAATGACACTGGTGGATCCTTATGTGGTTTGTTTAGAAGAACACACATGCAATGACACTGGGTGTGGTTCATGAGAAGAACACACATCCAATGACACTGGTGGGTCCTTATGTGGTTTGTTTAGAGGAACAGACATGCAATGACACCGGTGGATCCACGTGTGGTTCATGAGAAGAACAGACATCCAATGACTCTGGTAGATCCTTATGTGGTTCATGAAAAGAACTGACATGCAGAGACACTGGATGTGGTTCATGAAAAGAACAGACATGCACTGACACTAGGAGTGGTTCATGAAAAGAACAGACAGGCAATGACCCCGGTGTATCCTTATGTGGTTTATGGAAGGAACAGACATGCAATCACACCGGTGGATCCACATGTGGTTTATGGAAGTAACACACATGCAATGACACTAGGTGTGGTTCATGAAAAGAATAGACATGCAATGACACTGGTAGATCCTTATGTGGTTCATGAGAAGAACAGACATGCAATGACACTGGTGGATCCTTATGTTGTTTGTTTAGAGGAACAGACATGCAATGACTCTAGCCGTGGTTCATGAAAAGAACAGACATGCAATGACACTTGTGGATCCTTATGTGGTTTATGGAAGGAACATACATGCAATCACACCGGTGGATCCACATGTGGTTTATGGAAGTAACACACATACAATGACACTGAGTGTGGTTCGTGAAAAGAACAGACATGCAATGACACTGGTAGATCCTTATGTCGTTCATGAGAAGAACACACACGCAATGACACTGGTGGATCCTTATGTGGTTTGTTTAGAGGAACACACATGCAATGACACCGGTGGATCCACATGTGGTTTATGGAAGTAAAATACATGCAATGACACTAGTAGATCCTTCTGTGGTTCATGAAAAGAACAGACATGCAGTGAAACTAGGTGTGGTTCATGAATAGAATAGACATGCACTAACACTGAGTTTGGTTCATGAAAACAACAAACATGCAATGACACTGGTGGGCCCATCCTTATGTGGTTCTTGAAAAGAACATACATGCAGTGACATTGGCTATGATTCATGAAAAGAACAGACATGCAATGACACCGGTGGATCCTTCTGTGGTTCATGAAAAGAATAGACAGGCAATGACACTGGTGGATCCTTATGTGGTTTGTTTAGAAGAACACACATGCAATGACACTGGGTGTGGTTCATGAGAAGAACACACACGCAATGACACTGGTGGATCCTTATGTGGTTTGTATAGAGGAACAGACATGCAATGACACCGGTGGATCCACATGTGGTTTATGGAAGTAAAAGACATGCAATGACACTGGTAGATCCTTATGTGGTTCATGAAAAGAACAGACATGCAGTGAAACTGGGTGTGGTTTGTGAATAGAACAGACATGCACTGACACTGGGAGTGGTTCATGAAAAGAACAGACATGCAATGACACTGGTGGGCCCATCCTTATGTGGTTCATGAAAAGAACACACACGCAATGACACTGGTGGATCCTTATGTGGTTTGTTTAGAAGAACACACATGCAATGACACCGGTGGATCCACATGTGGTTTATGGAAGTAAAAGACATGCAGTGACACTGGTAGATCCTTATGTGGTTCATGAAAAGAACAGACATGCAGTGAAACTGGGTGTGGTTAATGAATAGAACAGACATGCACTGACACTAGGTGTGGTTCATGAAAAGAACAGATATGCAATGACACTGGTGGGCCATCCTTATGTGGTTCATGAAAAGAACAGACATACAATGACACTGGTGGATCCTTATGTGGTTTGTTCAGAAGAACACACATGCAATGACACTGGGTGTGGTTCATGAAAAGAACAGACATGCAGTGACACCAGTGGATCCTTATGTGGTTTTTTCAGAGGAACAGACCTGCAATGACACCAGTGGATCCACATGTGGTTTATGGAAGTAACACACATGCAATGACACTGGGTGTGGTTCATGAAAAGAACAGACATGCAATAACACTAGTAGATCCTTATGTGGTTCATGAGAAGAACAGACATGCAATGACACTGGTGGATCCTTATGTGGTTTGTTTAGAGGAACATACATGCAATGACTCTAGCCGTGGTTCATGAAAAGAATAGACATGCAATGACACCGGGTGTGGTTCATGAAAAGAATAGACATGCAATGACTTATGTGGTTTGTTTAGAATAACACACATGCAATGACACTGGGTGTGGTTCATGAAAATAACATATAGGCAATGACACTGGTGGATCCTTATGTGGTTTGTTTTGAGGAATAGACATGCAATCACACTAGGTGGATCCATATGTGGTTTATGGAAAAGAACAGACATGCAATGACACTAGCTATGATTCATGAAAAGAACAGACATGCAATAACACTGGTGGATCCTTATGTGGTTCATGAAAAGAACAGACAGGCAATGACTCTGGTGGATCCTTATCTGGTTTGTTTAGAAGAACACACATGCAATGACACTGGGTGTGGTTCATGAGAAGAACACACACGCAATGACACTAGTGGATCCTTATGTGGTTTGTTTAGAGGAACAGACATGCAATGACACCGGTGGATCCACATGTGGTTTATGGAAGTAAAAGACATGCAATGACACTGGTAGATCCTTATGTGGTTCATGAATAGAACAAACATGCACTAACACTGGGTGTGGTTCATGAAAAGAACAGACATGCAATGACACTGGTGGGCCCATCCTTATGTGGTTCATGAAAAGAAATGTGCAGCAATGACACTGGTGGATCCTTATGTGGTTTGTTTAGAAGAACACACATGCAATGACACCGGTGGATCCACATGTGGTTTATGGAAGTAAAAGACATGCAATGACACTGGTAGATCCTTATGTGGTTCATGAAAAGAATGGACATGCAAACCTGGGTGTGGTTGATGAAAAGAATGTACATGCAATGACACCGGTGGCCCATCCTTATGTGGTTCATGAAAAGAACATACATGCAATGACACTGGTGGATCCTTATGTGGTTTGTTTAGAAGAACACACATGCAATGACACTGGGTGTGGTTTATGAGAAGAACACACATCCAATGAACTCTAGTGGATCTATCTTGGCATAATTTGATGTATTCCACGATGTATTTCATTGTACAAGACACTTTCCATTTTTATACTACTCAGTTTTGCCCTTGGTTTTATGCGGTACTACTTAGTTTTGCCCACCCCCTCTCTATCTTTCGTAGAATCCCAAAACTGTGCTCACCCTGTCTGCTACTCCCTGATTGGTTGTCACAGTTGTCACGCAAATCGTGCGCACCAACCGTTGATTCTGTGCGATCCAACGATGATCATTGCACAGCGTGAGACAGCACGGACGTCTCCCTCCGCGAGACTTCTACAGGAAGGAACACGATGCCGTCCATCGAAAAGTCGTCGAGCGGTCATGTGAAGTTTAATCAAGTCTGAAAAGCCTACTACTGCTACTACAACTCATGCACAGGGCAACGGGGTCATCGAGTGCATGATTGTCGACAGGACACTGCAATTTATTGGCACTTGATTTTAGTCAGACATATCCCATTTATACACAGCGCTCTCAATCTCACTTCCAACTGGGCCCTACCGCTAGTAAATTCCATGAGTCAAGGGCCCCCCTCGAGTAGATCTAACGTTGCTAGAAATTTGTTCCGTGCCACTTGCATTCAGTGGAATCGAGGTCTGCCATGAGCGTGTTTTCAATGCAGCTCTAAAGTGGAGACCATGGCTTTTTCAAGAAAAAAGGGAACCGAAAAAAGGGTGGAGATCGTGGTAGCCCCCCACCCCCACCCCCCGCCCACCACACGTGTCCACTCGAGGACTACGAGCGGTCCGGTGTTTATAACCCCCCTCGACCTTCTTCTTCCATGAGCTCGTGTCATTTCCCCCGAGTCTGTCTAGTCCCAAGACCCCAATCTACACCTGCCGCGCGCGCCGAATCTCCCTCGTTTGCACTACCTCCTTCCCTTGGTGTGCCATGAAGCATACGCATGGAGAAGATCCGGAGGTGAAGCTAGTTGAAGGCGAAGCAGCAGATGGCTCGGTCGTCGCCAAGCAGACGGAGGCGTCTTCTCCGGACACGAACGCCGCTCGTCGCCACGCTGTCGAGGGTGCGAACTCATCCATCCAACCAGTAGCCGTCGCCGCCGAGTAGCAGGTGGTAGCCGTCGCCACCGAGCAACAGTTGGTAGCCGTCGCTGCCGAGCAGCAGGTGGCAGCCATCGCCGCCAAGCAGCCGGTAGTAGCCGTCGCCGCCGAGCAGCCGGTACATTTCAATTTCTTATTGTGGCCAATGATTCAAATTTGCCCAAAAGAGAGGCAGACACATCAGTGTCAGATTTTTTCAGGGATGAGTTAGTGAACCTGGGGCGATGTACAAGAACAATATAGGCTGTGCAATTGTTACTTGGTTCACTTACGCCGTCCCTGAATAAACTTATGAGGCCGCAATCTTTATTCTACATTCATAGAACTATGATATTCAAATTATCTATTCCATGCATTCATAGTGTATAAGAATTACATTTTAGTTTGTCACCGAGATTGAAATTTGCCCCAAAAGAGTTCAAGGGGAGACACGTATGATGGTGTCGTGTTTTAGGGATGGGTTGGTGAACCTGAGGCAGCAATGCACACAAACAATATAGGTTGTGATATTGGTACTTTGGTTCCCCAACTCCATCTCTAAAACAAATTATGAGGCCCTAGATTTATTCTCATGTGGAACTACATATATGATCCTTGAATTGTTTCTGATCTTTTAATGATTGGTATGATGCATATGTGTATGAATGCTTTTGATCATAAGTATTTTTAACATGCACCTGAAGATTAATTGTTTGGTTTTTTATTTATAATTACAATATTTAGACTTGTTTTTGTACCTGACTATGTATATCCCTGAATAATGTTTTGTACAATTACATTTCAATTTCTTATTGTGGCCAATGATTCAAATTTGCCCCAAAAGAGAGGCAGACACATTGGTGTCAGATTTTTTCAGGGACGAGTTAGTCAACCTGGGGCGATGTACAACAACAATATAGGCTGTGCAATTGTTACTTGGTTCACTCACGCCGTCCCTGAATAAACTTATGAGGCCACAATCTTTATTCCACATTCATAGAACTATGATATTCAAATTATCTATTCCATGCATTCATAGTGTATAAGAATTACATTTTAGTTTGTCACCGAGGCCGATGATTGAAATTTTTCCCAAAAGAGTTCAAGGGGAGACACGTATGATGGTGTCGTGTTTTAGGGATGGGTTGGTGAACCTGAGGCAGCAATACACACAAACAATATAGGTTGTGTTGTTGGTACTTTGGTTCGCCTACTCCATCTCTAAAACAAATTATGAGGCCCTAGATTTATTCTCATGTGGAACTACATATATGATCCTTGAATTGTTTCTGATCTTTTAATGATTGGTATGATGCATATGTATATGAATGGTTTTGATCATAAGTATTTTTAACATGCACCTGAGGATTAATTGTTTGGTTTTTATTTATAATTACAATATTTAGGCTTGTTTTTGTACCTGACTATGTATATCCCTGAATAATGTTTTATACAATTACATTTCAATTTCTTATTGTGGCCAATGATTCAAATTTGTCCCAAAAGAGAGGCAGACACATTGGTGTCAGATTTTTTCAGGGACGAGTTAGTGAACCTGGGGCGATGTACAACAATAATACAAGCTATGCAATTGTTACTTGGTTCACTCACGCCGTCCCTGAATAAACTTATGAGGACGCAATCTTTATTCTACATTCATAGAACTATGATATTCAAATTATATATTCCATGTATTCATAGTGTATAAGAATTACATTTTAGTTTGTCACCGAGGCCGATGATTGAAATTTTCCCCAAAAGAGTTCTAGGGGAGACACGTATGATGGTGTCGTGTTTTAGGGATGGGTTGGTGAACCTAAGGCAGCAATGCACACAAACAATATAGGTTGTGCTGTTGGTACTTTGGTTCGCCTACTCCATCTCTAAAACAAATTATGAGGCCCTAGATTTATTCTCATGTGGAACTACATATATGATCCTTGAATTGTTTCTGATCTTTTAATGATTGGTATGATGCATATGTATATGAATGGTTTTGATCATAAGTATTTTTAACATGCACCTGAGGATTAATTGTTTGGTTTTTTATTTATAATTACAATATTTAGGCTTGTTTTTGTACCTGACTATGTATATCCCTGAATAATGTTTTGTACGATTATATTTCAATTTCTTATTGTGTCCAATGATTCAAATTTGTCCCAAAAGAGAGGCAGACACATTGGTGTCAGATTTTTTGAGGGACGAGTTAGTGAACCTGGGGCGATGTACAACAACAATACAGGTTGTGCAATTGTTACTTGGTTCACTCACGCCGTCCCTGAATAAACTTATGAGGCCGCAATCTGATGCAATTATTTGTCATTATGTTGAGATGAAATGATATGTGAACCGATCAAACTATTGCTGAGATGCTTTATCTTTGATATCCACGGATATATTGTCTTACATATACACGTTGTCAATTCTTGAGTTGTAATACAATTCAATCATATGTATGAGTTCTAAGTTATGTTCTTAAAAATCAATAGGAGGATGATGATGAAGTGGACGCTAGCAAGGAATCCAGGGACAATAAGAGCCGCTACGTGCTGAGGCGGTTACGGTGTGGGCTAATCCGTTTCCACCGTAGGGGGAGACTGTTTTGCCCATTCTGTGACAGAGCAATCAACGTGGACCTCAACAGCATGATCCAGCACGCGGAGGGTGTTGGCAGAGGCAGAGGCAGAAGCCATAGGCCGATTACCTTGGCGTGGCATGTAGCCTACGGCAAATTCCTCCAGAAGTATGCCAGGACTAGCCTGTATCCCATCGACTAAGCTGTCGCTGCCTCCTGCTGATAAACCCCCTGCCCTGCAAGGCGTCTCCGTGTCCCGGACTCCTGCTGTAGCCCCTGCTTTTATTTTGTTCTAGTTAATTATTACCTGTGTGTGGCAGGTAAGACAATATATGCGTGGTGTCTCTGGTGAACCTTATATATTAATCTACTCCTTTATATGGAGTGCCTTAAAGTTTCTAGTGTTAAATTATATTTACTGATCATGCTCATGCACACTACAAAATATTTCTAGTGCTCGATTATATTATAATTGTCAAGAAATACATCAACAAGTTAAATTGGTTCAAATTTTGTATTGAAGTAACTAAATGTATCACACACATAATAAACTAGAAACTAAAATCTAGTTCAAACACATAATGTATCACCACCACTTGTTGTCGTCCTTGACTTGCTTCCCCTTCAGCCGCTTGATGTCGCCACCGTCCCAAGATCCTCGTCATTCCGAAACCGTCATTCCTCCTCGCGCTTCTTCTCCTGGGCTAGCTTGCAACCAGGGCATAGCTCTCTCGCGAAAAACCCCGCCTTAACCATCCCACCTTTCATGGTAATGAGCTTACTATACAACTCGTACGCCATGTAGGCGTCTCTGGATGCATACTCGAGGCACGCCTGGCTCATCGGCTTCCACTCCCAGTAGTCGTGATCGAGTCGCTTCAATTTCTTCAGTTTTTCATAGGATTTATCGATGATTTCCGCTGCCAGATCACCCATGCCATCCTTCACTGGGTTTGACTTGATCTTGTACAGATTTTGGATGTCGATGTGGTGCCCCTCTGGGATTTTTATCAACAAACGAGAAAGCATAATTGTATCATTTGTGATATCCACGCTAGTGAAAGTTATCCCTTTCCTACACAAGAACTCGACCAGAGCCGGACAACGCATCTCAGTTGGTTTACTCCTGCACTTAGATGGTTCTAGGGATGTAAGGGAACAAGGGATGCAGAAGTGGTGATCTCAAATTTAAATTTCACATACCTGTAGAAGTGGTAAACGAGGACCTCCTCATGTATGGCGATTTGCATGACAACGATCTCTTGTGGAGGATTTTTTCGCTTATTTGCACGGGTGTACTCCAAGTCTAGCCCCACAAACTTGTGCTTCTCTTTCTCAAGCAATTGCTCAAACCTGGCGAGAGTTGTCTCCACAGTCGCTTCATCATTTGTGTACACCACTGTCAAAGTCGTGGTGCCATGGGCAAGGACCAAGTGGGTCTCTGTTGTGTGTTTCCCATCGTCCATGCCTGCAAGGAAATGGGTGAAGGGAACTGCCTGCAAGGAACTACCTTCGAGAGGAAGAAGAAGATGAACCGACGGTTCCAGAACAGAGGAAGAAGAAGCGCCCAGGAAAAACTGCAGAGGAATGACTGCAGAAGAAACGTGGTAACTGCAACTTTCGGTTCGAGAACTCACCGTGGTTACGTGGAGATCGTGGCAGTGCCGCTGGTTCAACAAGTGGGGCCAGTTCCTACGAGAATATGAAATTAGCTGTGCATTTTTCTATGCGAGAAATTGAGAGAAGTCATTTCTATTTTGTCTTTCATAATTAAACACAATGAAGTTGGTACAGCCCAAGAGATTTGAACAAACGAGATTTGCTAGTTTAACATACAACAACACTTACAGGCCCAACATGACAGAACTTGGAGAGCCCCAGAACTTGAGCTACCACAGAGACCTCGGCAGAGGTGGCAGAATTGGTGCAGGTGCAACCACGGCGACGGTGAGCTCGGATTCTAGAGGAGGAAAATAGAACCGAGCATGGTCGACAAGGTGATAGATCTCACTGGGAACCAATTCTCATCCCCGACCGTGCCATGGGTGCGTCCACAGTGAGGGCGAGCTCCGACTCGGGATGGGGAGGAGAGCGGGGCCGAGCAGCTTCATCACTTCCCAGCTCTGCGCCATGGCCGTGACCACAGATTGCCGCTCCAGGGAAGAAGACGAGTAATGGAGGCGCCAATGCTGCAAGCCTACAGGGAGGAGAGCTGGGACGAGCAGGTTCGTCCATGTCCCAGCTCCGTGCCATGGCTGCGACGCCCCACAGATTGTCGCTCCGGGGAAGAAGAAGACGCGTAATGGATGCAGGCGCCAACACTGCAAGCTTAATTGACACCTAAGTGATGGGAGCGACAGGAGCGACATAACGACGAGAACTGACAGGAGGGCCCAACTTGACGGCCGTTAGCCTGATTTTTTGTATTGAAACATAAAGTTGAATTCGTGCCGAAAAAGACCCTCTGAGTATTTGGCACGCCAACTATAGTCATCGCGGATGATATCAGGGAACTCGGGTACCGCGTTGCCTGGACACCCCAACTTTCGGGCTACAAAATGATATTCTCATTTTAGTGCCTATCAAAGTAATACTTCAGTTTTCTCTCTTCTTAGTTTCTTCAAAAAGGGGTCTGACCTCTTTCTCAATTATTTTAAAGAACATAGTTTTGGAGAATACTTCAGTTTAAACCCCTATTATTTGTTGGAACAAAACTCTAAAAGGAATTCAATAGTTCAGTTTATTCAGAAATCAAAATGTTTTCTAAATAATTTAAAAATACTTTGATGCCAAACTCGGTCTTAATATCTGAACCGAGTCAACCTGGGCCATGGATGATCAATATTTAGATGCCAAATGGCCAAATGGGCCCTTAATTTCTGAACTGAGGCAGTATGGGCCATGGATGATCACCGATGTGCCTATCGGCCTTTGATTCCAGGGAGTACGGCTTACCAATTTACTACTACTTGGACTATACATATATCTGAATTTAGTCGAGCGAGAAAATCTCCCGCTATATAATGTTTCAAACATCTTGGAATCCCCCTTCTACCCCTAGTGAAGTCGGTTTGTTGGGGATTCTATCGTAATTTCCCTGTTCAGTACCTCTATAGCCCCGTCCCTACCACCAACCCCCCACCCCAACACCCACACACAATCCTCGCCCCCAGCACAAGCCCTACGGAGAACCCTAGATCTACCTTCACCACCTTAGATCTGATTCACCGTCGTCGCCATGCACTGCATTAGATCTGCTTCACCGACCCACTCTCCTGGCGCTCAAACACATTCCCACCGCCAGGAATCTTCTTCTTCGCCGCTGTCGTCCAGCGCTCAGAGGAACCCCTATTCTGCTTCACCTTCGCCCACAAGCACCGCAACCACAACACCCTCGACAACCTCGACATCACCACCCAGGATTCACAGGAAGCCTAAACGCTGTCGCGACCGAGGTAACCATATCTCCTTGGAGTTTGGTAAGATAAATATGTAGCAGTTAACTGTGTTTTGTATTGGTGCTACTTTTGTAGTAACTTATAAGTACTATACTTGTTACCCGTATCTTCCTAAATAATTTTTTTGTACTCAGGTTTAACTGTAAGGCATTCAACTGTGATTTTGTATGTCATGGCGAAATATGAGCCAGCCAATGGTTAACACATTTATTTCTATTATCTACTTTAGTAAGTGCCCATATGTGATGCGGTTATAATTTCTCTCTGGCTTGGCATAGGCTATGGTACTAATTGTTATTTCTTTGTTGATGCTTTTGTCCTATCTATGCAGTACATGTTTACATTCGTTATACTGCTTCCACTAAGAGGTCTGTTTCATTTGCTTCTGCTTACCCCACTATTCCTAACTGTTTGATGTTGTTACACAATGAACAGGTCCAGTTTACACTAGAAATCGTAGAATGAATGTCCCCTATAATCTCGTAACTATTTATTGCTTTTGTATCACTTCATGCTAATATCTGTGAGACTGGAACATTTTTGTATTTACTATTCGCTGCATCATTATGCAGAGGACCCACACTGAATTATGGAGACCACCAGTCCAATTACTTGATGCAGCGGACATCATCGACGAACATACCTGTAACCAGATCAGCAACATTGAGACTCTACATAGAGATACTGTAAGGACGCCCCCCATTTTTAAGGTTTAAGTCCCCTGGTGTCATGCCATTGACTAGTTGAGTTGTTACTTTTGTCGAAGGCACTAGGGTGATTATAGCAAGGCCAGAAATGCAACGGAGTACAATATAACAGAAACAGAAGGATCATAAGCAACCGCCCACTTCAAATCTCACTCTGGTATCTACACGTGTATGGCTATTTTAATACGAGGCACATGATAATACACTTTGTCTTTGGGCAGACAATCAAAAAATTTAAACATTCTAACTGTTCGATAGATTGTTTGACAATTTATCTAAAATTATTTGGCTAGTCTATTAGAGACACATGTCTGCATGAGGTCCTTGTGTTGAGTGCTTACATTGTTATAACAGTCCAAATAATCTTTTGAAAATCTTTGAGAATGAACATGGTAGTTTTGTTTCTTTGTATAATGTTGTAACTTATTTTATCTTAGTTTCAGCCTTCATCAAGTAGAGCAGGCATTTCACAGGTCAGAAGTGAGAGTTGCACACTATCTCATCCCTCTATGAAGTCAACTGTTATAGTCATTCCAGAAGAAAGAGATGTATGATGCCCTGCCATTACTAATTGCTTTCTTCCTTTTAGCAAAAGGACTGATTTGAAATTCATTGGTTTTTGTTTTCCTTGGTAATGATGTTATATGACATTTCTTTTTTATTTAGGTTGCAAATATAAATATGAAGGCAAAACAAAAAACAACTACCTCAAGTGTAGATCTCTTTGGATAGAGCAGTAGTGACAGTGCGTATTGCTCATGTAGGTACATGATCTCGACTGCTCCATACATTCTAGCAGAAAGAGTTTTTGGTGCTGCACTCTAAGATGCACTTGATGTAGTTGGACAGGAAGACAACAAAACATATGCAGTAGTCTCCATAGCAAGGAAGGAGTTATCTGAGTTGAAAAACAAGCAATCTTTGACGGAGAATCTACTTAATAATATCCTCAACAAGTCTCATGGTAATCCCGTCGTTACATGTGAGGCGGTGCGAGCTCCCTAAAAGGAATATTTTTTAAACTGAGATTATATTGTTTATCAACTGTTGGACTCCTGTCAAAACCTCGATTTTTAATCCCAGATGCCTGTTATGCCATACCTTGCAATCCCAAGATTACCATTTTTGCGAGACATAACAGATTGGATAGCATAGTACATCATCCATTACAAACCATAAATAAGGTCTTACACAAATAAGGATCTCATGATCCAGTCTTAGTACAATCAAGTAGTAGAATAAATAGCGTAGCGGTGGGGTCCATCTCCAGAGTCATAGGCAATACTGACGATGGAAGATAGTCCTAGTTATCATAGCCGTCCTGCTGGCCTTCATCTTGGTAATCTCCTTCATAGTCTGGCCATAGGAATAGCTAGGGACAAAAGCCATGAGTACTCTTTAAGTACTCCCAAACTATCACTAACAAGTAGTATAGCTCTAGTAGAAACATGCTAACTCTAAGTTTACTTGTAAAGTTAAGTTTGAAACCTAAGCTAAGTTCTGAAACAAAGAAAGATAAATTAAGTTTGAAAACACCTAAGTGGGAACTTAATCATCATAGACACAACTCTGTTGTAGTCAAGTCATGTCACCATTCATTTCATAAGTTGTTTTGAAAACATCTAACAACGGAACAGTATGGCCACTCCAACTGTCCATAACCGCGGACGTGGCTATTCGAATAGTTTGACACTCTACAGAGGTGGTACACTTTCACCACAAGATTCGATACATCCGCTGTGGATAACCTGAATCATCATACTTGGTATGCAGATAATCAAACATAACCTTTCCTTTACACACCCTAGTATAAGCACCTCTCCTATGAGCATGGCCTCCCAACCATGACCATCTGTCATCTTGGGCACTGCATATGTGGACAACATTGAGAGGTAGCCTCAGCTCAAACCTCTCCTGCGAGGGAACTAATACTAATGCATATAAACTTCTGGCTAAGCCTTACCCAATTCAGGTATTGTGGTTGTACGGTAAAATTGGAATGGTATCGCATCCGAACCCAACCATTAGTTTTATAAAAGGGCTAAGACTCATGCCTCAACAATTTCATCATCATAAACCATTTGTGTTTCTCAACACATGTCAAAACATCTCAATAGAATGACTCAGCATTCCAAGGTTTTCACAACTCATTTTCACTAAGTATTCCCATCTAGAGTAAATCAAGTTTTTGGGTTTAGCTCTAAACTACTAAGTTAAGAGTGTTCACTAATGTGGGATGCTAATTTCAATCTCATGCCATATGATGACATCTAAGTCTAACTAGATAGGTCAAGTTTTATACTCTTTATGCTACCTTCAAACAAGTAAAGGACTTTGGTAAAGTAAAGGAAGTAAAGCTTGTAAATAAGACTTGGGGTAGGTATAAGTCAAAGTGGTATAACCAAAGCATGCCTAATGCCTTTGCTTAGGTTATCTAGATTGCAAGAGTTATCTTGCATTGTTAATGATGGCTTGCCTTGTGCAGTGCAGTGGTTGAAGTTTTCTTCCTCCTCCTCTTGGTAGAACTCCTCCTCCTCGTAAGCTTGGTCAGTACTATCGTCTATAAATACATACGGAGTACACAATCACCAAACAATACTTAACTAGTCTATTTAGCACACTAAGGCACACATTTTATGATCTAATATCATCACAAGAATCATAAGGCTTAATGAACTAGTTTCATTTATTTTATTTGAGAAAAGTAATTTCTACTCATTGAAAATAACTAAGATTTAATATTCTCCAATTAAAATATGGGATCATGTGGACACATGTCATCACCACATATTCTAACATATGGGAATGTGATTTAAAGGTTGGATCACATTTTAATAAGTTTAAGTTTAATAATTAATGATTTAAAGTGACTAGAAATGCCTATATAGCATTATTTTGGTACTAGTCCAAAGTCACTGCATGTAAACCTTAATATTATTATATATTCAGATAGGTATGGTTAAATGTGATTTTTGAGAGTTGGAAACAAATCAAATTCTATTATGGTTGATTTTATAAAAATGTTTGGATGTGCAAAAGCTTCTATTTTGTTATTTCAACTAGGAGAGATCTCTAACTTTAAATGAATTAAATCCAACGGGCTTGGATAGATCTTTTCAGTAGCTTTCTAACAAAATTGGAATCACTCAATTTGGTTCAGTATAACTTCTTGAATTGATTTTTGAACTAAGTGAAAAAATTGAGTTTAAACCTAAATAGAAAAATCCTAATTTGAATTGCTGGGTCAGCGCGGGAAATGAAATGGGCCGGCCCAGTGACGCTCAGCAGCACAGAGGGTGGCTAACAGGTTGGTCCCGCTTGTCAGCGAGACTTAAAACCCGAAATGGTATCTAGCGATCTGGGCCACACGATTATAACGCGGATCAACGGCTCACAGTCGTCGTCGACGATGAACTCGTCGCCGGTGAGACCGAACCCTAAACGGGCGATGGGGGTCTACTGGGGACGTACCAGGGCTCCAGCTAGTGCGGCGACGTGGGCGATCGAACTGGACGGCGACGGCAGACTCAGGCGAGATAGCGGCAGGGGCGGAGGTGGACGGAATCGACGGCAGCGTCTCCTCCTCTACAGCGGCCTCCTCCGGTGTAATTCCGGCGAACGGCGAACGGCGGCTCGAGCGGCTCCGGCGAGAGAGGGGAAATGTTCAGGGGAGAGAGGGGAGTGGAATGGTGTGAGGAGATGGTGCTGGGGAGGGCTCCTTGTATAGGCCTGACGAGGGGACCGAGAGGGTGACGGCGAGCTCGTCGGTGATGACGATACAGGGCGCTATCGGCATGGGCGGCGTAGGCGGATGATGGCTTGCCTCCTAGCGGTGCTCTACGGCTTAATGGCGACGCTAGGGGCGGCGGATTATGGTCGGGAGCGTCTCGCGCTCTGAGGGACAGAGGCGATGCTCGACGCGGCTCCCAGCGACTGTGGGTCGCGTGGCGGTGCACGGCCGTGTCGGGCGAGGTGCTGGTGTCGAGGCAGAGTGGCGTGCGCGGTATGGGGTCAAGGGGCGGTCTGCTGCGTGCTGGCTGCTATCGCGCTCTGGCGAGCTCGCAGGGACAAAGGGCGACGACGCTAGGGAGTGGTCCAGGGCCTGGGGTTGATCGAGGGGTGGACCGTGGGCGGCGGTAGGGTTGGCCGGAGCTAGGGCATGCTGGTTTGGCGCGGCGTGGTCTCTAGCGTGTTGTCCGCGTCTGGCCGGCGATGACCTCAATCGGACAGCGATGCACTGGTGCTGCGGCTAAGGGGGAAGCTGGTTGGGGACTTGGTTGGACTCAGGGGGACAGAGGAGAGAAGAGAGGGGGCAATGGGGGACAATGGCTTAACTAGAAACAGTAATACTTAGGCAGTTTGATCTCTGTTTGCCACATGTTCGATCAAATGGCTGCAAGAACAAAAGTTTTGAATTTTGGGCTGATTTTTGGTGGATGCCTTGATCTGATGCTTGGTAGACTGTGGTTGCTAGGATTTGCCAAATGGAATTCATTTGAGTGGTTTTTGAATAAGTGTGATCTATACATATGAACTACACTCAAATTTCAATGGTCATTTAAATTTAGTGTTTGAAAGTTTTTGGGATGAAACAAAGTGGGCCTTGGCACATCAGTACTTGTACTAGCAAGGGGTGCAAAGAACCACAATTGTTTCTGTTAAGATTTAAGTTCTAGGAATACCCAAAGTAGGCTATGTGATTAAAATGGCACAAATGACCATTTCCTTATTTTATTCTTTTTGATTTCTTTTTCTGTGGGATTTGTTTGGGAATGATCTAGATGATGTTTAATTCACCTTAGAATCATTTTACAATCAATAGATCACTCAAACATGGCAATTCAAAACAACTCCTATTTAAATGCACACACATATGAATGCTTAAAGATTTTTAAATGGAAAAAGTTTTTGTTAACCCTAAATTGGGTGCATTTGATCTTGATCACTTGGATTAAAGTTTTGGGATGTTACAAACCTTCCCCCCTTAAACAAAATCTCGTCCCGAGATTTAAGAAAGAAAACTAGGAACTAAAGAGATCTGGGAACTCTGTCCTAATGTAATCTTCTCGCTCCCAAGTGGCTTCCTCTTCGGTATGGTTGCACCATTGAATCTTGAGAAACTTGATGCTCCTGGTCCTGGTGGTTCTGTAGGCTTCCTCTAGGATACGGATGGGCACTTCACGATATGTCAGGTCCTTGTTGATATCAACAGCTCGGTGATCGATGTTCTTGAAAACTTCAGTCTTCTCCGGCACTTCTAAGAATTTGCGAAGTAACGTGATATGAAACACATTATGGATGGCAGACATCTCTTCAGGCAGTTCCAGTTGATAAGATACTTCTCCTCGGTGATTCAGAATCTTGAAAGGCCCGATATATCTGGGGGCTAACTTTCCTTTCAGACTAAAACGTTGGGTTCCCTTCAATGGTGAAACCTTGAGATATACAAAATCTCCGACATTGAAAGTCAGGTCCTTCTCTTGTCAGCATAACTCTTCTGTCTTAATTGGGCGGTCTTGAGGTGCTCACAGACCTTGTGAACCTTCTCTTCGGCTTCTCGGAGAATGTCGGGTCCAAAGATCTGACTCTCTCCTACTTGCGACCAATTCAAAGGGGTGCGACACTTTCTTCCGTATAGGAACTCAAATGGTGACATTTGCAAACTAGCTTGATAACTGTTGTTATATGAGAATTCTGCGAAAGGCAGGCAGTCTTCCCATTTTGATCCATATTCTAACACACAAGCTCTCAACATATCTTCTAAGATTTGGTTGACTCTCTCATTCTGTCCATCAGTTTGTGGATGATAAGTGGTGCTGAAATTCAACTTGGTTCCTAATCCTTCCTGGACTTTCTGCCAAAATCTCACAGTAAATTGGGTTCCTCGATCTGATACTATGGTCTTGGGGGTTCCATGCAGACTAACAATTCTAGCAATATACAGCTCTGCTAGCTTCGAACTCTGGTAAGTTGTCTTGACCAGTATAAAGTGAGCTACCTTGGACAGTCTATCAACGATGACCCAGATTGAGTCATTTCCCCTACTTGAAGTAGGTAATCCGGTGATAAAGTCCATTCTGATGGAATCCCATTTCCATTCCGGAATCTGCAATGGTTGCAACAGTCCTGTGGGTCTCTGATGTTCCACTTTGACTCTTTGACAGATATCACACTTGGCGATGTAGCTCTCGATTTCTCTCTTCATCTTGTGCCACCAAAATTGCTCTTTCAAATCTTGATACATCTTTGTTCCTCCAGGGTGGATAGAATAAAGAGTATCATGGTCTTCTTGCATGATAACTTGCTTCAGCTCCGAATCTGCTAGCACACAGATACGGCCTTTGTACCACAGAACTCCTTCTTCGTCTTCTGTGAATCCAGGTACCTTTCTTGTACCAATACGATGTTTGATTCCATCAATACTTTCATCTCCTTTCTGAGCTTCCTTGATTTGGCTAATCAAAGAGGGTTGAAGTTCAATTCTAGCTAAGAATCATTTGTTAACTATCTCAGTTCTAAACTGCTCCAACTCCTCATACAAACTTGGTTGCTTCTCTTTGATCATGGTGTTTAGCCTACACGGCAATCTGCTAAGAGCATCCGCTACCACATTGGCTTTGCCGGGGTGATAGTGAATGTCAAGGTCATAATCCATGATTAACTCTATCCATCTCCTTTGCCTCATATTCATCTCTTTCTGAGTGAAAATATACTTCAAGCTTTTGTGATCCGAGTAAATCTCACAGCGATTACACATAAGATAATGGCGCCATGTCTTCAATGCCAACACTACGGCTGCTAACTCAAAATCATGAGTTGGATAGTTCTGCTCATGCTGCTTCAGCTGTCGAGACAAATAAGTGATGACCTTGCCTTCTTGCATCAATACACATCCGAGACCAATCTTGGATGCATCACAATATACGTCAAACGGCTTCTTGATATCTGGCATGATCAATATTGGGGTTGAAATCAATCTCTTCTTCAGTTCTTGGAAACTGCCTTCACATTTGTCGGTCCATTCAAACTTTGTGTCCTTCTTCAACAATTGGGTCATGGGTCGGGCGATGCTTGAAAATCCTTCGACGAACTTGCGGTAATATCTAATGACCCAAAAGTATAGGGGGTGTATCGCAGTATTTTCGAGGGAAGTGAAACCCAATTTATTGATTCGACACAAGGGGAGCCAAAGAATATTTATAAGCCTTAACAACTAAGTTGTGAATTTAGTTGCACCTAGAAACAATCTTGCTCACAGCAGTTTATCAGTAGCAACAGTTTTGTAGTAGGAATAGTAAAGTAGCAGCAGTAGCAAAGTAAAGATAGTAGTAACAAAAGCAAGAACAGTGGATTCGAAAAGGTAGGCATAGGGATGGATGGACGGGCGTTGCATGGACAAGACAATTCACATAACAATCAGAACATAGGGCAATTGCAGATAAATAATATAAAGCATCCAAGTACTAGACAATCCTAGGCATGTGTTCCATATATAGTCATACGTGCTCGCAATGAGAACTTGCACAACATCTTTTGTCCTGCCAGCCCGTTTGCAGCGGGGCCTCTAGGAAACTACTGGCAATTAAGGTGATCCTTTTAATAGAGCACCGGAGAAAATCATTAACACTCCATGAACACATGTGATCCTCACATCAAAGCCATTCCCTTCCGGTTATCCCGATTTCTTTCACTTCGGGGCCATAGGTTCCGGACAACAACGTGTGTATACAACTTGTAGATAAGACCAAAAACAATACTATCATAATGAATCAATAACATGTTCAGATCTGAAATCATGGCACTCGGTCCCTAGTGACAAGCATTAAGCACAACAAGTCGCCACACCATTCCCTGGCGAAGAGGGAGACCGAGGGGGTGCCTGGGGCCACCACACCATGCCCTGGTGCGGCCAGGCCCAGCCCGCGCCTGGGGGGGTGTGGCCAGCCCCTGGCCCTCCTCCTCGTCAGACTGCCCCGGAGTCTTCTGGAAAAATAGGCACTTTGGCTTTTGTCCTGTCCAATTCCGAGAATATTCATTTTCTGACTTTCCTGGAACCAAACACAGCAGAAAACAGGCAGCTGGCAATGTGGCTCTTGTGAATAGGTTAGTCCAAGAAATCATATGAAAAGTACTCCAAAGTGTGGACAAAACACAAGAAAGTGGATAAAACCAAGCATGGAGCATCAAAAATTATAGATACATTTGCAATGTATCAATATCCCGCTAATCCGAAAAATGCACGGACTTGGGTTTGAGTAGTTGGGGCTTTCCATTCTTCGACATCTTTGATCTTGGCGGGATCAACAGCGACTCCTCCGGCAGACACAATATGTCCTAGGAATCCTACTTCTTTCAGCCAAAACTCACATTTGCTGAACTTGGCATACAACCGATGCTCTCTAAGGGTTTCAAGGATGATTCTCAGATGTTGCTCATGCTCTTCTTCTGACTTGGAGTAGATAAGGATATCATCGATAAACACAACGACAAACTTATCCAGGAAATTCATAAAGATATTATTCATGAGATTCATGAAATAAGTAGGGGCATTTGTTAATCCAAAAGACATAACCGTATACTCGTATAAACCATAGCGAGTAGTAAAGGCGGTCTTCGTAATATCCGTTGCACGAATCTTAAGTTGGTGATAACCAGTGCTAAGATCAATCTTTGAGAATACCTGGGCGCCAGTCAACTGATCAAATATATCTTCTATCTTTAGAAAAGGGTACTTGTTTTTGATGGTGACGTCATTCAGCTTTCGGTAATCGGTGCACAAACGGTTGCCTCCATCTTTCTTGTCAACGAATAACACTGGTGATCTCCATGGCGATGCGCTTGGTTGAATCAAGCCTGTTGCTAACATCACATCCGTCCAAGTCCTTGGTGCTTCTGCACAAAAATATCTATACCAGTCGCAAACATTATTAGAGAGAGTTTGTCTAAACAACTGGGTTTTAACCATATCAAGATTAAAGTCGTTGAATATAAAGGAACTGAGAACGTCTTCAGAGAATTGTAAGTGTCCATATGGACTCTCCTCATTGGTTCCTGCAAATTTCTTAGACTGTAGTAGTTCAAATAATAAAGGGTGGATCTCAATTCCATCCGGATTTATGCTTTTATTGATAGTTATAAAAGCGTGCATGAGCGAACCCATTTTCCTTACTGCCTCAAGCTGGATTAAATGTTGAGTGTTGTACATTGTTGTGATCCTGCAACTTAAATTAAAAATTAGTACAACAAAAGTAAATAACTAAAATTAAAGTGACTTATAGTGCTAAGCTCCCCGACAACGGCACCAGAAAATATGTTGATGACTGCAAGTGCACGGATCGTTTGTAGCTAGTTTCGAAATAAAGATATCGATCCCATAGGGAGCAATAGGCGAAAGACTAAAATGATTTTAACTAAAACTAAATGAAGTACTTAAGGAATAACAAGAAAACTAGACTTTTTTTGAGTTTTTGATTGAATGAAGCAATTAAAGTATCGTAAAAATTAATGCAAAAAGTAAGAATCGCGTATCTAAAAGAACTTGGAACTGCAATAGGGAAAAAGGTGTTCTCAAGGAGTGGTGGATACACCACTAGCAATTTAGACTAAGCAATCAAGATTATTATAACAAATATTCTCATGATATGTATGTATATGGGAGGAGCTCCATATATGGACAAATAGGTAGCAACCACTGCTCACATCATCCTTCATAACCATAGCTGACAGATAAACAACATCAATCGTATTATCCCACTATTAAGGGATTTCTCCCGTGGCATGGACATGGCTTGATGAGTTCTCCTTGATTCGCCAACTTAGTACGTAAAGCATGACAATAGCTTTATAGTAACAGTAAGTGTTATCATCCCTCCGTCTACCAACAAGTAATCCCCTTCATTGTGTCTCCATAAGAGGCAAATATTAAGGAGGTGCACAACTCCCTACATCAAGATGAAGACAATTAACACATACACATGATGATGTATAACATAATAATCTCTATCTCATCTCAAAGATATGCTAGGGTTTCTCCATCTCCCCAAGAACTAATGATCTACTCAGACATGGAGGCAATCAACATCATGACAATGGTAATGGAAATAATTGTAAATGAATAGTTCTTGTATAAATCCACAACGTGTACGGAAATTACAACAAGATCTAGATGGATTGAAGATGGGATGGATGGAGATGATGGTGGTGCAGCGGTTGATGAAGATGAAGATCGATGCCTTGGCCTCCTAGATCTGCGTAGGGGGAAGATAGGGTTTCAGCGATTTCTAGGTGTTCTGTATGTCATCTCTCTGATCTAGTTGCACAGGGTGAAACTATTTGAGGAGGCGGTGGCGTCGCCAACTATATGACCCGAAAAAGTATTTTGGTCGTATAGTTGGTCGTTAAACCCTTTGGATGCCTCAATTGCTTCGGGTTTTCTTCTGGTGTTATTGATATTTCCCAAATAAGCGATTTACGTTGTTTTTGACTCCTTTTCTCCCTAATACAACTGCTCCAAGAATTGTGTCCATTGTATCCATCATCTATCCTGATCCTGGTGAAAATAGACATAAAATGTGCACGCGAACGCTGTAAAATACCAAGATCCTACAACTACAGTGCAAAATAATAATATAAAACATGATGCAAATATGCACTCATCAGGACCCGAACGTGATGGTGAGTCACACCTGCCAAATGGGTATGGTGGTCCCATTGGTCACGCTAATGAATAGCATGGTCAGCATCAGCTGGTCGTAGGGCACCTACAGCTTGGTGAAGTTCTTGGTGGAGATGACATTTAGGCCGGTGCCACCATCGATGAGTCTCTTGGCGACCGCGATGTTGTTGATGGTGGGAGTGAAAATCATGGGCAGGGTTCCCATGACCCTGGTGGAAGTAGGGTGGTCGTTGGCATCAAAGGTGATGGCACACTAGGACCACTTGAGCTTTAGGGACGGAATCCCTGGCCGGGCTGCCACGACCTTGCGAGTGAGCTGCTTGAAGTGCATGTTAGACGCCAGCCTATGAGCCGCCATGGATGCATACGATGACCCCGGTGGGCTCCTGATAGCCCCCGGTGTTCTCGTCGGCCTGTCCCTTCATGATGGCATGGGGGTGATGTTGCTGCACGACGTTGGCTTGGTGAACCTGCTGAGGTAGGTTGTTGCCCCCATAGTTGTTGTTCCAGCACCCACCCCTGGTGTCTTCCATGGCCATTGTTCATGTCGCTGCCTTAGCTTCCCTTCCCTTGACTACTGCGCTGGCTACGCAGCCTCTTGAGCTTGTAGCAGTCATCCATGGGATGCCCGTGCTTCTTATGTAACAGGCAGTACACACGATCCCCACGCTCACCATCCCTGTCACCCTTGCAAGGGTTCTTGCGCTCGGGCTTTGCGGAGAGGACGGTGGGGGATTCCGCTTGACATCCTTGCTTTTGCTCTTGGAGGAGCTTGAGGACATGGGCATGGTTTCTTCCTCAGTGAGGCTGAACATGCAGCCGACTTCAGCCTTGGCGCACTTCTCCACCATGACAAAGAGTACTACCACCGTGGTGAGGTCTTCCCCCCAGATGCCGATCTTCTCCCTCATCCATACGTCCTTGACACCGTCGGAGAAGGCGATGATGACGTTGGATTACCAGATCTTGGGATCTTATTATGGACCTGGCTAAAGCGTTGTAGGAACTTGAAGAGGGTTTCACCATGCTACTTTCGTACCTGATGGAGATTGTAGTAGGTGAGGGGACGCTCGTACATTCCCTTGAAGTTGGCTATGAAGAGCGCGCAGAGGGCAGGCCATGAGTCGATGGACTCCTCAGGGAGGTTCATTAGCCAGGTGCATGCTGTGATCTTTAGGGCCATGGGGAACCAGTTTGCCATGACGTGGTTGTCGCCTCTCGTGGCTTCGATGCTAGTGATGTAGAGTTGTAGGAACTCGCACGGGTTGGCGGTTCCATCGTAATGCATCGGTATCTCTAGGCAGAACTTGTGCAGCCACACCACCCGGCGGAGGTCCTTGGGTAACGCGAGGCAGCCATTGCTCTGCCCCTCCTTGCCGCTAGCAAGGGTCGTGCAATTCTGCTGCCCCGATGATGATCTCCTCAACGATGTGGTGACCGCACAAGTAGTCTTGGGAGGCGGGACGATCTGGAGCTGTTGTAGGGAGGATGGGCAGTGTCGCCTAGCTTGCGGGCATCATCGGAGCCCGAGGGTAGGCGTGAACCCGTAGCCCTGTGGTGGCTCCTCGATGTGAGCCCCTAGGACACTTGGTTGGGCGTGGAAAGGTTGAGAATCTCATCCATGCGCTCATGCCACTTCTCCTTGCCGGACTCGGCCGATGGGTGCTGCAGTAGCTCATGCACCATTCGCTTGGTAGCCTCTGGCATGGGCTGGTCGGTCTTGTCACGAGAGGGCGTGGTGCGGGAGAGTGAGGTGTTGCCACGGGCTGAGAGCGGCTGCTCCCGCAATGGTCGGAAGGAGGAGCCCTCCTCATCCTTCATCCATGGGGTCTACTCCGTGGTGGTGCGTCGAGGGACGGGCTCTGCCTGAGCCTTGCTCGCCACATGGTGGAGGGCATGCTCGGCCCAAGTCTGGTTGCGAGACGACATGCTGACGAGGTTGGTGGACACCTTTGAAGCGCGCCTCAGCCCCTACCTAGCGCACCAAATGTCAGAGATTTGCATCCCACGATGGAACAAGGGGTACGACGAGCCCTTAGTTCGAGAGGGGCCTAAACACGCGTTCTAGGCTAGCTAGCAATGAAGGAGACGGGGGATCTTGCAAACGATAGAGAGATACACAGGTTTTTTACCCAGGTTCTGGACCCTCATGAGGAGGTAAAGCCCCTACTCCTACTTGGTTGTATTGCTCGCGATGCTTCGCGACGGTAGAGTGGTAGACGAATGTCTAGGGTTTGAGATCTCTAGGATCGATCCCTTCGTAGGTAGGAGTTGCCCTGCTTTTATAGGGGCGCTAGGCCTCTTCCCCCAATCTTTGGGCGGGAAGGGTTACCACATTGCCGCCCAAAGGATGCCTGGTCTATAAGGCTGCTTTGTGTGGACTTGGTCTAGGGCTACTGGCTAGCCTCTACTCCTCTGTAAAGCTGAGTCCCCTGGCATCGTCCTCCGCTATGCGACTCCGCCCTCGCCTCTCCTTGCACAAAAGTGGCAAGGGACATTTCTACTAAATCTGGTGTCATTCGTGCTACTTTTACACCAAAGGAGGTGGTCTGGCTCCTCTTTACCGAGGTGGTCCACACATCCCTGGCTTTGCCTACCAGGTTTTGTCCTCTTCCTTCCTTTTGCTGTAAGATTATGAGCGCGTCCCTAGGACACGCTGCAAAGTAGCCAAGGCTCGGTGGGGACCGGGATAGGCCGGAGTCCTCCCTCGTGAGGTGGCCACTACATGGGACACTCGAGTGAGTCTCTTGAGGGGATAGTCGCCTTGAGTTCACCTCATGAGGCTACGCCACGGGATGCCTTGGCCCGTGGAGGATGTCGCGGCTCAGTATGATCCAACTGCTGCTTAATGAACATTAATAGAAGGATCATTAGATTTTTTGTAAGATATTGATAATTTCATGCAAGCTACATGTATCAAGATCTAGTAGAGGTTCATTTACTTCACTAAGCATTTTAACTTCCTCTACTTGTTGATCCTTCTCTTATTTAATCACATCCAGTATCTTTCTTCTTTTATTATCTTCTTCATCACTTTCCTCTTCTCTAGAATAGTTTACCAAGTCTTTAGCATATCCCAAAGATGTCACATAAAAGTTATCTTACAATGAACATTTTGAATTAGGAATTCTTTAGTTTTAACATGGTGTTCTACAACTTACATCTTTATACAAGTGCTTGAAAACCACCATGAACAGTTTTAAGCTTTGTTCATGGGTAGGTGTAGACTTGATTTATACTTCCCTACTAGGAGTTGTCTTAATAGAGTCTTGTAGGCTAATAATAGCTTTCTCCAATGAATTATTTAGTTGTTGGAACTCAATTTCATCCTTAGTTTTCCTAGGATTTCCAAATAGGTTTGTTAAAATAAGAGTTGAGAAAATGGCATCCCCTATAACAAAATACCCATTTGTTAAAGCATTTAAATATAATTTAGACCAAACATCTAGACCATTATGGAATATCATGATAATAATAGTTTGGGAATAAGTGTTGGGACAATTTTCTCTAATCTCTTGCATTCTATACCAAGGTTCCATTCAAGATTCTCCAGGATATTGTTTGAAATTATTTATCTCATCTCTATTAGGTAATGCCTTTGAAGTTGACATAATGCACACTATTTTTTCTTTGGATTTTTGTGTATAGTAAAAAGGTTAAAAGTATGAAAGTAAACAAACAAAAGAATAAATATAAGACAAAAACAAGACAAACAAAGGGCTTTGTAAATATAAAAGAAAATAAAAGCTCACAGTGTTGCAACCTCCCCAAGCTTAGGTGTTTGCTCAAGTTGATGAAGATTATGCCAAAAAATGTACTGATAATTGTTGTGGATAGTATTCCAACCACTATGAAGTGTTCCTTGCAACACTGCCAGAAAATGTCCTGGCAGTTGCAGTGGGAGCTGAGGCGTACTCCAAGTTTACTAGTGATGGAATTGTGATGTAGTTCAAGTAATTCCCTAGCAACAACAACAAAAAATGTCTTCGATGGAAATAACTCCATCTGTACCAACTCATTGGGACTCCAAGTGTAGAGTGTTGTAGCAAGCGTATTTTCCCCACAAGGGTAACTCTATGGTTTATATCGAACTCTAAGGGAATTGGCTAGGAAGGTCACCTCTTTCCTTGTTCAAGTAACCTACAAACCAAAGTATGTGTCTTGTGCCCCCAACTCCAGCATGTGGTTGTCAAGCACATGGTTTCGTATTAGTAAAACTGAAATAAAACTATAAATAAATAAAAGTAGACAATCTATGACTATGCAAGGAAAGTAAAAAACAATAAAGTAAAGTTCTTTTTGGGTTTTTGTGTGTTTGCTAATAGTAAAAGTGTTTTTGTATTTTCGGATTTAATTAGTGAATAAAATATAAGAGACAATAAAAGTAATGGAAAGTGGTTTCTTATAATAAAAATGGACCGGGGTCAAGAGTTTTGTAGCAGAAAACAAAAAATTTCCTATGTTGGAACTCCCTAACGCCCAAGATCTATCTATGTAGTAATGCAGTAATGACCGTACACAGTTAATGTTCTGAGGGGAACATGGTTGAAGTAGTCAAACTCATAGCTGACCTCAAGGTCGCAAAGCTCCTCGCAGGTCTCCCCTTACTCCATCTTCATCATGCAGCAGCTCTGGCTCACGACATTCAAGTTGCCCCAAGTGTGGCCCCTCGCAGTTTCGTACACATACGGTGTACGATGAAGACCTCCGACTCCATGATCCCGTTGGGAGTGCAGAAGTAGATCTCTGGCTAGGAATCATCACAACACAATGGTGCACCATGGTGAAGCCTTGTTCGCACAGCGCATACATGGGGCCATGGTCACAAGGTAGAGAGAGAGAGAAGAGGAATTCAACAAAGGACTTCTCTATTTGGTGTATCTTTGGTGTCGTGTCTAATCCCACCCATGGGCACCCCTTTATATAGGGGGAGGGAGGTGTGCGCTCCCCTTTGGGTTTTCTATAACATTCCAAAACTCTAATCCAAGTGATCAAGATCCAAATCATCAAATTTAGAGTTAACAAAAACTTTTCCAATTAAAAATATTAAAGCATTCATGTGTGTGCATTTAAATTAGGAGTTGTTTTGAATTGCCATGTTTAAGTGATCCATTGATTATAAAATGATTCTTAGGTAAAATAAACATCATCTAGATCATTCCCAAACAAATCCCAAAGAAAAACAAATCAAAATGAATAAAAGAAGCAAATGGTCATTTGTGCCATTTTAATCAACATGCCTACTTTGGCTATTCCTAGAACTCAATTCTTAACAGAAACAAATATGGATCTTTGCACCTCTTGCTAGTACAAGTAGTGATGTACCAAGGCCCACTTTGTGATCTACCAAAAACTTTCAAACAATGAATATAATGACATTTGAAAATTGAATGTAGTTCATATGAGAAGATCACACTTATTCAAAAACCACTCAAATGAATTCCATTTTCAAATCCCAAGCAACCACAGATGCTCAAGCATGTGATCACCAACTCCACCAAAATTAAGCCCAAATTTCAAATATTTTTCTCTTGCGGCCATTGTGTCGAACACCTTGCAGACATAATCAACTTTAGCCTAACTATTACTATTTTGATCAATTCTTGTACAGCCCATCCCATTCGGTCCCCTCGTCGACCTATAAAAGGAGGCCACCCTAGCACAAACTCCTCACACCATCTCACTCCCCTCTCTCCACTGACCCTTCCACCCCATTCCCAGAGCAAGGCAGGCCGCCGTTTGCTAGAATTTTGCTGGAGCTTGCCGCAGCAGAGAAGGAGAGGCGCCGTCGATTTCATCCACCCCAGGAGCCGCCGCGACCACGCCTGAGCCCGCCGTCAACCGCATGTTCGATCGCCCCCATCGCCAAGTCTAGCTGGAGCCCTGGTAAGCCCCCACGTAACCCCACCGAACCGCTAGGGTTAGCTCTCGCCGACGACCTGTTCGCCAGGGACGACGATCCTTAGCCGTCGATCCACCTTTTAATCGTAGTGCTGAGAGTGCCCTGTACCGCTTCGCGTTTGATATGTCGCTGACCTGCGGGACCCCCTGTCAGTTGTGATCCGCACCACGGAGCGCCACTAGGCCGGCCCGTTTTCTTTCCCGCGCTAGCCCACGAATTCAAATATAGATTTTTCTATTTTAGTTTGAACTCACTTCTGTCCCTTAGTTCAAAAATCCATTCAGGAAGATTTACTAAAGCAAATTGAGTGATCCAAATTTTTTTAGAAAGCTACTGAAAAGATATATCCAAGCCCATTGGATTTAATTCATTAGAGTTAGAAATCTCTCCTAGTAAAAATAACAAGACATAAGCATGTGCACATTCAAACATTTGTATAAAATCAACCATGATAGCTTTTGAGTTGATTCCAACTCTCAAAAATCACATTTAACCATACCTATCTTAATATGTAATAATATTAAGGTTTGCATGCAGTGACTTTGGACTAGTACCAAAATAATGCTATATAGGCATTTCCAGTCACTTTATATCATTATTTATTAAACTTAAACTTAATTAAATGTGATCCAACATTTAAATCACATTCCCATATGTTAGAATATGTGGTGATGACATGTGTCCACATGATCCCATATTCTAAGTGGAGAATATTAAATCTTAGTTATTTTTCAATGAGTAGAAATTACTTTTCTTAAATAAAAAGAATGAAGCTAGTTAATGAAACCTTGTGATGCTTGTGATGATATTAGATCATCAAATGTGTGCCTTAGAGTGCTAAGTAGACTAGTTAAGTCTTGTGTGGTGATTGTGTACTCCATATGTATTTATAGACGATATTACTGACCAAGCTTTTGAGGAGGAGGAGTTCTATCAAGAGGAGGAAGAGGAAAACTTCAACCACTGCACTGCACAAGGCAAGCCATCATTAACAATGCAAGCTAACACTTGCAAGTTTAATACTTAGCAAGCTAGAATTAAACTAGATAACCTGAGCAAGTTACTTAGCAAGTTTTATTTCCAAGCTTTTACTTCTTTACTTTATTAAAGTACCTTACATGTTTGAGGGTAGCATAAAGAGTATAAAACTTGACCTATCTAGATGACCTTAGATGTCATTCTATGGCATAAGATTGATGTTAGCATCCCACCTTAGTGAACACTCTTAACTTAGTACTTTAGAGCTAAACTAAAACTTGAGTCACTTTAGATGGGAATACTTGGTGAAAATGAATTATGAAACCTTGGAATGATGAGTCATTCTACTGAGCTGTTTTGACATGTGTTGATAAACACAAATGGTTTATGATGATGAAAATGTCGAGGCATGATCCTTAGCCCTCTTACAAAAACTGATGGTTGGATTCGGATGCGATACCATTCCAATTTTACCGTACAACCACAATACCTGAATTGGGTAAGGCTTAGTCGGAAGTTTATATGCATTAGTATTAGTTCCCTCGTGGGAGAGGTTTGAGCTGAGGCTACCTCTCGATGTTGTCCACCTATGCAGTGCCCAAGATGACAGATGCTCATGGTTGGGAGGCCAGGCTCATAGGAGAGGTGCTTATACTAGGGTGTGTAAAAGAAAGGTTATGTTTGATTATCTGCATACTAAGTATGATGAATCAGGGTTATCCCTGACAGATGTATCGAATCTTGTGGTGAAAGTGTACCACCTCTGCAGAGTGTCAAACTATTCCAATAGCCGCGTCCAGGGTTATGGACGGTTGGAGTGGCCATACTGTTTCGGTGTCAGATATTTTCAAAATGACTTATGAAATGAATGATGAATCTTGGCTTGACCACAATAGGGTTGTGACTATGACACTAGCTTCCCAACTTAAAGTGATTCTAGAACTTTATTTTATCTTTCTTTGTTTCTAAACTCAGCTTAGGTTTCAAACTTAATTTTACAAATAAACATAGAGTTAGCTTTTCCCACTAGTACTACCTTACTTGTTAGTGGTAGTTTGTGAGTACTTAAAGAGTACTCATGGCTTTTGTCCCTGGCTATTCTCATAGCCAGACTATGGAGGAGACTATCAAGATGACGGACAACAGGATGGCTATGATAACTAGGACTATCTTCCTTCGTCAGCATTGCATGTGCCCCTGAAGATGGACCCCACCGCTACGCTTATTATTTATTCCGCTGCTTGTTGTATTAAGACTGGATCATGAGATCCTTATTTGTGTAAGACCTTATTTATGGTTTGTAATGGATGATGTACTGTGATATCCAATCTGTTATGTCTCGCAAAAATGGTAATCCTGGGATTGCGATGTATGACATAACAGACATCTGGGATTAAAAATCCGGGTGTTGACAAGTTGCTATTAGAGCCATCCTAACCATAGGAGACCCTAGCTAGAATGGACGTCCAAACAAAAACTTAATTTCAAAACCAAAGTGAGTATTTATGAAAAACTATTTCCTCTCTTACCCTTGGGAATTCATTCTTTCTCAAAAATTCATGTTCCTCCAATTCTTACATTACTACCTAAAATTTGACACACTTGATCACTTCACTAACTCCCTCATCCTTAATTCTTGTAGATGGAGGCTCAGTTCAGCAAGTTCTACGAGTTGGGCAACAGAGGCCAACTGATCTTCAAGAGGGATCTAGATTCACTGTCTGAGTTATTGGGACGCCCACATCCAGAGTTTCTTGGAGCTCAACTTCCAGGACTCCCAGGAGGAGATTTATAGTGGCTAGTCACCGCTGATCTTCGAGGAAGCATAGAAGAACCAACGTCTGGGAGAATCCAGTTCTTCGTGAGGGAGAACAACTGGCTAGATGGATTAGCCAGGGCAATGCATGAAGCTCTCGCACGTCTATGTGCCCTTAGTGTCAACCAAATCCAAGGAACCCATTTTGCTCACTATGCAAGACGTGACTTCATGGGAATGCCGATGGAGATGCCAAGTCACCCGGTGTTGAAGCGTCAAGTGGAGAACCTTGACTTCCTGTTGTACGATCGCCAGAAGGAATTGGACAATGCTAGGGAGTTTGCTAACCACAACCGTTCCATTACCGACCAGAAGGCCCAGACTTTCTCACTGCTTGTCAAGGACTGCCAGTCTCTTCGCCTCCAGTGCGAAAAGAAGGATCGCACCATCGCCCGTCTTTGCAAGAAGGTGGCCGACCTCGAGAAGACCGTCAAGGAGCAAGAAGCTCAACTTGCAGCAAAGGAGGAAGAAGAGGAGGGTGAAGACATCTAGGGAGACATGGATTCTTACCTCAGCAATGATGATGACTTTCTGGAGGAGGATGTCGTGGACTTCTACACCAACGATGAGGACTCCGACTTCATCGATGATGAGTAGATGCACTAGATCATTGTCGTAGCATGAGCTGTATCGGTCCCACTGTATCATAGCTTGCAGAATGGTTCTTAAAACCATCTGTTTTCCTTGTTGTGGTGTGTGTGTGTTTGTATCGTGTGCTTGTTTGAATGAATGAAATGGAGTTAGTTGCAAAACCGGAGTCAAACTCAAAGTTTTAGCTTTGAAACCAAAACCATGAACCTTAGATCTTTCCCTCTTACCCATTCATCTACCTCAAACTTCAGATGACTCGTGGAAACCAACGAGGGAGCAGCTCGTCGCAAGACCCAATGCTGCAGATCCTGCAGAATCTCATCGCAGACAAAGAAGCAAGCAGGGCAGAGCGCCAAGCTAATCTAGCAACACTGCAATAGATCGCCCAGATGGCTCTCAACAACCAGAACCATGGAAATCAGGATCATCAAGGATCCAAGCTGAAAAACTTCCAGAATACCAATCCCCCAATCTTTAGCAATTCAGAGAACCCATTAGATGCAGATGACTTGTTGCAGACAATGGAGAACAATCTAGAAGTAGCCAGAGTTGATGACAACGAGAAAGTTCTCTTTGCCACCCACTACTTGGCAGGAGATGCAAGAGCATGGTGGAACAGCATCCGCCTGATGAACCATGGTCAAGTGATGACATGGGAAGCCTTCAAAATCAAGTTCAGCCGCACCCACGTGCCGCAAGGCTTAGTCACCAGAATGAGGGATGAATTCAGAGAGTTTAAGCAAGGCAGAATGACTGTGGTGGAGTACCGTGACAGATTCCTGTCGGTTGCCAGATATGCACCTGATGAGATCAACACAGAGGCTAAGAAGAAGGAGAGATTCTTGAACGGACTGCATGACGAGATGCAGACTGTCCTCGTCAACATCCGCTTCGAGGATCTCGAAGAGCTAGTCGACTCCGCAATTCAGATGGAAGGAAAGATTAACCAGGCAAACGACAACCGCAAACATCGTATGATGCAGCAATCTAGATCCAATAGTCACCAGAAGTACCGTCCCAACCCCTTACCAGGATATGCACCAAGGAACAACCGACCCCCAATGTCTCTCCCAAGCTACCCCAACCGTAGCGGAGGCAATGTGAAGTCCGGAGGAAACAACAATCACTCCGGCAACACCAGCAATTTCAACCGTGCCCCTCCCAAGAGCAACAACAACAACACTGCACCCAGAACTGGAAGCAATGCTATGCCTGTGGCATCAAAAGACAAGTCTCAGATCACCTGTTTCGAGTGTGGAGTGAAGGGTCACTATTCCAATGAGTGTCCCAAGAAGATTGCCGCCACTGCCAATGTGAATACCCTAGCTCAACAGCAGCGTCGTGTTCAACCAGGAAGAAGATTCGCCCCAGGGAACCCTCACAACCGCAACGGTCGTCTCTTCCACATGAACGCCGAAGAAGCCCAAGAAGCACCAGATGTAGTGCTGGGTATGTTTTCTGTCAACTCAGTTTTAGCAAGAGTGTAGTTTGATTCGGGAGCATCACATTCATTTGTCACCGAAGAATTTGCATGCACTAGTAAGATCCACCCAACCAACTTGAAGCATGTCATGATAGTTCAAATCCCCGGATCAACTACAAAAGCTAGAAAAATTTGCAAAGCGGTGCCTATCAGAATACATGGTATAGATTTTTATGCCAACCTAATAGTACTTGGAACCAAAGGATTGGAAGTAGTACTAGGTATGGACTAGATGTTAAGGCATAAAGGACTGATAGACTGTGCTAAGAAATCCATCACCATGACCAGTAGCTCTGGAGTAACATAGAGCATATATCTGAAACCTTACCCCGTTAATTCAAGTGCAACAAGAGTTTAGCCATGCCCACCATTGACCAAGTCAGAGTAGTCTGTGACTACCTCGCCATATTCCTAGATGAATTGCCAGGTATGCCCCCGGATAGGGATATTGAGTTTATTATTGAATTAATCCCTGGAACCGGACCCATAGCCCAGAGACCCTATAGCATGAACCCCTCAGAGTTAGTGGAACTGAAGAAGCAGTTGGATGCTATGTTAGCAACAGGCTTGATTCAACCAAGCGCATCGCCATGGAGATCACTAGTTTTATTCGTCGACAAGAAAGATGGAGGCAACCGTCTATGCACCGATTACAGAAACTTGAATGATGTCACCATCAAAAACAAGTACCCTTTGCCAAAGATAGAGGATCTATTTGATCAGTTGACTGGTGCCCAGGTATTCTCAAAGATTGATCTTAGGACTGGTTATCACCAACTTAAGATTCATGCAACGGATATTCCGAAGACCACCTTTACTACTCGCTATGGTTTATACGAGTATACGGTTTTGTCTTTTGGATTAACCAATGCCCCTGCTTATTTCATGAATCTCATGAATAAGATCTTTATGAATTTCCTAGATAAGTTTGTCGTTGTGTTTATCGACGATATCCTTATCTACTCCAAGTCAGAAGAAGAGCATGAGCAAATCTAAGAATCATCCTAGAAACCATTAGAGAGCATCGGTTATATTCCAAGTTCAGCAAGTGTGAGTTTTGGCTGAAAGAAGTAGGATTACTAGGACATATTGTGTCTGCCGGAGGAGTCTCTGTTGATCCCACCAAGATCAGAGATGTCGAAGCATGGGATGCCCCAACCACTCAAACCCAAGTCCGTGCATTTCTCGGATTGGCAGGATACTACCGCAAGTTCGTCGAAGGATTTTCGAGCATCGCTAGACCCATGACCCAATTGTTGAAAAAGGACAAGAAGTTTGAATGGTCTGACAAATGTGAAGCCAGTTTCCAAGAGCTAAAGAAGAGATTGATTTCAGCCCCAATATTGATCATGCCAGATATCAAGAAGCCGTTTGATGTGTATTGTGATGCATCCAAGATTGGCCTCGGATGTGTATTGATACAAGAAGGCAAGGTTATCGCTTATCTGTCTCGACAACTAAAGCAGCATGAGCAGAACTATCCGACCCATGATCTTGAGGTAGCAGCCGTAGTTTTTGCATTGAAGACATGGCGTCATTATCTAATGGGTAATCGATGTGAGATTTACTCAGATCACAAGAGCTTGAAGTATATTTTCACCTAGAAGGAGCTGAATATGAGGCAAAGAAGATGGATAGGGTTAATCAAGGATTATGACCTTGACATTCACTATCACCCCGGCAAAGCCAATGTGGTAGCGGATGCTCTTAGCAGATTTCCGTGTAGGCTAAATACCATGATCAAGGAGAAGCAACCAAGTTTGTATGAGGAGTTGGAGCAGTTTAGAACTGAGCTTGTTAGCAAAGGATTTTTAGCTAGCATTGAACTTCAACCCACTTTGATTAGCCAAATCAAGGAAGCCCAGAAGGGAAATGAAAGTATCGACGGAATCAAACATCGTATTGGTACAGGAAAGGTACCTAGATTCACTGAAGACAAAGAAGGAGTTATGTGGTACAAAGGACGTATCTGTGTGCCAGCAGATTCGGAGCTGAAGCAGGTTATCATGTAGGAAGCTCATGATACTCTTTATTCTATCCACCCCGGAGGAACAAAGATGTATCAAGATTTGAAAGAGCAATTTTGGTGGCACAAAATGAAGAGAGAAATCAGAAGCTACATCGCCAAGTGTGACATCTGTCAAAGAGTCAAAGCAGAGCATCAAAGACCCGCAGGACTGTTACAACCTTTGCAGATTCTGGAATGGAAATGGGATTCCGTCGGAATGGATTTTATCACTGGTTTGCCTACTTCTAGCAGGCGAAATGACTCAATCTGGGGCATTGTTGATAGACTATCCAAGGTAGCCCACTTTATACCTGTCAAGACCACCTACCAGAGTTCAAAGCTAGCAGAGTTTTATATTGCTAGAATTGTTAGTCTGCATGGAACCCCCAAGACCATAGTATCAGATTGAGGAACCCAGTTTACCTCGAGATTTTGGCAGAAAGTCCAGGAAGGATTAGGAACCAAGTTGAATTTCAGCACCGCTTATCACCCGCAAACTGATGGACATACTGAAAGAGTCAACTAGATATTAGAGGATATGTTAAGAGCTTGTGAGTTGGAGTACGAATCAATATGGGAAGACTGCCTGCCTTTCGCAGAATTCTCATATAACAACAGTTATCAAGCCAGTTTGCAGATGGCACCATTTGAGTTCCTATACGGAAGAAAGTGTCGCACCCCATTGAATTGGTCGCAAGTAGGAGAGAGTCAGATCTTTGGACCCGACATTCTCCGAGAAGCCGAAGATAAGGTTCACAAAGTCCGTGAGCACCGCAAGACCGCCCAATCCAGATAGGAGAGTTATGCTGACAAAAGAAGGAGAGACCTAACTTTCAATGTCGGAGATTTTGTATATCTCAAGGTTTCGCCATTGAAGGGAATGCAATGCTTTAGTCTGAAAGGAAAGTTAGCCCCCAGATATATCAGACCATTCAAGATTCTGAATCATCGAGGAGAAGTATCGTATCAACTGGAACTGCTAGAGGAGATGTCAGCCATCCATAATGTGTTCCATATCTCGTTACTTCGCAAATGTGTAGAAGTGCCGGAGAAGACTGAAGTTTTCAAGAACATCGATCACAGAGCTGTGGATATTAACAAGGACCTGGCGTATTGTGAAGTGCCCATCCGTATCTTGGAAGAAGCTGACAGAACCACCAGAACCAGGAGTATCAAATTTCTCAAGATTCAATGGAGCAACCATACTGAAGAGGAAGCCACCTGGGAGCGAGAAGATTACATTAGGACAGAGTTCCTAGATCTCTTTAGTTCCTAGTTTTCTTTCATAAATCTCGGGACGAGATTTTGTTTAAGGGGGGAAGGTTTGTAACATTCCAAAACTCTAATCCAAGTGATCAAGATCCAAATCATCAAATTTAGAGTTAACAAAAACTTTTCCAATTAAAAATATTAAAGCATTCATATGTCTGTGCATTTAAATTAGGAGTTGTTTTGAATTGCCATGTTTAAGTGATCCATTGATTATAAAATGATTCTTAGGTAAAATAAACATCATCTAGATCATTCCCAAACAAATCCCAAAGAAAAACAAATCAAAATGAATAAAAGAAGCAAATGGTCATTTGTGCCATTTTAATCAACATGCCTACTTTGGCTATTCCTAGAACTCAATTCTTAACAGAAACAAATATGGATCTTTGCACCCCTTGCTAGTACAAGTAGTGATGTACCAAGGCCCACTTTGTGATCTACCAAAAACTTTCAAACAATGAATATAATGACATTTGAAAATTGAATGTAGTTCATATGAGAAGATCACACTTATTCAAAAACCACTCAAATGAATTCCATTTTCAAGTCCCAAGCAACCACAGATGCTCAAGCATGTGATCACCAACTCCACCAAAATTCAAATATTTTTCTCTTGCGGCCATTGTGTCGAACACCTTGCAGACAGAATCAACTTTGGCCTAACTATTACTATTTTGATCAATTCTTGTCGAGCCATTTAGTTTGCATTGATCATTCTTGTTTCTCCTGAGCCCAACCAGACCAAAACCCACCCTAGTTTTAGCCCCTGGCGCCAGTGCAATGCCGCCCCGACGCCATGCTCGCCAGCCAATGTTGCCAACGCAGCAGCAGATCGCCAGCCCCTCTCCGCCGCTCCAGGAAGCTAGGCGCCACCCTACCGCCGCCCACGGTCCACCCCACGGCCACTGCCAGCCACTGGACCACTCCCTAGCACCGCCGCCCATTCTCTCTGCGAGCTCTCCAGAGCGCGTTAGTCGCCAGCACGCCATAGACCACCCCTCGACCCAATATCGTGCACACAGCTCTGCCTCGACCCCAGCAACCCGCTAGACACGGTCGTGCGCCGCCGTGCAACTACAGTCGTAGAGCGCCGTGTAGAGCACCACCTCTATCTCCTAGAGCGCGGGACGCTCCCGACCAAACGCCATTGCCCCTAGCCGCGCATTTAAGCCGCAGAGCACCGCCAGGAGGCAGGCCACCATCCCCTACCTCCAGCCACGATGATAGCATGCTGTACAACCCTCGCCAGAGTCGCCAGCCCATCCCGTTCGGTCCCCTCGTCGACCTATAAAAGGAGGCCACCCCAGCACAAACTCCCCACACCATCTCACTCCCCTCTCTGCACTGACCCTTCCATCCCATTCCCGGAGCAAGGCGGGCTGCCGTTCGCCGGCATTTTGCCGGAGCTTGCCGGAGCAGAGGAGGAGAGGTGTCGTCGATTTCGTCCACCCCAGGAGCCTTCGCGGCCATGCCTGAGCCCGCCGTCGACCTCATGTTCCATCGCCCCCATCGCCAAGTCTAGCTGGAGCCCTGGTAAGCCCCCACGTACCCCCACCGAGCCGCTAGGGTTAGCTCTCGCCAGCGACCTGTTCGCCGGGGACGATGATCCTCAGCCGTCGATCCACCTTTAAATCGTAGCACTGAGAGTGCCCCGTACCGCTTCGCATTTGATGTGTCGCTGACCTGCGGGACCCCCCTGTCAGTTGTCATCCGCACCGTGGAGCGCCACTGGGCCGGCCCGTTTTCTTTCCTGTGCTAGCCCACGAATTCAAATATAGGTTTTTCTATATTAGTTTGAACTCACTTCTATCCCTTAGTTCAAAAATCCATTCAGGAAGATTTACTGAACCAAACTGAGTGATTCAAATTTTGTTAGAAAGCTACTGAAAAGATCTATCCACTACTAGGAAAACGATTATAGGTAGATTTTAATTATGTGGCGCATATATGAAAAAGGCTCCACTAAAATTAATTTTGTGGCACATATAGCAAATGCTCCATAGAATTTCTGCAATTCTATGGCGTATATAGCTATATGCGCCACAGAAAGTGAGAATTATGTGGCGTATATAGCCATATGCGCCACAGAATTCCTGTGGGCCCATGTGGGCCTGATCCTAGCACATGGGCAGGCCAGAATTCTGTGGCGCATATGGCTATATGCGCCACAGAATGTATGGGCCACAGAATTCTCACTTTCTATGGCGCATGTAGCTATATGCGCCATAGAATTTTGACATTCTGTGGAGCATTTGCCATATGCGCCACAGAATGTGCGAAACAGATCTAAAAAAAGGTGGCAACCACCCTTTCCCTTCTTCCCACCATCTCCAACTAGCTCGTCTCCCAACCAGAACCAAACCCTAGCTAGCGCAGCTCTCCTTCCCTCCTTCCAGATCTCCTCGCCCTCCCATGGCCTCGCCCCATGCCCCCGCTCCACGCCTCGCTGCCTGGTAGCCCCGCGCAGATCGGCCCGCGTAGCAGCCATGGAGGCGGCGGAGGACACGGCGGCGGCGCCGGAGTCGTGGGAGACGGCCGACCTCGACGGGGCCATGAGCCGCCTGCTCCTCTCCTCCTCCTCCTCCTCCGCACGCCGCGTTCTCACCGGACCTCGCCGACGACGCCAACAACACCGACAACGATCAGTCCACGGCCATGTCCACGCATGGCCAGCAGTAGCAGCATGATCTGCCCAGGCCCGACGATCTCGTCTCGCAGGTCAACCAGTTCCTCCGGGAGGCCCTCCAGAAGCCCCGCGAGAGGCTCTCAGGTATAATTCCGACCCTGCACTTCACGGTCGCCTCCTCGGTGTTTGTTCGTCTTGCTACGCGAGACCCCAGCTCTAGTTTCCGGCCCGACTCGCTAGCTAGCTCCCAGGTTGAATTTTACCTATGCAGGAGGAGCAGGAGGAGTAATTCGCTTACACTTGTTTTGTTCTGTTTTGTTTTGTTTTGTTTTGGATCGTGTGCTTATACCCGCTAGCTAGCTCGCTCCTCTGCGTCCATAGCTAGTGCTGAGCTTCGAGGATGTTCAATTCTGCCAGGCCTTGTGCCACTGAGCATACTATTACCAAATCGTGCCACGGTTTTATACCAGCTTTGGGCATTAAGATGCTGCACCAAATACATGTGTTAAGTTAGCGCCTAGTGTATACATCAGTCTGATTCTGGGTCTGCTCAATTTTCGGGGTTTTCCCCTATGACCAGCCGTCATATTTCTGCATCTGCTCTTATGGCTTTGATTGTTAAATTCCTGATCATATGCTCAAGTTGAGCAATACTTCAACTGTTGTGTCTCATGGCGGTCCTGTCTCATTGCAGTGCTACACATGGAGCAAGAAATCCTCAAGTTCATTCACGACCCCAGACAGACGCAGTTTGAGTTCCAGGGTCTTCCGACGTCCTACCTGTGTCTCGCCGCGCACCGTCTGGCGCAACACTACTTCCTACAGTCGATCGCCCTGCCAGATACCTACATGATCTTGGTGCCGCTCCTCCTCACCGGCATCGCGGTTACGGTGTACTACATTCTGTCCTAAGCTAGGCGGTGACAACATCGCGCGGTTGTAAGTTATGTGAGTGGGATGAACACTTGTAAAATATACTTGTACACTTATTCGTTCTAAGTAATGTGATTGATAAACACTTGTGAACATTCATGCTTGTTGATGTATTATATGTGAACTGGAACATTTGTATTGCTTTGTGCAGCTTTTCTATGAATTTCTGTTAATTTTTGTGTATTTCCTGTAATATACCTATTATATACCTGTATTTGTACCAGATTCTGAAAATTTAGAAATTCTGAAAAAAAGGATTATGTGGAGCATATGGCTATATGCGCCACAGAATGTACCACAGAATTCTGTGGCGCATATAGTTATATGCGTCATAGAATTTTAAAAATTCTGTGGCGCATATGCATATGCGCCACAAAAATATAATTTTAGTGGCGACAATTTAGTGGCGACCACTAGATGCGCCACAGAAATCGTTTTTCATGCGCCACTGATAACCTTTTTCCTAGTAGTGATCCAACCCCGTTGGATTTAATTCATTTAGAGTTAGAAATCTCGCCTGGTAAAAATAACAAGACAGAAGCATGTGCACATTCAAACATTTGTATAAAATCAACCATGATAGCTTCTGAGTTGATTCCAACTCTCAAAAATCACATTTAACCATAGCTATCTGAATATGTAATAATATTAAGGTTTGCATGCAGTGAATTTGGACTAGTACCAAAATAATGCTATATAGGCATTTCCAGTCACTTTAAATCATTATTTATTAAACTTAAACTTAATTAAATGTGATCCAACATTTAAATCACATTCCCATATGTTAGAATATGTGGTGATGACATGTGTCCACATGATCCCATATTCTAAGTGGAGAATATTAAATCTTAGTTATTTTTCAATGAGTAGAAATTAATTTTCTTAAATAAAAAGAATGAAGCTAGTTAATGAAACCTTGTGATGCTTATGATGATATTAGATCATCAAATGTGTGCCTTAGAGTGCTAAGTAGACTAGTTAAGTCTTGTGTGGTGATTGTGTACTCCGTATGTATTTATAGACGATAGTACCGACCAAGCTTTCGAGGAGGAGGAGTTCTATCAAGAGGAGGAAGAGGAAAACTTCAACCACTACAATACACAAGGCAAGCCATCATTAACAATGCAAGCTAACACTTGCAAGTATAATACTTAGCAAGCTAGAATTAAACTAGATAACCTGAGCAAGATGCATTAGGCATGCTTTGGTTATACCACTTTGACTATTACCTACCCCAAGTTTTATTTCCAAGCTTTTACTTCTTTACTTTATTAAAGTACCTTACTTGTTTGAAGGTAGCATAAAGAGTATAAAACTTGACCTATCTAGATGACCTTAGATGTCATTCTATGGCATGAGATTGATGTTAGCATCCCACCTTAGTGAACACTCTTAACTTAGTAGTTTAGAGCTAAACTAAAACTTGAGTCACTTTAGATGGGAATACTTGGTGAAAATGAATTATGAAACCTTGGAATGATGAGTCATTCTATTGAGATGTTTTGACATGTGTTGATAAACACAAATGGTTTATGATGATGAAAATGTTGAGGCATGAGCCTTAGCCCTCTTACAAAAACTGATGGTTGGATTCGGATGCAATACCATTCCAATTTTACTGTACAACCACAATACCTGAATTGGGTAAGGCTTAGCCGAAAGTTTATATGCATTAGTATTAGTTCCCTCGCAGGAGAGGTTTGAGCTGAGGCTACCTCTTGATGTTGTCCACCTATGCAGTGCCCAAGATGACAGATGGTCATGGTTGGGAGCCCATGCTCATAGGAGAGGTTCTTATACTAGGGTGTGTAAAGGAAAGGTTATGTTTGATTATCTCCATACTAAGTACGATGATTCAGGGTTATCCCTGACAGATGTATCAAATCTTGTGGTGAAAGTGTACCACCTCTACAGAGTGTCAAACTATTCGAATAGCCGTGTCCGCGGTTATTTACAGTTGGAGTGGCCATACTGTTTCGTTGTCAGATATTTTCAAAATGACTTATGAAATGAATGATGAATCTTGTCTTGACCACAATAGGGTTGTGACTATGACACCAGCTTCCCAACTTAAAGTGATTCTAGAACTTTATTTTATCTTTCTTTGTTTCTGAGCTCAGCTTAGGTTTCAAACTTAACTTTACAAATAAACATAGAGTTAGCTTTTCCCACTAGTACTACCTTACTTGTTAGTGGTAGTTTGCGAGTACTTAAAGAGTACTCATGGCTTTTGTCCCTTGCTATTCTCATGGCCAGACTATGAAGGAGACTATCAAGATGATGGACAGCAGGACGGCTATGATAACTAGGACTATCTGCCTTCGTCAGCATTGCCTGTGCCCCTAAAGATGGCCCCACCGCTACGCTTATTATTTATTCTGCTGCTTGTTGTATTAAGACTGGATCATGAGATCCTTATTTGTGTAAGACCTTATTTATGGTTTGTAATGGATGATGTACTGTGATATCCAATCTGTTATGTCTCGTTAAAATGGTAATCCTAGCATTGCGATGTATGACATAACAGGCATCTGGGATTAAAAATCCGGGTGTTGACATTTCCCATATGGGACTAAACAAGGGAGAGAGGGGGAGGTGCCATGGGCTCCTAGGGCTCCATGGGCCAGCCGGCCAAGGGGCCCCCACCCTGCGCACAACCCAAGGCTGGCCGGGTGGGCCCCATGTGGCGGCTGGGCTTGGCCCCTTTGGCCCTTGGCACTTTCCTCGAGGTGTTTTCCCTTATGGGCCCTTTTTCCCTAGGAATTTGGCCCATTTGTGGAATACCCTTTCAAATTAGATTTTAATACTCCCTCCATCCAGAAATAACTGACTTGTATTTGTCTAGATTCACATGTATCTAGACATGTTTTAGCGTATAGATACATTTGAATCTACACAAAGCCAAGTCAGTTATTTCTGTAAAATACATATTACAAAATCTGATTTGACCCGAAACACCTTTCGGTTCCCTTTCGATTTCCTCCGAACAACTTCGGAACTTTGCTGGAACGATTCCGGTTCTCTCACGAAACTTTTCCGGTTTTAATTTCTCTTTCATATGGTAATTTCAACTTGTAGAGGATCTCTAGCTCATCGTACCCTTAAGTGTATTTCCCCACGGCTCGGGAATGGCATAGACATGATCTCCATCAATGATTAATAGAGGGATCGGGATGCCCATAATGACCTCTATGCATTCCACAAGGATAATGTTATTTGAACCATAAAATGTCGAGGCCAGTTCCCTTTGTTTCTCTGATACGACTTGTCCGAGATCCGATCATTGGTATCACATACCTTGTTTGGTATCGTTACCGACAAGTTCTGTTTTACTTGTTACCGCGATTACATCCCCATGACCCAGTCACATAATGCAACATTATGGATGTAATCTCACCAAGTCGACCGTACGTATCTTACACGTCACGTGGGTGAACAAATCCCGCTCTTGAGTAATATGTCATCTACTATTTCTTCGAATACCTGAACACACCTTTATGATCATTGTATTACCAGGTGACATTTGATGCTATCTAAGTATCCTCGCGAAACAGTGAGTAATATGATCTCGCGGTCTAAGAAGAAGGATACTACATTTCTAACTATTACAACAATAAACTCTGTGACTTGATCGTGTCGCAATCTTTGGGTGATGTCCATCACATCTTTCACCAATGATATGACCTTGTTTTCAATTGGCTTAAATGCCCCATGATCAGGAAATCTTGATCATCAATTGCCCAATAAACTAGTATGAATGGAGGCTACTAGGGACTTGGTTTGTTTCATACCACACATGTACCAATGTTTCCACTTGATAAAGTTATAGCACAATATGAAACTATTATGAACTAACTGAGTTATGACAATAAAAACCTATTTATTATTTGCCTCTAGGGCATATCTCCTTCGGTCTCCCAGTTGCACTAGAGTACAAATAATCTAGCTTTTATTTTACTCATTAGAAACCATATCACATATGTGTTTATTGATCACACATGCTTATGGAAAATGTCATTTCCATGTTCTTTTTTACCAGATCATTATGTCTATTTGTAAATCGTTAACATCTTCCTAATTTTGACATTCATACCATTATCTTATAATGGGTTAAAGTATTCGTTTGGTGACAAAGTGAGACTTTGTTTCTAGTGTTTACTATGATGGTCGCTTTCATTGTTGTCATGTAAACTTTGAAACACACTTAGCACTCCTTTGTGTATGTATATAGTAGTTATGGCAATAGAGTGAGGTCGGTTTCCAGGAGCCAACAGTGACATTAGATCAGTCAGAACGAGCTTTCTCAGGGCACTGTGCCATGGGACACACCCTCTGTGTAAAGACGAATAGTCCCACCACAACAATATACATCATGTTAGATGGTGCCCTTATACTTCTTTATCTATGTATATCCTGGTGCATGAAATGCAACTATGCGCCTTACTTTGCTTCTTGCCATTTAAGGACAAACTTAATTTTGGTTCAGTGATTAACTCAGGAATCACTTCAAGACATGTTCTTACAGTTAAGAGCTTGTTCTTCCAACTAAAACCTCATGTCACATTATGTCGAGTATACAATATGGTTGTATGGAAGAACCTATGGCTGAGGCATACGAGATGCAACACATCTCTTTCTTTCTTTTAACCATGGTTGTATTACTGAGACTAACTCAATGCTTCATACAAGTAAGAACTTCTTTCATACCTTGTTCCATTCTGAATTACTTCAGAATTTTGTCTAGGATATTCTGAACATCTTCATAATCAAGTCAGGAAGCATTCAACTATGATTTTTATTAAACTTACAAATATATCTCGATAGATCTCATTGTTTAATAACTTGTTCAACTTCATCCATATTTACTAACTTAAACATTTACAATATGAATCACATCATTCATATATGTTGTCCATATATCCTAGAATGATGTCACGCTCCCACTCAAATATGATATCCATATATGAGATCTAGGGATTTCACTTACACTACAAGAAATGTTTCCTTCTGCAATGACTTGCCTCGATGGTCGCCGTAGAAGGCGTGTCTTTCGCGATGAATTTCTTGGCTTGACTATGGCCGATGGAGAACTTTTTTTTTGATTTCGCGACCCTCTACTACGACGGAACCGCTAAAAACATGAAGGAAGCTTGGCCGGCGCATGGCAGAAGAAAGTTTTTGTTTCCTCACGGGATGTTAACTCGCCGAAGTCTTTTGAGGCATGTGGGTCCCAGACGTCAGTGTCTCTAGTAGACCATTCTTTTCGGTCGTGCCTCCCTGATTTGAAGTCGATAACGTTGCTCGATACGTCTATCATTTAGTCAGGCTGTTAGGTCCCACATGTTAGCCTCTCAGTAGTATGATGGGATTTTTTCCCTTCGCTTGTGTTACCCTGTTCCGAATTTGATAGTGTTGCTCGATGCATCTGCTGTTTAATTAGGCTGCTAGGTCCCACATGTCATCTTCTCATTAGAAGAGACGTGTGCTTGATGGAATTTTTTTCCTTGGCTATTGCCTCCCTGATTTCAACTCGATAACGTTGCTTGATCTATCTGCCGTTTAGTCACACTGCTAGGTCCCCCATGTCAGCCTCACATTATAAGAATCATTTGTATGATGAAAAAAATCTTTGCTCGCGGTACCCTGTTCTGAACTTGATAGCGTTGCTCGATGCATCTACCATTAAATCAAACTTGTGGACCCTAGATGTCATCCTGTAATTAGAATAAACGTGTGTATGATAGAATTTTTTCCCTCGGTCACGCCTCCGTGGTCCAAACTTGATAGCGTTGCTCGCTGCATCTACCGTTTAATCACGCGGCTGGGCCCCACAAGTCATCCACTCATTAGAAGAAACATGTGTATGATGGAATTTTTACCCTCGCTCGCGCCTCCGTGTTTCGAAATTGATAGCGTTGATCGATGCATCAGCCGTTTTTTCAGGCTGCTGGGTCCCCATGTGAGCCTCTCATTAGAAGAAATGTGTGCATGTTGGACTTTTTTCTCTCCTGTGTCTCCCTATTTCGAACTTGGCAACATTGCTCGAGGAAGCACCTGTATAAGGCCGCCCTACTGGGTCCCACATTCGGTATCTCTATAAATGAAACATGTGTATGATAGAATTATTTTTGGCCGTGTCCGCTGTTTTGACCTTGGCAATGTTGCTCGATGCGACAGTCGTGTATGGTCTTGCTGCTGAGGCCCCCATGTCAGCCTCTCTGGTATGTTCTTGCTTGTGGGTCCATGGTGCAGAGTTGTATGTTTTGGCGGGTGGGTCCCTGATGCTAGCCTCTCCGTACAAGTATTTAACTTTTTTTTCATACCCGACCATTAAACTCGAGGAATACTGCAGGCTGGTGGATCCGTAATGTCAGCCTCTCCGTAATGCAATATTAAAATGTAAACCCTTTCTCAAAAAAATGTAAACCCAAGATATATATATATATGTACACACAGGGGATTCGAACTAAAGACCTTCAAATCAAATCAAATAGACATAAACTGAGTGTTTGCCACTACACCAAAGATATTTATAGATATTAAATCATTAAACATGTATTAGTACTACAACTTATGTATTAGTCTTCTAAAAAATATTTTGTGTGTCAACCTTTATCTCTTTTAAAATATAAAATGGCATCGCTCAGGCATCTCAATTTATAAAATGTACATAATGGAGTAGTTTAAAACATGCGTAGGTATAGTTTTTTATCTTGAGAGGTGGGGGCAATGCCTAAAAGGCCGAATTAAAAAGAGTTTGCCTATCTACATGGGCTCCTTTCTCAAATTTCACTAGGATGTGCTCAGCAGTCCCCTGACCCCTAAAAGGTCGAACTGAAATCTGTTGAGGGCTATGCTCCATGGGCTGCTTTCTCAAATTTCTTTAGGCTTTGGTCAGCAGTCCCCCATGTCAGCATCTCATTACAAGAAACATGTGCATGCTGGACTTTTTTCTCGCTTGCCCCTCCTTGTTTCGAACTTCTTAGAAGCTCAGGAAAGAGCGACTCAATAGGGGATGCCTTAGCAGCGCTTCATTGGCTCACGTCAAGTCTTCCACGCATTTGGTAAACATTGCTAGATGCAACACCTATATAAGGTCTCGCTACTGGCTCCCACATGTCAGTATCTCTGTAAATGAAACGTGTGTATAATGGACTTTTCTTTTGGCTACGTCTGTTGTTTTGACCTTGGCAACGTTGCTCGATGTGGAAGCCGTGTATGGTCTTGCTGATGGGGCCCACATGTCAGCCTCCCTAGTATGTTCTAGTTTGTGCATGTCGGCCTCCCTGGTATGTTCTGGCTTGTGGGTCCATAACGCCAGCCTCTCTTTACAAGTACTTAACTTCTTTTTCAAATCCGCCCATCAAACTCGAGGGACGCTGCAGGCTGGCGTTGCCACTACGAAAAACAAATAAGATGAACATTATCATTAAAAGCTTTATAGTACATATAACTTATGTATTAGTCTTCTTAAAGATATTTTATGTGTCCATATTATCTCTCTTAAAATAAAAGGGAAGCGATCCTGACATCTCAATTTATTAAATGCCACATAATGGAGTAGTTTCTTAAAAACATGGGTAGGCGGATTTTTTTAAAGGGCAATTCCAAAAACACCGAATTAAAGACTTTGGGCTATTCTACATCTACTATACTCAATGGGATATACTCCATGCACTATTCACCATGGGCTCCTTGATAAAAATTTAAATGGGATGTGGTAAGCAAGTCCCCTGACCCCTAAAAGGATGAATTAAGTTGTTCTAGGCTAAAGGGGGGCCAAATGGGCTAGTTTTTACCTCCTTGTTAGTAAAATTTGCATTGTGATGTAGCTCGGCCGGATTCGGAACACAGACCTCTATACCGAAGGAAAATCATTCTTTTAACCGATATTAGTGTAAAAATATTTAAAGAATAAGGGACATAGAACGTGTGCGCCAAAACTGGACTAGTATCCAATGACTTCACTTGGTACCCTCTCATCTCTGTCCAAAACACATCCAATGGTTCCGATGACACATAGGCATAAGCTCTAGTGCAAGCAGCCCAGCAGCAGCGATAGAACTTTTCACACATTCAGTAGCATTTGAAAGATCTAGTAGTACGGAATAAGACGAAAATATCGAGAGATTCCTAGTTCATATTCAGCAGCACCTGACTGATTCTGCAACATTCCAAAGTGATTATTTCAGCAATACAGACACTGAAACTCAATAGCAGTATAGAGGGAACCCGTTCATGTTTCAGCTCTAAAACCTTGTCGCACGATCAGTTTGCCATTTTCTCCAAACACAGTAGATCATTGGAGCAAGCAAAACTAACGATCAAGTATGCTTTTGTGTGCATACCTTCTCTTCACATAAGCACCAGTGTGACTCCCATATATGCATCCCAAAATGCCTAAGCCTCATCTAGATTGTGACAAGGCCAAGTTTAAAAACAAAAGCAAGACCATCTATTACACTCGATCTAAACAAGTACCAGTACATCAGTATTAGTTCTAGAAAATACCTTAGTAATAGTAATAACATAACACTTGACAAATTGAGTAGAATTTGAAGATTGAGAAGTACAGAATAAGACAGAAAAAATATCGACAGATTTCCAGTTCATATTCAGCACCACTTGATAGGTTCAGCAGCATTTCAAAGTGAACAATTCAGCAGTACAGACAATGGCCAAAAGAAATGATAGATTCAACAATGTAGACATTGAAATTCAATAGTTGTAGCAAGGCCATGACTCAAAAGGAAATAGAGTCCATATTCAGCACTCGATTGGTCGAACTGAACAAGTACCAGTACAAATGTATTACTACAAAATAGATTAGCAGTAGCAGACCTCTATACAAAATACTCGGCATAACGCAACAGCATGTCCAAGTGCTGACCAGGTAGCACTTTCTTTCTTGCCTGTTACGCTTTCCTTGTCACACTGTCGCCTATGAGCCCACTATGTTAGCAATGTACATTGGAAATAGGTGTTGATTACCACAATCTTGTTCCACCTCACCCCATAAAAATTGAATCTGTCACCAACATAAAGTAGTAATTAATTAGTACGACATTACATATCTTAACATTGGGATCATCACAATAAGATTTAGATGTTTTATCTCACTTTTGAAACTTTTCGATGCAATACTTCTAATCCATAGGGAATTCCGAGTAATGATTCAGAAGCTTCTAAGTAACACCATGGCTGTGACAGGTATGACCTGAGGCCTTCCAGGGTGACATCGGATGACAATGGCCTACTCGTCAGCTCAGATGTCTCCACCGTTTAGACCGCACGGAGCTCATGCCACAGAGACAGTGACCAAAGCTTCACCTTGTATCATGGCAATTCGCACGCACCTAAACTGACGAACCTAGGGGATATGACGATGTCCGTGGTGTGGCTGTCAATTTGGGCGATGAATATGGTACCTGCTTTCCCGATTCCGATGATATCCGCTCTCTGCGAGCCTCTTGTGGGCACCGGCTTAGACGTCTCCCAGTTTTTGTGGCTATAGGGCATTATGGTCGTAGTCCTTGAGTGAGCAACTCTGAGGTGGCGAACGAGCTCTACCATAGGTGTTAGCTCTACCGACGAGGTGATGAACTCGCATCCAGGCGACGTGCATACTTGCTGGCCGTGAAAGCACTAGATTTTGTGGTCATAGACGTTGTTGTAGGGGACGAATGTCGTGCAGTGGTTGTTGGGGAATCTGCTACATTTTTCGTCTACGACTTGGCGGTACAGCTCCTTGGAGCATGAGGCTAGCCTGGCGGCGCTGGTAGTGTCCATACGCATAGTGATTTCGTTGAAAACGTCATCGCCGACCTTGCTCTAGATGCCGTGCAGCGGGTTATGGGTCAATTGTGACATCGGGATGGATTGGGGGAAGAGGTCGGACCAGAGTGGGGGACTTTTGGAGAGGGGTGGCGCGGCCTACAAGATCTAACGCAGCGGGTGAGATGGCAAGGAAAATGTGCGAAGCACGCACTGGAGACGATCCCAAATGTGGCCATGCGGCCTTGGTGAGTGGGGATAAAAAACCAAGATAGGAAAGGTGTGATGGCTCTTTGAACGAGGTTTCTTTTGCAAGGTGTCTGGAGCTGCATCCAAGACGCCGACTATAGCTTGGCTGGCACGCTACACAATTAACCATCTGAAATCCTAGCGCATTTTATTGCTAGGCTGGCACGCTGTCGTGCACTAAATTAACCATGTCACATCCTTGGCCATTATAGCTAGGTCGGCACGCTGCCGTGTACGCCGACTAGAGTTACTACTACTGTCATGTTTGACCATATGATGTTTATTTATAGCTTCTATAGTATTTACCTAAAAATAGTACTCCTACCTAGTAGTAATACACTTGTACTAGTACTACTAGCAGTAGAGTACAACGAACAATCATCTCATTAGTTCCGCTGCATACAGGAGTTGTACTACACCTACCCACTTGATTGTTAGGTACACCAACACAATACAACTCTTGTATGCGGCGGAACTAACAAGATGATTGTTTAGTTTGCTAAAAAAGATAATAGTGTGGAACAAAGGTAGTACAATACTAGCAGTAGTACACTAGATGTTTGTTTTGCAGTTTTGCGCAAACATAGTATAGATAAATACCTCCACGTTGGAGCCTAGCACGATCAAGTACCATAGTGTTCCACCACAATGCATGACTAGAAGGGTATAGTTATAGACCACCTCTTTACAGAGTAGTTATAATTAGAAGACAAGATTCACCACATTAGTACACTTACGATATAGTAAATTGTTCATCAAATGATGAGTGATAACCTGCACATATGATCACCTTCTCGCAGTTATCATGATCAAATACTATCACCTTAAAGGAAGTGGTGGCAAGATTCTTGAATACCAGAAAGTATCCTACCTTCAAGTCATGTGCTTTCATAAAATCTTGCCATCCTTCGTCAAGGATTACCTTGCCATCTTGCTTCTTTAGGTCGACGTCCCAGCTGTAGCCTTTGCATATCTTCAGCTTGATGGCCTCTGGATACTCACCGCCAAACGTTGGCAAAAGGAGCTGGATATGCTACACATGTCTAACCCTCCCAGTATTAATAGCATCTTGCATAACTTGTCACAGGTGTTCTCCACGTGGGTGTTCCTGGCTCGCCCTCCATCTAGACTGCACAGGGCTCACTTGTCTTCTTCGATGATGAGTCTCTCCAAGCTTGAGCTTCTTTCCCGAACACTGCAAAAAAATCCCGTGAACAGATAATGTCTCTACCAGTTGTCAATAATTGTGAAATACTAGTATAGTATTAGCTGATAGAGTACAATACAAGATCAGCTAAGAAAGTAAAGTGGAGCAATTTTCTTATCTAAATACACAAAGTCTTAACTCTATCTAGCATGAACGCCAGTTATATTATTTGCCAAGGTCTAGGCATCACATTAGTGCAGTTCATTATCGAGCAGTACAGATATCGAACACCCAGGAATTTATTAATGGCCAAACAAGATGAGCTCTATATGTTGCCGATGCTAGAGATGCATACATATACTTGAAATTTTGGCAAAAATCAGGGTAGGGCAGCAGGTTCCCTAATTTTCCCAAATTAAAGGGACCTCCACCCCTGAGACCAACCAAGCAAAACATGCCGAGTGGCCTGCCAAATCATCATCAGCCGTACATCGATCAATACAAAATTTGAACTTATTATTACAGTTCACCGTAGATCTAGCAATGGAACTAGCTTGCAAGTGTAAAACTGTACTATAGTATACAAACGGGTTATATGCACTAGATGAGAACTACTCAACACCAATCCAATGTTAACCAAGTGTTAATAAAAGCTTGACTGCATCACATCATCAAGATCAAGGGTTTCGGGGATTATATACATACCACACTACCATCACGATGACTAAGGGATGCAATGGCTCTATAGATGAGATTGCAGGGCCCGCCGCTTGTAGCCGACCTGCCTAAGATGAGTAAGTTGCGGCGGTGGTGGTCGTCAATGGAGGGAAGCGCAATGGAGATTAAGGAGTGTTGTGTGTGAGAGAGCTGGGGCTAGTGAGGGAATAAATGGGGCGAGGTTAGACGTATGCTGTGAACAAAGAAAACCTTGCCTTTATTTCGCAGTAGTTTCACCGTAATATCCACCGTATCGCAAATCCAACGGCCACCAATACAGTACTAGTAATTGTCATGCCAAAATTAATAGCCTAGAAAATTGGGCACGGCAGCTTAAGTGCTTGAATAGGAAAACATCAAACACATACTATGAAAGTATATTATTGCATACATGGTGCCTAGTACAAGCAATAGTGGAAATGATGTTGCAAGTGCTGATACTATAATATAGTATGAAAGTAGTACATACGTAGTATTGTATATTACATGGTGACAATATTTTGCTATAGAAATGATCTTGTGAGTGCTCATAATCAGCTTTTCTGCATTTTGGTCAAACTTCACATAGTTCTAACGAGGCAGGGTTGGCACGAACCACATTGGCGCCTCGAACATTTGCTCCCTATGTTCCACTCTAGTGTAGTTAAGTGATGAACCTATGGCAGCCCCCCCCCCCCATTGACATGCATGAGTTTCCAATCTGGAACTGGCTGTGGGCGATGTTCGCAGCACACGTGTGTAGCAAACATACAGTCTCCTCTGAACACTGGCAGAGCTTTATGAACATCGCCAGCACCAGGTTTGGGGTTCGTAGGAGGCTCGAGGATGAATGGATGGTTGATTCCCACAAACACTGATCCCTTCTCCCTTCAAGAGTATCCCTTATGATCTAGTCCAGTGCTACAGGGTCATCCAGATTAAAGGCCCTCTGGAAAACATGGCAGTGGAGCGAGGGATAAGAGAGCAGCTCTCTACCCATGTATGATACAGGATCACCACGGCTATTGGTTCGTGCACCCCTAGTGTGAATCCATAGGATATCCTAGCCAAGCTCTGCCAAGTATAAGATGCATAATGCAATATCTTTAGCCTCGGCATCGTCACCATCTTGGACGTTTGCCGGCTCTTCATTTACTGGAGCCTGTATGACATGCTGGCCTACAAGTATACATGTGTGTGCATTTCTGTCATGGTGTGGAACACGGCAGTGCCATCAGGGATGGCTTGAAGGGGACACTCAGGTTGCTATCGGTGGCTACTCGCAACAGGTTGGGCACAGATACTGCAAAAATAGCGATGTACCCAGGTTCAGAGCCCTCTTGGCAAGGTAAAACTCCTACTCCTGCAAGGATCTACTATCAAAGGGGGCAGACACCCAATACAAGTGCTCCTTGAGCTGTTTCCTTAGATACTTCTTGCTAAGAATTCCCTAAGTCCTTCTGGTGTCTATTTTTCATTCTGATTTTGCTTACCTAGAACCCTAGCGCTACCCCCTTTATATACAGGTCGAGGAGGTAGCGTACAAGATGGGTTCTAGGGTTTACTGTTTGGATTTAGGCCTTACAAAGTGGGCTAGCTAGACAGGGCCAAACGGTAGGCCCGGGTCGAGTCAAGCCTCCAGTACAGTGGAGGACCATGCTTTAGCGCTCAGCTCCCCTGCTTTACTTGTCATCCGGCTCTTTATCTGTCAGTCGGCTCTTTATGTGTAAGCCGAGGCTTTCCTCGTCAGCTCTTGCTTTGCTCGTCAGCCTCCAGCTTTGGCATAGTTGTCCAGTAGCGCCGGCCAGGCTAGCCAGCATGTCCAGTGAAGGGTGTGCTCAACAAGGAGCATCATCCCCACCGTACAATGTCTAGCGGATCCGAAGCGGCCGGCTAGGAGTGGCCTCCCAGCCCATTCCTCTGGCTACCCGGCTAGACGGGCCAGCCGGGGAAACTTTTGTGTGGACCGGGTAGGGATTCCACCCGGCTGTGGTCCTTCATCTGGGTCCAGAGGGCCCGTGCTCCTTGGAGCCGACCAGTTGGTCATGTCTTGGTCTAGCCAGGGGTCATCCCCTGACACTAGTCCTCGAGCGCGTTAGGACTTGGCCTCGCGGAGAAGTTCTTGCATGCTCATTTGAAATGATTGATGACGCAGATGCCTTGTCATTTTTGTTTGTCTTGTAGCCTTTGTTTTGTAGTCTTTGTCCTGTACCGGCTTTAGATTCTGCGTTGTTTTTCGGCTGGGGTTCACAGGCTACGGAGCCGATGGACCCACCCACAGGGTGTGATGGGTTATCTTCTTGACCGGCTGCTGCACCCAGCCGGGAGATGGATTGCCAGTCTGCTATCGTTGGTGCTCGCGTAAGCCACGCCTGCCGTTTTTGGCGCGTGTCGCGTCAGTTTGACTTCTGGGTCTTCTGCTGCATTTTTTGGTAACTGTGCGCACGCCCTCATCATTGTGTCTCCTTGGAGATTGTGGGATCGTTTTGCCTCCCACAGTAACTTCTGCGGGATCCTCTGTGCGCGTGGCGCTGGCGCACGCGATCTGCCTCGAACCGTCGCGGGGTAGTGGGGTGGTTACTTTGCCACGTGGCGTGGAGGTAGGGGAACCGGCGCGGTTATCCTTCGCCGATAAATACGTGCGCAAGGAGTAGTGGTTCCTCAATTCGCCTCCCTGCGCCTACCATCCTTACTCTTCCTCGTGCTCTAGCCTCTCTCTGCTCTTCTGCACCGCCGTTTCCTGGTCACCGGTGTTGTTCTTCTTCTTCGACCACGGGACCCCGTGCCTCCATCACGGCTACCTTTCCAGGCAATATGCTGCCTGAGGTTGCCGGCGGCTGGTGTGGCTCTTATGTCACAGAGGAGCTGGTGAAGAAGTATCGGCGGGGGAAATTCCTGCCGTCGAAGCGGGTGGTGAAGCATCGCCTCGCGCCGGAGGGCGAGCGGGTGCCCCACCCCCAGCCTGGTGAGTCTGGCGTCTTCCTCGCGCACTTCGCTCGCGGCCTCGGGCTGCCACTGAGCCACTTCGTCTTGGAGTTGCTGGTCACCTTTGATCTGCAGCTTCACCATCTTGGATCCAACGCCGTGTCGATGTTGTCGCATCACGCGGCTTGCTGCGAGGTGTTCCTCGGCGTCTGCCCTGACACCGTGAATTTCTTGAAGTTCTTCCACCTCAAGGTGCAGGTGGTGGGGAAGGGCAGCCCGTTGACGGAGACAGGCTGTTGCGCCATCTACCCGCGGCCATCAGCGCCCATACCCTGCATGGAGCTCCCCGACACCGTCAAGCTCTAGCAACACTCGTATTTTTACGTGCGCAACAACACGGAGGTGGACTTCATCAAGGTCCCCGCCTTCGCCAATTTCCCCTCCAGCCGGAAGGCCTGGACCGTCTAGCACTTGGGAGCCCAGGGCAACATCGACCAGATGGGCGCCTGGCTAGCCGTCCTCGTGGAGAAGGAGCGGCTCATTGCCCGGGACATTCTGTTGTCTTGGATGGTGACCCACGTGCTCCCGCTGCAGCACCGGTCGCACAAGATGTGCCACCTCTCTGGCCATCTGGATCCCACCCGGGTATCCCGGCTGGAAGTGCCGTACGCCGCCCTCCGCAAATGGCTCTCCACCATTTCAAAGGAGGCGCTGGAGGAGGGGTGGCAGTTCTCCTGCCGGCCACCGAAGGTATGTTTTTCTTGCTCTTCTCCGGGTGGATTTTCCTGAGGGACTCCCGTTTTGTGCCTCTTATCTTCCCTTGTTGAGTAGCTTTTCACGGCGCAGCTAGCGGAGGACGGTATGGGGGACACCGAGCTCCCCAACTTTGCCGCGGACTTCAAGCCAGCGAAGGCTCCGCCCGCGGAGGCGGAGCGGTTCCCCATGCAGGCTGACGAGGGCTACGAGTTCCCACCTGGTGAGAATTTGTTCCCTGCCTTTGTCTTGCTTGCACTTGCTATGCTTGTAGTTGTAATCTTGACTTTTCGCTTGTCCTTGGAATATCTGCCCACGGCGAGGATGTGGACCTAGCCGAGCTCGCCGCGCCCAGGGGTAGGGGAAGCGGGCCACCCCTACCAGCGTCACCCCAGCCGCAGGTGGCGCCAAGAAGACGCGCCGCCTCCGTCCTGCAGCCACCATGTCGAGTGTTGCCGGGTAGGTGCCCTTGTCCTTTTGGTGCGCGTATTGCCTTACATGTATTTGTGTTGCTCACTTCTTGTATTTCTGCAGCGAGGCTATGTCCTTGCCCGGCTCCATGACCGTCGCCACCGCGTCCGCCCCTCCCCCTACTACCGAGGGGAGCGCGCCAGCTTCGGCATCCGAGGCTGCACCGACACCAGCGTCCGAAGTTGTGCCGGCTCCGGCCCCTGAGGCTGCGCCGGCTCCGGCTCTGGTGTCCAAGGTTCCGCCGGCTCTGGCCCCCGAGGCTACGTCGGCTCCGGTCCCCGAGGCGGCAGCGACGGATGTGGTGCTGCCGGCTTATCCCACGACTCTTCACCAGGCCGGGGCCGTCTCTCGGCTTGCGGGGGGTTTGTCGTTCGGGCGTGCCGGTGCGGCCATCCTTCCTTCCGGCTCGACGGTGGGTGCTGACTCCAACACCTACCGGGTGGAGGAGCCGGTGGAGGTGCCGCCGCCGGCTGCCCCCGTCCAGACGGAGGTTGGTCCCTCTATGGCCCCAGTGAGCGACGACGACCTCCAGGTCACCGGCTGGACGCCGACGTGTGCCGCGTCGCCATTGGATGTCCTCCTGGCACAGTTGTCGGAGGCGGCGCCTCTGGCCGTTGGCCAGATCCGCCAGCTGGTGGGGGCGCTAGAGCAGGGGCTCGGCCAAGCTAGGACGCTGGGAGCTTCCGTCGAGGTATGTGCTCTGTCGCCAGTCTTGTTGTTTTTTCACCGTCTTGCAACATAGCTGTTTCTTTTGGTTGTTATCTCTCTTTTCTTGCACAGGGGGCTCTTGCCGACACCGCCAAGACTTCACGGGACCTGGGACGTAAGATTGCTCGCTCTACCGTATCTTCCCAATTGCACAATTTCTCACGCTTCTTGTTGAGTATTGGTTACCCTCCTGCAGCTCTGCTGCGGACCGGGACCGCGAGGTGGCCCGGCTGAAGGAGGAGGTCGCCTGGCTGGAGGAGGCCAACAAGACCCGCTAGGACCAGATCACCAAACTGACTGCACAGCAGCAGCAAATGGAGATCAAGGCTGGTAGGGCCAAGAAGGCTGCGGACACCTGGGTCGAGGCGCTAAAGAACCTGGAGGGGCTCCATGCCACCTAGGCAGATGCCCTCAAGGCTTCCAAGGCCAAGGAGGCGGCGGTGCTATCGAAGCTCTGCCAGATCGCTGAGATCATTGTCAGTAAGTGCTTTTGACTTGAGCCCCTTTTGCGGATTTGTCCTTTTTGATTGATACTGACCACTGCCCTCTTTTCTGGCTACAACTCAGTACCCTGAGGCAATGGATCATACGCTGGGCCGGATTCCCGAGACGGATCTGTACCGGGATCTCCATCCGGGGGAGCTGGTGACGGTCGTCAACGAGGAGGCGAACCGGCTCCGCACTGCCGCTCTTGAGGTCTTTGACTATGTCTGGCCCAAGGCCGTCCCCCCTGCCACGATGGATGTCCTGGCTGAGCGTCTCTGGGGCGCTCCGGAGCTCATGAGTGTGGCCCGGGAGTGGGCGGATCGAGGTGGCGCGGAGATGGTGCTGGCGCTGCTGTAGTCCTGGTACCTGGATGTGGATCTGCGGAGCCTTTCCCGTGGATTCCGCCAAGGGACCAGCTATGACCAGCTTCGTGCTGATGTCCCCGACATCCGCTCCTGTGGCGTGACGATCGGGAGCTACGTTGCGCTGGATAGGGACTTCAGCACCCAGCCGGCACGGAGCGGTACTTCCACAGCCCGGATGCGGCACGCACCGATGCTCCGGCTACGCCGCAGGCCGCCTCGACGGACGTCGCCTCCTGCAGTCGTGCTCTAGCTGACGCCTTCGGCCCTTTTGCCCCTCAATGAACTTGATCCCCGGTATGCTGGGAGTATTTGTGACTTGATACATTTGTCTTTTCTTTGTGCCATGCGAACAATTGTCCATCCTTGACGTATTGAACTTTTGTGGGAGCATCACCTCCCTTCGTCTATTTGCTCATGCTCTTCTGTTTGCACTTTCTGTTTTGCATCTTTTGCATGCCTGTTTCTTTGTGGGGGCGCGCAAGTGCACCCACAGGGTGTAGTCCCCGAGGTTCAGGCCAGCGAGAGAATACAGCCGGGTCAAAGCTCCTTTGTGTCCTTTGTTTTGCAGGTTTCTATGTGGGGGCGCACAAGCGCACCCACAGGGTGTAGTCCCCGAGGTTCAGGCCGGCTGGAGAATACAGCCGGGTCAAAGCTCCGTTGTGTCCTTTGTTTTGCAGGTTTTTGTGTGGGGGCGCGCAAGCGCACCCATAGGGTGTAGTCCCCGAGGTTCGGGTCGGCTGGAGAATACAGCCGGGTCGAAGCTCCTTGACCTGCTCTGCCGCCTGGAAGCTATCTGCCTCCGCCTTGGCGGTGTTCGTCGTTGAAGTTTGACTCATGCAAACATAGAAACAAACAAGTTGTTTGCCTGGTTAAGCATATGCAAGTTCAAACTGTAAGCTTAGATGAACTAGTTTTCAGACTTTTGCAGTTTCGCGCAAATTCAATGTCTTTGCCCTTTTCTCAGTGAGCATTGGCCAATTTTAGTGATGTTCGCTTGCTGCCTTTTAGCCAGAGTCGAAGGGGTAGCTTGGTAGGCGTACTGCACGATACTTCAGGTTTGGGTCATTGCCTTTGAGCGAGCGAGCGTATCCGGGTCGTCCAGACGTTTTTGTTTTCCTTGTGGCATTTTTGTGTAGGGGCCTTTGAGCGTTCTACTCTTGCCAGATCTGTCAGCCGGCTTGCGGTCTGCAGCCGGAACCGAAGAGGAAGCCTTAGGAGCCGCGTACAGTACTTTGCCACGTGGATTGCGCAGCCGTTTGGGCCAACCAGCGAGTCCCCGAGGTGGATCGCCGGCTCCGAGGTTAGAGTTATGCAGCTGAAAAAGCCAACTTGTGCAGCATGACTTGCTTATTTTATTGCGGAGTCCCCGAGACTGTGCCGAGGCTCCGATGCTTGTTCATTACATGAAAGTAAGGTACATACACTTCCCGTTCAAGTGTAAAAGGGCGGAGCAGGCTCATGTTCCATGGTCGTTCAGTTTCTTCGCCTGAGCGGTCCATCTTGTTCTTTTCTGGCTTGCGGGCGTCGATGAGGTAGTACGAGTTCTTCTGCAGTGCCTGGCTGATTATGAATGGGCCCTCCCAAGGTGGAGACAGCTTGTGCATCCCCTTGGTGTCTTGGACCAGCCTTAGCACCAGATCGCCCTCGTGGAACGAGACGCTACGTATCCGGCTGGCGTAGTAGCGGTGCAGGTTCTGCTGGTAGATGGTGGACCTGGACAAGGCTAGTTCGTGTGCTTCCTCCAGGAGATCGACACTGTCTTCCCGTGCTTCTTTGGCCTGCTGTTCTTTGTAGAGCAGTTTGCAGGGTGCGTCAAACTCGATGTCAGTGGACAAACCACCTCCACCCCGTAAACGAGGAAGAAGGGAGTGTAGTCGGTGGACCGGTTTGGCGTTGTGTGCAGGCTCCAGAGTACAGCCGGCAGCTCCTCAATCCAGCAGTCGGGGGATCACATCAGTGGTTCAATCAGCCGGGGCTTGATTCCGGCTAGGACCAGGCCATTTGCTCGCTCGCACTGCCCGTTGGACTAGGGGTGTGCCACAGATGCGAGGTCTAGGCAGATGCCCTTATCTCCGCAGATTCGTGCGAAAGCTCCCTTGGAAAAATTTGTTCCGTTGTCGGTTATGATGTTGTTGGGGTAGCCAAAGCGTGTGATTATGTCTATGAAGAACTTGACCACTGTTGGCCCGTCCAGCTTCTTTATTGGCTTTGCCTCTATCCACTTGGTGAACTTTTCCACCGCCACCAGCATGTGGGTCATGCCGGATCTAGCCGTCTTGAAGGGGCCAACCATGTCCAGCCCCTAGATGGCAAACGGCCAGGTGATGGGAATAGTCTTGAGTGCTGCAGACGGAGTGTGCTTCTGCTGGCTGAACCGCTGACACCCGTTGCACGCCTTGACAATCTGCTCAGCGTCTTCTAATGTTTTGGGCCAGTAGAACCCGTGGCAGAATGCCTTTGCCACTATGGCTCGTGATGATGCGTGGTGTCCGCACTCGCCCTGGTGGATGTCGACCAACAGCCAGATTCCTTCCTCTTGGCCCACACATCATTGATAGATGCTGCCAACGCTGCGCTTGTAGAGCTCGTTGTTGATGATGGTGTACGCGCTGGCTCTACGGCCTGTCTTGCCTGTACCTCCTCTCCGGGGAGCTCTCCGTTGGCTAGGAAATCCATGAACGGCTTGGCCCATGTTGGTGTTTCTCGGATGGCGCATACCGCTTGCATTAGCAGGTTCACTTCTGCTTGGATGGCCGAGCCAGGCTCGTCCGGAGGCCGACCGGGTGGGGCGGCGGAGCCGACAGCTTCTAGGCTGGAGGCGGCAGTCCCCGGGTGCGCAGGAGCAGTCCCCGGGTGCGATGCAGCCGTCACGGAGGTCCTGGAGCCAGCAGTCCCCGGGTGCGGCGAAGCAGTCCCCAGGTGTGGTGCAGCCATCGTGGAGGTCTTGGAGCCGGCAGTCCTCGGGTGCGGCAAAGCAGTCCCTGGGTGCGGTGCAGCTACCGCGCAGGTTTTAGAGCCGGCAATCCCCAGGTGCAGCGAAGCAGTCCCCGGGTGTGGTGCAGCCGTCATGGAGGTCTTGTAGCCGGCAGTCCTCGGGTGCGGCAAAGCAGTCCCCGGGTGCGGTGCAGCCGTCATGGAGGTCTTGGAGCCGGCAGTCCCTGGGTCCACGTCCAATATGATGGAGTCGGATTCGGGAGACAGTGTGATTTATGGCTTGCGCAGGTGCTCAAGGGAAAATCCAGGCGGAATTGGTTGTCTTGTCGACCCGATGCGGGCGAGCGTGTCTATGACCTCGTTGTTTACCCTGGGAACATGATGAAACCCGCATCCTTCGAAACAGGCGCATAGCTGCTGTACAAAGGAACGGTATAGATCCATGTTTGCATCTCTGGCGTCCCAGTCGCCTGACACTTGCTACACCACCAGATCAGAATCGCTGAAGCATAAGATGCGTTGGATGCCTATTTCCTTTGCCATCTTGAGGCCGTGGACGAGCGCTTCATACTCAGCGACGTCATTGGACACGCGGAATTGGATCTGTAGCACATATTCTAGCCGGTCTCCTTTTGGAGAGGTGATGACCACTCCGGCTCCGAGACCTCCATACATCTTGGAGCAATCGAAATGCAGCTTCCAATGCATGGAGTCAGGGCAAGGTGGCAGGTACTGTGTTTCTGCCCAATCGACGAGGAAATCGACCAAGGCCTGAGACTTGACCGCCGTTCTTGGCACGTACTGTATGTTGTGGGCAGCGAGCTCTATGGACCATTTCGCCACCTGGCCTGTGGCATCTCTGTTGCCGATGATCTCCGCAAGCGGCGCTAGAGCCACCACCCGGATGGAGTGTTCTTGGAAGTAGTGCTTCAATTTCTTGGCGGCCATGTACACACCGTACACCAGCTTCTGGTAATGAGGGTAGTTCTGCTTCGAGAGCGAGAGTACCTCACTCAGGTAGTACACCGGTCGTTGCACCGGCTGCGTCTTTCCTTCTTCCGGCCTCTCCACTACCAACACCACACTGACAACCCTGTTTGTTGCTGCGATGTACATAAACATGGGTTCTATTGCTGCTAGTGCTTCCAGGATAGGTGGCGAAGTGAGCATGCTCTTGAGGTCACGGAAAGCTTCATCCACCTACGATGTCCATAGGAACTTGTCCATTTTCTTCATAAGCTGGTATAGTGGGAGTGCTTTCTCACCCAGCCGGCTGATGAACCGGCTGAGGGAAGCTAGGCAGCCGGTGTACTTCTGTACATCTCTCAAGTTCTTGGGCGGCTGCATGCACTCGATTGCGCCGGTCTTCTCTGGGTTCACCTCAATTCCTTGCTCAGATACGAGAGAACCAAGTAGCTCACCGGCTGGGACGCCGAATACGCACTTCTCCAGGTTTAGCTTCATCTGGAACCGGCGGAGGTCAGTGAATGTTTCCTTCAGGTCCTCAAGGAGTGTCTAGCGCTCCTTGGTCTTGACTACCACATCGTCGACGTAGGCGTGTACGTTTCTGCCAATCTGAGTCTACAAGCACTTCTGTATGCAATGCTGGTATGTTGCTCCAGCATTCTTCAATCCGAATGGCATTGTGGTGTAGTAGTAGGCTCCGTAAGGAGTGATGAATGATGTCTTTATTTGACCAGCGGGGTTCAGCTGGAATTGGTGGTAGCCGGAATATGCGTCCAGAAATGACAACAGCTCGCAACCGGCCGTGGAATCGATCACTTGGTATATCCTTGGCATGGAGAACGGATCCTTGGGACATGCTTTGTTCAGACTGGTGTAGTCAACACACATGCGCCAAGTCTTGTTCTTCTTCAGCACGAGTACTGGGTTTGCCAGCCATTCTGGGTGGAAAACTTCCATGATGAATCCGGCTGTGAGCAGCCGGATGATCTCCTCCCCAATTGTTCTTCTTTTTTCTTCCGCGAAGCGGCGCAGTGACTGTTTGACCGGTTTTGCATCCGTCCTGACATGTAAAGAGTGCTCGGCAATCTCCCTCGGAACACCTGGCATGTCTTTGGGGGACCATGCGAAGATATCCCGATTCTCACGGAGGAAGTCGACGAGCGCGCTTTCCTATTTGCTGTCAAGGCTGTCTCCGACTAGGACGAACTTGTCCGGCTCGGCCTCGTTCAGCAGGATCTTCCTCGTGCCCTTGGACGGCTTGAACTATGCCTCTCCGGCCGGCTTGGGCTCACCAACTGGAATGTCCTTCTATAGAGCCGCCACGTTCTACATGATTTTGCATTTTTCTTCCGCAATTATCATGGCTTCAGCTATTTTGGATCCATCTGTGGCACATTCCATAGACCATCTCTAGCAGTCGGCCACGGTGATGACGCCTTTGGGTCCTGGTAGCTTCATCTTGAGGTAGGCGTAATGTGGTACCGCCATGAACTTGGTGAGCGTTGGGCGCCCCAGGATTGCGTGGTACGCGCTGCAGAGGTTGACCACCTCGAACCAGATGGGCTCGCGGCGGAAGTTGTCCTCCGTGCCGAAGATGACGTCCAACCGGATTTTTCCGATGGGGAATGCAAAGGGCCGGGGATAGCTCCGTGGAAGGAGGTGCTTGATGGCTCCAGCTGCGACTCACTGATACCGAGCCGGTCGAGCGAGATGCGTTACAGGAGGTTGATGCTGCTCCCTCCATCCACGAGGACATGGGAGAATCTACAGGAATGCTTCTGGGAGACAATGATAGGATCCAGAACCATCATGTAGGTGCCCGGGTGAGGCATCTCAGCCGGCTGGTCCTTCCGGCTCCATGCAACTTCTTTCTCTGACCAGTTGAGGTACTGGGGAATGGGAGGAACGATTGTGTTCACTTCCGCCTCGCGATGCCTTTTGTTATGCTTGGTACACGGCTCCGTGGTGAAGATGTGGTAATTTCCCACCTGACGAGGGTAGTTGTTATCATCATCCTCCCTTCGATGTTGGTTGTTGCGATCGCCTGGCGACCCGCCGGCTGGAGGAGGTGGTGCTTGTCCAGCCGGTGCGTCGGCAATTTCTACCATCTTCTTCGTCCAGGTGCACTGGCGTGTGGTGTGCGTAGCCGGCTTGTTGCCCCCGTTGTGGAACTTGCATGGCCCATCAAGCATCGACTCAATGGTGTACTTGGGCCTTGGAGGCTGGTCATCAGGCTTCTGTCTCCGGCTTCTGCCTGCAGCCGGATCCTCCTGCACTGCTGCCACCTGCCTGGAGCCATATTGGTTATCCGGTTGGTCGTCCTTTCTCTTGTCGTGGCGGTTGTCATGCTGCCTGGAGTGGTGTCCATTCCCTTCCGCCTGGCGCCGATCCACGGCGACGTCGACGATTATTTGCCCTTGGTTGTCCACCCGGACGGATCTTTTCATTGCCGCGTCGGCCGTGGCGTACTTGTCCACGATGGCCATGGTCTGTGCCATGGTTGTGGGCTCCACCCAGTGAAGCTTATGCTTGAGCATAGTGTCGTCTCTACAGCCGTTGATGAAGAAATCAATCGCCCGATGTTCGCGTACCCCCTCACAGGAGTTGTGCATGCTCGTCCATCGGGTGATGTAGGAGCGATCAGATTCATCCGGGCCCTGCACACAGAGAGCAAGCTCGCCAGGACGGCCTGGGCGCTTGTAGGTGCCGGTGAAGTTGCGAACGAACGCCTGCTCGAAATCGATCCAAGCGTTGATGATGTTGTCGGGGAGACTGTTTAGCCATGTTCTGGCTGAGTCGAGGAGCATGCGAGGGGCATAGCGCACTGCTACCCAGCGGTTGCCGTTGGCGATGCCCACGGTGGTGGTATAGTCCACCAGCCAGTCCTCCGGCTTAACCGAGCCGTTATACTTTGGCGTATCCCTTGGGAGCGAAAATTCCTTTGGAAATGGTTCGTTCCGGATGCGCTGTCCGAAATATCTTGATCCGGCTGGACTTTCTTCCTCTAGCGCACGTGATTGGACCAGCAGGTCGATTCACGCACGCGCATCTTTTTGTTTGCCCGGCTCGAGCGGTCCTAGCCAGCCAGATAGGCGGGACTTGGGGAGCGCTTGGCCTTTTCCGGCTTTGTCAGCCGGTTCGCAATTTTTGCTGGTAACGGCTACCCCATCGCGGGCGTTGTGCCCGTGGCCTGCAGATCCACCGCGTGGACGGTTGCTCTGTCTTGCTCCATTTGAGGAAGACGCCTTGCTGCCGCCCGCAGCCGGGTCCGCCATCCGGCGAGCCGGTTGGGTTCTGCTGTTGCCAGCCATGCTGAGTTCTGCCTCGGCCTGCTGCTTGTTCGCCGTGACCACGAGGAGTTGGACACGTGCTTGCTGGAGGAGCAGTTCCTCGCCCTCCAGGTGGCTAAGTTCCGCTACTGCCGCCTCTGCGGCCCTCATGTTTTTGGCAGGGGTGCTGTAGACCGGCTGCACCGCGGGTGTGCACGGATCAGCAGCACGATCCATCTCCGAACCGAGGTTCCGGCCTTGCGGCTGAGCCAGACGGCTGGTGCCAGGTAGGCGCCTGAAGCCGTTCACGATGTTGTACTCCCGCATGGTGGCATTCATCCGTCGTTGGGAGGATGCCACCTTGCCAGCCTCCTCCAGAAGGTTCTGGCGGGTGGTCTCCAGGGTTGTCGCAGCTGCACCTAGATCCGCCTCGATAGGGGTGATAGGGTTGTGGAGGTGCTCGATGGACGCGTTGATCAAGTCCGGGTTCGGGAGGCGCGAGTTAGTGGCGCGGCCATCCATGTTGCGCTCCAGACCTGGGTGGCAGTTCTCCACCGAGCCTGCCATCATGACCTCGACACTGCCGCTGGCGATGCACGAGGCGGAGAAGCCAGGGGGTGCGCCGAAGATGGTGACGACCTCACGAGGGAAGGCCTCAGGGACGGTGACGATGTAGACACAGTGCTCGCCAAAGCGCATGATGCAGCCCCCGCTTGGGAAAGTCCCCCCAGCGAAGCAGGACGCGTTGTCGAGGACGCAGTCGTAGGAGCTGAGAGTGAGGTCGAGGCCAGAGGCTACTCGCTCACCAGCGAGGAGTGGAAGTCCCGTGCGAAAGATGATCCCAGCCGAAGCGTTGTGCCCCACGGTGGGCGCCAACTGTCGTGTTGTGGAACACGGCAGTGCCATCGGGGATGGCTTGAAGGGGACACTCAGGTTTCTATCGGTGGCTACTCGCAACGGGTTGAGCACAGATACTGCAAACACAGCGATGTACCCAGGTTCAGAGCCCTCTTGGCGAGGTAAAACTCCTACTCCTGCAAGGATCTACTATCAAAGGGGCAGACGCCCAATACAAGTGCTCATTGAGCTATTTCCTTAGCTACTTCTTGCTAAGAATTCGCTAAGTCCTTCTTCTGGTGTCTATTTTTCCTTCTGCTTTTGCTTACCTAGAACCCTAGCGCTACCCCCTTTATATACAAGTCGAGGAGGTAGCTTACAAGATGGGTTCTAGGGTTTATTGTTTGGATTTGGGCCTTACAAAGTGGGCCGGCTGGACAGGGCCAAACGGTAGGCTCGGGTCCAGTCAAGCCTCCAGTACAGTGGAGGACCATGCTTTAGCGCTCAGCGCCCCTGCTTTACTTGTCATCCAGCTCTTTATCCGTCAGCCGTCTCTTTATGCGTAAGCGGAGGCTTTCCTCGTCAGCTCTTGCTTTGCTCGCCAGCCTCCAGCTTTGGCGCAGTTGTCCAGTAGCGCCGGCCAAGCCAGCCAGCCTGTCCGGTCAAGGGTGCGCTCAGCTAGGAGCATCATCCCCACCGTACAATGTCCAGCGGATCCGAGGCGGCTGGGTAGGAGCGGCCTCCTAGCCGGTTCCTCTAGCTACCCGGCTAGACGGGCCAGCCAAGGAAACTTTAGTGCAGACCGGGTGGGGATTCCACCTAGCTATGGTCCTTCATCTAGGTCCAGACGGCCCGTGCTCCTTGGAGCCGGCCAGTTGGTCCCGTCTTGGTCTACCTGGGGGTCATCCCCCCGACAATTTTAGTTAGCAAAAGTATCATGAACAATGCAGTTGTAAGTAAGTTATAAATTTTACTTTTAAATAATGGGACTCACTCCACTTGTTTGGTTCCCAGACAAGAACATATCCTCGTTGTTCCGTCACTGCGTATATGTGATCAATATAACCACTGAATAGACTCGTGGCAATGGCATCAACATATGTTGCTGGTGCAAGATAGTCGTTTCGAAGGATAATCGAGTCCCTGTGACTAGGAAAATCTATGGTAGAAATGAATTTGTCAAACACCACCATCGTGCTATAGTGCCATTGCTTGTCAAATCTGTACGGTTTCTTTGTTATTTGCATCTTCAGAAGCTAGATACTTGCGTGCTTGTAGCTGTAAGTGCATGGGGGGCGGCGAAACACTGGTTACCTGATGGATAAATATCAACACGCTGCACATGTGGCAGCTCGATACGTGCCATACTGTAGAAGTTTTGGAGGTACCAGCAACCCGGGTGCTTTGCAATCGCAATCCATTTTCCGTTGGCACCAACCCAGCGACCCTTGTTTTCAAATCCTTCATCATCCCAAGTTCCGGGTATGTCATCATCAACTGGTATAAATGCTTCTATTGTTGGATTGTTTAGTGGCATCAGCAATGCATCAATGCCCTGCAATAGATTTTTTTCATATCTAGGGGCATGCAAGGTGTTTGACAAAGGGGGAGTGCTAGCTAGCTTTGCGGAAAAACTACTATCTAAAAGATGCAGAAATGTGATGAATAGATCATGAATGCATGCAGACAAACACACCAAGGAATAAGGTCTTTTTGCATTAAAGAAAAAGTGTAGGAATAGGAAAGCTTCCTATGCTGGCACTGTTCAGCCGTTTGGTTCAGAGGAATGGACCAAAGGAAAAAACGCAAGCAATTTTCCTATGATTGATTAACAAGATTAGGGGCCTCTTTCGATTAGTGGTTTTTTAAAAACATAGGAATAGGAAAAACAGGACATGCCAGGTACAGTAAATTCATATTCGGAATTAAAAACGCAGTAATTTTGTAACAGGCGTCTTTGGATGGTGAATAGGAAATAAACATAGGAGTTTTGTAGGAATATAGTGTGAGCATATTAGACATCTCAAAGGAGAAATAGAATGAGGTTGGAGCTCATATTTAGATTCTTATGGAATGGAGGGCATAGGAACTAAGAAGGTACTCCATAGGAATTTGATATCTTCCACAATCCAATGGGTTAGAATCCCTCGAAACTCATATGCAATTCTTCATATCCAACTTGGTCCTCATTTTCAAATTCCTACACGCACAAAGAACAAGAATGAGGTCCCAAGTGACACGATAACATCATAAATATACTCTCTCGTGAGGTTTGACTTTGACTTTACCATGTTTTAAAGTAATCCTATGTTTTTGTATTCATGTAAACCAAACAGCCAACTTTTTACAGAATTCTTGTGTTTGTAAAACACATGAAACTAAAAATATAATGACAGCCTTGATTTGCCAATACACCTTCCGATACATGTATCAATAGTCTTAGGCCTCTTTGGGTCGCAGGATTGAGAACACAGGAATGTCACAGGTTTGCCGGTGAAAAATAGGCGATTGTAAAATATAGGAAAAGTACCTATGTGAATGGCATGTTTGGATCCTATGCACGTGATGAGAGTTGAGGATCAAGTAGATATTCCAACTCCTACGACATTTAAGCATGGGTGGGGGTGTAGTTCAAAATAATTTGGGTCCCACGATTCCTTTGATCCAAATGCAAACCATAGGAAAGAATCTAAGGATTCGGATCCTACAAAAATCATGCAAAACTGATTTTTACCTACTCGTCATGGTCTAGTGTTTGGATTCTTGTGTTTGGATCCTACAAAAAATAGTCGGGTTCGGATCCTTCTCGAGAGAGAAGCTGATCGAGCCATACTCTTCATACTACTTCCTCTTTGTTTATTTTCAAAATATGGCCAAATTTGGCGGCATGCAATTTCTTGGATATGGGATCATCGTTAGCATAAAGTATGATGTAGATATGGCCATGACCTTGGTCGTTTGGCTTGAAATGCAAGAATGTTCCTACTCATTGACAACTAATAATCTTAAATACGTTTAAATTTTACCACTTGCTTTTAGGTTCGAATTTTACATGGACGGTGAGAGTACATTTTACAGCAAGGACCTAAAAAGGGGGAAATTACATCAACGCCCATACATTTAGCACGAAGCACCCTAAAATTAACTAGGGAAAATAGTCAGATTTGGCTCCTTCTCGAGAGAGAAACTGATCGAGCCATACTCATCATACTACTTCCTCTTTGTTTGTTTTCAAAATAAGGCCAAATTTGGTGGCATGCAAATTCTTGGATATGGGATCATGAATCATTAGCATAAAGTATGATGTAGATATGGCCATGACCTTGGTTGTTCGGCTTGAAATCCAAGATTGTTCATACTCATTCACAACCAATCTTAAATTTATTTAAATTTTACCACTAACTTTTAGGTTCAAATTTTACACGGACGTTGGGAGTACATTTTACATCAAGAACCTAAAAAGGGGGAAATTACATAGAGGTCCATACATTTAGCACGAAGTACCCTAAAATTAAGCAAATAAAATAGTCGGGTTCGGCTCCTTATCGAGAGAGCAGCTGATCGAGTCATACTATTCATAGTACTTCCTCTTTGTTCTTTTTCAAAATATGGCCAATTTTGGCGGTATGAAATTCTTGGATATGTGATCATCATCAGCATAAAGTATGATGTAGATATGGCCATGACCTTGGTCGTTTGGCTTGAAATGCAAGAATGTTCATACTCATCGACAACTAATCATGTTAAATACATTTAAATGTTACCACTTGCTTTTAGGTTCGAATTTAACATGGACGGTGGGAGTACATTTTACATGAAGGACCTAAAAAAGGTAAAATTACATCAATGGACATACATTTAGCATGAAGAACCCTATAATGAAGCAAGGAAAACATTCATGTTTGGCTCCTTCTCGAGAGAGAAGCTGATCGAGCCATACTCTTCATACTACTTCCTCTTCATTTGTTTTTGAAATATGGCCAAAATTGGCGGCATGAAAATTCTTGGATATGGGATCATGAATCATTAGCATAAAGTATGATGTAGATATGGCCATGACCTTGGTTGTTCGGCTTGAAATGAAAGAATGTTCATACTCATTGACAACTAATAATCTTAAATACGTTTAAATTTTACCACTTTTTTTTGGTTCGAGTTTTACATAGACGGTGGGAGTATTTACATCAAGGACCTAAAAAGATAAAATTACATCGACATCCATACATTTAGCACGAAGCACCCTAAAATTAAGCAAGGAGAGCAGTCAAGTTTGGCTCCTTCTCGAGAGAGAAGCTGATCGAGCCATACTCTTCATACTAATTCCTTATTTTCAAAATATGGCCAAATTTGGTAGCATGCAAATTCTTGGATATGGTCTCATCAACATAAGCTATTATCGAAACCAAAGAATAAATAATAATGTTTGTATTATACCTTTTATAATGCTTTATTCTAGATACACATAACATGATGCCACAAAAAATATTATACTTTTTATTCTTTATTTGAAATGTTATCAAAACCGTGTCAACTTTGTTGGGATGCGGATGCATAGAAAGAACATGATGTTTTCAGAACTTTTGGTGTTTTTCGATGTACCGAATTCCTGCTTAGCTTCAAAAGATTTTTGGAAAAATTTAAGAGCAATCTATCGTGCTTACTTTTAGTTAAAATTTGAGAAGGTCGGTGGGAGTACAGTTTACATCGAAGAGCTCAAAAAATAGAAAATTACATAGAGGTTCATACATTTAGCATAAATGGCCCTAAAATGAAGCAATGAAAAGCAGTCAGGTCCGGGTCCTTCTCGAGCGAGCGGTTGAGCCATAGCCTTCGTACTACTCCTACTATACTACTTTTGAACCAGCATGTTGCAGTTGTGCTTGGTGGCTTCCTCTTCGCGGGGTGTGAAATGTAACGAGAATGGGAGTACTACGGAGTAGTGGTAAAGCTGGCCAAATCATAATGGAGTGCATCCAATGTGATGGGACGTACTGCATATAGTATAAACAATCCCTTGTACACCACTATCTTTTGAATAAACTTCCCTCCGGATGTTTGGGAAGGAAGTGAAAATTTTGAAACCGGGAAAGTTTGAACTCCGACTCTAATAGTAATACTAGTATGAGTAATGTACCTTTTGCTGCCAAGCCCCAAAATTGTTCCTTCTTATGCACAACCACGCAGCACACCTGATACTGACACGGAGCCACCGACAAGGCAGGTCAACACACGTGCGCAGCGCCACATTTTGGACGAGGCAGAGATTAGCTAGTCGGGGGTGATGAGGTAGTGAAGGAAAGATAAAACACAATTTTTTGCGTGCATATATAGTAAAGGTCCTGAAATTTACTACTAGTTTTGTACTACTAGTACTACAAGATGACTGTACCATGTACCTCGTGTCAGGAAGCCATCATAGCTTTGCTTCTGATATCGCACCACCTTCAACTCCTTCTCTTTGCTTCTCTCTCGATCTGCCTCCTCTGCGCTCATAGTTTCTCTTCTTTCTCTTTGTTTTTATATAGAAATTACATATTCTTCCTACTTTCTTTACATAAAATACACTCCTGTCACTTGGAAAATTGATTTTTTTCTTTTCCTAATGGTTGGTAACTCCGAGTGGCAACATTGTAACCATGCCATGATTCACCCATTTACTCCCAAATATGGGAACATCATGGACGGTGGGAGTACAATTTACATCAAGGAGCTAAAAGGGAGAAAATTACATCAAGGTCCTTACATTTAGCACGAAGCACCCTAAAATTAAGCAAGGGAAATAGTCGGGTCCGGCTCCTTTCTCTTTGTTTATTTTCAAAATATATGGCCAAATTTGGCAGCATGCAAATTCTTCAACATGGGATCATTATCAGCATAAAGTATGATATAGATATGTTAATGAGCTTGGTCGTTCGGCTTGAAATGCAAGAATATTCATACTCATCGACAACTAATAATCTTAAATACGTTTAAATTTTACCACTTGCTTTTATGTTTGAATTTTACATAGATGGTGGGAGTACATTTTACATCAAGGACCTAAAAAGGGAAAAATTACATCGAGGTACATAAATTTAGCATGAAGCACCTTAAAATTAAGCAAAGTAAAATAGTCGGGTTCGACTCCTTCTCGAGAGAGAACCTGACCGAGCCATAATCTCCATACTAGTTTCTCTTTGTTTGTTTCCAAAATATGGTGGCATGCGAATTCTTGGATATGGGATAATGAATCATCAGCATAAAGTATCATGTAGATATGGCCATGACCTTGGTCATTTGTCTTGAATTCCAAGAATATCCATACTCATCGAGAACTAATAATCTTAAATACGTTTAAATTACCACTTCCTTTTAGGTTCAAATTTTACACGGACGGTGGGAGTACATTTTACATCAAGGACCTAAAAAGGGAGAAAATTACATCGAGGTCCTCCATACATTTAGCACAAAGCACCCTAAAATTAAGCAGGGAAAACAGTCAGGTTTGGTTCCTTCTCGAGAAGAAACTGATCGAGCCATACTCTTCATACTACTTCCTCTCCATTTTTTTCAAAATATGGCCAAATTTGGCAGCATGCAAATTCTTGGATATGGGATCATGAATCATCAGCATAAAATATGATGTAGGTATGGACATGACCTTGGTCGTTCAACTTGAAATCCAAGAATGTTCATACTCATTCACAACTAAGCTTAGATATGTTTAAATTTTACCAGTTGCTTTTATGTTCGAATTTTACACGAACGATGGGAGTACAGTTTACATCAAGGACCTAAAAAGCGGGAAACTACATTGAGTTCCTTACATTTAGCATGAAGTGCCCTAAAATTAAGAAAGTAAAATAGTCGGGTTTGGCTCCTACTCAAGAGAGCATCTAATTGAGCCATACTCTTCATACTACTTCCTCTTTGTTTGTTTTCAAAATATATGGCCAAATTTGACGGCATGCAAATTCTTGGATATGGGATCATCATCAACATAAAGTATGATGTAGATATGGCCATGACCTTGGTCATTTGGCTTGAAACTCCAAGAATGTGCATACTCATTTACAACTAATAATCTTAAATACGTTTAAATTTTACCACTTGCTTTTAGGTTCGATTTTTACACGGATGGTGGGAGTACATTTTACATCAAGGACCTAAAAAAGGTAAAATTACTTTGACGTCCATACATTTAGCACGAAGCACCCTAAAATTAAGCAAGGAAAATAGTTGGCTATGAAGCTTGAGAACTCATAAAACTTGGTAATCAATCGTAAGTGTATCAAGGTCCATGCTTTGTCTGAAAACTAGGGTTGTTGTTGTGGTACTCTGAGCCATCTTTCTTCGTACTTGCTTACAGAAAAAATCTTGTCGCTTCGAAAATTGAAAAGTTTTATTGTTTCTATAAGTTGGAAACTATGGTTGCCACCATTTTTCACCTTGCCAGGATGCACACATCTACCAAATATGGGAACATTACAATATAATATGGTGTGCATATGGTTGTTACCTTTGTTGTTCGGCTTGAAACCCAAGAATGTTCATTGGGCCATATATTGTGTAACTAATTTTTTGTAATTTATGATGACTCGCGGTTATTAATTATTTTTCATTGCAAATATTAGTACACGCAAGAGGACGCCATGAAGAAGGCTTCATTTTTAGGGTTTTCATTATTTTTGTTTATAGCTAGTGAGGATCAAATTGTCAACATGCATATTCATAGCAAGAACTTTAATCCTACAGAATTCTCATTGGTTTTTGAAGTATTGACCTCCTCGGTACCATAAAGACTCAAAGGGTGTTTGTAACTTTTACATTTACTTGTAGTTCAAATTTGAAAATGATTTTCTTGTTCCTAAATTTTGGAAACTCCCAGTATTGGTAGCATTATTGTTCACCATGCCAAGATGCACTCATCTACCAAATATGGGAACATTACCATAAAGTAGTTATACATATATAAGTCCATTTAGCTTGTCTTTCGGCCTGCAGCCTAAGGATGTTCATACATGGCAGGCCATATTTTCAGTTAGTTTGTTTTTTAAATGGTATGAACCCTCTTGATAATAATCATTTTTCATGGCAAGTAGTACAAGTCAGAGGACATCATGCAATGTTTTTCATTCTTTTCAAATAAAAGTCAAATTTTCTACATGCAAATTCTTAGCAAGAAGTTGAATTCAAAAAATTGATTGGTTTCCAATATATTGACAGCCTGGGTGGGTACCTTCAAAAGATACTTGTATAACTTTAAGAGCAATCTAATTCTTACTCATAGTTCAAATTTTATATAACATTGATAAATCAGCTTAAATTAGTTTAAGAGTGTGAAATTTGTTAGGAAACCTTGAGAACTCAAAAACTTCGTAATCGTAAGTGAAACATGTATTGATGGGGATATACCGAATGGGGTATGCCTAGCAGGATGTTCCGATCAGGCCGAAGGCCTAGCGAGTAGGCCTGCAGGACGGCGACTGGGATGCGACTGAGGAGAAGGCCTGGCGATTGGAGACTGAAGGCCTAGAAGCGTACCTGAAGCCTAGTCAGATTAGGTCAAAGCCTCCGAATCCATATCATGTTCGGTTGTAAACTGTAAACCCTAGCAAGGTGCCTCTTATATAAGACTCCCTAGGGTACTCTGAGGACTCACGTTCCATCATACACCCCTTCAAGCGACTTGCTGCTTAGACGCCGAGCTCGCCACCCCTGTAACTTGCTCTCTATTAATCTAATCTAGCAGGAGTAGGTCTTTACCCTCCGGGGGGCCGAAACTGGTAAATCCATGTGCATCATCCCCCATCTCGCACTACAGATGGCCGCCAGCTCTCGCCCCCGATTCTATCAATCGCTTCCTTTGGCAGCGACTGCCGTGGTCATTTCCACGACAATGGCGCCTACCGTGGGGCCCAGCTGGACTGGCCTGAGTTCTGCGGCGAGACCCTACTCGCCGATCGATCGGCCGATCGCCACCGGACGCATGATCGCCATCGGCGGGATCTTACAGATCCTGCCCAGCAGCTACATCCCAACATCACGCCCGGTCACCCACAGCGCGATAATGCCGGTCGGCTCCATCAACTTGTTCATCGGCTTCACCAGTGCAGTTGACCCGGCAGCAACGGTGATCGTCGGCGGATCACCGCCACGCCGCGATCTGCTCTCGGAGGAGCAGGTCTGCTCCATCAGGAACCTCGCCACCGAATACGACTCGGCCACCAGCAATGCGGCCGAGACTAACACCGCCGCAGACGACGCAGTCCTCCACAATGATGCCGACTCCGTGACCCTTGCCTTGGTCGATGGATCTATCATGGCAGTATCACAGGAGGACTCCATCACACGGGTCTCCAACCCTGAGGACTTCGAGGATTCCTCCATCCTTGGGATCTTCGATTCTGACTCCGGCTCGGAGTCCCCCGAGGACTTCCGTGCTAGATCCAATCGCTTCAACACGATCTACATGGCGGGCAGCACGGTCACCCCGCCAGATCCATTCTCTACACCGATCCCTCCAACCGTGATGGCCACAGAGGTGGAGGAAGCCCGCCTGCGACTGGAGGAGGCGCGACGCAAGGAGTTAGCCGAGCGCGAGAAATTCTGCCTCGAGCGGGCGACAGCGCAGGAGCTGTCGCTATACCACCAGCGCCACATCAGGACCCGCCTGAACTCCAACGGCCAAGGCCGCGTCCTGAACTTCAACGACAAAAGTGATCCCGCCCGTGTGGCTGAGCGCGAATACTGCGAGCACATGCCACCAGGTGGCAGCAACCGACCACCACCCGGCGCACCAGCGACTGGGGCCCCACAACCACCCATTGGTCGCGCGCCCCCGCTGGACCAGCCGCAGATCATAATCTCGCCACAGGCCCACGACGCCAACGGGCTCCCACTGTACTCCACTCCAATGGACAATGTCATCGCGGCCGACACCGCAGTCGCCCACCTCGACGTCCAGGGAGAAGGCGCGCTACAGATCCAGTACGGCAAGGCCCTAATCGCAAGGGTCGTCGAGCAGCAAGCCACGGGAGTCAACCCGCGGGGGCGGATGTATTCCTGCTCATCGGCAAGCAGGGCGGCCTCAAGCAGCCACCCAACCGTCGCCAAAGCCGTGACCTGCCCACCGCTGCAGCCCCTGGCGCACCAGCCATGGGCCGCCAACCCCGTGCTCCACCAACGAGTCGCGACTGGTGAACAACACGGTCGCCGCCAATGGGCAACCCATCGACGCCCAAACACACATCATCAACAACCAGGCTTGGCGAGCATGCCAGCCCAACGAGTTGAGGCACACCCTCACCAACTACGGTGACCCCGAACCCAGGGGCTCGCTCAGCCGAGTCGGTCCCTAGTGCTTCGGACCTATGATCTGAGGCGAGAAGTACCCCGCCAACTTCAAGGCGCCCAAGGATATCGAAAAGTACGACCCAACGTACGACCCAGCGGTGTGGCTGGACACATACCTCATGGTGATGGGAATCGCCGGCCACACCGACCTGCTAGCCGCTCGCTACCTCCCCATGATGATGGAGGGTGCGACCTGGCAATGGAACAACACCCTCCCCGCCGATAGCATCGACTCATGGGAAGAGATGTGGGATGCCTTTGTCAGGCACTTTGAGGGCTCCTACACCCGCGCCACCACCATAGAAGACCTGGAACAATGCATCTAGGGACAACGTGAGTCGACCCGCCACTGGATCCAAAGGTGGCAGGAACTATGGATCAACGCCTCAAGCATCCACCCGGACACGGCAATACACTGCTTCAAGAACGCGTGCCGGTACGAATCCCTGGTTGCTAAGATCAAGAGGGTCTACCCGATGCTTGACAACATCCCTGACCTCCTCGAGATCGCCAAGCGCTACGCGGAAGAGGACCCCAACCAGGACTCCGATGACGAGTCGAGAGAAAGATGCCGCATTGGCACCCAGGACAGCGGGCGCCAGCGCGACATGTGCTACAGCAACACTCGCATCACCGGCAAACGCCACGGTGACGGGCAAGTCGACTTTGTCGCTAATGCTGGCTACAGCCAACGCGGCCTGAAGAATTTCCGCCACGACAGACGAAACTACCGCGACAACAGAAACTACCACGCCAACAACATGGCGAGGCTGAAATTCGACCCTGCCGCCCTCCTCAACCAACCATGTGTCTACCACGGCAGGGAGGGAAAGCCTGCCACCCATACTACCGCAGACTGCCACTCCCTCGAGGAAATCGAAAAGGCAAGGGGGGCACGGGACGACCCTAACAACAACCCGCCAAGGGACAACGGCAACGCCGTTGGATCACTCCACACCTTCACCGGGCTCAGCACCAAGCGCGAAAACAAGGTGCTCACCCGTGCAGTTGCCGTCAATGCGGTGACACAGGTCGATATCCCCCGCTTCCTCAACTGGTCTAAGCAAAGCATCACCTGGAGTCGCCAGGACCACGTGCCCAAGATCGAGTACCCAGGGCGAGTCGCCCTGGTGTTCAGGCCCAAAGTAGCCGACTACTGGCTGCCCAAGACACTGATGGATGGTGGGAGCTCCATCAACATCATGTACCTGGACACGTGCAAGAGGCTCCAGCTCCCAGAATCAGCAACGGAGACGACCCTGACAACCTTCCACGGCATCGTCCCCGATCGGAAGGCATACCCGATTGGAAAAGTGATGCTGCTAGTCACCTTCAGCACACCAGCAAACTACCACACCGAGCGGATCGTGTTCGAGCTGGTGAACTTCCATAGCCCCTACCACTGTGTCCTGGGACGCCAAACGTTCACCAAATTCATGGCGACCCCCCACTACGCCTACAACATGATGAAGCTTCCAGGGCCAAGCAGCATCATCACCGTCCACAGCGACCCCGATATGGCCATGGAGTGCGAAGACAAAGGCGTTGAGCTCGCCGACACCGTCATCGCCGCAGAAACAAACCACATGGACGAGCTCGTGAAATACGCGAGCAACATAGACAAGGATGACCCCACCATTATGAAGAAGCCAACGGTCGCGAGCTCCACGTTCGAGGCGACCACGCACACCCGCACCATCGAGCTCGTCCCAGGTGACTCCAGCCAGACGGTCACCATCGGGGCGCACATGAGCCCCGCATAGGAAAGCGTGCTCATCGGGTTCCTCCGTGAAAATCATGACATATTCACATGGAAACCATCTGACATGCTTGGTGTCCCAAGGGAACTCACTGAGCACAAACTCAACACTGACCCCAAAGCACGACCAGTAAAGCAATCGCTGCGGCCCTTCAATGAAGAGCGCTGTCGAGCAATCGCCGAAGAAATACAGCGCCTGCTAGCCGCAGGCTTCATTCGGCCTACCAAGTACTCCAAGTGGCTGGCAAACCCAGTCCTAGTCCTGAAAAAGAACAATACTTGGAGAATGTGTATCGATTACACCAACCTCAATAGTGCCTGCCCGAAGGAGGAATTCGTCCTACCGCGCATCGACCAGATCATCGATTCGACCACGGGATCGGAGTCGTCGTGCTTCCTCTATGCGTACTCTGGCTACAACCAAATGAAAATGGAGGTCGAGGATGAGGATAAGACCGCGTTCATCACGCCATTTAGCACCTTCTGCTACACGGCCATGATGTTCGGCCTCAAGAATGCTGGCGCCACCTACCAAAGATGCATGCAAGAATGCCTCCGGACCAAATCGGTTGCAACATCCACGTCTACATCGATGATGTATTGGTTAAGTCCACTCGCCAGGACGACCTGCTCACTGATCTGGCCGAGACCTTCGCAAATCTGCGGAGGTATAACATCAAGCTCAACCCAGGGAAGTGCACCTTCGGCGTTCACCGGACAGCTCCTGGGATACGTGGTCTCAAAGCGGGGCATCAAGGTGAACCCCACCAAGTTCGACACCATCACGCGGATCGAGAAACCCGAGTGCCTGTGCGACGTCCAGAAGTTGGCCGGGCGAGTCGTGGCTCTCAGCCGCTTCATTCCTCGGCTCGGCGAGAAGGCGATGCCCCTCTACCGCTTGATGCGCAAGAACCCATGTTCCAATGGGACACAGAAGCAGACAATGCGCTCAAAGCACTCAAAGAAGTGCTACTCGCGGCTCCTCTACTCCAATCGACAAAGAGCCAATGCTTGTCTACATGGCGGCCACCACTCGAGTTGTCAGCGCCGTGATGGTCGTAGAACGGCCAAAAGAGGGCAAGGAGCTCCCAATACAGCGCCATGTCTACTACATTAGCGAGGTCATGATGGATTCAAGGCAGCGCTACCCGTAGTACCAAAAACTGGTATACACGGTATTCCTAACCCAGCAGCGACTTCTGTACTACTTCCAGGATCACCCAATCATGGTCGTCTCCTCCGCGCCACTACAGGACATCGTCCGCAACCGGGAGGTGACCGGGCGAGTGGCCAAATGGGCCGTCGAAATCGGCATCCACAACATCAAGTACGAGCCACGAAAAGTGATCAAGTCGCAAGCCCTGGCTAATTTCCTCGCAGACTGGGAAGAAGCACAGCAGCTGGAGAAGCTCACATACCTCCACTACTAGTCGCTCCACTTCGACGGGTCCAAGAATGCCGACGGCACCGGGGCCAGGGTCATACTGACCTCCCCCAAGGGAGACAAGCTCCGCTACGTGCTCCACCTCGACTTCAAGCCCTGCACCAACAACATGGCAGAATACGAGGCCCTCCTTCACGGCATGCGGGCTGCTAAGGAGATGAACATCAATCGCCTACGGTGCTATGGCGACTCCGACCTAGTCGCCGACCAAGTGGCTGAGACTTGCAACACCGTTTCCCTGACAATGATAGCATACCGCCAAGCAGTAGACAAGCTGGGAGGACACTTCGACGGCTATTCAGTCGAATGGATCGACATGCGAAAGAATAAGGAGGAAGATGCCCTCTCCCGCATCAGCTCAGCCAGGCAAACACCACCCGCAGGAGTCTTCCTCGACATCATCCACAAGTCGTCGGTCTCCCCACCAAAGGAGATTGACAATGGGATACCACTACAACCCGAGCCCGCCCTCGTTGCCATGGTCATAGAGCCCAGCGACTGGACTACACCATGCGTTGCCTTCCTCGAGCACAAGATCCTCCCAAGAAACGAGACGGAAGCGCGAATGATCGCATGTCGCTGCAAATCCTTCAGCATCATCAACGACGAGCTCCACAAACGCAGCGTGACCGGCGTGTTCCAGCGCTGCGTACAGCCAGAAGAAGGACGCAAGATCCTCCAGGACATCCACGCCGGCGACTGCGGCCATCATGCCGGCGCCAGATCGCTGGTCACCAAGGCCATGCAGCATGTCTTTTACTGGCTCACCGCGCACGCCGACGCCACCGACATCGTCCGACGATGCATCGGGTGCAAGAAGTACCCCAACCAGACACATCTCCCTGGTTTGGCACTCAAGACCATCCCCATAACCTGGCCATTCGCACCAACACCCTACAATAGGCACACGCACAAAACAGCAATGTACCATGCTCGGGGACTCGCCTAAAACAACCTTACTCGTGCTCGGGGACTCGCCCCTTCGGAGTCGCAAGGGACAACCAATACAAAAATCCCCAAAGCAAACACACATGTACACAAATGAGTTATACCCCACTAAAGGGCGGACGTGCTCGAGGACTCGCTCAAACAAAAGTTAAACATACCACATAATTGACTACTACTACTGCTACTGCTGTTGTTGCTACTACTGTTGCTGCTACTGCTGATGATGTTGCTGACGCTGAGCAAACACACATGTACACAAACGAGTTATACCCCACTAAAGGGTGGACGTTCTCGGGGACTCGCTCAAACAAAAGTTAAACATACCACATAATTGACTATTGCTGCTGCTACTGCTACTGCTCCTACTACTATTGCTGCTACTGCTGCTACTTCAGCTACTACTTCTAGCTACTACTGCTGCTACTACTGCTACTACTACTGCTACTAATGCTACTGCTTCTACTACTGCTGCTACTCAAAACAAGGAGCTCGAGCCATCCTCTTTGTCTTGACCTAAAACCTTCTATAAAAAATTGTCCCGATATGATCTCAAAACATACGGAGGCGAAGATCGAAAACCATGAAACGAAGAGTTTGCATGCCATCGCCAGAGGAAGATTGGACGGGGAACCGATGTCAGAATCGCCTCATGTGGCCTCTCCTCCTTCACTAATGCCTCCTCATCACTATCCAGCATGATAGGGGAGTAGTACACCCCCTAGACTATGGGTTTAGTGCACTCTCACACATTTACATTTGATGGCTCAAATTATGATGTTTGGCGAATTAACATGCTTAGTCATTTCCGGGTCATTGACCCAAATATTGAGCGAATTCTTGATATGGGTTTGTCTCCTCCGTAGGATCCCCAAAATCTATCTTTGGAGGAGGAGACAAACTCTTATCTTGAAGCTCAAGCATCTAATGTGCTTGTTAATGTTGTGAGCTTTGTAGTTCTTTCCACAATCATGCCTTTTTGGAATGCTCATGATATTTGGGACAAGGTTCAAGCAAAATATGATGTGTCCAAGATTTATGAGGATGATTGTGTTCCCTCCATCTCCGGCCGTGATGAGTTCTCATCTTCTTCCACTTCACCTACATGTGATTTTTCACAAGGTAATGATGTGGTGAGTGGTGATACAACTTGCAATGTGCGTAGTGAGTTTTCCATTGATGATCCTTCATATCTATTTTATTGCAATGTTGTATCTTTGGACATGAACACTTATAGGACTATATGTGACTTACATCCTAGTGTTGATTTTCCTTGCATATCATGTAGAAATGGATTGAATATATCTCATGATGATATGCTTGCTTTGCCTTGTTGCCATGATAAATGTGCTTCTATTTCCTCTAGTACTTGTGTTGCTAACCATGTAGAGGAAATCGAGGAATGTGTGGGCAAAGGCAAGGTTGTGATTGGAGCTTCATGTGTTCCCCCATCATCACCTTCTCCCAATACTCATGTATGCCTCATGGCTAAGGAATCAAAGGTAACTTCTCCTTTGGATCCCAATGCACCTCATGATGATGTGAATGTTTACTTAGATGAAGTAGATGATGATGTTGCTTCTTTAAAAGATAAGGGGGAGCTAGTCCTTTGTGCTCTACACAAAAAAAATGCTTGCTCTACTTTCATTTAAATCTTGAACTTTTCCATTGAAAGTAAGCAACTAATTTATGAGCATGATGACACAATTGACAAAATGAGTAGTATTGAGCGTGAGTATGCTAATGACATTGGAAACCTAAATAAAGCTCTTGAAGAGTAACAAACCACCAAGGAATCTCTTGAGGAGACCTTTGCTCTAGAGCTATCTAGAGTAAAGAAATCTCATGATAGAGATCCTAAGGTGGAAAGTGACCTCCAAATTAAAAATGATGAGCTTGAAGTTGCCTATTTTAAACTCCTTGAGGATTTTGAGCACCTCAACAATGGTTCTAGGGTCATCAAGGGGGAGCTCATAAAACTCACCGAGTCGCGTGGGCAACTTAAAGCTTCATACTCATAAGAGATTTCCAAGTTGCCCTCACCAATTACTACTATTGATGATGATTGTGCTACTAACTCTACTTCTTGTGGAGCATGTATTTTGAAGGAGAACGTTGAGCTAAAGGCTCAACTTTCTTTGCTAGCTAGCAACTATGGGAAATTGGAAGAAAATCATGCCAATCTCTCAAGCTCGCATGAGGATCTTCAAGTTTACCATGGTAGGCTAAAGTTGGCTCATGAGGCCATTGTGTCAAAGGTAACATATAGTATGCCTCATGTGGACATTAGCACTACATCTACTCCTAGTGTCATATTGCCATGTGTTAGTCCTTGTGATTCATCATCTCATAACCATGTTATATCTTGTGATGAATTGCATCCCTTGCCTTGTTTCTCTAAAAATATAGCATCTACTTCCTCTAGTATTGTTGTTGATACTAGCTGTGTAGAGGAAAAAATAAGCTCAAGGCTCAAGTCACTTCTTTGAAGAATGACTTGAAGAAGTGTCATGATGGGAAGACCACACTCAAGAACATCTTGGGTGTGCGAAGATCCCCAAATGAAAAGAGTGGGCTTGGATTCAACTACAACATCAAGAACAAGCCCACCAACTTGTTGAAGCACAAGGGCAACAAGAAGATTGGCCAAGGTCAAGTGAAGAATCTAGCCAACATTGTGTGCTTGAAGTGTAAGGAAGAAGTACATCATGTGAGATGTTTCCCTTTGAAGAAGAAGCAACAAGGGAAGCGGTATCAAGATCCACCTCAAGCTAGAAGTGAGCCTCTTCCCAAGAAGCAATCTCTTCCTCAAGGGGTGGCATCTTCCAAGAAGAAAGATAGCAAGAGAATAACTTGCTATATATGCCATGAGAAGGGGCACCTTTCTTCCTCATGCACTATGGGTAACTCCTCATCCAAGCCTATCTTGATTGATGATGTATATTCTCTTTGTAAGGATGAGGTGGGCAATGTGTTTGCCAAATATGTTGGTGCCCAATGTGGTGTCAATAAAAGAACCATTTGGGTGGCCAAGCCTATTGTGACTAACTTCTTAGGACCCAACTTGGTTGGGGACCAACAAGCTAAAACTTGATCAATAGGTGTTATTTGAGGGCATTGGAGGCTTGGGTACATTATGAAGAATTGAGGAATCTTCATCATTTATTTTTGTTAAGTCACACCAATTGGATTGTCTTGCTACTATCTTATATCCAACATTCCTCCTTGCGGTAACATGTGCTAAACTCTGTACATTGAAAGTTACTTGCTCCCTTGTGCATGTGTGGTTGTGTACCTTGCATGTGCTTGTATATGTTGTGCTTCCCTCGTACTTATATTGAGTTATCAAGTATATTTGTGTATGTTGGTTAGCACATCATGTATTTGTGTTCTTGGTTTGGAGTCATTGTTGAATTCATTTGGTATCTTTTTGGGCTCTTGCAAGAGATTAATGGACTATCCCATTTTGGGGGAGTGTTATGCTTAGGCATTCCGCAATCCTAAAATGTGTGTACATGAGGAATACCACTTACTATGTATGTATATTCCAAGTTTATCTAGTCTCTATGTGGTATGTCTTTCTCATGAGAATTTCAAGTTCCATAATGTCCATTAATCATATCTATTTGGATGTTTTTACCTCTTGTTGAGATTCCTTTGTTATCACATTATGGGGAGTCTTATGCTTTGTGCATATTACAAACCTAGAAAATGTGGACATTTGAGGTAGTTCACTTAGAATTGATATTGATATTTATCTAGCTCCTAAGTGGCACAATTAGCTCAAACAAGTTCCAATTCCATTGGATTGCTTTTATTGCTCATCTTTTGGATCTTGTTTGTGAGAGTTTTTGTTGATATGTGTTTTCTCATATTTGGACCTATATATCCTCCATGGAAACCATTTGCTTCAAGTTACTTTAATCTGTAATGATTGTGTGACTATTTGGAGCTATCAAGCATCTCTCTAGGAGCATCAAGCTTAATTTTTATATCTTGTTACATGCTTATTTGTGTGAATATGATCATGATATCCTTTCAAACTACCACGAGAAACTTTTCCCCATAATCATGATAAATGGTAGGATCTATTAATCATGTTCACTTTGGCCTTTGCTTTTCTTTGTCCTATCTTTGGCCAAGAAATTGTTTTCTTTTACTCCCATGTCTTCCTTGCCTCTTGTGTATCCTTTTAGTTTATTGGTATTCTCTTGTGTTTTATTTAATGTAGGTAGTAGTGATGATCTCATTTGTGTGCATTTTGCATTCAAAAGCAAAAAAAAATTATAATGCACCATTCATGGGGGAGCTCTCCTATATTATTTAGAGCACTCCCTTTTATGCTTGGAAGTTTGATCTTTTCTTTTGGTACTTTGTGCCATCATGAAAAGTGTATAGAGTTTGGTTTATGTGTTGGAACCTTGCTCTTTTGGGAGTTGGTTTTGTCTCATTCTTTGTTACTTGCTTGATCCTTGAGGATGAGATAAATCCTTGAGCATTGGTGTTTTTGTCTATCTTTTGCTCTTTTGTTTTTGCCTTGTTCATTTGTTGAATTTGTGTCCTTTCATGTGTTGATTTGGCTCTTTGATACTTTTTGGACACCTTTTGATGTGTCACACTCTTGTGTGCTACTTCTCGGTTTACTTGGTGTTTTTGTTCAAATTGTATCTCCTTTTTGGTTCTTGAAAGTCTTTTGCATGCATATTTACTTCATGTATATATTATGGCATGCTTTATTTCTATGATCCAATATATAGGGAAAACTCCACCAAATCCTATTGTCTGAGATGTGCATGAAATTCAATTTCATATTAATATGCACATATTTATGTGGAGCTTCTCCTATGTATTGTAGTTTCCTAACTACTTTGGACCCAATTTGTTTGGGCACCATAGTGTACTTATTGTTGTGTAGGTACATTGGGGATATATTGGATGCTTGTCTCTTCAATTAGGAAGAAGTGGTTCCTACATGTCAATTGGAGGCAATCTAGGATGATCAACGAATTCTTATCCACTACATCCTACCAATTATATCTCGGTAATAAGTATCTCTCTCATGCATACATATCTTGTTTACAAACTTGTGTAGGTTGCTTGTTGGCATGAGATTATGTATTTGCAAATGTTGTAGTGCTTCCTTTGGTTCTTAGGATATCTCTATATTGCTAATGTGAGTATGTTGAGATGAGTGCATATAATTGGGAATATACAAAATCATGCTCATGATTCACCAATCCCAAATATTACTTAGTTTGAGGTTTAAATGTTTATGGGGGAGTGAGGATTCCATATCTGTGCATGACATATTCAAATCCAATGATTCTATATTGTGCACAAAGATTGTGGAGCTTCCCTATTTTCATCTAAACACTCATTTGTTCGTATCATAATATCTTGTTATCTTCTTTTTGTATCAATTGTTGTTGTCAATTGGTATTTTTGGGTCTTTGGTTGCTCGCTTCATTTGTTGAAGCTATTTTATTTTTCTTTTTCTTTTGCATCCTTTGGGTCCTCAATATAGTTTTACTTCCTCCCAAGGATTCATCATTGGATATGTGCATATGCACACCTTTGGAGGAATTCTCACTATATTGGCTGTCTAGAACTTTTCACCATTTTGGCTATCGATGCCAATGGGGGAGAAGTTTTAGAGGGTTTAAGGGAAGTTGGTTTATGCTTTGAGTTGGTTCTTACGCATTAGCCTTGCATTCTCTTGCATCTTTGTTGTTGCTTTGCATGTTTTATATATAGAGGAAACTTGTCAACACCCGGATTTTTAATCCCAGATGCCTGTTATGCCATACATCGCAATCCCAGGATTACCATTTTTGCGAGACATGACAGATTGGATATCACAGTACATCATCCATTACAAACCATAATAAGGTCTTACACAAATAAGGGATCTCATGATCCAGTCTTAGTACAAACAAGTAGCGGAATAAATAGCATAGCGGTGGGGTCCATCTTCGGAGTCACAACCAATGCTGACGATGGGAGATGATCCTAGTTGTCATAGTCGTCCTGATGTCCTACTTCAGGGTAGTCCTCCTCATAGTCTGGCCATAGGAATAGCCAGGGACAAAGCCATGAGTACTCTTTAAGTACTTGCAAACTATCACTAACAAGTAAGATAGTTCTAGTAGGAATGCTAACTCTAAGTTTATTTGTAAAGCTAAGTTTGAAACCTAAGCTGAGTTCAGAAACAAAGAAAGATAAAATAAAGTTTGAAAACACCTAAGTGGGAACTTAGTTGTCATAGTCACAACTTTGTTGTGGTCAAGTCATGTCACAATTCATTTCATAAGTCATTTTGAAAACATCTGACAACGGAACAGTATGGCCACTCCAACTATCCATAACCGCGGACGCGGCTATTCGAACAGTTTGACACTCTGTGGAGGTGGTACACTTTCACCACAAAATTCGATACATCTGTCAGGGATAACCCTGAATCATCATACTTAGTATGCAGATAATCAAACATAACCTTTCCTTTACACACTTTAGTATAAGAACCTCTCCTATGAGCTTGTCCTCCCAGCCATGGCCATCTGCCATCCTGGGCACTGCATAGGTGGACAACATTGAGAGGTAGCCTCAGCTCAGACCTCTCCCGCAAGGGAACTAATACTAATGCATATAAACTTCTGGCTAAGCCTTACCCAATTCGGGTATTGTGGTTGTATGGTAAAATTGGAATGGTATCGCATCCGAACCCAACCATCAGTTTTTGTAAAAGGGCTAAGGCTGAGTTGACAGAAAACATACCCAGCACTACATCGGGCGCTTCTTGGGCTTCTTCGGCGTTCATGTGGAAGAGACGGCCGTTGCGGTTGTGAGGGTTCCCTAGGGCGAATCTTCTTCCTGGTTGAACACGACGCTGTTGTTGAGCTGGGACATTCACATTGGAAGTGGCGGCAATCTTCTTGGGGAACTCATTGGAATATTGACCCTTCACTCCACACTTGAAACAAGTAATCTGAGACTTGTCTTTCGCTACCACGGGCACAGGATTGCTTCCAGTTCTAGGTGCGGTGTTGTTGTTGTTGTGCTTGGGAGGTGCACGGTTGAAATTGCTGGAGTAGCCGGGGTGATTATTGTTTCCTCCGGACTTCACATTTCCTCTGCTACGGTTGGGGTAGCTTGGGCGAGACATTGGGGCTCGATTGTTCCGCGGGGCATATCCGGCAGACGGGTTGAGACGATACTTCTGGTGACTATTGGATCCAGCTTGGTGCATTGATACATTGCAAATGTATCTATAATTTTTGATGTTCCATGCTTGGTTTTATCCACTTTCTTGTGTTTTGTTCCAACTTTGGAGTACTTTTCATATGATTTCTTGGACTAACCTATTAACAAGAGCCACAAATGCCACTGCTGTTTCTGCTGTTTTTGGTTCCAGGAAAGTCAGGAAATGAATATTCTCGGAATTGGACGGGACAAAAGCCAAAGTGCCTATTTTTCCGGATGTCATCAAGTGCCAGGATACGAGATGGAGAGGGGCCAGAGGGGCCACCACACCACCTGGACGCGTGGCCAGGCCTGGCCCGTGCCAGGGGGTGGTGTGGCCGCTCCCGGCACCCCCTCGGCCTCTCCTTCCGCCTATATATTGCCCTCGGGACGAAAAAGCTAAGTACCTGATCAAAAATCCACGAAAGAGTCTATAGCCGCCGTCATCTCCATCCCTAGATCGGGAGGGATCTGAAGCTCTTCCTGGCACCCTGCCGGAGAGGGGAATTCACCCTAGAGGCCTTCTTCATCCCCATGCAATCCTCCGGTGTGATGCGTGAGTAGTTCATCCTTGGACTACGGATCCATGTAGTAGCTAGATGGTTGGTTCTCCTCCTTTGTGCTTTCATGTCTAGATCTTGTGAGCTCCGTTCATGATCAAGATCATCTATTTGTAATTCTGCATGTTGTGTTTGCGGGGATCCGATGGATATTGAGATGCTATTTCAGATTGATTATTGATTCTATCATGTCTTTGTTATTTGTGATCTTGCATGCTTTCCGTTGTTAGTAGCTATCTTGGACAAGTAGATGCTAGCAACTCCAAGAGTTAGTATTTATGCTCGATAGTGGGTTCGTGCCTCTGGTAATCTGGGGAAGTGATAGAAATCTCTAAGGTACTAGATGTGTTGTTGCTACTAGGGAGAAAACAACAATCCTTTGTTCATAGAACAATCGTATTGTTTACTTTACACGCAGTTCGTAAAGCAATAATATGTTGCTTGCAACTTAATACTGGAGGGGGTTCGGATGATAACCTGAAGGTGGATTATTAGTCATAGATGCAGTTGGATGGCGGTCTATGTATTATGTTGTAATGCCCAATCAAGTTCCAAAGGAGTCAAGATGATTAGTATATGCATGTATTGCTTTCTTGATGTTTGTTAATTGCCCCGCTGTAATTTGTTCACCCAGCATGTTATCTATCTTAAGGAGAGCCACCTCTAGTGAACTATGGATCCCGGTCCTCTTTCTTTACATACAATCTACAATCTTTTACAGCTTTGTGTTTACTTTCTGCAAACTTTTACTTCTTCCCATTCGATACGTTTAATCCTTTGTTTGCCGCAAAACACGGTGAGATTGACAACCTCATCGCAAGTTGGGGACAAAGTTTTGTGGTTGTGTTGTGCAGGTCTCCATGTTGCTACTAGCACCGGTAGTGTGCCCTGCCAAAGCTCAGCTAGTAACACCTTTGGGGTGTTTCCTTGCTCCTACTGGTTCGATTAAACCTTGGTTTCATAACTGAGGGAAACTTGTTGATGTGCTCATCATACCTTCCTCTTGGGGTTCCCAACGAGCTCTACATCAACACCGCCATCAAGCATTTTTCTGGGCGCCGTGCATTGAGCCATCAAGCATTTTTAAAAGCGCCGCTGTCGGGAGTCAAGGACATCTTCACAAGGGGAGTCCCTCATAACCAATCTCTTTACTTTGTTGTTTTTGTTTTGCTTAGTTTTCTTTTTGCTTTGTTTGCTTGTTTTGTTATTCAAAAACACAAAAAAATAGTTTTACTAAGTTGCTTTCTTTTCAAAAACACAAATTTAAATTAGTTTTACTAGTTTACTTTCTTATTTGAAAAACACAAAAAAATTAGTTTCTATCTTGAGTGCCACTATGTCTAGCCTTGCTCCAGTCACTATGTCATCCGAGGAAATGATTTTCACTTTTAAACAAGGAATTGAGGAAAGTTTTAAAGAAGCTTGGTCTAGAATCTCTGATCTACATGAAAAATTGAGCCTAAAATGACTCAAAGCTTGTTCCTTAGCAGTTTTTACCTTGGAATTGCTCTTTGCTATAGATATGCTTTAGATGTTGTTGTGGGAGGAGATTTCCTCCAATGTAATGAGGATGATGCTATTAATGCTATAAAGAAATTGATCCTCACTTACAACATGCCTAGCCAAACTGATATTTCTTTCGCAAAAATATTTGCTAGGTTGAACACTCTTGAGGCTAGCACTACTAGCTTAGAAAATTGCTATAACATGCTTAAGGAGCATCACAATTATGTTCGAATAAACTCTGAACAATCAAAGTGGTTCCCTACAGTAAAGATTGAGATGAACACTAAAACTTTTCAAGCTCCCTGTGATATCATGTCTAAATTTTGTCTTATACCCAAAGAGATTTATAAATCTCTGAATACTTGGGGGCTCACTGAAAGAGGAAAGAAATATCTCTTGCTAATAATACTACCATATTACCTCTTCGAATAGCTGAAGGAGTGTTTACAAAGATCCTTGGGAAAACGATTTCTATTGATTTTCTTGTTATTGAATGTGCAGGAAAAGGACAAATTACACTTGGGTCCCTATTAGAACTCCTTCGAGCAATAATAGATGTGGGAAAGGGGACCATGCACCTTTCTTCTCCACCAAACAATCATATTTTCCCCAAGGTTAAGAATAAAAGTAAGAGAGGTAAGGGCAAGAAATTTGGTCTTAATGCTTCTTCATTTGAGAACACTTAATTCTTTCTTTGCTTCTTATGCCTAACTTAAAGGCGTTAAAAAAAGTACTTATTGGGAGATAACCCAAAAGTTTTAGATGAGTCTTGGAAGTTATTACCTTTGTAATAACCTCTCCTTATCCTTTTTATTTGCTTTTTGTGCCAAGAGTAACCTCTAATGAGAGTGAAGTAATGATTGGGAAAGTTGATGTCCCAAAACAGATTTCTGTGCTTCACCGTAAATATTCGTGTAAATCTCTGAACCTCTTTTTGAGGCGTGAATTTTTGTGCTTCTGCCCCAGGTTGTTATCTAACTTTCGTTAGTTCAACACTTTTTGATATGAGCAACAGAAGGTCTTCGAAAAAATTCGTCTTTACCTGCTGGTCTGTTTTGACAGATTTCTGTCATTTTCTGCATTTGCTTCTTGTTGGTTCCTTTTTTAGTTCTTTTGGGGAATTGAGATTTTTGAGGGAAGTGATACAGTAACTAGTGTTCTAATGGAAGTTTATTTGGTGTTAGAACTGAACCTTAAGACTTATTTATCTTGAGTGCACTAATGTTGCTAATAAAGATTGTGTGAAGTTTTGTATGAAGGAAAAAATTCAGGTGTATGGAAGGAATGAGTAATGAGATGAAGGATGGACTAAAGCTCAAGCTTGGGGATGCCACGCGTGTCACCCCAAGAAATATCCAAGAAGTACAAGCGTCAAAGCTTGGGGATGCCCAAGGCATCCCCTCCTTCATCAATAAAAATCCCAGGTTTCTTCCAAATGCTTCATTTTTATTGTTTCATGCACAGTTGCGTTGTTCTTGGAGCGTCTTCTTTTTCGTTTTCGTTTTGATTTTTCGTTTGCTTGGTTTTCTTAGTTTTCTGAATAAATTGGTTGGACCCCCTCTTTCATACATTGGTTTGCAAATAGTTTGGTTTGATTTGGAAAAGAGTAGGAAAGTTCATGCTTATGTGGTAAAAAGAGCTTGTTTTTGACTGTGGCCTATGCTTTGTCATGCCATGCTTGATATTGTTTTGGCTTTATGCTTAGTATTCTTTGCTAGCATGACTTGCTATAAACAATTGAGATTGCTTAATGTGCCTTGGATGAATCATGCATTGTTTTAGCATATTAAAGCATAGTATAGTGGTATTCTCCTTCAATGCTTTATTTGGGTTGACTTGGCGCATGCTCACACCATGTTATGACCCAAAGTCACCATAGCCTTTATGATCCTTTAGTTTTCAACTTGTAGTATCACTTTATTCTTTGATCAATGATGTTTTGTCGCTCTGCATGATTATGGCCATTATTGCTCTCTTAGTTTGTCGCTCCCAGTCTTTTGCTAGCCTCCACAACAAAGTATGAGTTCCACTCATGCATCCAACTCCTTAAACCAAGTTATTCCAAAGAGTCCACCATACCTACCTACTAGCTTATGCTATTCCAAGTATATTCATGCTTTTGTTTACCTTCCAAATTAAACTTGTTATGAGAAAACTAGTGATTAAAGCTCTCATGAACTTGATGGCACACTTTACTTTTTGCATCTAATAAACTTGAACCACTGGGTCCTTCTTTGTTGCGTATATGCTTGCGCTTTATAAGTTGACCATGTACCATGGGGAATGCTTTCAACATTGCACTTGTACTTTGTACCCCGTTGATATCATGTTCTTTTGCTTACAGATCCCGACGGTGTGAAATAAAAGTAGAACTTGTAAGATCATGGAGTTTGTATGTGTGTTAGAGAAACGCCTGGGCCGCTAGCCTAAGCCATGCCTAATCATGGTGGAAACTTGCAGCATCACCATAATGAGCACTCTATGAAGCATCCTCAATAAAAACCTATGCAAATAGCAAATAAAAAGATTGCTGAGATGCTCATTGTCTGCTTGCCTTGTCATTTTGATTATGGGAAAGCTCCCGTATCATGTGCAAGGGGTACACCGTTTGTGGTTCTTAATGATACACACGTACTTACAATGACAAGATCTTACTCGTGACTGAAGTTGAGTAGCATGAGGATCGGTCTTCGTAAGTAAGGGGCATGAGATTTCGGTTTATAACTTGTCAAGCATATCCTCTTAGTTGTGTCACTTTAACCTTAACCACTTCAAATGCTTATGATAGGGGCAATGAGAGCTGAAAGCTATAAGTACCATAATTTTTGGAAGCTCTTTATGAGACTTGAATCCCTACTTCCTTTTACAAAGGCTTTTCTTCCACCATTACATTGAGTGTCCACCTTCTATCTTTATGCACCTACTTTGAGAGCATAGTGTCCATTCTTAGTTATATGTGCATTGTCCCAAGACTAGTTGATTGATGCATACTTTGATATTTCTTGTTTTAAACTATTGTATCTAGTCACTCTTATGAACTTTGAAGGTGTCCTATGCATTTATATTTGCTACTCTATTGAGGGACAAGCTGAATACTATTATGCTATGTTTTCTTTATGTGAAACAAACAAACGTCTTGCAAAGCATTGTTATTCATGAATCTTTTGTTTGTGCCTTTTCATGTTGCATCATAGTTTCTTTGTCTTATTGCTAGAACTTTGTCTTTCATGCTATGATTGAAGTACTATGATCCCAGCTTTGAATGTTTTGCAAATACTTTGATCAAGTCTTTGATGGTGCATGTCACCTCAAAAATTATTCTTTGTTTTTATCACTTACCTACTCGAGGACGAGCAAGAGTTAAGCTTGGGGATTTTGATACATTGCAAATGTATCTATAATTTTTTGTGTTCCATGCTTGGTTTTATGCACTTTCTTGTGTTTTGTTCCAACTTTGGAGTACTTTTCATATGATTTCTTGGACTAACCTATTAACAAGAGCCACAGTGCCAGATGCTTGTTTTCTGCTGTTTTTGGTTCCAGGAAAGTCAGGAAATGAATATTCTCGGAATTGGACGAGACAAAAGCCAAAGTGCCTATTTTTCCGGATGTCATCAAGTGCCAGGATACGAGACGGAGAGGGGCCAGGGGGCCACCACACCACCTGGCCGCACGGCCAGGCCTGGCCCGTGCCAGGGGGTGGTGTGGCCGCTCCCGGGACCCCCTCGGCCTCTCCTTCTGCCTATATATTTCCCTCGGGACGAAAACCCTAAGTACCCGATCAAAAATCCACGAAAGAGTCTGTACCGCCGTCATCTCCATCCCTAGATCGGGAGGGATCTGAAGCTCTTCTCGGCACCCTGTCGGAGAGGGGAATTCACCCTGGAGGACTTCTTCATCACCATGCAAGCCTCCGGTGTGATGCGTGAGTAGTTCATCCTTGGACTACGGATCCATGTAGTAGCTAGATGGCTGGTTCTCCTCCTTTGTGCTTTCATGTCTAGATCTTGTGAGCTCCGTTCATGATCAAGATCATCTATTTGTAATTTTGCATGTTGTGTTTGCGGGGATTCGATGGATATTGAGATGCTATTTCCGATTGATTATTGATTCTATCATGTCTTTGTTATTTGTGATCTTGCATGCTTTCCGTTGTTAGTAGCTATCTTGGCCAAGTAGATGCTAGCAACTCCAAGAGTTAGTATTTATGCTCGATAGTGGGTTCATGCCTCCGTAACTGGGAAGTGACGGAAATCTCTAAGGTACTAGATGTGTTGTTGCTACTAGGAGAAAACAACAATCCTTTGTTCATAAAACAATCATATTGTTTACTTTACACATGATTAAATAAAATAATCTGTTGCTTGCAACTTAATCTTTGGAGGGGTTCGGATGATAACCTGAAGGTGGATTATTAGTCATAGATGCAGTTGGATGGCGGTCTATGTATTATGTTGTAATGCCCAATCAAGTTCCAAAGGAGTCAAGATGATTAGTATATGCATGTATTGCTTTCTCGATGTTTGTTAATTGCCCCGCTGTAATTTGTTCACCCAGCATGTTATCTATCTTAAGGAGAGCCACCTCTAGTGAACTATGGATCCCGGTCCTCTTTCTTTACATACAATCTACAATCTTTTACAGCTTTGTGTTTACTTTCTGCAAACTTTTACTTCTTTCCATTCGATACGTTTAACACTTTGTTTGCCGCAAAACACGGTGAGATTGACAACCTCATCGCAAGTTGGGGACAAAGTTCTGTGGTTGTGTTGTGCAGGTCTCCACGTTGCTACTAGCACCGGTAGTGTGCCCTGCCAAAGCTCAGCTAGTAACACCTTTGGAGTGTTTCCTTGCTCCTACTGGTTCGATTAAACCTTGGTTTCATAACTGAGGGAAACTTGTTGTTGTGCTCATCATACCTTCCTCTTGGGGTTCCCAACGAGCTCTACATCAACACCGCCATCAAGCATTTTTCTGGGCGCCGTGCATTGAGCCATAAAGCATCATCCGACGTTTGTGGTTGTCGTTTGCTTGATTAATCTTCCCTTCCATCTGAATGGCAGAGTTGACTAGCTCTTCGAGATCCTCAAAACGGATGTTGTGAGAGACGATGCGCATCTCATCATGCAGTCCGTTCAGGAATCTCTCCTTCTTCTTGGCCTCCATGTTGATCTCATCAGGTGCATACCTGGCGAGGGACAAGAATCTGTCACGGTACTCCACTACAGTAATTCTGCCTTGCTTCAATTCTCTGAATTCATCCCTCATTCTAGTGACTAGACCCTGTGGCACGTGGGTGCGGCTGAACTTGACTTTGAAGGATTCCCATGTCATCACTTGACCATGGTTCATTGTGCGGGTGATGTTCCACCTTGCTCTTGCATCTCCTGCCAAATAGTGGGTGGCAAAAAGAACTTTCTCGTTGGCATCCACTCTGGCTACTTCTAAGTTGTTGTCCATTGTCTGCAACCAATCATCAGCATCCAGTGGGTTCTCCGAAGTACTAAAGATTGGGGGATTGGTATTCTAGAAGTTTTTGAGTTTGGATCCATGATGATCCTGATTTCCATGGTTCTGATTGTTGTGAGCCATCTGGGCGATCTGCTGGAGTGTTGCTAGATTAGCTTGGCGCTCTGCCCTACTAGCTTCACGGTCTGCAATGAGAGTCTGCAGAATCTGTAGCATTGGATCTTGCGATGTGCTACTCCCTCCTTGGTTTCCATGAGTCATCTGAAGATTGAGATAGATAATGGGGTAATAGGGAAAGTTCTAAGGTTCATGGTTTTGATTTTCAAAGCTAAAACTTTGAGTCTGACTTAGGTTTTGCAATTAACTTCTTTTCATTCATTCAAGCAAAGCACACGATACAAACTCACACACACCACAACATCAAAGGAAAACAGATGGTTTTAAGAACCATTCTGCAAGCTAAGATACAATGGGACCGATACTCCTCACTCTATGATAGTGCTCTAGTGCATCTACTCATCATCGATGAAGTCAGAGTCATCATCATCGGTGTAGAAATCCACGGCATCCTCCTCCAGATAGTCATCATCATTGCTGAGGTACGAGTCAATATCCCCTTGGATATCTTCACCTTCCTCTTCTTCTTCCTTTGCTGCAAGCTGAGCTTCTTGCTCCTTGATGGTCTTCTCGAGGTCGGCCACCTTCTTGCGAAGACGGTCGATGGTGCGATCCTTCTTTGCACGTTGACGGCAAAGAGACTGACGATCCTTGACAAGCAGTGAGAAAGTCTGGGCCTTCTGGGCGGCAAGGGCGAGGTTGTGGTTGGCAAACTCTCTAGCATTATCCAATTCCTTCTGTCTGTCGTACAGTAGGAAGTCGAGGTTCTCCACTTGACGCTTCAATATTGGGTGACTTGGCATCTCTAGCGGCATTCCCATGGAATCATGCCTTGCATAGTGAACAAAGTGGGTTCCTGGATTAGGTTGACACTCTGGGTGCAAAGACGTGCGAGAGCTTCATGCATTGCCCTGGCTAATCCATCTAGCCAGTTGTTCTCTCTCACGGAGAACTGAATCCTCCCAGATACTGGTGCATCAATCTTGCCTCGAAGATCAGCAGTTACTAGCCATTGTAAATCTCCTCCTGGTGGACCTCGGAGTTGAGCTCCAAGAAATTCCGGATGCGGACGCTCCAAGAACTCAGACAATGAATCCAGATCCTGCTCGAAGATCAGATGGCCTCCATTGCCCAACTAGTAGAACTTGCTATATTGTCCTTCCATCTATAAGAATTTAGGATGAGCGAGTTACTGAAGTGATCAAGTGTGTCAACGTTTTATGTAGTAATGTAAGAATTTGGAGGAACATGAATTTTTTGAGAGAAATAATCCCTAGGGTAAGAGAGGAAATAGTTTTCATAAATACTCACTTTGGTTTTTGAAACTAAGTTTTTGTTCGGACGTCCATTCTAACTAGGGTCTCTTATGGTCAGGATGGCTCTGATACCAACTTGTCAACACCTAGATTTTTAATCCCAGATGCCTGTTATGCCATACATCGCAATCCCAGGATTACCATTTTTGCGAGACATAACAGATTGGATATCACAGTACATCATCCATTACAAACCATAATAAGGTCTTACATAAATAAGGGATCTCATGATCTAGTCTTAGTACAAACAAGTAGCGGAATAAATAGCATAGCGGTGGGGTCCATCTTCGGAGTCACAAGCAATGCTGACGATGGGAGATGATCCTAGTTGTCGTAGCCGTCCTGATGTCCTCCTTCAGGGTAGTCCTCCTCATAGTCTGGCCATAGGAATAGCCAGGGACAAAGCCATGAGTACTCTTTAAGTACTTGCAAACTATCACTAACAAGTAAGATAGTTCTAGTAGGAATGCTAACTCTAAGTTTATTTGTAAAGCTAAGTTTGAAACCTAAGCTGAGTTCAGAAACAAAGAAAGATAAAATAAAGTTTGAAAACACCTAAGTGGGAACTTAGTTGTCATAGTCACAACTCTGTTGTGGTCAAGTCATGTCACAATTCATTTCATAAGTCATTTTGAAAACATCTGACAACGGAACAGTATGGCCACTCCAACTGTCCATAACCACGGATGCGGCTATTCGAATAGTTTGACACTCTGCAAAGGTGGTACACTTTCACCACAAAATTCGATACATCTGTCAGGGATAACCCTGAGTCATCATACTTAGTATGCAGATAATCAAACATAACATTTCCTTTACACACTTTAGTATAAGAACCTCTCCTATGAGCTTGTCCTCCCAGCCATGGCCATCTGCCATCCTGGGCACTACATAGGTGGACAACAATGAGAGGTAGCCTCAGCTCAGACCTCTCCCGCGAGGGAACTAATACTAATGCATATAAACTTCTGGCTAAGCCTTACCCAATTCAGGTATTGTGGTTGTACGGTAAAATTGGAATGGTATCGCATCCGAACCCAACCATCAGTTTTTGTAAAAGGCTAAGGCTCATTCCTTGAAATTTTCATCATCATCATAAACCATTTGTGTTTCTCAACACATGTCAAAACATCTCAATAGAATGACTCATCATTCCAAGGTTTTCACAAGTCATTTTCACCAAGTATTCCCATCTAAAGTGATCAAGTTTTGGTTGAGCTCTAAACTACTAAGTTAAGAGTGTTCACTAATGTGGGATGCTATTATCAATCTCATGCCATAGAATGACATCTAAGTCTAACTAGATAGGTCAAGTTTTATACTCTTTATGCTACCTTTAAACAAGTAGAGGACTTTAGTAAAGTAAGGAAAGTAAACCTTGTAAGTAAAACTTGGAGTAGGTATAAATCAAAATGGTATAACCAAAGCATGCCTAATGCATCTTGCTTAGATTATCATGCTTAATTCTATCTTGCTAACAATAGCTTGCCTTGGTTGGTGCAGTGGTTGAAATTCTCTTCCTCCTCCTCTTGGTAGAACTCCTCCTCGTAGACTTGGTCGGTACTATCGTCAATAAATACATACGGAATACACAATCACCAAACAATACTTAACTAGTCTACTTAGCACACTAATGCACACATTTGATGATCTAGTATCATCACAAACATCACAAGGTTTAATTAACTAGCTTCATTTATTTTATTTGAGAAAAGTAATTTCTACTCATTGAAATTAAGTAAGATTTACTATTCTCCATTTAAAATATGGGATCATGTAAACACATGTCATCACCACATATTCTAACATATGGGAATGTTATTTAAAAGTTGGATCACAATTTAATAAGTTTAAGTTCAATAATTAATGATTTAAAGTGACTAGAAATGCCTATATAGCATTATTTTGGTACTAGTCCAAATTCACTGCATGTAAACCTTAATATTATTACATATTCAGATAGGTATGGTTAAGGGTGATTTTTGAGAGTTGGAATCAACTCAAAAGCTATTATGGTTGATTTTATAAAAATGTTTGAATGTGCAAAAGCTTCTGTTTTGTTATTTTCGCTAGGAGAGATCTCTAACTCTAAATGATTTAAATCAAACGGGCTTGGATAGATATTTTTATTACCTTTCCAACAAAATTGGAATCACTCAATTTGGATTTGTAAAACTCTCTGAGTTGATTTTTAAACTAAGGGACAGAACTAAGTCTAAGTCTAAAAAGAAAATTCCTAATTTGAATTACAGGGCCAGCGCGGGAAACTAATTGGGCCGGCCCAGATTCACTCCACGACGCAGAGGACAGCTGACAGGGGGGTCCACATATCAGTGGTACATCTCACATGAAGCGGTACGGGGCGATAAAGACCGTAGGATTAGAACTAGATCAACTGCTCACGGTCGTAGTCGATGACGAACACGTCGTCGGCGAGACTGAACCCTAGCATGGTCGGTGGGGGTGCGATGGGGGCATACGAGGGCTCCAGCTAGTGCGGCGAGGCGGGCAAACGAATGAGATGACGATGGCGGTTCTCCTGGTACTGGCCGCGTCCCGGGAGATGGCCTGGATCAATGGCTCCCTTCTCCTCCTTCCGCGGCAGACTCCGGCAAAATTCCGGTGCTACGGGCTACGACTTGCTCCGGAGGTGCTCTAGGAGTGCTCTGAGGGGGAGTGGATGAGAATGGTGTGATGAATTGGTGCTGGGGAGGCCTCCTTATATAGGCGCGGCTAGGCGGCAGTGAGGCATGGGCGGTGCTCGTCGGTGACGACGGCACAGCGGCCTAGACGCATAGGCGGCGTAGGCGGACGGTGGCTTGCCTCCTGGCAGTCCTCTATGGTGTTATGGCGATGCTAGTGGCGGTGGCTAACGGTCAGGAGCGTCGCGTGCTCTGGGAGACAGAGTTGGTGCTCGATGCAGTTCCCGACGAGTGTGGGTTGAGCGGCGGGTTACGACCGTGTCTGGCGGGGTGGGGGGTCGAGGCAGAGCGGCGCGCGCGGTCTATGGTTGAGTCGCAGTCTATGGCGTGCTGGCGGTGAAGGCGCTCTGGCATGCTCTGGCGCAGCGCAGAGAGGCATGGGTGCGAGCGAGTGGAGGTGGTCCACGGGCTGGCTATGGCCATGGGATGGACAGGGGAGTGCGGTAGGGTTGGGCGAAGCTAGTGGTGGTGCTGGAACGGCGCGGTGCGTTCTGGGGAGCGTTGCCCACGTCCGACCGGTGGTGACCAAAAACGGGCGGCGTGGCACTGCTGCTCTAGGCCGGTTAGTAGCTTAGTTATGGGCTGGTTAGAGTTAGGGAGACAAGGGGACCAAATGGAGGCCAATTACTCGACAAAGCATTGATCCATCAATAGTGTTTGTTAGGCAGAAAATTTGTGCATGCCACCTGTTCGACCAAATAGCCGCAAGAAGAAAACTTTTGAATTTTGAAATGAATCTTGGTGGAGTGGTTTGTCACATGCTTAAACATATGTGGTTGCTAGGATTTGTTAAATGGAATTCATTTGAGTGGTTTTTGAAATAGTGTGATCTAGACATATGAACTAGATTCAAATTTCAAATGTCATTTAAAATTAGAGTTCGAATGCTTTTGGGAGATCACAAAGTGGGCCTTGGCACATCACTACTTGTACTAGCAAGGGGTGCAAAGATCGACAATTATTTCTGTTAGAATTTGAGTGCTAGGAATACCCAAAGTGGGCTAGGTGATTAAAATGACAAAAGTGACCATTTCCTTTATTTAATTCATTTTGATTTCTTTTTTTTGCTTGGGAATGATCTAGATGATGTGACATTCATCATAGAACCATTTTACAACCATTAGAACAAACAATCATGCCATTTCAAACATCTCCTATTTTAAATGCACACACATATTAATGCTTAAAGATTTTAAATGGAAAAGGTTTTTGTTAACCCTAAATTGGGTAGATTTGATCTTGATTAACCTTGATTAAAGATTTGGGATGTTACAAACCTTCCCCCTTAAACAAAATCTCGTCCCGAGATTTAGGAAAGAAAACTAGGAACTAAAGAGATTTGGGAACTCAGTCCTAATGTAATCTTCTCGCTCCCAAGTGGCTTCTTCTTCGGTATGGTTGCTCCATTGGATCTTGAGAAATTTGATACTCCAGGTCCTGGTGATTCTGTAGGCTTCCTCCAAGATACGGATGAGCACTTCACGATACGTCAGATCCTTGTTGATATCAACAGCTCGGTGATCAATGTTCTTGAAAACTTCGGTCTTCTCTGGCACTTCTAGGCATTTGCGAAGTAACGAGATATGGAACACATTGTGGATGGCTGACATCTCCTCTGGCAGTTCCAGTTGATAAGATACTTCTCCTCGACGATTCAGAATCTTGAAGGGTCCAATATATCTGGGGGCTAACTTTCCTTTCAGATTAAAACGTTGGGTTCCCTTCAATGGTGAAACCTTGAGATACACAAAATCTCCAACATTGAAAGTCAGGTCTCTCCTTCTCTTGTCAGCATAACTCTTCTGTCTGGATTGGGCAGTCTTGAGGTGCTCACGGACTTTGTGAACCTTCTCTTCAGCTTCTCGGAGAATGTCGGGTCCAAAAATCTGACTCTCTCCTACTTGCGACTAATTCAAAGGGGTACGACCCTTTCTTCCATATAGGAACTCAAATGGTGCCATTTGCAAAATGGTTTGGTAACTGTTGTTGTATGAGAATTCGGCAAAAGGCTGACAATCTTCCCATTTTGATCCATACTCTAACACACAAGCTCTCAACATATCTTCTAGGATTTGGTTGACTCTCTCAGTCTGTCCATCAGTCTACGGGTGATAAGCTGTGCTAAAATTCAACTTGGTTCCTAGTCCTTCTTGGACTTTCTGCCAAAATCTCGAGGTAAATTGGGTTCCTCGATCCGACACTATGGTCTTGGGGGTTCCATGCAAACTAACAATTCTAGCAATGTACAATTCTGCTAGCTTCAAACTCTGGTAGGTTGTCTTGACAGGTATAAAATGAGCTACCTTGGACAGTCTATCAACGATGACCCAGATTGAGTCATTTCCCCTACTATAAGTAGGAAAACCGGTGATAAAGTCCATTCTAACGGAATCCCATTTCCATTCCGGAATCTGCAATGGTTGCAATAGTCCTGCGGGTCTCTGATGTTCCACTTTGACTCTCTGACAGATATCACACTTGGCGATGTAGCTTCCGATTTCTCTCTTCATCTTGTGCCACCAAAATTGCTCTTTCAAATCTTGATACATCTCCGTTCCTCCGAGGTGGATAGAATAAAGAGTATCATGAGCTTCTTGCATGATAACTTGCTTCAGTTCTGAATCTGCTGGCACACAGATACGTCATTTGTACCACAGAACTCCTTCTTTGTCTTCAGTGAATCTAGGTACCTTTCATGTACCAATACGACGTTTGATTCAGTCGATACTTTCATTTCCCTTCTAGACTTCCTTGACTTGGCTAATCAAAGTGGGTTGAAGTTCAATGCTAGCTAAAAATCCTTTGCTAACTAGCTCAGTTCTAAACTGCTCCAACTCCTCATACAAACTTGGTTGCTTCTCCTTGATCGTAGTGTTTAGCCTACATGGCAATCTGCTAAGAGCATCCGCTACCACATTGGCTTTGCCGGGGTGATAGTGAATGTCAAGGTCATAATCCTTAATTAACTCTATCCATCTCCTTTGCCTCATATTCAGCTCCTTCTGAGTGAAAATATACTTCAAGCTTTTGTGATCTGAGTAAATCTCACAGCGATTACCCATAAGGTAATGACGCCATGTCTTCAATGCCAAAACTACGGCTGTTAACTCAAGATCACGGGTAGGATAGTTCTGCTCATGCTGCTTTAGTGGTCGAGACAGATATGCGATGACTTTGCCTTCTTGCATCAATAAACATCCGAGACTAATCTTAGATGCATCACAATACACATCAAATGGCTTCTTGATATCTGGCATGATCAATATTGGGGCTGAGATCAATCTCTTCTTCAGCTCTTAGAAGCTGGCTTCACATTTGCCGGTCCATTCAAACTTCTTGTCCTTCTTCAACAATTGGGTCATGGGTCTTGCTATGCTCGAAAATCCTTCGACGAACTTGCGGTAGTATCCCGCTAATCCGAGAAATGCACGGACTTGGGTTTGAGTGGTTGTGGCTTCCCATTCTTCGACATCTTTGATCTTGGCAGGATCAACAGCGACTCCTCCAGCAGACACAATATGTCCTAGGAATCCTACTTCTTTCAGCCAAAACTCACATTTGCTGAACTTGGCATACAACCGATGCTCTCTAAGGGTTTCAAGGATGATTCTCAGATGTTGCTCATGCTCTTCTTCTGACTTGGAGTAGATAAGGATATCGTCGATAAACACAACGACAAACTTGTCTAGAAAATTCATAAAGATCTTATTCATGAGATTCATGAAATAAGCAGGGGCATTGGTTAATCCAAAAGACATGACCGTATACTCGTATAATCCATAACGAGTAGTAAAGGCGGTCTTTGGAATATCCGTTGCACGAATCTTAAGTTGGTGATAACCAGTCCTAAGATCAATCTTAGAGAACACATTTGCTCTAGTCAATTGATCAAATAGATCCTCTATCTTTGGTAAAGGGTACTTGTTTTTGATTGTAACATCATTCAGCATCCTGTAATCTGTGCACAAACGATTGCCTCCATCTTTCTTGTCGACGAATAACACGGGCGATCTCCGTGGCGATGCTCTTGGTTGAATCAAGCATGTTGACAACATAGCATCCAATTGCTTCTTCAATTCCACTAACTCTGAGGGGTTCATACTATAGGGTCTCTAGGCTATGGGTCCGATTCCGGGGATTAGTTCAATAATGAACTCAATATCCCTGTCCGGGGGCATACCGGGCAATTCATCTGGGAATACGTCAGGGTATTCACAGACTACTCTGACTTGGTCAATGGTGGGTAGGGCTAGACTCTTGTTGCACTTTAATTGACGAGGCAAGGTTTCAAATATATGCTCTACTGAGACTCCAAAGCTACTGGTCATGGTGATGGCTTTCTTGGCACAGTCAATCAATCCTTTATGCTTTGACATCCAATCCATTCCTAGTACTACCTCCAAACCTTTGGTTCCAAGTACTATTAGATTGGCATAAAAATCTATACCATGTATTCTGATAGGCACAGTTTTGCAAATTTTTCTAGTTTTTGTAGTTGAACCGGGGATTTGAACTATCATGACATGCTTCAAGTTGGTTGGGTGAATTTTACTAGTGCATGCAAATTCTTCGGTGACAAATGAGTGCGATGCTCTAGAATCAAACAACACTCTTGCTAAAGCTGAGTTGACAGAAAACATACCCAGCACTACATCTGGCGCTTCTTGGGCTTCTTCGGCGTTCATGTGGAAGAGACGGCCGTTGCGGTTGTGAGGTTTCCCTAGGGCGAATCTTCTTCCTGGTTGAACACGACGCTGCTATTGAGCTGGGGCATTCACATTGGCAGTGGCGGCAATCTTCTTGGGGCACTCATTGGAATAGTGACCCTTCACTCCACACTCGAAACAAGTAATCTGAGACTTGTCTTTCGCTGCCACGGGCACAGCATTGCTTCCAGTTCTGGGTGCGGTGTTGTTGTTGTTGTTGTGCTTGGGAGGTGCACTGTTGAAATTGCTAGAGTTACCGGGGTGATTGTTGTTTCCTCCGGACTTCACATTTCCCCCGCTACGGTTGGGGTAGCTTGGGCGAGATATTGGGGGTCGATTGTTCCGCGGGGCATATCCGGTAGACGGCTTGAGATGGTACTTCTAGTGACTATTGGATCCAGCTTTGTGCATCATCTGACGTTTGCAGTTGTCGTTTGCTTGATTAATCTACCCTTCCATCTGAATGGCAGAGTCGACTAGCTCTTCGAGATCCTTGAAACGGATGTTGACGAGGACAGTCTGCATCTCATCATGCAGTCAGTTCAGGAATCTCTCCTTCTTCTTGGCCTCCGTGTTGATCTCATCATGTGCATACCTGGCGAGGAACAAGAATCTGTCACGGTACTCCACTACATTCATTCTGCCTTGCTTCAATCCTCTGAATTCATCCCTCATTCTAGTGACTAGACCCTGTGGCACGTGGGTGCGGCTGAACTTGATTTTGAAGGCTTCCCATGTCATCACTTGACCATGGTTCATTGTGCGGGTGTTGTTCCGCCATGCTCTTGCATCTCCTGCCAAATAGTGGGTGGCAAAAAGAACTTTCTCGTTGGCATCCACTCTGGCAACTTCTAAGTTGTTCTCCATTGTCTGCAACTAATCATCAGCATCCAGTGGGTTCTCCGAAGTACTAAAGATTGGGGGATTGGTATTCTAGAAGTTTTTGAGTTTGGATCCATGATGATCCTGATTTCCATGGTTCTGATTGTTGTGAGCCATCTGGGCGATCTTCTGCAGTGTTGCTAGATTAGCTTGGTGCTCTGCCCTACTAGCTTCACGGTCTGCAATGAGAGTGTGCAGAATCTGCAGCATTGGGTCTTGCGATGAGCTGCTCCCTCCTTCGTTTCCACGAGTCATCTGAAGATTGAGATAGATAATGGGGTAACAGGGAAAGTTCTAAGGTTCATGGTTTTGATTTTCAAAGCTAAAACTTTGAGTCTGACTTAGGTTTTGCAACTAACTTCTTTTCATTCATTCAAGCAAAGCACACGATACAAACTCACACACACCACAACATCAAAGGAAAACAGATGGTTTTAAGAACCATTCTGCAAGCTAAGATACAATGGGACCGATACTCCTCACTCTATGATAGTGCTCTAGTGCATCTACTCATCATCGATGAAGTCAGAGTCATCATCGTCGGTGTAGAAGTCCACGGCATCCTCCTCCAGATAGTCATCATCATTGCTGAAGTACGAGTCAATATCCCCTTGGATATCTTCACCTTCATCTTCTTCTTCCTTTGCTGCAAGCTGAGCTTCTTGCTCATTGATGGACTTCTCGAGGTCGGCCACCGTCTTGTGAAGACGGTCGATGCTGCGATCCTTCTTTGCACGTTGATGGCGAAGAGACTGACAATCCTTGATGAGCAGTGAGAAAGTCTGGGCCTTCTGGGCGGCAAGGGCGAGGTTGTGGTTGGCGAACTCTCTAGCATTATCCAATTACTTATGTCTATCGTATAGTAGGAAGTCGAGATTCTCCACTTGACACTTCAATATTGGGTGACTTGGCATCTCTAGCGGCATTCCCATGGAATCACGCCTTGCATAGTGAACAAAGCGGGTTCCTTGGATTAGGTTGACACTCTGGGGACAAAAACGTGCGAGAGCTTCATGCATTGCCCTGGCTAATCCATCTAGCCAGTTGTTCTCTCTCACGGAGAACTGAATCCTACCGGATACTGGTGCTTCTATCTTGCCTCAAAGATCAGGAGTTACTAGCCATGGTAAATCTCCTCCTGGTGGACCCGGGAGTTGAGCTCCAAGAAATTCCGGATGCGGACGCTCCAAGAACTTAGACAATGAATCCAGATCCCGGTCGAAGATCAGTTGGCCTCCGTTGCCCAACTAGTAGAACTTGTTGTATTGTGCTTCCATCTATAAGAATTTAGGATGAGAGAGTTAGTGAAGTGATCAAGTGTGTCAAAGTTTTATGTAGTAATGTAAGAATTTGGAGGAACATGAATTTTTTTGAGAGAAAGAATCCCAAGGATAAGAGAGGAAATAGTTTTCATAAATACTCACTTTGGTTTTTGAAACTAAGTTTTTGTTCGGACGTCCATTCTAACTAGGGTCTCCTATGGTCAGGATGGCTCTAATACCAACTTGTCAACACCCGGATTTTTAATCCCAGATGTCAGTTATGCCATACATCGCAATCCCAGGATTACCATTTTTGCGAGACATGACAGATTGGATATCACAGTACATCATCCATTACAAACCATAATAAGGTCTTACACAAACAAGGGATCTCATAATCCAGTCTTAGTACAAACAAGTAGCAGAATAAATAGCGTAGCGGTGGGGTCCATCTTCGGAGTCACAGGCAATGCTGACGATGGGAGATGATCCTAGTTGTCATAGCCGTCCTGCTGTCCTCCTTCAGGGTAGTCCTCCTCATAGTCTGGCCATAGGAATAGCTAGGGACAAAGCCATGAGTACTCTTTAAGTACTCGCAAACTATCACTAACAAGTAAGATAGTTCTAGTAGGAATGCTAACTCTAAGTTTATTTGTAAAGCTAAGTTCTAGTGGGAACTTAGTTCTAGTGGGAACTTAGTTGTCATAGTCATAACTCTGTTGTGGTCAAGTCATGTCACAATTCATTTCATAAGTCATTTTGAAAACATCTGATAACGGAACAGTATGGCCACTCCAACTGTCCCAATCATGACATGACGGCTATTCAAATAGTTTGACACTCTGCAGAGGTGGTACACTTTCACCACAAAATTTGATACATCTATCAGGGATAACCCTCATCATACTTAGTATGCATATAATCAAACATAACCTTTCCTTTACACACTTTAGTATAAGCACCTCTCCTATGAGCTTGGCCTCGCAGCCATGGTCATCTGCCATCCTGGGCACTACATAGGTGGACAACATTGAGAGGTAGCCTCAGCTCAGACCTATCCTGCGAGGGAACTAATACTAATGCATATAAACTTCTGGCTAAGCCTTACCCAATTCAGGTATCCTGGTTGTACGGTAAAATTAGAATGGTATCGCATCCGAACCCAACCATCAGTTTTTGTAAAAGGGCTAAGGCTCATGCCTTAACATTTTCACCATCATCATCATAAACCATTTGTGTTTCTCAACACATGTCAAAACATCTCAATAGAATGACTCATCATTCCAAGGTTTTCACAAGTCAATTTCACCAAGTATTCCCATCTAAAGTGATCAAGTTTTGGTTGATCTCTAAACTACTAAGTTAAGAGGGTTCACTAATGTGGGATGCTAATATCAATCTCATGCCATAGAATGACATCTAAGTCTAACTAGATAGGTCAAGATTTATACTCTTTATGCTACATTTAAACAAGTAGAGGACTTTAGTAAAGTAAGGAAAATAAAGCTTGTAAGTAAAACTTGGAGTAGGTATAAGTCAAAATGGTATAACCAAAGCATGCCTAATGCATCTTGCTTAGGTTATCATGCTTAATTCTAGCTTGCTAACAATAGCTTGCCTTGGTTGGTGCAGTGGTTGAAATTCTCTTCCTCCTCCTCTTGGTAGAACTCCTCCTCCTCGTAGACTTGGTCGATACTATCATCTATAAATACATTTGATGATCTAGTATCATCACAAACATCACAAAGTTTAATACTAGTCTACTTAGCACACTAAGGCACACATTTGATGATCTAGTATCATCACAAACATCACAAAGTTTAATGAACTAGCTTCATTTATTTTATTTGAGAAAAGTAATTTCTACTCATTGAAATTAACTAAGATTTACTATTCTCCATTTAAAATATGGAATCATGTGTACACATGTCATCACCACATACTCTAACATATGGGAATGTGATTTAAAAGTTGGATCACATTTTAATAAGTTTAAGTTTAATAATTAATGATTTAAAGTGACTAGAAATGCCTATATAGCATTATTTTGGTACTAGTCCATGGTCACTGCATGTAAACCTTAATATTATTACATATTCATATAGGTATGGTTAAGGGTGATTTTTGAGAGTTGGAATCAACTCAAAAGCTATTATAGTTGATTTTATAAAAATGCTTGAATATGCAAAAGCTTCTATTTTGTTATTTTTACTAGGAGAGATCTCTAACTGTAAATGATTTAAATCCAACGGGTTTGGATAGAGATTTTTATTACATTTCCAACAAAATTGGAATCACTCAATTTGGATTTGTAAAACTCTCTGAGTTGATTTTTAAACTAAGGGACAGAACTAAGTCTAAGTCTAAAAAGAAAAATCCTAATTTGAATTATAGGGCCAGCGCGGGAAACTAATTGGGCCGGCCCAGATGCACTCCGAGGCGCAGAGGACAGCTCACAGGGGGTCCACATGTCAGCGGTACATCTCACGCGAAGCGGTACGGGGCGATAATGACCGTAGGATTAGAACTAGATCAACGGCTCACGGTCGTCATCGACGACGAACACGTTGTCGGCGAGACTGAACCCTAGCACGGTCGGTGGGGGTGTGTTGAGGGAATACCAGGGCTCCAGCTAGTGCGGCGAGGCGGGAAAACGAATGAGACGATGACGATGGTTCTCTTGGTACTGGCGGTGTCCCGGGAGATGGCCTAGATCAACGGCTCCCTTCTCCTCCTTCCGCGGCAGACTCTAGCAAAATTTCGGCGCTACGGGCTACGGCTTGCTCCGGTAGGGCTCTGGGAGTGCTTTGAGGGGGAGTGGATGAGAATGATGTGACGAATTGATGCTGGGGAGGCCTCCTTATATAGGCGCGGCTAGGCGGCAGTGAGGCATGGGCGATGCTCACCGGTGACGACGGCACAGCGGCCTAGAGGCATGGACGGTGTAGGTGGACGGTGGCTTTCCTCCTGGTGGTCCTCTACGGCATTATGGCGATACTAGGGGCGGTTGCTAACGGTCGGGAGCATTGCACGCTCTAGGAGACAGAGGTGGTGCTCGATGCAGTTCCCGGTGAGTGTGGGTTGAGCGGCGGGTTACGGCCGTGTCTGGCGGGGTGAGGGGGTCGAGGCAGAGCGGCGCGCGCGGTCCATGGTCGAGGCGTGGTCTGTGGGGTGCTGGCGGTGAAGGCGCTCTGGCGTGCTCTGGCGCGGTGCAGAGAGGCATGGGAGCGAGCGAGTGGAGGTGGTCCAGGGGCTGGCTGTGGCCGTGGGGTGGACAGGGGAGTGCGGTAGGGTTGGGCGGAGCTAGTGGTGGTGCTGGAACGGCGTGGCGCGGTCTAGGGAGCGTTGCCCACGTTCGACCGGCGGTGACCAAAAACAGGCGGCGCAGCACTGCTGCTCTAGGCCGGTTAGTAGCTTAGTTATGGGCTAGTTAGAGTTAGGGGAGACAAGGGGACCAAATGGAGGCCAATTACTCGACAAAGCATTGATCCATCAATAGTGTTTGTTAGGTAGAAAATTTATGCATGCCACCTGTTCGAGCAAATGGCCGCAAGAAGAAAACTTTTGAATTTTGAAATGAATCTTGGTGGAGTGGTTTGTCACATGCTTAAACATCTACGGTTGCTAGGATTTGTTAAATGGAATTCATTTGAGTGGTTTTTGAAATAGTGTGATCTAGACATATGAACTAGATTCAAATTTCAAATGTCATTTAAAATTAGAGTTTGAATGCTTTTGGGAGATCACAAAGTGGGACTTGGCACATCACTACTTGTACTAGCAAGGGGTGCAAATATCCACAATTATTTCTCTTAGAATTTGAGTTCTAGGAATACCCAAAGTGGGCTAGGTGATTAAAATGGCAAAAGTGACCATTTCATTTATTTAATTCTTTTTGATTTCTTTGGTTTTTGCTTGGGAATGATCTATATGATGTGACATTCATCATAGAACCATTTTACAACCATTATAACAAACAATCATGGCATTTCAAACAACTCCTATTTTAAATGCACACACATATGAATACTTAAAGATTTTAAATGGAAAAAGGTTTTGTTAACCCTAAATTGGGTAGATTTTATCTTGATTAACCTTGATTAAAGATTTGGGATGTTACAAAACTCCACCAATGGTAATGATTGGCAATATATGCAATGAAATTCAAGTTTGTCACACGTGCATAGATTGTGGGGGAGTTTTCTCTATATATTGTGGGAGTACCAGCATCACATACATTTGTAGTATTTGATGTTGGCACAACCATTTTGTTTGTTAAATTCCATATTTAAACCCTCTCAAAGGGATTGTCATCAATTACCAAAATGGGGGATATTGAAACGGCATGTATGCCCCCATGTGTGGTTTTGGTAATTAATGACAATCTCTATGGACTAATGTGTAAATTGAGTTTCACTTGTAGGTTTGCACATTGGCATCGCTTGGACCATATATTTTTTCAAGGCTGAAAAAGAAGAAGAACAACAACAACAATATCAAGTATGTCTTGAAGAAAAAAAGGATGGAGTTCCTTATGGATATCTTCAAGACATCATCAAGGAATGAAGGTCAAGATCACGGTGCTCCATCTCTAGAAGATATCATGCTTGAATCTTGCCATCCTCGGTGATCATGGAGTGATGAAGACAAGTTCAAAGAAGAGGTTCCCCATGGAGTATGGGGAGCTATTCGCAAGTCTTCATCAAGCAAGAGAAAGCAAGAGCGATCAAGAAAGGTGATCCATCTTGAGAAGGACAAGACGGTCTTCATCAAGCTCAAGTGGAATTCTCAAGGCAAAGGTATGATCTTGATAGGCTTTCTATTTTACCGGTCTCTTGTAGTGTTGGGAGACCGGGTTTAGGATAGATAGTTGTACTATCAAGAGGCGCTCTCGAGTGAGTAGCTCGATCGTATCTTTCGGAGAGATCTCAAACATTTGCATACATAGCATCATATTTCTTGGTTGTTGTTTGGTTCTTGTACATTTGAGGATCTAGAGCTTGTGGTTATCTTCATAACAAGCTCTAGTTCATCAAAAACGAATTTCCCTTGCATATCCTATTGCGTTTTTGATCTTGCGGGTTTTTGGCTCCACACCTTGGGAGATATCGCACATATATTCATGATAGTTTCTCCCTTGGTGATACCCAACATTTAACCTTTTGTATGATTCTACTCTTTATTATCTTTCCAACAAAATTGGTTTCATCCCAATTGGAGTTTCCAAGCTCAACTTCTTGCGTTTTGGGTTTTGGAGGTTTTACCGGTTCGTCGCTTCTCAGAGGTCAGAACTTTCTCCATTTTATTTTTATCCTCACTTGTTGGACTATGATGTTTATTTGCATAATCTTGTAGACCGTTTTTTCTCTTCAAAACTAGCCCAAGATCATCAAAATCGGAGTCCAGAGTCAAAAGTTGTTAAAAATTTCGTGCAATGTTGTCCAACGTTTTTGCTTGAGCAGTAGTACTGGCCCAAGTTCCGCACAAAGTTCCGATAAAACTCGTTTTTGTTCAGTAACTTGTGTTTCTATTTATGGGTAGTACCAGTAGGTCACCGGTAGTTCCGGTGGTGCGCTAAAATAACCCAAACGGGTAGATTTCTCTTGCCCTATTTAAGCCCCCCCCCCCCTCTTCCCCAATGTTTCCCCAGCTTTTGAGGTCATTTTTGCTAGCTCTTCCACTCTCTATCCTCCATTGTTGACCTTCAAAAGCTTGCGCTCTTCCCTTTTCCCTCCCATGATTCTTGCATCTCTTTGAGGGATTTGAGAGAGGAGATCTAGATCTACAACCCCACCTGTCCAAATCCCTTCTTTGTGAAGGAATCCTTGGGATCTAGATCTTCGAGAGTTTTGTGTTCTCCTCTTTTGTTCTTCCTCTCTTATTCCCCCAATAGCTTTTGTAGCTTTGGTGAAATTTGAGAGAGAAGGACTTGCCTCTTGCATTTGGTGCATAGGTTTGAGTTCTCCTCGGAGATTCGGCGAGTTCACGCTCTTGGGCTTCTTTCTCTTGGGTTCTTGGAACCCTAGACGGTTGTGTGGAGTTGTGCTGTGTTCTTGGGGGATCCAATTGAGTTGTGTAGATTCCCCAAGATTGTTGGCCTTTTGTGGCATTGTGGAGCCTTTGTGGCATTTCTTGGGAGCCCTGCAATTGAGTTGTGGAGATTGTCCCAAGCCTTGTACGGGTTCGGTGACCGTCCTCAAGTGTCCCATAGTGGAATGTGAGTAGGCCTTTGTGGAGAGCTCACGGGAGAATAAGGTGAGCCTTTTGTGGCATCGGTGAGTTGCGTGTCTTCGCATCTTGGGGTGAGGCCTTCTGTGGCGTTGGGTGAGCATCGAGCCACCACACCTCGAGGTGAGCCATTTGTGGCGTTCAAAGTACATTGAGCCCCCGCACCTCTCCAACAGAGACGTAGATTTTTTGGAAGTGAACTTCAGGAAACAAATCATCGTCTCCACGTCCATCGGTTATCTCTCAACCAAGCCCTTTACTTATGCAATTTACATTGTGATAGCCATCGTGCTTGAAGTATTATATCTTGCTATCACCTTGTTGCTTGTATTGCTTAGCATAGGTTGTTGGTGCACTTAGTTGAACCTAGTTTATATAGGTTTTGGTTTGATCAATTAAACATTAAGTTTTATTCCGCATTTATTAGAGCCTAAACCGTAATAATTTTAAAATGCCTATTCACCCCCCCCCCTCTAGGCGACGTCCATTTCTCTTTCAAGTGGTATCAGAGCCAATCTATGCGTAGATGTGATAGTATGAGTAGAACACATAGAAATGTGTGGGCGTTGATTTTCTAGTTTTTACCCTCCCATGTGTACTTTTTCGTATCGCGAAAATGTTTGATGAAGTGGACTGAACCGACCTTATGCATAAGCTTACGCGACAATGGTTCCACACTCAACATATGGCTTGTACCATATAAGTGTCTAGTGGGTGTCTATCTCTCTTACATTAGTTGATATGATATTTACAAAAGGATGGCCCTGAAAGGGGATTTAAAGAGACAACAAGTCAATCCATGTTGTGGTTGAAAGTTTGTACGTAAGAAACGGTTCTTATGCGAAAGCCCAAATAGCCACGTAAAATATGCAAAGATAAAGTAGAGGCTTATAACTTTATTTTGCAGGGGCATGTGATATTTATGGTCTAGGTAAGTATTTATGAAATGTACTGCCGATGGCATGGAGGTGCCATGCACCTAGTGCAATGCCAGCACACTTGATGGAGATCAAGGCGCGAGGACTATATCATATCGCATAACTTAACTACATATGATGTTGATTACTTTATGCAGCTTATTCTTCTAGTATTAGACTATGGTGGTAGCATTATAAGATGATCCCTAAAATCTAATTTCAATATGCGTGTTCTCCCTTAAGTGTTCACCACTAATAAAGTCCCTCGTTATGAAGCAGGTAGTGATGATCGAATGCTAGACATATCGACATTTTCATACAGTGGGTGTAAGCCATGATTCACTTCAATACACTAAGGTTAATGTTGGGGAGCCTAGCAAGTACAGACATGGCCTCAGAACACAAGTGACTGAAATGTTAAGCATGAATCACATAGTTGATGTGATTGGCATGTTGATGTCTACCTTTGAAACTATACCATCGACCATGGTATTGGGAGTGTTATAGTGAATTAGGATCATGTAATCACTAAACAATGATGAAGGATGTTCGTTTAAGTGGGAGTTCTTGTAATGAACTCATATTATGAACTAAACAATCTAAGTGAATTTGCATAGTTGTTGTAGTTGGCATCCATGAGACTACCTTGCGCTTAGTTGTAATTGAGATAATAGAACTATAGAATTCTAGATATTTAATTTATGGACTGGTGCGGTATTGTTTGAGTGTTGAATTGAAAAATAGAAGTCCTAAAGCAAACTTTCAAGTAAACCTCACCTACTCCATAAAGGTTTAATAAGTGTATTAATCCTAGAGTAACTAATTCCAAAGTTAGTGTCTAAAAGATCATGCTTGCCTCCATGATACTTGATATTGGAAAGTAGGTTTCTAGTATCAATTAAGCATGCGTATGTGTGTTGCATTAATATGAAATTGTTTTGAATTGCCATGTTTGTTTGTTCTAATGGTTGTAGAATGATTCTAAGGTGAATTCCACATCATCTAGATCATTCCTAAGAAAAATCCAAAGAAAAAGAAATCAATTGGAAGTAAGAACGGCAAATGGTCACTTTTGCCATTTTAATCCACTAGGTCACTTTAGGTGTTCCTAGAAGTCAATTCTTAATAGAAACAATTCTAACTCTTTGCACCCCTTGCTAGTACAAGTGAAGATCTACCAAGACCCACTTTGAAATCTTACAAAAAAATTTAAACACTAATTTTAAATGACATTTGAAAATGGAATTCAAGTCATATACATAGATCACACCTTTTCAAAAACCACTCAAATGAATTCCCCTTGACCTTTCCAAGCAGGCATAGAATCTCAAGCTTAAGTGGAGAACCCTAAAAATTTGAATCCAAAATTCAAAACTTTTCTTCTTGCGGCCATTCTGTCGAACACATGGAAGGCACTGAACCAGAACTAGAGTAGCTTCACTATTTCCATAGTGATCATCGACCAATTTGGTCTCCCACTTAATCCCCTGTCCCCCTAGCCTCTACCCCAGCCTAGACCAGCTCCCCCTTCACCGCTACCACAGTGGCGTGTTGTTAAAATATGGTCGCCCGGCCAACACGGCAACGAGCCAGCAACCGCGCAGCGCCAATCCAGCATGCCCCCTAGCTCCGCCAAACCCTACCGCCGCCCACGGTCCCTTCCCCGAGCCCTGCCAACCCCTGGACCACCGAGGAAAGCTCGCGCCCACCGCCTCTGCACCGTGCCTGGCTCACGCCAGAGCATCGTCCCCGACAAGCCCGCACAAGCCGCGCCTTGCCTTCAGCTTGCATACGCGCACCGCCAAAACCCCAGCACCTCCCTAGACACGCACATTTCCCGCCGCGCGACCAGCAGCCACCGCACGCCGCGTCGAGCACCGCCTCTGCCGCGCAGAGCGCCAGTCCTTCCCGACCGCATGCCACCGCCCCTAGCATCGCCATCACGCCATAGCTGACTGCCAGGAGGCAAGCCACCATCCACCTACCCTTCCCATGCCTCTAGCGCCTTGTATCATCGTCACCGACGAGCTCACCATCGCCCTCACGGACCCCTCATCAAGCCTATATAAGGAGCCCTCCCCAGCACCATTTCCTCACACCACTCAACTCCCCTCTCCCTCAGAACCACCTCATCCCATCGCCGGAGCCGCTCGAGCAGTTGTTCGCCTGAATTGCGCCCGGGTTCGCCGCAGCAGAGGAGGAAGAGCCCCGTCAATTTCGTCCACACTAGGAGCCTCCGCGACCTCGCCTGAGTCCGTCGTCGTCTCCTCGTTCGATCACCCCCATCGCCACACTAGCTGGAGCCCTGGTATGCCCCCACTTCACCCCCACCGAGCCGCTAGGGTTCCGTCTCGCTGGCGACCTGTCCGTCGTCGACGACGAGCCACAGCCGTCGATCGTAGTTCTAATCGTGCGGTCCACATCGCCCCGTACCGCTTCGAGTTAGAAGAGCCGCTGACATGCGGGACCCCTGTCAGCTGTCCTCTGCGCCGCGGAGTGAAACTGGGCCGGCCCGTTAGTATTCCCGCGCTGGCCCTAGAATTCAAATTTAGATTTTTCTATTTAGACTTAATCTAGTTTCTGTCCACTAGTTTGAAAATCAATTCAGAAAGATTTACTTAACCAAATTGAATGATTCTAATTTTGTTGGAAAGATAATTTAAATCTCTATCCAAGCCCGTTGGATTTAAATCAATTAGAGTTATAGATCACATATACCAAAAATAACAAGATAGAGACTTTTCCATATTCAAACATTTTTCAAAAATCAACCATAATAGCTTTTGACTTGATTCCAACTCTCAAAACTCACATTTGACAATACCTACATGAATATGTAATAATATTTAGGTTTGCATGCAGTGACTTTGGACTAGTACCAAAATAATGCTATATAGGCATTTCTAGTCACTTTAAATCATTAAATATTAATCTTAAACTTTATAAAATGTGATCAACATTTAAATCCCATTCCCATGTATTAGAATATGTGGTGATGACATGTGTCCACATGATCCCATATTTTAAATGGAGAATATTAAATCTTAATTAATTTCAATGAGTAGAAATTACTTTTCTCAAATAAAATAAATGAAACTAGTTCATCAAATCTTGTGATGTTTGTGATGGTACTACATCATCAAGTATGTGCCTTAATGTGCTAAATAGACTAGTTAAGTATTGTTTGGTGATTGTGTATTCCCGTATGTATTTATAGACGATAGTACCGACCAAGTCTACGAGGAGGAGAAGTTCTACCCCGAAGAAGAAGAGGAAAATTTCAACCACTGCACCAACAAAGGAAAGCTAGCATTATACAAGTTAACCATGCAAGTGATTACTTGCAATCCATCATTAACAATGCAAGCAAAAACTTGCAAGCTTGATAACCAAAGCAAGATGCAATAGGCATGCTTGGTTATACATTTTGACTTATACCTACCCCAAGTTTTACTTACAAGCTTTACTTTCTTTTACTTTACCAAAGTTCTTTACTTTGTTTATAGATGGCATAAAGAGTATAAAACTTGGCCTATCTAGTTAGAATTAGATGTCATTCTGTGGCATGAGATTGAGATTAGCATCCCACCTTAGTGAACACTCTTAACTTAGCGATTAGAGCTAAACCCAAAACTTGATCACTCTAGATGGGAATACTTGGTGAAAATGATTATGAAAACCTTGGAATGATGAGTCATTATGTTGAGATGTTTTGACATGTGTTGAGAAACACAAATGGTTTATGATGATGAAAATGTTGAGGCATGAGCCTTAGCCCCTTTATAAAAACTGATGGTTGGGTTCAGATGCGATACCATTCCAATTTTACCATACAACCACAATACCTGAATTGTGTAAGGCTTAGCCGGAAGTTTATATGCATTAGTATTAGTTCCCTCGCGGGAGAGGTTTGAGCTGAGGCTACCTCTCAATGTTGTCCACCTATGCAGTGCCCAGGATGGCAGATGGCCATGGCTAGGAGGCCAAGCTCATAGGAGAGGTGCTTATACTAGAGTGTGTAAAGGAAAGGTTATGTTTGATTATCTGCATACTAAGTATGATGATTCAGGGTTATCCCTGACAGATGTATCGAATTTTGTGGTGAAAGTGTACCACCTCTGCAGAGTGTCAAACTATTCAAATAGCCGCGTCCGTGGTTATGGACAGTTGGAGTGGCCATACTGTTTCGTTGTCAGATGATTTCTAAGTGACTTATGAAATGAATTGTGACATGACTTGACCACAACAGATTTGTGACTATGACAACTAAGTTCCCCCTTAGGTGATTTCAAACTTTATTTTATCTTTCTTTGTTTCTAAACTCAGCTTAGGTTTCAAACTTAACTTTACAAATAAACTTAGAACTTAGCTTTCCTATTAGAATTACCTTACTTGTTAGTGATAGTTTGTGAGTACTTAAAGAGTACTCATGGCTTTTGTCCCTGGCTATTCCCGTGGCCAGACTATGAGGAGGACTACCCTGAAGAAGGACAGCAGGACGGCTACGACAACTACGATCATCTCCCATCGTCAGCATTGCCTGTGCCACTAAAGATGGAGCCCACCGCTATGCTATTTATTCCACAACTTTATTTGTACTAAGACTGGATGATGAGATCCTTTATTTGTGTAAGACCTTATTATGGTTTGTAATGGATGATATACTGTGATATCCAATCTGTTATGTCTCGCAAAAATGGTAATCATGGGATTCGATGTATGGCATAACAGGCATCTGGGATTAAAAATCCGGGTATTGACAAGTTGGTATCAGAGCCATCCTAACCATAGGAGACCCTAGTTAGAATGGATGTCCGAACAAAAACTTTGTTTCAAAAACAAAGAAGTGAGTATTTATGAAAACCTATTTCCTCTCTTACCCTTGGGATTCTTTCTCTCAAAAAAATACATGCTCCTCAAAAATTCTTACATTACTACATCAAATTTTGACACACTTGATCACTTCACTAACTTACTCATCCTAAATTCTTATAGATGGAAGTTTAGTACTGCAAGTTCTACCAGTTGGGGTATGGAGGCCAACTGATCTTCGAGAGGGATCTTGATGCACTGTCTGAGTACTTGGAGCGCCCACATCCAGAATTCTTTGGACCTCAACTCAATGGTCCCTCGGGAGGAGATTTACAATGGCTAGTAGTTGCTGATCTTCGAGGCAAGATAGTGGCACCACTTTCCGAGAAGATTCAATTCACCGTAAGAGAGAACAACTGGCTAGATGGATTAGCCAGGGCAATGCATGAAGCTCTCGCTCGTCTTTGCACACAGAATGTCAACTTGATCCAAGGAACTCGCTTTGCCCACTATGCAAGGCGTGATTCTATGGGAATGCCTCTGGAGATGCCGAGTCACCTGGAGTTGAAGCGCCAAGTGGAGAACCTTGGCTTCCTGTTGTATGATAGACAGAAGGAATTGGACAATGCTCGAGAGTTCGCCAACCACAACCTTGCCATTGCCGCCCAGAAGGCCTAGACTTTCTCCCTGCTCGTCCAGGATCGTTAGTCACTTCGTCGTCAACGTGCAAAGAAGGATCGCACCATCGACCGTCTTTGCAAGAAGGTGGCCGACCTCGAGAAGACCATCAAGGAGCAAGAAGCTCAGCTTGCAGCAAAAGAAGAAGAGGAGGAAGGTGAAGACATCTAGGGGATATTCACTCGTACCTCAGCAATGATGATGACTATCTGGAGGATGATGCTATGGACTTCTACAGCGACGATGATGACTCCGACTTCATCGATGATGAGTAGATGCACTAGAGCACTATCGTAGGAGTGAGAAGTATCGGTCCCATTGTATCTTAGCTTATAGAATGGTTCTTAAAACCATCTGTTTTCCTTTCATGTTGTGGTGTGTGTGTGTGTTTGTATCGCGTGCTTTGCTTGAATGAATGAAAAGAAGTTAGTTGCAAAACCTGAGTCAAACTCAAAGTTTTATCTTTGAAACCAAAACCATGAACCTTAGAACTTTCCCTCTTACCCCATTATCAATCTCAATCTTCAGATGACTCGTGGAAACCAAGGAGGGAGCAGCTCATCGCAGGACCCAATGCTGCAGATTTTGTAGACGCTCATTGCAGACCATGAAGCTAGTAGGGCAGAGCGCTAAGCAAATCTAGCCACACTATAGAAGATCACCCAGATGGCTCACAACAATCAGTGCCACTGAAATCAGGATCATCATGGATCCAAACTCAAAAACTTCCAGAATACCAATCCCCCAATCTTTAGCAAGTCTGAAGACCCGCTGGATGCTGATGATTGGTTACAGACCATGGAAAACAACTTAGAAGTCGCCGGAGTGGATGCCAACGAGAAAGTCATGTTTGCCACCCACTATCTGGTAGCAGATGCAAGAGCATGGTGGAACAGCACCCGCACGATGAACCACGCTCAAGTGATGACGTGGGAAGCCTTCAAAGTCAAGTTCAGCCGCACCCATGTGCCGCAGAGTCTAGTCACCAGAATAAGGGATGAATTCAGAGAACTAAAGCAAGGCAGAATGACTGTAGTGGAGTAGCGTGACAGATTTTTGTCCCTCGCCAGGTATGCACCTGATGATATCAACACGGAGGCCAAGAAGAAGGAGAGATTCCTGAATGGACTGCATGATGAGATGCAGACGGTGCTAGTAAACATCCGTTTCGAGGATCTCGAAGAGCTAGTCGACTCTGCCATTTAGACGGAAGGGAAGATCAACCAAGCAAATGACAACCGCAAACGTCGGATGATGCACCAAGCTGGATCCAACAGTCACCAGAAGTATCGTCCCAACCCGTCTGCCGGATATGCCCCGAGGAACAATCGACCCCTAATGTCTCGCCCAAGCTACCCCAACCGCAGCGGAGGAAATGTGAAGTCCGGAGGAAACAACAACAACCACCCCGGCAACTCCAACAACTTCCACCGTGCACCCCAAGTCCAACAACAACAACAACAACAATACTGCACCTAGAACTAGAAGCAATGTCGTGCCCATGGCAGCAAAAGACAAGTCTTAGATTACTTGTTTCGAGTGTGGAGTGAAGGGTCACTACTCCAATGAGTATCCCAAGAAGATTGCCGCTACTGCCAACGTGAATGCCCCAGCTCAACAGCAGCATCGTGTTCAGCCCGGAAGAAGATTCGCCCCAGGGAACCCTCACAACCGCAACGGTCGTCTCTTCCACATGAACGCTGAAGAAGCCCAAGAAGCGCCAGATGTTGTGCTGGGTATGTTTTCTGTCAACTTAGTTTTAGCAAGAGTGTTGTTTAATTCTAGAGCATCACACTTGTTTGTCACCAAAGAATTTGCATGCACTAGTAAGATTCACCCAACCAACCTGAAGCATGTTATGATAGTTCAAATACCTGGTTCAACCACAAAAACTAGAAAAATTTGCAAGGTCGTGCCTATCAGAATACATGGGATAGATTTTTATGCCAATCTAATAGTACTTGAACCAAAGGTTTGGAAGTAGTACTAGGAATGGACTGGATGTCGAAGCATAAAGGATTGATAGACTGTGCCAAGAAAGCCATAACCATGACCAGTAGCTCTGGAATATCAGTAGAGCATATATATCTGAAACCTTGCCCCGTCAATTTGAATGCAACAAGAGTCCAGCCCTACCCACCATTAACCAAGTCAAAGTAGTCTGTGAATACCCCGACGTATTTCCAGATGAATTGCCCGGTATGCCCCTGGATCAGGATATCGAGTTCATTATTGAACTAATTCCTGGAACCCGACCCATAGCTCAGAGACCCTATAGCATGAACCCATCAGAGTTAGTAGATTTGAAGAAGCAATTGGATGCTATGCTAGAGAAAGGCTTTATTCAACCAAGAGCATCGCCATGGAGATCGCCTGTGTTGTTCGTCGACAAGAAGGATGGAGGCAACCGTTTGTGCACAGATTACAGGAAGCTAAATGATGTCACCATCAAGAACAAGTACCCATTGCCAAAGATAAAGGATCTGTTTGATCAGTTGACTGGTGCCAGAGTGTTCTCTAAGATTGATCTAAGGACTGGTTATCACCAACTTAAGATTTGTGCAACGGATATTCCAAAGAACGCCTTTACCACCATATATGGATTATATCAGTATACGGTCATGTATTTTGGATTAACCAATGCCCCCACTTATTTCATGAATCTCATGAATAAGATCTTTATAAATTTTCTAGATACGTTTGTCGTTGTGTTTATCAATGATATTCTTATCTATTCCAAGTCAGAAGAAGACCATGAGAAACATCTGAGAGTCATCCTTGAAACCCTTAGAGAGCATCAGTTGTATGCCAAGTTCAGCAAATGTGAGTTTTGGCTGAAAGAAGTAGGATTCCTCGGACATATTGTTTCTGCCGGAGGAGTCGTTGTTGATCCCGCCAAGATCAAAGATGTTGAAGAATGGGAAGCCCCAACCACTCAAACCCAAGTTCGTGCATTTATCGGATTAGCAGGCTATTACCGCAAGTTCGTAGAAGGATTTTCGAGCATCGCAAGACCTATGACCTAATAGTTGAAGAAGGACAAGAAGTTTGACTGGACTGACAAATGTGAAGCAAGTTTCCAAGAGCTCAAGAAGAGATTGATTTTAGCCACAATGTTGATTATGCCATATATCAAGAAGCCGTTTGACGTGTATTGTGATGCATCCAAGATTGGTCTCGGATGTGTGTTGATGCAAGAAGGCAAAGTTATCGCATATCTGTCTCGACAACTAAAGCAGCATGAGCAGAACTACCCTACCCATGATCTTGAATTAGCAGTTATAGTATTAGCTTTGAAGACATGGCGTCATTACCTTATGGGTAATCGCTATGAGATTTATTAAGATCACAAGAGCTTGAAGTATATTTTCACTCAGAAGGAGTTAAATATGAGGCAAAGGACATGGATAGAGTTAATCAAGGATTATGACCTTGACATTCACTATCACCCCGGCAAAGCCAATGTGGTAGCGGATGCTCTTAGCAGATTGCCATGTAGGTTAAACACCATGATCAAGGAGAAGCAGCCAAGTTTACATGAGGAGTTGGAGCAGTTTAGAACGGAGCTTGTTAGCAAAGGATTTTTAGCTAGCATTGAACTTCAACCCACTTTGATTAGTCAAATCAAGGAAGCCAAGAAGGGAAATGCAAGTATCAACGGAATCAAGCGTCGTATTGGTACAGGAAAGGTACCTGGATTCACCGAAGACGAAGAAGGAGTTATGTGGTACAAAGGACGTATCTGTGTGCCAGCAGATTCGAAGCTGAAGCAAGTGATCATGCAAGAAGCTCATGAACTCTTTATTCTATCCACCCCGGAGGCACGAAGATGTATCAAGATTTGAAGGAGCAATTTTGGTGGCACGAGATGAAGAGAGAAATCGGAAGCTACATCGTCAAGTGTGATATCTGTCAAAGAGCCAAAGTGGAACATCAGAGATCCGGAAGACTGTTGCAACCATTGCAGATTCTAGAATGGAAATGGGATTCCATCGGAATGGACTTTATCACCAGTTTGCCTACTTCTAGTAGGGGAAATGACTCTATTTGGGTCATCATTGATAGACTATCCAAGGTAGCCCATTTTATACCTGTCAAAACAACCTACCAGAGTTCGAAGCTAGCAGAGTTGTACATTGCTAGAATCGTCAGTTTGCATGGAACCCCCAAGACCATAGTATCGGATCGAGGAACCCAATTTACCTCGAGATTTTGGCAGAAAGTCCAAGAAGGATTAGGAACCAAGTTGAATTTCAGCACAGCTTATCACCCACAAACCGATGGACAGACTGAAAGAGTCAACCAAACCCTAGAGGATATGTTGAGAGCTTGTGTGTTAGAGTACGGATCAAACTGGGAAGATTGTCTGCCTTTCGCAGAATTCTCATACAACAATAGTTATCAAGCCAGTTTGCAAATGGCCCCATTTGAGTTCTTATATGGAAGAAAGTGCCTACCCCTTTGAATTGGTCGCAAGTAGGAGAGAGTCAGATTTTCGGACCCGACATCCTACGAGAAGCTGAAGAGAAGGTTCACAAAGTCCGTGAGCACCTCAAGACCGCTCAATCCAGACAGAAGAGTTATGCCGACAAGAGAAGGAGAGACCTGACTTTCAATGTCGGAGATTTTGTGTATCTCAAGGTTTCGCCATTGAAGGGAACACAACGTTTTAGTCTGAAAGGAAAGTTAGCCCCTAGATATATCGGACCCTTCAAGATTGTGAATCATCGAGGAGAAGTCTCGTATCAACTGGAACTGCTAGAGGAGATGTCTGCCATCCACAATGTGTTCCATATCTCGTTACTTCGCAAATGCCTAGAAGTGCTGGAGAAGGCCGAAGTTTTCAAGAACATCGATCACCGAGCCATTGATATCAACAAGGATCTGACGTATCGTGAAGTGTCCATCCGTATCCTGGAGGAAGCTTACAGAACCACCAGGACGCAGAGTATCAAATTTCTCAAGATCCAATGGAGCAACCATATCGAAGAAGAAGCCACTTGGGAGCGAGAAGATTACATTAGGACTGAGTTCCCAGATCTCTTTAGTTCCTAGTTTTCTTTCTTAAATCTCGGGACGAGATTTTGTTTAAGGGGGAAGGTTTGTAACATCCCAAATCTTTAATAAAGGTTATTAAGATCCAAATCACCCAATTTAGGGTTAACAAAAACTTTGTATTATTAAAACAATTAAGCATGCATATGTGTGTTGCATTAATACGGAATTGTTTTGAATTGCCATGTTTGTTTGTTCTAATGGTTGTAAAATGATTCTAAGGTGAATTCCACATCATCTAGATCATTCCCAAGCAAAATCCAAAGAAAAAAATCAATTGGAAGTAAGAAAGGCAAATGGTCACTTTTGCCATTTTAATCCACTAGGTCACTTTAGGTGTTCCTAGAAGTCAATTCTTAACAGAAACAATTCTGACTCTTTGCACCCCTTGCTAGTACAAGTGAAGATCTACCAAGACCCACTTTGAAATCTTACAAAAACATTTAAACACTAATTTTAAATGACATTTGAAAATGGAATTCAAGTCATATACATAGATCACACCTTTTCAAAAACCACTCAAATGAATTCCCCTTGACCTTTCCAATCAGGCATAGAATCTCAAGCTTAAGTGGAGAACCCTCAAAAATTTTGAATCCAAAATTCAAAACTTTTCTTCTTGTGGCCATTCTGTCGAACACATGGAAGGCACTGAACCAGAACTAGAGTAGCTTCACTGTTTCCACAGTGATCATCGACCAATTTGGTCTCCAACTTAATCCCCTGTCCGCCTAGCCTCTACCCTAGCCTAGACCAGCTCCCCCTTCACCGCTAGCAGCAGTGGCGTGCCGCCAAAATATGGTCGTCGCCAGCCAAATACGGGCAACGAGCCAGCAACCGCGCAGCGCCAATCCAGCATGCCCCCTAGCTCCGCCAAACCCTACCGCCGCCCACGGTCCCTTCCCCGAGCCCTGCCAGCCCCTGGACCACCGAGGAAAGCTCGCGCCCACCGCCTCTGCACCGTGCCTGGCTCACGCCAGAGCATCGTCCCCGACAAGCCCGCACAAGCCGCGCCTTGCCTTTAGCTCGCGTGCGCGCTCCGCCATAACCCTAGCACCTCCCTAGACACGCCCATTTCCCACCGCGCGACCAGCAGCCACCGCACGCCGCGTCGAGCACCGCCTCTGCCGCGCAGAGCGCCAGTCTTTCCTGACCGCATGCCACCGCCCCTAGCGTCGCCATCACGCCGTAGCTGACCGCCAAGAGGCAAGCCACCATCCGCCTACCCTTCCCATGCCTCTAGCGCCCTGTATCATCGTCACCGACGAGCTCACCATCGCCCTCACGGTCCCCTCATCAAGCCTATATAAGGAGCCCTTCCCAGCACCATTTCCTCACACCACTCAACTCCCCTCTCCCTCAGAACCACCTCACCCCATCGCTGGAGCCGCTCGAGCAGCCGTTCGCCTGAATTGCATCGGGGTTCGCCGCAGCAGAGGAGGAAGAGCCCCGTCGATTTCGTCCACCCTAGGAGCCGTCGCGACCTCGCCTGAGTCCGCCGTCGTCTCCTCATTCGATCGCCCCTATTGCCACACTAGCTGGAGCCCTGGTATGCCCCCACTGCACCCCCACCGAGCCGCTAGGGTTTCGTCTCGCCGGCGACCTGTCCGTCGTCAACGATGAGCCACAGTCGTCGATCGTAGTTCTAATCGTGCGGTCCACATCGCCCCGTACCGCTTCCCGTGAGAAGAGCCGCTAACATTCGGGACCCCTTGTCAGCTGTTCTCTGCGCCGCGGAGTGAAACTGGGCTGGCCCGTTAGTATTCCCACGCTGGCCCTAGAATTTTTAGATTTTTCTATTTAGACTTAATCTAGTTTCTGTCCACTAGTTTGAAAATCAATTCAGAAATATTTACTTAACCAAATTGAATGATTTCAATTTTGTTGGAAAGGTAATTTAAATCTCTATCAAAGCCCGTTGGATTTAAATCAATTAGAGTTATAGATCACATATAGAAAAAATAACAAGACAGAGACTTTTCCACTTTCAATCATTTTTCAAAAATCAACCAAAATAGATTTTGAGTTGATTCCCACTCTCAAAATTCACATTTGACAATACCTATCTGAATATGTAATAATATTTAGGTTTGCATGTAGTGACTTTGGACTAGTACCAAAATAATGTTATATGGGCATTTCTAGTCACTTTAAATCATTAAATATTAATCTTAAACTTTATAAAATGTGATCCAACATTTAAATCCCATTCCCATGTATTAGAATGTGTGGTGATGACATGTGTTCACATGATCCCATATTTTAAATGGAGAATATTAAATCTTAATTAATTTCAATAAGTAGAAATTACTTTTCTCAAATAAAATAAATGAAACTAGTTCATCAAATCTTGTGATGTTTGTGATGGTACTAGATCATCAAGTATGTGGCTTAGTGTGCTAAATAGACTAGTTAAGTATTGTTTGGTGATTGTGTATTCCCGTATATATTTATAGACGATAGTACCGACCAAGTCTACGAGGAGGAGGAGTTCTACCCCGAAGAAGAAGAGGAGAATTTCAACCACTGCACCAACCAAGGAAAGCTAGCATTATACAAGTTAACCATGCAAGTGATTACTTGCAAGCCATCATTAACAATGCAAGCAAAAACTTGCAAGCTAGATAACCAAAGCAAGATGCAATAGGCATGCTTGGTTATACATTTTGACTTATACCTACCCCAAGTTTCACTTACAAGCTTTACTTTCTTTTACTTTACCAAAGTTCTTTACTTTGTTTATAGATAGCATAAAGAGTATAAAACTTGATCACTCTAGATGGGAATACTTGGTGAAAATGATTATGAAAACCTTGGAATGATGAGTCATTATGTTGAGATGTTTTGACATGTGTTGAGAAACACAAATGGTTTATGATGATGAAAATGTTGAGGCATGAGCCTTAGCCCCTTTATAAAAACTGATGGTTGGGTTCAGATGCGATACCATTCCAATTTTACCGTACAACCACAATACCTGAATTGGGTAAGGCTTAGCCGAAAGTTTATATGCATTAGTATTAGTTCCCTCGCGGGAGAGGTTTGAGCTGAGGCTACCTCTCAATGTTGTCCACCTATGCAGTGCCCAGGATGGCAGATGGCCATGGCTAGGAGGCCAAGCTCATAGGAGAGGTGCTTATACTAGAGTGTGTAAAGGAAAGGTTATGTTTGATTATCTGCATACTAAGTATGATGATTCAGGGTTATCCCTAACAGATGTATCGAATTTTGTGGTGAAAGTGTACCACCTCTGCAGAGTGTCAAATTATTCAAATAGCCGCGTCCACGGTTATGGACAGTTGGAGTGGCCATATTGTTCTGTTGTCAGATGATTTCAAAGTGACTTATGAAATGAATTGTGACATGACTTGACCACAACAGATGCGGTGACCCAGCATACCACTGCATGATGTAGTACACTATAGTCGTTGACATAACACCAATGAAACACCGTTCACTAGTATTACATCCCTTAGAGTGGTACAACAGAAACACAGCAGGTCCAAGATATGACTATAGATTACAACTCGACTCTTTACAAAAGATCCAGAGAACACTCTCGGTTAAAGAGAGAGAAAGAACTTCCTACAAAGAAGAACCAGAAATAATAACTCAGAAATATCTAGTAACTAAGACTAGCATATAAACTATTTGGCTTGCCATTGCTGCTATTGTAATGCTCTGCAGAGGTAGGTTTTATGGCTAGAGAAATTTACTCCTATCTACTTAAGAACTCTGACTTCACTTCTGCTGATGTGTATGTTGACTCCATTATCTTTATTGAAGAACTTGAATTGCCGATGATAGTTTCTTGAGCAAAAATTTATGTTGACGTCATCTTCAATTGCTTAGAATATAGCAAGGGTTAAGAAGGTACGGTTGAGTACGGGCGTACTCAGCAAGTTCACTAAAAAGGAGTGTATGATACACTATCTCTATAGCCACAGACCATAGGTCGTAGGCAATGCAGGTTTTCCTAAACATTTCTTCAAAGGTTGCTTTTATTCTGAAAACTATGTCCGACAGCCTTCACAAGTTTACCAGAACCTTCATGGGGTTCCTTTCCTGCCGCGTTCGTAGCTCCTTCCTAGAACAGGGAGTAACATGTCACAATTTTTACAATCTGCAGAGGTGCGTTGCTTTACCCATGAGAGATCAACTCCTTGTTGCACAACCGGGCGATCTTTCCCATCCACAATTCCTTGATGTGGGGCCCAGCAAGTGATCCAAGCATATCGCTGCCCTCTCCACAGCCCCATATGTCTGCACGATCCTCTGGGGCTGACTACACCTCCGTTAAGCCTCCAACTAGGGCAAGCTATAACCCTGGTGAGTTCCCGAAGACTCTATGAAGTGGTGATGCCCCTGGTAAGCTCCCTAAAAGGCTCGACTATACCTCCAGCAGCCACTCATAAATAATCTAGACACCAAAATCGTGGGGCCTAAGGGTGCCCACCCATATGTTGGATCCATACCAGGAATCCCAACGTCACGATAAGGTCATCTTGCCTCCATATGAAAGGAAGAAGATACAGCTGACTTCTCTGTCCCATTCCAATTCTCATGGTTAACGCGTATTATACGGCGCTAGAATCACTGACGACATTGGTTATTAAGTCCTAGATATTATGTTCCTTTACCACCGGACCTATATTAGTAGATTATTACCATCTGGTAAATAATCCATAATCATATTATTATGAAAATAGTACTTTCTGTCCTTTTTGAAATGCAGGTGATGACACAGTTGAGTTACAAGCATAGAAAATAATCAAAGGACATGAGCAAGTTGTGAACTTGCCTTTGGTGATTGCAAGATTATGCAGTCACGGTCTTCAAGATACTAGAAGATCCAAATTCTGTAAATAGCATCATTGGTCTGGTAAGGACTAATGTTTAAAGAAGCAATATGCTGATGCATAACTAATGTAATGTATTTTGTAAAATCCTGAGATAAAACCCTAGTACATGAGTGAGTTTATCGATTAGCGATACCTTTTTGAGATTTGATTAATTCTTATGTTTTACTTCTTAAGTTAACAGTTTATATGTTCAATATGCAAAGTGTGCTAGTGAATTGTAGTAACACCTTGAGTTTTGCGGTGATTTACTACCTAGTGATTATGATGAATGTTGGTGTGATAGATTGGTAAGATTTAAAGATCTTATTTTATAGGATTGTTATTTGAAGTGGCAAAACAAATAACATTTGAGGAAAAAATTGTCTTGCCAAGGTTTAAACAATCTGTGGGGTAATAGAATGTGATTGATGTTGTTTGTATTGGTTCGGATTATATGAATTTGTTATACCTTATGATTTGATTGAAATAGACAAAAATTAACTAAAACATAACTAAATTTTATATACTATCCACATAACTTTAGGAACTAAAGTTAGCTTGAAAATACAATTAGACCTGGTGTGATGTGTTCAAAAAATTTAAAAGCGTTAAGCTTTCGAATAAGCATGTTTGAGTCTGTGAGATTATTCACTTTAAGTGAATGATAAATTTAAAATAGTCTTGGTGATTATGAACTTGATTTGATCTATTAAGTAAAATGATTTTAGATGAGAATATTGATGTGATAGGTTTGCAAAACTAGCTTAAACTAGGTTGAGTTTAAGAAGTTTAAAATTTTTAATTGATGTTCTAGAACTTAATTAAAATTGTCGGTTTGCTTGGTTTTAAGGTTTATTAGAGTGTTAAACAGTTAATAATTTATATTTTAAGTTTTGCATAAATCCAAGTGATGGTTTTGAAATGAGTATTTGAAATTATAAGAGTTAAGGTTTTTAATTATTGCTTGTTTAAGAAATGTTTCTAATGAATTTATAAAATGGTATCTTATAAAATAGTTTAAAATTTATTACTTTAAAACCTTATGGAGTATCATAATTAGTATTTTTTACAGTAACCTACACTTATTCATGATCTTAGAAATGATTTTTATTTATTTTTAAGTATTATTCTTATTTTTACAAAATTCAACAAAGTATCTAATGCTCTTAAAGATTTGCATTAAATTTTATTTGCAAAAATTTAAGTTAGTATTTTTATCAAATATTAGTTTTATTTTTATATATAAAAATGATTTTTATTTATTTTTAGGAATTATTCTTGATTTATGAAACTTTATTTAGCATTTAAGTAATCTTATTATTTGGTGATATTTTATTTAACCTAAATTAGTGGATTTATATTTTTATTATGTAGAGATTATTTTGGTGATTACTTTGATATATTATTTGCATTTTTAAGGTTTTTCTCTATTTTTCTATAATTAAAATAAGTTCAGGGGTATATTTGTAATTTAGAAATTTTAAATAAACCCCCTATTAAACATGGGCCTGGCCCACGGGCTGGCCTGGCCCGTTCCGGTCCACTGAGCTGAGCCAGCCCGATCCGGCCCACTAGGTTGGGTCAAACCAACCTAGAGTCACTGGACCGGCCCCAATCGGCCCAGTCATCTCACTTCTCTCCCTCTCGACCTTATCCTTGGCGATGCTCTGGCGACGTCGTCGCTGCTGCGATCTCGGCGGCTCCAAACCCTCCCGGTCGACGCCGTTGTGCAGGGTGACGTTGCCAACGGTGCTACACCGCCCTATCCTCTTCGATTCATGGCTCCATGCCCTATTGATGTCGCGCAGGTGCCTTGGTGATGGTGGGTACCACCCTATTCAGTGACCGCCGTGATTGCATTTCGGACGGGTTGCGCGCCCTACTGGGTGCTCCCGTGCCCTGCAGGTTGTCTCTTCTCCGGCCTCTACTTCCTCTTCTCTAAACTTGCGAGGACCTTGGGTAAGTTACATGCTCTTCTCTTTGTGTTCTCTAGCTTCTGCCTTGCTCGGCAACCTCTATGTACTTCTAATGAACAATTCCTAATTAGATGTATGATCTGATTAGGGTTCATCCCTCTAGTTAGCTTAATATAGCTCTATTAGACTGATTGTAAAACTATCATGGACTTTTACCTACTTATGCCAGTGATGTGGATATCACTATTGTTTCATGGTTTGAGTACTGACAGTGGTTCTGTCAGTCATTGTTCACTTGATCTGTATATACTAATTTATGTTGATCTTCCAGATTGGAATTAATATGTTATTCCTATGATTCCCTGATTGTAAATATGCAACCATGGTATGATTCCTGAGTACTGATTCTAGGGAAATGATTGGTTATCTTTCTGTAAGTTAACTAATTAAATATCAGTAAAACATTGGTTTGATTTTAGATACTACATTTGGGACACCTTCTTTGGAATGGTACACAGATGTCTATTCTTCTATTGCCTTAATCCTACCTATCTCTAAGTTTGGCTGGTTAAATGACTGAAAAGCTGTTGCTGACTTTATTATCCTAATATGCTATACTCTATGAGCCTATGATGCCGGTCTGAGGCATAGCTAGATAAAATGAAGTTGTTACTAGCTGCCCCTCCTATATGTGCTCTGATGCATAGTATCAACTAATGATTCTTGAATCCTTTTAAGGGAATGATTAATCTCCTCACTATCAAATATTGATCCTTTAAATCCTAAGATTACAGAGGTGCTACTCCATAGGAGATGTGCCATGAATCTTGGTTTAAGGCTGTTCTTATTTAGGAATGTGGGATTTTCAATTGATATCCAAGATCTATGATGCGTAGGCTGAGATCTTGGATTGATTAGTAAAGATTTGCCATTGGCTTTTATTCAGATTCTTCTGGGATGAATAGGCACCCCACTTGGGTGTTTTTCTGAGAAGACTAACAAACAACATACCCTTCTTTGACTCAATGATAATCTGATCATGTGATGGTGTTATTTGCACTCACCAGATTACTTGTGGTTGGTTGAGGTTGTGTTTTGCTTGCTGCTTGATCTACCTCTACACCATCTATGCTGCTCCTGGAACATTGGGCTTGACCTTTCTTTCTACCTGTTCCTCCTCCTCCTTATGTCACCATCTTGTGGAGATTAAATGGTTGATTTGGGTAAGCTAGTGGAGATTTTGGCTATGGTTTCAGTAGGCTCGAAAAACTGTGAGTGGGTGGTTGAGAAGAAAGAAGGAGTCCCTATGTTCTCCTTCGGCTGGTGCTTTGTATGGTTACTTGCACTGCTGCTGCCTGCTTGCCAACACACCCATGGAGTTAGTTAACTAAGTTGTGTGTGTGTTGTGCATGTGGATCAGCTCAAGTAACTTGGCTTTTACTATTAACTGTTTACTAGTTGACAGTCTGGTGAATATTCCCCCTTTTCTTGTGCTGATGATGTTGATCTGAAGCTTATATATGTTTAAAAGAACAGATACTTTACCTTCGTGAAATTGGCCCCTTTAATTACTCAACGATGTAACTAGGAACAGTGCACTTCACTGTTCTCTACTGAGAGTAAAACTAACACACTAACCCCCTTTCTCTTATTCTATCTTTTGTTTGTATTTTGTAGGAATCAGAGTAAGAAATGAGGACACCAGATGAAAGAATAGTTAGATTTTAGACTAGGGTTTTATTTCATTACCTTTGTATTCTCTCATTTTGACTTCTGTACAGACTTTGTAATAAGTATTTGTTTAATAAAGTTCTTTTGACTGTGTGACAATTATTTCTATAAAGACAATGTAATGGTTGTATTCCTGTAATAAAGAATTCTCTTTTGTATTTCCTTTCCTATTCTTTGTGTAATTGTTTGAATGTAATTTACTCTTATTCTTTTGTTATAAAAGAACAATGTACTACTTCTTGTCTTCTAATTATTAAAAGAATTATTTTATATTATAATCATTTATTAATTACCTTTCCTTATAGTTTGCTTTTCTTGTTCTTTTATTATAAAAGAACTTTGTAATACCTACTTCAATTAATAATATGTACTTATTTCCTTGTACTACAATTATATACTTATAATTATAACAATTCCTTTATCCCATATTTATATGAATTAAATTAAAGAATACTACTTTGTTATTTGTATTCTATTATTTTATTTTTTTATTACCTACAAGATCAAATATTCTTTATTTCTTTTAAAATCTATTTTTATTGTTTATTTACTTTTAGTTAAATAAATTGTTTATTCATAGTCAAAACCCCAACTTCTTCCTTCATAAAACATAAAATACTAAGGATCATGTAAAAATTCACCTCACTCATCTCAGATGATGTAAACCTAATTCATTGGAGTGAGAGAACCCTGATTTACCCCACTCTTTTAGTTTGGCATGAAAATTCCCCAGATTTTCCATGCATGAATGCAATGCACACATCTTAATTCAGCTTATTTCTAAGCTCTAATGCTGGGATGTTATAGACTCTCCCCCTTAAAATAAACTTCGTCCCCGAAGTTCGTACTCTCTTACGTTTTGCTATGAAGTATTATCTTGTATTGATCATGAAAATTTTCAACTCCGTTGTGATCATGATTGAAAATAACTGTGGTTTCCCGTATCCAATCTTTTTCCTTAGATTCCGTTTATACTTGGCAACTTCCATCTGTCGTTTCCAATATCTAGCATGACTCCTTCTACTATAATCCGTTGGCTATGTCTTCACAATTCTACTCAGGTTGGATTAAGCAGTTATATCTCTTTCGATCTTTCATCCGGACATAGTCTGGAGAATAATTTTTGATGACGAATCCTTATATCCTTATGAGAATATGTTTAATCTCATCATTGTTTAATACTTCTTCCCTAACTGTAGTTAGAAGGTTAAACAACAACACTTCAGTGCTTATTGTTTACTGATACATTGCAAATGTATCTATAATTTTTTATGTTCCATGCTTTGTTTTATCCACTTTCTTGTGTTTTGTCCACACTTTGGAGTAATTTTCATATGATTTCTTGCACTAACCTATTAACAAGAGCCACAGTGCTAGTTGCCTGTTTTCTGCTGTTTTTGGTTCCAGGAAAGTCAAAAAATGGATATTCTCGGAATTGGATGGGACAAAAGCCAAAGTTCCTATTTTACCGGAAGACTCACGGAGCCAGAAGACGAGACGGAGAGGGGCCACAGGGCTAGCCCTGGCCGCGCCACCAGGTGGTGTGGGCCCCGTGGCCACCCACCGACCTTGCCTCTTCGCCTATAAGAAGCCTCCCGATACCAAAACCCTAGATCGTCAATCAGAAATCCACGAAAAGTTCCGCAGCACCGCCGCCACCGAAGGGGAGATTCGGGGGACAGAAAGTCTCTATTCTGGCACCCTGCCGAGACGGGGAAGTGCCCCCGGAGCCATCTCCATCGATCTCCACCACCATCTCCATCACCATTGCTGATTCCCATGATGACGAGGGAGTAGTTCTCTCTCGAGGCTAAGGGTTCTACCGGTAGCTATGTGTTCATCTCTCTCTATGCATGATCTTATTGAGATCATGAGCTTGTAATCTATAGATCTACCTTGCTACTCAAGTGCTTTAATAGATCTCTGCTCTCTCCATGTGTGTGAAGTTGACAGTGTGCACACCATGGTGGCACTTAGGCTAGAGATTACAAATACTTGTTATGAGTTATATTTGGAGTTGGATGTGTTTATGAAATTGTGGTGTTTGTTGGACCCATCTAGTGCTCAAGGTGACAGTGTGGGGTTGTCTAGATGGGAAAGGCTTACTTTGAGGAGTGCTGTTATAGCCCTACCATGGATTAGAGTGTCCAACCGGAGAGTAGTTAAGAGTAGTATCATAAAGAAAAGATATTTATATGAGAGTGTTCACTAGTGAAAGTATGATCCCTAGGCCTTGTTTCTAAACATTGAAACACCGTTTGCAATTAGATATGTTACATGTTTGCTTGCTTCTATCTTTATTTCAGATTGCCTTTAGTCTCTTCAACGCCATCAAGCTATTTTCTGGCACCGTTGTCTTTTATCCATACCACTTGTATTTCACTATCTCTTCGCTGAACTAGTGCACCTATACACCTGACAAGTGTATTTGGTGTGTTGGGGACATAAGAGACTTCTTGTATCTTGATTGCAGGGTTGCTTGAGAGGGATACCTTTGACCACTTCCTCCCTGAGTTCGATAAACCTTGGGTGATCCACTTGAGGGGAAACTTGCTGCTGTTCTACAAACCTCTGCACTTGGAGGCCCAACAACTGTCTACAAGAATAGAAGTGCATAGACATCAAGCTATTTTCTGGCGCCATTGTCGGGGAGGTAAGGTAAAAGGTATTCACACCGGAGGATTAAAGAAGAAGAACCTCCCACGGCAAACGCCTATTTTCTGGCGCCGTTGCCAGGGAGGTAAGATAAAAGGTACTCACATCCTCCGGTGTGAGTGCTCAAAGTTATTTCCTTTAGATTCTGCAATTTTGTCTTTTTGTTTCTTGTTTTCACTAGTTAGGCTTAATGGAAAACAACAACAAAAATAGAGAGCTTTATAGTATTTATCTTGAGTTAGGACATGAAGTGTTTGAAGAGAAAATTAAAAAACCTATGGAACTTTATTTGCATGCTAATAGCAATGTTGTTAGTGTGAATTATTTGGACAGCATTATTGCTATTGCTATGGAAAAGTCTAAGCTTGGGGAAGCTAGTTTTTATGAAAATGATCTTTTTAGTTCCCCAGCTTTGGAAGATAGTTATTCTATTGCTTATGATGATACCAAACCTCCAATATATGATGATTACAATGATGAATATGATATTTTCAGTCCACCTACTATTGAGGAGGAAATTAATTATGACTATAATATGCCTCCTATATTTGATGATTATGGTGATGAGAATAATAATGATAGCTATTTTGTTGAATTTGCTCCCACTATGATTAATAAGAATGACTATTCTTATAGGGAGAGTAATAATTGTTTTATGCATATGGCTCATGATAAGAATGTTTTATGTGATAGTTATATTGTTAATTTTATTCATGATGCTACTGAAAGTTATTATGAGAGAGGGAAACATGGTTTTATGTATCTCAATAATATTAAGTTTCCCCTCTTTATGTTGAAAATCTTGAAGTTGCACTTGTTTTGCTTTCCTATGCTTGTTGCTTTGTGCTTTCATGACTTGTTTCTTTACAAGATTCTTATGCATAGGAAGTGGGTTAGACTTAAATGTGCTTTGAATTTGCTTCTTGATGCTCTCTTTTACTTCAATTCATATTTCTTATGTGAGCATCTTCTCAAACTATCATGCCTAACTTAACGGCGTTAAAGAAAAGTACTTATTGGGAGATAAACCAAAAGTTTTAGATGAGTCATGGAAGTTATTACTTCAGTAATAACCTCTCCTTATCATTTTTATTTGCTTTTTGTGCCAAGAGTAACCTCTCATGAGAGAGAAGTAATCATTGGGAAAGTTGCTGTCCCGAAACAGATTTCTATGCTTCACCGTAAAAATACGTGTAAAATCTCTGTACGTCCTTTTGAGGCGTGGATTTTTGTGCTTCTTCCCCAGGTTGTTATCTAACTTTCGTTAGTTCAACACTTTTTGATTTGAGAAACATAAGGTCTTGAAAAAAATTCGTCTTTACCTGCTGGTCTGTTTTGACAGATTTCTGCCATTATTTGCATTTGCTTCTTGTTGGTTCCTTTTTGAGTTCTTTTGGGGAATTGAGATTTTTGAGGGAAGTGCTACAGTAGCTTGTGTTTTAATGGAACTTTTATTGGTGTTATAACTGAACCTAAAGACTTATTATCTTGAGTGCACTAATGTTGCTAATAAAGATTGTGTGAAGTTTTGAATGAAGGAAAAATTTCAAGTGTATGGAAGGAATGAGTAATGAGATGAAGGATGGACTAAAGCTCAAGCTTGGGGATGCCACGCGTGTCACCCCAAGAAATATCCAAGAAGTACAAGCATCAAATCTTGGGGATGCCCAAGGCATCCCCCTCTTCATCAATAAAAATCGCAGGTTTCTTCCAAACACTTCATTTTTATTGTTTCATGCACAGTTGTGTTGTTCTTGGAGCGTCTTATTTTTTGTTTTGGTTTTGGTTTTCGTTTGCTTGGTTTTCTTAGTTTCCTGAATAAATTGTTTGGACCCCCTCTTTCATACATTGGTTTTCAAATAGTTTGGTTTGGTTTGGAAAAGAGTAGGAAAGTTCATGCTTAAGTGGTAAAGAGAACTTGTTTTTGACTGTGGCCTATGCTTTGTCATGCCATGCTTGATATTTTTTTGGCTTTATTCTTAGTATTCTTTGCTGTAGCATGACTTGTTATAAACAATTGAGATTGCTTAATGTGGCTTTGAAGAATCATGCGTTGTTTTAGCATAGTATTGTGGTATTCTCCTTTGATGCTTTATTTGGGTTGACTTGGCACATGCTCACACCATGTTATGACTATCCCAAGTCACCATAGCCTTTATGATTCTTTAGTTTTCAATTTGTAGTATCACTTTATGCTTTTATTAATGATGTTTTGTCGCTCTGCATGATTATGGCCATTATTGCTCTCTTAGTTGGTCCCTCCTAGTCTTTTGCTAGCCTCTGTAACCAAGTATGAGTTCCACTCATGCATCCAACTCCTAAAACCAAGTTATTCCAAAGAGTCCACCATACCTACCTATTAGCTTATGCTATTCCAAGTATATTCATGCTTTTGTTTACCTTCCAAATTAAACTTGTTATGAGAAAACTAGTGATTAAAGCTCTCACGAACTTGATGGCACACTTTACTTTTCTTGCCCTTAATAAACTTGAACCATTGTATCGTCTTTGTTGTATATGCTTGCACTTATTTGTTGGGGATTAGCAGAACCATGCTGTCATGGGGAACGCTTTCAACATTGCACGGGTACTTTGTACCTAGTTGATATCATGCTCTTTTGTATATGGATGTCGTCGGTGTGAAATGAAAGGGGAGCTTGTAAGTCCATGGAGTTATGTATATGTGTTAGAGAAACGCCTGGTCCGCTAGTCTAATCCATGCTGACATGGTGGAAACATGCAGCGTAACCATAATGAGCTGTCTATGAAGCATTCTTCTTATAAAAAAAGATTCCTATATTGAGAAAAAAGAGAAAAAGAGAAAAAAAAAGAGATTATGAAAAGAGGAAAGAGAGAAAAAAAAAAGCACCATATTCCCATGGTAAATAAGAAGATTGCTGAGATGCTCGTTGTCTTCTTGCCTTGTCATTTTGATATGGGGATTCTTCCGTATCATCGGGCAAGGGGTACCCCGTTGGCGGTTCTCTATGCTACAAATGTACTTACGATGACAAGAACTTACCGGTGACTAAACTTGAGTAGCATGAGGAGTGGCCCTCGTATTCAAGGGACATGAGATTTCTGACTTATACTTCGTCAAGCATGTACACCATAGTTTGTTCACTTTAACCTTAATCACTTCAAGATGCTTATGATAGGGGCAATGAGAGCTGAAAGCTATAAGTACCATAATTTTTGGAATCTCTTTATGAAACTTGAATCTCTGCTTCCTTTTTTTATGAAGGCCTTTCTTCCACTTATATATTGAGTATCCACCTTCTATATTTATGCACCTACTTTGAGAGCATAGTGACCATTCTTAGTTCTATGTGCATTGTCCCAAGACTAGTTGATTGATGCATAACTTGATATTGCTTGTTTTAAACTATTTGTATCTAGTCACTCTCATGAACTTTGAAGGTGTCCTATGCATTTAAGTTTGCTACTCTATGAGGGACAAGCTGAATGCCACTATGCTATGTTTTTTATGTGAAACAAACAAACGTCTTGCAAAGCATTGTTATTCATGAATCTTTTGTTTGTGCCCTTTCATGTTGCATGCATAGTTGCTATGTCTTATTGTTAGAACTTTGTCTTTCATGCTTTGTTGAAGTATTATGATCCCAGCTATCAATGTTTTACAAATACTTTGATCAAGTTTATGATGGTGCATGTCACCTCAAAAATTATTCTTTCTTTTTATCACTTACCTAGTTTGGATACATTTTGAGTTGCTTTCTTGATGTTCGTTTATTGTGTTTTTTTTGTGTTTTCATATTCTTGCTTACTTTCTTTATTTTGTGCAGCCATGTTATTGCTTCTGTTTTCCGTTGTTTTGTCAAGTCAGAAAGAAAAATGTTCCTCTGATTGACGGGACAACAAGCCAAAGTTCTATTTTACCGAAGACTCATGGAGCTGAGATTGAGACGAGAGCCAGGGGAGGCCACACCATGTGGTGGCGCAGGCTCAGCCCAGTCAGTGTGGTGTGGGCCCCATGACCACCACCTTTCCTCTTCCTATAAGAAGCCTCCCGATACCAAAACCCTAGATCCAATCAGAAATCCACTTCTGTGCCAAGGGAGATTTCAAGTCTCTTGCACACTGCCAGATTTTCTGAGCCATCTCCATCGATCTCACCACCATCTCCATCACTAGTGCTTGATTCCCATGATGGGGAGTATCAAGAGACTTCTTGTATCTTGATTGCAGGGTTGCTTGAGAGGGGATACCTTTGACCACTTCCTCCCTGAGTTCGATAAACCTTGGGTAATCCACTTAAGGGAAAACTTGCTGTTGTTCTACACACCTCTGCAATGCAATCAAGATACAAGAAGTCTCTTGTGTCCCCAACACACCCAATACACTTGTTAGGTCTATAGGTGCACTAGTTCGGCGAAGAGATAGTGAAACACAAGTGGTATGGATATAAGACAACGGTGCTTGATGGCGTGGAAGATACTAAATTCAAACTGAAATAAAGATGGCAGCAAGCAAACATGTAACAGATCTAGTTGCAAACGAAGTTTCAATGCTTAGAAACAAGGCCTAGGGATCATACTTTCACTAGTGAACACTCTCATATAAATATCTTCTCTTTATGATACTACTCTAAACTACTCTCCGGTTGGACACTCTAATCCATGGTAGGGCTATAACAGCACTCCTCAAAGTTCGCTTTCCCCATCTAGATAACCCCACACTGTCACCTTAAGCTCTAGATGGTTCCAACAAACACCACAATTTCATAAAGACATCCAACTCCAAATATAACTCATAACAAGTATTTGTAATCTCTAGCCTAAGAGCCACCATGGTGTGCACGCTGTCACTTTCACACACATGGGGAGAGCAGAGATCTATTAAAGCACTTTAGTAGCAAGGTAGATCTATAGATTACAAGCTCATGATCTCAATAAGATCACGCATAGAGAGAGATGAACACATAGCTACCGGTAGAGCCCTTAGCCTCGAGAGAGAACTACTTCCTCCTCATCATGGGAATCAGCAACGGCGATGGAGATGGTGGTGGAGATCGATGGAGATGGCTCGGGCATTTCCTGCCCGGCAGGTGCCTAACAGACTTTCTATCCCCGAATCTCCCTTCACATGGGCGGCTGTGGAACTTTTCGTGGCTGGAGGCTTGATGATTTAGGGTTTTTGCCTCGGGGGAGATATATAGGCGAAAGAGGCAAGATCGGTGGCCGGCCAGGGGGCCCACACCATGCCCTGGCGCAGCCAAGGGGGACCCGTGCCTAGGGGTGGTGTGGCCACCCTGTGGCCCCTCTCCGACTCTCCTTTGGCTCCGTGAGTCTTCCGGGAAAATAACAACTTTGGCTTTTGTCCGGTCCAATTCCGAAAATATTCATTTTCTGACTTTCCTAGAACCAAAAACAGCAGAAAGTAATCGCACTATGGCATCTTGTTAATAGGTTAGTCCAAGAAATCATATGAAAAGTACTCCAAAGTATGGACAAAACACAAGAAAGTAGATAAAACCAAGCATGGAACATCAAAAATTATAGATACATTTGCAATGTATCACTTCTCTTTGTAGGTCTTCATCTTGATCTTCAGAACTCGTCACTCCCGTACACGAATCCCCTTTTCCATATAGGTCTATAACATCAAGTAATAACTTGATGATGCACATGCATTTGCACATCAAGCCAAACTTCATGCACAGATCTAGTCAATCAAGAAGATGCAATAAAAAACAAGAAATACTCAAACATATACCATGTATTAAACATATGTCTTCGAAATTTTACAACTCCTAACCACAGCAAGACTCTCCCCCTGTACACTCCTCCTTATTTTACAAGGGATTCTTGCTCATGTGATTATACTCTCACTTATTTCAGCAAGCCTCACAACTACTACAATACACATTACCCAATATGTACATTATTCCAGCACGCTACTTCCTAGATTACATCCATTTTTACTTCCTTTACTCACTTCTAGGCTTCCAGATTTTTCGTCCATGATGACCCGAAGTTCTACGACTGCCTCCTGGTGCATCAGAACATCCAGTAGGTGCGTAACCTTGAGTAGAAGTACCAAGAGTGAGATTAGTCATTAAAAAATGACTATCCAACTCATTTCCTTCTTCAGTATTTTCTGGTCCTCCTCCAGGCGCATCCTCAAAGTAAGAGGCATTCTTTGCTTTTTCCACAATCCAGTCATACATGTTGGTGTAATAACTACCAGGACACTCTTCCAGCTCGATGGGAATACTATTACCCCCATATGGTTCATATGATTCTATAGGATTGTAACTGGTTTCCACCCCCTTACCTAATTTATTTGGTGTAGCTCGTCCCATGACTTCATCATAGGACTGGCCTTCCCATTCGGTAGTTTCTCCAACAACATTATTGGGGTTGGGTGCATTCCATATCCTTTGTTCCTCCTCGTATTTGGTCCATGGGTCTACTGGTTGATGAGGTTCGATTGGATAATAGGCATAAACTTGAGAGTGTGGGTCGTTAAACTCTGTTTCTTCAAACACCTCTCCAGAAAGGATTGGCTTTGAATGCTTTGCTTCTCTCACAAACTTCTTTCTACGTGCCTTTGCCTTTGCCTTTGCAGGATCAGTGAAATCCTCAATGACCGTGTCCAACTCTTGAACTAACACCTGGTGAGTGTTATGGAACGTGTCCAGTAAAGACTTATAATGATCCATATATTCTACTGCCAGAGTAGGTTTGATCCATACCAGAGCAGAATGATCTAACTCTGGATCAGAACTAGGAATTTCGCGAGGTATAGCAGTATAAGTAGTACCTTCTAGTGCCTTGGAATTATGTTCCCCTATCCTGGTTATGGCTGCTACTACTGCAATCTGATAGGTTGTTGCCATACACCTTGCTTCTCCTAATGGCATTTCACCACGCACTCCCAGCTTCTTGGGTAACATGATCAGGATACGGTACTTGGCCAATATCCGTCCATCATAAAAGTTGTAAACCTTGACCAGAAGTCGAGACTCGCAATCCAGACTCCATAAAGGTTGTCTTAGAGTGATTGTCCAGGCATCATTGTAATCATCTAAGGTCTTGTTCAACACTTGAACATTCTGAGGTGGATACGTAGGTGCCATTCTTGTACTGTAGATAAGAAATTATCATCAGTCATATTGAGTTAAAACTCATGGTACTCATTTAAAATTGCATAATAAAGAATCATCGCACTAGGAACATGAAGAGATTATTCCCAATTGAATATCCATCATATTTCTAGAGAACTCTTTATGACTGCTAACATCCTTCCTACAGGTTCTACCCATTTACTAGGTTTACCAACCTAAGGTCAAAGCATATGCTCTGATACCAGCTGCAGTAACCCAGCATACCACTGCATGATGTAGTACACTATAGTCGTTGACATAACACCAATGAAACACTGTTCACTAGTATTACATCCCTTAGAGTGGTACAACAGAAACACAGCAGGTCCAAGATATGACTATAGATTACAACTCGACTCTTTACAAAAGATCCAGAGAACACTCTCGGTTAAAGAGAGAGAAAGAACTTCCTACAAAGAAGAATCAGAAATAATAACTCAGAAATATCTAGAAACTAAGACTAGCATATAAACTATTTGGCTTGCCATTGCTGCTATTGCAATGCTCTACAGAGGTAGGTTTTATGGCTAGAGAAATTTACTCCTATCTACTTAAGAACTCTGACTTCACTTCCGCTGATGTGTATGTTGACTCCATTATCTTTTATTGAAGAACTTGAATTGCCGATGATAGTTTCTTGAGCAGAAATTTATGTTGACGTCGTCTTCAATGGCTTAGAATCTAGCAAGGGTTAAGAAGGTACGGTTGAGTACGAGCGTACTCAGCAAGTTCACTAAAAAGGAGCGTATGATGCACTATCTCTATAGCCACAGACCATAGGTCGTAGGCAATGCTGGTTTTCGTAAACATTTCTTCAAAGGTTGCTTTTATTCTGAAAACTATGTCCCAAATTTCACAGTTTACTGTAACCTTCATGGGGTTCCTTTCCTGCCACGTTCGTAGCTCCTTCCCGGAACAGGGAGTAACATGTCACATTTTTTACACTCTACAGAGGTGCGTTGCTTTACCCATGAGAGATCAACTCCTTGTTGCATAATCGGGCGATCTTTCCCGTCCACAATTCCTTGATGTGGATCCCAGTAGGTTATCCAAGCCAATCACTGCCCTCTCCGCGACCCCATATGTCTGCACGATCCTCCGAGGCTAACTACACCTCCGTTAAGCCTCCAACTAGGGCAATCTATAACCCTGGTGAGTTCCTGAAGACTCTATGAAGTGGTGATGCCCCTGGTAAGCTCCCTAAAAGGCCCGACTATACCTCCGGCAGCCACTCATAAATAATCTAGACACCAAAATCGTGGGGCCTAAGGGTGCCCACCCATATGTTGGATCCATACCAGGAATCCCAACGTCACGATAAGGTCATCTTGCCTCCATATGAAAGGAAGAAGATACAGCTGACTTCTCTGTCCCATTCCAAATCTCATGGTTAACGCGTATTATACGGCGCTAGAATCACTGACGACATTAGTTATTAAGTCCTAGATATTATGTTCCTTTACCACCGGAACTGTTTAGTAGATTATTACCATCTGGTAAATAATCCATAATCATATTATTATGAAAATAGTAGTTTCTGTCCTTTTTGAAATGCAGGTGATGACACAGTTGAGTTACAAGCATAGAAAATAATCAAAGGACATGAGCAAGTTGTGAACTTGCCTTTGGTGATTGCAAGATTATGCAGTCACGGTCTTCGAGATACTAGAAGATCCAAATTCTGTAAATAGCATCATTGGTCTGGTAAGGACTAATGTTTAAAGAAGCAATATGCTGATGCATAAGTAATGTAATGTATTTTATAAAATCCCGAGATAAATCCCCAGTACATGAGTGAGTTTATTGATTAGCGATACCTTTTTGAGATTTGATTAATTCTTATGTTTTACTTCTTAAGTTAAGGGTTTATATGTTCAATATGCAAAGTGTGCTAGTGAATTGTAGTAACACCTTGAGGTTGCGGTGATTTACTACCTAGTGATTATGATGAATGTTGGTGTGATAGATTGGTAAGATTTAAAGATCTTATTTTATAGATTGTTATTTGAAGTGGCAAAAGGAATAACATTTGAGGAAAAAATTGTCTTGCCAAGGTTTAAACAATCTGTGGGGTAATAGAATGTGATTGATGTTGTTTGTATTGGTTCGGATTATATGAATTTGTTATACCTTATGATTTGATTGAAATAGACAAAAAATAACTATAAAACGTAATTAAATCTTATATAATATCCGCATAACTTTAGGAACTAAAGTTAGCTTGAAAATACAATTAGACCTAGTGTGATGTGTTCAAAAAATTTAAAAGCGTTAAGCTTTCTAATAAGCATGTTTGAGTCCGTGAGATTATTCACTTTAAGTGAATGATAAATTTAAAATAGTATTTGTGATTATGAACTTGATTTGATCTATTAAGTAAAATGATTTTAGATGAGAATATTGATGTGCTAGGTTTGCAAAACTAGGTTAAACTAAGTTGAGTTTAAGAAGTTTAAAAATTTTAATTGATGTTTTAGAACTTAATTAGAATTGTTGGTTTGCTTAGTTTTAAGGTTTATTAGAGTGTTAAACAGTTAATAATTTATATTTTAAGTTTTGCATAAATCCAAGTGATGGTTTTGAAATGAGTATTTGAAATTATAAGAGTTAAGGTTTTTAATTATTACTTGTTTAAGAAATGTTTCTAATGAATTTATAAAATGGTATCTTATAAAAAGTTTAGAATTTATTACTTTAAAACCTTATGGAGTATCATAATTAGTATTTTTTATAGTAACCCACACTTATTCAAGATCTTATAAATGATTTTTATTTATTTTTAAGTATTATTCTTATTTTTACAAAATACAACAAAGTATCTAATGCTCTTAAAGATTTGCATTAAATTTTATTTGCAAAAATTTAAGTTAGTATTTTTATCAAATATTAGTTTTATTTTTATATGTAAAAATGATTTTTATTTATTTTTAGGAATTATTCTTGATTTATGAAACTTTATTTAGCATTTAAGTAATCTTATTATTTGGTGATATTTTATTTAACCTAAATTAGTGGATTTATATTTTTACTATGTAGAGATTATTTTTGTGATTACTTTGATATATTATATGCATTTTTAAGGTTTTTCTCTATTTTTCTATAATTAAAATAAGTTCAGGGGTATATTTGTAATTTATAAATTTTAAACAAACCCCTATTAAACATGGGCCTGGCCCACGGGCTGGCCCAGCCCGTTCCGTTCCACTGAGCTGAGCCGGCCCGATCTAGCCCACTAGGTTGGGTCAAACCAACCGAGAGTCACTGGACCGGCCCCAATTGGCCCAGTCATCTCACTTCTCTCCCTCTCGACCTTATCCTTGGTGATGCTCTGGCGACGCCGTCGTCGCTGCGATCTCGGTGGCTCCAGACCCTCCTGGCCGACGCTGTTGTGCAGGGTGACGTTATCGACGGTGCTACACCGCCCTATCCTCTTTGATTCATGGCTCGTGCTCTCTGCTGGTGGTGCCTCTGCCCTATCCCCGGCACCTAGGGTTAGGAGCTCGCCGGCGTTTGGGCGCTCCGATGCCCTATTGACGCTGCACGGGTGCCTTGGTGATGGTGGGTACCACCCTATTCAGTGACCGCCGTGATTGCGGCTCGGCATGGGTTGCAGCGCCCCTCTGGGGTGCTCCCCGTGACGCCGTGTGATGTCTGTTCTCTGGCCTCTGCTTCCTCTTCTCTAAACTTGCGAGGACCTTGGGTAAGTTACGTGCTCTTCTCTCTGTGTTCTCTAGCTTCTGCCTTGCTCGGCAACCTCTATGTACTTCTAATGAACAATTCCTAATTAGATGTATGATCTGATTAGGGTTCATCCCTCTAGTTAGCTTAATATAGCTCTATTAGACTGATTGTAAAACTACCATGGACTTTTACCTACTTATGCCAGTGATGTGGATATCACTATTGTTTCATGGTTTGAGTACTGGCAGTGGTTCTGTCAGTCATTGTTCACTTGATCTGTATATACTAATTTATGTTGATCTTCCAGATTGGAGTTAATATGTTATTCCTATGATTCCCTGATTGTAAATATGCAACCATGGTATGATTCCTGAGTACTGATTCCAGGGAAATGATTGGTTATCTTTCTGTAAGTTAACTAATTAAATATCAATAAAACATTGGTTTGATTTTAGATACTACATTTGGGACACCTTCTTTGGAATGGTACACAGATGTCTATTCTTCTATTGCCTTAATCCTACCTGTCTCTAAGTTTGGCTGGTTAAATGACTGAAAAGTTGTTGCTGACTTTATTATCCTAATATGCTATACTCTATGAGCCTATGATGCCGGTCTGAGGCATAGCTAGATAAAATGAAGTTGTTACTAGCTGCCCCTCCTATATGTGCTCTGATGCATAGTATCAACTAATGATTCTTGAATCCTTTTAAGGGAATGATTAATCTCCTCACTATCAAATATTGATCCTTTAAATCCTAAGATTACAGAGGTGCTACTCCATACGAGATGTGCCCTAAATCTTGGTTTAAGGCTGTTCTTATTTAGGAATGTGGGATTTTCAATTGATATCCAAGATCTATGATGCATAGGCTGAGATCTCGGATTGGTTAGTAAAGATTTGCCATTGGCTTTTATTCAGATTCTTCTAGGATGAATATGCACCCCACTTGGGTGTTTTTCTGAGAAGACTAACAAACAACATACCCTTCTTTGACTCAATGATAATCTGATCATGTGATGGTGTTATTTGCACTCACCAGATTACTTGTGGTTGGTTGAGGTTGTGTTTTGCTTGCTGCTTGATCTACCTCTACACCATCTATGCTGCTCCTGGAACGTTGGGCTTGACCTTTCTTTCTACCTGTTCCTCCTCCTCCTTATGTCACCATCTTGTGGAGATTAAATGGTTGGTTTGGGTAAGCTGATGGAGATTTAGGATATGGTTTCAGTAGGCTCGAAAAACTATGAGTGGGTGGTTGAGAAGAAAGAAGGAGTACATGTGTTCTCCTTCGGCTGGTGCTTTGTATGGTTACTTGTACTGTTGCTGTCTGCTTGCCAACACACCCATGCAGTTAGTTGACTAAGCTGTGTGTGTGTTGTGCATGTGGATCAGCTCAAGTAACTTGGCTTTTACTATTACCTGTTTACTAGTTGACAGTCTGGTGAATCTTCCCCCTTTTCTTGTGCTGATGATGTTGATCTGAAGCTTATATGTTTAAAAGAACAGATACTTTACCTTGGTGAAATTGGCCCCTTTAATTACTCAATGATGTAACTAGGAACAGTGCACTTCACTGTTCTCTACTGAGAGTAAAACTAACACACTAACCCCCTTTCTCTTATTCTATCTTTTGTTTGTATTTTGCAGGAATCAGAGTAAGAAATGAGGACACCAGATGAAAGAATAGTTAGATTTTAGACTAGGGTTTTATTTCATTACCTTTGTATTTTCTCATTTTGACTTTTGTATAGACTTTGTAATAAGTATTTTTTTAATAAAGTTCTTTTGACTGTGTGACAATTATTTATGTAAAGACAATGTAATGGTTGTATTCCTGTAATAAAGAATTCTCTTTTGTATTTCCTTTCCTATTCTTTGTGTAATTGTTTGAATGTAATTACTCTTATTCTTTTGTTATAAAAGAACAATGTACTACTTCCTGTCTTCTAATTATTAAAAGAATTATTTTATATTATAATCATTTATTAATTACCTTTCCTTATAGTTTGCTTTTCTTGTTCTTTTATTATAAAATAACTTTGTAATACCTACTTCAATTAATAAGATGTAATTATTTCCTTGTACTACAATTATATACTTATAATTATAACAATTCCTTAATCCCATATTTATATGAATTAAATTAAAGAATACTACTTTTTTATTTGTATTCTATTATTTTTTTATTTTTTTATTACCTACAAGATCAAATATCTTTATTTCTTTAAAAAATTATTTTTATTGTTTATTTACTTTTAGTTAACTAAATTGTTTATTCAGAGTCAAACCCCCAACTTCTTCCTTCATAAAGTATAAAATACTAAGGATCATGTAAAAATTCACCTCACTCATCTCAGATGATGTAAATCTAATTCATTGGAGTGAGAGAACCTTGATTTACCCCACTCTTTTACATTGGCGTGAAAATTCCCTAGATTTTCCATGCATGAATGCAATGCACACATCTTAATTCAGCTTATTTCTAAGCTCTAATGCTGGGATGTTACAACAGATTTGTGACTATGACAACTAAGTTCCCCCTTAGGTGATTTCAAACTTTATTTTATCTTTCTTTGTTTCTAAACTCAGCTTAGGTTTCAAACTTAACTTTACAAATAAACTTAGAACTTAGCTTTCCTATTAGAATTACCTTACTTGTTAGTGATAGTTTACGAGTACTTAAAGAGTACTCATGGCTTTTGTCCCTGGCTATTCCCGTGGCCAGACTATGAGGAGGACTACCCTGAAGAAGGACAGCAGGACGGCTACGACAACTAGGATCATCTCCCATCGTCAGCATTGCCTGTGCCACTGAAGATGAAGCCCACCGCTGCGCTATTTATTCCGCAACTTTATTTGTACTAAGACTAGATCATGAGATCCTTTATTTGTGTAAGACCTTATTATGGTTTGTAATAGATGATGTACTGTGATATCCAATCTGTTATGTCTCGCAAAAATGGTAATCCTGGGATTGCGATGTATGGCATAATAGGCATCTGGGATTAAAAATCTGGGTGTTGACATCATGCCCTTTCTTGTTTACCGACATGATGTTTGAAATCCAATCAGCATATCTGCAAATTTGAATGAACCCAGCTTTTAACAATCTTCCTATCTCTTCTTTGATCCGATCATACATGATTGGATTGAATTTCCTCGGAGTTTGTTTGTAAGGACCTTAATCGGTAATTGATGTTCCACTAGATCTTTACTAAGACCAGGCATCTCGTGATACTCCTAGGCAAAACAATCAATATATTCTCGAATCAAAGCGATTAACTCAACCTTGTAAGTTGCTTCCAGGTTTTTGTTTACATAAGTCAGCCTAGGGATTGTTCCATCACATATGTCTACTTCTTCTAGTGGGTCAGCTGACTTAAAGCCTTGCCCTAACTTGTCTGGCTCCTCTATGGATTCATACATATGTTCCCTATTGGTTTGATATTTGACCAACCTCTTTTGGAGCCACTCGTCATTGTGATTCATATTATGGAAATCTTTGCTAACTGATATAAACTAATTAGACCTAAGCAAACCGACACGAAACCGTTCTTGATAATACTCATGAAGTCGTACCCGAAAAATTCTTGTTTGGGTAAATAGACGGAATCAGGGTGGTATGGTACGTCCATTTTGCATCACTATTCTATATCATAATTTACTGTTATTCATTGATATATTTTATATTAAATGATGATACTTATGTTATTTCATCTATTTTTGCATGGTTGATGACTTTTGGAGGATGGACCACTGAAGTCAGGATTCTGATGGAAAAGGCACTATTTGGAGGCAAAATTCGCGAAGATCAGAAAATTCTAGAAAATATATGGAAAATCCTATTTTCCTAGAAGACGAAGGAAGCCAGAAGGGGAAGTGGAGATGGGGCACAGGAGGCCCACACCACCCCTGGCGCGGGCCAGCCCTGGCCGCGCCACCAAGTGGTGTGGCCACCCTGGCCCACCTCTGGCATCGCCCTTTGGCATATATAATCCCCTCGAAACCCTAAGACTCGGGGAGCAACCACAGAAAGGTTCCGCCGCCTCTGTGGGGCGGAAACTACAGAGAGAGAAAGAGCTCTACGGCAGGCAGAAATCTACCGGGGAAATTCCTTCCCGGAGAGGGGAGATCGTCGCCATCAACACCATCATCAAGCTAGACTTCATCGGGATCATCATCATCATCATCTCCACCAGCACCATCATCACCACTCCGTACCGCTGTAGAAATTGGGTTGAATCTTGCATAGTTCTTAGGGGAAACTTTCCCGGTGTTGATTACTTGTTGTAGTTGATGCTATTGAGTGGAACCATTGAATTATCGTTCATATTAAGATTGTTACTTATCATTATTTCATCTCTGATCTTGATCCATATGATGTCTCGTGAGTAGTTCGTTTAGTTCTTGAGGACATGGGAGAAGTCATGTTGTTAGTAGTGGAATTGTGTTGAGAAAGATTCAATAGTTTGATATTTAAGTTGTGGTGTTATTCTTCTAGTGGTGTCATGTGAACGTCGACTACATGATACTTCACCTTTATGGGCCTAGGGGAATGCTTTGTGTATTTGGATACTAATCACGGGGTTGCCTGAGTGACAGAAACCTGAACCCCCGTTAGGAAACCTTTGCACAAGGGAGTATAGGATCTCAAAGTTTAAGGTTGTGGTTAGGTTTTTATCTTAATTACTTTCTTGTAGTTGCGGATGCTTGCAAGGAGTATAATCACAAGTATATATTAGTCCTAGGAAGGTCAGTACATTAGCATAGGTTCACCCACACAACACTTATCCAACTAAAGAAGATTAATCAACTATATGAAGCGAAAGCACTTAACGATATTTCCATGTGTCCTCGAGAACGTTTGGTCATCTTAAGTAATACAACCGGCTTGTCCTTTGCTAAGGAAAGGATTGGGCCACTTGCTGCAATTATTATTATTGTCTTTTATTTTACTCGTACTTTATTTATCTGGATTATCAAAAACCCCTAAAAATCCGTTTGTTAAGTATTTACAGAGAATTCCTAATCCAAGCCACTCGTCAACACCTTCTGCTCCTCGTTGGGTTCGACACTCTTACTTATCGAAAATACTACGATACACCCCCTATACTTGTGGGTCATCATGCTACCAATATGTGAAGACATCGGCCATAGCAATACAGACCGGTTCATCATAATGGACCACTACTACCTCATCGTCCACCCACTGCACCAGTGATTGATGCAAGGTAGATGACACAAACTGATTAGCATGCAACCAGTTACGGTCGAGTAATATATTGTAGTGGCCCTGCATGTCTGCCACGAAGAAGGCTGTAGCCAAAGTCTTGCTATTGATGGTCAGCTCTAAAATGATCATCCATCTGGCCTGAAGTCCATCTCCTCTTTTGAATCCACTTAGCACCATGTTGGTTTTCATCATCCGACTATCCTCAAGATCTAGTTTCTTAAAAACCGAGCATGGCATTAAATTGACTATAGCGCCACTATTAACCAACATCTGGTTATCCATCTACATGCACCTTAAGGAAAAGAGGTTTGAGATGCTTGACCGGTCCTCCAGGCTCCTTGAACATTGCATTATTCGGTCCAAGATCCAGCTGAGATATTTCTCCTCACCTTCGTTAGCAGCTCTGAACTCATCTGATAGATAGTAAACCATATTTATGTCGGCACTCCTGGTGGGAGACGGTCTGTAGTCAATCAATTGCTCATCATCCTCATTAACCGCCATATATGTTTCTTTCCCTCCCTGCAACTGAGATTCAGCTGCTTCAACCTCATCTGCCCATGTAGTGTATACAATAGCCGATGTAGGTACAACAAGATTGTCTTTGTCAATAGGAGCGAGGCTAGTAGGTGCAGGAGTATTTATATCCTCAATCGGTGAGACCATACTAGCACGCATCACCAGATCAGTTGATTTTGCCACCCATACTTGAGATTTAACCCTGCGGCGCAATTCCTCAAAGTAATCATCGCACACCTGTTTCGCTTCCCTTTCACTTTTCTCCATGTTTCCAAGTCGTTGTAACTTTCTCTTCTCAATTTTAGTCAATCCTAGCAGATACCATTTTGATTGAGTGTATCTAGGTTCCACTGGCTTCTTAAACAACTTCATTTTTGCATCATCCGATGCATTAGGTGCACTTCCGCTGGTTCCAGCCTCGTCGTCATTTGATGTTCTCAGTCAAAACGTCAAAATTGGGTTGCAACATTTCCTTTATTTCTAAAGAGGGCACATCCATGTGTACTCATCAATTACTAATAAAGAGGTATTGATGTTCATCGTGAATTATTCTTACCGAGTGACACATTAGTTTGTGCATGCTAGTTAGGCATATCAGATCTAGGGCATCGAACTAGCAGTCTTTATGGTTCTCTCCTTATAGAACCGTCAAATGATCCTCCTCCAGGTCTCCTAGGTGGCATTCTCCTTGAGCTTTCCCTGGAAGAACTATCGGCGGTTTCACTAGTTGAAATTCAGCTTTTGCTTGCTCCTACCGAAACCCGACTTTGGCTTGGTCCACCAGTAGAGTCCTAATTTTGACTTGGAGGAGGTTCTTCTCCTGGTGGAGCCAGAACTTGAGCAGGAATGGCGCAGGGTGATGGTTCCTTGTCTACACTGAAGTTAGGCATCCTGTGAGGAGGCATTCACCGAAATATCCACTGCCGGATGATCTGACTCTAGTAGTGTTTGCTATTCATCCCGACCAAAACTTGTGCTATCAGTAGTTGGCCTTGCATGCGTATTTGTTCCTAAGCATATCGAAAGTTCTCTTTAAGCCCTTCTTCTTGTACCTGATGGTGTTCTGCTTCCATTTGCCAACTTTTGGCTTCCAGAGTTTAAGGAATCTAGATGAAGGTTTCGGTTGTTCATCCTACCCTCCGGGTACAAGGTCGCTGATAGTGATCTTAAGTGTTTCCTTGCCATCAGGTTGTTGGCTTAGCTTAACCTCTCTCACATGTGGTCCTTTCTGAGTGTCATTTTCCCTGGGCTCACCAACAACCACATTAGCTTTATTTGATGATTCGTCTATCTCCGGCCAAATGAGTACTTGTTTTCCTTCCAAAACGTTCATTGTAAATGGTTGTTTGTCGATCACCATGCTAGCAAAGTTCAATCATCCGTCATTGATAGCCGATTGAATCTGTCGTTGAAAAATACTGCAGTCATTAATATTGTGAGAGTCGACGTTATGATACTTACACTAAACGCGTCGCCTAACCTTGTCGGCAGACGGCATGGAATGTTTGATCCGGATAACTTTATCTTTCAACAAAGCAATGAATATTTTGTCGCATTTGCCTACATCGAAACTGCACTTGAAAATGTCAACCTGATTTTTCTTAATCCGCTTCAGGTCCTGATTTTTCTTAATAGTTTAGATTTAGCCGGCCATTCAAACTTGGCGATATACATATAAAACTCTTCATATGAGTCGGTCTCCTCAGCGTTTCCTACGTAGTTGATACGGCTTCGTCCCAAACACTGAGAATCCTTCAACTCGTTTGCCCGCTTTATGTAAAACCTGACCGATTGTTATGTACTCAAAACCCTCTAATTTCTCTTTTAGATGGGACCTCGGACCATTGAGTACTAGATCAGCCATATCCTTATCGGTTATCACCAGTTTGTAACACTGATTCTTTGTGTTTCTAAACCTTTTGACATAGTCGGATACCAACTCATCATGCTTTTGTTTAACCGATGTCAGATGAGATAACATTATTTCGTTCTCACCGGTATAAAAGTGTTCATGGAATTTCTTATCTATGTGATACCATGTGAGAGAAGTACCCGAACCCAAAGACAAAAACCAGAAACAAACAGTGACGGTTAATTATAAGGGAAACAAACAAATTTTAAAGGCGTCACTATTGCTAGCTTCTCCCATCTAGGCTAGATACTGACTAATGTACTCCTAAGTTGTTTAGTTGTCTGCTCCAATAAATTTAATAAAATCGGACACTCTAAAACCCGACAGGTACACTACATTGTCCAAGTAATCCTGATACGTTTTTTGTACAAGACATGAGTAGGTTTCGGTTCAACGCTGAATTTTTTATATAACATCTTCTAAATCTCTGTCCTTCAGAACCCGGATCGTAATCCGACGAAGACCCCTGCGGCTAAACCGACGTGGGCGGATACATCGCTATAGCTGGATTGTACCACAGAATTGTACTCGGCACAATATGATAAGCTGGCATGTTAGGTCTAACTGCCAAGTAAGGCATACTAGTGATAGGCTCTAGGCTATATACCAGCTGATGATTAGGGTTTGGTAAAGGATTCTCCGGGTGAACCGACGGTTCTTTGTGTGAGCTCGATGCAACACTAGATGTATTTTTAGTCGCATCGGCATATTTGCACGCAACCTTAAGCACTTGTTGATTAGATTCCTTAATGCGTAGATCCACGATGACTAACTACTCTTTAGATAAATCTTTGATACTTATAGCAGCCGCATCAATGAGGAGAGTGAATCGGTCTTTGATGATAGACACGATGTTCCCTAGGCTATCCTTTTTGAAAGTCCCCATGAAAACCTTCTAATCTTCCGCCTCCTTTTCTTCTTGAAGTCGTTGAAGCTCATCCGAGAGTTCTTTTTCCTTCTTCTTCCGAAGCTGCTCGATCTGCTCTTGACGTTGAGCTTTCATTGCTTCGAACGTTTCACGTTTCTCCTCCAAGAGATCATCATAGGCGGGTCATTTGATGTTACTCGAATCGACATTGCCCAGGTTAGGGATTGCATAAACGGTCATTGCTTCTTGATCTATTGTTGTTTCCCCAGCGAAGTCGTCAAAAAGTGTGTTATCCTTTAAACGGGATCGTAGACTCGCAAAGACGAAACCTCTTAGTCAGATTATGGAGCTGCCAATACGTTTGACTGAATAACGTATGAGGTCTTGTCGGGTTACTCCAAAGAGTAAGGGTGGTGCATCTCAATGCGTTTCAGGAGGCTGATCTCACAGCACGATACGCAAGACAGTAAGCCAATGCTTTTTATACTAAAAAAAACCAGTTTCTCAGGAGGGACCCTGTCTTAGATTCTAGTGGCTATTGTCTAAATTAGTCGGCCTGACCATCCTAACTCGATTGTTGATCTTTGAAACACGAAGTCACCGAAAAAAGCAAGCAAGGACAAGGTGTAAAAGTAGACGAAAGATAAATTGTATGTATTGAAATTGTGGATGGTGTGCTTAATTCAATGGGCTAGCACCCTCACAACTTATATGAACGGCTATTCTGTCTGTATAAGCCTAAGAAAATATTACACGAGTACAATGTGAATTTCTTAGTAGGAAACTATTCTAAACTAGATAACTAATGTCGGTTCATACTGAAATTGGGTTTCAATCCGCCCGAGTAATTCCTTAATAGTATCATTTTTCTTCGTGTTGGCATAGCATGCATGGTCTTCGAGCTTCAGGGCGGCTTCTCTGAAAAACGGTCCTACCCCTAACTTACTGGAGAAGCCAGTTCAAAAAAAACGAGGCTTTTAAAATGGTTAAGACTACACTAATTTAGAAATTTTACAAAATTTTGAAACCAGCTTTGAAGTCATTGTCTCTTTTGGACATGAATTTCTAGAATATTCTGTCGAATGAACCTACCGATACCGGGTTTGCTGATATTTGGGCCGGCTTCCAGATAGTCCTCCGGTCTTCTTTCCCGTTAGCCAGTGATTCTAAGCTAAAATCCTAAAAAACGGCAAAATGTGATTCTGGGTTGGAACCTGAAAGTGATTCTAGGCTAAATCCTAAAAACCGGCAAAATGTGGTTCTGGGCTGGAACCTGAAACCTGAAAACTGGCAAAATGAGTTCATCTACGACTTACGTTTTGGACCCAAAACAGGCCCTTTTAACGGTGTCATAGGTTCTGCCGCGTGGCAGCCTGCCACGAGTGTGCCTCGCCTGTTCGGCAGACTGCAGAGGCTACCGACAACCCTACCATGGAGTCTGCCGAGGCCACAACCATACCTCAACCACCATGGTAACCCGCACCATGGGTGATGGGTGCAACGCTTCTCTCCAACAACCAGCCTCCTCGCAATGCAAACTTACTCCCGTCGGTCCATATTAATAGCTTCAACTAGATACATACAAACTGAAACAAGTCATGCGACAGAAATGATTGATATATTTTCACAAACTAAGAGCAGAAAAAGAGTTCTTGCTTAGCAACTCGATTACAGATAGTAGTACATGCGGAAAACACAAGGCAACTCATGTCCAACTAGCATGAACTGGGAGTCTGGCGACACCATCCAGATTTATTCTCTGCATAGACAAAGAAGGCAAAGTCTCCGACTCGCCTAGAAGAAAAGTGAAACGCTCTACTGAGTCTTGGCCATGTGGCGGATCAGGTCGACAACACGGTTGCTGCACAGGAATTAGTTTCATCAGTACTAAAAAGGTCAGAAAGGAAAAGGAACAGATTACAGTATGGTATTAACATAACAGATATATCGTTGCAGCTCACCTGTAACCCCACTCGTTGTCGTACCACGAAATAAGCTTGACGAAGTTGTCGTTAAGAGCAATTCCAGCCTTGGCGTCAAAGATGCTCGACCTACATGGCGAGAACAGACATGAACAATGAGCAACAGCTTGAGAGAAGTGGGAGTTTTTGCCAGCAAATAAGAAGGCATCAGCATACCTGCTGTCGCCAATGAAGTCGGTGGAAACCAAATCTTCCTCAACATAGCCCATGATTCCCTTGAGGTTTCCCTCAGATGCAGCCCTGAAGTAACAATTAGTATACCCTTGTCAGTGGTGCTTGGTAACGACTCGGTAACTGAACTTTCCCATGAAGGAATTCTTTCAACTGAAAGAGGGATCTTCCAAGATTAACACTACACTTACTTGATAGCCTTTTTGATGTCCTCGTATGATGCAGCCTTCTCAATTCTGACTGTGAGATCAACAACTGACACATCCACGGTGGGTACCCGGAATGACATACCGGTAAGCTTGCCGTTCAACACAGGAAGAACCTTACCAACAGCCTGAAATCCATTACAACCATTAGTCAACGTGTCAACCTGAAATTAATAATACAGCATGCTACCAAAATGCGCAATATTAGATAAACAGCAACTTAACACCAGATCAGAGATGTACATGTGGTTTTGTGTAAACCGTGACAAAATGTTGAAAAGGAAGGACATATAACGTGCTGTAGTATGTACACCATGATACATTGATCTGGCCGACCATGCTAAAATGAAACAATGGTGCACAATATAAACCATCAAACACCATGTTCCACAGTTTATGTGTCATTTGTTGACAAGGTACACTTATCCAGCATCCAAGATAAACTCACAAAGAAGAACATACACCCGCTATGCGTTTAAAACGACTCTGAAAGAAAATGCACAGCAGTGTTCGTGGCATACCTTGGCAGCGCCAGTGCTGCTGGGAATGATGTTGAAGCTAGCAGCTCTCCCACCTCTCCAGTCCTTGCTTGAGGGACCGTCAACAGTCTTCTGGGTGGCTGAGAGAAAGTATAGCCGTGTCAACCCACTGAAAATTTTAGGACAGTTCAATGATTTACAAGACCATAGCCAGGCGTCAACAAGATCTTACCAGTGATGGCATGGACAGTGGTCATCAGACCCTCAACAATACCGAAGTTGTCATTAATGATCTGCACAGTGACATTAGCCATTAGTTAGAAATGGACCAAAAATCCAACATCAGCCATTAATGTAAGCTGATACAAAGGAACAGAACATACCTTGGCAAGGGGAGCAAGACAGTTTGTGGTGCAGCTAGCGTTTGAGACAATGTTCACATCAGAAGTGTACTTGTCCTCGTTGACACCAACCACAAACATAGGGGCATCTTTGCTAGGGGCTGAAATGACCACCTTCTTGGCACCACCCTAATATTCAAAGAAACATCATAAGATATCATTATTACATGTCTAGTGTTGGAACCACATTGCAAAAGTTGAGTTCCCGTAAAACAAAGACACACTTCAATGCAACTATCATCAAAAGCAAGCAAAATGCTAAGAATAATTACGTATTTGTGCCAAATAAACAAAACTAGGTTAAATACCCAGAGCAAATTAATCCAGTAGATAAACTGGGGCAAAAGAAAACAAACTATCTGCTCTCTGAATTCTCTGTTTCAGTGTATTCCTGGGCCATGATTTTACACAAGAAAATACATATAAAAGTTACACTATAGTACTCCCTCCTTCCCGGAGAAGGATTGTGAGATCCAGGCACATGGCTTAATAGGATTGATAGGATACCCATATCAACAAGTTGCAACTTCTTTTCTAGAAGCTCATTCGAAAAGAACTCTAAGGTTAAGTGTGCTTGGCCTAGAGCAATTCTAGGATGGGTGACCGACCGGGAAGTGGGTAACCGGGTGCGCACGAGTGAGGACAAAGTGCGCAGAAAAGACTAGTGTTGGTCTGTGGGGCCAGTCTAGATATCCTATTAAGCTGCCAGGAGTGACACCCCCCGGACCCAGGAGTGGACGGGGTGTTACAAGGATGTACTCCCTCCGTTTCAAAATATAAGATGTTTTAGCTTTGTGAAACGAATGTATCTAGCAGATTTGTCTAAATTTGGATGTATCTATACAGTTTAGTGAGGATAAAGTGCGAAAAAAAGACTAGTGTTGGTCTGTGGGGCCAGTCTAGATATCCTATTAAACTGTCAGGAGTGACACCCCCCGGGCCCAGGAGTGGACGGGGTGTTACAAGGATGTACTCCCTCCGTTTTAAAATATAAGATGTTTTAGCTTTGTGAAACAAATGTATCTAGCAGATTTGTCTAAATTTGGATGTATCTATACACTCTATACACTAAAATGTATAGATACATCCAAATTTAGAAAAATCCGCTAGCATCCTTTTAAAGACGGGAAGGAGTACGATTTTCTAACTTAAATGTTAACAAAGTTATTTCTCTGTCTTGTACTCTAGTAAGGGCCAGAGAAGTGCATTTGCAGAAATAACATACTTGTAGGCAGATAAACATTCGAAGTTGTATTATACCTTCAAGTGAGCAGCAGCCTTGTCCTTGTCAGTGAATACACCGGTGGACTCCACGACATAGTCTGCACCAGCCTCAGCCCATGGGATTTCCTCAGGGTTCCTTATGAATAGCAAAAGACCAAACATTAGACCATAAACCACACAAGCCTTGGCACAACTGTACCGAATAAGCTGCAACATAATACAACCTGACGCCAAAGACAGTAACAGCCTTCTCGCCGAAGAGGAGAGTCTTGTCGTTCTTGAGCTTGATGTCGCTGTGCTTCCAGTGGCCATGGACGGTGTCGTACTTGAACATGTAGGTCTGCACATCACAGAATACACGATTAGACTGATAGACAAAATAAGCCTAGACCGAAGCAAATCGCTCGAAACTACAGATATGCATGCTTTACTCAGCGACTGAGTAGTATAATTGTGCAACCAAGCAGACAATACTAGTTTCTGATCTAAGATAGGCAATCACCAAAGAGGAAGCAAAACCAGTATTAGCACTCCAGCATAGTACAGGAAACTACAAAAATCGTACTAGCAAAAACCAAGCTATTTCACTCTCACTAAACCACAGACCAATAATGGACCACGCAAGCTACGAAACCGTGACTGAAACAATCGTCAGACACTAACCACCAACCCCAAACATGCATGCTAATTTAAACTGGCGGTAAAAACCACACTAAAACCTTCCAAACCAGCAGATCTACCTATCGAAGCAGGTGAGAATCACAGATCGAGGGGCATACCATGTACTCGGTGGTGATGAAGGGGTCGTTGACGGCGACGAGCTCGACATCCTCGCTCTGGAGGGCGACCCTGGCGACGAGCCTCCCGATCCTTCCGAAACCTGAGCGAAATCAGCCACCAAAATTAATCAACACACGGATCCAGCCAAGGAAAAGCAAGCAAGGATCGGTAAGTCCAGGCGCAGGTAAGGAAATTAGAGTGAAACTTACCGTTGATTCCGATCTTAATCTTGCCTGCACGCGGCCCAAATCAAGCAAAGAGAAATACCAATTAGATGATCAGGAGGCGAAGAAGTAAAGCAGCCAGCAATTAGAGGTATAGATTTGATGAGCGATTTACCCATGGCGAGTGGAACTGTGACGAACGCGCGAGATGGGGATTGGAGGTTCGCTGGGGACGGGATGGGGAGAAGTGTCTGGAAGCGGATGTGGAGAGGGTTTAAGCGGACGGTTTATATAAAGCTGACGGAGAGGAAAAGCCGAAATGTGAGAGCTCGTAGAAAATTAAACAATTCGAGACAAATTGATTAAGCCCGAGGTGCGGGTGACCTGTCCCACCGTCGCCTTTTTCTAGAAGGGTCCGGCAGATCACGTGTCCCAGTGACCTGTGGGCCCAGATAGCAGCGAGACCCAAGCGTCATTGAGGACAAGTCCGCGGGCTGGGGGTAGGTACACGTCGTGGCTGCCCATGGTTTCTCGGGCAAGAAAGAATTGGAAACGGGAATGGAATATTTCGTGGTTTCTCGCGCAAGGAAGAAGAAGAAGAGGGCATATTTTTTGGGAGAATTAATAATTCATTTTTTATTATTTGCTTTCCAATAATGCGGGGTAACATATGCGTCGGCAAAAGCAGAGTGGGAATTTTTTTTTTTTTTTTTTGACATGAGCAGAGTGGGAATTATTTTGAGGAGGGAAAATGCTCATTCGTTCGTGGTGTGGTGCGCAGTTGCTAGTGCAGTACTAGTGTCTGATTGGTCCAGCAGTCGTAGAGTACATGCGGAGTACTGTAGTTGAAGGTGGTCCGAAAGGTTGGCCGGCCGCCGGCGACGGCGAGGAGGCGGCGACCCTCGCGTGTTTGTCCGACATGAAGGGGATAGAATCCATAGGATCCTTTGGTCCGTGTGCGCGTGTGTCTGCGCTTGTGGTTGTTCTGCCTTGGAAAGTTGGGCGAGCTGAAGCAGTGATAGCGTTGGAGTTGGCATTGCACGGGAAAGCAAAACGAGGACAGGGATCAGGGAAGACGTGCCGCGTGCACGATGGATCCCGACATCTGGCGCCACAGCGGGCGTCTCGTGGCCCTCCGACGACGACCATCAGGACATCTAGACGCAGATGGCCCGATATGCCCGTGCCCTCATGCCGATAATTACGAGACTGCCACAAGACGAATATCCAGTCATATATGCCGCCTTCCAGATGCTTCTCCGAATTTCAGTGACGACCTGCTTCGGTCAGCACGCACGCTCGACGCAACATTGGGGTTAGCAAAAACTAGATGGACCTTCGCCGCGTCATCTTTTGGCATTTAAACTCTACGAGATGGTGCTGGAGTAGACATGTTTTTTTATTCAGTTTAATGTGTCCTGGGCCTTTTCACCAGGAACAACCACAGCGAACTCCACTGATATAGAGCACATCAGAAAAAATACAATGAATGTCAGTATAAAAACATAAAAAAAAAGCGCAAGACAGGAACAATGAACAATCAAACCATGAGCAGAAGAAACGCGAGGACCCACATGACCACGCGCATCCGGCTCACCCAATACCTTAACCGAATTGCCAGTGGCCTCACTACCGCACAACACAATACACAAGCGCCAATTTATATAAACAACAAACAAGATAGGCGACGAAACAAAACAAGAACGACATGCAAAAGTCAAGCAATGACAAATAAGATTCGAAAACACTTCCTACCACGGCAATCACACGTGGGTTGCCCGGCATTTATCCAACAAAGCAACCAACCCCAAATCTGCCTCCCAAGGAACAACAACAAAATTTAGAGCACACTGACACCGAGACGCCGCACTCGCTGAACCACCAACGACACACGCACAACACACTCCCAACTATTATGAAATGACCCACCATACGAACTAAAATAAATTGACCCCAAAAGCCACCACCTAGTGATCCCAACCACACACATGTGCTGATTAAAATGGCAACAATAAACAAAACATAACAACAACAACAACAACAACAACCAACAACAACAACAACAACAACAACAACAACAACAACAACAACAACAACAACAACAACAAAACGGACATGAATTGTGTCTCGGGCACCCTCAAATCCAGCAACCCATAACACATTCGTGCATCGGCCTCGACTAGTGCGAGCCGCCGCAACAACCACCACCAAAAATCCACATCACATGCATTCCCAGCGAACTACGCCACCGGAACCAGCCCCAAAATAGCATTGAAGAATGCAGAGCAGAGAGCAGAGGAAATACACCCAAGCGTGGGGCAGCCCCGGAGAACACCTGTGGGCGTAGCGCGCCTGCCCAAAAAACCAGCCTGCACCGATGAAGATCAAGAGACGGAGAAGGAGGAAGTCACCACAATGCAAAATGAAACCACCGCCAGGGAAAATGAAGAGCAAAAGAGAGAGAGAGAGAGAAACAAGGAACCAAGCGTGTGTCCCTTCCACTTAAAATACATGTGGCTACCCATGGAAGCCCGCAATGCCACACATACAAATGGCACGCAGATAGGAAGGCCCACACCAAACGACGACATACATTGAAGTGATTCATGTCGAAAGCTAACCGAAACGACATAAGGGAAAGAAACCACATGAACCCAATTCCATCGAAAGCAACAAGACACCAGATAGAAAACCCTAGACAGCAGGGTATGATCCAGCCAACCACAACCCACCGGTCCAATGAGCATCGGAAGGCAACCACTACTTGTCACATAGCGAGGTGGAGCACCGACTCGCCTGTAGTAGCCTCCCGCATGGACCAGCCCAAGATCTTACTTCGTGTCGCTATTTTTTTTTAGATATTCGTGTTGCTACCTTTTTTTTAGATGTTCGTGTCGCATGCTCGTTAGTACTGCTTTCCCATTCGACGTTTTTAGAATTTTTTCTTTTTTGCTTTATCTTTTTTTACTTTCTTCTCGTTTTACAGTTTTCTTCTAGTTTGTCTCTTCTATTTATCACTGTTTTTATTTAATACTTTCCATTTCATTATTGAAATTTAGTTTTCTAGTCTTTTTGTTTCTTCATTTTTTTAATCTGCTCATGCATTTTTCCTTTTTCTCCTTATTTTATTTTTCTATTCTTATTTACCTTTTCTTTTTAAAATATATGAATATTTTTTGTGGAACACATGAATAACTTTTTAGTTTTACGAATAGTTTGAACATTTTTTAGACTGATGAACATTTTTAGACCAATGAAAAAATTCGACGATTTTTTGAGCGTTATCTTCTTTTTTCAGACCTGCGGATATTATCGACCGACGAATGTTTATTCAGACCCACGAAAACTTTTCATAATTATGTCAACATATTTTTCAGACCAACGAGAACTTTTCTAGACTCTTGAACATTTTTCAAACCAGTGAATAGTTGTTGAAATTACGTGAATATATTTATGTAGACTTGTGAGAGCTTTTTGTAGACCGACGAATATTTTTTCAACCTCGTAAATAGTTTTAAAAAAGTGAACATATTAATTCAAACCCATGACATTTTTTTAAATCGATGAATATTTAAAAAACACTTGTATTTTATTTTGTACTAAGCGAACAATTTTAGTGTTAGATGTGAACATTATTCATGTTCTCAGTATTTGTTCAATTGTTAAACCGTTAATATATTTTATATAGATAATTTATTTTGCGAGTTAAGTATAAAAATTAACAATCCGCTAGACTACCATTTAGACATTGTCTGGGTATATACTTGGAGAGTAACGTAGCATGCCACTTAAGTGAATCACATAGCGACACATCATGAGTAAAGAGGAGCCATCAATTTAAGGGATCGTAGAGCTCTTAGAGATGTCGTGGTCACCATTCGTCGTGTTTCGGTGAACCCAGACCGCGACGCCCAGTGAAATCACCTGCGCCGGTCGTGCGGCGCTGCCCACGGTTACTTACTTCTTCCCACCATGACAGCAATCTTTAAACTTTTTCTTTGAAATCCGGCTTCAGAAACAAATGCATATGAAAAGTACTAGTACCATTCCAGCAGCTCCCGGAGATAAAATGAGGAGAGGAGAGAGTTCGCGGAATGCGACATTGTACTCTTTGCCTTTTTAATTGTGGAATTCGATGGGTTTTTTTAATACCGCTTTGGCATTGAAAAAGAGAACAGTACAAACACATCAACACAAACAAAAATTATATCAAAATCAATGAGATGCTCTTCATCTTCAATATCCAGACCGTGCCGATGACGCGCTGCTGCTGCTGCCGCTCCTTGCAGAGCCGGCCTGACGTTGTTGATTACAGACAGGAAGTCAACGAACAGGACCAGAAGGCACCCGTCCCGGAGACGAAGAAGAAGAATGAACCACCGATGAAATTTCTTGACGAAAAAGAAGATCCCCACGGCTAGAAGAAGTCCTTGAGAACCACACCAATCCCACAAGCTTCTCGATGTTGTCGTCAAGATGGGGCTGAAACCGGGAATACTTTATTGGAGAAGACGCCACCGCCACCATCTGAGCGCCGCCCCACCAAACATTTATCCTAAAAACAGGAAAATGAAACCCTCCTACTGACGGAGGCCGAGATCCACCATGCCTCCATGGCCCGAAGGCCACAGGAGCGAGGCAGATCGCCGGTGACACCGACGGGAGGCACAGGATCCCTAATCGCCACCTCGGGCTCCTTGGAGGTGAATGGGTACGAGGGGGTGTCGTATCCTTGTGGCTCAAGCTCCTGAATTCGACGGAATTGTGTTGCATCGAGGCCTGGAAAACCATGAACATACAAGTCTAGTATGTTATGGTAAAATTTTCACTAAGAATTTTTTTAATGAAGAAAGCCACGAAGGCCTAGAAGCTGCGTTAATCAAAATGTGGGTACAATATGTTGGAAATATTCCCTAGAGACAAATAATATATGGATTATTATCATATTTTATAAACTTTATAATTAAGTTTTGTATCATACTATAACTGTATTGAAAGGAAATGTCAATACATGTGTGATATATAAACAACTAATAAGTTCCCGGTGAATCTCTAGTCACTAGTTCATTAGTCAAGTGATGATCAAGGTTTCCTAATCATGTGGCATTTATGCCAGTTGACAATGGAGTCACCTCATTGAGAGAATGAGGCAATAAGTTGTACCAAATCTAAGCATCGTGACATGATCATGTCACGAAGTTCAAGTTACGATGATTAGGAAACCTAGTGTCTTATTTATTACACCGTGAGACCATATCAATCACTGTCACCCAAAAATACTTTGATAGCATCAAATGTTACTCGGTTAAACGTTGATCATAAAAGTGTGTTCAGGTATTCAGAGGGGCATGTAGAGGCATTATGTTTCAAGAGAGGGATTTGTCCATCCACGTGACGGAAAGATACTCAACGGCCCACTCGGAGAAGTTATATCCAATAGTTGTGCAGCGTGTGACTTGGTCATGGGGATATCACTTGTCAGAATGAGTTAAGTAGCATTTGTCGGTAACGATATTGAACACGACATGGTGATGTCGTTGATTAGATCTCGGATAATGCAATTATAGCAGAGACAAAAGGAATATGACACAATGTTCATGGTTCAACAACAAAGATTCGTGGAATGCATAGGGGTGTCATCATGGGAATCCAGTTCCTGCTGATGATCATTGGTACAAGAGGGGTCTCGACCATGTCTGGAGTGTTCCCGAACCATGGGGTATCACACTTAAGGGCTTTATGATGTTCGGAGATCGTTTTGGTATCGGCAGAATCACCGAAGAATAGAAAGAGAGAAAATCAAAAGGGTTTTGGAAAGTCCGCATGATGTCTGGAGTGGGATTGAAGAAGTTCCATAGCCACGAGGGTTGAATAATATGTAAGTACATGTTAAATATTGATTTAAACATTTATTTAATAAAATAAAAGGATTTAAATGGTCAAATTCACTATTGGACTAAAATCCCTAAGGGAAAAGGCCCATGAGGGAAAGACCAAAGGGGGGAAGAAGGGGAGGTGGTCGGCTAGGCCAAGGGATCCCGCATGGGTCCCACTAGGGCCCTGGCCGGCGACGGCCAACCCTCCTCTCTCATCTCCTTTGTTTAGTCCCACATGGCTAAGCTAATTAGCTATATGGTGCCTTTTCACCTATAAATTGAGATGTATCTTGAGAAAATAAATACACCAATAATTAATAAAGGTTCCCTCTCTTTTAGGAAGACCTCCAGTTGATACTCTCTCTCTCTCTCTATCTTCCATGACCGTGGTCCCAAGTCTGGACTGCGTGATCAGGAGTCTTCTTAAACGCGGAGTGTCATCGTGCTTCGGGATTTGGATCTAGAAGGTCTACTTCCGCAACTGCTGCTGGATCAGAGGAGCAGAAGTCATCGTTAAGCACCGGACGTGTGTAACTCCCTCGAAGGTGCAACACTTGGGGCACTAGGAGTCGTTGGAGCCGTAGGAGCCGTCGGACTTCAACACGATCCTGAGGTCGGCGTCAGAACGACTACATCAGCCACGCTCTCCTGAGTATTGACAATGCTTTTCGGTCTTCCAGGATAAGTTCACGAAAAGTCCCTCCCCCCATTACTACATTACTAATAGGTAGGTCCTGGCATTAGGGTTCTTGGCGTAGGAAAAAATTATTGTTTTCATACGCGACCCCCTATAGTGGTATCAAAGCCAGGTATATGCATTGTATTGCTAGTACGGGTAGAATACACGAGATGTAACATGTGGGCATTGATCTTTTAGTTGTTACCCTCCCACATGTACTTGTGCATACCAAAGTAATGCTTGATGAAGCGGCCCCCAACCAGAAAAAATTCATTCGTGAGGCTGGTCCACGCTTGACATATGGCTTGTACCGTATAAAGTGGCTTTGGGGTGTCTGTATCTCTCGCATTAGTTGGTATGCCATTTGCAACGGAGAGCCTCGAAAGGGGTGCAGTATAGAAAACTATTTGATTATCGTTCTGGTTGAAGTTCGTAGGTAAGTACGGTTCTTGTGCGAGCCTAACAACCATGTAAAACATGCAAAGATAAAATAGAGGCATCTAATGATACCTTCGATCTGGATTACGGATGTAGTATAGATTCTTTTTCCCTAGTAGACATAGGTTTATCGAATCCTTGGGAAGCAAAGCATAGTGAAGTTACTTTAACGGACCTTCGGGAGTTTTAGAATTCCATTTGTGTTTTTACCAGACCAAGAGTTTGCGTCTTTTTTGTTGTTGTCGATGATGGAGAGAAAGGGCCTAGAGCGTTCGGTTTCACCTGTAGCTGTGCAAAACATCTAATGGGAATAAAAGATAGAAATAAAGTATGCATGCAATTATTAGAGCAAGATAAATTATGTGTGGGAAGTGCATCTATAATTGCTATTGCCTCTGCAACCGCTTATAGCAATAACCTACTAGTCTCATCCATAGAAGAAACAGAACTAATGATATGCATAGTGATATCACCGTTGATCCCAAGTAAATCCCTCACATACAGCCGTACTACCCTTTCTGTCACTTGGGTTCCAACCTGTAGATTAGTCATTACTCATACTCCCTATACATGACTCAATCCTCGGGGTCTTAGGTACCTGACAAGTCCTTAGATTGAGGCAAGAGAGGATACAATAATCATCATATCATACAAACTAATACATAATCCCATCTATGATAAATAACATGCACAAAAAGCTACATGGCTAGGCCGAAGCCCTTAGCCCAAGGAGAATTACTCACACATAGAGATGAGATCAAAGATCATAAACATTGTAGTAGAAATCATGAGATTGATAGCAAATAGTCTTACAATGTCGCCAATCGAATAAGAGATCTACTATTACAAGTAGTGGAATATGGCTATGGTGGTGGAGAGATTAGATCTAAGTCTATTCCTCCGGCGGCTCGTCGGTGTTGTAGATGGAGATCTAGGGGGTGGCTGATGGTTTCTGTGAGCGCCTGTTTCTCGTCGCCAGAGGCCTCTTTATATAGGGGTCCCTTCACGAAAGTTGTTATGTTTGACGTAGCGACGTCAATGGCAACTATACGACTGGAACTATATGGTCGGAATTTTATTCCGGTCGTATAGTTGGTCGTTAAAGCGTCTACCTCCGATCCACGACTCTTGGTTTCTTCTGGTTGTTGGAAATCTCGTATATTTGACTTTAATGTAGTGATTCCCATCATAAGACGTCATTATCTGCATAGGAAAAAAATAGAAAGAAAGGATTGCATACCCCTTTGAATATTAGGCATTAGTGGCAGGGTTTAGAGAGATATTTCATAAAAAATGTGAATAATATGCAGTTTAAATGTGGACGTAGATGGTTATATTTTAGAGCCATCAACCTCCCCAAGCTTAAACTTGATTGTCCCCGAGCAAGAAAACCAAAATCAAAAAGGAACTGAGTATTTAAACTGAAATAACGAGATGGTGATCTTACTCATGATTGGTAGTCTCATATTTCCTCCACTTGATAAATCTAAAAAACTTCAGCATAGATAGAGTAATGGCAAGCATATCATACGGGTTTTATGCATCCTTATAGCGCATCAAAATTATTGTTAACTTGGATGATTCAAATGAGTAAACTTTACTCCATGTCATGTAATCAACACATAGGCTTGCCTTTGAATAATAAAGTGTAATTATGTAAATTGAGAGTGTGAGAGTTGTCATGAAAAGCATATACACTAGAGTATCTCAATTATCCCACATCAATAAATTAAGACTTTTCAAGCACTACTTTTCTATTCATTGTCCTTCAAGAATTTCAGTTTTTGAGTAATTGAGAGCATGCCAAAATATTTGTTTTAGTTTGTCGGGCTATGATGGACACTCGTGGTATCACTAAGGTTTTTGTTCCTTTTGCATAATAATTACTCATAATAGCCAGAGGAGTGATTCCATCATGAACACAACCCGGGAGTGCCAAGAATCTTACCCACTATAGCATTGCTGCTACATGTGTTTAATCAACTCATAGCCGAAAACTAGGAGTTTTCTCCATAAAGATCGTTCGTAGGCCAGCGGAGTTGTTGGCATCCCATAAAGTTTGCCATGCGTAAATCAATATCATTCTTATGATTAACATGTCAAACTTTGGCATGCTTATAAAAACCACTAAACATTAATTCAATCAAACAAATCCTTTTAAAGAGAGTTGTCAAGTCAATCAACATTTTCAGTGGTGTTGAGTGTCTCTAGAAATAAGCCTCCAAGACTAAACACTACAACACCCAAGCCTTCAATTATGAGACTTTTTCATATTACATTTGTTTAGCAATTTTTAGGCAAGACTTGGTTAATTACAAGAGCTGGAACAAAACGTACCCAACTAAATACCCATGCAAACGAAAATCTTAGGGAAATAAAAAGACCCACTCCACCAATATAATATCGCAACATTTACTACTAACTAGCATGGGTTTATCAAACTTCAAAAGTGGGGATTCATAAGATATACCTCTCATGTTTGGTTCCACTTCTCTCTTCCTTTTTTATTTGTTTTTTGGAAACTCGAAGTTGATCACTCTCCTGCAAATACATGAGAACCTCGAGGCAGAAAGAAAAGAAAGAGGGAAAATAAAGAAAAATAGAGAAATCTTTTTGTTATTTTTTTAAGAGAGGGAGTTAAAGAATAGAAAATTGGCGACAAAGCTCGACTAGAAAATCTCTAAAGAAAATTGAAATAACTAAAGATAAAGTGTTGGGGAAACCAACACGAGTGCTTATAAACTCGAATTAAAAACATAATCTCAAAATAAATAAAAGCAAATGAACGCCAAATAAAGATACATGAGGAAACTTCCCCAAGCTTAGGCTTTTGCAAGCCCTTCAAATCATTATGGTGGCGGGAAAAAGTTGGAACTCCAGTTCGCAAATTGAGTTGAGAGGTTACTAGTTGATTCTCGGAGGTTCAGAGAGAGGCTATGCATTCTCTCCACAGACCCTCCAAGTTTTTGGAAGTCTTGGTATGTAGAGAACCGGGTTGATGGATGCTCCTCTTGATGAGGGACTTCTTGCTCCTCTTCTTAGTCCTCTCTTTGGTCCTCATCCTCATCCGGAATCTCCTCCTCGGGTTGGTGTTGCTCAACCTGCAAGTCATATAGAAAATATCATTCCTCGATAGAGAAAAGACCATTAGGCATAGGAGCGAGTTAGATACGTCCATCTCTAGCAATATGCAGGTAATAAACACCACCTCTCCTAGTGAGCATTCCATGAGCCTTCAAAGTAGAGAAACCAACACGTTGCTCACCTAGCACAAGTTGCAACTCACCTAGGTTGATGCCTAGGGTGGTGACAAGCATGGTGATGACACCTACACCTATAATTGGTCCTTGGCTTTGGGAGGATTGGTGCTCCAGGTAGCGCACAAGGATTGCGCCCAAGTTGAGTGACAAGTTGCAGTTGATGTAAGCAGCCTTTGCAAGGACTAAGATGTCCTCTTCATTGAGTCTTGTGAACTCATTTCTTGCCTGCAAGGTGTTAGCAATAACATAGACCAAATAGCGAATTGCAGGATGTTGAATATTCTTCCCCTTGCTCACTCTAGAAGTGAAACTTATTCCATTATAATATTGTTCAGGGGAAGGGTATAAGCCAGTAAAGGATGTGCGTAAGGCATTGATATCATTGTTTGGGAAATTAAAACATGTGCACCATGCATCTAGTGTTAAAGTGTAATTTTTGTTCATAAGTCGGAAAGAAATCGTGTCCTCTCCTTGCCATAGTTTAACAGTTCTTTGCAACGAACTTAGGAATTCAATGGTTAACCGACGATAAGTAGGCACATCATTATACACAAAGTTTTGCAAGCCAGCTCTATTGCAAAGTAAATTGAAGTCATCAGAAATAACGAGTTGGTTTGATATAATGGGGCAAACCCACTTGGTGGCCTTCACTTTGCGGTTCTTGATCCTGTCAAAGCGATCACGTTGGAGCTCGTTCCTAAACCATATACCCATGTGTTCCTAAGCGACAGCCCGAGAAGCGCTAGTGGCGGCATGAGAACGGGTTCGGATCATTGTGTTCATCATCTAAAACAATAAAGGAAGACAATTTTTTTTTGATCCAACAATATTAAGTATAACATATTCCTCATCATAGCACACTAAAGAATCCTCTCAAAATGATAATCTAGGCAAGAGAATCATGGCAATTAGTTTATAGTAGGTCTCATCCTAGATTGGTAATGACAATAGATCGAAAATGAATTTGCAAAAAGTAATTGGAGGAATGGAGGAGAAACATACCGTAGATCACTTGTATGCGAGGAAATCGAACGAAATTGAGTAGAAGTAAAGATCTCTTGAGGTTTTGAGAGAGTTTGGAGGTAGAAGAAAGAAAAAGGATTGAAGTTTTGGAGTTGGAGGTACCTTCCCGTGCGATTTTATGGTCGGACGCAACTATACGGGTGCAACTATATGGCTGAAACAATGCGTTCCCGCCATATAGTTGGCCTTCTGTCAATTTTTTAGGGTTTCCTCCTGACGGCGCAGCTATACGGCCAGAACTATATGGCCGGAATAATGTGTTCCCGCCGTATAGTTGGTCGTTAAAACATCTATACCTGGGAAAAAATTACAAAGGCATCGATATCTATATGACCAGAACTATACAGCCAGAATTTTTATTCAAGCCGTATAGTTGGTCATTAAACCGTCAGTACGTGGAAAAAATTCGTACGAAAGTACCGATATCTATACGATCAGAGCTATATGGCCAGAATTTTTATTCCCACAGTATATTTGGTTGTTAAACCGTCAGTACATATGAAAGGAAAATTGTCGATGGCAAAAATATCTATACGACCGGAGCTATACGGCCGGAATTTTTATTCTTGCCGTATAGTTGGTCGTTAAACTCTCTGTGTCTATCAAAAAAATTCCGTTTCTTCGAGAATTAATTCTTATACTGAAACTTAGTGAAATACCTTGTTTTTTGACATAAAGTTGACAGTTAAAATTATTGACCAACAACAACATGTATAAAGCAGAATTTTAAGTACTACTGAACTTCTTCTCCTCAAATGGAGTTTTCTAGCACTCTTTATTAAACATAAACTTAAACTAATACTTAAAATTTAACTCAAACCTTTATTTCATATGTGTTGCCTCCCATGAAGTGCTCTTTTATGGTCAATAGCTTGACCTTGATGTTGCTCACTTAGGCCAGATGAGTGGAACACCCACTCCAAAGTAGTTGGCCTTCAAAGTGATGGCCTCCTTCTCGTCATGTTTGGCTTTCTTTTTCCCGAGGAAATGGATAACAAAGGATCCTGCGAAGGCAATTGAAGCTTTTCACGTTCCTTTCATGGAGGTTAATTAACGCCTTTATAGTTCTCAAGAAAGGACGACCTAGTATAATAGGAGCAGTAGCATCTTTAGGCATGCCAACAATAACAAAGTCAATTAGAGCAGGACAACCTTTAATGTAAACTAAAGTGTCCGCCTTAATTCCTACATGTTGTTTATAGGTAGAATCTGCAAGATGTAGTTTTAGTTCGGTGATTTCAAAAGAGTCAAGATTTAACTTATTAAAAAGACTCTTTGGGATTGTTGAGACGCTTGCACCTAGATCATAAAGTGCAGCTGTCTCATTGGTCCCAATCTTAATTTTAATCATGGGCTCAAATATATCATCTAGTTTAATAGGTAATTTTTCAGCGATTTTCTTGTATTCCTCTTTAAGCTCGCGTACTTTTATCGCTACCTGATCAACGAAGTGTTGATAAATGGCTTCATCATTACCTTCACTCACCAGAATTTTGATGTTGATCCTCTTTACAAGATCTTCAATGGTGTAGTTTGGTGAAGGGGCGTTACTATAATCGAGCTCTTCAGGCTCCTACCTTTGGGTCCTCACCATTTTGAGTTCTTCAACAGGAATGGGCTTAGCTTTACCTGCAAATTTAGCTAGAATGAGATTTTGACTCTCGGTTATCTTACCTAGCTACGCCTCAATAATCCTCGTACTTTCTTGGAGGGTCTGCAAATCATTCCTCAAACTTATAGCTTGATTAGATAATTTATCAAGCATAACATCATGGTTCTCCATTATTTTAACAAGAATATTGTTTTGTTCATTTTGTGAGTCTATAAACTACTTTAGTGTTTCTTGGAGACTACCATTACTAGTTCCCATATTATTATTAGAGTTACCTGCAGGATTAGAGTAATGTTTCTGAAAATTAGGATTGTAATTTTTCTTCCAAGCAGGGTTATAATCATTACGAGCTATGAAGTCTATTTATTTAATATTAGTTTCGGGAATAGCTCTTACCTGGGTTTCCTTACCTTTCACGGCTAATATGAGCTCATCCAACTTAGCATTGAGTTCTTCATTTTCTTATGGTGAGACGGATTTCACCTTCTTCATGTTTGATCTTTCTACATGTCATTGGGCATGGTTGTCTTGCATATTGTCTAGCAGCTGCTTTGCTTCGGTAATATGTTTACCCATGAATGTTCCTCCAGCTATAGTATCAAGCATAGACTTAGACACATGATTAAGAGCATTATAAAATAAATGGAGGATTAACCAATCTTCCATCCCATGGCTGGGACAGTTTCTTAAACATTCTTTCATCCTCTCTCATGCAAGCACTAGTGGCTCATGCTCTTCTTGTCTGAAACCAGTAATATTATATCTTAGTTGCATAGTCTTTGCAGGTGGGAAAATTTAGTCATAAATAAAGAAGTACATCCCACCCATGATGTAATAGTATTTTTAGGCAAAGCTAGCAACCATTATTTTGCTTTTCCTCTAAGAGAGAAAGGAAATAAACGCAATTTGACCGCATCGGAGTCAACATCTTTTATGCGCATCATATCACAAATTTCAGTGAAAGTATTCAAGTGCATACTTGTGTCCTCAACAGCAGAGCCTCCAAATTGGTTCTGTTGAACCAAACTTAAATAATGGGTCTTAATTTCATAGTCATCAGCAGTAATTGCTGGCTGAGTAATAGGAGTACACAAATTTATTGGGAGTGGCAAATTCCCCAAGCTTATTTTCAGCCATATTTCCTATGTTTTGGGGTTTTCTTAAACGAAAACTTATGGTAATAATAAAAACAAGAATTAAAGACTAACTATTTTTTTGGTTTTTCAAATAAATACTAAAAGCAAACTAACAAAATTAAAAACAAGAATTAAAACTAGCAAGCTTCCTACTAACCTCACCAGGGTAGCTATTGCTTCCCTGGCAACGGCGCCAGAAAAAGGGTTGATACCTTCGATCTGGATTACGGATGTAGTATAGCTTCTTTTTCCCTAGTAGACCTAGGTTTATCGAATCCTTGGGAAGCAAAGCATAGTGAAGTTACTTTAACAAACCTTCGGGAGTTTTAGAATTCCTTTTGTGTTTTTACCGGACCAAGAGTTTGTGTCTTTTTTGTTGTTGTCTATGATGGAGAGAGAGGGCCTAGGGCGTTCGGTTTCACCTGTAGCTGTGCAAAACATCTGATGGGAATAAAAGATAGAAATAAAGTATGCATGTAATTATTAGAGCAAGATAAATTATGTGTGGGAAGTGCATCCATAATTGCTATTGCCTCCGCAACCGCTTATAGCAATAACCTACTAGTCTCATCCATAGAAGAAAGAGAACTAATGATATGCATAGTGATATCACCGTTGATCCCAAGTAAATCCCTCACATACAGCCGTACTACCCTTTCTGTCACTTGGGTTCCCAACCTGTAGATTAGTCATTACTCATACTCCCTATACATGACTCAATCCTCGGGGTCTTGGTTACCTGACAAGTCCTTAGATTGAGGCAAGAGAGGATACAATAATCATCATGTCATACAAACTAATACATAATCCCATCTATGATAAATAACATGCATAAAAAGCTACATGGCTAGGCCGAAGCCCTTAGCTCAAGGAGAATTACTCACACATAGAGATGAGATCAAAGATCATAAACATTGTAGTAGAAATCATGAGATTGATAGCAAATAGTCTTACAATGTCGCCAATCGAATAAGAGATCTACTATTACAAGTGGTGGAATATGGCTATGGTGGTGGAGAGATTAGATCTAAGTCTATTCCTCCGGCGGCTCGTCGGTGTTGTAGATGGAGATCTGGGGGGTGGCTGATGGTTTCTGTGAGCGCCTGTTTCTCGTCGCCAGAGGCCTCTTTATATAGGGGTCCCTTCACGAAAGTTATTCTGTTTGACCTAGCGGCGTCGATGGCAACTATACGACCGAAACTATATGGCCGAAGTTTTATTCCGGTCATATAGTTGGTCATTAAAGCATCTATCTCCGATCCATGACTCCTGGTTTCTTCTGGTTGTTAGAAATCTCGTATCTTTGACTTTAATGTAGTGATTCCCATCATAAAACGTCATTGTCTGCGCAGGAAAAAATAGAAAGAAAGAATTGCATACCCCTTTGAATATTAGGCATTAGTGGCAGGGTTTAGAGAGATATTTCATAAAATGTGAATAATATGAAGTTTAAATATGGACGTAGATGGCTATATTTCAGGGCCATCATTTAACTTTTTTTTGCAGGAGCGTTGTGATGTGATATGGTCGTAGTCAAGGTAAAATAGTTTATTTTCTATTGCTAAGTAGTAGTAGCGGTCATCATAATGGTTGACTACAACACTGGAGGCATCGGTACCCTGGTGCCAGCGGCACCAGAACCCTGGCGCCGGATCCAGAGATGCAGGATGGAGATCACAGCTTGAAGGACCATATGGCATCACATTTACATTCAATGTTTATTGTATGTGCATCTTGTTGTGTGCTAGTATTAGATACTCGACGGTAGCCTAATAAGGTGATTCCTAAACAAAATAGCAACGAAAGTGTTCTCCCTTAGTGTGCACCACCAAGAAAGTTCTCCGTTATGAGGCATGCTGTGATGATCAGGTGTCAAACATATCTATGTACGCATACGGTGGGTGTAAGCCATGTTGCACAATGAATACATGTAAGGTCGAGTTGGCGAGTCTAGAATGTGTAGACGTGGCCTCAGAACAGGGATGATCGAAAGATCGAGCACGAGTTGCACGAATGTTGTGATCGACATTTCGGCGTCCACCTTTGCAACTATATTGCCAGTCGTGATGATCAGGGGTGGTCTAGTGAATAAGGATCATGTAATCACTAAAACCTTTTTGGGGATATTAGTTTTATTGGAGTTCTTGTTTAACTCATATAATTATAAACTTAGTCTAAAATTCCTTTTGCAATTGTAAATGTAGAAATGGTTCTTCCCGATGCTTCTTTCTAGGTTGACGATTGGTTAGATGTTGAGAAGCTCAAACTTAATGGATCCAACTTCCCTGAATGGCTTGTGCGTCTGAATGACCTCCTTAGTGAGAACGACTTTGTCGACTACATACGTTACGAGATAGATTTGGAACAGCCATATTTCTATGAGACCCCACAGCAGCAGGAAGACCGCTACTATTGTCATGATATGTCCACCTTCATTTCTGTGACGATGCATTTCGGAATGGTAGATGAACTGCGTCTAGTTGTGGGTAATCTTGACCCACATACAATGTTGGATCAGCTCAGATCGGAGTTCATGGGCCAGGTGCGCATATGGAAACACGAGTTTCTTGGAGATTTCCTTTCCATAAAGATGGAGGAACTCTCTTGTCTGGAGAGTCACTTGGATCACTAGGAGACAGACCCTTTTGCAATAGTCATGTTGCTACGATCGTTGCCCTCCAGCTACCAAGCGTTATGAGAGGAGATGGGGAAACAATGGATTTCCACGAGTTTATAACACATTTCAGAAATGTGAATGTTGAAACCGTTGCTAGAGAGGTCATCGATGATGAAGGTATATATGATATACAATTTTATAAACATTATAATCTTGAAAAAACTTGTTGCAGTATTAAAGTATCTGATACTTATTCTGTTTTGTGAAAAAGGGTCCTTCTGCATGAGAGATGCTTGCTAGAGAGGAAGTGACGTTGCGTGTTGATGGCGAGCATGTTGATGATGGCCAATGAAACTCGCCCTCGACATTTATCATTTAGTTTATCATTTTGGATAATTATTATAATCGATGGAGTATGAACTTTATTAGTGTGTCTTGCACCTCGCGAGATGGTTATTTATATGAGTTTGTAACAAAACAGTTGTTCCATTTTTATGAATGATTTTTATTCATGTTGATATGATTTTTGATTATGTGTGAATTATTCATGTTGTAAAACTAACTGATAATGCATGAACATTTGTAAAATATTAACATGCCTTGAAAATACCCAACTTAATGATATATTTATTTTGAATGAAACCATTGTTTGGAATTCAAAGTTATGTTGATAAATATGTGAAAGCCATTTGATCTCTTGTCACATATGAATCATGCCCAAGTTTGGTAGGATAACTAAAACACCGTGTGTTGCATGAATGCAAAATGTTTGATGAATTGTTGAAAGAAAATGCATATTCAATGTACCATATTTCAACAAAGTGGTGATTATCATTTTTTTATTATTGAGTTTTGTAATGGAGTTTACCAAATGAAACATGAGTGTGAAACTATTTGATATGATCAAAGAATTTCAACATCAAAGGGTATTGAAGATAAAAGAGAATCTAATTACTATGATTTGATCAAAAGTAATAAAAATTGACGTTATATAATTGACATAGACTTGTAAAATACGATGCATTTTGATACGTTAAAGTGCAAAGCATCACAATATGATATTTGATATTAAGTGGGTGAATAGATGGCGCCAGATAAATTGTTGTAGTGTCACTATAAAGGCCGTTAGTTGAAAATAGCGAACACTCATTTAGAGTAAAGTGAACCATCTGAATTCGTGAGATCAGTATCATATCTTGTATGGATTGTCGTAAAAACTTTGGGGTTATTCGATATCACCGAAGTAACAGTGAACAAGTCCTTGTGAATATTCATTGGAAACTTTGAATACGAAATCCATGACTAAAACCAAAAGATAGGAAAAACTAGTATTGCTGAAACTTTGGTGCATTCTCGAGGAAAACTATGTTCTCGACAATGAAGCTAATGGAAGATAGTGAAAGCACGATAAGGGTTCATTACCCCACATCAGAGTGTTGAGAAGCACAACGGAACAAGTTCTAGAATGCGTCACTTCATAAAGGAAATGATTAATGATAATGATCATTGTGTTTTCCCCACTGGTACTTTTACTACATGAAGTAGGATTCATAAATATACCCTACATCTTGTATGGAGACATTTTTTAATCACTTGTCATGTTATCGGAATATGAAATACCTACGAACTATAAAGGAAGTGATGGTAAACTAAAGTTACGAGGATTCCTAGAAGGGGATTTCACTTAAGATTGGAAAGTAAAGCGTTACTGAATCTTTTCAAGTAAAGGGGTTACTTGATTTTTCCAAAGGACCACAAGGTCATGACGGAAAAGGGTGAAAGACAAAGCACGATTCACCGCGAATAATGTCTTGGGAGAATTCAAAAGAATTTGATTCAGAAGTGCCGAAGTCTAGTGGATTTAAATACTAGTAAAGTACTAGTATCTCATAAAATAAAACTCTCAATTTAATAATTGATCAAGGGTTTTTTAAGTTATTCAAAATATTGAGAGGATATGCAATTGAGTGGGATCTATAAAGTCTTCCTAAAATTAATATGTGAATGATATATTTTTGAGTGGGAGCAATATAAGTCTTAGACTCAAATATTTAGGAAACACATTTTGAATGGGAGCAATGTAAGTTTCGAACTCAATTATGTATGGAACATATTTTGAGTGGGAGCTTAATGCTAAATTCTTATGTGTATACGACACATTAAGAATAAAAGCACAAGTACTAATAAATAATGATTTATACGGGTTAAAAGTTGAAAGAAAGTATAGTACATGATTATGTTGGAATGTATTCCTAAAAAAGGATTCTGAAGTAGTTTCGGAATAGGAATTAATTAAGGAATAATTCTTGATCATTTGAATTAGGAATGACATTGAGTAAAACATCAATGGTTGAATGAAACAAAAGGATGATCGTCATCCACTATGTTATGACATATGTTCTGTCTTCGAAATCATGATGAGAACTCAACATAATATATGATCCAAGAAGAAACATTTAGAAGTGATTAAGTATGAATCACTGAATATTGAGCTAAGTTTATCCACAGTGTCTAATGAGAACTATAGACATGTTTACCAGATCCATGAAGGATGACATACCTTAAAGCATAAATAGTTATGATATAAGGACATATGTTAAGCTTAAAAGATTAGAATTCTTTGCATTGAAAATACCTATTTAATTCGAAGAGGAAGCATGGAGGTAAACATTGAAAAATGCACATTTTGCACTAGTGTTTCGATAACTATATTTAAAATAAAAGTATAAGGATACTACCTAAAGTGATGTATAATGTTGTTGTGAGGCAAGTTCGTATTTTCATAGAGTGTGTGTTCCAGGGCACAATGCCCATGGGAAAGTTTGCATTGACTGATCTAACGTCATTGTTGGCTCTTGGAAACCGACCTTACTCTATTGCCATAACTACTATACATACACAAGATGTTATCATAAGATGATAAAGTATTAATGTCAACTAAGGTGACATTAGTAAGTTGCAAAGGATATGAGGTAAAGTCCAGACCCCAGACTCAACCTCTTCCATGAGCAAGCATCATCAGAAGTGCCAAGATTATGATGCCAATGATTATTAAATAAATGCAGCTAATTTATTTGTACTCTAGTGCAAGTGGGAGACTGTTGGAAATATGCCCTAGAGACAAATAATAATATGGATTGTTATCATATTTTATAAAGTTTATGATTAAGTTTTATATCATGCTATAACTGTATTGAAAGTAAATGGCAATACACGTGTGATATATAAACAACCAATAAGTTCCCGGTGAATCTCTAGTCACTAGTTCATTGGTCAACTGATGATCAAGGTTTCCTGATCATGTGGCATTTATGCCAGTTGACAATGGAGTCACCTCATTGAGAGAATGAGACGATGAACTATAGCCAATCTAAGCATCGTGACATGATCATGTCACGAAGTTCAAGTTACGGTGATTAGAAAACCTAGTGTCTTATTTCTTAGACCGTGAGACCATATCAATCACTATCACCCGAGAATACTTTGATAGCATCAAACGTCACTCAATTAACGGTGATCATAAAGTTGTGATCAGGTAATCAGAGGGGAATGTAGAGGTATTATGTGTCAAGAGCGGGACTTGTCCATCCGCGTGACAAAAATATACTCAAGGACCCACTCGGAGAAGTTATATGCAATAGCTGCGCAACGTGTGACTTGGTCACGGGGATATCACTTGTCAGAACGAGTTAAGTAGCATTTGTCGGTAATGATTAAACACAACATGGTGATGTCATTTATCGATCTCGAATAATGCAAGTATCACAGAGACAAAAGGAATATGACATGACGTTCATGGTTCAACGACAAAGATTTGTGGAATGCACAGGGGTCATCATAGGCATCCAGGTCCCGCTGATGATCATTGGTACAAGAGGAGTCTCGACCATGTCTGGAGTGTTTCTGAACCGTAGGGTATCATGCTTAAGGGCTTGATGATGCTCGAAGATCATTTTGGTACCGGCAGAATCATCGAAGAATAGAAAGAGAGAAAACAGAAAGGGTTTTGGAAAGTCCGGAGGATGTACTGAGAGAGATGGAAGGAGTTCCATAGCCACGAGGGTTGAATAATATGTAAGTAAATTTTAAGTATTGATTAAATCATTTATTTATATCTATTTAATAAAAGAAAAGGAATTAAAATGGTCAAATTTACTATTGGGCCAAAATCCCTAAGGGAAAAGGCCCATGAGAGAAAGACCAAAGGGAGGAAGGAGCGGAGGTGGCCGGCTATGCCAAGGGACCCCGCGTGGGGCCCATGACGACCAGTCCCTCTCCCCTCTCTTTTGTTTAGTCCCATATGGCTAAGCTAATTAGCTACAGGTTGCCTTTTCCCTTATAAATTGAGATGTACCTTGAGAAAATAAATACACGAATAATCAATAAAGGTTTCCTCTCTTTTGGGAAGACCTCCAGTTGATACTATCTCTCTCTCTCTATCTATCTATCTCCCGTGATTGCGGTTCCAAGTCTGGACTGCACGATCCGAAGTCTTCTTCACCGTGGAGCGTCGTCGTGTTGCAGGATTCGATCTAGAAGGTCTACTTCCGCAACTGCTGCTGGATCGGAGGAGCGGGAGCCATCGTCAGGCACCGGACGTGTGTAACTCCCTCGAAGGTGCAACACTTGGGGCACTAGGAGTCGTTGGAGCCATCAGACCTCAACACGACCCCAAGGTCGACGTCAGAACGACTACATCAGCCACACTCTCCTAAGCATTGACAACACTCTTTAGTCTTCAAGGGTAAGTTCACGAAAAGTCCCTCCCGTTACTGCATTACTAATATATAGGTCCTGGCATTAGGGTTCTTGGCATAGGAAAAAATTATTGTTTTCATGCACGAACCCTGATGTCTACGCACTTCTATTCTTGTAGACAGTTGTTGGGCCTCCAAGTGCAGATGTTTGTAGAACATCAGCAAGTTTCCCTTAAGTGGATTACCCAAGGTTTATCGAACTCAGGGAGGAAGTGGTCAAAGGTATCCCTCTCAAGCAACCCTGCAATCAAGATACAAGAAGTCTCTTGTATCCCCAACACACCCAATACACTTGTCAGGTGTATAGGTGCACTAGTTCGGCGAAGAGGTAATGAAATACAAGTGGTATGGATATAAGACAACAATATCAGAAAATAGCTTGATGGCATGGAAGAGACTAAAGGCAAACTGAAATAAAGATGGAAGCAAGCAAACATGTAACAAATCTAGTTGCAAACGGTGTTTCCATGCTTAGAAACAAGGCCTAGGGATCATACTTTCACTAGTGAACACTCTCATATAAATACCTTCTCTTCATGATACTACTCTAAAGTACTCTCCGGTTGGACACTCTAATCCATGGTAGGGCTATAACAGCACTCCTCAAAGTCCGTATTCCCCATCTAGATAACCCCACACTGTCACCTTGAGCGCTAGATGGTTCCAACAAACACCACAATTTCATAGAAACATCCAACTCCAAATATAACTCATAACAAGTACTTGTAATCTCTAGCCTAAGTGCCACCATGGTGTGCACGCTGTCACTTTCACACACATGGGGAGAGCAGAGATCTATTAAAGCACTTGAGTAGCAAGGTAGATCTACTTGATTACAAAGCTCATGATCACAATATGATCATGAATAGAAAGAGAGATGAACACATAGCTACCAGTAGAACCCTTAGCCTTGAGGAAGAACTACTCCCTCCTCATCATGGGAATCAGCAACATCGATGGAGATGGTGGTGGAGATCGATAAAGATGGCTCCGGGGGCACTTCCCTGTCTCGGCAGGGTGCCGAAACAGAGACTTTTTGTCACCCTAATCTCCCCTTCGGTGGCAGCGGCACTGTGGAACTTTTCGTGACTAGAGGCTAGATTCTTTAGGGTTTCTGCATCAGAGGCTTCTTATAGGCGAAAGGGGATACCGAGGGGGTGCCTGAGGGCCCCACACCACCCCCTGGTGTGGCCTGGCCTGGCCTGCACCACCAGGTGGTGTGGCCAGCCCCTGGCCCCTCTCCGTCTCATCTTCTGGCTCCTTGTTCCCCTCGGTGAAATATTGACTTTGGCTTTTGTCCCGTCCAATTCCGAGAATATTCATTTTGTGGCTTTTCTGGAACCAAAAACAGAAGAAAACAGGCAACTGGCACTGTGGCATCTTGTTAATAGATTAGTCCCAGAAAATGTGTAAAAGTACTCCAAAGTGTGGACAAAACATAAGAAAATAGATATAAAATAAGCATGGAACATCAAAAATTATAGATACATTTGCAACGTATCAACATCCCCAAGCTTAACTCCTGCTCGTCCTCGAGTAGGTAAGTGATAAAAAGAAAGAATAATTTTTGAGCTGACATGCACCATCATAAACTTGATCAAAGTATTTGTAAAACATTGATAGCTGGGATCATAGTACTTCAACATAGCATGAAAGACATAGTTCTAACAATAAGACATAGCAACTATGTTATAACATGAAAGAATACAAACAAATATCATGAATAACAATGCATTGAAAGACGTTTGTTTGTTTCACATGTAGAAAACATAATGAGAATGGTATTCAACTGTCCCTCATAGTGTAGCAAAACATAAATGCATAGGACACCTTCAACGTTCATAAGGGTGACTAGATACAAATAGTTTAAGAACAAGCAATATCAAAGTTATGAATCAATCAACAAGTTTTGGGACAATGCACATTAAACTAAGAATGACAACTATGCTCTCTTAATAGGTGCATAAAGATAGAAGATGGAGACTCAACATAAAAGTAAAAGAAAGGTCTTCATAGAAGAAAGCAGGGATTCAAGTCTCATAAAGAGCTTCCAAAAATTATGGTACTTATTAGCTTTCAGCTCTCATTGCCCCTATCATAAGCATCTTGAAGTGATTAAGGTTAAAGTGAACAAACTATGGAGTATATGCTTGACAAAGTATAAGTTAGCAATCTCATGTCCCTTGAATACGAGGGTCGCTCCTCATGCTACTCAAGTTTAGTTACCGGTAAGTTCTTGTCATAATAAGTACATGTGTATCATAGAGTACCGCTAACGGGGTACCCCTTGCCCGATGATACGGAAGAATCCCCATATCAAAATGACAAGGCAAGCAAACAACGAGCATCTCAACAATCTTCTTATTTACCATGGGAAAATGGTGCTTTTTCTCTCTTTCCTCTTTTCTCAACTCTTTTTTTATTTTTTTCTCAATCTCTATCTCTTTTTTTAATAAGAAGAATGCTTCATAGATTGCTCATTATGGTTACACTGCAGGTTTCCACCATGATTAGGCATGGATTAGACCAGCGGCCTAGGCGTTTCTCTAACACACATACATAACTCCATGGACTTACAAGCTCCCCTTTCATTTCACACCGACGACATCCATAAACAAAAGAGCATGATATCAACTAGGTACAATGTACAAGTGCAATGTTGAAAGCGTTCCCCATGACAGCATGGTTCTGCTAATCCCCAACATATAAGTGCAAGCATATACAACATAGATGACACAATGGTTCAAGTTTATTAGGGGCAAGAAAAGTAAAGTGTGCCATCAAGTTTGTGAGAGCTTTAATCACTAGTTTTCTCACAACAAGTTTAATTCGGAAGGTAGATAAAAACATGAATATATACTTGGAATAGCAAATGCTAATAGGTAGGTATGGTGGACTCTTTGGAATAACTTAGTTTTATTTGGAGTTGGATGCATGAGTGGACTCATACTTGGTTATGGGGGCTAGCAAAAGACTGGGAGCGACCAAATAAGAGAGCAATAATGGTCATAATCATGCAAAGCGACAACACATCATTAATTAAAGCATAAAGTGATATTACAAGTCGAAAACTAAATGATCATAGAGGCTATGGTGACTTGGTATAGTCTTAACATGGTGTGAGCATGCGCCAAGTCAACCCAAATAAAGCATCAAAGGAGAATACCACAATACTATGCTTTAATATACTAAAACAACGCATGATTCTTTCAAGGCACATTAAGAAATCTCAATTATTTGTAACATGTCATGCTACAGAAAAAAATCACTAAGCATAAAGCCAAAACAATATCAAGCATGACATGATAAAGTCTAAGTCACAGTCAAAAACAAGCTCCTTTTATACCACTTAAGCATGAACTTTCCTACTCTTTACCAATCCAAACCACTTTATTTGAAAACTAATGCATGAATGAGGGGGTCCAACCAATTTATTCAAGCAAACTAAGAAAACGAAAACCAAAAACAAAAACGAAGACGCTCCAAGAACAACACAACTGTGCATGAAATAATAAAAATGAAGTGTTTGGAAGAAACCTGAGATTTTTATTGATGAAGAAGGGGATGCCTTGGGCATCCCCAAGCTTTGATGCTTGTACTTCTTGGATATTTCTTGGGGTGACACGGGGTGGCATCCCCAAGCTTGAGCTTTAGTCCATTCTTCATCTTATTACATCATTCTCTCCTTACACCTGAAATTTTTTCCTTCATACAAAACTTCACACAATCTTTATTAGCAACATTAGTGTACTCAAGATAATAAGTCTTTGGGTTCAGTTTCAACACCAATAAAACTTCCATTAAAACACAAGCTACTGTAGAACTTCCCTCAAAAAGCTCAATTCCCAGAAAGGAACCCAAAAAGGAATCAACAAGAAGCAAATGCAAATAATGGCAGAAATCTGTCAAAACAGACCAGCTGGTAAAAACCAATTTTTTCGAAGACCTTCTGTTGCTCAAATCGAAAAGTGTTAAACTAACGAAAGTTGGATAACAACCTGGGGCAGAAGCACAAAACTTTACAACTTAAACCGACATGCAGAGATTTTTCACGAATTTTTACAGCGAAGCACAAAAATCTGTTTCGGGACAGCAACTTTCCCAAGCATTACTTCTCTCTCATTAGAGGTTACTCTTGGCACAAAAACCACACAAAATGGATAAGGAGAGGTTATTACAGAAGTAATAACTTCCAAGACTCAAGAAAACTATTGGGTTATCTCCCAAGAAGTACTTTTCTTTAACGCCTTTAAGTTAGGCATGATAGTTTGAGAAGATGCTCACATAAGAAATATGGATTGAAGTAAAAGAGAGCATCAAGAAGCAAATTCAAAGCACATTTAAGTCTAACCCACTTCCTATGAAAAATAATCTTGTAAAGAAACAAGTCATGAAAGAACAAAGCAACAAGCATAGGAAAGCAAAACAAGCTTAACTTCAAGACTTTCAACATAAAGAGGGGAAACTTAATATTATCGAGATGCATAAAACCATGTTTCCCTTTCTCATAATAACTTTCAGTAGCATCATGAATAAAATTAACAATATAACTATCACATAAAACATTCTTATCATGAGCCACATGCATAAAAGAATTAATACTCTCCACATAAAAATAGTCATTCTTATTAATTGTAGTGGGAGCAAAATCAACAAAATAGCTATCATTATTATTCTTATCACCATATCATCAAATATAGGAGGCATATTGTAGTCATAATTAATTTCCTCCTCAATGGTAGGTGGACTAAAAATACCATATTCATCATTGTAATCATCATATATTGGAGGTATAGTATCATCAAAGTAAATTTTCTCCTCCATGCTTGGGGGACTAAAAATATCATGCTCGTCAAAACTAGCTTCCCCAAGCTTAGACTTTTCCATAGCATTAGCAATAATGGTGTTCAAAGAATTCGTACTAATAATATTGCTATTAGCATGCAAATAAAGCTCCATAGGTTTTTTAATTTTCTCTTCAAACACATCATGTCCTAACTCAAGATAAATACTATAAAACTCTCTAATTTTGTTGTTGTTTTCCATTAAGCCTAACTAGTGAAAATAAAAACAAGAAACAAAAAGATGTAATTGCAGAATCTAAAGGAAATAACTTTGAGCACTCACACACCAGCAATAGTGCTAGAAGATAGCTTAGTAGCCAGAGGATGTGAGTACCTTTTACCTTACCTCCCCGGCAACGACGCCAGAAAATAGCTTGATGTCTACACACTTCTATTCTTGTAGACAGTTGTTGGGCCTCCAAGTGCGGAGGTTTGTAGAATAGTAGCAAGTTTTCCTTTAAGTGGATTACCCAAGGTTTATCGAACTCAGGGAGGAAGTGGTCAAAGGTATCCCTCTCAAGCAACCCTGCAATCAAGATACAAGAAGTCTCTTGTGTCCCCAACACACCCAATACACTTGTCAGGTGTATAGGTGCACTAGTTCGGCGAAGAGATAGTAAAATACAAGTGGTATGGATATAAGACAACGGTGCCAGAAAATAGCTTGATGGCTTGGAAGAGACTAAAGGAAAACTGAAATAAAGATGGAAGCAAGCAAACATATAACAGATCTAGTTGCAAACGGTGTTTCAATGTTTAGAAACAAGGCCTAGGGATCATACTTTCACTAGTGAACACTCTCATATAAATATCTTCTCTTCATGATACTACTCTGAACTACTCTCTGGTTGGACACTCTAATCCATGGTAGGGCTATAATAGCACACCTCAAAGTTCACTTTCCCCATCTAGATAATCCCACACTGTCACCCTGAGCTCTAGATGGTTCCAACAAACACCACAATTTCATAAAAACATCCAACTCCAAATATAACTCATAACAAGTAATTGTAATCTCTAGCCTAAGTGCCACCACGGTGTGCATGCTGTCACTTTCACACACGTGGGGAGAGCAGAGATCTATTAAATCACTTGAGTAGCAAAGTAGATCTACTTGATTACAAAGCTCATGATCACAATATGATCATGCATAGAGAGAGATGAACACATAGCTACTGGTAGAACCCTTAGCCTCGAGGAAGAACTACTCCCTCATCATCATGGGAATCAGCAACGACGATGGAGATGGTGGTGGATATCGATGGAGATGGCTCCGGGGGAAATTCCCCGTCCCGGCAGGGTGCCGGAACAAAGACTTCTTGTCCACCGAATCTCCCCTTCGGTGGCGGTGGCGCTGCGGAACTTTTTGTGGCTAGAGGCTCGATTCTTTTAGGGTTTTTGTATCGGAGGCGATATATAGGCGAAAGGGGAGGCCGAGGGGGTGCCCTAGGCGGCCACACCACCCCCTTTGCGTGGGCCAGGCCTGGCCGTGCGCCCAGGTGGTGTGGCCGGCCTCTGGCCCCTCTCCGTCTCGTCTTCTGGCTCCGTGTCCCCCTCGGTGAAATATTGACTTTGGCTTTGTCCCGTCCAATTCCGAGAATATTCATTTTCTGACTTTCCTGAAACCAAAAACAGCAAAAACATGCAGCTGGCACTGTGGCATCTTGTTAATAGGTTAGTTCCAGAAAATGTATAAAAGTACTCCAAAGTATGGACAAAACATAAGAAAGTAGATATAAAACAAGCATGGAACATCAAATTATAGATACGTTTGCAACGTATCAAACCCCTACACAATATTACATCGATGTCCCCAAGATTTCTTTCCCAAAGAAACCTAGAATTTGAAGATAAGATCTCAAAGATTGCAAAAAAAGACTCTAGGACAAAAAATTAAAAGCAATCAAGTCCTAAGTCTTCTCCACCGCAAGCGAGCCTCCATCACCGGCACTAGTTGAACCACTGGGGACAAACTTGGCTGTGCAACAAGGTTGGTTCTAGCGAGAAGCTCGAAAAAGGGCCTCCATCTTGGAGGTTTTAGCTCGTTGCTGCAGGGCCGCCATCATGGCCAAGGATAGTGGTTACCCATCGGCTCCGCTTGGGAACTGCAGTCGTGGTCACAGCTTCCATCGACCATAGTTGTCGTCTCCCACCAACAATAGCAAGAGACCCACGACTCTCCTCTACCTTGCCACCAAGACCGGCCAAGAGGAAGGGCAGATCAACTAGGTTGCCGAGAAGGAAGCGGTAGCACAAGAACCACAACCTTCGGAAAGCATGGGACGATGTGTTGCCGTACTGTTCTGAAGAGATCCGGCAGCCACAAATTTATTCGAGGAGACGTCTTCCCCTCATCCCACTTCTCCAACCAGAGGAGTAAAAGATTGAAGAGAAGGAACTCTAATCCTTGGATCTGGTGAGCGAGATCCTGGGAGCCGCTCCAACTACTGGGCAGAAAGCCGCCTACCATCATATAGCCACTACAACCTAGACTACAACGGTCGGCGCCTTCCCGCCGCCACTCTCCGACGGCAAAGCCGTCATCGAGGGCCTTGGCTCGGCCCAGAGAAGCGAGAAGCTCTCTCAGTTACTATAGGCGGGTGGGGTTGGTTGAGTTTGTTACTATTGTTCGTTCTATGGAACTATTCTAACCCTAAAATATCACGAGACTGATATTACTATGTCATATCATGCATTATAGAGATAGTATCATATAGTGTTATCATATGTATGATACTAATATATGATACCACTTATTGTGATCGGTCTAATTTTAAATAGCGAAATAAAAAACAATACTAAATTAAAAAAATACTTCACAAATTATGCTTGTAGGAAATCATGCAGGTACACGAATGCTAAGTTGAATACTTAGATATAAAAGTATGTAACTCGGCCAAAAATGATAAAGCAATCGAGAAACAGGACTACAACTGAACTAGTCGTTTTCTTGGACCAGCTTATGATTTCTCGGTCTGTGAGCTCGATTATTGACGAGTGATGTATCGTGTCTACCCATGGTTCGTGCAGACCTTTTTTGTTGCTTTTGATCAACCTGATGTCAGACCAACGGAAGAGCCCATGCGTGAGTACGAAAGCTAGTACTGTCCAACGGACCTGCATATTGAAAGCACAATAATGGTGTTCATGTTCTCATATTTTTGGCTGTTGGATTCCGTTCGTGCATGCTGGCGTCGACCAAACACATAGTATTTCGCATTAGCGTTGAAAATGGGAATGCACTACATAAGTATAAACAAGTTGCGCATCTCTCAAAGGGGAGTACTAGTCCCGGGGATAATTTCCCCCATCGTCACCCTGCTCTGCAAGTCCCTTTTTTCTATAAAATGTCAGACTTTTGCTACATGTAGCAAAAAAAAGTCATTCTCAAAATACAAAAAATAGACTATCCTCGTTGGAGACCATGTAGCAAAAATAATATGCTAATGTAGCAAAATCGATTTTACCGTAAACTTCTCGGAGGTCTCGCCAGAGGGCTCGTAGCAAACAATTTACACTAATATAGCAAAACCGTATAACGGTTGTAGCAAACAAGATCGGCTATTGTAGAAAACCCGATTTCGCTCGGAAACACGTCATAGACTCGTCGGAGGCCTTATAGCAAAACATGTGTACTATTGTAGCAACATCACGGGACTACTGTAACGGGACTTAAGGTGGGCTGAGGCAGAACTTGACGCAGCTCCGGCTGCAGAGGAGGAGGTTCGAGGACGGTGCATGGCGGGGACTCCAGCGTGGGCTGTTTTCAGGGGTGGGGGCATCGTGGGCAACATCACGTCGAGGTATGGGAAGGCCGGGGATGCGGGATAGGGAGCGAGCTGGGCCGATGGTTCTCGAGGCGGGGGCCACCCGCGAGCTTTCCGACGGGAATCAGGGCAACAGCGGCGGCGACACACTAGCGGTGGGATGTGGGGCGAAGGCCGGCGGAGCACGTAGCTAGCCTAGATCGATGGCGGCTGGGAGCCTCTGTGCGTGTGTGCCCAGGGGAGAAGATAAGACTAGAAACAAATAAAGGCAAGTGGGACCCACCCATGATCTGGTGTGCGCCAGCATCAGACGACCTGGACGGGGCCCCCTGGACGATGTATGTCACGGGATCTTCGGGGATGTCTATCATTTCCCTCTCTTGCAAATGGCAACACAAATTTCGCGTTAGCTTTAAAAAGAACCTATTTTTTTGATTTCTTTGTGGCAAAGCTCGCCTTTGATTCTCAAGAACAACAACACCACCATCACGACCAACAACAACAACAATAAAAATCCTAGCCTTTTTTTGATTTCTTCATTGCATGCCCGTAAGCATGGACGGACGCAGATCAGTACATGGGTGTACAAATACACGCCAAATATTTTTGGCAAAGGCTTGTATATATATATTTATTTCACATATAGAGCAGTATTATGTAAAACAAATTAGGTAAAACGTGACATTTAGTGTATTAAGTACACCCATTTTTCATATTGTAGTTCTGCCACTGCCTGTAAGCGCAAAGGGCCGAGAAAAAACATAGAACGCAAAGCATGACGAAAAGCAACTAACACAAGATTTTCCTCCAACTACTGGCCCAGTTCTAGCTGCCTCGCACAATTATTGGGGATCAGGGCCCCAAGAATTTTGCACAGCCCAAATGCTTTCAGTTTCAAATCATACATTCCACTGCTGTAAGCGATGATAGCTCCAACGTATGTACTCCTCCGGTCCATATTAATGGGCTCAACTACTAGTATAGTATCATGTCAAAAAAAAAAACTACTAGTATAGTACTAGTAGATATGGACCCGAGGGAGTATATGTATTCACAGTTTTTTGGCGGGGATGTACGTATTCACTTAGCATGCTTCTTCTCGTGAGGTGGAAGGATTGTGAAAATGATACTCAGCGTGCCAGCATTGTGTAGATCTAGATGCTGCCATTGTTCGGAGCAAAGATGCTTGCACTGTTCGGCATAGTTGTCGTCGCCGAGGACGGTGCTTGTTGCTGCTGCCGCTGTTCACGTGTCTCCCGTGACGAATCCACCATGGCCTTCATCGCCGGCGTCGCGTACGCTCCTGCCGCCATCGCAAACGGCGACGATGCTACATAAGGCGCAGCCGATCCCGCAAACACGGGCGTCGCGGCCATGCTGCCGATCAGGCTCATGGACGAGGCGCGCTGCTGCGCGTGCGAGCTCATGCCGGACAGCACGCACGCGCGTCCGGTCTGCTCGTACTCCCGCCGGCTCGCCACGCGGGCGCTGAGCTCGCCCAGCTCCAGGACCAGCGCTGCGCACCGCGCGTCGCCGCCCGCCAGACCCGCCGGCGCCGCATTCCGCCGCCTGTCCAGTATCCTCGCGGCCTCGCCGTGGTCGCCGCGCTCGGCGGCTGCGCGCGCCGCAGCGATGTCTTCGGTTGCTTCTATGCGGAAACGCTCCATCTCGACCTCCGTGGACGGCTTCTGGTCCTGGCTCGTCACGTCCGCCGACCTCCGCACGAAGGCTTCCTCGCCGGCCACCTCCATCGACTTCCGCGTCGCCGTGTCTTTGTAGGTGCAGCTCACCTTGACGAGGCGGGTGATGTCGTCGTCGTCTGCGGCGGCGCTCGGCACGTCCACGAACAGCAGGAAGCGCCGCTCCTCGTCGGCGTAGAGCTCGCCGACGTCCACCGAGGCGGCGCGGCCGTACGCTGCAACGCGGCTCTCGTAGCGGCCGGACTTGATCGCCCGGACGCGCACGTCGGGGTGCGGGCAAGTGACGGCAATCCACGTCTCCTGCGCCACGACCGAGAGGAGCCCGCCGATACACTGCGCGAATGCGTCCTGGACCACCGCCTGATTCTCGATGAAGGAGAACGTGCCGCCGGTCGCCTCAGCCACGGCGTGCATGGCCGCCGCGTCGTGGTCCGTGCCGAAACCGAACGTGTGGATCGGCGCCGCAGAGCGGTCACCGCCTGCCAGGGAACGGGGCACGAGATCCTGGTAGCTCTTCTCCCTGCCGTAAAGACCGCTCTGCTCCATGTCGTTGTCCTGTCCGTCCGAGAGGAGGACAACGCTGGCGACAGCGTTCCTGTGCCGGCGTCCGTCGAGCACGTCAGCGGCCATCTGGAGTCCCTTGAGGATATCTGTGCCGCCTCCGGACACGAGAGACTGCACAGCAAGCTTGGCCGAGGCCTTCCCGGCGTCCGACATGCGCATCAGCGGGCTGACCCGGCGCGCGTTGCACGAGAAGGAGACGACGCTGAGGCGGTCGGCGGGGCCGAGCTTGTCGACGACGAACCCCATCGCCTCCTTGAGCAGCGCGAGCTTGCGTCCCGCCATGCTGCCGCTCACGTCGAGCACCGTGACGAGGTCGAGCGGCGCGCGCGTCGCCGTGTGATCGGTGTTGGCGCCGGGAGCCTTGGCGTGCACCAGCACCGCGAAGCTATCGCGCGCGCAGCCACGAGCTACGGCCGGGAGCTCGCAGTGTGTCTCGAGGACGAGAGGTCCTCCATTGCTCGCCGCGTTGAGTGGTGGCTCCGCAGGCTTCTCCACCGGCTCATCGTCGTCGAACACGAAGGTCTCAGCGTCTGTCCGGATTGATCCGAACAGTGGATGGAACGGGAAGGTTGTCTGTGCATACCCGGGCGCCTGCGTGGGCGGCGTGAAGTTGAAGGCGGAGGGTGTAGACGTGGCCCATGGCTGTCCAAAGAGGGGGCTTGTCTGTGCAGGCTCCGGCGGCGTGGGCGGGAAGCTGAAGAGGAAGGGGTTCGGCGTCGCCGCAGGCACTCCAAATAAGCTTGTCTGTCCATGCGCGGGAAAGAGTCCGAACGGCCCCGCCATCGTGTGGGCAGGAGGCTCCGGTTTGGCGGGAGAGACGCCGAAGGGGCTCGTTCGCGCGGCGTCGCAGACCTGGCAGGCGGCGCAGGCGGCGGCATTCGCGCAGCGGGGGTGGAAGCAACCGGGGCACCGGCTCTCCATGGACTGATCGATCGGCGATCGGTACGGGAGATCAGACGTGGGGCTTGGTGGTGTGTGGATAGATGGAATCGAGTTTTTTTTTTTGAATCAATATATGGATTCGAGTAGAATTAGCGCACTTTTTCGATCTCGTCGTGATCTTTCTCCACGTGTTTAAATAGGTACGCTCGCAACCGACGGACGTACTTAGCGTTAATCTGGCGCGCTTACTGCGTACTGCGGACGCTATGATATTGGTAGTACTATGTCGCTTAGCGTCTGTTGATCAATCCAACGTCGTCTCCGCGTACGAGTTATTTTAATTTTTAACTACACTGCGTCTTCCTGACGCGACGCTGCGGTTGAGAAACATGGCAGAGGGCAGACTCGGTTCGGGTTCATGTATTCTGTTACCGGAGTCAACGGATCTATCCCATATCCTCCCTCCCGTTTGATTTTTTTTAAACGCATGTATCTAAACTGTTTTTTAGTGTGTAAATTCAAAGAAAACTGAATGAAGTACTCCCTTCGTTTCAAAATATAAGATGTTTTAGCTTTGTGAAGGGAGTGTATCTAGACCTCTTTTAGTGTTTAGGTTCACTCTAAATCTAAATGAACCTAGACATTAGAAGAGGTCTAGATACACTCTCTTGACAAAGCTAAAACATCTTATATTTTGATACGAAGGGAGTACATTCTAAAAAGTGTCCACGTACATATATTTCAGAAAAAACTAAAACATCTTATATTTTAAAGCGGAGGAAGTACATAGAGCATCTTCGTAGATTCGAGCTCCCGCCATGAACACGAGGTCGATGCATAAACAAGGCAAGTGGGATAACTAGGATCCTACTTTTACATTACGGTCTAACTCTAAACTAAGTGGGATAAGTGAGAGAAGTGAGATTTGACAAATCTCTCTTATCCCACTTAATTTTGAGGTAGACTAGAGATTAGGGTTGAAAACGGTAAGTAAACTCTTCATTCGTTTCTAAAGAAAAAGAAAATAGAGTGCTAAAAAGGGAAACGGAGGTGGCATTTTGCGAGAAAGAAACAGAAATAAAAAAGGAAACGGGAAAGCCATTTTCGGTAAAAATGGAAACAGTAAATAAATTCTGGATAAACAAATAAAAAAACTTTTCGGCAATTAAACCATTCAGTTCCATGTACGAAATAGTACTCTGCGTCGGTGATTTTCCTTACTCTTGTCGGACCAGACAATATATCTAGGGTCTACATAATACATGTAACCAAGCTAGGCTACATAAAAACCAAGTGTCTTAACGTCTATGTGAAACTATCTATGTGAACTTATGAGCTTGTTGAAATATGCGTTTTACTTTATGTTTAATTGTGGCTTGTCGAAGTTGTGAGCTATTCCATGTCTGATATGTGTTCCTTTTGGTGTACATACCAATAAATTAAGCCATTATTATATTTCCACAAATGATCGTTTTCATATCGTATCTGTTCCATATCTGTTTTCGGTGATTTTCGATTCCGTGTTCATTTCTAGAGTTCTTGGTTTCCTTTCCGATTCCGCCGAGACAAGAGGAAATGAAAACAATGACACATGTTTCCGTCCGATTTTGTTCCATTTTCAACCCTAGGTGGTTGTACATTCAAAGTTGGGCCAATCGACCATATTCTTTTTACTAAGAGAGTTCAGGAAACTTGTTCGTATGTCATATCTATGTTGATGATATTATATTTATTTCTATTAACAAACTTTCAATGTTGAGTTTGCAAAGCTTATGACCGATCGCTTTGAGATGTCCGTGATAGGTGACATGGAGTACTTCCTTGGATTTGAAGTCAAACAATTGAAGGAAGGGACATTTATCAATCAAGCTAAATATATCCAAGATATGCTCAGGAGGTTCAATATGGACCAAGTCAAGGGAGTTAATACTCACATGCCCACAAAGGTTGACCTTGATATCGATCCCCATGGTAAGGAAGTGGGTCAAAAAACATATCACTCAATTATTGGCTCTTTGCTTTTACCTTTATGCATCTATACCATATATTATGGTAAGTGTGAGTGACGTGGGGTTAACACGTCGATGCCCATAGTTTATGGACTTGGATTTTGAGGAAGAGGGGAGCGCTGGAGACCTCATTTGTCCAGGCAAGCAACACGGGGACACGGTGTTTACCCAGTGACATGGGTATACCCTACAGGTACTCGAGCTTGGTATATACGGCCTGAATACAGCGGAGGCCCATGGTGTCGCCAAGGCCCAAATAGAGAACTCGAGTAACCTACGGACTCTCGATTGCTTGAAGAACAAGAAGAAGCTAAAGATAGAAAGTTCAAAGGGGAAAACCCTAACCTGTAACCGACTCGACCTGCTACCCGAGACCTAGCCTATCTATATAAAGGCTAGGAGGGGCGGCGAGGAGGACACACGCAACCCTAGTTTCCACAACCCTCGCCAGATTGCATCTGTGCACCATTGTAATCTTCGATTCCTTTGATAATTCCACGAGCAGACAAGCAGGAGTAGGAACCTCTACGAGGCCTGAACCTGGGTAAATCTTCGAGTCCCCTGTGTGCTTGTTTGCTAGCCAATAGATGTCTCCAGCGCTCCCTCCTTCTCCAAAACCCAAGTCCATAACAATGGGTATTGATGAGTTAAACCCTCGTCAATTGGCGCCGTCTGTGGGAACTGGGAGTGCTGATGTTACGGCTTCTTCAGCCCCATCAACTTCGATCTACAACTCCACAACAGCGGAGATTCGCCAGCTCTTCGGTGCGTTCGACTTCACCGTCCATAGGCCGGCCACTCGCCCGGCTTTCGAGTCCATGGGCGACGGAATCAGCCTGGCGATCGGGAGCTTCCGCTTCCAAGTCGGTCAGATGGGCACGCTTCGCATGCCTGACCAGCCGACGGTACCATCAATTTCTCCAGCATCGTGGTTCCCTCCATCTATCGGCACCCTCAGCGAGCTCAACGCCCCGACAACAGTCAAGAACACGGTTCGTGACGGCGATCGCGACTCGAAAGCGATCGGCGGCGAAGATGGAACCTACGGTTCTGGATCTGAAAGTTGCGGGAGTAGCAGCTTCCCCAACCACTTCATGTGCGCCGTCATCAACGCGGGCGACACCTCTGCCAATCGCGACAACACGGGCAACCGTGGCAACGAAACCGACCCGCCTAATGGCGGCAACGGTGGCAACGGCACCCCCGTTAACAACGGAGGAGCAGTCGAACCTCCAACCATAATAAACAAGCAAACCGGCGAACGCGTCGTGATCAAGCTCAATGAACAAGAGTGGGCTCGCTGCCGCGATGCCTTACGAGGCAACCCTCTACTCTTCGGATCTCCACAAGAACTGCTAATGGGATACCATTGGCTCCTGAAGGAAGAATTCAAGCGCCAAGTGCCAACAATCACGCAACTCGAGGCGCGCAAAAAGGCGGCAGATGAGTCGAGCCTTCGACGTGCTGGGCTCTCCTCCCACGGAGGATCCTCCTCAAAGGGCAACGAGTACCTCGCAAACAAGAGGCGATCTCGGATGGCCCATCTCACCGAGCAGGAACGCATAGAAGCTGCAAAGGTCCTCGACTTCAGCTCTATGACAGTCGATACATGGGGCAACGTGGTCCCCAAGACGCCGCAGGCTGCGGTGACAGCAACCACCATGTACCTCTTCAACAACCAACCGCCAGCTGGAGATCCCCGAGCCGCCATGCACCGATCTACGATCGCGGGCTTGGGACTAATCGAGGCTGCCCTCGACAGAAGCCAACACCAGAGCCGAAAAAAGGCAAAGCGCTACTCCTCGCCCTCATCCAGCGACGACAGTCACGACCTGTCTCGACGCCGCCGCTCACGGCGACACGACCATGACTATGATGCGCGCGACGACCTCACGCAGCGCAAGATCGACAAATCAAGGGTGCGACATGCTCGGTCGACTGATTCAGAAGACGAGGATGTGGAGCTCTGTGGCGCCAGATGCTTTAGCAGGGCCATCAGGCAAAAGCGAATGCCTAAGGGGTTTAAACTCCCATCGGAGAACCCGAAGTTTGACGGCCTACATGACCCAAAGATCTGGTTGGAGGACCACATCTCCTCCGTCAGGCTCCACGGTGGCAGTCGAAGCACGACCATGCAATGCTTACAACTACAGCTGCAAGGCGCCGCCCGAGCATGGCTCAACAACCTCCCACGCGGATCCATTCGCAGTTGGGATGAGCTGGTTTACAGCTTCGTGCGCAACTTCAAGGGCACCTACAAGCGACCTGCATCAATCGAAGAGCTGAGATGCTGCCAGCAAAGATCGGGCGAATCGCTACGCTCCTACATCCAAAGGTGGTCCATCATCAAGAACTCCGCAGAGAACATCTCGGAGGATCACACGATTGACGCATTCAACAGCAGCGTCCGCCGCATAGATCTCAGGGAGGAGCTGGGCCGCTCAAAGCCCAAGACCATCGACCACCTGATGGAAATCGCAAATCGGTGGGCCGATGGAGAAGATTCGGTGAAGAATCACATTCACTCCGACGAGGAGGCAGAACTCGAGCGCAGACGCGACCGCCGAGGCAAACGCCGCATGCGCATCTACGATGACCGCGACGACGTCAACATGGTCGCAGCTGGCTACGCCGATAGACGCGACGATAACCGCAACAGCGGATACCGCGACTCCGGGAAAACCACGCAAGTGTGGCAACGCCGCAATCGTGATGAGGCACCCACGACATCCATTGAAGACAAACTGTCCGGGCCATGTACGGTGCACTTCTACATCGACAATCATGATGGAAAGAAGTCCAGCCACCTCCTCAAGGACTGCCACGAGTTCCTCAAACTACATGAGGGATTGGTTCGGATGAATCGCAACGCAGTCGAAAGAGGCTACGGAGCCGCTCCAGGCGCCGTGGCACATGGCGCTCCACCACCACCACCTGGAATACACCCAAACACAGCCGCGCCGGACCAGCACCAGGGAGGCGAACCATACCCATGAGCCATGGGTACCATGATGATCCAAAAAGGACGCTCCTCTAACAGGGTGCAGAAGGCCATCACTCGCCAAGTTAACTTGGCCACAAACTCGCCACCATCTACCACTGAGTACCTCAGTGGAAGCGAGTCCTGCATCACCTTCGACAAACGCGATCATCCGCCTCAAGTACCTTGTCCGGGCCATTGTCCCCTCGTACTCGAGGCGCAAATCGGAGGTTTTGACATGAGCCGCGTCTTCATGGACCGCGGAAGCGGCATCAACCTTATATTCGCAAGTACCTTGCGAGCAATGAGGATCCCTCTGACTTGCTTAGAAGCCTCAGACACAACATTCCACGGCATCGTCCTAGGAAAAGGCGTGTATCCCCTGGGCAAAATCAACCTCGACGTCATCTTGACGCGAAAAACTTTCGTGGCGAAGATCGACTTTGAGGTCGTCGACTGGCCCTCACAGTACCACTGCATCCTCGGACGTGTCGCGTTCGCTAGGTTCATGGCAGTGCCACACTACGCCTACCTATAGATGAAAATGCCAGGTCCCAATGGCGTCATCACAGTCAACGGGAACTTCGAGAGATCCGACAGTTGCGACAGGAAATTCAATAGAATTTCCCAGTCCTTCGGCATGCAGGAAGAACTCGCGAGACTAAAGGAGTCGACAGACAACAGTCTGCCTCCCCTAAGCCGGCCAAGCTCGCCTGATCTATCTTTTGACTCATCGGTGCACACAAAGAAAGTGCAGGTCCACCCATCGGATCCTACCAAGACGGCCCTCATCGCCAACAACTTGAGTCCTGCATAGGAACCCGCGCTCATCGAATTCCTCCGTGAGCACTGGGAAATCTTCGCCTGGTGTCTAGCGGACATGCCAGGAGTTCCCAGGGAATTCGCCGAGCACGCACTCAACGTCAACCCAGACGCAAGGCCAGTCAAGCAAACAATTCGGCGATTATCTGAGCCACGAGCAAAGGCAGTCGGAATGGAGATCAATAGATTCCTCGACGCCAAATTCATGCGCGAGATCAAGGAAAGCACTTGGCTCGCCAACACGGTGCTAGTACCAAAAAAGGACACGGATATCCTGCGGATGTGCGTGGACTTCACCTCTTTGAATAAGCACTATCCAAAGGATCACTTCCCGTTACCGCGAATCGACCAGATCATCGACTCCACCACGGATGCGAGCGCCTCTGCTTCCTCGACGCCTACTCAGGCTATAATCAGATTCGAATGAAGGAGTAAGATCAAGAAAAAACAGCGTTTACAATGCCCTTCGGTGTGTTCTGCTACAACACAATGCCCTTCGGGCTAAAAAACGCAGGAGCCACCTACCAGCGGTGCATGAAGGCTTGCCTCAAGGATCAACTTGGTCGCAACATTCAAGTCTATGTCGACGACATAGTAATCAAGACCAAGGAGGAAGCCTCCCTAATCGACGATTTACGCGAAACCTTCGCCAACCTCGACCGCTACCGGATCAAGCTCAATCCGGACAAATGCGCCTTCAGCGTACCATCTGGGCAACTACTCGGGTATCTAATCTCCGCGAGAGGAATCGAGGCAAACCTGAAGAAAATAAAAGCCATACTGGCCATGGAGAAGCCGAAAAACATAAGGGGCGTCTAGCAGCTGGCTGGGCGAATCGCGGCCCTCAGCCGATTCATCAGTCGGATGGGTGAAAAGGCACTGCCCTTCTACCAACTCCTCCACAAGCTGAAAAGTTTGAGTGGACCAACGAAGCACAGGAAGCATTCGAAGACCTCAAGCGCCTGCTATCCACTTCGCCAGTACTGGTGACCCCACGAGAAAGGGAACCACTATTACTATATATCTCCACCACCAACCAGCTGGTCAGCACAATGCTCGTGGTCGAACGAGCCGAGGAAAACAAGGTCCACGGGGTACAACGCCTAGTCTACTACCTTAGCGAGGTCCTCACACCAACAAAACAGCGGTACCCGCACTACCAGAAGCTGGCGTACGGCGTCTTCATGACCACCCGGTGACTACGCCACTACTTCCAGGAACATCCAATCGTGGTGGTCAACGACGCCCCGCTGGGACATATCCTCAATAACCCCGACGCCACGGGGCGAGTCGCGCTTTGGGGAATCGAATTGTCTCCACGAGACATCACATACGAAAAGCGCGACGCAATCAAATCGCAAGTTCTCCCTGACTTCCTCGTGCACTGGATGGAGAACCAGCTCCCCGAAAAACCAGATATCTCCTACCTCTGGACAATGCACTTCGATGGATCCAAGCGGAAGGACGGAGCAGGTGCAGGTGTCATACTGACATCGCCCCAAGGGGACAAGCTGAAATATATCCTGCGAATGTAGTTCACCGCCTCCAACAACGAAGCTGAATACGAGGCCCTGCTACACGGGATGAGGATGGCAAAAGCCTGCGGTGCCAAGAGGCTCATTATATACGGCGACTCCAAGTTGGTCGTCAACCAACCAATGCATGAGTGCGACGCACTGAACGACAACATGATCGCGTACCTCGACCTCTACGACACACTCGAAGGGGACTTCGAAGGCTGCGACCTGCGACACGTAGGTCGCGAAAGCAATGAAGAGGCGGACTGTAATACCCTCGAATCGGCCCTATGCAAGTTTTAGCGCTTCGTGCCAAACCCACATAGAAACGATTCAAGGACGCCCACCAGGCACTTTCGTGCGGGTGGAAAACGAAGTAATACCATTACACAACAGTCCTTGATGGGACCCACAGAACAGATATATATATACAACACGACTCCAAGAGTCAAGAATATAGATATACAATACAAAGATCCAAATCACCTTGAAAACGATACAGCGTCCGAGTACGGACAAGATGCAAATTGGGCTAAGAGCCCTGAAGAATAACCAATGGCGTCCATAACCCTGCCCAGGCCAAGCCGGAAGGGTAACCCTGCTAACGACATCGATCTCAAACCTGCTAAAACAAAAGGGGTGCCGACAAAGGCAAAGGAAAAAAAGGAGCGTCAGTACTGAGGCCAGTACACGGCGAGGCTAGAATTCGGTGGCTCTCGCCTACATAGGTAAGGTGGGCTAAAGCGGTAGCACAGCGGCACTAAACAACCTATAGAGACTCGATACAACTGGCGGTTATCAGAGAGGGATAAGAAAGACCTATTCGGATCCAACCTGAAGCTAACACCAAACAAACCCATCCTGGTATTTCCCCCTCGAGCCCAAACGAGGAAGTTAGACCAAGGAACTCACACAGTTGGCAATTTTACTCATTCCGTTATAGTTGCAGCAATTACTAATAAGATATAGATAGCATGAGTCATCCGATAGCATAAGTAGTGGGCAGTTTTAGTTAACATTCCGTTGTAGTTGGAACATTTACTAGTCAGATATAATTGTCCTGAGGAATCCCAAACCCAACAGTTGTTGACACTTTTATCACATTCCATTGGAGTTGCAATACTTACTAGGAAGATATAGTATGTCACAAAACAACCTAGATCCACCAGCTGTTGGCATTTTTAATATCCATTCCGTTATAGTTGAATCTGATTACTAGTCATATATTAAGTCAAGTTTATAGCACTACTTTAGTTATGCTTGTCTATGATCGAGATACTGTGCTCCAAGTCGTCCATAACCATGACACGGCTTTGAAAGTTTTACCTGCAGGGGTGCACAAATAGCAACACACACTCGATCAACCTCGGAAAAACCAACTCAAAACCCAACGAGGCATTCACGACAAAGCGATCACAGGATTCAGAAATATTTCAAGGGGCCACCCCACTAAGCTACCCGCAACGAAGTTGGCCGGCTCCGGAACGGACCCAGGGTTTGCGCCAATGGCTGTAAACGACTGGGAACCCGAAAGTGTGACTGGGCTTGTCGATACCGCAAAAACACTCCGCGATCCTAAACAGTACAGGTGCTCCACTCACAATCTTAAATAAAGCAGTAAACATGGCATAAGTACAGGATAGTAATAAAGCCCCAAACTACTTTGTGGCCCCAAGAAATAGAAATGAATCAAGCTCTGGCTCGGGGGGTCCACGGCCTCCCGGATGTGGATAATGCGAAAAATCAAGGAACAGGTATCAAGTACTCGGGGTCCTACGGGACACAAGTGAGCGTGGAAGAACCAAATAACATCTATTTCCCACCGATGCCTCTGCATTAGTTATATCTAGCATTTTAATAGTTGTATTTAAAGTCATGATCATCTCCACCACAAACATCTTCCAGCATTCCAACAACTGTGGTACTTGGCAACACGAGATCACACCTGAGCAAGCGACTACGACTCGCAAGGCCAGCTATCTACCAAACACAGGTAATAGGAGGTGTCCAAGGCAACATAGAGGCTGCACGAGGTATAACTGGTGTACGGAAACTAAAGCATCGCGACACGGATAGCAATAGATCAACAGGAGGAAATAAAGACTATAAATGCAAAATAGGTAGAAAGGGGAGAGATGCTCGCCTGGGGAAACACTGCCGATGGATCATATCCAGAGAACTTGTCGATACTCGCATCAACTCATCGGCCTAATCCGCGAAGAAGCAAACACTAGAAGAAACACCGGATGCAATATTTAATACTACGGCAGAAGATCCGGCATGACTATGACATGATGCATGGCATGGCAGAGATGCGGTGCAATTAGGCAGTATTAAGCGAACCGGGTCCCGACAATTAATTACATAGTTCAAGTTGTTTAACTACCACGCAAATTAAATGTTGTATTAACAGGGAGAAACATGGCATCAATTCGCTACACCAATTTAAATGGAGTCAATATGAGACTAGAAAAGCCCGCATATGACCTCCATATTTAATTTAGGTGAATTATCGAAATAGCCCCAAACACCCATAATATGCATGCAAGTATGAGCAATTTAATATGCACAATTTTATATAACATTTTATAAAATAGGCTCGGAAAAAGGGGATCACACATTGGAGTATCGACGATCTTGGGTTCCGGGGGGTTTGACGATTCGGGGTCTTTGGACTCCAGGATCGGGGCTTCGGGGCTTGATCTTCGGAATTGGGGTCTTCAGGGTCTCGGCCGTCGGATCCAAGATGGAGGTCTTGGGTTCCAGGAGGGAGAGCTCGGTGTTCCGCGGTCTTCAGTTCCGTGAGGTAGATCTAGATGTGCCGGGAAGGCGACCATGTCTCCATGTCGGCGACCTTTGGGGGTCAACTCATTCTTCGGCTCAAACCTAGGATTTCCACAACAAAAGCATATCCCTCTTCTCGATTATCTTCACCATATGAGCACAAACACCTGAACGCACTCTCGATGAAGGGCATCAACATAACACCAGAGGACACATGGCCTGCAGGCGTATACAACCGGAACAACATCCGCACAGGGTCGCGGGGAAGCCGAGCGCCACGCGAGGAACTCCATCTGAGCAATGAGACGTGAGGCTCAGCGCTGCGCGGAGGAGCCGCAGAGATGAGGCGAGGCGACGGCGGCTAGAGAGTCATGATGCCGTCCACGGTCAGCGACGAGGCGAGGGAGGCCATGGGCGAAATGCGAGCGCAAAAGCAGCGAGGTCCGGCGGTGACGAGGCGGCGCAGACGTGGCCGAGACGGAGGACGGTCGAAGGCGGGGCGAGGTGACGGCACGGCGCCGATGTCGAGCTCGGCCGGGTTATGGGGAGGCAGACGTCTGACGACGCAGAGGCGGTCATGGTCGGCGAGGTCGCCGACGAACACGGCCACGCGCGGTGGAGGGCTCCGGGCGATGCGGTCCTTGAGCCGAATCTGCAGGGGGCGGTCGGCGGAGAGGCGGGACCGTGGCTGCAGAGGCGTGGCGCTTTGTTGCAGAGAGAGGAGGGCGTCCTGGGTCGGGGATGATGGCAGAAGAGGCCGGCAACGATGCTGCTTCCCCGAGCCGCAGAGGCGGGCGGCGCTCCAGGCGGGAAGACCGAGAGGGCGAGGTTGGGGAAGGTAGCCATGACGGCGGGGCTTGTTGGTCGGAGAAGCGACGGCACAGAGAGGCAGTGCGGGGATAGGGTCGTGAGGTGGGGATCGAGCGGCTACGAGGCTCGATGGGGAGCGATCCCGTTGGGGCCACAAGGTAGGTGGCAAGTAGCGATGGGGAGGAGGGGATCGATCTGGCGTGTCATGTAGCGGCAGGGTGGGGTGGGCCAGGTGGGAGCGGGCGTGGGGATGTGGGCAGGTGCTGCGGGAGGCGTGCACGGTGCGCGGGTGTGGAGTTTGGTGGGCGGGAGCAGGTGGAGCGGGTCTAGGGTGGGGTTGGGTCAGGCTGGGCGGGAAAAAAGGAAGTGAGGCGGGAGGGTGGCGGGGCTGAGGAAAAGAGAGAGGGAGGGATTACGGTAGTAAGGAGGTGGCCGGCTGGGCTTTGGGCCTGGCTGGCTGCCTCCAAAAAAACAATTTCAACTTTTATTTTTATTTTAAAATAGGCCTTTGTAAATAATTTTAGACAAATAAAACTATCCGGAAAAGACCGGAGTTTTTATTTGAAATAAAGAAGGGGCGTTTAGAAAACAAAACCAGACTTTTCGAAAATAGTGTTTAAACAAGCCATGCATGATGACATGACGATGCTCAAATGCAATGTGGCATGATGACATGAGCATGCGGCATGATGATGCAATGCACAAAAACACCACGATTTTCTAGTAGTGGTTTTGCGGGGCATCACAATTCGACACCACTAACAATGGATCTCGCCCTCGAGATCCGCCTCATGGTACCAGGAAGAAGGTCGGTGATCTGAATCTTCTCGCTTCGTGTAGATCCTCGCGACACCACTAACAAGAGGTCGTTGTCCGGGATCATCGAGAACACTCCGGAAAACAAAGGACGAAGGTAAAGGTATCCACAAATAAAGCCACCTCTAACTTCGATAGAAGGAGAGAAACGATGCATTCTCATCCACTTCAATGTACACGAGCAAATAGAGTGAGTAGTCGGCATGGGGGCCAATCCATCACGCACCCAAACTATTACTCTGCACACGAATAGGATAATTATGCAACCAACTCTCGAAATCAGACTGAAGATCTCGACAAGCGAGGTTTAGAAACAAGGAGGGATGCAGACTCTGCATCAGATCTGGCGTAGCTGATGTCGTCGCGTCGGAAACACCGGAAGGCACAAGATGGAACAAAGAGAAGTCCAACAGATGAAGGATTTCTCAGATAGAAAGAAGACCGAATGTAGAAGCACCATTACCAAAAGAGGAAGCGAAACCCTGAAGGTACGATGGAAACCCATCCACGAGAATTCCTGGACTCGAAGAAAAGATAAGAGAGCAGATTCAAAACACGCTGAGGTGAGAGGAGAATAGCAGAGGGGTAAGGAGTAAAAGCAGACCTAATCAGATCCATCCAACCGTTTCCCAAAATAGTTTTAACACTCTACTTTGGCCGTTAGCTAGGTTATCCTATAGGCTGGACTTATGGGGTATCGTAACTGCTGAGCTCTGATACCACTCTGTAACACCCTCAAATCGGCCCTATGCAAGTTTTAGCGATTCCCGCCAAACCCGCATAGAAACGATTCAAGGACGCCCACCAGGCACTTTCGTGCGGGTGGAAAACGAAGTAATACCATTACACAACAGTCCTCGATGGGACCCACAGAACAGATATATATACAACACGACTCCAAGAGTCAACAATACAGATATACAATACAAAGATCCAAATCACCTTGAAAACGATACAGCGTCCGAGTACGGACAAGATGCAAATTGGGCTAAGAGCCCTGAAGAATAACCAATGGCGTCCATAACCCTGCCCAGGCCAAGCCGGAAGGGTAACCCTGCTAACAACGTCGATCTCAAACCTGCTAAAACAAAAGGGGTGCCGACAAAGGCAAAGGAAAAAAGGAGCGTCAGTACTGAGGCCAGCACACGGCGAGGCTAGAATTCGGCGGCTCTCGCCTACATAGGTATGGTGGGCTGAAGCGGTAGCGCAGCGACACTAAACAACCTATAGAGACTCGATACAACTGGCGGTTATCAGAGAGGGATAAGAAAGACCTATTCGGATCCAACCTGAAGCTAACACCAAACAAACCCATCCTGGTATTTCCCCCTCGAGACCAAACGAGGAAGTCAGACCAAGGAACTCACACAGTTGGCAATTTTACTCATTCCGTTATAGTTGCAGCAATTACTAATCAGATATAGATAGCATGAGTCATCCTGATAGCATAAGTAGTGGGCAGTTTTAGTTAACATTCCGTTGTAGTTGGAACATTTACTAGTCAGATATAGTTGTCCTGAGGAATCCCAAACCCAACAGTTGTTGAGACCTTTATCACATTCCATTGGAGTTGCAATACTTACTAGGCAGATATAGTATGTCACAAAACAACCTAGATCCACCAGCTGTTGGCATTTTTAATATCCATTCCGTTATAGTTGAATCTGATTACTAGTCATATATTAAGTCAAGTTTATAGCACTACTTTAGTTATGCTTGTCTATGATCGAGATACTGTGCTCCAAGTCGTCCATAACCGTGGACACGGCTTTCAGAAAGTTTTACCCTGCAGGGGTGCACAAATAGCAACACACACTCGATCAACCTCGGAAAAACCAACTCAAAACCCAACGAGGCATTCACGACAAAGCGATCACAGGATTCAGAAATATTTCAGGGGTCCACTCCACTAAGTTACCCACAACGAAGTTGGCCGGCTCCAGAACGGACCCAGGGTTTGCGTCAATGGCTGTAAACGACTGGGAACCCGAAAGTGTGACTGGGATTGTCGATACCGCGAAAACACTCCGCGATCCTAAACAGTACAAGTGCTCCACGCACAATCTTAAATAAAGCAGTAAACATGGCATAACTACAGGATAGTAATAAAGCCCCAAACTACTTTGTGGCCCCAAGAAATAGAAATGAATCAAGCTCTGGCTCAGGGGGGTCCACGGCCTCCCGGATGTGGATAGTGCGAAAAATCAAGGAGTAGGTATCAAGTACTCGGGGTCGTACGGGACACAAGTGAGCGTGGAAGAACCAAATAACATCCATTGCCCACCGATGCCTTTGCATTAGTTATATCTAGCATTTTAATAGTTGTATTTAAAGTCATGATCATCTCCACCACAAACATCTTCCAGCATTCCAACAACTGTGGTACTTGGCAACACGAGATCACACCTGAGCAAGCGACTACGACTCGCAAGGCCAGCTATCTACCAAACACAGGTAATAGGAGGTGTCCAAGGCAATATAGAGGCTACACGGGGTATAACTGGTGTACGGAAACTAAAGCATCACGACACGGATAGCAATAGATCAACAAGAGGAAATAAAGACTATAAATGCAAAATAGGTAGAAGGGGGAGAGATGCTCGCCTGGGAAAACACTGCCGATGGATCATATCCGGAGAACTTGTCGATACTCGCATCAACTCATCGGCCTAATCCGCGAAGAAGCAAACACTAGAAGAAACACCGGATGCAATATTTAATACTACGGCAGAAGATCCGGCATGATTATGACATGATGCATGACATGGAAAAGATGCGGTGCAATTAGGCAGTATTAAGCGGAACCGGGTCCCGACAATTAATTACACAGTTCAAGTTGTTTAACTACCCCGCAAATTAAATGTTGTATTAACAGGGCGAAACATGGCATCGGTTCGCTACACCAATTTAAATGGAGTCAATATGAGACTAGAAAAGCCCGCATATGACCTCCATATTTAATTTAGGTGAATTATCGAAATAGCCCCAAACACCCATAATATGCATGCAAGTATGAGCAATTTAATATGCACAATTTTATATAACATTTTATAAAATAGGCTCGGAAAAGGGGATCACACATTGGAGTATCGACGATCTTGGGTTCGGGGGGTTTGACGGTTCGGGGTCTTCGGACTCCAGGATCAGGGCTTCGGGGCTTGATCTTCGGAATTGGGGTCTTCAGGGTCTCGGCCATCGGATCCAAGATGGAGGTCTTGGGTTCCAGGAGGGAGAGCTCGGTGTTCCGTGGTCTTTGGTTCCGTGAGGTAGATCTAGATGTGCCGGGAAGGCGACCATGTCTCCATGTCGGCGACCTTTGGGGGTCAACTCATTCTTCGGCTCAGACCTAGGATTTCCACAACAAAATAACATATCCCTCTTCTCGATTATCTTCACCATCTAAGCACAAACACCTGAACGCACTCTCGATGAAGGGCATCAACATAACACCAGAGGACACATGGCCTGCAGGCATATACAGCCAGAACAACATCCGCACAGGGTCGCGGGGAAGCCGAGCGCCACGCGAGGAACTCCATACAGGCAGCTGAGACGTGGAGGCTCAGGCGCCTGCGCACGGGAGCCGCGCAGAGATGAGGTGAGGCGACGACGTCCAGAGAGTCATGATGCCGGTCGCAGCAGGCGGCCGCGACGAGGAGAGGAGGCCATGGGCAGTGCGTGGTCGTCGGAGCGAGCGGCGCGGAAGCAGCGAGGTCCGGTGGTGACGAGGCAGTGCAGACGTGGCTGAGGCGGAGGACGATCGAAGGCGGGGCAAGGTGACGGTGCGGTGCCGATGTCGAGCTCGGCCGGGCGATGGGGAGGCAGACGTCCGACGATGCAGAGGCGGTCATGGTCGGCGAGGTCACCGACGAACACGACCACGCGCGGTGGAGGGCTCCGGGCGATGCGGTCCTTGAGCCGAATCTGCAGGGGGCGGTCGGCGGAGAGGCGGGACCGTGGCTGCAGAGGCGTGGTGCTTGGTTGCAGAGAGAGGAGGGCGTCCTGGGTCGGGGACGATGGCAGAAGAGGCCGGCAACGATGCTGCTTCCCCGAGCCATAGAGGCGGGCGGCGCTCCAGGAGGGAAGACCGAGAGGGCGAGGTTGGGGAAGGTAGCCACGATGGCGGGGCTTGCTGGTCGGAGAAGCGACGGCACAGAGAGGCAGCGCGGGGATAGGGTCGCGAGGTGGGGATCGAGCGGCCACGAGGCTCGATGGGGAGCGATCCCGTTGGGTCCACAAGGTAGGTGGCAAGTAGCGATGGGGAGGAGGGGATCGATCTGGCGTGTCGTGTAGCGGCAGGGTGGGGTGAGCCAGGTGGGAGCGGGCGTGGGGATGTGGGAAGGTGCTGCGGGAGGTGTGCACGGTGCGCGGGTGTGGAGTTTGGTGGGCGGGAGCAGGTGGAGCGGGTCTAGGGTGGGGTTGGGTCAGGCTGGGCGGGAAAAAAGGAAGTGAGGCGGGAGGGTGGCGGCGGCTGAGGAAAAGAGAGAGGAAGGGATTAGGGTTGGAAGGAGGTGGCCGGCTGGGCTTTGGGCCTGGCTGGCTGCCTCCAAAAAAAACAATTTCAACTTTTATTTTTATTTTAAAATAGGCCTTTGTAAATAATTTTAGACAAATAAAACTATCCAGAAAAGACCGGATTTTTTATTTGAAATAAAGAAGGGGCGTTTTGAAAACAAAACCAGACTTTTCGAAAATAGTTTTTAAACAAACCATGCATGATGACATGACAATGCTCAAATGCAATGTGGCATGATGACATGAGCATGCGGCATGATGATGCAATGCACAAAAACACAGCGATTTTCTAGTAGTGGTTTTGCGGGGCGCCACACGGACGCACTCGCCAACATAGGCTCTACCTGCGCCCCCATACCACCTGGGGTATTTCTCGAGCGCATCTGCGAACGCTCCATCAAGCCAAAGGCAGCAGAGAAGAAAACAAGCGCAGCAACGGACTCGGGGGCTACGCCACCCAATGAGCCAATGGCACTCGACGACCTAGAGTTGGATACAGGAATCGAAGGACCAATGAGCGTCATGATGATCGAGTCATCCTGGACTCAGCCGTACATCACGTACCTCCTCAGCAAAAGGCTACCGGACGATCCGACTGATGCACGGCACATCGCGTGGCGATTCAAGGCATTCGCTGTTATCAACGGCTAACTATACAAGCGCAGCATCACAGGAGTGCTTTAGCGATGCGTCTCCACGGCTGATGGAAGAGCTGTTCTCCTCGACATCCATGAGGGAATCGACGGACACCACGCTGGCAGTCATGCCTTCATGGCCAAAGCTCTACGAGCTGGATTCTACTGGCCTACGGCCATGCGCGATGCCAAGGACATCGTCCAGAAATGCAACGCGTGCCAGCGATTCGCGGACAAGCCGCACGCACCTGGTGCAGAGCTCCGGCCAATTCCATTGGCCCAGCCCTTCGTGCAATGGGGACTCGACATGGTCGACAAGCTCCCCAAGTCCTCACGAGGAGACTACGTCTACCTCCTAGTCGCAGTCGACAAGTTCACCAAGTGGATAGAGGCCATGCCAATGACCAATCAATCAGGGCACAGCGCAGTCAAGTTCTTCGAATCCATCGTCTTCCGCTTCGGAATGCCACACAACATCATCATAGACAATGGGACGAACTTCACATCCAAGGAGTTCCAAGAATTCTGCGAGGATCTGGGAATCAACATCAGCTATGCCTTGGTAGCGCATCCAAAGACCAACGGTCAGGTCGAAAAGGTGAACGGGCTCATCTGCGGCGGCATCAAGAAGCGACTCCTCCGGCCACTCGAACAAGCCGTGGGTTGTTGGCCAAACGAACTACAATTAGTACTCTGGAGCCTACGCACAACTCCAAATAGTGCTACAGGCTACACCCCGTTCTTTATGGTGCACGGGGCTGAAGCGGTGTTACCCGCCGAGGTACGGTACAAAGCGCCACGCGTGGTCGCTTACAGCAAGCAGGAGTCATCCCTTGCACTCAAAGACTCCGTCGACCTCCTTGACGAGGCAAGGGAAATCGCCGCGGAAAGATCAACGATCTACCAGCAGAACCTGCAACTACCACAGTAGGAGGCTATGCCCCAGATCCTTCGTCGAAGGCGACCTGGTCCTGCGACTGAAGCAGCAGGCACATCTCAAGCTCGAGTCCCCCTGGGAGGGACCATACGTGATTATAGAAGTAATCCCAGGTGGCGCCTATCGCCTTCAAGATTTAGAGACAGGAGTCGCATACTCCAATCCCTGGAACGTCGCGCAGCTGCGATGCTTCTACCCTTAGTTGTTTTTTACTTTCACATTGCAAATAAGGCCACTCAACCAAGGCTACTTAGCCACACATTGTACTTCGTACTGTCCCGCGAATAAATAAAGCTAAGTGCCCCAAAACTCTGTGTTCTCCTTTACTTTTTTTGCAACTAATTCACTCGGAGGCTGCGCCACCCTATTCACATCTGTTCTACGAACTAAAACGTGATATCCTGAATAGCTGACACACCAATCGAAACCCTTGACACACATCAACCCAGTTGCAACGCACCTGATAGGTTGACAAGGGACTAAGATAAGCGCATGACCAAGCTAACGAAAAGGAGTCGCATAGTGCAACACACTCACAAAACATACACGCTAACAAGCTCTTTATACATCATTGACAATCAATTATGCACATCATTACATACGAACTTTACAACATTGGTACGCCTATGTGCAGGATACAAACTAAACTACTATTGCAACAAGAGAACATTGGTTTGCTCTTCAAAGAAGTCGTCGATCTCCTCTGCTGGGCGATCCACCGCCTGATAGTGCGGCACCATATTCCAAGCAGAACCCGCTGGTGGCGCAGTTGGACCAGCCGCAATTGCCACAACGTCTACATCAGGCCTATGCATTCGCACCAGCGATAGAGCAGCCTTGGCACCAGCCACCAATTGCTGTCTTACACACTCGTGAACCGCAGACAGGTCTTGGAACTTAGCAAGGAGGGCCAGCAGGCTCGATGGCGCAACATCCAGCGGAAACATCATCCGATAAATGTTCTTCAAGCAAGACTGCGACTTCTTCAGGAAGTGCAGCACCCGCGATGCACGATCCTGCAGGGTCGCCAGTGCGATTGCACGATCATGATCTACCCAGAAGTATCCAGTCTCTTGAAGTTGCTCTTGGGTCAGATCATGCATGCGAATGGCAACCCTATCCTTCTCATCATGCGGATGGCGTGCGCTGACAACTGCACAAAGCAATAACGGAAGTGTGAGGACAGCACACCATTGCGAGTGACTACAAGGAAAAGATAAGAGTAAGCAAGCTAACATTTAAATTGGTCGCCCAACTGCGTCACCTCCCCCAACAGATATTGTTCTCGGGTGGTGGCCTCTATTGCCTTCGATTTCCATACATCCGCATTACCGCGAAGTACAGGCAATTCATGCTCCAACCGCTTCACGCGATCACGAAGTCGCGAGAGCAGAGACAGCTCATCCACCCTTGAGCGCGACGGTGCCAAAGTATCATCAAGGGGTGACAAATCCTGAGGTTCCCTCAAAGGATCACCTGATGTGCCCTATCATAAGCCAAGCAAGAAGCAATAAGAAGACCAAATTGATGCACAGACAAAAGATTCGAGTGCATTCAAGATTAGCAAAAAAAAGTATCAGCAGATACACTCGCCAAAGGCATGTTTTCGACAAAATACATTGGCTATTCAACTATTACAACGCTACTGAGGAGCAACTGGTTTCTTCGACTTGGACTTTGGTTTTGGGGGCCTCATCGAGTCCGTGGCGGTATCAGATTCCACTGACTTTCCGCCGGCCCCTGACGCCGCAGCCTTTGCCGCCTTCTTGGCCCGCTACAGCTCCTCAGAGTACTTTGCAACTATGTTGATCAGTTGTGGCCCATACTTGCCACAGGCAGTCGCGAAAGGAGCGAAGACTACCTGCTGGCCGTCTGCGCTAACGGGCATCGCCCTTGAGACTGCCGTAGGATCAATTTCGACTTCGTGGGCCTGCACCATAGCGAGTGACATCGACGCACCAGCCGCACAGAGCGAGTTCTTGAAGCTCGCAGAGACGCCCCTGGCAAAAGACTCCACCAACTCGTCCATGTTCTCGATCATCTCAGCCTTGGGCACTAGCTCCTCCCGGAGGCGACTGAGCACACCCTTGGCCTTGGAGAGCATATCTTGAACGGCAGCACTGTGGTCCTCGACTGCTGACAGAGCACCCGCCAAGGCATCGTCATGACGGAGGACCTGAGGGTCGAAGCTAAAACCGCCAGCATCTGTACAGAACCCACACATGGGCACGAAAGTCAGCGCTAACGACAAATTCGAAAAGAGAACAATAATGATATCCAAGCAAGGTACCTGAGAGAGCCTTAGCAATCGAGACAAGCTGTTCTTCGAACAACTTCTCCCTAGCTACGATGGAGGCACGCAGATCCTCTTCGCGGTTTTGTGCCTCGTCACGCGCCTCGATTGCCTCATCGCGACTCTTCACAGCCGCGGCGAGCATCTTCTCCATGGTGGCGGTGTTGCGCAGAAGGGCATTATGTTCAGCTACAAAACAAAACAAAAGGAATTGACTATCAGTCGACCACATAACAATGACGCAGAAGAAGAAGAAGTAAAGAGCACTTACTTTCTACCACACGATGGCACGTATCCAGCATTGCGTGCTGGCGACCCATCGCAAGCACTTGCTCCGCCAGGTGAGCGGCTTCCTTCACAAGGAGCTATCGCAAAAGGAAAAACAGCAAAGGATCAGCAGAAGCCATAAATAAAATCGACTGCAACATCAGAAAAAGAGATACTACACTTACATGATCCTCCAATGACTCTGAAGTCGATTGGTGTGCAGTCATCTGGGTAACCATCCGATGCTCCCCATCATGTGGAGAGCTGGATGAGTTATGCCCGGAGTGGGCCGCCAATGGAGAAGGAGCACGCTCAACTTCTTTCTTGGCCCTGGAGGTCGTGACTCCAGATTCTTTCAAAAATTGGACGTCGCCAGAAGATGACGACGCCTGCTGACTACAAGACCAAACCAGAATCAAGAAAGGGCAACTCCAAAGAAGAACCAAAAAGGAAGATTCGAATACTTACCAATCAAACTTATCAAAGTCGAAGGTTGGATCCCCCGACTCTGACGACGACTCCTTCGACAGCCACATCTTCTTGCGAGAAGACGGCGCCATAGCACTCACAGGAATAGCAGGGATTGGCGACTCCGCACCAACGCCTGCACCTTTTGGAGTCGAAGGAGACGACGCATCAGAATCCTCGCTGCGCGAATGCTTGCGATTATCCGGACTATCTGACTCGGGGGCTTCCTCCTCCACATCAGATGGGACGGTCGACTCCGACTCATCCTCTTCCAAGGCTTCACGAGGAATAACCCCCTCAGAAAGAGGGGGCATACAGGGTGACACCGCCCAATCCTGCATACAGACAATAATTTAGCACAAAGCCAAGACGCAGCAAAAGAAGCAATCGACAAAAAGAGCTACTACGTAGCACAACTGTACCTCAGGAAGAGGGTTAGTAGCATCGAACGGAGGAACAACTGGTTCACTAGGGAGCACATCCTTGACGGTGTACTTGGTGACACCCTCTTGTCTACCTCACTCGCGGACATGCCATCGGCAGACACGCGAGTGACATCGTCAGCGCCAGCCCATTGAAACATGAGGTGGACTCTGGCCTGCAGGGGTTGGACGTGATGGTGCAGCCATGTGCGAATGAGGGCGCAGCCTCCCTCCTCTTTGCCCATGTGACTCTCGAGGTCGTAGACACGCTCATACATCACATCTGTCTCCACAGACTCGCCGGGCATGTTCACATTCTTCCAGGAGCGCCTCCTCTTGCACGGCGTCGCGGGGTCGAAGAGCGCGAGTCCAAAGTGGTCTCCGTCGGCCTTCTGGTCGCGAACGTAGAACCACTTGTCCCTCCACCCTTGGACGGACATCATCAGCTTGATGTCGAAGTAAGTGGCGGATGGATCGACGTGGATACCGCAGCCGCCTACATCGTAGACTACGGAGCCAGACGCCGATTGGCGCTTCAATTTGAAGAGGCGCTTGAAGAGGCCGAAATGCGTCTCGATTCCGAGCCAGCACTCGCAGAGGGTAATGTAGCAAGCTACGTGGAGGATAGAATTGGGGGACAACTAATGGAGCTGGAGCCCGTAAAAACAAAGAAGGCCCCTGAAGAAAGGATGCAGGGGCAACGAGAGGCCGCGAATGATGAACGCTAGGAACATCACCCGAAAACCGGCTGGAGGAGCGGGGATTACCTCACCGCCGGGGACGCGCGCATCAGCGACTGTGGAGGATAAAACTTCGTCTTGGCGAAGAAGACGAAGCTCTGAGGACTTGATCACCGAGGGACGCCACGCGCCATTCGTGACGCGAGTGCCCGCACCCTTCTTCTTTCCGCCGATGGCGGTGCTGGTGCCTGCAGCGGCGGAGCCACTCTTCTTCTTCATCCCAGCAGCGGCAGCAGTGGAATCGGCCGCATCACCTCCCATTTTCTTCCCTATTCCGCAACGGCGATGTGACTGGAGGAAGTAGCTGGGAAATACGCGGAGCTGGTCCAGCGCCACGGAGGGAAAAAGAGCGCAGAGAAGCAGAGGAGCAGCGGCAATGGAGATGAAGGCAAAGGATGAATGGAAGTAGATGTGAATTTTACCGTCGCCGCAACGCTACTTAACCCCCTGGAAGATGCAATCCAACGGCTCAGAAAAACCCTACCAGACGCGTGGCGTTCATCGCGCTCGACACGTGGAGGAGCTGAAGCGCGAACCGTCCCCCACTACTCCCATTACGTGCGGAAAACGAGGAGGCGTAGTTAAAATAAAGATTACGCACACCCGGTCAAATCAGAGTCAAGAAATGGGACCCACCACTCGTCACGTCCCGTCAAACTCGCTCACGCGGGCAACAGAGGTCATGGAATCGTCAGCACTGACGTCATCAAAAACTACGCAGCAGAAGACTTCGACTACTTTAGTCCTTGCTCGAGTCTTCGACTCCACCAAGCACTCGGGGGCTACACCCATAGGGAGCACTAATCGCGCACCCTATGATTTTTCTTCTTCTTTTTTGCAGGAACATGGACAATCAAAGCAAACCCAACCACTCGAAACACGGCTCGACTATGGACATGGGTTACTCCCATAGGGAGCGCCGGAAGCAAATTCGACTGAAACAAGCAAATAAAAGACAACAACAGTCGCAAAAGTTCTTTAGTCCCTGCCTGAGTCTTCGACTCAACCAGGCACTCGGGGGCTACTCCCATAGGGAGCGCTGGTCGCGCACCCTATGATTATTTGTACAAAGTATCGTGTGTTGATAACATCCACGCTCGAAGCTTATGGCGATACCGCCTCATGACTTTTCCTAACAAAGAGACTGCGTGTCCTGGGTCACCCGAATCATCTCCGCGATGATAAAATTCAGATGCCGCGCTTACAACGTGAAGATAAGACCTGAATAAGGCCTGACAATGCATTTGCTGTGCACTACCAGAAATATATCCGTGCCTACAGGTACGATGAACATGCCTTGACGGACGCGTTGAGTGCTCACACCCATACACTGGAATTCGACTCCTGTAAGACCTCTGTGGCTTGAGTCGAATTACACCAGCACTTTTCTGGATTCGAGTCCAGGGACTCGAGTTCGAGTAGATGGCGTTGTTTTACCCTAAGGTAGTTAACTGATATCGATACATCCATTGAATCAGGCATGCACATCAACAATCCCTATGACACAAACAGAGCAGTCGAAAAACATACTCAGTCATGCACTCGAAAGGATTCGTAAAGTCCCCAGTCGAATCTGCGATTCCACTGGACACTCGGGGGCTACTGACATGGGTATACCCTACAGGTACTCGAGCTTAGTATATACGGCCTGAATACAGCGGAGGCCCACGGTGTCGCCAAGGCCCAAATGGAGAACTCGAGTAACCTACGTACTCTTGATTGCTTGAAGAACAAGAAGAAGCTAAAGATAGAAAGTTCAAAGGGGAAAACCCTAACCTGTAACCGACTCGACCTGCTACCCGAGACCTAGCCTATCTATATAAAGGCTAGGAGGGGGCAGCGAGGAGGACACACACAACCCTACTTTCCACAACCCTCGCCAGATTGCATCTGCGCACCATTGTAATCTTCGATTCCTTTGATAATTCCACGAGCAGACAAGCAGGAGTAGGGACCTCTACGAGGCCTGAACCTGGGTAAATCTTCGAGTCCCCTATGTGCTTGTTTGCGAGCCGATAGATGTCTCTAGCGCTCCCTCCTTCTCCAAAACCCAACTCCATAACAATGGGCATTGATGAGTTAAACCCTCGTCACCCAGGTTCAGGCCCCTAGAGGGAAAACCCTACTCCTGCTTGTCTGCTCCTGATTGAAGATGAACTGATGGTTACAGGGATGCCTTGATGGCGATGGTGCGCAGATGTAATTTGGCGGGTGTATGTGCTAGGGTTTGTGATGTCCTTCTTGCCATTCCCTCCTGGCCTTTATATGGGGAGGCCAAGTCTCGGGATATGGCCGAGTCGATTACAGATTTAGGGCTTTCCTTTAAACTTTCTATCTAGACCTTGTCCTATCCTCCAAGGAGTTGCGTCCTCCATGGGCCTGGGCCACTAGAATCTTCATGGGCTTCATCATTGGATACAGATCATTCTATGGGCCATCGCTGGGCTGAACCAGGTAGGCCATTCTTAGGGACCCATAGGGCATACCCATGTAAGTAGCCCTCGAGTGTCCATGCGAATCATAGATTCGGATGGAGACTTTGGAATCTCCTGGCTTCAGAAGCAATCACTTGTCACCCGAAAGATTATCGGTCGCTTTCTTCGAGTCATAGGGATGGTTGATGCACATGCCTGGTTCATCCGAAGGATCAGGACTAGTTAATTGCTCTTGGGCAAAGACAACATCATCTACTCAAACTCAAGTCCCTGGACTCGAATTCGGAAATTGCTGGTGTAATTCGACTCATGTCGCAGAGGCCTTACCGAGTCGAATTCCAGTGATAATGATCATGTACCAAACGCTTCCATTGGGATTTTTCATCATACATATTGGTACGGTGTTTATCTGGTAGAACGCAACAAATGCGGGTTCTAGGCCATCAGATTGTATTTGTAGGTCTTATCTTTGCATCGCAGATGCAAAATCCGACTATTTTGTCACCACGGAGGTGATTCGGGTGGCCAAGGAGACACTGCCTGTTTACTTGACAACTAGGGTGTATAGGAGGCGGAGTCGCTGAAAGCTTCAATTGCCCATGGATCCATGTTGCGGACGCAGTCAACGCAGATGTTCCAAGAATTTTTGATGAAATGATCTTATTTTTGCATAGGGTGCGCGACCAGCGCTCCCTATGGGAGTAGCCCCGAGAGTATGTTCGAGTCGTAGACTCGAGCAGGGACTTGGAATTGTTAAATTTTTGCAAATTCCATCAATGGTCGTACTTCATCAGATGCGCGTCCAGTGCTCCCTATGGGAGTAGCCCCCAAGTCCTTAGTCGAATCATGATTCGAGTGAGGAGTTGAAGCGTACCACTCGAAAGTTATAAAGTGTGTGCATACCACACTCTAGTTGTGAGTACCCCTAGTGTCTGGCCACATTGTAGATTCAGGCAGAAACTCGTGTCCAGCATCTGATTATTGTAGCTAATAATCTTATAGGCTGACACTAGACCCAGAAGTACATCGGTTGCACAACTAGCGCTCCTATTAGGAGTAGCCCTAGAGTGTTTTGTCGAGCCATAGACTCGAGCAAAAACTGAGTACTTGAAGGCAATCGAAAAATATAGCTGTTGTCAGCTCCCTTTCTCTTTTGAGAGTGTGAACGAATAATGACGTCATTGATGAAGATTTCTGAGCTAAACCGTCAGGGTGAGCAGTATGATGGGACTTGACCTTGTGGGCCCCCAAAGCTGACTAGGATTTGACTAGTCATCGTGTAAATTGGCATATTTAACCACGTCTCCTCAATTTCCGTGTGTAGTGGAGAGAGTGGCATCGATGGTTCGTGTATCTTCCGCCGATGCACACCACTTCGGACTCTTCAAGAAGTTATATGGCATGAAGAGGCAGTCGGGTTTTGGCGGCGTGGTGTATGCGGTGGGCAGATGTGGAATATCCGTTCACCCAAACAATTAGTACTTTAGCTTCAAGTTTGTCGACTCCGCACAAGGATGGAGAGCCAAGTGGTTCTACATCCGCGATCAAAAGCAAGCTAACCAGCAGTATGGCCTTGCTCCATTTGATTCAAATGCTGAGACAAAGAAGAAGAGATCCTAGAAGAACGAGGTACCTTCGGGTGAAACTGATGAAGTTGAAGCTTTGTACGAGCGGGTGTAGGCATTGTGGTTGGTGCGTGGAAAGGAGGTCACCGGTGTCGACATTATTCGGAGATTCGTGCCGCGTCGGGTACATCCTCTACAGGACAGAGCGTACCCGGTGTTCCTGTATGCTGGCACGATTGACCCCACTTGCACACCTTCAGAGGATCTGTCCTCGACAGATCTCGAAAGGAAAGTTTAAGGATCTAATGAGCCTGACTGCTAAAGAGGCGATTCCAGCAGAGTCGTCGACTTCTCCTTTCTGCCCCACCAGGCCTATGCTGGAGGTAACATCTTTACTACGCATTTGCTATTGTTGCCAGATGTTTTCTATAAGATGTGTTGTGTGATGATTGCTCTGACAGGACTAGAAGGTGAATAGCATAATGCCTCCGCTGCCCAAAAACTATGAGGCTGCCCTTGATGGTGAGGAGGTGGAAGAGTCAGAGTCGACCATCCCTGCTGCTCAGTCGCAGGAATCCCCTGAGTCCAGCAAAGGGGGAACTCGCAAGAGGGGTTAGAGCGAGGATTTGGATGCTTCGACTCCTGGAACTCCAAAGGGGCCTGCCCCTGAAGCGGCTAGTTTATGCCTGGTTTTCCTACGATCAATAATAGGGTTATTGCAGTATTGTAGCAGCAAATATTATTTTTAAATTTCGTCCCTTGGAAGCTTTGCAGATGGAAATCAACACTACCCCGCAACCACGTTGTCAGTGAGGCCACGTTCGCATCCAAAATGGTGTTTGGAAATAGTCTACACTATAAGTTGCAAGAGTAGTAAACAAGAGAGATTTGAAGTAGCAAGTAACAAAGTAAATAACAAAAGTAAACTAAAACAAGAGTGTCTATGAAGTGTTGAGGTGATATGATTGAGGGGTTCACAAGGAGTGTAGGATTCACCACTAGCATGGGAGAATTATGAATTTTTAGGATAATCTTTGTCTTTCGTCATGATATGTGTGGAGAGAGCTCCGTAATAAGATGTTCACTACAAGGCTCATAGGCAGTCACTTTGTTGAGCCAAGGAATGAGGTCATCTCTAAATAACCACCACGATGTCTGAGAGGAGTCACCCATACAGAACACCGCAATTAAGGGTCTCCCCATGGATATCGTAATTATCTTAGTGAATCTCTCTTTTTTTGTACCTCCTTTGACCGTGCAGGTTATAAGCCAGTGCTTCTAGTCACAAATAGCTCTAGGCATACGTCCAAACACGTCCAAAGGATTTCACCCTTTTCTTTAGACCTGAAAGCAAATGATGTGTGGCCGACTTCGCATGCCATCTAAAGAGAGAGAGAGAGAGATCTAACACAATATCATAAATCAATAGATCAAAGACCAAAGTTAATCTTTATTTCAATGCATAATAATACTAGAGTTTCACCATCTCTCCACAAGAACAAGGAAACTACTCATACATGAAGGAGATCAACATCATGGCAATAGTATGGATAAAATATTAAGGTACAATTGAATACAAGTGCAAATCCACAATAGAGATTGTATCACAACAAAGTAAACAAAGGGGGTCGAAGTTGGAGACGTTGTTGATGAAGATCGATGTGTAGCCCTTCAAGATGAAAGTAGTCTCTCTCCCTTGAGTGGTATGGTGGTTTAGATCTTGTGGGCGACAACTATGGAGGCGGCAGAGCGGCAGGGCTCTGCCCCTATGGCGTGTGTGGACTCCCTCCCTTCTTCTAGGGTTTTCCCCTCTTCAAATAGGCATCTAGAGGTCGATTTCGCAAACCGATAGAGCTAGGGGCCGAATATGTCCATTGGGTCTTCAAAAATGTTGTTCCGGTTGATGAAACGAAGTCGTCATAGGGCAGTACGACTATGCGATATGGGCGGGCTCTCCCCGTACCAGTAGCCGTTATGCCCTCTGGACTCTGTAGTGTTTTGGCGGCCATTTCTTCATATGGATTCCGATTGAGGTGTTCTTTGGCTCGTTGGATTCGTATAGACAAGGGTTACAACACCATGGCCTTGAATATTCATTTGGAGTTGATGAAAAAAATTCGCCTCTTCGTCCCCACAAATGGGTAAGTCTGGTGCCTACAACTCCTCCATATTGAATCCTCTTGGATCATTTTATCCATGATTATTCATAGAACCTACACACAAGTAAAAGACAAGGAAAAAGTAATAAAGTCTAAATAAAACTACTAATGTGCAAAATCCATGTGAAAATGAATGAAAACTAGTAATCATACATAATAGGCATAGCTATAGCTAGATATAGCATGTAATAAGTGACAATATGAATAATTTGTATACTTAAATATACTTCAATTTTGGACTCATCACTGGTATAGAACCATTCCCGGTGGTGCCCATCCGAACCGCTCTGACTGCGCCTCAGGCTAATAAGTAGAATAAAAAGGAGGTGGAGGTCTTTGACCTGGATAACTTCAGCACGTAAGTGTCTTTGACTATTGCTCTGTGATTTGAGCATGGTTGCTTTTGTTCGTTGACGGTCATTATTGTTTGCTGTATTGACAGAGAGTCGGACGGGGCCACCAAAGATGAAGTGGATGAGAGAGTCGTGGACTCTAAGGCCGCGAGTGCTGAGTTATCCGTTCCTTCCCCGAAGATAGTGGCTACTAATGGTGATAGTTATTCGAGCTCCTCCAAGCTAGGTGGCCGCAGAATTTTCACTCAGGGAGCTACACAGGATCCTTCAAAGTCTTCGGGTGACCATGTAAGTTTCCTTTGTCTTTCATGTGTAACCCCGAGTCTTCTGTTCTGATCATAGATGATTTCGTGGAGTCGTTTATTCGGAATATGGTACTTATGGGCAAGCAATATGTTCGGTTGGACTCCGACTTTAAGCAGATCCAAGGTGAGTTGCTTCTATCGTTGCCTCTTGTTACTTGCTGGAGCTCTCTTATGAACTGCACTGTGTTTATTTCCCAGAGGAAAATAATCAAGCTCTTCATCGCCTAGAGTCTCTTGAAAAGAGTATCAGCACGACAAACAAAAAGGAGAAGAACACGGTGGAAGCCCTCGAGCGCTTCAAGACTGAGTAGAAACAGTGCGAGGAGGCCTAGGCGACAGCTACATCGGAGCATGAGAAGAGCTTGGTAGAGTAGTTCATGGCGGACGCCCAGGCCCTATCTGGTAGGTCCTTCTCGTAGTACTGCTAGTATGTGTGGTTCAAACTTGTCTTGTATTAGATCGATGGTCGTGCATCTGCAGATGCGGTTAGAGTTGACTTCGATTGCCAGGTGCTTGAATGCGACGACTCACTGGCTAGCGTTGTGGGTGCGATCGAATACCATAGCACATATTCTAGGGACGTCCTCCTCAAGTCCAAGGCCAAGGCCACGCTCAGGCGCTTCCATCAGGAGATGTTTTCGAAGGTCGCGGCAGTAGAAGACGTCGGTGGCCTTGCAGATGCCTTCATGGAAAATGGCCCCCAGGAGTACAAGCAGATGCAGAAGGCAGCGAGTGCTTCTTTCGGGATGGCGATGGCGCAGGCCTGTGGCACCAACCTAGACATCAACAAGATCACCTCCAGGATGCCGGTGATGGCGGAAGGCAAGGAGGTAGGTTTCGCGCCTTTTTCCAAATGCTGCAAGAAATATGGCTTGCGGCTGATTGAATTGCTCGCGGAGTACTCTACGGAGCAGAAACGGTTGGCCGTGGCAAAAGCCATGACGTCAGAGGCTGCCGCGAAGCCCTTAGATGTTGCCACATAGATAATGTTGCGTTACATCTTGTTGTCGCCCTTTGTATAAAGTTTAAAACTTTGTAGTTCTGTTAGTAGCCTGGCGGATGATGGCCGTTAGTACTTGTGTAGCTTTTGCTGAAACCTTTATATTTTGATTGTGGGTTGATAACATGCTGGTGCTTCTTTGTGTGGAGTACGTCATTTTTTCATCTGCTGAATGAGGTTCTCATTTATCGGCTTTTCGCTTCTATAGGGCTCTTCAAGTGGTGTGATGGATGCTCCGTCCTCTGCTACCCCTTTAGTTACCCCGCGATTGCAGGAGGATGAGCTATCGCAACTCCCTGTGTTGGGTGACTATGTAAAGGACATGGAGAAGACTATTATGATCATCTAAGGCCACGCCAATGTGTGGAAATCGAAGACAGAGAAGGCATTTGAATAGTATAAGTATCCGCTAGGTCAGGTGGCACAGATTAGTGAGCAGTTGCAATGTAAGCATCCCTAGATAAATTTTGTCCCTCGGGTTCTTGCTTGGTATCCTTGGATCGATTCTTATCACTTTATGCGTGCAATTGTGAATCTTATTCCACAGGAAGAGAAAGAGCATGTCAGCATCCAGCTGAATTGCCTTACTCAGACAGAGCTGGAAGTTGGTGGATTCTTCTAGACTGATCGTAGCCGGACGACTGTGCTGGTGATGTTGCAAGATCGCGTTGCCCAGGTGTTGCATTACTTGAAGAAAGCACAATCCTCCTTTAGGTCCATTTTTTTCCACGATGTTCCTGCTAGACGAAGCTCCCCGCCTGCTAGCGTTGCTGTGGAAGTTCCAAGACTTGTTGCGGGTTCCAAGGCTACTCTTGCCTTTGTTCATATGCAACGTCCAAATGTGGGCCTGGAGGCTATCGCTGAAGGACCACCCATGCCACCAGATGGCATGGCATGGAATATGTGGCCGCACTACCGGGTGGTTGCCCAGCCCGCGGAAGATATCATTCGGTTGTTCGACGAGCGCACAAACGTCATACTCCAACGATAACAGTAGTTTTTAGCCTATGTATGACATGTAGATAATATAAAATTTGTGTGATTCAAGAGGGATTTTGTGGCCCATGTAACATTGTTGTATGTTTGTATGCATTAATGCGAGTGCATTGTTTCCACGCCTTTTCGTTATCCTGATGCCGACCAATTAATCTCAGTACCTTGCCGACCCGTCAATTGAGTTGCAACTGGGTTGGAGTTTTCAAGGGTTCGATAGTGGGTTGGGTCAGCTACTAGGGCTGAGGCAGTAGATAGTTTTGACAAAATCATCGAGGAAGCGTAGCCCCCCAAGTGCATTGTACAGGAAAGAAAAACGGAAATGAACTCATAGTGGAGGAACTTAGCTTTATTTATTGGAGGGTAGCAGGTACATGTTTTGGCTAAGCAGCCTAGCTGAGTAGCCTTATTGAAAGAAAAAATCTAAGGGTAGAAACATCACCGACATGCAACGTTCCAAGGGTTGTAGTATGCTACTCCAGTTTCCACATCCTTGAGGCGATAGGCGCCACCTGGGATCACCTCTGTGATGACGTAGGGTCCCTCCCAGGGGATTCTAGCTTCATGTGTCCTTTCTGCTTGAGTCGCATGATGAGGTCTCCTTTGATGAAGGATCTTGGGCGCAATCACCGGCTGTGGTAATTGAAGAGGTGCTGCTGGTTCACCGTGGAGTGTGCAGTTGTGATATCATGTGCTTCATCCAACAGGTCGACGACATCTTCGAGGGCAGTCGTAGATTTAGCTTTGTTATAGGCGACGACCTGTGGGGCTTTGTAGCGTACTTTGGCTGGTAGTACCGCCTCAACACTGTGCACCATGAAGAAAGGTGTGTAGCCGGTGGCATTATTTGGAGTTGTGCATAGGCTCTAGAGTACGGAGGGTAGTTCCTCCACCCAAGCTCCGACCGCTTGTTCGAGAGGCCAGAGGAGTCGTTTCTTGATGCTATTGCAGGCAAGGTCGTTGGCCTTTTCGACTTGACCATTGGTCTGAGGGTGTGCCACAGAGGCATAGATGATGTTGATTCCCAACTTGTCACAGAAGCCTTGGAACTCCTTCGAGCTGAAGTTTCTCCCGTTGTCGGTGATGATGCTTGATACCTTCGATCTGGATTCACGGATGTAGTATAATAGCTTTTTCCCTAGAAGACCTAGGTTTAATCGAACCTTGGAAAGCAATGCTAAAAGGAAATAAAAAGGACACGTCTACAAGTCTTTGTTTCTTTGTTTTACCTTCATTTATCATACTAATCTAATTTACTTTTATAATGAGTTGAATCAATAGATGGAGATAGGCCAGGGTTGAAGATCCACCTGCAGCTGCACATCATATGAGATAAAAGATAATAATAAGCACAGTCATGTGTAAAGTTTTAATAGGGATAATCTCTTATGGGTAACACGTCCTAATATACTAGAGCCCCCGTGATGCATAGGAATAGTCTTTTAATCCAACCGAGTGCACCACGAAGCAACGGGCTACAAATGATTATTAAGTGTAAAACACAGATGAAAGCATTAAGTGGTGATGTTGCTGTGATCCCGAATGGGTCGCTAAGCGAAGACCGTACTACCCTTTCTGTCACTGGAGTTCCTATGAGATCGCTGCTAGCCAAGTATCTCACCTCAAGCCTTTATCAATCTATGGGATCTTGGGTACCTACAAGCCCACAGATCGATACAAGAGACAAAGAAACAAAAGATACAAATCTCTATTTCAAACAATACACAATGCTCCCATAGATTAGATGCACATAATTGCTGCGAGGTTTCTCCCCAACCCGTAGCCCATGACGACTACTCACTCATAATAATAAGATCAAGGATAGAAAACATTGTGCAAAATACTTAGATTGAAATCAAATATTCTTACAATGGTCACCAAATCACAATGAGATCTAAAGTACAAAGCAAAGGCTATGGCTAATGGACGAGATGGAAGATGGATGGATGGACAATGGTGTGGGTCTCCTTGGGGTGTGTTGTGATGCAATCTAAGAATGGCGGCCTTCTGCATGGCGGCTAAGTCCTCAAAATATATAGGCGTCTTCACGAAAGTTGTAGGGTTTGACGAGATGGAGCCGCCGCCACATGGCACGGGCGGACGGTACGGGCGGGCCCTGCCCGTACCAGTGGTCGTTACAACCGCTTTCGCCTGGAATTGACTCCACAATTACTTGGTCATGTGGACTTCCTCAAAAACCTTTATTATAACTCCACATTTCGCATTAGAAAGCATGATTTCCCGCACACCACAATCCAAAGCAATGGTTTGCATATATTTGCAATTATTAGTCAATAGTGGCAAGGATTTAGAGTTTCTTATCAATTTCTTGACTAAAAACAATGTTTAAACATGATGGAAGATGGCTATTTTTGGAGCCATCAATGTTGTGTGGCATCCCAAACCTGTAGACGATGGACTCAAAAAAGTTGAGAGCGGTGGTACCAGTTTGGTTGGTGACGAGCGTGGCCTCGATCCACTTGGTGAACTTGTCGACAATGACAAGGAGGTAAGCATGCTGTCAACACCCGGATTTTTAATCCCAGATGCCCGTTATGCCATACCTCGCAATCCCAGGATTACCATTTTTGCGAGACATAACGGATTGGATATCATAGTACACCATCCATTACAAACCATACATACGGTTTTACACCAATAAGGATCTCATGATCCAGTCTTTAATACAACAAGCAGCGGAAATAAACGATAGCGTAGCGGTGGGGTCTTCTTATTTTTATTAGGAGAACTCTATAACTCTAAATGAATTAAATCCAACGGGCTTGGATAGAGCATTTCAATACCTTTCAGACGAAATTGGTTTCATGCAATTTGGATTTGTCAAACTCACAGAATTAAATTTTGAAACACTGGACAGAAACTATATTCTAACTGAAAAGAAAAATCCTAATTTGAATCTACGGGCTTGCGCGGGAAAGGAAATGGGCCGGCCCAGTGGCGCTGTGTGGCACAGGGCTCACTGACGAGGGTCCCGCTTGTCACGCAGACTTAACACGCTGTGACTAATGCGAACAGTGGCCGTGCGATCTGGTTCTAATCCAACGGCTGAGGGTCATCGTCGACATTGGGCAACACCGGCGAGACAGAACCCTAGCGCGGCCAGTGGGGGTCGTTGGGGGCTCACCGGGGTTCAGGCAAGGGTCGGCGAGGCGGGCGAACGACGAAGTCGACGATGGTGAACCTCCTGGTATCGGCATCTTCTCCTGGGGTGGCCTGGATCAACGGCGCCCTTCTCCTCCCGAGGCGGCGGCTCCGGCTGCAATTTCGGTGCTCTGGTGCTCGAGCGGCTCCGGCTGGCGGTGGGGAGTGAGTGTGAGATGTGGTGAGTGAGATGGTGTGCTCAAATCGTCTGGGGGTGGCCTCTATTTATAGTGGCGAGAGGGGACCGACGGGCGCCTGATGAGCCTCGTGGTCGATGGTACAGACGGCTATCAGCATGGGCGACGGTAGGGGGCGGTGCGGTGCTCCCTGGCGATGCTCAACGACACGGTGGCGAGACGTGGGGCGGTGCGGTTTGGTCGGGAACAAGCGATGCTCTGCGTGGCAGAGGCGGCGTCTTCGATGACGAGCGGTGGCTGTGCGTCATGGGGCGGCGAACGGGGATGTCTGGCGGTCTCCTGGGTCGGTGGTGATCATGTATGGCGAAGCGGCAGCGTGGCGTCAGTCAATGGTGGCGCTCTAGCGCATGCTCGGCATGGTTGCTGGCGGGCTGGGCGCGGTCCATGCGTGTGGTCCAGGGGTTGGCAAGGTTCGGGCGCTGGACAGGGAGTGGCGATGGACGGTGGGCTGCCTCCTAGACAAGGTTGGCATGGCTAAATCTCCTCCTAGCTTGCTGTCTCCACGGGAGTGCCATGGTGAGCTTCGGCTGTTCACCATTGATGTCATTGCTCAGCTTACAGTGAGTCTAGTGCTTGGTTTCACTTGCTAGCTGATCTAATGAGATGGTTGTGAGCTAGAGAGGGAACAATTTAGGCTTCAATCACTGCTCATAATAGTGTTTGGTTTTTGTTTGATTTGTGTCTGCCACCTGTTCGATGAAATGGCCGCAAGAACTCAAGTTTTGAATTTTGAAAAGATTTTTTGTGGGTGTGCTAAGTTGGTGCTGGTGAGTCTGCAGATGCTTGGGTTTTGAAAGTTGAGCTTGTTTGAGTGGTTTTTGAAAAGTGGGATCTTCCCATATGATAAAGATTCAATTTTGAACTGTTATTTAAAATAGTTCACAAAAGGTTTTTAGAAGATCAAAAGGTGGGACTTGGTACCTCATTATGTGTACTAGAAAGGGGTGCAAAGATCAAGAATTGTTTCTGTTAATTTTTGAGTACTAGGAATAGCCAAAGTAGACATGGGAGTTAATTTTGGCAAAATGACCATTTCTCCATTTTAAATCTTTTTGATTTGATTTTCTTTAGAACAAGTTTGGGAATGATGTGGATGATGTTTAAATCACCTAAGAAACATTTTACAAGCATTGGATCACTTAATCATGGCAATTCAAACAACTCCTATTTAAATGCACATAATATGAAGGCTTTCATTTTAAAAATGGAAAAGTTTTTGTTAACCCTATTTTTGGATGATTGGATCTTTGATAAACTTGGATTGAAGTTTTGGGATGTTACAAACCTTCCCCCCTTAAATAAAATCTCGTCCCGAGATTTACAAGGAAAACTAGGAACTAAAGAGATATGGGAATTCTGTCCTAATGTAATCCTCGCGCTCCCAAGTGGCTTCTTCCTCGGTATGGTTGGTCCACTGAATCTTGAGAAACTTGATACTCCTGGTCCTGGTGGTTCTGTAGGCTTTTTCTAAGATACGAATGGGCACTTCCCGATAGGTCAGGTCATTGTTGATTTCCACTGCTCTGTGATCGATATTCTTGAAAACTTCAGTCTTCTCCGGCACTTCTAGGCATTTGCGGAGTAACGAGATATGGAACACATTGTGGATGGCTGACATCTCTTCAGGCAATTCCAGCTGATATGATACTTCTCCTCTATGGTTCAGAATCTTGAAAGGTCCGATATATCTGGGGCTAACTTTCCTTTCAGACTAAAGCGTTGAGTTCCCTTCAAGGGTGAAACCTTGAGATATACGAAATCTCCGACATTGAAAGTCAGGTCTCTCCTTCTCTTGTCAAGATAGCTCTTACATGCGGATTGGGCGGTCATGAGGTGCTCACGGACTTTGTGAACTTTTTCTTCGGCTTCTCAGAGAATGTCGGGTCCAAAGATTTGACTCTCTCCTACTTGCGACCAATTTAAGGGGGTACGACATTTTCTTCCGTATAGGAATTCAAATGGTGCCATCTGCAAACTAGCCTGATAACTGTTGTTATATGAGAACTCTGCGAATGGTAGGCAGTCTTCCCATTTTGATCCGTATTCCAACACACAGGCTCTAAGCATATCCTCAAGAATCTGGTTGACTCTCTCAGTCTGTCCATCTGTTTGCGGGTGATAGGCGGTACTGAATTTTAACTTGGTTCCTAAACCTTCCTGGACTTTCTGCCAAAAATCTTGAAGTAAATTGGGTTCCTCGATCTGATACAATGGTCTTGGGGGTTCCATGCAGACTAACAATTCTAGCAATGTACAACTCTGCTAGTTTTGCACTTTGGTAGGTTGTCTTGACAGGTATGAAGTGGGCTACCTTAGATAGTCTATCAACTATGACCCAGATTGAGTCATTTCCCCTACTAGAAGTAGGTAAACCTGTGATAAAGTCCATCCCGACGGAATCCCATTTCCATTCCGGAATCTGCAATGGTTGCAACAATCCTGCAGGTCTCTGATGCTCTGCTTAACTCTTTGACAAATGTCACACTTGGGGATGTAGCTTCCGATCTCTCGCTTCATCTTGTGCCACCAAAATTGCTCCTTCAAATCTTGATACATCTTTGTTCCTCCGGGGTGGATAGAATAAAGGGTATCATGAGCTTCCTTCATGATAACTTCTTTCAGTTCTGAATCTGCTGGAACATAGATACGTCCTTTGTACCACAGTACTCCTTCTTCGTCTTCGGTGAATCCAGGTACTTTGCCTGTACCAATACGACGTTTGATCCCGTTGATACTCTCATTTCCCTTCTGGGCTTCCTTGATCTGGCTAAACAAAGTGGGTTGAAGTTCAAGGCTAGCTAGGAATCCTTTGCTAACTACTTCAGTCCTGAACTGCTCCAGCTCCTCATACAAACTTGGTTGCTTCTCTTTGATCATGGTGTTAAGCCTACACGGCAATCTGCTAAGAGCATCCGCTACCACATTGGCTTTGCCGGGGTGATAGTGAATGTCAAGGTCATAATCCTTGATTAACTCTATCCATCTTCTTTGCCTCATATTCAACTCCTTCTGGGTGAAGATATACTTCAAGATCTTATGATCTGAGTAAATCTCACAGCGATTACCCATCAAATAATGACGCCATGTCTTCAATGCTAGAACCACTGCTGCTAGCTCAAGATCATGGGTCGGATAGTTCTGCTCATGCTGCTTCAGTTGTCGAGACAGATACGTGATGACTTTGCCTTCTTGCATCAATACACATCCTAGACCAATCTTGGATGCATCACAATATACATCAAATGGCTTCTTGATGTCTGGCATGATCAAAATTGGGGATGATATCAATCTCTTCTTCAGCTCACAGAACCGGCTTCACACTTGTCCATTCAAACTTCTTGTCCTTCTTCAACAATTGGGTCATTGGTCGGGCTATGCTCGAGAATCCTTCTACGAATTTGCGGTAATATCCCGCTAATCCGAGAAATGAACGAACTTGGGTTTGATTGGTTGGGGCTTCCCATTCTTCGACATCTTTGATCTTGCTGGGATCAACAGAGACTCCTCCGGCAGACACAATATGTCCTAGGAATCCTACTTCTTTCAGCCAAAACTCACACTTGCTGAACTTGGCATATAACTGATGCTCTCTCAGGGTTCCTAGGATGATCCTCAGATGTTGCTCATGCTCTTCTTCGGACTTGGAGTAGATAAGGATGTCGTCGATAAACACAACTACAAACTTATCTAGAAAATTCATAAATATCTTATTCATGAGATTCATGAAATAAGCAGGGGCATTGGTTAATCCAAAATACATAACCGTATACTCGTATAAACCATAGCGAGTAGTAAAGGCGGTCTTTGGAATATCCGTTGCATGAATCTTAAGTTGGTGATAACCAGTCCTAAGATCAATCTTTGAGAATACCTGAGCTCCAGTCAACTGATCAAATAGATCCTCTATCTTTGGCAAGGGGTACTTGTTCTTGATGGTGACATCATTCAATTTTCGGTAATCTGTGCACAGACGGTTGCCTCCATCTTTCTTGTCGACGAATAACACTGGTGATCTCCAAGGTGATGCGCTTGGCTGAATCAAGCCTGTTGCTAACATGGCATCCAACTGCTTCTTCAATTCCACTAACTCTGAGGGGTTCATGGTATAAGGTCTCTGGGCTATAGGTCCGGTTCCGGGGATTAGTTTGATAATGAACTCAATATCCCTATCCCGGGGCATACCTGGCAATTCATTTGGGAATACGTCAGGGTATTCACAGACTACTCGGACTTGGTCAAGGGTAGGCAGGGCTACACTCTTGTTGCACTTGAATTGACGGGGCAAGGTTTCAGAGATATGTTCTATGGTTACTCCAAAACTACTGGTCATGGTAATGGCTTTCTTAGCACAGTCTATCAGTCCTTTATGCCTTGACATCCAGTCCATACCTAGTACTACTTCCAAACCTTTGGTTCCAAGTACAATTAGGTTGGCATAAAAATCTATCCCATGTATTCTGATAGGTACAGCTTTGCAAATTTTTCTAGCTTTGGTAGTTGAGCCGGGGATTTGAACTATCATGACATGCTTCAAGTTGGTTGGGCGAATCTTACTATTGCATACAAATTCTTCGGTGTCAAAGGAATGCGATGCTCCAGAATCAAACAATACTCTTGCTAAAACTGAGTTGACAGAAAACATACCCGACACTACATCTGGCGCTTCTTGGGCTTCTTCTACGTTCATGTGGAAGAGACGACCGTTGCGGTTGTGTGGGTTCCCTGGGGCAAATCTCCTGCCTTGTTGAACACGACGCTGCTGCTGAGCTGGGGCATTCACAGGGGCATTGGCGGCAGTCTTCTTGGGACACTCATTGGAGTAGTGACCCTTCACTCCACACTCGAAACAAGTGATCTGGGACTTGTCCTTGATCGCAATGTATAGCATTGCTGCCACGTGGTTCTGTTGTTGTTGTTGTTGTTGTTGTTGTTGTTGTTGTTGTTGTTGTTGTTGTTGTTGTTGTTGTTGTTGTTGTTGTTGTTCCTGGGAGGTGCACGGTTGAAGTGATTGGCATTACCGGAGTTGTGATTGTTTCCTCCGGACTTCACATTGCCTCCGCTACGGTTGGGGTAGCTTGGGCGAGAATTCGAGGGTCAGTTGTTCCTTGGTGCATATCCTAGTGAAGGGTTGGGACGGTACTTCTGGTAGTTGGATCCAGATGCTGCATCATACGACGCTTGCGGTTGTCGTTTACTGGTTAATCTTCCTTCCATCTGAATGGCGAGTCGACTAGCTCTTCGAGATCATCGAACGGATGTTGACGAGACGATGCGCATCTCATCATGCAAATCTGCTCAAGAATCTCTCCTTCTTCTTGGCCTCCGTGTTGATTTCATCGGGTGCATATCTGGCAAGTGACAGGAATTTGTCACGGTACTCTACCACCGTCATTCTTCCTTGCTTCAACTCACGGAATTCATCTCTCATCCTGTTGACAAGACCTTGCGGCACGTGGGTGCGGCTAAACTTGACCTTGAATGCTTCCCAGGTCATCACTTGACCTTGGTTCATAGTGCAGATGCTATTCCACCAAGCTCTTGCATCTCCTGCCAGATAGTGGGTGGTGAATAGAACCTTCTCATTTGCATCCACTCCTGCAACCTCTAAGTTGTTTTCTATGGTGCGCAACTACCATCACATCTAGTGGGTTCTCAGTTGGTTGAAGATTGGGGATTTGTGTTCTGAAAGTTTTTGAGTTTGGATCCTTGGTGATCCTGATTTCCATGCCCTTGGTTGTTGAGAGCCATCTGGGCGATCTGCTGCAGTGTTGCTAAGTTGGCTTGACGTTCGGCCCTACTTGCTTCACGATCCGCTATGAGATTCTGCAAGATCTGCAGCATTGGGTCCTGCGACGAGCTGCTTCCTCCTTGGTTTCCACGAGGCATCTGGAGATTTAGATAGATATAGGGGTAAGAGGGAATATTATAAGGTTCATGGTTTTGAGGTTTTCAAAGCTAAAACTTTGAGTTAGACTCAGGTTTCTCAACTAACTGCTTTTTCATTCATGCAAACAAGCACACGATACAACACACACCACAACAATAAAAGGGAAACAGATGGTTTGAAGAACCATTCTGCAAGCTACGATACAATGAGATGCTACATCTCATGCTACGATAGTGCTCTAGTGCATCTACTCATCGTCGATGAAGTCGGAGTCTTCATCTTCAGTGTAGAAGTCCACGGCATCCTCCTCTAGAAAGTCATCATCGTTGCTGAGGTAAGAATCCATATATCCTTGGATGTCTTCACCCTCATCTTCTTCTTCTTTTGCTACAAGCTGAGCTTCCTACTCCTTGACGGTCTTCTCGAGGTCTGCCACCTTCTTGCAAAGACGGGCGATGGTGTGATCCTTCTTGGCACGCTGGCAACGAAGAGACTGGCGGTCTTGGATGAGTAGTGTGAAAGTCTGGGCCTTCTGGTCGGCGATTGCACGGTTCTGGTTGGCTAACTCTCTGGCATTGTCCAGTTCTTGCTGTCTGTCATGAAGCAAGAAGTCGAGGTTCTCCACTTGACGCCTCAACTCTGGGTGACTTGGCATCTCCATCGGCATTCCCATGAAGTCACGTCTTGCATAGTGGGCAAAACGGGTTCCTTGAATCTTGTTGACGCTGAGGGCACATAGACGTGCGAGAGCTTCATGCATTGCCCTGGCTAATCCATCTAGCCAGTTGTTCTCTCTCACAGAGAACTGAATTCTCCCGGAAGTTGGTGCTTCAATGCTTCCTCGAAGATCTGCGGTGACTAGCCATTGTAGGTCTCCTCCTGGGGGTCCTGGAAGTTGAGCTCCAAGAAACTCCGGATGTGGGCGTCCCAGAAATTCTGACAGTGAATCCAGATCCCTCTCGAAGATCAACTGACCTCCGTTTCCCAACTGGTAAAACTTGCTGAACCGAGTCTCCATCTACAAGAATTTAGGATGAGGAATTTAGTGAAGTGATCAAGTGTGTCAAATTTTAAGTAGTAATGTAAGAATTTTGAGGGACATGTATTTTTGATAAAGAATGAGTGCACAAGGTAAGAGGGGAAATAGTTTTTCATACATACTCACTTTGGTTTTGAAGCTAAGTTTTTGGTTTGGACGTCCATTCTAACTAGGGTCTCCTATGGTCAGGATGGCTCTGATACCAACTTGTCAACACCCGGATTTTTAATCCCAGATGCCCGTTATGCCATACCTCGCAATCCCAGGATTACCATTTTTGCGAGACATAACGGATTGGATATCATAGTACATCATCCATTACAAACCATACATACGGTTTTACACCAATAAGGATCTCATGATCCAGTCTTTAATACAACAAGCAGCGGAAATAAACGACAGCGTAGCGGTGGGGTCCTCTTCAGGGGCACAGGCAATGCTGACGAAGGCAGATAGTCCTAGTTATCATAGCCGTCCTGCTGACCATCATCTTGATAATCTCCTTCATAGTATGGCCATGATAATAGCCAGGGACAAAAGCCATGAGTACTCTTTAAGTACTCGCAAACTACTACTAGCAAGGGTTATGATTCTAAGTTAAAGTACTGAAATGAAAGAATAACTATCAAGTTAAGTTTGAAACCTAAGCTGAGTTCTGAAACAAGAAAAGATAAAATAAAAGTCTAGAATCACTTAAGTTGGGAAGCTATTTTCATCTACACAACACTGTTGTGGTCAAGTCAAGGTTCATCATTCATTTCAAGTTATTTAGAAAACATCTGACAACGAAACAGTATGGCCATCCCAACTGTTCATAACCGCGGATGCGGCTATTCGAATAGTTTGACACTCTGCAGAGGTGGTACACTTTCACCACAAGATTCGATACATCTGTCAGGGATAACCCTGAATCATCATACTTAGTATGCAGATAATCAAGCATAACCTTTCCATTACACACCCTAGTATAAGCACCTCTCCTATGAGCATGGCCTCCCAACCATGACCATCAGTCATCTTGGGCACTGCATAGGTGGTCATCATTGAGAGGTAGCCTCAGCTCAAACCTCTCTCGTGAGGGAACTAATACTAATGCATATAAATTTCCAGCTAAGCCTTACCCAATTCAGGTAATGTGGTTGTACGGTAAATTTGGAATGGTATCGCATCCGAATCCAACCATCAGTTTTATAAAAAAAGTTAAGGCTCATGCCTCATCGTTTTCATCATCATAAACCAATTGTGTTTCTCAACACATGTCAAAACATCTCAATAGAATGACTCATCATTCCAAGGTTTTCATAACTCATTTTCACCAAGTGTTCCCATCTGAAGTGAATCAAGTTTGATTGATTCTAAAACACAAGGTTAAGAGTGTTCACTAGTATGGAAAGGTGGGATCAATCTCATGCCATAGAGTGACATCTAAGAGTTTCTAATTAGGTCAAGTTTTATACTCTTTATGCTACCTTCAAAATTAATTAAAGAACTTGGTGTCACCAGGGGGGGGGGGGGGTTGTGATCAAAGTATGCTTAAGGCATCTTTACTAAACTATCTAGTTTTATTCTAGCTTGCTACAATAGCTTACTAAGACATGTTTGCAAGGGTTAGCTTGCCACTAATAGCTTGCCTTGGTTGGTGCAGTGGTTGAAGTTTTCTTCTTCTTCTTCTTCTTCTTCTTCTTGGTAGAACTCCTCCTCCTCGAAGGCTTGGTCGGTACTATCGTCTAGAAATACATAGAGAGGGCACAATCACCAAACAATACTTAACTTAGGCTAAGGAGTATTCTAAACCACACAATTGATGATCTATTATCATCCAAAACATCACAAGTTTAATTCAATAGTTTCCACCTTTTTATTTTGGAAAAGTAATTTCTACTCATTGAAAAATTAACCATAATTTAATATTCACCACCAAAATATGGGATCATGTGGACACATGTCCTCACCACATATTCTAACCTGTGGGAATGAAATTTAAAGGTTGGATTACTATTACTTTGGTTTAAGTTTATTATTTAATGATTTAAAGTGACTAGAAATGCCTATATAGCATTATTTTGGTACTAGTCTGTCACTGTCTGTAAACCTTAATATTATTACATATTTGGATAGATATGATGAAATGTGATTTTTGATAGTTGGAATCAACTCAAAAGCTAACTTGGTTGATTTTACAAAAATGTTTCAAGTTGCAAAAGCTTCTGTCTTCTTATTTTTATTAGGAGAACTCTATAACTCTAAATGAATTAAATCCAACAGGCTTGGATAGAGCATTTCAATACCTTTCAGACGAAATTGGTTTCATGCAATTTGGATTTGTCAAACTCATAGAATTGAATTTTGAAACACTGGACAGAAACTATATTCTAACTAAAAAGAAAAATCCTAATTTGAATCTACGGGCTTGCGCGGGAAAGGAAATGGGCCGGCCAGTGGCTCTGCATGCACAGTGGCTCACCGACAGGGGGTCCCGCTTGTCACGCACTTAACACGCTGGCCAAGACGGCGAACGGTGATCGGCGATCTGGTTCTAATCAATGGCTGAGGTCATCGTCGACGTTGGGCAACGCCGGCGACAGAACCTAAGCGGCCAGTGGGGGTCGTTGGGGCTCACCGGGTTCAGGCGAGGGTCGGCGAGGCGAATGAAAGTCGACGACGGTGAACCTCCTGTACCGGCAGCTTCTCTGAGGGCTGGATCATGGCGCCTTCTCCTCCCGAGGCGGCGACTCGGCTGCAATTCCGACGCCCGGTGCTCGGCTCCGCTGCGATGGGGAGTGAGTGTGAGAGGTGGTGAGTGAGATGGTGTGCTCAAATCGGCTGGGGGTGCCCTCTATTTATAGTGGTGAGAGGGGACCGACGGGGCGCACGGTGAGCTCGTCATGGTCGATGGTACAGACGGCTACCAGCATGGGCGACGGTAGGGGCGGTGCGGTGCTCCCTAGCGATGCTCAACGACACGGTGGCGAGACGTGGGGCGGTGCGGTTTGGTCGGGAACAAGCGATGCTCTGCACGGCAGAGGCGGCGTCTTTGACGACGAGCGGTGGCTGTGCGTCATGGGGCGGCGAACGGGGATGTCTGGCGGTCTCCTGGGTCGGTGGTGATCATGTATGAAAGCGGCAAGGGCGGTAGCAATGCGTGGCGTCGGTCGATGGTGGCGCTCTAGCGCATGCAGCATGGTTGCTGGCTGGGCGCGTGATCGTCGTGTGGTCCAGGGGTTGGCAAGGTTGGCAAGCGCCGGGATGTGGAGTGGACGGTGGGCTGCCTCCTAGACAAGGTTGGCACGGCTAAATCTCCTCCTAGCTTGCTGTCTCCACGGGAGTGGCATGGTGAGCTTCGGCTGTTCACCATTGATGTCATTGCTCAGCTTACAGTGAGTCTAGTGCTTGGTTTAACTTGCTAGCTGATCTACTGAGATGGTTGTGAGCTAGAGAGGGAACAAGTTAGACTTCAATCACTGCTCATAATAGTGTTTGGTTTTTGTTTGATTTGTGTCTGCCACCTGTTCGATGAAATGGCCGCAAGAACTCAAGTATTGAATTTTGAAAAGATTTTTGGTGGGTGTGCTAAGTTGGTGCCGGTGAGTCTGCAGATGCTTGGGTTTTGAAAGTTGAGCTTGTTTGAGTGGTTTTTGAAAAAGTGGGATCTTCCCATATGATAAAGATTCAATTTTGAACTGTTATTTAAAATAGTTTACAGAAGGTTTTTAGAAGATCAAAAGGTGGGCCTTGGTACCTCATTATGTGTACTAGCAAGGGGTGCAAAGATCAAGAATTGTTTCATTAATTTTGAGTACTAGGAATAGCCAAAGTAGACATGGGAGTTAATTTTGGCAAAATGACCATTTCTCCATTTTAAATCTTTTTGATTTGATTTTCTTTAGAACAAGTTTGGGAATGATGTGGATGATGTTTAAATCACCTAAGAAACATTTTACAAGCATTGGATCACTTAATCATGGCAATTCAAACAACTCCTATTTAAATGCACATAATATGAAGGCTTTCATTTTAAAAATGGAAAAGTTTTTGTTAACCCTATTTTTGGATGATTGGATCTTTGATAAACTTGGATTGAAGTTTTGGGATGTTACACATGCCCTCCAGGTGAGAATTCTGCAACTTTCCGACCATGTCGAGTCCCCATTGCGAGAAGGGCTAGGCCAATAGTATGGGCCATAGCTCAGAGCCTAGCGAGTGTGGCTTATCCGCAAACCTTTGGCAGGCGTTGCACTTGGTGACTTTGTCCTTGGCATCACCCATTGCGGTTAGCTAGTAGAAACCAACTCATAGGGCCTTGGCAATAAGAGCGCGACTACTGGCATGGTGCCCGCAAGTGCCTTCATGAATGTCAAGGAGGATGCTCCTTCCGTCGCTGTTGGTGACGATTCACTGGAGGACTCCGGTGATACTTTGCTTGTAAAGATCACCATTGATGATGCTGAAGGCCTTTGACTAACGGGTAATGTTTTGTGCGTTAGTCCTTTCAAGAGTGTCATAATGTCTATCAAAACATCTATGGGGTTAAGTATCTTCAAGGGTATACTCTCAAGACAATCATTCATCAAACAAGTCATAAATTTCAGGATTTTCTTGTTGTACTTGTTTGGCAATATTATTTCCAAGGAAAGAATCAGTTTGCTAAAAGACCTAGAGCAAAGGCTTCCACAACTAATTTCCATACAAATAAAAAGCTTTACTCTAACTATTTCGAATTACTCCCACTAGCATGGCATCTTAGCAAATCAACCAACTAAGATAAACAACTCAAACTTCAAAAGTGGGAGACATAGGACATACCTCTCATGAGTGACTTCATAGTTCTCTTCCTTATAGGGATGTGTTCCTTCAAAACTCAAGATCGATTATTCCCATAATAATATTAAATCAAAGAGGCAAAGTGCGAATCCATGTTCACGAAAAAGGGAAAAAGGAAAAATATTTTTGTATTTTTGAGGATAGGGATTAAAGAATAGAAAAGAACTTGCGACCAAGCAAGGAACTAAGAAAAGAAAAACAAATGAAAAACAAAAGCAAACTAAAAACGAAAGCAAAAAGAAAAGCAAATGGAAAAACAAAAGCAAAGTGTTGGAACAAACCAACACGAGTGATTCAAAGCTCACAAGGAGCTGGAGTACAACCTCATTATTACATAAATAAAATTGTCGGGGGAACACATCCCCAAGTTCAGGCTTTTGCAAGCTGTTTTGTTGCCCATTGTGGTGGCGGTGGATAATCTCCCATGTTCCATTGGCTGCTCCAATCATGGAACTAGGTGGCGAGGTTCGCAGAAGCATCTCGAAGGTTGATGGAAAGGTTGTTCATGTTTTGGATATTTACTTTGAGCACATAGATATCTTCATAGGTGGTGTAGTAGTTTGGTGGCTACAGATCTTGTTCGGGTCCTTCTTGTTCTACTTATTCATATTCTCCTCTTCCTCCCACGGATATTTCTTGATCGGGTAGACCTGCCTCAACTTGCGCGTCAAAACACAAACGTCCATCCTCGATAGAGAATAGACCATTAGGCAAAGGAGTTGGGATCGAGTGATCCGCTTTAGGTATATCAAGGAAGTATCTACCACCATTTCTAGAAATCATACCACATGCTCTTAGAGTAGAGAAACCGAGACGGTGACTTCCTGTCAACAGTTGGATGTTACGTAGGTTGACATGAAGTGCGCGTGCAAAAACGGTCACAACTCCTCCTCCGCATATGGGTCCTCGAGATTGCAGAGCTTGATGCTTAAGGTAAAACACAAGAAGGGCGCCCAAATTTGGCATTAAGTGATAATTAATAATAGCAGCTTTTGCAAGGACCATCATGTCCTCCTCATTGACTCTAGTAAACTCACCACGTGCCTGCCAGGTGTTAGCAATAATATAAACAAATAGCGAATAACAGGATGATCAATTTGATTCCCCTTGGGTGTGTTTCCACGAATTCTCATTAAATTAAAGTACTCCCAAGGTGCAGGATTTAAAACAAAGGTGGTTGGGCGTATGTCGGTAGTGTTGTTGGCAAACCCAAAGCATTGAGCCCATTGTCGAGCATCAAGAAGTACCCACAATTCATAAGATGGAAGTTGATGCGATCAAATCTAGGCATTTGCTCCTCGGAACAATAGTGAGAGCACACCGTATGCGTCAAGATGCTGAGGAACTCAAGCGTCAAGCGACAATATGTGGCGACATCCTGGAAGACAAAGTCATACAAACCAACATTGTTGCAAAGTAAATCAAAATCAGCACGAATGCCAAGTTGGTTCAGGATATAGGGACACACCCACTTGGTGGAATTGATTTCTCGGAGCTTGAGACGGTCGAAACGGTTCAGCTGATATTTCTTGGTGAACTCGATACCAAGTGACTCGGGGGTTAACGTATCAATGGGTGGTGCGGATTCCGCAGCCATCACACGTGTACGGCTCGTCGTGTTCATCTAATACAAAATAAATGAATAATTCTAATTAAAAATGTAGTCCAATAGAAAAATAGCATAAACGATCATCTACACTTGTTACAAAAGAAACTCCTCTAAAAACAATACTAAGCATGCTCAATATCAAGATTAGTTCAAGAACAATACCTAAGTATATATTGATAATGGTGAAAGATTGAGTAGAGTTTTGTTGCAAATAAGTTGGGGATCGGAGGAGAATCATACCTTAGATCGATTGGGTGCGAGGAATCAAAGAAAGATTGAGTAAATTTGAAGATCCAATGGAGGTGGTTTGGAGTTTGGAGGAAGAAGAAAGAGAAAATTTGTGTTTGAGGATTTTTAGGTTACCTCCTCATGGGGTTATGGCGGTCGCGTATGTGGTACGGGCGGGCGGTACAGCCGGAGCCCACCCGTGTGGTGTGAATCCCTTCCATGATGCACTCAATACAGGCGCGCATGCATTACTCTGGTCGTTATGCCGTACCTTGCTTGAAATCTGCTGGTTTGATCGAGGGTACAGTACGGGCGCGTGGTACGGGCGTGTCCAACCATACCAGTAGTCGTTACGAGCGCTGTTTCCTACGACAGAAATCAGAATTTCTATCTTCCAATGCCTTGATGCAGTACAGGCGCACGGTACGGTCCCTTCCGGTCATACCACTGGTTGTTATATGGCCAGTGAGCTGAAAAAATCAAAGAATTTTATTAGTAGCTTCGTGTGTCTTTACACATCTTATCAAAGGACAAAATAACATCAAATAGACTTCTTAAAGATTAGCAATACTTTTTAGGCCATGTGTTAGTAAAAATAATAGACAGAGGATTACCTTATTTCTTCTCCTCTCCAAAGGTCTTCTTAAACACTCTTTATTAAAAACAAAAACAAAATAAAAACAAAAAACAAAACTAAACATAACTAATAGAAGAGTAAAAACTTTTATTTCACATGGGTTACCTCCCATGAAGCGCTTATAGTTAAGGTCAATTAGCTTGACCCAGATGGTGATCATTTAGGTTTGATGAGTGGAACACCCACTCCAAAATAATTGGCTTTCAAAGTAATTATACCATCATCATCATTAGTCTTGGCATTCTTCTTCCTAGGGAAGTGGACTATAAAAGGATCTCTCAATGGTAGTCCTATTCTCATATTCCCTTCATGTAAATTAATTAAAGCTTTAATGGTTCTTAGGAAGGGCCTACCTCTTAGAATTATAGGTGCTATGGGATCTTCAGGCGTGTCCACAATAACAAGATCAATAAGAGCAGGACTACCTTTAATTTTAACAACTATATTTTATTTTATCCCAATAACTTGTTTATAAGTTGAATCCGCTAGTTGGAGTCTTAATTTAGTAGTTCCAAATGGCCCCAAGTTTAACTTGTCAAATATGCTTTTGGAAATCGTTGAGACGCTTGCACCAAGATCACAAAGTGCAGATATCTCATTGACCCCAACCTTAATTTTAATAGTGGGCTCAAATATATCATCTAGCTTAGCAGGAAGCTTATCATCTAGTCTCTTATACTCCATCTCTAAATATCGAACTTTAGATGCTACTTGTTGAAAAAATTGTTGGTACATAGCATCATTACCTTGTTCTATACCGGAATTCTTCATGGTGATCATCTTTAGTAGATCTTCCACGGTATATTGAGGTGTTGGCGCGTTGCTATAATCCAGCTCTTCAGACTTCTCTTCATTTGTTACCACCCTCATCATCTTGAGGTCTTCTACTAGATTTGTCATAGGCTTCCTAGCAAACTTTGCTAGTATGAGAGCTTGGCTCTTGGCTACCTTGCCCAATTGAGCCTCCACGGTCTCTGTCCTTTCCTTTAGAGCTTGCACATCATTTCTATTTGCAATGGCTTGGTTAGATAATTTTCCTATACTACTTTGTGGTTCTCCATGATTTTAATAAGCATATTGTTTTGCTCGGTTTGAGCTTGCATAAAAGTTCTAACAGTTTGCTCAAATGAGAGATTGCCATGATTTGCTCCATTATGATTATCATAATTATGTAGGGGTTCGCGCATGAAAACAATAATTTTCCCTACACCAAGAACCCTAATGCTAGGACCTATCTATTTGTAATGCGGTAATGGGAGGGGATTTTCGCAAACTTAACCTTAAAGACCGAAAAGCATTGTTAACGCTCGGGAGAGCGTGGCTGATGTAGTCATACTGAAGCTAACCTCGGGGTCGTGTTGAAGTCCTGATGGCTCCTGTGGATCCAACAACTCCTAGTGCCCCAAGTGTTACACCTCCGAGGGATTTACACATGTCTGGTGCCTGACGATGACTCCCACTCCTCCGATCTAGCAGCAGTTGCGGAAGTAGAGCGTCTGGATCTGAATCCCGCAGCACGGCGGTGCTCCATGGTGAAGAAGACTCATGCTCGCATGATCTAGACTTGGGACCATGGTCATGGGAGAGAGAATATCAACTATAGGTCTCCCTGAAAGAGAGGAAACCTTTTATTCATTATTGTGTATTTATTTTGTCAAAATACCTCACAATATATAGGGGACCCCCCACATAGTCAATTGCCTTAGCCATGTGGGACTAAAAAAAGCAGAGGGGAGATGGGGAGGCTTGGATGCCACCGGCTAGGGCCCAAGTGGGCCCCACACGGGGTGCCTTGGCCCAGCCGGCCACCCCTCCTCCTTCCTCCCTTTGGTCTTTCCCTCATGGGCCCTTTTCCCTCCAGATTTTGACCCAATTATGTATTTGACCTTTTAATTCATTTTATTATTATAAATAATTATGAATAAATGATTAAATCAATATTTAACATTTACACACATATTATTCAATCCCCATGGATATGGAACTCCTTCTACCTCCACTCTAGACATCCTCCGGACTTATCGAAACCCTTCCGGTTCTTTCTCTTTCTTTTCTTCGGTGATTCTGCCGATACCAAAATGCTCTCTATGCATCATCAAGCCCTTAAGTGTGATACCCCACGGTTCGGGAACACTCCAGACATGACCGAGACCCTTCTCGTACCAATTATCATCAGCGGGACCTAGATGCCCATGATGACCCCTATGCATTCCATGAATCTTTCGTCGCTAAACCATGAACGTCGTGTCATATTCCTTTTGTCTCTCAATACTTGCATTGCCCAAGATCTGATCTTTCATATCTCCATGTCGCATTCAATCTCGTTACCGACAAATGATATTTGACTCTTTCTGACAACTGATATCCCTATGATCAAATCCCACGTTGCACAGCTATTGGATATAACTTCCCCGAGTGGGCCCTGTAGTATCTTTCTGTCATGTGGATGGACAAATCCCGCTCTTGATGCATAATGCCTCTACATGTTCCTCTAAATACCTGAACACACCTTTATGGCCATTGTTCCTGCAAATGATGTTTGATGCTATCTAAGTATTCTCGGGTGAAAATGATTGATATGGCCTCACGGTATAGGAAATAGGACACTAGGTCTATTCTAATCATCATAACTTGAACTTTGTGACATGATCGGGTCACAGTGCTTAGGTTGGGTATAGCTCATCATATTATTATCGTAATGAGGTGACTCCATGGTCAACTGGCATAAATGCCACATGCTTAGGAAACCTTGATCATCTGTTGACCAATGAACCAGTGACTAGAGCTTCACCTGGAACTCCTGGTTGTTTATATATCACACGTGTATTGACGTTTCCTTTCAATATAGTTATAGCATGATATAAAACTTAATCATAAACTTTATGAAATATGATAATAATCCATATTATTATTTGTCTCTAGGACATATTTCCAACAGTCTCCCACTTGCACTAGAGTACAAATAAACTAGCTGCATTTGTTTACCAATCATCGGCACCATATGACCTAGCACGTCTGATCATGCTTGCTCATGGAAGAGGTTGAGTCATGGGTCTGGACTTTCCAGCCCCATATCCTTTTGCAACTTACTAATGTCACCTTAATTGACATTAATACTTTATCATCACATGATAACATGTTTGTGTATGCATCGTAGTTATGGCAATAGAGTGAGGTCGGTTTCTAGGAGCCAACGGTGATGTTAGATCAGCCAAAACGAGCTTTATCATGGGCACTATGCCCTAGGACACACCCTCTGCAAAAATACGAACTAGTCCCACCACAACAATATACATCATGTCAGATGGTACCCTTATATTTTATTATAAATGTAATAATCGAAACATTAGTGCACTATGTGCAATTTTGATATTTACTACCTCGCTTCCTACTTGACTTTAGTCGGTATTATCGATGTAAGGATTTCCAATCTTTCAAGGTTAACATATGCCCTCATAACATAACCCTTCATGTTATAAGCTATGTCATCCTTCATAGATGTGAAAACATGTCTACATTTCTCATTCAGACACTATGGACAAACTTAGCTCAATGTTCAGTGAGTCATACTTAATCACATCCGAACGTTTCTTCTTGGATCATATATTATGTTAAGTTCTCGTCATGGTTTCTAAGACAGAACCTATGTCTCAACATAGTGGATGATGATCATCATTTTCTTTCTTTCAACCATTGATGTTTAACTTAGTTTTATTCCTAATTCGAATGACCAAAGACCATTCTTTAATCAATTCCTATCCTAAAACTAGTTCAGATTCCCTTTTAGGAATACAACGTAATATACTAATATACCTACTTTCAAATTTTAATCCCTATAAATTATTATTTGTTGCTGCTTGCTCTTTCATTCTTAATGTGTCGTACACACCTAAGAATCAATCATTAAGCTCCCACTCAAAACATGTTCCCAACATATTCTAGTCTAAAACGTATGTTGCTCCCACTCAAAATATGTTTCCCACACATTTAAGTATGAGACATTCATTGCTCCCACTCAAAAATGTGTCATTCATATATTGCTTTAGGAAGGCTTTTATAGCTCCCACTCAATTTCATGCAAACTGCATATCCCCTCAATATTTTGAATAACTTCAAAATCCCATGATCAATTATCAAACTGAGAGTTTCTATTGCGAGACACTAGTACTTTACTAGTATTAAATCCAATAGACTTTAGCACTTCTGAATCAAAATTCTTTTGTATTTTTCCAATACATTATTCATGACAAATTGTGCCTTTGTCATTCACCTTTTCCATCATGACCTTACAGTATTTTGGAAATGATACGTCCATTTTGCATCACTATTCTATGTCATAATTTACTGTTATTCATTGATATATTTCATATTGAGAGGTGATACTTATGTTATTTCATCTGTTTTTGCATGGTTGATGACTTCTGGAGCATGGACCGCTGTAGTCAGGATTCTGATGGAAAAAGTGCTGTTTGGAGGCAAAATTCGTGAAGATTAGAAAATCCGGAAAAATATACGGAAAATCCTATTTTTCTAGAAGACGAAGGAAGCCAGAAGGGGGCTGGAGATGGGCCACAGGGGGCCCACACCACCCCCTGGCGCGGGCCAGCCTAGGTCGCGCCACCAGGTGGTGTGGCCGCCCTGGTCCACCCCTGGAACTCCCCTTTGGCGTATATTATCCTCCCAAAACCCTAAGACTCGGGGAGCGACCACAGAAAGATTTCGCCGCCTCTGCGGGGCAGAAAACACCGAGAGAGAAAGATCTCACCGGCAGACAGATTTCTGCCGGGGGAATTCCTTCCCGGAGAGGGGAGATCGTCGCCATCAACACCACCATCAAGCTGGACTTCATCGGGATCATCATCATCATCATCACCATCAGCACCCTCATCACCATCTCCATATTGCTGTAACAATTGGGTTGAATCTTGCATAGTTCTTAGGGGAAACTTTCCCGGTGTTGATTACTCTTTGTAGTTGATGCTATTGAGTGAACCATTGAATTATTGTTTATGTTCAGATTGTTATACATCATTATTCCATCTCTGATCATGATCCATATGATGTCTTGTGAGTAGTTTGTTTTGTTCTTGAGGACATGGGAGAAGTCATGTTGTTAGTAGTGGGATTGTGTTGAGAAAGATTCAATAGTTTGATATTTAAGTTGTGGTGTACTTCTTCTAGTGGTGTCATGTGAACGTCGACTACACGACACTTCACCTATATGGGCCTAGGGGAATGCATTGTGTATTTGGCTACTAATCGTAGGGGTTGCCAGAGTGACAGAAACCTGAACCCCCGTTAGGAAACCATTGCACAAGGGACGTAAGGGTCTTAGAGTTTAAAGCTGTGGTTAGGTTTCTACCTTAATTACTTTCTTGTACTTACAGATGTTTGCAAGGGGTATAATCACAAGTATGTATTAGTCCTAGTAAGGTCGGTACATTAGCACAGGTTCACCCACACAACACTTAGCAAGCTAAAGAAGATTAATCAACTATATGAAGTGAAAGCACTTGACAGTCTTCCCATGTGTCCTCGAGAACGTTTGGTCATCTTAAGTAATACAACCGGCTTATCCTTTGCTGCATAAAGGATTGGGCCACTTGCTGCATTTATTCCTACTGTCTTTTATTTACTCGTACTTTTTTTACTTGCTTTATCAAAAACCCCTAAAAATCCATTTGCTAAGTATTTGGAGAGAATTTCTGATCCATACCACTAGCCAGCACCTTCTGCTCCTCGTTGGGTTCGACACTCTTACTTATCGAAAATACTACGATACACCCCCTATACTTGTGGGTCATCAAGACTATTTTTTGGCGATGTTGCCAGGGAGTGAAGCGCTATTGGAGAGTAGAACTGGTAAAGGAAACTTCTACTATGTGTATTGTTTACTTCTTCTAGTTGCTTTATTTTCGTTATGGATAATTTGCTGAGTTTCTTATTTGGTAATGCTACTACCACTTCTAAGGTAGTAGATAAGCCACCACCTGCTGAGAATGATGTTTTTAAAATACCTACAAGAATTATTGATCGTGTTATGGATAACTATTATGTTGGGGATGGAACTGTCCATCCCGGTGATCATTTGCTCTTTATACATGAAGTATGTGGGTTGTTCAAGTGTGCAGGTATTACTACAGATCAAGTTAAGAAGAAGTTATTCTCATTATCGCTGAAAGGAAGAGCTGAGGAATGGTATAAGCTGTTGAAGAATGGTCAAGCTCTAGAATGGGAGGAAATAGTACCTCTCTTTTATTCAAAATTTTATCCTCCTAGTGAGATTCATAAAGATCGGAATCAAATATACAACTTTTGGCCTCTTGATGGAGAGAGTACAGCTCAAGCTTGGGGGAGATTGAAGTTACTAATGCTCAAATGTCCCATTCATGAGCTCCCCAACAATATTATTATCAATAACTTTTATGCAAGGCTCCCTCTACATGACAAGGATTTATTTGATGCTTCTGGTGCTGGATCATTCACTCACATGGAAGAAGAAGCTAAATGGGATCTTCTGGACCGTATTCAAGATAATGTTGAAACATGGGAGAATGACAAAGGTAGAAAGTCAGGTATAAATTATGATTATGAATGCATTGAATCTTTTATGGGAACTGATTACTTTCAAAATATTAGTAATGCTTATGGTCTTGATTTACAAGTTATTATGAATTGATTTAGGGATTTTGCTTCTTATATTGAGATTCCAAAAAGGGGATGGAACAAGTACCATGCACCTTATAAAGATATTGTTGACTGTGTTCCTATTAGGAGTACCGAGTTTTACACTATTGATCACATCTTACCTAAACTTTATATCGAGAAACCCTTCCCGGATAAGGTAAAGGACCATCCTATGATAACTAGTGTAATCACTAAAAGTGCAAAGAGAACTGTAAAACCTGATGAACAAATAAACATTGAACCTGTTGTAGCAGTTGTGAAAGACCTTGTCACTAAAAGCGTAGATGATGGACACATAGTCTTTTGTGAGGATGCTTCTAACATTGTTTCACATCCTAATAGAACTAAAAAGCTAGTGTCCCTGTGCTTTCTGTTAGAATTGGTGATCATTGCTATTATGGTTTATGTGATATTGGTGCAAGTTCTAGTGCTATTATGCATGAAATCAGTCCCTGCGAATTGGAAGAGATTGATGTGGTTATTCACCTTGCTAATAGAGAGACCATCTCTCCAATTGGTATTGTACGAGACGTGGAAGTTCTTTGTGGTAAGATTAAGTACCCTGCTGATTTTCTAGTACTTGGTTCAGCTGCTAGTAAAACTTATCCTATTATTTTTGGTAGACCTTTCTTGAGTACTTGTGGAGCTATTATAGATTGCAAAAGGGAGAAAATCTTTGACTAACTTTGATGGGGAATCTTATGAGTTTAATTTCTCGAAATTCACTAAAGAACCTTGTGAAGAGGAAACCCATAATGAGGATTTTAGAGTTGAACAACTTGCTTCTATTTCTCTTGCTCCTAACAATGCGTTGCAGCAATTTATGGAAGATCATGAAAGTGAAATCTTCATGGAAGAAAGGAATGAGATTGACGAGATTCTCCGTAATCAGCCTAAGATGCTTAAGCATAACTTGCCCGTAGAAGACTTGGGTACCACATTGCCACCTAAAAAGGATCTGGTCTTCGATCTAAAACCTCTCCCTGATGATCTTAAATATGCTTATATTGATGATAAAAAGATATATCATGTTATTATTAGCTCTAAACTTTCAGGAAAGGAAGAAGAAAGGTTATTGGAGGTTTTGAAGAAACACCGAGGAGCTATGGGCTATACTCTGGATGATTTAAAAGGGATTTCACCTACTATATGTCAGCATTCTATCAACATAGAACGAGATGCAAAGCCAGTAGTAGAGAACCAACGATGTTTAAATCCTAAGATGAAGGAAGTGGTAAGGAATGAGGTATTGAAACTCCTTGATGCTGGTATTATTTACCCTATTGCTGATAGTGAATGGGCTAGTCCTGTTCATTGTGTTCCTAAAAAAGGAGGTATTACCGTTGTTCCTAATGACAATGATGAGCTTATTCCTCGAAGAATAGTAGTAGGTTATAGGATGTGCATTGATTTTAGAAAAGTCAATAAGTTACTAAGAAAGATCACTACCCGCTTCCTTTTATTGATCAAATGTTGGAAAGGTTGTCTAAAAAGACCCATTTTTGTTTTGTTGATGGTTATTCTGGTTTCTCTCAAATTGCTGTTAAACAACAAGATCAAGAAAAAACTACTTTTACTTGCCCTTACGGAACTTATGCTTATAGACGTATGCCTTTTGGTTTATGTAATGCTCCTGCTACTTTCCAAAGATGCATGTCTGCTATCTTTCATGGTTTTTGCGAGGAAATTGTAGAAGTGTTCATGGATGACTTTTCTGTCTATGGAACTTCTTTTGATAATTGTCTGCACAACCTTGATAAATTTTTGCAGAGATGTGAAGAAACTAATCTTGTTCTTAATTGGGCGAAATGCCACTTCATGGTTAATGAAGGGATTGTCCTTAGGCATAAAGTTTCTGAAAGAGGCATAGAAGTTGATAGAGCTAAGGTTGAGGCAATTGAGAAGATGCCATGCCCAAGAGACATCAAAGGTATTCGTAGTATCCTTGGTCATGTTGGTTTCTATAGAAGGTTTATTAAAGACTTTTCGAGGATATCAAAACCCCTCACTAATCTTCTTCAAAAAGACGTACCCTTCATTTTTGATGATGATTGTAAGGAAGCTTTTGAAACTCTTAAGAAGGCTTTAACTACAGCCCCTATTGTTCAACCACCTGATTGGAGTTTACCTTTTGAAATAATGTGTGATGCTAGTGATTTTGCTATAGGTGCTGTCCTTGGGCAACGAATTGATAAAAGTTAAACGTTATTCATTATGGTAGTAAGACTTTAGACGCTGCTCAAAGGAATTATGCTACTACTGAAAAAGAATTTCTAGCTATCATTTTTGCTTGTGATAAGTTTAGACGCTATATTGTAGACTCAAAAGTCACCATTCATACTGATCATGCTTCTATTAAATACCTTATGACGAAGAAGGACGCTAAGCCTAGGCTTATTAGATGGGTGCTGCTTTTACAAGAGTTTGATCTGCATATAGTAGATAGGAAAGGTGCTGAAAACCCTGTAGCTGATAATTTATCTCGATTGGAAAACATCTCTTTTGACCCTATGCCTGTTAATGATAGTTTCCCAAATGAACAGTTAGCCGCAATAGGGGTAAGCTCGCGAGGGAGCCCTTGGTACGCTGATTATGCTAACTTTATTGTCTCCAAGTATTTGCCTCCAACTTTTACAGCTCAGCAAAGAAGGAAGTTCTTCTATGATTTGAGGCATTATTTTTGGGATGACCCACACTTATACATAGAAGGAGAGGATGGTATTATGCAAAGATGTGTTCCAGAATATGAACAAAAGGATATATTGCGTAAATGTCATGGTAGTGCTTATGGAGGACATCATGCAGGAGATAGAACTGCACAAAAGGTGCTACAATCAGGTTTCTACTGGCCTACCCTTTTTAAAGATGCAAGAAAATTTGTTTTATCTTGTGATGAATGTCAGCGTGTTGGTAATATTTCTAGACACAATGAAATGCCTATGAACTACTCTCTAGTTATTGAACCCTTTGATTGTTGGGGATTTGACTTTATGGGTCCTTTCCCTCCTTCGAAAGGTTATACTCATATTCTTGTTGCCGTTGATTATGTTACTAAGTGGGTGGAAGCCATTCCTATGAAGAGTGCTGATGGGGAAACTTCTCTAAAAATGCTTAAGGATGTTATCTTTCCTAGGTTTGGAGTTCCTAGGTATCTCATGACTGATGGGGGTTCTCATTTCATTCATGGTGGTTTTAGAAAGACCCTTGCTAAATATGATGTTAATCATAGAATTGCTTCAGCTTATCACCCCCAAACTAGTGGGCAAGTAGAGTTATCAAATAGAGAAATTAAATCCATCTTGCAAAAGACTGTTAATAGATCTAGAAAAAACTAGGCTAAAAAGTTGAATGATGCTTTATGGGCTTATAGAACTGCCTACAAAAATCCTATGGGGATGTCTCCTTATAAAATGGTTTATGGGAAAGCTTGTCACCTACCTTTAGAATTAGAACACAAAGCTTACTGGGCAGTTAAAGAACTAAATAGAGATTGTAAGCTCGCTGGTGAGAAAAGATTATTTGACTTAAGTTCATTAGATGAATGGAGGAGTGAAGCCTATGAAAATGCTAGGATCTTTAAGGAAAAAGTTAAGAGATGGCATGACAAGCGAATACTTAAGAGAGAATTTCATGTTGGTGAGAAAGTTCTATTGTATAGGTCTCGTCTCAGATTTTTTGTAGGAAAGCTACTATCAAAATGGGAAGGACCTTTCATTATTGAAGAAGTATACCGTTCAGGAGCAATACAAATTTCTTCTTTAAAAGATAATACTACACAAGTAGTGAATGGGCAGCGACTCAAACACTATATTGCTGGGGATTCTTACAATGAAGATGTTGATGCCTTTCAAGTTATAACTCCGGAAAAATTTATCAAGGACCAAATTCAGAGACCTGCAGAGTCCGCTTTCAAATAGGTAACAGTTGTGGTAAGAAGAGTTCCGCAAAAACACTATCCAACTATATTTTTGCAGTTTCTAGTTAATATGGAAAGCTACGAAGAGAAAGGGGGATGAAAACGGAGCCAGGGTGGCTCACACCACCCTATGGCGCGGGCCCACCCCTGGCCGCGCCACCAGGTGGTGAGTCCACCCCGGACTCCGCCTCCGACTCGTTTTCTCCCAGTACCTTCCTTTTGATATGAAATTTCTTAATATATAATCCCCCGGATCCCCCAAGGTTCGTATATCATGTTTTCGTCGTGTTTTGTTTCAATCTGTTTCTGCCAGGACATACTCTTTGAAGGTTTAGAAGCACAATGATGTCCTCCAAGGATAAAGGGAAGGAGCCTATGGAGGAGGATCTCCAAGACCCCGGGCAGGAGAAGGAGATCAAGAGTGAAGGTGAAGAGGAGGCAAAGCACACCGACACTACCATTGCAAGCATTGGAGTGGTGGCAAACCCTGCAAGGACTATGTCAATTGGAGGGAAGCCTCCTCATCACTGTTCAGATCCCTGGTCACTTCCCCATGCTCCAAGAATCCTTTCCATACCCTTATCCATGAGCATCAATACCAGAATATGCCCAAGGATAAATTACCCTCCAATTGGGATTTGCCTCGTTCTAGCCATGCAGGAAAACAAGACTTCAAGGAGGTAGAGTGGGGAAAGAATCGCAAGAGCTGGGATTCTCAACCCGACATGATCATGAGCCGCATTGAGCAAAACTCGCAGCTTATTCGCAACCTCACCTTCGAGATTGAGGACTTGGGGAAATTGATCAAGGAGTTCATCAAGAGGATACCACCACCACCAAAGGAGTAATTCGTCATCAGGTTTAGCATCCCCTTGGCTTGTTCCAAGCTTGGGGGAGTGCCACGGTATCACATCACTATCTTCTATCTTTTTACATTTTTAGTAGAGTCATATCATGAATAGAGAAGTTATTGTGTAGGATGGTTTGCATTATGGAAGTGTCCCCTCTCTTGTTAGATATGTATCCCTTGGTGTGAGTTGCCGTTATGGAATATTAATGAGAAGTTCTATCATTTACTCTTTTTCATAGCTTATATTAGTTTTCAATTCGTGGTTATATGATTGATCTTGTTTTTAGTATTGGTATCACTTTGGGGTCATTGAGTTAATTTAGTTGGTTTTGGCAAACCTGGCTCGGTTAGTAGCAACACTATTTTTGAGAGTTGAATGAAAAAGATAGAAGTACTCTAAAGAAAAATAATTTCATCATCTTTCTTTCTTGATTTGCTCATAAGTCTAGTATTCTCTAGTTAAGATCTTTTGTGCTTCCAAGGAAGATTGCATGTTTGTCTTTATCACTTGTATGTATGATTGTTTCCTTCAACTCTTATACTTGCTACCCAGCCTTGCTAGCCAAAAACCTGTACTGAGAGGGAATTCTTCTCGTGCATCCACCTCCTTTAAAAACCAAACCTTTGCCATTTGTGTCCACCATACCTACCTATTAGCATTATTGCTATTCCAAGTAAATTCTTGTTTCATCTACCTCCCAAATTAAACTTGTTATGTGAAAAATTAGTATTTAAAGCTCTCACGAACTTGATGGCACACTTTAATTTTCTTGCATTTAATAACCTGAACCATTGGGTCCTTCTTTGTTGTGTATATGCTTGCGCTTTATGAGTTGAAGTTAGCAGAACCATGTATCATGGGGAACGCTTTCAACACTGCATTGGTACTTTGTACCTAGTTGATATCATGTTCTTTTGCTTATGGATCCCGGTGGTGTGAAATAAAAGTGGAATAGGTAAGATCATGGAGTTTATATGTGTGTTAGAGAAACGCCTGGGCTGCTAGCCTAAGCCATGCCTAATCATGGTGGAAACTTGTAGCATAACTATAGTGAGCATTCTATGAAGCATCCTCAATAAAAACCTATGAAAATAAGAAATAAAAAGATCGCTGAGATGCTCATTGTCTGCTTGCCTTGTCATTTTGATTATGGGATAGCTCCTGTATCATGTGCAAGGGGTACCCCGTTGGCGGTTCTCTATGATACATATGTATTTACAATGACAAGAGCTTACTTGTGACTGAAGTTGAGTAGCATGAGGTTCGGTACTCGTAAGTGAGGGGCATGAGATTTCAACTTATAACTTGTCAAGCATATCCTCTAAGTTGTGTCACTTTAACCTTAATCACCAAAAGATGCCTATGATAGGGGCAATGAGAGCTGAAAGCTAGTAAGTACCATAATTTTTGGAAGCTCTTTATGAAACTTGAAATCCCTGCTTCCCTCTGCGAAGGGCCTTTCTTTTACTTTTTAGTTGAGTCAGTAAACCTATTCCCTTCTATCTTAGCAAGTATTTTGAGTTGTTGTGTTTCATTCATTCATATGATGATTTATTCAATCATGTTTCTTATGTTCCTTGTTTTGCACATTGCTCTTATCTTGATGTTTACTACTTTGAAAGCTATCATTGAAAAACCAGTTACTTGTGAACTCCAGCAAATTATCAACTATTCTTCGACCAAGAGCTAAGTTTGCCATTACCAATTATGATTCACTTTATGTATCTTTATTGTGTTTCCTTTACTTATTGCAAGTTAAGTTATATAATAGTGAGTTGTCTTCTATTATGATCTATGTATTGATGAATGTGATGCTTCTTGTCCGTATTCTTTTATCGACCCTTCACTCTATAAACCTGAGGTCATGTTTATTGAGCTCAGTTTCGCTTGGGGACAAGCGAAGTCTAAGCTTGGGGGGAGTTGATACGTCCATTTTTCATCACTATTCTATGTCATAATTTACTGTTATTCATTGATATATTTTGTATTAAGAGGTGATACTTATGTTATTTCATCTGTTTTTGCATGGTTGATGACTTTTGGAGCATGGACCACTGCAGTCAGGATTCTGATGGAAAAGGTGTTGTTTGGAGGCAAAATTCGCGAAGATCAGAAAATCCGAGAAAATATACGGAAAATCCTATTTTTCCAGAAGACTAAGGAAGCCAGAAGGGGGGCTGGAGATGGGCCACAGGGGGCCCACACCACCCGCTGGCGCGGGCCAGCCTAGGCCGCGCCACCAGGTGGTGTGGCCTCCCTGGTCCACCCCTGGCACTCCCCTCTAACGTATATTATCCTCCCGAAACCCTAAGACTCGGGGAGCGACCACAAAAAGATTCTGCCGCCTCTGCGGGGCGGAAAACACCGAGAGAGAAAGATCTCTCCGGCAAACAGATTTCTGCCGGGGGAATTCCTTCCTGGAGAGGGGAGATCATCGCCATCAACACCACCATCAAGTTGGACTTCATCGGGATCATCATCATCATCACCATCATCATCACCATCAACACCCTCATCACCATCTCCATATTGCTGTAACAATTGGGTTGAATCTTGCATAGTTCTTAGGGAAAACTTTCCCGGTGTTGATTACTCTTTGTAGTTGATGCTATTGAGTGAACCATTGAATTATTGTTTATGTTCAAATTGTTATACATCATTATTCCATCTCTGATCATGATCCATATGATGTCTTGTGAGTAGTTTGTTTTGTTCTTGAGGACATGGGAGAAGTCATGTTGTTAGTAGTGGAATTGTGTTGAGAAAGATTCAATAGTTTGATATTTAAGTTGTGGTGTACTTCTTCTAGTGGTGTCATGTGAACGTCGACTACATGACACTTCACCTATATGGGCCTAGGGGAATGCATTGTGTATTTGGCTACTGTAGGGGTTGCCGGAGTGACAGAAACCTGAACCCCTATTAGGAAACCATTGCACAAGGGATGTAAGGGTCTTAGAGTTTAAAGCTGTGGTTAGGTTTCTACCTTAATTAATTTCTTGTACTTATGGATGTTTGCATGGGGTATAATCACAAGTATGTATTAGTCCTAGTAAGGTCGGTACATTATCACAGGTTCACCCACACAACACTTAGCAAGCTAAAGAAGATTAATCAACTATATGAAGCGAACGCACTTGATAGTCTTCCCATGTGCCCTCGAGAACGTTTGGTCATCTTAAGTAATACAACCGGCTTGTCCTTTGCTGCATAAAGGATTGGGCCACTTGCTGCATTTATTCCTACTGTCTTTTATTTACTCGTACTTTGTTTACTTGCTTTATCAAAACCCCCTAAAAATCCATTCGCTAAGTATTTGGAGAGAATTCCTGATCCATACCACTAGCCAGCACCTTCTACTCCTCATTAGGTTCGACACTCTTACTTATCAAAAATACTGCGATACACCCCCTATACTTGTGGGTCATCAGGAAACATCAAGCAACCCTTTAGTTGGAAAGATTCAACAATGTTTTGCTTTCTAATCTTAAGTGAATTTTGCCTCTAGGATTTTCTCATAACTTTAGTTTACCATTACTTCCTTTGTAGTTCGTAGGTATGCCATATTCCGATAACATGACAAGTGATTCATAAATATCTCCATACAAGATATGAGGTATATTTTTGAAACCTACTTCATGTAGTAAAAACACTAGTAGGGAAAACACAATGATCATTATCATCGATCCTTTCCTTTATGAAGAGAACCGTTTAGGAATTCTTTCCATCACGCTTCTCAACATTATGATGCAGGGTTTTGAATCCTCATCTTGTTTTTCACTATCTTCCATTAGCATTATAGTCGAGAACATAAACCTTCTCGAGAATGCACCAAAATTTAAGCAACACTAGTTTTGCCTTTCTTTTGGTTCTAGCCATGGATTTCGTATTCATAGTTTCCAATGAATACTCTACAAGGACTTGTTTGCTATTGTTTTGATGATATAGAAATACTCCAAAACTTCCACAACAATCCATACAAGATATGGTGCTGATCTCATGAATTCAGATGGTTCACTTTATACCCAATGAGTGTTTGCTATTTCTAACTAATGGTCTTTACATTTACACTAAAATGATTTATTCGGCGCCATCTATTCACGTACTTGATAAAAAATATCACATTGCAATGCTTTGCACTTTGACGTATCAAATGCATTGCATTTCACAATTCCTTATGCCAATCTAATAATGTCAAATTTCATTACTATTGATCAAATCGTAGTAATTGTATTCTCTTTTATCTTTAATACCCCTTCACACTGAAATACTTTGATCATATCAAAATAGTTTCATGCTCATGTTTCCTTTGGTAAACCTTTTACAAAATTGAAACAATCACAAAATGATAATCACCACTTTGTTGAAATACAATACATCGAATATGTATTTTCTTGCAACAATTCATCAAACACTTTGCATTCATGCAATACATGGTGTTTTAGTTATCTTGCTGAACTTGGGCATGATACATATGTGACAATAAATCAAATGTATTTCACATATTATCAACATAACTTTGAATTTAAACAATGGTTTCATTCAAAATGAATATACCATTAAGTTGGGTATTTTCAAGGCATTTCAATATTTTTCAAATGTTCATGCATTATCAATTAGTTTCACAACAAGGATAATTCACAAATAATCGTACAACATATGAACGCAAATAGAAATCATTCATAGAAGCAGAACAACAGTTTGTTACACACTCATATGTATAACTGTCTCATGAAGTGTGAGACACACTAAAGAAGAATCTATTGATTACAATAATCATCCAAAAATGATAAACTAAATGATAAATGTTGAGGCAGAGTGTCGTTAGCCATCATTATCATGCTCGCCATTATCAACACGCAATATCACCTCCTCTCCAGGAAGCAGCTCTCATGCAGAAGGATCTGTTTTCACCAAAACAGAACAAGTATCAAATACTTTAACACTACAAAAAGTGTTTGCAAGATTATAATATTTATAAAACCGTATATCAAATATATACCTTCATCATCTATGACCTCTCTGGTGATAGGTTCAACCTTTATGTTCCTAAACATAATATGAACTCCTGGAAATCCAGTGTTTTTGTATCACCACTCATAATGCTACTCCGGACATGTCCTTTGTAGCTAGGAGGGAGCGATTAAAGCAATACGCCTATCGCAAATGACTCGATCATCCAGTAGTCCATGAAGTAAACCAGTCTCATGTGTGCATCAAGCATGCACCCCAAGTGACTCTTCAGACAAGTGTGTTCCTCCATCTGTATGGAAAGGAAATCTCCAAGCAGCTCGTGCTTCCACATGCGCACATGGCTTATGAACTCTACTCTTAGCTGATCCACCATTGCATATGGGTCAAGATCACCCATGAGCGGATGTAGTTCATCCACCATCCCGTAACGTATTATTATTTGAATGAAAGTGGCCATCTCTTACGATAATAGCGTTCTTCTTGCTCTCGTGGGGTCTCAGAGTCATTAGGTTTGGTCAAATCCATCGTGCGGCATATGTAATCTACCACATTATTAGTAAGGAGATCATTTAGATGCACAAGCCACCAAGGGAAGTTTGATCCATCAAGTCTAAGTTTTTCACCAACTACCCACTCATCAACGTCAAAGTAAGCTGCACGGTGAGCCATTTCTACATTTATAATTGCAAAAAGGAATTTAGACTAAGTTTATAATTATATGAGTTAAAAAAAGAACTCCATTAGAATTACTATCCCCAAACAGTTTTTAGTGATTACACGATCCCTATTCACTACACCGCCCGCGATTGTCACGGCCAGCGATATAGTTGCAAAGGTGGACGCCGAAACATCGATCACATCATTCATGTGACTCGTGCTCGATCTTTCGACCATTCATGTTCTGGGGCCATGTCTACACATGCTAGGATCGCCAACTCAACCTTAATGTATTCGCTGTGCAACATGGCTTACACCCATCGTATGCAAACGCAGATATGCCTGACACCCGATCGTCACGGCCTGCCTCATAACGAAGAACTTTCTTGGTGGTGCACACTAAGGGAGAACACTTTCATTGGTATTTTGTTTAGGGATCATCTTATTAGGCTGCCGTCAAGTATCTAATACTATCACACAATAAGATGCACAAACAATAAACATTGAATGTAAATGCGGTGCGATATGGTCCTTCAGGCTATGATCTCCATACCGCGTCTCCAGATCCGGCGCTAGGGTTCCAGCACCATAGGCACTAGGGTACCGGTGCCTCCGGCATGGTAGTCCATCATATTCATGACCATTACTACAACTTAACAACATATAGTAATCTACTTTACCTTTACTACTACCATATCACATCACAACGCCCCTGCAAAACAAAGTTAGATGCCTCTACTTTATCTTTGCATGTTTTACGTGGCTGCTAGGGCTTTTGTACAAGAACTGTTCTTACCTACGAACTTCCACCACAACACTGATCAAGTAGTTGTCTATACTAATGCGAGAGAGAATGACATACCTTTACTACTACCATTGCAAATGACATACCAACTAATGCGAGAGAGACACACACCCCCCAAAGCCACTTTATATAGTACAAGCCATATGCCAATCATGGACTAGTCTCGTGAATGAATGCGTAAAGTTAGTTGGGGCTGCTTCATTAAGAATTATTGCGGTGTACACAAGTACACGTGGGAGGGTAACAACTAAAAGATCTTTGCCCACATGCTACAACTCATGTGTTCTACCCGTACTAGCAATACTGCGCATAGATCTAGCTCTGATACCACTATAGGGGTACGCGCATGCAAACAATATTTTTTTCCTACGCCAAGAACCCTAATGCTAGGACCTATCTATTAGTAATGCAGTAACGGGAGGGGATTTTCATGAACTTACCCTTGAAGACCGAAAAGCGTTGTCAATGCTCAAGAGAGCATGGCTGATGTAGTCGTACCGAAGCCGACCTCTGGGTTTTGTTGAATTCCTGATGGATCCTATGGCTCCAACGAATCCTAGTGCCCCAAGTGTTGCACCTACAAGGGATTTACACACATCCAGTGCCTGGCGATGACTTCCACTCCTCCGATCCAGTAGCAGTTGCGGTAGTAGAGCTTCTGGATCTAAATCCCACAACGCGATGACGCTCCATGGTGAAGAAGACTCCTGCTCGCGCGATCCAGACTTGGGACCATAGTCACGGGAGAGAGAGAGATAATATCAACTAGAGGTCTCCCCAAAAGAGAGGAAACCTTTTATTGATTATTGTGTATTTATTTTGTCAAAATACCTCACAACATATAGGGGAATAACCCCCGCATAGTCAATTGCCTTAGCCATGTGGGACTAAACAAAGGAGAGGGGAGAGGGGGAGGTTTGGCCACCGCCGGATAGGGCCCAAGTGGGCCCCACGCTGGGTGCCTTGGCCTAGCCGGCCACCCCTCCTCCTTCCTCCCTTTGGTCTTTCCCTCATGGGCCCTTTTCCCTTTGGATTTTGGCCCAATTAGGTATTTGACCTTTTAATTCATTTTTTGTTAAATAATTATGAATAAATGATTAAATCAATATTTAACATTTACTCACATATTATTCAATCCCCGTGGCTATGGAACGCCTTTCACCTCCACTCCGAACATCTTCCAGACTTACCAAAACCCTTCCGGTTCTCTCTCTTTCTTTTCTTTGGTGATTCTGCCGACACCAACACGCTCTATATGCATCATGAAGCCCTTAAGAGTGATGCCCCATAGTTTGGGAACACTCCATACATGGGTAATACCCTTCTCGTACCAATGATCATCAGCGGGACCTAGATGCCCATGATGACCCCTGTGCATTCCATGAATCTTTCATCGCTTAACCATGAACATCATGTCATATTCCTTTTGTCTCTTGATACTTGCATTTCCCAAGATCTGATCATTGACATCTCCATGTCGTGTTCAATCTCGTTACTAACAAATGCTATTTGACTTGTTCTGACAAGTGATATCATCGTGATCAAATCACATGGTGTGCAACTATTAGATATAACTTCTCGGAGTGGGCCCTATAGTATCTTTCCGTCACGCGGATGGACAAATCCTGCTCTTGACACATAATGCCTCCTCATGTTCCTCTGAATACCTGAACACACCTTTATGATCATCTCTCCCGCAAATGACGTTTGATGCTATCTAAGTATTCTCATGTGGCAGTGATTGATATGGCCTCACAGTCTAAGAAATAGGACACTAGGTCTATTCTAATCATCGCAACTCGAACTTCATGACATGATCGGGTCATGATGCTTAGGTTGGGTATAGCTCATCATCTCATTCTCGTAATGAGGTGACTCCATTGTGAACTGGCATAGATGCCACATGATCAGGAAATCTTGATCATCTATTGACCAATGAACCAGTGACTAGAGCTTCACCGGGAATTCCTGGTTGTTTATATATCACATGTGTATTGAGGTTTCCTTTCAATATAGTTATAGCATGATATAAAACTTAATCAGAAACTTTATGACATATGATAATAATCCATATTATTATTTGACTCTAGGGCATATTTCCAACAAATTATTGTAAGAAGCTCCTGCAGGATTAAAGTAATGTTTAGAAGATTTTTTTTGGTTCTTCCATGTAGGATTATAAAGAGTTGCAAGCTATAAAATTAGTATCATTAACATTGGTAGAGATAACATTAACTTGGGTATCTTCCTTACCATTTACTATGTTGAGTAGCTTGTCTACCTTAGATGTAAGATCTTCATTGTTTTCCTCGGTAATTGAACTTACTCTTTTCGAGGTTCTTTCCACATGCCATTGTGCATGGTTGTTTTGCATATCATCAAGTAATTTATTTGCAACACTCACTTGCTTTCCCGTGATCGTTCCTCCTGCTGTAGTATCTAGCATAGACTTAGACATTGGGTTAAGGCCATTCTAAAATAAATGTAGTATAAGCCATTCTTCCATCCCATGACTAGGACAATTCATTACGACTTCTTTCATCCTTTCCCATGCAAGTTCTAGTGGCTCACGATCTTCTTGTCTAAAGCTTGTAATGTTGGATATTAGTTGCATAGTTTTAGCTAGGGGGAAATTTTAGTCATAAACATATTAGTGCATTCCTCCCAAGATTTAATAGTGCCCTTAGGTAGAGCTAGCAACCCGTCCTTAGCCTTTCCTCTAAGAGAGAAAGTTAACAATCTTAACTTAACAACATTTGGATCTACATCATGTCACAAATTTCAGTAAAATTATTTAAGTGCAAACCTGAATCCTCAGAAGATGAGCCTCCAAATTAGTTTTGTTGAACCAAACTTAAAAGGTTAGGCTTAATTTCATATGCATCTGCATCAATAGCGGGCTGAGTGGTAGGTGCATGAATAAAATCATCAGTGGGAGTAGCATACTCCCCAAGTCTATTTTGAGCCATGGCTCTTATATTTTTGGTATTTTTTAAGTAAAGAAAACAAATAACAGGTAACTATTTTTTTTGGGTTTTCAAATAGATAACTAGAAAGTAAACTAATAACAAGAATAAAACTAAAACAAATAATAAAAATAAAAACAAGGTCTCTAGTGACCTCACCATGATAGAGAAATTGCTTCCCCGCAACGGCGCCAAAAAAGGGTTGATACCTTCGATCTTGATTCACGGATGTAGTATAATAGCACCCTAGAAGACCTAGATTTAATCGAACCTTGGAAAGTAATGCTAAAAGCAAATAAAAAGGACACATCTACAAGACTTTGATTCTTTGTTTTACCTTTGTTTACCAAACAATCTAGTTTACTTTTATAATGGGTTGAATCAATGGATGGAGATAGACCAGGGTTGAAGATCCACCTGCATCTGCACATCCTATGGGATAAAAGATAATAATAAGCACAACCATGTGTGAATTTTTAATAGGGATAATATTTTGTGAGCAACACATGCTAATATACTAAAGCTCCTGTGATGCAATGGGCATAACAATAGTCTTTTAATCCAACCGAGTGCACCACGAAGCAATGGGCTACAAACGATTATTAAGTGTAAAACACAGATCAAAGCATTAAGTGGTGATGTTGTTGTGATCCCGAATGGGTCGCTAAGCGAAGACCGTACTACCCTTTCTGTCACTAGGGTTCCTATGAGATCGCCGCTAGACAAGTATATCACCTCAAGCCTTTATCCATCTATGGGATCTTGGGTACCACAAGTCCACAGATCGAGACAAGAGACAAAGAAACAAAAGATACAAATCTCTATTTCAAACAATAGACAATGCTCCCATATATTAGATGCACATAATCGATGCGAGGTTTCTCCCTAACCCGCAGCCTGCGAGGACTACTCCCTCATAACAATAAGATCAAGGATAGAAAATATTGTGCAAAATACTTAAATTGAAATCATATATTCTTACAATGGTCACCAAATCACAAGGAGATCTAAAGTACAAATAAATGGCTACGGCTAATGGAGGGGATGGAAGATGGATGGATGAACAATGGTGTGGATCTCCTAGTGGTGTGTTGTGATGCAATCTGATAATGGTGGCCTTCTACGCGACGGCTGAGACCTCAAAATATATAGGCATCTTCATGAAAGTTGTAGGGTTTGACGAGACAAAGCCACCGCCACATGGTATAGGCAGACGGTACGAGCGAGCCCTGCCCGTACCAGCGGTCATTACGGACGGGAGGGCTCCAAAATTACTTGGTCGTGTGGACTTCCTCAAAAACCTTCATTATGACTCCATATTTCGCATTAAAAAGCGTGATTTTCTGCACAACACAATTTAAGCAATGGTTTGCATATCTTTGTAATTATTAGTCATTAGTGGCAAGGACTGGGAGTTTCTTGTCAATTGCTTGACTAAAAACAATGTTTAAACGTGATGGAAGATGGCTATTTTTGGAGCCATCAATGATGTGTGGCACCCCAAACCTGTAGACGATAGACTCGAAGAACTCGACATCGGTGGTGCCCGTTTGGTTGGTGATGGGCGTGGCCTCGATCCACTTGGTGAACTTGTCGACATCGACAAGGAGGTAAACATGCCCTCCAAGTGAGAATTTTTGCAGCTTGCCGACCATGTCGAGTCCCCATAGCTCGGAGCCTAGCGAGTGTGGCTTATCCGCGAACCTTTGATAGGTGTTGCACTTGGTGAAAATGTCCTTGGCGTCGCGCATTGTGGTTAGACAGTAAAAACCAGCTCGTAGGGCCTTGGCGACGAGAGCGCGACTACCAGCATGCTGCCTGCAAGTGCCTTTGTGAATGTCAAAGAGGATGCTCCTTCCACCACTGTTGGTGACGCATCGCTCGAGGACTCCGGTGATACTTCACTTGTAGAGGTCACCATTGATGATGGTGAAGGCCTTTGACTGACGGGCAATGTGCCATGCATCAGTTGTGTCATCTGGAAGCTTCTTACTAAGCAGGTACATGATATATGGTTGAGTCCAGGAGGGTTTGATGAGCATGACCTCCATGGGTCCTTCAGGTGAAGGATCTGACTCTTCTTCAGTTGATGCCTCTGCCTTGTCAGGTGGCGTAGCCCCCGAGTGCATCGCTGGTTCTGGTGGCATAGTTGGTGGTTTGACCTTGATGGAGCGCTCGCATATTTGCTCCAAGAATACTCCAGGTGGTACTAGGGTGGAAGTGGAATCGATGTTGGCCAATTGGTCAGCCTCTTTGTTGCTTCCGTGGCCAACGTGCCGGAGTTCACAGCCGTGGAAGTCTCCTTCGAGTGAGTTGTAGAGGTAAAGGTAAGCGATCATGTTGTTGCTGATGGCGTCACACTTGTCCATTATTTGTTGTACGACGAGGTAGGAGTCATCGTATATCGTCAGGCGAGTGGCGCCTCGGGCCTTTGCCATCCACATTGCATGGATGAATGCCTTGTACTCTGCTTCATTGTTTGACGTGTAGAACTTCATCTGAAGTACGTACCGCATCTTGTCACCATGCGGGCATGTCAAGATGAAACCGACACCCGCTCCTTCTTGGCGCATGGATCCGTCAAAGTGCATTGTCCAAACACTCGACATGTCTAGGGTGTTAGGCAGCTAGAGCTCCATCAAGTGGACCAGAAAATCCGAGAGAACCCGTGACTTTATCACTATGCGACGCTCGTAGGTGATGTCCCGTGGGGACAGCTCAATGCCCCAGAGGGCGAGGAAATAATTTTGTGGCCCAAAAGTTGAGACGCCAAGGCAAAGCGGTACCCAAGTTGCTTGTAATCGGCCGCGTTGCCCACTGTTGGCATGCCAAATACTCAGAGGGTCTTTTTCGGCACGAATTCAACTTAACATCTGAATACAAAATATCAGGCTAACTCCCGTCAAGTTGGGCCCCCTGTCAGTTTTCGTCATTATGTCGCTGCCGTCATGGAGGCGTCATTGCTGCCATGTACTCCCTCCGTGCCAAGGCTTAAGGCCTATAATTTTGTTGAAAAGTCAAGGTTCTTGCCACCTTGAAGCGCTAGCGCCTATTTCCATTCCTTATTACGCCATCTTCTTCTTCCCTTGAGCGGCGATCTATGGTCGCGGCCATGGCGGAGCTAGGACGCCATTTCCATCAGTGGTGAGATCCCGAACATGGATGGAATGACTCAGCCCCGCTCTCCTCCCTATCATGAATCCCATTGTATTCTCCTCTTCTTCTTCTACCTCTGGGATTTTGATCGACGGGATCGCCAACCCACTTTGCAAGATTGCAAGGCTATAGGATTTCTCTAAAAAAAGGCTACAGGATATGTAGCAAATGGGTATGCGCAAATAAATTGATTGGTAGGATTTGACACGTGAAAACTAATGACGCAGAGCACATGAGCTAAGGTGACGCAGTGGATAGGACAACACGACAGATAGCATGTATTGACATGACAACACAGGGCAGATATATCCTCGTTATTACTATTTTTAATCTTTGTTTACTCAGAAGCTGGAACGGCCGCCGCCACGCGTCTCTCCATTGGACTTCCATCCCCGTTGTTAACCACTACGTCAGAGACGCATTGACGGTTCCACCATTCCCCTGTCTCGCAGAAACCACTCTTCTTCTTCATGTCCTCTATCTTCTGCTTCCCCCGCCGTCTTCTTTCCATCTTATCCTTGCGGCCATGGAAGGTTGCACTCTAGAGACAAGCTTCATTGCCCATGGCAATAAGAAGATAGATGTCGTCTACACCAACAAGGAGGAGACATTAGTGCGAGTCCTGAGGATGTATGAGGATTGTCTTGAGAAAGACGAGGACAAGTTTGTGGGATTGGACCTCAAGTACACCCCGGAGGACCCAGAGTTCGAGAATGAACTCGTCGTCATTCAAGTGGCTATGAGGAAACACATCCTTGTCCACCACTTCTCATGGTTTGTAGATCTGCTCTTTGTAGTAACCGCTTTTAGGGTTTTCTCCTCTTGTTCTTCTATCCATTTGCTCATCTTGCAACTACTGAATTTTATTAGGACCAAATAAATTATGACAAGCTAATGTTGAGAGTCTTGATCTTGCATTTACTAAACTTTTGTAGCTTAATATTATATTCAGATGATGATCTTGCATTGACAAAACATTTGTAGTTACAAATTTTTGTCACGCATTTTATGATGACAAACTACATACTTTCAGGACTGACAAGAAGTGTCCAGCGCCGTGCCAATTCCATGTGGAAAAAGGAATTGTTTTCTGCACTATCGACAAAAGAACTAATTTTTAAAAATTTCTTCAAGAGGGAATTGAAATTCCTGCACACAAGTGGATCGATATTCAGAGTCTTGTCAAGATCATAGGGGGCTCAAGGAAGGATGGAATGGCTACACACGCAACTAGAATCCTCACTGAGTCATACGATAGAATGAAGGCAGATTTCCCTACGAATATGCACGATTTCTGGGAGGAGAGGCCGTTGTCTGAGATAAACCTGAAGTATGCAGCCATAGATGCTTACGTGACCTACCAGCTATACGTTAAGATCCATTTCTTTCTATGTTTCCTCGTGTTTTCCCTAGTTGCAAGAGGGAAGACGAGCTTAGGGGAGCCCTTTGTACCAAATGCAGTATAGCTGAGCATTTCCAACCTTTTGTAGGTTGCTTGTTGGCATTAATTTGTGTTTTTGCAAATGTTATGGTTCTTATTTTGGTTTCTACGAGTTCTCTCTATTGCGAATGTGAGTATGTTGAGATGATTGCATATAAAGGGGACTATACAAAATCATGCTCATGATTCACCAATCCCAAATATGTCAATCTAGCAATTGTATTGCATATCTCTTCCTCATTTTCTCTTATGTGCAATAGTGAGTACTTGGCAAAGTTGATTTATTTTTGTGATACTTGTTGCCTTTCTCCATGTATTCCAACTATTCCCTTTTTCCCTTGGTAATAGTTGCAATGTATGTAGTGTGTTGGTGTTTGAAGCTCATTGATGTACAACAAGATATATTTGAGCCTTTGGCCATGCTTTCAAGCAAAAATCTTATTGGTATATTATATGACTTCCTTTTGTTGTTCATGTCGTTTCTTGTGTATCTATTTTGTGTGTGCATGTTTCTTTGTGGGCATATGTCTTTGTGATATTTTCCACCTAGAAACTTATACACACAAGAGAAGATAAGTCTTTGGTTGTTTTTTGTTTTCTTGGAAACCACCCTTTATTTCCTTTTGATTCTTCGATGGCTTCCAAATTTATTTTCCTATGAGTGTTTGTCCCATTTGTTTGCATCTTCGGGCACTCATAATTTGATCTCTCTCGCCGTGTATTGTTAAAGGAGTTTGTAGGAGTGAGGATTCCATGATTGTGCACTTTTTTCCAAATATAATTATTATAATTGGTGCATAATCCTTGGGGAGCTTCTCTAACTCACTTAAGAATGCTCATTTGCCTTTCTCCTTATTTGAGTTTTAAATGTCTATGGGGGATTGAGGATTCCATATTTGTGCATGATGTATTCAAATGATGATTCTATATTGTGCACAAAGATTGGGGAGCTTCCCTATTTCATCTAAACACTCATTTGTTCGTATCATAATATCTTGTTATTTTATTTTGGTATCAATTGTTGTTGTCAATTGGTATTTTTTGGATCTTTTGGGTTGCTCATTTCACTTGTTGAAGCTAGTTTCTCCTTATTTTCGTTTTGCAACCTTTGGGTCCTCAATATAGTTTGATTTCCTCCCAAGTATTCATCATCATATATGTGCATATGCACATCTTTGGAGGGATTCTCACTATATTGGTCGTCTAGAACTTTTCACACATTTTGGCAATCGGTGCGAATGGGGGAGAAGTTTTAGAGGGTTTAAGGGAAGTTGGTTTATGCTTTGAGTTGGTTCTTAAGCATTAGCCTTGCATGCTCTTGCATCTTTGTTGTTTCTTTGCATGTTCAATATATAGAGGAAACTCAACCACCAATAATGGTTGGCAATATATGCAATGAAATTCAAGTTCATCACACGTGCATAGATTGTGGGGGAGTTTGCTCTATATATTATGGTTGTACCAATATCACATACTTGTGTAGTACTTGATGTTGGGGCAACCATTTTGTTCATTAAATTCCATATTTAAACCCTCTCAAAAGGGATTTTTATCAATTACCAAAATGGGGGAGATTGAAAGGGCATGTATGCCCCCATGTGTGGTTTTGGTAATTAATGACAATCTCTATGGACTAACGTGTAAATTGAGTTTCACTTGTAGGTTTGTCCATTGGCATCACTTGGACCATGTGTTGGTCTCAAGGTTGGCAAAGAAGAAGCAATTTCCAAGGGCTTTGTGCCTATTGGAATCAAGTAGTAGAAGAAGAAGATCAAGTATGTCTTGAAGAAGAAGAAGATGGAGTACCTCATGGCTATCTTCAAGACATCATCAAGAAATGAAGTGCAGGCTCAAGGTGCACCATCTCTAGAAGATCTCATGCGTGAAGCTTTCCATTGTCGGTGATCATGGAGTGATGAAGACAAGTTCAAAGAAGAGGTTTCCCAATGGAGTTTGGGGGAGCATTTCACAAGTCTTCATCAAGCAAGATAAAGCAAGGCAATCAAGAAAGGTATTCCATCTTGAAGGTGACAATATAGTCTACATCAAGCTCAAGTGAGATGATCAAGGCAAGGTATGATCTTGATAGGGTTTCTATTTTACCGGTTTCTTGTAGTGTTGGGAGACCGGGTTTAGGATAGATAGCCGTACTATCAAGAGAGGCTCTCGAGTGTGTAGCTTGATCATATCTTTCAAAGAGAGCTAAAACCTTTCAATACATAGAATCATCTTTCTTGGTTGTTGTTTGGTTCTTGTCCATGTGAGGATCTAGAGCTTGTGGTTATCATCATGACAAGCTCTATTACATCAAAAATGGATTTCCCTTGCATATCTTATTGCGTTTTTGATCTTGCGGGTTTTCCGGCTCCACACCATGGGAGATATCTCACATATGTATATGCATGGTATTTTATCCCATGGTGATACCCATGCTTGGGATTTTATGTTATTTGTGACCAAGAGAGAGGGCAAAACTGAGTAGTATCAAAAAACCAAGGGCAAAACAGACTATGGAATTCAAATAGAAAATAGAAAGAGATTTTAAAAATGGAAAGTGAGTGTCTTATACAATGAAATAAATCTTGGAATACATCAAATGATGCCAAGATGGATCCACTAGAGTCATTGCATGTGTGTTCTTTTCATAAACCACATGGATCCACTAGATGTCATTGCATATGTGTCGTCGGATTGATGACAAGTACGCCATGAGGGGGTCCTCGGGGCGTGCGGAAGAGAGGGATGTGAGACGTACGGTGTTTCAGGACGGTGAGCACACAATTTTACCCATGTTCGAATCCGCCGGCTTTGGACGGATCCTACTCCTTCTAGCAATCCAGTAATACGGCAGAGCCGGAATATGGGTTACAAGAGTTCGCCTGTGTGAGTTGAGATTGTAGACTATTGAGGGTTGCCCTAAAGGCTCTCCCTAGGATGGCTTATATAGATATCCGGCCTAGGGTTTACAGGAGAGATCTATCCAGCTACGACTGAGAGTCGGTTACAGAGTACATCTTGAACTACAAGTAACACTATGGGCCTAAGTCGGTAAGTCTTCTGGGCCTTCCCGTAGCCGGACTGGACTCCGTTTTTTCTCCCTCACTGGGCCGCCCATGAAGCAAATCTCTAACCCAAAGTGGGCCACCCAGGTTAGTGAGGACTGTGAGGATACCCGGAAAGTATATCCCCAACAGCAGCCCCCGAAAGTCTCCAAGATCCAAAGTCGGATTCATCATCGTCTAGCTTGATCTTCGGCTTGCAGAATCTTGAAGGGTTCTTGAAACTTCAAAACAAAAGATACGATCTGGGTCTCAAAAATAAGTCGGACCTATCAACAGGTTACTCGGATTTTCAGCTTGATTTTCAAACAAAGCCAAAACTTGGTCTCTGACGTCATCTGACAGTCGTCATGGTCAAGTCACGTCATCTGACAAACATCCTGTTAGCACGACCGTTGGTGGGTCCACCGTTCGCGGAACCGAGGCGTCGTTTCAATGCTTACGCGGAGATCGAGGCGATGTAATCATCGCGTGGATCCTTCCTAGTCCCTTCCACGACGCGTGGCATTTACACAGTGCCGTTTGCACGAATCTTGGCACATGTAGGTGGTTATAAGGGGTGAGGATCCTCTCTTCCTCATCTTCACATGTTCCCTTGCCGTTCCTTCTCCCCCACTTCTCCCTCGCGCACAGAGCTCTGCCACCTCCTAGATTCCTAGCGCCACCCATCCAAGGTCACCGGCGCACCGGAGAAATGGCTTCTTCCTCAAATTCCGGCTTGGCTGGCTTCGCAGCGGCAGTGACGACGGCGGCGGCGGCGGAGAAAGAGAGCAACCATGGGGTTTGGATCTCTTGTCTCCTCGACGACAAGAAGCTCCGTGGCGTGGAGAATTAAAGTCTCCTCCGTGCCGGCGACTGGCGGAGTGGCTTCAGAGAATGAAGGTCTCCTAACCCGCAAGCCGGCGAGCGGGTACACTTCAGCACCCACCTCGACAAAGGTTTGTCTTTCCCTCCCTCAGAATTCTTTTCCGAGGTGATAGATCACTATCGCGTTCAGCTTCACCATCTTCCTCTGAACTCCATCTTAGAGATGAGTTCTTATGCAGCTTTGTGCGAGGGGTATATCGGCATTAGGCCGAGTCTTACTTTGTTCTGGTACTACTTTCATGTCCGGAGAAACGCCATCACTGCCGGTAATCCTTATATTACCGGCACTATTAGCCTTTCTGTTAGACGCGAGCATAGTTATCCTTGCATTTCTGCCAGTGACTCGGTCAAACAATGGACGACCACTTTCTTTTATCATAAGGACATTCCAGCTCTCGGCAAAGCTACTGCTTTGCCGACTTTCATCGACGGAGCCGCCACAGCCCTTACATCTTGGGACGAGGCTCCTCCGGCTCTCAGTGACGATCTGATCCTTGCTAAGAGGCGGATCAAATACCTGATAAAACACAAGGGCTTGAAAGGATCTGACTTAGTCCAATGCTGGGTCGCACGCCGGATCCAGCCTCTCCAACACCACGACGACTGTCTAATGCACTCCATCACGGCGTCAAAGAATGATTCCCTCTGCATTAGTCCTAAGGCCTTAAAGCCATAGGATTACATAAGCCATATCAAATGGCTGATCAAGGAGCGGATCGAAAGAAAGATTCTGGACTTGTCTTTGGATATGCATATAGCGGAAGACCCTGTAGTTCCGGTAAGCTTCAATGATAAACCCTTTTATGTGTTTCACCTTTTAAACTATTTCGCAATACTGAAATATCTTCTTCTTTTCAGCTTGCTGTTCTCCTCGAGTCGGAGCTAGCTCCTATCGAGGGATATCCTCTGGAGTTTTCTCAGGAGGCGGAACTGGTCCCACTGCCGGACATTGTGCCCAGGAAGCGCAAAGCTCCGACAGTGGCTGTCGACACAAAGGAGGTGCCAGTCGTGAAGAGGTAACTTTGAACACAACTTCCGCCTTTGTTCCTTACTCGAATTTTCTTCCGAGATGTAATGTTTTCCATTCTATTACAATCTCAGAGCTAAGCAGCTCATCAAGGGCAAGGGGAAGGGAACTTCTTCGAAGCCCTTGCGGCAGACAAAGCTGACTATAGCTTCTCCTGCTGTGGCTCCTCTGACTCCTGCTCCTCAACCTTCCGCAACACCGGTGATTACTCCATCACCAGTTGTCGCCGATGATCCGGCTCCTTCAACGGGGCCAGTGATCCTTGAATCATAGACTGACGCCACCATAGGTGGCTCAGGTTTAGATAAGGGTGAACCCTTGATGGCTCAATGTATGGCGCCAGAAAAGTGCTGGTGTGGTGTTGCTGTAGAGCTCGTTGGGAACCCCAAGAGGAAGGTATGATGAGAACAACAGCAAGTTTCCCTCAGTTATGAAACCAAGGTTTAATCGAACCAGTAGGACCAAGGAAACACCCCAAAGGTGTTGCTAGCTGAGCCTTGGCAGGGCGCACTACCGGTGCTAGTAGCAACATGGAGACCTGCACAACACAACCACAGAACTTTGTCCCCAACTTGCGATGAGGTTGTCAATCTCACCGTGTTTTGTGGAAAACAAAGGATTAAACGCATCGAATGGAAAGAAGTAATAGTTTGTAGAAAGTAAACACAAAGCAGTAAATAGTTTATAGATTGTATGTAAAAGACAAGGACCGGGATCCATAGTTCACTAGAGGTGGCTCTCCTTAAGATAGATAACATGCTGGGTGAACAAATTACAGTGGGGCAATTGACAAACATCGAGAAAGTAATACATGCATATACTAATCATCTTGACTCCTTTGATATTCGATTGGGCATTACAACATTATACATAGACCGCCATCCAACTGCATCTATGACTATTAATCCACCTTCAGGTTATCATCCGAACCCCCTCCAGTATTAAGTTGCAAGCAACAGATTATCGCTTTACGAATTGCGTGTAAAGTAAACAAGACGATTGTTCTATGAACAAAGGATTGTTGTTTTCTCCCTAGTAGCAACAGCACATCTAGTACCTTAAAGATTTCTGTCACTTCCCCAGATTACCAGAGGCATGAACCCACTATCGAGCAGAAATACTAACTCTTGGAATTGCTAGCATCTACTTGGCCAATATAGCTACTAACAACGGAAAGCATGCAAGATCACAAATAACAAAGACATGATAGAATCAATAATCAATCTGAAATAGCATCTCAATATCCATCGGATCCCCGCAAACACAACATGCAGAATTACAAATAGATGATCTTGTTCATGAACGGAGCTCACAAGATCTAGACATGAAAGCACAAAGGAGGAGAACCGGCCATCTAGCTACTACATGGATCCGTAGTCCAAGGATGAACTACTCACGCATCACACCGGAGGCTTACATGGTGATGAAGAAGGCCTCCAGGGTGAATTCCCCTCTCCGGCAGGGTGCCGGGAAGAGCTTCAGATCCCTCCCGATCTAGGGATGGAGATGACGGCGGCTACAGACTCTTTCTTGGATTTTTGATCGGGCTCTTAGGGTTTTCGTCCCGAGGGCATCTTATAGGTGGAAGGAGAGGCCGCAGGGGTGCCTGGGCTGGCCACACCACCCCCTGGCGCGACCAGGCCTGGCCCGCACGGCCAGGTGGTGTGGTGGCCCCTGGCTCCTCTCCGTCTCGTATTCTGGCATCTGATGACTTCCGGAAAAATAGTCACTTTGGCTTTTGTCCCGTCCAATTCCGAGAATATTCATTTTCTGACTTTCCTGGAACCAAAAACAGCAGAAAACAGGCAGCTGACACTGTGGCTCTTGTTAATAGGTTAGTCCAAGAAATCATATGAAAAGTACTCCAAAGTGTGGACAAAACACAAGAAAGTGGATAAAACCAAGCATGGAACATCAAAAATTATAGATACATTTGAAATGTATCAACATCCCCAAGCTTAACTCCTGCTCGTCCTCGAGTAGGTAAGTGATAAAAAGAAAGAATAATTTTTGAGGTGACATGCACCATCAAAGACTTGATCAAAGTATTTGTAAAACATTCAAAGCTGGGATCACAGTACTTCAATCATAACATGAAACACAAAGTTCTACCAATAAGACAAAGAAACTAAGATGCAACATGAAAAGGCACAAACAAAAGATTCGTGAATAACAATGCTTTGCAAGACGTTTGTTTGTTTCACATAGAGAAAACATAGCATAATAGTATTCAGCTTGTCCCTCATAGAGTAGCAAATATCAATGCATAGGACACCTTCAAAGTTCATAAGAGTGACTAGATACAATAGTTGAAAACAAGCAATATCAAGTTATGCATCAATCAACTAGTCTTGGGACAATGCACATCGAACTAAGAATGACCACTATGCTCTCAAAGTAGGTGCATAAAGGTAGAAGGTGGAGACTCAATATAATGGTGGAAGAAAGGTCTTCATAGAAGGAAGCAGAGATTCAAGTTTCATAAAGAGCTTCCAAAAATCATGGTACTTATAGCTTTCAGCTCTCATTGCCCCTATCATAAGCATCTTGAAGTGATTAAGGTTAAAGTGAACAAACTAAGGTGTACATGCTTGACGAAGTATTGGTTAGAAATCGCATGTCCCTTGTATACGAGGGCCGCTCCTCATGCTACTCAAGTTTAGTCACCGGTAAGTTCTTGTCATTGTAAGTACATGTGTATCATAGAGAACTGCCAACGGGGTACCCCTTGCCCGATGATACGGAAGAATCCCCATATCAAAATGACAAGAGAAGCAGACAACAAGCATCTCAGCAATCTTCTTATTTACCATGGGAATATGGTGCTTTTTTCTCTCTTTCCTCTTTTCATAATCTCTTTTTTTTTCTTTTTCTCTTTTTTCTCAATATAGGACTCTTTTTTTATAAGAAGAATGCTTCATAGACAGCTCATTATGGTTACGCTGTAGGTTTCCACCATGTCAACATGGATTAGACCAGCGGCCCAGCCGTTTCTCTAACACATATACATAACTCCATGGACTTACAAGCTCCCCTTTCATTTCACACCGACGATATCCATATACAAAAGAGCATGATATCAACTAGGTAGAAGTACCAAGTGCAATGTTGAAAGCGTTCCCCATGAAAGCATGGTTCTGCTAATGCCCAACAAATAAGTGCAAGAATATACAACATAGACGACACAATAGTTCAAGTTTATTAAGGGCAAGAAAAGTAAAGTGTGTCATCAAGTTCGTGAGAGCTTTAATCACTAGTTTTCTCATAAGAAGTTTAATTCGGAAGGTAAACAAACGCATGAATATACTTGGAATAGCATAAGATAGTAGGTAGGTATGGTGGACTCTTTGGAATAACTTGGTTTAGGGAGTTGGATGAATGAGTGGAACTCATACTTGGTTGTGGAGGCTAGCAAAAGACTGGGAGCGACAAACTAAGAGAACAATAATGGCCATAATCATGCAGAGCGACAAAACATCATTGATCAAAGCATAAAGTGATACTACAAGTTGAAAACTAAAGGATCATAAAGGCTATGGTGACTTGAGATAGTCATAACATGGTCTGAGCATGCGCCAAGTCAACCCAAATAAAGATCAAAGGAGAATACCACTATACTATGCTTTAATATGCTAAAACAACGCATGATTCATCCAAGGCACATTAATCAATCTCAATTGTTTATAACAAGTCATGCTACAGCAAAGAATACTAACCATAAAGCCAAAACAATATCAAGCATGGCATGACAAGGCATAGGCCACAGTCAAAAACGAGCTCTTTTTACCACATAAGCATGAACTTTCCTACACTTTTCCAAACCAAACCAAACTATTTGCAAACCAAAGTACAAAAGAGGGGGTCCAACCAATTTATTCAGAAAACTAAGCAAACCAAGCAAACGAAAAACCAAAACAAAAATGAAAAAGAAGACGCTCCAAGAACAACACAACTGTGCATGAAACAATAAAAATGAAGCGTTTGGAAGAAATCTGGGATTTTTATTGATGAAGAAGGGGATGCCTTGGGCATCCCCAAGCTTTGACGCTTGTACTTCTTGGAGATTTCTTGGGGTGACACGTGTGGCATCCCCAAGCTTGAGCTTTACTCCATCCTTCATCTCATTACTCATTCCTTCCATACATCTGAAAATTTTCCTTCATACAAAACTTCACACAATCTTTATTAGCAACATTAGTGTACTCAAGATAAATAATCTTAAGGTTCAGTTCTAACACCAAATAAACTTCCATTAGAACACTAGCTACTGTAGCACTTCCCTCAAAAATCTCAATTCCTGAAAAGAACTCAAAAAGGAACCAACAAGAAGCAAATGCAGAAAATGGCAGAAATCTGTCAAAACAGACCAGCAGGTAAAGACGAATTTTTTCGAAGACCTTCTATTCCTCAAATCAAAAAGTGTTGAACTAACGAAAGTTAGATAACAACCTGGGGCAGAAGCAAAAAAATGCACGCCTCAAAAAGACGTTCAGAGATTTTACACGAATTTTTACAGTGAAGCACAGAAATCTGTTTCGGGACAGCAACTTTCCCAATCATTACTTCTCTCTCATTAGAGATTACTCTTGGCACAAAAAGCAAATAAAAAGGATAAAGAGAGTTTATTACAGAGGTAATAACTTCCAAGACTCATTTAAAACTTTTGGGTTATCTCCCAATAAGTACTTTTCTTTAACGCCTTTAAGTTAGGCATAAGAAGCAAGAAAGAATCAAGTGTTCTCAAATGAAGAAGCATTAAGACCAAATTTTGTTTTCATAAGAGAAGAAAAATAAATCTTCTCTCTCTTCTTAGGGAAGTGTTCTATACCTTTCTTGAGTGGGAGTTGATATTTAATGGTGCCTTCTTTCATATCAATGATGGCACCAACAGTTCTAAGAAAAGGTCTTCCCAAAGTAATAGGACAAGAAGCATTGCATTCAACATCCAAAACATAGAAATCAACGGGGACATATGCATTGTTAACCATAATAAGAACATCATTAAGACCCCCCATGAGTTTCTTTTTAGCATTATCATCAAGTGGTACATTCAAATAACAATCTTCAAGTGGAGGCAAATCAAGCATATCATAAATCCTTCTAGGCATAATAGAAACACTACTATCAAGATCACATAAAGCTTTGAAATCAAAGTCATTCACTTTCATATTAATGATGGGTTCCCAACCATCTTCTTGTTTTATAGGAATAGAAGCTTTATGTTTCATCTTTTCTTCTTTAATCTTTATGAGAGCATCAGTAATGTGTTTTGTAAAGGCCATGTTCATAGCACTAGCATTAGGACTTTTAGGAAGCTTTTGTAGGAACTTAATAACTTCAGAGATGTTGCAACCATCAAGATCAAAATCAAATTTATCATCTAAAGTAGTAGAACTATTACTAGCCTCAACACTAGTGGTGGTAATAGTAGAAACACTAATGTTTCTAGCAATTTCATCTTCTCTTTCCCACTTAGCATGTAATTCAGCTAATAGTCTAACATTTTCATCAATTCGTACTTGTATAGCATTAGTAGCTGCAAAGGGATTATCATTAGTTTCAGGTTTAAATAGCTATTTTATTCAAAGAAGATTGAGCTTCAGCCAAAGATGCTATATTTCTTTTAGCATTAAAGAGTTTTTCCTCAATAGTTTTATTGAAAGCAGTTTGCTTACTAATAAAGTCTTTAAGCATAACTTCAATTTCAGAGGGACCACTCCTATTATTGTTGTAGGAACTTCCATAAGAATTACCATTGTTGGGAGGATATGGATTATAATTGTTGTTACCAAAATTACTCCTATAAGCATTATTGCCAAAATTATTATTTCTTATGAAGTTCACATCAACTTGCTCTTCTTGAGCAACCAAAGAGGCTAAAGGAACATTATTTGGATCAATATGGGCTTTCCCATTAACAAGGATAGACATAATAATATCAATCTTATCACTCAAGGAGGAAGTTTCCTCAACAGAATTTACCTTCCTACCTTGTGGAGCTCTCTCAGTATGCCATTCAGAATAATTAACCATCATATTGTCCAGAAGTTTTGTTGCATCACCCAAAGTGATGGTCATAAAGGTACCTCCAGCAGCAGAATCCAATAGGTTCCTCGAAGAATAGTTCAATCCTGCATAAAAAGTTTGGAGGATCATCCAAGCAGTCAGTCCATGAGTGGGACAATTCTTAACCAAAGATTTCATTCTTTCCCAAGCTTGAGCAACATGCTCATTATCAGATTGTTTAAACTTCATTATTTCACTTCTCATAGATATAATCTTAGTAGGAGGATAATATTTTCCAATAAAAGCATCTTTGCACTTAGTCCAAGAATCAATACTATTCCTAGTTAAGGAATTCAACCATTCTTTAGCTTTTCCTCTCAAAGAGAAAGGAAACAATTTCAGTTTAATAATATCACCATCTACATCCATATGCTTTTGCATCTCACAAAGTTCAACAAAGTTATTTAGATGGGAAGCAGCATCTTCATTACCAATACCAGAAAATTGTTCTCTCATAACAAGATTGAGCAAAGCAGGTTTTATCTCAAAGAAAGTATCTTCAGGCACAGGTGGAGCAATAGGTGTGCTCATAAAATCATTGTTGTTGGTGCTAGTGAAGTCACACAACTTAGTGTTTTCAAGAGTAGTCATTTTTTGTGTTTTTATAAAGAAAGCAAACTTGTAAAACTATTTTTTTGTGTTTTTGATAAAGAAACAAGCAAACAAAGCAAAAAGAAACTAAGGAAAAGAAAAATAACAAAGTAAAGAGATTGGTTGTGAGGGACTCCCCTTGTGAAGATGTCCTTGACTCCCCAGCAACAGCGCCAGAAAAATGCTTGATGGATCAATGTACGTCGCCAGAAAAGTGCTGGTGTGGTGTTCATGTAGAGCTCGTTGGGAACCCCAAGAGGAAGGTATGATGAGCACAGCAGCAAGTTTCCCTCAGTTATGAAACCAAGGTTTAATCGAACCAGTAGGAGCAAGGAAACACCCCAAAGGTGTGGCTAGCTGAGCCTTGGCAGGGCGCACTACCGGTGCTAGTAGCAACCTGGAGACCTGCAAAACACAACCACAAAACATTGTCCCCAACTTGCGATGAGGTTGTCAATCTCACCGTGTTTTGCGGAAAACAAAGGATTAAACGTATTGAATGGAAAGAAGTAATAGTTTGCAGAAAGTAAACACAAAGCAGTAAACAGTTTATAGATTGTATGTAAAAGACAAGGACCGGGATCCATAGTTCACTAGAGGTGGCTCTCCTTAAGATAGATAACATGCTGGGTGAACAAATTACAGCGGGGCAATTGACAAACATTGAGAAAGCAATACATGCATATACTAATCATCTTGACTCCTTTGAGATTCGATTGGTCATTACAACATTATACATAGACCACCATCCAACTACATCTATGACTAATAATCCACCTTCAGGTTATCATCTGAACTCCCTCCAGTATTAAGTTGCAAGCAACAGATTATTGCTTTACGAATTGCGTGTAAAGTAAACAATATGATTGTTCTATGAACAAAGGATTGTTGTTTTCTCCCTAGTAGCAACAACACATCTAGTACCTTAGAGATTTCTGTCACTTCCCCAGATTACCAGAGGCATGAACCCACTATCGAGCATAAATACTAACTCTTGGAGTTGCTAGCATCTACTTGGCCAAGATAGCTACTAACAACGGAAAGCATGCAAGATCACAAATAACAAAGACATGATAGAATAAATAATCAATCTGAAATAGCATCTCAATATCCATCGGATCCCCGCAAACACAACATGCAAAATTACAAATAGATGATCTTGATCATGAACGGAGCTCACAAGATCTAGACATGAAAGCACAAAGGAGGAGAACCGGCCATCTAGCTACTACATGGATCTGTAGTCCACGGATGAACTACTCACGCATCACACCGGAGGCTTGCATGGTGATGAAGAAGGCCTCTGATACATTGCAAATGTATCTATAATTTTTGATGTTCCATGGTTGGTTTTATCCACTTTCTTGTGTTTTGTTCTAACTTTGGAGTAATTTTCATATGATTTCTTGGACTAACCTATTAACAAGAGCCACAGTGCCAGCTGCCCGTTTTCTGCTGTTTTTGGTTCCAGGAAAGTCAGAAAATGAATATTTTCGGAATTGGACGGGACAAAAGGCAAAGTGCCTATTTTTCCGGAAGGGATCAAGTGCCGTAGACACGAGGGGCTGAGGCGGCCACACCACCTGGCCGCACGCCAGGCCTGGCCCGCGGCCAGGTGGTGTGGTGGCTCCAAAGACCTCGGCCCCTCCTTCCGCCTATATATTGCCCTCGGACGAAAAATCCTGGCACCACCAAAAATCCACGAAGAGTCTCAGAGTCAGCCGTCATCTCCATCCCTAGATCAGGAGGGATCTGAAGCTCTTCCAAGACCGCCGAGAGGGAATTCACCACGAGGCTTTCTTCATCACCATGCAAGCCTCCGGTGTGATGCGTGAGTAGTTCATCCTTGGACTACGGATCCATGTAGTAGCTAGATGGCTGGTTTCTCCTCCTTTGTGCTTTCATGTTTAGATCTTGTGAGCTCCGTTCATGATCAAGATCATCTATTTGTAATCCATACATGTTGTGTTTGTGGGGATCCGATGGATATTGCGATGCTATTTCAGATTGATTATTGATTCTATCATGTCTTTGTTATTTGTGAGCTTGCATGCTTTCCGTTGTTAGTAGCTATCTTGGCCAAGTAGATGCTAGCAACTCCAAGAGTTAGTATTTATGCTCGATAGTGGGTTCATGCCTCCGTAACTGGGAAGTGACAGAAATCTCTAAGGTACTAGATGTGTTGTTGCTACTAGGGAGAAAACAACGATCCTTTGTTCATAGAACAATTGTATTGTTTACTTTACACGCAATTCGTAAAGCAATAATCTGTTGCTTGCAACTTAATACTGGAGGGGGTTCGGATGATAACCTGAAGGTGGATTATTAGTCATAAATGCAGTTGGATGACGGTCTATGTATTATGTTGTAATGCCCAATCAAGTCTTAGAGGAGTCAAGATGATTAGTATATGTATGTATTGCTTTCTCGGTGTTTGTCAATTGCCCCGCTGTAATTTGTTCACCCAACATGTTATCTATCTTAAGGAGAGCCACCTCTAGTGAACTATGGATCCCGGTCCTTGTCTTTTACATACAATCTATAAACTGTTTACTGCTTTGTGTTTACTTTCTGCAAACTATTACTTGTTTCCATTCAATACGTTTAATCCTTAGTTTTCCGCAAAACACGGTGAGATTGACAACCTCATCGCAAGTTGGGGACAAAGTTCTGTGGTTGTGTTGTACAGGTCTCCACGTTGCTACTAGCACCGGTAGTGCGCCCTGCCAAAGCTCAGCTAGTAACACCTTTGGGGTGTTTCCTTGCTCCTACTGGTTCGATTAAACCTTGGTCTCATAACTGAGGGAAAACTTGCTGATGTCCTCATCATACCTTCCTCTTGGGGTTCCCAACGAGCTCTACATCAACCACGAGCCAGCAGCCTCCAGGGTGAATTCCCCTCTCCGGCAGGGTGCCGGGAAGAGCTTCAGATCCCTCCCGATCTAGGGATGGAGATGACGGTGGCTACATACTCTTTCGTGGATTTTTGATCTGGCCCTTAGGGTTTTCGTCCCGAGGGCATCTTATAGGCGGAAGGAGAGGCCGAGGGGGTGCCTGGGCTAGCCACACCACCCCCTAGCATCGTATTCTGGCATCTAATGACTTCCGAAAAAATAGGCACTTTGGCTTTTGTCCCGTCCAATTCCGAGAATATTCATTTTCTGACTTTCCTGGAACCAAAAACAACAGAAAACATGCAGCTGTCACTGTGGCTCTTGTTAATAGGTTAGTCCAAGAAATCATATGAAAACTACTACAAAGTGTGGACAAAACACAAGAAAGTGGATAAAACCAAGCATGGAACATCAAAAATTATAGATACATTTGCAATGTATCAACCCTCTTCGGGTAATGATCCCTCGGCAGAGACTTTTGCTGAAAACCTCCTAAACAATCTGAGACTTGCCAAATTTTTCTTGTCTCGGAAATCTATAGAACAAATCCAGCTTCTGGCCCGGCAATGCCTAGAGAGCCGAAATCTCTCTGCCGAAGAAGAAGCACAAGAGGCGGAGGATATCAAGTACTTCGACCTTCTTGAACAAGTTCGCCTTCACGGCGAGGGGCTTAGAGCTGGTGTGCTTCCACCACCTCCAGTTATTCCACTCACCCTCGCCGAGAAGGTTACCACCGAGGTGAACATGTGTCTGAGCAAGCTCACACATGAACATCATCTAAGTCGGAATTCCAACTCACGATTTTCTTTATTGTACTTTATATCATATCCTCTAGCCCCCAAGCATGAAGTAGGATATACAATCCGAGTTTATGCTTCCTTAGGATGCTAAAGAATGAACTAGTGTAGCCCCCAAGGCTCGTGCTGATATTATTAATGTGATTAGCCCAGTGTTCATGAGACTTCGACTGGGTATTCTAACTTACAGAAAGTTAATTCATATAACCAGGATTTGTTGAAGAATATCTGCAACAAGCGGAGAGAAATCAGAGCTCTCCGACTTGAAAATGCTGAGCTGAAGGTCTCCAAGGATGAGGCCGAAGGTAAACATTCCAAGACTCAAACCTTGTCTTGTGTTTTCATAGTCGAATATTTTTGCTAAACTGTTGTTCTTTTTTGACTTATAGCACTGGTAAAATAGTCCTATGCTATGATTGAAGAGGCCGAGAACCTCAAAACCCTGGTGGTGGAGAATAAATAACTTCGCCAAGAGCTGGATAAGCTCAAGGCGGATCATGAGAAGAGCATCACTCAAGTTCTCGAATCCTCCTCCATGGCTACTGGTGAACGTGATCGTAAGATTGCGGCTCAAGATCAGAGAATCTCAGATCTCAATAATGAGCTTTGCAGAGAGAAGGACCTTTCCAAGGCGCTTCGGGCTGAACTCCGGAGTCTTCGAGAAGAGAAGACCAAAGTTGACGACATCATCTTCAGTATATTTCCATCTTTCTGAATTTTCTATATTCTTCGACTCTTTTGATGTCGGATTTACTTAACCATTTTTGTGTTATGTGTATAGGTCCTCTGAACTTGACGGACTCTGCTTCCACCGAGCCTCGCACCCACCGACTTACCCAAGTTGGTGATTTACTTCATGACTTCCGCCAATCCATCGAGGATATTGGCGAAGCTCTCAGAGTTTTGGACATGCACAACATGTCGGACTTTTAGGTGCGAGACCAGGCGAAGGAGATGCTGCAGCTCGTCCGGGACTGGAACATGTCCTCCGGGCGATCCGTGGCGCAGAACGCTCTCACCATGGTCATGAGCCACCATGGAAACATGGAGATATGGCAAGTGACCAGAGGGTACTAGAAAGTGGATGAAGACGACCAGGAGCAAGATATCAAGGCCATCATGGACTCCTGCGCCAGATATGGGTGTCACGTGGCTGACTTAACCTGCTACGACACTCCCTTCTTCACTCGCGTGGATACACCGCCCCCACCTCCGGAAGAAGCAGCTGAACTTTCCGACGATGAACAAACCGTATCAGATCTGAACATCTCGGATCGTTATCAAACCGAGGTCGATGCATCCAGCGAGCCGGTAGCGCCTACCTCTTCTCCTGCACCATAGATTACCAGAACAATTGTATTATTTCGAGAAACATTATGGGTCTGTAAATATGCAGTACTATAATTTTGCTAGTGCTAAGCTTTTAATCTATTCAGCACTTTTGGCTTTAAATTTTTCTGTGCCTGAAATGTTTACATAAGCACTTATACTTTTTTTGTCTATACTTATCGTTTATCTGGCTGTCCGCCTCGTCCCTTTCGTGAGCCGGCTAAACCTTCTGCACGGAAACTTTGCCGAGCAACGAAGCTCAATTGCTAAACCATTTTAAACTTGAAAACAAAGCCGACTTCCAGTACCAACAATTCATTACTCGGAAAATGCCCGCATCCGGCAATCAGACAAATAACCAAAGTATAGACTAGAAACTTTAGAGTTATACCCGAAGGTAGCATTTTTTAGAATCGGAAATCTAAACCAGAACAAACATGAGCATAAAGTACTTTCAAGTATTTCTGGGATTTTCGACTATGACATGATCATTCGGAAATAAGATGGTAAAAACTTCTCAGAAAAACTTGAGGCAACCAAAACTTTTATTTCTCACAGAACATGTACATATGTATGATTACAAAGAAGGATAAACTAAGAATAAAAGGGACGTAGCTGAGCAATATTCCATGGTCTGTCTAACTCATCCGGATTTGTACTGCCTCCAGCTCTCTTTCTCTTCTTAGTAGAAGGTCTTTCTTTGACTGGCCTCATGTCAGTTAAGTAGTACGAACCATTATGCAATACTCGACTAACTAAAAAGGGCCCTTCCCATACTGGGGAAAGTTTGTGCTTTCTTTGTTGCACAAGCCGGAGAACCAAATCACCTTTATTGAAAGATCTGTTTCGGACTCTCTAGCTATGATACTTGCATAACTTCTGCTCATAGGCTGTTGATCTCATTCAGCAACGACGCGAACTTCTTCGACTAAGTCGAGATCATTTTGTCGAGAAATCTCGACATCTTCTTCGATATACGCGGCCACTCTATGAGAAGTGTGAATCAAATCACTAGGAAGAACTGCTTCTACGCCATAGACCAAGAAGAAAGGTGTGTATCCGGTTGACCTGTTTGGAGTTGTTCGTAAACTCCATATTACAGAGGGTAATTCTTCTGCCCAAGCCCCCGCAGCACGTCGTAGTGGTGCTTCGAGTCTCGGTTTTAGGCCTTGTAGGATTAAACCATTTGCCCTTTCAACTTGTTCGTTAGCATGTGGATGTGGGACTGACGCAATGTCAAGCCGAATATTTTGTTCATTGCAGAATTCGACCAATTCTCCCATAGATAAATTACTCCTGTTGTCCGTGATAATACTATGCGGATAACCATACCGGATTATAACATCCTCGACAAATCTTTTGGCTGTTGCTCCATCACAACTAGTGACGGGTTTAGCCTCAATCCATTTTGTGAATTTATCCACCATCACTAAGAGGTGAGTAAATCCACTTGGAGCCCGTCTAAACGGTCCTACCATGTCAAGCCCCCAGACCACGAAAGGCCATGTTATAGGTATTGTTCACAGCTGGCACATGCGCTTGCTTGGCATACTTTTGGCAGCCTTTGCACGTCTTGACTAGCCGTTCGGCATCTGCCTGAGCTGTAAGCTAGAAAAAACCGTGTCTGAAAGCTTTTGCCACTAAGGATTTAGCTGCAGCGTGATGACCACACTCGCCTTCGTGGATTTCCCTTAAGATTTCCACTCCTTCTTCCGGAGATACGCAGCACTGAAAAACCCCAGACACACTCCGCTTATAGAGCTCACCTTTAACTATAGTGTAGGCTTTCACTCGTCGGATAATCTGCCGGCTCAGAACCTCGTCTTCGGGTAATTTGCCATCTACCAGATAATCAAGGTAGGGTTGGGTCCAGCTGGGAATTACAGCCAAAACTGCTATTAGAGGTGAGTCAGATTTGGTCAGAAATTCCTCATCCACTCCCTTTATTGAGGGAACTTTGAGGTGCTCTAAAAAAGCGCCATCCGGGACCTCTTTCCATGCAGATCCTATCCGAGATAGTGCATCTGCTTCCTCGTTTTCTGCTCGAGGGATGTGTTGAACCTCAAACCCTTTGAACGATTTAGATAAATCATCCACAACAGCTTTATATGCTGCCATGTGTTTATTTGCATTACAAATATCTGAAACTTGCTGAGCAATAAGATCTGAATCTCCATAACACATCAAACATCGGATGCCGATATCCTTAGCAATCTGGATTCCATGTAGCAGTGCTTCATACTCGGCAATATTGTTTGTCACTGTGAAGTGGATCTGCAACACGTATAGAAGTTTATCTCCTTGGGGTGATTTGAGCACCACGCCAGCCCCAGAGCCCCCATGAGCCTTAGACCCATCAAAGTATAGGGTCCAATATTCTGACTCAGGGAGGGTCATATTCTCCTTCGTCTTTGTCCAATCAGCAACAAAGTCGGCAAGGATTTGGGATTTGATTACTGTCCAGGGTTTATACTCAATATCAAAAGTTGAAAGCTCTATGCCCCATTTGGCGACGCGTCCTATGGCGTCACTGTTGTTAATTATATCTCTCATGGGAGTTGTGCTCACCACGGTAATTGGATGCTCCTGAAAATAGTGTCGTAGCTTACGAGATGCCAGAAAAACACCGTAAGCCAGCTTTTGATAGTGCGGATACCGCTGTTTCGATTCTGTCAGGACCTCGCTGACAAAGTATGTCGGACGCTGCACCAAGTTTTCCTGATTTTCCTCCGGCCTCTCCACTACCATAACGATACTGACGACTTTATTTGTTGCAGCAAGATAGAGCAACATTGGTTCCTGTGGTTCCGGCGCAGCAAGGATAGGAGCAGATGAGAGTACTTTCTTCAGGTCTTGTAGTGCAGCTTCAGCTTCATTGGTCCACACAAAATCCTTGGTCTTTTTCAGGAGTTTGTATAATGGTGCGGATCTTTCCCCGAGCCGGCTTACAAACCGACGGACTACAGCGATGCAACCAGTTAGTCTTTGTACATCCTTCAGGCGAGTTGGACTGGAAATATTGAGTATAGCCTTGATTTTGTATTGGTTCACCTCTATGCCTATTTGAGACACGATGAAACCTAACAATTTTCCGGCTGGGATTCCAAAGAAGCATTTCTTCGGATTAAGCATTATGTTGTATTTTCGTAGATTGGTGAACGTTTCCTCCAAGTCGGAAATCAGTGTTTCCTTCTTTTTGGACATCACCGCAATATCATCCACATATGCATGTACATTGCGTCCGATTTGGTCATGGAGGCAATGCTGCATTGTGCGCTGGTACATAGCTCCTGCGTTCTTCAGCCCAAAGGGCATCGTAACAAAACAGAAGGTTCTGAAGGGGGTTATGAATGAATTTTTGACTTTGTCAGATTTCTTCATCTGGATTTGGTGATAACCGGAATATGCGTCGAGAAAACAGAGGAGTTCCGAGCCTGCCGTAGAATCGATAACTTGATCAATCCTAGGCAGAGCGAACGGATCTTTTGGACAAGCCTTGTTCAAGGTAGTATAATCAACACACATCCTTAAATCAGTGGTGTCCTTTTTAGGGACCATTAAAGAATTGGTCGACCACTCAGTGTGGATGCCCTCTTCTATGAATCTGGCTAACTCGAGCCGTGCTAGTTCCTTAGCTATTACCTTACGCTTTTCATCGCCGAAACGTCGTAAGGACTGTTTGACGGGTTTAGCGTTCGGGTTTACATTTAGAGAGTGCTCGGCAAGATCCCTAGGTACTCCGGTCATGTCAGATGGCTGCCATGCGAAGATATCTTGATTTGCTTTGAGGAACTTGACGAGCGTGCTTTCCTATGTGCTATCTAGGCCTACGCCTATCTGGGTCACCTTGGAGGGGTCATCATCCTTCAATGGCGTCTTCTTCGTCTCTTCTGATGCCTTGAACTTCGGCTTCGGCTTTGTCACCTCCTTCTTCGTTGCGGGCATCTTGGACGGATCCATGCTCTTCTTGATCTCCTGGTACTCTTGGGCGTGCAGCACGTCTTTAGGAAAGGCGACATTTCCATCCTCGCACTCTCGCGCTTTCTTCGGGTCTCCCCTGATGGTGATTACGCCGTTGGGACCTGGAATTTTCATCATATTGTAAATGTAACACGGACGAGCCATAAAAGCCCAATAAGCCGGACGTCCGAATATAGCGTGGTACGCGCTCTTGAACGGGACCACTTTGAAGGAAAGTGCCTCCGTCTGATAGTTCTTTGGAGTTCCAAAAGTAACATCCAAAGTGATTTCTCCCAGGGAATTTGCTTGTCTTCCTGGGACAACCCCGTGAAAGATCACAAAGCTATGGTTCAGCCGAGTCTCCGAGATCTTCATCCGGTGTAGCATTTCGACATACAGAATATTAATACTGCTGCCACCATCCATGAGAGTCTTGGAGAAACCATAACCGTCAATAAGTGGATTGACAATTAAGGCGTATTTTCCTCGCCTGTGTAGCTTAGGCGGATGATCAGCGCGGTCAAATGTGATTGCCACTTCCGACCAGTCCAAGAATTGGGGGACAACCGGAACTTTTTCTTTGAGCTCATGTAGCACTACCTTTTTGACCTTTGCTGGTTGAGATCCGAGGAAGGTGACATAAGTGTCTTTCTTGGTCGGAAAATTTTTCTTCCCTTCCGGCTTGGGATTTGAAGCATCAGCTTCCTCCATGTCAGAATCTTCCTTGGTCTCTTTATCTTTTTGGGATTCTTCTTTCCCTTCTTCCGCTTAGCTTTGTAGCCAGCGGTATCATCTCTTTTAATGTCGTCATTGAAACGACACTCGGCGTTGGTGTGGGACGAGCCCCCATTGGCATCTAAGTGATGCACACATGGGTTATTAGCAATGTCGGCCCAAGAGTAGGTTTTGCCTGGTTGCTGGTCTCCTCTACCTTGAACTCTTGAAGTCCCACGGCCACGCCCGCGGCCTCCGCCGCGTCCTCCTCGTCCTCCAGACTCGAAAGTAGTAGTGACCACTGCCATTTCCGTGTTGGGTTTCTCTTCCGAGGTATTCTTGTGCTTCTGAGCTTGTTGCTTTGGTTGTTTTGCCGACTGTGGCACAGCTAGGGCATTGAGTAGTCCCTCTACGTCATCGTCAGCATCTGCATACTTGCTCGCTGTTTCTATCATCTCTCCCAAGTCAGTAACTTTGTCATCCTTCAAGCGATGACGCAGTAAACCAATTGGGAGACCTGCAATGAAAGCTTCAATCGCAGTTTGATCATTTACTCCTTCACAGGAGTTCTTGGTGTCGATCCATCATCCAAGGTAATCTCGGCAAGTTTCTCCGGCTTTCTGGGTGCAATGCTGTAGGTCTCCGACCATACAGGGCCTCCGGTATGTGCCTTCGAAATTCCGAAAGAACACACTTTGCATGTCATACCAGGTTCATTGAGCCATGATCTTGCCATCTTCCGCAACATGAGTGGGAGATATCGGGTTGCGACCAGGCTATTTCCGCCTTTGGCAATGCAACAAGCTTGGAAGAAATCCTGTAACCAGGTATCTGGTCTTGTAGCTCTGATGCGTGGTCCGAAGCATTTTGGGCCCACGTAGATATCATCATTTTCGTAGCGCCGCGCCTCTATATTGGAGTTGATCCTGTGCCTTGCGTCATTCGGGGATAGAGATTGTCTCGAGTGTCGGTTGTGGCTGCGGTGTCTTGGAGCCGGACTTCGGCTTCTGCCACCACCTCCTCTACCACGACGCCCTCCCTGGCCTCCTTGAGAGCCGTTGTGATGGCTACTTTGTGGAGAGGGTGGAGCAGCTGGTTTATTTCTGGCTAATCGCCGGCCTCCGTCCGGAGCGTCATTATTCCGGTTCCGGGGAGGGTCTTCATTGTGACGAGCCCCCTGCCAGCTTGTCTCCGCACAGTGTCCGTCGTTCCTTCGTCCGTCATCCGGACGGCTTGCATGTCTAGGAGGTGGCATTCTTTGTCGGTCCTCCTCCCGAAGTTTCTCCTTATCATCGTCCCTATGGTTTTTCGACTCTCGCTTGGGCGGGTTCCTCGGAGTCAGTGCAGCAATTGCCTCTTTCTCTGCAACTGGGTTAATGTTACGCCAGTCACGGGCAGCTTTGTGGTGCTGTCCCGAAGATCCGGTTATTGAGTAATTGTCCTTGCGGCGATCAGAACGATGGTGTTGCTCCGGAATGCGCTGGGGTCATACGTCAGCTGATGTCTACGCACTTCTATTCTTGTAGACAGTTGTTGGGCCTCCAAGTGCAGAGGTTTGTAGAACAGCAGCAAGTTTTCCCTTAAGTGGATCACCCAAGGTTTATCGAACTCAGGGAGGAAGTGGTCAAAGGTATCCCCTCTCAAGCAACTCTACAATCAAGATACAAGAAGTCTCTTGTGTCCCCAACACACCCAATACACTTGTCAGGTGTATAGGTGCACTAGTTCGGCGAAGAGATAGTGAAATACAAGTGGTATGGATAATTATAAGTGGTAATAGTGATAGAAGATAGCTTGATGGCGTGGAAAAGACTAAAGGCAAACTGAAATAAAGAAGGAAGCAAGCAAACATGTAACAGATCTAGTAGCAAACAGTGTTTCAATGCTTAGAAACAAGGCCTAGGGATCATACTTTCACTAGTGAACACTCTCTCATATAAATATCTTCTCTTTATGATACTACTCTTAACTACTCTCCGGTTGAACACTCTAATCGATGGTAGGGCTATAACAGCACACCTCAAAGTCTTTCCCATCTAGAAAACCCCACACTGTCACCTTGAGTACTAGATGAGTCCAAAAAACACCACAATTTCATAAAGACATCCAACTCCAAATATAACTCATAACAAGTATTTGTAATCTCTAGCCTAAGTGCCACCATGGTGAGCATGCTGTCACTTTCACACACATGGGGAGAGCAGAGATCTATTAAAGCACTTGAGTAGCAAGGTAGATCTATAGATTACAAGCTCATGATCTCAATAAGATCATGCATAGATAGAGAGAGATGAACACATAGCTGCCAGTAGAACCCTTAGCCTCGAGAGAGATCTACTCCCTCATCATCATGGGAATCAGCAACGGCGATGGAGATGGTGGTGGAGATTGATGGAGATGGCTCCGAGGGCACTTCCCCGTCCCGGCAGGGTGCCGGAATAGAGACTTTCTGTCCCCTGAATCTCCCCTTCGATGGCAACGGCGCTGCGGAACTTTTCGTGTCTTTCTGGTTGATTATCTAGGGTTCTAGTATCGGGAGGCTCTTATAGGCGAAGGAGGCAAGGCCGGTGGCCGGCTAGGGGGCCCACACCATGCCCTGGCGCGGCCTGGGCTGGCCCGTGCCAAGGGGGTGTGGCCACCCTGTGGCCCCTCTCCTTCTGGCTCCGTGAATCTTCCGGTAAAATATCAACTTCGGCTTTTGTCCCGTCTAATTCCGAGAATATTCATTTTCTGACTTTCTGGAACCAAAAACAGCAGAAAACAGGAAACTGGCACTGTGGCTCTTGTTAATAGGTTAGTCCAAGAAAGTGTATAGAAAGTACTCCAAAGTGTGGACAAAACATAAGAAAGTAGATAAAACCAAGCATGGAACATCAAAAATTATAGATACATTTGCAATGTATCAACATCCCCAAAGATTCATGAATAGCAATGCTTTGCAAGACATTTGTTTGTTTCACATAAAGAAAACATAGCATAATGGCATTCAGCTTGTCCCTCATAGAGTAGCAAATATAAATGCATGGGACACCTTCAAAGTTCATAAGAGTGACTAGATGCAAATAGTTTAAAACAAGCAATATCAAAGTTATGCATCAATCAACAAGTCTTGGGACAATGCACGTAGAACTAAGAATGGCCACTATGCTCTCAAAGTAAGTGCATAAAGATAGAAGGTGGAGACTCAATATATAAGTGGAAGAAAGGCCTTCATAGAAGGAAGTAGGGATTCAAGTTTCATAAAGAGCTTCCAAAAATTATGGTACTTATAGCTTTCAGCTCTCATTGCCCCTATCATAAGCATCTTGAAGTGATTAAGGTTAAAGTGAACAAACTATGGTGTACATGCCTGACGAAGTATAAGTTAGAAATCTCATGTCCCTTGTATACGAGGGCCGCTCCTCATGCTACTCAAGATTAGTCACCGGTAAGTTCTTGTCATCGTTAGTACATGTGTATCATAGAGAACCGCCAACGGGGTACCCCTTGCCCGATGATACGGAAGAATCCCCATATCAAAATGACAAGGCAAGCAGACAACGAGCATCTCAGCAATCTTCTTATTTACCATGGGAATATGGTGCTTTTTTCTCTCTTTTCTCTTTTCATAATCACTTTTTTTTTGCTTTTTCTCTTTTTTTTTCTCAGTATAGGACTCTTTTTTATAAGAAGAATGCTTCATAGACAGCTCATTATGGTTACGCTGCAGGCTTCCACCATGTCAGTATGGATTAAACCAGTGGCCCAGGCGTTTCTCTAACACATATACATAACTCCATGGACTTACAAGCTCCCCTTTCATTTCACACAGACGACATCCATATACAAAAGAGCATGATGTCAACTAGGTACAAAGTACCAAGTGCAATGTTGAAAGCGTTCCCCATGACAGCATGGTTCTGCTAATCCCCAACAAATAAGTGCAAGCATATACAACATAGACGACACAATGGTTCAATTTTATTAAGGGCAAGAAAAGTGAAGTGTGCCATCAAGTCCGTGAGAGCTTTAATCACTAGTTTTCTCATAACAAGTTTAATTTGGAAGGCAAACAAAAGCATGAATATACTTGGAATATCATATGCTAGTAGGTAGGTATGGTGGACTCTTTGGAATAACTTGGTTTAGGGAGTTGGATGCATGAGTGGAACTCATACTTGGTTATGGAGGCTAGCAAAAGACTGGGAGCGACAAATTAAGAGAGCAATAATGGCCATAATCATGCAGAGCGACAAAACATCATTGATCAAAGCATAAAGTGATACTACAAGTTGAAAACTAAAGGATCATAAAGGCTATGGTGACTTGAGATAGTCATAACATGGTGTGAGCATGCGCCAAGTCAACCCAAATAAAGCATCCAAGGAGAATACCACCATACTATGCTTTAATATGCTAAAACAACGCATGATTCATCCAAGGCACATTAAGGAATCTCAATTGTTTATAACAAGTCATGCTATAGCAAATAATACTAAGCATAAAGCCAAAACAATATCAAGCTTGGCATGACAAAGCATAGGCCACAGTAAAAAACAAGCTCTCTTTACCACTTAAGCACGAACTTTCCTACTTTTTTCCAATCCAAACCAAACTATTTGAAAACCAATGCATGAAAGAGGGGGTACAACCAATTTATTCAGCAAACTAAGCAAACAGAAGCAAACGAAAACGAAAAAGAAGATTCTCCAAGAACAACACAACTGTGCATGAAACAATAAAAATGAAGCGTTTGGAAGAAACCTGGGATTTTTATTGATGGAGAAGGGGATGCCTTGGGCATCCCCAAGCTTTGACGCTTGTACTTCTTGGATATTTTTTGGGGTGACACGCGTGGCATCCCCAAGCTTGAGCTTTAGTCTATCCTTCATCTCATTACTCATTCCTTCCATACACCTGAATTTTTACCTTCATACAAAACTTCACACAATCTTTATTAGCAACATTAGTGCACTCAAGATAAATAAGTCTTTGGGTTCAGTTACAACACCAATAAAACTTCCATTAAAACACTAGCTACTGTAGCACTTCCCTCAAAAAGCTCAATTCCCCAAAAGAACTAAAAAAAGAACCAACAAGAAGCAAATGCAAATAATGGCAGAAATCTGTCAAAATAGACCAGCAGGTAAAGACGAATTTTTTCGAAGACCTTCTGTTTCTCAAATTAAAAAGTGTTGAACTAACGAAAGTTAGATAATAACCTGGGGCAGAAGCGCGAAAATTCACGCCTCAAAAGACATTCAGAGATTTTAGACGAATTTTTACGGTGAAGCACAGAAATCTGTTTCGGGACAACAACTTTCCCAATCATTACTTCTCTCTCATTAGAGGTTACTCTTGGCACAAAAAGCAAATAAAAAGGATAAGGAGCGGTTATTACTGAAGTAATAACTTCCAAGACTCATCTAAAACTTTTGGGTTATCTCCCAATAAGTACTTTTCTTTAACGCCTTTAAGTTAGGCATGATAGTTTGAGAAGATGCTCACATAAGAAATATGAATTGAAGTAAAAGAGAGCATCAAGAAGCAAATTCAAAGCACATTTAAGTCTAACCCACTTCCTATGCATAGGAATCTTGTAAACAAACAAGTCATGAAAGCACAAAGCAACAAGCATAGTAAAGCAAAAATGGTGCAACTACAAGACTTTAAACATAAAGAGGGGAAACTTAATATTATTGAGATGCATAAAACCATGTTTCCCTCTCTCATAATAACTTTCAGTAGCATCATGAATAAAATTAACAATATAACTATCACATAAAACATTCTTATCATGTGCCACATGCATAAAAGAATTAATACTCTCCACATAAACATAGTCATTCTTATTAATTGTGGTGGGAGAAAATTCAACAAAATAGCTATCATTATTATTCTCATCACCATAATCAACAAATATAGGAGGCATATTGTAATCATTAATTTTCTCCTCAATAGTTGGTGGACTGAAAATATCATATTCATCATTGTAATCATCATATATTGGAGGTTTGGTATCATCATAAGCAATACAATAGCTATCTTCCAAAGCTGGGGAACTAAAAAGATCATTTTCATAAAAACTAGCTTCCCCAAGCTTAGACTTTTCCATAGCATTAGCAATAATGGTGTCCAAAGAATTCATACTAATAATATTTCTATTTGCATGCAAATAAAGTTCCATAGGTTTTTTAATTTTGTCTTCAAACACTTCATGTCCTAACTCAAGATAAATACTATAAAACTCCCTATTTTTGTTGTTATTTTCCATTAAGCCTAACTAGTGAAAACAAGAAACAAAAAGACAAAATTGCAGAATCTAAAGGAAATAACTTCGAGCACTCACACCGGAGGATGTGAATACCTTTTACCTTACCTCCCAACGGGCGCCGTAAAAATAGCTTGATGTCTATGCACTTCTATTCTTGTAGACAGTTGTTGGGCCTCCAAGTGCAGAGGTTTGTAGAACAGCAGCAAGTTTTCCCTTAAGTGGATCACCCAAGGTTTATCGAACTTAGGGAGGAAGTGGTCAAAGGTATCCCCTCTCAAGCAACTCTGCAATCAAGATACAAGAAGTCTCTTGTGTCCCCAACACACCCAATACACTTGTCAGGTGTATAGGTGCACTAGTTCGGCGAAGAGATAGTGAAATACAAGTGGTATGGATAATTATAAGTGGTAACAGTGATAGAAGATAGATTGATGGCATGGAAAAGACTAAAGGCAAACTGAAATAAAGAAGGAAGCAAGCAAACATGTAACAGATCTAGTAGCAAACGGTGTTTCAATGCTTAGAAACAAGGCCTAGGGATCATAGTTTCACTAGTGAACACTCTCTCATATAAATATCTTCTCTTTATGATACTACTCTTAACTACTCTTCGGTTGAACACTCTAATCGATGGTAGGGCTATAACAGCACACCTCAAAGTAAGTCTTTCCCATCTAGAAAACCCCACATTGTCACCTTGAGTACTAGATGAGTCCAACAAACACCACAATTTCATAAAGACATCCAACTCCAAATATAAATCATAACAAGTATTTGTAATATCTAGCCTAAGTGCCACCATGGTGAGCACGCTGTCACTTTCACACACATGGGGAGAGCAGAGATCTATTAAAGCACTTGACTAGCAAGGTAGATCTATAGATTACAAGCTCATGATCTCAATAAGATCATGCATAGAGAGAGAGATGAACACATAGCTACTGATAGAACCCTTAGCCTCGAGAGAGATCTACTCTGTCATCATCATGGGAATCAGCAACGGTGATGGAGATGGTGGTGGAGATCGATGGAGATGGCTCCGGGGGCACTTCCCCATCTTACAGGTGCCTAACAGACTTTCTATCCCCGAATCTCCCATTCAGTGGCGGTGTTATGGAACTTTTCGTGGCTTTCTGTTGATTATCTAGGGTTCGGTATCGGAGGTTTTATAGGCGAAGGAGGCAATGTCAAGGTCGCCAGGGGGCCCACACATGCCGCGGCGCTGGGCTGGCCCGCGCGCCAGGTGTGGCCACCCTGTGGCCCCTCTTTGGCTCTCCTTCTGGCTCCGTGAATCTTCTGGTAAAATATCAACTTCGGCTTTTGTCCCGTCCAATTCCGAGAATATTCATTTTCTGACTTTCTGGAACCAAAAACAGCAGAAAATAGGCAACTGGCACTATGGCTCTTGTTAATAGGTTAGTCCAAGAAAGTGTATAGAAAGTACTCCAAAGTGTGGACAAAACATAAGAAAGTAGATAAAACCAAGCATGGAACATCAAAAATTATAGATACATTTGCAATGTATCATCAGCCCATGCCGGATCTGTGCGACACTGGTCAGAATCAAAGACCAGCTTTTGACTTCCGGACATGGCGACCTTTTGCTGCTCCAGTCCCTTGTTGAGTAGTTTGATTCCCAACCGGATCTCCTCCGGGCCTGGATTAGCCGATAGAATTTCTCGGGCGGCCACGGTGTTCTGTACTAGGGTTGGATACACCCAGTCCCCTTTGCTATCTTTCCGAGGCTTCCCCATTTCTTCTTTGAAAAGGACGGCGTGAATCTGCAGGAATTGGTTGTCATTGGTATGACGCTTCCTGGTCTTCTGGTATTGCCTAGAGTTGTACTTTTCTGCAGATGCTATGCGTTTCTTTTCCTCCTCAATGTTTTTGGCTTCATCGAGGAGTACTTGACGACGCGCTTCTAGGGCCTGTGCCCTCTCGTCCAGTTCTTCAACAGTAAGTTCTGCAGCTATAGGAATAGGTGTGGTTAGTGCAACATCGATGAATTTACGCGCACCTTCAGTGATCACGTGTCCATCCATCGGTTCTTCTTTTTTGGGCTCGTCTGGGATAAGCGCTCCATCTGAGTCTTCCTCATATTCCTCGGCAATCACCTCCTCTACCGGAGAGTCTTTTGCCGGGGTCTTGTTCTTCTTCTTTGCCTTCTTGGCAGCGCTGGTAGCAAAGACGGCTTTGGATCCGTTTCCCTGAGTCAAGCTCTGATCGGTACTTTCGGACCTCTAGATCTCAGGATTATCTCCGATTTCCATGTCATCCTGCGCTTTGGGAGAGTGTTACCTGGATCCTTCATCCATGGCTTCTCCTTCCTCTGCATCTTTGGAGTTATACTCCTCTTCATATTCCGCGGAGAACTTTCAGAAATCTGCCAACGTCATCGATTCATCCGAGTATGCGGGTACGTCAGTGTTTGTTCAAAACGCCTCCAGCACAGAGTCGGTGTTGTCTCCAGCATTGGCAGAGCTAGATCCAGATCCCACATATCTGACGAAGTGCGACACCTAAGGTACCTACGGCTCTCGCGATTAGCCTCGTCAAAACGTTTGATGGTCTCGAGGATTTCATCTACGCCAGAGTTTTGCATCATCATGCGTCTTAGCGTGTATCTCAGGAAAGGTCTGTCTGTCCCGGCGTCATCAGAGCTGGAATCAGTGTCGTTGCTATGCTCCTCCTAGATTTCGACTTTAGCGGGTGGGTCGATCTGGGATTCGGCCTCTCCAGGGAGATCCACTCCAGATTCGACTTGGACCGCCAGGTCTGCCTCAGGCTCAGATTTCTCCACCATCTCCACAACTGGTGCGGGCTGGGTGGGATTATGGTTTCCTGAGATCCGGAACTCTGCAGCCTCCGCGGACAAAGGGGACCCAGAAATTTCCTCTGCCTCTATCATCACCGCTGAGGTGGGTGGGACAGGTTCAGCAAAACCAATGTAAACATCAATCTCGCCAAAAGACATGATTGTGTAGGCAGTCACAGCCTCCCTAGCTGGAATCCAGGTCTTGTCGAGAACGATGAGAGGATGCGACCGACAGCGATATTCTCGCCGATTCCGATTCTTGCAGATTCCGCTCAGAACGCAGATCCGAAGCTCACTTGCCCCACGGTGGGTGCCAATTGTCGTCAGATTGATGACAAGTACACCATGAGGGGGTCCTCGGGGCGTGCGGAAGAGAGGGGTGTGAGACGTACGGTGTTCCGGGACGGTGAGCTCACAAGTTTACCCAGGTTCGAATCCGCCAGCTTTGGACGGATCCTACTCCTGCTAGCAATCCAATAATACGGCAGATCCGGAATATGGGTTACAAGGGTTCGCCTGTGCGAGTTGAGATTGTAGACTATTGAGGGTTGCCCTAAAGGCTCTCCCTAGGACGGATTATATAGATATCTGGCCTAGGGTTTACAGGAGAGATCTATCTGGCTACGACTGAGAGTCGGTTACAGAGTACATCTTGAACTACAAGTAACACTATGGGCCTAAGTCGGTAAGTCTCTGGGCCTTCCCGTAGCTGGACTGGACTTCGTTTCTTCTCCCTGACTGGGCCGCCCATGAAGCAAAGCTCTAACCCGAAGTGGGCCACCCTGGTCAGTGAGGACTGTGAGGATACGCGGAAAGTATATCCCAAACAATATGTGTTCTTTTCCTAAACCACATGGATTCACTAGAGTCATTGCATGTGTGTTCTTTTCATAAACCACATGGATCCACCAGATGTCATTGCATGTGTGTTATTTTCCTAAACCACATGGATCCACTATATGTCATTCATGTGTGTTCTTTTCATAAACCACATGCATCCACTAGAGTCATTGGACGTGTGTGTGTATCAGTGTGCATCATTGTGGTTTTGGAAAAGAACACATGCAACGATGCCACTCCAACAGGTGTCCAACCATGTCCAGGAACCCTAGCAGCATGATGGGATTCAACTGCAACATGCATTGTATCACCAGTTTGAAAGATGCTGCATCACCACACCCACTTGGATGTGTGTGTGTATCAATGTGCATCATTGTGGTTTTGGAAAAGAACACATGTAATGACATCTAGTGTGTGTGCGTGGTGTTCGTTAGATCATAACCTTAGCCCCCAATGGTGGCCGTTAGATCGAGTCTTCTAGAAGGCACACCCCAAGACACTTGTTCTGCATGACGATTGTTACAGACCGTTCGATTGAGGCGCTTGGATGATTGGGATGGTTCTTCATAAGAGTGATCTGCGAGTAGGTTGTTCTGTGACATGATTGGCCATGCTTACTGTCCGCTTGCTCTGGACAAACTGGCAACACTGCACGCTCCCACTTACCAGCGTCATGTGTTCCGTGGGCCCACCTACCAATGTCATGTCCCCTTTACTTCTCTTCCTCCCCATACTTCTCTTCCTTCCCCTCGAAGCCACTTTCCCCACTTCTCTTCCATCCTTCCATAGCCACAAGCCGCCGACGCCTCTAGCAATATCTCCTGCAGCCACCCCAGTCCCCCACCCCCACCCCCATTTCGCCATGGGTTCAAGGGGAGACGGTGAGGAAATGCGTCATGATGACATCGACAATGATTTCAATGTGAGTCGTCTCATCTCTAACATATGTGGCCATTTATCTATTTTGAGCTAGATCTACTCTGATTACTCATGCATGTATGATGTCTTAGGCCAACCAGACGATGTACGACTCTGACTATCACAGTTTAGCGGAGGAAGACAGTCATCCGCTATGTGAACGTGGAGATGTGCCTGCTAAATTTGTAGCATTCGAAGGACGAAACGCAGGCATGAGGTTTTTAGGGTGTCAAGGACAGGGTGCAATGTTGCCACGTAGAAGTTGTGGTGTTGTCAAATGGATAGATCCAGAGTGGCCCAAATTGATGCAGAAAACGCTGGACAAACTATGAGATATGGATGTTGAGTGTAAAGAATCCATAGTTAGCTCAATTCTTGAGAGTGCTGAGATGAAGTTATTTGACCATGTTGACACAACCAAGCTTCATCGAGATCTTAGGAGGGTGCAAGATAAGGTTAGCAAAGTTGAGAAGGAGAGAGACGTGGCCTTGGCCCTGAAGGATAAAGTAGAGCAAGAACTGACTCAAGCAAGGAATGAACTTCACCAGGCCAAAGTCCTGCAGGTCACAACTATGGGTATTCACAAGTGCATGAGGAAAAATGCAGAGAAACAATTGAAGCTATACAAGGAAGATGCTAAAAGGATGGCGCAGACGATCCTTGCTCTCGTAGGAAGATGTGCATCGGGCTAAGATTAGGAAGATCAAGGAGATGTGTGATAACTAATTATATTTAGCTTGAGCTCCGTACTTTTTTTAATTGTAATTGTAGTACTTGTTGACATAGCGGTCTGAACTAGTGGTCTCGGAGTCCTGGAAGAAAAAATTGGCCGCCTGTTAATATGTCTTAGCCCTCCATTACTTCCTTTTGTATGATGATGGTGGTATTCTGACTTTGGTGGTTTGTTTAAACATAATCAACATGTATTCTACCGCATGCAAATGGCATAGCCACAATTTATAAAGTGGAAGCACGTACACCCTGTTACTGGAGATCCGGGAGCTTCGCCAGATGCAGGGGATGCAGGAGCAGAGAGATGGTGAGATAGATGGGCTCAAGATTAGGCTAGAAAGTGGTACTAATTTCCTCATTATCTGAGCATTATCGGTTGTCATTGTTGTTTATGGTGCCATTTCGTTGTCCAACAGCTGAAATAAGTTGATTCTTTGTGGAGTGTAGCAGCTTAAATAATTCATTTATGTGCCACTAACATTCCATCAAATTTGGAGACCTCCTGCCCCTCAGCAATCGTGGTCCCGGTGCTGCGTGTTTTCAGATAGTAGTGGTACAATCACAATTTTGGATTCGACTAGTGACTCTGCTGTTTCCAAACCCCAAGTCACAATACATTTTACTCCGAGAACGTGGAAGTTCCACGCACAGAGATCTAGAATTTAACTGAATTACGTATATAGGTTCAAGTTCAACACATTATTATGCATCTTCATTGCCAACAGCCTTCTTCCCCTGCCTTGGTGCCAAGCCTTCACATCCACTGGCTTCTTCATTTCCTTCCTTCCTCCTCTTCCTGGGTGCCGATTTTCTTAGCTTCACGTACTCTGCATCACCAGAATCGTGTACAGCATCATCACTCCACTCGTTTCGATTTTCTTCCGACAACAAAATGACTGAGACAATACTCATCTTTCTAACCATGCGGCACTTCCTACCAAATAAACAGGACATGGCTAACTACTAATATCTATAGAGTAAACAAAACAAAAATTACAATTCAGCACAAACATGCGAACCCCAAGAGACTTTTGCTTACCAGGAGCAAGGGTTCAAGTGACCACCCTGTCCAAGAATAGCAGGGCGATTCCTAGTTGCAGCAGCTTCCACATCCAGTACATCACAATTCAGCGTAAACATGCAAGCCGAAGCATACCTTTTCATCAACCCAATTAGTTGACTATCACACGTTAGAGGAACCATGATGCCTCGTTCATCCATGAAGCTGAACTTTGCAGTTTGCTTCGGCCCAATTTCAGCATGTTTACGCAGAGCAGCAACCATACCAGGGATAGTGCAGATCTGCATAGGCGCTTCTTTTGTCGTGAGAAAATGGTATCCATACCACTTTCCCTTCACCCCTACTGATTTAGAATCATAGATGAAGAGGGCTACTGTAACCAGGTAAGGGTGGTCCACGGAGATCCCACTTGATAGAAAACTATGGACAAAAATTGTTTGTCAGTATTGGGGTAGCAAACAATTCTAGGTTCAATAGCCAATTAGCAGTTATAGTTAGTGCAAATAGCAAAGATAAGAGTAGATCACCCGCATGTAGCTAGAACTTCTTCTTCCTTGGTAGTAGGATCTTCCATCCTCCGTGTTGCTCAGCTCGTCGGTAGCGGAGGCGGGCTAGAGCCTCGCAACGGCGGCCACGACATGCGACATTGGAGCTCGGGATAAGCGAATGGGCGCATCAACTTGGAGACGGAAGTCAAATGTCCGAAGGGATTATTATTCTTGGAGGGTGGATTTTGACGCCGCCGGTGCTAGGGTTCATGCGAAAGGAGGGAGTGGATTTGTGAATTTGGTCAACGCACAAAGCCCCTTAGTTCCTCGATTTTCCTAAGAGGTTGTCGTGTTGGCGCACATGTCATGGACAGATTACTGACATGTGGGTCTTGACCGTCTACTTCATGGGGCAGTTTAACGGAATGCTTGAATTTGGTAGGGTGAGATGAGTTTGCCTCGAAATGGCCCCTCTCGGTAGTTGGCAGCCCAACTTTGCGAAACACGACAATTACAGGCAAGTCGGGCCTAGGAACTTTGGGGCCGCAAATGAACAAGCCCCCAGAGGGCGACTCGCCCCGTTTCTTCAGGGTTATTGAGGACGTGAGATAACGGGGTGTCGTTGACCACCACTATCGGGTTTTCCATGAAGTATGTGTGCAAGATTTCAAGCCGTGCCAAAAAAAAGCCATATGGTGGCAGTTAAGAGAATCTTTTGATATATGTTTCATACCCCAAACTTTAGGTTGTGGTACCCCAAGGGAGCAGCTTTTTATCTTATTGGTTACACAAACTCGGATTGGGTAGGAGACAAGGTTGGAAGGAAGTCAACTTCTGGGGATTGAGAATTCCTTAGTTGGTTTTTGGTTTCACTACAAAAGTTGTTTACTCGGCAAATTAGGGTTTCACGGCATATATCAAGGGCGGTAGATAGATTTACATCATGGTATTATCGACCACGACAAAAAATGGTGCCTTGGTAGGTGGCAGGCAAGTACGGCGCTATGGGTTGCCATGCTTGACTAGGAGACAACATATTAACCAACGTCCTGGATTATTTGCAACTTGTACAGTGGGTCCATCTAGGCTAGTAGTTTAATCTCGTCCCGCTGACCACTGAGCCCCACCATGGAAGGCAATCATCGGAATGGCAACTATAAATATCTTGTCCATACTCTTTAATATGGATGAAAACATAGTGGAAACGGATGAAACTGAGTGGTGCCACATTTGTTTTCATATTTTTTTGCGAAAGCGGGAACGAATACAGAAACCCAAAAAACAAAAGCGGAAGCATATACAGACCGAATACAATATAGATGCGGAGTAACGCAGATTCTAACCAGAACCAAGATAACACTAGAATCATGCAAAAATTTCAAGCATTCAAGCAAACCAACAAAATTGTTTTGTGATTCTAGCATGGTGCTAGGTTTACAAGGGAATAAGGGAAAGATCAAATCATGGAAGCCTCCTCAAATGCATGAAGGGATTACATGTTGATACGTTGCTAACGTATCCATAATTTTTGATGTTCCATGCTTGGTTTTATCTACTTTCTTATGTTTTGTTCCAACTTTGGAGTACTTTCTATACACTTTCTTGGACTAACCTATTAACAAGAGCCACAAAGGCTGCTACATTTCTCGCTGTTTTGGTTCCAGGAAAGTTAGAAAATGAATATTCTCGGAATTGGACGGGACAAAAGCCAAAGTCAGTTTTTCACCGAGGGACACCCGGAGCCAGAATACGAGACAGAGAGGGGCCACACCACCTGGCCGTGCGGCCAGGCCTAGCCCATGCCAGGGGTGGTGTGGCCAGCCCAGGAACCCCCTCGGCCTCTCCTTCTGCCTATAAGATGCCTCCGATACAGAAACACTAAGTACCTGATCAAAATTACACGAAAGAGTCTGTAGCCGCCGTCATCTCCATCCCAAGATCGGGAGGGATTTGAAGCTCTTCCCGGCACCCTGCCGGAGAGGGCAATTCACCCTGGAGGCCTTCTCCATCATCATGCAAGCCTCCGGTGTGATGCATGAGCAGTTCATCTCTGGACTACGGGTCCATGTAGTAGCTAGATGGCTGGTTCTCCTCCTTTGTGCTATCATGTTTAGATCTTGTGAGCTCCATTCATGATCAAGATCATCTGTTTGTAATTCCTACATGTTGTGTTTGCGGGGATCCGATGGATATTGAGATGCTATTTCAGATTGATTATTGATTCTATCATGTCTTTGTTATTTGTGATCTTGCATGCTTTCTGTTGTTAGTAGCTATCTTGGCCAAGTAGATGCTAGCAACTCCAAGAGTTAGTATTTATGCTCGATAGTGGGTTCATGCCTCTAGTAATCTCGGGAAATGACAGAAATCTCTAAGGTACTAGATGTGTTGTTGCTACTAGGGAGAAACAACAATCCTTTGTTCATAGAACAATCGTATTGTTTACTTTACGCGCAATGCGTAATGCAATTATCTATTGCTTGCAACTTAAGACTGGAGGGGGTTCGGATGATAACCTGAAGGTGGATTATTAGTCATAGATGCAGTTGGATGGCGGTCTATGTATAATGTTGTAATGCCCAATCAAATCTCAAAGGAGTCAAGATGAGTAGTATATGCATATTGATTTCTCAATGTTTGTCAATTGCCCCGCTGTAATTTGTTCACCCAACATGTCATCTATCTTAAGGGCGCACTACCGGTGCTAGTAGCAACGTGGAGACCTGCACAACACAAACACAGAACTTTGTCCCCAACTTGCGATGAGGTTTTCAATCTCACCGTCTTTTGCGGAAAACAAAGGATTAAACGTATCGAATGGAAAGAAGTAATAGTTTGCAGAAAGTAAACACAAAGCAGTAAACAGTTTATAGATTGTATACTAAAGAAAAGGACCGGGATCCATAGTTCACTAGAGGTGGCTCTCCTTAGATAGATAACATGCTGGGTGAATAAATTACAGCGGGGCAATTGACAAACACCGAGAAAGCCATACATGCATATACTAATCATCTTGACTCCTTTGAGACTTGATTGGGCATTACAATATTATACATAGACCACCATCCAACTGCATCTATGACTAATAATCCACCTTCAAGTTATCATCCGAACCCCCTCCAGTATTAAGTTGCAAGCAACAGATTATTGCTTTACGAACTGCGTGTAAAGTAAACAATACGATTGTTCTATGAACAAAAGATTGTTGTTTTCTCCCTAGTAGCAACAGCACATCTAGTACCTTAGAGATTTCTGTCACTTCCCCAGATTACAAGAGGCATGAACCCACTATCGAGCATAAATACTAACTCTTGGAGTTGCTAGCATCTACTTGGCCAAGATAGCTACTAACAACGGAAAGCATGAAGATCACAAATAACAAAGACATGATAGAATCAATAATCAATCTGAAATAGCATCTCAATATCCATCGGATCCCCGCAAACACAACATGTATGATTACAAATAGATGATCTTGATCATGAACGGAGCTCACAAGATCTAGACATGAAAGCACAAAGGAGGAGAACCAGCCATCTAGCTACTACATGGATCCGTAGTCCAAGGATGAACTACTCACGCATCACACCGTAGGCTTGCATGGTGATGAAGAAGGCCTCCAGGGTGAATTCCCCTCTCCGACAGGGTGCCGGGAAGAGCTTTAGATCCCTCCCGATCTAGGGATGGAGATGACGGCGGCTATAGACTCTTTCATGGATTTTTGATCGGGCACTTAGGGTTTTCTTCCTGAGGGCAATATATAGGCGGAAGGGGAGGCCGAGGGGGTGCCTGGAGCGGCCACACCACCCCCTGGCGCGGGCCAAGCCTGGTCGCGCGGCCAGGTGGTGTGGTAGCCCCCTGGCCCCTCTCCGTCTCGTATTCTGGCACTTGATGACATCTAGAAAAATAGGCACTTTAACTTTTGTCCCGTCCAATTCCGAGAATATTCATTTTCTGACTTTCCTGGAACCAAAAACAGCAGAAAACATGCAGATGGCACTGTGGCTCTTGTTAATAGGTTAGTCCAAGAAATCATATGAAAAGTACTCCAAAGTTGGAACAAAACACAAGAAAGTGGATAAAACCAAGCACGGAACATCAAAAATTATAGATACATTTGCAATGTATCAACATCCCCAAGCTTAACTCCTGCTCGTCCTCGAGTAGGTAAGTGATAAAAAAGAAAGAATAATTTTTGAGGTGACATGCACCATCAAAGACTTGATCAAAGTATTTGTAAAACATGGAAAGCTGGGATCATAGTACTTCAATCATAACATGAAAGGCAAAGTTCTAGAAATAAGACAAAGAAACTATGATGCAACATGAAAAGGCACAAACAAAAGATTCATGAATAACATGCTTTGCAAGACGTTTGTTTGTTTCACATAAAGAAAACATAGCATAATAGTATTCAGCTTGTCCCTCAATAGAGTAGCAAATATAAATGCATAGGACACCTTCAAAGTTCATAAGAGTGACTAGATACAATAGTTTAAAACAAGCAATATCAAGTTATGCATCAATCAACTAGTCTTGGGACAATGCACATAGAACTAAGAATGGCCACTATGCTCTCAAAGTAGGTGTATAAAGATAGAAGGTGGAGACTCAATATAATGGTGGAAGAAAGGCCTTCATAGAAGGAAGTAGGGATTCAAGTCTCATAAAGAGCTTCCAAAAATTATGGTACTTATAGCTTTCATCTCTCATTTCCCCTATCATAAGCATCTTGAAGGTGATTAAGGTTAAAGTGACACAACTAAGAGGATATGCTTGACAAGTTATAAACCGAAATCTCATGCCCCTTACTTACGAAGACCGATCCTCATGCTACTCAACTTCAGTCACGAGTAAGCTCTTGTCATTGTAAGTACATGTGTATCATAAAGAACCGCCAACGGGGTACCCCTTGCACATGATACGAGAGCTTTCCCATAATCAAAATGACAAGGCAAGCAGACAATGAGCATCTCAGCGATCTTTTTATTTGCTATTTGCATAGGTTTTTATTGAGGATGCTTCATAGAATGCTCATTATGGTGATGTTGCAAGTTTCCACCTTGATTAGGCATGGCTTAGGCTAGCGGCCCAGGCGTTTCTCTAACACACATACAAATTCCATGATCTTACAAGTTCCACTTTTATTTCACACCGCCGGGATCCATAAGCAAAAGAACATGATATCAACGGGGTACAATGTACAAATGCAATGTTGAAAGCATTCCCCATGAAACAAGGTTCTGCTAATTTCAACTTATAAAGTGCAAGCATATACGCAACAAAGAAGGACCCAATGGTTCAAGTTTATTAGAGGCAATAAAGTAAAGTGTGCCATCAAGTTCGTGAGAGCTTTAATCACTAGTTTTCTCATAACAAGTTTAATTTGGAAGGTAAACAAAAGCATGAATATACTTGGAATAGCATAAGCTAGTAGGTAGGTATGGTGGACTATTTGGAATAACTTGGTTTAGGGAGTTGGATGCATGAGTGGAACTCATACTTGGTTGTGGAGGCTAGCAAAAGACTGGGAGCGACAAACTAAGAGAGCAATAATGGCCATAATCATGCAGAGCGACAAAACATCATTGATCAAAGCATAAAGTGATACTACAAGTTGAAAACTAAAGGATCATAAAGTCTATTGTGACTTGACATAGTCATAACATGGTGTGAGCATGCGCCAAGTCAACCCAAATAAAGCATCAAAGGAGAATACCACTATACTATGCTTTAATATACTAAAACAACGCATGATTCATCCAAGGCACATTAAGCAATCTCAATTGTTTATAACAAGTCATGCTACAGCAAAGAATACTAAGCATAAATCCAAAACAATATCAAGCATGGCATGACAAAGCATAGGCCACAATCAAAAGCAAGCTCTTTTTACCACATAAGCATGAACATTCCTACTCTTTTCCAAACCAAACCAAACTATTTGCAAACCAATGTATGAAAGAGGGGTTCCAACCAATTTATTCAGAAAACTAAGCAAACCAAAGCAAAAAAAAACCAAAACCAAAATGAAAAAGAAGACGCTCCAAGAACAACACAACTGTGCATGAAACAATAAAAATGAAGCGTTTGGAAGAAACCTGGGATTTTTATTAATGAAGAAGGGGATGCCTTGGGAATACCCAAGATTTGAAACTTGTACTTCTTGGATATTTCTTGGGGTGACACGCGTGGCATCCCCAAGCTTGAGCTTTAGTCCATCCTTTATCTCATTACTCATTCCTTCCATACACCTGAAATTTTTCCTTCATACAAAACTTCACACAATCTTTATTAGCAACATTAGTGCACTCAAGTTAATAGCTCTTAAGGTTCAGTTCTAACACCAAATAAACTTCCATTAGAACACTAGCTACTGTAGCACTTCCCTCAAAAATCTCAATTCCCCAAAAGAACTCAAAAAGGAATCAACAAGAAGCAAATGCAGAAAATGGCAGAAATCTATCAAAACAGACCAGCAGGTAAAGACGAATTTTTTAGAAGACCTTCTGTTGCTAAAATAAAAAAGTGTTGAACTAAAGAAAGTTAGATAACAAACTGGGGCAGAAGCAAAAAAATTCACGCCTCAAAAAGACGTTCAGAGATTTTACACGAATTTTTATGGTGAAGCACAGAAATCGGTTTTGGGACAACAACTTTCCCAATCATTACTTCTCTCTCATTAGAGGTTACTCTTGGCACAAAAAGCAAATAAAAAAGATAAGGAGCGGTTATTACTGAAGTAATAACTTCCAAGACTCATCTAAAACTTTTGGGTTTTCTCCCAATAAGTACTTTTCTTTAACACCTTTAAGTTAGGCATTATAGTTTGAGAAGATGCTCACATAAGAAATATGAATTGAAGTAAAAGAGAGCATCAAGAAGCAAATTCAAAACACATTTAAGTCTGACCCACTTCCTATGCATAGGAATCTTGTAAAGAAACAAGTCATGAAATCACAAAGTGATAGGCATAGGAAGATAAAACAAGAGTAATTTCAAAATTTTCAGCACATAGAGAGGTGTTTCAGTACCATGAAAACTTTTACAACCATATTTTCCTCTCTCATAATAATTTTCAGTAGCCTCATGAATAAACTCAACAATATAAATATCACCTAAAGCATGCTTTTCATGATCTACAAACACTAGAGCTTTATTATAAACATTTTCAAAAGAATCCTTAGGAACATGACATTCGTCCTCCTTTGGTAAGCATGGGGGACAATCAAATAACATAAGGGGTAAAGAGTTACTCTTATTAGAAGGTAGGGATGTGTAGATCCATTCTTCCTCCTCTTGATCATCACTCTCCTCCTCGTTTTCATCCAATGAGCTTCCAGTTTCAGCAATTTCTTCTTCCATAGGCTCCTGCAAGGCATTAGTCTCTTCCATTGGTGGAGAGCATCTATTAAGATATTCAAGAATATAGCCATTTTCTACCTTGTAATTATCAAAGCAAAATTTAAGTATATCATAAACCTCATATTTATAAGGTGAATCATCAGTATTTTCAAGCAAACTAGCAAGTTCAAATGCACCCTTCCAAGCAATAAATTCTTGAATTTGTTCCACATCATAAAAGTCATAATTCCCTTTAACATAAGAAGATATGGTAACATTATCATTATACTCACATTGAAAAGGGAGGTGTTTATACCTCCTACAGCAACAAGATTTATCAAAGCAATAAGTAACATTATAAGTAGAGCACATGTTTATAGCAATGGTATACAATTTATCAATTTGTTCCCATAAGTGTTTCCCTTTTTGTGACAACGGTGTTCCTTATAATAATATTTTTGTTCTTCCGTGAACCCACCTTGCCAATAAGATTTAGTTTCAAAGAAACCAACCATTGATAGAAAGCATGATAAAGCAAGACAATAACAGACCAACGAAAATACCAACTATAGTAGGAACTAATTTTTTTGTGTTTTTGATAAAGAAACAAGAAAACAAAGCAAAAAAAGAAACTAAGCAACACAAAAATAACAAAGTAAAGAGATTGGTTATGAGGGACTCTCCTTGTGAAGGTGTCCTTGACTCCCCGACAACGGCGCCAGAAAAATGCTTGATGGCTCAATGCACGGCGCCTAGAAAAATGCTTGATGGTGGTGTTGATGTAGAGCTCGTTGGGAACCCCAAGAGGAAGGTATGATGAACACAGCAGCAAGTTTCCCTCAGTTATGAAACCAAGGTTTAATCGAACCAGTAGGAGCAAGGAAACACCCCAAAGGTGTTCCTAGATGAGCTTTGGCAGGGCGCACTACCGGTGCTAGTAGCAACGTGGAGACCTGCACAATACAACCATAGAACTTTGTCCCCAACTTGCGATGAGGTTGTCAATCTCACCGTGTTTTGCGGAAAACAAAGGATTAAACATATCGAATGGAAAGAAGTAATAGTTTGCAGAAAGTAAACACAAAGCAGTAAACAGTTTATAGATTGTATGTAAAGAAAAGGACCGGGATCCATAGTTCACTAGAGGTGGCTCTCCTTAGATAGATAACATGCTGGGTGAACAAAATACAGCGGGGCAATTGACAAACACCGAGAAAGCAATACATGCATATGCTAATCATCTTGACTCCTTTGAGACTTGATTGGGCAATACAACATTATACATAGACCGCCATCCAACTACATCTATGACTAATAATCCACCTTCAGGTTATCATCCGAACCCCCTCTAGTATTAAGTTGCAAGCAACAGATTATTGCTTTACGAACTGCATGTAAAGTAAACAATATGATTGTCCTATGAACAAAAGGTTGTTGTTTTCTCCCTAGTAGCAACAACACATCTAGTACCTTAGAGATTCCTGTCACTTCCCTAGATTACCAAAGGCATGAACCCACTATCGAGCATAAATACTAACTCTTGGAGTTGCTAGCATCTACTTTGCCAAGATAGCTACTAACAACAAAAAGCATGCAAGATCACAAATAACAAAGACATGATAGAATCAATAATCAATCTGAAATAGCATCTAAATATCCATCGTATCCCCGCAAACACAACATGTATGATTACAAATAGATGATATTGATCATGAACGGAGCTCACAAGATCTAGACATGAAAGCACAAAGGAGGAGAACCAGCCATCTAGCTACTACATGGATCTGTAGTCCAAGGATGAACTACTCACGCATCACACCGGAGGCTTGCATGGTGATGAAGAAGGCCTCCAGGTTGAATTTCCCTCTCCGACAGGGTGCCGGGAAGAGCTTCAGATCCCTCCTGATCTAGGGATGGAGATGACGGCGGCTACATACTCTTTCGTGGATTTTTGATCGGGCACTTAGGGTTTTCGTCCCGAGGGTAATATACGTCAACACCCGGATTTTTAATCCCAGATGCCCATTATGCCATACCTCGCAATCCCAGGATTACCATTTTTGTGAGACATAACGGATTGGATATCACAGTACATCATCCATTACAAACCATACATAAGGTCTTACACAAATAAGGATCTCATGATCCAGTCTTAAAACAACAAGCAGCGGAAATAAAAGATAAGCGTAGCAGTGGGGTCCATCTTCAGGGGCACAGGCAATGCTGACGAAGGCAGATAGTCCTAGTTATCATAGTCGTCCTGCTGGCCATCAACTTGATAGTGTCCTTCATAGTCTGGCCATGATAATAGCCAGGGACAAAAGCCATGAGTACTCTTTAAGTACTCGCAAACTACCACTAACAAGTAGTATGGTGCTAAGTTAAAGTGCTAAATCTAAGATTAACTATAAGGTTAAGTTTGAAACCTAAGCTGAGTTCTGAAGCAAAGAAAGATAAAATAAAGTTCTAGAACCACTTAAGTTGGGAGGCTATTGTCATAAACACAACCCTGTTGTGGTCAAGTCAAGATTCATCATTCATTCATAAGTTATTTTGAAAACATCTGACAACAAAACAGTATGGCCATTCCAACTGTCCATAACCGCAGACGCGGCTATTCGAATAGTTTGACACTCTGCAGAGGTGGTACACTTTCACCACAAGATTCGATACATCCGCTGGATAACCCTGAATCATCATACTTAGTATGCAGATAATCAAACATAACCTTTCCTTTACACACCCTAGTATAAGCACCTCTCCTACGAGAATGGCCTCCCAACCATGACCATCTGTCATCTTGGGCACTGCATAGGTGGACAACATTGAGAGGTAGCCTTAGCTCAAACCTCTCCCGCGAGGGAACTAATACTAATGCATATAAACTTCTAGCTAACCATTACCCAATTCAGGTAGTGTGGTTGTATGGTAAATTTGGAATGGTATCGCATCCGAATCCAACCATCAGTTTTATAAAAAGGTTAAGGCTCATGCCTCAATAATTTCATCATCATAAACCATTTGTGTTTCTCAACACATGTCCAAAACATGTCAATAGAATGACTCCTCATTCCAAGGTTTTCATAATTCATTTTCACCAAGTGTTCCCATCTAAAGTGACTCAAGTTTTGATCTACTCTAAACTACTAAGTTAAGAGTGTTCACTAAGGTGGAAAGATGATGGGTTAAATCTCATGCCATAGAATGTCATCTAAAGCTTATCTAAATAGGTCAAGTTTTATACTCTTTATGCTACCTTCAAACAAGTAAGGGACTTTGTGTAAAGTAAAAGAATTAAAGCTTGAAAGTAAGACTTGGGGTAAATACTAGTCCAAGTGGTATGATCAAAGCAGGCCTAAAGCATCTTTGCTTGGGTTATCTAGATTGCAAGGATTAGCTAGCATTGTTAATGTCGGCTTGCTAAAGTAATTTTTGCAAGGGTTAGCTTGCCAATAATAGCTTGCCTTGGTTGGTGCAGTGGTTGATGTTTTCTTCTTCTTCTTGGTAGAACTCCTCCTCCTCGTAAGCTTGGTCGGTACTATCTTCTATAAATATATACGGAGTACACAATCACCAAACAATACTTAACTAGTTTACTTAGTACTCTAAGGCACCCAATTGATGATCTATTATCATCACAAGCATCACAAGTTTTATTCAATAGTTTCCTCCTTTTTATTTTAGAAAAGTAATTTCTACTCATTGAAAAATTAACTAAGATTTAATATTCACCACTTAAAATATGGGATCATGTGGACACATGTCATCACCACCTATTCTAACATGTGGGAATGTAATTTAAGGGTTGGATCATAATTACTTTGGTTTAAGTTCATTATTTAATGATTTAAAGTGACTAGAAATGCCTATATAGCATTATTTTGGTACTAGTCCAAAGTCACTTCATGTAAACCTTAATATTATTACATATTCAGATAGGTATGATGAAATGTGATTTTTGAGAGTTGGAATCAACTCAAAAGATAACTTGGTTGATTTTATAAAAATGTTGTAAGGTGCAAATGCTTCTGTTTTGTTATTTTTACTAGGAGAGATCTATAACTCTAATTGAATTAAATCCAACGGGCTTGGATAGATAATTTCAATACCTTTCAGGAAAAATTGGTTTCATGCAATTTGGAGTTGTCAAACTCCTAGAATTGATTTTTAAACTAGTGGACAGAAACTAGATTAACTCTAAATAGAAAAAACTAAATTTGAAACTTTCACACGCGCGGGAACTAACTGGTCATGTGCTGCCCGACAAAGCGGCTCCACCGGTCAGCGGCACAACCTAACCGAAACGGTATCTAGCATCCTGGGCCACACGATCTAAAGACGATCCAACAGTGGTGAGTCATCATCGACGACGGATCACTCCGGCGAGAACGTGACCTAGCCGCGGTGGTGGGGGTCGATTGGGGGCATACCAGGGCTCTAGCAAGGTCGACGAGGTGGGCAAACGGGCTGGTAGACGACGGCGAGGCGAGGCGCAGTTGCGGCGGAGCTTGGGGTGCTCTAAATCGCCAACGCCCTTCTCCTCCTGCTGCGGCGGCTTCGGCTTCAATTCCGGCGAGACAGAGCTCGAGCGGGTTCGGCGAGAGGTGGGTAAGATTCAGTGAGAGGTGAGGAGTGTGGGAGTAGGGAGAAATGGTGCTGGGGTGGCCGCTTTATATAGGGTCGACGAGGGGACAGAACAGGCGATGGTGAGGTCATCGGTGACGATGCTGCGGGGCTCTCTCGGCATGGGTGAGGGCGGCGTTGGGTGCTCTGTTTGCTGGCGGTCCTCTGAAGCTTAAAGGCATGGCAAGGCGAGGTCTCTATTGGTCGGGAGCGTGCGATGAACTGCACGCAGACGGCGGTGTTCGACGCTATTCCTCCGGTCTGTTGGTCGCGAGGCGGCGAACGATGATGTCTGGATTCGTTGGGCTGCTGCGGCCGACACGCAAAGCTAGAGCTAGGCACGGTCTCAGGCGGCTCGCAGGCGCGCGGGCGCCTGTGGTGATCGGCATGGCGGACAGCGGCAAGGGCGCGAGCAATTGAGGCTTGTCTTCCGCTTGTTTTTGGTCGGGGGCTGGTCGAGGCGAAGTGGTGTGATGGCGCTTGTCTCCCAGCAAGCGAAGGAGAGCGCGGGACGGGCTGGGGCGAGCGGTCCATGGTCGACCTGGGGCAAGGCTTCGGGCGGCGAGCTACTGGAGCAGACAGTGGAGAGGGAGAGAGGGTTAGGGCCGGGGTTCTAGCTGGGGGAACCAGGGGACCAAGTTAGGCCCAAATGGTGACCAAAACTACTGCTCACTATAGTGTTTTAAGATTTGCAAGATTTGTGCCTGCCACCTGCTCGACATAATGGCCGCAAGAAGCAAAAAATTGAATTTTGGGTTCAAAATTTTTGAGTGATCTCCACTAGTACTAGGTAGTCTCTGGTTGCAAGGGTTTTGAAAATGGAGTTCAATCGGATGGTTTTTGAAATAGGGGTGATCTAGGCATATGCATTGAATTCAATTTTAAACTATCATTTAAAATAAGTATTTGAATGTTTTTAGCAGATCACAAAGTGGGCCTTGGTACCTCATTATGTGTACTAGCAAGGGGTGCAAAGATCCAGAATTATTTCTGTTGGGAAATGAGTGCTAGGAATACTCAAAGTAGTGTAGTGGATTAAAATGACCAAAATGACCATTCCTCATTTTTAATTGTTTTTTATTTGATTTTCTTTGGGATTTGCTTGGGAATGATTTAGATGATGTTTAATTTACCATAGAAACATTTTACAACCAATGGATCAATCAATGGTGACCATTCACCAAGGTTTCAAAATAAGGCCTTTCTTATATGCATGCTTAAATACTTTAAATAGAAAAAGGTTTTGTTAACCCTAAATTTGCTGATTTGGATCTTGATAAGCTTGGATTAAAGTTTTGGGATGTTACAAACCTTCCCCCCTTAAACAAAATCTCGTCTCGAGATTTAAGAAAGAAAACTAGGAACTAAAGAGATCTGGGAACTCAGTCCTAATGTAATCTTCTCGCTCCTAGGTAGCTTCTTCTTCAGTATGGTTGCTCCACTGAATCTTGAGAAACTTGATACTCTGAGTCCTGGTGGTTCTGTAGGCTTCTTCTAAGATACGGATGGGCACTTCCCAATAGGTCAGGTCATTGTTGATCTCCACAGCTCTGTGATCGATGTTCTTGAAAACTTCAGTCTTCTCTGGCACTTCTAGGCATTTGCGAAGTAACGAGATATAGAACCCATTGTGCATGGTTGACATCTCTTCAGGCAGTTCCAGTTGATACGATACTTCTCCTCGACGGTTCAGAATTTTGAAGGGCCCGATATATCTGGGGGCTAACTTCCCTTTTAGACTAAAGCGTTGAGTTCCCTTCAATGGTGAAACCTTGAGATATACAAAATCTCCGACATTGAAAGTCAGGTCTCTCCTTCTCATGTCAGCATAACTCTTTTGTTTGGATTGGGCGGTCTTGAGGTGCTCACGGACTTTGTGAACCTTCTCTTTGGCTTCTCGAAGAATGTTGGGTCCAAAGATCTGACTCTCTCCTACTTGTGACCAATTCAAAGGGGTGCGGCACTTTCTTCCATATAGGAATTCAAATGGTGCCATCTGCAAACTAGCCTGATAACTATTGTTATATGAGAATTCTGCGAAAGGCAGGCAATCTTCCCATTTTTATCCATATTCCAACACACAAGCTCTAAGCATATCCTCCAGGATCTGGTTGACTCTCTCAGTCTGTCCATCAGTTTGCGAATGATACGCGGTGCTGAAATTCAACTTGGTTTCCAATCCTTCCTGGACTTTCTACCAAAATCTCGAGGTAAACTGGGTTCCTCGATCTGATACTATGGTCTTGGGGGTTCCATGCAGACTAACAATCCTAGCAATGTACAGCTCTGCTAGCTTCGCACTCTGGTAGGTAGTCTTGACAGGTATAAAATGAGCTACCTTGGACAGTCTATCAACTATGTCCCAGATTGAGTCATTTCCCCTACTGGAAGTAGGCAAACCGGTGATAAAGTCCATTCCGACGGAATCCCATTTCCATTCCAGAATCTGCAATGGTTGCAACAGTCCTGCGGGCTGATACGTCCATTTTGCATCACTATTCTATGTCGTAATTCACTATTATTCATTGATATATTTCATATTGAGAGGTGATACTTATGTTATTTCATCTATTTTTGCATGGTTGATGACTTTTGGAGCATGGACCGCTGCAGTCAGGATTCTGATGGAAAAGGTGTTGTTTGGAGGCAAAATTCGCGAAGATCAGAAAATCCGGGAAAATATACGGAAAATCCTATTTTTCTAGAAGACTAAGGATGCCAGAAGATGGAGTGGAGATGGGCCACAGGGGTCCCACACCACCCCATGGCGCGGGCAGCCCTAGGCCGCGCCTGGAGGTGGTGTGGCCACCCTGGCCCACTCCAGCCTCTCCCCTCTGGTGTATATCATCCTCCTGAAACCCTAAGACTTGGGGAGAGACCACAGAAAGATTCCGCCACCTCTACGGGGCGGAAAACAACAAGAGAGAAAGATCTCTCCGGCAGACAGATTTCTGCCGGGGGAATTCCTTCCCGGAGAGGAGAGATCATCGCCATCAACACCACCATCAAGCTGGACTTCATCGGGATCATCATCATCATCACCACCACCATCATCACCATCAGCACCCTCATCACCATCTCCATATTGCTGTAACAATTGAGTTGAATCTTGCATAGTTCATAGGGGAAACTTTCCCGGTGTTGATTACTCTTTGTAGTTGATGCTATTGAGTGAACCATTGAATTATTGTCTATGTTCAGATTGTTATACATCATTATTCCATCTCTGATCATGATCCATATGATGTCTTGTGAGTAGTTTGTTTTGTTCTTGAGGACATGGGAGAAGTCATGCTGAGTTTCTTATTTGGTAATGCTACTACCACTGCTAAGGTAGTAGATAAGCCATCACCTGCTGAGAATGATGTTTTCAAAATACCTACAAGAATTATTGATCGTGTTATGGATAACTACTATGTTGGGGATGGAACTGTCCATCCCGGTGATCATTTACTCTTTATACACGAATTATGCGGGTTGTTCAAGTGTGCAGGTATTACTACAGATCAAGTTAAGAAGAAGTTATTCTCATTATCACTGAAAGGAAGAGCTAAGGAATGGTATAAGCTGCTGAAGAATGGTCAAGCTCTTGAATGGGAGGAAATAGTACCTCTCTTTTATTCAAAGTTTTATCCTCCTAGTGAGATTCATAAAGATCGGAATCAAATATACAACTTTTGGCCTCTTGATGGAGAGAGTACAGCTCAAGCTTGGGGGAGATTGAAGTTACTAATGCTCAAATGTCCCATTCATGAGCTCCCCAACAATATTATTATCAATAAATTTTATGCAAGGCTTTCTCTTCATGACAAGGATTTATTGGATGCTTCTTGTGCTGGATCATTCACTCGCATGGAAGAAGAAGCTAAATGGGATCTTCTAGACCGTATTCAAGACAATGCTGAAGCTTGGGAGAATGACAAAGGTAGAAAGTCAGGTATAAATTATGATTATGAATGCATTGAATCTTTTATGGGAACTGATGACTTTCAAAATATTAAAAATGCTTATGGTCTAGACTCTCAAGCTATTGCTTCTTATTTTAAGGCTTTTGCTTCCTATATTGAAGTGCCTAAAAAGAAGTGGGATAAGTATCATGAACCTTATAAAGATATTGCTAAGAGTGTTCCTTCAAGAAATATTGAAATTTATACTGCTAATCATGTTTTACCTGAACCTTATATTTAGAAAATGCCTTTCCTAGTTAGGATTAAGGAACATTCTATGATAGCTAGTATGGTTAAGGAAAGTACAAGAAAAGCTGCTGAACCTGAGAAACAAATGGTTGATGAACCTATAATAGCAAATGTGAAAGACTTTATTACTAAATATGAAAAAGAGGGACACCCTATCCTTTGTAAGGATACCTCTAATATTGTTTCACATAGTAGTGTTATGAGAGCTAGTATTCATGTGTTTTCTGTTAGAATAAGTGATCATTGCTATGATGGTTCTTGTGATAGCTATATTGTTATTTTTATGCATGATACTGAAAGCTACTATGAGACAGGGAAAAGTGTTCTTATTCATCTCAATAACATCAAGTTTCCCCGTTTTATGCTGAAAGTTTTTATATTGCGCTTCTTTTGCCTTCTATTGCAAGTTACCTCTGGTTTCAATAACTTGTTTGTTTACAAAATTCCCTAGCATAGGAAGTGGGTTAGACTTAAAATGTGTGTGTTTTTGCTTTTTAATGCTCTCTTTCACTTCAATTCATATCCCTATGAGAGCTTCTTCAAAATTAGCATGCCCATCTTAATGGCTATAAAGAAAGAGCTTTATGGGAGACAACCCAATTTGTTTTTGCTTTTAGTATGTTTTTGTTTCTTTGAGTATTTGAAGTTATTACTTCAGTAATAACCGCTCCTTATCCGTTTTGTTTGGTTTTTGTGTCAAGATCAACCTCTAATGAGAGAGAAGTAAGATTTGGGGAAGTTGCTGTCCTGAAACAGATTTTTGTGCTTCATTGTAAAACTTCGTGAGAGATCTCTGTATGTCAGATTGAGCTGTAATTGTTTGTGCTTCTACCCCAGGTTGTTATTTAACTTTCGTTAGTTTTGCACTTTTTGATTTGAGCAACAGAAGATTTTCGAAAAAATTGATCTTTACCTGCTGGTCTGTTTTGACAGATTTAGCCACTCTTGCATTTGCTTCTTTATTCGATTTCCTTTTTGAATTATTTTTGGGTTTTCGGAAGGAGTTGCTACAGTAGCTTATGTTTTGATGGTTTTCAGTTGAAGTTGGACTCAAAAGGTTTTATCACTTCACGTATACTAATGTTGCTAATGAGAACTGTGTGAAGTTTTGTGTGAAAGAAATTTCCAGGAAGTGGAGATAATGGTGTAATAAGGAAGAGAGGGGTTTTATGACTCAAGTAGTAAGTGTATGAAGATGAAGATATTAATGATATTCAAGTGGTGACTCCGAAGAAATTCATCGAGGACCAAATTCAGAGACCTACAGAGTCTGTTTTCAAATTGGTAACAGTTCTGGTAAGAAAAGTTCCATGAAAATACAATCCAACTATATTTTTACAGTTTTCAGTCGATGAGGAAAGTTACGGTTTAAAAGGATTTGAACCGGAGCTGTGGTGGCTCACACCACCCTGTGGCACGGGCCCACCCCTGGCTGCGCCACCAGGTGGTGAGTCCACCCTGGACTCCGCCTCCGACTCGTTTTCTCCCAATACCTTCCTTTTGATATGAAACTTCGTAATATATAACCCCCCCCCGGATCCCCCGAGGTTCATATATCGTGTTTTCTTCGTGTGTTTTTTTCGATCTGTTTCTGCCAGGACATACTCTTTGAAAGCTTAGAAACACAATGGTGTCCGCCAAGGATAAAGGGAAGGAGCCTATGGAGGAAGACCTCCAAGACCTCGGGAAGGAGAAGGAGATCAAGAGTGAAGGTGAAGAGGAGCAAGGCCAACGTCCGCACACCGGCACTACCATTGCAAGCATTGGAGTGGTGAAACCTTCCAGGGTTACAAGGACGGCACGGATGCAGACTGGGGGGAAAGCTCCTCGTCACAGTTTGGCTCCACGGTCACTTCCTCCACGCACCAGGAATCCTTTCCATACCCTTATCCATGAGCATCAATACTAGAATATGCCCAAGGAGAAATTACCCTCCAATTGGGATTTGCCTCGTTCTAGCCATGCAGGAAAAGAAGACTTCAAGGAGGAAGAGTGGGGAAAGAATAGCAAGAGCTATAATTCTCAACTCGACATGATCATGAGCCGCATTGAGCAAAACTCGCAGCTTATTCGTACCTTTGAGATTGAGGACTTGGGGAAACTTATCAGAGGGCTCATTGAGAGGATACCACCACCACCAAAGGAGTAATTCGTCATAAGGTTTGGCATCCCCTTGGTTTGTTCCAAGCTTGGGGGAGTGTCGCGGTATCACATCACTATCTTCTATCTTTTTCCCTTTTTAGTAGAGTCATATCATGAATAGAGGAGTTATTATGTAGTATGGTTTGCATTATGGAAGTGTCCCCTCTCTCGTTAGATATGTATCCCTTGGTGTGAGTTTCCGTTATGGAATATTAATGAGAAGTTCTATCATTCACTCTTTTTCATAGCTTATATTAGTTTTCAATTCGTGGTTATATGATTGATCTTGTTGTTAGTATTGGTAGCACTCTAGGATCATTGAGTTAATTTAGTTGGTTTTGGCAAACCTGGCTCGGTCAGTAGCAACACTATTTTTGAGAGTTGAATGAAAAAGATAAAGGTACCTTTAAAGAAAAATAATTTCATCATCTTTCTTTCTTGATTTGCTAATAAGTTTAGTATTATCTAGTTAAGATCTTTTGTGCTTCCAAGGAAGATTGCATGTGTAACATCCCAAAACTTCAATCCAAGCTTATCAAGATCTAAATCATCAAATTTGGGGTTAACAAAAACTTTTCAAATTAAAAATGAAAGCATTCATATATGTGTGCATTTAAAATAGGAGTTGTTTGATTTGCCATGATTAAGTTATCCAATGCTTGTAAAATGTTTCTTAGGTGATTTAAACATCATCTACATCATTCCCAAACTTTTCCTAAAGAAAATCAAATCAAAAAGAATTAAAAAGGAGGAATGGTCATTTTGGCCATTTTAATCCACTACACTACTTTGGCTATTCCTAGCACTCAATTATTAACAGAAACAATTCTTGATCTTTGTACCCCTTGCTAGTACACATAATGAGGTACCAAGGTCCACTTTTTGATCTGCTAAAAACATTCTTTTACTTATTTTAATTGGCATTTGAAAATTGAATCTAATGCATATGCATAGATCACCCCTATTTCAAAACCCATCTATTTGAGCTCCACTTTCAAAACCCTTGCAACCAGAGACTACCTAGCACTAGTGGAGATCACTCAAAAATTTTGAAACCAAAATTCAACACTTTTTCTCTTTCGGCCATTTCATCAAACACCTTGCTGGCAAGATCATATTGGCCTAACTAATACTGTTTTGGGTTGATTTTGTCTAGGAATTTTAATGTGCCTTGATCATCTTGTCCCCCTCAAGCCTAACCATACCAACCCCAGCCTCTCCCCTACCTCCTAGCTGCACTGCACTGCCATGCCGAGCCCCTCTCACGGCCGATGTGCACTCGCCACAGAGCAGCCCTCTCACCTCTCTCTCCATGTCTAGGAGGTAGCTCACACCTCACCACCCTTTTTCCCCGCCTCGAGCCCCGCAGTGGGACCACCGAGGATACCACGCACGCCACGCCCGCAGACCATGCCGTGCAGCCGCCTGCAGCGTGCTCTGCCCCCAGACAGACCGCCTTGGCCGCAGCCTCACGCCCGCCTCCGCCACGACACGGAGAACACCCTGCACACCCGCACGCCTAACGCCTCACAGCCACCGCTCACCGTGGACACCGCCGCCTCTGCCTCTCAGAGCGCCACCTCACCCAGACCGCATGACACCGCCCCTATGGCTGCTTTCAATTCCTAGAGCACCGCCAGGGAACCGCCCATCGATCGCCACCCTCAGCCATGCCTCTACCCCACCGTAGCCATGTCGCCACCGTCGCCTGCCCATCCCGCTTGGTCTCACCGTCGGGCCTATAAAAGGAGCCCTCCCCAGCCTCTTCTCTCCACACCACTCCACTCCCTCACCTCTCGAACCTCACCCACCTCTAGCCGGAAAGGGAGCAGAGCTCACTGGAATTGGAGCCGAGCCAGCAGAGGAGGAGAAGGGCGCCATGATTGCGACCACCCCAAGCTCACCGCCAAGCGCCTCGCATCACCATCGCCTTCCAGCTTTGTTTGCCGCTCACCGACCCTGTTGGAGCCTGCTGGTACGTCCCAGCAGACCCCACCGAGCCGCTAGGGTTCGACGACTTATTCGTCGACGACCTCACCGTAGATTCCTCTTCTAATCCTACGGCCCATAGCTGCATCTGCTTTCGTTAAGTGTCACTGACAAGCGGGACCCCTGTCACTGAGCCTCAAGGCAGGAGCACCATTGGGCTGGCCCAAGTCTTTTCCCGCGCTAGCCCACCTGTTCAAATATGGATTTTTCTTTTTAGTTTGAATCTAGTTTCTGTCCCCTAGTTTGAAAATCATTTCAGAGAGTTTTATAAATCCATATTGCATGAAACCAATTTTGTCTGAAAGGTATTGAGATGATCTATCCAAGCCCATTGGATTTAATTCAATTAGAGTTATAGATCTCTCCTAATAAAAATAACAAAACAGAAGCTTTTGCAACTTGCAACATTTTTATAAAATCAACCAAGTTAGCTTTTGAGTTGATTCCAACTCTCAAAAATTACATTTAATCATATCTATCCAAATATGTAATAATATTAAGTTTTACATGCAGTGACTTTGGAATAGTACCAAAATAATGCTATATAGGCATTTCTAGTCACTTTAAATCATTAAATAATGAACTTAAACCAAAGTAATATTGATCCAACCCTTAAATCTCATTCCCACATGTAGAATATGTGGTGATGACATGTGTCAACATGATCCCATATTTTAAGTGGTGAATATTAAATCTTAGCTAAAATTTTCAATGAGTAGAAATTACTTTTCTAAAATAAAAAGGTTAAAACTATTGATTTAAACTTGTGATGCTTGTGATGATAATAGATCATCAATTGTGTGTCTTAGAATGCTATCTAGCCTAGTTAAGTATTGTTTGGTGATTGTGTACTCCGTATGTATTTATAGAAGATAGTATCGACCAAGCTTACGAGGAGGAGGAGTGTTATCAAGACGAAGACGAAGAAAACTTCAACCACTGCACCAACCAAGGCAAGCCACCATCAACAGTGCAAGCTACCCTTAGCAAGCTAGCAATACCCAAGATTAACCCTTGCAAGTTTAGTACTTATCCAACTAGAAACAAACTAGATGGTTTAGCAAAGATGCCTTAAGCATGCTTTGATCACACCCCTTTAACTATTAGTACCTCAAGTCTTATTGACAAGAGTTACCTCCCTTAGTTCACACAAAGTTCTTTACTTGTTTTGAAGGTAGCATAAAAAGTATAAAACTTGACCTACTTAGAAACCTTTAGATGTCATTCTACGGCATGAGATTGAACCCATATTTTCCATCTTAGTGAACACTCTTAACTTAGTATTTTAGAGTAGATCAAAAACTTGAGTCACTTTAGATGGGAACACTTGGTGAAAATGAATTATGAAAACCTTGGAATGATGAGTCATTCTATTGAGATGTTTTGACATGCGTTGAGAAACACAACTGGTTTATGATGATGAAAATAATGAGGCATGAGCCTTAACCCTTTTATAAAACTGATGGTTGGATTCGGATGCGATACCATTCCAAATTTACCGTACAACCACATTACCTGAATTGGGTAAGGCTTAGCTGGAAATTTATATGCATTAGTATTAGTTCCCTCATGGGAGAGGTCTGAGCTGAGGCTACCTCTCAATGATGTCCACCTATGCAGTGCCCAAGATGACTGATGGTCATGGTTGGGAGGCCATGCTCATAGGAGAGGAGCTTATACTAGGGTGTGTAAAGGGAAGGTTATGTTTGATTATCTGCATACTAAGTATGATGATTCGTGGTTATCCTCGATGTATCGAATCTTGTGGTGAAAGTGTACCACCTCTGCAGAGTGTCAAACTATTCAAATAGCCGTGTCCGCGGTTATGGACAGTTGGAATGGCCATACTGTTTCGTTGTTAGATGTTTTCCAAATAACTTGAAATGAATGATGAACTTTGACTTGACCATAACAGGGTTGTGTTTATGATAATAGCTTCCCAACTTAAGTGATTCTAGAACTTTACTTTATCTTTTTTTGCTTCTGAACTCGGCTTAGGTTTCAAACTTAACTTTATAGTTAAACTTAGATTTAGCAATTTAACTTAGAACTGTAGTACCTGTTAATAGTAGTTTGCGAGTACTTAAAGAGTACTCATGGCTTTTGTCCCTGGCTATTCTTATGGCCAGACTATGAAGGAGACTATCAGGAGGATGGTCATCAGGACGGCTATGATAACTAGGACTATCTCGCCACAAGATTGCCTCGTGCCTCAAGATGGAACCCACCGCTACGCTTATCTTTTATTCCCGCTGCTTGTTGTATTAAAGACTGGATCATGACATCCTTATTTGTGTAAGACCTTATGTATGGTTTGTAATGGATGATGTACTGTGATATCCAATCCGTTATGTCTCGCAAAAATGGTAATCCTGGGATTGCGAGGTATGGCATAACGGGCATCTGGGATTAAAAATCCGGGTGTTGACAGCATGTTTGTCTTTATCACTTGTATGTTTGTTTGTTTCCTTCAACTCTTATACTTGCTACCCAGCCCTGCTAGCCAAAAACCTGTACTGAGAGGGTATTCTTCTCGTGCATCCACCTCCTTTAAACCAAAACCTTTGCCATTTGTGTCCACCATACCTACCTATTAGCATTATTGCTATTCCAAGTAAATTCTTGGTTTATCTACCTCCCAAATTAAACTTGTTATGTGAAAATTAGTGATTAAATCTCTCACGGACTTGATGGCACACTTTACTTTCTTTCATTTAATAAACGTGAACCATTGGGTCCTTCTTTGTTGCGTATATGCTTGCGCTTTATGAGTTGAAGTTAGCAGAACCATGCATCATGGGGACCGCTTTCAACACTTCATTGGTACTTGTACCTAGTTGATATCATGTTCTTTTACTTATGGATCCCGGCGGTGTGAAATAAAAGTGGAACTTGTAAGATCATGGAGTTTATATGTGTGTTAGAGAAACGCATGGGCCGCTAGCCTAAGCCATGCCTAATCATGGTGGAAACTTGCAGCATAACTATAGTGAGCATTCTATGAAGCATCCTCAATAAAAACCTATGCAAATAGCAACAAAAAGATCGCTGAGATGCTCATTGTCCGCTTGCCTTGTCATTTTGATTATGGGATAGCTCATGTGTCATGTGCAAGGGTACCTGCTGGCGGTTCTCAATGATACGCATGTATTTACAATGACAAGTGCTTGCTCGTGACTGAAGTTGAGTAGCATGAGGATCGGTACTCATAAGTAAGGGGCATGAGATTTCAACTTATAACTTGTCAAGCATATCCTCTTAGTTGTGTCACTTTAACCTTAATCACCTAAAGATGCCTATGATAGGGGCAATGAGAGCTGAAAGCTAGTAAGTATCATAATTTTTGGGAGCTCTTTATGAGACTTGCAATCCCTGCTTCCCTCTTTGAAGGGCCTTTCTTTTACTTTGTAGTTGAGTCAGTAAACCTACTCCCTTCTATCTCAGCAAGTATTTTGAGTTGTTGTGTTTCATTCATTCATATGATGATTTATTCACTCATGTTTCTTATGTTCCTTGTTTTGCACATTGCTCTTATCTTGATGTTTACTACTTTGAAAGCTATCATTGAAAAACCAGCTATTTGTGAACTCCAGCAAATTATCAACTATTCTTCGACCAAGAGCTAAGTTTGCCATTACCACTTATGATTCACTTTATGTATCTTTATTGTGTTTCCTTTACTCATTACAAGTTGAGTTATATAATAGTGAGTTGTCTTCTATTATGATCTATGTATTTGATGAATGTGATGCTTCTTGTCCGTATTCTTTTATCGACTCTTCACTCCATAAACCTGAGGCCATGTTTATTGATCTTAGTTTCGCTTGGGGACAAGCTAAGTCTAAGCTTGGGGGAGTTGATACTTCCATTTTGCATCACTATTCTATGTCTTAATTCACTATTATTCATTGATACATTTCATATTGAGAGGTGATACTTATGTTATTTCATCTATTTTGCATGGTTGATGACTTTTGGAGCTTGGACCGCTGCAGTCAGGATTCTGATGGAAAAGGTGCTATTTGGAGGCAAAATTCACGAAGATCAGAAAATCCGGGAAAATATACGGAAAATCCTATTTTTCCAGAAGACTAAGGATGCCAGAAGATGGAGTGGAGATGGGCCATAGGGGGCCCACACCACCGCATGGCGCGGGCAGCCCTAGGCCGCGCCTAGAGGTCGTGTGGCCACCCTGGCCCACTCCAGCCTCTCCCCTCTAGCATATATCATCCTCCCGAAACCCTAAGACCCGGGGAGCGACCACAGAAAGATTCCGCCGCCTCTACGGGGCAGAAAACACCGAGAGAGAAAGATCTCTCCGGCAGACAGATTTCTGCCGTGGGAATTCCTTCCCGGAGAGGGGAGATCATCGCCATCAACACCACCATCAAGCTGGACTTCATCGAGATCATCATCATCACCACCATCATCACCATCAGCACCCTCATCACCATCTCCATATTGTTGTAACAATTGAGTTGAATCTTGCATAGTTCATAGGGGAAACTTTCCCGGTGTTGATTACTCTTTGTAGTTGATGCTATTGAGTGAACCATTGAATTATTGTCTATGTTCAGATTGTTATACATCATTATTCCATCTCTGATCATGATCCATATGATGTCTTGTGAGTAGTTCGTTTTGTTCTTGAGGACATGGGAGAAGTCTTGTTGTTAGTAGTGGAGTTGCGTTGAGAAAGATTCAATAGATTGGTATTTAAGTTGTGGTGTACTTCTTCTAGTGGTGTCATGTGAACGTCGACTACATGACACTTCACCTATATGGTCCTAGGGGAATGCACTGTATTTGGCTACTAATCGTAGGGGTTGCTGGAGTGACAGAAACCTGAACCCCCGTTAGGAAACCATTGCACAAGGGACGTAAGGGTCTTAGAGTTTAAAGTTGTGGTTAGGTTTCTACCTTAATTACTTTCTTGTACTTACGGATGTTTGCGAGGGGTATAATCACAAGTATGTATTAGTCTTGGATGGGGCGGTACATTAGCACAGGTTCACCCACACAACACTTAGCAAGCTAAAGAAGATTAATCAACTATATGAAGCGAAAGCACTTGACAGTCTTCCAATGTGTCCTCGAGAACGTTTGGTCATCTTAAGTAATACAACCGGCTTGTCCTTTGCTTCATAAAGGATTGGGCCACTTGCTGCATTTATTCCTATTGTCTTTTATTTACTCGTACTTTGTTTACTTGCTTTATCGAAAACCCCTAAAAATCCGTTTGCTAAGTATTTGCAGAGAATTCCCGATCCATACCACTAGCCAGCACCTTCTACTCCTCGTTGGGTTCGACATTCTTACTTATCAAAAATACTACGATACACCCCCTATACTTGTGGGTCATCACGGGCCTCTGATGCTCTGCTTTGACTCTTTGACAGATGTCACATTTAGCGATGTAGCTTCCGATTTCTCTCTTCATCTTGTGCCACCAAAATTGCTCTTTCAAATCCTGATACATCTTCGTTCCTCCAGGGTGGATAGAATAAAGAGTATCATGAGCTTCCTTCATGATAACTTGCTTCAGCTCTGAATCTACTAGTACACAGATACGTCCTTTGTACCACAACACTCCTTCTTTGTCTTCAGTGAATCCAGGTACCTTTCCTGTACCAATACAACGTTTGATACCGTCGATACTTTCATTCCCCTTCTGGGCTTCCTTGATTTGGCTAATCAAAGTGGGTTGAAGTTCAATGCTAGCTAAGAATCCTTTGCTAACCAATTCAGTCCTGAACTGCTCCAACTCCTCATACAAACTTGGCTGCTTCTCCTTGATCATGGTGTTTAGCCTACACGGCGATCTGCTAAGAGCATCCGCTACCACATTGGCTTTGCCGGGGTGATAGTGAATGTCAAGGTCATAATCCTTGATTAAGTCTATGCATCTCCTTTGCCTCATATTCAGCTCCTTCTGAGTGAAAATATACTTCAAGCTCTTGTGATCTGAGTAAATCTCACAGCGATTACACATCAGATAATGAGCCATGTCTTTTATGCCAACACCACGGCTGCTAATTCAAGATCATGGGTCGGATAGTTCTGCTCATGCTGCTTCAGTTGTCGAGACAGATAAGCGGTGACTTTGCCTTCTTGCATCAATACACATCCTAGACCAATCTTGGATGCATCACAATATACATCAAACGGCTTCTTGATGTCTGGCATGATCAATATTGGGGCTGATATCAATCTCTTCTTCATCTCCTGAAAACTGGCTTCACACTTGTCTGTCCATTCAAACTTCTTGTCCTTCTTCAACAATTGGGTCATGGGTCTGGCGATGCTCGAGAATCCTTTGACGAACTTGCGGTAGTATCCCGCTAATCCGAGAAATGCACGGACTTGGGTTTGGGTGGTTGGGTCTTCCCATTCTTCGACATCTTTGATCTTGGCGGGATCAACAGAGACTCCTCCGACAGACACAATATGTCCTAGGAATCCTACTTCTTTCAGGCAAAACTCACACTTGCTAAACTTGGCATATAACTGATGCTCTCTCAGGGTTTCTAGGATGATTCTCAGATGTTGCTCATGCTCTTCTTCTGACTTGGAGTAGATAAGGATGTCGTCAATAAACACAACTACAAACTTATCTAGGAAATTCATAAAGATCTTATTCATGAGATTCATGAAATAAGCAGGGGCATTGGTTAATCCAAAAGACATAACCGTATACTCGTATAAACCATATCGAGTAGTAAAGGCGGTCTTCGGAATATCCGTTGCACGAATCTTAAGTTGGTGATAACCAGTCCTAAGATCAATCTTTGAGAATACCTGGGCTCTAGTCAACTGATCAAATAGATCCTCTATCTTTGGCAAGGGGTACTTGTTCTTGATGGTGATGTCATTCAACTTTCTGTAATCTGTACACAGACAATTGCCTCCATCTTTCTTGTTGACAAATAACACTGGTGATCTCCATGGCGAAGCGCTTGGCTGAATCAAGCCTATTGCTAACATGGCATCTAACTGCTTCTTCAACTCAACTAACTCTGAGGGGTTCATGCTATAGGGTCTCTGGGCTATGGGTCCAGTTCCAGGGATTAGTTCGATAATGAACTCAATATCCCTATCCGGGGCATACCTGGCAATTCATCTGGGATACGTCGGGGTATTCACAGACTACTCTTACTTGGTCTATGGTGGGTAGGGCTAGACTCTTGTTGCACTTGAATTGGCGAGGTAAGGTTTCAGATATATGCTCTACTGTGACTCCATAACTATTGGTCATGGTGATGGCTTTCTTAGCACAGTCTATCAGTCCTTTATGCCTTGACATCCAGTCCATACCTAGTACTACTTCCAATCCTTTGGTTCCAAGTACTATTAGGTTGGCGTAAAAATCTATCCCATGTATTCTGATAGGCACAGCTTTGCAAATTTTTCTAGCTTTTGTAGTTGATCCGGGGATTTGAACTATCATGACATGCTTCAAGTTGGTTGGGTGAATCTTACTAGTGCATGCAAATTCTTCGGTCACAAATGAATGCGATTCTCCCGAGTCAAACAATACTCTTGCTAAAACTGAGTTGACAGAAAACATGCCCAGCACTACATCTGGCGCTTCCTAGGCTTCCTCGGCGTTCATATGGAAGAGATGACCGTTGCGGTTGTGAGGGTTCCCTAGGGAAAACCTTCTTCCTGGTTGAACATGATGCTGCAGTTGAGCTGGGGCATTCACAGTGGCATTGGTGGCAGTCTTCTTGGGACACTCATTGGAGTAGTGACCCTTCACTCCACACTCGAAACAAGTGATCTAGCACTTGTCCTTTGCTGCGATAGGCACAACATTGCTGCTAGTTCTGGGTGCAGTGTTGTTGTTGTTGTTATTGTTGTTGCTCTTGGGAGGTGCACGGTTGAAATTGTTGGCATTGCCGGAGTTGTGATGGTTTCCTCCGGACTTCACATTTCCTCCGCTACGGTTGGGGTAGCTTGGGCGAGACGTTGGGGGTCGGTTGTTCCTTGGTGCATATCCCGATGAGGGGTTGGGACAGTACTTCTGGTGACTGTTGGATCCAGATTGCTGCATCATATGACGTTTGCGGTTGTCGTTGGCCTGGTTAATCTTCCCTTCCATCTGAATGGCAGAGTCGACTAGCTCTTCGAGATCCTAAGAACGGATGTTGACGAGGACAGTCTGCATTTCATCATGCAGTCTGTTCAACAATCTCTCCTTCTGCTTGGCCTCCGTGTTGATCTCATCAGGTGAATATCTGGCAAGTGACAGGAATTTGTCACGATACTCCACCACAGTCATTCTTCCTTGCTTCAATTCGTGGAACCCATCTCTCATTCGGTTGACTAGACCCTGCGGCAAGTGGGTGCGGCTGAACTTGACTTTGAATGCTTCCCATGTCATAACTTGACCATGGTTCATATTGCGGATACTAGTCCACCAAGCTCTTGCATCTCCTGCCAGATAGTGGGTAGCAAAGAGAACTTTCTCGTTTTCATCAACTCCTGCAACTTCTAGGTTGTTTTCCATCGTCTGCAACCCGTCATCAGCATCTAACGGGTTTTCAGATTGGTTGAAGATTGGGGGATTGGTATTCTGAAATTTTTTGAGTTTGGATCCATGGTGATCCTAATTTCCATGCCCTTGGTTGTTGAGAGCCATCTGGGCGATCTGCTGCAGTGTTGCTAAGTTGGCTTGACGTTCTGCCCTGCTTGCTTCACGGTCTGTGATGAGATTCTACAAGATCTGCAGCATTGGGTCTTGCGACGAGCTGCTCCCTCCTTGGTTTCCACGAGTCATCTGAAGATTGAGGTAGATAAAGGAGTAAGAGGGAAATTCTAAGGTTCATGGTCTTGGTTTCAAAGCTAAAACTTTGAGTTAGACTTAGGTTTTGCAACTAACTTCATTTCATTCATGCAAACAAGCACACGATACAACACACACCACAACAATCAAAGTAAAACAGATGGTTTGAAGAACCATTCTGCAAGCTACGATACAGTGGGACCGATACATCTCATGCTACGACAGTGATCTAGTGCATCTACTCATCGTTGATGAAGTCAGAGTCCTCATCGTTAGTGTAGAAGTCCACAGCATCCTCCTCCAGAAAGTCATCATCAATGCTGAGGTAAGAATCCATGTCTCCCTGGATGTCTTCACCCTCATCTTCTTCCTCCTTTGCTGCAAGCTGAGCTTCCTGCTCCTTGACGGTCTTCTCGAGGTCGGCCACCTTCTTGCGAAGACGGGCGATGGTGCGATCTTTCTTGGCACGCTGGCAGCGAAGAGACTGGCGATCTTGGACGAGCAGTGCGAAAGTATGGGCCTTCTGGTCGGCAATGGCACAGTTCTGGTTAGCTAACTCTCTAGCATTGTCTAGTTCCTGTTGTCTGTCGTGCAGCATGAAGTTAAGATTCTCCACTTGACGCCTCAACTCTGGGTGACTTGGCATCTCCATCGGCATTCCCATAAAGTCACGTCTTGCATAGTGAGCAAAACGGGTTCCCTGGAGTTGGTTGACGCTGAGGGCACATAGACGTGCGAGAGCTTCATCCATTGCCCTTGCTAATCCATCTAGCCAGTTGTTCTCTCTCACGGAGAACTGAATTCTTCCAGAAGTTGGTGCTTCGATGCTTCCTCTAAGATCCGCGGTGACTAGCCACTTTAGGTCTCCTCCTGGGGGTCCTGGAAGTTGAGCTCCAAGAAACTCCGGATGCGGGCGTCCCAACAACTCCGATAAGGAATCCAGATCCTTCTCGAAGATCAGCTGACCTCCATTTCCCAACTGGTAAAACTTGTTGAACTGAGTCTCCATCTACAAGAATTAAGGATGAGGAAATTAGTGAGGTGATCAAGTGTGTCAAATTTTAAGTAGTAATGTAAGAATTTTGAGGAACATGAATTTTTGAGAAAGAATGACTTCACAAGGATAAGAGAGGAGATAGTTTTTCGTAAATACTCACTTTTGGTTTTGAAACTAATTTTGGTTCGGACGTCCATTCTAACTAGGGTCTCCTATGGTCAGGATGGCTCTGATACCAACTTGTCAACACCCGGATTTTTAATCCCAGATGCCCATTATGCCATACCTCGCAATCCTAGGATTACCATTTTTGGGAGACATAATGGATTGGATATCGCAGTACATCATCCATTACAAACCATACATAAGGTGTTACACAAATAAGGATCTCATGATCCAGTCTTAATACAACAAGCAGCGGAAATAAATAATAAGCATAGCAGTGGGGTCCATCTTCAGGGGCACAGGCAATGCTGACGAAGGCGGATAGTCCTAGTTATCATAGCCATCCTGCTGGCCATCATCTTGATAGTCTCCTTCATAGTCTGGCCATGAGAATAGCCAGGGACAAAAGCCATGAGTACTCTTTAAGTACTCGCAAACTACCACTAACAAGTAGTATGGTGCTAAGTTAAAGTGCTAAATCTAAGATTAACTGTAAGGTTAAGTTTGAAACCTAATCTGAGTTCTGAAGCAAAGAAAGATAAAATAAAGTTCTAGAACCACTTAAGTTGGGAGGCTATTGTCATAAACACAACCCTGTTGTGGTCAAGTCAAGATTCATCATTCATTCATAAGTTATTTTGAAAACATCTGACAATGAAACAGTATGGCCATTCCAACTGTCCATAATCATGACGCTGCTATTCAATAGTTTGACACTCTGCAGAGGTGGTACACTTTCACCACAAGATTCGATACATCATCGTGGGATAACCTGAATCATCATACTTAGTATGCAGATAATCAAACATAACCTTTCCTTTACACACCCTAGTATAAGCACCTCTCCTATGAGCATGGCCTCCCAACCATGACCATCTGTCATCTTGGGCACTGCATAGGTGGACAACATTGATAGGTAGCCTCAGCCCAAACCTCTCTCGCGAGGGAATTAATACTAATGCATATAAACTTCTGGCTAAGCCTTACCCAATTCAGGTAGTGTGGTTGTATGGTAAATTTGGAATGGTATCGCATCCGAATCCAACCATCAGTTTTATAAAAAGGTTAAGGCTCATGCCTCAACATTTTCATCATCATAAACCATTTGTGTTTCTCAACACATGTCCAAAACATCTCAATAGAATGACTCCTCATTCCAAGGTTTTCATAATTCATTTTCACCAATTGTTCCCATCTAAAGTGACTCACTAAGGTACTCTAAACTACTAAGTTAAGAGTGTTCACTAAGGTGGAAAGATGATGGGTTCAATCTCATGCCATAGAATGACATCTAAAGCTTATCTAAATAGGTCAAGTTTTATACTCTTTATGCTACCTTCAAAACAAGTAAGGGACTTTGTGTAAAGTAAAGTAAGTAAAGCTTGAAAGTTAGACTTGGGGTAAATACTAGTCCAAGTGGTATGATCAAAGCAGGCCTAAAGCATCTTTGCTTGGGTTATCTAGATTGCAAGGATTAGCTTGCATTGTTAATGGTGGCTTGCTAAAGTAAGTTTTGCAAGGGTTAGCTTGCCAATAATAGCTTTCCTTGGTTGGTGCAGTGGTTGAAGTTTTCTTTTTCTTCTTGGTAGAACTCCTCCTCCTCGTAAGCTTGGTCGGTACTATCTTCTATAAATACATACGGAGTACACAATCACCAAACAATACTTAACTAGTTTACTTAGTACTCTAAGGCACCCAATTGATGATCTATTATCATCACAAGCATCACAAGTTTTATTCAATAGTTTTCTCCTTTTTATTTTAGAAAAGTAATTTCTACTCATTGAAAAATTAACTAAGATTTAATATTCACCACTTAAAATATGGGATCATGTGGACACATGTCATCACCACCTATTCTAACATGTGGGAATGTAATTTAAGGGTTGGATCATAATTACTTTGGTTTAAGTTCATTATTCAATGATTTAAAGTGACTAGAAATGCCTATATAGCATTATTTTGGTACTAGTCCAGAGTCACTGCATGTAAACCTTAATATTATTACATATTCAGATAGGTATGATGAAATGTGATTTTTGAGAGTTGGAATCAACTCAAAAGCTAACTTGGTTGATTTTATAAAAATGTTGCAAGGTGCAAATGCTTCTGTTTTGTTATTTTTACTAGGAGAGAGCTATAACTCTAATTGAATTAAATCCAATGGGCTTGGATAGATAATTTCAATACCTTTTAGGAAAAATTGGTTTCATGCAATTTGAAGTTGTCAAACTCCCAGAATTGATTTTTAAACTAGTGGACAGAAACTAGATTAACTCTAAATAGAAAAAAATAAATTTGAAACTTTCACACGCGCGGGAACTAACTGGGCCGGTCCAGCTACGCACAGCACGCGCAGCGGGCTGCCTGACAGGCGGGCTCCACCGGTCAGCAGCACAACCTAACCGAAACGGTATCTAGCATCCTGGGCCACACGATCTAAAGACGATCCAACGGTGGTGAGTCATCGCCGACGACGGATCACTCCGGCGAGAACGTGACCTAGCCGCGGCGGTGGGGGTCGATTGGGGGCATACCAGGGCTCTAGCAAGGTTGGCGAGGCGGGCAAACTGGCTGGTAGACGGCGGCGAGGCGAGGCGCGGTTGCGGCGGAGCTTGGGGTGCTCTAAATCGCCAACGCCCTTCTCCTCCTGCTGTGGCGGCTTCGGCTTCAATTCCGGCGAGACAGAGCTCGAGCGGCTTCGGTGAGAGGTGGGTAAGATTTAGTGAGAGGTGAGGAGTGTGGGAGTAGGGAGAAATGGTGATGGGGTGGCCGCTTTATATAGGGTCGACGAGGGGACAGAACGGGCGACGGTGAGGTCATCGGTGACGACGCTGCGGGGCTCTCTCGGCATGGGAGAGGGCGGCATTGGGTGCTCTATTCCCTGGCAGTCCTCTGAGGCTTAAAGGTGCGGCAAGGCGAGGTCTCTACTGGTCGGGAGCGTGCGATGAACTGCGCGCAGACGGCGGTGTTCGATGCTGTTCCTCCGGTCTGTTGGTCACGTGGGCCTGCTATGGTTGCTAACATGCAAAGCTAGAGCTAGGCGCGGTCTGTGCGGCTCTGGCGGGCGCGGCGCTCCAGGGTGATCGGCATGGCGGACAGCGGCAAGGGTGCGAGCAATTGAGGCTTGTCTTCTGCTCGTTTTTGGTCGGGGGCTGGTCGAGGCGAAGCGGTGTGATGGCGCATCTCCCAAAGAAGCGAAGGAGAGCAGGATGGCTGGGGCGGCGGTTCGTGGTCGACTGGGCAAGGCTTCAAGTGAGCTCCGAGGAGCAGTGGAGAGGGAGAGAGGGTTAGGGCCGGGGTTCTAGCTGGGGGAACCAGGGGACCAAGTTAGGCCCAAATGGTGACCAAAACTACTGCTCACTATAGTGTTTTAAGATTTGCAAGATTTGTGCCTGCCACCTGCTCGACATAATGGCCGCAAGAAGAAAAAAATTGAATTTTAGGTTCAAAAATTTTGAGTGATCTCCACTAGTACTAGGTAGTCTATGGTTGCAAGGGTTTTGAAAATGGAGTTCAATTGGATGGTTTTGAAATAGGGGTGATTTAGGCATATGCATTGAATTCAATTTTAAACTGTCATTTAAAATAAGTATTTGAATGTTTTTAGCAGATCACAAAGTGGGCCTTGGTACCTCATTATGTGTACTAGCAAGGGGTGCAAAGATCCAGAATTATTTCTGTTGGGAAATGAGTGCTAGGAACACTCAAAGTAGTGTAGTAGATAAAAATGACCAAAATGACCATTCCTCATTTTTAATTGTTTTTTATTTGATTTTCTTTGGGATTTGCTTAGGAATGATTTAGATGATGTTTAATTTACCATAGAAACATTTTACAACCAATGGATCAATCAATGGTGACCATTCACCAAGGTTTCAAAATAAGGCCTTTCTTATATGCAAGCTTAAATACTTTAAATAGAAAAAGGTTTTGTTAACCCTAAATTTGATGATTTGGATCTTGATATGCTTGGATTAAAGTTTTGGGATGTTACAATATATAGGCGGAAGGGGAGGCCGAGGGGGTGCCGGGAGCGGCCACACCACCCCCTGGCGCGGGCCAGGCCTGGCTGCATGGCCAGGTGGTGTGGTGGCCCCTGACCCCTCTCCGTCTCGTATTCTGGCACTTGATGACATCCGGAAAAATAGGCACTTTGGCTTTTGTCCCGTCCAATTCCGAGAATATTCATTTTCTGACTTTCCTGGAACCAAAAATAGCAGAAAACAGGCAGCTGGCATTGTGGCTCTTGTTAATAGGTTAGTCCAAGAAATCATATGAAAAGTACTCCAAAGTTGGAACAAAACACAAGAAAGTGGATAAAACCAAGCATGGAACATCAAAAATTATAGATACATTTGCAATGTATCAGCCACCACTAGTGAACTACGGACCTCGGTCCTTTCTTTTACCATCAATCTACAATCAACTGTTTACTGCTTTGTGTTTACTTTCTGCAACCTATTACTTTCTTCCACTCGATACGTTTAATCCTTTGTTTTCAGCAAAACCGGTGAGATTGACAACCTCATCGCAAGTTGGGGGCAGAGTTCTGTGGTTGTGTTGTGCAGGTCTCCACGTTGCTGCTGGCACCGGTAGTGCGCCCTACCAAAGTTCAGCTAGCAACACCTTTGGGGTGTTTCCTTGCTCCTACTAGATTGATAACCTTGGTTTCATAGCTGAGGGAAAACTTGCTGCTATGCTCATCATACCTTCTTCTTGGGGTTCCCCAACGAGCTCGATATATTTTGGGCCATCAAGCTCTTTTTCTGGCGCCGTTCCCGGGGAGTCAAGGACATCTTCACAAGAGGAGTCCCTCATAACCAATCTCTTTACTTTGTTATTTTTGTTTTGCTTAGTTTACTTTTGCTTTGCTTGCTTGTTTCTTTATCAAAAACACACAAAAATAGTTTTACTAAGTTGCTTTCTTTATTAAAAACACAAAAAAATGACTACTCTTGAAAATACTAAGTTGTGTGACTTCACTAGCACCAACAACAATGATTTCATGAGGACACCTATTGCTCCACCTGTTCCTGAAGCTACTTTCTTTGAAATAAAGCCTGCTTTACTCAATCTTGTTATGAGAGGACAATTTTCTGGTATTGGTAATGAAGATGCTACTGCTCATCTAAATAACTTTGTTGAACTATGTGAGATGCAAAATAATAGGGATATAGATGGAGATATCATTAAGCTTAAATTGTTTCCTTTCTCTTTGAGAGGAAAAGCTAAAGAATGGTTGAATTCCTTAACTAGGAATAGTATTGATTCTTGGACTAAATGCAAAGATGCTTTCATTGGAAAATACTATCCTCCTGCTAAGATTATATCTATGAGAAGTGAAATAATGAAGTTTAAACAATCTGATAATGATCATGTTGCTCAAGCTTGGGAAAGAATGAAATCTTTGGTAAAGAATTGTCCCACTCATGGACTGACTGCTTGGATGATTATCCAAACCTTTTATGCAGGATTGAACTATTCTTCAAGAAATCTATTAGATTCTGCTGCTGGAGGTACCTTTATGACCATTACTTTGGGTGATGCAACAAAGCTTCTGGATAATATGATGGTTAACTATTCTGAATGGCATACTGAAAGACCACCACAAGGTAAGAAGGTAAATTCTGTTGAAGAAACCTCCTCCTTGAGTGATAAAATTGATGTTATTATGTCTATGCTTGTTAATGGGAAAGCTCATATTGATCAAAATAATGTTCCCTTAGCCTCTTTGGTTTCTCAAGAAGAGCAAGTTGATGTGAACTTTATAAGAAATAACAATTTTAGCAATAATGCCTACAGGAATAATTTTGGTAACAACAATTATAGGCCATATCCTCCCAACAATGGTAATGCTCATGGAAATTCCTACAACAATAATAAGAGTGCACCCTCTAAACTTGAAGTTATGCTTAAAGACTTTATTAGTAAAGAAACGGCTTTCAATAAAACTATTGAGGAAAAACTCTCTAATGCTGAAAGAAATATAGCATCATTGGCTGAAGCTCAATCTTCTTTGAATAAAATGGCTGCTAAACCTGAAACTATTGATAATCCCTTTGCAGCTATTAATGCCATACAAGTTAGAATTGATGAAAATGTTAGACTATTAGCTGAATTACATGCTAAGTGGGAAAGAGAAGATGAAATTGCTAGAAACATTAGTGTTTCTAGAGAAGATGAAATTGCTAGAAACATTAGTGTTTCTACTACCACTACCACTAGTGTTGAGGCTAGTAATAGCTCGACTACCTTAGATGATAACTATGATTTTGATCTTGATGGTTGCAATATCTCTGAAGTTATTAAGTTCCTACAAAAGCTTGCTAAAAGTCCTAATGCTAGTGCTATGAATATGGCCTTTACAAAACACATTACTGATGCTCTCATAAAGATTAAAGAAGAAAAGATGAAACATAAGGCATCTATTCCTATAAAACAAGAAGATGGTTGGGAACCCATCATTAATATGAAAGTGAATGATTTTGATTTCAAAGCTTTATGTGATCTTGATAGTAGTGTTTCTATTATGCGTAGAAGGATCTATGATATGTTTGATTTGCCACCATTGGAAGATTGTTATTTGAATGTCCCACTTGATGATAATGCTAAAAAGAAACTCATGGGGAGTATTAATGATGTTATTATTATGGTTAACAATGCCTATGTCCCTGTTGATTTCTATATTTTGGATGTTGAATGCAATGCTTCTTGTCCTATTACTTTGGGAAGACCTTTTCTTAGAACTGGTGGTGCCATTATTGATATGAAAGAAGGCACCATTAAATATCAACTCCCACTCAAGAAAGGTATAGAACACTTCCCTAAGAAGAGAGAGAAGATTTCTTTTGCCTCTCCTATGAAAACAAAATTTGCTCTTAATGCTTCTTCATTTGAGAACACTTGATTCTTTTTCTTGCTTCTTATGCCTAACTTAAAGGCGTTAAAGAAAAATACTTATTGGGAGATAACCCAAAAAATTTAGATGAGTCTTGGAAGTTATTACTTCAGTAATAACCGCTCCTTATCCTTTTTTATTTGCTTTTTGTGCCAAGAGTAACCTCTAATGAGAGTGAAGTAATGATTGGGAAAGTTATTGTTCCGAAACAGATTTCTGTGCTTCACCATAAAAATTCATGTAAAATCTCTGTACGTACTTTTGAGGCTTGAATTTTTGTGCTTATGCCCCAGGTTGTTATATAACTTTCGTTAGTTCAGAACTTTTCGATTTGAGCAACAGAAAGTCTTCGAAAAAATTCGTCTTTACCTGCTGGTCTGTTTTAACATATTTCTGCCATTATTTGTATTTGCTTCTTGTTGGTTCCTTTTTTAGTTCTTTTCGGGAATTGAGCTTTTTGAGGGAAGTGCTACAGTAGCTTATGTTTTAATTGAAGTTTTATTGGTGTTGGAACTGAACCTAAAGACCTATTATCTTGAGTGCACTAATGTTGCTAATAAAGATTGTGTGAAGTTTTGTATGAAGAAACATTTCAGGTGTATGGAAGGAATGAGTAATGAGATGAAGGATGGACTAAATCTCAAGCTTGGGTATGCCACGCGTGTCACTCCAAGAAATATCCAAGAAGTACAAGTTTCAAAGCTTGGGGATTCCCAAGGCATCCCCTTCTTCATCAATAAAAATCACAGGTTTCTTCCAAACGCTTCATTTTTATTGTTTCATGCACAGTTGTGTTGTTCTTGGAGCATCTTCTTTTTCGTTTTCGTTTTGGTTTTTCGTTTGCTTTGTTTTCTTAGTTTGCTGAATAAATTGGTTGGACCCCCTCTTTCATGCATTGATTTTCAAATAGTTTGGTTTGGATTGGAAAAGAGTAGGAAAGTTCATGCTTAAGTAGTAAAGAGAGCTTGTTTTTGACTGTGGCCTATGCTTTGTCATGCCATGCTTGATATTGTTTTGGCTTTAGGCTTAGTATTCTTTTTTGTAGCATGACATGTTATAAACAATTGAGATTGCTTAATGTGCCTTTGAAGAATCATGCGTTGTTTTAGCATATTAAAGCATAGTATTGTGGTATTCTCCTTTGATGCTTTATTTGGGTTGACTTGGCACATGCTCACACCATGTTATGACTATCCCAAGTCACCATAGCCTTTATGATCCATTAGTTTTCAACTTGTAGTATCACTTTATGCTTTTATTAATGATATTTTGTCGCTCTGCATGATTATGGCCATTATTGCTCTCTTAGTTGGTCGCTCCCAGTCTTTTGCTAGCCTCCGTAACCAAGTATGAGTTCGACTCATGCATCCAACTCCTAAAACCAAGTTATTCCAAAGAGTCCACCATACCTACCTATTAGCTTATGCTATTCCAAGTATATTCATGTTTTTATCTACCTTCCGAATTAAACTTGATATGAGAAAACTAGTGATTAAAGCTCTCATGAACTTGATGGCACACTTTACTTTTCTTGCCCTTAATAAACTTGAACCATTGTGTCGTCTATGTTGTATATGCTTGCACTTATTTGTTGGGGATTAGCAGAACCATGCTATCATGGGGAACGCTTTCAACATTGCACTTGTACTTTGTACCTAGTTGATATCATGCTCTTTTGTCTATGGATGTCGTCGGTGTGAAATGAAAGGGGAGCTTGTAAGTCCAAAGAGTTATGTATGTGTGTTAGATAAACGCCTGGGCCGCTGGTCTAATCCATGTTGTCATGGTGGAAACCTGCAGCGTAACCATAATGAGCTGTCTATGAAGCATTCTTCTTATAAAAAAAAGAGTCCGATATTGAGAAAAAAGGGAAAAAGAAAAAAAAGATATATGAAAAGAGGAAAGAGAGAAAAAGCACCATATTCCCATGGTAAATAAGAAGATTGCTGAGATACTCGTTGTCTGCTTGCCTTGTCATTTTGATATGGGGATTCTTCTGTATCATTGGGCAAGGGGTACCCTGTTGGCGGTTCTCTATGATACACATGTACTTACTATGACAAGAACTTACCGGTAACTAAACTTGAGTAGCATGAGGAGCGGCCCTCGTATTCAAGGGACATGAGATTTCCAACTTATACTTCGTCAAGCATATAGACCATAGTTTGTTCACTTTAACCTTAATCATTTCAAGATGCTTATGATAGGGGCAATGAGAGCTCAAAAGCTAATAAGTACCATATTTTTTGGAAGCTCTTTATGAAACTTGAATCCCTACTTCCTTCTATGAAGGCCTTTCTTTTACTTTTATGTTCAGTCTCCACCTTCTATCTTTATGCACCTACTTTGAGAGCATAGTGGCCATTCTTAGTTCTATGTGCATTGTCCCAAGACTTGTTGATTGATGCATAGCTTTCATATTGCTTGTTTTAAACTATTTGTATCTTGTCACTCTTATGAACTTTGAAGGTGTACTATGCATTTATGTTTGCTACTCAATGAGGGACAAGCTAAATGCCACTATGCTATGTTTTCTTTATGTGAAACAAACAAACGTCTTGCAAAGCATTTTTATTCATGAATATTTTGGTTATGCCTTTTCATGTTGTAACTTAGTTGCTTTGTCTTATTGCTAGAACTTTGTCTTTCATGTTTTGATTAAAGTACTATGATCCTAGCTATCAATGTTTTACAAATACTTTGATCAAGTTTATGATGGTGCATGTCACCTCAAAAATTATTCTTTCTTTTTATCACTTACCTACTCGAGGACGAGCAAGAGTTAAGCTTGGGGATGTTGATACGTTGCTAACGTATCCATAATTTTTGATGTTCCATGCTTGGTTTTATCTACTTTCTTATGTTTTGTTCCAACTTTGGAGTACTTTCTATACACTTTCTTGGACTAACCTCTTAAAAAGAGCCACAGTGTCAGATGCCTATTTTCTGCTATTTTTGGTTCCAGGAAAGTCAGAAAATGAATATTCTCGGAATTGGACGGGACAAAAGCCAAAGTCAGTTTTTAACCGAGGGACACCCACAGCCAGAATACAAGACGGTGAGGGTCCAGAGGGCGGCCACACCACCTGGTCGCGCGGCCAGGCCTAGCCCGTGCCAGGAGGTGGTGTGGCCAGCCCAGGCACCCCCTCGGCCTCTCCTTCCGCCTAAAATATGCCTACGATACAAAAACCCTAAATACCCAATCAAAATTCCACGAAAGAGTCTGTAGCCACCGTCATGTCCATCCCTAGATCGGGAGGGATCTAAAGCTCTTCCTGGCACCCTGTCAAAGAGGGGAATTCACCCTGGAGGCCTTCATCATCATCATGCAAGCCTCCGGTGTGATGCGTGAGTAGTTCATCTCTGGACTACGGGTCCATGTAGTAGCTAGATGGCTGGTTATCCTCCTTTGTGCTATCATGTTTAGATCTTGTGAGCTCCGTTCATGATTAAGATCATCTATTTGTAATTCCTACATGTTGTGTTTGCAGGGATCCGATGGATATTGAGATGCTATTTCAGATTGATTATTGATTCTATCATGTCTTTGTTATTTGTGATCTTGCATGCTTTCCATTGTTAGTAGCTATCTTGGCCAAGTAGATGCTAGCAACTCCAAGAGTTAGTATTTATGCTCGATAGTGGGTTCATGCCTCTAGTAATCTGGGGAAGTGACAGAAATCTCTAAGGTACTAGATGTGTTGTGATACTAGGGAGAAAACAATCCTTTGTTCATAGAACAATCCTATTGTTTACTTTACACGCAATGCGTAATGCAATTATCTATTGCTTGCAACTTAATACTGGAGGGGGTTCGGATGATAACTTGAAGGTGGATTATTAGTCATAGATGCAGTTGGATGGCGGTCTATGTATAATGTTGTAATGCCCAATCGAATCTCAAAGGTGAAAAGGATACAGATGCCGCCTAGAGGGGGGTGAATAGGCGGTATAAAACTTTTACGATATGGGCTTAACAAAGGCGGAATAAAACTAGCGTTTACTTTGTCAAGCACAAATCTTATATAAACTATGGTTCACCTATGTGCACCAACAACTTATGCTAAGCAATACAAGCAACTATGTGATAGCTAGATATAAGAATTCAAGCATGAAGGATATCACAAAGTGAAGTGCATAAGTAATAGCTCGTGTATAGAGATAACCGAGGCACGCGGAGACGATGATTTATTACCGAGTTCCTCCCATAAAGGGAGTACGTCTCGTTGGAGGGGTGGGCGGTACTAGGACCACCACGCCACAAAGGTCCTCACCCTATTCTCCTGTGAACCTCGTCACAAGAGGCCTGGTTCACTTCTTCACTATCGGTGCACTTGTCGGTGGCAATCCGTAACATCTCACAAAGATTGGCGCACTTCTCCACAACTCAATTGGAGGCTCCCAACAAACAAGCTCGGGGAAAGCTCCACAACTTAATTGGAGGCCCCAAGTAATCCACAAACCTGCAAAACAACTAAACCGTCTAGGGTTCCAAGAACCCAAGAGTAAAAAGCTTCTCACGTTTCACCCAATCAAATCCTCACCGAGAACTCAAACCTATGCACCAAATGCAATGGCAAGAACACAAGAAGTGCTCAAGTCCTTCTTTCCCAAATCCCACCAAAGCTACAAAAGCTAGTGGGAGAATAAGAGAGGAAGAACACAAGAGGAAATCCACAAAAGAAACCCGAAGATCTAGATCCCAATATGTTCCTCTCAAATAGAGGAGAGATGGATTGGTGGAGTTGTAGATCTAGACCACCCCTTTCAAATCCCCCAAAAAGATTCAAGAAATATGGGAGGGATTGAGAGAATTTGCAAGCTCTTAAAGGTCAAAACAATGGAGGAGAGAGAGAATGCAAGCCTCCGGCCTAAGGAGGAAGAAGGGGTGTATTTATACCCCTCCCCAACAAAATATGACCGTTTGGGACCTCTCGGGCCGGATAATCCGCCCCTCCCCCGGATATTCCGGGTTCCCCGGGCCAAAATATGGCTAAGGACTTCGCGGCGCGACCCTCAGTATAGGGGGCGGATATTTGGGCCGGATAATCTGTCCCCGGAGGCCCGGATAATCTGCCCCTGTTACTGGGACCCACATCTCAAAGTCCTTAGCCGTTTTTCGAAAATTGGGCCGGATAATCCGCCCCCATGGCCAGATAATCCGCCCCCCTGAAAACTGGCAGAAACTGCGAAACTGAAACAATCATAACTTTTGCATCCGGACTCCGTTTTTGATGATCTTGGGATCGTTTTAAAGAGGACAATGATATCTACAAGATAATCCATAGAAACATCATAGTCCAGAAAGGTATTACAGAACCAAATGACGAAAGGTTTGACCTCTCCCAAAAATACGAACCGATAAAACCTCCAACATCAAAAACGCAATAGAGAAAGCATATGAAATTTGTTTTTGATGAACTTGAGCTTGTAATGGAGATTAACACAAGATCTAAATACTCACATGGGTAAGACCCAAATAAGAACCAAGAAAGATGATGCCAAGTATGCAAAGGTTTGAGCTCTCACCGAGGGATATGATCAAGTTACTCAATCGAGAGCCCCTCTTGATAGTACAGTTATCTATCCTATAAACCGGTCTCCCCAACTAACACCACGAGACCGGTAAGAAAGAAACCCTCAAGCTCAAACAATTGCCTTGTGTATATTCCACCTGATGTTGATGATGACGATCTTCTACACCTCAAGATGGAACACCTTTCTTGATTGCGCTAGCTTGGTGAAGACTTGGAATTTTCTCCCCCATACTCCACTATGGAAGAGCCTCTCTTTTAGGCATATCTTCACATATCCATGATCACCATAAGGATGGAAAGCTACACTTGTGATCATCTTATTATTCAAGACACACTTGCCATAGACTCAAATTCTACTTGACCAATCTCCGGATCATTCCTTGAAACCTTGATCAACACTTGATCTTCTTCACTTTCTTATTCTTCCAACCTTGAAGCCAACATATGGTTCAAGCATTGCCTATGGACAAATCCTACAAGTAGAACTCAATGCAAACATAAGTCCATAAATATTGTCATTAATTACCAAAACCACACATGGGGCACACATGTTCTTTCAATCTCCCCCATTTTGGTAATTGATAACATTCCCTTTGAGAGGATTTATATCTATATAATCAACATGCAAAGCAACAACAAAGATGCAAGAGCATGAGACGCAAATGCATAAGAACAAACTCAAAGCATGAAATCAACTTCCCTTAAACCCTCCAAAACTTCTCCCCCATTGGCATCGATTGCCAAAATGGGTGAAAAGCTCTACACGGCCAATAGAGTGATAATTCCTCCAAAATGTGTACATTTATCATAGTGTGAGTGGAATAAAATGCACGTATCCAATGACGAATACTTAGGAGGAGGTTAAACAATATTGAGGATCAAAAGATTGCAAAATAAAATTAACAAGGTGAAGAAGCATCAAAAAATGAAGCAAGCAATCAAAAGATACAAAGAACCACTTGACAAAAAGAACATACCAAATGAAAGATAGATATTATGATAAGATTGAAAAGAGAGTGATCTATATAATATGAGGAGGATCCCCAAGGTTTATGGAAAAAAAACTGCATTTGAACACAACATGGCATCCTCACTCCCTCGATATTATTTAAAACCCAACTATGTACGAAAGAGCATATACCAAGGCATAAAACTTGCAATAAACAAATGGTTGAGCAACGAGTAAGAGACAACATAATAGCAGGCTCAACCACAAGGATGTGTGAGAGGCATGACAAAGCATAGTATAAGACTAATGCAAGGATGATCACTGAGCATCAACATAGTCTTCAATGAATGAATTGCTTAGTATGACCATACAACACACATGAAACAAAGAAGATGTAAAAAATGGAGAAGTAACATCTCTCATGTGTATAAGTTTCTAAGTAGACAATCTCACAAAGATATTGATCCACAAAGAAACATGTACACACAAAATAGATACTAAAATAAATAGAGCAAGATATCCAAAATGAAGTCATGACAATACACCACTAAGATCTTTGCTTGATAGCATGGCCAAAAGGCTCAATTTTATCTTATTGTATATTCATGAACTTTAACCACAAACATATCAAATACATCACAACTACCACTAAGGGAAGTAGAGATAGTTGGAATGTATTGCAAGAGGAATAAAGTATCACAAAGAAAGAATCAACTTCGCAAATTCATCAATATTGCACATGAGAGTACTTTGAGGAAACAATAGGCAATATAATTGCTAGATTGACATATTTGGGATTGGTGAATCATGAGCATGATTTTGTATAGTCCCAATTATATGCACTCATCGCAACTTACTCACATATGCAATAGAGAGCGTTCTTTAAGGCCAAAGAAAGAACCACAACAACTACAAATACAAAAAAACATGCCAATATGCAACCTACCATAGGTTGGAAGACGATATGTACGCATGAGTAAGAGATACTTGTTACCGAGATATCATTGTTGTGATGTAGATAGGAGTTTCTTGATCATCCTTGCTTGTCTCTAATTATCATTGAGTCGTCACTTATTCCTGATGAAAGAGACAAGCATCCAATGCACCTCGAAGGTACCTAAAACAAAATTCAAGTACAATATGGTCCCCAAACTTTTTGGGTCCAAAGTAGTTAGAGCAACTACAATACATAGGAGAGACTCCACATAAATATGTGCATATTGATATGAATTGAATTTCATGCACATCTTAGCCAATTAGGATTTTGTGGAGTGTCCCCTATATATTGGATCAAGTAAAGCAAGCACGCCATAATATATACATTTATTAAATATGCATGCACACTACTTTCAAGATCCAAAGGAGATACAATTTGAAAAAAATACCAAGTAAACCAAGAAGAAACACCAAAGTGTGACACGATAAAAGGTTGTTCAAATTATATCAAATAACCAAATCAACTCATGAAAGACCACATGTTCAACAAATGAACTAGGAAAAAAACAAAGAGAAAGAGATAAACAAAAATACAAATGCTCAAGGATTTATCTCATTCTAAAATGTCAAAAAAGTTAGAAAGGAATGAGATAAAGCCAACTCCCAAAAAGAGAAAGTTTAAAAACAAAAACCACACCAAACTCTCAACACTTTTCAAGATGACACAAAGTACCAAAGGAATATTTACCTTCCAAAGACATAAAAACGATATGGAGCAAAACATGTTGTGAAGAAGCATAAAAGGAGTGTTCTACACAATATAGGAAAACTCCCCCATGATAAGTGCATTATTTAAGATTTTTCATTTGAATACACAATGCACCCACATGGAATCATCATCTCTACCTACATCAAATAGAGCACTAAATGATTTCAAGTCAAAGAAATATCCAAAAATGAGATAACATGTAGAATTCAATAAAGGCTCAACACAAAAAAAAACAAGTACATGGTGTGCAAGCCAACATACACAAATAAACTTGATAACTCAAGATAAGTAAGTGGTTATGCACAACATATAAAAACACATGAAAGGTACAAACCAACACATGCACAAGGGGCGAGTAACTTTAAATGTAAATGAGTTGAGAACATGTTACCGCAAAGAGGAACAATGGATATATGATAGAGATAAGATAATATAAATCACTTGGCTTGATACAATATAATTGATGAAGTTCCCTTAATTCTTCATGATTTAGCCAAGTCTCCAATGCCCTCCACCAACACCTATTGATCAAGTTTTAGCTTGTTGGTCCCCAACCAAGTTGGGTCCTAAGAAGTTAGTCACAATAGGCTTGGAAACCCAAATGGTTCTTTTCTTGACACCACATTGGGCACCAACATATTTGGCAAACACATTTCCAACCTCATCCTTATGAAGAGAATAAACATCATCAATAATAATAGGGTTGGATGAGGAGTTACCAATAGTGCATGAAGAAGAGAGGTGACCTTTATCATGACATATGTAGCAAGTTCTTTTCTTCCATTTCTTCACACTTGATTTATCCACAATGGGAGTATTATCTTGATTCTTTTTGCGAAGTGTCCTTTCTTCAACTTGAGGTACACCATGACCTTGAACTTGAGGCCTCTTCCCTTTTTGCTTCTCACTGAGAGTCTTATTCTTCAATGGGCAAGATCTAACATGGTGCCCTTCAATTTTGCACTTGAAGCAAACAATCTTGGCCAAATACTTCACATGTTCTTGGCCCTTCTTCTTGTCTCTCTTAAACATATTATTGTTAGTGGACTTGTTCTTGATATTGGATTTGAATCCAAGCCCACTCTTGTCATTGGGAAATTTTTGCACACTCAAGATCTTGTTGAGTGTGGCCCTCCCTTCCTGACCTTTTTTCAAGTCCCTCTTCAAAGATTAGACTTGGGCCTTGAGCTCTTTGATTTCCTCTACATGGTTAGTATAAACACAAATACTAGAGGAAGTAGAAGCTTCATTGTTAGAGCAACAAGGCAAGGAATGTAATTCATTACAAGATGTAGCAATAAGATGAGATGATGAATTACGAGGACTAGCACATGGGAGTACGACATTTGTAGTGGATGTAGTGCTAATGTCCACATGAGGCTCATTAGATGTTAACTTTGACACAATAGCCTCATGAGCTAACTTTAGCCTATCATGGGAGGCTAGAAGATCCCCATGAGAGCTTGATAGCATAACATGACTTTCTTCCAATTTCCCATAATTGCTAGTTAGCAAAGCAAGTTGAGCCTTTAGCTCAACATTCTCCTTCAAAATAGATGCTTCAAAAGAAGTAGAGTTAGTAGCACAAGCATCATTATAATGAGCAATAGTAGAAGACAACTTGGAAATCTCATTATATTTTATTTTGAGATCAATTGCCACCTCAAGAGATTTATCATGGGTTTCCTTTACTTTAGACACTTCTAGAGTAAATGTCTCAAGAGATTCTTTGGTTGCTTGTGCTTCTTCAAGAGCTTCATTTAGATTTGCAATATCATTAGCATACTCACGCTCAAGGCTACTCATTTTGTCAATTGTGTTCTCATTCTCCTCAACTTGAGCTTCGAACTTATCAATACGTTCTTTGCTCTCAATAGCAAAACCCAAGATTTCAACAAAGTTAGAGCAAGCAATATTATTCTTAACAAGAGCATGATAAACAATCTCACCCTTTTCATGTAAAAAATCAACATCAATCTCTTCTTCCTCATTATACTCATCCTCATCATCACAAGAGGTATTGGGTTCCAAAGTAGGAGATACCTTTGAATCCCTAGCCATAAGGCATAGATGGGAACCGTGAGATGATGATAATGAAGAATTACTTGAGGCTTCATTCAAGATGTTGTCTTGACCCGTAGAATCTTCAGTTTCCTCTACATTGTTAGAAACACAACAACTAGAGGAAATAAAAGCATTTATATCATGGCAACAAGGAATATCAAGCATAGCATCATGAGATTTACTCAAACAACTTACACATGATATGCAAGGACTATCAACACAAGCATGTAAGGAGTTTGTAGTGCTAGAAGTGTTAAAGTCCAAAGATAGATCATTGCAACTAGATAGAGAGGAGGGATTACAAATAGTAAGCACACTATCCATATTGCAATTTATATCACCACTTACCATATCATTACCTTATGAAAAATCACATGTTGGTGAAGTGGTAGAAGATGAGAACTCATCTCGACCGGAAGTGAAAGCAACACAATCATCCTCAAAAATATTGGACACAACATATTTATCTTGAAGTTCTGTCCATAACTCATGAGCGCTCCAAAAAGGTATGACTGAAGAAGTAACTACATGGCTCAAAGCATTAACAAGCACATTAGAAGCTTGAGCATCGAGATATAAGTTTTTCTCATCCTCACAAGATAGATTAGGGAAATCCATTGGAGGAGAAAAACCTATATCTATGATTCGCTCCAAATTTGGGTCCATGGCCCGAAAATGATTAAGCATACAAATTTTTCAAATCTCATAACATGTGCCATCGAATATGAAAATGTCATCATGCACTAATCCCCTAGCCGACATCTTTACTCTCAAGGCGGTGAAGCCCAAAAAGAGAGACCAGGCTCTGATACCAATTGAAAAGGATACAGATGCCGCCTAGAGGGGGGTGAATAGGCGGTATAAAACTTTTACGATATGGGCTTAACAAAGGCGGAATAAAACTAGCGTTTACTTTGTCAAGCACAAATCTTATATAAACTGCGGTTCACCTATGTGCACCAACAACTTATGCTAAGCAATACAAGCAACTATGTGCTAGCTAGATATAAGACTTCAAGCACGAAGGCTATCACAAAGTGAAGTGCATAAGTAATAGCTCGGGTATAGAGATAACCGAGGCACGCGGAGACGATGATTTATTACTGAGTTCCTCCCATAAAGGGAGTATGTCTCGTTGGAGGGGTGGGCGGTACTAGGACCACCACGCCACAAAAGGCCTCACCCTATTCTCCTGTGAACCTCGCCACAAGAGACCCGGTTCACTTCTTCACTATCGGTGCACTTGTCGGTGGCAATCCGTAACCTCTCACAAAGATTGGGGCACTTCTCCACAACTCAATTGGAGTCTCCCAACAAAAAAGCTCGGGGCAAGCTCCACAACTTAATTGGAGGCCCCAAGTAATCCACAAACCTGCAAAACAACTAAATCGTCTAGGGTTCCAAGAACCCAAGAGTAAAAAGCTTCTCACCTTTCACCCAATTAAATCCTCACCGAGAACTCAAACCTATGCACCAAATGCAATGGCAAGAACACAAGAAGTGCTCAAGTCCTTCTTTCCCAAATCCCACCAAAGCTACAAAAGCTAGTGGGAGAATAAGAGAGGAAGAACACAAGAGGAAATCCACAAAAGAAACCCGAAGATCTAGATCCCAATATGTTCCTATCACATAGAGGAGAGATGGATTGGTGGAGTTGTAGATCTAGACCACCCCTTTCAAATCCTCCAAAAGATTCAAGAAATATGGGAGGGATTGAGGAAATTTGCAAGCTCTTGAAGGTCAAAACAATGGAGGAGAGAGAGAATGCAAGCCACCAGCCTAAGGAGGAAAAAGGGGTCTATTTATACCCCTCCCCAATGAAATATGACCGTTTGGGACCTCCCAGGCCGGATAATCCGCCCCTTCCCCGGATATTCCGGGTTCCCCGGGCCAAAATATGGCTAAGGACTTCGCGGCGCGACCCTCGGTATAGGGGGCAGATATTTGGGCCGGATAATCCGCCCCCAGAGGCCCGGATAATCCGCCTCACATGGGAGCGAGCCACGCCTCAAAGTCCTTAGCCGTTTCAAAATTGGGCGGATAATCCGTCCCAAAATGGCGTAAACAAACTGAAACAATCATAACTTTTGCATCCGGACTCCTTTTTGATGATCTTGTGATCGTTTTGAAGAGGACAATGAGATATACAAGATCATCCATAGAAACATCATAGTCCAGAAAGGTAGGATAGAACCAAATGATGAAAGGTTTGACCTCTCCCAAAAAGACGAACCGATAAAACCTCCAACATCGAAAACGCAATAGAGAAAGCATGTGAAATTCGTTTTTGATAAACTTGAGCTTGTCATGGAGATTAACACAAGATCTAAATACTCACATGAGTAAGACCCAAATAAGAACCAAGAAAGATGATGCCAAGTATGCAAAGGTTTGAGCTCTCACCGAGGGATATGATCAAGTTACTCAATCGAGAGCCCCTCTTGATAGTACAGTTATCTATCCTATAAACCGGTCTCCCCAACTAACACCACGAGACCGGTAAGAAATAAACCCTCAAGATCAAACAATTGTCTTGTGTATATTCCACCTGATGTTGATGATGACGATCTTCTACACCTCAAGATGGAACACCTTTCTTGATTGCGCTAGCTTGGTGAAGACTTGGAATTTTCTCCCCCATACTCCACTATGGAAGAGCCTCTCTTTTAGGAATATCTTCACATATCCATGATCACCATAAGGATGGAAAGCTACACTTGAGATCGTCTTATTATTCAAGACACACTTGCCATAGACTCAACTTCTACTTGACCAATCTCCGGATCATTCCTTGAAACCTTGATCAACACTTGATCTTCTTCACTTTATTCTTCTTCCAACCTTGAAGCCAACATATGGTTCAAGCATTGCCTATGGACAAATCCTACAAGTAGAACTCAATGCAAACATAAGTCCATAAAGATTGTCATTAATTACCAAAACCACACATGGGGCACACATGTTCTTTCAAAAGGAGTCAAGATGTGTAGTATATGCATATTGCTTTCTCGATGTTTGTCAATTTCCCCCACTGTAATTTTTTCACCCAACATGTCATCTATCCTAAGGAGAGCCACCACTAGTGAACTATGGACCCCGGTCCTTTATTTTACCATCAATCTACAATCAACTGTTTACTGCTTTGTGTTTACTTTCTGCAACCTATTACTTTCTTTCACTCGATACGTTTAATCCTTTGTTTTCAGCAAAACCGGTGAGATTGACAACCTTATCGCAAGTTGGGAGTAGAGTTCTGTGGTTGTGTTGTGCAGGTCTCCATGTTGCTTCTGGTACTGGTAGTGCGCCCTGCCAAAGTTCAGCTAGCAACACCTTTGGGGTGTTTCCTTGCTCCTACTGGATTGATAACCTTGGTTTCATAACTGAGGGAAAACTTGCTGCTGTGCTCATCTACCTTCCTCTTGGGGTTCCCCAACGAGCTCGATATATTTTGGGCCATCACATGTTCACCGGTTCTGGGATGAGCCTCTTTGCAAGTTTTGCTTCACGAGGTTATGTAATGGTTCACTTGGATTTGTCCATACACATTAACCCTAAAACAAAAATTAGACGGAAACAGAAGTTTTGTTTCCATGTTTGTTCCGCCAAAAAATGATGTTTTGTTTTCATTTCTGTCTCTGCTGAAAAAATTCCGTTTCCATTTTCATGTTGCAAAATTATGTTTCCATTTCGTATTTTCGTTCCATTTTCGTTTTTCCATGGAAATTTTGGAAACTTTTCACTCCACTTTCATCTCTACTCTTAGATCTCTCCCTACTCCCCACATACATTCACCCTCTCTCTGCACGAAAGCTTACGCCGGTATGCGTGCATTTTCTAGTTTTTAATTTTGATTTAGGTGGATATTTGAGATTTCTTGATCGAGATCCATCCGGGTTTTCACATTTGGGAGAAATCTTGTTTTTTCACATTTCATCACCCTCTTCTAGTTTACATGTGGATTTCCATGTGAAGCTACTAATGAAGACCCATAAAGAAATGGTGTTGCCATAGATACACATCTTGTGTGCGGGTGCGTCTCTCGACCGCATCCCATAGTTATGTGTGACCCTAAATAGAGTAATGACACCTGTCACAGGATCCTTGGATGCGATGAAGAGATTCCTTACTGCATTGGGATTAATTTAAACTTAAGGAAGCATTGCGCGAGCAAGCGAAAACATGCTGCGTTGAGCAAATCAATAATAGAGCTCAATATGAGGCGAACCAGTTTCTCCGCGAGAAGAAGACGTAATGCCAACAGTTCTCCTTTGAAATGACATACATTATTAGTAGAACATGTCAATTAGACCATTGTGATGTTTGTGAACTATCAAATGCCGATGAAGAATCTGTTACCTTTATTGAGTATGTTGGGGAGGATTAATGGGATAATGAGTAGTAGTGTGTATGTTTTTTATTTAGTTTGAATATGTATTATATAATTATTATTTGAGTATTTGATTGTCTTCCTTCCATTTTTTGCGAATTATTGTCTCCCTCTCTGTTTTTCCTTTTGAAAATTCGTTGTTTCCCTACTTCTTTACCTTTATGCAAACTTGTATAATAGGCTAGAGCGGCCAAGCCCACCTAGCTTTAGAAACCTTACCCAAAAGAAACCCCCCACCTCTAGATCTCACTTTCACTCTCCACCTCCGGATCTCACTTTCACCCTCCACATGTCCGCACAACCACCAGCGTGGCAGCATACACCTCTTCGGCACCCTCGATCGTGGCTACGCGAACCTGTCCGGCGCCCTCGACCATGGCTGCATGAATCTCTCTAGCGCCCTCGACCGTGGCTACGTGAACTTCTACGACACCCTCAACTACGGTTGTGCAAACCTCTACGGCGTCATCGACCGCGGCTGCACGTACCTCTCTAACACCCTATTCAATATGTTGCGTTGAGGTAGCACAACTGTTATATGGAGAAGGAGTGTTATGAGGATCTTGACAACAACTTTTGGTGCAAGGCACAAATGTTGATTTACAGAGAGGTGTACTTGACCATGGCTCAGAAAATTTGTCCTATGCAATCTATTGACATGGACAATATGAGGAATAAGCCCAAGTACTTTGCTGATGCTTTGTAAGTGCCGAGGAGGATAGGGTTGCATCATCTTATGTGCCTCCAAAGCTCATAAAATGTCTCTTATATTCAGCAGTTCTTTGCCACCCTTACATTTGTTGAAGATGATGCTATTTATTTCTCTTGGATGACTAGGAAAGTGTATTATGAGTCCAATTTCCATGAGTTTGTAGATTTATTGGGGTACCCTTCCGTGATATCCTCACAACATTATGGATAGCGCCTTCATCATCATGATGTCTACCCATATAAGGCTCAGCTTGCCCCTCTCTCTACGTAGATCAAAGAAAGGTGGGCCTTGCTTATGGATTTTATCCCACCTATGAAATCTTTCTCCGCTCATTATGTGAGAATATTTCTCCTAGTGGAGGTAATTGTGATGCCACTTATGGTGCCCTAGTTGAGATCATGTACCTTATATACAATTGCAACAATAGTGAGGATCCAAATGATAACTTTCGGGTTGATATCATGAACTATATTTCAATCAGATCCATGATGCTATGGTTCCCCTAGGAATCCTCCATATGATCCCTATATCATGATGCTCATCAAGGAGAAGCTCGTGGATGAAGAAATTGAGGAAGAATGTGAGGAACACAAGCTAGATTGTATGTGAAGAAATAGAAGGTTATGAAGCCTTCCTATGCAAATGTTGAGGGCCCTTCGAGCATTCATGTGAACCCAAGGACCAAACTCTCTCGTGGATCTAGTTTCGAGGCTTCCAAGAAAGGTAAAAGCGAGAAGATCTCTTGGTGGAAGAAGATATTTCTTTGCATGAATATTGAGATCCACGAGGAAAATTACTCGATTTACCGCAAGCGCAAAGCAATGTGTTACAACCAAAATATCATCTTCCGTGAGTTGAAAACCATCAATGGCCCCAATTTCCATCTTTCTCTTGAGCCCACTCCCCTTGGAATATGAAAATCGGAATGCTTAGAACATTAATTGGGTAGATATTAAAGACATTGCTATGAGCAAGAAGCATGTTTCCGATGATGATACAACATAATTTGATGTGTATGACGATGAGGAGGAGTATGATGATGATGGCAACGATGATGGCAAGGAGTAGTCTGAATGCTCTCTTTGTGACGAGTAGAATCGCTCTTTTCCCCTTTTGCATCTTCATACCAAAGGGGGAAAAGAGTTCTATTACAATGTTTCGGGATTTTCTATGGGTCCGTCACAAGCGCTTTTATTCGTATTTTCATTTGCTTGTGCCCATTTGTTGTTGAACTTTATTTGGTTTTCTTATTGAAGTTCGTTATTTTTGGGTTAGCTATTTTGGTACGCTTCATTCCTTAGTTGTACTCAGTTTTTTCCATGGTCAAAAACTTTCCTCACTTTCCCCCTCTCTCTTGTGTGAACCCTCACAAATGCTCAAACAGGATGCCGCCATTGGGTCAAAGCCTTGACTTTTAACCTGTTGATGAGTGGGTCCATGTTGGGCCGGGTCTCCATATGACACGTTGGACTAGCCAATCTCTCTCAACCAAAGCATGTGGCTGTCACCCGCTGACGAGTGGGCCAATTTATTTATCGGTGATGGGGTAGGTGCTGCCAGTTATAGGTGGTGCCAGAGCCATTATTGATAGGTGGGGACGAGATCGTATATGACACGTGTAGTTGGCTCTGTGCATTGCCCCGAGCAGCTCTTCTTTAGCCCACAAACAGAGGAGCCATCACTGGCACCTCCCTCATCGCCGGCTCCGTCCTCTGACAGTGACCGACAGACGATGTTGTTGTATGTCAAGCACGGCTACACCAGAGTGTTTCCTTTGCCTGTATTGATTCATAGTTGTACACACCGCACACAACACCCGACGGCATGAATTTATTCATCCTACTAACATTGTCGACTGGCCGTGCGAATTGCTCGCATTGCTTGGTAAGCTCGTCACTCCTGCTCCTCCCATCTGATTCAATAACTGTGGTTCCCATAATGTCCTTTGAAAACCTAAATTTTAGGTGTGCTTCATCCTTAATGTCTGGTTGTAGAGGGTACACCAGTGAGGGAGGGGATTCGATCATGTCCTTCTCAAGTTCACCTTCTCCTACCTCAAAGGAAGTGCAGGTAGTTCAACTTCTCGGTACTCTCATTAACCCCTTGACTTTTGGTGTGATTTGAAGTGTTTATGATAGATGTGTTTTTTGGGGATTATTACAGCTTGCAATGCAATATTATGATCCTTGGTATATTGTATACCAAGATGAATCATCCCGGTGGTTTAGCCAAAAGATGAATTTGCAGGAGATAGTGGCTAATTTGGGTGTGGAATTAGCGAGTAAAAACCAGTGGTTTTTTATCTGAAGCATGATGTTGAGGAGTAAAACAATAACTCAGAGCTTGTTCACATGTACTTGCATCGGCATGTTACTTACAAAGCCAAGTGCAACTACATGGCCTAGTGGTAAGGACCCTTCAAAATATCCTTACATAACCACAAATACAATTCAATATAGCAGCTCCACAAGCAGAGCAAATAGAGCTACTGCTAGAAGACATTTCCTTACAAATGTCTCTCGCTCTAATTTCCTTTGTTTAACAATAAAATGGTTATTAGTTTTACAATTGTTAGCATATAACAGCTGAACTTGCACATCCATGTGCTTCAGAAATTCTTCATTGGAATCATTCTTCTATCGCAACACTTGATTCATTGCTTTGTAGGTATGTACTTCACTCTCATGTGTTGTCTTTTCTCTCTTCAAGCGATGCACCATGTCACGAAAATCAATCAAGTGTTCCTTCAAGAACAGAGGAACTTCTGGGTCAAACATTTTGAAGAAGGTGCACACAAAAATCAGTGACAACATCTTTAACCACTATACTGTTAGAAAATCATAAGAAAAAGGAAAGCAATTAGAGAATTAGGGGATTTAGCGATTGAGCGGATTACCTATGTGCAATGGGTATGTGGCAGAGGGGTCAATGCACAATCATCATGCCAACACGCATGGGTACGCACAACCGCGTGCAATTCCGCCGACATGCGTAGACCCGCACCACCGCGTGTCATCCCATCGAAACGTGCATATCCTCACCGCCCCTAACCGACGCACGCAGATCTGCACCGCCCCCAACTGACACAGGCAGATCCGCACCACTACATGTTGTCTCGTCGACATGTGAGGAAGGGGGAATATGTGGTGGGAGTCAATGCACCACTATGCGAGGAAGGAGGAAGATGAGGTGGGGAGTCGATGCATCAGCATGCAAGGAGGGGAGGAAGTTGCGATGGGGAGGGGTAGGTGCGAGCCTTGATGCAGATAGAACGCGTGTGCGGAGTGGGTAGGCAGCGAGAGAGAAGGGATATTCTTCCCATTGGATCATACAGGATCCAACGGCTGGTAGACACGATCCGTGAGAGCTCGATTTCGACAAATCAGGGCGTATCAAAACCTAAAAACACCATGTGCACCAAAAATAAGGATCTACAACATCGTAACCCATTTTTATTATTTTTCCTAGGTGGTAGGTCAAGTAAAATGACCCTACATGAAGGTTTCTATTTTTTGATTTTTTTGAATTAGCTATGTGCAGCCCTAACCCTAATCCTAAACTTTAAACTTTACTCTATTCATAAACCAAATCGTAACTCCATTCTCACGAAAAGCAGAACATCTACGAATAAATGTCATATTGTGGATCTAAAAATGACTTTTGCAAAAAGAATCATGAGCAAACTATGTGACATTCGTAGTTCAAACCGAAGTCGTTTCTAGTGAAATCAGTAGAAACTTCTGTAAAATATTAAAAATCCGTAGGAATATTTTCAGATTTAACCAATAGTTTATTTTAACATAAAAATTGGTCCATGGTTTTGTACCTTTGGGTTTTACACATTGGGGGTGTGGGTTTTCGTAGTTGATTCACAGAAAATGCCATTTTCGACACTAAAAATGCAAAATGGGTTTTTGTAAAAATGAAAAGCCCTTAGTGAACACTATGATATATCCAAGATACATGAGTGCCAAATATGACCTCACTCCCACAAACTATATCATGGTTAAGGCCATGACCTAGCTCATTTGAGTCGAATTGTATGCATCTTCGTACCTAGCAGCTTAAATTTGAGAAGGGTTTTTTAGAAAATCTTTCATAGCGTGTGTTTTTTATTTTTTCTGGGTGATATGTCACATAATATGATGCCATGTGAAGGCTTCCTTTAAAAAAAATAGTTGAGCCTAACCCTAACCCTATTCCTTCACTACTAATCATGGCCAAAACTGAGAAGTGTACTAAACAACTAGTGGCAAAACTGAGCAGTACTAAATGACCAAGCGCAAACCTAAGCAGTAGTAAATAATAAGCAGGGGCAGAACTGAGTAGTGTTAAACATCCAGTGACATGATAGAGCAGTACTAAACAACTAGTGGAAAAAAGCAGTAGTAAAAAACTAGTGGCAAAACATAGGAGTGTTAAACAACCATAGACTTCTTAGTATTTTAAACAAAGAAACCTAACAAATCATAAATAGTGTACCCTCACAAATAAGTTGAAGTGATACAACTTACATTTAAATTTCAAATTCAATTCTGTTTCTTGCTCCTTGTTTTTCTCGTTGGGTTCATTGACTTGCTCCGGGTGTTCCTAGTTAGTTCAGATATCTTTGATCCTTTTGTTTTTCGCATTGGGTTTTGGCATTGAAGGTGGAGGTGCTAATAGAGTACTTCTAGTCACCAAGCACGTGATGGCCAACTATGGGTTCAACTAAGCGTAAAGGGACGACATGACCATCTATTTCTTTTTCCAGTATATCATCAAATCCTTGAAGAGCCATGGCTTAAAATTCTAAATTAGATGAGGGTTCAACTTGCTCTCTAGTCTTTTTAATTCCTTTCAGTGTACTTATCTTGGAGCTGGACACAGAGAAACAAAATCAAAAGCCATGGATAAAAAATAAGAACAAGTGCATTAAGAGGAGGATGAGAAGGCAATCATACCAAGCTACCGGTGAGGCAGCTTTTGGTGATGCTTCCTCTTCAGTTGCTTCATTCTCCTCACCGTTTTTGTGTCCACACTGATTATGTTCTTCAAATGCTGGGTCCACTGTATTTGTACAAAGCCTAGCAATGTGGCATAGGGTTTCACATCTTTTGCACTTATGTTATCTGCTACACCACCCTCTAGTCTTGCTCTTATCCTATTCTTCTTTGGCTTTCATGGTGGTCTAGTCAGAACTAGAGCATGGAGGTTGAAGCCTGGATCGACTATGGTCCATTTGTATTTTTCCAACAAAGCAAAAACATTCTCAGTATATGCTGCCTAAAATTTGGCAACATAAAAATACTCAGAGACATAATGATCAACTTCACCCCCAATAATAGCCATGAAAAATAGCGAATGCATGCATGGATTTTCATGAAGCTGCCATTTCCTATAGTAGCATGTCCTATTTGCTAGATTCATTGGATATCTTCATTACCTATTTTTACTATCAGTATATGTTACCTCGGCCTCGAATGTCGATCATCTAATGCATTTCATCTTCAATCCTATGGCCTTGGCATGCAATGACTTGATCAGTGATGTGAGAATAAGATGGCCAACATATTTTGTTTATGCAATTGTTTTTGATGAATCCATATTTATCATGATCATTTGTCTAATCTATAAAATAATTGCCACAAGGTTGACTATTTGACCTTTGCATTGAAACACTCTACAAGGTTGTTGGTCACATAGTCTACCTTGCATATCTCATTGAATTTTCTTCTTTACCACACCTTTCTAGGATGTGCATCCATGCATTATTTCACCAAAGGACTTGCATCATACAACACTATCTCTCAAATGGTGTTCATGCTTTCTCAAGATGCATGTGTATGATGCTGACCATAGGTTCTCTTCATAAACTTTACCTCTTAATTTCTTTGTAAAATTCTGCACCAGGTGTCATATACATTCCCTATGCTCAACTCTAGGGAATACTACTTCTACTACACTCTCTAAATCCTTGCAAGAATCTGTGTGTATAGCCAATCCTAGTAGATGACCTATAATGTTGTGCAAATTCTGTAGAAACCGGACCCAACTTTCCTCGTACTCTACCTCCAACACACCAAAAGCAACTAGGAACAACCAGTTGTATCCATCAACTGCAAATCAGCTACTAGTTGTCCTTTAAATCCCTCATTCGGAGCAGTTGCATCCATGGATAAATAGGGTGTGCAACCATCCAAAAACTCTTGCCACTTAAAACAAACAAAAGCCCTCCTCAAGCATTTTTCTCTCCATTCTCTTTCGTTTTATTTTGTATTCAACTGTATTATGGTCAATCTATACAACACTGTCATCCATCTCCACTTAAGCTTTGTAGGTGTAAAGCAACTGAAAATTGTCATGCCATAGACCATTAATCATGTCAAGAACCATTTCCTTAGCATAAAAAAAATCCTCATGTAAGGTATGTTAAAGGTGTAGTTCACAAAAAGCTTCCTACGGAGTGCTGTTGGAGAAGTGTTGGTATTTCACTCAGCCAATCCAAGATATGGTGACCCGCATGAATTTGGGGTCTAGTATACGGTGCCTATTCTCTCGAGAGCTTTTTCGTGCCATAAAAACAGTTTATAGTGCACCTTAAACAGGTTCTACAATTTGAGCTTTTGTAGTATTTTCTATAGGGGCTCTAAGAGCATCTCTAACGAGCCTTATAAACGGCCTGAATCTGTAAAACTTCGGCGAGTTTATAGGCAGAAGCGCATGTTACCGCTCTAGCAAGGTCCGTATACTCGGCTCGACCTGTAAATAATTTACCGCGGCCCGTTTAGCCACCGCTCGGCCGGTACATATAGCACTGCAGTGAGCGAGTGAGGGTCGAAACCCGCACTCCTCCGATGTCTGACCCCAACGCCGTCGCCGCCAGCCCACCTCTCCGACAAGAAATTCCTCGCGATGTCCGTCCGACGCGCGAGCTTCTGGCTTGGGGGGAGCAGCTCTGGAGGCGGGGGAGCTCGCCACGACACGTTCATCCGCTCGGAGGCCACGAGGAAGCGTGCGTCTCGCTGTTGGACCAACCGCGATGAGTCGCCGCCGGGAAGCTCCGCGTGTACGCGCACCCCGGATTCCGCGCGGGCTCGTGCGGCCGGTGAGGGATCTTCTCGTGGTCCCTTCTCGCACTCCTCCGTCGTCCCCACCGCGGTGGTCGCTCCGCTCGACGACTCCGACAGCGAGTTCGACTACTGGAGCTCCCCTTCTCCGCCACGTGCGCGCGTCGTCGTGGCGGCCGACTACGCCCACGACTCCGGCGAGGAGTGCCTCGCCATGGAGATGGTCATCCGCGAGTCGGAGCCGAAGCAACATGCGGAGGAGGAGATCGAGGCCCCTGACACGCGCCAGGCTGTGAAGCTCGTCGAGGCGTGGCTGGCGTGGGAGCGGGAGGAGGAGCGCCTAGCGAGGGAGCGCGCCGCTGCGCCGGTCGTCAAGCAGGAGATGGCGGACCTAATCGACCTCACTGAGTGAGGACGCCGCCCCAAACGCCGCCGCAACCTGCAGCTCTGGCCGTCGGTCGAGCTCAATTTTGGTTTAGGTTGTGGCGGCGTCCCCCTATATAGGTTAATTTTAGTTGCGCAACTTTTGGATCGCTGCTACTACGTGATTAATCGAATCACGAATAATTTCCTCCGCTGTTCTTCGAATGTGCAGTTCGTATTTTCATTTTATGTCATGTCGAGTTTGCCCTGTATTCGTTTTCGAGAGATTGTACTCTAGTTTTACAGTTGGCGAGATTACACTGCTCGGTAGAGATGCTCTAACATTTTTAGAAAATTCGAATGAATCGTGAAGAAGAATTCTGTAAGAAAAACATATTTTGTTTTTCAGTTCTAAATTTAAATTTGACCTTCAATTTCCTATAGTAAAATTCGTGCTTACAAAAACCACACCTGTCATGATGTCTTTGATTGTGAACCCAAATGTATCGATTTGTGCCAGTGCCGCCTACAAACTAATCAATGACTGGTCGACGTCAGAGTCTTGAAATGTTAGAGCGGCTTGCACAAATCAATGACTGGTCCATGGGAGTACTCCGTGTGAGGTAAAACATGCAGCTAGCGTCCGCGCGCGCGCACACACGGAGAAATCCAAAATTCAGTGAAAACTTTTTATTTATTTACAGCAGAGCATGTTGATTCTTGAGACTTGAGAGCGTAGCATACCACCGCACCAAGGTACCGAGCTAACGCGGCCTGAAATTCCAGCCAGACAATCACAGCCTATGCAGAATATATATATATAAGTAGAAAAGAAGAACAGTCGCTCAAGCGGGCGCGCAGGAGATGCATGCGAGGTAGAAGAAGACGGCGGAGGATGCATCGCCGGCAGAGTCGCCTCTGCCACCGCCGGCCAAGTAGCTCCGCTTGAACCTCCTCCGCTCACCGGCCTCGCTGCACCGCAGCATCTTCCTCTTGATCGCCGCGATCGCATCTCCGCCACCTTGCCGTCGCCTCCTCCCCTCCGCGGTGGGGGCAGCCTCGTCTCCTTGGTGCCTAAGCCTATGCACCATCTCTGTTCTGTATACTGTGTTGGAGTGGATCTGTTCGTTGTGAAGGAGACCACCACACCGTACTCCTTTTATATATAAGCTGCCGGCTAGGACTGCGTCGTGCGTGCGTACACCCGTTAATTACCCGTATTTGGCCGGTGCATGGAGAATTAACTTACAGATTCCTTCGAGAGGCACGTGATAGGGTGACATTTGTCCTGGCAGCAAGCCCCGGTGCTCGCGTGTATCGATCTGGTTTGACGTGTGAATTATATTTGTGTTTCCGCTTGGGTCCATTGGATCGGTTCATCTTGACATGCTGCGCTTCCACGCTTGACGGGTTTGAATATGCTATGGTAGGCTTCAGTTATCGAGGCGAAATCATCCTAAATCCACTGCATGTGGAGGCTTCGTGTTGACGTTAAGATTCATTCTCTGTCAACTTAACCTCTGTTTTGTTACACTGTAGCTGATTCGATCGCCTCATCGATCAGGGCGTAAAACACTTCGGATCCGTGTCCTTATACTTAATTAGCTTCTTCCCGTGCATGGAGCTAGTATTCGTCAGAGAATTAAACGCACGACCATGCATGCACACTCGCCGCCATTTAACACCGGCCAGTAACGTCTGGCGTGCACCTCTCGCATGGCATGGATGATACTAGATCTATGATCCAGGGGCTCATCAGATCCGAGTGCACGCGCCGACCGTGGCTGCCGTAACAGTCATTAAACATCAAGATTCAAGATGCGGCAGCAGCGCCTGCGTGTGGTGTGGCAGTGCATGCAGAGGCATCCGAGAGAGGTCACGGCAATGACAGTTACGCTAGGGTTCGGGGCACAGAGGCATCCGAGGATAACACAGGGAGAGATCAGTAAGATGACGACGTGACATTGATGGAGTACGGCAGATGTGTGGCGGGAGGGAATTTGGTCCTGGGATCTGGGAGAAGAAAAGCTCAAATGATGCAGGTATAGAACCTCCGTGAATGCCATTGATGTGGCAACGCACATTTCCGATGGTGCTCGACATTTCAGTTCAGAATTAAGCCATGAAGAAAGGATAAGTCGTACGTATTTTTTCTCAGTTAGTATAAATAATATTATTCCAGAACAAAACAATAAGCACGGGAAAGGAGACGCAAAAGAACAGGAACAACGGGCAGTAAGAGCATCTCCAAGAGCTTACCCCTATATACTCCCTCCGTTTTAAAATATAAGATGGTTTAGTTTTATAAAAAGAGTGTATCTAGACTCATTTTAGTGTATATATTCACTTCAAACCTAAATGAACCTATACACTAAAAGTGTCTAGATACACTCCTTTCACAAAGTTAAAACATCTTATATTTTAAAACGGAGTGAGTAGGTAAGAAGGGTAATAACCGCTTTTTTGGTAAGGTGTGTCAAAAATATAGCTCCAACAGCTTACCCAAAAATGGTCCTCACAAAAAGAATTTGGATGATCACCCATTTTTTAGCCCCTTCTACCCATTTTTGGGTAAGACTAGCTAGATTTTGGGTAAGACTCCACCTCAGCAAACATGGACGGGGGAGGCCCAACTGCCATCGTGCGGAAGCTTCCTCGCGCCGCCCGTCGCCGTCTACCATGTCTCCGGCCACCAGCGACCCTCCGACGCACCTCCCCAAGCACGCCGCCCACCACCGCGACCCCCGCCTCACTCCTCCAGGCCCGCACACCTCTCCGCTCGATCGAAATCGCGCCGCCCCTGCAGAAATCGCGCTGCCATCGCCGCCCCATCGCGCCACCCCCGCAGAAATCGACTACCGCCACCCACCGCAGTGAGTTGGCGGGCTCGATTTGGCCATGGAAGGAGCTGCGGTTGCCACCCACCGCAGTGAACTGCCCCCAATCGAGCCGAAGCGGGTGGAGGTCGTCGCCGGCGCAGGGTCTAGGCACGGCGGCGGGTCTAGGCGCAAGGCTAGGCGCGGCGGAGGGTCTGGGCGCATGGCGGTTGGGCGCTGCAGTAGGGCGACGTGGTTGGGTGTGGCGGCGGGGCTGGGCGCACGAGAGGGAGTTGGTGGCCGGATTGGTTGGGAAGAAGAGAAAAAATGGGAGAAAAAAGACATAGTTCACTGACATTTGGGTCCCACGGGTGTGTGCAAATTTTGGGTAACCAGTTTTGGGTAAGCTAGAAAACCAGAGAAGTTTCTGGTTACCCAAAACTTCTCTCTCCTCTTACCCAAACAATTTTTGGGTAACATTTTTAGGTAAGCTCTTGGAGATGCTCTAAGGGTGTGTTTGCCCGCGAAGTCATTTCTCGCATCCAGCGTGAAAGCATGTGCAAATGGAATCTCTGCATCACAAGGGTCTTAAAACACCGCAAATTCTCGCTTCGGAGGAACCCTCGAATCAGCCGTTTCCAGCGAGCCAACTTCTTCCCGCACTCGCTGGAGAATGAAAATCATGCGTCGTGCGGGAGATGGTGGGATCTCGCCTGCGACTGCAAAATTCTGGCGAGAGAAATTGGACCATATCCCGCCGATTCGCATGGCTTATTTGCACCACCCTGCCTCGTCACTAAATCCCGCACCATCATTTCCCCCTTTCGAGCTCTCCCTCCAAAGAAGCCACCATTTTCCCCCTTTCGAGCTCTCTCTCCAAAGAAGCTTCTTCACCAACAAGCAGGTAAGTGGCACCGTCTACTCTGGTTAGTGGAGCTCCACGGTGACAAGTCTTCTTCCCCCACTTCTTCGAGATGTCGTCTTCATCGTCCGATGTTTACATCATTGTAAGTAACATCTAGCCCTACCCGTGGAAGTTCAGGTCTGTAAGCATAGTCGCTCGTAGTAGATCTGGAAGTAGCATGGTACATGTGCAACTCTTGCTTCATGACGTACTTTGGGGAAGAGGATGCTTGATGATGTAGTGTGGGGAAGAGCTAGTATGAAATGATGCTTACTATGGTTCTTTGATCCGTACGAGAAGGTTGTCAAGCATGATTCTTCGACAACCTCAGTGCTTCCTTTGTGGTATGTGTTGATGCCTGATACGTATTGACCAATTCGGAAGAGGAACTTTATGACATGGCCAGCTTCTCTGTCCACCTTCATCCTCAACGGTTGATCAAGAATGGGGTCTCGATTGATCGAGGCTTCAAAGTGAAGGACATGGAAGCTATTGTGGAGGATGTCTTAAGGTTTCGTGGCCATCGAGTTGAGGCGGATCAGATCTACATACATTAGAGGCACTGGAGAGCTAGGTGGGTTCATGTGCTGGAGATTAAAAGACGTGAGGGGGTATGATGGGAGGAGGAGACATCGGGTTTGATGATGGACGACGAGCACTACTATGAGCACATCAAGGTTGAATAAATTTGCCCTTGTTTCACTACATTCACTACTATGAACAAAAACTACAAAAAAAATTGTGTTGTCACGTAGGTTCACGCGAAAGACACCGAGTTGATCAACAAGCTCATTCAGCACTATGCTCAGATGAAGGTCATCTACGATGGTTGTATTCCCACAATGCTCATCACTGCGACTCCGATACACGATGGGTCATCTACGATGGTTGTATTCCCACAATGCTCATCACTGCGACTCCGATACACGATGCTCTTGGCCACCTCATGAAGAACAAGTCACATGCCACCGGGTATTTTGCTACAACACCTAATTGTGGGATGAGCTGGTTCATGGTCTTCCCGAACAAGCACTGCCTGTAAGGAGCCGGAGTACTACCTCTAAGGAGCCGACTATGGTGCTGGTGGGGGTTTTGGTTGTGGTGTTGCTGCTGCTGCTGATGATGACTATGATTATTTTGGTGTAGCTAACCTTGATCAGAACCGATGCCAGGTCTGTATATTTTGCAAGACGGTATTAAGTTATAACCCTCACTTGATGAACTTGTTTGCGAGATGGTATTAAGTTATAAGATTTCGGTTGATGAACTCGTGGTGCAGCATTAACGTTGTGACTGTTTAGATAGAACCGCTAGATTATCTGCATTTGCGATGGTGCTCCCCGTTTCAGTTCAGAATTAAGCCATGAAGAAAGGAAAAGTCATACTAGTATAAACAAATCAGAGGACATTTCAGGACCCCATCCCACGAACATGACCACCAAAAGAAAACCCCTGCCCACTAAAAGTAATCTAGATACATTTCCTTCATAAAACTAAAATATCTTATATTATAAAACGGAGGGAGTATAATTGTTCCGGAACAAAACAATCAGCAGGGGAAAGGATCTACTCAAAAAAAAAAGCAGGGGAAAGGAGACAAAAGAACGGTGACGGCGCGCAGTAAATGGACACAAAACAGCCGAGCACATCATCAGAAGTTCGCCAAGGGGTAGGTCAAGATCGGGTGGACTGATGCACGCCCAACGCTGGGTTAATCGGTCCATCTCTTCTCCTATCATAGTAGTTGCCGCTGCTGGCGTCCAGCAGGGCTCCCCGGACGTTAAGGTCCAAGAAGAACATGACCAAACGAAAGCCCCGGCGATCTGGACAAGGCGCATGCCGTTGCTCAGGCGCTGGGCATCACGATTGGCTGTGGCCCCGTGAAGCCGCTCTTCGTCGAGGATGGCGTCACGGTGGATCTCGACATCCCTGATGACGACGACTGCCCATCCCACATGGCCATCGGCGGCGCGTATGTCGGCACGGGCATCTTGGACGGCAGCAGGGGCAGCTGCTTGGCATCCTTTGACTGCAGCGTGGCCATGGCCGTTCTGATGGACGGCCGCGCGGTCGGGTCTGGGTGTGCGCACCAAAGCCCGACGACCATCACGCGCTGCACCTCTGCTTCATCGTAGCGGCCGTCTAGCCGCTCGTCAACTGCATCCAGAACCCCTCCCTGGCCGTACAGGTCCCACACCCATTCGGCCAACCGAAATATGCCTTTCTTCTTGTCGAGCGTGCTCATCGGCTTCATCCCACAGGCCACCTCTAGCAGGACCACGCCGAAACTGTACACATCGGACTCGGCGCTGGCACGGCCAGTGATCAGGCACTGTGGGTCCACGTAGCCAGGCGTCCCTGAAACCACGGTCATCGTCTTCAACCCGACGGCGTGGTCGATGAACCTTGCCAGCCCAAAGTCGCCTAGCTTGGCGCTAAAGAACTCATCCAGCATCACGTTGCTCGGCTTGATGTCACGGTGCACCACACATTGGTCCCATTCCTCGTGCAGGTAGAGTAGTGCAGAGCCAAGATCGAGCACTATCTTCATCCTGTTGCAAAAATTAACATCCATTTATGAGCTCCAAGGTACATACTACTCCCTGTGTTCCACAATATAAACGAACAGTTTGCTAAAAAGGCGCTGCAACTAAGACGTTACCTCATTGCCCATGTCAAGAAGGTTCCCTTTCCATGGAGATGGATGTCGAGGCTACGGTTGGGCATGAGCTCGTAGACCAGCAGGAGCTCATCATGGTTGTGGCACCACCCGAGAAGCTGCACCAGATTTCGGTGGCGCAGCCGGCTGATGACATTGATCTCCGACGTGTACTCCTTCCTCCCTTGCATAGACGAGTCCTTGGAGAATCTCTTTATGGCCACGGCGAGGCCAAGCTCTCTCAGCTGGCCTCTGTACACCGCGCCGAAGCCACCTTGCCCGAGCTTCTCCTCCGCAGCAAAGTTCCTTGTCGCATTGACAAGTTGCCGATGCGGGAACCTCCTTGGCCCCGTCCCCAACTCCATCTCCATGACCACCTCATCGTCCGAGTCTATATCCTTCTCCTCTGCCTCCTGCTTCATCTTGTTCCGACGACGACACACCAACAAGGCTGAAACAGCCAAGAGTGCCACAAGGAACAGTGATGCCCCAGCAGCTGCTCCGGCTATAACTCCGGAACTGGAGGTTCCTGAGGAGGCTGGCAATTGTACCGGTGGTGCTACTACCTGTTCCGTCCTGCGTTCCAATGATGACTTGAAATGCCAAGAAAGCAGTTGATGCAGCTCGACAGATCCTGCGGTCGACGCCGAGAAACCAACGGCAACTTCCGCAGGCAATTCATTCTTGAGATCAACCTTGGAGCTCAGGCTGTAATTCGAATCTTGACCATCACCAAGCGATAGCGTCAGAGCCATGATACTTGAAATGTTGTCATACTGGATTGTGGCGGTCATGTTCCCCGTGAGGCTGAAGCTCGGTAAGTCCGAGGTATTCACCGATATCAATGAGTTCACGTCAATGCCGATGTGATCCAAAGTGGAGTTGGGGTCTGATACCTGGGTCTCATTGAGGGTGTCAAACTCCACCGCCACGAACCGGGCGTCGCCTGTCGCTACGGCGCCTTCATATAGGTTGGTGAGGCCGAGGTTGTAATAAGCCGCCGACCCGGTCGGTAGGCTTGACGGGTAGCTTGCAAGGAAGAATGCCATGCCGCACCCCTTTTTGCTGTTGTTCTTCGCCTTGATGATAAACGAGAAGCGTGTGGTGAAGCTGGCCACTTCGCCAGTGTGCTCATCCCAGAGCACCATCGGCTGGGCGCTGTACGACGCACGGCCTCTGCTCCCATGGGTGGGATCGGCCTGGTTCGCGCTAATATCGACACGCCCGACGCTAAAGGAGGCATCACCTTCAATTCTGATGGCCCTCTGGTCATCTGAGCCGAAAGTTGGGTAGTCGAAGGACAAGGGAACAGCAGGAGGAGGCACACAGCAAGCAAAGAAGAAGAAGAAGAGAGCACAGGTGGCTGTCGACGTGATCCCGGCCATCGCCGCCGGTGGCGGAGCACACTATTTGGCAGTTGGCAAATGGTGGAATTGGAAGGTAGCACGTAGCGAACGTATCAACTCGCTGCTTAAGTAGTACTGCTAATTGGAGAAAATTGGACGTAGCGAATGGGGTACTGCTAATTGGAGAAACTTGGACAGATCATTGACTCGATGGAGAACAGGTAGGCCGGCAAAGTAACAAATAGACCAGACAAAGATTAAGCCGGCCAAATAGAAAATAACGCATAGGACCTGGTCCAGTCTGCCAACTTCGTTAATCAAACTCATTGAACTAATGACTGCCAGACGGCAGGAAAATAATCTGGTCTGTCAGCACGAGATTGTTAATTTTAGGAAAAGAACAAAGGATTGGGTGAACCATGATCAGGATGAGGAATCAAACTAAAAAAAATTCTTAATGAAGAAGAACGAAACACATTTTCAGATTAGGAGAGATGCACGGTTAATACAGAGGAAAGGAGATTTCAGCCTCCAGGAATCGCCACAAATTAAGAAAAGAGTGCACACGAACACCAAGTCACCAAACAAAGTTCAGTATCTCTGTAGCTGTGGACTCACCAAGCGTGGCATCTAACAGGGAAACAAAATCCTTCTAGAGCGCCGTTCCGAGTAAGATGCCCACCTCTCTTCAGTCTTTATCACCGAGGTAGTGCAAAGTCTAATGTGCAGTTTCAAAACAAAACAACAAAACTCAGTGAGAAGAGGAGAAGAAAAAAGAGAAGGCTCCTTATTGAATATCAGGAACCAGCAAATGACAGACAATAAACAAAAGGAATTGTAAACATGGCCTGCACAGTATGATTTTGACCTGGATTTTTTGTAATAGGTCGATAGTTCTGTTTTGTAGGAATGCCACACTTAAGACCATCCAAAAACACATAAACAACAACCCAATATACAAATACTTGAAGTCAGGGAAATTATTAACAGTGTAAAATAGCCCGGTGCCACGAATCAAGGTGTCCACAAAACAAACACTCTTAAGGAACTGAGATAACTCTGTTACCACATAGAGCAAAATTAAACAATAGTTCTGGTTGGGAACAGATTAATTCTGTAACTTTTTCAACAAAATTTGATTAATACAACTGGCATACGCTACTCTTTAGAGCAGAAGGAAAACATCTTGAAGCATGACAAAGGAGCACGTCATCCATGCTCTTTAACATTATGCTCCTAGCCATGATCAGATGCGCTTGATCAAACCTACCAGGATGATTATCGAAACAGAAATGAGAATGCTGACAATATAGGTAAACAGCAAGTAAGCAACTGATCCATTAGATTTTAAGTTTTTCTAAGACTCGCTTTGAACAACATATACTTTTACATTTGTATAAATAAATAAAATTGTAAGGTTATTTAAAACATGTTTAATGATAAAACTAGTGATACGATTTCCATATAGCCAAACTGAACAGCTTTAAACATGTTGACGCTTGAGGGTCAATAGCTTTGAACTCCTCACATTCTAAAACGTCATTTTAGAATAAAAAGATGACAATAATTTCGCGGTCTTGCTATCTCCAACATACAATGAAAAGCTGTACACGTTTGGTTAAAGCCCTTATGCAAGGAACAAACACGAGTAGACAATGAAACCCTATACGTATCCAGCTAAAGACCAATCACGTGTTGTTGAATACTCTACTTGCTAACAGACAATAGTGCTTGAGAAACTGTATCTTCTCAGCTTGCTAAGTACAAAAACATAGCATACACAGACACGGAGATACATTATATTTACAATTTACTAGCAACAAGCATAACCTGCTCTCCAAAGCCAATAGAATCCATTAGAGTGTTGACATGCATAAACTGATAAACCCAATAGCTTCACATCATGTTCAGACCAATCTGATGATGTATCTTATGTACTACACACGACATACTTTTTTTCAGCGTTGAAACATCATATCCTAGAGCTTAGACAGTAGAAAATCACTCAAACTGACTAGTCTCAACAAAAAAGAAAAACATTGTAATTCCAGCATTACACAGTAGAAAATCATTAACGCGAGTATAGTTAACAAACCTAGCATGGTTTCAAGTTTAATTGTAGAAATGCGAAGAAGTGGCTGCAGAGAGTTCACCTTGGGAGAGGCAGCTCCAGCAGGAGGAGTCGGCGGCGATGCACGAGCGCAGCCGCGCGCCTGCCACCGCGCTGTGGAGAGGCATCAGAGACTCCGCGCCGGCCAGCGCCTTCACCGCGGACCTGAGAGGGGGAGCAACAGGATCAAAAACCTCTCAGAACAGCTTGGCGGCAGACCTAGTTTAGTGGCAAGACGACAGGATGATTCGGGTATTTCAGGAGAGACCTGCGGAGGCGAGGAGGGGCGACGAGTGACCTTGTCGCCGGGAACGGGTTCGCGATGCGGGATCTCGACCGGAAAGCTGCCGACCTGGCCGCGGCGGCGGCGGAGCGGCAGAAAGACGCCATTGTGGTCGTTTACTTCGATGGAGGACGGCCAGAAAAATGACGCTGCTACAAATGGCTCTGTGGGCTAGTCCCTTTTTTTTTCCATAAGCTGTGTGGGCTAGTAGTTAGGCCGGGCTGAGAATTAAAGTTTGAGCTAAACTTGAGCCAGGATTTGACCAAATATTACGATCGCCGCACACCCTCCGTGACTTTTGGGCCAGGCCCATATAAGGCTATGCGGTTTTTTCTGTCCGGTTTTCCATAGGGGGTTTGCGGTTTTCTGTCTGTTTTTTTTGTTTTTTGTTGATTTTTCATTTTTGAAAATGTCAGAACATTTTTTTCGGTTTTCTGTGTGAACATTTTCAAAACTGTAGACAATTTTGTAATTTAAACATTTTTTAGTTTGAACTTTTTAAAAATCTAAACATTTTTCAAACATGATTTTTTTGAACCTTACCTTTTTAAAATTCAAAAAAAAATCAAAATCTAAACATGTTTTGAATCTGAATTTTTTTCAAATTTGGACGTTTTTCAAATCCGAGAATTTTCAAATTTTAACATTTTTTAAAATCTGAAAAAGAAAAAGGAAAAAACAAGAAAATGGGACAGAAAATAGGAAAAAAACGTTCATACACCAATGGGCCAATCCCATACCTCCCCGTGGGGTATGCGGCGCCTGGTAATTCTCGACCTGGTAGGGCGTATACGTTTTCCCGCTCTCCCTCCATAGTACATACCATAAACCTAAATTTGACCAAATATTAGGCTCGACATGAGAGAAGCATCCACGCAGTCCATCTTTCGAGGCCACCACCCCGAAATCCATGAGCTCGAACCCGAGAAATGGTAAACGCCACCATGGCAAGCTCCGTGATGGCTAGTTGACGTCGATGCACTATCCAAGCCCGTCGGGTTGGACTAATGCGATACTCTGGCAGCATGGGTGTGACAATAACGGCAATGAGTGTCGCCCTCAATTCTCAGCGCATAGAACTACTACGGATCTGCTGGGAGAATACCGACCTAGCCCAACTCCGGTGACCCTGCCAAGCCATGGTTACGGGTAGGCCCTCGAACGCTCACACATTGAGGACCTCGTGCACATGCCAGGGTTTGGCTCACCCAGATCAGGCCTAGACGAGCCTAGATTTGGGCCACACTAGCCCATCGTCGTGGCCTACCTTCGTCCGCCGTCGCCCCTATTGGATTCGCAATATAGAAAACAAAAAAATTCCTACGATGGGAACTATTATACGCCAAGATCTATCTACTAGATACAAGCAACGGGTGGATATACATTCATAGAGAACATACCCTCGAAGACCGACAAAGTGTAACGAGATTGAACTCGTGGGTGATGTAGTCGAATGCTTGCCAATCTCAAGATCATGTGGAAGTCCTAGCGCCACAAATCAACAGCGCATCCGTCCTCGCACATACGTTCAGGCCACCGAACAACCTTCACGTCCTCGCTCCAGCGATGCAGCGGAAGCATCAACTCCTTCCATATGAAATGCCACTAGAAAGATGTATCTCGCTAATCCAAGATCATATGGGAATAATTCTAGAGGAGGAGAGAGATCCTTCACAAGGAGGTGTGCTTTGAGAGAGAGGAGAGGGGGCCTTTTATAGGAGAGGGGGGTTGCCCCCCTCCCATGGCCGGCACCCATGGGGGTGCCCCCACCTCTTCCTCATTCATGTGGTGAAAGCTTCACTCACATCAATTTTGCCTCCACTCAAAATCCCACGGATGGCTTGGTGTTGATGTAGAGCTCGTTGGGAACCCCAAGAGGAAGGTATGATGAGCACAACAGCAAGTTTCCCTCAGTTATGAAACCAAGGTTTAATCGAACCAGTAGGAGCAAGGAAACACCCCAAAGGTATTGCTAGCTGAGCCTTGTCAGGGCGCACTACCGGTGCTAGTATCAACATGGAGACCTACACAACACAGCCACAGAACTTTGTCCCCAACTTGCGATGAGGTTGTCAATCTCACCGTGTTTTGCTGAAAACAAAGGATTAAACGTATCGAATAGAAAGAAGTAATAGTTTGCATAAAGTAAACACAAAGTAGTAAACAGTTTATGGATTGTATGTAAAAGAAAAAGGACCGGGATCCGTAGTTCACTAGCGGTGGCTCTCCTTAAGATAGATAACATGCTGGGTGAACAAATTACAGCGGGGCAATTGACAAACATCGAGAAAGCAATACATGCATATACTAATCATCTTGACTCCTTTGAGACTTGATTGGGCATTACAACATTATACATAGACCGCCATCCAACTGCATCTATGACTAATAATCCACCTTCAGGTTATCATCCGACCCCCCTCCAGTATTAAGTTGCAAGCAATAGATTATTGCTTTACGAATTGTGTGTAAAGTAAACAATACGATTGTTCTATGAACAAAGGATTGTTGTTTTCTCCCTAGTAGCAACAGCATATCTAGTACCTTAGAGATTTCTGTCACTTCCCAGTTACGGAGGCATGAACCCACTATCGAGCATAAATACTAACTCTTGGAGTTGCTAGCATCTACTTGGCCAAGATAGCTACTAACAACGGAAAGCATGCAAGATCACAAATAACAAAGACATGATAGAATCAATAATCAATCTGAAATAGCATCTCAATATCCATCGGATCCCAGCAAACACAACATGCAGAATTACAAATAAATGATCTTGATCATGAACGGAGCTCACAAGATCTAGACATGAAAGCACAAAGGAGGAGAACCAGCCATCTAGCTACTACATGGATCCGTAGTCCAAGGATGAACTACTCACGCATCACACCGGAGGCTTGCATGGTGATGAAGAAGGCCTCGGTGAATTCCCTCTCCGAGTGGTGCATGAAGAGTTTCAGATCCCTCTCGATCTAGGGATGGAGATGACGGTGGCTACAGACTCTTTCTGGAATTTTGATCGGGTACTTAGGGTTTTTGTCCCGAGAGCAATATATAGGCGGAAGGAGAGGACGAGGGGTGCTGGGGTTGGCCAGACCACCCCCTGGCGCGGGTCAGGCCTGGCCGCTGCCAGTGGTGTGGTGGCCCCCGCCTCTTCTCAGATCTCGCATCCGATGACTTCGGAAAAATAGGCACTTTGGCTTTTGTCCCGTCAATTCGAGAATATTCATTTTCGACTTTCTGAAACCAAAACAGCAAAAACAGTACCGGTGGCACTGTGGCTCTTGTTAATAGGTTAGTCCAAGAAATCATATGAAAAGTACTCCAAAGTGTGGACAAAACACAAGAAAGTGGATAAAACCAAACATGGAACATCAAAATTATAAATACATTTGCAATGTATCAACATCCCCAAGCTTAACTCCTGCTCGTCCTCGAGTAGGTAAGTGATAAAAAGAAAGAATAATTTTTGAGGTGACATGTACCATCAAAGACTTGATCAAAGTATTTGTAAAACATTCAAAGTTGGGATCATAGTACTTCAATCATAACATGAAAGACAAAGTTCTAGCAATAAGACAAAGAAACTATGATGCTACATGAAAAGGTACAAACAAAAGATTCATGAATAACAATGCTTTGCAAGACATTTGTTTGTTTCACATAAAGAAAACATAGCATAATAGTATTCAGGTTGTCTCTCATAGAGTAGAAAATATAAATGCATAGGACACCTTCAAAGTTCATAAGAGTGACTAGATACAAATAGTTTAAAACAAGCAATATCAAGGTATGCATCAATCAACTAGTCTTGGGACAATGCACATAGAACTAAGAATGGCAACTATGCTCTCAAAGTAGGTGCATAAAGTTAGAATGTGGAGACTCAATATAATGGTGGAAGAAAGGCCTTCATAGAAGGAAGCAGAGATTCAAGTTTCATAAAGAGCTTCCAAAAATTATGGTACTTATAGCTTTCAGCTCTCATTGCCCCTATCATAAGCATTTTGATGTGATTAAGGTTAAAGTGAACAAACTATGGTGTACATGCTTGACGAAGTATAAGTCAGAAATCTCATGTCCCTTGTATACGAGGGCCCCGCTACTCATGCTACTCAAGTTTAGTCACCGGTAAGTTCTTGTCATCGTAAGTACGTGTGTATCATAGAGAACTGCCAACGGGGTACCCCTTGCCCGATGATACGGAAGAATCCCTATATGAAAATGACAAGGCAAGCAGACAACGAGCATCTCAGCAATCTTCTTATTTACCATGGGAATATGGTGCCTTTTTCTCTCTTTTCCTCTTTTCATAATCTCTTTTTTTTTCTTTTTCTCTTTTTTTTCTCAACATAGGACTCTTTTTTTATAAGAAGAATGCTTCATAGACAGCTCATTATGGTTACGTTGCAGGTTTCCACCATGTCAGCATGGATTAGACTTGTGGCCCAGGCGTTTCTCTAACACATATACATAACTCCATGGACTTACAAGCTCCCATTTCATTTCACACCGACGACATCCATATACAAAAGAGCATGATATCAACTAGGTACAAGTACCAAGTGCAATGTTGAAAGCGTTCCCCATGAAAGCATGGTTCTGCTAATTCCCAACAAATAAGTGCAAGCATATACAACATAGACGACACAATGGTTCAAGTTTATTAAGGTCAAGAAAAGAAAAGTGTGCCATCAAGTTCGTGAGAGCTTTAATCACTAGTTTGCTCATAACAAGTTTAATTCGGAAGGTAAACAAAAGCATGAATATACTTGGAATAGCATAAGCTAATAGGTAGGTATGGTGGACCCTTTGAAATAACTTGGTTTAGGGAGTTGGATGCATGAGTGGAACTCATACTTGGTTGTGGAGGCTAGCAAAAGACTGTGAGCGACAAACTAAGAGAGCAATAATGGCCATAATCATGCAGAGCGACAAAACATCATTGATCAAAGCATAAAGTGATACTACAAGTTGAAAACTAAAGGATCATAAAGGCTATGGTGACTTGATATAGTCATAACATGGTGTGAGCATGCGCCAAGTCAACCCAAATAAAGCATCAAAGAAGAATACCACTATATTATGCTTTAATATGCTAAAACAACGCATGATTCATCCAAGGCACATTAAGCAATCTCAATTGTTTATAACAAGTCACGCTACAACAAATAATACTAAGCATAAAGCCAAAATAATATCAAGCATGGCATGACAAAGCATAGGCCACAGGTAAAAACGAGCTCTCTTTAACACTTAAGCATGAACGTTCCTACTCTTTTCCAAACCAAACCAAACTATTTGCAAACCAATGTATGAAAGAGGGGGTCCAACCAATTTATTCAGCAAACTAAGCAAACAAAGCAAACAAAAACCAAAACGAAAACTAAAAAGAAGACGCTCCAAAAACAACACAACTCTGCATGAAACAATAAAAATGAAGCGTTTGGAAGAAACCTGAGATTTTTATTGATAAAGAGGGGGATGCCTTGGGCATCCCCAAGCTTTGACGCTTGTACTTCTTGGATATTTCTTGGGGTGACACGTGTTGCATCCCCAAGCTTGAGCTTTAGTCCATCTTTCATCTCATTACTCATTTCTTCCATACACCTGAAATTTTTCCTTCATACAAAACTTCACACAATCTTTATTAGCAACATTAGTGCACTCAAGATAAAAGGTCTTAAGGTTCAGTTCTAACACCAAATAAACTTCCATTAGAACACTAGCTACTGTAGCACTTCCCTCAAAAATCTCAATTCCCCAAAAAAACTCAAAAAGGAACCAACAAGAAGCAAATGCAGAAAATCACAGAAATCTGTCAAAACAGACTAGCAGGTAAAGACGAATTTTTTCGAAGACCTTCTGTTGCTCAAATAAAAAAGTGTTGAACTAATGGAAGTTATATAACAACCTGGGGCAGAAGCACAAAAATTCACGCCTCAAAAAGGCATTTAGATATTTTACACGAATTTTTTGGTAAAGCACAGAAATCTGTTTCGGGACAGCAACTTTCCCAATCATTACTTCTCTCTCATTAGAGGTTACTCTTGGCACAAAAAGCAAATAAAAAGGATAAGGAGCGGTTATTACTGAAGTAATAATTTCCAATACTCATCTAAAATTTTTGCGTTATCTCCCAATAATTACTTTTCTTTAACGCCTTTAAGTTAGGCATAAGAAGCAAGAAAGAATCAAGTGTTCTCAAATGAAGAAGCATTAAAACCAAATTTCTTGCCCTTACCTCTCTTACTTTTATTCTTAACCTTGGGGAAAATATGATTGTTTGGTGGAGAAGAAAGGTGCATGGTCCCCTTTCCCACATCTATCATTGCTCCAAGGAGTTCTAATAGGGACCTTCCAAGTGTAATTTGTCCTTTTCCTGCATATTCAATAACAAGATAATCAGTAGAAATCATTTTCCCAAGGATCTTTGTAAACACTCCTCCAGCTATTCCAATAGGTAATATGGTAGCATTATTAGCAAGAGATAGTTCTTTTCCTCCTTTAGTAAGCCCCCAAAGATTCAAAGATTCATAAATATCTTTGGGCATAAGACAAAATCCAGACATGATATCACAGCGAGCTTGAAAAGTTTCAGTGTTTATCTCAATCTTTACTGTGGGGAGCCACTTTGATGGTTCAGAATTTATTGGGACCTAATTGTGATGCTCCCTAAGCGTATTATAGCAATCTTTTAAGCTAGTAGTGCTAGTCTCAAGAGTGTTCAATCTAGCAAATATTCTTGCGACAGAAATTTCAGTTTGGCTAGGCAAGTTGTAAGTGAGGATCAATTTCTTTATAGCATTTATAGCATCATCCTAATTACATTGGAGTAAATATCCTCCCACAACAACATCTAAAGCATATCTATAGCAAAGAGAAATTCCAAGGTAAAAACTGCTAAGGAACAAGCTTTGAGTCATTTTAGGCTCAGTTTTTTCATGTAGATCAGAGATTCTAGGCCAAGCTTCCTTAAAATTTTGTTCAATTCCTTGTTTAAAAGTGAAAATCATTTCCTCGGGTGACATAGTGATTGGAGCAAGGCTAGACATAATGGCAACTTAAGAAAGGAACTAAATTTTTTGTGTTTTCAATAAAGAAAGCAAACTAGTAAAACTACTTTTTTGTGTTTTTATAACAAAACAAGCAAACAAAGCAAAAAGAAACAAAGCAAAACAAAAATAACAAAGTAAAGAGATTGGTTATGAGGGACTCCCCTTGTGAAGATGTCCTTGACTCCCCGGCAACGGCGCCAGAAAAATGCTTGATGGCTCGGTGTTGATGTAGAGCTCGTTGGGAACCCCAAGAGGAAGGTATGATGAGCACAGCAACAAGTTTCCCTCAGTTATGAAACCAAGGTTTAATCGAACCAGTAGGATCAAGGAAACACCCCAAAGGTGTTGCTATTTGAGCCTTGGCAGGGCGCACTACCGGTGCTAGTAGCAACGTGGAGACCTTCACAACACAACCATAGAACTTTGTCCCCAACTTGCGATGAGGTTGTCAATCTCACCGTGTTTTGCTGAAAACAAAGGATTAAACGTATCGAATGGAAAGAAGTAATTGTTTGCATAAAGTAAACACAAAGTAGTAAATAGTTTATGGATTGTATGTAAAAGAAAAAGGACCGGGATCCGTAGTTCACTAGAGGTGGCTCTCCTTAAGATAGATAACATGATGGGTGAACAAATTACAGTGGGGCAATTGACAAACATCGAGAAAGCAATGCATGCATATACTAATCATCTTGACTCCTTTGAGACTTGATTGAGCATTACAACATTATACATAGACCGCCATCCAACTGCATCTATGACTAATAATCCACCTTCAGGTTATCATCCGAACCCCCTCTAGTATTAAGTTGCAAGCAACAGATTATTGCTTTACGAATTACGTGTAAAGTAAACAATACGATTGTTCTATGAACAAAGGATTGTTGTTTTTTCCCTAGTAGCAATAGCACATCTAGTACCTTAGAGATTTCTGTCACTTCCCCAGATTACCAGAGGCATGAACCCACTATCGAGCATAAATACTAACTCTTGGAGTTACTATCATCTACTTGGCCAAGATAGCTACTAACAACAGAAAGCATGCAAGATCACAAATAACAAAGACATGATAGAATCAATAATCAATATAAAATAGCATCTAAATATCCATCGGATCCTCGCAAACACAACATGTAGAATTACAAATAGATGATCTTGATCATGAACGGAGCTCACAAGATCTAGACATGAAAGCACAAAGGAGGAGAACCAGCCATCTAGCTACTACATGGATTCGTAGTCCAAGGATGAACTACTCACGCATCACACCGGAGGCTTGCATGGTGATGAAGAAGGCCTCCAGGGTGAATTCCTTCTCCGCAGGTGTCGAAAAGCTCGAGATCCTCCCGATCTAGGGATGGAGATGGCATGACTCTGAACTCTTTCGTGGAATTTTTATCGGGTACTTAGGGTTTTCGTCCTGAGGGCAATATATAGGCGGAAGGAGAGGCCGAGGTCTGGGGTGGCCGGACCACCTGGCGCTGAGGCCTGGCCGCTGCCAGGTGGTGTGGCGCCCCAGCTCTTCTTCGCTTCGTATTCGCATCGATGACTTAGGAAAATAGGCACTTTGGCTTTTGTCCTGTCCAATTCTGAGAATATTCATTTTCTGACTTTCCTGGAACCAAAAACAGCAGAAAACAGGCAGCTGGCAATGTGGCTCTTGTTAATAGGTTAGTCCAAGAAATCATATGAAAAGTACTCTAAAGTGTGGAAAAAACACAACAAAGTGGATAAAACCAAGCATGGAACATCAAAAATTATAGATACATTTGCAATGTATCACCCACTCACATGCATTAAATTTCCACCAAATTTAATGCAACTCTCATTTAATAAAACTTTTTTATTTATTTTATTCAGAATTTTGTTAATTAATTTAATTAACAAACATTCACATAAACCCCCCTGCAACATTTTGATATCACATGCAGAACCAATTTCAGTAATTTCACTCGAAACAATTTTGGTGTCTATTAAAATAATTTCAGTGCTTTGCAATTCTTTCGTCTAGAACATATTTGCTCCAAATGGTGTTGGCAACCCTAAAGCGTGTCATCATATGGTTCATGAATAATGCAGACATGATCGAGACCCCTCTCAGATCAATAATCAGAAGCGAGACCTAGAGATCCATACAGACTCCCACACATTCAACGATGTGATCGAGAGAACCTTTAACGATAGTAACTAAATCCCTTTGTCTTGCGATATATTACATGTCCGAGATTCGATCATCAGTATCTCAATACCTAGTTTGATCTCGTTACCGACAAGTATTGTTTTCTCATTCCTGTGATATAACATTCTAGTGATCACATCACTTGCTTCTAAACTATCTTAATGTGATATCACCGAGAGGGCCCATAGTATATCTATCCGTCATCGGGATTGACAAATTCCACTCTTGATCCATGAGCCTCAACATAACACCTTCGGAGTACCCAAACCCATCTTTATAGTCACCCTATTACGATGTGACGTTTGATGTTATCAAAGCACTCTTTCGGTGTTAGCAATTAACATGATCTCATGGTCTAAGGATTAAGATTACTTTGCATGATGTTATAACAATATAAACATAATGACTTTGATCCTAATGCTATACTTCGGATGAATGTTCATCACAACATTCATCAATGTTGTGACCTCGTTATTAACAATATACAATGTCCATGATCAGGAAACCTTGATCATCTTGTTAATCAACGAGCTAGTTTATAAGAGAGGCATAACTAGGAACTCTTTATTTGTTTATTAAACACATATGTATTAACGTTTCCTTTTAATACAATTACAGCATGCAAAATAAACATCTATCATATACTTGGAATACATATAATAACAACTTTATTATTGCCTCTCAGGACATATTCCCTTTAGTCTCCCACTTGCACTAGAGACAATAATCTAGTTTACATAGTGATAAATCTAACACCCATGGAGTTTTGGTGTTGATCATGTTTTGCTCTAGGGAGAACTTTAGTGAATGGATCTGCTACATTTAGGTATGTGTGTACTTTACAAATCTTTATATCTCCATCCTTGACATGCTCATGGATAGAGTGAAACTGGCGCTTAATATGCTTGGAATTCTTGTGAGACCTTGGTTCCTTGGCATTGGCTATGGCTCCATTGTTGTCACAATAGATCACCATTGGGTCCAACGCACTAGGAACAACACCTAGTTCCGTTATGAACTCCTTCATCCAAACCGCTTCATGCGCTGCTTCTAAAGCAGCAACATATTCTGCCTCCATTGTTTATCCAGCCACCATAGGTTGTTTGGAACTTCTCCAACTAACTGCTGCTCCATTCAAGAGAAATACGTATTCGGATTGAGACTTAGAGTCATCCGTATTAGTGTCAAAACTAGCATCGACATAACACTTAGCGACCAACTCTTCTTCACCTCCGTATACAGGAAACATATCCTTAGTTCTTCTTAAGTACTTAAGGATATTCTTGACCGCTATCCAGTGTTCCGAACTTAGATCAGATTGGTACCTACTAGTCAAACTAATAGCATGTGCCACATCCGGTCTTGTATATAGCATTGCATACATTATAGAGCCTATGGCTGAAGCATAGGGAATCTTATCCATTATCTCTCTTTCTTCCGTCGTAGCCGGACTTTGTGACTTACTCAATGTCTTGCCTTGCAACATAGGTAAGAACCTCTTCTTACTTCCGTCCATACTAAACTTCTTTAATATCTTATCAAGGTATGTACTTTGCGATAGAGCTATCAGGCGTCTTGATCTATCTCTATAGATCTTGATGCCTAATATATATGATGCTTTACCAAGGTCCTTCATCGAAATTTGCTGTTTAGATAATTTTTAACACTATTTAAAATATCTATATCATTTCCAATCAATAATATGTCATTCACATATAATATCAGAAATGCCACATTGCCCCCCACTCACTTGTAAATACAAGCCTCTCCATAAGTTTGGAAAAATCCAAACTCTTTGATCACCTCATCAAAGCGGAGATTCCAACTCCCGGATGCTTGCTTCAGTCCATAGATAGATCACTGAAGCTTGCATACCTTATCAGCATCCTTAGGATCAATAAAACCCTTAGGTTGTATCATATACAACTCTTCTTCAATATTACCATTGAGGAACGTAGTTTTGACATCCAGCTGCCATATTTCATAATCGAAATATGCAACAATTGCTAATATAATCCTAACCGACTCTAGCATCGCTACGGGAGAGAATGTCTCGTCATAGTCAACTCCTTGAATTTGTCGAAACCCCTTTGTGACAAGTCGAGCTCTATATATGGTCACATTACCATCAGCATCCGTTTTTCTTTTGAAAATCCATTTATTCTCAACAGCCTTTCGGTCGTGAGGTAAGTCTACCAAGGTCTAAACTTGGTTTTCGTACATGGATTCCATATCGGATTTCATGGCTTCTAGCCATTTGTTGGAATCCAAGATCATCATCGCTTGTTCATACGTTGCAGGGTCATATATTTCATCAACCATGAAATTCATAACAGGATTTCCGTACAGTTCAGGAGCTGCATGTGTCCTGCTTGACCTGCGAGGTTCGGCAGTGTCCTCTTTCAGAGTTTCATGATCATTATCATTAGTTCCCTCTTCATTCGGTGAATTCAACTCCGGAACAATTTCTGGCGCTACGCCACTTGCCGTTTCATGAAGAGAAGGTTCAATAACCTCTTCGAGTTCTACCTTCCGACTACACACACCTTTTGCGAGAAACTCTTTCTCTAGAAATGATCCATTCTTGACAATGAAAACCTTTCCCTCGGATTTGTGATAGAAGGAATACCTAATTGTTTCTTTAGGGTTTCCTATGAAGACGCATTTTTCTGCTTTGGGTTCGAGTTTATCAGGCTGAAGTTTCTTCACATAAACATCGCATCCCCAAACTTTAAGAAATGACGACATAGGTTTGTATCCAAATCACAATTCAAACAGTGTCGTTTCAACGGATTTAGATGGTGCCCGATTTAAAGTGAATGCATCGGTTTCTAGTGCATAACCCCAAAATAACAGTGGCAAGTCAGTCAGAGACATCATAGATCGAACCATATCCAATAAAGTACGATTATGACGTTCCGACACACCATTACGTTCTGGTGTTCTGGCAGGTGTGAGTTGTAAAACTATTCCATAGTATTTCATATGTGCACTAAACTCGTAACTAAGATACTCACCTCCACGGTCATACCGCAAAAATTTGATCTTTCTGTTACGATGATTTTCTACTTCATTCTGAAATTCTTTGAACTTTTCAAAGGTTTCAGACTTGTGTTTTATGAAATAGATACTACTCAAATCATCCGTAAAAATAACAAAATAACGATATCCACCTCACGCCGACACACTCATTGTACCACGTACATCAATATGTATGATTTTTCATAAATCTGTCGCCTGTTCCATTGAACCGGAAAACGACGTTCTAGTCATCTTGCCCATAAGGCATGGCTCACATGTATCAAATGATTCAAAATCAAGTGATTTCAAAAGTCCATCAGAATGGAGTTTTTTTCATGCGTTTAACGCCAATATGACCTAGACGGCAGTGCCACAGATATGCAGATATATCATCATCAAGTTTAATCCTTTTAGTATCAACATTATGAATATGTGTAATACTATTATCGAGATCCAGCAGAAATAAACAATTCAACACAGGTGCATGACCATAAAAGATATCATTCATATAAATCGAACAACCATTGTTTTCAGATTTAAAGGAATAACCACTTCGCATCAAACATGATCTGGATACAATGTTCATGCTCAGTGCAGGCACCAAATAACAATTATTTAGATTTATCACTAATCCCGACGACATATGGAGAGGCAGTATTCCGACAGCGATCACATCAACTCTTGATCCATTGCCGACATGCATCGTGACCTCATCCCTTGCTAGTGGTCGCTTGTTTCGTAGTCCCTGAATCAAGTTACATATATTAGCAACCAATCCCATATCAAATACCTAGGTGCTACTGTGAGTACTAGTCAAGTACACATCAATAACATGTATATCACATATACCTTTGTTTGCCTTGCCGGCCTTCTTGTCCGCCAAATATTTGGGGCAGTTGCGCTTCCAGTGGCTAGTCCCCTTGCAATAGTAGCACTCAGTATCAGACTTAGGGCCAGCTCGGGATTCCTTTTCAGGTGCGGCAACAGATTTGCCGCCCTTCTTTCCCTTCTGCTTGCCCTTCTTGTCTTTCTTGAAACCGGTGGTCTTATTGATCATCAACACTTGATGTTCTTTACTGATCTCCACTTCTGTAGTTTTAAGCATTGATAGAAGCCCGGGGAGAGACTTCTTCATGCCCTGCATATTATAGTTCATCACGAAGCTCTTGTAGCTAGGTGGAAGATTGGAGAACACGATGTATGCCTAAGTCAATGGGAATCGTTATTCCCAAGGACACAAGCTTATCGGTGTACCTAGACATTTTGAGTATGTGCTCACTAATAGAGCAGTTCTGTTCCATCATGCAGCTAAATAACTTTTCAGAAGCATTATAACTCTCTACGACAGCATGGGTATCGAAAATTATTTTCAATTTACCCATGGTATCAAAGGCATTGCCATTTTCGAAACGCTTTCGAAGTTCCGGTTCTAGACCATACATTATGCTATAGTGAACTAAGTTGTGGTCCTCCTAACGAGTCAAATAGACGTTCTTTTCCTTGTTAGGGGCATTCGAACCTGGTGGGGGCCTAGCGATGCTTCTAGCACATATTTCTTTTATGCAGAAGTGAGGAGAATCCTCAAATTCATGGCCCAGTTGGTAAAGTTGCTACCATTTGCCGCAAGTTTCTCTTTCTACATGAACACATTGAAATTAAAAGAAGGTGGTACCATCTACAATAGAATTTGTAAAGTTTAGACTACGTTTATGATATCGAGTTCAACTAATCCAAATTACGAATAAACTCCCACTCAAAAACAACATCCCTTGTGTCTTTTTTGTGATTACATGAACCAAATCCACTACACCAAGTACGATCATCACGTGAGTCAGTGTAGCTTCAAAGGCGAGCATCTATACGAGTATCATATCAACTATATAACTCATGCTTAACCTTTCAGTCTGTGTTCCGAGGCCATGTCTGTACATGCTAGGCTCACCAAGTAAGAACCTTAGTATTTTGCGTGTGTAAAACTGTCTTACACCCGTTGTATGAAAGCGCAGAGTCAAGTGCACCCGATCATCACGTGATGTCTTGAAACACGATCCATAGAACGGTGCATACTTCAGGAAGAACACATTTTTTATCTTGATATTTAAATGAGGGATCATCTTATAATGCTACTAAAACACCAAACAAGTAATATAAGATGCAAACATCATATGTGTAAAGTGAAATGACATGGTTCTTGCACTTGATCACTATCATGTGCATCGTGGTATGATCTTTATCATTTCTTTGTGTGTAAGGCCAAGGTCTATGGAACTTACACTTTAGGTGTGTTGTAAGAGTATCAACTATACATCAACTTACAACATTACCATATCATGACACTAGCCCATCAACGATCTAAACTAGATGCTTCTAATTTATCAATTGCAATTTTTTACGTGGCTTAGGGCTTTCGAAGATAGAACCGGTCTTATCTACGAACATGGAACCATAACAATGATAACCAAATTATTAGCAACTCATTGTAAATCAGATATTGACTATAGTAGGAGAGATAGACACCTGCTAGCCACTTATGCAAAACTAGTTGCATGTCAAGCGTGGAACAAGTCTCATGTGCGAGGACATGTAAAGTTAGTCCGAGCCGCTTCATCCCACTATGCCACTAATATCCAAAATACATATAAGATGCAATAACATGATCATGATTTCCCACATACTCATATGTGTACTACCCGTGCAAAACATCTACGCATATATCAGGCTATGATACCACTGTTGGGTTCGCAACATAGAAAACAAAAAAATTCCTACGATAAGAATTATTATACGCCAAGATCTATCTACTAGATATAAGCAACGGGTGAATATACATCCATAGAGAACATACCCTCGAAGACCGACAAAGTGTAACGAGATTGAACTCGTGAATGATGTAGTCAAACGCTTGCCAATCTCAAGATCGTGTGGAAGTCCTAGCGCCGCAAATCAGCATCGTATCCATCCTCGCACACAAGTTCAGGCCACCAAACAACCTCCACCTCCTTGCTCCAGCAATGGAGCAGAAGCAGTAACTCCTTCCAGACGAAATGCCACCGGGAACATGTATATCGCTAATCCGAGACCATGGGAGAATAATTCTAGAGGGGGAAGAGATCCTTCACGAGGAGGTGTGCTTTGAGAGGGAGGAGAGGGGGCCTTTTATAGGAGAGGGGGACGCCCCCTCCCATGGCCCGCGCCCATGGGGGGTTCCCCCACCTCTTCCTCATTCATGTGGCGCAAGTTCCACTCACATCAATTTTGCCTCCACTCAAAATCCCACTCACATGTATTAAATTTCCACCAAATTTAATGCAAATCTCATTTAATAAAACTCTTTTATTTATTTTATTTGTTAATTACTTTAATTAACAAACATTCACATAAAACCCCTTGCAACATTTCAATATCACATGGAGAACCAATTTCAGCAATTTCACCCGAAACAATTTCGGTGTCCATTGAAATAATTCCAGCGCTTTGCAATTCTTTCGTCTAGAACATATTTGCTCCAAATGGTGTTGGTAACCCTTAAGTGTGTCACCCTACGGTTCGCGAATAATACAGACATGATCGAGACCCCTCTCAGATCAATAATCAGAAGTGAGACCTAGAGATCCATACTGACTCCCACATATTCAATGATGACTTCTGTGATCGAGAGAACCTTTAACGATAGTAACTAAATCCTTTTATCTTACGATATATTACATGTCCGAGATTCGATCATCAGTATCTCAATACCTAGTTTAATCTCGTTACCGACATGTACTTTTTTCTCGTTCATGTGATATAATATTCTAGTGATCATATCACTTGCTTGCAAGTTATCTTAATGTGATATCACCGAGAGGACCCAGAGTATATCTATCCATCATCAGGATTGACAAATTCCACTCTTGATCCATGAGCCTCAACATAACACCTTTGGAGTATCCAAACCCATCTTTATAGTCACCCTGTTATGGTGTGACATTTGATGTTATCAAAGCACTCTTCCGGTGTTAGCAATTAACATGATCTCGTGGTCTAAGGATTAAGATTACTTTGTATGATGTTATAGCAATATAAACATAATGACTTGGATCTCAATGCTATACTTCGGATGAATGTTCATCATATTATTCATCAATATTGTGACCTCGTTATTAACAACATCCAATGTCCATGATCAGAAAACCTTGATCATCTTGTTAATCAACGAGCTAGTTTATAAGAGAGGCATAACTAGAAACTCTTTATTTGTTTATTAAACACACATGTATTAATGGTTTCTTTTAATACAATTATAGCATGCAAAATAAACATCTATCATATACTTGAAATACATATAATAACAATTTTATTATTGCCTCTCAGGGCATATTCCCTTTAGCCCCCGTGTTGGTCACACCTACCTCATTGTTGCCTTCTCCAAGACACACTGCCACCGTCGCATCTCGCTGCAAGCCGCCGATCGGCTCTCGACATCCCATCAGCGTATCGTTGTTGGCCAGCAGTGTTGCCCGCGGGTTGAAGAGGTTTGCTGCCGCCGGCACCGCTTGGACTTTTCCCGACAGCCTCCGTCGGCGGCGGCAAAGGAGCGGAATGGGAGAGGATGCGGGGAGGAACACGCGCTAGGGTTCGCCCCTGTGTCGCTCGCTCCCTGCAGGAACCCAAACCAGATTCATTAGGCCGATTTCTGCTCTTCAGTTTCCTCGTTCAAAGAAAGAAATCCCTGCGTGTCTTCGTTCACATTTGCACCTTCCCATCCATCATCGCCAAGGGGGATTAGCGGAGAGGCCAAGCTTCGGCATCTCGAAAACTCGTTCTAGAAAAGTCACACGATATAGTAGTGCCCATCCGTAAACTGTAGAAGTGTCCTGGTCATTCTGACGTAGCTTTCGCACTCGCCAATGGACAGTTGGACACCGTGTATACGGCACGTACGCGTAGCCAGTTGTGGTTGCAAATGCAGAAACAGTGGAATGGATCAAAGCGAACACGCACATGGATCTCAGTCGATGAATACTCAAGGCGACGACAGATCACCATCAATTCCTCATTGCACATAAATAGATGGGCATCTTCTTGTATAAGGAAAGAAAAAAGTACACGTTTTTTCCTCTAACGGGATGTATGTGTACGTGGACGTGAGTGAAACACGTTTTTCTCTCTAATAACTGGATTCCTCTGGCTGTTTTGACTTTGTCTCTCCTCTGCCACGACGCCCGTTTTGGCAGGGAAGGGTGAAACTTTCAGTTTGTCGTGCCGAAAAAAAAAACGCGTGTGTGTGCAGTCGGCAGCGACGCTGCGACGAGGTAACAGAAGGAAGTTGCAAGCAAGTGATCTTCAGGTTCCATGCCTGCTACTGCTAGTGCTAGGCATGCGAATTCCATTCTGGATCGGCTTTATTCATGTCGTGGATCCTGAAATGGGGGGCTGCATTATCCATTCCGTCCTTGGGAACGGGTGGAGGCCGTGGTGCTATCTACCGCCTTGTGATGACCGGCCGCCGGTCGGTTTCCGGCCGATCTATGTACTCCTATATCCAGGCTGTCTAATCGCTGCCAACGTACGACTCACATCGCCGACAGCTACCGCGACATGCGCATCAGGCAACGTATCGCCACAGCACGAACATCGATAGACACGATCCACCGTCCGTTCCACACAAGACAATAGACTGGAGCGGAGCACGGATGGCTGGCCGACATACAGGATGTGTTTGTTAGACTGCAGTCAAGACCTGGCAGTGCGGAATGGAGCAGAGCGAGTCAAAAACAGCCTCTGGATCATGTTGTGCACCCCGATTTAATAGTTTGCATATATATTTTTTCAATAAAAAGAGAGAGCCCTGTCACCTGTTTGGTTGCCTGTAGCGAACCACTGAGTACCGTTTGGTTGCTCGTAGTCCGACTAGCATGGTAACCTCTTACATCTGAGTGGTGAGGTTACCCAATACTCCAACTAATATACACACTTGATCGCCAGGAGTTCATCACAAATGCATAAAAGTGCATCACAAGCAGTTCATGACAGGGGTTACTATATACCACCTTCAACAATAGTTTTCATAAAACCCTAGCTAATAGAGGGGATTTTCACCAACTCACAAAATATACAAGTTATGCAGCGGTTCATCAGAACCATCATAGAACAATAGTGTTGATAAGTAGTAGGACTAATAGTAGTGTTTGCTCAGGAAGATCCTCCTCTCGTGTTGTGGCATCTTAGCGTACATCTTATTATGGGTTTATCAGCAAGATGGTCCATAGGCTGGATTATTGAGCGGATAGCGAGGGCGGCCTAGGAATGAAGATGAGATCCATCCGAGCATACACCACGAGGTTGGTGAGGAGATCCATGGGGAATTTCTGAGATGAAGACAACTATATTAATTAAACGTCATAATAATTTGTCCTGAAACAATAAAACATTCTTAACCTTCTAAACCTAAACCATATCCCTCATCCTGGTGTTGTCCATCACGAAGGACGTGGTCTCATGACACCAACGAACTTCACCAGTATCTTCGAGTGTGCATAACTACACTCACTTCTTCTTCCACTTTCTCAAATGGTTGTAAACCTAAGTCAAGTGAGTGTCTTTCCTGTGAAGTCAAGAACATCGTTGCATACACGTTGCGGGTAAATTTCTTTGAATCCGTTGTAACTCCTAATCTCAATGCTGACGAACTCACAAAACCTGTTTAGGATGAACATGGATAGAGAAGGCTCCCACTGCATTGGAATTGGGTGCATGTATGAAATGAGATCGTATGGGCACCTAGAGGGGGTTGAATAAGTGCTATTCCAAATTTTAATTCCTTTTCAACTTAGCCTTGACACAAAGGTAAATTCTCTAGATATGCAACTAAGTTGAATTTACCTATATGGCAACCTAGCTACTAAACAAGCAATAGCGATGAGAGGAACGTGGTAGCCGAGAGTGGAGAATATCATTTTGCAGCCTGCAAGTTAAGACGCTAGTGCATCGCGGTACCCGAGTTGATTTTAATCATCGCGATTCGAAAAGTTGGAGCGCCAATTGCTGAGAGGGGTGTTTCGAGTGAATGATGGCCAAACCTAATATTTTCAAATTGCGCCCGTTAAGTCAGTATATTCTGTTATACTAGTTCCTGTTGTGCCCCTTCTTCGTCGGTCTCTCTTCTTAGCCACCCTGCACATGTCGTAGGAGCAAATCCATTATTGTATTTTCCTAACTCCCGACACTGAATCTGGCTGCAGCGGCGACGGTCCTTTTCTTCCCTTCCCCGACCCTGAATCTGCCGGTGGCGGAGGTCCTTATTTCTCCCTCTCCCGACACTGAATCCAGCGGCGGTGGCCCAATATGTCTTGCAAGACGAAGGTTGTAGCTACGTCACTGACTAATTCGGGTTCGTCGGGGCTAGAGTCTGGGGCTCAACACGAAGAAGCGTCGAGGTCTTTAGTCCAGCTAGCGAGGAGATCAGCAAGGATTCTACTCCCAAGGTACCTACGAGCAGTGGGTTGAAGAGAAAAGAAAGGCCGGCGGCGGATTGTTGGCTCCGGTGGGCAGATGCGGCACCCAGATCTCGAAGAAAAAACCCGGGAGAAGAGCGAGAGGTGAATTTTCTTATCTGTGCCTTATCTTACAAGTAGATTAGTTACGGCATAATAGAATCGAATGAACTGAAAACTTCCCCTTTTTAATCAAATTAGGCAAAACTTTGATACAAGGGACCTATATGAGTTCACAGTTCATGTTTGCCAGTACAATACAAAACTAGATTTTAGTTGCGAGAGGGTTGTGTTTGGGCAAGATGTGCATCTGCTTGTGAATTGCAAAGAGGTTGTGTCTGTTTCGCAGCTGGTAGATATGCTTCATGCTAGGATTCCCTAGGGTTCTAGACAGAGGACAAAATTGGTGTGGCGCAACATGAATGATACCTATATGCAAATTGAGCACTCCCATGAGCTTCAAATGGTTTGGAAGTGTTGTGCAGCTAATCGTAAGGTGAAAGTTGAAGCGATGATTGATGATATGTATGCAGATGCTGGAGATCTTGCTGCCAGAGCTTTGGCTCCTAGAGACTACGGACCAATAGATGCTGATCTAGATAAGTTCAGTATATACTTAGAGGTGGATTCATACATGGCAAAACTTGATGAGGGAGTTAATAAGCCAGTTTCATCATGTACTTTGGAGATCACTATCGATTTCAAAAACATAACTCTTGATGAAATGAGAGAGATGATCGATAAGGAAATTAGTATTGTCCCTAAGTAGATGGCACGAATCTGGTGGTGGCATCATAAGAAGCAGGAATTCATAGAGGTTTTGGATACTGAAGATCTTATACAGATTATGCAATGAAAGAAGCGAACCAGGAAGGTGTTCTTCCTGGGTACCATTTCTGATGTTGTTGAACAGGTTATAGTGGATGTAGAGGCCCCTGTAGTGGCTGAACAGAATGAGGTGATCGACGTTGATGAGATCTAGTGAGAGCTGGTACCCTAGGCTTGTCATATGGACCGCGGGGTTCCCCTGCCTGTATTTATAACATTGACTTCTGTTGCATTTAGACCGTGTTTCTGTGATTATGTTTGTTGAGAGATTGCGATATAATGTTGTGTGAGATATTGAGATTTTCGGACATGTCACTCACGGAAACCATCGTTGTTGTAATAAGACATGAGTACATTGTAGTTGACATGATTATGTTTCTTGAGATGACGTATTGTACTTGTTTCTGTTATTATGTTTGTTGGGAGATTGTAATGCAATGTTTTGTGAAACCATGACTAGACAAGTGATGCATAAATATATTGTAGTTGACACGATTATGTTTCTTGAGATGATGTACTGTACTTGTTTCTGTTATTTTGTTTGTTGAGAGATTGTAATGTTATGTTTTGTGAAACCATGACTAGACAAGCGATGCGTAAGTACCTTGTAGTTGACATGATTTTGTTTCTTGAGTTGATGTAATATACTTGTTTTTGTGATTATGTTTGTTGAGAGATTATAATGTAATGTTTTGTGAAAACATGACTGAACAAGTGATGCATAAGTACCTTGTAGTTGACATGGTTTTGTTTCTTTAGATGATGTAATATACTTATATGTTTTCCTTAGGCAATGAAATTGGGATGGAGGGAGTACATGTTTAATATTTGAAATAAGAATCTATGAAGAGAAACCCTATTAGGCAGGAGACAATAATCCAGGGAAAGGGCATGGTATCCATTAAACTATTGTAACATGCCAATTTAGTCATTGTTGCAGCGGTGATGCACTTCACTTTCCCCACTCTTTCGCTCTCTCTCTCTCTCTCTCTCTCTCTCTCCTCACCGTCACCGACGCTGACGCTAACGCATTCACCATGCTGTCCTGGAACGAGGAGGACGACCAGTCGAGCAGCGACAGCCTTCTCTCCGACATCGAGTATTCCTTCCATGATGTGAGTTCCTCTAGTTTCTCGGGATAGGGTTAGGCATTGGTAAATCCCTCGATTTGAGCTCCATATGTGCATGCAATCGTGTTTAATTCCAGCTTTGCGTTTACTTATATGTACCACAGACGATCTACAACTCCGAATGGGAGGGCCTAGATCTCGATGGAGAAGTACCATGTGACCATGGGCTAAAACTGAGGAGATATGTTGCATTCGAAGGCAGTAACACTGGGAGAAGGTTTTTGGGATGTAAAAATCAGGTTTGTTTACATTATGTGCAACAGTGACATGAAGAAAAATGTATCGTGTATGCTCATAACACGATAGTGTGTGTTTTGTTAGGTTGCAGTAGAGTGGGTGGATCTTGAGTGGCCATATGCACTTAAGAAATGTTTGGCCTAGTTATGGGAGATGTATGTGTTGGAAAGGTCGGGGAGATTTACTGATGCTTGTGATGCAGCTGAAAAAAATACAAGTTGTTGGTACGAAATAAGGAGCTAGAATAAGAAATTGAGAATTTGCAGTCAGAACTAAGTGGCAGAATCAATGGGAGCTTGGTTGTTGGAACTGCAAAGAAGCTTCAGGATAGTCACATGTTGCTGATTCATAATGCAGAAAAGGAGAGGGATCAGCTCAGGAAAGAGTACTGCATTGCGGATCTATTGAAGGAATTGAAGAAGGCGCGCGAGGGTGAACAAGGACAGACTACAGAGGATAAAGGAAATTCTAGATGAATAATTTATGTTGTGCTAATGCCTGAAACTAATTAACTGTAAGACTTGCAGTTGCGCTTTCTTAACTAAGCCAAACTCAATCCTCGAGCAAATTAATTTCAGACGAACACACATATCGTGCATAGAGTTAAGTTCATGTTTACAAAATCACCACTGCAGAGGATACAATAGGTAATTCAGTACTAAATAGACATATGTTGGTTTCAAGCAAGCCTGGCCCAGAGCTGCTTGGTTTTCCTCCCTAAGATCGGCTAGCTCCTTCAGTACTTTGTCGTGCGCCTGCTGTAGGTTCCAGCGCTCCGTCAGGGATTCGAGAAGTTGGTTCGTAACCATACAATTTTCATTCATGATCCCTTTCATGATCTCCGTCTGCTTACTAGCTGAGGTGCGACCTTCCCTATGAAGTTTCTCCCAGCCGGCGTTTACCTCCTTTAGTTTCTGGCACTTGTAAAAAAGGACCACAACTTCAGCGTGCATGTGGTCAAAGGCCAGCTTCTGGGAATTCTGCTTCTCCCTTTGGATGGCCATCTTGTCATTTAGCCAGGTCGCCAGGTCCTGGTTGTGCTTTCGCCTCTTTTCCTGCAACAAAAATATATAGTATGGTTTGTTCAGTTCACCAGGACAAGCTGGTTAGTTTCCATAATTAACTAAATCAACTAGTGGCACTGTCATAATTTCAAGGAAGAAGCAATCTAGGACTAATCAACATTTTATGAATCGACTAGTGGCACTGTCATAATTTCAATTTCAAAGACAAATAAGGTTTATCTGCAGTTTAGTATGCTGTGGGTTTTTTCCCATGTCACCAAATAGTAGTGGAAAACTCATAATGCAGAAACCTATATCCAGATACAGAATGGAAAGATCTCATGGTGTCCATTCATGAACATGAAAACCTACACATGTCCAGATAGATAAGGAGTTGCCCTAGGATTCTTCTTGCACCCTATAATAGGAATCAGACTTGGGCATTGCTCCCTGAACCCTAAATATTACAAAAAGAGTGGAGCACGAACTGATAGTCGTGTCCCCTCTAACAGGAATCATACTTGGGCATTGCTCTAATACGCCTCCAGACAAGCCCTTAGCTCCTCGTTCTCTTTCCGAACACCCTCGAGTACGGTGATCCTTCTGCTCATGTCATCCTTCATCTCTTTCACTGCATCCAGGCAACGGTTCCTGTCATGGTAGGCTTGGATGGCAGCCTTGGTTTCCTCGACGTGTCCTCCGAGTGCCTCGGTGACTTTGTCCTACAGGAGGGTGCACCTTTTCTCGAGATTCTTCTTTCCCCCTTGAGCTCGTTGATTATCTTGATGGCCTGTTCTTGCCTGTTCAAGTTACGGCCGAGAACTTTTTGCAGCCTCGTGATGTCACGTGCAAAATCTAGTGAGATCTCCTTCTGCACAGATAATCGCTAGAGTAGGCTCTCATTATCTTGGGTGAGGGAGCGTGCAAGCTCTTGTTGGTTGTCAATCTTGGCACTGATCGCGGCCACCCGTTCACGGTACTCGGCCTTCGATCGCTTCATCGTTCTGTAGGGGTTCCGCGTATGCAAACAATAAATTTTACCCTACGCCCCTGAACCCCTGATGCTGCCAGGACCTATCTATTAGTAATATAGTAACGGGAAGGGCTTTTCGCGAACTTAACTTTGAAGACCAAAAAGCGTTGTCAACGCTTAGGAGAGCGTTGTTGATGTAGACGAGCCGAAGCCGACCTCAAGGTCGTGATGAAGTCCTCGTGCTCCCTTAGCTCCAACGACTTGAGTGCCTCAAGTGTGACACCTCGCGGGGAGTTACACACGTCCGGCGCCTGACGATGACTCCGCTTCCCTGACTAGCAGCAGTTGCAGAAGTAGAGCTCCTGGATCCGAATCCCGCAGTGCGACGGCGCTCCGCGGTGAAGATGTCTCTCGTTCACGCAGTCCGAACTTGGGACCACGGTCACGAGAGAGAGAGAGAGAAATTATCAATTGGAGGTCCTCCCAAAAGTGAGAAGACCTTTATTGATTATTGTGTGTATTTATCTGGCCAAATACCCCCACTATATATAGGGGAAAAGGAGGTACTACCTCCCTCAAAGTCCCGGGGTGGGACTAAAGGAGAGGAGGGGGAGGTGCAGCCGCCGGCCGGCCCTAGTGGGCCCCGCACGGGGGGAGGGGGGGGGCTAGGCCTAGCCGGCCACCCCCTTTGTCCCTTCTCCCTCTCTCCTTTCCCTAATGGACCCTCTCCCCTCTGAGAATTGGCCCATTAAGCCTTTTGACCTTTTAAATTGATTTTCTCTTTATTAAATAATTATGAATAAATGATTAAATCAATATTTAACATTCATTCACATATTATTCAACCTCTATGGTTATGGAACACTTCCACCTCCACTCCGGACATCCTCCGGACTTACCAAAACCCCTTCTGATTTTCTCTCTACAATTCTTCGGTGATTCTACCGATCCTATAAACACTCTCTAAGCATCATCAAGCCCTTAAGCGTGAAACCCCACGGTTCGGGAACACTCCATACATGGTCGGGACACTCCCGCACCAATGATCAACAGAGGGACCTGGATGGCCATGTGACCCCTGTGTGTTCCACGAAGATATTTCATCATTTGAACCGGGACAATCGTGTCTTATTCCCTTTGTCTCTTGATACTTGCATTGCCCGAGATCTGATCAATGACATCACCATGTCATCTTCAATCTCGTTACCGAACAATGCTACTTGACTCGTTCCGACAAGTGATATCCCTGTGATCAAATCACACGCTGCGCAGCTATTGGATATAACCTCTCTGAGTGGGCCCTTGAGTATCTTCCTGTCACATGGACGGACAAATCCCGCTCTTGACATACATTTCCTCTATGGTTCCTCTGAGTACCTGAACACACGTTTATAACCACTGTATTACCAAGTGGCGCTTGATGCTATCAAAGCACTCTCGGGAGACAGTGATTGATATAGCCTCACGGTCTAAGGAATAGTCTACAAGGATCCTTTTCTAATCATCGTAACTTGAACTTCGTGACATGATCGGGTCATGATGTTTAGGTTGGGTATTGGTTCATCATCTCATTCTCAGAATGAGTTGACTCCATTTCCAACTGGCATAAATGCCACATGATCAGGAAATTTGATCATCTGTTGACCAATGAACCAGTGACTAGAGTTTCACTGGGAACCCCTGGTTGTTTGTATATCACACGTATTGATGTTTCCACTCAATAAAGTTATAGCATGATATAAAACTTAATCATAAACTATATGAAATATGGTAATAGTCCTTATTACGATTTGTCTCTAGGGCATATTTCCAACAGTCTCCCACTTGCACTAGAGTACAAATACACTAGCTGCATTTGTTCTTAGTCATTGGCACCATATATCCGGTAACCTGAACATGCTTGCTCATGGAAGAAGTTGAGTCTTGGGTATGTACTTTACAGTCCCAAATCCTTTGCAACTTACTAATGTCACCTTGATTGACATTAATACTTTATCATCACATGATAACATCTGTGTGTATGCATTGTCGCTATGGCAGCAGAACGAGGCCTGATTCCAGGAGCCTACAGTGACTTTAGATCAACCACGAGGGATTTCTCATGGGCACTATGCCCTGGGACACATCATTCTACGTTAAAAGCGAACTAGCCCCGCCATAACATTATACATCACTTTAGATGGTACCCTTATCTATTTATTATAAATGTATTCATCGAAACACTAGTGCACTCAGTGCAACTTTTGATGTTTTTGTTCACCTCGCTTCCTACTTGACTTCAATCGGTATTTACAGGAGTTTCCAACATATTCCCTTATAACATAACCCTTTATGTTTTAAGATATGTCATCCTTTATGGATTTGGAAAACATCTCTGCAGTTCTCTATTAGACACTACGGACAAACTTAGCTCAACCCGTTCCGTGATTCAAACTTAATCACTTTCAAACGTTCCTTATTGGAAAATATATTATGTTAAGTTACCATCATGGTTATCTAAGATAGAACCTATGTCTCAACATAGTGGATGATGATCATCCTTTTCTTTCTTTCAACCATTGATGTTCAACTTAATACTATTCCTAATTTGAGTTATTAAGGACCAGTTCCTTAATTAACTTCTATTCTAAAACCATTTTCAGAATCCCTTAAGGAATACTGCATAATATCATAATACACTTATTATCAACTTCTACACCTTATAAATCATTATTTATTGGTGCTTGCGCTTTTATTCTTAACATACTTAAGAATCACTCCTATAAGCTCCCACTCAAAATATGTTCCTACCATATTTGGGTATGAGTCAGTACTCTTACTCAAACTAAGTTCCTACATATTTGAATTTGAGACTTATATTACTCCCACTCAAAAATATGTCATTCACATATTGCTTCAGGAAGACTTTCATAGCTCCCACTCAATTTCATGCAAATTGCATATCCACTCACTATTTTGAACAATTTCAAAATCCTTTGATCAAATATCAAACTTGGAGTTTTACTATGAGATACTAGTACTTTTACTAGTTTTAAATCCACTAGATATTAAGCACACATGAATCAAATTCATTTGAATTCGTCCAATACTTGACAAATTGTGCCTTTGTCATTCACCCCCTTTTCCACTATGGCTTTGCAGTCATTTGGGAAAATTCAAGTAACCCCTTTTACTTGTGAGATTCAGCAATGAATTGCTTTCTAATCTCAAGTGAATTTTGCTTTTAGGATTTCTCATAATTCTAGTTTACCATTATTTCCTTAGTAGTTCGAAGGTATGTCATATTCCAAGAATCATGACAAATGATTCACAAATGTCTCCATACAAGATATGGATTACATTTTGAATCCTACTTCATGTAGTGAAAACACTAGTGGGAAAAACACAATGATCATTATCATTGATTCTTTCCTTTGTGAAGAGAATCGTTCAAGAACATTTTTTGTTGTGCTTCTCAACACTCTGATGCATGGATTTGGATCCTCATCGTGTTTTACACTATCTTCCATTTGCTTTATAATTGAGAAATATCACTGAATGCGAACTTTCTCAAAAATGAACCAAAATCCAAGCAATACAAGTTTTGCTTCTCTTTCGGTTTCAGCCATGGATTTCGTATTCAAAGTTTCCAATGAATACTCTACAAGGACTTATTCGCTATTGTTTTGGTTATATCGAATAACCCCAAAACATTTACGACGATCCATACTAGATATGGAGCCGCTTTCACGAATTCAAATGGTTCACTATATATTCTAATTGAGTGCTAACTATTTCTTAACTAATGGTCTCTACATCTACACTACAACGATTTATTTGGCGCCATCTATTTACCCACTTTGATATCTAATATCACATTGTGATGCTTTGTATTTTGACGTTTCAAAACGCTTTGCATTTCACAATTACTTTTATACCATTCTTTATAAAGTCGAATTTCATTACTATTGATCAAATCATAGTAATTAGATTCTCTTTTATATTTATACCCTTTTATTGATGAAACACTTTGATCAAATCAAATAGTTTCATATTCATGTTTCCTTTGGTAAACTTCTTTACACAATTAAACAATCATAATGATAATTACCATTTCATTAAATCATAATACATCGAATATGTATTTACTTTTAACATTCATTAAACACTTTGTATTCAAGTAATACATGGTGTTCAAGTTATTTTGCCAAACTTAGGCATGATTTATATGTGATAAGAAATCGAATGACTTTCACATATTATCATTATAACTTTGAATTTAAATAATGGTTTCATTCAGTAATGAAATATCATTAAATTGGGTATTTTAAGGCATTTCAATATTTTACAAATGTTCATGCATTATCAATTAGTTTCAAACAACAAGGATAATTCACATATAATCAAACAAGATATGAACACAGATAGAAATCATTCATAAAAGTAGAACAACTGTTTGTTACAAACTGATATGAATAACCATCTCACAAAGTGTGAGACACACTAAAGAAGTTCATAATATTTTGATTACAATAACTATCCAAAATATAAACTAAATGATAAATGTCGAGGGAGAGTGTCGTCGGCCATCATCATCATGCTCCATCAACACGCAACGTCACCTCCTCTCCAGCAAGCACCTCTCATGCAGAAGGACCTGTTTTTCAAGAAATGTAACAAGTATCAAATATACTTAATACTGCAAATGTGTTTGCAAGATTATAACATTTATAAAATTGTATATCAAATATATACCTTTGTCATTGATGACCTCAGTGACAACGGGTTCAACCACCACATCTCTAAAATGTGATATGAACTCGTGGAAATCCCGTGTTTCCGCGTCGCCTCTCATAATGCAAATCCTGACTTGTACTTGGAAGCTTGGTGGCAGCAACTGCAACACAACTCCTATTGCAAAAGAGCTTGCAAACCAGTTGTCCAAGAAGTATGCCATACTCATGTATGCATCATATATGCTCAACAAGTGATCGTCCAGTGAGGAGCCTTCCTCCATCTTTATGGAGAGGAAGTCCCCCATCAGCTCATACTCCCATATGCGCACTTGTTCCACGAAATGCGATCTCAGATGTGCCATAACCGTTCAGGGATTAAGAATGCCCACCATCGGCCATAGCCCATCTTCCATCCCGAGGCGCATCGTTACTGATATGAATGTGGCCATCACACGACAACGACAGCGGAGATCCCACTGCTCCTGGGTCACATGAGAATAGGGTGGCTCCAAGTACATATCGCAGATCATGTAGTCAGCCACTTTGTTCTCACCAAGGAGATCATAAAGGCGCATGACCCATGTAGAAAAGTTGGATCCATCTAACTTGAGCTTTTCTCATTTTAACCAATTGTCAATGGGGAAGGTAATCTCGGGGAGAACCATTTTATACATATATAATTGCAAAAGGAATTTAAACTAAGTTTATAATTAAATGAGTTAATAATAACTCCACTCAGAAACACCTATCCCCGGAAGGGTTCCTAGTGATAACACGACCCCTATCAGCCACATCTCCCTCGATCGTCACGGCCATCAATGTGGGTTCAAGGGTGGACGCTAAACGTCGGTCACATCATTCATACGAACCGTGCTCGATATTTCGATCATCCGTGTTCCGAGGCCATGTCTGCACATGCTAGGCTCGCCAACTCAACCTTAGTGTATTCGCTGTGCAACATGGCTTACACCCACTGTATGCGAATGTAGATATGTCCGACACCCATGCCTGTACCATGGATCGCCTCATACCGAAGAACTTTCTTGGTGGTGCACACTAAGGGGGAACACAATCGTTGGTAATTTTAACAGGGATCATCTTATTAGGCTACCGTCGAGTATCTAATACTAGCACACAATAAGATATACAAACAATAACATTGAATGTAAATGTGATGTGATATGGTCCTTCACGTCGTGATATCCATCCGTTGTCACCGGATTCCTGCGCCAGGGTTACAGCGCCGTAGACACCAGGGTACCGATGTCATTCCGGCGTGGTAGTCCGTCACCTTCGTGACTATCTACTACTATGTAACATAAGGTAATCACTTGCATGTTTTACGTGGCAACGCCCCCTGCAAAAAAAAGTTAGATGCCTCTACTCTATCTTTGCATGTTTTACGTGGCTAAATGATCTTTCGCACAAGAACCGTTCTTACCTACGAACTTTCAGCACAACGCTGATCAAGTAGTTGTCTCTACTACACCCCTTTCGGGGCCCTCTGTTGCAAATGGCATACCAACTAATGCGAGAGAGACAGACACCCCCCTAAGCCACTTTATACAGTAAAAGCCGTATGTCAAGCGTGGATCAGTCTCGCGAATGAACGCGTAAAGTCTGTTGGGGGCCACTTCATCAAGCATTACTAAGGTATACACAAGTACACGTGGGAGGGCAACAACTAAAACATCAACGCCCACATGCTATATCTCGTGTGTTCTACCCGTACTAGCATTACTACGCATAGATCTAGCTCTGTTACCACTGTAGGGGTTCCGCGTATGAAAACAATAAATTTTACCCTACACCCCTGAACCCCTAATGCTGCCAGGACCTATCTATTAGTAATACAGTAACGGGAGGGCCTTTTTGCGAACTTACCCTTGAAGACCGAAAAGCGTTGTCAACGCTCAGGAGAGCATGGTTGATGTAGATGAGCCGAAGCCGACCTCAAGGTCATGATGAAGTCCTCGCGCTCCCTTGGCTCCAACGACTTGAGTTCCTCAAGTGTGACACCTCGCGGGGAGTTACACACGTCCAGTGCCTGACGATGACTCCCGCTTCCCTGATCCAGCAGCAGTTGTGGAAGTAGAGCTCCTGGATCCGAATCCCACAGCACGACGGCGCTCCGCGGTGAAGATGTCTCTCATTCGCGCAGTCCGAACTTGGGACCACGGTCACGAGAGAGAGAGAATATCAATTGGAGGTCCTCCCAAAAGTGAGAAGACCTTTATTGATTACCGTGTGTATTTATCTGGCCAAATACCCCCACTATATATAAGGGAAAAAGGAGGTACTACCTCCCTCAAAGTCCCGGGGTGGGACTAAAGGAGAGGAGGGGGAGGGGCAGCCGCTGGCTGGCCCTAGTGGGCCCCACGCGGGGGGCTAGGCCCAACCGGCCACCCCCTTTGTCCCTTCTCACTCTCTCCTTTCCCTAATGGGCCCTCTCCCCTCCGGGAATTGGCTCATTAAGCCTTTTGACCTTTTAAATTGATTTTCTCTTTATTAAATAATTATGAGTAAATGATTAAATCAATATTTAACATTAATTCACATATTATTCAACCTCTATGGTTATGGAACACTTCCACCTCCACTCCGGACATCCTCCGGACTTACCGAAACCCTTCCGGTTTTCTCTCTACAATTCTTCGACGATTCTACCGATCCTATAAACACTCTCTAAGCATCATCAATCCCTTAAGCGGGATACCCCACAGTTCGGGAACACTCCAGACATGGTCGGGACACTCCCGCACCAATGATCAACAGAGGGACCTGGATGGCCATGTGACCCTTGTGTGTCCCACGAAGATCTTTCGTCGTTTGAACCGGGACAGTCGTGTCTTATTCCCTTTGTCTCTTGATACTTGCATTGCCCGAGATCTGATCAATGAAATCACCATGTCGTGTTCAATCTTGTTACCGAACAATGCTACTTGACTCGTTCTGACAAGTGATATCCCTGTGATCAAATCACATGCTGCACAGCTATTGGATATAACCTCTCCGAGTGGGCCCTTGAGTATCTTCCCATCACATGGACAGACAAATCCCGCTCTTGACATATATTACCTCTATGGTTTCCTCCGAGTACTTGAACACACCTTTATAACCAATGTATTACCAAGTGGCGCTTGATGCTATCAAAGCACTCTTGGGAGACAGTGATTGATATAGCCTCACAGTCTAAGGAATAGTCTACGAGGATCCTTTTCTAATCATCGTAACTTGAACTTCGTGACATGATCGGGTCATGATGTTTAGGTTGGGTATTGGTTCATCATCTCATTCTCAGAATGAGTTGACTCCATTTCCAACTGGCATAAATGCCACATGATCAGGAAACTTGATCATCTGTTGACCAATGAACCAGTGACTAGAGTTTCACTGGGAACCCCTGGTTGTTTGTATATCACACGTGTATTGATGTTTACACTCAATAAAGTTATAGCATGATATAAAACTTAATCATAAACTATATGAAATATGGTAATAGTCCTTATTACTATTTGTCTCTAGGGCATATTTCCAACATGTTCATGTTAATTGAAATAAAAATTCTATAATTACGCTCCAGGTTCAACGTGAATACTAATACAAATCAAAAAAATCCCCATTGAATCTATGGACAACAGTATTAAAAATGGACCTAGAGATCCAGTCATAATCACGATAAACTAATCCTAATCACAAAATTCCTATTGAATCTATGAACACCGGTATTAAGGAAAGACCAAGAGATCCAGTCATAATCATGAAAACTAATACAACTCACAGAAAAAACCAATGCGGGGCGGACACGATCTAAGAAATCCACATTACAACTCAGAAAAATAACAATGTGGAGATTTGCTAGCTGAGACGTGGAACGGGACCTAACGGGTCCTGCAACGCCTCCGTCGTGGTGGATTCTAGATCCACGGCCGGCCTATAATACGTAGAAGAGGAATAGCAAGAAGAAGAAGAAAAACAAGAAGAAGCAGAATAAGATCATGATGGAGAAGGAGATGGAGAAGAAGTAGAACAAGAAGACCGTATCGGGAGGAGCCCTCGGCTGCTTGAACATTCGGCTCCATTGTCGGGAGAGATTGGGCCTCAGTGAGGGGGGCTTGAGGGGATGGTAGAGAAAGAACTGCCTAGCGGCGATCTCTCTCCTTTTCTCCACGAGGATGGTCGACCGGCCTCTCCTTAGAGAAGCCATGGCTTGTAGGGGGGAGGGAGGTGGCAGCAGGAGGAAGAAGATAGTGATTAGTGTGGGAGAGGATTCAAAGAGTACATGCCATGGTCCAGTAGTACAACTACTATTATACAATCCCACCGTGTACGATCAACCTTCTCAAATAAGCCAGGGATAGGGAATCGATGGGACTTGTCTTTATTGCGATGGACAGTTCAATGGTCTTCGGCGCCACCTAAAATCCAGTATATAATAAAAGGAGTGCGATCTTACCCTTAAAAAATGAGTGGGGCCGGGTGGTAATCACGGGCATCGGCATGCACATCCCGCGTGCATGTGTCACGTGTTTATGGGGCAATGACGCACACAACTGCTGCATGATCACGTCGGCACGTCGAACTCCACGTCGATTGAACGCACGTTGAACTCCACGTCGACAGGCACGCACAGGATATTTACGAGTCTAGAATATGCTGTGCCACTTTTGTTGTGATCAAATTATGTTCAGTACATGAGATATTATATTTTTTAATAATCTACAAATGCATGTGTGTACACGATGCACAAAACCGCTGCTCGCCCCTTGATTAGATCGACACCCAACTCTGTGTACCCGCCATTGCTCATTCCGAACAATTTCCTCGAGCACGATGGCCCCTCACCATGGCAATGGCAGGTCCAAGCCATCCACTAACCGTCCTGCGTCCCCTGCTCTTCGCGGCATAGTTCGCTCTCGCGAGTCAGCTACTGAGGTAGCACGTCATATCCGACCACGCCAGGATCCATAGACATCGGCACTCGAGGACACCGCGACATCGAAGCTCGTACCGGCCGCGCAGGAGGAGCATGGGGTACCTGCAGCGACGGACGAGCACAAAGCAGCAGCCAGGACAGGGACGCGTGTTGCACCGGCTAGTACGAACAAGAAGAGGAATGAGAGGAAGACTAGGAAGAAGAGAGGAGACAACTATTTGGACGAGTCCGGCTCGGCCAACAAGGCGGCGTTCATAGATCAGTTGGAGGCAAAAGCGAAGGAGAGTGACGTGGACCCGTCGAAAGAACATTTCATGATCTCTAGTGTTTTGTGTGTTAGATAACAATACCATGGAGTACCTCATGTGTGCTAAGTGCTGCAGTTAAGAAATCATGTTGTTGGGGGCCAGATAACCCCCCCATTAAGGGCCAAATAATCCGGCCTGACCCTCTTGGCCAGAGTGGGTCACGTGTGAGCTTCTGTCTGGGGGCAGATTATCCCCCGGACAATCCATGGATGGGGGCAGAGTTTTCCCCTGGCCAGATCATCCGGCCTTTCTCTTGGGCCGGATAATCTGCCCTAGGAGAAGTTGCCAAGGGTGGCTCGGCGCGACCTTCTGTCTAGGGGCGGATTATCCCCCGGACAACCCATGGCTTGGGGCAGAGTTTTCCCCCAGCCGGATAATCCGGCCTTTCTCTTGGGCCGGATAATCCGCCTACCGGGAGAAGTTGCCAAAGGTGGCTCGGCGCGACCTTCTGTCTGGGGGCGGATTATCACCCGGATAATCCGAGTCCGGGGCGGAGTTTTCCCCCAGGCCGGATAATCTGGCCCTCACTTAGGTCAGATAATCCGGCCCCAGACTTCTCCAACGGATCTGTTTGGACAGGGGTATAAAAGGCCCAATCACCCTCCTGTCAGACTTCTTGATTCATTCGAAAAAGTCTTGGTCTATTGCAAGATCTCTCATTCAAGATCTCCCACTTCAACCACCTGAAGGTTGCGATCTTTGGGGGAATTGAAGGAGGAGACTTCATTCATCTTCATCACGAATCAAGCGCTTCAACTCCTCTCCATTCACTTGGAGAATTCCCGATCTAGTATTCTTGTTAATATCTAGATCTAGTGTTTCGATATTGATAACATTTGTTCTTGTGGCAGCTTGTTGTCATTATGGGAGCCTCCAATTCGGTTGTGGAGTTGTGCCCCGCTAGTTGTGTAAAGGCATCGATTCCCGCCTCGAAGGGTTCCAATAGTGGAAAGGTGGATCAGGCCTTTAGTGGCGAGATCCATCGGAGAACAGGGTGAGGCCTATTGTGGCGTGGTGGTCTTAGTAACGCCGACCCCACCAACATAGATATACTTCCCTTAACAAGGAAGGAATTACGGTAAAACAAATCCTGTGTCTCTGCATGCTCCACTACGGTTTCCTTGTTCCTCACTCTTACTCGCCTTTACTCGCTAGTAGTTAGGTTTGCATATAGGGAAATTCTACGTAGTTGCATATTTAGAGAATTCACCTTTTGTGTCAAGCCTAAAATTGAAAAAGTATTAAAATTTGAAGTAGCACCTATTCACCCCCCCTCTAGGTGTGCCCATACGATCCATTTCAATTGGTATCAGAGCCTCGACTCTTTATTCGGGCTTAACATCCTAAGAGAAGTATGGGTACTAAGGAAAATGAGAGTGAGGCTGTGGACAAGGTCATAATGGATGACCTCAAGACGTTGGAAAAACCTTGTTGAAATCCTTTGAGACCAAAATGGAAGAGATGCAGCAAATGATTGCTCGTGTCACCTCATCTACAACCCCACCTCCATCTTCCTCTGAGGCCACCACTCCTCTATCTAAGGATAAGGCTCATGCCGACCCCAAGGAAGATGAAGTGGTGGGGGAGAAAAATAATGGCTCCTCTTCCAAGAAGGGAAGTGGTAAGGAGGATTATAGTGAGGTCTCTCACCTATATTCTCCCAACCCACCTATCCCTCATCCTCATATAAACAATAAGGCGATCCACCTAAGCTTATTGCATCCTCATTTAATCAATGGCAATTCTTAATGAAATCTCATGTGTGCAGTTCATCGATTGAGCTTTGGAGGATCATTGAAGATGGCCTTCACATTGGAGACTCCACTAACTTGACAATAAGAGAAGTTGTGGACAGTCAACTAAATGCAATGGCTCTTCACATGATTCAGCTTGGTGTGGGTCCCAAGACATGCCACATATTGAGCACTTTAACACCGCCAAAGAAGCTTGGGATGCTCTCACCGACCTGTTCATCGGCAATGAAAGCATGAGAAGAAATAGGTATGATGCTCTTAGCAATGAAGCTGAAGGTTTCTACATGTTGGATGGTGAGGACCATGAAGACATGTATAGAAGACTCAAAAGCATTGCAACAACCTTTAGAAAGCATGGAGCCACTCACATTGATGATGCTTGGATCAAAAGAAAATATGTGAGTGCCCTAATGCCTTTTGAGCCCACGGACTTGAAGAGTTTACAAGGGAGACACAACTACCATCAAATGACTTCCAATGAAGTCATGCAAGAAATGGCGGCCTTCAAAGTTGCAGCTAAGAATGTCGAAGATGCTCGTGCTCGAGCAATTGGGATGCAAAAGGGAGTTAATGTTGCTCTAAAGGCCAATGCTGTTGAACAAGATGAGGATGATAGAGGGTACGATGTTGTCTCCATGAGTTGTCCCAAGGAAGTCAAGCGTGCTCATGGTGAGTACATGGCCTTCTATGCAAGAAACTTTTGGAACCAGTTAAGGCCAAATCTGAACTTGAGCACAAGAATGGGTCGAGTGGGCGAAAGGAGAATGACCCAAAACTGAGAACTTGTTACAATTGTGGAGACCGATTGCACTTTGTGGCTGAGTGTCCCTATCAAAGTAGAGAAGACAATGGGGGCAGACTCATCCTCAAAGAGAAGTCTAAGGCACCTCGAAAGAAGCCATTTGTAAAGAAAAATGGTCCTTATAAGAAGCAACCTAAGATTGTCTTAGTGGCACAAGAGGAATATTCATATGGAAGTGAAGATGAAGAGGACGAAGATAGCTCTTGAGAGGTGGCTGCTATAGCCACCACATTTGGCCCCACATCACTCTTCGACCCTCCCAACGAAAATGTCATCAACAACAACGTCACTTGCCTTATGGCTAGAGGGTCCGAGGTATCATCTTCTATTTCCTCATTTCCTAAGACTACTATGGATGTTGATATTTATGATCATACAAGTCTTAGGATAAAAGAATAAGTTATTGCTTTGGACAATTTTTTCACTAACTTGCAAGGTGAGCACAAACTTCATTTTGATGCTCTTATGAGTCAACTTGCTCACTCCGAAGAACTTCTTGAAGAGAAAGGGAGAATTGAAAGAGAAGATGCCTTGGAGATAGCCTCCTTGAAGAACGCCCTAGAGGAAGAAGAGGAAGCTCAAGTCTCTTTAGAGGAGAAACTTGAGTCGATTGAGGAGTCCCATGAAGAGGTTGTTGCCCAGCTCATAAAGGAATGTGACAATGCTCTTGCTAAGGTAAAGAAACTAAAGAAAGAGAAGATTGACTTTGGGGCTGCTCATGCTAGACTCTCAGAGAAGTTTGAGAAACTTGGCATTGCCTACAAGGCATTGGAGAGTGAACACTCTACTCTAAATGAGTCTCGTGATCAGCTCCAAACTCAATTGGACAAGTATGATATGCCTAGCACCTCCACACCATCATGTGGACATGAAGATATTATTGAGGAAACACGAGATTGAAAGAAGAACTTGTCAAGGGATCTCAATCCAAGGGTAATGAAGTCCTAGAAGAGATTCTTAGCAAGCAAAGGGCAAACAATGGAAAAGAGGGTCGTGGCTATGTTCCCAAGACAAAGAAGAAGAAGAAGAAGAGCAAAACTGCTCAAACAAAGACAAGCACCACAACTAATGACAAGACTAACTATGTTGGTTTTGCAGGGGCTAATAATCCTAATTATGAATTATTTTGTGATTACTACGGTGATGTCTATGCTAGTTATGTTGTTCCATTTGATAATTACATTTCTTGGTCTATTTGGGTTCCCAAGACCCTTGTCCCTAACATGAGAGGACCCACTTAAAAATGGGTACCTAAAACCAAGAAGTAACTTTCTTGCAGGGCTATGCTTCTGGTGGGTCCAAATGGGTGCTCGATCGCAGGTGCATTAGTCATATGGCCAGAAGCAAGGAGATCATCTTGGAGATGCACCCAAACCATGATCACATAACCGTATCCTATGGTGACAAGTCAAAATCTGAGGTATTGGGTCTTGGCAAGGTTGTGGTTGACCACGATATCTCTCTCGTGGACGTCATGCTTGTTGAGACCCTCGGTTACAATTTACTTTATGTCTGTTCCCTTGGTAAGATGGGCTTCACAGTTTTTATTGATGGTGATTTGGTGGTACTGTTGTGGAGCAAGTCTTTAAAGGTCGCTTTCGTGGGATATGTCAAAAATGACCTGTATGTGGTGGACTTCTCGGAGAAAACCACTACAGGCCTGATGTGTCTTTTCGAAAAGGCTGACGCGGGCTGGTTATGGCATCACTGACTAGCCCACGTCAATATGAGAACTTTGCAAAGTCTTCACAAGGGTGGCCACATTCTTGGACTAAAAGAAAATGTTTCCTTTGCCAAAGATCGTGTTTGTAGGGCGTGCGTTGAAGGGAAAATGCATGACTCTCCCTATCGACGGGAGACTATTGTTTCATCAAAGAGGATTTTGGAGCTCCTTCATGTGGACCTCTTTGGTCCTCCATCTCATGCAAGCCTCGGTGGGAAGAAATATTGCCTCGTAATTTTTGATGATTATTCGAGATATACATGGATCTATTTCTTCAAGTTGAAGAGCGAGACTCAAAAAAGCATCATTGATTTTGCAAACGAGGTTTAACGTCAACACAATGTTCCTATTTTGGCAATTAGAAGCGATAACGGCTCTGAGTTCAAGAACTACACTCTGAATGAATTCCTAAGTGAAGAGGGGATAAGACACCAATATTCTGCTGCGTACACCTCTCAACAAAATGGTGTAGCCGAGAGGAAGAATCGGACCTTAATGGATATGGCAAGATCTATGTTGGCTGAATTCAAGTCACCATATAACTTCTAGGCTGAAGCAATTTCTACCGCATGCCACTCATCCAACCGACTCTACCTCCACAAAATCTTGGACAAGACACCTTATGAAATACTTACCGGTAACAAGCCAAACATGTCCTACTTCTGGGTATTTGGTTTAAGTGTTTCTTTCTCATCAAAGGAGTTCGTTTATCTAAATTCGAGTCTAAGGCTTTAGAAGGTATTTTTGTTGGTTATGGTGCTGAATCCCACACTTATAGAGTCTACAATAAGCTCTCCGGAAATGTTGTAGAATCTTGTAGTGTGGTGTTCGAGGAAAATGATGGCTCCCGTGCAAGGCAAGTTGATGTTTGTGATGCAGATGTTGAAATACCCCAAGATGCCATAATAAGAATGGGGGTGGGATTCTTCCACCCCATTGAGGAACCCCTTGTGGCAGATCGGGAAGGACAATGCTCTACTCAAGTAGAGCCCTCATCGACACAAGCTCAACATGCTCCAATCGATGGAGAAACTTCTACACCAACACCTCCAACTGCTGAAGATCACCGTTCATCTGCTCCAGGATGCTCCAGGCCGGATTATCCGGTGGACACCAGATTATCCGGGCAACCTACCTCATCTGGCAGAACTAAAAACATTGCCGAAGAAACTGATGCAACTCCCAGGCCGGATTTTCCGGGTGACACCGGATTATCTGTCCCGTCTCCAACTCAGGCTAGAAGCTTATGAGACCATCAAAATGAACCAAGTTCTCCCAGGCCGGATTATCCGGCCACTCCCTCAGCCGGATTATCCGGCCCTGAAACTTCAGAACAGCAGCAGCCTCCTGTTATGGCTGCTGATCAACATCAAGGGCAAGATTCATCATCTTCTATTCTTGCTGATCAAGCTGTAGATCAAGGCCAGGCTAGTCATTTCAACAAAGACTCAAATGATGAAGATATTGCTCCAAGAAACAACAAATTGATTGAACTTCGAAACAAATCTCATGTAGAAAGGAATCTTGAATTGAGAGGTCACACTCTTGATAAAGTAGTAGGTGATCTCAGAAGGAGGGTGTCCACAAGAAGGGATCTAGCAAGCTTCGGTGAGCATCAAGCTCACATATCCATGGTGGAACCTAAGAAAGTGTTTGAGTCTCTTGAAGATCCGGACTGGGTTGCTGCTATGCATGAAGAGTTAAACAATTTTGAGCGCAACAAGGTCTGGAAATTAGTAGAGAAGCCCAAGGACTGCCGCAATGTTATCGACACAAAGTGGATTTTCAAGAATAAGCAAGATGAGAATGGCATTGTTGTAAGGAACAAGGCAAGACTCATGGCACAAGGATATTACCAAGTTGAAGGCATCGACTTCGGCGAGACTTATGCTCTAGTGGCTCGCCTTGAGTCCATCCGTATCCTTCTTGCTTATGCTGCTCATAATAATTTTAAATTACATCAAATGGACGTTAAGAGTGCTTTTATTAATGGTCCTATACATGAGTTGGTATATGTAAAGCAACCCCCGGGATTTGAGGATACTAACTTTCCGAACCATGTCTACAAACTCGATAAGGCACTCTATGGCCTTAAACAATCCACACGTGTGTGGTATGAGCACCTTAAAGAGCTTTTACTAGATCGTGGTTTCAAAGTTGGGAAAATCGATTCCACTCTTTTTACTAAGAAGGTTCAGGGGGAGATCTTTGTATGCCAACTATATGTAGACGACATCATCTTTGGCTCTACTAATAAAGCGTTTAATGATGAATTTTCAAAGCTTATGACTGACAGGTTTGAGATGTCTATGATGGGGGAACTACGGTTCTTTCTCGGATTTGAGATCAAGCAACTTAGAGAAGGAACCTTCATAAATCAAGCAAAATACATCCAAGACATTCTGAAGAGATTTAAGATGATGGATCTTAATGGCGTCGCCACACAGATGCAAACTAAATGCCATCTTGAACTCAATCCAAATGGTAAAGATGTGGACCAAAAGGTATACCGGTCCATGATCGTCTCTCTCCTTTACCTTTGTGCATCTAGACCCGATATTGTGTTGAGTGTAGGTGTGTGTGAAAGGTATCAAGCAGCTCCTAAAGAAAGCCACTTAGTGGCGGTCAAGAGAATCTTCTGATATTTGGTTCATTCCCCTAATTTTGGCTTATGGTATCCCAAGGGCTCCAATTTGTCTCTATGTGGTTATACTTATTCAGATTGGGCTGGTGACAAGGATGATAGGAATTCAACATCTGGAGCTTGTCAATTCTTGGGAAGGTCCTTAGTATGTTGGTCTTCTAAAAAACAGAATTGTACATCTCTCTCCACCGCCGAGGCTGAATATGTGGCTCCTGCTAGTGCATGTACTCAATTATTATGGATGAGGCAAACTTTAAAGGAATATGGTGTCAATTGTGACAAAGTGCCTCTTTTATGTGATAATGAGAGTGCAATCAAAATTGCATACAATCCGGTGTAGCACACAAGGACAAAGCATATTGAGATTCAGAATCATTTTATTCGGGACCATGTCGCTCGTGGTGATATTAATCTATCTTTTGTGAGCACGAAGAATCAACTTGCTGATATTTTCACGAAGCCACTTGATGAAGCAAGGTTTTGTTACTTGAGGAATGAGCTAAATATCGTTGATTCACGGAGCTTATCTTGATTACTCATGCACTCACTCTTATATCTCCTCCTTATTTGGTTTAGGTGTGGGCATGGATATAGGGGGAGTGTGGTCCTAATTAATTGGGCTACCCCCCATAATGCCGAAAGCAAGTAAAATCATTTCTCTTAATATCATTTTGTGATATGTGAGTTTATTGATGAGTATTGGTCATGAACCCAAGATATATCTTCGTGGTGTCATCCCATGCACTCCAACAAGGTGGCCTCAGCCACCACCCTCTTCCGTGAGAAGAGTTGGTTCTATGTGGATCTTCATGGTTTTTCTTGCACATATTATGTTTTTATGGAAACCACACTCAATGTTGGTTTTTATTTGATTTGGATCTTGCAACCTTGGGTGTGTAGTACCATCTCAGTTTGGTTGTCTAATCCCAAGCCTTTTCCTATCCCTAAGCCATCTTTTCTTACACACAAGTCCATTGTATACCTTGTGGGGGTTTTGTTTGGTGGTGCGCGGGCCTGAATCTGTGTGTAACAGAACTTCAGATTTTAGCTCGGATTATTTGCCCCAAGTGGAGGCCGGATTATCCGGCCCTGGTGGTTTTTGCCTATAAGGGCTGGGCGTCGGGGGGAAGGGCTCAAACAGAGCAGTTCTTCTTCCCCGACCCCTCTCTCTCTCCCAAGTCACCGCCTACCTTCCCAACCCTCCCGGAGCCCTTCCGGCCACCGGATTCTCCGGGCCTCCTCAGGATCTTCTTCCCCACACATCCGGGTACCTCCTCCTCCGTGTTCTTCCTTCAATGAGTGAGGGTAACTCCCTCCCTCCCATCTTTTGTGTTGATGCATTTTTTTGTTGGTGGAACGTGGACTAGGAGTCTCCTTGTGATTGTTTCTCCGTGTAGAAATTGTAGTCTTGCAATTTATCTGCCTGATCTATACTGTTACACTCAATCTAGGCAAAATCTGAGAAATTTTGCCAGGGCCAGATTATCCGCCCCTAGCCAGGCCAGATTATCCGGCCTGATAGATTCATCTCTGATTCAGATTTCTATAGATTTTTGCATGATGTATGTCTGGGCTGTGGATTGTTTGTCTAGTATTCCTACTTTCTCTCCTGGACTTGTGTGTGTGCTTATCCCCATACTATCCATGTTATTCGTTTCACAGGAGGTTCCAGTGCTCCCAAAACCTACAAGCGCTGTCCCCGTGGCCTCTACTTCCGGGACGACGGTGAAGGTGGTCTCGTGGACGAGGTTGAACTGAGAAGGAGGAACAAATAGGCTAACTGTATGGCTGAACAGGCAAAGAGAGACAAGAGCAGGAAGGGTGTGTCCAAGAAAAAGGGAAAGGCACCAAAGGTCAACTATAGGAAAATGGATGATGTCACTTACTCTTCCATTCACCATCGTGATACGTTTGCGGAATCTAAGCAAGATACTGAGCTTGGTGAATCCCACTTTTGGTGTGCTGACCAAAAGTCTATTTATGATGTCTATGCTTTGCTGAAGATTTTCCCTATGCATCCCATGATTATTGCTGAGGCTATGGAGAAGCCTCAACTTGTTGATGCTATGGAGGTGACTGAGCGGATGGGGCTGCACCATCTTATGGCCCTCCAGTGTTCCTATGACCCCGAGGTGGTGAAGCAATTCTTATCCACTTTGGTCATTTGTGGCGATGAGTACCGCACCATGAAGTGGATGACCCGTGACATTCCAATGCAATATGATTTTCGGACCTTTGCTAAGGTGCTTGGATATCATTTCCGTAATAGGGACCATGCTAGTGGCTATCGTATCATCACTCAACTCAATCCCAATAAAGATGTTACTCTCTCTCTATGCACGGCTGACAATGGTATTGTGGGGTCCTTTGCTGGTCTCTCCCCTCTTTATGCTATCTTGGTGGGAATTTTCCGTGACTCTATCACGCCGAGTGGGGGAAACAACGACAGTATTCGTGGTCACTTGGTTCAGCTACTTGCCTTTTCCCATGAGGTGGCCTCCTGTGAGGATGATTCTGCGGATTACAAGCAGGATGTGATGGATTTCATCTATCATGAGTTGACTGATGCCATATTCAATAGGCTCTCCATGCCTTATTCTCCTTATATTATGATGCTGATCAAGCACCTGCTTTCCACTGGAGAGTTTCACATTGATGTTGAGCATAAGGTGAAGAAGATATACAACAAGGCTAGGAAGACCTCTCATCCATCTTCTTCTTCTGAGGGCTTTATGAGGAATGCCCGTGCCAGTGCTCGTAGGCCCCCAGTGCCTCCTATTGCTCGTGAGGTGAAGCAGGTGAATTGGTTCTAGCGGAACATTTTGTGCATGGGGGTGGACACTCGCAAGGGGCAGTATGCGGCGTATCAGCAGCGCCATGAGATGGCCCATACTCAGCAGCTCATTCTCCACCATGTGTCCGGAGCGTCCGGCGCTCCTCCTGCTCCTACCACTCCCACTCCATATGCTCAGTGGAATTCTTCGTCTGGACTCAACTATGGAGAGCTTGAGTGTCACCTGTTTCCTACCTTGGTGAGGGAGTCCACTACACCTGCTGATGAGGAATGGGAAGACACTGAGGAGTATGATGATGAGGATGGGGACGGGGACGGGGATGAGGAATACGATGAGGACTATGAGTGACTAGTTGGGGTGCTAGGATCGCTCTTCTTTCTTTTTGGCATTTTGATGCCAAAGGGGGAGAAGTAGTTCTATTAGGTCTTCGTGGATTTGCATGGGTCGGGCGCAAGCATTTGCACTTTATTGTTTCGGTCTTTTTCTCGCTTGTGCCCATTTAGCGTTGAACTCTTATTTGTGATTTGCTTTGTATGAGACTATGTTAATGTGTGGGTCTGGAATTATCTCGTGGATTATTCCCTCGTGATTATGGATCTATCATATTGGCTATATTGGTTATCTATCTCTCGTGGAAGGCGTTTATAATGGTTATCACATTGGCTATTCTTATACTATATTGAGCACACCTCTCTCATGGTGGTATGATATATTTCTGAGCTAGCCCATAATTTATGTGTCGTTTCTGTTCTAATGAAATAGACTTGTACCTACTTGTGTGCATTTGTATTCAAATACAAATTTCTATTATGCACACATTGAGGGGGGGTCTTTTTCATTCGCTAAATGATGTTGTTATTAGAGCTATCTTGCAAATCCTAGTATTGTCATCTAACACCAAAAGGGGGGAGATTGAAAGAACATTTCATGATCTCTAGTGTTTTGTGTGTTAGATAACAATACCACGGAGTACCTCACATGTGCTAAGTGCTGTAGGTAAGAAATCATGTTGTTGGGGGGCGGATAATCCGCCCCTATTAATGGCTAGATAATCCGGCCTGACCCTCTTGGCCAAAGTGGGTCGCGTGTGAGCTTCTGTTTGGGGGCGGATTATCCCCCGGACAATCCGTGGCTAGGGGCGGAGTTTTCCCCCGGCCGGATAATCCGACCTTTCTCTTGGGCCGGATAATCCGCCCCCTAGGAGAAGTTGCCAAGGGTGGCTCTGTGCGACCTTCTGTCTGGGGGTGGATTATCCCCCGGACAATCCGTGGCTAGGGGCGGAGTTTTCCCTCAGCCAGATAATCCGGCCTTCTCTTCGGCCGGATAATCCACCCCCGGGAGAAGTTGCCAAGGGTGTCTCGGTGCGACCTTCTATCTGGGGCGGATTATCCCCCGGATAATCCGAGTCTGGGGCGGAGTTCTCCCCAGGTCGGATAATCGGGCCCTCACTTAGGCCGGATAATCCGGCCCCAGACTTCTCCAACGGCTCTGTTTGGATAGGGGGTATAAAAGCCCTAATTACCCCTCCTGTCAGACTTCTTGATTCATTTGAAAAAGTTCTAGTCTGTTGCAAGAGCTCTCATTCAAGATCTCCCACTTAAACCACTCGAAGGCTTCGATCTTTAGGGGAATTGAAGGAGGACACTTCATTCATCGTCATCACGAATCAAGCGCTTCAACTCCTCTACATTCACTTGGAGAATTCCCGATCTAGTATTCTTGTTAATATCTAGATCTAGTGTTTCAATATTGATAACATTTGTTCTTGTGGCATCTTGTTGTCATTAGGGAGCCTCCAATTCGGTTGTGGAGTTGTGCCCCGCTAGTTGTGTAGAGGCATCGATTCCCGCCTCGAAGGGTTCCAATAATGGAAAGGTGGATCAGGCCTTTGGTGGCAAGATCCATCGGAGAACAGGGGGAGGCTTATTGTGGCGCGGTGGTCTTAGTACTGCCCACCCCTCCAACGCAGATGTACTTCCCTTAACAAGGAAGGAACTACGGTAAAACAAATCCTGTGTCTCCGCATGCTCCACTATGGTTTCCTCATTCCTCACTCTTACTCGCCTTTACTCGCTAGTAGTTAGGTTTGCATATAGGGAAATTCTACGTAGTTGCATATCTAGAGAATTTACCTTTTGTGTCAAGCCTAAAATTGAAAAAGCATTAAAATTTGAAGTAGCACCTATTCACCCCCCTCTAGGTGCCCATATGATCCATTTCATCCATGGGAATATGAAGAGGAGGAGGACTCCGACGAGGAGATAATGCGCTTATACGAAGAAGGGGGCGGTGTCGAGTCATCAGAAGAGGACACCGACGATAGCGGTGGCAATGACTAGGACATTGGCGAAGACGACGACGATCCGGAAGACAAAGACGAGAGCTTCTTCAAAATATGATCATTTATTTAATTTAATTTTTGAGATGGTTTTTCACTTGTTTATGGAGGTAAAGTATCGATGGCACGGATAGAGAGGTGGCACGGATAGACCCTGCAAAAAAGTGGAGGAGGGAGGGGTTATCCTGCCCGTTGGATCATAGAGGATCAATGCTTGGTGGGCACGATCTGAGTGACATCTGTGTCAACCAATCAGGGAGTAGCAGCCAGAGTGAGCGCACATTTGGGCTTTTGTGAGATTTGTGACCGAGAGAGAGGTCAAAACTGAGTAGTATCAAAAAACCAAGGGCAAGACAGAATAAGGGATTCAAATATAAAATAGAAAGAGTAGACATGTGTGTTCCTTTAAAAAATGGAAAATGCATGTTTCGTACTAAACCACATGGATCCACCGATGTCCATTGCATGTGTGTTCTTTTCCTAAACCACCACCAGTGTCATTGCATGTGTGTTATTTTACTAAACTAAATGGATCCACCATCATCATTGCATGTATGTTCCTTTCCTAAACCACATCCAGAGTCCTTGCATGTGTGTTATTTTCCTAAACCACATCCATAGTCATTGCATGTGTCTTCCTTTCCTAAACCACATGGATCCACCAGTCATTGCATGTGTGTTCTTTTCCTAAACAGAGTCATTGCATGTGTCTTCCTTTCCTAAACCACATGGATCCACCAGAGTCATTGCATGTGTGTCCTTTTCTAAACCACCACCAGAGTCATTGCATGTGTGTTCTTTTCCTAAACCACCACCAGAGTCATTGCATGTGTGTTCCTTTTCTAAACCACATGGATCCACTAGAGTCATTGTATGTGTGTTCTTTTCCTAGACCACATGGATCCACCAGTGTCATTGCATGTGTGTTATTTTCCTAAACCACCACCAGTGTCATTGCATATGTGTTCTTTTCCTAAACCACATGGATCCACTAGAGTCATTTCATTTGTGTTCCTTTCCAGAACCACATGGATCCACCAGTGTCATTGCATGTGTGTTCTTTTCATAAACCACCACTAGATTCATTGCATGTATGTTCTTTTCATAAACCACCACTAGATTCATTGCATGAGTGTTCTGTTCATAAACCATGTAGATGGATCCACCAGAGTCATTTGCATGTGTGTTCTTTTCATAAACCACCACCAGTGTCATTGCATGTGTGTTCCTTTCCTAAACCACATGGATCCACCAGAGTCATTTCATGTGTCTTCCTTTCCTAAACCACTTGGATCGACGAGAGTCATTGCATGTGTGTCCTTTCTAAACCATCACCAAAGTCATCGCATGTATGTTCTTTTCCTAAACCACCACCAGAGTCATTGCATGTGTGTTCCTTTCCTAAACCACATGGATCCACTAGTCATTGCATGTGTATTCTTTTCCTAGACCACATGGATCCACCAATTGTCATTGCATGTGTGTTATTTTCCTAAACCACCACAAGTGTCATTGCATGTGTGTTCTTTTCCTAAACCACATGGATCCACCAGAGTCAATGCATCTGTGTTCCTTTCCTAAACCACATGGACCCACCAGTGTCATTGCATGTGTGTTCTTTTCATAAACCACCACTAGATTCATTGCATGTGTGTTCTTTTCATAAACCACCACTAGATTCATTGCATGTGTGTTCTTTTCATAAACCACATGGATCCACCAGAGTCATTTGCATGTGTGTTCTTTTCATAAACCAAAACTAGAGTCATTGCATGTGTGTTCTTTTTCTAAACCACCACTAGAGTCATTGCATGTGTGTTACTTTCATTAACCACATGGATCCACTAGAGTCATTGCATGTGTGGTATTTTCCTAAACCACTTGGATCCACTAGAGTCATTGCATGTGTGTTCCTTTCATAGACCACATGGATCCACCCGTGTCATTTGCACGTGTGTTCTTTTCATAAACCACCACCAGTGTCATAGCATGTGTGTTCCTTTCCTAAACCACATGGATCGACCAGTGTCATTGCATGTGTGTCCTTTTCATAAACCACAACTAGAGTCATTGCATGTTTGTTCTTTTCCTAAACCACCACTAGTGACATTGCATGTGTGTTATTTTACTAAACCACATGGATCCACCAGTGTCATTTGCATGTGTGTTCTTTTCATAAACCACCACTAGTATCATTGCATTTGTGTTCCTTTCCTAAACCACATGGATCCACCAGAGCATTGCATGTCATTGCATGTGCGTTCTTTTCATAAACCAAAACTAGAGTCATTGCATGTGTGTTCTTTTCATAAACCACTACTAGAGTCATTGCATGTGTGTTCTTTTCATAAACCACATGGATCCACCAGAGTCATTTGCATGTGTGTTCTTTTCATAAACCAAAACTAGAGTCATTGCATGTGTGTTCTTTTTCTAAACCACCACTAGAGTCATTGCATGTGTTTTGCTTTCATAAACCACATGGATCCACCAGAGTCATTACATGTATGTTATTTTCCTAAACCACTTGGATCCAGTAGAGTCATTTGCATGTGTGTTCCTTTCCTAAACCACATGGATCCACAAGTGTCATTGCATGTCATTACATGTGTGTCCTTTTCAAAAACCACAACTAGAGTCATTGCATGTTTGTTCTTTTTATAAACCCCTTGGATCCACTAGAGTCATCGCATGTGTGTTCTTTTCATAAACCACATCTAGAGTCATTGCATGTTTTTTTCATAAACCACTTGGATCCACCAGAGTCATTGCATGTGTGTTCTTTTCATAAACCACAACTAGATTCATTGCATGTTTGTTCTTTTCATAAACCACATGTTCCACCAGTGTCATTGCATGTGTGTTCTTTTCATAAACTACCATTAGATTCATTGCATGTGTGTTCTTTTCATAAACCACTTGGATCCACCAGAGTCATTTGCATGTGTGTTCTTTTCATAAACCACCATTGGTGTCATTGCATGTGTGTTCCTTCCCTAAACCACATGGATCCACCAGATTCATTGCATGTGTCTTCCTTTCCTAAACCACTTGGATCCACCAGTGTCATTGCATGTGTGTCCTTTTCATAAACCACAACTAGAGTCATTGCATGTTTGTTCTTTTCCTAAACCACCACTAGAGTCATTGCATGTGTGTTATTTTCATAAACCATATGGATCCACTAGTGTCATTTGCATGTGTGTCCTTTTCATAAACCACCACCAGTGTCATTGCATGTGTGTTCCTTTCCTAAACCACATGGATCCACTAGTGTCATTGCATGTGTGTCCTTTTCATAAACCACAACTAGATTCATTGCATCTTTGTTCTTTTCCTAAACAACCACTAGTGTCATTGCATGTGTGTTATTTTACTAAACCACATAGATCCACCAGTGTCATTTGCATGTGTGTTCTTTTCATAAACCACCACCAATGTCATTGCATGTGTGTTCCTTTCCTAAACCACATGGTCCACCAGACTCATTGCATGTGTGTTCTTTTCATAAACCAAAACTAGAGTCATTGCATGTGTGTTCTTTTCATAAACCACCACCAGAGTCACTACATGTGTGTTCTTTTCATAAACCACCACTAGAGTCATTACATGCATGTTCTTTTCATAAACCACATGGATCCACCAGAGTCATTTGCATGTGTATTCTTTTCATAAACCAAAACTAGAGTCATTGTTGCATGTGCATTCTTTTTCTAAACCACCACTAGAGTCATTGCATGTGTGTTCTTTTCATAAACCACATGGATCCACCAGAGTGATTTCCATGTTTGTTCTTTTCATAAACCAAAACTAGAGTCATTGCATGTGTGTTCTTTTTCTAAACCACCACTAGAGTCATTGCATGTGTGTTCCTTTCATAAACCACATGGATCCACCAGAGTCATTGCATGTGTGGTATTTTCTTAAACCAGCTGGATCCACTAGAGTTATTGCATGAGTGTTCCTTTCATAGACCACATGGATCCACACTACAAGAAAAGTTTCCTTCCGCAACGACTTGGCCCGACGGTCGTTATAGAAGGCGCGTCTTCCGCGACGAAATTCTTGGCTCGGCCATGGCCGATGGAAAACTTTTTTTCCGGTTTCACGGCCCTCTACTACGACAGATCTGCTAAAAACATGGAGGAAGCTCGGCCAGCACATGGCAGAAGCAAGATTTTCGTTTCCTCGCGCGATGTTGACTCGCCGAAGTCTTTTGAGGCGTGTGGGTCCCGGACGTTAGTGTCTAGCGAACCATACTTTTCGGCCGCGCCTCCCTGATTTGAACTCGATAACGTTGCTCGAGGCGTCTGCCGTTTAGTCAGGATGCTAGGTCCCACATGTCAGCCTCTCATTAGAAGGATCGTGTGTATAATGGAATTTTTTTCCGTCGCTTGTGCTACCCCGTTATGAAGTTGATAGCGCTGCTCGATGCATCTACCGTTTAATCAACCTCCTGGAACCCACATGTCATCCTCTCATTAGAAGAAACGTGTGTATGATGAAATTTTTTCCTTCGCTAGTGCTACCCCGTTCCGAAGTTGATAGCGCTGCTCGATGCATCTACCGTTTAACCTACCTCCTGAGCCCCACATGTCATCCTCTCATTAGAAGAAACGTGTGTATGATGGATATTTTTCCTTCGCTCATGCTACCCTGTTCCGAACTTGATAGCGCTATTCGATGCATCTACCGTTTAATCACGCTGCTGGGCCCCACATGCCATCCTCTTATTAGAAGAAACGTGTGTATGATGGATTTTATACCCTCTGTCGCTACTTCAACCGTTTATACAGGCTGGTGGGCCTGACATGTCAGCCTCCTCTGTGCAAGAAATATGTACATGCTAGACTTTTTTCTTCTCTCACGCCTCCCTGTTTGGAACTTGGTAACATTTCTCGATACAACACATGTATAGTGTCTCCCTGCTGGGTCCACATGTCAGCCACCTATGTAGAGGAAACGTGTGTATGTTGGATATTTTTTTTGGTCGCGTCCACCGGTTTGACCTTGGTAACATTGTTCCATGCGGCAGGCATGTATGGTCTTGCTGCTGGGGCCCACATGTCAGCCTCTCTCCAAAAGAAACGTGTCGATCTTGGTCCTCTTTTTTCCGGTCGTGACTATTGTACAAGTACTTTTTAAACACACTCATTAAAATTGATCTCTTGTATGATAAGGTTGATGGGCGCTAGCTGCAGGCAGGTGGGTAGGCCATGTCAGCCTCTCAGTACAAAAATATTTCTACAGATAAACTGCATGCCTTGCCACTACACAAGAAAATTGTTATGCTTTTATAAAACGTAAAAAATGTATACTAACATCGTATATAACTTATTTATTTTTCTTCTTAAAAAATTGCTTGTCCATCTGCTATGCGTGATTGCTAGCAGCTCAACTAAAAAATGTTAAGTATAAATAATATAGTAGGTAGTACTTAAAAACATGGATAAACGGAGTTTTTTAGGGGTGGGTGGACGGTGCCCGAAAAAGGCAGAATTGAAGAAAAATGGGCCAAACAGAGATTGATGGGCTATTTTTCATGGGCTCTCGCCTAATTTAACTAGGCTATTTGTGCGGCCGAATGACCCAAAACATGGCCGATTTAGAAGGTCTTGGGCTATAATAAGGCCGGATGGGCTAATTTCTTAGGCTCAATAGTTAAAATCCGAAGGTACGTGCTGGGGCTCGGCCAGATTCGAAACAAAGCCGTCAACAAGGAAAAAAAGTATAAAATATGAGCGCCTAGATCCTAGGCGTCTGAGAACTTATTATGTTAAGGAGCCGACGGCACCCTACTAATTGTGCTAATACTCAGTTGTAACCTAGTAGTTGCAACTCATTAAATTCCCAGTTACAAGTTGTTGCAACAAATGTCTAACCCTCACGTTGCACCAATCACGTGGTAAATCCAATGGCGAGAGAGATGAGTCTTGAGAACTGGCAAATCCGATAAAATATTCACAGATATTTCTGTGAAAATTATGGACAAACACCCCGCGCCCGCCAAAACTTTCCACCGAGACCCCAAACTTTCCTAAGCCCGCCCTCAATCGAGCGACCAGCTCCGTCTCTTCAAATTTTGCGCCGTTCTTATGGGAGATGCACCGGAATAGAACTAGGACACAAACTTCTCCATGTCTTAAAAAAACTTCTCGACGCCTTTCTATCAATAGTGCCAGCCTACCACCATTGGCTGCGCCGTTCTTCACGAGACGCATCGGCCGGCGGCCAGTGATACATTGTAAATGTATCTATAATTTTTGATGTTCCATGCTTGGTTTTATCCACTTTCTTGTGTTTTGTTCCAACTTTGGAGTACTTTTCATATGATTTCTTGGACTAACCTATTAACAAGAGCCACAGTGCCAGCTGCCTGTTTTCTGCTGTTTTTGGTTCCAGGAAAGTCAGAAAATGAATATTCTTGGAATTGGACGGGACAAAAGCCAAAGTGCCTATTTTTCCAGAAGGGATCAAGTGCCAGAATACGAGATGGAGAGGGGCCAGGGGCCGGCCACACCACCTGGCCGCGTGGCCAGGCCTGGCCCGTGCCAGGGGGTGGTGTGGTGGCTCTCGGCACCCCCTCGGTCTCTCCTTCCGCCTATAAGTTGCCCTCGGGACGAAAACCCTAAGTACCCGATCAAAAATCGACGAAAGAGTCTGTAGCCGCCGTCATCTCCATCCCTAGATCGGGAGGGATCTGAAGCTCTTCCCGGCACCCTGCCGGAGAGGGGAATTCACCCTGGAGGCCTTCTTCATCACCATGCAAGCCTCCGGTGTGATGCGTGAGTAGTTCATCCTTGGACTACGGATCCATGTAGTAGCTAGATGGCTGGTTTCTCCTCCTTCGTGCTTTCATTTTTATATCTTGTGAGCTCTGTTCATGATCAAGATCATCTATTTGTAATTCATACATGTTGTGTTTGCGGGGATCCGATGGATATTGAGATGCTATTTCAGATTGATTATTGATTCTGTTGGAATTATGCCCTAGAGGCAATAATAAAGATGTTATTATTATAATTCTTGTTCATGATAAAGTTTATATTCCATGCTAGAATTGTATTAAGCGGAAACATTAATACTTGTGTGGTTTGTGAACAACACCGTGTCCCTAGTACGCCTCTATGGACTAGCTCATTGATCAATGATGGTTAAGGTTTCCTAACCATAGACATGAGTTGTCAATTGATAATGAGATCATACCATTGGAGAATGATGTGGTGGATAGACCCAAACTAAGCGAAGCAATTAGATCGTGTCATCGTGTTCGTCTTTGCGAAGCTTTTCTTATGTCAAATATTGTATTCCTTAGACCATGAGATAATGCAACTCCCTGGTATGGGAAGAAAGCTTTGAGGTCATCAAACGTCATCCTATGAGAGGGTGATCATAAAGGTGTCTCTCAGGTGATCGGAAAGTATCTGTTGGGTTGTATGTATCGAGATGGAATTTGTCCCTCCCAAGTCGGAGAGAGATATACTTGGGCCCACTCGTGTCGATATCAACACTGCTTGCAAGCATGTGGTTAAGGAGTTAATCACAAAGTGATATCGGATTACGGAACGAGTAAAGTACTTGCTGTGAACGAGATTGAACTAGGTATGACGATACCGACGATCGAATCTCGGGCAAGTAAAATATCGCGAGGCAGAAGGAATATATATATGGGATTGATTGAATCCTGGCATCGTGGTTCATCCGATATGATCATCGATGAATGTGTGGAGTCAATATGGGTGCCTAGACCCTGTTGATTATTGATAGAAGATCATGTCGCATATTCTCGAACCCAGGTCACACACTTAACGTGTCTCGACGCTATGATAGATTGGATAATTGGTTTATGAATTTTTGTTGAGTCTCGGATGGGATCCGGGATATCACGAGAGGTTCGGAATGGTCGGAGAATAAGATTCATATAAGGCGGTGCAGTTTTGGAGTTCGAATTGTTCGGGTTAATCGGTATTGTACGAAGCTTCTAGAACCTTCCGGAAGGGGACCAACGTGGCCCCACCTTCCGGGAGGGGGCATGGGCCTATGAGGGAGTGTCCTGGCCGCATTGGGCCAGGGCACAAGGCCCCATAGGGCCCAGCCGATCCTAGATAAGTTTAAACTCGTTTAAACTAGAGATAGGGTTTCTAGATAAGGGATAAGTTTAAACTCGTTTAAACTAGAGATAGGGTTTCTAGATAAGGGAGAGTTTAAATCGTTTAAACTAGAGATAGGCTTGGAGGATGGGCAAGGGCTGGCCGCACCCCCCTCTATATATAGAGGGCTGGTGCGCCCCCTCCCCACACACACCTTCCTCCAAACCCTAGTTGCCCTGCTGCCCTCCTCTCTCCCTCCCGACTGTTTGTAGGCGAAGCCCTGCTACAGAAATTCTCCACCATATACACCACGCCGTCGTGCTATAGATCCAATCCATCTCTCCACCATACTTGCTGGTCCGAGGAAGGAGGAGACGTCGAGGTGCTGCACGTGTGCATCTCACGGAGGCACCGCCACTTGTGGTGCTAGATCGGATCGGATCGCGAGGAGGAGAAGCGAGTACGACTACATCACCCACGTTCCGATTTAACGTTCACTGTGCGAATCTTCAAGGGTATGAAGATCTAATCCAATCTCTCTCGTTGTTTGCATCTCCTAGATTAGATCTTGGCTTTCCCTCTGTTCGCTTCCGTAGAAAATTTTGATTTGCTATGCTGCGAAACCATTCAGTGGTATCAGAGCTAGATCTATGCGTAGATGTGTTTCACGAGTAGAACGCAACATGGTTGTTGCGGGCGTTGATGTTTTCTGTTGCAAGCCTCTTGTTTGTGTTCTTCTTATGACGCGGGATAGTGAGATTGAAGCGGTCCAGGCCAACCTTACGCGACGTCGTCATGAGACCGGCCGCACTTGACGTGTGGCTTGTACCACACATGCGGCTGGTGGATGTCAGTTTCTCTCACTATAGTTGTCATGGGATTAACACCGGAGTTTGGCAACCATAATATCACCGTTGTGGCTTTCCGTAGGTAAGAATCGTTCTTAGCATCTACTCCCATAAGCCACGTAAAACATGCAACAACAAAGTAGAGGCGTCTGACTTGTTTTTGCAGGAGTGTTTTGTGATATGGTATGGCCCAAGATGTGATGTGTATATTGTCACGATGATCATGTTTTGTAATGTTTCACGACTTGCATGTCGATGAGTACACAACCGGCAGGAGCCATATGGTTATCTTTATAATTGTGTATGACCTGCGAGTCAACTTCTTATACGCCATGTAATAGCTTTACTTTATCGCTAAGTAGTTGGCAATAGTTGTAGTTGCTATTCGTGGTGGAGGCAATCATGGTGGAGTGATGGAGATCATGCGGAACACACAAGATGGAGATCATTGCGAAGATTGGCTATACCATGTCACATAAAGTTATATGCATGTGATGTTTATCCTTTTATGTATCTTATTATGCTTAGATCGACGGTAGCATTATAAGATGATTCCTCACTTAAAGATCAAGATAAAACTGTGTTCTCCCCAAGTATGCACCGCTATGAAAGTTCACGTGTCCAAGCATCACGTGATGATCGGGTGCTATAGACTCTACGCCACATACAACGGTGCAAGCCAGTTTTGCACACGGAAATACTTGGGTCTAACTTGACGAGCCTAGCATGTATGCACATGGCCTCGGAACACAAGAACCGAAAGGTTAAGCATGAGTCATATGAATGATATGATCGACACTTTGTTGTCCACCATTGAAACCACATCTCTTCTCGTGATGATCGGATTAGGTGTGGTGAATTTGGATCGTGTTCACTAAACAACTTGAGGGATGTTGAATTTAGTGGAGTTCATCTAGTAATTTGATTAAGTTGAACTATTTATCATGAACATAGTCTAAATTGTACTTGCAAATACCGTAGATCACATGGCCAAGTCCAACTTCAACTTCAACGTTTTTGCTGAGAAAGAAAAGCTTAGAAACAATGGGTCTAACTTCACCAATCGGTTCCGCAATCTAAGAATCATTCTGCAGCGGGACAAAAGGACTATGTCCTTGAGAAAGCGTTAGGTACCCCCTGCAATCGCGCTACCGGTGATGAGAAAGCTGTCTATCGACGCAAAGATGATTATGGTGTGATTAAGAGCACCATGTTGTTTGCTATGGAACAGAACTTCAAAATCGTTTTGAAAACTATCCGGCCCTTTGAGATTCTCGAAGAGTTGAAAACCATGTTTCACTCAGGCTGCTCGAGAGATATGAGATCTCTGAGAAGATCTTTAACTGAAAGATGGAGGAAGGGAGTTCCGTTAGTGAGCACGCAATTAAGATGTCGTGATACAATAAACGACTTGAGAAACTGTACTGCAATATTCCAGAGGAGCTCAAGATTGACAGTGGTTCTGCAATCACTCCTCCCAGCTACAAAAGTTTTGTAGTGACTCATAATCAGATTGGTTCCACTGATACGATCACCGAGCTCTTCAAAGTGAAGGCTGCGAGGTGGACATCAAGAAAGATAATCATGTGTTGATGGTCAACAAGCCCTCCTTTAAGAAAGGTAAGGGTGCAAAGAAGCCCTTCAAGAAAGGCGACGGCAAGCGCGTTGCCCCTGCTGAGAAGAAGCTCAAGTCCGGTCCTAAGCCGGACACTGAGTGCTTCTATTGCAAGGACAAGGGTCACTGAAGCGCAATCGTCCAAGTACTTAGCGGACAAGAAGGCTGGCACCATCAAAGGTATATTTTATATAAATGTTATTGATGTTTTCCTTTCTAGCCCTCGTTGTAGTGCATGGGTATTTGATACCGGTTCAGTTGCTAATATTTGTAACTCGAAACAGAGCTACGGAATGACGGCTTATGCGAGGGATGAGGTGACGATGCGTTGGCAGCGGATCAAGAGTTGATGTGATGGCTCTCCTTAGTTTTACCTTCGGATTAGTTTTAAACCTTAATAAATGTTATTATGTGCCTGCGTTGAGCATGAACATTATTTACGGATCGTGTTTATTGCAAGACGGTTATTCATTTAAATCGGAGAATAATGGTTGTTCTATTTATATGAGTAACATCTTTTATGGTCATGCACCTCTTGTGAATGGTTTATTTCTTCTAAATCTCGAAAGGGATGAAACACACATCCATAACATTGAGGCTAAGAGATGCAAAGTAGATAGTGATAATACTACTTATTTGTGGCAATCGCTGCTCAGGTCATATTGGTGTAAAGCATGAAGAAACTCCATTCGATGGACTTTTGGAGTCTCTTGATTTTGAATCATTTGACACATGCGAAACATGCCTCATGGGCAAGATGATCAAAACCCGTTCTCCTATGATGGAGCGAGCAACGGACTTGTTGGAAATCATACATACCGATGTATGCGACCGATGAGTGTTTCGACGCCGCGGTGGATATCGCTATTTTCTCACTTTTACCGATGACTTAAGTAGATATGGGTATATCTATTTAATGAAACATAAATCTGGAGCGTTTGAAAAGTTCAAAGAATTTCAGAATGAAGTGGAGAACCATCGTAACAGAAAGATTAAGTTTCTACGATCCGATCGTGGGCGAATATTTGAGTTATGATTTTCTCACGCATCTCAAAGCAAGTGGAATCGTTTCACAACTCACGCCACCCGAACACCACAGCGCAATGGTGTGTTACGAGCAGAATCGAACCCTATTAGATATGGTCCGATTGATGATGTCTCTTCTTGATTTGCCGTTATCATTTTGGGGTTATGCATTAGAAACCGCTGCATTCACTTTAAATAGGGCTCCATCTAAATCCGTTGAGACGACACCGTATGAACTGTGGTTTGGTGCTAAACCTAAGTTGTCGTTTCTTAAAGTTTGGGGATGCGAAGCTTACGTCAAGAAGTTGATGCCGGACAAGCTCGAACCCAAAGCGGACAAATGCGTCTTCATAGGATACCCTAAGGAAACTATTGGGTATACCTTCTATCACAGAACTGAAGGCAAAGTGTTTGTCGCAAAAACGGTTCCTTTCTTGAGAAGGAGTTTCTCTCGAAAGAAGTGAGTGGGAGGAAAGTAGAGCTAGACGAGGTTATTGAACCTTCTCTTGAATTGGAGAGTAGCGCAGCACCTGAAATTGTTCCATCCGCTTTGCACCAACAATAGAGGAAGCTAATGACAAGGATCATGAAGCTTGGACGATGTCTCTTGAGCGTCGCAGTCGACAAGGTCGCGTGCCCCTCTGAGTGGTATGGCAACCTGTCTTGTTGTCTTGTTAGTAGAAGGCGGTGAACCTACGAACTATGAGGAAGCGATGATGAGCCGGACTACGAGAAATGGCTAGAAGCCATGAAATCTGAATTGGGATCCATGGCGAAAACCAAGTATGGACTTTGGTGGACCCTCCTAGCGGCCGAAAGGCCGTTGAGTGCAAATGGATCTTCAAGAAGAAAACGGACGCGGATGGTAATGTTACCGTCTATAAAGCACGGCTTGTTGCGAAAGGTTTTCGACAAGTTCAAGGTGTTGACTACGATGAGACTTTCTCTCCCGTAGCGATGTTTAAGTCCATTCGGATTTTATTAGCAATTGCTGCGTTTCATGATTATGAAATATGGCAAATGGATGTCAAGACTGCTTTCCTCAATGGCAACATTGATGAAGAGTTGTATATGATGCAACCCGAAGGTTTTGTCGATCCTAAGGATGCTGATAAAGTATGCAAACTTCAGCGTTCCATTTATGGACTGAAGCAAGCATCTCGGAGTTGGAACCTTCGTTTTGATCAAGTGATCAAGAGCTTTGGATTTGTTCCAAATTGCTACGAAGCTTGCATCTACAAGAAAGTGAGTGGGAGCTTCGGTGGCGTTTACGGTACTATATGTGGATGACATATTGATTATTGGAAATGACATCAACATGCTTAACGATGTGAAGAGTTATTTGAACAAGTGTTTTTCAATGAAAGACCTAGGTGAAGCTTCTTATATATTGGGCATCAAAATCTATAGAGATAGACAAAGACGCCTGATAGCTTTAAGCCAGAGTACATACCTAGACAAAGTTCTGAAAAGGTTCAGAATGGATAGGGCATTAAAAGGTTAAGTGCCTATGTTGTCAGGTAAGATATTGAGCAAGGCTCAGTGTCCAACTATGGTAAATGATTGGGAAGCTATGAGCAAAGTGCCTTATGCCTCGGCCATAGGTTCCATCATGTATGCCATGCTGTGTACTAGACCGGATGTGTCCAATGCTCTTAGTTTGACGAGATATCAAAGTGATCCGAGTGGAACCTTTGGACAGCCGTGAAGAACATCCTAAGGTACCTAAATAGGACTAAAGAAATGTTCTTAGTCTATGGGGGTGATGAACAGCTCGTCGTAAAAGGTTACGTCGATGCTAGTTTCGACACCGACAAGGATGATTGTAAATCTCAGACAGGATACGTGTATATTTTGAATGGAGGAGCTGTGAGCTGGAGAAGCTGCAAGCAAAGCGTGATCGCGGGATCTATGAAAGCGGAATACATGGCTGCAGAGAAGCGTCAAGTGAAGGAGTTTGGATCAGAAACTTCATCACTGAGCTTGGCGTGGTTCCAAGTGCATTGGACCCACTAGAGATATTGTGTGACAACACTGGCGCCATAGCACTCGCTAAGGAACCAAGATATCATCCAAAGACCAAGCATATCAACCGCAAGTTTCATATAATCCGAGATTATATAGCAGATGGAGATCTGAAGATCAGCAAAGTACATACAGATCTGAATGTCGCAGATCCATTGACTAAACCTCTTCCACGTGTAAAACATGATCAGCACCTCAGTGCCATGGGTGTGAGATTGTTGCCAAATGTAAACTAGATTATTGACTCTAGTGCAAGTGGGAGACTGTTGGAATTATGCCCTAGAGGCAATAATAAAGATGTTATTATTATAATTCTTGTTCATGATAAAGTTTATATTCCATGCTAGAATTGTATTAAGCGGAAACATTAATACTTGTGTGGTTTGTGAACAACACCGTGTCCCTAGTACGCCTCTATGGACTAGCTCATTGATCAATGATGGTTAAGGTTTCCTAACCATAGACATGAGTTGTCAATTGATAATGAGATCATATCATTGGAGAATGATGTGGTGGATAGACCCAAACTAAGCGAAGCAATTAGATCGTGTCATCGTGTTCGTCTTTGCGAAGCTTTTCTTATGTCAAATATTGTATTCCTTAGACCATGAGATAATGCAACTCCACGGTATCGGAAGAAAGCTTTGAGGTCATCAAACGTCATCCTATGAGAGGTGATCATAAAGGTGTCTCTCGGTGATCGGAAAGTATCATTGGGTTGTATGTATCGAGATGGAATTTGTCCCTCCCAAGTCGGAGAGATATACTTGGGCCCACTCGGTAATCGATATCAACACGCTTGCAAGCATGTGGTTAAGGAGTTAATCACAAAGTGATATCGGATTCTGGACGAGTAAAGTACTTCTGTGAACGAGATTGAACTAGGTATGACGATCCGACGATCGAATCTCGGGCAAGTAAAATATCGAGACGAAGGGAATATATATGGGATTGATTGAATCCTGACATCGTGGTTCATCCGATATGATCATCGATGAATGTGTGGGAGTCAATATGGGTGCCTGCACCCGCTGTTGATTATTGATAGAAGATCATATGCGCATATTCTCGAACCGCAGGTCACACACTTAACGTGTCTCGGCGCTAGGATAGATTGGATAATTGGTTTATGAATTTTTGTTGAGTCTCGGATGGGATCCGGGATATCACGAGAGGTTCGGAATGGTGGGAGAATAAGATTCATATAAGGCGGTGCAGTTTTGGAGTTCGGAATTGTTCGGGTTAATCGGTATTGCAGGAAGCTTCTAGAACCTTCGGAAGGGGACCAACGTGGCCCCACCTTGGGAGGGCATGGGCCTATGAGGGAGTGTCCTGGCCGCATTGGGCCAGGGGCACAAGGCCCCATAGGGCCCAGCCGATCCTAGATAAGTTTAAACTCGTTTAAACTAGAGATAGGGTTTCTAGATAAGGGATAAGTTTAAACTCGTTTAAACTAGAGATAGGGTTTCTAGATAAGGGAGAGTTTAAATCGTTTAAACTAGAGATAGGCTTGGAGGATGGGCAAGGGCTGGCCGCACCCCCACTCTATATATAGAGGGCTGGTGCGCCCCCTCCCCACACACACCTTCCTCCAAACCCTAGTTGCCCTGCTGCCCTCCTCTCTCCCTCCCGACTGTTTGTAGGCGAAGCCCTACTACAGAAATTCTCCACCATATACACCACGCCGTCGTGCTGTAGATCCAATCCATCTCTCCACCATACTTGCTGGTCCGAGGAAGGAGGAGACGTCAGTGCTGCTGCGTGTGCATCTCACGGAGGCCGCCACTTGTGGTGCTAGATCGGATCGGATCGCGAGGAGGAGAAGCGAAATGCGACTACATCACCCACGTTAATGCGAATGTTCATTGTGCGAATCTTCAAGGGTATGAAGATCTAATCCAATCTCTCTCGTTGTTTGCATCTCCTAGATTAGATCTTGGCTGTCCCTCTGTTCGCTTCCGTAGAAAATTTTGATTTGCTATGCTGCGAAACCCTTCAGATTCTATCATGTCTTTGTTATTTGTGATCTTGCATGCTTTCCGTTGTTAGTAGCTATCTTGGCCAAGTAGATGCTAGCAACTCCAAGAGTTAGTATTTATGCTCGATAGTGGGTTCATGCCTCTGGTAATCTGGGGAAGTGATAGAAATCTCTAAGGTACTAGATGTGTTGTTGCTACTAGGGAGAAAACAACGATCCTTTGTTCATAGAACAATCATATTGTTTACTTTACACACAGTTCGTAAAGCAATAATCTGTTGCTTGCAACTTAATACTGGAGGGGGTTCGGATGATAACCTGAAGGTGGATTATTAGTCATAGATGCAGTTGGATGGCGGTCTATGTATTATGTTGTAATGCCCAATCAAGTCTCAAAGGAGTCAAGATGATTAGTATATGCATGTATTGCTTTCTCGGTGTTTGTCAATTGCCCCGCTATAATTTGTTCACCCAACATGTTATCTATCTAAGGAGAGCCACCTCTAGTGAACTATGGATCCCGGTCCTTTTCTTTACATACAATCTACAATCTTTTACTGCCTTGTGTTTACTTTTCTGCAAACTTTTACTTCTTTCCATTCGATATGTTTAATCCTTTGTTTTCCGCAAAACACGGTGAGATTGACAACCTCATCGCAAGTTGGGGACAAAGTTCTGTGGTTGTGTTGTGCAGTTCTCCATGTTTGTAAGATCTCACCATAATAAGGTAAGATCCCTATGATTGCAGTGCTAGTCCCTGGATCGAAAATGCTAGCACCCACAGTTTAAGATGAAGTACACAGAAACAAAGGTCATTATTACATCGCATATCCAGGAATATAATGGTTCTTACAACTCACTTAGCCCAAGGCTAAGGCACTTAAAGTTCACATTACATAGCATAATAATAATAGAGTCTTTAGTCTTCATGTGCCAGAGGCAAGCATGTCGAGTGTAGACCCGCAACCCTACTCATCATCAGAGTATCCTGCAACATAATAAGTTACAGCCACGAGGGTCAATACATTTGGAATTGTATTGGCAAGTGATACCATAGATACTTAGTATAATCCAACAACTACATGAATATATGGCTAAGTGGGGTTTATGGCTGGCTTTGCTAAAATTAGTTTAACTTCTAGTTTTTGAAGAAGTTTTTCATTCCAGCTATAAGGTACCAATGATAGACATCACGGCTAAGTACTTAGTTTTACCCTCTCGAGAGGTGGTGCACTTTCCCCACAAGACTCGACATGCATCGAGACGAGACTTTTCTGAAGCAATCCCTCAGACCACCACGGACGCGTTCCATCCTGTCATCACTACCACCCTCTGTCCGTCTGGCTGAGTTCTCACAACGTAGTCGGTCAAGGCAGAGCCCATATGCCATGTGGCTGCACTGGAAGCTTCGCGATAAGAACGTCTCCAATCTCTTTGTTCCTGGGTGGCCATCCACAAGTGTGATACACCAGCTGACCATAGACATGGCACCTGAGTAACCACTCAACATAATCCAAGCAAGCCCATTCCACCCAAGTGTTTCATTAACATTAGTTGTTTTCTTAGTTAAACAAAATAATATCTTTCCATGCTATCCTATGTGTATATTCCACCCAAGAATTCTAATAGCATAGCTAAGCATTCTAGCATACAAAGTCTTTATCTAGGGAGTACTACCAAGATATACACTATAGGGTAGCATAGCATAGTATGGTAATATATGAATAATTCTACCATGCTAAGATTTACCAAAATATCACTAGTGCAATAGTGAAAATAATAGGACATGAGATGAAATATCACTTGCCTTGGTAGCTAGGGGAATAGGTACAATCCTCACAGCAACAAACTTCACAATACACACAATCTACACAAGATTAATACAACAATAACAATTCAATCAATAAAACATTACAAAAACATGAATGCATGCAAAAAGCAATGATATGATCATAATTCTATAATTTACAGAGTCTACAGTACAGAGGATATAATACCTCATCTAAATGCATAAGAAATACCCAAAAATAATTTATAGAACAATTTTTATGAGCAAAATACTCCTAAAATGGTTCTGCCTATAATTCCAAGTTTACTGAGGCAAAAGTGTGAAACAAGGCCTCCATAATAAAGGTCTTATTTTTCTGAATCCATAGACACCAAATTTGTATTTTTCTGATTTGTGGATCAAAAGTTATTGGATTTCTAAGTTTAATACTAAATCTGTCTATTTTCTAATTAAACAGAAATAGTCTGGCGACATGGCGCTATCCTATTGGCTGGTACCGGTTGGGTCAGATCAATCGCTATGGGCCGTCAGATTTAAGTGACGTTGGACGGATTAGATCAACCGTACCCTTTCGTTTAAGTGATCTAATCTTAACCGCTAGGATCTGATCGAACGGCTACTAAGCATCTCGCCGGAGACTGGCGGTGCTAACGACGACACGCGGCGGCGGAGCGTCGACCGATGAGGTTCTGGCGACTATACGAGGGCTGGGAGACCGTGGACACGTACCAGAGGTTGAGGAGGTCGTGGCGATCTCGATGGAGGTCACGATGGAGGGTGGGGTGCTCGGGCTTGGCCTGGATCCTTCGCCGGAGTTGCGTAGACGGTGGAGTTCATGGCTCGATGTCGGAGACCGTGACCTGGGGCTCGAACCAACCGGCAAAGAGGTCAGCGAGGTGCGCAAGTGTCTGCACGACCTAGTAAAGACCAAAAGGGGGCGGCGGGAACCCTACCTTTACCGGAGAAGGTGACTGACGGTGGCGGCAGAGGGAGTTCGCCGGACTTGGTCCGTGTCGTCGACCTGGAGCAAGAGGAGGCACGCGGCTGGGTTAATAGGTGCGCCAGGATACGGCAAACCATACAGGACAGAGAGGAGGGCGCCGAGCGGCCTGGGTTCACCGGAATCATCACCGGAGTCCGTCGGACAGCAGCGGTTTGAGCTCGGAATTTGGGGAGCCTAGGGGCTCTCCGGGGTGATGTCTGTGGGGAAAATGATGAGGAGGGAGAGGGGATTTTTAGTAGGGGTAATCGCCGGGGCAATTAATCGCGAGAAATTGCCAGAATCGAATCGATTCGAAACGGCCGAAGGGGAGAGGTCCATCATCGGCAGTGAAGACGACGAGGTGACGTGGGCGGGTCGACTGTCGTGGGAGGGGTAGAAATGAGGGGGTGAGGAAAGACAGAGAAGGGGAGAGGGAGTCCGGGTGGGCTGCTGGGTCGGATTGGGCCAAAAGGCGGAAAGTCGCTCTGCTCTCTTTTTTTCTCCCTTATTCTTTTTCTTTTTCTATTTCTGTTTTCTCCACAACTTTGGATTTAAGGATTCAAATTGATTCAAATAAATTTGTGAACATTTGTAAAAACTCAAATTAGGTTTTAAGGGTATTATGAAACATATTTATCTTCTATTTTAATCCAAAGTATTTACTTTGGATTTAATAGGTAATATAGCATTTTCTTTGATTCTATTTTCAAAAATTCATATCTTTTATTCATGGCTCAAAATTGCACCAAAATTTTGGAGGACATTCTAAATGCAATGCAATTACATGCTATGATGATGTGAGTGCAATGATGATGATTTTAGATGAAATTTTGGGATGTTACAAATCTAACCCCCTTAAGATGAATCTCGCCCTCGAGATTCGGGTTGGCTAGCAAATAGGTGAGGGTGATCTCTCTGAAGTTCATCCTCTCGCTCCCAGTTGCTTACGATTCAAGGTGATGGTTCCACGCACTTTGCGTAACCTGATGGTCTTGGTACGGGTAATTCTTTTCTGGTCTCGAGAATCTTAATAGGTTTCTCTTCATAAGTGAGATCATTATCTAGCTGAACTTCCTCCAATGGTATAGTGTCTTTCAACGAAGTTTCTTCCATCTCTGGGTGACACTTTTTCAGCTGACTAACATGGAATACGTTATGAACTACTGACAAAGATTCTGGTAATTCTATCTCATATGCCACTTCTCCTTTGCGACTCAAAATCTTGAAAGGTCCTACATAGCGTGGTGCTAGTTTTCCTTTGATTCCAAATCTCTTTACACCACGAAGTGGTGATACCCTGAGGTAAGCTCTATCACCAACCTCATAGGTAACCTCTCTACGTTTTGGATCAGCATAGCTCTTCTGCCGAGATTGGGCTACCTTTAGCCTATCCCTTACCATCTTGACTTTCTCTTCAGCTTCTTGGATTAGGTCTGGCCCGAACAAATTTCTTTCCCCTACTCCATTCCATAGTAATGGTGTAGTACACTTCCTTCCGTAAAGAAATTCAAATGGATCCATTTCTATGCTTGATTGATAGCTGTTATTGTAAGAAAACTCTGCGTACGGTAGACTTTCATCCCAACTGGATCCATAATCTAACGCACATGCTCTTAGCATATCCTCTAATATTTGATTGGTCCTTTCTGTCTGTCCATCAGTTTGTGGATGAAATGCAGTGCTGAAATCCAGTCGAGTTCCCAATGACTCGTGAAGTTGTCACCAAAAATGCGAAGTAAACTGAGTTCCTCTGCCGGACACGATACTTTTAGGTACCCCATGCAAGCATACAATTCTATTCATGTAAATCTTGGCTAGTTTGGCACTTGTATAAGTGGTCTTCACTGGTATGAAATGGGCCACTTTTGTCAAGCGGTCAACGATAACCCATATGGAATCGTATCCAGATTTAGTCCTGGGTAGTCCGGTGATAAAATCCATACCAATTTTATCCCATTTCCAATCAGGTATTGGCAGTGGTTGTAATAATCCTGCCGGTTTCTGATGTTCTGCCTTTACACGACTGCACACGTCGCACAAGGCAATGTGCTCTGCTATGTCCTTCTTTAAATTATTCCACCAAAACCTCTCCTTAACATCCATATACATCTTGGTATTGCCAGGATGAATTGAATACGGTGAGTTGTGCGCCTCTTGTAAGATCAACTTCTTAAGTTCAAGATCCCGCGGAACACATATACGTTTTTCGTACCATAAGATTCCTTGATCATCCACATGGAATCCTTTCGCCTTGCCTTCACTAACTTTACTTTTGATTTCTTCTATTTCTTTGTCCAACTTTTGGGCTTCTTGAATTTTGTCCATTAGTGTGGGTTGCACTTCCAAGGATGCAAGGTACCCTTCAGGCACAATTTCAAGTCTCAGCTCTCTAAATTGGGCACATAACTCCTCCGGCAATTCTCCTTTATTGAGGCCATTTACATGAGCCTTGCGGCTTAATGCATCGGCTACGACGTTTGCCTTTCCAGGGTGGTATTGCAAACTTAAGTCATAGTCTTTGATAAGTTCTAGCCATCTTCTTTGTCTCATGTTGAGCTCTTTCTGTGTAAAAATATATTTCAAACTCTTGTGATCAGTGAACATCTCACAACGTTTTCCCACAAGATAATGCCTCCATGTTTTTAGTGCATGCACAACTGATGCCAACTCTAGATCATGAGTAGGGTAGTTCACTTCATGATTTTTGAGTTGTCTTGATGCATAAGCTACCACTCTACCTTCCTGCATCAATACACCTCCTAATCCTTGGTGAGATGCATCACAGTATACTTGAAAGTCTTTCTCAATATCTGGCAAACATAACACTAGGGCTGACACTAGCCTCTTTTTCAATTCCTGAAAGCTGGTTTCGCAAGCTTCTGTCCAATTAAACTTATTCTTCTTCTTCAGCAGATTAGTCATGGGCTTTGCAACCTTAGAGAAATTTTCAATGAACCTTCGATAGTACCCTGCTAGGCCAAGGAAGCTACGAATTTCTTTAACTGATTTAGGAGGTTCCCACTCTGTCACAGCTGCCACTTTTGCTGGATCAACAGCTATACCATTACCAGATACTATGTGTCCAAGAAATCCCACTTCATTCAGCCAGAATTCACATTTGCTGAACTTGGCATAAAGTTTATGTTCTCTAAGTTTCTCTAGAATCAGGCGTAGATGTTCTTCATGTTCTTTGCTGCTTTTGGAATATACCAATATATCATCGATGAATACCACTACGAACTTGTCAAGGAATTCCATGAATACCTTATTCATCATGTTCATGAAGTAGGCCGATGCATTAGTCAATCCAAACGGCATCACTGTATATTCATACAACCCGTATCCAGTGGTGAATGCAGTCTTGGGTATGTCATGTTCTCTGATCTTTAGTTGGAAGTATCCTGATCGAAGATCAATTTTTGAGAAAACACATGCTCCCTCTAGCTGATCGAAGAGATCATTTATTCTAGGCAGGGGATATTTGTTCTTTATGGTCACTTCATTGAGTGAACGATAATCTATGCATAGCCTTTGACTCCGGTCCTTCTTCTCAACAAACAAGACTGGTGCTCCCCAAGACGCAGCTTGGTTGAATAAATCCTTTTTCAACTGTTCTCCCAGCTGTTTCTTGAGTTCTTTTAACTCGTCCACCAACATTTTATAAGGTCTCTTTGCTATAGGTCCCGTTCCTGGTAGTAGGTCTATCAGAAACTCCACGTCCCTATCTGGTGGCATGCCAGGTAATTCCTCAGGGAACACATCTGGATATTCCCTCACTATTGGCACATTATCTAGGCTAACCCCTTAAGAGAATTAACCTTGCTCCCCTTAGGTTCAAAGTTAGACTTGAACCTGATCCTTTTCTTTTCTGGGGTAGTAAGCATAACAGTTCGCTTGGCACAATCAATCACCCCTTCATAGCGGGTCAACCAGTCCATCCCTAATATAACATCTAATCCTTGGGACTCTAGGATTATTAAACAAATCGAACTTGTGTTTTCCAATTTCTAGGGTGATATGTCAACACTGAATTTACTATCATTTCTCCACCCGGAGAACTTACCTTCATAGGACATCCAATAGTCTCAGTGGAGAGTTCATTTTTGATTACAAATGCTCTTGAAATGAATGAATGCGATGCGCCAGTATCGAAAAGGATAAGTGCGGGAAAGGCATTAATTTTGAACTTATCGATCACGGCATCAGCTCCTTCTTGAATTTCCTCCACATTAATGTGATTCACATGACCCTTTTGGAATGGGTTTGGCTTAGCCCCATCAGTCTTCTTTTCTGGGCATTCATTGGCATAATGTCCTGTCTTTTTACACTTGAAACATTCCACCTGACTGATGTCTTTCTTCGCTGGCTGACTGTGACGGTTCTGACCATTTTGGTTCCCATGGCCATGATTATTGTGATTGTTCCTGAATCCACTTTTGTTATGTCCACGATGATTGTTTCCATCATGGTGGTGGTTGTTGTTATGATGGTTATTATGATTCCCATTCTTGTGGAATCCTGAGCTGCCACTTCCTTCACCATGAGGGCGCTTGTGAGGAGATCCTAATCCAAACTTATCGAAATGGTGTTTCCTCTTTCTACCCTCCACTAGCTTCATCTTGTTTTCCAGGATGATAGCTTTATCACATAAAGATTGATAAGTTGGAACATATGCAACAGATAGTTGCATAGAAATTTCATCATTCAGCCCATCTAGGAACTTCTCCTTCCTCTTCGCATCAGTGTCAACATCATCGGGTGCATAACGTGACAAATTATTGAACTCCTCGATGTATTCAGAAATACTGCGGTGGCGTTGCTTGAGGTTATGAAACTCCTTTTTCTTCAATCCCATTATTCCAGCAGAGATGTGAGTGGTGCGAAACCCATCTTCAAACATTGCCCAAGTCACTTCCTCAATAGGGTGGGTAATTTGAAAATTATCCCACCAAGCAGCTGCATGACCTTCTAATAAGTGTGCTGCAAATCTGACCTTTTTTGCATCCGTGCATCCAACCGTGACTAGGTCCTTATTCACAGAGCGTAACCAATCATTTGCTACCATGGGGTCAGAGGTACCTGAGAACTTGGCAGGTCTCAGCCTTAGAAATCTGGTCAGCATATCCAAAGGTGGTGGATTGTTCTGGTTGTTATTGTTATTATTCTTGTTACGTTACGGTTCGCCATAAATTGAGTCATCATTTGCATCAATTGGGTCAGGTACCATCATCCGCTGCATTCCATTGTCATTGTCATTGTTATCCTCGTTGTTGCGTCGGGAGGCATCCGTGGGTTTAGTAAGGGTAAGTAATGATAGATAACCCAAATAAAACAACAATTCGCAAACAAGCACATGCAAGTTCCAACATCACAACAATAATGAGTCGCAGAAGATAACATACTAGCATAGTCACCCACAAGTCGGTATGACCTATGCACTCAATAATAATAGAACGATAGGTAGATGGAACAGTATCACTACTCCTCCATGTCAACTTCCTCCTCCACTAGAGCAAGTCCTGCTGATGCGAATCCTGCCTTGTATTCCTCCAAGCTGGTAGTCAGAGCATCGATCTTTGTCTGTAACTCCCTCTTCTGTGTGCGTAGCCTCTCTATCACCTCGTGATCCGCTTCCAGCTCAATGTTCTCCAGCTCTAACTCGGTCTCCAAGTCTCTAATCTTCTTGTTCTTCTCTTGAACTCTCTTCTCTTGGTTCTTGAATTTCTTATCTTGGTCTTTAAACTTCTTCTCCATTTCCTTGATTCGATTTTCCTGTTCCTGGAAGGCCTTGTCCTTCTCCTTGAGTTGGACTCGTAGTTCATCATTGCTAAGCATCACGTTAGTCCTATCAGTATCAAGGTGTCTAATAAGGCTCTCTAAGTCCTGGAGGTAGTGACGCACGGGCTTGATAGACTCCTTAGTGGCCTTGTCCAACACAATAGGCTCTCCATCCTCGTCGCGCCTCCCAAAGAAGTGGAAGTAGTGGCTCTTGATCTCAGAAGAATGACGTCCACATAGGCGTCCCAACATTTCCTGCATAGCAACATCGAGGCCCCTCTCCATGTCATCATGGAGAACCTTGAAGGTAATCTCCCCAATTTGGGGCTCTGTCTCACGTCCTGGCTGGGTAACTCTGAATCCCCATAAGTCCTTCCTCTGAAACTTCCTCAGCTGAAGTCCCTGAATAGTGGGGATCGGAAGAGCGAGCACTTGGACTAGCTCCAAGATACGAGTCCCAAAGCGAGTCCCCTTGAAATCCTCGGTCGTGCTGTAGACAAAATTCGGCATCTTTTGCATAGTATGGAGAAAATTAGTAACACAATAGAGAAAGAAAATACAAGTCACAAAATAAGAGGGAATTCAACCAACAAAACATTCCAAGTAGCAATACATTAATTCAACTCAAGCACTCAAGGTTCCAGACATAACTTATTTTTGCCATACCACATAGGTTGGTATGGTCGAAATACTAACGTGATAAAACACCAAGGGTGGTGGTCCAACTAATATCTCACTCCTTCTTAACCAAGGTGGCAATCTGGGCATCCTTGGCAAAAATCTGCTTGTCTTGGTCACATAGCTCCAAAGCTAGGCCTATGATATCCTTACTTAGGCGTTTCACAGTGGCCTTTGAGTCTTGGACAAGACGCTTCTCCTCCTTGAGATCCTCCTGAGTATTGAGCATTCTATACTTGAGTCTCTCTCCAAGTTCCTCAATAGCCTTCCATGCAGCATTCCTTGCAGAGTCAAAGAATGACGGGTGCATTTCAGAGTTGGTGAACATGCAAAATCCCGTACTCTTGGGATCGTCTTCCTTATTCTTGTACAAGTGGAGTTGCACCCACCAATACTCTTGTCCTTCATCTATCACAGGAAATCCCTTGTACACGGCTTCACCATTCATCCCCAAGCCGAGCATGAGGTTCTTGAGCACATTGGGAAATTCTGTCTCACACCTGGTCATAGTCATCAGTGGTCCCTTCTTGACAGATTCATTGATGGTGGACATCTACAAAAATAGATGAGAAGGATGATTAGGGAAAGCTTTACGAGATGAAAAGACAAGTGTAAAGTTGAAATATAGAGTTATTTTTCCTAACGGTTTTCCTTAGTCTAATCCATTCTAGGGTCACGAACCTACATGCAACACAATGCTTTGATACCATCTGTAAGATCTCACCATAATAAGGTAAGATCCCTGTGATTGCAGTGCTAGTCCCTGGATCGAAAATGCTAGCACCCACAGTTTAAGATGAAGTACACAGAAACAAAGGTCATTATTACATCGCATATCCAGGAATATAATGGTTCTTACAACTCACTTAGCCCAAGGCTAAGGCACTTAAAGTTCACATTACATAGCATAATAATAATAGAGTCTTTAGTCTTCATGTGCCACAGGCAAGCATGTCGAGTGTAGACCCGCAACCCTACTCATCATCAGAGTATCCTGCAACATAATAAGTTACAGCCACGAGGGTCAATACATTTGGAATTGTATTGGCAAGTGATACCATAGATACTTAGTATAATCCAACAACTACATGAATATATGGCTAAGTGGGGTTTATGGCTGGCTTTGCTAAAATTAGTTTAACTTATAGTTTTTGAAGAAGTTTTTCATTCCAGCTATAAGATACCAATGATAGACATCACTGAACCTCTACCCATGTTCACCCACAAGTTTTAACTTAGAGAAATTTGGATGAGGAGATTATTGAACTGCTTCACTATCTTGAGGCTCAGGAATGTCCATAACCGGGGACACGGCTAAGTACTTAGTTTTACCCTCTCGAGGGGTGGTGCACTTTCCCCACAAGACTCGACATGCATCGAGACGAGACTTTTCTGAAGCAATCCCTCAGACCACCACGGACACGTTCCATCCTATCATCACTACCACCCTCTATCCGTCTGGCTGAGTTCTCGCAACTTAGTCGGTCAAGGCAGAGCCCATATGCCATGTGGCTGCACTGGAAGCTTCACGACAAGAACGTCTCCAATCTCTTTGTTCCTGGGTGGCCATCCACATGTGTGATACACCAGCTGACCATAGACATGGCCCCTGAGTAACCACTCAACATAATCCAAGCAAGCCCATTCCACCCAGGTGTTTCATTAACATTAGTTGTTTTCTTAGTTAAACAAAATAATATCTTTCCATGCTATCCTATGTGTATATTCCACCCACGAATTCTAATAGCATAGCTAAGCATTCTAGCATACAAAGTCTTTATCTAGGGAGTACTACCAAGATATACACTATAGGGTAGCATAGCATAGTATGGTAACATATGAATAATTCTACCATGCTAAGATCTACCAAAATATCACTAGTGCAATAGTGAAAATAATAGGACATGAGATAAAATATCACTTGCCTTGGTAGCTAGGGGAATAGGTACAATCCTCACAGCAACAAACTTCACAATCCACACAATCTACACAAGATTAATACAACAATAACAATTCAATCAATAAAACATTACAAAAACATGAATGCATGCAAAATGCAATGATATGATCATAATTCTATAATTTACAGAGTCTACAGTACAGAGGATATAACACCTCATCTAAATGCATAAGAAATACCCAAAAATAATTTATAGAACAATTTTTATGAGCAAAATACTCCTAAAAATGTTCTGCCTATAATTCCAAGTTTACTGAGGCAAAAGTGTGAAACAAGGCCTCCATAATAAAGGTCTTATTTTTCTGAATCCATAGACACCAAATTTGTATTTTTCTGATTTGTGGATCAAAAGTTATTGAATTTCTAAGTTTAATACTAAATCTGTCTATTTTCTAATTAAACAGAAATAGTGTGGCGACGTGACGCTATCCTATTGGCTGGTACCGGTTCGGTCGGATCGATCACTGTGGGCAGTCAGATTTAAGTGACGTTGGACGGATCAGATCAGCCGTTCCATTTCGTTTAAGTGATCTAATCTTAACCGCTAGGATCTGATCGAACGGCTACTAAGCATCTCGCTGGAGACTGGCGGTGCTAACGACAGCGCGCGGCGGCGGAGCATCGGCCGATGAGGTTCTGGCGATTATACGAGGGCTGGGAGACCATGGACACATACCAGAGGTTGAGGAGGTCGTGGCGATCTCGATGGAGGTCACGGTGGAGGGTGGGGTGCTCGGGCTTGGCCTAGATCCTTCGTCGGAGTTGCGCAGACGGTGGAGTTCACGGCTCGGTGTCGGAGACCGTGACCTGGGGCTCGAACCAACCGGCAAAGAGGTCAGCGAGGTGCGCAAGTGTCTGCACGACCTAGTAAAGACCAAAAGGGGGCGGCGGGAACCCTACCTTTACCGGGGAAGGTGACTGACGGTGGCGGCAGAGGGAGTTCGCCGGACTTGGTCCGTGTCGTCGACCTGGAGCAAGAGGAGGCACGCGGCTGGGTTAGTAGGTGTGCTAGGATACGGCAAACCATACAGGACAGAGAGGAGGGCGCCGGGCGGCCTGGGTTCACCGGAATCGTCGCCGGAGTCCGTCGGACAGCGGCGGTTCGAGCTCGGAATTTGGGGAGCCTAGGGGCTCTCTGGGGTGATGTCTGTGGGGAAAATGATGAGGAGGGAGAGGGGGTTTAGTAGGGGTAATCGCCGGGGCAATTAATCGTGAGAAACTGCCGGAATCGAATCGATTCGAAACGGCCGAAGGGGAGAGGTCCATCATCGGCAGTGAAGATGACGAGGTGACGTGGGCGTGGGGTCGACCTGTCAGTGGGAGGGGTAGAAATGAGGGGGTGAGGAAAGACAGAGAAGGGGAGAGGGAGTCCGGGTGGGCTGCTGGGCCGGATTGGGCCAAAAGGCCAGAAGCTGTCTGCTGCTCTCTTTTTTTTCTCCCTTATTCTTTTTCTTTTTCTATTTCTGTTTTCTCCACAACTTTGGATTTAAGGATTCAAATTGATTCAAATCAATTTGTGAACATTTGTAAAAACTCAACTTAGGTTTTTAGGGTATTATGAAACATATTTATCTTCTATTTTAATCCAAAGTATTTACTTTGGATTTAATAGGTAATATAGCATTTTCTTTGATTCTATTTTCAAAAATTCATATCTTTTATTCATGGCTCAAAATTGCACCAAAATTTTGGAGGACATTCTAAATGCAATGCGATTACATGCTATGATGATGTGAGTGCAATGATGATGATTTTAGATGAAATTTTGGGATGTTACAATGTTGCTACTAGCACCGGTAGTGCGCCCTGCCAAAGCTCAGCTAGTAACACCTTTGGGGTGTTTCCTTGCTCCTAATGGTTCGATTAAACCTTGGTTTCTTAACTGAGGGAAACTTGTTGCTATGGTCATCATACCTTCCTATTGGGGTTCCCAACGAGCTCTACATCAACCACCAGCCATCAACACTTTTCTGGGCGCCGTGCATTGAGTCATCAATCAGCTGGGCGATCCCCACGCTTCGCCTGCTAGATTCAGGCACTGGACATTCTTCTTGGCTTTGGTTTGTTCTCCAAACTCTCCTATGAGAGCATCTTCTCAAATTTTCATGCCTAACTTAAAGATGTTAAAGAAAAGTACTTATTGGGAGATAATCCAAAAGTTTTAGTTGAGTCTTGGAAGTTATTACCTCTGTAATAACCTCTCCTTATCCTTTTTATTTGCTTTTTGTGCCAAGAGTAACCTCTAATGAGAGAGAAGTAATGATTGGGAAAGTTGCTGTCCCAAAACAGATATTTGTGCTTCACCGTAAAAATTTCTGAGAGTGCTCTGTATGTCGGATTGAGCTGTAATTTTTTGTGCTTCTGCCCCAGGTTGTTATCTAACTTTCGTTAGTTCAACACTTTTTGATTTGCGCAACAGAAGGTCTTCGAAAAAAATTCGTATTTACCTGCTGGTTTGTTTTGACAGATTTCTGCCATTTTCTGCATTTGCTTCTTGTTAGTTCCTTCTTGAGTTCCTTTGGGGAATTGAGCTTTTTGAGGGAAGTGCTACAGTATCTAGTGTTATAATGGAAGTTTATTTGGTGTTAGAAATGAACCTTGAGACTTATTTACCTTAAGTGCACTAATGTTGCTAATGAGATTGTGTGAAGTTTTGTATGAAGGAAAAAATTTCAGGTGGATGGAAGGAATGAGTAATGAGATGAAGGATGGACTAAAGCTCAAGCTTGGGGATGCCACGCGTGTCACCCCAAGAAATATCCAAGAAGTACAAGCGTCAAAGCTTGGGGATGCCCAAGGCATTCCCCTTCTTCATTAATAAAAATTCCAGGTTTCTTCCAAACGCTTCTTTTTTATTGTTTTATGCACAGTTGTGTTTTTCTTGGAGCGTCTTCTTTTTCGCTTTTTTTTTGGTTTTTAGTTTGCTTGGTTTGCTTAGTTTTCTGAATAAGTTGGTTGGACCCCCTCTTTCACACTTTGGTTTGCAAATAGTTTGGTTTGGTTTGGAAAAGAGTAGGAAAGTTCATACTTATGTGGTAAAAAAGAGCTCGTTTTTGACTGTGGCCTATGCTTTGTCATGCCATGCTTGATATTGTTTTGGCTTTATGCTTAGTATTCTTTGATGTATCATGACTTTTATAAACAATTGAGATTGCTTAGTGTGCCTTGGATGAATCATGTGTTGTTTTAGCATGTCAGTCGTGGAACCGGTCTCATGTACGATGACATGTAAGGTTGGTCCGGGCCGCTTCATCCTACTATGCCACCAATATCCAAAATACATAGAAGATGCAATAACATGATCATCATCGCCCACATATAAACATATGTGTTCTACCCGTGCAAAGCACCTACGCATAGATCATGCTGTCATACCACTATTGGGTCCACAACATAGAAAACAAAAAATTTCCTACGATGAGAACTACACGCCAAGATCTATCTACTAGGTACAAAGCAACGGGTGGACATACATCCAGCGAGAACTTACCCTCGAAGACAATGAGTTTTGTTAACGAGTAGGAACTCGTGGTTGATGTAGTCGTACACTTGCCGATCTCAAGATCGTGAGGAAGTCTGAGCGCTGTAACTTAGCAGCGCATTCGTACTCGCACACACATTCAAGCCACTGGAAAACCTCCACCTCCTCGCTCCAGCGATCCAGCGGAAGCAACAACTCCTTCCAGATGAAATGCCACCAGGAACATGTATCTCGCTAATCTGAGACCATGGGGGAATAATTCTAGAGGGGGAGAGAGATCCTTCACATGGAGGTGTGAGGAAGAAGGAGGAAGAGGGTGGCCTTTTATAGGAGGAGGGGGGCGCCCCTCCTTCATGGACGGCGCATGGGGTGGGTGACTCCTCACCTCCCCCATTCATGTGGTGGTAACCCCTCCACATTAAAATGCCTCTTCACATTCCCCTTTAAAGTCCCTACTTTAAATGCATTAAAATTCTCCAAGTTTAATGCTCTCTCATTTAATAAAACTCTTTTATTAAATTTATTCAGAATTTTCTTAATTACTTTAATTAACAAACATTCACGTATAACCCCTTGCAATATTTCAATATCACATGCAGAACCACTTTCTGCAATTTCACCCAAAACAATTTCCGGTTTCTATCGAAACAATTCCTGCGCTTTGCAATTCTTTCATCTGAAACATATGTGCTCCAAAATGGTGTCCAATAACTCTTAAGTGTGTCACCCTACGGTTCGCGAATAATGCAGACATGATTGAGACTTCTCTGAGATCAATAATTAGAAGCGGGACCTGGAGCTCCATACTGACTCCTGCATATTCAACGATGACTTCTGTGATCGTGAGAACCTTTAACGCTTGTAACTAAATCCCTTTGTCTCGTGATATATTACATGTCCGAGATTCGATCATCGGTATCTCCATACCTAGTTTGATCTCGTTGCCGACATGCACTCTTTTCTCGTTCCCGTGATATAACATTCTAGTGACCACATCACTTGCTTGCAAGCTATCTTAATGTGATATCACCAAGAGGGCCCAGAGTATATCTATCCATCATCAGGATTGACAAATTCCACTCTTGATCCATGAGCCTCAACATAACACCTTCGTAGCACTGAACCCATCTTTATAGTCACCCTGTTACGGTGTGACGTTTGATGTTATCAAGATACTCTTCAGATGTTAGAAATTAACATGATCTCATGGTCTGAGGATAAAGATTACTTCGTATGATGTTATAGAAATATAAACATAATGACTTGATCGTAATGCTATACTTCGGATGAATGTTCATCATATCATTCAACTAATGTTGTGACCTTGTTATTAACAACATCCAATGTCCATGATCAGGAAACCTTGATCATCTTGTTAATCAACAAGCTAGTCTATAAGAGAGGCATAACTAGGAACCCTTTTTGTTTATTAAACACACATGTATTGATGTTTCCGATCAATACAATTATAGCATGCAAAATAAACATTTATCATAAATATGGAATAAGATAATAACCACTTTATTATTGCCTCTCGGGCATATTCCCTTCAGATAGATGGCATGTTGGGTGAACAAATTACAGCGGGGCAATTGACAAACATCGAGAAAGCAATATGCATATACTACTCATCTTGACTCCTTCGAGACTTGCTTGGGCATTACAACATTATACATAGACCGTAATCCAACTGCATCTATGACTAATAATCCACCTTCAGGTTATCATCGAACCCTCCGATTAAGTTGCAAGCAACAGATAATTGCATTACATATTGCATGTAAAGTAAACAATACGATTGTTCTATGAACAAAGGATTGTTGTTTTCTCCCTAGTAGCAACAACACATCTAGTACCTTAGAGATTTCTGTCACTTCCCAGATTACTAGAGGCATGAACCCACTATCGATCATAAATACTAACTCTTGGAGTTGCTAGCATCTACTTGGCCAAGATAGCTACTAACAATGGAAAGCATGCAAGATCACAAATAACAAAGACATGATAGCATCAATAAACAATCTGAAATAGCATCTCAATATCTATCAGATCCCCGCAAACACAACATGTAGGAATACAAATAGATGATCTTGATCAGGAACGGAGATCACAAGATCTAAACATGATAGCACAAAGGAGAAGAACCAGCCATCTAGCTACTACATGGACCCGTAGTCCAAGGATTAACTACTCACGCATCACACCGGAGGCTTGCATGGTGATGAAGAAGGCCTCCAGGGTGAATTCTCCCCTCGGCAGTGCGGGGAAGAGCAGATCCTCCCGATCTAGGGATGGAGATGACCGTGGCTATAGACCCTTTCGTGGAATTTTGATCGGGTACTTAGGATTTTTGTATCGGAGGCATCTTATAGGCGAAAGGGGAGGTCGAGGGGGTGCCGGAGGCGGCCAGACCACCCCCTGGCACGGGCCAAGCTGGGCCGTGTAGCCAGGTGGTGTGGCGGCCCCCTGGCCCCTCTCCGTCTCGTACTCTGGCTCCTTGTGTCCCTCGGTGAAAAACTGACTTTGGCTTTTGTCCCGTCCAATTCCGAGAATATTCATTTTCTGACTTTCCTAGAACCAAAAACAGCAGAAAATAGGCAGTTGGTACTGTGACTCTTGTTAATAGGTTAGTCCAAGAAAGTGCATAGAAAGTACTCCAAAGTGTTGGAAATATGCCCTAGAGACAAATAGTAGTAAGGACTATTATCATATTTCATATATTTTATGATTAAGTTTTATATCATGCTATAACTGTATTGAGTGGAAACATCAATACACGTGTGATATACAAACAACCAGGGGTTCCTAGTGAAACTCTAGTCACTAGTTCATTGGTCAACAGATGATCATGTTTCCTGATCATGTGGCATTTATGCCAGTTGGAAATGAGGTCATCTCATTCGAAGAATGAGATGATGAACCAATACCCAACCTAAACATCGTGACCCGATCATGTCACGAAGTTCAAGTTACGATGATTAGAAATGGATCCTCGTAGACTATTCCGTAGACCATGAGGCTATATCAATCACTGTCTCCCGAGAGTGCTTAGATAGCATCAAACGCCATCTGGTAAAACGGTGGTTATAAAGGTGTGTTCAGGTATTTGGAGGAAACCGTAGAGGCAATATATGTCAAGAGCAGGATTTGTCCGTCCATGTGACGGGAAGATACTCAAGGGCCCACTCGGAGAAGTTATATCCAATAGCTACGCAGCGTGTGATTTGATCACAGGGATATCACTTGTCGGAACGAGTCAAGTAGCATTGTTCAGTAACGAGATTGAACATGACATGGTGATGTCATTGATCAGATCTCGGGCAATGCAAGTATCGAGTGACAAAGGGAATAAGACACGACTGTCCCGGTTCAAACGATGAAAGATCTTCGTGGAACGCACAGGGGTCACATGGCCATCCAGGTCCCTCTGTTGATCATTGGTGCGGGAGTGTCCCGACCATGTCTGGAGTGTTCCCGAACTATGGGGTATCACGCTTAAGGGCTTGATGATGCTTAGAGAGTGTTTATAGGATCGGTGGAATCGTCGAAGAATAGAAGAGAGAAAACCGGAAGGGTTTCGGTAAGTCCGGAGGATGTTCGGAGTGGAGGTGGAAGGTGTTCCATGGCCACGGAGGTTGAATAATATGTGAATGAATGTTAAATATTGATTTAACCATTTATTCATAATTATTTAATAAAGAGAAAATCCATTAAAGGTCAAAAAGGCTTTATAGGCCAATTTCCGGAGGGAGAGGGCCCATTAGGGGAAAGGAGAGAGGGAGAAGGGGCAAGAGGGAGGCTGGCTGGGCCTAGCCCCCCCGTGCGGGGCCCACTAGGTGGCCGGCGGCCACCTCCTCCCCCTCCTCTCCTTTAGTCCCACCCTGGGACTTTGAGGGAGGGTGTACCCCCTCCTCCCCCTATATATAGTGGGGTATTTGGCCTAGAAAAATACACCAATAATCAATAAAGGTCTCCCCACTTTTGGGAGGACCTCTAATTGATATTTTCTCTCTTTCCCTCTCTCTTGTGACCGTGGTCCCAAGTCTGGACTGCGCGAGCGAGAGACATCTTCACCGCAGAGCGCCGTCGCGCTGCAGGATTCTGATCCGGGAGCTCTACTTCCGCAACTGCTGCTGGATCGGGGAAGCAGGAGTCATCGTCAGGCACCGGACGTGTGTAACTCACCGCGAGGTGTCGCACTTGAGGCACTCAAGTCATTGGAGCCAGAAGGAGCGCAAGGACTTCATCACGACCTTGAGGTCGGCTTCGGCTCGTCTACATCAACCACGCTGTCATGAGTATTGACAACGCTTTTCGGTCTTTAAGGGCAAGTTCGCGAAAAGCCCCTCCCTTTACTGTATTACTAATAGATAGGTCCTGGCAGCTTCAGGGGTTCAGGGGCGTAGGGTAAAATTTTATTGTTTTCATACGCGGAACCCCTACAGTGGTATCAGAGCTAGATCTATGCGTAGTAATGCTAGTACGGGTAGAACACACGAGATGTAGCGTGTGGGCGTTGATCTTTTAGTTGTTACCCTCCTAGGTGTACTTGTGTATATCGCAGCAATGCTTGATGAAGCGGCCCCCAACTGACTTTACGCGTTCATTCGCGAGACTGGTCCATGCGTGACATACGGCTTGTACCGTATAAAGTGGCTTAGGGGGGGGGTGTCTGTCTCTCTCGCATTAGTTGGTATACCACTTGAAATGGAGGGCCCTGAAAGGGGTGTAGTAGAGACAACTACTTGATCAGTGTTGTGCTGAAAGTTCGTAGGTAAGAATGGTTCTTGTGCGAAAGCCCATTCAGCCACGTAAAACATGCAAAGATAAAGTAGAGGCGCCTAACTTTGTTTTGCAGGGGGGCGTTGCTTTGTGATATGGTTGTGGCAAAGGTAAAGTGATTACCTTTTGTTACGTAGTAGTAGATAGTCACGGAGGTGACGAACTACCACACCGGAATGACACCGGTACCCTGGTGTCTACGGCGCCGGAACCCTGGCGGCGAAACCCGGTGACGACGGATGGAGATCACGACGTGAAGGACCATATCACATAGCATTTACATTCAATGTTATTGTTTGTATATCTTATTGTGTGCTAGTATTAGATACTCGACGTAGCCTAATAAGATGATCCTTGTTAAAATTACCAATGATTGTGTTCCCCCTTAGTGTGCACCACCAAGAAAGTTCTTCGGTATGAGGCAGGCCGTGATGATCGGGTGTCAGACATATCTACGTTGACATACAGTGGGTGCAAGCCATGTTGCACAGCGAAAACACTAAGGTTGAGTTGGCGAGCCTAGCATGTACAGACATGGCCTCGGAACACGGATGGTCGAAATATCGAGCACGAGTCACATGAATGATGTGATCGGCGTTTAGCGTCCACCCTTGAACCCACATTGATGGCCGTGATGATTGGGGGAGATGTGGCTGATAGGGGTCGTGTTATCACTAGGAACCCTCATTGGGGATAGGCGTTTCTGAGTGGAGTTATTATTAACTCATTTAATTATAAACTTAGTCTAAATTCCTTTTGCAATTATAAATGTAGAAAATGGTTCTTCCCAAGATTACCTTTCCTATCGACGATTGGTTAAAAGGAGAAAAGCTCAAGTTAGATGGATCCAACTTTTCTGCATGGGTCATACACCTGTTTGATCTCCTTGGGGAGAACAATGTAGCTAACTACATGACCTGCGAGATGTATCTGGAGCCACCCTATTCTCATGAGACCCAGGAGCAGCGGGATCTGCGTTATCGTCGTCGTGTGATGGCCACATTCATATCAGTGACCATGCCCCTTGGAATGGAGGATGGGCTTTGGCCAATGGTGGGGAGTCTCAAGCCCCGGATGGTCATGGCACATCTGAGAGCACATTTCATGGAACAAGTGCGCATGTGGGAGTATGAGCTAATGGGGGACTTCCTCTCCATAAAGATGGAGGAGGGCTCCTCACTGGATGAGCACTTATTGCGCCTCTACGATGCGTACATGAGTCTGGCATACTACCTGGACAACTGGTTCTCAAGCTCATTTGCAATGGGAGTTGTGCTACGGTCGCTTCCTCCAAGCTTCCAAGCACAAGTCAGGATCTGCATTATGAGAGGCGACACGGAAACACTGGATTTCCTCGAGTTCATATCACATTTCAGAAACGTGGTATATGAACCCAACATCGCTGGAGTCGTCAACGACAAAGGTATATATTTGATATATATTTTTATAAATGTTATAATCTTGCAAACACATTGCAGTGTTAAGTATATCTGATACTTGTTCTATTTTACTGAAAATAGGTCCTTCTGCATGAGAGGTGCTTGCTGGAGAGGAGGTGACGTTGCGTGTTGATGGAGAGCATGATGATGATGGCCGACGACACTCTCCCTCGACATTTATCATTTAGTTTATGTTTTAGGATGATTAATGTAATCAAGAGATTGTGAACTTCTTTAGTGTGTATCACACTTCGTGAGACGGTTATTCATATGAGTTTGTAACAAACAGTTGTTCTGCTTTTATGAATGATTTCTATTCGTGTTCATATCTTGTTTGATTACTTGTGAATTGTCCTTGTTGTTTGAAACTAATTGATAATACATGAACATTTGTAAAATATTAAAATGCCTTGTTTAAAATACCCAACTTAATGATATGTTCATTAGTGAATGAAAAACCATTGTTTAAATTCAAAGTTATGTGATAATATGTGAAAGTCATTCGATTTCTTATCACATGTATATCGTGCCTAAGTTCGGCAAAATAACTTGAACACCGTGTATTACTTGAATACAAAGTGTTCAATGAATTGTTAAAAGTAAATACATATTCGATGTATTGGGGTTTAATGAAAATGGTAATTATCATTATATGATTGTTTAAATGTGTAAAGTAGTTTACCAAAGGAAACATGAATATGAAACTATTTGATTTGATCAAAATGTTTCATTAACAAAGGGTATACATATAAAAGAGAATCTAGTTACTATGATTTGATCAATAGTAATGATATTCGATTTTATAAGGATGGCATAAAAGTAATTGTGAAATGCAAAACATTTTGAAACGTCAAAATGCAAAGCATCACAATGTGATATTAGATATCAAAGGGGTTAAATAGAAGGCACCAAATAAATCGTTGTAGTGCACATGTAGAGACCATTAGCTTAGAAATAGTTAGCACTCAATTAGAATTTGTAGTGAACCATTTGAATTCGTGAAAGTTTTGGGGCTATTCGATATAACCAAAACAATAGCGAATAAGTCCTTGTAGAGTATTCATTGGAAACTTTGAATACGAAACCCATAGCTGAAACCAAAAGGAAAGCAAGATTCGTATTGCTTGGATTTTGGTACATTTTTGAGAAAGCTCAGTTTTAGTGATGTTTCTCAATTATGGAGCAAATGGAAAATAGTGTAAAACACGATGAGGATTCAAAACCCTGCATCAGAGTGTTGAGAAGCACAACGGACAATGTTCCTGAACAATTCTCTTCAGAAGGAAAGAATTAATGATTTTGATCATTGTGTTTTCCCCACTGGTGTTTTCACTACATGAAGTAGGATTCAAAATGTAATCCATATCTTGTATGGAGACATTTGTGAATCACTTGTCATGATTTTTGGAATATGGCATACCTACGAACTACAAAGGAAATCATGGTAAACTGAATTATGAGAAATCCTAGAAGCAAAATTCCCTTGAGATTAGAAAGTAATTCGTTGTTGAATCTCACAAGTAAAAGGGGTTACTTGGAATTTCCCAAATGACTGCAGAGCCATAGTGGAAAATGGGTGAATGACAAAAGCACAATTTGTCGAGTATTGGATGAATTCAAATGAATTTGATTCATGTATGCTGAATGTCTGAGGATTTAAAACAAGTAACAATATTAGTATCTCATAGTAAATCTCCAACTTTGATATTTGATCAGAGGATTTTGAAGTTATTCAAAATAGTGAGTGGATATGCAATTTTCATAAAATTGAGTGGGAGCTATGAATGTCTTCCTGAAACAATATGTGATTGACATATTTTTAAGTGGGAGCAATATAAGTCTCGAATTCAAATATGTAGAAACATATTTTGAGTGGGAGCTTATAGGAGTAATTATTAAGTATGTTAAGAATGAAAGGCACAAACACTTAAAAATAATGATTTATAAGATGTAGAAGTTGATAATAGGTATATTGTGATATTATGTAGTATTCCTTAAGGGATTCTGAAAAGGGTTTTGGAATAGAAGTTAATTAAGGAACTGGTCCTTAATGACTCAAATTAGGAATAGTATTAAGTTTAACATCAATGGTTGAAAGAAAGGAAAAGGATGATCGTCATCCACTGTGTTGAGACATAGGTTCTTTCTTAGAAAACCATGATGATAACTTATCATAATATGTGATCCAAATTAAGGAACGTTTGAAAGTGATTAAGTTCGAATCACAAAACATTGAGCTAAGTTTGCCCGCAGTGTCTAGTAGAGAACCGTGGACATATTTTCCAAATCCATAAAGGATAACATATCTTAAAGCATAAAGAGTTATGTTATAAGGGAATATATTGAAAACTCCTGTAGATACCAATTAAAGTCAAGTAGGAAGCAAGGTGAATAAAACATCGAAATTGCACAAAGTGCATGGGAGTTTCGATGAATACATTTATAATAATAGATAAGGGTACCATCTAAAGTGTTGTATAATGTTATGGTGGGGCTAGTTTGCTTTTAACGTAGAATGATGTGTCCCAGGGCACAGTGCCCATGAGAAAGCCCTCGAGGTTGATCTAACGTCACTGTAGGCTCCTGGAATCATGCCTCGTTCTCCTACCATAGCGACGATGCATACACAAAGATGCTATCATGTGATGATAATGTATTAATGTCAATTAAGGTGACATTAGTAAGTTGCAAAGGATTTGGGACTGTAAAGTACAGACCCAAGACTCAACCTCTTCCATGAGCAAGCATGTTCAGGGTACCAGAAATATGGTGCCAATGATTGAGAACAAATGCAGCTAGTGTATTTGTACTCTAGTGCAAGTGGGAGACTGTTGGAAATATGCCCTAGAGACAAATAGTAGTAAGGACTATTATCATATTTCATATAGTTTATGATTAAGTTTTATATCATGCTATAACTGTATTGCGTGGAAACATCAATACACGTGTGATATACAAACACCCAGGGGTTCCCAGTGAAACTCTAGTCACTAATTCATTGGTCAACAGATGATCATGTTTCCTGATCATGTGGCTTTTATGCCAGTTGGAAATGAGGTCATCTCATTCGGAGAATGAGATGATGAACCAATACCCAACCTAAACATTGTGACCCGATCATGTCACAAAGTTCAAGTTATAATGATTAGAGATGGATCCTTGTAGACTATTCCTTAGACCATGAGGCTATATCAATCACTGTCTCCTGAGAGTGCTTAGATAACATCAAAAGCCATCTGGTAAAACAGTGGTTATAAAGGTGTGTTCAGGTATTCGGAGGAAACCATAGAGGCAATATATGTCAAGAGCGGGATTTGTCCGTCCATGTGACGGGAAGATACTCAAGGGTCCACTCGGAGAAGTTATATCCAATAGCTGCGCAGCGTGTGATTTGATCACAGGGATATCACTTGTCGGAACGAGTCAAGTAGCATTGTTCAGTAATGAGATTGAACACAACATGGTGATGTCATTGATCAGATCTCGGGCAATGCAAGTATCGAGTGACAAAGGGAATAAGACACGGCTGTCCCGGTTCAAACGACGAAAGATCTTCGTGGAACGCACAGGGGTCACATGGCCATCTAGGTCCCTCTATTGATCATTGGTGCGGGAGTGTCCCGACCATGTCTGGAGTGTTCCCGAACTGTGGAGTATCACGCTTAAGGGTTTGATGATGCTTAGAGAGTGTTTATAGGATCGGTGGAATCGCCGAAGAATAGAAGAGAGAAAACCGGAAGGGTTTCGGTAAGTCCGGAGGATGTCCGGAGTGGAGGTGGAAGGTGTTCCATGGCCACGGAGGTTGAATAATATGTGAATGAATGTTAAATATTGATTTAATCATTTATTCATAATTATTTAATAAAGAGAAAATCAATTAAAGGTCAAAAAGGCTTAATGGGCCAATTTCCAGAGGGAGAGGGCCCATTAGGGGAAAGGAGAGAGGGAGAAGGGGCAAGGGGGAGGCCGGCTGGGCCTAGACCCCCCCACGTGGGGCCCACTAGGTGGCCGGCGGCCACCTCCTCCCCCCTCCTCTCCTTTAGTCCCACCCCGGGAATTTGAGGGAGGGTGTACCCCCTCCTCCCGTATATATAGTGGGGTATTTGGCCTAGAAAAATACACCAATAATAAGGTCTCCCCACTTTTGGGAGGACCTCTAATTGATATTTTCTCTCTCCCCCTCTCTCTCTCTCGGGACCATGGTCCCAAGTCTGGACTGCACGAGCGAGAGACATCTTCATCATGAGCGCCGTCAGCTGGATTTGGATCCGGAGCTCTACTTAGCAATCTGCTGGATCGGGGAAGCGGGAGTCATCGTTAGGAACCGGACGTGTGTAACTCCCTGTGAGGTGTTGCACTTGAGGCACTCAAGTCGTTGGAGCCAGAAGGATCACAAGGACTTCATCACGACCTTGAGGTTGGCTTTGGATCGTCTACATCAACCACGCTCTCCTGAGTGTTGACAACGCTTTTCGGTCTTCAAGGGTAAGTTCGCGAAAAGCCCCTCCCGTTACTGTATTACTAATAGATAGGTCCTGGCAGCTTCAGGGGTTCAGGGGCGTAGGGTAAAATTTTATTGTTTTCATACGCGGAACCTTTACATAAAGTGTGGACAAAACATAAGAAAGTAGATAAAAACCAAGCATGGAGCATCAAAAATTATGGATACGTTAGCAACGTATCAACATCCCCAAGCTTAACTCCTGCTCGTCCTCGAGTAGGTAAGTGATAATAAGAAAGAATAATTTTTGAGGTGACATGCACCATCATAAACTTGATCAAGGTATTTGTAATACATTGATAGCTGGGATCATAGTACTTCAATCATAACATGAAACACAAAGTTCTAACAATAAGACAAAGCAACTATTGTTGCAACATGAAAGGCACAAACAAAAGATTCATGAATAACAATGCTTTGCAAGACATTTGTTTGTTTCACATAAAGAAAACATAGCATAGTGGCATTCAGCTTGTCCCTCATAGAGTAGCAAACATAAATGCATAGGACACCTTCAAAGTTCATAAGAGTAACTAGATACAAATAGTTTAAAACAAGCAATATCAAAGTTATGCATCAATCAACAAGTCTTGGGACAATGCGCATAGAACTAAGAATGGCCACTATGCTCTCAAAGTAGGTGCATAAAGATAGAAGGTGGAGACTCAACATAAAAGTAAAAGAAAGGCCTTCATAGAAGGAAGTAGGGATTCAAGTTTCATAAAGAGCTTCCAAAAATTATGGTACTTGTTAGCTTTCAGCTCTCATTACCCCTAGCATAAGCATCTTGAAGTGATTAAGGTTAAATTGAACAAACTATGGTGTATATGTTTGACAAAGTATAAGTTGGAAATCTCATGTCCCTTGAATACGAGGGCCGCTCCTCATGCTACTCAAGTTTAGTAACCGGTAAGTTCTTGTCATAGTAAGTACATGTGTATCATAGAGAACCGCCAATGGGGTACCACTTGCCCGATGATACGGAAGAATCCCCATATCAAAATGACAACGCAAGCAGACAACAAGCATCTCAGCAATCTTCTTATTTACCATGGGAAAATGGTGCTTTTTTCTCTCTTTCCTCTTTTCTCATATCTCTTTTTTTCCTTTTCTATTTATTTTCTCAATATCTGACTCTTTTTTTATAAGAAGAATGCTTCATAGACAACTCATTATGGTTACGCTGCAGGTTTCCACCATGATGACATGGATTAGACCGGCGGCCCAGGCGTTTCTCTAACATGGATTAGACAGCTCATTATGGTTACACTGCAGGTTTCCACCATGATGGCATGGACTTACAAGCTCCCTTTTCATTTCACACCAACGACATCCATAGACAAAAGAGAATGATATCAACTAGGTGCAAAGTACAAGTGCAATGTTGAAAGCGTTCCCCATGACAGCATGGTTCTGCTAATCCCCAACATATAAGTGCAAGCATATACAACATAGACGACACAATGGTTCAAGTTTATTAAGGGCAAGAAAAGTAAAGTGTGCCATCAAGTTCATGAGAGCTTTAATGACTAGTTTTCTCATAAAAAGTTTAATTCGGAAGGTAGATAAAAACATGAATATACTTGGAATAGCATAAGCTAATAGGTAGGTATGGTGGACTCTTTGGAATAACTTGGTTTTAGGAGTTGGATGCATGAGTGGAACTCATACTTGGTTATGGAGGCTAGCAAAAGACTGGGAGCGACCAACTAAGAGAGCAATAATGGCCATAATCATTGATACATTGCAAATGTATCTATAATTTTTGATGTTCCATGCTTGGTTTTATCTACTTTATTGTGTTTTGTTCCAAATTTGGAGTACTTTTCATATGATTTCTTGGAATAACCTATTAACAAGATGCCATAGTGCCAGTTGCCTGTTTTCTGCTGTTTTTGGTTCCAGGAAAGTCAGAAAATGAATATTCTCGGAATTGGACGGGACAAAAGCCAAAGTTCATATTTTTCCGGAAGACTCACGGAGCCAGAAGACGAGACAGATGGGGGCCATAGGGTGGCCACACCACCCCTTGGTGCGGGCCAGCCCAGGCCGCGCCAGGGCATGGTGTGGGCCCCCTGGCTGGCCACCGACCTTGCCTCCTTCGCCTATAAGATCCTCCTGATACCAAAACCCTAGATAATCAATCAGAAATCCACGAAAAGTTCCGCAGCACCGCCGCCACCGAAGGGGAGATTCGGGGGATAGAAAGTCTCTGTTCCGGCACCTACCGGGATAGGGAAGTGCCCTCGGAGCCAGCTCCATCGATCTCCACCGCCATCTCCATCACCATTGCTGATTCCCATGATGTGGAGGGAGTAGTTCTCTCTCGAGGCTAAGGGTTCTACCGGTAGCTATGTGTTCATCTCTCTCTCTATGCATGATCTTATTGAGGTCATGAGCTTGTAATCTATAGATCTACCTTGCTACTCAAGTGCTTTAATAGATCTCTGCTCTCCCCATGTGTGTGAAAGTGACAGCATGCACACCATGGTGGCACTTAGGCTAGAGATTACAAATACTTGTTATGAGTTATATTTGGAGTTGGATGTCTTTATGAAATTGTGGTGTTTGTTGGAACCATATAGTGCTCAAGGTCACACTTGTGGGGTTATCTAGATGAGAAAGGCTTACTTTGAGGTGTGCTGTTATAGCCCTACCATGGATTAGAGTGTCCAACCGGAGAGTAGTTCAACGTAGTATCATAAAGAGAAGATATTTATACGAGAGTGTTCACTAGTGAAAGTATGATCCCTAAGCCTTGTTTCTAAGCATTGATACGCCGTTTGCAATTATATTTGTTACATGTTTGCTTGCTTCCTTCTTTATTTCAGTTTGCCTTTAGTCTTTTCCACGCCATCAAGCTATTTTCTATCACCGTTACCACTTGTATTTCACTATGTCTTTCCCGAACTAGTGCACCTATACACCTGACAAGTGTATTGGGTGTGCTGGGGACACAAGATACTTCTTGTATCTTGATTGCAGGGTTGCTTGAGAGGGGATACCTTTGACCACTTCCTCCCTGAGTTTGATAAACCTTGGGTGATCCACTTAAGGGAAAACTTGCTGCTGTTCTACAAACCTCAGCACTTGGAGGCCCAACAACTGTCTACAAGAATAGAAGTGCGTAGACATCAATCATGCAGAGCGATAAAACATCATTAATCAAAGCATAAAGTGATATTACAAGTCGAAAACTAAAGGATCATAAAGTCTATGGTGACTTGGGATAGTCATAACATGGTGTGAGCATGTGCTAAGTCAACCCAAATAAAGCATCAAAGGAGAATACCACAATACTATGCTTTAATATGCTAAAACGACGGATGATTCTTTAAAGGCACATTAAGCAATATCAATTGTTTATAACATGTCATGCTACATCAAAGATCACTAAGCATAAAGCCAAAACAATATCAAGCATGGAATGACAAAGCATAGGCCACAGTCAAAAACAAGCTCTCTATACACTTAAGCATGAACTTTTCCTACTCTTTTCCAATCCAAAACCAAACTATTTGAAAACCAATGTATGAAAGAGGGGGTCCAACCAATTTATTCAGAAAACTAAGAAAACCAGGAAAACAAAAACCAAAAACAAAAAACAAAAAAGAAGACGCTCCAAGAACAACACAACTGTGCATGAAACAATAAAAATGAAGTGTTTGGAAGAAACCTTGAATTTTTATTGATGAAGAAGGGGATGCCTTGGGGATACCCAAGCTTTGACGCTTGTAATTATTGGATATTTCTTGGGGTGACACGGGGTGGCATCCCCAAGCTTGATCTTTAGTCCATCCTTCATCTCATTACCCATTCCTTCCATACACCTAAAATTTTTCTTCATACAAAACTTCACACAATCTTTATTAGCAACATTAGTGCACTCAAGATAATAAGTCTTTGGGTTCAGTTTCAACACCAATAAAACTTCCATTAAAACACAATCTACTGTAGCACTTTCCTCAAAAATCTCAATTCCCCAAAAGAACTCAAAAAGAAACCAACAAGAAGCAAATGCAAATAATGGCAGAAATCTGTCAAAACAGACCAGCAGGTAAAAACCAATTTTTTAGAAGACCTTATGTTGATCAAATAGAAAAATGTTGAACTAATTAAAGTTAGATAACAACCTGGGGCATAAGCACAAAAATTCATGCCTCAAAACTACATACATAGATTTTACACGAATTTTTATGGTGAAGCACAGAAATCTGTTTCGGGACAGCAACTTTCCCCATCATTACTTCTCTCTCATTGGAGGTTACTCTTGGCCCAAAAAGCAAATAAAAAGGATAAGGAGCGGTTATTACTGAATTAATAACTTCCAAGACTCATCTAAAACTTTTGGGTTATCTCCCAATAAGTATTTTTCTTTAACGCCTTTAAGTTAGGCATAAGAAGCAAGAAAAAGAATCAAGTGTTCTCAAATGAAGAAGCATTAAGAGCAAATTTTGTTTTCATAGGAGAGGCAAAAGAAATCTTCTCTCTCTTCTTAGGGAAGTGTTCTATACCTTTCTTGAGTGGGAGTTGATATTTAATGGTGCCTTCTTTCATATCAATAATGGCACTAACAGTTCTAAGAAAAGGTCTTCCCAAAGTAATAGGACAAGAAGCATTGCATTCAACATCCAAAACATAGAAATCAACAGGGACATAGGCATTGTTAACCATAATAAGAACATCATTAATACTGGCCATGAGTTTCTTTTTAGCATTATCATCAAGTGGGACATTGAAATAACAATCTTCCAATGGTGGCAAGTCAAGCATATCATAAATCCTTCTAGGCATAATAGAAACACTACTCTAAAGATCACATAAAGCTTTGAAATCAAAATCATTCACTTTCATACTAATGATGGGTTCCCAACCATCTTCTTCTTTTATAGGAATATAAGCTTTATGTTTCATCTTTTCTTCTTTAATCTTTATGAGAGAATCAGTAATGTGTTTTGTAAAGGCCATATTCATAGCACTAGCATTAGGACTTTTAGCAAGCTTTTGTAGGAACTTAATAACTTCAGATATGTTGCAACCATCAAGATCAAAATCATAATTGTCATCTAAAGTAGTAGAGCTATTACTAGCCTCAACACTAGTGGTAGTGATAGTAGAAACACTAATGTTTCTAGCAATTTCATCTTCTCTTTCCCACTTAGCATGCAATTCAGCTAATAGTCTAACATTTTCATCAATTCTAACTTGTATGGCATTAGTGGCAGCAAAGGGATTATCAATAGTTCCAGGTTTAGCAGCCATTTTATTCAAAGAAGATTGAGCTTCAGCCAATGATGCTATATTTCTTTCAGCATTAGAGAGTTTTTCCTCAATAGTTTTATCGAAAGCAGTTTGTTTACTAATAAAATCTTTAATCATAACTTCAAGTTCAGAGGGGGCACTCCTATTGTTGTTGTAGGAATTTCCATAAGCATTACCATTATTGGGAGGATATGGCCTATAATTATTATTACCAAAATTATTCCTGTAGGCATTATTACTAAAATTATTATTTCTTATAAAGTTCACATCAACTTTCTCTTCTTGAGCAACCAAAGAGGCTAAAGGAACATGATTTGGATCAATATGAGCCTTCCAATTAACAAGAATAGACATAATAACATCAATTTTATCACTCAAGGAAGAGGTTTCCTCAACAAAATTTACCTTCTTACCTTGTGGAGCTCTTTCAGTATGCCATTCAGAATAGTTGACCATCATATTATCGAGAAGCTTTGTTGCAACACCCAAAGTAATGGTCATAAAGGTACCTCCAGCAGCAGAATCCAATAGATTTCTTGAAGAATAATTCAATCATGCATAAAGGTTTGGATAATCATCCAAGCAATGAGTCCATGAGTGGGACAATTCTTTACCAAAGATTTCATTCTTTCCCAAGCTTGAGCAACATGTTCATTATCAGATTGTTTAAACTTCATTATTTCACTTCTCATAGATATAATCTTAGCAGGAGGATAGTATTTTCCAATGAAAGCATCTTTGCATTTAGTACAAGAATCAATACTATTTCTAGTTAAGGAATTCAACCATTCTTTAGCTTTTCCTCTCAAAGAGAAAGGAAACAATTTAAGCTTAATAATATCTCCATCTATATCCCTATGCTTTTGCATCTCACAAAGTTCAACAAAGTTATTTAAATTAGCAACAACATCTTCATTACCAATACCAGAAAATTGTTCTCTCATAACAAGATTGAGTAAAGTAGGTTTTATTTCAAAGAAAGTAGCTTCAGGAACAGGTGGAGCAATAGGTGTGCACATGAAATCATTGTTGTTGGTGCTAGTGAAGTCACACAACTTAGTATTTTCTAGGGTAGTCATTTTTTTGTGTTTTTTAAAGAAAGCAAACTAGTACAACTAATTTTGTGTGTTTTTGATAAAGAAACAAGCAAACAAAGCAGAAATAAACTAAGCAAAACAAAAACAACAAAGTAAAGAGATTGGTTATGAGGGACTCCCCTTGTGAAGATGTCCTTGACTCCCCGGCAACGGCGCAAGAAAAATAGCTTGATGGCCCAAAATATATCGAGCTCGTTGGGGAACCCCAAGAGGAAGGTTTGATGAGCACATCAGAAAGTTTTCCCTCAGTTATGAAACCAAGGTTATCAATCCAGTAGGAGCACGGAAACACCTCCAAGGTGTTGCTAGCTGGACTTTGGCAGGGTGCACTACTGGTGCCAGCAGCAACGTGGAAACCTGCACAACACAACCACAGAACTTTGCCCCCAACTTATAGTGAGGTTGCCAATCTCACCGATTTTGTTGAAAACAAAGGATTAAACGTATTGTGTGGACGAAAGTAATAGTTTACAGAAAGTAAATAGAAAACAGTAAATAGTTGTAGATTGATGATAAAAGAAGGGATCGGGTTCCATAGTTCACTAGTGGTGGCTCTCCTTAAGATAGATGACATGTTGGGTGGACAAATTACAGCGGGGCAATTGACAAACATCGAGAAAGAAATATGCATATACTACTCATCTTGACTCCTTTGAGACTTGCTTGGGCATTACAAGATTATACATAGACCGTAATCCAACTGCATCTATGACTAATAATCCACCTTCAGGTTATCATCCGAACCCCCTCCAGTATTAAGTTGCAAGCAACAGATAATTGCATTACGCACTGCGTGTAAAGTAAACAATACGATTTTTCTATGAACAAAGGATTCTTGTTTTCTCCCTAGTAGCAACAACACATCTAGTACCTTAGAGATTTCTGTCACTTCCCTAGATTACTAGAGGCATGAACCCACTATCGAGCATAAATACTAACTCTTGGAGTTGCTAGCATCTACTTGGCCAAGATAGCTACTACCAACGGAAAGCATGCAAGATCACAAATAACAAAGACATGATAGAATCAATAATCAATCTGAAATAGCATCTCAATATCCATCGGATCCCCGCAAACACAACATGTAGGAATTACAAATAGATGATCTTGATCATGAACAGAGCTCACAAGATCTAAACATGATAGCACAAAGGAGAAGAACCAGCCATCTAGCTACTACATGGACCCGTAGTCCAAGGATGAACTACTCACGCATCACACCGGAGGCTTGCATGGTGGTGAAGAAGGCCTCCAGGGTGAATTCTCCCCCTAGGAGGGTGCCGGGAAGAGCTTCAGATCCCTCCCGATCTAGGGATGGAGATGACGGTGGCTACAGACTCTTTCATGGAATTTTGATCGAGTACTTAGGGTTTCTGTATCAGAGGCATCTTATAGGCGAAAGGGGAGGCCGAGGGGGTGCCGGAGGCGGCCAAACCACCCCCTAGCGCGGGCCAGGCTGGGCTGCATGGCCAGGTGGTGTGGCGGCCCCCTGTCCCCTCTCTGTCTCGTACTCTGGCTCCTTGTGTCCCTCGGTGAAAAACTGACTTTGGCTTTTGTCCCGTCCAATTCTAAGAATATTCATTTTCTGACTTTCCTAGAACCAAAAACAGCAGAAAACAAGCAGTCGGCACTGTGGCTCTTGTTAATAGGTTAGTACAAGAAAGTGTATAGAAAGTAATCCAAAGTGTGGAAAAACATAAGAAAGTAGATAAAAACCAAGAACATCAAAAATTATGGATACGTTAGCAACGTATCACGATCTCACCACCACCTGTACTGGATGGAGCCGAGGAGCTGGTCGGCAACAATATGGAGCGAGAGGCCAGGGGGAAGTAGTGGATGGGAAGAAGGGACTAAGTAAAAGAGGTTGTGTGTGCGTGGGGGGAGGCCGGTGAGGGAGTTAAATCCAGCTTCTCTCGGAAGGAACGCGGTGCCACGTGCAACGGCGTGTGCAAAACTCCCTCCCCCTCTCTTCTGCCGGAGCTACTGATAGTAGTACTCCAGCTAGCTTCATCGAGTTCTCTAGTACTCCTACTAGTAGACCTTTACTACTACTACTACTAGGTAGACAAGGAGTACTTGTTCAGAAGAAGAAAAAAACTAGACTAGCACACCGTCTACAATATTGCCTTGTCAAATCATTGGCGATGCCATGATGAGCGACATGTTTTTACTGGTAAACCTAGAAACATCGTGTTCCTTCCACCGCATGCAGTTTCTGAGTGAAGTACTTACCAACACGTCCAACTTAGGCTTACAGGACCCAAACTACAGTGAATAAGAAACAAAACTACGGACCTACAAGGAGTAATACTAACCGTACTACTATTATACAACATTCTTGAAGAAATTATGTACGGAATAGTAGTAGTAGAGTACAACTGTACTCCTAATAAGATTCTTTTACAAGCTTGGTTAAATATACATACTGGAGAAACTACCAAGTGTACAAAATGGGTTTTTGGTCATACCGAGTATTTTACAAGACGGACTGGGTGCGAAACTAAATGCTGAGTACTCGTACATCAGCTAAAAACCAGCCGAAAGAAAGAGTTCAACAGAAGGCCGAGACCAAATGAGCTATCCTTGCACAGACTCGTTCCACTCCAAGGCGTTTGAGAAGCTTGGGATGAACCAAAATGGAGTCTCTGACCATGTCCAGCGAGTGTTGGTGTGGAAACCAATAGCTGCATCACCATTCCGACTGAAGCGGCAAATTTCAGGGCGCGGCCTGTACTCGTAGCCAATTTCTTGGTGTGATGTGTAAACACAGTTCCTTCTCATCAGATGTCCTGGCGGATCATTTGTATCGCCTACTAGAATGATAATCAGATAGTTCACGCCAAGGAAAAGAGAATATGATCCAAGGTTAGTAACCCTTTTCAATCGGTTAGCTGCAGTTAACTGGCTTGTGTCCATCGAGAACACCATGCACTCAAACCCAGAAGGATAGGTGCGAACAATGCGACCATAGTGAACAACACTAGTATCATCAGCAATGGCATTGCCTGAGACACCATATGTATAGACCAGAAGAAGTCTTGAACCACCGGCAGATCTTGCTAACCACCACCTACCAGGATCATTCTCCTCATCGTCCTCAATAAACTCATGTGTCAGGTACAGCAGACCGTGTGGCGACAAGATAAGGATAGGACCTTCAAAGGGAAAGGAAATGTAACATGGAAATAATATTGATATTGATCTGACATTGTAGAAGTTGATATACAGTACTATTTTCAAAAATCTTGATTATACTTAAGATGTTCGATTGCGTAATAAAATGCCAACCTAGGGAGATGCTATGGAAATTCTAATTCTTTTTGAAATGGGGATATGCTATGGAAATTCTCCTACAGATGGATTTGGATTTGGATGTTCCATGATGTTCCATGATGGATTTGGATGAGTTCCAAAGTTGAGATATTGTGACGGATACTACAACAAAAGGCTAAGTATATGACTGCTATAGTAGCAGCATAGGAGGGCATTTGTGTTAAGTAGTTTGTTATCAAATTAGGTGTGGTTCAAAGTGGGCTAATGCTATGAAGATATATTGTGTGACAATAATATCAACATATTTTAAACCGAACGAACTAAAGGTCTCACCAGAGGACCAAATTTATACAATGCCATCTCATTTGAGAATGAGTGATGCGTAGAGACGCAAAGACATGCAAATACACACGGACCTGAAACTGTCAGATCCGGAGATTATGTTAACCACTAGCAATTGCGTATATGCAACACCAGAAAGCCATAGGTGTTCAATACGCAAAGTTTTTCAAACTAGATTATTGACTCTAGTGCAAGTGGGAGACTGAAGGGAATATGCCCGAGAGGCAATAATAAAGTGGTTATTATCTTATTCCATGTTTATGATAAATGTTTATTTTACATGCTAGAATTGTATTGATCGGAAACATCAATACATGTGTGTTTAATAAACAAAAAGGGTTCTTAGTTATGCCTCTCTTATAGACTAGCTTGTTGATTAACAAGATGATCAAGGTTTCCTGATCATGGACATTGGATGTTGTTAATAACAAGGTCACACCATTGGTGGAATGATGTGATGAACATTCATCCGAAGTATAGCATTACGATCAAAGTCATTATGTTTATATTGCTATAATATCATACAAAGTAATCTTTATCCTTAGACCATGAGATCATGTTAATTGCTAACACCGAAAGAGTATCTTGATAACATCAAACGTCACACCATAACAGGGTGACTATAAAGGTGGGTTCGATTACTCTGAAGGTGTTATGTTGAGGCTCATGGATCAAGAGTGGGATTTGTCCATCCCGATGACGGATATATATACTCTAGGCCCTCTCGGTGATATCATATTGAAATAGCTTGCAAGCAAGTGATGTGATCACTATAATGTTATATCACGGGAACAAGAAAAGAGTGCATGTCGGTAACGAGATCAAACTAGGTATGGATATACCGATGATCGAATCTCGGACAAGTAATATATCGCAAGACAAAAGGATTTAGTTACTAGCATTAAAGGTTCTCACGATCACAGAAGTCATCGTTGAATGTGTAGGAGTCAATATGGATCTCCAGGTCCCGCTTCTGATTATTGATCTGAGAGGGGTCTCGATCATGTCTGCATTATTCGCGAACCGTAGGGTGACACACTTAAGGGATACCGACACCATTTGGAGCAAATATGTTTCAGATAAAGATTTAAGAAAGCGCTGGAATTATTTCAATAGACACCGAAACTGTTTCGGGTGAAATTGCTGAAATTGGTTCTGCATGTAATATTGAAATGTTGCAGGGGGTTTTATGTGAATGTTTGTTAATTAAAGTAATTACAAAAAATTCTGAATAAAAATAATAAAAGAGTTTTATTAAATGAGAGAGCATTAAATTTGGAGAAATTTGTGGCATTTAAAGTGGAGACTTTAAAAGAGAATGTGAAGGGGCAAATTTATGTGGAGGGAGTTACCACCACATGAATGGAGGAGGTGAAGAGTCACCTCCTCCATGCGCCGGCCATGAAGGAGGGGCACCCCCTCCTCCTATAAAAGGCCACCCCCTCCTCACTTCTCACACACACCTCCTTGTGAAGGATCTCTCTCCCCCTCTAGTATTATTCCCCCATGGTCTCGGATTATCGAGATACATGTTCCTGGTGGCTTTATCTGGAAAGGAGTTGCTGCTTCCGCTGCTTTGCTGGAGCGAGGGATGGAGGTGGTCGGGGTACCGGACGTGTGTGCGATCACGGATGCACCGCTGCTTTGCGGTGCTGGACTTGGTGGTGCTGGAGCTGGATCTGATGGACGTGCTGGAGCCGGACCTGCTGGACTTCATCACGATCTTGAGATCGGAAAGTGTACGACTACATCAACCACGAGTTCCTACTCGTTAACAAAGCTTGTTGTCTACTAGGGTAAGTTCTCGTTGGATGAATGTCCACCCGTTGCTTTGTACCTAAGTAGATACATCTTGGCGTGTAGTTCACACCGTAGGAATTTTTTTGTTTTCTATGCTCCGGACCCAACAGTGGTATCAGAGCCTGATCTATGCGTAGGTGCTTTGCACGGGTAGTACACATATGTTTATATGTGGGCGATGATGATCATGTTATTGCTTCTTTCATGTATTTTGGATATTGGTGGCATAGTGGGATGAAGCGGCCCGGACCAACCTTACATGTCATCGTACATGAGACCGGTTCCACGACTGACATGCAACTTGTTTTGCATAAGTGGCTAGCGGGTGTCTGTCTCTCCTACTATAGTCAATATCTGATTTACAACGAGTTGCTAATAACTTAGTTATCCTCGTTGTGGTTCATGTTCGTAGGTAAGAACGGTTCTATCTCCGAAAGCCCTAAGCCACGTAAAACTTGCAATTGATAAATTAGAGGCGTCTAGTTTAGATCGTTGCTGGGCTAGTGTCTTGATATGGTATTGTTGTAAGTAGATGTATGATAGATACTCTTACAACACATTCAACGTGTAAATTCCATAGACCTTGGCCTTACACACAAAGGAATGATAGAGATCATACCACGATGCAAGTGATAGAGATCAAATGCATGGACCATATCATCTCACTTTACACATTAGATGTTAGCATCTTATACTGCTAGTTTGGCGCTTTCTGTAGCATTGTAAGATGATCCCTCATTTAAATATCAAGGTAAAATGTGTTCTTCCTTAAGTATGCACCATTCTATGGATCGTGTTTCGAGACATCACGTGATGATCGGGTGTTCTCAACTCTACGCTTTCATGCAACGGGTGTAAGACAGTTTTACACACGCGAATACTAAGGTTCTTACTTAGCGAGCCTAGCATGTACAGACATGGCCTTGGAACACGGACCGAAAGGTTAAGCATGAGTCATATAGTTGATGTGATGACCATATTGATGCTCGCCTTTGAAGCAACACCGACTCACGTGATGATCGGACTTGGTGTAGTGGATTTGGTTCATGTAATCACCAAAAAGGCACGAGGGATGTCATTTTTGAGTGGGAGTTCATTTCTAATTTGGATTAGTCGAACTCAATTTGTCATAAACTAAATCGAAGTGAATTTGCATAATTTGTTGTAGTCATTGGCATCTGTTCACTACCTTATGCTTAGTTTTAATTGAGATAATAGAACTATAGAATTCTGGATATTTACTTTACGAACTGGTATCGTATTGTTTTGAATGTCAATTTAAAGTTTATAAGTCCTATTGCAAACTTTCAGCAAACTCTATTTACTCCATGAAGTTTAATAAGTAGTATTAAATCAAGAGTAAGAATTCCAATGTTAGTATCTAAAGTATCATGTTTGCCTCCATGATTATTGATATTCAAAAAGTTGTTTTAATATCAAGATTATATTAGAGCTGAAAATTGTTTCAGAAACCATCATGTGTGAAAGATATTGTGATATCTGAAACAATGTTTTTGGTTGCATTATGATAGAGTATAATTTAGAAAAATACATGTTCTCATATTGTATGAGAATTTGTGAAGGATGGAGATGCTAGGCATCCGAATCTACCAAAAAGGTTTTGGGAACTGATATTATACTCGCGATTCTTCCTTATAGGCTATAGTAGCTTGATCATGAAAGTTGTCATGATAAGGATGAATAGAAGATGTAAGTAAAATGTTTACTACACTAATAGATCACTAAAGAATGGATTTTTTGAAAGAACACCAAACATTTGATGATGGTGATCCACTTCAAAGTGCAAGTCCAAAGGTATTAGTATTTGACTATATACACTTTGTACCATCTGTCATGTTGATGACACCACTATTGATGTTGATAGATTCTTTTAAAAGAAAAGGAATTGCTGAAAGAGAATCTATAAAATATTTGGTAGAAAATAAAAGGTTGGAGATGTCCAACTTAGGTATATAGAAGATATACATGTCATGGCTACATTCCTTGCTTGTTAAACAATGTGGTTCTTAGTTATTGGATACCGGTATTGAATACCGAATTGGTTGGTATGAAGTGTCATACAGGACAATGCAATTCATGAACTACAATGGCCTAAGTAACTACCAAGAGAATGAGTGATGATGTTCATCGAAAACAAATAAAGTGTTATTGTGTTTTTTGTTGTCATCAAACCAAGCCTTCAAGATTTGTTTAAATAATTGTTATTTTGTTCCGGTATTATGAGAACAATGGCTGTTCAAATAATTACCGTATTCCATAAAGGATGGATGAACTTTTACTAGTCTAGTTGGAGAAATCACATCCATAAACACTATTGCTAAAATGTCGCAAGACAAATGATTGAAAGATCACTTATGAAGTGACATCGCTGTTTAAATTATATTTGAAAGAAAACATGAAGAAACTCCATGTTGATGGATTTTTGGAGTCTTTGATTTTGATCAATTGACGCATGTGAGACTTTCCTCGAGATAATTGAAACTCCGTCCATAGGCCAGAGAGGAACGGATGACTAGCTTATTGGAAATTGTGCATGCTGATGTGCATAGTCCATTATGTGTAGCCATATGCGATGGATCTTTTTGCTTCATATGCTTTCTCCGAAAATTTGAGTGAATATATCTGTATATTTACTTAATAAGGAAGAAGAATGAAACATTTGAAAATTGTTCAAAGACTTTCAAGATGAAGTGGAAAATCATTGTAACAAGAAAATAAAGAGTTTATGATTCGATCATAAAGGAAGATATTTGAGTTACATGTTTAGCAAAAACACCTAAGACTTGAGGAATTGTTCCATGATTTGTGTTTCCCGATAAACCATAGGAGTATGGCATATTCGAGAGAAAAAATCAAACCATGTTTGACAAGGTAAGATCAAGGGTGTCATTTATAAAACTGCCATTATGTTTTAAGGATTGAAGCTTTAGAGACTACCGCTTTTACACTGAAAAGAGCACCATCGTGATCCATTGAAATGACACCATATGAGTTATGGTTTGGGATAAAACCCGAATTGTATTTTCTTAAATTTTGGTATGCTATGCATAAGTAAAATGTTTACAACCAAAGTCGGATAAACACGTCTTTGTAGGTTATCCCAAAGACATTGTTGGGAATTTCTCCATAACACCGAGGACAAAAGAGTTTGTTACTTGGAACGTCAAGTTTCTTGAGAAGGAATTTTTCGTGAAAAGTTAAGTGGGAGGACAATAGAACTTTGATAAGGTTATTGAACCTTAGCTATATGTGCTAAGTAGCGCAGCGCCGGAAAGTGTCCTGGTGGCAGCCACAATGCTCATGTCTCTCGTGATTCCAAAAGGTGTGATCTCGGAGATTAGAGTTCCTATAGAACCGTGTGGGTCGGTAAGAATCAAATAGTAAGATTTGATAAGCAAGTCGTTATTATTTTGACAATGATGAACCGACTACATACAAAGAAGCGACGATGGGCCCTGAATCCATAAAATGACTAGAAGTCATAGAATCCGTGATAGTATCCATACACGAGAAAACAAGTTTCTGAACTTGGAAGACCCTCCGGAAAGGCGTGAAGCCTATCGGTCATGTTTGGATCTATAAAGAAATAAGACATGGATCTTTAACATCTATGAAATAGTTGACATGTCGCAAAGAAGTTTACGACAATGTTCAAGGAGTTGACTATGACAAGATTTGATCTTTCATAGCGATATATAGTCTTGACGGATTAATGTAGCAACCACTACATATAATTTGGTATATGGTAGTTGAATAAACGAAACAAGGTTCTTCTAATAGAACGGTAACCTAGGACATGTACATGACATGGTCCGAAGGGTTTTGTTAATTCAAAGGGTGCTAAAAGGGCATGTAAACTTCAATAGTTGAAGTAAGCATAGCGGAGTTGGAATCTTCACCATGATGAAACTGTTAAAAGAGTTTAAATTCATCGGAGATGATGAAGATGCTTGCATTTGCAAGAAAATAAGTGGGAGCGCTGAGACATATTTCTAATACATTATGTAGAGGACATATTGTTGATTGGAAATGATGTATCTTGAATTGACACAAGTTAAGGATTTCATTAAAATAAGATTTCAATGAAAGACTTGGGCAAACCCAGAATATTAGGCATCAATATCTATATGGATAGATTAAGGCGCTAATATGGTTGTGCCAAACATACATATATAAGATATTGAAAGGGTTCAATATGAGATATTGAAAGGGTTCAATATGGAAACAACAAGAAAGGTTCTTGCTGCATGAAAGGATTGTATCAAGATTCAAGTGTTTCAACACTTGGTGAGTAAAATCACATGAAAATTTTGATCGATTATACCATGATATGTATATATCCAGAATGTCCTATGCTCTAAATGTTATGAGCATATACCAGAATGATTCATAAGATGATCATTGGACAATAGTAAAGATATTTTTATGAGCTTTGGAAGAACTAAGAATATATCATGTATAAGTGACAAATAGTTAAAGGTAGTTCATTGTAAAGTGTTACATTGATACTAGTTTTGTCACAAGATACAAATTAAATTTATCTCAATTTAGACTATGGGTGGCACAATATAATGGAAAGGATGTTCCATGATGGATTTGGATGAGTTCCAAAGTTAGAATATTGTGACGGATACTACAACAAAAGGCTAAGTATATGACTGCTATAGTAGCAGCATAGGAGGGCATTTGTGTTAAGTAGTTTGTTATCAAACTAGGTGTGGTTCAAAGTGGGATAATACTATGAAGATATATTGTGTGACAATAATATCAACATATTTTAACCCGAACGAACTAAAGGTCTCACTAGAGGATCAAATTTATACAATGCCATCTCATTTGAGAATGAGTGATGCGTAGAGATGCAAAGACATGCAAATACACACGGACCTGAAACTGTCAGATCTGGAGATTATGTTAACCACTAGCAATTGCGTATATGCAACACCAGAAAGCCATAGGTGTTCATTACGCAAAGTTTTTCAAACTAGATTATTGACTCTAGTGCAAGTGGGAGACTGAAGGGAATATGCCTGAGAGGCAATAATAAAGTGGTTATTATCTTATTCCATGTTTATGATAAATGTTTATTTTCCATGCTAGAATTGTATTGATCGGAAACATCAATACATGTGTGTTTAATAAACAAAAAGGGTTCCTAGTTATGCCTCTCTTATAGACTAGCTTGTTGATTAACAAGATGATCAAGGTTTCCTGATCATGGACATTGGACGTTGTTAATAACAAGGTCACACCATTGGTGGAATGATGTGATGAATATCATCCGAAGTATAGCATTACGATCAAAGTCATTATGTTTATATTGCTATAATATCATACGAAGTAATCTTTATCCTTAGACCATGAGATCATGTTAATTGCTAACACCGAAAGAGTATCTTGATAACATCAAACGTCACACCATAACAGGGTGACTATAAAGGTGGGTTCACATACGAAGGTGTTATGTTGAGGCTCATGGATCAAGAGTGGGATTTGTCCATCCCGATGACGGATAGATATACTATGGGCCCTCTCGGTGATATCACATTGAAATAGCTTGCAAGCAAGTGATGTGATCACTAGAATGTTATATCATGGGAACAAGAAAAGAGTGCATGTCGGTAACGAGACCAAACTAGGTATGGAGATACCGATGATCGAATCTCATACATGTAATATATCGCGAGACAAAAGGATTTAGTTACTAGCGTTAAAGGTTCTCACGATCACAGAAGTCATCGTTGAATGTGTAGGAGTCAGTATGGATCTCCAGATCCTGCTTCTGATTCTTGATCTAAGAGGGGTCTCGATCATGTCTGCATTATTCGTGAACCGTAGGGTGACACACTTAAGGGATACCGACACCATTTGGAGCAAATATGTTTTAGATAAAGATTTAAGAAAGCGCTGGAATTATTTCAATAGACACCGAAACTGTTTCGGGTGAAATTGCTGAAATTGGTTCTGCATGTAATATTGAAATGTTGCAGGGGGTTTTATGTGAATGTTTGTTAATTAAAGTAATTACAAAAAAATCTGAATAAAAATAATAAAAGAGTTTTATTAAATGAGAGAGCATTAAATTTGGAGAATTTTGTTGCATTTAAAGTGGAGACTTTAAAAGAGAATGTGAAGGGGCAAATTTATGTGGAGGGAGTTACCACCACATGAATGGAGGAGGTGAAGAGTCACCTCCTCCATGCGCCGGCCATGAAGGAGGGGCACCCCCCTCCTCCTATAAAAGGCCACCCCCTCCTCACTTCTCACACACACCTCCTTGTGAAGGATCTCTCTCCCCCTCTAGTATTATTCCCCCATGGTCTCGGATTAGCGAGATACATGTTCCCGGTGGCTTTATCTGGAAAGGAGTTGCTGCTTCCGCTGCTTTGCTGGAGCGAGGGACGGAGGTTGTTGGGGTACCGGACGTGTGTGCGATCACGGATGCACCGCTGCTTTGCGGTGCTGGACTTGGTGGTGCTGGAGCAGGATCTGATTAACGTGCTGGAGGCGAACCTGCAGGACTTCATCACGATCTTGAGATCGGCAAGTGTACGACTACATCAACCACAAGTTCCTACTCGTTAACAAAGCTCGTTGTCTACGAGGGTAAGTTCTCGTTGGATTTATGTCCACCCGTTGCTTTGTACCTAAGTAGATAGATCTTGGCGTGTAGTTCACACCGTAGGATTTTTTTTGTTTTCTATGCTGCGGACCCAAAAAAACTTAGTAAGGATTCCATTCCTCTGAAATTCCTAGGGAATTCGTACGAATCAAAGAGGCTAAAATTCCCATGAAATTCCTACTAACCAACAAAACTTTAGAAAAAATAACTTACATTGATTCAGGAATAATATCTGGGTCTCACATAAGTACTTAGTACTAATAGATACCATATTTCCATGGGATGTACTAGGAGACGAAGCAATATTATCAGCAGAACTCAATCATATGAAACAAACTACTTATCTGTAAGAAAACCTCCTAAATATTGCATTCCTCTGAAATTCCTAGGGAATTCCTTCGAATCAAAGAAACTCAAATTTTAATGGAATTCCTACTAACTAATGAAAGTTCAGAAAAAATAGCTTGCATCGATTCAGGAACAAAGCTAATAAAATACATAGGGGGGAGAATTTACCAAGTTCCAGAGACTTCCATGCATAAACACATCCGTTCTCGGTCACGGCGGACACACGATCGTGTTGGATAATAGCATCGCAGTATTTGAAGTAGCCCTGGAACTCGTTCACACAAACTGACCATCCATGACTATCATTCCCGTTGATGACAACAATCTTGAATTCAAAAATGGCGACTAGAGAGAAATCTTTGTATCCCCCAGCAGCTATCAGAACTTGGCAAATGACTATCTTCTGCAGTTTAGTATGTTGACCTTCATTAGCATCATCCTAAAATATAAGTGCAGAACCTTCGGTCAGTTCAAACCTCGACACTTGCAGAATAACAATCTTGTGACGAGTGTACATGTTAACAAGGTCCTACATGAAATCGGGCCCAACTGTGATGATCCAATATCCATTGTCGCCTGCTCGCTGCTCATCAAAACCATTTGGCATCACAGCATCGGAGGATAACCTGTCTAGCGGCGTCAGCTTGCATGGGTTGCCCGCCACTTTGAAGCAGTGTTTGGATTCCCATGGTCTCACCATCGGGTGAGAATGAAGAACACATGGGAGGCCAAACGGATGAGAAGAAGGAGTAGTTCCGCGCTCTTTTTGATACATTGCAAATGTATATATAATTTTTGATGTTCCATGCTTAGTTTTATCCACTTTCTTGTGTTTTGTTCCAACTTTGGAGTACTTTTCATATGATTTCTTGGACTAACCTATTAACAAGAGCCACAGTGCCAGCTGCCTGTTTTCTGCTATTTTTGGTTCTAGGAAAGTCAGAAAATGAATATTCTCGGAATTGGACGGGACAAAATCCAAAGTGCCTATTTTTCCGGAAGGGATCAAGTGCCAGAATACGAGACGGAGAGGGGCCAGGGGCCAGCCACACCACCTGGCCGCGCGGCCAGGCCTGGCCCGCGCCAGGGGGTGGTGTGGTGGCTCCCGGCACCCCCTCGGCCTCTCCTTCCGCCTATAAGTTGCCCTCGGGACGAAAACCCTAAGTACCCGATCAAAAATCCACGAAAGAGTCTCAGAGCCACCGCCATCTCCATCCTGGATCAGGAGGGATCCAAGCTCTTCCCGACACCGCCGAGAGGGAATCCACCCTGGAGGCCTTCTTCATCACCATGCAAGCCTCCGGTGTGATGCGTGAGTAGTTCATCCTTGGACTACGGATCCATGTAGTAGCTAGATGGCTGGTTTCTCCTCCTTTGTGCTTTCATGTTTCGATCTTGTGAACTCCGTTCATGATCAAGATCATCTATTTGTAATCCATACATGTTGTGTTTGCGGGGATCCGATGGATATTGAGATGCTATTTCAGATTGATTATTGATTCTATCATGTCTTTGTTATTTGAGATCTTGCATGCTTTCCGTTGTTAGTAGCTATCTTGGCCAAGTAGATTCTAGCAACTCCAAGAGTTAGTATTTATGCTCGATAGTGGGTTCATGCCTCGTAACTGGGAAGTGACAGAAATCTCTAAGGTACTAGATGTCTGTTGCTACTAGGAGAAAACAACGATCCTTTGTTCATAGAACAATTGTATTGTTTACTTTACACGCAGTTCAGAAGCAATAACTGCTGCTTGCAACTTAATACTGGAGGGGGTTCGGATGATAACCTGAAGGTGGATTATTAGTCATAGATGCAGTTGGATGGCGTTCTATGTATTATGTTGTAATGCCCAATCAAGTCTCAAAGGAGTCAAGATGATTAGTATATGCATGTATTGCTTTCTCGGTGTTTGTCAATTGCTCCGCTGTAATTTGTTTACCCAGCATGTTATCTCTCTAAGGAGAGCCACCTCTAGTGAACTATGGATCCCGGTCCTCAACTTTACATACAATCTACAATCTTTTACTGCTTTGTGTTTACTTTCTGCAAACTTTTACTTCTTTCCATTCGATACGTTTAATCCTTTGTTTTCCACAAAACACGGTGAGATTGACAACCACATCCCAAGTTGGGGACAAAGTTCTGTGGTTGTGTTGTGCAGGTCTCCACGTTGCTACTAGCACCGGTAGTGCGCCCTGCCAAAGCTTAGCTAGTAACACCTTTGGGGTGTTTCCTTGCTCCTACTGGTTCGATTAAACCTTGGTCTCATAATTGAGGGAAAACTTGCTGCTGTGCTCATCATACCTTCCTCTTGGGGTTCCCAACGAGCTCTACATCAACCACGAGCCAACACTTTTGCTAATTGAAGAATATGTTTGGACAAACCAACGAGGCTCACGGCGGTGGTGGCGTCGCAATGGTTGATGAGTACTTGAAGAGGGCCTTCGGTGAACACCTTCTGAAACTGCTCAGGATCTTTATAGACCTTGCTCAATCTCACCATGGAAGGAGGCTGCGGATGGTGTTTTGGGGGCTTTCTTTGTAGTGGGGTGGAGTGGAGGAGGGAGGGAAGATCGTTGGCGTGAGCTAGCGGCTGGGGTGTGATGGAGAAGACAAAGGCTGATGGTGCATAGTAGTACTACTAGTAGTACCGCAGAAGGTGGGCGAGTGGGGGTGGGGCTCCAGTTGAGGCTAGTTGCACAAACCTCCAACAATTAGAGCCGTAATTGCAAAGAGCTCCAACTGTTGAGCCTCGGGTATGTAAGAAATAATGTTAAGAGGGCTAATAGAGAATTTTGTGCTATGTGTAGCATTTGTACCCAAAAGTAATTATAGTACAGTAGTTTCTTGCAACTAGACTGTCCTGATTATCTGGAGTTCCCTGCAATTTCGAATCCAATTGTTGGAGGTTTGTGAAATTTCCACCCTCCTCGTGTTCTGAGGAAGCTCTATGACCCTATGTTCAAACAAAAAAAAGATCAAAAACAAACAAAAAAAGAAATACCATCTCTCAGGGCTCGTTTGATTTGCAGGATTCTCAAAACATAAGAAGAGGAAACTACAGGAATTTGGATCAAGTATGTGTTTGAATCACAGGGAAAGCAAATCAATTATACCATGAGGTTGGAGTGGACGGAAATTTTCCTAAAAATAGAGGGAAAAGGAATACTTTGAAGGAATCTCAATTCCCGTGTTTTTTCTATTCCTATATTTTTCCTATCCTGCGTTCTAAACGGGACATAATTCCTACATATTGGAATCCTATGAATCAAACAAAACAACGTAGGATTATTTCCTAAGGGACAAGATCCTTCACAAAACCTTTGAATTTTCTTTGAATCAAAGAAGGAATAAAAAAGGTTTCCTCTCTCAGGAAAAAAAGGAACTCCACCTCTTGGAGAAAAAAGAAAATCCACCTCTTGGACAATTCACTGTGACGAGAGTAGCTACTAAAGTCTATGTCTAGTACTAGCTATAGGGCCCAACTGTAGCACGTTATTTACTAGTAGTATACTAGTATAGTATCAGTCTTTGCAGGTGCCTCGAAGGAAACAAAATAAAGCTCTTCAGGTAATAAATGGCCATGGCAATTTCCAAGATACACAATCTTTTGCTTGTTCATTTTGATCTGGGCGACAACCGAAGGATAGAGGAGTACTAGCTGCTTCGTGTCTTGAGCCATCGAGCTGGAGTAGAAATTTGGATATCTAAAAACCTGAATTGTCCTGTCAAACCAATGCTCGTTGCATGCAGCTTGACCAAACAGACTTACTGCACTACTTTATTGCGTGTCCAAAAAACTATGGAGTATTAGTAGTACTACTACTACAACGTACTACAAGAAGTACTAGTACAGTAATGTTACACAGAGAGTTCCACATTCATCTTGTAGCGCCAAAAGCTGAAGTTGTGCTAATATAGTACTGTAGTAGTCATGTCCAGGTTGCCTTATAGGGAAAAATAGTACAATGAGCAACACGATTTATCTATTTTTGTACTCCTATTTGCGTATACTAGTAGTACTACTCAGCAACGGCACGAGTGTGTGCTCCACTAGTGCGCCTTCGAAAGTAGGGTAATCCAGTACTACTAGTACGGAGTAGATCGCCACCGCATGGTCACGTGATTATTATGCATTGATCCATGATCTAGTCATGGGCACGTGCCGTAGCAGTAATGTTTTTGTAAAAAATATATTACTCATAAATAATTACTCCCTCCATCCTAAAATAGTAGTTACTGACTTGGCTTTGTCTAGATACACATGTATTTCGATGCATTTTAGTACTTAGATGCTCCCTCATTTCCAAGTTAGAAAGCATACTAGGTTTTGTCAAAGTCAATATTTATAAAGTTTGACCAACTATATATACAAACATACTAACTTACATAATGTCAAACACATATAATATGAAAACATGGTTCGTGATGATTCTGATAACATTGAGTTGATGTCGTAGATGTCCATATTATTTTCTAGATATTTAGGCAAAACTCCAGGGCAGCCTATCCTACACGCTGGACCCATGTCGATGCGTCGTCCACACCAGCGCAATTTTGACGGCAATCTTGGTTCAAGACTTAAATCAAGTTGAATTAATAAGTTTGGACATAAAATTTCCTAATCACCAAGTTAGATGACTAAAATCAAAGCACCGCAAGAACAGTTAGTGTGTTTATCTCTGGTTCATGTTGTAAAAGTGAACAATTACATAAAAGTCATACTAAACCCCTAAATACTCCGTAATAACATTAGCAGCAAACTTAGTTTACATCCAAAATGCATCCTTCCTAGTACCAAAAGAGAACCTACATATGACTACTACTAGTAAACTAGAGTAGTAAAATAGTACTACTAGTAGTACTATTTATCTGCTAATACACCATTACAGTCTTGATCATCAGCCGTAGTTTAAGATCATTTTTTCCTGTCGATGCAAATCCAGAAAGATACATGGGTGGACTGTCCAACCTTCATCAGGAACCGTGGCGGCACCCCGAGGTACGTCCTGAGCTTGTCGGACGAGAAGTTGGCCGGCGACGAGCTGCTCGTCATCTCGATTACCGCATTAAGGATCTCGACCATCGACAAGTCCACCTACCCCGGCGGGCCAGGCGCACACAGTTTCACCGTGTACCGTGGCCACAAGCACTTATTTTGTCTAATGCACACCAAGGACACGATGGCAGCTGGGCCGAGCGCGCTGATGGTCAGGCCGAATCACGGCACCATCATACCCGCAGAGGAAGCGCGTGAACCCCCTCGTGCTTGTTGGTGGTGGAGTCGGGATGAGGCAAAAGAAGGTGCTACCATAGATGGCCCTGGTTACTATGACCCCATGGGCCTCCTTCATATGGGGAAGGAGCCCTACCGGCGAGGCCATGAAATCACAGGCGGAATCAATGCAGGAGCACGGACCGTGGAAGCACGCGATCTTGTGCTCGTCGAGTTTGTCGAAGGTGACCAAGCTAAAGCAGCCGTCGTAGGGGCACTCAATCATCACGTCAGACTGGACGGCGTCCATAGTAGCCAGCTCACGGTCGAATCCGCTGACGCGGTACACAAACTTGTGGGAGTGGTTACAGAGGAAAGATCGGCTCTCCAACGTAGTTCCCGCTGGCCAGAAACCCGGGTTGGGTGGGTATACTGAAGAGTATATTGATTGAGTTTGTACTATACTAGTATGATTGTACAGGAATACGCTAGGCATCGGCGCACCGGCGGCAGCTGCACTTCGCCACTTTTTTCTTAGACAGTGTTCACACACTGTACATGCTTCGTCAAAACAAAAAGGTTGCAGAAAGTTGACAGGTGAGTAATAAAGCAGGTGTCATGTTGTACTGTACCAGACAGTACAGTACAGACAGAGGGAGAGACCGAGGCAAGAAGATCTAGGTGAGTGACAGAAAAGAAGATTTACTCCTAGAGAGAGACAAAAAGCCTACGACCTACTGCAGGGTGTATAGTGCTGCAGGGGAGAGACCGATGACTGCATGCATGTCTTCAACACCAACCTGTAATTAACTTTTTTGGTCTTATCAAATTTAAATGGCCTTAATAATCCTAAACAGAGGTAGTACTAGTAATAGTAGTAGTACTACATCTTAGAACAAATCAGACAAACTAGTACTGCATTTATTAGTGGTACTGACATGGGTATACCCTACAGGTACTCGAGCTTGGTATATACGGTCCAGATACATACAGGCCCACGGTGTCGCCAAGGCCCGGATGGAGGGACTCGAGTAACCTACGGACTCTCGATTGCTTGAAGAACAAGAAGAAGCTAAAGATAGAAAGATTAAAGGGAAAACCCTAACTTGTAACCGACTCGACCTGCTACCCGAGACCTAGCCTATCTATATAAGGGCTAGGAGGGGGCGGCGAGGAGGACACACGCAACCCTAGCTTCCGCAAACCCTCGCCAGATTGCATCACACTGCTGTAACTTTCGACTCCTCAATAATTCCACAAGGCATAAGGGAGTAGGGACCTCTACGAGGCCTGAACCTGGGTAAATCTTTTGTCCCCTGTGTGCTTGTTTGCTAGCCGATAGATGTCTCCAGCGCTCCCTCCTTCTCCAAAACCCAAGTCCATAACAATGGGCATTGATGAGTTAAACCCTCGTCAGGTACTTTTTTTGAGAAATTATAATTAGTAGTAGTACTTAGATATGTGAAAAACCAATCAAAGTTACTACTCCAATAGAGAGTACGATCAGTCTGTTTTATAGATTCTTGTTTACTATACGTACTAGTAGTAAAAACTAGAATGTAGATTATTTCTGAACATATTTTGGCTCTATAATATCTAGCATACGTGCAAACTTCAAAAGACACTTCATTGCTTAGTTTCAGGGATCTTGTGCTAAATGCATGGACTTGGATGTAATTTTCATTTTTATGAGGTCCTTGATGTAACTTGTGCTTCTACCATCACAAGGTTAACTAATAAAGCACCTCGCTCCTACGGGACCTACCACAATTAAAAAATAATTACACTACCCCGATTATCAGACAAAGTGGAACATGGTTTCTTATAATTCCAAAGTTTTTAGAAATAGGATGTTTCAAGCTTCCCAGCTAACTTTGCACACTTTAGTGACTTTTGCCGATTTAACGAAATTAGGTCAAACATTTGCTACACAAGTAAGGGCAATTGATTTCTATTGAATTAAATGTATTTTTAGAGGTAGATGGGTGATGTAGTAAACAATGTCGTTGGTGTTAGTTTCCAACTATCACGAAAGAATATTTAATTCTCACTTTTTCGAGTGATGACGAGATTGTTCTTTTACGTAAAGAAACTCCGAAGAATATGGATCTGAATACCACAAGACAAGTTTTCAGACATAAAGAGTGGACCAACATGTTGTACTGACGATACCCATGTTTTATGAGCTTTCAAACTTCCAAGCTAACTCCGCCAACTTGAATGACTTTATGCCAATTATTTATCGAATTTAGGTCAAATTTGAACTACAAGTAAATTGTAGGTTGCTTTGAAAGTTTTATGAAAACTCTTCTGGAGGTACCTATTCAGGGGACAATTAATATATCATAAACCACCGAGAGTTTTGACGACACGTTCAACTTCATGTTAAGATTTTGCATCTTGACAGTTTAACAAAATTAGGTCAAACTTGAGCTACAAGTAAGCGCGAAAGATCGCTCTTGACTTAAATGTTTGTCGATATTTGAATGACTTCCTAGCTAACTCTGCCCATTTGAATGACTTTATGTCGATTTATCAAAATTAGGTCAAATCTGAAACTACAAGTAAATTGTAGGTTGCTTTGAATGTTCTATGAAAAAGCTTTTGGGGGCACCCATCAAGGGGTCACAATCAATATGTTAGAAAACACCGAGAGTTTTGACGATACTTTCAACTTCTTGCTAAGATTTTGCATCCTGACTATTTAACGAAATTAGGTCAAACTTGAGCTACAAGCAAGTAAGGGCAATAGATTTCTCTTGAATTAAATGTCTTTTCAAGGGTAGATCGGTGCATCTTCTTGTAGTAAACAATGCCGTCAGTGTGAGTTTCCAACTATCGGGAAAGAACATTCTCAATTTTTTGGGAGATTATTCTGTCCTATAAAGGAAGTCCGAAGAATAAGGATCTAAATGCCACAAGCCAAGTTTTCACACATATATAGTGGACCAACATATTGTACTTATGATTTCCCGTGTTTTATGAGTTCTCAAACTTCCTATAGCTCATCGCTCTGCCCATTTGAATGACTTCATATGTCGATTAATCAAAATTAGGTCAAATTTGAACTATATACTACAAGTTTTGTTGGTTGCTCTGAAAGTTATACGAAAAAGCTTTTGGATGTACCCATCGGGGGGTCACAATCAATATATGAGAAACAACCAAGAGTTTTGACAACTGGTTTGACTTTATGCTAAGATTTTGCATCATGACACTATTTAATGAAATTGGGTCAAACTTGAGCTACAAAGTAAGCGCGATAGATTGCTCTTGAAATATATGACTTTTCAGAGGTAGAGGGGTGCATTTTGTTGTAGTAGATAGTTTTGTTGGTGTGATTTTCCAACTATCAAGAAAGAACATTCAATTCTCAATTTTTTGATTGATGATGAGCGAGGTTGTTCTTTTCCGTAAAGAAATGTCCGAAGAATATTGGATCTGAATGCCAGCAGCCAAGTTTCCCGACATATATAGTGGACGAACATGTTGTGCCAATGATTCCCATGTTTTATGAGTTTTCAAACTTCCTAGCTAACTCTGCCCATTCGACCGAATGACTTTATGTCGATTTATCGAAATTAGGTCAAATTTGAAACTTCAAGTACATTATAGGTTGCTTTGGAAGTTTTACAAAAAAACTTTTGGAGGTACCCATCGACGGGTCACAATTAATATATCATAAAACACCGTGAGTTTTGACGATAGGTTCAACTTCTTGCTAAGATTTTGCATCTTGACAATTTAACGAAATTAGGTCAAACCTGAGCTACAAGTAATTAAGCGCGATAGATTGCTCTTGAAATTAAATGTATTTTCAGAGGTAGATCAGTGCATCTTGTTGTAATAAACAATGTTTTCGATGTGAGTTTCCAAGTATCAGGAAAGAACATTCAATTCTACATTTTCCAAGTGAAGATGAGCGAGGTTGTTCTTTTCGTAAGAAGTCTGAAGAATATTGGATGTGAATGCCATGCCAAGTTTACAGACATATATAGTGGACCAACATGTTGTACCAACGATTCCCATGTTTTATTTATGAGTTTTCAAACTTCCTAGCTAACTCTGCCCATTTGACTGAATGACTATATGTTGATTTATTGAAATTAGGTCAAATTTGAAACTACAAGTAAATTGTAGGTTTCTTTGAAAGTTTTACGAAAAATCTTTTGTAGGTACCCATCGAGGGGTCACAATTAATATATCTGGAAACAACGAGAGTTTTGACGATAGATTTAACTTCTTGCTAAGATTTTGCATCTTGACAATTTAAAGAAATTAGGTCAAACTTGAGCTACAAGTAAGTTCGATAGATAACTCTTGAATTAAATGTCATTTCAGAGGTAGATGGGTGCATTTTCTAGTAGTAAGCAGTGCCGTGGGTGTGAGTGTCCAACTACCAGGAAAGAACATTCGATTCTATGTTTTCCGAGTGAAGACGAACGAGGTTAGTTGTTCTTTTCCGTAAAGAGAAGTCCAAATAATATTGGATGTGGATGCCACAAGCCAAGTTGACAGACATATATATATAGTGGATCGACAACATGTTGTACTTGCGATTCCCATGTTTTATGGGTTTTTAAGCTTCCTAGCTAACCCCACACATTTGAATGACTTTATGACTATATCTCAGAATTAGGTCAAATTAGAAACTACAAGTAAATTGTAGGTTTTGCTTTGATAGATTTACGAAAAAGCTTTTGGAAGTACCCATCGAGGGTTCAAAATTAATATACCAGAAACCAGCGAGAGTTTCGACGATAGGTTCAACTTCTTGCTAAGACTTTGCATATTGATAATTTAACGAAATTAGGTCCAACTTGAGCTAGCTACAAGTTAACGCCATAGATTGCTCTTGAATTAAATGTCTTTTCATAGGTAGATCATCAGTGCATCTTCTTGTAGTAAATAGTGTTGTCGGTGTGAGTTTCCAACTATCAAGAAAGAACATTCAATTCTACATTTTCCGAGTGAAGAATACGAGCGAGGTTGTTCTTTTTCCTAAAGAAAAGTCCGAAGAATATTGGATATGAATTCCACAAGCCAAGTTTACATACATATATATTGGACCAATATGTTGTACCAACGATTCCCATGTTTTATGTGTTTTCAAACTTTCCAGCTAACTCTGCCCATTAGAATGACTTTATGTCGATTTATCGAAATTAGGTCAAATTTGAAACTACAAGTACTAGTAAATTGCACGTGCCCTGCACGTGAGACTCAGATAATAGACATCTGGCATATCATCACTATATAAAATTATAATAGGTAAAGCGTAAAAAATATAATAGGTAAAATTTAAACTACTACTACTAAACTGTGTAGGTTGCTTTGAAAGTTTTACGGAAAAGCTCTTAGAGGTACCCAACGGAGGGGGCGCGGGGGTGGGGGGTCAATTAATATACTATCAAAAACCAAAAGAGAGTTCCGACGACAGGTTCATCTTCTTGCTAAGATTTTGCGTCTTGACAGTTTAATGAAATTAGGTCAAACTTGAGCTACAACTAAGTGCAATAGATTGCTCTTGAATTTAATGAAATTAGGTCAAACTTGAACTACAAGTAATAAATTGTAGGTTGCTTTGAAAGTTTTATTAAAAAAGCTTTTGGAGGTACCCATCGAGCGGTTAATTAATATATCAGAAACCACAGAGAGTTTTGACGAGTGGTTCGACTTCTAGCTAAGATTTTGCATCATGAAAATTTTGAACACCTTTTGAAAACGATCACATGAAATAGGGAGAGAGGGGAAATGATATTTCTATTCTCTATGGGCAACCCACAAGCTTGAGGTGCACCTTAGGCTTAAAGATAACTTTATTTTTTCCACTATGTATAAGGTGAACCTTAGCGGATGCCACATAGTAGGCCATATTAAGGTGTGCTTTTTTACACAATGCGGGAGTAGTATATTTATTTGCTTAGACATATGGTCACCTCTGTCCATGCGCTGTACATGCTGAGAGAATAAAACATTGGTAGGGGAAGAGGGCAGCAGCGAAGAGAAGTTGAAGGCGGTTCCATGTCAGAGCAAAGTTATGATGGGTTTCTGACACGAGGTACTCCTGCGGCCTTACAGTGTACTACACTATGCTAGTACTAGTAAATTTCAGGACCTATGCACGCAAAACAAATTGTGTGTTTTCTCTCTCCTTCGCTGCCTCTCACCATCCATCCTCCCTCTCTCCTAGCCTTTCCCCTCGTGGACCGGCCCAGCTGATCTCTCCCTCGTCCACAGCATGGTGTTGCGCACGTGTGCCTTGGTACAACGGCTCTATGTATCTGGCATGTTTGGCAGCCGTGTTGGTGTGGAGTAGGGACGAGGAGTACATAGGAAGGAAACCACTTTGGTCCTTGGTAGCAAAAAAATTCAAACTTTTCCGGTTTTTGAAATTTTCACTTGCTTCCCAAACATCGGGAGGGAAGTTTACTCAAAAGATCGGCCATTTGCAGTACTTATTATCTTATCTTTATCTTGTCTTATCTCTTACAATACCTTACCATACCACTGTATAGTGAACGGATAACTTCGAACATTGACCGTTGGATCAAGACCGACAAATCCAAATATTGCTAACCGTTGGATCTTCTTTTCCATTCTTAGCATTTACAAAGATTCTACTGATAGTCTTTAGCACAATGAACGCTAGTATGCGCAAACCTCAAAACACACACTTCATTTCTCAGTTTCAGGGTCCTTGTGCTAAATACATGGACTTGGGTGCAATTGTCATTTTTATGAGGTCCTTGATGTAACTTGTACATCCATCGACCGTGTTAACTCTCAAGCACCTCGCTCCTACGAGACCTACCACAGTTAAAAGAAAATGCAACTTCCCCAATTATCAAACAAACTGGATCACAGTTTCTTATACATAATACCCAAGTTTTTAGTACTAGGAATTTTCAAGCTTCCTATCTAACTTCGCACACTTCAGTGACTTCTTGTTGATTAACGAAATTAGGTCAAACTTGAGCTACAAGTAAGCACGATAGATTTCTCTTGAATTAAATGTATTTTTGGAGGTAGATGGGTGCATCTTCTTGTAGTAAACAATGTCGTCAATGTGAGTTTCCAACTATCAGGAAATAAAATTCTCAGTTTTCCGAGTGATGACGAGATGGCTCTTTTTCATAAAGAAAGATCGAAGAATATGGATCTCAATGCCATAAGCCAAGCTTCTAGACATATTAAGTGGACCAACGTGTTTTACTTATGATTCCCATATGTTTTTTGAGTTTTCAAACTCCCTAGCTAATTAACTCCGCCCACTTGAATGACTACATGTCGATTTATCGAAATTAGGTCAAACTTGAAACTATAACTAAATTGTAGGTTGCTCTGAAAGTTTTACGGAAAAGCTTTTGGAGGTACCGTACCGATCGGGGGGGGTCACAATCAATATATGAAAAACAACCGAGAGTTTTGACAACAGGTTTGACTTGTTGCTAAGATTTTCCATCACATGACACTATTTAACGAAATTGGGTCAAACTTGAGCTACAAGTAAGCGCGATAGATTGCTGTTGAAATATATGACTTTTCAGAGAGGTAGATGGGTGCATTTTCTTATAGTAAACAGTGTCGTCGGTACGGTGTGATTTTCGAACTATATCAGGAAAGAAGATTGAATTATTCTCAATTTTCCGAGTGATGACGAGCAAGGTTGTTCTTTTTCGTAAAGAAATGTCTGAAGAATAATATTGGATCTGAATGCCAGATGCCAAGTTTACTGACATATAGAGTGGACCAACATGTTGTTCCAATGATTCCCATGTTTTATTTATGATTTTTCAAACTTCCTAGTTAACTCTGCCAATTTGACAGAATGACTTTATGTCGATTTCTCGAAATTAGGTCAAATTTGAAACTACAAGTAAATCGTAGGTTGCTTTGAAAGTTTTACGAAAAATCTCTTGGAGGTACCCATCGAGGGGTCATAACTAATATATATATAAAACACCGAGAGTTTTGATGATATGTTCAACTTCTTGCTAAGATTTTGCATCTTGACAATTTAACGAAATTAGGTCAAACTTGAGCTACAAGTAAGCGCGATAGATTGCTCTTGAATTAAATATATTTTCATAGGTAGATCGATGCACCTTGTTGTAGTAAACAATGTCGTCAGTGTGCGTTTCCAACTATCAGGAAAGAACATTCAATTCTACATTTTCCGAGTGAAGACGAGCGAGGCTAGTTGTTATTTTCTGTAAAGACAAGTCCAAAGAATATTGGATGTGGATGCCACAAGCCAAGTTGACAGACATATATAGTCGATCGACAACATGTTGTACTTGCGATTCCCATGTTTTATGAGCTTTCAAACTTCCTAGCTAACTCTGCCCATTTTAATGACTTTAAGTCGATTTATAGAAATTAGGTCAAATTTTAAACTACAAGTAAATTGTAGGATTTGCTTTGTAATTTTCACGAAAAAGCTTTTAATTTGGAGGTACCCATCAAGGGATCAGAATTAATATATCTAAAAACAACGAGAGTTTTGATGATAGGTTCAACTTCTTGCTAAGATTTTGCATCTTGACAATTTAACGAAATTAGGTCAAACTTGAGCTACAAGTAAGCGTGATAGATAAATCTTGAATTAAATGTCATTTCAGAGGTAGATGGGTGCATTTTCTAGTAGTAAGCACTGTCGTGGGTGTGAGTGTCCAACTACTAGGAAAGAACATTCAATTCTACATTTTCCGAGTGAAGACGAACGAGGTTACTTGTTCTTTTCCGTAAAGAGAAGTCCAAAGAATATTTGATATGGATGCCACAAGCCAAGTTGACAGACTATTGGGGGGATACCCCCGGGTAGGGTCATGCCGGGGTATAAAGGCCGAGTTAGCCAAAGTACGGCACGGTCAAAGCAAGTGCTAGCTGGGTCTCCTCAAGGTAGGCCGACTTACATGGTAACCCGGCCCGGAGAGTATTCACCTGACACTAACCCGGCCGACATAAAATATATGCCGGCTATACTTAATCTACCATGTGCGCAGGTACCCTCATAGCCGGGTTAGCCAGACGCTAGCCGGGCTACCACTTGGCTTCTAAGAGAATGAAGGAATCTCCTGTTGGTCAAAAGGTGGCCTCCGTCCGCTATAGCGTGAGCGAAGCGAGGAGAGGGAAGGACCACCGGGGCGTGATCGACAAAGGTGACGCAGGCGATGTCAGCTGATGTAGTCCGTGACTGGTGACGCCAAAAGACAAGGGGCTCAAAGAGGGTTATGTTCAAAGTCCGGACTAGCCGTTTCAAGTGAATAAAGAGGCATCTAGCTTTAACCAAAGGGAATATTCGGGGAATATTCTTCCACGTATGCCCTAAACTTTGTACCCTGGGCTTGCCTATATAAGGAGCACCAGGGCCTCCATAGAAGGGGATCGATCATTTTCTCTGTCTAAGGGAGAACTCTAGAGCACAGTTGTGGGGGGGGGGGGGGGGGTAAGAGACCTAGTCTACTTCTCACGAACAACTCAAGGAGCCCTTGTAACCCACCATTGATAGAGTGAAAATACAAACACTTGTGTGTGGAATCACCACACTATTCCTCCATGGATTCCTCTAGTGCACTTTGGCCCCATCTTTAGCCTATCCATGGCATCTGTCGTGCCACCACCACGACAGTTGGCACCCACCGTGGGGCTAGCGGCGCTAGCAGGGGTGAAAATCGGGACGGGAAACATCATCGGCACGGGCGAGCACGTCGTCTCCGGCCTGGTTCAGCATTTTGGAGCGCTGGACTACGTCAGCGACAATGCTGGAAGCTTCGGTAGGCGTCCACCTCCGTGCAATGGCCTCTTCATCAAGCTTGGTGCACACAAGATCTACATCGGTGTGGACGAGTCCTGCGTTCACTCGCGCCACGTCATTGAGGGAGGCGAGCCACCTCTCAGCACGGCTAGCGGCCCGAGTATAACTCGCCCCGCAAGCTGCGTTGAGGTCATGATGACCGCACCAAACGCAGGAGCAAGCAAGGACCCAACGCTAGACCCAGAAGTCATGCCAAAGCAGGCAAGATCTAGATTCCCACCGCTAGAGAGGCCAGAGAATGTGCTATAGCAGGCAATAGATAGTTTAGCAACGCCAATAGCTCCGGTAGTAGATCCGGCTCAGGCGCAAGCTGAGTTAGAGGAAACTAGGAAGAAAATGCTAACCGGTGCGAAAAAAGTAGCTGAGTTGCAGCAGTCACTGAACATCACTTTGAGGGAATATGCAAAGGCAAACCGCATAGATGGGGTGAAAATCCGAGGTAGAAACCTGATTACGGAAATTGACAAGGAATATGAGCCTAGGTCGGGTCAGACAGCTACTATAGTAATAGGAGGGATGGAGAGGTACAATACCCTGGCAAAGAACCTCAAGGCCGCAAACGCAGCTGCCTTCGAGTTAGAAGGCTTAACCGGAGAGGCCCTAGAAAGACAACAGGAAAGAGTAAACCACTTGTTAAGGGTGGCGTGCCAGCAGAATTAGGAGGTGAACAAGGCTAACCCGGCGCAGCCTAGAGCATCAAATGTAGAAATAACCCGGCAAAATCTGCGGGAGCTACATCATCCCCTGGTCATGGCCCAAGGAGAGAGGAGGTGGTAAACTTGGGTAGAAAGGACAAACAGATGGTCCCCTCTGACCCGGTGAGAGCCGGAAAGGGAAAAGTAGTGCAAGTTGATGAGGATCGCCACAGTACCAGCCAAGGTGAAGCTGGCCGAGGTAACCGTGACCAAGTCAATGCCGGTCATAGGAACGTTGCCAACGGCAATGCCGGACAACATGATCCGGCGGGAGCAGGGAAAATTGCGCCTCGGCAGTAGAAGCAACAATACGCACCTCGGCGGGAGAGAAGCGTTGTCCAAGCAATTCAGCAGCAGTATGCTCGTTCGGATCAAGACAGATACAATGATGGTTACTCGGTAATGGTCAACGATGGATACCCTAGACCGGAGCACCATGTGATTGGATCGAGGCTCGGAAGCAGAAATTTGCAGCCGGATGACACAAGGCTGAAGCTGGATAGAATTTATAGGTCAGAGATGATCGAGGTACAAGGTCCTCTAGGTCCGGCATTTTTTGGACCTCAGATCATGAGGGAACCGCCAGTACTGAACTTTCAACTGGCCAGAGGAACGAGAACTTATGATGGTAGCACCAAGCCGGAGGATTGGCTCATTGACTATGTGACAACAGTTAAGATCGCAACAGGAAACTTGAGATGGGCGGTTAGATATGTGCCCTAGATGTTGGAAGCACCTGCGAGTGTTTGGATGAACACCTTACCGCCAGGGAGTATAAATTGATGGTTGGATTTTGAGGAGTTATTCGTTAGCAATTTCTCAAGCACCTACAAGAGACCCAACATGCCGCAGACTTTGGCATTATGCTGGCAGAGACCGAATGAGCCAGACCGAGATTTTCTGACTCGATGGTGCAACATGCGCAACTCATGTGAGGGAGTAATTGAATCACAAGCAATTACATGGTTCGCCCAAGGCTGCAGATATGTAAGTATGCTATGGAAAGGTTGCAGCGAGATATGCCAACCACCTTGGATGAGACGATCCGGATCGCGGATTTGTATGCTTTGGGAGATCCAACCCAACCCCGGATAATGTCAAGCGAGTCAAATGAGGAGTACTATAACAGGGATGGCTCCGGGTCATCTAGGAGAAATGATTTCCGGAGTAAAAAAGGGACGATCAACCGGATTATAGGTACAGTTCGCAGCAGGTGGCAGCTGTAGACCGAGATCAGCCCAATGTCGGCGCAAGCCAGCGCCAGAAAACTAGAGGACAAATTGGCAACAAAAGGGTGAAGGCAAGAAGCCTTGGACCCCAGAATAGAAGAAATAGTGGCAAGAAAGAAAGGATCATCCGAGGTACACATTCGAGACTATGTTGGATCAGCCTTGCAAATTCCATACGCCAAGTCCAAATAGTCCAGCGAACCATACAACCTGGCAATGTGAGTGGATGAGGAAACTAGATCAAGGTAGCTCGGGGAATGCTCAGGCACCTCGGAATGAACCACCTCGGAATGAGGCACCTCAGCAACCATTGCTCACGGAGGGGGGGGGGATGGATAGCAACTGATGTTGCCACCACCTCCATCGAGGTATGAAAGTCAAGAAATAAGGGATGCGGTGCATCAGGTGAATAACTACCAATAGCAAGACCAAGGTTACCATGGTAATGAGGGAATAAACGAGTACAGGGAGCATCACCAAAGCTACTGTGTGTTTACCACGGAAGAGACTGACCGGAAAAGCATGTAGCGCCGGCATATGGAGGTGAATGCGGTAATTCCTGCAGTGATGAGGTATATGCCTTGGTCAGATCAGGAGATAACTTGGAATATCAAGGATCATCCCAGGCTCATGTCGAGTCCTGGATCATACACACTGGTGCAGGATGTGACGTTCATTGGTCCGAATATCAATGTGAGGTTTTCCAAGGTGCTGATAGACAATGGCAGTAGCATTAACATCATGTACACGGATACCATGCACAAGTTAGGAATCTCGGAGAATATGCTCCAAGCTACGAGGACCACTTTCCATGGAATTGTGCCTGGTATCTCCTGCGAACCCATTGGTAAAGTCTGGGTTGATGTGCTGTTTGGTACAAGGGATAACTGCTGGACTGAAAATTTGGAGTTTGAAGTGGTGAATTTGGAAAGCGCTTATCACACGTTACTCGATAGACCCGCTCTGAGCAAATTCATGGCAAGTACTCACATCAGTTACCTCAAGATGAAAATGCCCGGACCAAGGGGAGTGATTACTGTGCGCTTCCGCCGGATCTAACCTAGCCGAGTCACTTGTGATAGCTCAAGAAAAAGGAGAATACAGGAAGTGGCGGTATTGGCTCAGTCCGCGCAGCAACATATGCCGGCTCTAACCAACCTGCATGGAAGTGTGTCATTTCAAGCGACAAAGGATACTAAGAAAGTGCCAATCGATGATCAGTTCCTAGAGTGCACCGTGACTATTGGTGTCGGGTTAGGCGACAAATAGGAAAGCGAGCTTGTCAACTTCCTCCGTGAGGATCGAGATATCTTTGCTTGGTCCACACATGATCTACAAGGTGTGCCGAGGGAGTTGGCCGAGCACTCTTTGAATGTGAGACCCAGGGCTAAGCTGGTGAAGCAACCTCTCCGCCGCTTCGTGATGACCCACAAGTATAGGGGGTGTATCGCAGTATTTTCGAGGGAAGTGAAACCCAATTTATTGATTCGACACAAGGGGAGCCAAAGAATATTTATAAGCATTAACAACTGAGTTGTCAATTCAGCTGCACCCCGAAACAATCTTGCTCACAGCAGTTTATCAGTAGCAACAGTTTTGTAGTAGGAATAGTAAAGTAACAGTAGTAGTAAAAGCAAAGACAGCAGTAACAATAGCAATAATAGTAGGATTCGAGTGCGGTAGGCATAAGGATGGATGGACGAGCATTGAATGGACAAGACAATTCACATAGCAATCAGAACATAGGGAAATTGTAGATAAGTAAGATAAAGCATCCAAGTACTAGATAATCCTAGGCATGTGTTCCATATATAGTCATACGTGCTCGCAATGAGAACTTGCACAACATCTTTTGTCTTGCCAGCCCGTTTGCAGCGGAGCCTCAAGGGAACTACTGGCAATTAAGGTGCTCCTTTTAATAGAGCACCGGAGCAAAGCATTAACACTCCATGAACACATGTGATCCTCACATCAAAGCCATTCCCTCCGGTTATCCCGATTTCCGCCACTGGGCCATTGGTTCCGGACAACAACGTGTGTATACAACTTGCAGATAAGACCATAAACAATACTATCATAATGAATCAATAACATGTTCATATCTGAAATCATGGCACTCGGGCCCTAGTGACAAGCATTAAGCATAACAAGTCTGAAATCATAACTTGCTGCTGTTCTACAAACCTCAGCACTTGGAGGCCCAACAATTGTCTACAAGAATAGAAGTGCGTAGACATCAATCATGCAGAGCGATAAAACATCATTACTCAAAGCATAAAGTGATATTACAAGTCGAAAACTAAAGGATCATAAAGTCTATGGTGACTTGGGATAGTCATAACATGGTGTGGGCATGTGCTAAGTCAACCCAAATAAAGCATCAAAGGAGAATACCACAATACTATGCTTTAATATGCTAAAACAACGCATGATTCTTCCAAGGAACATTAAGCAATCTCAATTGTTTATAACAAGTCATGCTACATCAAAGAATACTAAGCATAAAGCCAAAACAATATCAAGCATGGCATGACAAAGCATAGGCACAATCAAAAACAAGCTCTCTTTACCACTTAAGCATGAGCTTTCCTACTCTTTTCCAAACCAAACCAAACTATTTGAACACCAATGTATGAAAGAGGGGGTCCAACCAATTTATTCAGCAAACTAAGCAAACCAAGCAAGCGAAAAACCAAAACTAAAACAAAAAATAAGACGCTCCAAGAACAACACAATTGTGCATGAAACAATAAAAATGAAGCGTTTGGAAGAAATCTGGGATTTATATTGATGAAGAAGGGGATGCCTTGGGCATTCCCAAGCTTTGACGCTTGTACTTCTTGGATATTTCTTGGGGTGACACGCGTGGCATCCCCAAGCTTGAGCTTTAGTCCATCCTTCATCTCATTACTCATTACTTCCATACACCTGAAATTTTTCCTTCATACAAAACTTCACACAATCTTTATTAGCAACATTAGTGCACTCAAGATAATAGGTCTTAAGGTTCAGTTCTAACACCAAATAAACTTCCATTAGAACACTAGCTACTGAAGCACTTCCCTCAAAAATCTCAATTCCCCAAAAGAACTCTAAAAGGAACCAACAAGAAGCAAATGCAAATAATGGCAGAAATCTGTCAAAACAGACCAGCAGGTAAAGACGAATTTTTTCGAAGACGTTCTGTTGCTCAAATCGAAAAGCGTTGAACTAACGAAAGTTAGATAACAACCTGGGGCAGAAGCACAAAAATTCACGCCTCAAAAGGACGTACAGAGATTTTACACGAATTTTTACGATGAAGCACAGAAATCTGTTTTGGGACAGCAACTTTTCCAACCATTACTTCTCTCTCATTAGAGGTTACTCTTGGCACAAAAAGCAAATAAAAAGGATAAGGAGCGGTTATTACTAAAGTAATAACTTCCAAGACTCATCTAAAACTTTTGGGTTATCTCCCAATAAGTACTTTTCTTTAACGCCTTTAAGTTAGGCATAAAAATAAAAGTAAACAAAGATAATCATGGTGAAAACATTGTTTTGTTCATTGAAATCCTTTTGTTAACAAGGTTGATCTGGTCTTGTTACCAAAGCAATTATATATGAGGCAAAACTTTGTATTCCACTAATGATTATGTTACCTCAACCTTGATAGCAATGGTCCCAATCATAATAATTTCAAATTTTTCTCTTGGTATGGGACAATATATTTCTCCAACTTGAATGCCCTCAACATGTTCAATTGAATTCAAACCATAAGTCCTTTCAATCTTCTTGGTAAAATAGACGGTGTGTTCCTTGTCATTAACATTAAAGGTCACCTTTCCTTGATTACAATTAATAACAGCTCCTGCAGTATTAAGAAAAGGTCTTCCAAGAATAATAGACATATTATCATCTTCAGGCATTTCAAGCACAACAAAATCAGTTAATATCAAGCAATTATGAGCCACTTGAACAGGTATATCCTCACATATACCAACGGGAATAGTGGTAGATTTATCAGCCATTTGCAATGATATATCAGTTGGTATTAATTTTCTAGTTGAAGCCTCTTATAGAGAGAGAAAGGCATAACACTAACTCCAGCTCCCAAATCACACAAAGCAGTTCTAACATAACTGTTCTTAATAGAGCAAGGGATAGTTGGAACCTTACCATTAAAGGAATAATTAGCAAGCAAAGTAGAAATTTCTTCATTAGGGATCTTCCTTTTATTCGAGACAATATCCTTCATATACTTTGAGTAAGGAGGCAATTTAATAGCATCAGTCAAAGGAATTTGTAGGAATAAAGGTTTCATCCACTCACAAAACTTATTATAGTGTTGATCTTCCTTTGACTTGTGTTTCTTATCAGGGAAAGGCATAGGTTTTTGGACCCAAGGTTCTCTTTCACTACCATGTTTCTTAGCAATAAAATCTTCTTTGGTGTATTTAGTATTCTTAGTGTGGTTTTCAGGTTCTTCTTCAACTTTTTCTTCATTAGGAACTTCATTTTCTTCATTACCACTTTCAGTTTCAGCATCAGAGACAGATATACTATTAGGATCTATAGCAGGTTCTGAGGGTTCTACAACAGTTTTATGTTTCTCTTTCCTTTTCTTACGAGTGGAACCACTATTTTCAGCTTGTTGAGAATCCTGCTCAATTCTTTTGGGATGCCCCTCAGGATATAGAGGATCCTGGGTAGCAGCACCACTTCTAGTTCTAATTTCATAAGCATGTTTTTCTTTAGCACCATTAACTAGCAAGTCTTTTTGCACTTTAACGAGTTGATCTATTTGAGTTTGAACCATTTGAAAGTGTTTAACAATCATTTTAACATCATTAGAGGTTCTTTCCACAATATCTTTCAACTCAACAATAGCTCTAGTGTTTTCCATTAGATGATTTTGCACCCTTTTATTAAAATTATCTTGCTTAACTATAAAGATATTAAATTCTTCTAAGCATTAATCAGGAGGTTTAGAGTAAGGGATATCACCTTCATCAAAGTGTTGGAGAGAGTGTACCTCGATAGTGGATCAGTAGGGAATAGGCTTACATAATTCTTCTATAGGAGGTAAATTCTTGACATCTGCAGCTTTAATTCCCTTCTCCTTAAGACATTTCTTAGCTTCCTTCATCACTTCATCATTTAATTCAATAACTCCCCTCTTCTTTGATGTTGGAATATGCACTGGTATAGTAGGTTCAGGTACAATTACTTCAGGTATAGCTTGTTCAGGAGGATTCCAATCTTCATAGTTCTTACTTATTTTAGCCATTAATTCCTCCGCTTCCTTAGGAGTCCTATTCCTAAAAACACAATCAGCACAACTATCTAGGTATGTCCTAGATTCTTCGGTTAGTCCATTATAAAATATATCAAGAAGCTCATTCTTTGGTAATGGACTTCCAGCCTGTGCATGAATCAAAGCACAAAACCTTTCCCAAGATTCAGGCAATATCTCCTTTTCTCCCTGTTTAAAATCAAAAAGTTCCTGCAAAATAGCATGTCTAGCACTAGGAGGAAAATATTTCTATAGGAAAGTACTAATGAAGCAATCAGGGCTATCAATAGATCCAGGAGGTAAATTACTAAACCAAGTTTTAGCTTCTCCTTTCAGTGAAAAGGGAAAAATCTTAGCAACAAAGTAACTATGCATCTTAATATCATCAGAAAACGAGCCACTCATGGTAGAAAGCTAATTTATATGTGCTACCGCACTTTCATTCTTAGTCCCACAAAAAGGTTCTTTCTCCACAATAGCTATGTAAGATAGATTGAGAGAGAAATCATAATATTTATCTATAATGTTTATGGGAGAAGCAGCAAACTTAGCAATAGGAGATAATTTGGGTCTAATAGTACGCCTCTCAAGGAGACTCTTAGCAGCGCTCCTATCATGGGTGTTCTTTACATTCTTTAATAAATTCATCGGTCATCTCCACATAACCATCTTCAATATCATAACTTTCACTAGACTCAGGTGAACTAACAGGTGTAGTAGTGTCTTCATTAGGAGTTTCAGTATTTCCAGCTATAGTTCTAGCAATCGTAGCATCTAGGAAGGGACCTAATGAACCACTCTTATCAAGCACAGTAGAAGAAGCATCATAAGTATCAGAAGTTTTAGATTCAGCAGTAGTAGAAGTGTGTGTAATATGTGTATGTGGTGGTATAACGAGATTACTCATAACAGATGGTGAATCAAGAGCAACAGAGGTGTTCAGAACCGTACCTCTTCTTGTAGTGGATGGTAAAATAGGAACCTTGCCATCACGAGACTTACCCAAGATGGATGGATAGCAGCGAACAATAGAGAATCCAAGTGAACTTGATAAATAAAGCTATGCTCCCCGGCAACAATGCTAGAAAATAGTCTTGATGACCCACAAGTATAGGGGGTGTATCGCAGTATTTTTGAGGGAAGTGAAACCCAATTTATTGATTCGACACAAGGGGAGACAAAGAATATTTATAAGCCTTAACAACTGAGTTGTAAATTCAGCTGCACCTGGAAACAATCTTGCTCATAGCAGTTTATTAGTAGCAACAGTTTTGTAGTGGGAATAGTAAAGTAACAGCAGTAGTAAAATCAAAGACAATAGTAACAATAGGATTCAAGTGCGGTAGGCATAGGGATGGATGGACAAGTGTTGCATGGACAAGACAATTCACATAGCAATCAGAACATAGGGCAATTGCAGATAAATAAGATAAAGCATCCAAGTACTAGATAATCCTAGGCATGTGTTCCATATATAGTCATACGTGCTCGCAATGAGAACTTGCACAACATCTTTTGTCCCGCCATTTGCTTGCAGCGGGGCCTCAAGGGAACTACTGGCAATTAAGGTGCTCCTTTTAATAGAGCACCGGAGCAAAGCATTAACACTCCTTGAACACATGTGATCCTCACATCAAAGCCATTCCCTTCGGTTATCCCGATTTCTGTCACTTCGGGGCCATTGGTTCCAGACAATAACGTGTGTATACAACTTGCAGATAAGACCATAAACAATACTACCATAATGAATCAATAACATGTTCAGATCTGAAATCATGGCACTCGGGCCCTAGTGACAAGCATTAAGCATAACAAGTCGCAACAAAGTCATAAAGCACTAATAAAAGATACTAGGCACCATGCCCTAACAATCTGATGCCATTACATGAACGATCTCATCCAATCCCTACCATCCCCATAGCCTACAGCGGGGGATTACTCACTCATAGATGGGGGGAACATGGATGGTCGATGGAGAAGCGATGGTGATGATGATGGCGATGATCTCCTCCAATTCCCCGTCCCGGCAGGGTGCCAGATCGGAGTTTCTGGTGCTATTTCGTGGAATCTGGTGGTGGCAGCGGAGCGGAACTCCTTCTGGAAAAACGTCGAACCTCCCCTAAGTTTTTAGGTCAGAAGGCAACTTATAGGCGAAGAGGGAGACCGAGGGGGTGCCTGAGGGGCCCACACCATGCCTGGCGCGGCCTAGGGGTACCCGCGCCTAGGGGGTGTGGCCAGGCCCTGGCCCTCCTCCGTCTCGTATTCTGGCTCCGTGAGTCTTCCAGTAAAATAGGAACTTTGGCTTTTGTCCCGTCCAATTCCAAGAATATTCATTTTCTGACTTTCCTGGACCAAAAATAGCAGAAAACAGGCAGCTGGCACTGTGGCTCTTGTTAATAGGTTAGTCCAAGGAATCATATGAAAAGTACTCCAAAGTGTGGACAAAACATAAGAAAGTAGATAAAATCAAGCATGGAACATCAAAAATTATAGATACATTTGCAATGTATCACTTCGCCCCTTACGGGGCTTATTGCTATCGCACTATGCCGTTTGGATTACGTAATGCAGGAGCAACGTATCAGCGATGCATGCAAAAATGTTTACATGACCAAATAGGTCGAAATGTCCAAGTTTATGTGGATGATGTTGTGATAAAGACTAAGGAAAACAATACGCTCCTTGATGATATCCGGCAGACATTCGTGAACCTAAGACGGTTCCGGATGAAGCTTAACCCAGAGAAATGTACCTTTGGCGTGTCGGCTGGAAAACTACTCGGTTTTTCTCGTGTCCAGCCAAGGTATCGAAGCTAACCTGATAAAAATCGAGGCTATCGAGAGAATGGAACTTCCAAAATCCCTTAACGATGTGCATAAGTTCAATGGTTGTCTGGCATCGTTAAGCCGGTTCGTAAGTCGGCTGGGAGAGAAGGCATTACCCCTCTACCAATTAATGAAAAAGGCACACAAATTCACATGGACACCACAAGCGGATAGCACGTTTCGAGAATTAAAAAAGATGCTATCCTTTGCGCCAATATTAGCTTCCCTACTACCTAAAGAGGCGATGTTGCTCTATATAGCCGCAACTAACCGAGTTGTAAGTGCAGTGGTAGTGTTGGAACATGACGGGGAAGGAAAATCGATGCAGAGACCAGTCTATTACCTGAGTGAAGTGTTATCGTCCTCAAAACAGAATTACCCACACTACCAAAAGATGGCAAATGGTGTGTACATGGCAGCCAAGAAACTTAAACATTAATTTGAGGAACACCCCATCAAGGTAATATGCGAGGCGCCCATATTAGAGATTATGAGCAACAAGGATGCTAGCGATCGAATAGCAAAGTGGGAAATTGAGCTGGCCCCATATGCGTCGCAGTTCGATAGAAGAGATGTAATCAAATCATAAGTTGTGGCGGATTTCTTTATGGATTGGGCCGAGATGCAGTATGAACCACCTTTGCCAGACTCAAATTACTAGCGGATGCACTTTGACGGGTCGAAGCTGAAAGAGGGACTGGGCGACGGGGTAGTGCTTACCTCGCCCAAGAAACATCTGTTAAAATATGTCCTCCAAATTCACTTCAGCGCATCAAACAACGTTGCAGAATACAAAGCACTTGTTCATGGGCTTAATGTGGCAAAAAAGTAGGAATACGTCGGATACAATGCTTTGGAGACTCTGATTTGGTGGTGCAGCAAGTATCTGGCAATTGGGATGCCCTGGATGCCAACATGGCCCTTTATAGATTTCATGTTCAAAAATTAAGTGGATTCTTCGAGGCATGTGAATTTCATCACGTACCCCGGATTGAAAATGAGGCAGCCGACGTATTGTCCAAGTTGGGGTCATCCCGACAACCAATCCCACCAAATGTTGCTTTGGAGCACCTGAGAAAACCATCAATTACACCATCACCAGAATCCAACTCAATTTATGTCCCAGCGATCTCCGGATCAGAAGCGACACCTATGGAAATAGACCGGGGAAGCACTTCAGCAAACCCGGGGACTGCTTCAGCAAACCTGGGGACTGCCTTAGCAAAACCGGGGACTGTTCAGCTAGACCCAACAGGAGTTATGTCGATGGATGCAATGGAAATTGACGAAGAACTTTTCCCCAACCGGCCTATACCTGCTTGGGCTAAACCAATATTTGATTTCCTAAAATAAGGAATTTTGCCAAATGATGAGATACACTCGAGGAAAATTCATAGAAGGGCCAAGGCATATACTATAATCAACACCGAGCTATACAAAAGTAGTGTTACTAATGTCTTGCAACGATGCATAGACCCGGAAGAAGGGCTTGACATACTCCGAGATATCCATCAAGGAGAATGTGGTCATCATGCATCTTCAAGGGCATTAGTGGTAAAAGCTTTCCGGCATGGATTTTATTGGCCAAGTGCTTTGGATCAAGCAGAGGAAATCAATGGTTGTTAGAGATATGCCACTAAGACCCATGTGCCAATGTTAGAACTCAAGACTATCCCGATTACTTGGCCATTCGATGTGTGGTGCCTAGACATGGTAGGAACATTTAAGCCGGCTAAGGGAGGAATGACCCATATCTTGGTTATGGTGGACAAGTTTACCAAATGGATTAAAGTGAAGCCAATCAGGAAATGTGATGGGGCAACAACAGTAACCTTCCTCAAAGATATAAACTTGAGGTATGGTTATCCCCATAGTATCATAACTGATAATGGCACGAATTTTGCTAAACAAGCATTTGCTAGGTTCTGCCGAGAAAAGAAGATCCGTATAGACATTGCCTCAGTAGCCTACCCCGCATCGAATGGGCAAGTGGAAAGATCCAACAGACTAGTCTTGTCCGGGATAAAACCTCGGCTCATTGAGCCGCTACAAAGATCAGCGGGGTGCTGGATAGAAGAACTACCAGCGGTACTGTGGAGTTTGAGAACGACTCCGAATCGATCAATAGGCTATACGCCGTTTTTTCTGGTATATGGGGCAGAAGTTGTATTACCAGCCGACATAGAGCATGATTCGCCAAGGGTCACCTAATACACATAAGCCGAACTGCGTGAGGCCCAGAAAAATGATGTTGATCTGCTAGAAGAAGCGAGAGAAATGGCCTTGTCCAGATCCGCCATATATCAGCAAAATCTCTGACGTTACCATAACCAGAAAGTAAACCCCCGAGTTTTCTAAGAAGGTGATCTCGTACTTCGGCTGGTGCAACGCACTGCTGGCATCCATAAGTTATCCCCTCCATGGGAAGGACCTTTCATTGTAAGCAAAGCTTTGCACAATGATTCCTAATATCTTATTGATGCATAGCCATAGGAAAAGAACAAGGTGGACAGGTCCGGCGAGGAAACTAAGCGTTTGTGGAATGTAGCTCTACTTCGTCCATTTTACACCTAGAAAACAGGTGATTGTATCTGAGTTACTCATATGTCGGTATATATGTCGGCAATGAGCACATCAATGAAACTTCGGCACCACAGGCTAAAACCCGGGGACTGCCTTAATAATTGTCTTTTCCGTATTTACTTTTTATATGTCGGCTGGCTTAAGTTACTCGGATCTTGTCCGGATTAGTAATGTGTGAGCACCAAAAACCCAACTCTTCGACTTTGCTATTGTCCGGCAAGAATTGGCTTCATGGCAAGCAAGAGAACAAGTTTGGAATTGCAAAGAACATGAAAAACGACTAAGGAAAAGAACATAATCGAGCCGACATTTGTTATTTGTACTAACCCTTTATTTACCTTATCTATATCACGTTGGATTATGTTGAGCTAATCTCAAAGTTTCAAGTATTGTTGCGTTAATTTTTTGAACCTCGGACTCGTAAGTCAAAAACCGAATCAAGGTAGACGCGAGCCGAGTCATAAAATTGGGGGTAACAGGAAAGGAAACTCGGGGACTTCGCCCAAGTTAATCCGACATTTAAAAACTTAGTAGCAAAACGTAACCAATTGTAGAAAAATTAAACCACTATGAATAGATACAATTACACCCGGCATACCAGGGATCTCACGAACATTGTTCAAGTGTTTGATAACTCAAGGAGCAGGAGCAGGAGCCGAATCATTGGCCGAGGGAGGAGGTACTTTGGCATCCGTAGGCGGGGTGCTAGTCCCAGCCTCATCGTCTGGATTAGACTCCTCATCCTCCGGGTCTTCAGCGTCATCGCCAAGCTCGGAGTCTCTTCATCCTCTTCACCCTCAGCACCCTCAGAAATATAGCCATCCTCAACTGCGTCAAGGTAGCTCGGACCCTCATTCCAACTATGGCAGAAGGCATATTGGATAAGCTTGTTGGCACAGGCTTTGCATCAAGCGATGCACTCCGTATCATTGGACCATTTTGATCCGATGCGCAGATGCTCAAGCAAAATCAGATCTAGCTCTTCATACCAAGAGAGAATGAAGTTCAGCGATGTGTCAGCTCTGGCTCGTGCAGCAGATTCCCGCCATAGGTTCACCTGAGTTTCGCACTCCATCAATTTTGCTATAAAAGCAGCACTTCCCTTGGGAGTGGGCTCAGTGGGCCAGAGAGAGTTGAACATCTGCATCGCTGCCGGCATAATGTCTACCCCATAGTTCTTCACCAGCTCCATGCGGGTAGCCAAGCTCACCAACAAATCCTCCATGTCATAAGGAACTGACTCGGTGATAGGGTCAGCTAGATTACCTCGCTGAGCGCGGGACCTGGTTACAGCGACATACACGAGGGAGTCACTCTCTGGGAACTTGCCTATGAACAAAACGAAGGATGTCAGTGAGCAAGAACACTTAATCCGGAGAGACAAGAATTAAAAAGAGGAAGAGAACTCATGTGAAATCTGGAAAAGGATCCGAGTGAGCTCGGTGTACACATCTGCATTACTGGCCTAGAGCTTCTCATGTTCGGAGGTCAGTGACTTAAGTGTTATGTCGGCTTCCTGCAGCAGGTCATTGTCCTTGGAGATCTGAGTTGTCAGGCGTTCTTTCTCCTCAGAGAACTCCTGATCAACCTTATCCAGCTCGGATTTGTGGAGGTCCTTGAGCCTTTGGAAGATCTCGGCATTCAGCCGAGTAATCTCATTATCCTTGAGGCGTAGTTGAGCAATTTCATCATCTCTTTCTTCAGCTCAACTTGGTGCTTCCCTTCTTGTTCGAGAAAGTGAGTCATCATGTCAGGGATGGGCATGCTATATTGAAGTGTAACTGCAATAGTGGATTGACCCGGTAGAACCAAGGTATAAATATCTTCCGAGTCAAGGAAAGAGCATGCAAGGGATAAGGGAACAAGAGAAGTTACCTTGGATCTCAGCCAAATTTTTGCGCATAATGACATTCTCAGCCTCAGCCTCGGCTACATAATTTAGATAACAAGTTAATACGAATAATGAGTAACTCGAATGAACAAGAATGAAAAGGTCCTAAGCAAAGAAATTTACCCTTCTTCTGGTGATCAGCCAACAACTTGCCGTGTCTGGCATAGAGATCTTTGTATGAGTCCAGCAGGCGCTGGAACTCAGCAGTTCGGCGATTGGTGGTGATCTGAAACAGGCAGATGTTAATTCAGAAAATGGAAGAAAGGGATATTCGAAGTCTATAAAATCCAGGCAAAGTGGAACTTAACCCGGCTCTAGGTGTGTGGATTTTCGAAGTCTACAAAATCCGGGCGAAGTGGAACTTAACCCGGCTCTAGGTGTATGGATATTCGAAGTCTACAAGATCCGGGCCAAGTGGAACTTAACCCGGATCTAGGTGTGTGGATATTCGAAGTCTACAAGACCCGGGCAAAGTGGAACTTAACCTGGCTCTAGGTGTGTGGATATTCGAACTCTACAAAATCCGGGCCAAGTGGAACTTAACTCGGCTCTAGGTGTGTGGATATTCGAACTCTACAAAATCCGGGCCAAGTGGAACTTAACTCGGCTCTAGGTGTGTGGATATTCGAAGTCTACAAGATCCGGGCCAAGTGGAACTTAACTCGGCTCTAGGTTTGTGGATATTCGAAGTCTACAAGATCCGGGTCAAGTGGGACTTAACCCGGCTCTAGGTGTGTGGATATTCGAAGTCTACAAAATCTGGGCCAAGTGGAACTTAACCCGGCTCTAGGAGTGTGGAAATTCAAAGTCTACAAAATCCGGGCCAAGTGGAACTTAACCCGGCTCTAGGTGTGTGGATATTCGAAGTCTACAAAATCTGGGCCAAGTGGAAGTTAACCTGGCTCTAGGTGTGTGGATATTTGAAAATGCTAAGGACTTGCGCTAATTCTCTAAGAGCATCCGACCGAGTAATAAATTACTCCCTCGGAGGCTCAGAGACTAGGGGTATATCTATAAGTGTTTGCATACATAAAAGGCATAGCAAAAAAGGGTTACCTCCATCATCCGGCTATCAAGGGAGATGGCCTTGGTAGCGGAATTCATCTGAGTGCCGAACTCCACCGGACCAAACTTCTCTAGCAAATCATCTTGCGGGTTGATAAACTCAGTGTCATTCCAGTTATGGACATATTCTATGAGTGTTGGACTATAACTTTCACCGCTAAGAGAGTGGATTGTCACCAAGCCCTTGGCATGGGCCTCCCGCCTCACAGACCGAGCAGCAACAGGACTGGTATGCAAGGTCAATTGCTTGCTGCTCTCAGATCTGGTAGTAGGAGGGCCGGAAGTGGAATCCTTGGTTGGCTTGGCGGCTTTCTTGCTCTTGCTAGATAATGTTGGTCGCTGAAGAAGAGCCGAGGCTACCGCGCCGAACTAGGCTTGGGAGGCTGGCTGAAAAATGTCTTTAATAGACATAGTGGATCCGGAGGGAGCGGCCTGAGATTTCTTCTTGGGAGCTGGCTTGGCTATTGCAGTTGCTGGTGCTGGTGCTACTGGTGCTACTGGTGCTGGTGCAACTGGTACTAGTGTTGTTGGTGCTGGTGGTGCTGCTGGTACTACTGGTGCTGGTGCTGCTGGTGCTACTAGTGATGTTGGTGTTGGTACTGCTGGCGATGCTAGTACAGATACTGTTGATGCTGGAGAGACAGGAATTGAAGAAGATGTTGTCTAGGGCAGTGCCGATGAAGCTGACACCTCAGAGGTTGAAGGTTCTGGTGGAGCAGAAAAGCTGGGGAGATCCGGCATCGTCATGTCCTCGGTTGCTCCACTGCCCCCCGCATCGACATTGCCCTCCTCATGGCGAGGTGGGCTCTGATCCGGCGCTGCCGCGACATCCTCTTGGATAGGACTCAGCGGACGAGCATCATCGCCACGGGGAGGAGATGGGCTACTCTGGATTGGAGAGGAAATGCTGGAGCCACTCTAGGAAATAACCCTAGGAGCGCTGGAGAAGCGGAAAACAACGAATCAAACAAAGAAAGAAAGGCAAGTAGAAGGCAAAAGCAAAAGGACCAAGACCAGGAAATGAACAAGGAAAGAAAAAGGACTTACTCATCTGAGGGTGGGGGCTACCGAGGTTTAGTCGTTCTCCGAACTGTGCTCTTGCTAGCTGGCTTGGGCGAAGCCTTGACCCTGGACTTCTTTTGCCTCTTCCTGGGCGGGGGCACCTCCGAAGCTGCAGCCGAGGTTGCCGCATGCTTCTGGGAGGGGCAAGGAGCCGGATCATCCGTGGCGAGAGAGGGAACCTCGAGGACCTGACCGGCCGGGTTAGCTGAAGATTTGGACATAACCGGGAACACGTAAGAGATAGGCACCGGGTCAAGTACCTCCATAATATCAACATCCAAGTCATCATCATCCGGCCAATCCCTTAGAGAAGAGGCCTTACCAGAGGTGCGCTTGGTGCTGTCTGGAGCAGGTAACAACCTCTCCGGGCCAGGCTCCTCCATGTCCGGCTCTACACGGTCCGCCACCCATTTGAGGGTCGACTCCTTGCCATCCTCAACTGTCTGCTAGAGAAATAGCTGAGAGCAAAAGTACTAAATGGTCAAGTTAGGAGGCTACCCGACATACCGCAAGACCCAGAAAAGATACCAAGAGAAGAGTTTACCTTAGGAGGAAAGTTGGCCTGGGTAAAGGGTGCAAGCCCCCATTTCCACGCCTCGGAGAACTCCTTATCCACCTTAAAAATGGCCTTAACCTGGCGGAACACCTCGGAGTTGTTAAGATCGAAGGAGGAGTTCCCGTGGGGATCAAGGGGGCCACTCAAGTGGAAAATCTTGTGGGAGCGCTTCTGGAGTGGGGAGACATGGCTGCGGACAAATGTGATCATAATGTCCTCGCTGCGTAGCTACAGCTTGACGAGCTCCTTGATCCGGCGATCTACCTGGTTCACCAAGGCAGTACGCCGCTTCGGGATTTTCTCCCACAGAGAGGTGTCCGAGGCACCCATCTGGAAGGGGAGAAGTCGGATCAAGTCCGTATCTGTGTTGTTCCGAACATAGAAGAAGGTCCGGGCCTAGCCTTTGCAAGATTCAAGGCCAGTAACCCGGGGAAAGGCTGAATTCTTGCGGGGAGAGATGGAGGCTCCACCGCACTAGGTCAGATGCTTTTCGGCTGGAGGAAGATGCTTATATGGGGCAACATTCTTCTTCAGACCAAAGAACTTAATCCAAAGTTCTTTGGTAGGGCAGAGGCCGAGGTAACCCTCGATGCCAGAGGCGAAAGAGGAAAGAGATGTAATGGCATTGGCAGGGCGATGGTGTGGCTCGAGTTGATAGGTAAAGATGAAATCACGAAAGAAATCAGAGACTGGCAAGCCGAAGCCTTGCTAGAAATGGGAAAGAAAGACAATGAATTCACCGGGATTTGGAGAGGGAGCTATCTCCTCGGTGGCGAGGCGGCATGTGACGCCCGCGGGGATGCGACGCATTGCATACAACCAATCGATGTCGTACTGGCACACCAACGTGCCCGCCTAGGCGACGCGATCGTGAGCCTCATCTTCTTCCTCCTCTTGAGCGACGACGGCGGGCTCCTCCTCACTCATGGCTAAATGAAGATCCTCAAGAAAGTAGTCAAAGAAAGAGTAACCGACCGTGGGAAACTTGGAGGTGCAGGGCCCCATGGTGGAAGGCTTGAGCTGAGGCGGTGGCATAGTCACGAGGAGCGGCTAAGTGCAGAGACGACGGCGCAACTCTAAGGTAGGAGCAGCGGCGGCGGTGGAGTAGCTGTGGAGAAGAAGGGGCAAAGGGCAGGGGAGCGTGCGAAGTGGGGGAACTTCCCCAAGGGTCTCCCCTACCCCTATTTAACCGCACCTCACAGGCGCGTAGTGGGATCGGTTGTTGCGGCCCAACTGCACAGTGTGGCCGTGTATCTTCCAAACCAGCCAATTAGGCTCGTTCCACGGCAAGGGCTACAAATAGCAGGGAATCCTAGGACATGATGTTATGATACAGTTAACGAGGGGCTGCCGCGACGTGACGTGTAGAGCAGTTATTCCTGACACTTACTACAGTAACCGGCGCAGTAAACTGGCGTGGCCCTTAAAATGAGGCAAAGTGATGATTACCCTCCATGTAGGACGTGGGGAAGCGTATGAGAGAAGGAAAGGTAACCCGGATACATGGACAAAAACCTGGCCAGTGAGAAATAACTCGGATTGAGCCAAGGGAGCATCGAGCCAAGGAGTCTGGGTTGCGAGATAAATCGGTAAAGAAAATGCTGATCTTGATAATTGGAACCTACTGTGGCCTTAATAGCTGAAGTTGCTAAGACTGCACCAGCTTCGGGGACTAATGTTGGGGGGATACCCCTGGGTAGGGTCACGGCTGGGTATAAAGGCCGAGTTAGCCGAGGTAAAGCACAGTCAAAGCAAGTGTTGGTCGGGTCTCCTCAAGGCAGGCCGACTTATAGGGTAACCCGGCCCGGAGAGTATTCACCTGACACTAACCTGGCCGACATAAAATATATGTCGGCTATACTTAATCTACCATGTGCGCAGGTACCCTTGTAGACGGGTTAGCCAGGCGCTAGCCGGGCTACCACTTGGCTTCTAAGAGAAGGAAGGAATCTCCCGTTTGTCAAAAGGTGGCCTCTATCTGCTGTAGCGTGAGCGAAGCAAGCAGAGGGAAGGACCAGCGGGGCGTGACCGACAAAGGTGACGTGGGCAATGTCGGCTGACGTAGTCCGTGTCTGGTGACGCCAAAAGACAAGGGGCTCGCAGAGGGTTACGTTCATAGTCCAGACTAGCCATTTAAAGTGAATAAAGAGGCATCTAGCTTTAATCAAAGGGCACATTCGGGGAATATTCTTCCACGTATGCCCTAAACTTTGTACCTTGGGCTTGCCTATATAAGGAGCACCAGGGCCTCCATAGAAGGGGATCGATCATTTTCTCTGTCTAAGGGAGAACTCTAGAGCACAGTTGTTGGGGGTAAGAGACCTAGTATCCTTCTCACAAACATCTCAAGGAGCCCTTGTAACCCACCACTGATAGAGTGAAAATACAAACACTTGTGTGTGGAATCACCACACTATCCCTCTCTGGATTCCTCTAGTGCACTTCGGCCCCATCTTTAGCCTATCCATGGCATCTGCCGTGCCACCACCACGACACACACATATATATATATATAGTAGATCGATAACATGTTGTACTTACGATTCCCAAGTTTTATGGGTTTTGAAGCTTCCTAGCTAACCCCTTACATTTGAATAACTTTATGTCGATATCTCAGAATTAGGTCAAATTTGAAACTACAAGTAAATTGTAGGTTTTGCTTTGATAGATTTACGAAAAAGCTTTTGGACGTACCCATCGAGGGTTCAAAATTAATATACCAAAAACCAGCGAGAGTTTCGAAGATAGGTCCAACTTCTTGCTAAGACTTTGCATATTGATAATTTAACGAAATTAGATCAAACTTGAGCTAGCTACAAGTAAACGCCATAGATTACTCTTGAATTAAATGTCTTTTCATAGATAGATCATCGGTGCATCTTCTTGTAGTAAACAGTGTCGTTGGTGTGAGTTTCCAACTATCAAGAAAGAACATTCAATTCTACATTTTCCGAGTGAAGAATACGAGCGAGGTTGTTCTTTTTCCTAAATAAAAGTCCAAAGAATATTAGATCTGAATGCCACAAGCCAAGTTTACATACATATATATTGGACCAACATGTTGTACCAACGATTGCCATGTTTTATGAGTTTTCAAACTTCCCAGCCAGCTCTGCCCATTAGAATGACCTTATGTCGATTTATTGAAATTAGGTCAAATTTGAAACTACAAGTACTAGTAAATTGCACGTGCCCAGCACGTGAGACTCGGATAATAGGCATCTGGCATATCATCACTGTAGAAAATTATAATAGGTAAAGCGGAAAAAATATAATAGGTAAAATTTGAACTACTACAAGTAAATTGTGTAGGTTGCTTTGAAAGTTTTACAGAAATGCTCTTAGAGGTATGATGTCTACGCACGCTTCTATTCTTGTAGATAGTGTTGGGCCTCCAAGTGCAAAGGTTTGTAGAACAGCAGCAAGTTTCCCTTAAGTGGATCACCCAAGGTTTATCGAACTCAGGGAGGAAGTGGTCAAAGGTATCCCTCTCAAGCAACCCTGCAATCAAGATACAAGAAGTCTCTTGTGTGCCCAACACATCCAATACACTTGTCAGGTGTATAGGTGCACTAGTTCGGCGAAGAGATAGTGAAATACAAGTAATATGGATGATTATAAGTGGTAATTGCAATTTGAAATAAGAGTGGCAACAAGCAAACATGTAACAGGACTGATTGTAAATGGTGTTTCAATGCTTAGAAACAAGGCCTAGGGATCATACTTTCACTAGTGGACACTCTCATATAAATATCTTCTCTTCATGATGCTATCCTGAACTACTCTCCGGTTGGACAATGTAGGGCTATAACAGCACACCTTAAAGTTCGCATTCCCCATCTAGATAACCCCTCACTATCACCTTGAGAGCTAGATGGTTCCAACAAACACCACAATCTCATAGAGACACCCAACTCAAATTATACTCATGATAAGTATTTATGTAACCTTAGCCAAAGTGCCACACGGTGTGCGCACTGTCAACTTCACACACGTGGGGATAAGCAGAGATTAATTAAAGCACTTGAGTAGCAGAATAGATCTATAGATTACAAAGCTCATGATCTCAATAAGATCATGCATAGAGAGAGAGATGAACACATAGCTACTGGTAGAGCCCTTAGCCTCAAGAGAGAACTACTCCCTCCTCATCATGGGAGTCAGCAACGGCGATGGAGATGGCGGTGGAGTCGATACAGATGGATCCGGGGGCACTTCCCATCCCGGTAGGGTGCCGGAACAGAGACTTCTGTCCCCCGAATCTCCTCTTCGGTGGCGGTGGCGCTGCGGAACTTTTCATGGAAATCTGATCTTGTATTTAGGGTTTTCGTCCCGGGGGGCTTTTATAGGCGAAGGGGTAAGGTTGATGGAGGCATGAGGGGCCAACACCACCCCCTGGCGCGGCCTAGCCTGGCCCGTGCCACCAGGTGGTGTGGCCAGCCCCTGGCCCTCCTCCGTCTCTGCTTTGGACTCCATCTCGTGCCGGGAAAAATAGGAACTTCAGGCTTTGTTTCATCCAATTCCGAGAATATTTCGTTTCTGGCTTTTCTGAAACCAAAAACAACAGAAAACAGGCAACTGGCACTGTGGCATCTTGTTAATAGTTTAGTTCGAGAAAATGCATAAAAGTATCTCAAAATGTAGAAAAAACATAAGATAGTTGATATAAAACAAGCATGGAACATCAAAAATTATAGATACGTTTACGACGTATCAACATCCCCAAGCTTAACTCATGCTTGTCCTTGAGTAGGTAAGTGATAAAAAAGAATAATTTTTGAGGTGGCATGCACCATCACAATCTTGATCAAGGTATTTTTAAAACATTGATAGCTGGGATCATAGTACTCTAACATAGACATGAAAGATATAATTCTAACAATAAGACATAGCAACTATGTTATAACATGAAAAGATACAAACAAAAGATTCATGAATAACAATGCTTTGAAAGGCGTTTGTTTGTTTCACATATAGAAAACATAATGAGAATGGTATTCAGATTGTCCCTCATGGTGTAGGAAAACATAAATGCATAGGACATCTTCAAAGTTCATAAGGGTGACTAGATACAAATAGTTTAAGAACAAGCAATATCAAAGTTATGAATCAATCAACAAGTTTTGGGACAATCCACATTAAACTAAGAATGACCACTATGCTCTCTCGATAGGTGCATAAAGATAGAAGATGGAGACTCAACATAAAAGTAAAAGAAAGGCCCTTCATAGAAGGAAGTAGGGATTCAAGTTTCATAAATAGCTTCCAAAAATTACGGTACTTATTAGCTTTTAGCTCTCATTGCTCCTATCATAAGCATCTTTAGGTGATTAAGGTTAAAGTGAACAAATATGAGGATATGCCTGACAAGTTATAAGTTGAAAATCTCATGCCCTTGTTTATGAGTACCGAACCTCATGTTATTCAACTTCAGTCACGAGTAAGTTCTTGTCATTGTAAGTACATGTTTATCATAGAGAACCGCCAATGGGGTACCCCTTGCCCCATGATACAGGAGCTTTCCCATATCAAAATGACAAAGCAAAAGACAATGAGCATCTCAACGATCCTTTTATTTCCTATTTGCATAGGGGTTTTTTTCCTTTTCTATTTGCATAGGGTTTTTTTTCATTTCCTATTTGCATAGGTTTTTTTATTGAGGATGTGATGGATCAATGCACGGCGCCCAGAAAGGTGTTGATGGCTCGTGGTTGATGTAGAGCTCGTTGGGAACCCCAAGAGGAAGGTATGATGAGCACAGTAGCAAGTTTCCCTCAGTTATGAAACCAAGGTTTAATCGAACCAGTAGGAGCAAGGAAACATCCGAAAGGTGTTACTAGCTGAGCTTTGGCAGTATGACTACCGGTGCTAGTAGCAACATGGAGACCTGCACAACACAACCACAGAACTTTGTCCCCAACTTGCGATGAGGTTGTCAATCTCACCGTGTTTTGTGGAAAACAAAGGATTAAACGTATCGAATGGAAAGAAGTAAAATTTTGCAGAAAGTAAACACAAAGCAGTAAAAGATTGTAGATTGTATGTAAAGAAAAGGACCGGGATCCATAGTTCACTAGAGGTGGCTCTCCTTAGATAGATAACATGCTGGGTAAACAAATTACATCGGGGCAATTGACAAACACCGAGAAAGCAATACATGCATATACTAATCATCTTGACTCCTTTGAGACTTGATTGGGCATTACAACATAATACATAGACCGCCATCCAACTGCATCTATGACTAATAATCCACCTTCAGGTTATCATCCGAACCCCCTCCAGTATTAACTTTCAAGCAACAGATTATTGCTTTAGGAACTGCGTATAAAGTAAACAATACGATTGTTCTATGAACAAAGGATTGTTGTTTTCTCCCTAGTAGCAACAACACATCTAGTACCTTAGAGATTTTTGTCACTTCCCCAGATTACCAGAGGCATGAACCCACTATCGAGCATAAATACTAACTCTTGTAGTTGCTAGCATCTACTTGGCCAAGATAGCTACTAACAACGGAAAGCATGCAAGATCACAAATAACAAAGACATGATAGAATCAATAATCAATCTGAAATAGCATCTCAATATCCATCGGATCCCCGTAAACACAACATGTATGATTTACAAATAGATGATCTTGATCATTAACGGAGCTCACAAGATCTAAACATGAAAGCACAAAGGAGGAGAAACCAGCCATCTAGGTACTACATGGATCCGTAGTCCAAGGATGAACTACTCACGCATCACACCGGAGGCTTGCATGGTGATGAAGAAGGCCTGTGGTGAATTCTCTCCGTGAGGTGCCGGGAAGAGCTTCAGATCCCTCCCGATCTAGGGATGGAGATGACGGCGGCTACAGACTCTTTCGTGGATTTTTGATCGGGTACTTAGGGTTTTCCTCCCGAGGGAAACTTATAGGCGGAAGGAGAGGCCGAGGGGGTGCTGAGAGCCACCACACCACCCCGTGGTGTGGGCCAGGCCTGGCCGTGCGGCCAGGTGGTGTGGCTGGCCCCTGGCCCCTCTCCGTCTCGTATTCTGGCACTTGATCCCTTCCAGAAAAATAGGCACTTTGGCTTTTGTCCCGTCCAATTCCGAGAATATTCATTTTCTGACTTTCCTGGAACCAAAAATAGCAGAAAACAGGCAGCTGGCACTGTGGCTCTTGTTAATAGGTTAGTCCAAGAAATCATATGAAAAGTACTCCAAAGTTGGAACAAAACACAAGAAAGTGGATAAAACCAAACATGGAACATCAAAAATTATAGATACATTTGCAATGTATCAGGATGCTTCATAGATTGCTCACTATGGTTATACTGCAAGTTTCGACCTTGATTAGGCATGGCTTAGGCTAGCTGCCTAGGTGTTTCTCTAACACATATACAAACTCCATGAGCTTTACAAGCTCCCCTTTCATTTCACACCGCTGGGATCCATAAGCAAAAGAATATGATATCAACTAAATAAAGTGCAATGTTGCAAGTGTTCCCCATGATAACATGGTTATACTAATTCACAACTTACAAAGCACAAGCATATACGCAACATAGATGGGCACAATGGTTCAAGTTTATTAAGTGCAAGAAAGTAAAGTGTGCCATCAAGTTTGTGAGAGCTTTAATCACTAAGTTTCACATAACAAGTTTAATTCGGAAGGTAGATAAAAACATGAATATACTTGGAATAGCAATAATGCTAATAGGTAGGTATGGTGGACTCTTTGAAATAACTTGGTTTTATTTGGAGTTGGATGCATGAGTGGAACTCATACTTAGTATATGTGGAGGCTAGAAAAAGACTAGGAGCAACCAACTAAGAGAGAAATAATGGCCATAATAATGCAAAGTGACAAAACATTATTAATTAAAGCATAAAGTGATATTACAAGTCGAAAACTAAATGATCATAGAGGCTATGGTGACTTGGTATAGTCTTAACATGGTGTGAGCATGCGCCAAGTCAACCCAAACAAAGCATCAAATGAGAATACCACAATATTATGCTTTTGTATGCTAAAACAACGCATGATTCTTTCAAGGCACATTAAGCAATCTCAATTGTTTATAACATGTCATGCTACAGTAATAATCACTAAGCATAAAGTCAAAGAAATATAAAACATGACATGATAAAGTCTAGGCCACAGTCAAAACAAGACTCCTTTTGAACCACTATAAGCATGAAATTTCCTACTCTTTTCCGACACCAATCAAAAACTAAAGCTAAACATAGTGCTAGCAAAGGAGAACACTCGCAGAACAATAAGAGTGAAAACTAGAGTGTTCTAGGCAATGAATAACGAGGTGTGTCTCTCTCCAAAAGAAGTGTGTTGGGATACAACCAATTTATTTAAGAAAAAGAAAATTAAAACAAAAATGAAGACACTCCAAGAACAACACAATTGTGCATGAAACAATAAAAATGAAGTGTTTGGAAGAAACCTGAGATTTTTATTAATGAAGAAGGGGATGCCTTGGGCATCCCCAAGCTTCGACGCTTGTACTTCTTGAATATTTCTTGGGGTGACATGGGTGGCATCCCCAAGCTTGAGCTTTTGTCCATACTTCATCTTATCACATTGTTCTTCCCTACACTTTAAAATTTCCTTCATACAAAACTTCACACAATCTTCATTACCAACATTAGTGCACTTAAGATAATAAGTATTTAGGTTCAGTTTCCACACAAGTAAAACTTCCATGAAAACACAAGCTACTATAGAAATTCCTTTTAAAAGTTCAAATGATCAAGGAGAACTCAAAGAGAAAGAGATTAAGAGGCAAATGCAAATGATGGCAGAAATCTGTCAAAACAGACCAGCAGGTAAAAACCTATTTTTCCGAAGACCTTATGTTGCTCAAATAGAAAATTGTTAAACTAACGAAAGTTAGATAACAACCTGGGTCAGAAGCACAAAACATTACAGCTCAATCCTATGTACAGAGATTTTTCACGAATTTTTACAGCGAAGCACAAAAATCTGTTTCGGGACAACAACTTTCCCAAGCATTATTTATCTCTTATTAGAGGTTATTCTTGGCACAAAAACCAAACAAAAAGAATTAGGATAGGTTATTACATAGGTAATAACTTCCAAGACTCAACAAAACAAAAATAAACTGAAAGTAAAAATATAATGGGTTGTCTCCCAAAAGCTCTTTCTTTATAGCCATTAAGATAGGCATGATAATTTCGATGATACTCACATAAGAAATATGAATTGAAGTAAAAGAGAGCATCAAGAAGCAAACATGGAACAAATTTAAGTCTAACCCACTTCCTATGAAAAATAATCTTGTAAAGAAACAAGTCATGAAAGTACAAAGCAACAAGCATAGGAAAGCAAAACAAGTGCAACTTCAAAAATTTCAACATAAAGAGGGGAAACTTAATATTATTGAGATACATAAAGCCATGTTTCCCTCTCTCATAATAACTTTCAGTAGCATCATGAATAAAATTAACAATATAAATATCACATAAAACATTCTTATCATGAGCCACATGCATAAAATAATTATTTTTCTCCCTATAAGCATAGTCATTCTTATTAATCGTAGTGGGCGCAAATTTAAAAAAATAGCTATCATTATTATTCTCATCACAATAATCATCAAATATAGGAGGCATATTGTAATCATAATTAATTTTCTCCTCAATACTAGGTGGACTGAAAATATCATACTCATCATTGTAATCATCATATATCGGAGGTATAGTATCATCAAAGTAAATTTTCTCCTTACTAGTTGACACTCTCATGTAAACAAGGCCTAGGGATCATACTTTCACTAGTTGACACTCTCATATAAATATCTTCTCTTCATGATGATATCCTGAACTACTCTCCGGTTGGATGATGTAGGGCTATAACACCACACCTTAAAGTTCGCATTCCCCATTGAGATAACCCCTCACTATCACCTTGAGCGTTAGATGGTTCCAACAAACACCACAATCTCATAGAGACATCCAACTCAAATTATACTCATGATACGTATTTATGTAACCTTAGCCAAAGTGCCACACGGTGTGTGCACTGTCAACTTCACACACGTGGGGATAAGCAGAGATTAATTAAAGCACTTGAGTAGCAGAATAGATCTATAGATTACAAAGCTCATGATCTCAATAAGATCACACATAGAGAGAGAGATGAACACATAGCTACCGGTAGAGCCCTTAGCCTCGAGAGAGAACTACTCCCTCCTCATCATGGGAGTCAGCAACGGCGATGGAGATGGTGGTGGAGTCGATGGAGATGGATCCGGGGGCACTTCCCCGTCTCGGCAGGGTGCGGGAACGGAGACTTCTGTCCCCCAAATCTCCTCTTCGGTGGTGGCGGTGTTGCGGAACTTTTCGTGGAAATCTGATCTCGTATTTCGGGTTTTCATCCCGGGGGGCTTTTATAGGCGAAGGGGCAAGGTCGATGGAGGCTTGAGGGGCTCACGCCACCCCCTGGCATGGCCTGGCCTAGCCCGTGCCACCAGGTGGTGTGGCCAGCCCCTGGCCCTCCTCCGTCTTTGCTTTGGACTCTATCTCGTGCCGGAAAAAATAGGAACTTCAGGCTTTGTTTTGTCCAATTCCGAGAATATGTCTTTTCTGGCTTTTCTAAAACCAAAAACAGCAGAAAACAGGAAACTAGCACTATGGCATCTTGTTAATAGGTTAGTTCTAGAAAATGCATAAAACTATCTCCAAATGTAGACAAAACATAATATAGTTGATATAAAACAAGCATGGAACATCAAAAATTATAGATACCCTTACGACGTATCAAGGTACCCATTGGAGGGGCGCGTGGGGGGTCAATTAATATACTATCAGAAACCAAAAGAGAGTTCTAACGACATGTTCATCTTCTTGCTAAGATTTTGCGTCTTGACAGTTTAATGAAATTAGGTCAAACTTGAGCTACAATAAGTGCGATAGATTGCTCTTGAATTTAATGAAATTAGGTCAAATTTGAACTACAAGTAATAAATTATAGGTTGCTTTGAAAGTATTATGAAAAACGTTTTTGGAGGTACCCATCGAGCGGTTAATTAATATATCAAAAACCACAGAGAGTTTTGACGAGTGGTTCAACTTGTAGCTAAGATTTTGCATCATCAAAATTTTGAACACCTTTTGAAAATGATCCCGCGCATCCGGACATAGTTCGTGCCCCAAAATTTCAGATACTTTGAAATTCCCATTCGACCCCTATTAAATTTGGTTGGTGGGGGGCTTCACTCGTAATTTTCCCAGTATAGTGCTAGCAGTACCTAAACCCAACCCCAACCCCCTCCCCCTCTCTCTCCTCCAAGAATACGTCACTGGTTGGAACATCCCCGCACACCTGATCTGCTCAACGAACCCTCTTGTCCGGCACGCTGAGCACATCATTGATCGCCTAGGATCTGCTCCACGGATGTCGTGGACCAGCATTCTGCTCATATCCTCGCTCTCCCAAGATCTGCTTCCCCATCGTCGACTGATACGTCCATTTTGCATCACTATTCTATATCATAATTTACTGTTATTCATTGATATATTTCATATTAAGAGATGATACTTATGTTATTTCATCTGTTTTTGCATGGTTGATGACTTTTGGAGCACGGACCGCTGCAGTCAGGATTCTGATGGAAAAGGGGCTGTTTGGAGGCGAAATTCGCGAAGATCAGAAAATCCGGGAAAATACATGGAAAATCCTATTTTTCCAGAATACGAAGGATGCCAGAAGGGGGAGCGGAGTTGGGCCACAGGGGGCCCACACCACCCCCTGGCGCGAGCTACCCTAGGCCGCGCCACTAGGTGGTGTGGCCACCCTGGCCCACTCCTAGCTCTCCCCTTTGGCTTATATTATCCCCACGAAACCCTAAGCCTGGGGAAGCGACCACAGAAAGATTCCGCTGCCTCTGCAGGGCAGAAAACTATAGAGAGAGAAAGATCTCTCTGGCAGACAGAATTCTGTTGGGGGAATTCCTTCCCAAAGAGGGGAGATCATCGCCATCAACACCACCATCAAGCTAGACTTCATCGGGATCATCATCATCATAATCATCTCCATCAGCACCATCATCACCACTCCATACCGCTGCAACAATTGGGTTGAATCTTGCATAGTTCTTCGGGGAAACTTTCCCGGTGTTGATTACTTGTGGTAGTTCATGCTATTGAGTGGAACCATAAAATTATTGTTATGTTCAGATTGTTACTTATAATTATATCATCTCTAATCTTGATCCATATGATGTCTTGTGAGTAGTTCGTTTAGTTCTTGAGGACATGGGATAAGTCATGTTGTTAGTAGTGGAATTGTGTTGACAAAGATTCAATAGTTTGTTATTTAAGTTGTGGTTTTATTCTTCTAGTGGTGTCATGTGAACATCGACTACACGACACTTCACCTTTATGGGCCTAGGGGAATGCATTGTGTATTTGGCTACTAATCGTAGGGGTTGCTGGAGTGACAGAAACTTGAACCCCCGTTAGGAAACCTTTGCACAAGGGATGTCAGGATCTTAGAGTTTAAAGCTATGGTTAGGTTTCTATCTTAATTACTTTCTTGTACTTGCGAATGCTTGCAAGGGTTATAATCACAAGTATGTATTAGTCCTAGGAAGGTCGGTACATTAGCACAGGTTCACCCACACAACACTTATCAAATTAAAGAAGATTAATCAACTATATGAAGCGAAAGCACTTGACAGTATTCCCATGTCTCCTTGAGAATGTTTGGTAATCTTAAGTAATACAACCGTCTTGTCCTTTGCTAAAGAAAGGATTGGGCCACTTGCTGCAATTATTATTATTGTCTTTTATTTACTCGCACTTTATTTATCTGCATTATCAAAAACCCCTAAAAATCTGTTTGCTAAGTATTTACAGAGAATTCCTGCTCCAAGCCACTCGTTAACACCTTATGCTCCTCATTGGGTTCGACACTCTTACTTATCGAAAATACTGCAATACACCCCCGATACTTGTGGGTCATCAAGACTATTTTCTAGCGCCGTTGCCGGGGAGTGAAGCGCTATTGGAGAGTGGAACTGGTAAAGGAAACTTCTACTATGAGTATTGTTTATTTCTGTTAGTTACTTTATTTTATTATAGATAATTCACTTAGTTTATTATTTCATAATGCTACTACCACTACTAAGGTAGTAGATGAACCACCACCTGCTGAGAATGATACTTTTAAAATACCCACAAGGATTATTAATCGTGTTATGGATAACTACTATTTTGGAGATGGAACTATCCATCCCGGTGATCATTTGCTCTTTATCTACGAATTATGCGGGTTGTTCAAGTGTGCAGGTATTACAACAAATCAAGTCAAGAAGAAGTTATTCTCATTATCACTGAAAGGAAGAGCTGAGGAATGATACAACCTGCTGAAGAATGGTCAAGCTCTTGAATGGGAGGAAGTAGTACCTCTCTTTTATTCAAAATTTTATCCTCCTAGTGAGATTCATAAAGATCGGAATCAAATATACAACTTTTGGCCACTTGATGGAGAGAGTACAGCTCAAGCTTGGGGGAGATAGAAGTTACTAATGCTCAAATGTCCTATTCATGAGCTCCCCAACAATATTATTATCAATAACTTTTATGCTAGGCTTTATCTTCACGATAAGGATCTCTTGGATGCTTCTTGTGCTGGATCATTTACACGCATGGAAGAAGGAGCTAAATGGGATGTTCTAGACCGCATTCAGGATAATGCTGAAGCATGGGAGAATGATAAAGGAAGAAAGTCGGGTATAAATTATGATTATGAATGCATTGAATCTTTTATGGGAACTGATGACTTTCAAAATATTAGAAATGCTTATGGTCTAGACTCTCAAGCTATTGCAACTTATTTTAAAGCTTTTGCTTCTTATATTGAAATTCCTAAAAATAAGTGGAATAAGTATCATGCACCTTATAAAGACATTGTTAATAGTGTTCCTATAAGAAATACTGAAGTTTATACTACTAATCATGTTTTACCTGAACCTTACATTGAGAAAATGCCATTCCCAGTTAAGATAAAGGAACATTCTATGATAGCTAGTATGGTTAATGAAAGTACAAATAAAGCTGTTGAGCCTGATGAACAAGTAGCTGTTGAACCTATGATAGCAAATGTGAAAGACTTTATCACTAAATATGTAGAAGATGGAAACACTATCCTTTGTAAGGATATCCCTAATATTGTTTAACAAAGTAGTGTTATGAGAGCTAGTGTCCCTGTGTTTTTTGTTAGGATAAGTGATCATTGCTACAATGGTTCTTGTGATAGTTATATCATAAAATTTATGCATGATACTGAAAGTTATTATGAGAGAGGGAAGACGGTTCTAATGCATCTCAATAATATTAAGTTTCCTCGCTTTATGTTGAAAGTCTTTATGTTGCACTTGTTTTGCCTTCCTATGCTTGTAGCTTCTGGTTTTAATAATTTATTTGCTTACAAAATTCCCTTGCATAGGAAGTGGGTTAGACTTAAACATGTGTACTTTTGGCTTCTTGACGCTCTCTTTTACTTCTATTCATATTCTTATATGAGCATCATTGAAATTATCATGCCCATCATAATGTCTATAAAGAAAGAGCTTTTTGGGAGACAACCCAATATATTTCTTTTGCTTTCAGTTTGTTTTGTTTATTTGAGTCTTGGAAGTTATTGTTTTGGCAATAAACTCTCTTTATCCTTTTTGTTTGGTTTTTGTGTCAAGATCAACCTCTAATGAGAGAGAAGTAAGATTTGGGGAAGTTGCTGTCCCGAAACAGATTTTTGTGCTTCGCTGTAAAAATTCATGAAAAATCTCTGTATGCTAGATTGAGCTATAATTTTTTGTGCTTCTTCCCCAGGTTGTTATTTAACTTTTGTTAGTTTTGCACTTTTTGATTTGAGCAACAGAAGATTTTCTAAAAAATTGATCTTTACCTGCTGGCCTGTTTTGACAGATTTTTGCCACTCTTGCATTTGCCTCTTAAATCGATTTCCTTTTTGAATTCTTTTTGGGTTTTCGGAAGGAGTTGCTACAGTAACTTATGTTTTGATGGATTTCAGTTGAAATTGAACTTAAAAGGTTTATTACCTTGCTTATACTAATGTTGCTAATGAGAATTGTGTGAAGTTTTGTGTGAAAGAAATTTCCAGGTTATAGGAGAAAATGGTGTTAAGATGGTGAATGGTTAAATGACTCAAACAATATGTGTATAAAGATGAAGATATTGATGTTATTCAAGTGGTAACTCCGGAAATTTTTATCAAAGACCAACTTCTGAGACCTGCAGAGTTTGTTTTCGAATAGGTAACAGTTTTGGTAAGAAAAGGTCCACGAAAAATCTATCGAGTTATATTTTTGCAGTTTTTATCCAACAAGGAAGGCAACGAACCGAAAGAGGGACGGAAATGGAGCCAGGGTGGCTCACATAACCCTATGGCGCGGGCCCCCTGGCCACGCCACCAGGTGGGGTGGCCGCCCTGGAGTCCGTCTCCGACCCATTTTCTCCTAGTACCTTCCTTATGTTGTAAAAATTCATAATATATAATCCCCCGGATCCCCCGAGGTTCATATATCATGTTCTCGTTGTGTTTTCATTTCGATCTTTTCTATTCAGATATTGTTTTAGGGTTCGTTTTCGAAGGACTATGAGTTGCGACGCTGGCGCGAACTCCATCGTGACCTGGAACAGAGAACCTTTGTAGGATGGGTGGAAGAAGAAAGGATCACAACTAGGCACGAAGATATGGATCAGAGCATCAAGGAGGAAGTGAAGGGCATGTCGGCAGGCATGAAAGGACAAGGGCTGATACCTCCAATTCTAAACCTCAGATCCTACCCTGCAGCGATGGAAGCTCTACGGGCCACTGACGAGTTTTGCGATAAGTACAGAGTCATGAGGAGAAAGGTGGATATACTGCAATAAGAGAATAACAGGCTTCGCAAGATCCTGGAAGATTATCTCACTCCGACCGAGATAATACCACCACCACCGAAGGAGTAATTCGTCATCAGGTTTTGGCATCCCTTTGGTTTGTTCCAAACTTGGGGAGTGTCGCGGTATCATATCACTATCTTCTATCTTTTTACCTTTTTAGTAGAGTCATATCATGAATAGAGAAGTTATCATGTAGGATGGTTTGCATTATGGAAGTGTCCCCCCTCTTGTTAGATATCTATGTATCCCTTGGTGTGAGTTACCGTTATGGAATATTAATGAGAAGTTTTATCATTCACTCTTTTGCATATCTTATATTAGTTTTCAATTACTATTATATGATTGATCTTGTTGTTAGTATTGGTATCACTTTGGGATCATTGAGTTAATTTAGTTGGTTTTGGCAAACCTGGCTTGGTAAGTAGAATCACTATTATGAGAATTGAATGAAAAAGAAAAAAGTACTCTTAAAGAAATATAATTTCATCATCTTTCTTCCTTGATTTGCTCATAAGCTTAGTATTCTCTAGTTAAGATCTTTTGTGTTTCCAAGGAAGATTGCATGTTTGTTTTTATCACTTGTATGTTTGTTTGTTTCCTTCAACTCTTATGCTTGATACCCAGCCTTGCTAGCCTAAAACCTGTACTGAGAGGGAATGCTTCTCGTGCATCCAATCCTTAAACCAAAACCTATGCCATTTGTGTCCACCATACCTACCTATTAGCACTATTGCTATTCCAAGTAAATTCATGTTTTTATCTACCTTCCGAATTAAACTTGTTATGTGAAAATTAGTGATTAAAGCTCTCACGAACTTGATGGCACACTTTACTTTTCTTGCACCTAATAAACTTGAACCATTTTGTCATCTAAGGTGTATATGCTTGCACTTATACGTTGGGAATTAGCAGAACCATGCTGTCATGGGGATCGCTTTCAACATTGCACTTGTACATTGTACCCAGTTGATATCATGCTCTTTTGTTTATGGATGCCGTCGGTGTGAAATGAAAGGGGAGCTTGTAAGTCCATGGAGTTATGTACATGGGTTAGAGAAACGCCTGGGTGGCTGGTCTAATCCATGCCTAATCATGGTGGAAACCTGCAGCGTAACCATAATGAGTAATCTATGAATCATTCTTCTTATAAAAAAGAGATAGAGATTGAGAAAAAAGAAAAAAAGAGATGAGAAAAGAGGAAAGAGAGAAAAAAGCACCATTTTCCCATGGTAAATAAGAAGATGCTGAGATGCTTATTGTCTGCTTGCCTTGTCATTTTGATATGGGTATTCTTCCGTATCATCGGGCAAGGGGTACCTCATTGGCGGTTCTCTATGATACACATATACTTACTATGACAAGATCTTACCGGTAACTAAACTTGAGTAGCATGAGGAGAGGACCTCGTATTCAAGGGACATGAGATTGCCAACTTATACTTCGTCAAGCATATACTCCATAGTTTGCTCACTTTAACCTTAACTACCTGAAGATGCTTATGATAGGGGCAATGAGAGCTGAAAGCTAATAAGTACCATAATTTTTGGAAGCTCTTTATGAAACTTGAAATCCCTGCTTCCCTCTGCAAAGGGCCTATCTTTTACTTTTTAGTTGAGTCAGTAAACCTATTCCTCTCTATCTCAGCAAGTATTTTTAGTTGTTGTGTTTCACTCATTCATATGATGATTTATTCAATCATGTTTCTTATGTTCCTTATTTTGCACATTGCTTTATCTTAGTGAATACTACTTTGAAAGCTATCATTGAAAACCCCTTTTATGATTGAACTCCTGCAAAATTGTTAATTATTCTTTGACCAAGATCAAAGTTTGCCATTACCAATTATTATTTACTTTGTGTATCTTTTTTGTGTTTCCTTTACTTATTGCAAGTTAAGTTATATAATAGTGAGTTGTCTTCTATTATGATTTGTGTATTGATGAATGTGATGCTTCTTGTCTGTATTCTTTTATCGACTCTTCACTCCATAAACCTGAGATTATGTTTATTGAGCTCAGTTTTCACTTGGGGACAAGCGAAGTCTAAGCTTGGGGGGAGTTGATACTTCCATTTTGCATCACTATTCTATATCATAATTTACTGTTATCCATTGATATATTTCATATTAAGAGATGATACTTATGTTATTTCATTTGTTTTTGCATGGTTGATGACTTTTGAAGCAGGGACCGCTGCAGTCAGGATTCTGATGGAAAAGGGGCTGTTTGGAGGCAAAATTCGTGAAGATCAGAAACTCTGGGAAAATACATGGAAAATCCTATTTTTCTAGAATACGAAGGATGCCAGAAGGGGAGGGGAGTTGGGCCATAGGGGGCCCACACCACCCCTGGAGCGGGCTACCCTAGGTCGTGCCACCAGGTGGTGTGGCCACCCTGGCCCACTCCTGGCTCTTCCCTTTGGTGTATATTATCCCCACGAAACCCTAAGCCTGGGGAAGTGACCACAGAAAGATTCCGCCGCCTCTGCAGGGCAGAAAACTATAGAGAGAGAAAGATCTCTCCAGCAAACAGAATTCTACCGGGGGAATTCCTTCCTAGAGAGGGGGGATCATCGCCATCAACACCACCATCAAGCTGGACTTCATCGGGATCATCATCATCTCCATCATCATCATCTCCATCAGCACCATCATCACCACTCCATAGCGCTGTAACAATTGGGTTGAATCTTACATAGTTCTTAGGGGAAACTTTCCCGGTGTTGATTACTTGTGGTAGTTGATGCTATTGAGTGGAACCATCGAATTTTTGTTATGTTCAGATTGTTACTTATCGTTATATCATCTCTGATCTTGATCCATATGATGCCTTTTGAGTAGTTCGTTTAGTTCTTGAAGACATGGGAGAAGTCATGTTGTTAGTAGTGGAATTGTGTTGAGAAAGATTCAATAGTTTGTTATTTAAGTTGTGGTGTTATTCTTCTAGTGGTGTCATGTGAACGTTGACTACATGACACTTCACCTTTATGGGCCTAGGGGAATGCATTGTGTATTTGGATACTAATCGTAGGGGTTGCCGGAGTGACAGAAACCTGAACCCCCGTTAGGAAACCTTTGCACAAGGGATGTTAGGATCTTAGAGTTTAAAGTTGTTGTTAGGTTTCTATCTTAATTACTTTCTTATACTTATGGATGCTTGCAAGGGGTATAATCACAATTATGTATTAGTCCTAGGAAGGTCGGTACATTAGCACAGGTTCACCCACACAACACTTATCAAACTAAAGAAGGTTAATCAACTATATGAAGCGAAAGCACTTGACAGTATTCCCATGTGTCCTCGAGAACGTTTGGCCATCTTAAGTAATACAACCGGCTTGTCCTTTGCTAAAGAAAGGATTGGGTCACTTGCTGCAATTATTATTATTATTGTCTTTTATTTACTCGCACTTTATTTATCTGTATTATCAAAAACCCCTAAAATCTGTTTGCTAAGTATTTACAGAGAATTCCTGCTCCAAGCCACTCGTCAACACCTTATGCTCCTCGTTGTGGTTACGCTTAAACTCCACGCATTGAATTGTTTTTATGTATTGTACTATTTCTTTGTGAATTATTAGTCACTTAACATATTTTTTTACATTCTCTGATGTACCTATCCACATGAGATATGATTATATAATATCTCTCTCATTTGCCGATTTACGAACTATAGTATTTCCATCGTGCTATTGTCCTACTATCCTATACTACACGTTTACACACGTCATACTATTTGACCATTATATACTGTCGATTTGATCCCTCTTAACCTGTGACTCAAACTGTTTGCTATTATCCTGCAAGGAGCAGCCTCAGTTTGCACATAGTATCATAGAGTGAATTGGTCATATAATCTCGTAAGACCCCGTCACTTGTGTTTCACTTCATGCCAACGTATATCATGTTGGAACCTGTTTGTATTTATAATTGGCCTTACCTTTATGCAGAGGAGCAACAATGGAGTACAAACTCCGCCCGTCCACATGATCCGCCGTAGATCTCGTGTAACGCCTATCGTAAGGCTCCCCACCCGAAGTTTGGTCCTTGCCACATTTTTTGTTTGCTTAAATTTACCATTTGCCTTTCTTGCTGTCATATTTTTTTTGCCAAAAATTAGCGTGAAACATTTTAGCCCCACTATGGTCTGCTTTTGTTCCATGTGCTTAGTTCAATTTCCTACATATGGAGAGGCCGGGTGTATTGCATCTGAGTTGTATGATAATAAGAATAAGACCACACTAGAGATAAGATCCACACATGTATCATAAGGAACTCTGTGCAGTTCATCTCACTCTTGTATCTACTGTGTATCATAGTTACATGAACTGGCTATTTTAATATGAGACACTTGATGGTTCAGTTTGTTGTTCTCAGGCCGCTGAAGTGTTGAAATTATCTGGCTATTCATGAATAATTCACTGTATGATTGCTTGATTCATTGTTTGTTTGAAATTAACTGGCTAGCATATTCGAGGCTCACTATTGATGTGTTTTTGTTGGCTGAGTTACTCTTTTTTCTATGATTAAATCAGTCGAAAATTTTGTTGTGTAGTTCCTGGCTAGTTTATATATGAGAAAAATAATGGCTTAGTTTTAATATTTGTTTTATTCATGTTCTGCACATTCTAGTTTGAGCAGTCTGCATCAGGTTCTTTGGTTGATTGCTCACATTGTTATTCAAAATGAACTTGTAGTTTGTTTCCCAAGTCTATTGTTTAAGTAACTTGTTTTGTCTTGGTCTCAGCCATCTTCAAGTAGAGCAGTCATTTCATAGAGCAGCCCATGCTCGCATCGCTCCATGGCGCCAGCTGGTCCACTTATTTAAGAAGAAATAGATGTATGAGCCACCACTGTTAATTGCTTCCTTACTTATATATTACCGCATTGACACATTTAAAATTCATTGTGATGTGATTGCATGGTAATCCTGTTATAACTTGTTTTGTGTTTGTTTCAGGCTGCAAATGACCCTCTGAATGCCGAATAAAGACTCACTTCTCCAAGTTTAGATTTTGTTTCACACAGTAGTAGTGACAATACATATTGCTCATAGCACACCGCTTCGATGATCCTCTTTTTTTAGCCGAAAGATTATTTGAGGATGCCCTCCAATATGCCCGTGATATTGTTGAGCAAGAAGCCAACAAAACAGATTCAGTAATCACCATAGCACGCAAAGACATATGAATTGAAAAACAGGCAAGCTTTAACGCAGAACATACTTAATAATCTCATCTGCAGCTCTAATGGGAAGCCAGTTGTTACATGTCTCGGGATGCAAGCTCCATAGAGACCTTTTCTGTAACACCCGTTATGGTGTTTTTTTAGTTGTCTGGATTATGATGCAACTTTTATGCTTCATTTTCTTACTATCAAGTTTACTGAGGATTGTAATAATCTACTATAATTTGCAGTTGTAAGTTGTTTGAGGATTGTTACAAACTGAGCATCTATCAAAATTACTACACACACATGAAAACAGTGAAATTGTAAGACGTACAACACACGATCTACCGGAACAGGGAGAACATCCATTGTATTACACGAGCACCATAGAACTTGCAAAATTCATAGACGTTCACTCAAAAAAGTGAACACATAAAGAGCTGACCTGAAGAGAATACATCAGGAGAAGACCCACACAATCCATCAATCTGATGGATAGCCGTCGTAGTAATCAAAGTGGGTGGTACCATCCTCGCCATAAGGCGGCACCATCTGTAGCTCAGAACGCTCGAAGATTCTGCAATACTCCACCAGCAATCGATCGAGTTTGAAAGGATGGTCATTGATCCATAATCCTCCTACTCTATACCCATATACAACGCTTGGATCCTCTTCCCACGCAAGAGCCTCAAATTTGTAAGATCTAATCTTGGATAGGTCCGCATAGTATATGTTACCGGCCTGCATCGTGGGTACCCTGGCGCTGTCGACGCAGAAGCACCGATTGTCAGCAACGAAGAGAGAACGACTTTCGATGCCTCTGAACAGCTGAAGGACATGGTTCTAGGTATCAACCCGGTAAACAATCGGCCTGCCACCATAGACCGGTCCACTCACAACAAACAACAACTCCCCGTCGGACTTGACGAGGTAAAAACGATTCTCTAGGAACTGGCAGCCCGGAACAGGGCCTGCAATGGTGGGATGCCTCTCCAGGGTTCATGTAGAGCACTGCAGCTAGACATCTCCATGAGCAGCATCACACATAGTCGAGAGGACAGACCCGTATCTATCTACGACAAAAACATCACCGGCGTAAGAAGTCATGCTCTGGAGTTTCGCGAAGTCATACGGCAAGTACCACCCTTCACCAAAGACCGGATGACTCCCTTCCTCCGTGCTCTCATCTGCCCACCGAATGGTGGTGTTCTGATGGTTTGATGTAAACACCATCAACATCAGGAACATCATCACACCGGCAGAAGCCACCTGCTCGGTCGGTATCTCCGCCCTCAGGCGCGTGATAGCGCCCGAGAAGGGGTTGTACAACCGGGTCTTGTACGGCTGCACCCTCTATCCAAGCACAAGGAGGCCGTCGGTTGTGCTACCGACATAAAAGTACCTTCCAGAGAGAGAGGGAGGAGAAACAGAGATTCAGTCAAGGTAAACAGACTAAAATTCAATCAAGGTAAACCATGGAGCAAATCCCTAGGCAACAAGTGGACGAAGAAATAGAACTTGAAAAATAGATAGTATAGGATGTGAATGCAAAAAAAGGATCGCATATATACAGATGAATATAAAGAAAGCACCTGCGAATAACCCGGCTAATCTTCTTCTCAAGGTGCCGACCAGTTCTCACGTTCAGCAACGTGATGGCGGCGTCTTCTACTCGATACTCCTCCGACAACTGGTGCCCTAGAACAATCCAGTTGTCTGGCATAAAACGCTCCTCCGTGAAGCCGCACCAGGTGATGTAGACTGCCCGAAAGGCGGCGTACTAGTCGAAGTCGTCTGTCGAAAGGAAGATGTCACCTATCTTCTAGACAAGTCCCTCAGGGAGACCAGCCCATGGAGAGTCCTCCTGCTTCTTGCCGGCCATGGATGATGGCGTTCGTGTGGTCTCGGTCCCACCGACTGGCACAGGAAGCGGTTCTAGAGACACACATTTAAACAAAGGCCTAGGAAAGCCAAACGAATCGTGTGGAAATGGGACGACGGCATGCACACAGCAACCGCAAGCGCGTTTTATCAAACTGGCACGGGCACATGCACTAATTACGGTACAACGGTCGTGCACACCAGCTTACGACTCCTGGGAGCACGCGAGTGTGTAGTTATAGGATGATACTAGTAGTAGTAGTATCATAACCTCATTGTATTTAATTATCCCAAAATCTAATAAGAAAATGTGCCCTCCCTGGTCCCTCAGGGCACACGCAAACGCAGGGTATTTTGCATTTTTTGCATGGCATTTTCCATTTTTCAATTTAGCTTTTTGGCTGTGCCCTTGGATGTCACCATGTGGCCAGATGGGGTGTATGCTCCGTGGAGCTAAAACCTCATGTCCTCTCAATAACACGGTCGTTAATTATTGAGGTATATACGTTTTTAGTCCCACAACTTGCACCGCGGGAGCGTTATAGTCCCATATCTTGCAAAGTGAGCAACACTAGCCCCACATCCTGTAACCAGGAACATTTTAGTCCAATTCAATCAAATTTCTGTGATTTTGTCCGAATTCATCATAACTAACAAAACATGTGGCATCATATTTTTTGCAAAATGACCCCTGTGTATTTTCTGCCTGCCAGTTTTGACCTTGGTACGACTTGACAGTAGGATCTGAATAACAAAACAAATAAGAAAAACTACCAATACATTGTAGGGTATCGAACTGATTACCTGCGCTAGTGAAGAAATCAACCTTGCCACTATAACATGCACATAGAAGTGATTAACTAAAGAGCGCTCTGGCTGATGTGTTCTTTATTTTGGATATTCAAAGATATGTGTTCTGGGCTACAATAACAACTCAACTTTATTCCTTCTTATTTTTGCGAATAAGTAAAAACTCAAGTTTATTCTAGACACTGCAACTAGCTACTAGGTTAACACCAAATCTATATAATTAATATTATGGACCATGCCAACATAGACATGAGCATTTTTTGCGTTCGTATGTGCTTTTTATTGTATAAATAATTACTTCCCCCCAAGTACTCATTGTCTGGCATAATTGCGTCCTCCCAAGTACTCCTCGTCTGGCATAATTACTTCCTATCAAGTACTCCTCGTCTCACATGAGTAGTCATGAGCATCTACCGGCATAGTGGCTTGTGGGTGTGGGTGTCATTGTACAAAAGTGTTAAGTTCGAATCCATTCTCCTCTTAGAGATTTAACTATTTTATTTGTACGTCTACTAACAGCTGGCCCACTTATCAGTTCACATAGGGACATAAATGATACAAAAATATAGAGGGGTCATTTAAAAAAAATCAACGTCATTTGTGGACAAATTAAGTCAGATTCACTAAAATTCCATTAAATTGGACTAAAATGCTCTCGAGATATAAGTTGTGGGACTAGTATTGCTCATTTTTCAATATGTGGGACTAAAACGATCTCGCGGTGCAAGATGTGGGACTAAAGATGTGTATACTGATACGTTATAAACCTATCTATAATTTTTTATGTTCCATGCTTGTTCAGTATCTACTTTCTTATGTTTTGTTCACAATTTGAGGTATTTTTTATACATTTTCTAGAACTAACCTATTAACAAGATGCCACAGTGCCAGTTGCCCGTTTTCTACTACTTTTGGTTTTAGAAAAGCTGGAAAAGAAATATTCTCGGAATTGGATGGGACAAAAGCCAAAGTTCCTATTTTACCAGAAGACTCACGGAGCCAGAAGACGAGATGGAGAGGGGCCACGAGGGGCCTGATACATTGCAAATGTATCTATAATTTTTTATGTTCCATGCTTGGTTTTATCTACTTTCTTATGTTGTGTCCACACTTTGGAGTACTTTTCATATGATTTCTTGGACTAACCTATTAACAAGAGCCACAGTGTCAGTTGCCTGTTTTCTGCTGTTTTTGGTTCCAGGAAAGTCAGAAAATAAATATTCTTGGAATTGGACGGGACAAAAGCCAAAATTGATATTTTCCCGGAAGACTCACGAAGCCAGAAGGAGAGTCAGATAGGGGCCACAGGGTGGCCACACTACCCCTAGGCGCGGGCCCCCTTGGTCGCGACAGGGCATGGCGTGGGCCCCCTGGCCGGCCACCGACCTTGCCTCTTTCGCCTATATGCCCCCCCCCCCCCGAGGCAAAAACCCTAGATCGTCAATCAGAAATCCATGAAAAGTTCCGCAGCGCCGCGGCCACCGAAGGGCATATTCGGGGGACAGAAAGTCTCTGTTTCGGCACCCTGCCAGGACGGGGAAATGCCCACGGAGCCATCTCCATCGATCTCCACCACCATCTCCATCACCATTAATGATTCCCATGATGAAGAGGGAGTAGTTCTCTCTCGAGGCTAAGGGTTCTACCGGTAGCTATGTGTTCATATCTCTCTATGCATGATCTTTTTGAGATCATAAGCTTGTAATCTATAGATCTACCTTGCTACTCAAGTGCTTTAATAGATCTCTGCTCTCCCCATGTGTGTGAAAGTGACAGCGTGCACACCATGGTGGCACTTAGGCTAGAGATTACAAATACTTGTTATGAGTTATATTTGGAGTTGGATGTCTCTATGAAATTGTGGTGTTTGTTGGAACCATCTAGTGCTCAAGGTGACAGTGTGGGGTTATCTAGATGGGAAAAGCTTACTTTGAGGTGTGTTGTTATAGCCCTACCATGGATTAGAGTGTCCAACCGGAGAGTAGTTCAGCATAGTATCATAAAGAAGAATATATTTATATGAGAGTGTTCACTAGTAAAAGTATGATCCCTAGGCCTTGTTTCTAAGCACTGAAACACCGTTTGCTATTAGATCTGTTACATGTTTGCTTGCTTCTATCTTTATTTCAGTTTTACTTTAGTCTTTTCCATGCCATCAAGCTATTTTCTATCACCGTTACCACTTATAATTATCCATACCACTTGTATTTCACTATCTCTTCGCTGAACTAGTGCACCTATACACCTGACAAGTGTATTGGGTGTGTTGGGGACACAAGAGACTTCTTGTATCTTGATTGCAGGGTTGCTTGAGAGGGGATACCTTTGACCACTTCCTCCCTGAGTTCAATAAACCTTGGGTGATCCACTTAAGGGAAAACTTGCTGCTGTTCTACAAACCTCTGCACTTGGAGGCCCAACAACTGTCTACAAGAATAGAAGTGCGTAGACATCAAGCTATTTTCTAGCGCCGTTGCCGGGGAGGTAAGGTAAAAGGTACTCACATCCTCTGGTGTGAGTGCTCGAAGTTATTTCCTTTAGATTCTGCAATTTTGTCTTTTTGTTTCTTGCTTTCACTAGTTAGGCTTAATGGAAAACAACAACAAAATTAGAGAGGTTTTTAATATTTTTCCTAATATAGAACATGAATTGTCTAAAAAGAAAACTAAAAAACCATGGAACTTTCTTTGCATGTTAATAGCAATGTTATTAGTATGAAACTTTTGAACACCTTTGTTACTAATGCTATGGAAACGTCTAAGCTTGGGGAAGTTGGTTTTTATGAAAATGATCTTTTTAGTTCCCCAGCTTTAAAGAAGAAAATTTGCTCTGATGATATTTTATCTCCCATATGTGGTAATTCTAATGATACTTGTGATATTTTAAATCCACATACTAAAAGCATCCCTTTTAAAATACCTATAAAAATTGTTGAACATGTTATGAATAACTGCTATTTTCGAGATGGAACTGTCCATCCCGGTGATCATTTACTCTTTATACATGAATTATGCGAGTTGTTCAAGTGTGCATGTATTTCAATGAACCAAGTTAAGAGGAAGCTATTCCCCTTTTCACTTAAGGGCAAAGCAAGGGAGTGGTATGAGTTACTAGATGATCCTCATCATTTGGAGTGGAAGGAACGTGAATCTCTATTTTACTCTAAATTTTATCCTCCTCATGAACTTCATAAAGATAGAAATTACATTTATAATTTCCATCCACATGATGGAGATAGTATTTCCCAAGCATGGGGGAGATTGAAGTCACTAATGCTCAAGTGTCCCATTCATGAGCTCCCCAGTAATATTGTTATTAATAATTTCTATGCAAGGCTTTCAGGACATTACAAGGATTATCTAGATACTTGTTTAGAGGGATCCTTCACAAGTAAGGAGGTCAAAGCTAAGTGGGATCTTCTTGAAACAATTCAAAGCAATACCGAAGATTAGGATAACAACATAGGTAAAGAACCAGGTACAAACTATGAGTATGATTGCATTAAGTCTTTCGCTGAAACTGCTGATTTTCAAGAGCTTAGTGCTAAATATGGTCTTGATACTCAAATTATTATTGATTGTTTTAGATCCTTTGCTTCTCATATTAATGCTCCTAAATAAAAATGGGACATGTATCATGAGCCCTTTAAAGACACTTGCATGGAAAATGAAATTGTTATTAATGATAGCAATAAACATGCTCAAACCTCTGAAAGTACTATTTCTTATAAGCATGTTAATTTTTGAGGAATACATATACCTTGTGAGAATAATCAAATTGAAGAAGAATATTGTATCACCCACAAGAATGAAAAAACTAGAACGTGGTATAGGGCTCTAAATGATCTTGGTAAAAAAGTTTGTGCCCTCTATCCTTTCATTTGTGAACTTTGCTTTCAAGTGGGCCATTTCAATTTTCAATGCTCAGGCCATAATAATAGCCCTTCTAATCCAATGAGTACTGCAAGTTTGTATTGTGATGACATGATCACTCCTAATCAGAATGATGAACTTACATTATTTTTAGGGTGTGAAGAGTTATCAAGAAAAACTTCTTTGGTAGATATGAGTGCTTTTGGTATGAATAGCGTCATGCATGGTTATCATATTTATTGTGTTGATAATTGCCACACAAATACTTACATACAAAATATTATAAAAGATGAGATTTTACCAAAATATGACAGGACTAATATGTGTTTTGTTCTTATTAATGAAAAGGAGGAATCCTCCAAAGTTTCTTCTATTGTCTCTAACGATAAACCAGGGTATATGGAGAAGCTTCCTTTCAAGCCTCTCCCTCCTAAAGAGAAGAAGAAAAAGAAGAAGAGGAGGAGTAAAATAAGAGAGGAAATGGTATTTTCCCCTAAGCTTGTTGCTCCTATTATAGTTTTTGATGAGTCTGAACTCGATGATGTTCCTATGCCTATTACCTATAGTAGTGATCATGATTGGGAAAAGCACACTACCTTTGATATTGAAAATCTCTTCGGTACCAACTCTGAAATTGATGATATTAATAATTGCTATACTATTAGTGATATCCATGATCCTTCCAATGATGATATGTTTACAAATGAACACACTTTGGAAGATAACTATTCTATTGCTTATGATGATACTATACCTCCAATATATGATGATTGCAATGATGAATATGGTATTTTCAGTACACCTACTATTGAGGAGGAAATTAATTATGATTACAATATGCCTCCTATATTTGATGATTATGGTGATGAAAATAATAAATATAGGTATTTTGTTGAATTTGCTCCTATTACAATCAATAAGAATGACTATGTTTATGTGGGGAGTATTAATTCTTTTATGCATGTGGCTCATGATAAGAATGTTTCTTGTGATAGTTATATTGTTACTTTTATTCATGATACTACTGAAAGTTATTATGAGAGAGGGAAACATGGTTTTATGCATCTCAATAATATTAAGTTTCCCATCTTTATGTTGAAAATTTTGAAGTTGCACTTATTTTGCTTTCCTATGCTTGTTGCTTTGTGCTTTCATGACTTGTTTCTTTACAAGATTATTTTGCATAGGAAGTGGGTTAGACTTAAATTTGTTCCATATTTGCTCCTTAATTCTCCCTTTTAATTCAACTCATATTTCTTATGTGAGCATCATCGAATTTATCATGCCTATCTTAATGGCTATAAAGAAAGAGCTTTTTGGGAGACAACCCAATATATTTTTGCTTTTTAGTTTATTTTTGTTTTTTTGAGTCTTGGAAGTTATTTCTTCAGTAATAAACTCTCCTTATAATTTTTTTGTGGTTTTTATGCCAAGAATAACCTCTAATGAGAGAGAAATAATGCTTGGGAAAGTTGCTGTCCTGAAACAGATTTTTGTGCTTCGCTCTACAAATTCGTGAAAAATGTCTGTACATCGGATTGAGCTGTAATTTTTTGTGCTTCTGCCCCAGGTTGTTATCTAACTTTCATTAGTTTAACACTTTTCAATTTGTGCAATATAAGGTCTTCGGAAAAACCGGTTTTTACCTGTTGGTCTGCTTTGACAGATTTCCGCCATTATTTGCATTTGCCTCTTAATCTCTTTCTCTTTGAGTTCTCTTTGATCACTTGAACTTTTAAAAGGAATTGCTACAGTATCTTGTGCTTTAATGGAAGTTTTACTTGTGTTGAAACTAAACTGAAAGACTTATTATCTTGAATACAGTAATGTTGCTAATGAAGATTGTGTGAAGTTTTGTATGAAGGAAATTTTCAAGTGTAGGGAAGAATAATGTGATGAGATGAAGTATGGAAAAAAGCTAAAGCTTGGGGATGCCACCTGTGTCACCCCAAGAAATATTCAAGAAGTACAAGCGTCAAAGCTTGGAGATGCCCAAGGCATCCCCTTCTTCATCAATAAAAATCTCAGGTTTCTTCCAAACACTTCATTTTTATTGTTTCATGCCCAATTGTGTTGTTCTTGGAGCGTCTTTGTTTTCATTTTTAGTTTTTGTTTGCTTAGTTTGCTTGAATAAATTGGTTGGACCCCCTAATTCAAACATTAGTTTTCAAATAGGTTGATTTGGATTGGAAAAGAGTAGGAAAGTTCATGCTTAAGTGGTATAACAGGAGCTTGTTTTTGACTATGACTTAGACTTTATCATGTCATGCTTAAGATTATTTTGGCTTTATGCTTAGTGATTATTGTTGTATCATGACTTGTTATAAATAATTGAGATTGCTTAATGTGCCTTGAAAGAATCATGCGTTGTTTTAGCATATTAAGGCATAATATTGTGGTATTCTCCTTTAATACTTTATTTCGGTTGACTTGGTGCATGCTCACACCATGTTAAGACTACGCCAAGTCACTATAGCCTCTATGATCATTTAGTTTTCGACTTGTAATATCACTTTATCCTTTAATCAATAATGTTTTGTCATTTTGCATGATTATGGCCATTATTGCTCTCTTAGTTGGTCACTCCCACTCTTTTGCTAGCTTCCATACCAAGTGTGAGTTCCACTCATGCATCCAACTCCAAATAAAACCAAGTTATTCCAAAGAGTCCACCATACCTACCTATTAGCATTTTCTATTCCAAGTATATTCATGTTTTTATCTATCTTCCGAATTAAACTTGTTATGTGAAAATTAGTGATTAAAGATCTCACGAACTTGATGCCACACTTTACTTTACTTGCCCTTAATAAACTTGAACCATTGTGCCCATCTATGTTGCATATATGCTTGCGTTTTGTAAATTGTGGATTAGCAGAACCATGTTGTCATGGGGAACGCTTTCAACATTGCACTTTATTTAGTTGATATCATGTTCTTTTGCTTATGGATATTGGTGGTGTGAAATGAAAGGGGAGCTTGTAAGGTTCATGGAGTTCATATATGTGTTAGAGAAACCTCTGGGCGGCTGGTCTAATCCATGCCTAATCATGGTGGAAACCTGCAGCGTAACCATAGTGAAAAATCTATGAAGCATCCTCTATAAAAAAAGAAGCCTATGCAAATAGGAAAGAAAAAAAAAAGAAGAAAAAAAGATACCTATGCAAATAGGAAATAAAAGGATCCTGAGATGCTCATTGTCTACTTGCCTTGTCATTTTGATATGGGGATTCTTTCGTATCATCGGGCAAGGGGTACCCCGTTGGCGGTTCTCTATGATACACATGTACTTACAATGACAAGAACTTACTTGTGACTAAACTTGAGCAGCATGAGGAACGGTACTCGTAAGTAAGGGGCATGAGATTTTCATCTTATAACTTGTCAAGCATATCCTCATATTTGTTCACTTTAACCTTAATCACCTAAAGATGGTTATGATAGGGGCAATGAGAGTTGAAAGATAATAAGTACCATAATTTTTGGAAACTCTTTATGAGACTTGAATCCCTGCTTCCTTCTATGAAGGGCCTTTCTTTTACTTTTATGTTGAGTCTCCATCTTCTATCTTTATGCACCTATTGAGAGAGAATAGTGGTCATTCTTAGTTTAATGTGCATTGTCCCAAAACTTGTTGATTGATTCATAACTTTGATATTGCTTGTTCTTAAACTATTTGTATCTAGTCACCCTTATGAACTTTGATGGTGTCCTATGCATTTATGTTTTGCTACACCATGAGGGACGAGCTGAATACCATTCTCATTATGTTTTCTATATGTGAAACAAAAAAACATCTTTCAAAGCATTGTTATTCATGAATCTTTTGTTTGTACCTCTTCATGTTACAATATATTTTCCATGTCTTATTATTAGAACTATATCTTTCATGTTATGTCAAAGTACTATGATCCGAGCTATCAATGTTTTAGAAATACATTGATCAAGATTATGATGGTGCATGTCACCTCAAAAATTATTCTTTTTATCACTTACCTACTCGAGGACGAGCAGGAGTTAAGCTTGGGGATGTTGATACATCGTAAACGTATCTATAATTTTTTATGTTCCATGCTTGTTTAGTATCTACTTTCTTATGTTTTGTTCACACTTTGAGGTATTTTTTATACATTTTCAGGAACTAACCTATTAACAAGATGCCATAGTGCCAGTTGCCTATTTTCTGTTGTTTTTGGTTTCAGAAAAGCTGGAAAAGAAATATTCTCGGAATTGGATGGGACAAAAGCCAAAGTTCCTATTTTACCAGAAGACTCACGGAGCCAGAAGACGAGACGGAGAGGGGCCACGAGGGGCCCACACCACCTGGTGGCGCAGGCCAGGCCGCGCCAGGGGTGGTGTGGCCGCCTCGGGCGCCCACCGACCTTGTCCCTTCGCCTATAAAAGCCTCCCAGGATGAAAACCCTAAGTACCAGATCAGAATTCCATGAAAAGGTCCACAGCGCCGCCGCCACCGAAGAGGAGATTCGGGGGATAGAAGTCTCTATTCCGGCACCCTGTCGGGACAGGGAAGTGCCCCCGGATCCATCTCCATCGACTCCACCGCCATCTCCATCTCTGTTGCTGACTCCCATGATGAGGAGGGAGTAGTTCTCTCTCAAGGCTAAGGGCTCTACCGGTAGCTATGTATTCATCTCTCTCTATGCGTGATCTTATTGAGATCATGAGCCTTGTAATATATAGATCTATTCTGCTACTCAAGTGCTTTAATGAATCTCTGCTTATCCCCATGTGTGTGAAGTTGACAGTGTGCACACCGTGTGGCACTTAGGCTAAGGTTACAAAAATACTTATCATGAGTATAATTTGAGTTAGATGTCTCTATGAGATTGTGGTGTTTGTTGGAACCATCTAGAGCTCAAGGTGATAGTGAGGGATTATCTAGATGGGGAATACGAACTTTAAGGTGTGCTGGTATAGCCCTACATCATCCAACCCGAGAGTAGTTCAGGGTAGCATCATGAAGAGAAGATATTTATATGAGAGTGTCCACTAGTGAAAGTATGATCCTTAGGCCTTGTTTCTAAGCATTGAAACACCATTTACAATCAGTTTTGTTACATGTTTGCTTGCTGCCACTATTATTTCAGATTGCAATTACCACTTATAATCATCCATATTACTTGTATTTCACTATCTCTTCGCCGAACTAGTGCACCTATACACCTAACAAGTGTATTGGGTGTGTTGGGGATACAAGAGACTTCTTGTATCTTGATTGCAGGGTTGCTTGAGAGGGATACCTTTGACCACTTCCTCCCTGAGTTCGATAAACCTTGGGTGATCCACTTAAGGGAAGCTTGCTGCTGTTCTACAAACCTCTGCAGTTGGAGTCCCAACACTCTCTATAAGAATACAAGCATGCGTAGACATCATATACCTCTTAATTATTTTACAACCTCAATTGCTAGGCCAGAGGACCAATTAATGCTCCTAGTTTTGCTCAATTACTCCTCTAGTTGATCATAAAATATGAACCACCATGTCGTGTAATGCTCCTGGCCAATCATGTTGTTAAAACGGGAGTGCATCCATTGGCTTGCATGTTTTCAATTAGATATGGTGGCCACGTGCATTGGCTGGATTTTAGGATTACTACTGCGTGCAATAACTGGCTATAAAGCGAGTAGGTGAAGTTAATTCTCCGAACTAGTACTACTTCGGCCTAGTAATACCGAAAACAGGGAGTACCTCAAGTGTGGTTATATGGATGATCAGTTGATGTGACTCTCGGCCATGAATTCATGACCATATAGCCGTACGTTCTACCACCTTTTTTTACTACTACTACTAGTAGTAGTACATGGACGTTAGATAAATTCAAAATCTCAATCGAGCGAAAAAATCACACACACCAACTTCGAAGCATTTCCCGCCTAACCGTTTCAAAAACTTTGAGCCAAAATCTCCCACCTAGGGAGTACCATTTTTATATTATTATTATTATTAGATGGACCAGAACCAAATTCAAAATCTCAATCGAGCGGAAAAACCACACACCCACTTTGAAGCATTTCCCGCCCCTTCGTTTCAAAAACTTTGAGGCACAATCTCCCACCGAGGGAGTACCATTTTTGTATTATTATCAGAAGATGGGTGCTTGTCGTGGTGGTGTCACGGCAGATGCCATGGATAGGCTAAAGGTGGGGACTAATAGCACTAGGGGAATCCAGGGAGGGATAGTGAGGTGATTCCTCACACAGAAGGTTTTTATTTGATTCACTTCATAGATTACAAGTGCTCCTCGAGCTGTATTGGAGAGAGGAGGAAGAAGGTACTCTCTTACTCTCCCCGCTAGCTAGCCCTCAGGAACCAAGTAAAACTAGCCTATAGAGATCAATCCAGTGAAGCTCTATCCAAATGAGTCCAACCCCTTCTATAGAGGCCCTAGCCCCCCTTATATAGGAGTGGCTAGGTCTCCACTTAGGGCATATGTGGAGGCATATTCCAGGGAATATGCCTCCTCCCAAAATAGTAAGCCGACCGGGTCGCTTTTTCCCCGCGTCATCCATGCAGAGGCTACGTGAGCCTCTGTGGTGCCTGCGTCAGCCGACATCGGTGTCGTCACCTCTGTCGGCCACGCCTCGGTGGTCCTGCCCCTGTGCGCTTTGCTCATGCTGTGCGTACTGGGGCTACTTTTGACCAGCGAGATGCCTTCCTTCTCCTAGAAGCTTGCTATGACCCGGATCGTAGTTGATCCGGTCACACCTGTTCCTGCATACAAGTTAGGTTCGTCTATCCGGCTTACGGATTAAGTCGGATGAGACTCAGTTAGGCGGACACCCCCTGGTCCGGGTTACCCCGAGATTCGGCTTGCCTTGAGGTAACTCGGCCAGCATTCGCTTTGACCTTGCCGTACCTCGGCTAACTCGGCTTTTATACCCCGGCGTGACCCTACCCGGGGGTATCCCCCCAACATTAGTCCCCGAAGCTGGTGCGGTCTTAGTTGCCTTAGCTGCTAAGGCCACAGCAGGTTCAATCTCTCCGAGCTTTGTGCTCCTTCTCCGAGTTATCTCTTATCTCGGATCTCATGGGTTTACTTTCCCTTGGCACATTTCAAGTTTTCACTTCTGGCCGGGTTACCATAATCCCATCCGGGTTATCTTTCCTTCTCTCGTATGCTTTCCCACGTGGAGGCTAATCATTAGGTTGCCTCATTTTAAGGGCCAGCCACAGTAACCGCTGCAGTAATTGTCAGTTATCACTGTGGCGCACGTCACGTCTGGCCTGCCTCCTCATTAACTGCATCAATGTGTCACGTCATGGGATCTGCTACTCCCTATGGTCTTCCGTGTGGCTCTTCGCTGATTGGCCCATCTGGTTTATACACGGCCACACCGTGTGGCATATCTACATAGCACGATCCCACTTCCTCCTCGATGGAGCAGTTAAATAGGGGAGGGGTGCGCCCCTTGGGTCTTTTCCCTCTTCCGCGCCCCTCTGCCTCTGGTTCTTCTTATTCATCTTCTCCCGTGACAGCGCCGCCGCCACCGCGTCTGAGTAGCAGCGCCGCCGCCACACTGCTTCCTCACGCATTTGCATCGCCATCGCTGCTGCGCAGCTCCTCCGCCATGGGTCGCTGTCAATCTAGGCCTCTGCCCCCACCGTCGCTAGCGACAGTGAGGGCAACGAACTTGAGATGACAGAAGAGGAACTTGTCATCGCCGAGCAGGAGATGGAGGAGGACGCCGCGACGGCGGACCGCGGTGCGTGGGATGGATCATGGGTCTGCCAGGATGACCTGGACTGGCTCTACCGCACCAGGCGCATCCCCGCAGGCGTCACTGCGCGCCTTGCCTCCGCCGAACTCGCCCCCTCACCCAATCCGGGTGAGTTTGTGGTGTTCTTGTCACACTTCTAGCGGGGGTTCGGTTTACCAGTTAGCAACTTTTTCCACGATTGGTTGAACACCTATGAACTCCAGCCGCACCACCTTCCTGCCAATGCCATCACATCTCTCTCTGCTTTCGCCTCCACGATCGAAGGCTACGCCGGATTATGGCCCACTAAGGAGCTATGGATCCAGTTCTTTGGCCTTCGTCGTAACGTTATTCCGAATGTCGATCTAGAGCCGGAGGACAAACAACATACGCAGTTCGGCGCTGCGTCCATTTCACCCTGGAGGCTCTCCGTCTTCCCCTGGGTTACCGGGCTGGATTCCTGCAAAGGATGGGCCCGGACCTTCTTTTATGTTCGGAACGACGGCACTTAAGACTTGATCCGGCTTCGCCTCTATGCTCCGGGTCCTCCTAACCCGGAGTTGTGGGACGTTTTCCCCAAGAAGCCCACAGTATTGGCCAACCAGGTCAACAAAAGGTTCGTGGAGCTGAAGGAGCTCGGGTTGCGCAACGAGGACGCCATGATCATATTCGTCCGCAACCGGATCTCCCCTCTCCAGAAATGCACTCACAAGGTGTGCCACATGAGCTGGGGCCGCAACCCCAACCGGACCTCATCTTTCGAGCTTAGCAACACAGAAATCTATCGCCGGGTCAAGGCCCTCTTCACCACTCACAAGGACTCCTCCTCTGAGTGGACGTGGGGAATTGAGCACTATTGCCGGGATAGGCTTCCTCTCGTGGTAAGCTTCGTGCCACAAACTTTCTCTGAATTAAATCTTATGTCGGTTGCCTTTGTATTTTTAACTCGGTTGTCTTTTTTCTCCCTTAGAAATTCCTTCAGCAAACTATCGAGGATGGCACCGATCCCTCCCTCAAATGTGTGCCTGACCGGGATAGCTCGGACGAGGAAGAACCGGACCAGGAGATGTTCCTCCCAATGGCCGACGCGACCAAGCGACCCACCGGTAAACTCTCTTCTATTAGAGATTGGCCCGATGATGAAGATGACTCGGATGTTGAGGTGATGGAAGCATTTGACGCTGTCCCCCTTTCTTATGCTTTTCCAGCATCAGCTAACCCCGGTGGGCAGATCCATGAGGACCCTCCCCTTGCCGTGGGTGATCATGTTCCAGTTGCGCCGAAGAAGAAAAGGGAAGCCGCATCCACCTCATCCTCTGGACCTTCTCAGCCAGCCAAGAGGCGAAAGAAGTCCAGGGATAAGACTTCCTCCAAACCTGCAACCAAGGCCCCATCACGAAGGGCTCGGAAGCCCAAGGAGCCGCTGACCTCGGATGCGTAAGCCTCTTTTTCCCTTTTCCATTTACTTGCTCTTGCATTGTTATAGTTTCTCATCTGACACTGTTTGATTCGGCAAGGCCATAGTGGACGTCCCCTAGAGTGGATCTAGCATCGCTTCGCCGCTTCGACTTAGCCCCTCTCCCCCTCGTGGCGACGATTCACGCCCGCTGAGCCCTATTCTGGAGGGTTCAGCGGCTGCTCCGGGTTTCATCCCACCTCGGCAAGAGGGAGGCAACCTCGGAGCGGGGGAGACTGGCCCAACCGAGGCAACGACATCCACCACTTCGGCTCCGGTGTAACCAGCTACCACTGAGTCTACCTCAGTACCTCCTCCGAAGAAGAAAATAGCAACAGCACCAGCACCAGCACCAACTCCAGCGCCAGCAACCAAAGCAGCAACGCCAAGCCCCTCTGCCTCGTCCGAGTCTTCTCAGTCTCGGCGAGAAAGTACCCAGGCAGCTCCCAAGGGTAAATCTGCTGCAACCACTTCCTCCTCTCAGCAGCCCAAAGGCAAAAAGGCCTCTGACGCCACCAGGGCAGCATCCATCGAGGCTGGACAGCGCACTCTCGTGTCCATGCTTTCCAAGAAGCCTTCAGCACCAAAGGATGCCCCTGCCGAGCCAACTAATACGCAACAACTTGTTCTGCACACCAGCCCGGCCCTTGCTCAGGTTGAGAGGAGGGAAGCACATGCCAAGGGCTTGGTGGCGCCCCACATGCTCAGCGGTGAACGATATCCTCTGACCTTGATCGAGTTTATGAACAACTGGAACAAGGCGGAGTTCGTCTACAACGACGATCTCTCGGAGAAGTTCGGTCCCGTCGAGTTTTCCGCTCAAATGAACACATCCTCTAAGGCAATTAACCTCGCGGGTCGGATGATGGAGGTACGTTACTTCACCTTTTCCTTAGCATGCTGTATATATTAGTGGTATAACCATTAGTCCCCGAGCCTCCGGGGGAGTAACTTGTTACTCGGCCGGATGCTCCTTAGAAAACTAACGTAGCTCCTTGACAATTTCAAATATGCACCCACCTAGAGCTGGGTTAAGTTCCGCTTGGCCCGGATCTTGTACACTTCGAATATGCACACACCTAGAGCCGGGTTAAGTTCCACTTGGCCCGGATCTTGTACACTTCGAATATGCACACACCTAGAGCCGGGTTAAGTTCCGCTTGGCCCGGATCTTGTACACTTCGAATATGCACACACCTAGAGCCGGGTTAAGTTCCGCTTGGCCCGGATCTTGTACACTTCGAATGTGCACACACCTAGAGCCGGGTTAAGTTCACTTGGCCGGATCTTGTACACTCGAATATGCACACACCTAGAGTCGGGTTAAGTTCGCTTGGCGGATCTTGTACACTTCGAATATGCACACACCTAGAGTCGGGTTAAGTTCCACTTGGCGGATCTTGTACACTTCGAATATGCACACACCTAGAGCGGGTTAAGTTCCGCTTGGCGGATCTTGTACATTTCAAATATGCACACACCTAGAGCTGGGTTAAGTTCCGCTTGGCCCAGATCTTGTACACTTCGAATGTGCACACACCTAGAGCGGGTTAAGTTCCCTTGGCCCGAATCTTGTACTTGAATATGCACACACCTAGAGCTGGATTAAGTTCCACTTGGCCCGGATCTTGTACACTTCGAATATGCACACACCTAGAGCCGGGTTAAGTTCCACTTGGCCCGGATCTTGTACACTTCGAATATGCACAAGGCTTAAGCTATATTTTTGTACTCTTTTCAGGTGACCACCAACTGCCGGAGCGCTGAGTTCTAGCGTCTCTTGAACACTCACAAAATGCTACTCGCAAAGCATAATGCACATCTCACTGATCACGAGAAAAGGGGTAAGTTCTCTTCTTCACATTTTTCTGTTTTCCTTCATCTTTTTCTGCTGAACTAATCCATCATTCAGTTTTCGCAGCTGGGGTGGAGGCTGAGAACAAGCTTATGAGGAAGAATCTGGATTAGATTAAGGGTAAGTTACTTTTGTCCGACCTTGCTATGCTTTCTATCTCCTTTTCTCCTTGGCTCGGCAAACATTCATACCTCGGCTTTGCCGGGTTAACAAACTATTTCAGTATCGCTGGAAGATAGTGTGCCCATGCCTGATATGATGCTGTATTTTCTCGAACAAGCAGGGCAGCATCAGGCCGAGCTCAAGAAGAAAGACGATGAGCTTGCCCTCCTCCGAACCAAGGATGACGAGATTGCCAAGCTAAAGGCAGAAATGAAGAAGCTGAAAGCACAACACCAATCCGAGCTTGAAAAGGCTAGCCAGGACTATACTGAAGAGCGCGAGCGCCTCAATCTCCAAATCGCCAAGGACCGAGAACTTCTCTAGGAGGCCGACGTCAAGCTTGAGTCTGTGAACGCTGAACTTGTGCAACTCGCAAAAGACGCGATGACTGTACCAAGGAATTGACCCGGATCCATAGCCACATTTTACGTAAGTTCCTTTCCCTTATCCGGCATATTCCTCCGGGTTACTTCACATGTATTTTCATTTCTTGCTTCTGTTGTCTCGTTTTCAGGCAAATTTCTAGAGGGCACTGCCATTGCGAGTGCCGCTGTTGCTAATTTCTGCCGAGATAGGGGTACTCCCGTTGCTCCTGACGGTGAAGACATTACCTATGACATGGAGGACCTGTTGGTCAGCCTGTCATCTCGCGTGGAAATCATCAAGAACTATGGCAAGGATTTCCTTGACGTTGCAGTCCGAATCTTCAACATGTTCTGTCCTGGCAAAGACACTCCAGAGAGAACCGCAATTCTCACTAAAAAGCTGATGGAAATCGAGACCCAGCTTGACCTTTGGAGGGAGTCCGCTGGACGTGCCGCAGCTGAGACCGTTCTTCACCACATACTCACGTGGTACGAGAAGATCGACCTCAACCTCCTGACGCGCCTGCGCACCAGATCCAAATGGTCCAATGACCCGGAGTGGGTAGCTCGGTGCCAGGCTTGCGCCCATAGCCTCATTGAATATGCTCCCATTCATGAATGGACTGAGGGTCCGAGCTTCCTGGAAGCCGCTGGTGATGAAAATGCTGAGAACGTTGAAGACGGCTCGGATGAGGATGAAGAGGGCGATGCCTCCGACATCAAAGACAATGGAGATGATGCCGAACTTCCTCCTCCTGCTGCTCCTTGAGTGAAAACACTTTAATATTTATCAGATCCCCGGTATGCTGGGTGGAATTGTATCCAGTACACATGTGATATTTTGCTACTAAGTTTTTATGCCGGAGTAACTTGGGCGTAGTCCCCGAGTTTCATTTTCTTGTTCGTCCAATTTTTTGGCTCGGTTCGTGTCTACCTTTATTCGGTTTTACGACTTACAAATCCGAGCTTCAAAAATTGTTGTAACAATACTTGGAACCTTTAGGATTAGCTCAAAATAATTCAGCATAACAATTTGAAAGTAAATACAGGGTTAGTCCGGAAAACAAACGTCGGCTCGATTAAGTTCTTTTCCTTAGTCGTTTTTCATGCGCTAGGCAATTCCAAACTTGTTCTCTTGCTTTCCATGAAGCCAAATCTTGTTGGACAGCAGCAAGTCGAAGAGTTCGGTTTTTGGTGCTCACACATTACTAATCCGAGTTATGTAGAACAACTTACTCCAGCTGACGCACAAATAATACAAGATAACAAATATTATTCAGGCAGTCCCCAAGTTACTGCTCGAGGTGCCAACATTTCATTGATAAGCTCATTGTTGGCATACATACCGACATATGAGAACACTCGGATACATACACTTCTCTGCTAAGTGTAGAAAGGACGAAGTAGAGCTACATTCCATGGACGCTTAGATTCCTCGCCAAACCTGTCCGCCTTGTTCTTTTCTTGTGCCTTTGCATCGATAAGATAATAAGAATCATTGTGCAGTGCTTTGCTCACCATGAATGGCCCTTCCCATGGGGAGGATAATTTATGCATGCCAGCAGTATGTTGTACCAACCGGAGCACCAGATCGCCTTCCCGGAAGACTCGGGGGCTTACTTTCCGGCTATGATAGCGTCAGAGATTTTGCTGATATATGGCGGATCTGGACAATGCCAATTCTCTCGCTTCTTCCAGCAGATCAACATCATTTTGCCGGGCTTCTTGCACCCGGCTTGTGTATTGGGTGACCCTAGGCGAATCATGCTCTATGTCGGCTGGTAATACAGCTTCTGCCCCATATACCAGAAAAAATGGCGTATAGCCTGTTGATCGATTCGGAGTTGTTCTTAAACTCCACAGTACCGCTGGTAGTTCTTCTATCCAGCACCCCGCTAATCTTTGCAGCGGCTCAATGAGCCAGGGTTTTATCCCGGACAGTACTAATCCGCTGGATCTTTCCACTTGTCCGTTCAATGCGGGATGAGCTACCGAGGCAACGTCCAGCCGGATCTTCTTATCCCGGCAGAATCGCGCAAATGCTCCTTCAGCAAAATTTGTGCCATTATCGGTTATAATACTATGAGGATAACCGTATCTCAAGATGATGTCTTTGAGAAAAGTTACGGCCGTCACACTTTCTTATTGGCTTCACTTCAATCCATTTTGTAAACTTATCCACCATGACCAAAATGTGAGTCATATTCCCCCTTGCTGGTTTGAACGGACCAACCATATCCAAACACCATACAGCAAATGGCCATGTGATTGGTATGGTCTTGAGTTCCGACATTGGCATATGTGTCTTAGTAGCATACCTCTGACAACCATTGCATTTACTCCCCATATCTTCTGCTTGTACTAAGGCACTTGGCCTATAGAATCCATGTCGGAAAGCTTTTGCCACCAAGGCTCGGGACGAGGCATGATGCCCGCACTCCCCTTGATGTATATCTCGGAGGATGTCTAGCCCTTCTTCCGGGTCAACGCATCGCTGGAGGACATTGGTCACACTCCTTTTGTATAGCTCGGAATTGATGATTGTGTATGCCTTTGCTCTCCTCTGAGTTTGCCTGCATAGCACCTCCTCAGTGGGTAACGTTCCATCTTTCAGGAATTAAAATATAGGCAGTGCCCAAGCTGGTATTGCTCGCATAGGGAACACATCCTCATCAATTTCCATCTGATCCACTGGCATAACTTCAACCGGATCATGCTGAGAAGTCCCCGGGTCCTGCGAGGCAGTCCCCGGGTTCGCTGAGGCAGTCCCCGGGTTTCGCGCACCACCTCCTATGTCAACGTCCATGGGCACAGCTCCGGATTCCGTATCCTCCGGGACGTAGATTGAGTCGGTTTCTAGGGACGGTCTGATAGATGGTTTTTTGAGGTGCTCTAATGCTACACCCGGTGGAATTGCTTGTCGGGTTGATCCGAGCTTCGACAGCATGTCGGCAGCTTCATTTTCCACCTGGGGTACATGATGAAATTCACATCCCTCAAAATAACCAGATATTTTCTACACATGGAATCTGTATAATGCCATGTTTGGATCAAGAGCGTCCCACAGCCCCGACACTTGCTGAACTACCAAATCCGAGTCGCCAAAGCATTGGATCCGACGTATCCCAATTTCTTTTGCCACTTTGAGCCCATGCACAAGTGCTTCATATTCAGCGACATTGTTTGATGCCACGAAATGGATCTGCAGCACATATTTCAGCTGGTCCTTCTTTGGCGAGGTAAGCACCACTCCGGCGCCTAACCCGATTTTTGTTTTTGACCCGTCAAAGTGCATCCTCCAGTAGTTCGGATATGGTAGCGGTGGTTCATATTGTACCTCGGCCCAGTCCACAAAAAAGTCGGCCACAGCCTGAGACTTGATTGCTTCTCTTCTGTCATATTGTGGTGCGTAGGGAGCTAGTTCAATTGCCCATTTTGCAATCCTACCACTTGCATCTTTGTTACTCATTATCTCGGATATGGGTGCTTCACATATTACTTTGATGGGATGCTCCTCAAAGTAATGCTTCAACTTCTTATCTGCCATATAGACACCATACTCCACCTTTTGATAGTGTGGGTAGTTCTGCTTTGAGGCAGATAATACCTCACTCAAATAATACATTGGCCTTTGCACCGACTTACCCTCTTCGTCGCGCTCTACCACAATCACTCCACTTACAACTCGGTTGGTTGCGGCTATATATAGCAACATTGGCTCCTTTTATAGTGGAGAGGCTAACACTGGTGCAGTGGCTAACATCTTCTTTAAGTGGGCAAAGGCTTCATTGGCCTGCGGCGTCCAAACGAACTTATCCGACTTTTTCATGAGTTGGTAGAGAGGCAATGCCTTTTCTCCCAACCAACATACAAACCGACTTAATGATGCCAGGCAACCAGTGAACTTCTGGACATCGTTAAGACACTTTGGCAGCTCCATTCGTTCAATGGCCCGGATCTTAGTTGGATTAACTTCGATACCTCGGCTGGTGTAACACCCTCAGAATCGGCCCTATGCAAGTTTCAGCGCTTCCCGCCAAACCCGCATAGAAACGATTCAAAGGTTCCCACCAGGCACTTTCGTGCGGGTGGAAAACGAAGTAATAACATTACACAACAGTCCTCAATAGCGACTCAATGAGTCAAGAATACAGATATAATATACAAAGATCCCAAACACCTTGAAAACGATAGAGCGTCCGTCTACGGACAAGATGCAAATGGGGCTAAGAGCCCTGAAGAATAACCAATGGCGTCCATAACCTGCCCAGGCCAAGCCGGAAGGGTAACCCTGCTAACGACGGTGATCTCAAACCTGCTAAAACAAAAGGGGTGCCGACAAAGGGCAAAGGAAAAAGAGGAGCGTCAGTACTGAGGCCAGTACATGGCGAGACTAGAATTCGGCGGTCCTCGCCTACATAGGTATGGTGGGCTGAAGCGGCAGCGCAGCATGCACTAAACAACCTATAGAGACTCGATATAACTGTCGGCTATCAGAGAGGGGTAAGAAAGACCTATTCGAAACCAACCTGATTCTACCACCAAACATACCCATCCTGGTGTTTCCCCCTCGAGACCAAACGAGGAAGTCAACCGAGGAACTCACACAGTTGGCAGTTTTAGTTATTCAGTTATCGTTGCATCAATTACTAGTCAGGTAAAGATAGTCATCCTGATATAATAAGCAGTGGGCAGTTTTAGTTAACCATTCCGTTGTAGTTGCGACACTTACTACTCAGATACAAATAATATGAGATATCCCAAACCCAGCAGTTGTTGGTACTTTTATTCAACCATTCCGTTGTAGTGAAGCTGATTACTAGTCATATCGAATACCAGTCAAATTATAACGGTAAACTTTAGTTATAGTTGTCTATGATCGAGAACTGTGCTCCAAGTCGTCCATAACCGCGGACACGGCTTTTCGAAAAGATTTAACCCTGCAGGGGTGCACCAAAGTATCCACACGCAATTAGCATGAGATATCCACAAGCACTTCGATCCTTTTTGCCAGATCAATTAACATACACCCATCGGTATGTCGGCGGGGCCTAAGTCATGACGTTTCCCAGACCCAAAGCAAGTACATGGGGGACACCCCACTAAGTCTACCCGCAACGAAGTCGGCCGGTCTCCGAGACGGACTCAGGGTTTGGGTGGACGGTCAGAAACATCGGGAACCCGAAAAGATGACTGGCTTGTCGATACATAAAACGTGTCGATCCTAAACAGTACACGTCGATTACATCGCACAATTTAAATAAAGCGGTAAAGCATGGCATCGAGACAGGATAGTAAATAAAACCTCAAACTAGTTGTGGCCCCAAGACAATACTTGGAATCAGGTACTAAATCGATGGGGTGCCCACACATCCCACATGTGGTTAGCGGCATACGATCTCGGAACAGGTGTCAAGAACTGGGGTCCTACGGGACACCGGTGAGATCGGAAACCAAATATTGTCTATCACCCACCGGTGCCTCTGCATTTACCTACTTCAATTTTAGTTATTAAACAGTAATTAAAGCCATGATCAACTCCAACATTAAACATGCGGCAACCTTCCAACAATTGTGGTACTTGACGACACGCAACAGCACTTGAGCAAGCGACTACGACGCGCAAGTCCAACTATCTACCAAACAACAGATAATAGGATGTGTCCAAGGCAATATAAGGCTACAAGGGATATCACGGGTACGAAAACTAGAGCATCGCGACACAGATAGCAATAGATCAACAGGAGGGAATAAATACTATAAAAGTAAGATAGGTAGAAAGGGGGAGATGCTCGCCTGAAAACATTGCCGAAGGTTCATCCAAAAGTCGGGGCGAAGCTCACATCAACTCAACGGCCTTATCCGCGAAGGAGCAAAACACTAGCATAAACACCGGATGCACTATTTAATACTACGGCAAAAGATCGGGCATGATGCATGTATGATGTATGACATGGCAAAGGTGCGATGCAATTGAGCAATATTACGCGGAACCGGGGTCCCGACATTTAATTACACGGTTCATGCTATTTAGATACCCCGCAATTTAATTGTTGTCTTAACATGGCAAAAGATAGCACCGGTTCGCTACACAAATTTAAATGGGACCAATATACGACTAGATTTGCCCGCATATGGATCCCATATTTAATTTAGGTGAATCGGCATAAGGCCCCAAACCACAGACAGGTATGCATGCATGAACAAATTAATATGCATCAGTTGATAATGTCATATTATAAAATAATGGGGTCTCGGATAGGGAATCACATTAGGGTTTGGCGATCTTGGGCTCCGAGGGGTTCGGGGTCGGTTCTCAGGGTCCGGTTCTGGGGTTCGGTCTCGGCGGGCTTGTTCTCGGATAACAGAGTAGACCTTGGCGTTCGGGAAGAAGAACTTGGCGTCCGAGAGACGATCTTGTCGCATCCGCGGTCGTCGGGTCGTGTCGTCGGTCTTGTCGTTTCACGGCGGAGATCTTGGCGTCCCGGGTCTCGGCGTCTTCGGATCCGGGAGGAAGAACTTGGCGTGTCGGGTTCGGTCTTCGAATCCATGTAGTAGACCTTGTCAATTCCATGTCGAGGACCTTGGGGTTTTTCCCTTGACGAAGAGGTTCGGTGTTCCAGACAAAGGCCTTGGCGTTCCGGGAGGAAGTTCTCGGGTGTCGGTGTTGGAATCGGTTCAACCTGTGACGCTCTTGCATTGACACGAGCAGCTCGAGGATTTTCAGCAACACACACATGCCACCAACACGAGTGTTCGCCTTCAGTTGAGAAGCACCACATCGGCAGGGAAAACAACTTGTCCACGCCGTGTTCGTGGTTGCCGAGAGGCAGAGAACGGGAGACTGGAGACATGTGGTCTGGAGCTTGCAGGGAGGCGCGGGGTCCGAGAGTCGACAGCAGCGGCGGCAGAGGCGGGGACGCGGCCTAGACGGCCAGAGACAGGGGCCCACGGGAGGCGGCGCACACGACCGACGTCGCTGGGCGGAGGCCGTGGCGGACGGGGTCTGCAGGCGGCGGCGAGATCTGCAGGGGCCCACTGGAGGCGGTCGACGGGGAGCTCTAAACGGAGGGGACTTCGTCGCGCAGGGGAAGCCGACGGGGAACTAGGCGGCGAGCGGGGCGGAGGAGGCTCGAGGTGCTCGGGGCGCGGGTGGCAGCCGGAGACGAAGAAGGGGAGGGCGGCGGCTCGGGAGAGGTGGCGGCGCGGGCTCGACGGGGTCCAACCACGGCGGGAGGGCGGCGACGGCGGCTCGGTCGACGACGCAGGCGGGTGAGGAGGAACCGGAGGTGGAGGCGGATCCGAGAAGGAGGGGGCGGGGTCAGAGCGGGCGGTGGAGGAGGGGTTGGTGGGGGACGGGGTGAGCGAGACGGGGTGAGAGGAGCGGGGACAGGTGGGGATCCCGATCGGGCGTGGTGGGGTCGCGCAGGGACCGGGCACGGGGACCGGGGTGGTCGGGGAGGGTTCTGCGGGGTCACGCTGGGTGGGTTCGCACTGGGTTGGGGTCGCTGGTTGGTGGGGTCGCGGGAGTGTGGGGCCGGGGGTCAGCAGGGTGTTGGGTGTGGGTCTGGTGTGTGGCGTGTGTGGTGTTGGGAAGGGGTGGGGTGTTGCGTCGGGTGGGGTTGGGGTGGGGCCCAGGGAGAGAGGCAGAGCCGGCTGGGATTGGTGAGGTGGCTGTGTCGGTTGATGAGGTGGAGGAAACGGTGAGGTGGCAAGCTCTGGTTGGTCGGGGTGAGGTGGAGGGGGCTGGGTAGAATAGGACTGGGTAGTTTTAGGATTAGATATTTTTTTTTGACTAGGGTTTTCTTTTACCTTAAAATAAATTTTGTAAATAGTTTTAGATAAATAAAAGATCCGGCTGGACCGACGGTTTGGTTTGAACAAAGGGGGAGGATATTAATATAGAAAACAAAGTAGGTCTTTTTGCAAAAATAGTTTTAGACAGATAGATGTTTGATGATGTCATGATGATGCAATGCACAAAATCAACGCGATTTTCTAGTAGTGGTTTTGCGGGATGCCACAGCTGGATACAAGAAATGCGAGTAATTTTCTAGCCGGGACACCGAAGGTACATTTTTCCGGGTTAAGCTTCATCCGGAACCTTGTTAAGTTCGCGAATGTCTGCCTGATATCGTCAAGGAGCGTTTTGCTTTCCTTGGTCTTGATAACCACGTCATCCACATACACTTGTACATTTTGACCTATTTGGTCGTGCAAACATTTCTGCATACATCTTTGGTATGTTTCCCCTGCATTACGTAAACCAAACGACATGGTGCGATAGCAATAAGCCCCATAGGGGGTGATAAATGCAGTCTTTATTTGATCATCCGGATTCAGAGGTATCTGGTGGAAACCAGAATATGCACCAATGAATGACAACAGTTCACATCCAACAGTCGAGTCTATGACTTGATCTATCCTTGGCAGTGGAAATGGATCTTTTGGACACGCCTTGTTCAGGTTCGTGTAATCGATGCACATATGCCAAACCGCTGCCACGTTCGGATCATCTTTCTTCTTCTCCACCAGCACCGGATTAGATAGCCAATTCGGGTAAAGTACTTCCATGATAAATCCTGCAGCTAGCAACCGAGCTATTTCATCTCCAATGACTTTTCTCCTATCTTCAGCAAAGCGGCGGAGAGGTTGCTTCACCGGCCTTGCTCCGGGTCTTACATTCAAAGAGTGCTCGGCCACCTCCCTCAGAACACCTTGCAAGTCCTGTGTGGACCAAGCAAAAATATCCCGATTCTCACGGAGGAAGTTGACGAGCTCGCTTTCCTATTTATCATTTAACCCGACACCAATTCTTATGGTGCGCTCTGGGAACATATCATCAACAGGTATCTTCTTGGTATCCTTTGTGGCTTGGAACGAAACGCTTCCATGTGGATTACTCAACGCCGGCATATATTGCTGCGCGGACTGAGCCAACGCTGCCACCTCCTGGATTTTTCTTTTCTCTTGCGCAATCACGAGCGACTCGGCTAGGTTAGACCCGGCTGAGGCACACTCAATGGAACGTCAGAAATCTCTAGCAATGGTAATCACCCCATTTGGCCCGGGCAACTTCATCTTCAAGTAACCGATGTGACAGCTCGCCATGAATTTTTTCAATGCTGGTCTTCCGAGTAACGCGTGATACACACTTTCCAAGTTCACCACTTCAAATTCCAAACTTTCAGTTTAGCAATTATCTCTTGTGCAGAACAACACGTCAACCCGGACCATGCCTATTGGCTCACATGAGATGCCTGGCACAATGCCATGGAAAGTTGTTCTTGTAGCTTGGAGCATGTTCTCCGAGATACCCAACTTGCGCGTTGTATCCGCATACATAATGTTAATGCTACTGCCATTGTCAATCAGTACCTTGGAGAACCTTGTTGGGAATATGCCCTAGAGGCAATCATGTATGATGTTATTCCCAATGTATTCATAAGGTTATGGTCCATGTATGAACTACTAATATGTATCATCGAATATGTGATTTGATTGTGGAACTATATATTCATGTTGTTCATACTAATTGTCCTTGGTCATTGAGGTTGTGCTGGACACACAACTTAGACCAATGTGAAAGTCGGCAGATGACTAGGTTCCACTTGTCATGGGCATGGAGATGCTATTCCGACTTACACGGATTCGGCTAAAGAGTTTAGCGAGTCGGACTGACCCATATTGAGATGCAACGAACAAGTCGTCATTTGCATGTCTCAATCAATGTAATCCTTAGACCTAAGGTTATTGCACAATCCGAGTTGAGGATCTCCGACTTAGGTTCTGTCAAACGCTGTTCCGTCACTGGGCAGTTATAAAGGCGGAGTTCGGGTCGACTGAGAATCAAGCTGCGTGATGTGAATAACCGAGATGGGATTTTGCCCCTCCATCCGGAGAGATATTCTCTGGGCCCTCTCGGAAGATATGATTCGGAAAGCATGGCCATGCGCGTCTCGGATAAGTGTTAACCGAGGCAGCCGACTAAGAGTTAGTCGGATGGATCACTTATCTCGGATCGAGAAAGAGAGTCGGACTATTTAAGGGATGACGATCATTCGCCTATAGTCTGACAAGGTATATCGTGAGGCAAAAGGGACTCAGACGAAAGTCGCATTGGAAGGTATGTCGTCATGACTTATTGTTACTTGGGAGTTGGCACGTTCTGCTAGGAGCCGCTACCAACTGATCGATCACGAGTGAGACTCGGAATCGTGTCCGGGTTACCATGAGCCTGTCGGGTCACACACTTAAGAGCAGGAGCCATTTGGGCTAGACCCAAATAGGAAACCTATTTGGGTTGGACCCAAATAGTGACATGGACTTAGTCAGCAAGTGAGACTTGCAGTGGCAAATATAGGCCTTTTAGTGACTGGGCCACAAGTAAGTGGAGCCCACTTTCACTCCCTATATAAGCTGGGGCGCAGGTGCTTAGAGCACAAGGTTAGGTGACTCCATGTGTTGGAAACCCTAGCTCCAGTCCAGTCATGTCGCCGCCGTACCGGACCTAGCAGTCCATCGTCGGCGCTCCTCCTCGTACGTGTGGATACCGGAAGAGGTGCTGTACGTTTAGCACTTCGACGATCGTGAAGAAAGAATGGATCGTGGATCGTGGAACCGGAACGGATCGCGAGGACTGCACTGCATCAAGCGACGTGCTTCATCAATTCCACAACTGCGCGTCTAGTGGTAATCCTCGTGGCCTTCTACCTGAGCTGGATCTTGGGATCACCGCGTAGGAAAAAGTTTTGTTTTTCTCTGCGTGGCCCAACAGTGGTATCAGAGCGTTAGCTTCTGGTTTTAGGCTCGAGATCGCGCATATGTGATATGTGGTTGGCGTTAGATTGGATCTAATTGCAGTTTTGGTGGTCGGTCTATGAGATAGATCGGTTTTGTACTAAGTTGATTGGATCAACTGTACTCGGGGAATGGATGATCTGGTTTCCATGATCTAACTGCTAAGGTCGTGGAACGACATACCCCTACCGGTCGGCTTCCGCCATCGGGGTAGACTGTGACACGTAAACCTGGATGCAGCGATCTAAGATCAAAGTGTTTGATCAAATCGGAGTCCGGATCGGATTTGGGTATAATAGTTTTATCCGATGATATAATCCATGTTCGGAATGCAGATGAGATCTTCGTTTTTAGGAAAAATCATCGGGCGTTGCCCCTTCGATCCCCGCCCGCTATCCGGCTAGCGGGACCGCCGGCTTCGCCCTGTCGCAACGCCGGTAGATATCATATCTATGCATAACTTGTTTTTGCAGGATGATGTTGTGAATGGTATGGCTTATGTGCATGTGATGTGTGTAATCCATACGTGATCTGCGTATCACGGTTTTTGTCAGCCGGCTGGAGCCTAGGTGTTGTCATCTTATTGTATAACGGCCTGTGTGTCGGATTCTCTGTGTAATTTGCATTATTAGTAGTGTAGCTGTTTGGAGAATTCGGATGGCATGAAAGTCAGTGTACAAGTCGGCTACATGGAGTAAGACGGCACGTGACAAGAGTTGACACGAGTCGGATTACAGATTTTGTGGAGATGGAGATCGCCAGGAAGAGAGCCATACCATTTCACATTATAATTGCTTTATTTTGTGTTATTGTTATGTCTCTGTTTTACCTCTATTAGATAGTTGGTAGAAAGTAATCCCTCAAAGAAGGTCTAGTCGGTTTCCCCGCAAGTGCTGCACCATCACAAGTCGGACATTTTTGGTAGTGGGCTCATAAAATTGAGGTGCTATCAATTATTTCCGACTAGGTGGGTTCGAGTCGGACTCTTACAGCGGAAGCACTTGGTAATCTAGATGGGTCTATCACAACGGTTGTGGGACTCGGGGAAAAGTCGGATGGGAGCCGGGGCATGCGATGCCACCCATTCAACAGGAGTCGTATGAGATACGATTGGCAAGGAGTTGTCTACCTAGATCACTTGACGGCTAGCGGTGATGCTAAAGCTCACTAGTCGACTTGCTTATTTAGGGTCCTGAATCACTAAGTAACCATCGGAGGGGTGTTGGTTCTAGTGGGAGCATAAATATTAAAAGGTTTAATATGCTTGCTCTTTTATGGATACATGTCTTAAGTATTTTGCATATTTTCTGTTGTAGATCCATGGCACCTAGCAGTCTTCCTCAGATTTCTGGTTTTGCTTTGAGAACCATCTTAGAGAAAGATAAGCTGAATGGAACTAACTTCACCAACTGGTATCGTAATCTGAGAATTGTTCTCAAACAAGAAAAGAGGGATCGTGTCCTAGACAACCCACTTCCAGCTGAGCCGGATGAGAATGCGACTGTCGCAGCCACAAATGCCTACCGTCGGATTTGTGATGAATCCATGGAGATTAGCTGTCTTATGCTTGCTCACATGGAACCGGACTTGCAGCAGCAGTTCGAGAATGTTGAGGCCTACGATATGATCGAAAGCCTCAAAAGTATGTTCCAGGCTCAGGCGAAGACTAAGAGGTATCAAGTCTCTCAGGCTTTGTTGTGCTGCAAGCTTAAAGATGGCGATCCACTGAGTCTGCATGTGATCAAGATGGTTGGTTACGTGCAGTCTCTGGAAAGACTTGGCTACCCCATTAGTGAAGAGTTTGCTATAGACATAATTCTGAACTCTCTTCCTAGTGCATATGGCCAGTTCATATCGAACTACCACATGCATGGTATGGACAAGAAGCTCACTGAATTACATGGGATGCTCAAGCAGGCTAAGGCGGATCTCAAGAAAGGTGCCAGTCAAGTGTTGATGGTACAAAACAAGGCTAAGTTCAAGAAGAGTTCTTGGACTAAGAAGAAGAAGGCAAAGTCAGGAGGTAAGGCTAAGGACCTAGTCCAAAGCGCTTCCTCAGGGACTAAGCCATCTCCTGCAGTCGGATCCACTTGCTTCTACTGCAAGTCGGATGGCCACTAGAAGAGGAATTGCAGCAAGTATCTGGCTGACAAAGCCAAGAGCGGAGGTGTGACTTCTAGCTCAGGTACGCTTGTTTGCAATGTTATAGACATTTATCTTGCTAATGCACCTGGTAGTTCTTGGGTATATGATACCGGATCAGTCATTCAGATATGCAACTCGTTGCAGGGACTGGTAAGAACTAGGAGCGTGGCAAGAGGTGAGGTTGACATTCGGGTCGGCAACAAAGCAAGAGTTGCTGCGTTGGAAGTCGGCACGATGCAACTTCATTTACCTTTTGGATTCTTAATGGAGCTGAATAATTGTTATTATGTTCCAGTGCTTAGTCGAAACATTATTTCTGCCTCATGTTTGATGAGACAGGGCTATGAGTCAAATATTAAGAATAATGGTTGTTCTTTATATTTTAATGATATGTTTCACAGTTTTGCACCCGTCCAGGACGGATTATTTATTTTGAATCTTGAGGGTGAATTTGTCTTTAACATAAATGTGAAAAGGTTAAAACCAAATGATCTGAATATGACTTACTTTTGGCATTGTCGGCTTGGTCATATAAGTTGGAAACGCATGAAGAAGCTCCATGATGATGGACTCCTAACTTCATTCGACTTGGAGTCGTTTGAGACATGCGAATCCTGCCTTCTCGGCAAGATGACCAAGACACCTTTTGCAAAGAGTTGTGAAAGGGCGTCCGACTTATTGGGACTAGTACATAGTGATGTATGTGGCCCAATGAGCACGACAGCTAGAGGTGGTTATGAGTACTTCATTACCTTCACTGATGATTTGAGTAGATATGGATATATCTACTTGATGAAACATAAGTCAGAAGTCTTTGAAAAATTCAAGGAATTCCAGAATGAGGTACAAAATCAACTTGGCAAGAAAATAAAGTTTCTTCGGTCGGACCGAGGAGGCGAGTACATGAGCCATGAGTTTGATGACCATCTGAAGAGTTGTGGAATAGTTCCCCAGCTCACTCCTCCAGGAACACCGCAGAGAAACAGTGTATCGGAAAGGAGGAATCATACCTTGTTGGACATGGTACGATCAATGATGAGTCGGACAGATCTGCCTTTATCATTTTGGGGATATTGTCTAGAAACTGCAGCGTTCACACTAAACAGAGTACCATCAAAGTTGGTAGAAAAGACACCACATGAGATGTGGACTGGCAAGAAGCCAAGTTTGTCTTTTCTCAAGATTTGGGGTTGTGAAGCTTTTGTCAAGCGACTTCAGTCGGACAAGCTTACAGCTAAGTCGGATAAGTGTATTTTTAGGGTATCCGAGGAAACCTTGGGTTACTACTTCTACAACCGAGAAGAGGGCAAAGTGTTTGTCGCCGAACGGTGTCTTCCTTGAGAAAGAGTTTCTCGATCGGGAGTCGATGGGAGATGCAGTGCATCTCGAAGAAATTCAAGAAATACCGGCTAGCGGCGAGTTGGCAAAAGCCTTAGAGGTTGAGCCGACGTGGTACGAGCGAAATTGCACCGACACTACGAAGATCGGCAGATGCGAAGTGTTCGTGATGTGATGCTGTTGGACGGTGATGAGCGGCAACTTATTGAAGCGATGGTGGGTTCTGATTACGAGTCATGGCTTGGAGCCATGAGATCCGAAAGTTAAAGTCCATGGATGAAAATCAAGTTTGGAACTTGGTTGATCTCGACGGTGCAAGACCCGTCGAGTGCAAATGGGTCTTTAAGAAGAAAACTGATATGGATGGAAATGTTTCTATCTATAAGGCACGGCTTGTCGCGAAAGGGTTTCGACAAGTTCAAGGAGTTGACTACGATGAGACTTTCTCTCCTGTAGCGATGCTTAAATCAGTTTGGATCATGTTAGCTATAGCAGCCTATTTCGATTATGAGATATGGCAGATGGATGTCAAAACGGCTTTCCTTAATGGAAATTTAACCGAGGATGTGTATGTGATACAGCCCGAGGGTTTTGTTGATCCGGCTAATGCTGACAAGGTATGCAAGCTTCGGAAATCCATTTATGGGTTGAAGCAAGCATCTCGAAGTTGGAACATTCGCTTTGATGAGGTAGTCAAATCGTTTGGCTTCATCAAAAGTGATCATGATTCTTGTTTATACAAGAAGTTTAATGGGAGCAAAGTGAACTTTCTGATCTTATATGTGGATGACATATTACTGATTGGAAATGATGTCCGGATGTTGCAAGAGACCAAGGAATCATTGGAAAAGAGTTTTTCGATGAAAGACTTGGGTGAGGCGACTTACATACTAGGAATCCGGATCTATAGAGATAGATCAAGGCGGCTCATTGGATTGAGTCAGAGTACATATTTGGACAAAGTGTTGAAGAAGTTCAACATGGAATCGTCTAAGAAGGGGTTCTTACCGATGTCCCATGGCATAAAACTTAGCAAGACTCAGTGTCCTTCGACAACTGATGAGCGAAGTCGGATGAGTGCGATTCTGTATGCTTCTGCAGTCGGATCCATCATGTACGCTATGATTTGTACTAGGCCGGATGTTTCCTATGCTCTAAGTGTTGTGGCGGTGTACCAGTGACCTGGAGAAATCCATCTAGGCGGCTAAAAATATCCTAAAGTACTTGAGAAGGACTAAGGATATGTTCCTGGTTTATGGAGGTGAGGATGTGAGTTATCTCACTCACTCGGATGATTCTCGTTCGCAATCCGGATATGTGTTTGTGATAAACGGAGGGGCTGTGAGCTGGAAAAGTTCCAAGCAAGAAACGGGTCTACGTCTACGACAGAGGCTGAGTATATTGCTGCCTCAGAGGCGGCAAAAGAAGTCGTTTGGATGAGGAATTTCCTCATGGATCTTGGTGTGGTTCAGGGCTCGTCCAATCCGTTAGACGTGTATTGTGACAACAATGGTGCTATTGCACAATCCAAGGAACCTAGACAACACCAGAAGAACAAACATATACTCATGCGGTACCACCTTATTCGCCAGTTCATGGATCAAGGTGATATCAAGTTATGCAAGGTACACACGGATGCAAACATTGCGGATCCGTTGACAAAGCCACTTCCACAGCCAAAGCATGAGGCGCACCTGAGAGCTATGGGAATTAGATGCCTAGACATGTGATGTCGGATGATTGACTCTAGTGTAAGTGGGAGACTGTTGGGAATATGCCCTAGAGGCAATCATGTATGATGTTATTCCCAATGTATTCATAAGGTTATGGTCCATGTATGAACTACTAATATGTATCATCGAATATGTGATTTGATTGTGGAACTATATATTCATGTTGTTCATACTAATTGTCCTTGGTCATTGAGGTTGTGCTGGACACACAACTTAGACCAATGTGAAAGTCGGCAGATGACTAGGTTCCACTTGTCATGGGCATGGAGATGCTATTCCGACTTACGGATTGACTAAAGAGTTTAGCGAGTCGGATGACCCATATTGAGATGCAACAAACAAGTCATTTGCATGTCTCAATCAATGCAATCCTTAGACACGAGGTTATTGCACAATCCGAGTTGAGGATCTCCGACTTAGGTTCATCAAACGCTGTTCACATCGGGCGCTTATAAAGGCGGAGTTCGGGTCGACTGAGAATCAAGCTGCGTGATGTGAATAACCGAGATGGGATTTTGCCCCTCCATCCGGAGAGATATTCTCTGGGCCCTCTCAGAAGATATGATTCGGAAAGCATGGCCATGCGCGTCTCGGATAAGTGTTAACCGAGGCAGCCGACTAAGAGTTAGTCGGATGGATCACTTATCTCGGATCGAGAAAGAGAGTCGGACTATTTAAGGGATGACGATCATTCGCCTATAGTCCGACAAGGTATATCGTGAGGCAAAAGGGACTCAGACGAAAGTCGCATTGGAAGGTATGTCGTCATGACTTATTGGTACTTGGGAGTTGGCACGTTCTGCTAGGAGCCGCTACCAACTGATCGATCACGAGTGAGACTCGGAATCGTGTCCGGGTTACCATGAGCCTGTCGGGTCACACACTTAAGAGCAGGAGCCATTTGGGCTAGACCCAAACAGGAAACCTATTTGGGTTGGACCCAAATAGTGACATGGACTTAGTCAGCAAGTGAGACTTGCAGTGGCAAATATAGGCCTTTTAGTGACTGGGCCACAAGTAAGTGGAGCCCACTTTCACTCCCTATATAAGCTGGGGCGCAGGTGCTTAGAGCACAAGGTTAGGTCACTCCATGTGTTGGAAACCCTAGCTCCAGTCCAGTCCTGTCGCCGCCGTACCGGACCTAGCAGTCCATCGCCGGCGCTCCTCCTCGTACGTGTGGATACCGGCGGAGGTGCTGTACGTTCAGCACTTCGACGATCGTGAAGAAAGAACGGATCATGGATCGTGGAACCGGAACGGATCGCGAGGACTGCACTGCATCAAGCGACGTGCTTCATCAATTCCGCAACTACGCATCTAGTGGTAATCCTCGTGGCCTTCTACCTGAGCTGGATCTTGGGATCACCGCGTAGGAAAAAGTTTTGTTTTTCTCTGCGCGGCCCAACAAACCTCACATTGATGTTAGGCCCAATGAACGTCAGATCCAGCACTAACGCATACGAACCAGGACTCGACATAAGCTTGGGATGATCTTTGATGTTCCAGGTAATTTCCTGGTCCGACCAAGGCATATACCTCGTCACCGCTGGCATTATCGCATTGACCACCATATGTCGGCGCTGCAAGCTTTTTCTATCCGTTTCCTCAGTGGTAAACACACAATAACTCTGATGATGCTCCTTGTACTCATTCCTCCCCTCATTTCCGGGGTACCTCTGATCCGGCTGATGTTGGTTTTCTACTTGATGCACTGCATCCCTTCTCTCATGGTTATCATACCTCGGTGGAGGGGAGGCAACATTAGCTGTTGTGTGTTTGCTCCAGAGAGCAATTGCTGTCGGGGTAACTCCTGCCGAGGTTGATCATTCCGGGGTGCCTGAACATTCCCCGAGCCACCTTGTTCTATCTTACGCATCCACTCACATTGCCTTGTTGTATGACCTGCTGGGTTACTCGGATTTGGCGTGTGAAATTTACACGGCTGATCCAACATCGATTCATAAGTATACCTCAGACGGTCCTTCTTTTCTTGCCACTGTTTCTTCTGCTCTGGCGTCCAAGTTTTCCTGCCATCATTCCTTGGTGTCCATTTTTTCCCTCCAGTTTTCTGACATTGATTGCTCCCTGCTCCGGGCTGATCTTGATTCACAGCTGCAACTTGTTGCGAACTGCACCGGTGATCCGGTCTGTCATCTCTTCTTTTACCTCTGTAATCATTCCTCTGGGATGATCCGGCTCCATCTCTCTGGTAGTACTCCTCATTCGACTCGTTTGACATGAGCCTAGGTTGAGTCGGATCGCCCAAAGCATACGAATCAACAATCCGGATCATCTCTGTCAAAGTGGTTGGCATTTTCCTTTGCAACTTCTGCCACAGCTCGCTTGCATATCTGCATCCTTGCACAAACCATGCTATGGCCTGCGACTCTATCACACCCTCACACGAGTTTCGCACGGTACACCACCGGGTTAAAACTCCGATGCATCTCGTTCGGTCTCTGCTTACACATAGCTAGGGTCTGTGGCCTATTTGGCCTCTGATACGTACTCGAGAAATTGCTGATAAACATTTCCTCAAAATCGATCTAGCAGTTAATACTTCCAGGCGGCAAATTGTTTAACCATGCCCTTGCTGGCCCCTTCAACATCTGGGGTACGTATCTCACAGCCCATCGCAAGTTGCCTGTAGCAATTTTCACAGCTGTAGCATAGTTTATCAACCAATCCTCCGGCTTTGTACTGTCATCATACGTCTTCGTGCCTCTGGGTAACTGGAAGTTAGGTACCGGTGGCTCCTTCATGATCCGGGGTCCAAAACACGCAGGACCCGGAGGAGCCTGACTTTCAATCTGCTCCGACCTATACAGTCGATCCAGTTTCAACCTGGCGCCATCGGGCATCAGATCCCTGCTTCCCAATCTTGACCCTATCACATGATAGTCCGACCTTGGGTATCCTGCATTCACCATTTCCGAATCTCCATCGTTATACCGGTCTTGCTCTCGTGGTGCACCTCTCTGTTGCATACCTCGGCCGGCACTTTGCTCTTGCCTTGGTATATTCTGCTGTTGCGGTTGTCCTGCCGAGTTGCGCTGTCCAGCATTGCCATTTACAGTGTTTCCTTGACCGGCATTGCCTTGGTCGCGGTTACCTCGTCCAACTTCACCTCGGCTCACGCTTCGTCGGTCATCGTTTCTCTATACCTCTTTTGCCTTTCCTGCCCTTGTCGGGTCATACGGAACGATCTGTTTGTTTCTCCTGGCCGAGGTTACCACCTCTTCTCTCCTAGGACCACCATGAGGAGACGATGCAGCTCCGACGGATTTCTCTGGGTTACCCACCGCCGAATGAACGATCTTGGAGGCCCAGCTCTCTCCGGGTTAGCACTGAGCAATTCCTCATTTTGCCTGTTCGCGATCCGAACCAACTCATTGACCCTATCTTGCTGTCTCTGATGGGCTTCACCCGTTAGACCCTCTAACTCAGACGCAGCTGCATCCACTGCTCTGAGGTTTTTTGCCGGGTACTATACTTCGACAGCCCCACGGACAGACAGTTCTCCGACTCCTCAATCCTAATGTCACCCTATTTGTTCATTTCACTCATGAGATTTCTCCCCTTCACTTTTACAGCATCTACTTTATTTGCCTTTGCGTACTCACGCAGCGTCATATTCAACGACTGCTGAGCCGTAGCTATCTTTTTTGCTCCCTCTAGGATTTTTTGCCTAGTTTCCTCCAGCTCGGCCTGTGCCTAAGCCGGATCTACCACTGCTGCTACCGGGTTTGCCAAGCTATCCATAGCTTCTCTCAGTACATTCTCAGGCCTCTCTAGTGGACGACATCTACCTTTCCTCGGTGCCTTAGGTGTTACCTCCGGATCTGGTGCCGGATCCTTGCTTGCGCATGCGCCTGGCGCAGTCATCATCACCTCAGCACGGTCCGGAGAGCGAGTGATACGCGCCCCGTGAACCACACTAAGGGGTGGCTCCCCTGCCTCGACGACGTGCCGCGGATGAACGCACGATACGTCCACAGCAACGTAGACCTTGTGCGCGCCGAGATTGACGAAGAGGCCGTTGCGCGGAAGTGGGCGCGTGCCGAAGCAGCCAGCATTGTCGCTGACAAAGTCCAGCACTCCAAAGCGCTGAACGAGCCCGGAGACGATGCGTTTGCCGGTGCCGATGAGGTTTCCCGTCCGGATCTTGACCCCTGCTAGCGCCGCTAGCCCCACGGTGGGCGCCAACTGTCGTGGTGGTGTCACGGCAGATGCCATGGATAGGCTAAAGGTGGGGACTAATAGCACTAGGGGAATCCAGGGACGAATAGTGAGGTGATTCCTCACACAGAAGGTTTATATTTCATTCACTTCACAGATTACAAGTGCTCCTCGAGCTGTATTGGAGAGAGGAGGAAGAAGGTACTCTCTTACTCTCCCCGCTAGCTAGCCCTCAGGAACCAAGTAAAACTAGCCTATAGAGATCAATCCAGTGAAGCTCTATCCAAATGAGTCCAACCCCTTCTATAGAGGCCCTAGCCCCCCTTATATAGGAGTGGCTAGGTCTCCACTTAGGGCATACGTGGAGGCATATTCCAGGGAATATGCCTCCTCCCAAAATAGTGTCGACTGGTCGCTTTTCCCCGTCATCCATGCAGAGGCTACGTGAGCCTCTCAAGGGCGCTCGCCGACATCAGCGTCGTCACCTCTGTCAGCCACGCCTCGGTGGTCCTGCCCCTGTGCGCTTTGCTCATGCTGTGCGTACCGGGGATACTTTTGACCAACGAGATGCCTTCCTTCTCCTAGAAGCTTTCTATGACCCGAATCGTAGTTGATCCGGTCACACCTGTTCCTGCATACAAGTTAGGTTTGTCTATCCGGCTTACGGATTAAGTCGGATGAGACTCAGTTAGGCGGACACCCCCTGGTCCAGGTTACCCTGAGATTCGGCCTGCCTTGAGGTAACTCAGCCAGCATTCGCTTTGACCTTGCCGTACCTCGGCTAACTCGGCCTTTATACCCCGGCGTGACCCTACCCGGGGGTATCCCCCCAATAGTGCTAGTAAAATTCAAAACCTCAATAGAGCGGCAAAATCGCACACCTACTTTGAAGCATGTCCCGCCCCTCCGTTACAAAAACTTTGAGGCAAAATCTCCCACCGAGGCAGTACCATTTTTGTATTATTATTAGATGGGCGCTTGTCAAATTCAAAATCTCAATCGATCGGCTAAACCATACACTAACTTTGAAGCATTTCCCGCCCCTCAGTTTCAAAAACTTTGAGGCAAAATATCCACTAGGGTTGTACCATTTTTATATTATTATTAGATGGACGGTCGCCAAATTCATGAATCTCAATCAAGCGGCAAAATCACACACCGATCTTGAAGCATTTCCCGCCCTTCAGTTTCAAAAACTTTTGACTTCAAAATTCTGATTCTACCCATTGTTCTGACACCCTATGCGAAAGCTAAAGTCGGTAGCTTGGGGGCATGATCGTCATTTATGTTTCTGTTCACCTCCTTCGTCCGGATTCGCCGAGATTTTCCTGCTGGTCCTTCCAAAAATCCTAGCCCCCTCTATCCCAAGCCCTCACCTCCACGATCACCACATGCACCGGCCGCGCCAATTCCACGGCGGCTGGACCCGCTTGAGCGGCGGTCTCGTGCACCGCCATGGAGCCACTTCACCGATGCTCACCCACCAGATCTGGTTCACCGGGTCTCTCTACCACTACACCCGAGCTGCGGTGTCGTTAACCACGCCGATGGCATCATCAACCGCCCAAGCTCTGCTTCCCGGCCGCCTAAAGCTACCCAACTGTACCGGATCCGCTTCACTGGTGTACACCGAACGTGATCTAGTTCAGGGAGTTCCATGTCCACCGCTCTAGACCAGCTGCTGATGTCTACGCACTTCTATTCTTGTAGACAGTTGTTGGGCCTCCAAGTGCAGAGGTTTGTAGAACAGTAGCAAGTTTTCCCTTAAGTGGATCACCCAAGGTTTATCGAACTCAGGGAGGAACTGGTCAAATGTATCCCCTCTCAAGCAATCCTGCAATCAAGATACAAGAAGTCTCTTGTGTCCCCAACACACCCAATACACTTGTCAGGTGTATAGGTGCACTAGTCCGGCAAAGAGATAGTTAAATACAAGTGGTATAGATAATTATAAGTGGTAACGGTGATAGAAAATAGTTTGATGGCGTGGAAAAGACTAAAGGCAAACTGAAATAAAGGTGGAAGCAAGCAAACATGTAACAGATCTAATTGCAAACGGTGTTTCAATGCTTAGAAACAAGGCCTAGGGATCATACTTTCACTAGTGAACACTCTCTCATAAATATATTATCTTCATGATACTACTCTTAACTACTCTCCGGTTGAACACTCTAATCGATGGTAGGGCTATAATAGCACACCTCAAAGTAAGCCTTTCCCATCTAGAAAACCCCACACTGTCACCTTGAGTACTATATGAGTCCAACAAACACCACAATTTCATAGAAACATCCAACTCCAAATATAACTCATAAAAAGTATTTGTAATCTCTAGCCTAAGTGCCACCATGGTGTGCACGCTGTCACTTTCACACACATGGGGAGAGCAGAGATCTATTAAAGCACTTGAGTAGCAAGGTAGATCTACTTGATTACAAAGCTCATGATCACAATATGATCATGCATAGAGAGAGAGATGAACACATAGCTACCGGTAGAACCCTTAGCCTCGAGAGAGAACTACTCCCTCCTCATCATGGGAATCAGCAATGGTGATGGAGATGGTGGTGGAGATCGATGGAGATGGCTCCGAGGGCACTTCCCCGTCCCGGCAGGGTGCCGGAGCAGAGACTTTCTGTCCCCCGAATCTCCCCTTCGGTGGCGGCGGCGTTGCGTAACTTTTCGTGGCTGGAGGCTTGACGATTTAGGGTTTATGCATCGGGAGGCTTCTTATAGGCGAAGAGGCAAGGTCGGTGGAGGCCAGAGGGGCCCACACAACCTGGTGGCGCAGCTAGGGCTAGCCCGCGCCACCACATGGTGTGGCCAGGCCTTGGCCCTCCTCCGTCTCGTATTCTGGCTCCATGAGTCTTCCGGTAAAATAGGAACTTTGGCTTTTGTCCCGTCCAATTCCGAGAATATTCATTTTCTGACTTTCCTGGAACCAAAAACAGCAGAAAACAGGCAACTGGCACTATGGCTCTTGTTAATAGGTTAGTCCAAGAAATCATATGAAAAGTACTCCAAAGTGTGGACAAAACATAAGAAAGTAGATAAAACCAAGCATGGAACATCAAAAATTATAGATACATTTGCAATGTATCAACATCCCCAAGCTTAACTCCTGCTCGTCCTCGAGTAGGTAAGTGATAAAAATAAAGAATAATTTTTGAGGTGACATGCACCATCAAAGACTTGATCAAAGTATTTATAAAACATTCAAAGCTGGGATCATAGTACTTCAATCATAACATGAAAGACAAAGTTCTAGCAATAAGACAAAGAAACTATGATGCAACATGAAAAGGCACAAACAAAAGATTCATGAATAACAATGCTTTGCAAGACGTTTGTTTGTTTCACATAAAGAAAACATAGCATAATAGTATTCAACTTGTCCCTCATAGAGTAGCAAACATAAATGCATAGGACACCTTCAAAGTTCATAAGAGTGACTAGATACAAATAGTTTAAAACAAGCAATATCAAAGCTATGCATCAATCAACAAGTCTTGGGACAATGCACATAGAACTAAGAATGGCCAATATGCTCTCAAAGTACGTGCATAAAGATAGAAGTTGGAGACTCAATATAATGGTGGAAGAAAGGCCTTCATAAAAGGAAGTAGGGATTCAAGTCTCATAAAGAGCTTCTAAAAATTATGGTACTTAATAGCTTTTAGCTCTCATTGCCTCTATCATAAGCATCTTGAAGTGATTAAGGTTAAAGTGAACAAACTATGGTGTACATGCTTGACGAAGTATAAGTTAGAAATCTCATGTCCCTTGAATACGAGGGCCGCTCCTCATGCTACTCAAGTTTAGTCACCGGTAAGTTCTTGTCATTGTAAATACATGTGTATCATAGAGAACCGCCAACGGGGTACCCCTTGCCTGATGATACGGAAGAATCCCCATATCAAAATGACAAGGCAAGCAGACAACAAGCATCTCAGCAATCTTCTTATTTACCATGGGAATATGGTGCTTTTTTCTCTCTTTCCTCGTTTCATAATCTCTTTTTTTCTCAATATAGGACTCTTTTTTATAAGAAGAACGCTTCATAGACAGCTCATTATGGTTACGCTGCAGGTTTCCACCATGTCAGCATGGATTAGACCAGCGGCCCAGGAGTTTCTCTAACACATATACATAACTCCATGGACTTACAAGCTCCTTTTTCATTTCACACTAACGACATCGGTATACAAAAGTGCATGATATCAACTAGGTACAAGTACCAAGTGTAATGTTGAAAGCGTTCCCCATGACAGCATGGTTCTGCTAATCCCCAACAAATAAGTGCAAGCATATACAACACAGACGACACAATGGTTCAAGTTTATTAAGGGCAAGAAAAGTAAAGTGTGCCATCAAGTTCGTGAGAGCTTTAATCACTAGTTTTCTCATAACAAGTTTAATTTGGAAGGTAAACAAAAGAATGAATATACTTGGAATAGGATAAGCTAATAGGTAGGTATGGTGGACTCTTTGGAATAACTTGGTTTAGGGAGTTGGATGCATGAGTGGAACTCATACTTTGTTGTGGAGGCTAGCAAAAGACTGGGAGCGACAAACTAAGAGAGCAATAATGGCCATAATCATGCAGAGCGACAAAACATCATTGATCAAAGCATAAAGTGATACTAAAAGTTGAAAACTAAAGGATCATAAAGGCTATGGTGACTTTAGATAGTCATAACATGGTGTGAGCATGCGCCAAGTCAACCCAAATAAAGCATCAAAGGAGAATATAACTATACTATGCTTTAATATGCTAAAACAACGCATGATTCATCCAAGGCACATTAAGCAATCTCAATTGTTTATAACAAGTCATGCTACAGCAAAGAATACTAAGCCTAAGACCAAAACAATATCTAGCATGGCATGACAAAGCATAGGCCACAGTCAAAAACAAGCTCTCTTTACCACTTAAGCATGAACTTTTCCTACTCTTTTCCAATCCAAACCAACTATTTGAAAACCAATGCATGAAAGAGGGGGTCCAACCAATTTATTTATAAAAATAAGCAAATCAAAGCAAACGAAAAACCAAAATGAAATCGAAAAAGAAGACACTCCAAGAAAAACACAACTGTGCATGAAACAATAAAAATGAAGCGTGTGAGATCCAGACACATGGCTTAATAGGATTGATAGGATACCCATATCAACAAGTTGCAACTTCTTTTCCGGAAGCTCATTCGAAAAGAACTCTAAGGTTAAGCGTGCTTGGCCTAGAGCAATTCTAGGATGGGTGACCGACCGGGAAGTGGGTAGAATCGCGCAGTGAGGACAAAGTGCGCAGAAAAGACTAGTGTTGGTCTGTGGGGCCAGTCTAGATATCCTATTAAGCTACCAGGAGTGACACCCCTCGGGCCCAGGAGTGGACGGGGTGTTACAAAGCGTTTGGAACAAACCTGGGATTTTTATTGATGAAGAAGGGGATGCCTTGGGCATCCCCAAGCTTTGACGCTTGAACTTCTTGGATATTTCTTGGGGTGACACACGTGGCATCCCCAAGCTTGAGCTTTACTCCATCCTTCATCTCATTACTCATTCGTTCCATACACCTGAAATTTTTCTTTCATACAAAACTTCACACAATCTCATTAGCAACATTAGTGCACTCAAGATAATAGGTCTTAAGGTTTAGTTCTAACACCAAATAAGATTCCATTAGAACACTAGCTACTGTAGAATTTTCCTCAAAAATCTCAATTCCCCAAAAAAACTCAAAAAGGAACCAACAAGAAGCAAATGCAGAAAATGGCAGAAATCTGTCAAAACAGACCAGCAGGTAAAGACGAATTTTTTCGAAGACCTTCTGTTGCTCAAATGAAAAAGTGTTGAAGTAACGAACGTTAGATAACAACCTGGGGAAGAAGCACAAAAATTCACGCCTCAATAAGACGTTCAGCGATTTTACACGAATTTATACGGTGAAGCATAGAAATCTGTTTCGGGACAGCAACTTTCCCAATCATTACTTCTCTCTCATTAGAGGTTACTCTTGGCACAAAACGCAAATAAAAAGGATAAGGAGCGGTTATTACTGAAGTAATAACTTCCAAGACTCATCTAAAACTTTTGGGTTATCTTCCAATAAGTACTTTTCTTTAACGCCTTTAAGTTAGGCATGATAGTTTGAGAAGATGCTCACATAAGACATATGAATTGAAGTAAAAGAGAGCATCAAGAAGCAAATTCAAAGAATATTTAAGTCTAACCCACTTCCTATGCATAGGAATCTTGTAAACAAATAAGTCATGAAAGCACAAAGCAACAAGCATAGTAAAGCAAAACAAGTGCAACTTCAAAATTTTCAACATAAAGAGGAGAAACTTAATATTATTAAGATGCATAGAACCATGTTTCTCTCTCTCATAATAACTTTCAGTAGCAACATGAATAAAAGTAACAATATAAATATCACAAGAAACATTCTTATCATGAGCCACATGAATAAAAGAATTAATACTCCCCACATAAACATAGTCATTCTGATTAATTGTAGTGGGAGCAAATCCAACAAAATAGCTATCATTATTATTTTCATCTCCATAATCATAAAATATAGGAGGCATATTGTAATCATAATTAATTTTCTCCTCAATAGTAGGTGGACTAAATATATCATATTAATCATTGTAATCATCATATATTGGAGGTTTGGTATCATCAAAGTAAATTTTCTCCTCTAAAGATGGGGGGCTAAAAAGATCATTTTCATCGAAACTAGCTTCCCCAAGCTTAGACTTTTCCATAGCATTAGCAATAATGGTGTCCAAATAATTCATACTAACAACATTGCTATTAGCATACAAATAAAGTTCCATAGGTTTTTTAATTTTCTCTTCAAACACTTTATGTCCTAACTCAAGATAAATACTATAAAGCTCTCTCATTTTGTTGTTGTTTTCCATTAAGCCTAACTAGTGAAAACAAGAAACAAAAGGACAAAATTGCAGAATCTAAAGGAAATAACTTCGAGCACTCACGCTGGAGGATGTGAGTACCTTTTACCTTACCTCCCAAGCAACGGCGCCAGAAAATAGCTTGCTGGCGAGTGGTTGACGTGGGAGCTTCTTCTTCTTCAGTCCCCGGCAACGGCGCCAGAAAATAGCTTGATGTCTATGCACTTCTATTCTTGTAGACAGTTGTTGGGCCTCCAAGTGTAGAGGTTTGTAGAACAGCAGCATGTTTTCCCTTAAGTGGATCACCGAAGGTTTATCGAACTCAGGGAGGAAGTGGTCAAAGGTATCCCCTCTCAAGCAATCCTGCAATCAAGATACAAGAAGTCTCTTGTGTCCCCAACACACCCAATACACTTGTCAGGTGTATAGGTGCACTAGTTCGGCGAAGAGATAGTGAAATACAAGTGGTATAGATAATTATAAGTGGTAACGGAGATATAAAATAGTTTGATGGCGTGGAAAAGACTAAAGGCAAACTGAAATAAAGATGGAAGCAAGCAAACATGTAACAGATCTAATTGCAAACGGTGTTTCAATGCTTAGAAACAAGGCCTAGGGATCATACTTTCACTAGTGAACACTCTCTCATAAATATATTATCTTCATGATACTACTCTTAACTACTCTCCGGTTGAACACTCTAATCGATGGCAGGGCTATAACAGCACACCTCAAAGTAAGCCTTTCCCATCTAGAAAACCCCACACTGTCACCTTGAGTACTAGATGAGTCCAACAAACACCACAATTTCATAGAAACATCCAACTCCAAATATAACTCATAACAAGTATTTGTAATCTCTAGCCTAAGTGCCACCATGGTGTGCACGCTGTCACTTTCAGACACATGGGGAGAGTAGAGATCAATTAAAGCACTTCAGTAGCAAGGTAGATCTACTTGATTACAAAGCTCATGATCACAATATGATCATGCATAGAGAGAGAGAGATGAACACGTAGCTACCAGTAGAACCCTTAGCCTCGAGAGAGAACTACTCCCTCCTCATCATGGGAATCAGCAATGGTGATGGAGATGGTGGTGGAGATCGATGGAGATGGCTCCGAGGGCACTTCCCCGTCCGTGAGTCTTGAGCAGACTTCTGTCCCCCGAATCTCCCCTTCGGTGGCGGCGGCGTTGCGTAACTTTTCGTGGCTGGAGGCTTGACGATTTAGGGTTTATGCATCGGGTGGCTTCTTATAGGCGAAGAGGCAAGGTCGGTGGAGGCCAGAGGGGCCCACACAACCTGGTGGCGCGGCTAGGGCTAGCCCGCGCCACCACATGGTGTGGCCAGGCCTTGGCCCTCCTCCGTCTCGTATTCTGGCTCCATGAGTCTTCCTGTAAAATAGGAACTTTGGCTTTTGTCCTATCCAATTCCGAGAATATTCATTTTCTGACTTTCCTGGAACCAAAAACAGCAGAAAACAGGCAACTGGTACTATGGCTCTTGTTAATAGGTTAGTCCAAGAAATCATATGAAAAGTACTCCAAAGTGTGGACAAAACATAAGAAAGTAGATAAAACCAAGCATGGAACATAAAAAATTATAGATACATTTGCAATGTATCAACATCCCCAAGCTTAACTCCTGCTCGTCCTCGAGTAGGTAAGTGACAAAAAGAAAGAATAATTTTTGAGGTGACATGCACCATCAAAGACTTGATCAAAGTATTTGTAAAACATTCAAAGCTGGGATCATAGTACTTCAATCATAACATGAAAGACAAAGTTCTAGCAATAAGACAAAGAAACTATGATGCAACATGAAAAGGCACAAAAAAAAGATTCATGAATAACAATGCTTTGCAAGACGTTTGTTTGTTTCACATAAAGAAAACATAGCATAATAGTATTCAGCTTGTCCCTCATAGAGTAGCAAACATAAATGCATAGGACACCTTCAAAGTTCATAAGAGTGACTAGATACAAATAGTTTAAAACAAGCAATATCAAAGCTATGCATCAATCAACAACTCTTGGGACAATGCACATAGAACTAAGAATGGCCAATATGCTCTCAAAGTAGGTGCATAAAGATAGAAGGTGGAGACTCAATATAATGGTGGAAGAAAGGCCTTCATAAAAGGAAGTAGGGATTCAAGTCTCATAAAGAGCTTCTAAAAATTATGGTACTTAATAGCTTTCAGCTCTCATTGCCCCTATCATAAGCATCTTGAAGTGATTAAGGTTAAAGTGAACAAACTATGGTGTACATGCTTGACGAAGTATAAGTTAGAAATCTCATGTCCCTTGAATACGAGAGCCGCTCCTCATGCTACTCAAGTTTAGTCACCGGTAAGTTCTTGTCATTGTAAGTACATGTGTATCATAGAGAACCGCCAATGGGGTACCCCTTGCCCGATGGTAAGGAAGAATCCCCATATCAAAATGACAAGGCAAGCAGACAACGAGCATCTCAGCAATCTTCTTATTTACCATGGGAATATGGTGCTTTTTTCTCTCTTTCCTCTTTTCATAATCTCTTTTTTTCTCAATATAGGACTCTTTTTTTTATAAGAAGAATGCTTCATAGACAGCTCATTATGGTTACGCTGCAGGTTTCCACCATGTCAGCATGGATTAGACCAGCGGCCCAGGCGTTTCTCTAATACATATACATAATTCCATGGACTTACAAGATCCCCTTTCATTTCACACTAACGACATCCGTATACAAAAGAGCATGATATCAACTAGGTACAAGTACCAAGTGTAATGTTGAAAGCGTTCCCCATGACAGCATGGTTCTGCTAATCCCCAACAAATAAGTGCAAGCATATACAACACAGACGACACAATGGTTCAAGTTTATTAAGGGCAAGAAAAGTAAAGTGTGCCATCAATTTCGTGAGAGCTTTAATCACTAGTTTTCTCATAACAAGTTTAATTTGGAAGGTAAACAAAAGCATGAATATACTTGGAATAGCATAAGCTAATAGGTAGGTATGGTGGACTCTTTGGAATAACTTGGTTTAGGGAGTTGGATGCATGAGTGGAACTCATACTTTGTTGTGGAGGCTACCAAAAGACTGGGAGCGACAAACTAAGAGAGCAATAATGGCCATAATCATGAAGAGCGACAAAACATCATTGATCAAAGCATAAAGTGATAATAAAAGTTGAAAACTAAAGGATCATAAAGGCTATGGTGACTTTAGATAGTCATAACATGGTGTGAGCATGCGCCAAGTCAACCCAAATAAAGCATCAAAGGAGAATACCACTATACTATGCTTTAATTTGCTAAAACAACGCATGATTCATCCAAGGCACATTAAGAAATCTCAATTGTTTATAACAAGTCATGCTACAGCAAAGAATACTAAGCCTAAGGCCAAAACAATATCTAGCATGGCATGACAAAGCATAGGCCACAGTCAAAAACAAGCTCTCTTTACCACTTAAGCATGAACTTTTCCTACTCTTTTCCAATCCAAACCAACTATTTGAAAACCAATGTATGAAAGAGGGGGTCCAACCAATTTATTCAGCAAACTAAGCAAATCAAAGCAAACGAAAAACCAAAATGAAAACGAAAAAGAAGACACTCCAAGAAAAACACAACTGTGCATGAAACAATAAAAATGAAGCGTTTGGAAGAAACCTGGGATTTTTATTGATGAAGAAGGGGATGCCTTGGGCATCCCCAAGCTTTGACGCTTGAACTTCTTGGATATTTCTTGGGGTGACACGCGTGGCATCCCCAATCTTGAGCTTTAGTCCATCCTTCATCTCATTACTCATTCCTTCCATAGACCTGAAATTTTTCCTTCATACAGAACTTCACACAATCTCATTAGCAATATTAGTGCACTCAAGATAATAGGTCTTAAGGTCAGTTCTAACACCAAATAAGATTCCATTAGAACACTATATACTGTAGAACTTTCTTCAAAAATCTCAATTCCCCAAAAAAACTCAAAAAGGAACCAACAAGAAGCAAATGCAGAAAATGGCAGAAATCTGTCAAAACAGACCAGCAGGTAAAGACGAATTTTTTCGAAGACCTTCTGTTGCTCAAATGAAAAAGCGTTGAACTAACGAAAGTTAGGTAACAACCTGGGGAAGAAGCACAAAAATTCACGCCTCAATAAGACGTTCAGCGATTTTACACGAATTTATACGGTGAAGCATAGAAATCTGTTTCGGGACAGCAACTTTCCCAATCATTACTTCTCTCTCATTAGAGGTTACTCTTGGCACAAAAAGCAAATAAAAAGGATAAGGAGCGGTTATTACTGAAGTAATAACTTCCAAGACTCATCTAAAACTTTTGGTTTATCTCCCAATAAGTACTTTTCTTTAACGCCTTTAAGTTAGGCATGATAGTTTGAGAAGATGCTCACATAAGACATATGAATTGAAGTAAAAGAGAGCATCAAGAAGCAAATTCAAAGAATATTTAAGTCTAACCCACTTCCTATGCATAGGAATCTTGTAAACAAACAAGTCATGAAAGCACAAAGCAACAAGCATAGTAAAACAAAACAAGTGCAACTTCAAAAATTTAAACATAAAGAGGGGAAACTTAATATTATTGAGATGCATAGAACCATGTTTCTCTCTCTCATAATAACTTTCAGTAGCAACATGAATAAAAGTAACAATATAAATATCACAACAAACATTCTTATCATGAGCCACATGCATAAAAGAATTAATACTCCCCACATAAACATAGTCATTCTTATTGATTGTAGTGGGAGCAAATCCAACAAAATAGCTATCATTATTATTTTCATCACCATAATCATAAAATATAGGAGGCATATTGTAATCATAATTAATTTCTCCTCAATAGTAGGTGTACTAAAGATATCATATTCATCATTGTAATCATCATATATTGGAGGTTTGGTATCATCAAAGTAAATTTTCTCCTCTAAAGATGGGGGACTAAAAAGATCATTTTCATCGAAACTAGCTTCCCCAAGCTTAGACTTTTCCATAGCATTAGCAATAATGGTGTCCAAAGAATTCATACTAACAACATTGCTATTAGCATACAAATAAAGTTCCATAGGTTTTTTAATTTTCTCTTCAAACACTTTATGTCCTAACTCAAGATAAATACTATAAAGCTCTTTAATTTTGTTGTTGTTTTCCATTAAGCCTAACTAGTGAAAACAAGAAACAAAAGGACAAAATTGCAGAATCTAAAGGAAATAACTTCAAGCACTCACACCGGAGGATGTGAGTACCTTTTACCTTACCTCCCCAGCAACGGCGCCAAAAAATAGCTTGCTGGCGCGTGGTTGACGTGGGAGCTTCTTCTTCTTCAGTCCCCGACAACGGCGCTAGAAAATAGCTTGATGTCTATGCACTTCTATTCTTGTAGACAGTTGTTGGGCCTCCAAGTGTAGAGGTTTGTAGAACAGCAGCAAGTTTTCCCTTAAGTGGATCACCCAAGGTTTATCGAACTCAGGGAGGAAGTGGTCAAAGGTATCCCCTCTCAAGCAATCCTGCAATCAAGATACAAGAAGTCTCTTGTGTCCCCAACACACCTAATACACTTGTCAGTTGTATAGGTGCACTAGTTCAGCGAAGAGATAGTGAAATACAAGTGGTATAGATAATTATAAGTGGTAACGGTGATAGAAAATAGTTTGATGACGTGGAAAAGACTAAAGGCAAACTGAAATAAAGATGGAAGCAAGCAAACATGTAACAGATCTAATTGCAAACGGTGTTTCAATGCTTAGAAACAAGGCCTAGGGATCATACTTTCACTAGTGAACACTCTCTCATAAATATATTATTTTCATGATACTACTCTTAACTACTCTCCGGTTGAACACTCTAATCGATGGTAGGGCTATAACAGCACACCTCAAAGTAAGCCTTTCCCATCTAGAAAACCCCACACTGTCACCTTGAGTACTAGATGAGTCCAACAAACACCACAATTTCATAGAAACATCCAACTCCAAATATAACTCATAACAAGTATTTGTAATCTCTAGCCTAAGTGCCACCATGGTGTGCCTGTCACTTCAGACACATGGGAGTAGAGATCAATTAAAGCACTTCAGTAGCAAGGTAGATCTACTTGATTACAAAGCTCATGATCACAATATGATCATGCATAGAGAGAGAGAGATGAACACGTAGCTACCGGTAGAACCCTTAGCCTCGAGAGAGAACTACTCCCTCCTCATCATGGGAATCAGCAATGGTGATGGAGATGGTGGTGGAGATCGATGGAGATGGCTCCGAGGGCACTTCCGTCCGGCGGTGCCGGAGAGAATTTCTGTCCCGAATCTCCCCTTGATTGCGTGGCGGGCGTTGCGTAACTTTTCGTGGCTGGAGGCTTGACGATTTAGGGTTTATGCATCGGGTGGCTTCTTATAGGCGAAGAGGCAAGGTCGGTGGAGGCCAGAGGGGCCCACACAACCTGGTGGCGCGGCTAGGGCTAGCCCGCGCCACCACATGGTGTGGCCAGGCCTTGGCCCTCCTCCGTCTCGTATTCTGGCTCCATGAGTCTTCCGGTAAAATAGGAACTTTGGCTTTTGTCCCGTCCAATTCCGAGAATATTCATTTTTTGACTTTCCTAGAACCAAAAACAGCAGAAAACAGGCAACTGGCACTATGGCTCTTGTTAATAGGTTAGTCCAAGAAATCATATGAAAAGTACTCCAAAGTGTGGACAAAACATAAGAAAGTAGATAAAACCAAGCATGGAACATAAAAAATTATAGATACATTTGCAATGTATCAGCTGCTCGGCGGTCGCCGTTCACTGCACTTGATCTGCCTCAGCGACGCTCTCATCCACCGCTCTCAAGCCAGCATCGACCGCCCAAGATCTGCTTCCCCGACGCCAACAACCACCGCAATCGCAGCCCCCTCGATGACCTGGATGTTGATGGCCCAAAATATATCGAGCTCGTTGGGGAACCCCAAGAGGAATGTATGATGAGCACAGCAGCAAGTTTTCCCTCAGTATGAAACCAAGGTTATCAATCCAGTAGGAGCAAGGAAACACCCCAAAGATGTTGCTAGCTGAGCCTTGGCAGGGCGCACTACCGGTGCTAGTAGCAACGTGGAGACCTGCACAACACAACCATAGAACTTTGCCCCCAACTTACGATGAGGTTGTCAATCTCAACGGTTTTGCTGAAAACAAAGGATTAAACATATCGAATGGAAGGAAGTAATAGTTTGTAGAAAGTAAACACAAAGCAGTAAAAGTTGATTATAGATTGAATGTAAAAGAAAGGACCGGGGTCCATAGTTCACTAGAGGTGGTTCTCCTTAAGATAGATAACATGTTGGGTGAACAATTTACAGCAGGGCAATTGACAAACATCGAGAAAGCATACAAGCATATACTAATCATCTTGACTCCTTTGAGATTCGATTGGTCATTACAACATTATACATAGACCGCCATCCAACTGCATCTATGACTAATAATCCACCTTCAGGTTATCATCCGTAACCCCTCCCGTATTTATTTTGAAGCCACAGTTTTTTGGTTTATGAATTGCGTGTAAAGTAAACAATACGATTGTTCTATGAACAAAGGATTGTTGTTTTCTCCCTAGTAGCAACAGCACATCTAGTACCTTAGAGATTTCTGTCACTTCCCAGTTACGGAGGCATGAACCCACTATCTAGCATAAATACTAACTCTTGGAGTTGCTAGCATCTACTTGGCCAAGATAGCTACTAACAACGGACAGCATGCAAGATCACAAATAACAAAGACATGATAGAATCAATAATCAATCTGAAATAGCATCTCAATATCCACCGGATCCCCGCAAACGCAACATGCAGAATTACAAATAGATGATCTTGATCATGAACGGAGCTCACAAGATCTAAACATGATAGCACAAAGGAGGAGAACCAGCCATCTAGCTACTACATGGACCTGTACTCCAGAGATGAACTACTCATGCATCACACCGGAGGCTTGCATGATGATGAAGAAGGCCTCCAGCGTGAATTCCCCTCTCCGGCAGGGTGCCGGGAAGAGCTTCAGATCCCTCCCGATCTAGGGATGGATATGGCCATGTAGAACTCTTCGTGGAATTTTGATGGTACTTAGGGTTTTCGTGACGAGGCAATATCTGATGCGGAAGGAGAGGCCGAGGGGGTGCCTGGGCTGGCCACACCACCCCCTAGCGCGGGCCAAGCCTGGTCGCGCGGCTAGGTGGTGTGGCCGCCCTCTGGCCCTTCTCCGTCTCCTATTCTGGCTCCAAGTGTCCCCCGGTAAAATAATAACTTTGGTTTTTGTCCCGTCCAATTCCGAGAATATTCATTTTCTGACTTCCTGGAACCAAAACAACGAAAACAGGCATTTGGCCGTGGCTCTTGTTAATAGGTTAGTCCAAGAAATCATATGAAAAGTACTCCAAAGTGTGGACAAAACATAAGAAAGTAGATAAAACCAAGCATGGAACATCAAAAATTATAGATACATTTGCAATGTATCAGATGTCACCCGCACGGTACCGATGATGCTTAGACACCTCTCCGACCAAGGTTAACCAAATCTGCAACCCGTTTTTGCTTTGTCAGCAGTATAGAAGGTTCAAGCCTATCGTAGTGAACTGCATTTTTGTCATCGTGCTCGTACATACAAGTCAATGGGCATTCCTATTCTTCATGCTAGTACATACAAGGTCATTAGACATGTTGGTTTGCATTCGCTGCTCTACAAATTTCAAGTCATGGACATGTCTGTTATTTTGTCATACACATGTTCTTAGCTACTTCATACAACAGTAATTGCCTGCTACCGTGTAATTCTTGCAAAATCTAAAGTCAGCGGAAAATATTAGTGTGGATTCTCTGCTCTACAGTTGTTAAATCTATCTGGTTCGTCCCGAGATCAGTTCCTGCTATTATTTCCTCCTTGGCATCGTTCTGCTATCCTGTAGTAGCCGTTTAAACTCTTTGTACTAATTTGATTATAATTTTGTTGTTGCCATCTGCTTCTTTAAAAGTTGTATCACTAACTATTTCCTTTTTCTTGCATATAGCTCAAAATGGAACAATGAACATGTTGGTTTGCATAGCCTATTCTACAGGTTCACAAGGGATGCCATTAATTCCTTATCTGGTGCTGGTTCATCCTGACAACAGCATAACTGTCCTCTACTATGTAGTTCACTCGTGGTTTGCATTCCTTCTCTAGAAGTTCTCTTATGATGCCATTATAATTTCTATCTGGTTGATTCTTAGCTATGACAGTAACTACATGCCATTATGTAGCTCACCACAAATTCTGAGTCACCCAACGACTATGCATTCCAGGAGATGCCACTGCTTCCATATATATTTGCTGAAATTCTAAGAAACACTTTGTTTGATTGCTCATTTCATTCTAGGCACACTTGTCTAATGCTTGTTTATCCTGCTCTACAGGTTCACGAGCGACGCCATTATATCTTGCATCTGGTTCTGGGTATGGTTCGTCCTAAGTCACGACATAACTATCCTCTACAATATATAGTTCATTCGTGGTTTGCATTCCTGCTCTACAAGTTCTCGTATGATGTGGTTATAATTTCTAGCTGGTTCATTCTTTGCTATGACAGTAATTGCATGCCATTTTGTGTCTCAGTGCAAATTCCGAGTCACCCAACGTCTCTTGCATTTTAGGGTATAGAACTGCTTCCATATATATTTGTTGAAATGACCTGGCTAGTTTATTTTTGCTGAAATTCTAAGCCACACACACACATTTTTCGATTGCTCGTTTCACGGTAGGCACACTTGTTTAATGCATGCTTGCTTGTCCTGTTTGTTTGACGTGTTGGTCAATAATTGAACCATTGACCAGTTGTAAACTCCAGATCATAGCTCCTGTCATATCAGTCAAATGAGTAGTTTGTCTTGTTTGATGTATTAACTTGTTATTACTTAGTTTCAGGGTGCAATTATTGTTATCGCCACCAAAGAGGGGGCTGCAAGATCATGTCTCCTCCAATGTAGTTGTCACACTCAAAGGAAGATGCAGGTGATCAATTGAGGACTCTGCTATCAACTTGATTATCAACTGAAATGCCGGTTTTTATTTCCCTTGATTTGATAATATGTAATAATTTTAAGAAGTTTGCAGCTGATGTAATATCTAGATAACTCATGTAGGCCATGTATGCATTTAGTTGACGTCATCCACACATTGCGGTAGTCATTACGGTAACTATGCCAGGCAAGTCGATTAGGAAACAGTATTGTGTTTTGTTATTGGCCTGTCGTGTATTCGGCCGACGATGAACAGTAAAAAAATGCTAGATTATATAGACGTTTTATGATATTGGCATGGCTTCAGAAAAGGCCGAAACTATAAAAGGTCGTAAATGTAATGGGCCGACCTACAAGTTGTAACTAGACGTAACAGTAACAGGCCGTAATGGTAACAAGCCATAAGAGTAACAGGTCATAACAGTAACAGGACATAACAGTAACATGCCTTAACAGTAGTAGGCCGTAATAGAAATAGCCCATCGTAGTAATAGGCAAGAAACTATGAAATCTCAGAACAGTAATAGGACAAAACATAAGCTGGCCTCAACAATAAAGGGTCGCAACAGTGAAAGGCCAGAATAGTGACAAGCTAAAACGATGTGACGAGAAATTTCTAAGCGAGGCGATATGAGCCGACATTTACCAGACTAGAACAGTAAAGGGCCGCTTGTGGGCCTAAATAGATAAAGCCCAGAACAATGAAAGGCCAGGACAATAATAGGCCTAAACAGTAACGGGCCATCTTAGACAAGGGGCGTCAGTAGGCGGCCCATGATGGGCTGCGATAAATAGTGATGGGCCGCCCGCAGGCCTTAAATGTACAGGAGTGACTTGGCGCAAAGTGCTAATGGGCCGCAGAGTGTTGGACCATCATGGGCCTTCTTTAGGACAAAACAGAATTGGGCCTGAAAGTTCGCGAGCCACTGCTGGCTACAACTTTGGGCCCATTTCAAACAGCGCAGGACAAAACAGTAATGGGCCATCTTCTTATTGGGCTCCCCTAATGGGACGGCCCAGTTAGTATTTAGAAGGCCTTGGCTGGGCCTGGCTTCTTCCACGGTTTCTATGCCCGTTAACGGCGGTAACTGGCCGCTAATAGTGGCTGCTATGTGGCAGTTTGCATGACATCAGCAGTCAACGCGGCTGGCAAATAGATCTATGACGGAACAAGTTTTCGTGGTTGAAGGTTGCGATCCGCCACGGTCAGGAAAAAACCATGGTAGATTCTTTTGTGATGGGGCTTTTACCACAAGGGCATCCATCGTAGAAGATTTTTTAGCCACGAAAAATGGGCCTTCAACCACGAAAATCGTCTATTGTAAAAGCCAACTTTTCTTGTAGTGCCATCAGTGTGTCATTTGCATGTTTGTTATTTTCCTAAACCACCACTAGTGTCATTGAATGTGTGTTCCTTTCCTAAACCACATGGATCGACCAGTGTCATTGCATGTGTGTCCTTTTCATAAACCACAACTAGAGTCATTGCATGTTTGTTCTTTTCCTAAACCACCACTAGTGACATTGCATGTGTGTTATTTTACTAAACCACATGGATCCACTAGTGTCATTTGCATGTGTGTTCTTTTCATAAACCACCACCCGTGTCATTGCATGTGTGTTCCTTTCCTAAACCACATGGATCCACTAGATTATTGCATGTCATTGCATGTGTGTTCTTTTCATAAACCAAAACTAGAGTCATTGCATGTGTGTTCTTTTCATAAACCACCACTAGAGTCATTGCATGTGTGTTCTTTTCATAAACCACATGGATCCACCAGAGTCATTTGCATGTGTGTTCTTTTCATAAACAAAAACTAGAGTCATTGCATGTGTGTTCTTTTTCTAAACCACCACTAGAGTCATTGCATGTGTGTTCCTTTCATAAACCACATGGATCCACCAGAGTCATTGCATGTGTTTATTTTCCTAAACCACTGTGATCTAGCAGAATCATTTGCATGTGTGTTCCTTTCCTAAACCACATGGATCCACCAGTGTCATTTTATGTCATTGCATGTGTGTCCTTTTCATAAACCAGAACTAGAGTCATTGCATGTGTGTTCTTTTTATAAACCACGTGGATCCACTAGAGTCATTGCATGTGTGTTCTTTTCATTAACCACAACTAGAGTCATTGCATGTTTTTCATAAACCACATGGATCCACCAGAGTAATTGCATGTGTGTTCTTTTCATAAACTACAACTAGAGTCATTACATGTTTGTTCTTTTCATAAACCACATGGTCCACCAGTGTCATTGCATGTGTGTTCTTTTCATAAACCACCACTAGATTCATTGCATGTGTGTTCTTTCATAAACCACTTGGATCCACCAGAGTCATTTGCATGTGTGTTCTTTTCATAAACCATCATCGGTGTCATTGCATGTGTGCTCCTTTCCTAAACCACATGGATCCGCCTAAGTCATTGCATGTGTCTTCCTTTCCTAAACCACTTGGATCCACCAGTGTCATTGCATGTGTGTCCTTTTCATAAACCACAACTAAAGTCATTTGCATGTGTGTCCTTTTCATAAACCACCACCAGTGCCATTGCATGTGTGTTCCTTTCCTAAACCACATGGATCCTCCAGTGTCATTGCATGTGTGTCCTTTTCATAAACCACAACTAGAGACATTGCATGTTTGTTTTTTTCCTAAACCACCACTACTATCATTGCATGTGTGTTATTTTACTAAACCACATAGATCCACCAGTGTCATTTGCATGTGTGATTTTTTCATAAACCACCACCAGTGTCAGTGCATGTGTGTTCCATTCCTAAACCACATGGTCCACCAGAGTCATTGCATGTCATTGCATATGTGTTCTTTTCATAACCCAAAACTAGAGTCATTGCATGTGTGTTCTTTTCATAAACCACCACTAGAGTCACTACATGTGTGTTCTTTTCATAAACCACCACTAGAGTCATTGCATGTGTGTTCTTTTCATAAACCACATGGATCCACCAGAGTCATTTGCATGTGAATTCTTTTCATAAACCAAAACTAGAGTCATTATTGCATGTGTGTTCTTTTGCTAAACCACCACTCGAGTCATTGTATCTATGTTCCTTTCATAAACCACATGGATCCACCAGAGTCATGCATGTGTGTTATTTTCCTAAACCACCTGGATCCACCAGAGTCAATGCATGTGTGTTCCTTTCCTAACCACATGGATCCAGTAGTGTCATTGCATGTGTGTTCTTTTCCTAAACCAAAACTAGAGTCATTGCATGTTTGTTCTTTTCATAAACAACTTGGATCCACCAGTGTCATTGCATGTGTGTACTTTTCATAAACCACAACTAGAGTCATTGCATGTTTGTTCTTTACATAAACCACTTGGATCCACCAGAATCATTGCATGTGTGTTCTTTTCATAAACCACAACTAGAGTCATTGCATGTTTGTTCTTTTCATAAACCACATGGATCCACCAGTGTCATTGCATGTGTGTTCTTTTCATAAACCACCACTAGATTCATTGCATGTGTGTTCTTTTCATAAACCACATGGATCCACCAGAGTCATTGCATGTGTCTTCCTTTCCTAAACCACTTGGATCCACCAGTGTCATTGCATGTGTGTCCTTTTCATAAACCACAACTAGAGTCATTTCATATTTTTTCTTTTCCTAAACCACCACTAGAGTCATTGCATGTGTGTTCTTTTCATAAACCACTTGGATCCACAAGTGTCATTGCATGTGTGTTCTTTTCATAAACCACAACTAGAGTCATTGCATGTGTGTTCTTTTCCTAAACCACCACTAGTGTCATTGCATCTGTGTTATTTTACTAAACCACATGGATCCACCAGTGTCATTTGCATGTGTGTTCTTTTCATAAACCACCACTAGTATCATTGCATGTGTGTTCCTTTCCTAAACCACATGGATCCACCAGTGTCATTGCATGTTTGTTATTTTCCTAAACCACCATTGGAGTCATTGCATGTGTGTTCTTTTCATAAACCACTTGGATCCACCAATGTCATTGCATGTGTGTCCTTTTCATAAACCAGAACTAGAGTCATTGCATGTTTGTTCTTTTCATAAACCACTTGGATCCACCAGAGTGATTGCATGTGTGTTATTTTACTGAACCACATGGATCTACCAGATTCATTGCATGTGTGTTCCTTTCCTAAACCACATGGATCCACCAGAGTCATTTCATGTGTGTTCTTTTTCCTAAACCACCACTAGAGTCAGTGCATGTGTTTTCCTTTCCTAAACCACATGGATCCACTAATGTCATTGCATGTGTCAATGCCAGTTGTTGGATCTTAACCCTAGCATCCAATGGTGGCCATGGGATCGGGGCTTCTAGAATCCCGGAGCGGTTGTAGGTTAGGTATGCATCCCGATTGTTAGTTGCCGTTGGATCAGGGTGCATGGACGATAAGGCTGTCCTTCGTAAGGGCGATCTGTGAGAAGTCTGTTCTGCGAACTGATTGGCAGTGGCAACCACGAGTGGGCCTATGTCCTTGCCCTTATCCCCTTAACCTTGGGACCGAAGGCCCGAAGCTCAGATCGTCTTGCTTCATCACCATGGAGAGGGAGAGGCCCAAACTCAGCTTGCACGAGGTTCAGATGTTCGCCCACTATGACATACTCGTACTGCCGCTTGCTAGGCTTCCGGTGGGCTTAGAGATCAGCTACGTAGGGGTGCCTGTTGTGCTGCTCTTGCGTGACAACGCGTTGGCGAGGCAGATCGATGAGCGCCGGGCGTAAGAGGGCGTGGCGGTCTTGCCTTTACGCTGCATCGCCAAAGCTGTTCAAGAAGGAGCGGAAGGCATTGATTTATCTGTCCAGAACCCACCAGTGAGAGATCCACCGGATCTGTGCAATCCCGAAGGGAGGCAACACTTCTGGGCAGTGCTTGGGCATACGACCTCCACCGTTATCGAGGCGACGCACCATGAAGAATCCATGAGGAGGAGGATCACGGCTGGGAACGTCGGCATCGATTCTGACATGGAGGAGGCAGACGGCTACGCGGATATCATCGTCGATGATGGAGCCAGCGGGAGCGTCATAGTCGATTAGGGTCACTTAAGCCTAAATTAAATCTATGTACGGTAGTTCAATGCCCTCTTTGGATCAGGGTCACTTGAGTCATAGTCGAGTAGCGTCATAATCTATATATATTGTCCATGTTTTAGGTGTTTTTTCTTTGAAACTAATCGAAAGTCGTCCAATCTTTAAAATAAAGTTCGCGCATTCCTGGCATATCGGATGGGACAACACACTGACTCTGCTCCCAGCACTTGATGGCACAATCATACTTTAGAGTGCGTCGGAGGAGAAGGGGACGAGCGTGAGGTAATAGTGTACTACTTCCGTCCAGATATAACTAACTGAGCTTTTTTAGATACCCAAATGTATCTATACCAAAAACATGTCTAGATACATATGAATCTACACAAATTCAAGTCACTTATTTCTAAATGGAGGGAGTAATAATATTTTTTGAGGAATAGTTTCTGATGGCATATATAGGCCATGTTTGTTGGGTCTGCAGCATAGAAAACAAAAATTATCCTACGGTGTGAACTACACGCCAAGATCTATCTACTTAGGTACAAAGCAACGGGTGGACATACATCCAACAAGAACTTACCCTCGTAGACAACGAGCTTTGTTAACGAGTAGGAACTCGTGGTGGATGTAGTCGTACACTTGCCGATATCAAGATCGTGATGAAGTCCAGCAGGTCCGGCTCCAGCACGTCCATCAGATCCAGCTCCAGCACCACCAAGTCTAGCACCGCAAAGCAGCGGTGCATCCGTGATCGCACACACGTCCGGTACCCCGACAACCTCCATCCCTCGCTCCAGCAAAGCAGCGGAAGCAGCAACTCCTTTCCAGATAAAGCCACTGGGAACATGTATCTCGCTAATCCGAGACCATGGGGGAATAATACTAGAGGGGGAGAGAGATCCTTCACAAGGAGGTGTATGTGAGAAGTGAGGAGAGGGGGGCCTTTTATAGGAGGAGTGGAGGGTACCCCTCCTTCATGGCCAGCGCATGGGGGAGGTGACCCTTCACCTCCTCCATTCATGTGGTGGTAACCCCTCCACATTAAAATGCCCCTTCACATTCTCTTTTAAAGTCTCCACTTTAAATGCATTAAATTTCTCCAAATTTAATGCTCTCTCATTTAATAAAACTCTTTTATAATTTTTATTCAGAATTTTGTTAATTACTTTAATTAACAAACATTCACATAAAACCCCCTGCAACATTTCAATATTACATGCAGAACCAATTTCAGCAATTTCACCCAAAATAGTTTCGGTGTCTATTGAAATAATTCTAGCGCTTTCTTAAATCTTTATCTGAAACATATTTGCTCCAAATTGTGTCGGTATCCCTTAAGTGTGTCACCCTACGGTTCACGAATAATGCAGACATGATCGAGACCCCTCTCAGATCAATAATCAGAAGCGGGACCTGGAGATCCATACTGACTCCTACACATTCAACGATGACTTCTGTGATCGTGAGAACCTTTAACGCTAGTAACTAAATCCTTTTTCTCGCGATATATTACATGTCCGAGATTCAATCATCGGTATCTCCATACCTAGCTTGATCTCGTTACCGACATGCACTCTTTTCTCGTTCCCGTGATATAACATTCTAGTGATCACATCACTTGCTTGCAAGCTATTTCAATGTGATATCACTGAGAGGGCCCATAGTATATCTATCCGTCATCGGGATGGACAAATCCCACTCTTGATCCATGAGCCTCAACATAACACCTTCGTAAGTTCGAACCCACCTTTATAGTCACCACATTACGGTGACGTTTGATGTTATCAAGATACTCTTCCGGTGTTAGCAATTAACATGATCTCATGGTCTAAGGACTAAGATTACTTCGTATGATGTTATAGCAATATAAACATAATGACTTTGATCGTAATGCTATACTTCGGATGAATGTTCATCACATCATTCCACCAATGGTGTGACCTTGTTATTAACAACATCCAATGTCCATGATCAGGAAACCTTGATCATCTTGTTAATCAACAAGCTAGTCTATAAGAGAGGCATGACTAGGAACCCTTTTTGTTTATTAAACACACATGTATTGATGTTTCCGAATCAATACAATTCTAGCATGTAAAATAAACATTTATCATAAACATGGAATAAGATACTAACCACTTTATTATTGCCTCTCGGGCATATTCCCTTCAGTGTTTTAGGTTTCTCTATCTTTAAAACTAATCAAAAGTCGTCCAATTATGAACATACAAAGTTCACGCGTTCACATCTAATGGGACAATACGCTGACTCTGCTACCAGCACTTGATGGCACAGCCATAATTTTGGAGTGGGCCAGAGGAGATGGGAATCCAAGGGAGATGGGAACTAGTAGCTGCGTACATACGCAGGTAAAATATTACTCCAACGTAATAATATTTAAAAGTTGTAATCTGATCCATCTGACCCCATCACAGACACGTTGCACGCGCTAGATATAAATAAAAACGACACGACTAGTTCAGTTTAAATGACAATTCAAGAAATGATGTTATTGTGCCTGCTTCTTTCTGCTCCTCTTATTAGTCTGCTAGCCCATGCTGCATTAAGCAACAGTTGACGAGTACCACCAAAAAAAATGATCAAATGGCAAATAAAACAATTTTTAATCTTACCTTTCATTTTGAGAATCGTACAAAGATGAAATTAGCAGGGATTTATTATTTCTCCTGCAGTTAGCCGAAAGATCCTCAAGAACATCCTCAATCACCCCTGCAACTTCTTCATATTCTAATACACCTCCATTATTTTCCTTTTCCTTCCCGTTCACTTATCCTTTATTTTCTTTTCACACTCTTTTCTCGCCGGCACCTCCACTTCTTCATAAATTTGTTGCTCACCTACGTTTTCCTCCGAGTGCTCATCACCGTTTTCCTCCACCTGCTACACTTCCTCAAGTTCTTCGTCTTCGTGCTGCTCTTCCTCTAGTTCTGGCTAAGAAGCCTCATTTTCTGCCATCGGGGTGTGAACACAGACAAGATCATGTGGAATTGGGTTTTTGCACAACCTCTTGATATGGCCAAATCCTCCACAACGTTTGCATTTCCTTTTCCTAGCTCCTAGCCTTGAACCTTTATCGGTGGAGGCTTCGATCCTTAGCTTTCTAGGCCTCCTAGGTGTCCTCCTAAGAACTGGTGGTTGAAGTTTGAGCCCTGGATCGACAATCTCCCAATCATTTTCATCACCCATAGGTGGTATGTTTTCTGCATAAGTTGCAGCAAACTTGTCCATGGAGAAATTATTGTCAACATAGTTCTCTATTTCAGCTCCGCTACCTCTAAGCTTTAAGATGAAGTACAGTGCATGGTGACATGGCAGACCAGTAATCTACAACTTCCAGCATGAACAAGTCTTGTTTCCAATGTCTATAGTGTACCTCCGTTCAGTTCCAGGCTTGTATTCTGCATAAACCTCAGCCAATGTTCTGGAACTTCTGATCATCCTCATCTTTATCATTCTCATTACCCTGGTTCTTGCATTCAGTAAGATAACCACCTTTGGAACTATTTTATGGCCTAAAAAATTTCTTGCACAAATTCTTTGCCTTAAATCTATCTTCACCATTATGCATTGTCTTATTGCATCCAACAAAGTAACAATTGCATGTGTCTTCCTGCTCAAAATCTTAGCATTGAAACTCTGTGCCAAATTATTGAAAACAAAATCCACCTTGCTTAACTCAGCAAACTTGCTTCTGGCCCATAGCTTGGTGTGATGTTCTTCAAGGTATTTTTTTCACCTTTGGCACTACATGCATGTTCTGCAAGTAAGTAGCATGCGTGCTTGGGGTGTATGTGTATGCTGATCGCCACAAGTGTTATACGTTGCTAACATATCCATAATTTTTGATGTTCCATGCTTGGTTTTATCTACTTTCTTATGTTTTTGTCCACACTTTGGAGTACTTTTCATATGATTTCTTGGACTAACCTATTAACAAGAGCCACAGTGCCAGTTGCCTGTTTCCTGCTGTTTTTGGTTCCAGAAAGTCAGAAAATGAATATTCTCGAAATTGGACCGGACAAAATTCAAAGTCGTTATTTTCCAGGAAGATTCACGGAGCTAGAAGGAGAGACGAAGGGGGGCCACAGGGTGGCCAAACCACCCCTAGGCGCGGGTCCCCCCAGGCCACGCCAGGGCATGGTGTGGGCCCCCTGGCTACCCACCGACCTTGCCTCTTCGCCTATAAGATGCCTCCAGATGCAAAAACCCTAAGTCATCAAGCCTCTAGCCACGAAAAGTTCCGCAGCACCGCCGCCACCAAAGGGGAGATTCGTGGGATAGAAAGTCTCTATTCCGGCACCCTGCCGGGACGGGGAAGTGCCCCCGGAGCCATCTCCATCGATCTCCACCACCATATCCATCACCATTGCTGATTCCCATGATGAGGAGGGAGTAGTTCTCTCTCGAGGCTAAGGGTTCTACCGGTAGCTATGTGTTCATCTCTCTCTCTATGCATGATCTTATTGAGATCATGAGCTTGTAATCTGTAGATCTACCTTGCTACTCAAGTGCTTTAATAGATCTCTGCTCTCCCCATGTGTGCGAAGTTGACAGTGTGCACACCATGGTGGCACTTAGGCTAGAGATTACAAATACTTGTTATGAGTTATATTTGGAGTTGGATGTCTTTATGAAATTGTGGTGTTTGTTTGAACCATCTAGTGCTCAAGGTGATAGTGTGGGGTTATCTATATGTGGAAAGCGAACTTTGAGGAGTGTTGTTATAGCCCCTACCATGGATTAGAGTGTCCAACCGAGAGTAGTTCAACATAGTATCATAAAGAAGAATAAATTTATATGAGAGTGTTGACTAGTGAAAGTATGATCCCTAGGACTTGTTTCTAAGCACTGAAACACCGTTTGCTATTAGATTTATTACATGTTTGCTTGCTTCTATCTTTATTTCAGTTTGCCTTTAGTCTCTTCCACGCCATCAAAGTATTTTCTAGCACAGTTATATTATATCCATACCACTTGTATTTCACTATATCTTCGCCGAACTAGTGCACCTATACACCTGACAAGTGTATTGGGTGTGTTGGGGACACAAGAGACTTCTTGTATCTTGATTGCAGGGTTGCTTGAGAGGGGATACATTTGACCACTTCCTCCCTGAGTTCGATAAACCTTGGGGGATCCACTTAAGGGAAAACTTGCTGCTGTTCTACAAACCTCTGCACTTGGAGGCCCAACAAATGTCTACAAGAATAGAAGTGCGTAGACATTAAGCTATTTTCTAGCGTCGTTGCCGGGGAGGTAAGGTAAAAGGTACTCACATCCTCCGGTGTGAGTGCTCGAAGTTATTTCCTTTAGATTCTGCAATTTTGTCTTTTTGTTTCATGTTTTCACTAGTTAGGCTTAATGGAAAACAACAACAAAATTAGAGAGCTTTATAGTATTTATCTTGAGTTAGGACATGAAGTGTTTGAAGAGAAAATTAAAAAACCTATGGAACTTTATTTGAATGCTAATAGCAATGTTGTTAGTATGAATTCTTTGGACACCATTATTGCTAATGCTATGGAAAAGTCTAAGCTTGGGGAAGCTAGTTTTGATGAGCATGATATTTTTAGTCCCCCAAGCACGGAGGAGAAAATTTACTTTGATGATACTATGCCTCCAATATATGATGATTACAATGATGAATATGATATTTTTAGTCCACCTACTATTGAGGAGAAAATTAATTATGATTACAATATGCCACCTATATTTGATGATTATGGTGATGAGAATAATAATGATAGCTATTTTGTTGAATTTGCTCCCACTATGATTAATAAGAATGACTATGTTTATGTGGGGAGTATTAAATCTTTTATGCATGTGGCTCATGATGAGAATGTTTCATGTGATAGTTATATTGTTAATTTCATTCATGATGCTACTGAAAGTTATTATGAGAAAGGGAAACATGGTTTTATGCATCTCAACATTATTAAGTTTCCCCTCTTTATGTTGAAAGTCTTGAAGTTGCACTTGTTTTGCTTTCTTATGCTTGTTGCTTTGTGTTTTCATGACTTGTTTCTTTACAATATTCCTATGCATAGGAAGTGGGTTAGACTTAAATGTAATTTGAATTTGCTTCTTGATGCTCTCTTTTACTTCAATTCATATTTCCTATGTGAGCATCTTCTCAAACTATCAAGCCTAACTTAAAGGTGTTAAAGAAAAGTACTTATTGGGAGATAACCTAAAAATTTTATATGAGTCTTGGAAGTTATTGCCTCTGTAATAACCGCTCCTTATCCTTTTTATTTTCTTTTTGTGCCAAGAGTAACCTCTAATGAGAGAGAAGTAATAATTGGGAAAGTTGTTGTCCCGAAGCAGATTATTGTGCTTCACTGTAAAAATTCGTGTAAAATCTCTTTACGTCGTTTTGAGGCGTCAATTTTTGTGATTCTGCCCTAGGTTGTTATCTAACTTTCGTTAGTTCAACACTTTTCGATTTGAGTAACAGAAGGTCTTCAAAAAAAATGGTTTTTACCTATTGGTCTGTTTTGACAGATGTCTGCCATTATTTGCATTTGCTTCTTGTTGATACCTTTTTAAGTTCTCTTTGGGGAATTGAGCTTCTGAGGGAAGTACTACAGTAGCTTGTGTTTTAATGAAAGTTTTATTAGTGTTGAAACTGAACCCAAAGACTTATTATCTTGAGTGCACTAATGTTGCTAATAAAGATTGTGTAAAGTTTTGTATGAAGGAAGAATTTCAGGTGTAAGGAAAGAACGATGTAATGATATGAAGAATGGACTAAAGCTCAAGCTTGGGGATGCCACCCGTGTCAGACCAAGAGATATCCAAGAATTACAAGCGTGAAAGCTTGGGGATGTCCAAGGCATCCCCTTCTTCATCAATAAAAATCTCAGGTTTCTTCCAAACACTTCATTTTTATTCTTTCTTGCACAATTGTGTTGTTCTTGGAGCATCTTTGTTTTTAGTTTTCCTTTGTTTGTTTGCTGCAATAAGTTGGTTGGATCCCAACACTTCTTTTGGAGAGAGACACACTCCGCTTTCATTGTTTTGAACACTCTAGTTTTCATTCTTATTGTTTTGTGAGTGTTCTCCTTTGCTAGCACTGCATTTAGCCTTAGTTTTCTTGTGCTTTCAGCTTAGAAATTTTTAGTTCTTATTTTTGGATTTGTGAGACAAGCTCACTGATCTTTATTTATTATTATCTTTGTGAGCTGTTTCAAATAAGTTGGTTTGGATTGGAAAAGAGTAGGAAAGTTCATGCTTAAGTGGTAAAGAGAGCTTGTTTTTGACTGTGGCCTATGCTTTGTCATGCCATGCTTGATATTGTTTTGGCTTTATGCTTAGTGATATTTGCTGTAGCATGACATGTTATAAACAATTGAGATTGCTTAATGTTCCTTTGAAGAATCATGCATTGTTTTAGCATATTAAAGCATAGTATTGTGGTATTCTCCTTTGATGCTTTATTTGGGTTGACTTGGCACATGCTCACACCATGTTATGACTATCCCAAGTCACCACATCCTTTATGATCCTTTAGTTTTCGACTTGTAATATCACTTTATGCTTTGATTAATGATGTTTTGTCGCTCTGCATGATTATGGCCGTTATTGCTCTCTTAGTTGGTCGCTCCAAGTCTTTTGCTAGCCTCCATAACCAAGTATGAGTTCCACTCATGCATCCAACTCCTAAAACCAAGTTATTACAAAGAGTCCACCATACCTACCTATTAGCATATGCTATTCCAAGTATATTCATGTTTTTATCTACCTTCTGAATTAAACTTGTTATGAGAAAACTAGTGATTAAAGCTCTCACGAACTTGATGGCACACTTTAATTTTCTTGCCCTTAATAAACTTGAACCATTGTGTCGTCTATGTTGTATATGCTTGCACTTATATGTTGGGGATTAGCAGAACCACGTTGTCACGGGGAACGCTTTCAACATTGCACTTGTACTTTGTACCTAGTTGATATCATGCTATTTTGTCTATGGATGTCGTCGGTGTGAAATGAAAGGGGAGCTTGTAAGTCCATGGAGTTATGTATATGTGTTAGAGAAACGCATGGGCCGCTGGTCTAATCCATGCTGTCATGGTGGAAACCTGCAGCGTAACCATAATGAGCTGTCTATTAAGCATTCTTCTTATAAAAAAAGAGTCAGATATTGAGAAAAAAGAGAAAAAAGAAAAAAGAGATATGAGAAAAGAGGAAAGACAGAAAAAAGCACCATATTCCCATGGTAAATAAGAAGATTGCTGAGATGCTCGTTGTCTACTTGCCTTGTCATTTTGATATGGGGATTCTTCCGTATCATCGGGCAAGGGTACCCTGTTGGCGGTTCTCTATGATACACATGTACTTACGATGGCAAGAACTTACCGGTGACTAAACTTGAGTAGCATGAGGAGCGGCCCTCGTATTCAAGGGACATGAGATTTCCAACTTATACTTTGTCAAGCATATACTCCATAGTTTGTTCACTTTAACCTTAATCACTTCAAGATGCTTATGATAGGGGCAATGAGAGCTGAAAGCTTAAAAGTACCATAATTTTTGGACGCTCTTTATGAAACTTGAATCCCTACTTCCTTCTATGAAGGCCTTTCTTTTACTTTTATGTTGAGTCTCCACCTTCTATCTTTATGCACCTACTTTGAGAGCATAGTGGCCATTCTTAGTTCTATGTGCATTGTCCCAAGACTTGTTGATTGATGCATAGCTTTAATATTGCTTGTTTTAAACTATTTGTATCTAGTCACTCTTATGAACTTTGAAGGTGTCCTATGCATTTATGTTTGCTACTCTATGAGGGACAAGCGAATGCCACTATGCTATGTTTTCTTTATGTGAAACAAACAAACGTCTTGCAAAGCATTGTTATTCATGAATCTTTTGTTTATGCCTTTTCCTGTTGCAACATAGTTGCTTTGTATTATTGCTAGAACTTTGTCTTTCATGTTATGATTGAAGTACTATGATCCCAGCTATCAATGTTTTACAAATACTTTGATCAAGTTTATGATGGTGCATGTCACCTCAAAAATTATTCTTTCTTTTTATCACTTACCTACTCGAGGATGAGCAGGAGTTAAGCTTGGGGATGTTGATACATTGCTAATGTATCCATAATTTTTGATGTTCCATGCTTGGTTTTATCTACTTTCTTATGTTTTGTCCACACTTACTTTTCATATGATTTCTTGGACTAACCTATTAACAAGAGCCACAAAGGCTGATTACATTTATTCCGCTGTTTTGGTTCCAGAAAGTCAGAAAATGAATATTCTCGAAATTGGACCGGACAAAATCCAAAGTCGTTATTTTCCCGGAAGATTCACGGAGCCAGAAGGAGAGACGGAGGGGGGGCCACAGGATGGCCAAACCACCCCTAGGCGCGGGTCCCCCTAGGCCACGCCAGGGCATGGTGTGGGCCCCCTGGCTGCCCACCAACCTTGCCTCTTCACCTATAAGATGCCTCCCGATGCAAAAACCCTAAGTCATCAAGCCTTCAGCCACGAAAAGTTCCGCAGCGCCGCCGCCACCGAAGGGGAGATTCGGGGGACAGAAAGTCTCTATTTCGGCACCCTGCCAGGACGGGGAAGTGCCCCCGGAGCCATCTCCATCGATCTCCACCACCACCTCCATCACCATTGCTGATTCCCATAATGAGGAGGGAGTAGTTCTCTCTCGAGGCTAAGGGTTCTATCGGTACCTATGTGTTCATCTCTCTCTATGCATGATCTTATTGAGATCATGAGCTTGTAATCTATAGATATACCTTGCTACTCAAGTGCTTTAATAGATCTCTGCTCTCCCCATGTGTGTGAAGTTGACAGTGTGCACACCATGGTGGCACTTAGGCTAGAGATTACAAATACTTGTTATGAGTTATATTTGGAGTTGGATGTCTTTATGAAATTGTGGTGTTTGTTTGAACCATCTAGTGCTCAAGGTGTCAGTGTGGGGTTATCTAGATGTGGAAAGAGAACTTTGAGGAGTGTTGTTATAGCCCTACCATGGATTAGAGTGTCCAACCGGAGAGTAGTTCAGCATAGTATCATAAAGAAGAATATATTTATATGAGAGTGTTCACTAGTGAAAGTATGATCCTTGGGCCTTGTTTCTAAGCACTGAAACACTGTTTGCTATTAGATCTATTACATGTTTGCTTGCTTCTATCTTTATTTCAGTTTGCTATTAGTCTCTTCCACGCCATCAAAGTATTTTCTAGCACCGTTATCTTATATCCATACCACTTGTATTTCACTATCTCTTCGCCGAACTAGTGCACCTATACACCTGACAAGTGTATTGGGTGTGTTGGGGACACAAGAGACTTCTTGTATCTTGATTGCAGGGTTGCTTGAGAGGGGATACCTTTGACCACTTCCTCCCCGAGTTCGATAAACCTTGGGTGATCCACTTAAGGGAAAACTTGCTGCTGTTCTACAAACCTCTACACTTGGAGGCCCAACAACTGTCTACAAGAATAGAAGTGCGTAGACATCAAAGTCCTCTTCAAAAATCTTTCCTTTGAACTTCTTCGTGAAGTTAGTAGCGAGGTGCCGCATGCATTCCCTATGCTCAACCCTAGGAAACACAGCATCAACAGCATTCTCAAGACCCTTGCATGCACCAGTGTGTATCACCAAGCCTTCAGGGTGACCAATTACTACCCGTAGTCTTCTTTATGAACCATGTCCAGCTTTCATTTGATTCACCCTCAAGAACATCATAAGCTACAGGTAGAAGCCAATTATGCGCGTCCAAAGCATAAGCAGAAGCAATATGTCCCCTAAAGTTCCCTGTTAAAAAGTTGCATCTATTGCCAAGTATGGCCTGCAGCCGTCTAGGAACCCCTTCCAGCATGCCTTCAGGCAGACAAAACATCTCCTGAAGCATTTCTTATCTGCCTGCTTATACCTGACCCCCCTTAAGACCTTTTCTCTTCCTTTCACAACCTCGTAATCAATGTCAACAACACTACCGGGTGATGTTTTCTCTACCTCAGCTTTGAAACTATACAACATGTGAAAATTGTCATTCCACTTGCCTTGAATAAAGTCTAGAGCCATCTCCTTCCCATCAAAGACTCTGTGGTAAGGAATCAGAACGTGAAACTTTTTGCTAATCTTTGCTTTGATTTCAGCAGGTCTAATGTTATGATCCTACCTCACCCAGTCAAGTACAGTAGCATCAATCCAGTTGGTAGTCGCCGGTCTAATTTTATCACTTAAATAAGTATTAGGGTAGTTGTGTTTCTTCGTGTTTACTTTGATCTGCATTCGATAAGAATCCAAATAAATCAGAGCTAATTATCAGCAGAATAAATATGAGAAAGACTGAAACTAAATGTAGCTATTGCAACCTGAAATGGGTATCCACCCTGCATTGGAGATGCATGTAATCTCCATTTACACACATTAATTTCCCTACAGTGCACCCTAAATCTCTTTTGGTCACTCTTTTCAATGATAAATTCGAACCCAACTCTAATTGCATAGGTGGCAACTGCATATCTGCAGTCCTCCACAGTCTCAAAGACAGTCCCCTCATAAATTGTAGGATTGTCCTTATCAATGTGTATCACTGGCCTGTCCTCGTCATCGTATCTACATCCCATTTCCACACCTTCACATTCCTCTTCCTCATTAGTCCCGTAGTTAGGCTCAAAGTTCGAATCAACCAAATATTCCATACTCCCCATCCTATCAGGGTCAGCAGCCACGTCTGGATATGCTTTCTCATCATCATCCGCACCGCCACACATTTCAATGTCTTCATGCTCGCTTGACAAAGCAGCATGCTCAAGGACAAGCAGTATAGATGTCCTGCGGTTACCAACACATATCCTTGCCATCACCACGGGACTAGAAACACTAATTGGGGTATGCAGAAAAGGAATCACACTTACCCTTCAATGAGGATGTACGACACCTTTTCGGGGTCCATACCTCCAAAGCTCTGCACCCCGCTTCCTCTTCCCCTGTTTCGTTCTCCTCTCTCCTCTCCAGACTTGAAGGAGATTTCGTGCTCTCAAGCCGCGCAGGACCCATCTTCGTGTTCTCAAGCCACGCAGGAGCCATCTCCGAGTGGGATCTATATCACCAGCATTGTTGGGCGCCTAACACAACTGTCGACTCTTGGTTTTCGTTTCTAGAGGCGCTTGGGTGGTGGACGACGGCAAGGAGATAGGGCAGGGAGGGGAGGGGACGTGAGGGGATGGCAGGGAGGGGAGGGCGGGAGGACGAGAGCGGTGCATGACTGAACAGAGTGGCGGCGGTAGGAGTAGAGGAGCAGAGCGGAGCTGGTTGCGACAAAACATGGAAAATTGCACAATAATGTGTTGGTGGGCGACACTAGACCTTGAACCTGGGATGCGTGCCGTCGAAGGTGGAGGAGGCGGGCCCACCAGTCAGAAAACATGCCACATCGTCATCCCCTGTTTCTGATGCCCTTTAAAACAAAGAAAACATGCCATGTCGTCATCCCCTATTTCTGATGGTGTTGCTACAATTTGAGGGTACATAGTGGCACAGAAACAATATAGTATAAACATAAGGGCACCATCGGCAATATGTCTAAAATGGAACCCGGTCTCCTACCTGTCCTGGTACATGCCCGATCAGGTGGATAGCCACAACCGATCTTTTAAATACGTTCGCACTCTTATGCTGAGAAGGGAAATAAAGATTGAGCAGTTAATGCAATGAGTGTCGAATTATTACCCTCTCAGGAAATGGGAGATGATTATTTTCACGTGTTCCTGAGTCCAAACCTACTATCAGTCTGTCACTCCCCTTCTCCGACAAACCAAAGTTCCCCTTGTGCAGCTTCGCCACAATGCACCACCGAGGGTAACATGCCCCGCCTAAGCAGTCGTCGCGACAGTCGCCGAAACTAGGGTATTTAGCCCCTCTAAGGCAGGCCATGAAGCTCTACTTCAAGGCCGGTCTCCCATTGCCCTTCCAGGCGGATGATTTCATTGAATGTGCCGAATCGGCTGCTGCGGCGGTGGCATCGGCGGCGGCGGCTGCGACGAGCAGGGCCAAGAAAGAGCTATGGAGAAAGCGTGCGGTGACATTATGGCGTGCTCTAGGCAGGGGAACAAGGTACATGTCAAATTGTTCACGAGAGCATGCCGCCGAGGGTACACATCGTCGAATAGGGCAACGCCAAGGTATAGGAACTCTCGCATCCATGCTTTAGCGCGGGCGACCTTACCGCAGTGGGGGAGGCTGGGAACATGCCGTCTATGGCAAAGACGCTCCATCCAACACACCATCGGAGGCCTTACCATGGCGGCGACCAAGCATCTGCACTCAGCCTGTTGGATTGTTCGACAGTTGGAGCCGGCGGCGGAAATCACCTCAGCACTGGAATTCAGGTTCGAGTTCACACAGACCTACGATCCCTATAAGAAGATGCTGAATTTCATGTTCGAAGAAATCGTTGCGGCAGCACAGATGGTCCTACTGAACCAGGACTAGCGCAAGCAAAGAGGTCGTGCCTGAACGATGCAGATTTCTTGTAGTTTGGCAGGAAGGCAATAGATCAGTTTGGGTTAAATGATCAAAGAACTTATGTCCTCTCAAGGAAATTGGCCAGCTGAAAGGACATTTACTGTCATAATCACTTTTGGTGTTCGTTAACAACAAGTAGAGCATTTTTACAGTTTGATATTGTCTACAGGTTGATATATTACAAAGTGAAAAGGACCCTTGGCCTGCGGAACATTCCCTGCATATTTACTTGTCTCCTGGAAATTCCATACCGGAGTCTCCGGGGTCTGCCTAGACCGGAGTCTCCGGTGTGGTCTGGAGTTTCCCCAGGAGTCTCCGGAGGGGGTTCCTGTTTCCTGCCTGGGTCAGCCAGAGAGGTGGTCCGGAGCTTGGTCTGGAGGATGGTCTGGAGTCTCCGGTCCTTGCCTCGGACCGGAGTCTCCGGTCCACTTGGCTCACAGAAGGGCTGGGTCATTCTGTTCGACGATTTGGAGGCTGGTCCAGAGATTGACCGGAGTCTCCAGTGTGCAGACAGGAGTCTCCGGTCTGACTTTTCTCCAATGGTCAGAAAATGGTTCAGTGGAGTGAAGGGCTATAAATAGAGGACCTTATCCCCTTCCTTCAGTTGCTCGTCCACCTCATGAACACCATGCCCATTTGAGCCACCAAATCAACAAGATCTCTTCATCCAACCATCCAAAGTCATTGATCTTTGGAGAATCGAAGGAGGAGTCCTCGATCTACAGCTTCACCAAGAGAGATCTTCATTTTCCCCTCATTCACTTGAGGGCCCCCATGCTCTAGTGTTTCTTTGGAAACCCTAGCTTTTGATTTGGTTCTTACAAGCTTTTGTTTGATTGTTTGACATCTTGCTTGTATTTGGGAGCCTCCAATTAAGTTGTGGATGTGTGCCCCGAACTCGTTGTATAGGTGCCAGCTTCCACCTCGAAGGTTGCCATATAGTGGAAGAGGTGAATCGAACCCCTTGGGGTGAGGTTCATCGGAGAACAAGGGAGGCCTCTATGGCGTTGGTGGTTTGAAACCACCCCCTCTCCAAATGTAGACGTACTTCCCCTCAAAAGGAAGGAACTACGGGAAACAAATCCTTGTGTCTCCGAGTGCTCCACTTTGGTTACTTCTATCATTTACCACACTTTACTTATCTAGTTCTTGCTTAGTACTTGTGCTAGGTTGACATATAGGTAAATTCACCTTAGTTGCATAATCTAGAGAATTTATCTTGTGTGTCAAACCCTAAATTGAAAAGGAGTAAAATTTGGAGTAGCACCTATTCACCCCCCCTCTAGGTGCCCATACGATCCTTTCAATTGGTATCAAAGCCTCGTCTCTTTATTCGGGCTTAACCGCCTAAGAGATTATGGGCAACACAGATGAGGGAGAAAGTGAGGCTAGCCATTCGGTGACCATGGTAGATCTCAAGAAATTGGAAACAAGCTTGAGCTCTACCTTGGGCAACGAAATCCAATAGTTGCGCCAACTCATCGAGCAACTTGTTAGGGATAAGCAAACCTCACCTCCTCCCTCTCATGTGGAAACACCACCTAACCCAAAGGCAAATGCTCTGGCTAAGCCTTTGGAGGAAGTGGTGGGGGATGAACATAATTCCACTGACTCCACCATGAAAATGGGTGATGGGAAGGAAGTGCACCATTCGGTCCCCGGATGGTACTCTCTTGACCCCCCTATCCCTCACCCACATATAAATAATAGAGGTGACCCACCTAAGTTAGTTTCACATACTTTTGCTCAATGGCAAGTTTTAATGAAATCTCATGTTCGCAGCTCTTGCATTGATTTGTGGAATATTATTGAAGAAGGTCTCAAAATTGATGATCCAACCAACTTGACTAGAAGAGAAGTGGTCAATAGCCAACTCAATGCGACTGCCTTGCACATGATTCAACTTGGAGTGGGGCCAAAGGATTTTCCCCACATTGAGCACTATAATACCGCCAAGGAAGCTTGGGATGCTCTCATTGACTTGTTTGTTGGCAATGAGAGTATGAGAAGAAATAGATATGATTCCTTAAGCAATGAGGCCGAAGGTTTCTTCATGAAGGATGGTGAGGATCATGAAGACATGTATCGAAGACTCAAATCCATAGCCACCGCCTTCAGGAATGTTGGTGCCTCTCACATTGATGATGCTTGGATCAAGAGGAAGTATGTGAGTGCTCTCATGCCCTTCGAGCCTACTGACTTGAAGAGTCTCCAAGGAAGACACAACTACCATCTCATGACCTCCAATGAAGTTATGCAAGAGATGGCCACCTTCAAGGTTGCTGCCAAGAATGCCAAAGACGCTCGTGCTCGTGCCATTAGAATGAGTAGTGGTGTCAATCTTGCCTTGAAGGCCAAGGTTGTGGAGTATGATGAAGATGAAGGAAGTGATGAGGGACTTTCAATGAGCCACCCCGAATATGTCAAGGTTGCTCATGGTGAATACATGGCCTTCTATGCAAGAAACTTTTGGAAAGATCCCGCCAAGGCCAAGATGGAAATGCAATGAAGAAGCAACCCCAATGGGAGAAGAGATAATGGGTCCAAGTTGAGAACTTGCTTCAATTGTGGTGACTGCTATCGCTTTGTTGCTGCTTGTCCCTATGAGAAAATAGAAGATCATGGGGTAAACTTGTGTTGAAGAAGACCTCCAAAGCTCCTTACAAGAAACCTTTCGTCAAAAGGAATGCCACCAACAATAAGCCGGGTGAAATTGTCTTGATCACACATGAAGAATTCTCCTCCTCTGATGATGACAAAGATGATGAAGAGGAAACATCAAGTGGTGTGGTGGCTCTTGCCACCACTTCTACCCCTACATTCTCACTCTTCGACTCTCCAAATGAGAATATATCCAACAAGAACGTCACTTGCCTTATGGCAAGAGGAACGGAGGTATTATCATCATCACATTCCACCTCCTTAATCAATGATGATTTTGATGATGAGTTATCGCTTGAGGTCAAAAAGGAACTAGTTTATTTTGATGTGTTTATGAACAACTTGCACGGGTAATACAAGAAACATGTTGTGGACCTCTTAAATCAACTTGCACACACACAAGAACTTCTAGATGAGAGATGTAAATTAGGAAGAGAGCACATGATTGAGGTAGAAGCTTTAAATAATGCTCTAGAAGAAGAACAAGAAACTAGAATATCTCTTGAGACTAAACTTGAAGGTATTGATGAAGCAAATGATCTCATTATTAATAAACTCATCAAGGAACGTGACCATGCTATTGCCAAATATAAAAGGTCCAAAAAGGACAAGATTGAGTTTGATGTTGTTCATGAAAAACTTGCCGAGGACTTTAGGATACTTGACAAGGCTCACAAGGCCTTGGAGAGTGAACTCTTGTTGCTCACAAAGTCTCGTGAAAAGCCTCAGACTCAATTGACTAATATTACTTCACCTAGTACTTTCATTCCCTCTAGTTGTACTAGTATACTTGAAGAACATGTTAGGTTGAAGGGGGAGCTTGCTAAGGTCACCTTTCCCAAGGGTAACAAGTCAATTGATGACCTCTTGAGTAATAAAAGGTCAAGTAGTGAAAAGGGGGGCATTGGTTTTGTCTCCAATGGCAACAAGAAGAACAACAACAAGAAGACGAAGGCCAAGCCCACACAAGGAAAGGACAAGGTCATTGTGGATAGTAAGTCCACGAATGGCAAAACTATGTCTCATGATGATTTTGCGGGAAGTGTTAACCCTCACTATGTTTTAATGCGTGACTATTATGGTGATGTGTATGCACAATATGTTGGGCCATATGATGGTTATATTGCTTGGTCTATTTGGGTTCCCAAGACCCTTGTTGCTAACAAAAGAGGACCCATTGAAAAATGGGTACCTAAAAACTAGTTTGATCTTTTGTAGACCTACGCTTCCGGAGAGTCAAAATGGGTGCTTGATAGTGGATGCACAAGTCATATGACCGGAAGCGCATCTAGTGTCAAGGAGTTGAGACCAAATATTGATCAAATATCTGTGACATATGCCAACAAGTCAAAGTCTAAGGTAATGGGTTTCGGCAAAGTTGTGGTTGCACACGATATTACCCTCGTGGACGTCATGCTTGTTGAGACCCTTGGCTATAATTTACTTTCAGTCCGTGCTCTTGGAAAGATGGGTTTTGCCGTCTTTACTGATAATGATATTGTGATCCTCTTGTGGAGCAAGTCTCTCAAAGTCGCTTTTGTTGGGTACGTTGAAAATGACTTGTATGTGGTGGACTTCTCCGGGAAAACCACTACAAGTCCGATGTGCTTATTCGGAAAGGCCGATGTGGGTTGGCTATGGCATCGCCGTCTAGCCCATGTCAACATGAGAACTTTGCAAAGCCTCCACAAGGATGGTCATATTGTTGGACTAAAAGAAAATGTTTGCTTTTCCAAAGATCACGTTTGCAAGGCATGTGTTGAAGGAAAGATGCATGATTCTCCCCACAAGCCAAAGAACTACATCAAGTACAAGAGGATCTTGGAGCTCCTTCATGTGGGTCTCTTTGGTCCTCCATCTCATGCAAGCCTTGGTGGGAAGAAATATTGCCTGGTGATTGTTGATGACTACTCGAGATACACTTGGGTATATTTCTTCAAGATGAAAAGTGAGACACAAGAGAACTTCATTGACTTCATCAACATGGCTCAATGCCAACACAATGTCCCGGTATTAACAATAAGAAGTGACAATGGTACCGAGTTCAAGAACTACACATTGAATGGATTTCTTAGTGATGAGGGAATAAAACATCAATATTCTGCTGCATATACCCCTCAACAAAATGGTGTAGCTGAGAGGAAGAACCGGACTCTTATTGATATGGCAAGGACCATGTTGGTGGAATTTAAATCTCCATACAATTTCTGGGCTAAAGCTATCTCCACCACATGCCATGCATCAAACCGTCTCTACCTCCAAAAAGAATTGATCAAGACTCCATATGAAATCCTTGCCGGTAACAAGCCCAACGTTTCTTACTTCCGTGTGTTCAGTTGTAAGTGTTTCTATCGTATTAAGGGTATTCGTTTGTCCAAGTTTGATTCCAAAGCATTAGAGGGTATTTTTGTTGGTTATGGTCTCTAATCCCACACTTATAGAATCTATGACAAGCTCTCTGGAATTGTCAAAGAATCTTGTAGTGTGGTCTTTGAAGAATATGATGGTCCCCATGCGGGGCGTGTTGATGTCTGTGATGTAGATGATGAAATGCCTCAGGATGCCATAGGAAGAATGGGTGCGGGTTTCATCCGCCCTGTTGAGGAACCCCTTATGGTGGATCGATAAGAACTATGCTCTACTCAAGTGGAGCCCTCATCTTCACAACATCAACAAGCTCCTATTGAGGAGGACAATGACCCATGCCATAGACTGTTGGGTCTGCAGCATAGAAAACAAAAAATTTCCTATGATGAGAACTATACGCCAAGATCTATCTACTAGATACAGAGCAATGGGTGGACATACATCCATGGAGAACTTACCCTCGAAGACAACGAGTTTTGTTAACGAGTAGGAACTCGTGGTTGATGTAGTCGTATGCTTGCCGATCTCAAGATTGTGTGGAAGTCCGAGCGCCGTAAATCAGCAGCGCATACGCCCTCGCACACATGTTCAAGCTACCGGATAACCTCCACCTCATCGCTCCAGCGGATCAGCGGAAGAAGTAACTCCTTCCAGACACAAGGCCACCGGGAACATGTATCTCGCTAATCCGAGACCATGGGGAAATATCTAGAGGGGGAGAGAGACCCTTCACGAGGAGGTGTAGTTTGTGAGAGGGGAGAGGGGGGCTTTATATAGGAGGGAGGGAGACCCTTCCCCTCCCATAGCCGGCACATGAGGGGGGGACTCCTCCCCTCCTTCATTCATGTGGTGAACCTCCACTCACATAAACATGGCCTCCACCCAAAATCCCACTCACATGTATTTAATTTCCACCAAATTAAATGCAACTCTCAATTTAATAAAACTCTTTTATTTATTTTATTCAGAATTTTGTTAATTACTTTAATTAACAAACATTCACATAAAACCCCTTGCAACATTTCAATATCACATGCAGAACCACTTTCTGCAATTTCACCGGAAACAATTCTGGTTTCTATCAAAACAATTCATGTTTCTATCGAAACATTTCCTGTGCTTTGCAAACCTTTTGTCTGAAACATATGTGCTCCTAAATGGTGTCCGGCAACCCTTAAGTGTGTCACCCTACGGTTCGTGAATAATGCAGACATGATTGAGACTCCTCTCAGATCAATAATCAGAAGCGGGACCTGGAGATCCATACTGACTCCTGCGCATTCAACGATGACTTCTGTGATCGTGAGAACCTTTAACGCTAGTAATTTAATCCCTTTGTCTCATGATATAATACATGTCCGAGATTCGATCATCGGTATCCAAATACCTAGTTTGATCTCATTACCCACATTCACTCTTTTCTCGTTCCCGTGATATAACATTCTAGTGATCACATCACTTGCTTGCAAGCTATCTTAATGTGATATCACCGAGAGGGCCCAGAGTATATCTATCCGTCATCGGGATTGACAAATTCCACTCTTGATCCATGAGCCTCAACATAACACCTTCATAGCACTAAACCCACCTTTATAGTCACCCTGTTACGGTGTGACGTTTGATGTTATCAAGATACTTTTCTGGTGTTAGCAATTAACATGATCTCATGGTCTAAGGACTAAGACTACTTCGTATGATGTTATAGCAATATAAACATAATGACTTGATCGTAATGCTATACTTCGGATGAATGTTCATCACATCATTTCACAAATGTTGTGACCTTGTTATTAACAACATCCAATGTCCATGATCAGGAAACCTTGATCATCTTATTAATCAACAAGCTAGTCTATAAGAGAGGCATAACTAGGAACCCTTTTTGTTTATTAAATACACATGTATTGATGTTTCCTATCAATACAATTATAGCATGCAAAATAAACATCTATCATATACAAGGAATACATAATAACAACTTTATTATTGCCTCTCAGGGCATATTTCCTTCATAGACAAGTTGTGGACCCTCAACCTGGTGATCAAGAAGAAACCTCTAGCCAGGAGTTACTTGAGTCTCCATTTGCCAGAATGTCCAATGGTGCTAAGTCCATTACATAAGGAAGATCTATAGAAACTGCCATAAGGGAAGCTCAATGCCTGTCTAGAAGTATGCTTGATCAAGACCAAGGTCAATCTTTATCTCTTGTAGAAGAGAATAATTCCAATAATGATCAAGGTCAAGTTAATGGTCAAGACAAGGACCAAAATGATGAAGTGATCCCCCCAAGAAACAACAAGGAGATCGAAACTCGTCGCCAAGCTAGAATGGATAGAATATTGGAATTAAGAGACCACACTCTTGAGAATGTGGTTGGAGATCTAAGAAGAGGAATATCTACTAGAGCTCAACTGAAGAACTTTGGTGAGAACCAAGCACACATTTCCATGGTGGAACCAAAGAAAGTTTGGGAAGCCCTTGAAGATCCGGATTGGTTGGATGCAATGCACAAAGAGCTCAACAACTTTGAGAGAAACAAAGTATGGAAGTTAGTTGAAAAGCCAAAAGATTGCCGCAATGTTATAGGCACCAAGTGGATTTTCAAGAACAAGCAAGATGAGCATGGAATTGTGGTGAGGAACAAGGCAATATTGGTTGCACAAGGGTTCTCTCAAATTGAAGGCATTGATTATGGAGAGACTTATGCACCCGTTGCTCGCCTTGAGTCCATCTGTATCCTTCTTGCTTATGCGGCACATCATGAATTTAAATTACAACAAATGGATGTAGAAAGTGCAGTTCTTAATGGTCCATTGCATGAGTTGGTATATGTGAAGCAACCCCTGGGGTTTGAGGATCCCAACTCTCCAAACCACGTCTACAAACTCGATAAGGCACTCTATGGGCTCAAACAAGCCCCACGCACGTGGTATGAGCACCTTAGAGAGTTGTTGTTAGATCGTGGGTTTGAGGTTGGGAAAATCGATCCCACTCTTTTTACTAAGAAGGTCAATGGGGAACTTTTTATATGCCAAATTTATGTAGATGATATTATCTTTGGCTCATCTAACAAAGCTTTTAATGATGAATTCTCAAAGCTTATGACTGACAGGTTCCGGATGTCTATGATGGGAGAATTGAGAGTATTTCTTGGTTTTGAGATCAAGCAAGTGAGAGGAGGAACATTCTTCAACCAAGCCAAGTATACTCAAGATATGCTCAAAAGATTCAACATGAAAGAACTAAATGGAGCTCCCACTCGCATGGCAACAAAGACTCATCTTGAACTAAACCCAAATGGTAAAGATGTGGATCAAAAGGTATACCGGTCCCTGATTGGCTCTTTGCTTTACCTTTGTGCATCTAGACCCAATATTGTGTTGAGTGTAGGAGTGTGTGCAAGATATCAAGCGGCTCATAAAGAAAGCCATTTGATGGCGGTCAAGAGAATCTTTCGATATTTGGTTCATACCCCAAACTATGGTATTTGGTATCCTAGGGGCTCAACTTTCTCTCTTTGTGGATACACGGATTCTGATTGGGCTGGTGACAAGGATGATAAGGAAATCAACCTCCGAGGCTTTCCAATTCCTTGGGAGGTCCTTGGTGTGTTGGTCTTCTAAGAAGCAAAATTGTATATCTCTCTCCACCGCCGAAGCCGAGTATATGGCAGATGCTAGTGCTTGTACACAATTGCTATGGATGAGGCAAACTTTAAAGGAATACGGTGTCCATTGTGACAAAGTGCCTCTTCTATGTGAAAATGAAAGTGCTATCAAGATTGCCTATAACCCAGTGGATCATACTAGGACAAAGCATATTGAGATTCGTCATCACTTCATTAGAGATCATGTTGCCCGAGGTGATATTGAGCTTTCCTATGTGTCAACCAAAGACCAACTTGCCGACATTTTCACGAAGCCACTTGATGAAGCGAGGTTTTGTTATTTGAGGAATGAACTAAATATCGTAGATTCTAGGAGCTTGACTTGATCACCTTGCATACACACCTATATCTTGACCCTTGTTTGGTTTAGGTGCAGGCATGGAGATAGGGTGAGTGCGGTCCTAATACATTGGACTGTCCCTCCCCCATAATGCCAACATTAAGAAATTCAATCCTCTTAATATCATTTAGTGATATGTGAGCTTCATTGATGAGTAGTGGCTATGAACCCAAGGATAATTCTTCACGGTATCATGCCACAAACTCTTACATGGTGGCCTCAGCCACCACCCTATTCTCATTGAAGAGTTGGTTCTTAGTTCAGGTTTATTTGGCGCGTTAATGAACATTTGAATGGATTTCTGTGGTTTCTTTGATTCTTCACGGTAGGTCATCTTAAACTAAGCCTCTTCCTGGTCCTGTAAACTCTCTCTATCTCATATATGTCCCCATACACAAATCTTGGAGTTTTTGGTCGAGGAGGACCAGAGTCTCCAGTGTGCTCACACCGGAGTCTCCGGTCCGGACGGTTTCTAGCCACATAGAGGGAGGACGGGTTAAACTGAAACACACAGTTTCATTCATCCACCCCGTCCTCCCCTCACTACCCCATCGCCTCCTCCCCCAAATCTCCTCCCCGGAGGTCAAGAAGCCCCCGGGATCCGCCGTGCCGCCGGCCAATCTTCTTCCCTCCACCATTGGGTGATTCCCAACAGTGGAATCAATCCCATGGACATATCTGGTACCTCTCCTCCTCTTTTCTATCTTAGGGTTCATCCCTTGCCTTGCTTTTGAGGATTGGTACTATTTTTTCCCACGGGAATCTCTTGTTTGCGTGCACATGAGTACTCTACCCTGGTTGCCTTGCCCGATCTATTGGATTCATCCCTACTGGAGCCTCCCTGTTCTTCCCCCGAGTCCCCCGACCGGAGACTCCGGTCTGAGCCGGAGACTTCGGTGTGGACCACGGAGACTCCGGTGTAGAATGGATCAAATAGATCCTACAATGCCTCGAGGGTCCTGTGCTGCCTCCTAGGGACATATATACTTACCTCCATGCTATCTCCCTCACTGTTGTTCACAGGTTCTGGCTCTCGTCGTCCTCCTCGCACCAAGTCCAAGTTAAAGAGAGTGGATACTCGCTATGATGAGTCCGAGGGTCAGTACATTGTGCCCCCGTCCAACCGAAGACAGTAGGCCCGTGATGCAGCCTATATGAGGGAGCAGGAAAGGGCTAAGGAAGAGAACCGTGCCAAGAGGGAAAAGTACGACAACCTTCAGTCTTTGGCCCGCATGTCAAAGCAGGAGTACCGTGAGCTGTGCAAGACTGCTTTCTATGCATTACCTTGCAACAGCAAGGACCCATGCTATTGGAGGAAGGAGCAAGTTGTCTTCATGAAAGACATTTACAGCGTGCTCAAGAGATCACCTGTGTGCCCCCAGAAGTACCTGAGTGTTGAGCAAATGAGGAAGAGCCCCTACTTCTCTGATGCACTGTGGATTAGTGAGAAGTTAGGGATGTTCAACTTGATGGAGCTCCATGAAGACTACAACATCACCCTTGTGCAGAAGTTTTACGCCACAGTTGTGTTTGGGACTGACCAAGCCAGGACTATGACTTGGATGACTTGAAATCACCGCTGCTCTGCAACTTTCTATGACTTTGTTGAGGCCATATTTGAGACCTTCCAGGGCGTGTCCACTCATGTTGGTGTATGCATGCACTCAGTAGCTCTTGGGGTGAACAAGAACAAGCTTGCCCCTTTATATGGCAGCAAGGGTGTTGTGGGCGGGTCCAAGGGACTCAAGTCTCTCTATAATCTGATGTTAAGGATCTTCCGCCAGACCATTTCCCCTAGTGCTGGCACTGATGATACCATAAGATGTGGTTTGGTCAACTTGCTATATCATACTCACAGGATTTACATGGCTGGCCCCGAGGCAGATGCAGATCCTATTAATGTTATGGATTACATATTTGAGGAGATGTACCATTCCATTCTGTACAAGAAGGCTCCCCCATATGCACCACTTGTCATGAGACTCATCAACACTCAGGACCATGGATCCCCACTTTCCATGGCTCCCAACCTTATCGAGCACACTCTTGTCTCTCTTCAGCAGAAGGGTCACATGGGGCCTCCTCCTAGATGTGCCCATGTCCATGAGGAGGACGATATCTCAGAGACCGAGAGGGCCTCCTCTCCTACCAGGGCTCGGAGGAAGAGTGCTTACAATGCACCTCTGCCTCCCATGACACGTGACTATGTACATGAGAAGGTCAAGAAGGCCTCATTCTGGGAGAGGACCCTTTGTTGCATGAATGTGGACATTCACAAGCAACATCATGCCTCCTACAAGAGTAACCGTCGCATAGAGAAACTCCTCAAGGGGATCAAGGCTCAGGGTGCAACAGATGATGAGGAAGGAGAGGATGAGTACACCGATGAGCATGGCGCTCAACCATCCACTGATTCAGATTACACTCTTTCGTTTAGGGCATGGAATGCCCAAGAGGACAGCTTGGTGGATTGGAAGACCTTTTTTGATGTCACTTCTGGATATGGGTACCAAGGTACCTCCTCTTCTCGCCCTCACGGCAAAGGACCTGCAGTTCAAGATGGTGATGAGGACTATGATGATGAGGAGGAGGATCAGGATATGGATGAGGAGGACGCAGAGGATGATGACGAGGACTACTGATCCGTTGGGGCACTAGCTTAGGTCTTTTCCCTTTTTGGTGTTTCGATGCCAAAGGGGGAGAAGACATTGCCATCGGGATTTGCATGGGCTTGGGCTATTTGATTCTTATTTGCTATCTCGACCTTCGTACCTATTTGCCTTATGTTATTGTGAGACACTATTTGCTATTTGTGTGTGACTCTATGGGTGCTCCTACATTATTGTAACTCGTGTGAGAACTATGTGTTTTATCCATGTACTACCTACCATGCTTGCTTTACATGTTTATCTTTGTGCACATAGTCAGGGGAGCATGTTCATACTCTGTCATAAGTCATTGCAAATTATTTTTTATGCAAAATCACTTGTTGTCATTGATGACCCACAAGTATAGGGGTGTATCGCAGTATTTTTGATAAGTAAGAGTGTCGAACCCAACGAGGAGCAAAAGGTGCTGGCTAGTGGTATGGATCAGGAATTCTCTGCAAATACTTAGTAAACGGATTTTTAGGGGTTTTCGATAAAGCAAGTAAACAAAGTACGAGTAAATAAAAGATAGTAGGAATAAATGCAGCAAGTGGCCCAATCCTTTATGCAGCAAAGGACAAGACGGTTGTATTTCTTAAGATGACCAAACGTTCTCGAGGACACATGGGAAGACTGTCAAGTGCTTTCGCTTCATATAGCTGAATAATCTTCTCTAGCTTGCTAAGTGTTGTGTGGGTGAACCTGTGCTAATGTACCGCCCCATCCAAGACTAATACATACTTGTGATTATACCCCTTGCAAACATCCGTAAGTACAAGAAAGTAATTAAGGTAGAAACCTAACCACAGCTTTAAACTCTAAGACCCTTATGTCCCTTGTGCAATGGTTTCCTAACGGGGGTTCAGGTTTCTGTCACTCCGGCAACCCCTACGATTAGTAGCCAAATACACAATGCATTCCCCTAGGCCCATATAGGTGAAGTGTCATGTAGTCGACATTCACATGACACCACTAGAAGAAGTACACCACAACTTAAATAACAATCTATTGAATCTTTCTCAACACAAGTCCACTACTAACAACAAGACGTCTCCCATGTCCTCAAGAACAAAACAAACTACTCACAAGACATCATATGGATCATGATCAGAGATGGAATAATGATGTATAACAATCTGAACATAAACAATAATTCAATGGTTCACTCAATAGCATGAACTACAAAGAGTAATCAACATCGGGAAAGTTTCCCCTATGAACTATGCAAGATTCAACGCAATTGTTACAGCAATATGGAGATGGTGATGAGGGTGCTGATGGTGATGATGGTGGTGATGATGATCTCTATGAAGTCGAGCTTGATGGTGGTGTTGATGGCGACGATCTCCCCTCTCCGGGAAGGAATTCCCCGCAGAATCTGCTGGGAGAGATCTTTCTCTCTCGGTGTTTTCCGCCCGGCAGAGGCGGCGGAATCTTTTTGTGGTCGCTCCCCGAGTCTTAGGGTTTCGGGAGGATGATATACGCCAGAGGGGAGAGGCTGGAGTGGGCCAGGGCGGCCACACCACCTCTAGGCACGGCCTAGGCCTGCCCGCGCCATGGGGTGGTGTGGGCCCCTTATGGCCCACCTCCACTCCATCTTCTGGCATCCTTAGTCTTCTGGAAAAATAGGATTTTCCATATATTTTCCTGGATTTTCTGATCTTCGCGAATTTTGCCTCCAAACAGCACCTTTTCCATCAGAATCCTGACTGCAGCAGTCCATGCTCCAAAAGTCATCAACCGTGCAAAAAGAGATGAAATAACATAAGTATCACCTCTCAATACGAAATATATCAATGAATAATAGTGAATTAAGACATAGAATAGTGATGCAAAATGGACGTATCAACTCCCCCCAAGCTTAGACTTTGCTTGTCCCCAAGCGAAACTGAGCTCAATAAACATGGCCTCAGGTTTATGGAGTGAAGAGTCGATAAAAGAATATGGACAAGAAGCATCACATTCATCAAATACATAGATCATAATAGAAGACAACTCACTATTATACAACTCAACTTGCAATGAGTAAAGGAAACACAAATAAAGATACATAGAGTGAATCATAGTTGGTAATGGCAAACTTAGCTCTTGGTCGAAGAATACTTGATAATTTGCTGGAGTTCACAAATAGCTGGTTTTCAAATGATAGCTTTCAAAGTAGTAAACATCAAGATAAGAGCAATGTGCAAAACAAGGAACATAAGACATGATTGAATAAATCATCATATGAATGAATGAAACTCAACAACTCAAAATACTTGCTGAGGTAGAAGGGAGTAGGTTTACTGACTCAACTACTAAGTAAAATAAAGGCCCTTCGCAGAGGGAAGCAGGGATTGCAAGTCTCATAAAGAGCTCCCAAAAATTATGATACTTACTAGCTTTCAGCTCTCATTGCCCTATCGTAGGCATCTTTAGGTGATTAAGGTTAAAGTGATCAAAAATGAGGATATGCATTGACAAGTTGTAAGTTGAGAATCTCATGTCCCTTGAATACGAGGGCCGCTCCTCATGCTACTCAAGTTTAGTCACCGGTAAGTTCTTGTCATCGTAAGCATATGTGTATCATAGAGAACCGCCAACGGGGTACCCCTTGCCCGATGATACGGAAGAATCCCCATATCAAAATGACAAGGCAAGCAAACAACAAGCATCTTAGCAATCTTCTTATTTACCATGGGAATATGGTGCTTTTTTCTTTCTTTCCTCTTTTCATAATATCTCTTTTTTTCTTTTCTCTTTTTCTCAATCTCTATCTCTTTTTTTATAATAAGAATGCTTCATAGATACTCGTTATGGTTACGCTGCAGGTTTCCACCATGTCAGCATGGATTAGACCAGCGGCCCAGGCGTTTCTCTAACACATATGCATAACTCCATGGACTTACAAGCTCCCCTTTCATTTCACACCGACGACATCCATAGACAAAAGAACATGATATCAACTAGGTACAAAGTACCAGTGCAATGTTGAGAGCATTCCCCATGACAGCATGGTTCTGCTAATCCACAACTTACAAAGCGCAAGCATATATGCAACATAGGTGAGCACATTGGTTCAAGTTTATTAAGCACAAGAAAATAAAGTGTGCCATCAAGTTCATGAGAGCTTTAATCACTAATTTTCACATAACAAGTTTAATTTGGGAGGTAGACAAAACAAGAATTTACTTGGAATAACAATAATGCTACTAGGTAGGTATGGTGGACACAAATGGCAAAGGTTTTGGTTTTAAGGAGGTGGATGCACGAGAAGAATTTCCTCTCAGTACAGGTTTTTGGCTAGTAAGGCTGGGTAGCAAGTACAAGAGTTGAAGGAAACAAACAAACATACAAGTGATAAAGACAAACATGCAATCTTCCTTGGAAGCACAAAAGATCTTAACTAGAGAATACTAAACTTATGAGCAAATCAAGAAAGAAAGATGATGAATTTTTTTCTCTAGAGTACTTCTATCTTTTCTTTTCAACTCTCAAAAAGGTGTTGCTACTGACCAAGCCAGGTTTGCCAAAACCAACTAAATTAACTCAATGATCCCAAAGTGATACCAATACTAACAACAAGATCAATCATATAACCACGAATTGAAAACTAATATAAGCTATGCAAAAGAGTGAATGATAGAACTTCTCATTAATATTCCATAACGGCAACTCACACCAAGGGATACATATCTAACGAGAGAGGGGACACTTCCATAATGCAAACCATACTACATAATAACTCCTCTATTCATGATATGACTCTACTAAAAAGGTAAAAAGATAGAAGATAGTGAAATGATATCACGGCACTCCCCCAAGCTTGGAACAAACCAAGGGGATGCCAAACCTGATGACGAATTACTCCTTCGGTGGTGGTGGTATCCTCTTGATGAGCTCTCTGATCAGTTTCCCCAAGTCCTCAATCTCGAAGGTGAGATTACGAATCAGCTGTGAGTTTTGCTCAATGCGGCTCATTATCATGTCGTGTTGAGAATTCTAGCTCTTGCTATTCTTTCACCACTCTTCCTCCTTGAAGTCTTCTTTTCCTGCATGGCTAGAACGAGGCAAATCCCAATTGGAGGGTAATTTCCCCTTGGGCATATTCTGGTATTGATGCTCATGGATAAGGGTATGGAAAGGATTCTTGGTGCGTGGAGGAAGTGACCAGGGATCTGAACGGTGATGAGGAGGCTTCCCTCCAATGGCTGGATTTTCCACCACTCCAATGCTTGCAATGGCAGTGCCGGTGTGCGGGTGTTGTCCTTGCTCCTCTTCACCTTCACTCTTGATCTCCTTCTCCTTCCCAGGGTCTTAGAGGTCTTCCTCCATAGGCGCCTTCCCTTTATCCTTGGCGGACACCATGGTGCTTCTAGACTTTCAAAGAGTATGTCCTGGCAGAAACAGATCGAAACAAAAACACGACGAAAACATGATATACGGACCTCGGGGGATCCGGGGGGTTATATATTACGAAGTTTCATATCAAAAGGAAGGTACTGAGAGAAAACGAGTCGGAGGCGGAGTCCGGGGTGGACTCACCACCTGGTGGCGCGGCCAGGGGTGGGCCCGTTCTACAGGGTTGTGTGAGCCACCCTGGCTCCGTTTCCGTCCCTTTTTCGCTTCGTGGCTTTCCTTATTGACTGAAAACTGCAAAAATATAGTTGGATTGTATTTTCGTGGAACTTTTCTTACCAGAACCGTTACCTATTTGAACACGGACTCTGCGGGTCTCTGAATTTGGTATTTAGTAGATTCTTCCGGAGTCATCACTTGAATAACATCAATATCTTCATCTTCGTACACTTACTACTTGAGTCATAAAACCCTTCTCTTCCTTATTACACCATTTTCTCCACTTCCTGGAAATTTCTTTCACACAAAATTTCACGCAATTCTCATTAGCAACATTAGTATAAGTGAAGTGATAAAACCTTTTGAGTCCACTTCAACTTAAAACCATCAAAACATAAGCTACTATAGCAACTCCTTCCGAAAACCCAAAAAGAATTCAAAAAGGAAATCGAATAAAGAAGCAAATGCAAGAGTGGCAAAATCTGTCAAAACAGACCAGCAGGTAAAGATCAATTTTTTCGAAAATCTTCTGTTGCTCAAATCAAAAAGTTCAAAACTAACGAAAGTTAAATAACGACCTGGGGCAGAATCACAAAAAATTACAGCTCAATCCGACATACAGAGATCTCTCACGAATTTTTACGGTGAACCACAAAAATCTGTTTCAGGACAACAACTTCCCCAAATCTTACTTCTCTCTCATTAGAGGTTGATCTTGACACAAAAACCAAACAAAACGGATAAGGAGCGGTTATTACCGAAGTAATAACTTCCAAGAATCAAAGAAACAAAAACAAACTGAAAGCAAAAACAAATTGGGTTGTCTCCCATAAAGCTCTTTCTTTATAGCCATTAAGATGGGCAGGATAATTTTGAAGAAGCTCTCATAGGGATATGAATTGAAGTGAAAGAGAGCATTAAGAAGCAAAAACACAAGCACATTTAAGTCTAACCCACTTCCTATGCAAGGGGATTTTGTAAACAAACAAGTCATTGAAACCAAAGGCAACTTGCATAAGAAGGCAAAAGAAGTACAACATAAAAACTTTCAGCATAAAACGAGGAAACTTGATATTATTAAGATGCATAAGAACACTTTTCCCTCTTTCATAGTAGCTTTCAGTATCATGCATAAACTTAACAATATAGCTATCACAAGGACCATCATAGCAATGATCACTTATTCTAACAGAAAACACACGAATACTAGCTCTCATAACACTACTTTGTGAAACAATATTAGAGGTATCCTTACAAAGGATAGGGTGTCCCTCTTCCTCATACTTAGTGACAAAGTCTTTCACATTTGCTATTATAGGTTCATCAACCATTTGTTTATCAGGTTCAACAGCTTTATTCATACTTTCATTAACCATACTAGCTATCATAGAATGCTCCTTTACCTTAACTGGAAAAGGCATTTTCTCAATATAAGGTTTAGGTAAAACATGATTAGCAGTATAAACTTCAGTATTCCTTGCAGGAACACTTTTAGCAACATATTTATAAGGTTCGTGATACTTATTCCACTTCTTTTTAGGCACTTCAATGTAGTAAGCAAAAGCCTTAAAATAAGAAGCAATAGCTTGAGAGTCTAGACCATAAGAATTTTTAATATTTTGAAAGTCATCAGTTCCCATAAAAGATTCAATGCATTCATAATCATAATTTATACCTGACTTTCTACCTTTGTCATTCTCCCAAGCTTCAACATTGTCTTGAATACGATCTAGAAGGTCCCATTTAGCTTCTTCTTCCATACGTGACATGGGTATACCCTACAGGTACTCGAGCTTGGTATATACGGCCCAAATATGTACAGGCCCACGGTGTCGCCAAGGCCCGGATGGAGGGACTCGAGTAACCTATGAACTCTCAATTGCTTGAAGGACAAGAAGAAGCTAAAGATAGAAAGTTTAAAGTGGAAAACCCTAACTTGTAACCGACTCGACCTGCTACCCGAGACCTAGCCTATCTATATAAAGGCTAGGAGGGGGCAGCGAGGAAGACACACGCAACCCTAGTTTTCGCAACCCTCGCCAGATTTCATCTGCGCATCATTGTAACTTTTGACTCCCTCGATAATTCCACGAGCAGACAAGGAGGAGTAGGGACCTCTACAAGGCCTGAACCTGGGTAAATCCTTTGTCCCCTGTGTGCTTGTTTGCTAGCCGATAGATGTCTCCAGCGCTCCCTCCTTCTCCAAAACCCAAGTCCATAACAATGGGCATTGACGAGTTAAACCCTCGTCAATTGGCGCCGTCTGTGGGAACTGGGAGTGCTGATGTTGCGGCTTCTTCGGCCCCATCAAACGCGATCTACAACTCTGCAACAGCGGAGATTCGCCAGCTCTTCGGCGCCTTCGACTTCACCGTCCACACGCCGGCCACTCGCCCGGCCTTCGACTCCGTGGGCGAAGGAATCAGCCTGGCAATTGGGAGCTTTCGCTTCCAAGTGGGTCAGATGGGCATGCTTCGCATGCCCGATCAGCCGACGGCACCGGCGATTTCCCCAGTATCATGGTTCCCTCCATCGATCGGCACCCTCAGCGAGCTCAATGCTCCAGCGGTGGTCGGGAACATGGTAAGCAACAGCAGTCACGACTCCGATCTAAGCGATCTGGCCACTGAAGAAGGAACCTACAGTTCCGGATCTGAAAGTTGTGGAAGCAACAGCCTCCCAAATCACTTCATGTGCGCCGTCATCAATGCGGGCGACACCTCCGACAACCGCGGCAACGGCCCCGGCCCACCCAACGCCACCAACGGAGGCAACGGTGGCAATGGAGGAGCAGTCGAACCCCCTACCATAATCAACGAGCAAACCGGCGAACGCGTCATGATCAGGCTCAATGAGCAAGAGTGGGAACGCTGCCGCGAAGCCCTACGAGGTACACCTCTACCCCTCGGGTCCCCGCAAGAACTACTGATGGGCTACCACTAGCTCCTAAAGGAGGAATTCAAGCGCCAGAAACAAGCAATCGCGGAACTTGAGGCGCGCAAAAAGGCGGCAGACGAGTCAAGCCTTCGTCATGCTGGGCTCTCTTCCTATGGAGGATCCTCCTCAAGGGGCAACGAACACCTCGCCAAGAAGAGGCAATCGTGGATGGCTCACCTCACCGAACAAGAACGCATAGACGCCGTGAAAATCCTCGACTTCGGCTCCATGACAATCGACACAAGAGCCAACGTGGTTCCCAGGACGCTGCAAGTCGCGGTGACGGCGGCCACCATGTACCTTCTCAATAACCAGCCACCGGCTGGAGATCCCCGGACGGACATGCACCGATCTACGATCGCGGGCCTTGGATTAATCGAGGCCGCCCTCGACAAAGAACCAGTACCCGACCCAAAAAAGGGCAAAGCATTAGCAAAACGCTATTCCTCATCCTCGTCAAGCGACGATAGTCATGACCTGTCTCGACGCAGCCGTTCGCGATGGCACGATCGCGACTATGATGCATGCGACGAGCTCACGCAGCGCAAGGTCGACAAGTCAAGGGCACGACGTGCTCGGTCGACTGATTCGGAGGAAGAAGAGGGGGAGCTCTGCGGCGCCAGATGCTTCAGCAGATCCATCGTGCGAATGCCTAAAGGTTCAAACTCCCATCGAGAACCGAAATTTGACGGTCTGGACCCCAAGATTTGGCTGGAAGATCACATCTCCTCGGTCGGTACGCGAGGCGTCAGAATCGCCATGCAATGCTTGCAGCTACAGGCGCGCCAGGCATGGCTCAAGAACCTCCCGCGCGGATCCATTCGCATCTGGGATGAGCTGGTCTACAGCTTCGTGCACAACTTCAAGGGCACATACAAACGCCCCGCTTCAATCAAAGTACTGAGATGCTGCCAGCAAAAATCTGGCGAATCGCTGCGCTCTTACATCCAAAGGTGGTCCATCATCAAAAACTCCGCGGAGAACATCTCGGAAGACCGTGCGATTGATGCATTCAACGACGGTGTCTGCCGCATAGAACTCAGGGAGGAGCTAGGATGCTCAAAGCCCAAGACCATCGACCACTTGATGGAGATCGCGAACCGGTGGGCTGATGGAGAAGATTCGCTGAAGAACCGCGCTCACTCTAACGAGGAAGCAGAACTCAGACGCGACCGCCGGGGCAAACGTCATATGCGCGTCTACGACGATCGCGATGACGTCAACATGGTTGCCGCCGGTTACGCCGATAGACGCGACGACAACCGCAACAACGGATACCGTAGCAGCGGATATCGCGACTCCGGGAAAACCACGCAAGTATGGCAACGCCGCACCCGCGATGAAGCACCCGCGACCACCATCGAAGAAAAACTGTTTGGACCATGCATGGTACACTTCTACATCGATAAGCATGACGGCAAGAGAAAGTCCAGTCACCTCCTCAAGGACTGTCGTGAGTTCCTCAAGCTACACGAGGGATTGGTGCGGATGAACCGCAACGCGGTTGAAAGAGGCTACGGAACCGCTCCAGGCGCCGTGGCACATGGCGCACCACCACCACCTGGGCCACCCCCGAACGGAGCTGCACCGGACCAACACCACGGAGGCGAACCGTACCCACGGGCCATGGGTACCATGATGATCCAAAAGGGGCGCCCCTCCAATAGGGTGCAGAAGGCCATCACTTGCCAAGTCAATTTGGCTATACACTCGCCACCATCCACCACTGAGTACCTCAGTGGCAGCGAGTCGTGCATTACCTTCGACAAACGCGACCACCCGCCTCAAGTACCTCGCCCAGGTCACTGCCCCCTTGTACTCGAGGCGCAAATTGGAGGCTTCGACATGAGTCGCGTCTTCATGGACGGCGGAAGCGGTATTAACCTCATATTCGCGAGTACCTTGCGAGCAATTAGGATCCCTCTAACCTGCTTGGAGGCATCGGACACAATGTTCCACGGCATCGTCCCAGGAAAAGGCGTATACCCCCTGAGCAAAATCAACCTCGACGTCATATTCGGCACGCCGAAGAACTTCCGGCGCGAGCGCATCGACTTCGAAGTTGTCGACTGGCCCTCACAATACCACTGCATCCTCGGGCGCATCGCGTTCGCTAGGTTCATGGCAGTACCTCACTACGCCTATCTACAGATGAAAATGCCAGGTCCCAACAGCGTCATCACGATCAATGGGAGTTTCGAGCGATCTGACAGTTGCGACAGGGAATTCAACAGAATCTCCCAGTCCTTCGACATGCAGGAGGAACTCGCACGACTGAAGGAAACGATAGACAACAGTCTGCCCCCCTGAGTAGGTCAAGCTCACCTGATCTCTCCTTCGACTCATCTGTGCACACAAAGAAGGTGCAGGTCCATCCATCGGATCCCGCTAAAACGGCCCTCATCGCCAACAACTTGAGTCCCACATGGGAACTCGCGCTCGTCGAATTCCTCCGTGAGCACTGGGAAATTTTCGCCTGGTGTCCTGCGGACATGCTAGGAGTTACCAGGGAATTCGCCGAGCACGCACTCAACGTCAACCCCGACGCAAGGCCAGTCAAGCAAACAATCAGGCGACTGTCTGAGCCACGGGCACAGGCAGTCGGAATGGAGATCAACAGACTCCTTGAGGCAAAATTCATATGCGAGATCAAGGAAAGCACTTGGCTCACCAATACAGTACTAGTACCAAAAAAGGACACGGATATCCTGCGGATGTGCGTCGACTTCACTTCTCTTAACAAGCACTGCCCAAAAGATCACTTCCCGCTACCATGGATCGATCAAATCATCGACTCCACTGCTGGATGCGAGCGCCTCTGCTTCCTCGACGCCTACTCAGGCTATAACCAAATTCGAATGAAGGAGGAAGACCAGGAGAAGACTGCGTTTACAACGCCCTTCGGCGTGTTCTGCTACAACACAATGCCCTTCGGGCTAAAAAACGCAGGAGCCACGTACCAGTGGTGCATGCAGGCCTGCCTCAAGGAGCAAATTGGTCGCAACATCCAAGTCTATGTCGACAACATAGTAATCAAAACCAAGGAAGAAGCCTCTCTAATCGACGACTTGCGCGAAACCTTCACCAATCTCGATCGCTACCGGATAAAGCTCAATCCGGACAAATGCGCCTTCGGCGTACCCTCCGTACAACTGCTCGGGTATCTCATCTCCGCGAGAGGGATCGAGGCAAACCCAAAAAAGATAAAGGCCATACTGGCCATGGAGAAACCAAAGAACATAAGAGGCGTTCAGCAACTAGCTGGGCGAATCGCGGCCCTCAGTCGATTTATCAGTCGAATGGGAGAAAAGGCGCTGCACTTCTATCAGCTCCTCCACAAAACCGACACATTCGAGTGGACCAACGATGCGCAAGAAGCATTCGAAGACCTCAAGCGCCTGCTATCCACCTCGCCAGTATTGGTAACTCTACGAGAAAGGGAACCACTGCTGCTGTACATCTCCGCCACCAACCAAGTGGTTAGCACAGTACTCGTCGTCGAACGGGCCGAGGAAAACAAGGTCCACGACGTACAACGCCCTGTATACTACCTCAGCGAGGTCCTCACGCCAACAAAACAGCGGTACCCGCACTATCAGAAGCTGGCGTATGGCGTCTTTATGACCGCCCGGCGACTGCGCCACTACTTTCAGGAACACCCAATCGTGGTAGTCAACGACGCCCCATTGGGGCATATCCTCAATAACCCTGATGCCACAGGGCGAGTCGCGCTTTGGGGAATTGAACTGTCTCCACGAGACATCACATACTGGCAGCGCGCAATTAAGTCGCAAGTTCTCCCGGACTTCCTCGTACATTGGATGGAAAACCAACTCCCGGACAAGCCAGACATGTCCTACCTCTGGACAATGCACTTCGATGGGTCCAAGAGAAAAGATGGAGCAGGAGCAGGTGTCATACTGACATCGCCTCAAGGGGACAAGCTGAAGTACGTCCTACGAATGCAGTTCACAGCCTCAAACAACGAGGCTGAATACGAGGCCCTGTTACACGGGATGAGGATGGCAAAAGCCCGCGGCGCAAAGAGGCTAATCATATATGGCGACTCGAAGCTGGTCGTAAACCAAACAATGCACGAGTGCGACGCACTAAACGACAACATGATCGCGTACCGCGACCTCTACGACACACTTGAAGGAGACTTCGACGGCTGCGAGTTGCGACACATAGGTCGCGAAAGCAATGAGGAGGCGGATGCACTCGCCAACATAGGCTCTACCTGCGCACCCATACCACCTGGGTTATTTCTCGAGCGCATATGCGAACGTTCCATCAAGCCGAAGGCCACAGAGAAGAAAACAAACGCAGCAACGGACTCGGGGGCTACGCCATCCAATGAGCCAACACCAATCGATGATTTGGAGCTCGACACAGGACTCGAGGGGCCAATGAGTGTCATGATGATCGAACAATCCTGGACGTAGTCATACATCACGTACCTCCTCAGCAAACGCCTACCGGACGACCCGACAGATGCAAGACACATCGCGCGACGCTCCAAGGCATTCGCCGTTATCAACAACGAACTGTATAAACATAGCATCACAGGCGTGTTACAGCGATGCGTCTCCCTAGACGATGGAAGAACAGTCCTCCTTGACATCCATGAAGGGACCTGCGGGCACCACGCCGGCAGCCGCGCCCTCGTCGCCAAAGCTCTGCGAGCTGGATTTTACTGGCCCACGGCCATGCGCGACGCCAAAGATATAGTCCAAAAGTGCAACGCCTGTCAGCGATTCGCGGACAAGCCACACGCGCCAGGCGTGGAGCTACGGCCTATTCCATTGGCCTGGCCGTTCGCCCAGTGGGGACTCGACATGGTCGGCAAACTTCCAAGGTCCTCGCAAGGAGGCTACGTCTACCTCTTGGTCGCAGTCGACAAGTTCACCAAGTGGATCGAGGCCATGCCAGTGACCAAGCAATCAGGGCACAACGCAGTCAAGTTCTTCGAGTCCATCGTCTACCGCTTCGGCGTGCCACACAGCATTATCACCGACAATGGAACGAACTTTACATCCAAGGAGTTCCAGGATTCCTGCGAGAACCTGGGGATCAACATCAGCTATGCCTCAGTCGCACACCCACAGACCAACGGTCAGGTGGAAAAGGTAAACGGGCTCATCTGTAGCGGCATCAAGAAGCGACTCCTCCGTCCACTCGAACAAGCCGCAGGCTGCTGGCCAAATGAACTGCATTCCGTACTCTGGAGCCTACGTACAACTCCAAACAGCGCCACCGGCTACACACCATTCTTCATGGTACATGGAGCAGAGGCAGTATTACCCGCCGAAGTACGGTACAAAGCATCGGCACAGTCGCCACTGGCGAAGGAGTCATCCCTCGCACTCGAAGACTCCGTCGACCTCCTTGACGAAGCAAGAGAAATCGCCACAGAAAGATCTACGATCTACCAGCAGAACCTGCGCAACTACCATAGCAGAAGGCTTCGCCCAAGATCCTTCGTCAAAGGTGACCTGGTCCTACGACTGAAGCAGCAGGGGCATCTCAAGCTCGAGTCCCCCTGGGAAGGACCATACGTGATTACAGAAGTAATCCCAGGTGGCGCCTATCGCCTTCAAGATTTAGAGACAGGAGTCGCATACTCCAACCCTTGGAACGTCGCATAACTGCGACGCTTCTACCCTTAGTCATTTCTTCTTTACTTTTACATCGCAAATAAGGCTATTTAGCCAAGGCTACTTAGCCGCACATTGTACTATGTACTGTTCTCCGAATAAATGAAAGCTAAGTACCCCAAAACTCCGTGCTCTCTTTTCTCTTGTCAACTTTCATACTCGGGGGCTGCGCCACCCTATATACATATGTTCTTCGAACAATAAATGCGACATCCTGAGTAGCTGGCACATCAATCGAACCCCTAAACATAAAAACAACCCAGCTGCCACGCTTGCAGTTAACGGGGGAAAGATACAAAGATGACCAGCTAACGAAAGGAATCGCATAAGTGCAACGCTTGCACGCTTATAAAAGCTATTTGTAAATTATCTACAAAATTATATATGAGCTTTACAACACCAGTACACTTGCATGCAGGATACATATTCGGCTACCCTTGCAACAGAAGAACATCAGTCTGCTCCTCGAAGAAGTCGGCAATTTCCTCGGCTAGACGATCCACCGCTTGATAATGCGGCACCATGTTCCAGGAAGATCCTAGAGGTGGCATCGGTGGCCCAGATGCAATGGCGGTGACATCCACGTCAGGCATGTGCAAACGCACCAAAGAGAGCGCAACCTTAGCACCAGCCACTACCTGCTGCCTCACGCACTCGCGAACCGCGGACATATCTTGAAATTTCGTCAGAAGGGCCAGCAGGCTTGATGGAGTATCATCCAATGGGAACATCGCCCGGTAAATGTTCTTCAGGCACGACTGCGACTTCTTCAGAAAGAGCATGACTCGCGAGGCGCGATCCTGCAGGGTCACTAATGCAGTCGCACGATCATGATCTACCCAGAAGTATCCACTCTCTTGAAGTTGCTCTTGAGTAAGATCATGAAGGCGGATGGCAATCCTATCTCTCTCCTCCTGCGGACGGTGTGCGCTAACAACTACACGAAGCAGCATCAACAGCATGAGTACAACGTACCATCGCGATTAACTACAAAGGAAAAGACGAGGATGAGCAAACTAACATTTAAACCGGTCGCCCAGTTGCGTCACCTCGCCAAGCAGATATTGCTCGCGAGCGGCGGCTTTTTCAGCCTTTGACTTCCACACGTCGGCGCTACCACGGATCACGGGCAACTCACGCTCCAGCTGCTTAACGCGATCACGAAGTCGCGAAAGCAAGGAAAGCTCCTCTACTCTGGAGCAAGATGGTGCCGTTGCATCCTCAAAAGATGGCGAGTCCAGGGTTCCCCCCACAAGGCCACTTGATGTACCCTACCAAAAATCAAGCCAGAAGCAAAAATAAGGCGACCAACTCAAAAGCCAAAAGTAACAGGTGCATTCAGGATCAATAAAAGTATGTACAAACACATCCACCAATAGGCATGAGCTACAATCAAAAGAGCGAGTTCATCAGCTATTACACGAAACTAACTACAGAGCAGCTGGCTTCTTTGACTTCGAGGACTTCGGGGGCTTCATCAAGTCCGTGGCGATGTCGGATGCCCGACTTTCCGCCCCCCGAGGCGAAGTTTTCGCCGCCTTCTTAGCGCGATTGAGCTCCTCCGAATACTTGGCAACGGTGTTTATCAAGGAATGGCCATATTTGGCACAGGCAGTCGCAAAGGGAGCGAACACTACTGCGACCATCGCGCAGGCATTGTCTTCGACACCGCCGAGGATCCGCCGACTCCGTGGGCTTGCACCATGGCTAGCGACATGGTCGCGCCGGCTGCTGGAGGAGTTCTTATGCGTGTGGCACCCCCAGCGAGTGACTCCACCAGCTCCTCGACATTGTCGACCAGCTCCGCCTTCGGCATCAGCTCCTCCCGGAGGCAACTTAGGGTGGCCTTGGCTTTGGACAACGTATTTTGTACAGCGGTGCTACGGTCTTCGACCGCAGATACCGCGCCCGCCAGAGCGTCGTCACGACCAAGGACTCGTGGATCAAAACTCAAGCCACCAGCATCTACACCACAAAACACACACGGATCAAACTTCTAAATGCCACCGGCGCCACAGAGGAAGAGAAGAACATCAATAAAAATATCCGCCAAGTAAAGGTACCTGAGAGGGCCTTGGCGGCGAAACGATTGCTCTTGAACAACTTCTCCACGGCGCAAAGGAGGCACGCAGATCCTCTTGGCGCTCGGGCTTCATCACGAGCCGCGATTGCCTCGTCGCGCCCCTTCACAGCTGCGGCCAGAGTCTTTTCCAACGTGGCGACGTCACGCAATAAAGCATTATGCTCAGCTATAGGACAGTCAAAATTTGGCTGTCAGTCGATGATACCAATGTGCAGAGAAGATGACAAGAAATAAGTATAAAACACTCACTCTCGACCACGCGGTGGCGCTTCTCCAGCATCGCATGCTGGCAACCTATCGCCATCACCTGCTCCACCACCTGCGCGGCTTCCTTGACAAGGAGCTGTCGCACAAAACAAGGAATCAGCAGAAGGCAACAAAGGGCGTTGACTGTCAGGTTAGAAAAAGAGAGAGAGAGAGAGAGAGAGAGAGATACTTACATGGTCCTCCAGCGACTCCAAAGAAGATTGCCGAACCATCATCCGAGCTACTACTCGATGCTCCCCTACATGAGGAGAGCTCGAAGAATTGTGCCCGGAGTGGGCCGACACCGGAGGAGAAGGAGCACGCTCGACCTCTATCTTGTCCTTTGAGGTCGTGACTCCTGACTCCTTTAAAAATTCGACGTCACCAGAAGATGACGACGCCTCTTGACTACAAGACAAAATCCGCACTCAGATAAGGAAACTACAGGGAAAAGCCAACAAGAAGAAAACAAATGGCGAACGAATTTACTAGCAAACTTACCAGTCAAATCTATCAAGATCAAATGTGGCCTCCGTCGATTCTGACGAAGACTCCTTGGGCAATCGCATCTTCTTGCGAGATGACGGTGCCACAGCCCTCACAGGAACGGCGGGAATTGGCGACTCCGCACCAACAGCCGTGCCCCCTGGAGTGGAAGGAGTCGACGCGTGGAATCCTTCTGTGAACGCTTGCAGTATCCGGACTTTCGGACTCGGGGCTTCCTCTTCAACATCGGAAGGACGATCGACTGTGGTTCTCTTCCACAGCCTCACGAGGAATAATCCCCTCAGGGAGGGGAGGCATGCAAGGCGACACCGCCCACTCCTGCATCCAATAATAAAACAGATAAGCAACAGAAGACGCAATCGACAAAATACGCTACTACGTAGCACAACCATACCTCAGGAGGAGGATTCGAAACATCAAAAGGAGGAACGACTGGCTCGTTCGGAAGCACATCCTTGAGGGTATACTTCGTGACCAGTCGCACCCTCTTATCTACCTCACTCGCGGACATGCCATCGGTAGACACGCGAGTGGGATCATTAGCGCCACCCCATTGGAACATGGGATGGACCCTGGCCTAGAGAGGCTGGACGCGGCGACGCAGCCAAGTCCTGACAAGGGCGCAGCCTCCCTCTTCTGTGCCTATGCGACTCTCGAGGTCGCAGACGCGCTGATATAACACGTCTGTCTCCGCGAGTTCGGAAGGCATGATCACATTCTTCCAAGAACGCATCTTCTTGCAGGGAGTCGCGGGATCAAAAGGCGCGAGACCAAAGTGCTCATCCTTGGCCTTCTGGTCGCGCACATAAAACCATTTGTCCCTCCATCCCTGGACGGACTTGGTGAGCTTGATATCGAAGTAAGTGGCGGATGGATCAACATGTATTCCGCAACCACCTACGTCATAAACCAAAGAGCGGATGCGGTGGCCTTCAATTTAAAAATACGTTTGAAAAGACCAAAGTGCGGCTCGATTCCGAGCCAGCACTCGTAGAGGGTGATGAAGCAAGTAATATGGAGGAGAGAATTTGGGGACAGCTGATGGAGCTGGAGCCCATAGAAACAAAGAAGACCCCGAAGAAAGGGGGAAGAGGCAAGGAAAGACCGCGAATGATGAATGCAAGAAACATCACTCGATAACTAGCAGGAGGCACAGGAACAGTCTCACCGCAGGGGACGCGTGAATCGGCGACTGATGCAGAGATCACTCCGTCTTGGCGAAGAAGACGGAGATCCGACGCTTTGATGATGGAGGGGCGCCAAGCGCCATTAGTCACGCGGGTGCCCGCGACCTTCTTCTTCCCGGCAGCAGCGGCGCTGGTGGCCGCAGCAGTGGAGCCACCCTTCTTCTTCGCTGCAGCGAGGGTGGCCGCGGACTCAGCGGCAGCGCCTCCCTTCTTATTCCCCATTGCGCGGCGGCGATGAGAACAAAGAAAATAGCTGGGGAACGAACGGAGCTGGTCCAGCGTCGTAGAGCCGATGGGCGCAGAGGAAAGCAGGAAAGCAAGGGCAATGGCGATGGCAGCAAGGAAGAAAGAACACAGATGGGAAAATTACCGCTGCGGCATCGCTACTTAACCCCTGGAAGATGCAATCCAACGGCTGACAAAAACCCTATTGGACGCGTGGCACGCATCGCGGAGGACACGTGGAGAAGAGGAAGCGCGAACCGTCCCCCCACTTCTACCATTACGCGCGGAAATCGAGGAGGCACAGTTAAAAATAAGATTACGCACGCCCAGTCAAATCAAAGTCAGAAAGTGGGACCCACAGCTCGTCACGTCCCGTCAAAACCGCTCACGCGGGCAACTAAGGTCATACAAGCGTCAGCACTGACGTCACCAAAAGGCTATGCAATGGAGAACTTCAACTATTTTTAGTCCTTGCTGGAGTCTTTGACTCCACCAAGCACTCGGGGGCTACTCCCATAGGGAGCGCTGGCCGCGCACCCTACGATTTTTCTTTTCTTTTTGCAGGAACATGGACAATTACAAAAGGCAAACCCAACCACTCGAAACACAGTTCGATTATGAACATGGGTTACTCCCATAGGGAGCGCCGGAAACAGGCAGGCAAAAGACGACATCAGTTGCAAAAATAATTTTACTACCTACCCGGGTTATCAACCGAACAAGCAAGCAAAAGACGACAACAGTCGCAGAAGTTTTTAGTCCCTGCCTGAGTCTTCGACTCAACCAGGCACTCGGGGGCTACTCCCATAGGGAGCGCTGGTCGCGCACCCTATGATTATTTGAACAAAAAACTATGTGTTGATAACATCCACACTCAAAACTCATGGCGACACCGCCTCATAATTTTTCCCCCTACAAAGAGACTGCGTCTCCTGGGTTACCCGAATCGTCTCCGCGATGATAAAATTCGGATGCCATGCCTACGGCGTGAAGGTAAGACCTGCATAAGGCCTGGCAACGCATTTTACTGCGCACAACCAGAAACATATCCGTGCCCACAGGCACGATGAACATGCCTTGACGGACGCGTCAAGTGCTCACACCCATATAACTGGAATTCGACTCCTGTAAGACCTCCGCGGCCTGAGTCGAATTACACCAGCACCTTTCCAGATTCGAGTCCGGGGACTCGAATTCGAGTAGATTGCGTTGTTTCACCCTAAGGTGGTTAACTGATACCTATACATCGGTCATATCAGGCACGTATATCAACAATCCCTATGACACAAATAAAAGCAATCGAAATATACTCATTCAGGCACTCGAAGGCTTCAAAAGTCCCCAGTCGAATCTGCGATTCCACTGGACACTCGAAGCTCGACATGGGTATACCCTACGGTACTCGAGCTTGGTATATCTACCCAAATATGTATAGGCCCAAGGCCGGATGGAGGGACTCGAGTAACCTATGAACTCTCAATTGCTTGAAGGACAAGAAGAAGCTAAAGATAGAAAGTTTAAAGGGGAAAACCCTAACTTGTAACCGACTCGACCTGCTACCCGAGACCTAGCCTATCTATATAAAGGCTAGGAGGGGCGACGAGGAGGACACGCGCAACCCTAGTTTTCGCAACCCTCGCCAGATTTCATCTGTGCATCATTGTAACTTTTGACTCCCTCGATAATTCCACGAGCAGATAAGCAGGAGTAGGGACCTCTACGAGGCCTGAACCTGGGTAAATCCTTTGTCCCCTGTGTGCTTGCTTGCTAGCCAATAGATGTCTCTAGCGCTCCCTCCTTCTCCAAAACCCAAGTCCATAACAATGGGCATTGACGAGTTAAACCCTCGTCAATACGAGTGAATGATCCAGCACAAGAAGCATCAAATAAATCTTTGTCATGTAGAGGGAGCCTTGCATAAAAGTTATTGATAATAATATTGTTGGGGAGCTCATGAATGCGACATTTGAGCATTAGTAACTTCTATCTCCCCCAAGCTTGAGCTGTACTCTCTCCATCAAGAGGCCAAAAGTTGTATATTTGATTCCGATCTTTATGAATCTCACTAGGAGGATAAAACTTTGAATAAAAGAGAGGCACTATTTCCTCCCATTCAAGAGCTTGACCATTCTTCAGCAGCTTATACCATTCCTCAGATCTTCCTTTCAGTGATAATGAGAATAACTTCTTCTTAACTTGATCTGTAGTGATAACTGCACACTTGAACAACCCGCATAATTCGTGTATAAAGAGTAAATGATCACCGGGATGGACAGTTCCATCCCCAACATAGTAGTTATCCATAACACGATCAATAATTCTTGTAGGTATTTTGAAAACATCATTCTCAGCAGGTGGTGGCTTATCTACTACCTTAGCAGTGGTAGTAGCATTACCAAATAAGAAACTCGGCGAATTATCCATAACAAAAATAAAGCAACTAGCAGAAGTAAACAATACTCATAGTAGAAGTTTCCTTTACCAGTTCCACTCTCCAATAGCGCTTCCTCCCCGGCAACGGCACCAGAAAATAGTCTTCATGACCCACAAGTATAAGGGGTGTATCGTAGTATTTTCGATAAGTAAGAGTGTCGAACCCAACGAGGAGCAGAAGGTGCTGGCTAGTGGTATGGATCAGGAATTCTCTGCAAATACTTAGTAAACGGATTTTTAGGGGTTTTCGATAAAGCAAGTAAACAAAGTACGAGTAAATAAAAGATAGTAGGAATAAATGCAGCAAGTGGCCCAATCCTTTATGCAGCAAAGGACAAGACGGTTGTATTTCTTAAGATGACCAAACGTTCTCGAGGACACATGGGAAGACTGTCAAGTGCTTTCGCTTCATATAGCTGAATAATCTTCTCTAGCTTGCTAAGTGTTGTGTGGGTGAACCTGTGCTAATGTACCGCCCCATCCAAGACTAATACATACTTGTGATTATACCCCTTGCAAACATCCGTAAGTACAAGAAAGTAATTAAGGTAGAAACCTAACCACAACTTTAAACTCTAAGACCCTTATGTCCCTTGTGCAATGGTTTCCTAACGGGGGTTCAGGTTTCTGTCACTCCGGCAACCCCTACGATTAGTAGACAAATACACAATGCATTCCCCTAGGCCCATATAGGTGAAGTGTCATGTAGTCGACGTTCACATGACACCACTAGAAGAAGTACACCATAACTTAAATAACAATCTATTGAATCCTTCTCAACACAACTCCACTACTAACAACAAGACTTCTCCCATGTCCTCAAGAACAAAACGAACTACTCACAAGACATCATATGGATCATGATCAGAGATGGAATAATGATGTATAACAATCTGAACATAAACAATAATTCAATGGTTCACTCAATAGCATCAACTACAAAGAGTAATCAACAGGAAAGTTTCCCTATGAACTATGCAAGATTCAAGCATAATTGTTACAGCAATATGGAGATGGTGATGAGGGTGCTGATGGTGATGATGGTGGTGATGATGATGATGATGATGATCCCGATGAAGTCCAGCTTGATGGTGGTGTTGATGGCGACGATCTCCCCTCTCCGGGAAGGAATTCCCCGGCAGAAATCTGTCTGCCGGAGAGATCTTTCTCTCTCGGTGTTTTCCACCCCGCAGAGGCGGCGGAATCTTTCTGTGGTTGCTCCCCAAGTCTTAGGGTTTCGAGAGGATGATATACGCCAGAGGGGAGAGGCTGGAGTGGGCCAGGGCAGCCACACCACCTCCAGGCGCGGCCTAGGCCTGCCCGCGCCATGGGGTGGTGTGGGCCCCTTATGGCCCACCTCCACTCCATCTTCTGGCATCCTTAGTCTTCTGGAAAAATAGGATTTTCCATATATTTTCCCGGATCTTCTGATCTTCGCGAATTTTGCCTCCAAACAGCACCTTTTCCATCAGAATCCTGACTGCAGCGGTCCATGCTCCAAAAGTCATCAACCATGCAAAAAGAGATGAAATAACATAAGTATCACCTCTCAATATGAAATATATCAATGAATAATAGTGAATTAAGACATAGAATAGTGATGCAAAATGGACGTATCAGTCATCGAACACAAAAAAGGGGGAGATTGAAAGGACATTTACTTTCATAATCACTTTTGGTGTTCATTAACAACAAGTAGAGCCTTTTTACAATTTGTTATTGTCTACAGGTTGATATATTACAAAGTGAAAAGCACCCTTGGCCTACGGAACATTCCCTGCATATTTACTTGTCTCCTAGAAATTCCAAACCGAAGTCTCCGGTCTGGTCGGAGTTTCCCCAGGAGTCTCCGGAGGGGGTTCCTGTTTCCTGCCTGGGTCAGCCAGAGAGGTGGTCCAGAGCTTGGTCTGGAGGAAGGTCTAAAGTCTCCGGTTCTTGCCTCAGACCGGAGTCTCTGGTGTAGAGAGACCGGAGTCTCCGGTCCACTTGGCTCACAGAAGGGCTGGGTCATTCTATTCGACGGTCCGGAGGCTGGTCCGGAGATTGACCGGATTCTCCGGTGTAGACCGAAGTCTCCGGTGTGCAGACCGGAGTCTCCGGTCTGACTTTTCTCCAACAGTCAGAAAATGGTTTAGTGGAGTGAAGGGCTATAAATAGAGGACCTTATCACCTTCCTCCAGTTGCTCGTCCACCTCAAGAACACCATGCCCATTTGAGCCACCAAATCAACAAGATCTCTTCATCCAACCATCCAAAAGTCATTGATCTTTGGAGAATCGAAGGAGGAGTCCTTGATCTACAGCTTCACCAAGAGAGATCTTCATTTCCCCCTCATTCACTTGAGGGCCCCCATGCTCTAGTGTTTCTTTGGAAACCCTAGCTTTTGATTTGGTTCTTACAAGCTTGTCTTTGATTGTTTGACAGCTTGCTTGTATTTGGGAGCCTCCAATTAAGTTGTGGATGTGTGCCCCGAACTCGTTATCAAGGTGCCGGCTTCCACCTCGAAGGATGTTGTATAGTGGAAGAGGTGAATCGAACCCCTTGGGGCGAGGTTCATCGGAGAACAAGGGAGGCCTCTCATGGCGTTGGTGGTTTGAAACCACCCCCTCTCCAAACATAGACGTACTTCCCTTCAAAAGGAAGGAACTACGGGAAACAAATCTTTGTGTCTCCGAGTGCTCCACTTTGGTTACTTCTATCCTTTACCGCACTTTACTTATCTAGTTCTTGCTTAGTACTTGTGCTAGGTTGACATAAAGGTAAATTCACCTTAGTTGCATAATCTAGAGAATTTACCTTGTGTGTCAAACCCTAAATTGAAAAAGAGTAAAATTTGGAGTAGCACCTATTCACCCCCCACCCCCCTCTAGGTGCCCATACGATCCTTTCACCAGCCAACTTTTCTGGTGGAGATCTGCAGTTTCTTCAGTGTAGAATAGTTAACTTTAGACTGAAGAATGGCTTTTGTAGATGAAATGTTGTCGCATTGTTCTATAAACTAGTAGGAAGTTTAGCCCACTTTTGTGAAGATATAAGACCCTTTTGTATGGAAGTACTACTGTTGTAAACAAATACTATCGATTATCTATTTCCTTCAATTACTACTAGTGGTTAAATCTAGTTAACTGCCATTTTTATCCCAGATAGATAAAATTCAGACGACAGTTTATGTACAGATTTTGCATTTGCTATCTATGCTATAAACCATTTTTCATTTGTCTTGTGCTATCTGCGAAATAGTCCTGTGGTTCAACGTGTTACAAAACTAGTAGATAGTATTATAAGCATCATTAGGTAATCTTTGTTTGAAATAAGAATCATTTATTGTCTTCCGGATCGCTCATCATTTGGCACAATAATCTAGCTACCTTGTACTTGAAGAGGAGATGAACTACATTTTCATGGCATCCACATAATTGACATTGCTCATTCTAGTCCACCCTCTTTTTCGTGAGGTTGTCCTTGGTTATTCATAGTAATTATAAATCTTGGTGTTCAACACAGATGCATTAGACACATATACTTCAAATTCATTACCCACACATACTACATCGATTCAAACTATTACATATTTTTAGTCGATGCTAACTTCCTGCTATGCTCTCCATACTACAAATTCATTATCCACACATACTACAACAATTCACTATAGCTCTTTCTTCACCCGAGGGAAATCAGAACCACCAGCTTGTCCAAGCCTAGTTCCCCCACCGAAACTGCGTGTGCCGTTGCAAAACGGTGGTGGTCCTGTGCCATCTATCCTTCCAGGCCAACCTTTGCGGCGAGGATGCTTTACGGCCTCTTGAGTCTGAATGCCATGTACCGATTCCAGAACCACATCCAGGTGGATGATGACCGGGTGCTTCCAGCAAAGCTGTCGCACTTCCTTGCTTGGAATCCACACCTCGTACATCTTAGGAACAACGTTAGGATCTTTTAACCACGCCTTTACCTCGATGACCCATATGTCGCTCGGTGGCAGAATCTCCACCAGCTCGCCACCAAGGCCGCTGACGACCTGCTTGAGGGCCTCCAGCTCCCAAGCATCCAATGGGAGGCCATCAAAGCCGAGTTTGGAGAAGAAACGAAGCTTCCCCAAGCGATCGTCCCACCCACAGGCGCGATGCCAACGCATGAAGCTCATTTTCTCCCCACAACATTCGAAAGAACGGGAAGAATGCCGAACGTGCTCGGTGTCTAAGCTGTGCTCAAACCGGACGAAAAAATCGAATGGCGGCGCGCATACCTCAATCTTGACCTCATTTTGTCTGATCCTAGAATGAGGCCTGAAAGCCGATAGCAACTTTGTCGGCAACACGGCGGGACGGATGCCCAGCACGGTAGCCATGGGAGCATGATCATCGAACTGCTATGCTAGGGCTACCATGCTTGGGGTGCGCGGCAGCACGCAACTGCCCGAGGCTGGTCGCCAGCCAGGATCGCCCGAAGGGACGCGCTCCACCGAGCGAGAAGGACTAGCCAGAGGCGAGATACTAGTCTAGGGACGCGAAGCTCTGATACGGCAGACGGTGCGATGATGATCGCTGCGATCTTCAATTAGGGGCATGGGAGGTTAACCGGACATGGAGGGGACGCAAATTAAAGCAAGTGCAAGCTCCAATCTAAGACGAGCAGCCGAAGGTTAGCAAAGGTTATGGGGAGGGGAGCAGGGGAGAAGAGCAGAGTAGAGCAAAGAAATAAATCTGGTCCATGCAGTGGTAAAATAGTCCACGACCGCAAAAGATAACGGGGAATACTGACAGGGTGGGCCCAGAAGAGTTGACCTAACGACGGTATTTGAGTTCAACCATTTTTCATCTGGTTCAAACGATTGTTTGGCTGTTAGATTTGTATTCACCCCCATTTGGCCCCTCTGGACAATTGGCGATTCTACTATGGCCCCTCCGCGAGATTTCAGCCAACTCAGGTACCGGGATGCACTCACCCGGGAACTTTTGGGTCGCAAACCAACAAGCCCCTGAGAGTGGAGCACATGGAGACACAAGATTTGATTTACCACGGTTTCTTCCCTATTCTTTGGTGAATCTCACCACAACTGACCTGGTCCACCTTTCCACTATGGTACCCTTCGAGGCGGGAACCGGTGCCTTTACAACGAGATCGGGGCATGCATCCAATTGGAGGCTCCTGATATGAAAACAAGCTTTTACAACAAATCACAATTAGCAATACAGAAAATAAGATCTAGGATTTCAAAAGGAACTCTAGATCCAAGGGGGGCCCTCAACTAAATGAGGGGGAATTTAAGGTATCTTCGGTGTTGATGTAGATGAAGGCCTCCTCCTTCGATTCTCCAAAGATCAATACCTTCGGATGGTTGAATGCGAAGATCTTGGGAAATTGTTGGCTCGATAATACTGTTCTTTATCGGAGAATCCAAGCAACCCCGGGTTGAAGATGCGGAGGGGTATTTGTACCCCTCCCAGAATGTAGTCGTTTGGAGTCGTCGGGGGACGGATAATCCGGGCAGGGCAAATATCCAGCCCAGAGCAAAAACTCTGGCCCAAACATCCGCCCCCTTTTGATCGTCGCGCTTCTGGTCCTTGGCGACATTTATAGGGGCTGGATTATCCAACCCACCATGAGGGGCGGATTATATGGCTAGGGAAAAAACTCTGGCCCTGGACAAATATCCGGGGGAAATATTCACCCCCATCAGAGCGTCGTGTCATCTGGTCCATAGCCGAAATTGGGAAGGGGCAGATTATCCGGGCCTGGCTGTGGTCGGATTATCCGGCATGGGCAAACATCCGTCCTAGCGCCAAATATCCGGCCAATTATCCGCTACCCATCCGAGCATCGCGCCGCAAGTCCTTAGCGGATTATCCGGCCCTGGAAATCTTGATCTTGTTAAACTCAACAGGGGCTCTTTTCCACTCTTTTAAGATGTTGATGCTGCCACACATATATATAGTGTTTTGTATCTGCAACACTTAACACACACTGAGAATATCCATGGTATTGTTATCTAACACATAAAATAATAGGGACCAAGAAATGTTCAGCTCGAATCAGGACTACATTCCTAGCCTCCAAAGATGGAGTATTGAAAGCACATAGATCGGGAGATCTATCCAACATTTTGTCCTATAGTTGTGAAGAACATACTAAGCATATTGTCCTAAAGTACCAGTAGAAGGATAGAAAGAGAGATTGGCGAAATATGTTGGATGTATTATTGAGCCTCATGGGCGAGTATATATAGACGTGCATGGGATCATCTTGGAGTGCAAGACAAATTAGGCTAGAGTCCTAACTATCCTAAACTACCATAATAACTGTGTCTGTATCATACTCTAACATCCCCCCGCAGTCATAGAGGTAGCGTCGTGAACAACTAGAACATCACGGATGGTCAGACTGGAGATAAACCGAAGTAGAACCAGTAGGCTGACATCCCCCCCCACAGTAGTAGCGGGAACGTCTTGGACGGTGTTGCGTCGCGGTAGCTTGGACCGTAGAGGAAGCTGGTGATGCTCAAGCGAGGTGGTTTCCCTTGTGCCAATGTCGAGGGAGCCGAGAGCGTGAGGCAGTGCCATGGTCGAGGTAGCCATGCGAGGGGTCGTCGTGGTCGATGTCATGGTCAGGGATGTCGGTGCCGAGGTAGCCGCACGTGAAGCCACATGCGCATAGTGCGCGAGAAGGATGACAGAGACGCGTCGAGGCAGTCGTCGAGGGTGTCAATTTCGAAGCCGATGCAGTCCGAGCCGTCGAGGACGAGGTGTGGCCATAGTTTTGCCAGAACTAGGCGCACGCCAGGGACGAATGCACACTCCGGTTTTGCTAGAATCGAGTATGCAAAGAAGAACTCTTCGGTGACGTGGTCGAGGCAGTCGTAGAGGGGTTGATGTCGAAGAAGACATTGTCGAAGAAGACATTGTCGAAGCCGATGAAGACGAGGCACCTATCCGAGCTTGCCAGACTCAGGAACACGTCGGGGATGAAGGTACTCCTGGTGTTGCCAGTACTGGGCGCGCGGGGGCAGGGACCATCATGAACTTGTCACCATGTTATAAAGACTAGCAGAGGAAGCCTCTAGAGCGGTTGCAACGCGTAGAGCGGCGAAGGGAGAGATGCCGGCACTATTCACGGTTGTTAGAGTAGAGTAGCAGGTGGTGTAGTCGGAGAGGAGGCGATGACGCTGGCGGCGAAGTTGTAGTGGATGAAGACATAGAAGGTGGCGCAAACAGGGCGACCTAGGGTAGTCATGCTGGATGCCTGGAGGGGCGATAGGGTAGTCAGCAGGACCTGCGACGACGAGAGGGTGCCCTGCAGGTTACCTTGTGAAGCGCGGCGGCGGTGCTTGAAGTAGGCGAGGAAGTACCCGGTGACGTGATGAAGACCATGTGTAGATGGCGGCGATCCGTGTTGTAGGAGATGGCGCGGTGAAAGCCGAGGTCGTCGATGCACGAGGACGGCGAAGTAGATCACAGGCAATGACGCTATGACCCGACGGCGGCATAGCCAAGGAAGGCGCGTTGGAAGCTGGTAGCATGGACCAAAGGCGGCGGCGCTGTGGCCCGAGGGGGTGATGCAGCGGCAGCCCGTAGCTCGATCGGTGGTAGGCACGTGCTCGGGGACGTGCTTGGTGTAGACAGGCGCGGGATCGGTTGATCAAACCGACGGTGCGCCATGGCGTGGACGACGCGTAGATCGGAGTCGATGGCGACGTTGTCGGTGAAGTCTCGGACGACAAAGACGAAGACGATATGGGGGTAGCCGTGGCAGCCTTCCAAGGAAGGTGTAGCAGCCGTCCATGGTGCGCGACAGCCTACCCCGAGGCCGCGACAGCCTGCCGAGGCAGGCGCAGTAGAGGAGGCAGGCGCACGGGCGCGGTGTAGATCCTCGATGCTGATGGTCGGAGTAGAGGCGTGGCGATGACGACGGCGATGGGCGACTCAATCCGATCTAAGATCGGTAAACCAAAAAAGAAAACCGATCAAGAGATCGGGAAAAAAAGGACTTACAAGGCAGCCAATCACTGATCGGCGGATGAACCCTGCATACGCGTTGCGCGGCCCCCAGCGGAGATCATGGAGATCAACCTCCCCGGGGGCGGCGTGGCGAAAGCGTGTTGCTCGGCTAGCGCGGCGCCATGGAGGCGGCGACGCTAGGGTTTGGGAAGTGGCAGCGTCGACGCTAGGTGGATGCGGCGACGGCTAGGTCAAAGATCTTGCCGCTCTGATACCCTGTAGAAGGATAGAAAGAGAGATTGGCAGAATATGTTGGATATTATTGAGCCTCACGGGCGAGTATATATAGACGTACAGTGGATCATCTTGGAGTGCAAGACAAGTTAGGCTAGAGCCTTAACTATCCTAAACTATCATAATAACCGTGTTCGTATCATACTCTAACAGTACCGAAGAACACACAAAGCATGATTTGGGTAGTACACTACACAATCGATAGTTCATATGAATCGAGTTAACATGCTAACAGTAACTAGAAACAAGCACAACGTCACTTCATGACATATCTAGCAACAAATACAACATCATTACACACATCTAGCACATACTTCAAGGTGATATGTTTCTTACAGCCGATTGGAGCTGACACAGCACAACAGTTAGGGACGAGGGAGACGCTGGTAGGCCCACCATCGTCATGGTCGTGGGAGTAGCCGGCAATATCATCGTCGCCATGCACGGGGGAGATGTTGGTAGTACAACCATCGTCGTGGTTGAGGGTAAATCCGGCGTGCACACCGACCCATGCTCGTCGGTGAAGCCAACAGGCCCACCATCTCTGTGCTCGATGTTGAAGAATCAATCGACATTGCCCTAGATCTGATTGTGAAGGAGTTCGAAGGAGGGATGGTTGATTCAGATTGGGGGGAGGCACAACGACGACTCTAAATAGGAAGTGGAGTAGGACTGTGACCGAATTTCTCCCATCGTATTTTCGTGGCCGCGCGTGAGCTCCCGCCTTCTCCCTGCTTGCACGAGCTCCATCGCCGTGTTCACAATTTTGCACACATGGAGGCTGGCTCTAAGGAAACGCCTGAATCAAGAGTCGTCTCCAGGCCTAACTTTGTGGCCTGGTGCAACCCAATAGAGGATGCGGGCATCCAAACCACCCGTTACCAAACGCACTTATATATTCAACCTTGATTAACCAACCTTGCTGCACATTTACCCAACCCAAAAAAATATTAAATTATTTCGCTACCTAGCTTGACAGACTGAAATTTGCTTCCGGATACAGTAAAAAAGGCCACGGCCACACAGATTAATTAGGTAGAATCTGCTTAATTGCAAAAGCAGTTGGACACAAGCATAGTACTCCCTCCGTTTCAAAATATAAGATGTTTTAGTTTTGTGAAAGGAGTGTATCTAGACACTTTTAGGTTGTAGGTTTATGTAGATTTAGAGTGAACGTACACACTAAAAATGGTCTAGATATATTATATTCACAAAGCTAAAATATCTTATATTTTAAAACGGAGGAAGTAGCTAGCTAGCTAGTCAGTCAAGGCAAGGCAAGGCAAGGCAAGGCAAGGCACAACGCAGACCTTTGCTTTATCACATCGCCACGAGGGCGACATGAATCTCCTCCCCCGTCTTTTCTCTCCCTTCAGACATCTGTTGAAGCCGTAACAGCGAGACTAGAGTCCAGAGGGCAGGTTATCCATAATATCTAGCCACTTTAATTTTCTTTTGCAAACTTTCTCCTCGCACACTTGTCTCGCGTCTATGTCCTGCTAACCAATTACGACATTTATCCATTAGCATATATATCCACTGGGATGAGTTTATTTTTATCTACTTTTGTAAGTGCTGACTGAACAAATCAAATCAGCTCGAGCAGCATTGAAGCTTTCACAGGCTCTTTTGATTTGAACGAGATTTTAAAGGACAGATTTGACCATCCTTAATGGTGCCCCACCGGTTATCTTGGATCAAGTGACCCAGCACAGGTCTGCATCTGGCTGCCTCCGGTCTTTCCTCCTAGCTCTAGCCTCTAGCTAGTAGTAGTAGTTGTACTATGTGCGGCGCTGGACCTGCTATTGCAAGTCTATCAGATGGGCCAGTGCCGCATCGAATCATTAGTGCAATCTAATCGTGGATTATCCGCATGAGTGGTCATTATTCAGGAGAAAAAAATATATTTTGGTGTCTTTCTTATAGTATTCTCTTGAGTACCCACACGTAGTACACGGATACGGATGACCAAGATTGTTTAGTATACAATCAATTTGGTGCATATCAGGATTTTATCTTTTTTCGCGTTAGGGGGTTCTGGCTTTTGCATCTATTATTAAGGTTCTCAAACATTGAAATATTCCTTGCGGAGAAAATAGTCAAATCTACGATTCTAACCTTTATCATATTTTTTATGTTTCGGGGAGTAAGAGACGGTCTACTGGTCAGACAATATAAATTCACAACAAATCATATATGCCACTCTTCAACCCATGGCAGGAAGGTACTTAAGACCGCATGGTTTTATCTATTCTTAAAATCCTGCTTGAGCAGCACACGCTAATAGGTGACAACTTAAAATTGATTCACACACACTATAACCAAGGAACCCCATCCATTGCAATGCAGACTACCTAACTATTCTTTGCATACCATATCGTCCAAGAAAAACGAATGGAATCACATAGTAAAAGAGCCATTGGTCGAAGAAAACTTGAGGCCACAATTGCAACAACTACCACTAAGGAAAGGGCCGAAGAGTCACAGAAAAATATAACATATCAGATTTGACGATCTTGGTGCGCGGTGTCCGCCACATCAACAAAATGTGAACCAAACCCCGCAAGGCTTTTATTCCTTGTGGTGACATCTTACAAAAATGTTGCTATGGACCGGACCTAACATCCGAAAATGTTAGATTGCACCATAGTCGATGATTCCTGGTGCCTCCACCTCCCGAAGCTAGGAAGACATTATAGACTTCCTTCAGCTTCTTATTGCATATTCTATCTCTTTGGGACTAATGAAATAAGTGGATCCTTATATTGTTTTATGTCTGATGAAATGTTGAAACTGAAGATCGAATCAACCAGGGTCTGAATTCCTATGGTCGTACCAATTCAAATGTTGATGAACTGGATCTTAAGTATGTTCATCCCGCTACTCAGCAACAATAGAAGGATGACAAAGATATTGACATCAAAGAGGTTGGGAAGGCATGAAAAAAAGGGAAAATGTCTTTTCTCACTGTATTTTATGGTTTTCCCCTTCTAGTTATCTTGGTGGATCAACTCCTTATGTTTCAAGAAAATCAATAATTTGGACTAACTCATTGATAACATTTCAACCAGCCTACAATTCACAATCCACAACAATGAGAATTGGTGTCGGGCCTTGTATTTGTGTGGATGGATATTTTGTATTGAGTTGGGTGCAACCTAAAATGTGCACCAGAATATTTACCAGCCACCGACCGAAGCTACCCGTCTTGGATTTGGTCCAATTACTATTTTCTTTTCTATTTAATTTTCTCTCCCATTCTTCGCCCACCCAGTGGCTCCCCTCCCACTGTTCCCCCAAGAAGCGACCCGAACGAACCCGACCGGCGACGCCTCCACCACCACCACCTCCTCCTCCTCCACCACGAATTCCCCACAGGTTTCTGCAGGAATCCATCCGGTCTGCGCCCTCTCCTTTCCGTCCGGGCCAATTCGCGTGGAAATTTGGGGGGAAAAGGCACGATTTTTTCGCCTTTTGCTTTACCTTCCGAGCCCCATCTTCCTCCCTTTTGACCCCGCGCGGCTCTTCTTTTCATCGGTGTCGCCGATCGGAAAGGCGCGGTCCCGGTTGCGGTTTCGAATCCGGAGGCGTCGATTTGATCTGGTGAGGTCCGGTCTTACCCTATCGTTCTCATGTGATGCGTGGATTTCCTTTTCTTTTTTCGATGTTTCTCATGGCGTATGCTTTGATCAGGTGCCGAGATGACGGATTTCGGAGGATTTTTGTAGCGCGATCTTATCGAGGACTTGTTTCTTCAATCCGTTATGATTAAGCAAATCCTTGGCAGGCTCCCCAAGAAGGCGACCAAGTCCGGGGAGAAGGAGTTCGCCGGAGCCGGTTCCTCGCTGTCAAGTCCGACGTCTGATGCAAGAACCACCACAGATTTGACCATGTCTAGCAGGATTGGCAATCCAAACAATTATGCCTCCATGGCTGCGAATCCTGGACAGAGTTACAGCAACAAGAACGCTGGTGCTGGTGCGGGTGCCAGCAACGGTTTTATGGCCCCACCTGTGTATGAGGTGCTTCCGAGCTTCCGAGATGTGCCGCCTTCCGAGAAACCTGGCCTGTTCCTCAGGAAGCTCTCCATGTGCTGCGTCGTGTTCGACTTCACTGACCCGGCAAAGGATGTGAAAGAGAAGGAAATCAAGAGGCAAACGTTGCTTGAGCTCGTGGATTATGTCACCTCTGCCACAGGGAAATTCCCAGAGCCTGTTGTGCAAGAGGTTGTCAACATGGTATCCACAAACTTGTTCCGGGCCCCGAATCCCGCCCCAAGGGAGAACAAGGCAATCGAGTCATTCGATTTGGAGGAGGAAGAGCCTGTCATGGACCCGGCATGGCCACACCTGCAGATTGTCTTTGAACTGTTCTTAAGATTTGTTCAGTCTCCTGAGACAGATGCAAAGATGGCCAAGAGATATGTTGATCAGAGTTTCATTCTCAAGCTGCTTGAGCTCTTCGACTCGGAGGATCCTAGGGAGAGGGAGTATTTGAAGACAATACTTCACAGAATATATGGCAAATTTATGGTGCACCGTCCATTCATCAGGAAGGCAATTAATAACATTTTCTACAGATTTATATTTGAGACAGAAAAGCATTATGGGATTGCAGAGCTGTTAGAGATTTTGGGTAGTATAATCAATGGTTTTGCTTTACCACTCAAGGAAGAGCATAAATCGTTTCTAGTCCGAGCACTGATACCACTCCACAAACCAAAATGCGTTAGCATGTATCATCAGCAACTGTCATACTGTGTCACTCAGTTCGTTGAGAAAGACTGCAAGCTTGCTGATACTGTTATAAGGGGTTTACTTAAGTACTGGCCCATCACAAATAGCTCAAAAGAGGTGATGTTTTTGGGCGAGTTAGAGGAGGTATTGGAAGCTACTCAGCCAGCAGAATTCCAGAGATGTATGGTGCCGCTTTTCCGACAGATTGCCCGCTGTTTAAGTAGTTCTCATTTCCAGGTAAAATATAATTTCAGAGTGCCAATCAAACCCCATACACATACGATATTTACTTGTTAATAGCTCATGGAAGTTCTCATTTCAAAACTATTACTCCCTCCGTCCCGAATTAAATGCCGGAGATTTGTCTAGATTCGTATGTATCTATACACTAAAACGTGTCTAGAATCTAGATACATGCGAATCTAGACAAATTTCCTATATCTAATCCGTGACAGAGGGAGTACTAGTATTGTGACAGTGCTTGCTTGTGCCATGACTTTCTATAACTATAATCGTTGCAAGTGAACTAACCTCTAGCAAATGATGCATACTAGTTTTGTGGAATAGCTATGTTAGCTGTTTCCTGATCAATTGTTGTTACTTCATGATTAATTCCTTGCAAACAGCCATATATTAGATCGATTTAAGCTGTTGATTCTAACTTGAATAAGGATGGTTGTTTTGCTACTTCAAACTTATCCAATTCTCGAAACTCTCAAGAACTATCTTTATGGAGAGTTTGAGGTTGGCTAATGATTGAAGCAAAAATGTTGTGGGATTTGGGCTTGCTGAATCAATTCATTTCATGGTTCCCTTATGAATATACTGGTATCAGAAAGTGTGATAACAGTATTGGGAAGTAAATCATCATCTACGTGTGTTCATCGTTTTAATAGCACTACTAGCAAGTACATCATTTTCAGATAGGATGTCAGAACAGAGCCTAGATGTGGTTAGTTTCACAGCTTCCTAGTGCACCCATTTACCCTTTGTTTCCTAAAGATATTACTGATAGCAGTCACCACTTCACTGGAGTGAGACAGTTAAAACTGTATGGTCTCTTATGGATCTTGTTAACCTGTGATATATGTATGTATAATTATTGTGGGTGTGATAGCTGAAGAAAGTCAAGAAACTGCCATGACCCACCATTTTCCTGCATTGAGAATCACCTTTGAACTACATCCGTGTTTACTTCTATCCTTCGATCACTGAGTTAGCATGCTGATTCCCTGTTTTTTACTAATATGTACAAACTGGTTTCTATGTATATAATATTGTCATATCATGGTTCATAATGCCCTCTTTCTGTTGGATTGATGGAACATTTAAACAAGCTTTTTTTTATCATGTTCCCAGTACAATAGATCCTCAAATTATCGTACCTACTATTGACTTCCTGTGGAGCTTGGAAGGTACACTTATGTATGTTATTTGCCGATTTACGGTGTTCAATTCATTTTTCAGGAATCCTAGAAATAATCGTATGTGCTTATTCTGTCACCTCTTGATCTAAAGTTTGGTGATGTTTTGGCAGTAGGATTGTAGGATAAAAGCGTGCTATGTTCCTTTATGATTCAGTGCTACTTGTTGAGTATCTAAGGTAATGATGCATCTATTCTTGTTTCATTTTGCAGGTGGCAGAGAGAGCTTTGTTTCTGTGGAACAATGACCATATTGAGGGTTTGATCAAACAAAACAGCAGGGTGCTACTGCCCATAATCCTTCCTGCGTTGGAACGAAATACAAAAGGTCATTGGAACCAGGCAGTTCAAAGCTTGAGCCTTAACGTCCACAAAATATTCTTGGACCATGACCCTGGACTGTTTGAGGAGTGCCTCAAGAAGTTTCAGGACGACGAAGCTCAAGGTGCTGCGGTGAGATCAAAACGTGAGGCTACATGGAAGCGTCTAGAGGAGATTGGCTTGTCAAATCTGCAAGCAGCAAGGCCTGAGGCAACAGTCGACCAGGAGAGCTCTACCTAACTTGCATACGAGCCGCTCTTTTCGCAGGATGGAGTTAAATCGCTGACATGAATGCGCATGGATGACTGCTTGCCTTCTGGTTATTACCTGTTCCTTGAAGATCTTATGGGCTGACATGTAAATACAACCTAGATGAAGAACTGCGAAGCTTTGGCGCCGCTCTTGTGTTCCGTCGGTTGTTGCGAGATGGTGTGAATTCAGTTCCATCGCTGTGGAACGAAGGAAAGGATGCAAATTACCTGTCCTGGGTCTACATGATGTGTATGTCCTACTGCAGGTCAATGTGGCGCTTGCACTTGCTTGTTGAAGGTGGTTTTGCTGAAATGTAATGCGTTACTTATGTACGGACGACTTCGAGTTATGCCTTGGTAATATGAACAACTGGTGTACATTTTTTCGCTTTAGTAGATGTAACACATTTGGAAGCAAGGCGTGCGTGTTTTGTTTTTACTTGACAAAATTTGTCTTCTGAATAACAGTTTGCATTATGAGATCATCCTTGGATGAACATGCATAGAGTGCAAACTGATGTCAGGGCTTGTTTGATTCATAGGAATTGTGTAGGATTTGAATCCTATGGGAATTTTTCTTATATAATTATTTGATTCATAGGAACACATCCTATAGGAATTAATCCTATAGAAATCTTGTAGTGCAATTTCTATAGGAAAGAAACATTAGATTAAACCTCATGAAAAAATTTCTTTGCTACATCAAACATGATTTCTCTTCCCATAGGATTCAAGTTGGTATGACATCTCAATCCTATGTTTTTCATATTCCTATACTTTTCCTATCTTATGAATCAAACAAGAGGGTTTAGCTTATCAAATTGAACAAATCATGTTAGTAAAACACTACGGCACATATGACCAAAGACCAAACAGTGTCAGATTCACTGATTGATTGACCTAGATGTCAACATCAGGGACAGTTGAAGATGAGATATTGGAGGAAACCAAATCTTGCGCCACTACAGCCAAAGATTTGGTTCCGTCCAAATCTCACATTCAGCTTCCAAGGTTCATCTCAGCTGCTCACTACCTGCGACATTCTGTGTCTGACCCATGAACATGAGATGTTGGAGGAAACCAAATCTTGTCTCACTCTGCAGTAAGTAAGATTTGGTCCCATCCAACACTCAAATTCTTCTGCCAAATTCTCCGACTATGATGGCTAGCCAAGCTAACACACTGCACTGGTTTAGACAGGGCTGAAGGTAAAGATGTTGGAGGAAACTGAACTCCTGGAGATAAGATGTTGGTTTAGACAGACATGGAAGAGTTCAGTTCCCTACAACTCTTACTTTCAGAGCTGCATCACATGCTTTGGCCTGCCGCATTTCAGACTGATGGCTGCCCTTTTATAGATCGAGATCAAGATCAACGCCAAGGTTCTTGGCCCGCTCCGTTCTAATATTCTCCAGCATGAGCTTGTGCATGTTCAGTAAACGGTTTCTGAAAAGCGGCTCTGCTTTCCAACAAACTCTGACCAAGGTTATCCTTGCTATGGTCTCGCATTTCAGATGCTTTTACACTAGATGCAGAACAGGGAAGACATGAATGTTCATGAATCCAGTATTCTGAAATATGAATTTTTACCTGCATAAGTTATTTGCACAGGGCAGTCCTAGCATCCACAGCGAGCAACGAGTCTAGTGTCAACTTTTTTTTTCCATTTAATATGCTGCTGCAAGTTCAGACGAGGCCAAGAATCTCGGGTCCTGCAGCCATGTGCCTTACATTAGTAGTACTACTACTGTACAAAGAAAAAGGTCAACAAGATGCAGGAAAAACGTGTGCGGTCCAGGACAATAATGTCTTTTTATAATACTCGACGTTAGAGCTGGTTTGGTTGCAGGTTTTCAGGGTTGGCATGTAGTACTAGCATACAAGTTGTAGGTTGCCATCTGAAGTTTATACCAGGAGTAGAGGATGGGATCCGATGATTAAGAGGCTAGAATGATTGTGCTGTTTGGAGTATACTGCTGGAAGAACGAAATGTTACTGTACTTTGCTTTGTAGGTTCCTGCTGGAAAACAAAAGGGTTGTAATTTTGGAAAGGCTGGGAGTTCTGTTTTTAGGTCGTGATCCTGGTGTTATGTTGTAGCTTGTCTGGGTACTTGCTTAGTTGCTTTGGTGGTTTCACTTCTAGGAGTGGCCACCAGGTGTATGTGTTTGTGGATGAACAAAAGCTTTGCTTTAGTGAAGTTGGATTCTTTGGCCCTTAAGTCGAAAAATAAAACTATCACATAAGTTGTGATCCAAGCCCTTAACCTTGTAATGCAAGTCCAACAAAGGTGTAACTACCGTTCAAAAAAAAAGGTTTAACTAGAATTTAATACGGTGACCCTTTGAAGGACCACATTTGACCATCTTTAGCCTTTAAGGTAGGGCCTTCTTAATTAGCTTTAGATCCCTTCGGTAGAATAGTAATCCAAATGTACTATAAGGTAGGGCCGAACCGATCGAACCGATACCAAGTGACGAGGGAACCCTCTTACAAAGCAGATCAAGGATAAACAAAAAATATACAAGCACAACCAAAACTTGCCACCGAAAACACCGGAATCAGATCGAGAGAAACCGAAGCTCCACGATGACGCCCTCAAGAGGGCAACGACGCAGCACACCGCCATCATCAAGACCGAGACGATCAAGGGTATTCAGCCGGAGCCCTACGTGGAGAAGGTACACATAATGATGCCCCCCAAGAGGGTTACGACACCCGCAGGCATCACCGTCGTTGGCGTCAAAACGGTAACCTTTCACCCGGAAAAACCTTCATGTCACGCTCGGTATCTCAGATCGACCGCTGTCACCGAGCCATGCCTCCCGACGTGATCTAGGAGCTTCCTTTGTCGAAGCGTCGCCAACACTAGGATCCCTCGCCGCCCGCTCCTCGCCATCCACACGACCAAAGAGCAAGGCCATCACCACCGCCACATCTCTCACCGTAGAGTGTCCTACATAGTCCACCTTCGATGACAAATCCACCAGAGCGGACAACAGGTGTCTCAGCCATCTAACCAACCCTCAGACAACAGGGGCTTAGCAGGTAGCACGAGCATCTGCTAGTCAAGCCCATAGAACCCGGAAGAAGGGACTGCTAGCAGATACCAAATCTAGGCATATGGCCCGGATCCAACACCCTAGCCACACCATGACTAGGAGGTGGGCTCCCAGACATGCTAAGAGCCCTTGAAACACTCGTAGTGCCAGCTTCGCCAACTGTCGTCCTTGTGCTCGTCGGTCATCCCAAGTCACACCACCTCCATAATCGGTGGGGGCGTCGCCCCCACGACCAACCGCGACACGCTAATCAAGTTCTCAACATCTCCAAAGCGTCGCCGCGGATGCCCTAGAGGTGCAAACAGTCATCCACCCATGGCAAACATGGGATCCATATGGGGCCCACCCACCCCATATCGGGCACTAATGGGCCTAGATCTGGGCATGCAGGGCCCCAACCTACTGCCACACACCCACCGTCACCATCACCAACCAACCAGGCCGCTCCACCTTCGTCTGATCCTGCCATGGAAGCCGAAGGTCCGATCCATGCCCCAACATGTGAACACCACCGCCATGGACCGCCTAACACCACCCCTTGTATCATGCCCGAGCCACTAGTGAAAGGCGCTCGCAACGCGTACCCAAGCCGCCTTAACGTGCGTGAAGATCCTCCGACCCATGCTGCTCCGTGCAACTGACCTAGGAGATGAGAGGGGTGAAGATCTACCACCGCCAGCATTGACCGGGCTTTGCCCGGCGGCAGGAGAGGTGGGGGAGAAGGGGCCTGGAGGTGGTGAACCTAGGGTTAGGGAGCATCCGAGGTGAAACATGTGCCTCAAAAATGGAAATATATCTTCAAACTTACTATCTAGGAGGGATATCCAGCAATCGGATACTCTTGTGTGGCTAAGCGACTTCGAGATGCACTACCTTGCAGAAAAAAAATCCTTGGGGCTAACGCCACTACTTAGAGCATCTCCACTTCCCCCCTAAAGGCCCCTAAGAGTGAAATAAGGCACCAACATAGAAAAAACCGCCCAGTCCTCCCCCAAAACGGAAATGACGTCGGCGCGGCCCAACTAAACATCTGACGACCCCAAGCCGAACCCAACCCGGGGGAGGGTAATTAGGGGCTTCGGTGCAACTTGGAAAAGCTAGTGGGCCAGCCCTGTCAGCGGGACACCAAAATTTTCCCTCTGTTTTCCCTCCACAACTCCAATCCCCCTCCTGGACGCTCAATCCTGCCATTTTAGCCCTGTCGCTGCCCACTCTCGCCATTCCCTGCCCCGCCTCCCCTCCCGTACGCCACATGCCATCGCCACCATGCCACTGAAGAGGTACCAAGCTCCCCGTGTGTCGACGCCCTCGAAGAAGGGGAAGGCCGACAAGCAGCGGCCGGAGGGGATGACCAATGCGGAGTGGGCGTTAGACATCCAGTGCCGGCGGGTGGAGAACACCAGTCGCCGGCTGAGGGAGAAGAACTTGAGGCTGCGCAGGACAGCGAAGGCGCAGGAAGCGGAGGCCCACATGACCACTCTTGCGGCGCAAAGGGCAGTGGCCATGGCGGGAATGGCGGCACCATCTTACAGCGCTGGCATGCACATCTTTGGGAGCCAGATCAGCATATCCTCTCCATCGTTGTCCAGTGCGTCGCCGTCCGGCCAAGCGAATACAACATCGCATCTCACGGGTTTCTCGCCAGGCTACAATGACTTCGACCCGCTCGGCAGTTTCAACCCCAACTCCCTCGCCAACGACACCTCACCGGCCCATCGCCGCTCTCCTTTAAATGGCGGCGTGCCCCCACCGCGGGCTTCCTTCACCCAGTTCACCGGTAGATGCAGCAGTCAGCGTCCCAACCTGTTCGGCAGAATGCACAACGGCGACTCCATCATGGCCGACATCATCAACAGTGGCTCTGCCCATGCCTTCACGCAAGAAGAAGCCGCTGCATATGCAGACAATGAGGAAGATGGCGGCGAGCCTTCGGAGGATGAGGTCTACGCGTAGGCCGAGGATGAGGTGGTGGAGGTGTCGGTGACCATCGCGGACGACCCGAAAGGGAAGAAGAAGATGGTGGAGGTGGAGGGGGATAAAAATAAGAAATAAGGCGGTGACCGTGGACCCAAATGGAGCTCGAGGAAGGAAGAGTGCCTCGCCGAAGCTTGGAAGACCATCAACATAGACCCATTCACCAGTGCCAACCAAAACTTGGACTACTATTGGAAGAGGATGAAGGCGACGTACGATGAGCGACGGCTATTGGATCCCTACTTCAAGTCCTTGTGCCATGACTGAACGACTCCGACATGTCTCACCGTTGGGCCAGGATCCATCATGCTTGCAACAAGTGGCACGGCGTCGTGGAGGACGTGCGACGTGTTGTCAGTGGCACCAACTACGATGATCAGGTAAGCAACTCCCATCGCCGCCCACTCCCACCCATTTATCCTATTATTGGTATTGTTCGTAGATGTGCCATGATCACCGCCTACTAAGAGGACAACAAAGACAATGAGTTCAAGTTCGTCTACGTCTTTGCACAGATAGAGAGGTGCGACAAGTGGGCAGAGACGCGGACCGTGCTCACCAAGGCCAAGACCATCGCCTACGACCCTGTAGCGATGCCATCGGCAGCCTCGGAGGGTCGACCCATTGGCCACAAGAAGGCCAAGGCCATGAGGGACGCGGCGCCGACCATCGAGAAGCTGCACACGTCCATCTTGGGCTGCATGGCCGCCACCGCCGCCATGTGGGGCAGAGAAGGCCACCAGGTTGGAGAAGATCGCCGTGGCAAGGTGGGCATCGGTCATCGAGCGGCAGGACATCAGTCTCGGCTTCATCAAGGCCAATGTGATGGTAAAGAAGAGGAGGGAGGACTTGGCGATCTTGATGGTTGACACAAAGGACATGGGCGGCGAGGTGAAGGCGTGGTGTGTTGATCAACGCGCCTTGATCCTATCCTAGAGCCGAGCGGACGTCAACCAGGCCAGCACCCTGACGCCAGCGACTATGACCCTGACCCCGATCGGCACCCTAGGCCAGCACCACCGTTCCGCCGCCGGCAACCCCCGAGGTGCCTCCTACCGCGGTGGATGATCTCCCCCTGTTTGATTTTCGTGTTCCTCACATGTTTATTTTGCTCGATGGACTTGTATTGCGGTGATTGTATCAGTTGGATTATGATGTGCCCGGTGGCGGTAAGCCTATGTTTAATTTCTGACAACTTTTTAAATGTTCGAATTTGTCAATTGCGATTTGGGAGGACTGTTTGGGGGCGGCGGCTGGGATGCAGTGACCTCCGATAGGAGGTACCTGCGCCGGCGCCCCCCCTTCCGTAAGGCCAACCACCGGACCCCTTTTTGGGAGGGGGCATGCAACGAGAGGTGTCTTCATCAGTCATCTCCCTAGTCCCATGCAACAAATCTAGGATGTTCTCGTCAAATGTTGCTACTGTGAACTCAAGGAGTATGAACCACGTTGATAGCATGTAAGGCAGGGTTACACTTCGGTCGTGCGTTGTCAGCGAAGGTGTACGGTGAGGCAATCATAGAGAAACAAGTATCAGTTTTGCAATGGAGCTATGGAAGGTGATCGGAATACTGGGTTCTTTCACGCCAGAGCTAGGGAGCGAGCATAAACAAATAGAATCAAGTCGATTAAAAAAGATGAGGGCTCCTATGCTTCCTCTCAGGCGGAAGTGGAGGAGATGGCGATTTCCTTTTGTATGATGTTGTTCCCTGCCCAAGATCACACAGAGCCGGAGTTGATCACGCAGTTTGTTCAGCCAAAAGTTAATACTCAAATGAACGAGTGGCTCGATGCTCCTTTTACAGATGATGAGATTGAGAAGGCCCTCTTTATGATGCACCCCCACAAATCACCGGGCCCAGATAGGTTTAGAACGGGTTTTTATATTAAGCATTGGGCGCTGATTAAGGAGGATGTTTATGCGGTGATATGTAATTTTCCGAATGGAGGTGATATGCCATAGGTGGTGAATAACACAATTATTGTGCTTATACCGAAAGTAAAACAGCCACAAGACCTCACCAATACAGGCCAATTGCACTGTGCAATGTTCTCTATAAAATTGCTTCAAAGGTGTTGGCGTTGCGACTAAGGCCTATTTTGGATAAAATTATTTCAGAAGAGCAAAGTGGTTTTGTTCCAAGGAGATTGATTACGGTCAATGTCATTACGGCATATGAAAATATTCACTATCTTAAAAGGAAGAAGGGGAAGAGTGGAGCGTGCACCATCAAACTTGATATGGCAAAGGCGTATGACAGAGTCCAGTGGAGCTACCTGAGAGCTATTATGTCAAAATTGGGCTTCACGGGTCACTAGATAAATCTGATAATAAAGTGTGTGGAGTCAGTATCCTTCTCAGTAAAAGTGAATGGACGGTTTTCAGATATATTTAAGCCCACCAGGGGTATTCGGCAGGGAGATCCCTTATCTCCCTACCTCTTCTTATTATGTGGAGAAGGGTTGAGCTCTATGCTGAAATCATGTGGACAACAATTTTTATCGAAGGGGATTCGAGTGGGGATACATGCACCTTGGGTGTCCCATCTGCTATTTGTCGATGATTGTTTGATATTTACTCAAGAATCAGCAATGGGCGCCACGCGACTGCATGCGATTTTGGAGACGTACAGAAAAGGATCAGGTCAGTTAGTTGTAGGGGTTCCGCGCATAAAAACAATAAATTTTACTCTACGCCCCTGAACCTCCGAAGCTGCCAGGACCTATCTATTAGTAATACAGTAACGGGAGGGGCTTTTCGCGAACTTACCCTTGAAGACCGAAAAGCGTTGTCAATGCTCAGGAGAGCGTGGTTGATGTAGACGAGCCGAAGCCGACCTCAAGGTCGTGATGAAGTCCTTGCGCTCCTTCTGGCTCCAACGACTTGAGTGCCTCAAGTGCGACACCTCGCGGGAGTTACACACGTCCGGTGCCTGACGATGACTCCTGCTTCCCCGATCCAGCGATTCTGGAAGTAGAGCTCCGGATCCGAATCTCAAGCAGACGCGCCTCATGGTGAAGATGTCTCTCGCTCGCTCAGTCCAGACTTGGGACCACGGTCACGAGAGAAAGAGGGGGAGAGAGAAAATATCAATTAGAGGTCCGCCCAAAAGTGGGGAGACCTTTATTGATTATTGGGTGTATTTTTCTAGGCCAAATACCCCACTATATATAGGGGGAGGGGAGGTACTACCTCCCCTCAAGTCCCGGGGTGGGACTAAAGGAGAGGAGGGGGTGGGGTGGCCGCCGGCCAGCCCCTAGTGGGCCCCGCAGGGGGGGCAAGGCCCAGCCGGCCTCCCCCTTGGTCCCTCTCTCCCTCTCTCCTTTCCCTAACCCTCTCCCTCCGGAAATTGGCCCATTAAGCCTTTTGACCTTTTAATAGATTTTCTCTTTATTAAATAATTATGAATAAATGATTAATCAATATTTAACATTCATTCACACATTATCTAATCTCCATGGCCATGGAACACCTTCCACCTCCACTCCGGACATCCTCCGTACTTACCGAAACCCTTCCGGTTTTCTCCCTTCTTTTCTTCGATGATTCTACTGATCCTATAAAAACTCTCTAAGCATCATCAAGCCCTTAAGCGTGATACCCCATGATTCGGGAACACTCCAGACATGTTCGGGGCACTCCCGCACCCATGATCGACAGAGGGACCTGGATGGCCATGTGACCCCTGTGCATTCCACAAAGATCTTTCGTCGTTTGAACCGGGACAGTCGTGTCTTATTCCCTTTGTCATTCGATACTTGCATTGCCCGAGATCTGATCAATGGCATCACCATGTCGTGTTCAATCTTGTTACTGAACAATGCTATTTAACTCGTTCCGACAAGTGATATCCCCGTGATCTAATCTCACGCTGCGCAGCTATTGGATATAACTTCTCCGAGTGGGCCCTTGAGTATCTTTCCGTCACATGGACGGACAAATCCCGCTCTTGACATATATTGCCTCTACGGTTTCCTCCGAATACCTGAACACACCTTTATAACCACCGTTTTACCAGATGGCGTTTGTGATGGGTTCGTGGCATGGAAAACAAAAAAATTCTACTGCAAGAACGAACAAAACCCAGATCTAATCTAGACAAAATCCAAGATCTAATCTATTAGACATGAGCAACGAGATAGATCAGTACTAACCCTCGTAGAACCGAAAGCGTTACGAGATTAGATCTCGTGGATGATGTAGTTTATCACTTGCCGATCTCAAGATCGTGTGGACGATCCTTTTGGCGCCGCGTTCCGGCAGAGCTTCCGCAGACGGTCACACGTGCGGAGTCGAAGCAGATCTTCCTCTCCCCGTTCCAGTGAGCAGCGGAGGTAGTAGATCTTCTCCACGGAATCCCAGCAACACGACGGCGTGGTGGTGGTGGTGGAGATGAGAATTCTGCAGGGCTTCGCCTATGCCTGTGTAGAAGAAAGGTGGAGGAGAGAGGCGGCTGAGATTGGTTGTTATGAGAAGAGGGGCAGAGGGGCGCCTCCTTCTATTTAAAGGAGGGAGGCGCGCCTGGGGAGGGGGAGTCCTAGTAGGACTCCCCTCCTCCTTGGGCCGGTGGGTTGGGGGGAGGAGTCCTCCTCCCTCACGAATCTGTGTATTGCCCCACTTGGACTCCCTTGATCCCTTTCTTGGTTTTCAAGTAAACTCCAAGAAATCCTCTAGAACCTTCCAGAACATTCCGAAACCTTCTAGAATCTCCATACAAACACTCCGGAACATTTCCCAACTTATAAAATGATCCCCAATATATGAATCTTATTCTCCGGACCATTCCGGATCTCCTCGTGATGTCCCGGATCCATTCCGAGACTCCGAACAACATTCGGTCTCCAACGCAAATTCCATATCTACTTAAAACAACTTCGAACCTTAAGTGTGTCACCCTACGGTTCGTGAATATGCAGACATGATGAAGACATCTCTCCGATCAATAACCATCAGCGGGATCTGGAGATCCATAACGGCTCCCACATACTCAACGATTACTTCGTGATCGATAGAACCATTTAACATACGAAACCAATTCCCTTTGTCACGTGATATTCTACTTATCCGAGGTTTGATCGTCAGTATCTTCATACCTAGTTCTTCCTCGTTACTGATAAGTACTCTTTACTCGTTCCATGTTATGTCATCCCTTGTGACCCAGTCACATGCTTGCAAGCTATCTAGATGACATTCCACCGAGAGGGCCCAGAGTATATCTATCCATCATATGGATGGACAAATCCCAATCTTGGTCTATGCGCTTCAACACATACTTTCAGAATACCCAATGACACCTTTATAACCGCCCAGTTACGAAGTGGCGTTTGATGTCATCAAAGTACCCATCCGGTGATGGTGATTAACATAACCTCATGGTCGAAGGATTAGGTTACTATGTATTTCAAATCTTACAATAATACGAACTTAATGACTTGATCTTATGCTACGCTTACTATGGGTGTGTGTCCATCACATCATTCTCCTAATGATATAACCTTGTTATTAATCACATCCAATGTCCATGATCAGGAAACCATGATCATCAATCAATCAACAAGCTAGTTCAACAAGAGGCTTACTAGGGACTCTTTTATGTTTACAAAACACACAAGTATTAGTGTTTCCTAATAATACAATTATAGCATGGGATGTAAACTTTCATCATAAACACAAAGATATAATAATAACCACTTTTATTATTGCCGCTTGGGCATATCTCCAACAGTCTCCCACTTGCACTAGAGTCAATAATCTAGATTACATGGTAATATACCGAACACCCATGGCGTTCTGGTGTTGGTCATGCTTTGCTCTAGGGAGAGGTTTAGTCAGCGGATCTGCTACATTCAGATCAGTGTGTACTTTGCAAATCTTTATGTCACCATCTTGGACATACTCGCGAATAGCATGGAACCGTAGCTTGATGTGCTTACTTGCTATGTGACCTTGGCTCCTGTGCATTAGCTATGGCACTGTGTTGTCACAGAGATGGCCATCGGGTCCAACGACCGAGAACCACGCCAAGTTCAGTAATGAACTCCTTCATCCATATGGCTTCTTGTGCAGCCTCCAAGCTGCTATGTATTCCGATTCATTGAATATTTCGCCTGGCGCCTCCGCTTGGCACCGCACCATTCAAAATAAATACGTATCCAGACTGTGACTTCGAGTCATCTGGATTGGTGTTCCAACTAGCATCAGTGTAACCATTTACAACAAGCTGTTCATCACCTCCATAAGAAAGAACCATATCCTTAGTCCTATTCAGGTACTTTAGGATATTCTTGACCGTTGTCCAGTGTTCCATTCCAGGATCACTTTGATATCTGCTAGTCAAATTAACAGCATGTGCTATATCCGGTCTTGTACACATCATGGCATACATGATAGAACCTATGGCCGAGGCATAGGGAATTTTATTCATCTTTTCTCTATCTTCTGCCGTAGCCGGACTTTGAGTTTTACTCAAGGTCTTACCTGACAACATGGGCACGAACCCTTTATTGCTCTCTTCCATTCTAAACTCCTTTAGAACTTTGTCTAAGTATGTACTTTGTGAAAGCGCTATTAGGTGTCTTGATCTATCTCTATAAATCTTGATGCCTAGAATATATGCCGCTTCGCCAAGATCCTTCATCGAAAAACTATTATTCAAATAGGTTTTGACGCTATTAAGAAGTTCTATATCATTCCCAATCAACAATATGTCATCTACATATAGTACTAGGAATGCTACAGAGCTCCCACTCACTTTCTTGTAAATACAAGCTTCTCCATAAGTTTGTATAAATCCAATGTTTTTGATTACTTTATCAAAACATTGATTCCAACTCCGGGATGCTTGCTTCAGTCCATAAATGGAGCGCTGAAGTTTGCATACCTTGTCAACATCTTTAGGATCGATAAAACCCTTGGGTTGTACCATATACAACTCTTCCTCAATGTCACCATTAAGGAACGCTGTTTTGACATCCATCTGCCAAATTTCATAATCGAAATATGCAGCGATTGCTAACATAATCCTCATAGACTTTAGCTTCGCTACTGGTGAGAAAGTCTCATCGTAGTCAACTCCTTGAATTTGTCGGAACCCTTTCGCGACAAGTCGAGCTTTATAGACGGTAACATTACCATCAGCATCTATTTTTCTTTTGAAAATCCATTTGTTCTCGACAGCCTTACGACCATCCGGTAAGTCCACCAAAGTCCATACTTGGTTTTCGTACATGGATCCCATTTCGGATTTCATGGCTTCTAGCCATTTGTCGGAATATGGGCTCACCATAGCTTCTTCATACGTCACAGGGTCATCAGTGTTGTCCACTAACATGAAGTTCAAGGCAGAGTCATACCACTCAGGAGTGGTACGGACCCTCGTTGACCTGCGAGGTTCAGTAGTAACTTCGTTCGAAGTTTCATGATCATCATCATTAGCTTCCTCTCCAGTTGGTGCAGGCGGCACAGAAACATCTTCCGGTGCTGCGCTACTCTCAACTCCGAAAGAAGGTTCAATAACCTCGTCGAGTTCTACTTTCCTTCCAGTCACTTCTTTCGAGAGAAATTCCTTCTCCAGAAAGGATCCATTCTTAGCAACGAAAACTTTGCCTTCGGATCTATGATAGAAGGTATACCCAATTGTTTCTTTAGGGTATCCTATGAAGACGCATTTCTCCGCTTTGGGTTCAAGCTTATCAGGCTGTAACTTCTTTACATATGCTTCGCAACCCCAAACTTTAAGGAACGACAACTTAGGTTTCTTTCCAAACCACAATTCGTACGGTGTCGTTTCAACGGATTTAGATGGTGCCCTATTTAAAGTGAATGCGGCTGTCTCTAATGCATTGCTCCAAAACAATAACGGTAAATCTGTAAGAGACATCATAGACCGAACCATATCTAAGAGAGTTTGATTACGACGTTCGGACACACCATTACGCTGTGGTGTTCCCGGCGGTGTCAACTGTGAAAGTATTCCACATTTCTTTAAATGCATGCCAAACTCATAACTCAGATATTCACCTCATGATCGAACACGTAAACTTAATCTTCTTGTTACGATGATTTTCCACTTCACTTTGAAATTCCTTAAACTTCTCGAAAGTTTCGGATTTATGTTTCATAAAGTAGACATACCCATATCTACTCAAGTCATCCGTGAAAGTGAGAACATAACGATATCCACCACGCGATGCTACACTCATTGGATCGCACACATCGGTATGTATTATTTCCAATAAATCCGTAGCTCGCTCCATTATTCCAGAGAATGGAGTCTTAGTCATTTTTCCCATTAGACATGCTTCGCATCTTTCAAGTGATTCAAAATCAAGTGATTCAAGAAGTCCATCGGAATGGAGTTTCTTCATACGCTTCACTCCAATGTGATCAAGACGACAGTGCCACATGTATGTAGAATTATCATTCAATTTTATTCGTTTAGCATCTATGTTGTGAACATGTGTATCACTACTATCGAGATTCAATAAGAATAAACCATTCATCTCAGGTGCATAACCATAAAAGATATTACTCATATAAATCGAACAACCTTTATTCTTAGACTTAAAAGAGTAACGTCTACTTAATAAACAAGATCCAGATATAATGTTCATGCTTAACGCAGCACCAAATAACAATTAGTTAAATTTAAAACTAATCCCGATGGTAGATGCAGAGGAGCGTGCAACGGGCGATCACATCAACCTTGGAGCCATTTCCAACGCGCGTCACCTCGTCTCGCCGTCTTCGTTTATTCATGACTCTGTTTGAGTTACAAATATGAGCAACCGAACCAGTATCAAATACCTGGCACTACGATTACTAGTAAGATACACATCTATAACATGTATATCGAATATACCTTTCTTCTTGATGTTGCCGTTCTTGAGATCCGCCAGTATTTGGGGCGATTCGCTTCGATGACCAGCACCCTTGCAGTAGAAGCACTTAGTTTCAGGTTTAGGACTAGCCTTGGGCTTCTTAGCAGGTGCGGCAGCTTTCTTGCCGTCCTTCTTGAAGTTGCCCTTGTCCTTAGGCTTGCCCCGTTTCTTGAAATTGGTGGTCTTATTGACCATCAACACTTGGTGCTCCTTCATGATCTCCACTTCAGCAGTTTTCAGCATGGACGATAGTTCAGGCAACGTCTTGTTCATGCAGTGCATATTGTAGTTCGTCACAAAGTTCTTGTAACTTGGTGGCAGTGATTGGAGGACACGGTGAATCCCCAATTCATTAGGAATCGGTATCCCCAACTCTCGAAGTTTGTTTGCGTGCCCAGACATGGTGAGCACGTGCTCGCTAACGGAGCTACCCTCTTCCATCTTGCAGGTAAAGAACTTCTTGGAAGCTTCATAGCTTTCCATGGCCGCGCGAGTCTCAAACATGAGTTTGAGCTCCTTAATGATCTCAAACGGGTCATGGTGCTCAAAACGCTTTTGAAGCTCCGATTCTAAACCGTCTGAGGATGGCACAGCAGGTGGAGTAGTGATGTTTCGAGTAGCATAAACATTCTTTCGTCATCGGTGGCATCTTCTAAGGTGGGTCACCTAGCGGTGCTTGAGCACATAGGTCAATGACCAGCCACGAGGACGATCTTGATCCACGAAACCAGTCCGTGAAATTGCTTCCATTGTTCTTAAGCTTTTCTTTCTCTAGGAACGCATTGAAATTGATGGAAACATTCGCCATAATCTACAACAAATTTGCAAGTAGTTTAGACTAAGTTTATGATAAATAGTGTTCAAATTTAATTCTTAAATCAACTAGGTGAACTCCCACTCAAAACAACATCCCTCGAGTTGTTTTAGTGATTACGAACCAAATCCACTACACCAAGTCCGATCATCACGTGAGATGATGTAGCTTCATCGGCGAACAATCTTCATGTTCATCATATCAATCATATGACTCATGCTCTACCTTTCGGTATTCCGTGTTCGAGACCATTTACGTACATGCTAGGCTCGTCAAGATTAACCTTTAGTTTCCGCATGTGCAAATCTGGCTTGCAGTTGTATGCACCGAGAGTCTATCACACCCGATCATCACGAGATGCTTGAAGCAGCGACGAGTCTTAGCGGCCAACTAAGGACGAACACTTTATTACTTGATATTTAGTGAGAGGATCATCTTATAATGCTACCGTCGCGATCTAAGCAATACAAGATGCATAAAGGATTAACATCACAGGCAATTCATAATTAGTGTGATATGATATGGCCCTTTCTTCTTATGCCTTGATCTCCATCTACCAAGCACGGACATTATCTCCATCATCACCAGCATTGCGTCAAGGTCCGTGGCGCCGCTTCATGGTTGTCCATCATCACTAGCAACTATCACAACTACTTGGAACAAAGCTATTACAAGATGAATAGACATGCAGGTCTTAACAGAATTAAAGACAACCATTAGGCTCCTGCCGGTTGCCATATTACAACAAGGATCATTGCATACATCAAATACAATCACAATCACATGTAGGCCATATCACATCACAAAACCCCTGCAAAAACAAGTTAGACGCCTCTAATTTTCTTTTGCAAGTTTTACGTGGCTTGGGGCTTTCGACTAAGAACGGATCTTACCTCTGGCTGAACCACAACGTTGATACAAGTGCTATCAAGTGCAAAGTGTAGATTTGATCTATACTATGATGGGAGACAGACACCATAAAGCCACTTGTGCAAAATGAGTTTACGTCAGCGTGGAGCAAGTCTCATGTACGATGACATGTAATGTTAGCCCGAGCATCTTCATCCCACCATACCGCAAGATGCAAAGTACACACATAGCAAAAGACGACACGAGCACCAACGCCCACAACCTCATTGTGTTCTACTCGTGCAACAGATCTACGCATAGACAAGGCTCTGATACCACTGATGGGTTCGTAGCATGGAAAACAAAAAATTTCTACCGCAAGAACGAACAAAACCCAGATCTAATCTAGACAAAAGCCAAGATCTAATCTATTAGACATGAGCAACGAGATAGATCGGTACTAACCCTCGTAGAACCGAAAGCGTTACGAGATTAGATCTAAATGGATGATGTAGTCGATCACTTGCCGATCTCAAGATCGTGTGGATGATCCTTCCGGCGCCGTGTTAAAGACTTCCTTGAGACGGTCACTGCGTCGGTCGAAGCAGACCTTCCTCTCCCCATTCCAGTGAGCAGCAGAGGTAGTAGATCTTCTCCACGGAATCCCAGCAGCACGACGGCGTGGTGGTGGTGGAGATGAGAATTCTACAGGGCTTCGCCTATGCCTGTGCAGAAGAAAGGTGGAGGAGAGAGGCGGCTGAGATTGGTTGTTATGAGAAGAGGGGCAAGAGGGGGCGCCCCCTCCCTTCTATTTAAAGGAGGGAGACGCGCCTGGGGAGGGGGAGTCCTAGTAGGACTCCCCTCCTCTTGGCCCGGCAGGTTGGGGGGAGGAGTCCTCCTCCCCCACGAATCCATGTATTGCCCCACTTGGACTCCCTTTATCCCTTTCTTGGTTTTCAAGTAAACTCCAAGAAATCCTCTAGAACCTTCCATAACATTCCGAAACCTTCTAGAATCTCCATACAAACACTCCGGAACATTTCCCAACTTAGAAAATGATCCCCAATATATGAATCTTATTCTCCGGACCATTCTGTATCTCCTCGTGATGTCCCGGATCCATTCCGAGACTCCGGACAACATTCAGTCTCCAACGCAAATTCCATATCTACTTAAAACAACTTCGAACCTTAAGTGTGTCACCCTACGGTTCGTGAATATGCAGACATGATGAAGACACCTCTCCGATCAATAACCATCAGCGGGATCTGGAGATCCATAATGGCTCCCACATACTCAACGATTACTTCGTGATCGATGGAACCATTTAACATACGAAACCAATTCTCTTTGTCACGCGATATTCTACTTATCCGAGGTTTGATCGTCAGTATCTTCATACCTAGTTCTTCCTCGTTATTGATAAGTACTCTTTACTCGTTCCATGTTATGTCATCCCTTGTGACCCAGTCACATGCTTGCAAGCTATCTAGATGACATTCCACCGAGAGGGCCCAGAGTATATCTATCCGTCATATGGATGGACAAATCCCAATCTTGGTCTATGCGCTTCAACACATACTTTCAGAATACCCAATGACACCTTTATAACCGCCCAGTTACGAAGCAGTGTTTGATGTCATCAAAGTACCCATCCGGTGATGGTGATTAACATAACCTCATGGTCGAAGGATTAGGTTACTATGTATTTCAAATCTTACAATAATAAAAACTTAATGACTTGATCTTATGCTACGCTTACTATGGGTGTGTGTCCATCACATCATTCTCCTAATGATATAACCTTGTTATTAATCACATCCAATGTCCATGATTAGGAAACCATGATCATCAATCAATCAACAAGCTAGTTCAACAAGAGCCTTACTAGGGACTCTTTTATGTTTACAAAACACACAAGTATTAGTGTTTCCTAATAATACAATTATAGCATGGGATGTAAACTTTCATCATAAACACAAAGATATAATAATAACCACTTTTATTATTGCCTCTTGGGCATATCTCCAACAGTTTGATGCTATCTAAGCATTCTCGGGAGACAGTGATTGATATAGCCTCACGGTCTAAGGAATAGTCTACGAGGATCCATTTCTAATCATCGTAACTTGAACTTCGTGACATGATCGGGTCACGATGTTTAGGTTGGGTATTGGTTCATCATCTCATTCTCTGAATGAGATGACCTCATTTCCAACTGGCATAAATGCCACATGATCAGGAAACATGATCATATGTTGACCAATGAACCAGTGACTAGAGTTTCACTAGGAAGCCCTGGTTGTTTGTATATCACACGTGTATTGATGTTTCCACCCAATACAGTTATAGCATGACATAAAACTTAATCATAAACTATATGAAATATGATAATAGTCCTTACTACTATTTGTCTCTAGGGCATATTTCCAACAGTCTCCCACTTGCACTAGAGTACAAATACACTAGCTGCATTTGTTCTCAATCATTGGCACCATATACCCGGTACCTTGAACATGCTTGCTCATGGAAGAGGTTGAGTCTTGGTGCATGCTTTACAGTCCCAAATCCTTTACAACTTACTAATGTCACTGGATTGACATTAATACTTTATCATCACATGATAGCATCTGCGTGTATGCATCATCGCTATGGCGTGAGCGAGGCCTGATTCCAGGAGCCTACAGTGACGTTAGATCAACCTCGAGGGCTTTCTCATGGGCACTATGCCCTGGGACACATCATTCTACGTTAAAAGCGAACTAGCCCCGCCATAACATTATACAACACTTTAAATGGTACCCTTATCTATTATTATAAATGTATTCATCGAAACTCCCAAGCACTCTGTGCATCTTTCGATGTTTTGTTCACCTCGCTTCCTACTTGACTTTAATTGGTATCTACAGGAGTTTCCAACATATTCCCTTATAACATAACTATTTATACTTTAAGATATGTCATCCTTTATGGATTTGGAAAATATATCCACAGTTCTCTACTAGACACTGCGGACAAACTTAGTTCAAACGTTCCATGATTCGAACTTAATCACTTTTAAACGTTCCTTATTTGGATTACATATTATGCTAAGTTTGTTGGAGATATGCCCAAGAGGCAATAATAAAAGTGGTTATTATTATATCTTTGTGTTTATGATGAATGTTTACATCCCATGCTATAATTGTATTATAAGGAAACACTAATACATGTGTGTTTTGTAAACATAAAAGAGTCCCTAGTAAGCCTCTTGTGGAACTAGCTTGTTGATTAATTGATGATCATGGTTTCCTGATCATGGACATTGGATGTCATTAATAACAAGGTTATATCATTAGGAGAATGATGTGATGGACACACACCCATAGTAAGCGTAGCATAAGATCAAGTCATTAAGTTCGTAATGCTGTAAGCTTTCAAATGCATAGTAACCTAATCCTTCGACCATGATGTTATGTTAATCACCATCACCGGATGGGTACTTTGATGACATCAAACACCACTTAGAATGGCGGGTGGTTATAAAGGTGTCATTGGGTATTCGAAAGTATGTGTTGAAGCGCATGGACCAAGATTGGGATTTGTCCATCCATATGACGGATAGATATGCTCTGGGCCCTCTCGGTGGAATGTCATCTAGATTAGCTTGCAAGCATGTGACTGGGTCTGAGGATGACATAACATGGAGCAGTAAAGAGTACTTATCGATGGTAGAACTAGGTATGGAGATACCAACGATCAAACCTCGGATAAGTAGAATATCGCGTGACAAAGGGAATTGGTTTCAGTATGTTAATGGTTCTATCGATCACGAAGTCATCGTTGAGTATGTAGAGCCATTATGGATCTCCAGATCCTGCTGATGGTTATTGATCGGAGGTGTCTTCATCATGTTCGCATATTCACGAACCGTAGGGTGACACATAAGGTTCGATGTTGTTTTAAGTAGATATGGAATATCGTTGGAGACGAATGTTGTTGAGTCTCGATTGGATCCGGGACATCACGAGGAGATTGAAATGGTCGGAGAATAAGATTCATATATTGGGGATCATTTTCTAAGTTAGGAAATGTTCAAGTGTTTGTATGGAGATTCTAGAAGGTTTGAATGTTCGGAAGGTTCTAGAAGAGTTCTTGAGTTTGCTTGAAAACCAAGAAAGGGTCAAAACCTTGTGGGGCTAGAACGGATTCATGGGAGGAGGACTCATCCCCTTTCCCAACTCCATGCCCAAGGAGGGAGTCCTACTAGGACTACCTCCCATGGCGCCTCCCTCCTTAAATAGAGGAGGGGCCTCTGAGACCTCTCCATAACAAGCTCTAGCCACGCCTCTCTTCCTTCGCTTTCCCGGCTTAGGCGAAGCCCTGAATTCTCTCCTCCACCACCACCACACCGTGTGCTTTGGGATTAGTGGAGAAGATCTACTACCTTGCGTCATTGGAATGGGGAGAGGAAGGTCTGCCGACCAAGACGTGATCATGAAGCGCTGAGCAGCGCACGGAAGGATCGTCCACACGATCTTGAGATCGGCAAGTGATCGACTACATCAACCCGAGATCTAATCTCGTAACGCTCTACGAGGGTTAGTACAGATCTATCTCATTGCACATGTCTAATAGATTAGATCTTGGCTTTTATCTAGATTAGATCTGGGTTTTGTTCGTTCTTGCGGTAGAAATTTTTTGTTTTCCATGCTACGAACCCATCAAAGTTATCATCATGGTTTACTAAGATAGAACCTATGTCTTAACATAGTGGATGATGATCATCCTTTTCTTTCTTTCAACCATTGATGTTCAAACTTAATGCTATTCCTAATTTGAGTTATTAAGGACCAGTTCCTTAATTAACTTCTATTCTGAAACCCTTTTCAGAATCCCTTAAGGAATACTACATAATATCATAATACACCTATTATCAACTTCTACATCTTATAAATCATTATTTATAAGCATTTGCGCTTTTCATTCTTAACGTACTTAAGAATTACTCCTATAGGCTCCCACTCAAAATATATTCCTATATATTTGAATTTGAGACTCATATTGCTCCCACTTAAAAATATGTCAATCACATATTGTTTTAGGAAGACTTTCATAGCTCCCACTCAATTTCATGCAAATTGCATATCCACTCACTATTTTGAACAATTTCAAAATCCTTTGATCAATTATCAAACTTGGAGATTTATTATGAGATACTAGTACTTTACTAGTTTTAAATCCACTAGACATCCAGCACACATGAATCAAATTCATTTGAATTCGTCTAATACTTGACAAATTGTGCTTTAGTCATTCACCCCCTTTTCCTACTATGGCCTTGCAGTCATTTGGGAAAATTCCAAGTAACCCCTTTAGTTGTGAGATTCAACAATGAATTTCTTTCTAATCTCAAGGGAATTTTGCTTCTAGGATTTCTCATGATTTAGTTTACCATTATTTCCTTTGTAGTTCGTAGGTATGTCATATTTCAAAAATCATGACAAGTGATTCACAAATGTCTCCATACAAGATATGGATTTACATTTTGAATCCTACTTCAGGTAGTGAAAAAAATAGTGGAGGGAAAAACACAATGATCAAAATCATTTATTCTTTCCTTCCGTGAAGAGAATCATTCAGGAACGTTGTCCGTTGCGCTTCTCAACACTCTGATGCATGGTTTTTGAATCCTCATCGTGTTTTACACTATTTTCCATTTGCTCCATAATTGAGAAACTTCACTAAAGGTGAGCTTTCTCAAGAATGCACCAAAATCCCAGCAATACGAATCTTGCTTACCTTTTGGTTTCAGCTATGGATTTCATATTCAAAGTTTCCACTGAACACACTACAAGGACTTATTCACTATTGTTTTGGTTATATCGAATAACCCCAAAACTTTCACGAATTCAAATGGTTTACCAATTCTAATTGAGTGCTAACTATTTCTAAACTAATGGTCTCTACATATACACTACAACGATTTATTTGGTGCCTTCTATTCAACCCCTTTTGATATCTAATATCACATTGTGATGCTTTGCATTTTGACATTTCAAAACACTTTGCATTCCACAATTACTTTTATGCCATTCTTATAAAGTTGAATTTCATTACTATTGATCAAATCATAGCAATTGGATTCTCTTATTTATACCCTTTCTTGATGAAACATTTTGATCAAATCAAATAGTTTCATATTCATGTTTCCTTTGGTAAACTACTTTACACATTTAAACAATCATATAATGATAATTACCATTTTCATTAAAACTCAATACATCGGATATGTATTTACTTTTAACAATTCATTAAACACTTTGTATTCAAGTAATACACGGTGTTCAAGTTATTTTGCAGAACTTAGGCATGATTTATATGTGACAAGAAATCGAATGACTTTCACATATTATCACATAACTTTGAATTCAAACAATGGTTTCATTCATTAATGGAATATCATTAAGTTGGGTATTTTAAACAAGGCATTTTAATGTTTTACAAATGTTCATACATTATCAGTTAGTTTCAAACAACAAGGATAATTCACACATAATCAAACAAGATATGAACATGAATAGAAATCATTCATAAAAGCAGAACAACTGTTTGTTACAAACTCATATGAATAACCGTCTCATGAAGTGTGAGACACACTAAAGAAGTTCAAATCTCTCGATTACAATAATCATCCTAAAACACAAACTAAATGATAAATGTCGAGGGAGAGTGTCGTCAGCCATCATCATCATGCTCGCCATCAACACGCAACGTCACCTCCTCTCCAGCAAGCACCTCTATGCAGAAGGACCTGTTTTCATCAAAACAGAACAAGTATCAGATATACTTAACACTGCAATGTGTTTGCAAGATTATAACATTTATAAAATTGTATATCAAATATATACCTTGGTCATCGATGACCTCTCCGGCGATTGGTTCAACCTTTACGTTCCGGAAACGTAATATGAACTCATGGAAATCTAATGCTTTCGTATCACCACTCATGATGCTACTCCGGACATGTCCTCTGTAGCTGGGAGGCAATGACTGAAGCAGTACGTCTATCGCAAATGGATCAGCCATCCAGTAATCCACAGTGAACGGTCCTGTGTGCATCAAACATGCGCTCCAAGTGACTCTTCAGACATGTATGCTCCTCCATCTGTATGGAAAGGAACTCTCCAAGCAATTCGTGCTTCCACATGCGCACATGGCCTATGAACTCTGCTCTCAGCTGATCCACCATCGAATATGGGTCAAGATCACCCATGAGCGGATGTAGTTTATCCACCATCCCGTAACGCATTATTATCTGAATGTAAGTGGACATCTCTTGGCGATAGTAGCGATGCGCGGCTCTTGTGGGGTCTCATAGTAGTCTGGCTCAGTCAAAACCATCGTGCGGCGTATGTAGTCTACCACATGATTCCTAGTAAGGAGATCATCTAGGCGCACAAGCCAACTAGGGAAGTTGGATCCATCAAGTCTAAGTTTTTTCACCCTTTACCCAATCCTCAATGGCAAAGTAAGCTTCACGGTGAGCCATCTACATTTATAATTGCAAAAGGAATTTAGACTAAGTTTATAATTAAATGAGTTAATAATAACTCCACTTACAAACACCTATCCCCAAAAGGGTTCCTAGTGATAACACGACCCCTATCAGCCACATCTCCCACGATCATCACGGCCATCAATGTGGGTTCAAGGGTGGACGCTAAACGTCGGTCACATCATTCATGCGACTCGTGCTCGATCTTTTGACCATCCGCGTTCCAAGGCCATGTCTGTACATGCTAGACTCGCCAACTCAACCTTAGTGTTTTCGCTGTGCAACATGGCTTGCACCCACTGTATGCGAACATAGATATGTCTGACACCCGATCATCACGGCCTGCCTCATATCGAAGAACTTTCTTGGTGGTGCACACTAAGGGGGAACACAATCATTGGTTATTTTAACATGGATCATCTTATTAGGCTACCGTCGAGTATCTAATACTAGCACACAATAAGACATACAAACAATAACATTGAATGTAAATGCTATGTGATATGGTCCTTCATGTCGTGATCTCCATCCGTCGTCACCGGGTTCCGGCGCCAGGGTTCCGGCGCCGTAGACACCAGGGTACCAGTGTCATTCCGGTGTGGTAGTTCGTCACCTCCGTGACTATCTACTACTACGTAACATAAGGTAATCACTTTACCTTTGCCACAACCATATCACAAAGCAACGCCCCCTGCAAAACAAAGTTAGACGCCTCTACTTTATCTTTGCATGTTTTACGTGGTTGAATGGGCTTTCGCACAAGAACCGTTCTTACCTACGAACTTTTAGCACAATGCTGATCAAGTAGTTATCTCTACTACACCCCTTTCGGGGCCCTCCGTTTCAAATGGTATACCAACTAATGCGAGAGAGACAGACACCCCCCTAAGCCACTTTATACGGTACAAGCCGTATGTCAAGCGTGGACCAGTCTCGCGAATGAACGCGTAAAGTCGGTTGGGGGCCGCTTCATCAAGCATTACTGCGGTATACACAAGTACACGTGGGAGGGTAACAACTAAAAGATCAACGCCCACACGCTACATCTCGTGTGTTCTACCCGTACTAGCATTACTACGCATAGATCTAGCTTTGATACCACTGTAGGGGTTCCGTGCATAAAAACAATAAATTTTACTCTATGCCCCTGAACCCCTGAAGCTGCCATGACCTATCTATTAGTAATACAGTAACGTGAGGGGCTTTTCGCGAACTTACCCTTGAAGACCAAAAAACGTTGTCAACGCTCAGGAGAGTGTGGTTGATGTAGACGAGCCGAAGCCGACCTCAAGGTCGTGATGAAGTCCTTGTGCTCCTTCTGGCTCCAACGACTTGAGTGCCTCAAGTGCGACACCTCGTGGGGAGTTACACACGTCCGGTGCCTGACGATGACTCCCGCTTCCCCGATCCAGCAGCACTTGCGGAAGTAGAGCTCCCGGATCCGAATCCCGCAGCACGACGGCGCTCCGCGGTGAAGATGTCTCTCGCTCGCACAGTCCATACTTGGGACCACGGTCACGAGAGAAAGAGGGGGAGAGAGAAAATATCAATTAGAGGTCCTCCCAAAAGTGGGGAGACCTTTATTGATTATTGGGTGTATTTTTCTAGGCCAAATACCCCACTATATATAGGGGGACTACCTCCCCTCAAGTCCCGGGGTGGGACTAAAGGAGAGGAGGGTGGTGGGGTGGCTGTCGGCCATCCCCTAGTGGGCCCTGCAGGGGGGTAAGGCCCAGCCGGCCTCCCCCTTGGTCCCTCTCTCCCTCTCTCCTTTCCCTAATGGGCCCTCTCCCTCCAGAAATTGGCCCATTAAGCCTTTTAACCTTTTAATTGATTTTCTCTTTATTAAATAATTATGAATAAATGATTAAATAAATATTTAACATTCATTCACACATTATCTAATCTCCGTGGCCATGGAACACCTTCCACCTCCACTCCGGACATCCTCCAGACTTACTGAAACCCTTCCGGTTTTCTTCCTTCTTTTCTTCGGTGATTCTACCGATCCTATAAACACTCTCTAAGCATCATCAAGCCCTTAAGCGTGATACCCCACGGTTCGGGAACACTCCAGACATGGTCGGGGCACTCCCGCACCAATGATCGACAGAGGGACCTGGATGGCCATGTGACCCCTCTGCATTCCACAAAGATCTTTTGTCGTTTGAACCAGGACAATCGTATCTTATTCCCTTTGTCATTCGATACTTGCATTGCCCGAGATCTGATAATTGACATCACCATGTCGTGTTCAATCTCGTTACTGAACAATGCTACTTAACTCGTTCTGACAAGTGATATCCCCGTGATCTAATCACACGCTGCGCAACTATTGGATATAACTTCTCCGAGTGGGCCCTTGAGTATCTTTCCGTCACATGGACGGACAAATCCCGCTCTTGACATATATTGCCTCTACGGTTTCCTCCGAATACCTGAACACACCTTTATAACCGCCGTTTTACCAGATGGCGTTTGATGCTATCTAAGCATTCTCGGGAGACAGTGATTGATATAGCCTCACGGTCTAAGGAATAGTCTACGAGGATCCATTTCTAATCATCGTAACTTGAACTTCGTGACATGATCGGGTCACGATGTTTAGGTTGGGTATTGGTTCATCATCTCATTCTCCGAATGAGATGACCTCATTTCCAACTGGCATAAATGCCACATGATCAGGAAACATGATCATCTGTTGACCAATGAACCAGTGACTAGAGTGTTGGGCCACGCAGAGAAAAACAAAACTTTTTCCTATGCGGTGATCCCAAGATCTAGCTGAGGTAGTAGGCCACGAGAATTACCACTAGACGCGCGGTTGCGGAATCGATGAAGCACGTCGCTTGATGCAGTGTAGTCCTCATGATCCGTTCCGATCCATGATCGTCGAAGTGCTGACCTCCGCTTGATATCCACACGTCACGAGGAGGAGCGTGGCGATGGACCGCTAGGTCGATCTGGCGACAGGGCTGACTGGCCCAGGGGCTAGGGTTTCCAACACATGGAGTGACCTAACCGTGTGCTCTAAGCACCTGCGCCCCAGCTTATATAGGGAGTGAAAGTGGGCTCCACTCACTTGTGGCCCATTCACTAAAAGGCCTATATTAGTCATTGCGAGTCCAACTCACTGACTCTGTCTGTTTCCTTTTTGGGTCCAACCCAAAAATGCTCCCGCTCTTAAGTGTGTGACCCGACAGGCTCATGGTGACCTGGACACGATCCGAGTCTCACTCGTGACCGATCAGTTGGTAGCGGTTCCTAGCAGAACGTGCCAAATCCCAAGTATCAAAGAGTCATGACGACATACCTTCCAATGCGACTTTCGTCTGAGTCCCTTTTGCCTCACGATATACCTTGTAGAACTATAGGCGAATAATCGTCATCCCTTAAATAGTTCGACTCTCTTTCTCGATCCGAGATAAGTGATTCATCCGACTAACTCTTAGTCGGTTGCCTCGGTTAACACTTAACCGAGTCACGCATGGCCATGCTTTCCGAATCATATCTTCCGAGAGGGCCTAGAGAATATATCTCCAGACGAAGGGGCAAAATCCCATCTCGGTTATTCACATCACGCAGCTTGATTCTCAGTCGACCCGAACTCTGCCTTTATAACTGCCCAGTGACGGAACAATGTTTGACAGAACCTAAGTCGATGATTCTCAACTCGGACTGTGCAATAACCTTAGGTATAAGGATTACATTGATTGAGAGATGCAAATTACGACTTGTTCGTTGCATCTCAATATGGGTCAGTCCGACTCGCTAAACTCTTTAGCCGAATCCGTGTAAGTCGGAATAGCATCTCCATGCCCATGATAAGTGGAACCGAGTCATTAGCCGACTTTCACATTAGTCTAAGTTGTGTGTCCAACACAACCTCAACGACCAAGGACAATTAGTATAAACAACATGAATATATAGTTCCACAATCGAATCACATATTCAATGATATATATCAGTAGTTCATACATGGACAACAACTTTATGAATACATTGGAAATAATAGCATACATGATTGCCTCTAGGGCATATTCCCAATAGTCTCCCACTTGCACTAGAGTCAATCATTCGACGTCACATGTCTAGGCATCTAATGCCCATAGCTCTCAGGTGCGCCTCATGCTTTGGCTGTGCAAGTGGCTTTGTCAATGGATCCGCAATGTTTGCATCTGTGTGTACCTTGCATAACTTGATATCACCTTGATCCACAAACTGGCGAATAAGGTGGTACCACATGAGTATATGTTTGTTCTTCTGGTGTTGTCTAGGTTCCTTGGCTTGTGCGATAGTACCATTGTTGTCACAATACACGTCTAACGGATTGGACGAGCCCTGAACCACACCAAGATCCATGAGGAAATTCCTCATCCAAACGGCTTCCTTTGCCGCCTTTGAGGCAGCAATATACTCAGCCTCTGTCGTAGACGCAGACACCGTCTCTTGCTTGGAACTCTTCCAGCTCACAACCCCTCCATTTATTATAAACACATATCCGGATTGCGAACGAGAATCATCCGAGTCAGTGAGATAACTCGCATCCATGTAACCCCTTACACTGAGTTCATCCTCACCTCCATAAACCAGGAACATATCCTTAGTCCTTCTCAAGTTGCCGACTCATCACAGTCTAACAGTAACACATCACGAACACTTCGCAATCTGGCCGATCTTCGCAGTGTCGATGCTGTTTCCGGCTCAGGTACCACGACCGGCTCAACCTCCAAGGCTTTTGCCGACTCGTTACTGGCCGGTACCTCTCGAATTTATTTGAGTTGCACCGTGCTCCCACTGACTCCCCGACTGAGAAACTCTTTCTCAAGGAAGACACCGTTCCGAGAGACAAACACTTCGCCCTCTTCTCGGTTGTAGAAGTAGTAACCCAAGGTTTCCCTCAGATATCCTACGAAAATACACTTATCCGACTTAGCTGTAAGCTTGTCCGACTGAAGTCGCTTGACAAAGGCTTCACAACCCCAAATCTTAAGAAAAGACAAAATCGGCTTCTTACTAGTCCACATCTCATGCGGTGTCTTCTCTACCGACTTTGATGGTACTCTGTTTAGTGTGAACACTGCAGTTTCTAGACAATAACCCCAAAATGATAGAGGCAGATCTGTCCGACTCATCATTGATCGTACCATGTCCAACAAGGTCCGATTTCTCCTTTCCGACACACCGTTTCTCTGCGGCGTTCCTGGAGGAGTGAGCTGGGGAACTATTCCACAACTCTTTAGATGGTCATCAAACTCATGGCTCATGTACTCGCCTCCTCGGTCCGACCGAAGAAACTTTATTTTCTTGCCGAGTTGATTCTGTACCTCATTCTGGAATTCCTTAAACTTTTCAAAGGCTTCCGACTTATGTTTCATCAAGTAGATATATCCATACCTACTCAAATCATCAGTAAAGGTAATGAAGTACTCATAACCACCTCTGGATGTCGTTCTCATCGGGCCACATACATCACTATGCACTAGTCCCAATAAGTCGGACGCCCTTTCACAACTCTTTGCAAAATGTGTCTTGGTTATCTTGCCGAGTAGGCAGGATTCACATGTCTCGAATGACTCCAAGTCGAACGAAGTTAGGAGTCCATCATCATGGAGCTTCTTCATGCGTTTCCAACTTATATGACCAAGCCGACAATGCCAAAAGTAAGTCATATTCAGATCATTTGGTTTCAACATTTTCACATTTATGTTATAGACAGATTCACCTTCAAGATTCAAAATAAATAACCCGTCCTAGACGGGTGCAAAGCCGTGAAACATATTATTCAAATATAAAGAACAACCATTATTCTTAATATTCGACTCATAGCCTTGTCTCATCAAACATGAGGCAGAAATAATGTTTCGACTAAGCACTGGAACATAATAGCAATTATTCAGCTCCATTAAGAATCCAGAAGGTAAATGAAGTTGCATTGTGCCGACTTCCAACGCAGTGACTCTCGCTTTGTTGCCAACTTGAATGTCAACCTCGCCTCTCGCCACACTCCTAGTTCTTACCAGTCCCTGCAACGAGTTGCAGATGTGAATAACTGATCCGGTATCATATACCCAAGAACTACCAGGTGCATCGGCAAGATAAATGTCTATAACATTGCAAACAAGCATACCTGAGCTGGAAGTCACACCTCCACTCTTGGCTTTGTCAGCCAGATACTTGCTGCAATTCCTCTTCCAGTGGCCATCCGTCTTGCAGTAGAAGCAAGTGGATCCGGCTGCAGGAGATGGCTTAGTCCCTGAGGAAGTGCTTTGGACCGGGTCCTTAGCCTTTCCTCCCGACTTAGCCTTCTTCTTCTTAGTCCAAGAACTCTTCTTGAACTTAGCCTTATTCTGTACCATCAACACTTGACTGGCACCTTTCTTGAGATCCGCCTCAGCCTGCTTGAGCATCCCATGTAATTCAGTGAGCTTCTTATCCATACCATGCATGTGGTAGTTCGATATGAACTGACCATACGCACTAGGAAGAGAGTTCAGAATTATGTCCGTAGCGAACTCTTCGCTAATGGGGTAGCCCAGCCTTTCCAGAGACTGCACGTAACCAACCATCTTCATCACATGCGGACTCAGTGGATCACCATCCTTAAGCTTGCAGCTCAACAAGGCCTGAGAGACTTGATACCTCTCAGTCTTTGCCTGAGCCTGGAACATACTTTTGAGGCTTTCGATCATATCGTAGGCCTCAACATTCTCGAACTGCTGCTGCAAGTCCGGTTCCATGTGAGCAAGCATAAGACAGCTAATCTCCGTGGATTCATCACAAATCCGACGGTAGGCATTGGTGGCTGCGACAATCGCATTCTCATTCGGCTCATCTGAAAGTGGGTTGTCTAGGACATGGTCCCTCTTTTCTTGCTTGAGAACAATTCTCAGATTACGATACCAGTTGGTGAAGTTAGTTCCATTTAGCTTATCTTTCTATAAGATGGTTCTCAAAGCAAAACTAGAAATCCGAGGAAGACTGCTAGGTGCCATTGATCTACAACAGGAAAAATATACAAAACACTTAAGACATGTATCCATAAAAGAGCAAGCATATTAAACATTTTAATATTTATGCTCCCACTAGAACCAACACCCCTCTGATGGTTACTTAGTGATTCAGGACCCTAAATAAGCAAGTCGACTAGTGAGCTTTAGCATCACCGCTAGCCGTCAAGTGATCTAGGTAGACAACTCCTTGTCAATCATATCTCATACGACTCCTGTTGGATGGGTGGCATCACATGCCTCGGATCCCATCCGACTTTTCCCCGAGTCCCACAACCGTTGTGATAGACCCGTCTAGATTACCAAGTACTTCCGCTGTAAGAGTCCGACTCGAACCCACCTAGTCGGAAAGAATTGATAGTACCTCAATTTTATGAGCCCACTACCAAAAATGTCCGACTTGTGATGGTGCAGCACTGGCAGGGAAACCGACTAGACCTTCTTTGAGGGATTACTTTCTACCAACTATCTAATAGAGGTAAAACAGAGACATAACAATAACACAAAATAAAGCAATTATAATGTGAAATGGTATGGCTCTCTTCATGGCAATCTCCATCTCCACAAAACCTGTAATCCGACTCGTGTCAACTCTTGTCACGTGTCGCCTTACACCATGTAGTCGACTTGTACATCGACTTGCATGCCATCCGGGTTCTCCAAACAGCTATACTAGCTTGTAAAGTAAATTACGTAGAGAATCCGACACGCAGGTCGTTATACAATAAGATGACATCACCTAGGCTCCAGCCGGCTGACAAAAAACCGTGATACGCAGATCACGTATGGATTACACACATCACATGCACATAAGCCATACCATTCACAACATCATCCTGCAAAAACAAGTTATGCATAGATACGATATCTACCGGTGTTGAGAAACTCACAATGACATCTAAGGCGCTACGACATGGCCCGATGATTTTTTTGAAAACACAGATCTCATCTGCCTTCTGGACATGGATTTCGTCATCGGATAAAACAATTTTATCCAAATCTGATCCGGACTCCGATTTGACCAAACTCTTTGATCTTTGATCACTGCATCCGGATTTACGTGTCACAGTCTACCCCGATGGCGGAAGCCGACCGGTAGGGGTATGTTGTTCCACGCCCTTAGCAGTTAGATCATGGAAACCAGATCATCCATTCCCCCGAGTACAGTTGATCCAATCAACTTTGTACAAAACCGATCTATCTCATAGATCGACCACCAAAACTGCAATTAGATCCAATCTAACACCAACCGCATATCACATATGCACGATCTCGAGCCTAAAACCAGAAGCTAACGCTCTGATACCACTGTTGGGCCACCTAGAGAAAAACAAAACTTTTTCCTACGCGGTGATCCCAAGATCTAGCTGAGGTAGTAGGCCACGAGAATTACCACTAGACGCGCGGTTGCGGAATCGATGAAGCACGTCGCTTGATGCAGTGCAGTCCTCACGATCCGTTCCGATCCATGATCGTCGAAGTGCTGAACGTACATCACCTCTGCCAGTATCCACACGTACGAGGAGGAGCGCCGATGATGGACTACTAGGTCCAGTACGACAGCGACAGGACTGGACTAGACTGGGGCTAGGGTTTCCAACACATGGAGTAACCTAACCGTGTGCTCTAAGCACCTGCGCCCCAGCTTATATAGGAAGTGAAAGTGGGCTCCACTCACTTGTGGCCTATTCACTAAAAGGCATATATTAGTCATTGCGAGTCCAACTCACTGACTCTGTCCGTTTCCTTTTTGGGTCCAACCCAAAAATGCTCCCGCTCTTAAGTGTGTGACCCGACGGGCTCATGGTGACCCGGACACGATCCGAGTCTCACTCGTGACCGATCAGTTGGTAGCGGCTCCGAGCAGAACGTGCCAACTCCCAAGTACCAAAGAGTCATGACGATATACCTTCCAATGCGACTTTCGTCTGAGTCCCTTTTGCCTCACGATATACCTTGTCGAACTATAGGCGAATAATCGTCATCCCTTAAATAGTTCGACTCTCTTTCTTGATCCGAGATAAATGATTCATCCGACTAACTCTTAGTCGGTTGCCTCGGTTAACACTTAACCGAGTCACGGATGGCCATGCTTTCCGAATCATATCTTCCGAGAGGGCCTAGAGAATATCTCTCCAGACGAAGGGGCAAAATCCCATCTCGGTTATTCACATCACGCAGCTTGATTCTCAGTCGACTCGAACTCTGCCTTTATAACTGCCCAGTGACGGAACAACGTTTGACAGAATCTAAGTCGATGATTCTCAACTCGGACTGTGCAATAACCTTAGGTCTAAGGATTACATTGATTGAGACATGCAAATGACGACTTGTTCGTTGCATCTCAATATGGGTCAGTCCGACTCGCTAAACTCTTTAGCCGAATCCGTGTAAGTCGGAATAGCATCTCCATGCCCATGACAAGTGGAACCGAGTCATCAGCCGACTTTCACATTAGTCTAAGTTGTGTGTCCAACACAACCTCAACGACCAAGGACAATCAGTATAAACAACATGAATATATAGTTTCACAATCGAATCACATATTCAATGATATATATCAGTAGTTCATACATGGACAACAACTTTATGAAATACATTGGAAATAATATCATACATGATTGCCTCTAGGGCATATTCCCAACATAGAGTTTCACTGGGAACCCCTGGTTGTTTGTATATCACACGTGTATTGATGTTTCCACCCAATACAGTTATAGCATGACATAAAACTTAATCATAAACTATATAAAATATGATAATAGTCCTTACTACTATTTGTCTCTAGGGCATATTTCCAACATTAGTCAACAAAAACAAATCGGCTATTTTATTTAGTGGGAATTGCTCAGCTGATCAAAAGACGGTGGTGCATGCTGCTTCAGGAATTTCTACAGAAGCACTGAGCGAAACACAGTATGGCATGGTGACAGTTCTCGATCGGTGACAACATCGGTGAAGTAGGCTATGGATGTTACCTATGATCTAGCTCAGTTGGGTAAAGTGAAACCACAAAAAATACCTAAGGAGAAGCCAGTCTGGGCGAAACCGGGAGTAGGTACTCTAAAGATCAATGTTGATGCTGGTTTCGGTGAGACAGACATACAAGGAACCACGGGGCTGGTTGTTCGTGACCACAGGGGCCATTTGATTTTAGGCCAGGCGCTGTGGTATGAACATGCCGCATCGTCACTGATTATGGAGGCCCTGGCGGTGAGAGACGGGATTTAACTAGCAGTTGATCGAAAATATGCATCAGTGGAGATTGAAACTGATGTCAAGGTGGTTCTGAACCTGTTGGATGTTCCTGGAGGAAATAGGTCTGAAATCTCTTCTATTTGCCAAGAAATTAAGAAGCTAAATGAGTTTGTTGCTAGCATTAAGTTTAAGTTTGTGGGTAGATTAGCAAATGAGGCAGCTCATCTTTGTGCTAAGAATGCTACTAGCAATAGGAGAAGGTGCTTGTGGATAAATTATAAACCACTCTTCTTAGAGAATGTCCTGTTTGAAGGATTGTAATCCACTTTCTAATCAATGAAGTTCTATTTGTTCGTAAAGAAAAGGACCGTGGTGTCTGTTCAAGTCTATTGGTCACCGGCGAAGCTACGTAGAGTCAAAATCAGGCCATGACCCGCCCAAGATTTTGCCAAAAAGCCTATATGTATGAATTGATACTAGCAGAACAGCAGACAAGCGACTCAAACCCGATCCAGTCGCACTGCATCTACAAGACGATGGCCGTCACCGGCCATTCCCCTCTATAATCTATTGTTCTTCTTCCTCTAAAAAAAATATGCTCTCTCTCATCTATATTAATGGTCTTAACTTTGTCTAAATTTGTAAGTATCTAGTCTACATTCTTAACTAAGAATATAGACTAGATACGTACGAATCTAGACAAAATTGAGATCACTAATATGTATCAGAGGGAGTATCATTCTTCTCCGTCAACCACCTATTTTTGAAAAGTGGGAATTCAGTGAAAGGTTTCAAGCAGCTGCAGCACCACAACCAGCAGTCCTTCCGGTCATCTCACATCGTATGTCCGACATACGAGCACCAGCCCGAGGCAGCCGTCCGAGGCCCGGCCAGCGGCACAGGATTTGCAACGGCGAGAGACAGTAGATTAATTGAGCAGCTCACCTCTAATTACCTTTTAATTACAGGAACACAGTAAACACTAAACACAGTACATGTATTTTATTTTATTTTACTCTTAACAGAACTTTTGGGATGTTTCCCTCTCTCTCCTACGGTTCCGACCCGAGGTCCTGTTCATGGCGGAACCACCTCGGTTCCCTCCCATGGTGGGCCTCGGCGCTCGGGTTCCAGCCCGTGTTTGGCTTTGGTTTCCTCGCCACCTCCTACTCTGATGAAATGATTGGTGCAATGGTTTGACCTTAGGAACATTGTTGTCACCATTTCCCTAGAAGATTCTGAGGACCAACTGATTTGGCAATATGAGTCCTCTAGAGTTTACTCCTCAAAATCCATGTATGCTGTGATTAATTTTAGAGGAGTCGCTCCAATTAAGGAGCTAAGTGAGTTTGTTACTAGCATTAAGTTTAAGTTTGTGGGTAGATTAGCAAATGAGGCAGCTCATCTTTGTGCTAAGAATGCTACTAGCAATAGGAGAAGGTGCTTGTGGATAAATTATAAGCCACCCTTCTTAGAGAATGTCCTGTCGAAGGATTGTAATCCCACTTTCTAATCAATGAAGTTCTGTTTGTTCGCAAAAAAAATGACCGTGGTGTCTGTTCAAGTCTATTGGTGAACCATATATAGAAACCATTAGCGGAGGCAGGAATCAGCAGTAATGGTGCTGGATTGCTGATGATTACAAATGGATTATGGGCTCTGTGTTGATTGTTGTAATTGTAATTTGAATTAATTTTCAGAGTTCCTCGCGTCACATGACTACAGATTAGTCCCTCGCGTCGTCCCTCGAGGGCGACTCGGGGGAGCCCTGCTCACGCCACCGGCGGCCCCCCCACCCCATCCTCTCCCCTCCTCCGCCGCTGCCGCTGGCGTGGCCGCGGTGGCGGCGGCCCCCGCCGCCAAAGGTGGCTGGGGGGAACCCGCGGTGGACGCGAGCCTGCAGGGGCCTCCGGCCTTCTTCTCCGGCGTGCGAGGCGACTTGGCAGCGAGGTGCCGCGGCGGGCCGCGAAGGGGGGCGTCGGCCGACGTGCTTGGCGCCGGTGGTGGAGGCGCCAGCCTTCCGCGGGGTTGGCGTTGCTGACGGCTACGGTTGCGGCCAGGGCCAGATCTGGGCCCAGATGGGCTTGGAGGGCCGGCGGCGCTGCAGTTTCCCGGCAGTGGCTGCTGGCTATGGAAGCTGGGACGACGGTCCCGGAACGCGTCGGTGCTTCTCCGGCCTCGGACTTGCTGCTCCCTGGCTGCGTGGGCGGCCGGTGCTTGCTTACCGTCGCGGTTGCGGGCGCGGCCCCGGCTGGATGGTGCCGGGCATATGGGTGTGGCGGCGGTGCCTTGGGCTCGTCTGAGAAGGGTGGCCGGCATGGCGGCGAGGAGCGGCGCGGCGGCTGGTGGCGGAGGTGGGGATGCTGCTGCCTTTTTGGGTGGTGCTCCTGCCAGCATGGTGCTGGGCGGGGCTCTCGGCCTCGTGCTGCTGTGGTCTCTGCGTGGTGCGGAGCTACCGGTGATGGGTCGCCGAGTTATCCATCTCCTGTTTCGGTGGTCCAGCGGTGGTGGTGGTGTCGGCGGCGTCGTGCTGCAAGCGAGCTTGGTTTCGTCGCCGGTCGTCGGCGGCGGCGTGGTGGTGGCATCGGCGGCGGCGGCGTCGTCTCCCTCTTGGGGCGATGCCTTTGGAGGTCTGGTACTCTGCTCGGCTAGGTTTAGCTTGCTCTGCTTGGCAGCTGCCTCGTCGGCCAGGCAGGTGCGCAGTCTCGGGACCGGTGTGGACATCAGAGCGGCGGCTCCGGACCCTTCCGCTTTGAGCGTCTTCCCTTCTTGCTTGGGCAGAAGTGTCGACGGCTCGTGTGGTGCGCGGCCTCGGGGCCGGCTTGTTGTGTTTGGGTTGCTTTGGTTCTCGCTAGTGTACGTAGTCTCGGGACCGGTGTGGACGCCAGAGCAGCGGCTCCGAGACTTTTTGCTTCGAGTGGCGCCCCTTCTTGCTTGGGCGGAGGTGTCGTCGGCTCGCGTGGTGCGCGGCCTCGGGGTCGGTGTGTGGTGTGTGCGGCACTCTAGACCTAGTTGTGCTAGGTGGTGTAGCCACGTGTGGGGTTTTCGCCTGTTTTTCCCGTGTGTTTGTTTCTGTTCCAGTGGTTTTGATATGTTTCCACTATAATCTAAACATGTCTCTCTGTACTTTGTTGGATTTTCCCTCTTCTAATAGAATATGCAGCGCTCTTGTCGGTTGCTTAAAAAACAAAAGAGTTCCTGAATGTTGTACTAGTAGACTGGGGGTTGCGTTCGGCAGGTTTTTGCCCCGTAGGGCTTTCGAAGGCGAATGCTTTTCAGCGGGTTTCCTGATGTCGTCTTCCATAAACGTGCTTTCATTTCTTCTGCCCTTTCCTTTGTTAAAATGTTGTGTGAATTTGTTTTTTCTGTTGAAACCGTCCAGTTGGTTGAAAAGAGTGTTACGGAATGATGTCGATAGGTAGCTTATGCATCTATAAAAATGATTTCGATAGATAGCATTATGCATCAATACATTTTGTATCTTGTTATATTTCCTTGTATGCAATCAACTTCTTTGTGTATGCATGCGACTAAAAAAGACAAGGATTTTCGTGACCAGCAAACCTAAATATACATTGCGCAAAAAAAGCAAACCTAAATATAAGTATGAAGGTTGGAAGTAGGAACGCTAGTGAGAATCCCCGAAAGCCCTAAAATTTGAACTAGAATTTTACAAATGAACTAAAAGTGAGACTTCGGATCCCACTTGACATCTTAGTTGGAAAATAATACTTGCACCGATGAGAATGCAACACAAAAAAAATGTTCTAGCAGATTTCCAAAATCACTGCAACAGTTGAAGATGGAATATTGGAGGAAACCAAATCTTGCACCATTACAGGCAAAGATTTGGTTCCGTCCAAAACTCACATTCAGCTTCCAAGGTTCTTCTCAATCTGAGCTGTCATCCAAACTCTCACTGCCTGCAACTTCCGGTGTCTGACACATGAACATGAGATATTGGAGGAAACCAAATCTTGTCCCATTCTGTAGTAAGTAAGATTTCGTCCCATCCAACACTCAAATTCATTTGCCAAATTCTCTGATTGCGGTGGCTAGGAACTCGCCCAGGGCCGCTACTGGTTTCGATAGCGCTGAAGATAAGATGTTGGAGAAAACTGAGCTCCTGAAAAAATGTCCCGGACATAGAAGAGTTCAGTTCCCTACAACTCTTACTTTCAGAGCAGCAGCATATGCTCTGGCCTGCGGGATTTCAGACTTACATGGCTGGCCGTTTTATAATTATAGACCAGATCAACATCGACCTCCTGCTCTGCTCCTGTCTAATACTTCTCCAGCATGAGCAGTGCATGTTCATAAACGGTTTCTCAAAAGTGACTCTGCTTTCCAACAAACTCTGACCAGGATTATCCTTGCATTTCAGATGCTTTTACTACTACCTGCAGAACAGGGATGCCATGAATGTTGATGGATCAACTATGTTAATTCTTACTTGGATATAAAGCACAAACAATATATTCAGTTTTTCTCCGAGCAAACGGATATTCAGTTACTACCACTTGGTCATTTATTAAAACATACTATATAGTGGTTATTTTTCTTGTTGTTATTACTATTGTTTTCTTAAGGTGTTAATGCCAATTAATTAGGACAGGACAGGGTCCTAGCATCCACAGCGAGCGAGTGATTCTATAAATCTTTTTCATTGAATATGCTGCTGCAGAGTTCAGACGAGCTAAAGAATCTCGAGTCCTGCAGCCATGTGCCTTACTACATTGTACAATTTGTACTATTACTCTGTTAGTAGTAGTTGTACAAAAAAGGTAAACAAGTTGCAGGAACATCTTAGTGCAATCAGCAAAGTACTGTTGCGAGTACAACAATGTCTTTTTATAATAATACTCGTAGCTTTTTGGCATCTTAGAGCTGGTTATGGTTGCAGGTTTTCAGGGTTGGCAAACATCATGCACGTTATAATGCTCAAGTCCTTAACCTCTTATTAAGGACCACATTTGAACCAGAGTTGTAATGCAAGTCAAACTGGTTAAACCAGAGTTTAATGTGGTGACACTTTTAAGGACCACATTTTAACTATCTTTAACTTTTGAGGTAGGTCCTTCTTAGCTTTAGACCCCCTTGATTAAACAAAGTAGATAGATATAAATTCAGGAGTATTAGAGACCCACGGAAAATAAATTATTTATGCAAGAATTTATTTTGGTCGAATTAGTGATGGAACTTCTCGGAAGAATAAAGCATGCATGCCACTTGAGTTGGTTTTATGATGTTACTAGTAATATATACTAATATAATTCTTGAGAGTGATTATAGCATACTCATTTTACACTTTGCTTTGCGTCATTTCTTTTTTGACATTTGTGTTCTTCACATATAGTGCATAAGTTACTTTATCATGTCGCGAGTATTGCGACACATTTTAAATGTTTAGGTGTAACACCCTCGAATTGGCCCTATGCAAGTTTTAGCCCTTTCCGCCAAACCCGCATAGCAACGATTCAAGGACGCCCACCAGGCACTTTCGTGCGGGTGGAAATCGAAGTAATACCATTACACAACAGTCCTCGATGGGACCCACAGAACAGATATATATTCAACAGCGACTCAACAAGTCAAGAATACAGATATACAATACAAAAGATCCAAATCACCTTGAAAACGATAGAGCGTCCGACTACGGACAAGATGCAAATGGGGCTAAGAGCCCTGAAGAATAACCAATGGCGTCTATAACCCTGCCCAGGCCAAGCCGGAAGGGTAACCCTGCTAACGACGTCGATCTCAAACCTGCTAAAACAAAAGGGGTGCCGACAAAGGGCAAAGGAAAAAGAGGAGCGTCAGTACTGAGGCCAGTACACGGCGAGGCTAGAATTCGGCTCTCGCCTACATAGGTATGGTGGACTGAAGCAGCAGCGCAGCAGCATTAAACAACCTATAGAGACTCAGTAAAACTGGCGGCTATTAGAGAGGAATAAGAGAGACCTATCCGGATCCAACCTGATAGTAACACCAAACATACCCTTCCTGATATTCCCCCTCGAGACCAAACGAGGAAGTCAAACCGAGGAACTCACACAGTTGGCAATTTTACTCATTCCGTTATAGTTGCAGCACTTACTAATCAGATATAGATAGCATGAGTCATCCTGAAGCATAAGTAGTGGGTAGTTTTAATTAACCATTCCGTGGTAGTTGGAACATTTACTAGTCAGATATAATTGTCCTGAGCAATTCCAAAACCCAGCAGTTGTTGGCACTTTTATCACATTCCATTGGAGTTGCAATACTTACTAGGCAGATATAACAAAACAACCCAGGTCCACAAGTGGTTGGCATTTTTAATATCCATTCCGTTATAGTGAAGCTGATTACTAGTCAGATATATTAAGTCAAATTTATAGCACTACTTTAGTTATGCTTGTCTATGATCGAGATACTTTGCTCCAAGTCGTCCATAATCGTGGACACGGCTTTCAGAAAGTTTTACCCTGCAGGGGTGCACAAATAGCAACACACACACGATCAACCTCGGAAAAACCAACTCAAAACCGAACGAGGATTTCACGACAAAGCAATCACAGGATTCATAAAATATTTCAGGGGGCCACCCCACTAAGCTACCCGCAACGAAGTTGGCCGGCTCCAGAACGGACCCAGGGTTTGTGTCAATGGTCAGAAACGATCGGGAACCCGAAAGTGTGACTGGGCTTGTCGATACCGCGAAAACATTCCACGATCCAAAACAGTACAGGTGCTCCACGCATAATCTTAAATAAAGCAGTAAAGCATGGCATAAGTATAGGATAGTAATAAAGCCCCAAACTACTTTGTGGCCCCAAGAAATAAGAAATGAATCAAGCTCTGGCTAAGGGGATTCATGGTCCCATATGCGGATAGTGCGATAGTCAAGGAACAGGTATCAAGTACTCGGGGTCCTACGGGACACAAGTGAGCGTGGAAGAACCAAATAACATCTATTTCCCACCGATGCCTCTGCATTAGTTATATCTAGCATTTTAATAGTTGTATTTAAAGTCATGATCATCCCCACCATTAAGCATCTCCACCATTAACAACTGCCAGCATTCCAACAACTGTGGTACTTGACAACACGAGATCGCACCTGAGCAAGCAACTACGACTCGCAGGGCCAGCTATCTACCAAACAACAGGTATTAGGAGGTGTCCATGGCAATATAGAGGCTGCACGGGATATAACTGGTGCACGGAAACTAAAGCATCGAGACACGGATAGCAATAGATCAACGGGAGGAAATAAAGACTATAAATGCAAAATAGGTAGAAGGGGAGAGATGCTCGCCTGGGAAACACTGCCGAAGGTTCATATCCGGAGAACTTGTCGATACTCGCATCAACTCATCGGCCTAATCCGCAAGGAAGCAAACACTAGAAGAAACACCGGATGCAATATTTAATACTACGACAGAAGATCCGGTATGCTTATGATATGATGCATGGCATGGCAGATGCGGTGCAATTAGGCAATATTAAGCGAAACCGGGGTCCTGATAATTAATTACACGGTTCAAGTTATTTAGAACCCCCGCAATTTAAATGTTGTATTAACAGGGCGAAACATGGCATTAGTTCGCTACACAAATTTAAATGGAGTCCGGAATGAGACGAAGATATCCCGCATATGGACTCCATATTTAATTATGAGGTGAATCGGCATAATGCCCCCAAACCACAGACATGTATGCATGCATGAACAATTTAATATGCGACAGTTGATAATGTCATATTATAAAAATAGGGGCTTAGGGTCACACATCTGGGTTCGGAAGATCTTGGGTTCCGGGGGTTCGGGGTTCGGTCTCAGGGTTCGACGGGGCCGGATTCGCGACGGAGAACTTATCGTGTCGTGACGGAGATCTTGGGTTCTAAGCGGTCGATCTTGTCGTTGATGGCGAACTTGACTGGATCGGGTTCCGGGGGTCTTCGGATCCGTGAAGAAGATCTTGTCTCACGGTGTCCGGGTAGGCGAACTTGGCGGGTTGGGATGATCTTGTCGTAGTCCTCGGGTGGCGGTGTCGGACTCGGGTCTTGGCGCTGGAAGATCTTGGTGTTCCGTGCGGTCGATCTTGCCATTCCGGGAGGTCCGCGTTGATGTCGATCTTATTTGTCGGTGAGGAAGTTCTTGTCGGAATCCTCGGGTTCATGCGGCTCCTCCAGGCGAACTTGCCGATGGGCCCAGATCAGAGATCTTGTCGGTCCGTGTCGAAGGCCTTGGGGTTCTGGCTCCATCCATCAATGGCGAACTTGCATCAACGCCGCAATTCATCGGGTTATTCTAGGTCACTGTCGATCTTGTCGTTGGGAGGGTAGCACTCAACACCATGACAACACCACCACACCACAGATCAGAGCACACTGCCTCACATCGAACCACAGCCCACATACGTGCATAGGCAGAGAAACAGCAGACAAAAACAGAGAGCAGCAGCTACTCAACAGCAGCAGCACACACGGGTGTGCATGACAACGCACACATGACCACCTATTGACAAAGGAAGGAAGGGGGAGGCGCCGACAGCGGCGCGGCGCAACCAGACGGGGTCGAGCTGGACCTCGACGGTGCGCGCGAACACGGAGTACAGGGCGGCCAGAGGGGAGCCAGCGGCGGCGCGGTGGAGGAGCACGCAGGTCTCGCGGGAGGAGGCGGCAGCACAGGGAGGTGGAGGAGAAGCCCGATGCGGGCGGGGTGCTCTACGCGAGGGGCAACGGCAGCGGAGAGGAAGAGACGGGGGAGACGGTCACGGACGACCAAGGCGAGGTGGCGGCGCCGGTCCTGCAAAGGGCAGAGGCGACCGGGCGGAAGAGGTTGGCGGCCAGAGACCGCTGGCGGCGGCGGGGCTTGGTGGCAAGGTGAGGAGGAGCTCGGGCAAGGGCAGTTCGGCGACGCGGGGTCGAGGAGGCGGCGGCCGAAACGACGGCGAGGGAGAGGCGGCCAACAGCGGGCCACGGCCTGAGGGGCGATGAGGGAAGCTTCAGAGGAGGCGCGAGGCAGGCCTGCTCGGGGACAGGGGACGCGAAGGGGCACCAGCGCGGGGAGGAGGGGCCCGCGGAGGAGGTCGGGCCCGGAACAGCGGCGCCAGGGACAACCAAGCGAGACGAGGGAGGAGGAGAGGCAGGCTGAGGCGTCGAGGACGACATCGGGTTAGTGGGGAGCGCGTCTGAGGCGGGCCGATGGGTGGGGCTCAGGATTGGCCTGTGGTGGGGGCGGCCAGGAGTGGGCGGTGGCGATCGGGAGGATGAGGTGGGGCGTTGGTCGTGGTGGTGGGCGGAGTTTGGCTGGTGTCGTGCCTAGGTGGTGAGGAGTGGCCTGGGAAGGTGAGGTGGCCCGGATTAGGCGGGTGAGGTGGTGGCTGGGCGGTGGTGAGGTGGCGGTGGAGTCTTGTGTGGTGCAGGTGGAGGTGGTGGCCAGTGTGGCTGTGGTCGGCTAAGGGTTGGGGTAGAATAGGGTTGGCTTAGGGTTAGGTCTAGGTAGGTTTAGTTTTAGGGTTTGGAGGTGGCCGACCAGGCTTTCGGGCCTGGCGGGCTGCCTCCTAAAAATAATTAAAATAAATTATTTATTTCAAACAAGGCTTTTAGAAGCCGTTTGTAGACGAAACAAAATAATCCGGACAAGCTCGGGTTTTAATTTGAAATAAAGCTGGGGCATTTGGAAAACAAAACCAGGCTTTTCAAAAATAGCTTTTGGCAAACCATGCATGATGATGACGATGCTCAAATGCAATATGGCATGATGACATGAGCACGCGGTCATGATGATGCAATGCACAAAAACACCATGATTTTCTAGTAGTGGTTTTAGCGGGATGCCACAATTCGACACCACTAACAAGGGATCTCGCCCTCGAGATCCGCCTCTTGGTACCGGGAAGAAAGCCGGCGATCTGAATCTTCACGCTTCATGTAGATCCTCACGACATCACTAACAAGAGGTCGTTGTCCGTGATCGTCGAGAGAACACTCCGGGAACAAAGGGCGAAGGTATAGGTATCCACAAATAAAGCCACCTCTAACTTCAGTGGACGGAGTAAAATTGTTGGATCCACCAATTCGATGTACAAGAGCGAATGATAAGAGTAGTGGTATGGTAGCTACTCCATCCCGCACTCAAAGCATTACTCTGCACAAGAATAGGGGAATTATACAACCAACTCTCAAAATTCAGACTGAAGATCTCGACAAGCGAGGTTCGGAAACAAAGGAGCGATGCGGACTCTGCAACGTATCTGGCATAGAGGATGTCGTTGCGTCGGAAACACCAAAAAGCACGAGAAGGAACAAAGAGAAGTACAATAGATGAAGGATTCCTCAGATAGCGCGAAGACCGGATGTAGAAGCACCGTTACCAAAGGAAGAAGCGAAACCCTGAAGGTACGACAGAAACCCAACCACGAGAATTCCTGGACTCGAAGAAAAGACGAGAGAGCAGATTCAAAACACGTGGAGATAAGAGGAGAATAGAAGAGGGGTAAGGAGTAAAAGCAGACCTAATCAGATCTATTCAACCGATTTTACAAAATAGTTTTAACACTCTACTTCGGCCGTTAGCTAGGTTATCCTACAGGCTAGACTTGTGGGGTATCGCAACTGCTGAGCTCTGATACCACTCTGTAACACCCTCGAATTGGCCCTATGCAAGTTTTAGCCCTTTCCGCCAAACCCGCATAGCAACGATTCAAGGACGCCCACCAGGCACTTCGTGCGGGTGGAAAACGAAGTAATACCATTACACAACAGTCCTCGATGGGACCCACGTATATATATATTCAACAAATGACTCAACAAGTCAAGAATACGATATACAATACAAAAGATCCAAATCACCTTGAAAGCGATAGGCGTCCGACTACGGACAAGATGCAAATGGGGCTAAGAGCCCGAAGAATAACCAATGGCGTCCATAACCCGCCGCCAAGCCGAAGGGTAACCCCGCTAACGACGCCGATCTCAAACCTGCTAAACAAAAGGTGCCGACAAAGGGCAAAGGAAAGAGGAGCGTCGATCGAGGCCAAGACACGAGGCTAGAATTGGCTCTCGCCTACATAGGTATGGGATCAAGCGGCAACAAAGACTAAACAACCTATAGAGACTCAGTAAAACTGGCGGCTATTAGAGAGGAATAAGAGAGACCTATCCGGATCCAGCCTGATAGTAACACCAAACATACCCATCCCGGTATTCCCCCTCGAGACCAAACGAGGAAGTCAAACCGAGGAACTCACACAGTTGGCAATTTTACTCATTCCGTTATAGTTGCAGCACTTACTAATCAGATATAGATAGCATGAGTCATCCTGAAGCATAAGTAGTGGGTAGTTTTAATTAACCATTCCATGGTAGTTGGAACATTTACTAGTCAGATATAATTGTCCTGAGGAATCCAAAACCCAGCAGTTGTTGGCACTTTTATCACATTCCATTGGAGTTGCAATACTTACTAGACAGATATAACAAAACAACCTAGGTCCACCAGTGGTTGGCATTTTTAATATCTATTCCGTTATAGTGAAGCTGATTACTAGTCAGATATATTAAGTCAAATTTATAGCACTACTTTAGTTATGCTTGTCTATGATCGAGATACTGTGCTCCAAGTCGTCCATAACCGCGGACACGGCTTTCAGAAAGTTTTACCCTGCAGGGGTGCATATATAGCAACACACACATAATCAACCTCGGAAAAACCAACTCAAAACCCAACGAGGGTTTCACGACAAAGCAATCACAGGATTCATAAAATATTTCAGAGGGCCACCCCACTAAGCTACCCGCAACGAAGTTGGCCGGCTCCGGAACAGACCCAGGGTTTATGTCAATGGCTGTAAACGACTGGGAACCCAAAAGTGTGACTGGGCTTGTCGATACCGCGGAAACATTCCACGATCCAAAACAGTACAGGTGCTCCACACACAATCTTAAATAAAGCAGTAAAGCATGGCATAAGTACAGGATAGTAATAAAGCCCCAAACTACTTTGTGGCCCCAAAAAATAAGAAATGAATCAAGCTCTGACTAAGGGGATTCATGGTCCCATATGAGGATAGTGCGATAGTCAAGGAACAGGTATCAAGTACTCAGGGTCCTACAGGACACAAGTGAGCGTGGAAGAACCAAATAATATCTATTGCCCACCGATGCCTCTGCATTAGTTATATCTAGCATTTTAATAGTTGTATTTAAAGTCATGATCATCCCCACCATTAAGCATCTCCACCATTAACAACTGCCAGCATTCCAACAACTGTGGTACTTGACAACACGAGATCGCACCTTAACAAGCAACTACGACTCGCAGGGCCAGCTATCTACCAAACAACAGGTATTAGGAGGTGTTCATGGCAATATAAAGGCTGTACGGGATATAACTGGTGCACGGAAACTAAAGCATCGAGACACGGATAGCAATAGATCAACGAGAGGAAATAAAGACTTTAAATGCAAAATAGGTAGAAGGGGAGAGATGCTCGCCTGGGAAACACTGCCGAAGGTTCATATCCGGAGAACTTGTCGATACTCGCATCAACTCATCGGCCTAATCCGCGAAGAAGCAAACACTAGAAGAAACACCGGATGCAATATTTAATACTATGACAGAAGATCCGACATGCTTATGATATGATGCATGGCATGGCAGATGCGGTGCAATTAGGCAATATTAAGCGGAACCGGGGTCCCGATAATTAATTACACGGTTCAAGTTATTTAGAACTTCCGCAATTTAAATGTTGTATTAACAGGGCGAAACATGGCATCGGTTCGCTACACAAATTTAAATGGAGTCCGAAATGAGACGAATATATCCCGCAGATGGACTCCATATTTAATTATGAGGTGAATCGGCATAATGCCCCCAAACCACATACAGGTATGCATGCATGAACAATTTAATATGCGACAGTTGATAATGTCATATTATAAAAATAGGGGCTTAGGGTCACACATCTGAGTTCGGAAGATCTTGGGTTCCGGGGGTTCGGGGTTCGGTCTCAGGGTTCAACGGGGTCCGGATTCGCGACGGAGAACTTGTCGTGTCGTGACGGAGATCTTGGGTTCTAAGCGGTCGATCTTGTCGTCGATGGCGAACTTGACTGGATCGGGTTCCGGGGGTCTTCGGATCCGTGAACAAGATCTTGTCGCACGGTGTCCGGGTAGGCGAACTTGGCGGGTTGGGATGATCTTGTCATAGTCCTCGGGTGGCGGTGGCGGACTCGGGTCTCGGCGCTGGAAGATCTTGGTGTTCCGTGCGGTCGATCTTGCCGTTCCGGGAGGTGCACGTTGATGTCGATCTTGTTTGTCGGTGAGGAAGTTCTTGTCGCAATCCTCGGGTTCATGCGGCTCCTCCAGGCGAACTTGTCGATGGGCCCGGATCGGAGATCTTGTCGGTCCGTGTCGAAGGCCTTGGGGTTCCGGCTCCATCCATCAATGGAGAACTTGCATCAACGCCGCAATTCATCGGGTTATTCTAGGTCACTATCGATCTTGTCGTCGGGAGGGTAGCACTCAACACCATGACAACACCACCACACCACAGATCAGAGCACACTGCCTCACATCGAACCATAGCCCACAGACGTGCATAAGCAGAGAAACAGCAGACAAAAACAGAGAGCAGCAGCTACTCAACAGCAGCAGCACACATGGGTGTGCATGACAACGCACACATGACCACCTATTGACAAAGGAAGGAAGGGGGAGGCGCCGACAGCGCGCCGCAGGTCGAGCAGGAGGCGGCAGCGTAGGGAGGTTGAGGAGAGGCCCGATGCGGGCGGGGTGCTCTGCGCGAGGGGCAACGACAGTGGAGAGGAAGAGGCGGGGGAGACGGTCGCGGACGACCAAGGCGAGGTGGCGGCACCGGTCCTGCAGAGGGCAGAGGCGGTCGGGCGGAAGAGGTTGGCAGCCAGAGACCGCTGGCAGCGGCGGGGCTTGGTGGCGAGGCGAGGAGGAGCTCGGGCGAGGGCAGTTCGGCGACGCAGGGTCGAGGAGGCGGTGGCCGAAACGACGGCGAGGGAGAGGCGGCCAGCGACGGGCCACGGCCTGAGGGGGCGACGAGGGAAGCTTCGGAGGAGGCGCGAGGCAGGCCTGCTCGGGGACAGGGGACGCGAAGGTGCGCCAACACGGGGAGGAGGGGCCCGCGGAGGAGGTCGGGCCTGGGGCGGCGGCGCTAGGGACAACCGAGCGAGACGAGGGAGGAGGAGAGAGACGGAGGCGCGGGGGCGTGCGAGGACGACATCGGGGTTGGTGGGGAGCGCGTGCGGGAGCGGGCCGCGATGGGGTGGGGCTCAGGATTGGCCCAGGTGGTGGGGCCGGGCGACGGGAGTGGGCAGGTGGCGATCGGGAGGATGAGGTGTGGGCGTTGGTCGGCATGCAGGTGGGCGGGAGTTTGGCTGGTGTGCGTGCCCAGGTGGTGAGGGAGTGGCCCAGGGAGGTGAGGTGGCCGGCCCGGATTGGGCGGGGTGAGGTGGCGGCTGGGCCAGGTGGCGGGGTGAGCGGTGGGTGCGGCTGTGTGGGTCTGGTGGAGGTGGTGACGGTGGAGTGTGGCTGTGGTCGGCTGAGGGTTGGGGTAGAATAGGGTTGGCTTAGGGTTAGGTCTAGGTAGGTTTTGTTTTAGGGTTTGGAGGTGGCCGGCCGGGCTTTCGGGCTGCCTCCTAAAAATAATTAAAATAAATTATTTATTTCAAACAAGGCTTTTAGAAACCGTTTGTAGACGAAACGAAATAATCCGGACAAGCCCGGGTTTTAATTTGAAATAAAGCCGGAGCATTTGAAAAACAAAACCAGGCTTTTCAAAAATAGCTTTTGGCAAACCATGCATGATGATGACGACGCTCAAATGCAATGTGGCATTATGACATGAGCACGCGGTCATGATAATGCAATGCACAAAAACACCGCGATTTTCTAATAGTGGTTTTAACGGGATGCCACATTAAGCTGCACCCAATGGGGTTTGTTGCTTAAATAGTTTTTAATGTGTGACACATTTGAAATGATTTAATACTTTTTTTGATTATTTACGAGAACTCTAGGATAAAAACAATGTGAATAATGTTGCACACGTGTGAAATAATTTTTAATTCGGGAGTCTGATGTTGTGACGATCAAAAGCCCAAAAAGTGACATTTAAAGTGGATCCTACAACTTTGTGATGCAACTGATTTGTTCTCTCATTCCAGACGACCAACGATCGACGCTATTATTTTTTTGCATGTCCAACATCTATGGTACATCTATTCTCAGTTCAAAAAAAGAAGGAATGTATGTATTTCTTTATCCAATTTATCGCATGCTCAATACTCCAAACTTAGAATAGTATTTCCACCATCCCAAAGTTAGAATGTATGTATTTCTTTATCCAATTTATCGCATGCTCAATACTCCAAACAGATGTATAATTTAAGACACGGGAGTACTTGATATGGAGATAGTGTTTTGGCTCACGGCTGTATATGAATCTGTTATAAAAAATTCATCAAAAACAAATTTTAAAATGCAAATTGTTTTGAAAGAATTTGCACGGACATCCATACACTCTATGTCCGCACACAAGTTGTCGAGGAGAAACAAACATTTTATATGGCTTGTGTAAATAAGAAAAAATGTATGTAAATAGTCATGTTGGACCGTCAGTTTTTCTTTTTTACCTGTGAAATAAGAAATGTTCTTTATCTCGAAAACTTATGGACAAATATTCTTTTGTTGGATTTTTTGTCTAAATGACGCAGTCCATATTTCTATTTTAATAATTTTTTAAATTCTAGAGCCCATGTCGCTCATTCATGCATGGCAAGAGGTGGGACAAATATTTAGTCCCACATTTCTAGTTGAAGGAAGGTTTCACCACCTTATAAGAGCATCTCCACTCGCAACCCCCAATTTAACCCCGGCGTAAGACCATATGGGGGGGCGCCGGTGCAAGAACCGGCTATGGGGGAGCCAGTCTCCAGCTGTAACCCCCCAAATTGGCCCCCAAATTAGAAATTAGAAATTCGAACAAGAAAAAATATGGCGGGTAGAACAGCCGATCGCTGATCGCATAGCCGAACATAAATAGTCTGGGCGTTTAACGGTTACAAAATAAAGTCTCGACGATCCCATCGTCGCACGGGCACCTGCACCTCCTCCTCGTCGTCCGCATAGGCCTCGTTCTCCCAAGGCTCTTGGCTGTCGTCGCGGCCGCCGTAGGCCTCCGCCTCCTCCTGCGTGTAGAACGGTGGCAGGCCCCCACCGTTGATGATGTCGGTCATAATGGTGTCGGTGCCCAGCGGTGTTCCGTCGAGCACCCCATGACTGCTGCCACTGCTAACAGCGGCGGTGGGCATACCGCCGTGGAAGAGGCGGCGGCAGAGAGCAGGAGAGGTGGCCAGGTTGAAGCTGGCGTTGAGGTCGACAACGCTGAAGGCATTGGGGTTGAAGCTGCCGGCCGGGTCGAGTGGCCCGCACGACGAGAAGCGAGATAGCTTGGGTGTACCTTGGTAGTCCTGGGACATCGGCCTAGCCTGGGTTGTTGCCGAAGACGGCGATGCGACGCTCCCTTGGCTCCCCCACACGTGCGGGAGAAAGCTCGGCATGCCCGCCATGTGGGCGGTTCTCTGCGCCATGAGTACCTCCGCGGCCAGAGCCTCCGAGGCCCGCCTCTTCCTTGCCCTGAGCTCTCTCTACCGGCGGTTGGCATTCTCGACCTGCCAGCGCTACAGGTCGAACGCCCACTCCGTGTTCGTCATCCCCTCCGACCGCTCATTCTCTGGCTTGCCCCTCTTCTTCGCCAGCGGCGCTGCTGCCGTCGCACGGGGAGCGACGTACTTCTTCGACGACATGGTGGCGCGATCTGTTCTTTGCTAGGAAATGGCAGGAGTGGGAGGCGAGGCGGGAGGGGAGGGGGAAGATAGGGGCTAATTTTGGAGAGAACCGGCGCTAATTTTGGTGGGAAAAGGAAATAATTTCAACTAGGTCGCCGACAAGGCTGACCCGCCAAACTTTTCCCCGCCCTTCGGCGCCCCTGCTAGCCTCCCTTAGAATTGGATTTCGACCGGACGCGTCGGGTAAATTGAGCGCACGCGCCGGCGCCAAAACTAAATTTGGGGACGCGTTTGGGGCCGAAAATTGGCGTCGGTGACCCTCAAAGGCCTCTTTGGGGGCCTTTGAGGGCCTCGAGTGGAGATGCTCTAAGAAGAGCTCTTCCACCACTTGGTAAAAGAATAAGAAGGAGAGAGACATACCCTCGCGCTCCTCCTCCTCCGCTGCCCGCCTCGCCTCGCCTCGTCATGCGCGGGTTATGGCCGCGTGAGTTAATTCGAACTTAGTGGAGGCTATTCAGCTTCGGTCGGTGCCTGTTCGCTTCCTCTCCCAACGCGTGAGTGGGTGTTGAACTTAGTGGAGATTTAATTCGAACTTAGTGGAGGTTCGGCTTCGGTCGATGCCTGTTTGTTTCCTCTCCCAACACCGATTGTTCGCATGTCTACTTGTGCCTATAAGAGCGAGAGGTTGCTTCTCTCCTCAGACACATCCTTGTACTCTAGTTCCAGAGCATTGCGCTTCCTACATGATCTTTCTCGTCCCGTCTTGCGGCGTGCACCACGAGCTATGACAGTAGGCCTCCGAAACCTCACTACTTCGAGTCTTATACGGGAGAAGGGCGATAAGGTTTTTTGGGAGCGCTATTAGCATGACTACTGGCTTCATCACTGACTCCTTCACGGATAGCGACAACGCCGACGTCTTCCCCAATGACAACTTCTTTCCTGACATCAACAATCTCTTCCTCAACGACATGGCTAACGACGGTACCAACGTCAATATGGGTGGTTTCTCTGCTGTGATGTATACCATCTTTTTCAATCTTGTTTATTTTAGCCAGATAATACGTCGTATATTATGGCTTGCAATAGGTTATCCGCTAAATCACATGATTAGTTTAATCTCTATTATTCTTTTCATGTTTTACATATCTTTTATTATGATTAATTCTCTTGATAAATTGCTCTTTTAATCAACACGTTGTACGAAATAAATACTAGATTTTTTTAAATTTTAAAATATGTTATTAAACAATGAGTTTATTTGCATCTGTGAGCTGAATTAGATTTCTGTAACCCTTATTTCGAGGTCACAACATCTATTACATCTATTATATCTTTGTCTCCATAATTATAATTGCCTCAAATGAATACACCAAAGTGTTTGAAAATAGGATGAACCCCTTCTTTTAGTGTGAACACCTTTTCTTATGAGAAATGCTACTCCGAAAGTATATTTTATTCCACTCCAAGAAATTCCCAGGTGAGCATAGAGAACTGGATACCTTCCTCCATGTGCACGCCAATAATTGCTGTTTACGAACTCGCACACCCAACACCGTTGTTGATACACCTACAATACCAGCTGACTTCTCGGATCCACATGTCATGGTCCCACACGTCATTTTCTGAGAAGCTAACACCTCGCAACGCACCCGCCTCCTAATTGGCCGGGCGTGTCCGTGCCGTTACTATCGACCCCACCAACCAGTGACCAGATGTCTATCTGGACCCCCCGTCATTACTTAGAAACCGCCGCCTGACAGCGTCGCGTACCAGGCCTCTGCCACCGACGTCTGGGGACAGGTAAGAATATATGGCCCACACGTCGGCCGCGTGCGCGCGGGTATAAACGCCACCGCCGCTGCGGCGACGTCTTCCTACCTCGAGCAACCACCGCTTCGGTTTCTACGGCCACTTCGCCACCACCTCACCGCCTACGGCAACCGCGGCGACAGACGAGGGAGGGGGAGAGAAGAGCGCACGCGACCACGCCATCATTCCGGCTGCAGTGGTCCGCGCCGCCGTCGCGTGAATGTTGCGGCCTGTGGCATTCTCGTGGATCTGAGCCGCTGTTGGGGTGGTGGCGGCGAGGAGGCGACGGGCGGACGGCTCCTGGCATGGCGATGTCGGCCAAGGAGAGGAAGCTGAGCAGGCTCGGGAGTGGCAAGGGGGCAAACGGAGGCGGGAGCTTCGGCGCGAGGGGTGGCCACCGGCCTCCGCCGGCGGGGACGCGGCGGCGGGTGTTCGCGGCGTTCTTCGTGTTCCTCTGCGCCGGCGCGGTCGTATTCGGCGGCGTGCACGCCATTGGAGGTGAGCCCCTCCCCCTGCTCCTGGAATCTGGAGCCCGCGCGGGGCAAATTGTGTCTTGGTTGGGTGTAGGTAGCTCAGTCGAATTAATTGTGTTCTCACGGAAATCTTGTGGCTAGTGCGTGGTAGGATCAATTCGAATGGTTTGAAAGAGAAAAATGATCATTTTTCTATGTGCGAATTTTCTCTTACCTTTGGTGTTCATCGTTGGGGAGGTGAAAAAGAAAAGTTGGACTCTTTCTGGTGGGGTCGCGAGGTTGCTGTAGATCTGATGGCAGGAGTCTTAACCGTTCGCGGAAAATTTTGCGGTTCTCATCACTCGATTCCTGCATGGTTCGCCTGCTCGATTTGAGCAGCCTGCCGTTTCTGGATTGTAACGTTCCCCATGGCCATGGAGTCACATGCTGCTGCCTTTGGACTGATTGATCCCAGAATAGAATACAAAAGGCTCACGTCTTCACATGAAGAATGCTTGTGTTGTGCGTATCAATTTAGGCACGCTTAATCCGTTAGGTCATCTCTTCTTGTGATGTGCTAATTAATTGATCTCGTCTTCTTGTGATGCAGCGTCGTTCCGGCCGGTGCTCATGACGGCGTGGCCATCGGCGACCCTGAATGCGCTCTCTTCAGAGCGCCGGGCGCAGCAAGCTGGTGGTGATGGTGCTGGCACCATTTTGCCTTCTGTCCAAATCCGGCACGCCGTTGCCCTGCCGGACCATGTTCTCTTCATCCTCAGAGACGGGTCTTTGCTGCCAGCTTCTGGGGAGTTCGAATGCCTGTACTCTGTTTCCAACTCGACGCAGCTGCGCCGCCCGCCCCTCTCGGTTGCCGCCTTGCCGGATGGACCCAGCGTCGTGCATTGCCCTGTTGGACCTTCTGAGGTGGCTGTGTCCCTGTCGCTGGCCCAGTCGCCTCCGATGACACCGCTCCAATGGGATCAGCTCGTGTACACCGCACTTCTTGACACCCGGGATAACTCTACCATTGTGTTTGCCAAAGGGATGAACCTCCGTCCAGGCCGTCTCGGTGTGCCATCACGGTATGAGTGTGTCTTCGGCCGGGACTTGTCGAAGCCGAAGTTTGTTGTCACCTCCCCTGTGATTTCTGCTGCGCAGGAGACATTCCGGTGTGTGACACCTGTCCGCGTTCGCCGGTACCTCAGGATGACAGCTGGTAGGAACAACAACAGAAACAGTGATGGCAAGCCTATGTTGGTCTCCATTAGGACTAAGGGCCGGGGGAGCTCTACACTCCCCTCTATTGCAGAACCAGAGCCGCTTCCTAGGTACACCAGGCATCGGCGTACCAGGCATTGGCAGCAGAAGGCACACTCAATGTGTGTATGCACCATGCTGCGCAACCAAGCACGGTTCCTCCGGGAATGGATCATCTACCACTCTCATATCGGCGTGCAGCGGTGGTTCATCTATGACAACAACAGCGATGATGGCATCGAGCAAGTCCTCAATACCATGGATCCATCTGAATACAATGTGACACGCTACTTGTGGCCTTGGATGAAATCTCAGGAGGCTGGATTTGCTCATTGTGCGCTCAGGGCCCGGGAGAGCTGCGAGTGGGTGGGGTTCATTGATATCGATGAGTTCCTGCATTTCCCTGGCAACCAAACTCTACAGGATGTCCTCAGGAATTACTCAAGCAGGCCACGGGTTGGTGAACTCAGGACTGCTTGCCACAGCTTTGGTCCGTCAGGTCAGACTACGATTCCCAAGAAAGGAGTCACAACAGGCTACACCTGCCGGTTGGCCGCGCCGGAGCGACACAAGTCAATTGTGAGGCCAGATGCATTGAATCCCTCGCTGATCAATGTGGTGCACCACTTCCATCTGAAGGAAGGGATGAAGTATGCAAATGTTGGCCAGGGGGTGATGCTGATCAACCACTACAAATACCAAGTATGGGAGGTGTTCAAGGACAAGTTCTCTGGGCGAGTCGCGACCTATGTTGCCGATTGGCAGGACGAGGAGAATGTTGGATCCAGGGACAGGGCACCAGGTCTAGGGACCAAACCGGTGGAACCAGAGGATTGGCCGAGTCGGTTCTGTGAAGTATATGACACCGGTTTGAAAGATTTTGTGCATAGAGAGTTCACAGATCCACGGACTGGAAATCTTCCATGGTAGATGGTTAAGCACTGTATTCGATCCGCACACGATACATGACATGGAGAAAAAACAGACATCAAAAAGAAGAAACACGAAATGGGATAGGTAGTAAAGTGATTTTTTGCTCTTTGGTATATGTTTAGGCTTTGTTGTTAGATTGATGTCCTTAGTTTGGAATCATCCTTTTCTTTTAACACATCATATGTAGGAGATAAATGATTCTTTTGTAGATACAAATGATAAGTATGACAATTCACTGTTCAAAAGGGGAATGCATAGAGTGAATCACTTGACTTTATATATGCATCATTGCAACCTTATGCTTAGCATCTTTAGATGTAACTCGTAGTTGCTTTGGGGAAGTGCCATTCTCCTATCAAATCAAATACAGAGTATTCTCTTACACAAAAGAGGAAGAATCTAAGCTAGAGCAACTGTATGCACTTCCAGATCACTCTCACGACGAGCTTTCCCAACATATCTCTCATAACTGTTGCTTTCTTCTCCATCTTCATTACTGCACTTTCAGGGAGGGTTGGTTACTTGCCTAATTAACCTAACACATACACAAGGACATTCTAGACAAAACCCAGGCTTCTTTTCCTGTTGAACTCCAGTGCCTTGCTGCTCCTGTTCCTAATTTATCATTTAAAGTTGTTTTGAAAGGATGGCCTTATCTACCCTCCAGCGGATTCCAGATCTGTAGTACTGTATTATTCTAGTACAGTACCACCATCCTAGGTTTACCAGGACAGGTTTCTCCTAGCTAAAGTCAAAGCAAGGAATCAGACTGACAGAACCTTCTTTTTAATTTGCCTAATCTCCACTCCCCAGATCAGCAATTGGCCCATTGTTTCTATATGTTTGTTTCGCTGTAGCAATCAAGGAAAACTCTGGACAAGAAGCACGAGAGCCGGTTTGGTGCCTTCTGGGGACACTGCCATCTGGTGGCGCTGATGAAGACTGGATGGACGACCTAGCAGTGTATAAACTACATATCTGAGCTGCCATTTGGTGACCTATCAGTGTATAATACAGTACTACAACGTCCACATGTATAATTATAACAAAATTTGAAAAAGTGCATGTGTATGTGGACATATGAGCTTCCCATGTTCGTTGAATACTGTTCCTAGGTTGCTGCACCTTGGAGGGTTCCTGGATGGGGGCCGCTGTGCCTGAATTTCTGGCGGGTAAGCTGTGCTGAATACAAATACTGTAGGAGGGTTGAGATATGTGGCTTAGGCTAGATGCATATGGTCCAGGGCAGAAGGTGTGGTGTGCAAGTGTACAGGACTATTGCTGTTGATACAGCAGGGTAGGATGCCATGATCCACATGGGGTTTACTGTTGATTATTACTGCATGCTGCAATTTTGGTGTTTTCTCTGCAAAAACTGGAGATTCTTGTGCTACTTGGCAAATACCAATACTTCTGTTCATCTGTGTCCTCACTCACCAGAATGAATTTGCTTTTTTTTGTTAACAACGGAGGGGTCACGAAGGACCCCGAAGTCATTGAATCAGTGCGGTGGGAACAAGTTTACATGCAGGACCCTGCTCATAACAGGAAATAACACATAGTCCTGCAAGATTACAAAAAGGACCCTGGGAAAAAAAGTGAAAAAGCAATCGAGTCCGTGTCCTTCTCCACCGACGGGGAGACTACAACTCCGGCCACCCTCCCGTCGCCGGGGACGAACCACTTGGCGTCGAGTGAGCGCAGGAACCCGGGGCAGAACTCCAAGAAAGGCCTCCAAGCTGGAGGTTGAAGAGGCGCAACTCCGAGGCCATCTTCGGCCGCAGATCGCGGTGGCACTGCAGGCCGCCGCGTGATGTGCTCCATGGTGCTGCAAGGACCATCGCCGCTACTGCGAAGAAGCAAGCGCAGCTGCAGCAGCTCTCTTCCCTCCCTCGCCACCGAGGCCGGCCAGGGGATTCGAGCCCGCGCCTTCCGCCCGCTTCCAGCAACAGCACCCCACCGAAGGGGATAGCACCACCACGAGGACCCAGATGCCGAGCAGCCGGGATTCTCCCCCTCGCCTCCATGGCCGGCCGGGAGAAGGCCTGCTGCTCCATAGGCCATGCCGCGCCGCTGCTTCTCCTCGCCGCCACGGCCGGCCAAGCAATTTCACAGCACCACGTCCAGGGAACTCCAGATGGCGGACGACCTCAACTTTATTCAAGGAGGCGCTGTCTCTTTCCGTCGTCTTCCACTCCGGCCAAAGGAGCATCGACACCGGCAAAAGAAACCCTAAACTACTCCAGATCCGGCCGCCTGGATCCAGAGCACCGCATCCACTACCGGGGCTGAAGCCCAACACCAGCACAAGGCCACCCCTACGTCTACAACCAACCTATCTACTCCGGCGTCGTCCCGCCGCCACCTCCCACTGGCTACTCCGACTAGAGGGGCACGGGAGCGACCCGCAACCTGAGGCACAACTCTCAAAGCAGCAGGAAGAGGGAAGGGGAGTTTCTTTCTTTCTCGACGATGTGCTTTTTTTGCTCCCTATGTTTCCTCTACCAGAATGAATTTGCCAGGGTCCCTTTTGCCTTGTGGAGCTTTTTTTTTCCTTTTTGACATGTGCCTTGTGGAACTTTGACTAGCTAACACCATGATGTATTACTCACTCTGATTTATAATAAGTGTAGCTGATTTAGTATTACTTTTGTCCCAAAAAGTATCTCGCAGATTTGTCTAGATACATAAGTATCTACACACTAAGACGTCTCTAGTTACATATCTATTTAGACAAATATGTGTGTCATCCTTTTCAGGATGGAGGAAATACTAAATCGACGATACTTATTACTCTCTCCGTCTAAAAATAACTGATTTTGATTTGTCAAGATCCCAATGTATCTATACATTAATAGTGTCTAGATACATCTTTATTGGACGCAGGGAGTATTATGGATCGAAGTGAGCATTATTTCCTCTTTTGTCTTTTAGTTACAACTAAAAATATACAAAAAAAAACGTCACAAGGTACATGTGCTGTGCAGTGGCTGGCGCCTGATGTTAGGCGGGCGGGTGCGGAGGCGCTGTCGGCTGACGCTAACACGAGAAGCAACCTTCCGCTGCTGCGCTGTAGCATTCGACCGTTCTGCAAGGTGAACTGTACGGGCGACATGGCTCTGCCAAAGTGCCAACTCGACGAACCAGGCACCAGCACAAGGAGAAGAAGCGCAGTCCCAATCATACGCCTAATAATACCAACAGCCTGCGTGGCGAACGAAATGGACGCGCATGTCTCTTGCGACTTTTCGTGTATCTTTCTCCCCTTATCGTTTTGTTCGTGTCTTTGTCGTGTTACTATAGCGTACATGGACGCGCTCCCCACGAGATGTCCCTCCACCGACAACAAAAGGGTTTGTATTTTCTTCAAAGAGGAAACGATCTATAAGCCTGGTGAAAAATGGAAACTCCAGTACTGGCAATCCGGCATGTCTCCCGTGTTTTTTTCTTAGACCAACCACATATTTTATTAATCGGTTTTGCTATTTCTCAGGCGCCTGATAAATAGTTATTTCTCAGTCATCTTTGTTTACCGTTGGGATTTGGTTCCAAGATTCGTGCATTCTGATTGCAGTTTTTTGTTTGTAAATCATGCATGTTTCCATTCGATTGAGCCAGCCACATCACCCGACTGAGAAATAGTTATTTCTTAGTCGCCTTAGACGTAGGCGTTCCCTTTATTAATTGAAAATCAAGTTACATAAAGCAACACACGTGGACAAAAAAGACATACCGAGATAAACTGATTGTCCTGAAAACAATACAGATAAAAACCTAAGAGATTAAGAAATACAAAACAACCCCTACGATTTTCTGCAACCACCGAATCTAGCGGCCGCTGCCAACTCTAGCGTCGCCAAGACGAACGCCGGAAGAGACGTCGAGCCTCCACCCTTGCAAGCTAAAAAAACACCATTGCCAACGAGACTTTGTGAGTCGATGAACAAGCATGCTGCACACAGCGAGACACATGTCGTTGTGGCACATCGACCGGGGACGTTCCTTGCTGTCTTGGACCAAGATCTGTCGCCTCCCATCGACGAAGTCGGAGAGGAACGACAAATCCACCACCTCCGGACCAACATCCTTACTCTAGAGGAACCACCTCGCCCCAGCCGCTAGCGCCGTCACGGATAACGACGATGAGCGCCGGCTACACAACCAGAAACTGATCTCGCCAGATCTGAAGAACGGCGAGAAGACCAAGCCGTCGATCTGAAAGTCCGACTAGCACACGTTGCCATCAACTCCGAGGTTTTGCCGTGAAGGACGCCGGCGGTGTGGGAGTAGAGTTGAGGCAAGTTTATTTGCTTCTGCGCCGCTCCCACCACCCCAACAGCGCAACACAACATACAAGCCCTAACCCTAACTATTAGACGGAGAAACAAGGCCCCCCTCCCTCCTGTCGCTAGAGCGGCAAGCGGAGGGAGAGGGAACCGGTGATCGGCTGGATGAGATCTGGAGGAGTTTTCCGCCGCCGCCTATTTCTGTTAGGGAGGGAGAGGCCGAGCGGTTTAGTCGCATGTCTCCCGTGTTTGGGAGCTACACACAGTGTAACACCCCAAAACTTCTAATCAAGATTATCAAGTTCTAATCACCCAAGTTTAGAGTTAACAAAAACTTTTATTATAAATTTGAATATGAATGCATGTGTGTTTTGCATTAGTGTAGAATTGATTGGATTTGCCATGTTTGATTGCTACAAATGATAAAAAATGATTTAAAGATAAATGCTACATCATCTAGGCCATTTACAAACTAAATCAAAAGAAAAAGGAATCAAATATGAATTAATAAATCAAATGGTCATTTTGACCAAAGTTAACCACTAGGCCACTTTGAGTGTTCCTAGAAGAGAAATTTTAACAGAAACAATTCCACTTCTTTTCACCCCTTGCTAGACCAAGTAAAAGTGTATCAAGGCCCACTTTACAAAGTTACAAAAACATTTTCCAAATCAAATTAATGGATAGTTGAAAATTGAATCTAATTCATATGGTAAGATCACACTTTTTCAAAAACCCATCAAACCAATTTCCCTTGGAAAACCCAAGAAACCAGAGACTACCAAGCATAAGTATAGATCACTCACCAAATTTGATTCAAAAATTTCAAATAAAATTTGTTGCGGCCATTTCATCAAACACTTGCTTACATATTTAAACCTACTGCCTAACTTCACTGTTTAAACAGTAATCCATCGACCAATTGGTCCCCTCTTAACTCCCTTGTCTCCCTAGTGTCGAGAAGCCCCAGACCAATCCCCCCTAAGCCGTTGTGCATAGTGCCACGCCGCCCGAATGTGGTCGTCGCCGGCCGACAGTGGACAACGCGACAGAGGCTAGGCCGCCCTCGCCCACGACGTGCACCAGACACACGACCATCCACCGCCACCCCCTGTCCAATCCACAGCCACAGGAGAGCCCTGGACCACCCTAGCTACGCCGTGCCCACCGTCTCTGCATCGTGCCCAGAGCACACTAGCACGCCGCACCCGACCGCCTCGCACAGACCGCGCCTCGCCTTCTCCGCGCACGCACCCCCTCGCCATGATCACCGCAACCTCCCAGACAACCCCGTTCGCCGCCGCGTGACCCGTAGCTCCCGCACACCGTCGCAAACACCGCCGCTCCCGTTTAGAGCACCGCACGCTCCCGACCAATCCACACCGCCCCGTGCCGCGCCATTACTTCCGTGATGATCGCCAGGGAACACCGCACCGTCCCCTAGCCTCAGCCGCGCTGCTAGCCGCCTGTAGCGTCATCACCGACGAGCCCGCGCCCATGATGTTCGGTCCCCTCGCCGCAGTATAAATAGAGGCCTCCCCTGTTGGGGTTCCACGTATGAAAATAATAAATTTTACTCTATGCCCCTGAACTCCTGAAGCTGCTAGGACCTATCTATTAGTAATACAGTAACGGGAGGGGATTTTCGCGAACTTACCCTTGAAGACCGAAAAGCGTTGTCAATTCTTAGGAGAGCGTGGTTGATGTAGACGAGCCGAAGCCGACCTCAAGGTCGTGATGAAGTCCTTGTGCTCCTTGGCTCCAACGACTTGAGTGCCTCAAGTGCGACACCTCGCGGGGAGTTACACACGTCCGGTGCCTAACGATGACTCCCGCTTCCCTGATCCAGCAGCAGTTGCGGAAGTAGAGCTCCCGAATCCGAATCCCGTAGCGCGACGACGCTCCACGGTGAAGATATCTCTCGCTCGCGCAGTCCAGACTTGGGACCACGGTCACGAGAGAGAGAGGGGGAGAGAGAAAATATCAACTGGAGGTCCTCCCAAAAGTGATAAGACCTTTATTGATTATTGGTGTATTTTATTTGGCTAAATACCCCCACTATATATGGGGGGGAGGTACTACCTCCCTCAAAGTCCCGGGGTGGGACTAAAGGAGAGGAGGGGGGAGGGGTGGCCTCCGGCCACCCTAGTGGGCCTCAGCGTGGGGGCTAGGCCCAGCTTGCCCTTCTCCCTCTCTCCTTTCCTCTAATGGGCCCTCTCCCTCCGGAAATTGGCCCATTAAGCCTTTGACCATTAAAATTGATTTTCTCTTTATTAAATAATTATGAATAAATGATTAAATCAACATTTAACATTCATTCACACATTATTCAATCTCCGTGGCTATGGAACACCTTCCACCCCCACTCCGGACATCCTCCGGACTTACCGAAACCCTTTCGATTTTCTCCCTACTCTTCTTCGGTGATTCCACCGGTCCTATAAACACTCTCTAAGCATCATAAAGCCCTTAAGCGTGATACCCCACGGTTCGGGAACACTCCAGACATGGTCGGGACACTCCCGCACTAATGATCAACAGAGGGACCTGGATGGCCATGTGACCCCTGTGCGTTCCACGAAGATCTTTCGTCGTTTGAATCGGGACAGTCGTGTCTTATTCCTTTTATCACTCGATACTTGCATTGCCTGAGATCTGATCAATGACATCACCATGTCATGTTCAATCTCGTTACTGAACAATGTTACTTGACTTGTTCCGACAAGTGATATCCCCATGATCAAATCACACGCTGTGCAGCTATTGGATATAACCTCTCTGAGTGGGCCCTTCGAGTATCTTCCTGTCACATGGACGGACAAATCCCGCTCTTGACATATATTGCCTCAACGGTTTCCTCCGAGTACCTGAACACACCTTTATAACCACTGTATTACCAAGTGGCGCTTGATGCTATCAAAGCACTCTCGGGAGCGATGATTGATATAGCCTCATGGTCTAAGGAATAGTCTACGAGGATCCATTTCTAATCATCGTAACTTGAACTTCGTGACATGATCGGGTCACGATGTTTAGGTTGGGTATTGGTTCATCATCTCATTCACAGAATGAGATGATCTCATTTCCAACAGGCATAAATGCCACATGATCAGCAAACATGATCATCTGTTGACCAATGAACCAGTGACTAGAGTTTCACTGGGAACCCCTGGTTGTTTGTATATCACACGTGTATTGATGTTTCCACTCAATACAGTTATAGCATGATATAAAACTTAATCATAAACTATATGAAATATGATAATAGTCCTTACTACTATTTGTCTCTAGGGCATATTTCCAACAGTCTCCCATTTGCACTAGAGTACAAATACACCAGCCGCATTTGTTCTCAATCATTGGCACCATATATCCGGTACCCTGAACATGCTTGCTCATGGAAGAGGTTGAGTCTTGGGTCTATACTTTACAGTCCCAAATCCTTTGCAACTTACTAATGTCACCTTGATTGACATTAATACTTTATCATTTCATGATAGCATCTGTGTGTATGCATTGTCGCTATGGCAGCAGAACGAGGCCTGATTCCAGGAGCCTACAGTGACGTTAGATCAACCTCGAGGGCTTTCTCATGGGCACTGTGCCCTGGGACACATCATTCTATGTTAAAAGCGAACTAGCCCCGCCATAACATTATACAACACTTTAGATGGTACCCTTATCTATTATTATAAATGTATTCATCGAAACACTAGTGCACTCTGTGCAACTTTCGATGTTTTGTTCACCTCGCTTCCTACTTGACTTTAATCGGTATTTACAGGAGTTTCCAACATATTCCCTTATAACATAACCCTTTATGTTTTAAGATATGTCATACTTTATGGATTTGTAAAACATGTCTACAGTTCTCTATTAGACACTGCGGACAAAACTTAGCTCAACATTCTGAGATTCAAACTTAATCACTTTCAAACGTTCCTTATTTGGATCACATATTATGCCAAGTTATCATCATGGTTTATTAAGACAGAACCTATGTCTCAACATAGTGGATGATGATCATCCTTTTCTTTCTTTCAACCATTGATGTTAAACTTAATACTGTTCCTAATTTGAGCTATTAAGGACCAGTTCCTTAATTAACTTCTATTCTGAAACCCCTTTCAGAATCCCTTAAGGAATACTACATAATATCATAATATACTTATTATCAACTTCTACATCTTATAAGTCATTATTTATAAGTATTTGCGCTTTCATTCTTAACACAATTAAGAATTATTCCTATAAGATCCCACTCAAAATATGTTCCTACATATTTGAATTTGAGACTTATATTGCTCCCATTCAAAAATATGTCAATCACATATTGTTTCAGGAAGACTTTCATAGCTCCCACTCAATTTTATGCAAATTGCATATCCACTCACTATTTTGAACAACTTCAAAATCCTTTGATCAAATATCAAACTTGGAGATTTACTATGAGATACTACTACTATTACTAGTTTTAAATCCTCTAGACATTTAGCACACTTGAATCAAATTCATTTGAATTTGTCCAATGCTTGACAAATTGTGCTTTTGTCATTCACCCCCTTTTCCACTATGGCTTTGCAGTCATTTGGGAAAATTCAAGTAACCCTCTTACTTATGAGATTCAGCAACCAATTGCTTTCTAATCTCAAGGGAAGTTTGCTTCTAGGATTTCTCATAATTTTAGTTTACCATTATTTCCTTTGTAGTTTGTAGGTATGTCACATTCCAAGAATCATGACAATTGATTCACAAGTGTCTCCATACTAGATATGGATTATAATTTTGAATCCTACTTTATGCAGTGAAAACACTAGTGGAGAAAACACAATGATCAATATCATTGATTCTTTCCTTCTGTGAAGAGAATCATTCAGGAACATTGTCCGTTGCGCTTCTCAACACTCTGATGCAGGGTTTTGAATCCTCATCGTGTTTTTCACTATCTTCCATTTGCTCCATAATCGAGAAACATCACTAAAAGTGAGCTTTCTCAAGAATGTACCAAAATCCAAGCAATACGAATCTTGCTTTCCTTTTGGCTTCAGCTATGGGTTTCGTATTCAACGTTTCCAATGAATACTCTACAAGGACTTATTCGCTATTATTTTGGTTATATCGAATAACCCCAAAACTTTCACGAATTCAAATGGTTCACTACATTCTAAATGAGTGCTAACTATTTTTAACTAATGGTCTCTACATCCACGCTACAAAGATTTATTTGGTGCCTTCTATTTAACCCACTTTGATATCTAATATCACATTGTGATGCTTTGCATTTTGAAATTTCAAAATGCTTTGCATTCCACAATTTATTTTATGCCATTCTTATAAAGTTGAATTTCATTACTATTGATCAAATCATAGTAATTAGATTCTCTTTTATATTTATACCCTTTGTTGATGAAACATTTTGATCATATCAAATAATTTCATATTCAAATTTCCTTTGGTAAACTACTTTACACATTTAAACAATCATATAATGATAATTACCATTTTTGTTAAAACTCAATACATCGGATATGTATTTACTTTTAACAATTCATCAAACACTTTGTATTCAAGTAATACACGGTGTTCAAGTTATTTTGCCGAACTTAGGCATGATTTATATGTGACAAGAAATCGGATGTCTTTCACATATTATCCCATAACTTTGAATTCAAAAAAATGGTTTCATTCATTAATGAACATATCATTAAGTCGGGTATTTTAAACAAGGCATTTTTAATGTTTTACAAATGTTTGTGCATTATAAATTAGTTTCAAACAACAAGGATAATTCACACATAATCAAAAAAGATATGAACACGAATAGAAATCATTCATAAAAGTGGAACAACTGTTTGTTACAAACTCATATGAATAACCGTCTCACGAAGTGTGAGACACACTAAAGAAGTTCACAATCTCTTGATTACAATAATCATCCTAAAACATAAACTAAATGGTAAATCTCGAGGGAGAGTGTCGTCGGCCGTCATCATCATGCTCGCCATCAACACGCAACGTCACCTCCTCTCCAGCAAGCACCTCTCATGCAGAAGGACCTGTTTTCATCAAAACAGAACAAGTATCAAATATACTTAACACTGCAAATGTGTTTGCAAGATTATAACATTTATAAAACTGTATATCAAATATATACCTTTGTCATCAATGACCTCTAGCGACGTCGGGTTCATCCACCACATTTCTGAAATGTGATATGAACTCGAGGAAATCCAGTGTTTCCGTGTCACCTCTCATAATGCATATCCTGACCTGTGCTTGGAAGCTTGGTGGAAGCGACCGCAGCACAACTCCCATCACAAAAGAGCTTGAGAATTAGTTGTCCAGGTAGTATGCCAGACTCATGTATGCATCGTATATGCTCAATAAGTGCTCGTCTAGTGAGGAGCCCTCCTCCATATTTATGGAGCGGAAGTCCCCCATCAGCTCATACTCCCACATGCGCACTTGTTCCACGAAATGCGATCTCAGATGTGCCATGACCACTCGGGGTTTAAGACTTCCCACCATTGGCCATAGCCCATCCTCCATTGCAAGGTGCATCGTCACTGATATGAATGTGGCCATCACACGACGACGGCAACACAGATCTCGCTGCTCCTGGGTCTCATGAGAATAGGGTGGTTCCAAATACATCTCGCAGGTCATGTAGTCAGCTACATTGTTCTCACCAAGGAGATCAAACAGGCGTATGACCCATGTAGAAAAGTTGGATCCATCTAACTTGAGCTTTTCTCCTTTTAACCAATTGTCGATAGGGAAGGTAATCTCAGGGAGAACCATTTTCTACATTTATAATTGCAAAAGGAATTAAGACTAAGTTTATAATTAAATGAGTTAATAATAACTACACTCAGAAACACCTATCCCCAAAAGGGTTCCTAGTGATAACACGACCCCTATCAGCCACATCTCCCCCGATTGAACACGACCATCGATGTGAGTTCAAAGGTGGACACTAAACGTCGGTCACATCATTCATGCGCTCGTGCTTGATCTTTCGACCATCTGTGTTCCGAAGCCACGCTTCTGTGGCGTGCTAGGCTCGCCAACTCAACCTTAGTGTATTCGCTGTGCAACATGGCTTACACCCACTGTATGCGAACGTAGATATGTCTGACACCCAGGCCTGTAACCCTGGATCGCCTCATACCGAAGAACTTTCTTGGTGGTGCACACTAAGGGGGAACACAATCGTTGGTAATTTTAACAGGGATCATCTTATTAGGCTACCGTCGAGTATCTAATACTAGCACACAATAAGACATACAAACAATAACATTGAATGTAAATGCTATGTGATATGGTCCTTCACGTCGTGATCTCTATCCGCCGTCACCGGGTTCCTGGCAGTTCAGTAGACAATTGTGGTACCGGTGTCTTCCCGGCATGGTAGTTCGTCACCTCCGTGACTATCTACTACTACATAACAAAAGGTAATCACTTTACCTTTGCCACAACCATATTACAAAGCAACGCCCCCTGCAAAACAAAGTTATACGCCTCTACTTTATCTTTGCATGTTTTATGTGGCTGAATGGGATTTCGTACAAGAACCGTTCTTACCTACGAACTTTCAGCACAACGCTGATCAAGTAGTTGTCACTACTACACCCCTTTCGGGGCCCTCCGTTGCAAATGGCATACCAACTAATGCGAGAGAGACAGACACCCCCTAAGCCACTTTATACGGTATAAGCCGTATGTCAAGCGTGGACCAGTCTCGCGAATGAACGCGTAAAGTCGGTTGGGGGCCGCTTCATCAAGCATTACTGCGGTATACACAAGTACACGTGGGAGGGTAACAACTAAAAGATCAACACCCACACGCTACATCTCGTGTGTTCTACCCGTACTAGCATTACTACACATAGATCTAGCTCTGATACCACTTTTGGGGTTCCGCGTATGAAAACAATAAATTTTACTCTACGCCCCTGAACCCCTGAAGCTGCCAAGACCTATCTATTAGTAATACAATAACGGGAGGGGCTTTTTGCGAACTTACCCTTGAAGACCGAAAAGCATTGTCAACGCTCAGGAGAGTGTGGTTGATGTAGATGAGCGGAAGCCGACCTCAAGGTCGTGATGAAGTCCTTGCGATCCTTGGCTCCAACGACTTGAGTGCCTCAAGTGCAATACCTTGCGGGGAGTTACACATGTCCGGTGCCTGACGATGACTCCCGCTTCCCCGATCCAGCAGCGATTGCGCAGAGAGCTCCGAATCCGAATCCATGCACGACGGCGCTCCATGTGAAGATGTCTCTCGCTTCATCGCATCGGACTTGGGACCACGGTCACGAGAGAGAGAGGGGGAGAGAGAAAATATCAACTAGAGGTCCTCCCAAAAGTGAGAAGACCTTTATTGATTATTGGTGTATTTTATTTGGCCAAATACCCCCACTATATATAGGGGGGAGGTACTACCTCCCTCAAAGTCCTGGGGTGGGACTAAAGGAGAGGAGGGGAGAGGGGTGGCCGCCGGCCACCCTAGTGGGACCCGCGCGGGGGGGGGGGGGGGGGCTAGGCCCAGCCGGCCTCCCCTTTGCCCCTTCTCCCTCTCTCCTTTCCCCTAATGGGCCCTCTCCCTCCGGAAATTGGCCCATTAAGCCTTTGACCATTAAAATTGATTTTCTCTTTATTAAATAATTATGAATAAATGATTAAATCAACATTTAACATTCATTCACACATTATTCAATCTCCGTGGCTATGGAACGCCTTCCACCTCCACTCCGGACATCCTCCGGACTTACCGAAACCCTTCCAGTTTTCTCCCTACTCTTCTTCGGTGATTCCACTGATCCTATAAACACTCTCTAAGCATCATCAAGCCCTTAAGCGTGATACCCCACGGTTCGAGAACACTCCAGACATGGTCGGGACACTCCCGCACCAATGATCGACAGAGGGACCTGGATGGCCATGTGACCCCTGTGCGTTCCACGAAGATCTTTCGTCGTTTGAACCGGGACAGTCGTGTCTTATTCCTTTTGTCACTCGATACTTGCATTGCCCGAGATCTGATCAATGAAATCACCATGTCGTGTTCAATCTCGTTACTGAGGAATGTTACTTGACTCGTTCCGACAAGTGATATCCCCGTGATCAAATCACACGCTGCATAGCTATTGGATATAAACTCTCCGAGTGGGCCCTTCGAGTATCTTCCCGTCACATGGACGGACAAATCCCGCTCTTGACATATATTGCCTCAATGATTTTTTCCTCCGAGTACCTGAACACACCTTTATAACCACTGTATTACCAAGTGGCGCTTGATGCTATCAAAGCACTCTCGGGAGACAGTGATTGATATAGCCTCACGGTGAAAGGAATAGTCTACGAGGATCCATTTCTAACCATCATAACTTGAACTTCATGACATGATCGGGTCACGATGTTTAGGTTGGGTATTGGTTCATCATCTCATTCTCAGAACGAGATGACCTCATTTCCAACTGGCATAAATGCCACATGATCAGGAAGCATGATCATCTGTTGACCAATAAACCAGTGACTAGAGTTTCACTTGGAACCCCTGGTTGTTTGTATATCACACGTGTATTGATGTTTCCACTCAATACAGTTATAGCATGATATAAAACTTAATCATAAACTATATGAAATATGATAATAGTCCTTACTACTATTTGTCTCTAGGGCATATTTCCAACATCCCCTGCCTCCATTCTCCACACCAACACCCTGACCACTCCTCTCTGAGCCTCCCACACTTCTCCCCGGAGCAAGGCAAGCTCTCCTTCGCCGGAATTTGGCCGGAGCCTGCCGCTGCAGGAGGAGAAGGGTGTCGTCGATTGAAGCCGCCCCAGGAGCTGCCGTGACCACGCCTCGAACCGCCATCATCGACAACCCCATTCGCCCCCATCACCGACCCTAGCTGGATCCCAGGTGAGCCTCGCCGGACCCCCACCACCATGTTAGGTTAAAATCCTCGCCGGAGCTATTCGTCATCAACGATGAACACCAGCCGTTAGATTAGATTTTAATCGCACGACCTAGATTCATAGATACTGCTTCACGTAGATAGACTCACATTTGGTGGACTCCACTGTCAATGACCCACATGTTGTCTTGTGGGTTGGCCGTTTAGTTTCCCACGCAGCCAAGTGAATTCAAATAATGATTTTCCAATTTAGTTAAAACTAGTTTCTGTCCATATATTCAAAAATCAATTCAGAGAGATTCACTGAAGCAAATTGCATGATTCCAATTTTCTTAGAAAGATATTTAAATTATCAATCCAAGCCTATTGGATTTAAATCATTTGGAGTTAGAGATCAACTATAGTAAAAATAACAAGATAGAGACTTTTCCAACTTCAAACATTTTTCAAAAATCAACCATAAATGATTTTGAGTTGATTCCAACTCTCAAAAATCACATTTGATAAGATCTATCTGAATATGTAAAAATATTTAGGTTTGCATATGGTGACTTTGGACTAGTACCAAAATAATGCTATATAGGCATTTCTAGTCACTTTAAATCTATTTAATGACAATCTTAAATTTAATAAAATATGACCAACCCTTTTAAATCACATTCCCATGGATTAGAATAGGTGGTGATGACATGTGTCCACATGATCCCATATTTTAATTGGAGAATATTAAATCTTAATTAATTTCAATGAGTAGAAATTACTTTTCTAAAATAAACTAAAATAATATTAAGTCTTTAATTCATGTGATGATTGTGATGATGCTAGATCATCAAGTGTGAGCCTTAGTGGGCTAAATAGAATTAGTTAAGTATTGATTGGTGATTGTGTACCCCGTATTCATTTATAGATGATAGTACCGACCACAGATACAAGGGGGAGTACTACCAAGAAGAAGAAAAAAACTTCAACCACTGCTCTACTCAAGGCAAGCCATCACTAATTGCAAGCTAGAACTATGCAAGATAATACTTGCAAACTTGATAACTTAAGCAAAATGCATTAGGCATGCCTTGGTTATATACCTTTGATTTATACCAATCCCAAGTTTTACTTGCAAGCTTTATTATTTTACTTTGCTAAAGTCGTTACTTTTAGTTAGTGCTTTGTGAGTATTGGAAAAATAGTATAGATAGCATAAAGAGTATAAAACTAGGCCTATCTAGTTATACTTAGATGTCATTCTATGGCATGAGCTTGAAGATTAGCACCCCTCATTAGTGAACACTCTTAACCTTAGTGGCTAGTGCTAAGCATAAAAGTTGATCACTTTAGATGGGAATACTTGGTGAAACTGATTATGAAAACCTTGGAATGATGCTTCATTCTATTGAAATGTTTTGACATGTGTTGAGAAACACAAAAGGATTTGATGATGAAAATGTTGAGGCATGAGCCTTAGCCCTTTTATAAAAACTGATGGTTGGGTTCGGATGCGATACCATTCCAATTTTACCGTACAACCACAATACCCGAATTGGGTAGGGCTTAGCTGGAAGTTTATATGCCTTAGTATGGGTTCCCTCGCGGAAGAGGTTTGAGCTGAGGCTACCTCGTGAGTGTGAATTGTCCACCTATGCAGTGCCCAGGATGGCAGATGGCCATGGTTGGGAGGCCAAGCTCATAGGGGAGGTGCCTATACTAGAGTGTGTAAAGGAAAGGCTATGATTGATTATCTGCATACTAAGTATGATGATTCAGGGTTATCCCTGACGGATGTATTGAATTTTGTGGTGAAAGTGTACCACCTATTCAAATAGCCGCGTTCGTGGTCATGGATAGTTGGAGTGGCCATACTGTTCCGTCGTCATATGTTTTCAAAATGACTTGTGAAGTGAACTATGATTTTGACTTGACCACAACTGGGTTATGTTTATGAAAGCTAGTTTCCGACTTAAAGTGCTTTAGAACATTAACTTAGTTTTCTTTACTTCTGAACACAGTTTAGATAAACCTGCCTTTTTGCAAATAAACTTAGAGCTTAGGATTCCTACTAGAAGTACCTTACTTGTTAGTGATAGTTTGCGAGTACTTAAAGAGTACTCATGGATTTGTCCCTAGCTATTCCCGTGGCCAGACTATGAGGAGGACTATCAGGATGATGGACAGCAGGATGTCTACGACAACTAGGATCATCTCCCATCATCAGCATTGGCTGTGATTCTAAAGATAGAGCCCCTACTACGTTTCTTTCCACTGCTTGATTTGTATTAAGACTGGATCATGAGATCCTTTATTTGTGTAAGACCTTATTATGGTTTGTAATGGATGATGTACTGTGATATCCAATCTATTATGTCTTGCAAAAATGGTAATCCTGGGATTGCGAGGTATGGCATAACAGGCATCTGGGATTAAAAATCCGGGTGTTGACAAGTTGGTATTAGAGCCATCCTGACCATAGGAGACCCTAGTTAGAATGGACGTCCGAACAAAAACTTAGTTTCAAAACAAAATAAGTGACTATTTATGAAAACCTATTCCCACTCTTATCCTTGATTCTTTAAAAAAATCATGTTCCACAAAAATTCTTGCATTCCTACATAAAATTTGACACACTTGATCACCTCACTAACTTACTCAACCTAAATTCTTTTAGATGGAAGTCCAGTATTGCAAGTTCTACTAGTTGGGCAACAGAGGCCAACTGATCTTTGAGAGGGACCTAGATGCATTGTCAGAGTACCTTGAGCGCCCGCACCCGGAATTCTTCGGGGCCCAACTCAACAATCACATAGGAGGATATCTACAATGGCTGATAGTTGCAGATCTTAGAGGCAAGATGGAAGCACCCACTTCTGAGAAGATCCAATTCACCTTGCGAGAGAACAACTAGCTAGATGGATTAGCCAGGGCTATGCATGAAGCTCTTGCCCGTTTGTGTGGGCAAAACATCAACTTGATCTAGGGAACTTGCTTTGCTCACTATGCAAGGCGTGATTCTATGGGAATGCCATTGGAGATGCTAGGACACCCAGAGCTGAAGCACCAGGTGGACAATCTTGACTTCATGCTGTATGATAGGCAGAAGGAGTTGGACAACGCCCGAGCCTCCGATAACCACAACCTTGCCATTGCCGTCAAGAAGGACTAGACCCTCGCCATTCTCGCCAAGGAGCGCCAATCACTTCGTCGTCAGCGCGACAAGAAGGATCGCACCATCGATCGTCTTTGCAAGAAGGTGGCCGCTCTCGAGAAGACCATCCGTGAACAGGAAGTCCAGCTTGAAGCAAAGGAGGAGGAGGAAGGTGAAGATATCCAGAGAGATCTTCACTCTTACCTAAGTGATGACAACGACTACCTGGAAGATGATGCCATGGAGTTCTACACTAATGATGATGATTATGACTTCATTGATGATGAATAGATGCACTTGATCACTACCGTAGGAATGAGTTGTACCGGTCCCACTTTATCGTAGTTTCACAGAATGGTTCTTAAAACCATATGTTTTTTATTTGTGTGTGGTGTGTGTTTGTATGGTGTGCTTTGACTGAATGAATGAGAAGAAGAGGTTAGTTTGCAAAACCTGAGTCAAACTCAAAGTTTAAAGCTTTTGAAAACAAAACCATGAACCTTAGAAATTTCCCTCTTATCTCATTATCTATCTCAATCTTCAGATGACTCGTGGAAAACCGGGAGGAAGCAGCTCATCTCAGGACCCGATGCTTTAGATTCTGTAGATGCTAGTTTCCAACCGTGAAGCTAGTAGAGCCGAACGCCAAGCCAACCTATCCACTCTTCAACAGATAGCTCAGATGACCCACAATAATCAAGGCCATTGAAACCAAGATCACCATGGATCCAAGCTTAAGAACTTTTAGAATACCAACCCACCTATCTTTAACAATTCTGAGGATCCCTTAGATGCTGATGACTGGCTGCAAACCATGGAGAACAACCTGGAGGTCGCAGGAGTTGACGCTAATGAGAAAGTACTGTTTGCCACCCACTATCTGGTAGGAGATGCAAGAGCCTGGTGGAATAGCACCCGTACCATGAATGACGGTCAGATGATGACTTGGGAAGCATTCAAGGTCAAGTTCATCCGCACCCATGTGCCACAAGGTTTGGTCACCCGGATGAGGGATGCATTCAGGGAACTGAAGCAAGGAAGGATGACGGTAGTTGAATACCGTGTCAAATTTCTGTCCCTAGCTAGATATGCCCCTGATGAGATTAATAGTGAAGCCAAGAAGAAGGAAAGGTTCCTGAATGGATTGCATGATGAGATGCAGACTGTTTTAGTCAACATACGTTTTGGAGATCTAGAAGAGCTAGTAGACTCTGCCATCCAGATGGAAGGTAAGATAAACCAAGCCAATGACAACCGCAAGCGCAGGATGATGCACCAGACTGGGTCCCACAATACCTAGAAGTAATGCCCCAACCCGTCTGCAGGATATGCCCCAAGAAACAATAGACCCCCGATGGCCCGTCCAAGCTACCCCAATCGTAGCGGAGGAAACCTGAAGTATGGAGGAAACCACAACAACAACCCTGGCAACTCCAACAACTTCAACCGTGCACCTCCCAAGTCCAACAACAACAACAACAATACTACCACAAGGACTAGAAGCAATGCTGTGCCTGTTGCAGCCAAAGACAAGTCCCAAATTACTTGCTTTGAATGTGGAGTCAAGGGTCACTACTCAAATGAGTGCCCCAAGAAGCTTGCAGCAGCCACCAATGTGAATGCCCCCGCTCAGCAACAGCGTCGTGTTTAGCCTAGAAGGAGATTTTCCCCAGGGAATTCGCTCAACCGCAACGGCTGTCCGTTCCACATGAATGCTGAAGAAGCCCAGGAAGCGCCCGATGTTGTGCTGGGTATATTTTCTGTTAACTCAGTACTTGCAAGAGTGTTGTTTGATTCTGGAGCATCGCACTCATTTGTTACAGAAGAATTTGCATGCACTAGTAAGATTTAACCAACAAAATTGAAGCATCTTATGATAGTTCAAATACCTGGTTCAACCACCAAAGCTAGAAAAATTTGCAAGGTTGTACCTATCAGAATCCATGGGATAGATTTTTATGCCAATCTAATAGTACTTGGAACCAAAGGTTTGGAAGTAGTACTAGGAATGGATTGGATGTCAAAACATAAAGGATTGATTGACTGTGCCAAGAAAGCCATAACCATGACTAGTAGCTCTAGAGTATCAGTAGAGCATGTATCTGAGACCTTGCCCCATCAATTCAAATGCAACAAGAGTCTAGCCCAACCAACCCTAGACCAAGTCAGAGTAGTCTGTGAATACCCCAACGTATTCCTAGATGAATTGCCTGGTATGCACCCAGATCGGGATATCGAGTTCATTATTCAACTAATTCATGGAACTGGACCCATAGCTTAGAGACCTTATAGTATGAACCCATCTGAATTAGTGGAGCTGAAGAAGCAACTTGATGCTATGCTGGAGAAAGGTTTGATTCAACCAAGCGCATCGCCATGGAGATCACCTATTTTGTTTGTGGATAAGAAGGATGGAGGTAATCGTTTGTGCACAGATTACTGGAAGCTGAATGATGTCACCATCAAGAACAAGTACCCACTGCCAAAGATAGAGGATCTGTTTGATCAGTTGACTGGTGCCAGAGTGTTCTCTAAGGTTGATCTTAGAACTGGTTATCATCAACTCAAGATTCGTGCAATGGATATTCCAAAGACCGCCTTTACCACCAGATATGGATTGTATGAGTATACGGTCATGTCTTTTGGATTAACCAATGCCCCCGCTTATTTCATGAATCTCATGAATAAGATTTTTATGAACTTTCTAGATAAGTTTGTCATTGTTTTTATCGATGATATTCTAATCTATTCAAAGTCAGAAGAAGACCATGAGCTACACCTGAGAACCATCCTTGAAACCCTTAGAGAGCATTAGTTGTATGCCAAGTTTAGCAAATGTGAGTTCTGGCTGAAGGAAGTAGGATTCCTAGGACATATTGTGTCGGCAGGAGGAGTCGCTGTCGATCCCGCCAAGATCAAAGATGTTGAAGAATGGAAAACCCCAACCACTCAAACCCAAGTCCATGCATTTCTCGGATTAGAGGGATACTACCGTGTAGCATCCCAATTGTCTAACAATTGTAATGCTACTTGGTCTAGTAATATAATGGCTACTTCAGATAGATAATTGTTGCATCATAATTATATCATGCTCATGTCATCATGCCACCTTGCATTTGAGCATCATATAAAACCCTTCTTGTTTTGGTTCTTATCTCATATGCATTATTAATTGTATTCACCTCTTGATATTGTATTTGGTTCTTGATATATTGTTAATGCCCAAGTTGAGTTGGGGGCATATCTCTTATTAACTCCACCACCTTTCTTTCACCACCTTATAATTCTACCACCTAACTAAATATGAGCTTTGCCTTTGATTTGAGTTTACCTCTAGCTCATATGGGTTGGGATGGATCCAATTCTTTTCCACATGCTCTCATCTTAGCATCATGTTGTTTTCACATTATTGATATATGAGAGCCACTTGGCCACCTTTGCATGCCTTGTGAGTGGGACCCTATTTCTAGCTCCCATATGTGTTGTTTGTGGGGTTATCATCATGTGGGGATATTTTGTGGGCTTATTAAATATCTAGTGGCATATACACACTAGCAAGTCCCATTGTATTCCAAATATGGTCATCTCCATCTATTCCACATGGGGCATCCTTTTAAATTCTTTTTGCTTGGCTTTTATTCCAATGTTGGGAATGCATAATATTAATGCCATGTAATAATATTGTTTTCACAAGAATCATCATGGCAATAAATATTTCTGCATGGGCCATGCAAGAACCACCCTTTTTGCTTGTCAGTTGGATTTTATTTGCATTTTGAGTGAATCCAAACCACACACATCTATCCATCTCTCTCTCTTTTCTTCACCTCCCTCTCCTTTATCTCCACCACCCATGCATGATCTTGTGTATCCTATCTAAACCCTAAACCATCCTACCCTAATCCTCTATCTAATCCTAAACCCTACCACCCTTTTCACCTACCCATATAACCATACCCCTCTCTCCTAAACCCTAATCTATACCTACTCCAAACCACACCCTAAGTACCCTCCCTCATCTCTCCTCTCTCTAGCCGAGCCACCCCACCATGACCTACCCTAGCTCGGCCCCACCTGGCCACCTACACCCTGCCCTAGCTACCACCCCAAACAAAACCCTAACCCGACCCTAGTGCAACCTAACCCGAGCCTCCTCCCTCACTCTGTTCTCTCTATGCCATCAGGGCCCCTCCAACCCGAGCCACCTCTTGGCCTCACCCTACCCCACCTGGACGTCCCCTACCTGCCCTGGCCCTGCCCGACCGAGCACGTGAGGGTGGAGGAAGAAAAGGTGGCCGAGCCACCTTTATCTCCAACCACTCCCCCACGGCACCCCTCTCCTCCCCCGTCCCTATCCTCTCCCTCTCTGCCTCGCCCAGATCCCCCAGAACTTCCCCGGGACCTGCCCTCTCCTCCCCTTCCTCTCCACCACCGTCTACCCCCCAACGCCGGCCACCGTCGGACCCCTCCGTTCCCCTTACCTGCAGCCGGTGGCGAGGAGCTCTAGGTGTCGAGGAAGAACGAGGAGACACCTAGGAGGCTGCCTGTACCCGCCGTCGAGGAGGAGAAGCACCAGAGCCGGAGGACATCGCGACGCCGACGCCAAACCCTAGCTTCCCCGGTCTCTGCTTCACCGACGATCCGTCGCTCCCCTGCCCGATCCGACGCCACCGACAGCCTCACGGTGAGCTGACCCACCTCCCTGACATGGTCCCCTTCGCCGTACCGTCCTAGTGTCGCCGTCCGGCCGTCAACAGGCGTGCACCGCCGCAGCTCGCGCTCGCTTCCCGCATGTAAACCCTACCTAGGCCTCGCTCACCTCCCTGACACCAACGCCAGGCCACCGCAGCGGTAGCCGCCTCCGCGCGCGCACGCCAGGTCCAGAGATCGATCCCCGCCCGCGCCGCGCACCGATCGGTCCTCTGCAGGCGCGGAGAAGAACAACGATCTGGCGCTCCCTTTGCGATACCTGCCTTTTTATGCGCGATCAACTGCGATGCAGTGCCCCACCGTGCCTCTCGCTTAGTTTTATGAACACCCCCTGGGTTTTTGTAAACCTTAACCCGCGCTCTAGCCCAGCCCCACCTATCAGTCCTGCCCCTCTCACCGCTGTCACGTGGCCCCGTGGCCGCTGGCCCCATCCGTCAGTCTCAGAGGCTAGCTAAACCGGCGGTGTCAAAACCTTTTCTGCGCGCTGTGCTGCTGAGTCAGCAGTGGCCCACTGGACAGTGTCTGTGGCTAGAATTAGACTGAGTAACAAAAGTATTTCGGTAATCTGTTTTTAATTCAAATTTATTTCAAATTAATTCAAATTCAAAACTAAATCTGTTTTTAAATAACTTTTAAAATATAAATCCAAATAATACAAATAATATATGTTTTCAAATCAGAAAAATGTGAGGAATCCAAATATGCCATTCAAAATATATTTTTGACACTTTAATTTTCCAAGTTTATTTAAATTACAATAAAATGCCCTTCTACTTTAAATAATTAATAACTTTTGTTTTATAACTCCAAATTTAACAAATAATATGTCTAAAATGATTAGCTCGACGAGACCTTTCCGTTTATGCATTCCATGTTCTGTTTTGCAGCATGCATCATATAAATATAATGTGTACAGCAACTAATTTGAGTATAAAATATGATTAAAACCCCATAAAATGATTTAATCTTGTACTTCACACCTCACCCATGCCATGCTACTTTAATGCCATGCAAATTGTGCATCATTCATCATGGCATGATTGTTTGCTTGATGCATTTTATTCATATGCTTGTGCACTTTATTTATGTTGGACCTTGTTTGTTTGGTTCTTCTCCGAATAGACGAAAGGTGGGATATATCAAGAGAACCGTGAGCACTACCAGATCCATCACTTGCTTCAATCGAGCTGTGCAAGCACTACCACATGCTTGCATACATATAGTACCTATTGCCTCTTTCTTATTCTTGCATCATTGAGTCGCGATTGCATTAAATTGAATCCCAAGTATTGCATAGCCTTTACTTTTAAACCCCACCGAAGCTTGTTCCTCCATCCCATGAGCCATTACTACAGGAGTTGTTTGAGCCATGCGAGTCGTAGAACAGCATGTGTAGGGTATGTGAGTGTCTGATGGATAACGAGGTACCTATAGAACTTAATCTGAGTAGTAATGGGATAACTAATGAAAGTGGCATCGGTGAGCCATATTTGTTATTTGGTTTTTCAGGCTCACTTGTGTCCCGTAGGACCCCGAGTACTTGATTCCTGTTCCTTGAATATTCGCTATCCACATCCGGGAGGCTTATGAACCCCCGAGCGAGAGCTTGATTCATTCTTATTTCTTGGGGCCACAAACTAGTTTGAGGTTTTATTTACTATCCACTTATATGCCATGCTTTTATCGCTTTATTTAAATTGCGAGGTAACATCAGACCTGCGGACTGGCTGTATCGACAAGCCAGTCCACACTTTCGGTTCCCAAATCGTTTACCGCCACATTAAACCTTGAGTCCGCCTCGTAGGCCAGCTTCATGGTAGCTTAATGGGGTGGCCCCTAAATATTTCTGAATCTGTAATTGCTTTGTCGGATCGCCGTTGGTTTTGATTTGGTTTTTCCGAGGCATATCGAGTGTGTGTTGTTATTTGTGCACCCTCGCAGGTAAAACTTTCAAAGCCGTGTCCGCGGTTATGAACGACTTGGAGCACGCTTTCTCGATCATACAAGCATAACTAAAGCACCGCTTTTAATTTGACTAGACTAGGTACCGACTAGTAAATAGTGCAACACTCACGGAATGGATAATAAAACCGCCAATGGATGGGGTTGTTCATCCGCTTCCTCGTCGGTGGCGAGGAGGAGGATGGATCTGTTAAGATTACCATTATAGTTGTTATTAATTCACGGACATCCGCTCATCTCTGGTTAGGCGGATGGTTAGCAGTATCTATAGAATTGCTAGGGTTTATCTTTTGCTGCAATTCGTCACCCTGGTTGTGTCCCTTTAGAGGCATAAAGACTTGCCGAAAATTCCCCTAGGGTCTCACACGATAAATTATTGGTTCGATGAACGGTACCCTCGCAAGATGGATACCGGGTGGAAGAGACGGACGATGTGGGCAACGATCATTCGTGTAGAGATTCCGGAACGGGATCCGTGAGATCTGTATGGATCTGCTTATTTATGGGGCATCTTATGCCGATTTGCTTCTTATCCGTATCGATTTTGTCTTCCGCTCACCGATACTCGATGTTTGATGTATGAGGAGATATCCTAAACTATTATATCTATCGAGGATATTTTGATCTTGCCGTATGCTGCTATATATTTCCTTTCTTTTAGATGGAATGGCTCGATGTACTATTGTATGGTGGCTTGCATACATACTCATTTGTGTATGTAGTTGATCCTTCGCCGATTACGCCGCCCGTTCTTGTCCCGATGTTTGGAAATGGTTGGGACGGCCGAAAGGTCTACCTGTGAGTGGCATTTGGGCCCCACCGTACTATTTCAACCATTTCTGCTCATCCAGGCTTGTAACTAGGAGCGTAATTCACCGAGGTAGTTACATACCGCAAGTTTTTTGAAGGATTTTCGAGCATCGCAAGACCGATGACCCAACTGTTGAAGAAAGAAAAGAAGTTTGAATGGACCGACAAATGTGAAGCAAGTTTTCAAGAGCTCAAGAAGAGATTGATTTCAGCCCCAATTCTGATTATGCTGGATATCAAGAAGCCTTTTGATGTGTATTGTGATGCATCCAAGATTGGTCTCGGATGTGTGTTGATGCAAGAAGGCAAATTCATAGCATATTTTGTCCCGACAACTGAAGAAGCATGAGCAAAACTACCCTACCCATGATCTTGAGCTAGCAGCTGTAGTTTTAGCCTTGAAGACATGGCATCATTACCTTATGGGTAACCGCTGTGAGATTTATTCAGATCACAAGAGCCTGAAGTATATTTTCACTCAGAAGGAGATGAATATGAGGCAAAGGAGATGGATAGAGTTAATCAAGGATTATGACCTTGACATTCCCTATCACCCCGGCAAAGCCAATATGGTAGCGGATGCTCTTAGTAGATTGCCGTGTAGATTAAACACCATGATCAAAGAAGCCCAACCAAGTTTGCATGAAGAGTTGGAGCAGTTTAGAACGGATCTAGTTAGCCAAGGATTTTTAGCTAGCATTGAACTTCAACCCACTTTGATCAGTTAGATCAAGGAGGCGTAGAAAGGAAATAAAAGTATCGACAGAATCAAACGTCGTATCTGTACAAGGAAGGTACCTGGATTCACCGAAGATGAAGAAGGAGTTTTGTGGTACAAAGGACATATCTGTGTGCTAGCAGATTCAGAGATGAAGCAAGTTATCATGCAAGAAGCTCATAATACTCTCTATTCTATCCACCCCGGTGGAACGAAGATGTATCAAGATTTGAAGGAGCAATTTTGGTGGCACAAGATGAAGAGAGAAATCAGAAGCTACATAACCAAGTGTGATATCTGTCAGAGAGTCAAAGTGGAACATCAGAGACCCGCAGGACTTTTGCAACCATTGCAGATTCCAGAATGGAAATGGGATTCCATCGGAATGGACTTTATCACGGGTTTTCCTACTTCTAGTAGGGGAAATGACTCTATCTGGGTCATAGTTGATAGACTTTCCAAGGTAGCCCATTTTATACCTGGCAAGACTACCTACCAGAGTTCAAAGCTAGCAGAGTTGTACATTGCTAGAATCGTCAGTTTGCACGGAACCCCCAAGACCATAGTGTCTGATCGAGGAACCCGGTTTACCTCAAGATTTTGGCAGAAGGTCCAAGAAGGATTAGGAACCAAGCTGAATTTTAGCACAACTTATCACCCGCAGACCGATGGATAGACTGAAAGGGTCAACCAAATCTTAGAAGATATGTTGAGAGCTTGTGTTCTAGAATATGGATCAAAATGGGAAGATTGTCCGCCTTTCGCAGAATTCTCATACAACAACAGTTATCAAGCTAGTTTGCAAATGGCCCCATTTGAATTTATGTATGGAATGAAGTGTCGTACCCCATTGAACTGGTCGCAAGTAGGAGAGAGTCATATTTTCAGACCCGACATCCTACGAGAAGCCAAAGAGAAGGTTCACAAAGTCCATGAACACCTCAAGACCGCCCAATCCAGACAGAAGAGTTATGCTGACAAGAGACGTAGAGACCTGACCTTCAATGTCGGAGATTTTGTATATCTCAAAGTATCACCCTTGAAGGGAATGCAACATTTTCAACTAAAAGGAAAGTTAGCCCCCAGATATATTGGACCCTTCAAGATTTTGAATCGCCGAGGAGAAGTATCATATCAACTGGAACTGCCACGGGAGATGTCAGCCATCCATGATGTGTTCCATATCTCATTGCTTCACAAATGCCTAGAAGTGCCGAAGAAGACCGAAGTTTTCAAGAACATCGATCACCAAGCCATAGATATCAACAAGGATTTAACGTATAGTGAAGTGCCCATCCATATTTTGGAGGAAGCTTTCAGAACCACCAGGACCTGGAGTATAAAGTTTCTCAAGATCCAATGGAGCAACCATACCGAAGAAGAAGCTACTTGGGAGCAAGAAGATTACACTAGGACTGGGTTTCCAGATCTCTTTAGTTCCTAGTTTTTCTTAAATCACGGGACGAGATTTTGTTTAAGGAGGGAAGGTTTGTAACACCCCAAAACTTATAATCAAGATTATCAAGTTCTAATCACCCAAGTTTAGGGTTAACGAAAACTTTTATTATAAATTTGATTATGAATGCATGTGTTTTTTTGCATTAGTGTAGAATTGATTGAATTTGCCATGTTTGATTGCTACAAATGATAAGAAATGGTTTAAAGATGAATGCTACATCATCTAGGCCATTTACAAACTAAATCAAAAGAAAAAGGAATCAAATATGAATTAATAAATCAAATGGTCATTTTGACCAAAGTTAACCACTAGGCCACTTTGAGTGTTCCTAGAAGAGAAATTTTAACAGAAACAATTCCACTTCTTTTCACCCCTTGCTAGACCAAGTAAAAGTGTATCAAGGCCCACTTTACAAAGTTACAAAAACATTTTCCAAATCAAATTAGTGGACAGTTAGAAATTGAATCTAGTTCATATGGTAAGATCACACTTTTTCAAAAATCCATCAAACCAATTCCCCTTGGCTAACCCAAGCAACCAGAGACTACCAAGCATAAGTATAGATCACTCACCAAATTTGATTCAAAAATTTCAAATAAAATTTCTTGCGGCCATTTCATCAAACACCTTGCTTACACATTTAAACCCACTGCCTAACTTCACTGTTTAAACAGTAATCCATCGACCAATTGGTCCCCTCTTAACTCCCCTGTCTCCCCTAGTGTCGAGCAGCCCTAGACCAATCCCCCTGAGCCGTTGTGCATAGTGCCACGCCGACCGAATGTGGTTGTCGCCGGTCAACAGTGGACAACGCGACAGAGGCCACGCCACCCTCGCCCACGACACGCACCAGACACACGAACATCCACCGCCACCCCCTGCCCAAGCCACAGCCACATGAGAGCCCTGGATCACCCTACTACGCCCCGCCCACCGTCTCTACGCCGTGCCTAGAGCACGCCAGCACGCCGCACTCGACCGCCTCGCACAGACCACGCCTCGCCTTCTCCGCCCATGCACCGCCTCGCCATGATCACCGCAACCTCCTAGACACCCCCGTTCGCCGCCGCGTGACCCGAAGCTCCCGCACGCCATCGCAAACACCGCTGCTCCCGCTCAGAGCACCGCACGCTCCCGACCAATCCACACTACCCCGTGCCGTGCCATTACTTCCATGATGATCGCCAGGGAACACTGCACCATCCCTAGCCTCAGCCGCGCTGCTAGCCGCCTGTAGCATCGTCACCAACGAGCCCGCGCCCACGCTGTTCGGTCCCCTCGCCGTAGTATAAGTAGAGGCCTCCCCCGCCTCCATTCTCCACACCAACACCCTCACCACTCCTCTCTGAGCCTCCCATACTTCTCCTCGGATCAAGGCGAGCTCTCTTTGCTGGAATTTGGCCGGAGCCCGCCGCTGCAGGAGGAGAAGGGCGTCGTCGATTGAAGCCGCCCCATGAGCTGCCGTGACCATGCCTCGAACCGCCGTCGCCGACAACCCCATTCACCCTCATCGTCGACCCTAGCTGGAGCCCAGGTGAGCCTCGCCGGACCCCCACCGCCGCATTAGGTTAAAATCCTCGCCGGAGCTGTTCGTCGTCGACGATGAACACCATCTGTTAGATTAGATTTTAATCGCATGGCCTAGATTCACAGATACCACTTCACGTAGATAAACTCTCACGACCGTGGACCCCTGCCAAGAGCCCACCGTCTTTGTGTTGTGCAGTTGGGCGCCTGCTTAGTTTCGCAGAGCCAAAGGAATTCAAATAATGATTTTCCAATTTAGTTAAAACTAGTTTCTGTCCATATATTCAAAAATCAATTCAGAGAGATTCACTAAAGCAAATTGCGTGATTCCATTTTTTTAGAAAGATATTTAAATTATCTATCGAAGCTCGTTGGATTTAAATCATTTGGAGTTAGAGATCAACTATAGTAAAAATAACAAGACAGAGACTTTTCCAACTTCAAATATTTTTCAAAAATCAACCATAAATGCTTTTGAGTTGATTCCAACTCTCAAAAATCACATTTGATAAGATCTATCTGAATATGTAAAAATATTTATGTTTGCATGCAGTGACTTTGGACTAGTACCAAAATAATGCTATATAGGCATTTCTAGTCACTTTAAATCTATTTAATGACAATCTTAAATTTAATAAAATATGACCAACCCTTTTAATTCACATTCCCATGGATTAGAATATGTGGCGATGACATGTGTCCACATGATCCCATATTTTAATTGGAGAATATTAAATCTTAATTAATTTCAATGAGTAGAAATTACTTTTCTAAAATAAACTAAAATAAGATTAAGTATTTAATTCATGTGATGATTGTGATGATGCTAGATCATCAAGTGTGAGCCTTAGTGTGCTAAATAGAATTAGTTAAGTATTGTTTGGTGATTGTGTACCCGGTATTCATTTATAGACGATAGTACCGACCCCAGATACGAGGAGGAGGAGTACTACCAAGAAGAAGAAGAAAATTTCAACCACTGCTCTACTCAAGGCAAGCCATCACTAATTGCAAGCTATAACTATGCAAGCTAATGCTTGATAACTTAAGCAAAATGCATTAGGCATGCTTTGGTTATATACCTTTGATTTATACCAATCCCAAGTTTTACTTGCAAGCTGTATTATTTTTCTTTGCTAAAGTCGTTACTTTTAGTTAGTGCTTTGTGAGTATTGGAAAAATAGTATAGATAGCATAAAGAGTATAAAACTAGGCCTATCTAGTTATACTTATATGTCATTCTATGGCATGAGCTTGAAGATTAGCACCCCTTATTAGTGAACACTCTTAACCTTAGTGGCTAGTGCTAAGCATAAAAGTTGATCACTTTAGATGGGAATACTTGGTGAAACTGATTATGAAAACCTTGGAATGATGCTTCATTCTATTGAAATGTTTTGACATGTGTTGAGAAACACAAAAGGATTTGATGATGAAAATGTTGAGGCATGAGCCTTAGTCCTTTTATAAAAACTGATGGTTGGGTTCAGATGCGATACAATTCCAATTTTACCGTACAACCACAATACCCGAATTGGGTAGGGCTTAGCTGGAAGTTTATATGCCTTAGTATGGGTTCCCTCGCGGAAGAGGTTTGAGCTGAGGCTACCTCGTGAGTGTGAATTTTCCACCTATGAAGTGCCAGGATGGTAGATGGCCATGGCTAGGAGGCCAAACTCATAGGGGAGGTGCCTATACTAGAGTGTGTAAAGGAAAGGCTATGATTGATTATCCGCATACTAAGTATGATGATTCAGGGTTATCCCTGACGGATGTATTGAATTTTGTGGTGAAAGTGTACCACCTCTGCAGAGTGTCAAACTATTCGAATAGCCGCGTCCGCGGTCATGGACAGTTGAAGTGACCATATTGTTTCGTCGTCAGATGTTTTCAAAATGACTTGTGAAGTGAACTATGATTTTGACTTGACCACAATAGGGTTATGTTTTTGAAAGCTAGTTTCCCACTTAAAGTGCTTTAGCACATTAACTTAGTTTTCTTTACTTCTAAACTCAGTTTAGATAAATCTGGCTTTTTGCAAATGAACTTAGAGCTTAGGATTCCTACTAGAACTACCTTACTTGTTAGTGATAGTTTGCGAGTACTTAAAAAGTACTCATGGCTTTGTCCCTAGCTATTCCCGTGGCCAGACTATGAGGAGGACTATCAGGATGATGGACATCAGGATGTCTACGACAACTAGGATCATCTCCCATCGTCAGCATTGCCTATGATTCTGAAGATGGAGCCCCTACTACGTTTCTTTCCACTGCTTGATTTGTATTAAGACTAGATCATGAGATACTTTATTTGTGTAAGACCTTATTATGGTTTGTAATGGATGATGTACTGTGATATCCAATCTGTTATGTCTCGCAAAAATGGTAATCCTGGGATTGCAAGGTATGGCATAACAGGCATCTGGGATTAAAAATCCGGGTGTTGACACATAACCCTTATTTTGAAATGTTAAAAAAATTATCTAAAAGTTCAAAATTTTCTAAGAAATTATAGATTGTAGACAAATACAATGATGTATCCTACCATTGTGTAGAAACCAATTGCCCTTTTGGGATGTGCAAACTTGACAAAATAATGGATATGAGGCAGTGAGCGGTGCAAATTTTCAAACCACCAAAATTCATCGATAAATGACACTTATATCAAGGTGTAAGCATTACACTCGGTTTCTACATAATTAAGATGCAGACAACCATTTGTCAAATTTTATTACTCTACTTTTTAAAGGAAGACTTTATTACTTTTGTGTAACCCAGAATACAAAGTATTTTGCATTGATATTAGGAAGTTGGCAGAATACACCATTGACTACAACTATTATTTGTTTTCAGAATTGTTGAAACTTTAAAATACAGTTTTTGAATTTTGAAAGAAAGTCATCCACATAGCCTAAGCTCCGAATAGAGTTTTCGGTAATAACTCTCGTGTTGTTGGTGAAATGGAATAGGGTAGGGGTGAGGAGATGACCCAAGGTGGATTGGTCATAGTCAGCCAAAGCCACAACTTTGCTCTATGGTGATTTTTTTTGAAATAGGGTCGCCTGGGCCTCTACATCAATAGATGCACACAACCCGATTTATTACTCAGTTCAAAAGTTTAGAATTTTTACATCTCACCGATCAGATCTCACGAATTAGAGGGTTGATACAAAAATCAACCATCAGCCTTCATCGCCCAAAATGAAGGGAATATGCCTGAGAGGCAATAATAAAGTTGTAATTATCATATTCCAAGTATATGATAGATGTTTATTTTGCATGCTATCATTGTGTTAATTGGAAACGTTAATACATGTGTGTTTAACAAACAAAATAAAGAGTTTCTAGTTATGCCTCTCATATAAACTAGCTCGTTGAATAACAAGATGATCAAAGTTTCCTGATCATGGACATTGGATATTGTTAATAACAAGGTCACAACATTGGTGGAATGGTGTGATAAATGTTCTTCCGAAGTATATCAATACAATCAAATTCATTATGCTTACAATGCTATAACATCATACGAAGTAACTTTAATCCTTAGATCATAAGATCATGTTAATTGCTAACACTAGAAGAGTGCTTTGATAACATCAAATGTCACACCGTAACATGGTGACTATAAAGGTGGGTTTGGGTACTCTGAAAGTGTTATGTTGAGGCTCATGGATCAAGAATGGAATTTGTCCATCCTGATGACAGAGAGATATACTCTGGATCCTCTCGGTGATATCACATTAACATAGCTTGCAAGCAAGTGATGAGATCACTAGAATGTTATATCATGAGAACAAGAAAAGAGTACTTGTCGGTAACGAGATCAAACTAGGTAAGGGGATACCTATGATCAAATCTCGGACATGTAATATATCGCGAGACAAAGGGATTTAGTTAAAAACATTAAAGGTTCTCACGATCACTAGAGTCATTGTTGAATGTGTGGGAGTCAGTACGGATCTCTAGATCCCGCTGCTGATTATTGATTAGAGAGGGGTCTCGATCATGTCTGCATTATTCGCGATCCGTAGGGTGACACACTTAATGGATATCGACACCATTTAGGAGCAAATATGTTTCAGAGAAATATTATGAAAGCGCTGGAATCGTTTCGCCTGAATTGTTTCGAGTGAAATTGCTGAATCTGATTCTATTTGTGATATCAAAATGTTGCAGGGGGTTTTATGTGAATTTTTGTTAATTAAAATAATTAACAAAATTCTGAATAAAGTAAATAAAAGAGTTTTATTAAGTGAGAGTTGCATTAAATTTGATGGAAATTTAATGCATGTGAGTGGAAGTGTGAGCGGAGGGGTGTTTATGTGAGTGGATGCTCCACCCACATGAATGAAGGGAGAGGTGAGGGCAACACCTTGGCCGCCAGCCATGGGAGAGGATGCCCCCTCCCCCTATAAAAGGCTTCCTCCTCCTCCTCCTCTCACTTCACACCTCCTTGTGAAGGATCTCTCTCTCTCTAGTTTATTTCCCCATGGCTTCGGATTAGCGAAGTACATGTTCCTGGTGGCTTTGTCTGAAAGGAGTTGTTGCTTCCTCTCCATCGATGGAGCAAGGACGCGGAGGTTGTCAGAGGACCGAACGTGTGTGCGATCACGGATACGCCGCTGAGTTGAGGTGCTGGACTTCCTCATGATCTTGAGATCGACAAGCAAATGACTATATTATCCATGAGTTCAATCTCATAACGCTTTGTTGCTCTTCAAGGGTATGTTATCTATGGATGTAAATCCACCATTTGATTGTATCTAGGTAGATAGATCTTGGTGCTTAGTTGTTCGCATGTAGGAAATTTTGTTTTCTATGTTGCAAGACCAATAGTGGTATCAAAGCCTGATGTATGCGTAGATGCTTTGCATGGGTAGACCACATATGAGTATGTGGGCGTTGATTATCATGTTATTGTATCTTATATGTATTTTGGATATTGGTGACATAGTGGGATGAAGCGGCCCAAACTAACTTTACATGTCCTCGCACATGAGACATATTCCACGCTTGACATGCAACAAGTTTTGCATAAGTGGCTAGCGAGTGTTTGTCTTTCCTACTATAGTCAATATATAATTTATAACGAGTTGCTATTAATTTGATTATCATCATTGTGGTTCCATGTTTGTAGGTATGAATGATTCTATCTTTGAAAGCCCCAAGCCACGTAAAAACATGCAATTGATAAATTAGAAGCATCTAATTTAGTTGTTGTTGGGCAAGTGTCATGATATGGTAATGTTATAATTTGTAGTATGGATTGATACTCTTGTAAATTATAACATATCAAAGTGTAAGTTCCATAGACCTTGGCCTTACACATATAGGAACGATGAAGATCATACCACAATGCACAAGATAGTGATCAAGTGCAAAAAACATATCATATCACTTTTTGCATATGATGTTTGTCTGCATCTTATATTGGTTGTTTGGCACTTTAGTAGCATTATAAGATGATCCCTATTTTAAATATCAATACAAAATGTGTTTGAAAGGGCATTTATGCCCTTCCTATGATTTTGATGTTTGTTGACAACACTTGGATAGTTTGATATGCTGTTAAATGTTGCAGGAGATATCAGATACTTGAAAGTTTTCATGCACTGAAGAAATAGGTCTCCTAGGATTTTATATGTGCACGAACATTGTCCATGCCAAATTGTCCGGCTGGTTGGCTTCGGCCGCCGGATGTCTAGCTTGATTCGCCGGATTCCGCCCTCTAAGTGGACGACTTCACTGGACATTTAGAATAGCAGATCGGACACCTCCCGGACACTTTCCGAACTCTGGCCAAATAATTTGCCATGCTGGAGTGTCCGTCTAGTTTCAGCCGGAGTGTCCGGCCAGGCTGGACTGTCTGGCTGATATTGGCCAGACTGTCCAGGGTAAGTGGCTTCCAACGGCTCTAAATCCAAGGGGCCTATATAAAGGCCCCTTCTTCTACCTTAGAAGCTGCTCATCCACCTTGATGGCCCAAAATATATCGAGCTCGTTGGGGAACCCCAAGAGGAAGGTATGATGAGCACATCAGCAAGTTTTCCCTCAGTACGTAACCAAGGTTATCAATCCAGTAGGAGCAAGGAAACACCCCAAAGGTGTTGCTAGCTGAACGTTGGCAGGGCGCACTACCAGTGCCAGCAGCAATGTGGAGACCTGCACAACACAACCACAGAACTTTGACCCCAACTTGAGATGAGGTTGTCAATCTCACCGGTTTTGCTGAAAACAAAGGATTAAACGCATCGAATGGGAGGAAGTAATAGTTTGCAGAAAGTAAACACAAAGCACTAAACAGTTTGTAGATTGAAAGTAAAAGAAAGGACCGGGGTCCATAGTTCACTAGAGGTGGCTCTCCTTAAGATAGATAACATGCTGGGTGAACAAATTATAGCGGCGCAATTGAAAAACATCGAGAAAGAATACAAGCATATACTAATCATCTTGACTCGTTTGAGACTTGATTGGGCATTACAACATTATACATAGACCGCCATCCAACTGCATCTATGACTAATAATCCACCTTCAGGTTATCATCCGAACCCCCTCCAGTATTAAGTTGCAAGCAACAGATTATTGCATTACGAATTGCGTGTAAAGTAAACAATACGATTGTTCTATGAACAAAGGATTCTTGTTTTCTCCCTAGTAGCAACAACACATGTAGTACCTTAGAGATTTCTGTCACTTCCCCAGATTACTAGAGGCATGAACCCACTATCGAGCATAAATACTAACTCTTGGAGTTGCTAGCATCTACTTGGCCAAGATAGCTACTAACAACGGAAAGCATGCAAGATCACAAATAACAAAGACATGATAGAATCAATAATTAATCTAAAACAGCATCTCAATATCCATCGGATCCACGCAAACACAACATGCGGAATTACAAATAGATGATCTTGATCATGAACGGAGCTCACAAGATCTAGACATGAAAGCACAAAGGAGGAGAACCATCCATCTAGCTACTACATGGACCCGTAGTCCAGAGATTAACTACTCACGCATCACACCGGAGGCTTTCATGATGATGAAGAAGGCCTCCAGGGCGAATTCCCCTCTCCGGCAGGGTGCCGGGAAGAGCTTCAGATCCCTGCCGATCTAGGGATGGAGATGACGACAACTATAGACTCTTTCGTGGAATTTTTATCGGTTACTTAGGGTTTCTATATCAGAGGCAATATATAGGCGGAAGGAGAGGCCGAGGCGCTGGGCTGCACACCACCGGGCGTGGGCTAGGCTCGGCCATGGCCCGGTGGTGTGGCCACACCCTAGCCCCTCTCCGTCTCGTATTCTGGCTCCAAGTGTCCCCCGGTAAAATAATAACTTTGGCTTTTGTCCCGTCCAATTCCGAGAATATTCATTTTTTGACTTTCCTGGAACCAAAAACAGCAGAAAATAGGCAGTTGGCACTGTGGCTCTTGTTAATAGGTTAGTCCAAGAAATCTATGAAAAGTACTCAAAAGTGTGGACAAAACACAAGAAACTAGATAAAACCAAGCATGGAACATCAAAAATTATAGATACATTTGCAATGTATCAACATCCCCAAGCTTAACTCCTGCTCGTCCTCGAGTAGGTAAGTGTTAAAAAGAAAGAATAATTTTTGAGGTGACATGCACTATCATAAACTTGATCATAGTATCTGTAAAACATTCAAAGCTGGGATCATAGTACTTCAATCATAACATGAAAGACAAAGTTCTAGCAATAAGACAAAGAAACTATGTTGCAACATGAAAATGCACAAACAAAAGATTCATGAATAACAATGCTTTGCAAGACGTTTGTTTGTTTCACATAAAGAAAACATAGCATAGTAGTATTCAGCTTGTCCCTCATAGAGTAGCAAATATAAATGCATAGGTGATACATTGCAAATGTATCTATAATTTTTGATGTTCCATGCTTGGTGTTATCTACTTTCTTGTGTTTTGTTCCAACTTTGGAGTACTTTTCATATGATTTCTTGGACTAACCTATTAACAAGATGCCACAGTGCCAGTTGCCTGTTTTCTGCTGTTTTTGGTTCCAGGAAGTCAGAAAATGAATATTCTCGGAATTGGACGGGACAAAAGCCAAAGTTACTATTTTCCCGGAAGACTCACGGAGCCAGAAGGAGAGTCAGAGAGGGGCCATAGGGTGTCCACCCCCCCTAGGCGCGGGCAACCCTAGGCCACGCCAGGGCATGGTGTGCCCCCTGGCAGCGCATCGACCTTGCCTCCTTCGCCTATATATTCCTCCCGAGGCAAAAACCCTAAAGAATCAATCAGAAATCCATGAAAAGTTCTGCAGCACCGCCACCACCGAAGGGGAGATTCAGGGGATAGAAAGTCTCTGTTCCAAGACCTGCCGACGGGAAGTGCTTGAGCCATCTCCATCGATCTCCACCACCATCTCCATCACCATCGCTGATTCCCATGATAAGGAGGGAGTAGTTCTCTCTCGAGGCTAAGGGTTCTACCAGTAGCTATTTGTTCATCTCTCTCTCTATGCATGATTTTATTGAGATCATGAGCTTTGTAATCAAGTAGATCTACTTTGCTACTCAAGTGCTTTAATTGATCTCTGCTCTCCCCATGTGTGTGAAAGTGACAGCGTGCACACCATGGTGGCACTTAGGCTAGAGATTACAAATACTTGTTATGAGTTATATTTGGAGTTGGATGTCTCTATGAAATTGTGGTGTTTGTTGGAACCATCTAGTGCTCAAGGTGACAGTGTGGGGTTATCTAGATGGGAAAGACTTACTTTGAGGAGTGCTGTTATAGCCCTACCATCGATTAGAGTGTCCAACCGGAGAGTAGTTAAGAGTAGTATCATGAAGAGAAGATATTTATATGAGAGTGTTCACTAGTGAAAGTATGATCCCTAGGCCTTGTTTCTAAGCACTGAAACACCGTTTTCTATTAGATCTATTACATGTTTGCTTGCTTCCTTCTTTATTTCAGTTTGCCTTTAATCTTTTCCCACATCAACCACACGCCAGCAAGCTATTTTCTGGCACCGTTACCACTTATAATTATCCATACCACTTGTATTTCACTATCTCTTCGCCGAACTAGTGCACCTATACACCTGACAAGTGTATTGGGTGTGTTAGGGACACAAGAGACTTCTTGTATCTTGATTGCAGGGTTGCTTGAGAGGGGATACCTTTGACCACTTCCTCTCTGAGTTCGATAAACCTTGGGTGATCCACTTAAGGGAAAACTTGCTGCTGTTCTACAAACCTCTGCACTTGGAGGCCCAACAACTGTCTACAAGAATAGAAGTGCGCAGACATCAAGCTATTTTCTGGCGCCGTTGCCGGGGAGGTAAGGTAAAAGGTATTCACACCGGAGGATTAAATAAGAAGAACCTCCCACGGCAAATGCCTATTTTCTGGCGCCGTTGCCGGGGAGGTAAGGTAAAAGGTACTCACATCATCCGGTGTGAGTGCTCAAAGTTATTTCCTTTAGATTCTGCAATTTTGTCTTTTTGTTTCTTGTTTTCACTAGTTAGGCTTAATGGAAAACAACAAAAAATTAGAGAGCTTTATAGTATTTATATTGAGTTAGGACATGAGATGTTTGAAGAGAAAATTAAAAAACCTATGGAACATTATTTGCATGCTAATAGCAATGTTGTTAGTATGAATTCTTTGGACACCATTATTGCTAATGCTATGGAAAAGTCTAAGCTTGGGGAAGCTGGTTTTGATGAGCATGATATTTTTTAGTTCCCCAAGCATGGAGGAGAAAATTTACTTTGATGATACTATGCCTCCAATATATGATGATTACAATGATGAGTATGATATTTTCAGTCCACCTACTATCGAGGAGGAAATTAATTATGATTACAATATGCCTCCTATATTTGATGATTATGGTGATGAAAATAATAATGATAGCTATTTTGTTCAATTTGCTCCCACTACAATCAATAAGAATGACTATGTTTATGTGGAGAGTATTAATTCTTTTATGCATGTGGCTCATGATAAGAATGTTTTATGTGATAGTTATATTGTTAATTTTATTCATGATGCTACTGAAAGTTATTATGAGAGAGGGAAGCATGGTTTTATGCATCTCAATAATATCAGGTTTCCCCTCTTTATGTTGAAAGTCTTGAAGTTGCACTTGTTTTGCTTTCCTATGCTTGTTGATTTGTGCTTTCATGACTTGTTCCTTTACACGATTCCTATGCATAGGAAGTGGGTTAGACTTAAATGTGTTTTGAATTTGCTTCTTGATGCTCTCTTTTACTTCAATTCATATTTTTTATGTGAGCATCTTCTCAAACTATCATGTCTAACTTAAAGGCGTTAAAGAAAAGTACTTATTGGAAGATAACTCAAAAGTTTTAGATGAGTCTTGGAAGTTATTACCTCTGTAATAACCGCTCCTTATCCTTTTTATTTGATTTTTTGTGCCAAGAGTAACCTCTAATGAGAGAGAAGTAATGATTGGGAAAGTTGCTGTCTCGAAACAGATTTCGGTGCTTCACCGTAAAAATTCGTGTAAAATATATGAACGTCTTTTTGAGGCGTGAATTTTTGTGCTTCTTCCCCCAGGTTGTTATCTAACTTTCGTTAGGTCAACACTTTTTGATTTGAGCAATAGAAGGTCTTCGAAAAAATTCGTCTTTACCTGCTGGTCTGTTTTGACAGATTTCTGCCATTTTCTGCATTTGCTTCTTGTTGGTTCCTTTTTGAGTTCTTTTGGGGAATTGAGCTTTTTGAGGGAAGTATTTCAGTAGCTAGTGTTCTAATGGAAGTTTATTGGTGTTGGAACTGAACCTAAATACTTATTATCTTGAGTGCACTAATGTTGCTAATAAAGATTGTGTGAAGTTTTGTATGAAAGAAAAATTTCAGGTGTATGGAAGGAATGAGTAATGAGTTGAAGAATGGACTAAAGCTCAAGCTTGGGGATGCCACGGGTGTCACCCCAAGAAATATCCAAGAAGTACAAGCGTCAAAGCTTGGGGATGCCCCAGGCATCCCCTTCTTCATCAATAAAAATCCCAGGTTTCTTCCAAACGCTTCATTTTTATTATTCCATGCACAGTTGTGTTGTTCTTGGAGCGTCTTCTTTTTCGTTTTCGTTTTGGTTTTTCATTTGATTGGTTTTCTTAGTTTGCTGAATAAATTGGTTGGACCCCCTCTTTCATACATTGGTTTTCAAATAGTTTGGTTTGGTTTGGAAAAGAGTAGGAAAGTTCATGCTTATGTGGTAAAAAGAGCTTGTTTTTGACTGTGGCCTATGCTCTGTCATGCCATGCTTGATATTATTTTGGCTCTATGCTTAGTATTCTTTGCTGTAGCATGACTTGTTATAAACAATTGACATTGCTTAATGTGCCTTGGATGAATCATGCGTTGTTTTAGCATATTAAAGCATAGTATAGTGGTATTCTCCTTTGATGATTTATTTGGGTTGATTTGGCGCATGCTCACACCATGTTATGACTATCCAAAGTCACCATAGCCTTTATGATCCTTTAGTTTTCAACTTGTAGTATCACTTTATGCTTTGATCAATGATGTTTCGTCGCTCTGCATGATTATGGCCATTATTGCTCCCTTAGTTTGTCGCTCCCAGTCTTTTGCTAGCCTCCACAACCAAGTATGAGTTCCACTCATGCATCCAACTCCCTAAACCAAGTTATTACAAAGAGTCCACCATACCTAACTACTAGCTTATGCTATTCCAATTATATTCATGCTTTTGTTTACCTTCCAAATTAAACTTGTTATGAGAAAACTAGTGATTAAAGCTCTCACGAACTTGATGGCACACTTTACTTTTCTTGCCCTTAATAAACTTGAACCATTGTGTCTTCTATGTTGTATATGCTTGCACTTATTTTTCAGGAATTAGCAGAACCATGCTTTCATGGGGAACGCTTTCAACATTGCACTTGGTACTTGTACCTAGTTGATATCATGCTCTTTTGTATATGGATGTCGTCGGTGTGAAATGAAAGGGGAGTTTGTAAGTCAATGGAGTTATGTATATGTGTTAGAGAAACGCCTGGGCCGCTGGTCTAATCCATGCTGACATGGTGGAAACCTGCAGCATAACCATAATGAGTTGTCTATGAAGCATTCTTCATATAAAAAAAGAGTCCTATATTGAGAAAAAAGAGAAAATAAAAAAAAAGAGATTATGAAAAGAGGAAAGAGAGAAAAAAGCACCATATTCCCTTGGTAAATAAGAAGATTGCTGAGATGCTTGTTGTCTGCTTGCCTTGTCATTTTGATATGGGGATTCTTCCGTATCATTGGGCAAGGGGTACCCCGTTGGCGGTTCTCTATGATACACATGTACTTACAATGATAAGAACTTACTGGTGACTAAACTTGAGTAGCATGAGGAGCGACCCTCGTATTCAAGGGACATGAGATTTCTAACTTATACTTCGTCAAGCATATACACCATAGTTTGTTCACTTTAACCTTAATCACTTCAAGATGCTTATGATAGGGGCAATGAGAGCTAAAAGCTAGTAAGTACCATAATTTTTGGAAGCTCTTTATGAAACTTGAATCTCTGCTTCCTTCTATGAAGGCCTTTCTTCCACCATTATATTGAGTCTCCACCTTCTATCTTTATGCACCTACTTTGAGAGCATAGTGGCCATTCTTAGTTCTATGTGCATTGTCCCAAGACTTGTTGATTGATGCATAACTTGATATTGCTTGTTTTAAACTATTTGTATGTAGTCACTCTTATGAACTTTGAAGGTGTCCTATGCCTTTATATTTGCTACTCTATGAGGGACAAGCTGAATACTATTATGCTATGCTTTCTTTATGTGAAACAAACAAACATCTTGCAAAGCATTGTTATTCATGAATCTTTTGTTTGTGCCTTTTCATGTTGCATCATAGTTTCTTTGTCTTATTGCTACAACTTTGTCTTTCATGTTATGATTGAAGTACTATGATCCCAACTTTGAATGTTTTACAAATACTTTGATCAAGTCTTTGATGGTGCATGTCACCTCAAAAATTATTCTTTCTTTTTATCACTTACCTACTCGAGGACGAGCAGGAGTTAAGCTTGGGGATGTTGATACATTGCAAATGTATCTATAATTTTTGATGTTCCATGCTTGGTTTTATCTACTTTCTTGTGTTTTGTTCCAACTTTGGAGTACTTTTCATATGATTTCTTGGACTAACCTATTAACAAGATGCCACAGTGCGGTTGCTGTTTTCGCTGTTTTTGGTTCGGAAGTGAAAATGAATATTCTCGAATTGGACAGGACAAAAGTCAAAGTTACTATTTTCCTAAGACTCATGGAGCTGTAAGGAGAGTCGGAGAGGGGCCAGGGTGGCAAACCCCCTAGGCCACGCCAGGGCATGGTGTGGGCCCCCTGGACGCCCACCGACCTTGCCTCCTTCGCCTATATATTCCTCCCGAGGCAAAAACCCTAAAGAATCAATCGGAAATCCACGAGAAGTTCCGCAGCACCGCTGCCACCGAAGGGGAGATTCGGGGATAGAAAGTCTCTATTACGGCACCCTGTCGGGATGGTGAAGTGCCCCCGGAGCCATCTCCATCGATCTCCACCACCATATCCATCACCATCGCTGATTCCCATGATGAGGAGGGAGTAGTTCTCTCTCGAGGCTAAGGGTTCTACCGGTAGCTATGTGTTCATCTCTCTCTCTCTATGCATGATCTCATTGAGATCATGAGCTTTGTAATCAAGTAGATCTACTTTGCTACTCAAGTGCTTTAATAGATCTCTGCTCTCCCCATGTGTGTGAAAGTGACAGCGTGCACACCATGGTGGCACTTAGGCTAGAGATTACAAATACTTTTTATGAGTTATATTTGGAGTTGGATGTCTCTGTGAAATTGTGGTGTTTGTTGGAACCATCTAGTGCTCAAGGTGACAGTGTGGGGTTATCTAGATGGGAAAGACTTACTTTGAGGAGTGCTATTATAGCCCTACCATCGATTAGAGTGTCCAACCGAAGAGTAGTTAAGAGTAGTATCATGAAGAGAAGATATTTATATGAGAGTGTTCACTAGTGAAAGTATGATCCCTAGGCCTTGTTTCTAAGAACTGAAACACCGTTTGCTATTAGATCTATTACATGTTTGCTTGCTTCCTTCTTTATTTCAGTTTGCCTTTAATCTTTTCCCACGTCAACCACACGCCAGCAAGCTATTTTCTGGCACCGTTACCACTTATAATTATCCATACCACTTGTATTTCACTATCTCTTCGCCAAACTAGTGCACCTATACACCTGACAAGTGTATTGGGTGTGTTGGGGACACAAGAGACTTCTTGTATCTTGATTGCAGGGTTGCTTGAGAGGGGATACCTTTGACCACTTCCTCTCTGAGTTCGATAAACCTTGGGTGATCCACTTAAGGGAAAACTTGCTGCTGTTCTACAAATCTCTGCACTTGGAGGCCCAACAACTGTCTACAAGAATAGAAGTGCGTAGACATCAATAGGACACATTCAAAGTTCATAAGAGTGACTAGATACAAATAGTTTACAACAAGCAATATCAAGGTATGCATCAATCAACAAGTCTTGGTACAATGCACACAGAACTAAGAATGGCCACTATGCTCTCAAAGTAGGTGCATAAAGATAGAAGGTGGAGACTCAATATAATGGTGGAAGAAAGGCCTTCATAGAAGGAAGCAGAGATTCAAGTTTCATAAAGAGCTTCCAAAAATATGGTACTTATAGCTTTCAGCTCTCATTGCCCCTATAATAAGCATCTTGAAGTGATTAAGGTTAAAGTGAACAAACTATGGTGTACATGCTTGATGAAGTATAAGTTAGGAATCTCATGTCCCTTGAATACGAGGGCCGCTCCTCATGCTCCTCAAGTTTAGTCACTGGTAAGTTCTTGTCATCGTAAGTACATGTATATCATAGAGAACCGCCAACGGGGTACCCCTTGCCCGATGATACGGAAGAATCCCCATATCAAAATGACAAGGCAAGCAGACAACGAGCATCTCAGCAATCTTCTTATTTACCATGGGAATATGGTGCTTTTTTCTCTCTTTCCTCTTTTCATAATATCTTTTTTTTCTCTTTTTTCTCAATATAGGACTCTTTTTTTTATAAGAAGAATGCTTCATAGACAACTCATTATGGTTACGCTGCAGGTTTCCACCATGTCAGCATGGATTAGACCAGCGGCCCAGGCGTTTCTCTAACACATATACATAACTCCATGGACTTACAAGCTCCCCTTTCATTTCACACCGACGACATCCATATACAAAAGAGCATGATATCAACAAGGTACAAAGTACCAGTGCAATGTTGAAAGCGTTCCCCATGACAGCATGGTTCTGGTAATCCCCAACAAATAAGTGCAAGCATATACAACACAGACGACACAATGGTTCAAGTTTATAAAGGGCAAGAAAAGTAAAGTGTGCCATCAAGTTCGTGAGAGCTTTAATCACTAGTTTTCTCATAACAAGTTTAATTTGGAAGGTAAACAAAAACATGAATATAGTTGGAATAGCATATGCTAATAGGTAGGTATGGTGGACTCTTTGGAATAACTTGATTTAGGGAGTTGGATGCATGAGTGTAACTCATACTTGATTACAGAGGCTAGCAAAAGACTGCAAGCGACAAACTAAGAGAGCAATAATGGCTATGGTGACTTGAGATAGTCATAACATGGTGTGAGCATGTGCCAAGTCAACCCAAATAAAGCATGAAAGGAGAATACCACAATACTATGCTTTAATATGCTAAAACAACGCATGATTCATCCAAGGCACATTAAACAATCTCAATTGTTTATAACAAGTCATTCTACAGCAAAGAATACTAAGCATAAAGAGAAAACAATATCAAGCATGGCATGACAAAGCATAGGCCACAGTCAAAAACAAGCTCTCTTTACCACTTAAGCATGAGCTTTCCTACTCTTTTCCAATCCAAACCAAACTATTTGAAAACCAATGTATGAAATAGGGGGTCCAAACAATTTATTTAGCAAACTAAGCAAACAAAGCAAACGAAAAACCAAAACGAAAACGAAAAATAAGACGCTCCAAGAACAACACAACTGTGCATGAAACAATAAAAATAAAGCGTTTGGAAGAAACCTGGGATTTTTATTGATGAAGAGGGGGATGCCTTGGGCATCCCCAAGATTTGACGCTTGTACTTCTTGGATATTTATTGGGGTGATACGCATGGCATCCCCAAGCTTGAGCTTTAGTACATTCTTCATCTCAATACTCATTCCTTCCATACACCTGAAATTTTTCCTTCATACAAAACTTCACACATCTTTATTAGCAACATTAGTGCACTCAAGATAATAAGTCTTTAAGGTTCAGTTATAACACCAATAAAACTTTCATTAAAACACAAGCTACTGTAGCACGTCCCTCAAAAAGCTCAATTCCCCAAAAGAACTCAAAAAGGAACCAACAAGAAGCAAATGCAGAAAATGGCAGAAATCTATCAAAATAGACCAGCAGGTAAAGACGAATTTTTTCGAAGACCTTCTGTTGCTCAAATCAAAAAGTGTTGAACTAAAGAAAGTTATATAACAATCTAGGGCAGAAGCAAAAAAATTCACGCCTCAAAAGGACGTACAGAGATTTTACACGAATTTTTACAGTGAAGCACAGAAATCTGTTTCAGGACAACAACTTTCCCAATCATTACTTCTCTCTCATTAGAGGTTACTCTTGGCACAAAAAGCAAATAAAAAGGATAAAGAGCGGTTATTACTTACGTAATAACTTCCAAGACTCATATAAAACTTTTGGGTTATCTCCTAATAAGTACTTCTCTTTAACGCCTTTAAGTTAGGCATAAGAAGCAAGAAAAAGAATCAAGTGTTCGAAGAAGCATTAAAACCAAATTTCTTGCCCTTACCTCTCTTAATTTTATTCTTAACCTTGGGAAACATATGATTGTTTGGTGGAGATGCAAGGTGTATGGTCCCCTTTCCCACATCTATTATTGCTCCAAGGAGTTCTAATAGGGACCTTCCAAGTGCAATTTATCCTTTTCCTGCACATTAAATAACAAGATAATCAGTAGAAATCATTTTCCCAAGGATCTTTGTAAACACTCCTTCAGTTATTACAATAGGTAATATTGTAGCATTATTAGCAAGAGATATTTCTTTCCTCCTTCAGAAAGCCCCCAAAGATTCAAAGATTCATAAATATCTTTGGGCATAAGACAAAATTCAGACATGATATCACAACGAGCTTGAAAAGTTTCATTATTTATATCAATCTTTACTGTGGGGAGCCACTTTGATGGTTCTAAATTTATTGGAACATAATTATGATGCTCCCTAAGCGTATTATAGCAATCTTTCAAACTAGCAGTGCTGGTCTCAAGAGTGTTCAGTCTAGCAAATATGTTTGCGAAAGAAATATCAGTTTTGCTAGGAAAGTTGTAAGTAAAGACCAATTTCTTTATAGCATTAACAACATCATCCTCATTGCATTGTAGGAAATCTCCTCCCACAACAACATCTAAAGCATATCTATAGCAAAGAGCAATTCCAAGGTAAAAACTGCTAAGGAACAAGCTTTGAGTCATTTTAGGCTCAGTTTTTTCATGTAGATCAGAGATTCTAGACCAAGCTTCCTTGAAGCTCTCCTCAATTCCTTGTTTAAAAGTGAAAATCATTTCCTCAGGTGACATAGTGATTGCAGCAAGGCTAGACATAATGACAACTTAAGATAGGAACTATTTTGTGTGTGTTTTCAATAAAGAAAGCAAACTAGTAAAACTAGTTTTTTTGTGTTTTTGATAAAGAAACAAGCAAACAAAGAAAAAGTAAACTAAGCAAAACAAAAATAACAAAGTAAATAGATTGGTTATGAGGGACTCCCCTTGTGAAGATGTCCTTGACTCCCCGACAACGGCACTAGAAAAAGAGCTTGATGGCCCAAAATATACCGAGCTCGTTGGGGAACCCCAAGAGGAAGGTATGATGAGCACAGCAGCAAGTTTTCCCTCAGTACGAAACCAAGGTTATCAATCCAGTAGGAGCAAGGAAACACCCCAAAGGTGTTGGTAGCTGAACGTTGGCAGGGCGCTCTACCGGTGCCAGCAGCAACATGGAGACTTGCACAACACAACCACAGAACTTTGTCCCCAACTTGCGATGAGGTTGTAAATCTCACCTGTTTTGCTGAAAACAAAGGATTAAACATATCGAATGGGAGGAAGTAATAGTTTTCAGAAAGTAAACACAAAGTAGTAAACAGTTTGTAGATTGAAAGTAAAAGAAAGGACCGGGGTCCATAGTTCACTAGAGGTGGCTCTCCTTAAGATAGATAACATGCTGGGTGAACAAATTACAGCGGGGCAATTGACAAACATCGAGAAAGCATACAAGCATATACTAATCATCTTGACTCCTTTGAGACTTGATTGGGCATTACAACATTATACATAGACCGCCATCCAATTGCATCTATGACTAATAATCCACCTTCAGGTTATCATCCGAACCCCCTCTAGTATTAAGTTGAAAGCAATAGATTATTGCATTACGAATTGCGTGTAAAGTAAACAATATGATTGTTCTATGAACAAAGGATTGTTGTTTTATCCCTAGTAGCAACAACACATCTAGTACCTTAGATATTTCTATCACTTCCCTAGATTATCAGAGGCATGAACCCACTATCGAGCATAAATACTAACTCTTGGAGTTGCTAGCATCTACTTGGCCAAGATAGCTACTAACAACGAAAAGCATGCAAGATCACAAATAACAAAGACATGATAGAATCAATAATCAATCTGAAATAGCATCTCAATATCCATCGGATCCCCGCAAACACAACATGCATAATTACAAATAGATGATCTTGATCATGAACGGAGCTCACAAGATCTAGACATGAAAGCACAAAGGAGGAGAACCAACCATCTAGATACTACATGGACCCGTAGTCTAGAGATGAACTACTCACACATGACACCGGAGGCTTGCATGATGGTGAAGAAGGCCTCTAGGGTGAATTCCCCTCTCCGGGAAGAGCTTCAAATCCCTCCTTATCTAAGGATGGAGATGACGCCGGCTACAGACTCTTTTGTGAAATTTTGATCGGGTACTTAGGGTTTCTGTATCAGTGGCAATATATAGGCGGAAGGAGAGGCCGAGGGGTGCACAGGCGGCAGACCACCGGCACGGGCCAGGCCTGGCCGCGCGGCTAGGTGGTGTGGCCAGGCCCCAGCCCCTCTCCGTCTCGTATTCTGGTTCCAAGTGTCCCCCGGTAAAATAATAACTTTGGCTTTTGTCCCGTCCAATTCCGAGAATATTCATTTTCTGACTTTCCTGGAACCAAAAACAGCAGAAAACAGGCAGTTGGCACTGTGGCTCTTGTTAATAGGTTAGTCCAAGAAATCATATGAAAAGTACTCCAAAGTGTGGACAAAACACAAGAAAGTAGATAAAACCAAGCATGGAACATCAAAAATTATAGATACATTTGCAATGTATCACACCTCAAGAACTCCAGCACCATTTGAGCCACAAAATCCATAAGATATCCTCACTCAACCATCCAAAGTCATTGATCTTTGGAGAATCGAAGGAGGAGGCCTTGATCTACATCTTCACCAAGAGATATCTTCATTTCACCCCCATTCACTTGACGACCCTTGATTTAGTGTTTCATTGGAAACCCTAGCTTGTGATTTGGTTCTTACTAGCTTGTCTTTGATTGTTTGACAGCTAACTTGTACTTGGGAGCCTCCAATTAAGTTGTGGATGTGTGCCCCGAACTCATTGTAAAGGTGCCAGCTTCCACCTCAAAGATTGCCGTATAGTGGAAGAGGTGAATCAAACCCTTTGGGGTGAGGTTCATCGGAGAACAAGGGAGGCCTCTCGTGGTGTTGGTGGTTTGAAACCACCCCTCTCCAAACGTAGACGTACTTCCCCTCAAAAGGAAGGAACTACGGGAAACAAATCCTTGTGTCTCCGCGTGCTCCACTTTGGTTACTTCTATCCTTTACCACACTTTACCTATCTAGTTCTTGCTTAGTATATGTGCTAGATTGACATATAGGTAAATTCACCATAGTTGCATAATCTAGAGAATTTACCTTTCATGTCAAATACTAAATTGAAAAAGAGTAAAAGTTGAAGTAGCACCTATTCACCCCCCTCTAGGTGCCCATACGATCCTTTCAATTGGTATTAGAGCCTCGGCTCTTTATTCGGGCTTAACCACCTAAGAGATTATGGGTAACCCAGATGAGGGAGAAAGTGAGGCTAGCCATTCGGTAACTGTAACACCCCAAAAATATTAATCAGGATTATCAAGTTCTAATCACCCAAGTTTAGGGTTAACAAAAACTTTTATTACTAAATTTAATATGAGTGTATGTGTGAATTGCATTAGTGTTTGAATGAGTACAATTGCCATGTTTGATTGCTACAAATGATAAGGAATGGTTTAAAGATGAATACTACATCATCTAAGCCAATTACAAACAAATTCAAAATAAAAGAAATTCAAATATGGATCATATGATCAAATGGTCATTTTGACCAAAATTAACCACTAGACCACTTTGGGTGTCTCTAGTAAAAGATTTCTAATAGAAACTTTCTCAATTATTTTCACCCCTTGCTAGACCAAGTAAAAGTGAACCCAAGCCCACTTTACAAACAAACAGAAACAATTTCCAAATCTATTTAAAGGACAATTCAAAATTGAATCAAGTTCATATGCATAGATCACCATTTTGCAAAAACCACTCAAACCAATTCCACTTGACTTTCCCAAGAAACCATAGACACTCAAGCAAGTGCTCAGAACACTCACCAAATTTCATTCAAAAATTTCAAATTTGAATTCATGCGGCCATTTGGTCGAGCACCTGGCAGACACAGATCAAACCCTGCCTAACTCTACTGTTTTGAGCAGTGATCACCCAACCATTTCCCCCCTCTTCACTCCACTGGTCTCCCCCAGCACCTAGCAGCGCAACAGACCACTTCCCCCTTTGCCGTTGCACCAGTGCAGCACTGCTCGACGCTCACCGCGCCGGTCAACCATGGACAGCTCGGCACAGACCACACCGCCCTCTCCCACGACGACCATGAGACAGGCGGCCGTCCATCGCCACCCCCTGTCCAACCCTCGACCGCAGGAAAGCCATGGACCACCCAGAATCGCCACGCCATGCCAAGAGCACGCCAGAGCGCCGCAGCCGACCGGCGCGCACACACCGCCCCTCGCCCTCTCCGCACGTGCACACACTCGCCGTGACCCTAGCTACCTCCCAGACATGCCCGTTTGCCGCCGCGCGACCCGTAGCCCCCGTGCACAATCTCGAACACCGCCAGTTCCGTGCAGAGCACCGCCCGCACCTGACCATTCTCGACCGCCCCGTGCCACACCTTTAAGCCTGTGATGACCGCTAGGAAGCACCGCGTCACCCTTACCCTCAGCCACGCCAATAGCTCGCTGTACCGCTGTCACCGGAGGAGCCAGCCCATGCCGCAATGTCCCTCTCGCCGGTGTATAAATAGAGGCTGCCCCAGCTCCATTTCGCCACACCATTCCACTCCCCACTCCTCACAGAACCTCCCACGCCTCTCCTCGGAGCAAGGCGAGCACCAGCTCGCTGGAATTTAGCTGGAGTCCGCCGCTACAGAGGAAGAAGGGAGCTGTTGATTGGAGCCGCCCCAAGAGCTGCCTCGACCATCGTTCAAATCGTCGTCGTCTACCACATTGTTCGCCCCCATCACCGACCCTAGCTAGAGCCCAGGTGAGACTCCACGTACCCCCAACATCGCTGTTAGGGTTCAGTTCTCGCCGGAGCTGTTCGACGTAGGAGATGAACCTTAGTCGTTAGATCACATTCTAATCGTAGGGCTCAGATTGAAACATACTGTTTCAGGTTAGATGAGCCACTGACTAGTGGGAACCCCTTGTCAGCAGCCCGCTGCACCAACGCAGTGCAGTTGGGCCGGCCCGTTTACTTTCCCGCGTAGAGCCTAGTGATTCAGATAGTTCTATTCCAATTTAGTTAAAACCAGATTCTATCAGTAGATTGAAAAATCAATTCAAAGATATTCACTTAACCAAATTGCATGATTCCAATTTTGTTAGAAAGGTATTCAAATTATCTATCCAAGCCCATTGGATTCAAACCATTTGAAAGTATAGATCACCTATACCAAAAATAACAAGACAGAGACTTTTCCAACTTTAAACATTTTTCAAAAATCAACCATAAATGCTTTTGAGTTGATTCCAACTCTCAAAAATCACATTTGACAAGATCTATATGAATATGTAAAAATATTTAGGTTTACATGCATTGACATTGGACTAGTACCAAAATAATGTTATATAGGCATTTCTAGTCACTTTAATTTTATTAAATGATAATCTTAAACTTTATAAAATATGACCACCACTTTAAATCACATTCCTATGTATTAGAATATGTGGTGATAACATGTGTCAACATGATCCCATATTTTAATTGGAGAATATTCAATCATAAGTATTTTCAATGAGTAGAAGTTACTTTTCTAAAATAAGACAAACAAGATTAAGTCTTTATTTCATGCGATGTTTGTGATGATGCTAGATCATCAAGTGTGAGCCTTAGTGTGCTAAATAGAAGTAGTTAAGTATTGTTTGGTGATTGTGTACCTCGTATTCATTTATAGACAATAGTACCGACCCGGGATACGAGGAGGAGGAGTACTACCAAGAAGAAGAAGAAGCAAACGTCAATCACTGCACTACTCAATGCAAGCCTAACACTAAAAGTTAACTATGCAAGCCTAACACTACAAGTTAACTATGCAAGCTAACACTTGCAAGTTTCTTAACCATGCAAGCTAACCCTTGCAAGTCTCATACCTATGCAAGCCATCCTTACAAGATAACCTATGCAAGATAACCTATGCAAGATGCATTAGGCATGCTTGGTTATACAACTTTGATTATACCAATCCCAAGTTTTATTTGAAAGCTTTATTCTTTTATTCTTACCCAAAGTTCTTTACTTTTAGTTAGGGCTTTGTGAGTATTTGGAAAAAAAGGATAGATACCATAAAGAGTATAAAACTAGGCCTAGCTAGTTATACTTAGATGGCATCAAAATACATACCCTAGAGTTGGATAGTTACACTTGATTATCACCCCTCATTAGTGAATACCCTCAACTTTAGTGGCTAGTGCTAAGCATAAAAGTTGATCACTTTAGATGGGAATACTTGGTGAAAATGATTATGAAAACCTTGGAATGATGATTCATTCTATTGAAATGTTTTGACATGTGTTGAGAAACACAAAAGGATTTGATGATGAAAATGTTGAGGCATGAGCCTTAGCCCTTTTATAAAAACTGATGGTTGGGTTCGGATGCGATACCATTCCAATTTTACCATACAACACAATACCCGAATTGGGTAGGCTTAACTGGAAGTTTATATGCCTTAGTATGGGTTCCCTCGCGGAAAGAGGTTGAGATGAGGCTACCTCGTGAGTGTGAATTTCCACCTATGCAATGCCCAGGATGGCAGATGGCCATGGCTGGGAGGCCAAGCTCATAGGGGAGGTGCCTATACTAGAGTGTGTAATTGAAAGGTTATGATTGATTATCCGCATACTAAGTATGATGATTCAGGGTTATCCCTGACGGATGTATCGAATATTGTGGTGAAAGTGTACCACCTCTACAGAGTGTCAAACTATTCGAATAACCGCGTCCGTGGTCATGGAGAGTTGGAGTGGTCATACTGTTCCGTCGTCAGATGTTTTCAAAATGACTTTTGAATTGAACTATGACTTTGACTTGACCACAACAGGGTTGGGAACATGAAACTTAGGTTCCCACTTAAGTGATTTAGAACATTAACTTAGTTTTCTTTACTTCTAAACTCAGTATGAGATAAACCTAGCTTTTTGCAAATAAACCTACAGCTTAAGATTCCTACTAGAACTATCTTACTTGTTAGTGATAGTTTGCGAGTACTTAAAGAGTACTCATGGCTTTGTCCCTGGCTATTCCCGTGGCCATACTATGAGGAGGAATACCAGGATGATGGACAACGGGAGGTCTACGACAACTAGGATCATCTCCCATCGTCAGCATTGCCTATGACCCTGAAGATGGAGCCCCTACTATGTTTATTTTCCGCTGCTTGATTTGTATTAAGACTGGATCATGAGATCCTTTATTTGTAAGACCTTATTATGGTTTGTAATGGATGATGTACTGTGGTACCAATTCTGTTATGTCCCGCAAAAATTGTAATCCTGGGATTGTGAGGTATGGCATAACATGCATCTGGGATTAAAAATCCAGGTGTTGACAAGTTGGTATCAGAGCCATCCTCACCATAGGAGACCCTAGTTTGAATGGACGTCTGAACAAAAACTTAGTTTCAAAACAAAAGAAGTGAGTATTTATGAAAACCTATTCCCACTCTTATCCTTGATTCTTTCAAAAAAAAATCATGTTCCTCAGAAATTCTTGCATTCCTACATAAAATTTGACACACTTGATCACCTCACTAACTTACTCACCCTAAATTCTTATAGATGGAAGTCCAATATTGCAAGTTCTACTAGCTGGGCAATGGAGGCCACCTAATCTTTGAGAGGGATCTAGATGCACTGTCAGAGTATCTTGAGCGCCCGCACCCAAAATTCTTCGGGGCACAACTCAACGATCACGTAGGAGGAGATCTACAATGGCTGATAGTTGCAGATATCAGAGGCAAGATGGAAGCACCCACTTCGGAGAACATCTAATTCACCTTGCATGAGAACAACTAGCTATATGGATTAGCCAGGGCTATGCATGAGTCTATGGGATCCAGGGAACTCGCTTTGCTCACTACGCAAGGCATGATTATATGGGAATTCCATTGGAGATGCCAGGACACCCAGAGCTGAAGCACCAGGTGGAAAATCTTGAATTCATGTTGTATGATAGGCAGAAGGAGTTAGACAACGCCAGTGCCTACACCAACCACAACCATGCCATTGCAGTCAAGAAGGACCAGACCCTCGCCATTCTCGCCAAGGAGCACCAATCACTTCGTCGTCAGCGTGAAAAGAAGGATCGCACCATCGATCGTCTTCGCAAGAAGGTGGCCACACTCGAGAAGACCATCCGTGAACAGGAAATCCATCTTGAAGCGAAGGAGGAGGAAGGTGAAGATATCCAGGGTGATCTTTACTCTTACCTCAGTGATGACAACGACTACCTGGAGGATGATGCCATGGAGTTCCACACTGATGATGATGACTCTGACTTCATTGATGATGATTAGATGCACTTGAGCACTACCGTAGGAGTGAGTTGTACCGGTCCCACTGTATCGTAGTTTCACAGAATGGTTCTTAAAACCATCTGTTTTCTATTTGTGTTGTGGTGTGTGTTTGTATGGTGTGCTTTGAATGAATGAATGAGAGGAAGTTGTTAGTTTGCAAAACCTGAGTCAAACTCAAAGTTTAAAGATTTTGAAACAAAACCATGAACCCTAGAGATTTCCCTCTTATCTCATTATCTATCTCAATCTTCAGATGACTCGCGGAAATCCCGGAGGAAGCAGTTCATCTCAGGACCCAATGTTGCAGATTCTGCAAATACTAGTTTCTGACCGTGAAGCTACTAGAGCCGAACGTCAAGCCAACCTAGCCACTCTTCAACAAATAGCTCAGATGGCCCACAATAATCAAGGTCACGGAAACCAGGATCACCATGGATCCAAGCTCAAGAACTTTCAGAATACCAACCCACCTATCTTTAGTAAGTCTGAGGATCCCTTAGATGCTGATGACTGGCTGCAAACCATGGAGAACAACTTGGAGGTCGCAGGAGTTGAAGCCAATGAGAAAGTACTGTTTGCCACCCATTATCTGGCAGGAGATGCAAGAGCCTGGTGGAAGAGCACCTGTACTATGAGCGAAGGTCAGATGATGACTTGGGAATCATTCAAGATCAAGTTCAGCCGGACCCATGTGCCCCAAGGTTTGGTCACCAGGATGAGGGATGAGTTCAGGGAACTGAAGCAAGGAAGGATGACGGTAGTTGAGTACCGTGACAAATTTCTGTCACTAGCTAGATATGCCCCTGGTGAGATTAACACCGGAGCAAAGAAGAAGGAAAGGTTCCTGAATGGATTACATGATGGGAGTCAGACTGTGTTAGTCAACATCCGTTTTGCAGATCTAGAAGAGATAGTAGACTCTGATATCCAGATGGAAGGGAAGATCAACCAAGCCAATGACAACCGTAAGCGTCGCATGATGCACCAGCCTAGATCCCACCATACCTAGAAGTATCGCCCCAACCCGTCTGCAGGATATGCCCCAAGAAAAAACAGACCCCCTATGTACCGTCCAAGCTATCCCAATCGTAGCGGAGGAAACCTGAAGTCTGGAGGAAACCACAACAATAACCCCGGCAACTCCAATAACTTCAACCGTGCCCCGCCCAAGTCCAACAACAACAACAACAACAACAACAATACCGCCCCAAGGACTGGAAGCAAGGCTATGCCTGTTGCAGGAAAAGACAAGTCCTATATTACTTGCATGGAATGTGGAGTCAAGGGTCACTACTCCAATGAGTGCCCCAAGAAGCTTGCAACAACCACCAATGTGAATGCACCCGCTCAGCAGCAACGCCGTGTTCATCCTGGAAGGAGATTTGCCCCAGGGAACTCGCTCAACCGCAACGGCCGTCTGTTCCACATGAATGCTGAAGAAGCTCAGGAAGCGCCCGATGTCGTGCTAGGTATGTTTTCTGTTAACTCTGTACTTGTAAGAGTGTTGTTTGATTTTGGAGCATCGCAGTCGTTTGTTACAGAAGAATTTGCATGCACTAGTAAGTTTCAACCAACAAAATTGAAGCATGTTATGATAGTTCAAATACCTGGTTCAACCACCAAAGCTAGAAAAATTTGCAAGGCTGTACCTATCAGAATCCATGGGATAGATTTTTATGCTAATCTAATAGTACTTGGAACCAAAGGTTTGGAAGTAGTACTAGAAATGGATTGGATGTCGAAACATAAAGTACTAATCGACTGTGCCAAGAAAGCCATAACCATGACTAGTAGCACTGGAGTATCAGTAGAGCATGTATCTGAGACATTGCCCCGTCAATTCAAATTCAACAAGAGTCTAGCCCAACCAACCCTAGACCAAGTCAGAGTAGTCTGTGAATACCCCGACGTGTTCCCGGATGAATTTTCCGGTATGCCCCCAGATCGGGATATCGAGTTCATCATTGAACTAAATCCTGGAACTGGACCCATAGCTCAGAGACCATATAGTATGAACCCACCTGAATTAGTGGAGCTGAAGAAACAACTTGATGCTATGTTGGAAAAAGGTCTGATTCAACCAAGCGCATCGCCATGGAGATCGCCTATTTTGTTTGTGGATAAGAAAGATGGAGATAATCGTTTGTGCACGGATTACTGGAAGTTGAATGATGTCACCATCAAGAACAAGTACCCACTACCGAAGATAGAGGATCTGTTTGATCAGTTGATTGGTGCCAGAGTGTTTTCTAAGATTGATCTTAGAACTGGTTATCATCAACTCAAGATTCGTGCAATGGATATTCCAAAGACCGCCTTTACCACCAGATATGGATTGTATGAGTATACTGTCATGTCTTTTGGATTAACCAATGCCCCCGCTTATTTCATGAATCTCATGAATAAGATTTTTATGAACTTCTTAGATAAGTTTGTCGTTGTTTTTATCGATGATATTCTGGTCTATTCCAAGTTAGAAGAAGACCAAGACCTACACCTGAGGACCATCATTGAAACCCTTAGAGAACATCAGTTGTATGCCAAGTTTAGCAAATGTGAGTTCTAGTTGAAGGAAGTAGGATTCATAGGACATATTGTGTCGGCAGGAGGAGTCACTGTCGATCCTGCCAAGATCAAAGATGTTGAAGAATGGAAAGCCAAAACCACTCAAACCCAAGTCCGCGCATTTCTCAGACTAGCGGGATATTACCGCAAGTTTGTTGAAGGATTTTTGAGCATCGCACGACCGATGACCCAGTTGTTGAAGAAAGATAAGAAGTTTGAATGGACGGATAAATGTGAAGCAAGTTTTCAACAGCTCAAGAAGAGATTGATTTTAGCCCCAATTCTGATTATGCCGGATATCAAGAAGCCTTTTGATGTGTATTGTGATGCATCCAAGATTGGTCTCGGATGTGTGTTGATGCATGATGACCCACAACTATAGGGGGTGTATTGCAGTATTTTCGATAAGTAAGAGTGTCGAACCCAACGAGGAGCAGAAGTTGCTGGCTAGTGGTATGGATCAGGAATTCTCTGCAAATACTTAACAAACGGATTTTTAGGGGTTTTTGACAATGCAAGTAAATAAAGTACGAGTAAATAAAAGACAATAAGAATAAATGCTGCAAGTGGCCCAATCCTCTATTCAGCAAAGGACAAGCCGGTTGTATTACTTAAGATGACCAAACGTTCTCGAGGGCACACGGGAAGACTGTCAAGTGCTTTCGCTTCATATAGTTGATTAATCTTCTTTAGCTTTCTAAGTGTTGAGTGGGTGAACCTATGCTAATGTACCGACCTTCCTAGGACTAATACATACTTGTGATTATATCCCTTGCAAACATCCATAAGTACAAGAAAGTAATTAAGGTAAAAACCTAACCACTGCTTTAAACTCTAAGACCCTGACATCCCTTGTGCAATGGTTTCCTAACGGGGGTTCAGGTTTCTGTCACTCCGGCAACCCCTACGATTAGTAGCCAAATACACAATGCATTCCCCTAGGACCATATAGGTGAAGTGTCATGTAGTCGATGTTCACATGACACCACTAGAAGAAGTACACCACAACTTAAATATCAAACTATTGAATCTTTCTAAACACAATTCCACTACTAACAACATGACTTCTCCCATGTCCTCAAGAACAAAACAAACTACTCACAAGACATCATATGGATCATGATCAGAGATGGAATAATGATGTATAACAATCTGAACATAAACAATAATTCGACGGTTCACTCAATAGCATCAACTACAAAGAGTAATCAACACCGGGAAATTTTCCCCTAAGAACTATGCAAGATTCAACCCAATTGTTACAACAATATGGAGATGGTGATGAGGGTGCTGATGGTGATGATGGTGGTGGTGATGATGATGATCCCGATGAAGTCCATCTTGATGGTGGTGTTGATGGCGAGGATCTCCCCTCTCCGGGAAGGAATTCCCCCGGCAGAAATTTGTCTGCCGGAGAGATCTTTTTCCCTCAGTGTTTTCCGCCTCGCAGCGGCAGAATCTTTCTGTGGTCCCTCCCCTAGTCTTAGGGTTTCGGGAGGAATATATACACCAGAGGGGAGAGCCAGAGGTGGGCCAGGGCGGCCACACCACCTGGTGGCAGGCTTGTTCCTCTACGTTACCAAAGTTAGCAGGCCAGCGCATGGCGGTACCTAAGTTGCCTGAAATTACCGCGTTTCGAAAAGTTGGGCCGCCAACTACCGAGAGGGGCCATTTCGATGCAAACTCGTCTCACCCCTACCAAATGCAAACATGTCGTGAAACTCCCCCGTGAAGTAGACGGTCGGGACCCTCATGTCAGTAATATTTCCGTGACGCGAGCGCCAACGCGGCAACCACGTAGGCGAAACGAGATACTAAAGGAGCATGGTGCATTGACCAAATTCACAAATCCACTCCCAGCTTTCCCCTAGCACCAGCGGCGTCGGAATACACCCTCCAAGCAGGACGATCCCTTCGGACATTTGACTTCCGGGGCCAAGTTGCTGCGCCTAGTTGCTGCGCCCAGTCGCTGATACCGAGCTCCAATGGCGCATGTCGTAGCCGCCGTTGCGAGGCTCTAGCCCGCCTCCGCCGCTGACGAGCCGAGCAGTTCGGAGGATGGCAGATCCTACTATCAAGGAAGAAGTTCTGGCTACAAGCGGGTGAGCTACCCTTCTCTTTGCTATTCGCACTAATTATAACAGCTAGCTGGCTACTGAACCTCAAATTGTTTGTTAGCCCAACGGTGACAAACATATTTTGTCCATATTTTTCTGTCAAGTGGGATCTGGCATGACCCCTTACACGTTACGATAGTCCTCATGTACAGATTACGACTCTAAGGGCAAGAGGTATGGACACCATTGTTTCACGATGGAAGAAGCATCTGCACAGATCTACACTATATCTGGTATGGTTGCTGCTCTGCATAATCATGTTGAATTATGGCCGAAGCAGACTGCAAAGTTCAGCTTCATGGATGAACGTGGCATCATGGTTCCTATAACGTGTGACAATCAGCTAATTGGGTTGATGAAAAGGTATGCTTCGGCTGCCATGTTTGACCTGAAATGTCATGTACTGGATGTGGAAGCTGCTGCAACTGGGAGTCACCCTTCTATTCTTGGACATGGTGGTTGCTCGAACTCAATTAGCTCCTGGTAAGCAAAGGTCGCTTGGGGTTCGCATGTTTGTGCTGAATTGTAATTTTTGTTTTATTTACTCTGTAGATATTGGGCAGTTATGCAACAATGTTGTTTCTTTGACAGGAAGCGCCGCAAGGTTAGAAACATGACTGCCGGGTCAGTCATTTTGCTGCCCGAAGAAATTAAAAACGAGTGGAAAGATGATGCTGGACACGATTCTAGTGCCCATTGTCCCGGTGATGCAGAGTACGTGAAGCTAAGAAAATTGGCACCGAGGAAGAGGAAGAAGGCAGGAAATGAAGAAGCCAGTGGACGTGAAGGCTTGGCACCCAGGCTGCTGGCAATGAAGATGCATAGTAATGTGTTGCACTTGAACCTTTATATGTAATTCTGTTAAATTCTGGAGCTCTGTGTGTGGCACGTTGCTGGGCGAAACAATCTACCCACGTTCTCTGAGTAAAATGTATCGCTACTTAGGGTTTGGAAACGCCCGAGTCAGTAGTTGAATCCAAAATTGTGATTGTGCCACTGCTATCTGAAAACAAGGATCCACTGGTTCCACGATTGCTGAGGGGCAGGAGGTCTCCAAATACGACAGAATGTAAGTGGCACAGAAATAAATTATTTAAGCTGCCACACTGTAGCATCCCAATTGTCTAACAATTGTAATGCTACTTGGTCTAGTAATATTATGGCTACTTCATATATATAATTGTTGCATCATAATTATATCATGCTCATGTCATCATGCCCTTGCATTTGAGCATCATATAAAACCCTTTTCCTTTGGTTTTTATCTCATATGCATTGTGAATTGTATTTGCCTCTTGATATTGTATTTGGTTCTTGAGATATTGTTTAAATGCCCAAGTTGAGTTGGGGGCATATCTTTTATTAACTCCACCACCTTCTTGTCATCATCCTATCATTCCACCATTCCACCATATATGAGCATTGCAATTTATTGGTTTCCTCTAGCTCATGTGGGTTGGAATGGATCCAATTCTATCTCCACATGCTCTCATATATGCACCATACTGTTTCCACATTATTGGTTTATGAGAGCCACATGGCCACCTTTGCATGCCTTGTGAGTGGAACCCCTTGTCAAGCCTTCATATGGATTAAATATGAATATAAGCTCATGTAGGAATACCATTGTGGTTCATGTTGGCTAGTGGCACATACACACAAGCTTGGCCACCTTATATTCATGCATGATCTTTTATTTAATCCATGTGGTAAACAAGCTCTCTTTTCTTTTGTTGGGCCTTATTCCAATTTGGGAAGCTTGCTTATACAAATGCCATAAGATAATCTAGTGGTTTTCACTACTAGAGGGGGCATTTACTATTTATGCATGGCCCATGCAAGTACCACCACATTCTAGTCTTTTGGGTTTTTATTTGAATCTTGAGTGGATCATCTCTCATCTCTCTCTTCCTCCTTTTGGCTTGGTCTTATTTGATCTTGCTTAAACCCCATCACCACCTTTTATCTCTTCCTCGCTTTGGTCTAGCCCTTGTTTGATCTAGTTTTGTTCTTGCTTGAGCTTGCCAAAAGAAAACACATCACCCAATCCTCTATCACCACCCTACCTCCTCTCACCCTCATCTAAACCCCCTCTCTCCAAATCCTCTATCTAAGATCCTACCCTAATCACCTACACCTCTACCACCATCTTACACCTAAGCTAAACCCTAAACCTACCTCACCCTCTCCTCTTCACCTATGCCGAGCCTCCCCATGCTGGACCCACCTGGCCATCCTCTCTCCTGCCACACCCCAGCTACCTACCCTCCCTAACCTAAGACCAAGCCCCAACCCGAGCCACCCCATTCCTCTATCCTAGCTCCAATCCGAAGGCCCCCTCTATCTCTCCTTCTTCTCATTGCCTCGGCCCCACCCGAGCCTGGCCGCCATCCCTACCGCCTTGCTGCCTGGACCAGCCCCACCGAGTCCTACCCGAGCACGTGAAGGAGGAGGAGAAAAGGTGGCCGAGCCACCTTTTCCACCGTCTACCCCGCGGCATCCTCCCCTCTCCCCCTAACCTTTCCCTCCTCCCACATGCCTCCTCTGGCCTCTCCAGATCCGCCAAAGCCGGCCTCCTCTCCCCCTCTTCTCCACCGCCTCCATCTACCCCATCGCAAAAAACCGCTGGTCGCCACCGATCCCCTCTTGCCGGTGGCGAGGTGCTCGGTGTCGAGGAAGACCGAGGAACCTCCCTGCATCGTCTCAGACGCATACCAGCGAGGAGGAGGACCAGAGCCACCAGGCCCGACGCCGCTCCGACGAAACCCTAGCTCCGCCCGGCGCCTGCTACGTCGCTGATCGCTATCTCCTCTGCCTGATCCAATCGCACCAACAACCTCCCGGTGAGCTGCTGAGCCTCCGTAACATCCCCTCCCTCGCTCATACCCTCTGATCGCACCGGTCACTCCGTCGAACGCCCTCGGTGCGCCGGCGTGTTCTTCTTCGTCGTGGCGCCGCAGAAGCATATCTAGCCGCGCGACCATCTCCTACCAGCAACCTCTCCGAGCCGCGTTGGTTGCTGTCGCCTGCACGCGAGAGATCGGTCACGAGTTCGATCCCCACCATGCGCATGCGCCTGTCACGACGGGCCAGAGACGCGGTAGAAGAAAAACAGTAGCCGTGTCTTTTTCTCAGAAAACCCCTTCCGTTTTGTTTTCCTCAACCCACAATCCTTTAGGACCCCACCTGTCGGTCTCGGTGGCAGCTTTGCAAAAAGGTACCGCGAGTCTGGGAATCACAACCCGCGGTCCCTGGCTCTGCCGCGTGGCCTCAGCTCGCCCAGCCACTGTCACGTGGACCCCCGTGGCCGCTGGCCCCATCTGTCATTCGCAGACGCTAGACTAGCTCGCGGTGAGAAAAGCTTTTCTGTGCGCATGTGCCTGAGTACAAAAAGTTTCTATTTATATCTGTTTAAATTTAAATCTTTTCAAATTTCATTTAAATTCAAATTTCAAATCTGTTTTCAAATAACTTTTAAAATATAACTCCAAATTAAACATGTAATATATGTTTTGAGATCAGAAAAATGTGAGGAATTCAAATATGCCCTTCAAAATATATTTTGAATATTTAAAATTTCAAGTTGATTAAAATTACAATAAAATGCCCTTTTTCCTTAATTAATTAATAACTTTTAATTTATAACTCCAGATTTAACAAATAATATGTCTAAAATGATTAGCTCGACGAGACCTTTCTGTTTATGCATTCCATGTTCTGTTTTGCAGCATGCATCATATAAATATAAAGCATACAGCAGCTTATATGAGGTTAAAAGGTGACCAAAACTCAATAAAAGGTTTTATTCTTGTATTCCACACCTCACCCATGCCATGCTACATTATTGCCATGCAAATTGTGCATCATTCATCATGGCATGATTGTTTGCTTGATGCATTTTATTCATATGCTTGTGCACTTTATTTATGTTGGCCCTTGTTTGTTTGGTTCTTCTTCGAATAGACGCGAAAGGTGGATATATCAAGAGAACCAGGAGCACCACCCAGATCCTTCTCTCGCTTCAACTGAGCTGCCAGGCAAGCACTACCACATGCTTGCATACATTTAGTACCTATTGCCTCTACCTTTTTCTTGCATCATTGAGTCGCGATTGCATTAAATCGAATCCCAAGTACTGCATAGCCTTTGCTTTTAAACCCCACCGAAGCTTGTTCCTCCATCCCATGAGCCATTACTACAGGAGTTGTTTGAGCCATGCGAGTCGTAGAACAACATGTGTAGGGTATGTGAGTGTCTGATGGATAACGAGGTGCCTAAGCAACTTAACCTGAGTAGTAATGGGATAACTAATGAAAGTGGCACCGGTGAGCAATATCTGCTATTTGGTTTTTCATGCTCACTTGTGTCCCGTAGGACCCCGAGTACTTGATTCCTGTTCCTTGAATATTCGCGCTATCCACATCCGGGAGGCTTATGAACCCCCCTGAGCCAGAGCTTGATTCATTCTTATTTCTTGGGGCCACAAAGTAGTTTGGGGCTTTATTACTATACTGTACTTATGCCATGTTTTACTGCTTAATTTAAAATTGTGCGAGGAATGCACCTGTACTGTTTAGGGAAGCGGAGTGTTTTCGCGGTATCGACAAGCCCAGTCACATTTTCGGGTTCCCAGTCGTTTACAGCCATTGACGCAAACCTTGAGTCCGTCTCGGAGTCGGCCAACTTCGTCGCGGGTAGCTTAATGGGGTGGCCCCCTGAAATATTTCTGAATCCTGTGATCACTTTGTCGTGACTGCCTCGTTGGGTTTTGATTTGGTTTTTCCGAGGTTGATCGAGTGTGTGTTGCTATTTGTGCACCCCTGCAGGGTAAAACTTTTTGAAAGCCGTGTCCGCGGTTATGGACGACTTGGAGCACAGTTTCTCGATCATAGACAAGTATAACTAAAGTTCCGCTTTTAATTTGACTAAGTACCTGACTAGTAAATAGTGCCACACTCATGGAATGGATAATAAAACTGCCAACGGATGGGGAGTTTGTTCGTCCGCTTCCTCGTCGGTAAGCGAGGAGGAGGATGGATCTGTTAATATTACTGTTATAACTGTTGTTATTAATTCACGGACATCCGTCCATCTCTGGTAGGCGGATGGTTAGCGAGTATATATAGAATTGCTAGGGTTTATCTTTTGCTGCAATTGCGTCACCCCAGGTTGTGTCCCCTTTAGAGGCATTAAGTCTTGCTGAGTACCCCTAGGGTCTCACACGATAAATTGTTTGATTCAGATGAACAAGTAAGCTCGCAAGATGGATACTGGATGGAGGAGACGGACGATGTGTGCAACGATCATTCGGTGTAGAGATTCCGGGAACAGGGATCCGTGAGATCTGTGGGCGGGATGTGTTTATTTATGGGGCATCTTATGCCGATTTGCTTCTTATCCGTACTCGGATCTTGTTTTCCGCTTCCGCTTGATACTCTGATGTTTGATGTATGAGGAGATATCCTAAACTATTATATCTATCTAGGATATTTGGATCTTGCCATATGGCGTTGCAATATTTCTATTTCTTTTAGATGGAATGGCTCTGAGAACTATTGTATGGTGGCTTGCATACATACTCATTTGTGTATGTAGTTGATCCCTTCGCCTGCCGATTACGCCGCCCGTTCTTGTCCCGATGTTTGGAAATGGTTAGGACGGCCGAAAGGTCTACCTGTGAGTGGCATTTGGGCCCCACCGTACTATTTTAACCATTTCCGCTCATCCAGGCTTGTAACTAGGAGCGTAATTCACCGAGGTAGTTACACACACTCCACGAAGCAGCAACTTATTTCAGATGCTGCACAACGACATGGCAACATAAACAACAATGTTCTCACCGATAATGCCCAGATGAGGAGGAAATCGGTACCACTTTCTGGCCTAATCTTGAGCCCGTCTATCTCACCGCCTCTCTGCTCCTACATCCCCTGCATCTGGCGAAGCTCCCGGATCTCCAGTAACCGGGTGTACATGCTTCCACTTTATAAATTGTGGTTGTGTCATTTGCATGTGGCCAAATCCACGTAGATTACGTTTAAACAAACCACCAATGTCAGAATACACTAGTAGAAAAGGGGTCTTTGGTCCACGGTCACGTTCCCAATCCGGGACAGAGATCTAAATCAAGGCAGAAATTGATCTAAATCACAAATTCTTCCACAAATTAATCGAGACAGAGATCTAAATCGAGGAATTTCATTAATTCAACCACAAATTCTTCTAAACAAAATTGGATTTCACATCCTACATTAATTCAACCACTAGTCAACAATTTCACTTCCGCTGCCGCTGTCCTCCGAGCCGCCGGCTTCCTTGTCTTCGTCGGACGGAACCTCCACGATTTACGCATTGTACGCAAGACGGAGCACCTTTTTGCGGCGAGCGGCGGCAATGACAGTGAACTTGGTCCGTCCAGGGATGGACCAAAACCTCTCCCGCCCTTCTCGGTTGTGGAGATCCCGGTGCAGCACGCGCCATAAACGATGCGGTTGCCAATCTTGGCCTTCCGCTCCGTCTTGAATAGCGCTGCCGATGCGGGCTGGCCGCGATACCGAAGCGGCGCCTTCTTCCACGCTGAACATCTGGCGGCGATTCGCTCTCCATCACGGCTCCGCCGGGGACGAGGAGCGGAGCCACCGGCACCCCCGCATAGCTGATGCGCCATCCGTGGGGCACTGTCGCGGCCGGTGGCACGAGGATGTCGAAGTGCGCGAACATCACCGCCTCGTAGAAGTTCTAGCATCTCCATGGCGGTGTCGTGGAGATTGGAGAGGGGGCGAGGGGGTGGACGACGAAGCGACGACGCAGTGGAGATTGGAGAGGGCGAGGGGATGAGCGACGAAGCGACGCCCTGTGGCACCTCCTATTTGTACACGAGGACGACGAAGCGACGAGCGTAATATCCAAGGGGCATTGGTCAGACAAAAGGAAGTAATGCAGGGTTAAGACAGATTAATGGGCGACCAATTTTTCTTACTCCCAGGACTCCGGGGCCAATAGTTTAGACCGCTAGGTCAACAAGTACAACTATTACAACTTAAAAAAGGCACGGAGCTTAAGCTAAATAGAACTAGTTATCACACATCTCCTTGATCTTCCTAATCTTAGCCCTATGTGCATCTTCCTGCGAGAGCAAGGATCGAATCATCTGCTCCTTCCTTTTAGCATCTTCCTTGCACAGCTTCAATTGTTTATCTGCATCTTTCCTCATGCACTTGTCAATACTCATAGTTGTAAACTACAGGACCTTGGCCTGGTGAAGATCCTTCCTTGCTTGAGTCAGTTCTTGCTCTGCTTTAGCCTTCAGGGCCAACGCCGCTTCCCTCTCCTTCTCGACTTTGCTAACCTTGTATTCCACCCCCATGAGATCTCGCTTATGCTTGGTCATGTCAACTGGTTCCCATAGCTTCATCTCAACACTGTCAAGAAGTGAGCTGAATGCGGATTCTTTCAACTCAATAGTCATTTCCCATAGTTTGTCCAGCATTTTCTGCATCGATTTGGGCCACTCTGGATCTACCCATTTGACAACACCGCCACTTCCGCCTCGCATCATTGCACGATGTCCTTGACACCGTAGAAACCTCCTGCTTGTGTTTCATCCTTCGAACGGTACAAATTTAGCGGGCACATATCCATGTTTACATAGCAGAGGACTATCTTCATCCGCTAAACCATGATAGTCGGTGTCATACATCGTCTGGTTGGCCTAACACATCATACGCGCATGAGTAAACGGAGTAGATCTGGCTCAAAAAATAGATAACTGGCCATGGATGATAGAGATAGAGATGAGACGACTCACATCGAAATCACCGTCCCTGTCGTCATGACGCGTTTCCTCGTCGTCTCCCCTTGAACCCATGGCGAGAGGGGAGGGGGTGGCTGCCGGAGAGGGGATTGGGATGGAGGCACCGTCGGCTTGCGGCTACGGCAGGATGGGAGTGAAGTGGGGAATGTGGCTCCAAGGGGAAGGAAGAGAAGTACAGGGAGGAAGAGAAGTAATGGGGACATGACACTGGGATATGGCCCGCTCAACTCGTGAGTCGTGACACTCGCAACAGGGGAGCCACCGGTGTTGTCAGTTTGTCCAGAGCAAGCGTGGCCAATCATGCCGCAGAACAGACTACTCGCGGATTGATCTCATGAAAACCATCCCAATCGTCCAAGCGCCCCGATCGAACGGTATGTAGCAATCGTCAAGCAGAATAACTATGTTAGGGCGTGCCTTCTAGAAGACTGGGTCTAACGCTAAGGTTAGGGCTCTCCTAAGGTTAATTAGGATCCATATGCGGTTTATGAAAAGAACATGCATCCAATGGCACTGGTGGATCCATATGTGGTTTGTGAGAAGAACAGACATGCAATGACACTGGTGGATCCATGTGTGGTTAATGAGAAGAACACACATGCAATGACACTGGGTGTGGTTCATCATATGGTTTGTGAGAAGAACACACATGCAATGACTCTAGCTGTGGTTCATGAGAAGAGCAGACATGCGATGACTCTAACTGTGGTTCATGAAAAGAGCAGACATGCGATGACACCGGTGGATCCATGTGTGGTCTATGATAGGAACACACATGCAATGACACCGGTGGATCCTTACGTGGTTTGTGAGAATAACACACATGCAATGACACTGGTGGATCCATATGTGGTCTGTGAAAAGAACACACATGCAATGACACTGGTGGATCCATGTGTGGTTCATGGGAAGAATACACATGCAATGACACTGGTGGATCCATGTGTGGTCTGTGGGAAGAACACACATGCAATGACACTGGTGATATGTGGTTTGTGAAAAGAACACACATGCAATGACTCTAACTATGGTTCATGAAAAGAGCAGACATGCAATGACACTGGTGGATCCATGTGTGGTTCATGGGAAGAACACACATGCAATGACACTGGTGGATCCATGTGTGGTCTGTGGGAAGAACACACATGCAATGACACTGGTGATATGTTGTTTATGAGAAGAACACACATCCAATGAACTCTAGTGGATCCATATGTGGTTTGCGAGAAGGACACACATGCAATGACACTGGTGGATCCATGTGTGGTTAATGGGAAGAACACACATGCAATGACACTGGGTGTGGTTCATGATATGGTTTGTGAGAAGAACACACATGCAATGACTCTAGCTGTGGTTCATGAAAATAACAGACATGCGATGACTCTAACTGTGGTTCATGAAAAGAGCAGACATGCGATGACACCGGTGGATCCATGTGTGGTTTATGAGAGGAACACACATGCAATGACACCGGTGGATCCTTACGTGGTTTGTGAGAATAACACACATGCAATGACACTGGTGGATCCATATGTGGTCTGTGAAAAGAACACACATGCAATGACACTGGTGGATCCATGTGTGGTTCATGGGAAGAACACACATGCAATGACACTGGTGGATCCATGTGTGGTCTGTGGGAAGAACACACATGCAATGACACTGGTGATATGTGGTTTGTGAAAAGAACACACATATAATGACTCTAACTATGGTTCATGAAAAGAGCAGACATGCAATGACACTGGTGGATCCATGTGTGGTTCATGGGAAGAACACACATGCAATGACACTGGTGGATCCATGTGTGGTCTGTGGGAAGAACACACATGCAATGACACTGGTGATATGTGGTTTGTGAGAAGAACACACATGCAATGACTCTAGCTGTGGTTCATGAAAAGAGCAGACATGCAATGACACTGGTGGATCCATGTGTGGTTCATGGGAAGAACACACATGCAATGACACTGGGTGTGGTTCATGATATGGTTTGTGAGAAGAACACACATGCAATGACTCTAGATGTGGTTAATGAAAAGAGCAGACATGCGATGACTCTAACTGTGGTTCATGAAAATAGCAGACATGCGATGACACCGGTGGATCCATGTGTGGTCTATGAGAGGAACACACATGCAATGACATCGGTGGATCCTTACATGGTTTGTGAGAATAACACACATGCAATGACACTGGTGGATCCATGTTGGGGGCATACCCCCGGGTATGGTCACGCCAGGGTATCGAGACCAAGTTAGCCGAGGTACGACAAGGTCAAAGCGAATGCTGGCCGAGTCACCTCAAGGCAGGCCGACTTACAGAGTAACCCAGACCGGAGGATGTCCACCTAACTGAGTCCCAGCCGATGTATGTCGTATGCCGGCAGACATTTTGTAACTTGTATGTAGGTTCCCATGGGGCCGGATTAACCGGGCATGATCCGGGTTATATCAGGCTTGCAAGAGAAGGAAGGTATCTCGCTGGTCAAAAGGTGGCCACTGTACACTGGAGCATGAACGAAGCGGACAAAGGGAAGGACCACCGAGGTGTGGCCGACAAGGGTGACGCGGCCTCTGTCGGATGACGCGGGCGCCACAGAGGCTTACGTAGCCTCTGCATGGCTTACGATGGCAAAAGGTGACCCGGTCGGTTTGCTATTTTGGGAGAGGCATATTCCCAGGAATATGCCTCCACGTATGCCCTAGCTATTCGCCTGGCCTCCCCTTTATAAGGAGCGCCAGGACCTCAGTAGAAGGGGATCGCGAGTTGGTTCATTGAGTAGTGGTAGTGGTGAGAGTAAGAGAGCTCCTTCTTCCTCCTCTCCCCAGTACAGCTCAAGGAGCATCTGTAAACTCGTATAGTTTAGAGAATACAAAGTATCGGTGTGTGGAATCAGCACACTATCCCTCCCTGGATTCCTCTAGTGCATATTGGCCCCACCTTTAGCCTATCCATGGCATCTACCGTGACACCACCACGATAGTTGGCGCCCACCGTGGGGCTAGCGGCGCTAGCAGGAGTGAAGATCCGAATGGGAAACATCATCGGCAACAGCGAGCGCATCGTCTCCAGGCTCGTTCAGTGCTTTGGAGCGCTGGACTACGTCAGCGACAATGCTGGCTGCTTCGGCAAGCGGCCTCCACCACGCAACGGCGTCTTCCTCCAGCTTGGCGCCCACAGGATCTACGTTGGCATCGATGTGTCTTGCGTTCATCCGCGGCACGTCGTCGAGGGAGGCAAGCCACCCCTTAGCACGGCTTGCGGTGCGCACATCACTCGCTCCCCTGACCGCGCCGAGTTGATGGTGACGGCGCCTGACGCTGGTGCGAGCAAAGACCCGGCACCAGATCTGGAGGTGACGCCCAAGGCGCCCAGGAAAAGTAGAGGTCCTCCGCTAGAGAGGCTAGAAAACTTGCTACAGTAGGCGATAGATAGCTTGGAAAGCCCTATAGCACCTATGGTAGATCTGGCTCAGGCACAAGCTGAGTTAGAGGAAACTAGGCAGAAAATACTAGAGGGTGCGAAAAAGATAGTCGTGGCTCAGCAGTCGTTGAACATGACGCTGTGTGAGTACGCAAGAGCAAATAAGGTAGATGCTGTAAAAGTAAAAGGGAGAAACCTCATCAGTGAGATGAATAAAGAGGGTGATACTAGAGTTGAGGAATCAGAGAACCCTTTGTCCATGGGGTTGCCAAAGTACAACACCCCAGCAAAGAACCTCAGAGCAGCAGATGCAGCTGCATCCGAGTTAGAGGGTTTGACGGGTGAAGCCTGGCAAAGACAACAGGAGAGGGTCAACGAGTTAGTTCGGATCGCTAACAGACAAAATGAGGAGTTACTCAGGGCTAACCCGGCAAGAGCTGGGGCTTCCAAGATCGTTTATTTAGCAATGGGAAACCCGGAGAAATCTGCTGGGGCTGCATCATCACCTCATGATGGCCCTAGAAGAGAGGAAGTGGTAACCTTGGCGAGGAGAAACAAACAGATAGTCCCATATGACCCGACAAGGGCAGGGAAAGGAAAAGCAGTGCAGAGAAATGAGGATCGACAAAGTGTCAGCCGAGGTGAAGCTGGCTGAGGTAACCGCGACCAAGGCAATGCCGGTTATAGAAACGCTGAAAACGGCAATGTCGGACAGCATAACTCGGCGGGTGCAGGGCAAAACCCACCTCGGAAACAGCAGTAGCGGAGTGTACCTCGGCAAGAGCAAAATGCCGGCCAAGGTATGCGGCAAAATTGCGCTCAACAAGAGCAAGACAGATACAATGACGGTGATTTGGAAATGGTGAACGCAGGATACCCTAGGCCGGATTATCATATGATAGGGTCAAGGTTGGGAAGCAGGAAATTGATGCCTGACGATGCCAGGTTAAAACTGGATCGGCTCTATAGGTCGGAGCAGATTGAGGGGCAAGGTCCTCCGGGTCCAGTGTGCTTTGGTCCCCGGATCATGAAAGAACCCCCGGTACCTAACTTCCAGTTACCCAGAGGCACGAAAACATATGACGGCAGCACCAAGCCGGAGGATTGGTTGATCAACTATGCAACGACAATGAAGATTGCGACAAGCAATTTGAGATGGGCGGTGAGATACGTGCCTCAGATGCTGGAGGAGCCAGCGAGGGTATGGTTAAACAATTTACCGCCCGATAGTATCAACTGTTGGATCGATTTTGAGGAAATGTTTGTCAGTAACTTCTCGAGCACGTATCAGAGGCCGAATAGGCCACAAACCCTAGCGATGTGCAAGTAGAGACCAAATGAAACAGACAGGGAGTTGCTAACCCGCTGGTGCACCGTGAGAAACTCGTGTGAAGGCGTGATTGAATCTCAGGCAATAGCTTGGTTTGCACAAGGGTGTAGAGATGCAAGCATGCTGTGGCAAAGATTACAAAGGGATATGCCAACTACACTGGCTGAGACAATCCGGATTGCTGATTCGTATGCTTTGGGTGATCCGACTCAGCCCCGGCTTATGTCAAACGAGTCAAGTGAGGAGTACTACCATCGAGATGGATCCGGATCATCCTGGCGAAATGATTACCGAGGTAAGAGAAGATACGATAGACCGGATTACAGGTATAGTTCATAACAAGTTGCTGCTGTAAACCAAGATCAACCTGGAGCAGGGAGTAATCAGCGTCAGAAAACTGGAGGGCAACAGTGGACTCCAAGAAATGATGGCAAGAAAACTTGGACGCCCGAGCAAAAGAGACAGTGGCAAGAAAAGAAAGAATGGCCGAGGTATACGTATGAGGCAATGCTGGATCAGCCGTGTAAATTTCACACGCCAAATTCGAGTAACCCGGTGGGTCATACAACCCGGCAATGTGAGTGGATGAGGAAGATAAAGCAGAGTGGCTCGGGGAATGCTCAGGCACCCTGGAACGATCAACCTCGGTAGGAATTACCTCGGCAACAGTTGCTCTCCGGAGCAAATACGCAACAGTTAATGTTACCACCACCTCCGCTGAGGTATGAGAATCATGAAAGACGGGATGCAGTGCATCAGGTGGAACACCAACATCAGCCAGATAAAAGGTACCCCGGCAATGATGGGAGAAATGAATATAGAGAGCATCACCAGAGTTATTGTGTGTTCACCACAGAGGAAATAGATAGGAAAAGCTTGCAACACCGACATATGGAAGTGAATGCGGTTATGCCGGCAGTAACGAGGTATATGCCTTGGTCGGATCAAGAAATTAGCTGGAGCATAAAGGATCATCCCAAGCTCATGCCGAGCCCTGGTTCGTATGCATTGGTGCTAGACCCAACGTTCATCGGGCCCAATATCAATGTGAGGTTTTCTAAGGTGCTGATTGACAATGGCAGCAGCATTAATATCATGTACGTAGACACAATGCGCAAGTTGGGTATCTCGGAGAACATGCTCCAAGCCACGAGGACAACTTTCCATGGCATTGTGCCTGGTATCTCCTGTGAACCCATTGGCAAAGTCTGGGTTGATGTGTTATTCGGCACAAGATATAACTACCGAACTGAGAATGTGGAGTTTAAAGTTGTGAACTTAGAAAGTGCGTATCACGCGTTAGTCGGCAGGCCAGCCCAGATCAAATTCATGGCAAGTAGTCATATCAGCTACCTAAAGATGAAGTTGCCTGGGCCAAATGGAGTAACATCCCAAAACTTTAATCCAAGCTTATCAAGATCAAATCATCCAAAAATAGGGTTAACAAAAACTTTTCCAAATTTAAAATGAAAGCATTCATATGTGTATGCATTTAAAATAGGAGTTGTTTGAATTGCCATGATTGATTGATCCAATGCTTGTAAAATGTTTCTTAGGTGATTTAAACATCATCTACATCATTCCCAAACTTTTCCTAAAGAAAATCAAATCAAAAAGAATTAAAAAGGAGGAATGGTCATTTTGGCAAATTTAACTCTCATGCCTACTTTGGCTATTCCTAGTACTCAATTCTTAACAGAAACAATTCTTGATCTTTGCACCCCTTGCTAGTACACATAATAAGGTACCAAGGCCCACCTTTGGATCTGCTAAAAACATTCTGTTAACTATTTTAAATGACAGTTTAAAATTGAATCTAATGCATATGCATAGATCACCCCTATTTCAAAAACCATCTACTTGAGCTCCATTTTCAAAACCCTTGCAACCAGAGACTACCTATCACTAGTGGAGATCACTCAAAATTTTTGAAACCAAAATTCAAAACTTTCTTTCATGCGGCCATTTCATCAAACACTTGACATGCATAATCTCTACACTAATCCTAGCTCACTGTTTACTACAGGGTTTTGCCCCCAATTGATCCCCATTTAATCCCCTTATCCCCTCTTGATCTAACCAGAGCCCAACCAGCCTCTTCCCTACCCCCTAGCTGCATTGCCATGCCATGCCGAGCACCACCTCGCCGACCGACAGTGCACTCGCAGCAGCAGCCCTCTCCAACCCCTCTCCTCATGTCTAGCAACTTGCCTATGGTCCACCTCCACCGCCCAACCAGCCCTGTGCAGAGAGAGAGTAGAGCGGCCAAGCCGCCCAGCGCCGGGCGTCGAGCATGCCGACGCTGCCCCTAGAGCACGCCCTGTCCCCGCTCGCACAGACCATCCCTTGGCACCAGCCCGCGCCCGCCGGTCCACCTCGACCTAGAGAACACCCCAGACATCCCCATTCGCTGCCCAAAGCCTCACAGCCACCATTCGCCGTGGACACCGCCGCCTCGGCCGCGTAGAGCTCCACCTCGTCCAGACCGCGTGCCACCGCCCCTACGACCGCATTTAAGTTCTAGAGCACCGCCAGGGAACCGCCCATCGATCGCCACCCCCAGCCATGCCTCTACCCGGCTGTAGCCTTGTTGCCGGAGTCGCCTGCCCATCCCGCTCGGTCTCACCGTCTGGCCTATAAAAGGAGCCCTCCCCGGCCTCTTCTCTCCACACCATTCCACTCCCCTCACCTCACTGAACCTCACCCACCTCTCGCCGGAGCAAAGGGAGCAGCAGCTCGCCCGAATTGGAGCCGGAGGAACCGCGGCAGGAGGAGAAGGGCGCCGTTGATTGCGACCACCCCAAGCTCCGCCGCAACCGCGCCTCGCCTCGCCGTCGTCTTCCATGTCGTTTGCCCGCCTCGCCGACCCCGCTGGAGCCCTGGTACGCCCCCAGTAGACCCCCACCGAGCCGCTAGGGTTCGAGCTCGCCGGCGACCTGTTTGTCGTCGACGACGACCCTCAGCCGTTGATCTCGCTTCTAATCACACGATCCACAGCGCGCGTACCGTTTCGTGTTTTAAGTACCGCTGACAAGCGGGACCCCCTGTCAGCTGAGCCCCGCGCCGCGGAGCGCCACTGGGCCGGCCCAAGTCTTTTCCCGCGCTAGCCCACCCGTTCAAATCTGGATTTTTCTTTTTAGTTAAATCTAGTTTCTGTCCACTAGTTCAAAAATCAATTAAGAGAGTTTTTGAAATCCAAATTGTATGAAACCAATTTTGTCTAAAAGGTATTAAAATGATCTATCCAAGCCCGTTGGATTTAATTCAATTACAGTTATAGATCTCTCCTAATAAAAATAAGAAGACAGAAGCTTTTGCAACTTGCAACATTTTTATAAAATAAACAAAGTTAGCTTTTGAGTTGATTCCAACTCTCAAAAATCACATTTCATCATATATATCTAACCATGTAATAATATTAAGGTTGACATGCAGTGACTTTGGACTAGTACCAAAATAATGCTATATAGGCATTTCTAGTCACTTTAAATCATTAAATAATGAACTTAAACCAAAGTAATATTGATCCAATCCTTAAATCTCATTCCCACATGTTAGAATATGTGGTGAGGACATGTGTCCACATGATCCCATATTTTGGTGGTGAATATTAAATTTTTGTTAATATTTCAATGAGTAGAAATTACTTTTCTAAAATAAAAAGGATGAAACTATGGAATTAAAACTTGTGATGTTTGTGATGATAATAGATCCTCAAATGTGTGTTTTAGAATGCTACTTAGCCTAGTTAAGTATTTTTTGGTGATTGTGCACTCCCTATGTATTTATAGACGCTAGTACCGACCAAGCTTTTGAGGAGGAGGAGTTCTACCAAGAAGAAGAAGAAGAAAACTTCAACCACTGTACCAATCAAGGCAAGCTATTGTTAGCAAGCTAGAATTAAGCTAGATGAATGAGCAAGGATTCTTTAGGCATGATTTGATCACACCCCCTTTAACTATTAGTACCTCAAGTCTTATTGACAAGTTTTACCTCCCTTAGTTTAAACAAAGTTCTTGACTTGTTTGAAGGTAGCATAAAAAGTATAAAACTTGACCTACTTAGAAACCTTTAGATGTCATTCTATGGCATGAGATTGATCCCATCCTTCCACCTTAGTGAACACTCTTAACTTAGTCTTTTAGAGTAGATCAAAAACTTGAGTCACTTTAGATGGGAACAAGTGGTGAAAATGAATTGTGAAAACCTTGGAATGATGAGTCATTCTATTGAGATGTTTTGACATGTGTTGAGAAACACAACTGGTTTATGATGATGAAAATGATGAGGCATGAGCCTTAACCCTTTTATAAAACTGATGGTTGAATTCAGATGCGATACCATTCCAAATTTACCGTACAACCACACTACCTGAATTAGGTAAGGCTTAGCTGGAAATTTATATGCATTAGTATTAGTTCCCTCATGGGAGAGGTTTGAGCTGAGGCTACCTCTCAATGATGTCCACCTATGCAGTGCCCAAGATGACTGATGGTCATGGTTGGGAGGCCATGCTCATAGGAGAGGTGCTTATACTAGGGTGTGTAAAGGGAAGGTTATGTTTGATTATCTGCATACTAAGTATGATGATTCAGGGTTATCCCTGACAGATGTATCGAATCTTGTGGTGAAAGTGTACCACCTCTGCAGAGTGTCAAACTATGCGAATAGCCGCGTCTGTGGTTATGGACAATTGGAATGGCCATACTGTTTCGTTGTTAGATGTTTTCTAAATAACTTGAAATGACTGATGAACTTTGACTTGACCACAACAGGGTTGTGTTGATGATAATAGCTTCCCAACTTAAGTGATTCTAGAACTTTACTTTATCTATCTTTGCTTCTGAACTCAGCTTAGGTTTCAAACTTAACTTGATAGTTAAATTTAGCTCTAGCACTTTAGCTTAGAATTATACTCCTCGTTAATAGTTGTTTGCGAGTACTTAAAGAGTACTCATGGCTTTTGTCCCTAGCTATTATCATGGCCAGACTATGAAGGAGATTATCAAGATGATGGTCAGCATGACGGCTATGATAACTAGGACTATCTTCGTCGATTGCTGTGCCCCTGAAGATGGACCCCACCGCTATGCTTATCTTTTATTTCCGCTGCTTGTTGTATTAAAGACTGGATCATGAGATCCTTATTTGTGTAAAACCTTATGTATGGTATGTAATGGATGATGTACTGTGATATCCAATCCGTTATGTCTCGCAAAAATGGTAATCTTGGGATTGCGAGGTATGGCTTAACGGGCATCTGGGATTAAAAATCTGGGTGTTGACAAGTTGGTATCAGAGCCATCCTGACCATAGGAGACCCTAGTTAGAATGGACGTCCAAACCAAAAACTTAACTTCAAAACCAAAGTGAGTAGTTATGAAAAACTATTTCCCCTCTTACCCTTGTGAACTCATTCTTTCTCAAAAATTTATGTTCCTCAAAATTCTTACATTACTACTTAAAATTTGACACACTTGATCACTTCACTAACTCCCTCATCCTTAATTCTTGTAGATGGAGACTCAGTTCAGCAAGTTTTACCAGTTGGGAAACGGAGGTCAGCTGATCTTCGAGAGGGATCTGGATTCACTATCGGAGTTACTGGGATGCCCACACCCGGAGTTTCTTGGAGCTCAACTTCCAGGACCCCCAAGAGGAGACCTACAATGGCTAGTCACCGTGGATCTTCGGGGAAGCATCGTAGCACCAACTTCCGGGATAATTAAGTTCTCCGTGAGAGAGAACAACTGGCTAGATGGATTAGCCAGGGCAATGCATGAAGCTCTCGCACGCCTATGTGCCCTCAGCGTCAACAAGATCCAAGGAACCTGTTTTGCACACAATGCAAGACTTGACTTCATGGGAATGCCGATGGAGATGCCGAGTCACCCAGAGTTGAGGCGTCAAGTGGAGAATCTTGACTTCTTACTTCATGACAGACAACAGGAACTGGACAATGCCAGGGAGTTAGCCAACCAGAACCGTGCCATTGCCGACCAGAAGACCCAGACTTTCGCACTGCTTGTCCAAGATTGCCAGTCTCTTTGCAGCCAGCGTGCAAAGAAGGATCGCACCACCGCCCGTCTTCGCAAGAAGGTGGCCGACCTCGAGAAGACCGTCAAGGAGCAGGAAGCCCAGCTTGCCGCCAAGGAAGAAGAAGATGAGGGTGAAGACATCTAGGGAGATATGGATTCTTACCTCAGCAACGATGATGAATTTCTGGAGGAGGATGCTATGGACTTCTACACTGATGATGAAGACTCCGACTTCATCGATGATGAGTAGATGCACTAGAGCACTGTCGCAGCATGAGATGTATCATCTCATTGTATCGTAGCTTGCAGAATGGTTCTTCAAACCATCTGTTTTCCCCTTTGATTGTTGTGGTGTGTGTTGTATCGTGTGCTTGCTTGCATGAATGAAAAAGAAGTTAGTTGAAAAACCTGAGTCTAACTCAATGTTTTAGCTTTGAAAACCCCAAAATCATGAACCATAGAATTTCCCTCTTACCCCTATATCTATCTCAATCTTCAGATGACTCGTGGAAACCAAGGAGGGAGCAACTCGTCGCAGGACCCAATGCTGGAGATCTTGCAGAATCTCATCACGGACCGTGAAGCAAGCAGGGCCGAGCATCAAGCCAACTTAGCAACATTGCAGCAGATCGCCCAAATGGCAGTCAACAACCAAGGACATGGAAATCAGGATCACCAAGGATCCAAACTCAAAAACTTTCAGAACACCAATCCCCCAATATTTAACCAATCTGAAAAACCATTAGATGCTGATGACTGGTTACATACCATGGAAAACAACTTAGAGGTTGCCAGAGTTGATGAGAATGAGAAAGTTCTCTTCGCCACCCACTATCTGACGGGAGATGCAAGAGCTTGGTGGAATAGCATCCGCAATATGAACCATGGCCAGGTGATGACCTGGGAAGCATTTAAGGTCAAGTTCAGCCGCACCCACGTGCCGCAAGGTCTTTTCAATAGGATGAGAGATGAATTCCGTGAATTGAAGCAAGGAAGAATGACAGTGGAGGAGTACCGTGACAGATTTTTGTCACTTGACAGATATGCACCGGATGAGATCAACACGGAGGCCAAGAAGAAGGAGAGATTCTTAAACAGACTGCATGATGAGATGCAGACTGTCCTCGTCAACATCCGTTTTGATGATCTCGAAGAGCTAGTCGACTCTGCCATTCAGATGGAAGGGAAGATTAACCAGGCAAACGACAACCGCAAGCGACATATGATGCGATGATGCGGATCGATAGTCACCAGAAGTACCGTCCCAACCCCTCACCAGGATATGCACCAAGGAACAACCGACCCCCAAATTCCCGCCCAAGCTACCCCAACCGTAGCGGAAGTAATGGGAAGTCCGGAGGAAATAATCACAACTCCGACAATGACAACAATTTCAACCATGCCCCTCCCAAGAGCAACAACAACAACAACACTATGCCCAGAACTGGCAGCAATGCTGTGCCTGTCGCAGTCAAGGACAAGTCCCAAATCACTTGTTTTGAGTGTGGAGTGAAGGGTCACTACTCCAATGAGTGTCCCAAGAAGACTGCCGCCAATGCCCCTGTGAATGCCCCAGCTCAGCAGTAGCATCGTGTTCAACCAGGAAGGAGATTTGCCCTAGGGAACCCTCACAATTGCAACGGTCGTCTCTTCCACATGAACGCAGAAGAAGCCCGGGAAGCGCCAGATGTACTGCTGGGTATGTTTTCTGTCAACTCAGTTTTAGCAAGAGTATTGTTTGATTCTGGAGCATCGCATTCATTTGTCACCGAAGAATTTGTGTGCACTAGTAAGATTCACCCAACCAACCTGAAGCATGTCATGATAGTTCAAATCCCCGGTTCAACAACAAAAGCTAGAAAATTTTGCAAAGCTGTACCTATCAGAATACATGGGATAGATTTTTATGCCAACCTAATTGTACTTGGAACCAAAGGTTTGGAAGTAGTACTAGGTATGGACTAGATGTCAAGGCATAAAGGACTGATAGACTGTGCTAAGAAAGCCATTACCATGACCAGTAGTTTTGGAGTAACCATAGAACATATCTCTGAAACCTTGCCCCGTCAATTCAAGTGCAACAAGAGTGTAGCCCTGCCTACCCTTGACCAAGTCCGAGTAGTCTGTGAATACCCTGACGTATTCCCAAATGAATTGCCAGGTATGCCCCCGGATAGGGATATTGAGTTCATTATCGAAATAATCCCCGGAACCGGACCTATAGCCCAGAGACCTTATACCATGAACCCCTCAGAGTTAGTGGAATTGAAGAAGCAGTTGGATGCCATGTTAGCAACAGGCTTGATTCAGCCAAGCGCATCGCCATGGAGATCACCAGTGTTATTCGTCGACAAGAAAGATGGAGGCAATCGTTTGTGTACAGATTACATAAAGTTGAATGACGTCACCATAAAGAACAAGTACCCCTTGCCAAAGATAGAGGATCTATTTGATCAGTTAACTGGAGCTCAGGTATTCTCAAAGATTGATCTTAGGACTGGTTATCACCAACTGAAGATTCGTGCAATGGATATTCTGAAGACCACCTTTACTACTCGCTATGGTTTATACGAGTATACGGTTATGTCTTTTGGATTAACCAATGCCCCTGCTTATTTCATGAATCTCATGAATAAGATCTTTATGAATTTCCTAGATAAGTTTGTAGTTGTGTTTATCGACGACATCCTTATCTACTCCAAGTCAGAAGAAGAGCATGAGCAACATCTGAGAATCATCCTAGAAACCCTGAGAGAGCAACAGTTATATGCCAAGTTCAGCAAGTGTGAGTTTTGGCTGAAAGAAGTAGGATTCCTAGGACATATTGTTTTTGCTGGAGGAGTCTCTGTTGATCCCACCAAGATCAAAGATGTTGAGGAATGGGAAGCCCCAACCAATCAAACCCATGTTCGTTCATTTCTCGGATTTGCGGGATATTACCGCAAGTTCGTAGAAGGATTCTCGAGCATAGCCCGACCAATGACCCAATTGTTGAAGAAGGACAAGAAGTTTGAATGGACAGACAAATGTGAAGCCAGTTTCCGGGAGCTGAAGAAGAGATTGATATCAGCCCCAATTTTGATCATGCCAGACATCAAGAAGTCGTTTGATGTGTATTGTGATGCATCCAAGATTGGCCTAGGATGTGTATTGATGCAAGAAGGCAAAGTCATCGCGTATCTGTCTCGACAATTGAAGCAACATGAGCAGAACTATCCGACCCATGATCTTGAGCTAGCAGCCGTGGTTCTAGCGTTGAAGACATGGCGTCATTATTTGATGTGAGATTTACTCAGATCATAAGAGCTTGAAGTATATCTTCACTCAGAAGGAGCTGAATATGAGGCAAAGAAGATGGATAGAGTTAATCAAGGATTATGACCTTGACATTCACTATCACCCCGACAAAGCCAATGTGGTAGCGGATGCTCTTAGCAGATTGCCATGCAGGCTTAACACCATGATCAAGGAGAAGCAACCAAGTTTGTATGAGGAGTTGGAGCAGTTCAAGACTGAGTTAGTTAGCAAAGGATTCCTAGCTAGCATTGAACTTCAACCCACTTTGATTAGCCAAATCAAGGAAGCCCAGAAGGGAAATGAAAGTATCGACGGAATCAAACGTCGTATTAGTGCAGAAAGGTACCGGATTCACGAAGACGAAGAAGGAGTATCTTGTGGTACAAAGGGCGTATCGTGTTCCAGCAGATTGAATGAAGGAAGTTATCATGAAGGAAGCTCATGATACTCTTTATTCTATCCACCCCGGAGGAACAAAGATGTATCAGGATTTGAAAGAGCAATTTTGGTGGCACAGGAAGAAGAGAGAGATCGGAAGCTACATCGCCAAATGTGACATCTGTCAAAGAGTCAAAGCAGAGCATCAGAGACCTACAGGACTATTGCAACCATTGCAGATTCCAGAATGGAAATGGGATTCCGTCGGAATGGACTTTATCACCGGTTTACCTACTTCTAGTAGGGGAAATGACTCAATCTGGGTCATAGTTGATAGACTATCCAAGGTAGCCCACTTCATACCTGTCAAGACTACCTACCAGAGTGCAAAGCTAGCAGAGCTGTATATTGCTAGGATTGTTAGTCTGCATGGAACCCCCAAGACCATCGTCTTAGATCGAGGAACCTAGTTTACTTCAAGATTTTGGCAGAAAGTTCAGGAAGGTTTAGGAACCAAGTTGAACTTCAGTACCGCTTATCACCCGCAAACAGATGGACAAACTGAGAGAGTCAATCAGATCTTAGAGGATATGCTTAGAGCTTGTGTGCTGGAATACAGATCAAAATGGGAAGATTGCCTGCCTTTCGCAGAATTCTCATATAACAACAGTTATCAGGCTAGTTTGCAGATGGCACCATTTTAATCCTATACGGAAGAAAGTGTCATACCCCTTTGAATTGGTCGCAAGTAGGAGAGAGTCAGATCTTTGGACCCGACATTCTCCGAGAAGCAGAAGAGAAAGTTCACAAAGTCCATGAGCACCTCAAGACCGCTCAATCCAGATAGAAGAGCTATGCTGACAAGAGAAGGAGAGACCTGACTTTCAATGTCAGAGATTTTGTATATCTCAAGGTTTCACCATTGAAGGGAACTCAACGCTTTAGTCTGAAGGGAAAGTTAGCTCCCAGATATATCGGACCTTTCAAGATTCTGAACCGTCGAGGAGAAGTATCGTACCAACTAGAACTTCCTGAAGAGATGTCAGCCATCCACAATGTGTTCCATATCTCGTTACTTCGCAAATGCTTGGAAGTGCCTGAGAAGACTGAAGTTTTCAAGAATATCGATCACAGAGCTGTGGAAATCAACAATGACCTGACCTATCGGGAAGTACCCATCCGTATCTTAGAAGAAGCCTACAGAACCACCAGGACCAGGAGTATCAAGTTTCTCAAGATTCAGTGGAGCAACCATACCGAGGAGGAAGCTACTTGGGAGCGCGAAGATTACATTAGAACAGAGTTCCCAGATCCCTTTAGTTCCTAGTTTTCTTTGTAAATCTTGGGACGAGATTTTGTTTAAGGGAGGAAGGCTTGTAACATCCCAAAACTTTAATCCAAGCTTATCAAGATCAAATCATCCAAAAATAGGGTTAACAAAAACTTTTCCAAATTTAAAATGAAAGCATTCATATGTGTATGCATTTAAAATAGGAGTTGTTTGAATTGCCATGATTGATTGATCCAATGCTTGTAAAATGTTTCTTAGGTGATTTGAACATCATCTACATCATTCCCAAACTTTTCCTAAAGAAAATCAAATAAAAAAGAATTAAAAAGGAGGAATGGTCATTTTGGCAAATTTAACTCTCATGCCTACTTTGGCTATTCCTAGTACTCAATTCTTAACAGAAACAATTCTTGATCTTTGCACCCCTTGCTAGTACACATAATAAGGTACCAAGGTCCACCTTTGGATCTGCTAAAAACATTCCGTTAACTATTTTAAATGACAGTTTAAAGTTGAATCTAATGCATATGCATAGATCACCCCTATTTCAAAAACCATCTATTTGAGCTCCATTTTCAAAACCCTTGCAACCAGAGACTGCCTATCACTAGTGGAGATCACTCAAAAATTTTGAAACCAAAATTCAAAACTTTCTTTCATGCGGCCATTTCATCAAACACTTGGCATGCATAATCTCTACTCTAATCCTAGCTCACTGTTTACTACAGGGTTTTGCCCCCAATTGATCCCCATTTAATCCCCTTATCCCCTCTTGATCGAACCAGAGCCCAACCAGCCTCTTCCCTACCCCCTAGCTGCACTGCCATGCCATGCCGAGCACGACCTCGCCGACCGATAGTGCACTCGCAGAAGCATCCCTCTCCAGCCCCTCTCCTCATGTCTAGCAACTTGCCCGTGGTCCACCTCCACCACCCAACCAGCCCCAGGCCAGAGACAGAGAGTAGAGCGGCCAGGAACTGCCGCGCCCGGAGCCGGTCGAGCATGCCCCTGCCGCCAGGCATGCCCCCGCCGCTGCAGACCATCCCTTGGCACCAGCCCGCACCCGCCGCTCCACCTCGACCTGGAGAACACCCCAGACATCCCCGTTCGTCGCCCAAAGCCTCACAGCCACCGTTCGCCGTGGACACTGCCGCCTCGGCTGCGTAGAGCGCCACCTCGCCCAGACTGCGTGCGACCGCCCCTACGGCCGCATTTAAGTTCTAGAGCACCGCCAGGGAACCGCCCATCGATCGCCACCCCCAGCCATGCCTCTACCCCGTCGTAGCCTTGTCGCCGGAGTCGCCTGCCCATCCCGCTCGGTCTCACCGTCGGGCCTATAATAGGAGCCATCCCCAGCCTCTTCTCTCCACACCATTCCACTCCCCTCACCTCACTGAACCTCACCCACCTCTCGCCGGAGCAAAGGGAGCAGCAGCTCGCCGGAATTGGATCCGGAGCAGCCACGGCAGGAGGAGAAGGGCGCCGTTGATTGCGACCACCCCAAGCTCCGCCGCAACCGCGCCTCGCCTCGCCGTCGTCTTCCACGTTGTTTGCCCGCCTCGCCGACCCTGCTAGAGCCCTGGTACGTCCATAGCAGACCCCCACCGAGCCACTAGGGTTCGAGCTCGCCGACGACCTGTTCGTCATTGACGACGACCCTCAGCCGTTGATCTCGCTTCTAATCACACGGCCCACAGCGCGCGTACCGTTTCGCGTTTTAAGTGCCGCTGACAAGCGGGACCCCCCTGTCAGTTGAGCCTCGCACCACGGTGCGCCACTGGGCCGGCCCAAGTCTTTTCCCGCGCTAGCCCACCCGTTCAAATCTGGATTTTTCTTTTTAGTTAAATCTAGTTTCTATCCACTAGTTTAAAAATCAATTCAGAGAGTTTTAGAAATCCAAATTGTATGAAACCAATTTTGTCTAAAAGGTATTAAAATGATCTATCCAAGCCCGTTGGATTTAATTCAATTAGAGTTATAGATCTCTCCTAATAAAAATAAGAAGACAGAAGCTTTTGCAACTTGCAACATTTTTATAAAATCAACCAGTTAGCTTTTGAGTTGATTCCAACTCTCAAAAATCACATTTCATCATATCTATCTAACCATGTAATAATATTAAGGTTGACATGCAGTGACTTTGGACTACTACCAAAATAATGCTATATAGGCATTTCTAGTCACTTTAAATCATTAAATAATGAACTTAAACCAAAGTAATATTGATCCAACCCTCAAATCTCATTCCTACATGTTAGAATATGTGGTGAGGACATGTGTCCACATGATCCCATATTTTTGTGGTGAATATTAAATTTTAGTTAATATTTCAATGAGTAGAAATTACTTTTCTAAAATAAAAAGGATGAAACTATGGAATTAAAACTTGTGATGTTTGTGATGATAATAGATCCTCAAATGTGTGTTTTAGAATGCTACTTAGGCTAGTTAAGTATTGTTTGGTGATTGTGCACTCCCTATGTATTTATAGATGCTAGTACCGACCAAGCTTTCGAGGAGGAGGAGTTCTAATAAGAAGAAGAAGAAGAAAACTTCAACCACTGTACCAACAAAGGCAAGCTATTGTTAGCAAGCTAGAATTAAGCTAGATGAATGAGCAAGGATGCTTTAGGCATGCTTTGATCACACCCCCTTTAGCTATTAGTACCTCAAGTCTAATTGACAAGTTTTACCTCCCTTAGTTTACACAAAGTTCTTGACTTGTTTGAAGGTAGCATAAAAAGTATAAAACTTGACCTACTTAGAAACCTTTAGATGTCATTCTATGGCATGAGATTGATCCCATCCTTCCACCTTAGTGAACACTCTTAACTTAGTCTTTAAGAGTAGATTAAAAACTTGAGTCAGTTTAGATGGGAACAAGTGGTGAAAATGAATTGTGAAAACCTTGGAATGATGAGTCATTCTATTGAGATGTTTTGACATGTGTTGAGAAACACAACTGGTTTATGATGATGAAAATGATGAGGCATGAGCCTTAACCCTTTTATAAAACTGATGGTTGGATTCGGATGCGATACCATTCCAAATTTACCGTACAACCACACTACCTGAATTGGGTAAGGCTTAGCTAGAAATTTATATGAATTAGTATTAGTTCCCTCATGGGAGAGGTTTGAGCTGAGGCTACCTCTCAATGATGTCCACCTATGCAGTGCCCAAGATGACTGATGGTCATGGTTGGGAGGCCATGCTCATAGGAGAGGTGCTTATACTAGGGTGTGTAAAGGGAAGGTTATGTTTGATTATCTGCATACTAAGTATGATGATTCAGGGTTATCCCTGACAGATGTATCGAATCTTGTGGTGAAAGTGTACCATCTCTGCAGAGTGTCAAACTATTCAAATAGCCGCGTCCGCGGTTATGGACAGTTGGAATGGCCATACTGTTTCGTTGTTAGATGTTTTCTAAATAACTTGAAATGACTGATGAACTTTGACTTGACCACAACAGGGTTGTGTTGATGATAATAGCTTCCCAACTTAAGTGATTCTAGAACTTTACTTTATCTGTCTTTGCTTCTGAACTCAGCTTAGGTTTCAAACTTAACTTGATAGTTAAACTTAGCTCTAGCACTTTAGCTTAGAATTATACTCCTTGTTAATAGTCGTTTGCGCGTACTTAAAGAGTACTCATGGCTTTTGTCCCTGGCTATTATCATGGCCAGACTATGAAGGAGATTATCAAGATGATGGTCAGCAGGACGACTATGATAACTAGGACTATCTGCCTTCGTCAGCATTGCCTGTGCCCCTGAAGATGGACCCCACCACTACGCTTATCTTTTATTTCCGCTGCTTGTTGTATTAAAGACTGGATCATTAGATCCTTATTTGTGTAAAACCTTATGTATGGTATGTAATGGATGATGTACTGTGATATCCAATCCGTTATGTCTCGCAAAAATGGTAATCTTGGGATTGCGAGGTATGGCATAACGGGCATCTGGGATTAAAAATCCGGGTGTTGACAAGTTGGTATCAGAGCCATCCTAACCATAGGAGACCCTAGTTAGAATGGACGTCCAAACCAAAAACTTAACTTCAAAACCAAAGTGAGTAGTTATGAAAAACTATTTCCCCTCTTACCCTTGTGAACCCATTCTTTCTCAAAAATTCATGTTCCTCAAAATTCTTACATTACTACTTAAAATTTGACACACTTGATCACTTCACTAACTCCCTCATCCTTAATTGTTGTAGATGGAGACTCAGTTCAGCAAGTTTTACCAGTTGGGAAACGGAGGTCAGCTGATCTTCGAGAGGGATCTGGATTCACTTTGTCGAGTTCTTGGGGCCCACAGGAGTTTCTTGGAGCTCAACTTCCAGGACCCCCAAGAGGAGACCTACAATGGCTAGTCACCACGGATCTTCGGGGAAGCATCGAAGCACCAACTTCTGGGAGAATTCAGTTCTCCGTGAGAGAGAACAACTGGCTAGATGGATTAGCCAGGGCAATGCATGAAGCTCTCGCACGCCTATGTGCCCTCAACGTCAACAAGATCCAAGGAACCCGTTTTGCACACTATGCAAGACGTGACTTCATGGGAATGCCGATGGTGATGCCGGGTCACCCAGAGTTGAGGCGTCAAGTGGAGAATCTTGACTTCTTGCTTCATGACAGATAGCAGGAACTGGACAATGCCAGGGAGTTAGCCAACCAGAACCGTGCCATTGTCGATCAGAAGGCCCAGACTTTCGCACTGCTTGTCCAAGATCGCCAGTCTCTTTGCCGCCAGCGTGCAAAGAAGGATCGCACCATCGCCCGTCTTCGCAAGAAGGTGGCCGACCTCGAGAAGACCGTCAAGGAGCAGGAAGCCCAGCTTGCCGCCAAGGAAGAAGAAGATGAGGGTGAAGACATCCAGGGAGATATGGATTCTTACCTCAGCAACGATGATGACTTTCTGGAGGAGGATGCTGTGGACTTCTACACTGATGATGAAGACTCCGACTTCATCGACGATGAGTAGATGCACTAGAGCACTGTCGTAGCATGAGATGTATTATCTCATTGTATCATAGCTTGCAGAATGGTTCTTCAAACCATCTGTTTTCCCCTTTGATTGTTGTGGTGTGTGTTGTATCGTGTGCTTGCTTGCATGAATGAAAAAGAAGTTAGTTGAAAAACCTGAGTCTAACTCAATGTTTTAGCTTTGAAAACCCCAAAACCATGAACCTTAGAATTTCCCTCTTACCCCTATATCTATCTCAATCTTCAGATGACTCGTGGAAACCAAGGAGGGAGCAGCTCGTCGCAGGACCCAATGCTGCAGATCTTGCAGAATCTCATCGCGGACCGTGAAGCAAGCAGGTCCGAGCGTCAAGCCAAGCCAACTTAACAGATTGCTAAAATGGCTCTCAACAACCAAGGACATGGAAATCAGGATCACCAAGGATCCAAACTCAAAAACTTTCAGAACAATCCCCAATCTTTAACCAATCTGAAAACCCATTAGATCACGATGGTGGTTAGAGACCATGGAAAACAACTTAGAGGTTGCCAGAGTTGATGAGAATGAGAAAGTTCTCTTCGCCACCCACTATCTGGCGGGAGATGCAAGAGCTTGGTGGAATAGCATCCGCAATATGAACCATGGCCAGGTGATGACCTGGGAAGCATTTAAGGTCAAGTTCAGCCGCACCCACGTGCCGCAAGGTCTTGTCAACAGGATGAGAGATGAATTCCGTGAATTGAAGCAAGGAAGAATGACGGTGGTGGAGTACCGTGACAGATTCTTTTCATTTGCCAGATATGCACCGGATGAGATCAACACGGAGGCCAAGAAGAAGGAGAGATTCTTAAACGGACTGCATGATGAGATGTAGACTGTCCTTGTCAACATCCATTTTGATGATCTCGAAGAGCTAGTCGACTCTGCCATTCAGATGGAAGGGAAGATTAACCAGGCAAACGACAACCACAAGCGCCGTATGATGCAGCAGTCTGGATCCAGTAGTCACCAGAAGTACCGTCCCAACCCCTCACCAGGATATGCACCAAGGAACAACCGACCCCCAAATTCCCGCCCAAGCTACCCCAACCGTAGCGGAGGTAATGGGAAGTATGGAGTAAACAATCACAACTCCGGCAATGCCAACAATTTCAACCGTGCCCCTCCCAAGAGCAACAACAACAACAACACTATGCCTAGAACTGGCAGCAATGTTGTACCTGTCGCTGTCAAGTACAAGTCCCAGATCACTTGTTTCGAGTGTGGAATGAAGGGTCACTACTCCAATGAGTGTCCCAAGAAGACTGCCGCCAATGCCCCAGCTCAGCAGCAGCGTCGTGTTCAACCAGGAAGGAGATTTGCCCTAGGGAACCCTCACAACTGCAACGGTCGTCTCTTCCACATGAACGCAGAAGAAGCCCGGGAAGCGCCAGATGTATTGTTGGGTAAGTTTTCTGTCAACTCAGTTTTAGCAAGAGTATTGTTTGATTCTGGAGCATCGCATTCATTTGTCACCGAAGAATTTGTATGCACTAGTAAGATTCACCCAACCAACCTGAAGCATGTCATGATAGTTCAAATCCCTGGTTCAACAACAAAAGCTAGAAAAATTTGCAAAGCTGTACCTATCAGAATACATGGGATAGATTTTTATGCAAACCTAATTGTACTTGGAACCAAAGGATTGGAAGTAGTACTAGGTATGGACTGGATGTCAAGGCATAAAGGACTGATAGACTGTGCTAAGAAAGCCATCCCCATGATCAGTAGTTCTGGAGTAACAGTAGAGCATATCTCTGAAACCTTACCCCGTCAATTCAAGTGCAACAAGAGTGTAGCCCTGCCCACCATTGACCAAGTCAGAGTAGTCTGTGAATACCCCGACGTATTCCCAGATGAATTGCCAGGTATGCCCCCGGATAGGGATAATGAGTTCATTATCGAACTAATCCCCGGAACCGAACCCATAGCCTAGAGACCCTATACCATGAAACCCTTAGAGTTAGTGGAACCGAAGAAGCAGTTGGATGCCATGTTAGCAACATGCTTGATTCAGCCAAGCGCATCGCCATGGAGATCACCAGTGTTATTTGTCGACAAGAAAGATGGAGGCAATCGTAAATGCGTATTGAGAAAGTTGAATGACGTCACCATCAAGAACAAGTACCCCTTGACAAAGATAGAGGATCTATTTGATCAGTTGACTGGAGCTCAGGTATTCTCAAAGATTGATCTTAGGACTGGTTATCACCAACTGAAGATTCGTGCAACGGATATTCCGAAGACCGCCTTTACTACTCGCTATGGTTTATACGAGTATACGGTTATGTCTTTTGGATTAACCAATGCCCCTGCTTATTTCATGAATCTCATGAATAAGATCTTTATGAATTCCTAGATAAGTTTGTAGTTGTGTTTATCGACGACATCCTTATCTACTCCAAGTCAGAAGAAGAGCATGAGCAACATCTGAGAATCATCCTAGAAACCACGAGAGCATCAGTTATATGCCAAGTTTAGCAAGTGTGAGTTTTGGCTGAAAGAAGTAGGATTCCTAGGACATATTGTTTCTGCCGGAGGAGTCTCTGTTGATCCCACCAAGATCAAAGATGTCGACGAATGGGAAGCCCCAACCAAACAAACCCAAGTTCGTTCATTTCTCGGATTAGCGAGATATTACCGCAAGTTCGTAGAAGGATTCTCGGGCATAGCCTGATCAATGACCCAATTGTTGAAGAAGGACAAGTTTGAATGGACAGACAAATGTGAAGCCAGTTTCCGGAAGCTAAAGAAGAGATTCATATCAGCCCCAATTTTGATCATGCCAGACATCAAGAAGCCGTTTGATGTGTATTGTGATGCATCCAAGATTGGCCTAGGATGTGTATTGATGCAAGAAGGCAAAGTCATCGCGTATCTGTCTCGACAATTGAAGCAACATGAGCAGAACTATCCGACCCATGATCTTGAGCTAGCAGCCGTGGTTCTAGCGTTGAAGACATGGCGTCATTATTTGATGTGAGATTTACTCAGATCATAAGAGCTTGAAGTATATCTTCACTCAGAAGGAGCTGAATATGAGGCAAAGAAGATGGATAGAGTTAATCAAGGATTATGACCTTGACATTCACTATCAACCCGACAAAGCCAATGTGGTAGCGGATGCTCTTAGCAGATTGCCTGTAGGCTTAACACCATGATCAAGGAGAAGCAACCAAGTTTGTATGAGGAGTTGGAGCAGTTCAGAACTGAGTTAGTTAGCAAAGGATTCCTAGCTAGCATTGAACTTCAACCCACTTTGATTAGCCAAATCAAGGAAGCCTAGAAGGGAAATGAAAGTATCGACGGAATCAAACATCGTATTGGTACAGGAAAGGTACCTGGATTCACCGAAGACGAAGAAGGAGTACTATGGTACAAAGGACGTATCTGTGTTCCAGCAGATTCGGAGCTGAAGGAAGTTATCATGAAGGAAGCTCATGATACTCTTTATTCTATCCATCTCGGAGGAACAAAGATGTATCGGGATTTGAAAGAGCAATTTTGGTGGCACATGATGAAGAGAGAGATCGGAAGCTACATCGCCAAATGTGACATCTGTCAAAGAGTCAAAGCAGAGCATCAGAGACATGCAGGACTATTGCAACCATTGCAGATTCCGGAATGGAAATGGGAGTCCGTTGGAATGGACTTTATCACCGGTTTACCTACTTCTAGTAGGGGAAATGACTCAATCTGGGTCATAGTTTATAGACTGTCCAAGGTAGCCACTTCATACCTGTCAAGACTACCTACCAGAGTGCAAAGCTAGCAGAGCTGTATATTGCTAGGATTGTTAGTCTGCATGGAACCCCCAAGACAATCGTCTCAGATCGAGGAACCCAGTTTACTTCAAGATTTTGGCAGAAAGTTCAGGAAGGTTTAGGAACCAAGTTGAACTTCAGTACCGCTTATCACCCGCAAATAGATGGACAAACTGAGAGAGTCAATCAGATCTTAGAGGATATGCTTAGAGCTTGTGTGTTGGAATACAGATCAAAATGGGAAGACTGCCTGCCTTTCGCAGAATTCTCATATAACGACAATTATCAGGCTAGTTTACAGATGGCACCATTTGAATTCCTATATGAAAGAAAGTGCCGTACCCCTTTGAATTGGTCGCAAGTAGGAGAGAGTCAGATCTTTGGACCCGACATTCTCCGAGAAGCAGAAGAGAAAGTTCACAAAGTCCGTGAGCACCTCAAGACCGCCCAATCCAGACAGAAGAGCTATGCTGACAAGAGAAGGAGAGACCTGACTTTCAATGTCGGAGATTTCGTATATCTCAAGGTTTCACCATTGAAGGGAACTCAACTCTTTAGTCTGAAGGGAAAGTTAGCTCCCAGATATATCGGACCTTTCAAGATTCTGAACCGCCGAGGAGAAGTATCGTACCAACTGGAACTGCCTGAAGAGATGTCAGCCATCCACAATGTGTTCCATATCTCGTTACTTCGCAAATGCTTGGAAGTGCCTGAGAAGACTGAAGTTTTCAAGAATATCGATCACAGAGCTGTGGAAATCAACAATGACCTGACCTATCGGGAAGTACCCATCCGTATCTTAGAAGAAGCCTACAGAACCACCAGGACCAGGAGTATCAAGTTTCTCAAGATTCAGTGGAGCAACCATACCGAGGAGGAAGCTACTTGGGAGCACGAAGATTACATTAGAACAGAGTTCCCAGATCTCTTTAGTTCCTAGTTTTCTTTGTAAATCTCGGGACGAGATTTTGTTTCAGGGGGGAAGGTTTGTAACATCCCAAAACTTTAATCCAAGCTTATCAAGATCAAATCATCCAAAAATAGGGTTAACAAAAACTTTTCCAAATTTAAAATGAAAGCATTCATATGTGTATGCATTTAAAATAGGAGTTGTTTGAATTGCCATGATTGATATATCCAATGCTTGTAAAATGTTTCTTAGGTGATTTAAACATCATCTACATCATTCCCAAACTTTTCCTAAAGAAAATCAAATCAAAAGAATTAAAAAGGAGGAATGGTCATTTTGGCAAATTTAACTCTGATGCCTACTTTGGCTATTCCTAGTACTCAATTCTTAACAGAAACAATTCTTGATCTTTGCACCCCTTGCTAGTACACATAATAAGGTACCAAGGCCCACCTTTGGATCTGCTAAAAACATTATGTTAACTATTTTAAATGACAATTTAAAATTGAATCTAATGCATATGCATAGATCACCCCTATTTCAAAAACCATCTACTTGAGCTCCATTTTCAAAACCCTTGCAACCAGAGACTACCTATCACTAGTGGAGATCACTCAAAAAATTTGAAACCAAAATTCAAAACTTTCTTTCATGCGGCCATTTCATCAAACACTTGGCATGCATAATCTCTACTCTAATCCTAGCTCACTGTTTACTACAGGGTTTTGCCCCCAATTGATCCCTATTTAATCCCCTTATCCCCTCTTGATCTAACCAGAGCCCAACCAGCCTCTTCCCTACCCCCTAGCTGCACTGCCATGCCATGCCGAGCACCACCTCGCCGACCGACAGTGCACTCGCAGCAGCAGCCCTCTCCAGCCCCTCTCCTCATGTCTAGCAACTTTCATCATATCTATCTAACCAAGTAATAATATTAACGTTGACATGCAGTGACTTTGGACTAGTACCAAAATAATGCTATATAGGCATTTCTAGTCACTTTAAATCATTAAATAATGAACTTAAACCAAAGTAATATTGATCCAACCCTTAAATCTCATTCCCACATGTTAGAATATGTGGTGAGGACATGTGTCCACATGATCCCATATTTTGGTGGTGAATATTAAATTTTAGTTAATATTTCAATGAGTAGAAATTACTTTTCTAAAATAAAAGAGATGAAACTATGGAATTAAAACTTGTGATGTTTGTGATGATAATAGATCCTCAAATGTGTGTTTTAGAATGCTACTTAGCCTAGTTAAGTATTGTTTGGTGATTGTGCACTCCCTATGTATTTATAGACGCTAGTACCGACCAAGCTTTCGAGGAGGAGGAGTTCTACTAAGAAGAAGAAGAAAATGTCAACCACTGTACCAACCAAGGCAAGCTATTGTTAGAAAGCTAGAATTAAGCTAGATGAATGAGCAAGGATGCTTTAGGCATGCTTTGATCACACCCCCTTTAACTATTAGTACCTCAAGTCTTATTGACAAGTTTTACCTCCCTTAGTTTACACAAAGTTCTTGACTTGTTTGAAGGTAGCATAAAAAGTATAAAACTTGACCTACTTAGAAACCTTTAGATGTCATTCTATGGCATGAGATTGATCCCATCCTTCCACCTTAGTGAACACTCTTAACTTAGTCTTTTAGAGTAGATCAAAAACTTGAGTCACTTTAGATGGGAACAAGTGGTGAAAATGAATTGTGAAAACCTTGGAATGATGAGTCATTCTATTGATTTGTTTTGACATGTGTTGAGAAACACAACTAGTTTATGATGATGAAAATGATGAGGCATGAGCCTTAACCCTTTTATAAAACTGATGGTTGGATTCGGATGCGATACCATTCCAAATTTACCGTACTACCACACTACCTGAATTGGGTAAGGCTTAGCTAGAAATTTATATGCATTAGTATTAGTTCCCTCACGGGAGAGGTTTGAGCTGAGGCTACCTCTCAATGATGTCCACCTATGCAGTGCCCAAGATGACTGATGGTCATGGTTGGGAGGCCATGCTCATAGGAGAGGTGCTTATACTAGGGTGTGTAAAGGGAAGGTTATGTTAGATTATCTGCATACTAAGTATGATGATTCAGGGTTATCCCTGATAGATGTATCGAATCTTGTGGTGAAAGTGTACCACCTCTGCAGAGTGTCAAACTATTCGAATAGCCGCGTCTGCGGTTATGGACAGTTGGAATGGCCATACTGTTTCGTTGTCAGATGTTTTCTAAATAACTTGAAATGAATGATGAACTTTTACTTGACCACAATAGGGTTGTGTTGATGATAATAGCTTCCCAACTTAAGTGATTCTAGAACTTTACTTTATCTTTCTTTGCTTCTGAACTCAGCTTAGGTTTCAAACATAACTTGATAATTAAACTTAGCTCTAGCACTTTAGCTTAGAATTATACTCCTTGTTAATAGTCATTTGCGAGTACTTAAAGAGTACTCATGGCTTTTGTCCTTGGCTATTATCATGGCCAGACTATGAAGGAGATTATCAAGATGATGGTCGGAGGATTCGCTATGATAACTAGGACTATCTCGCCGTCAAGATTACTGTGCCCTCGAAGATGGACCCCACCGCTACGCTTATCTTTTATTTCCGCTGCTTGTTGTATTAAAGACTGGATCATGAGATCCTTATTTGTGTAAAACCTTATGTATGGTATGTAATGGATGATGTACTGTGATATCCAATCCGTTATGTCTCGCAAAAATGGTAATCTTGGGATTGCGAGGTATGGCATAACGGGCATCTGGGATTAAAAATCCGGGTGTTGACATTGATCATCTGTTCCCAGAGTGCACCATAACAATTGGTGCCGGGTTAACTGACAAATAGGAAAGTGAGCTCCTCAACTTCCTCCGTGAGAATCGGGATATCTTTTCCTGGTCCACACAGGACTTGCAAGGTCTTCCGAGGGAGTTGGCTGAGCACTCTTTAAATGTGAGACCTGAAGCAAAGCCGGTGAAGCAACCTCTCCGCTACTTCGCCGAAGACAGGAGAAAAGTCATTGGAGATGAGATAGCTCGGCTCCTCGCAGCCGGATTCATCATGGAAGTGCTTTATTCGGACTGGCAATCTAATCCGGTGCTGGTGGAAAAGAAGAAACATGATCCGAATGTGGCAGTGGTTTGGCGTATGTGCATCGATTACACGAACCTGAATAAGGCGTGCCCAAAAGATCCATTCCCACTGCCAAGGATAGATCAGGTCATAGATTCTACTGCTAGGTGTGAACTGTTGTCATTCATAGATGCATATTCTGGTTTCCACCAGATACCTCTGAACCCGAATGATCAAATATAGACTGTGTTTATTAACCCGTACGGGGCTTATTGCTATCGCACCATGCCTTTTGGTTTACATAATGCAGGGGCAACGTATCAAAGATGTATGCAAAAATGCCTACACGATCAAATTGGTCAAAATGTGCAAGTGTATGTGGATGATGTGGTAATAAAAACCAAGGAAAGCAGAACGCTCCTTGACGATATGAGGCAAACGTTCGCAAACCTAAGGAGGTTCTGAATGAAGCTTAACCCGAAGAAGTGTACCTTCGGTGTCCCGGCTGGGAAATTACTCGGATTTCTTGTCTCTAGCCGAGGTATCGAAGCTAACCCAACTAAAATCCGAGACATAGAGTGAATGGAATTGCCCAAGTGTCTTAACGATGTCCACAAGTTCACTGGTTGCCTGGCATCCTTAAGTCGGTTTGTATGTCGGTTGGGAGAAAAGGCACTGCCTCTCTATCAACTAATGAAAAAGTCGGACAAGTTCATATGGACGCCACAGGCCAATGAAGCCTTCATCCAGTTAAAGAAAATGTTAGCCACTGCCCCAGTGTTAGCCTCTCCACTATCAAAAGAGCCAATGTTGCTCTACATAGCCGCAACCAACCGAGTTGTAAGTGCAGTAGTAGTGGTAGAGCGCGACAAGGAGGGTAAGTCCGTGCAAAGGCCAGTCTTTTACCTAAGCGAGGTATTATCAGCATCAAAGCAGAACTATCCTCACTATCAGAAGATGGCATATGGTGTATATATGGCAGCAAAGAAGCTGAAGCACTATTTTGAAGAACACCCCATCAAAGCGATATGTGATGCCCCCATATCTGAGATAATGAGCAACAAGGATGCGAGTGGCTGGATCGCAAAATGAGCAATTGAGCTAGCCCCTTATGCTCCACAATATGACATGAGAGATGCGATCAAGTCTCGGGCTATGGCCGACTTTTTCATGGATTGGGACGAGATGCAATATGAGCCACCGTTGCCAGATCCGAACTACTAGAGAATGCATTTTGACGGATCAAAAACGAAAACCAGGTTAGGCGCCAGAGTTGTGCTTACCTCACCCAAGAAAGACCAGCTGAAGTTTGTGCTGCAGATCCACTTCGCAGCATCGAACAATGTTGCAGAATATGAAGCACTTGTGCATGGGCTCAAAGTGGCAAAGGAAAAATGAATACGTCGGATCTAGTGCTTTGGTGACTCGGATTTAGTAGTTCAGCAAGTTTCAGGGCAATGGGATTCTTTGGATGCAAACATGGCACTGTACAGATTTCATGTGCAGAAAATATCGGGATACTTCGAGGGATGCGAGTTCCACCATGTACCATGGCTAGAAAACGAGGCTGCCGATGTATTGTCGAAGCTCGGATCAACCCGACAAGCAATTCCACCGGGTGTAGCACTAGAGCACCTCAAAAAGACATCTATCAGGCCATCCCCAGAATCCGAGTCAATCTATATCCCAGCAAATCCGGAATCGGAAGCTGTGCCCATGGACATTGATGTGGGAAGTGGTTCAGGAAACCCAGGGACTGCTTCGCAGAACCCGGGGACTGCGCAGCTTAACCCGGCAGAGGTTATGTCGGTGGATCAAATGGAAGTCGACGAGGATGTGTTTCCTGGACGAGCTATACCATCTTGGGCACTGCCCATATTCTAGTTCCTGAAGGATGGATCCTTGCCCGATGAAGAAGTGCTTTCAAGGCAAATTCAGAGAAGGGCAAAGGCATACACAATTATCAATGTCGAGCTATACAAGAGGAGTGTCACGAATGTCCTGCAACGGTGTGTTGACCCGGAAGAAGGGCTTGACATCCTCCGAGATATACATCAAGGGGAATGTGGGCATCACGCCTCATCCAGAGCCTTAGTGGCAAAAGCTTTCCGGCATGGTTTCTACTGGCCAAGTGCCTTAGAACAAGCAGAAGATGTAGTAAGAAAATGCAATGGTTGTCAGAGGTATGCTACCAAGACACACATGCTAATGTCGGAGCTCAAAACCATACCAATTACCTGGCCATTTGCTGTATGGTGTTTGGATATGGTTGGTCCGTTTAAGCCAGCAAGGGGAAATATGACCCATATCTTGGTTATGGTTGACAAGTTTACAAAATGGATTGAAGTAAAGCCGATCAAAAAATGTGATGGAGCTACAGCCGTGACATTCCTCAAAGATATAATCCTGAGATATGGCTACCCTCACAGTATCATAACAGATAACGACACAAATTTTGCTGAAGGAGCATTCGCGTGATTCTGCCGAGATAAGAAGATCCGGCTGGACGTTGCTTCAGTAGCCCACCCCGCATCGAACAGACAAGTGGAAAGATCCAACGGATTAGTATTATCCGGGATAAAACCCCGGCTCATTGAGCCGCTGCAAAGATCAGCGGGGTGCTGGATAGAAGAACTACCAACGGTACTGTGGAGTTTAAGAACAACTCCGAATCGATCAACAGGCTATACGCCATTTTTTCTGGTATATGGGGCAGAAGCTGTATTACCAGCCGACATAGAGCATGATTCGCCTAGGGTCACCCAATACACAGAAGCCAAAGTGCGAGAAGCCCGGCAAAATGATGTTGATCTGCTGGAAGAAGTGAGAGAATTGGCATTGTCCAGATCCGCCATATATCAGCAAAATCTCCGACGCTATCATAGCCGGAAAGTAAACCCCCGAGTGTTCCGGGAAGGTGATCTGGTACTCCGGCTGGTACAACATACTGCTGGCATGCATAAGTTATCCCCCCATGGGAAGGGCCATTCATTGTGAGCAAAGCATTGCACAATGACTCTTATTATCTCATCGATGCAAAACCACAGGAGAAGAACAAGGCGGACAGGTCTGGCGAGGAATCAAAGCGTCCATGGAATGTAGCCCTACTTCGTCCATTCTACACTTAACAAAGAAGTGTGTATCCGAGTTTCTCATATGTCGGTATGTATGCCGGCAATGAGTTTATCAATGAAATCTTGGCACCTCGAAAAGTAACTCGGGGACTGCCTTAGTAATATTTGTTGTCTTCTGTGTTTGTCATTTATTTTTATGTCGGCTGGCTTAAGTTGCTTCTGCCTAAGCCGGATTAGTAGTGTGTGAGCACCAAAAACTCAACTCTTCGACTTGCTGCTGTCCAACAAGAATTGGCTTCATGGCAAGCAAGAGAACAAGTTTGGAATTGCGTAGCACACGAAAAACGACTAAGGAAAAGAACATAATCGAGCCGACATTCTTTATTCGGACTAACCTTATGTTTACTTTACTTTTACTATGCTGGATTATTTTGAGCTAAGCCTAAAGTTTCCAAGTATTGTTAAGTCAATTTTTGAAACTCAGACTCGTAAGTCACAAAACCGAATCAAGGTAGACGCGAGCCAAGCCATGAAATTGAAGGAACAAGAAAATGAAACTCGGGGACTATGCCCAAGTTAGTTGTAGCATCCCAATTGTCTAACAATTGCAATGCTACTAGCCTAGTCTACATAGATGTTACTTCCTATATATAATTGTTGCATCATAAATATATCATGCTCATGTCATCATGCCACCTTGCATTTGAGCATCATATAAAACCCCTTTTCATTTGGTTCTTATCTCATATGCATTATTAATTGTATTTGCCTCTTGATATTGTATTTGGATATCGATATATTGTTTAATGCCCAAGTTGAGTTGGGGGCATATCTTTTATTCCACTCCACCACCTTTTCTTTCACCACCTTATAATTCCACCATCCAATTAAATATGAGCTTTGCACTTTATTGGGTTTTACCTCTAGCTCATGTGGGTTGGGATGGATCCAATTCTATTTTCCACATGCTCTCATCTTGGCATCATGTTGTTTTCACATTATTGATATATGAGAGCCACATGGCCACCTTTGCATGCCTTGTGAGTGGAACCCTTTTCCTAGCTTCCATATGGATTATTATGGATTTATGCTCATGTGGGAATATTTTTGGGACTAGTAAGCACCTAGTGGAATATACACACTAGCAAGTCCCAATTATAATCAAATGTGATCATCTCCATCTACTCCACTTGGAACTTTCTGTTAAATTCTTTTGCTTAGGCCTTACTCCACATTTTGGAATGCATAAGAATAATGCCATGTAAATAATCTTGTTTTCACAAAAATAAGCATGGTATTAATTATTTATGCATGGCCCATGCAAGAACCACCCCATTCTAGTTTCTGGTTTTTATTGGAATCTTGAGTGGATCTTTTCCCCATATCTCTCTCTACCCTCTTATGCTTGATCTTGCTTGATGCATGCAAGCATCTAACCCTAAAACCTACATCTACCTCCATCCATCCCCTCACCACCTTTTATCTCACCCTCTCTTTCTCTTGTCTAGATCTTGTTGAGCTTGACATGTTCTTGCTTGATCTAAGTTTGGAGCATGCAAGCTTCTAAAAACCACACCACATCTCTCCTCTCTCTCTCTCTAACCCTCTCTCCTAATCTATACCTAATCTAACATACCCCCTCTCTACAAACCCTAGCTACCATACCACCCCCTCCCTCGGCCTCTCTTCTCTCTACCTAGCTAGCCCCACCTGGTCACCCTGGTCCCACACCCCAGCTACCTAACCCAACCCTAGAGCCCTAACCCGAGACCACCATCTGACCTAACCCGAGCATGCCCTAGCTCACCCTAGTTCTCCTCTCCTCTCCTTTTCTCTCTCTCTCTGCCGGGTAGGTCCCCCGCGACCCTGCCCCGCCTTGACCGCCATTTGGCCCACCTGCCATGCCTCTGCTCCGCCCTAGCTACCCCAGCCTGAGCCAGCACGTGAGGTGGAGGAGGAGGAAAGGTGCACTCCACCTTTTTCCCAGCCGAGCCATCCCATGTGCTCTCCCTCTGTCCTTGACCTTATCTACCTCCCTCCCCTGCCTGGCTCCTCTCTAGATCTCACCTGGGCGCTGCCCTTCTTCACCAAGTTCCCCACCTGCCTGCTACCCCTCTCCCTCCCATCTCCGATCTCCACCGTCGGCCTCCTCTGCTTCCCCCTCTTGCAGCCGGTGGCGAGGATCTGTGGTCGTCGAGGAAGGACGAGGAGGTCCCTCTGCGTCGTCCCGTACCCGCCAGCGAGGAGGAGGAGGCCTGTACGCCGCTGCACTCCGCGACGCCGACCCCGAAACCCTAGCTCCAGATCGTCTGCGTCCTCGTCTCTCCATCGCCTCCCTGCACGATCCGACCCCGCCAGCAGCCTCCCGGTGAGCGCCTTGATCTCCCTGACACCTCCGTCCTCGCAGTGGCTCCCTGTGTTCGCCAAACCTTTCGTCGAGCGACCTCTGAGCGTCGGCGTGCACGCGCGTCTGCTGTCTCAGCCCGGTAGCTACACCTAGCCGCTGATCTGCTCTCTGTCAACAATCCCTCCCCAGCCCAGCGGTAGCCGCCACCGCCCGCGCACGCCAGGTCGCGAGTTCGACCCCATCTCCCTGCGCGCGCCCGGCTCTGACGGACACCGATCTCTCTTCAGAAATCGCAGAGAAGAAGTACAATGCGAGGTGCCCTTTTTGCTGGTAACCCCCTGTTGTTTTGCGCGCGCAACCCGCGGTCCAGCCTGGTCCCACCTGTCTGTCTCGGTGTAGTTTTGCAGAAAAGCCCCCCTGTTTCGCTGGCCGTAACCCGCGCTCCAGCTCGGCCCCTGCAGCGCCTCAAGTTTGCTGCGACACGTGGCGCTTACCCACCACTGTCATTAGGCATCTTTCAGCGGTGATGACTTTCTGCTGTTGTGGCGCAGTCAACAGATGGCCCACTTGTCACTAGAATCGGGCTGAGTAACAAGTAACAAAACCTTTCGCTTTCTTTTTAATTCAAACTTTTCCAAATTAATTTAAATTCAAATTTCAAATCTGTTTTCAAATAACTTTTAAAATATAATTCCAAATAATACAAATAATATATGTTTTCAAATCAGAAAAATGTGAGGAATTCAAATATGCCATTCAAAATATATTTTGAACACTTTAATTTACAAGTTGATTAAAATTACAATAAAATGCCCTTTTTCTTAATTAATTAATAACTTTTGTTTTATAACTCCAAATTTAACAAATAATATGTCTAAAATGATTAGCTCGACGAGACCTTTCTGTTTATGCATTCCATGTTTTGTTTTGCAGCATGCATCATATAAATATAAAGTATACAGCAACTAATATGAGGTTAAAATGAGGCTAAAACTCAATAAAATGGTTTATTCTTGTATTCCACACCTCACCCATGCCATGCTACTTTATTGCCATGCAAATTGTGCATCATTCATCATGGCATGATTGGTTGCTTGTCGCATTTATTCATATGCTTGTGCACTTTATTTATGTTGGCCCTTGTTTGTTTGGAACTTCTTCGAATAGACGCTGAGCAGGGGATATATCAAGAGACCCAGGAGCACTACCCAGATCCTTCTCTCGCTTCAACTGAGCTGCCAGGCAAGCACTACCACATGCTTGCATACATATAGTACCTATTGCCTCTTTCTTATTCTTGCATCATTGAGTCGTGATTGCATTAAATTGAATCCCAAGTATTGCATAGCCTTTACTTTTAAACCCCACCGAAGCTTGTTCCGCCATCCCATGAGCCATTACTACAGGAGTTGTTTGAGCCATGCGAGTCGAGAATGTACCGTGTAGGGTATGTGAGTGTCGATGGATAATGAGGTACCTAAACAACTTAACCTGAGTAGTAATGGGATAACTAATGAAAGTGGCACCGGTGAGCCATATTTGCTATTTGTTTTTTCAGGCTCACTTGTGTCCCGTAGGACCCCGAGTACTTGATTCCTGTTCCTTGATTATTCGCGCTATCCACATCCGGGAGGCTTATGAACCCCCCTGAGCCAGAGCTTGATTCATTCTTATTTCTTGGGGCCACAAACTAGTTTGAGGTTTTATTTTACTATCATGTACTTATGCCATGCTTTACTGCTTTATTTAAAATTGTGCGAGGTACTGCACCTGTACTGTTTAGGTAAGCGGAGTGTTTTCGCGGTATAGACAAGCCCAGTCACACTTTCGGGTTCCCAGTCGTTTACAGCCATTGGCGCAAACCTTGAGTCCGTCTCGGAGTCGGCCAACTTCGTCGCGGGTAGCTTAATGGGGTGGCCCCCTAAAATATTTCTGAATCCTGTGATCGCTTTCGGATCGCCTCGTTGGGTTTTGATTTGGTTTTTCCGAGGTTGATCGAGTGTGTGTTGCTATTTGTGCACCCCTGCAGGGTAAAACTTTCTGAAAGCCGTGTCCGCGGTTATGGATGACTTGGAGCACAGTTTCTCGATCATATACAAGCATAACTAAAGTACCGCTTTTAATTTGACTAAGTAACTGACTAGTAAATAGTGCAACACTCATGGAATGGTTAATAAAACTGCCAACGGATGGGGGGGGGGTTGTTCATCCGCTTCCTCGTCGGTAAGCGAGGAGGAGGATGGATCTGTTAATATTACCATTATAACTGTTGTTATTAATTCACGGACATCCGCTTCATCTCAGTTAGGCGGATGGTTAGCGAGTATCTATAGAATTGCTAGGGTTTATCTTTCGCTGCAATTGCGTCCCCCCAGGTTGTGTCCCCTTTAGAGGCATAAAGACTTGCTGAGTACCCCTAGGGTCTCACACGATAAATTGTTTGATTCAGATGAACAGGTGAACCCGCAAGATGGATACTGGGTGGAGGAGACGGACGATGTGGGCAACGATCATTCGGTGTAGAGATTCCGGGAACGGGGATCCGTGAGATCTGTGGGCGGAATGTGTTTATTTATGGGGCATCTTATGCCGATTTGCTTCTTATCCGCACTCGGATTTTGTCTTCCGCTTCCGCCTGATACTCTGATGTTTGATGTATGAGGAGATATCCTAAACTATTATATCTATCTAGGATATTTGGATCTTGCCGTATGGCGTTGCAATATTGCCTTTCTTTTTAGATGGAATGACTCTGAGAACCATTGTATGGTGGCTTGCATACATACTCATTTGTGTATGTAGTTGATCCTTCACTTTGTCGATTACGCCGCCCGTTCTTGTCCCGATGTTTGGAAATGGTTGGGACGGCCGAAAGGTCTACCTGTGAGTGGCATTTGGCCCCACCGTACTATCTCAACCATTTCTGCTCATCCAAGCTTGTAACTAGGAGCGTAATTCACCGAGGTAGTTACAATTGGTATCAGAGCCATCCCGCCCTTCAGGGTCTCAGCCAAATGGTCGTTGTCAGTCTAGCAAATATTTTTGGTAGCTATGTATACTAGGGAAAAACAAAACGCGAGAGTAGGACTGCTTCCACTTTTCTTCTTACCCAACCACCCACCCTTTTCTGGTAAGGAAGTGTAACATTTTCAATCCTCTTCTTAAAATTCAAACTAGGATTCACGTGTTCTGGGTGTCCGTAGTACCATAGGAAGTGTGTGGGTGTGTGTGTAACTCCTTGTCTATCTGTTGCATCCAACATGTTATCTTAATCTGCCTTTGGTTATCAACTGTTGGTACATTCCATACTGACAGGCTTTTGAAAACCGGCGCGATCTATCTGACTCCTTGTTAACCGGTGCCATCTTCTTAAGGGTGTCCTTCCTTCTAGCAACTCCACATTCTGTGAAACCATCAGTTGCTAATCTCTACCTGATAAGTGATTTTGCGCATCTATTGGAAGTTTAATGCCCAAAAATGCGGAAAATTTTTCTTTGATACATCTGTGTTTCCACACTCCTTTCCAGTCGTGTGTGAAACATTATCTATCTCCCTTTTATCAGCATGTTCATGCTAACTCTTTCTTTTGTCACCGGCGCTTAATCCTGGAGTTTCATTTCATCTCCAATTCTCTTGGGCTAGTTACATAACATGTGTCAATCCGATGCTGGTGACTGTAATTTGGTTCTCGGCATAGCTATATGACACTTATCATGAGTGGAATATGGAAAATGCTATCAACTCTATCCTCCAAATGGTGACGGTTATCTCCTGTGAGTTTGAGTACACCGTGATCATATCTATGCATATTCAAGCATCTTTGGCAATCCGGAGTTTCTCAAAGCACTACGGCGGTCTATCATCTGTCCATCATGCTACACATCTTTTTGAACTCCATACCTGCAAAATTCTCTTTGAGACGAGGGAATTACATCTTTTTGTCTCTGATAGCTTTGCTTAAGGTATGAGCTATCATCGTTTCTTATCCAAGATCTCTTTATCTTTGTAACCGGTGATCCAATCGACAAGGTGAACCAGGTGTCATCTCTTTTCTTCCGAAGGACCAGATAATCTATTCTTCCAGTGCATCTTCTTCAACACGAACCCGTGCTCTTAATATTGATCTTTCTAAGAGCGTTGAGCTCAGGAAGTGTTCGAGCATTTGTTCGTTTCTCTCGCCTTTTGAACTTGATATTCTGGGAATATCTTGTTAATCCATGGTGGTATATGTTGATAATATGCTTGCCTATTCGATATCTATGGAAGGACATGGAAGATCATCTGTGTCCCTTTCTCTCAAGCTTCGTGAACACTGCCTGTGTGTAAAGTTCTCAAAGTGTGAATTCTGGCTTCTTGAAGTCACCTATCTCGGCCACGTCCTTATGCTAAATAGACCGCTTTAATTCTGGAATTAGCAAGTCCATTGTTAATTCCATCCTTCATCTTCAACCAATCCGGAGTTGTTCCTTGTTGGCAAGTTATCATCATCGTCCCGCCGAAGTTTTCCTCAAGACAGCTAACCTCTCTCAATCTTTTCAGGAAGAACATGGAGTTCCTTCACCTCAGTCTCGTCAAGTGATCTTTTGAAACCCTCTCGCTCTATCGTCTATGCTCAATCCACCGGAGGCCATGAAGAGTTTTCAGATCTTTTGTAATCCTTATGTTCAAGTGGTGCTATCTTTTTCTCTATCTGTGGGATCTTGCAGTTGTCTCCATGATCTTCCTTCATATCTTTCCGGTGGCTGGTTACTTATGATATGACGACAACATCATCACCCTTATCTATCTTGGATCCGGTGAATCGTTTGCAGCTATCCTTGTTTTCTAGCGGAGTTCCATGAGCTCTTCTTGTCAATACCTTCAGTCTGTTTCGGTAGTTGGGTTGCATGGTTTTCTTATTCATGTGAGGAGTAATGCTTTGAGTGCGGGATGGAGTAGCTACCATACCACTACTCTTATCATTCGCTCTTGTACATTGAATTGGTGAATTAATGTGATTTCACTCATTCCACGGAAGTTAGAAGTGGCCTTTATCCCTCGATACTTTTACTTCCGTCCTTGTTTTTCCGGAGTGCTCTCTCGAAGAAAGTAATCAATAATCTCTTGTTGGTGATCTCGTCTTTTCCTACACGGAGCAAATCTACCATTATCTGGTGGAAACAAACGCAAACTCTTTTCGGACCTCGTCTTTCTACCGATGCTCGACATCCCCAAACAAGATGGAAGGAAACTATCTCTCTCTTTGTTTCATCAATTCTTTTTCTTTGGTAAAACCAATTATGGTTGAGGCCATCAGTCACAAATCTATTGCGTTAGCCTCAAGGCTAAAGAAAGCAATAAGTATCTCTACAATAAACTCCAGATCCTCCATATTCTTTGCTTCTCGGGATTCCACCATGATCTGGCTTCGCATCAATCTCTGGAAGTTATATCCGCGCACCTCAATTGCGTGATCCTTTGGTTCTTACCGGCGCAACAAGAATCTAATCCGATGATGTCTAACTAAATCTTTCCATTGAGATCAAGGAACTCTATTGTTTGAAGGCAATATTGTTTCCGAACTTCATATCTCAAACCCGAGAGAAGATACGATGCTATTGTCATAGTGGTTCAAAACCTCTCCAATCTAGCTCTTCTTCTTCCGGCGAGGTAAAGATTCATCCTCTCTAGTATCGGTAAATCTTTAATCTTAATGGTGTGTCTTTCTTTATCCATGATGCATCATCTTGTCCTTTCTTTCACAAGTGGTTCGTTCTCTCTTCTCATGTTTCTTCGGAAAAACCGGAGCTATGTTCATCCTACCTTCTTGCCTCACGACGATCTTTCAATTCTTCTAATCCGTTGTTCTTGAAGCAAAACGCAAGACTCGCAACAAGTCTAGCAAGTTTTGCAAGGTGTAGTGGTCGCACCATTCCGTTCTTCATCATCTTGGGAACGCAAGGATCACCTTCGTTCCGAACACCTGCCTCTCCTGGTGTTGTTTTCTTTTTCCTAGGAATCTCGGGGCGAGATTCTTGTTTAGTGGGGGAGAGTTGTAGCATCCCAATTGTCTAACAATTGCAATGCTACTAGCCTAGTCTACATAGATGCTACTTCCTATATATAATTGTTGCATCATAAATATATCATGCTCATGTCATCATGCCACCTTGCATTTGAGCATCATATAAAACCCCTTTTCATTTGGTTCTTATCTCATATGCATTATTAATTGTATTTGCCTCTTGATATTGTATTTGGATATCGATATATTGTTTAATGCCCAAGTTGAGTTGGGGGCATATCTTTTATTCCACTCCACCACCTTTTCTTTCACCACCTTATAATTCCACCATCCAACTAAATATGAGCTTTGCACTTTATTGGGTTTTACCTCTAGCTCATGTGGGTTGGGATGGATCCAATTCTATTTTCCACATGCTCTCATCTTGGCATCATGTTGTTTTCACATTATTGATATATGAGAGCCACATGGCCACCTTTGCATGCCTTGTGAGTGGAACCCTTTTCCTAGCTTCCATATGGATTATTATGGATTTATGCTCATGTGGGAATATTTTTGGGACTAGTAAGCACCTAGTGGAATATACACACTAGCAAGTCCCAATTATAATCAAATGTGATCATCTCCATCTACTCCACTTGGAACTTTCTGTTAAATTCTTTTGCTTAGGCCTTACTCCACATTTTGGAATGCATAAGAATAATGCCATGTAAATAATCTTGTTTTCACAAAAATAAGCATGGTATTAATTATTTATGCATGGCCCATGCAAGAACCACCCCATTCTAGTTTCTGGTTTTTATTGGAATCTTGAGTGGATCTTTTCCCCATATCTCTCTCTACCCTCTTATGCTTGATCTTGCTTGATGCATGCAAGCATCTAACCCTAAAACCTACATCTACCTCCATCCATCCCCTCACCACCATTTATCTCACCCTCCCTTTCTCTTGTCTAGATCTTGTTGAGCTTGACATGTTCTTGCTTGATCTAAGTTTGGAGCATGCAAGCTTCTAAAAACCACACCACATCTCTCCTCTCTCTCTAACCCTCTCTCCTAATCTATACCTAATCTAACATACCCCCTCTCTACAAACCCTAGCTACCATACCACCCCCTCCCTCGGCCTCTCTTCTCTCTACCTAGCTAGCCCCACCTGGTCACCCTGGTCCCACACCCCAGCTACCTAACCCAACCCTAGAGCCCTAACCCGAGACCACCATCTGACCTAACCCGAGCATGCCCTAGCTCACCCTAGTTCTCCTCTCCTCTCCTTTTCTCTCTCTCTCTACCGGGTAGGTCCCCCGTGACCCTGCCCCGCCTTGACCGCCATCTGGCCCACCTGCCATGCCTCTGCTCCGCCCTAGCTACCCCAGCCCGAGCCAGCACGTGAGGTGGAGGAGGAGGAAAGGTGCACGCCACCTTTTTCCCAGCCGAGCCATCCCATGTGCTCTCCCTCTGTCCTCGACCTTATCTACCTCCCTCCCCTGCCTGGCTGCTCTCTAGATCTCACCTGGGCGCTGCCCTTCTTCACCAAGTTCCCCACCTGCCTGCTACCCCTCTCCCTCCCATCTCCGATCTCCACCGTCGGCCTCCTCTGCTTCCCCCTCTTGCAGCCGGTGGCGAGGATCTGTGGTCGTCGAGGAAGGACGAGGAGGTCCCTCTGCGTCGTCCCGTGCCCGCCAGCGAGGAGGAGGAGGCCTGTACGCCGCTGCACTCCGTGACGCCGACCCCGAAACTCTAGCTCCAGATCGTCTGCGTCCTCATCTCTCTCGCCTCCCTGCACGATCCGACCCCGCCAGCAGCCTCCCGGTGAGCACCTTGATCTCCCGGACACCTCCGTCCTCGCCGTGGCTCCCTGTGTTCGCCAAACCTTTCGCCGACCGGCGACCGAAGGCGTGCACGTCTGCTGCCGGCGCCATGATAGCTACACCTAGCCGCCGATCTGCTCTCTGTCAACAATCCCTCCCCAGCCCAGCGGTAGCCGCCACCGCCCGTGCACGCCAGGTCGCGAGTTCGACCCCATCTCCTTGCGCGCGTCCGGCTCTGACGGACACCGATCTCTCTCCAGAAATCGCAGAGAAGAAGTACAGTGCGAGGTGCCCTTTTTGCTGGTAACCCCCTGCTGTTTTGCGCGCAACCCGCGGTCCAGCCTGGTCCCACCTGTCTGTCTCGGTGTAGTTTTGCAGAAAAGCCCCCCTGTTTCACTGGCCGTAACCCGCGCTCCAGCTCGGCCCCGCAGCCTCAAGGCTGTTGCCGTGACACGTGTCCGCAGCCGACCCACTGTCATCCTCTTCAGGATCGGGCGTGCTCGCGGTGACAGAAACTTTTCTGCTACTGTATGGCCCAGCAGATGGCCCACTTGTCACTGACTGTGGCTAGAACTGGGCTGAGTAACAAAAACCTTTCTGTTTCTCTGTTTAATTCAAACTTTTCCAAATTAATTTATATTCAAATTTCAAATCTGTTTTCAAATAACTTTTAAAATATAATTCCAAATAATACAAATAATATATGTTTTCAAATCACAAAAATGTGAGGAATTAAAATATGCCATTCAAAATATATTTTGAACACTTTAATTTACAAGTTGATTAAAATTACAATAAAATGCCCTTTTTCTTAATTAATTAATAACTTTTGTTTTATAACTCCAAATTTAACAAATAATATGTCTAAAATGATTAGCTCGACGAGACCTTTCTGTTTATGCATTCCATGTTTTGTTTTGCAGAATGCATCATATAAATATAAAGTATACAGCAACTAATATGAGGTTAAAATGAGGCTAAAACTCAATAAAATGGTTTATTCTTGTATTCCACACCTCACCCATGCCATGCTACTTTATTGCCATGCAAATTGTGCATCATTCATCATGGCATGATTGGTTGCTTGTCGCATTTATTCATATGCTTGTGCACTTTATTTATGTTGGCCCTTGTTTGTTTGGTTCTTCTTCGAATAGACGCTGAGCAGGGGATATATCAAGAGACCCAGGAGCACTACCCAAATCCTTCTCTCGCTTCAACTGAGCTGCCAGGCAAGCACTACCACATGCTTGCATACATATAGTACCTATTGCCTCTTTCTTATTCTTGCATCATTGAGTCGTGATTGCATTAAATTGAATCCCAAGTATTGCATAGCCTTTACTTTTAAACCCCACCGAAGCTTGTTCCTCCATCCCATGAGCCATTACTACAGGAGTTGTTTGAGCCATGCGAGTCGTAGAACAGCCTGTGTAGGGTATGTGAGTGTCTGATGGATAATGAGGTACCTAAACAACTTAACCTGAGTAGTAATGGGATAACTAATGAAAGTGGCACCGGTGAGCCATATTTGCTATTTGGTTTTTCAGGCTCACTTGTGTCCCGTAGGACCCCGAGTACTTGATTCCTGTTCCTTGATTATTCGCGCTATCCACATCCGGGAGGCTTATGAACCCCGAGCCAGAGCTTGATTCATTCTTATTTCTTGGGGCCACAAACTAGTTTGAGGTTTTATTTACTATCCTGTACTTATGCCATGCTTTCTTGCTTTATTTAAAATTGTCAGGTCGCACTGTCTTATTTAGGTAAGCGGAGTGTTTTCGCGGTATCGACAAGCCTAGTCACACTTTCGGGTTCCCGATCGTTTTACCATTGGCGCAAACCTTGAGTCCGTCTCGAGTCGGCCAACTTCGCTGGTAGCTTAATAGGGTGGCCCCTAAAATATTTCTGAATCCTGTGATCGCTTTGTCGTGATCGCCTCGTTGGGTTTTGATTTGGTTTTCGAGGTTGATCGAGTGTGTGTTGCTACTTGTGCACCCCAGCAGGGTAAAAATTTCTGAAAGCCGTGACAGCGGTTATGGACGACTTGGAGAACAGTTTATCGATCATATACAAGCATAACTAAAGTAACGCTTTTAATTTGACTAAATCGACTAGTAAATAGTGCAACACTCATGGAATGGTTAATAAAACTGCCAACGGATGGGGGGTTGTTCGTCCGCTTCCTCGTCGGTGGCGAGGAGGATGGATCATTAATATTACCATTATAACTGTTGTTATTATTTCACGGACATCCGTCTATGTCTGGTTAGGCGGATGGTTAGCGGTATCTATAGAATTGCTAGGGTTTATCTTTCTGCAATTCGTCCCCCTGGTTGTGTCCCTTTAGAGGCATAAAGACTTGCTGAGTACCCTAGGGTCTCACCACGATAAATTGTTTGATTCGGATGAGCAGGTGAACCATCAAGATGGATCTTTGGGTGGAGGAGGCCAGACGATGTGGGCAACGATCATTCGGTGTAGAGATTCCGGAGCGAGGATCCGTGAGATCGTGGGTGGAATGTGTTATTTATGGGGCATCTTATGCCGATTTGCTTCTTATCCGTTTTCGGATTTGTCTTCCGCTTCACTTTGATACTCTGATGTTTGATGTATGAGGAGATATCCTAAACTATTATATCTATCTAGGATATTTGGATCTTGCCGTATGGCGTTGCAATATTTCCTTTCTTTTAGATGGAATGACTCTGAGAACCATTGTATGGTGGCTTGCATACATACTCATTTGTGTATGTAGTTGATCCCTTCGCCTGCCGATTACGCCGCCCGTTCTTGTCCCGATGTTTGGAAATGGTTGGGACGGCCGAAAGGTCTACCTGTGAGTGGCATTTGGCCCCACCGTACTATCTCAACCATTTTTGCTCATCCAGGCTTGTAACTAGGAGCGTAATTCACCGAGGTAGTTACATTAATCCGGCATGAACAACGTAGTAGCAAAACATAATCTATGTGCCTAATACATCTGCACCCGGCATATCGGGGATCTGATAAATCTCAAAGTGTTTTTGGTGCTCAAGGAGCAGCAGCAGGAGGGGGTAACTCGGCGCCAGCGGGTGGAACTCCGGCCTTAGCCTCATCCTCATCTTCATTTACTTTGATGTCTGAGGCTTCGTCCTCTTCCTCCTCATCTGAACCATCTTCGACGTATTCATCGTCAATGGCACTGAGGAAGCTTGGTCCTTTGTTCCATTGATGGACAGGGGCAAACTGGATGAGGTTATGGGTGCAAGCCTTGCGCTGGGCTACCCAATCCGGGTCATTTGACCACCTTGATCCGGTGCGCAAGCGCTCGAGAAACTTCAGATTTAGTTTTACGTACCACATGAGAACGAAGTGGAGGACCGTATCAGCTCCAGCACGAGCGGCGGATTTCCTCCAGAGGTCGAGCTATGTCTCGCAGTCCACCAGCTTGTTGATCAGAGCAGTGGATCCCTCCGGAACATCCTCACTAGGCCAAAGGGCACGGAAGATCCGGACGGCTGAATCCAGGAGACCCGAACCATAATTCTTCATAATTTCAACTCGGGAGGATAGGCTGACTATCAGATCCTCCATGTCAAAAGGAATGGGTTCAGAGCCAGGACCAGTTGGAGTACCCCTCTGCTGGCGGAACTTGGCAACGACAGTAGATGCAATGGAATCGCCCTCTGGGAATTTGCCTGAAGACGAAACAAGTAAAATAATTTAACCCAAAAAAATACATGTCGGCTAAAGTAAAGGAGTTTACGGGAGATATGGCTATGGATCCGAGTCATCTCCTTGGTGCAATTATCACGTCTCTTTCGGAGCTTTTCAAGTTCAACGTTAGCCGAGCCAAGCTTGACGTCGGCCTCCTTCAGCAATTCTTGATCCTTTGCAAGTTGGAGGTTAAGGCGTTCTCGCTCTTCGGTGAAGTCCTGACCAGCTTTGTCCATCTCAATGTTGTGGAGTTCTTTGAGCTTTTTCATCTCAGCCTTGAGCTTGGCAATTTCATCATCCTTAGCTCAGAGCTTGGCAAGCTCGTCTTCCTTCTTCTTGAGCTCAGCTTGATGTTACCCTGCTTGTTCGAGAAAATGCAGCATCATATCAGGCACGGGCACACTATCTTCAAGGGATGCTGAAACGGTTTGTTGACTCGGCAAAGCCGAGGTATGAATATCTGCTGAGCTCAGGAGAAAGGAGAGAGGGCACTGAAATTGAGTAGTCAAAGCGAATTACCTTTTATCTCGGCCAAGTTTTTTCTCATAATTTTGTTTTTGGCCTCCACTCCGGCTGTGCAAACCAAATGACAGATTAGTTCGGTGGGAAAAGGGACATAAAGATGGGAAAAAAGTCAAAGAGAAAACTTACCCCTCTTCTCAAACTCAGCAAGAAGCGTTGTATGTTTCGAGCGCAGCGCCTTGTGTGTGTCCAAGAGGCGCTGAAACTCAGCACTATGGCAATTGGTAGTGACCTGAAAAAAGCAAGGTTAGCTTAGTAATGTGCATATTCGAAGTGTACAAAATCCGGGCCAAGTGGAACTTAACCCGGCTCTAGGTGTGTGCATATTCAAAGTGTACAAAATCCGGGCCAAGTGGAACTTAACCCGGCTCTAGGTGTGTGCATATTCGAAGTGTACAAGATCCGGGCCAAGTGGAACTTAACCCGGCTCTAGGTGTGTGGATATTCGAAGTGTACAAGATCCGGTCCAAGTGGAACTTAACCCGGCTCTAGGTGTGTGCATATTTGAAGTGTGCAAGATCCGGGCCAAGTGGAACTTAACCCGGCTTTTGGCGTGTGCATATTCGAGGCTACTAAGGAGCTACGCTAGTTCTCTAAGGAGCATCCGACCGAGTAATAAGTTACTCCCCCGGAGGCTCGGGGACTAATGGATATATCTCTAAGCACTTGTGCATGTTAAAGAAAGGACAAAGTAGTATACCTCCATCATCCGGCTAGCAAGGTTGATAGCCTTGGTCACGGTGTTCATTTGTGCACTAAATTCGGCGGGCCCCAACTTCTCCGGGAGATCATCGTTGGGATTGATGAACTCCGCTCTGTTCCAATTATCTACATATTCGATTAGAGCCGGAGGATAACTCTCTCCACTGAGCATATGCGGCGTAACCAAGCCCTTGGCGTGGGCCTCCTTCCTCGCAACTTGGGCGGCAGCAGGGCTGGTGTGCAATGCAAGTTGCTTGCTGCTAGCAGACCTGGAGGGGGCATCTTTCTTCGGCAACATGGACGCGAGCGTGCGCTGTCCAGCCTCGATGGATGTTGCCCTGGTGGCATCAGAACTTTTCTTGGCCTTGGGCTGCTGCTGAGAGGCTGAGGTTTGAGCTGCAGATTTGGACTTGGGAGCAGCCTTTGTGCTAGCTGGGCTCTCTCGCCGAGTCTTAGAAGACTCGGACGAGGCAGAAGGAGTTGGTGTTGGTGCTTGTGTTGATGCTGGTGTTGCTGTTGGTGCTAGCGCTGGTGCTTGTGTTGGCGCTGGTCTTGACGGTGGTGCTGCTGCTGCTGTTGGTACCTCGGGGGTGATGGGTTGCAGCCGAGCCGATGAGGATCTAGGAGCATCCGCTACCCCGGCCGAACCACTTCCCCCTGCTCTGAGGTTACCCTCCTCTGGACGAGGTGGGCTAGAACCCGGAGCAGCCACTGAACCCTCCTGAATTGGGCTCAGCGGGCATGTATCGTCACCACGAGGGGGAGATGGGGTATGCCGGAGAGGCGAAGTGATGCTGGAGCCGCTCTGGGGAACCTCTACCGCAGCCCTGCCAAATCAAACGACGAATAACAAGTTATAACAAAAGAAAGGCATATAGATAGAAAAACATGAAGCAGAGAATTGGACAAAGAGAAGGGTGACTTACTCGTCAGAAGTCAAAGGCTCCTTGGGTTTTCGAGCTCTCCGGACTATGGCCTTAGTCGGAGGCTTGGTGGCGGTCTTATTAGCGGACTTCTTCCGCCTCTTGGTTGTTTTGGGAGGTCCGGAAGAAGCCGCGGAAGTGGCAGCCCGTTTCTAGGAAACGGCTGGGACCGGCTCACCCGTAGCAAGGGGGATCTTCATGGATCTGCCCAGCCGGGTTAGCTAAAGCCGGAAATGCTTAAGAAATGGGTACAACGTCAAATGCCTCCATCACCTCAACGTCGGAATCATCTTCATCGTCATGCCAATTCCTTAAGGAAGAGAAGTTACCAGAGGGTCGCTCGGTTGCGTCCAGGGTCGGCAGGAACATTTCCTGATCCGGCTCCTCCTCGTTCGAGACAAGTCAATCCTTCCCCCATTTGAGGGAAGGCTCGGTGCCATCTTCCAGGGTTTGCTGAAGAAACAACTAAGATGAAAATGCAAAAGGGATCAAATGAGCAACATGCTCCGACATAGAATATAACTCAGAAAAGGATTGAGAAACGAGATTCACCGTAGGAGGAGGCTTGTGCCGACATAAATGCTCCATCCCCCACTCCCAATCAGCGGAGAAGTCCTTATCAGTCGTGAAGATGGCCTTGATCCGGCGGAAGATCTCAATATTATTTAATTCGAAGGAGGAGGTCCGGTTGGGGTCAAGTCGCCAGCTCATGTGGCAAAGCTTGTGCGTGCGCTTCTGAAGGGGGGAAATCCGGTTGCGGACGAATGTGATCATCACATCCTCGTTGCGCAGCCCTAGATCCTTCAGCTCCTGGAACCGCTTGTTGACCTGATTCGCCAACGCAGTTGGTTTCTTGGGAATCCGGTCCCACAGATCCGGATTAGGAGGACCAATCACAAAGGGGTGCAGCCGGATCAGATCTTCATCCGTGCCGTTCCTCACATAGAAGAAGGTTCGGGCCCAGCCCTTGCAGGAATCGAGCCCCGTAACCCGGGGGAAGACAGATTGCTTCCGAGGTGAGATGGAGGCAGCACCAAATTGGGTCAAATGCTTCTCCTCCGGGGCAAGCAGCTTATCCGGAACCACGTTCCTTCGCAGACCGAAGAACCGGATCTAGAGCTCTTTGGAGGGCCACAGGCCGACATACCCCTCTATGGTGGATGCGAAGGAAGAGAGGGATGTGATGGCGTTCACCGGAAGATGGTGGGGTTGGAGTTCGTTGATATTGAGGAAGTCATGGAAGAAATCGCTCACAGGCAGGCCGAAGCCGCGCTGGAAGTGAGATAGGAAGACGATGAACTCACCCGGATTGGGTGAGGGAGCAAGATCTTCACAGGGGAGGCGCGAAATTACGCCCTCCGAAATGCGGTGGGTGCGATAGAGCCAGTCAAGGTCATCTTGACACACCCAGGAACCGGCCCAAGCACCATGCTCCATGGTGTCACCCATCCTCCATCTCCTCTTCAACGACGGCGAGCTCTTCCTCGGTCATCTCTAGGTCGCTGTCCTCGCCGACCCGTTTAGACGAGGGAGGCAGTGGCTTGGATTGGCGCAGACCCGTGGCGTTGAAGCAGCGTAGGGACATCAGCGAGGCTGGTGCGAAAAGGCACGGCGCGGTGGCGGCGCTGCAGAGCAGGTGCGGTGGCGGCGGCGCTATCGCAAGGAAGAAGAAGAGGCAAAGAGGCAGAGAGGCTAAGGGGCGCGAGAAAGGGAAAACGACCAAGGGACGCACCCCCTCCCCTATTTAATCACGCCCAGTGGTGGGTAGTGGGACTGTGTTGCGCGTCAGGGCCACATGGTGTGGCCGTGTATCAGCCGGGTCAGCCAATTAGAGGCAAGCCACAGGAAGGGCCACAGGGCATAGGGGATCCCATGACGCGACGTGGTGATACAGTTAACGAGGAGGCAGCTGCGACGCGACGTGGTGATACAGTTAAGTGCAGTAACTGGCCTAGGCCCTTAAAATGAGGCAAGGTAATGATTACTCTCCACGTAGGACGTGGGGAAGTGTATGAGAGAAGGAAGGATAACCCGGAGAACTGAAGGGTAGCCCGGCTAGCGAGCGATGACTCGGAATGTGCCAAGGGAACGTACGCTACGGGATCCGAGCTACGGAGTAACTCGGAAAAAAGGAGCAAAAAGATTGAGCCTGCCGTGGCCTTAGCAGTTGAAGTTGCTAAGACCGCACCAGCTTCGGGGACTAATGTTGGGGGGATACCCCCGGGTAGGGTCACGCCGGGGTATAGAGGCTGAGTTAGCCAAGGTACGGCAAGGTCAAAGCAAATGTTGGCCGAGTCACCTCAAGGCAGGCCGACTTATGGAGTAACCCGGACCGGAGGATGTCCACCTAACTGAGTCCCAGCTGATGTATGTCGTATGCCAGCAGGCATTTTGTAACTTGTATGCATGTACCCACGGGGCCGAATTAACCGGGCATGATCCGGGTTATATCAGGCTTGCAAGAGAAGGAAGGTATCTTACTGGTCAAAAGGTGGTCACTGTACGCTGGAGCATGAGCGAAGTGGACAGAGGGAAGAACCACTGAGGCGTGGCCGACAAGGGTGACGTGGCCTGTGTCGGATGACGCGGGCGCCGCAGAGGCTTACGTAGCCTCTGCATGGCTTACCATGGCAAAAGGTGACCCGGTCGGTTTGCTATTTTGGGAGAGGCATATTCCCAGGAATATGCCTCCACGTATGCCCTAGCTATTAGCCTGGCCTCCCCTTTATAAGGAGCGCCAGGACCTCAGTAGAAGGGGATCGCGAGTTGGTTCATTGAGTAGTGGTAGTGGTGAGAGTAAGAGAGCTCCTTCTTCCTCCTCTCTCCAATACAGCTCAAGGAGCATCTGTAAACTCATATAGCTTGGAGAATACAAAGTATCGATATGTGGAATCACCACACTATCCCTCTCTGGATTCCTCTAGTGCATATTGGCCCCACCTTTAGCCTATCCATGGCATCTGTCGTGACACCACCACGACAATCCATATGTGGTCTATGAAAAGAACACACATGCAATGACACTTGTGGATCCATGTGTGGTTCATGGGAAGAACACACATGCAATGACACTGGTGGATCCATGTGTGGTCTGTGGGAAGAACACACATGCAATGACACTCGTGATATGTGGTTTGTGAAAAGAACACACATAAAATGACTCTAACTATGGTTAATTAAAATAGCAGACATGCAATGACACTGGTGGATCCATGTGTGGTTAATGAGAATAACACACATGCAATGACACTGGGTGTGGTTCATGATATGGTTTGTGAGAAGAACACACATGCAATGACTCTAGCTATGGTTCTTGAAAAGAGCAGACATGCGATGACTCTAACTGTGGTTCATGAAAAGAGCAGACATGCGATGCCACCGGTGGATCCATGTGTGGTCTATGAGAGGAACATACATGCAATGACACCGGTGCATCCTTACGTGGTTTGTGAGAATAACACACTTGCAATGACACTGGTGGATCCATATGTGGTCTGTGAAAAGAACACACATGCGATGACACTGGTGGATCCATGTGTGGTTCATGGGAAGAACACACATGCAATGACACTAGTGGATCCATGTGTGGTCTGTGGCAAGAACACACATGCAATGACACTGGTGATATGTGGTTTGTGAGAAGAACACACATGTAATGACTCTAGTTGTGGTTCATGAAAAGAGCAGACATGCAATGGCACTGGTGGATCCATGTGTGGTTCATGGGAAGAACACACATGCAATGACACTGGTGGATCCATGTGTGGTCTGTGGGAAGAACACACATGCAATGACACTGGTGATATGTGGTTTGTGAAAAGAACAGACATGCAATGACTCTAGCTATGGTTAATGAGAAGAGCAGACATGCAATGACACTGGTGGATCCATGTGTTGTTAATGGGAAGAACACACATGCAATGACAATGGGTGTGGTTCATGATATGGTTTGTGAGAAGAACACACATGCAATGACTCTAGCTGTGGTTCATGAAAAGAGCAGACATGCGATGACTCTAACTATGGTTCATGAAAAGAGTAAACATGCAATGCCACCGGTGGATCCATGTGTGGTCTATGAGAGGAACACACATGAAATGACACCGGTGGATCCTTACGTGGTTTGTGAGAATAACACACATGCAATGACACTGGTGGATCCATATGTGATCTGTGAAAAGAACACACATGCAATGACACTGGTGGATCCATGTGTGGTTAATGGGAAGAACACACATGCAATGACAATGGGTGTGGTTCATGATATGGTTTGTGAGAAGAACACACATGCAATGACTCTAGCTGTGGTTCATGAAAAGAGCAGACATGCGATGACTCTAAGTGGTTCATGAAAAGAGTAAACATGCGATGCCACGGTGGATCCATGTGTGGTCTATGAGAGGAACACACATGAAATGACACCGTGGATCTCACGTGGTTTGTGAGAATAACACACATGCGGTGACACTTTGGTGGATCCATTTTTGGTCTGTGACAAGAACACACATGCAATGACACTGGTGGATCCATGTGTGGTTAATGGGAAGAACACACATGCAATGACACTGGTGGATCCATGTGTGGTTTGTGGGAAGAACACACATGCAATGACACTGGTGATATGTGGTTTGTGAAAAGAACAGACATGCAATGACTCTAGCTGTGGTTCATGAAAAGAGCAGATATGCAATGACACTGGTGGATCCATGTGTGGTTCATGGGAAGAACACACACGCAATGACACTGGTGGATCCATGTGTGGTCTACGGGAAGAACACACATGCAATGACACTGGTGATATGTGGTTTGTGAGAAGAACTGACATGCAATGACTCTAGCTGAGGTTAATGAGAAGAGCAGACATGCAATGACACTGGTGGATCCATGTGTGGTTAATGGGAAGAACACACATGCAATGACACTGGGTGTGGTTCATGATATGGTTTGTGAGAAGAACACACATGCAATGACTCTAGTTGTGGTCCATGAAAAGAGCAGACATGCGATGACTCTAACTGTGTTCATGAAAAGAGCAGACATGCGATGCCACCGGTGGATCCATGTATGGTCTATGAGAGGAACACACATGCAATGACACCGGTGGATCCTTACGTGGTTTGTGAGAATAACACACATGCAATGACACTCGTGGATCCGTGCAATCACACTAGGTGGATCCATGTGTGGTTTGTGGAAAGAACAGACATGCAATGACTCTAGTTGTGGTTCATGAAAAGAACACACATGCAATAACACTGGTGGATCCATGTGTGGTTCATGAGAAGAACACACATGCAATGACACTGGGTGTTGTTCATGAGAAGAACACACATGCAATGACACTAGTGGATCCATGTGTGGTTCGTTTAGAAGAACACACATGCAATGACTCTAGTTGTGGTTCATGAAAAGAAAACACATGCAATGACACTTGGCATCCTTATGTGGTTTGTTTAGAAGAACAGACATGCAATGACACTGGTGGATCCTTATGTGGTTTGTGAAAAGAACACACATGCAATGACACTGGTGGATCCATGTGTGGTTCATGGGAAGAACACACATGCAATGACACTGGTGGATTGATGTGTGGTTTGTGGGAAGAACACACATGCAATGACACTGGTGATATGTGGTTTGTGAGAAGAACACACATGTAATGACTCTAGCTGTGGTTCATGAAAAGAGCAGACATGCAATGACACTGGTGGATCCATGTGTGGTTCATGGGAAGAACACACATGCAATGACACTGGTGGATCCATGTGTGGTCTGTGGGGAGAACACACATGCAATGACACTGGTGATATGTGGTTTGTGAAAAGAACAGACATGCAATGACTCTAGCTGTGGTTAATGAGAAGAGCAAACATGTAATGACACTGGTGGATCCATGTGTGGTTAATGAGAAGAACACACATGCAATGACACTGGGTGTGGTTCATGATATGGTTTGTGAGAAGAACACACATGCAATGAATCTAGCTGTGGTTCATGAAAAGAGAAGACATGCGATGACTCTAACTGTGGTTCACGAAAAGAGCAGACATGCGATGCCACCGGTGGATCATTATGTGGTCTATGAGAGGAACACACATGCAATGACACCGGTGGATCCTTGCGTGGTTTGTGAGAATAACACACATGCAATGACACTAGTGGATCCATATGTGGTCTGTGAAAGTAACACACATGCAATGACACTGGTGGATCCATGTGTGGTTCATGGGAAGAACACACATGCAATGACACTGGTGGATCCATGTGTGGTCTGTGGGAAGAACACACATGCAATGACACTTGTGATATGTGGTTTGTGAAAAGAACAGACATGCAATGACTTTAGCTGTTGTTCATGAAAAGAGCAGACATGCAATGACACTAGTGGATCCATGTGTGGTTCATGGGAAGAACACACATGCAATGACACTGGTGGATCCATGTGTGGTCTGTGGGAAGAACACACATGCAATGACACTGGTGATATATGTTTTGTGAGAAGAACAGACATGCAATGACTATAACTATGGTTAATCAGAAGAGCAGACATGCAATGACACTGGTGGATCCATGTGTGGTTAATGGGAAGAACACACATGCAATGACACTATGTGTGGTTCATGATATGGTTTGTGAGAAGAACACACATGCAATGACTCTAGCTGTGGTTCATGAAAAGAGTAGACATGCGATGACTCTAACTGTGTTTGATGAAAAGAGCAAACATGCAAGGACACCGGTGGATCCATGTGTGGTCTATGAGAGGAACACACATGCAATGACACCGGTGGATACTTACGTGGTTTGTGAGAATAACACACATGCAATGACATCGGTGGATCCATATGTGGTCTGTGAAAAGAACACACATGCAATGACACTGGTGGATCCATGTGTGGTCTATGGGCAGAACACACATGCAATCACACTAGTGATATGTGGTTTGTGAAAAGAACAGACATGCAATTACTCTAGTTGTGGTTAATGAGAAGAGCAGACATGCAATGACACTAGTGGATCCATGTGTGGTTAATGGGAAGAACACACATGCAATGACACTGGGTGTGGTTCATGATATGGTTTGTGAGAAGAACACACATGCAATGACTCTAGCTGTGGTCCATGAAAAGAGAAGACATGCGATGAATCTAACCGTGGTTCATGAAAAGAGCTGACATGCGATGACACCGGTGGATCCATGTGTGGTATATGAGAGGAACACACATGCAATGACACCGGTGTATCCTTACGTGGTTTGTGAGAATAACAGACATGCAATGACACTGGTGGATCCATATGTGGTCTGTGAAAAGAACACACATGCAATGACACTGGTGGATCCATGTGTGGTTCATGGGAAGAACACACATGCAATGACACTAGTGGATCCATATGTGGTCTGTGGGAAGAACACACATGCAATGACACTAGTGATATGTGGTTTGTGAGAAGAACACACATGCAATGACTAGCTGTGGTTCATGAAAAGAGAAGACATGCAATGACACTGGTGGATCCATGTGTGGTTCATGGGAAGAACACACATGCAATGACACTAGTGGATCCATATGTGGTCTGTGGGAAGAACACACATGCAATGACAATGGTGATATGTGGTTTGTGAAAAGAACAGACATGCAATGACTCTAACTGTGGTTAATGAGAAGAGCAGACATGCAATGACACTGGTGGATCCATGTGTGGTTAATGAGAAGAACACACATGCAATGAGACTGGGTGTGGTTCATGATATGGTTTGTGAGAAGAACACACATGCAATGACTCTAGCTGTGGTCCATGAAAAGAGAAGACATGCGATGACTCTAACTGTGGTTCATGAAAAGAGCAGACATGCGATGCCATCGGTGGATCCATGTCTGGTCTATGAGAGGAACACACATGCAATGACACCGGTGGATCCTTACATGGTTTGTGAGAATAACACACATGCAATGATACTGGTGGATCCATGTGTGGTTCATGGGAAGAACACACATGCAATGACACTAGTGGATCCATGTGTGGTCTGTGGCAAGAACACACATGCAATGACACTGGTGATATGTGGTTTGTGAGAAGAACACACATGTAATGACTCTAGTTGTGGTTCATGAAAAGAGCAGACATGCAATGGCACTGGTGGATCCATGTGTGGTTCATGGGAAGAACACACATGCAATGACACTGGTGGATCCATGTGTGGTCTGTGGGAAGAACACACATGCAATGACACTGGTGATATGTGGTTTGTGAAAAGAACAGACATGCAATGACTCTAGCTATAGTTAATGAGAAGAGCAGACATGCAATGACACTGGTGGATCCATGTGTTGTTAATGGGAAGAACACACATGCAATGACAATGGGTGTGGTTCATGATATGGTTTGTGAGAAGAACACACATGCAATGACTCTAGCTGTGGTTCATGAAAAGAGCAGACGTGCGATGACTCTAACTATGGTTCATGAAAAGAGTAAACATGCGATGCCACCGGTGGATCCATGTGTGGTCTATGAGAGGAACACACATGAAATGACACCGGTGGATCCTTACGTGGTTTGTGAGAATAACACACATGCAATGACACTGGTGGATCCATATGTGATCTGTGAAAAGAACACACATGCAATGACACTGGTGGATCCATGTGTGGTTAATGGGAAGAACACACATGCAATGACAATGGGTGTGGTTCATGATATGGTTTGTGAGAAGAACACACATGCAATGACTCTAGCTGTGGTTCATGAAAAGAGCAGACATGCGATGACTCTAACTGTGGTTCATGAAAAGAGTAAACATGCGATGCCACCGGTGGATCCATGTGTGGTCTATGAGAGGAACACACATGAAATGACACCGGTGGATCCTTACGTGGTTTGTGAGAATAACACACATGCAGTGACACTGGTGGATCCATATTTGGTCTGTGAAAAGAACACACATGCAATGACACTGGTGGATCCATGTGTGGTTAATGGGAAGAACACACATGCAATGACACTGGTGGATCCATGTGTGGTTTGTGGGAAGAACACACATGCAATGACACTGGTGATATGTGGTTTGTGAAAAGAACAGACATGCAATGACTCTAGCTGTGGTTCATGAAAAGAGCAGATATGCAATGACACTGGTGGATCCATGTGTGGTTCATGGGAAGAACACACACGCAATGACACTGGTGGATCCATGTGTGGTCTACGGGAAGAACACACATGCAATGACACTGGTGATATGTGGTTTGTGAGAAGAACTGACATGCAATGACTCTAGCTGAGGTTAATGAGAAGAGCAGACATGCAATGACACCGGTGGATCCATGTGTGGTTAATGGGAAGAACACACATGCAATGACACTGGGTGTGGTTCATGATATGGTTTGTGAGAAGAACACACATGCAATGACTCTAGTTGTGGTCCATGAAAAGAGCAGACATGCGATGACTCTAACTGTGTTCATGAAAAGAGCAGACATGCGATGCCACCGGTGGATCCATGTATGGTCTATGAGAGGAACACACATGCAATGACACCGGTGGATCCTTACGTGGTTTGTGAGAATAACACACATGCAATGACACTGGTGGATCCGTGCAATCACACTAGGTGGATCCATGTGTGGTTTGTGGAAAGAACTGACATGCAATGACTCTAGTTGTGGTTCATGAAAAGAACACACATGCAATAACACTGGTGGATCCATGTGTGGTTCATGAGAAGAACACACATGCAATGACACTGGGTGTTGTTCATGAGAAGAACACACATGCAATGACACTAGTGGATCCATGTGTGGTTCGTTTAGAAGAACACACATGCAATGACTCTAGTTGTGGTTCATGAAAAGAACACACATGCAATGACACTTGGGATCCTTATGTGGTTTGTTTAGAAGAACAGACATGCAATGACACTGGTGGATCCTTATGTGGTTTGTGAAAAGAACACACATGCAATGACACTGGTGGATCCATGTGTGGTTCATGGGAAGAACACACATGCAATGACACTGGTGGATTGATGTGTGGTTTGTGGGAAGAACACACATGCAATGACACTGGTGATATGTGGTTTGTGAGAAGAACACACATGTAATGACTCTAGCTGTGGTTCATGAAAAGAGCAGACATGCAATGACACTGGTGGATCCATGTGTGGTTCATGGGAATAACACACATGCAATGACCTTTGGTGGATCCATGTGTGGTCTGTGGGAGAACACACATGCAATGACACGGTGATATGTGGTTTGTGAAAAGAACAGACATGCAATGACTCTAGCTGTGGTTAATGAGAAGAGCAAACATGTAATGACCTTGGTGGATCCTTGTGTGGTTAATGTTAAGAAGACACATGCAATGACCCTGGGTGTGGTTCATGATCTGGTTTGTGAGAAGAACACACATGCAATGACTCTAGCTGTGGTTCATGAAAAGAGCAGACATGCGATGACTCTAACTGTGGTTCACGAAAAGAGCAGACATGCGATGCCACCGGTGGATCATTATGTGGTCTATGAGAGGAACACACATGCAATGACACCGGTGGATCCTTGCGTGGTTTGTGAGAATAACACACATGCAATGACACTAGTGGATCCATATGTGGTCTGTGAAAGTAACACACATGCAATGACACTGGTGGATCCATGTGTGGTTCATGGGAAGAACACACATGCAATGACACTGGTGGATCCATGTGTGGTCTGTGGGAAGAACACACATGCAATGACACTTGTGATATGTGGTTTGTGAAAAGAACAGACATGCAATGACTTTAGCTGTTGTTCATGAAAAGAGCAGACATGCAATGACACTAGTGGATCCATGTGTGGTTCATGGGAAGAACACACATGCAATGACACTGGTGGATCCATGTGTGGTCTGTGGGAAGAACACACATGCAATGACACTGGTGATATATGTTTTGTGAGAAGAACAGACATGCAATGACTATAGCTATGGTTAATCAGAAGAGCAGACATGCAATGACACTGGTGGATCCATGTGTGGTTAATGGGAAGAACACACATGCAATGACACTATGTGTGGTTCATGATATGGTTTGTGAGAAGAACACACATGCAATGACTCTAGCTGTGGTTCATGAAAAGAGTAGACATGCGATGACTCTAACTGTGTTTGATGAAAAGAGCAAACATGCAAGGACACCGGTGGATCCATGTGTGGTCTATGAGAGGAACACACATGCAATGACACCGGTGGATACTTACGTGGTTTGTGAGAATAACACACATGCAATGACATCGGTGGATCCATATGTGGTCTGTGAAAAGAACACACATGCAATGACATCGTGGATCCATGTGTGGTCTATGGGCAGAACACATGCAATCACACTAGTGATATGTGGTTTGTGAAAAGAACAGACATGCAATTACTCTAGTTGTGGTTAATGAGAAGAGCAGACATGCAATGACACTAGTGGATCCATGTGTGGTTAATGGGAAGAACACACATGCAATGACACTGGGTGTGGTTCATGATATGGTTTGTGAGAAGAACACACATGCAATGACTCTAGCTGTGGTCCATGAAAAGAGAAGACATGCGATGAATCTAACCGTGGTTCATGAAAAGAGCTGACATGCGATGACACCGGTGGATCCATGTGTGGTATATGAGAGGAACACACATGCAATGACACCGGTGTATCCTTACATGGTTTGTGAGAATAACAGACATGCAATGACACTGGTGGATCCATATGTGGTCTGTGAAAAGAACACACATGCAATGACACTGGTGGATCCATGTGTGGTTCATGGGAAGAACACACATACAATGACACTAGTGGATCCATATGTGGTCTGTGGGAAGAACACACATGCAATGACACTAGTGATATGTGGTTTGTTTGAAGAACACACATGCAATGACTAGCTGTGGTTCATGAAAAGAGAAGACATGCAATGACACTGGTGGATCCATGTGTGGTTCATGGGAAGAACACACATGCAATGACACTAGTGGATCCATGTGTGGTCTGTGGGAAGAACACACATGCAATGACAATGGTGATATGTGGTTTGTGAAAAGAACAGACATACAATGACTCTAACTGTGGTTAATGAGAAGAGCAGACATGCAATGACACTGGTGGATCCATGTGTGGTTAATGAGAAGAACACACATGCAATGACACTGGGTGTGGTTCATGATATGGTTTGTGAGAAGAACACACATGCAATGACTCTAGCTGTGGTCCATGAAAAGAGAAGACATGCGATGACTCTAACTGTGGTTCATGAAAAGAGCAGACATGCGATACCACCGGTGGATCCATGTCTGGTCTATGAGAGGAACACACATGCAATGACACCGGTGGATCCTTACATGGTTTGTGAGAATAACACACATGCAATGATACTGGTGGATACATATGTGGTCTGTGAAAAGAACACACATGCAATGACACTGGTGGATCCATGTGTGGTTCATGGGAAGAACACACATGCAATGACACTGGTGGATCCATGTGTGGTCTGTGGGAAGAACACACATGCAATGACACTTGTGATATGTGGTTTGTGAAAAGAACAGACATGCAATGACTCTAACTATGGTTAATGAAAAGAGCAGACATGCAATGGCACTGGTGGATCCATGTGTGGTTAATGAGAAGAACACACATGCAATGACACTGGGTGTGGTTCATGATATGGTGTGTGAGAAGAACACACATGCAATGACTCTAGCTATGGTTCATGAAAAAAGTAGACATGCGATGACTCTAACTGTGGTTAATGAAAAGAGCAGACATGCAATGACACTGGTGGATCCATGTGTGGTCTATGAGAAGAACACACATGCAATGAACTCTAGTGGATCCTTACGTGGTTTATGAGAAGAACACACATCCAATGAACTCTAGTGGATCTATCTTGGCATAATTTGATGTATGACACAATGTATTTCATTGTACAAGACACTTACTTTCCATTTTTATACTACTCAGTATCGCCCTTGGTTTTATGTGGTACTACTCAGTTTTGCCCCCCCTCTCTCTATCTTTCGTAGAAGCACAAACCTATGCTCACCCTATCTTCTACTCCCTAATTGGTTATCACAGTTGTCACGCGGATCATGCGCACCAAGCGTTGATTCCTTGCGATCCAACGATGATCGTTGCACACGTCATGCCCTTCACACCAACGTGAGACAACACGGACGTCTCCCTCAGCGAGACTTCTACAAGAAGGAACACGATGCCGTCCATGGAAAAAGTCGTCGAGCGGTCATGTCATGTTTAATCAAGTCTGAAAAGCCTACTACTGCTACTACTACGCCACAACGCATGTGTCATCGAGTTCACGGTCGTCGATGGACAGCTGCAATTTATTGCCACTTGATTTTAATAAGACATATCCCATTTTTTACTCAGCAGCTCTCAATCTCACTTCCAACTGGGCCCAACCATAAGAAGCTTGCACACGCTAGCCGGAGACCGAAGAGCTGAGCTCGACGAGACCTAACGTCTCCGCCTTCATCAACACATCCCTCTACCCGATCTAGCACAACCCCACAAATCTCGCCATACAGCGACCTACCTTCCCCTCTACATTTCCACTTTTAACTATCGCCAATTTTAGGGCCGTGTCAAACTTCATACATAGAAATTGTGTATGCGCCCTTTGCATGCGGCTCAATACATAACTGCCATGCATGGCCCGAGAAAAAAACATGACGTACCGTGCGCATGTCGCGGTGCACGGTGTAGTAGACTGCGCGGCGCGTTGTGCGGTGGTGCAACGAAACGTGTCTTGCTTCCATCCACCTTAACTATAGAGCCCCTCTCCGCACACCCACTCCCACTCTCGCTCACTCTCCCCACACAACCCTCTCCACTGTCCCACCAGCATCTGCAAACTCCCGAGAATACCCCGTCCGCGCCGGCGATGACCGAGGAGGATAAGGTCACCATCGTTGCCTCCGAGGCCGCCAGCGAGGAGGCCTCCGTCTCCTCGCCGGCCCCACTCGACGCGTTGAAAGCAGCCGCCATCCTTGTCTAGGCCCTAGTCGAGGCATCGATGGCAGCCGCTGTTCCCGTCTAGGCCCCAGTCCCCGCTACCGACGGAGCCGCCGAAGCGGATCCCCCCGCCGGTGAGGAGGCCCCCACCGGTCACAAGCGGATCAAGCACTTCTGGGGCACCTACGATCTAGATAAGTACATCGCTCCGCTGTACTCCTATGACACCGGCATCGACGACCCATGGTCGGAGGTAACTAGGGTTTGCTCCCCTCCCCTGGTTCTTCTACCGTTCCCATCGTTGGATGCTAGATGTTGGTTTATTAGGATTTGCTTGTTCACATTTCGATTGCTCGATCTTCTTACATCATCTACTCCCCCATTTTCCTTTTCTTCCCATAGGTTTCCGGCAGCGACATCTGCAGTGATGATGAGTCCATACACACCAAGACTCGTCAGGTGTTGAGGAGGCTGCGGGCCAGCAAGTACCGTTGGGGATATACTTTCCGGGTATCCTCACAGTTCCTCACTGACCAGGGTGGCCCACTTTAGGTTAGAGCTTTGCTTCACGGGCGACCCAGTTAGAGAGAGAAGACGGAGTCCCATCCGGCTACGGAAAGGCCCAGAAGATTTAACGACTTAGGCCTATAACGTTACTTGTAGTTCAAGATGTACTCTGTAACCAACTCTTAGTCGTAGCCGGATTGATCTCTCCTATAAACCCTAGGTCGGATATCTATATAAGTCGTCCTAGGGAGAGCCTTTAGGGCACCAGATAACACCCAATACTTTAGACCCTCAACTCGCACAGGCGATACCCTTGTAACCCATATTCCGGCTCTGCCGTATTACTGGATTACTAGCAGGAGTAGGATTCGTCCAAAGTCGTGGATTCAACACAGGTAAACTTGTGTGCTCACCGTCCCAGAATACCGTACGTCTCACACCCCTCTCTTTCGCACGCCTCGAGGACCCCCTCATGGCGTACTTGTCCTCAATCCGACGACAGTTGGCGCCCACCGTGGGGCAAGTGAGCTTCGGATCTGCGTTCTGAGCGGAATCTGCAAGAATTGGAATCGGCGAGACCATCGCCGTCGGTCGCATCCTCTACGCCAGCGATGTCCCTCTCATCGTTCTCGACGAGACTTGGATTCCGGCTAGGGAAGTTGTGACTGCTTATACAATCATGTCTTTTGGCGAGATCGATGTTTACATCGGTTTATTTGAACCTTAACCCACCCCGGTGATGATAGAGCGGAAGAATCTTCGCGTCCCCTTTGTCCATGAGGCGGCGAGTTTCGGATCTCGAAAACCCTAATCCCACCCAACCCCCGATTCTGGAAATAGTGGAAAAATCCGAGCCTGAAGAAGACCTCACGGTCCAAGTCGAATCTGGAGTGGATCTCCCCGGAGAAGCCGGATCCTAGATCGACCCACCCGTGGAAGTCGAAATCCAGGAGGAGCACATCAACGACACTGATTCCGACTCTGACGATGTCGGGACAGACAAGCCTTTCCTCAGGTACACACTAAGACGTATGATACTGCAAGGCGCTAGCACAGATGCAATCCTCGAAACCATTAAAAGTTTCGATAGGGCTGATCGCAGAAGCCGCAGGTACCTCAGGAAGTACGCGTCGCACTTCATCGGATAAGTTGGATCTGGATCCGGCTCTGCTGATGCTGGAGAAAACACCGATTCGGTGCTAGAGGAAATTGGAACAAACACCGATGTTCCCGTATCCTCGGATGAATCTATGACGTCGGCAGATTTCCGAAAGTTCTCCACGGAATATGAAGAGGAGTACAACTCCAAAGCTGCAGAGGAGGGAGAAGCCATGGATGAAGGATCCGGGGAACACTCTCCCAAAACGCAGGATGACATGGACGTCAGGGACAATCCCGAAGTCTAGATGTCCGAAAGTACCGATCAGAGCTTGACTTTGGGAAACAGACCCAAACCTGTCTTTGCTACCGGCGCTGCCAAGAAGGCAAAGAAGAAGAACAAGACCCTGGCAAAAGACCCTCTAACAGAGGAGGTGATTGCCGAGGAATACGAGGAAGACTCGGATGGAGCTCTTATCCCAGATGATCCGAAAAAAGAAGCATCGGTGGATGGACACGTGCTCACTGAAGGTGCACGTAAACTCATCGATGCCGCATTAACCACAACTATCCCTACAGCTGCAGAACTTACTGTAGATGAGCTGGACGAAAGGGCCCAAGCCCTAGAAGCGCGTCGTCAACAACTCCTTGATGAAGCCAAAAACATCGAGGTGGAGAAGAAGCGCATGTCAAACAAGGAGTACATGTCCCGTCTGCATCAGAAGACACGGAAGCGCCACATGGATGACAACCAATTCCCACGTGTCCGTGCCGTCCTTTTTGGAGATGAGATGGGAAAACCACGGAAGGATAGCAACGGAGATTGGGTTTACCCAACACCAGTGCAAAATACCGTGGCAGCTCATGAAATTCTATCGGCTAATCCAGGACCAGAGGAGATACGTTTGGGCATCAAGCTACTCAATAAGGGACTGGAGCATCAGAAGGTCGCCCTGTCCGGAAGCCAAAAACTGGTCTCAGATTCCGACCAATGTCGCACAGATCCGGCATGGGCTAACGTCAAAACCCCCTACATCCGGGCACAATATCGTCACCCCGAACACAGGGAAGACAATTATTCAAGAACCGGATCATCAGGACAGCATCGCAGAACTACACATAACTGGAGCAACGTCGCTCCAGTAGCTGAGAAAGACGCAATCGCTACACTGAATCTGAAGAATCCTCCCCGAAAGGGAGAAGATAAAGAGAAACATCGGGAGGAGGATCGTCAAAGGATGCCACCTCCTAGACATGATAACCATCCGACTGAGCCTCACCATGGTGGGAATGATGGACGAAGGAACAACGGAAACCATGATGGCACAAGCCGGCAGGGGGCTCGTCATAGTCAAGAACCTCCCCGGAACCGGAATAATGACGCTCCGGATGGAGGCCGGCAATCAGCCGGAAACTACCCCGCTGCACCACCCTATCCACCACACAGTTATCACAACGGCCCCCACGGAGGTCAAGGAGGACATGGCGGAGGATGTGGTGGCAGAAGCCGAAGTTCGGCTCCAAGGCACCGTAGCCATAGCCAGCATTCGGGACGATCCCTATCCCTGAACGACGCAAGGCATAGGATCAACTCCAACATAGAGGCTCGACGCTATGAAAACAATGACGTGTACGTGGGCCCAAAGTGCTTCGGACCATGCATCAGAGATACAAAGTTCCCGGAAGGATTTGCTATCTCATGACATATTCAAGCCTACGACGGCATTGCTTGGCCAGACACCTGGTTATAGGATTTCTTCCAAGCTTGCTGCATCGCCAAAGGCGGAAACAGCCTGGTCGCAACTCGATATCTCCCACTCATGCTGAGGAAGGCAGCACGATCATGGCTCAATGAGCTTCCGGCGAACACCATCCACAACTAGTATGATTTACAAAGTGCGTTCTTTCGGAATTTCGAAGGCACATATCGGAGGCCCTGTACGGTTGGAGACCTACAGCGTTGCACCCAGAAAGCCAGAGAAACTTGCCAGGATTACCTCAGACGATGGATTGACACCAAGAACTCCTGCGAAGGAGTAAATGATCAAACTGCGATTGAAGCTTTCATCGCAGGTCTCCCAATTGGTTTACTGCGCCATCGCTTGAAGTGTGACAAGGTTACTGATCTGGGAGAAATGATAGAAACAGCAAGCAAGTATGCAGATGCTGACGACGATGCAGAGGGATTACTCAATGTCCTGGCTATGCCTCAGTCGGCAAAACAACCAAAGCAACAAGCTCAGAAGCGCAAAAATACCTCGGAAGAAAAACTCAACGCGGAGATAGCGGTAGTCACTACTATTTCCGGGTCTGGAGGACGAGGAGGACGTGGCGGAGGCCGTGGGCATGGCCGTGGGACATCAAGGGTCCAAGGTAGAGGAGAGAAACAACCAGGCAAAACCTACACTTGGGCCGACATCGCCAATAACCCATGTGTGCATCATTTGGACGCCAATGGGGGCTCATCCCACACCAACGCTGAATGTCGTTTTAACGACGACATCAAGAGAGATGATACCACGGGCTACAAAGCTAAGCGGAAGAAGGGAAAGAAAAATCTCGAAAAAGACAAAGAGACCAAGGAAGATTCCGACATGGAGGAAGCCGACGCTTCAAATCCCAAGTCGGAAGGGAAGAAAACTTTTCCCACCAAGAAGGACACTTACGTCACCTTCCTCAGATCTCAACCAGCAAAGGTCAAGAAAGCAGTTCTCCATGAGCTCAACGCAACAATTCCGGCTGTCCCTCAGTATCTGGACTGGTCAGAAGTAGCAATAATGTTTGACCGCGCTAATCATCCACCTAAGCTACATAGGCGAGGAAAATACGCCTTAATCGTCAATCCACTTATTGATGGTTATGGTTTCTCCAAGACCCTCATGGACGGTGGTAGCAGCATCAATATTCTCTATGTCGAAACGCTACGCCGGATGAAGATCTCGGAAACACAGCTGAACCACAGCTCTGTGATCTTTCACGAAGTTGTCCCAGGAAGACAGGCTAATTCCCTGGGAGAGATCACTTTGGATGTTACTTTTGGAACACCAAAGAATTATCGGACGGAGGCACTTTCCTTCGAAGTGGTCCCGTTCAAGAGCGCATACCACGCTATATTCGGACGTCCGGCTTAACTGGCTTTTATGGCTCGTCCGTGTTACATTTACAATATGATGAAAATTCCAGGTCCCAACGGCGTAATCACCATCAGGGGAGACCCGAAGAAGGCGCGAGAGTGCGAGGATGGAAATGCCGCCTTTCTTGAAGCCGTCTTTGCACGCCCAGGAGATCAAGAAGAGTATAGATCCGTCTGAGATGCCTGCGACGAAGAAGGAGGTGACAAAGCCAAATTCGGAGTTCAAGGCATCAGAAGAGACGAAGACGACGCAGTTGAAGGATGACGACCCCTCCAAGGTGACCCAGATAGGCGTAGGCCTAAGTAGCGCATAGGAAAGCACGCTCGTCAAGTTCCTCCAAGCAAATCAAGATATCTTTGCATGGCAGCCATCTGACATGACCGGAGTACCTAGGGAACTTGCCGAGCACTCTCTAAATGTAAACCCGAACGCTAAACCCGTCAAACAGTCCTTACGGCGGTTTGGTGATGAAAAGCGTAAGGCAATAGCTAAGGAACTAGCGCGGCTCGAGTTAGCCGGATTCATAGAAGAGGTCATCCATACTGATTGGTCGGCCAACCCTGTAATGGTCCCTAAAAAGGACACCACTGATTTAAGGATGTGTGTTGAGTATACTGCCTTGAACAAGGCTTGTCCAAAAGATACATTCGCTCTGCCTAGAATTGATCAAGTTATCGATTCTACGGCAGGCTCAGAACTCCTCTGTTTTCTCGACGCATATTCCGGTTATCACCAAATACGGATGAAGGAATCTGACAAAGTCAAGACTTCATTCATAACCCCCTTCGGAACCTTCTGTTTTGTTACAATGCCCTTTGGGATGAAGAACGCAGGAGCTACGTACCAGCGCACGATGCAGCGTTGCCTCCATGACCAGCTCGGACGCAATGTACATGCTTACGTGGATGATATCGCGGTCATGTCCAAAAAGAAGGAAACATTGATTTCCGACTTGGAGGAGACGTTCGCCAATTTACGAAAATACAACATCATGCTTAACCCGAAGAAATGTTTCTTTGGAATACCAGCCGGAAAACTGTTAGGTTTTATCGTGTCTCAAAGAGGTATAGAGGTGAACCGCGACAAGATCTAGGCTATTCTCAATATTTCCAGGCCAACTCGCCTAAAGGACGTACAAAGATTAACTGGTTGCATTGCTGCAGTCAGTCGATTTGTAAGCCGGCTTGGTGAAAGAGCCGCACCATTATACAAACTCCTGAAGAAGACCAAGGATTTTGTCTAGACTAACGAAGCTGAAGCTGCACTACAAGACCTGAAGAAAGTACTCTCATCTGCTCCTATCCTTGCGGCGCCGGAACCTCAGGAACCGATGTTGCTTTACATTGCTGTGACAAATAAGGTTGTCAGTATAGTTATGGTGGTGGAGAGACCGGAAGAAAATCAGGAGCACCTGGTGCAGCGTCCGACATACTTTGTCAGCGAGGTCCTGACAGAATCAAAACAGCGGTATCCACACTATCAAAAGTTGGCTTATGGTGTTTTTCTAGCATCTCGTAAGTTACGACACTATTTTCAGGAGCATCCAATTACCGTGGTGAGCAAAGCTCCCATGAGAGATATAATCAACAATAGCGATGCCACAGGACGCGTCGCTAAATGGGGCATAGAGCTTGCAGCTTTCGATATTGAGTACAAACCCCGGACAACAATCAAATCCCAGATCATTGCCGACTTTGTCGCTGATTGGACAGAGACCAAGGAGAACATGATCCTCCCTGAGTCGGAATATTGGACCCTCTTTTTTGATGGGTCTAAGGCTCGAGGAGGCTCGAGGGCTGGCGTGGTGCTCAAGTCACCCCAAGGAGATAAACTTTTATACGTGTTGTAGATCCACTTCACAGCGACAAACAACATTGCCGAGTATGAAGCACTTTTGCATGGAATCCGGATTGCTAAGGACATTGGCATCCGACGTTTGATGTGTTACGGAGATTCGGATCTTGTTGCTCAGCAAGTATCGGATATTTGTAATGCAAATAATCACTTGGCAGCATATAAAGCTGTCGTGGATGATCTATCTAAATCGTTCGAAGGGTTTGAAGTTCAACTCATCGCTCGAGCAGAAAACGAGGAAGCAGACGCACTATCTCGAATAGGCTCTGCACGGAAAGAGGTTCCGGATGGCGCGTTTTTAGAGCACCTCAAAGTTCCCTCGATAAAGGGAGTAGATGAGGAATATCTGACCAAATCCGACTCACCTTTAATCGCCCTTCTGGCTGTAATTCCCAGCTGGACTCAACGCTACCTAGATTACTTGGTAGATGGCAAATTACCCGAAGATGAGGTGCTGAGCCGACAGATCGTCCGACGAGCAAAAGTCTATACTATTGTTAAAGGTGAGCTCCATAAACGGAGTGTTTCTAGGGTTTTTCAGCGCTGTGTATCTCCGGAAGAAGGAGTGGAAATCTTAAGAGAAATCCACGAAGGCGAGTGTGGTTTATCCAGCGCTGCAGCCAAATCTTTAGTGGCAAAAGCTTTTCGACATGGATTTTTAAACTTACGGCTCGAGCGAATCTTTGAACGATTAGTCAAGACATGCAAAGGCTGCCAAAAGTACGCCAAGCAAGCTCATATTCCAGATGATCAGCTACGAACAATACCTATAACATGGCCTTTTGTGGTCTGGGGGCTTGATATGGTAGGACCTTTTAAACGAGCACCAAGTGGATTCACGCACCTCTTAGTGATGGTGGACAAATTCACAAAGTGGATCGAGGCTAAACCTGTCACTAGTTGTGATGGAGTAACAGCCAAAAGATTTGTCGAGGATGTTATAATCCGGTATGGTTATCCGCATAGCATTATCACGGACAATGGGGGTAATTTTTCCATGGGAGAATTGGCTGAATTTTGCGACGAGCAAAATATCCGGCTTGACATTGCGTCAGTTGCACATCCACAGGCTAACGGACAAGTCGAAAGAGCAAATGGTTTAATTCTACAAGGCTTGAAACCGAGACTCGAAGCACCACTGAGACATGCTGCGGGGGCTTGGGCAGAGGAACTACCCTCTGTAATTTGGAGTTTGCGAACAACTCCGAACAGGTCAACAGGATATACACCTTTCTTCTTGGTCTATGGCGCAGAAGCAGTTCTTCCTAGTGATTTAATTCATACTTCTCCTAGAGTGGCCGCGTATATTGAAGAGGATGCCGAGATTTCTTGACAAAATGATCTCGACTTAGTCGAAGAAGTTCGCATCGTTGCTAAAATGAGATCTATAGCCTATCAGCAGAAGTTATGCAAGTATCATAGCCAGAGAGTCCGAACTAGATCTTTCAATAAAGGTGATTTGGTTCTGTCTTGTGCAACAAAGAAAGCACAAACTTTCCCTAGTATGGGAAGGGCCCTTTTTAGTTAGTCGAGTATTGCACAATGGATCGTACTACTTAACTGACATGAGGCCAGTCAAAGAAAGACCTGCTACTAAGAAGAGAAAGAGAGCTAGAGGCATGTACAAATCCGGATGAGTTAGATAGACCATGTAATATTGCTCAGCTACGTCCCTTTTATTCTTAGTTTATCCTTCTTTGTAATCATACATATGTACATGTTCTGTGAGAAATAAAAGTTTTGGTTACCTCAAAGTTTTCCTGAGAAGTTTTTACCATCTTATTTCCTAGTGATCATGTCATAGTCGAAAATCCCAGAATGCTTAAAAGTACTTTATGCTCATGTTCATTCTGGTTTAGATTTCCGACTCTAAAACTGCTGCCTTCGGGTATAACTCTAAAAAATTCTAGTCTTTACTTAGGTTATTTGTCTGATTGCTGGATGCGGGTATTTTCCGAGTAGTGAATTGTTGGTACTGGAAGCCGGCTTTGTTTCCGAGTTTAAACTGGTTTAGCAATTGAGCTCCATTGCTCGGCAAAGTTTCTGGCTAAAGGTTTAGCCGGCTCACGAAAGGGACGAGGCAAAAAGCCAGATAAACGTAAGTAGAGACGAAAAATTCTAAGTGCTTATGCAAACATTTCAAGCACACAAAAAGTCTAAAACAAAAGTGCTGAATAGATAAAAAAAACTTAGCACTAGCAAAAGCCATAGTACTTCATAATTATAAAATGCATCATGTCTTTCCAGAATAATACATAGTTTTTTGGTCTATGATGCAGGAGGAGATGAAGGAGCTGCCGACTCGCTGGTTACTCCGCCTTGATATCGTGCCGAGATGTCCGGATCCGAGGTGGTTCGTTCATCGTCGGAAACTTCTTCGGCGTCTTCTGGAGGAGGTGGCGGAGTATCCACGTGGGTGAAGAAGGGCACCTTGTAGTTGGTCAGGTCAGCTACGTGGCACCCATAGCCGGCGCAGGAGTGCATGATAGCTTGAAGGTCTTTCTCCTGGCCGTCTTCATCTACTTTGCAGTACCCTCTGGTCACTTGCCATATCTCCATGTTTCCACGGTGGCTCATGACCATGGTGAGAGCGTTCTGCGCAGCAGTTCGCGCGTAGGACATGTTCCAGTCCCGAACAAGCTGCGGCATCTCCTTGGCCTTCTCCCGCACCTGGAAGTCTGACATGCTTGGCATACCTGGAATCCTGAGAGACGCCAATGTCCTCAAGGGACTGGCGGTAGTCATGAAGAAGATCACTGACTTGGGTAAGTCGGTGAGTGCGGGGCTCGGACGAGGAGGAGTCCGTCAAGTTCAGAGGACCTGTACACAAGTTAAAGTTAAAGAAAAAACCGACATTGATAAGAGTCGAAGAAAAAGGAAAAGTCAGAGAGATGGAACGTACCGAAAATGACGTCGTCAACCTTGGTTTTCTCCTCCCGGAGACTCTGGAGTTCATCCGGAGCACCTGGGAGATGTCCGTCTCTCTGCTAAGCTCATTTCTGAGGTCCGAGATAATTTTATCTTGAGCGGTAATCTTGCGATCGCGCTCTTCAGTGGCCATGGAGGAAGATTCCAGGACTTGAGCTATGCTCGTTTCATGATCCGCCTTGAGCTTATCCAGCTCTTGGCGAAGTCCTTTGTTCTCCACCACCAGGGTCTTGAGGTTCTCGGCCTCTTCAATCATAGCGATGGATTGTTTCACCAACGCTGTAAGACAAAAAGAACAATAGTTCAGAAAAATTCGACATAGAAAAAGCAAAAGACAAGGTTTGAATCTCGAAATATTTACCTTCAGCTTCATCCTTGGCTACCTTGAGCTCAACATTTTTAAGTCGGAGAGCTTTGATCTCTCTCCACTTATTACAGACATTGAACAATAATTCCTGGTTATAGGAACATACTTTCTGTAAGTCAGAATACCCAAAGTCAGAAAGCTACTTAAGACTCAGGCTAATATTTTTAGTAAATATCAGCACGAGCCTTGGGGGCTACACTAGTTCGTTCTTTGGCATCCTAATGAAAGCATAAACTCGAATTCTATATCCTACTTCATGCTTGGGGGCTAGAGGATATGATATAACATAATGTAAAAACAAGAGTTGGAATTCTGACTTACATATTGCTCGCGGGTGAGTTTGTCTAAACCCGCGTTCACTTCAGCTGCCACCTTTTCGGCGAGAGTAAGAGGGATCACTGGGGCTGTTGGAAGCTCGCCAGTCCTAATCCTCTTGTCGCGAAGGCGGACTTGAGTGAGAAGGTTAGAGAACTTGACGTCCTTTGCTTCTTGCGCTTCCTCCTCGGGGGATAAATGGCTTTTGTCCAGGACTTGCCTGGCTAACCGCTGGATCTCCTCTGCAGATTTCCGGGTTAGGCTGAATTTGGCAAGACCCGGATTGTTGAGGAGGTTTTCGGCGAAGACTTCAGCCGAGGGACCATTACCCGAAGAGGGTTCACCCTTATCTTGACCTAACGCACCTGATGGCGTCGGTTTGCGACAAGGATCACAGGCTCTATTTGAGGAGCGGATCTTCTGCGACATCCGACGAGATAACGGAGTTGCGAGAAGGTTGAGGACCGTGGTCGGAGGAGCTTACGGCGAAGCTATGGTAAGCTTAAATGCAGGCTTCGAAGAAATCCCTTTCCCCTTTCCCTTGATGATCGATTTTGCTCTGAGAAGGTAACAAAGTCGGAAACGTTACATCTCGGAAAGAAGTTTAAGTAAAGCACAAAGACGGAAAAGTTGTGACGGAAAGGATACCTCTTCATGACTGGCACCTCCTTTGTGCCAACCGCTACTGTCGGAGCTTTGCGCTCCTTGAGCGCAAGATCCGGCAGTGGAACCACTTCCACCTCCTGAGAGAACTCCAGAGGGTATCCTTCGAGCGGAGCAAGTTCGGACTCGGGGATGTCAGCAAGCTGAAAACAAGAAAACATATCAGCATTGCAATGTAACTCGAAGATAGAGACACATAAAAGATGTGATGATAAAAGCTTACCGGCACCACGGGGTTTTCTGTCGTGTGCATGTCCAGAGAAAACTCTGGAATCCGCCTCTCGATCCGCTCCTTGATCAGCCACTTTATTTGGCTTATGTAGCCTTGAGTGGTGTAGGCTTTGGGGCTGATGCGGAGGGAGTCGGTCAGGAAAGACGTGACGGAATGCATCAGTCTATCCCCGTGGTACTGAAGTGGCTGGATCCAGCGTGAGACCCAGCACTGGACCAAGTCGGATCCCTTCAGACCATTGTGCTTGATCAGATATTCGATCTGCCTCTTAGCGAGGATCAGATCATCTGTGAGAGCCAGAGAAGCCTCGTCCCAGGAAGGTTGGGCCGTGGCGGCTCCATCGACAAAGCGGCAGCGGTAGCTTTGCGAGAGCAGAATATCCCGATGGTAGAAAAAAGTGGCTGGCCATTGCTTAACCGAGTCACTGGCAGAAATTTTGGGATATGCCCGGTCTCGTCTAAGAGAAAAACTAATGGTGCCGGTGATGTAAGGAACACCGGTAGTGATGGAATTCCTCCGGACATGAAAGTAAAACCGGAAGAGAAGCAAACTCAGTCTAATGCCGAGAAAGCCCTCGCAAAGCGCAGCATATGCGCTCATCTCTAGAATGGAGTTGGGAGGAAGATTGTGGAGTTGAACTCCATAGTGGTCAATCACCTCGGAGAAGAACTTCGAGGGAGGAAAGGACAAACCTCGGTCCAGATGGGTGCCGAAGTGGATGCGCTCGCCCTCGTGCGGATTGGGGATGGTCTCGCCAGAGCCGCTCCGCTAGTTGCCGGCGGCGAGGAGCCCCTCCTTCTCCATGTTCTTGAGGCCAGCCTCATCGAGGGCGCAGGGGATCCAGAGTCCCCGGAAGCTCTCTTTCTCCGCAGCTACTTCCGCCGACGCCGCCACCGCCGACGTTGCCAGAGAGGAAGAAGAGGATGAAGCCATTTTCTCATCGGTGGAAAAGGGTGACCCTAAAGTGGCGGCGCTAGGAGCTCTGTGGGAGGAAAACGAAAAGACTCTGGGCGCGCTGGAGATTTGGGAAGAAAGGAACGGCGAAAGGCAGATGAAGAGGAGAAGAAAAAATCTAGACCCCTTATATCCACCTACCTGCGCCAAGATTCGTGCAAACGCTACAGTGTAACCGCCACGCGTCGTGGAAGGAACTAGGAAGGGCCCACGTGATGATTGCGTCGCCTCGATCTCCATGCACGCATTGAAACGACGCCTCGGTTCCACGAACCACGGACCCACCAATGGTCGTCTTGTGAGCGATTACGCCGGAATGGCGTGACTTGACCATGCTTGTGTCAGGTGGCGTTAGAGACCAAATTCTGGCTTAGTTTAAAAGCAAGCTAGAAAATCCGAGTAACTAATTGAAAGGTCCGACTTACTTTTAAGATCCGGATCGTATTTTTTGTTGTGAAGTTTTAGGAACCCTTCAAGATTCTGCAAGCCGAAGATCAAGCTAGACGATGATAAAATCTGACTTTGGATCTTGGAGGCCTCCGGGGGCTGCTGTTGGGGATATACTTTTCGGGTATCCTCACAGTTCCTCACTAACCAGGGTGGCCCACTTCGGGTTAGAGCTTTGCTTCACGGGCGGCCCAGTTAGAGAGAGAAGACGGAGTCCCATCCGGCTATGGAAAGGCCCAGAAGATTTACCGACTTAGGCCTATAACGTTACTTGTAGTTCAAGATGTACTCTGTAACCAACTCTTAGTCGTAGCCGGATTGATCTCTCCTGTAAACCCTAGGCCGGATATCTATATAAGCCGTCCTAGGGAGAGCCTTTAGGGCACCAGAAAACACCCAATACTTTAGACCCTCAACTCGCACAGGCGATATCCTTGTAACCCATATTCCGGCTCTACCGTATTACTGGGTTGCTAGCAGGAGTAGGATTCGTCCAAATCCGGTGGATTCGAACCTGGGTAAACTTGTGTTCTCACCGTCCCGGAATACCGTACGTCTCACACCCCTCTCTTCCGCACGCCTCGAGGACCCCCTCATGGCGTACTTGTCCTCAATCCAACGACAAGTACGCCGCCTTCTTCAGGGGCGGCCCCTGGCGATGCCCCTTCCACAAGGGGATCGCCTACAGTTGTGCGAGTGGCCCCGATCGCACCGACTTCCTCTCCTTAATGAAGCATGCAGAGGCCGCGGGCTCCGGAATCCACAAAGGCGGCGAGCGCGAGACCGTGAACATCAACGCCTACATCGCTGAACACCGGGCTCTCGGCATTCACCTCCAAAACCTCCAGCGGTTGGCCTTCAAACAGGGTCACATCGCTCCAATCAGGCCCAAGGTCCCCAAGATCAAGGTACTGGGCAGCAAGAAGTGGAGGAAGCGTCGGATGGAGGAGGAGGAGGAGGAGGTGCGGGCGCTTGCAGGATGTGCCTGCAGCTATGGCGGCTGCCGCTGCTGCTAAGCAGCTTCTTTCTAGCTATATCCTATTTCTTGCTGAATGCATCGAACCTCGTTAAGCAACCTACTTTCTATCTCTATATCCTATTTAGCTACGCATAGCTATATCTACATTTGTTTTGTTTTCTGAATGAATGTATTCTGCCTGGTGTGATTTGCTGCTTTAGATTTGCTACCTGATCGGAGGCAAAAAGAGGTCCAAAAGGGAACGAATTATCGAAGAGAGAATCTTCTCTAGATTTGCTACCAATTTGGGAAAAATGAAACATATCTGTTTAGCGAGAGAGGAAAAGGGTACTCTTTCAAACTGCCAGTTAACGAGCTACCATCTTGACGAGGCCCCATCTTGACGTCTCCCTCTACAAGAAGGAACATGATGTCGTCCATGGAAAAAGTCGTCGAGCGGTCATGTCACGTTTAATCAAGTCTGAAAAGCCTACTACTGCTACTACTATGCCACAACACATGCGCCATCGAGTGCACGGTCGTCGATGGACAGCTGTAATTTATTGCCACTTGATTTTAATAAGACACATCCCATTTTTTACGTAGCGGCTTTCAATCTCACTTCCAACTAGGGCCTGATACATCCATTTTGCATCACAATTCTATGTCTTAATTCACTATTATTCATTGATATATTTCATATTGAGAGGTGATACTTATGTTATTTCATCTATTTTTGCATGGTTGATGACTTTTGGAGCATGGACCGCGATCAGATTCGATGGAAAAGGTGCTGTTTGGAGGCAAAATTCACGAAGATCAGAAAATCCGGGAAAATATACGGAAAATCCTATTTTTCCAGAAGATTAAGGATGCCAGAAGATGGAGTGGAGATGGGCCACAGGGGGGCCACACCACCCCATGGCGCGGGCAGGCCTAGGCCGCGCCAGGAGGTGGTGTGGCCACCCTGGCCCACTCCAGCCTCTCCCCTCTGGCGTATATCAACCTCCCAAAACCCTAAGACTTGGGGAGCGACCATAGAAAGATTCCACCGCCTCTGCGGGGCGGAAAACACCGAGAGAGAAAGATCTCTCCGGCAGACAGATTTCTGCCGGGGGAATTCCTTCCCGAAGAGGGGAGATCGTCGCCATCAACACCACCATCAAGCTGGACTTCATCGGGATCATCATCATCACCACCACCATCATTACCATCAGCACCCTCATCACCATCTCCATATTGCTGTAACAATTGCGTTGAATCTTGCATTAGTTCATCGGGGAAACTTTCCCGGTGTTGATTACTCCTTGTAGTTGATGCTATTGAGTGAACCATTGAATTATTTTTTATGTACAGATTGTTATACATCATTATTCCATCTCTGATCATGATCCATATGATGTCTTGTGAGTAGTTCGTTTTGTTCTTGAGGACATGGGAGAAGTCTTGTTGTTAGTAGTGGAGTTGTGTTGAGAAAGATTCAATAGATTGTTATTTAAGTTGTGGTGTACTTCTTCTAGTGGTGTCATGTGAACGTCGACTACATGACACTTCACCTATGGGCCTAGGGGAATGCATTGTGTATTTGGCTACTAATCGTAGGGGTTGCCGGAGTGACAGAAACCTGAACCCCCGTTAGGAAACCATTGCACAAGGGACGTAAGGGTCTTAGAGTTTAAAGTTGTGGTTAGGTTTCTACCTTAATTACTTTCTTGTACTTGATGTTTGCAAGGTGTATAATCACAAGTATGTATTAGTCTTGGATGGGGCAGTACATTAGCACAGGTTCACCCACACAACACTTAGCAAGCTAAAGAAGATTAATCAACTATATGAAGCGAAAGCACTTGACAGTCTTCCCATGTGTCCTCGAGAATGTTTGGTCATCTTAAGTAATACAACCAACTTGTCCTTTGCTGCATAAAGGATTGGGCCACTTGCTGCATTTATTCCTACTGTCTTTTATTTACTCGTACTTTGTTTACTTGCTTTATCGAAAACCCCTAAAAATCTGTTTGCTAAGTATTTGTAGAGATTTCCTAATCCATACCACTAGCCATACGCTCCTCGTTGGGTTCGACACTCTTACTTATCGAAAATCTGCGATACACCCCTATATTTGTGGGTCATCAAGACTATTTTCCTGGCGCCGCTGCGGGAGTGAAGCGCTATTGGAGAGTGGAACTGGTAAAGGAAACTTCTCTGTGAGTATTGTTTACTAGTTGCTTTATTTTCGTTATGGATAATTCGCTGAGTTTCTTATTTGGTAATGCTACTACCACTGCTAAGGTAGTAGATAAGCCACCACCTGCTGAGAATGATGTTTTCAAAATACCTACAAGAATTATTGATCGTGTTATGGATAACTACTATGTTGGGGATGGAACTGTCCATCCCGGTCATCATTTACTCTTTATACACGAATTATGCGGGTTGTTCAAGTGTGCAGGTATTACTACAGATCAAGTTAAGAAGAAGTTATTCTCATTATCGCTGAAAGGAAGAGCTGAGGAATGGTATAAGCTATTGAAGAATGGTCAAGCTCTGGAATGGGAGGAAATAGTGCCTCTCTTTTATTCAAAGTTTTATCCTCCTAGTGAGATTCATAAAGATCGGAATCAAATATACAACTTTTGGCCTCTTGATGGAGAGAGTACAGCTCAAGCTTGGGGGAGATTGAAGTTACTAATGCTCAAATGTCCCATTCATGAGCTCCCCAACAATATTATTATCAATAACTTTTATGCAAGGCTTCCTCTACATGATAAAGATTTATTGGATGCTTCTTGTGCTGGATCATTCACTCGCATGGAAGAAGAAGCTAAATGGGACCTTCTGGACCGTATTCAAGACAATGCTGAAGCTTGGGAGAATGACAAAGGTAGAAAGTCAGGTATAAATTATGATTATGAATGCATTGAATCTTTTATGGGAACTGATGACTTTCAAAATATTAGTAATATTTATGGTCTTGATTTGCAAGTTATCACGGATTGTTTTAGAGCTTTTGCTTCCTATATCGAAATTCCAAAAAGGGGATGGAACAAATACCATGCACCTTACAAAGATATTGTTGACTATGCTCCTATTGGAAGTGCTGAGTATTGCATTATTGACCCCATCTTACCCGAACCTTTTATCGAGAAGATTCCCTTCCCCAAAAAGGTAAAGGACCATCCTATGATAACTAATGTAATCACCAAAAGTGAAAAAAGAACTGTAAAACCTGATGAACAAATAAACATTGAACCTGTGGTAGCAATTGTGAAAGACCTTGTCACTAAAAGCATAGAAGATGGGCACATAGACTTTTGTGAGGATGCTTCTAATATTGTTTCACATCCCAATATAACTAAAAAGGCTAGTGTCCCTGTGCTTTCTGATAGAATTGGTGATCATTGCTATTATGGTTTATGTGATATTGGTGCAAGTTCTAGTGCTATTCCTTATGAGATTTACAGAGAAATTATGCATGAAATTAGTCCCTGCGAGTTGGAAGAAATTGATGTGGTTATTCACCTTGCTAATAGAGAGACCATCTCTCCAATTGGTATCGTACGAGACGTGGAAGTCTTTTGTGGTAAGATCAAGTATCCTGCTGATTTTCTAGTACTTGGTTCAGCTGCTAGTAAAACTTATCCTATCATTTTTGGTAGACCTTTCTTGAGTACTTGTGAAGCTATTATTTATTGCAAGAGGGAGAAAATCTTGACTAAGTTTGACGGGGAATCTTATGAGTTTAATTTTTCGAAATTTACTAAAGAACCTTGCGAAGAGGAAACCCATAATGAGGATTTTAGAGTTGAACAACTTGCTTCTATCTCTCTTGCTCCTAACAATGCTTTGCAGCAATTTATGGAAGATCACGATAGTGAGATCTTCATGGAAGAAAGGAATGAGATTGACGAGATCCTCTGTCGTCAACCTAGGTTGCTTAAGCACGACTTTCCTGTAGAAGACTTGGGTACCACTTTGCCACCTAAAAAGGATCCAGTCTTCGATCTAAAACCTCTCCCTGATGATCTTAAATATGCTTATATTGATGATAAAAAGTTATATCCTGTTATTATTAGCTCTAAACTTTCAGGAAAGGAAGAAGAAAGGCTGTTGGAGGTTTTGAAGAAACACCGAGGAGCTATGGGCTACAATCTGGATGATTTAAAAGGGATTTCACCTACTATATGTCAACACTCTATCAACATAGAACCAGATCACGAAGCGGTGGTGGAACACCAAATACGTTTAAATCCTAAGATGAAGGAAGTGGTAAGGAATGAGGTATTGAAACTCCTTGATGCTGGTATTATTTACCCTATTACTAATAGTGAATGGGTTAGTCCTTTTCATTGTGTTCCTAAAAAGGGAGGTATTACCGTTGTCCCTAATGATAATGATGAGCTTATTCCTCAAAGAATAGTGGTAGGCTATAGGATGTGCATCGATTTTAGGAAAGTCAATAAAGTTACTAAAAAAGATCACTACCCGCTTCCTTTTATTGATCAAATGTTGGAAAGGTTGTCTAAAAAGACCCATTTTTGTTTTCTTGATGGTTATTCGGGTTTCTCTCAAATTGCTGTTAAACAACAAGATCAAGAAAAAACTACTTTTACTTGCCCTTATGGAACTTATTCTTATAGATGTATGCCTTTTGGTTTATGTAATACTCCTGCTACTTTCCAAAGGTGCATGTCTGCTATCTTTCATGGTTTTTGTGAGGAAATTGTAGAAGTGTTCATGGATGACTTTTCTGTCTATGGAACTTCTTTTGATAATTGTCTGCACAACCTTGATAAAGTTTTGCAGAGATGTGAGGAAACTAATCTTGTTCTTAATTGGGAGAAATGCCACTTCATGGTTAATGAAGGGATTGTTCTTGGGCATAAGGTTTCTGAAAGAGGCACAGAAGTTGATAGAGCTAAGGTTGAGGAAATTGAGAAGATGCCATGTCTAAGAGACATCAAAGGTATTCGTAGTATCCTTGGTCATGCTGGTTTCTATAGGAGGTTTATTAAAGACTTCTCTAGGATATCAATACCTCTCACTAATATTCTTCAAAAAGATGTACCCTTCGTTTTTGATGATGATTGTAGGGAGGCTTTTGAAACTCTTAAGAAGGATTTAACTACAGCCCCTTTTGTTCAACCACTTGATTGGAGTTTACCCTTTGAAATAATGTGTGATGCTAGTGATTTTGCTGTAGAGGCTGTCCTTGGGCAACGTATTGATAAAAAGTTAAATGTTATCCATTATGCTAGTAAGACCCTAGACGCTGCTCAAAGGAATTATGCCACTACTGAAAAGGAATTTCTAGCTGTTGTTTTTTCCTGTGATAAGTTTAGGCCCTATATTGTGGACTCAAAAGTAACCATTCATACTGATCATGCTGCTATTAAATATCTTATGATGAAGAAGGACGCTAAGCCTAGGCTTATTAGATGGGTACTGCTTTTACAAGAGTTTGATATACATATAGTAGATAGGAAGGGTGCTGAAAACCCTGTAGCTGATAATTTATCTCGTTTGGAAAACATCTCTTTTGACCCTATGCCTGTTAATGATAGTTTCCCAAATGAACAACTAGCTGTAGTAGGGGTGAGCTCGCGAGGAAGCCCTTGGTATGCTGATTATGCTAACTTTATTGTCTCCAAGTATTTGCCTCCAACTTTTAGAGCTCAGTGATACATTGCAAATGTATCTATAATTTTTGATGTTCCATGCTTAGTTTTATCCACTTTCTTGTGTTTTGTTCCAACTTTGGAGTACTTTTATTATGATTTCTTGGACTAACCTATTAACAAGAGCCACAGTGCCAGCTGCCTGTTTTCTGTTGTTTTTGGTTCCAAAAAAGTTAGAAAATGAATATTCTCGGAATTGGACGGGACAAAAGCCAAAGTGCCTATTTTTCAGAAGGGATCAAGTGCGGAATCTGAGGAGAAGGGCTGAGGTGGCCACACACCACCTGGCCACGCAGCCAGGCTGGCCCGCGCCGAGGTGGTCTGGCCGCCCAGACCCTCGGCCTCTCCTTCCGCCTATAAGTTGCCCTCGCGACGAAAACCCTAAGTACCCGATCAAAAATCCACGAAAGAGTTTGTAGCCGCCGTCATCTCCATCCCTAGATCGGGGGGGATCTGAAGCTCTTCCCGGCACCCTGCCGAAGAGGGGAATTCACCTTGGAGGCCTTCTTCATCACCATGCAAGCCTCCGGTGTGATGCGTGAGTAGTTCATCCTTGGACTATGGATCCATGTAGTAGCTAGATGGCTGGTTTCTCCTCCTTTGTGCTTTCATGTTTAGATCTTGTGAGCTCCGTTCATGATCAAGATCATATATTTGTAATTCATACATGTTGTGTTTGCGGGGATCCGATGGATATTGAGATGCTATTTCAGATTGATTATTGATTCTATCATGTCTTTATTATTTGAGATCTTGCATGCTTTCCGTTGTTAGTAGCTATCTTGGCCAAGTAGATGCTAGCAACTCCAAGAGTTAGTATTTATGCTCGATAGTGGGTTCATGCCTCTAGTAACTGGGAAGTGATGAAATCTCTAAGGTACTAGATGTGCTGTTGCTACTAGGGAGAAAACAACAATCCTTTGTTCATAGAACAATCATATTGTTTACTTTACACGCAGTTCGTATAGCAATAATCTGTTGCTTGCAACTTAATACTGGAGGGGGTTCGGATGATAACCTGAAGGTGGATTATTACTCATAGATGCAGTTGGATGGCGGCCTATGTATTATGTTGTATTGACCAATCAAGTCTCAAAGGAGTCAAGATGATTAGTATATGCATGTATTGCTTTCTCAGTGTTTGTCAATTTCCCCGCTGTAATTTGTTCACCCAGCATGTTATCTATCTAAGGAGAGCCACCTCTAGTGAACTATGGATCCTGGTCCTTTTTCTTTACATACAATCTATAAATTGTTTCTGCTTTGCGTTTACCTTCTTCAAACTTTTACTTCTTTCCATTCGATACGTTTAATCCTTTGTTTTCCGCAAAACACGGTGAGATTGACAACCTCATCGCAAGTTGGGGACAAAGTTATATGGTTGTGTTGTGCAGGTCTCCACGTTGCTACTAGCACCGGTAGTGCGCATACAAAGCTCAGCTAGTAACACCTTTGAGGTGTTTCCTTGCTCCTACTGGTTCGATTAAACCTTGGTTTCATAACTGAGGGAAACTTGCCGCTGTGTTCATCATACCTTCCTCTTGGGGTTCCCAACGAGCTCTACATCAACACCGCCATCAAGCATTTTTCTGGGCGCCGTGCATTGAGCCATCACTCAGCAAAGAAGAAAGTTCTTCTATGATTTGAGGCATTATTTTTGGGATGACCCACACTTATACAAAGAAGGAGTTGATGGTATTATGTGAAGATGTGTTCCAGAATATGAACAAAAGGAGATATTGCTTAAATGTCATGGTAGTGCCTATGGAGGACATCATGCAAGAGATAGAAATGCACAAAAGGTACTACAATCAGGTTTCTACTGGCCTACCCTTTTTAAAGATGCAAGAAATTTTGTCCTATCTTGTGATGAATGTCAGCGTGTTGGTAATATTTCTAGATGCAATGAAATGCCTATGAACTACTCTCTAGTTATTGAACCTTTTGATTGTTGGGGATTTGACTTTATGGGTCCTTTCCCTCCTTCGAAAGGCTACACTCATATTCTTGTTGCCGTTGATTATGTTACTAAGTGGGTAGAACCTATTCCTACAAAGAGTGCTGACGGAGAGACTTCTCTAAAAATGCTTAAGGATGTTATCTTTCCTAGGTTTGGGGTGCCTAGGTATCTCATGACTGATGGGGGTTCTCATTTCATTCATGGTGGTTTTAGGAAGACCCTTGCTAAATATGATGTTAATCATAGAATTGCTTCAGCTTATCACCCCCAAACTAGCGGGCAAGTAGAGTTATCAAATAGAGAGATTAAATCTATCTTGCAAAAAACTGTTAATAGGTCTAGGAAAAACTGGGCTAAGAAGTTGAATGATGCTTTATGGGCTTATAGAACTGCTTACAAAAATCCTATGGGAATGTCTCCTTATAAAATGGTTTATGGGAAAGCTTGTCACCTACCCTTAGAATTAGAACACAAAGCTTACTGGGAAGTGAAAGAACTAAATAGAGATTGTAAGCTCGCTGGTGAGAAAAGATTATTTGACTTAAGTTCTTTAGATGAATGGAGAAGTGAAGCCTATGAGAATGCTAGGCTCTTTAAGGAAAAAGTTAAAAGATGGCATGATAAGCGAATACTTAAGAGAGAATTTCATGTTGGTGAGAAAGTTCTACTGTATAGGTCTCGTCTCAGATTTTTTGCAGGTAAGCTACTATCAAAATGGGAAGGACCTTTCATCATTGAAGAAGTATACCGTTCAGGAGCAATAAAAATTTCTTCTCTAAAAGATAATACTACACAAGTAGTGAATGGACAGCGACTCAAACACTATATTGCTGGAGATTCTTACAATGAAGATGTTGATGCCTTTCAAGTTATAACTCCAGAGAAATTCATTGAGGACCAAATTCAGAGACCTGCAGATTCTGTTTTCATCTAGGTAACAGTTCTGGTAAGAAAAGTTCTTCGAAAATACTATCCAACTATATTTTTTGCAGTTTTCAGTCAATAAGGAAAGTTATGAAGCGAAAAAGGGACAGAAACGGAGCCGGGGTGGCCCACACCACCCCATGGCGCGGGCCCACCCCTGGCCGCGCCACCAGGTGGTGAGGCCACCCAGGACTCCGCCTCCGACTCGTTTTCTCCCAGTACCTTCCTTTTGATATGAAACTTCGTAATATATAACCCCCTGGATCCCCCAAGGTCCGTATATCGTGTTTTCGTCGTGTTTTTGTTTCGATCTGTTTCTGCCAGGACATACTCTTTGAAGGCTTGGAAGCACAATGGTGTCTGACAAGGATAAAGGGAAGGAGCCCATGGAGGAAGACCTCCAAGACCCCAGGAAGGAGAAGGAGATCAAGAGTGAAGGTGAAGAGGAGCAAGGCCAACATCCGCATACCGGCACCACCATTGCAAGCATTGGAGTGGTGGCAAACCCAGCCATTAGAGGGAAGCCTCCTCATCACTGTTCAGATCCCTGGTCACTTCCTCCATGCACCAAGAATCCTTTCCATACCCTTATCCATGAGCATCAATACCAGAATATGCCCAAAGGGAAATTACCCTCCAATTGGGATTTGCCTCGTTCTAGCCATGCAGGAAAAGAATACTTCAAGGAGGAAGAGTGGGGAAAGAATAGCAAGAGCTGGAATTCTCAACACGACATGATCATGAGCCGCATTGAGCAAAACTCACAGCTGATTCGCAATCTCACTTTCGAGATTGAGGACTTGGGGAAATTGGTCAAGAAGCTCATCGAGAGGATACCACCACCACCTAAGGAGTAATTCGTCATCAGGTTTGGCATCCCCTTGGTTTGTTCCAAGCTTGGGGGAGTGCCGCGGTATCACATCACTATCTTCTATCTTTTTACCTTATTAGTAGAGTCATATCATGAATAGAGCAGTTATTTTGTAGTATGGTTTGCATTATGGAAGTGTCCCCTCTCTCGTTAGATATGTATCCCTTGGTGTGAGTTGCCGTTATGGAATATTAATGAGAAGTTCTATCATTCACTCTTTTGCATAGCTTATTTTAGTTTTCAATTCGTGGTTATATGATTGATCTTGTTGTCAGTATTGGTAGCACTCTGGGATCATTGAGTTAATTTAGTTGGTTTTGGCAAACCTGGCTCGGTCAGTAGCAATACTATTTTTGAGAGTTGAATGAAAAAGATAGAAGTACTCTAAAGAAAAATAATTTCATCGTCTTTCTTTCTTGATTTTCTCATAAGTTTAGTATTCTCTAGTCAAGATCTTTTGTGCTTCCAAGGAAGATTGCATGTTTGTCTTTATCACTTGTATGTTTGTTTGTTTCCTTCAACTCTTGTACTTGCTACCTAGCCTTGCTAGCCAAAAACCCCGACTGAGAGGGTATTCTTCTCGTGCATCCACCTCCTTTAAACCAAAACCTTTGCCATTTGTGTCCACCATACCTACCTATTAGCATTATTGCTATTCCAAGTAAATTCTTGTTTTATCTACCTCCCAAATTAAACTTGTTATGCGAAAATTAGTGATTAAAGCTCTCACAAACTTGATGGCACACTTTACTTTCTTGCACTTAATAAACTTGAACCATTGTGCTCACCTATGTTGCGTATATGCTTGCGCTTTGTAAGTTGTGAATTAGCAGAACCATGCTGTCATGGGGAACACTTTCAACATTGCACTGGTACTTAGTACTAAGTTGATATCATGTTCTTTTGTCTATGGATGTCGTCGGTGTGAAATGAAAGGGGAGCTTGTAAGTCCATGGAGTTATGCATGTGTGTTAGAGAAGCGCTTTGGGCATTGGTCTAATCCATGCTGACATGGAAACCTGCAGCGTAACCATAACGAGTATCTATGAAGCATTCTTCTTATAAAAAAAGAGTCCGATATTGAGAAAAAAGAGAAAAAGAAAAAAGAGATATTATGAAAAGAGGAAAGAGAGAAAAAAAGCACCATATTTCCATGGTAAATAAGAAGATTGCTGAGATGCTTGTTGTTTGCTTGCCTTGTCATTTTGATATGGGATTCTTCCGTATCATCGGGCAAGGGGTACCCCGTTGGCGGTTCTCTATGATACACATATGCTTACGATGACAAGAACTTACCGGTGACTAAACTTGAGTAGCATGAGGAGCGGCCCTCGTACTCAAGGGACATGAGATTCTAAACTTACAACTTGTCAATGCATATCCTCATATTTGATCACTTTAACCTTAATCACCTAAAGATGCCTATGATAGGGGCAATGAGAGCTCAAAGCTAGTAAGTATCATAATTTTTGGGAGCTCTTTATGAGACTTGCAATCCCTGCTTCCCTCTTTGTAGGCTTTCTTTTACTTTGTAGTTGAGTCAGTAAACCTACTCCCTTCTATCTCACCAAGTATTTTGAGTTGTTGTGTTTCATTCATTCATATGATGATTTATTCATTCATGTTTCTTATGTTCCTTGCTTTGCACATTGCTCTTATCCTGATGTTTACTACTTTGAAAGCTATCATTTAAAAACTAGCTATTTGTGAACTCCAGCAAATTATCAACTATTCTTCGACCAAGAGCTAAGTTTGCCATTACCAATTATGATTCACTTTATGTATCTTTATTGTGTTTCCTTTATTTATTACAAGTTGAGTTATATAATAGTGACTTGTCTTCTATTATGATCTATGTATTTGATGAATGTGATGCTTCTTGTCCGTATTCTTTTATCGACTCTTCACTCCATAAACCTGAGGTCATGTTTATTGAGCTCAGTTTCGCTTGGGGACAAGCGAAGTCTAAGCTTGGGGGGAGTTGATACATCCATTTTGCATCACTATTCTATGTCTTAATTCACTATTATTCATTGATATATTTCATATTGAGAGGTGATACTTATGTTATTTCATCTATTTTTGCATGGTTGATGACTTTTGAAGCATGGATCGCTGTCGAGATTACGATGGAAAAGGTCTTTGTTTAGAGGCAAAATTCGCGAAGATCAGAAAATCCGGGAAAATATATGGAAAATCCTATTTTTCCAGAAGATTAAGGATGCCAGAAGATGGAGTGGAGATGGGCCACAGGGGGGCCACACCACCCCATGGCGCGGGCAGGCCTAGGCCGTGCTAGGAGGTGGTGTGGCCACCCTGGCCCACTCCAGCCTCTCCCCTTTGGCGTATATCAACCTCCTGAAACCCTAAGACTTGGAGAGCGACCATAGAAAGATTCTGCCGCCTCTGCAGGGCGGAAAACACCGAGAGAAAAAGATCTCTCCAGCAGACAGATTTCTACCGGGGGAATTCCTTCCCGGAGAGGGGAGATCGTCGCCATCAACACCACCATCAAGCTGGACTTCATCGGGATCATCATCACCACCACCATCATTACCATCAGACCATCATCACCATCTCCATATTATTCATGGGGGAAACTTTCTCTGTGTTGATTACTCCTTGTAGTTGATGCTATTGAGTGAACCATTGAATTATTGTTTATGTTCAGATTTTTTTACATCATTATTCCATCTCTGATCATGATCCATGTGATGTCTTATGAGTAGTTCGTTTTGTTCTTGAGGACATGGGAGAAGTCTTATTGTTAGTAGTGGAGTTGTGTTGAGAAAGATTCAATAGATTGTTATTTAAGTTGTGGTGTACTTCTTCTAGTGGTGTCATGTGAACGTCGACTACATGACACTTCACCTATATGGGCCTAGGGGAATGCATTGTGTATTTGGCTACTAATGGGTAGGGGTTGCCGGAGTGTAAAAACCTGAACCCGTTAGAAACCATTGCACAAGGGACGTAAGGGTCTTAGAGTTTAAAGTTGTGGTTAGGTTTCTACCTTAATTACTTTCTTGTACTTACGGATGTTTGCAAGGGGTATAATCACAAGTATGTATTAGTCTTGGATGGGGCGGTACATTAGCACAGGTTCACCCACACAACACTTAGCAAGCTAAAGAAGATTAATCAACTATATGAAGCAAAAGCACTTGACAATCTTCCCATGTGTCCTCGAGAACGTTTGGTCATCTTAAGTAATACAACCGGCTTGTCCTTTGCTGCATAAAGGATTGGGCCACTTGCTGCATTTATTCCTACTGTCTTTTATTTACTCGTACTTTGTTTACTTGCTTTATTGAAAACCCCTAAAAATCCGTTTTCTAAGTATTTACAGAGATTTCCTGATCCATACCACTAGCCAGCACCTTCTGCTCCTTGTTGGGTTCGACACTCTTACTTATCAAAAATACTACGATACACCCCCTATACTTGTGGGTCATCAGGGCCCACCATAAGAAGCTTGCACGCGCTAGCCGGAGGCCGAACAACTGAGCTCAACGAGACCTAATGTCTCCAGTTCATCGAGTCACTCGCAGTCATCAACACATCCCTCTAGCGAATCTAGCACAACCCCACAAATCTCGCCGTACAGCCACCTACCTCCCCCTCTACATTTCTACTTTTAAGGGTTATTTATTCGTTTGCCACTTGAGGCTTCTATGTACTCAGTTTTTCCACTAGAGCCAAGTCGTCCTCAGTTTTACCACTGCCTCGGGCGCATCTGCTCTGGCGAGGCCAAACGGCCAGTTTTGGCCCGATTCTGTATCGTGCCGTTAGTGGTCGGGTGGGTCCAGATCTTACAGGTGGGACCGCGCAACGGTGCTCCCGTCCCTTTTCTCGCCCCTTGATCTTACAGGTGGGACCACGAGCACCATCGCCCCCTATTCTCGCTCTCAAACCACCCTGCTCCCGCCACCACTAGGGTCGCCACGGCCGTCCGGCGTGTCCACCTGCTCCATCGCCCGTTCCTCTGACGCCACCTGCTCCACCTCCACTTGCTCCACTGCCACCTGCTCCGCTGCCGCCGTCTTGAGACGCCATCGATAGGGCGCTTGTATCCGCCAGTGCGCTTGCCACCTGCTCGACAAAATGGCGAGCGGCAGCGATGACCTTGACGAGGAAGGGGTCGAGCCGGAGACCCTCCGCATCCACGACTGGGTTCCTGAGGGGTAAGTATTGTTACCATTGAGCATTTTTGTGCATTGCAATAGTCGATTCCACATGGTTTAATTATTTTTTTGGTTGATTTTGGTATTGGTGTGCTAATTGTCTCTCCGTTTTTTGTGGGTTAGGATGGAGTTGCGGTTTGCTTTCTTGGTGAACATTAGAAGGGACCGGTACATCGTGGATGCAAATGATAACAAGAAATTCCAAGGAGGGTTCGATTATCCATTGCCAATGGATTGTAATTGGAGTTTTAGACAGTTTGGGGAGGTAATTTGCAGTCCATATCCTTGGGGTTTGCATGATGAAGTGGAATTCAGATACTATGCTGGAGGAACTGAATGGATGAAAGTTAGCAATGATGCAGAGCTCGCTACCATGTTTGCTAAGCATAAGGAGAAAGGAAAATTTCATGTGAGGCTACAAAATGACGTGGTTGTGCCAGCACTTGGACCTTCTCGGGCAGAATCATGTCGTCGTAATGGCAGCTCTAGCCAGAATAGTTCAGTTAGAGGACCTTCAGTTAGTGCACAACAACGTGGTGGCTCGACAAGCGTGGGCACCAGCATTAGGGTCCCTCGAGAAGTGGAGTCTGACTACGTAGATGATGAAGAGAGGCTATATTCTGATGTTGTTCAGAATTTACGACGGGCATGTCGTGCCGAAAACCAAGATGAGCAGGAAGACCTTCCACCTGTTCAATGGGACCCTGAGAACCCTCAGAGGGAAGAAGGTTCCATTTTTTCATCCATGAGTGAGTGTAGAAATGCACTTGTGATGTACTGCATCAAAGCAGAACGTACATTCGTAGTTGACCATAGCGACACTATTCGTTATAGAGTGCAATGTCCGACTGATGATTGTCCATGGAGGATGCACGCATCTAAAATGCGAAATAGCACGAATATTCAGGTCAAAGTGAACCCTTTTAGGCACACATGCCTAGAATCAACCCTTAGAAAGGAAACAGTCAGTAGAGCCAAGTCAAGATGGGTGGCTGATGAAGTAAAGCGGTGGGTGACAGAAAACCATCAGGTGGGTACAAAGGAGTTGCAGAAGAACCTTAAAGAAAATTTCAAGATAGAGATACCATACATGAGGGTGTTCAATGGTAAACAACATGCTATGGAATCTATTTATGGTAATTGGCAGGAAAGTTTTAAAATGTTGTATTCATTCAAAGCTGAAGTGGAGAGGACCAGCCCAGGTAGTATTGTAGATATTGACCACCACTCCGTGGAGTACACGTTGAGGGGAGTGACAATGACCAAGGAATGCTTCAGGAAGGTTTTTGTCTGCTTTGAGGCTTGTCGCCGGGGTTTTTTGGAAGGCTGTAGGCCTTATTTAGCTATTGATGCAACTTTCCTCACAGGGAGGTTTAAAGGACAGTTAGTAGCAGCTTGTGCAGTTGATGGACACAATTTTGTATTTCGATATGTATGGTGTGCTAGAGGCAGTCGAGGAGAGTTGGACTTGGTTTTGCAGAATCTGCGCCAGCTGTGCACATCCCAATGGGTTGGAATTCATACAGATGCGCAAGGGTTTAGAAGTGGCCGTGGACAATGTGTTCCACAGTAGAGCATAGGGAATGCATGCGTCACCTTGCTGCAAATTTTGGGAAGAAATTCAAAGGAAAGGTGTATGCCGACAATTTGTGGCCAGCATCTTTGACTTGTAGTGTGAAGAAGCACAACTACCACATGAGGCAACTATACAAGAATGACAAAGTGAAGGAATACTTGGAAACACACCGCTCCAAGTTATGGGCCAGAATCCAATTCAGTGAACTGAGCAAAGTTGACTATGTGCACAATAATCTTGCAGAGTCTTTCAATGCAATGATCCGGAAACTAAAGGGTCTTTATTTGGTGGATTTGCTTGACAATATAAGGATAGAATACATTAATAAGTTTCATGTTCATGCAAGAATAGCTGCGGCAAAATTCATGGGCCACATTATCATCCCTTCCGTGATGAATGAATTGAAGCACAAAACAAGAGGCTTGGAAATGGACATGACTCTTTGCTCGTCCACCACAGCAGAGGTGTCATTTTTGGATAAAGAGAAGAGGGAATGGAGATATCCAGTGGATTTAGAAGCTAGAACCTGCAGTTGTAGGCAATGGCAGATAACTGGGTTGCCATGCATTCATGCCCTTTTTTCATCACAACTCTCTCTAGTCAAGCAGGGAACATACAACAGTATGTGCATGAATACTACTCTGTTGCAAGGTTCAAAGCTACATATGCACATGCCTTACCTGCTCTGGAGGGAAAACAACAATGGGACATAGTGGACCCTGGTTTCAAACTTTGTGCTCCAGTTTTGAAGAGAGCAACAGGTAGACCGAGGAAGAGTCGAATAAGACCTCGTAGCGAAGGAGCTGGACTTGGAGCAAGGAAGCGTAAGTGCACAAGGTGTGGTGGGTCTGGTCATTTTGCAAAGTATTGTGATAATGCAGTAGATCCAGCGTTTGGAGAGTGTTTCAATGATGAAAATGATGGTCAGCAGCCGGTTGCAGACAATGATCAAAATGAGGCTCCAAATGATGATCAAAATGAGGCTTCAGATGATTATCAAACTGATGATCAAAATGATGATCAAATTGAGGCTCCAAATGATGATCCAATTGAGGTTCCAAATGATGATCAAATTGATGAGAAAAATAATGCTCCAACTGAGGCTCCAAATGATGATCAAATTGAGGCTCCAAATAATTATCAAACTGATGAGCAAAATAATGCTCCAACTGAGGCTCCAAATGATGGTGACCAACCTTCTATGGTTGTGAGTTCTGCTTGGTATGTAAATCTTGCCAATACTATTTTATATTTATCACTTGACATGATCTCACAACCCTTTATGTTTGGGTTGTATAGCTCTATGGTAGGTTCGAACAAAGTGGTGGCAGTGAGCTCTGAGGTACTTGAGGTGCCTCCAACAAAGAGGAGAAGAGTAGAAGAGAAGAGCACAAGGAGGAAAGTGGTGGCAATAAGCACAATGATCACAAGGAGCAAAGTGGTGGCAAGAACCAAGTATAATGTTTGAAACATTATGAATGTTGTTGTATTTGTGTTGAATAATGTCGGATCTATGTTAATTGGATGTTGCAATGCTTATTTGGACCAATGTTGTTGTATTTGTGTTTCCAAGTATGTAGACTTTGTTTATATGACATAAGAAGACTATTTGGTCAAACCTAACTTTGTTTATATAAGGCTTTGGTGTGGTTTTTGAAACTTTTCATGATCCAAACCTAAACCCCTTCTCTGAACCCTTGACTCTGTACAACAGAGTTCGAGATATCGCATATTGTACATGAACCTTATGTTTGAAACTATGTAGACCTTGTTTATCGACTTGAATCCTTAGTATATGACATAAGAAGACTATGTGCACAGATTTTTCATTTTTTTGATTTTTTTTGAATTTTTTATGCTCATTTGACTATTTGGTCAAACCTAACTTTGACCAACATTTAAACAAGTTTTTCAAAAGAAAATGAAAAACTAAGCCTAGATCCTTCTTAGTCACTCCAAAATGAAGCTTTGGTGTGGTTTTTGAAACTTTTCATGATCCAAACCTAAACCCCTTCTCTGAACCCTTGACTTCGTACAACAGAGTTCGAGATATCGCATATTGTACATGAACCTTCTGTTTGAAACTATGTAGACCTTGTTTATCGACTTGAATCCTTAGTATATGACATAGGAAGACTATGTGCGCAGGTTTTTCATTTTTTTTGATATTTTTTGAATTTTTTATGCTCATTTGACTATTTGGTCAAACCTAACTTTGACCAACATTTAAACAAGTTTTTCAAAAGAAAATTAAAAACCAAGCCTGGATCCTTCTTAGTCACTCCAAAATGAAGCTTTGGTGTGGTTTTTGAAACTTTTCATGATCCAAACCTAAACCCCTTCTCTGAACCCTCGACTTCGTACAACAGAGTTCGAGATATCACATATTGTACATGAACATTCTATTTGAAACTATGTAGACCTTGTTTATCGACTTGAATCCTTAGTATATGACATAAGAAGACTATGTGCACAGGTTTTTCATTTTTTTTTTGATTTTTTTGAATTTTTTATGCTCATTTGACTATTTGGTCAAACCTAACTTTGACCAACATTTAAACAAGTTTTTCAAAAGAAAATGAAAAACTAAGCCTGGATCCTTCTTAGTCACTCCAAAATGAAGCTTTGGTGTGGGCTTTGAAACTTAAAACTATTTCAAACTCATTTGAGTATTTGGTCAAACCCTAGTCAAACTCGCTTCCAAACCCTGAACAATCTAACCCTAGCGCTGAACAATGACCGTTGATGTAACCCTAAGGCTGAACTGCAGCCGTCCGATCGTCCTTCTAGAAGGAATCTGTGGGCAAGCTTGGGCGATCCGCAAGAAGCTCATTCTGCTATCTGATTGGCTGGACGCTTTTTTTCCGAGCGGGCACGCTGGATGGACCGTTCGGCCATCCAGGCATGCGCGGGAAGAGACGACGTGGCCATGCATGCACGGGAAGCGAGGACATCGCCATGCATGCGCGCCTCACCACAGCGATTCGTCGCTCCAGAGCCATTAAGTCGATTCAGATGCGCCGTCCGCATGCATGCACGCCTCGCCGCACTGACTCAGCCACCTCCTCGATTCATATTCACGCGCGCTGCCTGATTCAGTTCCACGCAGCGCTCGCTTGATTCAGTTCCACGCGCCGCCGCCTCCTCGAGTCAGACGCACAGATACACACGTATTCATACGCCCATCGTTTCATTGCCTAACCCTAACCCACCATTTCTAGCCTATTTATACAACCCTTTTCCTCTCCCACACACCACCCAAGCCACAGCAGAAATCTCCACTCCAAACACCAAGCGAGCCCTCCATCCTCTCGCCCCAAGCACCACCGAAGATGTAGTTCAACGGACCAACCTTTCATCGGCCGCCTACCGTGCCAAAGCTGCGCTACCCGACGGGTGTCCTCGTGGAGAGCATGCTCTGTGTGTAGGCGTAGTCACGGTGGAGGGGCTCTGTCGAGCTCGCCCGCGGCTTCCTCACCACCGGCTTTGCCCACCTCCCACAGGGCTCACCGGTGATGTACCGCCTCAACGGCGTTTATGATGGCATCACCCTCAAGTTGCTCACGGTCACCTTTGCCAACCTATTCGACACGTACGCGCTGCTCGGCCAAGTCTTTTGGTGTGGCTACGAGTCAATCTTATTCATGACGTACAACATCTTCACCAATATTTACTACATCTTCCCGACCCCAAACCAGATGCACTGCCTCCCCTACGAGGAGGATGAGTGAAGTGCAAGACGGCAGTGGTGAAGGTGGCCAAGGTGCAAGATGAAGGTGTTCGTGAAGCTACCCTCGAGTTTTTAGTTTCATCATGTTTATTGTGCTTTTCTATGTCGTGTGTCGTATCGTGTCTATGGACTTATCTATGTAATGGTGATCGCATTTGCATCTTATTTATCTTGTGTAACCATTTGTGTGTTCAAAAGTGTCCGTGTTCGTGCCCAAAGATCTCGTCATTATGTGTTGAAATTTTTCACATGGCTACCAAACTAGACTATAAATTGGGTAACAACTAACAAGTAGTGGACATGTTAGGACGTTTATTACCAAGTTAGTCTACAAATAAACACTAGCTTCATTACCAAGCTAGTCTACAAATAAACACTATCTTTATTACCAAGCTAGTCTAGAAATAAACACTACCTTAATTACCAAGCTAGTCTCATCATCAAGTTATTAGAATGAATGGTGTGTTAAAGTGCCCAAAGATAAATAAGTGGTGTGTTGAAAAATGTTTGTGCCCAAATGATCTTTATGTGTGTTGAAAAGTGGCAAAAAATCATTTATCTGTGTATAAAAATACAACATGCTCGTGAAAATCACAAACACGACATGTGTTTTAAAACCCTAAACCCAAGCACGATGTATATGTAGTGTTCTTCTCTTTCTTTCTCAGCATCTTTCTATCTGTCCCACTGGTTACCAGCGCAGCCCTTCACACTACCAAACCACGCGGTTGTGAGTTCGAATCCTAACTGCACCCCAACTTTTTTGTTTATTTTTTAACCCTTCTCATTTGCCCACTCCGAATGGGCCTAGTTCGATGGAGTTGGCTCATTAGTCAAGCCGACACTGGCCTCTCGGCTCTAGGATACTTTTTTTACAGGAAGTTTTTTCCATTTCTTTTCCCTTACCAATGATAACAAGCCATTTCTTATTTCAAGCATTTTTCATACTATTTCAAGCTTAGAAATTCCTCCCAAATTCATGCATTTTCATACAATTTCAACATTACACCCATTGCAATTACCATACCATCTACAAATGCCCAAATGTAATTGCAAATTTGTGATTTCTCTTTGAGTATCCTAATCTTCTGGTTCATCCTAATTAGCTCAGTAACTACCTCCCTATCAATGAGTGCTCCACCCTCTGTCGCCTCTGCCGGAGCTCGCGCTGCGGCCGCTATCATTTGTGGCAGGATTGGCAACCATTCTTCATGCTCTTCGACGAGCTCATTCATCAGCTTCTGTGTTAGAACATCAACCCAAAGGAAGAAGCATTTCATCTGCAAGCACGCTAAACAGATCAACCCCCTTATTTCTCAAGGATCCCGATCACAAAAATTGCAAAAATACGCTTAATTCTCTTACCCCATTCATGCTGCACACGTAGAACAAACGATTGGAATTCTTGGATGTGCGCGAAAGCTTCCGATCAACGCCCGCCCGGCACCGCGGACAGAGGAAGATCGGCATATCCACGCGCACCGAATTCTCGATCTACGAGGTGGCGCGGGAGCTTGATGAAGACATGGAGATCGATTCTTGCTCACCGCTGCGAGCTCCTACCTCGTCCTCCACCTCCAACCCCGCCCCCCGCCTCCAATTCCTGCTCAATGTTGTGATCTCCGCCGACGCGTTCGCCGGTTTTAACAAGCGCGGCCAACGTTCTGCGGTCCCACATGCGGCAACGGTCATATTTTTGAAATGTGTCTCTACTCGGCCCACACGTGCGGTCCCACGGCAACAGCTAAGTCAAGAACATTGACCTGGCGGAAATGGCAGCAGCGACGGAACGAGTTCGGGCGCCCGAAGTAGTGGTAAAACTGAGGACGATTTGGCTCTAGTGGCAAAACTGAGTACATAGACACCTCAAGTGGTAAACGAATAAATAACCCTACTTTTAACTATCGCCAATTTTAGGACCATGTCAAACTTCGTACATAGAAATTGTGTGTGCGCCCTTTGCATGCGGCTCAATACAGAACTGCCATGCATGGCCCGGGAAAAAAACGTGACGTACCGTGCGCGTGTCGCGATGCACGGTGCAGTAGACTGCACGGCGCCGTGCAACGAAACGTGCCTTGCTTCTATCCACCTTAACTACAGAGCCCCTCCGCACACCCACTCCCACTCTCGCTCACTGACCCCACGCAACCCTCTCCACTGTCCCACCAGCATTCGCAAACTCCCGAGAATACCACGTCCGCGCCGGCGATGGCCGAGGAGGATAAGGTGGCCATCGTCGCCTCCGTGGCCGCCAGCGAGGAGGCCCTCGTCTCCTAGCTATATCCTATTTCTGGCTAAATGCATCGATCCTCGTTAAGCAACCTACTTTCTATCACTATATCCTATTTAGCTGCGCACAACTATATCTACATTTGTTTTGTTTTCTGAATGAATGTATTCTGCCTAGTGTGATTTGCTGCTCTAGATTTGCTACCTGATCGGAGGCAAAAAGAGGTCCAAAAGGGAACGAAATATCGAAGTGAGAATCTTCTCTAGATTTGCTACCAATTTGGGCAAAATGAAACATATCTGTTTAGCGAGAGAGAAAAAGGGCACTCTTTCAAACTGCCAGTTAAGAAGCTACCATCTTGACAAGCTACAAGACACATACATAAACATAACACAACGAGGGTTAAATTTATTTTACTAGTATCACTTGAGGCGCTAGACATCTTGGCAAGCTAACTGAGTTCCACAAAATAGAAACATAACACTGACAAGTAAAATTTAATTCACTCCTCATCAGACCACTTGAGGTGCTTGCCATCGTTCCTAGGCGACGAACTGCGACCATTCCAGGTACTCCACAGCTCATGAACTGCTTTGTCCCACCTGGCATCTTACTTGGCTTCCCTATCTTCAGCGTCCTGCGGCACAATTAGCGGTGCATCACAAGCCTGATTGTTGCCGCTAGAAGATGTTGCCTCTCTGTTTGCCGCTTCAGCTGCAGCCTCTCTGTCAGCTGCTTCTTCAGCTGCAAGCTCTCTTTCAGCTTTATACTGACCTCTCGTCACCGCTTCAGATGCAGCCAATTTCTTTGCATATGCAGCTTCAAACTCAGCTATTCTGCATTTTCTACAAAGGGCTCCCCTAAGCTCGTCTTCCCTCTTGCAAATAGGGCAAAACACGAGGTAACGTAGAAAAATGGATCTTCTTGTACAGCTGGTAGGTCACGTAAGCATCTATGGCTGCATACTTCAGGTTTATATCAGACAACGGCCACTTGTTCCAGAAATCGTGCCTATCCATAGAGAAATCTTCCTTCATTTTGTCGTACGACTCATCGAGGATTCTAGTTGCGAGTGATGTCATTCCATCCTTCCTTGAGCCCCCTAGGATCTTGACAAGACAATGAATATCGATCCACTTGTGCGCAAGAATTATAATTTCCTCTTGATACAATTTCGAAAAATCAGTTGTTTTATCGACAGTTCAGAAAACTATTCCCTTTTCTACATGGAACTGGCGCAGTGCCAGACATTTCCTGTCAGTCCTGAAAGTATGTAGTTTGTCATCACCAAAATTTGTAACTACAAATATTTTTTCAATGCAAGATCAAGACTCTCAACATTGTATTGTCATAATTTATTCGGTTTTGCTATTTCTCGATCGACTGAACGAGTTGCACATTTCTTTTAACTACGGTTGCACTTTTCTTAGGTGATTGAGACTAAAGAAAATCTCAGTCGATTGAGACATAGGCAAACCCTAATTTATTTGGTCCTAAATAAAATCCAATAGTTGCAAGATGAGCAAGTGGATAAGGAATAAGAGGAGAAAACCCTAAAAGCGGTTAGCTACAGAGAGCAGATCTACAAACCGGGAGAGGTGGTAGACGAGGACGTGTTTCCGCATGGCCAGTTGAATGACGGCGACTTCACTCCCTTCATATGGGTTCTCTGGGGTGTACTCGAGGTCCAATCCCACAAACTTGTCCTCGTCTATCCCAAGCCAACCCTCGTACATCCTCAAGACACGCACCATTGTCTCCTCCTCGTTGGTGTAGACAACGTCTATCTTCTTATTGTCATGGGTAGTGAAGCTTGTCTCTAGAGTGCGTAGATCTTCCATGGCGGCAAGGAGAAGACGGGAAGAAGATAGTAGATGACAGGAAGAAGAGTGGTTTCTGCGAGGCAGGGGAATGGTGGAACTGTCAATGCGCTTTTAAGGTAGTGGATAACGATTGGGACGGAAGTCCAAGGAGAGACGCGTGGCGGTGGCTGTTCCAGCTTCTGAGTAAACAAAAAATAATTATAACGCCGATACATGTGCCCTGTTTTGTCACGTCAATACACTGGGTAGGGGGTGTTGTCCTATCCACTATGACAACGCTGCAAGCCTACGTGACAGCCACCCCGCCTAAGCAACGGGAGCGACATAACGGCGAGAACTAACAGGGGGGCAACTTGACGACCGTTAGCCTGATTTTTTGTATTGAAACGTAAAGTTGAATTCGTGCCGAAAAAGACCCTCTGAGTATTTGGCACACCAACTGTAGTCACCCCGGCTGATTTCATGGAACTTGGGTACCGTGTTGCCTGTACACCCCAACTTTCTTGCCTCAAAATGATGTTCTCCCTGGTGGCATGGCCTAGGGTGGCCCACGCTAGGGGTGGTGTGGGACCCCTATGGACCATCTCCACTCCTCCTTCTGGCATCCTTCGTCTTCTGGAAAAATAGGATTTTCAGTATATTTTCCCGGATTTTCTGATCTTCGTGAATTTTGCCTCCAAACAGCACCTTTTCCATCAGAATCCTGACTGCAGCGGTCCATGATCCAAAAGTCATCAACCATGCAAAAACAGATGAAATAACATAAGTATCATCTCTTAATATGAAATATATCAATGAATAACAGTGAATTATGATATAGAATAGTGATGCAAAATGGACGTATCAATGCAGGAAGGCAAAGTCATAGCATATATGTCCCGACAACTAAAGCAACATGATCAAAACTACCCTACCCATGACCTTCAACTAGCAGCTATAGTTTTAGCATTGAAGACATGGCATCATTACCTTATGGGTAACCGTTGTGAGATTTATTCGGATCACAAGAGTCTGAAGTATATTTTCACCCAGAAGGAGCTGAACATGAGGCAAAGGAGATGGATAGAGTTAATCAAGGATTATGACCTTGACATTCACTATCACCCCGGCAAAGCTAATGTGGTAGCAGATGCTCTTAGTCGATTGCCATGTAGATTAAACACCATGATTAAAGAAGCCTAGCCAAGTTTGCATGAAGAGTTGGAGCAGTTTAGAACGGAGCTAGTTAGCAAAGGATTTTTAGCTAGCATTGAACTTCAACCCACTTTAATCAGTCAGATCAAGGAGGCGTAGAAAGAAAATGCAAGTATCGACGGAATCAAGCGTCGTATCGGTACAGGAAAGGTACCCGGATTCACCAAAGATGAAGAAGGATTTTTGTGGTACAAAGAACGTATCTGTGTGCCAGCAGATTCCGAGCTAAAGCAAGTTATCATGCAGGAAGCTCATGATACTCTTTATTCTATCCAGCCCGGAGGAACAAAGATGTATCAGGATTTGAAGGAGCGATTTTGGTGGCACAAGATGAAGAGAGAAATCGGAAGCTACATAGCTAAGTGTGATATCTGTCAGTGAGTCAAAGCAGAACATCAATGACCCGCGGAACTTTTGCAACCATTGCAGATTCCGGAATGGAAATGGGATTCTGTCGGAATGGATTTCATCACCGATTTGCCTACTTCTAGTAGGGGAAATGACTCTATTTGCGTCATAGTTTATAGACTGTCCAAGGTAGCACATTTTATACCTATCAAGACTACCTACCAGAGTTCTAAGCTAGCAGAGTTGTACATTGCTAGAATCATCAGTTTGCATGGAACCCCTAAGACCATAGTGTCAGATCGAGGAACCCAGTTTACCTCAAGATTTTGGCAGAAAGTCCAAGAAGGATTAGGAAACAAGCTGAACTTCAACACAGCTTATCACCCGCAAACTGATGGACAAATCGAAAGAGTCAACCAAATCTTAGAAGATATGTTGAGAGCTTGTGTGTTATAATATGGATCAAAATGGGAAGATTGTCTGCCTTTCATAGAATTCTCATACAACAACAGTTATCAAGCTAGTTTGCAAATGGCCCCATTTGAATTACTGTATGGAAGGAAGTGTCGTACCCCCTTGAACTGGTCGCAAGTAGGAGAGATTCAGATTTTCGGACCCGACATCCTACAAGAAGCCAAAGAGAAGGTTCAAAAAGTCCGTGAACACCTCAAGACCGCCCAATCCAAAAAAAAGAGTTATGCTGACAAGAGATGTCGAGACCTGACCTTCAATGTCAGAGATTTTGTGTATCTCAAAGTATCGCCCTTGAAGGGAATGCAGCGTTTTTGTCCGAAAGGAAAGTTAGCCCCTAGATATATTGGACCCTTCAAGATTTTGAATCGCCGAGGAGAAGTATCATATCAACTGGAACTGCCAGAGGAAATGTCATCCATACATAATGTGTTCCATATCTTGTTACTTCACAAATGTCTATAAGTTGCGGAGAATACCGAAGTGTTCAAGAACATCGATCACCGAGCCATAGATATCAACAAGGATCTAACCTATCGGGAAGTACCCATTCATATTTTGGAAGAAGCCTTCAGAACCACCAGGACCCGGAGTATCAAGTTTCTCAAGATCCAGTGGAGCAACCATACTGAAGAAGAAGCTACTTGGGAGCGAGAAGATTACATTAGGACTGAGTTTCCAAATCTCTTTAGTTCCTAGTTTTTCTTAAATCTCGGGACAAGATTTTGTTTAAGGAGGGAAGGTTTGTAACACCCCAAAAATATTAATCAGGATTATCAAGTTCTAATCACCCAAGTTTAGGGTTAACAAAAACTTTTATTACTAAATTTAATATGAGTGTATGTGTGAATTGCATTAGTGTTTGAATGAGTACAATTGCCATGTTTGATTGCTATAAATGATAAGGATTGGTTTAAAGATGAATACTACATCATCTAGGCCAATTACAAACAAATTCAAAAGAAAATAAATTCAAATATGGATCATATGATCAAATGGTCATTTTGACCAAAATTAACCACTAGACCACTTTGGGTGTCTCTAGTAAAAGATTTCTAATAGAAACTTCCTCAATTCTTTTCACCCCTTGCTAGACCAAGTAAAAGTGAACCCAAGCCCACTTTACAAACAAAAAAACAATTTCCAAATCTATTTAAAGGACAATTCAAAATTGAATCAAGTTCATATGCATAGATCACCATTTTGCAAAAAATACTCAAACCAATTCCACTTGACTTTCCCAAGCAACCATAGACACTAAAGCAAGTGCTCAGAACACTCACCAAATTTCATTCAAAAAATTCAAATTTGAATTCATGCGGCCATTTGGTCGAGCACCTGGCAGACACAGATCAAACCCTGCCTAACTCTACTATTTCGAGCAGTGATCACCCAACCATTTGTCCCCTCTTCACTTCCCTGGTCTCCCCCAGCACCTAGCAGCGCAGTAGACCACTTCCCCTTTGTCGTTGCGCCAGTGCAGCATCGCCCGATGCTCACCATGCCGATTGACCATGGACAGCTTGCCATAGACCATGCCACCCTCTCCCACGACGACTAGGAGACAGGCAACCGTCGACCGCCACCCCCTATCCAACCCTCGACCGTAGGAAAGCCATGGACCACCCAGAATCGCCGCGACCATTTTCTCTATGCCATGCCGAGAGCATGCCAGAGCACCGCAGCTGACCAGCACGCACACGCCGCGTCTTGCCCTCTCCACGCATGCATGCACTCGCCGTGACCCTAGCTACCTCCCAGACATGCCCGTTCACCGCCGCGTGACCCGTAGCCCCCTTGCGCAGTCTCGAACACCGCCAGTTCCGCGTAGAGCACCGCCCGCGCCCGCCCATTCTCGACCACCCTGTGCCGCTCCTTTAAGCATGTGATGACCACCAGGAAGCACCGTGTCGCCCCTACCCTCAGCCACGCCAATAGCTCGCTGTACCGCCGTCACCGGAGGAGCCAGCCCATGTCGTAGTGTCCCTCTCACCAGTGTATAAATAGAGGCCACCCTAGCTCCATTTTGCCACACCATTCCACTCCCCACTCCTCATAGAACATCCCACACCTCTCCCTGGAGCAAGGCGAGCACCAGCCCACTGGAATTTAGCCGGAGTCCACCGCTGCACAGGAAGAAGGGAGCCGTTGATTAGAGCCGCCCCAGGAGCCGCCGCGACCACCGTTCGAACCGACATCGTCTAGCACGTCGTTCGCCCCCATCATCGACCCTAGCTGGAGCCCAGGTGAGCCCCCACGTACCCCCACCGTTGCCATTAGGGTTCAGTTCTCGCCGGAGTTGTTCGACGTAGGAGATGAACCTCAGTCGTTAGATCGCATTCTAATCGTAGGGCTCAGATTGAAACATACCGTTTTGGGTTAGATGAGCCACTGACTAGTGAGACCCCCTGTCAGCAGCCCGCTGCGCCAGCGCAGTGCAGTTGGGCCGGCCCATTTAGTTTCCCGCGCAGAGCCGAGTGATTCAAATAGTTCTTTTCCAATTTAGTTAAAACCAGATTCTGTCAGTAGATTCAAAAATCAATTCAAAGAGATTCACTGAACCAAATTGCATGATTCAAATTTCGTTAGAAAGGTATTCAAATTATCTATCCAAGACCGTTGGATTCAAACCATTTGAAATTATAGATCACCTATACCAAAAATAACAAGACAGAGACTTTTCCAACTTCAAACATTTTTCAAAAATCAACCATAAATGCTTTTGAGTTGATTCAAACTCTCAAAAATCACATTTGACAAGATCTATCTGAATATGTAAAAATATTTAGGTTTACATGCAGTGATATTGGACTAGTACCAAAAGAATGCTATATAGGCATTTCTAGTCACTTTAATTCTATTAAATGATAATCTTAAACTTTATAAAATGTGACTACCACTTTAAATCACATTCACATGTATTAGAATATGTGGTGATGACATGTGTCAACATGATCCCATATTTTAATTGGAGAATATTAAATCTTAAGTATTTTCAATGAGTAGAAATTACTTTTCTAAAATAAGACAAACAAGATTAAGTCTTTATTTCATGTGATGTTTGTAATGATGCTAGATCATCAAGTGTGAGCCTTAGTGTGCTAAATAGAAGTAGTTAAGTATTGTTTGGTGATTGTGTACCTCGTATTCATTTATAGACGATAGTACCGACCCGGGATACGAGGAGGAGGAGTACTACCAAGAAGAAGAAGAAGAAGAAGAAAACTTCAATCACTTCACTACTCAATGCAAGCCTAACACTACAAGTTAACTATGCAAGCCTAATACTACAAGTTAACTATGCAAGCTAACACTTGCAAGTTTCTTAACCATGCAAGTTAACCCTTGCAAGTCTCATACCTATGCAAGCCATCCTTGCAAGATAACCTATGCAAGATGCATTAGGCATGCTTGGTAATACAACTTTGATTATACCAATCCCAAGTTTTATTTGCAATCTTTATTCTTTTATTCTTACCAAAGTTATTTACTTTTAGTTAGGGCTTTGTGAGTATTTGGAAAAATAATATAGATACCATAAAGAGTATAAAACTAGGCCTAGCTAGTTATACTTAGATGGCATCAAAAGACATACCCGAGAGCTGGATAGTTACACTTGATTATCACCCCTCATTAGTGAATACCCTCAACTTTAGTGGCTAGTGCTGAGCATAAAACTTGATCACTTTAGATGGGAATAATTGGTGAAAATGATTATGAAAACCTTGGAATGATGATTCATTCTATTGAAATGTTTTGACATGTGTTGAGAAACACAAAAGGATTTGATGATGAAAATGTTGAGGCATGAGCCTTAGCCCTTTATAAAAACTGATGGTTGGGTTTGAATGCGATGCCATTCCAATTTTACCGTACAACCACAATACCCGAATTGGGTAGGGCGTAACTGGAAGTTTATATGCCTTAGTATGGGTTCCCTCGTGGAAAGAGGTTGAGCTGAGGCTACCTCGTGAGTGTGAATGTCCACCTATGCAGTGCCCGGGATGGCAGATGGCCATGGCTAGGAGGCCAAGCTCATAGGGGAGGTGACAATACTAGAGTGTGTAATTGAAAGGTTATGATTGATTATCCTCATACTAAGTATGATGATTCAGGGTTATCCCTGACGGATGTATCGAATATTGTGGTGAAAGTGTGCCACCTCTGTAGAGTGTCAAACTATTCGAATAGCCGCGTCCGCAGTCATGGACAGTTGGAGTGGCCATACTGTTCCGTCGTCAGATGTTTTCAAAATGACTTATGAATTGAACTATGACTTTGACTTGACCACAACAGGGTTGTGAACATGAAAATTAGGTTCCCACTTAAGTGATTTAGAACATTAACTTAGTTTTCTTTACTTCTAAACTCAGTATGAGATAAACCTGGCTTTTTGCAAATAAACCTAGAGCTTAAGATTCCTACTAGAACTACCTTACTTGTTAGTGATAGTTTGCGAGTACTTAAAGAGTACTCGTGGCTTTGTCCCTGGCTATTCCCGTGGCCAGACTATGAGAAGGACTACCAGGATGATGGATAGCGGGAGGTCTACGACAACTAGGATCATCTCTCATCATCAGCATTGCCTGTGACCCTGAAGATGGAGCCCTTACTACGTTTATTTTCCGCTGCTTGATTTGTATTAAGACTGGATCATGAGATCCTTTATTTGTAAGACCTTATTATGGTTTGTAATGGATGATGTACTGTGGTACCAATTCTGTTATGTCTCACAAAAATGGTAATCCTGGGATTGTGAGGTATGGCATAACAGGTATCTAGGATTAAAAATCCGGGTGTTGAGAGTGACCATGGTAGATCTCAAGAATTTGGAAACAAGCTTGAGATCTACCTTGGGCAACGAAATCCAACATTTGCGCCAACTCATTGAGCAACTTGTTATGAATAAGCCAACCTCACCTCCTACCTCTCACGAGGAAACACCACCTAACCCAAAGGCAAATGCTCCGGCTAAGCCTTTGGAGGGAGTGGCGGGGGATGAACATAATTCCACTAATTCCACCACCAAAAGGGGTGATGGGAAGCAAGAGCACCATGCGGTTCTCGGATGGTACTCTCCCGACCCTCCTATCCCTCACCCACATATAAATAATAGAGGAGACCCACCTAAGTTAGCTGCACATACTTTTGCTCAATGGCAAGTTTTAATGAAATCTCATGTCTGTAGCTCTTGCATTGATTTGTGGAATATTATTGTAGGACTCAAAATTGAGGATCCAACCAACTTGACTAGAAGAGAAGTGGTCAATAGCCAACTCAATGCGACTGCCTTGCACATGATCCAACTTGGAGTGGGGCCAAAAGATTTTCCCCATATTGAGCACTACAATACCGCCAAGGAAGCTTGGGATGCTCTCATTGACTTGTTTGTTGGCAATGAGAGTATGAGAAGAAATAGATAGGTTGCCTTAAGCAATGAGGCCGAAGGTTTCTTCATGAAGGATGGTGAGGATCATGAAGACATGTATCGAAGACTCAAATCCACAATAACCGCCTTCAGGAATGTTGGTGCCTCTCACATTGATGATGCTTGGATCAAGAGGAAGTATGTGAGTGCTCTCATGCCTTTCGAGCCTACTGACTTGAAGAGTCTCCAAGGAAGACACAACTACCATCTCATGACATCCAATGAAGTTATGCAAGAGATGGCCGCCTTCAAGCTTGCTGCCAAGAATGCCAAAGACGCTCGTGCTCATGCCATTGGAATGAGTAGTGGTGTCAATCTTGCCTTGAAGGCCAAGGTTGTGGAGTATGATGAAGATGAAGGGAGTGATGAGGGGCTTTCAATGAGCCACCCTGAAGATGTCAAGGTTACTCATGGTGAATACATGGCCTTCTATGCAAGAAACTTTTGGAAAGATCCCGCTAAGGCCAAGATGGAAATGCAACGAAGAAGCAACCCTAATGGGAGAAGAGATAATGGGTCCAAGTTGAGAACTTGCTTCAATTGTGGTGACTGCTATCACTTTGTTGCTGCTTGTCTCTATGAGAAAAGAAAAGATGATGGGGGTAAAATTGTGTTGAAGAAGACCTCCAAAGCTCCTTACAAGAAACCCTTCATCAAAAGGAATTCAACCAACAATAAGTCGAGTGAAATTGTCTTGATCACACATGAAGAATTCTCCTCCGGTGATGATGATGAAGAGGAAACATCAAGTGGTGTGGTTGCTCTTGCCACTACTTCTACCCCTACATTCTCACTCTTCGACTCTCCAAATGAGAATATCTCCAACAAGAACGTCACTTTCCTTATGGCAAGAGGAACGGAGGTATTATCATCATCACACTCCACCTCTTTAATCAATGATGAGTTTTATGATGAGTTATCTCTTGAGGTAAAAAAGGAATTAGTTGCTTTTTATGTGTTTATGAACAACTTGCAAGGGGAACACAAGAAACATGTTGTGGACCTCTTAAATCAACTTGCACACACACAAGAACTTCTAGATGAGAGATGTAAATTAGGAAGAGAGCACATGATTGAGGTAGAAGCTCTAAATAATGCTCTAGAAGAAGAACAAGAAACTAGAATGTCTCTTGAAACTAAACTTGAAGGGATTGATGAAGCAAATGATCTCATCATTAATAAACTCATCAAGGAACGTGACCATGCTATTGCTAAATATAAAAGGGCTAAAAAGGACAAGATTGAGTTTGGTGTTGTTCATGAAAAACTTGCCGAGGACTTTAGGATGCTTGACAACGCTCACAAGGCCTTAGAGAGAGAACTCTTGTTGCTCACAAAGTCTCGTGAAAATCCTAAAACTAAATTGACCAATATTACTTCACCTATTACTTTCATTCCCTCTAGTTATACAAGTATACTTGAAGAAAATGCTAGGTTGAAGGGGGAGCTAGCTAGGGCCTGTCGTGGTGGTGGCACGGCAGTTGCCATGGATAGGCTAAAGGTGGGCCAATATGCACTAGAGGAATCCAAGGAGGGATAGTGTGGTGATTCCACACACAGATGCTTTGTATTATCCAAGTGTACAAGGTTTATAGATGCTCCTTGAGCTGTATTGGGGAGAGGATGAAGAAGAAGATCTCTTACTCTCACCAGCACCTATCTCTCAATGAACAAACTACTCATGCGCCTGCCAGCCCCAACTACAGTGGCCCTAGTGCCCCTTATAAAGGGGAGGCTAGGTATCCAGTTAGGGCATACGTGGAGGCATATTCCTAGGAATATGCCTCTCCCAAAATAGCAAACCGACCGGGTCTTCTTTTGCCATCGTAAGCCATGTAGAGGCTACGTAAGCCTCTGCGGTGCCAGCGTCAGCCGACATAGGGTGCGTCATCTTTGTCGGCCACGCCTCGCTGGTCCCTCCCTCTGTTCGCTTCGCTCACGCTCCTGCGCACAGAGGTCACCCTTTGACCAGCGAGATACCTTCCTTCTCTTGCAAGCCTGATATAACCCAGATCATGCCTGGTTAATCTGGCCCCGTGGGTACCTGCATACAAGTTACAAAAAGCCTGTCGGCATACGACATACGTCGGCCGGGACACAGTTAGGTGTACATCCTCCGGTCTGGGTTACTCCGTAAGTCAGCCTGCCTTGAGGTGACTCGGCCAGCATACGCTTTGACCTTGCCGTTCCTCGGCTAACTCGGACTCTATACACCGGCATGACCCTACCCGGGGGTATCCCCCCAACACTAGTCCCCGAAGTTGGTGCGGTCTTAGCAACTTCAACTTCTAAGGCCACGGCAGGTTCAATCTACCGAGCTTTTTGCTCCCTTTTCCGAGTTACCTCATAGCTCGGATTCGTGGCCTAGCTTTCCCTTGGCACATTCCGAGTTATCACTCGCTGGCCAGGTCATCCTTCAGTTTTCCGTGTTATCCCTCCTTCTCTCATACACTTCCCCACGTCCTACGTGGAGGGTAATTACCATCTTGCCTCATTTTAAGGGCCCGCGCCAGTTACTGCACTTATTGTTAGAGGTTACTGCAGCAAACATCGTGTCGCAGCTGCCTCCTCATTAACTACATCACCACGTTGCGTCATGGGATCCCTTGTTTCCTGTGGCCCTTCTTGTGGCTTGCCTCTGATTGGCTGATCCGGCAGATACACGGCCACACCGTGTGGCCTCAATGCACTGCTCGATCCCACTATCCACCGCTAGGGAGTGGTTAAATAGGGGAGGGGGCGCATCCCTTGGGTGTTTTCCCCTTCTCGCGCCCCTCAGCCTCTCTGCTTCTTCTTCCTCCTTGCGACAGCATCGCCGCCACATCTCACTTTCGCGTTTCATTGCTACCGCTCCCATGCTGTCTCATCACCATGGGGCTGCACCATTCCAAACCTTTGTCCCCCACCTCTGATCGAGCCGGTGAGGACAGTGACCTGGAGATGACTGAGGAGGAGCTCGCCGTCGTTGAGGAAGAAGAGATGGAGGAGGGGAGCGAGGTGCAGGAGCGCGGTGGCTGGGCCGGCTCTTGGGTGTGCCAAGATGACCTGGATTGGCTCTACCGCACTCGCCGCATTCCCCAAGGTGTGATTTCGCGCCTCCCCTGCGAAGAGATTGCTCCCTCACCCAATCCAGGTGAGTTCGTCGTCTTCCTCTCCCACTTCCAGCGTGGCTTCGGCCTGCCAGTGAGTGACTTCTTCCATGACTTTGCCAACATCTACGAACTCCAACCTCATCATCTCCTGGGGAACACCATCACTTCCCTTTCCTCCTTCGCATCTGCAATAGAAGGATACGTCGGCATGTGGCCAACCAAGGAGCTCTGGATCCGGTTCTTCGGTCTGTGGAGGAACGTGGTCCCGGATAAGGAGTGTGCCCTGGAGGACAAGCACCTGACCCAATGTGGTGCCGCCTCCATCTCTCCCCGGAAACAATATGTCTTCCCCCGAGTCACGGGGCTTGATTCCTGCAAGGGCTGGGCCCGGACCTTCTTTTATGTGAGGAATAGTTCGGACGAGGATCTGATCCGGCTGCGCCCCTTTGCGATGGGTCCTCCTAATCCGGCTCTGTGGGACCGGGTTCCCAAGAAACCAACTGCCCTGGCGAATCAGGTTAATAACTGGTTCCAGGAGCTGAAGGATCTGGGGCTGCACAACAAGGATGTGATGATCACATTCGTCCGCAGCCGGATTTCCCCCCTACAGAAGCGCACACACAAGCTCTGCCACATGAGCTGGCGACTTGACCCCAACCGGACCTCCTCCTTCGAGTTGAACAACACTGAGATCTTCCGCCGGATCAAGGCCATCTTCACGACCAATAAGGACTTCTCCGCTGATTGGGAGTGGGGGTTGGAGCACTACTGCCGGGACAAGCCTCCTCCTGCGGTAAATCTCATTACCCACCCCTTCTCCGAGTTATATCCTATGTCGGAGCATGTTATTTATGTGATCCCTTTGCATTTTCCTTTTAGTTGTTTCTTCAGCAAACCATTGAAGATAGAACCGAGCCTTCCCTCAAATGGGGGAAGGATCGACTTGTTTCAGATGAGGAGGAGCCGGATCAGGAAATGTTCTTGCCTGCCCCGGACGCATCCAAGCGACCCACTAGTAACTTCCTTTCCTTAAGGGATTGGCCTGACGATGAAGATGATTCCGATATTGAGATGTTGAAGGTATATAACCCGGCGTCTATTTCTTATGCATTTCCGTCTTCAGCTAACCCGGTTGGGCAGATCCATGAAGATCCCCCTCTTGCTACGAGTGAGCCGGCCCTAGCCGTGTCTAAGAAGTGGGCTACCACTTCAGCTGCTTCTTCCGGGCCTCCCAAAACAACCAAAAGGCGGAAGAAGTCCGCTGACAAGATCGCCAGCAAACCTCCACCTAAATCCATAGTTCGGAGAGCTCGGAAGCCCAAGGAGCCTTTGACTTCTGACGAGTAAGTCACTTTTCTCTTTGTCCAATTCTCTACTTCATGCTTCCCTATCCATATGCCTTTCTTTTTGTTATAATTTGTTATTCTTTGTTTGATTCGGCAGGGCTGCGATGGAGGTTCCCCAGAGCGGCTCCAGCATCGGTTCGCCCCTCCGGCGTACCCCATCTCCCCCTCGCGATGATGACATGCACCCACTGATCCCAATTCAGGAAGGCTCGGTGGCTGCTCCGGGTCTTAGCCCACCTTGTCCAGAGGAGGGCAACCTCGGAGCAGGGGGAAGTGGCACGGACGAGGCAGCAGATGCTCCCAGCTCTTCATCGGCTCAGCCGCAACCCGTCACTTCCGAGGTACCAGCAGCAACAGCAGCATCAGCACCCATGCCAACACCAGCACCAGCGGTGGCAAAGAAGAAGACCAAACATCAAGCAGCAACACAAGCACCAGTACCAACACCAACTCCTTCTGCCTCGTCCGAGTCTTCCAATACTGTCACATCCCAAGATTTTCCAAATCTTGTAATGTGAAAAATAAAATAACAAAATAAAATTTTGTTGAAAATCAGGGTGAAAAGAAACTTTTGTTTCTAAAAGGAAACTTAAAATCCCATCCTGAACAAACTTTGGTTAAAGTTTGAAATTCAACAAAAATCCAAATCAAGGGAAATGCATTCCTCAATGAATGTATCTGGAAATTTGAACACTTGGAAAATAAATCCAAATCCCTAAACCCTGATGGAAGGAAATCATTTTCCAAAGTATCTCCAAATCTATGGATTTGATCCATACCAAATTTGATCAACAAATAATCACAAAGGATCAAGAAAGACCTTAAGAGATGGTTTCACTTAGTTTGGAACCATAGACAAAATCTTGTGAATATAATGAGTTAAGAAAATTGAATTTCCAAAGCCTTTAAAGCCCTTACCAAAGCCACACCAATTGGTGATCAAATAATCCTAAAGGGATTAAAAAGATAAACATTTATCAAAGGAAAATAAATTGTTTTGGAAACACTGATTTAGATCTTTTAATAAAAGACTTTGGTTTCAAATGAAAAGGTGAGCCAAATTAATTTTGGCCAAGCTTTTGTAATAAAATATTTTGTTTTGATAAAATGAGTAAAGGATTATTTAAATAAAATAAAGGATTTAAATATCCAATTTTATTTAAGTAAAAGCTTTTCCCATTTTAAATGAACACCAAGTATTTTATTACTACTTTGAAATCTTTTATTAAAAGGTTTTGCTTTGATTAAAATGAGTAAAGGTTTATTTAAATAAAATAACAAGGATTTAAATATCCAATTTTATTTAAGTAAAGGCTTTCCCATTTTAATTAAAACACCAAAACTTATTTATTTAAATAAGTTTCCAAGTATTCTTTTATTTTTCAAATTAAACCTTCTGGTTTGGTTTTGGAAATAATTGGATTTCAAATGGAAATTTTATTAAATAAATCAAACCCTAATAACTAAAGATCCATTTTATTTAATTATTAAATGGATCCTAAAATAAATAAAAATATTATTTCATTTTGAGATTTGGATTATGTTGCCAAACAGAACCAAATTCAAAGTAAAGTTGAGTGTTTGTTTGATTAATTGTTTGAATTGTTTGGTTGATTGAAAAATTGAATGAAAATTCAAAACAGAAAAAGAATTAGAAAAAGAAAAAGAGTTAGACAGAAAAAAATAAGAAACAGACCCAGCCCACTAAGGCCCAACCCAACTAGCCCAATAGTAGCCCACCTGTTCTCTCCCCGAAGAAATCTCTTCTCACTAAGAAACCTACCCATGAGAGAATGACATCGGACCACTCCCACTTTTCTTTCACATCGCTAAGGACCCACTCGCTTCAACCGTTTTCCTCACACTCGAACTAAACCGCAGAGTGATTGACAGATGGACCCGTTCCCTCTCCTTTTCCCACTGACCAGAGGACCCCACCGACAGCTGTTCATCGTCCTCCACGCGACCCTGTCTCCCCCAGACTTCGCCGGCCGTTTTCTGCTTTGATTCTGCCGAATTAATTCGCATAAACGCTGCGTTAATTTATCGCCGTGACCACAGCTACTTAATCGCCTCGCTCTCTCCTCCGTTTTCCCTCAGACCCCTTCCCCAAGCTCGCCCCCAGGCCGCCTCAATTCCTCCCCGAGCACCCTCTGCTCCGACGAGCTGTCGCAGCAATTCCGGCCAAGTCACACCGCCTCCTGCCTCCCCGAACACACGAGCATACTCCACGCATCCAGACGCATCTATCCATACCACCCATTCAACCGCGGGCGCCCCAGAGCAACGCCTGCAACAAGCTCTGAGCAACACCGCCGTCCGCTCCAACTCCGGCGAACTCCACAGGTAGCTTCCAGCCGCCCCTCTACTGTTCGATGATGCACCTAAGACCAGTGACTTCTTCCGCAACTAACGCCGTCGTTCTCGTGACCTAGCTCGCACCGTAGCATCGCCTCCATCGTCGACAGTGAGCACCGCCGTCTGCTTCCTCTCCGACGAGTTCCACCGGTAAGACCAGACCGCCCCTTCACTTCTCGTTCACGCCCATAGCTCCGACATGATCTCCTGCATCTAACCCAGACCGCCGTTTGTCTTCTCGTGGACCACAACCTCGTCTTCAACTGTGGACAGAGCCGTCCGTCGCCGTCCTCTACTCCGGCGAGCAATTACGCCTGACCCTGAGTGCCCCTTGTCAAGCCAGCACTTCCCCGAGCATCACCGTGACCCCCTGAGCCCGGTGAGCATCTCTCCTCTCTCCCTCGCTTTCTGCATCGCCGGCACCGTCATCGACCGATCACTCCGCCGCCGCTAGCCACCGTAGCGCCGCCAGCTTCTGGTCAAACCCGCGCGAGCCGTTCGATCTAGATCGGGCGGGTGCGATAGATCACTTAAGCCGCGAAAGGGTATGCACCCTGTACCGTGCGATCTAACTTAATCCAACGCTCCACGTAGCTCGATCCGGCCGAACCGTTATCAACCAGTAAGAACACGCCGCGTGGCCAGTGTTTGATTAAAAACAGAAATTAGAAAACAGAAACTTTTGCCATTTTCAAACCCATGTATCTTTTGATCCACACGTCCAAATTTTACAAATTTAATGTCGTTGGAATCAGCAAGACAAGCCCTAACCAACCCTGCCCTTAGTTTAGCAAATAGTATCTGTTAGCTTGTTTGATTTTGTAGATTCTTTTGTGTGCTTACTAACATTAGAAAAATCATTTAAAAATGATTTTTAGGTTGAAACCTTTGCAAATTGGTTTTTTGTGACCTTACTGACCCTAGGAACCAACCCGTAGTTTGGAAAGTGATTTTGGAAAAGTATAGGATGGATTAATTAGTTTAGTCCATTTCTAGCTAACTAAAACTATTTGTTTTGTTTATGAAAATGCTTTCATAAAGAAAACTTTGAGAAAATGCTTTGGACCAAACCTACTGACCCAAGACACCAAGTTTTGCAACAGCAACTCATTTGGTGAACCCTATAGACTAAAACCCTAGTAGACATATTTCTTCACCACATAAAATGACCAAAAAGGTGCCTTGTTTTGAAAATGGTTTTGAGGTGAAACCTTTTGCTAACAACTTTGCCACTTTGGTAAATGACCAATTTGGATCTTACAAAGTTTAGGAATCTAATAGAGACCCTCTTTGCAAATGACTTTGCCATTTTTGTAAATGACCAATTTGGAACCTACAAAGTTTAGAAGCCTAGTGAAGACCATCCCTACAATAGAACCAACCTTTGCATGCTTATGCATGACTTAGATGTACCCAAATGTCTATGACCCACTAGGAACCACTTTTGCAAACAAAGAAAAGCTTGGCATGCTTGCATGCATTACTTTGACTTTGTTATTTTATGTGTGTGTTGATTTGCTTGATTGGTAGATTGAGTTTGTGCCTTGCTTGATTGATTGTAGTGACTTGAAGAGTGTGAGTGTTGCAAGGACAAGGAGTGAACTTATACCCTCTACCAAAAAGGCAAGTGATACTTCATATCTTATGTCCCATTATTTTCACTATGCATTAGTGTTTTTGCCAAGTAAAACTTGCATGGTTTTTATTTAGCTAAGTTTAGACCTTGCTATAAGAAACCTAGTAGTTGAATCCTTAGAAGGATTTTCCTAAGTTAAGAATCCTATTACTACCAAGCTTAGCCTAGCTAATAGAAAACCTGGGTGGGATATATATTCACACTATGAAAAATATTCTAAGTCTGAGGACTTGTGTTTTGTTTAATAAAACAACTAAAGATTAATGGATCACCTGGGTGGAACGGATGGAATGGTTATGTTGAGTGGTTACACAAGGCCAGGGGTACTGGTGAACCTTGTGTATCTCACTTGTGGATGGCCACCCAGGAAACAAAGAGATTTGAGATGTCAAATGTTGAGAAGCTTCAAGTGCAACCACTTGGCAATATGGGCTCTGCCATGATCATATAGGTTGCAAGAACTTAGCCACATGGACAGTGGGTGGTAGTGATTGATAGGTTGGAGCGCGTCCATGTTGGTCTAAGGAAAGCTTGAAAGATTTTGTCTTGGGAAACCAAGTCTTGTGGGGAAAGTGCACCACCTCTGCAGTGAAAACCTAAGTACTTAGCCATGTCCCTGGTAAAGGACAATTTGAGCATCAAGACATGGAAGCAATCAAGAATCTCATCACTCCAATTTCTAAATAAAATTTGTGGGTGAACAAGGGTTGTGTGAAATTCTTCAATCTTTGATGGAGAGATGGCTTGGTACAAGGATCTCAAAATCTTAGATTGAGCAAAATTTGTTTTTGCCAAGCAAATCTTCAGTCTTTGATTGGTAGATGCCCTGAGTGGATCTCCAGTCTTTGATTAGTAGATGTCTTGGAAAGTTTTTGCCAAACAAAACTTATTTTCAAAATGATAGGAAAAATCTATTTTGAGCAATGCAAGCCTCAGCTCCACTTAGCCAAAATGCATATAGATGATAGACTCCACTATACTACCAAAGTATCACTTGCCAATACAATTCAAATGTATTGACCTTTGTGGCTGTAACTTATAATGTTGCAGGTTTGATTGATTTTAGTGAAGATTGATTGATTAGGATTACAAAGTCTACAACCAACATGTCTGCCTGTGGCGCTTTGAAGATGAAGGACCCATGACTATAGTTATTCCGCTGCAATGTAATGTAAATAGCCAATGAGCTATGTTTGATGTAATAAAACTATTTTATTCCTGGTTATAAAGTTGTATTATGACCTTTGTTTCTTGATATTACATCTGAACTGTGGATGCTAGCTATTGATCCAGGGACTAGCATTGTAAACACAGGGGGCTCAATCTTATTAAAGGTTGGGGACCCTACAAATACTCGGCGAGAAAACCCAGCTAGCACTAAGGCCGCACCCAAGTCCAAATCTGCAGCTCAAGCCTCAGCCTCCCAGCAGCAACCCAAGGCTAAGAAAGGTTCTGGCGCCACCAAGGCAACATCCATCGAGGTTGGACAGCGCACGCTCACGTCTATGCTGCCGAAGAGAGATGCTTCCTCCGTGTCAGCTGGCAGCAAACAACTTGCATTGCATACCAGCCCTGCTGCCGCCCTAGTTGCGAGGAGAGAAGCCCACGCCAAAGGCTTGGTGGCACCTCACATGCTTAGCAGAGAGAGCTATCCTCCAGCTTTGATTGAATACGTCGACAATTGGAACAACGCGGAGTTCGTCAATCCAAACAACGATCTCCCGGAGAAGTTTGGGCCCGCCGAATTCAGCACACAAATGAACACAGTAGCCAAGGCTATCAACATTGTTGGTCGGATGATGGAGGTACGCTACTTTGTCTTTTACTTAATACGCACAATTGCTTAGAGACATATCCATTAGTCCCCGAGCCTCCGGGGGAGTAACTTGTTACTCGGCCGGATGCTCCTTAGCAAACTAGCATAGCTCCTTAATAGCTTCGAGTATGCACACACCTAGAGCCGGGTTAAGTTCCACTTGGCCCGTATTTCGTACACTTTGGATATGCAAACACCTAGAGCCAGGTTAAGTTCCACTTGGCCCGGATCTTGCACGCTTCGAATATGCACATACCTAGAGCCGGGTTAAGTTCCACTTGACCCGGATTCTGTACACTTCGAATATGCACACACCTAGACCCAGGTTAAGTTCCACTTGACCCGGATTCTATACACTTCGAATATGCACACACCTAGAGCCAGGTTAAGTTCCACTTGGCCCAGATCTTGCACGCTTCGAATATGCACATACCTAGAGTCGGGTTAAGTTCCACTTGACCCGGATTCTGTACACTTTGAATATGCACACACCTAGAGCCGAGTTGAGTTCCACTTGGCCCGGATTCTGTACACTTCGAATATCCATATAGCTGAGCTAATCATTGCTCTTTTCAGATCACTACCAATCGCCGGACTGCTAAGTTTCAGTGCCTCTTGGACTCACACAAGGGGCTGCACTCGAAACATGCTGCGCTTCTTGCTAAGTGCGAGAAAAAGGGTAAGTTTTTTCTTCGACCTCTCCCCCATCTTTCTTTGTCTTTTCCCGCCGAACTAATCTGTCATTCGAATTGCGTAGCCGGAGTGGAGGCCGAAAACAAAATTATGAGAAAAAACTTGGCCGAGAGAAAAGGTAATTCGCTTTGATTACTCAATTTTCGTGCCCTCTCTCCTTTCTCCTGAGCTCGGCAGATATTCATACCTCGGCTCTGCTGGGTCAACAAACCGTTGCAGCATCCCTTGGAGATAGTGTGCTCGTGCCTGATATGATGCTGCATTTTCTCAAACAAGCAGGGCATCATTAGGCTAAGCTCAAGAAGAAGGATGACGAACTTGCCAAACTCCGAGCCAAGGACGATGAAGTTGCCAAGCTCAAGGCTGAGATGAAAAAACTCAAAGAGCTCCACAAGGCTGAGATGGACAAGGCTGGCCAAGACTTCACCGAAGAGCGAGAACGTCTTAGCCTCCAACTTTCAAAAGATCAAGAGTTGCTGAAGGAGGCCGACGTTAAGCTTGACTCGGCTAATGTTGAACTTGAGAAGCTCCGGAAGAGGCGTGCTGATTGCACCAAAGAGCTGACCCGGATCCATAGTCATATCTCCCATAAACTCTTTTCCTTCAGCCGACATGTATTTCTCTGGGTAAACTCTTTTACTTACTTCACTTGTCTCGTTTTCAGGCAAATTCCCACAGAGAGATGCCATTGCGACTACTGCCGTTGCCAAGTTCCGCCAGCAGAGGGGTACCCCAACTGGTCCTGGGTCTGAAACTATTCCCTATGACATGGAGGACTTGTTGGTCAGCCTATCCTCTCGCATTGAAATTGTGAAGAACTATGGCCCGGGTCTCCTTGATTCAGCCATCCGGATCTTCCGTGCCCTTTGGCCTGATGAGGATATTCCGGAGGGATCTACTGTTTTGATCAATAAGCTGATGGATTGCGAGACCCAGCTTGACCTCTGGAGGGCATCCATCGCTCGTGCTGGAGCTGATACTGTCCTCCACTTTGTGCTCACGTGGTATGAAAAATTAGATCTGAAGATTCTCGAGCGCTTGCGCACCGGGTCAAGGTGGCTGAATGATCCGGATTGGGTAGCCCGGTGCAAGGCTTGTGCCCACAACCTCATCCAGTTTGCCCCTGTCCATCAATGGAACGAAGGACCAAGCTTCCTCGGCGCCGTTGACGATGAATATGTTGAATATGATTCGGGTGACGAGGAAGAGGACGAAGCCTCGAATCTCGAAGATGATGACGAGACTGAAGCCGGAGTTCCACCTGCTGGCACCAAGTTACCTCCTCCTGCTGCTGCTCCTTGAGCACGAAAAATACTTTGAAATTTATCAGATCCCCGGTATGTCGGGTACAGATGTATCACTCATACTGATTATATTTTTCTACTTAGCTATTCATGCCGGATTAACTTGGGCGTAGTCCCCGAGTTTCATTTTCTTGTTTCTCCAATTTCATGGCTCGGCTCACGTCTACCATGATTCGGTTTTGTGACTTACGAGTCCGAGTTTCAAAAATTGACTTAACAATACTTGGAAACTTGAGGATTAGCTCAAAATAATCCAGTGTAGCAAAAATAAGGTAAACATAAGGTTAGTCCGAATAACAAATGCCGGCTCGATTACGTTCTTATCCTTAGTATTTTTTCGTGTGCTACGCAATTCCAAACTTGTTCTCTTGCTTGCCATGAAGCCAAATCTTGTGGACAGTAGCAAGTCGAAGAGTTGAGTTTTTGATGCTTACACACTACTAATCCGGCTTAGGCCGAAGGAACTTAAGCCAGCCGACATAAAAATAAAATAGTTAACGAATAGAATGACAATTATTACTAAGGCAGTCCCCGAGTTACTGCTCGAGGTGCCAAGATTTCATTGATAAACTCATTGCCGGCATACATACCGACATATGAGAGACTCGGATACACACACTTCTTTGTTAAGTGTAGAACGGACGAAGTAGAGCTACCCATGGACGCTTAGATTCCTCGCCGGACCTGTCCGCCTTGTTCTTCTCCTGTGGTTGTGCATCAATGAGATAATAAGAGCCATTGTGCAATGCTTTGCTCACGATGAATGGCCCTTCCCATGGGGAGGATAACTTATGCATGCCAGCAGTACGTTGTACCAGCCGAAGTACCAAATCACCTTCCTGGAAGACTCGGGGGTTTACTTTCCGGCTATGATAGCGTCGGAGATTTTGCTGATATATGGTGGATCTAGACAATGCCAATTCTCTCGCTTCTTCTAGCAGATCAACATCATTTTGCCAGGCTTCTCGCACTTCGGCTTCTGTGTATTGGGTGACCCTAGGCGAATCATGCTCTATGTCGGCTGGTAATACAGCTTCTGCCCCATATACCTGAAAAATGGCTTATAGCCTGTTGATCAATTCGGAGTTGTTCTTAAACTCCATAGCACCGCTGGTAGTTCTTCTATCCAGCACCCCGCTGATCTTTGCAGTGGCTCAATGAGCCGGGGTTTTATCCCGGATAAAACTAATCTGTTGGATCTTTCCACTTGTCTGTTCGATGCGGGGTGGGCTACTGAAGCAACGTCCAGCCGGAGCTTCTTATCTCAGCAGAATCGCGCAAATGCTCCTTCCGCAAAATTAGTGTCGTTATCTGTTATGATACTGTGAGGATAGCCATATCTCAGGATGATATCTTTGAGCAATGTCACGGCTGTAGCTCCATCACATTTTTTTATCGGCTTTACTTCAATCCATTTTGTAAACTTGTCAACCATAACCAAGATATGGGTCATATTTCCTCTCGCCGGCTTAAATGGACCAACCATATCCAAACACCATACAGCAAATGGCCAGGTAATTGGTATGGTCTTGAGCTCTGATATTGGCATGTGTGTCTTGGTAGCATACCTCTGACAACCATTGCATTTTCTTACTAGATCTTCTTCTTGTTCCAAGGCACTTGGCCAGTAGAATCCATGCCGGAAAGCTTTTGCCACTAAGGCCCTGGATGAGGCGTGATGCCCACATTCCCCTTGATGTATATCTTGGAGGATGTCAAGCCCTTCTTCCGGGTCAACACACCGTTGCAGGACATTCGTGACACTCCTCTTGTATAGCTCGGCATTGATAATCATGTATGCCTTTGCTCTCCTCTGAATTTTCCTCGAAGGCACCTCTTCATTGGGCAAAGTTCCATCCTTCAAGAACTGGAATATGGGCAGTGCCCAAGCTGGTATAGCTCGCACTAGAAACACATCCTCGTCAATTTCCATTTGATCCACCGACATAACCTCTGCAGCTGCGCAGTCCCCGGGTTCTATGAAGCAGTCCCCGGGTTTCCTGAACCACTTCCCACATCAATGTCCATGGGCACAACTTCCAACTCCGGATTTGCCGGGATATAGATTGACTCGGACTCTAGGGATGGCCTGATAGACGGCTTTCTGAAGTGCTCTAGTGCTACACCCGGTGGAATCGTTTGTCGGGTTGATCCGAGTTTCGGCAGTACGTCGGTAGCCTCGTTTCCAGTCGGGGTACATGGTGAAACTCGCATCCCTCGAAGTATCCTGATATCTTCTGCACATGAAATCTGTATAATGCCATGTTTGCATCCAAAGCATCCCATTGCCCTGAAACTTGTTGAACTACCAGATCCGAGTCACCAAAGCACTGGATCCGACGTATTCCCATTTCTTTTGCCACTTTGAGCCCATGCACAAGTGCTTCATACTCTGCAATGTTGTTTGATGCTGTGAAGTGGATCTGCAGCATGTACTTCAGCTGGTCTTTCTTAGGAGAGGTAAGCACAATTCCGGCGCCTAACCCGGTTTTCGTCTTTGATCCGTCAAAATGCATTCTCCAGTAATTCGGATCTGGCAATGGTGGCTCGTATTGCATCTCGGCCCAATCCACGAAAAAGTTGGCCATTGCCTGAGACTTGATCGCATCTCTCCTGTCGTATTGTGGAGCATAAGGGGCTAGCTCGATTGCCCAATTCGCGATCCGGCCTATTGCATCCTTGTTGCTCATTATTTCAGATATGGGGGCTTCACATATCACTTTTATGGGGTGCTCTTCAAAATAATGCTTTAGCTTCTTAGCTGCCATATACACACCATATGCCATCTTCTGATAGTGAGGATAGTTTTGCTTTGATGCTGATAGTACCTCGCTCAGGTAATAGACTAGGCTTTGCACTGACTTACCCTCCTCGTCACGTTCTAGCACAATCACTGCACTTAAACCCGGTTGGTTGCGGCTATATAGAGCAACATTGGCTCTTTTGATAGTGGAGAAGCTAACATCGGTGCAGTAGCTAGCATTTTCTTTAATTCGATGAAGGCTTCATTGGCCTGCGGCGTCCATATGAACTTGTCCGACTTTTTCATTAGCTGATAGAGAGGCAATGCCTTTTCTCCCAACCGACATACAAACCGACTTAAGGATGCCAGGAAACCAGTGAACTTCTAGACATCGTTAAGGCACTTCGGTAATTCCATTCACTCTATGGCTCAGATTTTAGTTGGTTTAGCTTCGATACCTCGGCTGGAGACAAGAAATCCGAGTAGTTTTCCAGCCGGGACACCGAAAGTACACTTTTCCGGGTTAAGCTTCATTCGGAACCTCCTTAGGTTCGAGAATGTTTGCCTGATATCATCAAGGAGAGTTTTGCTTTCCTTGGTCTTTATAACCACATCATCCACATACACTTGCACATTTCGGCCAATTTGGTCGTGTAAACATTTTTGCATACATCTTTGGTACGTTGCCTCAGACATGAAACCGAAAGGCATGGTGCGATAGCAATAAGCCCTGTACGGGGTAATAAACGTAGTCTTTATTTGATCGTTCGGGTTCAGAGGTATCTGGTGGAAACCAGAATATGCGTCTATGAATGACAACAACTCACACCCAGCAGTAGAATCTATGACCTGGTCTATCCTTGGCAGTAGGAATGGATCTTTTGGGCACGCCTTATTTATGTTCGTGTAATCGATGCACATACGCCAAACCACTGCCACATTCGGATCATCTTTCTTCTTCTCCACCAGCACCGGATTATATCACCAATCCAGATAAAGCACTTCCATGATGAACCCGGCTGCGAGGAGCCAAGCTATCTCATCTCCAATGAGTTTTCTCCTGTCTTCGGCGAAGCGGTGGAGAGGTTGCTTCACCGGCTTTGCTCCGGGTCTCACGTTCAAAGAGTGCTCGGCCAACTCCCTCGGAACACCTTGCAAGTCCTGTGTTGACCAAGCAAAGATATCCCGATTCTCACGGAGGAAGTTGACAAGCTCGCTTTCCTATTTGTCAGTTAACCCGGCACCAATTGTTACGGTGCGCTCTAGGAATAGATCATCAACAGGTACTTTCTTTGTATCCTTTGTTGCTTGAAATGAGACACTTCCATGCGGGTTACTCAACACCGGCATATACTTCTGCGCGGATTGAGCCAATGCCGCTACTTCCTGGATCTTTCTCTTTCCTAGCGCAATCACGAGTGACTCGGCCAGGTTAGACCCGGCTGATGCACACTCAATGGAACGTCGGAAATCCCCAACTATGGTAATTACACCATTTGGCCCAGGCAACTTCATCTTCAGGTAACCGATGTGAGTACTTGCCATTAATTTATTTATGGCTAGCATGCCGAGTAACGCGTGATATGCGCTTTCTAAGTTCACAACCTCAAACTCCAAATTCTCAGTTCAGCAGTTATCTCTTGTGCCGAATAACACATCAACCTGGACTTTGCCAATGGGTTCACATGAGATACCTGGCACAATGCCATGGAAAGTTGTCCTTGTGGCTTGGAGCATGTTCTCCGAGATACCCAACTTGCGCATTGTATCCACGTACATAATATTGATGATGTTGCCATTATCAATCAACACCTTTGAGAACCTCACATTGATATTTGGCCCGATGAACATTGGGTCCAGCACTAATGCATACGAACTAGCACTCGGCATTAGCTTTGGATGGTCCTTGATACTCCAGGTAATTTCCTGATCCGACCAAGGCATGTACCTCATCACTGCCGGCATAACCGCATTCACTTCCATATGTCGGCGTTGCAAGCTCTTCCTATCTGTTTCCTCGGTGGTAAACACAATGTAACTCTGGTGATGCTCTCTGTATTCATTTCTCCCATCATTGTCGGGGTACCTTTGATCTAGTTGATGCTGGTTTTCCACCTAATGCACTGCATCCCTTCTCTCATGATTCTCATAGCTCAGCGGAGGTGGTGGTAACATTAACTATTGCGTATTTGCTCTAGAGAGCAACTGCTGCCGAGGTAACTCCTGCCGAGGTTGATCGTTCCGAGGTGCCTGAGCATTCCCCGAGCCACTTTGCTCTATCTTCCTCATCCACTCATATTGCCGGGTTGTATGACCCGCCGGGTAACTTGGATTTGGCGTGTGAAATTTGCACGGCTGATCCAGCATTGCCTCATACGTATACCTCGGCCGGTCTTTCTTTTCTTGCCACTGTCTCTTTTGCTTGGGCGTCCAAGTTTTCTTGCCATCATTTCTTGGGGTCCACTGTTGCCCTCCAGTTTTCTGACGTTGATTACTCCCTGCTCCGGGTTGATCTTGGTTTATAGCAGCAACTTGTTGCGAACTGTACCTGTAATCTGGTATATCATCTCTTCTCTTACTCCGGTAATCATTTCATCAGGATGATCCGGATCCATCTCGCTGATAGTATTCCTTATTTGACTCGTTTGACACAAGCCGGGGTTGGGTCGGATCACCTAAGGCATATGAATCAGCAATTCGGATGGTCTCTACCAGTGTAATTGGCATATCCCTTTGTAACCTCTGCCACAACATGCTTGAATATCTACACCCTTGTGCAAACCAAGCTATGGCCTGAGATTCAATCACGCCTTCACACGAGTTTTTCACGTTGCACCAGCGAGTTAGTAACTCCCGGTCTATTTCATTTGGTCTCTGTTTGCACATTGCTAAGGTCTATGGCCTATTCGGCCTCTGATACGTGCTCGAGAAGTTACTTACGAACATTTCCTCAAAGTCGATCCAGCGGTTGATACTATCGGGTGGTAAATTGTTTAACCGTACCCTTGTTGGCCCCTCCAGCATCTGAGGTACGTATCTCACTGCCCATCTCAAATTGCATGTTGCAATTTTCACTGTCGTTGCATAGTTGATTAACCAATCCTCCGGCTTGGTGCTGCCGTCATATGTTTTCGTGCCTCTGGGTAACTGGAAGTTAGGTACCGGAGGCTCTTTCATGATCCAGGGCCCGAAGCACGCTGAACCTGGAGGACCTTGCCCCTCAATTTGCTCCGACCTATAGAGCCAATCCAGCTTCATCCTGGCGTCATCTAGGAGCAAGTTCCTGCTTCCCAACCTTGACCCTATCACATGATAATCCGGCCTAGGGTATCCTGCGTTCACCATTTCTAAATCACCATCGTTGTATCTGTCTTCCTCTTGTTGAGCGCAATTTTGCCGCACACCTTGGCCGGCATTTTGCTCTTGTCGAGGTACACTCCGCTGCTGCTGTTGCCGAGGTAGGTTTTGCCCTACACCCGCCGAGTTACGCTGTCCAGCATTGACGTTTTCAGCATTTCTCTGACCGGCATTGCCTTGGTCGCGGTTACCTCGGCCAGCTTCACCTCGGCTGACACTTTGTCGATCCTCATTTCCCTGCACTACTTTTCCTTTCCCTGCCCTTGCCAGGTCATACGGGACTATCTGTTTGTTTCTCCTCGCCGAGGTTACCACTTCCTCTCTTCTAGGGCCATCATGAGGGGATGATGCAGCTCTAGCAGATTTCTCCGGGTTTCCCACTACCAAATAAACGACATTGGAAGCCTCAGCTCTTGCCGGGTTAGCCCTGAGCAACTTCTCATTCTGTCTGTTAGCAATCCGAACTAACTCGTTGACCCTCTCCTGCTGTCTTTGCTGGGCTTCACCCGTCAAACCTATTAACTCGGATGCAGCCGCATCCACTGCCCTGAGGTTCTTTGTTGGGGTGCTGTACTTCGGCAACCCCATGGACAAAGGGTTCTCTGATTCCTCAACTCTAGTGTCACCCTCTTTGTTCATCTCACTGATGAGGTTTCTCCCTTTTACTTTTACAGCATCTACCTTATTTGCTCTTGCGTACTCGCGCAGCGTCATGTTCAATGACTGCTGATCCGCGGCTATCTTTTTTGCACCCTCTAGTATTTTCTGCCTAGTTTCCTCTAACTCGGCCTATGCCTGAGACGGATCTACCATAGGTGCTATGGGGCTTTCCAAGCTATCTATCGCCTGCTGCAGCAGGTTTTCTGGCCTCTCAAGCGGAGGACCTCTACTTTTCCAGGGCGCCTTGGGTGTTAACTCCGGATCTGGCGCCGGGTCTTTGCTCGCACCAGCGCCAGGTGTTATCATCATTACCTCAACACGGTCAGGGGAGCGAGTGATACGCGCACCATGAGCCACGCTAAGGGGTGGCTCGCCTCCCTCGACGACGTGTCGCGGGTGAACGCAAGACACATCGATGTTGATGTAGACCCTGTGGGCGCCAAGCTTGATGAAGAGGCCATTGCACGGTGGAGGTCACTTGCCGAAGCAACCGGCATTGTCGCTGACGTAGTCCAGCGCTCCAAAGTGCTGAACGAGCCCAGAGACGATGCGCTCGCCGTTGTCGATGATGCTTCCCGTCCGGATCTTCACTCCTGCTAGCACCGCTAGCCCCACGGTGGGCACCAACTATCGTGGTGGTGTCACGGCAGTTGCCATGGATAGGCTAAAGGTAGGGCCAATAAGCACTAGAGGAATCTAGGGAGGGATAGTGTGGTGATTCCACACACATATGCTTTGTATTCTCCAAGTGTACAAGGTTTACAGATGCTCCTTGAGCTGTATAGGGGAGAGGAGGAAGAAGAAGCTCTCTTACTCTCACCAGCACCTATCTCTCAATGAACAAACTACTCACGTGCCCGCCAGCCCCAACAGTGGCCCTAGTGCCCCTTATAAAGGGGAGGCTAGGTCTCTAGTTAGGGCATACGTGGAGGCATATTCCTAGGAATATGCCTCTCCCAAAATAGCAAACCGATCGGGTCTCCTTTTGCCATCGTAAGCCATGCAGAGGCTACATAAGCCTCTGCGGTGCCAGCGTCAGCCGACATAGGGTGCGTCATCTTTGTCGGCCATGCCTCGCTGGTCCCTCCCTCTGTTTGCTTCGCTCACGCTCCTGCGCACAGAGGTTACCCTTTGACCAGCGAGATACCTTCCTTCTCTTGCAATCCTGATATAACCCGGATCATGCCTGGTTAATCCGGCCTCGTGGGTACCTGCATACAAGTTACAAAAAGCCTGCCGGCATACGACATACATCGGCTGGGACACAGTTAGGTGGACATCCTCCGGTCCGGGTTACTCTGTAAGTCGGCCTGCCTTGAGGTGACCCGGCCAAGATATGCTTTGACCTTGCCATACCTCGGCTAACTCGGCCTTTATACCCCGACGTGACCCTACCCGGGGGTATCCCCCCAACAAGGCCACCTTTCCGAAAGGAAACAAGTCAATTGATGACCTCTTGAGTAAGCAAAGGACAAGTAGTGAGAAAGGGGGCATTGGATTTGTCTCTAAAGGGAAGAAGAAGAAGAAGAAGAACAAGAAAAGTAAGGCCAAGCCCACACAAGAAAAGGACAAGGTCATTGTGGATACTAAGTCCACGAATGGCAAACTATGTCTCATGATGATTTTGCGGGAAGTGCTAACCCTCTCTATGTTTTAATGCATGATTATTATGGTGATGTATATGCACAATATATTGGCCCATTTGATGGTTATATTGCTTGGTCTATCTGGGTTCCCAAGACCCTTGTTGCTAACAAAAGAGGACCCATTGAAAAATGGGTACCTAAAAACTAGTTTGATCTTTTGTAGACCTATGATTCTAGAGGGTCAAAATGGGTGCTTGATAGTGGATGCACAAGTCATATGATCGGAAGTGCATCTAGTGTCAAGGAGTTCAGACCAAATATTGATCAAATATCCGTGACATATGCCGACAAGTCAAAGTCTAAGGTAATGGGTTTCGGCGAAGTTGTGGTTGCACATGATATCACTCTCGTGGACGTCATGCTTGTTGAGACCCTTGGATATAATTTACTTTAAGTCCGTGCTCTTGGAAAGATGGGTTTTGCCGTCTTTATTGATAATGATATTGTGATCCTCGTGTGGAGCAAGTCTCTAAAGGTCGCTTTCGTTGGGTATGTTGAAAATGACTTGTATGTGGTGGACTTCTCGGGGAAAACCACTACAAGTCCTATGTGCTTATTCGGAAAGGCCGATGTGGGTTGGCTATGGCATCTCCGTCTAGCCCATGTCAACATGAGAACTTTGCAAAGCCTCCATAAGGATGGTCATATTGTTAGACTAAAAGAAAATGTTTGCTTTGCCAAAGATCGTGTTTGTAGGGCATGTGTTGAAGGAAAGATGCATGATTCTCCCCACAAGCCTAAGAACTATATCAAGTCTAAGAGGATCTTGGAGCTACTTCATGTGGATCTCTTTGGTCCTCCAACTCATGCAAGCCTTGGTGGGAAGAAATATTGCTTGGTGATTGTCGATGACTACTCAATATACACTTGGGTATATTTCTTCAAGATGAAAGTGAGACCCAAGAGAACTTCATTGACTTCATCAACATGGCTCAATGCCAACACAATGTGCCGGTATTAACAATAAGAAGTGACAACGGTACCGAGTTTAAGAACTACACATTGAATGGATTTCTTAGTGATGAGGGAATAAAACATCAATATTCCGCTGCATATACCCCTCAAGAAAATGGTGTAGCTGAGAGGAAGAACCGGACTCTTATTGATATGGCAAGGACCATGTTGGTGGAGTTTAAATCTCCATACAATTTTTGGGTTAAGCTATCTCCACCGCATGCCATGCATCAAACCGTCTCTACCTCCGCAAAGAATTGATCAAGACTCCATATGAAATTCTTATTGGTAACAAGCCCAACGTTTCATACTTCCGGGTGTTTGGTTGTAAGTGTTTCTATCGCATTAAGGGTATTCACGTGTCCAAGTTTTATTCCAAAGCATTAGAGGGTATTTTTGTTGGTTATGGTCTCGAATCCCACACTTATAGAATCTATGACAAGCTCTCCAAAACTGTCATAGAATCTTGTATTGTGGTCTTTGAAGAATATGATGGTCCCCAAGCGGTGCGTGTTGACATCTATGATGTAGATGATGAAATGCCTCGGGATGCCATAGGAATAATGGGTGCGGGTTTCATCCGCCTTGTTGAGGAACCCCTTATGGCGGATCGAGAAGAACTATGCTCTACTCATGTGGAGCCCTCATCTTCACAACATCAACAAGCTCCTATCGAGGAGGACAATGACCGAGGCCAAAGACAAGTTGTGGACCCTCAACCTATTGATCAAGAAGAAACCTCTAGCCAGAAGGTGCTTGAGTCTCCCTTTGCTAGAATGTCCAGTGGTGCTAAGTCTATTACACAAGGAACATCTATAGAAACTGTCATAAGGGGAAGCTCAATGCCTGTCTAGAAGTATGCTTGATCAAGACCAAGGTCAATCTTTGCTTCCTGCAGAGGAGAATGATTCCAATGATGATCAAGGTCAAGTTAATGGCCAAGACAAGGACCAAAATGATGAAGTCATCCCCCCAAGAAACAACAAGGAGATCGAAACTCATCGCCAAGCTAGAATGGACAGAATTTTGGAATTAAGAGACCACACACTTGAGAATGTGGTAGGAGATCTAAGAAGAGGGATATCCACTCGAGCTTAACTGAAGAACTTTGGTGAGCACCAAGCACACATTTCCATGGTGGAACCAAAGAAAGTATGGTAAGCTATTGAAGATTCAGATTGGTTGGATGCAATGCACAAAGAGCTCAACAACTTTGAGAGAAACAAAGTATGGAAGTGATACATTGCAAATGTATCTATAATTTTTGTTGTTCCATGCTTGGTTTTATCCACTTTCTTGTGTTTTGTTCCAACTTTGGAGTACTTTTCATATGATTTCTTGGACTAACCTATTAACAAGAGCCACAGTGCCAACTGCCTATTTTCTGCTGTTTTTGGTTCCAGGAAAGTCAGAAAATGAATATTCTCGGAATTGGATGGGACAAAAGCCAAAGTGCCTATTTTTCCGGATGTCATCAAGTGCCATAATACGAGACGAAGAGGGGCCAGGGGGCCACCACACCACCTGGCCGCGTGGCCAGGCCTGGCCTGCGCCAGGGGTGGTGTGGCCGCTCCGGCACCCCCTCGGCCTCTCCTTCCGCCTATATATTGCCCTCGGGACGAAAATTCTAAGGGCCCGATCAAAAAATTCACGAAAGAGTCTGTAGCCGCCGTCATCTCCATCCCTAGATCGGGAGGGATCTGAAGCTCTTCCCGGCACCCTGCTGGAGAGGGGAATTCACCCTGGAGGCCTTCTTCATCACCATGCAAGCCTCCGATGTGATGCGTGAGTAGTTCATCCTTGGACTACGGATCCATGTAGTAGCTAGATGGTTGGTTCTCCTCCTTTGTGCTTTCATGTCTAGATCTTGTGAGCTCCGTTCATGATCAAGATCATCTATTTGTAATTCTGCATGTTGTGTTTGCGGGGATCCGATGGATATTGAGATGTTATTTCAGATTGATTATTGATTCTATCATGTCTTTGTTATTTTTGATCTTGCATGATTTCCGTTGTTAGTAGCTATCTTGGCCAAGTAGATGCTAGCAACTCCAAGACTTAGTATTTATGCTCGGTAGTGGGTTCATGCCTCTGGTAATCTGGGGAAGTGACAGAAATCTCTAAGGTACTAGATGTGTTGTTGCTACTAGGGAGAAAACAACAATCCTTTGTTCATAGAACAATCGTATTGTTTACTTTACACGCAATTCGTAAAGCAATAATCTATTGCTTGCAACTTAATACTGGAGGGGGTTCAGATGATAACCTTAAGGTGGATTATTAGTCATAGATGCAGTTGGATGGCGGTCTATGTATAATGTTGTAATGCCCAATCAAGTCTCAAAGGAGTCAAGATGATTAGTATATGCATGTATTGCTTTCTCGGTGTTTGTCAATTGCCCCGCTGTAATTTGTTTACCCAGCATGTTATCTATCTAAGGAGAGCCACCTCTAGTGAAATATGGATCCTGTTCCTTTTTCTTTACATAAAATCTATAAACTGTTTACTGCTTTGTGTTTACTTTCTGCAAACTTTTACTTCTTTCCATTCGATACCTTTAATCCTTTGTTCTCCACAAAAAACGGTGAGATTGACAACCTCATCGCAAGTTGGGGACAAAGTTCTGTGGTTGTGTTGTGCAGGTCTCCACGTTGCTACTAGCACCGGTAGTGCACCCTGCCAAAGCTCAGCTAGTGACACCTTTGGGGTGTTTCCTTGCTCCTACTGGTTCGATTAAACCTTGGTTTCATAACTGAGGGAAACTTGCTGTTGTGCTCATCATACCTTCCTCTTGGGGTTCCCAACGAGCTCTACATCAACACCGCCATCAAGCATTTTTCTGGGCACCGTGCATTGAGCCATCAAGAGATTTTCTGGCGCCGTTGCCGGGGAGTCGAGGACATCTTCACAAGGGAAGTCCCTCATAACCAATCTCTTTACTTTGTTATTTTTGTTTTGCTTAGTTTAATTTTTTCTTTGTTTGCTTGTTTTGTTATTCAAAAACACAAAAAAATAGTTTTACTTGTTTGCTTTCTTATTTCGAAAACACAAAAAAAGTAGTTCCTTTCTTAAGTTGCCTTTATGTCTAGCCTTGCTCCAGTCACTATGTCACCCGAGGAAATGATTTTCACTTTTAAACAAGGAATTGAGGAAAGTTTTAAGGAAGCTTGGTCTAGAATCTCTGATCTACATGAAAAAACTGAGCCTAAAATGACTCAAAGCTTGTTCCTTAGCAGTTTTTACCTTGGGATTGCTCTTTGCTATAGGTATGCTCTAGATGCTATTGTGGGAGGAGAATTACTCCAATGTAATGAGGATGATGCTACTAATGCTATAAAGAAATTGATCCTCACTTACAACATGCCTAGCCAAACTGATATTTCTTTCGCAAAAATATTTGCTAGGTTGGACACTCTTGAGGCTAGCACTACTAGCTTAGAAAATTGCTACAACACGCTTAGGGAGCATCACAATTATGTTCCAATAAACCCTGAACCATCAAAGTGGTTCCCTATAGTAAAGATTGAGATGAACACCGAAACTTTTCAAGCTCGCTATGATATCATGTCTGAATTTTGTCTTATGCCCAAAGATATTTATAAATCTCTAAATACTTGGGGGCTCACTGAAGGAGGAAAAGAAATATCTCTTGCTAATAATACTACCATATTACCTCTTGGAATAGCTGAAGGAGTGTCTACAAAGATCCTTGGGAAAACGATTTCTATTGATTATCTTGTTATTGAATGTGCAGGAAAAGGACAAATTACACTTGGAAGGTCCCTATTAGAACTCCTTGGAGCAATAATAGATGTGGGAAAGGGGACCATGCACCTTTATTCTCCACCAAACAATCATATTTTCCCCAAGGTTAAGAATAAAAGTAAGAGAGGTATGGGCAAGAAATTTGGTCTTAATGCTTCTTCATTTGAGAACACTTGATTCTTTCTTTGCTTCTTATGCCTAACTTAAAGGCGTTAAAGAAAAGTACTTATTGGGAGATAACCCAAAAGTTTTAGATGAGTCTTGGAAGTTATTACCTCTGTAATAACCTCTCCTTATCCTTTTTATTTGCTTTTTGTGCCAAGAGTAACCTCTAATGAGAGAGAAGTAATGATTGGGAAAGTTGCTGTCCCAAAACAGATTTTTGTGCTTCACCGTAAACATTTATGAGAGAGCTCCGTATGTCGGATTGAGCTGTAATATTTTGTGCTTATGACCCAGGTTGTTATCTAACTTTCGTTAGTTCAACACGTTTTGATTTGAGCAACAGAAGGTCTTCGAAAAAATTCGTCTTTACCCGCTGGTCTGTTTTGACAGATTTCTGCCATTTTCTGCATTTGCTTCTTGTGGGTTCCTTTTTGAGTTCTTTTAGGGAATTGAGCTTTTTGAGGGAAGTGCTACAGTATCTAGTGTTCTAATGGAAGTTTATTTGGTGTTAGAACTGAACCTTAAGACTTATTTATCTTAAGTGCACTAATGTTGCTAATAAAGATTGTGTGAAGTTTTGTATGAAGGAAAATTTTCAGGTGTATGGAAGGAATGAGTAATGAGATGAAGAATGGACTAAAGCTCAAGCTTGGGGATACCACGCGTGTCACCCCAAGAAATATCCAAGAAGTACAAGCGTCAAAGCTTGGGGATGCCCAAGGCATCCCCTTCTTCATCAATAAAAATTCCAGGTTTCTTCCAAACGCTTCATTTTATTGTTTCATGCACAGTTGTGTTGTTCTTGGAGCGTCTTCTTTTTCGTTTTTGTTTTGGTTTTTCGTTTTCTTTTGTTTTCTTAGTTTGCAGAATAAATTGGTTGGACCCCCTCTTTCATACATTGGTTTGCAAATAGTTTAGTTTGGTTTGGAAAAGAGTAGGAAAGTTCATGCTTAAGTGGTAAAAAGAGCTTGTTTTTTACTGTGGCTTATGCTTTGTCATGCCATGCTTGATATTGTTTTGGATTTATGCTTAGTATTCTTTGTTGTAGCATGACTTGTTATAAACAATTGAGATTGCTTAATGTGCCTTGGATGAATCATGCGTTGTTTTAGCATATTAAAGCATAGTATAGTGGTATTCTCCTTTGATGCTTTATTTGGGTTGACTTGGCGCATGCTCACACCATGTTATGACTATCCCAAGTCACCATAGCCTTTATGATCCTTTAGTTTTCAACTTGTAGTATCACTTTATGCTTTGATCAATGATGTTCTGTCGCTCTGCATGATTATGGCCATTATTGCTCTCTTAGTTTGTCGCTCCCAGTCTTTTGCTAGACTCCACAACAAAGTATGAGTTCCACTCATGCATCCAACTCCCTAAACCAAGTTATTCCAAAGAGTCCACCATACCTACCTACTATCTTATGCTATTCCAAGTATATTCATGCTTTTGTTTACCTTCCAAATTAAACTTGTTATGAGAAAACTAGTGATTAAAGCTCTCATGAATTTGATGGCACACTTTACTTTTTGCATCTAATAAACTTGAACCATTGGGTCCTTCTTTGTTGCGTATATGCTTGCGCTTTATAAGTTAAAATTAGCAGAACCATGTACCATGGGGAATGCTTTCAACATTGCACTTGTACTTTGTACCCCGTTGATATCATGTTTTTTTGCTTACGGATCCCGATGGTGTGAAATAAAAGTGGAACTTGTAAGATCATGGAGTTTGTATGTGTGTTGGAGAAACGCCTGGGCCGCTAGCCTAAGCCATGCCTAATCATGGTGGAAACTTGCAGCATCACCATAATGAGCACTCTATGAAGCATCCTCAATAAAAACCTATGCAAATAGCAAATAAAAAGATCGTTGAGATGCTCATTGTCTGCTTGCCTTGTCATTTTGATTATGGGAAAGCTCCCGTATCATGTGAAAGGGGTACCCCATTGGCGGTTCTTAATGATACACACGCACTTACAATGACAAGAGCTTACTCGTGTCTGAAGTTGAGTAGCATGAGGATCGGTCTTCGTAAGTAAGGGGCATGAGATTTCAGTTTATAACTTGTTAAGCATATCCTCTTAGTTGTGTCACTTTAACCTTAACCACTTCAAGATGCTTATGATAGGGCAATGAGAGCTGAAAGCTTTAAGTACCATAATTTTTGGAAGCTCTTTATGAGACTTGAATCCCTACTTCCTTTTACAAAGGCCTTTCTTCCACCATAATATTGAGCCTCTGCCTTATATCTTTATGCACCTACTTTGAGAGCATAGTGGCCATTCTTAGTTCTATGTGCATTGTCCCAAGACTAGTTGGTTGATGCATAACTTGATATTGCTTGTTTTAAACTATTGTATCTAGTCACTCTTATGAACTTTGAAGGTATCCTATGCATTTATATTTGCTACTCTATTGTGGGACAAGCTGAATACTATTATGCTATGTTTTCTTTATGTGAAACAAACAAACGTCTTGCAAAGCATTGTTATTCATGAATCTTTTGTTTGTGCCTTTTCATGTTGCATCATAGTTTCTTTGTCTTATTGCTAGAACTTTGCCTTTCATGCTATGATTGAAGTACTATGATCCCAGCTTTGAATGTTTTGCAAATACCTTGATCAAGTCTTTGATGGTGCATGTCACCTCAAAAAAATATTATCACTTACCTACTTGAGGACAAGCAGGAGTTAAGCTTGGGGATGTTGATACATTGCAAATGTATCTATAATTTTTGATGTTCCATGCTTGGTTTTATCCACTTTCTTGTGTTTTTTTCCAACTTTGGAGTACTTTTCATATGATTTCTTGGACTAACCGATTAACAAGAGCCACAAAGGTGCAAATTTTTGCTGTTTTTGGTTCCAGGAAAGTCAGAAAATGAATATTCTCGGAATTGGACGGGACAAAAGCCAAAGTGCCTATTTTTCCGGATCTCATCAAGTGCCAGAATACGAGACGGAGAGGGGCCAGGGGGCCACCACACCACCTGGCCACGCGGCTAGGCCTGGCCCATGCCAGGGGTGGTGTGGCCGCTCCCGGCACCCCCTTGGCCTCTCCTTCCGCCTATATATTTCCCTCGGGACAAAAACCCTAAGGGCCCGATCAAAAAATCCACGAAAGAGTCTGTAGCCGCCATCATCTCCATCCCTAGATCGGAGGGATCTGAAGCTCTTCCCGACACCCTGCCGGAGAGGGGAATTCACCCTGGAGGCCTTCTTCATCACCATGCAAGCCTTCGGTGTGATGCGTGAGTAGTTCATCCTTACACTACGGATCCATGTAGTAGCTAGATGGCTGGTTCTCCTTCTTTGTGCTTTCATGTCTAGATCTTGTGAGCTCCGTTCATGATCAAGGTCATCTATTTGTAATTCTGCATGTTGTGTTTGCGGGGATCCGATGGATATTGAGATGCTATTTCAGATTGATTATTGATTCTATCATGTCTTTGTTATTTGTGATCTTGCATGCTTTCCGTTGTTAGTAGCTATCTTGGCCAAGTAGATGCTAGCAACTCCAAGAGTTAGTATTTATGCTCGATAGTGGGTTCATGCCTCTGGTAATCTGGGGAAGTGACAGAAATCTCTAAGGTACTAGATGTCCTGTTGCTATTAGGGAGAAAACAACAATCCTTTGTTTATAGAACAATCGTATTGTTTACTTTACACGCAATTCGTAAAGCAATAATCTATTGCTTGCAACTTAATACTGGAGGGGGTTCGGATGATAACCTTAAGGTGGATTATTAGTCATAGATGCAGTTGGATGGCGGTCTATGTATAATGTTGTAATGCTCAATCAAGTCTCAAAGGAGTCAAGATGATTAGTATATGCATGTATTGCTTTCTCGATGTTTGTCAATTGCCCTGCTGTAATTTGTTCACCCAGCATGTTATCTATCTAAGGAGAGCCACCTCTAGTGAACTATGGATCCCGGTCATTTTTCTTTACATACAATCTATAAACTGTTTACTGCTTTGTGTTTACTTTCTGCAAACTTTTACTTCTTTCCATTCGATACGTTTAATCATTTGTTTTCTGCAAAACATGGTGAGATTGACAACCTCATCGCAAGTTGGGGACAAAGTTCTGTGGTTGTGTTGTGCAGGTCTCCACGTTGCTACTAGCACCGGTAGTGCGTCCTGCCAAAGCTCAGCTAGTGACACCTTTGGGGTGTTTCCTTGCTCCTGCTGGTTCGATTAAACCTTGGTTTCATAACTGAGGGAAACTTGCTGCTGTGCTCATCATACCTTCCCCTTGGGGTTCCCAACGAGCTCTACATCAACACCGCCATCAAGCATTTTTCTGGGCGCCGTGCATTGAGCCATCAGGAAGTTAGTTGAAAAAACAAAAGATTGCCGCAATGTTATAGGCACCAAGTGGATTTTCAAGAACAAGCAAGATGAGCATGGAATTGTGGTGAGGAACAAGGCAAGATTGGTTGCACAAGGGTTCTCTCAGATTGAAGGCATTGATTATGGAGAGACATATGCACCTGTGACTTGCCTTGAGTCCTTCTGCATCCTTCTTGCTTATGCGACACATCATAAATTTAAATTACAACAAATGGATGTAGAAGGTGCATTTCTTAATGGTCCATTGCATGAGTAGGTATATGTAAAGCAACCCCCAGGGTTTGAGGATACAAACCTTCCAAACCACGTCTACAAACTTGATAAGGCGCTCTATGGGCTCAAACAAGCACCACACACGTGGTATGAGCACCTTAGAGAGTTGTTGTTAGATCGTGGGTTTGAGGTTGGGAAAATCGATCCCACTCCTTTTACTAAGAAGGTCAATGGGGAACTTTTTGTATTCCAAATATATGTAGATGATATTTTCTTTGGCTCATCTAACAAAGCTTTTAATGATGAATTCTCAAAGCTTATGACTGACAGGTTCAGGATGTCTATGATTGGAGAATTGAGAGTATTTCTTGGTTTTGAGATCAAGTGTAGCACCCCAATAAAACCACTACTAGAAAATCGCTTGGTGTGTCTGTTTTTTGCATCATCATGATAGCATGCTCATGTCATCATGCCACAATGCATTTGAGCATCATATCAGGCTAGCATTGGTTTCATCTTGTTTGTATTAATGCTATCACCAATACCTCTCTGTCCCTCTTTGCATACTCTCTATTTTTGTTTTCTACTTGTGGGAATCCATTGCTAGGGTTCCATATCTAACGAATGCTTTTATTCTTTTCAAAAAAACTCTTAATCCACTAATCTTGTAAAATGCCCAAATGGGCACATACACATATTATGTATGTGGGCATCCTCTCTCCTCCTTGATGTTTTTCCTTCTTGGTCTCTCTTTATTGCCCTAAACCCTCTGTTCAACATGTTCCTAAAACTTCTCAAAAGGTTAAAACCATATGCTTGATTGAATAAAAAAACAAATAAAATAAAATGCTTTGTAAAACAAATATGGAGAGAGAACAAACCTAGAGTAGTCCAGCAAGCCAAGCCCAACCAGCGGCCCATACCTCTTCCTCCTTCGATCCTGTTGGTCTTCATCAGCAGAGTGCACCAGCTATGTGTGCTCCTTCTCGAGTCATGCTTCCTCTACCTCTCACCTGCCCCCTTTTCTCCTGTCCACAAAAGCCAGCACCAGATCAAGATCCCCTCAACCCTAGCCTCTCCTCTGCTTGTATCACCTCCACTAGATTTTTGCCCTCTCCAATTCGTACTGAAGCCCGTGAGAGAGAGCAGAGTACCGTCGCAGCAGACCTTGTCGACCAAGCCATCGCCAGGGAGAACGGGGAACCCATCCGGCCATCTAAACGGATGCCCCTCGTGGTTGTCTTCCTCTTTGATGAAGCAGCTTGAGCTGTAACTGTCAAGATCAACGCCAAGGTCGTCCACATCAGCGTCGTCTGCATGTGCCCATGCGAGGACAAGGCCGACGACTGCAGCGTCTAGTTGTCTTCTCCGTTCGCCTCCAACCCCATCAAGGTCGCCCTCAACCTCAAGGTGAGGCCCCATCCTATTCCCCTTCTTCTCCGTCGTCTTACTGCACCGGTATCCCGCTTCCGTTGGTGTCTGAGCACGTAGACTGAAGAACAGCAGCGATGCATTCATGTGTGGTCAGTTTCGTCAGTTCAGAAAACCCGGCGGACCTGGTTCAACTAGAGCCGCGCTTTAATTCTATCACAACTAAGTAAGTAGCCCTGCAGTTTGTTCCCCGAGCCTTTTCCTTGTTTGATCCTAGGATCAAAACCCATCGGAGCCATATAATTAAATCTATCTTTTCACTCTATTTCTTTTTGTGTCTCGTGCATACGTTTCAACCGAGCTAGCTAGCTATGAAAATCAAGTTTTGATTCAGCTGTCTACCTGCCTGCTTGTGTGGTGGTTCAATACAGCTAGCTAGATATCCACCATCTGAATCGATTGATCCAGCTGCCAGCATGTTTCCATCTAAAACGTCTCAGTTGGTCTATTTAAATTGCTCTGTGTGTTAATCCAGCAAACATGATCTAGACTCGTTGGCCATGAACTGAGTTCGATCTTTGTAGCCTGAGATAACATATGGTTTTGTAGAAAACCCCTTCTTATTCCAAACATCCTTGTGATTCAAACCCAACAAAAAAATGTTTACAAACAAAACTGTCTAAATTTGTTTACATAATTCAAATACAAAATTTATTTTCAATTTGAATTATCCTAAATACTTAGACTATTAAACGTTTCTCATTTTCTATTAGAATACAAAATAATTAATAACTTTAACTCCGTAAATCGGAATTTGATAAATGATATGTCTAAACCGATCAGCGTGACGAGCCCTTTCTAACTATGCATTCCATACTTGCAATTGCATCATGCATCGTAGAGAACTTATAAAATCAAAACTATTATGCGGGGAAAATATGATAAATAAAATTGGAAAATAATTAGTTCTTGTTGATAATGCCTCACTAATGTTGTATCATCATTGTACTATGCTAATGGCATCTTCTCAACATGGTTTGCATCATTAACTTGCCATGTCATGCATCATATCATGATCATGCCGGTTCTTCTGCATTAGTTGCAATTGTTGCATCGCTTGTTCCTTTTAGTGCTTTGCTTCTTCGCGGATTAGGCCATTGAGTTGATGCGAGGTTCGCCCCATTCCTCGGATGTATCTTTGGCTATGTTTTCTAGGCGAGCATCTCCCCCTTTCTACCTATTTTGCTTTTATAGTCTTTATTTCCTCCTATTGATCTATTGCTATTCGTGTTATGATGCTTTAGTTTCCGTGCACCATTTATATTCCTTGCAGCCTCTATATTGCCTTGGACACATCCTATTACCTGTTGTTTGGTAGATAGATAGCCTTGCGAGTCGTAGTCGCTTGCTCAGGTGCGATCCCGTGTCGTGAAGTACCACACAGTTGTTGGAATGTTGTCATATGCTTTATGATGGAGATGATCATGGCTTTAATTACAACTTGATATAAAATTGCTAGATATAACTAATGCAGAGGCATCGGTGGATAATAGCAAATATTTGGTTTTTAACTGCTCACTTGTGTCCCGTAGGCCCCGAGTACTTGATCTGTTCCTTGACTATCGCACTATCCACATGTGGGACCATGAATCTCCTTAGCTAGAGCTTGATTCATTTCTTATTTCTTGGGACCACAAAGTAGTTTGGGGCTTTATTACTATCCTGTACTTATGTCATGCTTTACTGTTTTTTTTACGATTGTGCATGGAGCACCTGTACTGTTTTTGAACGTGGAATGTTTTCGCGGTATCGACAAGCCCAGTCACACTTTCGGGTTCCTAGTCGTTTACAGCCATTGAAACAAACCCTGGGTCCGTCTCGGAGCCGGCCAACTTCGTTGCGGGTAGCTTAGTGGGGTGGCCCCCTGAAATATTTTATGAATCATGTGATTGCTTTGTCGTGAAAGCTCGTTGGGTTTTGATTTGGTTTTTCCGAGGTTGATCGTGTGTGTGTTGCTATTTGTGCACCCCTGCAGGGTAAATCTTTCTGAAAGCCGTGTCCATGTTATGGACGCGACATGGAGCATGATTCTCGATCATAGACAAGCATAACTAAAGTAGTGCTATAAATTTGACTTAATATGTGACTAGTAATCAGCTTCACTACAATGGAATGGATAATAAAAGTGCCAACAACTGGTGGAACTGGGGTGTATCGTGTCATGTTATACCTGCCTAGTAAGTATCGCAACTCTAATGGAATGGAATAAAAGTGCCAGCAACTGCTGGATTTGGGATGTTACATGCTAATTGTATCTGACTAGTAAGTACTGCAACTACAACTGAATGGTTAACTAAAACTACCCACTACTTATGCTATCAGGATGACTCATGTTATCTATATCTGACTAGTAAGTGCTGCAACTATAATGGAATGAATAAAACTGTCAACTGTGTGAGTTCCTCGGTTTGACTTCCTCGTTTGGTCTCGAGGGGGGAATACCAGGATGGGTATGATTGGTGTTAGTATAATGTTGGTTCCGAATAGGTCTTTCTTATCTCTCTCTAATAGCCGACAGTTTATCGAGTCTCTATAGGTTGTTTAGTGCATGCTTCGCTGTTGCTTCAGTCCACCATACCTATGTAGGCGAGAGCCGCCGAATTCTAGCCTCGCCGTCTTGGCCTCGATCGACGCTCCTCTTTTTCCTTTGTCCTTTGTCGGCACCCCTTTTGTTTTAGCAGGTTTGAGATCGACGTCGTTAGCAGGGTTACCCTTCCGGCTTGGCCTGGGCAGGGTTATGGACGCCATTGGTTATTCTTCAGGGCTCTTAGCCTAATTTGCATCTTGTCCATACTCGGATGTTGTATCGTTTTCAAGGTGATTTGGATCTTTGCATTGTATATCTGTATTCTTGACTCATGGAGTCGTGTTGTATATATATCTGTTCTGTGGGTTCCATCGTGAACTATTGTGTAATGGTATTACTTTGTTTTCCACCTGCACGCAAGTGCCTGGTGGGCGTCATTGAATCGTTTATATACGGGTTTGGCGGGAAGCGCTAAAACTTGCATAGGGCCGATTCGAGGGTGTTACAAAGTGGTATCAGAGCCCAACAGTTGCGATACCCACTGGTCCAACCTGTAGGATAACCTAGCTAACGGGCGATGAAGAGTGTCAAAACTATTTTTGCAAAATCGGTTGGATAGATCTGATTAGGTCTACTTTTACTTCTTACCCCTATGTTATTCTTCTCTTATCTTTGCGTGTTTTGAATCTTCGCTCTTATCTTATTCTCAAGTCCAGGATTTCTCGTGGTTGGGATTCGGTCATACCTTCAAGGTTTCACTTTCTTCCTCTTGTAACGGTGCTTCGAGATCCAGACGTCATGCTATCTGAGGAAATTTCCTCTATTGTATCTTTCAGTGGACCTTAAATTCACTAAAAATTATCTTTGTATCCTCCGGTGTTTCATACCATCTGTGTTAGATCTGGTGAAGAGCCTCCATCAATCATGTGTTTGCCCAAACACTGTTTGTCAAGATCTTCAGTCTAATTCTGAGAGTTGGATGCATAATTATTCTATTTATGTACAGAGTAATGCTTTGAGTGTGGGATGGAGTCGCGACCATACCACTATTCTTATCATTCGCTTTTGTACATTGAATTGGTGGATCAATGCAATTTACTCATTTCACTAAAGTTAGAGGTAGCCTTGTGACCTTTAACTTAGTCTTTGTTTCTTCGGAGTGTCCTCTCGACAAATGTGAGCAACGACCCATTGTTGGTGGTGTTGCCGATTTCAAGATGGAGCAAGGATCTTTGTTAGTGGTGTCGCGAGGATCTACACTATGCGAGAAGAATCAGACCATCGGCCTTCTTCCTCGTACCATGAGGCGGATCTCGAGGGCGAGATCCATTGTTAGTGGTGTCGAATTATAGCACCCCAATAAAACCACTACTAGAAAATCGCTTGGTGTGTCTGTTTTGTGCATCATCATGATAGCATGCTCATGTCATCATGCCATATTGCATTTGAGCATCATATCAGGCTAGCATTGGTTTCATCTTGTTTGTATTAATGCTATCACCAATACCTCCTTGTCCCTCTTTGCATAGTCTCTATTTTTGTTTTCTACTTGTGGGAATCCATTGCTAGGGTTCCCTATCTAACGAATGCTTTTATTCTTTTCAAAAAAAGTTCTTAATCCACTAATCTTGTAAAATGCCCAAATGGGCACATACACATATTATGTATGTGGGCATCCTCTCTCCTCCTCGATGTTTTTCCTTCTTGGTCTCTCTTTATTGCCCTAAACCCTCTGTTCAACATGTTCCTAAAACTTCTCAAAAGGTTAAAACCATATGCTTGATTGAATAAAAAAACAAATAAAATAAAATGCTTTGTAAAAAAATAATGGAGAGAGAACAAACCTAGAGTAGTCCAGCAAGCCAAGCCCAACCAGCAACCCATACCTCTTCCTCCTTCGATCCTATTGGTCTTCATCAGCAGAGTGCACCAGCTATGTGTCCTCCTTCCCGACGGCATGCTTCCTCTACCTCTCACCTGCCCCCTTTTCTCCTGTCCACAAAAGCCAGCACCAGATCGAGATCCCCTCAACCCTAGCCTCTCCTCTGCTTGTATCACCTCCACTAGATTTTTGCCCTCTCCAATTCGTACTGAAGCCCGTGAGAGAGAGCAGAGTCCCGTCGCAGCAGAACTTGTCGACCAAGCCATCGCCAGGGAGAACGGGGAACCCATCCGGCCATCTGAACAGATGCCCCTCGTTGTTGCCTTCCTCTTTGATGAAGCAGCTGGAGCTGTAACTGTCAAGATCAACGCCAAGGTCGTCCACATCGGCGTCGTCTGCATCCGCCCATGCGAGGACAAGGCTAATGACTACAGCGTCTAGTTGTCTTCTCCGTTCGCCTCCAACCCCATCAAGGTCGCCCTCAACCTCAAGGTGAGGCCCCATCCTATTCCCCTTCTTCTCCGTCGTCTTACTGCACCGGTATCCCGCTTCCGTTGGTGTCTGAGCACGTAGACTGAAGAACAACAGCGATGCATTCATGTGTCGTCAGTTCAGAAAACCCAGCGGACCTGGTTCAACTAGAGCCGCGTTTTAATTCTATCACAACTAAGTAAGTAGCCCTGCGGTTTGTTCCCCGAGCCTTTTCCTTGTTTGATCCCAGGATCAAAACCCATCAGAGCCATATAATTAAATCTATCTTTTTACTCTATTTCTTTTTGTGTCTCGTGCATACGTTTCAACCCAGCTAGCTAGCTATGAAAATCAAGTTTTGATTCAGCTGTTTACCTGCCTGCTTGTGTGGTGGTTCGATACAGCTAGCTAGATATCCACCACCTGGATCGATTGATCCAGCTGCCAGCATGTTTCCATCTAAAACGTCTTAGTTGGTCTATTTAAATTGCTCTGTGTGTTAATCCAGCAAACATGATCTAGACTCGTTGGCCATGAACTGAGTTCGATCTTTGTAGCCTGAGATAACAGATGGTTTTGTGGAAAACCCCTTCTTATTCCAAACATCCTTGTGATTCAAACCCAACAAAAAAACGTTTACAAACAAAACTGTCTAAATTTGTTTACATAATTCAAATACAAAATTTATTTTCAATTTGAATTATCCTAAATACTTAGACTATTAAACGTTTCTCCTTTTCTATTAGAAGACAAAATAATTAATAACTTTAACTATGTAAATCGGAATTTGATAAATGATATGTCTAAACCGATCGGCGCGACGAGCCCTTTCCAACTATGCATTCCATACTTGCAATTGCATCATGCATCGTAGAGAACTTATAAAATCAGAACTATTATGCGGGGAAAATATGATAAATAAAATTGGAAAATAATTATTTCTTGTTGATAATGCCTCACTAATGCTGTATCATCATTGTACTATGCTAATGGCATCTTCTCAACATGGTTTGCATTATTAACTTGCCATGTCATGCATCATATCATGATCATGCCGGTTCTTCTGCATTAGTTGTAATTGTTGCATCGCTTGTTCCTTTTAGTGCTTTGCTTCTTCGCGGATTAGGCCATTGAGTTGATGCGAGCTTCGCCCCATTCCTCGGATGTATCTTCGGCTATGTTTTCTAGGCGAGCATCCCCCTTTCTACCTATTTTGCTTTTATAGTCTTTATTTCCTCCTATTGATCTATTGCTATCCGTGTTACGATGCTTTAGTTTCCGTGTACCATTTATATTCCTTTTAGCCTCTATATTGCCTTGGACACATCATATTACCTGTTGTTTGGTAGATAGATAGCCTTACGAGTCATAGTCGCTTGCTCAGGTGCGATCCCGTGTCGTGAAGTACCACACAGTTGTTGGAATGTTTTCATATGCTTTATGGTGGAGATGATCATGGCTTTAATTACAACTTGATATTAAATTGCTAGATATAACTAATGCAGAGGCATCGGTGGGAAATAGCAAATATTTGGTTTTTAACCGCTCACTTGTGTCTCGTAGGCCCCGAGTACTTGATACCTGTTCCTTGACTATCACACTATCCGCATGTGGGACCATGAATCCCCTTAGCCAGAGCTTGATTCATTTCTTATTTCTTGGGGCCACAAAGTAGTTTGGGGCTTTATTACTATCATGTACTTATGCCATGCTTTACTGCTTTATTTACGATTGTGCGTGGAGCACCTGTACTGTTTTGGAACGTGAAATGTTTTTGCGGTATCAACAAGCCCAGTCACACTTTCAGGTTCCCAGTCGTTTACAGCCATTGACACAAACCCTGGGTCCGTCTCGGAGCCGGCCAACTTTGTTGCGGGTAGCTTAGTGGGGTGGCTCTCTGAAATATTTTATGAATCTGGTGATTGCTTTGTCGTGAAAGCCTCGTTGGGTTTTGATTTGGTTTTTCCGAGGTTGATCATGTGTGTGTTTCTATTTGTGCACCCCTGTAGGGTAAATCTTTCAGAAAGCCGTGTCCGCGGTTATGGACGACTTGGAGCACAGTATCTCGATCATAGACAAGCATAACTAAAGTAGTGCTATAAATTTGACTTAATATGTGACTAGTAATCAACTTCACTACAATGGAATGGATAATAAAAGTGCCAACAACTGGTGGAACTGGGGTGTATCGTGTTATGTTATACCTACCTAGTAAGTATCGCAACTCTAATGGAATGAAATAAAAGTGCTAACAACTGCTGGATTTGGGATGTTACATGCTAATTGTATCTGACTAGTAAGTACTGCAACTACAACTGAATGGTTAACTAAAACTACCCACTACTTATGCTATCAGGATGACTCATGCTATCTATATCTGACTAGTAAGTGCTACAACTATAATGGAATGAATAAAACTGTCAACTGTGTGAGTTCCTCGGTTTGACTTCCTCGTTTGGTATCGAGGGGGGAATACCAGGATGGGTATGATTGGTGTTAGTATAATGTTGGTTCCGAATAGGTCTTTCTTATCTCTCTCTAATAGCCGACAGTTTATCGAGTCTCTATAGGTTGTTTAGTGCATGCTTATTTGTTGATCCACCATACCTATGTGGCGAGAGCCTTGAATTCTAGCCTCGCTGCAGTGTCTTGGCCTCGATCTTGACGCTCCTCTTTTTCCTTTTCCCTTTGTCGGCACCCCTTTTGTTTTAGCAGGTTTGAGATCGACGTCGTTAGCAGGGTTACCCTTCCGGCTTGGCCTGGGCAGGGTTATGGACGCCATTGGTTATTCTTCAGGGCTCTTAGCCTAATTTGCATCTTGTCCGTACTCGGATGTTGTATCGTTTTCAAGGTGATTTGGATCTTTGCATTGTATATCTGCATTCTTGACTCATGGAGTCGTGTTGTATATATATTTGTTATGTGGGTTCCATCGTGAACTATTGTGTAATGGTATTACTTCGTTTTCCACCCAGACGCAAGTGCCTGGTGGGCGTCCTTGAATCGTTTCTATGCGGGTTTGGCGGTAAGCACTAAAACTTGCATAGGGCCGATTCGAGGGTGTTACATCAAGCAAGTGAGAGGAGGAACAATCTTCAACCAAGCCAAGTATACTCAAGACATGCTCAAGAGATCCAACATGAAAGATTTAATTGGAGCTCCCACTCCATGGAAACAAAGACTCATCTTGAACTAAACCCAAATGGTAAAGATGTGGATCAAAAGGTATACCAATCCATGATTGGCTCTTTGCTTTACCTTTGTGCATCTAGACCCGATATTGTGTTGAGTGTAGGAGTGTGTGTAGGATATCAAGCGGCTCCTAAATAAAGCCATTTTATGGCGGTCAAGAGAATCTTTCGATATTTGGTTCATACCCCAAACTGTGGTATTTGGTATCCTAGGGGCTCAACTTTCTCTCTTTGTGGATACTCGGATTCAGATTGGGCTGGTGACAAGGATGATAGAAAATCAACCTTCGGGGCTTGCCAATTCCTTGGGAGGTCCTTGGTGTGTTGGTCTTCTAAGAAGCAAAATTGTATATCTCTCTCCACCGCCGAAGCCGAGTATGTGGCAGCTACTAGTGCTTGTACTCAATTGCTATGGATGAGGCAAACTTTAAAGGAATACGATGTCCATTGTGACAAAGTGCCTCTTCTATGTGACAATGAAAGTGCTATCAAGATTGCCTATAACCCAGTGGATCATACAAGGACAAAGCATATTGAGATTTGTCATCACTTCATTAGAGATCATGTTGCTCGAGGTGATATTGAGTTATCCTATGTGTCAACCAAATACCAACTTGCCGACATTTTCACGAAGCCACTTGATGAAGCAAGGTTTTGTTATTTGAGGAATGAACTAAATATCGTAGATTCTAGGAGCTTGACTTGATCACCTTGCATACTCACCTATGTCTTGACCCTTATTTGGCTTAGGTGCAGGCATGGAGATAGGGGGAGTGCGGGCCTAATACATTGGACTATCCCTCCCCCCATAATGCCAACATTAAGAAATTCAATCCTCTTAATATCATTTAGTGATATGTGACCTTCATTGATGAGTACTGGCTATGAACCCAAGGAAAATTCTTCGCAGTATCATGCTACAAACTCTTACATGGTGGCCTCGGCCACCGTCCTCTTCATTTTTGAAGAGTCGGTTCTTGACTTGTTTGGTTTGGATCTTAATTTGTCATCTTTTGACTATCTATGGTTTCTTGGTTCTTCTCAGTACATCTTCTGAATCCTAGGCCTATACTCATCCCTAAACATGCTCCTCTTGCCAAACATTTGTCCACTGTTTGAATCTGAGATTTTCTGGTCGTGGGGGCCCGGACTGTCCGCACTGAACCGACCGGAGTGTCCGGCCAATCCGAACACTCCGCTCGACTCAGCCCGGACACTCCGGCCCCAGTGGTTTCAAACTGGTAAAAGGGGTCAGGGAGAAGTGGACGGTTCAGTCCTCCTTCTTCCCCCCGACTCTCTCCTCTCCACACCCCGCTGCCCTTGACCAAGATCTTCACCGGGAGGGCTCCTCCACCCTAGATCTGACCATTGCCGCCGGCTATTACCATCCCTTTGCCGTTGGGACCCATTCCCCTCTAGTGAAGGCCTCCATGGATGCTGGTATTTTGCCTCCCCCCTTCTCCATCTCTAGGGTTCCCTCTAGATGCATTTTTGGAGGCAATAACCCATCTAGATCCATGGATACATCATACTGCGTGCATATGTCCTCATTGTAGTAGTTCTAGCAATCCCGATCTGCTCCGGTTGATCACTTTCGCACTGCTCGAAAAATCACTAGGTCTCCCACCGAACTGTCCGGTGTGTACAGGGCGGACACTCTGGCCCAGCCGGAATGTCCCGCCTATATGCGCCAGACTGTTCGGGTCTGACGGAGTCCCCGGCTTGATTTTGCCCGGCAGTCCGGGTTTTCTCAACCAGTGTTGATCCTGCATTTCTTTAACTACTATGTACCCTCACCTCCTGGACAAATGTGCTTACCCCTATGCTACCCTTCTACTCTGAATTCACAGGTGGCTCCTGTCCTCGTCGCTCTCGGGCTGCTCAGAAAGCTCATCCTCGCAGGTATCATGATGAAGAGAGTGAGGTTCATATGGATCCTTCCATGGTCAGACAGGCTACTCGTGACTGTGTTGCAGCTAAGTAAGAGAAGGTCAGAAAACTAAAAAGGGATGAAGCCAAGCGCATGAAGTTTGAGTCATTAACCACTTTGGCAGAATTGGGCACCGAAGAGTTTGTGGAGATGCGTGTCCAGCAGTTCTATTCTCTGCAGAGCACTTCTAAGGATGATCGCTTCTGGAGGAATGAGCAGGCCCTACTCTTTTCTGAGGTATTTTCTCCTTTCAGGACTCTTGTGTGCCCCATGCAGTGGTTGGATATTCCGAAGCTCCAAGCCCACAGGTACTTTGAGGATGCTCTCTGGGTGACTGAGAAGATGGGGCTGCATGCCATCTTTCAAACAAGAGAAGACTACAATATTGAGTTGGTCCAGCAGTTCTATGCCATGGTGGTTTTTGGGGACACTACTAATATTCCCCTTGAGTGGATCTCTGGCACTACTAGGTGTCGTTCCAGCATGGCTCAGTTTGCCAACCTCCTTGGAGTGCCTTTCGACCCCAATACTCCTAGTGGTCACCGGATGCATGTACATGGTCAGACATATGACAAGCAGTTGTTGGCCCCTATCTACTCTCAGAATGGTGTGGTTGGCCAAACCACCAACATCAATCTCATCTACAACATTTTGCTCCGCATGTTCCGCCACACACTCACTCCCAAGGCGGGCAACAAGGATGAGATGAGAGGTGCTGAGATCAATCTTATGGCACATGCCCAATTAGTGTATGTTCATGGTCCATCTCATCAAGGTGGTGACATAGATGTCATGGATTTCATCTATCAAGATATGTACAAGTGCATCACTGACAAGAAGTGTCCTCTTTTTGCTCCATATGTGATAAAGCTCATTGTTGCTCAGGCTCTAGCCACTCCACTGCTCTACACTGACCTTGTTGCACACCTTCCTGCCAACCTACAGAGGAAGGGTGCCCCACCTCCAAGGCACCTCGTGGCTACCCCCCTGCTCATGACATATTTGAGGATGATGAGATGGATGCAGATGCCTCTGACAGTGATGATGAGTATGAGGAGGTTCCGGAGGCTATGACCCGTGGCCCTCGCATGAAGCATGCCAGCAATGCATATCTCTTCACCACCTCCAACGAGGAAGTGCACAAGAAGGTGAAGAAGGACTCATGGTGGAAGAAGCTTCTTCCTTTCCAGAACATTGACATTCGTCGTGGCCAGTACGATGCATACAAGGCGAACAGGAATGTGATGAAGGAGCTTAAGCGGATCAACTAGCCCAAGGATGTTGATCCTTCTCAGCAGCAGACGTCTGATGGCACACTTTCCTATGGTCACTAGAGTCAGGGACGTGTGGACTAGTCCATGTTTGAGGACATGTCTTCTTCTTCTCGCCCTCATGGCCAGAGCTCTACTCAGGAGGATCGGGATGATGAGGATGGTGATGAGGACGAGGAAGAGGAGGAGGAGGATGAAGATGACGACTACAGTGGCTAGAGTTGGTCTTGGGACGCTTTAGTTGTGCTCTTTTCCCTTTTTGGCGTCTCGATGCCAAAGGGGGAGAAGTAACCCCTTTATTAGGTTGCTACCGGGGATTTGTATGGGTACATGAGCTTCACGTTATTTCGATTTGCCTCTTCGAAGCTTCGTGTCTTTATCCTACTCGTGAGTACTATGTTGTGTTGAACTATGTGTGTTGTGACATGCTTTCCCGGTTATGCTAATGACTATGTTATGCCTAGCTTATTGATCTAGTTGGTAGTATATCATGTCATAACTTGTTAGCCTCAATTTTAGTAAGGATATGATCCTAGGATGTGTGATCTTGTATTCAAATGCAAAGCTAAAAATGGTCACACTTCTAGGGGGAGCCTTACTATATTTTGTAAACATTCTATTATGCACATTGTTAACTATCCCATATGCAAATCCATGAGTTGTCATCAAACACCAAAAAGGGGGAGATTGAAAGGGCATTTATGCCCTTCCTATGATTTTGATGTTTGTTGACAACACTTGGATAGTTTGCTATGCTGTTAAATGTTGCAGGAGATATCAGATACTTGAAAGTTTTCATACACTGAAGAAATAGGTTTGTCCTAGGATTTTATATGTGCAGGAACATTGTCCATGCCGAACTGTCCGGCTGGCTCGCGTCGGAGTGTCTGGCCCCGGTCGCACTGTCCGATTGGATTCGACCGGACTGTCCGCCCCTGGGAAGTGGACGACTTCACTGGACATTCATAATAGCAGATCGGACACCTCCCGGACACTTTCCGGACTCTGGCCAGATACTTTGCCAGGCTGGAGTGTCCGGCTAGTTTCAGCCGGAGTGTCCGGCCAGGCCGGACTGTCCGGCTGATATTGGCCGGACTGTCTAGGGTAAGTGGCTTCCAATGGCTCTAAATACAGGGGGCCTATATAAAGGCCCCTTCTTCTACCTTGGAAGCTGGTTGTCCACCTCAAGAACTCCAGCACCATTTGAGCCACCAAATCCACAAGATATCCTCACTCAACCATCCAAAGTCATTGATCTTTAGAGAATCGAAGGAGGAGGCCTTGATCTACATCTTCACCAAGATAGATCTTCATTTCCCCCTCATTCACTTTAGGGCCCCTTGCTCTAGTGTTTCATTGGAAACCCTAGCTTGTGATTTGGTTCTTACTAGCTTGTCTTTGATTGTCTGACAGCTAGCTTGTACTTGGGAGCCTCCAATTAAGTTGTGGATGTGTGCCCCGAACTCGTTGTAAAGGTGCCAGCTTCCACCTCGAAGGTTTCAGTATAGTGGAAGAGGTGAATCGAACCCTTTGGGGTGAGGTTCATCGGAGAACAAGGGAGGCCTCTCGTGGCATTGGTGGTTTGAAACCACCCCCTCTCCAAACGTAGACGTACTTCCCCTCAAAAGGAAGGAACTATGGGAAACAAATCCTTGTGTCTCCGTGTGCTCCACTTTGGTTACTTATATCCTTTACCACACTTTACCTATCTAGTTCTTGCTTAGTATATGTGCTAGATTGACATATAGGTATAGTTGCATAATCTAGAGAATTTACCTTTCATGGCAAACCCTAAATTGAAAAAGAGTAAAATTTGAAGTAGCACCTATTCACCCTCCCCCCTCTAGGTGCCCATATGATCCTTTCAGTGTTCTTCCTTTAGTATGCACCGTTAAGAAAGTTTGTTGTTTCAAGACACCACATGATGATCGAGTGTGATAGACTCTATGTTTGCATACAACGAGTGTAAGACAGTTTTACACACGCGGGTACAAAGGTTCTTACTTGGCGAGCCTAGCATGTACATACATGGCCTCAGAACACGAACCGAAAGGTAAATCATGAGTCATATGGTTGATATGATGACCATCTAGATGCTCGCCTTTGAAGCTACATCAATTCACGTGATGATTGGTCTTGGTGTAGTGGATCTAGTTCATGTAATCACCAAAAAGACACGAGGGATGTTGTTTTTGAGTGGGAGTTCATTTGTAATTTGGATTAGTTGAACTCAATCTATCATAAACTTAGTTTAAATCAACTTTGAAAATTCTGTTGTAGATGGCACCACCTGCTTTTAATTTCAGTGTGTTCATGGAGAAAGAGAAACTTGCAATGAATGGTAGCAACTTTACCAAGTGGGCCCTGAACTTGAGGATTCTCCTCACTACTGCACACAATATGTGCTAGAAGCGCCGCTAGGCCCCCCACCTCCTAATGATGCATCTAACGAGGTAAAGAATGTTTACTTAACTTGTCAGGAGGACCACAATATGGTTCATTGTGGCATACTGTATGGGCTAGAACTGGAATTCCAAAAGCGTTTTAATAATGACAATGCCTTTGATACCATGGGTGAATTAAAAAATGATTTTCGATACCCATGTTGTCGTAGAGAGTTATGATGCTTCATAAAAGATCTTCAGCTACATGTTGGAGGAGAACATCTCCGTTAGTGAGCATATACTCAAAATGTCTGGGTACGCTGATAAGCTTGTGTCTTTGGGAATAGCGATTCTCATTGACTGAGGCATACATCATGTTCTCCAATCTCTGCCATCAAGCTACAAGAGCTTCGTGATGAACTATAACATGCAGGGCATGAAGAAGACTCTCCCTGAGCTTCTGTCAATGCTTAAGACTACTGAAGTGGAGATTAGGAAAAAACATCAAGTGTTGATGATCAATAGGACCACCAGTTTCAAGAAAGACAAGAAGGGTAAACAGAAGGGTAACTTCAAGAAGGGCGGCAAATCTGTTGCTGCGCCTGAGAAGAAGGCCAGGGCTGGCCCTAATTCTGCTACAGAGTGCTACTATTGTAAGGGGACTAGCCACTAGAAGCGCAACTGCCCCAAATATTTGGCAGACAAGAAGACCGGCAAGATGAACAAAGGTATATTTGATATACATGTTATTGATGTGTACTTGACTAGTACTCGCAGTAGCACCTGGGTATTTGATACTGGATCGGTTGCTAATATATGTAACTCAAATCAGGGGCTACAGAATAGGCGACCACTAGCAAGGGATGAGGTCACAATGCGTGTTAGCAATGGATCAAGAGTTGATGTGATCGCCATCAGAATGTTGCCTCTCCATTTACCGTCTGGATTAGTTTTAAACCTAAATAATTGTTATTTGGTGCCTGCATTGAGCATGAACATTGTATCTGAATCGTGTTTATTGAAGGACGGTTATTCCTTTAAATCTGAAAACAATGGTTGTTCGGTTTATATGGATAATATCTTTTATGGTCATGCACCTGTGATGACTGGTTTATTTATTTTGAATATCGATAGTAGTAATACACATATTCATAGTGTAGACACCAAAAGGATTAAACTCAATGATGATATATCCGCATATATATGGCACTACCGTCTAGATCATATTGGAGTAAAACACATGAAGAAGCTCCATTCTGATGGACTTTTGGAATCACTTGATTTTGAATCATTTGATACACGTGAGCCATGCCTTATGGGCAAGATGACTACAACCCCATTTTCTGGTACAATGGAACAGGCGACAGATTTGTTGGAAATCATACATACTGATGTATGTGGTCCAATGAGTGTGTCGGTGCGAGGTGGATATCGTTATTTTGTTACTTTCACGGATGATTTGAGTAGATATGGATATATATTTGATAAAACACAAGTCTGAAACCTTTCAAAAGTTCAAATAATTTCAGAGTGAAGTGGAAAATAATCATAATATAAAGATTAAATTTCTACGATCTGATCATGGAGGTGAATATCTAAGTTACGAGTTTGGTACACACATGAGAGAGGCTAATTTTTTTCGTCTTTTGAGGCGCGAAGGCGCCATGGACCCTTATGCCGGTCAAGAAGCGGACAAGGCACGCTGCGTCGTTTCTGTACGACGAGAAGGTGCTGTTTCACGCTTGGACGACGAGACGGTGTCGTTTTTTGAGGCAACGACGAGACCGTGTCGTTTATCGATGCAACGACCGGATCCTTCTTATCCCCTCGACGCACCCAGCCCAGCCCCGTGCCGGCGCCCTCTTCTTCCTCCTTATTCCTCTCTCTAGTGTTCATCTGGCCAGTTCATCTGTCCACGCGAAGAGCACCGCTTTGGAGCAATCTTTTGCCCTGTTTTCCACCAATATCTGCTACTGAAACACATTAGGCAGTTAGTATAGTCCTTATCTACTAATTGGATAATCTGGTGAGATGATTTGAGGCTTTTTTGAGGGGATTTCGTGGTGTTCTTGAGGGGCAATGGCTATGGTGGAGGTTGGTGGTGCAGCTTGAGTGGAGCTGTTCTTGAGTGGAGGTTGTTGATCTGTTGATTGGAGACAGCTGCACGGCAGGATTTCTCACGCTTCAAGGGTAAACTCTAATTTCTTGCTAACTGTAGTCATCTGTGTAGTTTCATTTCATCTGTGGGTCAGCTGCTAGATTATTCAGGTAGGTTAGCTGCTAGATTATTCGGCTATAGGATTATTATATTTGCGGGCTATGCAAGATTATTCGGCTATAGGAATATTAGTATATTTTTTTGCTCAAATCTACCACTGTACGGTCATTTGACAAATTGTGGTATTTTTTAGGCCTAAAGTTATGTCTAGTAATGTAGTGTTTAGGTTCTACTATGGTGACGGTGTCGTCAAAACAAACCAGAATGGAGTTGATTTGAGCGATTTTAATTGTATTGATGAAGTGCTCCAGGATCCTGAAACCATCCCCATTATTGAGTTGAAAGATTGGTTATGTGCTCGTTTAGGGCTCCCTCCCACCCATACTGTCGGTGTGCATGTATTATGGACAAAGTCAAGGATTAAACCTGATTTTTATTTGAAACCGATAGAAGAGCAAGCTAAATGGGTCAAATGGGTGAAAGCCTGTCTGCATAGGGTAGTTAACCCCAGTGTCTTAGTGCTTCACATGGCGAAAAGAGCCTGTTTATGATCAGGGCGAGTAGTCGGACACACCATGTTGGTGGTGGTTATGATCATGAGCGAAGCAGTCAAGCCAAGACGGAGGTGGTGGTGGCTACTATAATGACCAGAGCGATCAAGGCCAAGATGGTGGTTATTATGAACTGGGCGAGTAGTTATGCAACCGATGGAGGTAGTTATGAACCTAGTCGAGTAGTTTTGCACACTTGGACATGAATCAGTGAAGGTAGTCAAGGGACGGAGAAGATATTTTCGTGGTGAGGTCGATGAGGACGAGATACACGGTTGGTTGCAAGATCGGATGGAAGTCAAGATTCGAGAAGGGTGTGATAGCTCTTATGATTCCGCTGAGTCTGATCAGGAGGACCAACCTATTCTGGCATCATGGAATCAAGACCACACAGCAGCAATGAATGTGAACGATGGGCACGATTCCTCATGGCACTATCACGCCAACAACATCTCCATTGGTGCATTATATCCTAGCAAGAGGCATCTACAGGAAGCAATCATTGAGTGGGCATTGTCCACGCAGCGGGTTTTCAAAACAAAGGTGGCATCCCAGCAATATTTTACTTTGGTTTGCGAGGTAGTTGTGTGTCCTGCTAGGGTCCATGCCCATGTTCCTCGATATGACACCAACTGGAAGGTTAGCGATGTTGTGCAGCACACATGTCAACTTGACAATGTCCTGCAAGACCATCGTAATCTCACGTCAACCCTCCTGGCTAGACTGTTATACACTGAGATAGTGGAGACCAAAGCCATGGTGGTGAAAGCTATCATCAACAAAGTTGTCGATTTCGCTACAATATATCTTACGGAAAGGCTTGGAGGACTAAGCGAGGCACTGGAGACAAGATTTGGTTCGTTTGAGATGGATACGTGTGTTGTTCGGATGTCGAACCGCAGCTAGGAATCCAGGCACATACCTCGACATCCAACACTTAACATTGCCTCAAGAACCCAATTTGAGGGTGTTGCATCGATTGTTCTTCTCATTTGCTATATGCATAGAAGCTTTCACTCACTGTCGACCAGTCATTTGTGTAGATGGAACATTTCTCACTGGCAAGTACAGGGGCCGGATCTTGACTGCTATAGGTCAAGACGGGAACAATCAAGTTGTTCCACTTGCATTTGCTTTCGTGGAGAGCGAGAACACCGAGAGTTGGGTATGGTTTTTTAGGCAGCTGAAGATAGCAGTTGTGAGGGATGTACCGAATGTATGCGTCCTACATGACAGGCATCAGGGTATACTCAGCACGATAAGGAAGCTGACTCAGCCTGCTCCAGATGAACCAACTCCATGGCTAGACATGCAGAGTCGTTGGTGCATGCGGCATCTAGGGGCTAACTTTTTCTCACAGTTCAAGAACAAGGCCCTTATGAACCTATTCAAGAAGCTTTGCAAGCAGAACCAGGAGTGGAAGTATATCAAGTGTCGGGCCTATCTAGATGAATTCACAAAAAAACATGTTAGGCAGAGGAGAGCAGCTAGAGAAGCATTTGTGGCGGCTCATCTTGATGCATGATAGCTGAGCAGCACCACCCGAGGAAGAACCAATTGCTCTTTGCGATTTGCCAGGATTTGACCAACCCGGTACTAGGAGGAGGCCTGGCAGACGGATTAAGAATTTTCAGGAATGGATAGAGCACGAGCCTGTGGAGAGGTGGTCTCTGTTGCACGACACTCATGGTGCTAGGTTTGGCGTCATGACTACAAATATTGCCGAAACTTACAACTTCGTCTTGAGAGGAAGCAGGGATCTGCCATTAACAACTATTGTGGAGTGTATTTTCACCGGAACGTTGAAGTACTTCAGAGACAGACTCCAGCTTGCTCAGATGCATATCATGAACAACCCAAACACGAGGTACTTTTCAAAGATAATGGATTACATGAATGCCAAAATGGAAAAGGCTCGGTCTATGCAAGTCGTCGCCATCGGTAATCAAGAACGAAGATTTGAGTTTCGCCTCCCTTCCAACAGGATCGGATCTGGAGAAGAGGTAAAGACACAAGAGGTGAGGATAGGCAATGAGGCTTGGCCGACGTGTGAGTGTACCTGCAACAAACCCAAGCTGCTACATCTGCCTTGCTCTCATGTACTTGCTGCGTGCGGGCGGTTAGGTATGGATGCGAGATCGTTTGTGTCTCCTTATTTTCTTAAGGAGTCGGTGATCAATACATGGACTGGCGAGATGATGGGATATAGAGCATGGGGCAAATTTAACAAAGTAAACCACGGTGAAAGGATTTACATCCCAGATCCTGAACTAATGCGGACAGGCAGAGGAAGGCGACAATGTGTTCGGATCCGTAATGATATGGATGAATCTAAAGCCGGAGGCCCTACTAGACAATGTTTTGTATGTAATCGTTTTGGTCATAGAGACACCAATTGCCATATCTTCGGGACTGGAGGAGCGGCTCCTCGTGGACGTGGCAGACGTGGCAGGCGAGGAACAAGAGGCAGAGGAAGAAACTAGTTTTAAATTTGTAATTCGTATGGAACTATGTTTTGAATTTGTAATTCGTATGGAACCATGTTTTAAATTTGTAATTCGTATGGAACTATGTTTTAAATTTGTAATTCTTATGGAACCATGTTTTGAATTTGTAATTCTTATGGAACCATGTTCTAAATTATGCAGATGACGGGATCTTTGCTTAATGCTGATATTGATAGAAAGCACCGGTCAACTTTATTGGATGCGGAACCAGGGAGCTTAAAGCATCTTATCACTCGCACTCCCATGTCTAACTGGATGATACACCCTTATTGGCTGCAGAGGTATGAGACATTTATTCCTAATTCGTATGGAACTATGTTATAAATATTTGAGGGCCATAGTAAACAAATTGTAATTCTATCTCGGTATGCAGGTTGAAGTGGGCCGGGCTACTACCATTTGTGCGTCTGGTTGAGGCCACTCATACGCAGGAGATAGAAGGACGACACCATGGATTCCAGACCACGCGCATGGGCTACGACGGGTCGTTGCTCACCTGCTTAGTGGATCGATGGAGGCCCGAGACTCACACTTTCCACTTTCGGTGGGGGGAGATGGCTCCTACACTACAGGATGTCTCGTACTTGCTGGGCCTGCCGTTGGCTGGAGTGCCAATAGGCCCGGTGGATGCACCGGAGAATTGGGCCCAAGAAATGACCCAACGATTCTATGGCATTCGTGAAGGAGTTCCGGAGTTCACGTATGAAAATCATGGGCCCAAATTTGATTGGTTGCAGAACTATCAGGTTCGTTTGTTACTAAGTATCTTCGTATTTGATCCAACTATTTTCATATCACACGATGCTAAAACTTGTTCTATTAACCAATGCAGATACAGAGGTTCGGGTACCGGATGTTACGATGGTGAGCCACAAATTATGCGCAGCCTTGAGGCGTACTTATTGTGGCTACTTGGGAAGGTGATGTTCACCGGGAACCACGTCTCAACCATCAGTGCACGCTACATCCGCTATGCTAGAGAGATCGCGGAGGCGACATGCCAGAACGCATCACCCAATGGAGTTGGGGGTCTGCTGTCTTAGAAGCAACGTACCGAGGTATGTGCATGGGTTGTACGCTAACCAAGGAAAAATCTGCCTTGCTAGGATGCCCATTGTTGCTGCAGCTGTGGTCATGGGAGAGGTTCCCTATTGGCCGCCCGGAGGTAGCAAAAAATCAGGCGGTAATCGTCCAGGGAAAGTGCCCCATTGTCTATGAGTCTGATATGTTGGTTGACCACGAGATAATTGACATGCCTACATTCGGTACACATTGGACACGATGCAAGGTAATTTAAAAGGTTCTGTTAATTGCATGGTCCATATTGCACTACGAAGGAAACTAACAACTATTTAATCGAACAGTGTCGTTTCGCGGGAGAACAAGTAACCCGCTGCTACCCGGCGTTCAAATGACGATTCGACACGTTGAAGGAGGAATCAGTGATTTGGGAGCCGTACACCATAGCTGAAGCATTCGCAAGATATCCCGGCGGGTTATCTATTATGTGTCGTAGAGATGAGGACTACTGGCTCACTAAATCGAATATCATCTTCGATTGTCAGGTGGAGGAGATGTCTCAATAGAGGGTCATGAGGCAATTCGGTCTTCGCCAGATGGTAGATCCTCCATCTCCGGAGGCGCCCCTTTCATTGGACGTGCATATGTAAGTTAATATATTATGTATCTATAATTTTACACCGATTGTGTACTTACAAAATCTAACTGCAAGTACTCTCGGAAGGGTACTAAAAGAAGTGCAAATCAGTGGCTTCAACGGGTTAATACTTATATCAATGGTTGGCAGAATGCAACAGCTGACGTGTGGACCGCTCCTGCATTTGATATGGAGCTATTCCGTGCATACTTACAGAGGTACATGAGCATGACACGGTTGCGTCCCGTCCACCACGCACATGATGATGAAAGATACCCTAGCCAATCGACTATGGAGCCTAGACAATCAGCAGTAAATACACTTTTCTTCATCACTTTCCCTGGTAGCCTATATAATGTGTACTTATCAACTATACAAATGCAGGCCGATATGACATGGGAGCTACAGGATGAAGTGAATCAGTGGGGACGTTCGCTCTCGTCCGCTCCTTTACTACTACCACGTCAAGGAGTTCAGTCCTTCGTAAGGCGTGTCCACGAAAGACTACAGAGTATCTATGCGACCATCACGTGCACGAACGTTTCAGACGTCGTTCAGCACCGAGCAGCACAGCGTCCACCGCGTCACTCCGTGGGGGAGGGCCAGCCGCGTCGCTCCACGCAGGCTCGCCCGCCACGTCACTCCACGCAGGAGCGCACCCCGTGTGCGGACCAGACACTGCTGAGAGGCTCACAGAAGGAGACACCCACTGCACCTACCCGCCACGGGCCCCGTCCACGGATCTCACAGCAGGAGACACCGAGAGCACCACCCCCAGACCAGGCTGGAGGCTTAGCGTGGCAGCAGTAGCAGGAGACACCGAGAGCACCACCCCCAGACCAGGCTGGAGGATCAGCGTGGCAGCATCAGCCGCAGTTTAATTTCGACCAGTGGCAGCAGCAGCTGCATCTTACTTTCGACCAGTGGCACCAGCAGCAGCCGCAAGTCCCATTCATGGGCTATCGTCCTGAGGGTACGCATCTTCCTATCTATTTTGGTTACATGTAGTGTATAATCATTGAGTACTTAATATTTTTACATGGCAGGAGGATATAGAGACCCAAGCATGTCCTCAATGGGTTCGTGGGCGACTAATGAGGAGGATCAGCAGACTCATCAGGACCAGGTAGACTGGTTTGAATTGTATTAGACGTAGCAGACTCAGGAGACGCATCAGACTCCACCACCTATCCCCACACAGGATACACAGACGCAGGGTGACGGGTCAACTCTACCTCCCCGCAATGTGGTGCCTCCTAGAGGTACAGATGGGATACACCGACGCCAGGGCAACCTCGTGACCGGTGGCAGTGATATCTATCTATGTATCTATCTGCGTATCTGTCTATGTATCTTGTATCGGTCTAGTTATCTGTCTATGTATGAGACTTGTATCTTGTATCGGTCTAGTTATCTGTTTATGTATGAGACATGTATCTTGTATCGGTCTAGTTATCTGTCTACGTATGAGACATATTTTTTATTCAACAAACACTACAGCATAGCTTGCAACACAATTCAACATAACTTGCGGTAAATAAATAAGAGCGCTCTCTATCCCTACAGCTATGCCCTTACACTTCAACAATGCCTTCTTCATGGCCTGCTCTTCTTACCCTTACCCTTCGACAATGCCTCGACCGATGATGCCTTGCCCTTACCCTTGGACAATGCCTCGCCCTTACCCTTCGACAATGCCTTCTTCTTGGCCACTCTTTCGTCCCACTCAGCCCTCCACTTAGTCCCAATGGCAGGCGTCATGAATATATCATCTTCATCTTCACTCTCTTCTACCTTGTCATTGCTCTTCTTAGCCTACGCCTTGTTCAAGGTCTCGGCCTTGTCACGCTCTGCTCTATCCCTGGTACCACCGACCGGCGGCATGAAGTGATCGTCGAAGTCTTCACTCCCTTCTATCCAAATCCAAGGGAGCGTGATTTTCTGCTGCCTTATCCCTTCAACAGAGAATCTTTGCTTGCTCCACTGATCATTGATCCGAAGTAGCTCTTGTCGTATCTCCTCTAGAGTCCTCTTCGGCCACCCTTTTCTACGAAATCCCTCACCCAGCTCAGTGAGGAGACAATCACTACTAATTAGTTCCTCCAATGGGGCTGGATTGTTGTCTATCCTAAAGTTCCTAGCAAAATGAAAAAGGTCGACGGACATATCTGTCACGAAACTATGATCGTTGGGGAACATACTGGCTAAAAATAGGGTGGCTATGCTTAAACAACTGCGTGAGGAGGGGTTTTTATAAGGTAACATTCTAGCGGGAAAAATCAGGCGGGAAACATTATGGCGGGAAGCATTTTGGCCGGAAGCATTTTGGCGGGAGATATTTTGGCGGGAAGCATTCTGGCGGGAAGCATTTTGGCGGGAATGTTTTTTGATGGAAAGCATTTCGGTGGGAAACATTTTAGATACATCAAGACACTACAACTGAAAGGAAGTTACATCAAGACACTGCAACTGAAATTAAGATACATCAAGATACTAGAACTAAAATCAAGATACATCGGGACACTACAACTGAATAAAGTTACATCAAGACACTACAACAGGAATTAAGATACATCGGTACTGAGACATATGTCTACCTTCCCTGAGTCCAGCGGGGATACTTCCCGGTCTTGTCCCCACGTTCCTCTGCCGCCCGCGCCTCGGCAGCTCTTTCTCTTAATCTCTTCCTTTCCACCTCACGGGCCTCCTTGCGCACCTCTTCCTGGCGCATGATTGGATTACTGCTCTTCCTCCCTTCTCTTCCTGTTCAGCTCGCGGTTTTGAGCTTTCTCTGCTTGGAATTCTTTCATTTCTCTCTCTCGTTCCTTCTTCGCCTCTTCGGCCATCCTTTCAGCGTGTTCCTCTTCATGAAAGGCAGCCCACGCAGCTCGGTTCCTATCATGACACTCTTTCTTGGCCCAGGTTGGCTGCTCGGTGTCAATCCAATGGTACCACTTGCAAAGTGGAGGAGGTGACTGCAAGCAAATCAATGGAATGAATAAAAAACTCATGATAACATGAATGGTTCATATTAACCATGCTCTGGGAACATACCGGAGGCCTCTCGTACGACGAACTTGCTTGCGGGGGCAGGCTCGCGTCGTAGTTGGGACACATGAAAAACTTCATGGCAATGCAGGTGGAGAAATCGATCGACTCCTTGACCTTCGCGAGATGGCCACACCAACAACGCTCGTGTGTCACCCCTTGCAGCAACCTGGCATCTTTCGTCTTCGTAGGCCTATACTCGAGGTCCGAACATGGCACACTCATGATGGAAAGGGGAAGGAAATGGGAGAAATAGAGGAATCACAGGATGGAGAGATACCATCTCGATGCCAGTATTTATAGAGGCAACTAGTACAAATTGGCGGGAGAAAACAGCGGGAACAAGTGGCGGGAGAGAAACGGCGGGAAGAATTGGCGGGAGAAAACGGCGGGAAGAAGTGGCAGGAGAGAAACGGCGGGAAGAACTGGCGGGAGAAAACAGCGGGAAGAAGTGGCGGGAGAGAAACGGCGTGAAAAAAGTGGTAGGACAAATACTGGCGGGAAGAGGTGGCGGGAGATAAACGGCGCAAAAAAGTGGCAGGAGAAATACTAGCGGGGAAAAGAACGGCGCAAAATAGCGGCGGGATTAGACTAACTATTGTGCATGATCCATGCAATCGTCAGCTTTTCAATAACTGACGAGAGCTGCGTCATCTTTTCAAAAAACGATTTGGGATTGTCGTTTTTTCAAAAATGACTAGCTGCCAGCCGTTCTTGTCAGCCTCTGGTCGTTTTTTCAACAAACGACACGAGCTGTCGTTTTCTCAAAAAATGACATAGCGCTGGTTGTTTTTTCAAAAAATGACAGTGTGCTAGATATGTAAATTCCTTTTTTGGCGTAATATTCGTGAAATTCATTTAAAAAAATGTATGATTTAAAAAAAATTAGCCAGTGTAGAATAGTTTCAGAGCTCACGCCTACCAAAACACCACAACATAATGGTGTATCTAAGCGGCATAATCATACCTTATTAGATATGGTTCGATCTATGATGTCTCTGACTAACTTTCCACTTTCGTTTTGGGGTTATGCACTAGAAACAGATGCATTTACTTTAAATAGGACACCGTCTAAATCTGTTGAAATGATACCGTATAAATTATGGTTTGGAAACAAACCTAACATGTCATTTCTAAAATTTTGGAGAATGTTTATGTGAAGAAACTTCAGTCTGATAAGCTTGAACCCAAAGCAGAAAAATGCGTATTCATAGGATACCCTAAGGAAACAATTGGGTATTCCTTCCATCATAGATCCAAGGGCAAGGTTTTCATTGCCAAGAATGGATCCTTTCTAGAGAAGGAGTTTCTCGCAAAAGGTGTGAGTAATCGGAAGGTAGAACTCGAAGAGGTTATTGAACCTTCTCTTTTGAATGAAGAAGGATTTAATGATAAAGATCATGAAACTCCAAAAGAGGACACTACCGAACCTCGCAGGTCAAGCAGAACACATGTAGCTCCTAAACTGTATGGAAATCCTGTCATGAATTTCATGGTTGATGGAATAGATGACCGTGCAACATATGAAGAAGCGACGATGATACCGGATTCCAACAAATGGCTAGAAGCCATGCAATCCGAGATGGAATCCATGTACGAAAACCAGGTTTGGACCTTGGTGGACTTACCTCACGACCAAAAGGCTGTTGAGAATAAATGGATTTTTCAAAAGGAAAACTGACGTAGATGGTAATGTGACCATCTATAAGGCTCGACTTATCACAAATAGGTTTCGACAAATTCAAGGAGTTGACTATGATGAGACTTTTTCTCCCGTAGGGATGCTAAAGTCGGTTAGGATTATGTTAGTAATTGCTGCATGTTTCGATTATGAAATTTGGCAAATGGATTTCAAATCCGTATTCCTCAATGGTAATATTGAAGAAGAGTTGTATATGATAAAACCAGAGGGTTTTGTCAATCCTAAGGATGCTAAGAAAGTATGCAAACTTCAACGATCCATCTATGGACTGAAGCAAGCATCCAGAGTTGGAATCTCCGCTTTGATGAGGTGATCAAAGAGTTTGGATTTGTCCAAACTTATGGAGAAGCTTGTATTTACAAGAAAGTGAGTGGGAGCTCTGTGGCATTTCTAATATATGATGTGGATGACATATTATTGATTATAAATGATATAGATCTTTCAAATAGTGTTAAAAGTTATCTAAACAACAAATTTTTGATGAAGGACCTTGGTGAAGCATCAGACATACTAGGCATTAAAATCTATAGAGATAGATCAATACGCCTAATTGGGCTATCACAAAGTACATACCTTGACAAGATATTGAAGAAGTTCAGTATGGATGGAAGTAAGAAAGGGTTCTTACCTATGTTACAAGACAAGACATTGAGTAAGACTCAAAGTCCGACTACGGCGGAAGAAAGAGAGATAATGGATAAGATCCCCTATGCCTATAATGTATGCCATGATATGTACAAGACCAAATGTGGCACATGCTATTAGTTTGACTAGTAGGCACCAATCTGATCCAGGTTCGGAACACTGGATAGCGGTCAAGAATATCCTTAAGTACTTAAGAAGTACTAAGGATATGTTTCTCGTGTACGAAGGTGAAGAAGATCTCGTTGCTAAGTGTTATGTCGATACTAGCTTTGACACCGATCCGGATGACTCTAAGTCTCACTATGGATATGTATTTCTCATGAATGGAGCAGCAGTTAGTTGGAGGATCTCCAAACAACCTGTGGTAGCGGGATCAACAATGGAGGCGGAATATGTTGCTGCTTCAGAAGCGACGCAGGAAGCGATTTTGATGAAGGAGTTCATAACTGAACTGGGTGTGGTTCCTAGTTCATTGGACCCAATGGTGATCTATTGTGACAACAATGGAGCCATAGCCAATGTCAAAGAACCAAGGTCTCACAAGAATTCCAAGCATATCAAGCGCCGGTTTCACTCCATCCGCGAGCATGCCAAGGATGGAGATATAAAGATTTGTGAAGTACATACAGATCTAAATATAGGAGATCCGTTGACTAAAACTCTCCCTAGGGAAAAACATGATCAATACTAGAACTCCATGGGTGTTAGATTTATCACTATGTAAACTAGATTATTGTCTCTAGTGCAAGTGGGATACTGAAGGGAATATGCCCAAGAGGCAATAATAAAGTTGTTATTATCATATTCCAAGTATATGACAGATGTTTATTTTGCATACTACAATTGTGTTAATTGGAAACGGTAATACATGTGTGTTTAATAAACAAAAGAAAGAGTTCCTAATTATGCCTCTCATATAAACCAGCTGGTTGAATAACAAGATGATCAAGGTTTCCTGATCATGGACATTAAATGTTGTTAATAACGAGGTCACAACATTGGTGGAATGGGGTGATGAACATTCATCCGAAGTATAGCAACAAGATCAAAGTTATTATGTTTACATTTCTATAACATCATACGAAGTAACTTTAATCCTTAGACTATGAGATCATGTTAATTGCTAATACCAGAAGAGTGCTTTGATAACATCAAACGTCACACCGTAACAGGATGACTATAAAGGTGGGTTTGGGTACTCTGAAAGTGTTATGTTGAGGCTCATGTATCAATAGTGGAATTTGTACATCCCGATGATGGAGAGATATACTTTAGGCCCTCTTGGTGATATCACATTGACATAGCTTGCAAGCAAGTGATGAGATCACTAGAATGTTATATCACAGGAACGAGAAAAGGGTACTTATCAGTAACGAGATCAAACTAGGTATGGGGATACTGATGATAAAATCTCGGACATGTAATATATCCGAGACAAAGGGATTTTGTTACAAACGTTAAAGGTTCTCATGATCACTAGAGTCATCGTTGAATGCGTGGGAGTTAGTATGGATCTCCAGGTCCCGCTACTGATTATTGATCGGAGAGGGGTCTCGATCATATCTACATTATTCGTGAACCGTAGGGTGACACACTTAACGGATATCGACACCACTTAAAAGCAACTATGTTTTAGAGAAAGATTATGAAAGCATTAGAATTGTTTCGATGGACACTAGAATTGTTTCGGGTGAAATTGCTGAAACTGGTTCTGCATGTGATATCGAAATGTTGTAGGGGTTTTATGTGAATTTTTTAATTAAAGTAATTAACAAAATTCTGAATAAAAAATAAAAGAGTTTTATTAAATGAGATTTGTATTAAATTTGGTGAAAATTTAATGCATGTGAGTGGAAGTGTGAGTGGAGGGGTGTTTATGTGAGTGGATGCTCCACCTACATGGATGAAGGGAGAGGTGGGGGCCTCACCTTGGCCGTCAGCCAATGGAGGGGTTGCCTCTCCCCCTATAAAAGGCCTCTTCCTTCCCCTCTCACTTCACACCTCCTCATGAAGGATCTCTCTCCCCACTAGTTTATTTCTCCATGGCTTCAGATTAGCGAAATACATGTTCCTGATGGTTTTGTCTAAAAGGAGTTGTTGCTTCCGCTACATCGCTGGAGTGAGGACGCAGAGGTTGTCGGAGGAACGAACATGGTGCGATCACGGATGCGCCACTGAGTTGCGGTGCTGGACTTCCTTACGATCTTGAGATCGGCAAGTGAACGACTACGTCATCCACGAGTTCAATCTCGTAATATTTTGTCGCTCTTCAATGGTTTGTTCTTTATGGATGTAAATCCACCCGTTGATTGTATATAGATAGATAGATCTTGGTGTTTAGTTGTTCACATCGTAGATTTTTTTCTATGCTACGAACCCAACAGAAAATTGCATTGTTCTGCTAGCCCAATCGCTTACCTTTAGCCTGAAACATAGAGGGGTTCGTCCCCAGGAGCGATTCGGTGACCCGCGGTTGGCAACCGTCGCCGGGAAGGAGATCCCCTCGAGCAGATTCTCGGACCTCGGTGCACCAACCATGAGGTCACCAGAGAAGAAGTCTAGGGACTTGATTGCGTTTTCACTCTTTTTCCTAGGGTTGTTTATGTAAAGTTCAGTGCTTTTCTACTTTTTTCAGAGTTTTGTGGTCAAGAGATGTAAAAAGATCCCGATGTATCGTGAACCTGGCATTTTAATGGAGCGCTTCTGGGCCCTTTCCCAGTTTCAAAGAAAAAAAGATGTTCGGAGTGTCCCGTAGGAGAAAAAACACATGGACCTTGTACTGTTGTCCCGGCCGATGGTGCCCCACCCGCCTGAAATGGATCATATGGGCACCTAGAGGAGGGTGAATAGGTGCTATACCAATTTTTAATTCTTTTTCAATTTTAGGCTTAGCACAAAAGTAAATTCTCTAGATAAACTAATGTGAGGAATTTCCCCATATGCAAACCTATCTACTAGCGAGTAAGGAGCGAGTGGAAGAGGAACGAGTGAATCGAAGTGAAGCACGCGGAGACACAGGATTTGTTTGATCGCAGTTCCTTCCTTGTTAAGGGAAGTACGTCTGCGTTGGAGGGGTGGGCGGTACTAAGACCACCACGCCACAAAAGTCCTCACCCTGTTCTCCGATGGATCTCGCCACAACAGGCCTGATCCACCTTCTACTATAGGTACCCTTCGAGGCGGGCACTGGCGCCTTTACACAACTAGCGGGGCAACAACTCCACAACAACTTGGAGGCTCCCAAAATGACAACAAGCTGCCATAAGAACAAAGTTGTCAAATACAATAACACAATCTAGGTATTGACGAGAATACTAGATCAGGGATTTCTCCAAGTGAATGGAGAGGAGTTGAAGTGCTTGATTCTTGATGTTGATGATGAACTTCTCCTCCTTCAATTCCACCAAAGATCAAGACCTTAGGGTGGTTGAAGTAGGAGATCGAGATTTAGAGCTCTTGCACAGTGTCTGGTCAAATTCGAATGAATCAAGAAGTCTGGACGTTGGGGAAGAAGGGGTACTTATACCCCCTTCCAAAAACCAGCCGTTGCACACTTTGGGGGCTGGATTATCCGGCCCAAGTGAGGGCTGGATTATCGATGCTGGAAAACTCCGCCTGCACTGGAATATCCGGCGCAATCCGCCCCCTCTCGAGTGTCGCTTGCCCTTGATCAACTTCTGGGGGCCGGATTATCCGGCCCTATGCGAAGGCCGGATTATCCGGCCTGGGGAGAAAAAACCGCCCCAGTTCGGATTTTCCGGTAGAAAATCCGACCGGATACTGAGCGACGCGCCTTGGGTCCTTTTGCTCGAAAACTGGGGGCCGGATTATCCGGCCCTTGCGAAACCCGGATTATCCGGCCTGGGGAGGAAAAACCGCCCCAGTTCGGATTTTTTGGGAGAAAATCCGCCTAGACACTGAGCAACGCGCCTTGGCTTCCTTGAGAGATGAGGTAGGCCAGATTATCCGGCCCTTGGAGGGGCGGATAATCTGGCCCCCCTCAAAACTTCCTGCACACTTAGCGCACATGAAAAGTCTCCATAGTATTGTTATCTAACACGCAAAACATAGGAAAACATGAAATGCTCTTTCAATCTCCCCCTTTTTGGTGTTAGATGACAATACCAGGATTTGCAGGAGAAAGACACAAGACAAACAGAGATAACTATGGAGAGGACTCCCCCTCAATGTGTGCATAATAGAGTTTTGCATTGGAATACAAATGCACACAAATTGGTGAATCTATTCCATAGACAAAAGGGCAAAAACACATACCACCGAAGTAGAGAATAGGCATCCTTGACATAAATCATCACTATTAGTGGATAACCATTATGAGCGCGCGCCTTCCGTGATAAACCACCAGCAGTAGGATATGAATAGATATAACCATGAGCATAATCCATGATATGAAGTCCATAGGTATCATCCAGACAACCACATAAAGTCTCAACCACAAATCACAAACCACGAATATAGAAGTTCAACGCTAAATGGGCATAAGCAAGAAATAACGAATAAAAAGTGCAAGTGCTTATGCCCGACCCATGCAAATCCACGGACAACCTAATAGAACTACTTCTCCCCCTTTGGCATCGAGACACCAAAAAGGGAGAAGATCGATGCTAGCACCCCATGGGATCACTCATCATAGTCCTCGTCCTCGTCCTCGTCTTCATGCTCTTCCTCATCCTCATCTTCAAGATCCTCAGTGTCACCTTCCTCATCATCAGCATCAGCAGCAGGCGCAGAGGGGAACAAGTGACGCTCCAGCTCACCATAGTTCAGCCCGGAGGAGGAGTTCCACCGAACATATGGAGTGGGAGGTGTAGGAGCCGGAGGAGCACCCGAAGCGCCAGACACGTGGTGGAGAATGAGCTGCTTGGAGTGAGCCAACTCATGGCGCTACCTGTAGGCCTCATACTGACCCTTGCGTGTGTCCATGCCCATGCAGAGGATGTGACGCTGGAACCAGTTCAGCTGCTTAATCTCACGGGCCACGGGAGGCACTGGGAGCCGACGAGCATCCCTCATGAGGCCCTTAGGAGCAGAGGAGGGGTGAGCAGTCTTCCGAACCTTGTTGTAAATCTTCTTGGCCTTGTGCACCGAGTCAATGTGAAACTCCCCGGCAGGAAGCAGGTGGCAGATGAGCAACATAATGTAGGGCGCATAGGGAATGGACAGACGGTTGAACATAGCATCACACAACTCATGGTAAATGAAGTCCATGACATCCAGCCTGTACTGCATAGACTCGTCCTCGCAGGAGGCAACCTCATGAGAAAATTGAAGTAGCTGAACGAGGTGGCCACGGATGTTGTCATTGTTGCCCCCACTTGGTGTAATAGAGTCACGGAAGAGACCCACCAATGCAGCATAGATGGGGGCAAGACCAGACACAGTACCAACAATACCATTGTCCACAGTGCATGGAGAGAGAGCAGCATCCTTGTTGGGCTTCAATTGAGTGATGATGCGGTGGCCACTGGCTCTATCCCTGCTGCGGAAGGAGTACCCCAAAACCTCAGCAAACACATGAAAATCAGCAGTCATGGGCCTGTCATGCGTCATCCACTTCATAGTGCGACGCTCATCACCACAAATCACCAGAGTGGAGAAGAATTGCTTCACCACCTCAGAGTCAAAGGAGCACTGGAGGGACATGAGATGGTGCAGCCCCATCCTCTCAGCCACATACATTGCATCAACAAGATGCGCCTTCTCCAAAGCATCAGCAAGTACCAGAGGGTGCATAGGCCTAATGTTCAGCCTGGCATAGATGTCTTCATAAATCCCCTTCTGTTCGGCACACCAAAGCGGAATCCCCATTTCACATCACGAGGCAGCTCAGCAAACAAGTCACGGTGGCGGATGGCAGAAAAGGAGACTGCATCCAAAGCCCTGTAGTTGATCTTGGGCTCCTTTCCCTTCCTCTTGGACACGCCCTTCTGAGTCCTCTTGGATTGTTCAGCCATGCGCCTTTCCTCGTTCTTTCTTCTCCTCAATTCAACTTTGTCCACTAGGTTACCTTGACCGTCGTCCCGAAAGTACTTGCCGCGAGGACGACGCTTGTATGTCTTGGGAACACCGGAACAACCCTCACTCATTGGAGGAAGAACACGGAGGAGAAGGTACCCGGAGGCACGGAGAAGAAGACCCGGGAAGACCCGGAAAATCCGGTGGCCGGAGAGGCTCCGGGGAGGGTGAGGGGCGGCAGGCGGCGGCTGGGGAGAAGGAGAGGGCTGGGGGAGAAGTGCAGCTCGTTATAAGCCCTTCTCCTCGAGCCCTGCCCTTTAAGATCGAATCTGCCAGGGCCGGATTATCCGGCCTCAAATCTGGGATTCTGTTATACACAGAACCAGGCCCGCGCGTCCCCAGACAACACCCCCACAAGGTGTACAAGGGACTTGTGTGCAAGAATAGATGTCTTAGGGGTAGGGAAGGCTTAGGATTGAGAACGCCAAACTGAGATGGTACTAGACACTCAAAATTGCAAAATCCAAATCAAATAAAAGCCAAGATTGAGTGTGATTCCCATAAGAACATGAGAGAGCAAATAACATCCAAAAAGATCCAATTCTCCACGAAGGAGAGGGTGGTGGACGAAGCCACCTTGTTGGAGTGTATGGTGTGACACCACGAAGATATATCTTGGGTTCACGACCAATACTCATCAATAAGCTCACATATCACAACATGATATTAAGAGAAATGATATAACTTGTTATTGGCATTATGGGGGGAGGGTTAGCCCAATATGCTAGGACCACACTCCCACTATATCCATGCCCACACCTAGACCAAACAGGGATTGAGATATACGAGTGGGTGCATGAGTAATCAAGACAAGCTCCCGGAATCAATGATATTTAGCTCATTCCTCAAATAGCAGAATCTTGCTTCATCAAGTGGCTTTGTAAAAATATCCGCCAGTTGATTCTTCGTGCTCACAAAAGATGGATCAATATCACCTCGAGCAACATGGTCACGAATAAAATGATTCCGAATCTCAATATGCTTCGTCCTTGTGTGCTGAACTGGATTGTATGCAATTTTGATAGCACTTTCATTATCACATAAAAGAGGCACTTTGTCACAATTGACACCGTATTCCTTTAAAGTTTGCCTCATCCACAATAATTGGGTACAAGCGCTGGCAGCAGCAACATATTCAGCTTCAGCGGTGGAGAGAGATATACAATTCTGCTTTTTGGAGGACCAACATACAAGAGATCTTCCCAAGAATTGACAAGCTCCAGAAGTTGACTTCCGATCATCCTTATCACCAGCCCAATCTGAGTCAGTATAACCACATAAAGAGAAATTGGAGCCCTTGGGATACCAAAGACCAAAGTTGGGGGAATGAACTAAATACCGAAAGATCCTCTTGACCGCCACTAAGTGGCTTTCTTTAGGAGCTGCTTGATACCTTGCACACACTCCCACACTCAACACAATATCGGGTCTAGATGCGCAGAGGTAAAGAAGAGAGCCGATCATGGACCAGTATACCTTTTGGTCCACATCTTTACCATGGGGGTTGAGTTCGAGATGACACTTTGTTTGCATCGAGATGGCGACACCATTTAGATCCGATCATCTTGAATCTCTTGAGCATGTCTTGGATGTACTTTGCTTGATTAATAAAGGTTCCTTCTCTTAGTTGCTTGATCTCAATCCAAGAAAGAACCGTAATTCCCCATCATAGACATCTCAAACTCCGGTCATAAGCTTTGAAAATTCATCGTTAAAAGCTTTGTTAGTAGAACCAAAAATGATATCGTCTACATATAGTTGGCATACGAAGAGCTCCCCCTTAACCTTCTTAGTAAAAAGAGTGGGGTCGATTTGCCCAACTTCGAAGCCACGATCTAACAAAAGCTCTTTAAGGTGCTCATACCACGCACGTGGGGCTTGTTTAAGGCCATAGAGTGCCTTATCGAGTTTGTAGACATGGTTCGGGAAGTTAGGATCCTCAAACCCCGGGGGTTGCTTTACGTATACCAACTCATGTAGAGGACCGTTAAGGAAGGCACTCTTGACGTCCATTTGCTGCAACTTAAAATTGTTATGAGCAGCATAAGCAAGTAGGATACGGATGGACTCAAGACGAGCCACAGGAGCATAGGTCTCGCCGAAGTCGATGCCCTCAACTTGGGAGTAACCTTGTGCCACAAGTCTTGCCTTGTTCCTCACAACGATGCCATTCTCATCTTGCTTGTTCTTGAAAATCCACTTGGTGCCGATAACATTGCGGCACTCCTTGGGTTTCTCCACTAGTTTCCAGACTTTGTTGCGCTCGAAGTTGTTCAATTCTTCATGCATAGCAACAACCCAGTCTGGATCTTCAAGAGCTTCAAAGACCTTCTTAGGTTCCACCATGGAGATATGAGCTTGATGCTCACCAAAGCTGGCCAATTCTCTTCTAGTAGACACTCTTCGTCGAAGGTCACCAACAACCTTGTCGAGAGTGTGACCCCTCAACTCAAGGTTGCGATCAGCCCGAGCCTTGCGACGAAGTTCAATAAGTTTGTTGTCTCTTGGTGGAGGAGATTCATCACTTGAGTCTTCATTGAAGGCATTTTATCCGCCTTGATCAGTAGCTGGAACATCAGTAGCAGGTGGTGGAGATGCATGCCCTTGAGGTGAGTCCATAGCCATAATAGGAGGTTGCAGAACTGGAGAGTCAGGGCCGAATAATCCGGCCGATGAAGTGGCCGGATAATCCGGCCTGGGAGGACTTGCAGCAGCAGCATCAGGAAGCCTGGAACTAGCTTGACCTGGCAAGGAGCCGGATAATCCGGGGTCAGCCGGAAAATCCGGCCTGGAGCTTGTGTTGATATCTTCACCACCAGGAGCTGCTGGAGCGGGGTGGCCGGATAATCCGGTATCCACCGGAAAATCCGGCCTGGAGCTTTCTGGAGCATCTTGACCTTCAGCAGTTGATGGAGATGGTGTAGAAGTTGCCCCCGTGGTTGGAGTGTGTTGAGTATGTGTAGATGAGGGCTCTATATGAGTAGAGAATTGTCCTTCTCGGTCCGCCACAAGGGGTTCCTCAATGGGGCGGAAGAATCCCATGCCCATTCTTCTTATGGCATCTTGGGGTATTTCAACATCTGCATCACAAACACCAACTTGCTCAAGACGGGAACATCATTTTCTCAAACACCACACTACAAGATTCTACAACAGTTCCGGAGAGCTTATTGTAGACTCTATAAGTGTGGGATTCGGCACCATAACCAACAAAAATACCTTCTAGAGCCTTAGAATCAAACTTAGATAAACAAACTCCTTTGATAAGAAAGAAACACTTACACCCGAATAACCGAAAGTATGAGATGTTTGGCTTGTTACCGGTAAGTATTTCATACGGAGTCTTGTCCAAAATCTTGCGGAGGTATAAACGATTGGATGAATGACAAGCAGTAGAGATTGCTTCAGCCCAGAAGTTATATGGAGATTTGAATTCGGCCAACATTGATCTTGCCATATCCATTAGAGTTCGATTCTTCCTCTCGGCTACACCATTTTGTTGAGGGGTGTACGCAGCGGAATATTGATGTCTTATCCCCTCTTCACTTAGGAACTCATTTAAGGTGTAGTTCTTGAACTCCGAGCCGTTATCACCCCTTATAGCCAGAATGGGGACGTTGTGTTGACGTTGAACCTCGTTGGCGAAGTCGATGACAGTTTGTTGAGTTTCACTCTTCAACTTGAAGAAATAAACCCAAGTGTATCTTGAGTAATCATCAACAATCACTAGACAATACTTTTTCCCACCGAGGCTTGCATGAGATGGAGGTCTGAAAAGATCCACATGAAGAAGCTCCAAGATCCTTTTTGAAGAGATAATGGTTTTCCTTCGATGAGGAGAATCATGCATTTTCCCTTCAACACACGCCCTGCAGACACGATCTTTGGCAAAAGAGACATTTTATTTTAGTCCAAGAATGTGGCCACCCTTGTGGAGACTTTGCAAAGTTCTCATATTGACGCGGGCTAGTCGGCGATGCCATAGCCAACCCAAGGCCACCTTTCGAAAAGACACATCGGACCTGTAGTGGTTTTCGAAAAAGTCTACCACGTCTGTGTCGCTTTCGACATATCCTACGAAAGCGACTTTTAGAGACTTGCTCCACAAGAGTACCACCAAATCAGCATCAATGTAAACTGCAAAGCCCATCTTACCAAGGGCACGAACTGAAAGTAAGTTATACCCGAGGGTTTCAACAAGCATGACGTCCATGAGGGAGATATCGTGAGCCACCACAACTTTGCTGAGACCCAATACCTCATATTTTGACTTGTCACCATAGGAGACGGTAATGTGATCAAGGTTTGGCCGCATCTCCGTGATGATCTTCTTGCTTCCGGTCACATGACTCGTACAACCGCTATCGAGTACCCATTTAGAACCACCGGAAGCATAGCCCTGCAAGAAAATTACTTCTTGGTTTTAGGTACCCATTTTTCAATGTGTCCTCTCATGTTAGTAACAAGGGTCTTGGGAACCCAAATAGACCAAGGAATGTAACAATCATAAGGCCCTACATAACTAGCATACACATCACCATAAGCATCACAATATAGTTCGAAGTTAGGATTGTTGATCCCTGCAAAACCATCATAATTAGTCTTGTCATTGGTAATGTTGCTAGTCTTCAATTGAGCAGTCTTGTTCTTCTTCTTGTTGTTGTTTTTCTTGCTCTTTATCTTGGGTATGTAACCAAGACCTTCTTTACTGTTGTTTGTCCTTTGCCTGCTCAGTATCTCATCAATAACCCCTTTACCTTTGTATTGAGAACTCCTTGCAAGATCTTCTTTTCCAACGGATGAAGATGAGGTACTTGGTACATCATACCGTTTCAATTGAGTTTGGAGCTGGTCATGAGACTCATTTAGGGTAGAATGATCACTCTTCAATGCCTTGTGAGCACTTTCAAGATCATCAAACTTCTCCAAAAGTCTAGCATGAACAGCCCCAAAATCAATCTTTTCTTTCTTTAGTTTCTTTACCTTGGCAAGGGCATGGTCACGTTCTTTAATGAGCTGAGCTATAGCTTCTTATTGTGACTCCTCTAGGGATTCGAGTCTTTCTTCCAAAGAAACTCGAGTTTCCTCTTCCTCTTCCAAGGCATTCTTCAAGGAGGCTATCTCCAAGGCATCTTCTCTTTCAATTCTGCCCTTTTCTTCAAGGAGATCTTCGGCTCGAGCAAGTTGACTCATAAGAGTATCAAAATGGAGTTTGTTCTCACCTTGTAGGTTAGTGAAAAAAATATCCAAGGCAATAACTTCTTCTTTCATTTCAAGACTGTCATGATCATCCATATCTAAAATTATGTTAGTCTTAGAAAATGAGGAGTTAGAAGTCGATACCTCGGATCCTCTTGCCATTAGGCAAGTGGCGTTGTTGTTGATGGCATTCTCGTTCGGCAAGTCGAAGAGAGAGGAGGGAGTCGATGTGGTGGATATAGCAGCCACTTCGCGGGAACTATCATCATCCTCTTCATCTTCACTTGCGGAGGAGTATTCCTCTTGAGCTACAAGGACCATCTTGGGTTGCTTCTTGAAAGGACCATTCTTCTTAACAAATGGCTTCTTCTTAGGAACTTTGGATTTCTCTTTAAAAATGAGCCTGCCACCATTGTCTTCTCTATTTTCATAAGGACACTCGGCTACAAAGTGCAGTCTATCTCCACAGTTGAAGCAAGTTCTCAATCTTGGGCCACTTTCTCTTCTTCCATTTGACCCGTTCTTGCGCTCAAGTTCAGACTTGGCTTTGGCAGGGTCCTTCCAAAAGTTCCTTGCATAGAATGCCATGTACTCACCATGAGCACATTTGACCTCATCGGGGCAGTCCATGGATATCCTCTCAAATGCTCCTTCATCATCCTCTTGCTCAGCAACATTGGCTTTCAGAGCCATATTGACACCCTTTTGCATTCCAATGGCCCGAGCACGGCATCTTGTGATTCTTTGCCGCCACTTTGAATGACGCCATTTCTTGCATGACTTCATTGGATGTCATTTGATGATAGTTGTGTCTACCTTGCAAGCTCTTCAAATCCGTCGGTTCGAAAGGCATTAATGCACTCACATACTTCCTTTTTATCCATGCATCATCAATGTGAGTGGCCCCATGCTTCCGAAATGTTGTTGCGATGCCCTTGAGTCTTCTATACATGTCCTCATGGTTTTCACCATCCAACATGTAGAATCCCTCAGCTTTGTTACTAAGGGCATCATACCGGTTTCTTCTCGTGCTTTCATTTCCAACAAAAAGGTCCGTAAGAGCATCCCACGCCTCTTTAGCCGTGTTGAGATGTTCAATGTGTGGCATGTCCTTGGGACCCACACCCAGCTGTATCATGTGGAGAGCAGTAGCATTCAACTGGCTATCCACAACTTCCCTTCTTGTTAGATTGGTTTGATCTCCAACATGAAGACCTTCTTCAATGATCCTCCACAATTCAATAGAGGAGCTGCAAACATGAGATTTCATTAGAAATTGCCATTGATTAAAAGAAGATGCAGTGAGCTTGGGTGGATCACCCCTATTGTTTATATGAGGATGAGGGATAGGTGGGTCGGGGGAATATACGTGGCGAACCTCACTATATTCCTCCTTACCACTTCCCTTTTTGGAGGTGGAACCATTTAGTTTTTCACCTTCCACATCATCATCCTTGGATCCGGTGTTACCCTTTTCCTTAGATGATGGTGAGGGAGCCTCAGAGGAGGATGGAGATGGGGCTATGGATGATGTAAGGCGAGCAATCATTTGATTCATCTCCTCCATCTTGGCCTCAAAGGATTTCAACAAGATTGTTTCCAACGACTTGAGATCATCCATTGTGACTTTATCCGCAGCCTCATTTCCATCATCCCTTGTACCCATACTACTCTTAGGCGTTTAAGCCCGAATTAAGAGCCGGGGCTCTGGTACCAATTGAAATGGATCGTATGGGCACCTAGAGGGGCGGGTGAATAGGTGTTATACCAATTTTTAATTCTTTTTCAATTTTAGGCTTAGCACAAAGGTAAATTCTCTAGATAAACTAATGTGAGAAATTTCCCTATATGCAAACCTATCTACTAGCGAGTAAGGAGCGAGTGGAAGAGGAACGAGTGAACCGAAGTGAAGCACGCGGAGACACAGGATTTGTTTGACCGCAGTTCCTTCATTGTTAAGGGAAGTACGTCTGCGTTGGAGGGGTGGGCGGTACTAAGACCACCACGCCACAAAAGGCCTCACCCTGTTCTCCGATGGATCTCGCCACAATAGGCCTGATCCACCTTCCACTAAAGGTACCCTTCGAGGCGGGCACCGGCGCCTTTACACAACTAGCGGGGCAACAACTCCACAACAACTTGGAGGCTCCCAAAATGACAACAAGCTGCCACAAGAACAAAGTTGTCAAATACAATAACACAATCTAGGTATTGACGAGAATACTAGATCAGGGATTTCTCCAAGTGAATGGAGAGGAGTTGAAGTGCTTGATTCTTGATGTTGATGATGAACTTCTCCTCCTTCAATTCCACCAAAGATCAAGACCTTAGGGTGGTTGAAGTAGGAGATCGAGATTTAGAGCTCTTGCACAGGATCTGGTCAAATTCGAATGAATCAAGAAGTCTGGATGTTGGGGAAGAAGGGGTACTTATACCCCCTTCCAAAAACCAGCCGTTGCACACTTTGGGGGCCGGATTATCCGGCCCAAGTGAGGGCCGGATTATCCGGTCTGGGGAAACTCCGCCCCAGACTCGGAATATCCGGCAGACAATCTACCCCCTCTCTGAGCGTCGCGCCGAGCTTGCCCTTGATCAACTTCTAGGGGCCGGATTATCCGGCCCTATGCGAAGGCCGGATTATCCGGCCTGGGGAGAAAAAACCGCCCAATTTCGGATTTTTCGGTAGAAAATCCGACCGGATACTGAGCGACGCGCCTTGGGTCCTTTTGCTCGAAAACTGGGGGCCGGATTATCTGGCTCTTGCGAAACCCGGATTATCCGGCCTGGGGAGGAAAAACCGCCCCAGTTCGGATTTTTTGGGAGAAAATCCGCCTAGACACTGAGCAACGCGCCTTGGCTTCCTTGATAGATGAGGTAGGCCGGATTATCCGGCCCTTGGAGGGGCGGATAATCCGGCCCCCCTCAAAACTTCCTGCACACTTAGCGCACATGAAAAGTTTTCATAGTATTGTTATCTAACACGCAAAACATAGGAAAACATGAAATGCTCTTTCACCGCCGTATCCGTTTCGTTCAGAGAAGATCCAGGTTGATCAATACAACGGTGGCGGTCGCTCCCATATACAGACTACAGCAGGCAGTACTCTCTCTGTAGTTTTGTGAAACAAATATATTTAGACGACCTTTGTATATAGATTCCAAATGAACCTATACACTAAAAGATATCTGAATACATTTTATTCACAAAGCAAAAATGTCTTATATTTCTGAACAGAGGGAGTACTACATCCGTTCCAAAACTTAAGTCTTATATTTTTTTTTAAAGTCGAACTATGTAAATTTTGATCAAGTTTTTTTAAAAAAATATTAATATTAAAATATGAAATTCATACCCTTTGATACATCGTGAAATATATTTTCACATGGTATCTATCATAGTTCTTGATAGTTTTTTTTAAAATTTTAATCAAACTTTATGTAGTTTGACTTGAAAATAAAACTTAACCTTTGAGACGGAGGTAGTAGCAAGCATCAACAGGATTGGGCTTGGGTTTATGCACCAGGCGCTCAATCCATTCTGTGGAAAGGTGACCCGTTTCAAAAAAAGAAAAAGAATCTGTGGAAAGGCGCTGGACTTGGAACTGAAGTTCAGCACCCGTCTGTCACCTCTCAGCGCGTATTTCTTGTTTCGTTCATTCCACCTAAGACACTAAGCACTCCCGCTTTGTAAAACGAATTTATCTAGACTCTTTTTTTATTGCGTAGGTTTACTCTAAATCTATATACTTCTTCCGATCCAAATTAATTGACTCGAGTTTATCTAGTTTCGAATGTATCTAGTCCTAAAATATGTCTAGATACATCCGAATCTAGACAAATCTGACTGAACTAATTTAGATCGGAGGGAGTATTAAAAGGCTCTAGATATATTCATTTCATAAAAAATAAAAATCTTATATTTTGAAACGAAGGGAGTACCTAGCAGTGCCACTACCACCACCTGAAGTTTTGTATCGAGAAGCATTGCAAAAGTACTGTGCAGCAGCAACATAGGGGATGAGCACGCCTCAAGCTAGCACCGAATATGTTCCATGGACAGAGCTCGCCACGGCGCTTTTACTGGCTTGCATTTCAGAAAGAGACGGCCACTATCTTCGGTCCCCTTCTTTTTAGTTTCTTGGACAGCTTCTCCCAAAAGCTATCCTCCACCAGCTTTTCTCAAAAGCTTATCTTTAAAATTCGTTCAAACTTCTTAACTAGTAGTTTTAACATCAACTTAAAAGTATAAACGATTTTGGCAGATGAGATTCTGGAAGAAGCTGGTCGAGGGTAGCTTCTGAGAGAAGCTGCCCAAGAAGCGGAAAAGAAGGGGGCCTTCAAAGGTTCTCAAGCAGATAGGGCAGGCACTCGAGCTTCAATATCGGGGATGAACTTGGTGTGTTAGCTAGCTGTAAGCTGCACACTGCACCTTTTCATATGTAATGTAATACTCCCTCCGTTCAGAAATATAAGACGTTTTAGCTTTGTGAATCGAATGTATTTAAATATTCTTTGAGGAGTGCTTCGGTGCTTTCCAGAACTTCTTTGCACGATTTTTAAAGCAAAAGAAAGGCTGTGATTAGAAGAACTAATGCACCTGCTTTCACAAGCATAACTACCCACGACCCACGTAGTACTACACGGCCTCTGATGAAAGCAGGTGGATTAGTTCTCCTAATCATAGCCTTTGCTATTTGCTTTAATAGTCGTGCAAAATAACTTTGGGAAAAGCACCGGAGCACTGCTCACATTCTTTAGTGTATAGGTTTGTAGAGATTTAGAGTGAACCTATACCCTAAAAGCTAGATACATTCGTTTCACAAAACTAGAATGTCTTATATTTCCAAACGAAGGGAGTAGAAATAAACAAACAGAATTAAGAGGACACATTGCATTGATCGCTGCAGCAAACTGGAAATTCCGAGTGAAATACAAAGCAGACATCACACGATCAAAACTAGTGCATTGTATTGCGTTGATAAACAGAGGTTTTGGGTCCTGAAGATGCAGGTTCACCCTACCTAGTCATGTCTTCCCTCCAAAACAAAAGGCCGCCTAAAGTTCCCCGTCCAGTCGTCCTACTAAAGAATCAGAACTGAACTTGAGGCGTCAGAATTCTTCGTCAGGCAGAAACAGAAACGGAAGTGGGGCCTCTTGGTACATCTCATCTGTAAGAAGGAAGCTCTCCTCCAGGAAGATCCCAGTTGTCAAGCCCGTCGTCATCGGTGACTCCATCCTTCGGCTCCTGCTCCTCGTCAGATGGATATGGACCCTTGAAGCGCCTGCAAGACAAGGACTAGCATCAATCAGGAAGAACAATAATACAGTTGGGATAATGAAACTGGAGGTGCTTTTTAATCACCAAGTATAACGTGTGTTTCAGACGTAGAGATCTAGGATAAGCAAGAATACTACAGTCTGTAAGAATAATGATCATGAACTCCCCTGTGCGATACTTCAACAGATAATCGACATGGGACACCATATAGGTTTCTACGTTGGCAATGCACACTGTTAGCAACATATGACAGACGCAGGTGACGGACAACGCAAGAAGTTCGCATGAATAATTTGACATTCGCTATCACTTCTTTATAGTAATGCAGCTAGCATTAGTTGAATTGCTACTGTTAGTATACTGAATGCTGTTTTCTGATAGCGTGCCTTCTCAAGCCTAGGGAACTAGGATACTCCCTTGCGCACTACAATATTCATTCTGAACTTGATGTGCGACACTTCAACATATGATCGACTTAGGGCACCATATAGGTTTTCTCTGTATTGCCAATGTACATTTTTACCATGAATGCATGATTAGTAACATACGACAGACACACCTGCTTAAGCATGCAATTCATCACAATCTCATCTGTAGACTATGTAACCCTGAGCCAGAAACGGCGCGTCTTCTCTTTGCTGAATGTTCTTTTGCTGATGCAATTTGGAGCCATGCCGCCACTAAACTGGGTCCCCCATTTGACACTGCCTATGGCTGTAAATGCTAGCCTGAGTCATCGATGGGAGCAGAAAATGCAATGCCTGGGTCATCATGAAAAGAAGATATGTGCATCAGCTACTATCCTCACTTGGTGGATGCTCCGGAAGGAGAGAAATGAACAGGTTTTCAGCAACAAGTCGAGCTCGCAGCACAAATGTTCGGTGGGTGAGGGTTAATGCAGGGCTGATGCGGGCATCACGGCGGCTCAAAGATGGCTACAGCAAGGAGAAATCACGTTGGCAAACAGTGCAAAACATGGTGCATTGTATAAGCTTTGCCATGTACTAACTCGTTAGTGTTTTTCTCTTTTAATTCCCTTGACAATTTGTAAGACTTTCCTTCCTTCTTAAATCAATGGAAATCAGCAGGTTGATGTGTTTACATAGAAATAATTACATGACAGGCACGCACAAGCAGGTGAGGGACCACGCGGAAGCGTTCACACGAGTAACTCGTTATCCACAACCACTTCCATTTGGAACTAGTTTGTACTAACATAATACAGCTAGCATTAGTTGAATTGCTACTGTGATCAACACAGCAATTCAATGTGACATGATTTTGCAGCTTAATTCCGATGCAACACCGTGTTCATATGTGGATGAAACCTGACATATAGCAACCCAATGTGACATTGAGTTGCTTAATTTCAATGCAACATCGTGCTCATATGTAGATGAACCAGCCACTGTAATCCTATAAATTCTGCCAAAATGGTACAGAAACATTGATGAAACATAGTCAAAACTCAGAAATCATGTGATCTGAATGAAAGAGATCAAAAAATTTCATCGGCCTAAGCAAGTAAGCAGGATCACGGGATCAAACAAGTAAATCGGTCGATCGAGCATGGTACAAACCTGCGGCGGAACCTCCAGGCGGCGTCGCGGGACTTCCGCTTGCGCTTGTCCCGCGCATCCTCGTGCCACCGCCGCCACCTGACCTCGTGCATGACGCCGGAGCGCGCCACCTCCCGCGTGAACCGACGCAGGAGCTCTCCCCCGTACACGTCCTCGTCTCCCGCGTCCACCTTCGCGTTGTGGTACTTGGGGTTGGCCGCCGGCGCCCACGGCAGGGCGGGGGCGGAGACCGCGAGGGAGAGGGCGAGGGCGATGGTAGGAGGCGGTCCCCGCGGGAAGAAGGCGGTCGTGGTTCGGTGTCCCGCGTGGAGGATAGGAGGAGTGGACGGCGATGAGAAGAAGACTTTTGCGGCGGCCGGAGCGGCCATGGTGGCGGTCGCCGGCGACGACGGGGAAAGGGTGGTGGGCTTTGGGGGTTTCGGCCGAATCGAGACCACAAAGCCGGATCATACTACTAGACGTGGGCTTGTCAAAGTAACTTGGGCCACCGAGCGAGAGCGAGTGGCCTAGCGTGCTGAAGCAGGCCGACCTGAGCTATTCTTTTTTAATTTGTATCCCTGCGTTTCAAAATATAAGATGTTTCACAATGCTAAAACAACTTATATTTTAAAATGGAGGGAGTAGATACGATCCAAATTATTTTTTCTTTCTCTGGTCATTCTGACATGTCTAAGCGACCGAGCGGTTGTCCACATCTCCGCCATCATCATTATCTCATCGATGCTTACCTGAGAGCAACTCTAACCGATCCTCAATAACTTAGAGGACTTTTGGCTGGAGAAAACAATGATCTTAAAATTTAAGTCCTCTAAACGATGGCCGTCAGATTCGATCCCAATAACTTAGAGGACTATTTTTTTTGCATCATATTCAAAAGATCTCAAACATATGAAGTTCAAACATTCATAAATAATATCCAAAAAAAATCACATCGATCAAGTTTGATCCAAAAGAACAACATAGCATGTTTATATTGTTGAGGCCACCACCATCTTGGTCACCACCAGCTCGGCCACCGTCGCCGCCACCACCACCACCACTCTCTCGGGGCAAGATCTTCTCGCGGGCGATCTTCCAATACGCCCTCGCTTTTTCATCCAAGGTGCTTGGATTCATGAACATGATGGTGCGGTCGGCATCCTCTCTCTCTCCTTGGACAATTTCTTTGCCTCAAGTGCAAGCATTTGCTCATCTAGCTTCTTCTCCTTCAACATTTTTTCTTCTTCAAGTGCAATCCTTCTTTCCTCCACCGCCAACTTCAACTGCCACTTCTCTTCTCTAGAACTTTGAGCTCCTTCCACCTAGTCTCTTTGTCCTCTTTGCGTTCGGCCGTCAATGCCTTCTTGGTCTCGACAAGGGCATTGAAATCTTCCTTGTAGGCGCCATCACCTCCCCTTTTCTTCCCCTCCTTTGTAATCTTCACACCATTCAGCCTTTTGTTGAGCTCATCTTCCTCCTCATCATCATCGACATCAATGGCCGAATGTATCCTTGCCCTCTTCGGTGTGGTCTCGTAGTTTCTTTGGACCCACTTCTCATTGCCCTCTAGCTCCTTGTAGCAACAAAACAAACTAAAGGCTTTGTGGCTGCCTCTCTTATTGCGGAGCTTGTACATGTCTTTGTGATACTTGCCATGTTGGGTGACCGGCACTCCACTCGATGGTGCACTAGCCACCGACTCTAGGTCACCGGCCCATCGATTGCATTGCTCAAGAATGATTCCCCAACAATGACTAAGAGAGCATTGGGTGCGGTATGATGGAGTCTTCACCGACTTGTGGTAGTGATCTTCAATTCTTCCCCAAAACCTCTCCTTGCATTGATTGGTGTCGACCGTTGCATCAAGCGACACATTCAACCAAGCATGGCACAATGCAATGTCTTTGTCTTCGCTATAGTTGGCGGACCTCTTGCATCTAGGATTTGATTTGACATTACCTCTTCCTCTTGGCGCCTCCACCTCGGACACCACTTCCTCTTCATCTTCCATCCCTTGTCCTTCAAAGCCTCCATCTTGGGTCTCGTCGTAATCAACATCAACTTGGGTCTCCTCCATGTCTTGGTACGAATCTCCATTACCAAAGTGGAGGTCATCGATCCCAACATGATGAGAACTATCCAAATGCGACAAGAAATCAGCCACCACAAGCTCGGTGACAGTCAGTTGAGGCTTGGTCATTTCATCAATAACCTCGCGAGCGACGCCTTGGGGACGAGCTGCGATGGCCTCCCTCCTAGAGGAAGAAGGTGTGGGTGATGAGGATGCCAGCGACGGCTTTGCCTTGCTCTTCTTCTTCTCCACCGCCACCGCTGCGACCTTCCTCTTCTTCTTCTCCTCTGCCTCATATGATAGCGCTTGCATCACCGCCATCAGCTTCCGCGGACGCGAGCCACTCAGCACCGGCACAAGGGGTGTGATGGCCCAAAATATATCGAGCTCGTTGGGGAACCCCAAGAGGAAGGTATGATGAGCACATCAGCAAGTCTTCCCTCAGTTATGAAACCAAGGTTATCGAACCAGTAGGAGCAAGGAAACACCTCCAAGGTGTTGTTTCCAACTTGGAATCCTGCACAACACAACCATAGAACTTTGCCTCCAACTTACAGTGAGGTTGTCAATCTCACCGATTTTGCTGAAAACAAAGGATTAAACATATTGTGTGGAAGAAAGTAAAAGCTTTAAAGTAAAAGTAAAAAAAGCGATGCAGTTATAGATTGATGGTAAAAGAAAGGACCGGGGTCCATAGTTCACTAGTGGTGGTTCTCCTTAAGATAGATGACATGTTGGGTGAACAAATTACAGCGGGGCAATTGACAAACATCGAGAAAGCATACATGCATATACTAATCATCTTGACGCCTATGAGATTTGATTGGGCATTACAACATTATACATAGACCGTAATCCAACTGCATCTATGACTAATAATCCACCTTCAGGTTATCAATCCGAACCCCCTCCAGTATTAAGTTACAAGCAACAGATAATTGCATTATGCATTGCGTGTAAAGTAAACAATACGATTGTTCTATGAACAAAGGATTGTTGTTTTCTCCCTAGTAGCAACAACACATCTAGTACCTTAGAGATTTCTGTCACTTCCCTAGATTAGTAGAGGCATGAACCCACTATCGAGCATAAATACTCCCTCTTGGAGTTGCTAGCATCTACTTGGCCAAGATATCTACTAACAACGGAGAGCATGCAAGATCACAAATAACAAAGACATGATAGAATCAATAATAAATCTGAAATAACATCTCAATATCCATCGGATCCCCGCAAAAACAACATGTATGATTACAAATAGATGATCTTGATCATGAACAAAGCTCATAAGATCTAGACATGGTAGCACAAAGGAGAAGAACCAACCATCTAGCTACTACATGGACCCGTAGTCCAAGGATGAACTACTCACACATCACACCGGAGACTTGCATGGTGATGAAGAAGGCCTCTACGGTGAATTCTCCCCTCCGGCAGGGTGCCGGGAAGAGCTTCAGATCCCTCCCGATCTAGGGATGGAGATGACTCTGATGACTCTTTCGTGGAATTTTTATGGGGTTAGGGTTTCTACATGGAGGCATCTTATAGGCGAAAGGGAGGCCGAGGGGTCCCTAGGCGGCCACACCGCCTCGGCACGGGTCGTGGCCGCCTTGGGCCAGGTGGTGTGGACGGCCCCTGGCCCCTCTCCGTCTCGTATTCTGGCTCCGTGTCCCCCTCGGTGAAATATTGATTTTCTGACTTCCTGGAACCAAAAACAGCAGAAAATAGGCAGCTGGCACTGTGGCATCTTGTTAATATGTTAGTCCAAGAAAGTGTATAAAAAGTACTCCAAAGTGTGGAAAAAACATAAGAAAGTAGATATAAACCAAGCGTGGAACATCAAAAATTATAGATACGTTAGCGACGTATCAACATCCCCAAGCTTAACTCCTGCTCATCCTCGAGTAGGTAAGTGGTAAAAAGAAAGAATCATTTTTGAGGTGACATGCACCATCATAAACTTGATCAAAGTATTTGTAAAACATTGATAGCTGGGATCATAGTACTTCAATATAGCATGAAAGATAAAGTTCTAACAATAAGACATAGCAACTATGTTGTAACATGCAAAGGCACAAACAAAAGATTCATGAATAACAATGCTTTGCAAGACGTTTGTTTGTTTCACATAAAGAAAACATAGCATAGTGGCATTCAGCTTGTCCCTCATAATGTAGCAAATCATAATTGCACAGGACACCTTCAAAGTTTATAAGGGTGATTAGATACAAATAGTTTAAGAACAAGCAATATCAAAGTTATGCATCAATCAACAAGTCTTGGGACAATGCACATTAAACTAAGAATGGCCACTATGATCTCTCAATAGGTGCATAAAGATAGAAGGTGGAGACCCAATATAAAAGTGGAAGAAAGGCCTTCATAGAAGGAAGCAGGGATTCAAGTTTCATAAAGAGCTTCCAAAAATCATGGTACTTATTAGCTTTCAGCTCCCATTGCCCCTATCATAAGCATCTTGAAGTGATTAAGGTTAAAGTGAACAAACTATGGAGTATATGCTTGACAAAGTATAAGTTGGAAATCTCATGTCCCTTGAATACGAGGGTCGCTCCTCATGTTACTCAAGTTTAGTTACTGGTAAGTTCTTGTCATAGTAAGTACATGTGTATCATAGAGAACCGCCAACGGGATACCCCTTGCCCGATGATACGGAAGAATCCCCATATCAAAATGGCATGGCAAGAAGACAACGAGCATCTCAGCAATCTTCTTATTTACCATGGGAAAATGGTGCTTTTTTCTCTCTTTCCTCTTTTCTTATATCTCTTTTTTCTTTTTTTTCTTTTTCTCAATCTCTATCTCTTTTTTATAAGAAGAATGCTTCATAGATTGGTCATTATGGTTACGCTGCAAGTTTCCACCATGACTAGGCATGGATTAGACCAGCGCCCCAGGCGTTTCTCTAACACACATACATAACTCCATGGACTTACAAGCTCCCCTTTCATTTCACACCGACGACATCCATAGACAAAAGAGCATGATATCAACAAGGTACAAAGTACAAGTGCAATGTTGAAAGCATTCCCCATGACAGCATGGTTCTGCTAATCCCCAACATATAAGTGCAGACATATACAACATAGACGACACAATGGTTCAAGTTTATTAGGGCAAGAAAAGTAAAGTGTGCCATCAAGTTCGTGAGAGCTTTAATCACTAGTTTTCTCATAACAAGTTTAATTCGGAAGGTAGATAAAAACATGAATATACTTGGAATAGCAAATGCTAATAGGTAGGTATGGTGGACTCTTTGGAATAACCTGGTTTTATTTGGAGTTGGATGCATGAGTGGAACTCATACTTGGTTATGGAGGCTAGCAAAAGACTGGGAGCGACCAACTAAGAGAGCAATAATGGCCATAATCATGCAAAGCGATAAAACATTATTAATTAAAGCATAAAGTGATACTACAAGTCGAAAACTAAAGGATCATAAAGGCTATGGTGACTTGGGATAGTCTTAACATGGTGTGAGCATGCGCCAAGTCAACTCAAATAAAGCATCAAAGGAGAATACCACAATACTATGCTTTAATATGCTAAAACAATGCATGGTTCTTTCAAGGCACATTAAGCAATCTCAATTGTTTATAACATGTCATGCTACAACAAAGATCACTAAGCATAAAGCCAAAACAATATCAAGCATGACATGACAAAGCATAGGCCACAGTCAAAAACAAACTCTCTTTACCACTTAAGCATGAACTTTCCTACTCTTTTCCAATCCAAACCAAACTATTTGAAAACTAATGTATGAAAGAGGGGGTCCAACCAATTTATTCAAGCAAACTAAGAAAACCAAGCAAACGAAAACCAAAAACAAAACAAAGACGCTCCAAGAACAACACAACTGTGCATGAAACAATAAAAATGAAGTGTTTGGAAGAAACCTGAGATTTTTATTGATGAAGAAGGGGATGCCTTGGGCATCCCCAAGCTTTGAAGCTTGTATTTCTTGGATATTTCTTGGGGTGACACGGGGTGGCATCCCCAAGCTTGAGATTTAGTCCATTCTTCATCTCATTATATCATTCTCTCCATACACCTGAAATTCTTCCTTCATACAAAACTTCACACAATCTTTATTAGCAACATTAGTGCACTCAAGATAATAAGTCTTTGGGTTCAGTTTCAACACCAATAAAACTTCCATTAAAACACAAGATACTGTAGCACTTCCCTCAAAAATCTCAATTCCCCAAAGAGAACCCAAAAAGGAACCAACAAGAAGCAAATGCAAATAATGGCAGAAATCTGTCAAAACAGACCAGCAGGTAAAAACCAATTTTTTCGAAGACCTTCTGTTTCTCAAATCGAAAAGTGTTAAACTAACGAAAGTTAGATAACAACCTAGGGCAGAAGCACAAAAATTCACGCCTCAAAACGACATATAGAGATTTTACACGAATGTTTACAATGAAGCACAAAAATTTGTTTCGGGACAACAACTTTCCCAAGCATTACTTCTCTCTCATTAGAGGTTACTCTTCGCACAAAAAGCAAATAAAAAGGATAAGTAGCGGTTATTACTGAGGTAATAACTTCCAAGACTCAACTAAAACTTTTGGGTTATCTCCCAATAAGTACTTTTCTTTAACGCCTTTAAGTTAGGCATAAGAAGCAAGAAAAAGAATCAAGTGTTCTCAAATGAAGAAGCATTAAAACCTAATTTCTTACCCTTACCTCTCTTACTTTTATTCTTAACCTTGGGGAACATATGATTGTTTGGTGGAGAAGAAAAGTGCATGGTGCCCGTTTCCACATCTATTATCGCTCCAAGGAGTTTTAATAGGGATCTTCCAAGTGTAATTTGTTCTTTTCCTACACATTCAATAACAAGATAATCAGTAGAAACCATTTTCCCTAGGATCTTTGTAAACACTCCTTCAGCTATTCCAATGGGTAATATTGTGACATTATTAGCAAGAAATATTTCTTCTCCTCCTTCAGAAAGTCCCCAAAGATTCAAAGATTCATAGATATCTTTAGGTATAAGACAAAATTTAGACATGATATCACAGTGAGCATGAAAAGTTTCATTATTTATAACAATCTTTACCGTGGGAAGCCATTTTGAGGGTTCAGAATTTATTGGAACATAGTCATGATGCTCTCTAAGTGTATTATAGCAATCTTTTAAACTAGCAGTGCTGGTCTCAAGATTGTCCAATCTAGCAAATATGTTTATAAAGGAAGAATCAGATTTGCTAGGCAAGTTGTAAGTAAAGACCAACTTCTTTATGGCATTAAAAGCATCATCCTCATTGCATTGGAGGAAATCTCCTCCCACTACAGCATCCAAAGCATATCTATAGAAAAGAGCAATTCCAAGGTAAAAACTGCTAAGAAACAAGCTTTGAGTCATTTTAGGTTCAGTTTTTTCATGTAAATCAGAGATTCTAGACCAAGCTTCTTTGAAACTCTTTTCAGTTCCTTGTTTGAAAGTGAAAATCATTTCCTCAGGTAACATAGTGATTGGAGCAATGCTAGAAATAATGGCACCTTAAGATAGGAACTAATTTTTTTTGTGTTTTTAATAAACAAAGCAAACTAGTACAACTAATTTTTTGTGTTTTTGATAAAGAAACAAGCAAATAAAGCAAAAATAAACTAAGCAAAACAAAAATAAAAAAGTAAAGAGATTGGTTATGAGGGATGTAACACCCTCAGAATCGGCCCTATGCAAGTTTCAGCGATTCCGCCAAACCCGCATAGAAACGATTCAAAGGTGCCCACTAGGCACTTTCGTGCGGGTGGAAAACGAAGTAATACCATTACACAATAGTCCACGATGGAACCCACAGAACAGATATATATACCACAACGACTCCATGAGTCAAGAATACAGATATACAGTACAAAGATCCAAATCACCTTGATAACGATACAGCGTACGAGTACGAACAAGATGCAAATTGAGCTAAGAGCCCTGAAGAATAACCAATGGCGTCCATAACCCTGCCCAGGACAAACCGGAAGGGTAACCCTGCTAACGATGTCGCTCTCAAAACCTGCTTAAACAAAAGGGGTGCCGACAAAGGGCAAAGGAAAAAGAGAGAGCGGTCAAGATCGAGGCCAAGACAGCGAGACTAGAATTCGGTCCTCGCCTACATAGGTATGGTGGATCGCAGCGGCAGTGCAAAGATGCACTAAACAACCTATAGAGACTCGATATAACTGTCGGCTATCAGAGAGGGATAAGAAAGACCTATTCAGAACCAACCTGATACTACCACCAAACATACCCATCCTGGTGTTTCCCCCTCGCGACCACACGAGGAAGCCAACCGAGTAACTCACACAGTTGGCAGTTTTATTCATTCTGTTATAGTTGCGGCAATTACTAGTCAGATATAGGTAGCATGAGTCATCCTGATATAATAAGCAGTGGGCAGTTTTAGTTAACCATTCCGTTGTAGTGGAGCTGATTACTAGTCATATCGGATACAAGTCAAACTATAACAGTAAACTTGAGTTATAGTTGTCTATGATCGAGAACTGTGCTCCAAGTCGTCCATAACCTCGGACACGGCTTTTCGAAAAGATTTAACCCTACAGGGGTGCACCAAAGTATCCACACGCACTTCGACCCTTTTTGCCAGATCAGTTAACATACACCCATCGGTATGTCGGCGGGGCCTAAGTCATGACGTTTCCCAGACCCAAAGCAAGTACATGGGGGCCACCCCACTAAGCTACCCACAACAAAGTCGGCCGGTCTCCGAGACGGACTCAGGGTTTGTGTAGACGGCTGTAAACGACTGGAAACCCGAAAGTGTGACTGGGCTTGTCGATACAGCGAAAACGTGTCACGGTCCTAAACAGTACAGGTGCATTCCTCGCACAATTTAAATTAAGCAGTAAAGCATGGCATAAGTACAGGATAGTAATAAAGCCCCAAACTAATTGTGGCCCCCGGTACAATACTTTGAAATCAGGTACTAATCAATGGGGGTGCCCACACACCCCACCTGTGGTTAGCGCGCTCGATCTCGGAACAGGTGTCAAGAACTCAGGGTCCTACGGGACACTAGTGGACGGTTAACAACCAAATAACATCTATTGCCCACTTGTGCCTCTGCATTTACCTACTTCAATTTTTAGTTATTAAACGGTAATTATAGCCATGATCATCTTCAACCTTAAACATGCGGCAACACTCCAACAACTGTGGTACTTGACGACACGCAACAGCACTTGAGCAAGCGACTACGACGCGCAAGTCCAACTATCTACCAATCAACAGGTAATAGGATGTGTCCAAGGCAATATAAGGCTGCAAGGGATATCACGAATGAAGCTAGAGCATCGCAACACAGATAGCAATAGATCAACAGGGGGAATAAATACTATAAAAGTAAGATAGGTAGAAAGGGAAGGTGCTACTTTGAAAACATTGTCGAAGGTTCATCCGAAGATCGGGTCGACACTCGCATCAACTCATCGGCCTAATCCGTGAAGAAGCAAAGCACTAGAAGAAACACCGGATGCAATATTTAATACTACGACAGAAGATCCGGCATGATTATGATATGATGCATGGCATGGCACAGATGTGATGCAACTAGGCAATATTAAGCGGAACCGGGGTCCCAACATTTAATTAAACGGTTCAAGTTATTTATCTACCCCGCAAATTAAATGTTGGATTAGCAAGACAAAACATGGCTTCGGTTCGCTATACAAATTTAAATGGGACCAATATAAGACTAGATTTGTCCGCATATGGGCCCCATATTTAATTATGAGGTGACTCGGCATAATGCCCCCAACCCACATGATATGCATGAGGAAAGAACCATTAATATGCAACAAGTTTTATATATAGCATTTATAAAATAGGGGCTCGGGAAAAGGTTCACACATAGGGTTCGACGATCTTGGTTCCGGGGGTTCGGGGCTCGACAGGGTTCGACGGGGGAACGGCGAGGTCCGGATACAAGATGGAGGACTTGGGTCCCAAGCGGTCGATCTTGTCGTCGATGGCGAACTTGAGTGGATCAGGTACCGGGGGTCTTCGGGTCTATGAAGTAGATCTTGTCGCACGATGTCCGGGTAGACGAACTTGGCGTATTCGCGTCGGCGATCTTGGCATTCGGGTTCTCGACTTCGCATCCGGGAAGAAGGTCTTGTCGCATCCGGGGTCGTCGGGGCATGTCGTCGGTCTGGTCGTTTACCTGGCGGAGATCTTGGCGTCCCAGGTCTCGGCGTCTTCGGGTCCGAGAGGAAGAACTTGGCGTGCCGGGTTCTCGGGCATCGGATCCCAGAAGGAGTACTTGTCGTCGTCGCACTCGGGGTCGAAGAACTTGGCGCGCGAGGGTTCGGCCTTCGGATCTTGGTCGGGTCGTCGGTTTTCGGGGCCAAAGCACTTGGCGTCCGAGAGACGATCTTGTCGCATCCGCGGTCTTCGGGTGCGGCACCGAGGCATCGAATCCGTGAAGGAGATCCTTGAGCCATCTAATCCACAAAATAGACCTTGGCGTCCGGGACGAAGATCTTTGTGTGCGGTGCCCTTGGCTTACATGAAGGGGAGCTTCGGACTCGGACTTTGTCTTGGATGGCGAACTTCGGATGGATGCGAAGGTTCATCGGTCTGGCGGCGATGTCGATCTTGTATTGGACGAATTGGCATCTCATAAAAACAAGTTGGCCAAAAGCAACATGCCCCAAAAGTTTCTGCTGTGAACAGTAGCGGGCATCACACACGTGTCGGGCTGCAGGTACATGATCAAAGGCCGGCGGCGGAAAACAGGCACGGAACGACGCGGCCGGAGAAGAGGGGTACGCGGGGTTGTCATGCTCGCAGGGGCGCCGGCAGGACATGAGGTCGAGGAAGGTCGTACGTCGCCGGCGGCCGGCGAGGCGGTACAGGGCGGTGGCGGCCAGGCCTGCAGAGAGCACCAAAACGGAGACCAGCGGTGGAGATCAAGGAGACGCAGAGCTCCTGGCGCGGCGCCAGCGAGGCGCATAAGCTTGCCTTGAGGAGGAAGGCGCCGTCCGGCGGCGGGCGCGGCGGCAGGTCCGAGCAAGCGGCGTGAAGGCGGAGTCGGCAGGACCGGCAGGAAGCGGCGGCTGGGCGGCAAGGTCGTGGTCGGCTCGGGGCGCGACTGGCTCGGGAGGCGATCTGAGGCGACGGGCGCGGAGGCGAGGGAGGCACGACGCCGAGAGGTGAAGCGTGCGGTGGCGCGGGCTGCCGAAGGGCGGAGGTGCTCAGGCCGGCGAGGGAGCACTGCAGGGGAAGGCGAGGACGAGGGGCCGCTCCTGCGCGCATGGCGGCTGGCGAGGAGGTGATGGTGGGGAAGATCTCGGTGAGGCCGGGCGGCGACGCGGCGAGGCTGTGAGGTTGACAGTGGCGCATCGAGAGCAGAGGCGACAGTCAGGAAGCGAGGCGCGGCGAGGGGAGGAGAGGAGGACAGAGAGCGTGGCAGCGGAACAGCAGCTTCGGTGAGGCGAGAGGAAGAGGCCGGAGGGAGGTGGCGGCGACCTTGCGCCCGAGGCGGTGGAATCTGGGGAGGAAGGCCTCGCGTGGGGGAAGAGGAGCGGGGCAGGTGGGGCGCTCTCGGGCCGGGCGCGGAGGTGGGACCGGCAGGTGGCGTGGGTAGGAGGGGAGTGGTGGCAGGTGGGGCTGGGCGGGAAAAAGGAGGGGTGGGGCCAGACGGGGGAGAGCGCGAGGGGGGTTGGTGGACAAGGCTGTGTGGTGTCTGTCGTGAGGGTGTGTCCAACTGGCAGTGGCCAGAGGCGGCTGTATGGGTGAGCGTGGTGTGATGGGTGAGGTGGAGGGAAAAAGGGTGGGGCTGGTGAGGTGGCGACCCGGGGTTGGATGAGGTGATGTGGCTGGGGATGGGTAGATTAGGAGTAGGTAGGAAAAGGGTTTAGGTAGCCCGGTTTTGTCTTTGGGGTGGCCTGGTCGGATCGGCGTCTGACTGCCCTAAAAATAAAATAAATATTTTAATATTTAAAATGGGGCTTTTGAAAACCGTTGGTAGACAAAGCAAAATATCTCGGAGACCCGGGTTCTGATTTAAAATAAAGAAGAGGCGTTTCAAAAACAAAAACAGGCTTTTCGAAAATTGTTTTATGCAAACAAATGCCCGATGACATGACGATGCTCAAATGCAAGGTGGCATGATGACATGAGCATGCGGTCATGATGATGCAATGCACGAAAACAACGCGATTTTCTAGTAGTGGTTTTTGCGGGGCGCCACAATTCGACACCACTAACAATGGATCTCGCCCTCGAGATCCGCCTCATGGTACCGGAAAGAAGGCCGGCGATCTGAATCTTCTCGCTGCGCGTAGATCCTCGCGACACCACTAACAAGAGGTCGTTGTCCGTGATCGTCAAGAGAACACTCCGGGAACAAAGGGCGAAGGTAGAGGTATCACAAATAAAGCCACCTCTAACTTCGATAGAAAGAGAGAACCGATGCATTCTCATCCACTTCAATGTACACGAGCAAATAGAGTGAGTAGTCGGCATGGGGGCCAATCCATCACGCACCCAAACTATTACTCCGCACAATCAGTAGAAAGCGTGCAACCATTCTCAGAATCAGACTGAAGATCATGACATTCAAGGTTCAGAACAAAGGAGTGATGCAGGCTCTGCGTCGGACCTGGCGTAGAGGATGTCGTCGTGTCGGAAAACACCGGAAGGCACGAGAAGGAACAAAGAGAAGTCCACCGGACGAAGGATTCCTCGGATAGCATGAAGACCAGATGTAGCAACACCGTTACCAAAGGAGGAAGCGAAACCCTGAAGGTACGATGGAACCCAACCACGAGAAATCCTGGACTCGAAGAGAGAGAAGAGAGCGGATTCAAAACACGCAGAGGTGAGAGGAGAGCAGCAGAGGGGTAAGGAGTAAAATCAGACCTAATCAGAACTATCCAACCGATTTTGCAAAAATAGTTTTGACACTCTACTTCGGCCGTTAGCTAGGTTATCCTACAGGCTGGACTTGTGGGGAATCGCAACTGCTGAGCTCTGATACCACTCTGTAACACCCTCATAATCGGCCCTATGCAAGTTTCAGCGATTCCGCCAAACCCGCATAGAAACGATTCAAAGGTGCCCACCAGGCACTTTCGTGCGGGTGGAAAACGAAGTAATACCATTACACAATAGTCCACGATGGAACCCACAGAACAGATATATATACCACAACGACTCCATGAGTCAAGAATACAGATATACAGTACAAAGATCCAAATCACCTTGATAACGATACAGCGTCCGAGTACGGACAAGATGCAAATTGAGCTAAGAGCCTTGAAGAATAACCAATGGCGTCCATAACCCTGCCCAGGCCAAACCGGAAGGGTAACCCTGCTAACGACGTCGCTCTCAAAACCTGCTTAAACAAAAGGGGTGCCGACAAAGGGCAAAGGAAAAAGAGAGAGTGTCGATCGAGGCCGAGACAGGGGAGACTAGAATTGGCGGTCCTCGCCTACATAGGTATGGTGGATCGCGTAGCGCAGTATGCACTAAACAACCTATAGAGACTCGATATAACTGCTCGGCTATCGAGAGGATAAGAAAGACCTATTCGAACCAACCCGATACTACCACCAAACATACCCATCTGGTGTTTCCCCTCGACCATTGACGAGGAAGCCAACCGAGGAACTCACACGGTTGGCGTTTTATTCATTCCGTTATAGTTGCGGCAATTACTAGTCGATATAGGTAGCATGAGTCATCCCGATATAATAAGCGATGGGCAGTTTTAGTTAACCATTCCGTTGTAGTGAGCTGATTACTAGTCATATCGGATACAAGTCAAATTATAACGATAAACTTTAGTTATAGTTGTCTATGATCGAGAAGCATGCTCCAAGTCGTCCATAACCGCGGACACGGCTTTTGAAAAGATTTAACCCTACTGTGGTGCACCAAAGTATCCACACGCACTTGACCCTTTTGCGGATCAGTTAACATACACCCATCGGTATGTCGGGGGCCTAAGTCATGACGCTTCCAGGACCCAAAGCAAGTACATGGGGCCACCCACTAAGCTACCCGCAACAAAGTCGGCCGGTCTCAGACGGACTCGGGGTTTGTGTAACGGTATGCAATGGAAACCCGAAAGTGTGGTGGGCTTGTCGTCTGACGATAAAACGTCACGGTCCTAACAAAGACAGCATTCCTCGCACAATTTAAATTAAGCAGTAAAGCATGGCATAAGTACAGGATAGTAATAAAGCCCCAAACTAATTGTGGCCCCCGGTACAATACTTTGAAATCAGGTACTAATCGATGGGGGTGCCCACACACCCACCGTGGTTAGCGCTCGATCTCTAAAAATGTCAAGAACCGGGTCGTCCTACGGGACACAAGTGGACGGTTAACAACCAAATAACATCTATTGCCCACCTGTGCCTCTGCATTTACCTACTTCAATTTTTAGTTATTAAACGGTAATTATAGCCATGATCATCTCCAACCTTAAACATGCGGCAACACTCCAACAACTGTGGTACTTGACGACACGCATAGCAAGACTTGAGCAAGCGACTACGACGCATAAGTCCAACTATCTACCAATCAACAGGTAATAGGATGTGTCCAAGGCAATATAAGGCTGCAAGGGATATCACGGCATGCAGCTAGAGCATCGCAACACAGATAGCAATAGATCAACAGGGGGAATAAATACTATAAAAGTAAGATAGGTAGAAAGGGGAAGGTGCTCGCCTGAAAACATTGTCGAAGGTTCATCCGAAGATCGGGTCGACACTCGCATCAACTCATCGGCCTAATCCGTGAAGAAGCAAAGCACTAGAAGAAACACCGGATGCAATATTTAATACTACGACAGAAGATCCGGCATGATTATGATATGATGCATGGCATGGCACAGATGTGATGCAACTAGGCAATATTAAGCGGAACCGGGGTCCCAACATTTAATTAAACGGTTCAAGTTATTTATCTACCCCGCAAATTAAATGTTGGATTAGCAAGACAAAACATGGCTTCGGTTCGCTATACAAATTTAAATGGGACCAATATAAGACTAGATTTGTCCGCATATGGGCCCCATATTTAATTATGAGGTGACTCGGCATAATGCCCCCAACCCACATGATATGCATGCGGAAAGAACCATTAATATGCAACAAGTTTTATATATAGCATTTATAAAATAGGGGCTCGGGAAAAGGTTCACACATAGGGTTCGACGATCTTGGTTCCGGGGGTTCGGGGCTCGACAGGGTTCGACGGGGGAACGGCGAGGTCCGGATACAAGATGGAGGACTTGGGTCCCAAGCGGTCGATCTTGTCGTCGATGGCGAACTTGAGTGGATCAGGTACCGGGGGTCTTCGGGTCTATGAAGTAGATCTTGTCGCACGATGTCCGGGTAGACGAACTTGGCGTATTCGCGTCGGCGATCTTGGCATTCGGGTTCTCGACTTCGCATCCGGGAAGAAGGTCTTGTCGCATCCGGGGTCGTCGGGGCATGTCGTCGGTCTGGTCGTTTCACGGCGGAGATCTTGGCGTCCCAGGTCTCGGCGTCTTCGGGTCCGAGAGGAAGAACTTGGCGTGCCGGGTTCTCGGGCATCGGATCCCAGAAGGAGTACTTGTCGTCGTCGCACTCGGGGTCGAAGAACTTGGCGCGCGAGGGTTCGGCCTTCGGATCTTGGTCGGGTCGTCGGTTTTCGGGGCCGAAGCACTTGGCGTCCGAGAGACGATCTTGTCGCATCCGCGGTCTTCGGGTGCGGCACCGAGGCATCGAATCCGTGAAGGAGATCCTTGAGCCATCTAATCCACAAAATAGACCTTGGCGTCCGGGACGAAGATCTTTGTGTGCGGTGCCCTTGGCTTACATGAAGGGGAGCATCAGACTCGGACTTTGTACTGGATGGCGAACTCGGATGGATGCCGAAGGTTCATCGGGTCTGCGGGCGATGTCGATCTTGTATTGGACAAATTGGCATCTCATAAAAACAAGTTGGCCAAAAGCAACATGCCCCAAAAGTTTCTGCTGTGAACAGTAGCGGGCATCACGCACGTGTCGGGCTGCAGGTACATGAGCAAAGGCCGGCGGCGGAAAACAGGCACGGAACGACGCGGCCGGAGAAGAGGGGTACGCGGGGTTGTCATGCTCGCAGGGGCGCCGGCAGGACATGAGGTCGAGGAAGGTCGTACGTCGCCGGCGTCCGGCGAGGCGGTACAGGGCGGTGGCGGCCAGGCCTGCAGAGAGCACCAAAACGGAGACCAGCGGTGGAGATCAAGGAGACGCAGAGCTCCTGGCGCGCGAGCGCCAGCGAGGGAGGCGCAAGCTTGCCGCAGGGAGGAAGGCGCTCGTCAGGCAGCGGAGGGCGCGAGCGGCAATGGTCCGGAGCAGCGGCGTGAAGGCGGAGTCGGCTGGACCAGGCGAGGCAGAGGGCGGCGGGCGGTCGTGGTCGGGCTGGCCGCGGCTCGAGGAGGCGATGCAGAGGCGACGGGCGCGGCGTGGAGGCGAGGGAGGCATGGCGCCGAGAGGAGAAGCGTGCGGTGGCGCGGGCTGCCGGGCGAGGCGCCAGGCGGTAGGGAGCACCTGAGGGAAGGCGAGACGAGGGGCGCCTCGCATGGCGGTGGCAGGCGAGAGGAGGTGACGGTGGGGAAGATCTCGGTGAGGCCGGCGGCGGACGCGCTTCGGCTGGCGAGCCTGCGAGGTCACAGTGGCGCATCGAGAGGCAGGCGATTGCGAGGAAGAAGCGGCGCGGCTAGGAGGAGAGGAGGACCGAGAGGCAGCGGCGTGGGGAACGGTGAGCTCGGTGAGGCGAGAGGAAGAGGCCGGAGGAGGTGGCGGCGACCTTGCGCCCGAGCAGGTGGAATCTGGGAGGAAGGCCTCGCGTGGGGAAGAGGAGGGCGGTGGGCGCTCTCGGGCCGGGCGCGGAGGTGGGACCGGCAGGTGGCGTGGGCAGGAGGGGAGTGGTGGCAGGTGGGGCTGGGCAGGAAAAAGGAGGGGTGGGGCCAAACGGGGGAGTGAGAGAGGGGTTGGTGGCAGTGGCAGTGACGGCTGTATGGGTGAGCGTGGTGTGATGGGTGAGGTGGAGGGAAAAAGGGTGGGGCTGGTGAGGTGGCGACCCGGGGTTGGATGAGGTGATGTGGCTGGGGATGGGTAGATTAGGAGTAGGTAGGAAAAGGGTTTAGGTAGCCCGGTTTTGTACTGAGGGTGGCACACTGGGTCGGATCGGCCCGGTACGGCTGCCCCTAAAAATAAAATAAATATTTTAATATTTAAAATGGGGCTTTTGAAAACCGTTGGTAGACAAAGCAAAATATCTCGGAGACCCGGGTTCTGATTTAAAATAAAGAAGAGGCGTTTCAAAAACAAAAACAGGCTTTTTGAAAATAGTTTTATGCAAACAAATGCCCGATGACATGACGATGCTCAAATGCAAGGTGGCATGATGACATGAGCATGCGGTCATGATGATGCAATGCACGAAAACAACGCGATTTTCTAGTAGTGGTTTTTGCGGGGCGCCACAAGGGACTCCCCTTGTGAAGATGTCCTTGACTCCCCATCAACAACGCCAGAAAAAGTGCTTGATGGCCAAAATATATCGAGCTCGTTGGGGAACCCCAAGAGGAAGGTATGATGAGCACAACAGCAAGTCTTCCCTCAGTTATGAAACCAAGGTTATCGAACCAGTAGGAGCAAGGAAACACCTCGAAGATGTTGTTTCCAACTTGGAATCCTGCACAACACAACCACAGAACTTTGCCCCAACTTACAATGAGGTTGTTGCTACATTGAAAATGTATCTATAATTTTTGATGTGCCATGCTTGGTTTTATCTACTTTCTTATGTTTTGTCCACACTTTGGAGTACTTTTCATATGATTTCTTGGACTACCCTATTAACAAGAGCCACAGTGCCAGTTGCCTGTTTTCTGCTGTTTTTGGTTCCAGAAAGTCAGAAAAACAATATTCTCAGAATTAAACCGGACAAAAGCCAAAGTTGTTATTTCCCGGAAGACTTATGGAGCCAGAAGGAGAGTCGGAGAGGGGCCACAGGGTGGCCACACCACCCCTAGGCGCGGGTCCCCCTGGTCGCGCCAGGGCATGGTGTGGGCCCCCTGGCCGCCCACGGACCTTGCCTCTTTGCCTATAAGAAGCCTCCTGATGCATAAACCCTAAATTATCAAGCCTCCAGCCACGAAAACTTCCGCAGCGCCGCTGCCACTGAAGGGGAGATTTGGGGGACAGAAAGTCTCTGTTCCGACACCCTGCCAGGACGAGGAAGTGCCCCCGGAGCCATCTCCATCGATCTCCACTGCCATCTCCATCACCATTGCTGATTCCCATGATGAGGAGGGAGTAGTTCTCTCTCGAGGCTAAGGCTTCTACCGGTAGCTATGTGTTCATCTCTCTCTCTCTCTATGCATGATCTTATTGAGATCATGAGCTTGTAATCTATAGATCTACCTTGCTACTCAAGTGCTTTAATAGATCTCTGCTCTCCCCATGTGTGTGAAGTTGACAGTGTGCACACCATGGTGGCACTTAGGCTAGAGATTTCAAATACTTGTTATGAGTTATATTTGGAGTTGGATGTCTTTATGAAATTGTGGTGTTTGTTTGAACCATCTAGTGCTCAAGGTGACGGTGTGGGGTTATCTAGATGGAAAAAGCAAACTTTGAGGAGTGTTGTTATAGCCCTACCATGGATTAGAGTGTCCAACCGGAGAGTAGTTCAGAGTAGTATCATAAAGAGAAGATATTTATATGAGAGTGTTCACTAGTGAAAGTATGATCCCTAGGCCTTGTTTCTAAACATTGAAACACCGTTTACAACTAGATATGTTACATGTTTGCTTGATTCCATCCATATTTCATATTTCCTTTAGTCTCTTCCTACCCGCCAAGCTATTTTCTGGCACCGTTACCACTTATAATTATCCATACCACTTGTATTTCACTATCTCTTCGCCGAACTAGTGCACCTATACACCTGACAAGTGTATTGAGTGTGTTGGGGACACAAGAGACTTCTTGTATCTTGATTGCAGGGTTGCTTGAGAGGGGATACCTTTGACCACTTCCTCCCTAAGTTCGATAAACCTTGGGTGATCCATTTAAGGGAAAACTTGCTGCTGTTCTACAAACCTCTGCACTTGGAGGCCCAGCAACTGTCTACAAGAATAGAAGTGCGTAGACATCAAGCTATTTTCTGGCGCCGTTGGTCGGGAGGTAAGGTAAAAGGTACTCACATCCTCCGGTGTGAGTGCTCGAAGTTATTTCCTTAGATTCTGCAATTTTGTCTTTTTGTTTCTTGTTTTCACTAGTTAGGCTTAATGGAAAACAACAACAAAATTAGAGAGCTTTTTAGTATTTTTCCTAAGATAGAACTTGAATTGTCTGAAAAGAAAATTAAAAAACCCATGGAACTTTATTTGCATGCTAATAGCAATGTTATTAGTATGAATCTTTTGAACACCTTTGTTACTAATGCTATGGAAACGTCTAAGCTTGGGGAAGTTAGTTTTTATGAAAATGATCTTTTTAGTTCCCCAGCTTTAAAGAAGAAAATTTGCTCTAATGATACTTTATCTCCCATATGTGGTAATTCTGATGACACTTGTGATATTTTCAATCCACATACTGAAAGCATCCCTTTTAAAATACCTATAAAAAATTGTTGAACGTGTTATGAATAACTACTATTTTGGAGATGGAACAGTCCATCCTGGTGATCATTTACTCCTTATACATGAATTATGCGAGTTGTTCAAGTGTGCAGGTATTTCAATGAACCAAGTTAGGAGGAAGCTATTCCCTATTACACTTAAGGGCAAAGCAAAAGAGTGCTATGAGCTACTAGATGATCCTCATCATTTGGAATGGAAGGAACTTGAATCTCTCTTTTACTCTAAATTTTATCCTCCTCATGAAATTCATAAATATAGGAATTACATTTATAATTTTCAGCCTCATGATGGATAGAGTATTGCCCAAGCATGGGGGAGATTGAAGTCACTAATGCTCAAATGTCCCATTCATGAGCTCTCCAGTAATATTGTTATTAATAATTTCTATGCAAGGCTTTCAGGACATTACAAGGACTATCTAGATACTTGTTTAGAGGGACCCTTCACAAGTAAGGAGGTCAAAGCTAAGTGGGATCATCTTGAAACAATTCAAAGCAATGCCGAAGATTGGGATAACAACAAAGGTAAACAACCAGGTATAAACTATGAGTATGATTGCATTAAGTCTTTCGTTGAAACTGCTGATTTTCAAGAGCTTAGTGCTAAATATGGCCTTGATCCTCAAATTCTTATTGATTGTTTTAGATCCTTGCTTCTCATATTCATGCTCCTAAAGAAAAATGGGACATGTATCATGAGCCTTTTAAAGACACCTGCATGGAAAATGAAATTGTTATTAATGATAGCAATAAACATGCTCAAACCTCTGAAAGTACTACTTCTTATAAGCATGTTATTTTTTGTGGAATACATAGACCTTGTGAGAATAATCAAATTGAAGAAAAATATTGTATCACCCACAGGAATGAAAAAACTAGAACGTGGTATAGGGCTCTAAATGATCTTGGTAAAAAAGTCTGTGCCCTCTATCCTTTTATTTGTGAACTTTGCTTTGAAGTGGGTCATTTCAATTTTCAATGCTCAGGCCATAATAATAGCCCTTCTAATCCAATGTGTACTGCAAGTTTGTATTGTGATGACATGATCACTCCTAATTAGCATGATGAACTTAAATTATTTTTGGGATGTGAAGAGTTATCAAGAAAAACCTCTTTGGTAGATATGAGTGCTTTTGGTATGAATAGCGCCATGCATGGTTGTCATCTTTATTGTGTTGATAACTGCCACACAAATACTTACATACAAAATATTATAAAAGATGAGATTTTACCAAAATATGACAGGACTAATATGTGTTTTGTTCTTATTAATGAAAAGGAGGAATCCTCCAAAGTTTCTTCTATTGTCTCTAACGATAAACCAGGGTATATGGAGAAGCTTCCTTTCAAGCCTCTCCCTCCTAAAGACAAGAAGAAAAGGAAGAAAAGGAGGAGTAAAAAGAGAGAGGAAACGGTATTTTCCCCTAAGCATGTTGCTCCTATTATAGTTTTTGATGAGTCTGAACTCGATGATGTTCTTATGCCTATTACCTATAGTAGTGATCATAATTGGGAAAAGCACACTACTTTTAATATTGAAAATCTCTTTGGTACCAATTCTGAAAATGATAATATTAATGATAGTTGTACTATTAGTGCTACCCATGTTCCTTCCAATGATGATATGTTTACAAATGAACACACTTTGGAAGATAATTATTCTATTGCTTATGATGATTACAATAAAGAATATGATATTTTTAGTCCACCTACTATTGAGGAGAAAATTAATTATGATTACAATATGCCTCCTATATTTGATGATTATGGTGATGAAAATAATAATGATAGCTATTTTGTTGAATTTGCTCCCACTATAATTAATAAGAATGACTATGTTTATGTGGGGAGTATTAATTCTTTCATGCATGTGGGTCATAATAAGAATGTTTTATGTGATAGTTATATTGTTAATTTTATTCATGATGCTACTAAAAGTTATTATGAGAGAGGAAAACATGGTTTTATGTATCTCAACAATATTAAGTTTCCCCTCTTTATGTTGAAAGTCTTGAAGTTGCACTTGTTTTGCTTTACTATGCTTGTTGCTTTGTTCTTTCATGACTTGTTTCTTTACAAGATTCCTATGCATAATTTTTTATGTTCCATGCTTGGTTTTATCTACTTTCTTATGTTTTGTCCACACTTTGGAGTACTTTTCATATGATTTCTTGGACTAACCTATTAACAAGAGCCACAGTGCCAGTTGCCTGTTTTCTGCTGTTTTTGGTTCCAGAAAATCAGAAAATCAATATTCTCGGAATTGGACCGGACAAAAGCCAAAGTTGTTATTTTCCCGGAAGACTCACGGAGCCAGAAGGAGAGTCGGAGAGGGGCCACAGGGTGGCCACAACACCCCTAGGCGCGGGTCCCCCTGGCCGCGCCAGGGCATGGTGTGGGCCCCCTGGCCGCCCATCGACCTTGCCTCTTCGCCTATAAGAAGCCTCACGATGCATAAACCCTAAATAATCAAGCCTCCAGCCACGAAAAGTTCCGCAGCGCTGCCGCCACCGAAGGGGGGATTCGGGGGACAGAAAGTCTCTGTTCTGGCACCCTGCCGGGACGGGGAAGTGCCCCCGGAGCCATCTCCATCGATCTCCACTGCGATCTCCATCACCATTGTTGATTCCCATGATGAGGAGGGAGTAGTTCTCTCTCGAGGCTAAGGGTTCTACCGGTAGCTATGTGTTCATCTCTCTCTATGCATGATCTTACTGAGATCATGAGCTTGTAATCTATAGATCTACCTTGCTACTCAAGTGCTTTAATAGATCTCTGCTCTCCCCATGTGTGTGAAGTTGACAGTGTGCACACCATGGTGGCACTTAGGCTAGAGATTTCAAATACTTGTTATGAGTTATATTTGGGGTTGGATGGCTTTATGAAATTGTGGTGTTTGTTTGAACCATCTAGTGCTCAAGGTGATAGTGTGGGATTATCTAGATGGGAAAAGCGAACTTTGAGGAGTGCTGTTATAGCCCTACCATGGATTAGAGTGTCCAACCTTAGAGTAGTTCAGAGTAGTATCATAAAGAGAAGATATTTATATGAGAGTGTTCACTAGTGAAAGTATGATCCCTAGGCCTTGTTTCTAAACATTGAAACACCGTTTGCAACTTGATCTGTTACATGTTTGCTTGCTTCCATCCTTATTTCATACTGCCTTTAGTCTCTTCCTACCCGTCAAGCTATTTGCTGGCACCGTTACCACTTATAATTATCCATACCACTTGTATTTCACTATCTCTTTGCCGAACTAGTGCACCTATACACCTGACAAGTGTATTGGGGACACAAGAGACTTCTTGTATCTTGATTGCAGGATTGCTTGAGAGGGGAAACCTTTGACCACTTCCTCCCTGAGTTCGATAAACCTTGGGTGATCCACTTAAGGGAAAACTTGTTGCTGTTCTACAAACCTCTGCACTTGGAGGCCCAACAACTGTCTACAAGAATAGAAGTGCATACACATCAGTTGTCAATCTCACCGGTTTTGCTAAAAACAAAGGATTAAACGTATTGTGTGGAAGAAAGTAAAAGCTTGCAGAAAGTAAACATAAAACAGTAAACAGTTGTAGATTGATGGAAAAAACAAAGGACCGGGGTCCATAGTTCACTAGTGGTGGTTCTCCTTAAGATAGATGACATGTTGGGTGAACAAATTACAGCGGGGCAATTGATAAACATCGAGAAAGCATACATGCGTATACTAATCATCTTGACTCCTATGAGATTTGATTGGGCATTACAACATTATATATAGACCGTAATCCAACTGCATCTATGACTAATAATCCACCTTCAGGTTATCAATCCGAACCCCCTCCAGTATTAAGTTGCAAGCAACAGATAATTGCATTACACATTGCGTGTAAAGTAAATAATATGATTATTCTATGAACAAAGGATTGTTGTTTTCTCCATAGTAGCAACAACACATCTAGTACCTTAGAGATTTCTGTCACTTCCCCAGATTACTAGAGGCATGAACCCACTATCGAGCATAAATACTCCCTCTTGGAGTTGCTAGCATCTACTTGGCCAAGATATCTACTAACAACGGAGAGCATGCAAGATCACAAATAACAAAGACATGATAGAATCAATAATCAATCTGAAATAGCATCTCAATATCCATAGGATCCCCGCAAACACAACATGTATGATTACAAATAGATGATCTTGATCATGAACGGAGCTCATAAGATGTAGCATCCCAATTGTCTAACAATTGTAATGCTACTTGGTCTAGTAATATAATGGCTACTTCAACTATATAATTGTTGCATCATCATTATATCATGCTCATGTCATCATGCCACCTTGCATTTGAGCATCATATAAAACCCCTTTGTGTTTTGGATCTTGTCTCATATGCATTATTAATTGTATTTGCCTCTTGATATTGTATTTGGTTCTTGATATATTGTTTAATGCCCAAGTTGAGTTGGGGGCATATCTCTTATTAGCTCCACCACCTTTCTCTGTCACCACCTTATAATTCCACCATCCAACTAAATATGAGCTTGGCTTTATTTGAGTTTATCTCTAGCTCATGTGGGTTGGGATGGATCCAATTCTTTTACCACATGCTCTCATCTTAGTGTCATGTTGTTTTCACATTATTGATACATGAGAGCCACATGGCCACCTTTGCATGCCCTGTGGGTGGAACCTTTTTCCTAGCTCCCATATGTGTGTTTTTGGGGGTTATCATCATGTGGGGATATTTTGTGGGCTTATTAAATACCTAGTGGCATATACACACTAGCAAGTCCCAAATATAATCCAATGTGATCATCCCCATATACTCCACTTGGAATTCTTTCTAAATTCTTTTGCTTGGGCCTTACTCCAACTTTGGGTTGCATAATAATAATGCCATGAAATAATATTGTTTTCACAAGAATTATCATGGCATTAAATAATTTGCATGGGCCATGCAAGTACCCTTTAAGCTTGTCATTTGGATTTTAGTTGGTTTTTGGGAATCATCTCACGCTCTCATCTCTCTCTTTTAGCTGGAACTTATTTGATCATGCTTAAACCACCTCCCCTCTTTTCTTGTTTTGTTTTGGTTTGATCTTGGTTGATCTTGGTTTGACCTTGTCCATAGTAAACCCTAATCTACCTTGCCCTCATCTAACTCTAACCCTAAACCCTAACCCTAGTCATCTAACCTACTCCATCATCATCACCATAACCCCCCTCTCCCCTAAACCCCACCATAACCTAAACCCTAAGCTACCATCTCCCCCTCTCTTTCGTCCCTCCCTTCTACCTGCCATGCAGGCCCCACCTGGTCCCTCACCCAGCCCGAACCACCCCAACCCTAGCTCCCCACCTAGCTCAAACCCGAGCCTAGATCTACCCTACCCGAGGCTACCCTTACCTCTCCCTCTCGTGCTCTCTCTCTGCCCTAGGGGCCCCAGCCCGAACCACCCCGACCCTGGCCTGCCCTACCCCACCGGCTCCCCTACCTGCCCACCGCCTCCCTCCCGAAAGCACGTGAGGAGGAGGACAAAGGTGGCCGAGCCACCTTTATCGCTCACCTCCCCACGGCACCCCGCTCCCTCTCTCTCGCCTTATCCACCCTCTCTCGCCTCCCCAGATCCACCCAGGCCTCCCTCCTCCTTCTTCTCCATCGCTACCCACCGGCCTTCGCCCCATCGCTCTGCATCAGAGCACGAGCACGACGGGGAGGTGATCGAGGAGACCAAGAAGAGCACCTGCACCACCCCTGTACGCGCCGTTGAGGACGAGGAGGACCGGAGCTGCCAGTACCCGCGCGAGCCCGACGCTAACCCTAGATCTTCTGGCCACCTGCATCGCCGGCGATCGCCTGCTCGCCGACCCGAACCAACCACACCGACACACTCCTAGTGAGCATCTCAGTCGCCCTGACATGGTCCGCCTCGCCGTAGCTGTCTAGATCAGCCGGCTCTTCGCCGAAGCGCCTCGGTCGCTGCCGTCGTCTGGCTCCGCTTCGCCAAGACCAAAACCCTAGCTAGGCCACGCGCGCCCCCGACACCAAGCCAGGCCAGCCAGATGCCGCCCAGGCTGTGAGCCCCAGGTCGAGATCGATCCCGCGCCACACTTTGCCTGTCGTGCACCATCGCGTCGCCGAGATGCAGAGAGAAGAAGTACAAGCGCCGCTGATACCCTGCAATTTTATCAGCTGGCCCCTCCGCGCTGGCCACTGTCGACCTTCAACCACCCATTCAGCCGGCAGGTGCTGCTGCCCTCTCGTGGCATTTTGCAAAAGGATCCCAGTTCAGAAAGCTCAACCCGCTCCCTAGCACCGCCACGTGGTCCACCTCGGGCTTCATCACGTGGGCAGCGATTCTTGTCGGGCCGCTTGTCATCCGCTTAGGCTAGAATAGGCCACGGTGCAAAAAGGTTTTCATAGCGTGTTGCCCAAATCGTTTACCCACTCGCCACACATAAGCGAAGTCTGTCTGGGTATAAAAAGTATTTCCGAAATCTATTTTAAATTCAAATCTTTTTCTAATTATTTCAAATTCAAATATAATTCTGTTTTTAAATAACTTTTTAAATATTAATCCAAATTTAACAAATCATATATGTTTTCAAATCAGAAAAATGTGAGGAATTCAAATATGCCATCTAAAATATATTTTGAACATTTAAAATTCCAAGTTTATTTAAATTACAATAAATGCCCCTTTTCTTTAATAAATTAATAACTTTTGTTTTATAAGTCCAAATTTAACAAATGATATGTCTAAAATGATTAGCTCGACGAGACCTTTCTGTTTATGCATTCCATGGTCTGATTTGAAGCATGCATCATATAAATATATTGTGGACAGCAACTTAATTGAGAATAAAATGGGGCCAAAACTAAATAAAATGTTTATTCTTGTATTCCACACCTCACCCATGCCATGCTACCTTATTGCCATGCAAATTGTGCATCATTCATCATGGCATGATTGTTTGCTTGTCGCATTTATTCATATGCTTGTGCACTTTATTTATGTTGGCCCTCGTTTGTTTGGTTCTTCCTCGGATAGACGCTGAGCAGGGGATATATCAAGACAACCAGGAGCACTACCCAGATCCATCTCTTGCTTCAACTGAGCTGCCAGGCAAGCACTACCACATGCTTGCATACATATAGTACCTATTGCCTCTATCTTATTCTTGCATCATTGAGTCGCGATTGCATTAAACTGAATCCCAAGTATTGCATAGCCTTTACTTTTAAACCCCACCGAAGCTTGTTCCCCCATCCCATGAGCCATTACTACAGGAGTTGTTTGAGCCATGCGAGTCGTAGAACAGCATGTGTAGGGTATGTGAGTGTCTGATGGATAACGAGGTACCTAAACAACTTAACCTGAGTAATAATGGGATAACTAATGAAAGTGGCACCGGTGAGCAATATCTGTTATTTGGTTTTTATGCTCACTTGTGTCCCGTAAGACCCCGAGTACTTGATTCCTGTTCCAAGAATATTCGCGCTATCCACATCCGGGAGGCCTTATGGACCCCCCTGAGCCAGAGCTTGATTCATTCTTATTTCTTGGGGCCACAAACTAGTTTGAGGTTTTATTTACTATCCTGTACTTATGCCATGCTTTACTGCTTTATTTTAAATTGTGCGAGGTTCTGCACACTGTTATGTTTTGGATTGCGGAGTGTTTTCGCGGTGTCGACAAGCCCGTCACATTTTCGGGTTCCCGATCGTTCACGACCATTGGCGCAAACCTTGAGTCTGTCTCGAGTCGCTAGCTCCATTATGGTAGCTTAATGGGGTGGCCCCTGAAATATTTCTGAATCCTGCAATTGCTTTGTCGTGATCGCCTCGTTGGGTTTTGATTTGGTTTTTCCGAGGCATATCAGTGTGTGTTGTTATTTGTGCACCCTGCAGGTAAAACTTTCAAAGCCGTGTCCGCGTTATGGACGACTTGGAGCACAGTTTCGATCATAGACAAGCATAACTAAAGTACCGCTTTTAATTTGACTAGACTAGGTACCGACTAGTAAATAGTGCAACACTCGGAATGAATAATAAAACGCCAACGGATGGGGGGTGTTATTCGCTTCCTCGTCGGTGGCGAGGAGGAGGATGGATCTGTGGATATTACCATTTTAATCGTTATAACTGTTGTTATTAATTCACGGACATCCGTCTATCTCTGGTTGGGCGGATGGTTAGCTTAGTATCTATAGAATTGTTAGGGTTTATCTTTTGCTACAATTCGTCACCCAGGTTGTGTCCCTTTAGAGGCATAAAGACTTGCCGAAAACCCTAGGATCTCACGATAAATTATTGGTTCGGATGAACAGTACACTCGCAAGATGGATCTGGGTGGAAGAGACGACGAGGTGGGCAACGATCATTCGTGTAGAGATTCCGGGAACGGGATCCGTGAGATCTGTATGCGGATCTGCTTATTTATGGGGCATCTTATGCCGATTTGCTTCTTATCCGTACTCGGATTTTGTTCGCTTCCGCTTGATACTCTGTTGATTGATGTATGAGGAGATATCCTAAACTATTATATCTATCTAGGATATTTGGATCTTGCCGTATGGCGTTGCTATATTTCCTTTCTTTTTAGATGGGATGACTCTGATGTACTGTTGTATGGTGGCTTGCATACATACTCATTTGTGTATGTAGTTGATCCCTTCGCACGCCGATTCGCCTGTTCTTGTCCCGATGTGTGAAAATGGTTGGGACGGCCGAAAGGTCTACCTGTGAGTGGCATTTGGGCCCCACCGTACTATTTCAACCATTTCTGCTCATCCGGGCTTGTAACTAGGAGCGTAATTCACCGAGGTAGTTACATAAGATCTAGACATGGTAGCACAAAGGAGAAGAACCAACCATCTAGCTACTACATGGACCCGTAGTCCAAGGATGAACTACTCACACATCACACCGGAGACTTGCATGGTGATGAAGAAGGCCTGTGGTGAATTCTCCTCCCAAAGGTGCCGGGAAGAGCTTTAGATCCCTCCCGATCTAGGGATGGAGATGACGGTGGCTACAGACTCTTTCGTGGAATTTTTTATCGGGTACTTAGGGTTTCTATATCGGAGGCATCTTATAGGCGAAAAGGGAGGCCGAGGGGGTCCCCTAGGCGTATACCTGGCTACAGCCTGGCCAGGTGGTGTGGGCGGCCCCTGGCCCCTCTCCATCTCGTATTTTGGCTCTGTGTCCCCCTCGGTGAAATATTGACTTCGGCTTTTGTTCCGTCCAATTTCGAGAATATTCATTTTTTGACTTTCCTAGAACCAAAAACAGCAGAAAACAGGCAGCTGGCACTGTGGCATCTTATTAATAGGTTAGTCCAAGAAAGTGTATGAAAAGTACTCCAAAGTGTGGACAAAACATAAGAAAGTAGATATAAACCAAGCATGGAACATCAAAAATTATAGATACGTTTACGACATATCAGGGTGACTTGCCCGGCGTTGATGGCTTCCCGGTGGCCTTGGTAGCCGCTCCTGCCGGCCGCACCACTACGGTGTTTCCCAACCGCTTCGGTGGCATCGGAGGCATCGTCGGGGTCGAATCCGGCGCGGTTTCACCGATGAAAAGCTCCGGCGAGCATGCTGGATCGAACTATGATGCCATTTCGGCTAGGGGGAGGGGAGAACTATGGCACCGGCGACGACTGGCGACAGAATTAGGTGGGAGGGTCGGGTTCTCAGTGGGAGGGAGAGTCTCCCAAATTTTTAGTCACCGAGGTTGGCGCCGAGGAAATATGAGAGCCTTGAGGGAGTTTTTAGGGCGAGACTAAAAATATTCTCTGCTAACGGCCGAAAGGGGATCGGTTCGGTGTGTCCTAGGGCATTAGCAGTCGAAATAAAGTCCTCTAAGCATTTATAGGGGATTGGTTAGAGTTGCTCTAAAATCCGATGCTGACATTAACTAAAGATCATGTGATTTCATTCTCGTAAATGCAAATGCAAATGCAATATACAACGCCGCACATTTCAATTCCATCGAGAACAACAGACATGACATAGACATGAAAGATCCTCGCGTTTCTTTCATTCCACAACTCTCAGGAGATATACTGAGCGATTGTCCATGAGCATCGCCAAGATAGAGAGGTACGAGCTCACAGTGAAGCCATCCAAGGGCCCGACGCTGGTGGACGTGCACGCCTCGAGCACTGCCATGTTGATGAGCCAACAGGCAATATAGTCGTTCAGGGAACAATGGTGTTAGGGGTAGGTCGCAACTGAAGAATCCTTTCCGGAGGCTCATGTTTGTGAACCATCTCTTGTTGCTCGCGCAACTAGCTAGTGTAGAGTATGCGCGCCTGTAGCTAGGATCTTCCGGAGGCATGGTGCCTATGAGACAGTATCGGAGGAGACCAAGGAGATGTGGTGGTTTGTGCCTCCTAAATTGCTCCAAAGAAAGCCTCATCTTTGAACTTGTGCTCATGTCAAAACGTGCCTCCAGGTTACCTTCTCAAATTCCATGAGGGCTTCAAATGTTAGATTGATCTCTCCCCAAATGGGCCCAACAGCCCATCGGCCCTTTGATCCCACGTCCTGATCGGGGGCACCCAACCGAACCATGGTTGGTGGGCCCCTGATGCGATGCGCTATAAAAAGAGGTGGGGGCCGGCGGCTCGCGTCACGAGGTTCGTCGCGCAGCCACACGACCCCACGACACTCCCTATTCGATATAGGCAAGCGTAGTAGGAGTGGGAAGCTACTTTGATTAGTGGTTTCGTTTAAAGTGGTTACTTTGTGTGCATTTGGTTCTATGTTCTGCCCAACGGTGATATAGAATTAATTGCATAAACAGTTGCATGTTTTAGTTTTGACCAACGTTGGATTAATACATGTAATTGTTGTTATGATCTCACTTCTTTGTGGTTTTCATGAGGGTACTATTTGATGAGCTGCATTAAGGATGTTCCAACCCATAGAGGTGATAACTACTCTGAATGGAGAAGGAAAGTGGACTTGGCTTTTGTCTGTGCTGAGGTGGACTGGGTTATTGAGACTCCGTAGCCCACCAAACCGACAGAGCCACTCTGAGATGATAAATATGATGTTGCTGCATGGGACAAAAAGAAAAGGGATTATGCTCCATTAGAGATGGCATACACCCTAGAGAACAAAAAGTGGCTAACCGCCAACAAAAAGTGTATGGCTTTCATAAAGAACACAATTGAGCAGGCCATTGTGGGCTCAATTGTAGAGTGTGCTTCCGTAGGGGAGTATCTTGAAAAGATAAAGAACCAGTTCATTGGATCTTCAAAGACATATGCTACCCAGCTGCTGGAGTAGCTGGTGATAGAAAACTACACTGGAGGTGGACATGGCATAAGGGAGCACATCCTCATGATGAGCAATATGGCTGCTAAGTTGAAGCCCATGGATGCTGATTTGGAGCTCAAGCCTGCACTCCTTGTTCACCTGGTCATGGCTTTATTGCCAAAAGAGTTTGACACCTTTATTGTCAACTACAACATATCGCCAGAAAAGTGGGACATTAGAAAAAAATAGCCATGTGTGTGCAAGAAGAGGAAAGTCTTAAAACCTCAAATGGTGATTCCTTGAACTATGTCAAGGATAATAAGAAGAGGAACTACCATCAAAGCAACCAAGGTTTCCCTTCAAAGCCACATGGAAAAGCTCCCATGCAATATCAGCATCAACAAAGGCCTCTCCCAGTGGACAAAGATACTTGTCTCCACTTCAAGAAGACCGGGCATTACAAGAAAAATTGCCCTGTTTGGCTAAAAAATAATGGCAAAAAAGGTAACAACATTGTTTCCTTTGTAAATGAATCCTTGTATACACAGTTTTCAAAATCTACTTGGTGTATTGACTCAGGTGCAATTGTTCATGTTGCAAATTCTTTATAGGGATTCCATTTAGCGCGGACTATGCAAAGAAGAGAAAGATGCATTGAAGTTGCAAATGGAGTCCAAGCGGATGTTGAAGTTGTTGGCGACATATCCCTGGAGCTAGATGATGGATTCATGATCCTGCTTACAGATGTTTTATATGTTCCGTCATTACACAGAAACTTGATTAGTGTTTCACGTTTGGATAAAGTTTATTATCAGTGTCCTTTTGGACATGGCAAGTGTGCCATATGGTATAATAATGATTGTGTGGGTGTTGCTTTCCTCCACAATGAGCTTTATTTGTTATCCCTTCATGAAAAGGTATATTCTGTGTGTAATGTGAATGAACATGTTCCCGTGGCGGACAAAGATCAAAATAAAAGAAAGAGAACTCATGATTCGTCGAAATTATGGCACAGTCGCTTGGGCCATATTTCAAGGCGGGGAATAGAAAGACTAGTTAAAAATAATATTCTTCCTCCATTAGAGTTCTTCGACATAGAGAAATGCATAGATTGTGTTAAAGGAAAATATGTAAAGAAAATCAAAAAGGGTGCAAAATGAAGCACCGGAACAGTAGAAATCATTCACACTGACATTTGTGGACCATTTCCTGTGAAAAGTGTGGATGGTTATGACTCGTTGATAACATTCGCAGACGACTACTCCCATTATGATTATATTTATCCAATTAAAGACAGATCAGAAGCGTTGGATAAATTTAAGATATTCAAAGCTGAAGTTGAAAATCAGCATAGTAAAACAATAAAAATAGTAAGATCTGGCCGTGGAGGGGAGTACTACGGTCGGGACACCCCATATGGCCAAGTCCCTGGACCTTTTGCAAGGTTCTTACAGGAGAGTGGCATAGTGGCCTAGTATTCAATGTCGGGCGAGCCTCAGCAGAACGGAGTAGCTGAAAGGCGTAACCATACACTTATGGATATGGTGTGTAGTATGATAAGTTACTCCACCTTACCATTGGGATTGTGGATTGCGGTGACCCAACATACGATTGCATGATGTAGTACACTATAGTCGTTGACATAACACCAATGAAACACAGTTCACTAGTATTACATTCCTCAGAGTGGTACAACAGAAACACAGTAGGTCCAAGACATGACTACAGATTACAACTCAACTCTTTACAAAAGATCTAGAGAACTCTCTAGGTTAAAGAGAAAGACGGAAACTTCTTATGAAGAAGAACTAGAAAATTATAACTCAGAACCCCCTAGCTAAAATGATTAGCATCTAAACTATCCGTATTGCAATTTCTACTAATGCAATGTTCTACAGACATAGGTGTTATGACTAGAGTTTTTACTACTAACTAATCAAGATCTTCGCCTTTGCTTTGGTTGATGTATATGTCGACTTCATTGACTTTATGCAGGAACTTGAGCTGTCGATGATGGTTTCTTGAGCAGAAATTGATGTTGATGTCGTCTTCAACGACTTAGAATCTAGCAAGGGTTAAGAAGGTACGGTTGAGTACGAGCGTACTCAGCAAGTTCACTAAAAAGAAATGTATGATGTGCTATCTCTACAGCCACAGACCAAAGGTCGTAGGTGATATGTTGCTAACGTATCCATAATTTTTGATGTTCCATGCTTGGTTTTATCTACTTTCTTGTGTTTTGTTCCAACTTTGGACTACTTTCTATACACTTTCTTGGACTAACCTATTAACAAGTGCCACAGTGTCAGTTGCCTGTTTTCTGCTGTTTTTGGTTCTAGGAAAGTCAAAAAATCAATATTCTCGGAATTGGACCAGACAAAAGCCAAAGTTGATATTTTACCGGAAGACTCACGGAGCCAGAAGACAAGACGGAGAGGGGCCACAGAGTGGCCACACCATGTGATGGCACGGGCTAGCCCTGGCCGTGCCACCAGGTGGTGTGGGCCCCATGGCTGCCCACCGACCTTGCATCTTCGCCTATAAGATGCCTCCCGATGCAAAAACCCTAAATCGTCTAGACTCCAGCCACGAAAAGTTCCACAGCGCCGCCGCCACCGAAGGGGAGATTCAGGGGACAGAAAGTCTCTGTTCCGGCACCCTGCCAGGACGGAGAAGTGCCCCCAGAGCCATCTCCATCGATCTCCACCACCATCTCCATCACCGTTGCTGATTCCCATGATGAGGAGGGTGTAGTTCTCTCTCGAGGCTAAGGGTTCTACCGATAGCTATGTGTTCATATCTCTCTATGCATGATCTTATTGAGGTCATGAGCCTGTAATCTATAGATCTACCTTGCTACTCAAGTGCTTTAATAGATTTCTGCTCTCCCCATGTGTGTGAAGTTGACAGTGTGCACACCGTGGTGGCACTTAGGCTAGATATTTCAAATACTTGTTATGAGTTATATTTGGAGTTGGATGTTTCTATGAAATTGTGGTGTTTGTTTGAACCATCTAGTGCTCAAGGTGACAGTGTGGGGTTATCTAGATGGGGAAAGTGAACTTTGAGGTGTGCTGTTATAGCCCTACCATGGATTAGAGTGTCCAACCGGAGAGTAGTTAAGAGTAGTATCATGAAGAGAAGATATTTATATGAGAGTGTTCACTAGTGAAAGTATGATCCCTAGGCCTTGTTTATAAACAGTGAAACACCGTTTGCAATTAGATCTGTTACATGCTTGCTTGCTTCCATCTTTATTTCAGTTTTCCTTTAGTTTCTTCCACGCCATCAAGCTATTTTCTGGCACCGTTACCACTTATAATTATCCATACCACTTGTATTTCACTATCTCTTCGCCAAACTAGTGCACCTATACACCTGACAAGTGTATTGGGTGTGTTGGGGACACAAGAGACTTCTCGTATCTTGATTGCAGGGTTGCTTGAGAGGGGACACTTTTGACCACTTCCTCCCTAAGTTCGATAAACCTTGGGTGATCCACTTAAGGGAAAACTTGCTGCTATTGTACAAACCTTTGCACTTGGAGGCCCAACAACTGTCGACAAGAATAGAAGTGCGTAAACATCAAGCTATTTTCTGGCGCCGTTGCCGGGGAGGTAAGGTAAAAGGTACTCACATCCTCCGGTGTGAGTGCTCGAAGTTATTTCCTTTAGATTCTGCAATTTTGTCTTTTTGTTTCTTGTTTTCACTAGTTAGGCTTAATGGAAAACAACAACAAAAATTAGAGACTTTTTTAGTATTTTTCCTAAGATAGAACTTGAATTGTCTGAAAAGAAAATTAAAAAACCCATGGAACTTTCTTTGCATGCTAATAGCAATGTTATTAGTATGAATCTTTTGAACACCTTTGTTACTAATTCTATGGAAACATCTAAGCTTGGGGAAGTTAGTTTTTATGAAAATGATCTTTTTAGTTCCCCAGCTTTAAAGAAGAAAATTTTCTCTAATGATACTTTATCTCCCATATGTGGTACTTGTGATATTTTAAATCCACATACTGAAAGCATCTCTTTTAAAATACCTATAAAAATTGTTGAACGTGTTATGAACAACTATTATTTGGGAGATGGAACTGTCCATCCTCGTGATCATTTACTCTTTATACACGAATTATGCGAGTTGTTCAAGTGTGCAGGTATTTCAATGAACCAAGTTAAGAGGAAGCTATTCCCTTTGTCACTCAAGGGCAAAGCAAGGGAGTGGTATGAGCTACTAGATGATCCTCATCATATGGAGTGGAAGGAACTTGAATCTCTTTTTTACTCTAAATTTTATCCTCCTCATGAAATTCATAAAGATAGGAATTACATTTATAATTTTCATCCACATGATGGAGAAAGTATTGCCCAAGCATGGGGGAGATTGAAGTCACTAATGCTCAAATGTCCCATTCATGAGCTCTCCAGTAATATTGTTATTAATAATTTCTATGCAAGGCTTTCAGGACATTACAAGGACTATCTAGATACTTGTTTAGAGGGATCCTTCACAAGTAAGGATGTCAAAGCTAAGTGGAATCTTCTTGAAACAATTCAAAGCAATGCCGAAGATTGGGATAACAACAAAGGTAAAGAACCAGGTATAAACTATGAGTATGATTGCATTAAGTCTTTCGCTGAAACTGCTGATTTTCAAGAGCTTAGTGCTAAATATGGTCTTGATCCTCAAATTCTTATTGATTGTTTTAGATCCTTTGCTTCTCATATTCATGCTCCTAAAGAAAAATGGGACATGTATCATGAGCCTTTTAAAGACACCTGCATGGAAAATGAAATTGTTATTAATGATAGCAATAAACATGCTCAAACCTCTGAAAGTACTACTTCTTATAAGCATGTTAATTTTTGTGGAATACATAGACCTTGTGAGAATAATCAAATTGAAGAAAAATATTGTATCACCCACAAGAATGAAAAAACTAGAACGTGGTATAGGGCTCTAAATGATATTGGTAAAAAAGTCTGTGCCCTCTATCCTTTTATTTGTGAACTTTGCTTTGAAGTGGGTCATTTCAATTTTCAATGCTCAGGCCATAATAATAGCCCTTCTAATCCAATGTGTACTGCAAGTTTGTATTGTGATGACATGATCACTCCTAATTAGCATGATGAACTTAAATTATTTTTGGGATGTGAAGAGTTATCAAGAAAAACCTCTTTGGTAGATATGAGTGCTTTTGGTATGAATAGCGCCATGCATGGTTGTCATCTTTATTGTGTTGATAACTGCCACACAAATACTTACATACAAAATATTATAAAAGATGAGATTTTACCAAAATATGACAGGACTAATATGTGTTTTGTTCTTATTAATGAAAAGGAGGAATCCTCCAAAGTTTCTTCTATTGTCTCTAACGATAAACCAGGGTATATGGAGAAGCTTCCTTTCAAGCCTCTCCCTCCTAAAGACAAGAAGAAAAGGAAGAAAAGGAGGAGTAAAAAGAGAGAGGAAACGGTATTTTCCCCTAAGCATGTTGCTCCTATTATAGTTTTTGATGAGTCTGAACTCGATGATGTTCTTATGCCTATTACCTATAGTAGTGATCATAATTGGGAAAAGCACACTACTTTTAATATTGAAAATCTCTTTGGTACCAATTCTGAAAATGATAATATTAATGATAGTTGTACTATTAGTGCTACCCATGTTCCTTCCAATGATGATATGTTTACAAATGAACACACTTTGGAAGATAATTATTCTATTGCTTATGATGATTACAATAAAGAATATGATATTTTTAGTCCACCTACTATTGAGGAGAAAATTAATTATGATTACAATATGCCTCCTATATTTGATGATTATGGTGATGAAAATAATAATGATAGCTATTTTGTTGAATTTGCTCCCACTATAATTAATAAGAATGACTATGTTTATGTGGGGAGTATTAATTCTTTCATGCATGTGGGTCATAATAAGAATGTTTTATGTGATAGTTATATTGTTAATTTTATTCATGATGCTACTAAAAGTTATTATGAGAGAGGAAAACATGGTTTTATGTATCTCAACAATATTAAGTTTCCCCTCTTTATGTTGAAAGTCTTGAAGTTGCACTTGTTTTGCTTTACTATGCTTGTTGCTTTGTTCTTTCATGACTTGTTTCTTTACAAGATTCCTATGCATAGGAAGTGGGTTAGACTTAAATGTGCTTTGAATTTGCTTCTTGATGCTCTCGTTTACTCTCAATTCATATTTCTTATGTGAGCGTCTTCTCAAACTATCATGCCTAACTTAAAGGCGTTACAGAAAAGTACTTATTGGAAGATAACCCAAAAGTTTTAGATGAGTTTTCGAAGTTATTACTTCTGTAATAACCGCTCCTTATCTTTTTTTTATTTGATTTTTGTGCCAAGAGTAACCTCTAATGAGAGAGAAGTAATGCTTGGGAAAGTTCTTGTCCCAAAACAGATTTCTGTGCTTCACCATAAAAATTGGTGTAAAATCTCTGTATATACTTTTGAGCCGTGAATTTTTGTGCTTCTGCCCCAGGTTGTTATCTAACTTTCGTTAGTTCAACACTTTTCGATTTGAGCAACAGAAGGTCTCCGAAAAAATTCGTCTTTACCTGCTGGTTTGTTTTGACAGATTTCTGCCATTTTTTGCATCTGCTTCTTGTTGGTTCCTTTTTAAGTTCTTTTGGGGAATTGAGCTTTTTAAGGGAAGTGCTACAGTATCTAGTGTTTTAATGGAAGTTTTATTGGTGTTGAAACTGAACATAAAAGACTTATTATCTTGAGTGCACTAATGTTGCTCATAAAGATTGTGTGAAGTTTTGTATGAAGGAAAAATTTCAGGTGTATGGAGAGAATGATGTAATGAGATGAAGAATGGACTAAAGCTCAAGCTTGGGGATGCCACACGTGTCACCCCAAGAAATATCCAAGAAGTACAAGCGTCAAAGCTTGGGGATGCCCAAGGCATCCACCTTGTTCATCAATAAAAATCCCAGGTTTCTTCCAAACACTTCATTTTTATTGTTTCATGCACAGTTGTGTTGTTCTTGGAGCGTCTTCTTTTTCGTTTTAGTTTTTGTTTTTGTTTTTCGTTTGCTTAATTTGCTTGAATAAATTGGTTGGACCCCCTGAAATGGATCGTATGGGCACCTAGAGGGGGGTGAATAGGTGCTACACCAATTTTTAATTCTTTTTCAATTTTAGGCTTAGCACAAAGGGTAAATTCTCTATATAAACTATTAGGTGGAATTTCCCTATATGCGAACCTATCTACTAGCGAGTAAAGAGTGAGTGGAAGAGGAACGAGTAAATCGAAGTGAAGCACGCGGAGACACAGGATTTGTTTGACCGTAGTTCCTTCCTTGTTAAGGGAAGTATGTCTGCGTTGGAGGGGTGGGCGGTACTAAGACCACCACGCCACAAAAGGCCTCACCCTGTTCTCTGAAGGATCTCGCCACAAAAGGCCTGATCCACCTTCCACTATAGGTACCCTTCGAGGCAGGCACCGGCGCCTTTACACACCTAGCGGGGCAACAACTCCACAACAACTTGGAGGCTCCCGAAATGACAACAAGCTGCCACAAGAACAAACTTATCAAATACAATAAACAAGATCTAGGTATTAACAAGAATACTAGATCAGGGATTTCTCCAGGTGAATGGAGAGGAGTTGAAGCGCTTGATTCTTGATGATGATGATGAACTTGTCCTCCTTTAATTCCACCAAAGATCAAGACCTTCGGGTGGTTGAAGTGGGAGATCGAGAATGAGAGCTCTTGCACAATGTCTGGTCAATTTCGAATGAATCAAGAGTTCTGAATGTTGGGGAGGAAGGGGTATTTATACCCCCCTTCAAAAACTAGCCGTTGCACACTTTGGGGGCCGGATTATCCGGCCTGGGGAAAACACCGCCCCAGACTCGAAATATCCGGCAAAAAGTCCGACCCCTATCAGAGCATCGCGCCGAGCTTGCCCTTGGTCAACTTCCGGGGTCCGGATTATCCAGCCATATGTGAGGGCTGGATTATCCGGCCTGGGAGGAAAATCGCAGCCTGGATTTTCCGAAGAAAATCCGACTGCATGAGCGGCGCGCCTTGGCTTCCTTTGAGCGATGAGGTAGGCCGGATTATTCCGGCCCTTGGTGGGGCGGATTATCTGCCCCCCCCCCCCTCAAAACTTCTTGCACACTTAGCGCACATGAATAGTCTTCATAGTATTGTTATCTAACACGCAAAACATAGGAAAACATGAAATGTTCTTTCAATCTCCCCCTTTTTGGTGTTAGATGACAATACCAGGATTTGCAGGAGAAAGACACAAGATAAACAGTGATAACTATGAAAGAGACCCCCCCTCAATATGTGCATAATTGAGTTTTGCATTGAAATACAAATGCACACAAATAGGTGAGTCTATTCCATAGACATATGAACAAAAAAACACATACCACCGAAGTAGAGAGTAGGCATCCTTGACATAAGTCACAATTATTACTGGATAACCATTATGAGTGCGCCTTCCGTGATAAACCTCCAACAATAGGATATGAATAGATAGATCCATAAGCATAATCCATGATAAGAAAACCACAGGCATAATCCAGTTCAACCACAAATAGTCTCAAACAACCACAAATCACGAATTTAAAGTTCAACGCTAAATGGGCATAAGCAAGAAATAACGAATAGAAAAGTGCAAGTGCTTATGCCTGACCCATGCAAATCCACGGACATCCTAATAGAACTACTTCTCCCCCTTTGGCATCGAGACACCAAAAAGGGAGAAGAGGGATGCTAGCGCCCCATGGGATCACTCGTAGTCCTCGTCCTCGTCCTCTTCTTCATTCTCTTCCTCATCCTCATCTTCAAGCTCCTCAGTGTCACCTTCCTCATCTTCATCATCAGCAGCAGGCGCAGAGGGGAACAAGTGACGCTCCAGCTCACCATAGTTCAGCCCGGAGGAAGAGTTCCACCGAGCATACGGAGTGGGAGGTGTAGGAGCCGGAGGAGCACCCGAAGCATCGGACACGTGGTGGAGAATGAGCTGCTGGGAGTGAGCCAACTCATGGCGCTGCTTGTATGCCTCGTACTGACCCTTGCGCGTGTCCACGCCCATGCAGAGAATGTGACGCTGGAACCAGTTCAGCTGCTTGATCTCACGTGCAACGGGAGGCACACGGGGCCTGCGAGCATCCCTCATGAGACCCTCAGGAGCAGAGGAGGGGTGAGAGGTCTTCCGAACCTTGTTGTATATCTTCTTGGCCTTGTGCACCGAGTCGATGTGAAACTCCTCAGCAGGAAGCAGGTGACGAATAAGCAGCATAATGTAGGGCGCATAGGGAATGGACAGACGGTTGAACATAGCATCACACAACTCATGGTAAATGAAGTCCATTACATCTAGCCTGTACTACACTGACTCGTCCTCGCAGGAGGCAACCTCATGAGAAAATTTAAGTAGCTGAACAAGGTGACCACGGATGATGTCATTGTTGCCCCCACTCAGTGTAATAGAGTCATGGAAGAGACCCACCAATGCAGCATAGATGGGAGCAAGACCAGCCATAGTACCCACAATGCCATTGTCCATAGTGCAAGGAGAGAGAGCAGCATCCTTGTTGGGCTTCAGCTGAGTGATGATGCGGTGGCCACTGGCTCTATCTCTGTTGCGGAAGGAGTACCCCAGAACCTCAGCAAACACGTGAAAATCAGCAGTCATGGGCCTGTCATGAGTCATCCACTTCATAGTGTGACGCTCATCCCCACAAATCACCAAAGTGGAGAAGAACTGCTTCACCACCTCAGAGTCAAAGGAGCACTGGAGAGACATGAGATGGTGCAGCCCCATCCTCTCAGCCACAAACATCGCATCCACAAGATGCGCCTTCTCCAAAGCTTCAGCAAGTACCAGTGGGTGCATAGGCCTAATGTTCAGCCTGGCATAGATGTCTTCATAGATCCCCTTCTGTTCTGCACACCAAAAGTGGGTATCCCCCAGCTCATCATCACGAGGCAGCTCAGCAAACAAGTCACGGTGACGGATGGCGGAAAAGGAGACCGCATCCAAAGCCCTGTAGTTGATCTTGGGCTCCTTGCCCTTCCTCTTGGACACCCCCTTCCTAGTCCGCTTTGATTGTTTAGCCATGCGCCTCTCTTCGTTCTTCCTTCTCCTCAATTCAACTTCGTCCACTAGGTTACCTTGCCCGTCGTCCCGAAAGTATCTTGAGCGAGGACGGTGCTTGTAGGTCTTGGGAACACCGGAACCACCTGTGAGGAGAATAAGGGCGATAGCAAGGGGATAAGCATACACACAAGTCCAGGAGAGAGCATGGAAAAAGTAGTCAAAAGTTCATAAGACAAAACTACTCAATGCATACACCATAGTGAAACTAAAGTCTAGGGATAATCCGGCCCTGGCAGAAATTTTCAATTTCACCTAGATGGAATGCAAAAAAGTAGATCGGGCCTAAAAACTGCAAGACTACGATTTCTATGCGAAAACACATCCTTCTAGACAACGTTCCACCCAACAAGATACACATCTAGCCAAAGATGGGGAGAGAGGGAGTTACCCTCACTCATTGGAGGAAGAATGTGGAGGAGAAGGTACCCGGAGGGGCGGAGAAGAAGATCCGGGGAGGACCGGAAAATCCGGTGGCCGGAGAGGCTCCGGGGAGGGTGAGGGGTGGCAGGCGGCGGTTGTGGAGGAGGAGAGGGCTGGGGGAGAAGTGCTGCTCGTTATGAGCACTTCCCCCGAGCCCTGCCCTTTAAGATGAAATCCGCCAGGGCCGGATTATCCGGCCAACACTTGGGCCGAATTATCCGGCCTAAATTCTAGGATTTTGTTATACACAGAACCAGGCCCGCGCAACCCCAAACAACACCCCCACAAGGTGTATAAGGGACTTGTGTGCAAGAATAGATGGCTTAGGGGCAGGGAAGGCTTAGGATTAAGAGAGCCAAACTGAGATGGTACTAGACACTCAAAATTGCAAAATCCAAATCAAATAAAAGCCAAGATTGAGTGAGATTCCCATAAGAACACGAGAGAGCAAATAACAGCCAAAAAGATCCAATTCTCCTCAAGGGAGAGGGCGGTGGCCGAAGCCACCTTGTTGGAGTGTATGGTGTGACACCGCAAAGATATATCTTGGGTTCATGACCAATACTCATCAATAAGCTCACATATCACAACATGATATTAAGAGAAATGATTTATCTTGCTATTGGCATTATGGGGGGAGGGTTAGCCCAATGAGTTAGGACCACACTCCCCCTATATCCATGCCCACACCTAGACCAAAGAAGGATTGATGATGTACGAGTGAGTGCATGGGTAATCAAGACAAGCTTCCGGAATCAATGATATTTAGCTCATTCCTCAAATAGCAGAATCTTGCTTCATCAAGCGGCTTTGTAAAAATATCCGCCAGTTGGTTCTTCGTGCTCACAAAGGATAGATCAATATCGCCGCGAGCAACATGGTCTCGAATAAAATGATTCCGAATCTCAATATGCTTCGTCCTTGTGTGCTGAACATGATTGTACGCAAGTTTGATTGCACTTTCATTATCGCATAAAAGAGGCACTTTGTCACAATTGACACCGTATTCCTTTAAAGTTTGCCTCATCCACAATAATTGAGTGCAAGCACTGGCAGCAGCAACATATTCAGCTTCGGCGATGGAGAGAGATATACAATTCTGCTTTTTGGAGAACCAACATACAGGAGATCTTCCCAAGAATTGACAAGCTCCAGAAGTGGATTTCCGATCATCCTTATCACCAGCCCAGTCTGAGTCAGTATAACCACATAAAGAGAAATTGGAGCCCTTGGGATACCAGAGACCAAAGTTAGGGGAATGAACCAAATATCGAAAGATCCTCTTGACCGCCACTAAGTGGCTTTCTTTAGGAGCTGCTTGATACCTTGCACACACACCCACACTCAACACTATATCGGGTCTAGATGCGCAGAGGTAAAGAAGAGAGCCGATCATGGACCGGTATACCTTTTGGTCCACATCTTTACCATGTGGGTTAAGTTCAAGATGACATTTTGTTTGCATCGGAGTGGCGACACCATTTAGATCCGTCATCTTGAATCTCTTGAGCATGTCTTGGATGTACTTTGCTTGATTAATAAAGGTTCCTTCTCTAAGTTGCTTGATCTCAAATCCAAGAAAGAACCGTAATTCCCCCATCATAGACATCTCGAACCTGTTAGTCATAAGCTTTCAAAATTCATCATTAAAATCTTTATTAGTAGAACCAAAGATGATATCGTCTACATATAGTTGGCATACGAAGAGCTCCCCCTTAACCTTCTTAGTAAAAAGAGTGGGATCGATTTGCCCAACTTCGAAGCCACGATCTAACAAAAGCTCTTTAAGGTGCTCATACCACGCACATGGGGCTTGCTTAAGGCCATAGAGTGCCTTATCGAGTTTGTAGACATGGTTCAGAAAGTTAGGATCCTCAAACCCCGGGGGTTGCTTTGCGTATACCAACTCATGTAGAGGACCATTAAGGAAGGCACTCTTGACGTCCATTTGCTGCAACTTAAAATTGTTATGAGCAGCATAGGCAAGAAGGATACAGATGGACTCAAGACGAGCCACTGGAGCATAGGTCTCTCCAAAGTCGATGCCCTCAACCTAGGAGTAACCTTGTGCCACAAGTCTTGCCTTGTTTCTCACAACAATGCCATTCTCATCTTGCTTGTTTTTTGAAAATCCACTTGGTGCCGATAACATTGTGGCATTCTTTGGGTTTCTCCACGAGTTTCCAGACTTTGTTGCGCTCAAAATTATTCAATTGTTCATGCATAGCAACAACCCAGTCTGGGTCTTTAAGAGCTTTAAAGACCTTCTTAGGTTCCACCATAGAGATATGAGCTTGATGCTCACCAAAACTGGCCAATTCTCTTCTTGTAGAAACCCTTCGTCGAAGATCACCAACAACCTTGTCGAGAGTGTGACCCCTCAACTCAAGGTTACGATCAGCCCGAGCCTTGTGACGAAGTTCAATAAGTTTGTTGTCTCTTGGAGGAGGAGATTCATCACTTGAGTCTTCATTGGAAGCATTTACTCGACCTTGATTAGGAACATGAATGTCAGTAGCAGGTGGTGGAGACGCGTGCCCTTGAGGTGAGTCCGTAGCCGTAACAGGAGGCTGCAGAACTGGAGAGTCAGGGCCGGATAATCCGGCGGATGGAGAGGCCAGATAATCTGGCCTGGGAGTATTTGTAGCAGCTTCATCAGGAGGCCTGGGGCTTGCTTGAACTGGCGAGGGGCCGGATAATCCGGGGCTAGCCAGAGAATCCGGCCTGGAGCTTGCGTTGATATCTTCACCACCAGGAGCAGAATGATCAGCTGGAATAGGGTGGCCGGATAATTCGGTGTCAACCGGAAAATCCGGCCTGGAGCTTTCTGGAACATCTTGACCTTCAGCAGTTGATGGAGATGGTGTAGAAGTTGCCCCCGTTGTTGGAACATGTTGAGCATGTGTAGATGAGGGCTCTATTTGAGTAGAGCATTGTCCTTCCTAGTCCGCCACAAGGGGTTCCTCAATGGGGCGGAAAAATCCCACGCCCATTCTTCTTATGGCATCTTGGGGTATTTCAACATCTGCATCACAAACACCAACTTGCTCCGCACGGGAACCGTCATTTTCCTCGAATACCACACTACAAGATTCTACAAAAGTTCCGGAGAGCTTATTGTAGACTCTATAAGTGTGGGATTCGGCACCATAACCAACAAAAATACCTTCTAAAGCCTTAGATTCAAACTTAGATAAACGAACTCCTTTAATAAGAAAGAAACACTTACACCCGAATACCCGAAAGTATGAGATGTTTGGCTTGTTACCGGTAAGTATTTTATACGGAGTCTTGTCCAAGATCTTAATGAGGTATAAACGGTTGGATGAATGACAAGCAGTTGAGATTGCTTCAGCCCAGAAGTTATATGGAGATTTGAATTTGGCTAACATTGATCTTGCCATATCCATTAGAGTTCGATTCTTCCTCTCGGCTACACCATTTTGTTGAGGGGTGTACGCAGTGAAATATTGATGTCTTATCCCCTCTTCACTTAGGAACTCATTTAAGGTGTAGTTCTTGAACTCAGAGCCGTTATCACTCCTTATAGCCAGAATGGGCACGTTGTGTTGACGTTGAACCTCGTTGGCGAAGTCGATGACAGTTTGTTGAGTCTCACTCTTCAACTTGAAGAAATAAACCCAAGTGTATCTTGAGTAATCATCAACAATCACTAGACAATACTTCTTCCCACCGAGGCTTGCATGAGATGGAGGTCCGAAGAGATCCACATGAAGGAGCTCCAAAATCCTTTTTGAAGAGATAATGGTTTTCCTTCGATGAGGTGAGTCATGCATTTTCCCTTCAACACATGCCCTGCAAACACGATCTTTGGCAAAGGAGACATTTTCTTTTAGTCCAAGAATGTGGCCACCCTTGTGGAGACTTTGCAAAGTTCTCATGTTAACGTGGGCTAGTCGGCGATGCCATAGCCAACCCGCGTCAGTCTTTTCGAAAAGACACATTAGGCATGTAGTGGTTTTCCCCGAAAAGTCCACCACGTACAGGTCGTTTTCGACATATCCCACGAAAGCGACTTTTAGAGACTTGCTCCACAAGAGTACCACCAAATCAGCATCAATATAAACTGCAAAGCCCATCTTACCAAGGGCGCAAACAGAAAGTAAGTTGTACCCGAGGGTCTCAACAAGCATGACCACGAGAGAGATATCGTGAGCCACCACAACTTTGTCGAGACCCAATACCTTAGATTTTGACTTGTCACCATAGGAGACGGTTATGTGATCAAGGTTTGGTCGCATCTCCGTGATGATCTCCTCGCTTCCGGTCATATGACTCGTGCAACCGCTATCGAGTACCCATTTAGAACCACAGGAAGCATAGCCATCGGACCCTCTTGCCATTAGGCAAGTGGCGTTGTTGTTGATGGCGTTCTCGTTCGGCGAGTCAAAGAGTGATGACGGAGTTGATGTGGTGGCTATAGCAGCCACCTCGCGGGAACTATCATCATCCTCTTCATCTTCACTTGCGGAGGAGTATTCCTCTTGAGCTACCAGGACAATCTTGGGTTGCTTCTTGAAAGGGCCATTCTTCTTAGTGAACAACTTCTTCTTAGGTGCTTTAGATTTCTCTTTAAGAATGAGCCTGCCACCATTGTCCTCTCTATTTTGATATGGACACTCGGCTACAAAGTGCATTCTATCACCACAGTTGAAGCAAGTTCTCAATCTTGGGCCACTTTCTCTTCTTCCATTTGACCCGTTCTTGCGCTCAAGTTCAGACTTGGCTTTGGCAGGGTCCTTCCAAAAATTCCTCGCATAGAATGCCATGTACTCACCATGAGCACGTTTGACCTCATCGGGGTAGTCCATGGATATTCCCTCAAAAGCTCCTTCATCTTCCTCTCGCTCAACAACATTGGCTTTGAGAGCCACATTGACACCCTTTTGCATTCCAATGGCCAGAGCACGGGCACCTTCAGCATTCTTTGCTGCCACTTTGAATGAAGCCATTTCTTGCATGACTTCATTGGATGTCATTTGATTATAGTTGTGTCTACCTTGTAGGCTCTTCAAATCCGTTGGCTTAAAAGGCATTAAGGCACTCACATATTTTCTTTTTATCCATGCATCATCAATGTGAGTGGCCCCATGCTTTCGAAATGTTGTTGCGATGCCCTTGAGTCTTCTATACATGTCCTCATGGTTTTCACCATCCAACATGTAGAATCCCTCAGCTTCATTACTAAGAGCATCATACCTGTTTCTTCTCATGCTTTCATTTCCAACAAAAAGATTCGTAAGAGCATCCCAAGCCTCTTTAGTTGTGTTGAGATGTTCGATGTGTGGCATGTCCTTGGGACCCACACCCAGCTGAATCATGTGGAGAGCGGTGGCATTCAACTGGCTATCCACAACTTCTCTTCTTGTTAGGTTGGTTTGATCTCCAATATGAAGACCCTCTTCAATAATCCTCCACAATTCAATAGAGGAGCTGCAAACATGAGATTTCATTAGGAATTGCCATTGATTAAAGGAGGATGCAGTGAGCTTGGGTGGATCACCCCTATTATTTATATGAGGATGAGGGATAGGTGGCTCGGGGGAATATACGGCATTAACCTCACTATATTCCTCCTTACCACTTCCCTTTTTGGAGGTGGAACCATTAAGTTTTTCACCTTCCACATCATCATCCTTGGATCCGGTGTTACCCTTTTGCTTAGATGATGGTGTGGGAGCCTCAGAGGAGGATGGAGATGGGGCTATGGATGATGTAAGGCGAGCAATCATTTGATTCATCTCCTCCATCTTGGCCTCAAAGGATTTCAACAAGGTTGTTTCCAACGACTTGAGATCATCCATCGTGACCTTATCCACAACCTCATTTCCATCATCCTTGGTACCCATACTACTCTTAGGCGGTTAAGCCCGAATTAAGAGCCGGGGCTCTGATACCAATTGAAATGGATCATATGGGCACCTAGAGGGGGGGGTGAATAGGTGCTACACCAATTTTTAATTCTTTTTCAATTTTAGGCTTAGCACAAAGGGTAAATTCTCTAGATAAACTATTAGGTGGAATTTCCCTATATGCGAGTAAAGAGCGAGTGGAAGAGGAACGAGTAAACCGAAGTGAAGCACGCGAAGAGACAGGATTTGTTTGACCGCAGTTCCTTCCTTGTTAAGGGAAGTACGTCTGCGTTGGAGGGGTGGGCGGTACTAAGACCACCACACCACAAAAGGCCTCACCCTATTCTCCGATGGATCTCGCCACAAAAGGCCTGATCCACCTTCCACTATAGGTACCCTTCGAGGCGGGCACCGACGCCTTTACACAACTAGCGAGGCAACAACTCCACAACAACTTGGAGGCTCCCGAAATGACAACAAGCTGCCACAAGAACAAACTTATCAAATACAATAAACAAGATCTAGGTATTAACAAGAATACTAGATCAGGGATTTCTCCAAGTGAATGGAGAGGAGTTGAAGTGCTTGATTCTTGATGATGATGAACTTCTCCTCCTTCAATTCCACCAAAGATCAAGACCTTCGGGTGGTTGAAGTGGGAGATCGAGAATGAGAGCTCTTGCACAATGTCTGGTCAATTTTGAATGAATCAAGAGTTCTGAACATTGGGGAAGAAGGGGTATTTATACCCCCTTCAAAAACCAGCCCAGACACTTTGGGGCCGGATTATCCGCCCAGAAGCCGGATTATCCGCCTGGGAAAACACCGCCTGCACTGGAATATCCGCAAAAATTTCGACTATCGTAGCGTCGCCGAGCTTGCCCTTGGTCAACTTCTGGGGTCCGGATTATCCGGCCATATGTGAGGGCCGTATTATCCGACCTGGGGAGGAAAATCCGCCCCATTTCGGATTTTCCGGGAGAAAATCCAACCGGATACCGTGCGACGCGCCTTGGCCCCTTTTGCTCGAAAACTGGGGGCCAGATTATCCGGCCCGTACGACACCCAGATTATCCGGCCTGGGGAGGAAAAACCGCCCCAATTCGTATTTTCCGGAAGAAAATCCGACCAGGTACCGAGCGACGCGCCTTGGCTTCCTTTAAGCGATAAGGTAGGCCGGATTATCCGGCCCTTGGTGGGACGGATTATCCGGCCCCCCTCAAAACTTCCTGCACACTTAGTGCACATGAATAGTCTCCATAGTATTGTTATCTAACACGCAAAACATAAGAAAACATGAAATGTTCTTTCACCCCCTCTTTCATACATTGGTTTTCAAATAGTTTGTTTGGATTAGAAAAGAGTAGGAAAGTTCATGCTTAAGTGGTAAAGAGAGCTTGTTTTTGACTGTGGCATATGCTTTGTCATGCCATGCTTGATATTATTTTGGCTTTATGCTTAGTATTCTTTGCTGTAGCATGACTTGTTATAAACAATTGATATTGCTTAATGTGCCTTGGAAGAATTATGTGTTGTTTTAGCATATTAAAGCATAATATTGTGGTATTCTCCTTTGATGTTTTATTTGGGTTGACTTGGCACATGCTCACACCATGTTATGACTATCCCAAGTCACCATAAGCCTTTATGATCCTTTAGTTTTCAACTTGTACTATCACTTTATGCTTTGATTAATGATGTTTTGTCGCTCTGCATGATTATGGCCATTATTGCTCTCTTAGTTGGTCGCTCCTAGTCTTTTGCTAGCCTCCATAACCAAGTGCGAGTCCCACTCATGCATCCAACTCCTAAAACCAAGTTTTTCCAAAGAGTCCACCGTACCTACCTATTAGCATATGCTATTCCAAGTATATTCATGTTTTTATCTACCTTCCGAATTAAACTTGTTATGAGAAAACTAGTGATTAAAGCTCTCACGAACTTGATGGCACACTTTACTTTCTTGCCCTTAATAAACTTGAACCCATTGTGTCATCTATGTTGTATATGCTTGCACTTATTTGTTGGAGATTAGCAGAACCATGCTATCATGGGGAACACTTTCAACATTGCACTTGTACTTTGTACCTAGTTGATATCATGCTCTTTTGTCTATGGATGTCGTCGGTGTGAAATGAAAGGGGAGCTTGTAAGTCCATGGAGTTATGTATATGTGTTAGAGAAACGCTCGTCATTGGTCTAATCCATGCTGTCATGGTGGAAACCTGCAGCGTAACCATAATGAGCTGTCCATGAAGCATTCTTCTTATAAAAAAAGAGTCTGATATTGAGAAAAAGGAGAAAAAGGAAAGAGAAAAAAAGAGATATATGAAAAGAGGAAAGAGAGAAAAAAGCACCATATTCCCATGGTAAATAAGAAGATTGCTGAGATGCTTGTTGTCTGCTTGCCATGTCATTTTGATATGGGGATTATTCCGTATCATCGGGCAAGGGGTACCCCATTGGCGGTTCTCTATGATACACATGTACTTACGATGACAAGAACTTACCGGTGACTAAACTTGAGTAGCATGAGCAGCGGCCCTCGTATTCAAGGAACATGAGATTTCCAACTTATACTTTGACAAGCATATACTCCATAGTTTGTTCACTTTAACCTTAATCACTTCAAGATGATTATGATAGGGGCAATGAGAGCTGAAAGCTATTAAGTACCATAATTTTTGGAAGCTCTTTATGAAACTTGAATCCCTACTTCCTTCTATGAAGGCCTTTCTTTTACCTTTTTGTTGAGTCTCCACCTTTTATCTTTATGCACCTACTTTGAGAGCATAGTAGCCATTCTTAGTTCTATGTGCATTGTCCCAAGACTTCTTGATTGATGCATAGCTTTGATATTGTTTGTTTTGAACTATTTGTATCTAGTCACTCTTATGAACTTTGAAGGTGTCCTATGCATTTATGTTTGCTACTCTATGAGGGATAAGCTGAATGCCACTAGCTATGTTTTCCTTATGTTAAACAAACAAACGTCCTGCAAAGCATTATTATTCATGAATCTTTTGTTTATGCCTTTTCATGTTGCAACATAGTTGCTTTGCCTTATTGTTAGAACTTTGTCTTTCATGTTATGATTGAAGTACTATGATCCCAGCTATCAATGTTTTACAAATACTTTGATCAAGTTTATGATGGTGCATGTCACCTCAAAAATAATTCTTTCTTTTTATCACTTACCTACTCGAGGACGAGCAGGAGTTAAGCTTGGGGATGTTGATACGTTGCTAGCGTATCCATAATTTTTGATGTTCCATGCTTGGTTTTATCTACTTTCTTGTGTTTTGTTCCAACTTTGGAGTACTTTCTATACACTTTCTTGGACTAACCTATTAACAAGTGCCACAGTGCCAGTTGCCTGTTTTCTGCTGTTTTTGGTTCTAGGGAAGTCAGAAAATCAATATTCTCGGAATTGGACTAGACAAAAGCCAAAGTCGATATTTTACCGGAAGACTCACAGAGCCAGAAGACGAGACGGAGAGGGGCCATAGGGTGGCCACACCATTTGGTGGCGCGGGCTAGCCCTGGTCGCGCTAGCAGGTGGTGTGGGCCCCCTGGCTACCCACCGACCTTGCCTCTTCAACTATAAGATGCCTCCCGATGCAAAAACCCTAAATCGTCCAGCCTCCAGCCACAAAAAGTTCCGCAGTGCCGCCGCCACCGAAGCGGAGATTCGGGGGACAGAAAGTCTCTGTCTCGGCACCCTACCAGGACGAGGAAGTGCCCCGGAGCCATCTCCATCGATCTCCACCACCATCTCCATCATCGTTGCTGATTCCCATGATGAGGAGGGAGTAGTTCTCTCTCGAGGCTAAGGGTTCTATCGGTAGCTATGTGTTCATCTCTCTCTCTATGCATGATCTTATTGAGATCATGAGCTTGTAATCTATAGATCTACCTTACTACTCAAGTGCTTTAATAGATCTCTGCTCTCCCGATGTGTGTGAAGTTAATAGTGTGCACACCATGGTGGCACTTAGTTTAGAGATTTCAAATACTTGTTATGAGTTATATTTGGAGTTGGATGTTTCTATGAAATTGTGGTGTTTGTTTGAACCATCTAGTGCTCAAGGTGACAGTGTATGGTTATCTAGATGGGGAAAGTGAACTTTGAGGTGTGCTGTTATAGCCCTACCATGGATTAGAGTGTCCAACCGGAGAGTAGTTAAGAGTATTATCATGAAGATAAGATATTTATATGAGAGTGTTCACTAGTGAAAGTATGATCCCTAGGCCTTGTTTCTAAACAGTGAAACACCGTTTGCAATTAGACCTGTTACATGCTTGCTTGCTTCCATCTTTATTTCAGTTGCCTTTAGTTTCTTCCACGCCATCAAGCTATTTTCTGGCACCGTTACCACTTATAATTATCCATACCACTTGTATTTCACTATCTCTTCGCCGAACTAGTGCACCTATACACCTGACAAGTGTATTGGATGTGTTGGGGACACAAGAGACTTCTTGTATCTTGATTGTAGGGTTGCTTGAGAGGGGATACCTTTGACCACTTCCATCCTGAGTTCGATAAAACTTGGGTGATCCACTTAAGGGAAAACTTGCTGCTGTTCTACAAACCTCTGCACTTGGAGGGCCAGCAACTGTCTACAATAATAGAAGTGCGTAGACATCAGTAGGCAATGCAGGTTTTCGTAAACATTTCTTTAAATGTTGCTTTTATTCTGAAAACTATGTCCGACAACCTTCACAGGTTGACCAGAACCTTCGTGGGGTTCCTTTCCTACCGTGTTCGTAGCTCCTTCCAGGAACAGGGAGTAACATGTCATAATTCTTACACTCTACAGAGGTGCGTTGCTTTACCCATGAGAGACCAAATCCTTATTGCACAACCGGATGATCTTTCCCATCCACAATTCCGTGATGTGGGGCCTAGTAGATGATCCAAGACAATCACCGCCCCCTTCGCGACCCCACATGTCCTCTTGGTGTACACCATGCCCACATCTTGAATTACGGCACTGGTTAGTACAGACCGTCAGATGCTAGAACTATCATGGGACATTGAGGGTTCCCACCCATACGCTGCATATCCTCTATGAATTACTAATAAATGCACGCTATGAGGATAACAGCCACGACCTGGCCATCTGGATGCATGCGAGAGGAAGAAGATACAGCTGACTTCTCCGTCCCATTCCAAATCTCATGGTTAACGCGTAATATACATCGCTAGAATCACTAGCGATATTGGTTGTTAAGTCCTAGATGATACATTCCTCTATAATGGCGTTTCCATTGCCAATTATAATAGGTTAGCTAATCACCCTAGATCAGTAACCGATATTTCCAATTAATTATGAAAATAATGTTTTTGACCTTTTTTAAATGCAGGTGATGACAATATTTGAGTTACAAGCATCTGATACAAAATAATCAAAGGAAATGAGCAAGTGTGAACTTACCTTGAGCCCTGGTTTCTACAGAAAAAGCATTACTGCCCGGTAAGGATAATATTTAAAGAAGCAATATGCAGTGCATAGTAATGTCATGCAATGATTTATTTTCTTTCTTCTTTGCGTGTTTTACATATCTTGTATAGGTTTTAAGTTTCTTTTAATTACTAAAAGAAAAGAATTATTTAAGAATTCATTAAATTCATATTATTCTGATATTTAGCAATTTTATAATAACTAGTATTACTCTAAGGTTTTAAAAATGAGTTTATTAGATTTTTTTAACTTTTTAAATATTTAATTAAAGTTCCTTTAAGGAAACAAGACTTTATTTCTATTATACATGATTTACCTTTAAAAAATACAAACTAGTATTTTTCTAGAATAGTATTTCCTTTTAAAATCTTAAATGAATTTTATTCAATTTTAAGTATTTTGTATATTTTTATAAAATTCCAGAAGGAACAAATAAAATGTTAATAATAGATCTATATTTAATTCCTAAAATTTACTATCTATTATTTTTTATTGGATAGAGGATATCTTTGTGATTTCATAAATATACTATTTGTATTTTTAGGAATTTTATTTATTTTACTAGAGCTGATTTTGTTCCAGGGACCTATTTGTAAATATTTATTTTTATATATGTCTTTTGAGATATGGGCCTGACCCACTGGGCTGGCCCGGCTCAACCAGACCCGGCCCGGTCAAAGACCACCTGGTTGTCTTGGGCCAAGACTTCTAACGCTTTACACTCTCTTCCTCACTCCTATCTCTCGCGACTCTCTCTAGCGCTTGATGCCGCCGCCGCTGCTGCGCATGATTCCGGCCAAGTCCGGCTGCTGTGGCTGCTGCCACGGTACAGGACGACCAAGACGATGCTGCTGAACATCGTTGTCCAAGCCGATTCGTCGTTGGTGCCCTCTTCTCTGGCCGCGCTAACCTCTGCACGAGACTAGGGTTAGAGTTCCCCGTGCGCTGGCGCCCCTTGCTGACGATGTGGTGCTCCCTCGTTGACGCTGTGGTTCTCGTGCCGCCACTACTGTGTGTGCGGTGGGTTCTGGCCTTCTCGGTGCTCCCGTCTGCCACCTCTCTGCCATGACCTCCCTCCCTGCTTCCTCTTCAAATAAATTAACGAGGACCTCGAGTAAGTTCTTATACTTCTCCTTTCTGTGCTCTCTCTTACCTCTAATCCTTGCCATGTGAGAACTGGTGATGGATTTCTCCATTTAGGGTTCATCCCTAAATGTCTAGGGTTTGACCCTCCTTGCAGTGATGTTCAGTTAGGGTTTTAGGGTTAATATGATTGTGTTAATCTCCTGGATGTTGACCTACTAGTGGTGCATGTGATACTCTCTGTTGAGCATGATCTATTGCTCTGTCTTTGTTAGTTAGCACTCTGCTGATCTTGTTGGTGTTACCCTATCCTCTGTCAGAGAACACTTGGTTGATTAAGTTTAAATTTGTGTGGCTGTGATTGTGAGCTCGCTCTTTTTGAGTGATGATGCCTTACTGCTAGTTGATATAGCTATTTCTGATGCTTTTGGTGTAAAACTTTTATGATCAAAGGCTCTGTCTTATGATAGATGTTGAATGCTATTATAGATGATTCCTAAATCATTTAGGAAAATGAAGTGTTTTTTTAAAAGATGAGGCTTAGGCTTGTTCTCAAGAAGTGATAAACCTGTTGGTACAGAGGTGCTACCCAGTTGGGGATGTGCCCTGTACCAGCAGCTATGCTGAGTATCATCTAGTTAAAACTAGATCCACTGGTCTATGATGTTGGTCTGAGACCATCCTCAAGTAGAAACCCCTTATTTTTACTTGATGGCTTATTTCTTATGTATGTATCATGTACTTGCATGATCAGATCCATATATAAACATGATTACTCATATGAATATGCTCCAGATTCACTATTGGATTGAAAATGTTGGAGATTACCCTTGGTAGCCTTATGCTAGCATGTTGCTGCCTTCCCCTTTGACCTTGGCTTGCGCCTCCTGGTGTTGTTGCTCCTGTGACCTTGTTGTCCACCCAATGCTTCCTCCTCCTCAAGTCACCATCTTGACTAGTGATGCCTGGGTTTTCTGTGGTGGAAAATGGTTTGATCTAATGCTATTATGGTAAGATCTAGCCATTTGGTTTCAGGAGGAGCATTGCGAAGCTCTAATATCTGTTACCATCATGTGGCATATCTTCGACGATCCATGGTGAAGTCAGATGCGGATAATGTTAGGAAAGCTAGAACATCAGGGAAGCGATGGCGATTTGAGTCTTTGTGGCAGTAAGGAACTGGCTGCGTGATCTATGACTTGCAGCGGTGACTGTTTATGGGGGAGACAACACAAGAGGAGTTCCCAGTCTTACCTTGCAGGGTGAAAATCCAAGGTCTAGCCTTAATTGATTGTGCCTGGCAACGGCCTTGTTGAAGACATTGTTTTGCGAGTGAGGACTTTCTCTAGGGTGAAAACTTATGATCTTTGATCGGGCGACGATGACTCTTGTGCACTGTTTTCTTCTTGAAGACGTTGCTATTAGAGTGGTTGGACTACTGGTGTTGTTCTGATGGTGTTAGTGTCGTTGCTTCAAGAAATCGTTCTCTGTAGCGGGACTTTTATTTTTTATAATTCTTCAAAAGAGTATATATTAATATCATGAGATACCAATTACACATAGCCTCTACAACAACACATGCACTGTAGATTTACGGATACACACAACCCAGAAAAATTAGACATATTAAACAGTTCAACAATTATGTTGTGGAACAAATGCGGATGGTAGACTTTATATCGTGTCATTGCATTTGTGCATCGGATATCCAAATTGCAGTTCCTTTTGGCATAATAATCATGTGTTTTCTATGGTGTCATCTGGTTACAATAATCTATATATACAGTCGTGACATGAGGATTTACCATGCTGTAACTGAACTGCATGCACTGATCTAGTAAAAAACTGAATATGGTGTGTATCAATCAATCAGAATTTTATATGCGAAAAGATTCGACTCACTGGTGCTCGTGTTTATTAGTAGCGATGTAATAGTATCGGTGGGTGAAATAGTGTGCATACTTCCAGCTATCTTGCTTGGAGGAAAGGCAGGCCTGTAATTTTGAAGATAATACTTTTCAAGGTATCTTATTCTGGGAGCACCTGAACATTTTCTTGGCTGAGATGATATTTAGAACAGGTAAATTCGGTGGAGGCCGCATGCGTGCATGCAACGATAAACCTTATGCATTTTGCATATGTTCATATATCAAGCTTGATGTTTATTCTGAGGACATGCCGTGTGTATTCTTTTTGTTTTGGGTTTCTCACCTCAGTCAAGGCCGTGGATTTCTTTTCTTACATGTTTTTTTTCTGGAACGTGCCATTTGTTCCCACCCGTGATATCAAGTTTTATGATTACCACGCTATAGAATAGCCTTACCATAGTGGTTAGCTTATACTATTATATGCTTAGTTCTTTACCACTATAGAATAACCTTATAATCATATTCCTAGCATTGTATCATTGAGTACGGGGTTTTACACTATTTTTTCACGCTTTTCGACACTGGAAAGAAAACGAAACATGCTTAGCCTTCTAGCACAGTGTGGGCGGCACTCCGCTGTGCGCACAAAACTACACTATAGTGCCATTGCCACACTGATAGGTGAAGTAATCTCTACCCCATAGCTAGGTAGATCAATCATTGATCTCTCAAACCAACACATATAGAGACCTATCAACTAAGGCTGAGAGCACGGGGTATATATAACATGCCAGTTAACGTCACCTTCGGAGAGAGCCCCGCTCCTTGGTCGCACCCGTGCGACCTAGGGGCGGCCAACCCTAACGAGCCTTCCACCTCCCTCCCTCCCTCCTCCCTCCCCGTCCGCCACCGGGCAAAGCCGGGGCGGTGCTGGATCTCCTCTATCCGGTACGCGGAGATCCGAGCGGGACGGAGTTCTCCCCGGCAGCGGTGCGCCTCGGTGGAGGCGGCCAGGTCCTGGTGCGGCGGCGGCCGGCGGTAGGTGCGGCCTCACGCGTTGATGAGGCAGCGGCGACCTTGGAGCTCGTGGCTGCTGCAGTCTCTCGGCGACGGCGGCCCGTCCGCTGCTCCTGCAGCTTCGAGAGGCGCCGACGAGCGGCTCGTGGTGGCATGGTGGTGGGGTGGTGGCACCGAGCGGCGGGGCGACGTGGCAACGGCGGAAAGGCAGGGCACGGCTGGCCCAGATCGGGGCCCTGTAGGGCCCATTTGGGCGTGTTCTAGATCTGGGCTGGGTCGGGCCCGCTGCGCTTGCTGGTCGCCCTCTGGACTTAGAGATGGTAGTTCAGGTGGAGCAGGTTGGTAGCGGCGGCGCAACCTACGTGATGCAGCATGGCGTCGAAGACTTCACGGGACCGATCCAGGCCCGGCCGGGCCTGTTTGGGCCTAGTGTGTCTCCGCGGCCATGTCCGATCGGCAATCGCCTTCGACGGTGGTGGGTAGTTCCCCCCAGGTGGCCGTGCCGCTGTCGCCCTCCGGTTTCCTACCTAGTTACCTCCTCCGCCTCACAGATCACACAACGAGCCTTGTTACACGGACGCGAGCTCGGGATGCTGGGGCAGCGGCCCCGGAAGGTGGACTGCACGGTTGTCTCGGCGGCGGGACGACATGGCGGTGGTGATGGCTCGTCTCTTTGGACCATGAGGGTGGTTGATGACCCACAAGTATAGGGGGTGTATCGCGGTATTTTAGATAAGTAAGAGTGTCGAACCCAACAAGGAGCAGAAGGTGCTGGCTAGTGGTATGGATCAGGAATTCTCTGCAAATACTTAGCAAACAGATTTTTAGGGTTTTTTGATAAAGCAAGTAAATAAAGTACGAGTAAATAAAAGACAGTAGGAATAAATGCAGCAAGTGGCCGGTTGTATTACTTAAGATGACCAAACATTCTCGAGGACACACGGGAAGACTGTCAAGTGCTTTCGTTTCATATAGTTGATTAATCTTCTTTAGCTTGCTAAGTGTTGTGTGGGTGAACCTGTGCTAATGTACCGACCTTCCTAGGACTAATACATACTTGTGATTATACCCCTTGCAAACATCCGTAAGTACAAGAAAGTACTCCCTCCGTTCGGAAATATAAGATGTTTTAGCTTTGTGAAAGGAGTGTATCTAGACTCCTTTTAGTGTGTAGGTTCACTCCAAACCTTGATGAACCTACACACTAAAACATGTCTAGATACACTCCTTTCACAAAGCTAAAACATCTTATATTTCTAAACGGAGGGAGTAATTAAGATAGAAACCTAACCACAACTTTAAACTCTAAGACCCTTACGTCCCTTGTGCAATGGTTTCATAATGGGGGTTCAGGTTTCTGTCACTCCGGCAACCCCTACGATTAGTAGCCAAATACACAATGCATTCCTCTAGGCCCATATAGGTGAAGTGTCATGTAGTCGACGTTCACATGACACCACTAGAAGAATTACACCACAACTTAAATATCAAACTATTGAATCTTTCTCAACACAACTCCACTACTAACAACATGACTTCTCCCATGTCCTCAAGAACAAAACGAACTACTCACAAGACATCATATGGATCATGATCAGAGATGGAATAATGATGTATAAAAATCTGAACATAAACAGTAATTCAACGGTTCACTCAATAGCATCAACTACAAAGAGTAATCAACACCGGGAAAGTTTCCCCTAAGAACTATGCAAGGTTCAACCCAATTGTTACAGCAATATGGAGATGGTGATGAGGGTGCTGATGGTGATGATGGTGATGATGGTGGTGATGATGATGATGATCCCGATGAAGTCCAGCTTGATGGTGGTGTTGATGGCGATGATCTCCCCTCTCCGGGAAGGAATTCCCCCGACAGAAATCTGTCTGCCGGAGAGATCTTTCTCTCTCGGTGTTTTCCGCCCCGCAAAGGCGGCGGAATCTTTCTGTGGTCGCTCCCCGAGTATTAGGGTTTCGGGAGGATTATATATGTCAGAGGAGAGAGCTAGAGGTGGGCCAGGGCGGCCACACCACCTGGTGTTGCGGCCTAGGCTGGCCCGCGCTAGGGGGTGGTGTGGGCCCCTGTGGCCCATCTTCACTCCTCCTTTTGGCTTCCTTCGTCTTCTGGAAAAATAGGATTTTCCGTATATTTTCCCGGATTTTCTGATCTTCGCAAATTTTGCCTCCAAACATCACCTTTTCCATCAGAATCTTGACTGCAACAGTCCATGCTCCAAAAGTCATCAACCATGCAAAAACAGATGAAATTACATAAGTATCATCCCTTAATATGAAATATATCAATGAATAACAGTAAATTATGATATAGAATAGTGATGCAAAATGGACGTATCAACTCCCCCCAAGCTTAGACTTCACTTGTCCCCAAGCGAAACTGAGCTCAATAAACATGGCCTCAGGTTTATGGAGTGAAGAGTTGATAAAAGAATACGAACAAGAAGCATCACATTCATCAATACATAGATCATAATAGAAGACAACTCACTATTATATAACTTAACTTGCAATAAGTAAAGGAAACACAATAAAGATACATAAGGTGAATTATAATTGGCAATGTCAAACTTAACTCTTGGTCGAAGAATAGTTGATAATTTGCTAGAGTTCACAAATAACTATTTTTCAATAATAACTTTCAAAGTAGTAATCACCAAGAAAAGAGCAATGTGCAAAACAAAGAACATAAGAAACATGATTGAATAAATCATCATATGAATGAATGAAACACAACAACTCAAAATACTTGCTGAGATAGAAAGGAATAGGTTTACTGACTCAACTAAAAAGTAAAAGAAAGGCCCTTCGCAGAGGGAAGCAGGGATTGCAAGTTTCATAAAGAGCTCCAAAAAATCATGATACTTATTAGCTTTCAGCTCTCATTGCCCCTATCATAGGCATCTTTAGGTGGTTAAGGTTAAAGTGATCAAATATGAGGATATGCTTGACAAGTTGTAAGTTGAAAATCTCATGTCCCTTGAATACGAGGGTCGCTCCTCATGTTACTCAAGTTTAGTCACCGGTAAGTTCTTGTCATAGTAAGCACATGTGTATCATGGAGAACCGCCAACGGGGTACCCCTTGCCCGATGATACGGAAGAATCCTCATATCAAAATGACAAGGCAAGCAGACAACAAGCATCTTAGCAATCTTCTTATTTACCATGGGAATATGGTGCTTTTTTATCTCTTTCCTCTTTTCATAATCTCTTTTTTTTCTTTTTCTCTTTTTTCTCAATATTGGACTCTTTTTTTTATAAGAAGAATGCTTCATAGATGCTTGTTATGGTTACGCTGCAGGTTTCCACCATGACAGCATGGATTAGACCGGCGACCCAGGCGTTTCTCTAACACACATGCATAACTCAATGGACTTACAAGCTCCCCTTTTATTTCACACCGACGACATCCATAGACAAAAGAACATGATATCAACTAGGTACAAAGTACCAATGCAATGTTGAAAGCGTTCCCCATGACAACATGGTTCTGCTAATTCTCAACTCACAAAGCGCAAGCATATACGCAACATAGATGGGCACAACGGTTCAAGTTTATTAATTGCGAGAAAGTAAAGTGTGCCATCAAGTTTGTGAGAGCTTTAATCACTAATTTTCACATAACAAGTTTAATTTGGAAGGTAGAGAAAAATAAGAATTTACTTGGAATAGCAATAATGCTAATAGGTAGGTATGGTGGACACAAATGGCATGGGTTTGGTTTGAGGATTGGATGCACGAGAAGAATTCCCTCTCAGTACAGGTTTTTGGCTAGCAAGGCTGGGTAGCAAGTATAAGAGTTGAAGGAAACAAACAAACATACAAGTTATAAAAATCAAACATGCAATCTTCCTTGGAAGCACAAAAGATCTTAACTCGAGAATACTAAACTTATGAGCAAATCAAGAAAGAAAGATGATGAAATTAATTTTCTTTAGAGTACTTTTATGTTTTTCATTCAACTCTCAAAAATAGTGTTGCTACTGACCGAGCCAGGTTTGCCAAAACCAACTAAATTAACTCAATGATCCCAAAGTGATACCAATACTAACAACAAGATCAATCATATAATCACGAATTGAAAACTAATATAAGATATGCAAAAGAGTAAATGATAGAATTTCTCATTAATATTTCATAACGGCAACTCACACCAAGGGATACATATCTAACGAGAGAGGGGACACTTTCATAATGCAAACCATCCTACATGATAACTTCTCTATTCATGATATGACTCTACTAAAAAGGTAAAAAGATAGAAGATAGTGATGTGATACCGCGACACTCACCCAAGCTTGGAACAAACCAAGGGGATGCCAAACCTGATGACGAACTACTCCTTTGGTGGTGGTGGTATCCTCTTGATGAGATCTTTGATCAGTTTCCCCAAATCCTCAATCTCGAAGGTGAGAGTACGAATCAACTCCAAGTTGTGCTCGATACGGTGCATGATCATATTAGATTGTGGATCCCAGCTCTTGCGATTCTTTTCCCACTCTTCCTCCTTGAAGTCTTCTTTCCCTGCATGGCTAGAATGAGGCAAGTCCCAATTGGAGGGTAATTTCTCCTTGGGCATATTCTGGTGTTGATGCTTATGGATACAGGTATGGAAAGGATTATTGGTGCGTGGAGGAAGTGACCGTGGAGCTAAACAGTGACGCGGAGTTTTCCCTCCAGTTGACATCCGTGCAGTCCTCCTGACCCTGCCAGATCTTGCCAACACTCCAATGCTTGCAATGGTAGTGCCGGTCTGCGGATGTTGGCCTTGCTTTGCCTCCTCTTCATCTTCACTCTTGATCTCCTTCTCATGCCCGGGGTCTTGGAGATCCTCCTCCATAGGCTCCTTCCCTTTATCCTTGGCGGACATCATTATGCTTCTAAGCTTCAAAGATAGTTCCTGGCAAAAACAGATCGAAACGAAAACACGACGAAAACACGATATATGAACCTCGGGGGATCCGGGGGATTATATATTACGAAGTTCCACAACAAAAGGAAGGTACTGGGAGAAAATGGGTCGGAGACGGAGTCCGGAGTGGCCACACCACCTAGTGGCGCGGCCAGGGGTGGGCCCGCGCCACAGGGTGGTGTGATCCACCCTGGCTCCGTTTCCGTCCCTCTTTTGCTTTTTAGCTTTCCTTATTGACTAAAAACTGCAAAAATATAACCGGACAGATCTTTCACGAAACTTTTCTTACCATAACTGTTACCTATTTAAAAACAGAGTCTACAGGTCTCTAAATTTGGTCCTTGATAAATTTTTCCAGAATCACCACTTGAATAACATCAATATCTTCATCTTCATACACTTATTGTGAGTCATGAAACCTTTCACTTCCTTATTACACCATTATCTCCACTAACCTGGAAATTTCTTTCACACAAAACTTCACATAGTTCTCATTAGAAACATTAGTATAAGTGAAGTGATAAAACCTTTTGAGTCCAATTTCAACTGAAAACCATCAAAACATAAGCTACTGTAGCAAATCCTTCTGAAAACCCAAAAAGAATTCAAAAAGGAAATCGATTGAAGAAGCAAATGCAAGAGTGGCAAAATCTGTCAAAACAGACCAGCAGGTAAAGATCAATTTTTTCGAAAATCTTCTGTTGCTCAAATCAAAAAGTGCAAAACTAACAAAAGTTAAATAACAACCTGGGGCAAGCACAAAAAATTACAGCTCAATCCGACAGACACAGATCTCTCATGAATTTTTACGGTGAAGCACAGAAATCTGTTTCAGGACAGCAACTTCCCCAAATCTTACTTCTCTCTCATTAGAGGTTGATCTTGACACAAAAACCAAACAAAAAGGATAAGGAGAGGTTATTACCTAGGTAATAACTTCCAAGACTCAAAGAAACAAAAACAAACTGAAAGCAAAAATAAACGGGGTTGTCTCCCAAAAAGCTCTTTCTTTATAGCCATTAAGATGGGCATGATAATTTCAAAGATGCTCACATAGGAATATGAGTTGAAGTGAAAGAGAGCATTAAGAAGCAAAAATACACACGTTTAAGTCTAACCCACTTCCTATGCAAGGGAATTTTGTAAACAAACAAGCTGTTGAAACCAGAGGCTACTAGCATAGGAAGGCAAAAGAAGTGCAACATAAAAACTTTCAGCATAAAACAAGGAAACTTGATATTATTGAGATGCATAAGAACACTTTTCCCTCTCTCATAGTAACTTTCAGTATCGTGCATAAACTTAACAATATAACTATCACAAGGACCATTGTAACAATGATCACTTATTCTAACAGAAAACACAGGAACACTAGCTCTCATACACTACTTTGTGAAATAATATTAGAGGTATCCTTACCAAGGATAGTGTGTCCCTCTTCTACATATTTAGTGACAAAGTCTTTCACATTTGCTATAATAGATTCATCAACCATTTGTTTATTAGGTTCAACAGCTTTATTTGTACTTTTATTAACCATACTAGCTATCATAGAATGTTCCTTTATCTTAACTGGGAAAAGCATTTTCTCAATGTAAGGTTCAGGTAAAACATGATTAGCAGTATAAACTTCGGTATTTCTTGCAGGAACACTCTTAGCAATATCTTTATAAGGTTCATGATACTTATTCCACTTCTTTTTAGTCACTTCAATGTAGGAAGCAAAAGCCTTAAAATAAGAAGCAATAGCTTGAGAGTCTAGACCATAAGCATTTTTAATGTTTTGAAAGTCACAAGTTCCCATAAAAGATTCAATGCATTCATAATCATAATTTATACCTGACTTTCTACCTTTATCATTCTCCCAAGCTTCAGCATTGTCTTGAATACGGTCCAGAAGATCCCATTTAGCTTCTTCTTCCATGCGAGTGAATGATCCAGCACACGAAGCATCCAATAGATCCTTATCATGAAGAGAAAGCCTTGCATAAAAGTTATTGATAATAATATTGTTGGGGAGCTCATGAATGGGACATTTGAGCATTAGTAACTTCAATATCCCCCAAGCTTGAGCTGTACTCTCTCCATTAAGAGGCCAAAAGTTGTATATTTGATTCCGATCTTTATGAATTTCACTAGGAGGATAAAACTTTGAATAAAAGAGAGGTACTATTTCCTCCCATTCAAGAGCTTGACCATTCTTCAGCAGCTTATACCATGCCTCGGCTCTTTCTTTTAGTGATAATGAGAATAACTTCTTCTTAACTTGATCTGTAGTAATACCTGCACACTTGAACAACCTGCATAATTCGTGTATAAAAAGAAAATGATCACCGGGATGGACAGTTCCATCCCCAACAAAGTAGTTATCCATAACACGATCAATAATTCTTGTAGGTATTTTAAAAGCATCATTCTCAGAAGATGGTGGTTCATCTACTACCTTAGCAGTGGTAGTAGCATTACCAAAAAAGAAACTCAGCAAATTATCCATAACGAAAATAAAGCAACTAGCAGAAGTAAACAATACTCACAGTAGAAGTTTCCTTTACCAGTTCCACTCTTCAATAGCGCTTCACTCCCGACAAGGCGCCGTAAAATAGTCTTGATGACCCACAAGTATAGGGGGTGTATCGCAGTATTTTCGATAAGTAAGAGTGTCGAACCCAACGAGGAGCAGAAGGTGCTGGCTAGTGGTATGGATCAGGAATTCTCTGCAAATACTTAGCAAACAGATTTTTAGGGTTTTTTGATAAAGCAAGTAAATAAAGTACGAGTAAATAAAAGACAGCAGGAATAAATGTAGCAAGTGACCCAATCCTTTATTCAGCAAAGGACAAGCCGGTTATATTACTTAAGATGACCAAACGTTCTCAAGGACACACGGGAAGATTGTCAAGTGCTTTCGCTTCATATAGTTGATTAATCTTCTTTAGTTTGCTAAGTGTTGTGTGGGTGAACCTGTGCTAATGTACCGACCTTCCTAGGACTAATACATACTTGTGATTATACCCCTTGCAAACATCCGTAACTACAGGAAAGTAATTAAGGTAGAAACCTAACCACAACTTTAAACTCTATGACCCTTACGTCCCTTGTGCAATGGTTTCCTAACGGGGGTTCAGGTTTCTGTCACTCCGGCAACCCCTACGATTAGTAGCCAAATACACAATGCATTCCCCTAGACCCATATAGGTGAAGTGTCATGTAGTCGATGTTCACATGACACCACTAGAAGAAGTACACCACAACTTAAATATCAAACTATTGAATCTTTCTCAACACAACTCCATTACTAACAACATGACTTCTCTCATGTCCTCAAGAACAAAACGAACTACTCACAAGACATCATATGGATCATGATCAGAGATGTAATAATGATGTATAACAATCTGAACATAAACAATAATTTAACGGTTCACTCAATAGCATCAACTACAAAGAGTAATCAACACTAGGAAAGTTTCTCCTAAGAACTATGCAAGGTTCAACCCAACTGTTACAGCAATATGGAGATGGTGATGAGGGTGCTGATGGTGATGATGGTGGTGGTGATGATGATGATCCCGATGAAGTCCAGCTTGATGGTGGTGTTGATGGCGACGATCTCCCCTCTTTGGAAAGGAATTCCCCTGACAGAAATCTGTCTGCCGGAGAGATCTTTCTCTCTCGGTGTTTTCCACCCCGCAGAGGCGGTGGAATCTTTCTATGGTCACTCCCCGAGTATTAGGGTTTTGGGAGGATTATATATGTCAGAGGGGAGAGCCAGAGGTGGGCCAGAGCGGCCACACCACCTGGTGGCGCTGCCTAGGCTGGCCCGTGCCAGGGGGTGGTGTGGGCCCCTCGTGGCCCATCTCCACTCCTCCTTCTGGCTTCCTTCGTCTTATGGAAAAATAGGATTTTCCGTATATTTTCTCGAATTTTCTGATCTTCGCGAATTTTGCCTCTAGACAGTACCTTTTCCATCAAAATCATGACTGCAGCGGTCCATGCTCCAAAAGTCATTAATCATGCAAAAATAGATAAAATTACATAAGTATCATCCCTTAATATGAAATATATCAATGAATAATAGTAAATTATGATATAGAATAGTGATGCAAAATAGACGTATCAGTGGCATGGAGCGGGCATCGGGGATTCCTGGCGGTGGCAACGCCTAGATCGCGTGTTAGAAGCTCGGCTCGGGGATCGGTGGCCCGAGAAACCAATTGTGGCGAGAGTTTTTTGGGTGAAATCCCAGCGCTTCGGCGCCGACAACGGCGATACCTGCGAGTGGCGTGACCCTCTTGAGTCCGTCACCGTGGCTACCTTTGCCATATTGGAGCTCTGGGTGAAAACCCTAGACCCTCGTGGTCTCGGCAGCGACGACGCTTGTTTTGTCGTTTCCTTCCTGGAGGCGGTGTCGTGGAGCTCCGGGTTCCTTAGTCTCGACGTCTTCGGTGACAAGCTCGATGCTTCTTAGGCTTAGTAGTTTTATATTTGATCTGCTTGTAAGAGAAATTTCTCATAACTATGTATGAGTTTGGCCATGTGGCTTTGGCCTATTTAGAGGATATATAACATGCCAGTTTCGTCCTATTTAAATTGACATGAAACCACAAGAGGGCAACACTTGGCAATAATCATTAAACGTAGACCATTTGTTTCAAATAAAGACCATGGTCCATGTGCTGAGGTTATCCCAACACTTCGCACCAATGCAATACATCTCACAACAATAGCAAGGACGCAGCGCGCCGCCCTGACGATCCCAGCTAGTATCACATATGTGAAGGAATTTCAAATAAGCAGGAAAATGTTTATTCATAACTTCGTATATATCAAGAGGCTCTAAGGTTGTGTTTGGCATTGCTTGAAATCATGTTATTCTTGTTTTTCTAACCAACTTTAATCCTTTTTAGTGAAAATGCTAGAACGCCATGGATGTTAATAAATAAAGCCCCAAACAACCATTATGATACAAGGTGCTGAAAAAATCATGTACAAGAAAAAGAGCAATAAGCTGATAGAAAATAATCATTTTTGTTTATTTATTATTCTCTCCGTAATAAATTGTAAGATGTTTTAGTTTTTTTCTAAATAGATGAATCCGGTGACTTTCCGGTGACTTTCGGGTTGAGTGAACCTATAGTTCTTTTCTAAATAGATGTATCCGTGACTTTCCGGTGACTTTCGGGTTGAGTGAACCTACTCACTAAAAGCAACTAGATACATATGTTTTCAGAAAATAACTACTCCGTATTAAATTCGTCGTTAAGTGGATTTTTCCAGTATCTGGCTGGAGTAATAATTTGAATATGATCGAGATACACTTATCACTGAATATTGACTTGAGTCCGACGCGTCATGCTCATCCTGTCATCCGCCTTATCCACATCGCCCAGACCAATCACAACCTTCCTCTTGTCAGTGACGCCAACCTTGACTTGCCGCAGAAGATCCCGAGCACTCCCCCGAGCAAAGAAAACCCTAACTCCCACGGTCTGATCCGATTCCCACCGACCACCCAGCAGTCGCCCTAAAATTTCCCATTGTAACACAGACAGCTGGGTCCACTTGAGCTCCTTGATCCACATGTCAGAAAACTGGGCGTTCTTGAATCGTGTACGCGAAGTGAGCAACGAGCGGGCGAAGCAGACACCGCCACGTGGGGAGGGGATAGGGATCCGCGGCCCAAACCAGCGGCCCGCAAAACCGGCGAGCCCACACGGCTGGCGCCCGCTCAGTCTCTATGACATGTATGGCCGCTACTCGGTGGGCCCCGCAGAGACGCAGGCTTCGTCTGGTGCAAGCGACGTGTCCCGGAACCCACGGCCCCTCCGTATAAAATCCCCTATCTATCTCTCCCCGTCGTCTCAGTCGCGCCTCCTCAGTCCTCTCTGCAGGAGAAAAACCAAAAAGCGAGAGGGAGAGTGAAAAAAAAAAAAGTCATTACCACTCGCCCGCTCGCTCCGCAGCCGCGGCGCACGCACGCAAATCTCGCGCACGGGGTTTGGGGAGCGCTCGATCCGCGGAGGAAACCCTAGGTAAGTACGGAACGGCTTCCGCCGTTGCTTGCTCACCCCGCGCGGCTCCCCCGTGTCTCCCGCTTGAGTTCGTTCCCCATTCCGGTGCGAGGCGATGCTGATTTGATTTGGTTTTGGTGGTTTAATTGCCGCTGCAGGGTGTGGTGGTTTCGGGATGTCGTCGCCGAGGACCGACGGGGGGTTCCTGACGCAGCAGCAGCGGGAGCAGCTGCGTGTCGCGGTGCAGAACGCCGAGACGCTCTCGCTCACGTCGCCGCGCTCGCCCACGGGGGGCACCACCTCACAGCTGCTCCAGCAGTACGAGCAGCAGCAGCAGGAACGGCGGGCAGCGGCCGCCGCCGCGAGGGCAGGCGGGGGTGGCGGCGGGGGCGGAGCTCCTGTGAGGCACGCGCGGCGGTCGCATTCCGGGAAGGCCGTCAAGCTTAAGAAAGGTGAGGTGGCGCTCGATCTGTCTGTGCTCTGTCTAATTAATACCTTCCATATTGCCATCCAGCTTGTTTTAGTGCCTCGCGTGCTTGATTACGACGTGATGAGTTTGTGACCATTGATTTTCCGCTATATTGTTAAATTATTATTACTGCCTTTGTGAATGTCCATACTGCCTAGCCTGTTCTTCAGCCCTTATGGGAAGTCGATCTGAAGGTTATTGGAATGCAGGTTTAGCAGCTGAGTTGATCTAGCTTTTGACCTTTTGATGTTTTGTTCGAACTTGTGCTTTTAGTTCTGGTGTGCTGGTGCTGCAAGCTTGTGTCTCATGGAGGTTGGGCTCTTGTTATATGGAGGCGGGGCCCTTGTTATATGGAGGTGGCACATACCTATAAATTATACATCATTGATAGACTTTATTGTTGGACTGTTCAATCGCTTGCAGATTTGGATATGTTGCAGTAGGTTGGTTAAGTTGATAAGCTTTGAATGTTGATGACCTACACCTATGTTTGCTTCATAGAGTGTTAGCTTTGCTTGCATGGAGCAAAGCAAATCAGCTGTTCCGTGTTTGTGTTAATTGGTGCTTCTGAGCCGCCTATTGGTAGAATTCTTCTCAGTTGATTGAATTAGTTATCCATATTCTGGTTGCATCTGTTTCCCTTTAGGTTTTTGTTTCCGCTCTGTTTTGATTCATAGGTACTACTCAAATCCTAGGATCTTATATATGGTACTGTAAGGTTGTCTGAGGATATTATCTACTTGTTCCTGGTTATAAGCTTTCGATTAGTTGATACCACTGGGTTGTCCTGTGTAGGCAAGATGACAACTATCTTTTACACGACATTTGCTAATCCAACACAGCACTTGAAATTCTCCTACATCTGAAGTGTACCATGAGCTGACTGTGATGGTTGACCTCTATATTGTTTCTTGTGTGAATTTTGCCCCACTTATGATCATCATATTGTAGGATGGGCAATTGAGCATCTATTATTATGTTGGGGCATGTTCTGTTTGTATTCCGATAATCTGAGTTAACAATTCTAGCTGATAAAATTTTGTCTGCACCTTTATATATGTGTTCATAGCCTATACTGGAAGTTTGTGCTAGCCTGTTTGTATGATTGTACTTGGTTCTGCTAATTATTATTCCACCTTTTGTGTTCAAATTGTGTTCCATATTTCTGTATTCAGTAAGAACTGGAAAACTCATTTCATGCCCTTATTACTCCATTATTACTTCTGTCTGTTAATGAAATCCTATGTAGAGAATATAGTGTATTACAGTATGCTTCAATGCAGGCTTATCTCATTCAAGTAGCAATTTTCGTTGTTTGACAATGCGCTTCGTGCTTCGGTTTAATGTGATTTGCATAGTTACTTATTCCATTTCCTGTTTGAAGATTTGACTTCTGCTTTCTTCAATATGAGGTCGTCATTCTGGCAATTTAATTACCAGTGCCTTTGTTTCTTGCTTGTTTAGCTTCCATTTACTTTCTGTAGACACTAAGCATGCTGTATTTGGATCTTCAATATTTAGTTCTTCATGGACTCACACTCAACACACATGGTTGGGTGTTTTATGTTAAAGCTGCTGATATATTGACTTTAGTTGCTGTTACCAAATTCCAGCTGCCTCTGCTCTTGTATCATAAGAATCTAGAGTGGGTCAATCACTCAATCTATTCATTACAACATCTAGTTGATGTGTTTCCCTCTATGGAAAGCAACTATGCAACATATGGACTTCAAATTTGTACTACTATAAGAGTGTTGTTTGTTATTAAAATAATACTATGATACCGGGTGATCATGTACCTGATATTATGATCTGGAGTGTCAGTAGTTCAGTTTATGATTACCCATTCACAATCCAAGTCCGATGCATAGTTGGGCCTTTTGTCAACTGGGGAGTTATTAAATACTGCCATAGGTTCTACCATATACTTGCACTTGGAAGGTAGATGAGTTCTCCACTACGTTGTGATCTATTACTTCTCATTTTTACTAGTATTGTAATATAGATAACTGCAAAAATGTCTGATTTGCTGCTGTTTTGTACTGCAGATGGTGCTGGTGGCAAAGGCACTTGGGGAAGACTTATCGATGCTGATACAGCCACATTTCTTGACCAAAATGATCCAAACTATGATAGTGATGAGGTAATACTTTATGGTCTTGATCTGTATACTCCAGTCATTTTCTCATGCAATGCTAAACTGTTTGTCATTATACTAGTAGCAAGCAACTGGTAATATACTCAATTCAGCTTTTTCTGAACATCTTGTTTATGGGGTTAATACTTGGTAATCAGCCAAACTTTGGACACTTATCTTGTTATGTTTGGCTAATCAGGAGCCATATGAACTAATTGAAGTCCCTGCTACAACCCCACTAGAGGACTACAAGAAATCTCTTGTCACAATCATCGAGGAACATTTCAGCACTGGTGATGCTAAACAGACGGCTTCTGATCTTAAAGAGATGGGTTATGATGACTTCCACCGCTACTTTGTCAAGAAGCTTGTTTCCATGGCAATGGACAGGCATGACAAGGAGAAAGAGATGGTGTCAGTGCTGTTATCTTGTCTCTATGGTGATGTCGTGAGTTCAACTCAAATCAAACTAGGCTTTGTGATGCTGCTACAGGCTGTTGATGATTTGGCTGTTGACATACCTGATGCGGTTGATGTCCTTGCTCTTTTCATTGCACGAGCAGTTGTTGATGACATTCTTCCACCTGCTTTTCTCAACAAGGCAAAAGGAAGTCTGACAGAGTCTTCAAAGGGCCTGCAGGTTTTACAGATTGCAGCGAAGAGCTATCTTTCAGCACCCCACCATGCAGAGTTACTTGAGCGACGATGGGGTGGTTCAGTTTATATCACAGTGGAGGAGGTAAAGAGGAGGATTACTGATCTTGTAAAGGAATATATCAGGAATGGTGATACAGCTGAGGCATGTAGGTGCATAAGAGAGTTGGCTGTGCCGTTTTTCCACCACGAGGTTGTCAAGCGAGCTGTCACTCTTGGAATGGAAAGTCCAGCTGCAGAAACTCTTATTATCAAGCTTCTGAAGGAAGCATCTGAAGAAGGCTTAATAAGCTCTAGTCAGATGGTGAAGGGATTCTCCCGTATTACCGAGAGTCTTGATGATCTCTCCCTTGATATACCATCCGCAAAATCTCAATTCCAGACACTGGTATCTAAAGCAGTCTCTGAGGGATGGCTTGACTCTTCATATGTACCTTCAGGTGCCAATGGCAATGTCCAAGATGATGACCATGAGAAGCTGAGGAGGTACAAGAGGGACGCTGTGTCTATGATACATGAGTACTTCCTTTCTGGTGATATGCCAGAGCTTATTCGCACACTCAAAGAGCTTGGAGTTCCAGAGTATAACCCGATCTTTATCAAGAAACTTGTCACAGTTGCTATGGACCGCAAGAACAGGGAGAAAGAGATGGCATCGGTTCTCCTATCTTCATTAAGCATGGAGCTGTTCTCTACTGAAGACATTGTCAAGGGATTCATAATGCTTCTTGAATCTGCAGAAGATACTGCACTGGACATATTGGATGCCTCAGATGAGCTGGGACTGTTCCTAGCCAGAGCAGTGATTGATGATGTGCTTGCGCCTCTAAACCTAGATGAGATTGGCAGTGAGCTTCCACCGAAGTGCAGCGGGGCTGAAACGCTGAACATGGCACGCTCACTTGCCTCTGCCCGTCACGCAGGAGAGAGGCTTCTGAGATGCTGGGGTGGTGGGACAGGACAGGCCGTTGAGGATGCCAAGGACAAGATAGCAAAGCTCCTGGAGGAATATGAGAGCGGAGGTGATGTAGGGGAAGCATGCAACTGCATCCGTGAGATGGGCATGCCTTTCTTCAATCATGAGGTGGTCAAGAAGGCGCTTGTCATGGCGATGGAGAAGAAGAAAGAACGCCCCCTCGTCCTGCTCCATGAATGCTTTGGTGAAGGCATCATAACCATCAACCAGATGACCAAGGGGTTCTCCAGGGTCAGGGATGGGCTTGATGATCTGGCTCTTGACATTCCTGATGCCAGGGAGAAGTTCCCATCCTACGTGGAGTATGGGAAGAAGAACGGATGGCTTGCACCATCTTTCAGTGGCGCTGCTTCGACTTGAACCAATGATGACCGAGCGAGCAGGAAGCGTCAAGCTGGACCGGGAAACAAACCCGAAGACGCAGGCAGCCGTGGTGTGGTGCAGACCATCTAGTTCGTGTGCATTTGCGTTTTCGTTTCTGATGCACGTCACTGGACAATGCGTCATAGGTGTAGCTCAACGAGCCCCTTTGCTTGTGGTGGTGGCTCATGTCTAGATCTTTGCATCTCTGGACATACCTTTTACTGTTCTTGCGTTGTTCCATTTCAACTTCTTCATAGACCTTTTCATTTTACATCAAGTAAAACAGAGCAGAAAAAGAGTTTCATGTAAACATTCTTACTACGCCTCTGCATTGACGTCTGTGATTTCAGAATTATCGTGTCGAACCTAAATGTTGTAGACGCATCAGACGTGAATTAACGGTTTTCTAGAGATGCTACGGATTGCTTTTTTGATTATCCTATCATGTTTACGTGTAGTTAATTCTCTACCGCTATCATCCGATCTGCCTTTGAGTTGTTTTGCACAACGACGAGGAGATGATTAACCGAGCAAAATAAAACGATTGTCCATGAAGGCAACAAAAAGATGTTATCTGATGGATGTTCTACTTATTAGACATGCAATATGGTATGTATAAGAGATGGTGTAGTACACCACTTGTATACATACCGAACTCTGTACACCATGTGAGAGGCTCTTTCTTGTATATCCTATAACACGTAACCAAGGCCATCGAAAGGGGCTATCGTTTCACCCAACAAATTTAACACGGTATCTGGAGCCTCTCTCACTTCTAGCTAGCCGCCGTCGCCGGAAATCCTCTCCGTACCGCCGGTGGGACCACGATTGTCTTCTCGCTGGGACTCAATTCCCTAACTCATTTTTTTCTCTCATCAAATTCCCAAACACCCACGTCTTGCCGAATCTGATCTCATCTTTTTTTTCTTCTAGGACTCGATCGATCTTGATCGACAACACCACGACGCCATAGGAAAATTCCTACGCTCTCCTTCCCTTCAGGACCAATGGGGACCTCCTCGTCGTCTGCTGCATCGGCCCCCATCAAGGCGCCACCGGCGATCAAGCTCACTCGTGAAAACTTCCTTTACTGGCAGGTGCTCGTTCTGCCCACTCTTCACGACGCTCGCGTCATGGCCCTCTTTGAAGGGAACGACTGCGCCCCGCCCGAGAAGCTGTAGGCTGAAGATGAGAACAAGAAGAAGTTGTCTGAAAGTGCATGTGTGCCCCCACGTGTGATTTTGGTAATTAATGACAATCTATGTGGACTAATATTTGAATTGAGTTTCACTTGTAGGATTTGTCTATTGGCATCGCTTGGGCCATGTGTTGTTTTCAAGATTGAAAAATAAAGCAATGAAGAAGAAGCAATGTCCAAGGGCTTATGCCTATTGAAATCATGAGGAAGAAGAAGATCAAGAGTGTCTTGAAGAAGAAGAAGAACAAGAACAAGAAGATGGAGTTTCTCATGATTATCTTCAAGACATCATCCTAACGGAGTTAGAAGAAATGAAGTGCAATATCAAGATGCGCCATCTATAGAAGATCATATGCTTGAAACTTGCCATCCTCGGTGATCATGGACTGATGAAGACAAATTCAAAGAAGAGGTTTCCCCATGGAGTATGGAGGAGCAATTCGCAAGTCTTCATCAAGCGAGAGCGAGCAAATGCAATCAAGAAAGGTGTTCCATATTGAAGAAGACAAGATCGTGTACATCAAGCTCAAGTGGAATGCTCAAGGCAAAAATATGATCTTGATAGATTTTCTATTTTACCGGTCTCTTATAGTTGTTGAGAGACCGGGTTTAGGATAGATAGTCGCACTATCAAGAGGGGCTCTCGAGTGAGTAACACGTTCGTTTTCTTCGGGAGAGATCAAACCTTTGCATACATAGCATCATATTTCTTGTTTGTTATTTGGATCTTGTCCCTGAGAGGATCTGGAGCTCGTGGTTATCTTCATAACAAGCTCTAGTTCATCAAAAACAGATTTCTCTTGAATATCTTATTGTATTTTTGATCTTGCAGGTTTTCTGGCTCCACATCTTGGGAGATATCTTACATATATACATGATATTTTCTCCCTAGGTGGTATCTAATATTTCCATTTTTTGGATGCTACTTGTTTGTATCTTTCCAACAAAATTGGTTTCAACATAATCGGAGTTTCCAATCTCAAGTTATTGCGTTCTGCGTTTTGGAGGTTTTACCGGTTCGTCTCTTATCGATTCTACACGTCGTTGTCTTTCCAACAAAATTTGTCTCATCTTATTTGGAGTTCAGATGCAAAAGTTTTGGCAGTATTGGTTCTAGAGTTTTCCTAACCGGAAGTACCGCTAGGCCAATTTTGGCACCGGTAGTACCGATTGAAGTACCAGGGATAGTTCCAGTGAGCATGGGAACGCTCATAACATCTGTTCTATTTTTGCTTCCTGTTTACCGATACTTGGGTCGGTAGTAAACAAGTAGTACCATTGGGAAGAGGCGTTGGAGCAGCGCGACCTAAAGTATCAGCCAGGGACCGAAAGTACTGCTCGGACATATGTCGTCGCTGGTAGTACCGGTGAAATTATGGCTCAATTTCGCTCAGCCCATGACACCCCACAGTCATCTCTCTGTTTAGTCGCGTTTTATAATCGGTACTTGGTCGGTAGTACCAGCCAGAAGTTCTAGCCCGGGCCAGGCGGAACTTCCCGCCTGTACAACTAGGTCTTTTCAACTACTTTCGAGACGTTGGAGCCGGGCTAACCGGAAATTTTGGTGGCTCAACGGTACTACCGGTTAGGCACATAAATGGCCCAAACAATCAGTTTTGGAGATCCCTTTAAAAGTGGCCCCTCTTCCCCTTTGTGGGGTTAACTCTTTTGCTCTCTCTCTCTCCTCTATTGTTGACCTTGAAGAGCTTGTCCTCGCCCTACCCCCTCCTATGATTCTTGCATCTTTTTGAGGGATTTTAGAGAGGAGATCTAGATCTACAACCCCACCAAACCAAATCACTTCTTTGTGAAGGAATCCTTGGGATCTAGATCTTGGAGAGTTTTGGGTTCTCCTCTTGTGTTCTTACTCTCTTATTCTCCCAATAGCTTTTGTAGCTTTGGTGGAATTTGAGAGTGAAGGACTTGCCTCTTACATTTGGTGCATAGGTTCGAGTTCTCCACGAAGATTCGGTGAGTTCAAGCTTGATGGCTTGTTTCTCCTAGGTTCTTTGAACCCTAGACAGTTGTGTGGAAGTGGTGTGATTCCCTTGGGGCCTCCAATTGAGTTGTGGAGCGTCCTCAAACTAGAGGCCTTTGTGGTGATTGTTGGGAGCCTCCAATTGAGTTGTGGGGATTTCCCCAAGCCTTGTATGGGTTCAGTGTCCCATAGTGGATTGTGAGTAGGCCTTTGTGGTGAGATCACGGGAGAATATGGTGAGCCTGTTGTGGTGTCGGTGAGTTACATGCCTTCGCATATTGGGATGGGGCCTTATGGGTGTTGGGTGAGTGATGACTGCAAGTGCACAGACCAATTGTAGGTAGTTTCGAAGTAAAGATATCGAACCCACAGAGAGCTATTGGTTAAGGTCTTTATGCCCCTCGTTACTATCTACCAAAGAATACATGTAAATTGTCTTTGATATCAAGTAAAGGGTGTTTGAATTGTTTATAGCCGTTTGTAGAAAAGTAATTAAAACAAGTAAAAGAAAACAAGTAACAAGATTGTATGAAAGCGTGGTTAAACTCAATAGGGCTAAAACATTCTCGAGGATGTAGGATACACGACTAGCATAGTACTATTATTATATGTAATCAAGATAACATACTTCTTATGTCATGACATGTGTGGAGAGAGCCCCATAATAAGATGTTCATGACAAGGCTCGTAGGAATCCACTTTGTTGATCCAAGTGTGAGGTCACCTCTAAATAACCACCACAATGCCTGAGAGCAATCACCCATACAGGCCACCGCAATTAAGGGTTTCCCCATGGATATCATAATTAGCTTAGGGATTCCCTCTTAATCCCCCTTTGACCGTGAGGGTTACGAGTCGGCGCCAATCTGTCACGAGGCAATCCGGGTACGCTTCCACAACACGTCCAAAGGGTTTCATCCTCCCTTTAGTCCCAAAGGAAAATGATACATGGTTGACTTCACATATCATCTAAAGAGAGAAATCAAACACAAGTCATAATTATATCATAGACAAGCAAGTCATATGGACACAAGAATAGATCATCTTCATTACAAGTTCATAGTGGTGCTAGGGTTTCTCCATCTCCCCAAGAACAAAGGAACTACTCACTCATGGAAGAAATCAACAACATCGTCATAATCAAATGGATGGATTAAAGTACGGGGGGTAGATCTAATGCAAACCACAATTGGATCTGGAATTACAAAGAGATCTAATAGATGAAAGATGGAGTAATGGTGGTGATGAAGATGCAGTAGTTGATGGTGAAGGGGATGATGCGTTGTCCTCCAATGATCCGCGAAGCAGCTGGGATTTTGCCCCAGCTAAGTTCCTCCTTCAGATCCCTCTCGGATGTGGTATTTCGTGGTTTCTGGTGGCTATGAATGTCGGATATCCCTCTTGTCTTCGCCAGGAGAAACTATTTGACGAGGCGGTTCCGATGGTGCCTAGTACGGGCAGACGGTACGGGCGGGCTCTGCTCATACTAGTGGTCTTATCGGTGCTGATGCCTCCTCTTTATTTGTTATTCATCTAGGTGCGAAGGTAAATTCATAAAATGACATTTATCACTTAGAAATATCATATAATTACACAATATGATAACTCTAATTGATAAGTTCATCTATGACTCCATGATTTGGGATCCTGTTGAAACAAGAACAAAATAGCGCTCGTAGGCGCATTGAAATACAAAGATCCCTACTCTATTTATGCAAAACAAGAGGTAAAAATGCTTCAATTTTGGACTCATCAATTCCCCCAAACTAGGTTCTTGCTCGTCCCCGAGCAAGATGGTGGCTTATGGACAAGATCATCATGTTCATGAGACACTAGACGTTACAATAAATGAGGCAAAAATTGAAACAAGAGTATAACGTCGGATGTAAAGATACATCGGGGGGTATTACCATACCCTTACACATTACATAACTTAGAGGCCTCCACACCCTTTTTCTAGTATTAATGAAATTATAAGAAGATACTAGTGATTCAACATATCATATAATCACGGAGTTTACATATTTGTAGCACTAAGTTTATTAGTGAAGATTCATGATCATTTTCTTGTTCTTCTTCATATCTTTTATATATGCTTGATTCTTTTGATAGCTGCTTTCTTTTTATTTTTCTATACTTGCATGTCTATATTTTTCCTTGCTCTCTTTTTCTCCTTTTCTTTTCAGCAAGCTATTTGATCATGCTTACTACTTAAATGGCTTTTGAAAACTCTTAACCATAATATGCTACCCGAATTCTTCTTCTCATAACTTAATCAATACTTCTAAAGGTGTGGAAGTCCCTAAAATTATGACAGCTATACAAGTATCATAACACTCAACCTACTTCAATCATCTAATACAATAATCATGAATCAAACACAACTTCAATTATAATAAAGTCTCATAACTCAACAGATATAATTCTTCTCTTGAACAAAGGGAACTCGAAATTGATGCAACTAATGCAAAATTTAGAATTCGAACCTAACCATGCGTGCAGGAAAAATAAACATGCTAAAAATCGTAAGATAGATTACAAGGTTCTCATAGATCCCTCCAAGCTTGTTGTCAAGCCGGGTGGATCAAATAATCCCTTGCGATTACTCACTCCTTTTGGGAGTAAAGAAGTCATCGTCCTCCTCTTCTTCATCTGCCTTGAGGTTGCAGGATTGAGCAATACACGCGAATCACACAGAAATCTCAATGACGCCAACACGTAATTCCTTGATTACTTTGTCTAAAGTTTTTCTATCATCTACCATCTCCATAATGATCTTAGTAAGTAGTTATACCCTATCGTTGATGTCATCGACCTTCTTTTTGAGGTCTTTGTCCATCATCTAGTAGAGTCAACCCCTTCCCCAATGGTCTCAACACAAGCCTTAGAAATCTTTTAAAGGTTCTTGATCTTCTCTCGAATCTCATCTCGGTATACCTTTCTCTTGGAAGAGGTTTCCGGAGGTGATTTAAGAGGAGACCATGAAGGTTATACCTGTAGGGGTTGAGCGGAGATTCTCCTTTGTTCCTTCCTTGTTCCACGTGCCTAAGCATCTCCAATTTCTGCGGGAACATATCTTCCCAATTGGGGAGTGGAACCACATGAGCGGGCTCGCGATTGGAGGAAGACGAAGTACCTCCTTCAGATCCCTCCTTCTTGACTCGTCTTTCAGCGGCATGCTACTTCTTGGCCCAGATCTGCTTGATATGAAAAGGCTGCACGAACCTCGAGTAATCAAGTGAGATCTGAGGTTTCATTGTAAAAGGACAGGAAGAAGTTCTAGATCTGAAATAGGACGGAAAAGAGTGAGAAAGAAGAAAAGATGTAAAATCGGAGTTTTAAGGGGTCAAAGTTGGTCGCGAGCTGTGGTACGGGCGGGCTCCGGCTGTACCGTGCTCCCGTACAGACTACTTACCGACTTTAGTTTTTTACCACAAATAATAAATTTGTTGCAAAGGAATCAGTACTAGTGACGACCATCGGTACGGGCGAATCAGCCCACACCGTCCGATCGTACCGTATTGCAAAAATCGGAGCCAGTACTCCAAATGGTTAACGACTAGTGGTGTGAGCGCGTCCGCCCATATGGTCCGCCCGTACCAGGTCGAAAAACCATTCAGAATGACCAGAAAAACCAGACGAGTTCAGAATGAAAAATAGAATAATCCAAAAAGGTTTCAAAGAAATAGAACTTAAGTAATTTATACTTTGTTACCTAGCCTTCTCTTGTTGTGTTCTTCAGCTGGGATCACAGAAATCAATTCCGCAATGTTTACTTCGCCAACTCTATAATGCTCCAGTCGTTGCCCATTAACTATCCAGGATGAAGAAGAGGGCATAGTATTTTTCAATCTTACCGCTCCTGATGGATATGCTTCTTCAACATCATAAGGTCCTTCCCACCTAGATTTCAACTTTCCTGCAAAAAGCTTAAGCTTAGAGTTGTAAAGTAAAACTTTATCTCCAGTTTTAAATTCCTTGCCTTCTAACTTTCTGTCATGCCATTTCTTAACTTTTTATTTAAATATTCTAGCATTTTCATAAGCCTCATTCCTTAGTTCATCTAAAGCATGAATGTCTAAGAGTCGTTTTTCACCTGCAGTTTTAAAGTCAAAATTCATAGTTTTGATAGCCCACCGAGCCTTATGCTTGAGTTCTAATAGAAGATGCCAATTTTTACCGTAAACCATTTTGTATGGTGTCATTCCCATAGGGTTCTTTAATGCTGTGTGATAGGCCCACAGTGCATCATTAAGCTTTAGAGACCAGTCTTTTCTTGATATGTTCACCGTTTTCTGGAGTATGGTCTTGATTTCTCTGTTTGATAATTCCACTTGCCCACTGGTTTGAGGATGGTAAGGCAAAGCTACCCGGTAGTCCACTCCATATTTTTGAAGTATCTTATCAAAAGTTCCTTTCATAAAATGAGTTCTACCGCCAGTAATCAAAAATCGAGGTACTCCAAACCTGGGGAAGATGATGTCTTTGACCATCTTGATAGAAGTGGCTGCATCTGCATGAGCTATGGGTATAACTTCAACCCATTTAGTAACATAATCAACAACAACAAGAATATGGGTATAACCGTTAGAGGGAACAAATGGTCCCATAAAATCCATTCCCCATACATCGAATGGCTCTATTACTAAGTTATACTTCATATTCATCTCTTGTCTTTTTCCTATATTACTCATACGTTGACATGCATCACAAATTTTAACATATTCAAGAGAATCTTTGACTAAGGTAGGCCAGTAGAAACCTGACTATAAGACTTTGGCTGCGGTGCGATTACCAACATAATGCCCACCGTAGGGACTATCATGACATGCTTTAAGGATGTCTTTAATCTCATGCTCGGGCACGCATTTCCGGATTACTATTTCTAGACCATGTCTATATAAGTACGGATCATCCCAAAAGTAATGCTTTAAATCACTGAAGAATTTCTTCCTTTGATTGTAATCCATTCCTTTTGGTAGAAACTTACCTATAAGGAAATTAGCATAATCTGAAAACCAAGGATCGTTAGTTTCAACAACTGCAAGATATTCACCCGACATATATTTGTTAATAGGAATAGGATCCTCCATTATTCCTTCCATTCATGACAACTGATCGGCCACAGGGTTATGCTTTCCCATCCTATCGACTATTTGTAAATCGTACTCCTGAAGTAACAAGACCCATTTGATTAGACGGGGTTTAGCATCTTTTTAGCTAGAAGATGTCTTAGAGCTTGATGATCAATATGAACTATCACTTTTGAGTTGATGATATAGTGTCTAAAGTTATCGCAAGCTAAAACGACGACAAGGAATTCTTTCTCAGTTGTTGCATAGTGCCTTTGATCATCATTAAAGACTCGACTGGCATATTGGATAACATTAAGGTTAGGGTCATCTCTTTGTCCTAAAACATCTCCAATAGTCACTAGCATCACACATAATTTCAAATGGTTCATCCCAATTGGGTGCTTGAATAACTGGTGCAGAAACTAAAGCCTTTTTTAATTGTTCAAAAGAATCATGACAATCTCTGTCAAAGGCAAAAAGAATATCTTTATCAAGTAGACGAGTTAAAGGGGCTGCTATTTTAGCAAAATCTTTGATAAAGCGCATGTAGAAACCAGCATGCCCAAGGAATTTTTTTACTCCTTTTATATCTTGCGGAATTGGAAGTGTTTCTAAAGTAACTAAATTTGAACTACCGATCTTAATATTTTTCTCAGAAACTTTATGCCCAAAAACTATACCTTCCCTTACCATGAAGCGGCAACGTTCCTAGTTTAGAACCATCTTGGTTTCTTTACACCTCTGCAAAACTCTGTTAAGATTATATAGGCATTGTTCAAAGGTAGATCCATAGACAACGAAGTTATCCATAAGAACTTCCATGGAACTCTCCACAAAACTATCAAAGATTTTGAAAACACACTCTTGAAAAGTAGCAGTTGCGTTACACAATCCAAGCGACATTAATCGATAATCATAGGTTCCATAGGGGCACGTGAAAGTATTTTTTTCTTGATCTTCAGGTTGGATAGCTATTTGAGAATAACCGGAGTATCCATCAAGAAAACAAAAGTAAGAATTAGCGAACATCCTATCCATATTATCATTAATGAGGGGAAGTTGCTTATGCATTTTTATTGTTTCTTTATTCAACTTCCTAAAGTGAATACACATTCTATATCCTGCCATCGTTCTAGCTGGAATCGGTTCATCCTTACCATTATTAATTATTGTTATGCATCCTTCCTTAGGTATGCAATGAGTTGGACTCACCCATTTGCTATCTAAAATTGGACAGATAATACCACTGTCTAACATACGGATTACTTCCTTTCTCACTACTTCTTTCATTTTAGGATTTAATCTTTTTTGGTTATCAACGAATGGTTTAGCATCCTCAACCATGGGAATCTTGTGAGTTACTATGGTCAGATCTATACCTTTTATGTCATTCAGAGTATATCGAAAAGCTTCTCGTTGTTTGACAAGTACTTCCAACAATTTCATGCTTTCATCTAGAGAGAGATTATTGTTAAAAATTACTGGACATTTACCTTCCTTGTCCAAGATTTCATACCTGAGCCCCGGAGAGAGAAATTTTAGAACAATAGTCGGCGGATCCTCATCCCCTTTTCTTTCAAGCTCTTCATATTCATCCCTGAGCCCTTGTTCAGCCTCCGGTGTGGTGTTGAGGATTTCATCCAAATCTTCTTTTGCAGAGTTGTTGGCAAGAGAATCATCACTTGTCAAGCTTCTCTCCAATTTGGATTGTAGGGTGCAAAAATAGATTGTTGCCAATTCTTCAATAGTTTTCTCCTCCTTAATCTCGATTTTCTTCTCATAAGGTAATCTCCTGAATTGGCTGTAGCTTATTTCTACAGTTTCTTCACCAAGCTGTAAAGATAAAGCCTACTTTTTGTTGTCAATATCAATATTCATAGATTTATCAAAACGATTACCAAAGATAACTAGGCAACTAGAGTTCAAAGGTATTTTGATAATATGAAAATCAACTGGATACACAAAAGCCCCAATAGAGATGCAAACATTGTGAAGTACTCCTTGAGTAGGATGCAAAGTTTGATCATAGAACATAAAAGTTACTTCTGACGGTTCAAGGTAAGAGTCATCAAGGTGATCGTACAACTCTTTATAAATGGTATAAGGCATTATGTTTATAGAAGAACTTAAATCATAGAACCCTACATAAGTAGTCCCTCCTAAACAAAAACGAAATTTCTGTTGACTTTTATTCTTACTATCAAAATTTCCTCCTATCATTTCGGAGGATTCTTTACTTACTGTAATAACCTCTTCCTTGAATAAATCAGGTTCCAAAAGTTCTTTTACTATCCTAATGTTTTCTTTAATGGCTCCTAAATTTCTAGTTAATCTTCCTATTCTTTTATTTCCTTCTCCCCCACTATCTATTACCTTAGTAAGAATAGTTTCCTCTTCAGCTAACATTTTCTTTTGCATTTTTGAGTATCTATCATTGGGGATAATTTTAGACGGTTTTTCTTCCATAGGTGGTGTATGACGTTCCTAATCTTTTGGAATTCGCAGGTAGTCAGCATAGGATCTAATAATTTGAATGATCATGCGATGGTCAAGGTTAAAATTCCCAAGAAATTTTTCTACCTTTCTAGAGGCTAGAAACCTTTTTAAACAATTATACTCTATGGGGTTTTCCTTTTTAAATTCCACCTCACAATAGGCTTTCTCTATCCTATTCACCATGTCTAATAAATTCTATGCCCTCTCAATACTGAATTCGGTGAACGACCCATTGGTAAGGGAATCAAGTTCAATTCTATTATCATCATCCAAACCTGCATAGAAGGTGTGTATTACTAGCCAAGGTGGGAAATTATGATGGGGGTAGTGATACATTGCAAATGTATCTATAATTTTTGATGTTCCATGCTTGGTTTTATCTACTTTCTTGTGTTTTGTCCACACTTTGGAGTACTTTTCATATGATTTCTTGAACTAACCTATTAACAAGAGCCACAGTGCGAGTTGCCTATTTTCTGCTGTTTTTGGTTCCAGGAAAGTCAGAAAATGAATATTCTCGGAATTGGACGGGACAAAAGCCAAAGTCATTATTTTACCGGGGGACACCTAGAGCCATAATATGATACGGAGAGGGGCTAGGGCCCGGCCACACCACCGGGCCGCGCGGCCAGGCCTGGCCCGCGCCAGGGGGTGGTCTGGCCACCCTAGGCACCCCCTTGGCCTCTCCTTTCGCCTATATATTGCCTCTGATACGGAAACCCTAAGTACCCGATCAAAAATCCACGAAAGAGTCTATAGCCGCCGTCATCTCCATCCCTAGATTGGGAAGGATCTGAAGCTCTTCTCGGCACCCTGTCGGAGAGGGGAATTCACCCTAGAGGCCTTCTTCGTCATCATGCAAGCCTCCGGTGTGATGCGTGAGTAGTTCATCTCTAGACTACGGGTCCATGTAGTACCTAGATGGCTGGTTCTCCTCCTTTGTGCTTTCATGTTTAGATCTTGTGAGCTCCGTTCATGATCAAGATCATCTATTTGTAATTCTGCATGTTGTGTTTGCGGGGATCCGATGGATATTGAGATGCTATTTTAGATTGATTATTGATTCTATCATGTCTTTGTTATTTGTGATCTTGCATGCTTTCCGTTGTTAGTAGCTATCTTGGCCAAGTAGATGCTAGCAACTCCAAGAGTTAGTATTTATGCTCGATAGTGGGTTCATGCCTCTGGTAATCTGGGGAAGTGACAGAAATCTCTAAGGTACTAGATGTACTGTTGCTACTAGGGAGAAAACAACAATCCTTTGTTCATAGAACAATCATATTGTTTACTTTACATGCAATTCATAATGCAATTATCCATTGCTTGCAACTTAATACTAGAGGGGGTTCGGATGATAACCTGAAGGTGGATTATTAGTCATAGATGCAGTTGAATGGCGGTCTATGTATAATGTTGTAATGCCCAATCGAATCTCAAAGGAGTCAAGTTGATTAGTATATGCTTGTATGCTTTCTCGATGTTTGTCAATTGCCCGGCTGTAATTTGTTCACCCATCATTTTATCTATCTAGAGAGCCACCTCTAGTGAACTATGGTCCCCGGTCCTTTCTTTTACAATCAATCTACAAACTGTTTACTTCTTTGTGTTTACTTTCTGCAAACTATTACTTCCTTCCATTAGATACGTTTAATCCTTTGTTTTCCGCAAAATGGTGAGATTGACAACCTCATCGCAAGTTGGAGGCAAAGTTCCGTGGTTGTGTTGTGCAGGTCTCCACGTTGCTACTAGCACCGGTAGTGCGCCCTTTCAAGGCTCAGCTAGCAACACCTTTGGGGTGTTTCCTTGCTCCTACTGGATTGATAACCTTGGTTTCGTACTAAGGGAAAACTTGCTGCTGTGCTCATCATACCTTCCTCTTGGGGTTCCCCAACGAGCTCGATATATTTTGGGCCATCAAGTATATTTTCTGGCGCCGTTGCCGGGGATTCAAGGACATCTTCACAAGGGGAGTCCCTCATAACCAATCTCTTTACTTTTGTTATTTTTGTTTTGCTTAGTTTCTTTTTGCTTTGTTTGCTTGTTTCTTTATCAAAAACACACAAAAAATTAGTTTTACAAGTTTGCTTTCTTATTTAAAAACACAAAAAAATTAAGTCTCCTTTAGTTGTTACCTCTTCCTTAGCTCACCATGTTGATCCCTAAATTCACCCTGGAAGACCTTTCAATAGGTAGTGGTTCTATAATTGGAAAAGATAATATTGAAGATTTCTTCAATCATGTTAGTAAACATGAGGATGTTGAGGATAGGTCCCTTGCTGAACTTGCCCCAAACTATGAGATTGCTGTAGCTTCTTTAGTTCACATGTTGGAAGCTAGGTTTGTTAACCTTAACCCCTTAATGCAAGTAATGTTTCTCAAACTTAAAGAAATTGAGGACCCTAAAAAGAGGGATTTTATTCTAGAAACTTTGCTTAAGGAATTCTATGATGTTGCCAAGGAAGCTAGAAAAGTCTTTGAACGTTTCAATATGCTAGGCTCATGTGTAGATGTTGTTTGTGCACGAGAAAAGATGAGCAAAACTGAACCTAATGGGGAGGAGATTAAGATACCAATACCCTTTAAACTAGTAGCAATGCATGAAACCATAGAAAAGAATCTTGATTGGATTGTTCCCGAAAACCCGTTTGATGAAAATAGTGAACCAAAGAGCATTGAGATAGGATCCTCTAAAACTTATTTGTATGAGATACCTTGCCTTGTTGAAGATATTTCTGGTATTAATCTTAATGCTTCTTCATTTGAGAACACTTGATTCTTTCTTGCTTCTTATGTCTAACTTAAAGGCGTTAAAGAAAAGTACTTATGGGAGATAACCCAAAAGTTTTAGACGAGTCTTGGAAGAGTAATAACCACTCCTTATCCTTTTTATTTTCTTTTTGTGCCAAGAGTAACCTCTAATGAGAGAGAAGTAATGATTGGGAAAGTTGCTGTCCGGAAACAGATTTCTGTGCTTCACCGTAAAAATTCTTGTAATATCTCTGTACGTTCTTTTGAGGCGTGAATTTTTGTACTTCTGACACAGGTTGTTATATAACTTTCGTTAGTTCAACACTTTTTGATTTGAGCACCAGAAGGTCTTCGAAAAAATTAGTCTTTACCTGCTGGTCTGTTTTGACAGATTTCTGCCATTTTCTGCATTTGCTTCTTGTTGGTTCCTCTTTGAGTTCTTTTGGGGAATTGAGCTTTTTGATGGAAGTACTATAGTAGCTAGTGTTTTAATGGAAGTTTTATTGGTGTTAGAACTGAACCCAAAGACCTATTATCTTGAGTGCACTAATGTTGCTAATAAAGATTGTGTGAAGTTTTGTATGAAGGAAAAATTTCAGGTGTATGGAAGGAATGAGTAATGAGATGAAGGATGGACTAAAGCTCAAGCTTGGGGATGCCACACGTGTCACCCCAAGAAATATCCAAGAAGTACAAGCGTCAAAGCTTGGGGATGCCCAAGGCATCCTGACGAGGGTTTAAATCATCAATGCCCATTGTTATGGACTTGGGTTTTGGAGAAGGAGGGAGCGCTGGAGACATCTATCGGCTAGCAAACAAGCACACAGGGGACAAATGATTTACCCAAGTTCAGGCCTCGTAGAGTTCCCTACTCCTGCTTGTCTGCTCGTGGAATTATCGAAGGAGTCGAAAGTTACAATGGTGCGTAGATGCAATCTGGCAAAGGTTGTGGACACTAGGGTTGCGTGCGTCCTCCTCGCCACCCCCTCCTAGCCTTTATATAGATAGGCTAGGTCTCGGGTAGCAGGTCGAGTCGGTTACAAGTTAGGGTTTTCCCCTTCAAACTTTCTATCTTTAGCTTCTTCTTGTTCTTCAAGCAATCGAGAGTCTGCAAGTCACTCGAGTCCCTTCATCCGGGCCTTGGCGACACCGTGGGCCTGTACGCATTTGGACCATATATACCAAGCTCGAGTACCTGTAGGGTATACCCATGTCAGTAGCCCCCGAGTGTCCAGTGGAATCGTAGATTCGACTGGGGACTTTTTGAAGTCTTCGAGTGCTTGATTGAGTACATTTCGACTGCTTTTATTTGTGTCATAGGGATTATTGATATACGTGCCTGATATAACCGAAGTACCGGTATCAGTTAACGATCTTAGGGTGAAACAACGCAATCTACTCGAACTCGAGTCCCCGGACTCGAATCCGGAAAAGTGCTGGCGTAATTCAACTCAGGCCGCGGAGGTCTTACAGGAGTCGAATTCCAGTTATACAGGTGTGAGCACTCGACGCGTCCGTCAAGGCATGTTCATCATGCCTGTAGGCACGGATATATTTCTGGTAGTGCGCCACTAAATGCGTTGTCAGGCCTTATTCAGGTCTTATCTTCATGCTGTAAGCGCCGCATCCGAATTTTATCATCACGGAGACGATTCAGGAGACCCAGGAGACGTAGTCTCTTTGTAGGGAAAAATTATGAGGCGGTGTCGCCATGAGCTGCGAGTGCGGATGTTATCAACACACAGTTTTCTGTGCAAATAATCATAGGGTGCGCGACCAGCGCTCCTTATGGGAGTAGCCCCCGAGTGCCTGGTTGAGTCGAAGACTCAGGCAGGGACTAAATAACGTTTGTGACTGCCGTCGTCTTTTGGTTGCTTGTTTCAGTCAAAATTTTCCAGCGCTCCCTATGGGAGTAACCCATTTCCATAGTCGAATTGTATTTCGAGTGGTTTGAGTTTGCTTTTGATTGTCCTTGTTCCTGCAAAAAAGAAAAGAAAATCGTAGGGTGCGCGGCCAGCGCTCCCTATGGGAGTAGCCCCCGAGTGCTTGGTGGAGTCGAAGACTCTAGCAAGGACTAAAGTAGTCGAATTTTTCCACTGCGTAGCTTTGATGACGCCTTGATCTTGGCGCTTATATGACCTCGTTGCCAGCGTGGAAGTTTGACGGGACGTGACGAGCGGTGGGTCCCACTTCCTGACTTTGATTTGACTGGGCGTGCGTAATCTTTATTTTAACTACGCCTCCTCGATTTCCGCACGTAATGGGAGTAGTGGAGGGACGGTTCGCGCTTCCCCTTCTCCACGTGTCCAACACGATGTGTGCCACGCGTCCAGTAGGGTTTTTCTAAGCCGTTGGATTGCATCTTCTAGGGGTTAAGTAGCGATGCTACGGCGGTAATTTCCCATCTGCGCTCTTTCATCCTTGCTGCCATCGCCATTGCTGTTGCTCTGCTGCTTTTACTTGTGATCGTTTCCTCCACAACGCTGGACCACCTCCGCTCGTTTCCGAGCTACTTTCTACGCTCGCATCGTCGCCGTTCAATAGGGAAGAAGAAAGGAGGTGCTGTTGCTGATTCCGTGGCCACCATCACCGCGGCGAAGAAGAAGGGTGGCTTCGCTGCTGCAGGCACCAGCGCCGCCGCCGGCGGGAAGAAGAAGGTCGCGGGCACCCGCGTGAAAAATGGTGCATGGCGCCCTTCCATCATCAAGGCGTCGGATCTCCGTCTTCTTCGCCAAGACGGAGTTATCTCCGCAACAGTCGCCGATGCGCGCGTCCCCAGCGGTGAGACCATTCCTTCTCCTCCCGCTAGTTTTCGAGTGATGTTTCTTGCATTCGTCATTCACGGTCTTTCCTTGCCTCTCCACCCCTTTCTTAGGGGTCTTCTTTGTTTCTACGGGCTCCAGCTCCATCAGCTGTCCCCAAATTCGATCCTCCACATCACCTGCTTCATCACTCTTTGCGAGTGCTGGCTCGGAATCGAGCCACACTTTGGTCTTTTCAAGCGCATATTTAAATTGAAGCGTCAGTCCGCATCTGGCTCGTTAGTTTATGACGTAGGTGGTTGTGGAATCCACGTCGACCCATCCGCCACCTACTTTGACATCAATCTCACCAAGTCCGTCCAGGGATGGAGGGACAAATGGTTCTATGTCCGCGATCAGAAGTCCAAAGATGAGCACTTTGGACTCGCACCCTTCGATCCCGCGACTCCCTGCAAGAAGATGCGTTCCTGGAAGAACGTAGTTATGCCTGGCGAACTCGCGGAGACAGACGTGCTGTATCAACGCGTCTGTGACCTCGAGAGTCGCATAGGCGCAAAAGAGGGAGGCTGCGCCCTTATCCGAACCTGGCTGCGCCGTCGCGTCCAACCCCTTCAAGCCAGAGTTCATCCCATGTTTCAATGGGCTGGCGCTGATGATGCCACTCGCATGTCTGCCGATGGCATGTCCGTGAGTGAGGTGGATAAGAGGGTTCGACTGGTCACAAAGTACACTGGCAAGGATGTGCTTCCGAGTGAGCAGTTGTTCCTCCTTTGATGCTTGAATCCTCCTCACGAGAATGCAGTTGTGCTACGCAGTAGCTTATTTTATCGATTGCTTTTCTGTTGCTTACTTGTTCTTTTTGCTGATCTTTGCTGTCTGTATGCAGGATTGGGCGGTGTCGCCTTGCATGCCCCCTCTCCCTAAGGGGATTATTCCTCGCAAAGATTTGGAAGAGGACGAGTCTGAGTCGACTATCCCTTCTGATGTGGAAGAGGAAGCCCCCGAGTCCGAGAGCCCGGATACTCGCAGGCGTTCGCGCAGCAAGGATTCCGACGCATCGTCTCCTTCGAGTCCAGAAGGCACGGTTGTTGGCGCGGAGTCGCCAATTCCCGCCGTTCCTGTGAGAGCTGTGGCACCATCTTCTCGCAAGAAGATGCGATTGCCTAAGGAGTCTTCATCGGAGTCGGTGGAGGCCATGTTTGATTTTGACAAGTTTGACTGGTAAGTTTTCTAGTTCATTTGTTCTTCTCTGTTTTCTTCTTGTTGGCTTTGCCCTTTCTCAATGTGGATTTTGTCTTGTAGTCAAGAGGCGTCGTCATCTTCTGGCGATGTCGAGTTTTTAAAGGAATCAGGAGTCGTGACCTCAAGGGCCAAGGAAGAGGTCGAGCGCGCTCCTTCCCCTCCGGTGACGGCCTACTCCGGGCACAATTCTTCGAGCTCTCCTCACGTAGGGGAGCATCGAATGGTTGCTCAGATGACGGTACAACAAACCTCTTCGGAGTCGTTGGAGGATCATGTAAGTATATCTTTCCTTCTTTTTAGTGTGGCAGTCGACGTTATCCGTTGCTTCACTGATTCCTTGTTTGTGCGACAGCTCCTTGTAAAGGAAGCCGCGCACGTGGCAGAGCAGGTGATGGCAATGGGTCGTCAGCATGCAATGCTGGAGACGTGTCACCGCGTGGTCGAAAGTGAGTATTCTACACTTATTCTTTTTTATCTTCTCCTTTTTTGGTATAGTCGACTGATAGTCAACTTTTGATTGCCGTGTAGCTGAACATAACGCTTTACTGCACAACGTCGCCACCTTAGAGAAAATGCATGCCGCAGCTGTGAAGGGTCGCGACGAGGCACTCGCAGCTCGCGACGAGGCACAGAAGCGTGAAGAGGATCTGCGTGCCTCCTTTGCGGCCAGGGAAAAGTTGTTCGAAGAACCATTGTTCTCAGTCGCCAAGGCTCTCTCAGGTACCTTTTACTTGTGGATATTGTTGTCCTTCTCTACCCTTAGTGTTTTTTGCTGATAGCGCTGGAGTTTTTGATCCATGCATGGGTTCATGTGCAGATGCTGGCGATCTGAGCTTTGACCCGCAGGCCCTTCGTCGCGATGATGCTCTGGCAGGCGCGGTGTCTGCAGTCAAGGACCGTAGTGCCGCTGTCCAAGATACACTTTCCAAGGCCAAGGTCGCCCTCAGTCGCCTCCGGGAAGAGTTGATGCTGAAGGCTGAGCTGATCGATAACATGGATGAGCTGGTGGAGTCATTCGCCGGTGGTGTGCCTTCCGCCTACAAGAACTCCCTCCGCACGGCTAGCGTGTCCATGACACTCGCGATGGTGCAGGCCCACGGAGCTAATATCGATCCTTCCATGTGTCGGCGGCGCTGTTATGCCGGATGGTCAGCAGGTAGTCTTCGCTCCTTTTGCGACTACCTGTGCTAAATATGGCCATCACTTGATAAATACTGTTGCGAAGTACTCGGAGGAGCTCCAATATGCTAAGAAGGTGGCGAAAGCCTCGGCCTCAGGGGCTGGCGGAAAGTCAGTGGCGTATGACACTGCCACGGACTTGATGAAGCCCCCGAAGCCGTCGAAGTCGAAGAAGCCAGCTGCTCCGTAGTTATCTTTTGTAATAGTTGATTGATTGTTCTTTTGGTTTAAGAACATGCCTGCTGGCGAGTGTGTCTGTGAATACTTATGTCGATCCTGAATGCATCTGTTCCCTTTGCCTTTGTGTTAATTTGGTCGCCTTATTTTCCTCTGTCTTGACTTGTGGTAGGGTACATCAAGTGATCCCGTGGGGAGAACCCAGGACTCGCCATCTCTTGATGATCTGATGCACCACCGCTCGTGGTAGAGGAGCTATCCTTGCTTTTGCGACTTCATGACCGCGTGAAGCAGCTGGAGCGCGAGTTGCCCGTGATCCACGGTAGCGCAGACGTGTGGAAGTCGAAGGCGGAAAAGCCGCCGCCCACGAGCAGTATCTGCTTGGCAAGGTGACGCAGCTGGGCGACCAGTTTAAGTGTTAGTTTGCTTATTCTCATCTTTTCCTTTGTAGTTACTCGCAGCGGTACGTTGTACTCATGCTATTGATGCTGCTTCGTGTAGTTGTTAGCGCGCGCCATCCGCAGGAGGAGAAGGATAGAATTGCCATTCGCCTTCATGATCTCACCCAGGAGCAACTTCAAGAGAGTGGATACTTTTGGGTAGATCATGATCGTGCGACTGCGTTGGCGACCCTGCAGGATCGTGCATCGTGAGTGCTGCTCTTCCTGAAGAAGTCATAGTCGTGCTTGAAGAACATTTATCGGGCGATGTTCCCGCTGGACGACACTCCATCAAGCCTGCTGGCTCTTCTTGCCAAATTTCAAGACCTGTCCGCGGTTCGCGAGTGCGTGAGGCAGCAGTTGGTGGCTGGTGCCAAGGCTGCCCTCTCAATGGTGCGATTGCACAGGCCTGACGTGGATGTTGCCGCCATTGCCTCTGGGCCGCCAGCGCCACTAGCATGATCTGCCTGGAATATGGTACCGCACTATCAGGCGGTGGACCGTCCAGCAGAGGAGATCGTCGACTTCTTCGAGGAACAAACGAACGTTCTTCTGTTGCAAGAGTAGCCAAATTTGCATCCTGCACATAAGTGTACCTGTGTTGTAAAGTTCGTATAGATGTTGTAGATAATTTATTGTCGAATGTGTATAAAGAGCTTTGTGAGCGTGAGGTGCGTTGCACTATGCGAGTCCTTTTTGTTAGCCTGGCCATCTTTTATCTCGGTCCCTTGTCAACCTGTCAGGTGCGTTGCAGCTGGGTTGAGTTTGTGTTAAGGGGTTCAATTGATGTGCCAGCTACTCAGGATATCGCGTTTTTGGTTCGAAGAACAGATGTATGTAGGGTGGCGCAGCCCCCGAGTATAAAAATTGACAAAGTGAAGGAGAACACGGAGTTTTGGGGCACTTAGCTTTTATTTATTCGAAGAACAGTGCGAGGTACAATGTGCGGCTAAGTAGTCTTGGCTGAGTAGCCTTATTTGCGATGTAAAAGTAAAAAACGACTAGGGGTAGAAGCGTCGCAGTTGTGCGACGTTCCAAGGGTTGGAGTATGCGACTCCTGTCTCTAAATCTTGAAGGTGATAGGCGCCACCTGGGATTACTTCTATAATCATGTACGGTCCTTTCAGGGGGACTTGAGCTTGAGATGCCCCTGTTGCTTCAGTCGCAGGACCAGGTCACCTTCGACGAAGGATCTGGGGCGAAGCCTTCTACTGTGATAGTTGCGTAGGTTCTGCTGGTAGATCGTGGATCTTTCTGGGCAATTTCTCTTGCTTCGTCAAGGAGGTCGACGGAGTCTTCGAGTGCAAGGGATGACTCTTTTTCGCTGTAAGCGACCACGCGCGGCACCTTGTACCGTACTTCGGCGGGTAGTACTGCTTCTGCTCCATGCACCATAAAGAATAGCGTGTAGCCCGTGGCGCTGTTTGGAGTTGTACGTAGGCTCCAGAGTACGGATTGCAGCTCATCTGGCCAGCAACCCGCGGCTTGTTCGAGTGGTCAGAGGAGTCGCTTCTTGATGCCGCTGCAGACGAGCCCGTTTGCTTTTTCCACTTGACCGTTTGTTTGTGGATGCGCTACTGAGGTGTAGCTGATGTTGATCCCCAGGTTCTCGCATAATTCTTGGAACTCCTTGGATGTGAAGTTCGTCCCGTTGTCGGTGATGATGCTGTGCGGCACGCCGAAGCGGTAGACGATGGACTCGAAGAACTTGACTGCGCTGTGCCCTAATTGGTTGGTCACCGGCATGGCCTCGATCCACTTGGTGAATTTGTCGACTGCAACCAAGAGGTAGACATAACCTCCGCGCGAGGACCTTGGAAGCTTTCCAACCATGTTGAGCCCCCACTGTGAGAAGGGCCAGGCCAATGGAATAGGCCATAGCTCTGCGCCTGGTGCGTGTGGCTTGTCTGCGAATCGCTGGCAAGCATTGCATTTTTGGACTATGTCCTTGGCGTCACGCATGGCCGTGGGCCAGTAAAATCCAGCTCGTAGAGCTTTGGCAATGAGGGCGCGACTGCCGGCGTGGTGCCCGCAGGTCCCTTCATGGATGTCGAGGAGAACTGCTCTTCCATCGGCCATGGAGACGCATCGTTGTAGCGCTCCTGTGATGCTGCGTTTATACAGTTCGCCGTTGATAACGGCGAATGCCTTAGAGCGCCGCGCGATGTGCCGTGCATCTGTCGGGTCGTCCGGTAGTCTCTTGCTGAGGACGTACGTAATGTACGGCTGCGTCCAAGATTGCTCGATCATCATGATGCTCATTAGTCCCTCGAGTCCTGTGTCCAGCTCCAAGTCACCGAGTGCCATTGGCTCATTGGGTGGCATAGCCCCCGAGTCCGTTGCTGCGCTTGTTTTCTTCTCTGCGGCCTTTGGCTTGATGGAGCGTTCGCATATGTGCTCGAGAAATACCCCAGGTGGTATGGGGGCGCAGGTAGAGCCTATGTTGGCGAGTGCGTCCGCCTCCTCGTTGCTTTCGCGACCTACGTGTCGCAACTCGCAACCATCAAAGTCTCCTTCGAGTGTATCGTAGAGGTCGCGGTACGCGATCATGTCGTCGTTCAGTACGTCGCGCTCGTGCATTGTTTGGTTGATGAACAACTTGGAGTCGCCATATATGATGAGCCTCTTGGCGCCGCAAGCTTTTGCCATCCTCATCCCGTGCAACAGGGCCTCGCATTCAGCCTCGTTGTTTGAGGCTGTGAACTGCATTCGCAGGATATACTTCAGCTTATCCCCTTGAGGTGATGTCGATGACACTGCGCCTTTCGTCTTTTCCGCTTGGACCCATCGAAGTGCATTGTCCAGAGGTAGGACATATCTGGCTTGTCCGGGAGCTGGTTCTCCATCCAGTGCACGAGGAAGTCAGGGAGCACTTGCGACTTGATTGCATCGCGTTTTTCGTATGTGATGTCTCGTGGAGACAGCTCTATTCCCCAAAGCGCGACTCGCCCCGTGGCATCGGGGTTATTGAGGATATGTCCCAACGGGGCGTCGTTGACTACCACGATTGGGTGTTCCTGGAAGTAGTGGCGCAGTCGCCGGGCGGTCATAAAGACGCCGTACGCCAGCTTCTGGTAGTGCGGGTATCGCTGTTTTGTTGGCGTGAGGACCTCGCTGAGGTAGTATATCGGGCGTTGTACACCGTGGACCTTGTTTTCCTCAGCTTGCTCGATGACGAGCACTGTGCTGACCACCTGGTTGGTGGCGGAGATGTACAACAACAGTGGTTCCCTTTCTCGTGGAGTCACCAGTACTGGCGAAGTGGATAGCAGGCGCTTGAGATCTTCGAATGCTTCTTGCGCTTCATTGGTCCACTCGACCTTTTCAGCCTTGCGGAGGAGCTGGTAGAAGGGTAGTGCCTTTTCACCCATCCGACTGATAAATCGACTGAGAGCCGCGATTCGTCCGGCCAGTTGCTGGACGCCTCTTATGTTCTTCGGCTTCTCCATGGCCAGTATGGCTTTTATATTTTTCGGGTTTACCTCGATTCCTCTCGCAGAGATGAGATACCCGAGTAGCTGCCCGGATGGTACGCTGAAGGCGCATTTGTCCGGATTGAGCTTGATCCGGTAGCGATCGAGGTTGGCGAAGGTTTCGTGCAAATCGTCGATTAGAGAGGCTTCCTCCTTGGTCTTGATTACTATGTCGTCAACATAGACTTGGATGTTGCGACCCAGTTGTTCTTTGAGGCAAGCCTGCATGCACCGCTGATAGGTGGCTCCCGTGTTTTTAGCCCGAAGGGCATTGTGTTGTAGCAGAATACACCAAAGGGCGTTGTAAACGTTGTTTTCTCCTGGTCTTCCTCCTTCATTCGAATTTGATTATAGCCTGAGTAGGCGTCGAGGAAGCAGAGGCACTCGCATCTAGCGGTGGAGTCGATGATCTGGTCGATCCGTGGCATCGGGAAGTGATCTTTTGGGCAGTGCTTGTTTAAAGAAGTGAAGTCCATGCACATCCGTAGGATATCTGTGTCCTTTTTTGGTACCAACACCGTATTGGCGAGCCAAGTGCTTTCCTTGATCTCGCGTATGAACTTGGCCTCGAGGAGTCTGTTGATCTCCATTCATCGCTGCGGCCGTGGCTCGCATACGCCTAATTGTTTGCTTGACTAGCGTTGCGTCGGGGTTGATGTTGAGTGTGTGCTCAGCGAATTCCCTGGGAACTCCTGGCATGTCCGCAGGACACCAGGAAAAAAATTTCCCAGTGCTCACGGAGGAATTCAACGAGCGCGAGTTCCTATGCGGGACTCAAGTTGTTGGCGATGAGGGCCGTCTTGGCGGGATCCGATGGATGGACCTGCACCTTCTTTGTGTGCACAGATGAGTCGAAGGAGAGGTCAGGTGAGCTTGGCCTACTCAGGGGAGGCAGACAGTTGTCTGTCATCTCTTCCAGTCTTGCGAGTTCCTCCTGCATGCCGAAGGACTAGGAGATTCTGTTGAATTCCCTGTCGCAACTGTCAGGTCGCTCAAAACTCCCATTGATCGTTATGACGCTGTTGGGACCTGGCATTTTCATCTCAAAATCGATGCGCTCGCGCCGGAAGTTCTTTAGCGTGCCGAAGATGACGTCGAGGTTGATTTTGCCCAGGGGGTATATGCCTTTCCCTAGGACGATGCCGTGGAACATTGTGTCCGATGCCTCCAGGAAGGTTAGAGGGATCCTCATTGCTCGCAAGGTACTCGCGAATATGAGGTTGATGCCGCTTACGCCATCCATGAAGACGCGACTCATGTCGAAACCTCCAATTTGTGCCTCGAGTACAAGGGGGCAATGACCTGGGCAAGGTATCTAAAGGTGATGCACGACTTGCTGCCACTGAGGTACTCAGTGGTGGATGGTGGCGAGTGCGTGGCCAAGTTGACTTGGCGAGTGATGGCCTTCTGCACCCTATTGGAGGGGCGCCCCTTTTGGGTCATCATGGTACCCATGGCCCGTGGCACGGGTTCGCCTGTGGTGCTGGTGCGTGTGGCTCCGCTCGGGGTGGCCTGTGGTGGTGGTGGTGCGCCATGCCGCGGCGCTGAGCGGCTCCATAGCCTCTTTCGACTGCATTGCGGTTCATCCGAACCAATCCCTCATGTAGCTTGAGGAACTCGCGGCAGTCCTTGAGGAGGTGGCTGGACTTTCTCTTGCCATCATGCTTGTCGATGTAGAAGTGTACCGTGCATGGCCCGGACAATTTGTCCTCGATGGAGGTCGCGGGTGCTTCATCGCGAGTGCGGCGTTGCCATACTTGCGTAGTTTTCCCGGAGTCACGGTATCCGCCATGCCGTTGCTATTATCGCGTCTATCGGCGTAGCTGGCCGCGACCATGTTGACATTGTCGCGGTCATCGTAGATGCGCATGCGGCGCTTGCCTCGGCGGTCGCGTCTGCGTTCGAGTTCTGCCTCCTTGTCGAAGTGAGCGTGATTTTTTACTGAATCTTCTCCATCGGCCCACCGATTCGTGATCTCCATCAGGTGGCCGATGGTCTGGGGCTTTGAGCGACCCAGCTCCTCCCTGAGCTCTAGGCGATGGACACCACCGTTGAATGCATCAATCGCGCGGTCTTCTGAGATGTTTTCTATGGAATTCTTGATGATGGACCACCTTTGGATGTAGGAGCATAGCGATTCGCTAGATCTTTGCTGGCAGCATCTCAGCTCTTCGATTGATGCGGGTCGTTTGTACGTGCCCTTAAAGTTGCGCACGAAGTTGTAAACCAGCTCATCCCAACTGCGAATGGATCCGTGTGGGAGGTTATTGAGCCATGCCCGGGCGGCGCCCTGCAGCTGTAGCTACAAGCATTGCATGGCAGTACTTCGACTGCCTCCGTGGAGCCTGACGGAGGAGATGTGGTCCTCCAGCCAGATCTTTGGGTCCTGTAGACCATCAAATTTCGGGTTCTCCGATGGGAGTTTAAACCCTTTAGGCATTCGCTTCTGCCTAATGGATCTGCTGAAGCATCGGGCGCCGCAGAGCTCCCCATCTTCTTCTTCCGTGTCAGTCGATCGAGCACATCGTGCCCTTGATTTGTCGATCTTGCGCTACGTGAGGTCGTCGCGCGCATCGTAGTCGCGGTCGTGTCGCCGTGAGCGGCGGTTTCGAGATAGGTCGTGACTGTCATCGCTGGATGAGGGCGAGGAGTGGCGCTTTGCTAGCGCTTTGCCCTTTTTTGCGTCTGGTACTGGCTCCTTGTAGAGGGCGACCTCGATTAACCCCAAACCCGTGATCGTAGATTGGTGCATGGCAGTTCGGAGATCTCCAGCTGGCGGCTGGTTATTGAGGAGGTACATGGTGGCTGCCGTTACCGCAGCCTGCGGCGTCCTGGGAACCACGTTGCCTCTCGTGTCGACTATCATAGAGCCGAAGTCGAGGACTTTCGTGGCCTCTATGTGCTCTTGTACGGTGAGGTGAGCCATCCGCGACTGCCTCGTCTTGGCGAGGTGTTCGTTGCCTCTTGAGGAGGATCCTCCGTAGGAGGAGAGCCCAGCAGGACGAAGGCTCGATTCGTCCGCTGCCTTTTTACGCGCCTCAAGTTGCGCGATTGTTTGCAGTTGGCACTTGAATTCTTCCTTCAGGAGCCAGTGATAGCCCATCAGCAGTTCCTGCGGGGACCCAAAGGGTAGAGGTGTGCCCCGTAGGGCTTCGCGGCAGCGATCCCACTCTTGCTCATTAAGCTTGATTACAACGCATTCGCCGGTTTGCTCATTGATTATGCTGGGAGGTTCGACTGCTCCTCCGTTGTTGACGGGAGCACGATTGCCGCCATTACCGCCATTGCCACCGTTACCACCGTTGCCGGTGTTGGGTGAATCGGTGCCGTTACCGGTGTTACCACCATTGTGGCGATTGGCGGAGGTGTCGCCTGCGTTGATGACGGCGCACATGAAGTGATTGGGGAAGCTGTTGCTTCCACAACTTTCAGATCCGGAACCGTAGGTTCCATCTTCAGTGGCCAGATCGCTCAGATTGGAATCGCGACTGCTGTCGCTGATCGTATTCTCGACTACCACCAGGGCGTTGAGCTTGCTGAGGGTGCCGATCGATGGAGGGAACCATGATGCCGGGCAATCGCCGGTGCTGTCGGCTAATCAGGCATGCGAAGCGTGCCCATCTGACCAACTTGGAAGCGGAAGCTCCCAATCGCCAGGCTGATTCCGTCACCCACATACTCGAAGGCCGGGCGGGTAGCCGGCGTGTGGAAGGTGAAGTCGAAGGCGCCGAAGAGCTAGTGAATCTCCGCTGTTGCAGAGTTGTAGATCGCAGTTGATGGGGCCAAAGAAGCCGCAACATTAGCACTCCCAACGTCCCACAGACGGCGCCAATTGACGAGGGTTTAACTCATCAATGCCCATTGTTATGGACTTGGGTTTTCAGAAGGAGGGAGCGCTGGAGACATCTACCGGCTAGCAAACAAGCACACAGGGGACAAAGGATTTACCCAGGTTAAGGCCTCGTAGAGGTCCCTACTCCTGCTTGTCTGCTCGTGGAATTATCGAAGGAGTCGAAAGTTATAATGGTGCGCAGATGCAATCTGGCAAAGGTTATGGAAACTAGGGTTGCGTGCGTCCTCCTCGACACCCCCTCCTAGCCTTTATATAGATAGCCTAGGTCTCGAGTAGCAGGTCGAGTCGGTTACAAGTTAGGGTTTTCCCCTTCAAACTTTCTATCTTTAGCTTCTTCTTGTTCTTCAAGCAATCGAGAGTCCGCAAGTCCCTTCATCCGGGCCTTGGCAACACCGTGGGCCTGTACGCATTTGGACCGTATATACCAAGCTCGAGTACCTGTAGGGTATACCCATGTCACATCCCCTTCTTCATCAATAAAAATCCCAGGTTTCTTCCAAACGCTTCATTTTTATTGTTTCATACACAGTTGTGTTGTTCTTGGAGCGTCTTCTTTTTCATTTTCGTTTTGGTTTTTCATTTGCTTAGTTTGCTTAGTTTTCTGAATAAATGTTGGACCCCCTCTTTCATACATTGGTTTTCAAATAGTTTGGTTTGGTTTGGAAAAGAGTAGGAAAGTTCATGCTTAAGTGTTAAAGAGAGCTTGTTTTTGACTGTGGTCTATGCTTTGTCATGCCATGCTCGATATGGTTTTGGCTTTATGCTTAGTATTCTTTGCTGTAGCATGACTTGTTATAAACAATTGAGATTGCTTAATGTGCCTTGGATGAATCATGCATTGTTTTAGCATATTAAAGCATAGTATTGTGGTATTCTCCTTTGATGCTTTATTTGGGTTGACTTGGCGCATGCTCACACCATGTTATGACTATCTCAAGTCACCATAAGCCTTTATGATCCTTTAGTTTTCAACTTGTAGTATCACTTTAGGCTTTGATCAATGATGTTTTGTCGCTCTACATGATTATGGCCCTTATTGCTCTCTTAGTTTATCGCTCCTAGTCTTTTGCTAGCCTCCGCAACCAAGTATGAGTTACACTCATGCATCCAACTCCTTAAACCAAGTTATTCCAAAGAGTCCACCATACCTACCTATTAGCATATGCTATTCCAAGCATCTTCATGTTTTTGTTTACCTTCCAAATTAAACTTGTTATGAGAAAACTACTAATTAAAGCTCTCATGAACTTGATGGCACACTTTACTTTTCTTGCCCTCAATAAACTTGAACCATTGTGTCGTCTATATTGTATATGCTTGCACTTATTTGTTGGGGATTAGCAGAACCATGCTGTCATGGGGAACGCTTGCAACATTGCACGGGTACTTTGTACCTAGTTGATATCATGCTCTTTTGTCTATGGATGTCGTCGGTGTGAAATGAAAGGGGATCTTGTAAGTCCATGGAGTTATGTATATGTGTTAGAGAAATGGCACGCTGGTCTAATCCATCTTGACATGGTGGAAACCTGCAGCGTAACCATAATGAGCATCTATGAAGCATTCTTCTTATAAAAAGAGTCGATATTGAGAAAAAGAGAAAAGAAAAAAGAGATTAAAAGAGGAAAGAGAAAAAGCACCATATTCCCATGGTAAATAAGAAGATTGCTGAGATGCTCGTTATGCCTTGCCTTGTCATTTTGATATGGGGATTCTTCCGTATCATCGGGCAAGGGGTACCCCGTTGGCGGTTCTCTATGATACACATGTACTTACGATGACAAGAACTTACCGGTGACTAAACTTGAGTAGCATGAGGAGCGGCCCTCGTATTCAAGGGACATGAGATTTCTAACTTATACTTCGTTAAGCATGTACACCATAGTTTGTTCACTTTAACCTTAATCACTTCAAGATGCTTATGACAGGGTCAATGAGAGCTGAAAGCTATTAAGTACCATAATTTTTGGAAGCTCTTTATGAGACTTGAATCCCTACTTCCTTCTATGAAGGCCTTTCTTCCACTTATATATTGAGCCTCCACCTTCTATGTTTATGCACCTACTTTGAAAGCATAGTGGCCATTCTTAGTCCTATGTGCATTGTCCCAAGACTTGTTCATTGATGCATACCTTGATATTGCTTGTTTTAAACTATTTGTATCTAGTCACTCTGATGAACTTTGAAGGTGTCCTATGCATTTATATTTGCTACTCTATGAGGGACAAGCTGAATACCACTATGTTATGTTTTCTTTATGTGAAACAAACAAACGTCTTGCAAAGCATTGTTATTCATGAATCTTTTGTTTGTGCCTTTTCATGTTGCAACACAGTTTCTTTGTCTTATTGCTAGAACTTTGTCTTTGATGTTATGATTGAAGTACTATGATCCCAGCTTTGAATGTTTTACAAATACTTGGATCAAGTTTATAATGGTGCATGTCATCTCAAAATTATTCTTTCTTTTATCACTTACCTACTCGAGGACGAGCAGGAGTTAAGCTTGGGTATGTTGATACATTGCAAATGTATCTATAATTTTTGATGTTCCATGCTAGGTTTTATCTACTTTCTTGTGTTTTGTCCACACTTTGGAGTACTTTTCATATGATTTCTTGGACTAACCTATTAACAAGAGCCACAGTGCCAGCTGCCTATTTTCTGCTGTTTTTGGTTCCAGGAAAGTCAGAAAATGAATATTCTTGGAATTGGACGGGACAAAAGCCAAAGTCATTATTTTACCGGGGGACGCCTGGAGCCAGAATATGAGACGGAGAGGGGCTGGGGCCCGGCCACACCACCTAGCCGCGCGGCCAGGCCTGACCCATGCCATGGGGTGGTCTGGCCGCCCTAGGCACCCCCTCGGCCTCTCCTTCCGCCTATATATTGCCTCGTCGGAAACCCTAAGTGCAGATCAAAAATCCACGAAGAGTCTCAGCCTCCGTCATCTCCATCCCTAGATCGGGAGGATCTGAAGCTCTTCCGGCACCTGTTGAAGAGAATTCACCACAGGCCTTCTTCATCATCATGCAAGCCTCCAGTGTGATGCGTGAGTAGTTCATCTCTGGACTACAGGTACATGTAGTAGCTAGATGGCTGGTTCTCCTCCTTTGTGATTTCATGTTTAGATCTTGTGAGCTCCGTTCATGATCAAGATCATCTATTTGTAATTCTGCATGTTGTGTTTGCGAGGATCCGATGGATATTGAGATGCTATTTCAGATTGATTATTGATTCTATCATGTCTTTGTTATTTGTGATCTTGCATGCTTTCCGTTGTTAGTAGCTATCTTGGCCAAGTAGATGCTAGCAACTCCAAGAGTTAGTATTTATGCTCGATAGTGGGTTCATGCCTCTGGTAATCTGGGGAAGTGACAGAAATCTCTAAGGTACTAGATGTGCTGTTGCTACTAGGGAGAAAACGACAATCCTTTGTTCATAGAACAATCATATTGTTTACTTTACACGCAATTTGTAATGCAATTATCCGTTGCTTGCAACTTAATACTAGAGGGAGTTTGGATGATAACCTGAAGGTGGATTATTAGTCATAGATGCAGTTGGATGGCGGTCTATGTATAATGTTGTAATGCCCAATCGAATCTCAAAGGAGGCAAGATGATTAGTATATGCTTGTATGCTTTCTCGATGTTTGTCAATTGCCCCGCTGTAATTTGTTCACCCAACATGTTATCTATCTTAAGGAGAGCCACCTCTAGTGAACTATGGACCCCGATCCTTTCTTTTACAATCAATCTACAAACTGTTTAATGCTTTGTGTTTACTTTCTGCAAACTATTACTTCCTTCAATTAGATACGTTTAATCCTTTGTTTTCAGCAAAACCAGTGAGATTGACAACCTCATCACAAGTTGGGGGCAAAGTTCTGTGGTTGTGTTGTGCAGGTCTCCACGTTGCTACTAGCAACGGTAGTGCGCCCTGCCAAGGCTCAACTAGCAACACCTTTGGGGTGTTTCCTTGCTCCTACTGGATTGATAACCTTGGTTTCATACTGAGGGAAAACTTTATGTTGTGCTCATCATACCTTCCTCTTGGGGTTCCCCAACAAGCTCGATATATTTTGGGCCATCAGGTAGCGGTCAAGCAAACCCCGAAATCTCGTATACCCCGCATGCAGGCTTTCTCCAGGTCTTCCTTTAAAATTTGTAATCATGCGCCTTGCGCCAAGAGTTTTTGTCCTGGGAAAGAAATCAACTGAGAATAGAGAGGCTAGGCTCTCCCAGGAATTAGTAATCTTTGCAGAACCTTGAATATGCCAAGAATGAGCTTCATTAATGAGGGTTTGGGCAAAGAGAGAAAACTTAACCTCATCCATAGTTTGTATATTAAGATGGAAAGTCCCACAAATATCTTCGAAGAACCCTATATGCTCATACGGATCCTCCGTACCATCTCCCACAAATCTTTTTGCATGCAAAAGATCTAAAAACATGGGGTTAATATCATACCCTCTTGGGTTATTGGATTTTGAATATGCGTCCATGGGCGGACTGGAATTCCTCATAGCCTCAAGCTGAATTATATGTTGGTACTCGCCCACAATGTATCACCTGAAACTAATAAACAACTTTAGTAAAACAATGAGTAAAGTAAGTAACTAAGAACAAAGACCAAAAGCGCTTAGCTCCCTGGCAACGGTGCCGGAAAATAGCTTGATGACTGCAAGTGCATAGACCAATTCTAGCTAGTTTTGAAGTAAAGATATCGAACCCACAAAGAGCTATTGGTTAAGGTCTTTATGGCCCTCGTTACTATCTACCAAAGAATACTTGTAAGTTGTCTTTGATATCAAGTAAAGGGTGTTTGAATTGTTTATAGTCCTTTACAGAAAAGTAATTAAAACAAGTAATAAGATTGTATAAAAACATGGTTGAACTCAATAGGGCTAAAACATTCTCGGGGATGTAGGATACACCACTAGCATAGTACTATTATTATATATAATCAAGATAACATACTTCTTATGTCATGACATGTGTGGAGAGAGCCCCATAATAAGATATTCACGACAAGGCTTGTAGGTAGCCACTTTGTTGAGCCAAGTGTGAGGTCACCTCTAAATAACCACTGCAATGCCTGAGAGCAATCACCCATATAGGCCACCGCAATTAAGGGTTTCCCCATGGATATCGTAATTAGCTTAGGGAGTCCCTCTTAATCCCCCTTTGACCGTGAGGGTTACGAGCCGGCGCCAATCTATTAGGGGCACTCCGGGTACGCTTCCAAACACGTCCAAAGTGTTTCATCCTCCCTTTAGTCCCGAAGGAAAATGATACATGGTCGACTTCACATATCATCTAAAGAGAGAAATCAAACACAAGTCATAATTATATCATAGACAAGAAAGTCATATGGACACAAGAATAGATCATCTTCATTACAAGTTCATAGTGGTGATAGGGTTTCTCCATCTCCCCAAGAACAAAGGAACTACTCACTCATGGAAGCAATCAACAACATCATCATAATCAAAAGTATGGGGGTAGATCTAATGCAAACCACAATTGGATCTGGAATTACAAAGAGATCTAATAGATGAAAGATGGAGTAATAGTGGTGATGAAGATGCAGTGGTTGATGGTGAAGGGGATGATGCGTTGTCCTCCAATGATCTGCGATGCAACTCGGATTTTGCCCCAGCCAAGTTCCTCCTTCAGATCCCTCTCGGATGTGGTGTTTCGTGGTTTCTGGTGGCTGTGAATGTCGGATCTCCCTCTCGTCTTCGCCAAGAGAAACTATTTGACGAGGCGGTCCCGATGGCGCCTAATGCGGAAGATTTGATGCAGGCGGGATCCGCCTGCATCAAAGGGTCGATTATCGGTCTGATGCCTCCTCTTTATTTTTTATTCATCCAGGTGCGAAGGTAAATTCATAAAATGGCATTTATCACTTAGAAATATCATATAATTACACAATATGACAGCTCTAATTGATAAGTTCATCTATGACTCCATTATTTGGGATCCTGTTGAAACAAGAATGAAATAGCGCTCGTAGGCGCAGTGAAATACAAAAATCCCTACTCTATTTATGCAAAAACAAGAGGTAAAAATGCTTCAATTTTGGACTCATCAGTGAGCATCGAGCCACCACACCCCAAGGTGACCATTTGTGGCATTCGTAGAGCATTGCACCATCGCACCACTCCAACGGAGACGTAGATTCTCTAGAAGTGAACTTTGGGGTAAAAATCATCATCTCCGCGTCCATCGGTTATCTCTCAACCGAGCCCTTTATTTATGCAATTTACATTGTGATAGTCATCGTGCTTGAAGTATTATATCTTGCCATCACCTTGTTGCTTGTATTGCTTAGAATAGGTTGTTGGTGCGCTTAGTTGAACCTAGTGGTATTAGGTTTTGTGCTTCGATAAATTAAATGTTAGTTTTATTCCACATTTATTAGATCCTAAACCATAAAATTATTTTAAAAGTGTATTCACCCCCTCTAGGCGACATCCATTGTCCTTTCAGTGTTGATCCCTAATCTAGAGTACGACGCATGGGCCACCAAGGATCAGCATGCTGTCTGCTTCCTCGTCAATTCCCTCTCCGAGGATGTGCTACCCATATTTTTTGTCTTCATTATGCCGTTGATGTGTGGTGTGCACTACACGCTATGTAATCCACCCAGTCCAATTCTCGGGTCTCCACACTTCGCGGTGCCCGCACCAACACCAAGAAGCTCGACATGATCGCTCAACAATATATCACCAAGATGAAAGAATTTGCCTCCGAGCTTGCTATTGCCGGGAAGCTGGTCGATGATGATGAGATCAAGGATTATATTCTGAATGGCCTTTATGGACCATTAAATTCTATCATTGCTGCCATTAATGCCATGCCTACAACCACCTTCAATGACATGTGCTCTCAGTTGCTTTCCTATGAGAATCGTGATGCCATGCTCCTATCTACTGGCCCATCCCTTGGAGCTGTTACATCCCCCGTAAACATTGTATCACGTCGTCCCCCATCTACCTATGGGGTTGCCCCTCCATGCCATCCACCACCTCAGCCCTACACGCCACCACCACCTACCTACCAGCTACATGCCCAACCTACCAGCGATAGTGCATGCCTCCCATATACCCACAAAAGCCCCAATATTTGATACCTCCTCAATACCCACAGCAGTAGAAGCCTCTGCCCCAACTCCTTATATGTCGTTACAGATGCGCCCCCTCCACCAGCCTAGCGCCCGCCTCCACCTCCTCCGACCTATGGTACGCCTCCACCTCACCAGCAGCATCGTCCCAAAGGGGGCGAGAGAAGAACCGAGACCCTGGTCGTGTCGCCACGCCTTGGCTAGAGGGTGTGATTTACCAGATGTAAAAAAGGAAGGACACCTCGCCAGCGGTTGTTTGTGGTGTTATGGTGGTGATGATGATGATGATGACGATGATGATGAGGAGGATGATACACCAACTGATACCAAAGGTGCCTATGGAGTTGACACCAACTGGATCATAAAAACTGACGCTACAAATCATACAACTGGATAACTCAATAAGCTCCAAGTTCATGAAAACCACCACGGACATGATCAAGTTCACAATGCTAGTGGACAAGGTACAGAAATTGCTCATATTAGTCATTCCGTTTTGGACACCCCACATTGTTCTTTACAACTTAAAAATATTCTTCATGTTCCTCCATCTTCCATGAACTTGCTTTTTGCACACAAAATTGCGCTAGACAATAATGCATTTATTGAAATTCACCCATTCTTTTTCTTGATTAAGGACCATGCCACCCAGCAAATCATTTTTAGAGGTCCTTGTCATTGTGGCCTCTGCCCACTTGTTCCTGTTTCAACAGGGTCATCATCCAAGCATGCTCTTGTCACCATCAAGCCTTCATCCTCCATGTGGCATCGTCGTCTTAGGAAGAATAATTTGTCATACACTCCAGAAATAAATTCTTACATATGTGATCCATGCCAACAAGCTAAGAATCATCAGCTACCCTATCATGTTTCCACTAGTGTTTATATAGTTCCTTTGGAACAAATCTTTTCTGATGTATGGGTCCTGCTCCCTTGTCTGTAGGGAAACATGCTTATTATGTAAGCTTTCTTGATAATTTTAGCAAGTTTACTTGGATATTTTTTTTTAAGAAATGTTCTGAGGTTTATCTAGTCTTTCTTAATTTCCAACAATATGTTGAACGCAAGTTTGATAGAAAGATTATCACCATACAAACAGATTCAGGTGGTGAATATCAAAAACTTAATAGTTTCTTCCAAAAAGTAGGCATCACTCATCATGTCTCATGTTCACATGCATCAACAAAATGGCTCTGTTGAACGCAAACACCGTCACATTGTTGAAGTCGGTCTTTCCTTCCTTGCTAATGCCTTCATGCCTTTAAAATATTAGGATGGTGATTTTCTTACATCTACGCTTCTCACAAATTTACTTCCATCAAAAGTTCTCAACTTTGAGACTCCTACAGAAAAAGTCTTGAAAGTTAATCCCAACTATGAACCAATACATGTTTTGACTGTGCATGTTGGCCTAATCTCCGCCCCTACAACAAACACACTCTCTTTCCTTTCCAAACTGTGTATTATTCTTGGATATAGTCCTAAACATAAAGGAGTATGGTGTCTTGATGTGACCACTGGCCGTGTTTATGTATCCCTTGATGTTGTTTTCGATGAAAATATTTTCCCTTTTGCTGACCTTCATCCAAATGCTGGTTGTCGCCTCTGTGAAGAAATTCTTCTTCTTCCACAACATGACCCCTCTTCAGCATCCACTTATAGGGGTGTGCATACTAATGAGCATTATTTGCAAATTGTTTCCACTGTTGATCCTCCAAAGTTTATTACTGAAGAGTCCTCTACAAATTCACACCAAAATTCCGTGCAAAATTCTGAAACAACAGCAACAAACGACACAGAAAATGATAGTCCCAGTCTAGAGATAAAGACAGATTTTGGACGGAGCGATCCTGAGGCTGATAGCACCCTCAAAACGGCCTCAGAGCATGCCCCGTCAGGTGCTGGAAGGCCTACTGGGTCTGATCCAGTGCGTGCACGGGCACACGAGTCTGACAATGCCACATCACAATTGTAGGCCAACACCGCCAGGTCTCCCGTGCGCGCGTCCGTGTCGCCTGGTCCAGGTGACGCTACGTCGCTCAGTCCTCCACGTCACCTCACGTCTCTAATCGCCTCAGCATATGTTGTTGTACCGGTCCCCGCTAGCATTCAATGCTCCAAGACGGTACCATGCGCCATCTGATAGCAGTGGGGATAACGCTGCCGACAACGACAATAGCAAGAGCGCTGATCCATCGCCAATTTTTCTTCTGCCTATGATCAATAGCCACAAGTGCATGACTCTAGATCTTTTGCACTGCCTCGTGCAGTTGGTGTTTAAATGCATCTACAGAAAGTTATTCGACATCTAAAAAATATACTGATGGTACTGTCAGATATGCTTTGCTCACATCCACGGGAGAACCAAGAAATCTTTCTGAGGCCCTCACAAATGAAAATTGAAAACATGCAATGCAAGATTAATATGATGCACTTCTTGCAAACAACACCTAGGATCTTGTGTGCTCAAGCTCAAACAAGAACACTATTGACTGTAGGTGGGTTTATCGCATTAAGAAAAATGTTGATGGCACTATTGAAAAGTATAAAGCATGTCTTGTTGTGAACGGAATTAAACAACGGTATGGTATAGACTATGAAGATACTTTTTAGTCCTATTGTTAAGGATTCTACTATCAGACTTGTTCTATCCATATCGGTTTCTAGAGGATGGATTTTACAACAACTAGATGTCAAGAATGCGTTCTTACATGGTGTTCTGAAAGAGGAGGAGGTTTACATGAAACAACCACCTGGTTTTGAGTCTTCTGCTAACCTAAATTACATTTGCAAACTTGATAAGACATTATATGGTCTGAAACAGGCCCCTCAAGCTTGGTACTCTTGTCTTAGATCCAAGCTACATACCCTTGGTTTCCTTCCATCCAAGGCTAATACCTCACTGTTTCTCTATAACAAGTTAGGTATTACTATGTTTCTATTGATTTATGTTGATGACATCATAGTGATGAGCTCCTCTGATTCATCCATCTAAGATCTTCTTCATAATTTGAGCTCCAAGTTTGCTCTAAAGGATCTTGGAGATCTTTATTTATTTTTAGGACTTGAAGTTCACAAACAGTCTAATGGTCCGCTCTTAACTCAGGAAAAGTATGCTACAAATTTGTTGACTGTGTTGGGATGACTACTTGCACACCGTGTCCAACACCACTGAAAGGACAATGGATGTCACCTAGAGGGGGTGAATACGGTTTTAAAATAATTACGGTTTAGTCTCTAATAAATGCAAAATAAAACTAATGTTTAATTTATCAAAACACAAAACCTAATACCACTAGGTTTAACTAAGTGCACCAATGTCGGGGGGATTATCCCCGGGTACCCCAAAGAAGCACTCAGAACAGATAAAAAAGGAAAAAATAGATAAAAGATAAAGAGAAAACGACAGCCCAGGGCGTCTTGGGCCGACTAGGAGCTCCCAGCCGGCCTGCAACGCCATTCTCGGCTGGGCCCTCCTCTCCTTCCCGCCACTTGGGCCGACAGACCCAATCCGGATGGACTCCCGCGCCACCTCTCCTTTCCAGCTGGGTCGCCCAGCCGGCCCACCTGGTCTCCCGCTCCTCTCCTGCCTGGCTCCTCTCCTGGCTAGGCCACGACTCCCCGTCCAACTGGGCCGGGCCTGCCCGGCTCCCTCCTGGGCCAGCTCCCGTGTCTGACTTGGCGCGACCCGCCTCGCTCTCCTCCACCGGCTAGGTTCACTCCACCTCGGGTGGGCCGCCTGCCTCACCCGGCCCAGGTGGCCACGCCACCGGCCAGGCCTCAGCCGACCACCACTATCGCTACCGCCTTTGGACCAGATCGATTCAGGGGAACGATGCGTAGCTCCCTCTCGATTGGATCGCCACCGCCCAGCGCCACGATCTCCCCAACATCCGGCTCTGCTGCCAGCCGGGCACTACGATCACGGCAGCTTCCAGGCGTGTAGCTCCTCTTCGTATCGACCAGCTCCAGATTGCTCAAGATGCCTAGGATTCCATCACCACAAGATGAACAGGCAGAAGGACAAGCATCAACAAGACTGAGAAGACACAAACCATGCTACTTTATCAGATGATGTATACACTAGTGTAGCACTATGCACTTTATCAGGCATTGTGTATTACCTCATGCATGACGTAGCGAATAGTATAAGTTAGGCTAGGTGGGCCATATATGTTCCATGGGCTTCATTTATAAGGCACCAGGGAGAGGCTCATTCTCACAGGGACACAAGCACTAGCATTTTGGATGATCGATCGCTAGCTCACTCGGCTAGCTTGCTCTCTCATATAGAGCACACATACACTCGGGCATATACACAGCTAGGTTGATCATTCAGTAGGTAGACAGTTCATACAGCTCGAGGGGCAAGTTGTATCCCACATATCATTCTCAGTCAGATCGGTAGGACTAGGGGTGTTACCTCCACACGAGGGCCCCGAACCTGGGTACTTATTGTGTCATACTACACTTGCTTGTATCCAATCCCGCCTGCGGACACCGTCGATAGCTTGCCTACCGTTTGCCCATACCTCTATCTAGCCTGCTCAGTCACTGCCTTTCCACATACAACGATAGTTGGCGCCAACCGTGGGGCAAAGTATAGATTCGGCCAGGAGTTCCGTTCGACATGGACCGATTTTCCTCAACATCATCATCGCCAGCTTCGCGTCGTCAAGTCTCTCGAGGGCTCGCCGAGTCGTCCGGGGGCTCGTCGCCTTCGCAGCACCGTCGTCATCGACTCCACACCGCCAAGCTCCTCGGGGGCTCGCCGCCGCCGCCGCCACGTCGTCATCACCTCCGCCTCCCCAGGAGTCCTAGGAGCTCGTCGCCGCCGCCCTTGCCTTGTCAAGCCTCGCGGGGGCTTGCCGCCGTTGCTGCACCGTCTTCGTCCGTGTGGCCGCGTGCGCGTGCGCCTGCGGCTCCGGCCACTCCGCGCTGTTGTCCGCGTCATCCTCGTGTACGTCATCGTGCCCGTGGCACCGCCGTCGCGCCTCCAGCGAGCGCACCTTGCCCGGTTCCTCTCTGCGAGCCCGTGGTCCCTCGCGCCTGCAGTCGCGCCTCCTCCCGCTCTCACCATACATGTGCCCGTATGCGCCGTCATGACCACCTTCTTCCCGTGGCAGCATCTCCGTGCCTACCAGCCCGTGAGCGTCCCCGCCCCCCTCCCACAAGCCGCGCCACCACCATCCCGCGCGTGCGTGCACGCTCGCACGCGTGCCTCCCAGGCCTCCTCGCCCCTCGCGTCCGTCCGCCGCGACCTCTTCCTCCGTGCTTCAGCCGCTTCCTCGTCGAGCTCCCCCTTGTGCTGCCACCCGCAGCACCCTCCCTTGCAGCACCACCCCTCCATATCGCTCGGCACCAGCGCCCTCTCGTCGTTGCCGCGGCCTCCCCCGGTCGCCGCCCGCATCTGCGTCCTGGCGTGCGTGCGCTCGAGCCGCTCCAAGATGCAGCCCGCCCACGCCGCCTCGGCTGACCGCCTCCACGACCGCGTGTGCGCCCGCATCCCCCGCCTCCGGTCGACCTCCCCAGCAAGACACCCTGCGCGCGTGGGCTCGTGCCGGTTTCTGTGCCTGGGCCGGCTCTGCCCCGCTCCGGTTTCCACTTCCGCGCGCCCATGCCGCTCGCTGCAGCACCTCCCCGCGCGCATGTCCTGTTCGGTTGGGGAAGGAAAGTCCCAGGAAGAAGGTCGTAACCGACTAGAAATAAGCAGTAAAAAGGAAAGAAAAAGAATAGGAAGAAGAGAAGGGGTGGTGGGCCTACCGGCTAGGAGAGATAAAAATCAAAAAAGAGTGCAAGATGAGATCCGGCTGGGAAAAGCAGTACGGTCGGCAGGTTAGGAGAAAGAAAAAGAAATAGAGAACTAGTAGGTCCAATTCAGAAAGGAGCTGGTTGGTCCAGTCGGTAAGAGAAACAAATAAGAGGAAAAAGGAAAGAGAGAAAAAATATGGAGGAAAATTCCGGCTAGACTAATCCGGCTAGAAAAAGAAAAGAGAGAGAAAATCCAGATCTGGTTGCTTCCATTCGATTCGCCCGCTTCGGACCCGTTCCAGCTGGGTCGGCCTAGCTCCGCGCGACTTCTCCCCGTTTGGTTGCAGGTTGGGCCGGCTGGGTCAGGCCGGCTCGACGCGTCCTGGATTGTTTGGTCGTCTAGCCGGCTGGGGACCGAATCTGACTATGCCGCATTTGGTTGTCTGACCGTCTGGAGCCAGGCTATCCGGCTAGAATGCCTGTTGGACTGTTTCAGCACCCGCAACGCCTGCAGAATCGTGCCATCAACCCTACTGCACCGACTGCAGCAATGTGAGTGTTTTTCTAACCTTGAGGGATGCTCGGGGGCTCCTCGCCAAATGTTGACATGTATTTGCTTCCAGTTTTCTGGCGCTGGCAACCCCTACCCGGGGGCTCGCTGGTTGGCCCAACCTGCTAATTCTGTAAACCGACTGAGTAGTGTGCGATGGTGTCAGAGGCCCACTCTTCATCTTAGCTATAGACTGCAACCCAGCTGTCCGGCTAGCAAGAGCAAAAGCCCAAGGCATCCCACATGAAAAACAGCGAAGGATGTGACAGATTGGATATTCCGACCTTGTTCCTAGTTGGTATTTTCCGGCTGCTTAGCCCCCAGTACCGTGAGTAATATATTGTCAGCTCCCCCTTTAGTTCTGGCTCCAGACCGCAACCCGGCTGCCTAGCAAGGACACAACATAAACAACAGAGCGCATGAGAAAGTGACTAAGTGTTTAGAAAAGCACGAGCTAGTTTTTGAAAAGTGAAACCGTTATCCAGTTGACAACATGTATCTGTATGTTAATGTACTGACACCAAATTCATTTCTGTATGTTTGTTTTGCACGGACTACGCCAAGTCGAGAAGGGCAAAGATTCGAAGCACTTGTCTCCGCTACCACTCGAATCTTGGGGTTACACCTGCTGGGTCCGCTTGCGCGCCGACCGAGTTGAGTTGTGGCCTCTGGCCGGAGGTGTCGGTAGGCGCCATTCAAGCACTTCATCTACAACGACAACGTCAATTATTTGGAGCTCGTGTGAATTTCCTCCTTCAGATGAAATCCGCACGCGCTCGGGGGCTAGTGTCAGGGGGATTATCCCCGAGTAACCCAAAGAATCACTCAGAAGATAAAAAAGGCAAAACTGATAAAAGATAAAGAGAAAATTATAGCCCTGGGCATCTTGGGCCGACTAGGAGCTCCCAGCCGGCCTGCTGCGCCATTCTCGGCTGGGCCCTCCCCTCCTTCCTGCTGCCCAGGCTGGCAGACCCAATCCGGCTGGACTCCTGCGCCACCTTTCCTTTTCGGATGGGCCTCCCTAGCCGACCCACCCGGTCTTCCACTCCTCTCTCGCCTGGCTCCTCTCCCTGCTAGGCCGTGGTTCCCCGTACGACTGGGCCAACCTTCCTGGCCTGCCCGGCTCCCCCCTAGGCCAGCTCCCCCATCCGGCTTGGTGCGGCCCGCCTCGCTCTCCTCCACCGGCTAGGTTCACTCCACCCTAGGTGGGCCACCTGCCTCACCCGTCCTAGGTGGCCATGCCACCAGCTAGGCCTTAGCCGACCGCCATTATCGCTACCGCCTTAGACCGGATCGATCTGGGGGATTGATGCCTAGCTCCATCCCGGTTGGATCGCCACCACCCTGTTGGAGATATGCCCAAGAGGCAATAATAAAGTGGTTATTATTATATCTTTGTGTTTATGATAAATGTTTATATTCATGCTATAATTGTATCAATAGGAAACACTAATACTTGTGTGTTTTGTAAACGTAAAAGAGTCCCTAGTAAGCCTCTTGTTAAGACTAGCTTGTTGATTAATATATGATCATGGTTTCCTGATCATGGACATTGGATGTTATTAATAACAAGATCATATCATTAGGAGAATGATGTGATGTACATACACCCATATTAAGCATAGCATGAGATCAAGTTATTAAGTTCGTTTTTCTACAAGCTTTCAAATGCATAGTAACCTAATCCTTAGACCATGAGATCATGTTAATCACCATCACCGGATGAGTGCTTTGATGACATCAAATGCCGCTTCGTAACTGGATGGTTATAAATGTGGCATTAGATATTCTGAAAGTATGTGTTGAAGCACATGGATCAAGACTAGGATTTGTCCATCCATATGACAGATAGATATGCTTTGGGCCCTCTCAGTGGAATGTCATCCAATTAGATTGCAAGCATGTGACTAGGTCACAAGGGATGTCATATCACGGAACAAGTAAAGAGTACTTATGAGTAACGAGGTAGAACTAGGTACGGAGATACCGATGATCAAACCTCGGATAAGTAGAGTATCATGTGACAAAGGGAATCAGTGTCATATGTAAATGGTTCTATCCATCACGAAGTCATCATTGAATATGTGGGAGCCATTATGGATAGCCAGGTCCCGCTATTGGTTATTGATCAGAGAGGAGTCTCGATCATGTCTGCATAGTTCACGAACCGTAGGGTGACACACTTAAGATTCGGTGTTGTTTAAGTAGATATGGAATATGAGTTGGAGACCGAATGTTGTTCGGAGTCTCAGATTGGATCCAGGACATCACGAGGAGATCTAGAATGGTCCAGAGAATAAGATTCATATAACACAAGCCATTTTCTAGGGTTCGGAAAAGTTCTAGAGTTTTGTTTGGAGCTTCTAGAAGGTTTCAGAATGTTCTAGAAGGTTCTACAAAGAGATAAACATAAATCCCTAGATTATAGGGGATAAGACTTGGGGGGAAGGAAACCTCCCCCCTTCCCTTGTGCGTCGGCCCTAGGAGGTGGGCCAGGGTGGGAACCCTAGGCCGTACCCCCTCTATATAAAGAGGGGTGGGGGCGCCTTCCCCCTTGCCCCTCCACCCAAACCCTAGCCACCACTCCCTCCTCCTTCCTCCTTCTGCCGCTTAGGCGAAGCCCTACAGGAATTCTCCACCATCACCACCACCACGTCGTCGTGCTGTTGGGATTCCATGGAGATCTACTACCTCCGCTGCCCGATGGAATGGGGAGAGGATCGTCTTCATCAACTCTGTACGTGTGACCGAGTGCGGAAGCACTATCAGAACGCAGCGCCAGAAGGATCGTCTACTCGATCTTGAGATCGGCAAGTGATCGTCTACATCAACCACGGGATCCGATCTCGAACAAGGCTTTGGATCTACAAGGGTAGTACAGATCTATCTCGCTGCACTTATCTCATAGATTAAATCTTGGCTTTTCCATCGATTAGATCTTGGTTTTGTTTGTTCTTGTGGTAGGATTTTTTTGATTTCCCTGCTACAACCCCATCAGTGGTATCAGAGCCGTGTCTATGCGTAGATCTGTTGCACGAGTAGAACACAATGGTTTTGTGGGCATTGATTCTTTTGTTGTCATTGTCTTCACGTGTACTTTGCATCTTGCGGGATGGTGGGATGAAGTGGCTCGGGCTAACCTTACATGTCATCGCACATGAGACTTGCTCCATGCTTGACGTGCAACTTGCATTGAACAAGTGGCTTTGCGGGTATTTGTCTCTCCCACCATAAGATTCAATTTACAATTAGCATCTGACAACACTTATATCAGTGTTGTGGTTCTTGTTCGTTGGTAAGATTGGTTCTTATACAAAAGCCCCAAACCACGTAAAACATGCAAATAAAATTAGAGGCGTCTAACTTGTTTTTGTAGGGGCATGTGATGTGATATGGCCACGATGTGATTGTGAATATATTTGATGTATGCAATGATCCTTATTGTAATATGGCAACCGGCAGGAGCCTAATGGTTGTCTTTATTTTTGTTAAGACCCGCGTGTCTATTCATCATGTAATAACTTTATTCCAAGTAGTTATAGTTGTTGTTAAGTTATGGACAACCATGAAGTGGGGCCACTGACCTTGACGCCACGCTGGTGATGATGGAGATCATGTCCGTGCTTTGGAGATGGAGATCAAAGGCACAAGAAGAAAGGCCATATCATGTCACATATTATGAATTGCATGTGATGTTAATCCTTTTTGCATCTTGTATTGCTTAGATCGTGATGGTAGCATTATAATATGATCCCTCTCACTAAAATATCAAGTAATAAAGTGTTCGTCCTTAGTAGGCACCATTGCTAAGACTCGCCGTTTTGAAGCATCTCGTGATGATCGGGTGTTATAGATTCTACGTGTGCATACAATGGGTGCAAGCCAGATTTGCACATGCGGATACGAAGGTTAATCTTGACGAGCCTAGCATGTACAGACATGGTCTCGGAACACAGAATACCGAAAGTAAAAGCATGAGTCATATGAATGGTAGGATAAACATGTTGATTGTTCGCCTTTGAAGCTACATCTTCTCTCATGAAGATCGGACTTGGTGTAGTGGATTTGGTTCATGTAATCACTAAGGAAACACGAGGGATGTTGTTTTGAGTGGGAGTTCACCTAGTTAATTTAAGAATTAAATTTGAACTCAATTTGTCATAAACTTAGTCTAAACTCTTTGCAAATATGTTGTAGATCATGGCGACCCCCTCCATCAACTTTAATGCGTTCCTAGAGAAAGAAAAGCTGAAAAACAATGGAAGCAACTTCACGGACTGGTTCCATGGATTGAGGATTGTCCTCAGCGCTGGTCAGTTGACCTATGTGCTCGATGCACCGCTAGGTGACCCACTTGCAGAGGATGCTTCCGATGATGTTAAGAATGTTTTCGTCACTCGGAAAAATCACTACTCCACAGTTCAGTGTGCCATCCTGTATGGTTTAGAATCAGAGCTTCAGAAGCGCTTTGAGCATCGCGACCCCTTTGAGATTATCAATGAGCTCAAGCTGATCTTTGAGACTCATGCAGCCGTGGAGAGCTATGAGGCCTACGAGAAGTTCTTTAACTGTAAAATGGAAGAGGGCAACTCCATTAGCGAGCATGTGCTCAAAATGTCTGGGCACACGAACAAGCTCCAAGAATTGGGAATAACGATTACTAATGCGTTGGGGATTAATTGTGTCCTCCAATCACTACCACCTAGTTACAAGAACTTTGTGATGAACTAAAATATGCATTGCATGAACAAGACGTTGCCTGAACTCTTCTCCATGTTGAAAACCGCTAAAGTGGAGATTAAGAAAGAGCACCAAGTGTTGATGGTCAATAAGACCACCAATTTCAAGAAACAGGGCAAGCCTAAGAACAAGCGCAACTTCAAGAAGGACGGCAAGAAAGCTGCCACACCTGCTAAGAAGCCCAAGGCTGGTCATAAGCCTGACACTGAGTGCTTTTACTGCAAGGGTGAAGGTCACTGGAAGCGCAACTGCCCCAAGTACCTGGCAGATCTGAAGAACAGCAACATCAAGAAGAAAGGTATATTTGATATACATGTTATTGATGTGTATCTTACTAGTAATCGTAGTAGTGCCTGGGTATTTGATACTGGTTTGGTTGCTCATATTTGTAACTCAAAACAGGAGCTGCGGAATAAATGAAGACTGGCAAGAGACGAGGTGACGACACGCGTTGGAAATGGCTCCAAGGTTGATGTGATCACCGTCGGCACGCTCCCTCTTCATCTACCTTCAGGATTAGTTTTGAACTTGAATAATTGTTATTTGGTGCCTGTGTTAAGCATGAACATTATTTCTGGATCTTGTTTATTGCGAGACGGTTACTCGTTTAGGTCTGAGAATAATGGTTGTTCGATTTATATGAGTAATATTTATTATGGTAATGCACCTGAGATGAATGGTTTATTATTATTGAATCTCGATAGTAGTGATACACATGTTCACAACATAGATGCTAAACGAATAAAAATGAATGATAATTCTACATACATGTGGCACTATCGTCTTGGTCACATTGGAGTGAAGCGCATGAAGAAACTCCATTTCGATGGACTTCTTGAATCACTTGAAAGATGCGAAGCATGTCTAATGGAAAAAAATGACTAAGACTCCATTCTCTGGGATAATGGAGCGAGCTATGGACTTATTGGAAATAATACATACCGATGTGTGCGGCCCAATGAGTGTAGCATCATGCGGTGGATATCATTATGTTCTTACTTTCACGGATGACTGGAGTAGATATGGGTATGTCTACTTTATGAAACATAAGTCCGAAAATTTTGAGAAGTTTAAGGAATTTCAAAGTGAAGTAGAAAATCAGCGTAACGAGAAGATTAAGTTTCTGCATTCTGACCACGGAGGTGAATATCTAAGTTATGAGTTTGGCATGCATTTAAAGAAATGCGGAATACTTTCGTAGTTGACACCGTCGAGAACACCACAGCGTAATGGTGTGTCTGAATGTCATAATCGAACTCTCTTAAATATGGTTCGGTCTATGATGTCTCTTACAGATTTACCGTTATCATTTTGGGGTTATGCATTAGAGATAGACACATTCACTTTAAATAGGGCACCATCTAAATCCGTTGAAACGACACCGTATGAATTGTGGTTTGGTAAGAAACCTAAGTTGTTGTTCCTTAAAGTTTGGGGCTGCGAAGCATATGTAAAGAAGTTACAACCCGACAAGCTTGAACCCAAAGCAGAAAAATGTATCTTCATAGGATACCCTAAAGAAACAATTGGGTATACCTTCTATCAGAGATCCGAAGGCAAAGTTTTCGTTGCTAAGAATGGATGCGTTCTTGAGAAGGAGTTTCTCTTGAAAGAAGTGACTAGAAGGAAAGTAGAACTCGACGAGGTTGTTGAACCTTCTCTCGGATTTGAGAGTAGCGCGGCTCCGGAAGATGTTTCGGTGCCACCTGCACCAATAAGAGAGGAAGCTAATGATGATGATCATGAAACTTCGAACGAAGTTGCTGCTGAGCCTCGCATGTCGATGAGGGTCCATGCCACTCCTGATTGGTATGACCCTGCGTTGAATGTCATGTTGGTGGACAACATCAACGACCCTGCGATATATGAGGAAGCTATGATGTGCCCAGATTCCGACAAATGGCAAGATGCCATGAAATCTGAAATGGGATCCATGTACGAAAACCAAGTATGAACTTTGGTGGACTTACCGGATGGCCGCAAGGCTGTCGAGAACAAATGGATCTTTAAAAGAAAAACAGATGCTGATGGTAATGTTACTGTCTATAAAGCTCGACTTGTCGCGAAAGGGTTTCGAAAAATTCAAGGAGTTGACTACGATGAGACTTTCTCACCGGTAGCAAAGCTAAAGTCTATGAGGATTTTGTTAGCAATCGCTGCATATTTCGATTATGAGATTTGGCAGATGGATGTCAAAACAACGTTCCTTAATGGTGACATTGAGGAAGAGTTGTATATGGTACAACCCAAAGGTTTTGTCGATCCTAAAGATGCTGACAAGGTATGCAAGCTTCAGTGCTCCATTTATGGACTGAAGCAAGCATCCCAGAGTTGGAATCAACGTTTGGATAAGGTGATCAAAAACTTTGGATTTATACAAACTTATGGAGAAGTTTGTATCCACAAGAAAGTGAGTGGGAGCTCTGTAGCATTCCTTATACTATATGTGGATGACATATTGTTGATTGGGAATGATATAGAACTTCTTGAAAGTGTCAAAGCCTATTTGAATAATAGTTTTTCAATGAAGGATCTTGGCGAAGCAGCATACATTTTAGGCATCAAGATTTATAGAGATAGATCAAGACGCTTAATAGCGCTTTCACAAAGTACATACCTGGACAAGGTGCTAAAGAGATTTAGAATGGAAGAACGCAAGAAAGGGTTCTTGCCCATGTTGCCAGGTAAGACCTTGAGTAAGACTCAAAGTCCAGCTACGACAGAAGATAGAGAGAAGAGGAGTAAAATCCCCTATGCCTCGGCCATAGGTTCTGTCATGTATGCCATGCTGTGTATAAGACTGGATATATCACATGCTATTAGTTTGACTAGCAGATATCAAAGTGATGCTAGAATGGAACACTGGACAGTGGTAAATTTTTTCCTAAACTACATGAATAGGACTAAGGATATGGTTCTTTCTTATGGAGGTGATGAACAGCTTGTTGTAAATAGTTACACCGATGCTAGTTGGAACACCGATCCGGATGACTCAAAGTCATAGTCTAGATACATATTTATTTTGAATGGTGCTGAAGTGAGCTGGAGGAGTGCCAAGTAAAGCGTTGTGGCGAAATCTTCAACTGAATCAAAATACATAGCTGCTTCGGAGGCTGCACAAGAAGCGATATGGATGAAGGAGTTCATTACTGAGCTTGGTGTGGTTCCTAGTGCATTGGACCCGATGGCCATCTATTGTGACAACACGGGTGCCATAGCTAATGCACAGGAGCCAATGTCACACAGCAAGCTAAAGCACATCAAGCTGCGTTTCCATGCTATTCGCGAGTATGTCCAAGATGGCGACATAAAGATTTGCAAAGTACACACTGATCTAAATGTGGCAGATCCATTGACTAAACCTCTCCCTAGAGCAAAACATGACCAACACCAGAACGCCATGGGTGTTAGGTACATTACAGTGTAATCTAGATTATTGATTCTAGTGCAAGTGGGAGACTGTTGGAGATATGCCCAAGAGGCAATAATAAAGTGGTTATTATTATATCTTTGTGTCTATGATAATTTTTACATTCATGCTATAATTGTATTAATAGGAAACACTAATACTTGTGTGTTTTGTAAACGTAAAAGAGTCCCTAGTAAGCCTCTTGTTAAGACTAGCTTGTTGATTAATAGATGATCATGGTTTCCTGATCATGGACATTGGATGTTATTAATAACAAGATCATATCATTAGGAGAATGATGTGATGGACATACACCCATAGTAAGCATAGCATGAGATCAAGTCATTAAGTTCTTTTGCTACAAGCTTTCAAATGCATAGTAACCTAATCCTTCGACCATGAGATCATGTTAATCACCATCACTATATGAGTGCTTTGATGACATCAAACGCCACTTCATAACTGGGTGGTTATAAAGGTGGCATTAGGTATTCTGAAAGTATGTGTTAAAGCGCATGGATCAATACTAGGATTTGTCCATCCATATGACAGATAGATATGCTCTGGGCCCTCTCGGTGGAATGCCAACCAATTAGCTTGCAAGCATGTGACTAGGTCACAAGGGATGTCATATCACGGAACGGGTAAAGAGTACTTATCAGTAACGAGGTAGAACTAGGTATGGAGATACCGATGATCAAACCTCGGATAAGTAGAGTATCATGTGACAAAGGGAATCAGTGTCGTGTGTAAATGGTTCTATCGATCACGAAGTCATCGTTGAATATGTGGGAGCCATTATGGATCTCCAGGTCCCGCTATTGGTTATTGATCAGAGAGGAGTCTCGATCATGTCTGCATAGTTCACGAACCATAGGGTGACACACTTAAGGTTCGATGTTGTTTAGGTAGATATGGAATATGATTTGGAGATCGAATGTTGTTCGAAGTCTCGGATTGGATCCAGGACATCACGAGGAGATCCAGAATGGTCCGGAGAATAAGATTCATATAACACAAGTCGTTTTCTAGGGTTCAGAAAAGTTTTGGAGTTTTGTTTGGGGCTTCTAGAAGGTTTTGGAATGTTCTAGAAGGTTCTACAAAGAGATAAACATAAATCCGTAGATTATAGGGGATAAGACTTGGAGGGAAGGAAACCTCCCCCTCCCCTTGTGCGCTGGCCCTAGGAGGTGGGCCAGGGGTGGGAACCCTTGGCCGCACCCCGTCTATTTAAAGAGGGGTCGGGGCGCCTTCCCCCTTGCCCCTCCACCCAAACCCTAGCCGCCACTCCCTCCTCCTTCCTCCTGCTGCAGGAATTCTCCACCATCACCACCACCATGCTATCATGCTGCTAAGATTCCATGGAGATCTACTACCTCCGCTGCCCGATGGAACAGGGAGAGGATCGTCTTCATCGAATCCGTACATGTGACCAAGTGCGGAAGCGCTGCCAGAACGCGGCACCGGAAGGATCGTCTACTCGATCTTGAGATCGGCCAGTGATCGTCTACATCAACCACGAGATCCGATCTCGAACAAGGCTTTGGATCTACAAGGGTTAGTACAGATCTATCTCGTTGCACTTATCTCATACATTAGATCTTGGCTTTTCCATAGATTAGACCATGGTTTTGTTTGTTCTTGCGGTAGAATTTTTTGTTTTCCCTTCTACGAACCCATCACGCCCAGTGCCACGATCGCCCCAGCATCTGGATCTGCTGTCAGCCAGCCACTACGATCGCTGGCGCTCCCAGGCGTGCAGCTCCTCTTCGTATCGAACAACTCCAGATTACTCTAGATGCCTAGGATTCCATCACCACAAGATGAACATGCAGAAGGACAAGCATCGATAAGACTGAGAAGACACATACCATGCTACTTTATCAGATTATGTATGCACTAGTGTAGCACTATGCACTTTATCAGGTATTGTGTATTACCTCATGCATGATGTAGAGAATAGTATAAGTTAGGCTAGGTGCGCCATATATGTTCCCTGGGCTTCATTTATAAGGCACCAGGGAGAGGCTCATTCTCACAGGGACACATGCACTAGCATTTTGGGTGATCGATCGCTAGCTCACTCGTCTAGCTAGCTCTCTCATATAGATCACACATACACTCAGGCATATACACAACTAGGTTGATCATTCAGTAGCTAGATAGTTCATACAGCTCGAGGAGCAAGTTGTATCCCACATATCATCCTCAGTCAGATCGCTAGGAGTAGGGGTGTTACCTCCACACGAGGGTCCCGAACCTAAGTACTTCCTGTGTCACACTATACTTGCTTGTATCCAATCCCGCCTGCGGACACCGTCAATAGCTTCCCTGTCGTTTTCCCACACCTCTATCGAGCCTCCTCAGACACTGCCGTTCCACATAAAACGACAACCAACAACCTATGCTAAGCAAGACAAGCAACAAGGTGTTAGCAAGATATAATACTTCAAGCACGATGACTATCACAATGTAAATTGCATAAGTAAATGGCTCGATTGAGAGATAACCGATGGATGCGAAGACAATGATTTTTATCACGAAGTTCACTTCCAAAGAAGCTATGTCTCTATTGGAGAGGTGCGACGGTGCAATGCTCTTTGAACGGCACAAATGGCTCACCTTGAGGTGTGGTGGCTTGATGCTCACCCAACACGACATAAGGCCTCACCCCAAGATGTGAAGCCACGAAACTCACCAATGCCACAACAGGCTCACCCTATTCTCCCATGATCTCACCACAAAGGCCTACTCACAATCCACTATGGGACACTTGAGGGCGGTCATCGAACCCGTACAAGGCTTGGGGAAATCTCCACAACTCAATTGGAGGCTTCCAACAATCACCACAAAGGCCTCGAACTTGAGGAATCTCCACAACTCAATTGGAGTCCCCAAGGGTATCACACCACTACCACACAACCATCTAGGGTTCCAAGAACCCAAGGGAAACAAGCCATCAAGATTGAACTCGCCGAATCTCCAAGGAGAACTCAAACGTATGCACCAAATGCAAGAGGAATGTCCTTCATTCTCAAATTCCACCAAAGCTACAAAAGCTATTGGGGGAATAAGAGAGGAAGAACACAAGAGGAGAACACAAAACTCTCCAAGATCTATATCCCAAGGATTCCTTTAGAAAGAAAGGATTTGGTTTGGTGAGGTTGTAGATCTAGATCTCCTCTCTCAAATCCCTCGAAAATATGAAAGAATCATAGGAGGGGAAGGGGAGAGGACAAGCTCTTCAAGGTCAACAATGGAGGAGAGAGAGAAAAATGCACCAAAATAGATAATGTCCATGAAGGGGAAGAGGGGACCCTTTTAAAGGAAGGACTAGTAAATATGAATAAAAACAAAACGGGTTCTATGTGCATTCCCGTGCTCACCTAAACTAGCCTGGTACTTTAGTTGGTACTATTGGTGCCAAATTGGCCTGGAGGTACTTCCGGTGAGGCAGCGATAATTCCGGTCAGGGTAACTCTAGAACCAAAATAGCGATAACTTTTGCATCTGAATGCCAAAAAGGATGAAACCAATTTTGTTGGAAAGATACCACCTAGGGATAAATTATCATGTATATATATGTGAGATATCTCCCAAGGCGTGGAGCCTAAAAACCCGCAAGATCAATAACGCAATAATATATTTAAGAGAAAACCGTTTTTATGAACTAGAGCTTGTTATGAAGATAATCACAAGCTCTAGATCCTATCATGTACAAGATCCAAACAACAACCAAGAAATATGATGTTATGTATGCAAAGGTTTGAGCAATCCCGAAGAGATCGAACGAGCTACTCACTCAAGATCCCTGCTTAATAGTACGTCTATCTATCCTAAACTCGGTCTCCCAACACTACAATAGACTAGTAAAATTTAAAACCTATCAAGATCATACCTTTTCCTTGAGAATTCCACTTGATCTTGATATAGATGGTCTTGTCTTCCTCAAGATGGAACATCTTTCTTGATTTGTCTTGCTCGCGCTTTGCTTGAAGAAGACTTGAGAAATGCTCCCCATACTCCATGGGAACGCCTCTTCTTTGAACTTGTCTTCATCACACCATGATCACCGAGGATGGAAAGCTTCAAGCATGTGATCTGCTAGAGATGGCACATCTTGAGCTTGCACTTCATTTCTTCTACCTATGTTAGGATGATGTCTTGAAGATAACATGAGGAACTCCATCTTGTTCTACAAGACACGCTTGATCTTCTTATTCTTTGTTGTCTTCTTATTCTACATGAATCCAATGGGCAAAAAGCCCTTGGACATTTCTTCTTCTTCATTTATTCATTTTTCAACCTTGAAACCAACACATGGCCAAGCGATGCCAATGGACAAATCCTACAAGTAAAACTCAATTCAAACATTAGTCCATAGAGATTGTCATTAATTACTAAAACCACACATGGGACACACATGCAATTTCAACCACTATCGGTGACTGATACACTGTCCTTGACAGATGGATGTCCTCTTGGTCCTAAGGATATCACCCGCTAAAGGACTATTGTAGGTGCACTTCAATATCTGACACTGACTAGACCTGATCTCTGTTTTTAGTTAATAGTCTGTTTGTATCTTCATGCTCCTCCTACAACACATTGGACTACATTTAAGAGGATTTTGAGGTATATTCATGGCACATGTAAGGTTAGTCTTACTTTTTAGAGGTCCAATACCACCCTTCTTAGTGCCTATTCAGATGTAGACTGGGCAGGTGATTTAGATGATAGATGCTCTACTACTGGTTTTGCTATACTTTTTGGTCCCCATCTTATTGAAGGGGTTCTATGGCAGGAAACCAAAATTTTCCTACGATAGAACGCACCTAGCCAAGATCTATCTATGAGTAAAGCTGTAACGAAGGAGGTTTCGGTAACATACCCTTGTAGACCAAAAATGGTTGACATTCTGAGAGGAACGTGGATGAGGTAGTCGATACTATAGCTGATCTCAAGGTCGCAAAGCTCCTCGCTAGCCACCCTAGGTCCTTGCATGACAACCCTCATGCCACTAATGGCAACACCCCCGAGGTTTCCCACACATGCGGTGTACCATGACGATTTCTGGTTCCCTGATCCCTGTCAGGAGTACGGAAGTAGATATCCATCTTGGAATCTCTGCAGCACCTCCGTGCGCCACGACAAAGTACTCCCTTTGCGCGCATAACCCTAACAAGGGGCCATAATTGTAAGAGATAAAGAGAGAGATAGGGAGGGAATTTCTCCAAGGGAAATGCCTCAGAGAAAATCCCAATTGTTGGTGTGTTTATTCCCATACCCATGGCCCTCTTTGTACAGGGGAAAAGGTATGACTCCCTTCCCTAAAGTTCCAGGGTGGGACCATAGGAAAAAGGGAAAAGGAGAGGTGAAGGGAGCTGCCGGGTGGCCCCCCTGTGCCGGCCTAGCGTCTAAGGCCTGTTAGCACACGTGGCAACTGTGTCCTAGCTAGTTGGTCCACGCCCCTGCCGTCGCCTGTGCCCAACCCACATGGCAGCCATCATGCACCCGCCCACATGGGTTGGCCCACTGTGCCTCGCGCTTATGCGCCGCGCATACGGATGCTAGTGCCCGCTCGCCCACATGGGCCACCTGGCCGACGTGGCCTAGCAGAGCTGTGCTATTTGCTTCCCTCTAGGGTGGCTTCCTTCAGGGTTGTTTCCCTCCAGGGATTTGGCCTAGTAGAGTAAGTTTCCCCATAACAATTAATTTAAAATAATTATTTAATATATATTAATTCTCAGTTAACACATATACATACATATTGTAAATCTCCATTAATCTGGAACACTTTTTTGGATTATTTCCTTCTTCTGAACAACTTCATATCCTCTTTAGAACTTTTCTGGCATTCTCTCATCAGAACAATTCAGAAGCTTTCTCTTTCATACTTCACAGATTCTGTTCCACCAAAAGATCTACTAATACCATCTTATCCTTAAGTGTGTTACCCCTATGGTTCGGGAACATCACATACATGATCGAGACTTCTTTTGGATCAATGATCATTTGCGGGACCGAGATGCCCATATTGACCCATGTGCATTCCACGAGTCTGTTGTTGTTTGAACCATAAACATCTAGTCCAATTCCTTTGTTACTATGATACATGAATTATCCGAGATCTAATCATCGTTATCCAATACCTTGTTCAACCTCATTACTGACAAGTGCAGTTTTACTCATCCTCTGATATTCCATCCCCGTGACATAGTCACATGTTACACAACATTTATGGATGTAATCTTACTAAGTGGGCCCAGTGTATATTATTGTCACGTAGGCGAACAAATTCTACTCTTAATGCATAGGCCTCAACTATTCCTCTAGAATACCTAACATACATTTTTATAGCCACCCAGTTGCGGCCATGACGCTTAATGTAGTTAAAGCAGCTTTAGGAGATAGTGATTAATATGCTCTCATGGCCAAAGGAGAAGGATACTATGCTTCAAACTATTGCAACAATGAACATGTGACTTGATCGTGTTGCAATGTTTACTTTGGGTAATGTCCATCATATCATTCACCAATGATATGACTTCATGGTCAGTTAGAATAAATGCATCATGATCAGGAAACCTTGATCATCAACTTCCTAGTGAAATAGTTAAATATAGGCTACTAGGGACTCTGATCTGTTTAATATCACATGTATATCAATGTTTCCGCTTGATAAAGTTATAGCATGATACTAAACTATTATGAAATTATTGAGATATGATAATAAACATCCTTTATTATTTGCCTCTAGGGTATATCTCCTTCACTTATTTCTTGGGGTGCCAGACAATAGTCTACTGTGTCTCGTTCAAGTATAGAGACTAAATATAAAGCCCTTGCAAATGCCATGGCAAAGCTTATTTGGGTTGAATCACTAGTTCATGAAATGGTTGTTTCACACAAGGAGAAACCATGGCTATGGTGTGGTAATCTTGGTGCCACCTATGTGTCTGCTAATCAAGTTTTTCATGCACGCACCAAACATATTGAGATTAATTTTTATTTTGTTCGAGAACGAGTTGCTAGCAAGCAACTTGATGTCAGGTTTATCTCCAACAAGGATCAGATTGTAGATGGCTTCACCAAGACTTTGTGTACTAAGAAATTAGATGAGTTTAAGCATAATCTAAACCTCTCCCAGGTTTAGATTAAGGGGTATTAGACATGTAATATGGTATATATATACGATATGATGTAGTACAACACTCGTATTACTGAACTCTATACACCATGCGAGGGGATCTTCCTCGTATCCAATAACAAGTAACCAAGGCCACTGAAAGGGGTTATTGTTATAAATGCGGCAAGCAAATAACAAAGAATGAAAATGAGATCACAACAAGGGGACACAAATTTAACATGGAAAAACCTCTCCATCAAAGAGAGAAAAAACCACAAGCGTCAGCCAACGAACTTCACTATAACGAGAGTGTTTACACAACGCCAAGGATTTTTACAAATGTAACTTATCTGAGCAGGTGGCTTACAAGAGGTATATATAGCGGTGGAAACCTAGGTATTCAATGATCCGTACCACGAGGGGCTTTGCCCCCTGACATGGGTATGACTCATTGGGTTCTCGTAATTGGTATACATGGTACATACTTAAGCTATGGTCCAAGGCCCACAAGGAAATAAGGAGTCATGTAAGCATCCGAAGCCCAAGAACCAGGCGTGTTGGTCAAGATATAAATATGAACCAACATAGTTGGGTAGCTGTACTAAAATTTGTAACCGATCCATATTGGACTCTGAGACCCAGCCTCTCATATAAGGGATGGGAGGAGACGACGGAGAGGGCACCGTAGCATTGAGCGAAACCCAACCCTTCGTGAGTTAGATTGCATCTAGTGAACATGGTGACTTTGTAATCATCCATTTGCAATCAAGATAAGATAGGATTCAACTCCCTTGTTTGTTAGACATGCCGACAAAATCGATAGCGCTCTCATTTCCATCAAACCCAAGTCCATAACAATGGACATTATCAAGGTTACCCCTCGTCAATTGGTGCCGTTTGTGAGAACTCTGAGAGCTGGAGTCATGAATTCAGCGGCTTCAACTTCACCAAGCAACAACCTGATGATTGAGGTTTCCGAGATCCATCATGATCCTGTCGATCTCGATTCCCGCCCGCCCACCCTTCTACTAGAAAATTTCGACGAGGAGACATATCTCATGATCGGAAACCTCCACTTTCGAATCGGGGTGGCGGAAGTTCTGTGCCTTTCGAATATGATGTCCTCAGGACTGTTGGCTCCGATCATAGCACCTGCAGCAACGCCAACATCCACTATTGGCTCCACAGGAAGGGCCACCTCACATCCGACAAGCGTCGAAGACAACAACGACCATGCCGCAAATCTAGGGGATCTGACTGATCTTTACGACGACCTCTCCTTTGGATATGGCTCTGAAGCATCACTGTCCGTCAGCATGGACTCGAAAAACGGTGGACTGGAGGAAAGCATCGACTCCGGAATCAAGAAAGCAGATTCATACCCAGAGCTAGACTCGCAGGATTTCACTCGTCCCCAGGACAGTGTCTACCAAAACTCCGGTAGCCACGACAAAAGGACGTAAATGGAGCTCCACTAGGTGTGCGCAATCATAGAACCTACAGAAGGAGACGAAGGAACCTCAATAGACCACAACGAGAATTGTAACCCAATTATCCATCCTAACGATATTATTTCAGAAAATGATACATCTGGAAACAGGAACAAAACGGAACCACCCGTGGAGAATCACACTGTCCAAGGAAGAGGCAGAGGAGACGACCGAGAACAAATATATATTCGGTTGCTAGCAACTTCCGGGGAGAAATCAAGAAACGCTATCTCAGGTGTAGTACCCATGATGACGGATGCCATGAAAGACGATATGGTGATGTACTAGTACCTCCTTCACAAGCAAAGGAGGTAACTGATCAAGATGAAAAGGGACAAGAGTGGAAACGAAGAGCCGATGAATCAAGCATGAGACGGGCGCAACTTAGCTCCAGCCGCAACTCCGCAAGTGTCGTAGGAAGGGGAGGCTCTCGACTGAACAATATACCTGAAGCCGATAGGCGTGACATCACCCGCTGAACCTGTCATTCATGTCCGTGGATTCAGCAGGCCATATCAGGGCCAAAACGACGCAAGCCGCCCTAGTCGCACCTCAAACATACCTTCCCACAACTCAACCAGTAGTCGATGATCCAGGGGCAACTATCCATCTCTCCGTCCTTGTGGGCCTCGGCATGGTAGGAGCAACACTCACAAAATCAGACCAAGAAATTATTCCGCAACTCAACAGATCACTACGCCGTCGCAGCAGCCCTCGACAGGTGGCGAACACCCGAAGATCTAGGTCACCGCACCACACACGCTCTCCATGTAGCTACGATGCAAGGAATGATATTATGCAAAGTAAAATCAATAAAGCTCAGGAAAGGCGCATAAGGTACCCAGACGAGGAAAGTTAATATGACCTCGCAACATGTGGTGCAAGTTGCTTTACCCATCGGGTTCGCAACACACATGTACCCAAGGATTTCAAGCTCCCTCACGATCGCCAAAAGTATGATGGCCTTTAAGAGCCAGAGGTGTGGCTAGCCAATTATCCCCAAACAGTGAAATTACTGGGTGGATCAAAGGCAACGGCTATGCAGAGCTTATAGTTACATCTAACTGGGGTCGCACGATGATGGCTATGATAGTTACCCAAAGAATCAATCAGCAGTTGGGGTGACCTGGAAGATAAATTCATCTGAAATTTAAAATCCACATTCAATTTACCCGCATCCATAGAAGAGTTGAGGGTTTACAAGCAAAAATTGGGTGAACCAATACGTGCATTCATACAGCGGTGGAACATCATCAAAAACTTAGCCGAAGATATCTCCGATGAGAGGGAGGTTGATGCTTTCAACGACGGTCTGCATCGAAAAGAATTCATAGAGGAGATGGGTTGGGTCAAGTCGAAAATGATCTCCCAAATAATGGACAGGGCGAATCGATGGGCCAACGATGAATACATAGTAAACAACAAGCGGGGTCGCTCACTCAAAGAAGATCGTGACAGGCAAAACAATGATAATAGGAGGCGATGTAACAACACGGCTATTGGGGGGCCAAGCCACATTGCAACTGGTTACATCTACGAAGACAACACAGGAGTGATAACCGTAACGGGGGATACCGAAGCAATCGAGACAAAGGAGGACCAAGTGGGATAGCACAACAGTACCAACTGATGTAGCCGAGGGAAGCCCCAATACCAGATATGTAGATGTTAGATGGACCATGCCACATGCACTACTATGTCGACTCAGAAGGAAGGAGGCGATCAAATCACCTCATGAGGGACTGCCGCACTTTCTTTGGGCTCAACCGAGCATTCAGTAGCAAGGTGGCTGAGGCAACAAATCAAGGATACAACCCTGTACTAGACACCCTAGCAATCAACCACCACCACCACCACCATGACCACCTCCGGCAGCCGTGGCGATCCAGTAGCAAACCGAGGAAAATAGAGTGTGGAACGATGAGTACACGAGATCTAGGAGAACAATGAATATGATCCAGAAATGGTAATCATCCAAAAAACGCAAAAAATGATCACCCGACAAGTCAACATGGAAGTAAGGACACCGCCGCCAACACCTGAGTACCTCCAATGGTCTGACCAGGAAATCACCTTCAGCAGAGCTGATCACGCCCTTCGGGTTCCCCGACTGGGTCATTCGGCATTAACAATTGAGGCACAAATCGGCGGGTTTGACATGAGCAAGGTCTTCATGGACTCGGGAAGTAGTATCAACCTCAGCTATGCCAAGACACTACACGCAATGAATTTCTCTCTCAGCAACTTAGCTCCAACCGACACCTCCTTCCACGGCATAGTCCCTGGCAAAGCCGAGGTTCCTCTAGGCAAAATCTACCTTAATGTTTTCTTCAGAACCTAAGAAAATTTCATGCAAGAAAAAATCGAGTTTGAGGTTATGGACTGGCCATTACAGTACCACGCAATCCTAGAACACCCAACATTTGCAAGATTCATGGCGTTACCACATTATGCGTACCTCATGATGAAGATGCGAGCACCTAATGGAATCATATCCGACAGTGGAAGCTTCGCTCACTCAGACAACTTGACCGAGAGTTCAACAAGATCTTCAAGTCCTTCGGCATGGAAATAGAGTTCGCCCAGCTCAAGATCACTAACAACGATATTATGCAAGAAGCAGCAAGTCCCATGCCCGACCAATCCTTCGATGCAGCAAAGGACACAAAATAAATGCAGGTCCATCCGATAGACCCGAAGAAATCAGCTTATGTGGCCTCTAACCTCAGTCCCGCATAGGAAGCGTGCTCTTGGAGTTCCTCCGTGAGTGCTAGGAAATTTTCGTATGGGCCCCATCTAGCATGCCAGGAATTCCCAGGGAACTCGCCGAGCATGCACTCAATATCTACCCAACACATGACCAGTAAAACAATCGCTTCACCGCTTTGCAGAACCAATACGCAAGACCATTGGAAAAGAACTCCATCATCTACTTGAGACAAAGTTCATCAAGGAAGTCAAAAAGCAACATGGGTTGCCAACCTAGTGTGTGTGCCGAAGAAAAACACGGTGGAAGTACGCATGTGTACCGACTTCACCACACCGACAAAGCATTATCCAAAGGATCACTTTACACCACTCCCGCAAATCGATCAAATCATCGATGCAACCGCTAGGTGCAAACGTGTTTCTTTCCTGGATGCATACTTCGGATACCACCAGATCTGGATGAAAGAAGAAGACCAAGACAAGACAACATTTATCACACCATACGGTGTATCCTGCTACACTACAATGCCCTTCAGGCTAAAAAACGCAGGTGCCACCTACCAGGGGATGATGCAAAACTGCCTGGGAAACCAAATCGGGAGAAACATCCAGGTCTGCATCGACGACATCATAATTACATCAAGGAAAGAGTCGAATTTTATCGATGATCTACATGAAACATTCGATAATCTCGACAAGTACCATATCAAGCTCAATCCAACGAAGTGCTCCTTTGGAGTCCTTGTTGGGTAACTCCTCGGGTACCTAGAGTCGGCTAGGGGAATAGAAGCAAACCTGTAGAAAATACAGGCAATACTAACCATGAAGAAGCCAACAAATCTATGAGGCTTCCAGCAGCTAGCTAGGAACATGGTGGCACTAAGCCGATTGATCACTCGGTTGGGAGAAAAATCACTGCCATTCTATGCACTGCTGAAGAAATCGGACACCTTCGAGTGGACCGATGAAGCCTAGCGAGCCTTTGAACACCTCAAGAAAACACTCTCGACATCACCTGTCTTTGTGTCATCCAAGAAAAAGGAACCACTACCGCTATACATCGCTGCCACCAATCAAGTGGTCAATACGGTACTAGTCGTCGAACGACCTGAAGTAGAGAAAACTCACAGCATGAAATGGCCGGTCTACTACCTCAGTGAGGTATTATCTCTGTCTAAACAAAGGTACCCGCACTATCAAAATATTGCATATGGTGTCTTCATGACGGCGAGAACATTGCGCCACTATTTCTCCGAGCATATGATAGTGGTGGTCAATGAGGCTCCCCTCTCCAACATCCTCAACAATCCCAAAGCCACGTGACGTGTATCTCTTTGGGGAATCGAACTGTCCCCTCAATATATCACGTATGAGAAGGGAAAAACAATAAAATCTCAAGTTCTTCCTAATTTCATCACATAGTGGATGGAACTCCAAAGCGCGGGTCCCCGGATTTGTCGAGTGCTTGGACAATGTATTTCGACGGGTCCAAAAAGAACTAAAGGAGAAGGAGCTGACGTTATACTAGTATCACCCCAAGGAGACAAAATGTGCTACATACTTCAGATGAGTTTCCCGAGCACATCAAACAATGAAGTAGAATACGAGGCCCTATTGCATGACATGCAGATGCCAAAATTTTGTGGTGCAACTCGCCTCAAAATATTTGGATATTCAAACCTCATTGCATAGCAAGTAATGAACAAGTGTGATGCCATTAGCACTAACATGATCCTGTACAATGATGTACACCACCATGGAGGGTTACTTCCATGGGTGTGAGGTCTCCCATATCAGAAGAGCAAGCAACAAGGAAGCCGACAATCTTGCAAAGATCGGGTCCTCTGCCTACCCGTACCACCCGGGGTTTTCTGGGAAGAGATCAGTGAGTGCTCCATCAAGGTAAAAAAAGCATTGAAGCCGCAGAACCTAAGGCATGAAAGGGGCAAAGCCACATATTAACTCGGGGGCTACACCATCACCCGAACCCACACTTGCTCCCAAAGACGAGAAAGAACCTGAAGACATCATGATGATAGAAACCACGTGGATGCAACCGTATCTAGCATACATGATAAACAGATAACTCCTAGAAGACACAGTCGAAGCACGCTGCATCACCCATTGGTCCAGTGCCTTCAGGGTAATAAAGGAAGAACTCTACAAAACAAGTATCTCAGGCGTACTCTAGAGGTGCGTGACACTCGAAGAAGGAAAGCTTATCCTCAAGGACATCCACGAAGGAATATGCAGCCATCACGCCAATAGTCGATCAATAGTAGCAAAGGCCTTCTGCATAGTATTCTAGTGGCTGACCGCGGTCTAGGATGCAAAGGATATAGTGCAAACATGCGAAGCTTGCCGGAGATTTGCTACAAAACCCAACGCAACCGTGGCGGAACTGGCTCCCATACATCTAGCTTGGTCGTTCTCCCAATGGGGACTCGACATGGTGGAAAAAATACACAAATAATCTCCTGGTGACAAGGGTTCAACTCATCAATGCCCATTGTTATGGACTTGGGTTTTGGAGAAGGAGGGAGCAATGGAGACATCTATCGGCTAGCAAACAAGCACACAGGGGACAAAGGATTTACCCAGGTTTAGGCCTCGTAGAGGTCCCTACTCCTGCTTGTCTGCTCGTGGAATTATCGAAGGAGTCAAAAGTTACAATGGTGCCTAGATGCAATCTGGCAAGGGTTGTGGAAACTAGGGTTGTGTGTGTCCTCCTCGCCGCCCCTCCTAGCCTTTATATAGATAGGCTAGGTCTCGGATAGCAGATCGAATCGGTTACAAGTTAGGGTTTTCCCCTTCAAACTTTCTATCTTTAGCTTTTTCTTGTTCTTCAAGCAATCGAGAGTCCGTAGGTCACTCGAGTCTTTCCATCCGGGCCTTGGCGACACCGTGGGCCTGTACGTATTTGGACCGTATATACCAAGCTCGAGCACCTGTAGGGTATACCCATATCAGTAGCCCCCGAGTGTCCAGTGGAATCGTAGATTCGACTGGGGACTTTTTGAAGCCTTCGAGTGCTTGATTGAGTACATTTCGACTGCTTTTATTTGTGTCATAGGGATTGTTGATATACGTGTTCGATATAACCAAGTACGGTATCAGTTAACCACCTTAGGGTGAAACAACGCAATCTACTCGAACTCGAGTCCCCGGACTCGAATCCGGAAAAGTGCTGGAGTAATTTGACTCAGGCCGCGGAGGTCTTACATGAGTCGAATTCCAGTTATACGGGTGTGAGCACTCGACGCGTCCGTCAAGGCATGTTCATCATTCCTGTAGGCACGGATATATTTCTGGTAGTGCGCAGCTAGATGCGTTGCCAGGCCTTATTCAGGTCTTACCTTCACGCTGTAAGCGCGACATCCGAATTTTATCATCGCGGAGACGATTCGGGCGAACCAGGAGACGTAGTCTCTTTGTAGGGAAAAGTTATGAGGCGGTGTCGCCATGAGCTGCGAGTGCGGATGTTATCCACACACATTTTTCTGTGCAAATAATCATAGGGTGCGCGACCAGCGCTCCCTATGGGAGTAGCCCCCGAGTGCCTGGTTGAGTCAAAGACTCAGGCAGGGACTAAATAACGCTTATGCATCGCCGCCGCCTTTTTTGGTTGCTTGTTTCAGTCAAAATTTTCTAGCGCTCCCTATGGGAATAACCCATGTCCATAGTCAAATTGTATTTCGAATGGTTTGGGTTTGCTTTTGATTGTCCTTGTTCCTACAAAAAGAAAAGAAAATCGTAGGGTGCACGGCTAGCGCTCCCTATGGGAGTAGCCCCCGAGGGCTTGGTGGAGTCGAAGACTCCAGCAAGGACTAAAGTAGTCGAATTTTTCCACTGTGTAGCTTTGATGACGTCAGTACTGACGCTTGTATGACCTCAGTTGCCCGCGTGAGCGAGTTTGACGGAACGTGACAAGCGGTGGGTCCCACTTCCTGACTTTGATTTGACTGGGCGTGCGTAATCTTTATTTTAACTGCGCCTCTTCGATTTCCGCGTGTAATGGGAGTAGTGGAGGGACAGTTCACGCTTCTCCTTCTCCATGTGTCCAACACGATGTGTGCCACGCGTCCAGTAGGGTTTTTCTGAGCCGTTGGATTGCATCTTCTAGGGGTTAAGTAGCGATGCTACAGCGGTAATTTCCCATCTGCGCTCTTTCTTCTTTGCTGCCATCGCCATTGCTACTGCTCTGCTGCTTTGTCTTGTGCTCGTTTCCTCCACAACGCTGGACCACCTCTGCTCGTTTCCGAGCTACTTTCTATGCTCGCATCGCTGCCGTTCAATGGGGAAGAAGAAAGGAGGCGATGTTGTTGATTCCGCGGCCATCGTCGCCGCGGCGAAGAAGAAGGGTGGCTCCGCTGCTGCGGGCACCAGCGCCTTTGCCGGTGGGAAGAAGAAGGTCGCGGGCACCCGCGTGACAAATGGTGCATGGCGCCCTTCCATCATAAAGGCGTCGGATCTCCGTCTTCTTCGCCAAGACGGAGTTATCTCTGCAGCAGTCGCCGATGTGCGCGTCCCCAGCGGTGAGACCATTCCTGCTCCTCCCGCTGGTTTTCGAGTGATGTTTCTTGCATTTGTCATTCGCGGTCTTTCCTTGCCTCTCCACCCCTTTTTCGAGTGATGTCTCCAGCTCCATCAGCTGTCCCCAAATTCGATCCTCCACATCACCTGCTTCATCACTCTTTGCGAGTGTTGGCTCGGAATCGAGCCACACTTTGGTCTTTTCAAGCACATATTTAAATTGAAGCGTTAGTCTGCATCTGGCTCTTTAGTTTATGACGTAGGTGGTTGCGGAATCCACGTCGACCCATCCGCCACATACTTCGACATCAAGCTCACCAAGTCCGTCTAGGGATGGAGGGACAAATGGTTCTATGTCTGCGATCAGAAGTCCAAAGATGAGCACTTTGGACTCGCGCCCTTCGATCCCGCGACTCCCTGCAAGAAGATGCGTTCCTGGAAGAACGTAGTTATGCCTGGCGAACTCGCGGAGGCAGACGTGCTGTATCAACGCGTCTGCAACCTCGAGAGTCGCATAGGCGCAGAAGAGGGAGGCTGCGCCCCTATTCTGAACCTGGCTGCGTCGTCACGTCCAACCCCTTCAAGCCAGAGTATATCCCATGTTTCAATGGGCTGGTGCTGATGATGCCACTCGCGTGTCTGCCGATGGCATGTCCGTGAGTGAGGTGGATAAGAGAGTTCGACTGGTCACGAAGTACACTAGCAAGGATGTGCTTCCGAGTGAGCCAATTATTCCTCCTTTTGATGCTTTGAATCCTCCTCCTGAGGTACAGTTGTGTTACGCAGTAGCTTATTTTCTCGATTGCTTTTCTGTTGCTTACTTGTTCTTTTTGCTGATCTTTGCTGTCTGTATGCAGGATTAGGCAGTGTCGCCTTGCATGCCCCCTCTCCCTGAGGGGATTATTCCTCGCGAAGCTTTGGAAGAGGACGAGTCTGAGTCAACTGTCCCTTCTGATGTGGAAGAGGAAGCCCCCGAGTCCGAGAGCCCGGATACTCGCAAGCGTTCACGTAGCAAGGATTCCGACGCATCGTCTCCTTCGACTCCAGAAGGCACGGCTGTTGGAGCAGAGTTGCCAATTCCCGCTGTTCCTGTGAGAGCTGTGGCACCATCTTCTCGCAAGAAGATGCGATTGCCTAAGGAGTCTTCGTCGGAGTCGGTGGAGGCCACATTTGATTTTGACAAGTTTGACTGGTAAGTTTTCTAGTTCATTTGTTCTTCTCTATTTTCTTCTTGTTGGCTTTGCCCTTTCTCAATGTGGATTTTGTCTTGTAGTCAAGAGGCGTCGTCATCTTCTGGCGACGTCGAGTTTTTGAAGGAATCAGGAGTCGCGACCTCAAGGGCCAAGGAAGAGGCCGAGCGCGCTCCTTCTCCTCCGGTGGCGGCCCACTCCGGGCACAATTCTTCGATCTCTCCTCACGTAGGGGAGCATCGAATGGTTGCTCGGATGACGGTACAACAAACCTTTTTGGAGTCGTTGGAGAATCATGTAAGTATATCTTTCCTTCTTTTTAGTGTGGCAGTCAATGTTATCCATTGCTTTCACTGATTCCTTGTTTGTGTGACAGCTCCTTGTAAAGGAAGCCGCGCAAGTGGCAGAGCAGGTGATGGCGATGGGTCGCCATCATGCAATGCTGGAGACGCGTCACCGCGTGGTCGAAAGTCTACACTTATTCTTTTTCGTCTTCTCCTTTTTTGGTATAGTCGACTGATAGTCAACTTTTGATTGCTGTGTAGCTGAACATAACGCTTTACTGTGCAACGTCGCCACCTTAGAGAAAACGCTTGTCGTGGCTATGAAGGGTCGCGACGAGGCACTCGCAGCTCGCGACGAGGCACAGAAGCGTGAAGAGGATCTATGTGCCTCCTTTGCGGCCAGGGAAAAGTTGTTCGAAGAACAACTGTTCTTAGTCGCCAAGGCTCTCTTAGGTACCTTTTACTTGTGGATATTGTTGTCCTTCTCTACCCGTAGTGTTTTTTGCTGATAGCGCTGAAGTTTTTGATCCATGCATGGGTTCATGTGCAGATGCTGGCGATCTGAGCTTTGACCCGCAGGCCCTTTGTCGCGACGATGCTCTGGCAGGCGTGGTGTCTGCTGTCGAGGACCGTAGCGCCGTTGTCCAAGATACACTTTCCAAGGCCAAGGTCACCATCAGTCGCCTCCGGGAAGAGTTGATGCCGAAGGCTGAGCTGATCGATAACATGGACGAGCTGGTGGAGTCATTCGCCGGTGGTGTGCCTTCCGCCTACAAGAACTCCCTCCACGCGGCTGGCGCGTCCATGACACTCGCGATGGTGCAGGCCCACGAAGCTGATATCGATCCTTCCGCGGTGTCGAAGGCGATGCCTGTTGGCGCGGATGGTCAGCAGGTAGTCTTCGCTCCTTTTGCGACTGCCTGTGCTAAATATGGGCATCACTTGATAAATACTGTTACGAAGTACTCGGAGGAGCTCCAACATGCTAAGAAGGCGGCGAAAGCCTCGGCCTCAGGGGCCGGCGGAAAGTCAGTGGCGTCTGACACTGCCACAGACTTGATGAAGCCCCCGAAGCCGTCGAAGTCGAAGAAGCCAACTGCTCCGTAGTTATCTTTTGTAATAGTTGATTGATTGTTCTTTTGGTTTAAGAACATGCCTGCTGGCGAGTGTGTCTGTGAATACTTATGCCGATCCTGAATGCATCTGTTCCCTTTGCCTTTGTGTTAATTTGGTCGCCTTATTTGCCTCTGTCTTGACTTGTGGTAGGGTACATCAAGTGATCCCGTGGGGAGAACCCAGGACTCGCCATCTCTTGATGATACAGTGGCACCACCGCTGGCCTGTGGTAGAGGAGCTATCCTTGCTTTCGCGACTTCGGATCGCGTGAAGCAGCTGGAGCGCGAGTTGCCCGTGATCCGGGTAGCGCAGACGCAGAAGTCGAAGGAAAAAAGCCACCCGCGAAAGCAAGATTCGCTTGGAGAGGTGACGTAGCTGGGCGACCAGTTTAAGTGTTAGTTTGCTTATTCTCATCTTTTCCTTTGTAGTTACTCGCAGCGGTATGTTGTACTCATGCTATTGATGTTTCTTCATGTAGTTGTTAGCGCGCGCCATCCGCAGGAGGAGAAGGATAGAATTGCCATTCGCCTTCATGATCTCACCCAGGAGCAACTTCAAGAGAGTGGATACTTCTGGGTAGATCATGATCGTGCGACTGCGTTGACGACCCTGCAGGATCGCGCATCGCGAGTGCTGCTCTTCCTGAAGAAGTCGCAGTCATGCTTGAAGAACATTTATCGGGCGATGTTCCCGCTGGACGACACTCCATCAAGCCTACTGGCTCTTCTTGCCAAATTTCAAGACCTGTCCGCGGTTCGCGAGTGCGTGAGGCAGCAGTTGGTGGCTGGTGCCAAGGCTGCCCTCTCAATGGTGCGATTGCACAGGCCTGACATGGATGTTGCCGCCATTGCCTCTGGGCCACCAGCGCTGCTAGCAGGATCTGCCTGGAATATGGTACCACACTATCAGGCGGTGGACCGTCCAGCAGAGGAGATCGTCGACTTCTTTGAGGAACAAACCAATGTTCTTCTGTTGCAAGAGTAGCCAAATTTGCATCCTGCACATAAGTGTACTTGTGTTGTAAAGTTCGTATAGATGTTGTAGATAATTTATAATTTATTGTAAATCGATTGAGGGCCGCGATTCGTCCGGCCAGTTGTTGGACGCCTCTTATGTTCTTCGGCTTCTCCATGGCCAGTATGGCTTTTATCTTCTTCGGGTTTGCCTCGATTCCCCTCGCAGAGATGAGATATCCGAGTATCTGCCTAGATGGTACACCGAAGGCGCATTTGTCCGGATTGAGCTTGATTCGGTAGCGATCGAGGTTGGCGAAGGTTTCACGCAAATCGTCGATTAGAGAGGCTTCCTCCTTGGTCTTGATTACTATGTCGTCGACATAGACTTGGATGTTGCAACCCAGTTGTTCCTTGAGGCAAGCCTGCATGCACCACTGGTAGGTGGCTCCCGCGTTTTTAGCCCGAAGGGCATTGTGTTGTAGCAAAACACACCAAAGGACGTTGTAAACGCTGTTTTCTCCTGGTCTTCCTCCTTCATTCGAATTTGATTATAGCCTGAGTAGGCGTCGAGGAAGCAGAGGCACTCGCATCCAGCGGTGGAGTCGATGATCCGGTCGATCCGTGGCAGCGGGAAGTGATCTTTTGGGCAGTGCTTGTTTAAAGAAGTGAAGTCCACGCACATCCGTAGGATATCCGTGTCCTTTTTTGGTACCAGTACCGTATTGGAGAGCCAAGTGCTTTCCTTGATCTCGCGTATGAACTTGGCCTCGAGGAGTCTGTTGATCTCCATTCTGACTGCCTGCGCTCGTGGCTCAAATAGTCGCCTGATTGTTTGCTTGACTGGCCTTGCGTCGGGGTTGACGTTGAGTGCGTGCTCGGCGAATTCCCTAGGAACTCCTGGCACGTCCGCAGGACACCAGGCAAAAATTTCCCAGTGCTCACAGAGGAATTCGACGAGCGCGAGTTCCTATGCGGGACTCAAGTTGTTGGCGATGAGGGCCATCTTGGCGGGATCCGATGGATCGACCTGCACCTTCTTTGTGTGCATAGATGAGTCGAAGGAGAGGTCAGGTGAGCTTGGCCTACTCAGGGGAGGCAGACTATTGTCTGTCGTCTCTTTCGCCTTGGCGAAGTTCCTCACGCATGCCAAGGAGTGGAGATTCTGTTGAATCTTCGTGAATCGCCGACGCTCAAAGCTCCGCTGATCGTTATGACGCCGCTGGGACCTGCATTTTCATCGAAGGTAGGCGAGTGGCACTGCCATGAACCTAGCGAATGCGACGCGCCCAAGGATGCAATGGTATTGTGAGGGCCAGTCGACGACCTCAAAATCGATGCGCTCGCGCCGGAAGTTCTTCGGCGTGCCGAAGGTGACGTCGAGGTTGATTTTGCCCAGGGGGTATACGCCTTTCCCTGGGACGATGCCGTGGAACATTGTGTCCGATGCCTCCAGGCAGGTTAGAGGGATCCTCTTTGCTCGCAAGGTACTCACGAATATGAGGTAGATGCCGCTTCCACCATCCATGAAGACGCGGCTCATGTCGAAACCTCCAATTTGCGCCTCGAGTACAAGGGGGCAATGACCTGGGCGAGGTATCTGAGGCGGGTGGTCACGTTTGTCGAAGGTGATGCACGACTTCCGCCACCGAGGTACTCGGTGGTGGATGGTGGCGAGTGGCCAAGTTGACTTGGCGGTGATGACCTTCGCACCTGTTGGAGGGGCGCCTTTTGATCATCATGGTGCCCATGGCCCGTGGGTACGGTTCGCCCGTGGTGCTGGTCCGTGCGCCCGCTTGGGGTGGCCTGTGGTGGTGGTGGTGCGCCATGTGCCACGGCGCCTGGAGCGGCTCCATAGCCTCTTTCGACTGCATTGCGGTTCATCCGAACCAATCCCTCGTGTAGCTTGAGGAACTCGCGGCAGTCCTTGAAGAGGTGGCTGGACTTTCTCTTGCCATCATGCTTGTCGATGTAGAAGTGTATCGTGCATGGCCCGGACAATTTGTCCTTGATCGAGGTCGCGGGTGCTTCATCGCGAGTGCGGCGTTGCCATACTTGCGTGGTTTTCCCGGAGTCACGGTATCCGCCGCTGTGGTATCCGATATTGCGATTATCGTCGCGTCTATCAGCGTAGCTGGCCGCGACCATGTTGACATTGTCGCGGTCATCGTAGATGCGCATGCGGCGCTTGCCTCGGCGGTCACGTCTGCGTTCGAGTTCTGCCTCCTTGTCGGAGTGAGCGTGATTTTTTACTGAATCTTCTCCATCGGCCCACCGATTCGTGATCTCCATCAGGTGGTCGATGGTCTGGGGCTTTGAGCGGCCCAGCTCCTCCCTGAGCTCTAGGCGATGGACACCACCATTGAATGCATCAATCGCGCGGTCTGCTGAGATGTTTTCCGCGGAATTCTTGATGATGGACCACCTTTGGATGTAGGAGCGCAGCGATTCGCCAGATCTTTGCTGGCAGCATCTCAGCTCTTCGATTGATGCAGGTCGTTTGTACGTGCCCTTAAAGTTGCGCACGAAGCTGTAAACCAGCTCATCCCAACTACGAATGGATCCGCGTGGGAGGTTATTGAGCCATGCCCGGGCAGCGCCCTGTAGCTGTAGCTGCAAGCATTGCATGGCAGTACTTCGACTGCCTCCGTGGAGCCTGACAGAGGAGATGTGGTCCTCCAGCCAGATCTTGGGGTCCTGCAGACCGTCAAATTTCGGGTTCTCTGATAGGAGTTTAAACCCTTTAGGCATTCGCTTCTGCCTAATGGATCTGCTGAAGCATAGGGCGCCACAGAGCTCCCCATCTTCTTCTTCCGTGTCAGTCGACCGAGCACGTCGTGCCCTTGATTTGTTGATCTTGCGCTGCATGAGGTCGTCGCGCACATCGTAGTCGTGTCGTGTCACCGTGAGCGGTGGTGTCGAGACAGGTCGTGACTGTCATCGCTAGATGAGGGCGAGGAGTGGCGCTTTGCTAGCGCTTTGCCCTTTTTTGGGTCTGGTACTGGCTCCTTGTCGAGGGCAGCCTCGATTAACCCCAAACCCGCGATCGTAGATTGGTGCATGGCAGTTCAGGGATCTCCAGCTGGCGGCTGGTTATTGAGGAGGTACATGGTGGCTGCCGTCACCGCAGCCTGCGGCGTCCTGGGAACCACGTTGCCTCTCGTGTCGACTGTCATAGAGCCAAAGTCGAGGACTTTCACGGCCTCTATGCGCTCTTGTTCGGTAAGGTGAGCCATCCGCGACTGACTCTTCTTGGCGAGGTGTTCGTTGCCTCTTGAGGAGGATCCTCCGTAGGAGGAGAGCCTAGCACGACGAAGGCTCGATTCGTCCGCTTCCTTTTTACGTGCCTCAAGTTGCGAGATCGTTTGCAGTTGGCGCTTGAATTCTTCCTTCAGGAGCCAGTGATAGCCCATCAGCAGTTCCTGCGGGGACCCAAAGGGTAGAGGTGTGCCCCGTAGGGCTTCACGGCAGCGATTCCACTCTTGCTCGTTGAGCTTGATTACGACGCGTTCGCCGGTTTGCTCATTGATTATGCTGGGAGGTTCGACTGCTCCTCCGTTATTGACGAGAGCATGATTGCCGCCATTACCTCCGTTGCCACCGTTGCCACTATTGCCGGTGTTGGGTGGATCGGTGCCGTTACCGGTGTTACCACCGTTGTCACGATTGGCGAAGGTGTCGCCTGCATTGATGACGTTACACATGAAGTGATTGGGGAAGCTGTTGCTTCCACAACTTTCAGATCCAGAACCGTAGGTTCCATCTTCAATGGCCAGATCGATCAGATCGGAATCGCGACTGCTGTCGCTGATCGTATTCTCGACTACCACCGGGGCATTGAGCTCGCTGAGGGTGCCTATCGAGGGAGGGAACCATGATGCCGGGGCAATCGCCGGTGTTGTCGGCTGATCAGGCATGCGAAGCGTGCCCATCTAACCAACTTGGAAGCGGAAGCTCCCAATTGTCAGGCTGATTCCGTCGCCCACAGACTCGAAGGCTGGGCGTGTGGACGGCGTGTGGACGGTGAATTCGAAGGCGCCGAAGAGCTAGCGAATCTCCGCTGTTGTGGAGCTGTAGATCACAATTGATGGGGCCAAAGAAGCCGCAACATCAGCACTCCCAATTCCCATAGACAACGCCAATTGACGAGGGTTTAACTCATCAATGCCCATTGTTATGGACTTGGGTTTTGGAGAAGGGGGGAGCGCTGGAGACATCTACCGACTAGCAAACAAGCACACAGGAGACAAAGGATTTACCCAGGTTCAGGCCTCGTAGAGGTCCCTACTCCTGCTTGTCTGCTCGTGGAATTATCGAAGGAGTCGAAAGTTACAATGGTGCGCAGATGCAATCTGACAAGGGTTGTGGAAACTAGGGTTGTGTGTGTCCTCCTCGCCGCCCCTCCTAGCCTTTATATAGATAGGCTAGGTCTCGGGTAACATGTCGAATTGGTTACAAGTTAGGGTTTTCCCCTTCAAACTTTCTACCTTTAGCTTCTTCTTGTTCTTCAAGCAATCAAGAGTCCATAGGTCACTCGAGTCCTTCCATCCGGGCCTTGGCGACACCATGGGCCTGTACGTATTTGGACCATATATACCAAGCTCGAGCACCTGTAGGGTATACCCATGTCACCTGGAGGACACATCTTTCTACTTGTAGTATGCTACATTTTCACCACATGGATTTAAGCAATGCCCGTCACCAGCCAAGATGCCACCTCGGCTGTGAAGTTCATCAAGTCAATAGTTTTCCATTTTGGGGTGCGTGATAGCATCATCACCGGCAATGGGTCAAACTTCACTTTTGGAGAATTCAAGGAGTACTGCAAGGAGATGTGCATACAAGTGAGCTACGCATCAGTATCCCACCCACAAACCAACGGCCAGGTGGAAAAAGGCAATGGCCTCATCACTAACAAGATCAATAAAAGGATACTAACGCCACTCAAATGAGCAAAAGGAACTTGGTTCGATGAGCTACCTGATGCGTCCAAAATTGAAGCATATTTACCTCTTGTTTTTGCATAAATAGAGTAGGGATTTTTGTATATCACTGCGCCTACGTGCGCTATTTCGTTCTTGTTTCAACAGGATCCCAAATCATGGAGTCATAGCTGAACATATCAATTAGAGCTGTCATATTGTGTGATGATATTTCTAAGTGATAAAAGTCATTTTATGAATTTACCTTCGTACCTAGAAGAATAACAAACAAGGAGGAGGCAACAGTACCGATAACAACCACTGGTACGGGCGGAGCCCGCCCGTACCGTCCGCCCGTACTAGGCGCCATCGGGACCGCCTCGTCAAATAGTTTCTCTTGGCAAAGACGAGAGGGAGATCCGACATTCACATCCACCAGAAACCACGAAACACCACATCCGAAAGGGATTTGAAGGAGGAACTTGGCTGGGGCAAAATCCCAACTGCTTCGCAGATCATTGGAGGACAACGCATCATCTCCTTCACCATCAACCGCTGCATCTTCATCACCACCATTACTCCATCTTTCATCTATTAGATCTCTTCGTAATTCTAGATCCAATTGTGGTTTGCATTAGATATACACCTGTACTTTAATCCATCCATTTGATTATGATGATGATTTTGATTGCTTCCATGAGTGAGTAGTTCCTTTGTTCTTGGGGAGATGGAGAAACCCTAGCACCACTATGAACTTGTAATAAAGATGATCTATTCGTGTGTCCATATGAGTTGCTTGTCTATGATATAATTATGACTTGTGTTTGATTTCTATCTTTAGATGATATGTGAAGTTGACCACATATCATTTGCCTTCGGGACTAAACGGAGGAATAAACCCTTTGGACGTGTTGAGGAGGCGTACCCGGAGTGCCCCGTGATAGATTGGTGTCGGCTCGTAACCCACACGGTCAAAGGGGTACCAAGAGGGACTCCCTAAGCTAATTACGATATCCATGGGGAAACCCTTAACTGTAGTGGCCTGTATGGGTATTGCTCTCAAGCATTGCAGTTGTTATTTAGAGCTGACCTCACACTTAGCTCAACAAAGTGGCTTCCTACAAGCCTTGTCGTGAACATCTTATTATGGGGCTCTCTCCACACATATCATGACACAAGAAGTATGTTATCTTGATTACGTATAATGATAGTATTATGCTAGCGGTGTATCCTACATCCCCGAGAAAGTTTTAGCCCTATTGCGTTCAACCACGCCTTCATACAATCTTGTTACTAGTTTTATTTTATTTGTTTTAATTACTTTTTCTGCAAACAACCATAAATAATTCAAACACCCTTTACTTGGAATCAAATACAACTTACAAGTATTATTTGGTAAATAGTAACGAGGGGCATAAAGACCTTTACCAATAGCTCTCTGTGGGTTCGATATCTTTATTTTGAAACTATCTACAATTGATCTGTGCACGTGTAGTTATCAAGCTATTTTATGGCGCCATTGACGGGGAGCTAAGCGCTTTTGTTCTTTGTTCTTAGTTACTCATTTTACTCATTGTTCTACTAAAGTTGTTTACTAGTTTCAGGTAAACACCTTGACTGCACTTGGACTGATTAATCATATCCATGCTACTAAATACCTCGGGAGATTCAATAGAGGATTAATTAAAGAATTCCCGAGTGGGAGCGAACCAGAGTACGAGGTTAACCCTCGTTTTATCGCTATTATTAAAGAAAAACTTTTGTAGGAGATGATCTCGATGAGGACCCTTATAATCATTTAATGCACTTTACCGAGCTATGTTGTACTCTAAAATTGAGAGGCTATTCGGATGATGAATTAAAACTTAAACTGTTTAGCCAATCTCTAACCAACACTGCTTTGGCTTGGTATAGAATTTGCCCTCCAGAGAAAATTGATACCTGGGAAAAGCTTTAAATAGAATTTGTGTCTCGATTCTTTCCCAAGGTAAAGACTACTATGGTAAGAAGGGCAATTACAAACTTCAAAAACTGCCCAGGTGAAGGTTTGGTAAGAGCCTACAAAAGGTATACGTCTCTACTTCACAAATGTCCCCATCATGATTTACCAGAATGGTATGTACCGTATATTTTTATGGAGGACTTAAACATGAGCTTGACACGAATTCAGGAGGTTCTTTTATGGAGTTAACTATAATAAAAGCTTAGGAACTTTTAGAACAAATTCTCCATAATAGAGAAACATGGGGGTTTGATTTAGGAGGTGAAGGAGGTATAGAAATTGAATATGATTGTCTCAATGCTTATAAAGACTCCGGTAAGGTAAAAGAAACTGCTAATGAACTACAACTTGATGATGATATTGTCTTGCAAATCCTTCAGTCTTTTACAGAACATATTGAAGCTCCAGAGAAGGATTGGCTTCATTATACGCCGCCACCTGAGCCAGTTGATGAAGAAGAACCAATAATTATGGCCCATGTCGAGCCAATGAGGGAGATGCCTTCGTATGTTGAACCCCTTCCTTTTCCAAGGACGGTGAGAAAACACATGATGGCTCAGCAATTTGAGGATCAATGCAAAGAGGAAGAATTATTTCTCAAAGAGCTAGAAGAGGAAACACTAATGAGGGAAACCAAGGAAGGAAGTGAACAAGAGGCAGATGCATCAATAAAAGAAGATATTCTGACCATGTTTGCACATTGCAACGTGATTGAGCTAGATTCTGAAACCTCGCAATTTGTTGAAGGAAAGGTAAAAGCCAAAGAAGTGGGGAAGATTATCCTTCCATGCATTTTCGGTGGAACTTCCTATTATGGTCTTTGCGATATAGGTACAGCTGTTAATGTTATTCCTTTTAACTTTTATTTAAAAATTCAAAACGAATTAGCCCTAGATGAAATGGAAGATACGGATATGAGTATAATGCTTGCAGATAAAACTTTGAGAGTCCCTATGGGAATAATTAGGGACGTACCAATATGTATTGGACCCTACAAATATCCTATTGATTTTGTGCTTATTGATATGCCCACTGATGTTTATTGTCCCATCATCTTTGGAAGAACTTTTCTAAATACCGCAGCTACAAACATAGACTGCAGGAAGCAAACTGTGTCTCTCAAGTTTGGTGAAGAGAAGATGGATTTTCATTTCTCCAAATGTGACAATAAACCGACTATTGAAGAATTATATGATGATGAGTACGAACGTGAGGAAGAAGGTAATATCATAAACTTAGCCTCAATAATTATCAAGACTCCAGGTGATGATCTAGCAAGAAGTTTAGTCAACAACAATAACATTCTTGAGGACATAGAAAAAATTGAAATAAACAACTATCTCGACTGCACACCAGAGGTGGACATCAAGATTAATCAAAAATATGAAGAACCTATAAGAAAGGGAGATGAGGCTCTTCCTCCTCCAACCCTTAAAACTCTGCCAAAGGAATTAAAATATAGATTCCTTGATGATGCAAATAATTTCCCTATTATTTTAAGTGCTAACCTCACATAGAAAGAGGAGGAAAATCTGATGAAGGTCCTTCGCATGCATTGAAATGCTCTTGGGTATTCGATGAGTGACTTGAAGAGGATTAGTCCTTCGATAGCCACTCATAGAATATTTATGGAATAAGAAGCCCAGCCGGTGGCAGACTTTCAGCGACGTCTTAAACCTCACATGAAAGAGGAGGTAAGAAAATAAATAATACATTTGTTGGATGCAGGTGTTATCTTTCATGTGGAGGAGAGTGAATGGGTAAGTCTCGTCCATTGTGTTCCAAAGAAAGGTGGGTTCACGGTTGTAGAAAATGAACATAACAAAATGGTACCAACTAGAACTATTGTTAGCCACAGGATGTGCATTGACTATAGAAAGATTAATAAGGAAACCAGGAAGGATCATTACCCTTTACCGTTTAAATACTAAATTTTAGAAAGGCTTGCCATGCATTCTCATTTTTGCTACTAAGACGGTTATTCTGGTTTTTCGCAAATTACTGTACACCCTGATGATCAACTTAAAACAACTTTCATTTGTTCTTATGGCCTCTATGCTTATCGTCCTATGCCTTTTGGTCTTTGCAATGCTCCTGCCACTTTTCAAAGGTGCATGACTTCTATTTTTGCCGAATATGTTGAAAGTATTATGGAGGTGTTCATGGATGATTTCTCTGTTTATGGAACCTCCTTTAATCATTGCCTCCATAATCTACATAAAGTTTTGCAGAGATGCAAAGACACTAACTTAGTCTTGAACTAGGAGAAATGTCACTTCATGGTCCAATAAGGCATAGTACTCGACCACAAAGTCTCAGGTAAGGGTATAGAAGTCAATAAGGCAAAGATTGAAGCAATAGAAAGATTACCCCCTCCTCGAGATATAAAAGGTATAAGAAGCTTTTTGGGTCATGTAGGGTTTTATAGAAGATTCGTTAAATTTTTTTTCAAAAACTGCTAGGCCATTAACTAACCTTCTTCAAAAGGATGTTCATTTTAACTTTGATGAAAAATGTCTTGCTTCTTTCAACATATTAAAACGAGCTCTCCTTGAAGCACCAGTTATTAAACCACCTAATTGGAAGAAACCCTTTGAGCTATTTTATGAAGCTAGCCATGAAGTTGTACGGGCAATTCTTTGCTAGTATGATGGTGATGATCTCAATATCATTCATCATGCTAGTCGCACCTTAAATGGGGCCCAAAAGAACTATCCTATGGCTGAAAAAGAATTCTTCGATGTAGTCTTTTCTTGTGATAAATTAAGATCATACATCATGGACTCCAAAGTTAGAGTACATACTGATCGTGTTGGCTTGAAAGAAATCCTAGAAAGGACTGATGTTAAGCCAATAATGATCCGTTAGATTCTACTTCTGGAAGAATTTGATTTACAGGTTCTACAAAGAAAGGAAGAGGTGGAGGAAGCATTCGTGGATACTCAAGGAGTTCTTCATCCTAAAGAGGTATCATCTGTGTGCATACCTATGGGAACCACACAACCAAAAAGGAAGTTTCCTATTTCCCCTTATAATGGTTTTGGTGATTTTCTGCGACCTGTTTTATTCGAAGAGAGGAAGAAAAAAAATTCAAGTGAGACCATATTCCCTCGATGAAACGTGACTTATGAAATTCCCAACACACCTTTGTTCTAGATAATTTTCTGCTATTTCTTTTTTCATATTTGAACTTATCTCATTTTTCTGAGTCGACTGCCGGTCTTACGAGATCGGTACGGGCGGACGGTATGGCTGGATCCACCCATACCGATGGTCATTAAGCCTATTGATACCTTGTCGATGTTTTCACGGAAGTAGTACGACCGCGTGGTACAGGCGCACCCCCCGTACAACTAGTCGTTATCGGTTCGGTGACTTTCTTCTTCTATTTCTCGTTTACACTTTTATGTGTCCAAAAAAAGGTTGCGAGGTCGGTACAGACGGGTAATACGGGAGGAACCCTCCCGTACCAGTTAGTCGGTTGACTTTTTTACCGACTTCATCCTGTGTTGTTTTTGTAAATGACCCGGTACAGGTGCACAGTACGGGCGTCACCCATACCGAGTTGGTCGTTACGACCCAAATTTCCTTCTTTTGAATTTATTTGTTTCCTTATTTGTTAAGATTCTTTTCTTGGGCGACCCTTTTCCCCTAGCACGAATTTTACCTTTCCTCTAACCCTTTATAAGCCTCCCGGAAGGGTTCTACCTTTGTGTTGATAATACAGGTCTTCTCCATAATCTACTTCTTCCATGAAAACTCTCTGGAACCATGACCTCTACATGGAGCACTCTTCAAGAAAAGGAAGATCTCTATGGGTCATCTTGAAGGGATATAGAGGGAGATAAAGCTTTTGTATTAGAAGGGAAGAAGCTTAAAGATGAGGCTGGATTCAAGCTGGTGGAAACAGTAAAAGATGGACGCAAGGTGTTCAGCCTGGGCATTGGAAAAGAAGACGACTTTGACGAGGTTCAACTTGATTTAGAAGGATATGGAGAGTTTTTCTTGGGAAAGGTGAAGAGACAAGGGGAGGAGATTCAAGCCTCCTTGGACAAGCTCGATCATCGCATCTAGAAGATTGAGGTAAAAGCTCCTGGATCTTCTAACAATATTGAATTGTTGCGCTACTACCTGCACCAGATGGACTTGAAGATAATGAAGGGACTAGAGGAAAATCTCAACATCATCCTCAGATCCATTAATGCTCAAAAGCAAACAATAGAGATGTACAAAGCCCTTGTTGAGCAGTTGGAGAAGGTCAATGAGCAACACCGGATCCGTATCTTGATCTTGGAGACATCAAACAAGATGCTCCGTGCAAGTCTTCGTGACTCCGGAGCATCTCCACCATGAAGCACACCACGGTATCAAATAATCGCAAGGGATTATTTGATCCACCTAGCTTGACACCAAGCTTGGGGGATCTGTGAAAACCTTGTAATCTATCTTACAGTTTTAGCATGTTTACTTTTCTGCATGCATGGTTAGGCTTAAATTCCCGAATTTGTATTAGTTGCATCAACTTTGAGTTCACTTTGTTCAAGAGAATAATTATATCCGTTGAGTTATGAGACTTTATGATAATTGAAGTTGTGTTTGATTCATGATTATTATATTAGATGATTGAACTAGGTTGAGTGTTATGATACTTGTACAACTGTCATAATTTTAGGGACTTCCACACCTATAGAAGTATTGATTAAGTTATGAGAAGAAGAATTTTGGTAGCATAGTATGGTTAAGAGTTTTTAAAAGCCATTGAAGTAGTGAGCATGATCAAATAGCTTGCTGAAAAGAAGAAGATAGAAAGAGATCAAGGAAAAATATAGACATGCAAGTATAGAAAAAGAAAAAGAAAGCAGCTATCAAAAGAATCAAGCATATAAAAAGAGAGGAAGAAGAAAAAGAAAATGATCATGAATCTTCACTATTAAACTTAGAGCTGCAAATCTCTAAACTCCGTGATTATATGATATGTTGAATCACTAGTAGCTTCTTATAATTTCATTAATACTAGAAAAGGGTGTGGAAGCCTCTAAGTTATGTAATGTGTAAGGGTATGGTAATACCCCTTATGTATCTTTACATCCAATGTTGAATTCTTGTTTCAATTTTTGCCTCATTTATTGTGACGTCTCATGTCTTATGAACATGATGATCTTGTCCATAAGCCACCATCTTGATCGGGGACAAGCAAGAACCTATCTTGGGGGAGTTGATGCGTCCAAAATCGAAGCATATTTTCCTCTTGTTTTTACATAAATAAAGTAGGGATTTTGTTGGAAATATGCCATAGAGACAAATAGTAATAAGGATTATTATCATATTTCATAAAGTTTATCATTAAGTCTTATATCATGCTATAACTGTATTCAAAGGAAACGTCAATACATGTGATATATATAAACAACTAGGGGTTCCCGGTGAAACTCTAGTCACTGGTTCATTGGTCAAAAAATGATCAAGGTTTCCTGATCATGTGGAATTATTATCCAGTTGGAAATGGAGTCACCTCATTCTGAGAATGAGATGATGAAATAATACCCAACCTAAACATCGTGACCCAATCATGTCATGAAGTTAAAGTTATGATGATTAGAATAGACCTAGTAGACTATTCCTTAGACCGTGAGGCTATATCAATCACTCTCTCCCGAGGGTGCTTTGATAGCATCAAACGTCACTTGGTAAAACAGTGGTCATAAAGGTGTGTTCATGTATTTAGAGGAACAGTTGAGGCAATATATGTCAAGAGCAGGATTTGTCCATCAGTGTGATGGAAATATACTCGAGGGCCCACTCGAAGTTATATCCAATAGTTGCACAACATGTGATTTGATCACACGGATATCACTTGTCGAAACGAGTCAAGTAGCATTTGTCGGTAACGAGATTGAACTAGACATGGTGATGTTATTGATCAGATCTCAGGCAATGCAAGTATCGAGAGACAAAAGGAATAAGACATGACAGTCACGGTTCAAACAGCAAAAGATTTCATGGAATGCACAAGGGTCACATGGCCATCCAGGTCCCTCTGTTGATCATTGGTCTGGGAGTGTCCCGACCATGTCTGGAGTGTTCCGGAACCGTAGGGTATCACGCTTAAGGGTGATGACTGCAAGTGCACAAATCGTTTGTAGCTAGTTTCAAAATAAAGATATTGATCCCACAGGGTGCAGGAGTCTGAAGTCTAATAATACTTGAATTAAATACTACAATAGAAATGCTAAATAAAGTTCTAAGTAACAAGATAAAATGCGAGTATTGTGTAAAAAGGTGTTTTGGTTTTTTTGGTAAAAGAGAATAATAAGTAAAGTAAAACAACTGAACACAGAAAGTAAGTATCACATATGTAAAAGAGATTTGAAACTGCAATGGGAAAAAGCGTTCTCAGGGAGTAGCGGATACACCTCTAGCATTATAAAGAGCTAAGGTAAAGATTATTATCATGAACATTCTCAACTATGTATGTGTGGGAGGAACTCCGTATTTGGACAAATAGGCAACAACCATTGCTCACATCATCCTCATAACCACAATGGACAGGAATCGACATCAATCGAATTACTGCGCTATTAAGGGACTTAATCCCGTAGGATGTATCCCATGGCATGGATAGTGTTCCATGAGTTTCCTCGGTTCCCAAGTTGATACATAAAGGGTGCCAACAGCTTTATAGTCATTGTAAGTGCTAACACACCTCCGTCTACCAACAAGTAGTTCCCTCCATCAAGTCCCCATAAGAGGCGAATATTGAGAGGTCGACTTCTCCCAACATCAAGATGAAGACAATCTAACACATGGTCACAACGATGAATATCATAATAAACTTTATCTTATTTCAATATCATACTAGGGTTTCTCCATCGCCCCAATAACTAATGATCTACTCAGACATGGAGGTAATCAACATCATGGAAATAACAATGGATCTATCATAGATGAATAGTACTTGTATAAATCAACAACGAGTACGGAAATTACAACAAGATCTAGACAAGATGTAGATGGGATGGATGGAGATGTGGCGGTTGATGATGAAGATCGATGCCTTAGCCTCCCGGATATACGCAGGGCGAAGAGGGATCCCTGGTGGACGAGTTCCCCCTCCAGATGCCTTCCAGAGGTGAGATTTCGGCGATTTCTGGTTGTTATGTATGTCGTCTCCCTGATCCAGTTGCACGGGGTGAAACTATTTTAAGAGGTGGTGGTGGCGCCAACTATACGACCGGAACTATACAGCCGGAAAATTAATTCCCGCAGTATAGTTGGTCGTTAAACCGTCTGGATGCCTTGATCTCTTTGGGTTTTCTTCTAGTGTTATTGATATTTCCCAAATAAGTGATTTACGTTGTTTTTGACTCCTTTTCTCCCCAATACAACTGCTCCAAGAATTGTGTCCATTGTATCCATCATATGTCCTGATCCTGGTGAAAATAGACACAAAACATGCACGCGAACGCCATAAAATACCAAGATCATACAACTACAGTGCAAAATAATAATATAAAACATGATGCAAATATGCACTCATCAACTTCCCCAATCTTAGACTCTTGCTCGTCTAGAACAAGTTTAGCTTAATGGATGTGATCCTCATATTCATGAAGCTGAGTCGATAAAATAAATGAGGCAGTTGCAGCATGTGTTTATCATATATGATACATAGGAATAAGTTCATGAATAGTACCTTACTCAAACCATCAGAATAATATTAGCAGGCTTCCACACCTTAGCATTTAATAGTTCACAAAAGGTCACTCTCAATATGGTGTAAAAGTATTCAATTCGACCGAATGGGCTAGCGAGGTAGTCCCAAGTGTTTTTGGATTAACATATTCACATGGGATTTAAAATCTCAAACGTTTCTTTGTCACACTATAATATAGTGGTGTATGCCTATTTGCTCTTTGCACATTCGCTCTTTTTCATATCTCTTTTCTTCTTCCCTATTTATATATATATATGCTCACACTTTTGTTTAAGTGTTGTGCAAAGGAGCTAACCATACATTCCACTTCATGTAGGAATTCAAAGTTTAACGATCTCAATTACCAAATTCCAATTGTATATGAAGCAATCTTTATAGCTTGAATATTCTACCTCGTCTTGTTCTCACTCTAATTTGATAATACTTTTAATTTTCCTTTGTTCAAGGTTTCTTTTTCAACTTAACTGATTAGATAATTTTTCTTTGTAAATCAAACCGTGAACTTACAACATATTGACCAAATTATCTTTGTATGTTCCATTAATACCAATGGTGTGGAAGACTCCTATTGCTATCATCAAGTGTAAGTAAAATTATAATCAAGCCATTCATATATCCAATAGGACAAGCACAAACTCAATATTCCTCCATATATGATAATAAACTCGGAATTTCATAAAAGGGATCGATTATTCCTGAAGGGAATTCTAATGATGCAACTTTATTTCTAATTTGAACTAATGCAAAACTAAAACAGTAATGTAAAACTTATAAGATAGATTACAAGGTATTAAAGATCTCCCCAAGCTTAGAAGGCGGCATCAAATAATCCCTTGCGATTATTTGATACCATGATTAGTGTAGATCACTGTGGCGCCATGGCACGCGGTATCTTTTCTTCACGGGCCAGCTTGCAACGGAGGGATTGATTGACAACCTCTAATTCTTTAACACCTGGCTTGTAGAAAATATTATTCCTCTCTAGCACTTTCAGTTGTTCTTTAATGAGATCATTGTTATCTTGAAGGGTCTGTATTGCCTTAAGTCTCATAGAAAAACCTGATTTGGTTGTCTGCTTAATATCTTCATCAAGTTTATCAAGATAAAGTCACAGCAACTGAAGATGTTTGGGTGTCCCTGGTGTCTCCTTGTCCATCTCTTCAATCTTCAGCTCGAGGGCCCTCAACTCCCTCTTCTGGCATTCATTGTCGGCACCGAGGAACTCCATAGGGACGATCTTGATCTCCTTGCCTTGCTCGCAATTGCTCCCGATCTCCATAGGAACTTCTCTCCTTGGCTTCTGTCCCTTGGTTGCGTGTCCTCATGTATGAATAAGAGGTAGATTGGTTTCTGCAGATTATGATTAGAGAGAGAGACAATGGCAGTATATAAGGGGGTCAGAGGTCGATAAAACTCGCGAGAAACACCAAATTCATGCCCAAGAAAAGAATCTTAACGAAAAAGGGAAAGAAATCGCAGATTTGGAGGAGCCGTGTAACGACCAACTACACAGGCGCGACCCGTAGCTCCAGCCGTATAGTTGGTTCCTGACAGATATTTCCAAATATCTCGAGTCCAGGTCAATTAAATTACCAACTCGGAACCGACAAAACCATTTTTTTTAGAAAAACGAAAAAAAAGTAAATGAAAATGTCTGAGAGTTTAACGACCAACTATACAGCGGGAGGATTTTCTCTGGCCATATAATTGCGACCATATAGATCCAGACATAGAAAATCGAATTTTTTTGAGAGTTTAACGACCAACTATACAGCGGGAGGACTTTCTCCGGCCGTATAGTTGCGACCGTATAGTTTGCAGACATCAAAAATAATTTCGAGAAGAAGGTACAGAGGATTTAACGACCAAATATACGGTGGGAGATTTTCCTCCGGTCGTATAGTTGCGATCGTATAGTTGGTAAAAACTTCAGAAACTTCAGAAAAACACGAAGAATTCAAAGGCAAAAATTTCAGAAGTAAAATTTGTAAAAACAAATCACTTATTTGAGTAAGAACACTTACCTTGCACTTACCGTTTACTTATTCGGGGATGACAAGCTCCTCCAACAACAAAGACTTCTTCTCTTTTGTAGGAATTGACCTTAGTTTATTTAATAATTATTATAAACGAAAATCACCAGGACTAAAGTTCCTCTCAATAAGATTGGTGTCTTGCTGTGCGAATATGGACACTCCATCCAACATCTCTATTTCGTGCCTCTGCATAATCTGCAACTCAAATTCTTGAAGTAAAAGGATCCAACAGATCAGTCTTGGCTTATGATTTTTCCTCTCAAGGAGTTCTTTTAAACCATCATGATCCGTATGAACTCTTACTTTTGCATCAACTATATAAGAACGAAATTTATCACAAGAGAAAAATACAGCAAAAAGTTCCCTTTCTTCCTTAGGATAATTCGTTTGAGCACTATTAAGAGTTGTACTAGCATGATGTATAATATTAAATATGTGGCCTATATGTTGTCCCAGAATTACTCCTACAGCATCATCACTAGCTTCACATATTAAGTCAAAAGTCATATCCCAGATAGGTGGTTTAATGATAGGAGCATGGGATAAAGCATATTTAAGTTTATCAAAGGCTACAAGACATTTATCATCAAAGTTAAATCTTACTACCTTTTGCAGAAGGTTAGTCAAAGGTTTAGATATTCCAGAGAAATTCCTAATGAACCTTCTATAAAAACCCACATGACCAAGGAAACTTCTTATACCTTTTATATCCCTAGGTTGTGGCATTCTCTCTATGGCCTCAACCTTAGCTCTATCCACTTCAATTACCTTACCTGATACCTTATGTCCAAGGACCATACCTTCTTTGACCATAAAATGGTACTTCTCCCAGTTTAGAACAAGATTGGTTTATTTGCAACACTGCAAAACTCTTTTGAGGTTATTAAAATAACTAGTAAACGAAATTCCATAGACAGAAAATTCATCCATAAATACTTCCATTATCAGTTCTATAAAATCCGCAAAAATAGCTGTCATGCATCTTTGAAAAGTAGATGGAGCATTACATAAACCAAAAGGCATACGTCAGTAAGCATGTAAACCATAAGGACTAATGAAAGTTGTTTTAAGTTGGTCATCAGGATGAACAACTATTTGAGAAAAACCAGAGTATCCGTCCAAGTAGCAAAAATGAGTGTGGTTTTCTAACCTCTCTAAAGTTTGATCTATGAACGGTAAAGGATAATGATCTTTCCTAGTTTCTTTATTCAATTTCCTGAAATCTATACACATCCTATGTCCAACAATAGTTCTAGTAGGTATCAATTCATTGTTTTCATTAGGAACAACAGTAAAACCTCCCTTCTTAGGGACACAATGAACATGACTTACCCATTCACTTTCTTTTACATGATAGATTATACATGCGTCCAATAGGCGTACAATTTCTTTTCTTACCACTTCCTTCATTTTGGGCTTCAGTCCTCTATTAAATTCTGCAACTGGTTTAGCACCTTCCTCCATGAATATTCGATGGACGGTTATCATGGGACTAATGCCCTTCAAATCATCCATTGAGTACCCAAAGGCCTTACGAGGCTCCTTAAGTACTTTCATGAGTTCTTCCTCTTCATCTCCTGAAAGTTTAGCACTAATAATAACAGGAAACTTATTTGTATCATCTAAAAATCTATATTTAAGATTATCTGGCAGAGTCTTCAATTCTGAGGGTGGTAATTCCTCGCCCCCTCTCTTTTCTGGCTCTTCGAAAGCCTCATTAGTTGGAGGCCCTATAATGGGAAGTGAATCGAATTCACCTTCTAGTTTTTCTAGGGACTTGTCCTCCATAACTATTTCTTCATAATTTGAGTCTTCATTTATTTCTTCTTATTGATCACCAAAGAAGAGAGCTGCCTTTGCCTAAATGGTTTTCTCTTTCTCTTCTTCTTCTTGTATTTGTAGAGGTTTGTCTTTAAATTTGGAAAAGTGGAATTCTTTTTTTTGCTTCCCCAAGCTTAAGAGACACAATCTCCTTTTTGAAATCAACTTTGGCACCTAAATCTCTCAAAAATTTTATTCCAAATATAATTGGGCAAAGAGTGTCAGCTGGCATATCAACAACTACAAAATCGATAGGAAAGTTTTTATTGCTAATTGTGACAGTTACATCTTCTACTACTCCCATTGGAATTCTAAGAGTTTTATTGGCTAACATGATCGTCATATCAGTATTTTCAATTGTAGTAGGTTCTATTTCTTCTTTTATTTCTAAATAAAAATCATAAGATATAATATTAACTTCGGTGCCAAGATTGCATAAACCATAATGCGAGGTTTCCTTAAATATGTAGGGAAGAATAGGCTTACCCACATCTTTTACCTTTGTTTTACCTTCAACCAATACGGAAGTCTCTTTATCAAGTTCAACTATGTTACAATGTGCATACATAGCTATAATTGCTTCCTTGGTTACCTCTTCATCTTTGGTTTCTTCTAGATGTTCCTCAACTTCTGGCATACTTTCCTCTTCCTTCTTTTCCTATACTGCTTTGACCTATTCATATTCAAAAATATGCTTCTCTGCAGTGTTAGGGAAAGGTATCTCATATATTGGTTCTAGGGAGGCCAGTGTTGATTTAACTTCTCTTTTCTTCTCAAGTTCGGGTGGTGGATCATACTTGACCAAACCCTCTTTTGGAGCTTTGATGTGTTCTGTAAAAGCTTTAACAACATGCAACACAAGATCCGAATCCAAATTAAATTCTTTAGATAATTCTTTAACATGGCCCTTTTTATTATAGTCATGAATACAATCATAATCTATTTCTATGCCTCCTTTGCTTCCTAGACCAAAATTCCATGAAACTCTATGATCACGGATTCTATTAAGTAAATCCCAAGCTTTAGTTATAGGAAGATTCATAAAGGCTCCTTTCGTGAAAGAGTCTAGCTCAATTTTATTAGGTTCAATTAAACCACAATAAAGGATATGAAATAAATACCATTCAGGCAAATCATGATGAGGACATTTATCAAGTAAATCTTCAAATCTGATATAAGCTCTTACTAGTCCTTCATTAGGACGGTTCCTCCAAGTCATTATAAGATGCCTGATTCCAAAAGATTTGGATAATATTTTGCTAGAAACTCATAGGCTAAATTATCCCAAGTAGTAGTGGCTTCTGAGGGTAGAGATCTATACCGTGAGAGAGTTTTGTTTGCTAGTGCTAACCCAAAACAAAACAAAACTAGTTTCGAAATAAGAAAAACTTAGCAAGACAAAAATAAATAAGCAAAAACTAAAAGACCTACAGCGCTTAGATCCCCGTGAACAACGCCAGAAAATAGCTTGATGACTGCAAGTGCACAGATTTTTTGTAGCTAGTTTCGAAATAAAGATATCGATCTCACAGGGAGCAGGAGTCTAAAGTCTAATAACTCTTGAATTTAATACTACAATAGAAATGCCAAATAAAGTTCTAAGTAACAAGATAAATTGCGAGTATTGTGTAAAAAGGTTTTTTGGGGTTTTTGGTATAAGAGAACAATAAGTAAAGTAAAACAACTGAAACTACAATGGGAAAAAGCGTTCTCGGGGAGTAGCGGATACACCTCTAGCATTATAAAGAGCTAAGGTAAAGATTATTATCATGGACATTCTCAACTATGTATTTGTGGGAGGAACTCCGTATTTGGACAAATAGGAACCAACCACTGCTCACATCATCCTCATAACCATAGCAGACAACAGTCGACATCAATCAAATTACTGTGCTATTAAGGGACTTAATCTCGTAGGTCTATCCCATGGCATGGATAGTGTGCCGTGAGTTTCCTCGGTTCCCAAGTTGATACGTAAGGGGTGCCAACAACTTTATAGTCACTATAAGTGCTAACACACCTCCGTCTACCAACAAGTAGTTCCCTCCATCAAGTCCCCATAAGAGGTGAATATTGAGAGGTCGACTTCTCCCAACATCAAGATGAAGATAATCTAACACATGGTCACAACGATGAATATCGTATTAAACTTTATCTTAATTCAATCTCATACTAGGGTTTCTCCATCTCCCCAAGAACTAATGATCTACTCATACATGGAGCCAATCAACATCATGGAAATAACATTGGAATCTATCATAGATGAATAGTACTTTTCCAAATCCATAATGAGTATGGAAATTACAACAAGATCTAGACAAGATGTAGTTGGGATGGATGGAGATGGTGGTGATGCAGCGGTTGATGATGATCAATGCCTTAGCCTCCTAGATCCAGTGGAAGACAGCTGTGCACCACGTGAAAGACATAAACATGCACGCAAAACATGATGCAAATATGCACCAAGATCTAGTGATATAGTGCAAGAGTGTTTATAGGATCGGTAGAATCACCGAAGAATATAAAGAGAGAAAACCGGAATGGTTTCGGTAAGTCCGTAGTGGAGGTGGAAGGTGTTCCATATCCACGGAGATTGAATAATATGTGAATGAATTTTAAAAATTGATTTAATCATTAATTCATAATTATTTAATAAAAGAAAAAATCAATTAAAAGGTCAAATGTCTTAATGGGCCAAATTCTTGAGGGAGAAGGGCCCATGAGGGAAAGGCAAAGGGAGGAAGGAGGGAGGAGATGGCCGCATGGGCCAATCCTCCCCCGCGTGGGGCCCACTAGGGCCCCTTGGGGTCGGCGCCCACCCCCTCTCCCCCTCTCCCTTGTTTAGTCCCACCCCGAGACTTTGAGGGAGGGAGTACCTCCCCTTCCCCCTATATATAGTGGGGTATTTTGACCAAATAATACATATAATATTCAATAAAGGTTTCCTCACTTTTGGGTAGACCTCCAATTGATTCTCTCTCTCTCTCGTGACCGTGGTCCCAAGTATGGACTGCGCAAACGAGAGACGTCTTTACCGTGGAGCGCCGTCGCGCTGCGGGATTCGGATCTAGGAGATCTACTTCCGCAACTGCTACTGGATCGGGGAAGCGGGAGTCATCGCCAGGCACCAGATGCATATAACTCCCTACGAGGTGTCACATTGAGGCACTAGAAGTCATTGGAGCCGCAGGAGCGCAAGGACTTCACCATGACCTTGAGGTTGGCTTCGGCTCATCTACATCAACCACGCTCTTTTGAGCATTGACAACGCTTTTCGGTCTTCAAGGTTAAGTTCGTGAAAAGCCCCTCTCGTTACTGCATTACTAATAGATAGGTCCTGGCAGCATCAGGGGTTCAGGGGCGTAGGGTAAAAATTTATTGTTTTCATACGCGAACCCATACAGTGGATCAGAGCTAGATCTATGCGTAGTATTTCTAGTACGAGTAGAACACACGAGATGTAGCATGTGGGTGTTGATCTTTTAGTTGTTACCCTCCCACGTGTACTTGTGTATATCGCAGCAATGCTTGATGAAGCGGGCCCCAATCGACTTGACGCATTCATTCGTGAGACTGGTCCATGCTTGACATACGACTTGTACCGTATAAAGTGGCTTTGGGGGGGTGTCTGTCTCTCTCGCATTAGTTGGTGTACCATTTACAACGGAGGGCCCCGAAAGGGGTGTAGTAGATACAACTACTCGATCAGCGTTGTGATGAAAGTTTGTAGGTAAGAACGGTTCTTGTGCGAAAGCCCATTCAGCCACCTAAAACATGCAAAGATAAAGTAGAGGTGTCTAACTTTGTTTTGTAGGGGCGTTGCTTTGTGATATGGTTGTGGCAAAGGTAAAGTACATACCTTATGTTGCTAAGTAATAGTGGACGGTCACGGAGGTGATGGACTACCACGCCGGAAAGGCACCGGCACCCTGGTGTCTATGGCGCCGGAACCCTAGCGCCAAAATCCGGTGACGCCGGATGGAGATCACGACATGAAGGACCATATCACATCGCATTTACATCCAATGTTATTGTTTGCATATCTTACTGTGTGCTAGTATTAGGTACTCGATGGTAGCCTAATAAGATAATCCCTATTAAAATACCAATGATTGTGTTCTCCCTTAGTGTGCACCACCAAGAAAGTTCTTTGGTATGAGGCAGCACCGTGATGATCGGGTGTCAGACATATCTACATTCGCATACAATGGGTGTAAGCCATGTTGCACAATGAATACACTAAGGTTGAGTTGGCAAGCCTAGCATGTGTAGACATGGCCTCAGAACATGGATGGTCGAAAGATCGAGAACGAGTCGCATGAATGGTGCAACCGATGTTTAGGCGTCCACCCTAGCACCCACATTGATGGCCATGACGATCGGGGGAGATGTGGGGAAAATGGGTCATGTAATCACTAGAGCCCTTCAAGGGATAGGTGTTTTTAGTGGAGTTATTATTTAACTCATTTAATTATAAACTTAGTCTAAATTCCTTTTGCAATTGTAAATGTAGAAAATGGTTCTCCCTGATGCTACCTTCCCTGTTGATGATTGGTTAGATGGAAAGAAGCTCCAGCTAGACGGATCAAACTTCCCTATGTGGGTTTCGTGTCTCCATGTTCTCCTTAGCAAGAATGATGTGGTCGACTATATGCTCAACAAGAGGGATTTGGAGCAGCCCAGTATCTTAGAGACCCCAGAGCAGCGGGAAAACCTCTATTACCGTCATGAGATGTCCACCTTCATATCAGTGATGATGCGTTTCGGGATGGTGGATGAGCTATGGCTAGTCGTGGGTAATCTTGACCCTCGTACGGTAATGGTACAGCTTAGGACACATTTCGTGGAACAAGCACGCATATGGGAGCATGAGCTGATGGGAGATTTCCTCTCCGTTAAGATGGAAGAGAAATCTTCACTTGAAGACCACTTGGAGCGCATGCATGATGCGTACATGAGAGCTGTATACTTCCTGGATAGCTGGATGATGAGCTCTTTTGCAAATGGCATTGTGCTATGGTCACTGCCACCAAGCTTCCAAGCACATGTCAGGATTTGCATCATGAGAAGCGATGCGGAAACACAGGATTTCCATAGGTTCATATCACATCTCAGGAATGTGAAGGTTGAACCCATTGCGGGTGAGGTCATCAATGACAAAGGTATATATTTGATATATACAGTTTTATAAATGTTATAATCTTGCAAACACATATTGCAATGTTAAGTATATTTGATACTTGTTCTGTTTTGCTAAAAACAGGTCCTTCTGCATGAGAGTTGCTTACTGGAGAGGAGGTGACGTTGCTTGTTGATGGCAATCATGATGATGGCCAACGCCACTCTCCCTCGACATTTATCATTTAGTTTATCGTTTTTGGATAGTTATTGTAATCGATAGATTGTGAACTTCTTTAGTATGTCTCACACTTCGTGAGAAGGTTATTCATATGAGCTTGTAACAAATACTTGTTCCACTTTTATGAATGATTTCAATTTGCGTTATGTCTTATTCGATTATGTGTGAATTATCCTTGTTGTTGAAACTAATTGATAATGCATGACCATTTTTAAAATATTGAAAATGGCTTGAAAATTACCCAACTTAATGATATATTCATTACTGAATGAAACCATTGTTTAAATTCAAAAGTTATTAGATAATATGTGAAAGTCATTCGATTCTTGTCACATATGAATCATGCCTAAGTTCGGTAAAATAACTTAAACATTGTGTATTGCATGAATATAAAGTGTTTGGTGAATGGTTGAAAGAAACTACATATTCGATGTATTGTATTTCAACAAAGGGATTTCTATTTTCGTGCCCTTGGTTCGTTAGTTGTACTTAGTTTTCCCCAGCCGCTTAGTTTTTCCTCACTTTTGCCCTCCCTCCATTCCGAAACCCTCACATGCGCTCGGACTGGGGATGCCGTCAGGTCAAAGGCTTGACTGTTAGATGCTCACCAGTGGGACCGCATTGGGGCGGGTCGTGCGTTGAGCATTACGTTACGTCGCCTCAATCGTTACATACTGATAGGTGGGGCCAGGATACACAGCGAACTAGCCAGCCATCTCTCGCTGATTATGGGGTACGTGGTGTGGGACCATGTGGGGCGCGTTTGGTGGTTATGTGCGCCCTATCGCCTAAATTGGAAGTTTTCTTTTTTTGTTATTTTTATGATTGGCCTTTTTAAGAGCGCCTTTTCCCCTCTCTCTCGCTAACAGTTGTGTTTTTTTGCCCAAAAAGGTAGCAAATCTAGAGCAGCTTCTCTCTTCATTCATTGTTCCTTTTGCCCTCGTTTTTCTCCAATCTGGTAGCAAATCTAGAGCAGCAAAACTAACCAGCACCATAAATAAATTCAGTAAACAGAGCAGATGTAGATAAAGCAGCTAATATAGGTTATATAGTACGGTACTTAATGAGGTTCAACAATTAGGCTGCTCAGCAGCAGCGGACAAGTTCAACACAAACAAGAGAAAAGAACCTGCTTTACAGCAGTAGTAGCAGCAAATTAGTGGCCCCTCATGGCCTCTTCCAGGAGGGCATCCGCCTCCTCCCTCTGGCGCCTCCTCCACTTCTTGCTGCCCAGTCCCTTGACCTTGGGAGCCTTGGGCTTGATCGGGGGCATGCGAACCTCCTCGTTAGCCACCTTCTAGAGGTTGCGGAGGTGAATACCGAGCGCCTGGTGCTTGGCTATGACGCTGTGGACATTCACGGACTCGTCGCAGGTCCTCACGTCCTCGACATGCTTCATGAGGGAGTTGAAGTCCATGGCACGGAGCTTCCTGGTGGGGCAGAAGGGGCACCTGTACACATCGCCGGCAAAGAAGTTGTTGTACTGGACGGACTTCAGCCTCCTCAGCACATGATGAGTCTTGGTGTCCTTGGACTCGTCGTTGCTGCGGACGTCACTGCTATCCTCCTATTGGAAAAAAAGTAGTAGAGTGCAATAAGGACATGATTGAGATACTTGGATTCTTGGGATTGATTATTTGCATAAATTAACCGATTGAGATCTCCTGATTATTTCCCAAATCTCAAACAAAATCGAATACTGATCCCAACTACGAATAGGGGGGTTCAAATACAAAAGAGGGGATTCATCGAAATACGAGAACTAACACAAGATGATTAGCTACTGTAAAAATACGAACAACCGAGCCCTAATAACATATGATCTAGCATCCAATGATGGGAACGAGGGAAGAACAAGGGAAGGGGATAAAACCCTGGTTACCTCCAACCATGGGTCAGCGATGCTGGTGTCATAGGGGTTCTCCAGCCTTATGTAAACAACCTCCTCGTAAGGGTCCCAGCCAAGCGGGATCTGCCCGAGACCGGTGGGGGCCTCCTCGCCGGCGGGTACAGCGGATGCAGGGACCGGGATGGGGGCCTGTACGGGGACGGGGGCCTCCTCGCTAGCAGCCTTGGAGGCGCCGATGGCCACCACGCCGTTCTTCTCCACCGTCGGTGTGGTTGGGATTTTCTTGGGGGTTTGTAGAAGGTGATGGGACAGTGGAGACGATTGAGTGAGCGAGTGAGTGATGAGTGAGAGTGGGGAGGCCTCTATTAAAGGAGAAGGGAAGCAATATTTCGTTGCACTATCGTGCACCACATAACCACGTATGCTACTACACCGTGCACGACCACACGTGTCCGCTACTGCCCCGTGCACCGCACACACGTACCGTGAGTCACATTTTTTCCCTCATGTCTAACCCTGGCGACTCAGTTGTACTTAGTTTTGCCCTCGAGTGTAACACTGACAGTTTGGTTGTACTCAGTTTTGCCCTCTAGTACTAACACTGCCGTGTGCAATATACTCAGTTTTACCCTCCGGTGGCTGGTCAATAGAGAGTCAACGAATAGGTTTTAGCTAGCTAATTGAGTCATTTTATGCACAACAAATTCAAAAAGAGCAAAACATAGTGGCATCTACCCAGGGAGTCTTATTATGTGACCTGCCACCATAAGAAATGTATATAAACCAAGTTTTAACCTAAATCACCACTTCTCAAATCACCTACTATCTATGAAGGTTCATGGCTTTCTACTCAAGCCTCTTTCCAAAACATCCCTTCTAAAAACATAGTTTGTCTGAATGAGGCAATAATTGTAAAACTGGTGTATATTTGAATTGCAAATAGTTTGATGTATGCCAAGATGTATTTTATTGTATAAAAGATGCATTTTCCATTTTTAAATCTTTTTCTATTTTCTATTTGAATCCCTTTGTCAGTCTTGCCCTTGATATTTAAGTTCTACTCAGTTTTGCCCTTGGTTCTTAAGTGCTACTTAGTTTTCCCCTCTCTTTATATCCATCTCTCGCACATGTGCTCATCTTCGCTGCTACGCTCTGATTGGTCGAGACAGTTGTCACACGGATCGTGCCCACCAACCGTTGATCCTATGTGATCTAGCGGACAGGATAACCCCTATATCTGTCGAGAGGGCACCCCTCTATCCATGCAAAATAACGAGTATGCCACCGGTACTTTAACTCCATAAACAAATGAACTTGAATATAATTTGAAGGGAACGTGTTTGAAGGTGTATAATTTATGCATTACATTCCACTCCATGGAAATGATAATCTCTCAAGATTTTCTTAGCACAACATTATCACGTATTAAGTGCGATTTCAAAGAGTTCAAATGTGTATAATTTTCGTATATGCAAGTTTATGCATTATATTTCACACCATGGAAATAATAAATAATCAGGATTTTATTAGCACAACATTATCACGACCTAAATGCGATTTCAAAGAGTTCAAAGGTGTATAATTTTTGTATACGCAAGTTTATGCATTATATTTCACTCCACGGAAATGGTAATCTCCCAACATTTTCTTAGCACAACATTATCACGTATTAAGTGCAATTTCAAAGAGTTTAAAGGTGTATAATTTTTGTATACACAAGTTTATGCATTATATTTCACTCCATGGAAATGGTAATCTCTCAAGATTTTCTTAGCACGACATCATCGCGTATTAAGTGTGATTTCAAAGAGTTCAAAGGTGTATAATTTTTGTATATGCAAGTTTATGCATTATATTTTACTCCATGGAAATGGTAATCTCTCAAGATTTTCTTAGCACAACATTATCACGTATTAAGTGTGATTTCAAAGAGTTCAAAGGTGTATAATTTTTGTATACACAAGTTTATGCATTATATTTCACTCCATGGAAATGGTAATCTCTCAAGATTTTCTTAGCACAACATTATCACGTATTAAGTGTGATTTCAAAGACTTGAAAGGTGTATAAACTTCGTATATGCAAGTTTATGCATTACATTCCACTCTACGAAAATGGGGGAGAGAATAATAATCTCTCAAGATTTTCTTAGCACGACATTATCACGTATTAAGTGCGATTCAAAGAGTTCAAAGGTGTATAATTTTTGTATAGAAAAGTTTATGCATTATATTTTCACTCCATGAAAATGATAAATGATTAGGATTTTATTAGCACAACATTATCATGTCCTAAGTGTGATTTAAAAGAGTTCAAAGGTGTATAATTTTCGTACAATTTCCGTATATGCATTACATTTCACTATATGAAAATGAAGCAACAACACAGGCGCGGGCGCGGGGCTGTCTCGGGGTCCCATCTTGCAACTCCAACCTGGGTAAGCTGCGAGTCTAACGCTCATGTGGATAAGCTATGGGTCCAACGCTCATGTGGATAAGCTGTGGGTGCAATGCTGATCTGGATAAGTTGAGAGAGGTGTCCACTACGGGAATCGACTAAACACGGCCCCACTTGTCAACATGTAACGGCAAGGGTACACTATGAGACCCGACAGAACACGGCCCTACTCATCAGCATGTAACGGCGAGGGTCCACTACGGGACCTGATTGAACATGGCCCCACTTGTCAGCACGTAATGGCAAGGCTAACGGATGGCGAGTTTCAGACCATGTGAGAGTTTCGTACAAGGAGATGGGCAAAAGTGAGGAAAAACTAAGCGGTTGAGGAAAACTGAGTACAACTAACAAACCGAGGGCACGAAAATATAAATCCCTTCAATAAAAATGGTAATTATCATTATATAATTGTTTAAAATGTATAAAGAAGTTTACCAAAAGAACCATGATCATGAAACTATTTGATATGATCAAAGTATTTCATCAATAAAGGGTATTAAAGATAAATGAGAATCTAATTACTATGATTTGATCAATAGTAATGAAATTCGATTTTATAAGATTGGCATAAACAAATTGTGGAATGCAATGCGTTTGAAATATCAAAAAATGCAAAGCATCACAAAGTGATATTAGATATCAAAGAGGGTGAATAGATAGCACTGAATAAATCATTCTAGTGTAGAATGTAAAGACCATTAGTTAGAAATAAGTAGCACTCAGTTAGAACATATAGTGAACCATCTAAATTCGTGAGTTCAGCGCCATATCTTGTATGGATCGTCGTTAACATTTTGGGGTTATTCGATATAACCAAAACAAATAGCGAATAAGTCCTTGTAGAGTATTCATTGAGAACTTTGAATACGAAATCCATGGCTAGAACCAAAAGAAAGGCAAAATTAGTGTTGCTTAAAGTTTTGGTGCTTTTTCGAGAAAGTTTGTATTCTTGAATAAGAAGCTTTTGGAAGATAGTGAAAACATGATGAGGATTCAAAACCCTGCATCAGAGTGTTGAGGAGTGCAACAAAAAGCATTGTTGAACGATTCTCTTCACAAAGGAAAGAATCAATGATGATGATCGTTGTGTTTTTCCCACTTGTGTTTTCACTACATAAAGTAGGATTCAAAATGTACTCCACATCTTGTATGGAGACATTTGTGAATCATTTGTCATGATTACCGGAATATGACATACCTACGATCTACTAAGGAAATAATGATAAACTAAAATTATGAGAAATCCTAGAGGCAAAATTCACTTAAGATTAGAAAGCAACTTGTTGCTGAATCTTAACAAGTAAAGGGGTTACTTGAATTTTCCAAATGACTGGAAAGGCATAAAGGAAAATGTGAATGAAAAAGGCAACAATTTTCATGAATAATGCATTAGACAAATTCAAATGAATTTGATTCAAGTGTGTTGAAAGTCTAGTGGATTTAATACTAATAAAGTACTAGCATCTCATAATAAATCTCTCATTTTGATAATTTATCAAAGGATTTTGAAGTTGGTCAAAATAGTGAGTGGATATGCAATTTGCATGAAATTGAGTGGGAGCTATGGAAGTCTTCCTAAAACAATATGTAATGACATATTTTTGAGTGGGAGCAATATAAGTCTCGAACTCAAGTATGTTGGGAACATATTTTGAGTGGGCGCTTAAGGATTGATTCTTAACTGTGTGTACGACACATTAAGAATAAAATCACAAGTACCAATAAATAATGATTTATAAGGATTAGAAGTTGATAGTAAGTATATTACGATATTATGTAGTATTCCTAAAAGAGATTCTGAAAAGAGTTTTGGAATAGGAATTGATTCAGGACTAGTCCTTGGTCAATTCAAATTAGGAAGAACATTAAGTCTAATATCAATGGTTGGAAAAAAGAAAAGGATGATCATCATCCACTATGTTGAGACATAGGTTCTGTCTTGGAAAACCATGATGACAACTTCACATAATATGTTATCCAAGAAGGAACGTTTGAAAAGTGATTAAGTATGAATCACGAAACATTGAGCTAAGTTTGTCCGCACTGTCTAATAGAGAGAGCTGTAGACATAATTCCAAATCCATAAAAGATGACATATCTTAAAGCATAAAGGGCTATGAAGGAATATGTTGGAAACTCTTGTATCGATAATACCGACTAAAGTCAAGTAGTAAGCGAGGTGAACAAAACATCGAGAGTTGCAGATGGTGCACTAGTGTTTCAATAATTACATTTATAATAATAGATAAGGGTACCATATAAATATATGTATACTGTTATGGCGGGACTAGTTCGTATTTAATGTAGAGTGATGTGTCCTAGGGCACAATGCCCATGAGAAGCCCATGGGGTTGATCTAAAGTCATTGTAGGCTCCTAGAAACCAGCCTTGTTATGTTGCCATAGCTACGATGCATACACAAAGATGTTATCATGTGATGATAAAGTATTAATGTCAATCAAGGTGACATTAGTAAGTTGAAAAGGATTTGGGACTATAAAGTACATACCCAAGACTCAACCTCTTCCATGAGCAAGCATGTTCAAGGTACCGGGATATATGGTGCCAATGATTAAGAACAAATGCAACTAGTTTATTTGTACTCTAGTGTAAGTGGGAGACTATTGGAAAATATGCCCTAGAGACAAATATTAATTAGGATTATTATCATATTTCATAAAGTTTATGATTAAGTTTTATATCATTCTATAACTGTATTGAAAGGAAACGCCAATACATGTGTGATATATAAACAACCAGGGGTTCCCGGTGAAACTCTAGTCACTGGTTCATTGGTCAACAGATGATCAAGGTTTCCTGATCATGTGGCATTTATGCCAGTTGGATGGAGTCACCTCATTCTGAGAATAAGATGATGAACTAATACCCAACCTAAACATCGTGACCCAATGATGTCTACGCACTTCTATTCTTGTTGACAGTTGTTGGGCTTCCAAGTGCAGAGGTTTGTAGAACAACAACAAGTTTTCCCTTAAGTGGATCACCCAAGGTTTATCGAACTCAGGGAGGAAGTGGTCAAAGGTATCCCCTCTCAAGCAACCCTGCAATCAAGATACAAGAAGTCACTTGTGTCCCCAACACACCCAATACACTTGTCAGGTGTATAAGTGCACTAGTTCGGCGAAGAGATAGTGAAATACAAGTGGTATGGATAATTATAAGTGGTAACGGTGCCAGAAAATAGCTTGCTGGCGTGTGGTTGACGTGGTAAAAGACTAAAGGCAAACTAAAATAAAGAAGGAAGCAAGCAAACATGTAAGAGATCTAATTGCAAATGGTGTATCAATGCTTAGAAACAAGGCCTAGGGATCATACTTTCACTAGTGAACACTCTCATATAAATATCTTCTCTTTATGATACTACTCTTAACTACTCTCCGGTTGGACACTCTAATCCATGGTAGGGCTATAACAACACACCTCAAAGTCCGCTTTCCCATCTAGATAACCCCACACTGTCACCTTGAGCACTAGATGGTTCCAACAAACATCACAATTTCATAGAAACATCCAAGTCCAAATATAACTCATAACAAGTATTTTAATCTCTAGCCTAAGTGCATGCTGTCACTTTCACACACATGGGGAGAGCAGAGATCTATGAAAACACTCAAGTAGCAAGGTAGATCCATAGATTACAAGCTCATGATCACAATATGATCATGCATGGAGAGAGAGAGATGAACACATAGCTACCGGTAGAACCCTTAGCCTCGAGAGAGAACTACTCCTTCCTCATCATGGGAATCAGCAACGGCGATGGAGATGGTGGTGGAGATCGATGGTGATGGCTATGGAGATCGATGGAGATTCCTTCGGAGGCACTTCCCCGTCCCGGCAGGGTGCCGGAACAGAGACTTTCTGTCCCCCGAATCTCCCCTTCGGTGGCGGCGGCGCTGTGGAACTTTTCATGGATTTCTGATTGACGATCTAGGGTTTTTGCCTCGGGGGAGATATATAGGCGAAAGAGGCAAGGTCGGTGGCCGGCCAGGGGGCCCACACCATGCCCTGGCGCGGCTAAGGGGGACCCGCTCCTAGGGGTGGTGTGGCCACTCTGTGGCCCCTTTCCAACTCTCCTTCTGGCTCCGTGAGTCTTCTAGGAAAATAACAACTTTGGCTTTTGTCCGGTCCAATTCTGAGAATATTCATTTTCTGACTTTCCTGGAACCACAAACAGCAGAAAACATGCAACTGGCACTGTGGCATCTTGTTAATAGGTTAGTCCAAGAAATCATATGAAAAGTACTCCAAAGTTGGAACAAAACATAAGAAAGTAGATAAAACCAAGCATGGAACATCAAAAATTATAGATACATTTGCAATGTATCAACATCACCAAGCTTAACTCCTGCTCGTCCTCGAGTAGGTAAGTGATAAAAAGAAAGAATAATTTTTGAGGTGACATGCACCATCATAAACTTGATCAAAGTATTTGTAAAACATTGATAGTTGGGATCATAGTACTTTAACATAGCATGAAATATAAAGTTCTAACAATAAGACAAAGCAACTATGATGCAACATGAAAAGGCACAAACAAAACATTCATGAATAACAATGCTTTGCAAGACGTTTGTTTATTTCACATAAAGAAAACATAGCATAATGGCATTCAACTTGTCCCTCATAGAGTAGAAAACATAGATGCATAGGACACCTTCAAAGTTCATAAGGGTGACTAGATACAAATAGTTTAAGAACAAGCAATATCAAAGTTAAGCATCAATCAACTAGTCTTGGGACAATGCACATAGAACTAAGAATGGCCACTATGCTCTCAAAGTAGGTGCATAAAGGTAGAAGGTCGAGACTCAATATATAAGTGGAAGAAAGGCCTTCATAAAAGGAAGTAGGGATTCAAGTCTCATAAAGAGCTTCCAAACATTATGGTACTTATAGCTTTCAGCTCTCATTGCCCCAATCATAAGCATCTTGAAGTGATTAAGGTTAAAGTGAACAAACTATGGTGTATATGCTTGACGAAGTATAAGTTGGAAACCTCATGTCCCTTGAATACGAGGGCCACTCCTCATGCTAATCAAGTTTAGTCACCGGTAAGTTCTTGTCATCGTAAGTACATGTGTATCATAGAGAACCGCCAACGAGGTACCCCTTGCCCGATGATACGGAAGAATCCCCATATCAAAATGACAAGGCAAGCAGACAACAAGCATCTCAGCAATCTTCTTATTTACCATGGGAATATGGTGCTTTTTTCTCTCTTTCCTCTTTTCATAATCTTTTTTTCTTTTTCTCTTTTTTCTTAATATAGGACTCTTTTTTATAAGAAGAATGCTTCATAGACAGCTCATTATTGTTATGCTGCAGGTTTCCACCATGTCAGCATGGATTAGACCAGTGGCCCAGGCGTTTCTCTAACACATATACATAAATCTATGGACTTACAAGCTCCCCTTTCATTTCACACCGACGACATCCGTAGAAAAAAGAGCATGATATCAACTAGGTACAAAGTACAGGTGCAATGTTGAAAGCGTTCCCCATGACAACATGGTTCTACTAATCCCCAACAAATAAATGCAAGCATATACAACATAGACAACACAATGGTTCAAGTTTATTAAGGGCAAGAAAAGTAAAGTGTGCCATCAAGTTCGTGAGAGCTTTAATCACTAGTTTTCTCATAACAAGTTTGATTCGGAAGGTAGATAAAAACATGAATATACTTGGAATAGCATATGATAGTAGGTAGGTATGGTGGACTCTTTGCAATAACTTGGTTTTAGGAGTTGGATGCATGAGTGGAACTCATACTTGGTTATGGAGGCTAGCAAAAGACTGGGAGCGACCAACTAAGAGAGGAATAATGGCCATAATCATGTAGAGCGACAAAACATCATTAATCAAAGCATAAAGTGATACTACAAGTTGAAAACTAAAGGATCATAAAGGCTTATGGTTACTTGGTATAGTCATAATATGGTGTGAGCATGCGCCAAGTCAACCCAAATAAAGCATCAAAGGAGAATACCACAATACTATGCTTTAATATGCTAAAACAACGCATGATCCTTCCAAGGCACATTAAGCAATCTCAATTGTTTATAACAAGTCATGCTACAACAAAGAATACTAAGCATAAAGCCAAAACAATATCAAGCATGGCATAACAAAGCCTAGGCCATAGTCAAAAACAAGCTCTCTTTAACACTTAAGCATGAACTTTCCTACTCTTTTCCAATCCAAACCAAACTATTTGAAAACCAATGTATGAAAGAGGGGGTACAACCAATTGATTCAGCAAACTAAGCAAACAAAGCAAACTAAAAATCAAAACGAAAACAAAAAAGAAGACGCTCCAAGAACAACACAATTGTGCATGAAACAATAAAAATGAAGCGTTTGGAAGAAACCTGGGATTTTTATTGATGAAGAGGGGGATGCCTTGGGCATCCCCAAGCTTTGATGCTTGTACTTCTTGGATATTTCTTGGGGTGACATGCGTGGCATCCCCATCTTGAGGTTTAGTCCATTCTTCATCTCATTACTTATTCCTTCCATACACCTGAAATTTTTCCTTCATACAAAACTTCACACAATCTTTATTAGCAACATTAGTGCACTCAAGATAATAAGTATTTAGGTTCAGTTCCAACACCAATAAAACTTTCATTAAAACACAAGCTACTGTAGCACTTCCCTCAAAAAGCTCAATTCCCCAAAAGAACTCAAAAAGGAACCAACAAGAAGCAAATGCAGAAAATGGCAGAAATCTGTCAAAACAGACCAGCAGGTAAAGACGAATTTTTTCGAAGACCTTTTGTTGCTCAAATAGAAAAGTGTTGAACTAAAGAAAGTTATATAACAACCTGGGGCAGAAGCACAAAAAATCATGCCTCAAAAGGACGTACAGAGATTTTACACGAATTGTTACGGTGAAGCACAGAAATCTATTTCTGGACAGCAACTTTCCCAATCATTACTTCTCTCTCATTAGAGGTTACTCTTGGAACAAAATGCAAATAAAAAGGATAAGGAGCGGTTATTACTGAAGTAATAACTTCCAAGACTCATCTAAAACTTTTGGGTTATCTCCCAATAAGTACTTTTCTTTAACGCCTTTAAGTTAGGCATGATAGTTTGAGAAGATGCTCACATAAGAAATATGAATTTAAGTAAAAGAGAGCATCAAGGAGCAAATTCAAAGAACATTTAAGTCTAACCCACTTCCTATGCATAGGAATCTTGTAAAGAAACAAGTCATGAAAGCACAAAGCAACAAGCATAGGAAAGCAAAACAAGTGCCACTTCAAAATTTTCAACATAAAGAGGGGAAACTTAATATTGTTGAGATACATAAAACCATGTTTCCCTCTCTCATAATAACTTTCAGTAGCATCATGAATAAAATTAACAATATAACTATGACATAAAACATTCTTATCATGAGCCACATGCATATAATAATTATTACTCTCCACATAAGCATAGTCATTCTTATTAATTATAGTGGGAGCAAATTCAAAAAATAGCTATCATTATTATTCTCGTCACCATAATTATCAAATATAGGAGGCATATTGTAATCATAATTAATTTTCTCCTCAATAGTAGGTGAACTGAAAATATCATACTCATCATTGTAATCATCATATATTGGAGGTTTTGTATCATCATAAGCAATATAATAGGTATCTTCCAAAGCTGGGGAACTAAAAAGATCATTTTCATAAAAACTAGCTTCCCCAAGCTTAGACTTTTCCATAGCATTAGCAATAATGGTGTCCAAAGAATTCATACTAACAGCATTGCTATTAGCATGCAAAGAAAGTTCCATAGGTTTTTAATTTTCTCTTCAAACACTTCATGTCCTAACTCAAGATAAATACTATAAAGCTCTCTAATTTTTTTGTAGTTTTCCATTAAGCCTAACTAGTGAAAACAAGAAACAAAAAGACAAAATTGCACAATCTAAAGGAAATAACTTCGAGCACTCACATCGGAGGATGTGAGTACCTTTTACCTTACCTCCCCGGCAACGGCGCCAGAAAATAGCTTGATGTCTAAGCACTTCTATTCTTGTAGACAGTTGTTGGGCCTCCAAGTGCAGAGGTTTGTAGAACAGCAGCATGTTTTCCCTTAAGTGGATCACCCAAGGTTTATCGAACTCAGGGAGGAAGTGGTCAAAGGTATCCCCTCTCAAGCAACCCTGCAATCAAGATACAAGAAGTCTCTTGTGTCCCCAACACACCCAATACACTTGTCAGGTGTATTGGTGCACTAGTTCAGCGAAGAGATAGTGAAATACAAGTGGTATAGATAATTATAAGTGGTAACGGTGCCAGAAAATAGCTTGCTGGCGTGTGGTTGACGTGGGAAAGACTAAAGGCAAACTAAAATAAAGAAGGAAGCAAGCAAACATGTAACGGATCTAATTGCAAACGGTGTATCAATGCTTAGAAACAAGGCCTAGGGATCATACTTTCACTAGTGAACACTCTCATATAAATATCTTCTCTTTATGATACTACTCTTAACTACTCTCCGGTTGGACACTCTAATCCATGGTAGGGCTATAACATCACACCTCAAAGTCCGCTTTCCCATCTAGATAACCCCACACTGTCACCTTGAGCACTAGATGGTTCCAACAAACACCACAATTTCATAGAAACATCCAACTCCAAATATAACTCATAACAAGTATTTGTAATCTCTAGCCTAAGTGCCACCATGGTGTGCACGTTGTCACTTTCACACACATGGGGAGAGCAGTGATCTATTAAAGCACTTGAGTAGAAAGGTAGATCTATAGATTACAAGCTCATGATCACAATATGATCATGCATAGAGAGAGATGAACACATAGCTACCGGTAGAACCCTTAGCCTCGAGAGAGAACTACTTCCTCCTCATCATGGGAATCAGCAATGGCGATGGAGATAGTGGTGGAGATCGATGGAGATGGCTGTGGAGATCGATGGAGATGGCTCCGGGGGCACTTCCCCGTCCCGGCAGGGTGCCGGAACAGAGACTTTCTATCCCCCGAATGTCCCCTTTGGTAGCGGCGGCGCTGCGGAACTTTTCGTGGATTTCTGATTGACGATCTAGGGTTTTTGCCTCAGGGGAGATATATAGGCGAAAGAGGCAAGGCTGGTGGCTGGCCAGGGGGCCCACACCATGCCCTGGCGCGACTAAGGGGACCCGCGCTTAAGGGTGGTGTGGACACCCTGTGGCCCCTCTTCGACTCTCCTTCTAGCTCCGTGAGTCTTCCGGGAAAATAACAACTTTGGCTTTTGTCTGGTCCAATTCCGAGAATATTCATTTTCTGACTTTCCTGGAACCAAAAACAGCAGAAAACAGGCAACTGGCACTATGGCATCTTGTTAATAGGTTAGTCCAAGAAATCATATGAAAAGTTCTCCAAAGTTGGAACAAAACACAAGAAAGTAGATAAAACCAAGCATGGAACATCAAAAATTATAGGTACATTTGCAATGTATCACCCGATCATGTTACGAAGTTTAAGTAATGATGATTAGAATAGACCTAGTAGACTATTCCTTAGACCATGAGGCTATATCAATCACTATCTCTCGAGGGTGCTTTGATAGCATCAAACGTTACTTGGTAAAATAGTGATCATAAAGGTGTGTTCAGGTATTTGGAGGAATAGTTGAGGCAATATATGTCAAGAGCGGGATTTTTCCATCCGCGTGATAGAAATATACTCGAGGGCCCACTCGGAGAAGTTATATCCAATAGCTGCATAGCGTGTGATTTGATTACAGAGATATCACTTGTCGAAACGAGTTAAGTAGCATTTGTCGGTAACGAGATTGAACCAAACATGGTGATGTCATTGATCAGATCTCGGGCAATACAAGTATCGAGAGACAAAAGGAATAAGACTCGATAGTCATAGTTCAAATAACGAAAGATTTTGTGGAATGCACAGGGGTCACATGGCCATCCAGGTCCCTCTGTTGATCATTGGTCCGGGAGTGTCCAGACCATGTCTGGAGTGTTCCCGAACCTTGGGGTATCACGCTTAAGGGATGGGTGATGCTTAGAGAGTGTTTATAGGATTGGTAGAATCGCTAAAGAATAGAAAGAGAGAAAACCGGAAGGGTTTCGGTAAGTCCAGAGGATGTCCGGAGTGGAGGTGGAAGGTGTTCCATAGCCACATAGATTGAATAATATGTGAATGAATGTTAAATATTGATTTAATCATTTATTCATAATTATTTAATAAAAGAGAAAATCAATTAAAAGGTCAAAAGTCTTAATTGGAAAAATTCCATAGGGAGAAGGGCCCATGAGGGAAAGGCAAAGGGAGGAAGGAGGGAGGAGATGGCCGGTTGGTCCTAGCCCCCCCGTGTGGGGCCCACTAGGGCCCCTTGGGGCCGGCGTCCACCACCTCTCCTCCTCTCCCTTGTTTAGTCCCACCCCAGGACTTTGAGGGAGGGAGTACCTCCCCTTCCCCTATATATAGTGGGGTATTTTTTCCAAATAATACACACAATATTCAATAAAGGTATCCTCACTTTTGGGGAGACCTCCAATTGATATTCTCTCTCTCTCTCTCTCGTGGCCATGGTCCCAATTCCGTACTGTGCGAACAAGAGACATCTTCATCGTGGAGCGTCATTGCGATGCGGCATTCTGATCCAAGAGCTCTACTTCCGCAACTACTGCTGGATCTGGGAAGCGAGAGTCATCGCCAGACACCAGATGCATGTAACTCCCTGTGAGGTGTCACATTAGAGACACTAGAAGTAGTTGGAGCCGTAGGAGCACAAGGACTTCACCACGACCTTGAGGTCAGCTTCGGCTCGTCTAAATTAATCACACTCTCCTGAGCATTGACAACGCTTTTTGGTCTTCAAGGGTAAGTTCGTAAAAATCCCCTCCCGTTACTGCATTACTAATAGATAGGTCTTGGCAGCATCAGGGGTTTAGGGGCCTGGGGTAAAAATTTATTGTTTTCATACGTGAACCCCATATAGATTTTTGTATTTCACTGTGCCTATGCACGCTATTTCGTTCTTGTTTCAACAGGATCACAAATCATGAAGTCATAGATGAACATATCAATTATAGTTGTCATATTGTGAAATTATATAATATTTCTAAGTGATAAAAGTCATTTTATGAATTTACCTTCGCACCTGGAAGAATAACAAACAAGGAGGAGGCATCAGCATCGATAACGACCAGCACTTTGGTATGCAGGCCCATCCAGGACCGCCTCGTCAAATAGTTTCTCCTGGCAAAGATGAGAGGGATATCCGACATTCAGAGCCACCAGAAACCACGAAACACCACATCTGAAAGGGCTTTGAAGGAGGAACTTGTCTAGGGAAAAATCCCAGCTGCTTCGTGGATCATTTGAGGACAACGCATCATCCCCTTCACCATCAATCGCTGCATCTTCATCACCACTATTACTCCATCTTTCATCTATTAGATCTCTTTGTAATTCCAGTTCCAATTGTGGTTTGCATTAGATCTACACCCGTACTTTAATCCATCCATTTGATTATGATGATGTTGTTGATTGCTTCCATGAGTGAGTAGTTCCTTTGTTCTTGGGGAGATGGAGAAACCCTAGCACCACTATGAACTTGTAATAAAGATGATCTATTGTTGTGTCCATATGACTTTCTTGTCTATGATATAATTATGACTTGTGTTTGATTTCTCTCTTTAGATGATATGTGAAGTCGACCACATATCATTTGCCTTCGGGACTAAAGGGAGGAAGAAACCCTTTGGACATGTTGTGAAAGCGTACCCGGAGTGCCCCGGGACAGATTGGCACTGGTTCGTAACCCACACGGTCAAAGGGGGATCAAGAGGGACTCCCTAAGCTAATTACGATATCCATGGGGAAACCCTTAATTGTGGTGGCCCGTATGGGTGATTGCTCTCAGGCATTGCAGTGGTTATTTAGAGGTGACCTCACACTTGGCTCAACAAAGTGGCTTCCTACAAGCCTTGTCGTGAATATCTTATTATGGGGCTCTCTCCACACATGTAATGACACAAGAAGTATGTTATCTTGATTACATATAATGATAGTATTATGCTAGCAGAGTATCCTACATCTCCGAGAATATTTTAGCCCTATTGAGTTCAACCACGCCTTTATACAATCTTGTTACTAGTTTTCTGTTATTTGTTTTAATTATTTTTTCTGCAAACAACCATAAACAATTCAAACACCCTTTACTTGGAATAAAAGATAACTTACAAGTATTCTTTGGTAAATAGTAACGAGGGGCATAAAGACCTTTACCAATAGCTCTCTGTGGGTTCGATATCTTTACTTCGAAACTAGCTACAATTGATCTGTGCATTTGCAGTTATCACTACCCTCTATCCTTTGGAGTCTACCCACTAACCCAAATATGGCCACACAACAAACTCCTTTCTTCCTGGTCCACGGAGCCGACTCCGTGCTTCTAGTGGAAGTAACTCAAGACGCTCCACGAGTCATCGCATACGGCAAAGAAACCTCTACAGAGGCACTTGGAGATGACGTGGATGCACTCGATGAAGCTTGAGATGTCGCCCTTGCAAGAGAAACTGTGTACTAGCAAAACCAACACAACTATCATAGCTATCGGCTGCATCCCGGGTCCTTCGCTGTGGGGGATGTCTCGGTATTGCCAACGAGTACGCCATGGAGGGGTCCTCATAGAGCGTGTTTAGAGACGTGGGGTAAGGCGGAGAGTTGGCAGGTATGAGGTAACACAGCTTACCCAGGTTCAAGTCCCACAATGGTGGTAGAACTCTACTCGTGCTATAAATCACTATAATGGAAATACGCCGAGTTATAGAGATTGGTTCTCTATGCGAGGTGTTGTACGTTGTAAGTGTTGCCCTAAGGCTCCCATAGGTCTGGTTTATAAAGGCACCAGGATCTAGGGTTACAGGGAAAGGATCTTGCCAGACAAGGTAAAGAGTCCTACACTAATACAAACTAGTCTTCGTGTCTTGCACTCCAAGGCTCCGAGTATGTTGATGACTCATGTGTAGCCTTACTTTATCCGGCATGGGCCTCCCTTCTAGTTCTATCTAACTAGGCCTCCCAGTAGGCCATGGGCCTTGCTACCAACTGTGGGCCACCCAGGTTATCCAGATTAGAGACATGCTATGCGGATACCCATTTATCATATCCCCAACAATATCCCCCGGAGGACTTTGAGATCTTGCGCCGTCTTACCTTATGGTCTTGAGTGCTCCGTCTATATGATGTCGGCAATTCATCAAGCAATATCTCGAAGGTCTCCCAAAGAACCATGCAATCCTCTCTATCTTCATGACGTAGCTGAAGATTCTTTGAGTCTTCGCTTCCAGAGCCGGATATCCTCCGCCTTCGATGGAATCTTCAGATGTGACCTCTCCACTACAACAGTCAAAAGATGAGATAGGCTACAGCCTACACGACCTTGAAACTCACAGAAGGCACTGAATTAATCATTAGATATTTTTACACGTGGAAAATCTGAAACGTTAAAGCGGCAAAGATGGAGGACGTGGCAAAATTACCACACACGCTCATCTCCACGTCGGCAACACTTCGTCCGTTAGATCTCTCTGCACGAATCTTGACGCTAGGTCTATATATATTAAATGCGGCTTAAGCTTTTACTTTTACCAGCATTCTTCCCCTGTGACTTCATCTTCCTCCAGTCGCGTGACCGTTCGAGATCTTCGACGAAAAAACCCTAACTAGAGCTTTCCCCTTTCTCCACCTCCCCCACCTGTGCAATGGCCTCCAGCAGCACCGCTCCTTCAACAGAGGCTACTCCTGAGGCTTCCACGGAGCCATCCTAGGGAGTGACTGTCCCACTGGAGGGGGTCGTCGTCCCTACCTCTGTCGTGGTGGAAACCACCGGTGATGACCAAGGACGGGCGGTGCCAGATACTGTAGAAGAAGAGGGCGATTCCCACAAGGGAGTGTGGAGGGGCTCTGACCTCTCCACTGAAGATCTACAAGAACTCATCACCGAGGGGTATCTCCCCATGACAGAGGGTTTGGTCTGGCGGTAGGCGTCGGCCGGTGAGGTGACTCCTTCTCCCCAAGCCGGAGAGAAGGTGTACCTCAAAGCTCAGCTGGTACGTGGCGTAAGCCTGCCAATCTCCGACTTATTCTTGGATGTCCTTCATTACTTCTGGGTACTTCCCCACAACCTCTCTCCCAACAGCATCCTCGTACTTAGCAACTTCATAGCCTTGTGCGAAAGATACCTAGGAATCAAACCTAGATTAGATCTGTTTGTTTACTTCTTTACCGTCAAGAGAGAGTCCATAGAATCGAAGGATGAGTTGCGGATATGCGGAACTATTAGCTTTAAGATCCAGCAAAGACGACACTTCCCCGACATTCTGGGCCACAAGTCCTGCAATAACTGGCAGCGGACATATTTCTATGGCCTAGATATTCCTCTGCCCAACCGTCTTGATACGTATCCCAACTTCGTCGATGGGGCCGCCACCGAAGCACCCATCTGGAGGTCCCAAGCCTCCCTTCCACCCGACAAAGAAGCCAACCGCGTGGTAAGGCAGATCTAGTGGCTCGTAGATGGAGGTCTGACCGTCTTGGACCTATCGATGTGCTGGTTCACTAGGCGGATCTAGCCTCTGTAGCACCGCGCCGAGCGGATGTGCATGTACTCCAAGAATCAGAAGGATCCCATGTGTATTTCGCAGGATAACTTCTCCACTAACTCCATCAAGCTCCGGCTAAAGGACATTGTCAAGGTGAAAGACAGGAAGCATGGCTTCAAGATCACCTATGACATGTTCGAATGCGTCAAGTGCCCAAAGGTAGCTTCTGCTTCCTTTGTTGCTTGTTATATATACTCTAAGGTTTTTCCGTCTTGAAGTCATCAATCTAACACTCCTTTGTCTTTCAGCTGGAGACCTTGCCGGCGGATCAGATGGCCTCCCAGGTCTATGATCCCAAGCTGAAGGATATCCAGCTGGTGTCCGACGATGATGCCTCCAAGGATGCTCCGGCTTCGACAGCGCGAAAGCAGAAGAGCTCCATCTCTGACACTACTGCCAAGGGCAAGAATAAGACGAAATCAGAGAGTGGAGTCTCCAAGAAATCCACTTCTGCCTTAGAGGCGGAGACGAAGAAGAACTCCACCAACATACCTTTAACTATGGCGCCTGATGTGGTGTAAGTGCCTCCATTCTCTGTCTTTAAGTCTTAATTGCACTCATTCTGATGCAGCCCGTCCTACGGATGCTACTACATCTACACCACCAAGTCCCCCAAGTGGACCAATGACCCGTGCCCGAGCCAAGCTCCCTCAAGCTAAGGTGAATTCGCTCCTCTCATCATGTGACTTTGACATACACTTGGATGTCTTGCTACTTCATACCACTAATTTGTGCATCATCAGGTACGAGTCCCTGCCGCGTCGACCCACGAGCCCTGAAGCTGCCTGAACCGGAGTGTCTGCCCGAATCCAGCCAGAGTGTCCAGCACGACTCAGCCAAAGTGTCCGGCCTGCCCTAGCCCAACCTGGCCTGGACATTTAGAAGGCCAGTTTGGACACTGCCCGGACACTACCGGAGTGTCCGGCCACCCCAGACTGTCTGGTTAACTTGACCTGGACTACCGGCCTGAAGATGGGCCCGCGAGCCTTAGCTGGGCCCTGTGTCCCGTGTACCCCTCTACTTCGCCCAGAATTCTACTTTAATGCCTGAATTACCCCTGAACTTGTGGTTGGCCTATATATAGTCCCCCACCTCCATTGTAAACCCTAGGCATGATATTTGGAATTAGTGGAAACCCCTTGTGGATCTATCTAGTTCTTGCCTCATGCTCCTTTGACAAAGGAGCACCAAATATCCCAAACCTTGTTGGAGTTTGCATCGTGCCTCCGCGTTGTACAAGGCCTAGGCATCGGAGTCCCTTTGCCTAGACGTCAAGATCTCACCGAGTCTCCCATCTCGTCGTGCTGGTCCAAGAGAGAGTCCTCAGCCCGTCACCGATCCTAGGGATTGCGCCGGACCGGTCACCGCCGGCGTGAGCTATTAGTGTGTATCATGGTTTTGCGTGTGTGTTCATCACGTTCTTCATGCGTGAGTTCATCGTGTTCATCCTCTCCTCCTTCCCCCGCACTCCATCCTCGATTTGAGTGGGATTCGTGAAAGATCGGGCCACCATAGAGGTTTGCCCTCAATATATTGGTATCAAGAGCTTCGTTGCTCACGAATTCCCCCACAAAATTTTCTTCTATCCACCAAAAAATCGAAAATCCCCAAAAAAAGAGCCCCATATTTGCCTTTGGATCGATCTCTTGTTTTGGAGTGTTATTTGTGGTTTTGATTCGACCAAACCTTATCTTAGGAGTTGGTCCAGCTTTATCCTGCGTTTTCCCAGCCCGATTTGGCCAGTTTTTCGCGGATTTGAGGCCTTAAGGCAAGGATTTCCGCTCAAGAACACGAGCAGGAACCCCGCGTCGGAGTGTCCAGACCGATTCGACCGGAGTGTCCATCCGAACCCGACCAGAGTGTCCAGCCTGACCGGAGTGTCCGGCTGTAATGCCAGTTCTGACACTTTTGCCTCATTTTTCGCATTGGATAATTTCCTTTGTTTGCTCGTGTCCTATGTGTGTGTCAGCAACTAACAGCAAGCTCACGCATCAATAATCCCCGCGCTCATTGACACCACGGCCCACGAACATCATCCCGCAAACCGACGGCAAGTTCATCATCAACAACGAAGGTATAACTTGCGTCACCTTGTGAACCCCTATCTTCCTTTGTGTGTACCTTTCCCATGAGGGTGGCTCATCTTGTGTTTGCTTGAGCATTGTGCATTTGTCCTTGGATAGTGAGAGTGAAAGAGCAATATCAAGTGTGACTAGGTAGCATCAAGGGAGAGCAAAAAAAAGAAAGAAAAAGATACAAAGCAAAAGAAAAAGAAAAATAGTCTCCCCTTGCAAAAGAGAGTCTCAAAGCTTGTAAGCAAGAGAGAAAGAAGAGCGCCCAAGGCAAGTGCACAAATCCGTTGCTCATTTTTTCTTGTTCTTTGCAAACGAGCCACGGTCTCTCCTTGCATTGGCACGAAAACGAGCTTAGTATTTTTTAGGACATTTTGTTTGCTCATTTTCATAGTCGTGTCAATCCCAACAATCTCCACATGTGTGTATATAGTCGTAGGTTCCCGTCACCCCTTTGAGTTGTTGACCTTCGCCTTTGACTTGAGTTTTGTTGGATTTTACCCACTTTTGACTATCCCTTTTCTTTTGGTTGGTTCTTTGGCATTCCACAATCCTAACCTACCACCAACAAGCTTTTGAGAGTTAGTTCTTTCTTTAGTGTGAGTTTTCTTTGCAATTCCACTTTGCACACTTATAGCTCTCACTTGTGGTTTCTAGTTTGGTGCAATCCCCAAGGTGAGGTACAAGGCTAACACCACCATATTCCACTTCCATATACGATACTTGTGTGTTTTGCATGATGGATAGGCACGGTGAGTCGAGCCAACCACCTCCCCAAGAAGAAGATCAAGGACCGTACATGACGCGTGCAAGTCACTTCATCGTTCGACAAGAGTTCCGTGAACGTTGCCAAGCCCTTGAGACGTGACAAGATGAACAATTTGGCGAGACGCAAGCCGAGTTCAAGAACATCGACAACCGCTTCGACGGACTCGCACAACAAATGCATGCAATGCATCACAACTTCGGCCACCAAAATGAAGCGCTTCAATGCTCCATCGCCGAAACAAATGACAATTTGCGATGCCTCATCGACGGAATGGCAAGACCGCATTCACGTGCTTCAAGCTCTTCAAGTTCTTCACATTGTCATGCACCTCTTCAACAAGATCTACATCCAAGTGCTCCAAGACGTGATGATGCTCCCATGGTTGAAGATGGAAGTTCTTCGAATTATGTACCTTACCCATGGCACGCTGCAACGTCAAGATATGATGGTGATTTCTCTTCAAGGCCACTACCAAGGCAAGAAGCACACCGTCATCACGCAAGGGCATTAGTGATCCAACAAGAGCAACCACAAGAAGAACCACAAGTGCAACCGCGAGTCTACCACCATCGCCCGCGACACATAATTGACACAACAAGTGACGACTCCAATTTGGAGAATCAAGCTCGTCATCAACGTGAAGCTCTCCAAGATCCTCCTCCTCGTCATCAATGTCATGAATGTCCATACCGACAAAATGGTCATCACGAGGTGCCTCCTACACCACACCAAAACATGGAGCATCAAGTGGTACGAGTTGAGCGACGCCCACCATGTCAAGAGGCTCACGACCATGATCTTCGTCGTGAGGCCCATGTGCCTAACCAACATCACCAACCAAGGAACGAGCCTCCTCTTCGTCATCAACCGCGTCATGAGGCTCCACATCCTCAACAACCTCATGGGGACCAAGCGCCTCAACAACATCACCAACCGCGCCAAGAGCAAGAGCAAGCTCCTCAACAACAATATCAAGAGCAAGCTCCGCAACAAGGTCGCGAGAACCAAGTTACACCTCCTCAACCACAAGATCATCAACACGGTCACCAAGCTCGTCGCAATGACCGCAATGATGATGAAACTTTCGACAAGCTCAAGTTCACAATGCCCAAGTTCACCGGATCCAATGACCCCGAAGAATACCTCTCGTGGGCACTCAAGGTCGACAAGATCTTCTGCATGCACAACTATAGCAACGAGAAGGTGTTCACCATGGATTCCCTTGAGTTTGATGATTACGCCAACCTTTGGTGGGAACAAGTTCAAGTTGCTCGTGATGCAAGACAAGAACTGCTAATCACAACTTGGCATGACATGAAGGCTGATATGAGATCTCGCTTTGTCCCCACGCATTACACGTGTGACCTCTTCAACAACCTTCAATCGCTTCGTCAAGGGACAAAGACCATGGAAGAGTACTTCAAGGAAATGGAACTCAACTTGATCCATGCCAACATTGATGAGCACATGGAGCAAACTATGGGACGTTTCCTCATTGGCTTGAACCACCCAATCAAGCGCATCGTCGAGTTCCAAACATACAACAACATGGTTGAGCTTGTGCACATCGCAACAAAGGCTAAACGTCAAGTGCAAGAGGACATCAAGTACAACAAGCCCAAGATGTATTTCACCTACAAGCAAGCTTCAACCACTACACCAACAACTTTCAATGGAAGCTCCTCAAGTACCTCCAAGCCTTCCTTCAAGCCAACACTTCCTCAAGGAAAACTGCCCCCAAGTGGCAAACAAGCAAAGAGTGATACACCTTTCAATGGTGAATGCTACAAGTGTGGACGCAAAGGACACAAGTCGTCCGAATGTGGAAACAAGAAAGTATTGTTCATCCATGACAATGGCGATGAAGAGTACTTGAGTGAAGATGAATTTGATGCTCGAGTCAAGGAAGCAATGGCAAGGCAACAAGCGGAAGATGACCAAGAACTCCTCATGTGTGAACATGATGCGATTCCATCACTTGTTGTCACAAGGATCCTTACCACTCAAGCACAAGAGCATGAAGACCAATGATCAAACATCTTCCAAACACGAGACGACATCAATGGCAAATCTATCAAGGTGATCATAGACGGAGGGAGTTGCCACAACCTTGCTAGCACCGAGTTGTGTGAGAAGCTCAACCTCAGCCTCCATTCGCACAAGCACCCCTACCACGTGCAATGGCTAAGTGACCAAGGGTCCGTGAAGATCAAGCATACCGTATCGGTCTCCTTCACCATTGGTCCTTACAAAGACAGGTGGAGTGCGATGTGGTGCCTATGATAGTTTGCCACATGCTTCTTGGTTGACCATGGCAATTTGACAAGGCTGCTCAACATGATGGTCGCACCAATGTATACACCTTCAAATGGCTCAACAAAACATGTGCTTTGCAACCAATGACTCCTAGCCAAATAATTGCGGATAATGCAAAGGCTTTAGCAAGGGCGCAAAGCACAACACCTACTTGTGAGAAGAGCGGTGAGAGAGAGAACCACCTCATAGTGAGTGAGAGCCACAAGCCAAACTCGAGTGGAAAAACTAAGAGTGTTCTCCTTGCCACCAAAAGTGAGATGAGAGATGTTCGGAACAACCCATCCATCTTGCACTATGTCCTCCTTTGCAAGGGACTAGTGCAAGGAACTAATGAATTAACCAATGTTCCTTCATCTTTGATGATTGTTTTGCAGGAATTCAAGGATGTGTTCCCCGAAGAGCTTCCACATGGACTACCTCCTCTTCGCGGCATCGAACATCGCATTGACCTCATTCCCGGCGCACCACTTCCCAACCGCATCGCTTACCACACGAACCAGGAGGAGACAAAGGATATTGAATGTCAAATCAACCAACTCGTCTCCAAAGGTTTGATCCAAGTTAGCACTAGGCCAACTGCCGTACCCGTGATACTTGTTCCAAAAACGGATGATACGTTACGGTGATGCATGGACTGCCGTCCAATCAATGCTATCACCGTGCGTTATCGACATCCCATACCACATCTAGATGACAGCTTGATGAATTGTGTGGAGCCATGATACGTCCATTTTGCATCACTATTCTATGTCTTAATTCACTATTATTCATTGATATATTTCATATTGAGAGGTGATACTTATGTTATTTCATCTGTTTTTGCATGGTTGATGACTTTTGGAGCATGGACCGCTGCAGTCAGGATTCTGATGGAAAAGGTGCTGTTTGGAGGAAAAATTCGCGAAGATCAGAAAATCCGGGAAAATATACAGAAAATCCTATATTTCCAGAAGACTAAGGATGCCAGAAGATGGAGTGGAGATGGGCCACAGGGGGCCCACACCACCCCATGGCGCGGGCAGCCCTAGGTCGCGCCTGGAGGTGGTGTGGCTGCCCTGGCCCACTCTAGCCTCTCCCCTCTGGCGTATATCATCCTCCCGAAACCCTAAGACTTGGGAGCAACCACAGAAAGATTCCGCCTCCTCTGCGGGGAGGAAAACACCGAGAGAGAAAGATCTCTCCGGCAGACAGATTTCTACCGGGGGAATTCCTTCCCGGAGGGGGAAGATCATCGCCATCAACACCACCATCAAGCTGGACTTCAGCATCAGCACCCTCATCACCACCACCATCATCACCATCATCATCATCATCATCATCATCATCACCACCACCATCATCACCATCAGCACCCTCATCACCATCTCCATATTGCTGTAACAATTGAGTTGAATCTTGCATAGTTCATAGGGGAAACTTTCCCGGTGTTGATTCCTCTTTGTAGTTGATGCTATTGAGTGAACCATTGAATTATTGTTTATGTTCAGATTGTTATACATCATTATTACATCTCTGATCATGATCCATATGATGTCTTGTTAGTAGTTCGTTTTGTTGTTGAGGACATGGGAGAAGTCTTGTTGTTAGTAGTGGAGTTGTGTTGAGAAAGATTCAATAGATTGTTATTTAAGTTGTGGTGTACTTATTCTAGTGGTGTCATGTGAACGTCGACTACATGACACTTCACCTATATGGGCCTAGGGGAATGCATTGTGTATTTGGCTACTAATCGTAGGGGCTGCTGGAGTGACAGAAACCTGAACCCCCGTTAGGAAACCATTGCACAAGGGACGTAAGGGTCTTAGAGTTTAAAGCTATGGTTAGGTCTCTACCTTAATTACTTTCTTGTACTTACGGATGTTTGCAAGGGGTATAATCACAAGTATGTATTAGTCTTGGATGGGGCGGTACATTAGCAGGTTCACCCACACAACACTTAGCAAGCTAGAGAAGATTAATCAACTATATGAAGCGAAAGCACTTGACAGTCTTCCCATGTGTCCTCGAGAACGTTTGGTCATCTTAAGTAATACAACCGGCTTGTCCTTTTCTACATAAAGGATTGGGCCACTTGCTGCATTTATTCCTACTGTCTTTTATTTACTCGTACTTTGTTTACTTGCTATATCAAAAACCCCTAAAAATCCGTTTGCTAAGTATTTGCAGGGAATTCCTGATCCATACCACTAGCCAGCACCTTCTGCTCCTCGTTGGGTTCGACACTCTTACTTATCGAAAATACTGCGATACACCCCCTATACTTGTGGGTCATAAAGACTATTTTCTGGCGCCGTTGCCGTGGAGTGAAGCGCTATTGGAGAGTGGAACTGGTAAAGGAAACTTTTACTGTGAGTATTGTTTACTTTTGTTAGTGGCTTTATTTTCGTTATGGATAATTCGCTGAGTTTCTTATTTGCTAATGCTACTACCACTGCTAAGGTAGTAGAGAAGCCACCACCTGCTGAGAATGATGTTTTCAAAATACCTACAAGAATTATTGATCGTGTTATGGATAACTACTATGTTGGGGATGGAACTGTCCATCCCGGTGATCATTTACTCTTTATACACGAATTATGCGGGTTGTTCAAGTGTGCAGGTATTACTACAAATCAAGTTAAGAAGAAGTTATTCTCATTATCACTGAAAGGAAGGGCCGAGGAATGGTATAAGCTGCTGAAGGATGGTCAAGCTCTGGAATGGGAGGAAATAGTGCCTCTCTTTTATTCAAAGTTTTATCCTCCTAGTGAGATTCATAAAGATCGGAATCAAATATACAACTTTTGGCCTCTTGATGGAGAGAGTACAGCTCAAGCTTGGGGGAGATTGAAGTTACTAATGCTCAAATGTCCCATTCATGAGCTCCCCAACAATATTATTATCAATAACTTTTATGCAAGGCTCCCTCTACATGACAAGGATTTATTGGATGCTTCTTGTGCTGGATCATTCACTCGTATGGAAGAAGAAGCTAAATGGGACCTTCTAGACCGTATTCAAGACAATGCTGAAGCTTGGGAGAATGACAAAGGTAGAAAGTCAGGTATAAATTATGATTATGAATGCATTGAATCTTTTATGGGAACTGATGACTTTCAAAATATTAAAAATGCTTATGGTCTAGACTCTCAAGCTATTGCTTCTTATTTTAAGGCTTTTTCTTCCTATATTGAAGTGACTAAAAAGAAGTGGAATAAGTATCATGAACCTTATAAAGATATTGCTAAGAGTGTTCCTACAGGAAATACTGAAGTTCATACTGCTAATCATGTTTTACCTAAACCTTATATTGAGAAAATTCCTTTCCCAGTTAAGATGAAGGAACATTCTATGATAGCTAGTATGGTTAATGAAAGTACAAATAAAGTTGTTGAACCTGATAAACAAATGGTTGATGAACCTATTATAGCAAGTGTGAAAGACTTTGTTACTAAATATGAAAAAGAGGGACACACTATCCTTTGTAAGGATACCTCTAATTTTGTTTCACAAAGTAGTCTTATTTGAGCTACTATTCCCGTGTTTTCTGTTAGAATAAGTGATCATTGCTATGATGGTCCTTGTGATAGATATATTGTTAAGTTTATGCATGATACTGAAAGCTACTATGAGAGAGGGAAAAGTGTTTTTATGTATCTCAATAATATCAAGTTTCCTCGTTTTAGGCTAAAAGTTTTTATGTTGCGCTTCTTTTGCCTTCTATTGCAAGTTGCCTCTGGTTTCAATAACTTGTTTGTTTACAAAATTTCCTTGCATAGGAAGTGAGTTAGACTTAAAATGTGTGTGTGTTTTTGCTTTTTAATGCTCTCTTTCACTTCAATTAATATCCCTATGAGAGCTTCTTCAAAATTATCATGCCCATCTTAATGGCTATAAAGAAAGAGCTTTATGGGAGACAACCCAATTTGTTTTTGCTTTCAGTTGTTTTTGTTTCTTTGAGTCTTGGAAGTTATTACTTCGGTAATAACCATTCCTTATCCATTTTGTTTGGTTTTTGTGTCAAGATCAACCTCTAATGAGAGAGAAGAAAGATTTGGGGAAGTTGCTGTCCCGAAACAGATTTTTGTGCTTCACCGTAAAAATTCGTGAGAGATCTCTGTATGTCGGATTGAGCTGTAATTGTTTTAGCTTCTGCCCCAGGTTGTTATTTAACTTATGTTAGTTTTGCACTTTTTTATTTGAGCAACAGAAGATTTTTGAAAAAATTGATCTTTACCTGCTGGTCTGTTTTGACAGATTTAGCCACTCTTGCATTTGCTTCTTTATTCGATTTCCTTTTTGAATTATTTTTGGGTTTTCGGAAGGAGTTGCTACAGCAGCTTATGTTTTGATGGTTTTAAGTTGAAGTTGGACACAAAAGGTTTTATCACTTCACTTATACTAATGTTGCTAATGAGAACTGTGTGAAGTTTTGTGTGAAAGAAATTTCCAGGAAGTGGAGATAATGGTGTAATAAGGAAAAGAAGGGTTTTATGACTCAAGTAATAAGTGTATGAAGATGAAGATATTGATGATTCAAGTGGTGACTCTGGAAGGATCCACTAAATACCAAATTCAGAGACCTGCAGAGTCCGTTTCCAACTAGGTAACAGTTATGGTAAAAAAAGTTTCGTGAAAATACAATCCAACTATATTTTTTGCAGTTTTCAGTCAATAAGGAAAGCTACGAAGCGAAAAAAGGACGGAAACAGAGCCAGGGTGGCTCACACCACCCTGTGGCACGGTCCCACCCCTGTCCGCGCCACCAGGTGGTGAGTCCACCCCGGACTCCGCCTCCGACTCGTTTTCTCCCAGTACCTTCCTTTTGATGTGAAACTTCGTAATATATAATCCTCCGGATCTTCCGAGGTTCGTATATCGTGTTTTCGTCATGTTTTTGTTTCGATCTGTTTCTGCCAGGACATACTCTTTGAAGGCTTAGAAGCACAATGGTGTCCGCCAAGGATAAAGGGAAGGAGCCCATGGAGGAAGACCTCCAAGACCCCGTGAAGGAGAAGGAGATCAAGAGTGAAGGTGAAGAGGAGCAAGGCCAACATCCGCATACCGTCACTACCATTGCAAGCATTGGAGTGGTGGCAAATCCAGCCATTGGAGGGAAGCCTCCTGATCACCGTTCAGAGCCCTGGTCACTTCCTCCACGCACCAAGAATCCTTTCCATACACTTATCCATGAGCATCAATACCAGAATATGACCAAAGGGAAATTACCCTCCAATTGGGATTTGCCTTGTTCTAGCCATGCAAGAAAAGAAGACTTCAAGGAGGAAGAGTGGGGAAAGAATAGCAAGAGCTGGAATTCTTAGCACGACATGATCAGGAGCCGCATTGAGCAAAACTCACAACTGATTCGTAATCTCACCTTTGAGATTGAGGACTTGGGGAAGATGATTAGAGAGCTCATCGAGAGGATACCACCACCACCTAAGGAGTAATTCGTCATCAGGTTTGACATACCCTTGGTTTGTTCCAAGCTTGGGGGAGTGCCGCGGTATCATATCACTATCTTCTATCTTTTTACCTTATTAGTAGAGTCATATCATGAATAGAGGAGTTATTATGTAGGATGGTTTGCATTATGGAAGTGTCCCCTCTCTCGTTAGATATGTATCCCTTGGTGTGAGTTGCCGTTATGGAATATTAATGAGAAGTTCTATCATCCACTCTTTTGCATAGCTTATAGTAGTTTTCAATTCGTGGTTATATGATTGATCTTGTTGTTAGTATTGGTAGAACTCTGGGATCATTGAGTTAATTTAGTTGATTTTGGCAAACCTGGCTCGGTCAGTAGCAACACTATTTTTGAGAGTTGAATGAAAAGATAGAAGTACTCTATAGAAAAATTATTTCATCATCTTTCTTTCTTGATTTGCTCATAAGTCTAGTATTCTCTAGTTAAGATCTTTTGTGCTTCCAAGGAAGATTACATGTTTGTCTTTATTACTTGTATGTTTGGTTGTTTCCTTCAACTCTTATACTTGCTACCCAGCCTTGCTAGCCAAAAACCTGTACTGAGAGGGAATTCTTCTCGTGCATCCACCTCCTTTAAACCAAAACCTTTGCCATTTGTGTCCACCATACCTACCTATTAGCATTATTGCTATTCCAAGTAAATTCTTGTTTTATCTACCTCCCAAATTAAACTTGTTATGTGAAAATTAGTGATTAAAGCTCTCATGAACTTGATGGCACACTTTACTTTCTTGCATTTAATAAACCTAAACCATTGGGTCCTTCTTTGTTGCGTATATGCTTGCGCTTTATGAGTTGAAGTTAGCCGAACCATGTATCATGGGGACCACTTTCAACACTTCATTGGTACATTGTACCTAGTCGATATCATGTTCTTTTGCTTATGGATCCCGGCGGTGTGAAATAAAAGTAGAACTTGTAAGATCATGGAGTTTATATGTGTGTTAGAGAAATGCCTGGGCCGCTAGCCTAAGCCATGCCTAATCATGGTGGAAACTTGCAGCATAACTATAGTGAGCATTCTATGAAGCATACTCAATAAAAACCTATGCAAATAGCAAATAAAAAGATCGCTGAGATGCTCACTGTCTGCTTGCCTTGTCATTTTGATTATGGGATAACTCCTGTGTCATGTGCAAGTGGTACCCCGTTGGCGGTTCTCAATGATACACATGTATTTACAATGACAAGAGCTTGCTCGTGACTGAAGTTGAGTAGCATGAGGATCGGTACTCATAAGTAAGGGGCATGAGATTTCAACTTATAACTTGTCAAGCATATCCTCTTAGTTGTGTCACTTTAACCTTAATCACCTAAAGATGCCTATGATAGGGGCAATGAGAGCTGAAAGCTAGTAAGTATCATAATTTTTGGGAGCTCTTTATGAGACTTGCAATCCCAGCTTCCCTCTGCGAAGGGCCTTTCTTTTACTTTGTAGTTGAGTCAGTAAACCTACTCCCTTCTATCTCAGCAAGTATTTTGAGCTGTTGTGTTTCATTCATTCATATGATGATTTATTCACTCATGTTTCTTATGTTCCTTGTTTTGCACATTGCTCTCATCTTGATGTTTACTACTTTGAAAGCTATCATTGAAAAACCAGCTATTTGTGAACTCCAGCAAATTATCAACTATTCTTTGACCAAGAGCTAAGTTTGCCATTAAAAATTATGATTCACTTTATGTATCTTTATTGTGTTTCCTTTACTTATTACAAGTTGAGTTATATAATAGTGAGTTGTCTTCTATTATGATCTATGTATTTGATGAATGTGATGCTTCTTGTCCGTATTCTTTTATCGACTCTTCACTCCATAAACCTGAGGCCATGTTTATTGAGCTCGGTTTAAGCTTGGGACAAGCGAAGTCTAAGCTTGGGGGAGTTGATACGTCCATTTTGCATCACTATTCTATGTCTTAATTCACTATTATTCATTGATATATTTCATATTGAGAGGTGATACTTATGTTATTTCATCTGTTTTTGCATGGTTGATGACTTTTGGAGCATGGACCGCTGCAGTCAGGATTCTAATGGAAAAGGTGCTGTTTGGAGGCAAAATTCGCGAAGATCAGAAAATCCGGGAAAATATACGGAAAATCCTATATTTCCAGAAGACTAAGGATGCCAGAAGATGGAGTGGATATGGGCCACAGGGGGCCCACACCACCCCATGGCACGGGCAACCCTAGGTCGCGCCTGGAGGTGGTGTGGCCGCCCTGGCCCACTCCAGCCTCTCCCCTCTAGCATATATCATCCTTCCGAAACCGTAAGACTTGGGAGCGACCAAATAAAGATTTCGCCTCCTCTGCGGGGCGGAAATCACCGAGAGAGAAAGATCTCTCCGGCAGACAGATTTCTGCCAGGGGAATTCCTTCCCGGAGGGGGAAGATCGTCGCCATCAACACCACCATCAAGCTGGACTTCATCAGGATCATCATCATCATCACCACCACCATCATCACCATCAGCACCCTCATCACCATCTCCATATTGCTGTAACAATTGAGTGGAATCTTGCATAGTTCATAGGGGAAACTTTCCCGGTGTTGATTACTCTTTGTAGTTGATGCTATTGAGTGAACCATTGAATTATTGTTTATGTTCAGATTGTTATACATCATTATTACATCTCTGATCATGATCCATATGATGACTTGTTAGTAGTTCGTTTTGTTCTTGAGGACATGGGAGAAGTCTTGTTGTCAGTAGTGGAGTTGTGTTGAGAAAGATTCAATAGATTGTTATTTAAGTTGTGGTGTACTTCTTCTAGTGGTGTCATGTGAACGTCGACTACATGACACTTCACCTATATGGGCCTAGGGGAATGCATTGTGTATTTGGCTACTAATCGTAGGGGTTGCCGGAGTGACAGAAACATGAACCCCCGTTAGGAAACCATTGCACAAGGGACGTAAGGGTCTTAGAGTTTAAAGCTATGGTTAGGTCTCTACCTTAATTACTTTCTTGTACTTACGGATGTTTGCAAGGGGTATAATCACAAGTATGTATTAGTCTTGGATGGGGCGGTACATTAGCACAGGTTCACCCACACAACACTTAGCAAGCTAGAGAAGATTAATCAACTATATGAAGCGAAAGCACTTGTGATGCCTTCCCATGTGTCCTCGAGAACGTTTGGTCATCTTAAGTAATACAACCGGCTTGTCCTTTGCTGCATAAAGGATTGGGCCACTTGCTGCATTTATTCCTACTGTCTTTTATTTACTCGTACTTTGTTTACTTGCTATATCAAAAACCCCTAAAAATCCGTTTGCTAAGTATTTGCAGGGAATTCCTGATCCATACTACTAGCCAGCACCTTCTGCTCCTCGTTGGGTTCGACACTCTTACTTATCGAAAATACTGTGATACCCCCCCTATACTTGTGGGTCATCAAGCCACTATTTTTTTCGAAAATTGATCTTCGTAGTGGTTACCATCAAATACGCATGGCTGAGGGTGATGAGTGGAAAACTGCCTTCAAGACCAAACTTGGTCTCTATGAATGGTTGGTTATGCCATTTGGTTTATATAATGCACCATCTACCTTCATGCGCCTTATGAATCACATCTTGCGTTCTCTCATTGGAAAAAGTGTTGTTGTCTATTTTGATGATATTCTTGTTTATAGCAAATCACTTGAGGACCATATTACACATGTCAAGGAAGTTTTGCAAATCCTTCAACATGAAAAGCTTTATGCTAATCTTCCCAAGTGCACTTTTGCTAAAGACAAGTTGATTTTTCTTGGATTTGTCGTTTCTTCGAAGGGAATTGAAGTTGATGTCTCCAAGGTAAAGGACATGCGAGATTGGCCCATCCCAACAAATGTGAGTGAACTCCGAAGTTTTCATGGGTTGGCCGGTTTCTATCATCGCTTTGTGAAAGACTTTTCCACCATTGCTTGTCCTCTCAACGAGTTGACAAAAAAGAATGTCACCTTCGTGTGGGGAAAAGCACAACAAAAAGCTTTTGATGAACTTAAAAATAGGCTCACCGAAGCACCTCTCCTTGCGTTACCGGATTTCACAAAAACTTTTGATATAGAGTGTGATGCTAGTGGTATTGGCATTAGAGGAGTCCTTATGCAGAACGGACGTCCTATAGCCTACCATAACGAGAAACTTGATGGTGCTCTCCTTAATTATCCAATTTATGACAAAGAGCTTTTTGCCTTAGTTCGTGTTCTTCAAGTTTGGCAACACTACCTATGGCCCAAGGAATTTATCATACATTCCGACCATGAGTCATTGAAATATCCCAAAGGCCAAGCCAACTTCAGTAAGAGACACGCTAAGTGGGTTGAGTTCATGGAGTCTTTTCTGTACATTGTCAAGTATAAGAAGGGCAAAGATAATGTAGTTGTGGGCGCTTTGTCTCGCAAACACACAAGTCTTCTTATGACTTGAAATCAACGTGTTGGGTCTTGAGGAAATAAAATCTTTGTATGCTTCCGACCCGTTCTTTGAACCAATTTTCGCAAAGTGCTCCATTGACAAAGGAGTTGATGATTTCTATTTGCATAAGGGCTTTCTCTTTAAACAAAACAAGCTTTGCATTCCGAAACCGTCGCTCCAACTTTTGCTTCTCCAAGAATCTCATGGTGGAGGCCTTATGGGTCACTTTTGCCGTGACAAGACATTGGACATGCTCTCCACTCACTACTTTTGGCCCAAGATGAAGCGCGACGTGGAGCGCTACGTTCAACGATGCACGACATGTGTTCAAGCTAAGTCACAAGCTAACCCTTATGGTCTTTATATGCCATTTCCTATTCCTCATACACCTTGGTCTGACATTAGCATGGATTTTGTGTTAGGATTGCCTAGATCTAAGCATGGTCATGATTCTATCTTTGTTGTCATGGATCGCTTTTCCAAAATGGCACACTTCATACCGTGCCATAAGACTGATGATGCTTCACATGTTGCCAATTTGTTTTTTAGGGAAATCGTCCGTCTTCACGGTGTGCCACGAACAATCGTCTCCGACCGCGACGTCAAATTCATGAGCTACTTATGGAAGACCCTCATGTCCAAGCTCGGCGTCAAGCTCCTCTTTCATCCGCGTCGCATCCTCAAACCGATGGACAAACCGAGGTGGTCAACCGAAGCCTCGGAACTCTTCTACGTGTGTTGATCAAGAAGAACTTGAAGGATTGGGAGGAATGCATTCCCCACTCCGAGTTTGCCTACAACCGAGCCAAGCACTCAACAACTAAGATGGGACCCTTCATGATCGTCTATAGTTTCGAGCCCCTCACCGCGCTCGACATCCTACCACTACCTCTTCATGAGCGCACCAACATGGACGTCGAGAAACACGCACAAGCTATGAAGAAACTTCATGAAGAAACAAGAGCTACTATCGAGCAACAAGTCCTTCGCCAAGCTTCAAGGTTAAACAAGGACAAGAAGGAGATGATATTTTAAGAAGGTGATCTTGTGTGGATACACCTGAGCAAAGACCACTTCCCCAAGGAACACGACTCCAAGATCAAGCCAAGAGGAGATGGTCCCTTCAAGGTCCTCAAGAGAATCAACAACAACGCCTACATCATCGACATACCGACATCCAAGTACCTTGCAAGCAATGCATTCAACGTCAAGGATCTCTCACCCTACCATGGTGATGTTCAATATGACAACCATGAAGAGTCGAGGACGACTCTTTCCCAAGGGGGGGGAGCTGATGCAGCCTGTCCTACGGACGCTAGTACATCTACACCACCAAGTCCCCCAAGTGGACCGATGACCCATGCCCGAGCCAAGCTCCTTAAAGCTAAGGTGAATTCGCTCCTCTCATCATGTGACTTTGACATACACTTGGATGGATTGCTACTTCATACCACTACTCTGTGCATCATCAGGTACGAGTCCCCGCCGCGTCGACCCACAAGCCCTAAAGCTGCACCAGTCCTGAAGCTGCCTGAACCGGAGTGTCCGGTGCAGCCGGAGTGTCCGCCCGAATCCAGCCGGAGTGTCCGGTGCAGCCGGAGTGTCCGGCACGACTCAGCCAGAGTGTCCGGACAGCCCCAGCCCCAACCTGGCGTGGACATTCAGAAGGGCAGTTCGGACACTACCCGGACACTACCCAGAGTGTCTGGCCACCCTGGACTGTCCGGTCAACTCGACCCGGACTGTCCGGCCTGAAGATGGGCCTGCGAGCCTTAGCTGGGCCCTGTGGTCCATGTACCCCTCTACTTCGCCCAGAACTCTACTTTAATGCCTGAATTACCCCAGAACTTGTGGTTGGCCTATATATAGTCCCCCAACCTCCATTGTAAACCCTAGGCATGATATTAGGAATTAGTGGAAACCCCTTGTGGATCTATCTAGTTCTTGCCTCATGCTCCTTTGACAAAGGAGCACCAAATATCCCAAACCTCGTTGGAGTTTGCATCGTGCCTCCGCATTGTACAAGGCCTAGGCATCGGAGTCCCTTTGCCTAGATGTCAAGATCTCACCGAGTCTCCCATCTCGCCGTGCCGGTTCGAGAGAGAGTCCTCCACCCGTCGCTGATCCTAGGGATTGCGCCGGACCGGTCACCATCAGCGTGAGAAATTGGTGTGTATTGTGGTTTTGCGTGTGTTCATCGCGTTCTTCGTGCGTGAGTTCATCGTGTTCATCCTCCCCTCCTTCCCCCGCACTCCATCCTCGATTTGAGTGGGATTCATGAAAGATCGCGCCACCCTAGAGGTTTTCCCTCAACACATTCGGTTCCTGTAGTTATACTGAGTATGTTTTAGGAAGAAATTTGGTGTTAGTCTGAAGCGATCCTCCAAAGATGTTGGAGGGTCCAAAAATATTCGCGATATGCTGACCAAGGATATGGTTGTCAAGTCCTATCCAGCTACTGCTCCCTATACTCCTGCCGCCAAGCCCGTAAAAGGCCCTACTGGGCCTTCGCCCCCCGTAGTTCTTGAGACCTCCGCCATGGAGATAGATATTAATCCATCAACTAATATCACAGGTTCGGCCGACATGGACGTTGTTCCCAGTGATCAAGCAACAGAACAGATTACCTCCTCCAAAATTGCTAAAGCTCCGGCTAAGGATGCCATCGAGAAAGGTAAACAAGTAGTGGTGGGAGCGGAGGCGGAAGCATCTGCAGCCACGGGCAAGGCGGGAGCCTCTGAGCCCTTAACTGCCATGATCACGCAGCAGGCGGCCAGGGCATTTCCACGCCTCTGGCTTCAACAACTCCTTTGGCCTTGACTCCTCCGACGTTGTGCTTGGACAATCTCATTAAGTAGGTAGATGCTATTTATAAAAATTCCCGGACCTTCCATGACTCATATGGCCACTTGGCCAACAATCTGAAGATGATTGCCATTGTAAGTTTCTGAACTTCACTTCTTTTACTTTGTAATGTATCCCACTGTAGCCCCCGAGCTCTTAGGCAGAAAATCAATAGTTTTGGCCTGAGTATTCCAAAGAACTAAGTGTAGAACTTGTCTATGTAGCCCCTGAGTTTCTATTTTAGAATGAAAAATTCTGACTAGACACTCTAAGAGAGAACACCTTGTTGATTAAAATCTGATACTATAGCCCTTAGGCGTGTAGTTAAAACTGAATTTTTCCAACTAGATGCTCTAGAGAAACTAAGCATATTGTCTTTATTGCAGAATGAGAATGCCCAGAGAGTTGCCACCAATGAGAGGTTTGCTAACTTGCGGAAGGAACTAGACCTTGAACAAGGTAAAACAGCCTTCCTGAAGCAATAGATCAAAAATAGCCAGAGTCTGTTTATTTTCAACAGCTCTTTTACTTTTCTCATGGCTCAATTTTCTCCAGCTTCTCCTAATGCTTTCCGTTTTGTGTCTTACAAAGGCCATTGCCAAAGCCAAGAGCATCATAGAGCAATCCAAGCATATCCAGGAGCTTGACGATGAAAATAAAATTTTGAAGGACCTAGTTGAAACTGTCAAGGGCCATGAATAGGCAATGAAGGTGTTGCAAGAGTCTGTTGACACCGAGATGCAGCGCCTGAAGAACGAGATTGCACGACTCAAGGAACAGAATCAAGCTGCCAAAGAGCAGAATGAACGAAACCTTCGGGTGTTCAAGAAAGTTCAAAAGGAGCATGACACCTTGGCGGAGATCTGCACACAAGCGGATACGACCATCTTTGGTAACCTTCCTCCGACTTTGTCAATTTCTATAAGATGGATGTTTGTATTATTGTACTCACGATCTTTGTCTCTAACGAAAACACAGCCCCCATTGGTTTATCCAACATGGGTGAAGGTGCTCCGGATCCAAAATAATGCATGATTCTTGCCGGTAACTTCATCAACACCGCCATTGCCCATGCCAAGGAGATAGCACAGCCCCTCGGCATCAACATCAAGGCGGCAGAATCAGCAGCCAAGTACTCGGAAATCCTGCACCGAGCCCCCGAGAAAGTCAAGGACTGGAAAGCCTCTTGTGTCCAGGCAGGTGCAAGGATGACCTTGTCCTTGGTCAAGGCACACTATGACAACACCGACATGGACCTGGTCACCTCTGGCATGCCGGAGTTTGACGAGGAAGGAAAGGAGATCGATGGCGATCCTATTTGGAACTCCCTCGCCGACTACGACACCAAGGTTGCCAAGATGGTCAAGGTGGACGTCTTCGTGCCTGCCGAGGAGATGGATGAGGATATGGCATCTTCAGAATCTACCCCTGGCCCTTTCGAATTTGATGAACTCTCTAGGCCTGGCTCTCCTGTTGATGATGCAGCCACCAAGTCCCCTACAGCAGAGCCATAAAATAATGTTTGTATTAAATGCATCTCTACAGTGTGTATGGCAGAAAAACTGATGAATTTGTAAGGCGGAAAAACTTGTACTCAAGTTTCCTGCTACTTATCTTTTTCCAGTATGTATATATTTTTAAGCAAGTGTTGGCTTATCCATTATTCTGGTTCGTATGCTTGACCTTTCATGAGACGGAAGACTCGTAGCACGGAACTATGCTCTCAAGTGATGATGCTTAATAGCACTGTCAAGAACCTAAGAGCAAAATCGCCAGCTTTGAGTGCCGAGAAGTCACTACTTCGGAATCCACATAAAAACTTCAAAAAATGTGTAGACCAGAAAACTTAAGCTAACACCCATAGGAAGAATTTTCACAAGTACAAATACAAACTTGCGCATAAAGGGTTTATATGATCCAAAAATGAATAACTAAAGGAGGTAAAAGACTCAAAAATCATGAGTGAACCAAATGCTTTATTTCATTGATCATATAAGAAACTTATTACATGATATAAAATATGCTAAGTGTAAAAGGGACGTAGTTGTGATATGTTCCATGGCCGATCTGTCTCTGGGTAATCATCATCGGAGTCACGTTGCTTGTTCTTATGATTTTTAGGCCTATCTTTCAACTCGCGAAATGTCGACGGGGTAATAGGAACCATTGAGCAATGCTTTGCTTATGACGAACGGTCCTTCCCAAGGCGGGGATAGTTTGTGTGATTTGTCCTACTTGAGTCTAAGCACCAGACCCCCCTCTTTAAACGAGTGATGCCTAACGCGGCGACTATGGTAGCCATGTAGCTTCTTCTGGTAGATAGCGGATCTCTGGCATGTCAGCACATGCTCTTCCTTGAGTAGGTCTACAGATAATCGTCTGGATTCTTCAGCATCATCCTCCTCGTAGGCGGCGACTCTTGGTGCATCATGGAGGATGTTGGATGGTAGGACGGCTTCTGCTCCATAAACCATGAAGAAAGGAGTCAAGACGATGGATCTATTGGGTGTTGTTCTTAAACTCCACAATACAGATGGTAATTCCTCCGCCGAGGCTCTAGCTGTTCTATGCAGCGGTGCCTCTAAGCGTCGCTTGATTCGATGCAGAATTAGTCCATTGGCCCATTCAACTTGTCCATTAGACTGTGGATGTGCCACATATGCTAGGTCAAGGCAGATGCCTTTTTCGTGATAGTACTCCTCAACTTATCTGAGAGACAAATTTCTGCCGTTGTCGATGGTGATGCTGTGTGGGAGACCAAATCTCACCAGTAGATCTCGGACAAATTTCAAGGTTGTTGCCCCCATCGAGATTTCTAATGGGTTTAGCTTCAATCCATTTTGTGAACTTATCCACTGCTACTAGCAAGTGTGTAAATCCACGAGGTGATGTTTGCAAAGGTCCCACCATGTCCAGCCCCCAGACTGCAAATGGCCAAGTTATTGGTATGGTTCGCAAATCTTCAGCTAGAACATTTGGTTGTCTTGCATAAAACTGACACCCAAGACATGTTTGTACCAGCTTGTCAGCGTCTGCCTTGGCAGTTAACCAATATAATCCTTGTCGGAAGGCCTTAGCCACCAATGATCAGTGAGTGGCGTGATGCCCGCAATCTCCGAGATGTATTTCCCTGAGGATATCAATACCTTGCTATTGGGAGACGCATCGAAGGAAAACTCCTATGGTACTTCTTTTGCATAGATGGCCGTCAATGATGACGTAGCCTTTTTCTCTTCGTAATATTTGTCGGCTTTCGACTTTGTCGGCGGGCAAAGTTTCGTCTTGTAGATAGTCCATGAACGGTTTCATCCAAGCCAGAGAGGTCACTGTTACCGCATTAACAAATGAATCCACTCTATCCGGGTTGTCGGGGTCCACTCCCTTCACGGATGGGGTTCATAAATGCTCCAAGAAAACGCCTGGTGGAATTGGTCGGTGATCCGATCCAAGCTTTGATAGCAGATCTTCCGCCTCATTTTCCTCCCTTTTGATGTACTTGACTTCGTAGCCGTCAAAGCACTTGGCTATCTCGTCTACTTCGTCTCGATATGCCGCCATCATAGGGTTCCACGTGTTCCAGGTGCTAGCCACTTGCTGGGCAACTAAGTCGGAATCTCCACAGCAAAATATGCACTTGATGCCAATATCCTTGGCTACTCAAAGTCCGTGAATGAGGACCTCATACTCCGCCATGTTGTTGGTAGCATTGAAGTGGATCTGTAGGACGTATTGCAACTTCTCCCCTGTTGGTGATTGTAGTAATACACCATCCCCCGAGTCGTTGAGTAGCTTTGATCCGTCAAAGTGCATGACCCAATATTATGGCTCTGGTATAGGGGTATCTTCTGGCAGTTCTGTCCAATCCGCAATAATGTCCGCCAATGCTTGAGATTTGATAGCGTTGTGTCTCTTGTAGGTGATTTCAAAGGCGACAAGTTCAATGCCCAACTTTGCCACTCTTCCTGTAGCGTCGTTGTTGTTAATGATGTCGCACAGTGGAGCTTTGCTCACTACTGTGATAGGCTGTTCTTGGAAGTAATGCCTTAGCTTCCGTGAAGCAAGGAAAACTCCATAAGCTATCTTCTGGTAGTGCGGGTAATGCTACTTGGATTCCATCAAGACCTCGCTTACGTAGTAAAATGGTCGCTGAACTCCGTATTCGTGCGTCAGTTCCTTGTGCTCCACCACGATGATGATGTTGATTACATGGTTGGTTTCCATGATGTAGACTAACATAGGATCCCTTGATACTGGTGCTGCAAGTATTGGTGCGGAGGAGAGTATTCTCTTCAACTCCTAGATTGTTGCATCAGCTTCGTCCTTCCATGTGAATTTGTTCGCCTTCTTGAGCAACTTGTAGAGTGGCATAGCCTTCTCTCCAAGTCGGCTGATGAACCGGCTTACTGCTGCTATGCAACCCATGAGCCTCTATATGTCCTTCAAGCATGTTGGGCATTTGATGTCAAGGATGGCCTTGATTTTCTCTAGGTTGACCTCAATTCCACGGTGCAAAATGATGAAGCCCAACAATTTGCCAGATGGTACCCCGAAGACGCACTTCTTGGGGTTAACCATCATGTTGTACTTCCGAAGATTGTCGAAGGTTTCCTGCAAGTCGGCGATAAGGTCATTTGATTTCTTTGACATTACTGCGATGTCGTCCACATAAGTGTGTACGTTGCGACCTATTTGTTCATGTAGGCAGCACTACATCATCCGATGGTAAGTAGCACTAGCGTTTTTCAGCCCAAAGGACATCGTAACATAACAGTATGTGCCATAAGGTGTGGTGAACAAAGTGGCCAGTTGATCCCACTTTCGCATCCAGATTTGGTGGTAACCTAAGTAAGCATCGAGAAACACACAAGTTCAGAGCCAGCCGTCGAGTCAATGACTTGGTCAATGCGAGGCAAAGCAAACGGATCCTTCGGACATGCTTTGTTTAATCTGGTGTAATCAACACACATTCCTAATTCATTGGTTCCCTTTTTGGGGACAAGTACAGGATTTGCCACCCATCGGGTGTGAATAACTTCTCGAATAAAGCCAGCCTTAAGTAACCTACCTATCTCTTTGCCTATAGCCCTTCGTCTTTCATCACCCAAAGCGCCGTAGAGGTTGTTTCACCGGTTTAGCATTATGATCAATATTCAAGTTGTGGTCGGCAAGTTCCCTAGGTACACCCTTCATGTCGGCAGGTTGCCAGGCGAAGATGTCCCAATTCTCACGGAGGAACCGACCAGCGCGCTTTCCTATTTGGGATCCAGGTCCATGCCAATGGCGGCGGTTTTGGAGGAATCTCCTTCAACAAGCTCCACCTGCTTGGTCTTGATGGTATCCTTGTATGCGGGTTCAACAACAGTGATTTGCTTCTTTGAAGCCGGCATCTCTGAGGCATCAACCTAGCTTTGGATCTCCTTGAACTCCTCACCGTAGAGGACCGCTTCAGCGAAGGCGGCTTCGCTGAGCTCGCACTCTCGTGCCTTGGTGAAGCTTACGTCAACAGTGATGATGTTGTTTGGTCTGGGTATCTTGATCTTGTTGTAAACAAAGCATGGCTTTGCAAGGAAGGAGTGGAATATGCCGCGTTCGAAGATAACGTGGTACACGCTCTTGAAGGGCACCACTTCAAAGGTCATGCGTTCTTGGCGGTAATTGTTGACATTGCCAAAAGCGACCGGAAGAGTAATGCATCCCAAGGAATTTGCTTGTCGGCTAGGGACAACACCATGGAACACGTTATTGCTCTTCCTTAGCTGGGTCTCCGTAAAGTTCATCTTGTGTAGTGTATCCAGATACATGATGTTGATGTTGCTTGCACTGTCCACGAGGCACTTGGTGAACTCTGTGCCGTCAATCAAAGGGTTGATGACCATGGCATACTGGTTCTCTGTAGGGATAAGATCGGGATGATCCTTCCTATCCCAAGTTATTGGAATCTCCCACCACCTGACGTACTGGGGAATCGGAGGAAGGGTAGCCATCAGTATCCTCATGGAGGTTTTCTGGACCTGGACGGTGGGGGTGCCAAGGAAAGTGTGGTAGACTGGGGCCTTCTTATCGAAGGGTATTTTCCTTTTGCCCTCGCCCTTGTCAGCGGACTTGGGTTCTACGTCTTCATCCATATCACTTTAGTCCTTGGACACCTCCTCCTTCTTCTTCCCTTTGCCCTTTACGTGGGGTCTATTCTTCTGACTTCGCTTGTAGCCGGACTTAGGGTCTTCCTTGAGGTCATTGACAAACTTGCATTGGCGGTTGGTGTGGGTGGCTTTGTTGTTTGCGTTGAGGTGGTCGAAACACGGCATATCGCGGTACTCTTCGTACATTTGGGGACGTGAGGTGCTGAGGGTGTAGAATCACTCCTCTGCTGACCATCGCTAGCCCCCCGGCCATGACCACGCTGTCCGCCTTCGCCTCTGCCAGTGAACATTGTGGTGACCATGTCGGCTGTTTGCTTCTCTTCAATCGGAGTCTTACTCTTGTTGTTATTGTTTTTTTGGCCTGGGTAGGAATTGCTATTGCCGGCAACGATCCGGGCGTGTCGTCATCAGTAGGGGCGAAATCGCTAGCCATGGCGATCATTGCGTTGAGGTTGAGCTTGTTGTTGTCTTGCTTGCGTTTCAACGTATGTTGGAGCAAAGTGCCCTTCTCTAGACCATCGATGAAGGCGGCCATAGCGGTTTGTTCGTGTACCCCCGTGCATGAATTTTTCATATCCAGACAGCGGGAAAGGTAAGAACGAGAGGATTCATCCTTTTCTTGTACACACCATTGTAGGTCTCCGATAGTGCAGGGATGCTAGTACGTGCCCTCGAAGTTCTTGGTGAATGCTTCATGCATGTCCAACCAATTGCATATTGATTTCTACAGCAAGTCGTAAATCCATTGTCGGGCGGTGCTAGTGAGCATAAGTGGGAGGTACTTGATGGCGACATTAGGGTTTCCCCCTGCAATGTGAATCGCTTTGCTGTAGTCCTGTAACCATGTAACTGGCCTGGTAGTGTTGTCATAAGGTTTGATTGTCTTGTCAATCCAGAGACCCGTGGGGTAAATTGTGGCCCGTATTGCTAGTCCAAAACAACGTGGCCCAAGGTATGGGACCTCTCGTGCTTCTTGGATCTTGTCCAGCCGTGAACATGCATCATACGACTCTGGTTGCTACCCTTTTCTGCCATGGGGGAGAATTGTGGTGTGATCTTTTGGATCCGCCGTTTCCTCCGCCATGATGGCTGCTGGGTGGCATGGTGGTGGTGGAGGCGGTGGGTTAGCCTTCTTGCTACTCCCTCCATGCGACTCCTCACCCTTGTCTTGATTGCTTGTCGAACGTGGTGCTTCCTTGTAGGATATGCTCATGTGTCCTTCAATGCCGCTGTGCTCTCCGACATGCCGGGGTTGCTCGCCCTGGTCACGTATAACGATACCGACCTGGGACGCCTAGGAGGTGGCATGCTTGTGTGGTGGCACAGTTGTGGTTCCTCATGACGCAGGGATGGCGGGGGTGGAAGCGATCGACATGGACGAGCCTTTTCTCCATGGTCGGAAGATATGGGTATGGCGTCAGTCCTGTTGCGTGCATCCCTTCATCTTCGCTCCGTGGAGCATGTGTGGGATCCCTTGTCATGGGGAGATCTTGGACTTCTGCGGCTGTTCAGAGTTGACTGGCAAAGCTCCAGATTAGACTCAAGCCTATGCGAGGTAGCCTTTTCCTATTGCTTGCATGCCTTAGCGATGAGGTCATACACCTGAGAAACTGCTTCTGGCAACATGTCCTGCTCTAGGAGGGTCTTGGCGATGACAATGTTGAGGGCGGGAATTGGCATTACTTGCCTCCTCTCTGAATCAATGTATGGGGTGGTCTTTGCCGGTTTAGTTCCATCATATCCCAACCTGCACTGAATGCCAGGGTCTTCGACAACGTGAGCTGGTGCTTTCTTTGCTTTGTGATTCAGTAGAAACTGCTTGTACTTGGCCTCCATAGCTCTTGCCGCCTTGATGGATTGTTGCGCCTTGGCCATGTCCTTGTCCAGCTGAGCGCCTTGCTCTGTGATGCACTTGGCCTCCGCTAGGATTTCTGCACGCTTCTCATCAAGCTCCGTAATGCTCCGAATATGGGCGACGGTAATGGGCTCAACAACAAGTGCACCGTATATCGCCTTGTTGTCGGGAGTAACCAATGGGTTGCCATCTGCAGACGTTGAAGGTGGAGGAAGATTTGTTTGCTTGGCAGTACTAGGGCCTGTGAGGAGTTCCTACACCTACTGTGGGCGGATAGCCAGATGAGGCATGGCCTTGGCCGGAGCCGGACGCTCGGTGGCTTTCTTTGCTGCTGCCGCTCTGGTTACCGCAGGTGTGGCCAGAGCTCTCTCACGTTCCGGTTCCTGTCCGTCTTCTTCCACCACGCCCCCGATGGTGACTAGCACCTGGTGGGACCTGTTGGTTTTCTTGGCGCGCTCCTCCTTCTTGATCTCCTGCTCGATCTCCCTCATAATAACATCATATTCCTCCGAGTTAGCGTCTGAGCCGCTGCCATCCATGTTGATGTCGACGTATAGCGCGTCAAGGATAGAGTCGGAGTTGGCTTAGGTGTTGTTGACGGCGGATGTGGAGGGTGATGGAGGCAGATCGTTGTTGTTGCTTCCTCCGACTTTGGGCCCAGGCATAGCTTGGGTGTTCTCCTCGGCGTCCGTGTATTCATTGACGATTGCGACCATCTCACCAAGGGTGAGAGGGCATGCGGCCTGACATCTTATGAGGGTATGCCAGAGGAGTGTTCCGGGCATGAGCCCTTCCAGGAAGTGGTAGACAAGTTCATCAGCACGGTCTCCTTCCAGGGTTTCTCTTACCCTCATCCACCTGGCAAGGTATTCATGGGGGGATTTCCGCTCCCTCTGAACGCATCTGGCTAGATCGAAGATGGTGATGACACCGACAAAGTGTGACCTTCGCATCTCTAACGCTCAGGGAAGCCAAGCGGATTTGCGGGGTCCTTCCACCGTTATATCCTGCATAGGGGCAGTTTGGGTGGGCCTGTTCGTCTGCGGTACCAAAGTTCGTAGGCCAGCGCATGGCGGTACCTAAGTTGCCTGAAATTGCCGCGTTTCGAAATGTCGAGCCACAAACTACTGAGAGGGGCCATTTCGAGGCAAACTCATCTCACCCCTGTCAAATTCAAACATTCCGTTAAACTGCCCCATGAAGTAGACGGTCGGGACCCTCATGTGGGTCATCTGTCCATGACGCGAGCGCCAACGCGGCAAACTCTTAGGCAAATCGAGTAGCTAAGTGGATTGGATGCGTTGACCAATTTCACAAATCCATTCCCACCTTTCCCCTAGCACCGGCAGCGTCGGAATCCACCCTCCAGGAAGGAAGATCCCTTCAGACATTTGACTTCTAGTGCCAAGTTGCTGCGCCCAGTCGCTGATTCCGAGCTCCAATGGCGCATGTCGTAGCCGCCGTTGCGAGGCTCTAGCCCGCCTCCGCCGCTGACGAGCCGAGCAACTCGAAGGATGGCAGATCCTACTATCAAGGAAGAAGAAGTTCTGTCTACAAGCGGGTGAGCTACCCTTCTCTTTGCTATTCGCACTAATTATAACTGCTAGCTGGCTACTGAACCTCAAATTGTTTGTTAGACCAACGCTGACAAACATATTTTGTCCACAGTTTTCTGTCAAGTGGGATCTCCACGGACCCCCCTTACCTGGTTACGGTAGTCCTCTTCAGGTACGACTCTAAGAGCAAGTGGTATGGACACCATTGTATCACGATGGAAGAAGCGCCTGCGCAGATCTGCACTATATCTGGTATGGTTGCTGCTCTGCGTAATCATGATGAATTATGGCCGAAGCATACTGCAAAGTTCAGCTTCATGGATGAACGTGGCCTCATGGTTCCTCTAACGTGTGACAGTCAGCTAATTTGGTTGATGAAAAGGTATGCTTCGGCTTGCATGTTTGAGCTGAATTGTGATGTACTGAATGTGGAAGCTGCTGCAACTGGGAGTCGCCCTTCTATTCTTGGACAGGGTGGTTGCTCGAACCCAATTAGCTCCTGGTAAGCAAAGGTCTCTTGGGGTTCGCATGTTTGTGCTGAATTGTAATTTTTATTTTATTTACTCTGTAGATATTGGACAGTTATGCAACAGTCTTGTTTCTTTGACAGGAAGCACCGCAAGGTTAGAAACATGACTGTCGGGTCAGTCATTTTGCTGCCCGAAGAAATTAAAAACAAGTGGAAAGATGATGTTGGACACGATTCTGGTGCCCATTGTCCCGGCGATGTAGAGTACGTGAAGCTAAGAAAATTGGCACCGAGGAAGAGGAAGAAGGCAGGAAATGAAGAAGCCAATGGACGTGAAGGCTTGGCACCCAGGCTGCGGAAGAAGGATGCTAGCAATGAAGATGCATAGTAATGTGTTGAACTTGAACCTATATATGTAATTCTGTTAAATTCTAGAGCTCTGTGTGTGGCATGTTGCTGGGCGAAACAATCTACCCACGTTCTCTAAGTAAAATGTACCACGACTTAGGGTTTGGAAATGCCCGAGTCAGTAGTTGAATCCGAAATTGTGATTGTGCCACTTTTATCTGAAAACACGCAGCACCGGTTCCACGATTGCTGAGGGGCAGGAGGTCTCCAAATACGACTGAATGTAAGTGGCATAGAAATAAATTATTTAAGCTGCCACACTCCACGAAGCAGGAACTTATTTCAGATGCTGCACAACAACGTGGCAACATAAACAGCAATGGCAACCGATAATGCCCAGATGAGGAGGAAATCGGTACCACTTTCTGGCCTAATCTTGAGCCCGTCTATCTCACCGCCTCTCTGCTCCTGCATCCCCTATATCTGGCGAAGCTCCCGGATCTCTAGTAACCAGGTGTACGTGCTTCCACTTTATAAATTATGGTTGTGCCATTTGCATGCGGCACAATCCACGTAGATTACGTTTAAACAAACCACCAATGTCAGAATACATTAGTAGAAAAGGGGTCTTTGATCCACGGTCACGTTCCCAATCCGGGACAGAGATCTAAATCGAGGCAGAAATTGATCTAAATCACAAATTCTTCCACAAATTAATCGAGACAGAGATCTAAATCGAGGCATTTCATTAATTCAACCACAAGTTCTTCTAAACAAAGGTGTGATTTCACATCCTACATTAATTCAACCACTAGTCAACAATTTCACTTTCGCTGCTTTGTCCTCCGAAGGCTTCAAGTCTCGCTCATCGTCGGACGGAACCTCCACGATTTCGCATTGTTCGCGAGACGAGCACCTCTTCACGGGGAGCGCGGCGATGACGGTACTTGGTCCGTCTGAGGACGGACCGTAACCTCTCTCGCCTTCTTCTGCGGAGATCCCGGTGCACCACGCTACCAACGTCTGATTGCCAATCTTGGCCTTCCGCTCCTTCTTGAACAGCGTCGGCCTATACGGGCTGGCTGCCGCGTACCGGTGCAACGCCCTCTTCCACGCGGGCATCTAGCGGCGACGCGCCGCGATTTTGCTCTCCATCTCGGCTCGGCGAGGGAGCAGAGCCACCAGCACCCCTGCATAGCTGATGCGCCATCCGTGGGGCACCGTCGCGGCCGGCGGTGCAAGGATGTCGAAGTGCACGAACATAACCGCCTCATAGAAGTTCAGCGCGGGCATCTCCATGGCGGCACGGTGGAGATTGGAGAGGGAGCAAGGGGATAGATGACGAAGCGACGACGCGGTGGAGATTGGAGAGGACGAGGGGATGGACAACAAAGCGACGCGATGTGGTGCCTCCAATTTGTACACGAGGACGACGAAGTGACGGGCGGAATATCCAAGGGGCATTGGTCAGACAAAAGGAAGTAATGCAGGGTTAAGACAAATTAACGGGCGACCAATTTTTTTCCTCCCAGGACTCCGGGGCCAATAGTTCAGACCGCTAGGTCAACAAGTACAACTATTACAACTTAAAAAGGCACGGAGCTTAAGCTACATAGAAGTAGTTATCACACATCTCCTTGATCTTCCTAATCTTAGCCCGATGCGCATCTTCCTGCAAGAGCAAGGATCGAATCGTTTGCTCCTTCCTTTTAGCATCTTCCTTGCACAGCTTCAATTGTTTCTCTGCATTTTTCCTCATGCACTTGTCAATACTCTTAGTTGTGAACTGCAGGACTTTGGCCTAGTAAAGATCATTCCTTGCTTGAGCCAGTTCTTGCTCTGCTTTAGCCTTCAGGGCCAATGCCACGTCCCTCTCCTTCTCGACTTTGCTAACCTTGTCTTGCACCCTCCTGAGATCTCGGTTAAGCTTGGTCGTGTCAACTGGATTCCATAGCTTCATCTCAACACTATCAAGAAGTGAGCTGACTACGGATTCTTTCAACTCAATAGTCATATCCCATAGTTTGTCTAGCATTTTCTGCATCGATTTGGGACACTCTAGATCTACCCATTTGACAACACTGCAACTTCCGCCTTGCATCACTGCACGATGTCCTTGACACCGTAGAAACCTCCTGCCTGCATTTCGTCCTTTGAACGCTACAAATTTAGCAGGCACATAGCCATGTTTACATAGCAGAGGACTGTCTTCATCCTCTAAACCATGATAGTCGGAGTCATAAATTGTCTGGTTGGCCTAACACATCATACGCGCATGAGTAAACAGATTAGATCTAGCTCAAAAAATAGATAACTGGCCACAGATGATAGAGATAGAGATGAGACAACTCACATCGAAATCACCGTCCCTATCGTCACGACGCGTTTCCTCGCCGTCTCCCCTTGAACCCATGGCGAGAGGGGAGGGGGTGGCTGCCGGAGAGGGGATTGGGATGGAGGCACCATCGGCTTGCGGCTACGGCAGGATGGGAGTGAAGTGGGGAAAGTGGCTTCGAGGGGAAGGAAGAGAAGTACGGGGAGGAACAGAAGTAATGGGGACGTGACACTGGGATATGGCCCACTGAACTCATGAGTCGTGACACTCGCAACAGGGGAGCGCCCGGTGTTGCCAGTTTGTCCAGAGCAAGCATGGCCAATCATGCCGCAGAACAGCCTACTCGCGGATCACTCTCACAAGACCATCCCAATCGTCCACGCGCCCCAATCGAATGGTATGTAACAATCGTCAAGCAGAACAAATGTGTTAGGGCGTGCCTTCTAGAAGACTCGGTCTAACGGCCACCCATTGGGGGGCTAAGGTTAGGGCTCTCCTAAGGTTAATTAGGATCCATATGTGGTTTGTGAAAAGAGCAGACATGCAATGACACTGGTGGATCCATATGTGGTTTGTGAAAAGAACACACATGCAATCACACTGGGTGGATCCATATGTGATTTGTGAAAAGAACACACATGCAATGCCATTGGTTGATCCATGTGTGGTTTGTTTAGAGGAACAAACATGTAATGACACTAGGTGTGGTTCATGAAAAGAATAGACATGCAATGACACTGGTGGATCCATATGTGGTTTGTGGAAAGCACAGACATGCAATGACTCTAGCTGTGTGATACATTGCAAATGTATCTATAATTTTTGATTTTCCATGCTTGCTTTTATCCACTTTCTTGTGTTTTGTTCCAACTTTGGAATACTTTTCATATGATTTCTTGGACTAACCTATTAACAAGAGCCACAGTGCCAGCTGCTTGTTTTCTGCTGTTTTTGGTTCCAGGAAAGTCAGAAAATGAATATTCTCGGAATTGGACGGGACAAAAGCCAAAGTGCCTATTTTTCCGGAAGGGATCAAGTGCCAGAATACGAGACGGAGAAGGGCCAGGGAGCCACCACACCACCTGGCCGCCCGGCCAGGCCTGGCCCGCGCCAGGGGTGGTGTGGCCAGCCCAGGCACCCCCTCGGCCTCCCCTTCCGACTATAAGATGCCCTCGGGACGAAAACCCTAAGTACCCAATCAAAAATCCACGAAAGAGTCTGTAGCCGTCGTCATCTCCATCCCTAGATCGGGAGGGATATGAAGCTCTTCCTGGCACTGCCGAGAGGGAATTCACCGAGGCCTTCTTCATCACCATGCAAGCCTCCGGTGTGATGCGTGAGTAGTTCATCCTTGGACTACAGATCCATGTAGTAGCTAGATGGCTGGTTTCTCCTCCTTTGTGCTTTCATGTTTAGATCTTGTGAGCTCCGTTCATGATCAAGATCATCTATTTGTAATTCATACATGTTGTGTTTGCGGGGAACTGATGGATATTGAGATGCTATTTCAGATTGATTATTGATTCTATCATGTCTTTGTTATTTGAGATCTTGCATGCTTTCCGTTGTTAGTAGCTATCTTGGCCAAGTAGATGCTAGCAACTCCAAGAGTTAGTATTTATGCTCGATAGTGGGTTCATGCCTCTGGTAATCTGGGAAGTGATGTAAATCTCTAAGGTACTAGATGTGTTGTTGTTACTAGGAGAAAACAACAATCCTTTGTTCATAGAACAATCGTATTGTTTACTTTACACGATTCAGAAGCAATAATCTGCTTGCAACGTAATAATCGAGGGGGTTCGATGATAACCTCAAGGTGGATTATTAGTCATAGATGCAGTTGGATGGCGGTCTATGTATTATGTTGTAATGCCCAATGAAGTCTCAAAGGAGTCAAGATGATTAGTATATGCATGTATTGCTTTCTCGGTGTTTGTCAATTGCCCCGCTGTAATTTGTTTACCCAGCATGTTATCTATCTAAGGAGAGCCGCCTCTAGTGAACTATGGATCCCGGTCCTTTTCTTTACATACAATCTACAATATTTTACTACTTTGTGTTTACTTTCTGCAAACTTTTACTTCTTTCCATTCGATACGTTTAATCCTTTGTTTTCCGCAAAACATGGTGAGATTGACAACCTCATCGCAAGTTGGGGACAAAGTTCTGTGGTTGTGTTGTGCAGGTCTCCACGTTGCTACTAGCACCGGTAGTGCGCCTTGCCAAAGCTCAGCTAGTAACACCTTTGGGGTGTTTCCTTGCTCCTACTGGTTCGATTAAACCTTGGTTTCATAACTGAGGGAAACTTGTTGCTGTGCTCATCATACCTTCCTCTTGGGGTTCCCAACGAGCTCTACATCAACCACGAGCCATCAACACTTTTATGGGCGATGTGCATTGAGCCATCAAGCATTTTTCTGGCGCCGTTGCCGAGGAGTCAAGGACATCTTCACAATGGGAGTCCCTCATAACCAATCTCTTTACTTTGTTGTTTTTGTTTTGCTTAGTTTCTTTTTGCTTTGTTTGCTTGTTTTGTTCTTCAAAAAACACACACAAAATAGTTTTACTTGTTTGCTTTCTTATTTGAAAACCCAAAAAAATGACTACTCTTGAAAACACTAAGTTGTGTGACTTCACTATCACCAACAACAATGATTTTATGAGCACTCCTATTGCTCCACCTGTGGCTGAAAATACTTTCTTTGAGATAAAACCTGCTTTGCTCAACCTTGTTATGAGAGAACAATTTTCTGGTATTGGTAATGAAGATGATGCTTCCCATCTAAATAACTTTGTTGAACTTTGTGAGATGCAAAAGCATAGGGATATAGATGGTGATATTATTAAGCTGAAATTGTTTCCTTTCTCTTTGAGAGGAAAAGCTAAAGAATGGTTGAATTCCTTAACTAGGAATAGTATTGATTCTTGGACTAAGTGCAAAGATGCTTTTATTGGAAAATACTATCCTCCTGCTAAGATTATATCCATGAGAAGTGAAATAATGAAGTTTAAACAACTTGATAATGAGCATGTTGCTCAAGCTTGGGAAAGAATGAAATCTTTGGTAAAGAATTGTCCCACTCATGGACTGACTGCTTGGATGATCATCCAAACTTTTTATGCAGGATTAAACTATTCTTCAAGGAACCTATTGGATTCAGCAGCGGGAGGTACCTTTATGACCATCACTTTGGGTGATGTAACAAAACTTCTGGACAATATGATGGTTAATTATTCTGAATGGCATACTGAGAGAGCTCCACAAGGTAAGAAGGTAAATTCTGTTGAGGAAACCTCCTCCTTGAGTGATAAGATTGATATGATTATGTCTATGCTAGTTAATGGGAAAGCCCATATTGATCCAAATAATGTTCCTTTAGCCTCTTTGGTTGCTCAAGAAGAGCAAGTTGATGTGAACTTCATAAGAAATAACAACTTTGGCAACAATGCTTATGGTAATAATGCTTATAGGAACAATTTTGGTAACAACAATTATAAGCCATATCCTCCCAACAATGGTAATGCTTATGGAAATCCTTACAACAATAATAAGAGTGCTCCCTCTGAACTTGAAGTTATGCTTAAAGAGTTTATTAGTAAACAAACTGCTTTCAATAAAACTATTGAGGAAAAACTCTCTAATGCTGAAAGAAATATAGCATCTTTGGCTAAAGCTCAATCTACTTTGAATAAAATGGCTGCTAAACCTAAAACTAATGAGAATCCCTTTGCAGCTACTAATGCCATACAAGTAAGAATTGATGAAAATGTTAGACTATTAGCTGAATTACATGCTAAGTGGGAAAGAGAAGATAAAATTGCTAGAAACATTAGTGTTTCTACTATTACCACCACTAGTGTTGAGGCTACTAATAGTTCTACTACTTTAGATGATAAACTTGATTTTGATCTTGATGGTTGCAACATCTCTGAAGTTATTAAGTTCCTACAAAAGCTTCCTAAAATTCCTAATGCTAGCGCTATGAACATGGCTTTTACAAAACACATTACTGATGCTCTCATAAATATTAAAGAAGAAAAGATGAAACATAAAGCTTCTATTCCTATAAAGTAAGAAGATGGTTGGGAACCCATCATTAATATGAAAGTGAATGACTTTGATTTAGAAGCTTTATGTGATCTTGATAGTAGTGTTTCTATTATGCCTAGAAGGATTTATGATATGCTTGATTTGCCTCCTCTTGAAGATTGTTATTTGAATGTCCCACTTGATGCTAATGCTAAAAAGAAACTCATGGGGAGTCTTGATGATGTTCTTATTATGGTTAACGATTCCTATGTCCCTGTTGATTTCTATGTTTTGGATGTTGAATACAATGCTTCTTGTCCTATTACTTTGGGAAGACCTTTTCTTAGAACTGTTGGTGCCATCATTGATATGAAAGAAGGCACCATTAAATATCAACTCCCACTCAAGAAAGGTATAGAACACTTCCCTAAAAAGAGAGAAAAGATTTCTTTTTCTTCTCCTATGAAAACAAAATTTGGTCTTAATGCTTCTTCATTTGAGAACACTTGATTCTTTCTTTGCTTCTTATGCCTAACTTAAAGACGTTAAAGAAAAGTACTTGTTGGGAGATAACCCAAGAGTTTTAATTGAGTCTTGAAAGTTATTACGTCAATAATAACCTCTTCTTATCCTTTTTATTTGCTTTTTGTGCCAAGAGTAACCTCTAATGAGAGTGAAGTAATGATTGGGAAAGTTGTTGTCCCGAAACAGATTCTTGTGCTTCACCGTAAAAATTCGTGAGAGATCTCTGTATGTCGGATTGAGCTGTAATTTTTTGTGCTTCTGCCCCAGGTTGTTATCTAACTTTCGTTAGTTCAATACTTTTTGATTTGAGCAACAGAAGATCTTCAAAAAAAATTGTCTTTACCTGCTGGTCTGTTTTGACAGATTTCTGCCATTTTCTGCATTTGCTTCTTGTTAGTTCCTTCTTGAGTTCCTTTGGGGAATTGAGATTTTTGAGGGAAGTTCTACAGTATCTAGTGTTCTAATGGAAGTTTATTTGGTGTTAGAACTGAACCTTGAGACTTATTTATCTTAAGTGCACTAATGTTGCTAATGAGATTGTGTGAAGTTTTGTATGAAGGAAAATTTTCAGGTGTATGGAAGGAATGAGTAATGAGATGAAGGATGGACTAAAGCTCAAGCATGGGGATGCCACGCGTGTCACCCCAAGAAATATCCAAGAAGTACAAGCGTCAAAGCTTGGGGATTCCCAAGGCATTCCCCTTCTTCATCAATAAAAATTCCAGGTTTCTTTCAAACGCTTCATTTTTATTGTTTCATGCACAGTTGTGTTGTTCTTGGAGCGTCTTCTTCTTCGTTTTTGTTTTGGTTTTTAGTTTGCTTAGTTTTCTGAATAATTTGGTTGGACCCCCTCTTTCACACTTTGGTTTGCAAATAGTTTGGTTTGGTTTGGAAAAGAGTAGGAAAGTTCATACTTATGTGGTAAAAAGAGCTCGTTTTTGACTGTGGCCTATGCTTTGTCATGCCATTCTTGATATTGTTTTGGCTTTATGCTTAGTATTCTTTGCTGTAGCATGACTTGTTATAAACAATTGATATTGCTTAATGTGCCTTGGATGAATCATGCGTTGTTTTAGCATATTAAAGCATATTATAGTGGTATTCTCCTTTGATGCTTTATTTGGGTTAACTTGGCACATGCTCACACCATGTTATGACTATCTCAAGTCACCATAGCCTTTATGATCCTTTAGTTTTCAACTTGTAGTATCACTTTATGCTTTGATCAATGATGTTTTGTCGCTCTGCATGATTATGGCCATTATTGCTCTCTTAGTTTGTCGCTCCTAGTCTTTTGCTAGCCTGCATAACCAAGTATGAGTTCCACTCATGCATCCAACTCCCTAAACCAAGTTATTCCAAAGAGTCCACCATACCTACCTACTAGCTTATGCTATTCCAAGTATATTCATGCTTTTGTTTACCTTCCACTTGTTATGAGAAAACTAGTGATTAAAGCTCTCACGAACTTGATGGCACACTTTACTTTACTTGCCCTTAATAAACTTGAACCATTGTGTCATCTATGTTGTATATGCTTGCACTTATTTGTTGGGAATTAGCAGAACCATGCTTTCATGGGGAACGCTTTCAACATTGCACTTGGTACTTGTACCTAGTTGATATCATGCTCTTTTGTATATGGATGTCATCGGTGTGAAATGAAAGGGGAGCTTGTAAGTCCATAGAGTTATGTATATGTGTTAGAGAAATGCCTGGGCCGCTGGTCTAATCCATGCTGACATGGTGGAAACCTGCAGCATAACCATAATGAGCTGTCTATGAAGCATTCTTCTTATAAAAAAAGGAGTCCTATATTGAGAAAACAAAAGAGAAAAGAAAAAAGAGATTATGAAAAGAGGAAAGAGAGAAAAAAGAACCATATTCCCATGGTAAATAAGAAGATTGCTGAGATGCTCGTTGTCTGCTTGCCTTGTCATTTTGATATGGGGATTCTTCCGTATCATCGGGCAAGGGGTAGACCGTTGGCGGTTCTCAATGATACACATGTACTTACAATGACAAGAACTTACCGGTGACTAAACTTGAGTAGCATGAGGAGCGGCCCTCGTATACAAGGGACATGAGATTTTTGACTTATACTTCGTCAAGCATGTACACCATAGTTTGTTCACTTTAACCTTAATCACTTCAAGATGCTTATGATAGGGGCAATGAGAGCTGAAAGCTATAAGTACCATAATTTTTGGAAGATCTTTATGAGACTTGAATCCCTACTTCCTTTTACAAAAGGCCTTTCTTCCACCATTATATTGAGTCTCCACCTTCTATCTTTATGCACCTACTTTGAGAGCAAAGTGGCCATTCTCAGTTCTATGTGCATTGTCCCAAGACTAGTTGATTGATGCATAACTTGATATTTCTTGTTTTAAACTATTGTATCTAGTCACTCTTATGAACTTTGAAGGTGTCCTATGCATTTATATTTGCTACTCTATTGAGGGACAAGCTGAATACTATTATGCTATGTTTTCTTTATGTGAAACAAACAAACGTCTTGCAAAGCATTATTATTCATGAATCTTTTGTTTGTGCCTTTTCATGTTGCATCATAGTTTCTTTGCTTATTGCTTGAACTTTGTCTTTCATGTTATGATTGAAGTACTATGATCCCAGCTTTGAATGTTTTGCAAATACTTTGATCAAGTCTTTGACGGTGCATGTCACCTCAAAAATTATTCTTTCTTTTATCACCTACTCGAGGACGAGCAGGAGTTAAGCTTGGGGATGTTGATACATTGCAAATGTATCTATAATTTTTGATGTTCCATGCTTGGTTTTATCCACTTTATTGTGTTTTGTTCCAACTTTGGAGTACTTTTCATATGATTTCTTGGACTAACCTATTAATAAGAGCCACATTACTGCTTTTCTGCTGTTTTTGGTTCCAGAAAGTCAAAAATGAATATTCTCGAATTGACGGGACAAAAGCCAAAGTGCATATTTTTCGGAAGGATCATGCAAGTACGCGAGACGGAGAAGGGCCAGGAGCCACCACACCACACAGCATGGCGGGCCCGGCAGCGCCAGGTGGTGGCCACCAAGCACCCCTCGGCCTCCCTTCCGACTATAAGATGCCCTCGGACGAACACCCTAAGCACCGATGAAAAATCCGAAAGAGTCTCAGAGCCGTCATCTCCATCCCTAGATCGAGGGATCTAAAGCTCTTCGGCACGCCGAGAGGGAATTCACCACGAGGCCTTCTTCATCACCATGCAAGCCTCCGGCGTGATGCGTGAGTAGTTCATCCTTGGACTACGGATCCATGTAGTACCTAGATGGCTGGTTTCTCCTCCTTTGTGCTTTCATGTTTAGATCTTGTGAGCTCCATTCATGATCAAGATCATCTATTTGTAATTCATACATGTTGTGTTTGTGGGGATCCGATGGATATTGAGATGCTATTTCATATTGATTATTGATTCTATCATGTCTTTGTTATTTGAGATCTTGCATGCTTTCCGTTGTTAGTAGCTATCTTGGCCAAGTAGATGCTAGCAACTCCAAGAGTTAGTATTTATGCTCGATAGTGGGTTCATGCCTCTAGTAATCTGGGGAAGTGATAGAAATCTCTAAGGTACTAGATGTGCTGTTGCTACTAGGGAGAAAACAACAATCCTTTGTTCATAGAACAATCATATTGTTTACTTTACACGCAGTTCGTAAAGCAATAATCTGTTGCTTGCAACTTAATACTGGAGGGGGTTCGGATGATAACCTGAAGGTGGATGATTAGTCATAGATGCAGTTGGATGGCGGTCTATGTATTATGTTGTAATGCCCAATGAAGTCTCAAAGGAGTCAAGATGATTAGTATATGCATGTATTGTTTTCTCGGTGTTTGTCAATTGCCCCGCTGTAATTTGTTTACCCAGCATGTTATCTATCTAAGGAGAGCCGCCTCTAGTGAACTATGGATCCCGGTCCTTTTATTTACATACAATCTACAATCTTTTACTGCTTTGTGTTTACTTTCTGCAAACTTTTACTTCTTTCCATTCGATACGTTTAATCCTTTGTTTTCCACAAAACACGGTGAGATTGACAATCTCATCGCAAGTTGGGGACAAAGTTCCGTGGTTGTGTTGTGTAGGTCTCCACGTTGCTACTAGCACCGGTAGTGCGCCCTGCCAAAGCTCAGCTAGTAACACCTTTGGGGTGTTTCCTTGCTCCTACTGGTTCGATTAAACCTTGGTTTCATAACTGAGGGAAACTTGCTGGTGTGCTCATCATACCTTCCTCTTGGGGTTCCCAACAAGCTCTACATCAACCACAAGCCATCAACACTTTTCTGGGCGCCGTGCATTGAGCCATCACTGTGGTTCATGAAAAGAACAGACATGCAATGCCACTAGGTGGATCCATGTGTGGTTTGTTTAGAAGATTAGACATGCAATGACACTGGTGGATCCTTATGTGGTTTGTGAGAAGAATAGACATGCAATGACACTAGCTGTGGTTCATGAGAAGAACACACATGCAATGACACTTGTGGATCCATGTGTGGTTTGTGAAAAGAACATATATGCAATCACACTAGGTGGATCCATGTGTGGTTTGTGGAAAGAACAGACATGCAATGGCTCTAGCTGTGGTTCATGAAAAGAACGCACATGCAATGACACTGGTGGATCCATGTGTGGTTTGTGAAAAGAACAGGCATGCAATCACACTAGGTGGATCCATGTGTGGTTTGTTTAGAAGAACACACATGCAATGACTCTAGTTGTGGTTCATGAAAAGAACACACATGCAATGACACTGGTGGATCCATGTGTGGTTCATGAAAAGAACAGACATGCAATGACACAGGTGGATCCTTACATGGTTTGTTTAGAGGAACAGACATGCAATGACACTGGGTGTGGTTCATGAAAAGAACAGACATGCAATGACACTGGTGGATCCATATGTGGTTTGTGAAAAGAACAGACATGCAATCACACTGGGTGGATCCATGTGTGGTTCACGAGAAGAACACACATGCAATGACTCTAGCTGTGGTTCATGAAAAGAACAGACATGCAATGACATTCGTGGATCCATATGTGGTTTGTGGAAGTAACAGACATGCAATGACTCTAGCTGTGGTTCATGAAAAGAACAGACATGCAATGACACAGGTGGATCCTTACATGGTTTGTTTAGAGGAACAGACATGCAGTGACACTGGGTGTGGTTCATGAAAAGAACAGACATGCAATGACACTGGTGGATCCATATGTGGTTTGTGAAAAGAACAGACATGCAATCACACTGGGTGGATCCATGTGTGGTTCATGAGAAGAACACACATGCAATGACTCTAGCTGTGGTTCATGAAAAGAACAGACATGCAATGACATTCGTGGATCCATATGTGGTTTGTGGAAGTAACAGACATGCAATGACTCTAGCCGTGGTTCATGAAAAGAACAGACATGCAATGACACTGGTGGATCCATGTGTGGTTCATGAGAAGAACACACATGCAATGACACTGGTGGATCCTTATGTGGTTTGTTTAGAAGAACACACATGCAATGACTCTAGATGTGGTTCATGAAAAGAACACACATGCAATGACACTGGTGTCTCCATGTGTGGTTCATGAGAAGAACACACATGCAATGACACTGGGTGTGGTTCATGAGAAGAACACACATGCAATGACACTGGTGGATCCTTATGTGGTTTGTTTAGAAGAACAAACATGTAATAACTCTATCTGTGGTTCATGAAAAGAACACACATGCAATGACATTGGTGGATCCATGTGTGGTTTGTGAAAAGAACTGACATGCAAGGACTCTAGGTGGATCCATGTGTGGTTTGTTTAGAGGAACAGACATGCAATGACACTAGGTGTGATTCATGAAAAGAACAGACATGCAATGACACTAGTGGTTCCTTATGTGGTTTGTTTAGAAGAACACACATGAAATGACTCTAGCTGTGGTTCATGAAAATAACACACATGAAATGACACCGGTGGATCCTTATGTGGTTTGTAGAAGAACAGACATGCAATGACACTGGTGGATCCTCATGTGGTTTGTGAGAAGAACATATACGCAATGACACTGGTTGTGGTTCATAAGAAGAACACACCTGCAATGACTAAATGTGGTTCATGAAAAGAACAGACATGCAATGACACTAGTGGATCCATATGTGGTTTGTGGAAGTAACATACATGCAATGACTCTAGCTGTGGTTCATGAAAAGAACAGACATGCAATGACACTGGTGGATCCTTATGTGGTTAGTTTAGAAGAACAGACATGCAATGACTCTAGCTGTGGTTCATGAAAAGAACACACATGCAATACACTGGTGGATCAATGTGTGGTTTGTGAAAAGAACATACATGCAATCACACTAGGTGGATGCATGTGTGGTTTGTTTAGAAGAACACACGTGCAATGACTCTAGCTATGGTTCATGAAAAGAACACACATGCAATGACACTGGTGGATCATGTGTGGTTCATGAAAAGAACAGACATGCAATGACACTGGTGGATCCTTACATGGTTTGTTTAGAGGAATAGACATGCAATGACACTGGGTGTGGTTCATGAAAATAACAGACATGCAATGACACTGGTGGATCCATGTGTGGTTCATGAGAAGAACACACATCCAATGACACTGATGGATCCTTATGTGGTTCATGAAAAGAACAGACATGCAATGACACTGGTGGATCCTTTTGTGGTTTGTGAAAAGAAAAGACATGCGATGACACTGGTGGATCCATGTGTGGTTCATGAAAATAACAGACATGCAATGACACTGGTGGATCCTTATGTGGTTTGTTTAGAGGAACACACATGCAATGACACTGGGTGTGGTTCATGAAAAGAACAGACATGCAATGACACTGGTGGATCCATGTGTGGTTCATGAGAAGAACATACATGCAATGACATTGGTGGATCCATGTGTGGTTTGTGAAAAGAACTGACATGCAATGACTCTAGGTGGATCCATGTGTGGTTTATTTAGAGGAACATACATGCAATGACATTGGGTGTGGTTCATGAAAAGAACATACATGCAATGACACTGGTGGATCCTTATGTGGTTTGTTTAGAAGAACACACATGCAATTACTCTAGCTGTGGTTCATGAAAAGAACACACATGCAATGACACTGGGGGATCCTTATGTGGTTTGTTTAGAAGAACATACATGCAATGACACGGGTGGATCCTTATGTGGTTTGTGAGAAGAAAAAACATGCAATGGCACTGGATGTGGTTCATGAAAAGAACACACATGCAATGACACTGGTGGATCCTTATGTGGTTTGTTTAGAAAAACACACATGCAATGACTCTAGCTGTGGTTCATGAAAAGAAAACACATGCAATGACACTGGGGGATCCTTATGTGGTTTGTTTAGAAGAACAAACATGCAATGATACTGGTGGATCCTTATGTGGTTTGTGAGAAGAATAGACATGCGATGACACTGGCTGTGGTTCATGAGAAGACACACATGCAAAGACACTGGTGGATCCATGTGTGGTTTGTGAAAAGAACAGACATGCAATCACACTAGGTGGATCCATGTGTGGTTTGTGGAAAGAACAGGCATGCAATGACTCTAGGTGGATCCATGTGTGGTTTGTGGAAAGAATAGACATGCAATGACTCTAGCTGCGGTTCATGAAAAGAACACACAAGCAATGACATTGGTGGATCCATGTGTGGTTTGTGAAAAGAACAGACATGCAATCACACTAGGTGTATCCATGTGTGGTTTGTTTATAAGAACACACATGCAATGACTCTAGCTGTGGTTCATGAAAAGAACACACATGCAATGACACTGGCGGATCCATGTGTGGTTCATGAAAAGAACAGACAATGCAATGACACTGGGGATCCTTCTATGGTTTGTTTAGAGGAACAGACATGCAATGACACTCGGTGTGGTTCATGAAAAGAACAGACAGGCAATGACACTTGTGGATCCATGTGTGGTTCGTTTAGAAGAACACACATGCAATGACTGTAGCTGTGGTTCATGAAAAGAACACACATGCAATGACACTTGGGTATCCTTATGTGGTTTGCTTAGAAGAATAGACATGCAATGACACTGGTGGATCCTTATATGGTTTGTGAGAAGAACAGATATGCAAGGACACTAGATATGGTTCATGAGAAGAAAACACATGCAATGACACTGGTGGATCCATGTGTGGTTTCTGAAAAGAATAGACATGAAATCACACTAGGTGGATCCATGTGTGGTTTGTGGAAAGAACAAACATGCAATGACTCTAGCTGTGGTTCATGAAAAGAACACACATACAATGACACTGGTGGATCCATGTGTGGTTTGTGAAAAGAACAGACATGCAATCACACTAGGTGGATCCATGTGTGGTTTGTTTAGAAGAACACACATGCAATGACTCTAGCTGTGGTTCATGAAAAGAACACACATGCAATGACACTAGTGTATCCATGTGTGGTTCATGAGAAGAACACACATGAAATCACACTGGGTGTGGTTCATGAGAAGAACACACATGCAATGGCACTGGTGGATCCTTATGTGGTTTGTTTAAAAGAACATACATGCAATGACTCTAGTTGTGGTTCATGAAAAGAACACACATGCGATTACACTGGTGGATCCATGTGTGGTTTGTGGAAAGAACTGACATGCAATGACTCTAGGTGGATCCATGTGTGGTTTGTTTAGAGGAACAGACATGCAATGACACTGTGTGTGGTTCATGAAAAGAACAGACATGCAATGACACTGGTGGATCCTTATGTGGTTTGTTTAGAAGAACACACATGCAATGACTCTAGCTGTTGTTCATGAAAAGAACACACATGCAATGACACTGGTGGATCCTTATGTGGTTTATAGAAGAACAGACATGCAATGACACTGGTGGATCCTTATGTGGTTTGTGAGAAGTACAGACATGCAATGACACTGGGGATGGTTCATGAGAAGAACACACATGCAATGACACTGGGCGTGGTTCATGAGAAGAATACACATGCAATGACACTGGTGGATCCTTATGTGGTTTGCTCAGAAGAATACACATGCAATGACTCTAGCTGTGGTTCATGAAAAGAACACACATGCAATGACACTCGTGGATCCTTATGTGGTTTGTAGAAGAACAGACATGCAATGGAACTAGTGGATCCTTATGTGGTTTGTGAGAAGTACAGACATGCAATGACACTGGGTGTGGTTCATGAGAAGAACACACATGCAATGACACTAGGTGTGTTTCATGAGAAGAACACACATGCAATGACACTGGTGGATCCTTATGTTGTTTGTTTATAAGAACACACATGTAATGACTCTAGTTGTGGTTCACGAAAAGAACACACATGCGATTACACTGGTGGATCCATGTGTGGTTTGTGAAAAGAACTGATATGCAATGACTCTAGGTGGATCCATGTGTGGTTTGTTTAGAGAAGACATGCAATGACACTGGGTGTGGTTCATGAACAGAACAGACATGCAATGACACTGGTGGATCCTTATGTGGTTTGTTTAGAAGAACACACATGCAATGACTCTGTGGTTCATGAAAATAACACACATGCAATGACACTGGTGGATCCTTATGTGGTTTGTGAGAAGTCAGACATGCAATGACCTGGTTGTGGTTCATGAGAAGAACACACATGCAATGACTCTAGTGTGGTTCATGAAAAACAGACATGCAATGACACTGGTGGATCCATATGTGGTTTGTGGAAGTAACAAACATGCAATGACTCTAGGCGTGGTTCATGAAAAACAGGACATGCAATGACACTGGTGGATCCTTATGTTGTTTGTTTATAAGAACACACATGCAATGACTCTAGCTGTGGTTCAAGAAAAGAACACACATGCAATGACAATGGTGGATCCATGTGTGGTTTTTGATAAGAACATACATGCTATCTCACTAGTTGGTTCCATTTTTTGTTTGTTTTAGAAGAACACACATGCAATGACTCTAGCTGTGGTTCATTAAAATAACACACATGCAATGACACCGTGGATCAGTGTGGTTCATGAAAAGAATAGACATGCAATGACACTGGTGGATCCTTATGTGGTTTGTATAGAGGAGCAGACATGCTATGACCTTTGGGTGTGGTTCATGAAAAGAACAGACATGCAATGACACTGGTGGATCCATGTGTGGTTCATGAGAAGAACACACATCCAATGACACTGATGGATCCTTATGTGGTTCATGAAAAGAACAGACATGCAATGCCACTGGTGGATCCATATGTGGTTTGTGCAAAGAACGGACATGCAATGACATGGGTGGATCCATGTGTGGTTCATGAAAAGAATAGACATGCAATGACACTAGGTGGATACATGTGTGGTTTGTTTAGAGGAACACACATGCAATGACACTGGGTGTGCTTCATGAATAGAATAGACATGCAATGACACTGGTGGATCCATGTGTGGTTCATGACAAGAACAGACATGCAATGACATTGGTGGATCCATGTGTGGTTTGTGAAAAGAACTAGCATGCAATGACTCTAGGTGGATCCATGTGTGGCTTGTTTAGAGGAACATACATGCAATGACACTGGGTGTGGTTCATGAGAAGAAAAGACATGCAATGACACTGGTGGATCCTTATGTGGTTTGTTTAGAAGAACACACATGCAATGACTCTAGCTGTGGTTCATGAAAAGAACACACATGCAATGACACTAGGGGATCCTTATGTGGTTTGTTTAGAAGAACAAACATGCAATGACATTGGTGGATCCTTATGTGGTTTGTGAGAAGAACAGACATGCAATGACACTAGTTGTGGTTCATGAAAAGAACACACATGCAATGACACTGGTAGATCCTTATGTGGTTTGTAGAAGAACAGACATGCAATGGAACTAGTGGATCCTTATGTGGTTTGTGAGAAGTACAGACATGCAATGACACTGGGTGTGGTTCATGAGAAGAACACACATGCAATGACACTAGGTGTGTTTCATGAGAAGAACACACATGCAATGACACTGGTGGATCCTTATGTTGTTTGTTTATAAGAACACACATGTAATGACTCTAGTTGTGGTTCATGAAAAGAACACACATGCGATTACACTGGTGGATCCATGTGTGGTTTGTGAAAAGAACTGATATGCAATGACTCTAGGTGGATCCATGTGTGGTTTGTTTAGAGGAACAGACATGCAATGACACTGGGTGTGGTTCATGAACAGAACAGACATGCAATGACACTGGTGGATCCTTATGTGGTTTGTTTAGAAGAACACACATGCAATGACTCTAGCTGTGGTTCATGAAAATAACACACATGCAATGACACTGGTGGATCCTTATGTGGTTTGTGAGAAGTACAGACATGCAATGACACTGGTTGTGGTTCATGAGAAGAACACACATGCAATGACTCTAGCTGTGGTTCATGAAAAGAACAGACATGCAATGACACTAGTGGATCCATATGTGGTTTGTGGAAGTAACAAACATGCAATGACTCTAGCTGTGGTTCATGAAAAGAACAGACATGCAATGACACTGGTGGATCCTTATTTGGTTTGTTTAGAAGAATAGACATGCAATGACTCTAGCTGTGGTTTATGAAAAGAACACACATGCAATGACAATGGTGGATCCATGTGTGGTTTGTGAAAAGAACATACATGCAATCACACTAGATGGATCCATGTATAGTTTGGTTTAGAAGAACACACATGCAATGACTCTAGCTGTGGTTCATGAAAAGAACACACATGCAATGACACTGGTGGATCAGGTGTGGTTCATGAAAAGAATAGACATGCAATGACACTGGTGGATCCTTATGTGGTTTGTATAGAGGAACAGACATGCTATGACACTGGGTGTGGTTCATGAAAAGAACAGACATGCAATGACACTGGTGGATTCATGTGTGGTTCATGAGAAGAGCACACATCCAATGACACTGATGGATCCTTATGTGGTTCATGAAAAGAACAGACATGCAATGACACTGGTGGATCCTTATGTGGTTTGTGAAAACAACAGACATGCAATGACACTGGTGGATCCATGTGTCGTTCATGAAAAGAACGGGCATGCAATGACACTGGTGGATCCTTATGTGGTTTGTTTAGAGGAACACACATGCAATGACACTGGGTGTGCTTCATGAATAGAATAGACATGCAATGACACTGGTGGATCCATGTGTGGTTCATGACAAGAACAGACATGCAATGACATTGGTGGATCCATGTGTGGTTTGTGAAAAGAACTAGCATGCAATGACTCTAGGTGGATCCATGTGTGGCTTGTTTAGAGGAACATACATGCAATGACACTGGGTGTGGTTCATGAGAAGAAAAGACATGCAATGACACTGGTGGATCCTTATGTGGTTTGTTTAGAAGAACACACATGCAATGACTCTAGCTGTGGTTCATGAAAAGAACACACATGCAATGACACTAGGGGATCCTTATGTGGTTTGTTTAGAAGAACAAACATGCAATGACATTGGTGGATCCTTATGTGGTTTGTGAGAAGAACAGACATGCAATGACACTAGTTGTGGTTCATTAAAAGAACACACATGCAATGACACTGGTAGATCCTTATGTGGTTTGTAGAAGAACAGACATGCAATGGAACTAGTGGATCCTTATGTGGTTTGTGAGAAGTACAGACATGCAATGACACTGGGTGTGGTTCATGAGAAGAACACACATGCAATGACACTAGGTGTGTTTCATGAGAAGAACACACATGCAATGACACTGGTGGATCCTTATGTGGTTTGTTTATAAGAACACACATGTATTGACTCTAGTTGTGGTTCACGAAAAGAACACACATGCGATTACACTGGTGGATCCATGTGTGGTTTGTGAAAAGAACTGATATGCAATGACTCTAGGTGGATCCATGTGTGGTTTGTTTAGAGGAACAGACATGCAATGACACTGGGTGTGGTTCATGAACAGAACAGACATGCAATGACACTGGTGGATGCTTATGTGGTTTGTTTAGAAGAACACACATGCAATGACTCTAGCTGTGGTTAATGAAAATAACACACATGCAATGACACTAGTGGATCCTTATGTGGTTTGTGAGAAGTACAGACATGCAATGACACTGGTTGTGGTTCATGAGAGGAACACACATGCAATGACTCTAGCTGTGGTTCATGAAAAGAACAGACATGCAATGACACTAGTGGATCCATATGTGGTTTGTGGAAGTAACAAACATGCAATGACTCTAGCTGTGGTTCATGAAAAGATCAGACATGCAATGACACTGGTGGATCCTTATTTGGTTTGTTTAGAAGAATAGACAAGCAATGACTCTAGCTGTGGTTTATGAAAAGAACACACATGCAATGACACTGGTGGATCCATGTGTGGTTTGTGAAAAGAACATACATGCAATCACACTAGATGGATCCATGTATAGTTTGGTTTAGAAGAACACACATGCAATGACTCTAGCTGTGGTTCATGAAAAGAACACAGATGCAATGACACTGGTGGATCAGGTGTGGTTAATGAAAAGAATAGACATGCAATGACACTGGTGGATCCTTATGTGGTTTGTATAGAGGAACAGACATGCAATGACACTGGGTGTGGTTCATGAAAAGAACAGACATGCAATGACACTGGTGGATTCATGTGTGGTTCATGAGAAGAACACACATCCAATGACACTGGTGGATCCTTATGTGGTTCATGAAAAGAACAGGCATGCAATGACACTGGTGGATCCTTATGTGGTTTGTGAAAACAACAGACATGCAATGACACTGGTGGATCCATGTGTCGTTCATGAAAAGAACGGGCATGCAATGACACTGGTGGATCCTTATGTGGTTTGTTTAGAGGAAAACACATGCAATGACACTGGGTGTGGTTCATGAATAGAATAGACATGCAATGACACTGGTGGATCCATGTGTGGTTCATGACAAGAACAGACATGCAATGACGCTGGTGGATCCATGTGTGGTTTGTGAAAAGAACTAGCATGCAATGACTCTAGGTGGATTCATGTGTGGTTTGTTTAGAGGAACATACATGCAATGACACTGGGTGTGGTTCATGAGAAGAAAAGACATGCAATGACACTGGTGGATCCTTATGTGGTTTGTTTAGAAGAACACACATGCAATGACTCTACCTGTGGTTCATGAAAAGAACACACATGCAATGACACTAGGGGATCCTTATGTGGTTTGTTTAGAAGAACAGACATGCAATGACATTGGTGGATCCTTATGTGGTTTGTGAGAAGAACAGACATGCAATGACACTAGTTGTGGTTCATTAAAAGAACACACATGCAATGACACTGGTAGATCCTTATGTGGTTTGTAGAAGAACAGACATGCAATGGAACTAGTGGATCCTTATGTGGTTTGTGAGAAGTACAGACATGCAATGACACTGGGTGTGGTTCATGAGAAGAACACACATGCAATGACACTAGGTGTGTTTCATGAGAAGAACACACATGCAATGACACTGGTGGATCCTTATGTGGTTTGTTTATAAGAACACACATGTATTGACTCTAGTTGTGGTTCACGAAAAGAACACACATGCGATTACACTGGTGGATCCATGTGTGGTTTGTGAAAAGAACTGATATGCAATGACTCTAGGTGGATCCATGTGTGGTTTGTTTAGAGGAACAGACATGCAATGACACTGGGTGTGGTTCATGAACAGAACAGACATGCAATGACACTGGTGGATGCTTATGTGGTTTGTTTAGAAGAACACACATGCAATGACTCTAGCTGTGGTTAATGAAAATAACACACATGCAATGACACTAGTGGATCCTTATGTGGTTTGTGTGAAGTACAGACATGCAATGACACTGGTTGTGGTTCATGAGAGGAACACACATGCAATTACTCTAGCTGTGGTTCATGAAAAGAACAGACATGCAATGACACTAGTGGATCCATATGTGGTTTATGGAAGTAACAAACATGCAATGACTCTAGCTGTGGTTCATGAAAAGATCAGACATGCAATGACACTGGTGGATCCTTATTTGGTTTGTTTAGAAGAATAGACATGCAATGACTCTAGCTGTGGTTTATTAAAAGAACACACATGCAATGACACTGGTGGATCCATGTGTGGTTTGTGAAAAGAACATACATGCAATCACACTAGATGGATCCATGTATAGTTTGGTTTAGAAGAACACACATGGAATGACTCTAGCTGTGGTTCATGAAAAGAACACACATGCAATGACACTGGTGGATCAGGTGTGGTTCATGAAAAGAATAGACATGCAATGACACTGGTGGATCCTTATGTGGTTTGTATAGAGGAACATACATGCAATGACACTGGGTGTGGTTCATGAAAAGAACAGACATGCAATGACACTGGTGGATTCATGTGTGGTTCGTGAGAAGAACACACATCCAATGACACTGGTGGATCCTTATGTGGTTCATGAAAAGAACAGACATGCAATGACACTGGTGGATCCTTATGTGGTTTGTGAAAACAACAGACATGCAATGACACTGGTGGATCCATGTGTCATTCATGAAAATAACGGGCATGCAATGACACTGGTGGATCCTTATGTGGTTTGTTTAGAGGAACACACATGCAATGACACTGGGTGTGGTTCATGAATAGAATAGACATGCAATGACACTGGTGGATCCATGTGTGGTTCATGACAAGAACAGACATGCAATGACGCTGGTGGATCCATGTGTGGTTTGTGAAAACAACTAGCATGCAATGACTCTAGGTGGATTCATGTGTGGTTTGTTTAGAGGAACATACATGCAATGACACTGGGTGTGGTTCATGAGAAGAAAAGACATGCAATGACACTGGTGGATCCTTATGTGGTTTGTTTAGAAGAACACACATGCAATGACTCTAGCTGTGGTTCATGAAAAGAACACACATGCAATGACACTAGGGGATCCTTATGTGGTTTGTTTAGAAGAACAGACATGCAATGACACTGGTGGATCCTTATGTGGTTTGTGAGAAGAACAGACATGCAATGACACTAGTTGTGGTTCATTAAAAGAACACACATGCAATGACACTGGTGGATCCTTATGTGGTTTGTTTAGAAGAACACACATGCAATGACTCGAGTTGTGGTTCATGAAAAGAACACACATGCAATGACTCTAGGTGGATCCATGTGTGGTTTGTATAGAGGAACAGACATGCAATGACACTGGGTGTGGTTCATGAAAAGAACAGACATGCAATGACACTGATGGATCCTTATGTGGTTTGTTTAGAAGAACACACATGCAATAACTCTAGCTGTTGTTCATGAAAAGAACACACATGCAATGACACTGGTGGATCCTTATGTGGTTTATAGAAGAACAGACATGCAATGACACTGGTGGATCCTTAGGTGGTTTGTGAGAAGTACAGACATGCAATGACACTGGGGTTGGTTCATCAGAAGAACACACATGCAATGACATTGATCGTGGTTCATGAGAAGAATACACATGCAATGACACTAGTGGATCCTTATGTGGTTTGTTCAGAAGAATACACATGCAATGACTCTAGCTGTGGTTCATGAAAAGAACACACATGCAATGACACTGGTGGATCCTTATGTGGTTTGTAGAAGAACAGACATGCAATGGAACTAGTGGATCCTTATGTGGTTGGTGAGAAGTACAGACATGCAATGACACTGGGTGTGGTTCATGAGAAGAAAAGACATGCAATGACACTAGGTGTGTTTCATGAGAAGAACACACATGCAATGACACTGGTGGATCCTTATGTGGTTTGTTTATAAGAACACACATGTAATGACTCTAGTTGTGGTTCACGAAAAGAACACACATGCGATTACACTGGTGGATCCATGTGTGGTTTGTGAAAAGAACTGATATGCAATGACTCTAGGTGGATCCATGTGTGGTTTGTTTAGAGGAACAGACATGCAATGACACTGGGTGTGGTTCATGAACAGAACAGACATGCAATGACACTGGTGGATCCTTATGTGGTTTGTTTAGAAGAACACACATGCAATGACTCTAGCTGTGGTTCATGAAAATAACACACATGCAATGACACTGGTGGATCCTTATGTGGTTTGTGAGAAGTACAGACATGCAATGACACTGGTGGATCCATGTGTCATTCATGAAAATAACGGGCATGCAATGACACTGGTGGATCCTTATGTGGTTTGTTTAGAGGAACACACATGCAATGACACTGGGTGTGGTTCATGAATAGAATAGACATGCAATGACACTGGTGGATCCATGTGTGGTTCATGACAAGAACAGACATGCAATGACGCTGGTGGATCCATGTGTGGTTTGTGAAAAGAACTAGCATGCAATGACTCTAGGTGGATTCATGTGTGGTTTGTTTAGAGGAACATACATGCAATGACACTGGGTGTGGTTCATGAGAAGAAAAGACATGCAATGACACTGGTGGATCCTTATGTGGTTTGTTTAGAAGAACACACATGCAATGACTCTAGCTGGTTCATGAAAAGAACACACATGCAATGACACTAGGGGATCCTTATGTGGTTTGTTTAGAAGAACAGACATGCAATGACACTGGTGGATCCTTATGTGGTTTGTGAGAAGAACAGACATGCAATGACACTAGTTGTGGTTCATTAAAAGAACACACATGCAATGACACTGGTGGATCCTTATGTGGTTTCTTTAGAAGAAAACACATGCAATGACTCTATTTGTTGTTCATGAAAAGAACACACATGCAATGACTCTAGGTGGATTCATGTGTGGTTTGTATAGAGGAACAGACATGCAATGACACTGGGTGTGGTTCATGAAAAGAACAGACATGCAATGACACTGATGGATCCTTATGTGGTTTGTTTAGAAGAACACACATGCAATAACTCTAGCTGTTGTTCATGAAAAGAACACACATGCAATGACACTGGTGGATCCTTATGTGGTTTATAGAAGAATGGACATGCAATGACACTGTTGGATCCTTATGTGGTTTGTGAGAAGTACAGACATGCAATGACACTGGGGTTGGTTCATCAGAAGAACACACATGCAATGACATTGATCGTGGTTCATGATAAGAATACACATGCAATGACACTAGTGGATCCTTATGTGGTTTGTTCAGAAGAATACACATGCAATGACTCTAGCTGTGGTTCATGAAAAGAACACACATGCAATGACACTGGTGGATCCTTATGTGGTTTGTAGAAGAACAGACATGCAATGGAACTAGTGGATCCTTATGTGGTTTGTGAGAAGTACAGACATGCAATGACACTGGGTCTGGTTCATGAGAAGAAAAGACATGCAATGACACTAGGTGTGTTTCATGAGAAGAACACACATGCAATGACACTGGTGGATCCTTATGTGGTTTGTTTATAAGAACACACATGTAATGACTCTAGTTGTGGTTCACGAAAGGAACACACATGCGATTACTGGTGGATCCATGTGTGGTTTGTGAAAAGAACTGATGCAATGACTCTAGGTGGATCCATGTGTGGTTTGTTTAGAGGAACAGACATGCAATGACACTTGGGTGTGGTTCATGAACGTAAACGGACATGCAATGACACGGTGGATCCTTATGTGGTTTGTTTAGAAGAACACACATGCAATGACTCCAGCTGTGGTTCATGAAAATAACACACATGCAATGACACTAGTGGATCCTTATGTGGTTTGTGAGAAGTACAGACATGCAATGACACGGGTTGTGGTTCATGAGAAGAACACACATGCAATGACTCTAGGTGTGGTTCATGAAAAGAACATACATGCAATGACACTAGTGGATCCATATGTGGTATATGGAAGTAACAAACATGCAATGACTCTAGCTGTGGTTCATGAAAAGAACAGACATGCAATGACACTGGTGGATCGTTATTTGGTTTGTTTAGAGGAAGAGACATGCAATGACTCTAGTGTGGTTTATGAAAAGAACACACATGCAATGACACTGGTGGATCCATGTGTGGTTTGTGAAAGAACATACATGCAATCACACTAGATGGATCCATGTATAGTTTGGTTTAGAAGAACACACATGCAATGACTCTAGCTGTGGTCCATGAAAAGAACACATGCAATGACAATGGTGGATCGGTGTGGTTCATGAAAGAATATACATGAAATGACACTGGTGGATCCTTATGTGGTTTGTATAGAGGAACAGACATGCAATGACACTGGGTGTGGTTCATGAAAAGAACAGACATGCAATGACACTGGTGGATTCATGTGTGGTTCATGAGAAGAACACACATCCAATGACACTGGTGGATCCTTATGTGGTTCATGAAAAGAACAGACATGCAATGACACTGGTGGATCCTTATGTGGTTTGTGAAAACAACAGACATGCAATGACACTGGTGGATCCATGTGTCGTTCATGAAAAGAACGGGCATGCAATGACACTGGTGGATCCTTATGTGGTTTGTTTAGAGGAACACACATGCAATGACACTGGGTGTGGTTCATGAATAGAATATACATGCAATGACACTGGTGGATCCATGTGTGGTTCATGACAAGAACAGACATGCAATGACATTGGTGGATCCATGTGTGGTTTGTGAAAAGAACTAGCATGCAATGACTCTAGGTGGATCCATGTGTGGTTTGTTTAGAGGAACATACATGCAATGACACTGGGTGTGGTTCATGAGAAGAAAAGACATGCAATGACACTGGTGGATCCTTATGTGGTTTGATTAGAAGAACACACATGCAATGACTCTAGCTGTGGTTCATGAAAAGAACACACATGCAATGACACTAGGGGATCCTTATGTGGTTTGTTTAGAAGAACAAACATGCAATGACACTGGTGGATCCTTATGTGGTTTGTGAGAAGAACAGACATGCAATGGCACTAGTTGTGGTTCATTAAAAGAACACACATGCAATGACACTGGTGGACCCTTATGTGGTTTGTAGAAGAACAGACATGCAATGGAACTAGTGGATCCTTATGTGGTTTATGAGAAGTACAGACATGCAATGACACTGGGTGTGGTTCATGAGAAGAACACACATGCAAGGACAGTAGGTGTGTTTCATGAGAAGAACACACATGCAATGACACTGGTGGATCCTTATGTGGTTTGTTTATAAGAACACACATGTATTGACTCTAGTTGTGGTTCACGAAAAGAACACACATGCGATTACACAGGTGGATCCATGTGTGGTTTGTGAAAAGAACTGATATGCAATGACTCTAGGTGGATCCATGTGTGGTTTGTTTAGAGGAACAGACATGCAATGACACTGGGTGTGGTTCATGAGCGTAATGACATGCAATGACACTGGTGGATGCTTATGTGGTTTGTTTAGAAGAACACACATGCAATGACTCTAGCTGTGGTTCATGAAAATAACACACATGCAATGACACTGGTGGATCCTTATGTGGTTAGTGAGAAGTACAGACATGCAATGACACTGGTTGTGGTTCATGAGAAGAACACACATGCAATGACTCTAGCTGTGGTTCATGAAAAGAACAGACATGCAATGACACTAGTGGATCCATATGTGGTTTGTGGAAGTAACAAACATGCAATGACTCTAGCTGTGGTTCATGAAAAGATCCGACATGCAATGACACTGGTGGATCCTTATTTGGTTTGTTTAGAAGAATAGACATGCAATGACTCTAGCTGTGGTTTATGAAAAGAACACACATGCAATGACACTGGTGGATCCATGTGTGGTTTGTGAAAAGAACATACATGCAATCACACTAGATGGATCCATGTATAGTTTGGTTTAGAAGAACACACATGCAATGACTCTAGCCGTGGTTCATGAAAAGAACACACATGCAATGACACCGTGGATCGGTGTGGTTCATGAAAAGAATAGACATGCAAGACCGGTGGATCCTTATGTGGTTTGTATAGAGGAAAAGACATGCAATGACACTGGGTGTGGTTCATGAAAAGAACAGACATGCAATGACACTGGTGGATTCATGTGTGGTTCATGAGAAGAACACACATCCAATGACACTGGTGGATCCTTATGTGGTTCATGAAAAGAACAGACATGCAATGACACTGGTGGATCCTTATGTGGTTTGTGAAAACAACAGACATGCAATGACACTGGTGGATCCATGTGTCGTTCATGAAAAGAACGGGCATGCAATGACACTGGTGGATCCTTATGTGGTTTGTTTAAAGGAACACACATGCAATGACACTGGGTGTGGTTCATGAATAGAATAGACATGCAATGACACTGGTGGATCCATGTGTGGTTCATGACAAGAACAGACATGCAATGACATTGGTGGATCCATGTGTGGTTTGTGAAAAGAACTAGCATGCAATGACTCTAGGTGGATCCATGTGTGGTTTGTTTAGAGGAACATACATGCAATGACACTGGGTGTGGTTCATGAGAAGAAAAGACATGCAATGACACTGGTGGATCCTTATGTGGTTTATTTAGAAGAACACACATGCAATGCCTCTAGCTGTGGTTCATGAAAAGAACACACATGCAATGACACTAGGGGATCCTTATGTGGTTTGTTTAGAAGAACAGACATGCAATGACACTGGTGGATCCTTATGTGGTTTGTATAGAGGAACATACATGCAATGACACTGGGTGTGGTTCATGAAAAGAACAGACATGCAATGACACTGGTGGATTCATGTGGTTCGTGAGAAGAACACACATCCAATGACACCGTGGATCCTTATGTGGTTCATGAAAAGAACAGGACATGCAATGACACTGGTGGATCCTTATGTGGTTTGTGAAAACAATGCACATGCAATGACACTGGATCCATGTGTCATTCATGAAAATAACGCATGCAATGACACTGGTGGATCCTTATGTGGTTTGTTTAGAGGAACACACATGCAATGACACTGGGTGTGGTTCATGAATAGAATAGACATGCAATGACACTGGTGGATCCATGTGTGGTTCTTGACAAGAACAGACATGCAATGACGGTGGATCCATGTGTGGTTTGTGAAAACAACTAGCATGCAATTACTCTAGGTGGATTCATGTGGTTTGTTTAGAGGAACATACATGCAATGACACTGGGTGTGGTTCATGAGAAGAAAAGACATGCAATGACACTGGTGGATCCTTATGTGGTTTGTTTAGAAGAACACATGCAATGACTCTAGCTGTGGTTCATGAAAAGAACACACATGCAATGGCACTAGGGGATCCTTATGTGGTTTGTTTAGAAGAACAGACATGCAATGACACCGTGGATCCTTATGTGGTTTGTGAGAAGAAACATGCAATGACACTAGTTGTGGTTCATTAAAAGAACACACATGCAATGACACTGGTGGATCCTTATGTGGTTTGTTTAGAAGAACACACATGCAATGACTCGAGTTGTGGTTCATGAAAAGAACACACATGCAATGACTGTAGGTGGATCCATGTGGGGTTTGTATAGAGGAACATATGCAATGACACCGGGTGTGGTTCATGAAAAGAACAGACATGCAATGACACGATGGATCCTTATGTGGTTTGTTTAGAAGAACACATGCAATAACTCTAGCTGTTGTTCATGAAAAGAACACACATGCAATGACACTGGTGGATCTTTATGTGGTTTATAGAAGAACAGACATGCAATGACACTGGTGGATCCTTAGGTGGTTTGTGAGAAGTACAGACATGCAATGACACTGGGGTTGGTTCATCAGAAGAACACACATGCAATGACATTGATCGTGGTTCATGAGAAGAATACACATGCAATGACACTAGTGGATCCTTATGTGGTTTGTTCAGAAGAATACACATGCAATGACTCTAGCGTGGTTCATGAAAAGAACACACATGCAATGACACTGGTGGATCCTTATGTGGTTTGTAGAAGAACAGACATGCAATGGAACTAGTGGATCCTTATGTGGTTTGTGAGAAGTACAGACATGCAATGACACTGGGTGTGGTTCATGAGAAGAAAAGACATGCAATGACACTAGGTGTGTTTCATGAGAAGAACACACATGCAATGACACTGGTGGATCCTTATGTGGTTTGTTTATAAGAACACACATGTAATGACTCTAGTTGTGGTTCACGAAAAGAACACACATGCGATTACACTGGTGGATCCATGTGTGGTTTGTGAAAAGAACTGATATGCAATGACTCTAGGTGGATCCATGTGTGGTTTGTTTAGGAAATGTATATGCAATGACACTGGGTGTGGTTCATGAATGTAATGTATATGCAATGACACTGGTGGATCCTTATGTGGTTTGTTTAGAAGAACACACATGCAATGACTCTAGCTGTGGTTCATGAAAATAACACACATGCAATGACACTGGTGGATCCTTATGTGGTTTGTGAGAAGTACAGACATGCAATGACACTGGTGGATCCATGTGTCATTCATGAAAATAACGGGCATGCAATGACACTGGTGGATCCTTATGTGGTTTGTTTAGAGGAACACACATGCAATGACACTGGGTGTGGTTCATGAATAGAATAGACATGCAATGACACTGGTGGATCCATGTGTGGTTCATGACAAGAACAGACATGCAATGACGCTGGTGGATCCATGTGTGGTTTGTGAAAAGAACTAGCATGCAATGACTCTAGGTGGATTCATGTGTGGTTTGTTTAGAGGAACATACATGCAATGACACTGGGTGTGGTTCATGAGAAGAAAACACATGCAATGACACTAGGGGATCCTTATGTGGTTTGTTTAGAAGAACAAACATGCAATGACACTGGTGGATCCTTATGTGGTTTGTGAGAAGAACAGACATGCAATGGCACTAGTTGTGGTTCATTAAAAGAACACACATGCAATGACACTGGTGGACCCTTATGTGGTTTGTAGAAGAACAGACATGCAATGGAACTAGTGGATCCTTATGTGGTTTATGAGAAGTACAGACATGCAATGACACTGGGTGTGGTTCATGAGAAGAACACACATGCAAGGACAGTAGGTGTGTTTCATGAGAAGAACACACATGCAATGACACTGGTGGATCCTTATGTGGTTTGTTTATAAGAACACACATGTATTGACTCTAGTTGTGGTTCACGAAAAGAACACACATGCGATTACAGGTGGATCCATGTGGTTTGTGAAAAGAACTGATATGCAATGACTCTAGGTGGATCCATGTGTGGTTTGTTTAGAGGAACAGACATGCAATGACACTGGGTGTGGTTCATGAACAGAACAGACATGCAATGACACTGGTGGATGCTTATGTGGTTTGTTTAGAAGAACACACATGCAATGACTCTAGCTGTGGTTCATGAAAATAACACACATGCAATGACACTGGTGGATCCTTATGTGGTTAGTGAGAAGTACAGACATGCAATGACACTGGTTGTGGTTCATGAGAAGAACACACATGCAATGACTCTAGCTGTGGTTCATGAAAAGAACAGACATGCAATGACACTAGTGGATCCATATGTGGTTTGTGGAAGTAACAAACATGCAATGACTCTAGCTGTGGTTCATGAAAAGATCCGACATGCAATGACACTGGTGGATCCTTATTTGGTTTGTTTAGAAGAATAGACATGCAATGACTCTAGCTGTGGTTTATGAAAAGAACACACATGCAATGACACTGGTGGATCCATGTGTGGTTTGTGAAAAGAACATACATGCAATCACACTAGATGGATCCATGTATAGTTTGGTTTAGAAGAACACACATGCAATGACTCTAGCTGTGGTTCATGAAAAGAACACACATGCAATGACACTGGTGGATCAGGTGTGGTTCATGAAAAGAATAGACATGCAGTGACACTGGTGGATCCTTATGTGGTTTGTATAGAGGAAAAGACATGCAATGACACTGGGTGTGGTTCATGAAAAGAACAGACATGCAATGACACTGGTGGATTCATGTGTGGTTCATGAGAAGAACACACATCCAATGACACTGGTGGATCCTTATGTGGTTCATGAAAAGAACAGACATGCAATGACACTGGTGGATCCTTATGTGGTTTGTGAAAACAACAGACATGCAATGACACTGGTGGATCCATGTGTCGTTCATGAAAAGAACGGGCATGCAATGACACTGGTGGATCCTTATGTGGTTTGTTTAAAGGAACACACATGCAATGACACTGGGTGTGGTTCATGAATAGAATAGACATGCAATGACACTGGTGGATCCATGTGTGGTTCATGACAAGAACAGACATGCAATGACATTGGTGGATCCATGTGTGGTTTGTGAAAAGAACTAGCATGCAATGACTCTAGGTGGATCCATGTGTGGTTTGTTTAGAGGAACATACATGCAATGACACTGGGTGTGGTTCATGAGAAGAAAAGACATGCAATGACACTGGTGGATCCTTATGTGGTTTATTTAGAAGAACACACATGCAATGCCTCTAGCTGTGGTTCATGAAAAGAACACACATGCAATGACACTAGGGGATCCTTATGTGGTTTGTTTAGAAGAACAGACATGCAATGACACTGGTGGATCCTTATGTGGTTTGTATAGAGGAACATACATGCAATGACACTGGGTGTGGTTCATGAAAAGAACAGACATGCAATGACACTGGTGGATTCATGTGTGGTTCGTGAGAAGAACACACATCCAATGACACTGGTGGATCCTTATGTGGTTCATGAAAAGAACAGACATGCAATGACACTGGTGGATCCTTATGTGGTTTGTGAAAACAACAGACATGCAATGACACTGGTGGATCCATGTGTCATTCATGAAAATAACGGGCATGCAATGACACTGGTGGATCCTTATGTGGTTTGTTTAGAGGAACACACATGCAATGACACTGGGTGTGGTTCATGAATAGAATAGACATGCAATGACACTGGTGGATCCATGTGTGGTTCATGACAAGAACAGACATGCAATGACGCTGGTGGATCCATGTGTGGTTTGTGAAAACAACTAGCATGCAATGACTCTAGGTGGATTCATGTGTGGTTTGTTTAGAGGAACATACATGCAATGACACTGGGTGTGGTTCATGAGAAGAAAAGACATGCAATGACACTGGTGGATCCTTATGTGGTTTGTTTAGAAGAACACACATGCAATGACTCTAGCTGTGGTTCATGAAAAGAACACACATGCAATGGCACTAGGGGATCCTTATGTGGTTTGTTTAGAAGAACAGACATGCAATGACACTGGTGGATCCTTATGTGGTTTGTGAGAAGAACAGACATGCAATGACACTAGTTGTGGTTCATTAAAAGAACACACATGCAATGACACTGGTGGATCCTTATGTGGTTTGTTTAGAAGAACACACATGCAATGACTCGAGTTGTGGTTCATGAAAAGAACACACATGCAATGACTGTAGGTGGATCCATGTGTGGTTTGTATAGAGGAACAGACATGCAATGACACTGGGTGTGGTTCATGAAAAGAACAGACATGCAATGACACTGATGGATCCTTATGTGGTTTGTTTAGAAGAACACACATGCAATAACTCTAGCTGTTGTTCATGAAAAGAACACACATGCAATGACACTGGTGGATCTTTATGTGGTTTATAGAAGAACAGACATGCAATGACACTGGTGGATCCTTAGGTGGTTTGTGAGAAGTACAGACATGCAATGACACTGGGGTTGGTTCATCAGAAGAACACACATGCAATGACATTGATCGTGGTTCATGAGAAGAATACACATGCAATGACACTAGTGGATCCTTATGTGGTTTGTTCAGAAGAATACACATGCAATGACTCTAGCTGTGGTTCATGAAAAGAACACACATGCAATGACACTGGTGGATCCTTATGTGGTTTGTAGAAGAACAGACATGCAATGGAACTAGTGGATCCTTATGTGGTTTGTGAGAAGTACAGACATGCAATGACACTGGGTGTGGTTCATGAGAAGAAAAGACATGCAATGACACTAGGTGTGTTTCATGAGAAGAACACACATGCAATGACACTGGTGGATCCTTATGTGGTTTGTTTATAAGAACACACATGTAATGACTCTAGTTGTGGTTCACGAAAAGAACACACATGCGATTACACTGGTGGATCCATGTGTGGTTTGTGAAAAGAACTGATATGCAATGACTCTAGGTGGATCCATGTGTGGTTTGTTTAGAGGAACAGACATGCAATGACACTGGGTGTGGTTCATGAATGTAATGTATACATGCAATGACACTGGTGGATCCTTATGTGGTTTGTTTAGAAGAACACACATGCAATGACTCTAGCTGTGGTTCATGAAAATAACACACATGCAATGACACTGGTGGATCCTTATGTGGTTTGTGAGAAGTACAGACATGCAATGACACTGGTGGATCCATGTGTCATTCATGAAAATAACGGGCATGCAATGACACTGGTGGATCCTTATGTGGTTTGTTTAGAGGAACACACATGCAATGACACTGGGTGTGGTTCATGAATAGAATAGACATGCAATGACACTGGTGGATCCATGTGTGGTTCATGACAAGAACAGACATGCAATGACGCTGGTGGATCCATGTGTGGTTTGTGAAAAGAACTAGCATGCAATGACTCTAGGTGGATTCATGTGTGGTTTGTTTAGAGGAACATACATGCAATGACACTGGGTGTGGTTCATGAGAAGAAAAGACATGCAATGACACTGGTGGATCCTTATGTGGTTTGTTTAGAAGAACACACATGCAATGACTCTAGCTGTGGTTCATGAAAAGAACACACATGCAATGACACTAGGGGATCCTTATGTGGTTTGTTTAGAAGAACAGACATGCAATGACACTGGTGGATCCTTATGTGGTTTGTGAGAAGAACAGACATGCAATGACACTAGTTGTGGTTCATTAAAAGAACACACATGCAATGACACTGGTGGATCCTTATGTGGTTTGTTTAGAAGAACACACATGCAATGACTCGAGTTGTGGTTCATGAAAAGAACACACATGCAATGACTCTAGGTGGATTCATGTGTGGTTTGTATAGAGGAACAGACATGCAATGACACTGGGTGTGGTTCATGAAAAGAACAGACATGCAATGACACTGATGGATCCTTATGTGGTTTGTTTAGAAGAACACACATGCAATAACTCTAGCTGTTGTTCATGAAAAGAACACACATGCAATGACACTGGTGGATCCTTATGTGGTTTATAGAAGAACAGACATGCAATGACACTGGTGGATCCTTATGTGGTTTGTGAGAAGTACAGACATGCAATGACACTGGGGTTGGTTCATCAGAAGAACACACATGCAATGACATTGATCGTGGTTCATGATAAGAATACACATGCAATGACACTAGTGGATCCTTATGTGGTTTGTTCAGAAGAATACACATGCAATGACTCTAGCTGTGGTTCATGAAAAGAACACACATGCAATGACACTGGTGGATCCTTATGTGGTTTGTAGAAGAACAGACATGCAATGGAACTAGTGGATCCTTATGTGGTTTGTGAGAAGTACAGACATGCAATGACACTGGGTCTGGTTCATGAGAAGAAAAGACATGCAATGACACTAGGTGTGTTTCATGAGAAGAACACACATGCAATGACACTGGTGGATCCTTATGTGGTTTGTTTATAAGAACACACATGTAATGACTCTAGTTGTGGTTCACGAAAGGAACACACATGCGATTACACTGGTGGATCCATGTGTGGTTTGTGAAAAGAACTGATATGCAATGACTCTAGGTGGATCCATGTGTGGTTTGTTTAGAGGAACAGACATGCAATGACACTGGGTGTGGTTCATGAACAGAACAGACATGCAATGACACTGGTGGATCCTTATGTGGTTTGTTTAGAAGAACACACATGCAATGACTCTAGCTGTGGTTCATGAAAATAACACACATGCAATGACACTGGTGGATCCTTATGTGGTTTGTGAGAAGTACAGACATGCAATGACACGGGTTGTGGTTCATGAGAAGAACACACATGCAATGACTCTAGGTGTGGTTCATGAAAAGAACATACATGCAATGACACTAGTGGATCCATATGTGGTATATGGAAGTAACAAACATGCAATGACTCTAGCTGTGGTTCATGAAAAGAACAGACATGCAATGACACTGGTGGATCGTTATTTGGTTTGTTTAGAAGAATAGACATGCAATGACTCTAGCTGTGGTTTATGAAAAGAACACACATGCAATGACACTGGTGGATCCATGTGTGGTTTGTGAAAAGAACATACATGCAATCACACTAGATGGATCCATGTATAGTTTGGTTTAGAAGAACACACATGCAATGACTCTAGCTGTGGTTCATGAAAAGAACACACATGCAATGACACTGGTGGATCAGGTGTGGTTCATGAAAAGAATAGACATGCAATGACACTGGTGGATCCTTATGTGGTTTGTATAGAGGAACAGACATGCAATGACACTGGGTGTGGTTCATGAAAAGAACAGACATGCAATGACACTGGTGGATTCATGTGTGGTTCATGAGAAGAACACACATCCAATGACACTGGTGGATCCTTATGTGGTTCATGAAAAGAACAGACATGCAATGACACTGGTGGATCCTTATGTGGTTTGTGAAAACAACAGACATGCAATGACACTGGTGGATCCATGTGTCGTTCATGAAAAGAACGGGCATGCAATGACACTGGTGGATCCTTATGTGGTTTGTTTAGAGGAACACACATGCAATGACACTGGGTGTGGTTCATGAATAGAATATACATGCAATGACACTGGTGGATCCATGTGTGGTTCATGACAAGAACAGACATGCAATGACATTGGTGGATCCATGTGTGGTTTGTGAAAAGAACTAGCATGCAATGACTCTAGGTGGATCCATGTGTGGTTTGTTTAGAGGAACATACATGCAATGACACTGGGTGTGGTTCATGAGAAGAAAAGACATGCAATGACACTGGTGGATCCTTATGTGGTTTGATTAGAAGAACACACATGCAATGACTCTAGCTGTGGTTCATGAAAAGAACACACATGCAATGACACTAGGGGATCCTTATGTGGTTTGTTTAGAAGAACAAACATGCAATGACACTGGTGGATCCTTATGTGGTTTGTGAGAAGAACAGACATGCAATGGCACTAGTTGTGGTTCATTAAAAGAACACACATGCAATGACACTGGTGGACCCTTATGTGGTTTGTAGAAGAACAGACATGCAATGGAACTAGTGGATCCTTATGTGGTTTATGAGAAGTACAGACATGCAATGACACTGGGTGTGGTTCATGAGAAGAACACACATGCAAGGACAGTAGGTGTGTTTCATGAGAAGAACACACATGCAATGACACTGGTGGATCCTTATGTGGTTTGTTTATAAGAACACACATGTATTGACTCTAGTTGTGGTTCACGAAAAGAACACACATGCGATTACACAGGTGGATCCATGTGTGGTTTGTGAAAAGAACTGATATGCAATGACTCTAGGTGGATCCATGTGTGGTTTGTTTAGAGGAACAGACATGCAATGACACTGGGTGTGGTTCATGAACAGAACAGACATGCAATGACACTGGTGGATGCTTATGTGGTTTGTTTAGAAGAACACACATGCAATGACTCTAGCTGTGGTTCATGAAAATAACACACATGCAATGACACTGGTGGATCCTTATGTGGTTAGTGAGAAGTATGCACATGCAATGACACTGGTTGTGGTTCATGAGAAGAACACACAATGACTCTAGTGGTTCATGAAAAGAACAGACATGCAATGACACTAGTGGATCCATATGTGGTTTGTGGAAGTAACAAACATGCAATGACTCTAGCTGTGGTTCATGAAAAGATCCGACATGCAATGACACTGGTGGATCCTTATTTGGTTTGTTTAGAAGAATAGACATGCAATGACTCTAGCTGTGGTTTATGAAAAGAACACACATGCAATGACACTGGTGGATCCATGTGTGGTTTGTGAAAAGAACATACATGCAATCACACTAGATGGATCCATGTATAGTTTGGTTTAGAAGAACACACATGCAATGACTCTAGCTGTGGTTCATGAAAAGAACACACATGCAATGACACTGTGGATCTGTGTGGTTCATGAAAAGAATAGACATGCAGTGACACCGGTGGATCCTTATGTGGTTTGTATAGAGGAAAAGACATGCAATGACACTGGGTGTGGTTCATGAAAAGAACAGACATGCAATGACACTGGTGGATTCATGTGTGGTTCATGAGAAGAACACACATCCAATGACACTGGTGGATCCTTATGTGGTTCATGAAAAGAACAGACATGCAATGACACTGGTGGATCCTTATGTGGTTTGTGAAAACAACAGACATGCAATGACACTGGTGGATCCATGTGTCGTTCATGAAAAGAACGGGCATGCAATGACACTGGTGGATCCTTATGTGGTTTGTTTAAAGGAACACACATGCAATGACACTGGGTGTGGTTCATGAATAGAATAGACATGCAATGACACTGGTGGATCCATGTGTGGTTCATGACAAGAACAGACATGCAATGACATTGGTGGATCCATGTGTGGTTTGTGAAAAGAACTAGCATGCAATGACTCTAGGTGGATCCATGTGTGGTTTGTTTAGAGGAACATACATGCAATGACACTGGGTGTGGTTCATGAGAAGAAAAGACATGCAATGACACTGGTGGATCCTTATGTGGTTTATTTAGAAGAACACACATGCAATGCCTCTAGCTGTGGTTCATGAAAAGAACACACATGCAATGACACTAGGGGATCCTTATGTGGTTTGTTTAGAAGAACAGACATGCAATGACACTGGTGGATCCTTATGTGGTTTGTGAGAAGAACAGACATGCAATGACACTAGTTGTGGTTCATTAAAAGAACACACATGCAATGACACTGCTGGATCCTTATGTGGTTTGTTTAGAAGAACACACATGCAATGACTCGAGTTGTGGTTCATGAAAAGAACACACATGCAATGACGCTAGGGGATCCTTATGTGGTTTGTTTAGAAGAAAAAACATGCAATGACACTGGTGGATCCTTATGTGGTTTGTGAGAAGAACAGACATACAATGACACTGGTTGTGGTTCATGACAAGAACACACATGCAATGACACTGGTGGATCCATGTGTGGTTTGTGAAAAGAACAGACATGCAATCACACTAGGTGGATCCATGTGTGGTTTGTGGAAAGAATAGACATGCAATGACTCTAGCTATGGTTCATGAAAAGAACACACATGGAATGACACTGGTGGATCCATGTGTGGTTTGTGAAAAGAACAGACATGCAATCACACTAACTGGATCCATGTGTGGTTTGTTTATAAGAACACATGTGCAATGACTATATCTGTGGTTCATGAAAAGAGCACACATGCAATGACACTGGTGGATCCATGTGTGATTCATGAAAAGAACAGACATGCAATGACAATAGTGGATCCTTATGTGGTTGGTTTATAGGAACAGACATGCAATGACACTAGGTGTTGTTCATGAGAAGAACAAAAATGCAATGACACTTGTGGATCCATGTGTGGTTCGTTTAGAAGAACACACATGCAATGACTCTAGTTGTGGTTCATGAAAAGAACACACATGCAATGACAATGGGGTATCCTTATGTGGTTTGTTTAGAAGAACAGACATTTAATGACACTGGTGGATCCTTATGTGGTTTGTGAGAAGAACAGACATGCAATGACACTGGATGTGGTTCATGAGAAGAACACACATGCAATGGCACTGGTGGATCCATGTGTGGTTTGTGAAAAGAACAGACATGCAATCACACTAGGTGGATCCATGTGTGGTTTGTGGAAAGAACATACATGCAATGACTCTAGCTGTGGAGCATGAAAAGAACACACATGCAATGACACTGGTGGATCCATGTGTGGTTTGTGAAAAGAACGGACATGCAATCACACTAGGTGGATCCATGTGTGGTTTGTTTATAAGGACACACATGCAATGAGTCTAGCTGTGGTTCATGAAAAGAACACACATGTAATGACACTGGGGGATCCTTATGTGGTTTGTTTAGAAGAACAGACATGCAATGACACTGGTGGATCCTTATGTGGTTTGTGAGAAGAACAGACATGCAATGACACTGGTTGTGGTTCATGAAAAGAACACACATGCAATGACACTGGTGGATTCTTACGTGGTTTGTTTAGAAGAACACACATGCAATGACTCTAGCTGTGGTTCATGAAAAGAACACACATGCAATGAAACTGGGGATCCTTATGTGGTTTGTTTAGAAGAACATACATGCAATGACACTGGTGGATCCTTATGTGGTTTGTGAGAAGAACAGACATGCAATGACACTGGATGTGGTTCATGAGAAGAACACACATACAATGGCACTGGTGGATCCATGTGTGGTTTGTGAAAAGAACAGACATGCAATCACACTAGGTGGATCCATGTGTGGTTTGTGGAAAGAACATACATGCAATGACTCTAGCTGTGGCTCATGAAAAGAACACACATGCAATGACACTGGTGGATCCATGTGTGGTTTGTGAAAAGAACGGACATGCAATCACACTAGGTGGATCCATGTGTGGTTTGTTTAGAAGGACACACATGCAATGAGTCTAGCTGTGGTTCATGAAAAGAACACACATGTAATGACACTGGGGGATCCTTATGTGGTTTGTTTAGAAGAACAGACATGCAATGACACTGGTGGATCCTTATGTGGTTTGTGAGTAGAACAGACATGCAATGACACTGGTTGTGGTTCATGAAAAGAACACACATGCAATGACACTGGTGGATCCTTATGTGGTTTGTTTAGAAGAACACACATGCAATGACTCTAGCTATGGTTCATGAAAAGAACACACATGCAGTGACACTGGAGATCCTTATGTGGTTTGTTTAGAAGAACATACATGCAATGACACTGGTGGATCCTTATGTGGTTTGTGAGAAGAACATACATGCAATGGCACTGGCGGTGGTTCATGAGAAGAACACACATGCAATGACACTGGTGGATCCATGTGTGGTTTGTGAAAAGAACAGACATGCAATCACACTAGGTGGATCCATGTGCGGTTTGTTGAAAGAACAGACATGCAATGACTCTAGCTGTGGTTCATGAAAAGAACACACATCCAATGACACTGGTGGATCCATGTGTGGTTTGTGAAAAGAATAGACATGCAATCACACTAGGTGGATCCATGTGTGGTTTGTTTAGAAGAACACACATGCAATGACTCTAGCTGTGGTTCATGAAAAGAACACACATGCAATGACACTGGTGGATCCATGTGTGGTTCATGAAAAGAACAAACATGCAATGACACTGGTGGATCCTTATGTGGTTTGTTTAGAGGAACAGTCATGCAATGACACTGGGTGTGGTTCATGAAAAGAACAGACATGCAATCACACTGGTGGATCCATGTGTGGTTCGTTTAGAAGAACACACATGCAATGACTCTAGATGTGATTCATGAAAAGAACACACATGCAATGACACTAGGGGATCCTTATGTGGTTTGTTTAGAAGAACAGACATGCAATGACACTGGTGGATCCTTTTTTGGTTTGTGAGAAGAACAGACATACAATGACACTGGTTGTGGTTCATGAGATGAACACACATGCAATGACACTAGTGGATCCATGTGTGGTTTGTGAAAAGAACATAGATGCAATCACACTAGGTGGATCCATGTGTGGTTTGTGGAAAGAACAGACATGCAATGACTCTAGCTATGGTTCATGAACAGAACACACAAGCAATGACACTGGTGGATCCATGTGTGGTTTGTGAAAAGAACAGACATGCAATCACACTAGGTGGATCTATGTGTGGTTTGTTTAGAAAAACACACATGCAATGACTCTAGCTGTGGTTCATGAAAAGAACACACATGCAATGACACTGGTGGATCCATGTGTGGTTCATGAAAAGAACAGACATGCAATGACACTGGTCGACCCTTATATGGTTTTTTAGAGGAACAGACATGCAATGACACTGGGTGTGGTTCATGAAAAGAATAGACATGCAATGACACTGGTGGATCCTTATGTGGTTCCTTTAGAAGAACACACGTGCAATGACTCTAGCTGTGGTTCATGAAAAGAACACGCATGCAATGACACTGGGTGATCCTTATGTGGTTTGTTTAGAAGAACATACATGCAATGACACTGGTGGATCCCTATGTGGTTTGTGAGAAGAACAGACATGCAATGACACTGGCTGTGGTTCATGAGAAGAACACACATGCAATGACACTGGTGGATCCATGTGTGGTTTCTGAAAAGAACAGACATGCACTCACACTAGGTGGATCCGTGTGTGGTTTGTGGAAAGAACAAACATGCAATGACTCTAGTTGTGGTTCATGAAAAGAACACACATGCAATGACACTGGTGGATCCATGTGTGGTTTGTGAAAAGAACAGACATGCAATCACACTAGGTGGATCCATGTGTGGTTTGTTTAGAAGAACACACATGCAATGACTCTAGCTATGGTTCATGAAAAGAACAAACATGCAATGACAATGGTGGATCCATGTGTGGTTCATGAAAAGAACAGACATGCAATGACACTAGGTGTGGTTCATGAAAAGAACAGATATGCAATGACACTAGTGGATCCTTATGTGGTTTGTTTAGAAGAACACTGATACGTCCAAAACGTATCTACTTTCCTGAACACTTTTGTTATTGTTTCTCCTCTAAACTTGTGTGATTTGGATGCAACTAACACGGACTGACGTTGTTTTCAGCAGAATTGCCCTCGCGTCTACTTTTTGTGCAGAAAATCAACTATTAGGAAAAATCTCGGAAAATATGCCCAAAATCCTATTTCACCAGAAGACTCCTCGAGCTGATCTGAGACGGAGGGCTGGGCCTGCACCACACCACTGGCCGCTTAGGCTAAACAAGGCCAGGGGTGGTCTGCCACCTGCACTTCTTAGTCTCCCTCTTTGCCTATAAGTTGCCTTCTGACCTAAAAACTCAGGGGGGGTTCGACGTTTTTCCAGAAGGAGTTCCGCTCTGCCACCACCACCAGATTCCATGAAACAGCACCAGAAACTCTGTTCTGGCACCCTGCCAGGACGGGGAATTGGAGGAGATCATCGCCATCATCATCACCATTGCTTCTCCATCGACCATCCATGTTTCCCCCATCTATGAGTGAGTAATCCCCCGTTGTAGGCTATGGGGATGGTAGGGATTGGATGAGATCGTTCATGTAATGTCATCAGATTGTTAGGGCATGGTGCCTAGTATCTTTTTGTTGGGTCCGCAGCATAGAAAACAAAAAATTCCTACGATGAGAACTACACGCCAAGATCTATCTACTAGGTACAAAGCAACGAGTGGACATACATCCAACGAGAACTTACCCTCGAAGACAACGAGTTTTGTTAACGAGTAGGAACTCGTGGTTGATGTAGTTGTACACTTGCCGATCTCAAGATTGAGTGGAAGTCCGAGCGCCGCAACTCAGCAGCGCATCCATACTCGCACACACGTTCAAGCCACCGGACAACCTCCACCTCCTCGCTCCAGCGATCCAGTGAGCACAACTCCTTCCGCATTTAAATGCCACTGAACATGTATCTCGCTAATCCGAGACCATGGGGGAATAATTCTAGAGGAGGAGAGAGATCCTTCACAAGGAGGTGTGAGGAAGAAGGAGGAAGAGGGTGGCCTTTTATAGGAGGAGGGGGTACCCCCTCTCTCCATGGCCGGCGCATGGGGGGGTGACCCCTCACCTCTCCCATTCATGTGGTGGTAACCCCTCCACATTAAAATGCCTCTTCACATTCCCCTTTAAAGTCCCTACTTTAAATGCATTAAAATTCTCCAAGTTTAATGCTCTCTCATTTAATAAAACTCTTTTATTAAATTTATTCAGAATTTTGTTAATTACTTTAATTAACAAACATTCACATATAGCCTCTTGCAATATTTCAATATCACATGCAGAACCACTTTCTGCAATTTCACCCGAAACAATTTCCGGTTTCTATCGAAACAATTCCCGCGCTTTGCAATTCTTTCGTCTGAAACACATGTGCTCCAAAATGGTGTCCGGTAACTCTTAAGTGTGTCACCCTATGGTTCGCGAATAATGCAGACATGATTGAGACTCCTCTTAGATCAATAGTCAGAAGCGGGACCTAGAGATCCATACTGACTCCTGCATATTCAACGATGACTTTTGTGATCGTGAGAACCTTTAACGCTTGCAACTAAATCCCTTTGTCTCTTGATATAATACATGTCCGAGATTCGATCATCGGTATCCAAATACCTAGTTTGATCTCGTTACCGACATGCACTCTTTTCTCGTTCCCGTGATATAACATTCTAGTGATCACATCACTTGCTTGCAAGCTATCTCAATGTGATATCACCGAGAGGGCCCAGAGTATATCTATCCGTCATCGGGATTGACAAATTCCACTCTTGATCCATGAGCCTCAACATAACACCTTCGTAGTACTGAACCCATCTTTATAGTCACCCTGTTACGGTGTGACGTTTGATGTTATCAAGATACTCTTCAGGTGTTAGCAATTAACATGATCGCATGGTCTAAGGATAAAGATTACTTCGTATGATGTTATAGCAATATAAACATAATGACTTGATCGTAATGCTATACTTCGGATGAATGTTCATCGTATCATTCCACCAATGGTGTGACCTTGTTATTAACAACATCCAATGTCCATGATCAGGAAACCTTGATCATCTTGTTAATCAACAAGCTAGTCTATAAGAGAGGCATAACTAGGAACCCTTTTTGTTTATTAAACACACATGTATTGATGTTTCCGATCAATACAATTCTAGCATGCAAAATAAACATCTGTCATATATAAGGAATACATAATAACAACTTTATTATTGCCTCTCAGGGCATATTTCCTTCAGTCTCCCACTTGCACTAGAGACAATAATCTAGTTCACATAGTGATAAATCTAACACCCATGGAATTATGGTGTTGATCATGTTTTGCCCTAGGGAGAGCTTTAGTCAACGGATCTGCTACATTTAGGTCCGTGTGTACTTTACAAATCTTTATATCTCCATCCTTGACATGCTCGCGGATGGAGTGAAACCGGCGCTTAATATGCTTGGAATTCTTGTGAGACCTCGGTTCCTTTGCGTTGGCTATGGCTCCATTGTTGTCACAATAGATCACCATCGGGTCTAATGCACTAGGAACCACACCTAGTTCCGTAATGAACTCTTTCATCCAAACCGCTTCTTGCGCCGCTTCTGAAGCAGAAACATATTCCGCCTACGTCGTTGATCCAGCCACCACAGGTTGTTTGGAACTCCTCCAACTAACTGCTGCTCCGTTCAAGAGAAATTCGTATCCGGATTGAGACTTAGAGTCATCCGGATCGGTGTCAAAGCTAGCATCGACATAACACTTAGAGACTAGCTCTTCTTCACCTCCGTATATAAGAAACATATCCCTAGTTCTTCTCAAGTACTTGAGGATGTTCTTGACCGCTATCCAGTGTTCTGAACCTGGATCAGATTGGTACCTACTAGTCAAACTAATAGCATGTGCCACATCCGGTCTTGTACATAGCATGGCATACATTGTAGAGCCTATGGCCGAGGCATAGGGGATCTTATCCATCATCTCTCTTTCTTCTGCCATAGCCGGACTTTGAGTCTTACTCAATGTCTTGCCTTGCAACATAGGTAAGAACCCCTTCTTACTTTCGTCCATATTAAACTTATTTAATATCTTATCAAGGTATGTACTCTGCGATAGCCCAATTAGGCGCCTTGATCTATCTCTATAGATTTTAATGCCTAATATATATGACGCTTCACCAAGGTCTTTCATCGAAAATTTGTTGTTTAGATAACTTTTAACACTGTTTAAAAGATCTATATCATTTCCAATCAATAATATGTCATCCACATATAATATCAGAAATGCCACATTGCTCCCACTCACTTTCTTGTAAATACAAGCCTCTCCATAAGTTTGGACAAATCCAAACTCTTTGATCACCTCATCAAATCGGAGATTCCAACTCCGGGAAGCTTGCTTCAGTCCATAGATGGATCGCTGAAGTTTGCATACCTTATTAGCATCCTTAGGATCGACAAAACCCTTAGGTTGTATCATATACAACTCTTCTTCAATAGTACCATTGAGGAACGCAGTTTTGACATCCATCTGCCATATTTCATAATCGAAATATGCAGCAATTGCTAACATAATCCTAACCGACTTAAGCATCGCTATGGGAGAGAATGTCTCATCGTAGTCAAATCCTTGAATTTGTCGAAACCCCTTTGCGACAAATCGAGCCTTATAGATGGTCACATTACCATCAACATCAGTTTTTCTTTTGAAAATCCATTTATTCTCAACGGCCTTTCGATCGTGAGGTAAGTCCACCAAGGTCCAAACTTGGTTCTCGTACATGGATTCCATCTCGGATTTCATGGCTTCTAGCCATTTGTTGGAATCCGGGCTCATCATCGCTTCTTCATACGTCGCAGGGTCATCCATTTCATCAACCATGAAATTCACAACAGGATTGCCGTACAGTTTAGGAGCTGCACGTGTCTTGCTTGACCTGCGAGGTTCGGTAGTGTCCTCTTTCGGAGTTTCATGATCAATATCATTAGCTCTCTCTTCATTAGGTGAAGTCAACTCCGAAACAACTTCCGGTGCTGCACTACTCGCCATTTCATGAAGAGAAGGTTCAATAAACTCTTCGAGTTCTACCTTCCGACTACTCACACCTTTCGCGAGAAACTCCTTCTCAAGAAAGGATCCATTCTTGGCAACAAAAACCTTGCCCTCGGATCTGTGATAGAAGGTATACCCAATTGTTTCCTTAGGGTATCCTATGAAGACGCATTTTTCCGCTTTGGGTTCTAGTTTATCCGGCTGAAGTTTCTTCACATAAACATTGCATCCCCAAACTTTAAGAAATGACAACTTAGGTTTGTTTCCAAACCAAAATTCATACGGTGTCATTTCAATGGATTTAGATGGTGCCCGATTTAAAGTGAATGCAGCTATTTCCAGTGCATAACCCCAAAATGATAGTGGCAAGTCAGTCAGAGACATCATAGATCGAACCATATCCAATAAGGTACGATTACGATGTTCCGATACACCATTACGTTGTGGTGTTTCGGCAGGCGTGAGTTGTGAAACTATTCCACACTCTTTCATGTGTGTGCTAAACTCGTAACTTAGATACTCTCCTCCATGGTCAGACCATAGAAATTTGATCCTTTTATTACGATGATTTTCCACTTCATTCTGAAATTCCTTGAACTTTTCAAAAGTTTCAGACTTGTGTTTCATCAAATAGATATACCCGTATCTACTCAAATCATCCGTGAAAGTAACAAAATAACGATATCCACCTCGCGCCGACACACTCATTGGTCCACACACATTAGTATGTATGATTTCCAATAAATTTGTCGCTCGTTCCAATGAACCGGAAAACAGCGTTCTAGTCATCTTGCCCATAAGGCATGGCTCACATGTATCAAATGATTCAAAATCAAGTGATTCCAAAAGTCCATCAAAACGGAGTTTCTTCATGCGTTTAACACCAATATAACCTAGACGGCAGTGCCACATATATGCAGATATATCATTATCAAGTTTAATCTTTTTAGCATTAACATTATGAATGTGCGTAAAATTACTATCGAGATCCATCAGAAATAAAACATTCAACATAGGTGCATGACCATAAAAGATATCATTCTTATAAATCGAACAACCATTGTTTTCAGATTTAAAGGAATGACCACTTTGCTGTTGGGTTCGCAGCATAGAAAACAAAAAATTTCCTACGATGGGAACTATCGCCAAGATCTATCTATTAGATACAAGCAACGGGTGGATATACATCCATAGAGAACTTACCCTCGAAGACAACAAAGCTTTGTTAACAAGTTGGAACTCGTGGATGATGTAGTCGTACACTTGCCGATCTCAAGATCGTGATAAAGTCAGCGGTCGGCTCCAGACGTCCATCGAGATCCAGCTCCAAGTCCAGCACCACCAAGTCCAGCACCACAAAGCAGCGGTGCATCCGTGATCGCACACACGTCCGGTACCCGACAACCTCCGTCCCTCGCTCCCAGCAAAGCAGCAAAGCAACTCCTTTCGAGATAAAGCCCGGAACATGTATCTCGCTAATCCGAGACCATGGGGAATAACTAGAGGGGGAGAGAGATCCTTCACGAGGAGGTGTCGTTTGTGAGGAGGAGAGGGGGCCTTTTATAGGGGAGAGGGGGGAACCCAAGGGCCATGGCGTGGCAGCCATGGTGGTGCCCCCACCTCTTCCACATTCATGTGGGTGGAGCTCCCACTCCCATAAAAAGCCTCCACTCAAAATTCCACTCACACATGCATTAAATTCCCACCAAATTTAATGCAAGCTCTCATTAAATAAAACTATTTTATTTATTTTATTCAGAATTTTGTAAATTACATTAATTAACAAACATTCACATAAAACCTCTGCAACATTTCAATATCACATGCAGAACCAGTTTCTGCAATTTCACCCGGAACAATTCCGGTTTCCATCGAAATGATTCCAGCGCTTTCTTAAATCTTTATCTGAAACATATTTTCTCCAAATGGTGTCGGTATCCCTTAAGTGTGTCACCCTACGGTTCGTGAATAATGCAGACTTGATCGAGACCCCTCTCCGATCAATAATCAGCAGCGGGACCTGGAAATCCGTACTGACTCCCACACATTCAACAATGACTCTTGTGATTGTGTGAACCTTTAACGTCGTAACTAAACCCCTTTGTCTCGCGATATATTACATGTCCGAGATTCGATCATCGGTATCCAAATACCTAGTTTGATCTTGTTACCGACATGCACTCTTTTCTCGTTCCCGTGATATAACATTCTAGTGATCACATCACTTGCTTGCAAGGTATTTCAATGTGATATCACCGAGAGGGCCCAGAGTATATCTATCCGTCATCGGGATGGACAAATCCCACTCTTGATCCATGAGCCTCAACATAACACCTTCGTAGCACTGAACCCACCTTTATAGTCACCCTGTTACGGTGTGACGTTTGATGTTATCAAGATACTCTTCCAGTGTTAGCAATTAACATGATCTCATGGTCTAAGGACTAAGATTACTTCGTATGATGTTATAGAAATATAAACATAATGACTCTGATCGTAATGCTATACTTTGGATGAATGTTCATCACATCATTCCACCAATGTTGTGACCTCGTTATTAACAACATCCAATGTCCATGATTAGGAAACCTTGATCATCTTGTTAATCAACGAGCTAGTCTATAAGAGAGGCATGACTAGGAACCTTTTATTTGTTTATTAAACACACATGTATTGACGTTTCCTATCAATACAATTATAGCATGCAAAATAAACATTTATCATAAACAAGGAATAAGATAATAACCACTTTATTATTGCCTCTCGGGCATATTCCCTTCAGTCTCCCACTTGCACTAGAGTCAATAATCTAGTTTGAAAAACTTTGCGTATTGAACACCTATGGCTTTATGGTGTTGAATATACGCGATTGCTAGTGGTTAACATAATCTCCAGATCTAACAGTTTCAGGTCCATGTGTATTTGCATGTCTTTGCATCTCTACGCATCACTCATTCTCAAATGAGATGGCATTGTATAAATTTGGTCCTTTGGTGAGACCTTCGGTTCGTTCGGGTTTAAAATATGTTGATATTATTGTCATACAATATATCTTCATAGTATTAGCCCACTTTGAACCACACCTAGTTTGATAACAAACTACTTAACACAAATGCCCTCCTTTGCTGCTACTATAGCAGTCATATACTTAGGCTTTTGTTGTAGTATCCGTCACAATGTCTCAACTTTGGAACTCATCCAAATCCATCATGGAACATCCTTTCCATTACATTGTGCCACCCATAGTCTAAATTGAGATAAATTTAATTTGTATCTTATGACAAAACTAGTATCAATGTAACACTTTACAATGAACTACCTTTAACTAGTTGTCACTTATACATGATATATTCTTAGTTCTTCCAAAGCTCATAAGAATACCTTTACTATTGTCCAATGATGATCTTATGAATCATTCTGGTATGTGCTCATAACATTTAGAGCATAGGACATATCTGGATATATACATATCACGGTATAATCGATCAAAATATTCATGTGATTTTACTCACCAAGTGTTGAAACACTTGAATCTTGATACAATCCTTTCCATGCAGCAAGAACCTTTCTTGTTGTTTCCATATTGAACCCTTTCAATATCTCATATATGTACGTCTGGCATAACCATATTAGCGCCTCAATCTATCCATATAGACATTGATGCCAAATATTCCGGTTTTGCCCAAGTCTTTCATCGAAATCGTATTTTAATGAAAGTCTTAACTTATGTTAATACAAGATACATCATTTCCAATCAATACCATGTCCTCTACATAATGTATTAGAAATATGTCTCAGCGCTCCCACTTAATTTCTTGCAAATGCAAGCATCTTCATCATCTCCGATGAAATTAAACTCTTTTAACATTTTCATCATGGTGAAGATTTCAACTCCGCAATGCTCACTTCAACTATTGAAGTTTGCATGCCCTTTTAGCACCCTTTGAATTAACAAAACCCTTCGGACCGTGTCATGTACACGTCCTAGGTAACCATTCTATTAGAAGAACCTTGTTTTGTTTATTCAACTACCATATACCAAATTATATGTAGTGGTTGCTACATTAATCCGTCAAGACTAAATATCGCTATGAAAGATCAAATCTTGTCATAGTCAACTCCTTGAACATTGCCGTAAACTTCTTTCCGACATGTCTACTATTTCATAGATGTTAAACATCCATGTCTATTTCTTTATAGATCCAAACACAACCGATGTGCTTCATGCCTTCGGAGGATCTTCCAAGTTCAGAAACTTGATTTCTCGTGTATGGATACTATCACGGATTCTATGACTTCTAGTCATTTTATGGAGTCAGGGCCCATCATCGCTTCTTTGCATGCAGTCGGTTCATCATTGTCAAAACAATAACGACTTCTGTTTCAAATCTTACTATTTGATTCTTACCGACCCACATGGTTCAATAGGAACTCTAATCTCCAAGATCACACCCTTTGTAATCACGGGAGCCATGAGCATTGTGGCCGCCACCAGGACACTTTCTGGCGCTGCGCTACTTAGCACATATAGCTAAGGTTTAACAACCTTATCAAAGTTCTATTGTCCTCCCACTTAACTTTTCACGAAAAACTCCTTCTCAAGAAACTTGACGTTCCAAGCGACAAACTCTTTTGTCCTCGGTGTTATGGAGGAATTCCCAACAAATTCTTTGGGATAACCTACAAAGACGTGCTTATCCGACTTTGGTTGTAAACATTTTACTTATGCATAGCATACCAAAATTTAAGAAAAGACAATTCGGGTTTTATCCCAAACCATAACTCATATGGTGTCATTTCAACGGATCACGATGGTGCTCTTTTCAGTGTAAAAGCGGTAGTCTCTAAAGCTTTAATCCTTAAAACATAATGGCAGTTTTATAAATGACACCTTTGATCTTACCATGTCAAACAAGGTTTGATTTGATTTCTCGAACATACCATAATCCTGTGGTTTATCGGGAAATGCAAATTTATGGAACAATTCCTAAAATCTTAGGTGTTTTGCTAAACCTGTAACTCAAATATCTTCCTTTATGATCAAATCATAAACTCTTTTATTTTCTTGTTACAATGATTTTTCACTTCATCTTGAAAGTCTTTAAACAATTTTCAAATGTTTCATACTTCTTCCTTATTAAGTAAATATATAGATATATTCACTCAAATTTCTAGAGAAAGCATATGAAGCCAAGAGATCCATCGCATATGGCTACACATAATGGACTATATACATCAACATGCATAATATCCAATAAATTAGTCATCCGTTCCTCTTTGGCCTATGGACGGAGTTTCAATTATCTCGAGGAAAGTTTCACAAGCGTCAATTGATCAAAATCAAAAGACTCCAAAAATCCATCAACATGGAGTTTCTTCATGTTTACTTTCCAATATAATTCAAACAACGATGTCACTTAATAAGTGATCTTCCAATCATTTGTCTTACAACATTTTAGCAATAATGTTTATGGATGTGATTTCTCCAACTAGATTTGTAAAAGTTCATCCATCCTTTATGGAATATGGTAATTATTTGAACAACCATCGTTCTCGTAACACCGGAACAAAATAACAATTATTAAGACAAATCTTGAAGGATAGGTTTGACGACAGCGAAAAACACAATAACACTTTATTTGTTTTTGATGAACATCATCACTTATTCTCTTGCTAGTTACTTAGGCCGTTGTAGTTCATGAATTGTGTTGTTCTGTATGACACTTCACACCAACCAATTCGGTATCCAATACCGGTATCCAATACCTCAGAACCACATTGTTTAACAAGCAAGGAATACAGCCATAACATGTATATCTTCTATATACCTAAGTTGGACATCCCCAACCTTTTCTTTTCTGCCAAATATTTTATAGATTCTCTTTCAACAATTCCTTTTCTTTTAAAAGAATCTATCAACATCAGTAGTGGTGTCATTTACATGACACATAGTACAAAGCGTATATAGTCAAATACTAATACCTTTGGACTTGCACTTTGAAGTGGATCACCATCATCAAATGTTTGGTGTTCTTTCAAAAAATCCGTTCTTTAGTAATCTATTAGTGTAGTAAACATTTTACTTACATCTTCTATTCATCCTTATCATGACAACTTTCATGATCAAGCTACTATAGCCTATAAGGAAGAATCGTGAGTATAATGTTAGTTCCCAACACCTTTTTGGGAGATCCGGATGCCTAGCATCTCCATACTTCACAAATTCTCATACAATATGAGAATATGTATTTTGCTAAATTATACTCTATCATAATGCAACCAAAAACATTGTTTCAGATGTCACAATATCTTTCACACATGATGGTTCCTGAAACAATTCTTTCAGCTCCTAGATAACCTTGATATTAAAACAACTTTTGAATATCAATAATCATGGAGGCAAACATGATACTTTAGATACTAACATTGGAACTCTTACTCTTGATTTAATACTACTTATTAAACTTCATGGAGTAAATAGAGTTTGCTGAAAGTTTGCCATAGGACTTATAAGCTTTAAATTGATATTCAAAACAATACGATACCAGTTCGTAAAGTAAATATCTAGAATTCTATAGTTCTATTATCTCAATTAAAACTAAGCATAAGGTAGTGAACAGATGCCAATGACTACAAAAAATTATGCAAATTCACTTCGATTTAGTTTATGACTAATTGAGTTCGACTAATCCAAATTAGAAATGAACTCCCACTCAAAAACGACATCCCTCGTGCCTTTTTGGTGATTACATGAACCAAATCCACTACACCAAGTCCGATCATCACATGAGTCGGTGTAGCTTCAAAGGCGAGCATCAATATGGTCATCACATCAACTATATGACTCATGCTTAACCTTTCGGTCCGTGTTCCGAGGCCATGTCTGTACATGCTAGGCTCGCCAAGTAAGAACCTTAGTATTCGCGTGTGTAAAACTGTCTTACACCCGTTGCACGAAAGCGTAGAGTTGAGAACACCCGATCATCACGTGATGTCTCGAAACACGATCCATAGAACGGTGCATACTTAAGGAAGAACACATTTTATCTTGATATTTAAATGAGGGATCATCTTACAATGCTACTAAAAGCGCCAAACTAGCAATATAAGATGGAAACATCTAATGTGTAAAGTGAGATGATATGGTCCATGCATTTGATCACCATCATATGCATCGTGGTATGATCTCTATCATTCCTTTGTGTGTAAGGCCAAGGTCTATGGAACTTACACGTTAAGTGAGTTGTAAGAGTATCTATCATACATCTACTTACAACAATACCATATCAAGACACTAGCCCAACAACGATCTAAACTAGATGCCTCTAATTTATCAATTGCAAGTTTTACGTGGCTTAGGGCTTTCGGAGATAGAACCGGTCTTACCTACGAACATGAACCACAACGAGGATAACCAAGTCATTAGCAACTCGTTGTAAATCATATATTGACTATAGTAAGAGAGACAGACACCCGCTATCCACTTATGCAAAACTAGTTGCATGTCAGTCGTGGAACCGGTCTCATGTACGATGACATGTAAGGTTGGTCCGGGCCGCTTCATCCCACTATGCCACATAGAAGATGCAATAACATGATCGTCATCGCCCACATATAAACATATGTGTACTACCCATGCAAAGCAACTACGCATAGATCAGGCTCTGATACCACTGTTGGGTTCGCAGCATAGAAAACAAAAAAATTCCTACGATGGGAACTATCGCCAAGATCTATCTATTAGATACAAGCAACGGGTGGATATACATCCATAGAGAACTTACCCTCGAAGACAACAAAGCTTTGTTAACGAGTTGGAACTCGTGGATGATGTAGTCGTACACTTGTCGATCTCAAGATCATGATGAAGTCCAGCAGGTCCGGCTCCAGCACGTCCATCAGATCCAGCTCCAGCAAGTCCAGCACCACAAAGCAGCGGTACATCCGTGATCGCACACACATCCGGTACCCCGACAACTTCTGTCCCTCGCTCCAGCAAAGCAGCGGAAGCAGCAACTCCTTTCCAGATAAAGCCACCGGGAACATGTATCTCGCTAATCCGAGACCATGGGGAATAACTAGAGGGGGAGAGAGATCCTTCATGAGGAGGTGTCGTTGTTGGAGATATGCCCAAGAGGCAATAATAAAAGTGGTTATTATTATATCTTTGTGTTTATGATGAATGTTTACATCCCATGCTATAATTGTATTATAAGGAAACACTGATACATGTGTGTTTTGTAAACATAAAAGAGTCCCTAGTAAGCCTCTTGTGGAACTAGCTTGTTGATTAAATGATGATCATGGTTTCCTGATCATGGACATTGGATGTCATTAATAACAAGGTTATATCATTAGGAGAATGATGTGATGGACACACACACCCATAGTAAGTGTAGCATAAGATCAAGTCATTAAGTTCGTATTGCTATAAGCTTTCAAATGCATAGTAACCTAATCCTTCGACCATGAGGTTATGTTAATCACCATCACCGGATCGGTACTTTGATGACATCAAACACCGCTTCATAACTGGGTGGTTATAAAGGTGTCATTGGGTATTCTGAAAGTATATGTTGAAGCGCATGGACCAAGATTGGGATTTGTCCATCCATATGACAGATAGATATGCTCTGGGCCCTCTCGGTGGAATGTCATCTAGTTAGCTTACAAGCATGTGACTAGGTCACAAGGGATGACATAACATGGAACGAGTAAAGAGTACTTATTAGTAACGAGGTAGAACTAGGTATGGAGATACCGACGATCAAACCTCGGATAAGTAGAATATCGCGTGACAAAGGGAATTGGTTTCGTATGTTAATGGTTCTATCGATCACGAAGTCATCGTTGAGTATGTGGGAGCCGTTATGGATCTCTAGATCCCGCTAATGGTTATTGATCGGAGAGGTGTCTCCATCATGTCTGCATATTCACGAACCGTAGGGTGACACACTTAAGGTTCGAAGTTGTTCTAAGTAGATATGGAATGTGCGTTGGAAACCGAATGTTGTTCGGAGTCTCGGATTGGATCCGGGACATCACGAGGAGATCCGGAATTGTCCGGAGAATGAGATTCATATATTGGGGATCATTTTCTAAATTAGGAAATGTTCCAGAGTATTTTTATGAGGATTCTAGAAGGTTTCGGAATGTTCCGGAAGGTTCTAGGAGATTTCTTGGAGTTTGCTTGAAAACCAAGAAAGGATCAAGGAGTCCTTGTGGGGCAAGACAAGGAGTCGTGGGGGAGGAGGACTCCTCCCCCCTCCCAATCCGCCGGCCAAGGAAGGGAGGGGAGTCCTACTAGGACTCCCCCTCCCATGGCGCCTCCCTCCTTTAAATAGAGGGGTGGGGGCGCCACCCCCTTGCCCCTCCACTCATAACTCTAGCCGCCGCCTCTCTCCTCCTCCTTCTCTCTGCTCAGGCTTAGGCGAAGCCCTGCAGAATTCTCTACTCCACCACCACCACCACACCGTCGTGCTGCTGGGATTCCGTGGAGAAGATCTACTACCTCCGCTGCTCGCTGGAATGGGGAGAGGAAGGTCTGCTTCGACTCCGCACGTGTGACCGACTGCGGAAGCGCTGCCAGAACACGGCACCGGAAGGATCGTCCACACAATTCTTGAGATCGGCAAGTGATCGACTACATCAACCACGAGATCCAATCTCGTAACACTTTCGGATCTACGAGGGTTAGTACAGATCTATCTCGTTGCACATGTCTAATAGATTAGATCTGGGTTTTGTTTGTTCTTGCGGTAGAATTTTTTTCCATGCTACGAACCCATCAGTGGTATCAGAGCCGTATCTATGCGTAGATCTGTTGCACGACTAGAACACAATGGTTTGTGGGCGTTGGTGCTCGTGCCGTCTTTTGCTTTGTGCACTTTGCATCTTGTGGTATGGTGGGATGAAGCGGCTCGGGCTAACCTTACATGTCATCACACATGAGACTTGCTCCACGCTTGATGTGTAACTTGCTTTGCACAAGTGGCTTTGCGGGTGTCTGTCTCTCCCACCATAGTATAGATCCAATTTACACTTTGCACTTGATAGCACTTGTATCAATGTTGTGGTTCAGTTTCATAGGTAAGATCCGTTCTTATTCGAAAGCCCCAAACCACGTAAAACATGCAAAGAAAATTAGGGGCGTCTAACTTGTTTTTGCAGGGGTTTTGTGATGTGATATGGCCATCATGAGATTGTGATTATATTTGATGTATGCAATGATCCTTGTTGTAATATGGCAACCGGCAGGAGCCTAATGGTTGTCTTTAATTCTGTTAAGACATGCGTGTCTATTCATCTTGTAATAGCTTTATTCCAAGTAGTTGTAATAGTTGCTAGTGATGATGGACAACCATGAAGCGGCGCTTAATCGACCTTGACGCAATGCTGGTGATGATGGAGATCATGTCCGTGCTTTGGAGATGGAGATCAAAGGCATAAGAAGAAAGGGCCATATCATATCACACTAATTATGAATTACCTGTGATGTTAATCCTTTATGCATCTTGTATTGCTTAGATCGCGATGGTAGCATTATAAGATGATCCCTCTCACTAAATATCAAGTAATAAAAGTGTTCGTCCTTAGTTGGCACCGTTGCTAAGACTCGTCGTCTCGAAGCATCTCGTGATGATCGGATGTGATAGATTCTACGTGTGCATACAACGGGTGCAAGCCAGATTTGCACATGCGGAAACTAAGGTTAATCTTGACGAGCCTAGCATGTACAGACATGGTCTCGGAACACGGAATGCCGAAAGGTAGAGCATGAATCATATAAGTGATATGATGAACATGAAGATTGTTCGCCGATGAAACTAAATCTTCTCTCGTGAAGATCGGACTTGGTGTAGTGGACTTGGTTCGTGTAATCACTAAGACAATGTGAGGGATGTTGTTTTGAGTGGGAGTTCACCTAGTTAATTTAAGAATTAAAATTGAACTCAATTTATCATAAACTTAGTCTAAACTACTTGCAAATTTGTTGTAGATTATGGCGAATCTCTCCATCAATTTCAATGCGTTCCTAGAGAAAGAAAAGCTTAAGAACAATGGAAGCAACTTCACGGACTGGCTCGTGGTGCAAGATTGTCCTCGTGGCTGGTCAGATGACCTATGTGCTCGAAGCACCGCTAGGTGACCCACCTGCAGAAGATGCCACCGATGACATAAAGAATGTTTACGCCACTCGGAAAAATCATTACTCCACAGTTCAGTGTGCCATCCTGTACGGTTTAGAAACGGAGCTCCAGAAGCATTTTGAGCACCACGACCCGTTCGAGATCATTAAGGAGCTCAAGCTCATTTTTGAGACTCACGCGGCTGTGGAGAGCTATGAGGCCTCCGAAAAGTTCTTTACCTGTAAGATGGAAGAGGGAAGCTCCGTTAGCGAGCATGTGCTCACCATGTCTGGGCACGCAAACAAGCTCCAAGAGTTGGGGATAACGATTCCTAATGAGTTAGGGATTCACCGTGTCCTCCAATCACTGCCACTGAGTTATAAGAACTTTTTGATGAACTACAATATGCACTGCATGAACAAGACGTTGCCTGAACTATTGTCCATGCTGAAAACTGCTGAAGTGGAGATCAAGAAGGAGCAACAAGTGTTGATGGTCAATAAGACCACCAATTTCAAGAAATAGGGCAAGCCTAAGAAAAAGGGCAACTTCAAGAAGGACGGCAAGAAAGCTGCCGCACCTGCTAAGAAGCCCAAGGCTGGTCCTAAGCCTGAAACTGAATGCTTCTACTGCAAGGGTGCTGGTCACTGGAAGCGTAACTGCCCCAAGTACCTGGCGGATCTGAAGAACGGCAACATCAAGAAGAAAGGTATATTTGATATACATGTTATTGATGTGTATCTTACTGGTAATCGTAGTAGTTCCTGGGTATTTGATACTGGTTCGGTTGCTCATATTTGTAACTCGAAACAGGAGCTGTGGAATAAACGAAGACTGGCGAGAGACGAGGTGACGATGCGCGTTGGAAATGGCTCCAAGGTTGATGTGATCACCGTCGGCACGCTCCCTCTACATCTACCTTCGGGATTAGTTTTAAATTTGAATAATTGTTATTTGGTGCCTGCGTTAAGCATGAACATTATATCTGGATCTTGTTTATTGAGAGACGGTTACTCTTTTAAGTCTGAGAATAAAGGTTGTTCGATTTATATGAGTAATATCTTTTATGGTAATGCACCTGAGATGAATGGTTTATTCTTATTGAATCTCGATAGTAGTGATACACATGTTCACAACATAGATGCTAAACGAATAAAAATGAATGATAATTCTACATACATGTGGCACTGTCGTCTTGGTCACATTGGAGTGAAGCGTATGAAGAAACTCCATTCTGATGGACTTCTTGAATCACTTGATTTTGAATCACTTGAAAGATGCGAAGCATGTCTAATGGGAAAAATGACTAAGACTCCATTCTCTGGAATAATGGAGCGAGCTATAGACTTATTGGAAATAATACATACCGATGTGTGCGGTCCAATGAGTGTCGCATCGCGTGGTGGATATTGTTATGTTCTCACTTTCACAGATGACTTAAGTAGATATGGGTATGTCTACTTTATGAAACATAAGTCCGAAACTTTCGAGAAGTTTAAGGAATTTCAAAGTGAAGTGGAAAATCATCGTAACAAAAAGATTAAGTTTCTGCGTTCTGACCGTGGAGGTGAATATCTAAGTTATGAGTTTGGCATGCATTTAAAGAAATGTGGAATACTTTTGCAGTTGACACCACCAGGAACACCACAGCGTAATGGTGTGTCCGAACGTCGTAATCAAACTCTCTTAGATATGGTTCGGTCTATGATGTCTCTTACAGATTTACCGCTATCGTTTTGGGGCTATGCATTAGAGACAGCCGCATTCACTTTAAATAGGGCACCATCTAAATCCATTGAAACAACACCGTACTAATTGTGGTTTGGTAAGAAACCTAAGTTGTCGTTCCTTAAAGTTTGGGGTTGCGAAGCGTATGTAAAGAAGTTACAACCTGATAAGCTTGAACCCAAAGCGGAGAAATGTGTCTTCATAGGATACCCTAAAGAAACAATTGGGTATACCATCTATCATAGATCCGAAGGCAAAGTTTTCGTTGCCAAGAATGGATCCTTTCTTGAGAAGGAGTTTCTCTCGAAAGAAGTGACTAGAAGGAAAGTAGAACTCGACGAGGTTATTGAACCTTCTCTCAGAGTTGAGAGTAGCGCAGCACCGGAAGATGTTTTTGTGCCGCCTGCACCAATTGGAGAGGAAGCTCATGATGGTGATCATGAAACTTCGAACGGTTCTTGCAGAACCTCGCAGGTCAACGAGGGTTCGTACCACTCCTGATTGGTATGACTCTGCCTTGAACGTCATGTTGGTGGACAACACTGATGACCCTGCGACGTATGAAGAAGCTATGGTGAGCCCATATTCCGACAAATGGCTAGAAGCCATGAAATCCGAGATGGGATCCATGTATGAAAACCAAGTGTGGACTTTGGTGGACTTACCGGATGGCCGTAAGGCTGTCGAGAACAAATGGATTTTCAAAAGGAAAACAGATGTTGATGGTAATGTTACCATCTATAAAGCTCGACTTGTCGCGAAAGGGTTCCGACAAATTCAAGGAGTTGGCTACGATGAGACTTTCTCACCAGTAGCGAAGCTAAAGTCTGTGAGGATTTTGTTAGCAATTGCTGCATATTTCGATTATGAGATTTGGCAGATGGATGTCAAAACGGCATTCCTTAATGGTGACATTGAGGAAGAGTTGTATATGGTACAACCCAAGGGTTTTGTCGATCCTAAAGATGCTGACAAGGTATGCAAACTTCAGCGCTCCATTTATGGACTAAAGCAAGCATCCCGGAGTTGGAATCAACGTTTTGATAAAGTAATCAAAAACTTTGGATTTATACAAACTTATGGAGAAGCTTGTATTTACAAGAAAGTGAGTGGGAGCTCTGTAGCATTCCTAGTACTATATGTAGATGACATATTGTTGATTGGGAATGATATAGAACTTCTTAATAGCGTCAAAACCTATTTGAATAATAGTTTTTCAATGAAGGATCTTGGCGAAGCGGCATATATTCTAGGCATCAAGATTTATAGAGATAGATCAAGACGCCTAATAGCGCTTTCATAAAGTACATACTTAGACAAAGTTCTAAAGAAGTTTAGAATGGAAGAGAGCAAGAAGGGGTTCGTGCCCATGTTGTCAGGTAAGACCTTGAGTAAGACTCAAAGTCCGGCTACGACAAAAGATAGAGAAAAGATGAATAATATTCCCTATGCCTCGGCCATAGGTTCTATCATGTATGCCATGCTGTGTACAAGACCGGATATAGCACATGCTGTTAGTTTGACTAGCAGATATCAAAGTGATCCTGGAATGGAACACTGGACAGCAGTCAAGAATATCCTAAAGTACCTGAATAGGACTAAGGATATGGTTCTTTCTTATGGAGGTGATGAACAGCTTGTTGTAAACGGTTACACTGATGCTAGTTGGAACACCGATCTAGATGACTCGAAGTCACAGTCTGGATACGTATTTATTTTGAATGGTGCTGCAGTGAGCTGGAGGAGTGCCAAGCAAAGCGTTGTGGCAAAATTTTCAACGGATTCGGAATACATAGTTGCTTCGGAGGCTGCACAAGAAGCCATATGGATGAAGGAGTTCATTACTGAACTTGGCATGGTTCCCAGTGCGTTGGACCCGATGTCCATCTACTTGGACAACACAGGTGCCATAGCTAATGCACAGGAGCCAAGGTCACATAGCAAGCTGAAGCACGTCAAGCTACGTTTCCATGCTATTCGCGAGTATGTCCAAGATGGTGACATAAAGATTTGCAAAGTACACACTGATCTGAATGTGGAAGATCCATTGACTAAACCTCTCCCTAGAGCAAAGCATGACCAACACCAGAACGCCATGGGTGTTAGGTATATTACCATGTAATCTAGATTATTGACTCTAGTGCAAGTGGGAGACTGTTGGAGATATGCCCAAGAGGCAATAATAAAAGTAGTTATTATTATATCTTTGTGTTTATGATGAATGTTTACATCCCATGCTATAATTGTATTATAAGGAAACACTGATACATGTGTGTTTTGTAAACATAAAAGAGTCCCTAGTAAGCCTCTTGTGGAACTAGCTTGTTGATTAAATGATGATCATGGTTTCCTGATCATGGACATTGGATGTCATTAATAACAAGGTTATATCATTAGGAGAATGATGTGATGGACATACACACCCATAGTAAGCGTAGCATAAGATCAAGTCATTAAGTTCGTATTGCTATAAGCTTTCAAATGCATAGTAACCTAATCCTTCGACCATGAGGTTATGTTAATCACCATCACCGGATCGGTACTTTGATGACATCAAACACTGCTTAGAATCGGGTGGTTATAAAGGTGTCATTGGGTATTCTGAAAGTATGTGTTGAAGCACATGGACCAAGATTGGGATTTGTCCATCCATATGACGGATAGATATGCTCTGGGCCCTCTCGGTGGAATGTCATCTAGTTAGCTTGCAAGCATGTGACTAGGTCACAAGGGATGACATAACATAGAACGAGTAAAGAGTACTTATCGATGTGAGGTAGAACTAGGTATGGAGATACCGACGATCAAACCTCGGATAAGTAGAATATCGCATGACAAAGGGAATTGGTTTCGTATGTTAATGGTTCTATCGATCACGAAGTCATCGTTGAGTATGTGGGAGACGTTATGGATCTCCATATCCCGCTAATGGTTATTGATCGGAGAGGTGTCTCCATCATGTCTGCATATTCACGAACCGTAGGGTGACACACTTAAGGTTCGAAGTTGTTTTAAGTAGATATGGAATGTGCGTTGGAAACCGAATGTTGTTCGGAGTCTCGGATTGGATCCGGGACATCACGAGGAGATCCGGAATTGTCCGGAGAATGAGATTCATATATTGGGGATCATTTTCTAAGTTAGGAAATGTTAGAGTATTTTATGAGGATTCTAGAAGGTTTGGAATGTTAGGAAGGTTCTAGGAGATTTCTTGGAGTTTGCTTGAAAACCAAGAAAGGATCAAGGAGTCCTTGTGGGGCAAGACAAGGAGTCGTGGGGGAGGAGGACTCCTCCCCCCTCCCAATCCGCCGGCCAAGGAAGGGAGGGGAGTCCTACTAGGACTCCCCCTCCCATGGCGCCTCCCTCCTTTAAATAGAGGGGTGGGGGCGCCACCCCCTTGCCCCCTCCAATCCTTAAACCCTAGCCGCCTCTCTCCTCCTCCTTCCCTCTGCTCCGGCTTAGGCGAAGCCCTGCAGAATTATCTACTCCACCACCACCACACCGTCGTGTTGATGGGATTCCGTGGAGAAGATCTACTACCTCTGCTGCTCGCTGGAACAGGGAGAGGAAGGTCTGCTTCGACTCCGCATGTGTGTGACCATGGAGCGCTGCCGAACACTGGCCACGGAAGGATCGTCCACGATCTTGAGATCGGCAAGTGATCGACTACATCAACCACGAGATCCAATCTCGTACGCTTTCGGATCTCTGAGGTTAGTACAGATCTATCTCGTTGCACATGTCTAATAGATTAGATCTTGGCTTTTATCTAGATTAGATATGGGTTTTGTTCGTTCTTGCGGTAGAAATTTTTTGTTTTCCATGCTACGAACCCATCAGTCGTTTGTGAGGAGGAGAGGGGGGCCTTTTATAGGGGAGAGGGGGCACCCAAGGGCCATGGCATGGCAGCCATGGTGGTGCCCCCACCTCTTCCACATTCATGTGGGTGGAGCTCCCACTCCCATCAAAAGCCTCCACTCAAAATTCCACTCACACATGCATTAAATTTCCACCAAATTTAATGCAAACTCTCATTAAATAAAATTATTTTATTTATTTTATTCAGAATTTTGTCAATTACATTAATTAACAAACATTCACATAAAACCCCTGCAACATTTCAATATCACATGCAGAACCAGTTTCTGCAATTTCACCCGGAACAATTCCGGTTTCCATCGAAATGATTCCAGCGCTTTCTTAAATCTTTATCTGAAACATATTTGCTCCAAATGGTGTCGGTATCCCTTAAGTGTGTCACCCTACGGTTCGTGAATAATGCAGACATGATCGAGACCCCTCTCCGATCAATAATCAGCAGCGGGACCTGGAGATCCGTACTGACTCCCACATATTGAACGATGACTCTTGTGATCGTGTGAACCTTTAACGTTGTAACTAAATCCTTTTGTCTCGATATATATTACATGTCCGAGATTCGATCATCGGTATCCAAATACCTAGTTTGATCTCGTTACCGACATGCACTCTTTTCTCGTTCCCGTGATATAACATTCTAGTGATCACATCACTTGCTTGCAAGGTATTTCAATGTGATATCACCGAGAGGGCCCAGAGTATATCTATCCGTCATCGGGATGGACAAATCCCACTCTTGATCCATGAGCCTCAACATAACACCTTCGTAGCACTGAACCCACCTTTATAGTCACCCTGTTACGGTGTGATGTTTGATGTTATCAAGATACTCTTCCAGTGTTAGCAATTAACATGATCTCATGGTCTAAGGACTAAGATTACTTTGTATAATGTTATAGCAATATAAACATAATGACTCTGATCGTAATGCTATACTTCGGATGAATGTTCATCACATCATTCCACCAATGTTGTGACCTCGTTATTAACAACATCCAATGTCCATGATCAGGAAACCTTGATCATCTTGTTAATCAACGAGCTAGTCTATAAGAGAGGCATGACTAGGAACCTTTTATTTGTTTATTAAACACACATGTATTGACGTTTCCTATCAATACAATTATAGCATGCAAAATAAACATTTATCATAAACAAGGAATAAGATAATAACCACTTTATTATTGCCTCTCGGGCATATTCCCTTCATTTGCATCAAACACGATCTGGATATAATGTTCATGCTCAGTGCAGGCACCAAATAACAATTATTTAGGTTTATAACTAATCCCGATGGCATATGGAGAGGTAGTGTCCGGACGGCGATCACATCAACTTTTGATCCATTGCCGACCCGCATCCTGACCTCGTCCCTTGCTAGTTGTCGCTTGTTCCGTAGCCCCTGAAACAAGTTACATATATTAGCAACCGATCCCGTATCAAATACCCAGGTGCTACTGCGAGTACTAGTCAAGTACACATCAATAACATGTATATCACATATACCTTTGTTGCGCTTCCAATGGCCAGTCCCCTTGCAATAGTAGCACTCGGTATCGGACTTAGGGTCAGCTCGGGGTTTCTTTTCAGGCGCGGCAACAGATTTGCCACCCTTCTTTCCCTTGTGCTTGCCTTTCTTGTCCTTCTTGAAACCGGTGGTCCTATTGATCATCAACACTTGATGTTCTTTCCTAATCTCCACTTCTGCAGTCTTAAGCATTGACAGAAGCTCGGGAAGAGTCTTCTTCATGCCCTGCATATTATAGTTCATCACGAAGCTCTTGTAGCTAGGTGGCAGAGATTGGAGAACACGATGTATGCCCAAGTCAACGGGAATCGTTATTCCCGAGGACACAAGCTTATTGGCGTACCCAGACATTTTGAGTACATGCTCACTAACGGAGTTGTTCTCCTCCATCATGCAGCTAAAGAACTTTTTAGTAGCATTATAAATCTCTACGGCAGCATGGGTATCGAAAATCATTTTCAATTCTCCCATGGTATCAAAGGCATTACCATTTTTGAATGCTTTCGAAGTTCTGGCTCTAGCCCATACAGTATGCCACAATGAACTAAGTTGTGGTCCTCCTGACGAGTCACATAGACATTCTTTTCCTCGTCAGGGGCATCAGGAGCTGGTGGGGGGGGCCTAGCGGCGCATCTAGCACATATTGCTTTTGTGTAGCAGTGAGGAGAATCCTCAAATTCATAGCCCAGTTGGTGAAGTTGCTACCATTCGCAGCAAGTTTCTCTTTCTCCATGAACACATTGAAATTAAAAGCAGGTGGTGCCATCTACAACATAATTTGTAAAGTTTATTTAGACTAAGTTTATGATAAATTGAGTTCAACTAATCCAAATTACTAATGAACTCCCACTCAAAAACGACATGCCTCGTGTCCTTTTGGTGATTACATGAACCAAATCCACTACACCAAGTCCGATCATCACGTGAATTGATGTAGCTTCAAAGGCAAGCATCTATATGGGCATCATATCAACTATATGACTCATGCTTAACCTTTTGGTCCGTGTTCCGAGGCCATGTATGTACATGCTAGGATCGCCAAGTAAGAACCTTAGTATTCGCGTGTGTAAAACTGTCTTACACCCGTTCCTATGAAAGCGTAGATTCGAGTACACCCGATCATCACGTGATGTCTAGAAACACGATCCACAGAACTAAACTTAAGGAAGAACACATTTTATCTTGATATCTAAATGAGGGATCATCTTACAATGCTACAGAAAGAACCAAACTAGCAGTATAAGATGCTAATATCTAATGTGTAAAGTGAGATGATATGGTCCATGCATTTGATCTCCATCACTTGCATCGTGGTATGATCTCTATCATTCCTTTGTGTGTAAGGCCAAGATCTATGGAACTTACACGTTGAGTGTGTTATAAGAGTATCTATCATACATTTTCTTACAACAATACCATATCAATACACTAGCCCAGCAACAATCTAAACTAGACGCCTCTAATTTATCAATTGCAAGTTTTACGTGGCTTAGGGCTTTTGAAGATAGAACCGTTCTCACCTACGAACATGAACCACAACAAGGATAACTAAGTTATTAGCAACTCGTTGTAAATCGGATATTGACTATAGTAGGAGAGACAGACACCCGCCAGCCACTTATGCAAAACAAGTTGCATGTCAGTCGTGGAACCGGTCTCATGTACGATGACATGTAAGGTTGGTCCGGGCCGCTTCGTCCCACTATGCCACCAATATCCAAAATACATAGAAGATGCAATAACATGATCATCATCGCCCACATATAAACATATGTGTACTACCCATGCAAACTAACACGGACTGGCACTGTTTTCAGCAGAATTGCCCTGGTGTCTACTTTTTGTGCAGAAAATCAACTATCAGGAAAAATCCCGAAAAATATGCCAAAAATCCTATTTCACTAGAAGACTCCCAGGCGAATCGAGGCGGAGGGCTGGGCCGAACCACACCACACGACCACGCTGGCTAGCCCAGGCCGCGCCGAAGGTGGTCAGCGCCCCTTCCCCTCGGTCTCCTCTTCGCCTATAAGTTGCCTTCTGACCTAAAAACTCGGGGGTTCGGCGTTTTCGAAGGAGTTCATTCGCCGCCACCACCAGATTCCACGAAACAGCACCAGAAACTCCGTTCTGGCACCCTGCCGGGATGGGGAATTGGAAGAGATCATCGCCATCATCATCACCATCGCTTCTCCATCGACCATCCATGTTTCCGCCATCTATGAGTGAGTAATCCCCCGCTTTAGGCTATGGGGATGGTAGGGATTGGATGAGATCGTTCATGTAATGGCATCAGATTGTTAGGGCATGGTGCCTAGTATCTTTTTGTTGGGTCCGCAGCATAGAAAACAAAAAAATTCCTACGATGAGAACTACACGCCAAGATCTATCTACTAGGTACAAAGCAACGGGTGGACATACATCCAACGAGAACTTACCCTCGAATACAACGAGTTTTGTTAACGAGTAGGAACTCGTGGTTGATGTAGTCGTACACTTGCTGATCTCAAGATCGAGTGGAATTCCGAGCGCCGCAACTCAGCAGCGCATCCATAATCGCACACACGTTCAAGCCACCGGACAGCCTCCACCTCCTCGCTCCAGTGATCCAGTGGAAGCAGCAACTCCTTCCAAACGAAATGCCACCGGGAACATGTATCTCGCTAATCCGAGACCATGGGGGAATAATTCTAGAGGGGGAGAGAGATCCTTCACAAGGAGGTGTGAGGAAGAAGGAGGAAGAGGGTGGCCTTTTATAGGAGGAGGGGGGTACCCCCTCTCTCCATGGCCGGCGCATGGGGGGGTGACCCCTCACCTCCCCCATTCATGTGGTGGTAACCCCTCCACATTAAAATGCCTCTTCACATTCCCCTTTAAAGTCCCTACTTTAAATGCATTAAAATTCTCCAAGTTTAATGCTCTCTCATTTAATAAAACTCTTTTATTAAATTTATTCAGAATTTTGTTAACTACTTTAATTAACAAACATTCACATATAGCCCCTTGCAATATTTCAATATCACATGCAGAACCACTTTCTGCAATTTCACCCGAAACAATTTCTGGTTTCTATCGAAACAATTCCTGCGCTTTGCAATTCTTTCGTCTGAAACACATGTGCTCCGAAATGGTGTCCGGTAACTCTTAAGTGTGTCACCTATGGTTTGTGAATAATGCAGACATGATTGAGACTCCTCTCAGATCAATAGTCAGAAGCGGTTCCTGTAGATCCATCCTGACTCTTGCATATTCAACGATGACTTTTGTGATCATGAGAACCTTTAACGCTTGCAACTAAAACCCTTTGTCTCTTGATATAATACATTTCCGAGATTCGATCATCGGTATCCAAATACCTAGTTTGATCTCGTTACCGACATGCACTCTTTTCTCGTTCCCGTGATATAACATTCTAGTGATCACATCACTTGCTTGCAAGCTATCTCAATGTGATATCACCGAGAGGGCCCAGAGTATATCTATCCGTCATCGGGATTGACAAATTCCACTGTTGATCCATGAGCCTCAACATAACACCTTCGTAGTACTGAACCCATCTTTATAGTCACCATGTTACGGTGTGACGTTTGATGTTATCAAGATACTCTTCAGGTGTTAGCAATTAACATGATCTCATGGTATAAGGATAAAGATTACTTCGTATGATGTTATAGCAATATAAACATAATGACTTGATCGTAATGCTATACTTCGGATGAATGTTCATCACATCATTCCACCAATGGTGTGACCTTGTTATTAACAACATCCAATGTCCATGATCAGGAAACCTTGATCATCTTGTTAATCAACAAGCTAGTCTATAAGAGAGGCATAACTAGGAACCCTTTTTGTTTATTAAACACACATGTATTGATGTTTCCGATCAAAACAATTCTAGCATGCAAAATAAACATCTATCATATATGAGGAATACATAATAACAACTTTATTATTGCCTCTCGGGGCATATTTCCTTCACTTTTATTAGTGCTTTATGACTTTGTTGCGACTTGTTATGCTTAATGCTTGTCACTAGGGCCCGAGTGCCAATAATATCATTTTGCGGCCCGAAAGTTGGGGTGTCCAGGCAACGCGGTACCCGAGTTCCCTGATATCATCCGCGATGACTATAGTTGGCGTGCCAAATACTCAGAGGGTCTTTTCGGCACGAATTCAACTTTATTTTTCAATACAAAAAATCAGGCTAACGGCCGTCAAGTTGGGCCCCCCTGTCAGTTCTCACCGTTATGTCGCTCCCGTCGCTTAGGTGTCAATTAAGCTTGCAGTGTTGGCGCCTGCATCCATTACGCGTCTTCTTCTTCCCCGAAGCGGCAATCTGTGGGGCGTCGCAGCCATGGCACGGAGCTGGGACATGGACGAACCTGCTCGGCCCAACTCTCCTCCTTGTAGGCTTGCAGCATTGGCGCCTCCGTTACTCGTCTTCTTCCCCGGAGCGGCAATCTGTGGTCGCGGCTATGGCGCAGAGCTGGGAAGTGACGAAGCTGCTCGGCCCCGCTCTCCTCCCCATCCCGAGTCGGAGCTCGCCCTCACCATGGACACACCCATGGCACGGTCGGGGACGAGAATTGGTTCCCGGTGAGATCTATCACCTTGTCGACCATGCTCGGTTCTGTTTTCCTCCTCTAGAATCCGAGCTCGCCGTCGCCGTGGTTGCACCCGCACCAATTCTGCCACCTCTACCGAGGTCTCTGTGGTAGCTCAAGTTCTGGGGCTCTCCAAGTTCTGCCATGTTGGGCCTATAAGTGTTGTTGTATGTTAAACTAGCAAATCTCGTTTGTTCAAATCTCTTGGGCTGTACCAACTTCATTGTGTTTAATTATGAAAGACAAAATATAAATGACTTCTCTCAATTTCTCGCATAGAAAAATGCACAACTAATTTTATATTCTCGCAGGAACTGGCCCCACTTGTTGAACCGGCGGCACTGCCACGATCTCCACGTAACCACGGTGAGTTCTCAAACCGAAAGTTGCAGTTACCACATTTCTTCTGCAGTCATTCCTCTTCCTCAGTCATTCCTCTGCAGTTTTCCTGGGCGCTTCTTCTTCCTCTGTTCTGGAACCGTCGGTTCATCTTCTTCTTCCTCTCGAAGGCAGTTCCTTGGAGGCAGTTCCTCATGAACTGAAGAAATTGAAGCGACTCGATCACGACTACGGAGAGTGGAAGCCGATGAGCCAGGCGCGCCTCGAGTATGCAGCCAGAGACGCCTACATGGTGTACGAGTTATATAGTAAGCTCATTACCATGAAAGATGGGATGGTTAAGGCGGGGTTTTTCATGAGAGCTATCCTGTTGCAAGCTAGCCCAGAGAAGAAGCGAGGAGGATGAAGCGGTTTCAGGACGAGCAGGGATCTTGGGACGGTGGCGACATCAAGCGGCTGAAGGGGAAGCAAGTCAAGGACGACAACAAGTGGTGGTGATACATTATGTGTTTAAACTAGATTTTAGTTTCTAGTTTATTATGTATGTGATACATTTAGTTACTTCAATACAAAATTTGAACCAATTTAACTTGTTGATGTATTTCTTGACAATTATAATATAATCGAGCACTAGAAATATTTTGTAGTGTGCATGAGCATGATCAGTAAATAAAATTTAACACTAAAAACTTTAAGGCACTCCATATAAAGGAGTAGATTAATATATAAGGTTCACTAGAGACACCACGGATATATTGTCTTACATGCCACACACAGGTAATTATTAACTAGAACAAAATAAAAGCAGGGGCTACAGCAGGAGGCCGGGACACGGAGACGCCTAGAAGGGCAGGGGTTTATCAACAGGAGGCAGCGACAACCTAGTCGATGGGATACTGAGCCGATCGACATACTTCGAAGGAATTTGCCGAGGCTCTTGCGTGCCAAGGTAATCGGCCTCTGACTACGCCTCTTCCGCCAACGCCTTGGATCATGGATCATGTTGAGGTTCACGTTGATTGCTCTGTCACAGAATGGGCAAAACAGTCTCCCCCTACGGTGGAAAAGGATTATCCCACACCATAACCACCTCAGCATGTAGCGGCTCTTGTTGTCCCTGGATTCCTTGCTATCGTCCACTTCATCATCATCCTCCTATTGATTTTTAAAAACAGAACTTAGAACTCATACATATGATTGAATTGTATTACAACTCAAGAATTGACAACGTGTATATGTAAGACAATATATCCGTGGATAACAAAGATAAAGCATCTCAGCAATAGTTTGATCGGTTCATATATCATTTCATCTCAACACAATGACAAATAATTGCATCAGATTGTGGCCTCATAAGTTTATTCAGGGACGGTGTGAGTGAACCAAGTAACAATTGCACAGCCTGTATTGTTGTTGTACATCGCCCTAGGTTCACTAACTCGTCCCTGAAAAAATCTGACACCAACGTGTCTGCCTCTCTTTTGGGACAAATTTGAATCATTGGCCACAATAAGAAATTGAAATGTAATCGTACAAAACATTCTTTAGGGATATACATAGTCAGGTACAAAAACAAGCCTAAATATTATAATTATAAATAAAAAACCAAACAATTAATCCTCAAGTGCATGTTAAAAATACTTATGATCAAAACCATTCATATACATATACATCATACCAATCATTAAAAGATCAGAAACAATTCAAGGATCATATATGTAGTTCCACATGAGAATAAATCTAGGGCCTCATAATTTGTTTTAGAGATGGAGTAGGCGAACCAAAGTACCAATAGCACAACCTATATTGTTTGTGTGCATTGCTGCCTCAGGTTCACCAACCCATCCCTAAAACACGACACCATCATACGTGTCTCCCTTTGAACTCTTTTGGGGCAAATTTAAATCATCAGCCTCGGTGACAAACTAAAATGTAATTCTTATACACTATGAATGCATGGAATAGATAATTTGAATATCATAGTTCTATGAATGTAGAATAAAGATTGCGGCCTCACAAGTTTATTCAGGGACGGCGTGAGTGAACCAAGTAACAATTGCACAGCCTGTATTGTTGTTGTACATCGCCCCAGGTTAACTAACTCGTCCCTGAAAAAATCTGACACCAATATGTCTGCCTCTCTTTTAGGACAAATTTGAATCATTGGCCACAATAAGAAATTGAAATGTAATCGTACAAAACATTATTCAAGGATATACATAGTCAGGTACAATAACAAGCCTAAATATGGTAATTATAAATAAAAAACCAAACAATTAATCCTCAGGTGCATGTTAAAAATACTTATGATCAAAACAATTCATATACATATGCATCATACCAATCATTAAAAGATCAGAAACAATTCAAGGATCATATATGTAGTTCCACATGAGAATAAATCTAGGGCCTCATAATTTGTTTTAGAGATGGAGTAGGCGAACCAAAGTACCAACAGCACAACCTATATTATTTGTGTGCATTGCTGCCTCAGGTTCACCAACCCATCCCTAAAACACGACACCATCATACGTGTCTCCCATTGAACTCTTTTAGGGAAAATTTCAATCATCGGCCTCGGTGATAAACTAAAATGTAATTCTTATACACTATGAATGCATGGAATAGATAATTTGAATATCATAGTTCTATGAATGTAGAATAAAGATTGCGGCCTCATAAGTTTATTCAGGGACGGCGTGAGTGAACCAAGTAACAATTGCACAGCCTATATTGTTGTTGTACATTGCTCCAGGTTCACTAACTCGTCCCTGAAAAAATCTGACACCAATGTGTCTGCCTCTCTTTTGGGGCAAATTTGAATCATTGGCCACAATAAGAAATTGAAATGTAATCGTACAAAACATTATTCAGGGATATACATAGTCAGGTACAAAAACAAGCCTAAATATTGTAATTATAAACAAAAAACCAAACAATTAATCTTCAGGTGCATGTTAAAAATACTTATGATCAAAACCAGTCATATACATATGCATCATACCAATCATTAAAAGATCAGAAACAATTCAAAGATCATATATGTAGTTCCATATGAGAATAAATCTAGGGCCTCAAAATTTGTTTCAGAGATGGAGTTGGGGAACCAAAGTACCAATAGCACAACCTATATTGTTTGTGTGCATTGCTGCCTCAGGTTCACCAACCCATCCCTAAAACACGGCACCATCTTGCTGCCTCAGGTTCACCAACCCATCCCTAAAACACGACACCATCATACGTGTCTCCACTTGAACTCTTTTGGGGCAAATTTCAATCATCGGCCTCGATGACAAACTAAAATGTAATTCTTATACACTATGAATGCATGGAATAGATAATTCAAATATCATAGTTCTATGAATGTAGAATAAAGATTGCAGCCTCATAAGTTTCTACAGTGATAGCGTAAGCGAACCAAGTAACAATTGCACAGCTTATATTGATCTTGTACATGGCCTCAGGTTCGCTCACTCATCACTGTAAAAATTTGACACCAATGTGTCTGCCTCTCTTTGGGGCAAATTTGAATCATTGGCCACAATAAGAAATTGAAATGTAATCGTACCAAACAATATTCAGGGATATACAAATGCATCATACAACGCATTCATAGATCAGAAACAATACAAATATTATATATTTAGGTTCCATATGAGAGAAAAAATTAGGGCCTCATTTTTTTCAGCGATGGAGTCGGAGAACCAAAATACCAACAACACAACCTATATTGTTTATGTGTATTGCTGCCTCAAGGCCACTAACCATCCCTAAGAAAACAAGACCATCAGATGCCCTTGCACTATTTTGGGGCAAAATTGAATCATTGGGCTCAGTAAGGAATAGAAATGTAATGTTATAGGCCTGCTGTGTATCGAAATCAACACTCAACTAGCAAACTCAACTAGATGGCAGATGAGCAGATTGGGGTTTTGTGACTAGACGGATTGGGGTTTTGTGACTAGATGGTAGATGCATCAATCAACCGATCGAATCATATATATACTACCCTACTTCAAGAGCAAAAGAATTTGTACACGATTGAGCAAATCCTATGTATGAACAGTGAAAACTGCGGCTGTGACTAGAGAAGCTAGCAATGTAGTACCTCGGACTCCTCATCAGGGACCTCCTCCTCGAACTCATCGTTCTCCACAATTGCATCGAAGATTTCTTGAACGGCGATGGGGTCGTCGATGTAGATCACCGGATTGCCTCCGCCTGCCGCCTGCCCTCCATCCAGATTTGCCGCTGGCACCACGACATTGTCGGCCATGACGTTGTCGGCCACCTGCTGCTCACGGCGACGGCTACTACCGGCTGCTCGGTGGCGATGGCTACCACCTGCTGCTCAGCGGCGATGGCTACCAACTGCTGCTCGGCGGAGACGGCTACCACCTGCTGCTCGGCGGCGACGGCTACTGGCTGGACGGATGAGTTCGCACCCTCGGCAATGGCGGCGGCGGCGTTCGTGCCGGAGAAGACGCCGTCGCCAGCAGCGACCGAGCCATCTGCTGCTTCGCCTTCAACTGGCTTCACCTCCGGATCTTCTCCATGCGTACGCTTCATTGCGCACCAAGGGAAGGAGGTAGTGCAAACGAGGGAGATTCGGCGCGCGCGGCAGGTGTAGATTGGGGTCTTGGGACTAGACAGAATGGGGGGAAATGACACGAGCTCATGGAAGAAGAAGGTCGAGGGGGGTTATAAACACCGAACCATTTGTAGTCCTCGAGTGGACACGTGTGGTGGGCAGGGGGGCGGGAGGCTACCACGATCTCCACCCTTTTTTTCCAGTTCTCTTTTTTTTGAAACAGCCATGATCTCCACTTTAGAGCTGCATTGAAAACACGCTCATGGCAGACCTCGATTCCACTACATGCAAGTGGCGCGGAACTAATTTCTAGCAACGTTAGATCTACTCGAGGGGGGCCCTTGACTCATGGAATTTACTAGCGGTAGAGCCCAGTTGGAAGTGAGATTGAGAGTGCTGCGTATAAATGGGATATGTCTGATTAAAATCAAGTGGCAATAAATTGCAGCGTCCCGTCGACAACCGTGCACTCGATGACCCCATTGCCCTGTGCATGAGTTGTAGTAGCAGTAGTAGGCTTTTCAGACTTGATTAAACTTGACATGACCGCTCGACGACTCTTTCGATGGACGGCATCGTGTTCCTTCCTGTAGAAGTCTCGCGGAGGGAGACGTCCGTGTTGTCTCACGCTGTACTGTGAAGGGCACGAGGTGTGCAACGATCATCGTTGGATCGCACAGAATCAACGGTTGGTGCGCACGATCCGCGTGACAACTGTGACAACCAATCAGGGAGTAGCAGACAGGATGAGCACAGTTTTGGGCTTCTACGAAAGATAGAGAGGGGGGTGGGCAAAACTAAGTAGTACCACATAAAACCAAGGGCAAAATTGAGTAGTATAAAAATGGAAAGTGTCTTGTACAATGAAATACATCATGGAATAAATCAAATTATGCCAAGATAGATCCACTAGAGTTCATTGGATGTGTGTTCTTCTCATAAACCACGCATGGATCCACCAGTGGCATTGCATGTCCGTTCCTGTAAACAAACCACATAAGGATCCACCAGTGTCATTACATGTCTGTTCTTTTCATGAACCACATAAGGATCTACCAGTGTCATTGCATGTCTGTTCTTTTCATGAACCACACCCAGTGTCATTGCATGTGTGTTACTTCCATAAACCACATATGGATCCACCTAGTGTGATTGCATGTTTGTTCCTTCCATAAACCACATAAGGATCCACCAGTGTCATTGCACATGCATTCTTTTCATGAACCACTCCTAGTGTCAGTGCATGTCTGTTCTTTTCATGAACCACACCTAGTGTCACTGCATGTCAGTTCTTTTCATGAACCACATAAGGATCCACCGATGTCATTGGATGTGTGTTCTTCTCATGAACCTTCTTCTTCCATGAGCTCGTGTCATTTCCCCCCACCTAGAGTCATTGGATGTGTGTTCTTCTCATGAACCACACGTGGATCCACCGGTGTCATTGCATGTCTGTTCCTCTCCACAAACCACATAAGGATCCACCAGTGTCATTGCGTGTGTGTTCTTTTCATGAACCACACCCAGTGTCATTGCATTGTGTTCTTCTAAACAAACCACATAAGGATCCACCAGTGTCATTGCATGTCTGTTCTTTTCATGAACGACATAGGGATGGGCCCACCAGTGTCATTGCATGTCTGTTTTTTTCATGAACCACACCCAGTGTCAGTGCATGTATGTTCTATTCATGAACCACACCCAGTTTCACTGCATGTCTGTTCCTCTAAACAAACCACATAAGGATCCACCAGTGTCATTGCATGTCTGTTCTTTTTATGAACCACATAAGGATCTACCAGTGTCATTGCATGTCTGTTCTTTTCATGAACCACACCCAGTGTCATTGCATGTATGTTACTTCCATAAACCACATATGGATCCACCTAGTGTGATTGCATGTCTGTTCCTTCCATAAACCACATAAGGATCCACCAGTGTCATTGCCCGTATATTCTTTTCATGAACCACTCCTAGTGTCATTGCATGTCTGTTCTTTTCATGAACCACACCCAGTGTCACTGCATGTCAGTTCTTTTCATGAACCACATAAGGATCTACCAGAGTCATTGGATGTGTGTTCTTCTCATGAACCACACGTGGATCCACCGGTGTCATTGCATGTTTGTTCCTCTAAACAAACCACATAACGATCCACCAGTGTCATTGCATGTGTGTTCTTTTCATGAACCACACCCGGTGTCATTGCATGTGTGTTCTTCTAAACAAACCACATAAGTATCCACCAGTGTCCACCAGTGTGATTGCATGTCTGTTCCTTCCATAAACCACATAAGGATCCACCGGTGTCATTGCCTGTGTGTTCTTTTCATGAACCACTCCTAGTGTCAGTGCATGTCTGTTCTTTTCATGAACCACACCCAGTGTCACTGCATGTCAGTTCTTTTCATGAACCACATAAGGATCTACCAGAGTCATTGGATGTGTGTTCTTCTCATGAACAACACGTGGATCCACCGGTGTCATTGCATACATTCCTCTAAACAAACCACATAAGGATCCACCGGTGTCATTGCGTGTGTTCTTTTCATGAACCACACTGTGTCATTGCATGTGTGTTCTTCTAAACAAACCACATAAGGATCCACAGTGTCATTGCACATTCATTCTTTTCATGAACCACATAAGGATGGGCCCACCAGTGTCATTGCATGTCTGTTCTTTTCATGAACCACACCTAGTGTCAGTGCATGTCTGTTCTATTCATGAACCACACCCAGTTTCACTACATGTCTATTCTTTTCATGAACCATATAAGGATCTACCAGTGTCATTGCATGTCTTTTACTTCCATAAACCACATGTGGATTCACCGGTGTCATTGCATGTGTGTTCTTTTCATGAACCACGGCTAGAGTCATTGCATGTATGTTCCTCTAAACAAACCACATAAGGATCCAACGGTGTCATTGCATGTATGTTCTTTTCATGAACCACATAAGGATCCACCAGTGCCATTGGATGTATGTTCTTTTCATGAACCAGACCCAGTGTCATTGCATGTGTGTTCTTTTCATTAACCATAGCTAGAGTCATTGCATGTCTGTTACTTCCATAAACCACGCATGGATCCACCGTTGTCATTGCATGTCTGTTCTTTTCATGAACCACACCCAATGTCATTGCATGGGTTGCCGTTAGACCGAGTATTCTAGAAGGCACGCCCTAACACAGTTGTTCTGCTTGACGATTGTTACATACCGTTCGATTGGGGCGCTTGGACGATTGGGATGGTCTTCGTGAGAGCGATCCGCGAGTAGGCTGTTCTGCGGCATGATTGGCCATGCTTGCTTTGGACAAACTGGCAACACCGGGCGCTCCCCTGTTTCGAGTGTCACGTCTCACGAGTTCAGTGGGCCACATCCCAGTGTCACGTCCCCATTACTTCTCTTCCTCCCTGTACTTCTCTTCCTTACCCTCGAAGCCACTTTCCCCACTTCACTCCCATCCTGCCGTAGCCGCTAGCCGACAGCGCCTCCATCCCAATCCCCTCTCCGGCAGCCACCTCCACCCCTCTCTCCATGGGTTCAAGGGGAGACGGCGAGGAAATGCGACGTGATGACAGGGACGGTGATTTAGATGTGAGTTGTCTCATCTCTATTTCTATCATCTGTGGCCAGTTATCTATTTTTTGAGCTAGATCTAATATGTTTACTCATGCGCGTATGATGTGTTAGGCCAACCAGACGATGTATGACTCCGACTATCACGGTTTAGAGGATGAAGACAGTCCTCTGGTATGTAAACATAGATATGTGCCCGCTAAATTTGTAGCCTTCGAAGGACGAAACACGGGCAGGAGGTTTCTACGGTGTCAAGGACATCGTGCAATGATGCAAGGCGGAAGTTGCGGTGTTGTCAAATGGGTAGATCCAGAGTGGCCCAAATCGATGCAGAAAACGTTGGACAAACTATGGGAAATGACTGTCGAGTTGAAAGAATACGTATTCAGCTCACTTCTTGACAGTGTTGAGATGAAGCTATGGGAACCAGTTGACACGACCAAGCATAAGCGAGATCTCAGGTGGGTGCAAGACAAGGTTATCAAAGTCGAGAAGGAGAGGGACGCGGCGTTGGCCCTGAAGGCTAAAGCAGAGCAAGAACCGACTCAAGCAAGGAACGATGTCCACTAGGCCAAAGTCCTGCAGTACACAACTACGAGTATTGACAAGTGCATGAGGAAAAATGCAGAGAAACAATTGAAGCTGTGCAAGGAAGATGCTAAAAGGAAGGAGCAGCCAATTCGATCCTTGCTCTCGCAGGAAGATGCGCATCGGGCCAAGATTAGGAAGATCAAGGAGATGTGTGATAACTAGTTCTATTTAGCTTAAGCTCCGTGCCTTTTTAAGTTGTAATATTTGTACTTGTTGACCTAGCGGTCTGAACTATTGGTCCCGGATTCCAAGGAGGAAAAAAAATGCTCTGACCCCGCATTAATTTGTGGAAGAATTTGTGATTTAGATCAATTTCAGCCTCGATTTAGATCTTTGTCCTGGATTGGGAACATAACCGTGGACCAAAGACACCTTTTCTACTAGTGTATTCTGACACTGGTGGTTTGTTTAAACGTAATATACGTGGATTGTGCCGCATGCAAATGGCACAACCACAATTTATAAAGTGGAAGCACGTACACCCGGTTACTGGAGATCCGGGAGCTTCGCCCGGATGCACGAGGTAGAGGCGGTGAGATAGACGGGCTCAAGATTAGGCCAGAAAGTGGTACCCATTTCCTCCTCATCTCGGCATTATCGGGGAGAATATTGTTGTTTATGTTGCCACGTTGTTGTGCAGCATCTGAAATAAGTTGCTGCTTCGTGGAGTGTGGCAGCTTAAATAATTTATTTATGTGCCACTTACATTCCGTCGTATTTGGAGACCTCCTGCCCCTCAGCAATCGTGGAACCGGTGGATCATTGTTTTCAGATAGCAGTGGCACAATCACAATTTCGGATTCAACTATCGACTCGGGCATTTCCAAACCCTAAGTCGCGGTACATTTTACTCAGAGAACGTGGGTAGATTGTTTCGCCCAGCAACGTGCCACACACAGAGCGATCAGAATTTAATAGAATTACATATATAGGTTCAAGTTCAACACATTACTATGCATCTTCATTGCCAGCAGCCTTCTTCCGTAGCCTGGGTGCCAAGCCTTCACGTCCAATGGCTTCTTCATTTCCTGCCTTCTTCCTCTTCCTTGGTGCCAATTTTCTTAGCTTCACATACTCTGCATCATCGGGACAATGGGCACCAGAATCGTGTCCAGCATCATCTTTCCACTCGTTTTTAATTTCTTCGGGCAGCAAAATGACTGACCCGGCAGTCATGTTTCTAACCTTGCGGCGCTTCCTGTCAAAGAAACAAGACTGTTGCATAACTGCCCAATATCTACAGAGTAAATAAAACAAAACGTACAATTCAGCACAAACATGCGTACCCCAAGCAACCTTTGCTTACCAGGAGCTAATTGCATTCGAGCAACCACCCTGTCCAAGAATAGAAGGGCGACTCCTAGTTGCAGCAGCTTCCACATCCAGTACATCACAATTCAGCTCAAACATGCAATCCGAAGCATACCTTTTCATCAACCCAATTAGCTGACTGTCACACGATATAGGAACATGGATGCCACATTCATCCATGAAGCTGAACTTTGCAGTCTGCTTCGGCCATACTTCAACATGATTACGCAGAGCAGCAACCATACCAGATATAGTGCAGATCTGCGCAGGCGCTTCTTCCATTGTGAAACAATGGTGTCCATACATGTTGCCCTTAGAGTCGTACCTATAGAGGACTACAGTAACTAGGTAAGGGGGTCCACGCAGATCCCACTTGATAGAAAACTGTGGACAAAATATGTTTGTCAGTGATGAGCTAACAAACAATTTGAGGTTCAGTAGCCAGCTAGCAGTTGTAACTAGTGCGAATAGCAAAGAGAAGGGTAGATCACCCGCTTGTAGACAAAACTTCTTCTTTCTTGATAGTAGGATCTGCCATCCTCCGAGTTGCTCGGCTCGTCGGCGGCAGAGGTCGGCTAGAGCCTCGCAACGGCGGCTACGGCATGCGCCATTGGAGCTCGGTATCAGGCGCAGCAACTAAGCGCACAACAGCCCCGGAAGTCAAATGTCCGAAGGGATCGTCCTGCCTGGAGGGTGGATTCCGACGCCACCGGTGCTAGGGGAAAGCTGGGAATGGATTTGAGAAATTGGTCAACGCATCCAATCCACTTAGCTGCTCGATTTTCCTAAGAGGTTGCCGCGTTGGCGCCCGCGTCATGGACAAATAACCGACATGTGGGTCCCGACCGTCTACTTCACGGGGCGGTTTAACGGAATGTTTGTATTTGGCAGGGGTGAGATGAGTTTGCCTCGAAATGGCCCCTCTCAGTAGTTGGTGGCCCCACTTTTCGAAACGCGGTAATTTCAGGCAACTTAGGTACCGCCATGCGCTGGCCTGCCAACTTTGGTACCGCAGACGAACAAGCCCCCGAGTGCCATGATTTCAGATCTGAACATGTTATTGATTCATTATGATAGTATTGTTTATGGTCTTATCTGCAAGTTGTATACACACGTTGTTGTCTGGAACCAATGGCCCCGAAGTGATAGAAATCGGGATAACCGGAGGGAATGGCTTTGATGTGAGGATCACATGTGTTCACGGACTATTAATTCTTTGCTCCGGTGCTCTATTAAAGGGAGCACCTTAATTGCCAGTAATTCCCTTGAGACCCCGCTACAAACAGGCTGGTAGGACAAAAGATGTTGTGCAAGTTCTCATTGCGAGCACGTATGACTATATATGGAACACATGCCTAGGATTATCTAGTACTTGGATGCTTTATCTTATTTATCTGCAATTGCCCTATGTTCTGATTGCTATGTGAATTGTCTTGTCCATGCAACGCCCGTCCATCCATCCCTATGCCTACCGCTTTTCGAATCCCTCTCACATCTTGCTATTGTTACTACTGTCTTTGCTTTTACTACTGATGTTACTTTACTATTCCTACTACAAAACTGTTGCTACTGATAAACTGTTGTGAGCAAGATTGTTTCCAGGTGCAGCTGAATTGACAACTCAGTTGTTAAGGCTTATAAATATTCTTTGGCTCCCCTTGTGTCGAATCAATAAATTGGGTTTCACTTCCCTCGAAAATACTGCGATACACCCCCTATACTTGTGGGTCATCAAGACTATTTTCTAGCGCCGTTGCCGGGGAGCATAGCTTTATTTATCAAGTTCACTTGGATTCTCTATTGTTCGCTGCTATCCATCCATCATGGGTAAGTATCGTGATGGCAAGGTTCCTATTTTACCATCCACTACAAGAAGAGTGCAGTTACGAACACCTCTGTTGCTCTTGATTCACCATCTGTTATGAGTAAGCTCGTTACACCACCACATACACATGTTACACACACTGATACTACTGCTAAATCTGAAACTTCTGATGCTTATGATGCTGCTTCTATTGTGCTTAATAAGAGTGGTTCATTAGGTCCTTTCCTAGAGGCTACGCTTGCTAGAACTATAGCTGGAAATACTGAAACTCCTAATGAAGACACTACTACACCTGTTAGTTCACCTGAGTCTAGTGAAAGTTATGATATTGAAGATGGTTAGGTGGAGATGACCGATTAATTATTAAAGAATGTAAAAACACCCATGATAGGAGTGCTGCTGAGAGTCTCCTTGAGAGGCGTACTATTAGACCCAAATTATCTCCTATTGCTAAGTTTGCTGCTTCTCCCATAAACATTATAGATAAAGATTATGATTTCTCTCTCGATCTATCTTACATAGCTATTGTTTAGAAAGAACCTTTTTGTGGGACTAAGAATGAAAGTGCGGTAGCACATATGAATGAACTTTCTACATGAGTGGCTTGTTTTCTGATGATATTAAGATGTGTACTTACTTTGTTGCTAAGATTTTCCCCTTTTCACTTAAAGGAGAAGCTAAAACTTGGTTTAGTAATTTACCTCCTAGATCTATTGATAGCCCTGATTGCTTGATTAGTACTTTCCTACAGAAATATTTTCCTCCTAGTGCTAGACATGCTATTTTGCAGGAACTTTTTGATTTTAAACGGGGAGAAAAAGAGATATTGCCCAAAGCATGGGCAAGGTTTTGTGCTTTGATTCATGCACAGGCTGGAAGTCCATTACCTAAGAATGAGTTTCTTGATATATTTTATAATGGACTAACCGAAGAATCTAGGACATACCTAGATAGTTGTGCTTATTGTGTTTTCAGGAATAGGACTCCCAATGAAGCCGAGGAATTAATGGCTAAAATAAGAAAGAATTATGAAGATTGGACTCCTCCTGAACAAGCTATACCTGAAGTAATTGTACCTGAACCTACTATACCAGTGTCTATTCCAACATCAAATAAGAGGGGAGTTATTGAATTAAATGATGAAGTGATGAAGGAAGCTAAGAAATGTCTTAAGGAGAAAGGAATTAAAGCTGCAGATGTCAAGAATTTACCTCCTATTAAAGAGTTATGTAAGTCTATTCCCCACTCATCCACTATTGAGGTACACTCTCTCCAACACTTTGATGAAGGTGATATCCCTTACTCTAAACCTCCTGATCAATGCTTAGAAGAATTCAATATCTTTATTGTTAAGCAAGATAATTTTAATAAAAGGGTGCAAAATCATCTAATGGAAAACACTAGAGCTATTGTTGAGTTGAAAGATATTGTGGAAAGAACCTCTAATGATGTTAAAATGATTGTTAAACACTTTCAAATGGTTCAAACTCAAATAGATCAATTCGTTAAAGTGCAAAAAGATTTGCTAGTTAATGCTGCTAAAGAAAAACATGCTTATGAAATTAGAACTAGAAGTGGTGCTGCTACCCAGGAGCCTCTACATCCTGAGGGGCATCCCAAAAGAATTGAGCAGGATTCCCAACAAGTTGAAAATAGTGGCTCTACTCATAAGAAAAGGAAAAAAGAAACATAAAACTGTTGTAGAACCCTCTGAACCTGCTATAGATCCTAATAGTATATCTATTTTTTATGCTGAAACTGGAAGTGGTAATGAAGAAAATGAAGCTCCAAATGAAGAAAAAGTTGAAGAAGAACCTGAAAAGCACACTAAGAATACTAAATACACTAAAGAAGATTTTATTGCTAAGAAACATGGTAGTGAAAGAGAGCATTGGGTCCAAAAACCTATGCCTTTTCCTGATAAGAAACACAAGTCGAAGGAAGATGAACACTATAATAAGTTTTGTGAGTGGATGAAACCTTTATTCCTGCAAATTCCTTTGACTGATGCTATTAAATTGCCTCCTTACTCAAAGTATATGAAGGATATTGTCTTGAATAAAAGGAAGATCCCTAATGAAGAAATCTCTACTTTGCTTGCTAATTATTCCTTTAATGGTAAGGTTCCAAAGAAACTTGGAGACCCAGGGATTCCAACTATCCCTTGCTCTATTAAGAACAGTTATGTTAGAACTGCTTTGTGTGATTTGGGAGCTAGAGTTAGTGTTATGCCTTTCTCTCTCTATAAGGGACTTCAACTTGAAAAACTGATACCAACTGATATATCTTTGCAGATGGCTGATAAATCTACCACTGTTCCTGTTGGTATATGTGAGGATGTACCTGTTCAAGTGGCTCATAATTGCTTGATATTAACTGATTTTGTTGTGCTTGAAATGCCTGAAGATGATAATATGTCTATTATTCTTGGGAGACCTTTTCTTAATACTACAGGAGCTGTTATTAATTGTAATCAAGGAAAGGTGACCTTTAATGTTAATGACAAGGAACATACTGTCTATTTCCCCAAGAAGATTGAAAGGACTTATGATTTGAATTCAATTGAACATGTTGAGGGCATTCAAGTTGGAGAAATATATTTGTCCCATACCAAGAGAAAAATTTGAAACTATTATGATTGGGACCATTGCTATCAAGGTTGAGGTAACATAATCATTAGTGAGATACAAAGTTTTGTCTCATATGGAATTGTTTTGGTAACAAGACCTGATCAACCTTGTTAACAAAAGGATTTCATTGAACAAGACAATGTTTTCACCGTGATTATCCCCGTTTACTTTTATTCTATCCATTTTAGTTTTTGCTTTCGTTTAGTTTTCTTTTTGTTGTTAGTTGCTTGCTTGTTAGAGTGTCTTAGAACTTCTGTAGCTTTTGCTTTGTTTTTCATTGCATCTTTTCCAAAAAAAAATATGTCTGTCAGAAAATCATTCTTCTATACCTGAAAAATTGCCCAAAAATAAAGTGTCTCGAAAAATTCTAGAAAATTCATATTAATTTTTTACGTGAAAAAAGGGGCAGAGGAGTGCCTGGGAGGTGCCAGGGGGACCCACCAGGGAGGCTCACCACCTAGTGGCGTGGCCTGCCCTGGGTGGCGCCATGCCATGGTGTGGGCCACCCCTGGCCCTCCACTAACTCTCTCGCCTACCACTTTGTTCTCTCTCCCGAGTAAGCTCCAGTTCATTGCTCAAAATCGCGTCCTTGCTGTGCTTGCTCTCGATTTTTTCAATCTCCTTACCCAGCCCATCTTTGTTGCTGAAATTTGGAGCACTTGTTCCCTGGTATGTGACTCCTCCCCTTGTCCAAGTGGATTTATGTTTAGTGGATTATATCTTGAGTATTTTGCTGCTGTAGGTGACAGTTTATGAGTGCTTGTAAGCTTGTTTGATGCTTAGAGATATAGTTTTGATGCATGTTTAGGCCTCTTGCAAGTCCCTATGAGTAGAATCCTTCATTTTATTCACTTTGCAATCACTCGTTTAATAGGTGTTTAAATTTCAGAATAGAATATGAATGAGCATCAACTAAACCAACATGAACTATGGGTGCCTAAGGTCATGAAGGTCCACCGAGAGGAGGAAGTTTTTCCTTCCATTTATCCATGCTCTGAGTTCATGAGAGCTGCGGGAATTCTCCAAGATTTCCACACTTTGGTTTCTAATGCAGGGTCGGAGCACTTTTTGGAAGATGAACCTTGTCAATTTGTGAAGCTAACCATGTCTGTGGTGCAGGACTTTCAATTTAGTCACTCTTTGCCTAACCCCATGTTCCACTACAAAATTTACAATATTGCTGTCGACCTTTCTCTCGATGACTTTTGTGCAGCTATTAAGGTACCTCAATGGGGATCATGTAGAAGGATTAAGGAGCGACCTGAACCACTCATGGATTTATATGCAGAAATTTGCCAAGGGAGCAGCTTCTCGAAGGAGAATGGAAAAATCCGTAACATTCATCTTCCCTCCATTCGCTACTTTGCCTACTTTATTGCCAAGTGTGTTCTCGCTAGGAAAGCTGCCAATAAGTTATCTTCATTTGATCTAGCATTTATCTCTGCTGCTCTTAAATGAGATAGGTCTTACAACTTAGGTGCTTTGATAGCTTTCTGTCTTGCTGCTAACCGTGAGAACGGTGGAATTTGTGGAGGCCTCATTGCTTCTCGTTTACTAGCATTGCATGGTTTAGTGCCTCATCATCTAGACCTACAGTTTCCCATAGAAAGGCTTGATCTTAATTCCATGATACAGCATAAATTTGTTTCCTCGTGGGCTAGTATGAGTGAGTTGTCTTATGAAATAACCTTTCTCAAACCTGGTTGGAGAAAGAGCAAGTCCGAGCGTGTTTTTCTTTTGCCTGCACATGTTTTGTTTAACCTTGATAACAGGGTAGGATGGTCCCTCACTAAGGAGGATCTTGACACGTACTTGGGAGAGCTCTCCCAACAGGAGCAGAGTACTAGAAGGGAGGTCACGGATGATTCGGTCCAGCCCTCGAATGAGGGAGAGTCTTCATATCAGCATCCTGCTTATGATTGGGGAGCTTCTTCTTCTTCCCACGGGCCCAACTATGACCATTCTTATCATGATCCGCCTTCTTGGAACCCTTACCCGTATATGGATTGATACCCACTTAGGCCAAAAGCCTAAGCTTGGGGGGAGGTACGCCGACACCGCACTCATCTCCTTATCATGTTGTGTCGGTACTTTGTATATTCATGTTTCGTTCTCTTTTTAGTTTTCGTTCTTTCTTTGCTTTTGCTTTCTAAAACACAAAAAGACCAAAAATATTTCTGTTGTTTCTCTTTGGTTTGCTTCTTCTTTTCGCCTTGGTTTGTTTTTCCCTTTTTGCTTTGTTTGAACTATTCGAAAAACCCAAAAAGATTTTGCTTTGCTTGTTTTTCCTTTTGGTTCTTGTTTTAAAAAATCGAAAACAACAAAAATATTTGTCGTTCTTCTTTGGATTTGTGAGTTTGTTGCAGGGTTCATCAGTCCTCAGTGAATATTGGATTCATATTATTATTCAAGCCACACAAGTGAAGAGCAATAATGAGGATTAATGACAACTTGAGGCGTGGTAAGTGGCTGGTAACGAACTCTATTTGTTTTCATTTTTGTACATATACTCATCATTGTGGGCATGCTTAGCATGTTCGTGTAGGTGTATGTTATATTTGGATGCTTAGTAGTTCTTGCTTTCGTATGATTAGTTCCAGCTTACTAATAGTTTGTAGCATGTTTTATGAATGTTTGCTTGCATTACTCTATTCATAACTTGGTATGACACTGTGGTATCCTCCTCTGAATGTTTCATTTGAAATGACTTGGCACATGCTCATGCATGCACATGACTGTAATAATCAGTTAAGCCTCGATGAATTATTTTGCCTTGAGGATCTTGAATCACTTTCATGCCATGATTAGTCCTGTTTTGTTGCAAGCATGATTATGACAGCTATTGCTCTCTCGTTTGTCACTCCCTTACTATTGCTAGCCTTCACTTTCACTGAGTATGTTTTACTCATGTTTGCAACTCCCTAAAACCAAATATTGCCAAAGTGTCCACCATACCTACCAATTAGCATCATTTGCTACTTCCGTGCATATTCAATATGCCTTGTTTTCTTCCGAATAAAATGTTTTCTTGTTATGAGAAAGTTAGTTAGTAAAGCTCTCACGAACTTGATGGCACACTTTATTTTCTTGCATTTAATAAACCTGAACCATTGCGTCCTTCTTTGTTGCGTATATGCTTGCGCTTTATAAGTTGAAGTTAGCAGAACCATGTATCATGGGGATCGCTTTCAACACTGCATTGGTACTTTGTACCTCGTTGATATCATGTTCTTTTGCTTATGGATCCCGGCAGTGTGAAATAAAAGTGGAACTTGTAAGATCATGGAGTTTGTATGTATGTTAGAGAAATGCCTGGGCCGCTAGCCTAAGCCATGCCTAATCATGGTGGAAACTTGCAGCATAACCATAATGAGCATTCTATGAAGCATCCTCAATAAAAAATATATGCACATAGTAAATAAAAAGATCGCTGAGATGCTCATTGTCTGCTTGCCTTGTCATTTTGATTATGGGATAGCTCCTGTATCATGTGCAAGGGGTACCCCATTGGCGGTTCTCTATGATACGTATATACTTACAATGACAAGAGCTTACTCGTGACTGAAGTTGAATAGCATGAGGATCGGTCTTCGTAAGTAAGGGGCATGAGACTTCGATTTATAACTTGTCAAGCATATCCTCTTAGTTGTGTCACTTTAACCTTAACCATTTAAAGATGCTTATGATAGGGGCAATGAGAGCTCAAAGCTAACAAGTACCATACTTTTAGCATTTGGAAGCCTTTCAAACTATTCAAAAGCTTTTCTTTTACTTGTTGAATCTCCACATATTCTTTGAGCACCTTCTTGAGAGCATAGTTGTCATTCTTTGTGCTTGTCTCAAAACTTGATTATTTGTGTTATGACTATGATGCTTGTATCTTTGATATCTTTACTTCTAGTCTTCACCTGAACTTCAGAGGTGTCTTAAATCAAAGGCAAGCGAGATACCACTCTATCATACCTTTTTATGAGCATTGTAATGTTGCTTATGTTTATTCTTCATGCTACTTATTATTTTTGAGTTGGAATCTCTTCATAGCTTGCAATGCCTATTAAGTAAACTTAGTTGCATACTCCTTATTATGAATTGTCTAAGTAGTTGATCACATGCTGAGAATATATACATCATATGAAGCAAATGTGTTCGTGAAAGTTCTTTTATCGCACTCAGTTTTCAACTGAATTGCTTGAGGACAAGCAATAAGCTAAGCTTGGGGGAGTTGATACGTCCAAAACGTATCTACTTTCCAACACTTTGCTATTGTTTCTCCTCTAAACTTGTGTGATTTGGATGCAACTAACTTGTGACCGACGCTGTTTTAGCGAGTTGCCTGGTGTCTACTTTTGTGCAGAAAATCAACTATCGAAACATCCGGAAAATATGCCAAAATCCTATTTCACGAGAAGACTCCGGGCAGAATCTGAGGCGGAGGGGGCTGGGCCTAAACCACACACTGGCGGCTGAGCTAGCCAGGCCGAGCCAGGCCGAGGTGGTCAGCCGCCCAGACTCCCCCTCAGTCTCCCTCTTCGCCTATAAGTTGCCTTCTGACCTAAAAAATCAGGGGGGTCGACGTTTTTCTAGAAGGAGTTCCGCTCCGCCGCCACCACCAGATTCCACAAAGCAGCACCAGAAACTCCATTCTGGCACCCTGCCGGGACGGGGAATTAGAGGAGATCATCGCCATCATCATCACCATCGCTTCTCCATCGACCATCCATGTTTCCCCCATCTATGAGTGAGTAATCCCCCGCTGTAGGCTATGGGGATGGTAGGGATTGGATGAGATCGTTCATGTAATGGCATCAGATTATTACGGCATGGTGCCTAGTATCTTTTATTAGTGCTTTATGACTTTGTTGCGACTTGTTATGCTTAATGCTTGTCACTAGGGCCTAAGTGCCATGATTTCAGATCTGAACATGTTATTGATTGATTATGATAGTATTGTTTATGGTCTTATCTGCAAGTTGTATACACACGTTGTTGTCCGGAACCAATGGCCTGAAGTGGTAAATCGGGATAACCGGAGGGAATGGCTTTGATGTGAGGATCACTTGTGTTCACGGAGTGTTAATGCTTTGCTCTGGTGCTCTATTAAAAGGAGCACCTTAATTGCCAGTAGTTCCCTTGAGGCCCCACTGCAAACGGGCTAGCAGGACAAAATATGTTGTGCAAGTTCTCATTGCGAGCACGTATGACTATATATGGAACACATGCTGATGCATTGCAAAAGTATCTATAATTTTTGATGTTCCATGCTTGGTTTTATCCACTTTCTTGTGTTTTGTTCCAACTTTGGAGTACTTTTCATATGATTTCTTGGACTAACCTATTAACAAGAGCCACAGTGCCAGCTGCCTGTTTTCTGCTGTTTTTGGTTCCAGGAAAGTCAGAAAATGAATATTCTCGGAATTAGACGGGACAAAACCCAAAGTGCCTATTTTTCCGAAAGTCATCAAGTGCCAGAATACGAGACGGAGAGGGGCCAGAGGGAGGCTAGGCCTGGCCCACCCCAGGGGGTGGTGTGGCCAGCCCAGGCACCCCCTCGGCCTCCCCTTCCGACTATAAGATGCCCTCAGGACGTAAACCCTAAGTACTCGATCAAAAATCCACGAAAGAGTCTGTAGCCGCCGTCATCTCCATCCCTAGATCGGGAGGGTTCTGAAGCTCTTCCCGGCACCCTGCCGGAGAGGGGAATTCACCCTGGAGGCCTTCTTCATCACCATGCAAGCTTCCGGTGTGATGCGTGAGTAGTTCATCCTTGGACTACGGATCCATGTAGTAGCTAGATGGCTGGTTCTCCTCCTTTGTGCTTTCATGTCTAGATCTTGTGAGCTCCGTTCATGATCAAGATCATCTATTTGTAATTCGGCATGTTGTGTTTGCGGGGATCCGATGGATATTGAGATGTTATTTCAGATTGATTATTGATTCTATCATGTCTTTGTTATTTGAGATCTTGCATGCTTTCCGTTGTTAGTAGCTATCTTGGCCAAGTAGATGCTAGCAACTCAAGAGATATTTATGCTCGATAGTGGGTTCATGCCTCGATAACTGGGAAGTGATGAAATCTCTAAAGTACTAGATGTCTGTTGCTACTAGGAGAAAACAACAATCCTTTGTTCATAGAACAATCATATTGTTTACTTTACACGTAGTTCGTAAAGCAATAATCTGTTGCTTGCAACTTAATACTGGAGGGGGTTCGGATGATAACCTGAAGGTGGATTATTAGTCATAGATGCAGTTGGATGGCGGTCTATGTATAATGTTGTAATGCCCAATCAAGTCTGAAAGGAGTCAAGATGATTAGTATATGCATGTATTGCTTTCTCGGTGTTTGTCAATTGCCCCGCTGTAATTTGTTCACCCAGCATGTTATCTATCTAAGGAGAGCCACCTCTGGTGAACTATGGACCCCGGTCCTCTTTCTTTACATACAATCTACAACTGTTTACTTCTTTGTGTTTACTTTCTGCAAAATTTTACTTCTTTCCATTCGATACGTTTAATCCTTTGTTTTCCGCAAAACACGGTGAGATTGACAACCTCATCGCAAGTTGGGGACAAATTTCTGTGGTTGTGTTGTGCAGGTCTCCACGTTCCTACTAACACCGGTAGTGCGCCCTGCCAAAGCTCAGGTAGTAACACCTTTGGGGTGTTTCCTTGCTCCTACTGGTTCGATTAAACCTTGGTTTCATAACTGAGGGAAACTTGTTGCTGTGATCATCATACTTTCCTCTTGGGGTTCCCAACGAGCTCTACATCAACACCGCCATCAAGCATTTTTCTAGGCGCCGTGCATTGAGCCATCAAGCGATTTTCTGGCGGCGTTGCCGGGGAACGAAGAAGAAGAAACTCCCACGTCAACTACACGCCAGCAAAGATTTTCTGGCGCCGTTGTCGAGGAGTCAAGGACATCTTCACAAGGGGAGTCCCTCATAACGAATCTCTTTACTTTGTTGTTTTTGTTTTGCTTAGTTTTCTTTTTGCTTTGTTTGCTTGTTTTGTTTATTCAAAAACACAAAAAAATAGTTTTACTAAGTTACTTTCTTTTCAAAAAGACAAAAAAATTAGTTTTACTTGTTTGTTTTCTTATTCAAAAACACATAAAAATTAAGTCGCCTTTAGGTGTCACCTCTTCCTTAGCTCACTATGTTGATCCCTACATTCACCCTGAAAGACCTTCCAATTGGTAGTGGTTCTATGATTGGGAAAGATAACATTGAAGAATTCTTTAATCATGTTAGTAAGCATGAAGATACTGAGGATAGATCCCTTGTAGAACTTGCTCCAAACTATGAGATTGCTGCAGCTTCTTTAATTCACATGTTAGAAGCCAGGTTTGTTAACCTCAACCCCTTAATGCAAGTAATGTTTCTTAAGCTTAAAGAAATTGAGGATCCTGAAAAGAGGGATTTCATTTTAGAAACTTTGTTTAAGGAGTTCTATGATGTTGCCAAGGAAGCTAGGAAAGTCTTTGAACGTTTCAATATGCTAGGCTCATGTGTAGATGTTATTGGTACACGAGAAAAGATGAACAAAACCGAACCTAATGGGGAGGAACCTAAGATACCAACACCCTTTAAACTAATAGCAATACATGATGCCATAGAAAAGAATCTTGATTGGATTGTTCCTGCAAACCCTTTTGATGAGAATAGTGAACCTAAGAGCATTGAGAGAGGATCCTCTAGAACTTATTTGGATGATATACCTTGACTTGTTGAAAATATTTCTGGTATTGATCTTAATGCTTCTTCATTTGAGAACACTTAATTCTTTCTTTGCTTCTTATGCCTAACTTAAAGGCGTTAAAGAAAAGTACTTATTGGGAGATAACCCAAAAGTTTTACATGAGTCTTGGAAGTTATTACTTCAGTAATAACCGCTCCTTATCCTTTTTATTTGCTTTTTGTGCCAAGATTAACCTCTAATGAGAGAGAAGTAATGATTGGGAAAGTTGTTGTCCCGAAACAGATTTTTGTGTTTGACCGTCAAAATTAATGAGAGAGCTCGGTATGTCGCATTGATCTGTAATTGTTTGTGCTTCTGCCCCAGGTTATTATCTAACTTTCTTTAGCTCAACACTTTTTGATTTGAGCAACAGAAGGTCTTCGAAAAAATTCGTCTTTACGTGCTGGTCTGTTTTGACAGATTTCTGCCATTTTCTGCATTTGCTTCTTGTGGGTTCCTTTTTGAGTTCTTTTGGGGAATTGAGATTTTTGAGGGAAGTGCTACAGTAGCTAGTGTTCTAATGGAAGTTTATTTGGTGTTAGAACTGAACCTTGAGACTTATTTATCTTGAGTGCACTAATGTTGCTAATGAGATTGTGTGAAGTTTTGTATGAAGGAAAAATTCCAGGTGTATGGAAGGAATGAGTAATGAGATGAAGGATGGACTAAAGCTCAAGCTTGGGGATGCCACGCGTGTCACCCCGAGAAATATCCAAGAAGTACAAGCGTCAAATCTTGGGGATTCCCAAGGCATCCCCTTCTTCATCAATAAAAATTCCAGGTTTCTTCCAAACACTTCATTTTTATTGTTTCATGCACAGTTGTGTTGTTCTTGGAGCGTCTTCTTTTTCGTTTTCGTTTTGGTTTTCGTTTGCTTAGTTTGCTGAATAAATTGGTTGGACCCCTCTTTCATACATTGGTTTGCAAATAGTTTGGTTTGGTTTGGAAAAGAGTAGGAAAGTTCATGCTTATGTGGTAAAAAGAGCTCGTTTTTTACTGTGACATATGCTTTGTCATGCCATGCTTGATATTGTTTTGGATTTATGCTTAGTATTCTTTGATGTAGCATTACCTATTATAAACAATTGAGATTGCTTAATGTTCCTTGGATGAATCATGCGTTGTTTTAGCATATTAAAGCATAGTATAGTGGTATTCTCCTTTGATGCTTTATTTGGGTTGACTTGGCACATGCTCACACCATGTTATGACTATCCAAAGTCACCATAGCCTTTATGATCCTTTAGTTTTCAACTTGTAGTATCACTTTATGCTTTGATCAATGATGTTTGTCGCTCTGCATGATTATGGCCATTATTGCTCTCTTAGTTTGTCGCTCCCAGTCTTTTGCTAGCCTCCACAACAAAGTATGAGATCCACTCATGCATCCAACTCCCTAAACCAAGTTATTCCAAAGAGTTCACCATACCTACCTATTAGCTTATGCTATTCCAAGTATATTCATGCTTTTGTTTACCTTCCAAATTAAACTTGTTATGAGAAAACTAGTGATTAAAGCTCTCACGAACTTGATGGCACACTTTACTTTTTTGCATCTAATAAAATTGAACCATTGGGTCCTTCTTTGTTGCGTATATGCTTGCGCTTTATAAGTTGAAATTAGCAGAACCATGTTTCATGGGGAACGCTTTCAACATTGCACTTGTACTTTGTACCCCGTTGATATCATGTTCTTTTGCTTACGGATCCGTGATTGTGAAATAAAAGTGGAACTTGTAAGATCATGGAGTTTGTATGTGTGTTAGAGAAACGCCTGGGACGCTAGCCTAAGCCATGCCTAATCATGGTGGAAACTTGCAGCATCACCATAATGAGCACTCTATGAAGCATCCTCAATAAAAACCTATGCAAATAGCAAATAAAAAGATCACTGGGATGCTCATTGTCTGCTTGCCTTGTCATTTCGATTATGGGAAAGCTCCCGTATCTTGTGCAAGGGGTACCTCATTGGCGGTTCTTAATGATACACATATACTTACAATGACAAGATCTTACTCGTGACTGAAGTTGAGTAGCATGAGGATTGGTCTTTGTAAGTAAGGGGCATGAGATTTCGGTTTATAACTTGTCAAGCATATCCTCTTAGTTGTGTCACTTTAACCTTAATCACCTTCAAGATGCTTATGATAGGGGCAATGAGAGCTGAAAGCTATAAGTACCATAATTTTTGGAAGCTCTTTATGAGACTTGAATCTCTACTTCCTTTTACAAAGGCCTTTCTTCCACCATTATATTGAGTCTCCACCTTCTATCTTTATGCACCTACTTTGAGAGCATAGTGGCCATTCTTAGTTCTATGTGCATTGTCCCAAGACTAGTTGATTGATGCATAACTTGTTATTGCTTGTTTTAAACTATTGTATCTAGTCACTCTTATGAACTTTGAAGGTGTCCTATGCCATTATATTTGCTACTCTATTGAGGGACAAGATGAATACTATTATGCTATGTTTTCTTTATGTGAAACAAACAAATGTCTTGCAAAGCATGTTATTCATGAATATTTTGTTTGTGCCTCTTCATGTTGCATCATAGTTTCTTTTCTTATTGCTAGAACTTTGTCTTTCATGTTATGATTGAAGTACTATGATCCCAGCTTCGAATGTTTTACAAATACTTTGATAAAGTGTTTGATGGTGCATGTCACCTCAAAAATTATTCTTTCTTTTTATCACTTACCTACTCGAAGACGAGCAGGAGTTAAGCTTGGGGATGTTGATACATTGCAAATGTATCTATAATTTTTGATGTTCCATGCTTGGTTTTATCCACTTTCTTGTGTTTTGTTCCAACTTTGGAGTACTTTTCATATGATTTCTTGGACTAACCTATTAACAAGAGCCATAGTGCTAGCTGCCTGTTTTCTGCTGTTTTTGGTTCCAGGAAAGTGAGAAAATGAATATTCTTGGAATTGGACGGGACAAAAGCCAAAGTGCCTATTTTTCCGGAAGTCATCAAGTGCCAGAATACGAGATGGAGAGGGGCCAGGGGAAGGCCACACCACCTGGCTACGCGGCCAGGCCTGGCCCGCGCCAGGGGGTGGTGTGGCCAGCCCAGGCACCCCCTCGGCCTCCCCTTCCGACTATAAGATGCCCTCGGGACGTAAACCCTAAGTACCCGATCAAAAATCCACGAAAGAGTCTGTAGCCGCCGTCATCTCCATCCCTAGATCAGGAGGGATCTAAAGCTCTTCCCGGCACCCTGCCGGAGAGGGGAATTCACCCTGGAGGCCTTCTTCATCACCATGCAAGCCTCCGGTGTGATGCGTGAGTAGTTCATCCTTGGACTACGGATCCATGGAGTAGCTAGATGGCTGGTTCTCCTCCTTTGTGCTTTCATGTCTAGATCTTGTGAGCTCCGTTCATGATTAAGATCATGTATTTGTAATTCTGCATGTTGTGTTTGCGGGGATCCGATGGATATTGAGATGCTATTTCAGATTGATTATTGATTCTATCATGTCTTTGTTATTTGTGATCTTGCATGCTTTCTGTTGTTAGTAGCTATCTTGGCCAAGTAGATGCTAGCAACTACAAGAGTTAGTATTTATGCTCGATAGTGGGTTCATGCCTCTGGTAATCTAGGGAAGTGACAGAAATCTCTAAGGTACTAGATGTGATGTTGCTACTAGGGAGAAAACAACAATCCTTTGTTCATAGAACAATCGTATTGTTTACTTTACACGCAGTTCGTAAAGCAATAATCTATTGCAACTTAATACTGGAGGGGGTTCAGATGATAACCTGAAGGTGGATTATTAGTCATAGATGCAGTTGGATGGCGGTCTATGTATAATGTTGTAATGCCCAGTCAAGTCTCAAAGGAGTCAAGATGATTAGTATATGCATGTATTGCTTTCTCGATGTTTGTCAATTGCCCCGCTGTAATTTGTTGACCCAGCATGTTATCTATCTAAGGAGAGCCACCTCTAGTGAACTATGGATCCCGGTCCTCTTTCTTTACATACAATCTACAACTGTTTACTTCTTTGTGTTTACTATCTGCAAACTTTTACTTCTTTCCATTCGATACGTTTAATCCTTTGTTTTCCGCAAAACACGGTGAGATTGACAACCTCATCGCAAGTTGGGGACAAATTTATGTGATTGTGTTGTGCAGGTCTCCACGTTGCTACTAGCACCGGTAGTGCACGCTGCCAAAGCTCAGCTAGTAACACCTTTGGGGTGTTTCCTTGCTCCTACTGGTTCGATTAAACCTTGGTTTCATAACTGAGGGAAACTTGCTGATGTTCTTCTAAACGAACAACTAGAGTCACTGCATGTGTGTTCTTCTAAACGAACCACACATGGATCCACTAGTGTCATTGCATGTGTGTTCTTCTCATGAACAACACCCAGTGTCATTGCATGTGTGTTCTTCTCATGAACCACACATGGATCCACCAGTGTTATTGCATGTGTGTTCTTTTCATGAACCACAGCTAGAGTCATTGCATGTCTGTTCTTTCCACAAACCACACATGGATCCACCTAGTGTGATTGCATGTTTGTTCTTTTCACAAACCACACATGGATCCACCAGTGTCATTGCATGTGTGTTCTTCTCATGAGCCACAGCTAGTGTCATTGCATGTTTGTTCTTCTCACAAACCACATAGGGATCCACCAGTGTCATTGCATCTTTGTTCTTCTAAAAAAACCACATAAGGATCCCAAGTGTCATTGCATGTGTGTTCTTTTCATGAACCACAACTAGGGTCATTGAATGTGTGTTTGATGACCCACAAGTATAGGGGGTGTATCGCAGTATTTTCGAGGGAAGTGAAACCCAATTTATTGATTCGACACAAGGGGAGCCAAAGAATATTTATAAGCCTTAACAACTGAGTTGTCAATTCAGCTGCACCTGGAAACAATCTTGCTCACAGCAGTTTATCAGTAGCAACAGTTTTGTAGTAGGAATAGTAAAGTAACAACAGTAGTAAAAGCAAAGAAAGTAGTAACAATAGCAGTAAACAGTAGGATTCGAGTGCGGTTATGAAACCAAGGTTTAATCGAACCAGTAGGAGCAAGGAAACACCCCAAAGGTGTAACTAGCTGAGCTTTGGCAGGGCGCACTACCGGTGCTAGTAGCAACGTGGAGACCTGCACAACACAACCACAGAACTTTGTCCCCAACTTGCGATGAGGTTGTCAATCTCACCGTGTTTTGCAGAAAACAAAGGATTAAACTTATCGAATAGAAAGAAATAAAAGTTTGCAGAAAGTAAACACAAAGCAGTAAAAGATTGTAGATTGTATGTAAAGAAAAGGACCGGGATCCATAGTTCACTAGAGGTGGCTCTCCTTAGATAGATAACATGCTGGGTGAACAAATTACAATGGGCAATTGATTTAAAGCAATACATGCATATACTAATCATCTTGACTCCTTTGAGACTTGATTGGGCATTACAACATAATACATAGACCGCCATCCAACTGCATCTATTACTAATAATCCACCTTCAGGTTATCATCCGAACCACCTCCAGTATTAAGTTGCAAGCAACAGATTATTGATTTACAAACTGCGTGTAAAGTAAACAATACGATTGTTCTATGAACAAAGGATTGTTGTTTTCTCCCTAGTAGCAACAGCACATCTAGTACCTTAGAGATTTCTGTCACTTCCCCAGATTACCAGAGGCATGAACCCACTATCGAGCATAAATACTAACTCTTGGAGTTGCTAGCATCTACTTGGCCAAGATAGCTACTAACAACGGAAAGCATGCAAGATCTCAAATAACAAAGACATGATAGAATCAATAATCAATCTGAAATAGCATCTCAATATCCATCGGATCCCATAACACGGCATGTATGAATTACAAATAGATGATCTTGATCATGAGCAGACTCACAATATCTAAACATGAAAGCACAAAGGAGGAGAAACCAGCCATCTAACTACATGGATCCGTAGTCCAAGGATGAACTACTCACGCATCACAGGAGGCTTACATGGTGATGAAGAAGGCCTCCGTGGTGAATTCCCTCTCCGGCAGGTGCCGGAAGAGCTTCAGATCCCTCTCGATCTAGGGATGGAGATGACGGCGGCTACAGACTCTTTCGTGGATTTTTGATCGGGTACTTAGGGTTTTCGTCCGGAGGGCAACTTATAGGCGGAAAATAAAGGATTAAACGTATCGAATATAAAGAAATAAAAGTTTGCAGAAAGTAAACACAAAGCAGTAAAAGATTGTAGATTGTATGTAAAGAAAAGGACCGGGATCCATAGTTCACTAGAGGTGGCTCTCCTTAGATAGATAACATGCTGGGTGAACAAATTACAGCGGGGCAATTGACGAACACCGAGAAAGCAATACATGCATATACTAATCATCTTGACTCCTTTGAGACTTGATTGGGCATTACAACATAATACATAGACCACCATCCAACTGCATCTATTACTAATAATCCACCTTCAGGTTATCATCCGAACCACCTCCAGTATTAAGTTGCAACCAATAGATTATTGCTTTACGAACTGCGTGTAAAGTAAACAATACGATTGTTCTATGAACAAAGGATTGTTGTTTTCTCCCTAGTAGCAACAGCACATCTAGTACCTTAGAGATTTCTGTCACTTCCCAGTTACGAGGCATGAACCCACTATGGAGCATAAATACTAACTCTTGGAGTTGCTAGCATCTACTTGGCCAAGATAGCTACTAACAACGGAAAGCATGCAAGATCTCAAATAACAAAGACATGATAGAATCAATAATCAATCTGAAATAGCATCTCAATATCCATCGGATACCCGCAAACACAACATGTATGAATTACAAATAGATGATATTGATCATGAACAAAGATCACAAGATCTAAACATGAAAGCACAAAGGAGGAGAAACCAGCCATCTAGCTACTACATGGATCCGTAGTCCAAGGATGAACTACTCACGCATCACACCGCAGGCTTGCATGGTGATGAAGAAGGCCTCCAGGGTGAATTCCCCTCTCCGACAGGGTGCCGGGAAGAGCTTCAGATCCCTCCCGATCTAGGGATGGAGATGACGGCGGCTACAGACTCTTTCGTGGATTTTTGATCGGCTACTTAGGGTTTTCGTCCCGAGGGCATCTTATAGTCGGAAGGGGAGGCCGAGGGGGTGCCTGGGCTGGCCACACCACCCCCGGGCGCGGGCCAGGCTGTCTGGCCAGTGGGTGGTGGTGGCTCCTGGCCTTCTCCGTCGTATTCGGCGCACTTGATCCCTTCGAAAAATAGGCACTTTGGCTTTGTCCCGTCCAATTCGAGAATATTCATTTCGACTTTCTGGAACCAAAACAGCAGAAAAGCAGGCGGTAACTGTGGCTCTTGTTAATAGGTTAGTCCAAGAAATCATATGAAAAGTACTCCAAAGTTGGAACAAAACACAAGAAAGTGGATAAAACCAAGCATGGAACATCAAAAATTATAGATACATTTGCAATGTATCAACATCCCCAAGCTTAACACCTGCTCGTCCTCGAGTAGGTAAGTGATAAAAAGAAAGAATAATTTTTGAGGGACATGCACCGTCAAAGACTTGATCAAAGTATTTGCAAAACATTCAAAGCTGGGATCATAGTACTTCAATCATAACATGAAAGACAAAGTTCTAGCAATAAGCAAAGAAACTATGATGCAACATGAAAAGGCACAAACAAAAGATTCATGAATAACAATGCTTTGCAAGACGTTTGTTTGTTTCACATAAAGAAAACATAGCATAATAGTATTCAGCTTGTCCCTCAATAGAGTAGAAAATATAAATGCATAGGACACCTTCAAAGTTCATAACAGTGACTAGATAAAATAGTTTCAAACAAGCAATATCAAGTTATGCATCAATCAACTAGTCTTGGGACAATGCACATAGAACTGAGAATGGACACTATGCTCTCAAAGTAGGTGCATAAAGATAGAAGGTGGAGACTCAATATAATGGTGGAAGAAAGGCCTTTTGTAAAAGGAAGTAGGGATTCAAGTCTCATAAAGAGCTTCCAAAAATTATGGTACTTACAGCTTTCAGCTCTCATTGCCCCTATCATAAGCATCTTGAAGTGATTAAGGTTAAAGTGAACAAACTATGGTGTACATGCTTGACGAAGTATAAGTCAGAAATCTCATGTCCATTGTATACGAGGGCCGCTCCTCATGCTACTCAAGTTTAGTCACCGGTATGTTCTTGTCATTGTAAGTACATGTGTATCATTGAGAACCGCCAACAGGGTACCCCTTGCCCGATGATACGGAAGAATCCCCATATCAAAATGACAAGGCAAGCAGACAACGAGCATCTCAGCATTCTTCTTATTTACCATGGGAATATGGTGTTTTTTTCTCTCTTTCATCTTTTCATAGTATCTCTTTTTTTTCTTTTCTCTTTTTTTCTCAATATAGGACTCTTTTTTTTATAAGAAGAATGCTTCATAGACATCTCATTATGGTTACGCTGCAGGTTTCCACCATGTCAGCATGGATTGACCACAGCCCAGGCGTTTCTCTAACACATATACATAACTCCATGGACTTACAATCTCCCTTTCATTTCACACGACATCCATATACAAAAGAGCATGATATCAACTAGGTACAAGTACCAAGTGCAATGTTGAAAGCGTTCCCCATGAAAGCATGGTTCTGCTAATTCCCAACAAATAAGTGCAAGCATATACAACATAGAAGACACAATGGTTCAAGTTTATTAGAGGCAAAAAGTAAAGTGTGCCATCAAGTTTGTGAGATCTTTAATCACTAGTTTTCTCATAACAAGTGGAAGGTAAACAAAAGCATGAATATACTTGGAATAGCATAAGCTAGTAGGTAGGTATGGTGGACTTTTTGGAATAACTTGGTTTAGGGAGTTGGATGCATGAGTGGAACTCATACTTTGTTGTGGAGGCTAGCAAAAGACTGGGAGCGACAAACTAAGAGAGCAATAATGGACATAATCATGCAGAGCGACAAAACATCATTGATCAAAGCATAAAGTGATACTACAAGTTGAAAACTAAAAGATCATAAAGGCTATGGTGACTTGAGATAGTCATAACATGGTGTGAGCATGTGCCAAGTCAACCCAAATAAAGCATCAAAGGAGAATACCACTATACTATGCTTTAATATGCTAAAACAACGCATGATTCATCCAAGGCACATTAAGCAATCTCAATTGTTTATAACAAGTCATGCTACAGCAAAGAATACTAAGCATAAATCCAAAACAATATCAAGCATGGCATGACAAAGCATAGGCCACAGTCAAAAACAGGCTCTTTTTACCACATAAGTATGAACTTTCCTACTCTTTTCCAAACCAAACCAAAATATTTGCAAACCAAAGTGTGAAAGAGGGGGTCCAACCAACTTATTCAGAAAACTAAGCAAACCAAGCAAACTAAAAACCAAAACAAAAACGAAAAAGAAGACGCTCCAAACACAACTATGCATGAAACAATAAAAATGAAGCGTTTGGAAGAAACCTGGAATTTTTATTGATGAAGAAGGGGATGCCTTAGGCATCCCCAAGATTTGACACTTGTACTTCTTGGATATTTCTTGGGGTGACACGCGTGGCATCCCCAAGCTTGAGCTTTAGTCCATCCTTCATCTCATTACTCATTCCTTCCATACACCTGAAATTTTTCCTTCATACAAAACTTCACACAATCTCATTAGCAACATTAGTGCACTTAAGATAAATAAGTCTCAAGGTTCAGTTCTAACACCAAATAAACTTCCATTAGAACACTAGCTACTGTAGCACTTCCCTCAAAAAACTCAATTCCCCAAAGGAACTCAAGAAGGAACTAACAAGAAGCAAATGCAGAAAATGGCAGAAATATGTCAAAACAGACCAGCAGGTAAAGACGAATTTTTTCGAAGACCTTCTGTTGCTCAAATAAAAAAGTGTTGAACTAACGAAAGTTAGATAACAACCTGGGGAAGAAGCACAAAAAAATACAGCTCAATCCGACATACAGAGCTCTCTCAGAAATTTTTACGGTGAAGCACAAAAATCTGTTTCGGGACAGCAACTTTCCCAATCATTACTTCACTCGCATTAGAGGTTACTCTTGGCATAAAAGGCAAATAAAAAGGATAAGGAGAGGTTACTACTGAGGTAATAACTTCCAAGACTCAACTAAAACTCTTGGGTTATCTCCCAACAAGTACTTTTCTTTAACGCCTTTAAGTTAGGCATAAGAAGCAAATAAAGAATCAAGTGTTCTCAAATGAAGAAGCATTAAGACCAAATTTTGTTTTCATAGGAGAAGCAAAAGAAATATTTTCTCTCTTTTTAGGGAAGTGTTCTATACCTTTCTTGAGTGGGAGTTGATATTTAATGGTGCATTCTTTTATATCAATGATGGCACCAACAGTTCTTAGAAAAGGTCTTCCCAAAGTAATAGGACAAGAAGCATTGTATTCAACATCCAAAACATAGAAATCAACGGGGACATAGGAATCGTTAACCATAATAAGAACATCATCAAGACTCCCCATGAGTTTCTTTTTAGCATTATCATCAAGTGGGACATTCAAATAACAATCTTTAAGAGGAGGCAAATCAAGCATATCATAAATCCTTCTAGGCATAATAGAAACACTACTATCAAGATCACATAAAGCTTTGAAATCAAAGTCATTCACTTTCATATTAATGATGGGTTCCCAACCATCTTCTTGCTTTATAGGAATAGAAGCTTTATGTTTCATCTTTTCTTCTTTAATCTTTATGAGAGCATCAGTAATGTGTTTTGTAAAAGCCATGTTCATAGCGCTAGCATTAGGACTTTTAGCAAGCTTTTGTAGCAACTTAATAACTTCAGAGATGTTGCAACCATCAAGATCAAAATCAACTTTATCATCTAAAGCAATAGAACTATTAGTAGCCTCAACACTAGTGGTGGTAATAGTAGAAACTCTAATGTTTCTAGCAATTTCATCTTCTCTTTCCCACTTAGCATGTAATTCAGCTAATAGTCTAACATTTTTATCAATTCTTACTTGTTTGGCATTAGTAGCTGCAAAGGGATTCTCATTAGTTTCAGGTTTAGGAGCTATTTTATTCAAAGTAGATTGAGTTTCAGCCAAAGATGCTATATTTCTTTCAGCATTAAAGAGTTTTTCCTCAATAGTTTTATTGAAAGCAGTTTGTTTACTAATAAACTCTTTAAGCATAACTTCAAGTTTAGAGGGAGCACTCTTATTATTGTTGTAAGGATTTCCATAAGCATTACCATTGTTGGGAGGATATGGCTTATAATTGTTGTTACCAAAATTGTTCCTATAAGCATTATTACCATAAGCATTGTTGCCAAAGTTGTTATTTCTTATGAAGTTCACATCAACTTGCTCTTCTTGAGCAACCAAAGAGGCTAAAGGAACATTATTTCGATCAATATGGGTTTTCCCATTAGCTAGCATAGACATAATCATATCAATCTTATCACTCAAGGAGGTGGTTTCCTCAACACAATTTACCTTCTTACCTTGTGGAGCTCTCTCAGTATGCCATTCAGAATAATTAACCATCATATTGTCCAGAAGTTTTGTTGCAGCACCCAAAGTGATGATCATAAAGGTACCTCCAGCAGCTGAATCCAATAGGTTCCTTGAAGAATAGTTTAATCCTGCATAAAAAGTTTGGATGATCATCCAAGCAATCAGTCCATGAGTGGGACAATTCTTTACCAAAGATTTCATTCTTTCCCAAGCTTGAGCAACATGCTCATTATCAAGTTGTTTAAACTTCATTATTTCACTTCTCATGGATATAATCTTAGCAGGAGGATAGTATTTTCCAATAAAAGCATCTTTGCACTTAGTCCAAGAATCAATACTATTCCTAGTTAAGGAATTCAATCATTCTTTAGCTTTTCCTCTCAAAGAGAAAGGAAACAATTTTAGCTTAATAATATCACCATCTATATCCCTATGATTTTGCATCTCATAAAGTTATTTAGATGGGAAGCACCATCTTCATTACCAATACCAGAAAATTGTTCTCTCATAACAAGGTTGAGTAAAGCAGGTTTATCTCAAAGAAAGTATTTTCAGCCACAGGTGGAGCAATAGGAGTGCTCATAAAATCATTGTTGTTGGTGCTAGTGAAGTCACACAACTTAGTGTTTTCAAGAGTAGTCATTTTTTTGGGTTTTCAAATAACAAAGCAAACAAGTAAAACTAAAATTTTTTTGTGTTTTCGAAGAACAAAACAAGCAAACAAAGCAAAAATAAAACTAAGCAAAACAAAAACAACAAAGTAAAGAGATTGGTTATGAGGGACTCCCCTTGTGAAGATGTCCTTGACTCCCCGGCAATGGCGCCAGAAAAATGCTTGATGGATCAATGCACGACGCCCAGAAAAGTGTTGATGGCTCGTGGTTGATGTAGAGATCGTTGGGAACCCCAAGAGGAAGGTATGATGAGCACAGCAGCAAGTTTCCCTCGGTTGTGAAACCAAGGTTTAATCGAACCAGTAGGAGCAAGGAAACACCCCAAAGGTGTTACTAGCTGAGCTTTGGCAGGGCGCACTACCGGTGCTAGTAGGAACGTGGAGACCTGCACAACACAACCACAGAACTTTTGTTGGGTCCGCAGCATAGAAAACAAAAAAATTCCTACGATGAGAACTATACGCCAAGATCTACCTACTAGATACAGAGCAACGGGTGGACATACATCCATGGAGAACTTACCCTCGAAGACAACGAGTTTTGTTAACGAGTGGGAACTCGTGGTTAATGTAGTCGTACGCTTGCCGATCTCAAGATCGTGTGGAAGTCCGAGCGCCGCAACTCAGCAGCGCATCCGCACTCGCACACACGTTCAAGCCATCGAACAACCTCCACCTCCTCGCTCCAGCGATCCAGCGGAAGCAGCAACTCCTTCCAGACGAAATGCCACCGGGAACATGTATCTCACTAATCCGAGACCATGGGGAAATAATTCTAGAGGGGGAGAGAGATCCTTCACAAGGAGGTGTGAGGATGAAGGAGGGAAAGGGTGGCCTTTTATAGGAGGAGGGGGTGCCCCCTCTCTCCATGGCCGGCGCATGGGGGGTTGACCCCTCACCTCCCCCATTCATGTGGTGGTAACCCCTCCACATTAAAATGCCTCTTCACATTCCCTCCACATTTCTCCAAATTTAATGCTCTCTCATTTAATAAAATTCTTTTTATTAAATTTATTCAGAATTTTGTTAATTACTTTAATTAACAAACATTCACATATAGCCCCTTGCAATATTTCAATATCACATGCAGAACCACCTTCTGCAATTTCACCCGAAACAATTTCCGGTTTCTATTGAAACAATTCCTGCGCTTTGCAATTCTTTTGTCTAAAACATATGTGCTCCAAAATGGTGTCCGATAACTCTTAAGTGTGCCACCCTACGGTTCGCGAATAATGCAGACATGATCGAGACCCTTCTCCGATCAATAATCAGCAGCGAGACCTGGAGATCCGTACTGACTCCTACACATTCAACGATGATTCCTGTGATCGTGAGAACCTTTAACGCTTGTAACTAAATCCCTTTGTCTCTCGATATATTACATGTTCGAGATTCGATCATCGGTATCTCCATACCTAGTTTGATCTTGTTACTGACATGCACTCTTTTCTTGTTCCCGTGATATAACATTCTAGTGATCACATCACTTGCTTGCAAGCTATCCTAATGTGATATCACCGAGAGGGCCCAGAGTATATCTATCCGTCATCTGGATTGACAAATTCCACTCTTCATCCATGAGCCTCAACATAACACCTTCGTAGTACTGAACCCATCTTTATAGTCACCCTGATACGGTGTGACGTTTGATGTTATCAAGATACTCTTCCGGTGTTAGCAATTAACATGATCTCATGGTCTAAGGATAAAGATTACTTCGTATGATGTTATAGCAATATAAACATAATGACTTGATCGTAATGCTATACTTCGGATGAATGTTCATCACATCATTCCACCAATGGTGTGACCTTGTTATTAACAACATCTAATGTCCATGATCAGGAAACCTTGATCATCCTGTTAATCAACAAGCTAGTCTATAAGAGAGGCATAACTAGGAACCCTTTTTGTTTATTAAACACACATGTATTGATGTTTCCTATCAATACAATTATAGCATGCAAAATAAACATCTATCATATACAAGGAATACATAATAACAACTTAATTATTACCTCTCAGGGCATATTTCCTTCAGTCCCCCACTTGCACTAGAGACAATAATCTAGTTTATATAGTGAGAAATCTAACACCCATGGAGTTCTGGTGTTGATCATGTTTTGCCCTAGGGAGTACTTTAGTCAACGGATCTGCTACATTCAGGTCCGTGTGCACTTTACAAATCTTTATATCTCCATCCTTGATATGCTCGCGGATGGAGTGAAACCGGCGCTTAATATGCTTGGAATTCTTATGAGACCTTGGTTCCTTGGCATTGGCTATGGCTCCATTATTGTCACAATAGATCACCATTGGGTCCAACGCACTAGGAACCACACCTAGTTCCGTTATGAACTCCTTCATCCAAACCGCTTCCTGCCGCTACGAGCGACATATTCCGCCTCCATCATTGATCCAGCCACCACAGGTTGTTTGGAGCTCCTCCAACTAACTGCTGCTCCATTCAAGAGAAATACGTATCTGGATTGAGACTTAGAGTCATCCGGATCAGTGTCAAAGCTAGCATCGACATAACACTTAGCGACTAGCTCTTCTTCACCTCCGTATACAAGAAACATATCCTTAGTTCTTCTCAAGTACTTAAGGATATTCTTGACCGCTATCCAGTGTTCCGAACCTAGATCAGATTGGTACGTACTAGTCAAACTAATAGCATGTGCCACATCCGGTCTTGTACATAGCATGGCATACATTATAGAGCCCATGGCTGAGGCATAGGGGATCTTATCCATTATCTCTCTTTCTTCCGTCGTAGCCGGACTTTGAGTCTTACTCAATGTCTTGCCTTGCAACATAGGTAAGTACCCCTTCTTACTTCCATCCATATTAAACTTCTTTAATATCTTATCAAGGTATGTACTCTGCGATAGCCCAATTAGGCGTCTTGATATATATCTATAGATTTTAATGCCTAATATATATGAAGCTTCACCAAGGTCCTTCATCGAAAATTTGCTGTTTAGATAACTTTTAACACTGTTTAAAAGATCTATATCATTTCCAATCAATAATATGTCATCCACATATAATATCAGAAATGCCACATTGCTCCCACTCACTTTCTTGTAAATACAAGCCTCTCCATAAGTTTGGACAAATCCCAACTCTTTGATCACCTCATCAAAGCGGAGATTCCAACTCCGGGATGCTTGCTTCAGTACATAGATGGATCGCTGAAGTTTGCACACCTTATCAGCATCCTTAGGATCGACAAAACCCTTAGGTTGTATCATATACAACTCTTCTTCAATATTACCATTGAGGAACGCAGTTTTGACATCCATCTGCCATATTTCATAATCGAAATATGCAGCAATTGCTAACATAATCCTAACCGACTTAAGCATCGCTACGGGAGAGAATGTCTCATCGTAGTCAACTCCTTGAATTTGTCGAAACCCCTTTGTGAAAAGTCGAGCCTTATAGATGGTTACATTACCATCAGCATCAGTTTTTCTTTTGAAAATCCATTTATTCTCAACGGCCTTTCGATCGTGAGGTAAGTCCACCAAGGTCCAAACCTGGTTTTCGTACATGGATTCCATCTCGGATTTCATGGCTTCTAGCCATTTGTTGGAATCAGGGCTCATCATCGCTTCTTCATATGTCGCAGGGTCATCTATTTCATCAATCATGAAATTCATAACAGGATTGCCATACAGTTCAGGAGTTGCACGTGTCCTGCTTGACCTGCGAGGTTGTAGAGTGTCCTCTTCGGAGTTTCATGATCAATATCATTAGCTCTCTCTTCATTAGGTGAAGTCAACTCGAAACAACCGGAGCTGCGCTTACTCGCCATTTCATGAAGAGAAGGTTCAATAACCTCTTCGAGTTCTACCTTCCGACTACTCACACCTTTCGCGAGAAACTCCTTCTCAAGAAAGGATCCATTCTTGGCAACAAAGACCTTGCCCTCGGATCTGTGATAGAAGGTATACCCAATCGTTTCCTTAGGGTATCCTATGAAGACGCATTTTTCCGCTTTGGGTTCGAGTTTATCTGGTTGAAGTTTCTTCACATAAACATCGCATCCCCAAACTTTAAGAAATGATGACTTAGGTTTGTTTCCAAACCATAATTCATACGGTGTCTTTTCAACGGATTTAGATGGTGCCCTATTTAAAGTGAATGCGTGGTTTCGATTGCATAACCCCAAAATAGCGATGGCAAGTCGATCAGACATCATAGATCGAACCATATCCAATAAAGTACGATTACGACGTTCTGACACACCATTACGTTGTGGTGTTCCGGCAGGCGTGAGTTGTGAAACTATTCCACAGTCTTTCATATGTGTGCTAAACTCGTAACTAAGATACTCTCCTCCATGGTCGGACCGCAGAAATTTGATCTTTCTGTTACGATGATTTTCCACTTCATTCTGAAATTCTTTGAACCTTTCAAAGGTTTCAGACTTATGTTTCATCAAATAGATATACCTGTATCTACTCAAATCATCCGTGAAAGTAACAAAATAACGATATCCACCTCGGCAAACACACTCATTGGTCCACACATCAGTATGTATGATTTCCAATAAATCTGTCGCCCGTTCCATTGAACCAGAAAACGGCGTTCTAGTCATCTTGCCCATAAGGCATGGCTCACATGTATCAAATGATTCAAAATCAAGTGATTCCAAAAGTCCATCAGAATGGAGTTTCTTCATGCGTTTAACGCCAATATGACCTAGGCGGCGATTGCCACATATGTAGATATATCATTATCAAGTTTAATCCTTTTAGCATCAACATTATGAATATGCGTAATACTACTATCGAGATCCAACAGAAATAAACCATTCAACACAGGTGCATCACCATAAAAGATATTATTCATATAAATCGAACAACCATTGTTTTCAGACTTAAACGAATAACCACTTTGCTTCAAACACGATCCGGATAAAATGTTCATGCTCAGTGCAGGCACCAAATAACAATTATTCAGGTTTATAACTAATCCCGACGGCATATTGAGAGGCAGCATTCCGACAGCGATCACATCAACTCTTGATCCATTGCCGACCCGCATCGTGACCTCATCCCTTGCTAGTTGTCGCTTGTTCCGCAGCCCCTTTGTTTGCCTTGCCGGCTTTCTTGTCCACCAAATACTTGGGGCAGTTGTGCTTCCAATGGCCAGTCCCCTTGTAATAGTAGCACTCGGTGTCAGACTTAGGGCCAGCTTGGGGTTTCTTTTGGTAGCAGCAGATTTGCCCTTCTTTCCCTCCTTGCCTTTCTTGTCCTTCTTGAAACCGGAGGTCTTATTGATCATCAACACTTGATGTTCTTTCCTAATCTCCACTTAGGTCTTAAGCATTGTGAAGCTCGAAGAGACTTCTTCATGCCCTGCATATTATAGTTCATCACGAAGCTCTTGTAGCTAGGTGGCAGAGATTGGAGAACATGATGTATGCCTAAGTCAATGGGAATCGTTATTTCCAAGGACACAAGCTTATCGGCATACCCAGACATTTTGAGTACGTGCTCACTAACGGAGCTCTTCTCTTCCATCATGCAGCTAAAGAACTTTTCAGAAGCATTATAACTCTCTACGGCAGCATGGGTATCAAAAATCATTTTCAATTCTCCCATGGTATCAAAGGCATTGCCATTTTCAAACGTTTTGAAGTTCTGGCTCTAGCCCATACGGTATCGCAATGAACTAAGTTGTGGTCCTCTGACGAGTTATATAGACGTTCTTTTCCTCGTCAGGGCATCGGGAGCTGGTGGGGGCCTAGCGCCTCTAGCACATATTGCTTTTGTGCGTGAGGAGAATCCTCAAATTCATAGCCGATTGGTGAAGTTGCTACCACCAGCAAGCTTCTCTTTCTCCATGAACACATTGAAATTAAAAGCGGTGGTGCCATCTATAATGAATTTGTAAAATATATTTAGACTAAGTTTATGATAGATTGAGTTCAACTAATCCAAATTACTAATGAACTCCCACTCAAAAACGACATCCCTCGTGTCCTTTTGGTGATTACATGAACCAAATCCACTACACCAAGTTCGATCATCACGTGAGTCGGTGTAGCTTCAAAGGCGAGCATCTATATGGGCATTATATCAACTATATGACTCATGCTTAACCTTTCGGTCCGTGTTCCGAGGCCATGTCTGTACATGCTAGGCTCGTCAAGTTAGAACCTTAATATTTGCGTGTGTAAAACTGTCTTACACCTGTTGTATGAAAGCATAGAGTCGAGAACACCCGATCATCACGTGATGCCTCAAAACACGATCCACAAAACGGTGCATACTTAAGGAAGAACATATTTTATCGTGATATCTAAATGAGGGATCATCTTATAATGCTACCAAAAGCGCCAAACTAGCAATATAAGATGCTAATGTATGAAGTGAGGTGATATGGTCCATGCATTTGATCTCTATCATTTGTATCGTGGTATGATCTCTATCATTCCTTTGTGTGTAAGGCCAAGGTCTATGGAACTTACACGTTAAGTGAGTTGTAAGAGTATCTATCATACATCTACTTACAACAATACCATATCAATACACTAGCCCAGCAACGATCTAAACTAGATGCCTCTAATTTATCAATTGCAAGTTTTACGTGGCTTAGGGCTTTTGGAGATAGAACCGGTCTTACCTACGAACATGAACCACAACGAGGATAACCAAGTTATTAGCAACTCGTTGTAAATCAGATATTGACTATAGTAGGAGAGGCAGGACACCGCTAGCCACTTATGCAAAACTAGTTGCATGTCAGTCGTGGAACCGGTCTCATGTACGATGACATGTAAGGTTGGTCCGGGCCGCTTCATCCCACTATGCCACCAATATCCAAAGTACATAGAAGATGCAATAACATGATCATCATCGCCCACATATAAACATATGTGTACTACCCGTGCAAAGCACCTACGCATAGATCGCTCGATACCCTTTGTTGGGTCCATGACATAGAAAACAAAAAATTTCCTACGATGAGAACTATCGCCAAGATCTATCTACTAGATACGAGCAGCAGTGGACATACATCCATGGAGAACTTACCCTCGAAGACAACGAGGTTAACGAGTAGGAACTCGTGGTTGATGTAGTCGTACGCTTGCCGATCTCAAGATCGTGTGGAAGTCCGAGCGCCGCAACTCAGCAGCGCATCCGCACTCGCACACACGTTCAAGCCACCGGACAACCTCCACCTCCTCGCTCCAGCGATCTAGTGAGCGACAACTCCTTCGGATGAAATGCCACTGGGAACATGTATCTCGCTAATCCGAGACCATGGGGAAATAATTCTAGAGGAGAGAGATCCTTCACGAGGTGTGAGGATGAAGGAGGAATGGGTGGCCTTTTATAGGAGGAGGGGTGCCCCTCTCTCCATGGCTCGCACATCGGGGTGACCCTCACCTCCCCCATTCATGTGGTAACCCCTCCACATTAAAATGCCTCTTCACAGTCCCTTTTAAAGTCTCCACTTTAAATGCATTAAATTTCTCCAAATTTAATGCTCTCTCATTTAATAAAACTCTTTTTATTAAATTTATTCAGAATTTTGTTAATTACTTTAATTAACAAACATTCACATATAGCCCCTTGCAATATTTCAATATCACATGCAGAACCACCTTACGCAATTTCACCGAAACAATTTCCGGTTTCTATTGAAACAATTCCTGCGCTTTGCAATTCTTTTCTGCGAAACATATGTGCTCCAAAATGGTGTCGGTAACTCTTAAGTGTGCCACCCTATGGTTCATGAATAATACAAACATGATCGAGACCCTTCTCCGATCAATAATCAGCAATGGGACACGGAGATCCGTCTTGACTCCTACACATTCAACGATGACTCCTGTGATCATGAGAACCTTTAACGCTTGTAACTAAATCCCTTTGTCTCTCGATATATTACATGTCTGAGATTCGATCATCGGTATCTCCATACCTAGTTTGATCTCGTTACCGACATGCACTCTTTTCTCATTCCCGTGATATAACATTCTAGTGATCACATCACTTGCTTGCAAGCTATCCTAATGTGATATCACCGAGAGGGCCTAGAGTATATCTATCCGTCATCTGGATTGACAAATTCCACTATTGATCCATGAGCCTCAACATAACACCTTCGTAGTACTGAACCCATCTTTATAGTCACCCTGTTACGGTGTGACATTTGATGTTATCAAGATACTCTTCCGGTGTTAGCAATTAACATGATCTCATGGTCTAAGGATAAAGATTACTTCGTATGATGTTATAGCAATATAAACATAATGACTTGATCGTAATGCTATACTTCGGATGAATGTTCATCACATCATTCCACCAATGGTGTGACGTTGTTATTAACAACATCCAATGTCCATGATCAGGAAACCTTGATCATCCTGTTAATCAACAAGCTAGTCTATAAGAGAGGCATAACTAGGAACCCTTTTTGTTTATTAACCACACATGTATTGATGTTTCCTATCAATACAATTATAGCATGCAAAATAAACATCTATCATATACAAGGAATACATAATAACAACTTTATTATTGCCTCTCAGGGCATATTTCCTTCAACTTTGTCCCCAACTTGCGATGAGGTTGTAAATCTCACCGTATTTTGCAGAAAACAAAGGATTAAACGTATCGAATGGAAAGAAATAAAAGTTTCCAGAAAGTAAACACAAAGCAGTAAAAGATTGTAGATTGTATGTAAAGAAAAGGACCGGGATCCATAGTTCACTAGAGGTGGCTCTCCTTAGATAGATAACATGTTGGGTGAAAAATTACAGCGGGGCAATTGACAAACACTGAGAAAGCAATACATGCATATACTAATCATCTTGACCCCTTTGAGACTTGATTGGGCATTACAACATAATACATAGACCGCCATCCAACTACATCTATGACTAATAATCCACCTTCAGGTTATCATCCGAACCCCCTCCAGTATTAAGTTGCAAGCAACAGATTATTGCTTCTGAATGCGTGTAAAGTAAACAATACGATTGTTCTATGAACAAAGGATTATTGTTTTCTCCCTAGTAGCAACAGCACATCTAGTACCTTAGAGATTTCTGTCACTTCCTCAGATTACCAGAGGCATGAACCCACTATCGAGCATAAATACTAACTCTTGGAGTTGCTAGCATCTACTTGGCCAAGATAGCTACTAACAACGGAAGGCATGCAAGATCTCAAATAACAAAGACATGATAGAATCAATAATCAATCGGAAATAGCATCTCAATATCCATCGGATCCCCGCAAACTCAACATGTATGAATTACAAATAGATGATCTAGATCATGAACGGAGCTCACAAGATCTAAAAATGAAACCACAAAGGAGGAGAAACCAGCCATCTAGCTACTACATGGATCCGTAGTCCAAGGATAAACTACTCACGCATCACACCGGAGGCTTGCAAGGTGATGAAGAAGGCCTCTAGGGTGAATTCCCCTCTCCGGGAGGGTGCCGGGAAGAGCTTCAGATCCCTCCCGATCTAGGGATGGAGATGACGGCGGCTATAAACTCTTTCGTGGATATTTGATCGGGTACTTAGGGTTTTCGTCCCGAGGGCAACTTATAGGCGGAAGGAGAGGCCGAGGGGGTGCCAGGAGCGGCCACACCATCCCCTGGCGCGGGCCAGGCCTGGTCGCGCGGCCAGGTGGTGTGGTGGCTCCCTGGCCCTTCTCCGTCTCGTATTCTAGCACTTGATCCCTTCCGAAAAAATAGGCACTTTGGCTTTTGTCCCGTCCAATTCCGAGAATATTCATTTTCTGACTTTCCTGGAACCAAAAACAGCAGAAAACAGGCAGCTGGCACTATGGCTCTTGTTAATAGGTTAGTCCAAGAAATCATATGAAAAGTACTCCAAAGTTGGAACAAAACACAAGAAAGTGGATAAAACCAAGCATGGAACATCAAAAATTATAGATACATTTGCAATGTATCAACATCCCCAAGCTTAACTCCTACTCGTCCTCGAGTAGGTAAGTGATAAAGAAATAATTTTGAGGTGACATGCACCATCAAAGACTTGATCAAAGTATTTGCAAAACATTCAAGGCTGGGATCATAGTACTTCAATCATAACATGAAAGACAAAGTTCTAGCAATAAGCAAAGAAACTATGATGCAACATGAAAAGGCACAAACAAAAGATTCATGAATAACATGCTTTGCAAGAGGTTTGTTTGTTTCACATAAAGAAAACATAGCATAATAGTATTCAGCTTGTCCCTCAATAGAGTAGCAAATATAAATGCATAGGACACCTTCAAAGTTCATAAGAGTGACTAGATACAATAGTGTCAAACAAGCAATAACAAGTTATGCATCAATCAACTAGTCTTGGGACAATGCACATAGAACTAACAATGGCCACTATGCTCTCAAAGTAGGTGCATAAAGATAGAAGGTGGAGGCTCAATATAATGGTGGAAGAAAGGCCTTTTGTAAAAGGAAGTAGGGATTCAAGTCTCATAAAGAGCTTCCAAAAATTATGGTACTTACAGCTTTCAGCTCTCATTGCCCCTATCATAAGCATCTTGAAGTGATTAAGGTTAAAGTGAACAAACTATGGTGTACATGCTTGACGAAGTATAAGTCAGAAATCTCATGTCCATTGTATACGAGGGCCGCTCCTCATGCTACTCAAGTTTAGTCACCGGTAAGTTCTTGTCATTGTAAGTACATGTGTATCATTGAGAACCGCCAACGTGGTACCCCTTGCCCGATGATACGGAAGAATCCCCATATCAAAATGACAAGGCAAGCAGACAACGAGCATCTCAACATTCTTCTTATTTACCATGGGAATATGGTGTTTTTTTCTCTCTTTCATCTTTTCATAGTATCTCTTTTTTTTCTTTTCTCTTTTTTTTCTCAATATAGGACTCTTTTTTTTATAAGAAGAATGCTTCATAGACAGCTCATTATGGTTACGCTGCAGGTTTCCACCATGTCAGCATGGATTGAACCAATGACCCAGCGTTTCTCTAACACATATACATAACTCCATGGACTTACAAGCTCCCCTTTCATTTCACAAGGCGACATCCATATACAAAAGAGCATGATATCAACTAGGTACAAGTACCAAGTGCAATGTTGAAAGCGTTCCCCATGAAAGCATGGTTCTGCTAATTCCCAACAAATAAGTGCAAGCATATACAACATAGAAGACACAATGGTTCAAGTTTATTAGAGGCAAAAAGTAAAGTGTGCCATCAAGTTCGTGAGAGCTTTAATCACTAGTTTTCTCATAACAAGTGGAAGGTAAACAAAAGCATGAATATACTTGGAATAGCATAAGCTAGTAGGTAGGTATGGTGGACTCTTTGGAATAACTTGGTTTAGGTAGTTGGATACATGACTGGAACTCATACTTTGTTGTGGAGGCTAGCAAAAGACTGGGAGGGACAAACTAAGAGAGTAATAATGGACATAATCATGCAGAGCGACAAAACATCATTGATCAAAGCATAAAGTGATACTACAAGTTGAAAACTAAAGGATCATAAAGGCTATGGTGACTTGAGATTGTCATAACATGGTGTGAGCATGTGCCAAGTCAACCCAAATAAAGCATCAAAGGAGAATACCACTATACTATGCTTTAATATGCTAAAACAACGCATGATTCATCCAAGGCACATTAAGCAATCTCAATTTTTTATAACAAGTCATGCTACAGCAAAGAATACTAAGCATAAAGCCAAAACAATATCAAGCATGGCATGACAAAGCATAGGCCACAGTCAAAAACGGGCTCCTTTTACCACATAAGTATGCACTTTCCTACTCTTTTCCAAACCAAACGAAACTATTTGCAAACCAAAGTGTGAAAGAGGGGGTCCAACCAACTTATTCAGAAAACTAAGAAAACCAAGCAAACTAAAAATCAAAACAAAAACGAAAAAGAAGATGCTCCAAACACAACTATGCATGAAACAATAAAAATGAAGCGTTTGGAAGAAACCTGGAATTTTTATTGATGAAGAAGGGGATGCCTTGGGCATCCCCAAGCTTTGACGCTTGTACTTATTGGATATTTCTTGGGGTGACACGCGTGGCATCCCAAAGCTTGAGCTTTAGTCCATCCTTCATCTCATTACTCATTCCTTCCATACACCTAAAAATTTTCCTTCATACAAAACTTCACACAATCTCATTAGCAACATTAGTGCACTTAAGATAAATAAGTCTCAAGGTTCAGTTCTAACACCAAATAAACTTCCATTAGAACACTAGATACTGTAGCACTTCCCTCAAAAAGCTCAATTCCCCAAAGGAACTCAAGGAGGAACTAACAAGAAGCAAATGCAGAAAATGGCGGAAATTTGTCAAAACTGACCAGCAGGTAGAGACGAATTTTTTCGAAGGCCTTCTGTTCCTCAAATCAAAACGTGTTGAACTAACTAAAGTTAGATAACAACCTGGGACAGAAGCACAAAACATTACAGCTCAATCCGACATACAGAGCTCTCTCAGGAATTTTTATGGTGAAGCACAAAAATCTGTTTCAGGACAGCAACTTTCCCAATCATTACTTCACTCTCATTAGAGGTTACTCTTGGCACAAAAGGCAAATAAAAAGGATAAGGAGAGATTATTACTGAGGTAATAACTTCCAAGACTCAACTAAAACTCTTGGGTTATCTCCCAACAAGTACTTTTCTTTAACGCCTTTAAGTTAGGCATAAGAAGCAAATAAAGAATCAAGTGTTCTCAAATGAAGAAGCATTAAGACCAAATTTTGTTTTCATAGGAGAAGCAAAATAAATCTTTTCTCTCTTTTTAGGGAAGTGTTCTATACCTTTATTGAGTGGGAGTTGATATTTAATGGTGCATTCTTTCATATCAATGATGGCACCAACAGTTCTTAGAAAAGGTCTTCCCAAAGTAATAGGACAAGAAGCATTGTATTCAACATCCAAAACATAGAAATCAACGGGGACATAGGAATCGTTAACCATAATAAGAACATCATCAAGACTCCCCATGAGTTTCTTTTTAGCATTAGCATCAAGTGGGACATTCAAATAACAATCTTTAAGAGGAGGCAAATCAAGCATATCATAAATCCTTCTTGGCATAATAGAAACACTACTATCAAGATCACAGAAAGCTTTGAAATCAAAGTCATTCACTTTCATATTAATGATGGGTTCCCAACCATCTTCTTGCTTTATAGGAATAGAAGCTTTATGTTTCATCTTTTCTTCTTTAATCTTTATGAGAGCATCAGTAATGTGTTTTGTAAAAGCCATGTTCATAGCGCTAGCATTAGGACTTTTAGCAAGCTTTTGTAGCAACTTAATAACTTCAGAGATGTGGCAACCATCAAGATCAAAATCAACTTTATCATCTAAAGTAGTAGAACTATTAGTAGCCTCAATACTAGTGGTGGTAATAGTAGAAACACTAATGTTTCTAGCAATTTCATCTTCTCTTTCCCACTTAGCATGTAATTCAGCTAATAGTCTAACATTTTCATCAATTCTTACTTGTATGGCATTAGTAGCTGCAAAGGGATTCTCATTAGTTTCAGGTTTAGCAGCCATTTTATTCAAAGTAGATTGAGCTTCAGCCAGAGATGCTATATTTCTTTCAGCATTAGAGAGTTTTTCCTCAATAGTTTTATTGAAAGCAGTTTGTTTACTAATAAACTCTTTAAGCATAACTTCAAGTTCAGAGGGAGCACTCTTATTATTGTTGTAAGGATTTCCGTAAGCATTACCATTGTTGGGAGGATATGGCTTATAATTGTTGTTACCAAAATTGTTCCTATAAGCATTATTACCATAAGCATTGTTGCCAAAGTTGTTATTTCTTATGAAGTTCACATCAACTTGCTCTTCTTGAGCAACCAAAGAGGCTAAAGGAACATTATTTGGATCAATATGGGTTTTCCCATTAGCTAGCATAGACATAATCATATCAATCTTATCACTCAAGGAGGAGGTTTCCTCAACACAATTTACCTTCTTACCTTGTGGAGCTCTCTCAGTATGCCATTCAGAATAATTAACCATCATATTGTCCAGAAGTTTTGTTGCAGCACCCAAAGTGATGATCATAAAGGTACCTCCAGCAGCTGAATCCAATAGGTTCCTTGAAGAATAGTTTAATCCTGCATAAAAAGTTTGGATGATCATCCAAGCAATCAGTCCATGAGTGGGACAATTCTTTACCAAAGATTTCATTCTTTCCCAGGCTTGAGCAATATGCTCATTATCAAGTTGTTTAAACTTCATTATTTCACTTCTCATGGATATAATCTTAGCAGGAGGATAGTATTTTCCAATAAAAGCATCTTTGCACTTAGTCCAAGAATCAATACTATTCCTAGTTAAGGAATTCAATCATTCTTTAGCTTTTCCTCTCAAAGAGAAAGGAAACAATTTTAGCTTAATAATATCACCATCTATATCCCTATGCTTTTGCATCTCACAAAGTTATTTAGATGGGAAGCAGCATCTTCATTACCAATACCAGAAAATTGTTCTCTCATAACAAGGTTGAGTAAAGCAGGTTTTATCTCAAAGAAAGTATTTTCAGCCACAGGTGGAGCAATAGGAGTGCTCATAAAATCATTGTTGTTGGTGCTAGTGAAGTCACACAACTTAGTGTTTTCAAGAGTAGTCATTTTTTTGGGTTTTCAAATAACAAAGCAAACAAGTAAAACTAATTTTTTTGTGTTTTCGAAGAACAAAACAAGCAAACAAAGCAAAAAAGAAAACTAAGCAAAACAAAAACAAGAAAGTAAAGAGATTGGTTATGAGGGAATCCCCTTGTGAAGATGTCCTTGACTCCCCGGCAATGGCGCCAGAAAAATGCTTGATGGCTCAATGCATGGCGCCCAGAAAAGTGTTGATGGCTCGTGGTTGATGTAGAGCTTGTTGGGAACCCCAAGAGGAAGGTATGATGAGCACAGTAGCAAGTTTCCCTCAGTTATGAAACCAAGGTTTAATCGAACCAGTAGGAGCAAGGAAACACCCCAAAAGTGTTACTAGCTGAGCTTTGGCAGGGCGCACTACCGGTGTTAGTAGCAACGTGGAGACCTGCACAACACAACCACAGAACTTTGTCCCCAACTTGCGATGAGGTGTCAATCTCACCATGTTTTGCGGAAAACAAAGGATTAAACATATCGAATGGAAAGAAATAAAAGTTTGCAGAAAGTAAACACAAAGCAGCAAAAGATTGTAGATTGTATGTAAAGAAAAGGACCGGGATCCATAGTTCACTAGAGGTGGCTCTCCTTAGATAGATAACATGCTGGGTGAACAAATTACAGCGGGGCAATTGACAAACACCGAGAAAGCAATACATGCATATACTAATCATCTTGACTCCTTTGAGACTTGATTGGGCATTACAACATAATACATAGACCTCCATCCAACTGCATCTATGACTAATAATCCACCTTCAGGTTATCATCCGAACCCCCTCCAGTATTAAGTTGCAAGCAACAGATTATTGCTTTATGAACTGCGTGTAAATTAAACAATACGATTGTTCTATGAACAAAGGATTGTTGTTTTCTCCCTAGTAGCAACAGCACATCTAGTACCTTAGAGATTTCTGTCACTTCCCAGTTACGAGGCATGGACCCACTATCGAGCATAAATACTAACTCTTGGAGTTGCTAGCATCTACTTGGCCAAGATAGCTACTAACAACGGAAGGCATGCAAGATCTCAAATAACAAAGACATGATAGAATCAATAATCAATCTGAAATAGCATCTCAATATCCATCGGATCCCCGCAAACTCAACATGTATGAATTACAAATAGATGATCTTGATCATGAATGGAGCTCACAAGATCTTAACATGAAAGCACAAAGGAGGAGAAACCAGCCATCTAGATACTACTGGATCCGTAGTCCAAGGATGAACTATTCACGCATCACACTGGAGGCTTGCATGGTGATGAAGAAGGCCTCCAGGGTGAATTCCGCTCTTGGCGGTGCGGAAGAGCTTCAGATCCCTCCCGATCTAGGGATGGAGATGACGCTCTGAACTCTTCGTGGATTTTTGATCGGGTACTTAGGGTTTTCGTCCCGAGGGAAACTTATAGGCGGAAGGAGAGGCCGAGGGGGTGCCGGGAGCAGCCACACCACCCCCTGGCGTGGGCTAGGCCTAGCCGCACGGCCCGGTGGTGTGGTGGCTCCCTGGCCCTTCTTCGTCTCGTATTCTGGCACTTGATCCCTTCCGGAAAAATAGGCACTTTGGCTTTTGTCCCGTCCAATTCCGAGAATATTCATTTTCTGACTTTCCTGGAACCAAAAACAGCAGAAAACAGGCAGCTGGCACTATGGCTCTTGTTAATAGGTTAGTCCAAGAAATCATATGAAAAGTACTCCAAAGTTGGAACAAAACACAAGAATGTGGATAAAACCAAGCATGGAACATCAAAAATTATAAATACATTTGCAATGTATCAGTATGCACCGTTCTATGGATCGTGTTTCGAGACATCACGTGATGATCGGGTGTACTCGACTCTACGCTTTCATACAACGGGTGTAAGACAGTTTTACATAGGCGAGTACTAAGGTTCTTACTTGGCGAGCCTAGCATGTACATACATGGCCTCAGAACATGGACCGAAAGGTTAAGCATGAGTCATATAGTTGATATGATGCCCATATAGATGCTCGCCTTTGAAGCTACACCGACTCACGTGATGATCGGACTTGGTGTAGTGGATTTGGTTCATGTAATAACCAAAAAGGCACGAGGGATGTCGTTTTTGAGTAGGAGTTCATTTCTAATTTGAATTAGTCGAACTCAATTTGTCATAAACTAAATCAAAGTGAAATTGCATAATTTGTTGTAGTCATTGGCGTCTGTTTACTACCTTATGTTTAGTTTTAATTGAGATAATAGAACTATAGAATTCTGAATATTTACTTTACGAGCTGGTATCGTATTGTTTTTGTCACATCCCAAGATTTTCCAAATCTTGTAATGTGAAAATAAATGAATAAAATAAAACTTTGTTTGATTTTCAAGGCCAGAAGAAACTTTTTGAATTCAATTGGGACTTCAAACCAGTTGGATCAAATAAAATCCTAAAGGGATTTATAAAGATAAACATTTAATAAAGGCAAATAAAATGTTTTGGAATTGCTATTTTGAATCTTTAAAATAAAAAAAGTTGGTTTTCAAAAGCAAAGATAGAATTATAAATAAAGATTATATTTTAAAGAGCCAAATTAATTTTGGCCAAACTTTTATAATAAAATATTTTGTTTTGATAAAATGAGTAAAGGTTTATTTAAATAAAAAGGGATGTAATATCCAAATTTTATTTAAGTAAAGGCTTTTCCCATTTTAAATAAACACTAAAACTTATTTATTTATTTTAAATAAGTTTTCCAAGTATTTTATTACTACTTTGAAATCTTTTTTAAAAAAAGTTTTGGTTCTCAAAATGAAAAGAAATATTTTAAATAAAGATTATTTTATAAAGCCAAATTAAACCTTGGCCAAGACTTTGAAACAAAAGGTTTTGCTTTGATTAAAAATAGTAGAGGTTTATTTTAAAATAAAATAAAAAGGATTTAAATATCCAAGTTTTATTAATAAAGGTTTTACTATTTCCAAAACATCAAAACTTATTTATTTATTTAAAATTAGTTTTCCAAGTATTTCTTATTTTCAAATAAAACCTACTGATTTGGTTTTGAAAATATTTGGATTTCAAATAGAGTTTTAAAATAAATTCAACCCCTATTTTGATTAAATAACTATGGTCTATTTTATTTAAATATTAAATAGATCCTAAAATAAATAAAAAATACTATTTTATTTCTGGAATAAGTTTAAGTTACTAAACAGAACCCAGTTCAAACCTTCAAAGTTTGGTGATTGTTTGATTGGATTTGAATATTGTTTGAGTGTTTGAATTTCAAAACAGAATTAAAGAAATAGAAATAGAAAAGGAAAAAGAATTCAGACAGAAAAAATAGAACAACCCACCCTCTGGCCCAACTAACTGACCCACTAAGGCCAAGACCCACCTCTCCCTCTCACCCGAGCTAACCGTTTTCTCACATGGAAAGAACTCACTCGATCCAGACAGCAGGACCCTCCTCCTCTCTACCTCTCGTGGCGCCATTACGCCACCTCACCATCTTCTCCACCCACGCGAGGACCGCGCCCTCCCCCGGCCGTTTCCTGCCGTTAACTCCTCGGAGTAAATTGCCGGTAAATGCTCGACGATTAATCCCCGCGACCATGCCAGTTAAATCACCTCCCTCTCCTCTCCTTTTCCCCTCAAACCCCGCTGCCAGAAAGCCACCAGGCTGCCTCCATTTCTCTCTGTACCGCCGCTGCTCCGACGACCCTTCTCGCCGATTTCGGCCAGCACACGCCCCCTCCTGCCTCCTCGAGCACGCAGTTGTGCTCAGCATTCCCCAGTGAACCTTTCTGCAGCCGCAGCTCGCTTGCGCGCGTCCCTGAGCGTCGGCAGCGTCTTCCCTGAGCCAGTGCCCCCGTCTGCTCCAACTGCGGCAACGTTCCCCGGTAAACCTGACCTCCCCTCCTTTCCTCGTGGACACGATAGTGACTGCCATGATCTGACGAACCTAATGGTGCCTTCCGTTTGTCCTAGGGTGCCCCCTATCCTCGCCTTCGACAACCTCCAGCATCGCTGCTGTCTGGCTCTTCTCCGACGACGTCCACAGGTAATATCCGACCACCCCGAGCCCTCTCTTTCACGCGAGAAGCTTCGCCTTGATCTTGCGCGACTAAATGCGTCTTCATTTTCCCTCGGGGCGAACCACAGCTCCACCCTCGACGAGCACCAGGACCATCCGACGCTGTCCACATCTCCGGCGAACAATTAACCGCGACCTTGCGCGCCCCTCGTCGAGCCATCAGCACGTTGAGCATCGCCGTGACCCCCTGAGCCCGGTGAGCATCTCCCCTTTCTCCCTCACCTCCTGTAGCATCGGCACCGTCATCGACCGACAGCTCCGCCGCCGGTAGCCACCGTTGAGCGCCGCCAGTTCTTGGCCAGGCAGTAGCAACCGTAGGATCTGGATCTGACGGATACGATAGAACGTTAGCGAAGGGGTAAGTGGTGATCCTGTGCCGCACGATCTGACTTGATCCAACGGCTGCAGCTGTGCAATCCGAGTGAAGCGGTACCGATGAATGATATTAGGACGCGTGGCACCAGACGATCTGAAATAGAATTTGAAAACAGATTTTGATGCCATTTTCAAACCCTTGTAACTTTCAAGCCCCACGTCCAAATTCTGCAAACTTTATGTCGTTGGATTCAGGAGAGCAAGACCTAACCAACCATGCCCATGGTTTAGCAAATAGTATCTGTTAGTTTGCTTGTTTTTGCAGTTTCTTTTGTGTGCTTGTTTAGAGTATAAAAATTGTTTAAAAATGATTTTAGGGTTAAAACCTTTGCAAAATGGATTGTTGTGACCTTACTAACCCTAGGAACCAACCCATGTTTTGGAAAATGAATTTGGAAAAGTTTAGAATGGATTAACTGGTTTAGTTCATTTCTAGCTAAATAAAACTATTGATTTGTTTATGAAAATGGTTTGAATGGAAAACTTTGGAGGAAATGGTGTATTTTGAACCTACTAACATTGGGAACCACTTTGTGGATTCAAAAATGAATTTGGTGAAACAAAATAAGAATTCTTTGATTTAAAATCCATTTCTAGTCAAATAGGAATGTGGTTTATTTATTAAAAATATATTTGGAAGAAAACCTTTGGAAAATGTTTCGTTTTAAAACTCTCTGACCCCAAATACCAAGTTTTGTGATTTGAAAACATATTTGGTGAACCCTATAGATTAATGCCTTAGTAAAAATATTTCTACACCACATAAAATGATACTTTATTTTGAAAATGGTTTTGAAGTGAAACCTCCTTGCAAAGGACTTTGCCACTTTACAAAATGACCAATAGGTGTTATCAAATGTTTATGGCCCATTAGGAACCACTTTTTCAAACAAAACAAAGCTTGGCATTCTTGCATGCATTACTTTGACTTTGTCATTGTATGTGTTGTATTACTTGATTGGTAGATTGAAATATTGTCTGCTTGATTGAATTGTAGTGACTTGAAGTGTGTGAACATTGCAAAGATCAAGGAGTGAACTTATACTCTCTACCAAAAAGGCAAGTGATGCTTCATACTTTTGTCCCATTATTTTCACTATGCATTAGTGATTTTTCTAAGTACGATTTGCATGGAATTTTGCTAAGTGTAAACTATGCCATGGGAAAACCTAGTAGATGAAACCTTAGTAAAATTTCCTAAGTTAAGACTCCTACTACTATCATGCTTAGCTTAGCTAGTAGAAAACAAGGGTGGAATATATATTCACACTATGGAAAATTTCTAAGTCTGAGGACTTGTGTTTTTGTTTAATAAAACAACTAAGTTAATGAATCACCTGGGTGGAATGGTAATTGCTTGGTGGTTTTTGGTTGAGTGGTTCACAAGGCCCATGTTTATGGTTTACCTTGTGTATCTCACTTGTGGATGGCCACCCAGGAACAAAGAGATTTGAGATGTCAAATGTTGAGAAGCTTCAAGTGCAGCCACTTGGCATTATGGGCTCTGCCTGGATCATATAGGTTGCAAGAACTTAGCCAAATGGACAGTTGGTGGTAGGGGTTTGATAGGTTGGAGCGCGTCCATTCTGGTCTAAGGAAGGCTTGAAGATCTTGTCTTGGTGAAACCAAGTCTTGTGGGGAAAGTGCACCACCTCTGTAGAGTGTAAAATCTAAGTACTTAGCCATGTCCCTGGCAAAGGACAATTTGAGCATCAAGACATGGAAGCTATCAAGAATCTCCTCATCCCAATTTCTAAGTTAAAAACTTGTGGGTGAACAAGGGTTAAAGGATCACCAATTTCTATTGGGAGATACCTTGGGTGTTTTTGTCAAGCAAAAGCTTAGTGTTTTCAAATGATAAGGAAAAATCTATTTTGAGCAATGCAAGCCTAAGCTCCACTTAGCCAAATGCATATAGATGATAGACTCCACTATACTACCATAATATCACTTGCCAATACAATTCAAATGTATTGACCCTTGTGGCGTTAACTTGTTATGTTGCAGGTTTGTTTGATTTAGTAAAGTGTATTGATTAGGATTACAACGTCTACAACCAACATGTCTGCCTGTGGCACTTTGAAGATGAAGTACCCCATGCTTATAGATATTCTGCTGCAATGTAATGTAATAGCCAAATGAGCTATGAAAGATGTAATAAACTATTTTATTCCTGGTTATAAAGTTGTATTATGACCTTTGTTTCTTGATATTACATCTTAACTGTGGATGCTAGCTATTGATCCAGGGACTAGCATTGTAAACACAGGGGACTCTACCTTATTAAAGGTTGGGAACCCTACAGTTTTGAATGTCAATTTAATTTTTATAAGTCCTATTGCAAACTTTCAGCAAACTCTATTTACTCCATAAAGTTTAATAAGTAGTATTAAATCAAGAGTAAGAATTCCAATGTTAGTATCTAAAGTATCATGTTTGCCTCCATGATTATTGATATTCAAAAGTTATTTTAATATCAAGATTATATAGGAGCTAGAAATTGTTTCAAGAACCATCGTGTGTGAAAGATATTGTGATATCTGAAACAATGTTTTTGGTTGCATTATGATAGAGTATAATTTAGCAAAATACATGTTCTCATATTGTATGAGAATTTGTGAAGGATGGAGATGCTAGGCATCCAGATCTCCCAAAAGGTTTTTGGGAACTAAAATTATACTCGTCATTCTTCCTTATAGGCTATAGTAGCTTGATCATGAAAGTTGTCATGATAAGGATGAATAGAAGATGTAAGTAAAATGTTTACTACACTAATAGATTACTAAAGAATGGATTTTTGAAAGAATACCAAACATTTGATGATGGTGATCCACTTCAAAGTGCAAGTCCTAAGGTATTAGTATTTGACTATATACGCTTTGTACTATGTGTCATGTGAATGACACCACTATTGATGTTGATAGATTCTTTTAAAAGAAAAGGAATTGTTGAAAGAGAATCTATAAAATATTTGGCAAAAAAGAAAAGGTTGGAGATGTCCAACTTAGGTATATAGAAGATATACATGTTATGGTTGTATTCCTTGCTTGTTAAACAATGTGGTTCTGAGGTATTGGATACCGAATTGGTTGGTATGAAGTGTCATACAGGACAAAAATTCATGAACTACAATGGCCTAAGTAACTAGCAAGAGAATAAGTGATGATGTTCACCGAAAACAAATAAAATGTTATTGTGTTTTTCGTTGACGTCAAACCTAGCCTTCAAGAATTGTTTTAATAATTGGAACAATGGTTGTTCAAATAAATTACCGTATTCCATAAAGGATTGATGAACTTTTTACAAGTCTAGTGGGAGAAATCACATCCATAAACACTATTGCTAAAATGTCGCAAGACAAATGATTAAAATATCACTTATGAAGTGACATCGCTGTTTTAAATTATATTGGAAAGAAAACATGAAGAAACTCCATGTTGATGGATTTTTTTTTGGAGTCTTTGATTTTGATCAATTGACACATGTGAGACTTTCCTCGAGATAATTGAAACTCCGTCCATAGGCCAGAGAGGAACAGATGACTAGCTTATTGGAAATTGTGCATGCTGATGTGCATAGTCCATTATGTGTAGCCATATGCGATGGATCTTTTTGTCATATGCTTTCTCCGAAAATTTGAGTGAATATATCTATATATTTACTTAATAAGGAAGAAGTATGAAACATTTGAAAATTGTTCAAAGACTTTCAAGATGAAGTGGAAAATCATTGTAACACGAAAATAAAGAGTTTATGATTCGATCATAAAGGAAGATATTTGAGTTACGTGTTTAGCAAAAACACCTAATATTTGAGGAATTGTTCCATGATTTGTGTTTCTCGATAAACCATAGGATTATGGCATATTCGAGAGATGAAATCAAACCATGTTTGACGTGGTAAGATCAAAGGTGTCATTTATAAAACTGCCATTATGTTTTAAGGATTAAAGCTTTAGAGACTACCGCTTTTACACTAAAAAGAGCACCATCATGATCCGTTGAAATTACACCATATAAGTTATGGTTTGGGATAAAACCCGAATTGTCTTTTCTTAAAATTTTGGTATGTTATGCATAAGTAAAATGTTTACAACCAAAGTCGGATAAGCACGTCTTTGTAGGTTATCCCAAAGAATTTGTTGGGAATTTCTCCATAACACCGAGGACAAAAAAGTTTGTTACTTGGAACGTCAAGTTTCTTGAGAAGGAATTTCTCGTGAAAAGTTAAGTGGGAGGACAATAGAACTTTGATAAGGTTTTTGAACCTTAGCTATATGTGCTAAGTAGCGCAGCGCCGGAAAGTGTCCCGGTGGCAGCCACAATGCTCATGGCTCCCGTGATTACAAAAGGTGTGATCTCGGATTTTAGAGTTCCTATTGAACCATGTGGGTTGGTAAGAATCAAATAGTGTGATTTGATAAGCAAGTCGTTATTGTTTTGACAATGATGAACCGACTACATGCAAAGAAGCGATGATGGGCCCTGACTCCATAAAATGACTAGAAGTCATAGATTCCATGATAGTATCCATACACGAGAAATCAAGTTTCTGAACTTGGAAGACCCTCCGGAAAGGCGTGAAACCTGTCGGTCATGTTTGGATCTATAAAGAAATAGACATGGATGTTTAACATCTATGAAATATTCGACATGTCGGAAAGAACTTTACGACAATGTTCAAGGAGTTGACTATGACAAGATTTGATCTTTCATAGCGATATATAGTCTTGACGGATTAATGTAGCAACCACTACTTATAGTTTGGTATATGGTAGTTGAATAAACAAAACAAGGTTCTTCTAATAGAACGGTTACCTAGGACGTGTACATGACATGGTCCGAAGGGTTTTGTTAATTCAAAGGGTGCTAAAATGGCATGCAAACTTCAATAGTTGAAGTAAGCATAGCGGAGTTGGAATCTTCACCATGATGAAACTGTTAAAAGAGTTTAAATTCATCAGAGATGATGAAGATGCTTGCATTTGCAAGAAATTAAGTGGGAGCGCTGAGACATATTTCTAATACATTATGTAGAGAACATATTATTGATTGGAAATGATGTATCTTGTATTGACACAAGTTAAGAATTTCATTAAAATAAGATTTTGATGAAAGACTTGGGCAAACTCGGAATATTTGGCATCAATATCTATATGGATAGATTGAGGAGCTAATATGGTTGTGCCAGACATACATATATGAGATATTGAAAGGGTTCAATATGGAAACAACAAGAAAGGTTCTTGCTGCATGGAAAGGATTGTATCAAAATTCAAGTGTTTCAACACTTGGTGAGTAAAATCACATGAAGATTTTGATCGATTATACCAAGATATGTATATATCCAGAATGTCCTACCATCTAAATGTTATGAGCACATACCAGAATGATTCATAAGATGATCATTGGACGATAGTAAAGATATTATTATGAACTTTGGAAGAACTAAGAATATATCATGTATAAGTGACAAATAGTTAAAGGTAGTTCATTGTAAAGAGTTACATTGATACTATTTTTGTCACAAGATACAAATTAAATTTCTCTCAATTTAGACTATGGGTGGCACAATGTAATGGAAAGGATGTTCCATGATGGATTTGGATGAGTTCCAAAGTTGAGACATTGTGACGGATACTACAACAAAAGGCTAAGTATATAACTGCTATAGTAGCAGCAAAGGAGGGCATTTGTGTTAAGTAGTTTGTTATCAAACTAGGTGTGGTTCAAAGTGGGCTAATACTATGAAGATATATTGTGTGACAATAATATCAACATATTTTAAGCCAAACGAACTAAAGGTCTCACCAAAGGACCAAATTTATACAATGCCATCTCATTTGAGAATGAGTGATGCGTAGAGACGCAAAGACATGCAAATACACACGGACCTGAAACTGTCAGATCCGAAGATTATGTTAACCACTAGCAATCACGTATATGCAACACCAGAAAGCCATAGGTGTTCAATACGCAAAGTTTTTCAGACTAGATTATTAACTCTAGTGCAAGTGGGAGACTGAAGGGAATATGCCCGAGAGGCAATAATAAAGTGGTTATTATCTTATTCCATGTTTATGATAAATGTTTATTTTACATGCTATAATTGTATTGATCGGAAACATCAATACATGTGTGTTTAATAAACAAAAAAGGGTTCCTAGTTATGCCTCTCTTATAGACTAGCTTGTTGATTAACAAGATGATCAAGGTTTACTGATCATGGACATTGGATATTGTTAATAACAAGGTCACGGCATTTAATGAAATGATGTGATGAACATTCATCAAAGTATAGCATTACGATCAAGTCATTATGTTTATATTTCTATAACATCATATGAAGTAATCTTTATCCTTAGACCATGAGATCATGTTAATTTCTAACACCGGAAGAGTATCTTGATAACATCAAACGTCACACCGTAACAGGGTGACTATAAAGATGGGTTGATGCTCTGAAGGTGTTATGTTAAAACTCATGGATCAAGAGTGGAATTTTCAATCCCGATGACAGATAGATATACTCTAGGCCCTCTCGGTGATATCACATTAAGATAGCTTGCAAGCAAGTGATGTGATCACTAGAATGTTATATCACGGGACCGAGAAAAGAGTGCATGTAAGCGAGATCAAACTAGGTATGAAGATACCAATGATCGAATCTCGGACATGTAATATATCGCGAGACAAAGGGATTTAGTTACTAGCGTTAAAGGTTCTCACGATCACAGAAGTCATCGTTGAATGTGTAGGAGTTAGTATGGATCTCCAGGTCCCGCTTCGATTATTGATCGAGAGGGTCTCGATCATGTCTGCATTATTCACGAACCGTAGGGTGACACATAAGGGATACCGACACCATTTGGAGAAAATATGTTTTATAAAGGTTTAAGAAAGCGCTGGAATTATTTCAATAGACAAAAAGTTTGGGTGAAATTGCTGAAATTGGTTCTATATGTAATATTGAAATGTTGCAGGAGGTTTTATGTGAATGTTTGTTAATTAAAGTAATTAACAAAATTCTGAATAAAAATAATAAAAGAGTTTTATTAAATGAGAGAGCATTAAATTTGGAGAAATTTAATGCATTTAAAGTGGAGACTTTAAAAGAGAATGTGAAGGGGCATTTTAATGTGGAGGGGTTACCACCACATGAATGGGGGAGGTGAGGAGTCACCCCCCATGGGGCGCCGGCCATGGGGAGGGGTACCCCCTCCTCCTATAAAAGGCCCCCTCACTCCCCTTCTTCCTCACACCTCCTCGTGATGGATCTCTCTCCCCCTCTAGTATTATTCCCCCATGGTCTGGGATTAGCGAGATACATGTTCCCGGTGGCTTTATCTGGAAAGGAGTTGTTGCTTCTGCTGCTTTGCTGGAGCGAGGGACGGAGGTTGTCGGGGTACCGGACGTGTGTGCGATCACGGATGCACCGCTGCTTTCCGGTGCTAGACTTGGTGGTGCTGGAGCCAGACCTGCTCGGACTTCCACATGATCTTGAGATCGGCAAGTGTACGACTACATCAACCATGAGTTCCTACTTGTTAACAAAACTCGTTGTCTTCGAGGGTAAGTTCTCGATGGATGTATGTCCACTCGTTGCTCTGTACCTAGTAGATAGATCTTGGCGTGTAGTTCTCATCGTAGGAAAAATTTTGTTTTCTATGCTGCGGACCCAACAGTAACTTCCATGAGTCAAGGGCCCCCTCGAGTAGATCTAACGTTGCTAGAAATTGGTTCCGTGCCACTTGCATGTAGTGGAATCGAGGTCTGCCATTAGCGTATTTTCAATGCAGCTCTAAAGTGGAGATCGTGGTTGTTTCAAAAAAAAGGGAACCCAAAAAAAGGGTGGAGATCATGGTAGACCCCCACCCCCCGCCCACCACATGTGTCCACTCGAGGACTACGAACAGTCTGGTGTTTATAACCCCTCCCCCCCCCCCTCGGCCTTCTTCTTCCATGAGCTCGTGTCATTTTCCCCCAGTCTGTCTAGTCCCAAGACCCCAATCTACACCTACCGCGCGCACCGAAGCTCCCTCGCTTGCACTACCTCCTTCCCTTGGTGCGCCATGAAGCGTACGCATGGAGACGAGCCGGAGGTGAATCCAGTTGAAGGCGCAATAGTAGATGGCTTGGTTGTCGCCAAGCAGGCGGAGGCGTCTTCTCCGGGCACGAACGCCACTCGTCGCTGCACCGTCGAGGGTGCGAGCTCATCCATCCAGCAAGTAGCCGTTGCTGCCGAGCAGCAGGTAGTAGCCGTCGCTGCCGAGCAGCAGGTAGTAGCCGTCGCTGCCGAGCAGCAGGTGGCCGACAACATCATGGTGCCAGCGGTAGATCTGGATGGGGGGAAGGCGGCAGGCGGAGGCAATCCGGTGCTCTACATCAACGACCCCATCGCCGTACAAGAAATCTTAGACGCAATCGCGGAGAATGACGAGTTCGAGGAGGAGGTCCCTGATGAGGAGTCTGAGGTACTACATTGCTAGCTTCTCTAGTCGCAGCCGCAGTTTTCACTATTCATACATAGGATTTGCTCAATCGTGTACAGATTCTTTTGCTCTTGAAGTAGGGTAGTATATATATGGTTAGATCGATCGATTTCTTATTGTGGCCAATGATTCAAATTTGCCCCAAAGAGAGGCAAACACATTGGTGTCAGATATTTTTAGGGATGAGTGAGCGAACCTGGGTCCATGTACAAGATCAATATAAGTTGTGCAATTGTTACTTGGTTCGCTTATGCCATCTCTGTAGAAACTTATGAGGCTGCAATCTTTATTCTACATTCATAGAACTATGATATTCGAATTATCTATTCCATGCATTCATAGTATATAAGAATTACATTTTAGTTTGTCACTGAGGCCGATGATTGAAATTTTCCCCAAAAGAGTTCAAGGGGAGACACGTATGATGGTGTCATGTTTTAGGGATGGGTTGGTGAACCTGAGGCAGCAATGCACATAAAAAATATAGGTTGTGATGTTGGTACTTTGGTTCGCCAACTCCATCTATGAAAAAAATTATGAGGCCCTAGATTTATTCTCATATGAAACTACATATATGATCCTTGAATTGTTTCTGATCTTTTAATGATTGGTATGATGCATATGTATATGAGTGGTTCTGATCATAAGTATTTTTAACATGTACCTGAAGATTAGTTGTTTGGTTTTTTATTTATAATTACAATATTTAGGCTTGTTTTTGTACCTGACTATGTATATCCCTGAATAATGTTTTGTACGATTACATTTCAATTTCTTATTGTGGCCAATGATTCAAATTTGTCCCAAAAGAGAGGGAGACACATTGGTGTCAGATTTTTTCAGAGATGAGTTAGTGAACCTGGGGCGATGTACAAGATCAATATAAGTTGTGCAAGTGTTACTTGGTTTGCTTACGCCATCCCTGTAGAAACTTATGAGGCCACAATATTTATTCTACATTCATAGAACTATGATATTCGAATTACCTATTCCATGCATTCATAGTGTATAAGAATTACATTTTAGTTTGTCATCGAGGCCGATGATTGAAATTTGCCCCAAAAGAGTTCAAGGGGAGACACGTATGATGCTGTCATGTTTTAGGGATGGGTTGGTGAACCTGAGGCAGAAATGCACACAAACAATATAGGTTGTGTTGTTGGTACTTTGGTTCGCCAACTCCATCTCTAAAACAAATTATGAGGCCCTAGATTTATTCTCATATGGAAATACATATATGATCCTTGAATTGTATCTGATCTTTTAATGATTGGTATGATGCATATGTATATGAGTGGTTCTGATCATAAGTATTTTTAACATGTACCTGAAGATTAGTTGTTTGGTTTTTTATTTATAATTACAATATTTAGGCTTGTTTTTGTACCTGACTATGTATATCCCTAAATAATGTTTTGTACGATTACATTTCAATTTCTTATTGTGGCCAATGATTCAAATTTGTCCCAAAAGAGAGGGAGACACATTGGTGTCAGATTTTTTCAGAGATGAGTTAGTGAACCTGGGGCGATGTACAAGATCAATATAAGCTGTGCAAGTGTTACTTGGTTCGCTTACGCCATCCCTGTAGAAACTTATGAGGCCACAATATTTATTCTACATTCATAGAACTATGATATTCGAATTACCTATTCCATGCATTCATAGTGTATAAGAATTACATTTTAGTTTGTCACTGAGGCCGATGATTGAAATTTGCCCCAAAAGAGTTCAAGGGGAGACACGTATGATGCTGTCATGTTTTAGGGATGGGTTGGTGAACCTGAGGCAGAAATGCACACAAACAATATAGGTTGTGTTGTTGGTACTTTGGTTCGCCAACTCCATCTCTAAAACAAATTATGAGGCCCTAGATTTATTCTCATATGGAACTACATATATGATCCTTGAATTGTTTCTGATCTTTTAATGATTGGTATGATGCATATGTATATGAATGGTTTTGATCATAAGTATTTTTAACATGTACCTGAAGATTAATTGTTTGGTTTTTTATTTATAATTACAATAGTCAGGCTTGTTTTTGTACCTTATTATTGATGACCCACAAGTATAGGGGTGTATCGCAGTATTTTCGATAAGTAAGAGTGTCGAACCCAACGAGGAGCAGAAGGTGCTGGCTAGTGGTATGGGTCAGGAATTCTCTGCAAATACTTAGCAAACGGATTTTAGGGGTTTTTGATAAATCAAGTAAACAAAGTACGAGTAAACAAAAGACAGTAGGAATAAATGCAGCAAGTGGCCCAATCCTTTATGCAGCAAAGAACAAGCCGGTTGTATTACTTAAGATGACCAAACGTTCTCGAGGACACATGGGAAGACTCTCAAGTGCTTTCGCTTCATATAGTTGATTAATCTTCTTTAGCTTGCTAAGTGTTGTGTGGGTGAACCTGTGCTAATGTACCGACCTTCCTAGGACTAATACATACTTGTGATTATACCCCTTGCAAACATCTGTAAGTACAAGAAAGTAATTAAGGTAGAAACCTAACCACGGTTTAAACTCTAAGACCCTTACGTCCCTTGTGCAATGGTTTCCTAACGGGGGTTCAGGTTTCTGTCACTCCGGCAACCCCTACAATTAGTAGCCAAATACACAATGCATTCCCCTAGGCCCATATAGGTGAAGTGTCATGTAGTCGACATTCACATGACACCACTAGAAGAAGTACACCACAACTTAAATATCAAACTATTGAATCTTTCTCAACACAATTCCACTACTAACAACATGAATTCTCCCATGTCCTCAAGAACAAAACGAACTACTCACAAGACATCATATGGATCATGATCAGAGATGGAACAATGATGTATAACAATCTGAACATAAACAATAATTCAATGGTTCACTCAATAGCATCAACTACAAAGAGTAATCAACATCGGGAAAGTTTCCCCTATGAACTATGCAAGATTCAACGCAATTGTTACAGCAATATGGAGATGGTGATGAGGGTTCTGATGGTGATGATGATGATGATGATCCCGATGAAGTCCATCTTGATGGTGGTGTTGATGGCGACGATCTCCCCTCTCCGGGAAGGAATTCCCCCGACAGAAATCTGTCTATCGGAGAGATCTTTCTCTCTCGGTGTTTTCCGCCCGCAGAGGCGGCGGAATCTTTCTGTGGTCGCTCCCCAAGTCTTAGGGTTTTGGGAGGATAATATCGCCCAGGGGAGTGCAGGTGGGCGGCCACACCACCTGGTGGCCCATGCCAGGGGGTGGTGTGGGCCCCCTGTGGCCCATCTCTAGCCCCCCTTCTGGCTTCCTTCGTCTTCTAGAAAAATAGGATTTTCCGTATATTTTCCCGGATTTTCTGATCTTCGCGAATTTTGCCTCCAATCAGCACCTTTTCCATCAGAATCCTGACTGCAGCGGTCTGATGGCTCTGTGTATGGCGCCAGAAAAGTGCTGGTGCGGTGTTGATGTAGAGCTCGTTGGGAACCCCAAGAGGAAGGTATGATGAGCATAGCAGCAAGTTTCCCTCAGTAATGAAACCAAGGTTTAATTAAACCGGTAGGAGCAAGGAAACACCCCAAAGGTGTTACTAGCTGAGACTTGGCAGGGCGCACTACCGGTGCTAGTAGCAACGTGAAGACCTGCACAACACAACCACAGAACTTATTCCCCAACTTGCGATGAGGTTGTCAATCTCACCGTGTTTTGCGGAAAACAAAGGATTAAACGTATTGAATGGAAAGAAGTAATAGTTTGCAGAAAGTAAACACAAAGCAGTAAACAGTTTATAGATTGTATGTAAAAGAAAAGGACCGGGATCCATAGTTCACTAGAGGTGGCTCTCTTTAAGATAGATAACATGCTGGGTGAACAAATTACAGCGGGGCAATTGACAAACATCGAGAAAGCAATATATGCATATACTAATCATCTTGACTCCTTTGAGACTTGATTGGGCATTACAACATTATACATAGACCACCATCCAACTGCATCTATGACTAATAATCCACCTTTAGGTTATCATCCGAACCCCCTCCAGTATTAAGTTGCAAGCAACAGATTATTGCTTTACGAACTAAGTGTAAAGTAAACAATACGATTGTTCTATGAACAAAGGATTGTTGTCTTCTCCCTAGTAGTAACATCACATCTAGCACCTTAGAGATTTCTGTCACTTCCCTAGATTACCAGAGGCATGAACCCACTATCGAGCATTAATATTAACTCTTAGAGTTGCTAGCATCTACTTGGCCAAGATAGCTACTAACAACGGAAAGCATGCAAGATCACAAATAACAAAGACATGATAGAATCAATAATCAATCTGAAATAGCATCTCAATATCCATCGGATCCCCGCAAACACAACATGCATGATTACAAATAGATGATCTTGATCATGAGCGGAGCTCACAAGATCTAGAGATGAAAGCACAAAGGAGGAGAACCAGCCATCTAGCTACTACATGGATCCGTAGTCCAAGGATGAACTACTCACGCATGACATCGGAGGCTTGCATGGTGATGAATAAGGCCTCCAGGGTGAATTCCCCTCTCCGGCAGGGTGCCGAGAAGAGCTTCAGATCCCTCCCGATCTAGGGATGGAGATGACGACTCTGAACTCTTTGTGGATTTTTGATCGGGCACTTAGGGTTTCGTCCGAGGGCAATATATAGGCGAAGGGAGGCCGAGGGGTGCAGGCCACCACACCACCCCTTGGCGCGGGCCAAGCCTGGCCGCGCGGCCAGGTGGTGTGGCCGGCCTCTGGCCCCTCTCCGTCTCGTATTCTGGCATCTGATGAGTTCGGGAAAAATAGGCACTTTGGCTTTTGTCCCGTCCAATTCCAAGAATATTCATTTTCTGACTTCCTGGAACCAAAAACAGCAGAAAACAGGCAACTGGCACTATGGCTCTTGTTAATAGGTTAGTCCAAGAAATCATATGAAAAGTACTCCAAAGTTGGAACAAAACACAAGAAAGTAGATAAAACCAAGCATGGAACATCAAAAATTATAGATACATTTGTAATGTATCACGGTCCATGCTCCAAAAGTCATCAACCAATGCAAAAACAGATGAAATAACTTAAGTATCACCTCTCAATAAGAAATATATCAATGAATAACAGTGAATTATGACGTAGAATAGTGATGCAAAATGGACGTATCAACTCCCCCCAAGCTTAGACTTCGCTTGTCCCCAAGCGAACTGAGCTCAATAAACATGGCCTCAGGTTTATGGAGTCAAGAGTCGATAAAAGAATATGGACAAGAAGCATCACATTCATCAATACATAGACCATAATAGAAGACAACTCACTATTATATAACTCAATTTGCAATGAGTAAAGGAAACACAATAAAGATACATAAAGTAAATCATATTTGGTAATGGCAAACTTAGCTCTTGGTCGAAGAATAGTTGATAATTTGCTGCAGTTCACAAATAACTGGTTTTCAATGATAGCTTTCAAAGTAGTAAACATCAAGATAAGAGCAATATGAAAAACAAGGAATATAAGAAACATGATTAAATAAATCATCATATGAATGAATGAAACACAACAACTCAAAATACTTGCTGAGATAGAAAGGGAGTAGGCTTACTGACTCAACTAAAAGTAAAATAAAGGCCCTTCGCAGAGGGAAGCAGGGATTGCAAGTCTCATAAAGAGCTCCCAAAAATTATGATACTTATTAGCTTTCAGCTCTCATTGCCCCTATCATAGGCATCTTTAGGTGGTTAAGGTTAAAGTGATCAAATATGAGGATATGCATTGACAAGTTGTAAATTGAGAATCTCACGTCCCTTGAATACGAGGGTCGCTCCTCATGCTACTCAAGTTTAGTCACCGGTAAGTTCTTGTCATCGTAAGCATATGTGTATCATAGAGAACCGCCAATGGGGTACCCATTGCCCGATGATACGAAAGAATCCCCATATCAAAATGCCAAGGCAAGCAGACAACAAACATCTCAGCAATCTTCTTATTTACCATGGGAATATGGTGCTTTTTTCTTTCTTTCCTCTTTTCATAATTTTTTTCTTTTTCTCTTTTTTCTCAATATCGGACTCTCTTTTTTAGCAGCCCAGGCGTTTCTCTAACACACATGCATAACTCCATGGACTTACAAGCTCCCCTTTCGTTTCACACCGACGACATCCATAGACAAAAGAACATGATATCAACTAGGTACAAAGTACCAGTGCAATGTTGAAAGCGTTCCCCATGACAGCATGGTTCTGCTAATTCACAACTCACAAAGCGCAAGCATATATGCAACATAGATGGGCACAATGGTTCAAGTTTATTAGATGCAAGAAAGTAAAGTGTGCCATCAAGTTCGTGAGAGCTTTAATCACTACTTTTCACATAACAAGTTTAATTTGGGAGGTAGATAAAACAAGAATTTACTTGGAATAGCAGTAATGCTAATAGGTACGTATGGTGGACACAAATGGCATGGTTTTTGGCTCAAGGAAGTGGATGCACGAGAAGAATTCCCTCTCAGTACAGGTTTTTGGCTAGCAAGGCCGGATAGCAAGTATAAGAGTTGAAGGAAATAAACAAACATACAAGTGATAAAGACAAACATGCAATCTTCCTTGGAAGCACAAAAGATCTTAACTAGAGAATACTAAACTTATGAGCAAATCAAGAAAGAAAGATGATGAAATTATATTTCTTTAGAGTAATTTTATCTTTTCATTCAACTCTCAAAAATAGTGTTGCTACTGACCGAGCCAGGTTTGCCAAAACCAACTACATTAACTCAATGATCCCAAAGTGATACCAATACTAACAACAAGATCAATCATATAACCACGAATTGAAAACTAATATAAGCTATGCAAAAGAGTGAATGATAGAACTTCTTATTAATATTCCATAACGGCAACTCACACCAAGAGATACATATCTAACGAGAGAGGGGACACTTCCATAATGCAAACCATCCTACATGATAACTTCTCTATTCATGATATGACTCTACTAAAAAGGTAAAAAGATAGAAGATAGTGTTGTGATACCATGGCACTCCCCCAAGCTTGGAACAAACCAAGGGGATGCCAAACCTGATGACGAATTACTCCTTCGGTGGTGATGATATTTTCTTAGTTGACGTGAGGAAATCTTCCAGCATCTTGCGAAGCCTATTGTTCTCCCATTGAAGCATGTACACCTTCCTCCTCAAGTCTCGGTACTTATCGCAGAACTCCTTAGTGACTCGTAGGGCTTCCGTTGATGCAAGGCAAGAGACTAAAGGTGCCAGCCCCTACTTGGGATCTTGGAGATCTTCCTCCATAGGCTCCTTCCCTTTATCCTTGGCAGACACCATTATGCTTCTAAGCTTTCAAAAATAGTTCCTGGCAGAAACAGATCAAAACAAAAACACGATGAAAACACGATATACGAACCTCGGGGGATCCGGGGGATTACATATTATGAAGTTTCATAACAAAAGGAAGGTACTGGGAGGAAACGAGTCGGAGGCGGAGTCCGGGGTGGACTCATCACCTGGTGGCGCGCCCAGGGGTGGGCCCGTGCCACAGGGTGGTGTGAGCCACCCTGGCTCCATTTCCGTCCCTTTTCGCTTTGTAGCTTTCCATATTGACTAAAAACTGCAAAAAATATAGTTGGATAGTGTTTTCGCGAAACTTTTCTTATCAGAACTGTTACCTATTTGAAAGCAGGCTCTGCAGGTTTCTGAATTTGGTATCTAGTAGATTCTTCCGGAGTCACCACTTGAATAACATCAATATCTTCATCTTCATACACTTATTACTTGAGTCATAAAACCCTTCTCTTCCTTATGACACCATTATCTCCACTACCTGGAAATTTCTTTCACACAGTTCTCATTAGCAACATTAGTATATATGAAGTGATAAAACCCTTTGAGTCCAACTTCAACTGAAAACCATCAAAACATAAGCTATTGTAGCAACTCCTTCCGAAAACCCAAAAAGAATTCAAAAAGGACATCGAATAAAGAAGCAAATGCAAGAGTGGCAAAATCTGTCAAAACAGACCAGCAGGTAAAGATCAATTTTTCTCGAAACTCTTCTGTTGCTTAAATCAAAAAGTGCAAAACTAATGAAAGTTAAATAACAACCTGGGGCAGAAGCACAAAAAAATTACAGCTCAATCCGACATACAGAGATCTCTCACAAATTTTTACGGTGAAGCACAACAATCTGTTTTGGGACGGCAACTTCCCCAAATATTACTTCGCTCTCATTAGAGGTTGATCTTGACACAAAAACCAAACAAAATGGATAAGGAGAGGTTACTACCGAAGTAATAACTTCCAAGACTCAAAGAAACAAAAACAAACTGAAAGCAGAAATAAACTGGGTTGTCTCCCAAAAAGCTCTTTCTTTATAGCCATTAAGATGGGCATGATAATTTTGATGATGCTCACATAAGAATATGAATCGAGGTGAAAGGGAGCATTAAGAAGCAAAAATACACACATTTAAGTCTAACCCACTTCCTATGCAAGGGAATTTTGTAAACAAACAAATTGTTGAAACCAAAGGCTACTTGCATAAGAAGGCAAAAGAAGTGCAACACAAAAACTTTCAGTAGAAAATGAGGAAACTTGATATTATTGAGATACATAAGAACACTTTTCCCTCTCTCTCATAATAACTTTCAGTATCATGCATAAACTTAACAATATAACTATCACAAGTACCATAGTAGCAATGATCACTTATCCTAACAGAAAAGACAGGAATACTAGCTCTCATAACACTATTTTGTGAAACAATATTAGAGGTATCCTTACAAAGGATAGTGTGTCCCTCTTCTACATATTTAGTAACAAAGTCTTTCACATTTGATATAATAGGTTCATCAACCATTTGTTTATCAGGTTCAACAACTTCATTCATACTTTCACTAACCATACTAGCTATCATAGAATGTTCCTTTATCTTAGCTGGGAAAGGCATTTTCTCAATGTAAGGTTTAGGTAAAACATGATTAGCAGTATAAACTTCAGTATTTCTTGCAGGAACACTCTTAGCAATATCTTTATAAGGTTCGTGATACTTATTCCACTTCTTTTTAGGCACTTCAATGTAGGAAGCAAAAGCCTTAAAATAAGAAGCAATAGCTTGAGAGTCTAGACCATAAGCATTTCTAATATTTTAAAAGTCATCAGTTCCCATAAAAGATCAAAGCATTCATAATCATAATTTATACCTGACTTTCTACCTTTGTCATTCTCCCAAGCTTCAGCATTACCTTGAATACGGTCCAGAAGATCCCATTTAGCTTCTTCTCCCATGCCAGTGAATGATCCAGCACAAAGAAGCATCCAATAAATCTTTATCATGTAGAGGGAGCCTTGCATAAAAGTTATTGATAATAATATTGTTGGGGAGGTCATGAATGGGACATTTGAGCATTAGTAACTTCAATCTCCCCCAAGCTTGAGCTGTACTCTCTCCATCAAGAGGCCAAAAGTTGTATGTCTGATTCCGATCTTTATGAATCTCACTGGGAGGATAAAACTTTGAATAAAAGAGAGGTACTATCTACTCCCATTCAAGAGCTTGACCATTCTTTAGCAGCTTATACCATTCCTCAGCTCTTCTTTCAGTGACAATGAGAATAACTTCTTCTTAACTTGATCTGTAGTAATACCTGCACACTTGAACAACCCGCATAATTCATGTATAAAGAGTAAATGATCACCAGGATGGATAGTTCCATCCCCAACATAGTAGTTATCCATAACACGATCAATAATTCTTGTAGGTATTTTGAAAGCATCAATTTCAGCAGGTGGTGGTTCATCTACTACCTTAGCAGTGGTAGTAGCATTACCAAATAAAAAACTCAGTGAATTATCCATAAAGAAAATAAAGCAACTAACATAAGTAAACAATACTCATAGTAGAAGTTTCCTTTACCGGTTTCACTCGCCAATAGCGCTTCACTCCCCGGCAATGGCACCAGAAAATAGTCTTGATGACCCACAAGTATAGGGGGTGTATCGCAGTATTTTTGATAAGTAAGAGTGTTGAACCCAACGAGGAGCAGAAGGTGCTGGCTAGTGGTATGGATCAGGAATTCTCTGCAAATACTTAGCAAACGGATTTTTAGGGGTTTTTGATAAAGCAAGTAAACAAAGTACGAGTAAACAAAAGACAGTAGGAATAAATGCAGCAAGTGGCCCAATCCTTTATGAAGCAAAGGACAAGCCGGTTGTATTACTTAAGATGGCCAAATGTTCTCGAGGACACATGCGAAGACTGTCAAGTGCTTTCGCTTCATATAGTCGATTAATCTTCTTTAGCTTGCTAAGTGTTGTGTGGGTGAACCTGTGCTAATGTACCAACCTTCCTAGGACTAATACATACTTGTGATTATACCCCTTGCAAACATCCGTAAGTACAAAAAAGTAATTATGGTAGAAACCTAACAACAGCTTTAAACTCTAAGACCCTTACGTCCCTTGTGCAATGGTTTCCTAACAGGGGTTTGATGACCCACAAGTATAGGGGGTGTATCGCAGTATTTTCGAGGGAAGTGAAACCCAATTTATTGATTCGACACAAGGGGAGCCAAAGAATATTTATAAGCCTTAACAACTGAGTTGTCAATTCAGCTGCACCTAGAAACAATCTTGCTCACAGCAGTTTATCAGTAGCAACAGTTTTGTAATAGGAATAGCAAAGTAACAACAGTAGTAAAGCAAAGACAGTGGTAACAAAAGCAGTAACAGTGGGATTCGAGTGCGGTACGAATAGGGATGGATGGACGGGCGTTGCATGGACAATACAATCCACATAGAAATCAGAACATAGGGCAATTGCAGATAAATAAGATAAAGCATCCAAGTACTAGACAATCCTAGGCATGTGTTCCATATATAGTCATACGTGCTCGCAATGAGAACTTGCACAACATCTTTTGTCCTGTCAGCCCGTTTGCAGTGGGGCCTCTAGGGAACTACTGGCAATTAAGGTGCTCCTTTCAATAGAGCACCGGAGCAAAGCATTAACACTCCATGAACACATGTGATCCTCACATCAAAGCCTTTCCCTTCCGGTTATCCCGATTTCTGTCACTTCGGGGCCATAGGTTGCAGACAAGAACGTGTGTATACAACTTGTAGATAAGACCAAAAACAATACTATCATAATGAATCAATAATAAGTTCAGATCTGAAATCATGGCACTCGGGCCCTAGTGACAAGCATTAAGCACAACAAGTTGCAACAAAGTCATAAAGCACTAATAAAAGATACTAGGCACCATGCCCTAACAATCTGATGCCATTACATGAACGATCTCATCCAATCCCTACCATCCCCATAGCCTACAGTGGGGGATTACTCACTCATATATGGGGGAAACATGGATGGTCGATGGAGAAGCGATGGTGATGATGATGGCGATGATCTCCTCCAATTCCCGTCCGTGAAGTGCGGAACGGAGTTTACGGTGTTTCGTGGAATCTGATGGTGGCGGTGGAGCGGAACTCCTTCTGGAAAAACGTCGAACCCCCCGAAGTTTTTAGATTAGAAGGCTCCTTATAGGCAAAGGGAGAGGCCGAGGGGGTGCCTGGGGGCCCACACCACCCCCTGAAACGGCCTGGCCTGGCCCACGCCAGCAGGTGGTGTGGCCACCCTAGGGCTCTTCTCCGTCTCGTATTCTGGCTCCTGGAGTCTTCGGGTGAAATAGGATTTTTGGCATATTTTCCGGGATCTTTCCTGATAGTTGATTTTCTGCACAAAAAGTAGACACCAAGGCAATTCTGCTGAAAACAGCGTCAGTTCGCATTAGTTGCATCCAAATCACACAAGTATAGAGGAGAAACAATAGCAAAAGTGTTCGAGAAAGTAGATACGTTTTGGACGTATCAACTCCCCCCAAACTTAGCTTATTGCTTGTCCTCAAGCAATTCAGTTGAAAACTGAGTGCGATAAAAGAACTTTCACGAACACATTTGCGTCATATGATGTAAATATTCTCAGCAATGTGATCAACTACTTGGACAATTCATAATAAAGAGTATGCAACTGAGTCTACCTAATAGTCATTGCAAGCTATGAAGAGATTCCAACTCAAGAATAATAAGTAGCATAAAGCACGAACATAAGCAACATTACAATGCTCATAGAAAGGTATGATAGAGTGGTATCTCGCTTGCCTTTGATTATGAATGCCAAGGTACCTCTGAAGTTCAAGTGATGACTAGAAGTAAAGATATCAAGGATACAAGCATCAAAGTCATAACACAAATAATCAAGTATTGGAACAAACATAAAGAATGACAACTATGCTCTCAAGAAGGTGCTCGGAGAATAAGTGGAGACTCAACAAGTAAAGGAAAAGGGTTTGAATAGTTTTGAAAGGCTTCCAAACGCTGAAAGTATGGTACTCCTTAGCTTTGAGCTCTCATTGCCCCTATCATAAGCATCTTTAATGTGGTTAAGGTGAAAGTGAGGTCCAATCTGAGTTATGTGCTAGACAGACTATAAACTGAAAATCCCAAGTCCCTTGAGTACGAGGGTCGCTCCTCATGCTACTCAACTTTAGTTACCGGTAAGTTCTTGTCATCATAAGTATGTGCATATCATTGAGAACCGCCAACGAGGTACCCCTTGCCCGATGATACGAAAGAATCCCCATATCAAAATGACAAGGCAAGCAGACAATGAGTATCTCAGCAATCTTCTTATTTACCATGGGAAAATGGTGCTTTTTTTTTCTCTCTTTCCTCTTTTCATAGAACTCTTTTTTTTATTTTTCTCAATAGCTATCTCTCTCTTTTTTTATAAGAAGAATGCTTCATAGATATCATTATGGTTACGCTGCAGGTTTCCACCATGTCAGCATGGATTAGACCAGCGGCCCAGGCGTTTCTCTAACACACATACATAACTCCATGGACTTACAAGCTCCCCTTTTATTTCACACCGACGACATCTGCAAACAAAAGAGCAAGGTATCAACTGGGTATATATTTACAAGTGCTGAAAGCGTTCCCCGTGACAACACGGTTCTGCTAATCCCCAGCCTATAATTAGCAAGCATATAACTTTCATGGAGAGTTCACAATGGTTCAGGTTTATTTAGTGTAGGAAATAAAGTGTGCCATCAAGTCCGTGAGAGCTTTACTAACTAATTTTCCCATAACAAGCAAACATTTTATTCGGAAGAAAACAAGGCATAATGAATATGCACGGGAGTAGCAAGTGATGCTAATAGGTAGGTATGGTGGACACTTTGGAAATATTTGGTTTAGGGAGTTGGAAACATGAGTAAAACACTCAGTGGAAGTGAAGGCTAGCAATAGTAAGGGAGCGACAAACGAGAGAGCAATAGCTGTCATTATCATGCTTGCAACAAAACAAGACTACTCATGGCATGAAAATGATTCAAGATCCTCAAGGCAAAATAATTCATCGAGGCTTAACTGATTATTACAGTCATGTGCATGCGTGAGCATGTGCCAAGTCAATCAAATGAAACATTCAGAGGAGGATACCACGGTGGCATACCAATTTATGAATAGAGTAATGCAAGCAAACATTCATGAAACATGCTACAAACTATTAGCAAGCTGGAGCTAATCATAAGAAAGCAAGAACTACTAAGCATCCAAAGAAAACATACACTCTACATGAACAGACTAAGCACGCCCACAGTGATGAGTATATGCACAAAATGAAAACAAATAGAGTTCGTTACCAGCCTCTTACCACGCCTCAAGTTGTCATAGATCCTCATTATTGCTCTTCACTTGTGTGGCTTGAATAATAATATGAAACCAATAATCCACTAAGAACTGCCGAACCCTGTAGCACACTTGCAAAAACCAAAGAAGAACGGAAAATATTTTTGGTGTTTTCGAATTTTAAATAAGAACCAAAATAGAAAAACAAGCAAAGCAAAATCTTTTTGGGTTTTTCGAATAGTTTAAACAAAGCGAAAAGGAAAAAAGCAAACCAAGGCAAAAAGAAGAAGCAAACCAAAGAGAAACAACAAAAATATTTTTGATCTTTTTGTGTTTTTAGAAAGCAAAAGCAAATAAGAACAAAAACTAAAAAGAGAATGAAAACATGAATATACAAAGTACCGACGCAACATGATATGGAGATGAGTGCGGTGTCGGTGTACCTCCCCCCAAGCTTAGGCTTTTGGCCTAAGTGGGTATCAATCCATGCACGAATAGGGGTTCCAAGCGGGCGGATCTTGGTAAGAATGGTCGTAGTTGGGCCCATGAGAAGAAGAGGAAGCTCCCCAATCATAAGCGGGCTGCTGATATGAAGACTCTCCCTCATTCGAGGGCTGGACCGAATCATCCGTGACCTCCCTTCTAGTGTCCTGCTCCTGTTGGGAGAGCTCTCCCAAGTACGTGTCCAGCTCCTCCTTAGTAAGGGACCATCCTTCCCTGTTATCAAGGTTAAACAAAACAGGTGCAGGCAAAAGAAGAACACGCTCGGACTTGCTCTTTCTCCAACCAGCTTTGAGAAAGGTTATTTCATAAGATAACTCACTCAAACTAGCCCACGAGGAAACAAATTTATGCTGTATCATGGAATTAAAATCAAGCCTCTCTATGGGAAACTGTAGGTCTAGATGATGAGGCACTAAACCATGCAATGCTAGTAAACGAGAAGCAATGAGGCCTCCACAAATTCCACCTTTCTCACGGTTAGCAGCAAGACGAAAAGCTATCAAAGCACCCAAGTTGTAAGACCTATCTCGTCTAAGAGCAGCAGAGATAAATGCTAAATCAAACGAAGATAACTTATTGGCAGTTTTCCTAGCAAGAACACACTTGGCAATAAAGTAGGCAAAGTAGCGAATGGAGGGAAGATGAATGTTACGGATTTTTCCACTCTCCTTCGAGAAGCTACTCCCTTGACAAATTTTTGCATATAAATCCATGAGTGGTTCTGGTCTCTCTTTAATCTTCCTACATGATCCCCATTGAGGTACCTTAATAGCTGCATAAAAATCATCAAGAGAAAGGTTGACAGCAATATTGTAAATTTTGTAATGGACCATGGGGTTAGGCAAAGAGTGACTAAATTGGAAATCCTGCACCACAAACATGGTTAGCTTCACAAATTGACAAGGTTCATCTTCCAAAAAGTGCTCTAACCCTGCATTAGAAACCAAAGTGTGGAAATCTTGTAGAATTCCTGCAGCTCTCATGAACTCAGGGCATGGATAAATGGAGGGAAAAACTTCCTCCTCCCGTTGGACCTTCATGACCTCAGGCACCCAAAGCTCATGTTGGTTTAGGTGGTGTTCACTCATCTTCTATTCTGAAATTTAAACACCTTTTAAAGGAGTGATTGCAAAGTAAATATAAGGAAGGATTCTACTCATAGGGACTTGCAAGAGGCCTAAACATGCATCAAAACTATATCTCTACGCATCAAACAAGCTTACAAGCTCTCATAACCAGTCACCTACAGCAGCAAAATACTCAACATATAATCCACTAAACACAAATCTACTTGGACAAGGGGAGGAGTCACATACCAAGGAACAAATGCTCCAAATTTTAGCAAGTAAGATGGGCTGAGCAAGGAGATCGAAGAAATCAAGAGCAAGCACAGAAAGAACGCGATTTTGAGCTATGAACTGGAGCTTACTCGGGAGAGAAAATAAAGTGGCAGGTGAGAGAGTTGGTGGGGGGCCAGGGGTGGCCCACACCAGGGCATGGCGCCACCCAAGGCTGGCCACGCCACCATGTGGTGTGCCTGCCTGGTGGGCCCCCCTGGTACCTACCAGGTACTCCTCTGCCCTTTTTTCACGTAAAAATTTAATATGAATTTTCTGGAATTTTTCGAGATACTTTATTTTTGGGCTTTTTTTCAGAAATAGAAGAATGATTTTTCTGACATACAGATTTTTTTTCTTTTGGAAACATGATGCAAGGACAAAACAAGGCTAGAACTACAGAAGTTCTAACATGCAAGCAACTAACAACAAAAATAAAACTAAACGAAAGCAAAAACTAAAATGCAAAGGATAGAAATAAATGGAGATAATCATAATGAAAACATTGTTTTGTTCAATGGAATCCTTTTGTTAACAAGGTTGATCAAGTCTTGCTACCAAAACAATTGCATATGAGACAAAACTTTGTACTCCACTAATGATTATGTTACCTCAAGCTTGATAGAAATGGTCCCAATCATAATAGTTTCAAATTTTTCTCTTGGTATGGGACAATATATTTCTCCAACTTGAATGCCTTCAACATGTTCAATTGAATTCAAACCATAAGTCCTTTCAATCTTCTTGGGGAAATAGACAGTATGTTCCTTGTCATTAACATTGAAGGTCACCTTTCCTTGATTACAATTAATAACACCTCCTACAGTATTAAGAAAAGGTCTCCCAAGAATAATAGACATATTATCGTCTTCAGGCATTTCAAGCACAACAAAATCAGTTAATATCAAGCAATTGTGGGCCACTTGAACAGGTACATCCTCACATATACCTACAGGAATAGTGGTTGATTTATCAACCATTTGCAAAGATATATCAGTTGGTATCAATTTTTCAAGTTGAAGCCTCTTGTAGAAAGAGAAAGGCATAACACTAACTCCAGCTCCCAAATCACACAAAGCAGTTCTAACATAACTGTTCTTAATAGAGCAAGGGATAGTTGGAATCCCTGGGTCTCCAAGTTTCTTAGGAACCTTACCATTGAAAGAATAATTAGCAAGCAAAGTAGAGATTTCTTCATTAGGGATCTTCCTTTTATTCGAGACAATGTCCTTCATATACTTTGAGTAAGGAGGCAACTTAATAGCATCAGTCAAAGGAATTTGCAAGAATAAAGGCTTCATCCACTCACAAAATTTATTATAGTGTTCATCTTCCTTTGACTTGTGTTTCTTATCGGGGAAAGGCATAGGTTTTTGGACCCAAGGTTCTCTTTCACTACCATGTTTCTTAGCAATAAAATCTTCTTTGGTGTATTTAGTAGTCTTAGTGTGGTTTTCAGGTTCTTCTTCAACTTTTTCTTCATTAGGAACTTCATTTTCTTCATTACCACTTTCAGTTTCAGCATCAGAGATAGATATACTATTAGGATCTATAGCAGGTTCAGAGGGTTCTTCAATAGTTTTATGTTTCTTCTTCCTCTTCTTACGAGTAGAACCACTATTTTTAGCTTGTTGAGAATCCTGCTCAATTCTTTTGGGATGCCCCTCAGGATATAGAGGATCCTGGGTAGCAGCACCACTTCTAGTTCTAATTTCATAAGCATGTTTTTCTTTAGCAGCATTAACTAGCAAGTCTTTTTGTACTTTAACGAGTTGATCTATTTGAGTTTGAACCATTTGAAAGTGTTTGACAATCATTTTAACATCATTAGAGGTTCTTTCCACAATATATTTCAACTCAACAATAGCTCTAGTGTTTTCCATTAGATGATTTTGCACCCTTTTATTAAAGTTATCTTGCTTAACAATAAAGATATCAAATTCTTCTAAGCATTGATCAGGAGGTTTCAAGTAAGGGATATCACCTTCATCAAAGTGTTGGAGAGAGTGTACCTCAATAGTGGGTGAGTAGGGAATAGGCTTACATAATTCTTCTATAGGAGGTAAATTCTTGACATCTGCAGCTTTAATTCCCTTCTCCTTAAGACATTTCTTAGATTCCTTCATCACTTCATCATTTAATTCAATAACTCCCCTGTTCTTTGATGTTGGAATAGGCACAGGAATAGATGGTTCAGGTACAATTACTTCAGGTATAGCTTGTTTAGGAGGAGTCCAATCTTCATAATTCTTGCTTATTTTAGCCATTAATTCCTCATCTTCCTTAGGAGTCCTATTCCTGAAAACACAATCAGCACAACTATCTAGGTATGTCCTAGATTCCTTGGTTAGTCCATTATAAAATATATCAAGAAGATCATTCTTAGGTAATGGACTTCCAGCCTGTGCATGAATCAAAGCACAAAACCTTGCCCAAGATTCAGGCAATACCTCTCTTTCTCCCTGTTTGAAATCAAAAAGTTCCTGCAAAATAGCATGTCTAGCACTGGGAGGAAAATATTTCTGCAGGAAAGTAGTAATCAAGCACTCAGGGCTATCAATAGATCCAGGAGGTAAATTACTCAACCAAGTTTTAGCTTCTCCTTTCAGAGAAAAGGGAAAAATCTTAGAAACAAAGTAAGTACGCATCTTAATATCATCAGAAAACAAACCACTCATGGTAGAAAGTTCATTCACATGTGCTACCGCACTTTCATTCTTAGTCCCACAAAAAGGTTCTTTCTCGACAATAGCTATATAAGATAGATCGAGAGAGAAATCATAATCTTCATCTGTAATGTTTATGGGAGAAGCAGCAAACTTAGCAGCGGGATATAATTTGGGTCTAATAGTACGCCTCTCAAGGAGACTCTTAGCAGCGCTCCTATCATGGGTGTTCTTACATTCTTTAATAACCTCATCGGTCATCTCAACATAATCTTCTTCAATATCATAACTCTCACTAGACTCAGGTGAGCTAACAGGTGTGGTAGTGCCTTCATTAGGAGTTTTGGTATTTCCAACTATAGTTCTAGCAATCGTAGCATCTAGAAAAGGACCTAATGAACCACTCTTATCAAGCACAGTAGAAGCAGCATCAAAAGTTTCAGATTCAGCAGTAGTAGCAGTGTGTGTAGCATGTGTATGTGGTGGTGTAACGAGCTTACTTATAACAGATGGTGAATCAAGAGCAACAGAGGTGTTTAGAACCGTACCTCTTCTTGTAGTGGATGGTAAAATAGGAACCTTGCCATCACGAGACTTACCCATGATGGATGGATAGCAGCGAACAATAGAGAATCCAAGTGAACTTAATAAATAAAGCTATGGTCCCGACAGCGGCGCGGAAAATAGTCTTGATGACCCACAAGTATAGGGAGTGTATCGCGGTATTTTCGAGGGAAGTGAAACCCAATTTATTGATTCGACACAAGGGGAGCCAAAGAATATTTATAAGCCTTAACAACTGAGTTGTCAATTCAGCTGCACCTGGAAACAATCTTGCTCACAGCAGTTTATCAGTAGCAATAGTTTTGTAATAGGAATAGCAAAGTAACAGCAGTAGTAAAGCAAAGACAGTGGTAACAAAAGTAGTAACAGTGGGATTCGAGTGCGGTAGGCATAGGGATGGATGGACTGGCGTTGCATGGACAAGACAATCCACATAGCAATCAGAACATAGGGCAATTGCAGATAAATAAGATAAAGCATCCAAGTACTAGACAATCCTAGGCATGTGTTCCATATATAGTCATACGTGCTCGCAATGAGAACTTGCACAACATCTTTTGTCCTGCCAGCCCGTTTGCAGCGGGGCCTCTAGGGAACTACTGGCAATTAAGGTGCTCCTTTTAATAGAGCACCGGAGCAAAGCATTAACACTCCGTGAACACATGTGATCCTCACATCAAAGCCTTTCCCTTCCGGTTATCCCGATTTCTGTCACTTCGGGGCCATAGGTTCCGGACAACAACGTGTGTATACAACTTGTAGATAAGACCAAAAACAATACTATCACAATGAATCAATAATAAGTTCAGATCTAAAATCATGGCACTCGGGCCCTAGTGACAAGCATTTAGCACAACAAGTTGCAACAAAGTCATAAAGCACTAATAAAAGATACTAGGAACCATGCCCTAACAATCTGATGCCATTACATGGACGATCTCATCCAATCCCTACCATCCTCATAGCCTACAGCGGGGGATTACTCACTCATAGATGGGGGAAACATGGATGGTCGATGGAGAAGCGATGGTGATGATGATGGCGATGATCTCCTCCAATTCCCCGTCCCGGCAGGGTGCCAAAACGGAGTTTCTAGTGCTGTTTCGTGGAATCTGATGGTGGCGGGGGAGCGGAACTCCTTCTAGAAAAACATCAAACCCCCACAAGTTTTTAGGTCAGAAGGCTCATTATAGGCGAAGAGAGAGGCCGAGGGGATGCCTGGGGGGCCCACACCACCCCTTGGCGCGACCTAGCCTGACCCGTGCCAGCAGGTGGTGTGGCCACTCCAGGGCTCTTCTCCGTCTCGTATTCTGGCTCGTGGAGTCTTCGGGTGAAATAGGATTTTTGGCATATTTTCTGGGATTTTTCCTGATAGTTGATTTTCTGCACAAAAAGTAGACACCAAGGCAATTCTGCTAAAAACAGTGTCAGTTCGCATTAGTTGCATCCAAATCACACAAGTATAGAGGAGAAACAATAGCAAAAGTGTTCGGGAAAGTAGATACGTTTTGGACGTATCAGGGTTCAGGTTTCTGTCACTCCGGCAACCCCTACGATTAGTAGCCAAATACACAATGCATTCCCCTAGGCCCATATAGGTGAAGTGTCATGTAGTCGACGTTCACATGACACCACTAGAAGAAGTACACCACAACTTAAATATCAAACTATTGAATCTTTCTCAACACAATTCCACTACTAACAACATGACTTCTCCCATGTCCTCAAGAATAAAACGAACTACTCACAAGACATCATATGGATCATGATCAGAGATGGAATAATGATGTATAACAATCTGAACATAAACAATAATTCAATGGTTCACTCAATAGCATCAACTACAAAGAGTAATCAACACCGAGAAAGTTTCCCCTATGAACTATGCAAGATTCAACGCAATTGTTACAGCAATATGGAGATGGTGATGAGGGTGCTGATGGTGATGATGGTGGTGATGATGATGATCCCGATGAAGTCCAGCTTGATGGTGGTGTTGATGGCGACGATCTCCCTCTCCGGAAGGAATTCCCCGGAAATCATCATCGAGAGATCTTTCTCTCTCGGTGTTTTCTGCCCCATAGAGGCGGCGGAATCTTTCTGTGGTCGCTCTCCGAGTCTTAGGGTTTTGGGAGGATAATATACGCCAGAGGGGAGTGCCATGGTGGACCAGGGCGGCCACACCACCTGGTGGCGTGGCCTAGGCTTGCCCGCGCCAGGGGGTGGTGTGGGCCCCCTGTGGCCCATCTCCAGCCCCCCTTCTGGCTTCCTTCGTCTTCTAGAAAAATAGGATTTTCCGTATATTTTCCCAGATTTTCTAATCTTCGCGAATTTTGCCTCCAAATAGCACCTTTTCCATTAGAATCCTGACTACAGCGGTCCATGCTCCAAAAGTCATCAACCATGCAAAAACAGATGAAATAACATAAGTATCACCTCTCAATAAGAAATATATCAATGAATAACAGTGAATTATGACATAGAATAGTGATGCAAAATGGACGTATCAACTATGTATATCCCTGAATAATGTTTTGTACGATTACATTTCAATTTCTTATTGTGGCCAATGATTCAAATTTGTCCCAAAAGAGAGGCAGACACATTGGTGTCAGATTTTTCAGAGATGAGTTAGTGAACCTGGGTGATGTACAACAACATTACAGGTTGTGTAATTGTTACTTGGTTCACCTACTCCATCCCTGAATAAACTTATGAGGCCCCTAGATTTATCCTACATTCACTCTGATGCAATTATTTGTCATTGTGTTGAGATGAAATGATATTTGAACCGATCAAACTATTGTTGAGATGCTTTATCTTTGATATCCGCGGATATATTGTCTTACATATACATGTTTTCAATTCTTGAGTTGTAATACAATTCAATCATATGTATGAGTTCTAAGTTATGTTCTTAAAAATCAACAGGAAGATGATGATGAAGTGGACGATAGCAAGGTATCCAGGGACAACAAGAGCCCCTACGTGTTGAGGCGGTTACGGTGTGGGCTAATCCATTTCCACCGTAGGGGGAGACTATTTTGCCCATTCTGTGGCAGAGCAATCACCATGGACCTCAACAGCATGATCCAGCATGCGGAGGGCGTTGGCAGAGGCGGAGGCAGAAGCCATAGGCCGATCACCTTGGCACGGCACGCAGCCTACGGCAAATTCCTCCGGGAGTATGTCAGGACTGGCCTGTATCCTATCGACTAGGCTGTCGTTGCCTCTTGCTGATAAACCCCCGCCCTGCTAGGAGTCTCCATGTCCCGGCCTCCTGCTGTCGCCCCTGCTTTTATTTTGTTTTAGTTAATTATTACATGTGTGTGGCATGTAAGACAATATATCCGTGGTGTCTCTGGTGAACCTTCTATATTAATCTACTCCTTTATATGGAGTGCCTTAAAATTTCTAGTGTTCAATTATATTACTGATCATGCTCATGCACACTACAAAATATTTTCTAGTGCTCGATTATATTATAATTGTCAATGAATACATCAACAAGTTAAATTGGTCGAAATTTTGTATTGAAGTAACTAAATGATCTCACATCGGTGGTGGACGTTGGCAGAAGCCGAAGGCATCAGCCGAAGACCTTGGAGCGGCACACAGTCTTCAGCAAATTTCTTGCAGGTTCAACAACGGGTTGCCGCCGCCCAGCTCCGAATTCGCTTATAGGTCCATCCTGACAGAACTTGAGCTACCACAGAGACCTCGGCAGAGGTGGAAGAATTGGTGCGGGTGCAACCACGGCGACGGCGAGCTTGGATTCTAGAGGAGGAAAACAGAACCGAGCATGGTCGACACGGTGACAGATCTCACCGGGAACTAATTCTCGTCCCCGCACCGTGCCATGGGTGCGTCCATGGTGAGGGCGAGCTCCGACTCGGGATGGGGAGGAGAGCTGGGCCGAGCAGGTTCGTCCATGTCCCAGCTCTGCGCCATGGCTGCCACGCCCCACAGATTGCTGCTCCGGGAAGAAGAAGACGTGTAATGGATGCAGGCGCCAATGCTGCAAGCCTAATTGACACCTAAGCGACTGGAGCGACATAACAGCGAGAACTGACAGGGGGGCCAACTTGACAGCTGTTAGCCTGATTTTTTGTATTGAAACGTAAAGTTGAATTCGTGCCGAAAAAGACCCTCTGAGTATTTGGCACACCAACTGTAGTCATTTTGGATGATTTCAAGGAACTTGGGTACCGCGTTACCATGGCGCCCCAACTTTCGGGCCGCAAAATGATATTCTCGGTTTGGGTGGGCCTTGAATTTTCTAGATCTGAGCCGCCATACTCTAGAGAGAGGTACGACCCAGATTCTTCCATGAACGTATCCTGCCCGTAGGCGGTCCGTACAGGCCTTGACGAGTTTCCAACTTCCTGGGAGCTAGGACCTGAGTCAGTTTTGCCGATGAAGATGTGGATGTTTCCGAAGGGGATGGCGGAGCAACGCCTAGGGTTCGTATTCGCCGGCACCCAGAATTCATCTGGAGGGACGATCAGGACGTTGCCGGGGAAGAGAACGCGTATGATGGCTACGGTGTCGCTGATTCTCGCGAAGAGCTTAGACCTTGCCTGGTGTAGATCTCGAAGCGCCTCTTGCCCCATGGTGGGCGCCAACTATCGTGGTATTGCTAATGATTACGCCATAGAGGGGTCCTCACAGAGCGTGTTTAGGGACGTGGGGTAAGGCGGAGAGTTGGCGGGTACGAGGTAACACAGCTTACCCAGGTTCAAGTCCCACAATGGTGGTGGAACTCTACTCCTGCTATAAATCACTATAATGGCAATACGCCGAGTTATAGAGATTGGTTCGCTATGCGAGGTGTTGTACATTGTAAGTGTTTCCCTAAGGCTCCCATAGGTCCGATTTATAAAGGCACCAGGATCTAGGGTTACAGGTAAAAGACCTTGTCGGACAAGGTAAAGAGTCCTACACTAATACAAACTAGTCTTCGTGTCTTGCACTCCAAGGCTCCGAGTACGTCGGTGACTCCTGCGTAGCCTTCCTTTATCCAGCATGGGCCTCCCTTCTAGTTCCGTCTAATTGGGCCGCCCAGCAGGCCATGGGCCTTGCTACCAACTGTTAGCCACCCGGTTTATCCGGATTAGAGACATGCTATAAGGATACCCATTTAGCATATCCCCAACAGGGGACCTGTTCCTTTGTTGTGGGGGACATGGTCCTTCACCTTAAGCAAGATGGCCATCGCAAACTCGAGTCGCCATGGGAAGGACCCTACATCATCACATAAGTGATCCCTGGTGGAGCATATCGCCTCCAAGACAAGAAGACCGGAGTCAAGTACTCAAACCCGTGGAAGTTGCACAGTTGCGACGTTTTTACACCTAGGACATTTATTTCATGCAATTTACTTACAATAAGGCCAACGGCCAGGCTACTTAGGCGAAAGAACTAAGTTTACTTCCAATAAGGTCGACTGCCAGGCGATTACGCCAAAAACATGTACCTCCGTACCCAATATTAATAAAGCTAAGTTCTCTCAACCAAGTATACTTTCCATTACTCTATTCTCTGTTACACACTATACTCGGGGGCTCAGTCGAATAAATTATTACATAATCAAGCTCCGATACTCGGGGGCTTCACTACTCAGTGCAAAATCAGAAATTCTCTGGCTTCGCCAAGAAATACGACCAAAACTTGCTTTGACCTGAGTAGTTGATCCAGCCCAACGGGCATCATGCTAACAAAAAGGTCTCGCGCAAGGCACAACCACAATGTCCATCAGCAAAAATACATCAAGTTACAAATAAACAACAAGTTATGTTCTTGGCTGATACATATACGGATTTTACAAAGTTTGCATATCCTCCTTTTTACAGGATCACTATCCTAATTATATGGAGAAATTTAGAAAAATTTCTGATCTGCGTCGAGGCACCAGCATATAATTCAGATGATAGGTTTATGAGCAGCCGCATAGTAAGGAGTCATGGCCATATCGCAGCATTAGATGATGAACATGCACCCAAGAAAGAGCAACCTTGGCACCCGCAATAAGCTGAAGCTTGAAAAAGTGGTATATTGATTCACCACGCTAGAATTACAACATCAATGCGGCCATTCCCTGTGGATGTGGGTCTTTGGGAAACATAGCACTGTACAGCATCGCCAAGGAGGAGGGGCAACACTCGATGAATTCTTCAACCTCCAACACCCGATCCTGAAGCAACACAAAAGTATACCCCCACCAGTGGTCAGTCCAAAAATCCATGCCAGCGCCCGACAAAGCATCCATCAAAGCACTCATTCGAGCTTTGAGACGTTGCGTCTCCTCCACTGCACTTAAGCAAATACCTAGAGAAGACAAAGTTATCCTACATAAGCTCAAACTAAGAAGATTCAGGTACTTGGGGGCTCTGCGAGAAAAACTTACATAGCATATTTTCGCTCGCCCTTGACATTTCTTCAAGAATATACTCCTCACCTTCCATGGCTTTCTTCGACTTGGAGAGGGCAAAATCTACTTGGGCTTTTACCATCCGAAGCTCACTTTCTAGTTGTTTGATGTGATGAACCTTGTTAGCATAAATTGGGGGATTAATGTATCGGGTAACAACAGCACCAGCTGGTGCCTCCGCTTCAACCGAAGAAAGTTGTTAGCCCAAAGGAGAAGAAGCACCCGACAAAAGAGGGACAACCAAAGGAATGGGCACAGCCAAAGGACCGGGCAAGTCAGATGAAGTCTGAGGGAAGGAAATGTGAGAATGTAATCAGCAAAGAAAAATCCATTAGGTAGACTGAATAATTAAAATTATCGGACCATCCAAGGATACAAAATATTAGTGTTCTCCACAGGATCACAAAACTATACAAAAAAACTGAGTTCATTACAAGTACTTCAGGATCAAACTAAAGCTAACTAAACGACGATGCTAGCATCCGCAGGAGTACTAATAGATGTAGCAGCATCAGGAGTCTTGGAAGAAGGAGCGGCAGCCGAATTTTTGGCAGAATGAGCAGTAAGGTCAGCATCTTCTTCCTCGGATTTTCACAAAGTATGGCTTGAGTTTGACCTCTTTGCCTGAGCTGGTGACTGGGAGCGAGGAGTTGACCTTATCCCAGTCGACCTTCTCACTATGCCATTGCAGTCTCCACGCCGCTCTTAGCCTGACCTAACCCGTACCCAACAAGTGGATTTGGGTCAGCATTGAAAGTGTCGATCGGTTCGTTGAGGTCCAGTAGGACATCCTTGTTGGGGAATATCTCCGCGTGAAGACTCTTGAACATGCGGCGAGAGAGAATCAGCAGGTTACAACCACGAACACTATTCCCCTCCAAGATTCTCAAGGCATCCGACACAGGATCAACGCATTGGTCCTCAGCCAGTAAGCCTGAATAATTGGTGATCTTTGCAAACAGAAAGGAAGCACAGGAATTACAATACTGAAAAAACTGTCAAAAGTTATGTGATGAGATAAAAACTTACTGGTCAGGGAGGAGTTCAGCTCCATGATCCTCTTCCGAAGACTTTCTTCCCGTCCTGCCATAATGGCAGCTTCGGCTTCTTGCTTCTCCGCTGCAGATTTAGCCACTGCCCAAGATTTTTTGAATTCTGCCTCAGCAGCCTTCAGTTTAGCTTCGAGATCATCCGCACACTTCAACGTATATTCACAAATAATCTCGGACTCAGTAGCAGCAGCTACAATAGAAAATGAAGTTATTCAACAAGACAAACTACAGGAGCAAAAAATTCATAGGAGTATTAAATGCAAAAGGCAGAATACCTTTGGCAACAGAAGCTTCATGTTGAATCTTGATAAAGCGACTGGCCATTTCGACTATCTCACGCATTATTGGCTAAAATAAATAAAAATAGGCTCAACACACTCGGGGGCTACATAGAAAAAAAACAACGCGAAAAAGAAAAAGGAGGCAACTACTTACATGATTCATGTCAGGCTCGGCCAGATTCTCTGATAGGACTATGCCTTTGCTAGCATCTTTCGACTTTTTACAGGCAGGAGTTGTAGGAGTCACCTAAGGGTTCTTTGGATTTAGTTCACCGTAGTTTCTCCTTGCGGGTTCATATGCTCCGTCATCCTTGTGGGTGACCTGGCCACGGCATCCGTCCCATCAGCAGCATCGGCAATAGTCAGTCTTGGAGAAGTTTTCTCCTCCTCACTACCACTAACCTAGAGAACAAAGAGATTTGGCACAAAGCATGACAAGGGAACTTATTGGAAGAAGAAGAACAAGGATGAGTACCTATAATCCTACACGTTGAGCAAATCGGAGAAGACCTGGGAGGAGATTCTCTCAGTGGTTGAACTAGTTTCGACTTTGCCGGCGTTTGAATCACTAGAATCTTTGATCTCTTCAACATCCATATCTTCGCATTTTCTTTTTCCTTGGCAGGCAACAACCTTTAAGGAATCTGAATTAACGGAAGGGACGGCTTCAATATGAGTACATGAGGAATGAGAAACAAAAATTTCATCGTGTTCCTCAATGTCCCTGACAACGTCATCTTCAGGAAATTCTTCGGATATCATGGCAGAGTCAGGTAGCTCGCCCTTCTCAGGCAACAGAGGAAGAGTGATGACCCACAAGTATAGGGGGTGTATCGTAGTATTTTCGATAAGTAAGAGTGTCGAACCCAACGAGGAGCAAAAGGTGCTGGCTAGTGGTATGGATCAGGAATTCTCTATAAATACTTAGCAAACGGATTTTTAGGGGTTTTTGATAATGCAAGTAAATAAAGTACGAGTAAATAAAAGACAATAAGAATAAATGCAGCAAGTGGCCAAATCCTTTATTCAGCAAAGGACAAGCCGGTTGTATTACTTAAGATGACCAAACGTTCTCGAGGACACATGGGAATACTATCAAGTGCTTTCGCTTCATATAGTTGATCAATCTTCTTTAGTTTGCCAAGTGTTGTGTGGGTGAACCTGTGCTAATGTACCGACCTTCCTAGGACTAATACATACTTGTGACTATACCCCTTGCAAACATCCGTAAGTACAAGAAAGTAATTAAGGTAGAAACCTAACCACAGCTTTAAACTCTAAGACCCTGACGTCCCTTGTGCAATGGTTTCCTAACGGGGGTTCAGGTTTGGCAACCCCTAAGATTAGTAGCCAAATACACAATGCATTCCCCTAGGCCCATATAGGTGAAGTGTCATGTAGTCGACGTTCACATGACGCCACTAGAAGAAGTACACCACAACTTAAATATCAAACTATTGAATCTTTCTCAACACAATTCCACTACAAACAACATGACTTCTCCCATGTCCTCAAGAACAAAACAAACTACTCACAAGACATCATATGGATCATGATCAGAGATGGAATAATGATGTATAACAATCTGAACATAAACAATAATTCAACGGTTCACTCAATAGCATCAACTACAAAGAGTAATCAACACCGGGAAAGTTTCCCCTAAGAACTATGCAAGATTCAACCCAATTGTTACAGCGATATGGAGATGGTGATGAGGGTGCTGGTGGAGATGATGGTGGTGATGATGATGATGATGATGAAGTCCAGCTTTATGGTGGTCTTGATGGCGACGATCTCCCCTCTCCGGGAAGGAATTCCCCCGGCAGAAATCTGTCTGCCGGAGAGATCTTTCTCTCTCGGTGTTTTCCGCCCCGTAGAGACGGCAAAATCTTTCTGTGGTCGCTCCCCGAGTCTTAGGGTTTCAGGAGGATAATATACGCCAGAGGGGAGAGCCAGGGGTAGACCAGGGCGGCCACACCACCTGGTGGCGCGGCCTAGGGTGGCCCGCACCAGGGGGTGGTGTGGGCCCCCTGTGGCCCATCTCCGCTTACCCTTCTGGCTTCCTTCGTCTTCTGGAAAAATAGGATTTTCCATGTATTTTCCCGGGTTTTCTGATCTTCGCGAATTTTGCCTCCAAACAACACCTTTTCCATCAGAATCCTGACTGCAGCGGTCCATGCTCCAAAAGGCATCAACCATGCAAAAACAGATGAAATAACATAAGTATCATCTCTTAATAAGAAATATATCAATGAATAACAGTAAATTATGATATAGAATAGTGATGCAAAATGGACGTATCAACTCCCCCAAGCTTAGACTTCGCTTGTCCCCAAGCAAAACTGAGGTCAATAAACATGGCCTCAGGTTTATGGAGTGAAGAGTCAATAAAAGGATACGAATAAGACGCATCACATTCATTAATACATAAGTCATAATAGAAGACAACTCACTATTATATAACTTAACTTGCAATAAGTAAGGGAAACGCAATAAAGATACATAAAGTAAATCATAATTGGTAATGGCAAACTTAGCTCTTGATCGAAGAATAGTTGACAATTTGCTGGAGTTCACAAGTAACTGATTTTCAATGATAGATTTCAAAGTAGTAATCACCAAGATAAGAGCAAAGTGAACAACAAGGAACATAAGAAACATGATTAAATAAATCATCATATGAATGAATGAAACACAACAACTCAAAATACTTGTTGAGGTAGAAGGGAATAGGTTTACTGACTCAACTAAAAATTAAAAGAAAGGCCCTTCGCAGAGGGAAGCAGGGATTTCAAGTTTCACAAAGAGCTTCCAAAAATTATGGTACTTACTAGCTTTCAGCTCTCATTGCCCCTATCATAGGCATCTTTAGGTGATTAAGGTTAAAGTGACACAACTAAGAGGATATGCTTGACAAGTTATAAGTTGAAATCTCATGCCCCTTACTTACGAGTACCGAACCTCATGCTACTCAACTTCAGTCACAAGTAAGATCTTCTCATTGTAAATACATATGTATCATAAAGAATCGCCAACGGTGTACCCCTTGCACATGATACAGGAGCTATCCCATAATCAAAATGACAAGGCAAGCAGACAATGAGCATCTCAGCGATCCTTTTATTTGCTATTTGCATAGGTTTTTATTGAGGATGCTTCATAGAGTGCTCATTATGGTTATGCTGCAAGTTTCCACCATGATTAGGCATGGCTTAGTCTAGCAACCCAGGCGTTTCTCTAACACACATATAAACTCCATGATCTTACAAGTTCCCCTTTTATTTCACATCGCCGGGATCCATAAGCAAAAGAATCATGATATCAACGGAATATAAGTGCAATTTTGAAAGTGTTCCCCATGATACATGGTTCTGCTAACTTCAACTTATAAAGCGCAAGCATATACGCAACAAAGATGGACACAATGGTTCAAGTTTATCAAGTGCAAGAAAATAAGGTGTGCCATCAAGTTAGTGAGATCTTTAATCACTAATTTTCTCATAACAAGTTTAATTTGGAAGGTAGATAAAAACAAGAATTTACTTGGAATAGCAATAGTGCTAGTGGGTAGGTATGGTGGACACAAATGGCATAGGTTTTGGTTTAAGGATTGGATGCACGAGAAGCATTCCCTCTCAATACAGGTTTTTGGCTAGCAAGGCTGGGTAGCAAGCATAAGAGTTGAAGGAAACAAACAAACATACAAGTGATAAAAAACAAACATGCAATCTTCCTTAGAAGCACAAAAGATCTTAACTAGAGAATACTAAACTTATAGCAAATCAAGAAAGAAAGATGATGAAATTATATTTCCTTAAGATTACTTTTATCTTTTTCATTCAACTCTCAAAAATAGTGTTGCTACTGACCGAGCCAGGTTTGCCAAAACCAACTAAATTAACTCCATGACCCCAAAGTGATACCAATACTAACAACAAGATCAATCATATAACCATGAATTGAAAACTAATATAAGATATGAAAAAGAGTAAATGATAGAACTTCTCATTAATATTTCATAACGGCTACTCACACCAAGGGATACATATCTAACGAGAGAGGGGACACTTCCATAATGCAAACCATCCTACATGATAACTTCTCTATTCATGATATGACTCTACTAAAAAGGTAAAAAGATAGAAGATAGTGATGTGATACCGCGACACTCCCTCAAGCTTGGAACAAACCAAGGGGATGCCAAACCTGACGATGAATTACTCCTTCGGTGGTGGTGGTATTCTCTCAATGAGCTCTTTGATCAGTTTCCCCAAGTCCTCGATCTCGAAGGTGAGATTACGAATCAGCTGTGAGTTTTGCTCAATGCGGCTCATGATCATGTCGGGTTGAGAATTCCAGCTCTTGCAATTCTTTCCCCACTCTTCCTCCTTGAAGTCTTCTTTTCCTGCATGGCTAGAACGAGGCAAATCCCAATTGGAGGGTAGTTTCTCCTTGGGCATATTCGGGTATTGATGCTCATGGATAAGGGTATGGAAAGGATTCTTGGTGCATGGAGGAAGTGACCGTGGAGCCAAGCAAAGGATTGAGGAGTTTTCCCTCCAGTCTGCATCCGTGCAGTCCTTCTAACCCTGGCAGGTCTTGTCACCACTCCAATGCCTGCAATGGTAGTGCCGGTGTGCAGATGTTGGCCTTGCTCCTTTTCATCTTCACTCTTGATCTCCTCCTCCTGACCGGGGTCTTGGAGATCTTCCTCCATAGGCTCCTTTCCCTTATCCTTGGCAGACACCATTGTGCTTCTAAACTTTCAAAAATAGTTCCTGGCAGAAACAGATTGAAACAAAAACACGACAAGAACACGATATACGAACCTCGAGGGATCCGGAGGATTATATATTACGAAGTTTCACAACAAAAGGAAGGTACTGGGAGAAAACTGGTCGGAGACGGAGTCCGAGGTGGCCACACCACCTGGTGGCGTGGCCAGGGGTGGGCCCGTGCCACAGGGTGGTGTGAGCCACCCTGTCTCCATTTCCGTCCCCCTTTTGCTTCGTATCTTTCCTTGTTGGCTAAAAACTACAAAAATATAACTGGACAAATCTTTCGTGGAACTATTCTTACCAGAACTGTTACCTATTCGAAAACAGACTCTGTAGGTCTCTGAATTTGGTATTTAGTAGATTCTTCCGGAGTCACCACTTGAATAACATAAATATCTTCATCTTCATACTCATATTGCTTGAGTCATGGAACCTTTCTTTTTCTTATTACACCATTTTCCCCACTAACCTGGAAATTTCTTTCACACAAAACTTTACACAGTTCTCATTAGCAACATTAGTATAAGTGAAGTGATAAAACCTTTCGAGTACAATTTCAACTGAAAACCATCAAAACATAAGCTATTGTAGCAACTCCTTCTGAAATCCCAAAAAGAATTCAAAAAGGAAATCGATTAAAGAAGCAAATGCAAGAGTGGCAAAATCTGTCAAAACAGACCAGCAGGTAAAGATCAATTTTTTCGAAAATCTTCTGTTGCTCAAATCAAAAAGTTCAGAACTAACTAAAGTTTAATAACAACCTGGGTCAGAAGCATAAAACATTACAGCTCAATCCGATATACAGAGATCTCTCACGAATTTTTACGGTGAAGCACAAAAATCTGTTTCGAGACAGCAACTTCCCCAAATCTAACTTCTCTCTCATTAGAGGTTGATCTTGACACAAAAACCAAACAAAAAGGATAAGGAGAGGTTATTACCGAGGTAATAACTTCCAAGACTCAAAGAAACAAAAACAAACTGAAAGCAAAAATAAACTGGGTTGTCTCCCAAAAAGCTCTTTCTTTATAGCCATTAAGATGGGCATGATAATTTTGATGATGCTCACTTAGGAGTATGAATTGAAGTGAAAGAGAGCATTTAGAAGCAAAATAACACATGTTTAAGTCTAACCCACTTCCTATGCAAGGGAATTTTGTAAACAAACAAGTTGTTGAAACCAGAAACTACGATCATAGGAAGGTAAAAGAAGTGCAACATAAAAAAATTCAGCATAAAACGAGGAAACTTAATATTATTGAGATACATAAGAACACTTTTCCCTCTCTCATAGTAACTTTCATTATCATGCATAAACTTAACAATATAACTATCGCAAGGGCCATCGTAACAATGATCACTTATCCTAACGGAAAACACAGGAACACTAGCTCTCATAGCACTACTTTGTGAAATAATATTAGAGGTATCCTTACCAAGGATAGTGTGTCCCTCTTCTACATATTTAGTGACAAAGTCTTTCACATTTGCTATTATAGGTTCATCATCCATTTGTTTATCAGGTTCAACATCTTTATTTGTACTTTCACTAACCATACTAGCTATCATAGAATGTTCCTTTATCTTAACTAGGAAAGGCATTTTCTCAATGTAAGGTTCAGATAAGACATGATTAGCAATATAAACTTCAGTATTCCTTGCAGGAACACACTTAGCAACATCTTTATAAGGTTCATGATACTTATTCCACTTCTTTTTAGGCACTTCAATGTAGGAAGCAAAAGCCTTAAAATAAGTTGCAATAGCTTGAGAGTCTAGACCATAAGCATTTTTAATATTTTGAAAGTCATCAGTTCCCATAGAAGATTCAATGCATTCATAATCATAATTTATACCTTACTTTCTTCCTTTGTCATTCTCCCATGCTTCAGTATTATCTTGAATACGGTCCAGAAGATCCCATTTAGCTTCTTCTTCCATGCGAGTGAATGATCCAGCACAAGAAGCATCCAATAAATCCTTATCATGAAGAGAAAGCCTTGCATAAAAGTTATTGATAATAATATTGTTGGGGAGCTCATGAATGGGACATTTGAGCATTAGTAACTTCAATCTCCCCCAAGCTTGAGTTGTACTCTCTCCATCAAGAGGCCAAAAGTTGTATATTTGATTCCGATCTTTATGAATCTCACTAGGAGGATAAAACTTTGAATAAAAGAGAGGTACTATTTCCTCCCATTCAAGAGCTTGACCATTCTTCAGAAGCTTATACCATTCCTCAGCTATGATAATGAGAATAACTTCTTCTTAACTTGATCTGTAGTAATACCTGCACACTTGAACAACCCGCATAATTCGTGTATAAAGAGCAAATGATCACCGGGATGGACAGTTCCATCCCCAACATAGTAGTTATCCTTAACATGATCAATAATTCTCGTAGGTATTTTAAAAGTATCATTCTCAATAGGTGGTGGTTCATCTACTACCTTAGCAGTGGTAGTGGCATTATGAAATAAGAAACTCAGCGAATTATCCATAATGAAAATAAAGCAACTAACAGAAGTAAACAATACTCATAGTAGAAGTTTCCTTTACCAGTTCCACTTTCCAATAGCCTTCACTCCCCGGCAACGGCGCCATAAAATAGTCTTGATGACCCACAAGTATAGGGGTGTATCGTAGTATTTTCGATAAGTAAGAGTGTCGAACCCAACGAGGAGCAGAAGGTGCGGGCTAGTGGTATGGATCAGGAATTCTCTGAAAATACTTAGCAAACAGATTTTTAGGGGGTTTTGATAATGCAAGTAAATAAAGTACGAGTAAATAAAAGACAATAAGAATAAATGCAGCAAGTGGCCCAATCCTTTATTCAGAAAAGGACAAGCCGGTTGTATTACTTAAGATGATCAAATGTTCTCGAGGACACATGGAATACTGTCAAGTGCTTTCACTTCATATAGTTGATCAATCTTCTTTAGTTTGCTAAGTGTTGTGTGGGTGAACCTGTGCTAATGTACCGACATTCCTAGGACTAATACATACTTGTGATTATACCCCTTGCAAACATCCGTAAGTACAATAAAGTAATTAAGGTAGAAACCTAACCACAGCTTTAAACTCTAAGACCCTGACGTCCCTTGTGCAATGGTTTCCTAACGGGGGTTCAGTTTTCTGTCACTCCGGCAACCCCTATGATTAGTAGCCAAATACACAATGCATTCCCCTAGGCCCATATAGGTGAAGTGTCATGTAGTCGATGTTCACATGACACCACTAGAAGAAGTACACCACAACTTAAATATCAAACTATTGAATCTTTCTCAACACAATTCCACTACTAACAACATGACTTCTCCCATGTCCTCAAGAACAAAACGAACTACTCACAAGACATCATATGGATCATGATCAGAGATGGAATAATGATGTATAACAATCTGAACATAAACAATAATTCAACGGTTCACTCAATAGCATCAACTACAAGGAGTAATCAACACCGGGAAAGTTTCCCCTAAGAACTATGCAAGATTCAACCCAGTTGTTACAGCGAAATGGAGATGGGGATGAGGGTGTTGGTGGACATGATGGTGGTGATGATGATGATGGTCCCGATGAAGTCCAGCTTTATGGTGGTGTTGATGGCAACGATCTCCCCTCTCCGGGAAGGAATTCCCCCGGCAGAAATCTGTCTGCCGGAGAGATCTTTCTCTCTCGGTGAATTCTTCCCCGCAGAGGCGGCAGAATCTTTCTGTGGTTGCTCCCTGAGTCTTAGGGTTTCGGGAGGATAATATATGCTAGAGGGGAGAGCCAGGGGTAGACCAGGACGGCCACACCACCTAGTGGCATGGCCTAGGGTGGCCCGCGCCAGGGGGTGGTGTGGGCCCCCTGTGGCCCATCTCCGCTTCCCCTTCTGGCTTCCTTCGTCTTCTAGAAAAATAGGATTTTCCATGTATTTTCCCGGATTTTCTGATCTTCGCGAATTTTGCCTCCAAACAGCACCTTTTCCATCAGAATCCTGACTGCAGCGGTCCATGCTCCAAAAGTCATCAACCATGCAAAAACAGATGAAATAACATAAGTATCATCTCTTAATAAGAAATATATCAATGAATAATAGTAAATTACGATATAGAATAGTGATGCAAAATGGACGTATCAAAGAGCATCTAGATGATCATGACCCTTTGAAAGAGGCAAGACAATGCGAATAGCAGAAATGAGATCAAGAGAAATAGACATAAGTAGATGAATTGAAACTAAGGAAGCAAACTTACATCGAGACTAAGGTTTATCTTGCCGAAGGTTCGGCCCAACACTCTAATGGTACGACATATTTTCTCGTGAGCTTGGTGAAGGATATCACCCTTTTATTAAGATCAGTGGTAGGCAAACTATTGCGGGAGACCCTCTTCGAATCTTTCTTCCCGGAGTATGTCCACATACCCAATAATCTAGCTTGGAGAGGTTGGATGCGGATCCGAATAAAATACATCATAATCTACAAACTTGAAAGTCCCTTCCTAGCTCGGGTGCATAGCTAGTTAATCTGGTCTAGCAGTGGCTTGATCTCTATCATATCCTCGGCACTTGGGCGCTGCTCCCAGGAACTAGGCACTTGGGTGCTGCTCCCAGGAACTAAGCAGTTGCCGAAGGTTTGACCCTCAACCTACTGGTCCTTGATATAAAACCACTTCGACCGCCAACCTTGCACATAATCCGCAAGTTTGAGGTCAAAATAATCAACGTCTGAGCGGATGGAGATTATGGCGCCACCAACCTCATGGATGACCGTATTGGAGGCATTCCTTTGGACACAGAAAAAATTCCATAGGCTCGGTGGGGATGGATCCCGAGGAAACTCTCACAAAGGGTGATGAAAACAACGACATTGGAGGATGGAGTTGGACGTAAGCTAATATAGCTGCACGCCGTAAACAAAGAGAAGCCCACGAAGAAATTCATGGACAGGGAGAGAAAGGCCATGGTAGAGAAAGGATGGGAACATTACCCACCATCCCTGTTCGGGCGCATGAGTAGCTTCATCTCTGGGCAACTTGAAGGAGCCCTCAGCGAGCAGGGCCATACTTGCGGGCATCGCGCAACTCTCGCACCGAGCACCTGGAGGGTTCCCACCCAATGGACCGCGGCTTGGTGGCCATAGCATCAGCAGTGGAGGAAGCACCCTTGCTCCTGCCCATTGTGATGATGATCCAGGTGGCGGTGCGCAAGAAGCTAAGTGCGGAAGCGCAGAGAGCAACGATGCAGGAAGAGGTGGAGAGGAAGGAAGAAAAAGACTAGCGGTGGAGTACTGGGATGAGCAGTAAAAATTCACCCCTCCACGCTTACAAAGCAATCTTCACAGATCCAGAACCGTTGGATCTAGAAGATGCGGCGGCCGCGATGAAACCTAATAACACCACGTGTCCACCATAAGAAAGGGATCAGCCGTAATGAGAATTAACTATTACGGTATTTTTTGATAAAACCGTCTGATGCCTCAATTCCCGTGCAACATGGGGTCATGCAGTCAAACTTACCGCTGACATGGCCCACACGTGTCATCAGCCTGCATCACGGGACCAACACTGAAATGTCCCATCGAGAGCATTGGAACGTTAATAAGGCACACCATCATCATCAGCAATGACGTCATGAAAAGCAATGGCAAAATTTTGGCTATATTTAAACAAAAGAATCCGAGAAAACAACTCCAAGACCCGAGTGGAGTAAATTCCTTAGATGATCAAGACTTGAGCCTATGCTCGAACACAAGCATTCGAACATAAGCTCGGGGGCTACTCCCATTGGGAATGCTGGCCGCGCACCCGATATTATTCACAAAATGAAAACCTGAGTCGAGAACTTTCTCAGATGATAAATATTTGAGCCTATGCTCAAACGCAAGCATTCGAACATAGCCTCGGGGGCTACTCCCATCGGGAGCACTGACTGCGCACCCGATAAAATATGAATGAAACCGATAAAAACATACTTATGTCATGACAAAGAAGACCCGACTCGAGTACCTCCTCGGATGAAGATGCTTTGAGCCTACATTCGAATACAAATATTCGACTGTAACCTCGGGGGTTGCTCCCATCGGGAGCGCTGGCCGCGCATCCGATAAAATAAAATAAAAATCCTCCAACGAAGACGATGAAAAACCTATGAGCATTACACAAGTGTATCTTTACACGGTTACTCCTATCGACAGTGCTAAACAAAAATAAAATAATAAACAAACAAGCTCACAACTTCAGCAACGTCAACAGCCAAACAAGGCAGTCGATAAAATATCAAACATTCTCGGACGGCGTCCGACGCGATAATATGTCTGAATGTGGTGTCTCTCGACATAAGGTAAGACCACAGGATTCGTCCTATGAGACCTAGTAACCGCACCACAATGCGCTCTGCTAATAATTTTCCGTATCCACGATACGATGAAAAAAACTCGACGGACACGTTGGGTACCCAAATATATGAACCTGGAATTCAGTAATCGATAAGACCTCCACGGCCTGAACTGAATTACGCGAGTATATACCAAGTTCAAGTCCAGGGACTTGAGCTTGAAGTAAGTTTTCAATGTTTTTGCCCAAGAGCAATTAACTGATTTCCGATCCGTCGGATGCCAAAATCCCCATGAACCAAATATTTATTAAAGAAAACTTCGATCTTAATAACAGAAAATGTCTCTGAAACTCAACCCGAATCTACATTTCAGATAGAATCTCGGAGCTACTGACATGGGTATGACTTATCGGTTTTCGTAATTGGTATACCTGGTACATACTTAAGTTACGGTCCAAGGCCCATAAAAAAATAAGAAGTCCTGAAAGCATCCAAAGCCTAGGAACCAGACGTGTTGGTCAAGATAGAAATATGAATCGACATAGTCATATAGCTGTAATCAAATTTGTAACCGATCCGTGTTGAACTCTAAGACCCGGCCTCTCATATAAGGGCTGGGAGGAGCCAACAGAGAGGGTGTCGTAGTTGAGCGAAACCCAACCCGTCTGAATCTAGCAAACCGACGACTTTATAATCATCCTTTTGCAACAAAGATCAAACAGGATTAGACTCTCTTGTTTGTTTGAAAGGCCGACGAAATCACCAACGCTATCGTTTCCATCAAACGTAAGTCTATAATACGGTTACAGGCTAACTTCAGACTCCCTCCGCTTCGGCCCAAGCCTCCCCCCGCTTCGGCCCAAGCCTCCCCGTGACGGGCCTCGCTCCGCTAGTCAGAAGTTAGCCTCACAAATTGAATTTGGATGATATTTCAACAGCTATCGTTCCACCTAACAAATTTAACACTACTAGCATTACTCTACCAGTATATAGAGTTCAAAAGAAAAATTGGACTGGACATCTACGATACACATCTGTTGCGTCAGAACTCAGGAGCTTTTTTGGTTACCCACATCCATGTCAAATGATAGGCCATTATCAGCCTCCTAACATTTGAGTTACAACATGCTACCCATGGAACACCTCCCGGGTTTCTGACCTGTACACAGCGTCAGCTTTCGTTCTGCAGTCCGGTCTGATCTTGCACAAACAGCAGCTGAAGAGTCCCTTGCGAGGCCGTCGAGCTATGTGCTTATCGCACATCTGGGACTCCCGACAGGCATTGCACCCACCACGCGGTAGAATCTTCAAGAAGCAGCCACGGTGACGACGAGTTCTGCCTTCTTCAACCTTTGGTGTGCGCTCTCCGGCTTTCGAGGGGACATTCCCTGTAGTGGATGCTTCAGGCATGACAGAGATCTTCTGATAGCTAAGGATCCTCGGTTCGGCGTCTCCCGTGTCACCGTCTCCACCGTGAAGGCATCCCAGGATGTGGGATGCTTTCTCCTTGGGGTGCCCTGGGAGTGGCGGCGAAGGGCACTCCCTTCTGGATGAAGCTACGGTTCTGCAGTCCGTGGCGACCGCGGTCCGCGCCTGTTGATCTTCTCTGGATTGCATGACCAGGCTGACCGACGAATTTTTGGATACAACCCTGCTGCTGATGGGACTTGGGGAAAGATTGATGCGGATGTCCACGTTGCACTTTAGCAAATTTCGCAGAGAAACCACAAGTGGCATCCAGAAGCTCTCTGATGTTGGTACATCCTCAGGATGACAGAATTGTAGCTCAACAACTGCTACACCTGCAATCCAAAGTTAAACAGAATGAAAATCTGACTTAAAACGTCCTCAGCGTAGCACGCATGATGTTGATAGAACCTGTGGCCATTGCGAACTGCTCACACTGAATGCCAATTTAATTGATACCGATGATCAGAGAACTTAAATAGTTCTCGGTGTAGGATAGAACATGCGGCCGTTGCTGATTGCTCACACCGAATACCAATTGATACACAGGATCAGAGCTCAGACATTGGTTCATGTATTAAAAGAGACAGGGACTATGATGCTAACATGTGTCATTTGGGATGCAGCATTGAGCCACTGGCTGGATAAGATGTATGATGGGTCGGCAGGAAATAAGAACCATATGAAGTAGGGACATGTTTTCGTTAGATAGAAGGACAAACAAATCTTCCTTCCGAACAAAACAGAAGAAAAAGGTCCAAACACATAGTTTAATGACTTACCTTGTGTTGTGTACAGGGATGACAGCTTCCCATCTTTCTGCAACAGACTATGTAGTGAATTAGATGTGCAGTTTTCAAGAGCCTTCATCCATATTGTCTCAAGTACATCTGGATCTCCTAAATTCATATCTAGACAGCCAATTTTGTTCTGATAGCAAAGATGAGAACTGGTGTCTAAGCTTTCATCTTTCAGGACAGCAGCCCCATCATCTGTGTAATGAATAGCATAATTGTCAGTAAACAGACACCTGATCAATAGCATAATTCTCAGTAAACAGTAATGAATAGCATAAACAGACACATGGTCATCATCTGTACTTTGTTTCATAATGATATTAGATACGTACTATATGAATTGATTTAAGATACTTCGGCAGTAATGAAGCATGCCTTTTCAGGCAGAGAATACTGGTTACCTGTCTGACTCTCTGTGAACATGCTTGAACCTGCAGTATCGTCTAGGCCCTCTAGGCAGTAAGGCTCTCTCATATTAAATTGCAAAAGAGCCGCAGTAAGCCATGTAGACTGGTTCTTTGTGGTCTTCAACTGCTTTTCTGTTTCAGAAAGTATTTCTAGTGCATTCCTAAGTTTGTGCACGTCGACCTCAGCAGCTGAGAAGTTGCACAAGGTTAGATGGATAAAAAACCAGTAAATGCATGTACACCATAAGTAGGTGTATACACACTGGGGTATCCTAAGCTACACGATTCATCAACAGAACCACAGAATTGCGTGCAGCTATTTCATATAGTTTAACTACGAATGGAAGGGAACATACATGTATTTTTGCCAGTAACTTTTCTAACTTCTGAAGAATCTGAGTGGTGCTTCCCAGCCAAAATATCCATGATAAGATTTGCAAGCCGAGCTAATAGCTGCAGGGGATCGACCTTTGAACTCAAAAGCTCCCTAGCCCTCCGGACAATGGTAGCAGCATCCGATGACATGGACAGATTAAGAAGATCAAGCAATTCCTCGTCCGATACATCACCTATCTGCCAATATACCAATGGGGTTATTTTGTAGGTTTCAAAAAGAAGAAGAAAAGGGGATAATGTATTTGTGATGATATGCAAGTGAAGGTTAGAAGACAGGAGTAAGTAAATAAACTTACTAGGTCATATGTTACTGATTTGCTGATTCTTTTCCCGAGCAGAGTTAGTTGATCAAGCATTTGAACCGCATCCCGAATGGAACCGCTGGCCTTGCGAGCAAGAAGCTCCAGCGCTTCGGCTTCGAACTCCATACTTTCTTTTGTGCAAATCTTGCTCAACCGGCGGACAATCTCTGCATCATCTATCTTGCAGAACCTATAGCTCTGGCACCATCCAGCTGAATTGTTTGGTAGCTTATCAATGTCAGATGTTATCATGACAAATATTGATCTGTCAGGGATCCCTTCAAGGCTACTATAGATGGAGTACCATCCCTCCTTATCCATGTGTTGACAATCATCTACAATAAGAACCTTGAAGTGCGACGAAGCAGGAACTTCACAGGCATTCCTGAGCAAGGCAGCAACCCTAGATTTGCAATCCAGTTTGGAAGCATCAATCTCTACCACACTGCTGCTGTTTCCTGAGAATATGGCCACACATTCCTCGCAGTGCCCACACGGTTGGTTCCCGCCTGGAGAGTGGCAATTCAGCGCCGCTGCAAACACTTTTGCCGCAGATGTCTTGCCAATGCCATGCGGACCGTGGAGTAGATAGATTGGAGCAAGTTTTCCTTGCGAAACAGCGCTCGACAGAGACTGTGCAACAACATTCTGTCCAGCCAGCTCAGAGAAAGACTTTGGCCGGTACTTCTGGAGCAAGCTTCTTGCATTTTCCTGGGGCTCCCTCCGACCGAGCTCTTCTCCTTCAATCACTAGAGAGAAAGCCCTGTCTTTAGCCGCTCTCGACATCCCAGAGATTGCAGAGCAGCAGTTCTGGTTGTGGAGCGCCGCCTTCACCCTCGCATTGGCCTTGATGATGTTGATCGGCGAGTTTGCCAGTCGTGCCCCAAACTCCTCCCTCCTCCTCTGGACATGATCATACATGTTGTAGCTAAAGCTGTGCCTGCCGTAATTGCTTGCCTCCATGTCGTCTTCTTCCAGGGAACACCCTTCCCAGATGGTCTTCTTGGCAGAGAACTTGGCCAGCGAGTTAGTGTCAGGGTCCCTCAGAGATCTGGACCTCATGACGGCCACCAAAGCCCTCGAAATTGGGATGTCAACCGAATGCCTCCTCCCCTCAATCATCTTGCGAAGCTTCCAATGAACTCCACAGGGCTGGTTCTAGAACTGAAACTCTTGTGAGATTCTGGGACCAAGCTGGCTGAATCCTGCAACGCAGACCAGTGTTGAGGAACAATTTTGCCTTGACAAGAAGAGTTATGCATTGCACGCTGTAAAAAAAATTACTAAGACATAATAAAGCAGATTTCCTTTTCTAAAATTTCCAACCTTTTTCAATCTTGGTAACAAGAAATGCGGGCCTTAGACTGCGATTTTTTAGGAAATAAAAGTTCGGTACGATTTACCCTAACCAGCGTTATCATGCAGATAGGTCGAGCAGAAAAAAGGGTGTAAATTGGGCGTACGGTTTCAGGCAAATCAATCTTGGTAAAAAATAATAATCTTACAGCAAAGACAAAATCGCAGAGAAGTAGACAGTCGCAATGTAGAATGCATCTAAGAAGAACGAAACAAAAGAAGAGGAAAAATACATGGAAACAAAACCAACATGGGAATTCGGGTTCTTCGAAGAAAAACCTCGCATCGGGCGGAATAAAAAAAGAGAGGCGGGAGCGCAATTCCCCACAGAGGAATGCACCTCAAACAACGCCAAGAAACAAGAAATCGGAGCATCTCAGCGACACGCGAACCCAGTAAGAGTAAGCAAGCAGCGAATCCATCTCTCCCAAGAACAGATGAGAATGGTGGGGATTAGGAACCGAAGCTTACACTGCCACCCCCTGTCGCCCTCGACGCCGCCGCCGATGAATTTAGGCACCACCACCGCCGCCGCACGCCGCCGCCACTCTCCGCTCCACCCCGCTCCCAGTCTTTACCACCACCGCCACCACCACGGCATTAATAACGGGAACAAGGAAACGGGGGGGGGGGAGACCAGGAGAGGGCAGGAGCAAGATGACGAGGGGCAGCCCAGTGGCAGAGCACGTAAAAATGCCCGAAGTCGAGGGCCCCTTGACCCGCGAGGCCTGGGTGGATACTGGAGTAGAAGGAAAACGGAGGCCGGGCTCGCCTCGTGCAGTGTGCCAGCGGTGGCTTGCACCGATGAATAAGCATATGAACAGGGGCACTTTCGTCTTTTGATGCGAGGATTGTACAATTCAGGCGCAGTCGAATCGCAACGGACGGACAGTGGTCGCCGCGCGGGGAGGGACGAGTCCATGACAGGTTGGACCCGGTCCCACGTGTCGGTGAGGCGAACGTACGTGAGAGGCGTGTGCGGAGGGGGTCGCCTCAGATTTACTGTTGCTGATGCTGGCCCTCGTGACCCCGCCGCTGCTCGTCCTTTCCTCCCTATTTAGTGCCAAAATTATTCTAAACGATTTTTGCCTTTTTTTTTCTCTGTATATTTGATATCAAACGGGTTACTCCCCGTTTTGTTTTTCGTAAACTTCGTGGGGAGACGAAGCCTGTGTCCATTAATGTCAAAACTTAAAACACTCAAGGCTGTTGATGACTGCAGGTCGTGGCAAAGGCGAAGGAGATGGCGACGCCGATGATGACGGGGAAGACGCTGGTGAAACGTTCTGGCCTTGTCCCTTACGCCGCCCTCTTCGACCTCACCCATGCCCACGACACGGTGGTCGTCCCACCCGCCCTCCCCTTGATCCTACGCCGCCTGCCGTGGCTACCGTATTGCTCTCTAGGGGTGCGAAATGGAATGTAGTGTTGTATGGAGAAGATGGTCGCGGGGCCATGTTCAAAAAGGCGAGGGCATTGGATGCCGACACGGAGGTCGATACACCGACATTGATGTCGAGAGGCTAGCCCAGGCATTGGACAGCGCGTGCAGCGCAGCGTCAAGCGGCGCGACCAGCCCAAGTGTCAGCGGTGTGGCTAGCCTAGGAGTCAGCCTACTCCATTAATGGTGTTTGGGGTCGAAGACTAGTGGCCATTGGATCGCTGCCAGGCGGGCCCTTGGAGGGCGCGAGAAGACGAAGGAGGACACACGTGGCGTCCACGGCAACGCATTCCCATCGAATTTTTGGGTGAGTGGGTCAGCCCGGACAAGCGTGGTCATTTGAGTCCGGCCCCTAGGGCGGGTTTTGGCCATCCGGGCGTCCAGGTGGACCGATTCGGACCGCCTGTGGCCGAATGGCTTGGCCCGGTGGAGATGCCCTTAACTCCCCTCCATGTACTTCATGTTAAGCGTCACCACCACAACGCCCCTGACTCTATTATCTCGTTTTCTTGAGTAACTTCTTCCATGGATCATCTCCCCGAGTGCATGTCTCCTCCTCGTCCGCTCTTCCTTTAGGGCATCTCCAGCGGGGCAATCCAAATCGACGATGCAAACTGGTCTGGATGGGTCGTCCTGCGAAAAAAATTGGGTCGCGGTCCGGCCTGCCTGGCTAGTGCGTGCAGCGGGAGACCCATCATATCCATCGCGTGCAAATTTTGGCCATCTCGGTGGCCACCGGTGCTGACGCCGCCGTGTTACCAATGTTGTCCCGCCATCCCGTTGTTTCCTGCCGCTTCGGGACGTTTTCTGTCGTGTCCATATGCAGGCAATATAAAAGGTGTCGTGGAAATAGCCACGGCAGTCGCTGCCATAGGCAGCGATTGATAGAATCGGGGGCGAGAGCTGGCGGCCATCTGCGGTGCGAGATGGGAGCAGATGCACATGGATTTACCCAGGTTCGGCCCCCCAAAGGGTAAATACCTACTCCTGCTAGATTAGATTGATGGAGAGCGAGTTATAGGGGTGGCGAGCTCGGCATCTAAGCAGCGAGTCGCTTGATGGGGTGTATGATGGAACGTAAGTCCTTAGACTACCCTAGGGAGGCTTATATAGGAGGCACATCGCTAGGGTTTATAGTTTACAACCGAACAAGATATGGATTCGGAGGCTTTGACCTAATCCGACTAGGCTTCAAGTACTCTTCTAGGCCTCCAATCTCCATTCGCCAGGCCTTCTCCTCAGTCGCCGTCCTGCAGACCCACTCGCTAGGCCCTTGGCCTGATCGGAACGTCCTGCTAGGCATACCTCATTCGGCATATCCCCATCAGTAGTCCCTGAGGCCATCGTTGATTCAAACGCAGGTGTTCATTTGGCAGTTAGAGTAGGCGAGTCCAATTTGGACACCCAGTCGAATCGGCGATGGCCTCTGCCGAGAACCGAGGAAATTTTCCACCGGATTTCCAGTCGCGGCTTTGGCGAATGCAATCACTACTGAGTCGCTGCCCCCATCGACCGGACAGGGTATAGCTGCAGGCAAGTCAAGTGGAAGGATTTGGACCGTCAGCTTGGTCAAACTATCCGTTGGGTAGTCCAACGGTAACTTCGGCACGATTATCGTGGGTAACGGCTATCCCGAGATTGGCGGGTAACGCTTCTTTATAAGGGGAGTGATGGATCAGTCATGTAGATCCTTCCCCATATTCCTCATCTTCGCACATCCATTCTCTCTGTCTCCTTTCAATCTAGATCCTCCAGACCAAGCGACCTTGCTTCTTTCCTAATGGCGTCTCCGAAAGATCTGTGGGGGAAATTGATGTCTACGCACTTCTATTCTTGTAGACAGTTGTTGGGCCTCCAAGTGCAGAGGTTTGTAGAACAGCAGCAAGTTTTCCCTTAAGTGGATTACCCAAGGTTTATCGAACTCAGGGAGGAAGTGGTCAAAGGTATCCCCTCTCAAGCAACCCTGCAATCAATATACAAGAAGTCTCTTGTGTCCCCAACACACACAATACACTTGTCAGGTGTATAGGTGCACTAGTTCGGCGAAGAGATAGTGAAATACGAGTGGTATAGATATAAGACAACGGTGACAGAAAATAGCTTGATGGCGTGGAAGAGACTAAAGGCAAACTGAACTAAAGATGGAAACAAGCAAACATGTAACAGATCTAGTAGCAAATGGTGTTTCAATGCTTAGAAACAAGGCCTAGGGATCATACGTTCACTAGTGAACACTCTCATATAAATATCTTCTCTTTATGATACTACTCTTAACTACTCTCCGGTTGGACACTCTAATCCATGGTAGGGCTATAACAGCACACCTCAAAGTAAGCCTTTCCCATCTAGAAAACCCCACACTGTCACCTTGAGTACTAGACGGTTCCAACAAACACCACAATTTCATAAAGACATCCAACTCCAAATATAACTCACAACAAGTATTTGTAATCTCTAGCCTAAGTGCCACCATGGTGTGCACACTGTCAACTTCACACACATGGGGAGAGCAGAGATCTATTAAAGCACTTGAGTAGCAAGGTAGATCTACAGATTACAAGCTCATGATCTCAATAAGATCATGCATAGAGAGAGATGAACACATAGCTACCGATAGAACCCTTAGCCTCGAGAGAGAACTACTCCCTCCTCATCATGGGAATCAGCAACGATGATGGAGATGGTGGTGGAGATCGATGGAGATGGCTCAAGCACTTCCTGTCTCCAGGTGCTTAACAGAGACTTTCTATCCCCCGAATCTCCCCTTCGGTGGCGGCGGCACTGCGGAACTTTGCGTGGCTGGAGGCTTGATGATTTAGGGTTTTGGTATCGGGAGGCTCTTATAGGCGAAAGAGGCAAGGTCAGTGGTCGTCCAGGGGGCCCACACCATGCCCTGGCACGGCCTAGGGGTACCCGCGCCTAGGGGTGGTGTGGCCACCATGGGGCCCCTCTCCGACTCTCCTTCTGGCTCCGTGAGTCTTTTGGGAAAATAATAACTTTGGCTTTTGTCCCGTCCAATTCCGAGAATATTCATTTTCTGACTTCCTGGAACCAAAAACAGCAGAAAACAAAAGCAGTGCACTTTGTGGCTCTTGTTAATAGGTTAGTCCAAGAAATCATATGAAAAGTACTCCAAAGTTGGAACAAAACACAAGAAAGTAGATAAAACCAAGCATGGAGAATCAAAAATTATAGATACATTTGCAATGTATCAACATCCCCAAGCTTAACTCCTGCTCGTCCTCGAGTAGGTAAGTGATTAAAAAAGAATAATTTTTGAGGTGACATGCACCATCATAAACTTGATCAAAGTATTTGTAAAACATTCAAAGCTGGGATCATAGTACTTCAATCATAACATGAAATACAAAGTTTTAGCAATAAGACAAAGAAACTATGATGCAACATGAAAAGGCACAAACAAAAGATTCATGAATAACAATGCTTTGCAAGACGTTTGTTTGTTTCACATAAAGAAAACATAGCATAGTAGTATTCAGCTTGTCCCTCATAGAGTAGCAAATAAAAATGCATAGGACACCTTCAAAGTTCATAAGAGTGACTAGATACAAATAGTTTAGAACAAGCAATATCAAGTTATGCATCAATCGACTAGTCTTGGGACAATGCATATAGAACTAAGAATGGCCACTATGCTCTCAAAGTAGGTGCATAAAGATAGAAGGTGGAGACTCAATATATAAGTGGAAGAAAGGCCTTCATAGAAGGAAGTAGGGATTCAAGTTTCATAAAGAGCTTCCAAAAATTATGGTACTTATAGCTTTCAGCTGTCATTGCCCCTATCATAAGCATCTTGAAGTGATTAAGGTTAAAGTGAACAAACTATGGTGTACATGCTTGACGAAGTATAAGTTAGAAATCTCATGTCCCTTGAATACGAGGGTCGCTCCTCATGCTACTCAAGTTTAGTCACCGGTAAGTTCTTGTCATCGTAAGTACATGTGTATCATAGAGAACCGTCAACAGGGTACCCCTTGCCCGATGATACGGAAGAATCCCCATATCAAAATGACAAGGCAAGCAGACAACGAGCATCTCAGCAATCTTCTTATTTACCATGGGAATATGGTGCTTTTTTCTCTCTTTCCTCTTTTCATAATCTAATTTTTTTCTTTTTTCTCTTTTTCTCAATATAGGACTCTTTTTTTTATAAGAAGAATGCTTCATACGCAGCTCATTATGGCTACGCGTACGCTATAGGTTTCCACCATGTCAGCATGGATTAGACCAGCGGCCCAGGCGTTTCTCTAACACATATACATAACTCCATGGACTTACAAGCTCCCCTTTTATTTCACACCGACGACATCCATATACAAAAGAGCATGATATCAACTAGGTACAAGTACCAAGTGCAATGTTGAAAGCGTTCCCCATGAAAGCATGGTTCTGCTAATTCCCAACAAATAAGTGCAAGCATATACAACAAAGAAGACACAATGGTTCAAGTTTATTAAGGGAAAGAAAAGTAAAGTGTGCCATCAAGTTCGTGAGAGCTTTAATCACTAGTTTTCTCATAACAAGTTTAATTTGGAAGGTAAACAAAAGCATGAATATACTTGGAATAGCATAAGCTAGTAGGTAGGTATGGTGGACTCTTTGGAATAACTTGGTTTAGGGAGTTGGATGCATGAGTGGAACTCATACTTTATTGTGGAGGCTAGCAAAATAATGGGAGCAACAAACTAAGAGAGCAATAATGGCCATAATCATGCAGAGCGACAAAACATCATTGATCAAAGCATAAAGTGATACTACAAGTTGAAAACTAAAGGATCATAAAGGCTATGGTGACTTGAGATAGTCATAACATGGTGTGAGCATGCGCCAAGTCAACCCAAATAAAGCATCAAAGGAGAATACCACTATACTATTAGCAACTCGTATCCAAGGAAAAGGCCATAACAAGGTATTCTCCCCAATCTTATTATCTTTCCCTTTCGAAGCAAGAAGGGGAGAAGGCAAGCCGCGTATGGATTGATCCCTAATTCAGTTCTTTTTTACTTGGTTTTCTTTCCATCTCACAACTTCCATTTCTTGAGCCGACCTTGCCCGTTGGAGTCATTATAATGAAATGGTGACTTACCATGAGGAGTTCTAGAATGGTAAAACTGATGTGAATCGAGTAATCTCTGTGGATTTTAATATGCTAAAACAACGCATGATTCATCCAAGGCACATTAAGCAATCTCAATTGTTTATAACAAGTCATGCTACAGCAAATAATACTAAGCATAAAGCCAAAACAATATCGAGCATGGCATGACAAAGCATAGGCCACAGTCAAAAACAAGCTCTCTTTACCACTTAAGCATGAACTTTCCTACTCTTTCCCAATCCAAGCCAAACTATTTGAAAACCAATGCATGAAAGAGGGATTCCAACCAATTTATTCAGCAAACTAAGAAAACCGAGCAAAACGAAAAACCAAAACGAAAACGAAAAATAAGACGCTCCAAGAACAACACAACTGCGTATGAAACAATAAAAATGAAGTGTTTGGAAGAAACCTGGGATTTTTATTGATGAAGAGGGGGATGCCTTGGGCATCCCCAAGTTTTGACGCTTGTACTTCTTGGATATTTCTTGGGGTGACACGCGTGGCATCCCCAAGCTTGAGTTTTAGTCCATTCTTCATCTCATTACTCATTCCTTCCATACAACTGAAATTTTTCCTTCATACAAAACTTCACACAATCTTTATTAGCAACATTAGTGCACTCAAGATAATAGGTCTTTAGGTTCAGTTCCAACACCAATAAAACTTCCATTAGAACACTAGCTACTATAGAACTTCCCTCAAAAAGCTCAATTCCCCAAAATAACTCAAAAAGGAACCAACAAGAAGCAAATGCAAATAATGGCAGAAATCTGTCAAAACAGACCAGCAGGTAAAGATGAATTTGTTCGAAGACCTTCTGTTGCTCAAATCGAAAAGTGTTGAACTAACGAAAGTTAGATAACAACCTGGGTCAGAAGTAGAAAAATTCACGCCTCAAAAGGATGTTTAGAGATTTTACACGAATTTTTACGGTGAAGCACAGAAATCTGTTTTGGGACAGCAACTTTCCCAATCATTACTTCTTTCTCATTAGAGGTTACTCTTGGCACAAAAAGAAAATAAAAAGGATAAGGAGCGGTTATTACTTCCAAGACTCATCTAAAACTTTTGGGTTATCTCCCAATAAGTACTTTTCTTTAACGCCTTTAAGTTAGGCATGATAGTTTGAGAAGATGCTCACCTAGAAATATGAATTGAAGTAAAAGAGAGCATCAAGAAGCAAATTCAAAACACATTTAAGTCTAACCCACTTCCTATGCATAGGAATCTTGTAAATAAACAAGTCATAAAAGCACAAAGCAACAAGCATAGTAAAGCAAAACAAGTGCAACTTCAAGACTTTCAACATAAAGATGGGAAACTTAATATTATTGAGATGCATAAAACATGTTTCCCTCTCTCATAATAATTTTCAGTAGCATCATGAATAAAATTAACAATATAACTATCACATAAAACATTCTTACCATGAGCCACATGCATATAATCATTATTACTCTCCACATAAGCATAGTTATTCTTATTAATTGTAGTGGGAGCAAATTCAACAAAATAGCTATCATTATTATTCTCATCACCATAATCATCAAATATAGGAGGCATATTGTAATCATTAATTTTCTCCTCAATAGTAGGTGGACTGAAAATATCATATTCATCAATATAATCATCATATATTGGAGGTTGGGTATCATCATAAGCAATAGAATAGCTATCTTCCAAAGCCAGGGAACTAAAAAGATCATTTTCATAAAAACTAACTTCCCCAAGCTTAGACTTTTCCATAGCATTAGCAATAATGGTGTCCAAAGAATTCATACTAACAACATTTCTATTAACATGCAAATAAAGTTCCATAGGTTTTTAATTTTCTCTTCAAACACTTCATGTCCTAACTCAAGATAAATACTATAAAGCTCTTTAATTTTGTTGTTGTTTTCCATTAAGACTAACTAGTGAAAACAAGAAACAAAAAGACAAAATTGCAGAATCTAAAGGAAACAACTTCGAGCACTCACACCGGAGGATGTGAGTAAATTTTACCTTACCTCCCCGGCAACGGCGCCAGAAAATAGGTGTTTGCCGCGGGAGGTTCTTCTTCTTTAATCCTCCGGTGTGAATACCTTTTACCTTACCTCCCCGGCAATGGCGCCAGAAAATAGCTTGATGTCTACGCACTTCTATTCCTGTAGACAGTTGTTGGGCCTCCAAGTGCAGAGGTTTGTAGAACAGCAGCAAGTTTTCCCTTAAGTGGATTACCCAAGGTTTATCGGACTCAGGGAGGAAGTGGTCAAAGGTATCCCCTCTCAAGCAACCCTGCAATCAAGATACAAGAAGTCTCTTGTGTCCCCAACACACCCAATACACTTGTCAGGTGTATAGGTGCACTAGTTCGGCGAAGAGATAGTGAAATACGAGTGGTATGGATATAAGACAACGGTGACAGAAAATAGCTTGATGGTGTGGAAGAGACTAAAGGCAAACTGAAATAAAGATGGAAACAAGCAAACATGTAACAGATCTAGTAGCAAACGGTGTTTCAATGCTTAGAAACAAGGCCTAGGGATCATACTTTCACTAGTGAACACTCTCATATAAATATCTTCTCTTTATGATACTACTCTTAACTACTCTCCGGTTGGACACTCTAATCCATGGTAGGGCTATAACAGCACACCTCAAAGTAAGCCTTTCCCATCTAGAAAATCCCACACTGTCACCTTGAGTACTAGATGGTTCCAACAAACACCACAATTTCATAAAGACATCCAACTCCAAATATAACTCATAACAAGTATTTGTAAACTCTAGCCTAAGTGCCACCATGGTGTGCACACTGTCAACTTCACACACATGGGGAGAGCAGAGATCTATTAAAGCACTTGAGTAGCAAGGTAGATCTATAGATTACAAGCTCATGATCTCAATAAGATCATGCATATAGAGAGATGAACACATAGCTACCGGTAGAATCCTTAGCCTCGAGAGAGAACTACTCCCTCCTCATCATGGGAATCAGCAACGGTGATAGAGATGGTGGTGGAGATCGATGGAGATGGCTCCGGGGGCACTTCCCTGTCCCGGCAGGGTGCTGAAACAGAGACTTTCTATCCCCTGAATCTCCCCTTAGGTGGCGGCGGCACTGCGGAACTTTTCATGGCTGGAGGCTTGATGATTTAGGGTTTTGGTATCGGGAGGCTCTTATAGGCGAAAGAGGCAAGGTCAGTGGTCGGCCAGGGGGCCCACACCATGCCCTGGCGCGGCCTAGGGGTACCCGTGCCTAGGGGTGGTGTGGCCATCCTGTGGCCCCTCTCTGACTCTCCTTCTGGCTCTGTGAGTCTTCCGGGAAAATAATAGCTTTGGCTTTTGTCTGTCCAATTCCTAGAATATTCATTTTCTGACTTCCTGGAACCAAAAACAGCAGAAAACAGGCAACTGGCACTATGGCTCTTGTTAACAGGTTAGTCCAAGAAATCATATGAAAAGTACTCCAAAGTTGGAAAAAACACAAGAAATTAGATAAAACCAAGCATGGAGAATCAAAAATTATAGATACATTTGCAATGTATCAGAAATCCAAGTGCACTGCGGTGCAGCTCAAGTTATTTGAGGATGCAGGGGTCCTCTGTAAGGGGAATTGGCGGATCCCCGCGTCTTCCGAGGTCGAGCTGAAGCCACGCGCCGGCGAGTTCATCTGCTTCCCAAGCCATTTGGAGAGGGGCTTGAGATTCCCCACCTCGGTATTCTTCCGGCGATTTTGCGTGTACTACGCGATCAAGCCATCGGATCTCGGCCCACACAACATCGAGCAACTGGCAATCTTTGTCGCCTTCTATGAATGCTACCTGGGCTGTAGGCCGTACTTCCCGCTGTGGTTGGAGTTGTTCCATGACCGCATCGGGCGTGAGGGGTCCGGCGGCCCGACCTTGGCGGCAGGGGCGTTACGTTCTAGATGAAGCCGAAGGCCAATTTCTTCAAGCTCCTGCTGCTGAAGAAGGCCGCGAGCGAGTGGAAGAGAAGTTGGTTCTATGTGAAAGAATCCACTCCCTCCGGCAAAGTGGCGCTCCACGAGTACGTCACGGAAAGAAGCGAGCCCCACCGGCTAATAGCGGACAAGCTTCCCGACGATCAGAGGATGGCCATCGTGGAAATGATGGACCAGATCGAGGAGCTGAAGGGCAAGGGGTTGTCCACAATTAATCTGTATAATTTCTAGCTCGGGCGGCGCTTGGTCCCATTGGTGACCTGGCCCCATTGGATGTATGAGTACACCAGGAAGAATGACCCTTCCCGAACCAGCAAGGAGCCGTGGGATGCTGCGGATTACAAGGCCACTTTGAAGAAGATCACCGACGTGGAATTCACCACCACATCGGCTGGGCTCGCTCCATATGCGCCTGAGAAGAATGAAGCTCCCACGACAGGCCACTCTCATCAAATTTACTCGCAGCTATTCTCTTTAATTATGATGCTCACTTGTGGCCATTCTCAGCTATTTCAGGTCCTCGAGGGCTGGCTTCCCCCGCTCGACGAAGAGGTCCCCAAGGAGCTCGAGGAGGGGACAGAAGGAGAATCCTCCGAGAGCGAATAGGAAGAGAGGGAGGTCCCTCCTCCAACGCTCATGGCTCGCAAGACTCGCATGCAGAAGCAACACGAGATCGAGGTGAGTCGTAGTTTTGAAGAGCGCGGCGAAGACGATGAGATTTTGCAAGAGCACAGCTCACAGCGAACGGCCATGCTGGTGAAACCTGCACGCAAACCGAGGTCACCCGTGAAGAAGCCGGCTCCGAAGCCGGCATCGCCACCTAAATCGGTGGTGGCATTTGAGTGGGACGATGAGTCCGACGATGATGTGATCAAAACCTCACACGAGATCCCGGAGGGTGCGACTCCGATGATGGGATCGGAGGTTGCGGGCGTAGCAGTGGCGGTAAAATTTCCGCTCGTGGCAATCGTGCCGATAGCTTCAGCTACGTCGGAGCGGGAGGCTGTTGAAGCTGTGGCGTCAAAGTCACCACAACCTTCATGGACGGCCGCATCATCTGGGCCGGAGATTCCCGTGACCGCGGCTTCATCATCAAAGAAACCCGTGGTGTCATGGGCTTCGGATGTTTTCGAGAAAGGTCTCACGCGCAAGCTGGGCCCAGAGCTAGACAAACCCGCCCACATTAGCATGGGGTTACGCGTTCTTCCGGTCGCTGAGTCACAAGTTTTCCTTTCAATTCTTGGGCGACTTCTTGTATGATTTCTTTGTTGACTTTGGTGGTTTTGCAGGTCCAGCGCTAATAAGAAAGGTCGCCCTTCAGTGGCTAAGATTTCTCCGGTCGTCACCACGATGGAAGGCGATCCCCTCGGGAAGAGGAAGCCTGTTGTGGATGTCGTGCCTACTAAGGGCGTGAAGAAGCAGAGGGGTGATGCCGACGATGCTGCGGCAGAAGACAGCACCAAGGGGAGTGACCCTGCCGCCTGCGCCGAGGAGGTGGAGGCCACTCGATTGGAGCCAGCTAAGGGGGCTCCGACGACAGAACCATCGGCCCCAACAACTAATGCCCTGGCGAGGGCGTCTGCGTTATTTCCGCGTTTCATGGCGAAGGGTTTTCCGATCATGGTGGAAAACCAGTCTCCGCAGATGCCAGAGATCGTTGATGAGGACGTTGGACCTCGTCCTGGGCGCACCTCCTTCGTCGTCCCTTCAACGGACGCTAGTGGGCTTCATAGCATGCTTGGTGCCGCCATTCAGGTAAGTCCAGTCCTCGAATGCCTAGTCGCTGAATTTTAGCGGCTAGGCACTGAGTTTCTTCTAGTCGCTAGTCCCCGAGTGTCTAGTCGCTGAATTTTAGAGCGGCTAGGCACTGAATTTCTTCTAGTCGCCAGTCCTCGAGTGTCTAGTCGCTGAATTTCAGCGGTTAGGCACTGAATTTCTACTAGTCGCTAGTCCCCGAGTGTCTAGTCGCTGAATTTCAGCGGCTAGGCACTAAAATTGTGTTTTTTGTAGTTGCTGATTGTTCATGCTACTTGCAGCACTTGCAGAGGGAATCGGCTGATCGACAGGCCGCGAAGGAGTGCCTTGAGCATGACTTGCGCGTGGTGCAGGAGGCTAACCGGTGATTCCAGGAGAGTGCTGGTGAGTAATTGTTTTACTTGGCTATCTCGAGCTGCTGGTGTTTGCAGGAGGCTGACTATTGTTGTTGTTCCTTTTAGATGGTCTTCCGGCTGTCATTGCCAAGGCCCGAGAGGGGTATGTCCTGGTGATACGTTGCTAACGTATCCATAATTTTTGATGTTCCATGCTTGGTTTTATCTACTTTCTTATGTTTTGTTCTAACTTTGGAGTACTTTCTATACACTTTCTTGGACTAACCTATTAACAAGAGCCACAAAGGCTACTGCTTTCTCATTGTTTTTGGTTCCAGGAAAGTCAGAAAATGAATATTCTCGGAATTGGACGGGACAAAAGCCAAAGTCAATTTTTCACTGAGGGACACACTGAGCCAAAATAAGAGACGGAGAGGGGCCAGGGGGTTGCCACACCACCTGGCCGCACGGCCCAGCCTGGCCCGCGCCAGGGGGTGGTATGGCCGCCTCCGACACCCCCTCGGCCTCCCCTTTCGCCTATAAGATGCCTCTGATATAGAAACCCTAAGTACCCGATCAAAATTCCATGAAAGAGTCTGTAGCCGCCGTCATCTCCATCCCTAGATTGGGAGGGATCTGAAGCTCTTCCTGGCACCCTGCCGGAGGGGCGAATTCACCCTGGAGGCCTTCTTCATCACCATGCAAGCCTCCGGTGTGATGCGTGAGTAGTTCATCTCTGGACTACGGGTCCATGTAGTAGCTAGATGGCTGGTTCTCCTCCTTTGTGCTATCATGTTTAGATCTTGTGAGCTCCGTTCATGATCAAGATCATCTATTTGTAATTCCTACATGTTGTGTTTACGGGGATCCGATGGATATTGAGATGCTATTTCAGATTGATTATTGATTCTATCATGTGTTTGTTATTTGTGATCTTGCATGCTTTCCATTGTTAGTAGCTATCTTGGCCAAGTAGATGCTAGCAACTCCAAGAGTTAGTATTTATGCTCGATAGTGGGTTCATGCCTCTAGTAATCTGGGGAAGTGATAGAAATCTCTAAGGTACTAGATGTGTTGTTGCTACTAGGGAGAAAACAACAATCCTTTTTTCATAGAACAATCGTATTGTTTACTTTACACGCAATGCGTAATGCAATTATCTGTTGCTTGCAACTTAATACTAGAGGGGGTTCGGATGATAACCTGAAGGTGGATTATTAGTCATAGATGCAGTTGGATTACGATCTATGTATAATGTTGTAATGCCCAATCAAGTCTCAAAGGAGTCAAGATGAGTAGTATATGCATATTGCTTTCTCGATGTTTGTCAATTGCCCCGTTATAATTTGTTCACACAACATGTCATCTATCTTAAGGAGAGCCACCACTAGTGAACTATGGACCCTGGTCCTTTCTTTTATCATCAATCTTCAATCAACTGCATCGCTTCGCTTATTTTCTCGCAAACTATTACTTTCTTCCACACAATACGTTTAATCCTTTGTTTTCAGTAGAACCGTGAGATTGACAACCTCACTATAAGTTGGGGTAGTTCGTGGTTGTGTTGTGCAGGTTTCCACGTTCTCCGGCACCGTAGTGATACTCGCCAAAGTTCAGCTAGCAACACCTTGGAGGTGTTTCCTTGCTCTCGGATTGATAACCTTGGTTTCATAACTGAGGGAAAACTTGCTGCTGTGCTCATCATACCTTCCTCTTGGGGTTCCCCAACGAGCTCGATATATTTTGGGCCATCAAGCACTTTTTCTGGCGCCGTTGCCGGGGAGTCAAGGACATCTTCACAAGGGGAGTCCCTCATAACCAATCTCTTTACTTTGTTTTATTTGTTTTGCTTAGTTTATTTTTGCTTTGTTTGCTTGTTTCTTTATCAAAAACACACAAAAAAAATTAGTTGTACTAGTTTGCTTTCTTTATTAAAAACACAAAAAAAATTAGTCCCCACTTCAAGTTGTTTTTATGTCTAGTTCTACTCCAATCACTATTTCATTATGGATAGCCCACTCGGTTTCCTATTTGGGAAAACTACTATCACTGCTAAGGTAGTAGATGAATCACCGCCTGCTAGAACCTCCATGGAAGATTTTATAAGGTATAGAGAATCTTATAAGGGTAAAGTCATGAGAGCCGTGTTAAAAAGGTTGGATCTAATTGCTAAAAGTTTGCTTAAACACCATGATATAAATTGCTCTAAACAAGATACTAAACATCTTAAATTCCAATGTGGCTTTAGTAAAGAATTTGTAATTATGAACTATCATTGGAATAACTATATTCATCTTGGATTTGAAGAAGTAGAACAATTCGTTTTGTTTATGGGAGCTTCTGAAATAGAATCATTCATGTTTAAAAACTATGAAACATGTGTTGCTTGTAAAGACCTTAAAGATATGGTCTCTTCTATCCTTGATCATTGCATAGAAAATTTCAGCAATAATTGTTATATCATTGATTATAAAGAGAGACTCAGTCATGCACAGGAATGTGTCCAAAACTTGCAGGAGCCTATGGAAGAAGAAATTGTTGAACCTGAAAGCTCATTAGATGAAAAAGAGGAGGAGAGTGAGGGACAAAAGGAGGAAGAATGGATTAGCTACCCATGCCCACCTTCTAATGAGAGTAACTCTTGATCCCTTACATTATTTGATTGTCACCCATGCTTACCAAAGGAGGATGAATGTTATGTTCCCGTGGATTCTCTTGAAAAATCTACTATGGGTAAAACTTGTGATAATAATTATCTCATGTTATCTATGATAATCCTTTATTAGTGCCTAACTTCGAAATGCATGGTACTAAAGAGCGTTGCTTAGAAAATGTTTATGATAAAGCTCTAGATGATGGTCCTATATTGGTTGATAATATTAATTGTACTACTATTAAAAATGAGATTGGAGGGGTCTTGACCTTATCTTGGAACCCCATACCTCTTGAGAATGATCAGTCACCTTTTTATAAAATTGTTAAAAGTGGGTTTGAAGGTTTTAATCCCATTATTTTTGAGCTTGATAAAAAATATGTGTTTGTAGATCATGAAAAGCATGCTTTATGTGATCATATTGTTGAGTTTATTCATGAGGCTACTGGAAAATATTATGAGAGAGGAAAATATGGTTGTAGAAGTTTTCATGGTATTGAAACACCTCTCTATGTGCTAATTTTTTTGAAGTTGCTCTTGTTTTATCTACCCATTCTTGTTACTATGTGCTTCTTTGATTTATTTTCTTACAAGATTCCTATGCATAGGAAGTGGGTTAGACTTAAATGTGTTTTGAATTTGCTTCTTGATGCTCTCTTTTACTTCAATTCATATTTCTTATGTGAGCATCTTCTCAAACTATCATGCCTAACTTAAAGGCGTTAAAGAAAAGTACTTATTGGGAGATAACCCAAAAGTTTTAGATGAGTCTTGGAAGTTATTACTTCAGTAATAACCGTTACTTACCCTTTTTATTTTCTTTTTGTGCCAAGAGTAACCTCTAATGAGAGAGAAGTAATGCTTGGGAAAGTTGCTGTCCCGAAACAGATTTTTGTGCTTTATTATAAACATTCGTGTAAAATCTCTTTACATCGTTTTGAGGCGTGAAGTTTTGTGCTTCTGCCCCAGGTTGTTATATAACTTTTGTTAGTTCAAAACTTTTCGATTTGAGAAACAGAAGGTCTTCGAAAAAATTGGTTTCTATCTGCTGGTCTGTTTTGACGGATTTCTGCCATTATTTGCATTTGCTTCTTGTTGATTCCTTTTTGGGTTCTCTTTGGGGAATTGAGCTTTCAAGGGAACTTCTTCAGTAGCTTGTGTTTTAATGGAAGTTTTATTGGTGTTGAAACTGAACCCAAAGATTTATTATCTTGAGTGCACTAATGTTGCTAATAAAGATTGTGTGAAGTTTTGTATGAAGGAAAAAATTCAGGTGTATGGAGAGAATGATGTAATGAGATGAAGAATGGACTAAAGCTCAAGCTTGGGGATGCCACCCGTGTCACCCCAAGAAATATCGAAGAAGTACAGGCGTCAAAGCTTGGGGATGCCCAAGGCATCCCCTTCTTCACCAATAAAAATCCCAGGTTTCTTCCAAACACTTTATTTTTATTGTTTCATGCATAGTTGTGTTGTTCTTGGAGCGTCTTTGTTTTTGTTTTTGGTTTTTCATTTGCTTGGTTTTCTTAGTTTGCTTGAATAAATTGGTTGGACCCCCTCTTTCATACATTGGTTTTCAAATAGTTTGGTTTGGATTGGAAAGAGTAGGAAAGTTCATGCTTAAGTGGTAAAAGGAGCTTATTTTTGACAGTGGCCTGTGCTTTGTCATGCCATTCTTGATATGGTTTTGGCTTTATGCTTAGTATTCTTTGTTGTAGCATGAGTTGTTATAAACAATTGAGATTGCTTAATGTGCCTTGGAAGAATCATGCATTGTTTTAGCACATTAAAGCATATTATTGTGGTATTCTCCTTTGATGCTTTATTTGGGTTGACTTGGCGCATGCTCACACCATGTTATGACTATCCCAAGTCACCATAGCCTTTATGATCCTTTAGTTTTCGATTTATAATATCACTTTATGCTTTGATTAATGATGTTTTGTCACTCTGGATGATTATGGCCATTATTGCTCTCTTAGTTGGTCGCTCCCAGTCTTTTGCTAGCCTCCATAACCAAGTATGAGTTCCACTCATGCATCCAACTCCTAAAACCAAGTTATTCCAAAGATCCCACCATACCTACCTATTAGCATATGCTATTCCAAGTATATTCATGTTTTTATTTACCTTCTGAATTAAACTTGTTATGAGAAAACTAGTGATTAAAGCTCTCACGAACTTGATGGCACACTTTACTTTTCTTGCCCTTAATAAACTTGAACCATTGTGTCGTCTATGTTGTATATGCTTGCACTTATATGTTGGGGATTAGCAGAACCATGTTGTCATGGGGAATGGTTTCAACATTGCACTTGTACTTTGTACCTAGTTGATATCATGCTCTTTTGTCTATGGATGTCGTCGGTGTGAAATGAAAGGGGAGCTTTTAAGTCCATGGAGTTATGTATGTGTGTTAGAGAAACGCTTGGGCCACTGGTCTAATCCATGCTGTTATGGTGGAAACCTGCAGCGTAACCATAATGAGCTGTCTATGAAGCATTCTTCTTATAAAAAAAGAGTCATATATTGAGAAAAAAGAGAAAACGGAAAAAAAAGATATGATAAAAGAGGAAAGAGATAAAAATACCATTTTCCCATGGTAAATAAGAAGATTGCTGAGATGCTTGTTGTCTGCTTGCCTTGTCATTTTGATATGGGGATTCTTCCATATCATCGGGCAAGGGGTACCCCATTGGCTGTTCTCTATGGTACACATGTACTTACTATGACAAGAACTTACCGGTAACTAAACTTGAGTAGCATGAGGAGCGGCCCTCGTATTCAAGGGACATGAGATTTCCAACTTATACTTCGTCAAGAATATACACCATAGTTTTTTCACTTTAACCTTAATCACTTCAAGATGCTTATGATAGGGGCAGTGAGAGCTGAAAGCTAATAAGTACCACAATTTTTGGAAGCTCTTTATGAAACTTGAATCCCTACTTCCTTCTATGAAGGCCTTTCTTTTACTTTTATGTTGAGTATCCACCTTCTATCTTTATGCACCTACTTTGAGAGCATAGTGGCCATTCTTAGTTCTATGTGCATTGTCCCAAGACTTGTTGATTGATGCATAGCTTTGATATTGCTAGTTTTAAACTATTTGTATCTAGTCACTCTTATGAACTTTGAAGGTGTCCTATGTATTTATGTTTCCTACTCTATGAGGGACAAGCTGAATGCTACTATGCTATATTTTCTTTATGTGAAACAAACAAACGTCTTGCAAAGCATTGTTATTCATGAATCTTTTGTTTGTGCCTTTTCATGTTGCAACATAGTTGCTTTGTCTTATTGTCGGAACTTTATCTTTCATGTTATGATTGAAGTACTATGATCCCAGCTATCATTGTTTTACAAATACTTTGATCAAGTTTATGATGGTGCATGTCACCTCAAAAATTATTTTTTCCTTTTATCACTTACCTACTCGAGGACGAGCAGGAGTTAAGCTTGGGGATGTTGATACGTTGCTAACGTATCCATAATTTTTGATGTTTCATGCTTGGTTTATCTACTTTCTTATGTTTTGTTCCAACTTTGGAGTAGTTTCTATACACTTTCTTGGACTAACCTATTAACAAGAGCCACAGTGCCAACAGCCTGTTTTCTGCTGTTTTTGGTTCCAGGAAAGTCAGAAAATGAATATTCTTGGAATTGGACGGGACAAAAGCCAAAGTCAGTTTTTCACCGAGGGACACACGGAGCCATAATACGAGACGGAGAGGGGCTAGGGGGGCGCCACACCACCTGGCCATGCAGCGCAGTCTGGCCCGCGCCAGGGGGTGGTCTGGCCGCCTCCAGCACCCCCTCGGCCTCCCCTTTCGCCTATAAGATGCCTCCAATACAAAAACCCTATGTACCTAATCAAAATTCCACGAAAGAGTTTGTAGCCGCCGTCATATCCATCCCTAGATTGGGAGGGATCTGAAGCTCTTCCCGGCCACCCTATCGGAGGGGAGAATTCACCCTGGAGGCCTTCTTCATCACCATGCAAGCCTCCGGTGTGATGCGTGAGTAGTTCATCTCTGGACTACGGGTCCATGTAGTAACTAGATGGTTGGTTCTCCTCCTTTGTGCTATCATGTTTAGATCTTGTGAGCTCCGTTCATGATCAAGATCATCTATTTGTAATTCCTACATGTTGTGTTTGCGGGGATCCGATGGATATTGAGATGCTATTTCAGATTGATTATTGATTCTATCATGTCTTTGTTATTTGTGATCTTGCATGCTTTCCGTTGTTAGTAGCTATCTTGGCCAAGTAGATGCTAGCAACTCCAAGAGTTAGTATTTATGCTCGATAGTGGGTTCATGCCTCTGGTAATCTGGGGAAGTGACAAAAATCTCTAAGGTACTAGATGTGTTGTTGCTACTAGGGAGAAAGCAACAATCCTTTGTTCATAGAACAATCGTATTATTTACTTTACACGCAATGCGTAATGCAATTATCTGTTGCTTGCAACTTAATACTGGAGGGGGTTCGGATGATAACCTGAAGGTGGATTATTAGTCATAGATGCAGTTTGATAAATAAGAGTGTCGAACCCAACGAGGAGCTAAAGGTAGGATAAATATTCTCTCAAGTTCTATAAACCACTGATACAACTCTACGCACACTAAATGTTTGCATTATCTAGGAAATAAAACTAGAGCAACAATACGAGTAATATAGATAGATTTGCATGATAATAAATAATAAGAAACTAAAGCTATTTGCTACAGCAATAAAATACACTAAACTAACAGAACCATGAGTGTGGAATAGTGGTGGTAATTGTGGTGGCTTTGTCCAAGTTTAAATAGCGAATAGATTGGTTCATTATCTTCGATGCAGTTTTCTATGTGGGAGAGGCTAAATATACATGCGCTTCACTACATGGAATTACATGTACTATATGATTGGATTGTTAGCAAACATCCATAAGTACTAATCAATGCATTAAGGTTTCCCCAACCATAGCCTTAAGTTTAATGGTCCTCTTACTCCCATACGTGCAATGTTTCGGTTCGCGTCCTCAGGTTTCTGTCACTCCGGCAGAACTTCCCCTTCCTCTTACACATACTACAAACCCTATGATGTTTAATCCATGCGCGCACAAATATAATGGACACCAAAGGACTGTACCATATCAACATACAACTCTAATGAACCAAAGATGTTCAACCATTCAATCTAAGAACAAGGAAACTACACAAACATGACATAGATCATAGGATTATAACTTATAGCATCAAACACCATGTTTATATAGGACGGTACCGAGATGTGTGGGAGGATGAACCACTGCATACTAGGAGGATTAGGTGATGGAGATGGCGGTGAAGATGGTGAAGAGGGCGGCGCCGACGGCGGCGCGGGGGACTCCTTCCCCGCCGCTGGTATCATGGGGGAGCACCGCCCCTTAGCCCCCTTCCTTCATGGCTTCTTGGAAGCCCTCCCCCATGGAGATGAGATCCATGGGGAGGCAAAAACGTGGCTTTGGTGGCTGCAAATTCGTGGGTGGAGATGCCCTGGGCGAATTAGGTTTCCTTCCTTTATATAGCTTCTCGGATTCCCGTCACCCTATCTTGGGTTGCAGTAAATCGGGCCTAAAAGATCCGTCCGGACTCGGAATCAGCTAAATTTTATATCCAAAACGTTTGTCGCGAAATTTCTAACAACTTTGTAGATGAAGAGTTTTCCGTTTGACGCTGTGTTCGACCCAAAACGTGACCATCTTCAAAAAGAGTTCTGAGACAGATTTCTGAAAAAATCCCAATTTGACTCCAAGAAGGTTTCCACTTGTATTCTTGGTAATTCCTACACATCAAAATGTAAAACAAGAATATTGTGCACTTTTGCAAATATTAGTAGGTTAGTCCAAATAAATCATAAACTTTATACAAAAAGGAGTGTCAAAAGCATATTATTAGCATAAAACCATCAAAAATTATAGGTACGTTATGGACGTATCAACATCCCCAAACTTAGTTCCTGCTCGTCCTCGAGTAGGTAAACAATCAAAACAATATAATTTTTGAGGTGACATGCAGACAACACAATCTTGATCATCATTATTGTAAAAGTATTGATAGTTGGGATTAACATACTCTAAACATGAATCATGGAAGATAGAGTTCTAACAATAAAACATAGCAACTATGTTGTAACATGAAAAGGCACAAACAAAAAATTCATGAATAACAATACTTTGCAAGACGTTTGTTTGTTTCACATAAAGAAAGCATAAAGATAATGGTATTCAGCTTGTCCCTCATAGAGTAGCAAAACATAAATGCATAGGACACCTTTAAAGTTCATAAGGGTGACTAGATACAAATAGTTTAGGAACAAGCAATATCAAAGTTATGCATCAATCAACAAGTCTTAGGACAATGCACATAGAACTAAGAATGACAACTATGCTCTATTAATTGGTGCATAAAGATAGAAGGTGGATACTCGATATAAAAGTGGAAGAAAGGCCTTCATAGAAGGAAGCAGGGATTCAAGTCTCATAAAGAGCTTCCAAAAATTATGGTACTTATTAGCTTTCAGCTCTCATTGCCCTATCATAAGCATTTTGAAGTGATTAAGGTTAAAGTGAACAAACTATGGAGTATATGCTTGACAAAGTATAAGTTGGAAATCTCATGTCCCGTGAATACGAGGGCCGCTCCTCATGCTACTCAAGTTTAGTTACCGGTAAGTTCTTGTCATAGTAAGTACATGTGTATCATAGAGAACCGCCAACGGGGTACCCCTTGCCCGATGATACGGAAGAATTCCCATATCAAAATGACAAGGCAAGCAGACAACGAGCATCTCAGCAATCTTATTATTTACCATAGGAAAATGGTGCTTTTTTCTCTCTTTCCTCTTTTCTCGTCCTTTTTTTTCTTTTTTCTCAATCTCTATCTATTTTTTATAAGAAGAATGCTTCATAGATTGCTCATAATGGTTACGCTGCAGGTGTCTACCATGATTAGGCATGGATTAGACCAGCGGCCCAGGCGTTTCTCTAACACACATACATAACTCCATGGACTTACAAGCTCCCCTTTCATTTCACACCGACGACATCCATAGACAAAAGAGCATGATATCAACTAGGTACAATGTACAAGTGCAATGTTGAAAGCATTCCCCATGACAACATGGTTTTGCTAATCCCCAACATATAAGTGCAAGCATATACAACATATATGACACAATGGTTCAAGTTTATTAGGGGCAATAAAAGTAAAGTGTGCCATCAAGTTCGTGAGAGCTTTAATCACTAGTTTTCTCATAATAAGTTTAATTCGGAAGGTAGATAAAAGCATGAATATACTTGGAATAGCAAATGCTAATAGGTAGGTATGGTGGACTCTTTGGGATAACTTGGTTTTATTTGGAGTTGGATGCATGAGTGGAACTCATACTTGGTTATGGAGGCTAGCAAAAGACTGGGAGCGACCAACTAAGAGAGCAATAATGGCCATAATCATGCAGAGCGACAAAACATCATTAATCAAAGCATAAAGTGATATTACAAGTCAAAAACTAAAGGATCATAAAGGATATGGTGACTTGGGATAGTCATAACATGGTGTGAGCATGCGCCAAGTCAACCCAAATAAGGCATAAAGGAGAATACCACAATACTATGCTTTAATATGCTAAAACAACACATGATTCTTCCAAGGCACATTAAGCAATCTCAATTGTTTATAACAAGTCATGCTACAGCAAAGAATACTAAGCATAAAGCCAAAACCATATCAAGCATGGCATGACAAAGCATAGGCCACTGTCAAAAACAAGCTCTTTTTACCACTTAAGCATGGACTTTTCCTACTCTTTTCCAATCCAAACCACACTTATTTGAAAACTAATGTATGAAAGAGGGGGTCCAACCAATTTATTCAAACAAACTAAGCAAACCAAGCAAACAAAAACCAAAAAACGAAAAAGAAGACGCTCCAACAACAACACAAGTGTGCATGAAACAATAAAAATGAAGTGTTTGGAAGAACCTGAGATTATTATTTATGAAGAAGGGGATGCCTTGGGCATCCCCAAGATTTGATGCTTGTACTTCTTGGATATTTCTTGGGCTGACATGGGGTGGCATCCCCAAGCTTGAGCTTTAGTCCATTCTTCATCTCATTACATCATTCTTTCCTTAACACCTGAATTTTTTTCCTTCATACAAAACTTGACATAATCTTCATTAGGAACATTAGTGTACTCAAGATAATAAGTCTTTGGGTTCAGTTTCAACACTAATAAAACTTCCATTAAAACACAAGATACTGTAGCACTTCCCTTAAAAAGCTCAATTCCCCAAAGAGAACCCAAAAAGGAATCAACAAGAAGCAAGTGCAAATAATGGCAGAAATCTGTCAAAACAGACCAGCAGATAGAAACCAATTTTTTCGAAGACCTTATGTTGCTCAAATCGAAAAGTGTTGAACTAAAGAAAGTTGGATAACAATCTGGGGCAGAAGCACAAACAATTACAGCTCAAACCGATGTATGGATATTTTACACGAAATTTTACAGCGAAGCACAAAAATCTGTTTCGGGACTGCAACTTTCCCAAGCATTACTTCTCTCTCATTAGAGGTTACTTTGGCACAAAAAGCAAATAAAAAGGATACGGAGAGGTTATTACTGAATCAATAACTTCCAAGACTCAACTAAAACTTTTGGTTATCTCCCAATAAGTACTTTTCTTTAATGCCTTTAAGTTAGGCATAGGATCAAGATTCAAGTATTTTCGAATGAATAAGCATTAAGATCAATACCAGAAATATCTTTATTTTTCAAGGCTTCATGCATTCCTAGAAGTTTTTAACTGAAAAGCTTCCATGGAAAGATTTGTTTTGGTTTCATAGGCATGAACACAAGTGTTCAAGATCGACCCCCACTTAACCATTACTCATCTTTCCAATCACTTTCCCTTTTTAAAACGTTTTTAGGTAACAAGTACAACTGATTTTTTTTGTAATTCGCATTCCCTATCTATACTAAAATAGAGAACAACTTAAAACTGAAAGTAAAACCTACTTAGAGATAAAGCAAACAAGTGCACACAAGAATATTCACCCACACGCTATTGCTCCCCGGAAATGGCGCCAGAAAAGGTCTTGATAACCCACAAGTATAGGGGATCGTGTGTAGCCTTTTCGATAAGTAAGAGTGTTGAACCCAATGAGGAGCTAAAGGTAGGATAAATATTCTCTCAAGTTCTATCAACCACTGATACAACTCTACGCACACTAAACGTTTGCATTATCTAGGAAATAAAACTAGAGCAACAATACGAGTAATAGAGATAGCTTTGCATGATAATAAATAACAAGAAAGTAAAGCTAGTTTCTACAGCAATAAAATACACTAAACTAACAGAATCATGAGTGTGGAATAGTGGTGGTAATTGTGATGGCTTTGTCTAAGTTTAAATAGCGAATAGATCGGGTTCATTGTCTTCGATGCAGTTTTCTATGTGGGAGAGGCTAAATATACATGTGCTTCACTACTTGGAATTACATGTACTATATGATTGGATTGTTAGCAAACATTCATAAGTACTAATCAATGCATTAAGGTTTCCCCAACCATAGCCTTAAGTTTAATGATCCTCTTACTCCCATACGTGCAACGTTCTAGTTCGCGTCCTCAGGTTTCTGTCACTCCGGCAGAACTTTCCACTTCCTCTTACACATACTACAAATCCTATGATGTTTAATCCATGCGCGCACAAATATAATGGACACCAAAGGACTGTACCATATCAACATACAACTCTAATGAACCAAAGACGTTCAACCATTCAATCTAAGAACAAAGAAACTACGCAAACATGACATAGATCATAAGATTATAACTTATAGCATAAAACACCATGTTTACATAGGACGGTACAGAGGTGTGTGGGAGGATGAACCACTGCATACTAGGAGGATTAGGTGATGGAGATGGCGGTGAAGATGGTGAAGAGGGCGGCAGCGATGCTGGCGGTGGCGCGGGGGACTCTTTCCCCGTCGTCGGTATCATGCGGGAGCACCGCCCCTTAGCCCCTTCCTTCATGGCTTCTTGGGAGCCCTCCCCCATGGAGATGGGATCCATGGGGAGGCAAAAATGTGGCTTTGGTGGCTGCAAATTCGTGGGTGGAGATGCCCTGGGCGAATTAGGTTTCCTCCCTTTATATAGCTTCTTGGATTCCCGTCACCCCATCTTGGGTTGCAGTAAATCAGGCCTAAAAGGCCCGTCCGGACTCGCAATCAGCTAAATTTTATGTCCAGAACATTTGTCGCAAAATTTCTAACAACTTTGCAGTTGAAGAGTTTTCCGTTTGACGCCGTCTTCGACCCAAAACGTGACCATCTTCAAAAAGAGTTCCGAGACAGATTTCTGGAAAAATCCCAATTTGACTCCAAGAAGGATTCCACTTGTATTTTTGTTAATTCCTACACATCAAAGTGGAAAACAAGAATATTGTGCACTTTTGCAACTATTAGTAGGTTAGTCAAAATAAATCATAAACTTTATACAAAAAGGAGTGTCAAAAGCATATTATTAGCATAAAACCATCAAAAATTATAGATACGTTATGGACGTATCATGGAGGAGGAGCGGAAGGCTGCTGATTCAATCATCCTCGGGCTGCAGGGAGACCTTGCCGCCCTTGAGAAGCATGTGACAGAGAACTTCCGGAAACTCCTTGGTGAGTGGTTGCTTTCCTCTTTGATGTATGCGATGAGTCCCCGAGTGGGTGAGTTCGTAGTGACACTAGGTGTCTGACATTGCAGCTATGATAGGGCAAGGCGATCCGGTGGTGCATACCTTCGATTCCTCACAATGCATGACCGTGGTGGTGAACGCGGCCACCGCCTCAGTGTTGTGCGTCCAAGCGGTGCTTCAAGGGATGTACCCCACCGAGGTTATACCTGGGGGACTGACTGAAGTATGGCGCTACCTGGAAGAGGCACCCCCGCGTTGTAGAATGGATGACACGTTCGGCTTTCAGGCGCGGGGCCACCACGGCGTTGAGCCTGGGGCTCGCGCATTTCTCTGACGACTTCGACCTCAACGACTGATACGTCCAACACGTATCTACTTTTCCGAACACTTTTGCTATTGTTTTTTCTCTAAACTTGTGTGATTTGGATACAACTAACACGGAATGACGCTGCTTTCAGCAGAATTACCTTGGTGTCTAGTTTTTGTGCAAAAAATAAAGAAACTATCAGGAAAAATCCCAGAAAATATGCCAAAAATCCTATTTCACCAGAAGACTCACGGAGCCAGAAGACGAGATGGAGTAGGGCCATGAGGGGCCCACACCACCTGGCCATGCGGGCTAGGCTAGGCCGCGCCTGGGGGTGGTGTGGCCGCCTCGACTGCCCCCACGGCCTCCCTCTTCACCTATAAGTCGCCTCTTGACCTAAAAACCGAGGGGGGTTCGACATTTTTCCAGAAAGAGTTCTGCTACGCCGCCACCACTAGATTCCGCGATTCGGATCCAGAAACTCCGTTCTGGCACCCTGCCGGGACGGGGAATTGGAGGAGATTATCGCCATCATCATCATCACCATTGCTTCTCCATCGACCATCCATGTTTCCCCCATCCATGAGTGAGTAATCCCCCACTGTAGGCTATGGGGATGGTAGGGATTGGATAAGATCATTCATGTAATGGCATCAGATTGTTAGGGCATGGTGCCTAGCATCTATTATTAGTGCTTTTTAACTTTGTTGCAACTTGTTATGCTTAATGCTTGTCACTAGGGCCCGAGTGCCATGATTTCAGATCTGAACATGTTATTGATTCGTTATGATAGTATTGTTTATGGTCTTACCTGCAAGTTGTATACACACGTTGTTGCCCGGAACCAAAGGCCCCGAAGTGATATCAATCGGGATAACCGGAGGGAATGGCTTTGATGTGAGGATCACATGTGTTCATGGAGTGTTAATGCTTTGCTCCGGTGCTCTATTAAAAGGAGCACCTTAATTACCAGTAGTTCCCTTGAGGCTCCGCTGCAAATGGGCTGGCAGGACAAAAGATGTTGTGCAAGTTCTCATTCCGAGCACGTATGACTATATATGGAACATATGCCTATGATTATTTAGTACTTGGATGCTTTATCTTATTTATCTGTAAATGCCCTATGTCTTGATTGCCACGTGAATTTTCTTGTCCATGCAACGCCTGGCCATCCATCCCTATGCCTACCGCGCTTTAATCCTACTGTTTACTGCAATTGTTACTACTGTCTTTACTTTACTACTACTATTACTTTACTATTGCTACTACAAAACTGTTGCTACTGATAAACTGCTGTGAGCAAGATTGTTTCCAGGTGCAGCTGAATTGACAACTCAGTTGTTAAGGCTTATAAATATTCTTTGGCTCCCCTTGTGTCGAATCAATAAATTGGGTTTCACTTCCCTCGAAAATACTGCGATACACCCCCTATACTTGTGGGTCATCAAGACTATTTTCTGGCACCGTTGTCGGAGAGCATAGCTTTATTTATCAAGTTCACTTGGAATCACTATTGTTCACTGCCATCAATCCATCATAAGTCTCGTGATGGAAACGCTCCTATTTTACCATCCACTACAAGAAGAGGTACGGTTCTAAACACCTCTGTTGCTCTTGATTCACCATCTGTTATGAGTAAGCTCCTTACACCCCCACATACACATGCTACACACACTGCTACTACTGCTGAATCTGAAACTTCTGATACTTATGATGCTGCTTCTACTGTGCTTGATAAGAGTGGTTCATTAGGTCCTTTCCTAGATGCTACGATTTCTAGAACTATAGCTGGAAATACTGAAACTCCTAATGAAGACACTACTACACCTGTTAGTTCACCTCAGTCTAGACAGAGCTATGATATTGAAGACGGTTATATTGAGATGACAGATGAATTTATTAAGGAATGTCAAAACACCCATGACAGGTGTGCTGTTAAGAGTCTCCTTATTCAAAGTATATGAAGGATATTATCTCGAATAAAAGGAAGATCCCTAATGAAGAAATTTCTACTTTGCTTGCTAATTATTCCTTTTATGGTAAGGTTCCAAAGAAACTTGGAGACCCAGGGATTCCAACCATTCCTTGCTCTATTAAAAATAGTTATGTTAGAACTACTTTGTGTGATTTGGGAGCAGGAGTTAGTGTTATGCCTTTTTCTCTCTATAAGAGACTTCAACTAGAAAAACTAATACTAACTGATATATCTTTGCAAATGGCTGATAAATCTACTATTATTCCTATTGGTATATGTGAGGATGTACCTGTTCAAGTGGCTCATAATTGCTTGATATTAACTGATTTTGTTGTGCTTGAAATGCCTGAAGATGATAATATGTCTATTATTCTTGGGAGACCTTTTCTTAATACTGCAGGAGCTGTTATTAATTGTAATCAAGGAAATGTGACTTTTAATGTTAATGACAAAGAGCATACTGTCTATTTACCCAAGAATATTGATAGGGCTTATGGTTTAAATTCAATTGAACATGTTGAGGGCATTCAAGTTGGAGAAATATATTGTCCCATACCAAGAGAAAAATATGAAACTATTATGATTGGGACCATTGCTATCAAGGTTGAGGTAACATAATCATTAGTGGAACACAAAGTTTTTTTTCATATATAATTGTTTTGGTAACAAGACCTGATCAACCTTGTTAACAAACGGATTTTAATGAACAAAACAATGTCTTCACCATGATTATCTCCGCTTACTTCCATTCTATCCATTTTAGTTTTTGCTTTTGTTTAGTTTACTTTTCTGTTGTTAGTTGCTTGCATGTTAGAGTGTCTTAGAACTTCTGAAGTTTTAGCTTTGTTTTGCTTTTGCATCTTTCTAAAAACATCTTCATGTCAGAAAATCATTCATCTATACCTGAAAATTGCTAAAAAATAAAGTGTCTCAAAAAATTCTAGAAAATTCATATTAAATTTTTACGTGAAAAAAGGGGCAGAGGAGTGCCTGGAGAGTACTAGGGGGGCCCACCAGGCAGGTACACCACCTGGTGGCGCGGCCAGCCCAAGGGCGCGCCTGACCATGGTGTGGGCCACCCCTGGCCCTCCACTCACTCTCTCACTTCCCACTGCTCTCTCTCCCGAGAAAACACCAGTTCATTGCTTGAAATCGCATTCTTGCTGTTCTTGTCCTCAATTTTTCGATCTCCTTGCTCAGCCCTTCTTTGCTGCTGAAATTTGGAGAATTTGTTCTCCGAATATCAAAGATGAACAACCACACATTTGGAGAAATATTTGAGAGGGACACACCTAGGAGGTCAAGGCCCTCAAGACCAGCCTCTCAGTTTAGGCCTTCGTACAATGAAGATCTCATTGCAGCATGCTTTGGCAATGAAGGAGATGAGGGGGATGCTCACCCATCTATGTTTCCTTGTTATACCTTCTTGCAAGCTGCAGGGATCCTTGATGATTTCTTACTACTGGTTTAGAGGGTCGGTTTGACCTCATACATGGAAGATGAGAGTGAGCAATATGCCGTGCTCACCAAAACTTTCATTGAGATCATGCTCTTTTGTTTGATATCAACTGGGTATATATTTACAGGTGTTGAAAGTGTTCCCTTTGACAACACAGTTCTGCTAATCCCTAGCCTATAATTTGCAAGCATATAACTTTCATGGACAGTCACAATGGTTCAGGTTTATTAAGTGCAAGAAATAAAGTGTGCCATCAAGTTCGTGAGAGCTTTACTAACTAACTTTCTCATAACAAGCAAACATTTTATTCGGAAGAAAACAAGGCATATTGAATATGCACGGAACAACAAATGATGCTAATAGGTAGGTATGGTGGACACTTTTGGCAATATTGGTTTTGGGGAATTGGAAACACGAGTAGAGCTCATACTCAGTGCAAGTGAGGCTAGCAATAGTAAGGGAGCGACAAACGAGAGAGCAATAACTGTCATAATCATGCTTGCAACAAAATAGGACTAATCATGGCATGAAAGTGATTCAAGACTCCTGAGGCAAAATAATTCATCGAGGCTTAATAGATTTTTGTTTCAGTCATATGCATGCATTAGCATGTGCCAAGTCGATTTCAAGTGAAACATTCAGAGGAGGATACCATAGTGTCATACCAAGTTATGAATAGAGAAATGCAAGCAAACATTCATATGACATGCTACAAACTATTAGCAAGCTGGAGTTAATCATAAGAAAGCAAGAACTACTAAGCATCCAAAATTAACATACACCCTACATTAACATACTAAGCATGCCCACAATGATGAGTATATGTACAAAAATGAAAACAAATAGAGTTCGTTACCAGCCTCTTACCACACCTCAAGTTGTCATTAATCCTCATTATTGCCCTTCACTTGTGTGGCTTGAATAATAACATGAAACCAAATTCCACTAAGGACTGCTGAACCCTGCAACAAACTTCACAAAACCAAAGAAGAACGACAAATATTTTTGGTGTTTTTAATTTTTAAAGACAAGAACAAAAAGGAAAACAAGCAAAGAAAAATATTTTTGGGTTTTTCGAATAGTTCAAACAAAGCAAAAAAGGAAAAAGCAAACCAAAGCAAAAAGAAGAAGAAGCAAACAAAGAGAAACAACAGAAATATTTTTGGTCTTTTTGTGTTTTTAGAAAGCAAAAGTAAAGAAAGAACGGAAATTAAAAAGAGAACAAAGCATGGATATACAAAGTACCGACTAAACATGATATGGAGATGAGTGTGATGTCGGTGTACCTCCGCCCAAGCTTAGGCTTTTGGCCTAAGTGGGTATCAATCCCAAGCTGGCCAAGATGGAGCGCCTCCATAGTACGGCGAGGAGGTACCCTCGTCCTGGTGCGAGCTCGAGGATGCCCCACCGTACTGCACAGAGTAGTCGTAAGAAGGCACATCCTCCGGGTGCTGCCTGTGGAAACCAAGCAAGCGGAGTTGCTCGTCCACCTCCACCTTGGAACGCGACCATGGCCTCCTGTGAATACTGAACAAAGTAAATTGCGGAAAAGGAATCTCCCTTTCATCCCCGTTAGTAAACAACATCCTGTATACTAAACTGTCTGTATCAGAGTCAGCAGTGACGAAGTGATGTGTTTTCATGGCAGCAAGATCAAGCCTTTGTGGTGCCAATATAGTATCATTAGGATCCACAGAAAGTTCTAAGACACTCTAATAATCAAGCAACTAACAACAGAAAAGTAAACTAAACGAAAGCAAAAACTAAAATGGATAAAATAAAAGTAAGCAAAGATAATCATGGTGAAAATATTGTTTTGTTCATTCAAATCCTTTTGTTAACAAGGTTGATCAGGTCTTGTTACCAAAACAATTTTATATGAAACAGAACTTTGAATTCCACTAATTATTATGTTACCTCAACCTTGATAGCAAAGGTCCCAATCATAATAGTTTCATATTTTTCTCTTGGTATGGGACAATATATTTCTCCAACTTGAATGCCCTCAACATGTTCAATTGAATTCAAACCGTAAGTCCTATCAATCTTCTTGGGGAAAAATAAACAGTATGTTCCTTGCCATTAACATTGAAAGTCACCTTTCCTTGATTACAATTAATAACAACCCCTGCAGTATTAAGAAAATGTCTCCCAAGAATAATAGACATATTATTATCTTCAGGCATTTCAAGCACAACAAAATCAGTTAATATCAAGCAATTATGAGCCACTTGAACAGGTACATTCTCACATATACCAACAGGAATAATAGTAGATTTATCAGCCATTTGCAAAGATATATCAGTTGGTAATAGTTTTCCAGTTGAAGTCTCTTATAGAGAGAAAAAGGCATAACACTAACTCCTGCTCCCAAATCACACAAAGCAGTTCTAACATAACTATTTTTAATAGAGCAAGGAATGGTTGGAATCCCTAGGTCTCCAAGTTTCTTTGGAACCTTACCATTAAAGTAATAATTAGCAAGCAAAGTAGAAATTTCTTCATTAGGGATCTTCCTTTTATTCGAGACAATATCCTTCATATACTTTGAATAAGGAGGCAATTTAATAGTATCAGTCAAAGGAATTTGCAAGAATAAAGGTTTCATCCACTCACAAAACTTATTATAGTGTTTATCTTCCTTTGACTTGTGTTTCTCATCAGGGAAAGGCATAGGTTTTTGGACCCAAGGCTCTCTTTCACTACCATGTTTCTTAGCAACAAAATCTTCTTTAGTGTATTTAGTATTCTTAGTGTGCCTTTCAGGTTCTTCTTCAACTTTTTATTAATCAGGAACATCATTTTCTTCATTACCACTTTCAGTTTCAGCATCAGAGACAGATATACTATTAGGATCTTTAGCAGGTTCAGAAGGTTCTACAATAGTTTTATGTTTCTTCTTTCTTTTCTTAGGAGTAGTACCACTATTTTCAGCTTGTTGAGAATCCTGCTTAATTCTTTTAGGATGCCCCTCAGTATAAGGATCCTAGGTAGCAGCACCACTTCTAGTTCTAATTTCATAAACATGTTTTTCTTTAGCAGCATTAACTAGCAAGTCTTTTTGTACCTTAATAAGCTGATCAATTTGAGTTTGAACCATTTGAAAATGTTTAACAAGCATTTTAACATCATTAGAGGTTCTTTGCACAATATCTTTTAACTCAATAATAGCTCTAGAGTTTTCCATTAAATGATTTTGCACCCTTTTATTAAAATTATCTTGCTTAACAATAAAAACATCAAATTCCTCTAAGCATTGATCAGGAGGTTTAGAGTCAGGAATATCACCTTCATCAAAATGTTGGAGAGAGTGTACCTCAATAGTGGATGAGTGGGGGATTGGCTTACATAATTCTTCTATAGGAGGTAAATTATCCACATCTGCAGCTTTAATTCCCTTCTCCTTAAGACATTTCTTAGCTTCCTTCATTACTTCATCATTTAGTTCAATAACTCCCCTCTTCTTCGATGTTGGTATAGGCGTAGGAATAGTTGGTTCAGGTATAGTTGTATCAGGTATAGCTGGTTTAGGAGGAGTCCAATCTTCATAATTTTTGCTTATTTTAGCCATTAATTCCTCAACTTCTTTGGGAGTCCTATTCCTAAAAACACAATCAGCACAACTATCCAGGTATGGCCTAGATTCTTTAGTTAGCCTATTATAAAATATATCAAGAAGCTCATTCTTAGGTAATGGACATCCAGCCTATGCATGAATCAAAGCACAAAACCTTGCCCATGATTTAGGCAATATCTCTTTTTCTCCCTGTTTAAAATAAAAAAGTTCCTGCAAAATAGCATGTCTAGCACTAGGAGGAAAATATTTCTGCAGGAAAGTACTAATCAAGCAATCAGGGCAATCAATACATACAGGAGGTGCGCATCTTAATAGATAGAGGAAAATATTTCTCCTTTCAACAAAAAGGGAAAATTTTAGCAACAAAGTAATTGCGCATCTTAATATCGTCAGAAAACAGGCCACTCATGGTAGAAAGCTCAGTCATATGTGCTACCGCACTTTCATTCTTAGTCCCACAAAATGGTTCTTTCTCAACAATAGCTATGTAAGATAGATCAAGAGAGAAATCATAATCCTTATCTTTAATGTTTATGGGAGATGCAGCAAACTTAGCATTAGGAGACAATTTGGGTTTTATTGTACGCCTCTCAAGGAGACTCTTAATAGCACTCCTACCATGGGTGTTTTGACATTCTTTAATAAATTCATCTGTCATCTCTATATAACTGTCTTCAATATCATAACTCTCTCTAGACTCAGGTGAACTGACAGGTGTAGTAGTATCTTCATTAGGAGTTTTAGTATTTGCAGCTATAGTTCTAGCAATCGTAGCATCTAATAAAGGACCTAATGAACCACTCTTATCAAGCATAGTAGAAGCAGCATCATAAGTATCAGAAGTTTCAGATTCAGCAGTAGTAGCAGTGTGTGTAGCATGTGTGTGTGGTGGTGTAAGGAGCTTACTCATAACAGATGGTGAATCAAGAGCAACAGAGGTGTTCAGAACCGTACCTCTTCTTGTAGTGGATGGTAAAATAGGAACCTTGCCATCACGAGACTTACCCATGATAGATGGATGGCGGCGAACAATAGTGAATCCAAGTAAACTTGATAAGTAAAGCTATGCTCTCCGGCAACGGCGCCAGAAAATAGTCTTGATGACCCACAAGTATAGGGGGTGTATCGCAGTATTTTCGAGGGAAGTGAAACCCAATTTATTGATTCGACACAAGGGGAGCCAAAGAATATTTATAAGCCTTAAAAACTGAGTTGTCAATTCAGCTACACCTGGAAACAATCTTCCTCACAGCAGTTTATCAGTAGCAACCGTTTTGTAGTAGCAACAGTAAAGTAATAGCAGTAGTAAAAGTAAAGATAGTAGTAACAATTGCACTAAATAGTAGGATTAAAGCGTGGTAGGCATAGGGATGGATGGACGGGCGTTGCATGGACAAGTCAATTCATATAGCAATCAGAACATAGGGCATTTGCAGATAAATAAGATAAAGCATCCAATTACTAAATAATCATAGGCATGTGTTTCGTATATAGTCATACGTGCTCGCAATGAGAACTTGCAAAACATCTTTTGTCCTGCCAGCCCGTTTGCAGCGGGGCCTCAAGGGAACTACTGGAAATTAAGGTGCTCCTTTTAATAGAGCACCGGAGCAAAGCATTAACACTCCATGAACACATGTGATCCTCACATCAAAGCCATTCCCTCCGGTTATCCCGATTGTTGTCACTTCGGGCCCTTTGGTTCCGGACAATAATACGTGTATACAACTTGCAGGTAAGACCATAAACAATACTATCATAATGAATCAATAACATGTTCAGATCTGAAATCATGGCACTCGGGCCCTAGTGACAAGCATTAAGCATAAAAAGTTGCAACAAATTCAAAAAGCACTAATAATAGATACTAGGCACCATACCCTAACAATCTGATGCCACTACATGAACGATCTCATCCAATCGCTACCATCCCCATAGCCTATAGCGGGGGATTACTCACTCATAGATGGGGGAAACATGGATGGTCGATGGACAAGCGATGGTGATGATGATGGCGATGATCTCCTCCAATTCCCCTTCTCGGCAGGATGCCAGAATGGAGTTTCTGGTTCCGTTTCAAGGAATCTGGTGGTGGCGGCACAGTGGAACTCTTTCTGGAAAAACGTCGAAACCCCCTTAGTTTTTAGGTCAAGAGGCAACTTATAGGCAAAGAGGGAGGCCGAGGGGGCAGCTGAGGCGGCCACACCACCCCCAGGCGCGGCCTGTCCTGGCCCACGCGACCAGGTGGTGTGGGCCCCTCGTGGCCCTACTCCGTCTCGTCTTCTGGCTCGGTGAGTCTTCTGGTGAAATAGGATTTTTGGCATATTTTCCGGGATTTTTCCAGATAGTTGATTTTCTGCACAAAAACTAAACACCAAGGTAATTCTCCTGAAAAAAGTGTCAGTCTATGTTAGTTGTATCCAAATCACACAAGTTTAGAGGAAGAACAATAGCAAAAGTATTCGGGAAAGTAGATACGTTTTGGACGTATCAACCACCAAGGCTGCTCCCTTCACAGATCGGGTGCTGGTGATGGGAGACTTGCTGCCGTACCAGGAGACGATGGTGGCGCTGGGCGACCCCGGGCCGGAGCATCACGACCTGAAGTCGGAGCAACCCTTCCGGTCGGCGCTGTCAAAGTCGCTGACGAATCCGTCGGAGCCATACGTTCGTGTCAAAAGCGGTGGTGGCGCTTCTTCCTCGGGGCCTGCAAAATAGATAGCTGCCCTGGGGCTTTTGTAAATTATGCCTGATGGCCATTTTGTGATATGAACAATACGTATGTATGAAATTAAGGGGAGTCAATCGACTCGCAATGCATGGTCAGTTATGTGGTATGTTGACTTTTGTTTGAGCGAGTCCTCGAGCGCGTCCGCCCTTTAATGGGGTATAACTCGTTTATGTGCATGCGTGTTTGCTTTGGGTTTTTGTTTTGGTTTATGCTAACTTGGCATGGCATGTGGGCCAGTCCCCTTGCGACTCCTAAGGGGTGAGTCCCCGAGCGCGAGTGGTGTAGGTTTAGGCGAGTCTCCGAGTGTGGTACTTAGCCATCTTGGGCGTGTGCCTATTGTAAGGTCTGATGCGCTGTTTGTAACGCGTCTCTTCCCCTGGCTCGGAAAGCCAGTTGCATGGCGAGTCCAAGGCAACTCTCTTACTTGGTTTGTTTTTGAGCCGCATGAGGTTTTATTGTTGTGAAGTCCCCGCGCGTGGTACTTAACCGTTCGAGTCGCTTTGCACGAGGATGGGGAGGACAAGTCACTATGGGAAGCGTTTATGGGTCATCTTGGCCCGGTGGGCCAGTCGAGCGGGGCGACTCCGATGGTGGCTCTGGGTTGGCGTGTTCGTAGACGACACAAGGCCTGAATATCTTTCGTGCCCTTGGGTCGCACTACTTAGCCGTGCCCGTCGCTCGTCCAAGGGTTGACTTCCGTAGGTAGCATATTGCTAAATGTATGAGTGCGAGTGGCACAAGAAGATGGAAAGTAGGCACAATTTGTGCGATCCAAATGTATTTCATTATATATCATCTGGGTACAAGTTTTCCATGTATAGAACTTTCAGAGGAGGTTAACATTCCATGGCCTCTCGACCTCAAGCTGGCCATTGCCTCGTATGTCGATGAGATAGCAGGCGTCATTGCCGAGGACGTGCCCTATGGCGAATGGTCCCTCCCATGGGGGGGGGGGGAAGCTTGTGCTTGCCCTTCTTGTCCTGGACCAGTTGTAGGACCAAGTCGCCTTCCTAGAAGGTGCGGGTCCGGACTCGGCGGCTATGGTAGCGACGGAGTCCCTGCTGGTAGATGGCGATGCAGGAGCGAGCTAGGTCGCGTGCCTCGTCGAGCTGGTCGATGCTGTCTTGGCGGGCGATCTCGTTTATCGCCTCGACGTAGTTGGCGACTCGAGGTGAGTCATGCTCTAGGTCGGTTGGCATTACGGCCTCGACGCCGTACACCATGAAGAAGGGCGTGAACCCCGTGGAGCGGTTGACGGAGGTGCGGATCCCCCATATTACAGAGGGGAGCTCTTCGACCCAGCATCCTGGGGTTCACTCGAGGGGCACTTGAAGTCGCGGCTTGAGCCCGTGGAGGACGCTCTGATTAGCGTGTTTTGCTTGGCCGTTCGACTCCGGGTGGGCAACTGAGGCGAGGTCGAGTCGTATGCTGTGCTCTTCGCAGAATTCTACCATGGCGCCCTTGGCGAAGTTGGTGCCGTTGTCCGTTATGATGCTATGCGGGTAGCCGTACCGGTAGATGAGCTCGCGGAGGAACTTGGTGGCCGTCTTGCCGTCGCACTTTTTGATCGGCTTGGCTTCGACCCACTTGGTGAACTTTTCGACCGCGACTAGGAGGTGGGTGAAGCCGGATGGGGCCTTCTTGAATGGGTAGGTGATAGGGATGGTCTTGAGTGCCGAACCAGGGAGATGCGTCTGGTTGGCGTACTTCTGGCACCCGACGCACCGTTCGACGATGTCGGTGGCATCAGCGTGCATGGTGAGCCAGTAGAAGCCATGTCGCACGGCTTTGGCGACCAGCGACCTGGCACCGGAGTGATGGCCGCAATCGCTGGCGTGGATGTCCTGGAGGATCTTGCGTCCTTCTTCTGGCTATACGCAGCGCTAGAACACGCCGGTCACGCTGCATTTGTGGAGCTCACCGTTGATGATGACGAAGGACTTGCAACAGCGCACGATCATTCGTGCTTCCGTCTCGTTGCTTGGGAGGATCTTGTGCTCGAGGAAGGCGACGTATGGTGCAGTCCAGTCGCTGGGCTACGTGACCATGGCAACGAGGGCGGGCTCAGGCTACAGTGGTATCCCGATGTCGATCTCCTTTGGCAGGGAGACCGAAGGCTTGTGGATGATGTCGAGGAAGACTCCTGCGGGTGGCGTTTGCCTAGCCGACCCGATTCGGGAGAGGGCGTTTGCCTCCTCGTTCTTTCGCCTGTTGATCCACTTGACTGAGTAGCTAGCGAAGTGCCCTCCGAGCTGGTCGACCGCTTGGCGGTATGCTATCATCGCCGGGGAGACGGTGTCGCAGGTCCCGGCGACCTGGCCGGCGACTAGGTCGGAGTCGCCGTAGCACCGTAGGCGATTGATATTCATCTCCTTGGCGGCCCGCATGCCGTGAAGGAGGGCCTCGTATTCAGCCATGTTGTTGGTGCAGGGCGTGAAGTCGAGGTGGAGCACGTAGCGCAGCTTGTCTCCCTTTGGTGAGGTCAGTATGACCCCGGCCCCTGCGCCATCGGCGTTCTTGGAACCGTCGAAGTGTAGCGACCGGTAGTGGAGGTATGGTAGCTTCTCCGGCTGCTGTGCTTCTTCCCAGTCGGCGAGGAAATCAGCCAGGGCTTGCGACTTGAGCGCTTTTTGTGGCTCGTACTTGATATTATGGACGCCGATTTCAATGGCGCATTTGGCCACTCGCCCAGTCGCCTCGCGGTTGCGGATGATGTCCTGTAGTGGCGTGGAGGATACGACCGTGATTGGGTGGTCCTAGAAGTAGTGCGGGAGTCGCTGCTAGGCTTGGAATACCGCGTATACCAGTTTCTGGTACTGCAGGTAGCGCTGCCTTGAATCCGTCAGGACCTCGCTGATGTAGTAGACAGGGCGCTGTATTGGGAGCTCCTTGCCCTCTTCTGGTCGTTCTACGACCATCACGGCGCTGATGACTCGAATGGTAGCCGCCACGTAGACGAGCATTGGCTCTTTGTCGACTGGGGCGGCGAGTAGTGAAGCCGCGAGTAGCACTTCTTTGAGTGCTTTGAGCGCATTGTCTGCTTCTGTGTCCCATTGGAACGTTGGGTTCTTGCACATCAGGTGGTAGAGGGGCATTGCCTTCTCGCCGAGCCGAGGAATGAAGCGGCTGAGAGCCACGACTCGCCCGGCCAACTTCCGGACGTCGCGCAGGCACTCGGGTTTCCCGAGCCACGCGATGGTGTCGATCTTGGTGGGGTTCGCCTCGATGCCTCGCTTGGAGACCACGTATCCCAAGAGCTGTCCGGTGGGGACGCCGAAGGTGCAGTTCCCTGGATTGAGCTTGATGTTGTACCTCCGCAGATTTGCGAAGGTCTCGGCCAGATCGGCGAGCAGGTCATCCTGGCGAGTCGACTTAACCACTATGTCCTCGATGTAGACGTGGATGTTGTGGCCAATTTGGTCCATGAGGCATTCTTGCATGCACCTTTGGTAGGTGGTGCCGGTGTTCTTGAGGCCGAACATCATGGCCGTGTAGCAGAAGGCGCCGAATGGCATGACGAACACCGTCTTCTCCTCATCCTCGACCGCCATTTGATCTGGTTGTAGCCAGAATACACGTCGAGGAAGCACAGCGACTCTGATCCCGCGGTCGAATCAATGATTTGGTCGATGCATGGTAGGACGAACTCCTCCTTCGGGCAGACGCTGTTGAGGTTAGTGTAATCGATACACATTCTCCAGGTATTGTTCTTTTTCTGGACCAGGACTGAGTTTGCCAACCACTTGGAGTACTTTATGGGCTGAATGAAGCCTACGGCTAGCAGGCGCTGTACTTCTTCGGGGATTGCTCGGCGGCGCTCTTCATTGAAGGGCCGCATCGATTGCTTTACTGGTCGCACTTTGGGGTTGGTGTTGAGTTTGTGCTCAACGAGTTCCCTCGGGACACCAGGCATGTCAGATGGTTTCCATGCGAAGATGTCGCGATTCTCACGGAGGAACCCGATGAGTGCACTTTCCTATGCGGGGCTCATGTGCGCCCCGATGGTGACCGTCTGGCTGGAGTCAGCCGGGACGAGCACGACGGTGCGGGTGTGCATGGTCGCCTCAAACATGGAGCTCGCGGCGGTTGGCTTCTTCAGAATGATGGGATCGTCCTTGTCGATGTTGCTCGCGTATTTCGCGAGCTCATCCGCATGGTTTCTTTCCACGGTGATGACGGTGTCGGCGAGCTCGGCGCCTTTGTCTTCGCACTCCACGGCCATGTCGGGGTCGCCGTGGAAGTTGATGATGCCGCTTGGCCCTAGGAGATTCATCATGTTGTAGACGTAATGCAGGGTCGCCATGAACTTGGCGAACTCCTGGAGCCCTAGGACGCAGTAGTAGGGGCTGCTGAAGTTCACCAGCTCGAAGACAATCAGCTCGGTGCGGAAATTTGCTGGTCTGCCGTAGGTGACTGGCAGCGTCACCTTGCCGATCGGGTATGCCTTCCGACCGGGGACGATGCCGTGGAAGGTGGTGAGTGTCGATTCGATTGCTGACTCTGGGAGGTGCAGCCTCTTGAATGTGTCCAAGTACATAATGTTGATGGAACTTCCTCCGTCCATCAGCGTCTTGGGTAGCCAGTAGTCGGCCACTTTGGGCCTGACCACCAGGGTGACTCGCCCTGGATATTCGATCCTGGGCGCGTGATCCTGGTGACTCCAGGTGATGCTTTGCTCGGACCAGTTGAGGAAGCAGGGGATGTCAACTTGGGTCATCGCATTGAGGGCGACCGCACAGGCGAGCACCTTCTTCTAGTGTTTGGTGCCGAGCCTGGTGAAGGTGTGTAGCGAGCCGACGGTGTTTCCAAACCCTCCGGCATTGCCGTTGTCCCTTGGTGGGTTGTTGTTGGGGTCCTCCCTTGCTCGCCTTGCCTTTTCGATCTCCTTTAGAGAATGGCAGTCCGCGGTGGTGTGGGTGGCGGGTTTTCCCTCCCTGGTGTGGTAGACGCAGGGCTGGTTGAGTAGGGCAGCGGGGTCGAATTTCAGCCTCGCCACGTTGTTGGCGCGGTAGTTTCCGATGTCGTGGTAGTTTCCTCCGTCGCGGAGGAAGTTCTTCGGGTCGCGTTGGCCATAACTGGCGTTAGCGACGAAGTCGACTCGCCCATCATTACGGCGCTTGCCGGTGAGGCGGGTGTTGCTGTAGCGCATGTCGCGTTGTCGCCCGTTGTCATGGCCGCTGATGCGGCGTCTTCCTCCTGACTCGTCGTCAGAGTCCTGGTTGGGGTCCTCCTCCGCGTAGCGCTTGGTGATCTCGAGGAGGTCAGGGATGTTGTTGAGCGTCCGCTAGCCCCTCCTGATCTTAGCGACCAGGGGTTCGTACTGACATGCGTTCTTGAAGCAGTGGATCGCTGTGTCCGGGTGAATGCTTGAGGCGTTGATCCATAGTTCCTGCCACCTCTAGATCCAGTGGTGGGTCGACTCGTGCTGTCCCTAGATGCATCGCTCCAGGTCCTAAATGGTGGTGGCACGGGTGTAGGAGCCCTCAAAGTGCCTGACAAAGGCATCCCGCATCTCTTCCCACGAGTCGATGATGTCGACGGGGAGTGTGTTGATCCATTGCCGGGTCGCACCCTCCATCATCAGGGGGAGGTAGCGAGCGGCTAGCAGGTCAGTGTGGCCGGTGATTCCCATCGCCATGAGGTATGTTTCCAGCCACACGCTGGGTCGTACGTTGGGTCGTACTTTTCGATCTCCTTGGGAGCCTTGAAGTTGGCGGGGTACTTCTCGCCTCAGATCATAGGTCTGAAGCACTGGGGGCCAACTCGGCTGAGCGAGCCCCTGGGTTCTGGGTCGCTGCGGTTTGTGAGGGTGTGCCTCAAGTCGTTGGGCTGGCGCGCCTGCCACGCCTGGTTGTTGATGATGTGCGTTCAGGCATCGATGGGTTGCCCGTTGGCGATGACCGTGTTGTTCACCAGCCGTGGCTCGTTGGTGGAGAGCGCAGGGTTGGCGTCCCGTGGCTGAAGCGCCAGGGGTTGGGGTGGTGGGTAGGTCACGGCGTTGGCAACGGTTGGGTGGCTGCTTGAGGCTGGCCTGCTTGTCGATGAGCAGGAATACACCCGCCCCCGCGGGTCGACTCCTGCAACTTGCTGTTCGACGGCCCTGGTGAGTAGAGCCTTCACGTATTGGATCTTTAGCGCACCCTCCCCTTGGACATCGAGGTGGGCGACTACAGTGTCGGCCGTGATGACGTTGTCCATTAGAGTGGAGTATAGTGGGAGCCCGTTAGCGTCGCGGGCCTATGGCAAGATTATTATCCGCGGTTGGTCCGGTGGGGGCGCGCGACCAATGGGTGGTGGTGGGGCCCCGGTCACCGGTGCACCGGGTGGTGGTCGGTTGCTGCCACCTGGTGGTGCGTTCTCGCAGTACTCGTGCTCGGCCGCGCGTGCGGGGTCGCTTTCGTCGTTGAAGTTCAGGACGCGGCCCTGGAAGTTGGAGTTCAGGTAGGTCCTGATGCGGCGTTGGTGGAAGAGCGACAACTCCTGCGCCATTGCTCGCTCGAGGCGGAATTTCTCGCGCTCGGCTAGCTCCTTGCGCTGCGCCTCCTCCAGTCGCAAGCGGGCTTCCTCCACCTTCGTGGCCGTGGCGGTTGGTGGGATCAGCGTGGAGAATGGATCTGGCGGGGCGACCGTGATGCCCGCCATGTAGATCGTGTTGAAGCGATTGGATCTGGCACGGAAGTCCTCAGGGGACTCCGAGCCGGAGTCGGAGTCGAAGATCCCGAGGATGGAGGAGTCCTCGAAGTTCTCAGGGTTGGAGACCCGTGTGATGGAATCTTCCCGCGAGGCGGCGGTGATGGATCCGTCGACCGAGACGAGGTTTGCAGAGTCAGCGTCATCGTGGAGAGTCGCGTCGTCCGTGGCGGCATTGGTCCCGACTGCGTTGCTGGTGGCCGAGTCGTATTCGGTGGCGAGGCGGCTGATGGAGCGGACCTGCTCCTCTGAGAGCAGATCGTGGCGTGGCGGTGATCCACCGACGATCATCGTTGCCGCCGAGTCGACTGCGTCGGTGAAACCGACGAACAGGTTGATGGAGCTGACCGGCATCACCGCGCCGTGGGTGATCGGGCGTGACGCCGGGATGTAGCTGCTGGGCAGGATATGGAGGATCCCGCCGCTGGCGATCATGCGGCCAGTGGCGATCGGCCGATCGATTAGCGAGTAGGGTCTCGCCACAGAACTCAGGCCAGTCCAGCTAGGCCCCACGGTGGGCGCCACTGTCGTGGAAATGGCCATGACAGTCGCTACCATAGGCAGCGATTGATAGAATCGGGGGCGAGAGCTGGCGGCCATCTGCGGTGCGAGATGGGGGCAGATGCACATAGATTTACCCAGGTTCGCCCCCTGGAGGGTAAAGACCTACTCCTGCTAGATTAGATTGATGGAGAGCGAGTTACAGGGGTGGCGAGCTCGGCGTCTAAGCAGCGAGTCGCTTGATGGGGTGTATGATGGAACGTAAGTCCTCAGACTGCCCTAGGGAGGCTTATATAGGAGGCACCTCGCTAGGGTTTACAATTTACAACCGAACAAGATATGGATTCAGAGGCTTTGACCTAATCCGACTGGGCTTCAAGTACGCTTCTGGGCCTCCAGTCTCCAATCGCCAGGCCTTCTCCTCAGTCGCATTCCAGTCGCCGTCCTGCAGACCCACTCGCTAGGCCCTTGGCCCGATCGGAACGTCCTGCTGGGCATACCCCATTCGGCATATCCCCATCAAAAGGGGAGGCCAACGACGGTGTATTTCCCACATCTTCGCAATGACCACCATGTCTGGCCTCCATCTTCCTGCCACCGGCGCTCGCAACCGCGACCGAGGAGAGCCGGGGAGTTGCTGGTGCCGGACCAGCGGGCAACCAAATCACTGCGAGGACGGTCATGAGCGTTTGAGGTGCCACGGAACAGGACCACCGATGAGTGTTTCTCGCGCGATGTCCACGACAACATCATGCAACCAAAGTTCCAACGACGGCAAGCACTCCAACAAGAGCTCGCTGAGGTCATGGAAGCGGCGCACGCCAATCCTGGTGATGCGGCCTTGCGTGCCTGTCTTGTCCGAGCTATAGAGGACCTAGAGATGCAGAGGACGATCTACTGTTCTCTCCAAGAGGAGCAGGGTCTTGTTTCCCCGTCGCCGCCACTAGCGTCCTAGCCAACACAAGTTTAGATTGTTATATCCTGTTCAACCAGTTGTAATATGCTAACTAGTAATGGAAGTTTTTGGTTGCAATGGACGCCGCCGCACTTGTTTGATATAGCAAGCAAGTTGCATATATAGTTCAAACACATTGAGCGAAAAGATGTGAAAAACACAAGATAAACTTGGAGACCATGGTCTCCATCCTCGTTTACTCACCGGAGTCGGAATCGTAGTGGCGACGGTACATGCTGTCGTCGAAGACGCTGATGGTGAGCATGGATTCGCCGTCGTACTTAAAGCCGAGGAAGTGTTCGACTTCGATTTGGTGCACGCGGACGAACTCCTTCCAACCGCTGATGTCGTGGATGCCTAGCTCATGTCGTGGGTGGAGTGAGCTCATGACAGAGCTTGATTTCGCAAAACTAGGGGAATATGTATGGTGAATTGTTGCATACACCAAAGAAATTCTTGCGTCAAAATAGCGAGACACTTTTTTACTCCCTCCGTCTTAAAATAGATGACTCGGATTTGTCGAAATTTTAATGAATCTAGACACTATTTAGTATATAGATTAATCCAAATTTTGACAAACCTGCGATATCTATTTTGAAATAGAAAGAGTATAATTTTGATATACCGAGAGAAGAAACATTAGACCTACCCAAAAAAACATAAACATATAGCAGGCGGGTAAGGGTTTTGGTGGTGCCATGGTTGGACATCCTATATCTTGGATTTAATTAACACTGTAGTGTGCTCTCTCAGTTCATAACTCTTGTCGGGATTGTAATTCAAATTGAAACTATAACGGAGAGAACATTATTTATCAAGCTGTTTTTGAGACCCACCTACGTTACGGAAATGTGATGGTTCCACTGTTACATGCACCTCCCTTTCTGTTCCGGTTTTGTATGCAGCGCCTCGAGCATTTGTTTCTTCTGTCAGGATGGATGTCTGGGACCTTCTTTTCACAGCACATGTTATAGTATTATTTGTGATTTGTCTCTTTGGGGACCAAGATTAGTTGGGTACGGCGACCTGTTTACTGGTTCTCTAATCATCATTTGTTTAGCTAGTGATGAAAAGGCAGGGCCGTTGATGATGAGCTAGCTAGTCTCCCTCTGTCAACTCTACTCACTGCGCTGCTGAAACAAACGTCGCTTTGCACATTATAGCCCGCTCAAATACTAAACAAATGATCGCGTTATCATGCCTAAATTTGCAAGATTAATCATGCCTGTGCTTGAAAGTTGCGTATCGGGCCCCCCTTGTGTTCACTACTAGTGCCTCTTATTGCAGTGAGATTACGTTCTTAGCTAAACCAAACCAGCACCCTCTTGTGATTCAAAACGGGAGCGTGCGTGGGTAGCGACAGTGTCAGTGTGGTAGCTTGCGGTAAAGAGGTGCGACTTTTGGTTTGACCCTTTCACAATTAGACCTACTACTCCTTCCATTCACAATTACCTCGCATTCTATGTTTAGTCAAAGTCAAACTTTATAAACTTTAACCATATATTTAAGAAAAAATATCAACATTAACAACATAAAAACTATTGTATTACAATTGTTATAAACTATATTTTCATATTATATGCAGTGGAAATCGTGCATGTTAATATTTTTTCTTATATTATTGATCAAACTTTATAAAGCTTGACTTTGACTAAACCCAGAACGCGAGGTAATTGTGAATAGAGGGAGTAGTAGTATGGTGTAGCCGTGCAGGGGCAAACGGTGTCGAACGGCACATTAATTTTTGCGATGCAGCTTGCTCACTCACCTCGATTATATCGGCACTTGCTTGCTTGGGGGTAATCAATTCGAGGATTTAGCTTACGCAGACTGAAGTGGCTCGGTGTCCTTACTCGCAAGGGTTCATTAAAAACGAAGAAAATGTCACTAGCATGGGATGGAATGGAATTGGGCGCGGTTCTGGGGAAAACCGGAAAAGAATCCAATCTACCTCTCGTCGCCATGCTCTCGCCTGCTTTTTCCTCTCTCTCTCTCTCGTGGAAAAAGATGCACATGCGTGAGCTGTGCAGTGTGCAGACAGAGAGAAGACTGTGTGGTGCCCTGTGCTGCCTGTGGAAACATGCAAGACAAGAGATGGCTTGTTCCATCTGATGGCGAATGGCAAGGGTAAAGTCCAGCTTTCGTCCAGACGAAACCCCTCTTTACTGAACTTCTGCATTGATGATTGGACACTGGTCGTCAGTGCCAGTAGCTTTGTGTGGTGCTACAGTGAGGATCTCCTCCATGGGGGGCAGCAGATGCAGATGCAAGATTTTGGCAGGATTTAAACGCCTCATCAGTCAATCAATATATGGAGTACTTGCCTGTCATTTGTGGAAGGACACCGGTCCTCCTTCTGAACATAACAGGGGGGTGAGAATTATGGTGGCGGGTGGTAAAACTTCAGGTTCAGATTCGCATGGACCATTCGACCTGTATGTAGCTCATGACTTTGAACATGCAACCGGCTGGCCACGTTTACGAGAAACGTAAAACCCTAGCAATTTAGCAGCTCTCCTCCTGACATTTTGTAAAACTGTAAAATCCAGTGATAGTGCTAAACTGCTACGATTGTGGTATGGCATAAGCCAGCACTCACACTGTCGTTCATCTAACTATTCTCTGACTAAATCGTTTTGTTTAACCCCATTTTGTCCTTTCGAAATAAATCCTGCACACCGACCAAACCACTAGGAAGCTCCGAAAGGAAGACATAAGCTGGGTGTAATGAGAACAGAACTTCTGATGAGAGAAGGGCCCGAATGCCATGGGCGTGAAGCAAGATAAAGTCGTCGAACACACGGTTTTTGGTACTCCCTCCGACTTATATATATATATATATATATATATATATATGTCATACTACATCCGGTTACACCCACATGTATTTCACATTATTTAGACAGTATCTATCATACTGGACACTATATATGGGTAATATGAAGTATATACAAATATTGAGCAGTATATATACTACTTTTTTGGTAGTATGTAATTTTTATTCACATACTTCTTTTGTACGTACAAATATAACGGTATTTTACATATATAGTGTAAACTATGGGTGTATTTGCAATTTTTTCACCTAACTTGTTTGAAAGTATCTTAGATATAGTATATGAACATACTCAAACAGATAAAGTATTATAAATACTTTCGTAAGGTAGTATATAAGACGTGAGTGTAGTTACACCCGGGAGTAAGAAGTATTTTTCTTCATACTACACCCGGGTATAGTTATACCCACGTGTGTTTCACTTATTTAGGCAGTATCTATCATACTGAAGACTATATATGGGTAATATGAAGTATATACAAATATTTGGGCAGTATATATACTATTTTTTTGGTAATATGTAATTTTTATTCACATACTCCTTTTGTACGTACAAATATGACGGTATTTTACATATATAGTGTAAACTATGGGTGTTTTTGCAATTTTTCACCTAACTTGTTTGAAACTATCTTAGATATAGTATATGAACATACTCAAACAGATATATATAGAAACCCTATTCAACACCCAGGATGCAGAATAGTTATTTTGCACCTCACATATTTTTATGTTCTCACATATGGAAATTTATATTTTGTATACTAATAATTATGTTTATATTTATTAGAAATATAAAAAAATCGACATAAAAATATAATTTTTGAGTCATTATAATGTAAAATACATAGAAAATATGCATTTTACGTCGTATTTTTATAGGCATGTAAACAATTTTTTTTCAATATGTCTAAATTTTCTTATGTTCTTCTTGATTTTCGAGATAAGAGAAAATTTACATGATATACGGTTTGAAAGATAGAGGATGGATAAAGAATAACTATTCTACACCCTGGATGTCAAATAGCGTCACACTCTCTCTCTATATATATATAGAAAAAATACTTCTTACTCCAAGGTGTAACTACACCCACCTCTCATATACTACCTTACGGACATATTTATACTACACCCGGGTGTAACTACACTCACACGTGTTTCACATTATATAGGCAATATCTACCATACCGGAAGGTATGTACGCGTAGTATAAAGTATATAAAAATATTTAGGCAGTATATATATACTATTTTTTTGGTAGTATGTAATTTTTATTCACATACTCCTTTTATACGTACAAATATGACGGTATTTTACATATATAGTTCAAACTATGAGTGCACTTACAATTTTTTCACCTAACTTGCTTGTAAGTATCTTAGATATATTATATGAACATACTCAAATAGATAAAATATTACAAATACTTCCGTAAGGTAGTATATGAGAGGTGGGTGTAGTTACACTCGGGAGTAAGAAGTATTTTTCATATATATATATATATATATATATATATATATATATATATATATATATATATATATATATATATATATATATAAGACAGCCGGCTATTGGAGCTGTGCATTCTCCACAAATCCTTCTACATGGTATCAGCCTAACCACGTCTCCTACCCTAGCCTCACACTGCTTCCCACGCCACCAAACCCTAGCCGCCACCTCCCCGAGCGCCGCCTCCTTCCCGCCACCAAACCCTAGCCGTCGCCCTCCCTCCTCTAGGCGCCCCCACCGCTTCCGCCCCACCCTCCCTACCATGGCCGATCTCTCCTCCTCCAGCAACCCCTTCAACTCCTCCGTCTTCGGGAGCAGCAACTCCTTCGCCGACCCCTCCGTCGCCGTCATCCGTGACGTTTCCATCCTCGAGCGTGTGCTGGTGACGCTCTCTCAAACCGCTGCCAATTTCTTCCCGTGGAAGATGTACTTCGGTCTCCTCTTCCGCGAGTATGATCTCCTTGATCATGTCGATAGCACCATCGACCTCCTCGCCATGCCGCACGACCCCGACTGGTTGACGATCGACGCCACCATCATCCGCCGGTTCTTCTAGACCGTTTCCAATGAGATCTTCCGCACCGTCATTCGCGACGGTGACACCGCGCACATGGTCTGGACCAAGATCACCGGCCTCTTCACCGACAACAAGATCTAGCGGATCACGTTCCTCCAGCAGGAGTTCTTCGGCACCCACCAAAACAATCTCTCCCTCGACGACTACTGCCTCCGCCTCAAGAGCCTCTCTAACGAGCTCCGTGACCTGGAGTTTCCGATCAACGACAAGATCCTCCTCTCCACGCTATCGGCTGGTCTCGGTGAGGACCTCAGCAACGCCGCCGCCACCTCACGCTGCTCACCACGTCGACCTTCGAGCAAGCCGTGGCCTATCTCCGTCTGGAGGAGCGGTGACTGAAGCATCTCCGGGCTCGGGCGGCTCACACCGCCTTTGTCGCTGGTCTCTCCCGGGCCGCCCCTGCTCATGCGCCTCCGGCCTCTCCGCCTCGCGCCCCGGCCCCGCCCTCGGGGTTCTATGCACCCCAGCCGCCCGCGCCTCCGCCTCCTGCCAACGGTGGTGGCCGTCGTTGGCGCGGGTACGGTCGCAACGGCGGCAACGGTGTAGAATGATAGAGAGAGGGATTGGCGGAATATGTTGGATGCATAATTGAGCCTCATGGACGAGTATATATAAGCGTACAGGGATCATCTTGGAGTGCAAGACAAGACACAAGATCTATCTCTATCCTAGACTAACCGAACCGTACACGTATACTCTAACATTCCCCCGCAGTCATAGCAGTAGCATCGTGAACAACTGGAACGTCGCGGACGGTCAGACTGGAGATAAACCGAAGTAGAACCAGTGAGCTGACATCCCCCGTAGAAGGAGCGAGAATGTCGTGGACGGTGTCGCGTCACGGTAGCTTGGACTGTAGAGAAAGCTGATGATGCTCAAGCGAGGTGGTAGCCCTTATGCTGATGTCGAGGGAGCCGAGAGTGTGAGGCGATGCCATGGTCGAGGTAGTTGTGCGAGGGGTTGCCGTGGTTGATGTCGTGGTCAGGGATGCCGGTGTCGAGGTAGCCATACGTGAAGCCGCATGCGCATAGTGCGCGAGGAGGATGACGGAGACGCGTCGAGGCAGTCGTCGAGGGTGTCGATGCCAAAGCCGATACAGTCCAAGCCATCAAGGACGAGGTGCGGCCATAGTTTTTCCAGAAGTAGGCGTACGTCGGGGACGAACACACACTCTGGTTTTGCCAGAACCGAGTATGCAAAGAAGAACTCATCAGTGACGCGGTCAAGGCAGTCGTAGAGAGGTCGATACCGAAGAAGACGTTGTCGAAGCCGATGAAGACGAGGCACCGATCCGAGCTTGCCAGACTCGGGAATGCGTCGAGGACGAAGGCACTCCCGGTGTTGCCAGTACCAGTCGTGCGGGGGCAAGGACCATCATGAACTTATCGCCATGTCAAAAAGACTAGCAGATGAAGCCTCCAGAGCGATTGTGATGCGCAAAGCGGCTATGTGAGAGATGTCGACGTTGTCCGCAGTTGTCGAAGTAGAGTAGCAGGTGGTGTAGTCGGGGATGAGGCGATGATGCTGGTGGCGAAGTTGTAGTGGACGAAGACGTAGAAGGCGGCGAAAACAACGGCGACCTGGGGTAGTCATGCTGGATGCCTAGAGTGCCGATGGGGTAGTCGGCGGGACCTACGGTGAGAGGGCGCCCTGCAGGTTACCTTGTGAAGCGTGGTGGCGGTGCTCAAAGTAGGCGAGGAATAACCCGGCGATGTGACGAAGACCATGTGCAGATGGCGGCGATCCGCGCCATAGGAGATGGCGCGGTGAAAGCCGAGGCCGTCGATGCACGAGGACGGCGAAGTAGACCGCGTGCATCCATGCTACGACCCGAGGGGGCGGCATAGCTGTAGGGCGCAAGTCGGTGCAGCAGCTGGGAGACCACCAGTGATGTACACGCCAAGGAAGGCGCGTTGAAAGCCGGTAGCATGGACCAAAGGCGGCGGCGCTGCGGCCCGAGGGGGCGACACAACGGCAAATCGTATCTCGATCGGTGGTAGGCGCGTGCTCGTGGATGTGCTTGGCGTAGACTGGCGCGAGATTGGTTGATCAGACTGACAGTGCGTCGTATGCGCCGGCTTCCACTATACGCGCTCCGACGCATCGCTGTTCGTCTATCGCCAAGGCACCAACACTGCCTACCTGCTGCTATATGTCGATGACATCATCTTGACGGCATGCACTACTGGTCTCCTTTGATAGCTCACCGATCGCCTTCGTGCCGAGTTCGCACTCAAGGACCTTGACCCGCTCCACTACTTCCTCCGCATCGAGGTCGTCCGGCGTGCGGATGGGTTCTTTCTTCATCAGAGGAAGTATGCTCACAAGCTCCTCGAGCATGCTAGGATGCTTAACTGCAACCCCACGCCTACTCCAGTCGGCACGAAGGCCAAGCTTTCGGCTAGCAATGGGTTGCTGACCCCTGACGTGTCATTCTACCACTCCATCATCGGTGCTCTGTAGTACTTGACATTGACACGTCCGGAGTTACAGTATGCCGTGCAGCAGGTGTGCTTGCATATGCATGCTCCTCGGGATGCCCACTGGGCAGCGGTGAAGCGGATACTTCGCTACATCTGCGGTACTATGGACCTTGGCCTCTCGCTACACACCTCGCCATTGACGGACATCGTCGCCTACTCGGACGCGGACTAGGATAGCTGCCCTGACATGTGGCGGTCCACCTCGGGCTACTGCGTCTACCTCGGCTCGTCGCTCGTCTCTTGGTCTTCCAAGCGACAACCCACCATCTCTCGCTCTAGTGTCGAGGCCGAGTATCGGGTCGTGGCTAACGTCGTGGCCGAGTGCACGTGGCTTCATCAGCTTCTCTTCGAGCTATCTTGTCTTGTCGACAAGTCCACGGTGATGTTTTGTGACAATGTTTCGGCTGTCTACCTCTCCGCCAACCCCGTTCATCATCGCCGCACCAAGCACATCGAGCTGGACATCCACTTTGTTCGTGAGCAGGTTGCTCTTGGCAACGTTCGAGTTCTTCACATACCGACCTCTTAGCAATTTGCGGATATCATGACCAAGGGATTGCCGATGTCGACCTTCGACGAGTTTCGTTCTAGTCTATGTGTCGGTACCGACCATTCGACTGCTGGGGGTTGTTGAGATACGTATTATACTCTGTATAGATCTCCTTGTACCCTCAGGATTGTACATATAACTGTATATATATATATATATATGAGACAGCTGACCCTATTGGAGCTGTGCATTCTCCACAAATCCTTCTACATTTATTATTGCATAATGTTTACATGGAAGTTCAAAGGATGTGGGTTGCCCAGCCACAGGTGGCCGCCAACACCATAAGATAAAGCATGTCTAGCTAATGTGTGGGCTTCGAAATTTGAATCTCTACCCTCAGAGATGAACTTGCACTCATGAAACCGTGCAGTCCTAGTACTAATCTCAGAAACAACCGCTCCATATATACCAAGTGTTCCTTCAGCGATATATGTTACCACCTATTTGCAATCAGATGCAATGATCATGAGGTTAATGCCCAGGTCTTCTGCCAACACTGTAGCTTCTCGACATGCCAATGCTTCGAGTCTAGACGGGTCAGTGACGCCCGCATAGACAACAACCGAGGCTCCAAGATATAGTCCATGACTGTCACGACAAATCGCAGCAGCTAAACCTTTGATGTCAGACTTTGAGACCACCACATCAACATTCAGCTTGTAGACATCCCTCGAAGGAGGAATCCACCTCCTTACTGTGCCCGTTTTATCTCTATGAGCATTCTCTCTGGTGGTTGTCGATGCCAGGCCTTTGATTTCCTCTAGAAAAGAGTTGACAAAGTTATGTGTGGACAAAGGACTCTGAAAGATGAGGAGTGCTTCAGTGTGCACCGTCGTTTAGGAGGAAGCCCGAACTGCTAGGGGCATTTTAGTCCGACGTGTTTTGTTGGCTTCGTTTTTTTTGGCCCAGGTGGAACCCATATCCAAGCCCAGTATAGTCTCGTATCTGTATCTGAGGATCGACGACGCCGTGCAACCGCGACCCACGTGGGGTCCACCTGAACCTAATCACCACGAATAGCTCCCGCCCATGCATGCACCATTGTTCTGTAACGAAGCTTTCTCTTCTACGCTTGGTATAACTCGGTCGCTCGTACCCGCGGATATGCTTCCCCTCGGTGCCGCCCGATCTACATCCTCGCGTCCGCCGCCTGATTTCAAATCACGCCTGGATCTCGAATGGTCATCGCCACAGATCCTCGAAGGTAGAAGGCGCGCCAGCGACAGCGTCTTCGTCACTAGGGTTTCTAATCCAAATCGTCGGCTTTATCTTCCGATCTTGTAAGTTCACCCTATGGTCATGCTTCGTCTCTATTAATTGTTAGATACACATAGCATTGGTGATTCTAACAATGTGGCGCAATCACTGATAGAGGAGATGGAGGACTCTAGATCTATTGTGAAAGATGATCAAATCGGGCATGTCGGTGATGATTCCATTTCCGCCAATACGCATCCCGAAGATGGCTGGAGCGAAGAAGAGTTTGATGTGAGGACACGTTAGCTTCTTCTTTGATATTTAAATGTTAAATTAAATAATATATGATATCTCATGGCTTGATTTATTTAGATTGTCTATGCCGATGATTTCTACAATGGCCTTAACAATCATGAAGAAACGGACATGTTTGTTGATACTGAGGTATGTGTAGTGGTGTAAAATTTTATATGTCATGCACCATATGATGCAATTGTATACTAAATAGTGCTAAATTGTTCAGGTAACAAATAAATCTGGTATGGAGTATGACTATTTGGGTGAATCAGACTTGGAGATGGGTAATTATGATGCTTGTGAAGATGCACCAAATTTTGATATGTTCGTTGACATGAGTGAGGTATTATTTATAGGCTGTTTTTTAGCAATCAACGAACCAACATGCATACTACTATAGTTCTAATGGCTAGGTTTTGAATTTGTAGTAGGCACCATGTAATCAGACCGAGAGTTCAAATAAATGTAGCAATGACAATGGGTATCCTGAGGATAAGAGAGAACTATACTGCAAGATAATGGAAATGACATTTGATAGTGAAGCAGCAGCCTATTCTTTCTACAATAGATATGCCAAAGATCATGGGTTCGACATTAGGAAGCACCAAGTGAGGTGGTTTGATGATTGATGACCCACAAGTATAGGGGGTGTATCGCAGTATTTTCGAGGGAAGTGAAACCCAATTTATTGATTCGATACAAGGGGAGCCAAATGATATTTATAAGCCTTAACAACGGAGTTGTTAATTCAGCTGCACCTAGAAACAATCTTGCTCACGGCAGTTTATCAGTAGCAATAGTTTTGTAGTAGGAATAGTAAAGTAATAGCAGTAGTAAAAGCAAAGACAGCAGTAACAATAGCAGTAAACAGTAGGATTCGAGTGCGGTAGGCATAGGGATGGATGGACGGGCGTTGCATGGACAAGACAATTCACATAGCAATCAGAACATAGGGCAATTGCAGATAAATAAGATAAAGCATCCAAGTACTACATAATCCTAGGCATGTGTTCCATATATAGTCATACGTGCTCGCAATGAGAACTTGCACAACATCTTTTGTCCTGCCAGCCCGTTTGTAGCGGGGCCCCAAGGGAACTACTGGCAATTAAGGTGCTCCTTTTAATAGAGCACCGGAGCAAAAAATTAACACTCCGTGAACACATGTGATCCTCACATCAAAGCCATTCCCTCCGATTATCCTGATTTCTGTCACTTTGGGGCCATTGGTTCCGGACAACAACGTGTGTATACAACCTGCAGATAAGACCATAAACAATACTATCATAATGAATCAATAACATGTTCAGATCTGAAATCATGGAACTCGGGCCCTAGTGACAAGCATTAAGCATAACAAGTCGCAACAAAGTCATAAAGCACTAATAGAAGATACTAGGCACCATGCCCTAACAATCTGATGCCATTACATGAACGATCTCATCCAATCCCTACCATCCCCATAGCCTACAACGGGGGATTACTCACTCATAGATGGGGGAAACATGGATGGTCGATGGAGAAGCGATGGTGATGATGATGGCGATGATCTCCTCCAATTCCCCGTCCCGGCAGGGTGCCAGAACGGAGTTTCTAGTGCTATTTCGTGGAATCTGGTGGTGGCGGCGGAGCGGAACTCTTTCTGGAAAAACGTCGACCCCCCTAAGTTTTTAGGTCAGAAGACATCTTATAGGCGAAGAGGGAGACCGAGGGGGTGTCTGGGGCGGCCAGACCACCCCCTGGCGCGGCCAGGCCTAGCCCGCACGGCCAGGTGGTGTGGCTGGGCCCTAGCCCCACTCCATCTCGTATTCTGGCTCCAGAAGTCTTCTGGTGAAATAGGATTTTTGGCATATTTTCCGGGATTTTTCCCGATAGTTGATTTTCTGCACAAAAGGTAGACACCAAGGCAATTCTGTTGAAAACAGCGTCAGTCCACGTTAGTTGCATCCAAATCACACAAATTTAGAGGAGAAACAATAGCAAAAGTTTTCAGAAAAGTAGATACGTTTTGGACGTATCAACTCCCCCCCAAGCTTAGCTTATTGCTTGTCCTCAAGCAATTCAGTTGAAAACTGAGTGCAATAAAAGAACTTTCACGAACACATTTGCTTCATATGATGTATATATTCTCAGCATGTGATCAACTACTTAGACAATTCATAATAAAGATTATGCAACTAAGTTTACTCAATAGGCATTGCAAGCTATGAAGAGATTCCAACTTAAAAATAATAAGTAGCAAGAAACATAAACATAAGCAACATTACAATGCTCATAACAAGGTATGATAGAGTGGTATCTCGCTTGCCTTTTTATTGTGAATGCCAAGGCACCTCTGAAGTTCAGGTGAAGACTAGAAGTAAAGATATCAAAGATACAAGAATCAAAGTCATAACACGAATAATCAAGTAATGAGACAAGCACAAAGAATGACAACTATGCTCTTCAAGAAGGTGCTCATAGAATAGGTGGAGACTCAACAAAGAAATGAAAAGGTTTTGAATAGTTTGAAAGGCTTCCAAATGCTGAAAGTATGGTACTCATTAGCTTTGAAGCTCTCATTGCCCCTATCATAAGCATCTTTAATATGGTTAAGGTGAAAGTGAGGTCCAATCTGAGTTACATGCTTGACAGCCTATAAACTGGAAATCCCGTGTCCCTTGAGTACGAGGGCCGCTCCTCATGCTACTCAACTTTAGTTACCGGTAAGTTCTTGTCATCGTAAATACGTGCGTATCATAGAGAACCGCCAACGGGGTACCCCTTGCCCGATGATACAGAAGAATCCCCATATCAAATGACAAGGCAAGCAGACAATGAGTATCTCAGTAATCTTCTTATTTACCATGGGGAAATGGTGCTTTTTTTTTCTCTTTCGTCTTTTCTCAAATCTCTTTTTTCTTTTCTTTTTTCTCAATAGCTATATCCCTCTTTTTTTATAAGAAGAATGCTTCATAGATATTATTATGGTTACACTGAAGGTTTCCACCATGACAGCATGGATTAGACCTGCGGCCCAGGCGTTTCTCTAACACACATACATAACTCCATGGACTTACAAGCTCTCCTTTTATTTCACACCGACGACATCCGCAAACAAAAGAGCATGGTATCAACTGGGTATATATTTACAGGTGTTGAAAGCGTTCCCCGTGACATCACAGTTCTGCTAATCCCTAGCCTATAATTTGCAAGCATATAACTTTCATGGACAGTCACAATGGTTCAAGTTTATTAAATGCAGAAAATAAAGTGTGCCATCAAGTTCGTGAGAGCTTTACTAACTAACTTTCTCATAACAAGCAAACATTTTATTCGGAAGAAAACAAGGCATATTGAATATGCACGGAAATAGCAAATGATGCTAATAGGTAGGTATGGTGGACACTTTTGGCAATATTTGGTTTTAGGGAGTTGGAAACATGAGTAAAACATACTCAGTGTAAGTTAAGGCTAGCAATAGTAAGGGAGCGACAAACGAGAGAGAAATAGTTGTCATAATCATGCTTGCCATAAAACAGGACTAATCATGGCATGAAAGTGATTCAAGACCCTCAAGGCAACATAATTCAACGAGGCTTAACTGATTGTTTCAGTCATATGCATGCGTGAGCATGTGCCAAGTCAATTCAGATGAAACATTCATAGGAGGATGATGGCTCAATGCACGGCGCCCAGAAAAGTGTTGATGGCTCGTGGTGGATGTAGAGCTTGTTGGGAACCCCAAGAGGAAGGTACGATGAGCACATCAGCAAGTTTCCCTCAGTTATGAAACCAAGGTTTAATCGAACCAGTAGGAGCAAGGAAACACCCAAAGGTGTTACTAGCTGAGCTTTGGCAGGGCGCACTACCGGTGCTAGTCACAACGTGGAGACCTGCACAACACAACCACAGAACTTTGTCCCCAACTTGCGATGAGGTTGTCAATCTCACCGTGTTTTGCGGAAAACAAAGGATTAAACGTATCGAATGGAAAGAAATAATAGTTTGCAGAAAGTAAACACAAAGCAGTAAAAGACTGTAGATTGTATGTAAAAGACAAGGACCGGGATCCATAGTTCACTAGAGGTGGCTCTCCTTAGACAGATAACATGCTGGGTGAACAAATTACAGCGAGGCAATTGACAAACACCGAGAAAGCAATACATGCATATACTAATCATCTTGACTCCTTTGAGACTTGATTGGGCATTACAACATAATACATAGACCGCCATCCAACTGCATCTATGACTAATAATCCACCTTCAGGTTATCATCCGAACCCCCTCCAGTATTAAGTTGCAAGCAACAGATTATTGCTTTACGAACTGCGTGTAAAGTAAACAATACGTTTGTTCTATGAACAAATGATTGTTGTTTTCTTCCTAGTAGCAACAACACATCTAGTACCTTAGAGATTTCTGTCACTTCCCCAGATTACCAGAGGCATGAACCCACTATCGAGCATAAATACTAACTCTTGGAGTTGCTAGCATCTACTTGGCCAAGATAGCTACTAACAACGGAAAGCATGCAAGATCTCAAATAACAAATACATGATAGAATCAATAATCAATCTGAAATAGCATCTCAATATCCATCGGATCCCCGCAAACACAACATGTATGAATTACAAAAAGATGATCTTGATCATGAACGGAGCTCACAAGATCTAAACATGAAAGCACAAAGGAGGAGAAACTAGCCATCTAGCTACTACATGGACCCGTAGTCCAAGGATGAACTACTCACGCATCACACCGGAGGCTTGCATGGTGATGAAGAAGGCCTCCAGAGTGAATTCCCCTCTCCAACAGGGTGCCAGAAAGAGCTTCAGATCCCTCCGATCTAGGGATGGAGATGATGGCGGCTACAGACTCTTTCGTGGATTTTTTGATCGGGCCCTTAGGGTTTTCGTCCCGAGGGCAATATATAGGTGGAAGGAGAGGCCGAGGGGGTGCCAGGAGCGGCGACACCACCCCCTGGCGTGGGCCAGGCCTGGCCGCGCGGCCAGGTGGTGTTGTGGCTCCCTGGCCCTTCTCTGTCTCGTATTCTGGCCCTTGATCCCTTCCGGAAAAATAGGCACTTTGGCTTTTGTCCCGTCCAATTCTGAGAATATTCATTTTCTGACTTTTCTGGAACCAAAAACAACAGAAAACAGGCAGCTAGCACTGTGGCTCTTGTTAATAGGTTAGTCCAAGAAATCATATGAAAAGTACTCCAAAGTTGGAACAAAACACAAGGGAGTGGATAAAACCAAGCATGGAACATCAAAAATTATAGATACATTTGCAATGTATCAACATCCCCAAGCTTAACTCCTGCTCGTCCTCGAGTAGGTAAGTGATAAAAAGAAAGAATAATTTTTGAGGTGACATGCACCATCAAAGACTTGATCAAAGTATTTGCAAAACATTCAAAGCTAGGATCATAGTACTTCAACATAGCATGAAAGACAAAGTTCTAGCAATAAGCAAAGAAACTATGATGCAACATGAAAAGGCACAAACAAAAGATTCATGAATAACAATGCCTTGCAAGACGTTTGTTTGTTTCACATAAAGAAAACATGGCATAATAGTATTAAGCTTGTCCCTCAATAGAGTAGCAAATATAAATGCATAGGACACCTTCAAAGTTCATAAGAGTGACTGGATACCATAGCTTAAAACAAGCAATATCAAAGTATGCATCAATCAACTAGTCTTGGGACAATGCACATAGAACTAAGAATGGCCACTATGCTCTAAAAGTAGGTGCATAAAGATAGAAGGTGGAGACTCAATATAATGGTGGAAGAAAGGACTTTGTAAAAGGAAGTAGGGATTCAAGTCTCATAAAGAGATTCCAAAAATTATGGTACTTATAGCTTTAAACTCTCATTGCCCCTATCATAAGCATCTTGAAGGTGATTAAGGTTAAAGTGACACAACTAAGAGGATATGCTTGACAAGTTATAAACCGAAATCTCATGCCCCTTACTTACGAAGAACCGATCCTCATGCTACTCAACTTCAGTCACGAGTAAGCTCTTGTCATTGTAAGTATATGTGTATCATAAAGAACCGCCAACGGGGTACCCCTTGCACATGATACGGGAGATTTCCATAATCAAAATGACAAGGCAAGCAGACAATGAGCATCTCAGCGATCTTTTTATTTGCTATTTGCATAGGTTTTTATTGAGGATGCTTCATAGAGTGTTCATTATGGTGATGCTGCAAGTTTCCACCATGATTAGGCATGGCTTAGGCTAGCGGCCCAGGTGTTTCTCTAACACACATACAAACTCCATGATCTTACAAGTTCCACTTTTATTTCACACCGCCGGGATCCGTAAGCAAAAGAACATGATATCAACGGAGTACAAAGTACAAGTGCAATGTTGAAAGCGTTCCCCATGGTACATGGTTCTGCTAATTTTAACTTATAAAGAGCAAGCATATACGCAACAAAGAAGGACCCAATGGTTCAAGTTTATTAGAGACAAAAAGTAAAGTGTGCCATCAAGTTCGTGAGAGCTTTAATCACTAGTTTTCTCATAACAAGTGGAGGTAAACAAAAGCATGAATATACTTGGAATAACATAAGCTAGTAGGTAGGTATGGTGGACTCTTTGGAATAACTTGGTTTAGGGAGTTGGATGCATGAGTGGAACTCATACCTTGTTGTGGAGGCTAGCAAAAGACTGGGAGCGACAAACTAAGATAGCAATAATGGCCATAATCATGCAGAGCGACAAAACATCATTGATCAAAGCATAAAGTGATACTACAAGTTGAAAACTAAAGGATCATAAAGGCTATGGTGACTTGTGACAGTCATAAGATGGTGTGAGCATGTGCCAAGTCAACCCAAATAAAGCATCAAAGGAGAATATCACTATACTATGGTTTAATATGCTAAAACAACGCATGATTCATCCAAGGCACATTAAGAAATCTCAATTGTGTATAACAAGTCATGCTACAACAAAGAATACTAAGCATAAATCCAAAACAATATCAAGCATGGCATGACAAAGCATAGGCCACAGTCAAAAACGAGCTCTTTTTACCACATAAGCATGAACTTTCCTACTCTTTTCCAAACCAAACCAAACTATTTGCAAACCAATGTATGAAAGAGGGGGTCCAACCAATTTATTTAGAAACTAAGCAAACCAAGCAAACTAAAACCAAAACAAAAACGAAAAAGAAGATGCTCCTAGAACAACACAACTGTGCATGAAACAATAAAAATGAAGCGTTTGGAAGAAACCTGGAATTTTTATTGATGAAGAAGGGATGCCTTGGGCATCCCCAAGCTTTGACGCTTGTACTTCTTGGATATTTCTTGGGGTGACACGCGTGGCATCCCCAAGCTTTAGCTTTAGTCCATCCTTCATCTCATTACTCATTCCTTCCATACACCTGAAAATTTCCCTTCATACAAAACTTCACACAATCTCATTAGCAACATTAGTGCACTCAAGATAAATAGGTCTCAAGGTTCAGTTCTAACACCAAATAAAATTCCATTAGAACAATAGCTAGTGTAGCACTTCCCTCAAAAAGCTCAATTCCCCAAAATAACTAAAAAAGGAACCCACAAGAAGCAAATGCAGAAAATGGCAGAAATCTGTCCAAACAGACCAGCAGGTAAAGACAATTTTTTTAGAAGACCTTCTGTTGCTCAAATCAAAAAGTGTTGAACTAACAAAAGTTATATAACAACCTGGGGAAGAAGCACAAACAATTACAGATCAATCCGACCTACAGATCTCTCTCAGGAATTTTTACGGTGTAGCACAAAAATCTGTTTCGGGACAGCAACTTTCCCAATCATTACTTCACTCTCATTAGAGGTTACTCTTGGCACAAAAAGCAAATAAAAAGGATAAGGAGCGGTTATTAATGAAGTAATAACTTCCAAGACTCAACTAAAATTCTTGGGTTATCTCCCAACAAGTACTTTTTTTAACGCCTTTAAGTTAGGCATAAGAACCAAAGAAAGAATCAAGTGTTCTCAAATGAAGAAGCATTAAGACCAAATTTTGTTTTCATAGGAGAAGCAAAAGAAATATTTTCTCTCTTTTTAGGGAAGTGTTCTATATCTTTCTTGAGTGGGAGTTGATATTTAATGGTGCCTTCTTTCATATCAATGATGGCACCAACAGTTCTAAGAAAAGGTCTTCCCAAAGTAATAGGACAAGAAGCATTGTATTCAACATCCAAAACATAGAAATCAACGGGGACATAAGAATCGTTAACCATAATAAGAACATCATTAAGACTCCCCATGAGTTTCTTTTTAGCATTATCATCAAGTGGGACATTCAAATAATAATCTTCAAGAGGAGGCAAATCAAGCATATCATAAATCCTTCTAGGCATAATAGAAACACTACTATCAAGATCACATAAAGCTTTGAAATCAAAGTCATTCACTTTCATATTAATGATGGGTTCCCAACCATCTTCTTGTTTTATAGGAATAGAAGCTTTATGTTTCATCTTTTCTTCCTTAATCTTTATGAGAGCATCGGTAATGTGTTTTGTAAAGGCCATGTTCATAGCACTAGCATTAGGACTTTTAGCAAGCTTTTGTAGGAAATTAATAACTTCAGAGATATTGCAACCATCAAGATCAAAATCAACTTTATAATCTAAAGTAGTAGAACTATTACTAGCCTCAACACTAGTGGTGGTGATAGTAGAAACACTAATGTTTCTAGCAATTTCATCTTCTCTTTCCCACTTAGCATGTAATTCAGCTAATAGTCTAACATTTTCATCAATTCTTACTTGTATAGCATTAGTAGCTGCAAAGGGATTCTCATTAGTTTCAGGTTTAGCAGCCATTTTATTCAAAGTAGATTGAGCTACAGCCAAAGATGCTATATTTCTTTCAGCATTAGAGAGTTTTTCTCAATAGTTTTATTGAAAGCAGTTTGTTTACTAATAAACTCTTTAAGCATAACTTCAAGTTCAGAGGGAGCACTCTTATTATTGTTGTAAGAATTTCCATAAGCATTACCATTGTTGGGAGGATAGGGCTTATAATTGTTGTTACCAAAATTGTTCCTATAAGCATTATTACCATAATCATTGTTGCCAAAATTGTTATTTCTTATGAAGTTCACATCAACTTGCTCTTCTTGAGCAACCAAAGAGGCTAAAGGAACATTATTTGTATCAATATGGGCTTTCCCATTAACAAGCATAGACATAATAATATCAATCTTATCACTCAAGGAGGAGGTTTCCTCAACAAAATTTACCTTCTTACCTTGTGGAGTTCTCTCAGTATGTCATTCAGAATAATTAACCATCATATTGTCCAGAAGTTTTGTTGCAGCACCCAAAGTGATGGTCATAAAGGTACCTATAGCTGCAGAATCTAATAGGTTCCTTGAAGAACAGTTCAATCCTGCATAAAAAGTTTGGATGATCATCCAAGCATTCAGTCCATGAGTGGGACAATTCTTTACTAAAGATTTCATTCTTTCCCAAGCTTGAGCAACATGCTCATTATCAAGTTGTTTAAACTTCATTATTTCACTTCTCATGGATATAATCTTAGTAGGAGGATAGCATTTTCCAATAAAAGCATCTTTGCACTTAGTCCAAGAATCAATACTATTCCTAGTTAAGGAATTCAACCATTCTTTAACTTTTCCTCTCAAAGAGAAAGGAAACAATTTCAGCTTAATAATATCTCCATCTATATCCCTATGCTTTTGCATCTCACAAAGTTCAACAAAGTTATTTAGATGGGAAGCAGCATCTTCATTACCAATACCAGAAAATTGTTCTCTCATAACAAGATTGAGCAAAGCAGGTTTTATCTCAAAGAAAGTATTTTCAGCCACAGGTGGAGCAATAGGTGTGCTCATAAAATCATTTTTGTTGGTGTTAGTGAAGTCACACAACTTAGTGTTTTCAAGAGTAGTCATTTTTTGGGTTTTCAAATGAGAAAGCAAACTTGTAAAACTATTTTTTTTTGTGTTTTTTGAAGAACAAAACAAGCAAACAAGGCAAAAAGAAACTGAGCAAAACAAAAACAACAAAGTAAACAGATTGGTTATGAGGGACTCCCCTTGTGAAGATGTCCTTGACTCCCCAACAATGGCGCCAGAAAAATGCTTGATGTCTCAATGCACGGCGCCCAAAAAAGTGTTGATGGCTCGTGGTTGATGTAGAGCTCGCTGGGAACCCCAAGAGGAAGGTATGATGAGCACAGCAGCAAGTTTTCCTCAGTTATGAAACCAAGGTTTAATCGAACCAGTAGGAGCAAGGAAACACACCAAAGGTGTTACTAGCTGAGCTTTGGCAGGGCGCACTACCGGTGCTAGTAGCAACATGGAGACCTGCACAACACAACCACAGAACTTTGTCCCCAACTTGCGATGAGGTTGTCAATCTCACCGTGTTTTGCAGAAAACAAAGGATTAAACGTATCGAATGGAAAGAAGTAATAGTTTGCAGAAAGTAAACACAAAGCAGTAAATGATTGTAGATTGTATGTAAAAGACAAGGACCGGGATCCATAGTTCACTAGAGGTGGCTCTCCTTAGATAGATAACATGCTGGGTGAACAAATTACAACGGGGCAATTGACAAACACCGAGAAAGCAATACATGCATATACTAATCATCTTGACTCCTTTGAGACTTGATTGGGCATTACAACATAATACATAGACCGCCATCCAACTGCATCTATGACTAATAATCCACCTTCAGGTTATCATCCGAACCCCCTCCAGTATTAAGTTGCAAGCAATAGATTATTGCTTTACGAACTGCGTGTAAAGTAAACAATATGATTGTTCTATGAACAAAGGATTATTGTTTTCTCCCTAGTAGCAACAACACATCTAGTACCTTAGAGATTTCTGTCACTTCCCCAGATTACTAGAGGCATGAACCCACTATCGAGCATAAATACTAACTCTTGGAGTTGCTAGCATCTACTTGGCCAAGATATCTACTAACAACGGAAAACATGCAAGATCTCAAATAACAAAGACATGATAGAATCAATAATCAATCTAAAATAGCATCTCAATATCCATCGGATCCCCGCAAACACAACATGTATGAATTAGAAAAAGATGATCTTGATCATGAACGGAGCTCACAAGATCTAAACATGAAAGCACAAAGGAGGAGAACCAGCCATCTAGCTACTACATGGACCCATAGTCCAAGGATGAACTACTCATGCATCACACCGGAGGCTTGCATGGTGATGAAGAAGGCCTCCAGGGTGAATTCCCCTCTCCGGCAGGGTGCCGGAAAGAGCTTCAGATCCCTCCCGATCTAGGGATGGAGATGACGACGGATATAGACTCTTTCATGGATTTTTGATCGGGTACTTAGGGTTTTCGTCCCGAGGGAAATATATAGGCAGAAGGAGAGGCCGAGGGGGTGCCGGGAGCGGCCACACCACCCCTAGCGCGGGCCAGGCCTGGCCACGTGGCCAGGTGGTGTGGTGGCTCCCTGGCCCTTCTCCGTCTCGTATTCTGGCACTTGATCCCTTCCGGAAAAATAGGCACTTTGGCTTTTGTCCCGTCCAATTCCAAGAATATTCATTTTCTGACTTTCCTGGAACCAAAACAACAAAAAGGCAAATGGCAATCGTGGTTCTTGTTAATAGGTTAGTCCAAGAAATCATATGAAAAGTACTACAAAGTTGGAACAAAACACAAGGAAGTGGATAAAACCAAGCATGAAACATCAAAAATTATAGATACATTTGCAATGTATCAGAGGATACCACGATGTCATACCAAGTTATGAATAGAGTAATGCAGGCAAACATTCATAGGACATGCTACAAACTATTATCAAGCTGGAACTAATCATATGAAAGCAAGAACTACTAAGCATCCATAAATAACATACACCCTACATGAACAGACTAAGCATGCCCACAATGATGAGTATATGTACAAAAATGAAAACAAATAGAGTTCATTACCAGCCTCTTACCACACCTCAAGTTGTCATTAATCCTCATTATTGCCCTTCACTTGTGTGGCTTGAATAATAACATGAAACCAAATTGCATTGAGGACTGCCGAACCCTGCAACAAACTCACAAAACCAAAGAAGAACAACAAATATTTTTGGTGTTTTTGATTTTTAAACAAGAACCAAAAAGGAAGAACAGGCAAAGCAAAATCTTTTTGGGTTTTTTGAATAGTTCAAACAAAACAAAACAAAGGAAAAAGCAAACCAAGGCAAAAAGAAGAAGAAGCAAACAAAGAGAAACAACAGAAATATTTTTGGTCTTTTTGTGTTTTAGAAAGCGAAAGCAAAGAAAGAACGAAAGCTAAAAAGAGAACGAAACATGAATATACAAAGTACCGATGCAAAATGATATGGAGATGAGTGCGATGTCGGCGTACCTCCCCCAAGCTTAGGCTTTTGGCCTAAGTGGGTATCAATCCATGTACGAATAAGGGGTCCAAGCAGGCGGGTCATGATAAGAATGATCGTAGTTGGGCCCATGGGAAGAAGAAGAAGCTCGCCAATCATAAGCAGGCTACTGATATGAAGACTCCCCCTCATTCGAGGGCTGGACCGAATCATCCGTGATCTCCCTTCTAGTATCCTGCTCCTGCTGGGAGAGCTCTCCCAAATACGTATCAAATTCCTCCTCCGTGAGAGACCATACTACCTTGTTATCAAGGTTAGACAAAGCAGGTGCAGGCAAAAGAACAACACTCTTGGACTTGCTCCTTCTCCAACCAGCTTTGAGAAAGGTTATTTCATAAGATAAATCACTCAGATTAGCCCAAGAAGAAACAAATTTATGCTGTATCATGGAATTAAGATCAAGCCTTTCTATGGGAAACTGTAGGTCTAGATGATGGGGCAGTAAACCATGAAATGCTAGTAAACGAGAAGCAATGAGGCCCCCAAAAATTCCACCTTTCTCGCGGTTAGCAGCAAGACGGAAAGCTATCAAAGCACCCAAGTTGTAAGACCTATCCCGTTTAAGAGCAGCAGAGATGAATGCTAGATCATATGAAGATAACTTATTGGCAGTTTTCCTAGCAAGAACACACTTGGCAATAAAGTAGGCAAAGTAGCGAATTGAAGGGAGATGAATGTTACGGATTTTCCCACTCTCCTTCGAGAAGCTGATCCCTTGGCAAATTTCTGCGTATAAATCCATGAGTGGCGCATGTCGCTCTTTAATCCTTCCATGAGTGGCGCATGCCGAGAGAAAGGTTGACAGCAATATTGTAAATTTTGTAGTGGACCATGGGGTTAGGCAAAGAGTAACTAAATTGAAAGTCCTGCACCACAGACATGGTTAGCTTCATAAATTGACAAGGTTCATCTTCCAAAAAGCGCTCCAATCCTGCATTAGAAACCAAAGTGTGGAAATCTTGGAGAATTCCTGCACCTCTCATGAACTCAGAGCATGGATAAATGGAAGGAAAAACTTCCTCCTCCCGGTGGACCTTCATAACCTCAGGCACCCATAGTTCATGTTGGTTTAGTTGATGCTCATTCATCTTCTATTCTGAAATTTAAACACCTATTAAACAAGTGATTGCAAAGTGAATATAATGAAGGGTACTACTCATAGGGACTTGTAAGAGGCCTAAACATGCATCAAAACTATATCTCTAAGCATCAAACAAGCTTATAAGCTCTCGTAACCTGTCACCTACAACAACAAAATACTCAAGATATAATCCACTAAACACAAATATACTTGGACAAGCGGAGGAGTCACTTACCGGAGAACAAATGCTCCAAATTTCAGCAACAAAGATGGGTTGAGCAAGGAGATCGAAAAATCGAGGGCAAGCACATCAAGAACGCGATTTTGAGCAATGGACTGGTGTTTGCTCGGGAGAGAGAAGAAAGTGGCAAGTGAGAGAGTGAGTGGAGGGCCAGGGGTGGCCCACACCATGGCATGGCGCCACCCAGGGCAGGCCGCGCCACCAGGTGGTGAGCCTGCCTGGTGGGACCCCTGGTACCTTCCAGGCACTCCTCTACCCCTTTTTTCACGTAAAAATTTAATATGAATTTTCTGGAATTTTTCGAGACACTTTATTTTTGGGCATTTTTCAGGTATAGATGAATGATTTTCTGGCAGAAAAAGATTTTTTTGGAAATGATGCAATGCAATGCAAAACAAAACAAAACAAAACAAAAGCTACAGGAGTTCTAAGACACTCTAAAATGCAAGCAACTAGCACAAGAAAGGTAAACTAAACGAAAGCAAAAACTAAAATGGATAGAATAGAAGTAAGCGGAGATAATCATAGTGACAACATTATTTTGTTCAATGAAATCCTTTTGTTAACAAGGTTGATCAGGTCTTGTTACCAAAACAATTTTATATGAAACAAAACTTTGTATTCCACTAATGATTATGTTACCTCAACTTTGATAGCAATGGTTCCAATAATAATAGTTTCAAATTTTTCTCTTGGTATGGGACAATATATCTCTCCAACTTGAATGCCCTCAACATGTTCAATTGAATTCAAATCATAAGTCCTTTCAATCTTCTTGGGGAAATAGACATTATGTTCCTTGTCATTAACATTAAAGGTCACCTTTCCTTGATTACAATTAATAACAGCTCCTGCAGTACTAAGAAAAGGTCTCCCAAGAATAATAGACATATTATCATCTTCAGGCATTTCAAGCACAACAAAATCAGTTAATATCAAGCAATTATGAGCCACTTGAACAGGTACATCCTCACATATACCAACAGGAATAGTGGTAGATTTATCAGCCATTTGCAAAGATATATCAGCTGGTATTAATTTTTCTAGTTGAAGCCTCTTATAGAGAGAGAAAGGCATAACACTAACTCCAGCTCCCAAATCACACAAAGCAGTTCTAACATAACTATTCTTAATAGAGCAAGGGATAGTTGGAATCCCTGGGTCATCAAGTTTCTTTGGAACCTTACCATTAAAGGAATAATTAGCAAGCAAAGTAGAAATTTCTTCATTAGGGATCTTCCTTTTATTCGAGACAATATCCTTCATATACTTTGAGTAAGGAGGCAATTTAATAGCATCAGTTAAAGGAATTTGCAAGAATAGAGGTTTCATCCACTCACAAAACTTATTATAGTGTTCATCTTCCTTTGACTTGTGTTTCTTATCAGGGAAAGGCATAGGTTTTTGGACCCAAGGCTCCCTTTCACTACCATGTTTCTTAACAACAAAATCTTCTTTAGTGCATTTAGTATTGTTAGTGTGGTTTTCAGGTTCTTCTTCAACTTTTTCTTTATCAGGAACATTATTTTCTTCATTACCACTTTCAGTTTCAGCATCAAAAATAGATATACTATTAGGATCTATAGCAGGTTCAGAGGGTTCTACAACAGTTTTATGTTTCCTTTTCCTTTTCTTACGAGTAGAGCCACTATTTTCAGCTTGTTGAGAATCCTGCTCAATTCTTCTGGGATGCCCCTCGGGATATAGAGGATCCTAGGTAGCAGCACCACTTCTAGTTCTAATTTCATAAGCATGTTTTTCTTTAGCAGCGTTGACTAGCAAGTCTTTTTGCACTTTAATGAGTTGATCTATTTGAGTTTGAACCATTTGAAAGTGTTTGACAATCATTTTAACATCATTAGAGGTTCTTTCCACAATATCTTTTAACTCAACAATAGCTCTAGTGTTTTCCATTAGATGATTTTGCACCCTTTTATTAAAATTATCTTGCTTAACAATAAAGATATCGAATTCTTCTAAGCATTGATCAGGAGGTTTAGAGTAAGGGATATCACCTTCATCAAAGTGTTGGAGAGAGTGTACCTCAATAGTGGATGAGTGGGGAATTGGCTTGCATAATTCTTCTATAGGAGGTAAATTCTTAACATCTGCAGCTTTAATTCCCTTCTCCTTAAGACATTTCTTAGCTTCCTTCATCACTTCATCATTTAATTCAATAACTCCCCTCTTCTTTGATGTTGGAATAGGCACCGATATAGCTGGTTAAGGTATAATTACTTCAGGTATAGCTGGTTCAGGAGGAGTCCAATCTTCATAGTTCCTGCTTATTTTAGCCATTAATTCCTCAGCTTCCTTGGGAGTCCTATTCCTGAAAACACAATCAGCACAACTGTCTAGGTATGTCCTAGATTTCTTCAGTTACTCCATTATAAAATATATCAAGAAGCTCATTCTTAGGTAACGGACTTCCAGCCTGTGCATGAATCAAGGCATAAAATCTTGCCCATGATTCATGCAATATCTTTTTTTCTCCCTGTTTAAAATAAAAAAGTTCCTGCAAAATAGCATGTCTAGCACTAGGAGGAAAATATTTCTGCAGGAAAGTACTAATCAAGCAATCAGGGTTATTAATAGATCTAGGAGGTAAAGTACTAAACCAAGTTTTAGCTTCTCCTTTCAGTGAAAAAGGGAAAATCTTAGCAACAAAGTAAGTACGCATCTTAATATCATCAAAAAACAAGCCACTCATGGTAGAAAGCTCATTCATATGTGCTACCGCACTTTCATTCTTAGTCCCACAAAAAGGTTCTTTCTCAGCAATAGCTATGTAAGATAGATCGAGAGAGAAATCATAATCTTTATCTTTAATGTTTATGGGAGAAGCAGCAAACTTAGCAATAGGAGACAATTTGGGTCAAATAGTACGCCTCTCAAGGAGACTCTTAGCAGCGCTCCTATCATGAGTGTTTTTACATTCTTTAATAAATTCATCGGTCATCTCAACATAACCGTCTTCAATATCATAACTCTCACTAGACTCAGGTGAACTAACAGGTGTAGTAGTGTCTTCATTAGGAGTTTCAGTATTTCCAGCTATAGTTCTAGCAATCGTAGCATCTAGGAAAGGACCTAATGAACCACTCTTATCAAGCACGGTAGAAGAAGCATCATAAGTATCAGAAGTTTCAGATTCAGCAGTAGTAGCAGTATGCATAGCATGTGTGTGTGGTGGTGTAACAAGCTTACTCATAACAGATATTGAATCAAGAGCAACAGAGGTGTTCAGAACAATACCTCTTCTTGTAGTGGATGGTAAAATAGGAACCTTGACATCACGAGACTTACCCATGATGGATGGATGGCAGCGAACAATAGAGAATCCAAGTGAACTTAATAAATAAAGCTATGCTCCTCGGCAACGGTGCCAGAAAATAGTCTTGATGACCCACAAGTATAGGGGGTGTATCGCAGTATTTTCGAGAGAAGTGAAACCCAATTTATTGATTGACACAAGGGGAGCCAAAGGATATTTATAAGCCTTAACAACTGAGTTGTCAATTCAGCTGCACCTTGAAACAATCTTGCTCACAGCAGTTTATCAGTAGCAACAGTTTTGTAGTAGGAATAGTAAAGTAATAGCAGTAGTAAAAGCAAAGACAGCAGTAACAATAGCAGTAACAGTAGGATTCGAGTGCGGTAGGCATAGGGATGGATGGACGGGTGTTGCATGGACAAGACAATTCGCATAGCAATCAGAACATAGGGAAATTGCAGATAAACAAGATAAAGCATCCAAGTACTAGATAATCCTAGGCATGTGTTCCATATATAGTCATACGTGCTCGCAATGAGAACTTGCACAACATCCTTTGTCCTGCTAGCCCGTTTGCAGCGGGGCCTCAAGGGAACTACTGGCAATTAAGGTACTCCTTTTAATAGAGCACCGGAGCAAAGCATTAACACTCCGTGAACACATGTGATCCTCACATCAAAGCCATTCCCTCTGTTTATCCTGATTTCTATCACTTTGGGACCATTGGTTTCGGACAACAACGTGTGTATACAACTTGCAGATAAGACCATAAACAATACTATCATAATGAATCAATCACATGTTCAGATCTGAAATCATGGCACTCGGGCCCTAGTGACAAGCAATAAACATAACAAGTCGCAACAAAGTCATAAAGCACTAATAGAAGATACTAGGCACCATGCCCTAATAATCTGATGCCATTACATGAACGGTCTCATCCAATCCCTACCATCCCCATAGCCTACAACGGGGGATTACTCACTCATAGATGGGGGAAACATGGATGGTCGATGGAGAAGCGATGGTGATGATCTCCTCCAATTCCCCGTCCCGGCAGGGTGCCAGAACGGAGTTTCCGGTGCTGTTTTGTGGAATCTGGTGGTGGCGGCGGAGCAGAACTCCTTCTAGAAAAACGTCGACCCCCCAGAGTTTTTAGGTCAGAAGGCTTCTTATAGGCGAAGAGGGAGACCGAGGGGGTGTCTGGGGCGGCCAGACCACCCCCTGGCACGGCCTGGGCTAGCCCACACGGCCAGGTGGTGTGGCCTAGGCCCAATCCCCCTCTCTCTCATATTCTAGCTCCGGGAGTCTTCTGGTAAAATAGGATTTTTGGCATATTTTCCGGGATTTTTCCTGATAGTTGATTTTCTGCACAAAAAGTAGACACCAAGGCAATTCTGCTGAAAACAGCGTCAGTCTGCGTTAGTTGCATCCAAATCACACAAATTTAGAGGAGAAACAATAGCAAAAGTGTTCGAAAAAGTAGATACGTTTTGGACGTATCAATGATGGACTTGTTCGTCTAAGGCGCTTTGTGTGTTGCAAGCAAGGGAAACGTTACAAGAAGTTACTGACAATGGAAGGCCGCAAATATAGGCTCAGAGGTGAGTCTAGATGCAACTGTAAGGCATGTATGGTGGTGAAGTTTGATGGAAAAACTGGTCTTTGGATCATTCAGAGTTTTGATGACACTCACAATCATGTGTTAGCGAGACCGGATGAAGTCCCTTTTCTTTGGTCCCATAGGAAGATCAACGACTCCCAAAGAGCTGAGATATTGTCATAGTGTGACATGGGGGTTAGGAAGCATATCATCATGTGATCAATGATTAGCAACTCTGGTGGTTCATTTGCTGGTGTGGGATTTACAAGGAAGGATTTGTACAACATGTGCTCAAGGGAGAAGAGGAAGCTGCTTTATAAGGGTGATGGTAACACAAGCTTGGGCATCATGGTGGAGAGAAAAAAGAGGGACCCTGAATTTTTTTATGATTACACGCTAGATGAAGGCCGTCTGCAGCAATTGTTCTGGTGCGATTCTCAATCACATCGGGACTACCAGGACTATGGCGACCTCGTTGTATTTGACAGCACATGCAAGATGAATAAGTATAGAATGACATTTGTTCCCTTTGCCGGCTTGAACAATCACCGTAAAACAACGGTATTTGGCTGTGCCATCCTATCAAACGAGACCGAAGAAACATATGCATGGCTGCTCCGAACTTTCTTGAAAGCAATGTGCCAGCAGAAGCCAAAGGCAGTAATCACGGATGCAGATGCCGCGATGATCTCCGTTGTGGATGAAGTACTTAGTGGTGTATACCATCGTATTTGCAGCTTTCACGTTGAAAAAAAATATGGAGATGCACCTACCTAACAAGTCACTGAACGAGTTTAGGACTCTTCTATATTACACCACGTCGGAGCAAGTATTCAAGCAGCGATGGCACGCTTTTGTTAGGAAGTGGATGTCACCCAAAACTACAAATTGGCTTAAGAGAATGTACATGAAGAAGAGATTATGGGCCGCCACGTATCTTTCAGAAGGGTTCTGGCTGGGTATGAAAAGCAACCAGAGGATTGAAAGTTTAAACTCGTCTCTTCACCTCCACCTTGATAGGCAAATGAACTTGGTGGACATGGTTAGTCACTATGAGAATGCCATCGCACGTCTCCGTGAGAAGGAGGCCAAAGATGATTGCATGGCTTCACAGACATTTCCGGTGCCAGTTACTGATTTCAAAGAACTAGAGGTAGTCACGCGATGCCTTCACTCCATCCATGTTCTATATTTTGCAAGGTGACATTTCGAAGATTGGCGGCATGCAGAATTTAGAAAGAAAGCTAGGATCTGACTCGTACACCTTTGTCGTCGCATGGAAAAATAATCTTGACAACAAGTTTTACGTGGAATACACTTCCAACTCGTCAGAAATTATAAGGTGCAGTTGCCGAAGGATGATTCGCAAAGGGATCCCTTGCAAGCACATACTACGTGTGCTCAATCACTTAAAATTTACTGCAATACCGCATCATCAGGCTTCGCTGCGCTTCACTAAAAATGCCAGGTTTGGGTTGCCTGCTAGACGCACGAGTGATATGTTTGGTCGGGGTTGGTCTGGGCCAGAGGAGCGGAAAAAATATAGCAGTATAAATGTGTTGGCCTCACAAGCTATGCATATTGCATGCAATGACACAACGGAGTACGATCTTCTGAAGAGTACCATCGATGGAATTATTTCTAGAAGACAAGGGTATGATAAATGCAGAGTATATGATCCTCGTAGTTTAGTTAATAAAAATACAGATGCAAGTCAAGCAAGCCAGTTTGATATTGGTGATCCTAAAAAAGTGTCCACCAAGAGCACGCCTAAGCAAAACAAGAAAGTTCCAGTCGAGAAACATTCTCCCATGACCAAAAACGGTCGACCGCTAGGATACAAAGAGCGGAAAAAGCGGGTGTGCAGCGCTTGCCAACAGGAGGGACATAACAGGAAGAACCCAAAATGCATATATCATCCCAAGTACGATTTTGAAAATTAGCTTGATATATTTCCTACATTTTTATTAGACTTTATTTTCTAATATTGTGTGTCATCTCGTGCAGGAATGTCCTACAACAGTAAGGGTAGTCATTTTTCAAGTATCATACATGGAAATTATTTTTTAGACAGTTCATATGAAAATATGTATTTGTGATGTACATTTATAGTCTGCTGATGTTTGTTTGGGCAAATAGCTCATGTGTGATGTTTTTTCATGGAATTGGAAGGAGAGCGATGTCCTTGTAATTTCTCTCTGTTTTGTTTATCTCCTGATCATTGGTCATTAGACAACGCAATCAGTGTTCGAGTAAAAATCATGATGCTTTGTTATCCTAGAACCCAATGACATGGATGTTGGTCTATAGCTTTGGCTTGAATAAAATCAACTCGAAATTAGGCAAATTATTATTAGCTGCTCTGTTTTGCTTCTTCAGTTCGTCAGTGTTAAGAAAAAACCCACTGACAGTTTTCTTTTATGCACTTGTGTAGTTCCTTTTTGATGATAATTGTAGCGATATTTTTTCCAACCTTTTGATACATGAGCTGTTATCACATTTTGAGCCTTTTGTTTTATGCACTTGTGTACCCGTTTTGGTAGTATGCACAAGTGTGTTTTTGCACAAACTATAAGCATATATATTAATAAAACACGATTAGCAACCATTACATAGTAGAAAAGCAAGTCCAACCATACACGACACGACACGAACAGACACGTCACGACATGGACACGACACTGTCTTCTTCTTCCTCCAGCCCGGCCGCTCCCTGGCTCCTCCTTGGTCGCTCCTTACGCGTCATACCCCTCATCATCCTTTGCCAAGATGTACGGGAGAGAGTGGGCCGCGCTGTTGATGGAGAAGATGCCGTGGAAATCGGTGAAGACATTGTACGTCGTGAACACGATGAACTTGCATCTACGCAAGAACACTTGGCCGAGGAGGTGGTAGGCGTCATAGTGGTTGATGAAGGTGATGAAGAGGCCGATGCAGAAGTTGTTATTGCCGTTGGCGCCGTCGAACTGCTGCTCGATCTGGAACATGGGTGGTGCCGGGAGGAAGGTGGCGGTAGCCGGTGGCAAGGAAGAAGCGGGCCAGCTCTAGCGGTCCCCTCCACCTTGAGATGGCCCAGATGCGGAGGCGGTTCTCCACAACCCGGCCGTGCGGCCACTCTGTCTCCCGCACGGTGGCGGGGCGGTGGTACGTCGGGCCATTGAACTGCATCTTGGCGGGAGAGGGGGCGGGGGTGGCGAGCGCTTGCTTTGAGTGGTGGCAGGACGCGGAGGCTAGCGGTTGCTTGAGTGGTGGCGGGGCTCGGCGGCTAGCGGTTAGATGGATGGGTACGAGCGAGTGAGAGAGGGAGATGTCGAGGGGCAGATATATGGGCGCGTCGTGGTCGCTTCATTCTCCCCTCGTGTTTAAGGCACACTGTTTCGAGGAGGCGCGGGCACACGGTATCGAGGAGGCGTGGGCGCACGGTATCAAGGAGAATTGACTCTTTTCCACGGCCGTGTGATGGAAAGATGTGCCCCGTGTGAAATTGTTTGGTGCGTGACCGACCGAGCGACACGCCCGTGTGAATTCGCAGTGAAAAAAAGACGTGCAAGTAGCTAGGCTACGAGGCTGCAGCGATGTGCAATAGACAGGCTACGATGCTGCATGACGCATGCATGGAAAAGGACCACCTCATTAATACACGTTGAAATGGAGCGGTTGTTGGAACGATGTGCAACAGACATGCTACGATGCTGCATGGCACATGCATGGAAAAGGCCCTGACCCCACCATGGATGAATGCATGAGCGCGCAGCTGAGCGGACACGTCGATCGACGTAGCATGCAATGCTCGTTTCATACTTTACGACACAGCGACTGTGCTCGTTTCAAACTCGTTGAATCAGTGCATCAATTAGCGATGCAGTGATTCAGAGAGTATGGAAACCGAGACGACACACGTGATGGATACGACCACACCTTCTTTCGCACCAATACACGCGTAGAGTATCTGACGCGTCGTGCAGTTACTCACCGATCTTGTTCAAGCGGCACTCCAGGCTATTTAAACTGCCATATCTCCACAACATCCTCTCCCACGCTCCACCACATCCATTTGCCAAGCCCTTCTTCTTCACTAAGTCCACCGTCAGCCGCCTAGCAAGATCCATCACCCGCCGCCACCATGCAGTTCAACGGTGCTACCTTCCGTCCACCTCGCACCGTGCCGGAGATGACCTACCCCGCCGGGGTCGTTGTTGAGGGGTCCCTCCGAGTATGGGCGAACTCAAGGTTGAGGTCCCCGAGGGAGTTGGCCCACGCCTTCCTTAGCACCGTCTATCGCCACCTCCGACCCGGCTCTCCGGCCATATTCCGCCTCGAAGATCACTATGCCCTTGGAGGCCTTGTGGTAGGGCTCACGATGCACTTCACCAACCAGTATGATGCATATCTTCTCCTCGGCAAGGTCTACTGGTGTGGGTGCGAGTCGATCTTCTTCACCACCTTCAACATCTTCACGAACTTCAACAATACCTTCCCCACCATCAATGGGATGCACACTCTCCCATACAACACTGAGGAAGAGTGAGGGATGGGGCAGCACCGAGGAGATGGGATCGAGGAGGGGAGCAAGAGCAAGAGGGAGGAGAGAGTCAAAGTAGTGAACCACTGTTGTGCTAGGGTTCACTACCATCTATAGTGTTTATTTTCATGTTTTTTGCTTGGGCATATATGACCCTCTATGTATGTTTTCTATGTTGTAAGGGATGCCCCCTCCTATATTATATCTATCTTGTTGTTTTTATACTTTGTTCGTGTCCTTCTAGTTTGATTTCACCAAAATATGCAGATCAAGCTAAATATATTAAAATATGCAGAGCACGCTATGTATATTAAAAGGCACTTAGTTGAAAGAAACGAACTAGTTTTTAACGTGAACAACTAATTTGGGTCAAAACAAACAAGTTAAACAACTAAACCATTTCTTAGTTTTCAGTTGACCCGACACAACAGGATATGGACTGTTGTCGTAAAATGTAAACAATAAACTGTTTTACAAATCAATATGAATTTACCAGGTATGGAAACCTACATGGACTAGTAAATTCTCAAGGTACACTGTTATTAATCACTGATCTGACTTTCCTTTTCACAGCCTCTAGTTTGTTTCTTCTAGACAGAAGAATCGTTGCAACGGTAGGTCCTCTTGATTCCTCGATTGTTGTCTACACTACTATATAGAAGAGTTTATAAATTGAATTGTAATCATATTGATTTTTGTGACTATACAAAGGAATAGTGTACAGACCCGAGAAATGTTCTTAGTCATACGATCTCCATCCCAGTGCTCTAGACATTGTAATACCCATAATCCGCATGAGTTGCTGGCATATAGGATGAAATAAAATTCATTTACGACATCAGCAGTGCGAAAGTGATATGATTCAAAAGTACTTACGAATCATCTTGCTTTCCAATTTCATATTTTTAATAGGCCAAGTATCGACATCAGGAAATTGTTTGGGTGTAGTTTTGTTTGTCCACCATATGTCTAGTGCAATTTGTCCTTTCTGCAAAAGATTAAGAGTTAGTGAAACGCCAAAAGATAACACGGTTTTGATGAGAAAAGTAGATAATACCAAGTCATCCACAACTGCATGCGAATAGGTTAAATTGTACTTAGGGTCAAGGACTTGGAACTCCTTGTTGTTATGCATTACAACTGTCACATAATGTTCTCCGCGTATATTCAGAAGGAAATATGCCTACAAAATAAGATCACTAGCATGTACTATGTAGGATTCCAAATAGTTAACAACAACATTAACTTTATAAAACAACACTGTTTACCTTGTCACGTGCAAAATATTCATTCATAACCCTTCCTATAGCTCCTGGTCTTGGCACTTCTTCTACGTCAAACTTTTTCAAGTTTTTTTTCGTTTTGTACATTTTAATGGCTTCATTAATAAGATAGGTTGACGTCAACGGTCTACATATGTGCCGATCATAGTTAAGACGGGGAGCCAGCTCTAGAATGTAGGCATCAAGTATCTGAAAATAATAGTTGTACAATGATTGCATGTTCATACTGCTTTGTTGTAAAATAACAATAATAGGTTAGCGAATTACTTACAGCGGAACTAAGCCATTCTTTTATAAGGACATCGTTAAGATTTTTCGAAGACAAGATGGCCTCATCTGTGTTCTGCTATGTCCTTTTTACAGCTTCTTTGGGAATCTTTGCCAAAGTTGAAACATATTTCACAACACCTTCTATTTCAGAAGGTGTTAACATAGTGTAACATTCCCCAATATCATGCTGTTCAAATAAACATCGCTGCATAACATTTATGAAAACACACAAGTTACCGTATTGAACCATTTTATTTGCTGAATTAAAATAATTAATGAAATCTATAAAACATTTCGTATTTTTTGATTTACGTTTTGGTTGTTTCTGTCGCTCAAATAATGGGGATCCATACTTACTATTACCCTTGGGTACACGTTTCCTTTTGCCTAGACAATTGTCAATTTCTTTTTTGCCGCTATCAATAGAATTACCACACTTTGTTGTATCTTCCTTCCCCGCGGTAGAAGTCATATAATTGCGTACATCATTCTGCACGACACTGCTCTGTGCACCGTTTGGTGTATCCTTCTGAGTACCAAGAATGCATAACGATAACGATACATACTTGGTATTTTCATTTACGTCCCACAGATTCTCCTCTGTACCATCCAACTTCCGAAGGTGGTCTGGTGTGTTCATTGACATGTCAACAGCAGTCATCGGCATATGTTTTTCCTTCAAGGGTGTGACGTAACTGTCACCACCAAATGGATCATCCGCAATGGATGCTTCAGAATTAGCCGACGTTTTTCTCAGAATGTCATCAAGCTTGGCTTCTTTATTACCATGTTTATAGACAAATTCTTTGCCTGGTTGTGATTCACTGGAAACATATTTTATATCTTCACCATCTCCTCCTTTGTCCGACTATGATGCTTCAGTTGGTTTGTACATGACACCATTTGTATTTAACAATTTTAGAACCTCCTGCATAACAAAAAATATTAAGTACTGAGTTTTCATTCATAGTATAGTATCGTTATCATCAACATGAAACAACACATAAAATATAGATCGTATCACCTCTGCACATATCTGCGGTATAAGTGCTATCTTCATGTCCATGTGATTTTTTAAATCTGTCATCATACGTTCGAATAGGAAGTCTATGTTACTGATCCGTTTGTTTGAACTTGACTGTTCAACATTCATTGATGGTTTTTGCACACTCTTTTTCCTATATTGCTCCCCAATATTATTTCGGATCTGCATGTTACAAAAATGAATAAATTATATAAATTACAAATACACACACGAGCTATGTATGGTGGCATATCAAAAGAATGATTAAACTGACTACCATCACTTTAGCGTTGTTTCCGAGGCCTTGACCATTCTTATAATCATAGCAACATCTCCTTTCTGATTCGTCTTCTGTCCATTTTTTCATTAGTGGCCGAATGGACACAGGGGATTATAAGTAGGATCATCAACGATCACCAACTTCTCCCAGTAAAGAAACTGCAAACAAATTGTACAAACAAATAAATTTAGTTTTACATCGAGAGCTGAACATAAAAACTGATGATTGTTTGACTTAACATATATACCTGTGTTAGACCTAGATTTCCTTTGGGCCATGCTCTCATAGTAGATCCTACAAAGCTATCCTTCAAACTATCTATGAGAAACTTCAGTGTGAAGTAATTCCAGTTAATCTGAAAAATACAAGGAACATCTTCCACTAAACAGTAGAAGGTCTTAGGTACAGTTACGTTACTCGATGGGGCTATGACAAGACCAATTAGCACAAGCACCACTTTGCGAACGAAGTTGTCATCGGACGCCTTCTCAGTCTTTATGTCATTAATCAAATCTCTTATCACTATATTACCGCTTGACTTGCTGACAAAATATGGGGGTATGTTATGCATATTAGTTTGACCATCTTCCTTTATAATTTGAAATGCAGAATAACATTGATTACGTAAACCATAAATATGCTCTACGTCCTCACAAGTTCCTACTATTTCTCCTGATCCTTCTTTTATGAAGAAAATGCTAGACGATGGATTAAACAACTCAATGATGAATCTGATTAAGTTTTCCTGCATCATGATTCGTGGCACGTCCAACATCGGCCACAAAGAAGTGCTGGTAAATCTCGCATGTTGCGCGCTTGTAAAGCCAGCTACCAAATCTTCCCATCTTATGTAGTTACAAAATATCTCCCCATCTAAATCTTCCATTCTGCACGAATCATTTAGAGAATGTGTTAATGTTCCTCCATCTAAATCTACAGCAGATTCTCACAAACCTATATGAGCATCTTGTATACACGACAAACAATCGATGAGACATGGAATCATTACCTGGACGACAGATGAGAAGCTGCGGCAAAGGGTGACACGAATGAGAGACGGCGAAAGAGAGTCATGTGAGGATTAAGTGGTGACATGCAGCGTCGATCTCTAGACGACAGATGAGAGGGGGTGGAGAAGGGAGGCGACAATGTGGGACGGCGAGGGCGGCTCGTAACGGAGGCAGCGGTGAGAAGCATCCTACCTAGGTTGAGTCGTGGGTTGATGGACGATCGACGTGCCGATAACTACGCCCTCCATGATTACAACAACGTTAGGCCAGTTGTAGGTAGTTAATTGGGCCTACAGGGTTATTACTTTTTAGTGGTTTTTTTTCTATTTTTATGCGTTTTTTTGTATTTTTAAGTGTTTTATTGTATTCTTTAATGTCGTACCATATTTATGGTTTTTCCGAATTTGATATGCACAATACGAACTTTAATTAATAAACAGATCGAATCAACTTTATACGATGGGAGTGTTGCTCCTATCTTTTAAGAACTTTTAATACGTACATCGCAAAGGACATGTATGGCGCACACGAGTCATACCGAAGGATCACCGACATGTGTTCACGGCGAGAAACCCCAAATGAAAGATCAGCGACATAAGAAAAGGTTTGGATAAACCCAGATGCAAAACCGTAACATGGGTTCACGGCGAGATACCTAAATGAAGCATCAACAATTGTGAATATAACATGAAATGATGATTACTTAATAATTTCATATAGACCGAGCTAAGTAAGCCATAATCATTACATAAGTGTTTCACAAACATGAGAGTACATAAGCATAATATAGAACTAGAACACGAATTTGAGGTTGATTTCACACTTGATAAACCAGTAGCTTTGTAGTACCATCATCCCCATGACGGAACCAGAACACGAATTTCTGGTTAACTCTCATACCATTCTGCCTGACAATGTCCATCCAGTTTGTTGTAATCATGGCACCTCCTTTAGGGACTCCATTCACTTGGGACTTGTTCATCACCAACTTAACGCGTGCAACTTTTCTATCTCTGGAATTGGCTTTTATAACTGCTGACAATTGAATGTTTGTAACAATATGCTTCATGGTGAAGCTCCTTAAAAAGTACTGCACATAGACTTGACAAACTAGTTATACAAATTATTTCATATTTACGCAAACAAATAAATATGAAAAGTTCGTATGTACGGAATAGTTTAACATTTTAGCTTTATTTTTCACTGTGTTGGATTTTTTGATGGTGCATACATAAAACGGGTCTTTTGGCATATGAGCCTCGACTAGTCGCTCAAGTTCATCAAATTCTTCCTCGGTCATCTTCACGCGATTGCCAAACTCAAGGAAAGCTTCAAAATCATGCTCGCTTTTTATTCTAGGACCTTAGTGTAATTTTTGCACACATTAGCGACATCCAATATATCAATTGCTTACAAAATAAAATTAGTACAAAATGCTTACCCCATGACAAAAACAACCTTTTTCTTCCTTTTGATTATAGCACGGATCTCAGCAGTAGTAACACGTAATGGAACCTGACAGAATATAGAAGAATAATTAAATCACATGTAATATTACGGTATGAATAATGCTAAACTTTTACATGCGCGCTAAGAGATACAAACAGTACGAATTGAAAATCAAAAGTAGCCGAGCATCCCATCGCCCAATTGATTTTTGCTCCCTAGGGCACAGTCCGCATGCGATAACACCGGCCATTCGCCTACGTGGAAAAGGAGATGGAGCGGCCAGCGGCTAAAATTGCCCCGACGATAAAACGCACTTGCATGATCAGCCTAGACTAGATCTACGATGAACACATTTACATCTGTATTTTCAAACAATTCGAGTAATTATAAATCTGAATTTTTCACGACGAAACAAAAAATTGCGAGGATTAGATCTACGTCCTCTTAGATCTATCATCTGTCCGTGATGTTCGTGGATAGTAAGTTAACCTAATATAGATCATCGACAGAGCGTCGAATTTACGTACCTGCGCCATGGCAACCGAGGATCTCCGAAACTACCTCCTAGCGACCGTCGTTGATGAAGCTCTCTCCCGTCTTTTCAGATGAGACGAGGCGATGTGATGAGGTGACGGGTAGATCTAAGGGAATGCGTACGTTCAGAAGATAAATAATCCTGGTTTAATAAGGCAGTTATTCTAATGGCCGAGTTTACCTTAGGATCCTCCTAGTGGGCCGACCCAACCTAATATATTAAATTTTGAATTTAAATATAAATCGTATAACCATATATTCGAAAATGACAAAAAAATATACGACTGTGTTTCTAATAATACGGACATCTTAGAGTATTTTTTAGAATATTTAAAAATAATTGAAAACCTGAACTTATTAGTAATGGCCCTCTTAGGTAGGCATAAACGGTCTATTTTATAGACATGTGATTTTTTCAACAATATTAAAATTGCCTCAATTTTGTAGTACATGTTTCTGAGGGCATGGTAGAGCAATGTGTAAAAGGAGAGCACATTCCTTGAACATTTGGCCTGACGATTCATCCGTACTTGTCCAAAACACCCCTAAAACCCTAGATTTTAGCCATCTACCGTGCCGAAGGCATACCCAAGCATACCATCACTACTCATTGAAGTGATATAAGTATGTGGTGTGTCATTGTGAGCCATTGTGTCAAGTTTGAGACCATTTCTCAATAGTCCTGCCGCTATCCTGACGGGTAGACGCGTTACACCCTACTACCTTAGACCGAAGCTGGCCAGTATGGAAAGTGCATGGCCAAGCACCATCTTGTTTGTAAAACAAGGAATGTGAGTGTTTGTGAGGGCATGCTGGATAAATATGCAAAAGGAGAGCATATTCCTTGAATATTTGGCCTGACGATTCGTCCGTACTTGTCCAAAACACCCCAAAAACCCTAGATTTTAGTCGTCTACCATGCTGAAGGCATGCCCAAACATGCCATCACTGCTCATTGAAGTTATATAAGTGTGTGGTGTGTCAGCTTGAGCCATTGTGTCAAGCTTGAGATTATTCCTCAATAGTCCCGCCGCTATCCTGGCGGGTAGACGCGTTACACCCTACTATCCTAGACCGAAGCTGGCCAGTGTGGGAAGTGCATGGCCAAGCACCATCTTGTTTGTAAAACAAGGGATGTGAGTGTTTGTGAGGGCATGGTGGAGTAATGTGCAAAAGGAGAGCACATTCCTTAAACACTTGGCCTGATGATTCGTCCGTACTTGTCCAAAACACCCCTAAAACCCTAGATTTTAGTCGTCTACCGTGCTGAAGGCATGCCCAAGCATGCCATCGCTGCTCATTGAAGTGATATAAGTGTGTGGTGTGTCATTGTGAGCCATTGTGCCAAGTTTGAGGCTATTCCTCAATAGTCCTGTTGCTATCCCGACGGGTAGACGCGTTACACCCTACTACCCTAGACCGAAGCTGGCCAGTGTGGGAAGTGCATGGCCAAGCACCATCTTGTTTGTAAAACAAGGAATGTGAGTGTTTGTGAGGGCATGCTGGAGAAATATGCAAAAGGAGAGCACATTCCTTGAACATTTGGCCTGACGATTCGTCCGTACTTGTCCAAAACACCCCTAAAACCCTAGATTTTAGCCGTCTACCATGCCAAAGGCATGCCCAAGCATGCCATCACTACTCATTGAAGTGATATAAGTGTATGGTGTGTCATTGTGAGCCATTGTGCCAAGTTTGAGGCCATTCCTCAATAGTCCTGCCGCTATCCCGACGGGTAGACGCGTTACACCCTACTACCCTAGACCGAAGCTGGCCAGTGTGGGAAGTGCATGGCCAAGCACCATCTTGTTTGTAAAACAAGGGATGTGAGTGTTTGTGAGGGCATGGTGGAGCAATGTGCAAAAGTAGAGCACATTTCTTGAACACTTGGCCCGACGATTCGTCTGTACTTGTCCAAAACACCCTTAAAACCCTAGATTTTTAGCCGTCTACCGTGCCGAAGGGAGAGGATATACCATTACATCAGAAAACAGATACAACAGAGACAACACAGAGGTACGTTCACTTTCTTTAAAAATTATTCAACACACGGATACAGTAGAGACACACAGAGGACATACCATTACAACAGCAACGCACATGGATTTTCATTTATGCTGAATAAGCATCAGACAAAAGACAACTAACAACCCTATTACGCATTTTAGAAGAAGCACCTCTCAGAAGGTGATCAACCAGAGACCAACTTCATCAGTACCAGTTCCTCATTCCTAGGCTTTAATGCTGCTCTTTCTTTTTCCTTAGCTCTAGAGTTTCCCTCCTCTCCTCTGCCCATCCATAAGCATCTATTGATGCATCACCAGTCAGAATACCGTTCTCACACAAGTAGTCCACGTACTTCAGCTCCCACCGCCAAAAATTGCATTCAGTCTGTAAAATTAGGAACACTGAATATCAAACATTTAATTTTGTATGAACACTGCTCATATTGTAGCTACGTGCGCCATCGACTGCATGAAAATCAAACCAAAATGCTTACCCCATGAGTTTTGCACTTGTAAAAGACCCAGCCATCATGGTCATCGGTGCCGGAGACGTGCCTATTGACGACGACGCCGCAGTCGGAGCAGGGAACCAGGGGAATGTAGGGCGGACGGTGCCGATTATGCAACATGCGGGACGACCTTGAAACAGACATGTCGGCCACTAAGGATCCTAACCAGGGTGACAACTCTGACGATAGATGGCTCCGGCGGCACCGCCACAATTATTTTGGGAAGGCGGTGAGAGGAAGTTAGGGTTTCTATTTCTCTTATAAATAGCCAGGCCGCATTACCTGGGTGTCTTATTGGGCCGGCCTTCATAGTTGCATTCCTCTTATAAAACCCAAACGCTATCCATGCACTGACATACATTTCTGTAAACCAGTGCTACCACCGCCGGGTAATCTTACTATCATCTAGAGTCTCACATAAGACTGTTACCACAAATGCACCATTGATGCCACACTAAAAGTGAAACTTTAATCAATGTAATTCAGCTAATCATTTAATTTAACCCATTATCAACTAGCTAAATAAACCCAAATACATATACATTCCCTAGATTTCCTTGTTCTCCCTTTATGCCACCATTTCCCACAAATACACAACCAGAGTACATATGCATAGGATTAAAAATATCAGGAACAAACCAGGTTAAACATGAAACAACCTTCTTAAGCACAAACATTAGATTGTTCAAACACAAGTTCAACCATAGTAATTAACAAACTAGATCAAGTTCAACACAACACAGATAAACATAGTCCAAACATAACAACCAGATTAGCAAAGAGACAGACAAGACACAATCTACGCCTGGGGGAGGTGCTTCAGTAGGAACACGCCATAAGCGGCATGTTTGGCCTTCAGGTGTGGCTTATGCTTCTGGCTGCCAGATCCATAGTAGGTAGCATGCTGCAGCATTCCTATGTAGTCCTTTGGCATCTCCTTCCGAAAGCACCACGGGCACTTGTACTCCCCTGGGCCTAGAAGATAGGGGATGTCCCTAGCCTTGAGCTTCTTCAGCATAGCACGGCTCTTGTGGTCCCTATCCTCCACGTCACTCCTAACATCGTCTGACTCCTGTGGAAATTTGTGAAATGAAATAAGGCTTACAATAATTACTCTATGAAATAAGACTATATGTGCCACATATTATACAACGGGAAACTTGGACAATTGCTTTTTAATTGAACATTTAAAAATCATAACAGAATAGTTGATATGTCACACATATGAAGTTAGATCAGAGCAACATTATGTATAAATCAAATGTGTGCAGCAAAACAAAACATGCTGGAAGCATTAGTGCAACAAAAAATTATGCCTTACAAGCAGATTGATCTATCACACTTATTAATCTTAAATTGTATCACTGCAACATTAAATGCCAACTTAAGTTTGCAGCAGAACAACCCATGTGGTGAAAGCAGTTTAATGTCCAGCCAACACAGGGCTTCAGTCTAGAACTTTTGCGCATGACTGTATTTTATTAGTGCATGCATCATGTCCTCATTTGTGTCGAGGCAGACTTTGCAGCGTGCAATTGGTGCAATATGGCGGTAGTGCAGAGTACTTTCCACCGGCAAAATTCCCCGCAATACATGCCACCAGAACACCCTCACCTTCGGAACCACTTGGAGCTTCCACATCCTATTCCACAACTGTTTTTCAGAATCTGAACTTTTAGTTACCTTCCCTTTCGCTAGAGAGCTCAGCTCGTTGCGCATCATCAGAGAGTGGTACAAAGATTTTACAATGTAGATACCTGTTTTATCCAAGTTCCAAGCCAAGAAATCTTCACCTCCCCCTTGGCGAAGGGGAATATTCAAAATAGCATCTGCCTCAGGGGCTGTGAAAATTTGCCGAATCAACCCTGATTTCCATGACCAATTGTCAGTGTCAATCAGGTCCGATACTTTTACCAGGTCATCGTCTCCAATCTGAGCCGAAGGAGTCATAGACATTAGTCCTGGAATCCATCGATCCATCCAGATATTGACTGAAGATCCATCCCCAATGCGATGAATTAGACCCCTAGCTAGTGCCTCTCTCCTAGCCACGATAGCATGCCAGGTCGCTGAAGCTCTGGCAGGTATAGTTGCATGCATGAAGTTGATGTCTGGGAAGTATTTTGTTTTCAAAACCCTAGCACACAAGGACTCCGTATGGGCAATGAACCGCCATCCATGCTTCCCAAGTAGGGCTCGGTTGAACATCTCCAAATTACGAAAACCCATTCCTCCTTTGCTCTTTGGCAGCGTAAGAGAATCATAAGCGATCCAATGCATTGACCGACGATCGAGGGAGCTACTCCACCAGTACCTCGCCAGATAGGCCATCAACTGTTTGCAAATCTTCTTTGACAGCAAAAAACAGCCCATAGCATGCAAGGGTATGGCATGTAGTACAGCTTTCAAGAACACTTCCCTACCTGCACATGCAAGTATGCGCTCCGAGCCTCCATTCACCTTACTCCTGATTCTTTGTCCTATGTGATCGAAAGTACCACTGGTTATGCAACCAACAACAGTTGGGAGTCCCAAGTAGCGCTCATTGAACGCTTCCATTGCAATGCCCATCAAGTTCTTCAGATCTTCACGAAGTGCTAGCAGTGTGTTTGGACTGAAATAGATTGAACTTTTTTCTCTATTGACACACCGTCCTGAGCAGTTCTCATAGATGTTAAGAATATTATTGAGACGCTGAGGACTCATTGAATTCGCCCTCATAAAAATCAAGTTGTCATCAACGAATAAAAGATGGTTAATCCAAGGTGATCTTGGACCCACCCTCATACCTCTGTCGACATAGTTCCCACCGAACAAGTTCAGTAAAGAAGTGAATCCCTCTCCATAGAGAAGAAACAAAAAAGGGGACATGGGATCCCCTTGACGTAATCCTCTAGAGGGAACAAAGAAGGTAGCAACTCGCCATTTGCCCGCACCGTAAATCTCACCGATGTTACACACTTCATTACAAGGCTGACAAAGTTCTGCCCAAAACCTAGCTTCAACATGACTTATTGTAGATAATGCCATTCCACCCGGTCATAAGCTTTCATCATGTCAAGCTTCACCGCACTCACAAAAAATTTCCCCTTCCTTCTTCCTTATTGCATGCACACTTTCGTATGCTATAAGAACATTATCCGTTATGAGATGTCCGGGAATAAAAGCACTCTGCTCCTCACCAACTATCTCACCCAAATAAACTCTTGCTCTGTTCGAAATGCATTTGGAGGCAATCTTATATAGTACATAACAAAGAGAAATAGGGCGGTATTGTGAGATATGATGTGGGTGTCGTACCTTCGGAATAAGAGTGATTGAGGTATCATTCAGACCCTCCGATAACTCCCCACCATTAAGGAAATCCATGACAACAGGTGGATATCATCTTTTAGCAAATTCCAGTGTCGCTGGAAAAACCCCGTTGTAAATCCATCAATTCCTGGAGCTTTTGATGGCGCCATCTGAAACAACGCCATTTTTACCTCTTCTGCCGAGAAAGCTTTATCGAGCTCCAAATTCATTTCCTCCATAACTTTAGTTGGCACCAAATTTAATAATTCGTCCATAGGCCGAAAACCCTGTGAGGTGTATAGGTTCTGGTAGAACCATTGTATTTCATCACAGTTTTCGTCCCATGTCACACATTTGCTTCCATCTACACGCTCAAGATTAGAAATTCTATTCATCCGCTTCCGTTGTGCAGCCTGAGCATGAAAGTACGCAGTGTTCCGATCACCCTCACATAACCATCGCACTCGTGATCTCTGTCGCATCCAGATCTCTTCCTGACGAAGTGTTTCTCTCAGTTTTTTCACAGTGGCTCTTTCTTCATTAGATGGGCCTCTGCCCACAGACCTGTTGCGCAATTAAGTAAGCTTCTGTCTCAGTTTTTGAGATTTTCTTGCCAAGCATCCGAACTCCTTTGCTCCCCAGGAGCTTAGGTTAGACTGCATACCATTGAGTCCCTGAACAATGCCTCTTAGGCCATTGTTTCCCGCCCCCTTCTGCTAATTATTCATGACCACCATGTCATAGTCCACATGAGTTTGCCAAACATTCTCATAACGAAATTGCTTGCCGCTCCTCGCTCTTTCTTCAGCCATGCTCACACGTATCTCCACCACCAACACACAGTGATCAGATTCAGTAGTACCAACATGCCGAACTTTTGTGAATTCAAATTTTTCTAAGAAATCATCATTTCCAAACACGTGGTCCAGTCTGGCCTTAACATTAGCCTCACCTGACTAACCACTGTCCCACATGTGTTCCATTCCTGACCAACCTAGGTCATGAAACGAGCAATCTACCATCATCTCACGAAATGCTCTCATTTGCCACTCGGGACGGCTTGCTCTAGAGAAGTGCTTAGACGCATACAACGGCTCATTGAAATCTCCTAGACAAAACCTGATACGTCGTAAACGTATCTATAATTTTTGATGCTCCATGCTTGTTTTGTATCAACTATCTTATGTTTTGTCTACACTTTGAGGCATTTTTATACATTTTCTAGAACTAACCTATTGACAAGATGCCACAATTCCATTTGCCTGTTTTCTGCTGTTTTTGGTTTCAGAAAAGCTAGTAAAGATATATTCTTGGAATTGGACGAAACAAAAGCCAAAGTTCCTATTTTTCCCAACACGACACAGAAGTCCAAAGCAGAGACGGAGGAGAGCCACGAGGCGGCCACAGCATAGGGTGGCGCGCCCCCTAGGTGTGCCAGGCCCTGGTCTGGGCCCCTCGGGCGGCCACCAATCTCGCCTCTTTGCCTATATAAGCCTCCCGAGACGAAAACCCTAAGGAGAAGATCAGAATTCCACGAAAAGTTCCGCAGTGCCGCCACCACCGAAGAGGGGATTCGGGGGACAAAAGTCTCTGTTCCGGCACCCTGTCGGAATGGGGAAGTTCCCCCGGAGTCATCTCCGTCAACTCCACCGCCATCTCCATCGTTGTTGCTGACTCCCATGATGAGGAGGGAGTAGTTCTCTCTCGAGGCTAAGGGCTCTACCGGTAGCTATGTGTTCATCTCTCTCTCTATGCGTGATCTTATTGAGATCATGAGCTTTGTATTTTAGTTGAATAAGTAGATCTATTCTGCTACTCAAGTGCTTTAATTAATCTCTGCTTATCCCCACGTGTATGAAGTTGACAGTGTGCACACCGTGTGGCACTTAGGCTAAGGTTACAGAAATAGTTATCATGAGTATAATCTGAGTTGGATGTCTCTATGAGATCAAGGTGTTTGTTGGAACCATCTAGCGCTCAAAGTGATAGTGAGAGGTTATCTAGATGGGGAATGTGAACTTTAAGGTGTGCTGTTATAGCCCTACATCGTCCAACCGGAGAGTAGTTCAAGGTAGCATAATAAAGAGAAATATTTATATGAGAGTGTCCACTAGTGAAAGTATGATCTCTAGGCCTTGTTTCTAAGCATTGAAACACCATTTACAATCGTTCTTGTTACATATTTGCTTGTTGCCACTCTTATTTCGGTTTGCAGTTATCACTTATAAACATCCATATCACTTGTATTTCACTATCTCTTCGCCGAACTAGTGCACCTATACACCTGACAAGTGTATTGGGTGTGTTGGAGACACAAGAGACTTCTTGTATGTTGATTGCAGGGTTGCTTGAGAGGGATACCTTTGACCACTTCTTCCCTGAGTTCGATAAACCTTGGGTGATCCACTTAAGGGAAACTTGCTGTTGTTCTACAAACCTCTGCACTTGGAGGCCCAACACTGTCTACAAGAATAGAAGCGTGCGTAGACATCAAGCTATTTTCTGGTGCCGTTGCCTTGGAGGTAAGGTAAAAGGTACTCACATCCTTTGGCTACTAAGCTATCTTCTAGTACTGTTGCTGGTGTGTGAGTGCTCGAAGTAATTTCATATAGATTCTGCAATTATATCTTTTTGTTTCTTATTTTTATTTTCACTAGTTAGGCTTAATGGAAAACAACAACAAAATTAGAGAGCTTTTTAGTATTTTTCCTGAGGTAGAACATGAATGGTTTGAAAAGAAAATTGAAAAACCCATGGAACTTTCTTTGCATGCTAATAGCAATGTTATTAGCATGAATTTTTTGAACACCTTTGTTACTAATGCTATGGAAACGTCTAAGCTTGGGGAAGTTAGTTTTTATAAAAATAATCTTTTTAGTTCCCCAGCTTTAGAGGAGAATATTTGCTATGATGATACTATACCTCCAATATATGATGATTACAATGATGAATATGATATTTTCAGTCCACCTATTATTGAGGAGATAATTAATTATGATTACAATATGTCTCCTATATTTGATGATTATGGTGATGAGAATAATAATGATAGCTATTTTGTTAAATTTGCTCCCACTACGATTAATAAGAATGACTATGCTTATAGGGAGAGTAATAATTATTTTATGCATGTGGCTCATCATAAGAATGTTTTATGTGATATTTATATTGTTAATTTTATTCATGATGCCACTGAAAGTTATTATGAGAGAGAGAAACATGGTTTTATGTATCTCAACAATATTAAGTTTCCCCTCTTTATGTTGAAATTTTTGAAGTTGCACTTGTTCTGCTTTCCTATGCTTGTTGCTTTATGCTTTCATGACTTGTTTCTTTACAAGATTATTTTTTATAGGAAGTGGGTTAGACTTAAATTTGTTCCATATTTGCTTCTTGATGCTCTCTTTTACTTCAATTCATATTTCTTATGTGAGCATCATCGAAATTATCATGCCTATCTTAATGGCTGTAAAGAAAGAGCTTTTGGGAGACAACTCATTATAATTTTACTTTTAGTTTATTTTTATTTTGTTGAGTCTTGGAAGTTATTGCCTCTGTAATAACCTCTCCTTATCCTTTTTGTTTGGTTTTTGTGCCAAGAATAAACTCTAATGAGAGGGAAGAAAGATATGGGGAAGTTGCTGTCCCGAAACAGATTTTTGTGCGTCACTATAAACAATCATGAAAAATCTCAGTACGTCGGATTGAGCTGTAATTGTTTGTGCTTATGCCCCAGGTTATTACCCAACTTTCATTAGTTTTGCACTTTTCGATTTGAGCAACAGAATATTTTCGAAAAAATGGTCTTTACCTGCTGGTCTGTTTTGACAGATTTCTGCCATTATTTGCATTTGCCTCTTAATCGGTTTCTTTTTGAGTTCTCTTGGATCACTTGAGTTTTTAAAGGAAATTGCTACAGCAGCTTATGTTTTAATGGATGATTTACTTGAGTTGAAACTAAACCCAAAGGATTATTATTTTGAATACACTAATGTTGCTAATGAAGATTGTGTGAAGTTTTGTATGAAGGAAGATTTCAAGTGTAGGGAGAGAATGATGTGATGAGATGAAGTATGGACAAAATCTCAAGCTTGGGGATTCCACCCGTGTCACCCCAAGAAATATTCAATAAGTACAAGCATCAAAGTTTGGGGATGCCTAAGGCATCCACTTCTTCATCAATAATCTCAGGTCTTCTTTCAAGACACTTTATTTTTATTACCTTATGCACTATGTGTTGTTCTTGGAGCGTCTCTGTGTTTAGCTTTCTTTTGCTTTCTTTGCTGCAAAAAGTTGGTTGGATCCCAACACACTTCTTTTGGAGAGAGACTCGCCCCGTTATTCATTGCCTAGAACACTCTAGTTTTCACTTTTATTGTTCTGTGAGTGTTCTCCTCTGCTAGCACTGTGTTTAGCTTTAGTCTTCTTATTCTTTTGGCTTAGAACTTTTTAGTTCTTCTTTGTATATGGGTGATACATGCTCTTTGGTCTTTATTGATTATTATCTTTGAGAGTTGTTTCAAATAAGTTGATTGGTGTTGGAAAAGAGTAGGAAGCTTCATGCTTATAAGTGGTACAAAAGGAGCTTGTTTTGACTGTGGCCTAGACTTTATCATGTCATGTTTAATGTTGCTTTGACCTTATGCTTTGTGATTATTGTTGTAGCATGACTTGTTCCAAACAATTGAGATTTCCTAATGTGCCTTGAAAGAATCATGCGTTGTTTTAGCATACAAAAGCATAATATTGTGGTATTCTCCGTTGATGCTTTATTTGGGTTGACTTGTCACATGCTTACACCATGTTAAGACTATAAACCAGTCACCTTTGCCTCTATGATCATTTAGTATTTGACTTATAATATCACTTTATGCTTTAAAATAATGTTTTGTCGCTTTGCATGATTATGGCCATTATTGCTCTCTTAGTTGGTCGCTCCCAGTTTTTTGCTAGCCTCCACCTATACCAAGTATGAGTTCCACTCATGCATCCAACCTCCAAGAAAAACCAAGTTATTCCAAAGAGTCCACTATAAATTCCTATGCATGGTGTGTTACACCATTCCAAGTATATTCATGTTTTTATCTATCTTCAAAATTAAACTTGTTATGTGAAAATTAGTGATTAAAGCTCTCACAAACTTGATGGCACACTTTATTTTCTTGCACTTAATAAACTTGAACCATTGTGTCCATCTATGTTTCTTATATGTTTGCACTTTATAAGTTGTGAATTAGCAGAACCATGATACCATGGGGAACGCTTTCAACATTGCACTTATTATTAGTTGATATCATATTCTTTTGTTTATGGATCCCGGCGGTGTGAAATAAAAGGGGAGCTTGTAAGATCATGGAGTTTGTATGTGTGTTAGAGAAACGCCTAGGCAGCTAGCCTAAGCCATGCCTAATCATGGTGGAAACTTGCAGCATAACCATAATGAGTATTCTGTGAAGCATCCTCAATAAAAACCTATGCGAATAGCAAATAAAAAGATCGTTGAGATACTCGTTGTTTGTTGCCTTGTCATTTTGATATGGGAAAGCTCCTGTGTCATGGGGTAAGGGGTACCCTGTTGGCGGTTCTCTATGATACACATATACTTACAATGACAAGAACTTGCTTGAGACCAAAGTTGAGTAGCATGAGGTTCGGTACTCGTACACAAGGGGCATGAGATTTTCAACTTATAACTTGTCAAGCATATCCTCATATTTGTGTCACTTTAACCTTAATCACTTCAAGATGCCAATGATAGGGGCAATGAAAGCTCAAAGCTAGTAAGTACCATAATTTTTGGAAGCTCTTTATGAAACTTGAAATCCCTGCTTCCTTCTGTGAAGGGCTTTCTTTTTTATCTTTTTATGTTGAGTCTCCATCTTCTATCTCTATGCACCAATTAAGAGAGCATAGTTGTCATTCTTAGTTCAATGTGCATTGTCCTAAAACTTATTGATTGATTCATAATTTTGGTATTGCTTGCTCTTAAATTATTTGTATCTAGTCACCCTTATGAATTTTGAAGGTGTCCTATGCATTTATGTTCTGCTAATCCATGAAGGACAAGTTGATTACCACTCTTATTATGTTTTCTATATGTGAAACAAACAAATGTCTTTCAATGCATTGATTTTCATGATCTTTTGTTTGTACCTTTTTATGTTGCAACTTAGTTGCTTTTTTTTATTGTTAGAACTATATCTTTCATGTTTATGTTAGAGTACTATGATCCCAGCTATCAATGTTTTACAATACCTTGATCAAGATTGTGATGGTGCATGTCACCTCAAAAATTATTCTTTTTGTCACTTACCTACTCGAGGACGAGCAGGAGTTAAGCTTGGGGATGCTTGATACGTCGTAAACGTATCTATAATTTTTGATGCTCCATGCTTGTTTTGTATCAACTATCTTATGTTTTGTCTACACTTTGAGGCATTTTTATATATTTTCTAGAACTAACCTATTGACAAGATGCCGTAGTGCCAGTTGCCTGTTTTATGCTGTTTTAGGTTTCAGAAAAGCTAGTAAATAAATATTCTCGGAATTGGACGAAACAAAAGCCAAAGTTCCTATTTTTTCCGACACGACACAGAAGTCCAAAGCAGAGACAGAGGAGAGCCACGAGGCGGCCACACCATAGGGTGCCCCCCTGGGCGTGCCTGGCCCTGGTGTGGGCCCCTCAGGCAGCCACCGACCTCGCCTCTTTGCCTATATAAACCCCCCGAGACGAAAACCCTAAGGAGAAGATCAGAATTCCATGAAAAGTTCCACAACGCCATCGCCACCGAAGAGGAGATTTGGGGGACAGAAGTCTCTGTTCTGGCATCCTGTCGGGACGAGGAAGTGCCCCCGGAGCCATCTTCGTCGACTCCACCGCCATCTCCATCGCCGTTGCTGACTCCCATGATGAGGGAGTAGTTCTCTCTCGAGGCTAAGGGCTCTACCGATAGCTATGTGTTCATCTCTCTCTCTCTCTATGCATGATCTTATTGAGATCACGAGCTTTGTAATCTAGTTGAATAAGTAGATCTATTCTACTAATCAAGTGCTTTAATTAATCTCTGCTTATCCCCACGTGTGTGAAGTTGACAGTGTGCCCACCATATGGCACTTAGGCTAAGGTTACATAAATACTTATCATGAGTATAATTTGAGCTGGATGTCTCTATGAGATTGTGGTGTTTGTTGGAACCATCTAGCGCTCAAGGTGATAGTGAGGGGTTATCTAGATGGGGAATGCGAACTTTAAGGTGTGCTGTTATAGCCCTACATCGTCCAACCGGAGAGTAGTTCAGGGTAGCATAATGAAGAGAAGATATTTATATGAGAGTATCCACTAGTGAAAGTATGATCCCTAGGCCTTGTTTCTAAGTATTGAAACACCATTTACAATCAGTCATGTTACATGTTTGCTTGCTGCCACTCTTATTTTAGATTGCAATTACCACTTATAATCATCCATATTACTTGTATTTCACTATCTCTTCGCCGAACTAGTGCACCTATACACCTGACAAGTGTATTGGGTGTGTTGGGGACACAAGAGACTTCTTGTATCTTGATTGCAGGGTTGCTTGAGAGATATACCTTTGACCACTTCCTCCCTGAGTTTGATAAACCTTGGGTGATCCACTTAAGGGAAACTTGTTGCTGTTCTACAAACCTCTGCACTTTTACACTGTCTACAGGAATAGAAGCGTGCGTAGATATCAAAGCCATTCTTTATGGTCTAGCGCCTTTAGCGTCCGCATAAACCTCCAACTTTGGTGCCTATCTTCTGCTCTAGGAGCTCCATAGAAACTAGTAAATCTCCATGTGAATCTAGTATAATCGTCATTCCTCCACACCATGACATCAACATGGCAGGAACTAAAGTTTTTTAGATCAACAGAAACATCCGCTGACCAGAAAATCGCAACTCCCCCGCTCAGGCCATTACTCGATACTGCAAAGCAGCCAGCAAGGCCAAGTGTTGTCTTCAGGCTTTCTACTCTCTCCTTCGGAATTTTAGTTTCCATGGCATAGGGCAGACTGGGTCTCTCTTGCTTCACTAGATTGCGAAGCTCGCGAACGGTCGCCGGGTTCCCAAGCCCCCGACCGTTCCAGCTCATGCAAATCATTGCTCTTGGCAGGGCTGACCTGCAGCCGCTGCCGTGTTTTCAGAGCTCGTGGGAGTCGGTTTCTTCTTCTTTAAGTCAGGCTCACCTTCAGCACCTTTCATCTCCGCTACTCCCGGTACTTCAGTATCTGGATCCGCATGATTGGTTAGTAGCAAAGGGGTTGAATGCACCTTTTTATAAACTTGTGTGACAATCTTGCGCTTATTCATATTATTCTTCTTCAGAGGGGACGTAGCCTCAAGACCAACCTCAGTTCTGTTGCTAGAACTACAAGAATCTTCCTTGAACTGCTGCCCTACAATAGGCTCTCCATGCGACCCTTCACTGAAAAATGATCTCTTGCCCTCGTCAGGTGCCCTCATTTCCTTCCCAAATGGAAGTTTCCCATTAGCATCACGAGACCCCGGAGTTGGGCAAAGTATATCAGAGTGACCCAACCGGCCACAGGAGAAGTAGAAGTGAGGAATCTGCTCATATTGGATCTCGTACATATCTGTGCATTTCCTCCTGGCTGAGTCAATCAAAATCCATCTCCTCAAAGCCTTGGCGATCTCAATAGTCACCCTCACCCTAAGGAAACCCCCAATGTGATCAAACTGAACCTCAGTAGCATTCTTGTCAATCTGACCTGCAATGGGAATCCACCACTTTTTGTCTCTCAGATGTGTCTTCAAACCTGGGCAACATATATTTGTAATAGATTATATAACAAATAGAAACACAAACTTGCAGGAAGCCTTGAAAATTATGCTAGTACATTTTTTGGATTTTTAAAATGGAATAACTCATGTAGACATTGTGAAATATGTACCTGCATATTTTCTGTTAGGAATAAGCAACTTGTATTATCGGGGCCAAAGGCCACAAATACGGACTCCTAGATCAATACTAAAACTCCTTAACACCCCCCCTCTCAAATGCAAAGCGTATGCAACAGTATTGCATTTGAAGAAGTGAAAACTAGAAAAAAATGATAATCCAAAATCCGCGTCTTGAAGGTATTCTCATAGCATGAAGAGTCTTCAAAACCTGTTGACTCAAGCCACAATCGATCGAAGAAGAGATCGACATAGACCGAGAGATGGTCAGAAGAACATCATGTCACAAAAGATCATAGCACAAGAAGCCAACATCATATAAGCTCACCAGGCAAAAAAATGTGCGTAGATCAATGACAATGCGACAATGGCACATCATAGAAAGACACACACCGCATCAAGAGAAGATAGGTTGTCAAAAGATGGTGCATCAAGAGAATCAAGCATTGCGCACCAGATCATAGCCCAAGAAAACCGACGGCGAAGAAGCTCAACGGCAAGACAAAGGGTGTAGATCAACCAACAATACAAAAGAAGGCCACAAGAGGACCAGAAAAGCAGGCGGACGAACAAAGTATGATGGACTCGCATGACAAGAGAAACACAAGAGAACACATATTTAGTGGACGCAGCAGAAAACACAACACGGAGCACAAAAGCGTAGGTACAAAGATAAGTCAGAACGAACACCATCGAAATCACCGAGAGAGTGAAGAAGGGAGACATGTCGGACAACGAGATAACACCTTTTTTTAGAGCAGCGGAGGAACAAAACCAGCCAAACAGTCCAACGGCCCAACTCAACAGCAGCGCGAGCAGCAGCAGCCATCTAGGGAAGCAGGGCAGGAATCAAGTGAGGGCAGAAGACGGCCGTATGATCCGCAGGAGCAAACCAACCGGAGGTGGTCGGGGACGGCAGCCGGCAGGCAGATCCGGCGGCTTTGCAGGTGGGCGCAGCGGTAGAGAGCTCACACGCGGCGTCCAGCTAGAGGTGGATGTCCGGTGGTGGACAAGGGCCAGTAGGCGAGGTCTAGGCAGACGAAGACAATAATCGCTTGACGAGCAGCAACCAGATCGCGAGCAGTACATCTCAATCGGGCTAGCACTGATCAAACCGATCTGGGGTTGTGCAGCGAACATCCAGGCAAGGACCAGCAGATGGGCAGTGCTACGCGTCCCCTGGGGAATATTTGCCCCGGATCCCCCGGGTCGACAACGCGACACATGTTCTCCCAAAACAACATCTTCCCCCGCTTTTGCTACATTAAGTCTCGTTTTTGCTACAAATTGTCCCGCTTTTACTACATATAGCAAAAAACGGTTCGACCTAGAAAATAGAAAAACAGACTGGACCTCGCTGGAGATTTCGCCGAAAACCGTGTAGCAAAAAAGGTGTGCTAATGTTGCATATTCGACCTCGCCGGAGACACGCCGGTAGACCTCGCCGGAGACCGTGTAGCAAAAACTTTGCGCTAGTGTAGCAAAACCACATAGATATTGTAGAAAAAAAATGATAAATGTAGCAAAAATCCATTTCGCCGGAGACATCGCGGGGACTTTGTAGCAATTTTTTTCTACCATAGCAAAACCTACTTCGCCGGACATCTTGTAGCAAAAGTTTTACAATATTGTAGCGAACACGTAGAAAAGTTCTAGCAACACAAATACATGTATGTAGCAAATCCCGACCACATTTGTTGTGACACCCATGGCGGCACAGTCGCCCCATTCCGGCTGATGGTAGCACCGCCATCGACCTACGTTAGCATCATCGTCGACCTACGGTAGCACCGCCGCTCTTCATATGTAGCATTGTTGAAGTCGGCAACCAAAAACTTAGTTAGGCGTGCAACGACAAAGGCAAGCACCTCCGCAGGGACTGTTGCCCCCACGCCTACGTCCCATGGTGGCTTCACCGGCAGCAACTCGTTGGTCACCGCGGAGCTAGCCTTGGCGGAGCAGCGTGGGCGCAGGATAGGACGAGGAGAGCTCGCCTCTCCTTCCGGGCGGCGATGGGCACGTGCGGGGCGGGGTGCGGCGTAGCAACGCAGCGGCCATGGCCGCCGGGCGTCAGGCGAGGCCCAATCGGAGGCGAGAGCCTGCGGGGGAGCGCGGCGACGATAGCCTGCGGGGGACACGAGCAACGGGAGCGCGGCGGCGGGGCCTGCGGGGGAGCGCGGTGGCGAGAGCTTGCGGGGGACGCGAGCGGGGCGGCGGGAGCCTGTGGGGACGCGGTGGCGCTGTGCGTTGTGAGATGTATACGAGGAGAAAGAAGATAAGGTGGACCGGTAGCGACACGTCGCTCGCACGCGAGGGGCGACCCGGGGGATCGCAACGTGCTATCCCCCGGGGGAGCAGTATCGTTTTCCCCAGCAGATGCATATCCAGATTGAAGGCAACGTCGACGGCCAATATATCTGGATCTAGATTCAGCACGGAGTTGCAACATGCACTAGGAAAAAAACCTAAACCTAGGCTCTGATACCATGTTAGGAATAAACAACTTGTATTATCATAGGGCTAAAGGCCATAATATATAGTACATCTGACTTAGAGTACAAGAAGGTAAATCTAGACAAATACGGACTAGACCAATACTAAAACTCCTTAACATTTTCAACCAAATGTGTTGAACATACACAAATACTCCGGTTGTTAAAAAATGATGTTATAGATAATGGCACGGTCTTCTAGCTAGACACAATTTTGATACATCTTTAAAATGCTTGCCTGACAACGTCTCACATGGATGCAACGAATTCAGGTGTTCTGGCGAGTTCTGTTTTATGGTAAAATCTCTGCCGAATCTTAAGCAGTACTCCCTCTGTTTCAAATTACTCCGCCGGCGCGCTTATGTAGGTGAACTAGTACTTCCTCATTTTTCATTCAAAAAAATCCTCGAATTTTTGAAATAGATAGTATGAAATATGTACTACGTATACCAAAAATTCTAAGAATTTTTTGATGAAAAACAAGAGAATACTAGGCCACCTAGGTAAACGTGCGCGCGGAGTAATTTGAAACAGAGGGAGTATCATGAATCTGAATATTCTTGAACTTGCAAAGAGTCCAATGATTTGATTAGCGATGGGATATGCTAATAGGATTTGCAATAAATTTACAGAATTTGATGGAAACATTGTATGTTCTTGGTTACCAATTTCTAGTGTTTAATACATTTTGTGTAGTGTTGTGCAAAATTTGCAAATTTGTATGATTATATGCATGTGCAAAAGTTCTTATGAAGTCTTGTACGGAAAGTTTAATGAACATGTAGATTGAGTGTGTAATCAGTTTAGTAGATATGTCTTTGTATAGTTTCTATAAATCTCTCTGAACGATTTGTGCAATTGTGAAAGTTGTGTGTAATAATAATAACGTGTGAAAAGCTCTTGCCAACTATGATTCTATATTATACTTCCTCTCTACGGAAATAAGTGACTCGGATCCGTTTAGATTCGCATGTATCTGGCGAGTCACTTATTTTTAGATGAGAGGGTAATAGTTCCGAGTCACTTATTTTTGGACGAGGGGCAATAGTTCTGCTGCACCACACTCAGTGGATCTGGAAAAGCTCTTGCCAACCTAAACGCAATTGTGCAACCATGAATTGACAAGGAGATGAGACTATAGTTCATTTGTTTTGGATTTGTCCAGTTGCTGCCGCCAGATTGTGACTTTCTCCATGAAAATCAGCATTTTGACAGCATGGGGCCTATAGATTGCCTGGAACCATTTTTACCCAACCTTTCAGAAGTGGAAAAGCAAAATATATGGATGAACTGGCCATGGTTGGTCATATAGCTAGAAGATAGTATGCAAATCATTTCAGAGATTGTTTAAGTAGCCAATAATACTTAGTACTTCCTCTGATCCATATTAATGTTCTCACATTTGTAGATTCGAATATATCTAGTCATATTTTAGTGCTAGATACATCCGAATCTAGCCAAATTTGAGAACGTTAATTTGGATCGGAGGGAGTACTTCTTTTTTAATCTCTTCGTAACACTTACGCATAACTCTATGTTCATAAAATATTCACGTGGGGAAATTCTCTACCTTTCGCCTAAAAAACTTAGGGAAACAGGCTGAGGAACCTAGAGCAATTTCTGGCTGAGTCGGGCTTCACAGGTCTCGTCCGGTCTCCCGATACACCCGCATGACGGCATGAGCGATCGTCCTTCTCTCAGGAGTCAGGACTCAGGAGTAGAAGATGGACTGTAATTTGCTGAAGCTATGGTCACTGGTTTTTGTTGTTGAAAAGAAAGAACTACAAAGTCTTGTTCATATTTTATTCTTCGCATTTTCGCATGCAAACAAAACGCGTTTAGTTAACTACTAGAAGAACAATAGATTTTTTTTAGATGAAGAACAATAGATTAATACTCCCTCTGTAACGAAAAGGATGTCGATAGATGTAGGTGGGAATGAGATGCCAGCGGCTAACCCTAGCGCCCAGGGATCTCGGTCCGCCATCATGTGCCTCGCCGGCGGCTACGAGTTCTGGCTCGCGGTTCCAGTGCCTGGGGTCGGAAGGGGAGGCAGATTTGGCGACTAGGGTCACGCTCGAGGATCTAGAGGATGTGACCGGTGAACTGGGATGGACAACGGTGGCTCGCTGTCATCGGAGGACGGACGAGGAGCTGGGCCAGAACTTCTGGGAGGAAATGGAGTTCCGCACTCCAGCTTCCCTGTTCTAGGAGAAGAGATCGGGTGAGTCGGCTTCCCGGGGATTGGTGTCGCCGCCTTGCAAGCTTCCGCCGCGAAGGAGGTCGATGCGGGGAGGAGGAGATCGTCTCCTTTGGCAGAGCGGCGTGGAGCATCGGCATCGCCGACTGGGATCCTGTTCAACCGCGGCCCAAGGGTCCGGCCGTGAAGGGGACCGCTTCCTCCGAGGAGGATTTCTGCACCGCCGGTGCTGGGGAGCCCGCGGCGGCCGTGGCGTTGGAGCGGGGCCAGCCCTATTCGGTTGGTGATCCGCAAACGGCGCGAATTGCTGACGTGGCTGCTGAGGAGGAGTGGGCAACTGGACTAGGGTCGCTCGGAAGTTACTTACCGCATGGTACCAGGGAACCCTTCCGATCCGAATTCCGCCTGCGCTGCTGTCACTCTCGTCTTCATCGCCAATCCCGGCCGTCTTCGCCTTGTCCACCACCGCTCACCTCGTTTGTTGCTGCGTCGACTCCGTTTGCGCCTCCAGTTCCTCCCGCGTCGACGTCGTTGGCCACTCCCACGCTAGATCGCTCCTACGCGGCGCCCGTCGCGGCGCCCTGCATGGCTGGGCAAAACGCGCCGCCCCCGCATGGGCCGATGCCACACGCGGGGCCAACTGCCGCGTCGCCCCCACGTGGGCCGATGTCGCACGTCGGGCCGCCGATGAGGGCGTCGGCGCAGCCTCCATTGGCTTTGGTGGCCTACTTCACTGCCTCCCAACCGCCACCGTTTCGGCCACTACAACCACCGTACCGAGGTCCGACCACGGTTGCATATGCCGGAGGTGGCCGGGTTTTGGGAAATATGTTGTGCAGCTTGGAGGTGGTCCGCCGACTGTGGGTGTTGGGGGGAGGGGGGTGCCCATTTTTGCTGCTGGGCGAGGGTTGCAGCGACTGCAACACCAAAGCATAAGAAGAAGAAGAAGAAGACGCAGGTTCATCCAAAATTAGGGGACGCTGGTAAGAAGAATAAGAAGGTGTTCAGGTGTTGGAAGTGTGTGGTTGATACGCATGCTTCAAAATATTGTAAGGTTATACATTATTGCTATATCTGTGATAGTTATGCCCATCCAACGTTGAGGTGCCCTGTTTTAAAGCAGCCACGACCTACTGTTTACATGGCTGGGGTTGATAATGAGGACACTTTGTTTGCACAGTTCCAAACAGTGTAGTTCGTGAACACCTTGCGTCAAGTTAGACACCCATTGCTTTGGTACAAGTCACTGGTGAGGCTGTTTCTGTGGATGTGGTTGAGAAACAGATCGCGAAGAGATGCCCGGTTCGGCCTCAATGAAAGTGAGTGTTAAATGTGATGTAAACCGGATTCTCTGTTCGTACGTATACATGTACGTGAGTCTGGCCGTCTGTCTCCGTGTGCGTGTAGTACACTAGTCAAACTCTCATGTATGTACGTTGTTCCAACGATTCAATATATATGACACCGATCGGCCCTTGTTTGGGTATCGACAATCTCATCTAGATTTTACATGGTATGAGAGCACCGCTTCTTCTACATCGCATCTACATTGCCATAAGCCTCAGAGCTTCCTCATCCTCTTCCATGGTGCCATCCGGATCACTTGGTGAGTCCGTTTCAGAGAAGCTGACAGGAGAAAACTTCATGATCTGGAAGACTCAGGTGATGCCGGCGATTAGGGGCGCACAGTTGGCCGGCTATCTCGATGGAACTATCCAGGCACCGGAGGTGGAGCTCTCCACCAAGGATGACAACGGGAAGGAGGTGAAAATTCCCAATCCTACTTATGCACTTTGGATCTCGCAAGATCAGACATTGCTCGATTACCTCCTCAGGAATATGGCGAGGAAAATTCTAGTCCAAGTTGCTGGGCTAGATAGCGTGGCTGAAGTGTGGGCATCGGTGACAGTGATGTTCTCCGCGGTGTCGCAGAATCGCATTGTTCAACTTCGTATAGTGTTGGCTAAAACGCAGAAGGAAAATATGTCCGGGAAGGTTTACTTCGGACGAATCAAGGCCCTTGCCGATGAGATGGCAAATGCTGGGCATAAATTGGATGAGGCACATACCATCTCCTACATCCTAGCTGGTCTAGATGATTAGTATGATGGCTTTGTAGCATCAATCAATGCGTTGCTGAAAACTGCAACAAGAGTCATGGTTAGTGACTTATATTCCATGTTCCTCCCGTATGAAGCCCATCTGGAAGGAAGAGTTCCTGGCAATGGTGGAAACTTTGTCAATGATCTCTCAGCTAATGTTGCATCGCGAGGTGGTTACGTCAACCTAGGAGGCGGCAGTGGTTTTGGATAGCGAGGAGGTCGCGGTGGTAGCAGGAGTGGAGGCAACAATGGTGGTGGTCGAGGGTCATAACACTACGATGATGGGGGGTTATTATCCCCAAAACAACAATGGTGGAGGAGGCTACTATCCTCAGGGCTGGCAATACCAGCATCGCCAAGGAGGGAGAGGACGTGGTCAAGGAGGGAGAGCACCTGTCGTGATTTGTCAAATCTATGGCAAAGAAGGACACCCGGCATTTTGTTGTTGGAAGCGCTTCAACAAGAATTTCCAACCACAAGCTGAGAAGTCTGCGGGTGTGGCAACAAGCTCCTATGGCATAGATACAAATTGGTATGGTGATACAGGGCAACAAATCATGTTACAGGAGAACTCGACAAGTAGAATGTGAGGGCACGCTATCATGGTCAAGATCAAGTCCATAATGCTAATGGTTCAGGTATGGATATACATCACATTGGTCACTCCTTACATCATACCCCTAATCATGACCTTCGTCTCAATAATATCCTTCATGTGCCTCAATCCACTAAGATTCTTCTCTCTATACACCAACTTACAAAAGATAATAATGTTTTTGCTAAATACTGGCCTAATCACTTCTTTATTAAGAATCAGGGCACGAGGAAAATTCTTCTGGAAGGTAGATGCATGGATGGCCTTTATCCACTACCTCCTTCATCTTGGTCATCAGGAAAACAAGCTCTTGGCGTTCAGTCTTTGTCTCATTGGCATAGGCATTTAGGGCACCCTTCATCAGTAGTGGTTCAACAAAATCTTTGAGATAATGATATTCAATTTAGTGAGTCAAATAAAGAGTCAGTGTGTGATGCCTATCAAATGACTAAGAGTCATCGGTTACCTTATCCGAAGTCCTCAAGTGTATCTTCTTTTCCTTTAGAACTTGTGTTTTCTGATGTATGGGGTCTTGCTCCAGCTTCAGTTGGTCGAAATAAATACTATGTCAGTTTTATTGATGATTATATCAAGTATACTTGGATATATCTATTGAGAAATAAATCTGATGTGTTTCAAAGGTTTCATGACTTCTAGCATCATGTAGAGAGATTTTTTGATAAAAAGATTCTTTCTCTTCAAACTGACTAGGGGTGAGTATCAAAAACTCAATTATTTTTTTCAAAAGGTTGGGATTTTTCACCATGTTTCATGTCCCCATGCTCATCAGCAGAATGGCTCTGTTGAACGCAAACATAGGCACATTGTCAAGGTTGGGTTATCCCTTCTTGCCCATGCATCCATGCCTCTTAAGTTCTGGGATGAAGCATTCTCTACGGAAGTTTATTTAATTAATCATGTTCCTAGCAAAGTTATTGCTTGTTAGTCTCCTCTTGAGTGCTTGTTTAAAAACAAACCTGATTATTCGTTCTTACGTATATTTGAATGTGCGGCTTGGCCCAATCTTCATCCTTATAATGCTCATAAACTCGAATTTCACTATAAGCAATGTGCCTTTCTTGGTTATAGTAGTCTTCAAAAAGGCTATAAGTGTCTCGATATTTTCACTGGTTGCGTGTATATCTCGTGTGATGTGTGTTTGATGAATCCGTTTTTCCTTTTACCAATCTTCATCCTAATGTTGGAGCACGTAATTTGTGCTGAAATTTCACTTCTTTCACCGGATCTTCACTTACCTATGATTGGGGGTCATGATTTAGGAGCTAATGTTGATGCTAATCATGCTAATCATTTGCCTGCTGAGTCAGTTGTACAGGAATCCGATGATTTTTTGTCTAATACTGATTTTGGCACAAGTTCTCATGATTCAGGATCAGTGATAGATCGTGCCGTACCTAGCGACACGGAGCCAGGCAAAATTCCCGCTCTTGTCGGCACCGATGCGGAGTCTTCCGATTCTCCTGTGGTTCCCGGATCGGAGGTGGTGGCCCCCATGACAAGGACAGGACGAGCATGCGACGTGGAGCGAGGCACGTCCTCAGGAACAAGCATGCCTACTAACGTGCGCGTGACCGAACACGCGACGCAGGGAGCTACGGTTTTCGTGCCGTGTTGAGGACCTATGCGGGGATCCTCTACAACTGCTTACTCACCAAAATCAGCAACATGATCTTCTGTGGAGGGTGGCTCTCATTTGCCTACCAGATCTGGGTCTGACGTCTCTAGTTCTGGATCTTTCGTGGCTGCTGATCTGGTTGTTCCTATTGTCCAAGGTCCAGTTACTCATTCTCAGCGAGGCATTTTTTAACCCAAGGTTGTTACCGATGGCACTGTTCGGTATGACAAACTCCGGTTTGCAAATTTTTCTGCCACTAGCGAACCGACTAATATGCAGGAAGCTTTGAGTGCACCTAGCTAGAAACAGGCTATGGATGAAGAAGTTTTTGCTCTTATGCGCAATGAAACTTGGCATCTAGTTCCTCCGGATCATGGGCGTAATATTATTGATTGCAAGTGGGTATACAAAGTAAAAAGAAAGGCTGATGGTACTGTTGATCGGTATAAGGCTCGTCTAGTTGCTAAAGGTTTTAGGCAACACTATGACATTGATTATGAGGACACGTTCAAATCATGTGACCAAGGCAGCCACTATTCGTTTGGTACTTGCTTTGGTTGTTTCTCGCAATTGGAGGCTGCGACAATTAGATGTGAAGAACGTGTTCTTACATGGTGTTCTAGAATAAGAGGTCTATATGTGGCAACCTCCTGGCTATGAGGATTGGAGTCGTATGGGACATATTTGCAAGCTTGAAAAGGCCCTCTATGGCTTGAAACAGGCTCCTCGCGCTTGGTATGCACAATTGAGTTCTAAGTTACATGCTCTTGGTTTTTTAGCTTCACAAGCTGACACCTCGTTCTTTTTCTACAACAAAGGGGGAGTGTCTATCTATATGCTTATTTATGTTGATGACATTGTTTTAGTCATCTCCTCTGATCAAGTTGTTAATCTTCATGATCTTGATATGTCCTTAGCTCTAAAGGATCTAGGAGAGTTACACTACTTTCTTGGAATAGAGGTACAACAAGTTTTAGATGGAATAGTTCTCTCTCAGCAGAAATATGCACATGATTTTCTCTCTCGTGTCAACATGCAGTCATGCAAGATCGTTGATACTCCTTTTTCAGTGTCTGAATAATTATCCATAGTTGGTGGAGATACCTTGAGTAGTAACGATTCTACTCGGTACAGGATTATTGTTGGAGCATTGCAGTATCTTACTCTTACAAGGCCTGACATAGTTTTTTGGTTAACAAGGTATGTCAGTTTTTGCATGCACCTACTACGCTTCATTGCACAATAGTAAAAAGGATCTTGAGATATCTAAGAGGAACTATCTTTGTTGGCTTGTGATTGAGTAAGTCTGACTCTATTCTTGTGAGTGCATTCTATGATGCTGACTGGATAAGATGTCCAGATGATAGGCGATCTACTGGTGGATTTGCTATATTTTTGGGATCAAACTTGATCTCATGGTGTGCTAGAAAGCAAGCCATGATTTCCCGCTCTAGTACATAAGCAGAATATAAAGCATTGGCAAATGAGACTGCGGAAGTTATTTGGGTGCAGTCTTTGCTAAAGGAGTTGGGTGTACCACATCCATGAGCTGCATGTTTATGGTGTGAAAACATTGGAGCTACATATCTCTCAGCGAATCCGGTGTTTCATGCAAGGACAAAGCACATTGAAGTGGATTATCACTTTGTACGTGAGAGGGTGGCTCAGAAACTTTTGGATATACGGTTTATACCACCAGGAGATCAACTAGCAGACGGATTCACTAAATCACTTTCTACTAGACAGTTAGAGATGTTTAGACACAATCTTAACTTAGATAAGTTGTGATTGAGGGGGAGTGTTAAATGTGTTGCTGGACTCACTGACTGTACGTATACATGTACGTGTAGTAGCCGGACAGTCCGGCCGTTCGTCTCCGTGTGCGTGTAGTACACGAGTCAAACTCTCATGTATGTACGTTATTCCAACAATTCAATATATATGACACCGGTCAACCCTTGTTTGGTATCGACAATCTCATCTAGATTTTATAGTGAGAGGCAATGACATATGGGTAGAATGCCTTCCTAGTTAGTTTTCCTTCTTTTGAGGACTTGGACAAAGTTGATGGTAGTCAGTTTACCATACCTATGGGCAAGATCCATATCAATATTTCTGCTTACAAGACATATGATGTTCCTCATAAGTGTGAGCTACAGCAGGTTTGGTTACATGTGGAGGGTGTTCCCCATACCCTGCGCTCCTTTTTGGGTCTGTGGGTTGTTGGTTCTCTTATGGGAACTACTCTGGATATGAATCTTCTTAGTTTGCGAAGGCAAGGTGTGGTTCGTATTCTGGTTACCATGTTTGATCTTAAGGTGTTCTTAAAGAAGGATGATTTGGGTTTTTATCTCACCTATGATGTTGTGGTTAAGCTGAAAGGATATGAATTCCGCTTTAGGAGGGAGCCTAAGGGGTATATTCCAGAACAAAAATTTACACCCTTTCTATGGAAGAGGAGTGACGATGATTCTGAGGATGATGGCAAAGGAAAGTCTGGGGAGGATGCTATGGACACCTCAAAGCCGACCAATGCTTCCTATGGTACGGCAGCGGCCACTTCCTCAGCCTTGCCTTTTGGGCAAGGAAAGTTTGTTCCATCCTCGTCATCACAGGTTACTCAGTTGGTGATCGCGGTTACTCCTTTCAATGATAACCCAACAACTCCTCGTGGGAGGGCGCTCCTGGATGCGCTTCCTTTAGATTCTCCTCTATGTGGTAGGAGCTTTTCTCTGGTGGAGGAGTCGACTGGTATTCATACTCCCCCAGCCAGGGTCACACCTTCTCAGTTAAAGGTGGCTCTGCAGATGCCATCGGATTCCTATGATGTGACACAACATGTGCGGAAGTGGACATCGTCAGCACGGTCAAGGACGAATGTGCTTGGATGCCTGATTCCGAGGTCGGTACCTTCATAATGGGAGGAACCGGTGCTCATGGAGATTGGAGGTTTTTCTGTGAGGAAGCCGACATAGGAGCTAGTTGGTTGCACGGCGGAAGTCATGACTCAGGAGGGGTAGGCACTCGAGGGGCTGGCCCGTGCTGATCTTGCCTGCGCCAGCCAGACGATCGATGTTGCGGCCCAGGTGAGGCCGATGGATAGGACAACCTAGACATGGGATGTCTAGGTGGACTTGACGCTACACACCGGCCATCTTCCCCTGCCTAGGGCCACACGTGACAAAAGGCCTAGGATGGGCCCGAGTCAGGCGAGCGGGGCCATGAGACGGCCCAGGTGGAGGCTTCTCCTCTCTTACCGGCCTAGAAGGGGCTAGTTGCGGCTAGGGGTGGGGGTGGTCTGGCCCAAGAGGGGTCTGTACTGTCCCTGTCCTTGGCACCTGATGTTGTTGCGGTTGCTGCTGGACCGAGTAGTGTGCATGGGGTGGGTATGTCAAGCGGCATGGGGTTGATGCCTCTAGGGTGTCGGCCATTGATTAAGACTCCTTGAGAAAAGCAATGCGACGTAAGGCGGGTAAAAATCTTTATTCACCTAGTATAAAAATTCCTCCAACTCCTCTCTTTCGTTTTCTACCCCGGTTATTAATTCAAAATTGGCCAATATAGACATTAGCTTGGGTAGTTCTGAAAAGGAAGTTATTTTTTCTTCTAATATATTGTTCCTGACTATTCGCCGATAGAGGAGGGGTTGCATGCCATAGTAGATGGTAAACTTCTCTCTCACTTAATTGGTAAAGTGTCGGAGGTGGAGTTTGATGAGACTAGACTTAGTTCGTTTTATGAACTTAAAGGTTTCAGTCATAAATCGAAGAGCCAGAAGTCTCGTAAAAGGCCCCATGTAACCAAAACTCCTATAGTTTCTCAATGAATGACATGTTCTTAAATACGAGAGGTCTACGTGACTTGGCTAAACATGTGTTCTTTGTTGATTATGTGAAAGATTGTAAGTTGGATTTTCTGGATATTTTCGAGACTGGTAGACGTGAAAACTCACAAACTCTACTCAATCGCCTTTCCGGTGGAGTGGATTTTACGTGGATCTCACGTTTTCCTCGTGGTAGATCTAGGGGTATCCTGTTAGGCGTCAGATATGAGACTGTGCATATCTTAGCCAGATCGGTTGGAGATTTTTTTATCAAACTCCATGTATGGAACAATGCTGATGTATTCACATGGTATCTAGTCATTGTTTATGGGGCTGCCCATGATGTTTATAAACCTGATTTTTTATGCGAGTTATTTAATCTGGCAAAATACAATTTGTATCCTATCCTTATTGGTGGATATTTCAATTTGCTAAGATTTCCTCACGAGAAAAGTCAGGGCCGTGTTGATGAACATTGGCCTTTTTGTTTAACGTTGTCATCGATGGCTTAGATTTAAGAGAGGTTACCATGTTAGGAAGACAGATTACTTGGGCTAACAGCCTTCCTGAGCCGACATACAAAAAACTCGATAGAGTAATTATGGATACCGAGTGGGAATATAAGTTCCCTATGATAACTGTTCGAGCTCTAGAGCGTACAGAGGCTTTTTTGGATCACACCCCTTTACTGGTATCTGTTGGGTTGCCATCTATGAAACATAAGCATGAATTCAAATTTGAACTTGGGTGGTTGCTTCATGATGGCTTCCATGAGATGGTGAAGGCCATTTGGGAAAAGCTTGCTAGTGGTCAAACGTCTATACAACGATGGATAACAAGATGCATGCTCTGTACAAATTCCTACGGGGTTGGGTTAGACATACTGCTGGTATTCTTGATTTCTACGCATGCTTCTATTCTTGTAGACAGTGTTGGGCCTCCAAGTGTAGAGGTTTGTAGAACAACAACAAGTTTCCCTTAAGTGGATCACCCAAGGTTTATCGAACTCAGGGAGGAAGTGGTCAAAGGTATTCCTGTCAAGCAAGTTCTTGTCATTGTAAGTATATGTGTATCATAGAGAACCGCCAACGGGGTACCCCTTGCCCCATGACACAGGAGCTTTCCCGTATCAAAATGACAAGACAATAGACAACGAGTATCTAAGCGATCTTTTTATTTGCTATTTGCATAGGTTTTTATTGAGGATGCTTCACAGAATACTCATTATGGTTATGCTGCAAGTTTCCACCATGATTAGGCATGGCTTAGGCTAGCTTCCCAGGCGTTTCTCTAACACACATACAAACTCTATGAGCTTACAAGCTCCCCTTTTATTTCACACCACTGGGATCCATAAACAAAAGAACATGATATCAACTAAATAATAAGTGCAATGTTGAAAGCGTTCCCCATGGTAACATGGTTCTGCTAACTCACAACTTATAAAATGCAAGCATATAGGTAACATAGATGGGCACAATGGTTCAAGTTTATTAAGTGTAAGAAAATAAAATGTGCCATCAAGTTTGTGAGAGCCTTAATCACTAATTTTCACATAACAAAAGTTTAATTTGGAAGATAGATAAACACATGAATATACATGGAATGGTGTAACACACCATGCATAGGAATTTATAGTGGACTTTTTGGAATAACTTGGTTTCTTGGGAGTTGGATGCATGAGTAGAACTCATACTCAGTACAGGTGGAGGCTAGCAAAAGACTGGGAGCAACCAACTAAGAGAGCAATAATGGCCATAATCATGCAAAGCGACAAAACATTATTAATTAAAGCATAAAGTGATATTGCAAGTCAAAAACTAAATTATCATAGAGGCTATGGTGACTGGATCATAGTCTTAACATGGTGTAAGCATGTGCCAAGTCAACCCAAATAAAGCATCAAAGGAGAATACCACAATATTATGCTTTTCTATGCTAAAACAACGCATGATTCTTTCAAGGTACATTATGCAATCTAAATTGTTTGAAACAAGTCATACTACAACAATAATCACTAAGCATATGGTAAAATCAACATCTAGCATGACATGATAAAGTCTAAATCACAGTCAAAACAAGCTTCCTTTTATACCACTATAAGCATGAAACTTCCTACTCTTTTCCAACACCAATCAACTTATTTGAAACAACTCTCATAGATAATAATCAATAAAGACCAGAGAGCATGTCTCACCCATCTAAAAAGAAGAACTAAAAAGTTCTAAGCCAAAAGAATAAGAAAACTAAAGCTAAACGCAATGCTAGCAAAGGAGAACACTCACAAAACAATAAGAGTGAAACTAGAGTGTTCTAGGAAATGAATAATGGGGTGTGTCTCTCTCCAAAAGAAGTGTGTTGGGATCCAACCAACTTATTGCGGCAAAGAAAGCAAAAGAAAACTAAAAACAAAGACACTCCAAGAACAACACATAGTGCATAAGGTAATAAAAATAAAGTGTCTTGAAAGAAGACCTGAGATTATTGATGAAGAAGGGGATGCCTTGGGCATCCCCAAGCTTTGATGCTTGTACTTCTTGAATATTTCTTGGGGTGACACAGGTGGAATCCCCAAGCTTGAGCTTTTGTCCATACTTCATCTCATCACATCATTCTCTCCCTACACTTGAAGACTTCCTTCATACAAAACTTCACACAATTTTCATTAGGAACATTAGTGTATTCAAAATAATAATCCTTTGGGTTCAGTTTCAACTCAAGTAAATCATCTATTAAAACATAAGATACTATAGAAATTTATTTTAAAAGCTCGAGTGATCCAAGAAAACTCAAAAAGAAACCGATTAAGAGGCAAATGCAAATACTGGCAGAAATCTGTCAAAACAGATCAGCAGGTAAACACTGATTTTTTCGAAAATCTTATATTGATCAAATCGAAAAGTGCAAAACTAACTAAAGTTGGGTAATAACCTGGGTAATAAGCACAAATACTTACAGCTCAATCCGACGTACTGCAATTTTTCACGATTTTTTTACAGTGACACATAGAAATCTGTTTCGGGGCAGCAACTTCCCCATATCTTACTTCCCTCTCATTAGAGGTTATTCTTGGCAGAAAAACCAAACAAAAAGGATAAGGAGAGGTTATTACAGAGGCGATAACTTTCAAGACTCAGCAAAACAAAAATAAACTAAAAGTAAAAATATAATGGGTTGTCTCCCAAAAGCTCTTTCTTTATAGCCATTAAGATAGGCATGATAATTTTGATGATGCTCATATAAGAAATATGAATTAAAGTAAAAGAGAGCATCAATGTACAAATATGGAACAAATTTAAGTCTAACCCACTTCCTATAAAAAATAATCTTGTAAAGAAACAAGTCATCAAAGCACAAAGCAACAAGCATAGGAAAGCAAAACAAGTGCAACTTCAAAAATTTCAACATAAAGAGGGGAAACTTAATATTGTTGAGATACATAAAACCATGTTTCTCTCTCTCATAATAACTTTCAGTGGCATCATGAATAAAATTAACAATATAAATATCACATAAAACATTCTTATGATGAGCCACATGCATAAAATAATTATTACTCTCCCTATAAGCATAGTCATTCTTATTAATCATAGTGGGAGAAAATTCAACAAAATAGCTATCATTATTATTCCCATCACCATAGTCATCAAATATAGGAGGCATCTTGTAATCATAATTAATTTTCTCCTCAATAGTAGGTGGACTGAAAATATCATATTCATCATTGTAATCATCATATATTGGAGGTATAATATCATCAAAGTAAATTTTCTCCTCCGTGCTTGGGGGACTAAAAATATCATGCTCATCAAAACCAGCTTCCCCAAGCTTAGACTTTTTCATACCATTAGCAATAATGGTGTTCAAAGAATTCATACTAATAACATTGCTATTAGCATGCAAATAAAGCTCCATAGGTTTTTTAGTTTTCTCGTCAAACACTTCATGTCCTAACTCAAGATAAATACTATAAAGCTCTTTTTTTCCATTAAGCCTAACTAGTGAAAATAAAAACAGGAAACAAAAAGATATAATTGCAGAATCTAAAGGAAATAACTTTGAGCACTCACACACCAGCAACAGTACTAGAAGATAGCTTAGTAGCCAGAGGATGTGAATACCTTTTACCTTGCCTCCCCGACAACGGCGCTAGAAAATAGCTTGATGTCTACGCACGCTTCTATTCTTGTAGACAGTGTTGGGCCTCCAAGTGTAGATGTTTGTAGAACAGCAGCAAGTTTCCCTTAAGTGGATCACCCAAGGTTTATCAAACTCAGGGCGGAAGTGGTCAAAGGTATCCCTCTCAAGCAACCCTGCAATCAAGATACAAGAAGTCTCTTGTGTCCCCAATACACTTGTCAGGTGTATAGGTGCACTAGTTCGGCGAAGAGATAGTGAAATACAAGTAATATAGATGATTATAAGTGGTAATTGTAATCTGAAATAAGAGTGGCAGCAAGCAAACATGTAACAGGATTGATTGTAAACGGTGTTTCAATTATTAGAAACAAGGCCTAGGGATCATACTTTCACTAGTGGACACTCTCATATAAATATCTTCTCTTCATTATGCTACACTGAACTACTCTCTGGTTGGACGATGTAGGGCTATCAGCACACCTTAAAGTTCGCATTCCCCGTCTAGATAACCCCTCGCTATCACCTTGAGTGCTAGATGGTTCCAACGAACACCACAATCTCATAGAGACATCTAGCTCAAATTATACTCAAGATAAGTATTTATGTAACCTTAGCCTAAGTGCCACACGGTGTGCACACTGTCAACTTCACACACGTGGGGATATGCAGAGATTAATTAAAGCACTTGAGTAGCAGAATAGATCTACTTATTCAACTAGATTACAAAGCTCATGATCTCAATAAGATCACCCATAGAGAGAGAGATGAACACATAGCTACCGGTAGAGCCCTTAGCCTCGAGAGAGAACTACTCCCTCCTCATCATGGGAGTCAGCAACAACGATGGAGATGGCGGTGGAGTCGATGGAGATGGCTCCGGGGGCACTTCCCGTCCTAGCAGGGTGCTAGAACAAAGACTTCTATCCCCCCGAAACTCATCTTCGGTGACGGCGGCACTGCGGAACTTTTTCGTGGAATTCTGATCTTCTCCTTAGGGTTTTCGTCTCAGGGGGTTTATATAGGCGAAGAGGCGAGGTCGGTGGCTGCCCGAGGGGCCCACACTAGGGCCCGGTGCACCCAGGGGGCGCGCCACCCTATGGTGTAGCTGCCGCGTGGCTCTCCTTCGTCTCTGCTTTAGACTTCTGTGTCGTGTCGGGAAAATAGGAACTTCGGATTTTGTTTCATCCAATTCTGAGAATATTTCTTTACTAGCTTTTCTGAAACCAAAAATAGCAGAAAACATGCAACTGGTACTGTGGCATCTTGTCAATAGGTTAGTTCTAGAAATGTATAAAAGTGCCTCAAAGTGTAGACAAAACATAAGATAGTTGATACAAAACAAGCATGGAGCATCAAAAATTATAGATATGTTTATGATATATCAATCCTAAGAAAAGAAAAAATAAGTCTTGCATCCATCGATAATGACTTAGAAGCTTCAGTGTAGGTTAAGCCTATATCCACACAATAAATTAAGCTAAAAAGCCAATCGAATGTGGAGATTGCACGACTGCTGCATGAGGAGGAACTCAAGTGGTATCAACACTCTAAAGTGAAGTTCATTCTCGAAGAAGATGCGAATACAAGATACTTCCATGTTGTGGCTAATGGCAAGCACAAGAAGAAACTTATTCATGCTCTGATACAGGGTGAGGGTACGATTCAACTTAAGTCTTATATTACAAGTTATTATAAATGTCTGTTTGGGGCACCTCCGGAGAATACTTTCTCTATGGGATCTAAGGATGTACCCTAAGTTTCTGATGAGGAAAATAATTTTCTAACCACTCCTTATACAAAGGATGATGTCAAGAAAACTGTTTTCCAAATGGAACATAACAAGGCACCAGGTCCTGATGGATTCCCCGTAGAATTTTTCCATAATTTCTGGGATGTTATCAAGGTGGATCAGATGAATTTGTTCGGGTTTCTTCAAGTGGGTCAACTAGATCTATTTTGACTTAATTGTGGCAACATTATTTTATTATCTAAGGTTAATAATGCATAACGTATACAATAGTATCGTCATATCTGCCTTCTTAACATCATTTTTAAGATATTCACGAAAGTTTCTACGATTAGGCTAAATTCAGTGGTTGACTATGTTATTCGTCCTTCTCAAACCTCTTTCATGAAAGGAAGAAATATCTTAGCCGGTGTAGTAATTCTGCATGAAACGACCCATAAATTATACTCCAAAAACTAAATGGTGTATTATTCAAGATTGATTTTGAGAAGACGTGTGACAAAGTTAATTGGTCTTTTCTTCAGCAAACACTCCATATGAAAGTTTTTTAGGAGAAGTGGCATGCTCTCATGCATTCTTTTGTGTCTGGAGGTAGTGTTGCTATAAAATTTGAAAGGGCGGTTCCTTCCCTAAGTGGTTTTGATGTTTGATGATAACACACGTGCCGGACTAATCGTTTACTAAGTGTTTTTCAGGCCAACTATGTTTGCAAAGCATTCAGTTTCCCTCAAAAGGGTCAATAGCAAGACGTTGTTTTTTCTTAGATCTCCTGTTTGAGTCATAGGAAAACCGTACTATTAAGAGGGGGTCCGCATTGGAAAGTTTGGGTGGAATCAACTCTTCTTATGCTTCCCTTCAAGCTTTCCTTAATGGTTGACACTTTGTTGGTTTTTTGTCCCTGTTGTTGTGGCCTACTCATTCTGTGTCATCCGGTAGTACTGGAATTATTTCCAGTACTACCACATGACACTGGTAGTACTGCTTGGCAGTACCGGGCAAGTTTGAGAGCTTCTATAGGCCTCACATCCTCTTCAGGCTCACCCGGTACCTCCGGGCCGGCACTACCGCCCCATCCGGTAGTATCGCTGGTGCTTCCGGTACTATCGCTTGTTTCAGTTGGTTCTACTGGGGAGACTGAGAGCATCTCTTCACCTCATGGACCCATCCGATATAACGTCTAGTACCAGTTGTTTCCAGTACTACCGCTTCTGGTACCGGTAGTACCGCTCGGGGAAGGCAACAATAGGCAAATTCTCTCCTTTGGGTATAAAAGGGTCTTTCTTCTCCATCGAGAAGCTTGCGTCTTTTATCTCTCTCCTCCATTCTTCTTGAGCTGTAATTTCCCTAGATCTCCTCCTCTAGTGCTCCAATCTACTTGATTCTTTGGGATTTGGTGGAGGAGGTCTAGATCTAGGGTTTCACCAAAGCAAAGTTGATTCCACCTTGTTTTCCTTTGTGGATCTTGTTACTCTTGGGTTATTTGAACCCTAGACAGAAGAGGTCAGTCTCGAAGCTCGGGCATTCGTTATAAAGCTTTGGGATAATGTTGGGAGATTCCAGGTGTGGTGGAGATATACTCAACAAGTTTTTAAAGGTTTCGGTCACCACCTTCAAGGTCACCACATAGTGGATCGGGTGCTTGCCGTGAGGCGGGTGCTTGGGAGAATAGGGTGAGGCCTTCTATGGCACTGGTAGTCTTAGTACCACCCACCCCTCCAATGGAGACGTACTTCCCCTCAAAAGGAAGGAACTTCAGGAAAACATCTTTGTGTCTACTCTCAATTATTTCTATCCTTTACTCTTTACTTGTTGTTGCTTGCTTGCTTGTCATATAGGTTCTCTCACCTAGTTGCACATCTAGAGAAATTACTTTGTGTTAAGCCTTAATTTTAAAAGAAGCTAAAAATTGAGTAGCACCTATTCACCCCCCTCTAGTCACTTATACCGATCTTTCAATTGGTATCAGAGCAAGGTGCTCTTCTTTGGCTTAACCGCCTAAGAGAAGTATGAGTGAATAAAAGGGGAGTGAAACCACTCCCGAAGTAACACCCATCACTAAGAGAGAGCTTAATGAATCGATAGATTCGGTCCGTCAAGAGATGAAAGCCATGTTTGAGTTATATCTTGGTAAGAAGGAGATTGTTGTTGCTGATGCCATTTATAGTCAATCAACTGGTCCCAAACCGGTGGAAGATCCCCTCAAGGGTTCCTCCACCGGTGAAGGTAGAAACAAGGATAAAGCTAAGCCTATGGGAAACGTTCCACAACCTACCTACAATGCCTCTCCCATCCCCACACCCCATATAAACCATCGTGGTCCTCCACCCAAGCTTGATGAATCTAACTTCGCAAATTGGCATATCTAATTCGCTCTCACTTGAAAATTTCTAGTGTTTTTCTTTGGAAGGTTGTGGAGTTTGGCTTCTATCCAAGCGACCCCTACAACATGACACCCACCGAGGAAATCAAAAAATCAACTCAATGCCACCGCCATGGCCATTCTCCAAGATGTGTTGACTCATGAGAAAATGACTCACATTCTCTCTTATGACACCGCCAAGGAAGCTTGGAATGCTCTTCAAAGAGTCTATCTTGGCAATGGAAGCATTCAAAACTCCAAGTTTGAATAAATGCATTATGAAGCCGATGCCTTTGTTGGAAAGGAAGATGAGACTCCCGAAGACCTCTATAGAAGGGTTATGTCCCTTTCGATTAGGATGATTGACCATGGTAGTAGGGATGTGGATGATAAATGGATCAAGTGCAAGTTCATGCAGACCATCTTGCCCTTCCACAGAGAAATGGCCAAAAATATTCGCTCAAGGGTGGACTTATATGCCATGTCCTCCAATGAAGTGTTAAATGAGTTTGTGGCTATTGGAATCATGAACAAGACCACCGATGATGCTCTTGCTCGCGCTCAGAGAATGGATTCTCCAAATCTTGCTTTGAAGGCTAAGGCTCACATTTATGAACAATAAGTTGACTCTACAGGAATGATAGAAGGTGATGCCGAGGACATCAAGTGTGCCTTACATGAGCAATTGGCCTTAGTCTCAAGAAGGTTTTGGAAGAACCAAGGGAAGGGTAATCCATCAAAGACTACCACAACTAGCTCAAGACCCAAGTTTAGATCATGTTACAATTGTGGAGAAACCAACCACTTCATTGTCGAGTGCCCATATGAGAAGAGAGAAGACCATGGAGGAAGGCTTATATTGAAATCTAAGTTCAAGCCAACTCCAAACAAGAACTTCGTCAAGAAAGTCCAAAATAAGAACTTTGGAAACAAGAATTGCCCCAACAAGAAGGGGCCACAAAAATATGTGTTGGTGGCCGTGAAGAATACGAAGAGAACAATGAGAATGATAGTGATGACAAAGATTATGGAGAGATTGTGGGTGTGTCCGCCATTGCCACAATTTCCACCATGTCCGCTACTACTACCACAACCTCTTCACCGACATCCCTCTTCGACTCTCCCAATGAGAACAAGCGCGTCACCAAGCCTACATGTCTAATGGCTACTACTTCCTCAACCTCCTCACCGACATCTCTTTTTGACTCTCCCAATGAGAACAAGAGCATCACCAACTCTACATGTCTCATGGCTAATTCCACCATGGTAACTCCTCCTACCACTATCCCATCCCCTATTGATGCATCCTCGTATGATGATGGTATGAGTTTAAGGATAAAGAAGGAGATTGTGAAATCCACTAGTTGCTTGGATAACTTAGAAGGAGAAGGCAAGGTGTGTGTTGAGGCCCTTATGAGACAACTAGGTAAAGCACGTTATATCATCGACGAGAGGGATGATTCCATCTCGGAGATGTTTGGGCATGCATGTGAGGCTGCGATGGAGATTGCTGCCTTGACCGATGCTCTTGAGGAAGAGCAAAGTAAAAGAGTCACTAGCGAGGAAACCTATAGTGCCCATGAATAATCTTTGAACTTGAATATCTCTAAACTTATTAAAGAACATGACCATTCTCTTGCTTTAACTAATGTCCTTAAAAAGGAAAAAACTCAAGTTTTGGGTTGATCATGATAGACTAAATGAAGGATTTGAGAAACTCGAGAAGGAACATGAGGCCTTATTGAGCAAATTCTCCATTCTTTAAAAGTCACATGAACAACTCCAAACTCAAGTGACAAAAGATGTTTCAACCTTGTCAACTAGTATTGCTTCATGTTCTACTAACCTTTGTTGTGAGCATGAAGATCTTCTCGAGGGAAATAAGAGGGTGAAAGCTACAATTGAGAAAGGCCTTGTCACATGCATTCAAGGTGAGAAAAGCCTAAATGATCTCTTGAGCAATCAAAGAGACAATGTGGCTAGGGAAGGACTTTGATTTGCATCCAAGTCAAAGAAGAAGGGCAAGGACAAGAAGAAGAAGAATAAGAATAAGAAGAAGAAGAAGAAGAATGTGACCACTCCCTCTTCCAAAATGATTACCTTTATGAAGGAGGGGGAGAAGGCAAAAGAGAAAGAACCAAGTGTCACTAAGAGTGGTGATGAACCCTCTCATAATGATTTTGTGGGAAAATATGATCCATCCTATGTAATTATGAAATATTATGATGGTCATGTCTATGCTAAATACATGGGAACCTCTTATGGTGATGATTGCCATTGGGCCATTTGGGTCCCTAGGATATTTGTGACTAACAAAAGAGGACCCATTCAGCAATGGGTACCTAAAACCAAGCATTGATTTCTTGTAGGACTATGCTTCCGGTGGAATAAAATGGGTGGTTGGTAGTGGTGCCATGAGTCATATGACCGGAAGCAAGGAGATGCTTGATGAGACTAGACCTAATACTTCCAACATGTGTGTCACTTATGGAGATGGATCAACCTCTAAGGTATTGGGTTTGTGTAAGGTAGTGGTCACACCGGATATTTCCATTGTGGACATTATGCTTGTCAAAACCCTTTCATATAATTTACTTTCTGTTCATCAACTCATGCTTATTTGCTTTGGTGCCTAATTTACCCCTAAGGTTGTGGTTCTCATGTGGAGCAAGACTCTCTCTCTATAGCCTTTGTTGGGTATGCCGAGAATGGTTTGTATGTGGTAGATTTCGATAAGAAACTGTAGCATCCCATCTGTCTAACATCTGTAATGCTACATGGTCTAATAATAAAATGCTACTTCTTACATATTATTATTGCATCATCATTATATCATGATCATGTCACCATGCCACCTTGCATTTGAGCATCATATAAAACCCCTCTATTTGGTTCTTATCCCGTATGCATTATATTGTACCACTTGTAGTTGCCTCTTGATATATTATATCTGCTTCTTGATAAATTGTTTCATGCCCAACTTGAGTTGGGGGCATATCTTTTCTTGACTCCACCACCTTTCCTTGCCACCACCTTATATTTCCACCATCCAAACTATATATGAGCATTTGCATTTTTCTTTGGCTATCTATGTCTAGCTCGTATGTATTAAGATGGATCCAATTATATTCTACATGCTCCCATATTTATTTCCTCCTTGTTTTCACAATATGGAATATGGAAGCCTACATGGCCACCTTTGCATGGTATGTAGGAGTAGAAGGCATTTTCCTTTTTCCCATGGTTTATTAAAAGAATGAGCTAATTTGACTTGATAAGGCCATATGCATCCATAGTGGCACATACACACTAGTTCAGCCTTACCATTCAAATATGGTCATCCTGTTAATGAGCTATGTGAATCAGAGAAGGATTCCTCATGGATTTTTGGAGGGTTCCAATCATACATGAATGCTTGCATAATTCCAATGCTAGTGTGATTTAGTTTGTTTTCACCAACTACCTCACACATGCATGCATGTCCCATGCAAAGCTCTCATCCTGTTCCTTTATTTGAATTCTTTTAGTTTATGGAAGGAAGCATGTTGGGTTTGAATTCCTACAAGATGGTTTCAATTCAAACACCCACAAAAGCTCACCTTCTTTTCCATCTTGTTCTTCTTTGATTCTATTTGACCATGTGAATTTATTTATTAGCTCATATAAATAAACTTGTGTTTAAAACAAATTAATTAAGTGAATAAGAGAGAAGAGAGAAGAAGAACCTAATCTAATCTACCTAACCTAAACTATCTCTCTCCTCTTAAACCCCAAACCTAGCCGAACCCCTTCCCTCCTTAGTCTGGTTGAACCAGACCACACAACCCCATCTAACCTAGTGCCACCCGAGGTGCACATGGCCTGGTGACCATGTGACCTTGCCATGCGCCACCACCAAACCCCCTCTCTAGGTCATTGTCGCCCTTCCCTGCCTTGCTGATCAAGAAGACCCCATGTCCCCCCTAACCTAACCATCCACCCTAGTTACCCCCCTTGCCGTCCACTCCTGAGAGAGAAAGAGAGGGAAAGCCACCCTAGTTGCTTTTGCAACTCTAACCCGAGCTGCTGCCCCTCCCCCCTTTTATGTAGTTACCACCAACCCCTCTACTAGATCTAGATCAACCCCAGGGCTCTACCCAGAACCCCTCTGCTATTCCTTCCTTCCCAACTCGACCATGGTCGCTAACTTTCCACCTTCGGCCTAGCTCGTCCACCTCTTGCCCCTAGCGTTGGAGTGAAGTAGGAGAGGATCCTGGGCGTTGAGAAAGGCCTCGGGGAGGACCAGAGCCACCCTATACACGGAGAAGTAGAGGAGATCCGCCAGAACACACAGAACCCAACGAGGCTGACTGAGAAACCCTAGATCCAGGCCGTGAGCACTGTCAACGATCGCCTGCACCACGAACCCATTCGTCCATGCCATTAGACTCACTGTGAGCTTCTGAACATTGTGGACATGATTCCTTGATGAGTTGCTTCCTGGTTATGTGATACGTCCATTTTGCATCACTATTCTATATCATAATTTACTGTTATTCATTGATATATTTCATATTAAGAGATGATACTTATGTTATTTCATCTATTTTTGCATCGTTGATGACTTTTGGAGGATGGATCGCTGAAGTCAGGATTCTAATGGAAGAGGCACTGTTTGGAGGCGAAATTCGCGAAGATCAGAAAATCCCAGAAAATAAATGGAAAATCCTATTTTTCCAGAAGACGAAGGATGCCAGAAGGGGGAGCAGTGATGGGCCATAGGGGGGCCACACCACCCCCTGGCGCGCGCCACCCTTGGTCGCGCCACTAGGTGGTGTGGCCACCCTGGCCTACCTTTGGCTCTTCTCTTTGGCGTATATATATTCCCCACGGAACCCTAAGACCCGGGGAGTGACCATAGAAAGATTTCACCGCCTCTGCGGGACGGAAAACTGCAGAGAGGGAAAGAGCTCTCCGGCAGGCAGAAATCTGCCGGGGAAATTCCTTCCCGGAGAGAGGAGATCGTTGCCATCAACACCACCATCAAACTGGACTTCATAGGGATCATCATCATCATATCCATCATCATCTCCACCAGCACCATCATCACCACTTTGTACCGCTGTAACAATTGGGTTGAATCTTGCATAGTTCTTAGGGGAAACTTTCTCGATGTTGATTACTTGTTGTAGTTGATGCTATTGAGTGGAACCATCGAATTATCGTTCATGTTCAGATTGTTACTTATCATTATTCCATCTCTGATCTTGATCCATATGATGTCTTGTGAGTAGTTCGTTTAATTCTTGAGGACATGGGAGAAGTCATGTTGTTAGTAGTGGAATTGTGTGGAGAAAGATTCAATAGTTTGTTATTTAAGTTGTGGTGTTATTCTTATAGTGGTGTCATGTGAACGTCGACTACATGATACTTCACCTTTATGGGCCTAGGGGAATGCATTGTGTATTTGGCTACTAATCGTAGGGGTTGCCGGAGTGACAGAAACCTAAACCCCCGTTAGGAAACCTTTGCACAAGGGAGTGTAGGATCTCAGAGTATAAGGCTGTGGTTAGGTTTTTATCTTAATTACTTTCTTGTAGTTGCGGATGCTTGCAAGGGGTATAATCACAAGTATGTATTAGTCCTAGGAAGGTCAGTACATTAGCACAGGTTCACCCACACAACACTTATCAAACTAAAGAAGATTAATCAACTATATGAAGAGAAAGCACTTGACGATATTCCCATGTGTTCTCGAGAACGTTTGGTCATCTTAAGTAATACAACCTGCTTGTCCTTTACTAAGAAATGATTGGGCCACTTGCTGCATTTATTATTACTGTCTTTTATTTACTCGTACTTTATTTATCTACATTATCAAAAAACCATAAAAATCCATTTGTTAAGTATTTACAGAGAATTCCTGCTCCAAGCCACTCGTCAACACCTTCTGCTCCTCGTTGGGTTCGACACTCTTACTTATCGAAAATACTGCGATACACCCCCTATACTTGTGGGTCATCAAGACTATTTTCTGGCGCCGTTGCCGGGGAGTGAAGCGCTATTGAAGAGTGGAACTGGTAAAGTAAACTTATACTATTAGTATTGTTTATTTCTCTTAGTTACTTTATTTCAATATGGATAATTCACTTAGTTTCTTATTTTGTAATGCTACTACCACTGCTAAGGTAGTAGATGAACCTACACCTACTGAAAATGATACTTTAAAGATACCTACAAGAATTATTGATCGTGTTATGGATAACTACTATTTTGGAGATGGAACTGTCCATCGCGGTGATCATTTTCTCTTTATACACGAATTATGCGGGTTGTTCAAGTGTGCGGGTATTACAACAGATCAAGTCAAGAAGAAGTTATTCTCATTATCACTAAAAGGAAGAGCTGAGGAATGGTATAAGTTGCTGAAGAATGGTCAAGATCTTGAATGAGAGGAAGTAGTACCTCTCTTTTATTCCAAATTTTATCCTCCTAGTGAGATTCACAAAGATCGGAATCAAATATACAACTTTTGGCCTCGTGATGGAGAGGGTACAGCTCAAGCTTGGGGGAGATTGAAGTTATTAATGCTCAAATGTCCTATCCATGAGCTCCCTAACAATATTATTATCAATAAATTTTATGCAAGACTTTCTCTTCATGATAAGGATCTATTGGATGCTTCTTGTGCTGGATCATTTACACGCATGGAAGAAGAAGCTAAATGGGATCTTCTAGACCGTATTCAAGATAATACTGAAGCATGGGAGAATGATAAAGGAAGAAAGTCAGGTATAAATTAAGATTATGAATGCATTAAATCTTTTATGGGAACTGATGACTTTCATAATATTAGTAATGCTTATGGTCTTGATTCTCAAAGTATTGCAAATTATTTTAAGGCTTTTGCTTCTTATATTGAAATTCCTAAAAAGAAATGGAATAAGTATCATGAGCCATATAAAGATATTGCTAATCGTGTTCCTGCAAGAGATACCGAAGTTTATACTGCTAATCATATTTTGCATGAACCTTACATTGAGAAAATGCCTTTCCCAGTTAAGATAAAGGAACATTCTATGATAGCTAGTATGGTTAATGAAAGTACAAATAAAGCTGTTGAACCTGATAAACAAATAGTTGTTGAACCTGTAATAGAAAATGTGAAAGACTTTGTCACTAAATATGTCGAAGATGGACACACTATCCTCTATAAGGATACTTCTAATATTGTTTCACAAAGTAGAGTTAGGAGAGCTAGTGTCCCTGTTTTTTCTGTTAGAATAAGTGATCATTGCTACAATGGTTCATGTGATAGTTATATCGTTAAATTTAAGCATGATACTGAAAGTTATTATGAGAGAGGGAAAATATGCTGAAAGTCTTTATGTTGCACTTGTTTTGCCTTCCTATGCTAGTAGCCGCTGGTTTCAATAATTTATTTTCTTACAAAATCCCTTGCATAGGAAGTGGGTTAGACTTAAATATAAGTATGTTTGCTTTTTTATGCTCTCTTTTACTTCAATTCATATTCTTATGTGAGCATCATTGAAATTATCATGCCCATCTTAATGGCTATAAAGAAAGAGCTTTTTGGGAGACAACCCAATATATTTTTGCTTTCAGTTTGTTTTTTGTTTATTTGAGTCTTGGAAGTTATTTCTCTACAATAACCTCTCCTTATACTTTTTATTCGGTTCTTGTGTCAAGATCAGCCTCTAATGAGAGAAAAGTAAGATTTGGGGAAGTTGCTGTCCTAAAAAAGATTTTTGTGCTTCACCATAAAAAATCGTGAGAGATCCCAGAATGTCGTAGTGATCTGTAATTTTTTTGTGCGCATGCCCCAGGTTATTATTTAACTTTCGTTAGTTTTGAACTTTTTTATTTGAGCAACATAAGATTTTTGAAAAAATTGATCTTTACCTGCTGGTTTGTTTTGACAGATTTTGCCACTCTTGCATTTGCCTCTTAAATCGATTTTCTTTTTGAATTCCTTTTGAGCTTTCAAAAGGAGTTGCTACAGTAGCTTATGTTTTGATGGATTTCAGTTGAAATTGAACTTAAAAGGTTTATTACCTTGCATGCACTAATGTTGCTAATGAGAATTGTGTGAAGTTTTTTGTGAAAGAAATTTCCACGTTATAGGAGAAAATGGTGTAATAAGATGGTGAATGGTTAAATGACTCAAACAATATGTTTATAAAGATGAAGATATTGATGTTATTAAAGCGGTGACTCCGGAAGAATTTATTAAAGACCAAATTCAGAGACCTGCAGAGTCCGTTTTCGAATAGGTAATAGTTCTGGTAAGAAAAGGTCTACGAAAAATCCGTCAACTTATATTTTTGCAGTTTTTATCTAACATGGAAAGCAAGGAGTCGAAAGTGGGACGGAAACGGAGCCCGGGTGGCTCACACCACCCCGTGGCACGGGCCCACCTGGCCGCGCCACTAGGGGGTGTGGCCGCCCTAGAGCCTGTCTCCGACCCGTTTTCTCTCAGTACTTTCCTTTTGTTGTAAAAATTCATAATATATAATCCCCCGAGATTTGTATATCGTGTTCTCGTCGTGTTTCCGTTTCGATCTGTTTCTGCCAGGAACTATTCTTAAAGTTTAGAGGCACAATGGTCTCCGTCAATGATAAGGGCAAGGAGCCTGTGGAAGAGGATCTCCAAGACTCTGAGCAGGAGGAGGAGATCGAGAGTGAAGTTGAAGAGGAGGCAAAGGAAGACCAGCATCCGCACACCAGCACCACCATTACAAGCATTGGAGTGGTAGAAAATCCTGCCAGGTTCAAAAGGACTGCACGGATGTCCACTAGAGGGAAGGTTCTGCGTCATTGCTTGGCTTCACGAAAAAGAAGACTTCAAGGAGGAAGAGTGGGGAAAGAATCGCAAGAGCTGGGATTCACAGCCTAACATGATCATGAACCGCATTGAGCACAATTTGGAGTTGATTCGTACTCTCACCTTCGAGATTGAGGACTTAGGGAATTGATTGAAAAGCTCATCGAGAGAACACCACCACCACCGAAGGAGTAATTCGTCATCAGGTTTTGGCATTCCCTTGGTTTGTTCCAAGCTTGGGGGAGTGCCGCGGTATCATATCACTATCTTTTGTCTTTTTATCTTTTTAAGTAGAGCCATATCATGAATAGAGAAGTTATCATATAGGATGGTTTGCATTATGGAAGTGTCTCCCCTTTCGTTAGATCTATGTATCCCTTGGTGTGAGTTGCCGTTGTGGAATATTAATGAGAAGTTCTATCATTTACTTTTTGCACATCTTATATTAGTTGTCAATTTTTGTTATATGATTGATCTTGTTGTTAGTATTGGTATCACTTTGGGATCATTAAGTGAATTTAGTTGGTTTTGGCAAACCTGGCTCGGTCAGTAGCAATACTATTATGAGAATTGAATGAAAAAGATAAAAGTACTCTTAAGAAATATAATTTCATCATCTTTCTTTCTTGATTGGCTCATAAGCTTAGTATTCTCTAGTTAAGATCTTTTGTGTTTCCCAGGAAGATTGCATGTTTGTTTTTATCACTAGTACGTTTGTTTGTTTCCTACAACTCTTATGCTTACTACCCAGCCTTGCTAGCCAAAAACCTGTACTGAGAGGGAATGCTTCTCGTGCATCCAATCCTTAAACCAAAACCTATGCCATTTGTGTCCACCATACCTACCTATTAGCATTATTGCTATTCCAAGTAAATTCATGTTTTTATCTACCTTTCGAATTAAACTTGTTATGTGAAAATTAGTGATTAAAGCTCTCACGAACTTGAAGCCACACTTTACTTTTCTTGCACTTAATAGACTTGAACCATTGTGCCCATCTATGTTGCGTATATGCTTGCATTTTGTAAGTTGTGAATTAGCAGAACCATGTTACCATGGGGAACGCTTCCAACATTGCACTTTATTTAGTTGATATCATGTTCTTTTGCTTATGGATCTTGGCGGTGTGAAATGAAAGGGGAGCTTGTAAGGCTCATGGAGTTCGTATATGTGTTAGAGAAACGCCTGGGTGGCTGGTCTAAGCCATGCCTAATCATGGTGGAAACCTGCAGCGTAACCATAGTGAGCAATCTATGAAGCATCCTCTATATATATAAAAAGCCTATGCAAATAGGAAATAAAAGGATTGCTGAGATGCTCATTGTCTGCTTGCCTTGTCATTTTGATATGGGGAATCTTCCGTATCATCGGGCAAGGGGTACCCCGTTAGCGGTTCACTATGATACACATGTACTTACAATGACAAGAACTTACCTGTGACTAAACTTGAGTAGCATAGGAACGGTACTCGTAAGTAAGGGGCATGAGATTTTCAGCTTATAACTTGTCAAGCATATCTGATCACTTTAACCTTAATCACCTAAAGATGCTTATGATAGGGGCAATGAGAGCTGAAAGGTAATAAGTGATACATTGCAAATGTATCTATAATTTTTGATGTTCCATGCTTGGTTTTATCTACTTTCTTGTGTTTTGTCCACACTTCGGTGTACTTTTCATATGATTTCTTGGACTAACCTATTAACAAGAGCCACAGTGCCAGCTGCCTGTTTTCTGCTGTTTTTGGTTCCAGGAAGTCAGAAAATGAATATTCTCGGAATTGGACGGGACAAAAGACAAAGTCACTATTTTACCTAAAGACATCCGGAGCCAGAATACAAGACGGAGAGGGGCTGGGGCCTGGCCACACCACCTGGCCGCACGACCAGGCCTGGCCCACGCCAGGGGGTGGTCTGGCCGACCCCAGCACCCCCTCGGCCTCTCCTTCCGCCTATATATTGCCTCTGATACGGAAACCCTAAGTACCCGATCAAAAATCCACGAAAGAGTCCAGGCAGCCGTCATCTCCATCCCTAGATGGGAGGAGGAAGCTCTTCCCGGCACCCTGCCGGAGAGGGGAATTCACCCTGTAGGCCTTCTTCATCATCATGCAAGCCTCCAGTGTGATGCGTGAGTAGTTCATCTCTGGACTACGGGTCCATGTAGTAGCTAGATGGCTGGTTCTCCTCCTTTGTGTTTTTATGTCTAGATCTTGTGAGCTCCGTTCATGATCAAGATCATCTATTTGTAATCCATACATGTTGAGTTTGCGGGGATCCGATGGATATTGAGATGCTATTTCAGATTGATTATTGATTCTATCATGTCTTTGTTATTTGTGATCTTGCATGCTTTCTGTTGTTAGTAGCTATCTTGGCCAAGTAGATGCTAGCAACTCCAAGAGTTAGTATTTATGCTCGATAGTGTGTTCATGCCTCTGGTAATCCGGGGAAGTGACAGAAATCTCTAAGGTACTAGATGTGCTGTTGCTACTAGGGAGAAAACAACAATCCTTTGTTCATAGAACAATCGTATTGTTTACTTTACACGCAATTCGTAAAGTAATAATCTGTTGCTTGCAACTTAATACTGGAGGGGGTTCGGATGATAACCTGAAGGTGGATTATTAGTCATAGATGTAGTTGGATGGTGGTCTATGTATAATGTTGTAATGCCCAATCGAATCTCAAAGGAATCAAGATGATTAGTATATGCTTGTATGCTTTCTCGATGTTTGTCAATTGCCCCGCTGTAATTTGTTCACCCAGCATGTTATCTATCTTAAGGAGAGCCACCTCTAATGAACTATGGACCTCGGTCCTTTCTTTTACATACAATCTACAAACTGTTTACTGCTTTCTGTTTACTCTCTGCAAACTATTACTTCCTTCCATTCGATATGTTTAATCCCTTGTTTTCAGCAAAACCGGTGAGATTGACAACCTCATCGCAAGTTGGGGGTAAAGTTCCGTGGTTGTGTTGTGCAGGTCTCCACGTTGCTGATGGCACCGGTAGTGCCCCCTGCCAACATTCAGCTAGCTACATCTTTGGGGTGTTTCCTTGCTCCTACTGGATTAATAACCTTGGTTTCATACTGAGGAAAAACTTGCTGCTGTGCTCATCATACCTTCCTCTTGGGGTTCCCCAACGAGCTCGATATATTTGGGCCATCAACAACTTTTTCTCGCGCCATTGCCGGGGAGTCAAGGACATCTTCACAAGGGGAGTCGCTCATAACCAATCTCTTTACTTTGTTATTTTTGTTTTTCTTAGTTTCTTTTTGTTTTGTTTGCTTGTTTCTTTATCAAAAACACAAAAAAATAGTTTTACTAGTTTGCTTTGTTTATTAAAAACACAAAAAAATTAAGTCTCCTTTAGTGGTTACCTCTTCCTTAGCTCACCATGTTGATCCCTAAATTCACCCTAAAAGACCTTTCAATAGGTAGTGGTTCAATAATTGGGAAAGATAATACTGAAGAATTTTTTAATCATGTTAGTAAGCATGAGGATATTGAGGATAGATCCCTTGCAGAACTTGCTCCAAACTATGAGATTGTTGCAGCTTCTTTAGTTCACATGTTGGAAGCTAGGTTTGTTAACCTTAACCCCTTAATGCAAGTAATGTTTCTTAAAATTAAACAAATTGAGGACCCTGAAAAGACGGATTTTATTCTTGAAACTTTGCTTAAGGAATTCTATGATGTTTCCAAGGAAGCTAGAAAAGTCTTTGAACGTTTCAATATCATAGGCTTATGTGTAGATGTTGTTGGTACACGAGAAAAGATGAACAAAACTGAACCTAATGGGGAGGAAACTAAGGTACCAATACCCTTTGAACTGGTAGCAATACATGAAGCCATAGAAAATAATCTTGATTGGATTGTTCCTGAAAACCCTTTTGATGAAAGTAGTGAACCCAAGAGCATTGAGAGAGGATCCTCTAGAACTTATTTGGATGATATACCTTGCCTTGTTGAAGATATTTCTGGTATTGCTCTTAATGCTTCTTCATTTGAGAACACTTGATTCTTTTTCTTGCTTCTTAAGCCTAACTTAAAGGCGTTAAAGAAAAGTACTTATTGGGAGATAACCCAAAAGTTTTAGATGAGTCTTGGAAGTTATTACTTCAGTAATAACCAATCCTTATCCTTTTTATTTGCTTTTTGTGCCAAGAGTAACCTCTAATGAGAGAGAAGTAATGATTGGGAAAGTTGTTGTCCCGAAACAGATTTATGTGCTTCAACGTAAAAATTTGTGTAAAATCTCTGTACGTCCTTTTGAGGCATGAATTTTTGTTCTTCTGCCCCAGATTGTTATCTAACTTTCATTAGTTCAACACTTTTTGATTTTAGCAACAGAAGGTCTTCGAAAAAATTCGTCTTTACCTGCTGGTCTGTTTTGGCAGATTTCTGCCATTTTCTGCATTTGCTTCTTGTTGGTTCCTTTTTGAGTTCTTTTGGGGAATTGAGATTTTTGAGGGAAGTGCTACAGTAGCTAGTGTTTTAATGGAAGTTTATTGGTGTTAGAACTGAACCTAAAGACTTATTATATTGAGTGCACTAATGTTGCTAATAAAGATTGTGTGAAGTTTTGTATGAAGGAAAAATTTCAGGTGTATGGAAGGAATGAGTAATGAGATGAAGAATGGACTAAATCTCATGCTTGGGGATGCCACGCGTGTCACCCCAAAAAATATCCAAGAAGTACAAGCGTCAAAGCTTGGGGATGCCCAAGGCATCCCCCTCTTCATCAATAAAAATCCCAGATTTCTTCCAAACGCTTCATTTTTATTGTTTCATGCATAGTTGTGTTGTTCTTGGAGCGTCTTCTTTTTCGTTTTCATTTTGGTTTTTCGTTTGCTTTGTTTCCTTAGTTTGTTGAATAAATTGGTTGGACCCCCTCTTTCATACATTGGTTTTCAAATAGTTTGGTTTGGTTTGGAAAAGAGTAGGAAAGTGCATGCTTAAGTGGTAAAGAGAGTTTGTTTTTGACTGTGGCCTATGCTTTGTCATGCCATGCTTGATATTGTTTTGGCTTTATGCTTAGTATTCTTTGATGTATCATGACTTGTTATAAACAATTGAGATTGCTTAATGTGCCTTGGACGAATCATGCGTTGTTTTAGCATATTAAAGCATAGTATTGTGGTATTTTCCTTTGATGCTTTATTTGGGTTGACTTGGCGCATGCTCACACCATGTTATAAATATCTCAAGTCACCATAGCCTTTATTATCCTTTAGTTTTCAAATTGTAGTATCACTTTATGCTTTGATCAATGATGTTTTGTCGCTTTGCATGATTATGGCCATTATTGCTCTCTTAGTTTGTCGCTCCTAGTCTTTTGCTAGCCTGCATAACCAAGTATGAGTTCCACTCGTGCATCCAACTCCCTAAACCAAGTTATTCCAAAGAGTCCACCATACCTACCTACTAGCATATGCTATTCCAAGTATATTCATATTTTTGTTTACCTTCCAAATTAAACTTGTTATGAGAAAACTAGTGATTAAAGCTCTCACGAACTTGATGGCACACTTTACTTTTTTTGCATTTAATAAACCTGAACCATTGGGTCCTTCTTTGTTGCGTATATTCTTGCGCTTTATAAGTTGAAGTTAGCAGAACCATGTATCATGGGGAACGCTTTCAACATTGCACTTGTACTTTGTACCCCGTTGATATCATGTTCTTTTGCTTATGGATCCCGGCGGTGTGAAATAAAAGTGGAACTTGTAAGATCATGGAGTTTGTATGTGTGTTAGAGAAACGCTTGGGCCGCTAGCCTAAGCCATGCCTAATCATGGTGGAAACTTGCAGCATCACCATAATGAGCACTATATGAAGCATCCTCAATAAAAACCTATGCAAATAGCAAATAAAAAGATCACTGAGATGCTCATTGTCTGCTTGCCTTGTCATTTTGATTATGGGATAGCTCATGTATCATGTGCAAGGGGTACCCCGTTGGCGGTTATTTATGATACATATGTACTTACAATGACAAGAGCTTACTTGTGACTAAAGTTGAGTAGCATGAGGTTCGGTCTTCGTAAGTAAGGGGCATGAGATTTCGGTTTATAACTTGTCAAGCATATCCTCTTAGTTGTGTCACTTTAACCTTAATCTCTGGACTACGGGTCCATGTATGTCAACACCCAGATTTTTAATCCCAGATGCCTGTTATGTCATTCATCGTAATCCCAGGATTACCATTTTTGTGAGACATAACAGATTGGATATCAAAGTACATCATCCATTACAAACCATACATAAGGTCTTACACAAATAAGGATCTCATGAACCAGTCTTAATACAACAAGCAACGGAATAAAAGATAAGCGGAGCGGTGGGGTCCATCTTCAGGGGCACAGGCAATGCTGACGAAGGCAGATAGTCCTAGTTATCATAGCCGTCCTGCTGGCCATCATCTTGGTAGTCTCCTTCATAGTCTGGCCATGAGAATAGCCAGGGACAAAAGCCATGAGTACTCTTTAAGTACTCGCAAACTACCACTAACAAGTAGTATAGTTCTAAGTTAAAGTGCTAACTCTAGGTTTAACTATAAAGCTAAGTTTGCAACCTAAGCTGAGTTCTGAAACAAAGAAAGATAAAATAAAGTTCTAGAATCACTTAAGTTGGGAAGCTAGTGTAATAAACACAACCCTGTTGTGGTCAAGTCAAGATTCATCATTCCTTTCATAAGTTATTTTGAAAACATCTGACAACGAAACAGTATGGACATTCTAACTGTCCATAACCGCGGACGTGGCTATTCGAATACTTTGACACTCTGCAGAGGTGGTACACTTTCACCACAAGCTTCGATACATTTGTCAGGGATAGCCCTGAATCATCATACTTAGTATGCAGATAATCAAACATAACCTTTCCTTTACACACCCTAGTACAAGCACCTCTCCTATGAGCATGGCCTCCCAACCATGACCATCTGTCATCTTGGGCACTGCATAGGTGGACAACATTGAGAGGTAGCCTCAGCTCAAACCTCTCCCGCGAGGGAACTAATACTAATGCATATAAACTTTCGGCTAAGCCTTACCCAATTCAGGTATTGTGGTTGTACGGTAAATTTGGAATGGTATCGCATCCAAATCCAACCATCAGTTTTTATAAAAGGGCTAAGGCTCATGCCTCAACATTTTCATCATCATAAACCATTTGTGTTTCTCAACACATGTCAAAACATTTCAATAGAATGACTCATCATTCTAAGGTTTTCATGTTGGAGATATACCCAAGAGGCAATAATAAAGTGGTTATTATTAAATCTTTATGTTTATAATAAATGTTTACATCCCATGCTATAATTGTATTAACCGGAAACATTAATACTTGTGTGTTTTGTAAACATAAAAGAGTCCCTAGTAAGCCTCTTGTTAAACTAGCTTGTTGATTAATGGATGATCATGGTTTCCTGATCATGGACATTGGATGTCGTTAATAACAAGATCATATCATTAGGAGAATGATGTGATGGACACACACCCATAGTAAGCATAGCATAAGATCAAGTCATTAAGTTCGTTTTGCTACAAGCTTTTCAAATGCATAGTAACCTAATCCTTCGACCATGAGGTTATGTTAATCACCATCACCGGATGGGTACTTTGATGACATCAAACGCCGCTCAGAATCGCGTGGTTATAAAGGTGACATTGGGTATTCTGAAAGTATGTGTTGAAGTGCATGGACCAAGATTGGGATTTGTCCATCCATATGACGGATAGATATGCTCTGGGCCCTCTCGGTGGAATGTCATCTAGTTAGCTTGCAAGCATGTGACTAGGTCACAAGGGATGACATAACACGGAACGAGTAAAGAGTACTTATCAGTAACGAGGTAGAACTAGGTATGGAGATACCGACGATCAAACCTCGGATAAGTAGAATATCGCATGACAAAGGGAATTGGTTTCGTATGTTAATGGTTCTATCGATCATGAAGTCATCGTTGAGTATGTGGGAGCCGTTATGGATCTCCAGATCCCGCTGATGGTTATTGATCGGAGAGGTGTCTTCATCATGTTCGCATTCACGAACCGTAGGGTGACACACTTAAGGTTCGAAGTTGTTTTAAGTAGATATGGAATGTGCGTTGGAGACCGAATGTTGTTCGGAGTCTCGGATTGGATCCGGGACATCACGAGGAGATCCGGAATTGTCCGGAGAATAAGATTCATATATTGGGGATCATTTTCTAAGTTAGGAAATGTTCCGGAGTGTTTGTATGGAGATTCTAGAAGGTTTCGGAATGTTCTGGAAGGTTCTAGAAGATTTCTTGGAGTTTGCTTGAAAACCAAGAAAGGATCAAGGAGTATTTGTGAGGCAAGACACGGATTTGTGGGGAGGAGGATTCCTCCCCCCCCTCCCAATCCGCCGGCCAAGGAGGGAGGGGAGTCCTACTAGGACTCCCCCTCCCATGGCGCCTCCCTCCTTTAAATAGAGAGGAGGGGGCGCCACCCCCTAGACCTCTACCATAACAAACCCTAGCCGCCTGTCTCCTCCTCCTTCGCTCTGCTCCGGCTTAGGCGAAGCCCTGCAGAAATCTCTACTCCACCACCACCACCACACCGTCGTGCTGCTGGGATTCCGTGGAGAAGATCTACTACCTCACCGCCATGGAACGGGAGAGGAAGGTCTGCTTCGACCAAGACGCAGTGACCGATCATGAAGCGCTGCCGGAACGTGGCGCCGGAAGGATCGTCCACACGATCTTGAGATCGGCAAGTGATCGACTACATCAACCCCGAGATCTAATCTCGTAACGCTTTCGGATCTACGAGGGAGAGTACAGATCTATCTCGTTGCACATGTCTAATAGATTAGATCTTGGCTTTTATCTAGATTAGATCTGGGTTTTGTTCGTTCTTGCGGTAGAATTTTTTTGTTTTCCATGCTACGAACCCATCAGTGGTATCAGAGCCGTGTCTGTGCATAGATCTGTTGCACGAGTAGAACACAATGGTTTTGTGGGCGTTGGTGCTCGTGCCGTCTTTTGCTTTGTGTACTTTGCATCTTGCGGTATGGTGGGATGAAGCGGCTCGGGCTAACCTTACATGTCATCGCACATGAGACTTGCTCCACAGTTGATGTGCAACTCGTATTGCACAAGTGGCTTGGCAGGTGTCTATCTCTCCCATCATAGTATAGATCCCATCTACACTTTGCACTTGATAGCACTTGTATCAACGTTGTGGTTCAGTTTCGTAGGTAAGATCCGTTCTTATTCGAAAGCCCCAAACCACGTAAAACATGCAAAGAAAATTAGAGGCGTCTAACTTGTTTTTGCAGGGGTTTTGTGATGTGATATGGCCATCATGTGATTGTGATTATATTTGATGTATGCAATGATCCTTGTTGTAATATGACAACCGGCAGGAGCCTAATGGTTGTCTTTAATTCTGTTAAGACCTGCGTGTCTATTCATCTTGTAATAGCTTTATTCCAAGTAGTTGTAATAGTTGCTAGTGATGATGGACAACCATGAAGCGCGCCAATCGACCTTGACGCAATGCTGGTGATGATGGAGATCATGTCCGTGCTTTGGAGATGGAGATCAAAGGCATAAGAAGAAAGGGCCATATCATATCACACAAATTATGAATTGCCTGTGATGTTAATCCTTTATGCATCTTGTATTGCTTAGATCGCGATGGTAGCATTATAAGATGATCCCTCTCACTAAATATCAAGTAATAAAGTGTTCAACCAAAGTTGGCACCGCTATAAGACTCGCTGCTTCAAGCATCTCGTGATGATCGGATGTGATAGATTCTACGTGTGCATACAACGGGTGCAAGCCAGATTTGCACATGCGGAAACTAAGGTTAATCTTGACGAGCCTAGCATGTACAGACATGGTCTCGGAACATAGAATACCGAAAGGTATAGCATGAATCATATGAGTGATATGATGAACATGAATATTGTTCGCCGATGAAACTACATCATCTCACGTGATGATCGGACTTGGTGTAGTGGATTTGGTTCGTGTAATCACTAAAACAACTCGAGGGATGTTGTTTTGAGTGGGAGTTCTTTTTTAATTTGGATTAGTCAAACTCAATTTATCATAAACACAATCAAATTGAATTTGCATAGTTTGTTGTAGTCATTGGCATCCGTTCACCACCTTACGCTTAGTTATAGTTGAGATAGTAGAACTATAGAAATTCTGGATATTTGCTTTACGAACTGGTATCGTATTGTTTTGAGTGTCAATCTAAAGTTTAAAAGTCATATTGCAAACTTTCAGCAAACTCCATTTACTCTGTGAAGTTTAATAAACAGTATTAAATCAAGAGTAACAATTCCAGTGTTAGTATCTAATGTATCATGTTTGCCTCCATGATTCTTGATACTCAAAAGATTGTTTTTAATATCAAGTTTATCTAAGAGCTGAAAGCAATGTTTCAGAAACCATCATATGTGAAAGGTATTGCGATATCTAAAACAATGTGTTGGTTACAACATGATAGAGTATATGTCCTCATATTTGATGAGAATTTGTGAAGGTTGGAGACGCTGGTCGTCCTAATCCTCCAAAAGGTTTTGGAAAAGAAACATTATACTCGCAATTCACCTTTATAAGCTATGCAGCTTGATCATGAAAGATGTCATGATAAGGATGAATAGAAGATGTAAATAAAATGTTTACTACACTAAAAGATTACTAAAGAATGGAACTTTGAAAGACTGCCAAACATTTGATGAAGGTGATCCACTTCAAAGTGCAAGTCCAAAGGTATTAGTATTTGACTATACACACTTTGTACTATGTGTCATGTGAATGACACCACTATTGATGTTGATAGATACTTTTAAAAGAAAAGGAATTGTTGAAAGAGAATCTATAAAATATTTGGCAGAAAACAAAAGATTGGAGATATCCAACTTAGTTATATAGAAGATACATGTTATGGCTGTATTCCTTGGTTGTTAAACAATGTGGTTCTGCGGTATTGTATACCGAATTGGTTGGTATGAAGTGTCATACAGGACAACACAATTCATGAACTGCAATGGCCTAAGTAACTAGCAAGAGAATATGTGATGATGTTCATCGAAAACAAACAAAGGGTTGTTGTGTTGCTCGTTAACATCAAAGCTTAGCTTCAAGATTTGTTTCAATAATTGTTATTTTGATCAGGTATTATGACGACAAAAGGTTGTTCAAATAATTACCGTATTCCATAATAGATGGATGATATACAAGTCTGGTTGGAGAAATAACAACCATAAAATTAATGCTAAAATGTCGCAAGACAAATGATTGAAAGATCACTTGCGAAGTGACATCACCGTTTAAATTATATTAGGGATACATGAAGATACTCCATGTTGATGGATTTTTGGAGTCTTTGATTTTGATCAAATGACGCTTATGATACTTTCCTGGAGATAATTAAAACTCCGTTCGTAGGCCAAAAGAGGAACGGACGACTAACTGATTGGAATTTGTACATATTGATGTATATAGTCCATTATGTGTAGTCGTATGGCGGATTTCAACTTAATATGTTTTCTCCGAAGATTTGAGTGAGTATATGTATATACTTACTCAATAAGGAAGAAGTATGAAACATTTGAAAAATGTTCAAAGACTTTCAAGATGAAGTGGAAAATTATTGTAACAAGAAAATAAAAAAAGTTTATGATTGGATCATAAAGATGTTTGAGTTACAAGTTTAGCAAAACACCTAAGATTTGAGGAATAGTTCCATGGATTTGCATTTCCCAAAACACCATAGGAGTATGGAGTGTTCAAGATATGTAATGAAACCTTGTTTGACATGGTAAGATCAAAGGTGTCCTTTATAAAACTACCATTATATTTTTAAAGATTAAAGCTTTAGTGACTACCGCTTTTACACTGAAAAGAGATCCATCGTGATCCGTTGAAATGACACCATATAAGTCATGGTTTGGGATAAAACCCAGGTTGTCCTTTCTTAAATTTTTGGTATGCTAGGCATAAGTAAAATGTTTACAACCAAAGTCGGATGAGCATGTCTTTGTAGGTTATTTCGAATAACCATTGGGTATTCCTCCATAACACCAAAGACAAAAGTGTTTTTCACTTAGAATGTCGAGTTTCTTGAGAAGGAATTTTCGGTGAAAAGTTAAGTGGGAGGACAATAGAACTTTTACAAGGTTGTTGAACCTTGGCTAATATGTGCTGAGTTGCGCAGCATCGGTAAGTGTCCCGGAGGCAGCAACAATGCTCATGGCTCACGTGCCTCAAAGGTTGTGGTCACGGAGATCTAAGTTCCTATTGAACCAAGTAGGTCGGGTAAGTAATCAAATGCCAAGATTTGAGAGTTAAATCATTGTTGTTTGACAATGATGAACCGACTACATGCAAATAATCAATGATGGGCCCTAACTTCGTTAAGTGGCTTGAAGCCATAAAATCCGTGATAATTCCATACACGAGAAATCAAGCTTTGAATTTGAAAGACCCTCTGGATAGGTGCAAGACCTTACAGTCGTATATGGATCTATAAAGAAATAGATATGGATGTTTCACATCTATGAAATAGTCAACATGTCGGAAAGAGTTTACGACAATGTTCAAGGAATTGACTATGATAAGATTTGACCTTTCATAGCGATATTTAGTCTGGACGGATTAATGTAGCAACCACTACATATATTTTGGTATATGGTAGTTGAACAAACAAAACAAGTTCTTCTAATAGAATGGTTACCTAGGACGTGTACATGACACGATCCAAAGGGTTTTGTTAATACAAAGGATGCTAAAAGAGTATGCAAAACTTCAATGGTTGAAGTGAGCATCGCGGAGTTGGAATCTTCACCGTGATGAAACCGTTAAAAGATTTAATTTCATCAGAGACGATGAAGATGTTTGCATTTTGCAAGAAATTAAGTGGGAGCGCTAAGACATATTTCTAATACATTATGTGAAAGACATATTGTTGATTAGAAATGATGTATCTTTTATTGACACAGGTTAAGAATTTCATTTCGATGAAAGACTTAGGCATAACCCAAGAATTAGGCATCAATGTCTATATGGATAGATTGAGGCGCTAATATGGTTTTTGCCAAATGTACATAGATAAGACGTTGAATGAGTTCAATATGGAAACAACAAGAAAGGTTCTTGACGCATGGAAAGGACTGAATCAAGATTCAAGTGTGTTGACACGAGATTCAAGTGTTTTGACACTTGGTGAAATCACAAGAATATTTTGATCAATCTTTGAGATGTACACATCCAGATATGTCCTATGCTCAAAATGTTATGAGCATATACCAGAATGACTCATAAGATGATCATTGGACAATAGTAGGGATATTCCTATGATCTTTGGAAGAACTAAGAATATATTATTTATATAGTGGTGACAAATAGTTCATTGTAAATTGTTACATTGATACTAGTTTTGTCAAAAAATTAAGTTTATCTCAATTTAAACTATGGGTGGCACAATGTAATGGAAAGGAAGTTCCATAACGGATTTGGTTGAGTACCAAAGTTAAAACATTGTGATAGATACTACAACAAAAGGCTAAGTATATGACTACTATTGTAGCAGCAAATGAGAGCATTTGCGTCAAGTAGTTTGTTATCAAACTAGGTGTGGTTCATAGCGGGATAATACTACGAATATACATTGTATGACAATTGTATCAACATGATTTAATCCCAAGGAACTAAAGGTCTCACCAAAGGACCAAATTTATACAATGCCATCTCATTGGAGAATGAGTAATGTGTAGAGACGCAAGGACATGCAAATACACACGACACTGGAAGTGTCGATCCAAGATTATGTTTACCACTAGCAATAGTGTCTATACAACACCAGAAAGCCATAGGTGTTGAATGCACAAGTTTTTAACTAGATTATTGACTCTAGTGCAAGTGGGAGACTGTTGGAGATATGCCCAAGAGGCAATAATAAAGTGGTTATTATTATATCTTTATGTTTATAATAAATGTTTACATCCCATGCTATAATTGTATTAACCGGAAACATTAATACTTGTGTGTTTTGTAAACATAAAAGAGTCCCTAGTAAGCCTCTTGTTAAACTAGCTTGTTGATTAATGGATGATCATGGTTTCCTGATCATGGACATTGGATGTCGTTAATAACAAGATCATATCATTAGGAGAATGATGTGATGGACACACACCCATAGTAAGCATAGCATAAGATCAAGTCATTAAGTTCGTTTTGCTACAAGCTTTTCAAATGCATAGTAACCTAATCCTTCGACCATGAGGTTATGTTAATCACCATCACCGGATGGGTACTTTGATGACATCAAACGCCGCTTCGTAACTGGGTGGTTATATAGGTGACATTGGGTATTCTGAAAGTATGTGTTGAAGTGCATGGACCAAGATTGGGATTTGTCCATCCATATGACGGATAGGTATGCTCTGGGCCCTCTCGGTGGAATGTCATCTAGTTATCTTGCAAGCATGTGACTAGGTCACAAGGGATGACATAACACGGAATGAGTAAAGAGTACTTATCAGTAACGAGGTAGAACTAGGTATGGAGATACCGATGATCAAACCTCGGATAAGTAGAATATCGCATGACAAAGGGAATTGGTTTCGTATGTTAATGGTTCTATCGATCACGAAGTCATCGTTGAGTATGTGGGAGCCATTATGGATCTCCATATCCTGCTAATGGTTATTGATCGGAGAGGTGTCTTCATCATGTCTGCATATTCACGAACCGTAGGGTGACACACTTAAGGTTCGAAGTTGTTTTAAGTAGATATGGAATGTGCGTTGGAGACCGAATGTTGTTCGGAGTCTCGAATTGGATCCGGGACATCACGAGGAGATCCGGAATTGTCCGGAGAATAAGATTCATATATTGGGGATCATTTTCTAAGTTAGGAAATGTTCCGGAGTGTTTGTATGGAGATTCTAGAAGGTTTCGGAATGTTCTGGAAGGTTCTAGAAGATTTCTTGGAGTTTGCTTGAAAACCAAGAAAGGATCAAGGAGTCTTTGTGAGGAAAGACACGGATTTGTGGGGGAGGAGGATTCCTCCCCCCTCCCAATCCGCCGGCCAAGGAGAGAGGGGAGTCCTACTAGGACTCCCCCTCCCATGGCGCCTCCCTCCTTTAAATAGAGAGGAGGGGGTGCCACCCCCTAGACCTCTACCATAACAAACCCTAGCCGCCGCCTCTCTCCTCCTCCTTCGCTCTTCTCCGGCTTAGGCGAAGCCCTGCAGAAATCTCTACTCCACCACCACCACACTGTCGTGCTGCTGGGATTCCGTGGAGAAGATCTACTACCTCCGCTGCTCGCTGGAACGGGGAGAGGAAGGTCTGCTTCGACTCCGCACGTGTGACCGATCGGAAGCTGCCGAACGTGGCGCCAGAAGGATCGTCCACACGATCTTGAGATCGGCAAGTGATCGACTACATCAACCCCGAGATCTAATCTCGTAACGCTTTCGGATATACGAGGGTTAGTACAGATCTATCTCGTTGCACATGTCTAATAGATTAGATCTTGGCTTTTATCTAGATTAGATCTGGGTTTTGTTCGTTCTTGCGTAGAATTTTTTTTTTCCATGCTACGAACCCATCATTTCATAATTCATTTTCACCAAGTGTTCCCATCTAAAGTGACTCAAGTTTTTATCTAACTCTAAACTACTAAGTTAAGAGTGTTCACTAAGGTGGAAAGATGGGATCAATCTCATGCCATAGAATGACATCTAAAGTTATCTAAATAGGTCAAGTTTTATACTCTTTATGCTACTTTCAAAACAAGTAAAGAACTTTGGGTAAAGTAAAGGAAGTAAAGCTTGAAAAATAATACTTGGGGTAAGTAATACTCAAAATAGTTTAACCAAAGCATGCCTAAAGCATCTTTGCTAAACCATCTAGTTTCATCCTAGCTTGCTAAGCATTATACTTGCAAGTGTTAGCTTGCATTGTTAATGGTGGCTTGCCTTGGTTGGTGCAGTGGTTGAAGTTTTCTTCCTCCTCTTGGTAGAACTCCTCCTCCTCGAAAGCTTGGTCGGTACTATCGTCTATAAATACATACGGAGTACACAATCACCAAACAATACTTAACTAGTCTACTTAGCACTCTAAGGCATACATTTGATGATCTATTATCATCACAAGCATCACAAGTTTGATTAACTAGTTTCATTCTTTTTATTTTAGAAAAGTAATTTCTACTCATTGAAAAATTAACTAAGATTTAATATTCACCACTTAAAATATGGGATCATGTGGACACATGTCATCACCACATATTATAATCATGTGGGAATGTGATTTAAGGGTTGGATCATAATTACTTTGGTTTAAGTTCATTATTTAATGATTTAAAGTGACTAGAAATGCCTATATAGCATTATTTTGGTACTAGTCCAAAGTCACTGCATGTACACCCTAATATTATTACATATTCAGATAGGTATGGTGAAATGTGATTTTTGAGAGTTGGAATTAACTCAAAAGCTATCATGGTTGATTTTATAAAAAATGTTGCAAGGTGCAAATGCTTCTGTTTAGTTATTTTTACTAGGAGAGATCTCTAACTCTAATTGATTTAAATCCAACGGGCTTGGGTAGATCTTTTTAGTAGCTTTCTAACAAAATTGGAATCACTCCATTTGGATTTGTAAATCTCTCTGAATTGAATTTCAAACTAGGGGACAGAACTAGGTTTAAACTAAAATAGAAAAATCCCAATTGAAACTAAATGGGTCACAGAAAGCTAACGGGGGCCCAAAGGACACCACTGCGCTGGGCATAGCTGTGGGGGTCCACCGTCGAGGCTCATTACATCTTGCGGTACGGGGTGATGTGGGCCATTAGATTAGAACTAGGATCGACGGCTGGGGCTTGTCATCGACGACGAACAGGTCGCCGGTGAGGTCAAACCCTAGCGGCTTAGTGGGGGTGCTCAGGGGGCGTACCAGGGCTCCAGCGACTATGGCGAGGCGGGCAAACAGACTTGTAGACAACGGCGAGCTCAGGGGTGGTCGAGGCAACTCTGGGGGTGGACAAAATTGATGTAGCCTTCTCCTCCTCTGTTGCGGGCTCCTCCGGCCAAATTCCGGCGAACAAGTGCTCGCGCTGCTCCGGCTAGAGGTGGGGAAGGACCAGTGAGGTGAGGGGAGTGGAATGGTGTGAGTGGATTGTGCTGGGGTGGCCTCTATTTATAGCTCGATGAAGCGACCGAGAGTGATGGGCGGGCGTCTCTGGCGAGGGCTGCACAGCATGCTAGCGGCGTGGCTCGAGGTAGGGGACGATGGTTGGTCTCCTGGCGGTGCTCTACGGGGTAAATGCGGGTCTAGGGACGGTGGCGTTTAGTCGGGCGGTGCGCACGCTCTGAGCGGCAGAGGCGCCGGTCTTCACGGCGAGCGGTGGCTGTGGTGCAATGGGCGGCGAACGGGCATGTCTGTGGTGTTCCCTTGGTCATGGCGACGCGGTGGGCACATGTTGCGGTCGAGGGGCGGAGTGTGCACGCGTGTCGGGCGCGGCGCTCTGGCGCGTGCTCGGCATGGCGCAGACACTCAGTGCGCGGTGCTCAGCTGGTGGTCCACGGCTTGGCCTGGCTCGGGGAGGGGACAGAGGGTGGCGGTGAGGTCCGGGCTAGCTCGTAGACATGGCGAGAGAGAGAGAGGCGGTCTGCTACAACGAGGGCAAGTTAGGCCAGCGAGCATGTCCTCGGGGTGGCATGGCATTGCTGCTAGGGGGTAGGGGATGGGTGTTTAGGCTCTGGTTGGATCAAGTAGGGACAGAGGGATTAAATGGAGATCAATTGGGGGCAAAACCCTGTAGAAAACAGTGAGCTAGGTTTAGAGTTAGATTCCTGCCTGCCAAGTGTTTGTAAAAATGGCCGCAAGAAATTTACTTTTGTATTTTGAAAAGATTTTTGGTGAGTGTGCTAGTAATAAGCTTGAGACTCTGTGGGTGCTTGGGTTTTGAAATTGGAGCTCATTTGAGTGCTTTTTGAAATAGTGGGATCTTCCCATATGAAATAGATTCAACTTTCAAATGCCATTGAAATTTAGTGTTTGAATGCTTTTGGCAGATCACAAAGTGGGCCTTGGTACATCATTATGTGTACTAGCAAGGGGTGCAAAGATCCATAATTGTTTTTGTTAGGTTTTGAGTACTAGGAATAGCCAAAGTAGGCATGCTGATTAAAATGGCACAAATGACCATTCACTTCTTTTATTCATTTTGATTTGTTTTTCTTTGGGATTTGTTTGGGAATGATTTAGATGATGTTTATTTCACCTAAGTATCATTTCACAAGCAATAAATCACTTAATCATGGCAATTCAAATCAACTCCTATTTAAATGCACACGCATATGAATGCTTTAATAATTTTAATTGGAAATTTTTTTGTTAACCCTAATTTTGATGATTTGGATCTTAATAACCTTGGATTAAAGTTTTGGGATGTTACAAACCTTCCCCCCTTAAACAAAATCTCGTCCCGAGATTTACAAAGAAAACTAGGAACTAAAGAGATCTGGGAACTCTGTCCTAATGTAATCTTCTCGCTCCCAAGTGGCTTCCTCTTCGGTATGGTTGCTCCATTGAATCTTGAGAAACTTGATACTCCTGGTCCTGGTGGTTCTGTAAGCTTCCTCTAAGATACGGATGGGCACTTCACGGTAGGTCAGGTCATTGTTGATCTCCACAGCTCTATGATCGATGTTCTTGAAAACTTCAGTCTTCTTTGGCACTTCCAGACATTTGCGAAGTAACGAGATATGGAACACATTGTGGATGGCTGACATCTCTTCAGGCAGTTCCAGTTGATACGATACTTCTCCTCGACGATTCAGAATCTTGAAGGGCCCGATATATCTGGGGGCTAACTTTCCTTTTAGACTAAAGCGTTGAGTTCCCTTCAATGGCGAAACCTTGAGATATACAAAATCTCCGACATTGAAAGTCAGGTCTCTCCTTCTCTTGTCAGCATAACTCTTCTGTCTTGACTGGGCGGTCTTGAGGTGCTCACGGACTTTGTGAACCTTCTCTTCGGCTTCTCGGAGAATGTCGGGTCCAAAGATCTGACTCTCTCCTACTTGCGACCAATTCAAAGGGGTACGACACTTTCTTCCGTATAGGAACTCAAATGGTGCCATTTGCAAACTAGCTTGATAACTGTTGTTATATGAGAATTCTGCGAAAGGAAGGCAGTCTTCCCATTTTGATCCGTACTCTAACACACAAGCTCTTAACATATCCTCTAGGATCTGGTTGACTCTCTTAGTCTGTCCATCAGTTTGCGGGTGATAAGCGGTGCTGAAGTTCAACTTGGTTCCCAATCCTTCCTGAACTTTCTGCTAGAATCTCGAGGTAAACTGGGTTCCTCGGTCTGATACTATGGTCTTGGGGGTTCCATGCAGACTAACAATCCTAGCAATGTATAGTTCTTCTAGCTTCGAACTTTGGTAGGTAGTCTTGAAAGGTATGAAGTGGGATACCTTGGACAGTCTATCAACTATGACCCAGATTGAGTCATTTCCCCTACTAGAAGTAGGCAAACCAGTGATAAAGTCCATTCCGACGGAATCCCATTTCCATTCCGGAATCTGCAATGGTTGCAACAGTCCTGCGGGTCTCTGATGCTCTGCTTTCACTCTTTGACAGATGTCACACTTGGCAATGTAGCTTCCGATTTCTCTCTTCATCTTGTGCCACCAAAATTGCTCTTTTAAATCTTGATACATCTTCGTTCCTCCGGGGTGGATAGAATAAAGAGTATCATGAGCTTCCTTCATGATAACTTGCTTGACTCTTCAATCTCTTTGGCACACAGATACGTCCTTTGTACCACAGAACTCCTTCTTCGTCTTTAGTGAATCCAGGTACCTTTCCTGTACCAATACGACGTTTGATTCCGTCGATACTTTCATTTCCCTTCTGGGCTTCCTTAATTTGGCTGATTAATGTGGGTTGAAGTTCAATGCTAGCTAAGAACCCGTTGCTAACTAGCTCAGTTCTGAACTACTCCAACTCTTCATACAAACTGGGTTGCTTCTCCTTGATCATGGTGTTTAGGCTACACAGCAATCTACTAAGAGCATCCTCTACCACATTGGCTTTGCCGGGGTGATAGTGAATGTCAAGGTCATAATCCTTGATTAACTCTATCCATCTCCTTTGCCTCATATTCAGCTCCTTCTGAGTGAAAATATACTTCAAGATCTTGTGATCTAAGTAAATCTCACATCGATTACCCATAAGATAATGACGCCATGTCTTCAATGCTAAAACCACGGCTGCTAGCTCAAGATCATGGGTCGGAAAGTTCTGCTCATGTTGCTTCAGTTGTCGAGACAGATACGCGATGACTTTTCCTTCTTGCATCAATACACATCCAAGACCAATCTTGGATGCATCACAATACACATCAAACGGCTTCTTGATGTCTGGCATGATCAATATTGGGGCTAATATCAATCTCTTCTTCAGCTCCTAGAAACTGGCTTCACATTTGTCTGTCCATTCAAACTTCTTGTCCTTCTTCAACAATTGGGTCATGGGTCTGGCGATGCTCGAGAATCCTTCTACGAACTTGCGGTAGTATCCCGCTAATCCGAGAAATGCACGGACTTGGGTTTGAGTGGTTGGGGCTTCCCATTCTTCGACATCTTTGATCTTGGCGGGATCAACAGAGACTCGTGCAGCAGACACAATATGTCCTAGGAATCCTACTTCTTTCAGCGAAAACTCACACTTGCTGAACTTGGCATATAACTGATGCTCTCTCAGGGTTTCTAGGATGATTCTCGGATGTTGCTCATGCTCTTCTTCTGACTTGGAGTAGATAAGAATATCGTCGATAAACACAACCACAAACTTATCTAGGAAATTCATAAAGATCTTATTCATGAGATTCATGAAATAAGCAGGGGCATTGGTTAATCCAAAAGACATAACCGTATACTCGTATAAACCATAGTGAGTAGTAGAGGCGGTCTTAGGAATATCCGTTGCACAAATCTTAAGTTGGTGATAACCAGTCCTAAGATCAATCTTTGAGAATACCTGGGCTCCAGTCAACTGATCAAATAGATCCTCTATCTTTGGCAAGGGGTATTTGTTCTTGATGGTGACGTCATTCAACTTTATGTAATCTGTGCACAAACGGTTGCCTCCATCTTTCTTGTCGACGAATAACACTGGTGATCTCCATGGAGAAGCGCTTGGTTGAATCAAGCCTATTGCTAACATGGCATCTAACTGCTTCTTCAGTTCCACTAACTCTGAGGGGTTCATGCTATAGGGTCTTTGGGCTATGGGTCCGGTTCCAGGGATTAGTTCGATAATGAACTCAATATCCCTATCCGGGGGCATACCTGGCAATTCATCTGGGAATACGTCGGGGTATTCACAGACTACTCTTACTTGGTCTATGGTGGGTAGGGCTAGACTCTTGTTGCACTTGAATTGATGAGGTAAGGTTTCAGATATATGCTCTCATGTTACTCGAGCTCTCGGTCATGGTGATGGCTTTCTTAGCACAGTCTATCATTCCTTTATGCCTTGACATCCAGTCCATACCTAGTACTACTTCCAATCCTTTGGTTCCGAGTACAATTAGGTTGGCATAAAAATCTATCCCATGTATCCTGATAGGCACAGCTTTGCAAATTTTTCTAGCTTTGGTTGTTGAACCAGGGATTTGAACTATCATGACATGCTTCAAGTTGGTTGGGTGAATCTTACTAGTGCATGCAAATTCTTCGGTGACAAATGAATGCGATGCTCCTGAATCAAACAATACCCTTGCTAAAACTGAGTTGACAGAAAACATACCCAGCACTACATCTGGCGCTTCCTGGGCGTCTTCGGCATTCATGTGGAAGAGACGACTATTGCGGTTGTGAGGGTTCCCTAGGGCAAATCTTCTCCCTGGTTGAACACGATGCTGATATTGAGCTAGGGCATTCACATTGGCAGTGTCGGCAGTCTTCTTGGGACACTCATTGGAATAGTGACCCTTCACTCCACACTCGAAACAGGTGATCTGAGACTTGTCCTTTGCTGCGACAGGCACAACATTGCTGCCAGTTCTAGGTGCAGTGTTGTTGTTATTGTTGCTCTTGGGAGGGGCACGGTTGAAATTTTTGGCATTGCCGGAGTTGTGATTGTTTCCTCCGTACTTCACATTGCCTCCGCTATAGTTGGGGTAGCTTGGGAGAGACATTGGGGGTCGATTGTTCCTTGGTGCATATCCTGGTGAGGGTTTGGGACGGTACTTCTGGTGACTGCTAGATCTAGATTGCTGCATCATACGAAGTTTGCGATTGTCGTTTGCCTGGTTAATTTTCCCTTCCATCTGAATGGCAGAGTCGACTAGCTCTTCGAGATCCTAGAAACGGATGTTGACGAGGACAGTCTGCATCTCATCCTGCAGTCCGTTCAAGAATCTCTCCTTCTTCTTGGCCTCCGTGTTGATCTCATCAGGTGCATATCTGGCAAGCGATAGGAATCTGTCACGGTACTCCACCACAGTCATTCTGCCTTACTTCAAGTCGTGGAACTCATCCCTCATTCTGTTGACTAGACCTTGCGGCACGTGGGTGCGGCTGAACTTGATTTTGAAGGCTTCCCATGTCGTCACTTGACCATGGTTCATGTTACGGATACTACTCCACCAAGCTCTTGCATCTCTCGCCAGATAGTGGGTGGCAAAGAGAACTTTCTCGTTGTCATTAACTCCTTCAACTTCTAAGTTGTTTTCCATTGTCTGTAACCAGTCATCAGCATCTAGTGGGTTTTCAGCTTGGTTGAAGATTGGGGGATTGGTATTCTGGAAGTTTTTGACTTTGGATCCATGGTGATCCTGGTTTCATTGGTTCTGGTTGTTGAGAGCCATCTGGGCGATCTGCTGCAATGTTGCTAAGTTAGCTTGGCGCTTTGCCCTGCTTGCTTCTCTGTCTGTGATGAGATTCTACAAGATCTGCAGCATTGGGTCTTGTGACGAGCCGCTCCCTCCTTGGTTTCCATGAGTCATCTGAAGATTGAGGTAGATAAAGGGGTGAGAGGGAAATTTCTAAGGTTCATGGTCTTGGTTTCAAGCTAAAACTTTGAGTTTGACTCAGTTTTTGCAACTAACTTCATTTCACTCATGTAAACAAGCACACGATACAAACACACACCACAACAACAAAGGAAAACAGATGGTTTGAAGAACCATTCTGTAAGCTACGATACAGTGGGACCGATACATCTCATGCTACGACAGTGCTCTAGCGCATCTACTCATCGTCGATGAAGTCGGAGTCCTCATCGTCAGTGTAGAAGTCCATAGCATCCTCCTCCAGAAAGTCGTCATCATTGCTGAGGTAAGAATCCATGTCTCCCTGGATGTCTTCACCCTCCTCTTCTTCCTCCTTTGCTGCAAGCTGAGCTTCTTGCTCCTTGACGGTCTTCTTGAGGTCGGCCACCTTCTTGTGAAGACGGGCGATGGTGCGATCCTTCTTCTCGCACTGGAGGTGAAGAGACTGGCTGTCTTTGACAAGCAGTGAGAAAGTCTGGGCCTTCTGGGCAGCAATGGCACGGTTGTGGTTGGCGAACTCCCTAGAATTGTCCAACTCCTTCTGGCGATCGTACAACAGGAAGTCAAGATTCTCCACTTGACGCTTTAGTTCTGGGTGACTTGGCATCTCCATCGGCATTCCCATGAAGTCACGTCTTGCATAGTGAGAAAAACGGGTTCCCTGGAGTTGGTTGACACTAAGGGCACATAGACGTGCGAGAGCTTCATGCATTGCCCTGGCTAATCCATCTAGCCAGTTGTTCTCTCTTACGGAGAACTGGATTCTCCCAGATGTTGGTGCTTCGATGCTTCCTCTAAGATCAGCGGTGACTAGCCACTGCAAATCTCCTCCCGGGGGTCCTGGAAGTTGAGCTCCAAGAAACTCCGGATGTGGGCGTCCTAATAACTCCGACAGTGAATCCAGATCCCTCTCGAAGATCAGCTGACCTCCGTTTCCCAACTGGTAGAACTTGCTGAACTGAGTCTCCATCTACAAGAATTAACGATGAGGAAATTAGTGAAGTGATCAAGTGTGTCAATTTTTAAGTAGTAATGTAAGAATTTTGAGGACATGAATTTTTGAGAAAGAATGAATTCCCATGGATAAGAGAGGAAATAGTTTTTCATAAATACTCACTTTGTTTTGAAACTAAGTTTTTGTTCGGACGTCCATTCTAACTAGGGTCTCCTATGGTCAGGATGGCTCTGATACCAACTTGTCAACACCCGGATTTTTAATCCCAGATGCCTATTATGTCATTCATCGCAATCCCAGGATTACCATTTTTGCGAGACATAACAGATTGAATATCACAGTACATCATCCATTACAAACCATACATAAGGTCTTACATAAATAAGGATCTCATCATCCAGTCTTAATACAACAAGCAGCGGAATAAAAGATAAGCGTAGCAGTGGAGTCCATCTTTAGGGGCACAGGCAATGCTGACGAAGGCAGATAGTCCTAGTTATCATAGCCATCCTGCTGGCCATCATCTTGGTAGTCTCCTTCATAGTCTGGCCATGAGAATAGCCAGGGACAAAAGCCATGAGTACTCTTTAAGTACTCGCAAACTACCACTAACAAGTAGTATAGTTCTAAGTTAAAGTGCTAACTCTAGGTTTAACTATAAAGCTAAGTTTGTAACCTAAGCTGAGTTCTGAAACAAAGAAAGATAAAATAAAGTTCTAGAATCACTTAAGTTGGGAAGCTAGTGTCATAAACACAACCCTGTTGTGGTCAAGTAAAGATTCATCATTCCTTTAATAGGTTATTTTGAAAACATCTGACAACAAAACAGTATGGCCATTCCAACTGTCCATAACCGCGGACGTGGCTATTTGAATAGTTTGACACTCTGCAGAGGTGGTACACTTTCACCACAAGATTTGATACATCTGTCAGGGATAGCCCTAAATCATCATACTTAGTATGCAGATAATCAAACATAACCTTTCCTTTACACACCCTAGTACAAGCACCTCTCCTATGAGCATGACCTCCCAACCATGACCATCTGTCATCTTGGGCACTGCATAGGTGGACAACATTGAGAGGTAGCCTCAGCTCAAACCTCTCCCGCGAGGGAACTAATACTAATGCATATAAACTTCCGGCTAAGCCTTACCCAATTCAGGTATTGTGGTTGTACGGTAAATTTGGAATGGTATCGCATCCGAATCCAACCATCAGTTTTTATAAAAGGGCTAAGGCTCATGCCTCAACATTTTCATCATCATAAACCATTTGTGTTTCTCAACACATGTCAAAACATTTCAATAGGATGACTCATCATTCTAAGGTTTTCACAATTCATTTTCACCAAGTGTTCCCAAGTGTTCCCAAAACATTTTCAATAGGATGACTCAAGTTTTTATCTAACTCTAAACTACTAAGTTAAGAGTGTTCACTAAGGTGGAAAGATGGGATCAATCTCATGCCATAGAATGACATCTAAAGTTATCTAAATAGGTCAAGTTTTATACTCTTTATGCTACCTTCAAAACAAGTAAAGAACTTTGGGTAAAGTAAAGGAAGTAAAGCTTGAAAAATAATACTTGGGGTAAGTAATAGTCAAAATAGTTTAACCAAAGCATGCCTAAAGCATCTTTGCTAAACCATCTAGTTTCATCCTAGCTTGCTAAGCATTATACTTGCAAGTGTTAGCTTGCATTGTTAATGGTGGCTTGCCTTGGTTGGTGCAGTGGTTGAAGTTTTCTTCCTCCTCTTGGTAGAACTCCTCCTCCTCGAAAGCTTGGTCGGTACTATCGTCTATAAATACATACGGAGTACACAATCACCAAACAATACTTAACTAGTCTACTTAGCACTCTAAGGCATACATTTGATGATCTATTATCATCACAAGCATCACAAGTTTGATTAACTAGTTTCATTCTTTTTATTTTAGAAAAGTAATTTCTACTCATTGAAAAATTAACTAAGATTTAATATTCACCACTTAAAATATGGGATCATGTGGACACATGTCATCACCACATATTATAATCATGTGGGAATGTGATTTAAGGGTTGGATCATAATTACTTTGGTTTAAGTTCATTATTTAATGATTTAAAGTGACTAGAAATGCCTATATAGCATTATTTTGGTACTAGTCCAAAGTCACTGCATGTACACCCTAATATTATTACATATTCAGATAGGTATGGTGAAATGTGATTTTTGAGAGTTGGAATTAACTCAAAAGCTATCATGGTTGATTTTATAAAAAATGTTGCAAGGTGCAAATGCTTCTGTTTAGTTATTTTTACTAGGAGAGATCTCTAACTCTAATTGATTTAAATCCAACGGGCTTGGGTAGATCTTTTTAGTAGCTTTCTAACAAAATTGGAATCACTCCATTTGGATTTGTAAATCTCTCTGAATTGAATTTCAAACTAGGGGACAGAACTAGGTTTAAACTAAAATAGAAAAATCCCAATTGAAACTAAATGGGTCGCGCGGGAAAGCTAACGGGCCGGCCCAGTGACACTACGCGGCGCGGGGCATAGCTGACAGGGGGTCCACCGGTCAGAGGCTCATTACACGCGAAGCGGTACGGGGCGATGTGGGCCGTTAGATTAGAACTAGGATCGACGGCTAGGGCTCGTCATCAACGACGAACAGGTCGCCAGCAAGGTCAAACCCTAGCGGCTTAGTGGGGGTGCTCAGGGGGCGTACCAGGGCTCCAGCGAGTACGGCGAGGCGGGCAAACAGACTGGTAGACGACGGCGAGCTCAGGGGTGGTCGAGGCAGCTCTGGGGGTGGACGAAATCGATGTAGCCTTCTCCTCCTCTGTTGCGGGATCCTCCGGCCAAATTCCGGCGAACAAGTGCTCGCGCTGCTCCGGCTAGAGGTGGGGAAGGACCAGTGAGGTGAGGGGAGTGGAATGGTGTGAGTGGATTGTGCTGGGGTGGCCTCTATTTATAGCTCGATGAAGCGACCGAGAGTGATGGGCAGGCGGCTCTGGCGAGGGCTGCACAGCATGCTAGCGGCGTGGCTCGAGGTAGGGGATGATGGTTGGTCTCCTGGCGGTGCTCTACGGGTAAATGCGGGCCTAGGGACAGTGGCGTTTGGTCGGGCCGTGCGCACGCTCTGAGCGGCAGAGGCGGCGGTCTTCACGGCGAGTGGTGGCTGTGGTGCAATGGGCGGCGAACGGGCATGTCTGCGGTGTTCCCTTGGTCATGGCGACGCCCCGGTGGGCACAGGCTGCGGTCGAGGGGCGGAGTGTGCACGCGTGTCGGGCGCGACGCTCTGGCGCATGCTCGACATGGCGCAAACACTCAGTGTGTGGCACTCAGCTGGTGGTCCATGGCTTGGCCTGGCTCGGGGAGGGGATAGAGGGTGGCGGTGAGGTCCGAGCTAGCTCGTAGACATGGCGAGAGAGAGAGGGGCGGTCTGCTACAGCAAGGACAAGTTAGGCCGGTGAGCATGTCCTCAGGGTGGCATGGCATTGCTGCTAGGGGGTAGGGGATGGGTCTTTAGGCTCTGGTTGGATCAAGTAGGGACAAAGGGATTAAATGGAGATCAATTGGGGGCAAAACCCTGTAGAAAACAGTGAGCTAGGTTTAGAGTTAGATTCCTGCCTGCCAAGTGTTTGTAAAACTGGCCGCAAGAAATATACTTTTGAATTTTGAAAAGATTTTTGGTGAGTGTGCTAGTAATAAGCTTGAGACTCTGTGGGTGCTTGGGTTTTGAAATTGGAGATCATTTGAGTGGTTTTTGAAATAGTGGGATCTTCCCATATGAAATAGATTCAACTTTCAAATGCCATTTAAATTTAGTGTTTGAATGTTTTTGGCAGATCACAAAGTGGGCCTTGGTACATCATTATGTGTACTAGCAAGGGGTGCAAAGATCCATAATTGTTTCTGTTAGGTTTTGAGTACTAGGAATAGCCAAAGTAGGCATGCTGATTAAAATGGCACAAATGACCATTCACTTCTTTTATTCATTTTGATTTGTTTTTCTTTGGGATTTGTTTGGGAATGATTTAGATGATGTTTATTTCACCGAAGAATCATTTCACAAGCAATGGATCACTTAATCATGGCAATTCAAAACAACTCCTATTTAAATGCACACACATATGAATTCTTTAATAATTTTAATTGGAAAAGTTTTGTTAACCCTAATTTTGATGATTTGGATCTTAATAACCTTGGATTAAAGTTTTGGGATGTTACAATGTAGTAGCTAGATGGCTGGTTCTCCTCATTTGTGCTTTCATGTCTAGATCTTGTGAGCTCCGTTCATGATCAAGATCATCTATTTCTAATCCATACATGTTGTGTTTGCGGGGATCCGATGGATATTGAGATGCTATTTCAGATTGATTATTGATTCTATCATGTCTTTATTATTTGTGATCTTGCATGCTTTCCGTTTTTAGTAGCTATCTTGGCCAAGTAGATGCTAGCAACTCCAAGTGTTAGTATTTATGCTCGATAGTGGGTTCATGCGTCTAGTAATCTAGGGAAGTGATAGAAATCTCTAAGATACTAGATGTGCTGTTGCTACTAGGGAGAAAACAACAATCCTTTGTTCATAGAACAATCGTATTGTTTACTTTACACGCAATTCATAAAGCAATAATCTGTTGCTTGTAACTTAATACTGGAGGGGGTTCGGATGATAACCTGAAGGTGGATTATTAGTCATAGATGCAGTTGGATGGCGGTCTATGTATAATGTTGTAATGCCCAATCGAATCTCAAAGGAGTCAAGATGATTAGTATATGCTTGTATGCTTTCTCGATGTTTGTCAATTGCCCCGCTATAATTTGTTCACCTAGCATGTTATCTATCTTAAGGAGAGCCACCTCTAGTGAACTATGGACCCCGGTCCTTTCTTTTACATACAATCTACAAACTGTTTACTTCTTTGTGTTTACTTTCTGCAAACTATTACTTCCTTCCATTCGATACGTTTAATCCTTTGTTTTCAGCAAAACCGGTGAGATTGACTGAAGGAAATATGCCCTGAGAGGCAATAATATAGTTGTTATTATGTATTCCTTATATATGATAGACGTTTATTTTGCATGCTAGAATTGTATTGATCGGAAACATCAATACATGTGTGTTTAATAAACAAAAAGGGTTCCTAGTTATGCCTCTCTTATAGACTAGCTTATTGATTAACAAGATGATCAAGGTTTCCTGATCATGGACATTGGATGTGGTTAATAACAAGGTCACAGCATTTGTGAAATGATGTGATGAACATTCATCCGAAGTATAGCATTACGATCAAGTCATTATGTTTATATTGCTATAACATCATACGAAGTAATCTTTATCTTTAGACCATGAGATCATGTTAATTGCTAACACCTGAAGAGTATCTTGATAACATCAAACGTCACACCGTAACAGGGTGACTATAAAGATGGGTTCAGTGCTACGAAGGTGTTATGTTGAGGCTCATGGATCAAGAGTGGAATTTGTCAATCTCGATGACGGATAGATATACTCTGGGCCCTCTCGGTGACATCACATTGAGATAGCTTGCAAGCAAGTGATGTGATCACTAGAATGTTATATCACGGGAGCGAGAAAAGAGTGCATGTCGGTAACGAGATCAAACTAGGTATTTGGATACCGATGATCGAATCTCGGACATGTATTATATCATGAGACAAAGGGATTAAATTACAAGTGTTAAAGGTTCTCACGATCACAGAAGTCATCGTTGAATATGCATGAGTCAGTATGGATCTCCAGGTCCCGCTTCTGACTATTGATCTTAGAGGAGTCTCAATCATGTATGCATTATTCGCAAATCATAGGGTGACACACTTAAGAGTTACCGGACACCATTTTGGAGCACATATGTTTTAGACAAAAGAATTGCAAAGCGCAGGAATTGTTTCGATAGAAACCGGAAATTGTTTCGGGTGAAATTGCAGAAAGTGGTTCTGCATGTGATATTGAAATATTGCAAGGGGTTATATGTGAATGTTTGATAATTAAAGTAATTAACAAAATTCTGAATAAATTTAATAAAAGAGTTTTATTAAATGAGAGAGCATTAAACTTGGAGAATTTTAATGCATTTAAAGTGGGGACTTTAAAAGGGAATGTGAAGAGGCATTTTAATGTGGAGGGGTTACCACCACATGAATGGGGAGGTGAGGTCACCCCCCATGCGCCGGCCATGGAGAGGAGGGGCACCCCCCTCCTCCTATAAAAGGCCCCCTCCTCCTCCTTCTTCCTCACACCTCCTTATGAAGGATCTCTCTCCCCCTCTAGAATTATTCCCCCATGGTCTCGGATTAGCGAGATACATGTTCCCAGTGGCATTTCGTCTGGAAGGAGTTGTCGCTCACTGGATCGCTGGAGCGAGGAGGTGGAGGTTGTCCGTGGCTTGAACGCAGTGTAGTACGATGCGCTGCTGAGTTGCGGCGCTCGGACTTCCTCACGATCTTGAGATCGGCAAGTGTATGACTACATCAACCACGAGTTCCTACTCGTTAACAAAACTCGTTGTCTTCGAGGGTAAGTTCTCGTTGGATGTATGTCCACCCGTTGCTTTGTACCTAGTAGATAGATCTTGGCTTGTAGTTCTCATCGTAGGAAAAATTTTGTTTTCTATGCTGCCGACCCAACATTGACAACCTCATCGCAAGTTGGGGGCAAAGTTCTGTGGTTGTGTTGTGCAGGTCTCCATGTTGCTGCTGGCACCGGTAGTGCGCCCTGCCAACGTTCAGCTAGCTACACCTTTGGGGTGTTTCCTTGCTCCTACTGGATTGATAACCTTGGTTTCATACTAAGAGAAAACTTGCTGATGTGCTCATCATACCTTCCTCTTGGGGTTCCCCAACGAGCTCGATATATTTGGGCCATTAATAAGTACCATAATATTTGGAAGCTCTTTATGAAACTTGAAATCCCTGCTTCCCTCTGCGAAGGGCCTATCTTTTACTTTTTAGTTGAGTCGGTAAACCTATTCCTTTCTATCTCAGCAAGTATTTTGAGTTGTTGTGTTTCATTCTTTCATATGATGATTTATTCAATCATGTTTCTTATGTTCCTTGTTTTGCACACTGCTCTTATCTTAGTGAATATTACTTTGAAATCTATCATTTAAAACCCCATTATGTTTGAACTCCTGCAAATTGTTAACTAGTCTTTGACCAAGAGCAAAGTTTGCCATTACCAATTATTATTCACTTTGTGTATCTTTATTGTGTTTCCTTTACCTGTCGCAAGTTAAGTTATATAATAGTGAGTTGTCTTCTATTGTGATTTGTGTATTGATGAATGTGATGCTTCTTGTCCGTATTTTTTTTATCGACACTTCACTCCATAAACCTGAGGTCATGTTTATTGAGCTCAGTTTTCGCTTGGGGACAAGCGAAGTTTAAGCTTGGGGGTAGTTTATATGTCCATTTTGCATCACTATTCTATATCATAATTTACTGTTATTCATTGATATATTTCATATTAAGAGATGATACTTATGTTATTTCATCTATTTTGGCATGGTTGATGACTTTTGGTGGATGGACCGCTGAAGTCAAGATTCTGATGGAAGAGGCACTGTTTGGAGGCGAAATTCGCGACGATTGGAAAATCCCAGAAAATACATGGAAAATCCTATTTTTCAGAAGACGAAGGATGCCAGAAGGGGGAGCGGAGATGGGCCATAGGGGGCCCACACCACCCCTGGCGTGGGCCACCCTTGGCCACGCCACCAGGTGGTGTGGCCACCCTGGCCCACCTCTGGCTCTGCTCTTTGGCATATATATATTCCCCACGGAACCCTAAGTCCCGGGGAGCGACCACAGAAAGATTTCACCGCCTCTGCGGGGCGGAAAACTACAGAGAGAGAAAGATCTCTTCGGTAGGCAGAAATCTGCCGGGGAAATTCATTCCCGGAGAGGGGAGATCGTCACCATCAACACCACCATCAAGCTGGAATTCATAGGGATCATCATCTCCATCATCATCTCCACCAGCACCATCATCACCACTTCGTACCGCTATAACAATTGGGTTGAATCTTGCATAGTTCTTAGGGAAAACTTTCCTGGTGTTGATTACTTGTTGTAGTTGATGCTATTCAGTGGAACCATTGAATTATCGTTCATGTTCAGATTGTTACTTATCATTATTCCATCTCTGATCTTGATCCATATGATGTCTTGTGAGTAGTTCGTTTAGTTCTTGAGGACATGGGAGAAGTCATGTTGTTAGTAGTGGAATTGTGTCGAGAAAGATTCAATAGTTTGTTATTTAAGTTGTGGTGTTATTTTTCTAGTGGTGTCATGTGAACGTCAACTACATGATACTTCACCTTTATGGGCCTAGAGGAATGCATTGTGTATTTGGCTACTAATCGTAGGGTTTGCCGGAGTGACCGAAACCTAAACCCCCGTTAGGAAACCTTTGCATAAGGGAGTGTAGGATCTCAGAGTTTAAGGCTATGGTTAGGTTTTTATCTTAGTTACTTTCTTTTAGTTGAGGATGCTTGCAAGGGTTATAATCACAAGTATGTATTAGTCCAAGGAAGGTCGGTATATTAGCACAGGTTCACCCACACAACACTTATCAAACTAAAGAAGATTAATCAATTATATGAAGCGAAAGCACTTGACGATATTCCCATGTGTCCTCGAGAACATTTGGTCATCTTAAGTAATACAACCTACTTGTCCTTTAGTAAGAAAGGATTGGGCCACTTGCTGCATTTATTATTACTGTCTTTTATTTACTCGTACTTTATTTATCTGCATTATCAAAAAACCCTAAAAATCCATTTGCTAAGTATTTACAGAGAATTCCTGCTCCAAACCACTCGTCAACACCTTCTGCTCCTCGTTGGGTTCGACACTCTTACTTATCGAAAATACTGCGATACACCCCCTATACTTGTGGGTCATCATTATGTTGCGCGTTTCGTCGAGCAGCCTGTGTTCATCGCAGCTCATCTCTGTCTCGCTTCCGCTCTGTCGCGGCTGCGCGTTCCGCCACCGCGCGCTTGCTCTACCGCACCTGTGTCACCGTGCCACATCGTCTAGCCCCGTCCATGCTTCCTGGAACGCTAGCTTCCCGCGCCGCTGCATACGTCCATGCCAGCCCGGCACCGCCGCTATCTGTGCTCTTCGTTGCCGAGTCGGGACGTTTACCTAGCGCCGCAAACCTAACCTAGCAACACCCCAACGCTACCTCTGTGGTTTTGTCTCCTCCAAATCGAGCCCCAGGTCGCGGGATCGAGTCCCTACGGCTCTGGACCTTTTTACCGCGCGCAGTAATCTTCAGAGAAGAGGAACAATAGCAGCAATTGTTCAGAGGCAGTCTTATAGTAAGCCTCCTGCCTTTTTTCGTGCCTCAACCCGCGCTCCACCTAAGGCCCACATATGAGTCACCAACTGGTTTTTATGAAAAGCAATCGTAGTTTTTTGGCATTCACAGAAAAGCCCCTAGCTCTGCCACGTGTCTTGCCCCTGCTAGCGTGCGCATGCGGTGGCCCCGCAGACCCTTGGCCCCACCTGTCTGTCATAGTGGCTGGCTATAGCCTCGATAAGAAAAGTCCGGTGCGTTGTTTCTGCCTGCACGCTACTGAGTCAGCTCCTAGACCCGCACGTCAGTCGGCGTGGGTAGCTCTGCCCCGAGTAACAAAATCCCTGGCCCAATTTCTTTTTCAAATTCAAACTATTTTAATAATTTGTTTAAATATAAACATATTTATAAATTCCAAATGAATTCGAATTTGAATAAATGTTTAATATGATATATGTTCTAGTTCTGTATGTGAATTCAAATATAAATTCAAATCTTTTCAAAACTCAGTCAAACTAGTCAAATCTTTGAGAGTTGACCCCTTTTTAATATAATTTGATTTAAATAGTGTTTTAAATCCATAAATTCAACTAATACATATGATATATGTTTTCTGATCATAGAAATGCCAGGAATTCAAATATGCCATCCAAAATAATTTTTGAGCAATTTAAAATTTCGAAATTATTTAATTGCTAATAAATGCCTTTTCTTAATAAATTTATAAGTTTAATTCTGTAATTTCAAATTCAATAAATAATATGTCTAGCTCGATCAGCGCGGCGAGCCCTTTCTAAATTTGCATTCCATGATATCATATGAAGCATGCATCATCTAAACATTTAATTACTGAATGGTTTATGGGACTAAAACATGCCTAAATAATTAATTAAAGTGCTTAATTATTGTTCCTACACCTCACCATGCCATGCTATGTTATACCATGTAAATTGTGCACCATTCCATCATGGCATGCCTTGTTTGCTTTGTCGCATATATTCGTATGATTGTGCACTTTTATTTACCATGATCCTTTGTGTGTTTGTCTTTTATTCCGGATAGACGCCGAGCAAAGGAATTATCAGGAGAACCAAGAGTACTACCCAGAACCCTGTTATCCTACTGCTGATCTAACATGCAAGCAATTCCCCATGCTTGCATACATATAGCATCTATGTTTCTATCTTACTCTTGCATCATTGATTCGCGATTGCATTAAATTGGAATCTCAAGTACTGCATAGCCTTTACTTTTAAACCACACCAATACTTGTTCCTCCATCCTATGAGCCATTACTACATGAGTTGTTTGAGCCATGTGAGTCATAGAATTGCATGTGTGGGGTTTTTGAGAGTCTTTGGATAACAAGGTACCTAAACAACTTAATCTGAATAGTAATGGGATAACTAATGAAAGAGGCACCAGTGAGCATTATCTGCTATTTGGTTCTTTAAGATCACTTGTGTCCCGTAGGACCCCGAGTATTTGATACATGTTCCTTGACTATCGCACTATCTGCATGTAGGACCATGAATCCTCATCGCCTGAGCTTGATTCACACTTTATTTCTTGGGGACACAAACTAGTTTGGGGTGTTATTACTATCCTGTACTTATGCTATGCTTTACTGCTTTATTTACGATTGTATGTGGAGCGCCTATACTATTTAGGAATGTGGAATGTTTTCGTGGTATTGACAAGCCCAGTCATACTTTCAGGTTCCCAGTTGTTTACAGCCATTGGCACAAACCTTGGGTCCGTCTTGGAGCCGGCCAACTTTGTTGCGGGTAGCTTATGGGATGGCCCCTGAAATAATTTATGAATCCTGTGAATGCATTGTCGTGAGGCCTCATTGCATTTTATTTGTTTTTTCCTGAGGTTGATCATGCGTGTGTTGCTATTTGTGCATCCTGCAGGCTAAATCTTTCTAAAGGTCGTGTCCGCGATTATGGGCGACTTGGAGCACAGTTTCTCGATCATAGATAACTATAACTAAAGTACCGCCTTTAATTTGACTAAGACATGACTAGTAAATAGTGCAACACTCATGGAATGGTTAATAAATTGCCAAGGGATGGGATGTTCTTCCGCCTTATCGTTGGTAAGCGAGAAGGAGGGCGAGCGATATTTATATTTATTATTGTTATAACTGTTGTTATTAGTTAACGAGTGTCCGTCTATCTCTGGTTGGGAAAATGTGTAGCGTGTCTCTATAGAACTATTTATCTATTATCTTTTGCTGCAATTGTGTCACCCTAGGTTGTTCCCTTTAGATGTATTAAGTCTTGCTGATCACCCCTAGGATCTCACATGATAAATATTTGGTTTAGATGGACAGGTATACTCTTAGGATGGTTACTAGGTCAAAGAGACTGATGATGGTGGCAACGACTGTCAGGTGTAGAGATTCCAGGGATGGACATCCATGAGATCTATGGGCGAGATGTGCTTATTTTCAGGGAATTTTATGCCAATTTGCTTCTTGTCTGTACTCGGATCTTGTTTACCGCTTCCACTTGATACTCTGTTGTGTGATGTATGAGGATGTATCCTAAACTATTATCTCTATCTAGGATATTTGGATCTTGCCGTATGGCGTTGAATACTTCTATTTCTATTGTTTTTAGATGGTGTGGCTCTGATGTCTATTGTATGTTGCTGACATACATACTCATTTGTGTATGTTTTTTATCGCTTTACCTGTCGACTACGCCACTCTCTCTTGTCCCAATGTTCTTGAAAGTGGGTAGGGTGGTTGGCTAGTACCATGCCCTACTCCACTTCTACGGGCCTACACATGGATGGCCTTGGGCCCTCGCGGTAGAATCCCTTATCCACTTTTGGGTTCATCTAGGCTTGTGCTCAGAGCGTAGGGTCTGAGGTATTACAGAAACCTATACCTACCGTGGCTTGCCTAATGGCTAAAGGTGACGTGGGATGGCTTTGTCATCGCCGTCTTGCCCATATTAACATGAGGTCTTTGCAAAGTCTTCACACGGGAGGCCACATCCTTGGACTAAAAGATAATATGCACTTTGTCAAAGATCGTGTGTGTAGGGCATGCATTGAAGGGAAGCTCCATGAGATGGCACATCCCCCCACTACAACCATCTATTCCAATGGGATCTTGGAGCTCCTTCACATGGATCTCTTTGGTCCTCCATCATTTGATAGCCTTGGGGGAAAGAAGTATTGTTTAGTTATTGTTGATGACTACTCAAGATACACATGGGTATATTTCTTCAAGAAGAAGAGTGATACTCAACAAACCATCATCAACTTTGCCAATGAAGTGCAATGTCAACATAACAAGAAGGTCTTGGCCATTAGACGTGACAATGGGACCGAGTTCAAGAACTACACCTTAGATGAGTTTCTTGGTGATGAGGGGATCAAGCATCAATATTCCGCTCCTTATACCCCTCAACAAAATGGTGTGGTGGAAAGGAAGAACACTCTTATGGATATGTCAAGAACCTTGATTGCGGAGTTCAAGTCTCCATATAACTTTTGGGCCGAAGCTATCTCTACCACTTGTCACATTTCCAACCGGGTTTATCTTCACAAGTACGTGGATATGACTCCATATGAGATCCTTGCTGACTCGTGTATTAACAAGCTCGTTGGGGAACCCCAAGAGGAAGGTATGATGAGCATAATAGTAAGTTTTCCCTCAGTTATGAAACCAAGGTTATCAATCCAGTAGGAGCAAGGAAACACCTCCAAGGTGTTGCTAGCTGGACTTTGGCAGGGCGCACTACCGGCGCCAGCAGCAACGTGGAAACCTGCACAACACAACCACAGAACTTTGCCCCCAACTTATAGTGAGGTTGTCAATCTCATCGGTTTTGCTAAAAAACAAAGGATTAAAAGTATTGTGTGGAAGAAAGTAATAGTTTGTAGAAAGTAAACAAAAAGCAGTAAACAATTGTAGATTGATGGTAAAAGAAAGGACCGGGGTCCATAGTTCACTAGTGGTGGCTCTCCTTAAGAGAGATGACATGTTAGGTGAACAAATTACAACGGGGCAATTGACAAACATCGAGAAAGCAATACATGCATATACTAATCATCTTGAGTCCTTTGAGATTCGATTGGGCATTACAACATTATACATAGACCATAATCCAACTACATCTATGACTAATAATCCACCTTCAGGTTATCATCCGAACCCCCTCTAGTATTAAGTTGCAAGCAACAGATAATTGCATTATGCTTTGCGTGTAAAGTAAACAATACGATTGTTCTATGAACAAATGATTGTTGTTTTATCCCTAGTAGCAACAGCACATCTAGTACCTTAGAGATTTCTGTCACTTCCCCAGATTATTAGAGGCATGAACCCACTATTGAGCATAAATACTAACTCTTGGAGTTGCTAGCATCTACTTGGCCAAGATAGCTACTAACAACGGAAATCATGCAACATCACAAATAACAAAGACATGATAGAATCAATAATCAATCTGAAATAGCATTTCAATATCCATCGGATCCCCGCAAACACAACATGTAGGATAACAAATAGATGATCTTGATCATGAACGGAGCTCACAAGATCTAAACATGATAGCACAAAGGAGAAGAACCAACCATCTAGCTACTACATGGACCCGTAGTCCAAGGATTAACTACTCGCGCATCACACTAGAGGCTTGCATGATGATGAAGAAGGCATCCAGGGTGAATTCGACGCTCCGGCAGGGTGCCGGGAAGACCTTCAGATCCCTCCCGATCTAGGGATGGAGATGACGGCGGCTACAGACTCTTTCGTGGAATTTTGATCGGGTGCTTAGGGTTTCTATATCGAGGCATCTTATAGGCGAAAGGGGAGGCCGAGGGGGTGCCCTAGGTGGCCAGACCACCTGGGCCTGAGCGGCTTGGCCGCACACCAGTGGTGTGGAGGCCACCGCCCCTCTCCGCCTCAGATTCTCGTGTCCCCTCAATGAAAACTGACTTTGGCTCTTGTCCCGTCCAATTCGAGAATATTCATTTCGACTTTCTGGAACCAAAAACAGCAGAAAGCAGGCGGTAATCTGTGGCTCTTGTTAATAGGTTAGTCCAAGAAAGTGTATAGAAAGTACTCCAAAGTGTGGACAAAACATATGAAAGTAGATAAAACCAAGCATGGAACATCAAAAATTATGGATACGTTAGCAATGTGTCAACATCCCCAAGCTTAACTGCTGCTCGTCCTCGAGTAGGTAAGTGATAAAAAGAAAGAATAATTTTTGAGGTGACATGCACCATCATAAACTTGATCAAACTATTTGTTAAACATTGATAGCTAGGATCATAGTACTTCAACATAACATGAAAGATAAAGTTTTAACAAGAAGACATAGCAACTATGTTGCAACATGAAAAGGCACAAACAAAAGATTCATGAATAACAATGCTTTGCAAGACGTTTGTTTGTTTCACATAAAGAAAACATAGCGTAGTGGCATTCAGCTTGTCCCTCATAGAGTAGCAAATATAAATGCATAGGACACCTTCAAAGTTCATATGAGTGACTAGATACAAATAGTTTAAGAACAAGCAATATCAAAATTATGCATCAATCAACAAGTCTTGGGACAACGCATGTAGAACTAAGAATGGTCACTATGCTCTCAAAGTAGGTGCATAAAGATAGAAGGTGGAGACTCAACATAAAAGGAAAAGAAAGGCCTTCATAGAAGGAAGTAGAGATTCAAGTTTCATGAAGAGCTTCCAAAAATTATGGTACTTTTTAGCTTTCAACTATCATTGCCCATATCATAAGAATCTTGAAGTGATTAAGGTTAAAGTGAACAAACTATGGAGTATATGCTTGACAAAGTATAAGTTGGAAATCTCATGTCCCTTGAATACGAGGGCCGCTCCTCATGCTACTCAAGTTTAGTTACCGGTAAGTTCTTGTCATAGTAAGTACATGTGTATCATAGAGAACCTTAGCAGGTACCCTTGCCCAATGATACGGAAGAATCCCCATATCAAAATGACAAGGCAAGTAGACAACGAGCATCTCAGCAATATTCTTATTTACCATGGGAAAATAGTGTTTTTTTCTCTCTTTCCTCTTTTCTCATATCTCTTTTTTTTCTTTTTCTCTTTTTTTCTCAATATCTGACTCTTTTTTTATAAGAGGAATGCTTCATAGACAGCTCATTATGGTTACGCTGCAGGTTTCCACCATGGCGACATGGATGGATTAGACCGTGACCCTGTGCTTTCTAACACACATACATAACTCCATGGACTTACAAGCTCCCCTTTCATTTCACACCGATGACATCCATAGAAAAAAGAGCATGATATCAACTAGGTACAAAGTACAAGTGCAATGTTGAAAGCGTTCCCCATGATAGTGATGGGTTCGTAGCATGGAAAACAAAAAAATTCTACCGCAAGAACAAACAAAACCCAGATCTAATCTAGATAAAAGCCAAGATCTAATCTATTAGACATGAGCAACGAGATAGATCTGTACTAACCCTCGTAGAACCGAAAGTGTTACGAGATTAGATCTCGGGGTTGATGTAGTCGATCACTTGCCGATCTCAAGATCGTGTGGACGATCTTCCGCGCTGCGTTGCAAAGCTTCCGCTCATCACACGCAGAGTCAAGTAGACCTTCCTCTCCTGAGCAATGACGGAGGTAGTAGATCTTCCACGGAATCCCAACAAAGACGACGGTGTGGTGGTGGTGGTGGAGGAGAGAATTGCAGGCTTCGCCTAAGCCGAGCAGAGCGAAGGAAGAGGAGAGAGGCTGCTAGGGCTTGTTATGGGAGAGGTTCAGGAGGCGCCCTCCCTCTATTTAAAGGAGGGAGGCGCGCCATGGGAGGGGGAGTCCTAGTAGGACTCCCCTCCTTGGCCGGTGGGTTGGGAAGGGGGCGTCCTTCTCCCCCACGAATCCGTGTCTAGCCCCCACAAGGTTTCCTTGACCCTTTCTTGGTTTTCAAGCAAACACCAAGAACTCTTCTAGAACCTTCCAGAACATTCCGAAACCTTCTAGAATCTCCATACAAACACTCCGGAACATTTCCTAACTTAGAAAATGATCCCCAATGTATGAATCTTATTCTCCGGACCATTCCGGACCTCCTCGTGATGTCCCGGATCCAATCCGAGACTCCGAACAACATTCGGTCTCCAACACATATTCCATATCTACTTAAAACAACTTCGAACCTTAAGTGTGTCACCCTACGGTTCGTGAATATGCAGACATGATGAAGACACCTCTCCGATCAATAACCATCAGCGGGATCTGGAGATCCATAACGGCTCCCACATACTCAACGATGACTTCGTGATCAATAGAACTATTAACATATGAAACCAATTCCCTTTGTCACGCGATATTCTACTTATCCGAGGTTTGATTGTTGGTATCTCCATACCTAGTTCTACCTCGTTACTGATAAGTACTCTTTACTCGTTCCATGTTATGTCATCCCTTGTGACCTAGTCACATGCTTGCAAGCTAACTAGATGACATTCCACTGAGAGGGCCCAGAGCATATCTATCCGTCATATGGATGGACAAATCCCAATCTTGGTCCATGCGCTTCAACTCATACTTTCAGAATACCCAATGACACCTTTATAACCACCCGATTTAAGCGGTGTTTGATGTCATCAAAGTACCCATCTGGTGATGGTGATTAACATAACCTCATGGTCGAAGGATTAGGTTACTATGCATTTGAAAGCTTACAGCAATACGAACTTAATGACTTGATCTTATGCTATGCTTACTATGGGTGTGTGTCCATCACATCATTCTCCTAATGATATAACCTTGTTATTAATGACAATGTCCATGATCAGGAAACCATGATCATCATTTAATCAACAAGCTAGTTCCACAAGAGGCTTACTAGGGACTCTTTTATGTTTACAAAACACACGTGTATTAGTGTTTCCTTATAATACAATTATAGCATGGGATGTAAACATTCATCATAAACACAAAGATATAATAATAACCACTTTTATTATTGCCTCTTGGGCATATCTCCAATCTCCCACTTGCACTAGAGTCAATAATCTAGATTACATGGTAATATACCTAACACCCATGGCGCTCGTGTTGGTCATGCTTTGCTCTAGGGAGAGGTTTAGTCAACGGATCTGCTTATATTCAGATCAAGATGTACTTTGCAAATCTTTATGTCACCATCTCGACATACTCGCTAATAGCATGGAAACGTAGCTTGATGTGCTTCATCTTGCTATGTGACCTTGGCTCCGTGCATTAGCTATGGCACTGTTGTCACAAGAGATGGCCATCGGGTCCAACGACCGGGAACCATGCCAAGTTCAAGAATGAACTCCTTCATCCATATGGCTTCTTGTGCAGCCTCCGGCAGCTATATATTCCGATTCAGCTTGAAGATTTCGCCACAATGCTTTGCTTAGCACTCCTCCACTCACCGCAAAGACCATTCAAAATAAATACGTATCAGACGTGACTTCGAGTCATCCGGATCGATGTTCCAACTAGCATCAGTAACCGCTTACAACAAGTCGTTCATCACCTCCATAAGAAAGAACCATATCCTTAGTCATATTCAAGTACTTTAGGATATTCTTGACCATGTCCAAAGGTTCCATTCTAGGATCACTTTGATATCTCGCTAGTCAAACTAACGATGTGCTATATCCGGTCTTGTACACACGATGGCATACATGATAGAACCTATGGCCGAGGCATAGGGAATATTATTCATCTTTTCTCTATCTTCGCCAGTAGCGGACTTTGAGTCTTACTCAAGGTCTTACCTGACAACATGGGCATGAACCCTTTCTTACTCTCTTCCATTCTAAACTTCTTTAGAACTTTGTCTAAGTATGTACTTTGTGAAAGCGCTATTAGGCGTCTTGATCTATCTCTATAAATCTTGATGCCTAGAATATATGCCGCTTCGCCAAGATCCTTCATTGAAAAACTATTATTCAAATAGGTTTTGACGCTATTAAGAAGTTCTATATCATTCCCAATCAATAATATGTCATCTACATATAGTACTAGGAATGCTACAGAGCTCCCACTCACTTTCTTGTAAATACAAGCTTCTCCATAAGTTCGTATAAATCCAAAGTTTTTGATTACTTTATCAAAACGTTGATTCCAACTCCGGGATTCTTGCTTCAGTCCATAAATGGAGCGCTGAAGTTTGCATACCTTGTCAGCATCACCAGGATCGACAAAACCCTTGGGTTGTACCATATACAACTCTTCCTCAATGTCACCATTAAGGAACGCCGTTTTGACATCCATCTGCCAAATTTCATAATCGAAATATGCAGCGATTGCTAACAAAATCCTCACAGACTTTAGTTCGCTACTAGTGAGAAAGTCTCATCGTAGTCAACTCCTTGAATTTGTCGGAACCCTTTCGCGACAAGTCGAGCTTTATAGACGGTAACATTACCATCAAGATCTCTTTTTCTTTTGAAAATCCATTTGTTCTCGACAGCCTTACGGCCATCCGGTAAGTCCACCAAAGTCCACACTTGGTTTTCGTACATGGATCCCATTTCGGATTTCATGGCTTCTAGACATTTGTCGGAATCTGGGCTCACCATAGCTTCTTCATATGTCGCAGGGTCATTAGTGTTGTCCACCAACATGACGTTCAAGGCAGAGTCATACCAATCAGGAGTGGTAATGAACCTCGTTGACTGCGAGGTTCAGCGGAATTTCGCTCAAGTTTCATGATCACCATCATTAGCTTCCTCTCTAGTTGGTGCAAAGTGCACAAAAACATCTTCGGTGCTGCCCTACTCTCAACTCCGAGAGAAGGTTCAATAACCTCGTCGAGTTCTACTTTCCTTCCAAATACTTCTTCGAGAGAAACTCCTTCTCAAGAAAGGATCCATTCTTGGCAACGAAAACTTTGCCTTCGGATCTATGATAGAAGGTATACCCAATTGTTTCTTTAGGGTATCCTATGAAGACGCATTTCTCCGCTTTGGGTTCAAGCTTTTCAGGTTGTAACTTCTTTACATACGCTTCGCAACCCCAAACTTTAAGGAATGACAACTTAGGTTTCTTACCAAACCACGATTAAACGTGTCGCTTTCAACGGATTTAGATGGTTACCTATTTAAAGTGAATGCGGCTTCTCTAATGCATAGCCCCAAAATGATAGCGTAAATCAGAAGAGACATCATAGACGAACCATATCTAAGAGAGTTCGACACGACGTCGGACACACCATTACGCTGTGGTGTTCCCGGCGGTGTCAACTGCGAAAGTATTCCACATTTCTTTAAATGTATGCCAAACTCATAACTCAGATATTCACCTCCGCGGTCAGAACGCAGAAACTTAATCTTCTTGTTATGATGATTTTCCACTTCACTTTGAAATTCCTTAAACTTCTCGAAAGTTTCGGACTTATGTTTCATAAAGTAGATATACCCATATCTACTTAAGTCATCCGTGAAAGTGAGAACATAACGATATCCACCACGCGACGCTACACTCATTGGACCGCACACATCGGTATGTATTATTTCCAATAAGTCCGTAGCTCGCTCCATTATTCCAGAGAATGGAGTCTTAGTCATTTTTCCCATTAGACATGCTTCGCATCTTTCAAGTGATTCAAAATCAAGTGATTCAAGAAGTCCATCAGAATGGAGTTTCTTCATACGCTTCACTCCAATGTGACCAAGACGACGAAGGCCACATGTATGTAGAATTATCATTCAATTTTATTCGTTTAGCATCTATGTTGTGAACATGTGTATCACTACTAACGAGATTCAATAAGAATAAACCATTTATCTCAGGTGCATTACCATAAAAGATATTACTCATATAAATCAAACAACCTTTATTCTCAGACTTAAAAGAGTAACCGCCTCAAGAATAAACATGATCCAGATATAATGTTCATGCTTAACGCAGGCACCAAATAACAATTATTTAAATTTAAAACGAATCCCGAAGGTAGATGTAGAGGGAGCGTGCCGACGGCGATCACATCAACCTTGGAGCCATTTCCAACGCTCATCGTCACCTCGTCTCTTGCTAGTCTTCGTTTATTCCGCAGCTCCTGTTTCGAGTTACAAATATGAGCAACCGAACCAAAGATCAAATACCTGTGCACTACTACGACTACTAGTAAGATACACATCAATAACATGTATATCGAATATACCTTTCTTCTTGATGTTGTCGTTCTTCGATCCGCCAGTACTTGGGGCGATTACGCCCAAAGGATCAAAGACCCTTTGGCAAGAGAAGCACTCTTTTGTGCTTAGGACCAGCCTTGGGCTTCTTAGCAAAGCGGCAGCTTTCTTGCTGTCCTTCTTGAAGTTGCCCTTTTTCTTAGGCTTGCCCTGTTTCTTGAAATTGGTGGTCTTATTGACCATCAACACTTGGTGCTCCTTCTTTATCTCCACTTCAGCAGTTTTTAGCATGGACGATAGTTCAGGCAACGTCTTGTTCATGCAGTGCATATTGTAGTTCATCACAAAGTTCTTATAACTCGGTGGCAGTGATTGGAGGACATGGTGAATCCCTAACTCATTAGGAATCGTTATCCCCAACTCTTGGAGCTTGTTTGCGTGCCCAGACATGGTGAGCACGTGCTCGCTAACGGAGCTTCCCTCTTCCATCTTGCAGGTAAAGAACTTTTCGGAGGCCTCATAGCTCTCCACGGCCGCGTGAGTCTCAAAATGAGCTTGAGCTCCTTAATGATCTCGAACGGGTCGTGGTGCTCAAAATGCTTATGGAGCTCCGTTTCTAAACCGTACAGGATGGCACACTGAACTGTGGAGTAATGATTTTTTGAGTGGCGTAAACATTCTTTACGTCATCGGTGGCATCATCTACAGGTGGGTCACCTAGCGGTGCTTCGAGCACATAGGTCATCTGACCAGCCTTGAGAACAATCTTCAGACCACGGAGCCAGTCCGTGAAGTTGCTTCCATTGTTCTTAAGCTTTTCTTTCTCTAGGAACGCATTGAAATTGATGGAGAGGTTCGCCATAATCTACAACAATATTTGCAAGTAGTTTAGTCTAAGTTTATGATAAATTGAGTTCTACTTTAATTATTAAATTAACTAGATGAACTCCCACTCAAAACAACATCCCTCACATTGTCTTAGTGATTACACGAACCAAGTCCACTACACCAAGTCCGATCTTCACGAGAGAGGATGTAGTTTCATCGGCGAACAATCTTCATGTTCATCATATCACTTATATGACTCGTGCTCTACCTTTCGGTATTCCGTGTTCCGAGACCATGTCTGTACATGCTAGGCTCGTCAAGATTAACCTTAGTTTCCGCATGTGCAAATCTGGCTTGCACCCGTTGTATGCACACGTAGAATCTATCACATCCGATCATCACGAGATGCTTCGAAACGACGAGTCTTAGCAATGGTGCCAACTAAGGACGAACACTTTATTACTTGAAATTTAGTGAGAGGGATCATCTTATAATGCTACCATCGCGATCTAAGCAATACAAGATGCATAAAGGATTAACATCACAGGCAATTCATAATTAGTGTGATATGATATGGCCCTTTCTTCTTATGCCTTTGATCTCCATCTCCAAAGCATGGACATGATCTCCATCATCACCAGCATTAAGGTCGGTCAAGGTGCCGCTTCATGGTTGTCCATCATCACCAGCAACTATTACAACTACTTGGAATAAAGCTATTACAAGATGAATAGACACGCAGTCTTAACAGTAATTAAAGACAACCATTAGGCTCCTGCCGGTTGCCATATTACAACAAGGATCATTGCATACATCAAATATAATCACAATCACATGATGGCCATATCACATCACAAAACCCCTGCAAAAACAAGTTAGACGCCTCTAATTTTCTTTTCAAGTTTTACGTGGTTTGGGGCTTTCGAATAAGAACGGATCTTACCTATGAAACTGAACCACAATGTTGATACAAGTGCTATCAAGTGCAACGTGTAGATTGGATCTATACTATGATGGGAGAGACAGACACCCGCAAAGCCACTTGTGCAAAGCAAGTTACACGTCAAGCGTGGAGCAAGTCTCATGTGCGATGACATGTAAGTTTTGCCGCTTCATCCCACCATACCGCAAGATGCAAAGTACACAAAGCAAAAGACAAGACGAGCACCAACGCCCACAACATCATTGTGTTCTACTCTGCAACAGATCTACGACAGACAAGGCTCGATACCACCGATGGGTTCAGTAGCATGGAAAACAAAAAATTCTACCGAAGAACAAACAAAACCCAGATCTAATCTAGATAAAAGCCAAGATCTAATCTATTAGACATGAGCAACGAGATAGATCTGTACTAACCTCAGAGAACCGAAAGTGTTACGAGATTAGATCTCGGGTTGATGTAGTCGATCACTTGCCGATCTCAAGATCGTGGACGATCCTTCCGCGCTGCTGCGTGCAGCGCTTCAATGATCGGTCACACGTGCGGAGTCAAAGTAGACCTTCCTCTCCCAGTTCTAGCAAGCAGCGGAGGTAGTAGATCTTCTCCACGGAATCCCAGCAGCACGACGGTGTGGTGGTGGTGGAGGAGAGAATTCTGCAGGGCTTCGCCTAAGCCGGAGCAGAGCGAAGGAAGAGGAGAGAGGCGGCGGCTAGGGCTTGTTATGGGAGAGGTCTAGGAGGGGGCGCCCCCTCCCCTCTATTTAAAGGAGGAAGGCGCGCCATGGGAGGGGGAGTCCTAGTAGGACTCCCCTACTTGCCCGGCGGGTTGGGAAGGGGGGAGGAGTCCTCCTCCCCCATGAATCCGTGTCTAGCCCCCACAAGGTTTCCTTGACCCTTTCTTGGTTTTCAAGCAAACACCAAGAACTCTTCTAGAACCTTCCAGAACATTCCGAAACCTTCTAGAATCTCCATACAAACACTCTGGAACATTTCCTAACTTAGAAAATGATCCCCAATATATGAATCTTATTCTCCGGACCATTCCGGATCTCCTCGTGATGTCCCGGATCCAATACGAGACTCCGAACAACATTCGGTCTCCAACGCATATTCCATATCTACTTAAAACAACTTTGAACCTTAAGTGTGTCACCCTACGGTTCGTGAATATGCAGCATGATGAAGACACCTCTCCGATCAATAACCATCAGCGGGATCTGGAGATCCATAACGGCTCCCACATACTCAACGATGACTTCGTGATCGATAGAACCATTAACATACGAAACCAATTCCCTTTGTCACGCGATATTCTACTTATCTGAGGTTTGATCGTCGGTATCTCCATACCTAGTTCTACCTCGTTACTGATAAGTACTCTTTACTCGTTCCATGTTATGTCATCCCTTGTGACCTAGTCACATGCTTGCAAGCTAACTAGATGACATTCCACTGAGAGGGCCCAGAGCATATCTATCCGTCATATGGATGGACAAATCCCAATCTTGGTCCATGTGCTTCAAGTCATACTTTCAGAATACCCAATGACACCTTTATAACCACCCAGTTACGAAGCGGTGTTTGATGTCATCAAAGTACCCATCTGGTGATGGTGATTAACATAACCTCATGGTCGAAGGATTAGGTTACTATGCATTTGAAAGCTTACAGCAATACGAACTTAATGACTTGATCTTATGCTACGCTTACTATAGGTGTGTGTCCATCACATCATTCTCCTAGTGATATAACCTTGTTATTAATGACATCCAATGTCCATGATCAGGAAACCATGATCATCATTTAATCAACAAGCTAGTTCCACAAGAGGCTTACTAGGGACTCTTTTATGTTTACAAAACACACATGTATTAGTGTTTCCTTATAATACAATTATAGCATGGGATGTAAACATTCATCATAAACACAAAGATATAATAATAACCACTTTTATTATTGCCTCTTGGGCATATCTCCAACAGATAGCATGGTTCTGCTAACCCCCAACACATAAGTGCAAGCATATACAACATAGACGACACAATGGTTCAAGTTTATTAAGGGCAAGAAAAGTAAAGTGTGCCATCAAGTTCATGAGAGTTGTAATCACTAGTTTCTCATAATAAGTTTAATTCGGAAGGTCGATAAAAACATGAATATACTTGGAATAGCAAATGCTAATAGGTAGGTATGGTGGACTCTTTGGAATAACTTGGTTTTAGGAGTTGGATGCATGAGTGGAACTCATACTTGGTTATGGAGGCTAGCAAAAGACTAGGAGCAACCAACTAAGAGAGCAATAATGGCCATAATCATGCAGAGCGACAAAACATCATTAATCAAAGCATAAAGTGATACTACAAGTCGAAAACTAAAGGATCATAAAGGCTATGGTGACTTGGGATAGTCATAACATGGTGTGAGCATGCGCCAAGTCAACCCAAATAAAGCATCAAAGGAGAATACCACAATACTATGCTTTAATATGCTAAAACTACGCATGATTCTTGTAGCGTCCCATCTGTCTAACATCTGTAATGCTACATGTTCTAATAATAAAATGCTACTTCCTACATATAATTGTTAGATCATAATTATATCATGCTCATGTCATCATGCCACCTTGCATTTGAGCATCATATAAAACCCTTCTTCTTTTGGTTCTTATCTCATATGCATTATTAATTGTATTTGCCTCTTGATATATTGTATTTGGATCTTGATAAGTGCTTGGTGCCCAAGTTGAGTTGGGGGCATATCTTTTATTCACTTCACCACCTTTCTTGTCACCACCTTATAATTCCACCATCCTAATTATACATGAGCTTTTACATTTTTCCTTTGGCATTTAATCTAGCTCATGTGGGTTGGGATGGATCCACTTCTATTTTCCACATGCTCTCACCCTAGCATCATGTTGTTTTCACATTATTGATATGTGGAGCCACCTTTGCATGCCTTGTGAGTGGTACCCCTTTTTCTAGCTTCCATATGGATTGTTTTGGAATAAGTGCTCATGTTGGAATATTGTTGAGGATATAATGCACCTAGTGGAATATACACACTAGCATGTCCCATTTATATTCAAATATGAGCATATGCCATCTATTCCACATGGAACTTCCACCTTATTTCTTTTGGCTTGGCCTTAACTCCAAATTGTGGGATGCATGAGAATAAATGCCATGGGTCTTTATCTTTGTTTTCACAAGATTAAACATGGCATTTAATGTTTATGCATGGGCCATGCAAGGTCACCTTCCTTTTTATTTTCTTTGGTTCTATTTTTGGCTTGAGTGGGGCATGGCTATTTCACCCATGGTCCAATTTATTTCTCTCCCTCTCTTCTTTTAACTTTGGAACCACCCTCTACCCCTCATCCTATCTCACCTCCACAACCCTTGCAACCTATCCTTTTCCAACCTAGTCTTCTTCTTCTAGTGCTTATGGGAGAGTTTTGGCTTTTGGAACTTTTTGAGAGTTTGTGTTAAACTTGAATAAACCTCCTAAACTAAAAACTCTCCCTAATTCTAATTACACCATATCTACTCATGCCACAACCACACATACATGTGTGTCCACATGTGAGTCTCTCTCTTCCTCTTCTAGCTTATTGTTGTCTCTCTCTTGCTATCTACACCTAGCAAAACCCTAGCCTCCCTCACCCCCTCTTTTCCTTCTACCACGCCGAGCCCCTCTAGCCCTAACCCTAGCCGAGCACCTTCCCCTCTCGATTACTCTCTCTCCCTCGCTGCCAAGTAGGGCCTACCCGAGCCACCTGGCTACTCCCCCATGCCGATCCATGCCCCTCCACCCTAACCCGAGCCCAACCCTAGCTCCATGCCACCCCATGCCATCTACCCCCTCTCGGTTCCCCTCTCTCTCTGTCACAAGGCCCCACCCGAGCTGCACCACCTCCTGTCTCCCGCCTGCCCCACTGCAGCCCTGCTCGTTGCATTTGGTCGAGCACGTGAGGAGGAGGAGGAAAAAAGGTGGCTGAAGCCACCTTTTCTCCACCCGAGCCCCACGGCATCTCCCTCTGACCTTATCTACCCCTCCCCTGCCCCGCATGACTTCCCCAGATCTACCTAGGGCACTGCCCTTCCCCCTCTTTTCCCCACCTACCGCCACCCTCTCTCTCCCATCTCCGGCGACCATCGTTGGTGTCGTCTCGCCCTAGACGTTAGGAGGAGGCGGGCGTGGTGTGAGGTTGTCGAGCAAGGCCACGGAATCCCCTGCGTCGCCCATGTGCTCTGCAACGAGGAGGAGAAGGCCCGGTAGCTGCTGCATGTCCTCGACACCGAGACGAAACCCTAGCCTCGGGCGTCTACATCGCCGGCGATCGGCTGCTCCCCAACCTGAACCACCTACACCGACCGCCCCATGGTGAGCCACCGCATCTCCCAGACATCTCCCCTCTTGCCGGCGTTTCCTGGCCTCGCCGGACCACGTGTCGAACGCGCTCTGTGTGCCGGCGTGCGCACGCTTCTGCTCGCTGTGCGCCGCGGCAGATACTCCTAGCCGTGTTTCCCTTTCCCTCCAACAACCCCTCCCAGCCACAATGGCTTCCGCCTCCACGCGCGTGCCCTAGATCGCTGGTTCGATCCCCCGTGTCGCGCCGTTCCCTATCGCGCACCGACCTGTCGTTAGTTTCGTCAGGCAGACCCATGAGAAGAAAAACAGTAGTCGGTGTATTTTTCCGGATAACCCCCCAAACCTTTTGCTGCTCAACCCGCGCTCCGTCCGGGCCCACATGTCTGCCTGTGGTAGTTTTACAGAAAGGCGCCCGCGTTTTTTTAGCCTCGACCCGCAGTCCCAGGTGTGCGGCGTGGCGGCTCTCACTGGCCATCAGGCGCAGGGCCTACGAAGCCTCAGGCCCACCTGTCTATCTCGTGGGCTAGAAGAACTCGCGGTGCAAAAAGGATTTCATCGTGCCGTTTCGCCCAGTCAGCGTTGGGCCCAGTTGTCTGTGACTGTGGCTAGATCTGCCTGGGTATAAAAGTTCTGGTTTATCCGTTTTAATAAAAACAAATTTCAAAAATGTTTAAATATGAATTTAAATTCTGTATTTAATAACTTTTAATTTGTAAATCCAAATAATACAAATAATATATGTTTTTGAATCAGAAAAATGTGAGGATTTCAAATATGCCATTCAAAATATCTTTTGAGCATTTTAAATTTTCGAAATTGTTTAAATGCAATAAAAATGCCTTTTCTTAAATAATTAATAACTTTAATTCTACAACTCCAAATTCGACAAATAATATGTCTAAATCGATCAGCGCGACGAGCCCGTTCTGTTTATGAATTCCATGTTCTGAATTGCAGCATGCATCATATAAATATTAAGTGGACAGCAAGTTATATGGGAGCAAAACATGGCTAACACTTAATAAAATGCTTTATTCTTGTACCCCACACCTCACCCATGCCATGCTACATTATTGCCATGTAGATTGTGCATCATTCATCATATTGAGATAGCTTAGTAAGCAAGTGATGTGATCATCATGCAATGTTATATCACTGAGATCTTGCAGAAAGAGTGCATGGTCTCTGGTGAACGAGATGCAATGACTGGATATCAGGCTGATCGAATCTTGACATATATTATATGCAATGACAAGTAGGGACTTAAATATGCGTTAAAGGTTTCTCATGATCACAGTAGTTATCGTTGAATATGTTAGTCAAAAGAGGACCTCATGCAATGTCCCGCTGATGATCCATGTGATCCGAGAGGAGTTCCAATCATGTCTCAATGATTAATGCGATACTGTGAGGGGTGACACACTCTAAGAGTTACCCACAGTCCAGTTGGGAGCAAAAAGACTTCGCATAAACATGCAATTAAGACCGGTGGGAATCCATGTCCGTCTCGATAGAGAACACGATGCACACCCAGTTGTTTTCTAATGACATGAAATTGGCGCAAAAGTGGTTCTGCATAGATATTGAAATATTGTGCAAGCTATATGTGAATGTTTGTTAATTAAATGTAATCTCTGAAGAACACACATTTCTGAATAAATTCTAATAAAAGAGTCCATGTGGTATGTGAAATGAGAGGTTACTAAACTTAGAGAATTTGACTCGCATTTAAAGCGGGAGTAAAAGGAACACATGCAATGAAGAGGCATTTTAATGTGGAGGGGTTACCACCACATGAATGGAGGGAGGAAAGGGCACCTCCCCAGCTATGGTTCATGGTGGGCACCCTCCTATGCAAAAGGCACCCTCTTCCTTCTTCCTCACACCTCGTGAAGGATCTCTCCCCATGCAATGTCATTCAGGATCTTATGGTCTCCTGATTAGCTTAGATACATGTTCCCGTGACACTGGTGGATCCATATGGGCTGGTCACTGAAAAGCGAGAGGTGGAGGAAGGTCCCGAAATGGTTCAACGCTAGTTGCGGAATTTTACGTAAAAGAACGGAAGCCTAGCCACGGACACACACTTCCATCTGTGAGATCGGCTAACGTGTACGATGCAAGGAAATATATATCCCCGTAGAGGCACAATTAAAGTTGTTATTATATTCATGTAATGACACTGTTTATTTTATGCTATAATTGTATTGATAGGGACCACACATGCAATGACTACGTGGTTACAGTTAGTAATAGAACACACATGCAATGACACTGCGTGGATCCATGTGGTCATCGCCTCTTCTTATGAAATCACCATTCACGAAACTTTTGTTGTATCCATATGTGGTATGTGAAAAGGTTTCCGAATAACAAGTAAACGACATCGATGTTGTTAATAACAAGAGTCAATTCATTAAGGGAATGATTATCAGTGGATCGAACATGCATCCGGGTCGCATAAGATACGATCCAAGTGTTGTGTTCTATATTGCCATACACATTAATGACTCTAATCTTATCCTGTAATTCATGAAGATCATGTTAATTGCTAACACCGAAGAGTATCCATAGGGTGGATTGCAAACGTCACATCGCAATGAATCAAGGTGACTATAACACGATGAGTTCAAGGTTTAAGGGATGCTATGTTGGAGGTCTCATGAGAAATACAAGAGGAATTTGTCAATCCAGATGACTCTGAAAGAATAGTCATGATACTTCCTGGGGTTGTTGTCTCTAAGGATATCACATTAGGAATGAGCTTGCAAAGTGCGATGTGGGATCATCAGAATGTTATATCACGTGAACGACACGCAATGAGCGTATGCCTATGGTTAATGAACGAGATCAAACATGCAATGACACCGGTATGGAGATACCGATGATCAATTCTGAAAAGGACACATGCAATATATCGAGACAAAGGATTTAGTTGCTAAGCGAACTACAAACTTTCACGACCACAGAGTCATCACCGCTGAATGTTGTATGTGAGTCGTAAGAAGTGATCTCCACGCCCATGCACGATTATTGATCTGGAAAGCGGGTCTCATCATGCAATTATTCACTAGGAACTTTAGTGTGGCACACTCTCAAGAGCACGACACCATTTTTGGAGCAATAGTATGTTCTATACGTACACATGCAATTGGCAGTTTAGGAATTGTTCGAATAGAAACCGACATGCAATTGACTCTTGGGTTGCTGTTAGTAAAAGAAATTCATGCAATGCGTACTGTGGCTCGCATGTGATCATTGAACACACATTGTCAAGGTTACACCGGTGGATCCATATGTGGTATGTTAATAAAGCCTAACAAAATGAATGACCTCAAGTTTAAAAGTTGTTATTAAATGAGAGAGCATTAAATTTGGAGAGAAATCATGCGCATTTCAAAGTCAAGACTTTACGATGCAAGGAATAAGAAGAGGCATTTTAATGTGAACACTACATTATTACGAATCAGGGGAGGTGAGGGGTCACTCCCCATACACGTACACATGCAATGCACCCCTCCTCCCATGGTTAAAGGCCAACCCATTCTCTTGCATCCTCACACCTCCTTGTGATAGGATATCTTCCCCCTAGAAGAATTCCCCATGCAATGACAGCGAGATACATGTCTCAAGTGGCATTGAGAAGGAGTTGCTGCTCACTGATTTCATGGAGAGCCGAGGAGGTGGAGGTATGTGGTACTGAACGGGTAAAAGGAAAAGGACTCAGCTTGAGTTGCTAGTATGCCGGACTTCCCTGACATCTTGGAGGGATCGGCAAGGTACGCATCACATCAACTATCTAGTTCACTGCTAATCTAAAGCCTGCTGTCAATGGTGGGCAAGCACATGCATATGTACTGTGTGGATCTGTCATTGTGGATTGTAGATAGATCTTCGCATGTAGTTCAATCAGAGAATTTTTTTGTTAGTTTCTATGACATGCAGTCCCATCTACATCAACCACGTGTTCCTACTGCTAACAAACTCGTTGTCTTCAATGTAAAACAGTTATCGATGTGATGGCTGTCCACCCATCGCCTGAAACCACTCTAGTAGATGATGACTGGCGTAGTTCTCATCGTAGGGAATTTTTTTCGATGTTGGGGACCCAATAAAGTATTATTGATTCTATCATGTGTTGTTATTTGTGATCTTGCATGTGCAGTTGTTAGTAGGTTATCTATGGCCAAGTGAGATAGAACACACTCCAATGACCTGTTAGTATTTAGGGTGGATCAGATAGGATTCAATGACCTCCGGGTAATCATAGGAAGTGAACACACATGTAATGACACTTAAGGTATCTATGATGTTGGTCTACAGAAGAAAATAATCCTTGTTCAATAGAACAATCGTGGATTTACATTATAATAATTCATAAAGCAATAATCTATTGCTTGCAACTTCATTGTTCGCTGATGATAACACATGCAAGGTGACATTATTAGTCATAGATAAATGATGGCGGCCTATGTATAATGTTGTAATTCCCACATGCAAGTCTAAAGTGAGTCATGAGATGATTAGTATATGTATGTACCTGCAGTTTCCTAAGATGGATTTGTCAATTGCTCACGTACATTTGTTCACTCCAAAGATGTTATCTAGTAAGGAGAGCCACACATGCAGTGACACTATGGATCCCTTGGCCCTTTTCTCTAAGAAACACAACCTATCAATGACACCAGCATCCATGAGTTTACTTTCTTTCAAAAGAATAGTTCCATTCGATATGCTTAACTTTTCATATTTTCAGCAAGACACTTGAGATCGGGATAACCTCATCGCAAGTTGGGGATGTAGTTCTTGGTTGTGTTGTGCAAAATCTCCAAGTATATTGCTAGCACCAGAGGCGCCTGCTGGTTAATGAAAGAACACACTATGCAACACAAGGGTGTTTTGCTCCTACTGTTCTATTAAACCTTGGTTTCGCACATGCAATGAAACCTCGTTGTTGTTAGTGCTCATCGACATCATGGATCCCTCTTTGTGTGGTTCTCTCAAGAGCTCTACATCAACCACAATGCCATCACTGTCAAGGACTATATCGGGATGTCAAGGGAATATCTTCACAAGACCTGGGAGTCCCCTAGTACAAAGAGTAATACATGCATTTTACTTTTTAGTTTAGTTTCTTTTTCTTTGTTCGCTGTTTCTTTTATCAAGAGAACACGCATGCAAAACAGTTTTTAGTTTGTTTTCTCTTATTTGAAAATATCATACAAAAATTAGTTGTTCTTAAAAGAGCACATCATGTTCAGCCTTGCTTCAGGATCACTATGTCACTCAAGAGGAAATATTCATCTACTTTAAACAAGGAATTGTGAGTATGTATGCAAGCTTGGTCTATGAAATGACTCTGATCTGTTATGTAAAAAGAGCACTACAGTAATGACATCGTGACAAAGCTTGGTCTCTCAGTGTTTCACATTTTGCAATGACTATAGATATGGTTTAGATGTCAAGTATAGGGAGGAGATTTGCTCCAATGTACAATTGAGGATGGATGCTATTAGGATTGTGAAAGAAATTGCACGTCCTTACTTTATCCAACTTGTGCAAGTCTAAAGATATTTCTTCAAGAAGAATCCATTTGGTAGATTGAACACTCTAATGAAATGACTAGCACTACAAGCTTAAAAGATTGCTATAATTACTTTCCTCAGGAGCATCACAATTACGTCTCCAAGATAAATTCTGAACCATCTAAAGTGGTTAACATAAGATTGAGATACGAACACTGAAACTTTCAAGTCACAGGTGGATTTTGAATTTTGTCTTTAAGACCCAAAGATATGTTATAAAAAGAATCTTTTGAATACTTGGGGATCCGGCGAGGAAGAGAGAAATCAATTTACTCTTTGCTAAAAACTAGCTGGATCCTTCATATTACCTATGTGAAAGAATAGTCATAAAGGAGCTTACAAAGATCCTTGTTAGGTAAAATGATTTACATGATTATCTTGTGTGGATCGAATGTGGTCTCAGGGAAACTGGGTGTTGTATCTAAATGAGCACTTGGAATGGTCCTTATTACGAACTCCTAATGGAGCAATAATAGATGGGAAAGGGGACCATGCATCCTTTCTTTCAGAAAGAACACACATGCATATTTTCCCCAAGGCGTTAATAATAAAGTAATGAGAGGTAAGGGCTATGTGTGGCTCTGAATCCTAATGCATTCTTCCATTTGAACACTGTGGATTCTTTTCTGTGCTTCTTTATGAAGACTGAAGGCTGTTGTTAGTAAGAAGAGTACTATTGGGAGATAACCCAAAGTCAATATTAGATAGAGACACCACCCGGACACGCTGCTGTGCTTGGCCCACGCGGCCAGGCCTGGCCTGCACCAGTGGGTGGTGTGGCCGCCTAGGGCACCCCCTCGGCCTCACCTTTCGCCTATATATTGTCTCCGATACAGAAACCCTAAGGACCTGATCAAAAATCCACGAAAGAGTCTGTAGCTGCCGTCATCTCCATCCCTAGATCGGGAGGGATCTGAAGCTCTTCCTGGCACCTTGCCGGAGGGGAGAATTCACCCTGGAGGCCTTCTTCATCACCATGCAAGCCTCCGGTGTGATGCGTGAGTAGTTCATCCCTGGACTACGGGTCCATGTAGTAGCTAGATGGTTGGTTCTTCTCCATTGTGCTATCATGTTTAGATCTTGTGAGCTCCGTTCATGATCAAGATCATCTATTTGTAATCCTACATGTTGTGTTTGCGGGGATCCGATGGATATTGAGATGCTATTTCAGATTGATTATTGATTCTATCATGTCTTTGTTATTTGTGATCTTGCATGCTCTCTGTTGTTAGTAGATATCTTGGCCGAGTAGATGGTACCAACTTCAAGAGGGAGTATTTATGCTCGATAGTGGGTTCATGCCTCTAGTAATTTGGGGAAGTGACAGAAATCTCTAAGGTACTAGATGTGATGTCGCTACTAGGGAGAAAATAGCAATCCTTTGTTCATAGAACAATTGTATTGTTTACTTTACACGCAATGCTTAATGCAATTATCTGTTGCTTGCAACTTAATACTGGAGGGGGTTCGGATGATAACCTGAAGGTGGATTATTAGTCATAGATGCAGTTGGATTATGGTTTATGTATAATGTTGTAATGCCCAATCAAAACTCATAGGATTCAAGATGATTAGTATATGCATGTATGCTTTCTCGATGTTTGTCAATTGCCCCGCTATAATTTGTTCACCCAACATGTGATCTATCTTAAGGAGAATCGCCACTAGTGAACTATGGACCCCGGTCCTTTCTTTTACCATCAATCTATAACTGTTTACTGTTTTTTGTTTACTTTTTGCAAGCTATTACTTTCTTCCACACAATACGTTTAATCCTTTGTTTTCAGCAAAACCGGTGAGATTGACAACCTCACTATAAGTTGGGGGCAAAGTTCTGTGGTTGTGTTGTGCAGGATTCCAAGTTGGAAACAACACCTTGGAGGTGTTTCCTTGCTCCTACTGGTTCGATAACTTTGGTTTCATAATTGAGGGAAACTTACTGATGTGCTCATCATACCTTCCTCTTGGGGTTCCCCAATGAGCTCGATATCAACTCGAGCCAGCAAGTATTTTTCTGGCACCGCTGCCGGGGAGTCAAGGACATCTTCACAAGGGGAGTCCCTCATAACCAATATCTTTACTTAGTTGTTTTTGTTTTGCTTAGTTTATTTCTTCTTTGTTTGCTTGTTTCTTTATCAAAAACAAAAAAAATAGTTTTACTAAAGTTTGCTTTCTTTATTAAAAACACAAAAAATTACTACTCTTGAAAACACTAAGTTGTGTGACTTCACTAGCACCAACAACAATGATTGCATGTGCACACCTATTGCTCCACCTGTTCCTGAAGCTACTTTCTTTGAAATTAAACCTGCTTTACTCAATCTTGTTATGAGAGAACAATTTTCTGGAATTGGTACTGAAGATGTTGCTGCTCATCTAACTAACTTTGTTGAACTTTGTGAGATGCAAAAGCATAGGGATATAGATGGGGATATTATTAAGCTTAAATTGTTTCCTTTCTCTTTGAGATGAAAAGCTAAAGAATGGTTGCAATCCCTAACTAGAAATAGTATTGATTCTTGGACTAAATGCAAAGAAGATTTCATTGGAAAATACTATCCTCCTGCTAAGATTATATCTATGAGAAGTGAAATAATGAAGTTTAAACAATCTGATAATGAACATGTTGCTCAAGCTTGGGAAAGAATGAAATCTTTGGTAAAGAATTGTCCCACTCATGGACTGACTGCTTGGATGATTATCCAAAACTTTTATGCGGTATTGAACTATTCTTTAAGAAATCTATTGGATTCTACTGCTGGAGGTACCTTTATGACCATTACTTTGGGTGCTGCAATAAAGCTTCTGGATAATATGATGGTTAACTATTCTGAATGGCACACTGAAAGAGCTCCACAAGGTAAGAAGGTAAATTATGTTGAAGAAACCTCCTCCTTGAGTGATAAAATTGATGTTATTATGTCTATGCTTGTCAATGGGAAAGCTCATATTGATCCAAATCATGTTCCCTTAGCCTCTTTGGTTGCTCAAGAAGAGCAAGTTGATGTGAACTTTATAAGAAATAATAATTTTGGTAACAATGCTTATGGTAATAATAATTATAGGCCATATCCTCCCAATAATGGTAATGCTTATGGAAATTTCTACAACAATAATAGGAGTACTCCCTCTGAACTTGAAGTTATGCTTAAAGATTTTATTAGTAAACAAACTGCTTTCAATAAAACTATTGAGGAAAAACTCTGTAATGCTGAAAGAAACATAGCATCATTGGTTGAAGCACAATCTTCTTTGAATAAAATGGCTACTAAACCTGAAACTATTGAAAATCCCTTTGCTTCTACTAATGCCATACAAGTTAGAATTGATGAAAATGTTAGGTTATTAGCTGAATTGCATGCTAAGTGGGAAAGAGAAGATGAAATTGCTAGAAATATTAGTGTTTCTACTATCACTACCACTAATGTTGAAGCTAGTAAACCCAATGGAACTTTTCTAAAAAAATACTAAAATTCGTCAAAATATGGGAAACAATAGCTCTACTACTTTAGATGATAATTATGATTTGATCTTGATGGTTGCATTATCACTGAAGTAATTAAGTTCCTACAAAAGCTTGCTAAAAGTCCTAATGCTAGTGCTATGAATATGGCCTTTACAAAACACATTACTGATGCTCTCATAAAAATTAAAGAAGAAAAGATGAAACATAAAGCTTCTATTCCTATGAAACTAGAAGATGGTTGGGAACCCATCATTAATATGAAAGTGAATGATTTTGATTTCAAAGCTTTATGTGATCTTGATAGTGGTGTTTCTATTATGCCTAGAAGGATTTATGAAATGCTTGATTTTCCACCATTGGAAGATTGTTATTTAAATGTCCCACTTGATGATAATGCTAAAAAGAAACTCATGGGGAGTATTAATGATGTTCTTATTATGGTTAACAATGCCTATGTACGGGTTGATTTCTATGTTTTGGATGTTGAATGCAATGCTTCTTGTCCTATTACTTTGGGAAGACCTTTTCTTAGAACTGTTGGTGCCATTATTGATATGAAAGAAGACACTATTAAATATCAAGAGTACACTCAAGAAAGGTATAGAACACTTCCCTAAGAAGAGAGGGAAGATTCCTTTTGCCTCTCCTATGAAAACAAAATTTCCTCTTAATGCTTCTTCATTTGAGAACACTTGATTCTTTTGCTTGCTTCTTATGCCTAACTTAAAGGCGTTAATGAAAAGTACTTATTGGGAGATAATCTAAAAGTTTTAGATGACTCTTGGAAGTTATTACCTCAGTAATAACCGCTCCTTATCCTTTTTATTTACTTTTTGTGCCAAGAGTAACCTCTAATGAGAAAGAAGTAATGCTTGGGAAAGTTGTTGTCCCGAAACAGATTTGTGTGCTTTGCTATAAAAATTCGTGTAAAATCGTTGTACGTCGGTTTGAGCTGTGATTTTTCCTGCTTCTGCCCCAGGTTGTTATCTAACTTTCTTTAGTTTAACACTTTTCGATTTGAGCAACAGAAGGTCTTCGAAAAAATTGGTTTTTACCTGCTGGTCAGTTTTGACAGATTTCTGCCACTATTTGCATTTGCTTCTTGTTGATTCCTTTTTATGCTCTTTTTGGGGAATTGAGCTTTTTGAGGGAAGTGCTACAGTAGCTTGTGTTTTATTGGAAGTTTTATTGGTGTTGAAACTGAACCCAAAGACTTATTATCTTGAGTGCACTAATGTTGCTAATAGAGATTGTGTGAAGTTTTGTATGAAGGAAAAATTTCAGGTGTATGGAGAGAATGATGTAATAAGATGAAGAATGGACTAAAGCTCAAGCTTGGGGATTCCAGGCGTATCACCCCAAGAAATATACAAGAAGTACAAGCGTCAAAGCTTGGGGATGCCCAAGGCATCCCCTTCTTCATCAATAAAAATCTCAGGTTTCTTCCAAACACTTCATTTTTATTGTTTCATGCACAATTGTGTTGTTCTTGGAGCATCTTCTATTTTAGTTTTCATTTGCTTGGTTTGCTTAGTTTGCTTGAATAAATTGGTTCGACCCCCTCTTTCATACGTTAGGTTTCAAATAAGTTTGGTTTGGATTGGAAAAGAGTAGGAAAATTTCATGCTTAAGTGGTAAAGAGAGCTTGTTTTTGACTGTGGCCTATGCTTTGTCATGTCATGCTTGGTATTGTTTTGGCTTTATGCTTAGTGATTTTTGTTGTAGCATGACATGTTACAAACAATTGAGATTGCTTAATGTGCCTTGAAAGAATCATGCGTTGTTTTAGCATATTAAATCATAGTATTGTGCTATTCTCCTTTGATGCTTTATTTGGGTTGACTTGGCGCATACTCACACCATGTTATGACTATCCCAAGTCACCATAGCCTTTATGATCCTTTAGTCTTCAATTTGTAGTATCACTTTATGCTTTGATCAATAATGTTTTGTCGCTCTGCATGATTATGGCCATTATTGCTCTCTTAGTTTGTCGCTCCCAGTCTTTTGCTAACCTCCACAACCAAGTATGAGTTCCACTCATGCATCCAACTCCAAATAAAACCAAATTATTCCAAAGAGTCCACCATACCTACCTATTATCATTTTCTATTCCAAGTATATTCATGTTTTTATCTACCTTTCGAATTAAACTTGTTATGAGAAAACTAGTGATTAAAGCTCTCACGAACTTGATGGCACACTTTACTTTTCTTGCCCCTAATAAACTTGAACCATTGTGTCGTCTATGTTGTATATGCTTGCACTTATATGTTGGGGATTAGCAAAACCATGCTTTCATGGGGAACGCTTTCAACATTGCACTTGTACATTATACCTAGTTGATATCATGCTCTTTTGTCTATGGATGTCGTCGGTGTGAAATGAAAGGGGAGCTTGTAAGTCCATGGAGTTATGTATGTGTGTTAGAAAGCACTGGGTCACGGCCTAATCCATGCCTAATCATGGTGGAAACCTGTAGCGTAACCATAATGAGAAATCTATGAAGCATTCTTCTTATAAAAAAAGAGATAGAGATTGATAAAAAGATAAAAACAGAAAAAAAAGATGAAAAAAGAGGAAAGAGAGAAAAAAGCACCATTTTCCCATGGTAAATAAGAAGATTGCTGAGATGCTTGTTGTCTGCTTGCCTTGTCATTTTGATATGGGGATTCTTCCGTATCATCGGGCAAGGGGTACCCCGTTGGCGGTTCTCTATGATACACATGTAATTACTATGACAAGAACTTACCGGTAGCTAAACTTGAGTAGCATGAGGAGCGGCCCTCGTATTCAAGGGACATGAGATTTCCAACTTATACTTTGTCAAGCATATACTCCATAGTTTGTTCACTTTAACCTTAATCACTTCAAGATGCTTATGATAGGGGCAATGAGAGCTGAAAGCTAATAAGTACCATAATTTTTGGAAGCTCTTTATGGAACTTGAATCCCTGCTTCCTTCTATGAAGGCATCCACCTTCTATCTTTATGCACCTATTGAGAGAGCATAGTGGCCATTCTTACTTTAATGTGCATTGTCCCGAGACTTATTGATTGATGCATAACTTTGATATTGCTTATTCTTAAACTATTTGTATCTAGTCACCTTTATAAACTTTGAAGGTGTCCTATGCATTTATGATTTGCTACATTATGAGGGACAAGTTGAATGCCACTATGCCATGTTTCTTTATGTGAAACAAACAAACGTCTTGCAAAGCATTGTTATTCATGAATCTTTTGTTTGTGCATCTTCATGTTACAACATAGTTGCTATGTCTTATTGTTAGAACTATTATCTTTAATGCTATGTTGAAGTACTATGATCCCAGCTATCATTGTTTTACAAATACTTTGATCAAGTTTATGATGGTGCATGTCACCTCAAAAATTATTATTTCTTTTTATCACTTACCTACTCGAGGATGGGCAGGAGTTAAGCTTGGGGATGTTGATATGTTGCAAATGTATCTATAATTTTTTATGTTCCATGCTTGGTTTATATCTACTTTCTTATGTTTTGCCCACACTTTGGAGTATTTTTATACACTTTCTTGGACTAACCTATTAACAAGATGCCACAATGCCAGCTGCCTGTTTTCTTCTGTTTTTGGTTCCAGGAAAGTCAGAAAATGAATATTCTCGGAATTGGACGGGACAAAAGCCAAAGTCAATATTTCACCGAGGGGGACACGGAGCAGAATCTGAGGCGGAGAGGGGCGGGGCCCACACCACCTGGCCACGCGGCCAGCCGCCCCGCTAGGGTGGTGTGGCCGCCCCCCTTTCGCCTATATATTGCCTCCAATACAAAAACCCTAAGGACCCGATCAAAAATCCACGAAAGAGTATATAGCCGCCGTCATCTCCATCCCTAGATCGGGAGGGATCTAAAGCTCTTCCCAGCACCCTGCCGGAGGGGAGAATTCACCCTAGAGGCCTTCTTCATCACTATGCAAGCCTTCGGTGTGATGCGTGAGTAGTTCATCCCTGGACTACGGGTCCATGTAGTAGCTAGATGGTTGGTTCTTCTCCTTTGTGTTATCATGTTTAGATCTTGTGAGCTCCGTTCATGATCAAGATCATCTATTTGTAATCCTACATGTTGTGTTTGCGGGGATCCGATGGATATTCAGATGCTATTCAGATTGATTATTGATTCTATCATGTCTTTGTTATTTGTGATCTTTCATGCTCTCCGTTGTTAGTAGATATCTTGGCCGAGTAGATGCTAGCAACTTCAAGAGGGGGTATTTATGCTCGATAGTGGGTTCATGCCTCTAGTAATCTGGGGAAGCGACAGAAATCTCTAAGGTACTAGATGTGTTGTTGCTACTAGGGAGAAAACAACAATCCTTTGTTCATAGAACAATCGTATTGTTTACTTTACACGCAATGCTTAATGCAATTATTTGTTGCTTGCAACTTAGTACTAGAGGGGGTTCTGGTGATAACCTGAAGGTGGATTATTAGTCATAGATGAAGTTGGATTACGGTCTATGTATAATGTTGTAATGCCCAATCAAATCTCATAGGAGTCAAGATGATTAGTATATGCATGTATGCTTTCTCGATGTTTGTCACTTGCCCCGCTGTAATTTGTTCACCCAACATGTCATCTACCTTAAGGAGAATCACCACTAGTGAACTATTGACCCCGGTCCTTTCTTTTACCATCAATCTACAATTGTTTACTGTTTTCTGTTTACTTTCTGCAAGTTATTACTTTCTTCCACACAATACGTTTAATCCTTTGTTTTCAGCAAAACCGGTGAGATTGACAACCTCACCGTAAGTTGGGGCAAAGTTCTGTGATTGTGTTGTGTAGGATTCCAAGTTGGAAACAACACCTTGGAGGTGTTTCCTTGCCCCTACTGGTTCGATAACCTTGGTTTCATAACTGAGGGAAACTTACTACTGTGCTCATCATACCTTCCTCTTGGGGTTCCCCAACGAGCTTGATATCAACACGAGCCAGCAGTAGCTTCTCAAGAATCCGTTGAGGAAGCTCATGCTTGTCGTGAAGCAAGGAGGATCGCCAAGTTCATCCGATAAGGACTTACTATTGAAAATGTTGTTGGTGATCTTGAAAGGGGCATTACTACTCGTAACCAGTTGGCTAACTTTGTTGGCCATAATAGTTTCATTTCTTGTGTAGAGCCCCAAAAGATGTATGAAGCTCTTGAGGACCCGAATTGGCTTGAGGACATGCATGAAGAGCTTCACAACTTCGAACACAACAAAGTGTGGTCATTGGTGGACAGACCCTAGGAGTGACATAATGTCATTGGAACAAAGTGGTTCTTCAAGAACAAGCAAGATTCAAATGGGATGGTCATTCGCACCAAGGCAAGATTGGTGGCTCAAGGCTTCTCCCAAGTTCAGGGTATCGACTATGGTGAAACTTTCACCCCATTGCCCGCATTGAATCCATTCGTATCTTGCTTGCATATGCATCTCATCATAACTTTATGTTACAACAAATGGATGTTAAAAGTGCATTTCTTAATGGTCCCTTAAATGAGTTGGTGTATGTCAAGCAACCTCCGGGTTTCGAGGACCCCAAGTTTCCTAATCATGTCTACAAACTTGATAAGGCACTCTATGGACTTAAACAAGCTCCACGTGTGTGGTATGAGTACCTTAGAAAGTTGTTGGTAGACTGTGGTTTCGAAGTTGGGCTAATCGACCCCACTCTTTTTACTAAGAGAGTTGGAGGAAACTTGTTCATATGTAAAATTTATGTTGATGATATTATATTTGGTTCTCCTAACAAAGCTTTCAATGATGTCTTTGCTAAGCTAATGACCGATGAGTTTGAAATGTCTATGATGGCGAATTGCGATTATTTCTTGGATTAGAAGTGAAGCAAATTGGAGCTATCTTCATTAATCAATCCAAATACATTCAATATATGCTCAAGAGGTTCAAGTTGACGGATTTAAATGGAGCCAAGACTCCCATGCCTCTCAAGTGTGATCTCACTCTCCATACTAAGGGTAAAGATGTGGATCAAAAGGTATATCGATCTATGATTGGTTCCTTGCTTTATATTTGTGCATCTAGACCAGATATCATGTTAAGTGTGGGTATTTGTGCATGGTTTCAAGCCGCCCAAAAGAAATCCACCTTGTGGCGGTCAAGCGAATCTTTCGATATTTAGTTGATACCCCAAACTTTGGCTTATGGTATCTGTTGGGGGGATAACCCTGAGTAGGGTCACTCCGGGGTATAAGGGCCGAGTTAGCCGAGGTTCGGCAAGGTCAAAGCGGGTGCTGGCCGAGTCACCTCAAGGCAGGCCGGATCACGGAGTAACCCGGACCAGGGGGCGCCTAACATTGTCTCGTCCGACTCAAGGAGTAAGTCGGAGATACTTGTCTAGCTTATATGCAGGAACAGGTGTGGCCGGATCAACTGTGATCCGGATCCTCGCTTGGCTTCTAGGAGAAGGAAGGAATCTCTCTGGTCAAAAAGAAGGCCCGGTGCGTACTGGATGAGCGAATAAAGCAAGGGCAGGACCACCAGATCATGGCCGACAAGGGTGACGACGCTCACATCGGCTGACGCGGGCGCCGTAGAGGCTACGTCGCTAAAGCAAGTGTGACGCGGGGGAAAAGCACCCCTGTCGGGTTACTACTTTGGGAGGGGGCATATTCTTAGGAATATGCCTCCACGTATGCCCTAGACCAGGACCGAACCACCTCTATATAAGGGGGGATTAGGGTTCTGGTAAGGGGTTGGGTCTTTTTAGATACATAGCAAGGGGAATTCTAGTGGGTCGAGCACTAGTGGATCTAGGGTTCTTGGGCTAGTTAGTAGGCAAGAGTAAGAGAGTTTCTTCTTCCTCCTCTTGTCAATACAGCTCGAGGAGCACTTGTAATCTTGGAGATTGAACATCAATACAAAGCTTCTGTGTAGAGAATCACTCTACTATCCCTCCCTGGATTCCCCTAGCGCATATTAGTCCCCACCTTTAGCCTATCCATGGCATCTGCCGTGACACCACCACGATAGTTGGCGCCCACCGTTGGGCTAGCGGCGCTAGCAGGGGTGAAGATCCGGATGGGAAATTTCATCGGCACCGGCGAACGCATCGTCTTCGGGCTCGTTCAGCGCTTCGGAGCGCTGGACTACGTCAGCGACAACGCTGGCTGCTTCGGCACGCGTCCCCTTCCGTGCAACGGCATCTTCGTCAAGCTCGGCGCGCACAAGGTCTATGTTGCTGTGGACGTGTCTTGCGTTTATCCGCGTCGCGTCGTCGATGCAGGAGAACCACCCCTCACCGTGGCTCGTGGGGCGCATATCGCTCGCTCCCCGGACCATGCAGAGGTGATGATGACTGCGTCAGGCGCGGGCATGAGCAAGGATCCAGCGCCAGACCCGGAGGTAACGCCCAAAGCACCGAGGAAAGCTAGGGGTCCTCCGCTAGAGAGGCCTGAGAACATGCTGAGGGAAGCTATGGATAGCTTGGCTAACCCGGTGGCAGCAGTGGTAGCTCCGGCCAGCCTGAGCCGAGCTAGAGGAGACCCGGCGAAAGATCTTGGAGGCGCAAAAGAAAATAGCAGTGCTCAGCGATCGTTGAACATGACGCTGCGAAATCTGTGAAGGCAAACAAGGTTGATGCAGTAAGGGTCAAAGGGAAAAATCTCATAAGTGAGATGAACAGAGAAGGTGATGATGGACCAGAAGGGTCGGAAAACTATCTGTCTATGGGGTTGCCGAAGTATAGTACCCCAACGAAGAACCTCAGAGCAGCAGATGCCGCGGCGTCCGAGCTAGAGGGTCTGACGGGTGAAGCCCGTCAAAGACAGCAAGACCGGGTTAACGAGCTGGTTCGGATCGCGAACAGGCAGAACGAGGAGATGCTGAGAGGTAACCCAGAGAGAGTTGGAGCTTCTAAGATCGTCCATTCGGCGATGGGTAACCCGGAGAAATCCGCTGGAGCCGCATCGTCGCCTCATGGTGGCCAAAGGAGAGAAGAGGTAGTAACCTCGGCCAGACGGAACAAGCAGATCGTTCTGTACGACCCAACACGTGCGGGAAAAGAAAAAGAGATGCGGAAAAATGACGATCGACGAAGTGTGAGCCGAGGTGAAGCGGCCCGAGGTAACCACGACCAAGGCAATCCCGGTCAAGGGAATGCTACCAACGGCAATGCCGGACAGCGAAACTCGGCAGGAGCAGGTCAACCGCAGCAGCGGAATGTACCAAGGCAAGAGCAAAGTGCCGGCCGTGGTATGCAACAGAGAGGAGCACAACGAGAGCAAGACCGACACAATGACGGAGACTCGGAGATGATGAATGCGGGATACGCAAGACCGGACTATCATGTGATAGGGTCGAGATTGGGAAGCAGAGATTTGATGCCGGATGACGCCAGGCTAAAACTAGATCACGTGTATAGGTCGGAACAGATCGAATGTCAAGGTCCTCCGGGTCCAGCGTGCTTTGGACCCCGGATCATGAAGGAACCGCCAGTACCTAATTTCCAATTACCCAGGGGCACGAAGACGTATGACGGCAGTACAAAGCCGGAGGATTGGCTGATAAACTACGCAACAGCTGTGAAAATTGCGACTGGCAACTTGAGATGGGCTGTACGATATGTACCCCAAATGTTGGAAGGTCCGGCTAGGGTATGGCTGGACAATTTGCCGCCCGGAAGCATCAATTGCTGGATAGATTTTGAAGAAATGTTTATCAGCAACTTCTCAAGTACATATCAGAGACCGAATAGACCACAGACCCTGGCAATGTGCAAGCAGAGATCTAACAAAACGGACCGTGAATTCTTGACCCGGTGGTGTACCGTGAGAAACTCGTGTGAGGGAGTCATAGAGTCACAGGCTATAGCATGGTTCGCACAAGGGTGCAGATATGGCAGCAAGTTGTGGATGAAATTGCAAAGGAAAATGCCAGTCATATTGGTAGAGATGATCCGGATCGCGGATTCTTACGCTTTGGGTGATCCGACTCAACCTAGGATCGCGTCGAACGAGTAAAATGAGGAGTACTATCCGAGGGACGAAGCCGGGTCATCCCGGAGGAACGATTACCGGGGAAAAGGAGAGACGATAGACCGAACCATCGGTATGGTTCGCAACAAGTTGCAGCCGTGAATCAAGATCAGCCCGGAGCAGGGAGCAACCAACGCCAGAAAACGAGAGGGCAATGGACTCCTCGAAACGATGGCAAGAAAATGTGGACTCCGGAGCAGAAGAAGCAATGGCAAGAAAAGAAAGATCGTCCGAGGTATACCTATGAGTCAATGTTGGACCAGCCGTGTAAATTTCACACGCCAAATCCGAACAGTCCGGCGGGTCACACGACGAGGCAATGTGAGTGGATGCGTAAGATAGAAGAGGGTGGTTCGGGGAATGCTCAGGCACCCCAGAATGATCAACCTCGGCAGGAGTTACCCCGGCAGCAATTGCTTTCCGGAGCAAACATGCAGCAACGGATGTTGCCTCCCCCTCTACCAAGGTATGACAACAGTGAGAGAAGGGATGCAGTGCATCAGGTGGAAAACCAGCAACAATCGGATCAGAGGTACTCTGGAAACGAGGGAAGGAATGAGTATAGGGAACATCACCAGAGCTATTGTGTGTTCACAACAGAGGAAACAGATAGGAAGAGCTTGCAGCGCCGACATATGGAGGTTAACGCGGTTATGCCTGCGGTGACGAGGTACATGTCTTGGTCGAACCAGGAAATTACCTGGAGCGCCAAAGATCATCCCAAGCTTATGCCAAGTCCGGGCTCGTATGCACTAGTGTTAGATCCGACGTTCATTGGACCAAACATTAGTGTGAGGTTCTCCAAGGTACTAATCGACAATGGCAGTAGCATTAACATCATGTATGCGGATACGATGTGCAAATCGGGCATCTCGGAGAACATGCTCCAGGCTACAAGAACAACTTTCCATGGTATCGTACCAGGCATATCCTGTGAGCCCATAGGCAAAGTCCGGGTCGACGTGCTATTGATGCGAGGATAACTGCCGAACTGAAAATCTGGAGTTTTAGGTGGTGAACTTGGAGAGCGCGTATCATGCATTACTCGGGAGACCAGCACTGAGCAAATTCATGGCAAGTTGCCATGTTAGTTATCTGAAGATGAAGTTGCCTGGGCCAAATGGAGCAATCACTATCGCTGGGGATTTCTGACGTTCTATTGAGTGCGCCTCAGTCGGGTCTAACCTAGCCGAGTCACTCGTAATTACCCAAGAGAAAAGAAAAATTCAAGAGGTGGCGGCTTTTGCTCAGTCCGCGCAGCAGTATATGCCGGCGTTAAGAAACCCGCATGGGAGCGTTTCATTTCAAGCCACAAAGGACACCAAGAAGATTCCAGTGGATGGCCTGTTTCCGGAGCGTACCGTAACAATTGGTGCCGGGTTAACTGACAAATAGGAAAGCGAGCTCGTCAACTTCCTCCGTGAGAATCGGGACATTTTTGCTTGGTCCACACAGGACTTGCAAGGTGTTCCGAGGGAGTTGTGAGCACTCTTTGAACGTAAGACCCAGAGCAAGGACGGTGAAGCAGCCTCTCCGACGCTTCGCCGAGGATAGGAGAAAGGTCATTGGTGACGAGATAGCTCGGTTGCTAGCAGCAGGATTTATCATGGAAGTGTTGTATCCGGATTGGCTCTCTAATCCGGTCCTGGTAGAAAAGAAGAAGGATGATCCGAACATGGCAGTGGTTTGGCGTATGTGTATCGATTACACGAACCTGAACAAGGCGTGTCCAAAAGATCCATTTCCACTGCCGAGGATAGATCAGGTCATCGACTCTACCGCGGGGTGTGAACTGTTTTCATTCATTGATGCTTATTCGGTTTCCACGGATACCTCTCGAACCGGATGATCAAATAAAACTGCCTTTATTACCCGTGCAGGCTTATTGCTATCGCACTATGCCGTTTGGTTTACGAAATGCAGGAGCAACGTACCAAAGATGTATGCAAAAATGTTTGCACGATCAAATAGGTCAAAATGTACAAGTCTACGTGGATGATGTGGTTATCAAGACCAAGGAAAGCGCAACGCTCCTTGACGACATAAGGTAAACATTCGCGAACTTGAGGAGATTCTGGATGAAGCTTAACCCGGAGAAATGTACCTTCGGTGTCCCGGCTGGGAAATTACTCGGATTTCGCGTCTCGACCAAGGTATCGAGGTTAATCCAACTAAGATCCGAGCCATCGAATGAATGGAGCTGCGAAGTGTCTCAACGACGCCCGAAGTTCCTTTGGATGCTGGCGTCGTTGAGTCGGTTTTATGTCGGTTAGGGAAAAGGCACCGCCTCTCTACCAACTCATGAAAAAATCAGATAAATTCGTTTGGGCCTTGCAGCCGATGAAGCTTTGCCCACTTGAAAAGATGTTGGCCACTGCACCAGTGTTAGCTTCCCCACTGTCGAAGGAGCCAATGTTGCTCTACATAGCCGCAACCAACCGAGTTGTAAGTGCAGTGATCATAGTGGAGCGAGATGAAGAGGGTAAGTCAGTGCAGAGGCGATTGTATTACTTGAGCGAGGTATTATGCGCCTCAAAACAGAACTACCGCATTTTCAAAAGGTGGCATCGGAGTTTATATGGCGGCAAAGAAGTTAAAGCACTACTTTGAGGAGCATCCTCAAAGTGATATCAAGCCCCATATCCGAGATAATGGGTAACAAAGATGCGAATGGCAGAATTGCGAAATGGGCAATTGAGCTAGCACCTTCGCGCAAAGATGATAGGAGAGAAGTGATCAAGTCCCAGGCTATGGCAGACTTTTTCGTGGATTGGGCCGAGGTACAATACGAATTGCTGCCACCAGATCCGAACTACTAGAGGATGCACTTTGACGGATCGAAAACCAAAACCGGGTTAGGTGTCGGGGTTGTGCTTACCTCGCCTAAGAAGGATCAGCTCAAGTACGTATTGCAGATCCATTTCGCGGCATCGAACAATGTCGCTGAGTACGAGGCTCTTGTGCATGGTCTCAAAGTGGCAAAGGAGATTGGCATACGTCGGATAATCTGCTTTGGCGACTCGGATCTAATGTCTGACAAGTGTCCGGAGTGTGGGACGCCCTGGATCCAAACATGGCACTATACAGATTTCATGTGCAGAAAATCTCGGGTTACTTTGAGGGATGCGAATTTCACCATGTACCTCGCGTGGAAAACGAAGCTGCCGACATGCTGTCGAAGCTCGGATCGACCCGACAGGCAATTCCACCGGGTGTTGCATTGGAGCACCTCAGAAAACCATCTATCAGGCCGTCCCCAGGAACCGATTCAATCTATGTCCCGGAAAACACGGAATCCGGAGTTGAGCCCATGGACATTGACATGGGAGGTAGCACGCCGAACTCGGGGACTACCTCGGCAAACCCGGGGACTACCTCACTAGACCCGGGGACTGTTCAGCGTGATCCGGCTGAAGTTATGCCGGTGGATCGGATGGAAATTGATGAGGAGATGTTCCCTGCGCGAGCAATACCAGCTTGGGCACTGCCTATATACCAGTTCTTGAAAGATGGAACGTTACCCACTGAGGAAGTGCTAGCCAGGCAAACTCAAAGGAGAGCCAAAGCTTACACAATCATCAATTCCGAGCTGTACAAAGGAGTGTAACCAATGTCCTCTAGCGGTGTGTTGATCCGGAAGAAGGACTTGACATCCTCCGAGATATACACCAAGGAGAATGCGGGCATCATGCCTCATCCCGGGCCTTAGTGGCAAAGGCATTCCGGCATGGATTTTACTGGCCAAGTGCCTTGGAGCAAGCAGAAGATCTGGTGAGAAAATGCAATGGTTGTCAGAGGCACGCCACCAAGACACATATGCCTATGTCGGAACTTAAAACCATACCAATTACATGGCCATTTGTTGTGTGGTGCTTGGATATGGTTGGCCCATTCAAACCAGCAAGAGGAAACATGACACACATTCTGGTCATGGTGGATAAGTTTACAAAATGGATCGAAGTAAAGCCTATAAGAAAATGTGATGGAGCTACGGCTGTGACATTTATCAAAGACATCATCTTGAGATACGGTTATCCTCATAGTATCATAACTGATAACGGCACAAATTTTGCTGAAGGAGCATTTGCACGATTCTGCCGAGATAAGAAAATCTGACTCGACATAGCCTCGGTAGCCCACCCCGCATCGAACGAACAAGTGGAAAGATCCAACGGATTAGTGCTATCCGAGATAAAACCCCGGCTCATTGAGCCGCTGCAAAGATCAGCGGGGTGCTGGATAGAAGAACTACCAGCGGTATTGTGGAGTTTAAGAACAACTCTGAATCGATCAACAGGCTACACGCCGTTCTTTCTAGTATATGGGGCAGAAGCTGTATTACCAGCCGACATAGAGCATGATTCGCCTAGGGTCACCCAATACACAGAAGCCGAAGTGCAAGAAGCCCGGCAAAATGATGTTGATCTGCTGGAAGAAGCGAGAAGGCCCTTTGTCCAATCCGCCATATATCAGCAAAATCTCCGACGCTATCATAGCCGGAAAGTGTGCCCCCGAGTCTTCCGGGAAGGCGATCTGGTGCTCCGGTTGGTACAGCGTACCACTGGCATGCATAAATTATCCCCCCCATGGGAAGGACCATTTATTGTGAGCAAAGCATTGCACATTGACTCTTACTATCTTATAGATGCAAAGCCACAGGAAAAGAACAAGGCGGACAGGTCCGGAGAGGAATCCAAGCGACCGTGGAATGTAGCACTACTTCGTCCCTTCTACACTTAGCTAAGAAGTGTGTGTATCCGAGTCTTCTCATCTGTCGGTATGTATGTCGGCAATGAGCTTACAATGAAATAGCGGAGCCTCGAGCAGTAACTCGGGGACTACCTTAATGAATGATTGTTGTTACTTTTTATGCGTTAGCTGGAATGACTCGTTTCGCTTAACCCGGATTAGTAATGTGTGGGCACCAAAAACCCAACCCTTGACTTCTTTGTTGTCCAACAAGAATTGGCTTCATGGCAAGCAAGGGAACAAGTTTGGAATTGCGTAGCACATGAAAAACTACTAAGGAAACGATCCTATTCCAGCTAACGTTTGTTTTTCGGACTAACCCCATATTTACTTTCAAGCTATTATGTTGAATTATTTTGAGCCAAGCCTCAAAGTTTCTCAGTATTGTTAAAACGATTCTTGAGGCTCGGTTTCGTAAGTCGTAAAGCCGAATCAAGGTAGACACGGATCGAGCCGGAGAATTGGACGAACAAGAAAATGAAACTCGGGGACTACGCCCAAGTTAATCCGGCATACAAGCATAGTAGCAAAATATCATGTATTCAGCATACAATTGCACCCGGCATACCGGGGATCTGATAAATTTTCAAGTTTTTTCAACTAAGGAGCGGCAGGAGGAGGAAGTTCGGCGTTATCATCACTGTCTTCAATATCTGAAGCAACATCTTCTCCATCATCGACCGACCCATCCTCCACGTTCTCCATCTGCTCGTCCTCGCCGGATTCCAGAAAGCTCGGCCCCTCAACCTAGTCATGGACTGGAGAATATTCGACGAGGCTGTAGGCACAAGCCTGGCGCTGAGCTACCCACTCCGGATCATCGGTCCATTTGGATCCGGTGCGCCGACGGGTGAGGAGGCTCAGATCGATCTTCTCGTACCATGAAAGGATATGATGGAGAAGGGTATCTGCTATGGCACGCCCGACGGATTCCCTCTAGAGGTCAAGTTGAGTCTCAATCTCCGTCAGTTTGTCGGCAAGGAGTGTGATCCTTTCCGGAGCGCTCTCGCTTGGCCAGAATGTGTTGAAGATCCGGACCGCAATGTCGAGGAGATCTTTCCCATAGTTCTTAATAGTTTCCACCCGAGCTGACACGCTGACCAACAGGTCCTCCATGTCTAAGGGGATGCTCTCACCATCAGGAGCGATGGGAGTACCCCTCTCTTGGCGGAATTTGGCAACGGCAGCACTGGCGATGGCAGTACCCTCCAGAAAATGATCTGAAAACAAGGAAAGGGAAGATGCTGAAGCAAAGGCATATGAGCTAACCCCAAAAAACTATGCCGGATAAGGGGAAGAAACTTACGTGAGATATGGCGATGGATCCGGGTCAACTCCTTGATACAACTGTCGCGTCTCTGGTGAAGTTGTTCAAGCTCAGCGAGCGCCGACCCAAGCCGGACCTCGGATTCCTTGAGCAGGTCCTGATCCTTGGAGATCTGGAGGGTAAAGTTCTCACGCTCTTCGGTGAAGTTCTGGCCAACTTTTCGGAGCTCGGTTTTGTGTTGGGCCTTCATCTTCTCCATCTCGGCCTTGAGTTTGGCTATTTAAATGCGTCCTTGGTCGGAGGAGGGCAAGCTCATCATTCTTCTTCTTATTTCGGCTTGATGTTGTCACCTTGTTCGAGAAAATGCAGCATCATATCAGGCACGGGCACACTATCCTCAAGCGATGCTGAAATAGTGTGTTGACCCGGCAAAGCCGAGGAGTGAATGTTTGCCGAGCCAAGGAGAAGAAAGAATGGAAAACACAACGACATTGGCCTAAAGAGGACATACCTCGGATTTCCTCCAAGTTCTTCTGCATAATCTTGTTTTCAGCCTCCACCCCAGCTGCAAAAAACCGAATAAGGAGGTTAGTCCGGCAGAAACAAATGAAACGGAGAGGTGTTAAGAGAGGAAATTACCCCTCTTTTCATGCTCCGCGCCAAGTGCAACATGTTTTGCGTGCAAGATCTTGTGGGTATCAAGCAGGCGCTGAAACTCGGCGCTCCGACGATTGGTGGTTACCTGACAAAGGTACAGGCGGGTAAAATTAGTTCGGTGCATATTCGAAGTGTACAAGATCCGGGCCAAGCGGAACTTAACCCGGCTCTAGGTGTGTGCATATTCGAAGTATACGAGATCCGGGCCAAGCGGAACTTAACCCGACTCTAGGTGTGTGCATATTTGAAGTGTACGAGATCTGGGCCAAGCAGAACTTAACCCGGCTCTAGGTGTGTGCATATTTGAAGTTTACATGCAGCTACGTTGATCTTCTAAGGAGCATCCAACCGAGTAACAAGTTACCCCGCCGGAGGCTCGGGGACTAATGGTTATTATCTACAGCATGTAAAGAAGAGACGACGTACCTCCATCATACGCCCAGCGAGGTTAATGGCCTTGGCGGCGGTATTCATCTGAGCGGAAAATTCAGCTGGGCCGAACTTTTCCGGGAGATCGTCGTTGTAGACGAACTCCGCCTTGTTCCAGTTCATGACAAACTCGATGAGGCTCGGAGGGTACCGTTCGCCAGTGGGCATGTGAGGTGCCACCAAGCCCTTTGCGTGAGCTTCTTTCCTTTCAATCAGGGCAAGAGTTGGGCTAGTGTGAAGAATCATCTGCTGCGAATCGGATGGCTCGGCAGGAGGATCCGTCGCTGCTGGTGATTTCTTTGGAAGCATCGACGACAAGGTTCGCTGCCCAGCCTCGACGGAGGTGGACTTGCCTTTGCCTTGCTGGGAGGATGTGACCATAGTGGATTTGCCCTTGGAAGCCGCTGGAGTGGTTCCTCGCCGAGCTTGGGATGACTCGGACGAAGCGCGAACTTAACGCAGGAGCTTTGGTGGCTGGTGCTGGAGCTGCTGTTGGTTTTTTCGGAGCCGGGATAGGCGCTGGTTCGGTGGCTGGTGCTGGAGCTGCTGCTGGTGCTGGAGTTGCGGTAGATTTGGTGGTTGCTGGTTGCGGCAATGTCGAGGTGCCAGACGCCGTTGCCTCGGCCGATCCGAGGTCGCGTTCCTCTGAAGGAGGTACTACGGAACCCGGAGCGGCCGCAGAGCCCTCCGGAATAGGGCTCAGCGGGCGTGACTCGTCATCACGAGGAGGGGAAGGGCTGGACCGAAGAGCAGAGGAGATGCTCGATCCGCTCTGAGGGACCTCCACAGGAGCCCTGCAAGAGAAAATAATGTCAGGAGTGAAATTACCTCGATGCAGGGAGAAGTGTGTTGCGCGGTGAAAAATGACTTACGCATCCGAGGTCTCGGCCTCCTTAGGTTTCCGGGCCCTCCGTGCCGGGGCTTTGCCTGCCCGTTTGGAGGCAGTCTTGTCTCCGACCTTCTTTTGCCTTTTGGAAGGCTGAGAAGGCTTGGAAGAAGAACTTGACGCGGATCCGCGCTTCTTCTTCAGTGCCACCGGAACTGGCTCCCCCGTGGCAAGTGGAGAATCCTCGTGGATGTGCCCACCGGGGTTAGCTGATGCCAGGAAGGCAAAAGAAAGAGGGACAGCCTCAACGGGTTCAGTCACATCGATATCCGAGTCATCCTCATCGTCGGGCCAATCTCTAAGAGAAGAGAATTTACCGATGGGTTGTTTGGTGGCGTCGGTTGTGGGGAGGAACATCTCCTGGTCCGGCTCCTCCTCATCCGGGATTTCTCGGTCCGGGGCCCACTTAAGGGTCGGATCAGTACCATCCTCGAGGGTTTGCTGGAGAAACAGCTGAGAAAAAAGCACAAGGAGCAGAGTCAAAAATACGATAAGAACCGACACATAATTGATCTGAAGCAAGTTTACTCCACGAAGCTTACCGCGGGAGGGAGCCTGTCGCGGCAGTAATGCTCGATTCCCCACGTCCATTCGGCGGAAAAATCCTTATGGGTGGTGAAAAGAGCCTTGACCCGGCGGAAGATCTCCGTGTTGCTCAACTCGAACGAGGAGGTTCGGTTGGGGTCGCGACTGAAGCTCATATGGCACAACTTGTGAGTGCGCCGCTAGAGGGGAGAGATTCGGTTGCGCACGAATGTGATCATGGCATCCTCGTTGCGCAATCCGAGCTTCTTCAACACCGCAAACCTTTTGTTTACTTGGTTGGCCAGAGCCGTAGGTTTTCTGTCGACCTCCTCCCAGAAATTCGTGTCCGGGGGACCCGGAGCGTAGGGCAGCAACCGGATCAAGTCTTCGGTGCCCTCGTTCCGGACGTAGAAGAAGGTCCAGGCCCATCCTTTGCAGGAGTCAAGCCCGGTGATCCGGGGAAAGATCGAAAACCTCCGGGGCGAGATCGAGGCAGCTCCGAACTGAGTGAGCTGCTTGTCCTCCGACTCGACGTGGATGTTGGGGACAACGTTGTGACGGAGGCCGAAGAACCGGATCCACAGCTCCTTCGTGGGCCATAGTCCGGTGTAGCCCTCGATCGAAGAAACGAAGGCGGACAGAGAGGTGATGGCGTTCGCCGGGAGATGATGTGGTTGCAGGTGATAGGTCCGGACCCAGTCCCGGAAGAAATCACTCACCGGAAGGCCAAATCCCCGTTGGAAATGGGATAGGAAAACAACGAACTCACCCGGATTGGGTGAGGGGGCCAATTCCGAGGAGGGGAGACGAGCGGCGACGCCGGCGGGAATACGCCGGGTCCGGTAGAGCCAGTCGATGTCGTCCTCGCAGACCCACGAGCCGGCCCACGCGCCGCGGTCCGCCGCGCCGGCGTCCTCCTCCATCTCCTGCTCGACAACGATGAGCTCCTCCTCCGTCATCTCGATTTCGCTGTCCTTGTTGGAGCTGGCGGCGGTGGGGCTCTGCGGTCTAGATTGACAAGGACCCGTGGCTAAACAGTGGTGCAGCGGTGACTGCGGTGCGGAGGCACGGAGAAGGTGCGGCGGCGGCGCTGCTGCAACGGGCACTGGCGGCGGCGCGGTCGCGAGGAAGAAGAAGAGGAACGGGCGAGGGGGCGCGGAGATGGAAAAGTGCTAAGGAGCGTGCCCCTCCCCTATTTAACTGCCCCCAGTAATCAACGAGTGGGATCGTGCTGCGCTGGACAGCCACGCGCTGTGGCCGTGTATCACTGGCATTAGCCAATCAGAGAGAAGCCACAGCGGAGGCCACGGAGTAAATATGATCCCATGACACGACGTGTAGTTGCGGGAAACGAGGAGACAGGCGTGACGTAACCCGCGCGCAGTAATCACTGACAATTACTGCGGCAGTTACAGTGCAGGCCCTTAAAATAAGGTAACGCAATGATTAACCCTTACGTGGGTTGGCGTATGAGAGAAGGAAGCAAGGTCCGGATCCGAGCCTCCGTGGTAACCCGGCCGACAAGTGAAAACTTGAAATGTGCAGAGGGAAAGTAAAACCATAGGATCCGAGCTAAAATGGTAACCCGGCCGGCAAGTGAGAACTTGGAACATGCGAAGGGAACGTAAATCCATATAATCCGAGACAAGAAGTCAACCCGGAACTAAACGTCCAAAGCTTAGATGAGAATGAACCTGATGTGGCCTTAGCGACCGAGGCCGCTAAGGCCGCACCAGCTTCGGGGACTAATGTTGGGGGGATAACCCCGGGTAGGGTCACTCCGGGGTATAAGGGCCGAGTTAGCCGAGGTTCGGCAAGGTCAAGCGGTCTTGGCGAGTCACCTCAAGGCAGGCCGGATCACGGAGTAACCCGAACCAGGGGGGTCGCCTAACATTGTCTCGATCGACTCAAGGAGTAAGTCGGAGATACTTGTCTAGCTTATATGCAGGAACAGGTGTGGCCGGATCAACTATGGTCCGGATCCTCGCTTGGCTTCTAGGAGAAGGAAGGAATCTCTCTGGTCAAAAAGAAGGCCCGATGCGTACTGGATGAGCGAATAAAGCAAGGGCAGGACCACCGGATCGTGGCCGACAAGGGTGACGACGCTCACGTCGGTGTGGCACCGCAGAGGCTACGTCGCTAAAGCAAGTGTGACGCGGGGGAAAAGCACCCCTGTCGGGTTACTACTTTGGGAGGGGGCATATTCTTAGGAATATGCCTCCATGTATGCCCTAGACCAGGACCGAACCACCTCTATATAAGGGGGGGTTAGGGTTCTGGTAAGGGGGTTGGGTCTTTTTAGATACATAGCAAGGGGAATTCTAGTGGGTCAAGCACTAGTGGATCTAGGGTTCTTGGGCTAATTAGTAGGCAAGAGTAAGAGAGTTTCTTCTTCCTCCTCTTGTCAATACAGCTCGAGGAGCACTTGTAATCTTGGAGATTGAACATCAATACAATGCTTCTGTGTAGAGAATCACTCTACTATCCCTCCCTGGATTCCCCTAGCGCATATTAGTCCCCACCTTTAGCCTATCCATGGCATCTGCCGTGACACCACCACGACAGTATCCCAAGGGCTCAAGCTTTGTTCTTCATGGTTTCACGAACTCGAATTGGGTGGGAGAAAACGTTGGAAGGAAGTCAACCTACAGGGCTTGCAAATTCATTGGTAGTTCCTTGGTGTGTTGGTCATCAAAAAACAAAACTATGTCTCCTTGTCCTCCGCCGAAGTCGAGTATACTACGGACGCTAGTTGTTGTGCACAATTGTTATGGATGAGGCAAACTTTAAAGGATTATGGTGTCACTTGTGACAAAGTGCCTCTTCTTTGTGATAATGAAAGTTCAATCAAGATCGCCTACAACCGAGTGCAACACACAAGAACGAAGCATATTGATATTCACCATCACTTCATCCGGGAGCATGTGAACAATGGAGATATTGACCTCCCATACGTGAGCACCGAGAAGAATCTAGCGGGTTTGTTCACCAAGCCCCTTGATGAGAAGAGATTCCGAGAGTTAAGGCATGAGCTAAATATCATAAATTCGAGCAATGTGGTTTGATATCGTGCACCCATACCCATGCATTCATGTGTTATTTGATCTAGATGTAGTCATGTATATAGGGGGAGTGCGGTCCTAATTGATTGGGCTATCTCTCCCCCCATTACGCCCAAAGTAAGAAAATCATCCTCTTAATATCATTTTGTGATATGTGAGCTTCAATGACGAGTTTTGGTAATGGACCCAAGATATATCTTCGCGGTGCCAAGCCAAGTATACTCAAACATGGTGGCCTCGGCCACCGACCCTCTCCCTCACTAGAGGTTGATCTTTCCTCATGTTTGTCATATTTTTGGGTTTGTTTGGTTCTTGGGAACAAGCACTCCCATTTGGTTCTCTTGTTAATTCTCAAAATTATTTGAGTGCATCGTTTCCCTTACCAGTTTAATCATCTCATCCTAAACCATTTCTCCTCAAAATCTCTCAGCCACTCTCTCTACACAAGATTCCATCTTTCTCCATGTTTTTCCTGTCGATTTTTCTTCTGGCCTCGCCGGTACTACCGGACCGGGCCAGTTCCTAGGAGCAATCCTGGAAACTGCCCCAGGTCCGGCTATACCAAAAAAATCAGCGTTACTACCGGTGCCCGATACTACCGGACAAAATTCTGGTACTACCGGGTCGCGGTATCTGGTTAAGTGGGGGGTTGGGTGGGGAGGCACCCCTCAGTGCATCACTTCCCCTTGTCTCCCCGACCTAACACCGCCATCGCTGGAGCTGATTTCACCACCGGGAGCCGCGCCTCCACCCCTCTCCACCGGGTTCCTCCTAGATCTGGCCTCCATGCGTCCTCCCCTCCGCCATGGACTCCGGTACAGCCGTGTTTCTTCTCCTCTCCTCATTTTTGTATTGAATCTAGATCTTGGTTAGATTCATGGTCAAAACCTCCTTTGGATGGATTTCCTTCACATATCTCGCTAATACACACCTCAATGTACCAGGGAATCAACTTTTTTGTGGATTTGTGCTCCGTTTGTGGTCCCTCCCTACCGGATCTGCGCGCTGTCCCGCATCTCTGGTAGTACCGGAATTTTTGTCCAGTACTACCGGTTGCGTGCGGTACTACCGGTTGCACCGTCCAGTACTACCAGACCCAAGTGAACCAAAAACAAGCGAAAACTAGGATTTCTTGCGTCTCTTGTCTCGCGATCTTGTGCCCTCATCTCTGTGCTTTCTTCCTACTACTTTCATAGGTGCAGGTGACTCGGGGTCTCGGAAGAGGTCAAAGGCTAGTCACGAGACTAAGGAGGATTAGGAGTTCGAAGAAGAGGTCATGCCTCAGCCTAGCAACCGTATGAAGCTCAAGTCCACTCGGGGTGGTCGTGGTGAGGCTACCAAGCGGTCCTTTGGTCGTGGTCATGCTCCACCTCCACCTCGTTCTCCCCCTACCACTGGGTGCTCCAAGAGTGTGAGTTCTAGGCCAGCAGGGCCAAAGCTTCTATCAGATTTCTCTGAGGATGATTTTGCTACCCAAAGGAAATAGAACCCTTATCTTCGTGCTCGTGACCATGACCATGAAGGTAGCTTGTTCTTCACCAACTTTCAGGAGAGAGTGTTCAAGGAGGTTCTTCTGCACAATGCTCAGTTGTTTATGGATCAGAAGTGGATTGATATGGCTCACATGGACAAGCATATTGAATACTTTGGGGAGGCCAAAGAGATTTGCACCCACATTGGTTTGCTTCCTCTCATGGAGTTCAAACAAGACTTTGACCCCCAAATTGTGGCTCGGTTCTATGCCACTGTGCACTTTGGCACTTCTAACACAAAGAAAATGACTTGGATGACTCAGGGCGTTATCAAGGAAGCAACTTTGTCCGAGCTTGCGGACATTCTTGGGTATGAGCACCCTGGCTTGGACACCCGTTGTGGTTTTCGCTATCACTCTATTGGTATACCTAAGAAGAAGGATGTTCTTGCGCCTCTCTAAATTCAAGGCCAAGGTGTGTATGGCAAGATCAAGGATCTTCTACCCACCTATGACATTTTGGCCCGCATCTTCCGTGAGACTATTGCCCCTCGGGCAGGGAATAAGGATGAGATACATGGCTATATAGACCTCATGTACAACACTTATGTCAACCGTGACTCCGGTACCCCACTTGATATGATGGACTTCATGTGGAATGAGATGATCATTGCCGCGCACACTAGAAGGGTGCCCCTTTTGCTCCCTATGTTATGGCTCTTATCATCAGCAAGTGCACCTTCATTTCCAATGACCTCTAGAACCGCCAGCTTTTGCCTCACAAGTCCAAGTCTTTATTGATCAAGAAGCATTCTAAACCTCGCAATGCAGCTGACCAAGAGGTTGATGAGGAAGGTAACGTGGTTGAAGAAGACTCTGATGAAGATGTGGGTGGTCGTGGTGGCCATGCTTTTGTTGTGTCTCGTCACGCAGCTACTCCGCCCTCATGGGCCAAGAGGCTTAAAGCCAAGCTCAAGAAGATTTTATGCCTTCAAGATGACAATCAAAAGCGTATGTATGAATCCCATGTCTATGCCAATAAAGCTTGCTCTCGTCAGAAAGAGTGGATGGAATCTCAAGGTATGACTGTCTCCAAAGGCTTAGAGAACAACATCACCCCTGAAGAGAAATGGATCTCCAAGCATAGCAACTGGGATGACGATGATGCATCCTCCTCCTTCTGTGCCCCGGGCTTCCATGTTGATGATGATTACGAGGAGTGATCGTTGGGACGTTAGTCTTTCTCTTGTCCCTTTTTGGCGTCTTAATGCCAAAGGGAGAGAAGTTGCAATATAGGCTATGCGGGGATTTGCATTGGAAAGTCACAAGCTCATTCTTTCTTTGATCTTTGGTTGCTTGTGAACTTTTTTCGCCTCTTATTATTTGTGAACTCTATGCGCTACTTATGTGTGAACTATGTAAGTGAAGACTATGTGGTTATGTGGATCCATCTTATGTGATGATACTATCTAATTGTTGTCCGTCTATTTCCCATCACATAATGTTGTACAAAGGTATGAGTTTCAAGCCATAGTTTTATTTTGCTTGCACCCCTTGGTTGTTTTGCAAAATAGAGGGGGAGTGTTGATCCTAGTATATATGCTTGATATTGCACATATCTAGGGGGATCCCATCTCTATTTTTCAAACCTTATGCGTTATCATAATATTTGTCATGCAAATGTGTGTGTTGTCATCAAACACCAAAAAGGGGGGATTGAAAGGGAATTTCCTTCCCTAAGTGGTTTTGATGTTTGATGATAACACACGTGTCAGACTAATCATTTGCTAAGTGTCTTTCAGGCCAACTATGTTTGCAAAGCATTCAGTTTCCCTCAAAAGGGTCAATAGCAAGACGTTGTTTTTTCTTAGATCTCTTGTTTAAGAGGGGGTCCGTGTTGGAAAGTTTGGGTGGAATCAACTCTTCTTATGCTTCCCTTCAAGATTTCCTCAATGGTCGAGACTTTGTAGGTTTTCTGTCCCTGTTGTTGTGGCCTGCTCATTCTGTGCTGTCCAATAGTATCAGAATTTCTGGTACTACCGATTGACACCGGTAGTATCGTTTGGCGGTACCGGGCGAGTCCGAGAGCTTCCGCGAGCCTCACATCCTCTTCAGACTTGCCCAATACCTCCGGGCCGGTACTACCGCCCCATCCGGTAGTACCACTGGTGCTTCCGGTACTACCGCTTCGTGGTGGTACTGCTTGTTTCAGCTGGTTCTATCGGGGGAGGCTGAAAAAATCTCTTCGCCTCATGGCCCCATCCAGTACCACGTCTGGTATTAGTCCGGTAATACCGGTTGTTTCTGGTACTACCGCTTCGGGTACCGGTAGTACCACTCGGGGCAGGCAACAACGAGCAGATTCTCTCCTTTGGGTTTAAAAGGGTCTTTCTTCTCCAACGAGAAGCTTGCCTCTTTTATCTCTCTCCTCCATTATTCTTGATATGTAATTTCCCTAGATCTCCTCTCCTAGTGCTCCAATCTACTTGATTCTTTAGGATTTGTTGGAGGAGGTCTAGATCTAGGGTTTCACCAAAGCAAAGTTGATTCCCCCTTGTTTTCCTTTGTGGATCTTGTTACTCTTGGGTTGAACCCTAGACGGAATAGATCGATCTCGAAGATTGAACATTGGTTGTAAAGCTTTGGGATCGTGTTGGGAGACTCCAAGTGTCACGGAGGCCTACTGAATAAGTTTGTAAAGGTTTCGGTCACCACCTTCAAGGTCACCGCATAGTGGATCAGGTGCTTGCCATGAGGCGGGTGCTTGGGAGAATATGGTGATGCCTTCTGTGGCGCTGGTGGTCTTAGTACCACCCATCCCTCCAATGGAGACATACTTCCCCTCAAAAGGAAGGAACTTGGGGAAAACATCTTCGTGTCTACTCTCGGTTATTTCTATCCTTTACTCTTTACTTGTTGTTGCTTGCTTGCTTGTCATATAGGTTCTCTCACCTAGTTGCACATCTAGAGAACTTACTTTGTGTTAAGCCTTAATTTGAAAAGAAGCTAAAAATTGAGTAGCGCCTATTCACCCCCGCTCTAGTCGCTTATACCGATCTTTCAAAAGTCAATGATGACACTGGTAATTACTTCCAGACTAAGAAAGGATTACGATGGGGTGATCCACTATCGCCGATACTAATTAATATAGTGGCGGATATATTGGCAATCATGATTGAGCGAGCAAAGGCTGATGGACAAATTGAAGGATTAGTTCCCCATCTTATTGATGGTGGACTTTCGATTCTTTAATATGCCGACGATACATCCTTATTTATGGAACATGATTTTTAGAAAGCAAAAAATCTGAAATTAATTCTATTAGCATTCGAGCAACTTCCTGGATTGAAAATAAATTTCCATAAAAGTGATTTGTATTGTTTTGGCGAGGCTCAAAGCGAGGCTCACCTATATGCTGATTTATTCAGGTGTGGGCAGGGATATTTTCCAATCAATTATGTGGGGATTCCGATTCACTATCGACGAATCACAAATGCTGAATGGAAACTAGTAGAGGAAAGACTACAAAAACGTCTTAATAGTTGGAAAGGGAAATTGCTATCTCTCGAAGGAAGACTTATACTCATAAATTCAATACTCACTAATATGGTACTATATATGATCTTGTTTTTCCAGTTGCCGAAAGGTGTCTTGAATAGAGTGGATTACTTCCGATCAAGATTCTTTTGGCAAGGAGATAGTGAAAAAAGTCGACTCGCCAAATGAAATGTGGTTTGCCTTCCAAAAGAGCAAGGTGGACTTGGCATTCATGATTTGCAAGTTAAGAACACTACTCTTCTGGGTAAGTGCCTATTTAAGCTACTCACAGAAGAATGTGTTTGGCAAACCATTTTGTGGAGGAAATATGTTGGATCCAAAGTTGTGCCTCAAGTGGTTTGGAAACCCGGTGATTCACACTTCTGGACTGGACTTATGGCGTTCAAAAACTATTTCTTCCGATTTGGTGTATTGAATATCAAGGATGGATCACATAGACGCTTCTGGGAAGATAGGTGGCTTGGTCACACTACCCTATGCGAGCAATATCCGGCTTTGTATTCTATTCTATTATTAGACACAAAGGAGAGACACTGTCCGCGGTAATGGAAACAAATCCTCTGAATGTGTCTTTCAGGAGAGATCTCATAGGCCCCTGGTTGGTATCTTGAAATAATCTTTTATTAAGATTGTCCATGATTCAGCTATCGGAAGGCGTGAATGAGTTTAAATATAAATTACTAGAAAGTGGTAAATTTTTCATTGACTCAATGTATAGAGCTTTGTTACAACCTGATATTATGGTCGATGCTAATAATAAAATTTGGAAGATGAAAATACCACTAAAGATGAAGATATTCGGATGGTATCTTCGTAAAGGGGTTATTCTCACAAAAGACAATCTTGTTAAGAGGAATTGGTATGGAAGTACACAATGTGTTTTCTATCACCAAGCGGAGATGATTAAGCATTTATTTTTCCAATGCAAATTTGCTCGTTCTATATGGTCAATCATCCAAGTAGCTTTTGGTTTATCTTCTCCACGTTCCGTTTCCAATGTATTTGGTAACTGGTTATATGGGATCATGGATAAATACGAGACTTTGTTTAGGGTGGGAGCAGTTGCCATTATTTGGTCGCTATGACTATATACAAATAACAAGATTTTTTAACAATAAGTTGTCTTCTAACTTGCAGGTTATCTATCGGATTACGACTACTCTTCGTTTATGAGCTTCTCTATAATGTGTGGAGTTTCACAAATTGTTTGCGGAGGGGTGTACGTGATTGGAGGATAGGGCGAGAGATTTTTTTCCCGACATGGATGGCCGCGCGATCTGTGAATCGATCTTCCATAGCATTAGGCATCTTATTAAACGGAGCTTGTTGTAATGGTGGCCTAATTTCTTTTTGGTTTACTTTCGGTTCTGGTTAGCTGTGTATCCTGGCTATGCAGAGGCCAGGTATAATCATTACTCTAATCGTCAAAAAAATAGATCTGGACAAATCTACAGGGCCGAGGAAGTACATGATTCCAGTTTCTGTTCTCTAGAACATTCTCAACCGAGTTACATCTTAGTGAAAGCAGATCTTTTTTCTTCAAAGTACGCCAAAAACATACCATATTTTTATAGAAGTTAGAGTTTTGATTAGTACAAGAAAACTATCACTTGGTGCAAGAAACATTAAAGACAAAGCAAAATTTAAAGATAAATACTTTCTCGTCTCAAAATAGTTGTAGTAGATAAATCTAGATACTATTTACTATATAGATTTATCGAAAATTTGATCGGAGGGAGGAGAGAAGAGAGAGAACAAATAACTGCACAGTCCAATTAAGCTTATCGCTACGATGAAGTCATTTTCTTATCAAACTTCCCTTTGTCATCTTCCAAACGGCCCAGAACTTGTCCACATCTCCAACCTCCCATCCACAGAAAGAGCCCAAACCAAAACTGCCCTGTCCCCACCTGTCAGCTGACCCACCCCAACCCTAGCACCGGCATTCCGTCCTCTCCAGCCTGACCCCACACGTCATTCACCCATCGTCCTCCAGAGGTATATATAGCTAGCTGGGCCTAAGCCCACCACGCGCCTCCTCCCCTCGCCACCCAAAGAAAAGGAGAAAAAAGAAGAGAGACAGAGAAACGCGAAACCCCAAATCGATGGCCGCCGCCGCCCTCCTCCGCCGCTCGCCGGCGGCGCGCGCCCTCCTGTCGCCGGCCCTCTCCTCCCGCCTCGTCGCCTCCAAGCCCCACTCCTCGTCCCCCGCCCCGCCGCCGCCCTCCTCCAAGCCCGCCAGCACCAAGGTCTTCTCGATCTACCGATGGGATCCCGACTCCCCGTCGACCAAGCCGCACCTCAAGGACTACAAGGTGGACATCTCCGACTGCGGCCCCATGGTGCTCGACGCCCTCATCAAGATCAAGAACGAGCAGGACCCGTCGCTCACCTTCCGCCGGAGCTGCCGCGAGGGCATCTGCGGCAGCTGCGCCATGAACATCGACGGCGACAACGGGCTCGCCTGCCTCACCAAGATCAAGTCGGAGGCGTCGGGGGCATCCACGATCTCGCCGCTCCCGCACATGTTCGTCGTCAAGGATCTCGTCGTCGACATGACCAACTTCTACAACCAGTACAAGAGCGTCGAGCCGTGGCTGAAGCGCAAGGACCCGCAACAGCCGGATAAGAAGGAGATCCTCCAGACCAAGGCCGACCGCGCCAAGCTCGACGGCATGTACGAGTGTATCCTTTGCGCCTGCTGCTCTACATCTTGCCCGTCCTACTGGTGGAACCCCGAGGAGTATCTTGGCCCCGCCGCGCTGCTCCATGCCAACAGGTATACCTTCCCCTCCATCGTAGTCTCTCAGTATTGTCAATTGTGATGATATGTTAAGCATGTTGCGTCTGTGTGCTAGATCTGTTTGATTACTGAATGATGGTTTGTGTTTGATCAGTTGCTGTGCCATGCTTGTTCTCAAATGGTTGTGCGGTGATACGTAGGTTGGTTTATGTCGCTTAGGTAGTTAGAAGTACAACTGCGGATATTTGTGATCTAGGAGAATTTTTTTTTCATGTGGGGATGAATCAACTCGTCCTGTTATTGTGATGACCCTCTGTTACTTATTTGTTAGCTCCCTTGCAAAGTGGTTTGGATGATCATTGGGCGGATACTAGGAAATGTCCGTTTGGCTGCACGAACACCTAGACATTTTTAGGGCAGCGGTGATTGTTGGAATTCTTCTTTGCATCGTTGTTGGCCAATTGATTTGGAAATTGATGCTACAGCTGGAAATGATCATAAGCTGGTCGTTTTGGTGGTCTGTTTGTTGATGACACCACTTGCGGTTTGGTTAATTTGTTCCTTAGTCTGATTCTTGGTGACATTGCAAGCCTTAGTTGGCGATATTCCCCCCCAAGTAGTCTGATTCTTGACGAGACCTTTATTTGGAAGTTGTTTATTATAGCAATGGCCTATCTTTCAGTATAGAGCATGCTAATTTCTCCCTTTACCACCAAATTATGGTTGATGATCTACCAACTTAAGATGCTAAAGTTTTGGGTGCCTTTCCTCGAATGATAGTTTTTCTAATATGTTTATTGCTTTTCCTGTAACCTTTAGGATGTTGCTAAGTCCATGACACGTTCACCCGTTCACCCTTTTTAGGCTTCCGCTGTGGGGGACGCTAATCAAACCAAAACCCAACATGTTCATGCACGTCCAAGCTCGAGGATATCATGGGACGCTAATCAAACCAAAACCCAACATGTCCATGCATGTCCAAGCTCGTGGATATAGCGGGACCATATCAGAGAAGAGAAACTTGCGGGATCACAAACGTAGATTGCTTGCAGCAAAATATGAGCTGAGAGGAAAGCTTTATAAGTCTATCTGTAGGGACCCTGATCTACCATCAGATATGCGGGATAAGTTTCGCGATAAGTTGTCCAAGCTGCCAAGAAATAGTAACATGACACGTCTTAGGAACCGCTGTATTTTCACGGGCCGCTCTCGTGGTGTCTACAAGAAATTCCGCATGTCTCGTATTGTGTTCCGCACCTTGGCAAATAAGGGTGAAGTGATGGGTGTTAAGAAGGCGTCTTGGTAGATGTGAACAGGACAGTAGAACAAGAACTAGTTCTGGGTAGTCCAGTAAAATAAGGTTGCCTCTGCAATCTTTCAGTGTTTGATCCCTGAAACTATCTGTCGAGTTTTTTTGCCAGCAACGGATTCTTTTTTTATCTGGTTGAACCGATGTAATGTACTGTTTTCCATGCTATTCAGCATTTATGAAGCTAAAGATTTGACTGTTCAAGTATTCTGTGAGCTGGTTGTTTAAATCAATCTTGTTTGAGCAGACTTTATTTGATTGATTTCGTGTGGGTACTGAGATTTATACCCGATTCTCTGACAATAATGGTACTCCCTCTGACCCATATTAGTTGACTCAGATTTGTCTAGATACATCCTATCTAGACAAATCTGAGTCAACTAATATGGGTCAGAGGGAGAGATTAAATTTGTTTGTGACTAGGATAACCAGTATATTCTAATTTTGTGTTATACTGCTACAGTGATGATATTAATTGGACAATTGGAAATGAGTTCAGTAGCCATCACCTTAACTTCAAATCAGGATCTGGTATAACTGCTCAAGCAGCTGACAATTTTCTGACAACACAATTTAGCCATATGAAGCTGGAAACACAAAATGTAGTACAGTAGTAGATGTATTAGGTTTGTTACTTTTACGTGCATCTCATTTCCATGTCTGCAATGGAGTTGTTCAAGTGCCTTGAGCCCTTTTGCCATAAACCCATTCGTCCTTCTAGGTGGATCCAGGATAGCCGTGACCAGTACACGAAGGAGCGCCTTGACTCCATCAACGACGAGTTCAAGCTGTACCGGTGCCACACCATCAAGAACTGCACACATGCCTGCCCCAAGGGGCTGAACCCGGCGAAGCAGATTGACACGATAAAGAAGCTGCAGCTTGGGCACTGAGTGAGAGCAGAGCAGGCCTTCGTGTGGAGTTGCCGAAAGTTTGTAACCAGGCTGCCATTCGTTTTGTTTTCCCTCCGTTGTATCTACCCTACCCTGACGAATAATGGTTGGAAACGCAGACATTTCCATGTAGGGAGTGAATAATTGCTACAGTACCGATTTTCTTTTTGCTGTATCTAGTTTGGTGGTTTATCATTCGGTCATATTATATTATGATGTTCATGCATGGAGTAATTCATGAACACCTGAATTGTTTATCATTGTTTGGATGTTATATACTTCCTTCGTTGAAATATAAGATGTTTTAGCTCTGTGAAAGGAATGTATCTAGACACTTTTTACTGTGTAGGTTCACTCTAAACCTAGATGAACTATATATTAAAAGTAGTCTAGATACATTCCATTCACAAAGCTAAAACATCTTATATTTTAAAACTGAGGAAGTACGTCGTATCACATTTACAATGTCACAGAGCTTGCCCGTGTCTACCTGACTGGATTCTGCAATAGTAATGCGTCGTGCTCCCCCTCCACCTATCGCCATCACGCAGCACTATGCACCTTACCTGGAAGGCAAGGCGGCTGCGTACGTGCTGCGGAGCACAGCACGATGAAGATGAACGTGGTGAACTTTTTAACTGAAATGTGCATAGCCTTTTTGGACCGATGCCAAATAGCCGTCGATATTCTGTTTCGACGTTTCCATCGGAATAATACCGTGGGACATTCTAGAGTTTCGTAGTACGAGATAGTATCTTTCCCGATGAAATTCGCAGCGGCATCAAAGTTTCCATGTAAATCGTGTGGTGCCCACCATGCATGCTGCTCCCAGCCAATGGCATCGCAAGTTGCAAGCCGCGAGATAAGCTTTCAAATCTCGATCGCACACTCGCCGCACAAGATAAGCTAGCCACATCGTTCCTTCTAGAAACGCTGGGGGAACATTGCATTACACGCTCGCGCACCTCACAGCACTCACTACTCGAGCCTGTCGCATTTGCCAGTGTCTTGTGAGCAGAAAAGGAAGGTAAGCTTCTAGCAAACCAGGGAGCTAGGCGTACGTCAATGGCGACCATAGCCACCATGGCCATGCTCAAGCCCGCCACCAAGATCCAGGCTAGGCCATCGTCCACGACGCCTTCGTCGCCGACCGGCATCTCGCTGCGCAGCCTGCAGAAGGGCGCGGCCAAGAAGGGAGTCCTGGCAGTGTCCCCCGCGGCCGCGGCCATGGCGGGCGCCTTCTTCTCCTCGCTGGCCTCGTCGGACGCGGCGATGGCGGCGCAGAGGATCGCCGACGTGGCGGCGGCCACGCCGGCCGACGACAACCGGGGCCTGCTGCTGCTCTTCGTGGTGTCGCCGGCCCTCGGCTGGGTGCTCTTCAACATCCTGCAGCCGGCGCTCAACCAGCTCAACAAGATGCGGTCCGAGAAGGCGCTCGTCGCCGGCCTCGGCATCGGCGGCGCCGCGGCCGCCGGCCTGGCCGCCGTGCCGGAGCCTGCCTCCGCCGCCGTGCAGGAGCTCGCCGTGCTGGCGGCGGCGTCGCCGACCGACGACAACCGGGGCCTGCTGCTGCTCATCGTGGTGGCGCCTGCCATCGGGTGGGTGCTCTTCAACATCCTGCAGCCCGCGCTCAACCAGCTCAACAAGATGCGGTCCAACTGAGCACGCGCGCACGCACATATGTCGCCGTCGTTGTAGTGTGCGTTCGTCTATTAAGAGTGATGTGGTGATAGTAGCGTGGAACCTGGTGTGAGTACCTGTTTGCATACTCTCTAATCTTGTTCCTTTAATTCGTCAAAATGCAGTACAGCTCTTCTTTTCTCAATTCAGTTTGGTTCTTCGGTTTCGTACCAAAGTACTCCCTCTGAATATAAAATGTTTTAGCTTTGTGAATGGAGTGTATCTAGACTTTTTTTAGTGTGTAGGTTCATTCTAAACCATCTTATATTTTGAAATGGAAGGAGTAGTAGTACTAACTGTGATGAGCACGTAACTAGGCTTACATAGGTCTTTGGAGTGTGAGAGAGAGCAAAGCTCCATAGTTAACTCGGATTTGGTCATTATCAATCCACTCGGATTACCAAAATCTTAGTCGATCAACCCAGATCATTTGTCGGTGGCCCTTATCGATGTATGATCAGACTTTGATGATTCAGGGTTTCGTACAAAAGTAGTAACTGGTGCTGAGCTCGTAATTGGGCTTACATAGGTGTTTGGAGCGTGAGAGAGGGCAAAGCTCCATACTTAACTTGGATTACCAAAATCTTAGTCGATCGACCAAAATCATTTTGCCGATGGCCGCTATCGATGTCTGATTAGGCTTTGATCACCACTTCCTCTCACCGGTACCCCTTGAACTTTAGAGGAGTGGTCGAGCCGGCGGCGGTGGCCAGTGGGTGGGTAGTGAGAGAGACATCAGAACAATAGAGAGGAGTATGTGTGCTAGTGCATCGCGAGAGAGCAAGCGGTGATGGGAGAGACTGAAGTGACAGGCGGAGAAAGATGGTGACGTGGTAATGTCGACATGAACAGAGTGTGGAAATGGTGCGAGAATGAAACCGGAGGCTTGATGCTCCTTTGATTCACATTATATGTTTGCTTGGATCCAAAGAGGCTCTTCGATTCAAAAGATATTCTTATAAATTTTGGAAGATTCAAATCTTAGGATTATTTCTATGGTGGTTATTATATTTGTAGGTTTGAATTTCATAGGAATTTTTTGTAAGGAAACTTTTGCACCGTATTTCATAGGAATTCTGGCATCGCTTCAAATCTCTTTGTAAGGAACTAAGAATCATTTTTCTTCCTCTGATAGAGTCAAACAAACTTGGCGCGTATGAAATCATGCAGGGTGAGAATGCACATGGCATTGCAATCATGTGGATTTCCTAATCCTGCGTTTTTATAATCCTTGGAATCAAAGAGGTCATACAATATTGATTTTTCATCAAAGTTTAACAACTTCTTTTTAAATTTTAACTCTCAAAATTCCAATGACCATCTTCTAGATCAAAGAGGCCCTAGAATTGAGGAAGTGCATTATGCATCTTCTTGATCAAGGCAATCGATATTCGCGCGATGCTTCGCATGGTTGACTTAGTTATATGAAATGAAAGGGAACAAACCTTTCTTAAGAACCCATCCCTTTCACTTCTCAACTAGGCCACATTGACTAGATTGTATTCCCATCATGATTATTTTATAGTCTTTACGAAAATATGCAGATTTTTTGAAAAAGTTGACGAAGTTAGTATATTTGTCTCTCCCCGCACCCCTCGTGCATTTACATCATTTACCCTCTTCAATTTTCAGGAGTTGACTCATGGTGAAGTATCTTTGAATTATCACCTAGTTAGGCATTACACTACCGATGGCATGATCATTTCAAAATTCTCAGTTGACCTTAATGTTAGCATGTATTTTCTTTGTTGACCTTAATGTTGTCATTTAGCGAGATACACCTTATATCTTAAAAATGGGGAACTCAATGGATGAGAAAATTAGTGTATCATTCATGTGACATTGAAACAAAACCTAGATGGACTAGTATTCTTGCACGTGCCTGTCACTTGTTTCCCCAGATTGAAGACCATGTCATAAACTTCGAGTGATGATGTTCCTACATAAGATTTACCAGTGTAAAATGTCAACACAACAATGAAAAAATTGAGGCTTCCTGTCAAAGAAGAGGGGAACGTCTAAAACTAGACAGCCAAAGGCTATTATATGAGTAAAAAAAATCTTATGCCCTTACCCCATAAGGTCAGGTAAAACATTCACATATGATATTTATGCTAGGCATTCTTCAAAAGCAACTCTCTTTGCGCTTATCTTCTTTTCTTTTAGCCTTCACCTTATGCCCAACCGAATAAGTAAAATAAAACCGGCCAACGTCGAGACAACTATAACAATGTTGACGAATCTAGACTCTCCTAAGGCTAATCAGAGGTGGAATATGTCGGATAGTGCCCTTCACACTCATGTTTTCATATTTTCAAAATAAATATGAATACGAATACATAAGTTAACAAATACGAATGCAGAACATATATTGAATATGGATAGTAATAAAATGCATACTCAACTTGGTATAGATACAAATATTTTATAACTTAGTTAAAAGAAATAAGTAAGTAACTACATGACACGAAATGATACACTCATGTCATACAATAAATCTACCATACACGGTAGACAAATAGATTTACTACAACCTGTATTCACAATAATAAGATATTTTAGGGATTTCACGTGAACTATATACAGACTAAAAATGGGTAAACCTACACACTAAAAAGCACTTAAATACACATGTTTCAGAAAAAAAGATAAAATATCTTATAATTATGAACAGAGTCGAGTACCATAATGCATAATATTACCTTTGTTCCAAAAGACACAAGCCTTTAAATCTAAAAACCAAACCTAAATAAATTTATAGGTTTAAAGACATAAAAATACATATGACCACATATTTGGTTGGATAATTTGTATATAAGACTTGTTTGCTAAAGTAATTTATTTGAACACAAATATGTTCACCCATAAGATTATGAAAATTGTTATGTCCGTTGGCATCTACCACCAGTAAGAACCCATTGAATAGTGAGTGAACGTGGTAAGAGCATCTCTAGTATATCCAGGAAAAATGGCAAAACTATAATGTTGCGGTTTTGGAATAAAAGAAAAATATCCCAATTAAATTATGCAAACCGGCCGATCCATTTTTTCGAGGGTTGTACCTTAAAACGAGCATTAAAATTGTATAAATTTTGCAGGCCTTGTTTCGAAGGATGCTGTGTTAGGCTTGCTGTAGGTCGGTGGAGCTGCTCAGTTTTAATCCGAGCTCGCTTACATGAAGAGTCTGCAACCAACTTATAAGAGAGAGTTTCTTTCTTCTCTTTAGTCTGGGACTTTGGAATGAAATGGACTCTCCGCTTATACTTGGGCCATATGTGCATAAACGTCGAACTAGTCTGAGGTGTTAGGCTAGGCTTAAGTGGATGTTATCATCTTATATCTTTTATCGTCATACCTTCCTGGAGGCTTTCCAAGGAGATGGGATGTTAGAGATGTTGTAGGGCGGTGAGGCTGCCCAGTGTTTAGTTCCATCTCGCTTACGCGAGGCGGCCATGATCAGCTTATAAGGAGAATTTCCCTACTCACTTCAGCATGTGCTCTTGGAATGGAGTGAGCTCTTTGCTTGTAGCTACGTCGTGTGCGTCTAAATGACCGAACGTAAGCTGAGTGCTGGCTAGACCCGAGTGAAAGTCATGCCAAAAAACAGTTTATGGTGTATGGCAAACAACTTTCATAGTACATATTTTTGGAGAATATGCTATACATGCTCTAATAGCTTGAATATTGGAGGACATGATTGAGAATCAAGTCAAAGGACAAAATGTTGTTAGTAATTTGGTGAGTTATTTATATTGTGTTACCTACTTTTTTAGAATTTATGGATGCATTGGCTTGTTCGTTTGGAGAGTTTCATATTAAACGCCATATTCGAAATAAGTCACGTAACTTGATATGGACTTTGGTTACCGTATATGGAGCAGTCCAGGAAAAATATAGAATTGTCTTTCTTAGTGAATTGGTGAATCTAGCAAAAGACAATCCACATTTTTTTTGCGGAACTCCACCAATTTATTAATAACCATCAACATCGGTTAAAAGAGTTTGAAAAGTAATAAAAATATAAATAGATTATTTGACCATGTAGAGACGACTACATATAGTAAGAAATTAGAGAGTGCAAATGCGGGGAGAAAATGGGATGAAATGAAATATGCCAATGTGTTATGGTGCTCGCGGGTATCAGATCATGTTTGAACCTGAGCCCCCCATAAATCCTACGGAAACGCTATGGGCGCGTTGATAGACTGCATACCCTCCAAACATGCCGAAGTGGTGCGTGACATGGGTATGACTTATCGGGTCCCCGTGATTAGTTACCCAGGGCATACGAAGGCCTATGGCCCACAAAGCTCGAGAAGAGTAAGAGAGTCCAGGAAGCATCTGACGGACAAAAGTGTGTCTTGGCAATCAAGAAAGAAGTGTAAACCGACATAATACTAGTGTTGGAATCATAACATGTAACCTATCCATTTACAGTTTCAGGACCCAGCCTCATATAAAGGCTGGGAGGAGCCAACATAGAGGGATCTGAGCTTCTAGCAATCTGCAACTCACCTTGAGATAGACCATAACTAGTGAACCGAGGACTTTGTAATCATATTCTCCATAATAATCAGACGACTTTGACTTCCTTGTTTGTATGATCAGCCGGTGAAATTCCCAGTGTTCTCTTTTCCATGAAACCCTAAGTCCATATCCATGGGCATTGTTGATTTTACCGCTCGTCCATTGGCGCCGTCTATGGGAAAACTGAGCGTTGGAGTCATGGATTCGTCAGCCCCTCTTCACCAAGCAACAACCCGACAATTGAGGTCGGTGAGATCCGCTACGATCTCTTCAATCCATGCCCGCCCACCCCTGTTTCGGCTTCCGTCGACTTCGACAAAGAGACCGATCTCATGATCGGATGCTTCCACTTCCGCGTGGGGAAACCTGAAAACCTCTGCCTTTTGGCCCCGATCTACTTGGGTCCATTGGTCATAAAAACAACGCCTACGACAACACCTGCATCCTCTGTCGGATCATCTGGAAAAGCCACACCTTAGCCGGCGAACGTCTAAGAAAGCCGTGGAAACTATACATATATGGGGGATCTGGCCAATCTATACGATGGTCTCTCCTTTGGGTCAGATTCTCGCCGACACACGGCTCAAGCCTAGAAAACGTAAAACTCGACGAAACTGAGAAAAGTGTCAACTCTGGAATGAGGAAGGCCGAATCCTACCCGGAATAGAATCCGTGGGATTTCACTGGTTTCCAAGATAGTGTCTCCTATGGATCTGGCATTGACAGTAGCAACCTGTACATGACACATCATCAAGTGTGCATGATCCTTAGGGAAGGAACCTCAACAGCTCAAGACTACAACGGTAACTCAATCCTTGACCCCAACGATATTCTATCAGAATACAATGCAGGACACCACGAGAACAGGGAAGATCCCCCAATAATCGCATTGTACAAGGAAGGGAATGAGCACTCGACGACGAGCGTCTAACACTTCGGCTACCACCAGCAGCATGGCAGAAAGCAAGAGACGTTGTTTCGGGTGCAGTACCGATGATGGGATACGCCACGGGCGAAGAACTGATGGTCTACTAGTACCTCCTCCACCACAAAAGAAGGATCTGCTCAGGTTGTAGAGGCAACTCGATGAAAGGAAGAGGCTAGCCGATGAATCCAGTCTTCGATGGGAGCAGATAAGCTCCACCCGTGCATCCAGCATCATAACCGGAGGGGCACCACCGAGGAGAGGAACTTCGTGGATGCAGCGGATTTCGGAGGCCGAAAACACGAGTTGGCCTGAGATCTGGACCTATCATTTATGTTAGTGGATTTAGCGGGAAATATAAAAGCGAAAACAACACAAGCCTTCATTGTCGCTGCCCAAACCTACCTCCTCACAAGTCAGCTAGCAGACGACGATCCCCAGGCAGCTATCCATCGCTCCACTCATATGGGCCTTGGCATGGTAGGAGCATCCTTCGCACAAGGAGAACAAACAATCGTCCAACATCCCGATAAATCACCACACCGTCGCAGCAGCCCTCGGCATATGGAAAGCACCTGATGATCATGCTCACCACATCATGTGCACTTCTCGAATTCTAAGCGGTGGGTGGCTGCTAGAAATGACATCACACAACGCAGGGTCGACGGATCCAGGGAGGAGCGTAGTAGCCAAAGATATTACTATGGTGAAAGCTAAGACGAGCACAAACCTTGCGGCGCTAGTTACTTTACCCGACAGGTTCGCAAAACACCGGTACCCAAGGATTTCAAACTCCCTCATGACCACCAAAAGTATGATGGCCTCCAGGAACCCGAAGCATGGACGGCTGACTACTTGCAAACTATCAAACTCCAAGGTGGGTCAAAGGCTACCGCTATACAAAGCATGCAGCTGCACCTGAGCAGTGCTGCACGCTCATGGCTCAGACAGTTACCTGAAGAATCCATCAGCAGCTGGAGCGACCTCGAGGAAAAGTTCATCCAAATTTTCAAATCCACATTCGTGCGTATTGCGTCCATCAAGGAATTACGAGCGTGCTAGTAGAAGCTTGGGGGAGTCAATACGAGCATTCATCTAGATATGGAATATCATCAAGAACTCGGCCGAAACTATATCGGATGAAAGGGCGATTTATGCCTTCATGATGGCCTTCGCCAATGAAAGGGCGATTTATGCCTTCACGATGGCCTTCGCCGAAAAGAATTTATTGAGGAGTTGGGACGGGTCAAACCCAAGACAATTTCTCAACTAATGGACATGGCCAATCGCTGGGCGGCGACAAAGATGCGATGAACAACAAGCGGGTACGCTCACCGGGTGAAGACCGAGATAGTCACAATAATGATAATAGGAGAAGGCGAAGAAATGACGGGTATAGCAGGCCAAGTTACGTCGCAACTGGCTTCACAGGAGAGGACAACCAAAGAAATAACAATCGCAGCAGCAGATACTACAATAATAGAGATGACACCGTAGGGAGCAGGACGACATAGCAATATCAGCCAAGGGCTCGGGAGCCCCCAATGTCTCTGATGCAGATGCTCGAGGGACCGTGCAATATGCATTTTTGCGTCGAATCTGAGGGAAGGAGGCGCTCAACTCACCTCATGAAAGATTGCTGCACATTCCTCGTGAAAACGGGCCATTTGGTTTCTCACACGATGCCTGCATTGTGGCCAGCACCATCTGTAAAGCATCCCATAAGAAGGCCCGACGACAACGCTCGATTCGAGAATTTCCATGGAACCTTGCCCTAGAGCTGCAAAAAGGGGCACCAGCGGGAGCGCAGTTGCCGCGGCCGTGCATGCGGGAAACGAAAGTTTCCCGGCTCTGTTTCATGCCAAGAGTGGCCTCACCTGCCAGACCTCGCTCACCTCTCTGCATCGCCCCTCCCAAAAAATCCCCTTCCTCCTAGTTCGACTCCAGGTGCGGCGATGGCAGCGAGGTTGAGGTGGCGGCTGAGACGCCGATCTACCGTATTGGCCTCTTCCTCCTACCACGGCAACTAATCCATGGCCAAGAGAGACACCGCGCATCTCCCGCGCTCTCCCTGACTGCGTATTGCCATGGCTGCAGTAAACCACCGTGAATCCCTCTCCCTTTTTTTGACTAGACCTAAATTATGGATCTAGGAAGAACTTGTGGTAGAACCGCCTCATTAGGTTGATAGAATGACCCTTATCCACCAGGCATCCACGCTCATAGATGTGATTCAGGCCTAGATCTTGCTGCGACACAAGAGAGCGGTTAGAAGTGTTGCCTTTCGTCGCCTGGTGTACACTCCTATGTTAACCCAAGATCAAGAGAGGATGGCCAATATGAACTACATCTTCAACTACAACGATGTAGAGTCCTCGCAGATGCTCTGGACAAAAAGAGCCCCCTTCTTTGCACTTGTCAGATGGTTTAGGGGGAGTGGATTGTTGGAAGACAACATCCAAACCTCAGCCGAAGAACAATTGTGATGTTCCTTCATGTGGTAGGCCATAACTAGAGGTTTAGGGTCATCCACAAGAAGAATCATGGAGACAATATCACGTTATTTCAGGTGAGTGGTGTATGCAATAGGTCAGCTCAGAGAAGAGATGATCAAGTCACCTATGGGTCAAATACCTACAAAGATACGCAACAGCAGTAGGTGGATGCCATATTTCAAGGTGAGCACTTGTATTGTCTTTGGATTGCATCCCATGCATCAGTTTTTCTCTTGTGTTCCTCTGATTTGTCAGTGCATCCTTGTGTTCATGTAACAAGAATGTATTGGTGCAATTGATGGTACACATGTCACTACTAGATTTTCAAGAGTACAATGTGCAGCTTACAGGGGAAGGAAGCACTACACCATCTAGAATGTGCTTGATGCATGTGATTTTGACATGAAGTTCACATATGGGCTAGCTGTTTGGGAAGGATCATCACATGATGTAACCATCCTTATCGATAGCATGTCTAGAGCTGATGGGATCAATATCCCTGATGGTAAGTTCTATCTAGGATATGCTGGATATGGTTGTCGCGTTGGGATTCTTCCACCCTTCATGTCAACCAGGTACCATCTGAACAAGTTCACTAGAAGGAACAAGCCAATGAATTCCAAGGAGCTGTTCAATCTTAGGAACTCTAGCCTTAGGGTCGCCATTGAGAGGGCATTCGCTTCTTTGAAGAACAGGTTCAAGATCCTTAATCAGAAGCCATTCCACCCTTTCCCCACCTAGGTAAAGCTAGTGCTTTCCTATTGCATACTACACAACTGGATCTTGGGGTATGGCGGGTATGGCCTTGATATGTATATGTCGGATGAGGAGACTGTAATTCTCGACGACAATGACATTGGCCATGGTGTCGAGGCATTTAACAATAAAGCTTGGAAGAATAAAAAGGAGGAGTGGTCAACGACAATGTGGAATGACAGAGGTCGTTCCACGATCTGAGAAGAAGAAGAAGTGGAGGAGGAGGTTGCATCTTTTCTGGAAAATATTCATGATCGATTGTACTTATACTTATGAACTGCCACTAGCAGTAGCTAGGGTTGTAACGATGAACTGAAGTACGGTCATGTGATGATGAACCACTTCAGATTATGGTACTATGTAACACCCCAAAACTTTAATCAAGATTATCAAATTCTAATCACCCAATTTAGGGTTAACAAAAACTTTTATTAAGAAAAAGCATATGAATGCACGTGTATTTGCATTAGTGTAGAATTGAGTGTATATGCCATGTTTGTTTGTTCTAAATGTTGTGAAATGGTTTAAAGGTGAATGCCACATCATCTAGACCATTTACAAATAAATTTCCAAAGATAAAGAATAAGAATAAATAAACCAAATGGTCATTTTGACCATTTTAAGCCACTAGGCCACTTTAGGTGTTCCTAGAAGAGAATTTCTAACAGAAACATTTCTACTTCTTTTCACCCCTTGCTAGACCAAGTAAAAGTGTATAAAGGCCCACTTTACAAACTAACAAAAACATCTAGCAAATACATTTAAAGGACATTTGAAAATTGAATCAAGTGTATGTGTTAAGATCACACTTTTTCAAAAACTCACCAAATCAATTCCCCTTGACCTCTCCAAGCAAACCTAGTCTCTCAAGCTTAATATAAGACCACTCAAAAAATTTGAATCAAAAATTCAAAAATAAATTTCATGCGACCATTAACACAAACACTTGGCATGCATAGAATAATCTCTAGCCTAACTTCACTGTTTTATACAGTGATCATCAACCATTTGATCTCCCTCTTAACCCCCTTGTCCCCCTGAGTACCTAGCAGCAGCAGACAAGCCCCCCTTCACCATGGAGAATAGTGGAGCGTCGTTGTTTTGTGGTCATCGCCGGCCGACCACAACCAGCTCGCACCAGACAGCCCCATGATACATTGCAAATTTATCTATAATTTTTGATGTTCCATGCTTGGTTTTATCTACTTTCTTGTGTTTTGTCCACACTTTGGAGTACTTTTCATATGATTTCTTCGACTAACCTATTAACAAGAGCCACAGTGCCAGCTGCCTGTTTTCTGCTATTTTTGGTTCCAGGAAAGTCAGAAAATGAATATTTTCGGAATTTGACGGGACAAAAGCTAAAGTGCCTATTTTTCTGGAAGACATCAGATGCCAGAATATGAGATGGAGAAGGGCTGGGGGCCGGGCACACCACCTGGCCACGCGGCTAGGCCTAGCCCGCGCCAGGGGTGGTCTGGCCGACCCCAGCACCCACTCGGCCTCTCCTTCCGCCTATATATTGCCCTCGGGACGAAAATCCTAAGTACCTGATCAAAAATCCATGAAAGAGTTCAGAGTCAGCGTCATCTCCATCCCTAGATCGGGAGGATCTGAAGCTCTTCCGGCACCACGGAGAGGGAATTCACCACCGAGGCCTTCTTCATCATGCAAGCCTCCGGTGTGATGCATGAGTAGTTCATCTCTGGACTACGGGTCCATGTAGTAGCTAGATGGCTGGTTCTCCTCCTTTGTGCTTTCATGTCTAGATCTTGTGAGCTCCGTTCATGATCAAGATCATCTATTTGTAATTCTGCATGTTGTTTTTGTGAGGATCGATGGATATTGAGATGCTATTTCAGATTGATTATTGATTCTTCATGTCTTTGTTATTTGTGATCTTGCATGCTTTCCGTTGTTAGTAGCTATCTTGGCCAAGTAGATGCTAGCAACTCCAAGAGTTAGTATTTATGCTCGATAGTGGGTTCATGCCTCTAGTAATCTGGGGAAGTGACAGAAATCTCTAAGGTACTAGATGTGTTGTTGCTACTAGGGAGAAAACAACAATCCTTTGTTCATAGAACAATCGTATTGTTTACTTTACACGAAATTCATAAAGCAATAATCTGTTGCTTGCAACTTAATACTTGAGGGGGTTCGGATGATAACCTGAAGGTGGATTATTAGTCATAGATGCAGTTGGATGGCGGTCTATGTATAATGTTGTAATGCCCAATCAAGTTCCAAAGGAGTCAAGATGATTAGTATATGCATGTATTGCTTTCTCGATGTTTGTCAATTGTCCCGCTGTAATTTGTTCACCCAACATGTTATCTATCTTAAGGAGAGCCACCTCTAGTGAACTATGGACCCCGGTCCTTTCTTTTACATACAATCTACAAACTGTTTACTGCTTTCTGTTTACTTTCTGCAAACTATTACTTCCTTCCATTCGATACGTTTAATCCTTTGTTTTCAGCAAAACCAGTAAAATTGACAACTCATCGCAAGTTGGGGACAGAGTACTGTGGTTGTGTTGTGCAGGTTTCCACATTGCTACTAGAACTAGTAGTGCGCCCTGCCAAGGCTGTGCTAGCTACACCTTTGGGGTGTTTCCTTACTCCTACTGGTTCGATTAAACGTTGGTTTCATAACTGAGGGAAACTTCCTGCTATGCTCATCATACCTTCCTCTTGGGTTCCCCAACGAGCTCTACATTAACACCGAGCCATCACCCCGTGCCCATCCAGTGTGTCCACTAGCATCACCGCACCCTACCGCCACTCCCTGTCCAGGCCACAGCCCCAGTCGAGCCGTGGACCACCCTAGTCGCGCCGCGCACCGCCTCTCTGCGCCGTGTCCAGAGCACGCCAGTGCGCCGTGCCCGACCAGCCCCGCCAGCTCGTGCCTTGCCCTCACCGCGCACACGCAGCCTCGCCATGATCACACCACACCCTCCTGCTTCGCCGCACAGGCCGTGACGCCGCCGCAAGAACACCATCGCTTTCCAGAGCGCCGCACACCCAGACCAAACCACGTCGCCCACACCGTGCCTTTAAGTCTGTGAAAACCGCCAAGGAGCACCGCACCGTCCTACGCCCTCGCCCATGCCGTTAGCCGCTTGTAGCGACGCCACCGTCGAGCTCACCGCCGCACCGCTCGATCCCCTCGTCGAGCTATAAAAGGAGGCCACCCCCGCCTCCATTCTTCACACCACTCGACTCCCCACTCCTTACTGACCTTCCCCACCTCTCCCCGGAGCAAGGCGAGCACCACCGCACCGGAATTTCACCGGATCCCGCAGTTGCTGGAGGAGAAGGGTGTCGTCAATTCCGACCACCCCAAGCCCTGCCGTGACCATGCCTCGCCTCGTCGTCTACCTCGTCATTTCCCCCCGTGGAGGAGCCTAGCTGGAGCCCAGTTGAGCCCCGTGAGACCCCCACCGCCGCGTTAGGTTTAGCTCATCGCCGGAGCTGTTCGTCGTCGACGACGACCCCCAGCCGTTGATCTGTCTTCTAATTGCACAACCTAGAATCAACGACTTGTTTACAGTAGAATGAGTCACTGACTGGACCCCTCTGTCACCAGCAGGTCTTGTGTCTTGTGCAGTTGGGCCGCCTGCTTAGCTTTCCAGCAGCCAAGAATTCAAATGTGGATTTTCCAATTTAGTTGAAATCCTATTATGTCCCTAGATTTAAAAATCAATTCAGAGAGTTTCACTTAACCAAATTGCATGATTCAAATTTTGTTAGAAATACAATTAAAATATCTATCCAAGACCGTTGGATTTAAATCATTTGGAGTTAGAGATAATCTATAGCAAAAATAACAAGACAGAGACTTTTGCAACTTCAAACATTTTTCAAAAATCAACCATAATAGCTTTTGAGTTGATTCCAACTCTCAAAAATCTCATTTGATAATATCTATATGAATATGTAAAAATATTTAGGTTTGCATGTAGTGACATTGGACTAGTACTAAAAGAATGCTATTAGGACATTTCTAGTCACTTTAAATCTATTAAAATATAATCTTAAACTTTATAGAATGTGACCAACCCTTTAAATCATATTCCCGTGTATTAGAATATGTGGTGATGACATGTGTCCACATGATCCCATATTTTAATTGGAGAATATTAAATCTTAATTAATTTCAATGAGTAAAAATTACTTTTCTCAAATAAACTAAATAAAACTAAGTCTTTATTTCATGTGATGATTGTGATGATGCTATATCATCAAGTATGAACCTTAGTGTGCTAAATAGAGTAGTGAAGTATTATTTGGTGATTGTGTACCTCATATTCATTTATAGACGATAGTACCGACCAAGGATTCGAGGAGGAGTTCTACCCCGAAGAAGACGAAGAAAACTTCAATCACTGCACCAATCAAGACAAGCTATTATTGGCAAGCTAGATCTATGCAAGCTTTAACCTAAGCAAGACGCATTAGGCATGCTTGGTTATACATTTTGATTTAGACCCGTCCAAAGTTTTACTTGCAAGCTTTATTCTTTTACTTTATCAAAGTTCTTTACTTTTAATATAGATAGCATAAAAAGTATAAAACTAGGCCTATCTAGTTGTAGTTAGATGTCATTCTATGGCATGAAATTGAAGTTTAGTACCCCTCATTAGTGAACACTCTTAACTTAGTGGCTAGTGCAAAGCATAAAACTTGATCACTTTAGATGGGAATACTTGGTGGAAAATGATTATGAAAACCTTGGAATGATGAGTCATTCTATTGAAATGTTTTGACATGTGCTGAGAAACACAAATGGATTTGATGATGAAAATGTTGAGGCATGAGCCTTAGCCCTTTATAAAAACTGATGGTTGGGTTCGGATGCGATACCATTCTAATTTTACCGTACAACCACAATAACTGAATTGGGTAAGGCTTAGCCGGAAGTTTATATGCATTAGTATGGGTTCCCTCGCGGAAAAGGTTTGAGCTGAGGTTACCTCATGATGATGTCCACCTATGCAGTGTCCAAGATGGCAGATGGCCATGGCTAGGAGGCCAAGCTCATAGGGGAGGTGCCTATACTAGAGGGTGTAATTGAAAGGTTATGATTGATTATCTGCATACTAAGTATGATGATTTAAGGTTATCCCTAACGGATGTATCGAATTTTGTGGTGAAAGTGTACCACCTCTACATAGTGTCAAACTATTCGAATAGCCGCATCTGTGGTCATGGACAGTTGGAGTGGCCATACTGTACCGTCGTGAGATGTTTTCAAAATGACTTGTGAAGTGAACTATGATTTTTGACTTGACCACAACAGGGTTGTGAATATGAAAACTAAGTTCCCAACTTAAAGTGATTTAGAACTTTTACTTAGTTTTCTTTACTTCTGAACTCAGTTTAGATAAATCTGGCTTTTTGCAAATAAACTTAGAGCTTAGGATTCCTACTAGAACTACCTTACTTGTTAGTGATAGTTTGCGAGTACTTAAAGAGTACTCATGGCTTTGTCCCTGGCTATTCCCGTGGCCAGACTATGAGGAGGACTATCAGGAAGATGGACGGCTACGACAATTAGGATCAACTCCCATCGTCAGCATTGCCTGTGACACTGAAGATGGAGCCCGCTACTATGCTTTATTATTCCGCTGCTTGTTTATATTAAAACTGGATCATGTGATCCTTTATTCGTGTAAAACCTTATTATGGTTTGTAATGATGATGTACTGTGATATCCAATCTGTTATGTCTCGCAAAAATGATAATCCTAAGATTGCGAGGTATGGTATAACATGCATCTGAGATTAAAAATATATCTACAACCTAATTAATTAATATGGCATGCATGCATGCATGTTCCTATAACTAAGTTATTTTTCACTAAAAAATAGTAACTTAGACTTGTAACGTATACATGTTACTACTCAAAGTTCTCTCTCCACTATAAGACTAGTCATAATGGGAAGTATCATATAGTAGTATCATGCATATGATACTACTATATGATACCATCTTCACAATGCATAGTATCATAGAGTAGTATCATAGTCTTAGTGTATTTATTGTTTTATAGAATTTCGATGTAAATTTGTGTGCAAGATTTATTTGGGATTAGTTTTTCTAGTTATATGTGCTATGATACCGTATCTACCTATGATACCAACACAATCTCTTTCATCATTAATTGCAGCGACACATAAGTATTTTGCATGCATGTGATGCATGATACTACCTATGATACCCATTGGGCTAGTCTAACCAGCCTGAGGAAATCATAGCAGAGCCTAGAGGTCCCACTCTTAAGGTGAACCGTCCACGTGTGGCCGCACGAACGCTGGTGATACGCGCTAATCTGTCACACGAGATTCTCCTTCTTTTTCTCTCGGGAGAAATCTGTCACCAAAATTGTTCGACGCCGAGTCACCGAGTGACCAAAGTAAATCTCAGTCAACTCTATACTGATTTCTTGCGTCAAACCCGCTAGGACACAGACCACCGAGCAGTCCCGTAATGTATCGTGTCTTTCGAGGGGGATCGATCGCCATGAGTACTCTCTGCTTTGGTAAGTTAATCACATGCGGGGCCAAGGTCAAAAGACTTGTGCGTTGCGTTGTGTTGCGCGCGTCTCGACTCTCGCGCATCGCTCGCGCTCGGACGAGTGTCAGCCCCGCCCCACTATCTCCTCGAAACTGTCAGGAGTCAGGTCCGGTTTGACGCATGCGGAGCTGCGCCCGTGAACGAGACGGAGGTCAGACTCTTTACCTTTCCTTCTTTCCTTTCCCGGGGCTGACGAGTGACGACGATGAAACGCTAAAGTTTAACCCTGTAGTGTGGTGTGGTCAAGCTTTTTTTTTTGTGTCGGCGTCATGTATGCCGCTTGTCAGCTTGTGTATGTTACTAGCTTGTGCATGAGTGCATCGTGTTGTGTTGGACAGGCCCACCACGCTCGATCAGGAAGTTGTTCGGTGGAACAACTACTGTCGAAGTAGTGCATTTGACAAGACTCGAGAGCATCTCCACCGGCGCTTTAAAACCCGGCTCCGGGTGAAGGCCAAAAATTTCGACGTCGGTGATCCCTAGTCACTACCTGCAGTTTGGTCCGTCCACCAATAGTATGTCCTTGCCATCCTCCACGGCAACCAAATGATGGGTTGGGCTATCGGCAACACGCGCCGTGTTACAAAAGCAGCCGGCGGTCGGCGACACAAAGCACCTACTACTCCCTCTGATTCAAAATATAAGAATTTTACTTTATAAAATGAGTATATCTAGATCTATTTTAGTGCGTAGGTTTATTTCAAACTTAAATAAAGCTAAACACTAAAACGAGTCTAGGTATATTTATTTTACAAAGCTAAAACATCTTATATTTTGAAACGGAGGAAGTATATCCTAATTTCATTTTTCTACTGGCAATTTTTCACCGCCTGCTCCCGCATAGTGCTCCTTGTTCTTTCCTGCTCCGGTGTAGTCGTCGTCTTCGCGTTCAAGGTCGGTCCTGAGATTTTGGAGGTCCGGGGCGAGACTAGAACATGGGGCCCTTTATATAGACATCAAATTTATACGCATTAACTTAGAAATTTCATCTAACATTTCTCGACGCAAATTCACTCATGATGGATCGATATCGGTGCATCCAATATTTTTTTCTAAGATGCATAATGCTCCCTAACTATTTAACCTCATAGGTCCTTTCCTCGATTAAGATATCTATTGCTTTATTATCAAGATTATCCTAATTTGTTGGATCATAAATATCGGAAGTATAGACTGGTTGTTCATCAACACTAGGTATGTGCATCAGATGAATCAACTACATTCTCATAGCCACTTACATTGTTATCGTCAATGTTGGTGTCGGTATTTTCTTCCTCCACGGCAATTATCGCTAACTCATTATTTCGATTTATCAAAGCACCACTATTAGACTTGAAAGATTTGTGAACTAGGTGGACATGCGCGCTTCGCCGCGTCCTCTACAGTCTATTTGGTAGAGTGTGGTAGGTGTATTGTACTCACTGCTGATAATATATTTTGTTTTATTTGTGTTACCATAAATTAAATATATGAGCATGCATGAGTTAAATGTTTTAATTTGGTAGACAAATGTGTCATTTACGTGTTAGACATGTCTGAAACAGAGAGATCTGATCTTAAATACAAGAAGCAGTCCCTTATTTCATATTAAAGTTCATAAGCAACATGGGGCTACTAGTGTTTCTTCAAGTAAACAAAAAAGTACATCGAGCAAACTTCAAACAAAAATACATCAAGCAATAGACCAAGTTCAGTACCACAAGAAACTGGCATGTTACATGATCAAGGTAAAAAACTAATGATGCCAAAACAAGCTAACTTATAAAGATCACACGGTAACCACGTTCGACTGCATTAAAATTGATGCTTGCTATTTGATTGCAGAGCTCTAAGGGAAGGCAAAAGTTTGTATTCAACACTTATAAGTAGCTGAATTATTAAATAATTAGTTTAGTCAATATAGACAACCATATTACATATATACTAATTATGTATAGGATTTATACTTGATATATTTCAAATTATTCACTGGTTCAATAAAATTTAGAAGAGAAGGTATGGCTGAAAGTTACCACAAATCTTTACATAAAAGCAAGATCTAATATGTAATCAGGTTTGATACTTTTTGTACATCAAAAATGAAAATTAGAAGTTATGACATTTCTTTTGGACTCACTTAGTCGATGGAACCCGTCTGTTTATTAATTATAGAGCATGCTCCAAGTCAAGAGCAGTGGAATTTTTGTTAACTCGTGTAGAAATTATAAAACAACGTAAAACATGTATCAATTTACACAAGTATTTTATGTATTCTCGAGATATGCTAATATATTCAAAAGCAAATTCAGTTGCAGAGCCTAAGAGGGGCCAAAATTAGCTTATTCTGCTTTGTTTCAGGAATACATACATTTCCTGCCATGCTACCGCTCCATGCTTTCCATTCAGCGATTCTTCCGTTCGGTTACTATAGATTCCGGATTCTGGCCAATCGCTCTACGTCGTGTCATCGCATGCCTCGCGAGGCTTCTCCTTTTCAATTCATTTTTTCCGCCACCCGTCCCGAATTTTTCCAGTCAAAATGGTGAGAATGATACGACATCTTCGCCTAGTCCCGCATAGGGGCGTCTCTACCCGCGCCGCTCCCTCTCTCTCACCTCCACCGTCCCACGCGCTCACCTCCTCCTTATCTTTCTCATCATCGACAAAGTGTGGCGGTGGACGGGTGTGCGAGGTCGGGGGCAATGTTAAATCGGTACTGGGAAAGTTCGAGGCGAGGAAGAAGAGGCGGCCGACACTGGGTGCGAGAGTTGGACGGGAGGAGGTGTCCTCGTGAGTGGAGGGGGAGGAGGGAGCGGAGGTGAGAGGGAGATCTCGGGAGCGGAGGGGCCTTCTCCTTTTGAATTCATTTTTTCCGCCATTCGTCCCTAATGTTTCTAGTCAAAGCGGTGAGGATAATACGACATCTTTGCGTAGTCCCGCATAGGAGTGTCTCTACCTACGCCACCCCCTCTCTCTCACCCCCACTGTCCCACGCGCTCACCTCCTCCTTATCTTCCTCACCATCGCCAAAGTGTCGCGACGGACGGGTGCGCGAGGTTGGGGCCAATGTTGAATCAGTACTGGGTAGGTTCGAGGCGGGGAAGCAGAGGTGGCCGACACTAGATGCGGGAGATGGATGGAAGGCGGTGGCCTCATGAGTAGAGGGAGCGGAGGTGAGAGGGAGGGCTCGGGAGCGGAGGGGGCGACACACGTTGCTGGGAGAGACGGAGGAGCGGTTGGGTTGGGCGGGAGTTCGGAACTCGGGAGCTCGGGTGGAGTAGAATGAAATCGAGATGGGGGTGGGGGTAGGAGTGGGGACTAGAGGGACCAGCTCGTAAGATTTCGGTCAACACCAGAAACTGCATGATTGAGATGACTCAGAGTGAATATCAAACGGCCAGAAACGCGCGCAGACAGATGGCGTCAAATTGCTCGCTTTTGCTCAGACTTAAGCTGTAGTATAATATCCTCTTTTGTGACTGTAAGGCCGCCACATTTCTTCTTCTTTGCTTTGCTTTTAGTGTTACTGAATGGATACTTTCTTTATGATGACTACATGATACTGTACAACAACATTGGAAAAACTACTCTACACCAAATTTTGAATGGTATAACCTATGCATCTTGTATGTAAAGTTAGAGATCAGGGAATAGTCATGCAAAAATATACCTAATATTGGTCAAATCGGCGACGTGCTATGTGTGTAATTCACCTAGAGACTAGAGACGAGGAAGAAAAGTGGTGATATTCTCCTGATCAAGTGCCATGAAAATTGAAACCGGTGAGACGAGAGTCGGTGAACCGATGATCAAAAATTTAGAATTAGAAAAAAAGTTACTCCCTCTGATCCAAATTAACTAACTTGGATTTGTCTAGATTCGAATGTATCTAGACATGTTTTAATACAAGATACGTCCGAATCTAGATAAATTCAAGTAAATTAATTTAGATCGGAGGAGTAGGAATAAAAGGATTGTATAATTAAGTGGCTAACTATTACCTGCAGGGGAACGCGGATCTATCTCACCGATAGATGGTGACTGAAGAAGGCGCATGCTCCTGGCGGGAAGATATGAGGTGAGTGGATCGATCGACCCTTCTCTGAGTCTGCCAGTGCGATGGAATAGGAATCGATCGATTCCTTTCCGCAGTAACGTGCACATTTTCTAGTCGATCACGTGTTCATGTCAAGGCCCATAGGCCTTTTCAGTTTTTCTTCAGCTGGCCTCACATATGTTTGAGTATACAAATTTGTAAAGGGGAAGAGAAAGACCGCGAATATTGAATGCGAGGAACATAACTCGAAACCCGGCGGGAGGACTGTGGATTACCTCATCGCCGGGGATGCGGCAGTCATCCTCCGTGGAGGAGAGCGCTCCATCTTAGCGTTGGGTGAAGAGCTCTGAATGCTTGATGGTGGATAGACGCCACGACCCATTTGTGACACGGGTTCCCAGGCCTTTCTTCTTCCCAGCCGTGGCAGCAGTGCTGGTGCCCACGGTGGCGGCACCCTTCTTCTTGGCCGCAGCAGCAGCTGCAGATCCAGTGGCGGAGGTTCCCTTCTTCTTTCCCATTTGGCACTAGCGGTGAGAGCGCAGGAAGTAGCTCGGAAAAGTGCGAAGCTGGTCCAGCGCCGCAAAGAGGGTGAAAGCAATAGAGCAGCAAGAAGCAGCAATGGAGGCTGTGCGCGAGAAGGAAGATGAGTTGTGGGGAATTACCACACAGCGGATTCCTACTTAACCTCATCAAGGATATCATCCAACGGCCAGGAGAAAACTAACCAGACGCGTGGCACAAATCAATGTCGACGCGTGGCAGAGTAAACCACGAACCGTCGCCCCACTTCCCCCATTACGCGCGAGAATCGAGGAGACACGGTTAAAACAGAGATTATGCACGCCTGGTCAAATCCAAGTCAGAAAATAGGACCCACTTTTCGTCATGTCCCGTCAAAACCGCTCACACGGGTAACTGAGATCATCTCATCGTCAGCACTAATGTCACTTACTCCAGCAGGAGCACTTTTTGACTACTCTAGTCCTTACTCGAGTCTTCGACTCGACCAAGCATTAGGGGCTACTCCTAACAGGAGCGCTAGCCGCGCACACGAAGGACTTTACATCCAAGCATTATGAAAACGTATTTTCTCTCAAAAACTCTTCATTCGAATCAACAATTCGACTGTGGACTCCAGGTTACTCTTATAGGGAGCGCTGAAAGCATATTCGACTGAAAAAGCAAAAGACGACAGCAGTCATAAATAATTATAGTCCCCACTCGAGTCTACGACTCGACTAGGCACTTGGGGGCTACTCCCATAGGGAGCGCTAGCCGCGCACCCTATGATTTTTCTTATACATGCACTGTGTGTTGACTGCGTCCACACTCGAATGCTTTGGCGACTCCACCTCATATTTTCCCTACAAAGAGACTACGTCTCCTGGGTCATCCAAATCAGCTCCGCGATGATAAAAATTCGGATGCCACGCTTGCAGCATGAAGATAAGATCTGAAGAAGGCCTGACAACACACCTACTGTGCTCTATCAGATATAATCCGTGTCTACAGGCACGATGAAATAAGCCTTGACGGACGCGTCGAGTGCTCACACTTATACACTAGAATTTGACTCTATAAGACCTCCGCGGCCTAAGTCGAATTACGCCATCATTTTTCCAAATTCGAGTCCGAGAACTCGAGTTTGAGTAGATTGCGTTGTTTTTCCTGAGGCAGTTATCTGATCCTGATACATCAGATAAATTAGGCACGTATATCAACAATCCCTATGATACAAATTAAAGCACTCGAAAACATGCTTGGTTGTGAACTCAAAAGACTTCATAAGTCTCCACTGAAATCTACGATTCAATCGGACACTCGGGGGCTACTGACATGGGCATACCTTACAAGTACTCGAGCTTGGCATATACGGTCTAGTCTAGCAGAAGCCCATGACGTTACCAGGGCCCAATCAAAGATTCAGGTGACCAAAGGAGACTCCGACTGCTTGCGGCACACGGCGAGCTCAAGATAGAAAGTTCAAAGGGAAAACCCTAACTTGTAACCGACTTGACCTGCTATCCCGAGACCTAGCCTATCTATATAAAGGCTAGGAGGGGGCGGCGAGGAGGACAATCACAATCCTAGTTTTCACATCATCGCCAGATTGCATCTGCGCACCCCTGTAACTTTCGACTCACTCAATAATTCCAAGAGCAAACAAGCAGTAGTAGGGTCCTCTACGAGGACTGAACCTAGGTAAACCTTGCGTCCATGTGTGCTTGTTAGCTAGTCGATTGATGCCTCTAGCGCTCCCTTCTTCTCCAAAACCAAAGTCCATAACAATGGGCATTGATGAGTTTAACCCTCGTCACCAGGACTGCTTGGCCGTGTAGACTTCCTCAAAATCTTCATTAATAGCTCCTTATTTCTCCTAGAAAGCATGATTTCTTGCACAACACAATTCAAAGCAAGGGATTACACATCTTTGCAATAATTAGTCATTAGTGGCAAGGCTAGAGAGATTCTTGGTCAATTATTTGACTAAAATGAAGTTTAAATGTGGATTAATATGGCTATTTTCATAGCCATCAAGGCCTGAAGCATAAAGGCGATGTCCCATTCCATAGATTCCAGTTTGCTGCCTAGGAACCCCAAGCTACTTGTCGATGTCAATGATGTAACGAACTCATCTTCTATGGTACCTTACTCTGCAGAAAAAATATCAACAAAGCAAGGCTGAGTACATGGTGTACTCTGCAAGACTTATGGCTGGTGTAGTTACTTTGCATAAATATAACTTTGTTTGTAAAAGAAGGAGGAGTAGACGCTCGAGTAAATAGAACATTTTAAAAAAGGGGATAAGAAAGCGGTATTTCTAGCTTTCATCATATTTGATATCCATCGAATCTTTATCAGCTGAACCTACCAACTAGGATTAGGCATCCTTAAGCACACTTTACTTTACATGCCAAGTTTTATGATTAGGTTATACTTCTCTATGATCTTTGAATCCATTCCCGAGTCATCGATAACCGTGGACATGGCTTTTCGAAAAGATTAAAACTCTGCATGGGTGTATAACTTTACCCACGTGTACCAACTGACTCTTAGTTCACTAGATAAGCCATCTTCCTTGGAAGGCCGATAGAGGGTGGTTGATCATGAACTTTACATTGCTTTCGCCAAGACCATAAGTCACGCCCAAAGCAATGCCGCTATAATGGGTCGAGTCCCGAAGCTGGTCCCTAGAGTTGTGAACAGGGTTCGAGTTTACTTAGGCCGTGCCTCTCCTGTTCCTTGCCATGCCATGTAGGATGCACCTTCACCCTCGAATCTTTGAAAACATTTTCTATGTGTATACCGATGGAAAGCCCGAACTATATGACTCATGAAATCTACTAGGAAAGTTAGTTGGTTGAGAGGGTTTCTAGGCCACCTGTAGCCATTATGCTCGTATTGGTTCAAGAGGCAATAACTCAGGTCCTAGTGGTGGAGAAAATGGGACTGCAAAAACCACAACCCACCGTGGCCTCCCATACAAGCCTTAGCATGTTCAACTTTCATCTCTGGCTGTACCACGTCATCCTGTCATACTAGAATTCATTCGCACCTTTGTTTTGTCAGCCGGATGGACCAGCAGTAACAACTAAGCATGGCTAAGCACAACAGATAACAACTCTAGCAACGCTTCACAATCCAAACCCTAGTTATGCTAGGAGAAGTGGATCAAGGATATAGGTTACAAAGGGAACATGCATCAGATATGATTACTCTATTTATAGATAAAAGACTTTAGAATCGTATGCACATGGCAAGAATTGAAATACTTTAAAGTCATAGGATTCATATACGTGTGGGGCTATGTTTTCCTTGTTTGTTGATACCCAACTATAGATCTTCAGGGTTCATCACAACTTGATTTGTTCGTCGATAGCAAGAATATAGCTCTCCAGGGTTCACATTATTGTCATTGTTCACCGATGTTCGAGTACTTTTCTTCGATGGTATTGATATCGACCTTGATCTCGATCTCGAACTCGTTGCTCACATAACTCTGACTTCTACCGGGAAGAAGTAGAAACACCAGGAAGAAAGGGAACAATATTTAACACAGTCATCGACGCAATGCGTACAATGTATGCCATGGCATATTAAAGGTGTTTAGACAAACCCTAAAGACGAAATCAACATTTTAAATGGATTTGGAATTCCCTATGTAGCATTTTTAGAAAACTCCGCAGACATATGCGAGTGGTTTATTAGGGTTCCACTAATAAGATAAATTTTGTTGTTACAATGAAGCATGATTTTGATGTACAATGTATATTTCATTTTTCTGAATATTTTGATATATTATACATATTTTTATGACTTAATATGAATTACTTATGAATTTTCAAGGGTTTATTCAAGTTTCCCCATTTTTAATCATTTTCTAAGATTATTAAAAACTTGATAGATGGACCCCATGGATTATATTAAAAATAAACTGAAACTAAAAAGGATTATGATGCCAATGTGATATCAGCTATCTATGACGTCAACACGGCGTTAGCACCGGGTGACATCAGCACCACGTCACCACGCCCGTTGACTGGCGGATGGTGGACAAAGCCGGTGATCTAGGCCACGCCGGCACGTGTGGCTAGGCTTGTTAGTACAAGTGGGACGAGGTGAACCATCTAGGGGCGGCGCCTCCCAGAGTTGGTCGCCGGACTGTCGTTTCCGAGGAGCTTCAGCGGTGGTGACGACGATAGGCTCAAGCGCCAAGGGAGATACAACGCGCAACTAACAAATCAGAGAGGCCCACTAGACGCAGTAGATCACCAGGAGTGCGCTAGGCTTGATGGCGGGGCAAGGCGAGATAGGGGTTGATGGCGAGCGGTGGTTACCTCCCATGGGGACGAAGCTTTAGTTCTCGGGATTGCAGGCACACAGGGCTGCGTGACCTAGCTGGGATGAACCAGTGTAGCAAGGCGATCTCCGTGGTGTTATTAGCTTGAGCTAGGGTGGCCAGAAGTGGCAGGGACAACGACCCGCGGCTAGGGTTTGATGGCAATGTCAAGATGAAGAGAGAGAAGGCGATGTGATGGCTTAGGGTTCTCCAGGGGCAAGGATGGGTACTTATAGGCGACAGACAGCAGCGATGCACATCGCAGCAGCGACCTGGGCATTGGGTGGCATCGAAGTAGCCACAAAGCTGCTTACACCGGGGAGGAATACGATGAGGACATGGCAAAGGGATATGTGCCCTAGCTGGGCCACGCTTGTGTTGGGTTCGCATCATAGAAAACAAAAAAATTCCTACGATGTAAACAACTAAGCACCAAGATATATCAACAGGTGGATATACATCCATAGAGATCTTACCCTGAAAGACCGAAAAGCTTTGTTAACAAAATCTAATTTCGTGGATGATGTAGTCGTTCACTTGCCGATCTCAAGATCGTGATTAAGTCCAGCACCGCAAAGCAGTGGTGCATCCGTGATCTCACACACATCCTTTACCCCGACAACTTCCAAGTCCTCGCTCCAGCAAAGCAGCGGAAGCAGCAAATCTTTCCAAAAAAGCCACCGGGAACATGTACTACGCTAATCCGAAGTCATGGGGAATTGCTAGAGGGGGAAGCTAACCTTCACGAGGAGGTGGTGCAAGAGGAGAGGAGCCATGGGGCTCCTTTTATAGGGGAGGGGCGCATTCCATGTCCATGGCTGGCCGGCCATGATGGGTGCCCCCACCTCTCCCTCATTCATGTGGGTGGAGCTTCCACTAAGCCCACTCACATCAATTTCAACTCCACTCACTTGCATTTAATGTCCACTAAATTAAATGCATTTTTCTATTTAAATAAAAGACTTTTATTTATTTTATTAAGAATTTTGTTAATTACTTTAATTAAAAACATTCACATAAAACCCTTGCAATATTTCGATATCACATGCAGAACCAATTTCAGCAATTTCACCCGAAACAACTCCGGTGTCCATCGAAAAAATTCCAGCGCTTTCATAATATTTCTATGGTGTCTTATTTTCTCCAAATGCTATCGGTATCCCTTAAGCGTGTCACCCTATGATTCACGAATAATGCAGACATGATCAAGACGCCTTTCCGATCAATAATCAGCAACGGGGCTTGGAGATCCGTACTGACTCCCACACATTCAACAATGACTGTAGTGATCGTGTGAACCTTTAACGTTTGTAACTAAATCCCTTTGTATCACGATATATTACATGTTCAAGATTCGATCATTGGTATCCCCGTACCTAGTTTGATCTCGTTACCGACAAGTACTCTTTTCTCGTTCCCATGATATAACATTCTAGTGATCTTATCACTTGCTTGCAAGCTATGTTAATGTGATATCACCGAGAGGGTCCAGAGTATATCTCTATGTCATCGGGATGGAAAAATCCCACTCTTGATCCATGAGCCTCTATATAAAACTTTCGGAGTAGCTGAATCCACCTTTATTGTCACCCTATTACAGTGTGACGCTTGATGCTATCAAGTTACTCTTCCGATGTTAGTGATTGAGATGATCTCATGGTCTAAGTACTAAAGTTACTTTGCATGATGTTATAGCAATGTAAACAAAATGACTTGGATCGTATTACTATACTTCGGATGAATGTTCATCATATCATTCCACCAATGTTGTGACCTCGTTATTAACAACATCCAATGTCCATGGCCAGGAAACCTTGATCACCTTGTTAATCAACGAGCTAGTTTACATGAGAGGCATAACTAGAAACTCTTTATTTGTTTATTAAACACACATGTATTAATGTTTCCAATTAACACAACTATAGCATGAGAAATAAACTGTTATCATAAACATGGAATAAGATAATAACCACATTATTATTGCCTCTCGCGCATATTCCCTTTAGCTTGGGCCTAGGAGGGTTACGGGAAAGGTTTGGGGAAGGGAGAGAAGGGTTGGGCCAACCTGATCTAGCTCTCTGGCTCACATTTTTGCTTTAGAAGTTTTTATTTTTCTAAAATATTTTCTCTTTTGTAAAATCCATTCAATTCTATTTTGTATATTTCTAAAATACTAGAGGGCTTATAAATCTTATTTGAAATACTCAGGGACCCTTGTATTCAATTTGGGATCCAAAACTTTTGTACTTTCCAATTCAAAAACCTTTTGAATGTATTTATAAGAGAGGGATAAATTAGAGTTTTCTCATCTTCTTCATCTTAAATGCAAAGTTTAACAAACTAGGATATGCATGCTATGCTCATGATGCACAACTCAAGTAACTTAATAAGATATAGTGAAAGTGGGGTTGTTACAGTTCTATCCCCCTTAAAAGAATCTCGTCCCGAGATTACTAGGTAGGAAAAAATAAAGGAACAGGGTTACACTAATCTTCAATGATCTTCCCGAAGAGGTTGATCCATACCACCATGATTAAATGAGTGAACAAATTGCTTCATAATCTTCGAGGTTGCTGCTCACACTAAGGAAGAGAGGGAATGACACACAACAACAAACGGATTATCTCATGGTTAACTCATGGATAGATGATTCATGAACATCTCTGAAGACATGAAACATGTCAAGGTAATGGAGGAAACAACACGAGAAGGTTTCAGGTTGATGCTTAGTTGATCTTCATAAGGATGGAGACTAGGGTATAGAAGAATTTAAAACCTCTGAGAAAGAAGGATTTAAACTTCTAAGGAGGAAATATTTCCAATAGGTGGAACATGAACACGGACTTTGAGAGGTAAACCTCTACTAGAGATCTTAAGAATATATTTACAGGTAGGAGAGATAGATACCAACAAACCAAGCTATTGAACTACTTTTGACACCGAAGAGTCATTTTTTTGGTTCAACGGAAGGCCAAGATAGAAGGTTGTTTTGGTGGAGAGGACTCACAAGAGTCACAAGGAACATGTAATAAGAGAAACCGTTGATTACCAAAATCATAGTCGCTCTTCTAACACGGTCAAGAAACCAAAGTAAACTCTTTATTCATCCAAGAATATCAGAATCTTTTCCAAAGATCATGATATCACTATGCATCACCAAGATGAATAAGTAACAAGATTCCTGAAAACATGAGAAAAAGAAATATCATTCTCAGACTCCAAATATTTGGCATAATAAAATGCTTGCCAACATAAAAGTGTCTGTAGGATCGACTGAAAAAATTAACAACTCTACTTTAAATGTTCTACTTGATGTTCGAGATACCAATATTAGACTTCTGACAAGCCTTCAACCAGTCATCAATTATAGGCCCGACTTCGGAGACAAAGGAAATCATAAGCACACCTCCTACAATAAATCATAGAAGAAGCCTCACAAAGAGTGATTGTTATTGCTGATTCAAGAGGATATGGCAATAGGTCTTTTGGCTAATTGTGTCAACCACCACATCAACCTTCCCAGATTTTCAAAAAGTCACATGTCAAAACCTTGAGGAACACCGACCATCATATCTTCCCGAGGTTTAGATTTGGTTAGATGGAGAGACACTTCAGACTCAACATGTCTGAATAGGGTGTGCAACATTTACCACAAAGGTAAAGTTACTAGATTCTCAAGACATGGACTACAATATCAAGCTCCAAAAGAATGAGATAGGTTGATAGAACCATGTATTAGCAAGATATTAAGATACAATTGCACATGCATGAACTATTTGCGACGAAACACATCTGAATCCTTGTTGGGAAACATCGATAAGATAAGGTAGTATTAAACTTCTTCTCTTCATAACAAATTAGTCAGTGGCTTAGGGTGCTTAGAGGATCTACTCGAGAGGTGAAGGTATCAACCTACCATATCAAGAATACTTCGCACATGTTTGACTGACTTGGAACATTTCTCGAGGAAACAAAGATAACTCTACTCAAATACACGGCAACATCTTTCAACATTTTCACGTGAACCGAAGAAGGTCACTTCTATCATCCAGAACACATATTTCAAGATGACACGAAGGCGGTTCTCAAATGTTTCTAGCACTAATGCCAAATTCTCCATATGAATATTGTCGAGCATGGAGAATATAAGGATGCCATCGATGAGCTCAATAACAAACTTATCATGATACTCCAAGAAGAGGGACTCATATGTTATATGAGCAAAGCATAGACGTTGTTCAGACTAATGGACATGAAGATGTACTCGAGTGAGACATCACAAGCAGTTACACCATCAAGATTGTCCTTGGGACTGAGTTTGATTTGACGATAGCTTGAATCAAATCAAAGGTAGGGAAGATAACATATCCACAAAGGAGATGATATCTTTCTTCAACACGAATAGAACTAGACATCCCTTTAGAAAGGAACAAAGTGGAGTAGAACTTTTGTCTTGCTACTCTCCAAGTTGTTGTTTAAGCTCAACCAACAAGTTCAGGGGTATCTAGTACAGATTCTTGGAGAAAGGAGCGGTTTAAAGAGATAGCTTACTCAAGAACTAGAGAACATGTTCATGTGGTAACATGGAGATACTTCTAGAAAGACATATAGAATATCACGAACCACTAATATGTCACTTAGTTAGAGAGGAACCTTGCTTTACAAAGCAAAACAACATAGTCTTGGAGCTTTGATACAAACCTAACTCTTTGACCCAAGAGAGTGTACCAAAATAGCAGACTTGGTAGCACAATCATCCTTGGCTTAGTGATTATATCACCAATCACGCCAAGAATGATACAAATGCCCTTAGATTCTGAAGCAATAAATATTGTTAAGAATCTTAGATGTCCACTTCATTATGCACAAAAAACATCACGAGCACAAACAACTCAGAGGAAGGGTGGGTAAAATGTGTAAGAGAATCACTTCATTAAGAGGGTCATGACACTCAGCATTACCTCTTAGTATAGAAGGGTGTGATACTTTAAGATAGAATAGAACAGAAGCTAATCAACGCATCTTAATCTGCGGAGTACAACACTTTGACCTAGTCCTAGAAATGGCGAGGTACTGGGGTTTGTTTCTCCTAGTTTGTCTTGACAGACCACAAGAGTATCTTGCATCAGAATACACCAATGCACATTTACTACTTGGCTACCAATTGGTAGACAAAGGTCAGAAAACAACAAGGAAGGAAGGAACATGCTCAGGATATAAAGTCTCGATATGTGGAAGGATAAGTCAATAATCTTCCAAAGACCAATGCAAGAAAAGGGAGGTGTGGAAGAGTCACGAATATAGATATGAGACTCATAAGGAGCACTCTTGTCATGATCTATTTGGTTCCATTATAGAAGATGTTCTATAACATGTGGTAGGGGAAGTACTTAATTGTTACAATTCAATCACAACAATAACCACAAGCTTGAAGGCTAGAGTAGAAGGTACTAGCCATCCTCAGGTAATGTTTAAACATTAACAACATGGTAAACAAAATGGATCTTGTGTTAATCGTCAACTTCATGTACAAGATTTACAACAGCAGAATCTAGAATAATCAAGGATCTTCGGTTCAAGTCCAAGGGTTAAAACCCAGAGGAATGAGTAATTACTATTTGGGTGATACAACGTACACTTCAAGATAGTAATCGCAAGGTAGCTTCCAAGAGAACATATAACTTCTGAAGTACTCAAACAAATGAAAAGGAGGCACACGAGGCGATAGGAAACCTCGAAACCTAGAACAGAACACCGTGGAACCTACAATATAATATTGTGGGCCCATCAAATAGAGAGATTATGATGGAGTGAATTCTCTTAGCTGAAGAACAACAAAGGGAAACAAGGAACACACCCACACAACTGACTGTAGAGACGTCAACACTATGTCAACTGGTTGAGGAATGACATGCCAAAAGGCACCTAAACTTTGAAAGACGAGATGAGATAGCAAAACTATTCCAAATCAACAGAAGATAAGATGACCCACAGTTAGAGCGATACTGGATGAGGAGTAAAAAGTAGCATACTAGAGTTTTTAAATACTTTTCGGCTTTCAAATAGTTTTCACAAACACTAGACTCAACATCAACCAATAGAATGGGGTTCCTACAGTTGGTACTACTCTGATACCAAAACCTGTGACACCCTCGGATTAGGGTTAGATGAATCTCAGACCTTAGTGTGACATAAGCCTAACCAAGAGCCTGAGAGTACACAGTGGGAGAATCGATAACACAATAGTGACCCTACTACACAAAAGGAGATACAACAAGCTCATAGCTGAACAAAGAACCAAAATATTACAAATAGAGGTCACTGCCCACATACAACACACAATGGAAGGCAAATTATGCTATTGAGTATAACAAACTTAACAAATGGCCTAAGAGGCCTGAATCATAAAGGCAATGTCCATTCCATAGATTCCAGGCTGCCGCCTAGGAACCCTAAGCTACTCGTCGATGTCGATGTCATAATGAACTCCTCTTCTATGGTAACACTTACTCTGCAACAAAAGTAGCAACAAAGCAAGGCTGAGTCCAGGGTGTACTCCACAGGACTTATGGCTAGTGGAGTTACTTTGCATAAAGCTAACTTTGTTTGTAAAACAAGGAGGACTAGAAGCTCGACTAAATAGAACATTATAAAAGGAGGTAAGAAAGCGATATCTCTAGCCTTGGTCATATTTGATATCCACCGAATCTTTATCAGCTGAACCTACCAACTAGGATCACCCCCTCAATCCCAGAGGAAGCATCCTTAAGCACACTTTACTTTACCTGCCAACTTTTACGATTAGGTTATACTTCTCTATGATCTTTGAATCCATTCCCAAGTCATCCATAACCATGGACACGACTTTTTGAAAACATTAAAACCCTGTAGGGATGTGTAACTTTACCCACACATACCAACCGACTCTTAATGCCACTAGATAAGACCTCTTCCTTGGAAGGCCGTCAGAGGGTGGTTGACCACGACCTTTACCTTGATTTTGCTGAGACCATGAATCATGCCCTAAGGAGATGTCGCTGTAACGAGTCAAGTCCCGAAGCCGGTCTTTAGAGTTGTGAACATAGTTTGATATTACGGAGGTCGTGCCTCTCCTGTTCCCTGCCACGCCCTGTATGATGCACCTTCACCCATCAAATCTTTGAAAAAAAATCTATGCGTATGCTGAATGGAACACCCGAACTATGTGACTCATGAAATATACTAGGAAAGTTAGTTGGTCGAGGGGGTTTCCAGGCCCCCGTGTGGCCGTTACGTTTGTCTTGGTTCAAGAGGCAAGAACTCATGTCCTAGTGGTGGAGAAAATGGGACTGCAAAAACCACAACCCACCGTGGCCTCCCATACAATCCTTAGCATGTTCAACTTTCATCCCTGATTGTACCATGTCATCCTGTCATACTAGGTTCATTCGCACCTCTGATTCGTCAGCCGAATGGACCATCAATAACAACTAAGCATGGCTAAGCACAACAGATAATAGCTCTAGCAACATTTCACAATCCAAACCCTAGTTATGCTAGGACTAGTGGATCAGGGATATAGGTTACAAAGGGAACATGCATCGGATATGATTACTCTATATATAGATAAAAGACTTTAGAATCGTATGCACATAGCAAGAATTGAAATACTTTGAAGTCATAGGATTCATATATATGTTGGGCTATGCTTGCCTTGTTTGTTCATACCCAACTATAGATCTTCAGGGTTCATCACAACTTGACTTGTTTGTTGATAGCAAGAATATAGCTCTCCAGGGTTTACCTTATTGTCATTTTTCACCGATGATCGAGTACTTCTCTTTAATGGTGTTGATCTCGAGCTTGATCTCGATCTCGAACTCGTTGCTCGCATTCACTCCGACTTCTACCGGGAAGAAACAGAAACACCGGAAAGAAAGGGAACAATATCTTACATGGGAAGCAATGCAATGCACACAGTATATGACATGGCATATTAAAGGAGTTTAGACAAACTATAAAGACGGAATCAGTATTTTCAATGGAGTTAGAATGCCCTATGTAGCATTTCTAGAAAACTCTACATGCATATGCGAGGGGTTTATTAGGGTTCCACTATTGAGATCATTTTTGTTGTTACAATGATGCATGACTTTTATGCTACAATGTAGATCTCATTTTTATGAACATTTTGATATATTATACATATTTTTATGACTTAATATGAATTACTTATGAATTTTCAAAGGTTTATTCAATTTTCCCCATTTTTTTTATCATTTTCTAAAATTATTAAAAACCTGATAGATTACCCCACGGGTTATATTAAAAATAAACCAAAATAAAAAGGATTATGACGCTAGGGTAACGTCAGCTGTCCATGATGTCACTTTGACGTCAGCATGACGTCAGCACCGGGTGACATCAGCACTACGTCACCATGCCCGTTGACAGGGGAACGGTGGTCGGAGACGATGATCCAGGCCATGCCAGCATGTGCGGCTAGGCTCGTTAGAACGAGCGGCATGAGTCAAACCATCTAGGGGCAGCGCCACCCAGATTTGGTCACTAGAGCGTCGTCTCTGATAAGCTCCAGCAGTGGCGGCAGTAGGCTCAAGCACCGAGGGTGATACATCACACAACTAAAAAATCGGAGAGGCCCACTAGATGAAGTATCTCACCTGGAGTGCGCTGGGCTTGACGATGGGGAAAAGAGAGGTCGAGATTAACGGTGAGTTGTTACCAGTGGTAGGGATGAAGCTTCAATTCTCGGGATTGCGGGCACGTGTGGCTGTGTGACCTAGCTGGGACAAACTAGTGCAGCAAGGCGAGCTTAGTGGTGGTATCAACTTGAGCTAGGTTGGCCGGAAGTGGCGGGGACGACGTCGACCTATGGATAGGGTTTGATGGCCATGGCGATATGAAGTGGGAGAAGGGGATGTGATGACCTAGGGTTCTCCAAAGTGCGGGATGTGTACTTATATGCGCGCATCACAGCGGCGGCCTGGGAACCGGGCAGTGTCGGAGCAGCCACAGAGCCGCTTACCTGGGAGGAATACACAAGGATAGGGCGAAGGGATATTGGCCCTAGCTAGGCCATGCTTGGGCCTAGGCTGGTTGCGGGGAAGGTTGGGGGAAGGGAGAGAAGGGCTAGGCCATCATGATCTGGCACTCTGGCTCACTTTTTTGTAAAAGTTTTCTTGTTTTGAAACCTTTTTATCTTTTGTACAATCCATTCAATTCTATTTTGTATATTTCAAAAGTACCAGAGGGCTTGTAAAAGTTATTTGAAATACTCAGGGGCCATTATATTCAGTTTGGGATCCATAACTTTTGTACTTTCAAATTCAAAAACCTTTTAAATGTCTTTACAAGAGAGGGATCAATTAGTTTTTTATCTTCTTCATCTTAAATGCGAAGTTTAACAAACCAGGATATGCATGATATGCTCATGATGCACAACTCAAGACCCTAATTAAGATATAGTGAAACTAGGGTTGTTACATAGTTCCCCTCCTCATTCTGCTAGTTCCCCTCCCCCTGTTTCTGCACCCCTAGATCACTATCAGCTTTAGGCTAAGAATCACTGGTAGATTAGTGTTGTTAGGTTTAGATTTTTGGCTTGAAATCATTGTCCCTTCTTACATTGACCTGTTAGCTAATTGAAATTGTTGGCTGAACTAAATTTATGCAATATGTTAACTACATGTAGGTTGTTAACTAAATTTATAGTGTTAACTGTATGTAGCTTGTTTACTAAATTTAGCTTGTTCAGTGAATGTACCGACTTAATTTATCTAGTTCTAGGCTAGGATTTTAACTACTTAAGTTAATGTATGCTAGCATGTGAAGTACTTAACTGAAATTAGTATGTCTTTTTTATACTCAGTTTGGATGATGATATTTGGGAGATAAGGTTTAATATCCATGGTGAAGACAACTTAGAGAAAACATTGTGCTCATCTGATATTACTGTTTTCAATCTATGTCAGACAAAAGGGAAAATGAATTGAGAGAATGGAGGCAGCGATAGGCATGTCAAAGGTGAAGGAAATGATAGAATTGTTTCACCACAGTAAAGGTGCTCAACCTAACAGTGATCAAACACAACTCACATGTTCCTGCTAGACTCAACCAGGATGAGTTGGAAGTTGGGTGCATACAAGTGAGCTAGTATGTGTTCTTCATTGAGACTCACATTACTAAGGATGACAATGAAGATGAAGGCATATACCTTGTTGCAGCTGACTTATCATATGTGTTCTTCATTGAGACTCAACAAAGCTACAATATGGACAAAGGGGAGAATCATGTTCCTTATGATGATGTGCTTGTTGATGTTATTGATTCATCAGATGATGAGTACAAGTGGAGACTGATGTCTACTCACGCTTCTATTCTTGTAGACAGTGTTGGGCCTCCAAGTGCAGAGGTTTGTAGAACAACAGTAAGTTTCCCTTAAGTGGATCACCCAAGGTTTATCGAACTCAGGGAGGAAGTTGTCAAAGGTATCCCTCTCAAGCAACCCCGCAATCAAGATACAAGAAGTATCTTGTGTACCCAACACACCCAATACACTTTTCAGGTGTATAAGTGCATGATGACCCACAAGTATAGGGGGTGTATCGCAGTATTTTTGAGGGAAGTGAAACCCAATTTATTGATTCGACACAAGGGGAGCCAAAGAATATTTATAAGCCTTAACAACTGAGTTGTCAATTCAGCTGCACCTAGAAACAATCTTGCTCACAACAGTTTATCAGTAGCAACAGTTTTGTAGTAGGAATAGTAAAGTAACAGCAGTAGTAAAGCAAAGATAGTAGTAAAAAAAGCAGTAAACAGTGGGATTCGAGTGCGGTAGGCATAGGGATGGATGGACGGGCATTGCATGAACAAGACAATTCACATAGCAATCAGAACATAGGGCAATTGCAGATAAATAAGATAAAGCATCCATGTACTAGACAATCCTAGGCATGTGTTCCATATATAGTCATACGTGCTCGCAATGAGAACTTGCACAACATCTTTTGTCCTGCCAGCCCGTTTGCAGCGAGGCCTCTAGGGAACTACTGGCAATTAAGGTGCTCCTTTTAATAGAGCACCAGAGCAAAGCATTAACACTCCTTGAACACATGTGATCCTCACATCAAAGCCATTCCCTTCCGGTTATCCCGATTTCTGTCACTTCGGGGCCATAGGTTCCGGACAACAACGTGTGTATACAACTTGCAGATAAGACCAAGAACAATACTATCATAATGAATTAATAACATGTTCAGATCTGAGATCATGGCACTCGGGCCCTAGTGACAAGCATTAAGCACAACAAGTCGCAACAAAGTCATAAAGCACTAATAAAAGATACTAGGCACCATGCCCTAACAATCTGATGCCATTACATGAACGATCTCATCCAATCCCTACCATCCCCATAGCCTACAGCGGGGGATTACTCACTCATAGATGGGGGAAACATGGATGGTCGATGGAGAAGCGATGCTGATGATGATGGCGATGATCTCCTCCAATTCCCCGTCCCGGCAGGGTGCTAGAACGGAGTTTCTGGTGCTGTTTCGTGGAATCTGGTGGTGGCGGCGGAGCGGAACTCCTTCTGGAAAAACGTCGAATCCCCCTAAGTTTTTAGGTCAGAAGGCTCCTTATAGGCGAAGAGAGAGGCCGGGGGGGTGCCTAGGGGGCCCACACCACCTGGGCGCCTGGCTGGCCCGCCCCTGTGTGGTGTGGCCACCCCCTGGCTCTTCTCTGTCTCGTAATCTGGCTCCTAGAGTCTTCGGGTGAAATAGGATTTTTGGCATATTTTCCGGGATTTTTCCTGATAGTTGGTTTTCTGCACAAAAAGTAGACACCAAGGCGATTCTGCTGAAAACAGCGTTAGTCCCCATTAGTTGTATCCAAGTCACACAAGTATAGAGGAGAAACAATAGAAAAAGTGTTCGGGAAAGTAGATACGTTTTGGACGTATCAACTCCCCCCAAGCTTAGCTTATTGCTTCTCCTCAAGCAATTCAGTTGAAAACTGAGTGCGATAAAAGAAACTTTGACGAACACATTTGCTTCATATGATGTATATATTCTCAGCATGTGATCAACTACTTACAAAATTCATAATAAAGAGTATGCAACTAAGTTTACTTAATAGGCATTTCAAGCTATGAAGAGATTCCAACTCAAAAATGATAAGTAACATGAAGCATAAACATAAGCAACATTACAATGCTCATAACAAGGTATGATAGAGTGGTATCTCGCTTGCCTTTGATTATAGATGCCAAGGCACCTCTGAAGTTCGAGTGAAGACTAGAAGTAAAGATTTCAAAGATGCAAGCATCAAAGTCATAACACAAATAATCAAGTAATGAGACAAGCACAAAGAATGACAACTATGCTCTCAAGAAAGTGCTCATAGAATAAGTGGAGACTCAACAAGGAAATGAAAAGGTTTTGAATTGTTTGAAAGGCTTCCAAATGCTCAAAGTATGGTACTCATTAGCTTTGAGATCTCATTGCCCCTATCATAAGCATCTTTAATATGGTTAAGGTGAAAGTGAGGTTTAATCTGAGTTATATGCTTGACAGACTATAAACTGGAAATCCCATGTCCCTTGAGTACGAGGGTCGCTCCTCATGCTACTCAACTTTAGTTACCGGTAAGTTCTTGTCATCGTAAATACGTGCGTATCATAGAGAACCGCCAACAGGGTACCCCTTGCCCGATGATACGGAAGAATCCCCATATCAAAATGACAAGGAAGCAGACAATGAGTATCTCAGCAATCTTCTTATTTACCATGGGAAAATGGTGCTTTTTTTCTCTCTTTCCTCTTTTCATAAATCTCTTTTTTTCTTTTTCTCAATAGCTATCTCTCTCTTTTTTTATAAGAAGAATGCTTCATAAATATCATTATGGTTACGCTGCAGGTTTCCACCATGTCAGCATGGATTAGACCAGCGGCCCAGGCGTTTCTCTAACACACATACATAACTCTATGGACTTACAAGCTCTCCTTTTATTTCACACCGACGACATCCGCAAACAAAAGAGCAAGGTATCAACTGGGTATATATTTACAAGTGTTGAAAGCGTTCCCCGTGACAGCACGGTTCTGCTAATCCCCAGCCTATAATTTGCAAGCATATAACTTTCATGGAGAGTTCACAATGGTTCAGGTTTATTAAGTGCAAGGAAATAAAGTGTGCCATCAAGTTTGTGAGAGCTTTACTAACTAATTTTCCCATAACAAGCAAACATTTTATTCGGAAGAAAACAAGGCATAATGAATATGCACGGGAGTAGCAAATGATGCTAATAGGTAGGTATGGTGGACACTTTGGAAATATTTGGTTTAGGGAGTTGGAAACATGAGTAAAACACTCAGTGGAAGTGAAGGCTAGCAAAAGTAAGGGAGCGACAAACGAGAGAGCAATAGCTGTCATTATCATGCTTGCAACAAAACAGGACTACTCATGGCATGAAAATGATTCAAGATCCTCAAGGCAAAATAATTCATCAAGGCTTAACTGATTATCACAGTCTTGTGCATGCGTGAGCATGTGCCAAGTCAATTCAAATGAAACATTCAGAGGAGGATACCACGGTGTCATACCGATTTATGAATAGAGTAATGCAAGCAAACATTCATGAGACATGCTACAAACTATTAGCGAGCTGGAGCTAATCATAAGAAAGCAAGAACTACTAAGCATCCAAAGATGACATACACCCTACTTGAATGGACTAATCAAGCCGACAGTGATGAGTATATGTACAAAAATGAAAACAAATAGAGTTCATTACTAGCCTCTTACCACGCCTCAAGTTGTCATTGATCCTCATTATTGCTCTTCACTTGTGTGGCTTGAATAATAATATGAAACCAATATCCACTGAGGACTGCCGAACCCTGTAGCAAACTACTTAAAAACCAAAGAAGAACGACAAATATTTTTGGTGTTTTCGATTTTTAAACAAGAACCAAAAGGGAAAAACAAGCAAAGCAAAATCTTTTTGGGTTTTTCGAATAGTTCAAACAAAGCAAAAAGGGAAAAACAAACCAAGGCAAAAAGAAGAAGCAAACCAAAGAGAAATAACAAAAATAGTTTTGGTCTTTTTGTGTTTTAGAAAGCAAAAGCAAAGAAGAACGAAAACTAAAAAGAGAAAGAAAACATGAATATACAAAGTACGAATGCAACATGATATGGAGATGAGTGCGGTGTCGGCGTACCTCCCCCCAAGCTTAGGCTTTTGGCCTAAGTGGGTATCAATCCATGTACGAATAGGGGTTCCAAGCGGGCGGATCTTGGTAAGAATAGTCGTAGCTGGGCCCATGAGAAGAAGAAGAAGCTCCCCAATCATAAGCGGGCTGCTGGTATGAAGACTCTCCCTCATTCGAGGGCTGGACCGAATCATCCATGACCTCTCTTCTAGTGTCCTGCTCCTGTTGGGAGAGCTCTCCCAAGTACGCGTCAAGCTCCTCCTCAGTGAGGGACCATCCTTCCCTGTTATCAAGGTTAAACAAAACAGGTGCAGGCAAAAGAACAACACGCTCGGACTTGCTCTTTCTCCAACCAGCTTTGAGAAAGGTTATTTCATAAGATAACTCACTCAAACTAGCCCACGAGGAAACAAATTTATGCTGTATCATGGAATTAAGATCAAGCCTCTCTATGGGAAACTATAGGTCTAGATGATGAGGCACTAAACCATGCAATGCTAGCAGACGAGAAGCAATATTGCCTCCACAAATTCCACCTTTCTCACGGTTAGCAGCAAGACAGAAAGCTATCAAAGCACCCAAGTTGTAAGACCTATCTCGTCTAAGAGCAGCAGAGATAAATGCTAGATCAAACGAAGATAACTTATGGGCAGCTTTCCTAGCAAGAACACACTTGGCAATAAAGTAGGCAAAGTAGCGAATGGAGGGAAGATGAATGTTACGGATTTTTCCACTCTCCTTCGAGAAGCTACTCCCTTGGCAAATTTCTGCGTATAAATCCATGAGTGGTTCCGGTCTCTCTTTAATCTTCCTACATGATCCCCATTGAGGTACCTTAATAGCTGCACAAAAGTCATCAAGAGAAAGGTTGATAGCAATATTGTAAATTTTGTAATGGACCATGGGGTTAGGCAAAGAGTGACTAAATTGGAAGTCCTGCACCACAGACATGGTTAGCTTCACAAATTGACAAGGTTCATCTTCCAAAAAGTGCTCTAACCCTGCATTAGAAACCAAAGTGTGGAAATCGTGTAGAATTCCTGCAGCTCTCATGAACTTAGAGCATGGATAAATGGAAGGAAAAACTTCCTCCTCCCGGTGGACCTTCATGACCTCAGGCACCCAAATCTCATGTTGGTTTAGGTGGTGTTCAGTCATCTTCTATTCTAAAATTTAAACACCTATTAAACAAGTGATTGCAAAGTAAATATAATGAAGGATTCTACTCATAGGGACTTGCAAGAGGCCTAAACATGCATCAAAACTATATCTCGAAGCATCAAACAAGCTTACAAGCTCTCATAACCATCACCTACAGTAGCAAAATACTCAACATATAATCCACTAAACACAAATCTACTTGGACAAGGGGAGGAGTCACATACCAGGGAACAATTGCTCCAAATTTCAGCAAGAAATATGGGCTGAGCAAGGAGATCGAAAAAACGAGAGCAAGCACAGCAAGAACGCGATTTTGAGATATGAACTGGAGCTTACTCGGGAGAGAGAAGAAAGTGGCAGGTGAGAGAGTTGGTGGGGGGCCAGGGGTGGCCCACACCAGGGCATGGCGCCACCCAAGGCTGGCCGCGCCACCATGTGGTGTGCCTGCCTGGTGGGCCCCCCTGGTACCTCCTGTACTCTCTGCCCCTTTTCACGTAAAATTTAATATGAATTTTCTGGAATTTTTCGAGACACTTTATTTTTGGGCATTTTTCAGAAATAGAAGAATGACTTTTCTGACAGACAGATTTTTTTTTTGGAAACATGATGCAAGGACAAAACAAGGCTAGAACTACAGAAGTTCTAGCATGCAAACAACTAACAACACAAAGGAAACTAAACGAAAGCAAAAACTAAAATGCAAAGGATGGAAATAAACGGAGATAATCATAATGAAAACATTGTTTTGTTCAATGGAATCCTTTTGTTAGCAAGGTTGATCAAGTCTTGCTACCAAAACAATTGCATATGAGACAAAACTTTCTACTTCACTAATGATTATGTTACCTTAACCTTGATAGCAATGGTCCCAATCATAATAGTTTCAAATTTTTCTGTTGGTATGGGATAATATATTTCTCCAACTTGAATGCCTTCAACATGTTTAATTGAATTCAAACCATAAGTCCTTTCAATCTTCTTGGGGAAATAGACAGTATGTTCCTTGTCATTAACATTGAAGGTCACCTTTCCTTGATTACAATTAATAACAGCTCCTGCAGTATTAAGAAAAGGTCTCCCAAGAATAATAGACATATTATCATCTTCGGGCATTTCAAGCACAACAAAATCAGTTAATATCAAGCAATTGTGAGCCACCTAAATAGGTACATCCTCACATATACCCACAGGAATAGTGGTAGATTTATCAGCCATTTGCAAAGATATATCAGTTGGTATTAATTTTTCAAGTTGAAGCCTCTTATAGAGAGAGAAAGGCATAACACTAACTCTATCTCCCAAATCACACAAAGCAGTTCTAACATAACTGTTCTTAATAGAGCAAGGGATAGTTGGAATCCCTGGGTCTCCAAGTTTCTTAGGAACCTTACCATTGAAGGAATAATTAGCAAGCAAAGTAGAAATTTCTTCATTAGGGATCTTCCTTTTATTCGAGACAATGTCCTTCATATACTTTGAGTAAGGAGGCAATTTAATAGCATCAGTCAAAGGAATTTGCAAGAATAAAGGCTTCATCCACTCACAAAACTTATTATAGTGTTCATCTTCCTTTGACTTGTGTTTCTTATCAGAGAAAGGCATAGGTTTTTGGACCCAAGGTTCTCTTTCACTACCATGTTTCTTAGCAATAAAATCTTCTTTGGTGTATTTAGTATTCTTAGTGTGGTTTTCAGGTTCTTCTTCAACTTTTTCTTCATTAGGAACAACATTTTCTTCATTACCACTTTCAGTTTCTGCATCAGAGATAGATATACTATTAGGATCTATAGCAGGTTCAGAGGGTTCTACAACAGTTTTATGTTTTTTTTCCTTTTCTTACGAGTAGAACCACTATTTTTAGCTTGTTGAGAATCCTACTCAATTCTTTTGGGATGCCCCTCAGGATATAGAGGATCCTGGGTAGCAGCTCCGCTTCTAGTTCTAATTTCATAAGCATGTTTTTCTTTAGCAGCATTAACTAGCAAGTCTTTTTGCACTTTAACGAGTTGATCTATTTGAGTTTGAACCATTTGAAAGTGTTTAACAATCATTTTAACATCATTAGAGGTTCTTTCCACAATATATTTCAACTCAACAATAGCTCTAGTGTTTTCCATTAGATGATTTTGCACCCTTTTATTAAAGTTATCTTGCTTAACAATAAAGATATCAAATTCTTCTAAGCATTGATCAGGAGGTTTAGAGTAAGGGATATCACCTTCATCAAAGTGTTGGAGAGAGTGTACCTCAATAGTGGATGAGTAGGGAATAGGCTTACATAATTCTTCTATAGGAGGTAAATTCTTGACATTTGCAGCTTTAATTCCCTTCTCCCGAAGACATTTCTTAGCTTCCTTCATCACTTCATCATTTAATTTAATAACTCCCCTCTTCTTTGATGTTGGAATAGGCACAGGAATAGATGGTTTAGATACAATTACTTCAGGTATAGCTTGTTTAGGAGGAGTCCAATCTTCATAATTCTTGCTTATTTTAGCCATTAATTCCTCAGCTTCCTTAGGAGTCCTATTCCTGAAAACACAATCAGCACAACTGTCTAGGTATGTCCTAGATTCCTCGATTAGTCCATTATAAAATATATCAAGAAGCTCATTCTTAGGTAATGGACTTCCAGCCTGTGCATGAATCAAAAACCTTGCCCAAGATTCGGGTAATACCTCTTTTTCTCCCTGTTTAAAATCAAAAAGTTCCTGCAAAATAGCATGTCTAGCACTGGGAGGAAAATATTTCTGCAGGAAAGTACTAATCAAGCACTCAGGGCTATCAATAGATCCAGGAGGTAAAATACTAAACCAAGTTTTAGCTTCTCCTTTCAGCGAAAAGGGGAAAATCTTAGCAACAAAGTAAGTACGCATCTTAATATCATCAGAAAACAAGCCACTCATGGTAGAAAGTTCATTCATATGTGCTACCGCACTTTCATTCTTAGTCCCACAAAAAGGTTCTTTCTCGACAATAGCTATGTAAGATAGATCGAGAGAGAAATCATAATCTTCATCTATACTGTTTATGGGAGAAGCAGCAAACTTAGCAACAGGAGATAATTTGGGTCTAATAGTACGCCTCTCAAGGAGACTCTTAACAGCGCTCCTATCATGGGTGTTCTTACATTCTTTAATAAACTCATCGGTCATCTCAACATAACCATCTTCAATATCATAACTCTCGCTAGACTCAGGTGAGCTAACAGGTGTGGTAGTGTCTTCATTAGGAGTTTCGGTATTTCCAGCTATAGTTCTAGCAATCGTAGCATCTAGGAAAGGACCTAATGAACCACTCTTATCAAGCACAGTAGAAGCAACATCATAAGTATCTGAAGTTTCAGATTCAGCAGTAGTAGCAGTGTGTGTAGCATGTGTATGTGGTGGTGTAATGAGCTTACTTATATCAGATGGTGAATCAAGAGCAGCAGAGGTGTTTAGAACCGTAAATCTTCTTGTAGTGGATGGTAAAATAGGAACCTTGCCATCACGAGACTTACCCATGATGGATGGATAGCAGCGAACAATAGAGAATCCAAGTGAACTTGATAAATAAAGCTATGGTCCCCGGCAACGGCGCCAGAAAATAGTCTTGATGACCCACAAGTATAGGGGGTGTATCGCAGTATTTTCGAGGGAAGTGAAACGCAATTTATTGATTCGACACAAGGGGAGCCAAAGAATATTTATAAGCCTTAACAACTGAGTTGTCAATTCAGCTACACCTGGAAACAATCTTACTCATAGCAGTTTATCAGTAGCAATAGTTTTGTAGTAGGAATAGTAAAGTAACAGCAGTAGTAAAGCAAAGACAGTAGTAACAAAAGCAAGAAAGTGGATTCGAAAAGGTAGGCATATGGATGGATGGACGGGCATTGCATGGACAAGACAATTCACATAGCAATTAGAACATAGGGCAATTGCAGATAAATAAGATAAAGCATCCAAGTACTAGACAATCCTAGGCATGTGTTCCATATATAGTCATACGTGCTCGCAATGAGAACTTGCACAACATCTTTTGTCCTGCCAGCCCGTTTGCAGTGGGGCCTCTAGGGAACTACTAGAAATTAAGGTGCTCCTTTTAATAGAGCACCGGAGCAAAGCATTAACACTCCGTGAACACATGTGATCCTCACATCAAAGCCATTCCCTTCCGGTTATCCCGATTTACATCACTGGGCCATAGGTTCCGACAACAACGTGTATACAACTTGCAGATAAGACCAAGAACAATACTATCATAATGAATCAATAACATGTTCAGATCTGAGATCATGGCACTCGGGCCCTAGTGACAAGCATTAAGCACAACAAGTTGCAACAAAGTCATAAAGCACTAATAAAAGATACTAGGCACCATGCCCTAACAATCTGATGCCATTACATGAACGATATCATCCAATCCCTACCATCCCCATAGCCTACAGCGGGGGATTACTCACTCATAGATGGGGAAAACATGGATGGTCGATGGAGAAGCGATGGTGATGATGATGGCGATGATCTCCTCTAATTCCCGTCTCGGCAGGGTGCCAGAACGGAGTTTCTGGTGCTGTTTCGTGGAATCTGGTGGTGGCGGCGGAGCAGAACTCCTTATGGAAAAACGTCGAACCCCCCTAAGTTTTTAGGTCAGAAGGCTCCTTATAGGCAAAGAGAGAGGCCGAGGGGGTGCCTGGGGGGCCCACACCACCCCCTAGCGCGGCCTGGCCGGGCCTGTGCCACCAGGTGGTGTGGCCACCCCTGGCTCTTCTCCGTCTCGTATTCTGGCTCCTGGAGTCTTCGGGTAAAATAGGATTTTTGGCATATTTTCTGGGATTTTTCCTGATAGTTGGTTTTCTGCACAAAAAGTAGACACCAAGGCAATTCTGTTGAAAACAGCATTAGTCCGCATTAGTTGTATCCAAATCACACAAGTATAGAGGAGAAACAATAGCAAAAGTGTTCGGGAAAGTAGATACGTTTTGGACGTATCAGTGCACTAGTTCGGCGAAGACATAATGAAATACAAGTAATATGGATGATTATAAGTGGTAATTGCAATCTGAAATAAGAGTGGCAGCAAACAAACATGTAACAAAACTGATTGTAAATGGTGTTTCAATGCTTAGAAACAAGGCCTAGGGATCATACTTTCACTAGTGGACACTCTCATATAAATATCTTCTCTTTATGATGCTACCCTGAACTACTCTCCGGTTGGACGATGTAGGGTTATAACAACACACCTTAAAGTTCGCATTCCCCATCTAGATAACCCCTCACTGTCACCTTGAGCGCTAGATGGTTCCAACAAACACCACAATCTCATAGATACATCCAACTCAAATTATACTCATGATAAGTATTTATGTAATCTTAGCCAAAGTGCCACACAGTGTGCACATTGTCAACTTCACACACGTGGGGATAAGAAGAGATTCATTAAAGCACTTGAGTAGCATAATAGATCTATAGATTACAAAGATCATGGTCTCAATAAGATCATGCATAGAGAGAGAGATGAACACATAGCTACCGGTAGAGCCCTTAGCCTCGAGAGAGAACTAGTCCCTCCTCATCATGGGAGTCAACAACGGAGATGGAGATGGCTCCGGGGGCACTTCCCAGTCCTGGCAGGGTGCCGAAATAGAGACTTTTGTCCCCCGAATCTCCTCTTCGATGGCAGCAGCGCTGCAGAAATTTTCGTGGAATTCTGATCTGGTGTTTAGGGTTTTCATTCCGGGAGGCTTTTATAGGCAAAGGGGCAAGGTCGGTGGAGGCATGAGGGGCCCACACCACCCCCTAGCGCGGCCTGGCCTGGCCCACGCCACCAGGTGGTGTGGCCAGCCTCCCTCTCCTCTCTGCCTTTCCGCCCGTGAGTCTTCTGGTAAAATATTGACTTTGGCTTTTGTCTGGTCCAATTTCGAGAATATTTCTTTTCCAGCTTTTTTGAAACCAAAAACAGCAGAAAACAGGCAACTGGCACTGTGGCATCTTGTCAATAGGTTAGTTCCAAAAAATGTATGAAAATACCTCAAAGTGTGGACTAGACATAAGAAAGTAGATACTAAACAAGCATGGAACATCAAAAATTATTGATACGTTTATGACGTATCAACATACTCAAGCTTAACTCATGCTCGTCCTCAGGTAGGTAAGTGATAAAAAGAATATTTTTTGAGGTGACATGCACCATCACAATCTTTATCAAGGTATTTGTAAAACATTGATAGCTGGGATCATAGTACTCTAACATACACATGAAAGATATAGTTCTAACAATAAGACATAGTAACTATGTTGTAACATGAAAAGGTACAAACAAAAGATTCATGAATAACAATTCGTTGAAAAACGTTTGTTTGTTTCACATATGGAAAACATAATGAGAATGGTATTCAGCTTGTCCCTCATGGTATAACAAAACATAAAAGCATAGGACACCTTCAAAGTTCATAAGGGTGACTAGATACAAATAATTTAAGAACAAGCAATATCTAAGTTATGAATCAATCAACAAGTTTTGGGACAACGCACATTAAACTAAGAATGACCACTATGCTCTCTCAATAGGTGCATAAAGATAGAAGATGGAGACTCAACATAAAAGTAAAAGAAAGGCCCTTCATAGAAGGAAGCAGGGATTCAAGTTTCATAAAGAGCTTCCAAAAATTATGGTACTTATTAGCTTTCAGCTCTTATTACCCCTATCATAAGCATCTTTAGGTGATTAAGGTTAAAGTGAGAAAATATGAGGATAAGCTTGACAAGTTATAAGATAAAAATCTCATGCCCCTTACTTACGAGTACCGAACCTCATGCTACTCAACTTTAGTCACAGGTAAGTTCTTGTCATTGTAAGTACATGTGTATCATAGAGAACCGCCAACGGGGTACCCCTTGCCCGATGATACAGAAGCTTTCCCATATCAAAATGACAAGGCAAGCAGACAATGAGCATCTCAGCGATCTTTTTATTTGCTATTTGCATAGGTTTTTATTGAGGATGCTTCACAGATTGCTCACTATGGTTATGCTGCAAGTTTCCACCATGATTAGGCATGGCTTAGGCTAGCCGCCCAGGCGTTTCTCTAACACATATACAAACTCCATGAGTTTACAAGCCCCCCTTTTATTTCACACCGACGGGATACATAAGCAAAAGAACATGATATCAACTAAATAAAGTGCAATGTTGAAAGCGTTCCCCATGGTAACATGGTTATGCTAATTCACAACTTACAAAACACAAGCATATACGCAGCATAGATGGGCACAATGGTTCAAGTTTATTAAGTGCAAGAAAGTAAAGTGTGCCATCAAGTTTATGAGATCTTTAATCACTAATTTTCACATAACAAGTTTAATTTGGAAGGTAAATAAGAACATGATTATACTTGGAATAGCAATAATGCTAATATGTAGGTATGGTGGACTCTTTGGAATAACTTGGTTTTATTTGGAGTTGGATGCATGAGTGATGACCCACAAGTATAGGGGGTGTATCGCAGTATTTTCGAGGGAAGTGAAACCCAATTTATTGATTCGACACAAGGGGATCCAAAGAATATTTATAAGCCTTAACAACTGAGTTGTCAATTCAACTGCACCTGGAAACAATCTTGCTCAATCAGTTTATCAGTAGCAATAGTTTTGTAGTAGCAATAGTAAAGTAACAGCAGTAGTAAAGTAAAGATAGTAGTAAGAATAGCAGTAAATAGTAGGATTCGAATGCTGTAGGCATAGGGATGGATGGGCGGGCGTTGCATGGACAAGACAATTCATATAGCAATCAGAACATAGGGTAATTGCAGATAAATAAGATAAAGCATCCAAGTACTAGATAATCCTAGGCATGTGTTCCATATATAGTCATACGTGCTCGCAATGAGAGCTTGCACAACATCTTTTGTCCTGCCAGCCCGTTTGCAGTGGGGCCTCAAGGGAACTACTGGCAATTAAGGTGCTCCTTTTAATAGATCACCGGAGCAAAGCATTAACACTCCATGAACACATGTGATCCTCACATCAAAGCCATTCCCTCCGGTTATCCCGATTTACATCACTGGGCCATTGGTTCCGGACAACAACGTGTGTATACAACTTGCAGGTAAGACCAAAAAAATACTATCATAATGAATCAATAACATGTTCAGATCTGAAATCATGGCACTCGGGCCCTAGTTACAAGCATTAAGCATAACAAGTCGCAACAAAGTCAAAAGCACTAATAATAGATACTAGGCACCATGCCCTAACAATCTGATGCCATTACATGAACGATCTCATCAAAATCCCTACCATCCACATAGCCTACAGCGGGGATTACTCACTCATAGATGGGGGAAACATGGATGGTCGATGGAGAAGTGATGGTGATGATGATGACAATGATCTCCTCCCATTCCCCGTCCCGGCAGGGTGCCAGAACGGAGTTTCTGGTTCCAAATCGTGGAATCTGGTGGTGGCGGCGGAGCAGAACTCCTTCTCGAAAATGTCGACCCCCCCTGAGTTTTTAGGTTAGAAGGCATCTTATAGGCGAAGAGGGAGATCGAGAGGGTGTTTGGGGCGGCCAGACCACCCCCTGGCGCGGCCAGGCCTAGTCCACGCGGCCAGGTGGTGTGGCCCAGCCCCCTCCGTCTGCCCCCCGGAGTCTTCTGGTGAAATAGGATTTTTGGCATATTTTCCGGGGGTTTTCCTGATAGTTGATTTTCTGCACAAAAACTAAACACCAAGGCAATTCTGTTGAAAACAGCGTCAGTCCGTGTTAGTTGTATCCAAATCACACAAGTTTAGAGGAAAAACAATAGCAAAAGTGTTCGGGAAAGTAGATACATTTTGGACGTATCAATGAGTGGAACTCATACTTGGTACATGTGGAGGCTAGCATAAGACTAGGAGCTACCAACTAAGAGAGCAATAATGGCCATAATCATGCAAAGCGACAAAACATATTAATTAAAGCATAAAGTGATATTACAAGTCGAAAACTAAATGATTATAGAGGCTATGGTGACTTGGTATAGTCTTAACATGGTGTGAGCATGCGCCAAGTAAACCCAAATAAAGCATCAAAGGAGAATACCACAATATTATGCTTTTATATGCTAAAACAATGCATGATTCTTTCAAGGCACATTAAGCAATCTCAATTGTTTGTAACAAGTCATGCTACCGCAATAATCTCTAAGCATAAAGCCAAATCAATATCAAACATGACATGATAAAGTCTAGGCTACAGTCAAAACAAGACTCCTTTTGTACCACTATAAGCATTAAACTTCCTACTCTTTTTCAACACCAATCGAAAACTAAAGCTAAACGCAGTGCTAGCAAAGGAGAACACTCGCAGAACAATATGAGTGAAAACTAGAGTGCTCTAGGAAATGAATAACGAGGTGTGTCTCTGTCCAAAAGAAGTGTGTTGGGATCCAACCAACTTATTTAAGCAAACCAAACAAAATAAAAATAAAAACAAACACGCTCCAAGAACAACACAATTATGCATGAAACAATAAAAATGAAGTGTTTGGAAGAAACCTGAGATTTTTATTGATGAAGAAGGGGATGCCTTGGGCATCCCCAAGCTTTGACGCTTGTACTTATTGAATATTTATTGGGGTGACACGGGTGGCATCCCCAAGCTTGAGATTTTGTGCATACTTCATCTTATCACATTGTTCTTCCCTACACTTTAAAATTTCCTTCATACAAAACTTCACACAATCTTCATTAGCAACATTAGTGTACTTAAGATAATAAGTCTTTAGGTTCAGTTTCAACACAAGTAAAACTTCCATCAAAGCACAAGATACTGTAGCAATTCCTTTTAAAAGTTCAAGTGATCAAATAGAACTCAAAGAGAAAGAGATTAAGAGGCAAATGCGAATAATGGCAGAAATCTGTCAAAACAGACCAGCAGGTAAAACCCGATTTTTCCGAAGACCTTCTGTTGCTCAAATCGAAAAGTGTTAAACTAACGAAAGTTAGATAACAACCTGGGGCAGAATCAAAAAAAATTACAGGTTAATCCGACGTTCAGAGATTTTTCATGAATTTTTACAGCGAAGCACAAAAATCAGTTTCGAGACAGCAACTTCCCCAAGCATTATTTCTCTCTTATTAGAGGTTATTCTTGGCACAAAAACCACACAAAAAGGATAAGAAGAGGTTATTATAGAGGAAATAACTTCCAATACTCAACAAAACAATAATAAACTGAAAGTAAAAATATAATGGGTTGTCTCCCAAAAGCTCTTTCTTTATAGCCATTAAGATAGGCATGATAATTTCGATGTTGCTCACATAAGAAATATGAATTGAAGTAAAATAGAGCATCAAGAAGCAAATATGGAACAAATTTAAGTCTAACCCACTTCCTATGAAAAATAATCTTGTAAATAAACAAGTCATGAAAGGACAAAGCAATAATCATAGGAAAGCAAAACAAGTGCAACTTCAAAAATTTCAATGTAAAGAGGGGAAACTTAATATTGTTGAGATACATAAAACCATGTTTCCCTCTCTCGTAATAACTTTCAGTAGCATCATGAATAAAATTAACAATATAAATATCACATAAAACATTCTTATCATGAGCCACATGCATAAAATAATTATTACTCTCCCTATAAGCATAGTCATTGGGAGCAAATTTAACAAAATAGCTATCATTATTATTCTCATCACCATAATCATCAAATATAGGAGGTATATTGTAATCATAATTATTTTTCTCCTCAATAGTAGGTGAACTAAAAATATCATATTCATCATTGTAATCATCATATATTGGAGGTATAGTATCATCAAAATAAATTTTCTCCTCCGTGCTTGGGGGACTAAAAATATCATGCTCATCAAAACCAGCTTCCCCAAGCTTAGACTTTTCCATAGCATTAGCAATAATGGTGTTCAAAGAATTCATACTAATAACATTGCTATTAGCACGCAAATAAAGTTCCATAGGTTTTTTAATTTTCTCTTAAACACTTCATGTCCTAACTCAAGATAAATACTATAAAGCTGTCAACACCCAGATTTTTAATCCTAGATGCCCGTTATGCCATACCTCGCAATCCCAGATTACCATTTTTGGGAGACATAACGGATTGGATATCACAGTACATCATCCATTACAAACCATACATAAGGTCTTTACACAAATAAGGATCTCATGATCCAGTCTTTAATACAACAAGCAGCGGAAATAAAAGATAAGCATAGCGGCGAGGTCCATCTTCAAGGGCACAGGCAATGCTGACAAAGGCAGATAGTCCTAGTTATCATAACCGTCCTGATAACCATCCTCCTGATAGTCTCCTTCATAGTCTGGCCATGAGAATAGCCAGGGACAAAAGCCATGAGTACTCTTTAAGTACTCACAAACTACTATTAACAGGTACTATAGTTCTAAGTTAAAGGGCTAAACCTAAGTTTAACTATAAAGTTAAGTTTGAAACCTAAGCTGAGTTCTGAAGCAAAGAAAGATAAAATAAAGTTCTAGAATCACTTAAGTTGGGAAGCTAGTATCATAAACACAACCCTGTTGTGGTCAAGTCAAAGTTCATCATTCATTTCAAGTTATTTAGAAAACATCTGACAACGAAACAGTATGGCCATTCCAACTATCCATAACCGCGGACGCGGCTATTCGAATAGTTTGACACTCTGCAGAGGTGGTACACTTTCACCACAAGATTCGATACATTTGTCAGGGATAACCCCGAATCATCATACTTAGTATGCAGATAATCAAACATAACCTTCCCTTTACACACCCTAGTATAAGCACCTCTCCTATGAGCATGGCCTCCCAACCATGACCATCAGTCATCTTGGGCACTGCATAGGTGGACATCATGAGAGGTAGCCTCAGCTCAAACCTCTCCCGCGAGGGAAATAATACTAATGCATATAAATTTCCAGCTAAGCCTTACCCAATTCAGGTAATGTGGTTGTACGGTAAATTTGGAATGGTATCGCATCCGAATCCAACCATCAGTTTTATAAAAGGGTTAAGGCTCATGCCTCATCATTTTCATCATCATCAACCATTTGTGTTTCTCAACACATGTCAAAACATCTCAATAGAATGACTCATCATTCCAAGGTTTTCACAATTCATTTTCACCAATTGTTCCCATCTAAAGTGACTCAAGTTTTTGATCTACTCTAAATTACTAAGTTAAGAGTGTTCAGTAAGGTGGAAGTGATGGGTTCAATCTCATGCCATAGAATGACATCTAAAGGTTTCTAAGTAGGTCAAGTTTTATACTTTTTATGGTACCTTCAACATAAGTAAAGAACTTTGTGTAAACTAAGGGAGGTGAAACTTGTCAAAAAGACTTGAGGTACTAATAGTTAAAAGGGGGTGTGATCAAAGCATGCTTAAGGCATCTTTGCTAAACCATCTAGTTTGTTTCTAGTTTGCTAAGCACTAAACCTGCAAGGGTTAATCTTGAGTATTGCTAGCTTGCTAAGGGTAGCTTGCACTGTTAATGGTGGCTTGCTAAAGTATGTTTTGCAAGGGTTAGCTTACCAATAGCTTGCCTTGGTTGGTGTAGTGGTTGAAGTTTTCTTCGTCTTTGTCTTGATAGCACTCCTCCTCCTCGTAAGCTTGGTCGGTACTATCTTCTATAAAAATACATACGGAGTAGACAATCACCAAACAATACTTAACTAGGCTAGATAGCATTCTAAGCCACACAATTGATGATCTATTATCATCACAAGCATCACAAATTTAATTCAATAGTTTCATTCTTTTTAATTTAGAAAAGTAATTTCTACTCATTGAAACAATTAACTAAGATTTAATATTCACCACTTAAAATATGCGATCATGTTGAAACATGTCATCACGACATATTCTAACATGTAGGAATGAGATTTAAAGGTTGGATCAAAATTACTTTGGTTTAAGTTCAATATTTAATGATTTAAAGTGACTAGAAATGCTTATATAGCTTTATTTTGGTACTAGTCCAAAGTCACTGCATGTAAACCTTAATATTATTACATATTTGGATAGATATGATGAATTGTGATTTTTGAGAGTTGGAATCAACTCAAAAGCTAACTTGGTTGATTTTATAAAAATGTTGCAAGGTGCAAATGCTTCTGTTTTGTTATTTTTATTAGGAGAGATCTATAACTCTAATTGAATTAAATCCAACGGGCTTGGATAGATTATTTTAATACCTTTCAGACAAAATTGGTTTCATGCAATTTGGATTTCTAAAACTCTCTGAATTGATTTTCAAACTAGGGGACAGAAACTAGAATCAAACTAAAAAGAAAAATCCAGATTTGAACGGGTGGGCTAGCGCGGGAAAAGACTTGGGCCGGCCCAGTGGCGCTCTGTGGTGCGGGGCTCAGCTGACAGGGGGGTCCCTCTTGTCAGCGGCACTTAAAACGCGAACGGCATGACGCTACTGTAATGAGGATTAGAATAGGAATCTACGGCTGAGGGTCGTCGTCGACGACGAACAGGTCGCCGACGAGCTTGAACCCTAGTGGCTCGGTGGGGGTCTGCTGGGGACGTACCAAGGCTCCAGCAGGGTCGGCAAGGCGGGCAAACAAACTGGAAGACGACGGCGAGGCGAGGCGCGGTTGCGGTGGAGCTTGGGGTGGTCGCAATCAGCGGCGCCCTTCTCTTCCAGAGGCGGCGGCTCCGGCTCCAATTCCGGCGAGCTGCTGCTCCCTTTGCTCCGGTGAGAGGTGGGTGAGGTTCAGAGAGGTGAGGGGAGTGGAATGGTGTGGAGAGAAGAGGCTGGGGAGGGCTCCTTTTATAGGCCTGACGGTGAGACCGAGCGGGATGGGCAGGCGACGGTGGCGACATGGGTACGGTGGGGTAGAGGCATGGCTGGGGGTGGCGATCGATGGGCGGTCCCCTGGCGGTGCTCTAGGGATTGAATGCAGCCATAGGGGCGGTGGCACGCGGTCTGGGCGAGGTGGCGCACTGAGAGGCAGAGGCGGCGGTGTCCACGGCGAGCGGTGGCTGTGAGGCGTTGGGCAGACAGCGGGGGTGTCTGGGGGTTCTCCAGGTCGTGGCGGAGCAGCGGGCGCGGGCTGCGGCCAAGAGGCGGTATGTGCGACCGGGGACAGAGCGCGCTCTGGGGGCGGCGTCGGCATGCTCGACCAGCTCCGGGCGCGGCGGTTCCTGGCCGCTCTGCCCTCTGTCTCTGGCCTGGGGCTGGTTGGACGGTGGAGGTGGACCACTGGCGGTGTGCTAGACATGGCAAGAGAGGTTGGCCACTGCTGTGGCGCGATGTCGCCGGTGGGGGTGCTCAAGGTGTTCGGCCTTAATGGCCATGACCATTTGGTCGTGTGCACAGGGTGTGGCCGGGCTAGTAAAGGGTAGGGCTGGTACTGAGGGAACAAGGGGACAAGGTTAGGCACAAATGGTGACCAAGATCACTACTCAAAACAGTGTTTTAAATTTGGCCAGATTTGTGCACACAAGCTGTTTGATGAAATGGCCAAAAGAGAGAAAGTTTTGAATTTTGGTTTCAAAATTTTTGAGTGATCTCCACTAGTGCTAGGTAGTCTCTGGTTGCAAGGGTTTTGAAAGTGGAGCTCAAATAGATGGGTTTTGAAATAGGGGCGATCTATGCATATGCATATGCATTAGATTCAATTTTCAAATGCCAATTAAAATAAGTAACAGATTTTTTAGCAGATCCTAAGGTGGGCCTTGGTACCTCATTATGTGTACTAGCAAGGGGTACAAAGATCAAGAATTATTTCTGTTAAGAATTGAGTACTAGAATAGCCAAAGTAGTGTAGTGGATTAAAATGGCCAAAATGACCATTCCTCCTTTTTAATTCTTTTTTATTTGATTTTCTTTAGGAACAGTTTGGGAATGATGTAGATGATGTTTAAATCACCTAAGAAACATTTTACAAGCATTGGATCACACAATCATGGCAATTCAAACAACTCCTATTTTAAATGCACACATATATGAATGCTTTCATTTTTAAATTTGAAAAAGTTTTTGTTAACCCCAAATTTGATGATTTAGATCTTGATAAGATTGGATTAAAGTTTTGGGATGTTACAAACCTTCCCCCTTAAACAAAATCTCGTCCCGAGATTTACAAAGAAAACTAGGAACTAAAGAGATCTGGGAACTCTGTCCTAATGTAATCTTCTTGTTCCCAAGTAGCTTCCTCCTCGGTATGGTTGCTCCACTGAATCTTGAGAAACTTGATGCTCCTGGTCCTGGTGGTTCTGTAGGCTTCTTCTAAGATACGGATGGGTACTTCCCGATAGGTCAGGTCATTGTTGATTTCCACAGCTCTGTGATCGATATTCTTGAAAACTTCAGTCTTCTCAGGCACTTCCAAGCATTTGCGAAGTAACGAGATATGGAACACATTGTGGATGGCTGACATCTCTTTAGGTAGTTCCAGTTGATACGATACTTCTCCTCAGCGGTTCAGAATCTTGAAAGGTTCGATATATCTGGGGGCTAACTTTCCCTTTAGACTAAAGCGTTGAGTTTCCTTCAATGGTGAAACCTTGAGATATACAAAATCTCTGATATTGAAAGTCAGGTCTCTCCTTCTCTTGTCAGCATAGCTCTTCTGTCTTGATTGGGCGGTCTTGAGGTGCTCACAGACTTTGTGAACTTTCTCTTCTGCTTCTCGGAGAATGTCGGGTCCAAAGATCTGACTCTCTCCTACTTGCGACCAATTCAAAGGGGTACGACACTTTCTTCCGTATTGGAATTCAAATGGTGCCATCTGTAAACTAGCTTGATAACTGTTGTTATACGAGAATTCTGTGAAAGGCAGGCAGTCTTCCCATTTTGATCCGTATTCCAACACACAAGCTCTAAGCATATCCTCCAAGATCTGGTTGACTCTCTCGATCATCCATCTGGTTATCTGTGGTGCTGAAGTTCAACTTGGTTCCTAAACCTTCCTGAACTTTCTACCAAAATCTTGAAGTAAACTGGGTTCCTCGATCTGAGACGATGGTCTTGGGGGTTCCATGCAGACTAACAATCCTAGCAATATACAGCTCTGCTAGTTTTGCACTCTAGTAGGTAGTCTTGACAGGTATGAAGTGGGCTACCTTGGACAATCTATCAACGATGACCTAGATTGAGTCATTTCCCCTACTAGAAGTAGGCAAACCGATGATGAAGTCCATTCCGACGGAATCCCATTTCCATTCCGGAATCTGCAATGGTTGCAACAGTCCTGTAGGTCTCTGATGCTCTGCTTTGACTCTTTGACAGATGTCACATTTGGCGATGTAGCTTCCGATCTCGCTCTTCATCTTGTGCCACCAAAATTGCTCTTTCAAATCCTGATACATCTTTGTTCCTCCGGGGTGGATAGAATAAAGGGTATCATGAGCTTCCTTCATGATAATTTCCTTCACTCGAATCTGGCACAGATACGTCCTTTGTACCACAGTACTCCTTCTTCGTCTTCGGTGAATCCAGGTACCTTTCCTGTACCAATACGACGTTTGATTCCGTCGATACTTTCATTCCCCTTCTGGGCTTCCTTGATTTGGATAATCAACGTGGGTTGAAGTTCAGTGCTAGCTAGGAATCCTTTGCTAACTAACTCAGTCCTGAACTGCTCCAACTCCTCATACAAACTTGGTTGCTTCTCCTTTATCATGGTGTTAAGCCTACACGGCAATCTGCTAAGAGCATCCGCTACCACATTGGCTTTGCCGGGGTGATAGTGAATGTCAAGGTCATAATCCTTGATTAACTCTATCCATCTTCTTTGCCTCATATTCAGCTCCTTCTCGGTGAAGATATACTTCAAGCTCTTATGATCTGAGTAAATCTCACAGCGATTACCCATCAAATAATGACGCCATGTCTTCAATGCTAGAACCACAGCTACTAGCTCAAGATCATGGGTCGGATAGTTCTGCTCATGCTGCTTCAGTTGTCGAGACAGATACGCGAGGACTTTGCCTTCTTGCATCAATACACATCCTAGGCCAATCTTGGATGCATCACAATATACATCAAACGGCTTCTTGATGTCTGGCATGATCAAAATTGGGGCTGATATCAATCTGTTCTTCAGTTCCTGGAAACTGGCTTCACATTTGTCTGTCCATTCAAACTTCTTGTCCTTGTTCAACAATTGGGTCATTGGTCGGGCTATGCTCGAGAATCCTTCTACGAACTTGCGGTAATATCCTGCTAATCCAAGAAATGAACGGACTTGGGTTTGAGTGGTTGGGGATTCCCATTCTTCGACATCTTTGATCTTGGTGGGATCAACAGAGACTCCTCCGGCAAACACAATATGTCCTAGGAATCCTACTTCTTTCAGCCAAAACTCACACTTGCTGAACTTGGCGTATAACTGATGCTCTCTCAGGGTTTCTAGGATGATTCTCAGATGTTGCTCATGCTCTTCTTCTGACTTGGAGTAGATAAGGATGTCGTCAATAAACACAACTACAAACTTATCTAGGAAATTCATAAAGATCTTATTCATGAGATTCATGAAATAAGCAGGGGCATTGGTTAATCCAAAAGACATAACTGTATACTCGTATAAACCATAGCGAGTAGTAAAGGCGGTCTTCGGAATATCCGTTGCACGAATCTTAAGTTGGTGATAACCAGTCCTAAGATCAATCTTTGAGAATACCTGGGCTCTAGTGAACTGATCAAATAGATCCTCTATCTTTGGCAAGGGGTACTTGTTCTTGATGGTGACATCATTCAACTTTCTGTAATCTATACACAGACGGTTGCCTCCATCTTTCTTGTCGACAAATAACACAGGTGATCTCCATGGCGACGTGCTTGGCTGAATCAAGCATGTTGCTAACATGGCATCCAACTGCTTCTTCAGTTCCACTAACTCTAAGGGGTTCATGGTATAGGGTCTCTGGGCTATAGGTCCGGTTCTGGGGATTAGTTCGATAATGAACTCAATATCCCTATCCGGGGGCATACGTGGCAATTCATCTGGGAATACGTTGGGGTATTCACAAACTACTCTAACTTGGTCAATGGTGGGCAGGGCTACACTCTTGTTGCACTTGAATTGGCGGGGTAAGGTTTCAGAGATATGTTCTACTGTTACTCCAGAACTACTGGTCATGGTGATGGCTTTCTTAGCACAGTCTATCAATCCTTTATGTCTTGGCATCCAGTCCATACCTAGTACTACTTCCAATCCTTTGGTTCCAAGTACAATTAGGTTGGCATAAAAATCTATCCCATGTATTCTGATAGGTACAACTTTGCAAATTTTTCTAGCTTTTGTAGTTGAACCGGGGATTTGAACTATCATGACATGCTTCAGGTTGGTTGGGTGAATCTTACTAGTGCATAAAAATTCTTCGGTGACAAATGAATGCGATGCTCCAGAATCAAACAATACTCTTGCTAAAACTGAGTTGACAGAAAACATACCTAGCACTACATCTGGCGCTTCCTAGGCTTCTTCTGCGCTCATGTGGAAGAGACGACCGTTGCGGTTGTGAGGGTTCCCTGGGGCAAATCTCCTTCCTGGTTGAACACGACGCTGCTGCTAAGCTCGGGCATTCACAGGGGCATTGGTTGTCGTCTTCTTGGGACACTCATTGGAGTAGTGACCCTTCACTCCACACTCGAAACAAGTGATCTAGGACTTGTCCTTGACTGCGACAGGCACAACATTGATGCCAGTTCTGGGTGCAGTGTTGTTGTTGTTGCTCTTGGGAGGGGCACGGTTGAAATTGTTGGCATTGCTGGAGTTGTGATTGTTTCCTCCGGACTTCACATTGCCTCTGCTATGGTTGGGGTAGCTTAGGCGAGAATTTGGGGGTCGGTTGTTCCTTGGTGCATATTCTGGTGAGGGGTTGGGACGGTACTTCTAGTGACTACTGGATCCAGACTGCTGCATCATATGACGCTTGTGGTTGTCGTTGGCCTGGTTAATCTTCCCTTCCATATTAATGGCAGAGTCGACTAGCTCTTCGAGATCCTGGAAACGGATGTTGACGAGGACAGTCTGCATCTCATCATGCAGTCCGTTCAAGAATCTCTCCTTCTTCTTGGCCTCCGTGTTGATCTCATCTGGTGCATATCTGGCAAGTGACAAGAATCTGTCACGGTACTCTACCACAGTCATTCTTCCTTGCTTCAATTCACGGAATTCGTCTCTCATTCTGTTGACGAGACCTTGCGGCACGTGGGTGCGGCTGAACTTGACTTTGAATGCTTCCCAGGTCATCACCTGGCCATGGTTCATATTGCGGATGCTATTCCACCAAGCTCTTGCATCTCCACTTGGATAGTGGGTGGCGAAGAGAACTTTCTCATTTTCATCAACTCCTGCAACTTCAAGGTTGTTTTCCATGGTCTGTAACCAGTCATCAGCATCTAATGGGTTCTCGGATTGGTTGAAGATTGGGGGATTTGTGTTTTGAAATTTTTTGAGTTTAGATCCATGGTGATCCTGATTTCCATGTCCTTGGTTATTGAGATCCATTTGGGCGATCTGCTGCAATGTTGCTAAGTTGGCTTGACGCTCGGCCCTAATTGCTTCACGGTCCGTGATGAGATTCTGAAAGATCTTCAACATTGGGTCCTTCGACGAGCTGCTCCCTCCTTGGTTTCCACGAGTCATCTGAAGATTGAGATAGATATAGGGGTAAGAGGGAAATTCTAAGGTTCGTGGTTTTGGGTTTTCAAAGCTAAAACTTTGAGTTAGACTCAGGTTTTTCAACTAACTTCATTTTCATTCATGCAAACAAGCACCCGATACAACACACACCACAACAATCAAAGGGGGAAACAGATGGTTTGATGAACCATTCTGTAAGCTACAATACAATGAGATGATACATCTCATCCTACGACAGTGCTCTAGTGCATCTACTCATCGTCGATGAAGTCGGAGTCTTCATCATCAGTGTAGAAGTCCACAACATCCTCCTCCAGAAAGTCATCATCATTGCTGAGGTAAGAACCCATATCTCCCTGGATGTCTTCACCCTCATCTTCTTCTTCCTTGGCGGCAAGCTGAGCTTCCTGCTCCTTGACGGTCTTCTCGAGGTCGGCCACCTTCTTGCGAAGACGAGCGATGGTGCGATCCTTCTTTGCACGCTGGCGGCGAAGAGACTGGTGATCTTGGACAAGCAGTGCGAAAGTCTGGGCCTTCTGGTCGGCAATGGCACGGTTCTGGTTGGCTAACTCCCTGGCATTGTCCAGTTCCTGGTGGCTGTCATGAAGCAAGAAGTCAAGGTTCTCCACTTAACGCCTCAACTCTGGGTAACTTGGCATCTCCATCGGCATTCCCATGAAGTCACGTCTTGCATAGTGGGCAAAACGGGTTCCTTGGATCTTGTTGACGCTAAGGGCACATAGACGTGCGAGGGCTTCATGCATAGTCCTGGCTAATCCATCTAGCCAGTTGTTCTCTCTCAAGGAGAACTGAATTCTCCCGGAAGTTGGTGCTTCGATGCTTCCTCGAAGATCCGTGGTGACTAGCCACTGTAGGTCTCCTCCTGGGGGTCCTGGAAGTTGAGCTCCAAGAAACTCCGGATGTGGGCGTCCCAGTAACTCTGACAGTGAATCCAGATCCCTTTCGAAGATCAGCTGACCTCCGTTTCCCAACTGGTAAAACTTGCTAAACTGAGTCTCCATCTACAAGAATTAAGGATGAGGAAGTTAGTGAAGTGATCAAGTGTGTCAAATTTTAAGTAGTAATGTAAGAATTTTGAGGAACATGAATTTTTGAGAAAGAATAAGTTCACAAGGGTAAGAGAGGGAATAGTTTTTCAGAAATACTCACTTTGGTTTTGAAACTAAGTTTTTGGTTTGGACGTCCATTCTAACTAGGGTCTCCTATGGTCAGGATGGCTCTGATACCAACTTGTCAACACCCGTATTTTTAATCCTAGATGCCCGTTATGCCATACCTCGCAATCCCAGGATTACCATTTTTGCGAGACATAACAAATTGGATATCACAGTACATCATCCATTACAAACCATACATAAGGTCTTTACACAAATAAGGATCTCATGATCCAGTCTTTAATACAACAAGCAGCAGAAATAAAAGATAAGCGTAGCGGTAGGGTCCATCTTCAAGGGCACAGGCAATGCTAACGAAGGCAGATAGTCCTAGTTATCATAGCCGTCCTGATGACCATCCTCCTGATAGTCTCCTTCATAGTCTGGCCATGAGAATAGCCAGGGACAAAAGCCATGAGTACTCTTTAAGTACTCGCAAACTACTATTAACATGTACTATAGTTCTAAGTTAAAGGGCTAAACCTAAGTTTAACTCTAAAGTTAAGTTTGAAACCTAAGCTGAGTTCTAAAGCAAAGAAAGATAAAATAAAGTTCTAGAATCACTTAAGTTGGGAAGCTAGTATCATAAACACAACCCTGTTGTGGTCAAGTCAAAGTTCATCATTCATTTCAAGTTATTTAGAAAACATCTGACAACGAAACAGTATGGCCATTCCAACTGTCCATAAGCGCGGACGCGGCTATTCGAATAGTTTGACACTCTGCAGAGGTGGTACACTTTCACCACAAGATTCGATACATTTGTCAGGGATAACCCCGAATCATCATACTTAGTATGCAGATAATCAAACATAACCTTCCCTTTACACACCCTAGTATAAGCACCTCTCCTATGAGCATGGCCTCCCAACCATGACCATCAGTCATCTTGGGCACTGCATAGGTGGACATCATGAGAGGTAGCCTCAGCTCAAACCTCTCCATGAGAAATAATACTAATGCATATAAATTTCCAGCTAAGCCTTACCCAATTCAGGTAATGTGGTTGTACGGTAAATTTGGAATGGTATCGCATCCGAATCCAACCATCAGTTTTATAAAAGGGTTAAGGCTCATGCCTCATCATCAACCATTTGTGTTTCTCAACACATGTCAAAACATCTCAATAGAATGACTCATCATTCCAAGGTTTTCACAATTCATTTTCACCAATTGTTCCCATCTAAAGTGACTCAAGTTTTTGATCTACTCTAAATTACTAAGTTAAGAGTGTTCAGTAAGGTGGAAGTGATGGGTTCAATCTCATGCCATAGAATGACATCTAAAGGTTTCTAAGTAGGTCAAGTTTTATACTTTTTATGGTACCTTCAACATAAGTAAAGAACTTTGTGTAAACTAAGGGAGGTGAAACTTGTCAAAAAGACTTGAGGTACTAATAGTTAAAAGGGGGTGTGATCAAAGCATGCTTAAGGCATCTTTGCTAAACCATCTAGTTTGTTTCTAGTTTGCTAAGCACTAAACCTGCAAGGGTTAATCTTGAGTATTGCTAGCTTGCTAAGGGTAGCTTGCACTGTTAATGGTGGCTTGCTAAAGTATGTTTTGCAAGGGTTAGCTTACCAATAGCTTGCCTTGGTTGGTGTAGTGGTTGAAGTTTTCTTCGTCTTTGTCTTGATAGCACTCCTCCTCCTCGTAAGCTTGGTCGGTACTATCTTCTATAAAAATACATACGGAGTAGACAATCACCAAACAATACTTAACTAGGCTAGATAGCATTCTAAGCCACACAATTGATGATCTATTATCATCACAAGCATCACAAATTTAATTCAATAGTTTCATTCTTTTTAATTTAGAAAAGTAATTTCTACTCATTGAAACAATTAACTAAGATTTAATATTCACCACTTAAAATATGGGATCATGTTGACACATGTCATCACCACATATTCTAACATGTAGGAATGAGATTTAAAGGTTGGATCAAAATTACTTTGGTTTAAGTTCAATATTTAAGATTTAAAGTTACTAGAAATGCCTATATAGAATTATTTTGGTACTAGTCCAAAGTCACTGCATGTAAACCTTAATATTATTACATATTTGGATAGATATGATGAATTGTGATTTTTGAGAGTTGGAATCAACTCAAAAGCTAACTTGGTTGATTTTATAAAAATGTTGCAAGGTGCAAATGCTTTTGTTTTGTTATTTTTATTAGGAGAGATCTATAACTCTAATTGAATTAAATCCAACGGGCTTGGATAGATTATTTTAATACCTTTCAGACAAAATTGGTTTCATGCAATTTGGATTTCTAAAAATCTCTGAATTGATTTTCAAACTAGGGGACAGAAACTAGAATCAAACTAAAAAGAAAAATCCAGATTTGAACGGGTGGGCTAGCGCGGGAAAAGACTTGGGCCGGCCTAGTGGTGCTCCGCGGCGCGGGGCTCAGCTGACAGGGGGGTCCCTCTTGTCAGCGGCACTTAAAACGCGAAATGGTACGCGCGCTGTGGGCCATAGGATTAGAATAGGAATCTATGGCTGAGGGTCGTCGTCGACGACGAACAGGTCGCCGGCGAGCTCGAACCCTAGCGGCTCGGTGGGGGTCTGCTGGGGATGTACCAGGGCTCCAGAGGAGGTGGCAAGTGGCAAACAAACTGGAAGACGGCAGCGAGGCGAGGCGGTTGTGGTGGAGCTTGGGGTGGTGCAATCAGCGCGCCTTCTCTTCCAGAGGCGGCGGCTCCCTTTGCCCAATGGCGAGAGGTGGGTGAGGTTCAGAGAGGTGAGGGGAGTGGAATGGTGTGGAGAGAAGAGGCTGGGGAGGGCTCCTTTTATAGGCCCGACGGTGAGACTGAGCGGGATGGGCAGGCGACGGTGGCGACATGACTACGGCGGGGTAGAGGCATGGCTGGGGGTGGCGATCGATGGGCGGTCCCCTGGCGGTGCTCTAGGGATTGAATGCGGCCGTAGGGGCGGTGGCACGCGGTCTAGGCGAGGTGTCGCTCTAAGAGGCAGAGGGCGCGGTGTCCACGGCGAGCGGTGGCTGTGAGGCGTTGGGCGGCCAACGGGGGTGTCTGGGGGGGTTCTCCAGGTCGTGGCGGAGCGGCGGGCGCGGGCTGCGGCCAAGAGGCGGTCTTTGCGAGCGGGGATAGAGCACGCTCTAGGGGTAGCGTCGACATGCTCGACCAGCTCCGGGCGCGGCGGTTCCTGGCCGCTCTGCCCTCTGTCTCTAGCCTGGGGCTGGTTGGACGGTGGAGGTGGACCACTGGCAGTGTGCTAGACATGGCGAGAGAGGTTGGCCGCTGCTGTGGCGCGATGTCGCCGGTGGGGGTGCCCAAGGTGTTCGGCCTTAATGGCCATGACCATTTGGTCGTGCGTGTGGTGGCCGGGCTAGCAAAGGTAGGGCTGGTACTGAGGAACAAGGGGACAAGGTTAGGCACAAATGGTGACCAAGATCACCGCTCAAAACAGTGTTTTAAATTTGGCCGATTTGTGCACAGTTTTGATGAAATGGCCGAAAGAGAGAAAGTTTTGAATTTTGGTTTCAAAATTTTTGAGTGATCTCCACTAGTGCTAGGTAGTCTCTGGTTGCAAGGGTTTTGAAAGTGGAGCTCAAATATATGGGTTTTGAAATAGGGGTGATCTATGCATATGCATTAGATTCAATTTTCAAATGCCAATTAAAATAAGTAACAGAATGTTTTTAGCAGATCCTAAGGTGGGCCTTGGTACCTCATTATGTGTACTAGCAAGGGGTACAAAGATCAAGAATTATTTCTGTTAAGAATTGAGTACTAGGAATAGCCAAAGTAGTGTAGTGGATTAAAATGGCCAAAATGACCATTCCTCCTTTTTAATTCTTTTTTATTTGATTTTCTTTAGGAAAAGTTTGGGAATGATGTAGATGATGTTTAAATCACCTAAGAAACATTTTACAAGCATTGGATCACACAATCATGGCAATTCAAACAACTCCTATTTTAAATGCACACATATATGAATGCTTTCATTTTTAAATTTGAAAAAGTTTTTGTTAACCCCAAATTTGATGATTTAGATCTTGATAAGCTTGGATTGAAGTTTTGGGATGTTACAAAAGCTCTCTATGTATTTTGTTTTCCATTAAGCCTAACTAGTGAAAATAAAAACAAGAAACAAAAAGTATAATTGCAGAATCTAAAGGAAATAACTTCAAGCTCTCACACACCAGCAATAGTACTACAAGATAGCTTAGTAGCCAGAGCATGTGAGTACCTTTTACCTTACCTCCCCGGCAACGGTGCCAGAAAATAGCTTGATGTCTATGCATGCTTCTATTCTTGTAGACGGTGTTGGGCCTCCAAGTGCAGAGGTTTGTAGAACAGCAACATGTTTCCCTTAAGTGGATCACCCAAGGTTTATCGAACTCAGGGAGGAAGTGGTCAAAGGTATCCCTCTCAAGCAACTTTGCAATCAAGATACAAGAAGTCTCTTGTGTCCCCAACACACCCAATACACTTGTCAGGTGTATAGGTGCATTACTTCAGCGAAGAGATAGTGAAATACAAGTAATATGGATGATTATAAGTGGTAATTGCAATCTGAAATAAGTGTGGCAGCAAACAAACATGTAACAGAACTGATTGTAAATGGTGTTTCAATGCTTAGAAACAAGGCATAGGGATCATACTTTCACTAGTGGACACTCTCATATAAATATCTTCTCTTTATGATGCTACCCTGAACTACTCTCCGGTTGGACGATGTAGGACTATAACAGCACACCTTAAAGTTCGCATTCCCCATCTAGATAACCCCTCACTGTCACCTTGAGCGCTAGATGGTTCCAACAAACACCACAATCTCATAGAGACATCCAACTCAAATTATACTCATGATAAGTATTTATGTAATCTTAGCCAAAGTGCCACACAGTGTGCACACTGTCAACTTCACACACATGGGTATAAGCAGAGATTCATTAAAGCACTTGAGTAGTAGAATAGATCTATAGGTTACAAAGCTCGTGATCTCAATAAGATCATGCATAGAGAGAGAGATGAACACATAGCTACCGGTAGAGCCCTTAACCTCGAGAGAGAACTACTCCCTCCTCATCATGGGAGTCAGCAACGACGATGGAGATGGCAGTGGATTCGATGGAGATGGCTCTGGGGGCACTTCCCCGTCCCGGCAGGATGCCGAAACAGAGACTTTTGTCCCCCGAATCTCCTCTTCGGTGGCAGCGGCGCTGCGGAACTTTTCATGGAATTTTGATCTGGGTTTAGGGTTTTCGTCCTGGGAGGCTTTTATAGGCGAAGGGGCAAGGTCGATGGAGGCCCGAGGGGCCAACACCACCCCCTGGCGCGGCCTGGCCTGGCCCGCGCCATCAGGTGGTGTGGCTAGCCCCTGGCCCCTCTCCGTCTCGTCTTCTGGCTCCGTGAGTATTTTGGTAAAATATTGACTTTGGCTTTTGTCCGGTCCAACTCCGAGAATATTTTTTTTCCAGCTTTTTTGAAACTAAAAATAGTAGAAAATAGGCAATTGGCACTGTGGCATCTTGTCAATAGGTTAGTTCCAGAAAATGTATGAAAATACCTCAAAGTGTGTACTAGACATAAGAAACTAGATACTAAACAAGCATGGAACATCAAAAATCATAGATACGTTTACGACGTATCAGATACCAAGTCAATACAAGCCTAAATAACATGACAGAGTAGTAGGAGAGGAGGTACAATTAATCTAGAAATTGAAGAGGCAAAGAAAATAAGAAGATCCTAAAGATGTTGAGATATTTATGAAGAAGAGGATGATGAAGATATTTATGAATAAGAGGATGATGAAGATATTTATGAAGAAGAGGATGATGAAGATTTAGAGGAAGAGGAAGTCCGTGAAGAGGATTTTTTTATAGAGAGGATATTAGCATTGAGGCTAGGGCCAACAATAAGATCCCATCATGAGGCAGATGCAACTGAGCCTGATTATTTTGCGCCATCATGTGATGAGGATCTTAATCCAGATGAGATGCCTAATAGTGATGATGATGGATGTGTAAAAATATTCTATTTGCCAAGTGGATAAAAGAGATGGCTCAATAGTATGGATAAGGGGACTTGGTATGATGAGATGAGATCAGACTCACATGAGAGGTTTGCTTTGAAATTATGCTTTGGGGATGTCTATCGGTTTAGAACTGCTCTTAGGAATTTCCACATTGCGTAGATAAGAAACTATGCATACCACATAAACAATACTGATAGAATTATTGCATGGTTAAGCGAAAATGGCTACCCCCTCTTCATTTCATCTTCTACAATTGCACTTGAGAAACCTTTTTTCTTTGGAAAATTAAAAAATGTGCACACCAGTATTCCACATGGAGAGAACTCCAAGGTGTCTGTTTGATTGGTTTGCACTGTGGCCTAAGCAGGCAGTAAGATGTGATCCCAACACTAATGTTAACACACTAATTACAGTGCAAAGCAGAAGTTTGGTGTGGAGGTGCCAAGGAGCCTACAAGGCAAGGATAAAAGATTTTAAGGATGTCATGGGTGATAAAAAGATGTAGCACACAAGGTTAAGGGACTATCTACAAGAAATCTTAGACACTATTCCATGAAGTAGTGTATTGTGACAACCAAGGAGTTGCTGGAGCATCCTAGCCCCAATCCTAGATTTCATGGTATATTTATTTGGTTACTTAACAGGAAGGCTTCCAAAATGGATGTAGGCCATTTATAGGTAACTTGAATATTTCATTACTTTTACTGACATTGCAACTATTTCTTTATTGCAGTGTATTTAGCAACTGATATTATTTATGCCTATTATGTAAATTATGTGTGGATGGTTGTTTTGTCAAGTTGGCCATTAGCCAACAAATTCTAGCTGCAACTAGGAGAGATGTGAACAATAGTATATTCCCTATTGCATTGGTGTTATTGACAAAGAAGATACTACTAGATGGATGTGGTTTCTAACTCAGCTTAGATATTTCATAGAAGAGTCTAGGAAATTTTGCCACTAAACTTTCATCTTTGACGGGCAGAAGGTAAGGACATGGTTGTCCCTTTTTATTGTCAGTGTGTACACTAGTTCTCTCTATTTGTATTGCATGTTTCTTAGCCAAATTTCTACATGGCAGGGTTTGCTAAAATCTATAGCTCAAGTGTTCCTCAGTTCTCCACAAAGATACTACATGTGGCAAATCTTTGCTACCTTTCAGTCAGGTAGGTTTAGAGGGGAAAAGATAAAGAAGCACATAATTGCAGCTAGCTACTCCTACACCAAGTCAGGGCTTGATAAATAAATGGAGCATATGAAAAATAATTGTGATCTAGGTTACAATTGGCTTATGCATATTCCTATGGAAGCATGGGCTTGACATGCTTTTCACACAAATTGCAATCCTGATCTTGTTGTGAACAATCTAAGTAAAGTGTTCAACAAGATGATCTTAGATGTAAGGGATAAGCCTATAAGGACAATGCTTGATATCATTAAAGACAAGATCATGGTGAAGTATAGTGGGATTAGGAGGAAATCATAAACTACTAGGTAGGAGATTACACCTTTCTATGTTGAGAAGTTAGAGGAGGCCAAGCAATTTGCTAGGGAATGTAAAGCCAAGAATGTTGGCATAGGTCTATGGCAAGTCAGTACCAGTGGGCTACCTGTACATGCAGTAGATCTAAGATCTAAGACTTGTGGATGCAGCGCCAAGGATGTCACTGGCATCCCATGCAACCATGACATCTTTGTTATCTCCAAGATCAAACAACATCCTGAAGTTGATGTGCATGAGTTTTTCAAAAAACCTATGTAGAAAGAGGCATTTAAACATGTGATATACCCTGTTCCTAGTCCCGATGACTTGCCAAACACAAATACAAGGGATATTGATCCACCTGTTTTCGGAGATAAGCTAGACAAGAAGCAAACTGTGAGAAGGAAAGGTGCTTTTGAGGTGTCAGCTCCTAGGGACAGCTCAAGGAAGGGGACTATTACGTGTAGCAATTGCAAACTAGTTGGTCATAGATATACTTCATGGTATGTGAAGCTTAGGCCAAAATTACAACTGAGAAAGACTCAACACAAAGTAAGTTGATACAATTGTTTAATTAATAAGAACTAAACTAACATGTTTACTATACTACTAACAATAAGTTACACACGATACCAGTCAAACAGGGACAACTTCACTGAGACATCCACTTCATACACCACTACTCAACCAACACTAGACGCTATGGCTCCACCAACACCTACGTCTCAAACAGCACCAACCCTAGAAACTAGGGCTCCACCGACACCAAGGGATCAAGCAGCACCAGCCCAAGAATCTAGGGATACCCTAGGACCAAGGGCATATGCACCTCCAGTACCAAGCGCCTTCAATCCACCCAGGAGTCCTATAGGAACAAGATCAAGTGTAATGGCTCCCAAACTCACTACTAGGATGCAAGGTTATCTTAAATTCAGAAAGCACAGCAACTGCAAAAAAGTGTGAGATAAATTACCATTTAAGTGTGAAACTATGTTGGTCAGAAAGTGGGTGAACTATGTTCAAGACTATGTTGTCTAAGACTACTGTCATTTGTGTTCTAGAGTGAACTGAATTCAGTAATCAAGTATTTCTGTAAGACTATGATGTTTAAGACTTAAGTTTAGTTCTACATTGTTCTTTCATGGTTGCTTTAGTATGAATATATTGTGTGTTCATGCTTAGCTTTAAGGTTGTGGATAGGGTTGTCGAGGCCCCTCGGGTGGTCTCAACAACCCTAAATGGAATCTTTTAAGGTTGTGGATAGGGCTATCGAGGCCCCTTGGGTGGTCTCGACAACCCCAAATGGAATATTTTAAGGTTGTGGATAGTGTTGTCAAGGCCCCTCGGGTGGTCTCGACAACCCTAAATGGAATCTTTTAAGGTTGTGCATAGGGTTATCGAGGCCCCTCTAGTGGTATCGACAACCCTAAAGAGGGCACATATATACCAATTAAGCATGAAATATACAGATCTAAATAATGGATAATTATAAGAGAGATAATTCATGGATAATTGCATTAGATTTCAACACTCAGTGTTCAACATTAAAACAACACATAGGTAATTCATCATTTCAATAGCCATAGTCACACACCACTTACAATTCAAATAAGCAAGTAAAACTGGCTATTAAATTCTTAACCCTACAAATCATTCATCACCCGTTGACTTGATCTTATTCACCTTATCCTTCAGACAATCACATGCCTTGAACAGATCATACATAGTGTATTCAAACTTTTCTTCTCTTGCTTCAGAGCATCCCTTTCATCATCCCATTTTTTGCCTTACCTTCATAATGTCTGCTTCATACTTCTATAGCTGCTATAGCACACTCGCTTCATGTCGTCGGATTGATGACAAGTATGCCATGAGGGGGTCCTCGAGGCGTGTGGAAGAGAGGGGTGTGAGATGTACGGTATTCCGGGATGGTGAGCACACAAGTTTACCCAGGTTCGAATCCACCGGCTTTGGACGGATCCTACTCCTTCTAGCAATCCAGTTACGGCAGAGCCAGAATATGGGTTACAAGGGTTTCGCCTGTGCAGGTTGAGATTGTAGACTATTGTGAGGGTGCCCTAAAGGCTCTCCCTAGGTCGGCTTATATAGATATCTGGCCTAGGGTTTATAGGAGAGATCTATCTGGCTACGACTAAGAGTCGATTACGGAGTACATCTTGAACTACAAGTAACACTATGGGCCTATGTCGGTAAGTCTTCTGGGCCTTCCCGTAGACGGACTGGACTCCGTCTCTTCTCCCTGACTAGGCCGCCCGTGAAGCAAAGCTCTAACCCAAAGTGGGCCACCCTGGTTAGTGAGGTACAGTAAGGATACCCGAAAAGTATATCCGCAACAGCAGCCCCCGAAGGCCTCCAAGATCCAAAGTCGGATTCATCATCATCTAGCTTGATATTTGGCTTGCAGAATCTTGAAGGGTTCCTGAAACTTCAAAAGAAAAGATACGATCTAGGTCTCAAAAAATGAGTCGGACCTATGAATATGTTATTCGGGTTTCCAGCTCGAAATTCAAACTAAGTTGGAACTTGGTCTCTGACGTAACCTGACACTAGTCATGGTCAAGTCACGCCAGCGATGCACATTTCTGTCGGCCAAGACGATCACAGGGGTCCGCCTTTCATGAAACCAAGGCGTTGTTTCAATGCATGCGTGGAGATCGAGGCGGTGTAATCATCGCGTGGGGGTTTCCTAGTTCCTTCCACGACACGTGGCACATTCCCTGTAGCATTTACACGAATCTTGACGCGACCGGTGAATATAAGCAGTGAGGATCCTATTCCTCATCTCTCCTCACCAGCACTTTGCGCCGTTTCCTTCTCCCCTACGCCTCCCACGAACCTAGAGCTCCTCTGCTCCCAAAAATCTCCAGCGCCGCCCATCCAAGGTCACAGGCACACCGGCAAAATGGCTTCTGCATCATCTTCCGGCACGGCGGCGATGGTAGCGACGGAGAAGGAGAGCAATCGCGGGGTTTGGATCCTGTGCGTCCTCGACGACACCAAGCTCCGTGTCGTGGAAGAAGAAGAGCTCCTCCGCACCGGCGACTGGCGGAGCGGCTTCGGCAAAACCATCCCTAACCCTCGCAACGACGAACGAGTACACTTCGGCACTCGCCTTGACAGAGGTCTGAGCTTTCCTCCCTCGGATTTCTTTTCCGAGGTCATAGATCATTACGGAGTTCATCTCCATCATCTCCCCCTGAACTCCATCTTAGAGATGAGCACGTACGCATCTTTGTGCGAGGGGTATCTCGGCATTAGGCCAAGCCTTACTCTCTTCTGGTATTATTTCCATGTCTGGAGAAATTCCATTACTGCCGGTAATCCTTATATTACCGGTACTATTAGTTTTTCGGTTAGGCGAGAGCGCGTCTATCCTTGCATTATGGCCAGTGAGTCGGTCAAGCAATGCCCGTCCGCTTTTTTTTATCACAAGGATATTCCCGCTCCCGGCAAAGCTACTGCTTTGCCGGCTTTCATCGATGGTGCCGCCACGCCCCAAGAGTCCTGGGACGCAGATGCGCTGGCTCTCACTGTTGATCTGCTTCTTGCCAAGAGGCAGATCGAGTTTTTGATGAAACACAAGGGCCTGAGAGGGTCCAATTTAGTTCACTGCTGTGTGGCATGCCGGATCCAACCTCTTCAACATCATGGAGAATGCCTGATCCACTCCATCATGTTGTTGAAGAAGGATTCCCTCCGAATCAGTCCCAAGGCCTATGGCCAAAAGATTATGTATACCAAATCAAATGGCTGATAAGGGAGCGGATTGAGAGGAAGATTCCGGAGCTTTCCTTGGACATGCATACGTCGAAAGATCCCGTAGTATCGGTAAGCTTCCAGCAACAACTTGTATTATGTGCTCATCTTTATGTTATTTCGCAATACTGGGATATCTCTTCTTTTCAGCTTGCCGACCTTCCCGAGTCGGAGCTTGCTCCGGTCAAGGGATATCCTCCTGAGTTTTCTCAGGATGAAGGAGAGTTGGTTCCACTGCCAGGCGAAGCTATACTTGACTTCTCCTGCCGTAGCTCCTCCGACTCCTGCCCCTCAGCCTTCTACAGTGCCGGAGATTACTCCATCTCCGATCGTTGCAGAAGATCCGGCTCAACCAGCAGAGCGAGTGATCCTCAGATCACAGACTGACATCACCATGGGTGACTCAAGTTTTGATAAGGGTGAACCCTCTTCGGGTAATGATCCCTCGGCAGAGGTCTTCAACGACAATCTCCTGAGCAATCCAGGACTTGCCAAATGTGGCTTATCTCGTAAATCAGCGGAGGAGATCCAACGGCTGGCCAGGTAATGCCTAGAAAGCCGGACCATCTCTTCCGAAGAAGAAACACAAGAAGAAGAGGACATCAAGCACTTTTATCTTCTTGAACAAGTCCGTCTTCGTGACGAGAAGCTGAGGACCGGCGAACTTCCAACTGCGCCAATGGTCCCCCTAACCCTCGCCGAGAAGGTTACCACCGAAGTGAATGCGAGTTTGAACAAACTCGCTCGTGAACAATATGTAAGTCGGAATTCCAACTCACATTTTCCTTATTTCATATCATATCCTCTAGCCCCCAAGCATGAAGCTGGACAGTCAAAACTGGTTTTATGCTTCCTTAGGATGCCAAAGAATGAACTAGTGTAGCCTCCAAGGCTCGTGCTGATATTAGTAAAAATATTAGCCCGAGTCTTTAGTAGACTTTTGAATCTGGGTATTCTGACTTACAGAAAGTATATTCCTATAACCAGGATTTATTGAAGAATGTTTGCAACAAGCAGAAACAAATCAAAGCTCTCCGACTTGAAAATGCTCAATTGAAAGTTTCCAGGGATGAGGTTGAAGGTAAACATTCCAAAACTCAAACCTTGTCTTGTATTTCATAGTCGATTTTTTTTCAACTTTTGTTCTTTTGACCACAGCACTGGTAAAGCAGTCCTGTGCTATGGTTGAAGAGGCCAAGAATCTTAAAACCCTGGTGGTGGAAAACAAGGAACTCCACCAAGAGCTGGATAAGCTTAAGGCAGATCATGAGAAGAGCATTGCTCAAATTCTCGAATCCACCTCCATGGCCACCGAGGAGCGCAATAGTAATATTACGCTTCAAGATAAGAAAATCTCGGATCTCAGCAACGATTTGTTCAGAGAGAGGGACATTTCCGAGGCACTCCGGGCTGAACTCCAGAGTCTTCGGGAAGAAAAGGCCAAAGTCGACGATGTCATCTTTGGTATGTTTCCCTTTTTCTAACTTATTTGCATCTTCCGACTCTTTGGAGTCCGGATTTATTTGATTAACCCCTTTGTATTACATGCGCAGGTCCTCTGAACTTAATGGACTCAGCCTCTGCCGAATCTCGCACCAGCCGGCTTACCCAAGTCGGTGATTTGCGGCATGACTTCTGCCAATCCATCAAAGATATTGGCGAAGTTCTCAAGGTTCTGGATATGCATAACATGTCTAGCTTTGAAGTGCGAGATAAGGCCAAGGAGATGCCGCAGTTTGTCCAGGACTGGAACATGTCCTACGCGTGAACTGTAACGCAAAATGCTCTTACCATGGTTATGAGCCACCATGGAAACATGGAAATCTGGCAAGTAACCAGAGGGTACTGCAAAGTGGATGAAGATGGACGGGAGCAAGACATCAAGGCTATCATGGACTCCTGTGCCGCATATGGGTGCCACGTAGATGACTTAACCAGCTACAACACTCCATTCTTCACCCGCGTGGACACACCACCTCCACCTTCCGAAGAAACAGCTGAAGTTTCTGACGATGATCAAACCGTATCGGATTTGAACATCTCGGAACATTATCAAAACGAGGCTGATGTATCCAGCGAGCCAGCAGCTCCTACCTCTCCTCCTGTATCATAGAGTATCAGAAAGAACAATGTGTCATTCTGAGAACAATTTGGGTCTATAAATAAGTAGTATGATACTTTTGCGGCAATACTTTCGGAAATAAGATGGTAAAAATTTCTTAGAAAGATTTTGAGGCAACCAAAACTTTATTTCTCATTGAACATGTACACATATATGATTACAAAGAAAAATATACTAAGAATAAAAGGGACGTAGCTGAGCAATATTCCATGGTCTGTCTAATTCATCCGGGTTTGTACTGCCTCCAGCTCTCTTTCTCTTCTTAGTAGCAGGTCTTTCTTTGACTGGCCGCATATCAGTTAGGTAGTATGAACCATTGTGCAATACTCAACTAACTAAAAATGGCCCTTCCCATATTGGGGAAATTTGTGCTTTCTTTGCTGCATAAGCCGGAGAACCAAATCGCCCTTATTGAAAGACCGGTTTCTGACTCTTTGGCTATGATACTTGTGTAACTTCTGCTGATAGGCTGTTGATCTCATCTCAGCAACGACGCGAACTTCTAAGACTAAGTCGAGATCATTTTGTCGAGAAATTTCGGCATCCTCTTCAATATACGCGGCCACTCTAGGAGAAGTGTGAATCAAATCACTAGGAAGAACTGCTTCTACGCCATAGACCAAGAAGAAAGGTGTGTATCCGGTTGACCTGTTTGGAGTTGTTCGCAAACTCCATATTACAGAAGGTAATTCCTCTGCCCAAGCCCCCGCAGCACGTCGTACTGGTGCTTCGAGTCTTGGTTTTAGGCCTTGTAGGATTAAACCATTTGCTCTTTTGACTTGTCCATTAGCTTGTGGATGTGCGACTGACGCAATGTCAAGCCGGATATTTTGTTCATTGCAGAATTCGGCAAGTTCTCCCATAGAGAAGTTACTCCCGTTGTCCGTGATAATGCTATGCGGATAACCATATCGGATTATGACATCCTCGACAAATCTTCTGGCTGTTGCTCCATCACAACTAGTGACGGGTTTAGCCTCAATCCATTTGGTGAATTTATCCACCATCTCTAAGAGGTGAGTAAATCCACTTGGAGCCCATTTAAACGGTCCTACCATGTCAAGCCCCCAGACCACAAAAGGCCATGTTATAGGTATTGTTCGTAGCTGATCAATCAGAACGTGAGCTTGTTTGGCGTATTTTTGGCAGCCCTTGCACGTCTTGACTAGCCGTTCGGCATCTGCCTTGGTTGTAAGCCAGAAAAAACCTTGTCGAAAAGCTTTTGCCACTAGAGATTTGGCTGCAGCGTGGTGACCACACTCACCTTCGTGGATCTCTCGTAAGATTTCCACTCCTTCCGGAGATACACAGCGCTGAAAGACCCTAGATGCACTCCGTTTATAGAGCTCACCACTAATTATAGTGTAGGCTTTTGCTCGTCGGACGATCTGCTAGCTCAGAACTTCGTCTTCGTCTAATTTTCCATTTACCAAGTAATCAAGGTAGGGTTGAGTCCAGCTGGGAATCACAGCCAGAACTGCTACTAAAGGTGAGCAGGATTTGGTCGGATATTCCTCGTCCACTCCTTTTATAGAAGGAACTTTGAGGTGCTCTAAAAAAGCGCCATCCGGGACCTTTTTCCGGGCAGAGCCTATTCGAGATAGTGCATCTGCTTCCTCATTTTCTATTCGAGGGATGTGTTGAACTTCAAACCCTTCAAACAATTTAGATAGTTCATCCACGACAGCCTTATATGCCGCCATGTGCTTGTTTGCCTTACAGATATCCGACACTTGTTGGGCAACAAGATCTGAATATGCATAACACATTAAACGTCGGATGCCGATGTCCTTAGCAATTTGGATTCCATGTAGTAATTCTTCATACTCGGCAATGTTATTTGTTGTTGTGAAGTGTATCTGCAATACACAGAAAAGTTTATCTCCTTGGGGTGATTTGAGCACCATGCCAGCCCCCGAGCGCTTTAGACCCGTCAAAATGCAAGGTCCAGTATTCCGACTCTGGCAGGGTCATATTCTCTGTTGTCTCTGTCCAATCAGCGACAAAGTGAGCGAGGTTTTGGGATTTGATTGCTGTACGAGGCTTGTACTCAATGTCGAAAGTTGAAAGCTCTATGCCCCATTTGGCGACGCGTCCTGTGGCATCACTCATGGGAGTTGTGCTCACCACGATAATTGGATGTTCCTGAAAATAATGCGCAACTTACGAGATGCTAAGAACACACCGTAAGCCAGCTTTTGATAGTGCGGATACCGCTGTTTTGATTTAGTTAAGACCTCGCTGAGATAGTAAGTCGGACGCTGCACCAGGTGTTCCTGTTTTTCCTCCGGTCTCTCCACCACCATGACGATACTGACGACCTTGTTTGTCGCAGCGAGATAGAGCAACATCGGTTCCCGTGGTTCCGGTGCTGCAAGGATGGGAGCAGATGAGAGTACTGCTTTCAGGTCTTGTAGTGCAGCTTCAGCTTCGTCGATCCAAACGAATTTCTTGGTCTTTTTCAGGAGCTTGTATAGTGGTGCAGCTCTTTCACCAAGCCAGCTTACAAACTGACTGACTGCAGCAATGCAACCAGTTAGTCTTTGAACGTCCTTCAAGTGAGTTGGCTTGGAAATATTGAGTATAGTCTTGATTTTGTCCAGGTTTACCTCTATGCCTCTTTGAGACATGATAAAACCTAACAATTTTCTGGCTGGGATCCCAAAGAAACATTTCTTCGGGTTAAGCAATATGTTGTATTTTCATAGATTGGCGAATGTTTCCTCCAAGTCGGAAATCAAGGTTTCCTTCTTTTTGGACATCACCGCAATATCATCCACATATGCATGTACATTCCGTCCGATTTGATCGTGGAGGCAATGCTGCATAGTGCGTTGGTACGTAGCTCCTGCGTTCTGAGCCCAAAGGGCATCGTAACAAAACAGAAGGTTTTGAAGGGGGTTATGAATGAAGTTTTGACTTTGTCTGATTCCTTCATCCGGATTTGGTGATAACCGGAATATGCGTCGAGAAAACATAGGAGTTCCGAGCCTGTCGTAGAATCGATAAGATCAATCCTAGGCAGAGCGAACGGATCTTTGGGACAAGCCTTGTTCCAGGCAATATAATCAACACACACCCTTAAATCAGTGGTGTCCTTTTTAGGTACCATTACAGGATTGGCCGACCACTCAGTGTGGATGACCTCTTCTATGAATCCGGCTAACTCGAGCCGGTCTAGTTCCTTAGCTATTGCCATACGCTTTTCATCGCCAAAACATCGTAGGGACTGTTTGATAGGTTTAGAGTTCGGGTGTACATTTAGAGAGTGCTCGGCAAGTTCCCTAGGTACTCCGGTCATGTCAGATGGCTGCCATTGATACGTCCAAAACGTATCTACTTTCCCAAACACTTTTGCTATTGTTCCTCCTCTAAACTTGTGTGATTTGGATGCAACTAACACGGACTGACGCTATTATCAGTAGAATTGCCTTGGTGTCTAGTTTTTGTGCAGAAAATCAACTATCAGGAAAAATCCCGGAAAATATGCCAAAAATCTTATTTCACCAGAAGACTCCTGGAGCCAGAATACGAGACGGAGGAGGCTGGGCCAGCCACACCACTGCCGCTAGGCTGGGCACACAGGGGAGGTCCGCCACCCTGCACACCCCTCGGTCTCCCTCTTCGCCTATAAGTTGCCTTGACCTAAAAACTCGGGAGGGTTCGACGTTTTCAGAAGGAGTTCGCTCACCGCCACCACAGATTCCACGAACAGCACGAAACTCCGTTACGGCACCTATGGGGACGGGGAATTGGAGGAGATCATCGCCATCATCATCACCATCACTTCTCCATCAACCATCCATGTTTCCCCCATCTATGAGTGAGTAATACCCCGCTGTAGGCTATGGGGATGGTAGGGATTGGATGAAATCGTTCATGTAATGGCATTAGATTGTTAAGGCATGATGCTTAGTATCTTCTATTAGTGATTTATGACTTTGTTGCGACTTGTTATGCTGAATGCTTGTCACTAGGGCCCGAGTGCCATGATTTCAGATCTGAACATGTTATTGATTCATTATGATAGTATTGTTTTTGGTCTTACCTGCAAGTTGTTTACACACGTTGTTGTCCGGAACCAATGGCCCCGAAGTGACAGAAATCGGGATAACCGGAGGGAATGGCTTTGATGTGAGGATCACATGTGTTCACGGAGTGTTAATGCTTTGCTCCGGTGCTCTATTAAAAGGAGCACCTTAATTGTCAATAGTTTCCTTGAGGCCCCGCTGCAAACGGGATGGCAGGACAAAATATGTTGTGCAAGTTCTCATTGCGAGAACGTATGACTATATATGGAACACATGCCTAGGATTATCTAGTACTTGGATGCTTTATCTTATTTATCTGCAATTGCCCTATGTTCTGATTGCCATGTGAATTGTCTTGTCCATGCAACGCCCGTCCATCCATCCCTATGCCTACCGCACTCGAATCCTACTGTTTACTGCTATTGTTACTACTGTCTTTACTTTACTACTGTTGTTACTTCACTTTTCCTATTACAAAACTGTTGCTACTGATAAACTGCTATGAGCAAGATTGTTTCCAGGTGCAGGTGAATTGACAACTCAGTTGTTAATGCTTATAAATATTCTTTGGCTCCCCATGTATCGAATCTATAAATTGGGTTTCACTTCCCTCAAAAATACTGCGATACACCCCCTATACTTGTGGGTCATCAAGACTATTTTCTAGCGCCGTTGCCGGGGAGCATAGCTTTATTTATCAAGTTCACTTGGATTCTCTATTGTTCGCTGCTATCCATCCATCATGGGTAAGTCTCATGATGGCAAGGTTCCTATTTTACCATCCACTACAAGAAGAGGTACGGTTCTGAAAACCTTTGTTGCTCTTGATTCACCATCTGTTATGAGTATGCGCGTTACACCACCACATACACATGCTACACACACTGCTACTACTGCTAAATCTGAAACTTCTGGTACTTAGATGTTGCTTCTACTGTGCTTGATAAGAGTGGTTCATTAGGTCCTTTCCTAGATGCTATGATTGCTAGAACTATAGCTAGAAATACTGAAACTCCTAATGAAGACACTATTACACCTGTTTAGTTCACCTGAGTCTAGTGAGAGTTATGATATTGAAGATGGTTATGTTGAGATGACCGATGAATTTATTAAATAATGTAAAAACACCCATGATAGGAGCGCTGCTAAGAGTCTCCTTGAGAGGCGTACTATTAGACCCAAATTGTCTCCTATTGCTAAGTTTGCTACTTCTCCCATAAACATTAAAGATAAATATTATGATTTCTCTCTTGATCTATCTTACATAGCTATTGTTGAGAAAGAACCTTTTTGTGGGACTAAGAATGAAAGTACGGTAGCACATATGGCTGAGCTTTCTACCATGAGTGGCCTGTTTTATGATGATATTAAGATGCGTCCTTACTTTGTTGCTAAGATTTTCCCCTTTTCACTAAAAGGAGAAGCTAAAACTTGGTTTAGTAATTTACCTCCTGGATCTATTGATAGCCCTGATTGCTTGATTAGTACTTTCCTGCAGAAATATTTTCCTCCTAGTGCTAGACATGCTATTTTGTAGGAACTTTTTGATTTTAAACAGGGAGAAAAAGAGGTATTGTCTGAATCATGGGCAAGGTTTTGTGCTTTGATTCATGCATAGGATGGAAGTCCACTACCTAAGAATGAGCTTCTTGATATATTTTATAATGGACTAACTGAAGAATCTAGGACATACCTAGATAGTTGTGCTGATTGTGTTTTCAAGAATAGGACTCCAAAGGAAGCTGAGGAATTAATGGCTAAAATAAGCAAGAATTATGAAGATTGGACTCCTCCTGAACCAGCTATACCTGAAATAATTATACCTGAACCAACTATTCCCGTGCCTATTCCAACATCAAAGAAGAGGGGAGTTATTGAATTAAATGATGAAGTGATGAAGGAATCTAAGAAATGTCTTAAGGAGAAGGGAATTAAAGCTGCAGATGTCAAGAATTTACCTCCTATAGAAGAATTATGTAAGCCTATCCCCTACTCATCCACTATTGAGGTACACTCTCTCCAACACTTTGATGAAGGTGATATCCCTTACTCTAAACCTCCTGATCAATGCTTAGAAGAATTTGATATTTTCATTGTTAAGCAAGATAATTTTAATAAAAGGGTGCAAAATCATCTAATGGAAAACACTAGAGCTATTGTTGAGTTAAAAGATATTGTGGAAAGAACCTCTAATGATGTTAAAATGATTGTTAAACACTTTGAAATGGTTCAAACTCAAATAGATCAACTCATTAAAGTGCAAAAAGACTTGCTAGTTAACGCTGCTAAAGAAAAACATGCTTATGAAATTAGAACTAGAAGTGGTGCTGCTACCCAGGATCCTCTATATCCTGAGGGGCATCCCAAAAGAATTGAGAAGGATTCTCAACAAGCTGAAAATAGTGGTACTACTCGTAAGAAAAGAAAAAATAAACATAAAACTATTGTAGAACCCTCTGAACCTACTAAAGATCCCAATAGTATATCTATTTCTGATGCCGAAACTGAAAGTGGTAATGAAGAAAATGATGTTCCTGATAAAGAAAAAGTTGAAGAAGAACCTGAAAAGAACACTAAGAATACTAAATACACTAAAGAAGATTTTATTGCTAAGAAACATGGTAGTGAAAGAGAGCCTTGGGTCCAAAAACCTATGCCTTTCCCTAATAAGAAACACAAATCAAAGGAAGATGATCACTATAATAAGTTTTGTGAGTGGATGAAACTTTTATTCTTGCAAATTCCTTTGACTGATGCTATTAAATTGCCTCCTTATACAAAATATATGAAGGATATTGTCTCGAACAAAAGGAAGATCCCTAATAAAGAAATCTCTACTTTGCTTGCTAATTATTCCTTTAATGGTAAGGTTCCAAAGAAACTTGGAGACCTAGGGATTCCAACTATCCCTTGCTCTATTAAAAATAGTTACATTAGAACTGCTTTGTGTGATTTAGGAGCTGGAGTTAGTGTTATGCCTTTCTCTCTATATAAGAGACTTCAACTAGAAAAACTGATACCTACTGATATATCTTTGCAAATGGCTGATAAATCTACCACTATTCCTGTTGGTATATGTGAGGATGTACCTGTTCAAGTGGCTCATAATTTCCTGATATTAACTGATTTTGTTGTGCTTGAGATGCCTGAAGATGATAATATGTCTATTATTCTTGGGAGACCTTTTCTTAATACTGCAGGAGCTGTTATTAATTGTAATCAAGGAAAGGTGACTTTCAATGTTAATGACAAGGAGCATACTGTCTATTTCCCCAAGAAGATTGATAGGACTTATGGTTTAAATTCAATTGAACATGTTGAGGGCATTCAAGTTGGAGAAATATATTTTCCCATACCAAGAGAAAAATTTGAAACTATTATGATTGGGACCATTGCTATCAAAGTTGAGGTAACATAATCATTAGTGGAATACAAAGTTCTGTCTCATATGAAATTGTTTTGGTAACAAGACCTGATCAACCTTGATAACAAAAGGATTTCATTGAACAAAATGATGTTTTCACCATAATTATCTCCGTTTACTTCTATTCTTTCCTTTTAGTTTTTCTTTTCGTTTAGTTTAGTTTTCTTTTCGGTTGTTAGTTGCTTGCATGTTAGAGTGTCTTAGAACTTCTGTAGTTCTAGCCTGGTTTTGTCATTGAATCATTTTCAAAAAAATCTGTCTGCCAGAAAATCATTCATCTATGCCTGAAAATTGCCCAAAAATAAAGTGTCTCAAAAAATTCCAGAAAATTGATATTAAATTTTTACTTGAAAAAGGGGCAGAGGAGTTCCTGGAAGGTACCAGGAGGGCCCACCAGGCAGGCACACCACCTGGTGGCGCCACCAGCCCTGGGGCGCGCCAGCCTATGGTGTTGGCCACCCCTGGCCCTCCACTCACTCTCTCACTTGCCACTTTCTTCTCTCTCGAGCAAACACCAGTCCATTGCTCAAAATCGCGTTCTTGTTGTGCTTGCCCTCGATTTTTTGATCTCCTTGCTTAGCCCATCTTTGCTACTGAAATTTGGAGCATTTGTTCTTCGGTATGTGACTCCTCCGCTTGTCCAAGTAGATTTGTGTTTAGTGGTTTATATCTTGAGTATTTTGCTTCTATAGGTGACAGGTTATGAGAGCTTGTAAGCTTGTTTGATGCTTAGGGATATAGATTTGATGCATGTTTAGGCCTCTTACAAGTCCCTATGAGTAGTGCCCTTCATTATATTCACTTTGTAATCACTTGTTTAATAGGTGTTTAAATTTCAGAATAGAAGATGAATGAGCATCAACTAAACCAACATGAACTATGGGTGCCTGAGGTTATGAAGGTTCACCGGGAGGACGAAATATTTCCTTCCATTTATCCATGCTCTCAATTCATGAGAGCTGCAGGAATTCTCCAGGATTTCCACACTTTGGTTTCTAATGCAGGGTTGGAGCACTTTTTGGAAGATGAACCTTGTCAATTTGTGAAGCTAACCATGTCTGTGGTGCAGGACTTTCAATTTAATTACTCTTTGCCTAACCCCATGGTCCACTACAAAATTTACAATATTGCTGTCGACCTTTCTCTTGATGACTTTTATGCAGCTATTAAGGTACCTCAGTGGGGATCATGTAGAAGGATTAAAGAGCGACCTGCACCAATCATGGATTTATACGCAGAAATTTTCCAAGGGAGCAGCTTCTCGAAGGAGAGTGGGAAAATCCGTAACATTCATCACCCCTCCATTTGCTACTTTGCCTACTTTATTGCCAAGTGTGTTCTTGCTAGGAAAACTGCCAATAAGTTATATTCATATGATCTAGCATTCATCTCTACTGCTCTTAAACGAGATAGGTCTTACAACTTGGGTGCTTTGATAGCTTTTCGTCTTGCTGCTAACCGCGAGAAAGGCAGAATTTATAGGGGCCTCATTGCTTCTCGTTTACTAGCATTGCATGGTTTAGTGCCTCATAATCTAGACCTACAGTTTCCCATAGAAAGGCTTGATCTTAATTCCACGATACAGCATAAATATGTTTCCTTGTGGGCTAGTTTGAGTGAGTTGTCTTATGAAATAACCTTTCTCAAAGCTGGTTGGAGAAAGAGCAAGTCCGAGCGTGTTGTCCTTTTGCTTGCACCTGTTTTGTTTAACCTTGATAACAGGGTAGGATGGTCCCTCACGGAGGAGGAGTTTGATACGTACTTGGGAGAGCTCTCCCAACAGGAGCAGGATACTAGAAGGGAGGTCATAGATGATTCGGTCCAGCCCTCGAATGAGGGGGAGTCTTCATATCAGCAGCCTACTTATGATTGGGGAGCTTCTTCTTCGTCCCACGGGCCTAAATACGATCATTCTTACAATGACCCGCTTGCTTGGAACCCTTACCCGTATCTGGATTGACACCCACTTAGGCCAAAAGCCTAAGATTGGGGGGAGGTACGCCGACATCGCATCATCTCCATATCATTTTGTGTCGGTACTTTGTATATTCATGTTTCGTTCTTTTTTTAGTTTTCATTCTTTCTTTGCTTTTGCTTTCTAAAACACAAAAAGACCAAAAATATTTCTGTTGTTTCTCCTTGGTTTGCTTCTTTTTCTTTTTGCCTTGGTTTGTTTTTCCCTTTATGCTTTGTTTGAACTATTCGAAAAACCCAAAAAGATTTTGCTTTGCTTGTTCTTCCTTTTTGGTTCTTGCTTTAAAAAATTGAAAACACCAAAAATATTTGTTGTTCTTCTTTGGTTTTGTGAGTTTTGTTGTAGGGTTTAGCAGTCCTCAGTGGGATTTGGTTTCATATTATTATTCAAGCCACACAAGTGAAGGGCAATAATGAGGATTAATGACAACTTGGGGTGTGGTAAGAGGATGGTAACTAACTCTATTTGTTTTCATTTTTGTACATATACTCGTCATTGTGGGCATGCTTAGCCTATTCATGTAGGGTGTATGTTATCTTTGGATGCTTAGTAGTTCTTGCTTTCATATGATTAGTCCCAGCTTGCTAATAGTTTGTAGCATGTGATATGAATGTTTGCTTGCATTACTCTATTCATAACTTGGTATGACACCGTGGTATCCTCCTCTGAATGTTTCGTTTGAATTGACTTGGAACATGCTCACGCATGAATATGACTGAAATAATTAGTTAAGCCTCGATGAATTATTTTGCCTTGGGGGTCTTGAATCACTTTCATGCCATGATTAGTCCTGTTTTGTTGCAAGCATGATTATGACAGCTATTGCTCTCTCGTTTGTCGCTCCCTTACTATTGCTAGCCTTCGCTTTCACTGAGTATGTTTTACTCATGTTTCCAACTCCCTAAAACCAAATATTGCCAAAGTGTCCACCATACCTACCTATTAGCATCATTTGCTATTTCCGTGATATTCAATATGCCTTGTTTTCTTCCGAATAAAATGTTTGCTTGTTATGAGAAAGTTAGTTAGTAAAGCTCTCAGGAACTTGATGGCACACTTTATTTCCTGCACTTAATAAACTTGAACCATTGTGACTGTCCATGAAAGTTATATGCTTGCAAATTATAGGTCAGGATTAGCGTAACGCGTATATCACGGGGAATGCTTTCAACACTTGTAAATATATACCCAGTTGATACCATGCTCTTTTGTTTGCGGATGTCGTTGGTGTGAAATAAAAGGGGAGCTTGTAAGTCCATGGAGTTATGTATGTGTGTTAGAGAAACGCCTGGGCCGCCGGTCTAATCCATGTCGTCATGGTGGAAACCTGTAGCATAACCATAATGATATCTATGAAGCATTCTTCATATAAAAAGAGAGATATAGCTATTGAGAAAAAGAAAAAAAGAGATTTGAGAAAAGAGGAAAGAGAGAAAAAAGCACCATTTTGCCATGGTAAATAAGAAGATTCTGAGATACTCATTGTCTGCTTGCCTTGTCATTTTGATATGGGATTCTTTCGTATCATCGGGCAAGGGGTACCCCATTGGCGGTTCTCTATGATACGCACGTATTTACGATGACAAGAACTTACCGGTAACTAAAGTTGAGTAGCATGAGGATCGACCCTCGTACTCAAGGGACATGGGATTTCCAGTTTATAGTCTGTCAAGCATATAACTCAGATTGGACCTCACTTTCACCTTAACCATATTAAAGATGCTTATGATAGGGGCATTGACAGCTCAAAGCTAATGAGTACCATACTTTCAGCATTTGGAAGCCTTTCAAACTATTCAAAACCTTTTTCATTTTCTTATTGAGTCTCCACATATTCTATGAGCACCTGCTTGAGAGCATAGTTGTCATTCTTAGTGTAATGCGCTTGTCCCAAACTTGATTATTGTGTTATGACTTTGATGCTTGGTCTTCCTTTTTGGTTCTTGTTTTAAAAATCGAAAACACCAAAAATATTTGTTGTAGGGTTCAGCAGTTCAGCATGGTTTATGAGTTTGTTGCAGGGTTCAGCAGTTCTCAGTGAAATTTGGTTTCATATTATTATTATTCAAGCCACACAAGTGAAGGGCAATAATGAGGATTAATGACAACTTGAGGTGTGGTAAGAGGCTGGTAACAAACTCTATTTGTTTTCATTTTTGTACATATACTCATCATTGTGGGCATGCTTAGTCTGTTCGTGTAGGGTGTATGTTATTTATGGATGCTTAGTAGTTCTTGCTTTCATATGATTAGTTCTAGCTTGCTAATAGTTTGTAGCATGTCATATGAATGTTTGTTTGCATTACTCTATTCATAACTTGGCATGACACCGTGGTATCCTCCTCTGAATGTTTCATTTGAATTGACTTGGCACATGCTCACGCATGCATATGACTAAAATAATCAGTTGAGCCTCGATGAATTATTTTGCCTTGAAGGTCTTGAATCAATTTCATGCCATGATTAGTCTTGTTTTGTTGCAAGCATGATTCTGACAGCTATTGCTCTCTCGTTTGTCGCTCCCTTACTATTGCTAGCCTTCACTTGCACTGAGTATGTTTTACTCGTGTTTCCAATTCCCTAAACCCAAATATTGCCAAAGTGTCCACCATACCTACCTATTAGCATCATTTGCTATTTCCGTGCATATTCATTATGCCTTGTTTTCTTTCGAATAAAATGTTTGCTTGTTATGAGAAAGTTAGTTAGTAAATCTCTCACGAACTTGATGTCACACTTTATTTCCTGCACTTAATAAACCTAAACCATTGTGACTATCCATGAAAGTTATATGCTTGCAAATTATAGGCTAGGGATTAGCAGAACCGTGCTGTCACGGGGAACGCTTTCAACACCTGTAAATATATACCCAATTGATACCATGCTCTTTTGTTTGCGGATGTCGTCGGTGTGAAATAAAAGGGGAGCTTGTAAGTCCATGGAGTTATGTATGTGTGTTAGAGAAACACCTGGGCCGCTGGTCTAATCCATGCTGTCATGGTGGAAACCTGCAGCGTAACCATAATAAGTATCTATGAAGCATTCTTCTTATAAAAAAGAGAGAGATATCTATTGAGAAAAAAAGAGATTTGAGAAAAGAGGAAAGAGAGAAAAAAGCTCCATTTTCCCATGGTAAATAAGAAGATTGCTGAGATACTCATTGTCTGCTTGCCTTGTCATTTTTATATGGGGATTCTTCCGTATCATCGGGCAAGGGGTACCCCGTTGGCGGTTCTCTATGATACGCACGTATTTACGATGACAAGAACTTACCGGTAACTAAAGTTGAGTAGCATGAGGAGCGACCCTCGTACTCAAGGGACATGGGATTTCCAGTTTATAGTCTGTCAAGCATATAACTCAGATTGGACCTCACTTTCACCTTAACCATATTAAAGATGCTTATGATAGGGGCAATGAGATCTCAAAGCTAATGAGTACCATACTTTCAGCATTTGGAAGCCTTTCAAACTATTCAAAACCTTTTCATTTCCTTGTTGAGTCTCCACTTATTCTATGAGCACTTTCTTGAGAGCATAGTTGTCATTCTTTGTGCTTGTCTCATTACTTGATTATTTGTGTTATGACTTTGATGCTTGTATCTTTGACATCTTTACTTCTAGTCTTCACTCGAACTTCAGAGGTGCCTTGGCATCTATAATCAAAGGCAAGCGAGATACCACTCTATCATACCTTGTTATGAGCATTGTAATGTTGCTTATGTTTATGCTTCATGCTAGCATTATTTTTGAGTTGGAATCTCTTCATAGCTTACAATGCCTATTAAGTAAACTTAGTTGCATACTCTTTATTATGAATTGTCTAAGTAGTTGATCACATGCTGAGAATATATACATCATATGAAGCAAATGTGTTCGTCAAAGTTTCTTTTATCGCACTCAGTTTTCAACTGAATTGCTTGAGGACAAGAAATAAGCTAAGCTTGGGGGGAGTTGATACGTCCAAAACGTATCTACTTTCCCGAACACTTTTGCTATTGTTTCTCCTCTAAACTTGTGTGATTTGGATGCAACTAAGACAGACTGACGCTGTTTTCAGCAGAATTTCCTTGGTGTCTAGTTTTTGTGCAGAAAATCAACTATCAGGAAAAATCCTAGAAAATATGCCAAAAATCCTATTTCACCAGAAGACTCCCGGAGCTAGAATATGAGACGGAGGGGGCTGGGCCCAGGCCACACCACCTAGCCGCTGCTAGGCTGGCCGCCAGAGGTGGTCTGGCTGCCCCAGACACCCCCTCGGTCTCCCTCTTCGCCTATAAGTTGCCTTCTGACCTAAAAACTCAGGGGGTGTAACACCCTCGAATCGGCCCTATGCAAGTTTCAGCGCTTCCCGCCAAACCCACATAGAAACGATTCAAGGACGCCCACCAGGCACTTTCGTGCGGGTGGATAACGAAGTAATACCATTACACATTAGTCCATGATGGAACCCATAGAACATATATATACAACAACGACTCCATGAGTCAAGAATACAGATATGCTATACAAAGATTCAATCACCTTGAAAAAGATAGAGCGTCCGACTACGGAACAAGAGGCAAATGGGGCTAAGAGCCCTGAAGAATAACCAATGGCGTCCATAACCCTGCCCAGGCCAAGCCGGAAGGGTAATCCTGCTAACGATGTCGAACTCGTACCTGCTAAACAAAAGGGGTGTCGACAAAGCGCAAAGGAAAAAGAGGAGCGTCAGTACTGAGGCCAGTACACGGCGAGGCTAGAATTCGGTGGCTCTCGCCTACATAGGTATGGTGGACTGAAGCGGCAGCGCATCATGCACTAAACAACCTATAGAGACTCGATTCAACTGTCGGCTATTAGAGAGAGATAAGAAAGACCTATTCGGATCCAACCTGATAGTAACACCAAACATACCCATCCTGACATTTCCCCCTCGAGACCAAACGAGGAAGTCAAACCGAGGAACTCACATGGTTGGCAGTTTTATTCATTCCATTATAGTTGCAGCACTTACTAGTCAGATATAGATATCATGAGTCATCCTAATAGCAAAAGTAGTGGGCAGTTCTTAATTACCATTCAGTGGTAGTTGCAGTACTTACTAGTCAGATACAATTAGCATGTGACATCCCAAACCCAGTAGTTGTTGGCACTTTTATTTCATTCCATTGGAGTTGCGATACTTACTAGGCAGGTATAACATGACACGATACACACCAGTTCCAGTAGTTGTTGGCACTTTTATTATCCATTCCATTGTAGTGAAGCTGATTACTAGTCACATATTAAGTCAAATTTATAGCACTACTTTAGTTATGCTTGTCTATGATCGAGATACTGTGCTCCAAGTCGTCCATAACCGCGGACACGGCTTTCAGAAAGATTTACCCTGTAGGGGTGCACAAATAGCAACACACACACGATCAACCTCGGAAAAACCAAATCAAAACCCAACGAGGCTTTCACGACAAAGCAATCATAGGATTCATAAAATATTTCAGGGGGCACCCCATTAAGCTACCCGCAACGAAGTTGGCCGGCTCCTAGATGGACCCAAGGTTTGCACCAATGGCTGTAAACGACTGGGAACCTGAAAGTGTGACTGGGCTTGTCGATACCGCGAAAACACTCCGCAATCCTAAAAAGTATAGGTGCTCCACGCACAATCTTAAATAAAGTAGTAAAGCATGGCATAAGTACAGGATAGTAATAAAACCCCAAACCAGTTTGTGGCCCCAAGAAATAAGAGATGAATCAAGCTCTGGCTAAGGGGGATTCATAGAGTCTCCCGTATGTGGATAGTGCGAATAGTCAAGGAACAGGTATCAGGTACTTGGGGCCTACGGGACACAAGTGGGCATGAAAAACCAAATAACATATAATTGCCCACCGGTTCCACTTTCATTAGTTATCACGTCAATTTAATTGTTGTATTTAAGTCATGATCAACTGCACCGTATAGCATCTCCACCATTAAGCATAAGCCAACCTTCTGTTAACGGTGGAACGACAAGGACGTGAACCAGCACATAAGCAAGCAACTACAACTCGCAAGACCGACTATCTATCAAACAACAGGCAATAGGATGTGTCCAAGGCAATATAGGGGCTGCAAGGAATATAAATGGTGCACGGAAACTAAAGCATCGCAATACGGGTAGCAATAGATCAACAGGAGGAAGTAAAGACTATAAATGCAAAATAGGTAGAAAGGGGGAGAATGCTCGCCTGGGAAACACTGCCGAAGGTTCATATCCGGAGAACTTGTCGATACTCGCATCAACTCATCGGCCTAATCCGCGAAGAAGCAAACACTAGAAGAAACACCGGATACAATATTTAATACTACGGCAAAAGATCCGGCATGATTATGATATGACGCATGACGTGGCAAAGATGCGGTGCAATTAGGCAATATTAAGCGAAACCGGGGTCCCGACAATCAATTAGGAGGTTCATGTTGTTTAGCTACCCCGCAATTTAAATGTTGTATTAACAAGGTGAAACAGGGCATCGGTTCACTACACAAATTTAAATGGAGTCCGGAATAAGACAAAGATATCCGGCATTTAGACTCCATATTTAATTATGAGGTGAATCGGCATAATGCCCCCAAACCACAGACAGATATGCATGCATGAACAATTTAATATGCGACAGTTGATAATGTCATATTATAAAAATAGGGGCTTAGGGTCACACATCTGGGTTCAGAAGATCTTGGGTTCTGGGGGTTCGGGTTTGGGTCTCAGGGTTGACGGGGAGCGGTTCGACGGGATCGGTCTTCGGAGGTCGTCGCATGACTTGGTTTGGCGTCGGGGGCTCATCGGACTCGCCCTGATCGGTGTCGATCTTGTCATCACGAAGATCTTGTCGGGTCCGCGTATTGGGTCGGTCTTGGTGTCCGGGGTGAAGTACTTGACGTCCTTCGGTTCCATGTCGATGGTCTTGTCGTCCCCGATGGAGAACTCGGCGTTCCGTGTCGGCAACCTTGGCGTCCGGGTTCCTCGGGCATCGGATTCGTGGTCTTCGGGGTAGACGGTCTTGGCGTTCCTTGACGGAGGTCTTGGCGGAAACCGGAATCTCGGTGTTGTGGTGGTCGATGATGGGCCTATTGGATGCCGCGGTCTTGAGAAGATCTTAACGCATGGAGAAAATTATCTTCGGGGCCATTCGGGTGGCATCGAGCGATCTCACATGGACACGAACCAAATGTTAGGCAGGAAAAGACCAACACCGAGAGTGGAAGAAGACATCTAGTATCTACCAACGCACATCACTGTTGCCCACCAGTAGAGGACCTGCAGATACGCACAAAAAAGCTGGTTCAACACACAAGGTGGAGGTCGAGCTGGGCGTGGCACGCTAGCCCGAGCGAGACGGCACGCCGCTGGGGTCCCACAAGGCGGCGGGGTAGGTGGAGCTCGACTGAGTTGGGAGGAAACGGGCCGAGGGCGGCGGGGTGACGAGGATCACGCGGCGGCAGCACGCAGACCTGCAGCGGCCAGGGAGGCAGCTGCGGCGGTTGTCTGCGAGGCAGCCGAGGCAGAGGCCGGGTGGGGGCTCTGCTTAGGGCTAGGCGCGGGAGGCGAGGTGCTGGCGGAGGCCGTGGCTCGGGGAGGCGGAGCGCGACCAGACCCGAGGAGGTGCCAGTGAGGTCGGGCCAACGAGGAGGGAGCCGAGAGAGTCGACGGGGAGGCGGCGACATCGTGGGGAGAAGCGCCCGGGGAGACGCCGAGAGGCGGTGGCGCTCGAGGTCGAGGACGGGGAGGCGGGCGACCGGAGCGGCGACCATACGGGGAAGGCCGAGGAGGCCGCGGCGGCGCTCGCAGCCGACGGTGGCAGACGGGTCGTCGAGCTCGCGAAGGGAAGCCGGTGGGGAGGAGCTCGATAGGAGGGGGCCTGGTGGCAACTTCATGGGCGGCGGCGCTGGCACGTGTGCTCGCGAGCAGGGGCGGAGGGCGCGCAGAGGACAGAACGGGAGGCGGCGGTCGGTCGCTGGGCTGGGGCCGCGAGAGGAGAGAGAGAGGGGGATCGCGGGGTAGCACGGGGGCCGAGCGGGGGTCGGTTGGTCGGGCGTGTTGGGGAACGCGCCTAGGTGGGGTGGGGGAAAGGGCAGGTGGTGGACCAGGGGGTGTGCGCGCGAGTGGAGGGTGGAGGCGGTGTGTGCGTGTGTGGTGTGCAACATGACAAGGGCAGGGGTCAGGGAGGTGAGGTGGCGAGCCGAGATTGTCTCGGGTGAGGTGGCGGCTAGGAGGGAATGCTGGTGCAGGCGGTGGGTGGAGGGAGAGGCGTGTGCGGATGGGAGAGTTGGTGGTTGGGTAGGGTTAGGATTTATATATGGGGGTAGGTAGAGATTTATTTTAGGGTTTGGAGGTGGCCGGACGGGCTTTCGGGCCTGGCGGGCTGCCTCCTAAAAAATATCTGAAAATTTTATTTATTAACAACAAGGCTTTTAGAATCCGTTTTTAGACGAAACAAAATAATACGGAGATCCGGGTTTTAATTTGAAATAAAGACGAGGCGTTTAGAAAACAAAACCAGGCTTTTCGAAAATAGTTTTAAACAAAAGCATGCATGATGATGACGATGCTCAAATGCAATGTGGCATGATGACATGAGCATGCGGTCATGATGATGCAATGCACAAAAACGCAGCGATTTTCTAGTAGTGGTTTTAGCGGGGCGCCACAATTCGACACCACTAACAAGGGATCTCGCCCTCGAGATCCGCCTCATGGTACCGGGAAGAAGGTCGGCGATCTGAATATTTTCGCTTCATGTAGATGCTCGCGACACCACTAACAAGAGGTCGTTGTCCGTGATCATCGAGAGAACACTCCAGGAAACAAAGGACGAAGGTAAAGGTATATACAAATAAAGCCACCTCTAACTTTCATGGATAGAGAGAAATTGCTTGATCCACCGATTCGATGTACAAAAGTGAACAGTGAGAGGCGGGTAGGGTGATCAGTCCATCCCGTACTCAAAGCATCCTTCTGTAAATGAATCACAGAATCGTGCAACCAACTCTCGGGACTTAGACTGAAGATCTTCACAAGCGGTGTTCGAAACAAGAGGGGTGATGCAGGATCTTCATCGGATCTGGCGTAGATGATGTCGTCGCATTGGGGACCACCGGAAGATGCAAAGAAACAACGTACAAAAATACACAATGATCAGGTTTTGCGATGGTTCCATTGGCATGAGCAACACATGCTCAAGGTATACTCCAACTTCACCAAAGCTCATCCTTCTCATATGCTTTTCAATGATACAGATATTTGTCAAGGGGCACATACGGGTAAAGAGTTCAAGGACAAAAGATTGGATGAAGGTACAACAGCCGAGAAGCAGATTGATGATTGTAGGACCACCGTTATAAAGGGAGGAAGCGAAACCCTGAAGGTACGACAAAAACCCAACCACGGGAAATCCTGGACTCGAAGAAAAGATAAGAGAGTAGAATCAAAACACGCAGAGGTAAGAGGAGAACAGCAGAGGGGTAAGGAGTAAAAACAGACCTAATCAGATCTATCCAACCAATTTTTGCAAAATCGTTTTTAACACTCTACTTCGACTATTAGCTAGGTTATCCTACAGGCTGGACAAGTGGGGTATCGTAACTGCTGAGCTCTGATACCACTCTGTAACACCCTTGAATCGGCCCTATGCAAGTTTTAGCGCTTCCCGCCAAACCCGCATAGAAACGATTCAAGGACGCCCACCAGGCACTTTCGTGCGAGTGGATAACGAAGTAATACCATTACACATTAGTCCACGATGGAACCCACAGAACATATATATACAAAACCGACTCCATGAGTCAAGAATATAGATATGCTATACAAAGATTCAAATCACCTTGAAAACGATAGAGCGTCCGACTACGGACAAGAGGCAAATGGGGCTAAGAGCCCTGAAGAATAACCAATGGCGTCCATAACCCTGCCCAGGCCAAGCCGGAAGGGTAATCCTGCTAACGACATCGAACTCATACCTGCTAAACAAAAGGGGTGCCGACAAAGGGCAAAGGAAAAAGAGGAGCGTCGATCGAGGCCAAGACTGGCGAGGCTAGAAATCGGCGGCTCTCGCCTACATAGGTATGGTGGACTGAAGCGGCAGCGCAGCATGCACTAAACAACCTATAGAGACTCGATTCAACTGTCGACTATTAGAGAGAGATAAGAAAGACCTATTCGGATCCAACCTGATAGTAACACCAAACATACCCATCCTGACATTTCCCCCTCGAGACCAAACGAGGAAGTCAAACCGAGGAACTCACATGGTTGGCAGTTTTATTCATTCCATTATAGTTGCAGCACTTACTAGTCAGATATAGATATCATGAGTCATCCTAATAGCAAAAGTAGTGGGCAGTTTTTAATTACCATTCAGTGGTAGTTGCAGTACTTACTAGTCAGATACAATTAGCATGTGACATCCCAAACCCAGTAGTTGTTGGCACTTCTATTTCATTCCATTGGAGTTGCAATACTTACTAGGCAGGTATAACATGACACGATACACACCAGTTCCACCAGTTGTTGGCACTTTTATTATCCATTCCATTGTAGTGAAGCTGATTACTAGTCACATATTAAGTCAAATTTATAGCACTACTTTAGTTATGCTTGTCTATGATCGAGATATTGTGCTCCAAGTCGTCCATAACCGCGGACACGGCTTTCAGAAAGATTTACCCTGTAGGGGTGCACAAATAGCAACACACACACGATCAACCTCGGAAAAACCAAATCAAAACCCAACGAGGCTTTCACGACAAAGCAATCACAGGATTCATAAAATATTTCAGGGGGCACCCCATTAAGCTACCCGCAACAAAGTTGGCCGGCTCCGAGACGGACCCAAGGTTTGCGTCAATGGCTGTAAACGACTGGGAACCCGAAAGTGTGACTGGGCTTGTCGATACCGTGAAAACACTCCGCAATCCTAAACAGTACAGGTGCTCCACGCACAATCTTAAATAAAGCAGTAAAGCATGGCATAAGTACATGATAGTAATAAAGCCCAAAACTAGTTTGTTGCCCCAAGAACTAAGAAATGAATCAAGCTCTGGCTAAGAGGGATTCATAGAGTCTCCCGTATGTGGATAGTGCGAATAGTCAAGGAATAGGTATCAGGTACTCGGGGCCTACGGGACACAAGTGGACATGAAAAACCAAATAACATATAATTGCCCACCGGTGCCACTTTCATTAGTTATCACATCAATTTAATAGTTTTATTTAAGTCATGATCAACTGCACCGTACAACATCTCCACCATTAAGCATAAGCCAACCTTCCGTTAACGGTGGAACAACAACGACGCGAACCAGCACATAAGCAAGCAACTACCACTCACAAGGCCGACTATCTATCAAACAACAGGCAATAGGATGTGTCCAAGGCAATATAGGGGCTGCAAGGAATATAAATGGTGCACGGAAACTAAAGCATCGCAATACGGGTAGCAATAGATCAACAGGAGGAAGTAAAGACTATAAATGCAAAATAGGTAGAAAGGGGAGAATGCTATTAGGAAACAGCCAAGGTTCATATCCGGATAACTTGTCGATACTCGCATCAACTCATCGGCCTAATCCGCGAAGAAGCAAACACTAGAAGAAACACCGGATGCAATATTTAATACTACGACAAAAGATTTGGCATGATTATGATATGATGCATGACGTGGCAAAGATGCGGTGCAATTAGGCAATATTAAGCGGAACCAGGGTCCCGACAATTAATTAGGAGGTTCATGTTGTCTAGCTACCCCACAATTTAAATGTTGTATTAACAAGGCGAAACAGGGCATCGGTTCACTACACAAATTTAAATGGAGTCCAGAATAAGACAAAGATATCCCGCATATAGACTCCATATTTAATTATGAGGTGAATCGGCATAATGCCCCCAAACCACAGACAGATATGCATGCATGAACAATTTAATATGCGACAGTTGATAATGTCATATTATAAAAATAGGGGCTTAGGGTCACACATCTGGGTTCGGAAGATCTTGGGTTCTGGGGGTTCGGGTCTGGGTCTTAGGGTTAACGGGTAGCGGTTCGACGGGGTCGGTCTTTGGAGGTCGTCGCAGGACTTGGTTTGGCATCGGGGGCTCATCAGACTCGCCCTGGTCGGTGTCGATCTTGTCGTCGCGAAGATCTTGTCGGGTCCGCGTATCGGGTCGGTCTTGGTGTCCGGGGTGAAGTACTTGACGTCCTTCGGTTCCATGTCGACGGTCTTGTCGTCCACGATGGAGAACTCGGCGTTCCGTGTCGGCGACCTTGGCGTCCGGGTTCCTCGGGCATCGGATTCGTGCTCTTCGGGGTAGACGGTCTTGGCGTTCCCTAACGGAGGTCTTGGCGGAAATCGGAATCTCGGCGTTGTGGTGGTCGATGATGGGCCTATTGGATGCCGCGGTATTGGGAAGATCTTGACGCATGGAGACAATTATCTTCGGGACCATTCGGGTGGCATCGAGCGATCTCACACTGGCACGAACCAAACGTTAGGTAGGAAAAGACCAACACCGAGAGTGGAAGAAGACATCTAGTATCTACCAACGCACATCACTGTTGGCCACCAGTGGAGGACCTGTAGATACGCACAAAAAAGCTGGTTCAACACACAAGGTGGAGGTCGAGCTGGGCATGGCACGCTAGCCCGAGCGAGACGGCACGCCGCTAGGGTCCCACAAGGCGGCGGGGTAGGTGGAGCTCGACTGAGTTGGGGGGAAACAGGCCAAGGGCGGCGGGGCGACGAGGACCGCGCGGCAGCAGCACGCAGACCTGCAGCGGCCAGGGAGGCGGCTGGCGGCGGTTGTCTGCGAGGCAGCCGAGGCAGAGGCCGGGCGGGGGCTCTGCTCGGGGCCAGGCGCGGGAGGCGAGGTGCTGGCGAAGGCCGTGGCTCGGGGAGGCGGAGCACGACCGGACCCGAGGAGGCGCCGGTGAGGCCGGGCCAATGAGGAGGGAGCCGAGAGAGTCGACGGGGAGGCGGCGACATCGTGGGGAGAAGCGCCCGAGGAGACGCCAAGAGGCGGTGGCGCTCGAGGTCGAGGACGGGGAGGCGAGCGACCGGAGCGGCGACCATGCGGGGAAGACCGAGGAGGCCGTGGAGGCGCTCACAGCCGACGGCAGCGGACGGGTCGTCGAGCTCACGAAGGGAAGCCGGTGGGGAGGAGCTCGACAGGAGGAGGCCTGGTGGCGACATTGCAAGGGCTGGCACGCAGCATGAGAAGGGGCGGGCGTGAGAGGGACAGAGCAGGAGGCGGCGGTCGGTCGCTGGGCTGGGGCCACGAAAGGAGAGAGGGGGGGATCACGGGGGCCGAGCGGGGGTCGGTTGGTCAGGCGTGTTGGGGAACGCGCCCAGGTGGGGTGGGGGAAGGGTAGGTGGTGGACCAGGGGGGTGCGCGCGAGTGGAGGGTGGAGGCGGTGTGTGCGTGTGTGGTGTGCAACGTGACAAGGGCAGGGGACAGGGAGGTGAGGTGGCGAGCCGAGATTGGCTCGGGTGAGGTGGCGGCTGGGAGGGAATGCTGGCGCAGGCGGCAGGTGGAGGGAGAGGCGTGTGCGGCTAGGGGAGTTGGTGGCCGGGTAGGGTTAGGATTTAGATATGGGGGTAGGTAGAGATTTATTTTAGGGTTTGGAAGTGGCCGGCCGGGCTTTCGGGCCTGGCGGGCTGCCTCCTAAAAAATATCTGAAAATTTTATTTATTAACAACAAGGCTTTTAGAATCCGTTTTTAGATGAAACAAAATAATCCGGAGATCCGGGTTTTAATTTGAAATAAAGACGTGGGATTTAGAAAACAAAACCAGGCTTTTCGAAAATAGTTTTAAACAAAACCATGCATGATGATGACGATGCTCAAATGCAATGTGGCATGATGACATGAGCATGCGGTCATGATGATGCAATGCACAAAAACATAGTGATTTTCTAGTAGTGGTTTTAGCGAGGCGCCACAGGGGGGTTCGACGTTTTTCCAGAAGGAGTTCCGCTCCGCTGCCACCACCAGATTCCATGAAACAACACTAGAAACTCCGTTCTGGCACCCTGTCGGGACGGGGAATTGGAGGATATCATCGCCTCATCATCACCATATCTTCTCCATCTACCATCCATGTTTCCCCAATCTATGAGTGAGTAATCCCCCATTATAGGCTATGGGGATGGTAGGGATTGGATGAGATCGTTCATGTAATGGCATCAGATTGTTAGGGCATGGTGCCTAGTATCTTCTATTAGTGCTTTATGACTTTGTTGCGACTTGTTTTGCTTAATGCTTGTCACTAGTGCCCGAGTGCCATGATTTCAGATCTGAACATGTTATTGATTCATTATGATAGTATTGTTTTTGGTCTTACCTGCAAGTTGTTTACACACGTTGTTGTCCGGAACCAATGGCCCCAAGTGCGTAAATCGATAACCGGAGGGAATGGCTTTGATGTGAGGATCACATGTGTTCACGGAGTGTTAATGCTTTGCTCCGGTGCTCTATTAAAAGGAGCACCTTAATTGTCAATAGTTTCCTTGAGGCCCCGCTGCAAACGGGATGGCAGGACAAAATATGTTGTGCAAGTTCTCATTGCGAGAACGTATGACTATATATGGAACACATGCCTAGGATTATCTAGTACTTGGATGCTTTATCTTATTTATCTGCAATTGCCCTATGTTCTGATTGCCATGTGAATTGTCTTGTCCATGCAACGCCCGTCCATCCATCCCTATGCCTACCGCACTCGAATCTCTCATATCGCTATTGTTACTACTGTCTTTTTACTACTTGTTACTTCACTTTTCCTATTACAAAATCATATTGCTCGATAAACTACGTGAGCAAGATTGTTTCTAGGTGCAGCTGAATTGACAACTCAGTTGTTAAGGCTTATAAATATTCTTTGGATCCCCTTGTGTCGAATCAATAAATTAGGTTTCAGTTCCCTCAAAAATACTGTGATACACCCCCTATACTTGTGGGTCATCAGCCATGCGAAGATATCTTGATTTGCTTGGAGGAACTTGACGAACATGCTTTCCTATGCGCTATCTAGGCCTACGCCTATCTGGGTCACCTTGGAAGGGTCGTCATCCTTCAATGGCATCTTCTTCGTCTCTTCCGATGCCTTGAACTCCGGATTCGGCTTTGTCACCTCCTTCTTTGTCGTGGGCATCTCGGACGGATCGATGGTCTTCTTGATCTCCTGGTACTCCTAGGCGTGTAGCACGGCTTCAGCAAAGGCGGAATTTCCGTCCTTGCACTCTCGCGCTTTCTTTGGGTCTCCCCTGATGGTGATCACGCCGTTGGGACCTGGAATTTTCATCATATTGTAAATGTAACACGGACGAGCCATAAAAGCCCAGTAAGCTGGACGTCCGAATATAGCATGGTACGCGCTGTTGAACGGGACCACTTCGAAGGATAGTGCTTCCGTCCGGTAATTCTTTGGAGTTCCAAAGGTCACATCCAAAGTGATTTCTCCCAGGGAATTTGCTTGTCTTCTTGGGACAACTCCGTGAAAGATCACAGAGCTGTAATTCAGCTGGGTCTCCGAGATCTTCATCCGGCATAGCATTTCAACATATAGGATGTTAATGCTGCTGCCACCGTCCATGAGAGTCTTGGAGAAACCATAGCCATCAATAAGTGGATTGACGACTAAGGCGTATTTTCCTCGCCTGTGCAACTTAGGCGGATGATCAGTACGGACAAAGGTGATTGCCACTTCCGACCAGACTAGGAGCTGAGGGACAGCCGGAACTTTTGCATTGAGCTCATGTAGAACTGCTTTCTTGACCTTAGCTGGTTGATATCCGAGGAAGGTGACGTAAGTGTCTTTCTTTGTCGGGAAGTTCTTCTTCCCTTCCGGCTTGGGATTTGAAGCATCGGCTTCCTCCATGTCGGAATCTTCCTTGCTCTCTTTATCTTTTTCGGGATTTTTCTTTCCCTTCTTCTGCTTAGCCTTGTAGCCAGCGGTATCGTCTTTCTTGATGTCGTCATTAAAACGACACTCGGTGTTTGTGTGAGATGAGCCCCCATTGGTATCTAAATGATGCACACACGGGTTATTGGCAATGTCGGCCCAAGAGTTGGTTTTGCTAGGTTGCTGGTCTCCTCTACCCTGGACTGTTAATGTCCGAGATAATATCGGAAAGTTTCTTTGGCTTTCTGGGTGCAACGCTATAGGTCTCCTACCGTACAGGGCCTCCGATATGTGCCTTTGAAATTCCGAAATAACGCGCTTTGCATGTCATACCAGTTGTGGATGGTGTTTTCTGGAAGTTCATTGAGCCATGATCGTACCGTCTTCCGCAACATGAGTGGGAGATATCGGGTTGCGACCAGGCTGTTTCCGCCTTTGGCGATACAACAAGCCTGGAAAAAATCCTGGAGCCAGGTATCTGGCCGAGCTATACCGTCGTAGGCTTGGATGTGTCTTGAGATAGCAAATCCTTCCGGGAATTTTGTTGCTCTTATGTGTGGTCCGAAGCATTTTGGACCCACGTATATATCGTCGTTTTCGTAGCGCCGTGCCTCTATGTTGGAGTTAATCCTGTGCCTTGCGTCACTTGGGGACAGAGATCGCCCTGATTGACGGCTATGGCTGTGGTGCCTTGGAGCCGTACTTCAGCTTATGCCACCACCTCCTCCGCCACGACGCCCTCCTTGGCCTCCTTGGGAGCCGTTGTGGTGGCTGCTTGGTGGAGAGGGTGGAGCAGCTGGATTGTTTCTGGCTGATCACCGGCCTCCGTCCGGAGCGTCATTATTCCGCTTCCAGGGAGAATCTTCATTACGACGAGCGCCCTGTCGGCTTGACTCAGCACGGTGTCCATCGTTCCTTCGTCCGTCATTCCCATTGCGGTAGGGCTCAGCCGGACGACTTGTATGTCTAGGAGGTGGCATTCTTTGACGGTCCTCCTCCTGATGTTTCTCTTTGTCTTCTTCCCTGCGATCGTTTGACTCTCGCCGGGGAGGATTCTTCGGATACAGTGCATCAATTGCCTCTTGCTCAGTAGCTGGAGCAACATTGCGCCAGTCATGTGCAGTTCTGTGATGCTATCTTGAAGATCCGGTTCTTGAGTAGTTTTCTTCCCGACGGTCGAAACGGTGATGCTGTTTCGGAGCACGTTGGGGTCTTACGTCATTCAGGTCAGATCTGTGTGACATTGGTCGGATTGGGAGACCGGTTTTCCGCTTCCGGTTTTCGCGGCCTTCTGCTGCTCCAGACCCTTGGTGAGTAGCTTAATGCCCAATCGAACCTGTTCTGGGCCTGGATTATTTGCCAGGATGTCTCGAGCAGAGGCAGTGTTTTGCACTGGTGTTGGATACTCCAGATCTCCCTTGCTATCGAGCAGAGGCATCCTCGGATCTCCCTCAAAGAGAACCTTACGTACTTTCGGAAATTGATTGTCATGTGTATGTCGTTTATGGTTCTTCTGATGTTGCAGAGAGATGAGCTTCTCTGCCTTGGCCATGCGTTTCTTTTCTTCCTTGATGTTTTTAGCTTCATCCAGGAGTACTTGGCGACGCGCTTCTAGGGCTTGGGCCCTTTCGTCCAATTCCGCAGCAGTTAGTTCTGTTGCAGTAGGGATATGTGTCGTTAATGCAGCATCGATGAGTTTACGGGCCCCTGTGGTGACCACGTGTCCATCCACTAACTCTTCTTTGGGCTCGTTTGGGATAAGCGCTCCATCCGAGTCTTCCTCGTATTCCTCGGCAATCACCTCCTCTGCTGGAAGTTCTTTTGTCGGGGTCTTGTTCTTCTTGTTCCTCTTCTTTGCCTTCTTGGCAGCACCGGTAGCAAAGACGGCTTTGGGTCCATTTCCCGAAGTCAAACTCTGATCGGTACTTTCGGACATCTCGAGCTCGGGATTATCTCTGATATCCATGTCATCCTGCGCTTTGGGAGAGTTTTCCCCGGATCCTTCATCCATGGCTTCTCCTTCTTCTGCAGCTTTGGAGTTGTACTCCTCTTCATACTCCGCGGAGAACTTTCGGAAATACGCCAACATCATCGAGTCATCCGAGGATGCGAGTAGGTCGGTATTTGTTCCGATCGCCTCCAGCACCGAGTCAGTGTTGTCTCCAGCATTGGCAGAGCCGGATCCGGATCCAACATATCCGACGAAGTGCGATGTGTGGGTCCTGAGGTAGTTATGGCTTTCCTTGTGGGCTTCCTCGAAGATATTGATGGTTTCAAGAACCTCATCCACGATTACGTCTTGCATCATCATGCTCCTCAACGTGTGCCTCAGGAACGATTGATCTGTTCCGGCGTTGGCAGAGCCGAAACCAAGGTTGTTGCTGTGATCCTCCTGGATTTCGACTTCAGCGGGTGGATCAATCTGGGATTCGGCCTTGCTAGGCAGATCAACTCCAGATTTGACTTGAACCGCAAGGTCTGCTTCAGGCTCAGATTTCTCCACTATCTCCGCAACGGGTGCGGGCTGGGTGGGATTAGGGTTTTCTGAGATCCAGAACTCTGCCGCCTCTATGGACAAAGGGGACCCAGAAATTTCATCTGCCTCTATCATCACTGCTAGGGTAGGTGGGACAGGTTCAGCGAATCCGATGTACACACCGATCTTGCCGAAAGACATAATGGTGTAAGCAGTCACGGCCTCCCTAGCCGGAATCCAGGTCCCGTCAAGAGCGATGAGAGGGACGTCGCTGGCGTAGAGGATGCGATCGACGGTGATAGTCTCGCCGATTACGATTCTTGCAGATTCCGCTCGGAACGCAGATTCGAAGCTCACTTTCCCCACGGTGGGCGCCAACTGTCGTCGGATTGATGACAAGTATGCCATGAGGGGGTCCTCGAGGCGTGTGTAAGAGAGGGGTGTGAGACGTACGGTATTCCGGGACGGTGAGCACACAAGTTTACCCAGGTTCGAATCCGCCGGCTTTGGACGGACCCTACTCCTGCTAGCAATCCAGTAATACGGCAGAGCCGGAATATGGGTTACAAGGGTTTCACCTGTGCGAGTTGTGATTGTATACTATTGTGAGTGTGCCCTAAAGGCTCTCCCTAGGTCGGCTTATATAGATATCCGGCCTAGGGTTTACAGGCGACGGCTACGACTAAGAGTCGGTTACAGAGTACATCGTGAACTACAAGTAACACTATGGGCCTATGTCGGTAAGTCTTCTGGGCCTTCCCGTAGCCGGACTGAACTCCGTCTCTTCTCCCTGACCGGGCCGCCCATGAAGCAAAGCTCTAACCCGAAGTGGGTCACCCTGGTCAGTGAGGTACAGTGAGGATACCCGAAAAGTATATCCCCAACACTTCATTCTTCAGAAGTTCCACTTCATCCCGCAACTCATCTATTTCCTTCAACACCACACCCACATCCGCCTTACCAAATTCGAGTACCTTCTTATTTGTTTATTCACATCATCTAATAGGGTGTTGTGTTTATTATCTATTTTTCTTTTCTCATCAACTACCTACTTCACTAGTTCAGCATTCTGAATCATGTCATCAATCCTAGCTCTGTTGACTTCATAGTACATGTGCCACAACCTAGTTAAAGCATTCTTCATTGTGTCTGGCCACTCTTTACTATCTAACCATGACAAAAATCCACAATTCATGGCTTCCTACAAATTACAACATGAATCAGGTACTAAGTAGACAAGGAACTATATATATGCTACATACAACATAAGCAAATATATACCCAACTACACAGCAAAAGGAAATAGTCTATTTAATTAAAATACTACCAAGTGTAAGTACAAGTTATATGTACTATATCCAACTGTAAGAACTACTGCACAGTACTATACTATCTCCAACTGTAAGAACAAATGGAAATATATGTGCAACTAAGAAAAATCAAACATATATCTGATTGTATTTCACATTACTACTACACAATACTAGTGATCATAAAAATTATGTTTGCCCTGCACTTAAACCCTAACCATCATGTTTTGCAACTATCTTGTTCTTGCTAATCCTATGTTGAACAAATAATTTTTTGACACAATACCACAATATTTAGTGAGGAAAATAAATAGAAAACTCAGATTGTGGAACCTGCGTCCTGTGCCAGTCCCTCCAAAAGCAACACACTGCTTAGGCACCAACCCGTGCCCACAACACATCTCCGAACACCCCACCGCAATCCCCTAAAATGTGGGGTCCTCGGAGGTATCTGGGACATAATCCATGTCGATGATGTCCTAATCGAACGGAAATTACACAAATATTGGCTTCAATCTAGGTAAATCGAGGTGATTTACCCAATTTTAATCAAATCCTAACCCTAGAAATTAGGGAACTTACCCATAGCAGGGAAGAGCTGGAGGGATTGCCATAGTTCCAGCTAGGCATGAAGAGCTAAAAAACCACCAGTTTTCATTCAATATGCAAAACATTGTGACAGGGTGGTGGTTTTTTGTGTTTTGAACGAAACTGGTGGTTTTTCAAAATTTAAAATGAAATTTGGTGGTTTTATGCTATATACTCATACTAGGTAGAACTCTTGACTAGAATTAGCGATTGTTCCAACGGTTTATGTCTCCTTCCTCCCTCCCTCACTCACGCCTTACCCCTAACCCCTCTCTCGACCTTTGGTGTTAACATCACTTGTAAATGGCACAATAAAATGTGAGGTTATGTGTTTTCTTTATGAACTGGTTTGAAAAAATTAGTTCAATTTTGTTACATTAAAGATGATAAAAATACCCATATATTGATCCATTTGCATCATTATGTTGGCATCGTCTCTCGTGTACCATCAATCTTAGAGCATTCCTAGTCGTGTCCTCTAAACAACACCCTGAAGGCCTATGGGGCACACTGGGCAGAAAACCGCGCCCAACGGCGTGCCCCATAACCCTTTTTTAGTCCGACATGACCCAATACGCGCCGGTACGCTGTGACTATCCCATATCCACAAGGGACATTGTGGGCGCATCGGACGCAAGCTGCGACCTTCGTCACGTAGGAAAAATGCCAGTCGGGTACCACCCTTCAGTGTTCCAGCCTTTTTGCCACCCATTCGCGCCTCTCCCCTTGCGTTCCTTCCCTTCCACCGCCCCAAATCACCGCCGTCGCTGTCCCTTTTGGCGCTAGTAGTTCGCCTACGCCTCGAACCGCAGTACTTCCCCTCACCTCCAGGCCATCTCGCTGCCGATTGTTGTAAGCCGCCAAGGCTCGAACATGACGTCCACTCGCGCGTCGGCCTTGCATGCAAGGTGTTCAGCCGTTTTCTTCGGATACATGGACAAGGAGCACGAGATGACATCCATCAGTTGATGGCGGAGGATGATACCACCACCGCCGATGTTCGGGAGCACCTTTCTATTGTTGCTTGTGTTCGACGAATACAAATCACCGAGCAGAACAAGGCTGGTCCAAAGAACGATGGTTCCAAGTTTGAGAGAAGCAAATGCAAGCCGTGACAAAGGATAGAGAGGCATGCCATGCTCTACACCGAATACTTTGCCAAGAATACGGCATATATCACAAAGGATTTATGGAGTCAATATAGGATGAGCAAGGAGTTGTTCCTGGAAATTCTTCATGGCGTGAGAGAGTGCGATGACTACTTCGTGCTAAAGCATGACGCCGTGGCGTGGCTGGTTTCTTATCAATTTAGAAATGCACGGGTTGCTATTAGGTTGTTTGCATATGGAGCGTCTAGATATTCAAAAGATGAGTACCTACGCATAAGTGAGTCCACCGCTTTTGATTCCATGTACATATTCCACATAGCGGTTATGGAGAAGTTTGGCGCATACTAATTGAGAGGGCCAAATGAAGCAGAGACGGCTAGGATCATATCACAAAATGCAGCGAGAGGATTTTTTGTGATGCTTGGAAACATCAATTGCATGCCCTGGTCATGAAAGAACTGCCTGTTTGCTTGGAAAGGTCTATACAAAAGGCATCGTGGATACTGCAATGTGGTTCTTGAAGCTATGCCAAATCAAGACTTGTGGATTTGACATGCTTTTTCGACATGGTGGGATTGCACAATAACATCAACGTGCTGCAACGCTCTCTAGTGTTTGCCAAACTAATAAAAGGTCATGCTCCAGCATACAACTATGAGATCAATGAACTCCCGAACACCAAAGGGTACTACTTAACCGACGACATCTATCTGGGATGGGCGACATTTATCAAGACAATCCCCACACCTCTAGGTATAGTGAAGTCTCACTTTGCTTCGTGCTAGGAGGCTTGCATGAAGGATGTCCAACGGGAATTTAGTGTGTTCTAAGCTCGATTTACTATTGTCCGTTACCCTGATCTTACATGGTCTCAAGATCATATGTAAGAGGTGATGAATTCTTGTGTGATAATGCACAACATGACCATCGAGTATGAGCGCAATACTCATGTGATGGATGTCGGCCCCTGCGAGTGTCAGGGTTCTCTTGCCCACGTTGATCACAAGATGTTCGTGGATTTTGCTGATTTTCCCGTCATGCATGGATAAATCCGTGACGCCGATGCTCATGAGCAACTGTAAAATGATCTCGTAGAACATCTATGAAGGATCAGAGGACAATTAATTGCATATGAGGCTTGATCAAGTTAAGCTATAATTTATTTCTATCGTTTGAATTTAATAGATTGCATTTTTGCAAAATAAATATACGGTACCTTGTGTGTTCAAATACTAGACATGTAAAATAAATAAAATTTAATTTGAGACGTCGTTTGGACGAAACGGCTGGAAAAAGACGTGCCTCAGGCGACACGACACAATAGCATCGTCTAACCAACAAATCCGGCTATTTTATGAGACGTTGGTTGGAGACACGTCTCTTTTTCCGGCGCTACCATGGTGGCAGTGGAGGAGATGACGGTTCGGTGAGGCACACGTATTTTCAAGGGTTGAAATTGAAATTTAACTTGCAGTTTTTTTACAAAGTTGCTTGATAAGCATGTTTGTCTTAGGTGTTATGGATTGTCTAATAGAATATATAGTTTATAAAAAAACTATGATTAAAAAAACTATGATTAAGATGTTCTACTAGTACTAAAGTTGCAACGGCGACGCTGTGAACGCCCACCTCATCACAAAAACCCCGTGAAGCCGTTAAAACCCCACCACCGTTCCTGATCCCGTCGGACCCCAAGCAAAAGGCGACACCGCAATCTGGCCAACCAATGGCGCATCGCCATGCCAGCAGATCCTCGCCACGTCAGCGCAGGATCAGGCGAAAAGTACCTTGCCTTTGCTGGACCCGCGCCACCCTGCTCGCATCCGCGCGGGAGATCCCCTCGCTTTCCCTCCAAATAGCTTCCCTCGTGCCAATGTGCCTAAACTACGCTTGTCGCCCACTTTGCACGGACCACCCTGATCTAGCGAAGTATTTCTGAGGCAATGGCGAACGGCGGTGGCGGCCGCCGGCGCAAGGGGTCGCGCCGGGCCAAGGTGAAGAAGAAGACCAAGTACCTCAGCCTCAGCCGCCACCTCGCCCAGGCGGCGGAGGTTGTCGTTGTCGACAGGCCTGAATCTCTGTCGGCGGAGGAGCCTCTGCCACCCTCGGCGCTGGTGGCCTCGCCGTCGACGGAGGAGGCGGTACAGATGCTTGAGGAGGACGGTGGGGATGTGGGCGGGCCTGAGCAGCAGCAGCTCGACCCGTTCGCGCTGCATCCTGAGACCCCGTCCATGCTGTTTGCGGCGGCGCCGTCGCTCAACGACATCCTCGGCGCCTCCTCCCCATCCTCCTTCTCCGGTGGCGGCGGCGGCTCATCGTCGTGCGCCCCCTCTCCGGACACCTCCGGTGGGACAGGCCGATTTGAGGGCGAGGAGGAGGACCTTGCGCGGCGCGCGCTCCGGGGCAGGGAGCGGTGGGTGTACTGCAGGAGCAGCTCCTCCTCGCCGAGCGCGGCCACGGCGGCCACCACGTCGTCCTCGTGCTCGTCGGCCGCGAGCACGGGCGCCGCCTCCGCGCGGTCCCCACTGCTGAAGCTGGACTACGATGAGATCCTGGCCGCCTGGGCGGGCCGTGGGTCCCTCTACATCGGCGCCGCCCCGGACCTCGCGGCACCGAAGCTGGAGCCCGAATCGGTAAGCTTGAGATCCCCTTTTTGTCTTCCCGGGGTCGGAGGCACGACACGCGCTCCTGAATCGTGACACGCGCCTGTGCAGGTGTTGGTGGAGGTGCCGCCGTGGCGGCAGGCGGTCGCCTGGATTGCGCCGGATACGGCAGGGAGGGCGGAGAGGGTGAGGCGGTACAAGGAGAAGCGACATGCACGGCTGTTCTCGAAGCGGATCCGGTACGAGGTTCGCCGGATCAATGCCGTCAGGCGGCCGCGCTTGAAGGTACTCGGCCTCGTCGCTGCAAATCGTGCTGTGTAGTAGTATATCTGAACTTGCTGCAACTCCCTTATTCTGGCTCTGATCTGCAATTGTGTTGATACATCAGTATTCAGTAGTTACCTGAACTCCTAAATTACATTGGGAATCTGGGGATATAGTAGGATTAGATTCTACGCCTCAAGGAATTCTTGTGCAAATCGGTGATTAAAGAGATTAAACTTCTGGTCCCAGGAAGAATTGAATGAACTGATAGAACTGAAGATCTCGACAGGACTATGTAAAGAGGATGTAAAGTTACCCTCAAAATTATGGTCCCGTGCTGATTACTGTTCTTTTCTGACGACTGCAAAGATTGCACACACATGCCCACATCTCCCATACAGAAATGAATACAGTGTCTTGAAATCTTTTTGCCTTTTTATTACTCCCTCCGACCCATATTAGTTGACTTGGATTTTTCTAGATTCGGATGAATCTAGTACTAAAACATGTCTAGATATATTTGAATTTAGACAAATTCAAGTCAAATAATATGGGTCGGAGGGAGTACTTTATTTCTAGCAAACAGGAGGCAATGCACGTTATGATTCTTGCTTGCGAATTCAATACTTTAGTATGCAGACTAGTAATGGTGCGCATGAACCAGTCAGTTACTCCATTTTGTTACCCATATAATTCTGACCAGACTGTGCATCTTGCTACACTGAACTGCAGGGCCGTTTCATCAGGGAAAATGAAGGCGTTGCAATGACCACCTGAAGCGAGCTCCAGACTTTATCACGGTGCTTTGCTTCATTCAGTTACTACGAGAATGGGTGATACATATGCTTCCATCGGTGTGTCACTCCATCCCATCTGTAGAATGTAAATGATCAGGTTATTAGTCTCCAGGCTGCGATAACTAAATCCAATCTGTTGGAAGAATCCGCCAGTGCAGTGTGGATCTTGTTGTTCTTTGGCAGCTTTGTAGGATGAAAATAATAGAACTTGATTTGGTCGTAAGTTCGGTGCTGCGTTTGTTCTCTTCAATTTGATGGGAAGGTGCTGCAGTTGGGTGAATGTTGACAACTTCAGATGATTAGATGCAATTTGCAGGTGATGTTTACTATGTTTTACACCAACTTCTGATTACCTTTCAGAATCTCTCGGTGTCTGAAAGGGCAATACGGTTTAGATCATACTGAGTACGTCGAGAGTTTTCTTCTACTGCTGGGGTGAGAAGATTTGGTTCGTTGTGCCGCTCTGCGTTTATGTTATGTCAGTCTCGTGATCGTTCGTCCGCCTTCTCAAAACCCGTCTGTCAGTGACTTTGTCTCCACCCGCATAGCTGTTCCCTTCGGCAACCAATTCGTTGTCCCACCTGTCGGTTGCGTCCTCCCAAATTAGTTATATCTAGATATGAATATATCTCAAAATAGTTGTCTCAGAATTATCTAGGAACGGATGTACTTCCTTCGTCCTAAAAAGAATGTCACGAATTTATGTAAATTTAAATGAATCTGGACATATTTTAGTGAATATATATATCAAAATTTTAACAATCTAAAATATTCTTTTTAGGACGGAGGGAGTAGACATATTGACACTCAGCTGTCCTATCTTACTTACCAGTTGCTATCATATATCTTCATGATCTGTTTGAAGACGGGAGGTCTAATTACTTTTCTCGAGAGTATGACTAGACGTACCTTAATTTTATATACAGTACTTCCTCCATTTTAAAATATAAGCTATTTTAGCTTTGTGAAGTGAATGTATCTAGACCTCTTTTAGTTCGTAGGTTCACTCCAAACCTGTCCAAACCTACAGTATAAAAGTGATCGAGATACGTTAGCTTCACAAAGCTAAAACATCCGATATAAAGTTTTTACAAGACTCTGCTACATGTCGCGACCACCATGGCAGAAGGAGCACCAACACTAGAAAGAAAACTACTAGTACAAGGCTACTCTCTCCTACAATAGGTCTCAACACCTACTACTTTCTTCCAGAGTTTGAACTCCTCTTGTATTACGGTGCTTCCACGGAGACCATGCTGTGAGCACCACGAAGGCGTCAAACGACCTCTTCTTTCCTCGATCAACCTGTCGACGTTGTCTCTCACACTACTGCTGTAATTTGTCTGTGGGTTCAGGAATCAGCACCTCAAACTGCAGCCTCCAGGAACATGTGTACTAGACCTGTCTTGCTATGGAAATTGCACTACAATATAGTCAGTGAAAATTGCACTACAATATAGTCAGTGGTATCTGCTCCCTCTATTTTAAAATATAAGATATTTTAGCCTTGTTCTAAAATATATGTAGTCTACACACTAAAAGCGATAATGCTAGACTTACGGACCGAATTGATACGGACTCAGCCTACGGACTGATGTGTCGATCGCGGGTGGAATCACGTCAGGGAAAATCGGAACAACCGCTGGTACCTCTTCAATCTTGTTGAACCACGTCTCTTCCGTAGGTTTTGTCCTAAAACAGTTTTGTAGGTGTAGCATTACTCCACTAAAAGAGGTATATATGTGTTTTAGAAAAAGACCAAAATATTTTATTTTTTTTGGAACGAAGGGAGTAGTTCTTGAAGGCAGACATAGCGGGAAAAAAAAGGTTATCTTGTAATCCATGTTGATGTCATCTATCATAGGTGCAGATTCTGTGCTAAAATTTTTGCGTCTGAGTGGAGCATTACACTTCCAAATCATGTCTGCTGGTGCAAATCTAATCGAGCCTTGACAAAGTAGTTTGCAAGAGCATCTCTACCGACGGCCCATAGCGTCCCCAAAAGATCTATTGGGCCCCGACCCAAAAATGAGGCCACACCACATGTCTCAAAACCGACCGGTATATTTTGAAGCCCAATAGAATAGCCGACACGTCCACACCGGCCCCTTGGCGTAAGGGCTGGATCAGGAGTGCCGGCACACAATGCCACGTTGAATTTTAGATCCCAACTGGTTGTTATATTGTGATCCAAATTTAATAAGAAGGCTAACGACGCTTGGGTCGTTAAGAGAAAGGAAGGTTTCTCTCTTAACGAGCATTCGAGGTATAAGGCAAGGTTAGTAGCTAAGGCTACGGTTAGATTCCAGGTATTGATTATAATAATGTGTTCTCTCCAGTTGTAAAGCATAATTCCATTTGTACATTATGTAGTATTGTGATTATGCGTGATCTTGAGGTTGAGCAATTAGATGGTAAGACTGCTTTTTTTTGCACGAAGAACTTGAGAAGGATATATACATGAACCAACCTAAAGGGTTCATAGCTTCTAGTAAGGAAGATTTTGTTTGCAAGTTAAAGATATCGCTTTATGGTTTGAAACAATATCGAAGATAGTGGTACAAAAGGTTTGATTCATTTATGATCTCACATGGTTTTAAGAGGTCACATAAGCGGAAGCTTTCTGCCCCTGCTGCCAGCCCCCCTCGAAACCGCCAACCACGTCGTCTTTGAGTGCCCCTTCTCTCGAAGGTTCTGGGCGACGATTGGCTACAATTTCCCTGCCAGTGCGGACATCAGGGAGCTGGATGCTTATGCTGCCCCCGCCGACGTCCCTGCAGCGTCCGCATCCACCCTCACCTTGCTCTGTCTGTGGAACCTGAGGAAGCATAGGAATTCCGTTGCTTTTCGGGACCAATGCCCGTCGCTGCCCTCGCTCCTGTGCTCCTGTTGCAAGGAGGCGCACCTCTAGCGCGCTCGTCTCCCGGCTGCCTAGGACGATGATGTTGTGGCGTGGCTGCACTGCTTGGATTGAGTGGTGCTCTGATGCCACCGTCCCCTGTTTTCCCCTTCGTGTAATCCTGTCTCTGATGTAAATCAACACCTGGCCATTTGGGCTACATATATATAAAAAAAATCAGGTGGGGCTTTGTCCCCCCGGTGACCATAAAAAAAAGAGAGGTCACAATATGATAGATGTGTCTATTTTTTTTGATGGATCACTGATGACCCACAAGTATAGGAGGTGTATCGCAGTATTTTCGAGGGAAGTGAAACCCAATTTATTGATTCGACACAAGGGGAGCCAAAAAATATTTATAAGCCTTAACAATTGAGTTGTCAATTCAGCTGCACTCGAAACAATCTTGCTCATAGTTTATCTCAGAGTAACAATTTTGTAGTAGGAATAGTAAAGTAACAATGGTAGTAAAGTAAAGACAGTAAAAATAGCAAGAAAGTAGGATTCGAAAAGCGGTAGGCATAGGGATGGATGGACGGGCGTTGCATGGACAAGACAATTCATATAGCAATCAGAACATAGGACAATTGCAGATAAATAAGATAAAGCATCCAAGTACTAGATAATCCTAGGCATGTGTCCCATATATAGTTATACGTGCTCGCAATGAGAACTTGCACAACATCTTTTGTCCTCGCCCGTTTGCGGCGGGGCCTCAAGGAACTATCGGCAATTAAGGTGCTCCTTTAATAGAGCACCGAGCAAAGCATTAACACTCCGTGAACACATGTGATCCTCACATCAAAGCCATTCCTCCGGTTTATCCCGATTTCGCCACTGGGGCCATTGGTTCCGGACAACAACGTGTGTATACAACTTGCAGATAAGACCATAAACAATACTATCATAATGAATCAATAACATGTTCAGATCTGAAATCATGGCACTCGGGCCCTAGTGACAAGCATTAAGCATAACAAGTTGCAACAAAGTCATAAAGCACTAATAGAAGATACTAGGCACCATGCCCTAACAATCTGATGCCATTACATGAACGATCTCATCCAATCCCTACCATCCCCATAGCCTACAACGGGGGATTACTCACTCATAGATGGGAGAAACATGGATGGCCGATGGAGAAGCGATGGTGATGATGATGACGATGATCTCCTCCAATTCCCTGTCCCGGCAGGGTGCCAGAACGGAGTTTCTGGTGTTGTTTCATGGAATCTGGTGGTGGTGGCGGAGCGGAACTCTTTCTGGAAAAACATCGACCCTCCCTAAGTTTTTAGGTCAGAAGGCATCTTATAGGCGAAGAGGGAGACCGAGGGGGTGTCTAGGCCAGGGTGTGGCAGACCAGCCCCCCTTCGTCTCGTATTCTGGCTCTAGGAGTCTTTCTGGTGAAATAGGATTTTTGGCATATTTTCCGGGATTTTTCCTGATAGTTGATTTTCTGCACAAAAACTAGACACCAAGACAATTCTACTGAAAACAGCGTCAGTCCATGTTAGTTGCATCCAAATCACACAAGTTTAGAGGAGAAACAATAACAGAAGTGTTCAGGAAAGTAGATACGTTTTGGACGTATCAACTCCCCCCAAGCTTAGCTTATTGCTTGTCCTCAATCAATTTAGTTGAAAACTGAGTGCGATAAAAGAAACTTTCACGAACACATTTGCTTCATATGATGTATATATTCTCAGCATGTGATCAACTACTTAGACAATTCATAATAAGGAGTAGGCAACTAAATTTCTTAATAGGCATTGCAAGTTATGAAGAGATTCCAACTCAAAAAATAATAAGTAGCATGAAACATAAACATAAGCAACATTACAATGCTCATAACAAGGTATGATAGAGTGGTATCTTGCTTGCCTTTTTATTGTGAATGCCAAGGCACCTCTGAAGTTCAGGTGAAGACTAGAAGTAAAGATATCAAAGATACAAGCATCAAAGTCATAACACAAATAATCAAGTTTTGAGACAAGCACATTACACTAAGAATAACAACTATGCTCTCAAGAAGGTGCTCATAGAATATGTGGAGACTCAACAAGGAAATGAAACGGTTTTGAGTAGTTTGAAAGGCTTCCAAATGCTGAAAGTATGGTACTCATTAGCTTTGAGCTCTCATTGCCCCTATCATAAGCATCTTTAATATGGTTAAGGTGAAAGTGAGGTCCAATCTGAGTTATATGCTTGACAGACTATAAACTGGAAATCCCATGTCCCTTGAGTACGAGGGCCGTTCCTCATGCTACTCAACTTTAGTTATCGGTAAGTTCTTGTCATCGTAAATACGTGCGTATCATAGAGAACCGCCAACGGGGTACCCCTTGCTCGATGATATGGAAGAATCCCCATATCAAAATGACAAGGCAAGCAGACAATGAGTATTTCAGCAATCTTCTTATTTACCATGGGAAAATTGTGCTTTTTTCTCTCTTTCCTCTGTTCTCAAATCTCTTTTTTTGTTTTCTTTTTCTCAATAGCTATCTCTCTCTTTTTTTATAAGAAGAATGCTTCATAGATACTTATTATGGCTACGCTGCAGGTTTCCACCATGACGACATGGATTGGACTGGCGGCCCAGGTGTTTCTCTAACACACATACATAACTCCACGGACTTACAAGCTCCCCTTTTATTTCACACCGACGACATCCGCAAACAAAAGAGCATGGTATCAACTGGGTATATATTTACAGGTGTTGAAAGCGTTCCCCGTGACAACACGGTTCTGCTAATCTCCAGCCTATAATTTGCAAGCATATAACTTTCATTGACAGTCACAATGGTTCAGGTTTATTAGGTGCGGGAAATAAAGTGTGCCATCAAGTTCGTGAGAGCTTTACTAACTAACTTTCTCAAAACAAGCAAACATTTTATTCGGAAGAAAACAAGGCATATTGAATATGCATGGAAATAGAAAATGATGCTAATAGGTAGGTGTGGTGGACACTTTTGGCAATATTTGGGTTTAGGGAATTGGAAACACGAGTAAAACATACTCAGTGTAAGTGAAGGCTAGCAATAGTAAGGGAGCGACAAATGAGAGAGCAATAAATGTCATAATCATGCTTGCAACAAAACAGGACTAATCATGGCATGAAAGTGATTCAAGACCCTCAAGGCAAAATAATTCATCGAGGCTTAACTTATTATTTCAGTCATATGCATGCATGAGCATGTGCCAAGTCAATTCAAATGAAACATTCAGAGGAGGATACCACCGTGTCATACCAAGTTATGAATAGAGTAATGCAAGCAAACATTCATAAGACATGCTACAAACTATTAGCAAGCTGGAACTAATCATATGAAAGCAAGAACTACTAAGCATCCATAAATAACATACACCCTACACAAACAGACTAAGCATGCCCACAATGATGAGTATATGTACAAAAATGAAAACAAATAGAGTTCGTTACCAGCCTCTTACCACACCTCAAGTTGTCATTAATCCTCATTATTGTCCTTCACTTGTGTGGCTTGAATAATAATATGAAACCAAATCCCACTGAAAACTGCTTAACCCTGCAACAAACTCAGAAAACCAAAGAAGAACAACAAATATTTTTGGTATTTTCGATTTTTTAAACAAGAACCAAAAAGGAAGAGCAAGCAAAGCAAAATCTTTTTGGTTTTTTTTTGAATAGTTCAAACAGGGAAAAACAAATCACGGCAAAAAGAAGAAGAAGCAAACAAAGAGAAACAACAGAAATATTTTTTGGTCTTTTTGTGTTTTAGAAAGCAAAAGCAAAGAAAGAATGAAAACTATAAGGAGAACGAAACATGAATATACAAAGTACCGACGCAAATGATATGTAGATGAGTGCGATGTCGGTGTACCTCCCCCCAAGCTTAGGCTTTTGGCCTAAGTGGGTGTCAATCCAGATACGGGTAAGGGTTCCAAGCAGGCGGGTCATTATAAGAATGATCGTAGTTAGGCCCATGGGACAAAGAAGAAGCTCCCGAATCATAAGTAGGCTGCTGATATGAAGACTCCCCCTCATTCGAGGGCTAGACCGAATCATCTGTGACCTCCCTTCTAGTATCCTGCTCCTGTTGGGAGATCTCTCCCAAGTACGTATCAAGCTCCTCCTCCGTGAGGGACCATCCTACCCTGTTATCAAGTTTAAACAAAATACGTGCATGCAAAAGGACAACACGCTCGGACTTGCTCTTTCTCCAACCAGCTTTGAGAAAGGTTATTTCATAAGACAACTCACTCAAACTAGCCCATAAGGAAACAAATTTATGCTGTACCATGGAATTAAGATCAAGCCTTTCTATGGGAAACTGTAGGTCTAGATGATGAGGCACTAAACCATGCAATGCTAGTAAACGAGAAGCAATGAGGCCCCCACAAATTTTACCTTTCTCGCAGTTAGCAGCAAGACGGAAAGCTATCAAAGCACCCAAGTTGTAAGATCTATCTCGTTTAAGAGCAGCTGAGATGAATGCTAGATCATATGAAGATAACTTATTGGCAGTTTTCCTAGCAAGAACACACTTGGAAATAAAGTAGGCAAAGTAGCGAATGGAGGGGAGATGAATGTTACGGATTTTCCCACTCTCCTTCGAGAAGCTTCTCCCTTGGCAAATTTCTGCGTATAAATCCATGAGTGGCGCAGGTCGCTCTTTAATCCTTCCACGTGATCCCCACTGAGGTACCTTAATAGCTGCACAAAAGTCATCGAGAGAAAGGTCGACAGCAATATTGTAAATTTTGTAGTGGACCATGGGATTAGGCAAAGAGTAACTAAATTGAAAGTCCTGCACCACATACATGGTTAGCTTCACAAATTGACAAGGTTCATCTTCCAAAAAGTGCTCCAATCCTGCATTAGAAACCAAAGTGTGGAAATCCTGGAGAATTCCTGCAGCTCTCATGAACTCAGAGCATGGATAAATGGAAGGAAAAAACTTCCTCCTCCCGGTGAACCTTCATAACCTCAGGCACCCATAGTTCATGTTGGTTTAGTTGATGCTCATCATCTTCTATTCTGAAATTTAAACACCTATTAAACAAGTGATTACAAAGTGAATATAATGAAGGGCACTACTCATAGGGACTTGTAAGAGACCTAAACATGCATCAAAACTATATCTCTAAGCATCAAATAAGCTTACAAGCTCTCATAACCTGTCACCTACAGCAGCAAAATACTCAAGATATAAACCACTAAACACAAATCTACTTGGACAAGCGGAGGAGTCACATACCGGAGAACAAATGGTCCAAATTTCAGCAGCAAAGGTGGGCTGCGCAAGGAGATCGAAAAATCGAGGGCAAGCACAGCAAGAACGCGATTTTGAGCAATGGAATAGTGTTTGCTCGGGAGAGAGAAGAAAATGGCAAGTGAGAGAGTGAGTGGAGGGTTAGGGGTGGCCCACACCATAGGCTGGCGCGCCCCAGGGCTGGCCGCGCCACCAGGTGGTGTGCCTGCCTGGTGGGCCCCCTGGTACCTTCTAGGCACTCCTCTGCCCCTTTTTTCACGTAAAAATTTAATATGAATTTTCTATATTTTTTGAGACACTTTATTTTTGGGCAATTTTCAGGTATAGATGAATGATTTTCTGACAAGAAGATTTTTTTGAATGATGCAAAGACAAAACAAGGCTAGAACTACAGAAGTTCCAAGACACTCTAACATGCAAGCAACTAACAACGGAAAAGAAAACTAAACGAAAACAAAACTAAAATGGATAGAATAGAAGTAAGCGGAGATAATCATGGTGAAAACATTATTTTGCTCAATGAAATCCTTTTGTTAACAAGGTTGATCAGGTCTTGTTACCAAAACAATTTCATATGATACAAAACTTTGTATTCCACTAATGATTATGTTACCTCAACTTTGATAGCAATGGTCCCAATCATAATAGTTTCAAATTTTTCTCTTGGTATGGGACAATATATTTCTCCAACTTGAATGCCCTCAACATGTTCAATTGAATTCAAACCATAAGTCCTATCAATCTTCTAGGGGAAATAGATAGTATGTTCCTTTTCATTAACATTGAAGATCACCTTTCCTTGATTACAATTAATAACAACTCCTGCAGTATTAAGAAAAGGTCTCCCAAGAATAATTGTCGTGGTAGTGTCACGGCAGATGCCATATATAGGCTAAAGGTGGGGCCAATATGCACCAGAGGAATCCAGGGAGGGATAGTGTGGTGGTTCCACACACAGATGCTTTGTATTCACCAAGTGCACAAGGTTTACAGATGCTCCTTGAGCTGTATTGGGGAGAGGAGGAAGTAGAAGCTCTCTTACTCTCACCACCACCTATCTCTCAATGAACAAACTACTCACCCGCCAGCCAGCCCCAACTACAGAGGCCCTAGCGCCCCTTATAAAGGGGAGGCTAGGTCTCGAGTTAGGGCATACGTGGAGGCATATTTCGGGGAATATGCCTCTCCCAAAATAGCAAACTGACCGGGTCTTCTTTTGCCATCGTAAGCCATGCAGAGGCTACGTAAGCCTCTGCGGCGCCAGTGTCAGCCGACATAGGCTGCATCACCTTTGTCGGCCACGCCTTGCTGGTCCCTCCTCTATTCGCTTTGCTCACGCTCCAGCGCTCAGAGATCACCTTTTGACCAGCGAGATACCTTCCTTCTCTTGCAAGCCTAGTATAACCCGGCTCCGTGGGTACCTGCATACAAGTTACAGAAAGCCTGCCGGCATACGACATACGTCGGCTGGGACACAGTTAGGTGGACATCCTCCGATCCGGGTTACTCTGTAAGTCGGCCTGCCTAGAGGTGACCCGGCCATCTTTCGCTTTGGCCTTGCTATAACTCGGCTAACTCGGCCTCTATACCCCGGCATGACCCTACCCGGGGGTATCCCCCAACATTAGTCCTCGAAGCTGGTGCGGTCTTAGCAACTTTAGCTGCTAAGGCCACGACAGGTTCAATCTTCCGAGCTTTTTGCCCCCTTTTCGAGTTACCTCATAGCTCAGATTTCGTGGCCTAGCTTTCCCCTGGCACATTCCGAGTTATCACTCGCTGGCCGAGTTACCCTTCAGTTTTCCGTGTTATCCTTCCTTCTCTTATACGCTTCCCCACGTCCTACGTGGAGGGTAATCATTACCTTGTCTCATTTTAAGGGCATGCGCCCGTTACTGCACTTATTGTCAGAGGTTACTGCTGCAAACGTCGCGTCGCAGCTGCCTCCTTGTTAACTGCATCACCACGTCGCATCATGGGATCCCCTGTTTCCTGTGGCCCTTCCTGTGGCTTGCCTCTGATTGGCTGATCTGGCAGATACATGACCACACCGTGTGGCCTTAGGGCACTGCCCGATCCCACTACCCTTTGCAAGGGCGTGGTTAAATAGGGGAGGGGGCGCGTCCCTTAGGTGTTTTCCCCCTTCTCGCACCCCTCAGCCTTTCTTCTTCTTCCTTCTTGTGACAGCGCCGCCGCTGCCGCTTCTGCTCCGTAGCACCGCCGCCGCATCTCACTTCCTCATATTTCCTTGCGCTGGCCTCACTGCCGCTCCTGTGCTGCTTCAACATCACGGGGCTGCGCCAATCCAAGCCTCTATCCCCCACCTCTGATCGGGCTGGTGAGGACAGTGACCTTGAGATGACTGAGGAGGAGCTCGCCGTTGTCTTGGAAGAAGAGATGGAGGAGGAAGGCGAAATTCTAGAGCGTGGTGCCTAGGCCAGTTCCTGGGTGTGCCAGGACGACCTTGATTGGCTCTACCGCACCCGTCGCATCCCCGAAGGCGTGATCTCCCGCGTTGCCTCCGAGGAGCTCGCTCCCTCACTCAATCCGGGTGAGTTCGTCGTCTTCCTCTCTCACTTCCAGCGCGGCTTCGGCCTGCCAGTGAGTGACTTCTTCCATGATTTTGTCAATATCTACAAACTCCAGCCTCATCATCTTCTGGCGAATGCCATTACATCCCTCTCCTCCTTCGCATCCGCCGTAGAAGGATACCTCGGCTTGTGGCTTACCAAGGAGCTTAGGATCTGGTTCTTCAGTCTGCGGAGGAATGTGGTTCCGGATAAGGAGCATGCCCTGGAGGACAAGCACCTGACCCAATGTGGTGCCGCCTCCATCTCTCCCCAGAAACAATCTGTCTTCCCCCAAGTCATGGGGCTTGATTCTTGCAAGGGCTGGGCCCAGACCTTTTTTTATGTGAGGAATGGCTCGGATGAGGATCTGATCTGGCTGCGCCCCTTTGCGACGGGTCCTCCTAATCCGGCTTGTGGGACCGGGATCCCAAGAAACCAACTGCCTTGGCGAATCAGGTTAATAAGCAGTTCCAGGAACTAAAGGATCCGGGGCTGCACAACGAGGATGTGATGATCACATTCGTCCGCAGCCGGATGTCCCCCTACATAAGAGCACACACAAACTTTGCCATATGAGCTAGCGACTTGACCCCAACCGGACCTCCTCCTTCGAGTTGAACAACACTGAGATCTTCCACCGGGTCAAGGCCATCTTCACGACCGATAAGGACTTCTCCGCTGATTGGGAGTGGGGGTTGGAGCATTACTGCTAGGACAAGCCTCCTCCTGCGGTAAATCTCATTACCTGATCCTTCTCCGAGTTATATCCTATGTCGGAGCATGTTGTTTATTTGACCCTTTGCATTTTCCTTTTAGTTGTTTCTTCAGCAGACCCTTGAAGATGGCACCGATCCTTCTCTCAAATGGGGGAAGGATCGACTTGTCTCAGACGAGGAGGAGCCGGATCAGGAAATGTTCTTGCCTGCCCCGAACGCAACCAAGCGACCCTCTGGTAACTTCTTTTCCTTAAGGAATTGGCCTGACGATGAGGATGATTCCGACATTGAGGTGGTGGAGGTATTTGACCCGGTGCCCATTTCTTACGCGTTTCTGGCTTCAGCTAACCCGGCTGGGCAGATCCATGAAAATCCCCCTCTTGCTTCGAGTGAGCCGGCCCCAGCCGTGTCTAAGAAGCGGGCTGCCACTTCAGCTGCATCTTTCGCGCCTCCCAAGACAACCAAAAGGCGGAAGAATTCCGCTGACAAGGTCGCCAACAAACCTCCGACTAAGGCCATAGTTCGGAGAGCTCGGAAGCCCAAGGAGCCTCCGACCTCAGAGAGTGAGTTTCTTTTTCCTTGTACCATTTTCTGCTTCAAGTTTCTTTGTCTTCACGCCTCTCTCTTTGTTATATAATTTGTTATTTGTTGTTTAATTTGATAGGGCTGCCGTGGAGGTTCCCTAGAGCGGCTCCAGCATCGCTTCATCTTTCTGGCGTACCCAATCTCCCCCTCGCGACGATGACATGCGTCCACTAAGCCCAATTCAGGAAGGCTCGGTGGCTACACCGGATCTTAGTCCACCTCGCCCAGAGGAGGGCAACTTCGGTGTGGGGGGAAGTGGCATGACCGAGGTAGCGGATGCTCCCAGCTCTTCATCGGCTCAGCCGCAACCCGTCACTTCCGAGGTACCAGCAGCAACAACAGCACCACCGTCAACACCAGCAACAGTACAAGAATCAACACCAACACCACCAGCAACACCAGCAGCATCAGCCGCACCAGCAGCAACACAAGGACCAGCTCCTTCTGCCTCGTCCGAGTCTTCCAAGACCCGGCGAGAAGACCCCACTAGCACCAAGGCTGCACCCAAGTCCAAATCTGTAGCTCAAGCCTCAGCCTCCCAACAACAACCCAAGGCTAAGAAAGGTTCTGGTGCCACCAAGGCAACATCCATCGAGGATGGACAACGCACACTCGCGTCCATGCTGCCGAAGAGAGATGCCTCCTCCGGGTCAGCTAGCAGCAAGCAACTCGCACTGCATACCAGCCCTGCTGCCGCCCAAGTTGCGAGGAGGAAGGCCCACGCCAAAGGCCTGGTTGCGCCTCACATGCTTAGTGGAGAGAGCTATCCTCCAACTTTGATTGAATATGTCAACAATTGGAACAAAGTGGAGTTCGTCGATCCAAACGACGATCTCCTGGAGAAGTTTGGGCCCGCCGAATTCAACGCACAAATGAACACAACAGCTAAGGCTATCAACATTGCTGGCCGAATGATGGAGGTACGCTACTTTGTCTTTTACTTAATACGCACAAGTGCTTAGAGACATATCCATTAGTCCCCGAGCCTCCGGGGGAGTAACTTGTTACTCGGCCGGATGCTCCTTAGAGAACTAGTGTAGCTCCTTAGTATCTTCGAATATGCTCACACCTAGAGCCGGGTTAAGTTCCACTTGGCCCGGATTTTGTATACTTCAAATATGCACACACCTAGAGCCGGGTTAAGTTCCACTTGGCCCGGATTTTGTACACTTCGAATATGCACACACCTAGAGCCGGGTTAAGTTCCACTTGGCCCGGATTTTGTACACTTCGAATATGCACACACCTAGAGCCGGGTTAAGTTCCACTTGGACCGGATTCTGTACACTTTGAATATGCACACACCTAGAGTCGGGTTAAGTTCCACTTGGCCCGGATTTTGTACACTTCGAATATGCATATAGCTGAGTCAACCTTGCTCTTTTCAGGTCACTACCAATCGTCGAACTGCTGAGTTCCAGCGCCTCTTGGACTCACACAAGGTGCTGCGCTCGAAACATGCTGCTCTTCTTGCTGAATGCGAGAAAAAAGGTAAGTTTTCTCTTCGACCTCTCCCCCATCTTTCTTTGTCTTTTCCCGCCTAACTAATTTGTCATTCGGATTGCATAGCCAGAGTGGAGGCCGAAAATACAATTATGAGAAAAAACTTGGCCGAGATAAAAGGTAATTCGCTTTGGTTTCTCAATTTCCGTGCTCTTTCTCCTTTCTCCTAAGCTCGACAGATATTCCTACCTCGGCTCTGCCGGGTCAACAAACCGTTGCAGCATCCCTTGAAGATAGTGTGCCCGTGCCTGATATGATGTTGCATTTTCTCGAACAAGCAGGGCAACATCAGGCTGAGCTCAAGAAGAAGGATGATGAACTTGCCAAACTCCGAGCCAAAGATGATGAACTCGCCAAGCTCAAGGCTGAGATGAAAAAACTCAAAGAGCTCCACAAGACTGAGATGGACAAGGCTGGCCAAGACTTCATCAAAGAGCGAGAACGTCTTAGCCTTCAACTTGCACAAGATCAAGAGTTGCTGAAGGAGGCCGACGTCAAGCTTGACTGGGCTAATGTTGAACTTGAGAAGCTCTAGAAGAGGCGTGCTGATTGCACCAAAGAGCTGACCCGGATCCATAGTCATATCTCCCATAAACTCTTTTCCTTCAGCCCACATGTGTTTCTTCGGGTTAAACTCTTTTACTTATCTCACTTGTTTTGTTTTCAGGCAAATTGCCACATGGCGATGCCATTGCGGCTACTGCCATTGCCAAGTTCCGCCAGCAGAGGGGTACTCCAACTGGTCCTGGGTCTGAAACCATTCCCTATGACATGGAGGACTTACTGGTCAGCCTATCCTCTCGCCTTGAAATTGTGAAGAACTATGGTTCGGGTATCCTGGATTCAGCTGTCCGTATTTTTCGTGCCCATTGGCCTGGTGAGGATGTTCCGGAGGGATCCACTGCTCTCATCAATAAGCTGATGGATTGTGAGAGCCAGCTCGACCTCTGGAGGCAATCCGCCGCTCGTGCTGGAGCTGATACTGTCCTCCACTTCGTGCTCACGTGGTATGAAAAACTAGATCTGAAGATTCTCGAGCGCTTGCGCACCGGGTCAAGGTGGTCGAATGATCCGGATTGGGTAGCTCGGCGCAAGGCCTGTGCCCACAACCTCATCCAGTTTGCTCCTGTCCATCAATGACGAAGGACCAAGCTTCCTCGGCGCTGTTGACGATGAATATGTTGAAGATGATTCGGGTGACGAGGAAGAGGACGAAGCCTCAGATCTCGAAGATAACAAAGATGATGACGAGACTGAAGCCGGAGTTCCACCCGCTGGCGCCGATTTACCTCCTCCTGCTGCTGCTCCTTGAGCACAAAAAACACTTTGAAATTTATCAGATCCCCGGTATGCCGGGTGCAGATGTATCGATCATACTGATTATATTTTGCTACTAAGCTATTCACACCGGATTAACTTGGGCATAGTCCCCGAGTTTCATTTTCTTGTTTCTTCAATTTCATGGCTCGGCTAGCGTCTACCCTGATTCGGTTTTGTGACTTACGAGTCCGAGTTTCAAAAATTGACTTAACAATACTTGGAAACTTTAGGATTAGCTCAAAATAACCCAGCACGGTAAAGATTAAGTAAACATAGAGTTAGTCTGAACAAATAATGTCAGATCGATTACGTTCTTTTCCTTAGTCGTTTTTCGTGTTCTTCGCAATTCAAAACTTGTTCTCTTGCTTGCCATGAAGCCAATTCTTGTTGGACAACAGCAAGTCGAAGAGTTGAGTTTTTGGTGCTCACACACTACTAATCCGGCTTAGGCAGAAGCAACTTAAGCCAGCCGACATAAAAATAAATAACAAATACAGAAGACAACAAATATTACTAAGGCAGTCCCCGAGTTATTGCTCGAAGTGCCAAGATTTCATTGATAAACTCATTGCCGGCATACATACCGACATATGAGAAACTCGGATACACACACTTCTTTGTTAAGTGTAGAATGGGCGAAGTAGGGCTACATTCCATGGACGCTTAGATTCCTCGCCAGACCTGTCCGCCTTGTTCTTCTCTTGTGGTTGTGCATCAATGAGATAATAAGAGTCATTGTGCAATGCTTTGCTCACAATGAAGGGCCCTTCCCATGGGGGGGATAACTTATGCATTCCAGCAGTACGCTGCACCAACCGGAGTACCAGATCACCTTCCCGGAAGACTCGGGGATTTACTTTCCGGCTATGATAGCGTCAGAGATTTTGCTGATATATGGCAGATTTTGACAATGCAAATTCTCTTGCTTCTTCCAGCAGATCAACATCATTTTGCCGGGCTTCTCGCACTTCGGCTTCTGTGTATTGGGTGACTCTAGGTGAATCATGCTCTATGTCAGCTGGTAATACAACTTCTGCCCCATATACCAGAAAGAATGTCGTATAGCCTGTTGATCGATTTGGAGTTGTTCTTAAACTCCATAATACGGCTGGTAGTTCTTCTATCCAGCACCCCGCTGATCTTTGCAGCGGCTCGACGAGCCGGGGTTTTATCCCGGATAATACTAATCCGTTGGATCTTTCCACTTGTCCGTTTGATGCGGGGTGGGCTACCGAGGCAACGTCCAGCCGGATCTTTTTATCCCGGCAGAATCGCGCAAATGCTCCTTCAGCGAAATTGGTGCCGTTATCTGTTATCTGTGAGGATAGCCATATCTCAGAATGATATCTTTGAGGAATGATACGGCCGTAGCCCCATCACATTTTCTTATCGGCTTTACTTCTATCCATTTGGTAAACTTGTCAACCATAACCAAGATATGGGTCATATTTCCTCTTGCCGGCTTAAATGGACCAACCATATCCAAACACCATACAACAAAAGGCTAGGTAATTGGTATGGTCTTGAGCTCCGACATTGACATGTGTGTCTTGGTAGCATATCTCTGACAACCATTACATTTTCTTACTAGATCTTATGCTTGTTCCAAGGCACTTGGCCAGTAGAATCCATGCTGGAAAGCTTTTGCCACTAAGGCTCTGGATGAGGCGTGATGCCCACATCCCCCTTGATGTATATCTTGGAGGATGTCAAGCCCTTCTTCCGGGTCAACACACTGTTGCAGGACATTCGTGACACTCCTCTTGTATAGCTCGCCATTGATAATCGTGTATGCCTTTGCCCTCCTCTGAATTTGCCTCGAAAACACTTCTTCATTGGGCAAAGTTCCATCCTTCAGGAAATCGAATATGGGCAGTGCCCAAGCTGGTATGGTCCGCACCCGAAACACATCCTCGTCAATTTCCATTTGATCCACCGACATAACCTCCGCCGGATCAAGCTGCGCAGTCCCCGGGTCCTGCGAAGCAGTCCCCCGGTTTCCTGAACCACTTCCCACATCAATGTCCATGGGCGCAGCTCCCGACTCCGGATTTGCCGGGATATAGATTGACTCGGATTCTGGGGATGGCCTGATAGATGGCTTTCTTAGGTGCTCTAGTGCTACACCCGGTGGAATCGCTTGTCGGGTTGATCCGAGTTTTGACAGTACGTCGGCAGCCTCGTTTTCCAGCCGGGGTACATGGTGAAACTTGCACCCCTCGAAGTATCCTGATATCTTCTGCACATGAAATCTGTATAATGCCATGTTTGCATCCAAAGCATCCCATTGCCCTGAGACTTGTTGAACTACTAGATCCGAGTCACCAAAGCACTGGATCCGACGTATTCCAATTTCTTTTGCCACTTTGAGCCCATGCACAAGTGCTTCATACTCTGCAACATTGTTTGATGTTGTGAAGTGGATCTGCAGCACATACTTCAGCTGGTCTTTCTTAGGAGAGGTAAGCACAACTCCGGCGCCTAACCCGGTTTTCATCTTTGATCCGTCAAAATGCATTCTCCAGTAATTCGGATCTAGCAACGGTGGCTCGTATTGCATCTCGGCCCAATCTATGAAAAAGTCGGCCATAGCCTGAGACTTGATCGCATCTCTCCTGTCGTATTGTGGAGCATAAGGGGCTAGCTCGATTTCCCATTTTGCGATCCAGCCGCTTGCATCCTTGTTGCTCATTATTTCAGATATGGGGGCTTCACATATCACTTTTATGGGGTGCTCTTCAAAATAATGCTTCAGCTTCTTAGCTGCCATATACACACCATATGGGGTGCTCTTCAAAATAATACCTCGCTCAGGTAATAGACTGGCCTTTGCACTGACTTACCCTCCTCGTCGCATTCTACCACAATCATTGCACTTACAACCCGGTTGGTTGTGGCTATATAGAGCAACATTGGCTCTTTTGATAGTGGAGAAGCTAACACCGATGCAGTAACTAGCATTTTCTTTAACTCGATGAAGGCTTCATTGGCCTGCCGCGTCCATCTGAACTTGTCCGACTTTTTCATTAGCTGATAGAGAGGCAATGCCTTTTCTCCCAACCGACATACAAACTGACTTAAGGATGCCAGGCAACCAGTGAACTTCTGGACATCGTTAAGGCACTTTGGTAATTCCATTCGCTCTATGGCTCGGATTTTAGTTGGGTTAGCTTCGATACCTCGGCTGGAGACAAGAAATCCAAGTAGTTTTCCAGCCGGGACACCGAGGTACATTTCTCCGGGTTAAGCTTCATTCAAAACCTCCTTAAGTTCGCGAATGTTTGTCTGATATCATCAAGGAGCGTTTTGCTTTCCTTGGTTTTTATAACCACATCATCCACATACACTTGCACATTTCAGCCAATTTGGTCGTGTAAACATTTTTGCATACATCTTTGGTACGTTGCCCCTGCATTGCGTAAACCGAAAGGCATGGTGCGATAGTAATAAGCCCCATACGGGGTAATAAATGCAGTCTTTATTTGATCATTCGGGTTCAGAGGTATCTGGTGGAAACCAGAATATGCGTCTATGAACGACAATAACTCACACCCAGCAGTAGAATCTATGATCTGGTCCATCCTTGGCGGTGGGAATCGATCTTTTGGGCATGCCTTATTCAGGTTTGTGTAATCGATGCACATATGCCAAACCACTGCCACATTCGGATCATCTTTCTTCTTCTCCACAAGCACCGGATTAGATAACCAATCCGGATAAAGCACTTCCATGATGAACCCGGCCGCGAGGAGCCGAGCTATCTCATCTCTAATGACTTTTCTCCTGTCTTCGGCGAAGTGGCGGCGAGGTTGCTTCACCAGCTTTCCTCCGAGTCTCACATTCAAAGAGTGCTCAGCCAACTCCCTCGGAGCACCTTGCAAGTCCTGTGTGGACCAAGCAAAGATATCCCGATTCTCACGGAGGAAGTTGACGAGCTCGCTTTCCTATTTCTCATTTAACCCGGCACCAATTGTTACGGTGCACTCTAGGAACAGATCATCAACATGTACTTTCTTTGTATCCTTTGTTGCTTGAAATGAGACACTTCCATGCGGGTTACTCAGCGTCGACATGTACTGCTGCATGGACTGAGCCAATGCCGCTACTTCCTGGATCTTTCTCTTTTCTTGTGCAATCACGAGTGACTCGGCCAGGTTAGACCCGGCTGATGCACACTCAATGGAACATCGGAAATCCCCAGCTATGGTAATTACTCCATTTGGCCCAGGCAACTTCATCTTTAGGTAACTGATGTGAGTACTTGCCATGAATTTTTTCAGGGCTGGCCTGTCGAGTAACGCGTGATATGCGCTTTCTAAGTTCACAACCTCAAACTCCAAATTCTCAGTTCGGCAGTTTTCTCTTGTGCTGAATAACACATCAACCCGGACTTTGCCAATGGGTTCACATGAAATACCTGGCACAATGCCATGGAAAGTTGTCCTTGTGGCTTGGAGCATGTTCTCCGAGATACCCAACTTGCGCATTGTGTCCACGTACATAATATTGATGCTGCTGCCATTGTCAATCAGCACCTTAGAGAACCTCACATTGATATTTGGCCCGATGAATGTTGGGTCCAGCACTAGTGCATACGAACCAGGACTCGGCATAAGCTTGGGATGGTCCTTGATATTCCAGGTAATTTCCTGATCTGACCAAGGCATATACCTCGTTACTGCCAGCATAACCGCATTCACTTCCATATGTCGGTGTTGCAAGCTTTTTCTATCCGTTTCCTCTATGGTAAACACACAGTAACTCTAGTGATGCTCTCTATATTCATTCCTCCCCTCATTGTCGGGATACCTCTGATCTGGCTGATGCTAGTTTTCCACCTGATGCACTGCATCCCTTCTCTCATGATTCTCATACCTCGGCGGAGATGGTGGTAACATTAATCGCTATGATTTGCTCCGGAGAGCAACTGCTGCCGAGGTAACTCCTGTCGAGGTTGATTGTTCCGAGGTGCCTGAGCATTCCCCGAGCCACTTTGCTCTATCTTCCTCATCCACTCACATTGCCGGGTTGTATGACCCGCTGGGTTACTCGGATTTGGCGTGTGAAATTTGCACGGCTGATCCAGCATTGCCTCATACATATACCTCGACCGGTCTTTCTTTTCTTGCCACTGTCTCTTTTGCTCGGGCATCCAAGTTTTCTTGCCATCATTTCTTGGAGTCCACTGTTGCCCTCCAGTTTTCTGACGCTGATTACTTCCTGCTCCGGGTTGATCTTGGTTTGCAGCAACAACTTGTTGTGAACTGTACCTGTAATCCGGTCTATCATCTCTTCTCTTACTCCGGTAATCATTTCGTCGGGATGATCCGGCTCCATCTCGCTGATAGTATTCCTCATTTGACTCGTTTGACACAAGCCGGGGCTGAGTCGGATCACCTAAGGCATACGAATCAGCAATCCGGATTGTCTCTTTGTAACCTTTGCCATAGCATGCTTGCATATCTACACCCTTGTGCAAACCAAGCTATGGCCTGAGACTCAATCACGCCTTCACATGAGTTTCTCAAGTTGCACCAGCGAGTTAGGAACTCTCGATCTGTTTCATTTGGTCTCTGCTTGCACATTGCTAAGGTCTGTGGCCTATTCGGCCTCTGATACATGCTCGAGAAGTTACTGACGAAGATTTTCTCAAAATCGATCCAGCAGTTGATACTACCGGGTGGTAAATTGTTTAACCATACCCTCGCTGGCCCCTCCAGCATCTGAGGTACGTATCTCACTGCCCATCTCAAATTGCCTGTCGCAATTTTCACTGCCATTGCGTAGTTGATTAACCAATCCTCCGGCTTGGTGCTGCCGTCATATGTTTTCGTTCCTCTAGGTAACTGGAAGTTAGGTACCGGAGGCTCTTTCATGATCCGGGGCCTAAAGCACGCTGGACCCGGAGGACCTTGCCCCTCAATTTGCTCCGACCTATAGAGCCGATCCAGCTTTAGCCTGGCGTCATCCGGGAGCAAGTTCCTGTTTCCCAACCTTGACCCCATCACATGATAATCTGGCCTAGGGTATCCTGCATTCACCATTTCTAAATCACCGCCGTTGTATCTGTCTTGCTCTTGTTGAGTGCAATTTTGCCGCATACCCTAGCCGGCATTCTGCTCTTGCCGAGGTACACTCCGCTGCTGCTGTTGCCGAGGTAGGTTTTGCCCTGCACCTGCCGAGTTACGTTGTCTGGCATTGCCGTTTTCAGTGTTTCTCTGACCGACATTGCCTTGGTCGCGGTTACCTCGGCTAGCTTCACCTCGGCTGACACTTTGTCGATCCTCATTTCCCTACATTGCTTTTCCTTTCCCTGCCCTTGCCGGGTCATACGGGACTATCTGTTTGTTTCTCCTTGCCGAGGTTACCACTTCCTCTCTTCTAGGGCCATCATGAGGGGATGATGCAGCTCCAGCAGATTTCTCCGGGTTACCCACTGCCGAGTAAACGACCTTGGAAACCCCAGCTCTTGCCGGGTTAGCCTGAGCAACTCTTCATTCTGTCTGTTAGTGATTCGAACTAACTCGTTGACCCTCTCCTGCTGTCTTTGCCGGGCTTCACCCGTCAAACCTTCTAGTTCGAACGCAGCGGCATCTGCTGCTCTGAGGTTCTTTGCTGGGGTGCTGTACTTCGGCAGCCCCATGGACAACAGGTTCTCCGATTCCTCAACTCTAGTCTCACCCTCTTTATTCATTTCATTGATGAGGTTTCTCCCTTTTACTTTTACCGCATCTACCTTATTTTCTCTGGCGTACTCGCGCATCGTCATGTTCAACGACTGCTGAGCCGCGGCTATCTTTTTCGCACCCTCTAGTATTTTTTGCCTAGTTTCCTCTAACTCGGCCTGTGCCTGAGCGGGATCTACCACAAGTGCTATGGGGCTTTCCAAGCTATATATCGCCTGCTGCAGCAGGTTTTCTGGCCTCTCTAGCGGAGGACCTCTACTTTTCCTGAGCGCCTTGGGTGTTACCTCCGGATATGGTGCCGGGTCTTTGCTCGCACCAGCGTCAGGTGTTGTCATCATTACCTCAGCGCGGTCAGGGGAGCGAGTGATACACGCACCGCGAGCCGCGCTAAGGGGTGGCTCGCCTCCCTCAACGACGTGCCACGGGTGAATGCAAGACACATCGACACCGACGTAGATCCTGTGGGCGCCAAACTTGACGAAGAGGCCATTGCACGGTGGAGGTCGCCTGTCGAAGCTACTAGCATTGTCGCTGACGTAGTCCAGCGCTCCAAAGCGCTGAACGAGCCCAGAGACGATGCGCTCGCCGTTTCCGATGATGCTTCTCGTTCGGATCTTCACTCCTGCTAGCGCCGCTAGCCCCACGGTGGGCGCCAACTGTCATGGTGGTGTCACGGCAGATGCCATATATAGGCTAAAGGTGGGGCCAATATGCACTAGAGGAATCTAGGGAGGGATAGTGTGGTGATTCCACACACAGATGCTTTGTATTCACCAAGTGCATAAGGTTTACAGATGCTCCTTGAGCTGTATTGGGGAGAGGAGGAAGTAGAAGCTCTCTTACTCTCACCACCACCTATCTCTCAATGAACAAACTACTCACCCGCCAGCCAGCCCCAACTACAGAGGCCCTAGCGCCCCTTATAAAGGGGAGGCTAGGTCTCGAGTTAGGGCATACGTGGAGGCATATTCTGGGGAATATGCCTCTCCCAAAATAGCAAACTGACCGGGTCTCCTTTTGCCATCATAAGCCATGCAGAGGCTACGTAAGCCTTTGTGGTGCCAGCGTCAACCGACATAGGCTGTGTCACCTTTGTCGTCCACGCCTCGCTGGTCCCTCCTCTGTTCGCTTCGCTCACGCTCCAGCGCTCAGAGATCACCTTTTGACCAGCGATATACCTTCCTTCTCTTGCAAGCCTGGTATAACCCGGCTCCGTGGGTACCTACATACAAGTTACAGAAAGCCTGCCGGCATACGACATACGTCGGCCGGGACACAGTTAGGTGGACATCCTCCGGTCCGGGTTACTCCGTAAGTCGGCCTGCCTTGAGGTGACCCGACCAGCTTTCGCTTTGGTCTTGCTATACCTCGGCTAACTCGGCCTCTATACCCCGGCGTGACCCTACCCAGGGGTATCCCCCCAACAATAATAGACATATTATCATCTTCAGGCTTTTCAAGCACAACAAAATCAGTTAATATCAAGCAATTATGAGCCACTTGAATAGGTACATCCTCACATATACTAACATGAATAGTGGTAGATTTATCAGCCATTTGCAAAGATATATCAGTTGGTATTAATTTTTCTAGTTGAAGTCTCTTATAGAGAGAGAAAGGCATAACACTAACTCTAGCTCCCAAATCACACAAAGCAGTTCTAACATAACTATTCTTAATAGAGCAAGGGATAGTTGGAATCCCTGGGTCTCCAAGTTTCTTTGGAACCTTACCATTAAAGGAATAATTAGCAAGCGAAGTAGAAATTTCTTCATTAGGGATCTTCCTTTTATTCGAGACAACATCCTTCATATACTTTGAGTAAGGAGGCAGTTTAATAGGATCAGTCAAAGGAATTTGCAGGAATAAAGGTTTCATCCACTCACAAAACTTATTATAGTGTTCATCTTCCTTTGAGTTGTGTTTTTTATCAGGGAAAGGCATAGGTTTTTGGACCCAAGGCTCTCTTTCACTACCATGTTTCTTAGCAACAAAATCTTCTTTAGTGTATTTAGTATTCTTAGTGTGCTTTTCAGGTTCTTCTTCAACTTTTTCTTCATTAGGAACATCATTTTCTTCATTACCACTTTCGGTTTCAGCATCAGAGACAGTTATACTATTAGGATCTATAGCAGGTTCAGAGGGTTCTACAATAGTTTTATGCTTCTTTTTTCTTTTCTTACGAGTAGTACCACTATTTTCAGCTTGTTGAGAATCGTGCTCAATTCTTTTGGGATGCCCCTCAGGATATAGAGGATCCTGGGTAGCAGCACCACTTCTAGTTCTAATTTCATAAGCATGTTTTTCTTTAGCAGCGTTAATTAGCAAGTCTTTTTGCACTTTAATGAGTTGATCTATTGGAGTTTGAACCATTTGAAAGTGTTTAACAATCATTTTAACATCATTAGAGGTTCTTTCCACAATATCTTTCAACTCAACAATAGCTCTAGTGTTTTCCATTAGATGATTTTGCACCCTTTTATTAAAATTATCCTGCTTAACAATAAAGATATCGAATTCTTCTAAGCATTGATCAAGAGGTTTAGAGTAAGGGATATCACCTTCATCAAAGTGTTGGAGAGAGTGTACCTTAATAGTGGATGAATGGGGAATTGGCTTACATAATTCTTCTATAGGAGGTAAGTTCTTGACACCTGCAGCTTTAATTCCCTTCTCCTTAAGACATTTCTTAGCTTCCTTCATCACTTCATCATTCAATTCAATAACTCCCCTCTTTTTAGATAATGGTATAGGCGCCGGTATAGCTGCTTCAGGTATAATTACTTCAAGTATAGCTGGTTCAGGAGGAGTCCAATCTTCATAGTTCTTGCTTATTTTAGCCATTAATTCATCAGCTTCTTTGGGAGTCCTATTCCTGAAAACACAATCAGCACAACTATCTAGGTATGTCCTAGATTCTTCAGTTAGTCCATTATAAAATATATCAAGAAGCTCATTCTTAGGTAATGGACTTCCAGCATGTGCATGAATCAAAGCACAAAACCTTGCCCAAGATTCAGGCAATATCTCCTTTTCTCCCTATTTAAAATCGAAAAGTTCCTGCAAAATAGCATGTCTAGCACTAGGAGGAAAATATTTCTGCAGGAAAATACTAATCAAGCAATCAGGGCTATCAATAGATCCAGGAGGTAAATTACTAAACCAAGTTTTAGCTTCTCCTTTCAATGAAAAGGGGAAAATCTTAGCAACAAAGTAAGTACGCATCTTAATATCATCAGAAAACAGGCCACTCATGGTAGAAAGCTCAGTCATATGTGCTACCGCACTTTCATTCTTAGTCCCACAAAAAGGTTCTTTCTCAACAATAGCTATGTAAGATAGATCAAGAGAGAAATCATAATCTTTATCTTTAATGTTGATGGGAGAAGCAGCAAATTTAGCAATAGGAGATAATTTGGGTCTAATAGTACGCCTCTCAAGGAGACTCTTAGCAGCGCTCCTATCATAACTGTCTTCAATATCATAACTCTCACTAGACTCGGGTGAACTAACAGGTGTAGTAGTGTCTTCATTAGGAGTTTCAGTATTTCCAGCTATAGTTCTAGCAATCGTAGCATCTAGGAAAGGACCTAATGAACCACTCTTATCAAGCACAGTAGAAGCAACATCATAAGTATCAGAAGTTTCAGATTCAGCAGTAGTAGCAGTTTGTGTAGCATGTGTGTGTGGTGGTGTAACGAGCTTACTCATAACATATGGTGAATCAAGAGCAACAGAGGTGTTCAGAACCGTACCTCTTCTTGTAGTGGATGGTAAAATAGGAACCTTGCCATCACGAGACTTACCCATGATGGATGGATAACAGCAAGCAATAGAGAATCCAAGTGAACTTGATAAATAAAGCTATGCTCCCCGGTAACGGCGCCAGAAAATAGTCTTGATGACCCACAAGTATAGGGGGTGTATCGCAGTATTTTCAAGGGAAGTGAAACCCAATTTATTGATTCGACACAAGGGGAGCCAAAGAATATTTATAAGCCTTAATAACTGAGTTGTCAATTCAGCTGCACCTGGAAATAATCTTGCTCACAATAGTTTATCTATAGCAACAGTTTTGTAGTAGGAATAGTAAAGTAACAACAGTAGTAAAGTAAAGACAACAGTAACAATAGCAGTAAACAGTAGGATTCGAGTGTGGTAGGCATAGGGATGGATGGACGGGCGTTGCATGGACAAGACAATTCATATAGCAATCAGAACATAGGACAATTGCAGATAAATAAGATAAAGCATCCAAGTACTAGATAATCCTAGGCATGTGTCCCATATATAGTCATACGTGCTCGCAATGAGAACTTGCACAACATCTTTTGTCCTGCCAGCCCATTTGCAGCGGGGCCTCAAGGTAACTACTGGCAATTAAGGTGCTCCTTTTAATAGAGCACCGGAGCAAAGCATTAACACTCTATGAACACATGTGATCCTCACATCAAAGCCATTCCCTCCGATTATCCCGATTTCTGTCACTTCGGGGCCATTGGTTCCGGACAACAATGTGTGTATACAACTTGCAGATAAGACCATAAACAATACTATCATAATGAATCAATAACATGTTCAGATCTGAAATCATGGCACTCGGGCCCTAGTGACAAGCATTAAGCATAACAAGTCGCAATAAAGTCATAAAGCACTAATAGAAGATACTAGGCACCATGCCCTAACAATCTGATGCTATTACATGAATGATCTCATCCAATCCCTACCATCCCCATAGCCTACAGCGGGGGATTATTCACTCGTAGATGGGAGAAACATGGATGGTCGATGGAGAAGCGATGGTGATGATGATGGCGATGATCTCCTCCAATTCCCCGTCTCGGCAGGGTGCTAGAACGGAGTTTTTGGTGTTGTTTCGTGGAATCTGGTGGAGGCGGCGGAGCGGAACTCTTTCTGGAAAAACGTCGCCCCCCCTGAGTTTTTAGGTCAAAAGGTATCTTATAGGCGAAGAGGGAGACCGAGAGGGTGTCTGGGGCGGCCAGACCACCCTGGCGCGGCCAGGCCTAGCCCGCGCGGCCATGTGGTGTGTCCTGGGCTCAGCCCCCCTTCGTCTCGTATTCTGGCTCCGGGAGTCTTATGGTGAAATATGATTTTTGGCATATTTTCCAGGATTTTTCCTGATAGTTGATTTTCTACACAAAAACTAGACACCAAGGAAATTCTGTTGAAAACAGCGTTAGTCCGTGTTAGTTGCATCCAAATCACACAAGTTTAGAGGAGAAACAATAACAAAAGTGTTTGGGAAAGTAGATACGTTTTGGACGTATCAATGACCTATGTACTTGTTGTTATATGTTGATTGCTGCCAAGAGCAAAAAATATGTCACTACTTTGAAGGCACATATAAGTAGTAAGTTTGAGATGAAAGATCTTGGTGCTGCTAAAAAGATCTTAGGTATAGAGACTACCTGAGACAGAAAATTTGGTTTGTTATTTCTTAGTTAGCAAAGTTACATTGAGAATGTTCTTATTCGTTTCAATATGCATGGTGCAAAGTTAGTTAGTACTCTAGTTGCTCCTCATTTTAAATTTTCAATTTCTCAATGTCCTACTATCGATGCAGAGTTTGAGTACATGTCAAAGATTTCATATTCTAGTCTTGTTGGTTCCTTGATGTATGCTCTGGCTTGTTCTCTTATTGATTTATATTATGCAATGAGTTTGATCAGTAGATATATGGTTAATCCTGCTAAAAAACATTGGAAGACTGTTTAGTGAGTTTTCAAGTACCTTTTTGACATTTCAAATGCTTGTTTCAAGTTTGGCGGGACCGATGAGGGACTTGCTGGGTACATGGACTCATATTTTTCTGCTGATTTGGATAAGAAAAGATCCCTCACAGGTTATCTGTTTAATGTTGGGGATTGTGTTGTTAGCTGGAATACAATGTTGTAGGTTTGTTGCCTTACCTACTATTGAGGCTGAATACTTTGCCGAGGTCCTTAATGACTATTGATGAAGCTTGTAAATAATCTGTTTGGTTAAAAGATTTGTTTGCTGCGCTTTATAAAGATGATTCTTGTATTACTTAGTTTTGTAACAATCAAAGAGCCATATACCTTAGAAAGGACGTGACTACAAAGTGGTATAGCTGGATCATTTCTGCATTTGCAAACCCTGCCAAGGTCTAGCTGGGTTAGTTTTGCGACTACAAAGGCGTGACTACAAAGTGGTCTAGCTGGATCAGTTCTGCATTGCCAACCCCTGCTATGGTCTAGCTGGATCAGTTTTTACTAAGCACTCTGGTTTACATACACATTTGAACTCTTTGAAATCACACTTAATACGTGATAATATTGTGCTAAAAATATTAAGATATTATCATTTTCATAGAGCGGAATGTAATGCACAAACTAAGTACAACCAAACTGCTAGTGCTACACTCGAGGGTATAACTGAGCATAACTAAGTCACTAGAGTTAGACACGAGGAAAAACATGACTCACGGTACGCGTGTCGTGGTGCACGGGGCGGTAGCGGAAACGTGTGGCAGTGCACGGTGCAATAGCATACGCGACGCGGTGCACGGTGGTGCAACGAAATGTACCTTCCCTTCTCCTTTATTGAGGCCTCCTCACTCTCACTCATCACGCACTCACTCACTTACGGAATCGTCTCCACTGTCCCATCACCTTCTGCAAAGCCCCAAGAAAACACCAACCACGCCGGCAATTGAGAAGAACGGCGCGGTGGCCATCGTCGCCTCCAAGGCCATCGACGAGGAGGCCCCCGTCCCCATAGAGGAATCAAAGGCAGCCCCCATCCCCATCCAGACCCCCGTCCCCGCTTCCGCCGTAGCCGCCGGCGAGGAGGCCCCCACCGGTCTCGGGCAGATCCCGCTCGGCTGGGACCCTTACGAGGAGGAGAATTACATCAGGCCAGAGAACCCCTATGACACCAGCATCACCGACCTATGGTCGGATGTAACTAGGGTTTCTCTCCTTCCCTTGTTCTTCCCCCATTCCCATCGTTGGATGATAGATCGTATGTTATTAGGGTTTGGCTGTTCGTATTTTTACAGTAGCTAATCTTCTTGTGTTAGATCTCGTATTTCAATGAATCCCCCTGATCGTATTTCAATCCTAATTTTATTGTCCTCCGATTTGTAGTTAAGGGATTCCCTAGTTAGTACTAGCGTTGATCTGTAGTTGGGATCAATATTCGATTTGGTTTGAGATATGGGGATTGGGGAATAATCAGGGGATCTCAATCGGTTAATTTATGCAAATAATCAATCCTGATAATCAAGGTATCTCAATCATGTCCTTATTACACTCTACTGTTTTTTTCCAACAGAAGGATAGCAGCGACGTCTACAGTGACGATGAGTCCAAGAACACCAAGACTCATCAGGTGCTGAGGAGGCTGAAGTCCGACCAGTACGACAACTTCTTCGTCGGCGACATCTACAGGTGCCCCCTCTGCACTAGGAGGGTCCACGTCACCGACTTCAACTCCCTCGCGAAGCATGCCGAGGATGTGAGGACCTGCGGAGAGTCCGTGAACGTCCACAGCTTTAGACCCAAGCACCAGGCGCTCGGTTTTCACCTCCGCAATCTCCCAAAGGTGGCCATCGAGGAGGGTCGCATGCCCTCGATCAAGTCCAAGGCACCCAAGGTCATGGGACTAGGCAGCAAGAAGTGAAGGAGGCACCAGAGGGAGGAGGCGGAGGCCCTCCTAGCGGAGGCCCTCCTAGCGGAGGCCATGAGGGGTCACTGATCTTTTGCTGCTGCTGTAAAGCAGATTCTTTTGTCTTGTCTGTGTTTAACTTGTCCGATGTTGCTGCTAAACAATCTAATTGTCGAACCTCGTTAAGTATCATACTATATATCCTATATTAGCTACTTTATCTACATCTGTTATATATCCTATATTATGTGCTTTATCTACATCTACTCTATTTACTGAATATATTTATGGTGTTAGTTAGATTTGCTATCAGATTGGAGAAAAATTGAGGGTCAAAAGGAACAATGAATGAAGAGAGAAGCTGCTCTAGATTTGCTATTTTTTTAGAAAAAAAACATAACTGTTAGCGAGAGAGAGAGAAAAATAGGCTTTTAAAAAGACAAATTATAAAAGTAACAAAAAAGAAAACTTTAGGACGCACGTAACCACCAAATGCGTTCTATATGATCTCACACCACGTCCCGAATAACACGTTCCCAATAAACCGGCTCCCCGCAATCCATATGGCACGGCCCCACATGTCAGTATAATCGTGTTCTTGACCAAACGGTCTCACGTGATCCTAAACCATGTGGCCCCACGCGTCAGCCAATGGTTAACCTAATGGCAGCTGCCGTTTGAGCTTTTTGATAAGTTTCGAGAAGGAGATGGACACCCTAGAATTTACTGCCTCTAAGAGCAAGGGCAATAGTAGAGCCAGCTGTTGGCTATAAGCCATGTTCATGTCATATAGAGTCAATCTAATAATTAACATGTACAATAGTTATGGATCAAAATATACTACTTTATTAATGTATGATCCATTTTTCACTCTCACATAGTGCCTAGGAGCACGTGCTGCAGCTAGCTCTTAACTAAGCATCCACTTCCCTTCTCTCTCCTCTTCTCTCTTATCCAACTAAGCATAAATATATTATTTTAAATCCTATAGTCTGCTGACTGGATTTTATTATACCTCTAATCGGATACAGCCGTGCCTTCAGTTCGCCGTTGGGTCCGTGGAACTTCGCACCGCGCCCAGGGCATCTCGTGACACATACCGTTCTCCTTGCGGTGGACGGGCGCAGCAAGAGTGACCGCTGACCACCTAATTTCACTGCATGCATGCGTACGTTCAGTTCAGCCACTCACTCACGTGGCTGGTGACAATTGCTTCCATCGTCTCGGACGGCCATATTGTAATCAGTAATCTTTTAGAACGCTGCTTTGAGAGTACGGTAAGAAGTAGGTTGGCATGGACGGATGGTTCAAGGCCTTTCACAATAAAGGGTCTCTTAGCACGTTTTCATAGCAGCACTTAAAACTTAAGAAACAACTATGACAATGGAGTGTTTCTTAATTGATGTTTCTTAGAAGGGTTGTATTTAATGATTCTAATCTCATGCATGTGTGTGATTGGTTTAGCCAAATTTTTTGTCTATGATACCGTGCAAAGGGTGTAGCTTAGCTAAGATACAACAACACTCTCTTTCTTCATTAAATGACATGCCACATAGGCAAAACACCTAGGATACTGCGCTAAGAAACACCCATTGTGAAATGCCTACTCCCTCCGTTTCGGTTTATAAGTCCTACGCGTATATCTAGGTTATCAATTTGACCTATATAATTTGAATATATAATATAAAAATTATATCATTGGAAAATACAAAGTCTAAAGTTTCCGGTGATATATTTTTTGTAATATATACATCATATTAAGTTGCTCAATTTGGCGACATAGAACTACGTGCAGGCCTTGTAAACCGAAACGGAGGGAGTAATACATGTACTAGCTAGTTTAATACTTCCTCCGTCTACAAATAAGTGACTTCCATTTGTCCAGATTCACATGTATTAAACATTTTTTAGTGTATACTAGATACATGTAAATCTAGATTATGACAAATCATTTATTTCTGGACGGAGGGAGTACGTGACCTGACGGCAAATTGGTAGTATCTCAAAGCTTGATGACTTGTGTATGCTTTGTCTTTTTTAATCCTTTGTATGCTTTAACTTAACCACGGGACATTTATATGATGCTGGGAATAGACATACCCTACCTCTTGGCAGAATGCCAGAATAGGGGACGTCAATCTTTGATACTCTCCTGCCTTCTCTTCCCAACGCGGACAGGACAGGCAAAGGAGATGCTTTTCCCCTAAAGTGTGTATCAACTTGTAGCCGAATTAGCATATCCTGGCCCTTGCATAAAGAGAAAGGAAGAGATTCGCCTCTGATCACTGCCACAATCCCAGCGGAAGTGATTTTGCTGCATCAATACTGAACGCTCACACAAGTCCTATATCCCTACATTACAACACCAACGTGTAGCGAACAATACTAGCAGCAGTACTACTGTTCTGTACAAATCTGACCATCATTTTGTAAACATGCACGGGCACAATTATGCTGCTCCATCAGTGCCTCCCGTCACGCCAACACAGATCAATTAATCTACGCTCTTCTAGGAAAGTCTAGAAAAGATAAAGACTAGAAAAGGGACAGGAAGAATAAAGAGATGAAGAAAAGATGGGAAACTGCAAAACCTAATCACTGATTTTCCTTTCCACTTTCGTTCCTCCGGGACATTTGGAAAAATTCTTAACCCTTCCTCGTAGATAAGTACAAGATCGTCAGGAACAATGGATCGATGGCGGATTCAATGTTGCCCATCAAAAAATCAACTATACCGACCTACAGTGGCAATTTGGCCCCAAAAAAACAGAAATTTGCGGTTTCTTTGCAGGTTGGATTGGGTACATCATGGCGGTGTTGCCTACTAGGGCGCCCCCTTCTTGCGGAGGACGACCTCGGTGTCGAGGCCGAAGGCGTCGACCTTGGAGACCCTGACCACGTCCGACCGCCGGAAGAGGCCGAGCAGGCCGTCGACGTTGAGCAGGTCGTTGGCGGAGTACTTGTCCCCGCGGCGGTGCACCGCGACGTGGAGCACGGCGACGCCGCCGGGGCGCAGCGTGCGCTCGATCTCGGCGGCGAAGCGGTCCGGGTAGAGCGCGTGGTCGAACACGTTGGAGAACTCGAAGTCGAATACGCCGTCGCCGAAGGGCTGCGCGTGGAAGTCGCCCCTGAGGACGAGCGGCGGCGCCGGGGCGAGGTCGATGCCGACGGCGTCGTGCACGCCGACGAGGCGGAGCGCGGCCACCTCCTGGCCGAGGCGCGCGCCGACGCAGAGCGCGCGGGAGTCGTCGGAGAGGAGGCCCTCGGCCCGGAGGGCCTCGAAGAAGCGGGCGAAGGCGTCCACCTTGCGGCGCCAGTCCCGGGTGGCCCAGACGCGGCGGAGGCGCGGGTCGAGGGTCTTGTTGAGCTGGTGGCGGAGGTAGTCGTCGTAGGAGCGGAAGGCGGCGCCGGGGCGCATGCGGATGTGCCGGTTGGGTGGGGAGGGGAGGAGCGGGACGGCCACGGCGGCGTCCAGCCTGGCCGTGTAGGATGGGGGAGAGGGCGAGAAGGAGGAGTAGGCGTAGATGACGGCGAGGGACAGGAAGGGGATGATGAAGAAGAGGAGGAGAGGGCGAACGGGGAGGAGCGCTCGGGGCTTCGCATCGGCGGGCATGGCGGCGGGGGAAGGAAAGGACGCGTGATGGCGTCGCGCGGCGCGTGTTAATGTGGAGGTGGCATGGCGGCGGGCGCGTTGGTTTTGTTGCGGGATGGATTACGTGCGACTTGGGGCGCGGACGGTGGGATCCGCCGTGTTGGCGTCCTTTGCGTGCGCAGTAAACTGAAACTTCTGACGAAACGCTTGATTACAGAGTAGGAGTAACACGTTTTTCAAAAGGAAAAATTGGGGCTGTACCATTAGAAGATGTCATCTTTAGATTCATACATACCATCAAAAGATCCGTCTTGAGATATATACCATCAAAGGTCACCACGTTATCGGTTTTTACCACCATTAAAGAAATTCCTCGTTTACGCCCGTCAAACTGAATGCAAGATATGGTTTTGATCCGAACTGAACCCCACTCATGCTCGATCATAGTGTGAAGCCTCAGCCACCGCATCCTCGTCTCGTCCGGCGACCACCATAGCCTCGTACCCGACAGCGGGTCTCCTCGGTGGCGCGCCCCCCTCCCTGGCGAAGCCAACTCCCGTAGGCAAGGAGAGGAGGGGCCCAAGAGGCCACCCGAAACCCTTGCCCGATCGGTCAGTGACATCGCCGACTCGGCTACCGTCATCACACCTAATCCGGCCGAGCTACTTCCCTCTCCTCCCTGACGATGATGCCTTTTCTTGCTCCTTGCCAACTTACCTCTCCTCCATCCCTAATGGAGACTTCGTGCAGGTGGTAAGGATCACAAGAAACTGCAACCTTTTGATGGTATAAACCTAAACATTGATTTTTTTATGGTAGAAACCTAAAGATGGCATCTTTTAATGGTACAGATCCAATTTTCCCTTCTCAAACGGATGATTAGATTTTTTTTTTTTAAAATAGTTGAATTGTTCACACTAATGCTTAAAAGGTAGCCAAGAGGATCATCACCAAATTTTCCGAGAACAAAAGCTAGCAATTGAATGAGATGCATCATTGTTTAAACTCGACGCCCCAAACTCTTGTACCTAGACATAGGGTGTCGCTTAGTACTCTTATTTACCTAACATTTTAGTACCCCTCAGCCCTGAAACGTGGGAGCTCTACGCATTTTAAGATACATCGGCCGTCTTTTTTTTGGTGCTATATGAACACAGTAGGATAAAAATGTATGTAATGACTTATGGAGTTCTAGAAACTATATATATAAGAAAGACTCTTCGGTGAGGTCTAACAGGTTGAAGTCCTCACAAGAAAATCCATCGCTCCAAGTAGATCCTTGACATGTTAGTTGAAGGAGATACGTCCTAGAGTCAAATAATAAAGGGGTTTATTATCATATCTCATTAGTTTATAATAGCTTTATATCATGCTATAACTGTATCAAGCGAAAACATTGATACATGTGTGATATATAAAGAAACCAGGTCCCTAATAGCCTCTATTCAACTAGTTTATTGGGCAGCTGATGATCAAGGTCTCCTGATCATGGTGCTATTAGAGCCAACTGACAATGAAGTTATATCATATGGAATGATGTGATGGCCATTTCCCACCGATGATTATTGCAACACGATTATGTCACTTGGTTCACGTTGCAATTGTTAAAACGAAGTGTCCTAATCCTTAGACCGTGAGATCATATTAATCACTCTTACCGAAGGATTGCTTTGACTGCATCAACCACCATGTTCGTGACTGGGTAACCATAAAGGTGCATGTTGAGTAGTCCGAAGGGGCGGGTCGAGACCTATGCATCAAGATCGGGATATGGTCTTCTATGTGACGGGAAGATACACTGGACCCACTCGATGAATTACATCCATAAGCCGCGCAACGTATGACTAGGTCACGGGAAAGGAATTTCACATGAACGAGTAAAACAATACTTATTGAAAATGAGATTGAACAAGGTATCATGATACTGATGATCAGATCTCGGACAAGTCTTGTATCACATAACAAAGAGAATTGGATATATCGTTTAAGGTTCGACACGATGGTGATTCGTGGAGTGTATAGGGGTCAATATGAGCATCCTGGTCCCGCTATCGATCATTGATCGAGATCATGTCTATGATATTCCCGAACCATAGTGAAACACGCTTAAGGGCACTACAACGCTTAGAGATCTTCCTGTAAAGATGGAATCACAAATGAGAAAACCAGAATTTTCTAGAGAGAAAAGAAAGATCTGAAGTTGTTCATAGGAGAAAGAAAGAAAGAAAAAGACCGAAAGGTGTTTCGAATAAATGGCAATTTACAATACACATTTACTATATGTTAATTTTCAATTAATATATACTAAATAAATACTTAAATTAAAATTTATAATGCAACTTTCTCATTAGGCCAAAACTCCGGAGGGAATTGACCCAGGAGGAAACCGCAGGGAAAAAGACAGAAAATAAACAGCACAACCACATCTTGTGGGCCAAACGTCCCACATAGGGCGAGTGGGCGGGAGAAGGCACTACGTGGGGAGCCAGTTAGCCAGCCGCCGCTAGCAGGCTGCAGCCTCCCGGCGCGTCCTGGCTACGGGCGCGCGAGGCAGAGCTAGGCGTGCGGTGGGCTACGCAGAGGCCCACCTGCCCGCTAGCTTTCCACCGCCCGCAAGCGCCGCAGGGAGCTGGCGGCGTTTTCAGGCTGTCGCGGGCAAAGCCAACCCACCCGGACCGCCTGGCAACAACGCATGCCACTACGCTTGGCAGGTTACGGGCGCCGAGCGGTCCACTCGGGCAACGCCGAGCCAGCTGCATGCCCCCGCTGCTTGGTGCTGGGTTGGCCACGGGTTGGCCCACCCAGGTGCCCTAGCTGGCTCATCCGGCTGTAGGCCCTGTTTGTGCCTTTTCTTTTGTCTTTCATTAGTCCCACATGGCTAATATTTGGTGGAAAGTACCTCCCCTCCACCTATATAAAAGAGTTTCCATGGGAGGGATTAAGCACACCAACAAGATATTCTTTAATGCACTTTTCCTTAGAGAACTTTCCACTCTCTCTCTCAAGTTGCCTTTGCGGTGGCATAGTCCCGGAGAAGGACTGTACACGCAAAGTCAAAACCGTTGCAGCACGCCGTTGTGCTATAGGGATTCCGGCCAGGAGTTCTAATTCTGCAACCTCGACAGGGATCAGAGCCCGGGAGTCGTTGTCTTGCACCATATGTGTGTGATAACTCAGGGGAGATACCATTAGTAGCGACCTGACTGTCGTGCAAGGACCTGGACAAGGGGTGACATGCGAGGAGCTTCGCAACCCTGAGGTCAGACGGGTACGAATACATCATCCACGCTCCTGCATGAGCGTAACGCTGTCTCGGTCTTCAAGGATGTGTTACCGTTGTCTTCCTCCGTTACTACATTACTTACTAGATAGATTCTGGGTGTTAGGGTGTTCCAACATAGTATTTTTTTGTTATCTGCTGCGGAAACCCTTCAGTGGTATCAGAGCCTGATCTATGCGTAGTATGCTAGTATGGATAGACACATGGAGAGTGTGAGTATTGATACCCTAGTTGTTACATTTCCACGTGTATTTGTTTATATCGTGGTACTTTGAGATGAAGCGGCCCGGACCAACCTTACGGATAATCTTATGCGAGACTGGTTTCATGCTCGACATACGACTTGTACCGTATAAGTGGCTAGCGGGTGTCTGTCTTTCTCACAGTAGTTGTTATAGCACCTACAACGGAAGGCCCCGAAAAGAGTGTAGTGGAGACAACTATTGAACCCATGTTGTGGTTGGAAGTTCGTAGGTAGAAACTTTTTATTGTGAAAGACTAAATGGCCATGTAAAATCTGTGATAGATAAAATAGAGCCGTCTAACTTTATGTTGTAGAGAAGGATTTGTGATGTGATATGGTTATAGTCGTGAATAAGGTAAGGTAGTTTACTTTTCATATTACTAAGTAGTATAGTAGTAGTCATCGTGAATATGAACGAAAAGACCAGTGGCATCGTGGACTTGGCGTCAAACTGGTGGTCTAATGGAGATTGTGCTGAAGCACCTGATGGAGATCATGGAGTGCGAAGACAACCATGTCATGTCACATTTAGATTAGATATGATTTAATCTTTGTGCATCTTGTTTGAGTGCTAGTATTAGTTACACAATGGTAGCATTTAAATAGGATGATCCCTAATTAACACCAACATAGTGTTCTCCCATTAGTGTGCACCATAAAGAAAGTTCATCGTTATGAAGCAGGTTGTGATGATCGGGTGCCAAACATCTCTATGTTCGCATACAGTGAGTGCAATCCATCTATGCACAACGAATATACTATGGTTGGGTTGGCGAGCCTATCATGTATATACATGGCCTCGGAACACGGAGATGGAAATATCAAGCATGAGTCACATGGATGATGTGATCGACGGATATAGTCCACCCTGGCAGCCACATCAAAGGCTGTGATGATCGGGGATGATGTGGTGTAAAGGGGTCGTGTAATCACTAAACTATCTTTTGGGAGGATAGTTTAATTGGGAGCTCATTTGTTAATATGATTACAAATTTGAACTCCAATTATGAACTTAGTCTAAGTCCTTTTGCAAACATCTTGTAGATTATGGCCATTCCCAAAGTTCAGAATATCCTTGGTCCATTATTGAACGGGGAGAAACTTAAGCTAGATGGGTCGAATTTCATCGACTAGGTACCAACACCTCAGAAGGATCCTCATAAAAACCATCTTCTCTATGTCCTTCGTGAAACTCTAGAAGATTTCCCTGATGAATCTGATGGTAGAGAAGATACGTCTATTCGTGACCACCGTGACACCTTTATACTAAGGTGGAACCCAAAGTTGGAATCGTCATCAACGAAAAAGGTATGTGTGATATACAAGTAATAAATGTTTTCATGAAACACTTATGCAGTATTCAAGTATTGGATACTTAATCTTGTTTTATTGAAAACAAGACCCTCTACATGAGAGTTACAGAATGGAATGAGGCATTGATGGCGTGATGACGGTAAACAAGCTAGTTGATGGCCGACGACACTCCTTCCCTCGAAGTTCATCATTAGGATTAGTAGATTTGAATAAAATCTTTGTAATCAAGTTTGTGAAACTTATTAGTGTGTCTTGCTTATTGCAAGATGGTTATTCATATTAATAAGAAACAATTCAGTTGTTCTATTTTTACGAATAATTTCTTTTATGATTCACATTGGGATTATAAACAAGTTATTCTATTATTTATCTGTATGATAAAATGACGTTTATGAAAATTGCTAAAAGATATGCAAGTTTAAATATTGAATAACACTATTGTTTAAGTCATTGTGGTTATTGCATGTTTTTCATGTTAATGGAAATCCGGGTCTTAGATATGTGATCTAGGGACTTTGCAAAACTATGCCTCGTTGGGTAGAATTACAAACTCCGCATTCTCGTAGAACGGTGATATGCGAAGGATTGTTGAATTTTATACATATGATGTATTGTATTTTCAACAAATAGTGGAAATCATTATTTTATAAATTTCATGGTGAGTTTAAGTAAATATGTGTATTTACTTAATGAAATAAAAGTTTGAAACTATTTGAATTGTTCAAATGATTTCAGAATGAATTGGATATAAAATTAACAAGAATTCCAAAGTCTCTACGATTTGATCAAAGTGATTCAAAATTCAAGTTAATAGCCAATTGGCATAAAAGGACTTGTGAAAAACTATTTCACAAATTATGATAATTAGAAAAAAATTCAAAGTGTATTGAATTGTCTAAATATCATAGTCATAGTGTATGGAATACATATGGTCCAAATGATCTTCAGATGGATTAACATTAGGAATTAGAGTTCAGAGATTGAATTAGTAAACACTCAAAAGTATTAGGAACATCTAAATATTCGCGGAAAAATCACCATATGAGATATGTCAAGCTCGAGTTTCTAGAGATCTCGATAGTTCGAGATCATTGCGAATACTAAGTTTTTGTGGTGTATTCTTAGTAAGACTATGAATACAAATTCCAAACTAATATCCGAAGAAGACAAAGTTTGTATTGTCTCAGCGTGTTACCTCTTTGAGAAATTGTTTTCTCATAGAAGTGTTAGTGGAAGGGTATAAGTGTAAACTGAAGTTTTAGCTAATACTTTATAAAAGTAGGATTCAAGAATTTGTTCTACCACTTGCAGAATTTCATTCTTGATTCACTTGTACTATTATTGAAAAAAAATACATAATTATGAACTACAAAGAAATATTGATGGACCTAAGTACAAGAAATGACTTAGAGTCATGAAATTGGCAAAGGACTGATCAAAATTACAAAGTCTTCTAGATTTTGAAGAAAAGGTTGTAACTAGCACAATAGGTGGATTTTGACCAATCAGGAATTGTTGAATTATTGTAGCAAAAAATTCTCAATTTGATGTAAGATTAAAGAATTTTGGATTTGCCGGGATTATCGAGAAAAGTTTGTAAATTGAGTGGGAGCTCAGAAGTTTTCCAAATAGAATATGTGGACGACTATAGCACCCCGGTAAAATCACTACTAGAAAATTGCTGTATTTTACCTTTGTGCATCATCATGATAGCATGCTCATGTCATCATGCCACATTGCATTTGAGCATCGCCATGTCATCATGCATCTTTTTGCCAAATACTATTTTCTAAAAGCCTAGCTTTATTTCCTAAATAAGCCCCTCTCTATATCAAACCAAAGCCCTAGCCTCTTCTAGATCTTTTATTTTCCTAAAAACTATTTGCAAAAAGGTTTTATAAATAAAATAAAATAATATAATAAAAACGTTTTGGAAAAATCGGAGGAGGCACGTGAGGCCAAAAGGCCCAAACCAACCTAGATCTATCTACCCAAACCCTAACCACTCAAACCCTAGCCACCTACACGCCCACACCCGCCAGCCGCCGCCACTCAACACATGGACCCACCCCGCGCGCAGCACACTCCATGTGACAACCACACCACACTGTCCCGTCCCATCCCATACACTAACCTACACACACACAAACGCATGTGGCCCGACCCCAATGTGCCCCTACGCCAGTGTTGCCCCGCAACCCTCGGCGCCGCACTCGCCTTGTGGACCCGGCCCTACCTCACATCACATGCAACATCAACCGCACGTGAGCCGCCCCGACCCGATAAACCACCTCGACGCCCTCGCTCGTGGCCCCACCCTGCTACACCCCTGTCACGCAACCACCCACCCCGTTCGACCCCGGTTCCCACCTACCCCGCGGGATCCCCTCCCTCGAGCAGAGCCTCCTCGTCACCGCTTGGCGCCCTCGCGGCCCCACCTCGCCATCCTCCGCCTTGCTATTTTTTGGCCAGCGCCGCTAGCGATGCCCTTCCCTTTGCTCCCCAAGCTTCACCGGCTGAAAGGATCGTATGGGCACCTAGAGGGGGGGGGGGGTGAATAGGTGCTACTTCAAATTTTACTCTTTTTCAATTTAGGGTTTGACACAAAAGGTAAATTCTCTAGATTATGCAACTATGATGAATTTACCTATATGTCAACCTAGCACAAGTACTAAGCAAGAACTAGATAAGTAAAGTGGGGTAAAGGATAGAAGTAACCAAAGTGGAGCACACGGAGACACAAGGATTTGTTTCCCAGAGTTCCTTCCTTTTGAGGGGAAGTACATCTACGTTTGGAGAGAGGGTGGTTTCAAACCACCAACGCCACAAGAGGCCTCCCTTGTTCTCCGATGAACCTCATCCCAAAGGGTTCGATTCACCTCTTCCACTATACGGTAACCTTTGAGGTGGAAGCTGGCACCTTTACAACGAGTTTGGGGCACACATCCACAACTTAATTGGAGGCTCCCAAATACAAGCAAGTTGTCAAACAATCAAAGACAAGCTTGTAAGAACCAAATAAAAAAAAACTAGGGTTTCCAAAGAAACACTAGAGCATGGGGGCCCTCAAGTGAATGAGGGGGAAATGAAGATATTTCTTGGTGAAGCTGTAGATCAAGGCCTCCTCCTTCGATTCTCCAAAGATCAAAGACTTTGGATGGTTGGATGAGGAGATCTTGTTGATTTGGTGGCTCAAATGGGGATGGTGTTCTTCAGTGGAACGAGCAGCTGGAGGAAGGGGATAAGGTCCTCTATTTATAGCCCTTCACTCCACTGAACCGTTTTCTAACCGTTGGAGAAGAGTCAGACCGGAGACTCCGGCCTGCACACTGGAGACTCCGATCCACACCGGAGATTCCGTCCTATCTCTGGACCAGCCTCCGGACCATCAAACAGATTGACCTAGCCCTTCTGTGAGCCAAGTGGACCGGAGACTCCGGTCTGGAGCTTGGACTAGAGACTCCGGTCTGGAACTCCCAGGAATACGTAGATATTGGAGGGAAAGTTCCGTAGGCCAAGGGTCCTTTTCACTTTGCATTATATCAACATGTAGACAATAGCATACTGTAAAATGCTCTACTTGTTGGTAACGAACACCAAAAGTGATTATGACAGTAAATGTCCTTTCAATCTCCCTCTTTTTAGTGTTCAATGACAACAAGTGATTTTGCATGGAAATAATTTGCAATGAATTATGACAGTGTATAATAATGCTCCCCCTGACTATGTGCACTAAGATAAACATGTAAAGCATGCACAATAGGTAGTACATAGATACAACACATAGTTCTCACACGAGTTACAATCATGTCGGAGCACCCACAGAGTCACACACAAATAGCAAATAGTATCTCGCAAGAACATAAGGCAAATAAGTACGAAGGTCGAGATAGCAAATAAGAAACAAATCCAAGCCCATGCAAATCCCGATGACAATGTCTTCTCCCCCTTTGGCATCGAAACACCAAAAAGGGAGAAGACCTAAGCTAGCGCCCCCAACGAATCAGTAGTCCTTGTCGTCATCATCCTCGTCCTCCTCATCCATATCCTGATCTCATCACCATCATCATAGTCCTCATCACCATCTGGAGCTGCAGGTCCTTTGCCGTGAGGGCAAGAAGAGGAGGTACCCTGGTACCCATATCCAGAAGTGACATCAGAAAAAGTATTCCAATCCACCAACTGTCCTGTTGGGCATTCCATGCCCCAAAAGAAAGAGTGTAATCTGACTCAGTGGATGGTTGAGCGCCATGCTCATCAGTGTACTCATCCTCTCCTTCCTCATCATCTGTTGCACCCTGAACCTTAATCTCCTTGAGGAGCTTCTCTATGCGACGATTGCTCTTGTAGGAGGCATGCTGTTGTTTGCGGATGTCCACATTCATGCAACAAAGGGTCCTCTCCCAGAATGAGGCCTTCTTGACCTTCTCATGTACATAGTCACGTGTCATGGGAGGCAGGGGTGCATTGGAGGCACTCTTCCTCCGAGCCGTAGTAGGAGAGGGGGCCCTCTCAGTCTCAAAGATCTCCTCCTCCTCATTGGCATAGGAGCGTCTAGGAGGAGGCCCCATGTGTCCCTTCTGCTGCAGAGATACAAGAGATTGCTCGATAAGATTGGGAGCCATGCCAAGTGGAGAACCATGGTCCTGGGTGTTGATGAGTCTCATGACCAGTGGTGCATATGGAGGAGTTTTCTTGTACAGTATGGCATGGTACATCTCCTCAAATATGTAATCCATAACATCAATAGGATCTACATCTGCCTCAGGGCCAGCCATGTAAATCTTGTGGGTATGATATAGCAAGTTGACCAAACCACATCTGATGGCATCATCATTTCCAGCACTAGGGAAGATGGTTTGGCGGAATATCCCCAACATCAGATTGTAGAGAGGATTTGAAAGGATTATTTTCTCCTTATGTTTTTGGTGCTGATGACAACTCCTTTTGGGGTTTAACCGTTTGTCCAAGTTTCAGGGTTTATCTTCGGTCGTGCTCGTGGATGGATTTATTCTCAAGGAAGAGCTTGTAGTTGATAGCTCTTTTTGTTTCACTTTTTCTTGCTTTATATTTTAGTCTACCGTACTATCAAGAGGGAGTCCATCTAGGAAGGTTGTGGGAAACCAACATTTCATGCACAGACCATATATGCACCTCCACAGCTATCCCAATTTTCGTGTGAGAAAGTGATTCCTGCTGAGTTGGAGGGTTTTCTGCCCTGACTGGTAATACCGGCCAGGCAGCGGGAGTACCGCCCAAGGGTTTTTCCAGGGCTGTTCGAGCAGAACTTCTAGTCCTAATTCCGACGAGGCAATTTTTGGTTTAGTAAGACCTCTGTCTATCTTTGCCTATTTGTCGGAACTAGCACCAGACTTTGGCTCGGTAGTACCGCCCCGACCAGCATCTGCCCCCCTGAGCGGTAGTACCGCTTCCTGACCGGTAGTACCGGCCGTCATCGGTCACCGGTAGTTCCAAGTCTAGTTCCAGACCCAGTTCCGACGCTGGGCAGTGCGGGTCAGATGACCTTCTGCCTCGCACTGTCTATTTGTCGGAATTAGGGGCGGAACTAGGACCGGTACTTCCGGCCAGCCCTTTTGGGTCCACTGACAGGTCTTCTGACCGTTACGTGGCCTTTGCTGGGCCGGTGGTGGCTCGCCCACCGGTACTACCGATCCGCAACCGGTAGTACCGACGACGTCGGGGCTGGGCAGGATCTGCCTGTTTGAAGGGGGACTATTTAAGCCCCCTCCTTCCTCCTCCCACCTCATCTCTTTGTTCTCTCTCTCTACCATTTTCACAAGAGCTTGACTTGACTAGATCTCTCTCCCCACCCACTCAAATCTCTTGATCTTTTGAGGATTGGGAGAGGTGACCTAGATCTACACCTCCACCAAAGGAATTTTGATTTCCCCCACTCATCCCTTGCGGATTTCGTTTCTCTTGGGTTCTTGGAACCCTAGATGGTATAGGGCATCCTCGGAGCTGGGGCATTTGTTGTAAAGCTCCGTGGTGTCGTTGAGGGCCTTCAATTGAGTTGTGAAGCCTCCCCTCAACCTCATTGTAAAGGTTTTCGGTTGGCGCCTTCAAGGTCACCGGTTAGTGGATTGTGAGGCCACCTTTGTGGTGGTGCTCACCGGAGAAGAAGGTGAGGCCTTTGTGGCGCTCGGGTGACCTTGTGTGGCCCCGACACCTCTCCAACATAGACGTAGCTTCTTTGGAAGTGAACTACAGGAATTACATCTCCGTGTCCCCTCGCCGGTTATTTCGCTCCACTCCTTTACTTCTTGCATTTACTCTCTCGTTTACCTTTGTGTTACTTGTCATTTAGGTTTCTCACGTAGTTGCATCTCTAGTGAACCTTACTTTGTGCTAAGCCTTAAAAGTGCGGTAAAAGATTAAAATTGGTAGTCTCCTATTCACCCCCCTCTAGTCGACCTGAGTTGGGCCTTTCAATTGGTATCAAAGCCTCGGCTCTTTCTTCGGGCTTAACCGCCTAAGAGACAATGGCCGACGAAGAGGGAAGTGTGGGTGCAGCCATCAAGAACTTGGCCTCCGAGGATGACCTCAATCGATTGGAGACATCCATGATGACCAAGTTGGAGGAAATGATGACCCTTTTGCAATCCCTTAAGCCTACCCCCATGCTAGAAACCCCTCATGATGCATCTCTTACCTCCGAAGCCCCCTCCGCTCCCGTGCAAGTGGTTGCCCCCGGGGTGATTCCCGCGGCAGCCCCAAAACACTTGGGCTTAGGCTTTGTGGCTCAAACCACCAAGCCCCCAAGCGAGAGCACCGAGGGGCTAGGTGACTCCTCCTCCAAAGAGGGAGATAGGGAAAAGGATTACCGGCGGTACCACCACCGTTCAAGTACACACCGGACCCTCCCATTCCCATGCCACACATCATACCTCAAGGAGCACCTCCCATACTAGATACTTCTAATTTCGCCAATTGGCAATATCTAATGCAATCTCATATGTCCAGCTCTTCTATTGAATTGATGAGGATTGTAGAGGAAGGTTTCTCTCCATATGATGCTAAGAAGTTGACTCGTGCCGAGGTCGTGGACAAGCAACTCAATTCCACTGCTTTGGGTATGATTCAAAAGGCATTGACCCCCAAGGACTTTGCTCACATTCGCTAATCCTTCACTGCCAAAGAAGCTTGGGATCATCTCACCGAGTTGTATATTGGAAATGCGAGCATTCAAAGCTCCAAGTTTGATGAAGCCAACAATGAGTCCGATGGCTTTGCAATGCAAGATGATGAGACACCCGAAGACATGTATCGTTGGCTCAAGGTTCTTTGTTGTACCTTGAGGGACCTCGGAGCTACCTATGTTGACGACAAGTTCATGAAGAGGAAGTTTGTTCAAGCTCTTCTTCCCTTTGAGGAACAAAAACTCAACTCTATCAAGGGGAGAAGTAACTACCATACCATGTCCTCTCAAGAGGTGCTGAGTGAAGTTATTGCCATGACCATTGCCAAGAAGAATGCGAGGTCAGCTCGTGCTTATGGGTCTCAAAAGTTGAACCTTGCCTTGAAAGCTCAAGTGGTGGAAGTTGATGAAGACGACAACTCAAGTGAGTGGTCTCAAGAGGACATCAAATATGCTTTCAATGAGCACTTGGCTCTAGCATCAAGGGCATTTTGGAACAAACCGGGCATGAAGTCAAGGTCAAGGGACAACCCAAGATTCAACTCAACCATGAAGACTCCAAAAGCTAGATCTTGTTACAACTACAACGACAAGAGTCACTTTGTAGCTCAATGCCCCTTCGAGAATAGAGAAGACAATGGAGGCCGCCTCATTCGCAAGAACAAGCCAAGACCTCCTCATCCTTTGAACAAGTACTTCCACAACAAGAACCTACCTAGCAAGGAAAGGGCGATGGTGGTCCATGAAGAGTACTTCTCGGGCGATGATGATGATGTTGAGAATGAAGGTCAAGGTGGAGAGATCATGGGGGTTGCCGCTATTGCTACTTCATCCACTCCACGAGTGTCTATCTTCGACTCTCCAAATGAGAACATCACCAACCACAACCAAAAGTGTCTCATGGCTAAGGCCACCGAGGTAACTCCCGCTTCCAAGTCCTCCCCAAATGAACTTCCCTTGCATGATCTAGAGGGTTTAGAGGTTAAGAAAGAGATGGTAAGCATGTGTGAATCCATGGAGCATATAGATGAAGATACTAGTGGAAGTCACATATCAAATTAATTGATATCTTTAAAGGCATGGCTAAATGCAATCTGAAATCAGGCAAATCTGCTTATTTCTGGACTAGCCTTTGGCAAGAGGAGTGCTTGATGAACAAATTCCCTCACCTTCTGTCATATGCTAAGTCCACAATCATCAGTGTTCATGATTTCCTTCATGCTGAATTCCTTGAAGATAACTTCCACCTACCTCTCTCTCATCAAGCTTTCTCTGAGTTTTTAGTCCTGGAAGAAAGATGCCAGGAATTCATGCATGACACTCAGGAGGACACCCATGATAATTGGAACTATATTTGGGGATCAGATAAATTTGAAGTTAAAAAGGCCTACTCAGCTATGATTGGATACTCACCATCACCACCTCACTTTTCCTGGGTTTGGGCAACCTCCTGTCAAAATAAACACAAGTTCTTTTTCTGGCTTTTACTACTGGACAGATTGAATACAAGAAACCTACTGATGAGAAATAATTTCAATCTTCCTGATTACAATTGTGTTACCTCAAACTACATCACAGAAGAATCAGCAAATCATCTTTTCTGGGATTGTCCATTTGCAAAAAAATGTTGGGACCATATTTCCAGAAACAGAACTACAAATCTAACAGGATTAGAAGCTATTTCATACATCAAAGAAAAGTTACATCTACCATTTGCAATGGAAATCATTATCATGACTTCCTGGGGTATCTAGATTTGCAGAAATGAGAAGATTTTTAATGACAAAAGACCCACTTTTGATAGATGGAAAGCAATTTTCTACCAGGAAATGAGATGGATACAATTCAGAATCAAAGGAAAATACAAGGAGAAATTCAAAGACTGGCTTAATCAGCAATTAGATCAAGCATAGAATAGATTGTTTCAAATTTAGATGTAACTGTTTATGATCTACCTTAGATCATTTTCTCATTGTAACATACATATATAATAAAAAAATTGCAGTGGGGATTTTTTCCCTACTGTTTCACCTCAAAAAAGATGATGATACTAGAATGTGCTTTGAAACACTTGTAAACCAACTTGACCATGCTAGGGAAATGCTAGATGAGAAAGAAGAAATGATTGACATGTTAGGTAAAAATGAGAGAGAGGCCGCCAATGAGATTGCCTCTTTATCTCAATCCCTTGAAGGTGAACATAACATAAGAATAACTCCTGAGGAAAGTGTGGCTCAACTTGTTCATGACCACAATGCCTTCATATCGCAACTTGTTAAGGAACGAGATCATGTTATTGCTTCATTGAATGTCCTTAAAAATGAAAAGATTGAGTTTGGTGTTGGTCATGAATGCCTCAAGGATTTCGAGAAACTCAAGGAGGAACATCATGCCTTGGAGAGTAAATTCTCAAGTATCTTTGAGGCTCTTGAGCAACTTCAAACGCAATTAAATAATGAACATTCAAAGACTTCCGCTACGCCTATTGTGCATTTGTCTTGTTCGTCTAACCCTTGTTGCAAGCATGAGAATCTTGTTGAGGAGAACAAGACATTGAAAGATCAACTTGAAAAAGGCAAGCTATCATCAAGAGGAAGAACATGAAAAGGAAGAAGAGCAAGAGCCTTGCTCTAGTATCCTCTCGTGATTCTACCATTGTGCAAAGTGATAACTTTGCCAGGAAGAATAATCCTTCCTACATTCTTTGCAAATCTTTTGATGGTCATGTTTATGCTAAGTACATTGGTACATCTTACACTCATGATTATCATTGGAACATTTGGGTACCTAAGACCCTTGTGACTAACAAAAGGGGACCCATTGCAAAATGGGTACCTAAAACCAAAACTTGATTTTCTTGTAGGACTTTGCTTCCGGAGGTGCAAAATGGGTGCTTGATAGTGGAGCTACAAGCCATATGACCGGAAGCAAGTCTATCATGTCGGATATTAGGCCAAATTTTGCCAATACTATGGTCTCCTATGGTGATAAAACAAGCTCTCAGGTATTGGGTTTTGGTAAGGTGGTAGTAGCTCCGGATGTATCCTTGGTAAATGTCATGCTTGTCAAAACCCTTGGCTACAATCTCCTTTCCGTTCGTGCTCTTGCTATCATGGGTCTTTCATCTTTCTTTAATGAGCACTCCGTGGTCCTCATGTGGAGCAAGTATCTCATGGTGGCTTTCGTTGGATACGTAGAGCATGACTTATATGTAGTGGATTTCTCCGGAAAGCCATCTACACATGCTATATGTCTATGCGAAAGCCGACGTGGGCTGGTTGTGGCATCGTCGCCTAGCCCATGTTAACATGAAGACTTTGCAAAGTATCTACACGGGGGGCCACGTCCTTGGACTAAAAGACGTTTGCTTTGCCAAAGATCGCGTGTGCAGGGCTTGTATAGAAGGGAAGATGCATGAGAAGCCTCACAAAATTCTTAATCAAATCACCACCGAACGGTGCTTGGAGCTTCTTCACATGGATCTCTTTGGGCCTCTCTCTCATGATAGTCTTGGTGGGAAGAAGTATTGTTTGGTAATTGTTGACGACTTTTCACGATACACTTGGGTCTACTTCTTCAAGTTCCAGAGTGAGACTCAACAAACCGTCATCGACTTTGCCAATCAAGTGCAACGGAAACTCAATTCCACCATCCTCACCATCAGAAGCGACAATGGCACCAAGTTCAAGAACTACACATTGGATGAGTTTCTTAGTGATGAGGGGATCAAACATCAATACTCTACTCCCTATACCCCTCAACAAAATGGTGTTGCCGAAAGGAAGAACTGTACTTTGATGGATGCGGCCCAGACCATGTTGGCGGAATTAAAGTCTCCATATAACTTTTGGGCCGAAGCCATTTCAACCGCTTGCCATGCAACCAATCGCCTCTATCTACGCAAGAAGAAGAACAAGACTCCATATGAACTTTTCACCGGTCACAAGCCAAATGTCAAGTACTTCCGGGTGTTTGTGTGTAGATGCTTCCTTCTCAAGAAAGGTGTCCGCTTATCAAAGTTTGAATCTAGGGCTCAAGAAGGGATCTTTGTTGGGTACTCAAATAAATCCCATGCCTATTGAGTCTACAACAAAGCAACAGGAAGGGTTGAAGAATCTAGCAATGTCGAGTTTGATGAAGATCATGAGTCTCTTGTGCGGCAAGATGGTATTCGTGATCCAAGTGATGAAATTCCTCCCCAAGCCATAAGAAGAATGGGTGTGGGTTTCTTCCACCCCATTGAGGATCCCCTTGTGGCTGAAGGAGAAGGACCAAGCTCCACTCAAGCGGAGCCTTCACTCTCACAAGACCATCTTGCACCTCAAGGTCAACTTATTGCTTCTCAAGATTCTCCAATATCCTCTCAAGATCTTCATGTTCATGACTCTCCAAGATCAAGTCTACCTCAAGTTGATCAAGCTCCACCCCTCCAAGTTTGTGAAGCTCCTCATGTCAATGACTCTCAAGGTCAAGTTGACAATGACCAAGGCCAAGCAAATGTCTCTCCGCCAATTGATGGTGTCTCTCCCTCGGTTGATGTTGATGAAGATAGTGATCAAGTTCGTTCATATAGTCAAGGAGGGCACTCGAACCGTGGTGATGATCAAGTGGTTGCTCAAGAATCTCATCTTGAGACCCAAGCTCGGCGTCAAGCATACCGTCTCGCCAAGCTCATAAAAGATGGACATATCCTTGATAATGTTTATGTAGATTTCAATAGGGGATCCACTACTAGGAGAAAACTAACCTCTTTTAGTTCTCATCATGCGTTTATTTCTCATGTTGAGCCCCAAAAGGTCTTCGAAGCTCTTGAAGATGATGATTGGCTCGACACTATGAACGAAGAACTCCACAACTTCAAGAGGAACAAGGTGTGGACTCTTGTGAAGAGACCCAAAGATTGTCAAAATGTGATTGGGACCAAGTGGATTTTCAAGAACAAGAGGGATACAAATGGTATAGTCATCCGCAACAAAGCAAGGTTAGTTGCCCAAGGATACTCTCAAGTTGAGGGCATAGACTATGGTGAAACTTATGCTCCCGTTGCTCATCTAGAATCCATTCGCATGCTTCTTGCCTATGCTACCAATCATAACTTCAAGTTGCAACAAATGGATGTCAAGAGTGCTTTTCTTAATGGCCCCCTAAAAGAATTGGTGTATGTCAAGCAACCTCCGGGATTTGAGGACCCACTCTTCCCGGACCATGTCTACAAACTCGATAAGGCACTATATGGTCTCAAGCAAGCCCCACGTGCATGGTATGAGTGCCTTAGAGAGCTTTTGTTAGACCGTGGTTTCGAAGTAGGCCTCATTGATCCCACTCTTTTTACTAAGAAAGTTGGAGGAAACTTGTTCATTTGCCAAATCTATGTTGATGGCATTATTTTTGGGTCTACTAATAAAGCTTTCAATGAGGATTTTGCTAAGCTCATGACCGACCATTTTGAGATGTCTATGATGGGGGAGTTGGAATTCTTTCTTGGCTTCAAAATCAAGCAATTGAGGAAAGGGACTTTCATCAACCAAGCTAAATATGTCCAAGATATGCTCAAGAAGTTCAACCTTGATCAAGTAAATGGAGTCAAAACTCCCATGCCCACAAAGGTTAATCTTGATCTTGATCCCAAGGGTAAGGATGTGGATCAAAAGCTTTATCGCTCGATGATTGGTTCTCTACTCTATCTTTGTGCATCTCGACCAGATATTATGTTGAGTGTGGGTATGTGTGCAAGATTCCAAGCTGCGCCAAAGGAAAGCCACATGGTCGAGGTCAAGAGAATCTTTCGATATTTGGTTCATACCCCTAACTTTGGGTTGTGGTACCCAATGGGGGCCAGCTTTGACCTCATTGGTTACTCAGATTCCGATTGGGCAGGAGACAAAGTGGAGAGGAAGTCTACCTCCAGTGCTTGTCAATTTCTTGGAAGGTCTTTGGTGAGTTGGTCCTCGAAGAAGCAAAACTGCGTGTCCTTGTCCACTGCCGAAGCTGAGTACATCTCCGCCGCGAGTTGTTGTGCTCAATTGCTATGGATGAAGCAAACTTTGAAGGATCCTGGACTCTCTTTCGTCAAGGTGCCACTTCTGTGTGACAACGAGAGCGCTATTGCTATTGCTCACAATCCGGTTCAACACAACAAGACCAAGCACATTGAGATTCGTCATCATTTCATTCGGGATCATGTTGCTAGAGGAGACATTTCTTTGGAGTATGTTCCTACCAAGGCCAATCTTGCGGATCTTTTCACGAAGCCACTTGATGAAGCAAGGTTCCGGGAGTTGAGGCATGAACTAAATATCATTGATTCAAGCAACGTGGCTTGAGTTTCTTGCGCACATACCCGGGTCTCAAAGAATATCTTGTGTGGGTGTACGCATGGTTTTAGGGGGAGTGTGGTTCCCCATATGAACCAACACTCCTCCTATTATGCACACACTAATGTATTCATTCTCTATGGTCTCTCAAGTAGACAAAATGAGCTTAAATGATGAGTTTTGGTAATGAACCCAAGATACATCTTCACGGTTTCAAGCCAAATATACTCATATATGGTGGCCTAGGACACCGACATTGCTTTGTTTGGCTCGTAGTATTTTTGTTTTTTATTCTTTCTGGTGGATCTGTTTTGTCATCTCTTCTCAGTTTGTGTCTTTTCATGTTCTGCACAAGGTCTTTTTTTTGCTAATCAAAATCTGGAGCTCGTTTTCTAGGAATCGTCAGTAGTTCCGGTCGGAGCCGGTACTATCGGTCAGGGCCAAATCTCTCAGAAATTTCGCCCTGATCGGAACTACCACTCCTTCCTGAGCATCCGGTGTCGTCGGTAGTTCCGGCTCCTAGCCGGTACTACCAGTCAAGCGGGGTCCCTTTAAGTGATGGGCCAGGGGGGCACGGGGTCATCTTCCCCATTTGCCTCCCCCTGACCCCATCTTAACACCCCTCTTCCCCAAGGAGCACTCCACGGTGCCACCCGGCCACACCGTTTCCAGCCGTCCCTCCTCAAATCGTCTCCGTGGGATTCTTCCCCTCCTCGATTCCCTGCCATGGACCCTGGTATTTTCTCCTCTCATGCTCCATTCATGGATATCTGGACATTTTTGTGCTTGAGTAGGACATGCCATGTCTAGGGCCCTTCTTTGGCTAGAACTGCTATGGGAATTCTTGGTAGGGCTAGGATTCGACTATAGACTGTTTTGCCTCAGTACATTGTCTAGCTTTCATCAATTTGTGCATCGATTCATTGATCTGTGATTTCCAGTCGAATTGCCCTACTCGTGCCCTGACCGGTACTACCGGTGCGGATCCGCCGGTACTACCGGCGTGGTCATCTCACCGGTACTACCGCTAAGGGCATGACCGGTACTTCCAGTGCGCCCCATGCGACCGGTAGTTCCGGCCGTCAGGCGGAACTTCCGATGCACTAGTTGTTTTGATATCTTCCTATGTACCGTGTCAATCCAGTCTAGTTGTTTTTTCGTTTTCCTTCGACCTTGTGCACTTATCCTCGATTTCCTTCTTTCTATTTGCCTTCCTCTTAGGGCAAGGGGGTTCCCGTGGCAGATCCAAGCGGTCCCATGTTCCCTCTCGTGGACCGTCAGAGATTGACGAGGATGATCTGGAGGTCGTGCGCCCTCCCAGTCAGACTGCTCGTCAGAAGGCTGCAGCTAAGCGTCGTGCTGCTGCTGCGGAAGGCAAAAGGCCTATTCTAGCAAGTCAAAAGAAGACCACCTCTGGACCTGATTCGAGCAAGAAGAAGATCTCCTCTTGGCCGCAGCTTGCATATGAGGAGTTTCGCAAGGTTGATCCCTATATTCTTCCTTGTGACCGCTTGGCTCAGGATCCTTTCTTCCACACCATGCGTCAAGCTGAGATCTATTCTGAGGTTTATGCTACCAAGAAGAAAAATGTGTGTGCTCCTCATAAGCACATCAACATTGCAAAGATGGAGAGCAACCCTGAGTACTTTGGTGAAGCACTCGATATGTGTAGGAGGTTTGGGCTAATCAAGCTTATGCAACACCGTGAGAACTTTGATGAGAGGGCCATTGCTCAGTTCTACTCAACTCTCTACTTTGATACTGACCCTGTTGATCGAACCATGAAGTGGATGACTCACAACAAGTATATGTCTGCTAAATGGTCTGAGTTTGCCACCCTTCTTGGCTACCCTATTCAGGAAGGCCGTCGTGCCAATGGGTGGTGGGTGCATAGGGGGAAGGCCTTCGAGCCGGAAGTTCTTGAGCCTCTATACATTGAGGGCCGGGGCGTACCTGGAAATGTTGCCCATCTCATTCCCACCTATGACATCATGCGCAAGGTCTATCAGAACACGATTGCTCCCAAGGCAGGCAACTTCGATCAGCTTCGTGCTTTCCAGATTGATCTCATGTATCAGACTTACCACCATAGAAACTCTCATGAGACCCTTGATGTTATGGATTATATATGAAGAAATCTGGTCCGCTATGATTGAGAAGAAGTCTTGTCCATATGCTCCATACATTCAGACTCTCATCAATGCGAAATGGAGGGAGGCAACATGCTCTATTTTCCCTCAGGAAGCTCTCACTATTCATGAGGAAAAGACTCTACGTCTGATGAAGCACAAGATACCTCGCTCTCAGGCTGGAAACGAAGCTGCTGCTGGAGGGGCTGCTTCGGATGCTAGTGATGGGGACCATGCTGAGGGTTCTCCTCCACCCCAACTTGTGAGACAGCCCTCTTGGGCAAAGAAGCTGCCAAAGAAGGTTAAGAAGACTTTCTGCTTCATTCAGGACCATGAGTATCAGTCATATGTTGCTCAGGGACACAGTGTTCGCCGGGAGAAGGCCATCATGAGGAAGCTTGACATTGCTGTGTCACCTGAGTCTAGCTCCGTCACCGCGCCCAAGGATGAGTGGGTCAACACACATTGCAGGTGGACTGATAGCGATGTGAGCGAGATCTCTGATCGATTTCAGCGCTTGGAACAATGCCTCTTGGGACCCCGAGCCGCCTCCTCCGTTTGTTGGTGTGTGGGGCGCGTAGTTTGCCTACTCTATCCCTTTTTGGCGTCTTGATGCCAAAGGGGGAGAAAGTGCTCCATTAGGATCACAGGATTTGCATGGGTTGTGTCACGAGCTCGCCATTTCTTTGATCTTTTTATGCTCATGCACACTTTATTCCATTATGTATGTTTGTGGACCTCCGTTATTGGTTGTGGACCTCCGTTATTGTCTGTGGACCTCTTGTATGGTTGCTACTTTGGTGGTGAGTCTATGTGGTAAGGTATCTCTGGGGTATTCTTATGAGGTTGTGTGGTGGACTACTCTTTGTTATCCAATCTTTGTTCACCACAATGGTGTTGGTGCAAGGTATGAGCTCCACTCTTTTCTCCTTTACTTCCTTACACCCTTGTTGGTCTATGTCGGTTGGGAGCGCTCTCTCCCATGTCTTCAGGGGGAGCCTCTCTCTCCTTTTGTTTTACTGCCTGTTATTCTTTGTGCAAATCTTGTGGGGTTGTCATCAAGCACCAAAAAGGGGGAGATTGAAAGGATTATTTTCTCCTTATGTTTTTGGTGCTGATGACAACTCCTTTTGTGGTTTAACCGTTTGTCCAAGTTTCAGGGTTTATCTTCGGTCGTGCTCGTGGATGGATTTTTCTCAAGGAAGAGCTTGTAGTCGATAGCGCTTTTTGTTTCACTTTCTCTTGCTTTATATTTTAGGCTACCGTACTATCAAGAGGGAGTCCATCTAGGAAGGTTGTGGGAAATCAACATTTCATGCACAGACCATATATGCACCTCCACAGCCATCCCAATTTTCGTGTGAGAAAGTAATTCCTGCTGAGTTGGAGGTTTACCTCGACGGTAATACCGGCCAGCGTGAGTACTGTAAGGGTTTTCCAGGGCTGTTCGAGCGGAACTTCCGGCTAAAGTTCCGGTCCTAATTCCGACGAGGCAATTTTTGGTTCAGTAAGACCTCTGTCTATCTTTGCCTATTTGTTGGAACTAGCACCGGACTTTGGCTCGGTAGTATCGCCCCGACCAGCATCTGCCCCCCTGAGCGGTAGTACCGCTTCGACGAGTAATGGCCGTCATCGATCACCGGTAGTTCGGGTCCAGTTCGGACCCGGTTAGATCTTTGGGCGGTCTTGGTCGATGACCTGCCTCGCACTATCTATTTGTCGGAATTAGGGGCGGAACTAGGACCGGTACTTCCGGCCAGCCCTTTTGGGTCCACTGACAGGTCTTCTGACCGTTACGTGGCCTTTGCTAGGCCGGTGGTGGCTCACCCATCGGTATTACCGGTCCGCAACCGATAGTACCGACGGTGTCGGGGCTGGGCATAATCTGCCCGTTTGAAGGGGGACTATTTAAGCCCCATTCCTCCTCCCACCTCATCCCTTTGTTCTCTCTCTCTACCATTTTCACAAGAGCTTGACTTGACTAGATCTCTCTCCCACCCACTCAAATCTCTTGATCTTTTGAGGATTGGGAGAGGTGACCTAGATCTACACCTCCACCAAAGGAATTTTGATTTCCCCCACTCATCCTTCGTGGATTTCGTTTCTCTTGGGGTTTTGGAACCCTAGACGGTGTAGGGCATCCTCGGAGCTGGGGCATTTGTTGTAAATCTCCATGGTGTCATTAAGGGCCTTAAATTGAGTTGTGAAGCCTCCCCTCAACCTTGTTGTAAAGGTTTTCGGTTGCCGCCTTCAAGGTCACCGGTTAGTGCATTGTGAGGCCACCTTTGTGGTGGTGCTCACCGGAGAATAAGGTGAGGCCTTTGTGGCGCTCGGGTGACCTTGTGTGGCCCCGACACCTCTCCAACATAGACGTAGCTTCTTTGGAATTGAACTACGGGAATTACATCTCCGTGTCCCCTCGCCGGTTCTTTCGCTCCACTCCTTTACTTCTTGCATTTACTCTCTCGTTTACCTTTGTGTTACTTGTCATTTAGGTTTCTCATGTAGTTGCATCTCTAGTGAACCTTACTTTGTGCTAAGCCTTAAAAGTGCGGTAAAAGATTAAAATTGGTAGTCTCCTATTCACCCCCCTCTAGTTGACCTGAGTTGGACCTTTCAGGCTTGAGTCCCTTGGACCCGCCCACAACACCCTTGCTGCCATACAAAGGGGCAAGCTTGTTCTTGTTCACCCCAAGAGGAGCTGAGTGCATGCGCACCCCAACATGAGTAGACATGCCCTGGAAGGTCTTAAATATGGCCTCAGCAAAGTTATAGAAAGTTGCAGAGCAGCGGTGATTTTCAGTCATCCAGGTCATAGTCCTGGCTTGGTCAGTCCCAAACACAACTGTGGCGTAAAACTGCTGCACACGGGTGATGTTGTAGTCTTCACGGAGCTCCATCAAGTTGAACATCCCTAACTTCTCACTAATCCATAGTGCATCAGAGAAGTAGGCACTCTTCCTCATCTTCTCAACACTCATATACTTATGGGGCACACAGGTGACCTCTTGAGTACGCTGTAAATGACTTTCATGAAGACAGCTTGCTCCTTCCTCCAATAGCATGGGTCCTCACTAGTGCGAGGCATAGAAATCAGTCTTGCGCAGTTGACGGTACTCCTTCTTTGACATGTGGGCCAAGGACTGAAGATTGTCATACTTTTCCCTCTTGGCACGGTTCTCTTCCTCAGCCCTGTCCTGCTCCCTCCTCATGTAGGCTGCATCACGGGCCTGCTGCCTTCGGTTGGACGGGGCCATAATATACTGACCCTCGGACTCATCATAGCGAGTATCCACCCTCTTTAACTTGGCCTTGGTGCGAGGAGGACGACGAGAGCCAAAACCTATGAGCAGCAGTGAGGGAGATAGCATGGAGGTAAGTATATATGTCCCAAGGAGGCAGCACAAGACCCTTGATGCATTACGAGATCTGTTTAAACCATCCCACACCGGAGTCTCCGCAGTCCACACTGGAGTCTCCGGTTCAGACTAGAGTCTGCGGCCTTGAGGCCAGAGTCTCCGGTCGGGAGGCTCGGGGGAAGAACAGGGAGGCTCCAGTAGGGGTTGAATCCAACAGATCGGGCAAGACAACAAGGCTAATGTACTAGTGTGCACACATACAAGAGATTTCCGTGGGCAAAAATAGTACCAATCCTCAAAAACAAATCAAGGGATAAACCCTAGGAGAAAAAGAGGAGGAGAGGTACTAGATCTATCCATGGGGTTGATTCCACTATTGGGAATCACCCAATGGTGGAGGGAAGAAGGTTGGCCGACGGCACGCGGATCCCGGGGTCTTCTTGACCTCCGGCGAGGAGTTTTGGAGGAGGAGGCGACGGGGTAGAGAGGGGAGGACGGGGGTGGATGAATGAAACTGACTGTTTCAGTTCACCCCGTCCTCCCTATATGTGGCCCGAAAACCGTCTGAACCGGAGACTCTGGTCTACACAGGAGACTCCGGCCAACACCAGAGACTCCGGTGTGAGCACACCGGAGACTCCGGTCCTCCTCGACCAAAAACTCCAGGTTTTGTGTATGGGGACATATAAGAGAGAGAGTGTTTATAGGACAAGGAATAGGCTTGGGTTAAGATGACCTATTGTGAAGAAACAAGTAAACCATAGAAATCCATTCAGATGTTCATTAACGCTCCAAATAAACACGAACTAATAAACAACTCTTCAGTGAGAAGAGGGTGGTGGCCTAGGCCACCATGTAAGAGTTTGTGGCATGACACCGCAAAGAATTATCCTTGGATTCATAGTCACTACTCATCAATGAAGCTCACATATCACAAAATGATATTAAGAGAATTGAATTACTTAATTTTGGCATTATGGGGGGGGGGGGGTAGTCCAATGTATTAGGACCGCACTCCCCCTATCTCCATGCCTGCACCTAAACCAAATAAGGGTCAAGACATAAGTGAGTATGCAAGGTGATCAAGTCAAGCTCCTATAATCTACGATATTTAGTTCATTCCTCAAATAACAAAACCTTGCTTCATCAAGAGGCTTCGTGAAAATGTCGGCAAGTTGGTATTTGGTTGACACATATGATAGCTCAATATCACCTCGAGTAACATGATTTCTAATGAAGTGATGACGAATCTCAATATGCTTTGTCCTTGTATGATCCACTGGGTTATAGGCAATCTTGATAGCACTTTCATTGTCACATAGAAGAGGCACTTTGTCACAATGGACACCGTATTCCTTTAAAGTTTTCCTCAACCATAGCAATTGAGTACAGGCACTAGCAGCTGCCACATACTCGGCTTCAGCGGTGGAGAGAGATATACAATTTTGCTTCTTAGAAGACCAACACACCAAGGACCTCCCAAGGAATTGGCAAGCCCTGGAGGTTGATTTCCTATCATCCTTGTCACCGGCCCAATCCGAATCTGTGTATCCACAAAGAGATAAAGTTGACCCCTAGGATACCAAATACCATAGTTTGGGGTATGAACCAAATACCGAAAGATTCTCTTGACCGCCATCAAATGGATTTCCTTAGGAGCCGCTTGATATCTTGCACACACTCCTACACTCAACACAATATCGGGTCTAGATGCACAAAGGTAAAGCAAAGAGCCAATCATGGACCGGTATACCTTTTGATCCACATCTTTACCATTTGGGTTTAGTTCAAGATGAGTCTTTGTTGCCATGGGAGTGGGAGCTCCATTTAGATCTTTCATGTTGAATCTTTTGAGCATATCTTGAATATACTTGGCTTGGTTGAAGAATGTTCCTCCTCTTACTTGCTTGATCTCAAAACTAAGAAATACCCTCAATTCTCCCATCATAGACATCCTGAACCTGTCAGACATAAGCTTAGAGAATTCATCATTAAAAGCTTTATTAGATGAGCCAAAGATAATATAATCTACATATATTTGGCATACAAAAAGCTCCCCATTGACTTTCTTAGTAAAAATAGTGGGATCGATTTTCCCAACCTCAAACCCACAATCTAACAACAACTCTCTAAGATGCTCATACCACGTGCGTGGAGCTTGTTTGAGCCCATAGAGCGCCTTATCAAGTTTGTAGACGTGGTTTGGAAAGTTGGGATCCTCAAACCCCGAGGGTTGCTTTACGTATACCAACTCATGCAAAGGACCATTAAGAAATGCACTTTCTACATCCATTTGTTGTAGTTTAAATTTATGATGTGCCGCATAAGCAAGAAGGATACGGATGGACTCAAGGCGAGCCATGGGTGTATATGTCTCTCCATAATCAATGCCTTCAATTTGAGAGAACCCTTGTGCAATCAATCTTGCCTTGTTCGTCACCACAATTCCATGCTCATCTTGCTTGTTCTTGAAGATCCATTTGGTGCCTTGATACGTCCATAACGTATCTATATTTTTTGATGGTTTTATGATAATAATATGCTTTTGACACTCCTTTTTGTATAAAGTTTATGATTTATTTGGACTAACCTACTAATAGTTGCAAAAGTGCACAATATTCTTGTTTTACACTTTGATGTGTAGGAATTACCAAGAATACAAGTGGAAACCTTGTTGGAGTCAAATTGGGATTTTTCCAGAAATCTGTCTTAGAACTCTTTTTGAAGATGGTGACGTTTCAGGTCGAAGACGGCGTCAAACGGAAAACTCTTCAACAGTTGTTGGAAATTTCGCGACAAACGTTCTGGACATAAAATTTAGCTGATTTCGAGTCCGAATGGGCCCTCTAGTCCCGATTTACTGCAGCCCAAGATGGGGTGACGGGAATCCGAGAATCTATATAAAGGGAGGAAACCTAATTCGCCCAGGGAACCTGAAGGGAATATGCCCGAGAGGCAATAATAAAGTGGTTATTATCTTATTCCATGTTTATGATAAATGTTTATTTTACATGCTAGAATTGTATTGATTCAGAAACATCAATACATGTGTGTTTAATAAACAAAAAGGGTTCCTAGTCATGCCTCTCTTATAGACTAGCTTGTTGATTAACAAGATGATCAAGGTTTCCTGATCATGGACATTGGATGTTGTTAATAACAAGGTCACACCATTGGTGGAATGATGTGATGAACATTCATCCGAAGTATAGCATTACGATCAAAGTCATTATGTTTATATTGCTATAACATCATACAGAGTAATCTTTATCCTTAGACCATGAGATCATGTTAATTGGTAACACCGGAAGAGTATCTTGATACGTCACACCGTAACAGGGTGACTATAAAGGTGGGTTACGCGCTACGAAGGTGTTATGTTGAGGCTCATGGATCAAGAGTGGGATTTGTCCATCCCGATGACGGATAGATATACTCTGGTCCCTCTCGGTGATATCACATTGAAATAGCTTGCAAGCAAGTGATGTGATCACTAGAATGTTATATCACGGGACCGAGAAAAGAGTGCATGTCGATGTGAGATCAAACTAGGTATGGAGATACCGATGATCGAATCTCGGACATGTAATATATCATGGGACAAAGGGATTTGGTTACTAGCGTTAAAGGTTCTCACGATCACGAAGTCATCGTTGAATGTGTAGGAGTCAAGATGGATCTGTGTCCCGCTTCGATTATTGATGCGAGAGGGTCTCGATCATATACGCATTATTCACGAACCGTAGGGTGACACACTTAAGGGATACGACACCATTTGGAGCAAATATGTTTGAGATAAAGATTTAAGAAAGCGCTGGAATTATTTCAATAGACAATCAAACTGTTTGGTGAAATTGCTGAAATTGGTTCTGCATGTAATATTGAAATGTTGCAGGGGGTTTTATGTGAATGTTTGTTAATTAAAGTAATTAACAAAATTCTGAATAAAATTAATAAAAGAGTTTTATTAAATGAGAGAGCATTAAATTTGGAGAAATTTAATGCATTTAAAGTGGAGACTTTAAAAGAGAATGTGAAGGGGCAAATTTATGTGGAGGGAGTTACCACCACATGAATGGAGGAGGTGAAGGGTCACCTCCTCCATGCGCCGGCCATGAAGGAGGGCACCCCCTCCTCCTATAAAAGGCCACCCCCTCCTCACTTCTCACACACACCTCCTTGTGAAGGATCTCTCTCCCCCTCTAGTATTATTCCCCCATGGTCTACGATTAGCGAGATACATGTTCCCGGTGGCTTTATCTGGAAAGGAGTTGCTGCTTCCGCTGCTTTGCTGGAGTGAGGGACGGAGGTTGTCGGGGTACCGAACGTGTGTGCGATCACGGATGCACCGCTGCTTTGCGGTGCTGGACTTGGTGGTGCTGGAGCTGGATCTGATGGACGTGCTGGAGCCGGACCTGCTGGACTTCATCACGATCTTGAGATCGGCAAGTGTACGACTACATCAACCACGAGTTCCTACTCGTTAACAAAGCTCGTTGTCTACGAGGCTAAGTTCTCGTTGGATGTATGTCCACCCATTGCTTTGTACCTAGTAGATAGATCTTGGCGTGTAGTTCACACCGTAGGAATTTTTTGTTTTCTATGCTGCGGACCCAACAGATCCTCCATCCACGAATTTGCAGCCGCCAAAGCCATATTTTTGCCTCCCCCATGGATCCCATCTCCATGGGGGGAGGGCTCCCAATAAGACATGAAGGAAGGGGCTAAGGGGCGGTGCTCCCCCATGATACCAGCGGCAGGGAAGGAGTCCCCCATGTCGCCACCGGCGCCGCCGCCGCCCTCTTCACCATCTTCACCGCCATATCCATCACCTAATCCTCCTAGTATGCAGTGGTTCATCCTCCCACACACCTCTATACCGTCCTATGTAAACATGGTATTTGATGCTATAAGTTATAATCCTATGATCTATGTCATGTTTGTGTAGTTTCTTTCTTCTTAGATTGAATGGTTGAACGTCTTTGGTTCATTAGAGTTGTATGTTGATTTTGTACAGTCCTTTGGTGTCCATTATATTTGTGCGCGCATGGATTAAACATCATAGGGTTTGTAGTATGTGTAAAAGGAAGGTGGGAGTTCTGCCGGAGTGATAGAAACCTGAGGACGCGAACCGGAACGTTGCACGTATGGGAGTAAGAGGACCATTAAACTTAAGGCTATGGTTGGGGAAACCTGAATGAATTGTTAGTACTTACAGATGTTTGCTAACAATCCAATCATATAGTACATATAATTCCAAGTAGTGAAGCGCATGTATATTTAGCCTCTCCCACATAGAAAACTGCATCGAAGACAATGCACCGATCTATTCGCTCTTTAAACTTGGACAAAGCCACCACAATTACCACCACTATTCCACACTCATGGTTCTGTTAGTTTAGTGTATTTTATTGATGCAGCAACTAACTTTACTTTCTTATTATTTATCATCATCGAAGCTATCTCTAGTACTCGTATTGTTACTCTAGTTTTATTTCCTAGATAATGCAAACATTTAGTGTGCGTAGAGTTGTATTAGTGGTTGGTATAACTTGAGAGAACATTTATCCTACCTTTAGCTCCTCGTTGGGTTCGACACTCTTACTTATCGAAAAGGCTACACACGATCCCCTATACTTGTGGGTTATCAAGACCTTTTCTGGCGCCGTTGCCGGGGAGAAATAGCGCGTGGGTGAATATTCTTGTGTGCACTTGTTTGCTTTATCTCTAAGTAGTTTTTACTTTCAGTTTTAAGTTGTTCTCTATCTTAGTATGGATAGGGAATGCGAATTACAAAAAAATTAGTTGTACTTGTTACCTAAAAACGTTTTCAAAAAGGAAAGTGATTGGAAAGATGAGTAATGGTTAAGTGGGGGTCGACCTTGAACACTTGTGTTCATGCCTATGAAACCAAAACAAATCTTCCCATGGAAGCTTTTCAGTTAAAAACCACAGAAAAGAATGGGAAAGTTTTTGTGTTGAAGTTTTTTCACAGAGAATAAGGAATACCAAACAGATAAATTGAATAATGGCCAAAAGTTTCTTCAACAACCCCTCGGTTTGCAAATCTTTAAACTTTTTTTGAGCAGCATAGAAACTTGAATAAATTTGGAGCGTTTGTATCTTTTTATTTATTTGTCTTAGCATCAAACACTAGTTACATTTGTTTTCTTTGAGTCTTGGAAGTTTTTACCTCTGTAGCAACCGCTCCTTATCCTTTTTATTTGCTTTTTGTGCCAAGAGTAACCTCTAATGAGAGAGAAGTAATGCTTGGGAAAGTTGCTGTCCCGAAACAGATTTTTGTGCTTCGATGTAAAAATTCGTGTAAAATCTCTGTACATCGGATTGAGCTGTAATTTGTTTTGCTTCTGCCTCAGGTTGTTATCCAACTTTATTTAGTTCAACACTTTTAGATTTGAGCAACAGAAGGTCTTAGAAAAAATTGGTTTCTATCTGCTGGTCTATTTTGATAGATTTCTGCCATTATTTGCATTTCCTTCTTGTTGATTCCCTTTTGGGTTCTCTTTGGGAAATTGAGCTTTTTAAGGGAAGTGCTACAGTAGCTTGTGTTTTAATGGAAGTTTTATTGGTGTTGAAACTGAACCCAAAGACTTATTATCTTGAGTACACTAATGTTGCTAATGAAGATTATGTGAAGTTTTGTATGAAGGAAAAGTTTCAGGTGTTAAGGAAAGAATGATGTAATAAGATGAAGAATGGACTAAGGAAAGAATGATGTAATGATATGAAGAATGTGTGATTATTATGGTGATGTTTATGCATAATGATGCTCACACCATGTTAAGACTATCCCAAGTCACCATAGCCTCTATGATCCTTTAGTTTTCAATGGGTCCTCTTTTGTTAGCAACAAGGGTCTTGGGAACCCAAATAGACCAAGCAATATAACCATCAAATGGGCCAACATATTGTGCATAAACATCACCATAATAATCACGCACTAAGACATAGTGAGGGTTAGCACTTCCCACAAAATCATCATGAGCCATAGTTTTGCCATTCGTGGACTTACTATCCACAATGACCTTTTCCTTTTCTTGTGTGGGCTTGGCCTTCTTCTTCTTGCTGTTCTTCTTCTTCTTGCCTTTAGAGACAAAGCCAATTCCCCCTTTCTCACTACTTGACCTTTTCTTACTCAAGAGGTCATCAATTGACTTGTTTCCTTTGGGAAAGGTGGCCTTAGCTAGCTCCCGCTTCAACCTAGCATTTTCTTCAAGTATACTTGTTCAACTAGAGGGAATGAAAGTACTAGGTGAAGTAATATTGGTCAATTGAGTTTGAGGATTTTCACGAGACTTTGTGAGCAACGAGAGCTCACTCTCCAAGGCCTTGTGAGCCTTGTCAAGTATCCTAAAGTCCTCGACAAGTTTTTCATGAACAACACCAAACTCAATCTTGTCCTTTTTAGCCCTTTTATATTTAGCAAAAGCATGACCACATTCCTTAATGAGTTTATTAATGATGAGATCATTTGCTTCATCAAGCCCTTCAAATTTAGTTTTAAGAGACATTCTAGTTTCTTGTTCTTCTTCTAGAGCATTATTTAGAGCTTCTACCTCAATCATGTGCTCTCTTCCTAATTTACATCTCTCATCTAGAAGGTCTTGTGTGTATGTGTGTGCAAGTTGATTTAAGAGGTCCACAACATGTTTATTGTGTTCCCCTTGCAAGTTGTTCATAAACACATCAAAAGCAGCTAATTCCTTTTTGACCTCAAGAGATAACTCATCATCAAATTCATCATTGATTAAAGAGGTGGAGTGTGATGATGGTAATACCTCCGTTCCTCTTGCCATAAGGCAAGTGACGTTCTTGTTGGAGATATTCTCATTTGGAGAGTCGAAGAGTGAGAATGTAGGGGTAGAAGTAGTGGCTAGAGCCACCACACCACTTGATGTTTCCTCTTCATCATCATCATCATCATCATCATCGGAGGAGAATTCTTCATGTGTGATCAAGACAATTTCACCCGACTTCTTGTTGGTTGAATTCCTTTTGATGAAGGGTTTCTTGTAAGGAGCTTTGGAGGTCTTTTTCAACACAAGTTTACCCCCATGATATTCTCTTTTCTCATAGGGACAATCAGCAACAAAGTGATATCGGTCACCACAATTGAAGCAAGTTCTCAACTTGGACCCATTATCTCTTCTCCCATTGGGGTTGCTTCTTTGTTGCACTTCCATCTTGGCCTTGGCGGGATCTTTCCAAAAGTTTCTTGCATAGAAGATCATGTATTCACCATGAGCAACCTTGACATCTTCGGGGTGGCTCATTGAAAGTCCCTCATCGCTCCCTTCATCGTCATCATACTCCACAACATTGTCCTTCAAGGAAAGATTGACACCACTACTCATTCCAATGGCACGAGCACGTGTGTCTTTGGCATTCTTGGCAGCAACCTTGAAGGCGGCCATCTCTTGCATAACTTCATTGGAGGTCATGAGATGGTAGTTGTGTCTTCCTTGGAGGCTCTTCAAGTCAGTAGGCCCGAAAGGCATGAGAGCACTCACATACTTCCTCTTAATCCAAGCATCATCAATGTGAGAGGCACCAACATTCCTGAAGGCGGTGGCTGTGGATTTGAGTCTTCGATACATGTCTTCATGATCCTCACCATCCTTCATAAAGAAACCTTCAGCCTCATTGCTTAAGGCATCATATCTATTTCTTCTCATACTCTCATTGCCAACAAACAAGTCAATGAGAGCATCCCAAGCTTCCTTGGCGGTATTGTAGTGCTCAATGTGGGGAAAATCCTTTGGCCCCACTCCAAGTTGGATCATGTGCAAGGCAGTCGCATTGAGTTGGCTATTGACCACTTCTCTTCTAGTCAAGTTGGTTGGATCCACAATTTTGAGTCCTTCAATAATATTCCACAAATCAATGCAAAAGCTATGCACATGAGATTTCATTAAAACTTGCCATTGAGAAAAATTATGTGCAGCTAACTTAGGTGAGTCACCTCTATTATTTATATGTGGGTGAGGGATAGGAGGGTCGGGAGAGTACCATCCGGGAACCGCATGGTGCTCTTCCTTCCCATCACCCCTTTTGGTGGTGGAGTCAGTGGGATTATGTTCATCCCCCGCCACTTCATCCAAAGGCTTAGCCGGAGCATTTTCCTTTGGGTTAGGTGGTGTTTCCTATTGAGAGGGAGGAGGTGAGGTTGGCTTATTTCTAACAAGTTGCTCAAGGAGTTGGCACAACTGCTGGATTTCGTTGCCCAAGGTAGATCTCAAGCTTGTTTCTAAAATCTTGAGATCTACCATTGTCACCGAATGGCTAGCCTCACTTTCTCCCTCATCTTCTGGGTTACCCATAATCTCTTAGGCGGTTAAGCCCGAATAAAGAGCCGAGGCTCTCATACCAATTTAAAGGATCGTATGGGCACCTAGAGGGGGGGGGGGTGAATAGGTGCTACTTCAAATTTTACTCTTTTTCAATTTAGGGTTTGACACAAAAGGTAAATTCTCTAGATTATGCAACTATGATGAATTTACCTATATGTCAACCTAGCACAAATACTAAGCAAGAACTAGATAAGTAAAGTGCGGTAAAGGATAGAAGTAACCAAAGTGGAGCTCGTGGAGACACAAGGATTTGTTTCCCATAGTTCCTTCCTTTTGAGGGGAAGTACGTCTACGTTTGGAGAGGGGGTGGTTTCAAACCACCAATTCCACGAGAGGCCTCCCTTGTTCTCCGATCAACCTCACCCCAAAGGGTTCGATTCACCTCTTCCACTATACGGCAACCTTCGAGGTGGAAGCCGACACCTTTACAACGAGTTCGGGGCACACATCCACAACTTAATTGGATGCTCCCAAATACAAGCAAGCTATCAAACAATCAAAGACAAGCTTCTTTAAACCAAATAAAAAAACAAGGGTTTCCAAAGAAACACTAGAGCATGGGGGCCCTCAAGTGAATGAGGGGGAAATGAAGATCTCTCTTGGTGAAGCTGTAGATCAAGGCCTCCTCCTTTGATTCCCCAAAGATCAAAGACTTTGGATGGTTGGATGAGGAGATCTTGTTGATTTGGTGGCTCAAATGGGGATGGTGTTCTTCAATGGAACGAGCAACTGGAGGAAGGGGATAAGGTCCTCTATTTATAGCCCTTCACTCCATTGAACCATTTTCTGACCGTTAGAGAAGAGTCAGACCAGAGACTCCGGCCTGCACACCGGAGACTCCGGTCCACACCGGAGATTCCAGCCTATCTCTGGACCAGCCTCCGGACCATCAAACAGATTGACCCAGCCCTTTTGTGATCCAAGTGGACCGGAGACTCCGGTCTGGAGCTTGGACCGGAGACTCCGGTCTGGAACTCCCAGGAATATGTAGATATTGTAGGGAAAGTTCCGTAGGCCAAGGGTCCTTTTCACTTTGCATTATATCAACCTGTAGACAATAACATACTGTAAAATGCTCTACTTGTTGTTAATGAACACCAAAATTGATTATGACAGTAAATGTACTTTCACCGGCCCCTCCTCGCCTCCTCGCCACCGCGAGCAAGCGCAGTCTGCCCTGCTGCCCTCTCCTCTCTCCGGCCACCGACGACCCGTGCACGACCTCCAGGTCTTGCTCGACCTCAACCTAGGGCGCGTCTCCTTCTCGGACCTGAAGACCGATCCGGAACGCCTAGGTTTTCTTCATGGATGCCGAATTGAATCCCAAATCTAGATTGAGACCAAACTGAACCATGAACAAAAATCACCGAGTCCACCATGTGTGACCCCGATCCGATATCCCTATTTTTTTTAAATGCTATATATACTTGTTGCATATTAAATCATTCATACTCGCATACATATTGTGGTTGTTTGGGGGTATTTAGACGATTCACCTAAATTAAATATGGAGACTATATGCAGGCTATTCTAGTCTTATATTGGCTTCATTTAAACTTGTGTAGCGAACCGATGCCATGTTTTGCCTTGTTAATTCAACATTTAAATTGCGGGATATCTAAACAACTTGAACCATATAATTGATTGTCGGGATCTAGATGCCGCTTAATATTGCCTAATTGCATAGAATCTTTGCCATGCCATGCATTGTACATGCATCATGCCCGATCTTCTGCCATAGTATTAAAAAATGCATCCGGTGTTTCTTTTAGTGCTTTGCTTCTTCACGGATTAGGCCGTTGAGTGGATGCGAGTATCGGCAAGTTCTTCGGATAATGTACCTTCAGCAATGTTTCCCAGGCGAGCAATCCCCCCTTTCTACCTATTATACATTTATAGTCTTTACTTCCTTCATGTTGATCTATTGCTATCCGTGTTGTGATGCTATAGTTTCTGTACCATTTATATTCCTTGTAGACTCTATATAGCCTTGGACACCTCCTATTGCCTTTTGTTTGGTAGAAAATTGGCCTTGCGAGTCGTAGTTGCTTGCTCAGGTGTTGGTTCGAGTTGTCGAATACCACAGTTGTTGGAGGTTGCCACATGCTTAATGTTGTATATGATCATGGCTTTATTTATAACTTGATAATTAAAATGCTGGGAATATATATAACTAATGCAGAGGCACCAGTGGGCAATAGCTAGTATTTTGTTTTTAACCGCTCACTTGTGTCTCATAGGCCCCGAGTACTTGATACCTGTTCCTTGACTATCACACTATCCGCATGTGGGACCATGAATCCCCTTAGCCAGAGCTTGATTCATTACTTCTTTCTTGGGACCACAAACTAGTTCGGGGCGTTATTACTATCTTGTACTTATGCCATGCTTTATTTCTTTATTTACTATTGCGCATGGAGCACTTGTACTGTTTTGGTACGTGGAATGTTTTCGCGCTATCGACAAGCCAAGTCACATTTTTCGGGTTCCTAGTTGTTTACATCCATTGACACAAACCCTGGGTCTATATCGGACCTGGCCAACTTCTTTGCGGGTAGCTTAGTGGGGTGCCCCCTGAAATATTTTATGAATCTGGTGATTGCTTTGTCGTGATGCCTCGTTGGGTTTTTATTTGATTTTTCCGAAGTTGATCGTGCATGTGTTGCTATTTGTGCACCCCTAGAGGGTAAATCTTTCTGAAAGCCATGTTTGCGGTTATGGGTGACTTAGAGCACAATATCTCGATCATAGACAACTATAACTAAAGTAGTGCTATAAATTTGACTTTGACATGTCTAGTTATCAGATTCACTACAACGGAATGAGTAAATAAAAGTGCCAACAACTACTGGATTTGGGATGTCTCATGATATTTGTATCTGACTAGTAAGTATTACAACTACAATGGAATGGTTAACTAAAGCTACCCACTGCTTATGATATCAGGATGACTCATGCTATCTATATATGACTAGTAAGTGCTGCAACCATAATGGAATAAATGAATAAAAGTGCAAACTATGTGAGTTCCTTGGAATGACTTTCTCGTTCGGTCTCGAGGGGGAAATACCAGGATGGGTATGTTTGGTGTTAGTATCAGGTTGATTCTGAATAGGTCTTTCTTATCCCTCTCTGATAGCTGACAGTTGTATCAAGTCTCTATAGGTTGTTCAGTGCATGCTTCGCTATCGCTTCAGTCCACCATACCTATGTAGGCGAGAGCTGCTGAACTCTAGACTCGCCGTGTACTGGCCTCAGTACTGACCGCTCCCTTTTTCCTTTTCCCTTTGTCGGCACCCCTTTTGTTTAATAGGTATAAGTTTGACGTCGTTAGTAGGGTTACCTTTCCGTCTTGTCCTGGGCAGGGTTATGGACGCCATTGGTTATTCTTCAGGGCTCTTAGCTCAATTTGCATCTTATCCGTACTCGGATGTTGTATCGATTTCAAGGTGATTTGGATCTTTGTACTGTATATCCGTATTCTTGACTCGTTGAGTCATTGTTGTATATATATGTTTTGTGGGTTCCATCGTGAACTATTGTGTAATGGTATTACTTTGTTTTCCACCCGCACGCAAGTGCCTGGTGGGAATATTTGAATCGTTTCTATGATGGTTTGGTGGGAATTGCTAAAATCTGCATAGAGTCGATTCGAGGGTGTTACAAAGTGGTATCAGAGATCAGCCGTTATGATACCCCACTGGTCCGACCTGTAGGATAAACTAGCTAATGGACGTTGTAGAGTGTCAAAACTATTTTTGAAAATCAGTTGGATAGATCTGATTAGGTCTGCTTTTACTCCTTACCCCTATGCTATTCTCCTCTTACCTCTACGTGTTTTGAATCTACTCTTATCTTTTCTCCGAGTTCAGGACTTCTCGTGGTTGGGTTTTCATCGTACCTTTAGGGTTTATCTACCTCCCTTTTATAATGATGGAGCTACAATCATCTAATCTACATCTCGTTTGTTGTACCCTTTATCCAATCTCTTGTCCTTGAACTCTTTATCTATTTGTGCCTCTTGACAGATATCCGTATTGTTGAAAGACATATGAGAAGGATGAGCATTGGTGAAGTTGGAGTATACCGTGAGCATGTGTTGTCATGCCAATGGAACCATCACGAAACCTAATCATTGTGTATTTTCGTATGATTTCTTTTGTATCTTCCGGTGGTTTCCAAAGTGACGACATCATCTACTTCAGAAGTGCCTATATCAATCCTTTGTTTCCGAACATTGCTTGTGAAGATCTTCAGTCTAAATTCCAAGAGTTGGTTGCACGATTCTTTTGTTCATGTACAGAGTAATGCTTTGAGTGCGGGATGGAGTAGCTACCATACCACTACTCTTATCATTCGCTCTTGTACATTGGGAATCAATGTTACTTTTACTCCTTTCATGGAAGATATAGGTGGCCTTATCTGTCGAAACCTCTACCTTTGTCTTTTGTTTCTCCAGTGTTCTCTCGATGAATGTGGGCAACGACCCCTTGTTGGTCTTGTCGACAATTTCAGGACGGAGCAAGAATCTTTGTTTGTGGTTGATGACCCACAAGTATAGGGGGTGTATCGCAGTATTTTCGATAAGTAAGAGTGTCGAACCCAACGAGGAGCAGAAGGTGTTGGCGAATGGCTTGGAGCAGGAATTCTCTGTAAATACTTAGCAAACGGATTTTTAGGGTTTTTTGATAATGCAGGTAAATAAAGTACGAGTAAATAAAAGACAATAAGAATAAATGCAGCAAGTGGCCCAATCCTTTCTTTAGCAAAGGACAAGCCGAATGTATTACTTAAGATAACCAAACATTCTCGAGGACACATGGGAATATCGTCAAGTGCTTTCGCTTCATATAGTTGATTAATCTTCTTTAGTTTGCTAAGTGTTGTGTGGGTGAACCTGTGCTAATTTACCGACATTCCTAGGACTAATACATACTTGTGATTATACCCCTTACAAGCATCCGCAAGTACAAGAAAGTAATTAAGGTAGAAACCTAACCACAGCCTTAAACTCTAAGACCCTGACGTCCCTTGTGCAAAGGTTTCCTAATGGGGGTTTAGGTTTCTGTCACTCCGGCAACCCCTACGATTAGTAGCCAAATACACAATGCATTACCCTAGGCCCATATAGGTGAAGTGTCATGTAGTCGACGTTCACATGACACCACTAGAAGAAATACACCACAACTTAAATATCAAACCATTGAATCTTTCTCAACACAATTCCACTACTAACAACATGACTTCTCCTATGTCCTCAAGAACAAAACAAACTACTCACAAGACATCATGTGGATCATGATTAGAGATGATATAATGATATGTAACAATCTCAACATAAACGATAATTCAATGGTTCACTCAATAGCATCAACTACAAGGAGTAATCAACACCGGGAAAGTTTCCCCTAAGAACTATGCAAGATTCAACCCAATTGTTATAGCGGTATGAAGTGGTGATGATGGTGCTGGTGGTGATGATGGTGGTGATGATGATGATGATCCCGACGAAGTCTAGCTTGATGGTGGTGTTGATGGCGATGATCTCCCCTCTCCGGGAAGGAATTCCCCCGACAGAATTCTGTCTGCCGGAGAGATCTTTCTCTCTCGGTGTTTTCCGCCCTGTAGAGGCGGAGGAATCTTTCTGTGGTCGCTCCCCGAGTCTTAGGGTTTCGGGAGGTTAATATACGCCAGAGGGGACAGGCTGGAGTGGACTAGGGCAGCCACACCACCTGGTGGGGTGGCCCACGCCAGGGGGTGGTGTGGGCCCCCTGTGGCCCATCTCCACTTCCCCTACTGGCTTCCTTCATCTTCTGGAAAAATAGGATTTTCCATGTATTTTCCCGGATTTTCTGATCTTCGCGAATTTTGCCTCCAAACAGCACCTTTTCCATTAGAATCCTGACTACAGCGGTCCATGCTCCAAAAGTCATCAACCATGCAAAAACAGATGAAATAACATAAGTATCATATCTTAATATGAAATATATCAATGAATAACAGTAAATTATGATATAGAATAGTGATGCAAAATGGACGTATCAACTCCCCCAAGCTTAGACTTTGCTTGTCCCCAAGCGAAACTAAACTCAATAAACATGACTTCAGGTTTATGGAGTGAAGAGTCGATAAAAGAATACGGACAAGAAGCATCACATTCGTCAATACATAAATCATAATAGAAGACAACTCACTATTATATAACTTAACTTACAATAAGTAAAGGAATAACAATAAAGATGCATAAAGAAAATCATAATTGGTAATGGCAAACTTAGCTCTTGGTTGAAGAATAGTTGACAATTTTCTGGAGTTCACATATAACTGGTTTTCAATGATAGCTTTCAAAGTAACATACACTAAGATAAGAGAAATGTGCAAAACAAGGAACATAAGAAACATGATTGAATAGATCATCATATGAATGAATGAAACACACCAACTCAAAATACTTGCTGAGATAGAAGGGAATAGGTTTACTGACTCAACTAAAAAGTAAAAGAAAGGCCCTTCACAGAGGGAAGCAGGGATTTCAAGTTTCATAAAGAGCTTCCAAAAATTATGATACTTATTAGCTTTCAGCTCTCATTGCCCCTATCATAGGCATCTTTAGGTGATTAAGGTTAAAGTGATCAAATATGAGGATATGCTTGACACGTTGCAAGTTGAAAATCTCATGTCCCTTGAATACGAGGGCCGCTCCTCATGCTACTCAAGTTTAGTCACTGATAAGTTCTTGTCATAGTAAGTACATGTGTATCATAGAGAATCGCCAACAGGGTACCCCTTGCTCGATGATACGGAAGAATCCCCATATCAAAATGACAACGCAAGCAGACAACAAGCATCTCAGCAATCTTCTTATTTACCATGAGAATATGGTGCCTTTTTCTCTCTTTCCTCTTTTCTCATCTCCTTTTTTCTTTTTCTCTTTTTCTCAATCTCTATATTTTTTTATAAGAAGAATGCTTCATAGACAGCTCATTATGGTTACGCTGCAGGTTTCCACCATGACGGCATGGATTAGACCGGCGGCCCAGGCGTTTCTCTAACACACATACATAACTCCATGTACTTATGATTACCCACAAGTATAGGGGGTGTATCGCAGTATTTTCGAGGGAAGTGAAACCCAATTTATTGATTCGACACAAGGGGAGCCAAAGAATATTTATCAACCTTAACAACTGAGTTGTCAATTCAATGCTGAAACAATCTTGCTCACAGTTTATCAAGAGTAACAGTTTTGTAGTAGGAATAGTAAAGCAATGACAGTAAAAGCAAAGTCGGTAGTAACAAAAGCGATATGATGGGATTAGTCACGGTAGGCATAGGGATGGATGGACAGGCGTTGCATGGACAAGACAATTCACATAGCAATCAGAACATAGGGCAATTGCAGATAAATAAGATAAAGCATCCATGTACTAGACAATCCTAGGCATGTGTTCCATATATAGTCATACGTGCTCGCAATGAGAACTTGCACAACATCTTTTGTCCTGCCAACCCGTTTGCAGCGGGGCCTCTAGGGAACTACTGGCAATTAAGGTGCTCCTTTTATAGAGCACCGGAGCAAAGCATTAACACTCCGTGAACACATGTGATCCTCACATCAAAGCCTTTCCCTTCCGGTTATCGATTTACCGCCAGGCCATAGGTTCCGGACAACGGCGTGTGTATACAACTTGCAGATAAGACCCAAAACAATACTATCATAATGAATCAATAATAAGTTCAGATCTGAAATCATGGCACTCGGGCCCTAGTGACAAGCATTAAGCACAACAAGTCGCAACAAAGCACTAATAGAAGATACTAGGCACCATGCCCTAACAATCTGATGCCATTACATGAACGATCTCATCCAATCCCTACCATCCCCATAGCATACAGCGGGGGATTACTCACTCATAGATGGGGGAAACATGGATGGTCGATGGAGAAGTGATGGTGATGATGATGGCGGTGATCTCCTCCAATTCCTCGTCCGAGGTGCGAACGGAGTTTACGGTGCTTTCGTAGAATCTGGTGGTGGCGTGAGCGGAACTCCTACGGAAAAACATCGACCCAAAGTTTTTAGGTCAAGGCTCCTTATAAGAGAGAGAGAGGGGGTGCAGGGGGCCCACACCACCCAGTGCGGCTGGCCTAGCCCAAGGCCAAAGTGGTGTGGCCACCCCAGGGCTCTTCTCTGTCTCGTATTATGGCTCCTGGAGTCTTCGGGTGAAATAGGATTTTTGGCATATTTTCTGGGATTTTTCCTGATAATTGATTTTCTGCACAAAAAGTAGACACCAAGGCAATTCTGCTGAAAACAGCGCCAGTTCGCATTAGTTGCATCCAAATCACACAAATATAGAGGAGAAACAATAGCAAAAGTGTTCGGGAAAGTAGATACGTTTTGGACGTATCAACTCCCCCCAAGCTTAGCTTATTGCTTGTCCCCAAGCAATTCAGTTGAAAACTGAGTGCGATAAAAGAACTTTCACGAACACATTTGCTTCATATGATGTTAATATTCTCAGCAATGTGATCAACTACTTAGAAAATTCATAATAAAGAGTATGCAACTGAGTCTACTTAATAGTCATTGCAAGCTATGAAGAGGTTCCAACTCAAGAATAATAAGTAGCACAAAGCACAAACATAGGTAACATTACAATGCTCATAGAAAGGTTTGATAGAGTGGTATCTCGCTTGCCTTTGATTATGAATGCCAAGGCACCTCTGAAGTTCAAGTGATGACTAGAAGTAAAGATATCAAAGATACAAGCATCAAAGTCATAACACAAATAATCAAGTAATTGGATAAACACAAAGAATGACAACTATGCTCTCAAGAAGGTGCTCAAAGAATAAGTGGAGACTCAACAAGTAAAGGAAAAGGTTTTGAATAATTTTGAAAGGCTTACAAATGCTGAAAGTATGGTACTTGTTAGCTTTGAGCTCTCATTGCCCCTATCATAAGCATCTTTAATGTTGTTAAGGTGAAAGTGAGGTCCAATCTGAGTTATATGCTTGACAGACTATAAACTGAAAATCCCAAGTCCCTTGAGTACGAGGGCCGCTCCTCATGCTACTCAACTTTAGTTACCGGTAAGTTCTTGTCATCGTAAGTATGTGCATATCATTGAGAACCACCAACGGGGTACCCCTTGCCCGATGATACGGAAGAATCCCCATATCAAAATGACAAGGCAAGAAGACAATGAGTATCTCAACAATCTTCTTATTTACCATGAGAAAATGGTGCTTTTTTTCTCTCTTTCCTCTTTTCATAGAACTCTTTTTTTATTTTTCTCAATAGCTATCTCTTTCTTTTTTTATAAGAAGAATGCTTCATAGATATCATTATGGTTACGCTGCAGGTTTCCACCATGTCAGCATGGATTAGACCAGCGGCCCATGCGTTTCTCTAACACACATACATAACTCCATGGACTTACAAGCTCCCCATTTATTTCACACCGACGACATCCGCAAACAAAAGAGAAAGGTATCAACTGGGTATATATTTACAAGTGTTGAAAGCGTTCCCCGTGACAGCACGGTTCTGCTATTACCCAGCCTATAATTTGCAAGCATATAACTTTTATGGAGAGTTCACAATGGTTCAGGTTTATTAAGTGCAGTAAATAAAGTGTGCCATCAAGTTCATGAGAGCTTTACTAACTAATTTTCCCATAACAAGCAAACATTTTATTCGGAAGAAAACAAGGCATAATGAATATGCACGGGAGTAGCAAGTGATGCTAATAGGTAGGTATGGTGGACACTTTGGGAATATTTGGTTTAGGGAGTTGGAAACATGAGTAAAACACTCAGTGAAAGTGAAGGCTAGCAATAGTAAGGGAGCGACAAACGAGATAGCAATAGCTGTCATTATCATGCTTGCAACAAAACAGGACTACTCATGGCATGAAAGTGATTCAAGATCCTCAAGGCAAAATAATTCATCGAGGCTTAACTGATTATTACAGTCATAAGCGTGTGTGAGCATGTGCCAAGTCAATCAAATGAAACATTCAGAGGAGAATACCACGGTGTCATACCAATTTATGAATAGAGTAATGCAAGCAAACATTCATGAAACATGCTACAAACTATTAGCGAGCTGGAGCTAATCACAAGAAAGCAAGAACTACTAAGCATCCAAAGAAAAATACACTCTACATGAACAGACTAAGCACGCCCACAGTGATGAGTATATGTACAAAAATGAAAACAAATAGAGTTCGTTACCAGCCTCTTACCACGCCTCAAGTTGTCATTGATCCTCATTATTGCTCTTCACTTGTGTGGCTTGAATAATAATATGAAACCAATAATCCACTGAGAACTGCTGAACCCTGTAGCAAACTCGCAAAAACCAAAGAAGAACGACAAATATTTTTGGTGTTTTCGATTTTTAAATAAGAACCAAAAGAGAAAAAACAAGCAAAGCAAAATCTTTTTGGGTTTTTCGAATAGTTCAAACAAAGCAAAAAGGGAAAAACAAACCAAGGCAAAAAGAAGAAGCAAACCAAAGAGAAACAACAAAAATATTTTTGGTCTTTTTGTGTTTTTAGAAAGCAAAAGCAAAGAAGAACGAAAACTAAAAAGAGAACGAAAACATGAATATACAAAGTACCGACGCAACATGATATGGAGATGAGTGCGGTGTGGCGCATTTCCCCCAAGCTTAGGCTTTTGGCCTAAGTGGGTATCAATCCCAAGCTGGCCAGGATGAAGTGTCACCGTGGTACGACGAGGAGGTACCCTCGTCCTGGTGCGAGCTCGAGTACGTCCCTCCGTAATGTGCGGAGTAATCATAGGAGGGCGCATCCTCCTGGTGCTGCTCGTGGAAACCCAGCAAGCGAAGATGCTCGTCCACCTCCTCCTTGGAGCGTGACCACGGTCTCCTGTGAACACTGAACAAAGCAGGTTGTGGCAAAAGGATCTCCCTTTCATCCCTGTCAGTGAAAAGCATCCTATATACTAGATTGTTCAAATAAGAGGTAGCAGTGACAAAGTGATGCGTTTTCATGGCAACAAGGTCAAGCCTCTATGGTGCTAGCGTAGCATCATCGGGATCCACTGAAAGACCTAATGCATTGACTACACGCGAGGCAATGATGCCCCCATAGATAGGCCCCCTAGCAGCTAGGCGGCGAGCAATAAGCAAACCAAGATTGTACCGAGTATCATTGTTGAGCGCAGCAGCAAGGAAAGCTAAGTGATAGTTGGAGATATTAGTAGTGTTCTCCCTACCCAATACACTAGTGGAAAGATAGTATGCAAAGTATCTAAGAGCAGGGAGTTGGATATTTCTTATCTTTCCGTTGCATACGCGGTCATCATCATTGGTCACCGCTCGGTAAAGCTCCAACAAATCAGCGGGTCGCCCTTGAATTTTCTTCACGGTCCCTGTCATACGCACACCTACAATACTGCAAAATCTCTCCAAAGGCATGGTGAAGGGCATATCATAGATTTTAAAAGAGACAGTAGATTGATAAGATGTGTTAGTAAATGAGAAGCTCTCAACAAAAGTTTGGTGAGCAAAGCGTACTGTGCACTCTCATCTTGCATAAAAGAGGTCAAGCCAACCCTCTCAATCAGTAGCAAGAAATCATCAAGAATACCTGCAGCTTGCAAGAAAGTAAAACAAGGAAAAGAGGATGGGTGAGCATCTCCATCATCCCTTTCACTGCCAATACGTGTTGCAATGAGGTCTTCATTGTATGAAGGCCTAGCTTGAGAGGCTGTTCTTGAGGGCCTCGACCTCCTAGGTGCATCACTCTCAAATATCTCTCCAAAAGTGTGGTTGTTCATCCTTGGTATTATGAAATTTAAACACCTATTAAACAAGTGATTGCAAAGTAAATATAAAGAAGGATTCTACTCATAGGGACTTGCAAGAGGCCTAAACATGCATCAAAACTATATCTCTAAGCATCAAACAAGCTTACAAGCTCTCATAACCAGTCACCTATAGCAGCAAAATACTCAACATATAAACCACTAAACACAAATCTACTTGGACAAGGGGAGGAGTCACATACCAAGGAACAATTGCTCCAAATTTCAGCAAGAAAGATGGGCTGAGCAAGGAGATCGAAGAAATCGAGAGCAAGCACAGAAAGAACACGATTTTGAGCTATGAACTGGAGCTTACTCGGGAGAGAGAAGAAAGTGGCAGGTGAGAGAGTAAGTGGGAGGCCAGGGGTGGCCCACACCAGGGCATGGCGCCACCCAGGGCTGGCCGCGCCACCACATGGTGTGCTTGCCTGGTGGGCCCCCTGGTACCTACCAGGTACTCCTCTGCCCCTTTTTTCATGTAAAAATTTAATATGAATTTTCTGGAATTTTCCGAGACACTTTATTTTTTGGGCTTTTTTCAGAAATAGAAGAATGATTTTCTGACAGAGAGATTTTTTTATTTTTTGGAAACATGATGCAAAAACAAAACAAGGCTAGAACTACAGAAGTTCTAGCATGCAAGCAACTAACAACACAAAGAAAACTAAACGAAAGCAAAAGCTAAAATGCAAAGGATAGAAATAAACGGAGATAATCATAATGAAAACATTGTTTTGTTCAATGGAATCCTTTTGTTAGCAAGGTTGATCAAGTCTTTCTACCAAAACAATTGCATATGAGACAAAACTTTGTACTCCACTAATGATTATGTTACCTCAACCTTGATAGCAATGGTCCCAATCATAATAGTTTCAAATTTTTCTTTTGGTATGGGACAATATATTTCTCCAACTTGAATGCCTTCAACATGTTCAATTGAATTAAAACCATAAGTCCTTTCAACCTTCTTGGGGAAATAGACAGTATATTCCTTGTCATTAACATTGAAGGTCACCTCTCCTTGATTACAATTAATAACAGCTCCTGCAGTATTAAGAAAAGGTCTCCCAAGAATAATAGACATATTATCATCTTCAGGCATTTCAAGCACAACAAAATCAGTTAGTATCAAGCAATTGTGAGCCACCTGAACAGGTACATCCTCACATATACCCACAGGAATAGTGGTAGATTTATCAGCCATTTGCAAAGATATATCAGTTGGTATCAATTTTTCAAGCTGAAGCCTCTTATATAGAGAGAAAGGCATAACACTAACTCCAGCTCCCAAATCACACAAAGCAGTTCTAACATAACCGTTCTTAATAGAGCAAGGGATAGTTGGAATCCCTGGGTCTCCAAGTTTCTTAGGAACCTTACCATTGAAAGAATAATTAGCATGCAAAGTAGAGATTTCTTCATTAGGGATCTTCCTTTTATTCGAGACAATGTCCTTCATATACTTTGAGTAAGGAGGCAACTTAATAGCATCAGTCAAAGGAATTTGCAAGAATAAAGGCTTCATCCACTCACAAAACTTATTATAGTGTTCATCTTCCTTTGACTTGTGTTTCTTATCAGGGAAAGGCATAGGTTTTTGGACCCAAGGTTCTCTTTCACTACCATGTTTCTTAGCAATAAAATCTTCTTTGGTGTATTTAGTAGTCTTAGTGTGGTTTTCAGGTTCTTCTTCAACTTTTTCTTCATTAGGAACTTCATTTTCTTCATTACCACTTTCAGTTTCAGCATCAGAGATAGATATACTATTAGGATCTATAGCAGGTTCAGAGGGTTCTTCAACAGTTTTATGTTTCTTTTTTCCTTTTCTTACGAGTAGAACCACTATTTTCAGCTTGTTGAGAATCCTGCTCAATTCTCTTGGGATGCCCCTCAGGATATAGAGGATCCTGGGTAGCAGCACCACTTCTAGTTCTAATTTCATAAGCATGTTTTTCTTTAGCAGCATTAACTAGCAAGTCATTTTGCACTTTAACGAGTTGATCTATTTGAGTTTGAACCATTTGAAAGTGTTTAACAATCATTTTAACATCATTAGAGGTTCTTTCCACAATATCTTTCAACTCAACAATAGCTCTAGTGTTTTCCATTAGATGATTTTGCACCCTTTTATTAAAGTTATCTTGCTTAACAATAAAGATATCAAATTCTTCTAAGCATTGATCAGGAGGTTTAGAGTAAGGGATATCACCTTCATCAAAGTGTTGGAGAGAGTGTTCCTCAATAGTGAATGAGTAGGAAATAGGCTTACATAATTCTTCTATAGGAGGTAAATTCTTAACATCTGCAGCTTTAATTCCCTTCTCCTTAAGACATTTCTTAGCTTCCTTCATCACTTCATCATTTAATTCAATAACTCCCCTCTTCTTTGATGTTGGAATAGGCTTAGGAATAGATGGTTCAGGTACAATTACTTCAGGTATAGCTTGTTTAGGAGGAGTCCAATCTTCATAATTCTTGCTTATTTTAGCCATTAATTCCTCAGCTTCCTTAGGGGTCCTATTCCTGAAAACACAATCAGCACAACTATCTAGGTATGTCCTAGATTCTTCGGTTAGTCCAGTATAAAATATATCAAGAAGCTCATTCTTAGGTAATAGACTTCCAGCCTGTGCATGAATCAAAGCACAAAACCTTGCCCAAGATTCGGGAAATACCTCTTTTTCTCCCTGTTTAAAATCAAAAAGTACCTGCAAAATAGCATGTCTAGCACTGGGAGGAAAATATTTCTGCAGGAAAGTACTAATCAAGCACTCAGGGCTATCAATAGATCCAGGAGGTAAATTACTAAACCAAGTTTTAGCTTCTCCTTTCAGTGAAAAGGGGAAAATCTTATCAACAAAGTAAGTACGCATCTTAATATCATCAGAAAACAAGCCACTCATGGTAGAAAGTTCATTCATATGTGCTACCGCACTTTCATTCTTAGTCCCACAAAAAGGTTCTTTCTCGACAATAGCTATGTAAGATAGATCGAGAGAGAATTCATAATCTTCATCTGTAATGTTTATGGGAGAAGCAGCAAACTTAGCAGCAGGATATAATTTGGGTCTAATAGTACGCCTCTCAAGGAGACTCTTAGCAGCGCTCCTATCATGTGTGTTCTTACATTCTTTAATAAACTCATCGGTCATCTCAACATAATCTTCTTCAATATCATAACTCTCACTGGACTCAGGTGAGCTAATAGGTGCGGTAGTGTCTTCATTAGGAGTTTCGGTATTTCCAGCTATAGTTCTATCAATCGTAGCATCTAGGAAAGGACCTAATGAACCACTCTTATCAAGCACAGTAGAAGCAACACCATAAGCATCAGAAGTTTCAGATTCAGCAGTAGTAGCAGTGTGTGTAGCATGTGTATGTGGTGGTGTAACGAGCTTACTTATAACAGATGGTGAATCAAGAGCAGCAGAGGTGTTTAGAACCGTACCTCTTCTTGTAGTGGATGGTAAAATAGGAAACTTGCCATCACGAGACTTACCCATGATGGATGGACAGCAGCGAATAATAGAGAATCCAAGTGAACTTGATAAATAAAGCTATGCTCCCCGGCAACGGCGCCAGAAAATAGTCTTGATGACCCACAAGTATAGGGGGTGTATCGCAGTATTTTTGAGGGAAGTGAAACCCAATTTATTGATTCGACACTAGGGGAGCCAAAGAATATTTATCAGCCTTATCAACTGAGTTGTCAATTCAGCTGCACCTGGAAACAATCTTGCTCACAACAGTTTTGTAGTAGGAATAGTAAAGCAAAGACAGTAGTAACAAAAGCAGTAACAGTGGGATTCGAGTGCGGTAGGCATAGGGATGGATGGACAGGCGTTGCATGGACAAGACAATTCACATAGATACCAGAACATAGGGCTATTGCAGATAAATAAGATAAAGCATCCAAGTAATAGAAAATCCTAGGCATGTGTTCCATATATAGTCATACATGCTCGCAATGAGAACTTGCACAACATCTTTTGTCCTGCCAACCCGTTTGCAGCGGGGCCTCTAGGGAACTACTGGAAATTAAGGTGCTCCTTTTATAGAGCACCGGAGCAAAGCATTAACACTCCATGAACACATGTGATCCTCACATCAAAGCCTTTCCCTTCCGGTTATCCCGATTTCTGTCACTTTGGGGCCATAGGTTCCGGACAACGACGTGTGTATACAACTTGCAGATAAGACCCAAAACAATACTATCATAATGAATCAATAATAAGTTCAGATCTGAAATCATGGCACTCGGGCCCTAGTGACAAGCATTAAGCACAACAAGTCGCAACAAAGCACTAATAGAAGATACTAGGCACCATGCCCTAACAATCTGATGCCATTACATGAACGATCTCATCCAATCCCTATATCAAAATGACAAGGCAAGCAGACAACAAGCATCTCAGCAATCTTCTTATTTACCATGGGAACATGGTGCCTTTTTCTCTCTTTCCTCTTTTCTCATCTCCTTTTTTCTTTTTCTCTTTTTCTCAATCTCTATATTTTTTTATAAGAAGAATGCTTCATAGATAGCTCATTATGGTTACGCTGCAGGTTTCCACCATGACGGCATGGATTAGACCGGCGGCCCAGGCGTTTCTCTAACACACATACATAAATCCATGTACTTATGATGACCCACAAGTATAGGGGGTGTATCACAGTATTTTCGAGGGAAGTGAAACCCAATTTATTGATTCGACACAAGGGGAGCCAAAGAATATTTATCAGCCTTAACAACTGAGTTGTCAATTCAGATGCACCTGGAAACAATCTTGCTCACAAAGTTTATCAAGAGTAGCTTTGTAGTAGGAATAGTAAAGCAAGTAGTAAAGCAAAGACAGTAGTAACAAGAGCGAAGAATAAGATGGGATTCGAAAAGGTAGGCATAGGGATGGATGGACAGGCGTTGCATGGACAAGACAATTCACATAGCAATCAGAACATAAGACAATTGCAACTAAATAAGATAAAGCATCCATGTACTAGACAATCCTAGGCATGTGTTCCATATATAGTCATACGTGCTCGCAATGAGAACTTGCACAACATCTTTTGTCCTGCCAACCCGTTTGCAGCGGGGCCTCTAGGGAACTACTGGCAATTAAGGTGCTCCTTTTATAGAGCACCGGAGCAAAGCATTAACACTCCGTGAACACATGTGATCCTCACATCAAAGCCTTTCCCTTCCGGTTATCCCGATTTCTGTCACTTCGGGGCCATAGGTTCCGGACAACGACGTGTGTATACAACTTGCAGATAAGACCCAAAACAATACTATCATAATGAATCAATAATAAGTTCAGATCTGAAATCATGGCACTCGGGCCCTAGTGACAAGCATTAAGCACAACAAGTCGCAACAAAGTCATAAAGCACTAATAGAAGATACTAGGCACCATGCCCTAACAATCTGATGCCATTACATGAACGATCTCATCCAATCCCTACCATCCCCATAGCCTACAACGGGGGATTACTCACTCATAGATGGGGGAAACATGGATGGTCGATGGAGAAGCGATGGTGATGATGATGGCGATGATCTCCTCCAATTCCTCGTCGGCAGGTGCCGAACGGAGTTTCGTGCTGTTGTGGAATCGGTGGTGGCGGTGAGCGAACTCCTTTGGAAAAATGTCAAACCCCCCAAAGTTTTTAGGTCAGAAGGATCCTTATAGGCGAAGAGAGAGGGGGTGCAGGGGCCCACCCCCTGGCGCGGCCTGGCCTGGCCCGCGCCAGCAGGTGGTGTGGTCACCCCAGGGCTCTTCTCCGTCTTGTATTCTGGCTCCTGGAGTCTTCGGGTGAAATAGGATTTTTGGCATATTTTCTGGGATTTTTCCTGATAATTGATTTTCTGCACAAAAAGTAGACACAAGGCAATTGTGCTGAAAACAACATCAGTTTGCATTAGTTGCATCCAAATCACACAAGTATAGAGGAGAAACAATAGCAAAAGTGTTGGGGAAAGTAGATACGTTTTGGACGTATCAACTTACAAGCTCCCCTTTCATTTCACACCAACGACATCCATAGGCAAAAGAGCATGATATCAACTAGGTACAAAGTACCAGTGCAATGTTGAAAGCGTTCCCCATGACAACATGGTTCTGCTAATTCACAAGTTATAAAGCGCAAGCATATACGTAGCATAGATGGGCACAATGGTTCAAGTTTATTAAATGCAAGAAAATAAAGTGTGCCATCAAGTTCGTGAGAGCTTTAATCACTAATTTTCACATAACAAGTTTAATTTGGAAGGTAGATAAAAACATGAATTTACTTGGAATAGCAATAGTGCTAGTAGGTAGGTATGGTGGACACAAATGGCATAGGTTTTGGTTTAAGGATTGGATGCACGAGAAGCATTCCCTCTCAGTACAGGTTTTTGGCTAGCAAGGCTGGGTAGCAAGCATAAGAGTTGAAGGAAACAAACAAACATACAAGTGATAAAAACAAACATGCAATCTTCCTTGGAAGCACAAAAGATCTTAACTAGAGAATACAAAACTTATGAGCAAATCAAGAAAGAAAGATGATGAAATTATACTTCTTTAAGAGTACTTTTATCTTTTTCATTCAATTCTCAAAATAGTATTGCTACTGACCGAGCCAGGTTTGCCAGAACCAACTAAATTAACTCAATGATCCCAAAGTGATACCAATACTAATGACAAGATCAATCATATAACCATGAATTGAAAACCAAAATAAGATATGCAAAAGAGTAAATGGTAGAACTTCTCATTAATATTCCATAACAGCAACTCACACCAAGGGATACATAGATATCTAACGAGAGGGGGGACACTTCCATAATGCAAACCATCCTACATGATAACTTCTCTATTCATGATATGACTCTACTAAAAAGGTAAAAAGATAGAAGATAGTGATGTGATACCGCGGCACTCCCCCAAGCTTGGAACAAACCAAGGGGATGCCAAAACCTGATGAAGGATTACTCCTTCGGTGGTGGTGGTATTCTCTCGATGAGATTTTTGATTAATTTCCCCAAGTCCTCAATCTCGAAGGTGAGAGTACGAATCAACTCTGAGTTTTGCTCAATGCGGCACATGATCATGTCGGGTTGCGAATTCCAGCTCTTGCAATTCTTTCCCCACTCTTCCTCCTTGAAGTCTTCTTTTCCTGCATGGCTAGAACGAGGCAAATCCCAATTGGAGGGTAGTTTCTCCTTGGGCATATTCTGGTATTGATGTTCATGGATAAGGGTATGGAAGGGATTCTTGGTGCGTGGAGGAAGTGACCGTGGAGCCAAACAGTGACGCGGAGGCTTCCCTCCAGTTGACATCCGTGTAGTCCTTTTGACCATAGCAGGGTTTGCCAACACTCCAATGAATGCAATGGTAGTGCCGGTGTGCTGACGTTGGCTTTGCTTTGCCTCCTCTTCATCTTCACTCTTGATCTCCTTCTCCTTCCCGGGGTCTTGGAGATCCTGCATAGGCTCCTTTCCCTTATCCTTGGCGGACACCATTGTGCTTCTAACTTTCAAGAACAGTTCCTGGTAGAAACAGATCGAAACGAAAACACGATGAGAACACGATATACGAACCTCGGGGGATCCAGGGGATTATTTATTACGAAGTTTTACAACAAAAGGAAGGTACTGGGAGAAAACGGGTCGGAGACGAAGTCCGAGGCGGCCACACCACCTGGTGGCGCGGCCTAGGGTGGGCCTGCACCACAGGGTGGTGTGAGCCACCCTAGCTCCGTTTCCGTCCCTCTTTCAGTTCGTAGCTTTCCTTGTTGGATAAAAACTGCAAAAATATAACTGGATAGAATTTTCGTGGAACTTTTCTTACCAGAACTGTTACCTATTCGAAAACAGACTCTGCAGGTCTCTGAATTTAGCATTTGGTAGATTCTTCCGGAGTCACCACTTGGATAACATCAATATCTTCATCTTCATACACTTATTGCTTGAGTCATGAAACCTTTCACTTTCTTATTACACCATTTTCTCCACTAACCTAGAAATTTCTTTCACACAAAACTTCACACAATTCTCATTAGCAACATTAGTAGAAACGAGGTAATAAACCTTTTAGGTTCAAATTCAACTAAAATCCGTCAAAACATAAGCTATTGTAGCAACTCCTTCCGAAAACCCAAAAAGAATTCAAAAAGGAGATCGATTTAAGAAGCAAATGCAAGAGTGGCAAAATCTGTCAAAACAGACCAGCAGGTAAAGATCAATTTTTAAAAAAATCTTTTGTTGCTCAAATCAAAAAGTGCAAAACTAACGAAAGTTAAATAACAACTGGGGCAGAAGAACAAACAATTACATCTCAATCCTACATACAGAGATCTCTCACGAATTTTTATGGTGAAGCACAAAAATCTATTTTGGGACATCAACTTCCCCAAATCTTACTTCTCTCTCATTAGAGGTTGATCTTGACACAAAAACCAAACAAAAAGGATAAGGAGAGGTTATTACCGAAGTAATAACTTCCAAGACTAAAATAAACAAAAACAACTGAAAGCAAAACTAAATTGGGTTGTCTCCCAAAAAGCTCTTTCTTTATAGCCATTAAGATGGGCATGATAATTTCAATGATGCTCACATAAGAATATGAATTGAAGTGAAAGAGAGCATTAAGAAGCAAAAATATACATGTTTAAGTCTAACCCACTTCCTATGCAAGGGAATTTTGTAAGCAAATAAAATTTTGAAACCAGAAGCTACAAGCATAGGAAGGCAAAACAAGTGCAACATAAAGACTTTAAGCATAAAACAAGGAAACTTGATATTATTGAGGTGCATAAGAACAGTCTTCCCTCTCTCATAATAACTTTCAGTATCATGCATAAATTTAATGATATAACTATCACAAGAACCATGGTAGCAATGATCACTTATCCTAACAGAAAACACTGGAACACTAGCTCTCATAACACTACTTTGTGAAACAATATTAGGGATATCCTTACAAAGGATAGTGTGTCCATCTTCTACATTTTTAGTGACAAAGTCTTTCACATTTGCTATTATAGGTTCATCATCCATTTTTTTATCAAGTTCAACAGCTTTATTTGTACTTTCATTAACCATACTAGCTATCATAGAATGTTCCTTTATCTTAACTGGGAAAGGTATTTTCTCAATATAAGGTTCAGGTAAAGCATGATTAGCAGTATAAACTTCGGTATTTCTTGCAGGAACACACTTAGCAATATCTTTATATGGTTCATGATACTTATTCTACTTCTTTTTAGGAACTTCAATATAGGAAGAAAAAGCCTTAAAATAAGTTGCAATAGCTTGAGAGTCAAGACCATAAGCATTTTTAATATTTTGAAAGTCATCAATTCCCATAAAAGATTCAATGCATTCATAATCATAATTTATACCTGACTTTCTTCCTTTGTCATTCTCCCATGCTTCAGCATTGTATTGAATACAGTCTAGAAGATCCCATTTAGCTTCTTCTTCCATGCGTGTAAATGATCCAGCACAAGAAGCATCCAATAAATCCTTATCATGAAGAGAAAGCCTCCCCCAAGCATCCAATAAATCCTTATCATTGATAATAATATTACTGGGGAGCTCATGAATGGGACATTTGAGCATTAGTAACTTCAATCTCCCCCAAGCTTGAGCTGTACTCTCTCCATCAAGAGGCAAAAATTGTATATTTGATTCCGATCTTTATGAATCTCACTAGGAGGATAAAACTTTGAATAAAAGAGAGGTACTATTTCCTCCCATTCAAGAGCCTGACCATTCTTCAGTAGCTTATACCATTCTTCAGCTCTTCCTTTCAGTGATAATTAGAATAACGTCTTCTTGACTTGATCTGTTGTAATACCTGCACACTTGAACAACCCGCATAATTCGTGTATAAAGAGCAAATGATCACCAGGATGGACAGCTCCATCTCCAACATAATAGTTATCCATAACACGATCAATAATTCTTGTAGGTATTTTAAAAGTATCATTCTCAGTAGGTGGTGGTTCATCTACTACCTTAGCAGTGGTAGTAGCATTACGAAATAAGAAACTCAGCGAATTATCCATATTGAAAATAAATCAAGTAACAGAAGTAAACAATACTCACAGTAGAAGTTTCCTTTACAAGTTCCACTCTCCAATAGCGCTTCACTCCCCGGCAACGGCGCCAGAAAATAGTCTTGATGACCCACAAGTATAGGGGGTGTATCGTAGTATTTTTGATAAGTAAGAGTGTCGAACCCAACGAGGAGCAGAAGGTGTTGGCGAATGGCTTGGAGCAGGAATTCTCTGTAAATACTTAGCAAACGGATTTTAAGGGGTTTTTAATAATGCAGGTAAATAAAGTACGAGTAAATAAAAGACAATAAGAATAAATGCAGCAAGTGGCCCAATCCTTTCTTTAGCAAAGGACAAGCCGGTTGTATTACTTAAGATAACAAAACGTTCTCGAGGTCACATGGGAATATCGTCAAGTGCTTTTGCTTCATATAGTTGATTAATCTTCTTTAGTTTGCTAAGTGTTGTGTGGGTGAACCTGTGCTAATGTACCGACCTTCCTAGGACTAATACATACTTGTGATTATACCCCTTGCAAGCATCCGCAAGTACAAGAAAGTAATTAAGGTAGAAACCTAACCACAACTTTAAACTCTAAGACCCTGATGTCCCTTGTGCAAAGGTTTCCGAACGGGGGTTCAGGTTTCTGTCACTCCGGCAACCCCTACGATTAGTAGCCAAATACACAATGCATTCCCCTAGGCCCATATAGGTGAAGTGTAATGTAGTCGATGTTCACATGACACTACTAGAAGAAATACACCACAATTTAAATATCAAACCATTGAATCTTTCTCAACACAATTCCACTACTAACAACATGACTTCTCCCATGTCCTCAAGAACAAAACGAACTACTCACAAGACATCATGTGGATCATGATCAGAGATGATATAATGATATGTAACAATCTGAACATAAACGATAATTCAATGGTTCACTCAATAGCATCAACTACAACGAGTAATCAACACCGGGAAAGTTTCCCCTAAGAACTATGCAAGATTCAACCCAATTGTTACAGCAGTATGAAGTGGTGATGATGGTGCTGGTGGAGATGATGGTGGTGATGATGATGACGATCCCGATGAAGTCCAGCTTGATGGTGGTGTTGATGGCGACGACCTCCCCTCTCCAGGAAGGAATTCCCCAGGCATAATTCTGTCTGCCGGAGAGATCTTTCTCTCTCGGTGTTTTCCGCCCAGAGTGGCGGCGGAATCTTTTTATGGTCGCTCCCCCGGTACTAGGGTTCCGTGGGGGTAATATACGCCAGAGGGGAGAGCCAGGAGTGGACCAGGGTGGCCACACCACCTTGTGGCGCGGCCTGGGGTGGCCCGCGCCAGGGGGTGGTGTGGGCCCCCTGTGGCCCATCTCCACATCCCCTTCTGGCAATCTTCGTCTTCTAGAAAAATAGAATTTTCCATGTATTTTCCCGGATTTTCTGATCTTCGCGAATTTTGCCTCCAAGCAGCACCTTTTCCATCAGAATCCTGACTGCATCGGTCCATGCTCCAAAAGTCATCAGCCATGCAAAAACAGATGAAATAACATAAGTATCATCTCTTAATATGAAATATATCAATGAATAAAAGTAAATTATGATATAGAATAGTGATGCAAAATGGACGTATCAGTGGTGTCGCGAGGATCTACATGAAGCGAGAAGAATCCGATCGTCGCCCTTCCCTTGTACCATGAGGTAGATCTCGAGGGTGAGATCCCTTGTTAGTGGTGTCGAATTGTAGCACCCTCGTAAAATCACTACTACAAAATCACTGTGTTTTACCTTTGTACATCATCATGATAGCATGCTCATGTCATCATACACATTGCATTTGAGCATCGTCATGTCATCATGCATCTTTTGCCAAATACTATTTTCTAAAAGCCTACCTTTGTTTTCTAAATAAGCCCCTCTCTATTTCAAACCAAAGCCGTAGCCTCTTCCGGATCTTTTATTTGCCTAAAAACTATTTACAAAAAGTTTTTATAAATAAAATAAAATAATATAATAATTTTTTTTGGCAAAATCGAAGGAGGCAGTCGCCGGCCAGGCCCAGCCAGCAGCCGGCCTACAACCCCAGACCAACCTAACCCTAGGTCTATCTACCCAAACCCTAACCACTCAAACCCTAGCCACCTACACACCCACACCCACCAACCGCTACCACTCAACACACGCACCCACCCCGCGCGCGTAGAACACTCCATGCGACCACCACACTACACTGTCCTGCCCTGTCCCGTACACTAACCTACACACGCACATAGACGCATGCGGCCTGGCCCCAACGCGCCCGTGCGCCAGCGTTGCCCTGCAACCCCTAACGCCGCACTCACCTCGTGGACCCGGCCCCACCTTGTATCGCACACATCGTCGACCGCACGCGAGCCGCCCCGACCCGGTCAACCACCTCGACGCCCTCGCTCGCGGCCCTACCCTGCTACACCCTTGTCACGCCACCACCCACCCTGTTCGATCCCGATTCCCACCTACCCCGTGGGATCCCCTCCCTCGACCATAGCCGCCCCACTGCCGCTTGGCGCCGTTGCCGCCAGGTACCAAGCCAGCCGCCGCCCCGCCCACGATCCTCCTCGGCCCTACCTCGCCATCCTCCGCCTTGCTATTTTTCGGCCAACGCCACCAGTGACGCCCTTCCCTCTGCTCCCCAAGCTTCGCTGGCCCCTCCTCGCCTCCTCGCTGCCACGAGCAAGCATAGTCCACCCCGCCGCCCTCTCCTCTCTCCGACCGCTGACGACCCGCGCGTGACCTCCAGGTTCTACAAGACCTCGACCCGGGGTGCTTCTCCGACCTGCCACCTCCCTCCTCCATGTCGCCGGCCACCTGCGCTGCCAGGGCTCCCCGGTACCTCATCCTCTCCCAGGCCCTCAAGCTCTCTACGGGTGGCTCCCCTCTCTACGAATCCTTGCTGCGGCCGCATGCGCACATCCCCTCTGAGCGCTGGTTCTCTGCCTGTTTGTGCTTCCTTCTGTACGCGCGGGAGGCGCCCGTCCTTGTGTCTGCACCCCCACCCATCCAAGATGTAGCAGCAGTCTGCTGTGTCTTTGATCTGAACCTCGAACATGGCAGCAACCGCGTCGCTTCTTCCGTGCAGTAGTAGCACAGTGGGTCGTGTATTGCTGTCGGTGTTGCGGCTTCTATTCAACAGTTTCAAATGTTTCGGTGTCCATTCACCGATGATCCAAGCCCGCCACCGGCAAGACATGGACGTTAAGGACTTCGACATGGAACCTGGTGGTGGTGACACCGGTTCGACAAGACCTTCTTCCTAGAAACCAAAGACGATGCCCACTCAAGATCTCCTTCCTGGACCCGAAGACCGATCCGGAACGCCTAGGTCTTCTTCATGGACGCCGAGTCGAAGCCCGAACCTAGATCAAGACCAAACTAAACCTTGAACGAAGATCACCGAGTCCCCCATGTGTGACCCCGATCCGATATCCCTATTTTCAAAAAATGCTATATATACTTGTTGTATATTAAATCATTCATACTCGCATACATATTGTGGTTGTTTGGGGGTATTTAGACGATTCACCTAAATTAAATATGGAGACTATATGCGGGCTATTCTAGTCTTATATTGGATTCATTTAAACTTGTGTAGCAAACAGATGCCATGTTTTGCCTTGTTAATTCAACATTTAAATTGTGGAATATCTAAACAACTTGAACCATATAATTAATTGTCGGGATCCCGATTCTGCTTAATATTGCCAAATTGCATCGCATCTTTTCCATGCCATGCATCATACTTGCATCTTGCCTAATCTTCTGCCGTAGTATTAAATAGTGCATCCGGTGTTTCTTTTAGTGCTTTGCTTCTTCATGGATTAGGTTGTTTAGTGGATGCGAGTATCAGCAAGTTCTTAAGATAATGTACCTTCAGCAATGTTTCCCAGGCGAGCAATCCCCCTTTCTACCTATTTTGCATTTATACTCTTTACTTCCTTCCTGTTGATCTATTGCTATCCGTGTTGTGATGTTATAGTTTCTGTACCATTTATATTCCTTCCAGCCTCTATATAGTCTTGGATACCTCCTATTGCCTGTTATTTGGTAGACAGTTGGCCTTGTGAGTCATAGTTGCTTGCTCAGGTGTTGGTTTGAGTTGTCGAATACCACAGTTGTTGGAGGTTGCCACATGCTTAATGTTGTAGATGAGCACGGCTTTATTTACAACTTGATAATTAAAATGTTAGGAATAGATATAAATAATGCAGAGGCACCGGTGGGTGATGACTGCAAGTGCACAGATCATCTGTAGCTAGTTTCAAAATAAAGACATCGATCCCACAGGGAGCAGGAGTCTGAAGTCTAATAACTCTTGAAATAGATACTACAATAGAAATGCTAAATAAAGTTCTAAGTGACAAGGTAAAATGTGAGTATTGTGTAAAAAGGTGTTTTGGGGTTTTTGGTATAAGAGGAACAATAAGTAAAGTAAAACAACTGAACACAGAAAGTAAGTATCGTGTATGTAAGAGAGATTGGAACTGCAATAAGGAAAAAACATTCTCAGGGAGTGGCGGATATACCACTAGCATTAGAAGGAGCTAAGGTGAAGATTATTATCATGAACATTCTCAACTATGTATGTGTGGGAAGAACTCCATATTTAGACAAATAGGCAATAACCACTGCTCACATCATCCACATAACCACAAAAGTCAGCTGCTTAGCCCAAAATATATCTAGCCCGTTGGGGAACCCCAAGAGGAAGGTATGATGAGCACAACAGCAAGTTTTCCCTCAGTTATGAAACCAAGGTTATCAATCCAGTAGGAGCAAGGAAACACCCCAAAGGTGTTGCAAGCTGAACTTTGGCAAGGCGCACTACCGGTGCCAGCAGCAACGTGGAGACCTGCACAACACAACCATAGAACTTTGCCCCCCAACTTGCGATGAGGTTCTCAATCTCACCGGTTTTGCTGAAAACAAAGGATTAAACGTATCGAGTGGAAGAAAGTAATAGTTTGCAGAAAGTAAACAGAAAACAGTAAACAATTGAAGATTGATGATAAAAGAAAGGACTGGGGTCCATAGTTCACTAGTGGTAGCTCTCCTTAAGATAGATAACATGTTGGGTGAACAAATTACTGTGGGGCAATTGATAAACATCGAGAAAGCAATACATGCATATACTACTCATCTTGACTCCTTTGAGATTCGATTGGGCATTACAACATTATACATAGACCATAATCCAACTGCATCTATGACTAATAATCCACCTTCAGGTTATCATCCGAACCCCCTCCAGTATTAAGTTGCAAGCAACGGATAATTGTGCGTGTAAAGTAAACAATACGATTGTTCTATGAACAAAGGATTGTTGTTTTCTCCCTAGTAGCAACAGCACATCTAGTAGCTTAGAGATTTCTGTCTCTTCCCCAGATTACTAGAGGCATGAACCCACTATCGAGCATAAATACTAACTCTTGGAGTTTCTAGCATCTACTTGGCCAAGATAGCTACTAACAACAGAAAGCATGCAAGATCACAAATAACAAAGACATGATAGAATCAATAATCAATCTGAAATAGCATCTCAATATCCATCGGATCCCCGCAAACACAACATGTATGATTTACAAATAGATGATCTTGATAATGAACAGAGCTCACAAGATCTAAACATGATAGCATAGAGGAGGAGAACCAGCCATCTAGCAACTACATGGACCCGTAGTCCAGAGATGAACTACTCACGCATCACACCGGAGGCTTGCATGGTGATGAAGGCCTCCAGGGTGAATTCTCCCCTCCGACAGGGTGCCGGGAAGAGCTTCAGATCCCTCCCGATCTAGGGATGGAGATGACGACGAGTACAGACTCTTTCGTGGAATTTTGATCGGGTACTTAGGGTTTCTGTATCAGAGGCATCTTATAGGCAAAAAGGGGAGGCCGAGGGGGTGCCGGAGGCGGCCAGACCACCCCTGGCACGGGCCAGGCTGGGCCGCGGGGCCAGGTGGTGTGGCAGACCCCTGTCCCCTCTCCGTCTCGTATTCTGGCTCCGGGTGTCCCTCGGTGAAAAACTGACTTTGGATTTTGTCTCGTCCAATTCTGAGAATATTCATTTTCTGACTTTCCTAGAACCAAAAACAGCAGAAAACAGGCAGCTGGCAATGTGGCTCTTGTTAATAGGTTAGTCCAAGAAAGTGTATAGAAAGTACTCCAAAGTTGGAACAAAACACAAGAAAGTAGATAAAACCAAGCATGGAACATCAAAAATTATGGATACGTTAGCAACGTATCAACATCCCCAAGCTTAACTCCCGCTCGTCCTCGAGTAGGTAAGTGATAAAAAGAAAGAATAATTTTTGAGGTGACATGCACCATCATAAACTTGATCAAAGTATTTGTAAAACAATGATAGCTGGGATCATAGTACTTCAATCATAACACGAAAGACAAAGTTCTAGCAATAAGACAAAGCAACTATGTTGCAACATGAAAAGGCACAGACAAAATATTCATGAATAACAATGCTTTGCAAGATGTTTGTTTGTTTCACATAAAGAAAACATAGCATAGTGGCATTCAGCTTGTCCCTCATAGAGTAGCAAACATAAATGCATAGGACACCTTCAAAGTTCATAATAGTGACTAGATACAAATAGTTTAAAACAAGCAATATAAAAGCTATGCATCAATCAACAAGTCTTGGGCCAATGCACATAGAACTAAGAATGGCCACTATGCTCTCAAAGTAGGTGCATAAAGATAGAAGGTGGAGACTCAACAATAAAGTAAAAGAAAGGGCCTTCATAGAAGGAAGTAGGGATTCAAGTTTCATGAAGAGCTTCCAAAAATTATGGTACTTATTAGCTTTCAGCTCTCATTACCCCTATCATAAGCATCTTTAGGTGATTAAGGTTAAAGTGACACAACTAAGAGGATATGCTTGACAAGTTATAAGTTGAAATCTCATGCCACTTACTTACGAAGATCGAGCCTCATGCTACTCAACTTCAGTCACAAGTAAGCTCGTGTCATTGTAAGTACGTATGTATCATAGAGAACCGCCAACGGGGTACCCCTTGCACATGATACAGGAGCTATCCCATAATCAAAATGATAAGGCAAGCAGACAATGAGCATCTCAGCGATCTTTTTATTTGCTATTTGCATAGGTTTTTATTGAGGATGCTTCATAGAGTGCTCATTATGGTTATGCTGCAAGTTTCCACCATGATTAGGCATGGCTTAGGCTAGCGGCCCAGGTTTTCTCTAACACAAATACAAACTCCATGATCTTACAAGTTCCCCTTTTATTTCACACCGTCGGGATCCATAAGCAAAAGAACATGATATCAACGGGGTACAAAGTACAAGTGCAATGTTGAAAGCGTTCCCCATGATACATGGTTCTGCTAACTTCAACTTATAAAGCGCAAGCATATACGCAACAAACATGGACGCAATGGTTCAAGTTTATTGAATGCAAGAAAGTAAAGTGTGCCATCAAGTTCGTGAGAGCTTTAATCACTAGTTTTCTCATAACAAGTTTATTTCGGAAGGTAGATAAAAACATGAATATACTTGGAATAGCAAATGCTAATAGGTAGGTATGGTGGACTCTTTGGAATAACTTGGATTTAGGAATTGGATGCATGAGTGGAACTCATACTTGGTTATGGAGGCTAGCAAAAGACTAGGAGCGACTAACTAAGAGAGCAATAATGGCCATAATCATGCAGAGCGACAAAACATCAATAATCAAAGCATAAAGTGATACTACAAGTTGAAAACTAAAGGATCATAAAGGCTATGGTGACTTGGGATAGTCACAACATGGTGTGAGCATGCGCCAAGTCAACCCAAATAAAGCATCAAAGGAGAATACCACAATACTATGCTTTAATATGCTAAAACAATGCATGATTCTTCCAAGGCACATTAAGCAATCTGAATTTTTTATAACAAGTCATGCTACAACAAAGAATACTAAGCATAAAGCCAAAACAATATCAAGCATGGCATGACAGAGCATAGGCCATAGTCAAAAACAAGCTCTCTTTACCACTTAAGCTTTCCTACTCTTTTTCCAATCCAAACCAAACTATTTGAAAACCAATGTATGAAAGAGGGGGTCCAACCAATTTATTCAGCAAACTAAGAAAACAAAGCAAACAAAAAACCAAAACAAAAACAAAAAAGAAGATGCTCCAAGAACAACACAACTGTGCATGAAACAATAAAAATGAAGCGTTTGGAAGAAACCTGGGATTTTTATTGATGAAGAAGGGGATGCCTTGGGAATCCCCAAGCTTTGACGCTTGTACTTCTTGGATATTTATTGGGGTGACACGCGTGGCATCCCCAATCTTGAGCTTTAGTCCATCCTTCATCTCATTACTCATTCCTTCCATACACCTGAAATTTTTCCTTCATACAAAACTTCACACAATCTTTATTAGCAACATTAGTGCACTCAAGCTAATAAGTCTTTAGGTTCAGTTCCACCAATAAAACTTCCATTAAAACACAAGCTACTGTAGCACTTCCCTCAAAAATCTCAATTCCCCAAAAGAACTCAAAAAGGAACCAACAAGAAGCAAATACAAATAATGGCAGAAATCTGTCAAAACAGACCAGCAGGTAAAGACGAATTTTTTCGAAGACCTTATGTTTCTGAAATCGAAAAGTGTTGAACTAACGAAAGTTAGATAACAACCTGGGGCAGAAGCACAAAAATTCACGCCTCAAAAGAACGTACATAGATTTTACATGAATTTTTACGGTGAAGCATAGAAATCTGTTTCGGGACAACAACTTTCCCAATCATTACTTCTCTCTCATTAGAGGTTACTCTTGGCACAAAAAGCAAATAAAAAGGATAAGGAGCGGTTATTAATGAAATAATAACTTCCAAGACTCATCTAAAACTTTTGGGTTATATCCCAATAAGTACTTTTCTTTAACGCCTTTAAGTTAGGCATAAGAAGCAAGAAAAAGGATCAAGTGTTCTCACATGAAGAAGCATTAAGATTGATACCAGAAATATTTTCAACAAGGTAAGGTATCTCATCCAAATAAGTTCTAGATTATCCTCTCTCAATGCTCTTGGGTTCACTATTTTCATCAAACGGGTTTTCGGGAACAATCCATTCAAGGTTCTTTTCTATGGCTCCATGCATTGCTACAAGTTTGAAAGGTATTGGTATCTTAATTTCCTCCCCATTAGGTTCGGTTTTGTCCATCTTTTCTCGTGTACCAATAACATCTACACATGAGCCTAGCATATTAAAACGATCAAACACTTCTCTAGCTTCCTTAGCAACATCATAGAATTCTTTAAGCAAAGTTTCCAGAATAAAATCTCTCTTTTCAGGGTCCTCAATTTCCTTAAGTTTAAGAAACATTACTTGCATTAAGGGGTTAAGGTTAAAAAACCTAGCCTCCAACATGTGAACTAAAGAAGTTGCAGCAATTTCATAATTTGGAGCAAGCTCTACAAGGGATCTATCCTCAATATCCTCATGCTTACTAACATGATTAAAGAATTCTTCAATATTATCTTTTCCAATTATAGAACCACTACCTATTGAAAGGTCTTTCAGGGTGATTTAGGGATCAACATGGTGAGCTAAGAAAGAGGTAACAACTATAGAAATACTTAATTTTTTTGTGTTCTTTAATAAAGAAAGCAAACTTGTAAAACTATTTTTTGTGTGTTTTTGATAAAGAAACAAGCAAACAAAGAAAAAGTAAACTAAGCAAAACAAAGATAACAAAGTAAAGAGATTGGTTATGAGGGAATCCCCTTGTGAAGATGTCCTAGACTCCCCAACAATGGCGCCAGAAAATCAGTTGCTTAGCCCAAAATATATCGAGCCCGTTGGGGAACCCCAAGAGGAAGGTATGATGAGCACAGCAGCAAGTTTTCCCTCAGTTATGAAACCAAGGTTATCAATCCAGTAGGAGCAAGGAAACACCCCAAAGGTGTTGCTAGCTGAACTTTGGTAGGGCGCACAACCGGTGCCAACAGCAACGTGGAGACCTGCACAACACAACTACAGAACTTTGCCCCAACTTGCGATGAGGTTGTCAATCTCACCAGTTTTGCTGAAAACAAAGGATTAATGTCTCGAGTGGAAGAAAGTAATAGTTTGTAGAAAGTAAATAGAAAACAGTAAACAGTTGAAGATTGATGATAAAAGAAAGGACCGGGGTCCATAGTTCACTAGTGGTGGCTCTCCTTAAGATAGATAACATGTTGGGTGAACAAATTACAGCGGGACAATTGACAAACATCGATAAAGCAATACATGCTTATACTACTCATCTTGACTCCTTTGAGATTCGATTGGGCATTACAACATTATACATAGACCGTAATCCAACTGCATCTATGACTAATAATCCACCTTTAGGTTATCATCCGAACCCCCTCCAGTATTAAGTTGCAAGCAACGGATAATTGCATTACGCATTGCGTGTAAAGTAAACAATACGATTGTTCTATGAATAAAGGATTGTTGTTTTCTCCCTAGTAGCAACAACACATCTAGTACCTTAGAGATTTCTATCACTTCCCTAGATTACTAGAGGCATGAACCCACTATCGAGCATAAATACTAACTCTTGGAGTTGCTAGCATCTACTTGGCCAAGATAGCTACTAACAACAGAAAGCATGCAAGATCACAAATAACAAAGACATGATAGAATCAATAATCAATCTGAAATAGCATCTCAATATCCATCGGATCCCCACAAACACAACATGTATGATTTACAAATAGATGATCTTGATCATGAACGGAGCTCACAAGATCTAAACATGATAGCACAAAGGAGGAGAACCAGCCATCTAGCTACTACATGGACCCGTAGTCCAGAGATGAACTACTCATCACAATTGGAGGCTTGCATGGTGATGAAGAAGGCCTCCAGGGTGAATTCTCCCCTCCGGCAGGGTGCCGGGAAGAGCTTCAGATCCCTCCCGATCTAGGGATGGAGATGACGGTGGCTACAGACTCTTTCGTGGAATTTTGATTGGGTACTTAGGGTTTTTGTATCGGAGGCATCTTATAGGTGAAAAGGGGAGGCCGAGGGGGTGCCGGAGGCAGCCAGACCACCCCTAGCACGGGCTAGGCTGGGCCACGCGACCAGGTGGTGTGGCGGCCCCCTGGCCCCTCTCCGTCTCGTATTCTGGCTCCGGGTGTCCCTCGGTGAAAAACTGACTTTGGCTTTTGTCCTGTCCAATTCCGAGAATATTCATTTTCTGACTTTCCTGGAACCAAAAACAACAGAAAATAGGCAGCTAGCACTGTGGCTCTTGTTAATAGGTTAGTCCAAGAAAGTGTATAGAAAGTACTCCAAAGTTGGAACAAAACACAAGATAGTAGATAAAACCAAGCATGGAACATAAAAAATTATGGATATGTTAGCAACGTATCATTAGCAATCGACATTAATCGAATTACTGCGCTATTAAGGGACGTAATCCCGTAGGACGTATCCCATGGCATGGATAGTGTTCCGTGAGTTTCCTCGGTTCCCAAGTTGATACGTAAGGGGTGACAACATCTTTATAGTCACTGTAAGTGCTAACACACCTCCGTCTACTAACAAGTAGTTCCCTCCATCAAGTCCCCATGAGAGGCAAATATTGAGAGGTTGACTTCTCTAAACATCAAGATGAAGATAATCTAACACATGGTCACGCGATGAATATCATAATAAACTTTATCTTATTTCAATCTCATACTAGGGTTTCTCCATCTCCCCAAGAACTAATGATCTACTCAGACATGGAGGCAATCAACACCATGGCAATAACAATGGAATCTATCATAGATGGATAGTACTTGTATAAATCCACAACAAGTATGGAAATTACAACAAGATCTAGACAAGATGTAGATGGGATGGATGGAGATGGTGGTGATACAGCGATTGATGATGAAGATCGATGTCGTAGCCTCCCGGATCTGCGCAGGGCGAAGATGAATCCCCGGTGGATGAGTTCTCCCTCCAGATGCCTTCCGGAGGTGAGGTTTCAGCGATTTCTGGTTGTTCTGTAAGTCATCTCTCCGATCCAGTTGCACGGGGTGAAACTATTTGAGGAGGCGGTGGCGGCGCCAACTATACGGCGGGAACTATACGACCAGAAAATTTATTCCCGTCATATAGTTGGTCGTTAAACCGTATGTGTGCCTTGATCGCTTCAGGTTTTCTTCTGGTATTATTGATATTTCCCAAATAAGCGATTTACGTTGTTTTTTAATCCTTTTCTCCTTAGTACAAGTGCTCCAAGAATTGTGTCCATTGTATCCATCATCTATCCTAATCCCGGTGAAAACACAAATAAAATGTGCGCGCGAGCATCGTAAAATACCAAGATCCTACATCTACAATGCAAAATAATAATATAAAACATGATGCAAATATGCACTCATCAATCCCCAAGCTTAGACTCTTGCTCGTCCTGAGCAAGTTTAGCTTAATGGATGTGATCCTCGTATTCATGAAGATGAGTCGATAAAATAAACGAGGCAGTTGTATCATGTGTTTATTATATATGATACATAGGAATAAGTTCATGAATCGTACCTTACTCGAACCATCCGAATAATATTAGCAGGCTTCCACACCTTGGCATTTAACAGTTCACAAAAGATCATTCTCAATATGATGTAAAAGTATCCAGTTCAACCGAATGAGTTAGCGAGGTAGTCCCAAGTGTTTTTGGATTAACATATTCACGGGATTTAAAATCTCAAACGCTTCTTTGTCATACTACAATATAGTGGTGTATGCCTATTTGCTCTTTGCACATTCGTTTTTTTCTTCTTTCTTTTCTACTCTTTTGTATATATGCTCACACTTTTGTTTAAGTGATGTGCAAAGGAGCTAGCCATACATTCCACTTCATGTAGAAATTCAAAGTTTAACGATCTCAATTTCCAAATTCCAATTGTATATGAAGCATTTTTATGACTTGGAGATTCTACCTCTACTTGTTCTCACTCTATTTTGATAGCACTTTTAATTTCCTTTGTTCAAGGTTTCTTTTTAACTTAAATGTATAGATAATTTTTCTTTCTTTGTAAATCAAACCATGTACTTACGCCATATTGACCAAATTATCTTTGTATGTTCCATTAATACCAATGGTGTGGAGACTCCTATTTCTATCATCAAGTGCAAGTAAAATTATACTCAAGCCATTCATATATCCAATATAACAAACACAAACTCAATATTGCTCCATATATGATAATAAATTTGGAATTTCATAAAAGGGATCGACTATTCCTGAAGGGAATTCTAATGATGCAAACTTTATCTCTAGTTTGAACTAATGCAAGACTAAAATAGTAATGTAAAACTTATAAGATAGATTACAAGGTCTTAAAGATCTCCCCAAGCTTGGAATCAAGCCAGGCGGGATCAAATAATCCCTTATGAGTATTTGATACCGTGATTATTGTAGATCACTGTGGTGCCATGGCATGTAACACTACGATGCGTAGCTTCTTGTTAGTATCCTCCAGAGCAGTGATGCGGCTGTAGCACCTGCGCAAATCAGATTGTAGAGTGTCCATGTTATCTGTGAGCTGAGTCACCAATGGGAAAAGATCATCCTTATTCTCTATCTCCTTGAGACGGTGGTGGACTTCGACGCGATGAAGTAGCTCCTGCTTCTGATATATCTCAAGTGCTTGCACGCGATCCTTGGTCTTGGGAACAACTTCTTCCTCATCCATAATTGATGGATCGGGGAAGTGGAAACTATACCTCCACTCTTCTTGAGGCTTCACCCTCATACCCAATGGTATGCTTCGAGAGTGGAGCCTTTGCTCCCTTGCTATCACCTTCACCAATATTAGGTAATTCCTTACGCTTGTGTGGCCTGGGGTCCGTGGTGATGAACTTGACCATCTCCACACGCCCTTTTCCATTAAGCTCGTGACCTTCTCTCTCTTCTTGAGCTCTCTTCATTGCCGCCCAGTTGATCTTCGGGGGATTATAGACATCACGACGGATATAGATGTCAACCACATCTTCATCGGAATCGTTATTGTAGAAGCTTATCTCGACGTAGTCCTTGTACCCCGAGCTAAACCTCTCCACCTCCTTGTTATCGTCGTCCATGGACGGGATGCTAGAGCGGTCCCTGGAAGGAGCAACAAGACACAGGGGTTTCCCATGGTCTAGGACAGGATAGCGCATTGCTAGATTAGTTCCTGGAGATTATGATTAGAGAGAGAGACAATGGCAGTATATAAGGGGGGTCAGAGGTCAGGAAAACTCGCGAGAAACACCAAATTCTCGCCCAAGAAAAGAATCATAACGAAATAGGGAAAGAATCGCGGATTTGGAGGAGTCCTGCCGCGTAACGACCAACTATACGGGCATGACCCATATAGCTCCGGCCGTATAGTTGGTTCCGGGTAGATATTTCCAAATATCTCGAGTCTAGGTCAGTTAAGTTACGACTCGGAACCAACAATAACATTTTTTATTAGGGAAAAATGAAAAAGTAAACAAAGATGTCTGAGAGTTTAACGACCAACTATATGGCCAGAATATCATCTCCGGTTGTATCGTTGCGACCGTATAGATACAAACATCAAAAATCAAAAGTGTCTGAGAGTTCAACGACCAACTATACGGCCAAAATTTTGTCTCCGGTCGTATAGTTGCGACCGTATAGTTACAGACATCGAAAACAATTTCACGAAGAAGACACAGTGGGTTTAATGACCAACTATATGGCGAGGGATTTTTCTCCGGTCGTATAGTTGCACCCATATAGTTGGTAAAAACCTCCAGAAACTTCAGAAAAACACAAGGAAATCAAAGGCAAAAAATTTAGAAGTAAAATCTATGAAAACAAATCACTTATTTGAGTAAGAACACTTACCTTGAACTTACCGTTTACTTATTCGGGGATAACAAGATCCTCCAACAACAAAGACTTCTTCTCTTTTGGAGGAATTGACCTTAGTTCACTGAATAATTCTCATAAGTGAAAATCACCAGGACTAAAGTTTATCTCAATAAGATTGGTGTCTTGCTGGGTAAACATGGACACTACATCCAACATCTTTATTTCTTGCCTCTGCATAATCTGCAACTCAAATTCTTGAAGTAAAAGAATCTAACGGATTAGTCTTGGCTTATGGTTTTTCCTCTCAAGGAGTTCTTTTAAACCATCATGATCCGTATGAACTCTTACTTTTTCATCAACTATATAAGAATGAAATTTATCGCAAGAGAAAATACAACAAAAAGTTCCCTTTATTCCTTAGGATAATTCTTTTGAGCACTATTAAGAGTTCTACTAGCATGATGTATAATATTAAATCTGTGACCTATGTGTTGTCCCAGAGTTACTCCTACAGCATCATGACTAGCTTCACATATTAAGTCAAAAGTCATATCCCAGATAGGTGGTTTAATGATAGGAGCATGATATAAAGCATATTTAAGTTTATCAAAGGCTACAAGACATTTATCATAAAAATTAAATCTTACCCCCTTTTGTAGAAGGTTAGTCAAAGGTTTAGATATACCAGAGAAATTTCTAATGAACCTTCTATAAAAACCCACATGACCAAGGAAACTTATTCTACCTTTTATATCCCTAGGTTGTGGCATTCTTTCTATGGCTTCAACCTTAGCTCTATACACTTTAGTTCCCTTACCTGATACCTTATGTCCAAGTACTATACCTTCTTTGACCATAAAATGGCACTTCTCCTAGTTTAGAACAAGATTGGTTTCTTCTCAACGCTGCAAAATTCTTTTGAGATTATCCAAGCAACTAGTAAACGAAGTTCCATAGACAGAAAAGTCATCCATAAATACTTCCATTATCAGTTCTATAAAATCTGCAAAAATAGCAGTCATGCATCTTTGAAAAGTACTTGGAGCATTACATAAACCAAAAGGCATACGTCAGTAAGCATGTAAACCATAAAGACTAATGAAAGTTGTTTTAAGTTGGTCATCAGGATGAACAACTATTTGAGAAAAACCAGAGTATCCGTCCAAGTAGCAAAAATGAGTGTGGTTTACTAACCTTTCTAAACTTTGATCTATAACATTAAAGGATAGTGATCTTTCCTAGTTTCTTTATTCAATTTCCTGAAGTCTATGCACATCCTATGTCCAACAATAGTTCTAGTAGGTATCAATTCATTGTTTTCATTAGGAACAATAGTAAAACCGCCCTTCTTAGGGACACAATGAACATGACTTACCCATTCACTTTTTTTTCATGATAACCTATACCTGCATCCAATAGGCGTACAATTTCTTTTCTTACCACTTCCTTCATTTTAGGCTTCAATCTTCTATTAAATACCACAACTGGTTTAGCACCGTCTTCCATGAATATTCGATGGATGGTTATCATGGGAATAATGCCCTTCAAATCATCGATTGAGTACCCAAAGGCCTTGCGATGCTCCTTAAGTATTTTCATGAGTTCTTCTTCTTCTCCTGAAAGTTTAGCACTAATAATAACAGGAAATTTATTTGTATCATCTAAAATCTGTATTTAAGATCTGGTAGAGTCTTCAACTCTGGGGGTGGTAATTCCTCGTCCCCTCTCTTTTCTGGCTCTTCGAAAGCCTCATTAGTTGGAGGCCCTATAATGGGAGGTGAATCGAATTCATCTTCTAGTTCTTCTAGGGACTTATCCTCCATAACTATTTCTTCATAATTTAAGTCTTCATTTGTTTCTTCTTTTTGATCACTAAAGAAGAGAGCTGCCATTTCGTCAATAGTTTTCTCTTTCTCTTCTTCTTGTATTTGTGGAGGCATGTATTTAAATTTGGAAAAGTGGAATTCTTTTTCCACTCCCCCAAGCTTAAGAGACACAATCTCCTTTTTGAAATCAACATAGGCACCTACATCACTCAAAAAAATTCTTCCAAATATAATTGGGCAAAGAGTGTCAGTTGGCATATGAACAACTATAAAATCGATAGGAAAGTTTTTGTTGCCAATTGTGACAGTTGCTTCTTCAACTACTCCCATTGGAATTCTAAGAGTTTTATTAGCTAACATGATTGTCATATCAGTAGCCGGTTCTATTTCTTATTTTATTTCTAAATAGAAATCATAAGATATAACATTAACTTCGGTGCAAGATTGCATAAACCATAATGCGAGGTTCCCTTAAATATGCAGGGAAGAATAGGCTTACCCACATCTTTTACCTTTGTTTTACCTTCAAACAATATGGAAGTCTCTTCATCAAGTTCAACTATGTTAAAATGTGCATACATAGCCATAATTGCATCTTTGGTTTCTTCCAGATGTTCCACGACTTCTGGTATACTTTCCTCTTCCTTCTTCTCCTGTACTGCTTTGACCTATTCATATTCAAAAATATGCTTATGTGTAGTGTTTGGGAAAGGTATCTCATTGGTTCTAGGGAGGCCAATGTTGCTTTAATTTCTCTTTTCTTCTCATGTTCAGTGGATCATACTTAACCAAACCCTCTTTTGGAGCTTTGATGTGTTCTATAAAATCTTTAACAACTTGCAACAGAAGATCTGAATCCTAATAAAGTTCTTTAGATAATTCTTTAACATGGCCCTTTTTATTATAGTCATGAATACAATCATGATCTATTTCTATGCCTCCTTCACTTCCTAGACCAAAATTCCATGAAACTTTATGATCGATAATTCTATTAAGTAAAGCCCAAGATTTAGTTATAGGAAGATTCATAAAGGCTCCTTCCATGAAAGAGTCTAGTTCAATTTTATTAGGTTCAATTAAACTACCATAAAAGATATGTAATAAATACCATTCACGCAAATCATGATGAGGACATAGACATAGTAAATCTTTAAATATGATATAAGCTCTTACTAGTCCTTCATTAGGACGGTTCCTCCAAGTCATTATAAGACGCCTGATTCCAAAAGATTTTGATAATGGATAATATTTTGCTAGAAACTCATAGGCTAAATTATAGTAGGTAGTAGTGGCTTCTGGGTAGAGATCTATAACATGAGAGAGCTATACTAGTCAAAGTATGACTAAAATTTTTAACCCTTACCTCATTAGTAGTATATCTCGTCAATTGAAAAGTGCCACATATATCTTTGAAACATGCAATATGCTCATATGGATTAGGATCTTCTTCATCCCAAGTAAATTGCTTCTTGTGTAGAATACCAAGTAGTAGAGGATTTATTTCAAACCCCCTTGTCTTCTCATTGGAGTTGTCTCTTTATAAATATCAAGGGCTTCCCAAAGTGGCTGAGTGGGTTAGCACTAGTTATATGCTCAAACTCCATCATGTTGGTGGAAACCTGTAACTCAAAACAAAACTTAGCAAGACAAAAGTAAATAAACAAAAACTAAAAGACCTACAATGCTTAGCTCCCCGGCAATGGTGCCAGAAAATAGCTTGATGACTGTAAGTGTATAGATCGTTTGTATCTAGTTTGAAAATAAAGATATCGATCCCATAGGGAGCAGGAGTCTGAAGTCTAATAACTCTTGAAATAGATACTACAATAGAAATGCTAAAGAAAGTTCTAAGTGACAAGATAAAATGCGAGTATTATGTAAAAATGTGTTTTGGGGGTTTTGGTATAAGAGCAACAATAGGTAAAGTAAAACAACTGAACACAGAAAGTAAGTATCACATATGTAAGAGAGATTGGAACTGCGATAGGGAAAAAGCGTTCTCAGGGAGTGGCGGATACACCACTAGCATTATAAGGAGCTAAGGTAAATATTATTATCATGAACATTCTCAACTATGCATGTGTGGGGGGGACTCTGTATTTGGAAAAATAGGCAGCAGCCACTACTCAGATCATCCTCATAACCACAACAGTTAGCAATCGACATCAATCGAATTACTGCGCTATTAAGGGACGTAATCTCGTAGGACGTATCCTATGGCATGGATAGTGTTCCGTGAGTTTCCTCAGTTCCCAAGTTGATACGAAGGGGTGCCAATAGCTTTATAGTCACTGTAAGTGCTAACACACCTCCGTCTACCAACAAGTAGTTCCCTCCATCAAGTCCCGACGAGAGGCAAATATTGAGAGGTCGACTTCTCTCAACATCAAGATGAAGACAATCTAACACATGGTCACATCGATGAATATCATAATAAACTTTATCTTATTTCAATCTCATACTAGGGTTTCTCCATCTCTCCAAGAACTAATGATCTACTCAGACATGGAGGCAATTAACATCATGGCAATAACAATGGAATCTATCATAGATGAATATTACTTGTATAAATCAACAACGAGTACGGAAATTACAACAAGATCTAGACAAGATGTAGATGGGATGGATGGAGATGGTGGTGATGCAGCGGTTGATGATGAAAGATTGATGCCTTAGCCTCCTAGATCTACGCAAGGGGAAGATGAATCCCCGGTGGACGAGTTCCCCCTCCAGATGCCTTTCGGAGGTGACGTTTCGGTGATTTCTAGTTGTTCTGTATGTCGTCTCTCCGATCCAGTTGCACGGGGTGGAACTATTTGAGGAGGTGGTGGCGGTGCCAACACTACGGCGGGAACTATACGGCCAGAAAATTTATTCCCGCCATATAATTGGTCGTTAAACCGTCTGTGTGCCTTAATTGCTTCGGGTTTTCTTCAGGTATTATTGATATTTCCCAAATAAGCGATTTACATTGTTTTGACTCCTTTTCTCCTTAGTACAACTACTCCAAGAATTGTGTCCATTGTATCCATCATCTGTCCTGATCCTAGTGAAAACAGACATAAAATGTGCGCGCGAGCGCCATAAAATACCAAGATCCTACATCTACAATGCAAAATAATAATATAAAACATGATATAAATATTCAGTCATCAGTGGGCAATAGATAATATTTGGTTTTTAACCGCCCACTAGAGTCCCGTAGGCCCTGAGTACTTGATACCCGTTCCTTGACTATCGTACTATCCACATGTGGGACCATGAATCCCCTTAGCCAGAGCTTGATTCATTTCTTATTTCCTTGGGCCACAAACTAGTTTGGGGCGTTAGTACTATCATGTACTTATGCCATGCTATACTGCTTTATTTACTATTGTACGTGGAGCGCTTGTACTGTTTTGGAACATGGAATGTTTTCACGGTATTGACAAGCCTGGTCACATTTTCGGGTTCCCAGTCATTTATAGCCATTGACCCTGAGTCTGTCTCGGAGCCGGCCAACTTTGTTGCGGGTATCTTAGTAGGGTGGCCCCCTAAAATATTTTATGAATATGGTGATTGCTTTGTCGTGTTGCCTCATTGGGTTTTTATTTGGTTTTTCCGAGGTTGATCGTGCGTGTGTTGCTATTTGTGCACCTCTACAGGGTAAATCTTTCTGAAAGCCATGTCCGTGGTTATGGACAACTTGGAGCATAGTATCTCGATCATAGACAACTATAACTAAAGTAGTGCTATAAATTTGACTTTGACATGTCTAGTAATCAAATTCACTATAACAGAATGAGTAAATAAAAGTGCCAACAACTGCTGGATTTGGGATGTCTCATGCTATTTGTATCTGACTAGTAAGTATTGCAACTACAACGGAATAGTTAACTAAAGTTGCCCACTTCTTATGATATCAGGATGAATCATGTTATCTATATCTGACTAGTAAGTGCTGCAATCATAATGGAATGAATGAATAAAACTGCCAACTGTGTGAGTTCCTCAGAATGACTTTCTCTTTTGGTCTCGAGGGGGAAATACCAAGATGGGTATGTTTGGTGTTACTACCAGGTTGGTTCCGAATAGGTCTTTATTATCCCTCTCTGATAGCCGATAGTTGTATCGAGTCTCTATAGGTTATTTAGTGCATGCTTCGCTACCGATTCAGTCCACCATACCTATGTAGGCAAGAGCCGCTGAATTCTAGACTCGCCATGTACCGGCCTCAGTACTGACCTCTCCCTTTTTCCTTTGCCCTTTGTCGGCACCCCTTTTGTTTAACAAGTATATGTTCGACGTCGTTAGCAGGGTTACCCTTCTAGCTTGGCCTAGGCAGGGTTATGGACGCCATTGGTTATTCTTCGGGGCTCTTAGCTCAATTTGCATCTTATCCGTACTTGGACATTCTATCAATCTCAAGGTGATTTGGATCTTTGTATTATATATCTGTATTCTTGACTTGTTGAGTCATTGTTGTATATATATTTTTTGTGGGTTCCATCATGAACTATTGTGTAATGGTATTACTTTGTTTTCCACGAGCACTCAAGTGCCTGGTGAGCATATTTGAATCGTTTCTATGCGGGTTTGGCGGGAATTGCTAAAATCTGCATAGATCCGATTCGAGGTTGTTACAACGACATATTTGAGTGGGAGATGAATGACATCCTAGAATATCAAATATTGATGAAATATTTGAGTGGGAGCATAACAATGTTCTTGAATATGTGATTAACATATTATTGAACAATGTGTTTGGTATTAGGATTGATTAAATCATTAGATGGATGAAATTTAACTTATATTAAATGTAGTGGATATATGTGAATAGATCATGATGTTTAATAAACATTAAAATGACAAATACTTGGAATATTTTGAAGGAAGTTTAGAAGGACCTAGTTGAGATTCTGAAAATAGTTCAGAATGGATTCAAGTCAATAATTGGTTCTTACTTGAACAATTAGGAAGTATTAAGTGGTGACTCGATATTCATGACATTGGTTTAAGGAAATAAAGTTGTGTCGCATCACCTGTGCCATAGCCATAGGTTTTCCAGAAAAACCCATGTTATTTATACTTGATGTAATGTGACCCAAGTTCTTAATGTATGAACATGTTTCTGAGTGATTAAAGTTAATCACTGAACCAGCGTTAAGTTTGCAAAGGAAGCATTATCAGGGATCAAAATTGCAAATATTGAATTTGATAAAAGTCTATATAGCTGAAAGGAAAAAGGACATCGCCTAGAGGGGTGAATTTAAAATTATTACGGTTTAGGCTCTAATAAATGCGGAATAAAACTAACATTTAATTTATCAAGCCAAAACCTATAACGACTAGGTTCACTAAGTGAACCAACAACCTATGCTAAGCAAGACAAGCAACAAGGTGATGCAAGATATAATACTTTAAGCATGATGGCTATCACAATGTAAATTGCATAAGTAAATGGCTCGGTTGAGAGATAACCGATGGAAGCGAAGACGATGATTTGTTATCCCGAAGTTCACTTCTAAAGAAGATACGTCTCCATTGGATAGGTGCTATGGCGCAATGTACTTCGAACGCCACAAATGGCTCACCTTGAGGTGTGGTGGCTCGATGCTCACCCAACACCACACAAGGTCTCACCCCAAGATGCGAAGGCACACTAACCACCGACACCACAAAAGGCTCACCCTATTCTCCCGTGAGCTCGCCACAAAGGCCTACCCACAAACCACTATGGGACACTTGAGGGCAGTCACCGAACCCGTACAAGGCTTGGGGCAATCACCACAACTCAATTGGAGGGCTCCCAGGAAATGCCACAAAGGCTCAACACTGCCACAACAGGCCACAAGCTTGAGGAATCTCCACATCTCAATTGGAGGCCTCAAGAACACACCACAACTCCACACAATAGTCTAGGGTTCCAAGAACCCAAGAGAAACAAGCTCAAAAGCTTGAACTCGCCGAATCTCCGAGGAGAACTCAAACCTATGCACCACATAAAAGAGGCAAGTCTTTACTCTCAAATTCCACCAAAGCTACAAAAGCTATTGGGGAATAAGAGAGGAAGAACACAAGAGGAGAACACAAAACTCACCAAGATTTAGATCCCAAGGATTCCTTCACAAAGAAGGTATTTGATTTGGTAGGGGTTGTATATCTAGATCTCCTCTCTCAAATCCCTCAAAAAGATGCAAGAATCATAGGAGGGGGAAGGGGAGAGGGCAAGCTCTTCAAGGTCAACAATGGAGGAGAGAGATAAATCCAAGAACCAAGAAAAGAAAGTGCTTTATGAAGAGGAAGAGGAGACCCTTTTAAAGGGCTCCCAGATCTGACCGTTTGGGATTTTTATGACCCTGGCCAGTAGTACCGGTGGATGGCTGGTACTACCGGTGATACCTGGCTAACAGTTCAAAACAGCAGCGCGAAAGAGGAAAAAATTCATGGCCGGAACTACCGCCTGAAATTCCGGTGGAAGTTCCGAATACAGCGAGACCAAATAGAGAAGGTACTGAACCGAAAATGGGGTGATCAGAAGTTGGGCCGGAATTTACACCGGTAATACCGACTGCAAAATCCCGAGTAGTACTGATACGTTGCAAACATATCTATAATTTTTGATGTTCCATGCTTGGTTTTTATCTACTTTCTTATGTTTTGTCCACACTTTGGAGTACTTTTTATACAATTTCTTGAACTAACCTATAAACAAGATGCCATAGTTCCAGTTGCCTATTTTCTGCTGGTTTTGGTTCCAGGAAAGTTAGAAAATGAATATTCTCGGAATTGGGCGGGACAAAAGCCAAAGTCAGTTTTTCACCGAGGGGACACAGAGCGAGAATACGAGACGGAGAGGGGCCAGAGGGCTGCCACACCACACAGCCAGGCTTGCGGGCCACGCCTTGGGTGGTGTGGCCGCCTAGGGCACCCCCTCGGCCTCCCCTTTCGCCTATAAGATGCCTCCGATACAGAAACCCTAAGTACCTCGATAAAAAATTCCATGAAATAGTTTGTAGCCGCTGTCATCTCCATCCCTAGATTGGGAGGGATCTGAAGATCTTCCGGGCACCCTGCTGGAGGGGAGAATTCACCCTGGAGGCCTTCTTCATCACCATGCAAGCCTCCGGTGTGATGCGTGAGTAGTTCATCCTTGGACTACGGGTCCATGTAGTAACTAGATGGTTGTTTCTTCTCCTTTGTGCTACCAAGTTTAGATGTTGTTAGCTCCGTTCATGATCAAGATCATCTATTTGTAATCCTACATGTTGTGTTTGCAGGGATCCGATGGATATTGAGATGCTATTTCAGATAGATTATTGATTCTATCATGTCTTTGTTATTTGTGATCTTACATGCTTTCCGTTGTTAGTAGCTATCTTGGCCAAGTAGATGCTAGCAACTCCAAGAGTTAGTATTTATGCTCGGTAGTGCGTTCATGCCTCTAGTAATCTAGGGAAGTGACAAAAATCTCTAAGGTACTAGATGTGTTGTTGCTACTAGGGAGAAAACAACAATCCTTTGTTCATAGAACAATCGTATTGTTTACTTTACACGCAATGCGTAATGCAATTATCCGTTGCTTGCAACTTAATACTAGAGGGGGTTCGGATGATAACCTAAAGGTGGATTATTAGTCATAGATGAAGTTGGATTACGGTCTATGTATAATGTTGTAATGCCCAATCGAATCTCAAAGGAGTCAAGATGAGTAGTATATGCATGTATTGCTTTCTCGATGTTTGTCAATTGCCCCACTGTAATTTGTTCACTCAACGTGTTATCTATCTTAAGGAGAGCCATCACTAGTGAACTATGGACCCCGGTCCTTTCTTTTATCATCAATCTTCAACTGTTTACTATTTTATTTTTACTTTTTGCAAACTATTACTTTCTTCCCCTCGATACATTTAATCCTTTGTTTTCAGAAAAACCGGTGAGATTAACAACCTCATCGCAAGTTGGGGGCAAAGTTTTGTGGTTGTGTTGTGCAGGTCTCCATGTTGGTGCTGGCACTGGTAGTGCGCCCTGCCAAAGTTCAGCTAGCAACACCTTTGGGGTGTTTCCTTGCTCCTACTGGATTGATAACCTTGGTTTCATAACTTGCTACTATGCTCATCATACCTTCCTCTTGGGGTTCCCCAACGGGCTCGATATATTTTGGGCTAAGCAACTGATTTTCTGGCACCATTGCCGGGGAGTCAAGGACATCTTCACAAGGGGAGTCCCTCATAACCAATCTCTTTACTTTGCTATTTTTGTTTTGCTTAGTTTACTTTTGGTTTTTTTGCTTGTTTCTTTATCAAAAACACAAAAAAATAGTTTTACTAGTTTGCTTTCTTTATTAAAAACACAAAAAAATGACTACTCTTGAAAACACTAAGTTGTGTGACTTCCCCAGCACCAACAACAATGGTTTCATGTGCACACCTATTGCTCCACCTATTCCTGATGCTACTTTCTTTGAAATAAAACCTGCTTTACTCAATCTTGTTATGAGAGAACAATTTTATGGTATTGGTAATGAAGATGTTGCTGCTCATCTAAATAACTTTGTTGAACTTTGTGAGATGCAGAAGCATATGGATATAGATGCAGATATTATTAAGCTTAAATTGTTTCCTTTCTCTTTGAGAGGAAAAGCTAAAGAATGGTTGCAATCCCTAACTAGAAATAGTATTGATTCTTGGACTAAATGCAAAGATGCTTTCATTGGAAAATACTATCCTTCTGCTAAGATTATATCTATGAGAAGTGAAATAATGAAGTTTAAACAATCAAATAATGAACACGTTGCTTAAGCTTGGGAAAGAATGAAATCTTTGGTAAAGAATTGTCCCACTCATGGACTAACTGCTTGGATGATTATCCAAACATTTTATGCAGGATTGAACTATTCTTCAAAAAATCTACTAGATTCTGCTGCTGGAGGTACCTTTATGACCATTACTATGGGTGCTGCAACAAAGCTTCTGGATAATATGATGGTTAACTATTCTGAATGGCACACTGAAAGAGCTCCACAAGGTAAGAAGGTAAATTATGTTGAAGAAACCTCCTCCTTGAGTGATAATATTGATGTTATTATGTCTATGCTTGTTAATGGGAAATCTCATATTGATCCAAATCATGTTCCCTTACCCTCTTTGGTTGCTCAAGAAGAGCAAGTTGATGTGAACTTTATAAGAAATAACAATTTTAGCAACAATGCCTACAGGAATAATTTTGGTATCAACAATTATAGGCCATATCCTCTCAACAATGGGAATGCTTATAGAAATTCCTACAACAATAATAGGAGTGCACCCTCTGAACTTGAAGTTATGCTTAAAGATTTTATTAGCAAACAAACTGCTTTCAATAAAACTATTGAGGAAAAACTCTCTAATGCTGAAAGAAATATGGCATCATTGGCTGAAACACAATCTTCTTTGAATAAAATGGCTGCTAAACCTGAAACTATTGATAATCCCTTTTCTTCCACTAATGCCATACAAGTTAGAATTGATGAAAATGTTAGATTGTTAGCTGAATTGCATGCTAAGTGGGAAAGAGAAGATGAAATTGCTAGAAGTATTAGTGTTTCTACTCTCACTACCACTAGTGTTGAAGCTAGTAATAGCTGTACTACTTTAGATGATAATTATGATTTTGATCTTGATGGTTGCAATATCTTTGAAGTCATTCAGTTCCTACAAAATCTTGCTAAAAGTCCTAATGCTAGTGCTATGAATATGGCCTTTACAAAACACATTACTAATGCTCTCATAAAAATTAAAGAAGAAAAGATGAAACATAAAACTTCTATTCCTATGAAACAAGAAGATGGTTGGGAACCCATCATTAATATGAAAGTGAATGATTTTGATTTCAAAGCTTTATGTGATCTTAATAGTAGTGTTTCTATTATGCCTAGAAGGATTTATGATATGCTTGATTTTCCACCATTGGAAGATTATTATTTGAATGTCCCACTTGATGATAATGCTAAAAAGAAACTCATGGGGAGTATTAATAATGTTCTTATTATGGTTAACAATGCCTATGTCCCCGTTGATTTCTATGTTTTGGATGTTGAATGCAATGCTTCTTCTCCTATTACTTTGGGAAGACCTTTTATTAGAACTATTGGTGCCATTATTAATATGAAAGAAGGCACCATTAAATATCAACTCCCACTCAAGAAAGGTATAGAACACTTCCCTAAGAAGAGAGAGAAGATTTCTTTTGCCTCTCCTATGAAAACAAAATTTGCTCTTAATGCTTCTTCATTTGAGAACACTTGATTCTTTCTCTTGCTTCTTATGCCTAACTTAAAGGCATTTATGAAAAGTACTTATTGGGAGATAACCCAAAAGTTTTAGATGAGTCTTGGAAGTTATTACCACTGTAATAACCGCTCCTTATCCTTTTTATTTGCTTTTTGTGCCAAGAGTAACCTCTAATGAGAGAGAATTAATGATTGGGAAATTTGCTGTCCTGAAATAGATTTTTGTGCTTCACCGTAAAAATTCGCGTAAACTCTCTGTACGTCGTTTTGAGGCGTGCATTTTTGTGCTTCTGCCCCAGGTTGTTATCTAACTTTCGTTTGTTCAACACTTTTCAATTTGAGCAACAGAAGGTCTTCAAAAAAATTGGTTTTTACCTGCTGGTCTGTTTTGACAGATTTCTGCCATTATTTGCATTTACTTCTTGTTGGTTCCTTTTTGAGTTATCTTTGGGGAATTGAGCTTTTTGAGGGAAGTGCTTCAGTAGCTTGTATTTTAATAGAAGTTTTATTGGTGTTGAAACTGAACCTAAAGACTTATTATCTTGAGTGCACTAATGTTGCTAATAAAGATTGTGTGAAGGAAAAATTTCAGGTGTATGGAGAGAATGATGTAATGAGATGAAGAATGGACTAAAGCTCAAGCTTGGGGATGCCACCACGTGTCACCCCAAGAATTATCCAAGAAGTACAAGCATCAAATCTTGGGGATGCCCAAGGCATCCCCTTCTTCATCAATAAAAATCCCAGGTTTCTTCCAAACAGTTCATTTTTATTGTTTCATGCACAGTTGTGTTATTCTTGGAGCATCTTCGTTTTTTTGGTTTTCGTTTTCTTGGTTTTCTTAGTTTGCTTGAATAAATTGGTTGGACCTCCTCTTTCATGCATTAGTTTTCAAATAGTTTGGTTTGGATTGGAAAAAAGTAGGAAAGTTCATGCTTAAGTGGTAAAGAGAGCTTGTTTTTGACTGTGGCCTATGCTTTGTCATGCCATGCTTGATATTGTTTTGGCTTTATGCTTAGTGATTTTTTCTGTAGCATGACATGTTATAAACAATTGATATTGCTTAATGTGCCTTGAAAGAATCATGCATTGTTTTAGCATATTAAAGCATAGTATTGTGGTATTCTTTTTTGATGCTTTATTTGGGTTGACGTGGTGCATGCTTACACCATGTTATGACTATCCCGAGTCACCATAGCCTTTATGATCCTTTAGTTTTCGACTTGTAGTATCACTTTATGCTTTAATTAATGATGTTTTGTCTCTTTGCATGATTATGGCCATTATTGCTCTCTTAGTTGGTCGCTCCCAGTCTTTTGCTAGCCTCCATGACTAAGTATGAGTTCCACTCATGCATCCAACTCCTAAAACCAAGTTATTCCAAAGAGTCCACCATACCTACCTATTACCATTTGCTATTCCAAGTATATTCATGTTTTTATCTACCTTCCAAATTAAACTTGTTATGAGAAAACTAGTGATTAAAGCTCTCATGAACTTGATGGCACACTTTACTTTTCTTGCCCTTAATAAACTTGAACCATTGTGTCGTCTATGTTGTATATGCTTCCACTTATATGTTGGAGATTAGAAGAACCATGTTGTCATGGGGAACGCTTTCAACATTGCACTTGCACTTTGTACCTAGTTGATGTCATGCTCTTTTGTCTATGGATGTCTGTAACACCCCGTCCACTCCTGGGCCCGGGGGGTGTCACTCCTGGGAGCTTAATAGGATATCTAGACTGGCCCCACAGACCAACACTAGTCTTTTCTGCGCACTTTGTCCTCACTGCTGCTTGCTACCACTTCCCGGTCGGTCACCCATCCTAGAATTGCTCTAGGCCAAGCACGCTTAACCTTAGAGTTCTTTTTGAATGAGCTTCTGGAAAAGAAGTTACAACTTGTTGATATGGGTATCCTATCAATCCTATTAAGCCATGTGCCTGGTCTCACATACACCCACCCTTTAGAAGATCGATACCCTCATCGATCAAGCACACCCCAGGAATGTTCCCTCTTGGCACGCGTCTGTACGTCCAGTGCCGACACATGTGCCATGCCATGTCCACTCCGAGCCACACACACCATGCTCCACATGTCCCGCCACTGACCCGCACACACCCGTGTAATCGCAAGGGTCGGCTCTGATACCACTTGTAACACCCCGTCCACTCCTAGGCCCGGGGGGTGTCACTCCAGGGAGCTTAATAGGATATCTAGACTGGCCCCACGGACCAACACTAGTCTTTCCTCCGCACTTTGTCCTCACTCGTGCGCACCCGGTTACCCACTTCCCTGTCGGTCACCCATCCTAGAATTGCTCTAGGCCAAGCATGCTTAACCTTAGAGTTCTTTTCGAATGAGCTTCCGGAAAAGAAGTTACAACTTGTTGATATGGGTATCCTATCAATCCTATTAAGCCATGTGCCTGGTCTCACAATGTCGTCGGTGTGAAATGAAAGGGGACCTTGTAAGTCCATGGAGTTAAGTATGTGTGTTAGAGAAACGCCTGTGCCGCCGGTCTAATCCATGCCTAATCATGGTGGAAACCTGCAGCGTAACCATAATGAGCAATCTATGAAGCATTCTTCTTATAAAAAAGAGTCAGATATTGAGAAAAAAAGAAAAAGAAAAAAAGAGACATGAGAAAAGAGGAAAGAGAGAAAAAAGAACCATTTTCCCATGGTAAATAAGAAGATTGCTGAGATGCTCGTTGTCTGCTTGCCTTGTCATTTTGATATGGGGATTCTTCCGTATCATCGGGCAAGGGGTACCCGTTGGCGGTTCTCTATGATAAACATGTACTTACTATGACAAGAACTTACCGGTAACTAAACTTGAGTAGCATGAGGAGCAGCCCTCGTATTCAAGGGACATGAGATTTCCAACTTATACTTTGTCAAGCATATACTCCATAGTTTGTTCACTTTAACCTTAATCACTTCAAGATGCTTATGATAGGTGCAATGAGAGCTGAAAGCTAATAAGTACCATAATTTTTGGAAGCTCTTTATGAAACTTGAATCCCTGCTTCCTTCTATGAAGGCCTTTCTTTTACTTTTATGTTGAGTCTCCACCTTCTATCTTTATGCACCTATTTTGAGAGCGTAGTGGCCATTCTTAGTTCTATGTGCATTTTACCAAGACTTGTTGATTGATGCATAACTTTGATATTGCTTGTTCTTAAACTATTTGTATCTAGTCACTCTTATGAACTTTGAAGGTGTCCTATGCATCTATGTTTGCTACTCTATGAGGGACAAGCTGAATGCTACTATGCTATGTTTTCTTTATGTGAAACAAACAAACGTCTTGCAAAGCATTGTTATTCATGAATCTTTTGTTTGTGCCTTTTCATGTTACAACATAGTTGCTATGTCTTATTGTTAGAACTTTATCTTTCATGCTATGTTGAAGTACTATGATCCCAGCTATCAATGTTTTACAAATACTTTGATCAAGTTTATGATGGTGCATGTCACCTCAAAAATTATTCTTTCTTTTTATCACTTACCTACTCGAGGACGAGCAGGAGTTAAGGTTGGGGATGTTGATACCTTGCAAACGTATCTATAATTTTTCATGTTCCATGCTTGGTTTTTATCTACTTTCTTATGTTTTGTCCACACTTTGGAGTACTTTTTATACACTTTCTTGGACTAACCTATTAACAAGATGCCACGGTGCCAGTTGCCTGTTTTCTGCTGTTTTTGGTTCCAGGAAAGTCAGAAAATGAATATTCTCGGAATTGGACGGGACAAAAGTCAAAGTCAGTTTTTCACCGAGGGTGACACGGAACCAGAATACGAGACAGAGAGGGGCTAGAGGGCCTCCACACCACCTGGCCGCACGGCCAGGCCTGGCCTGTGCCAGGGGGTGGTGTGGCCGCCTAGGGCACCCCCTCGGCCTCCCCTTTCGCCTATAAGAAGCCTCCGATACAGAAACCCTAAGTACCCCGATCAAAAATTCCACGAAAGAGTCTGTAGCCTCCATAATCTCCATCCCTAGATCGGGAGGGATCTGAAGCTCTTCCCGGCACCCTTCCAGAGGGGAGAATTTACCCTGGAGGCCTTCTTCATCACCATGCAAGCCTCTAGTGTGATGCGTGAGTAGTTCATCCTTGGACTACGGGTACATGTAGTAGCTATATGGTTGGTTCTTCTCCTTTGTGCTACCATGTTTAGATCGTGTGAGATCCGTTCATGATCAAGATCATCTATTTGTAATCCTACATGTTGTGTTTGCAGGGATCCGATGGATATTGAGATGCTATTTTAGATTGATCATTGATTCTATCATGTCTTTGTTATTTGTGATCTTGCATGCTTTCCGTTATTAGTATCTATCTTGGCCAAGGTGATGCTAGCAACTCCAAGAGTTAGTATTTATGCTCGATAGTGGGTTCATGCCTCTAGTAATCTGGGGAAGTGACAGAAATCTCTAAGGTACTAGATGTGCTGTTGCTACTAGGGAGAAAACAACAATCCTTTATTCATAGAACAAGCGTATTGTTTACTTTACACGCAATGCGTAATGCAATTATCTGTTGCTTGCAACTTAATACTGGAGGGGGTTCAGATGATAACTTGAAGGTGGATTATTAGTCATAGATGCAGTTGGATTATGGTCCATGTATAATGTTGTAATGCCCAATCAAATCTCAAAGGAGTCAAGATGATTAGTATATGCATGTATGCTTTCTCGATGTTTGTCAATTTCCCCGCTATAATTTGTTCACCCAACATTTCATCTATCTTAAGGAGAATCACCACTAGTGAACTATGGACCCCGGTCCTTTCTTTTATCATCAATCTACAACTATTTACTGCTTTTTGTTTAATTTCTGCAAGCAATTACTATCTTCCGAACAATACGTTTAATCCTTTGTTTTAAGCAAAACAGGTGAGATGGACAACCTCACTGTGAGTTGGGGGCAAAGTTCTGTGGTTGTGTTGTGCAGGATTCCAAGTTGGCAACAACACCTTGGAGGTGTTTCCTTGCTCCTACTGGTTCGATAACCTTGGTTTCATAACTGAGGGAAAACTTGCTGCTCTGCTCATCATATCTTCCTCTTGGGGTTCCCCAACGAGCTCGATATATTTTGGGCCATCAAGTACTTCTGGTCAAGTACCGGTCCAAGTTCCGATAAATATCACCCAAAAGGTAGAGAGGATACTGAATCAAAAACAGGATGATTGGAAGTGTCCCTGGTACTTCCCCCGATACTACTGGTGGCTAAAATGCCCTAGCGGTACTACCGGTGGCCCGCCAGAACTACCGGACAAGAAATTCTTCCAGAACCAAAACTACCAAAACTTTTGCATCCGAACTCCAAATGAAATGGAACCAATTTTGTTGGAAAGATAACGATGAGTAGAATCACAAGGTGAGGAGCCGGAAAACCAAGGGAGAAAATACCATTAATATATATATATGTGATATATCCCCAAGGCTATGTATGGAAGGAAAATCCGCAAGATAAAAAATACAATAAGATATGCAAGGAAAATCCGTTTTTTGATGAACTAGAGCTTGTTATGAAGATAACCACACGCTCTAGATCCTCACATGTACAAGAACCAAATAACAACCAAGAAAGATAATGCTATGTATGCGAAGGTTTGAGCGCTCTCCAAAAGATATGATCAAGCTACTCACTCGAGAGCCCCTCTTGACAGTACGGCTATCTATCCTAAACCCGGTCTCCCAACACTATAAGAGACCGGTCATGGGAGAATACCAATCGGGGTATACCCATAAAGCGGAGTCGACAGCTGGATCGAGCCGACTAAAGCCAATCATACAGCAGGTCGACTCGCCGAATGCGGCGACTGACGTATTTTGGACCTAGGTGACTCGCCTACTGGAGACCCAAGACGGCGACTCCAATAAAAAGCCTATTAGTATTTGTAAACCCTAATTGGCTACATATATAAAGCCACTAGGGGCACCCCTTTGGGGGGGACATCTCCCACGTCATATTAGATCTAGTCTCTCCCTCCGCCTACGACGGCTCTCATGTAACCAATCTATGATCATATACTGGATGGACAACATGACGTAGCGATCCTCCACCGAGAGGACATAAACCTGGGTACATCGTGTGCCAATCTTACTCCCGGATTCTCCTACATCGTCTTGCCTCCTCTACATAAGCTACCCTGTTAGCATCTGCCGTGGTCAATATGACGATAGTTGGCGCCCACCGTGGGGCAAGCGGTGCTTGGAGGTGATAATCTGGACGGGATCCTACGACATCTTCATCGTCAACCTCGGCGACACTGGCACGTATGAGACTGAATCAGATCTAATAGTCTCAGCTTTTCGCACAATAGCATATCGATCCATCAGATCGCACGTGGCCTTGACCGATGAGTTTTTTATATCCAATCCCATCTCTCAGTCACGTATTGATTATTCTATAAATTAATTAACATATGTTGTTTGGACCTAATCGTTTGCACCTTATTTTGGAGTACATGCGACTACACAACATGAATTGAGGAGATGAGTGCGTGTGTCAGGCGTTGGCCGGCCGTGGTCCTTCATTTTCTCGGCCGCAACTCTACGCTCGGGTTGTTCCTAAATTCAGATTCAGCGACCTCAAATGCTACCGGCCGTAAGCTGTTTGACGGTAGATTTATACGCGCTTCAATGACCAGTTCAGCGACCTGAACGCCAAGTTCTATTTTTCTTGTTATTTGCCCTGTTCTATAAATCTCAATCTACAAATACTTTCCTCCCGTTTATGCTATTTTTTGGATACAAATTTATCAATCCAGATCATGTCAAAAAGACGGTACAACTGCAATGCGGATATCGTTGAGACAACTCCGCCAGACTACACGTCTGCCGCCGCGTGACCTAGTCTGCCTCTTCCACCGCGTCGGCCATGTTAGCCACGTTGACTCCTTACGGCTAAACGCCGCACTGGATGCTCGGGGACTCGTCCACAGCAAACTCGCCATGGTCGCGGACTCGTCACGTTCAGCGACTCGTCCACCACGGACTCGCCATTAGAACCAACCATCGCGAACTCACCACACTCGGGGGCTCTCCATCATGCACTCGCCCCTCGCGGGCTCGCTTCCATCACGAAATCTCCATGCTTGGGGACTCGCCGCCCTCACAGACTCTCCACGCTTGGGGGACTCGACTCACCCCTCGCGGGCTCGTCGTCCTCACGGACATGCCACACTTGGAGACTCGCCATCATGGGCTCGCCCTCTCGTGCTCTCCTTCGCGGGCTCGCTACTGCGAACTCCCCCATCGCCGACTCACCACACTACCGGCTAAACGCCATACGACTTCGCCATAGCGCGATCTCCGTCTGTCGTGTCGACCCCGTGTCCTCTGTGTCAACCCCGTGTCCTCCGCGTCGACCTTGCCATAGCGTGACCTCCGTCCGCCGCGTCGACCATGTGTCCGCTGCGTCGACTTCGCCATAGCATGACCTCCGTCCGCCGCGTCGACCCCGTGTCCGCCGCATCGACTTCTCCATAGCGTGACCCCTGTTCGCCGCGTCGACCCCATGTCCGCCGCGTCGACTTCGCCATAGCGTGACCTCCATCCATTGCGTCGACCACGGGTCTGCCGCGTCGACTTTGCCATAGCGTGACCTCCATCCGCCGTGTTGACTCCGTGTCTGCCGCATCGATTTCGCCAAAGCGCGACTATACTTCTTCTGCGTCGAATCCTTGTCCTCCACATAGAATCTTTCTAGCTAAACGTCGTGCGCACCCCATCCACTACGTCGAATGTGTACGCCGCGCCTGCTAAGGGCTCCTCATCATCCAAGTCGCTAGAGAGGGTCACATGCCAAGATGCATGGACTCACCACTAAGCGTCTCTTCCCTCCGGGAAAAATTAGTTCGCCTTTGTCAACCTTTGAGAGAGCGACTCGCAATGGCCAAGTAGTCCGGACGAGGAGTTGCAAACCGAGCCTCGGATCATCCACGAAAAACACTAACCGATAGCCATCATTGGAGTCGCCTTGCTCGACTGGCCTTCTAGTCCAAGACAAATGGCAGTGCTACATAAACAGCACCATGTCCTCCTCAACCTCAGACCGTGTGACTCGCATGGCCAAGTACTATGGACGAGGACTCACAAACCGAGCCTCGGATTGTCCAGGAAGAACGCCTAGCCGAGAGCCATCTTTGGAGTCACCATGCAACTGGCCCCCGGGCCAAGACGAGAGACTTGCTAACAAAAACAGTGCAATCAACCCCTCCCAACATCAGATTAGCGACTCGCTATGCTCGGGGAATCTCCCTTGCGGACATGCAATCATCGCGGACTCGCTCAAATACGGACTCGCCATGTTCAGGGACTCTCCCCTTGCGGACACGCCATCATCATGGACTCACCATCATCACGTACTTTCCACGCTCGTGGACTCGCTCAAACGCGTACTTGCCATGCTCATGTTCTCTCCCCTTGCGGATTCACTCAATGCGGATCCGTCACGCTCAGTGGTTTGACAATCGTCAGTCTCCAGGACTCGTCAAGCACTCCATTGGCAATACTTGGGGACTCGCCGCTTGCCATGCTCGGGAACAACCACTACTATTTGCAGAATATGCATCTCTAAAGAGCCTCAAGTTGCCTCTACAAGCAACCTCGAGCCTCGGGGACTACTCCTAGGCATATTGCTGAGCTAAGCATAAAACAAATCGACTCCAATTGGCGGACGACTCGTCAAATTTTACTTTGTTCAGCTCGGGGCTTCGCCGCCCTCGCGGAGTCTTCATGCTTGGGGACTCATCACCCTCATGAAGTCTTCGTGCTCGGGGACTCGCTGCCCTCGAGGAGACTTCACGCTCGGGGTTTCGCCGCCCTCGTGGAGTCTTCACGCTCGGGGACTCGCTGTCCTAGTAAAGTCTTCATGCTCGAGGACTCGTAGCCCTCGCGGAGACTAAACGCTTGGGGATTCGCCGCCCTCCCGGTGTCTTCACGCTCAAGGACTCGCCGTCCTAGTGAAGTCTTCATGCTCGGGGACTCGCCGCCCTCGCGGAGACATCACGCTCGAGGACTCGCCGCCCTCACGGAACCTCCATGCTCGGGGACTCTCCTCGTCTATCATGGACTCGCCACGCTCGGGGACTCGCCATCACGTACTCTCCCTCGCGGACTCGCCTGTCACGGGCTCACCTATCGTGGAGTCTCTTACGCTGACTCGACAGTTTCTTCATCAGCGACTTGGTGGCCTCTAATGGCGACTCCGTCCAATGGCTATTTTTATGTTTCAGGAGCTCGCCAACGACTCACCATCGACTCCACCCTGGAATCGCCTACGCCGATTCGACGGTTTGAAGTCATCGTCGAGTCCCTGATGTGCTCGGGGACTACTGATGGGGGAATACCAATCTGGGTATACCCATGAAGCAGAGTCGACAGTTGGATCGAGCCGACTAAAGCCAATCCCACAGCGGGTCGACTCGCTGAATGCGGCGACTGGCGTATTTTGGACCCAGGCGACTCGCCGACTGGAGGCCCAAGACAGCGACTCCAATAAAAAGCCCATTAGCACTTGTAAACCCTAACTGGCTGCATATATAAGGCCACCAGGGGCACCCCTTTGGGGGGACATCTCTCACGTCATATTAGATCTAGTCTCTCCCTCCGCCTATGGAGGCTCCCATGTAACCAATCTATGATCATATACTGGATTGACAGCAGGACATAGCGATTCTCCACCGAGGGGACGTGAACCTAGGTACATCGTGTGCCAATCTCGCTCCCGTATTCTCCTATGTCGCCTTGCCTCCTCTATGTAAGCTACCCTGGTAGCATCTGCCATGGTCAATACCACGACAACCAGTAAAATAGAAAACCTATCAAGATCATACATTTTCCTAGAGCATTCCACTTGAGCTTGATGTAGACCTTCTTGTCCTTCTCAAGATGGATCACTTTTCTTGATTGCTCTTAATTGATGAAGACTTGTGAAATGCTCCCCCATACTCCATGGAGAAACCTCTTCTTTGAGCCTGTATTCATCACTCCATGATCGCCAAGGATGGCAAGCTTCAAGCATGATGTCTTCTAGAGATGGTGCATCTTGTACTTGCACTTCATTTCTTGATGATGTCTTGAAGATGTCCAAAAGGAACTTCATCTTCTTCTTCAAGACATACTTGATCTTCTTCTTCAACTTGATTCCAATAGGCACAAAGCCCTTGGACATTGCCTCTTCTTTTTCAACCTTGAGACCAACACATGGTCCAAGTGATGCCAATGGACAAACCTACAAGTGAAACTCAATTTACACATTAGTCCATAGAGATTGTCATTAATTACCAAAATCACACATGGGGGCATATATGCTCTTTAAATAGGTATAGAAGTATTAGAATAGTTCAAAATAAGCAGAAATGGTTTTGGTTAAGAAATTTCAACTTTTGACTATTTATAGTTTTACATGACATCTTGAAAGTTCAATTGAGTGATAGATCATCATCGTATATACTAGAAAATAGAAGTCTCACTTTGTCACCAAAATGCTACAACACATATATGATAATGGTGTGAATGTCAAAATAGGTGACATTAATGATTTACAAAATAGGACCTTATGAGGTAAAACAAATTTAGGACAGAAAGTCCTCCATGAGCAAGCATGATCAATAAACGCATATGAGATATGGTTTATAATTAGTAGCAATGCAACTAGATTATTTGTACTCTAGTACAAGTAGGAGACTGAAGGAGATATGCCCTAGAGGAAAATACTAAAGGGGTTTATTATCATATCTCAAGTTCATAATAGTTTTATATCATGCTATAATGGTATCAAGAGGAAACATTGATATAGATGTGATATATAAACAAACTCAGGTCCCTAGTAGCCTCTATTCAACTAGTTCATTGGGTAGCTGATGATCAAGGTTTCCTGATCATGGTGCTATTACAGCCAACTGACAATGAAGTCATATCATCTGGAATGATGTGATGGACATTTTCCATTGATGATTTTTGCAACATGATCATGTCATTTAGTTCACATTGCAATTGTCAGAAATGGAGTGTCCTAATCCTTAAGATTGTGAGATCATATTAATCACTATTACTGGAGGATTGATTTGAGTACATCAACCGTCATATCCATGACTAGGTGACCATAAAGGTGCATGGTGAGTAGTCCGAAGGGGAAGGTTGTGGCCTATGCATCAAGATCTGGATTTGTTCTCCTGTGTGATGGGAACATACATTGGGCCTAATCGGACAATTACATCCATAAGTTGTACATCATATGACTAGGTCATGGGGATAGAATTTCACGTGAACGAGTAAAACAGTACTTGTTGCAAACGAGATTGAACAAGGTATCATGATACTGATGATTGGATCTCGGACAAGTCTTGTACCGCGTAACAAAGGAAATTGGATATATCGTTTAAGGTTCGACACAATGGTGATTCGTGGAGTGCATAGGGGTCAATATGGGCATTCCGGTCCCACTATTGATCATTGATTGAGATCATGTCTATGACATTCCCAAACCGTAGGGAAACACGCTTAAGGGCACTATAACACTTAGAGATATTCCTGTAAAGATGGAATCACAAATGAGAGAATCAGAATTGTTCTAGAGAGAAAAGAAAGATCTGAAGTTGTTCGGAGGAGAAAGAAAGAAAGGACCCAAAGGTGTTTTGGATAAATGGAAATTACAATACGCATTTATTAAGTGTTATTTGTGAATTAATATATACTAAATAAATATTTAAATTAAAATTTATAATGCAACTTACTCATTAGGCCAAAACCCCAGAGGGAATTGACCCAGGAGGAAACCACGGGGAAAAAGTAGAAAATAAACAGCACAACCACAGCTTGTGGGCCAAACGCCCCACATAGGGCGAGCAGGCGGGATGTAGCACCCCAGGTAAAACCACTACTAGAAAATCGCGCATTGTTTTCCTTTTGTGCATCATCATGATTGCATGCTCGTGTCATCATGCCACATTGCATTCGAGCATCGTCATATCATCATGCATATGTTTACCTAAAACTATTTTATAAAAGTCTATCTTTGTTTTCTAAATATCCCCTTCTTATTTTTCAAATGATAAACCCCGGTCCTTCTGGATATTTTGTTTGCCTAAAAACTATTTGCAATAGTCTCTTAAAAGAAAACTAAATAAAATAAAATGTTTTACTGGGGAAGGCAGCCCAGCCGTTAGGCCAGGCCACCTACGACCCCTGCCCAATAAAACCCTAAACCCTAACCTACCCTAACCCTAAATCCCTCTAGACCTAACCTATCTTTTTTTGCGTGGAAATCTCAGGGCTTTTATTCAATAACAGGAGCGCCTGCGCTATCAGCCTGACAGCTAATAGTAAAAAAACTCGGAACACAGTCCATCCAACAGCCCGTCTCATCCTGGGTGCTTGCAAGCTTTGAACACAAGTGAGCCGGCATATTGGCTGCTCTGTTTACATGCTGAATAACAAAAGAAACAAAAGTTGAGGCTAGCCCTTCAATCTCTAAGAAAATAGGCGCTACTACTGAGCGAGAAACCGCGCGCGAGTCCGAGAGGTTAACGACCTCTAAACAATCAACTTCCATCACCACTCGCGAGAAACCCCGAAGCTTTGCAAAGATCACACCATCACATAGAGCCATCACCTCCGCAATCATGGGATCCGTGATTCCAGGAAGGGCTTACTCCAAGCCCCCAGAAACCCTGCAGAAGATCTTGCAATACCACCAGCTCCCCCTCTCATCACATCCGAACAAATGCCTGCGTTGGTATTAATTTTCACCCACCTAGCCTCAGGAGGTCGCCATCCATGACCAGGCAAGACTCTAGCATGTTGCATCGGAAGATCCAACATAATTAAAGATTCTCTTGTCAATTTCATCGATTGTCCTGGATTGTGACCTGAATGATCATGAACAATATTGTTTCTAGAAGTCCAAATTGCCCACATCACCGTAATAATCTTTGCTCGATCATCTTCCGAGAACAGCGAGTCACAAGTAATATCTTTCGCCCAATTCTCGTGATGAAGCTCTGGCAATTTTACCTCTAGATAGCTCCTCGCCTCCATCCAGAAGCCTTTGGCATGAGGACATTTAATCAAAGCATGCCTCATATCCTCATTTGCAGCTAAGCAGAGTTTACATCTAGCTAAGGGAGTTATGTGACGATGATTGAGTGTTGCCTCAATAGGTAGAATACCATGCAACACACGCCACCAAAACACCCTCACCTTTGGCACAACCTTGAGCTTCCATAGCCGATTCCACATCTGTTGTTCATTTGATGAAGATACGGTATTCGTCCCTTCCGCTAGAGTACTAAGCTCGTTATGCATCATAAGAGACCGATACACAGATTTAACAGAATAGATACCCGTCTGCTCAAGACCCCAAGCCCAAAAATCGTCACCCCCTCCTTGTGGGAGAGGAATGTTCAGAATAGCATCTGCATCCGGTCTAGTGAAATTTTGTCTGACCAGACCAGTTTTCCATGTCCAATTTTTAGTGTCAATGAGCTGAGACACTCTCTGGATATCATCCTCTCCTGTATGTGCCATCGGTATCATAGTTCCCGAACCCGGAATCCATCTATCTGTCCAAACCGACACCGAAGACCCGTCCCCAATTCTCTTCAACAGTCCACACTCCAATGCTTCCCTTCCTGCTATTATCGCACGCTAAGTAGCCGAGCATCCACGGGGAACAGTCACCCTCATAAAATCCAGATCAGGGAAGTACTTTGTATTTAGAACATGGGAACACAATGAATTTGGGTGAGTAATAAACCTCCACCCATGCTTCCCAAGCATCGCCTTATTAAACATTTCTAAATTTCGAAAGCCCATACCACCATCAGGTTTTGGTTTTGTAAGTGCATCCCGGGCAATCCAGTGCATGGACCGACGATCTAGAGAGCTACTCCACCAATATCTCACCATATAGGAAATCAGCTGCCGAAGGGTCTTCTTATTCAGAAGAAAACATCACATGCTATGGGTCGATAAGGCCTGAATCACCGATTTCAGAAAAACTTCTCTACCCACACATGATACCATTCGTTCACACCCTCCATGCATTTTAGATCGGATCCTTTCTGCAATATGATCAAAAGTACCACTAGTTAGATGGCCAATAGCTGTAGGCAGACCCAAATATCTCTTAGAGAAGGCCTCTACATCAATGCCCATCATATTCTTTAGCAAATGTCTTGTCGTAGCCTCCGTATTGGGGCTAAAATAGATCGAGCTTTCTCTCGATTTACACACTGTCCTGAGCAATTCTCGTAAATGCTAAGAATATCATTTAGCCGTTGCACATCCATGGCCTTTTCTTTCATAAAAATAAGGCTATCGTCCGCAAACAGCAAATGATTAATCCATGGTGATCTCGGGCTAACTCTTATTCCTCTATCAATCTGAAGTCCTCCATAAAGATTTAGGAGCATAGTAAAACCCTCTCCACATATAAGGAACAAATATGGGGATATCGAATCCCCTTGCCGAAGCCCCCTTGACGGGGTAAAGTAAGGTAGCAGCTCCCCATTAGCTCTTACTGTGAATCTGACCAAGGTTACACATTTCATGATCAGACGAACAAAGTTTTCACTAAAGCCAAGAGCTATCATGATGGCCTGCAGGTAATGCCATTCAACATGATCATATGCCTTCATCATATCAAGTTTTACAGCACTAGCATAATTCTTCCCTTTCTTCCTCTTCCTCATTGCATGAACACTCTCATAAGCAATTAACACATTATCTGTAATGAGGCGCCCAGGAACAAAAGCACTCTGTTCTTCACCAATAATATCACCCAAATGAACCCTAGCTCTATTTCAATACACTTGGAAGCAATCTTATACAACACAGAGCACAAGGATATAGGTCTATATTGTGAAATTTTCTGTGGGTGCCGTACCTTTGGGATCAAAGTAATAGACGTGCCATTAATACCCATTGGTAGCTCTCCCTCATTCAGGAAGTCCAGGACAACATCAACAATATCTGCTTCCAATAATAACCAATGTCGCTGGAAAAAGCCCGCCGTGAAGCCGTCCACTCCCGGCGCCTTCGATGGAGCCATTTGAAACAGAGCCACCTTTACTTCATCAGCTGTGAAGCTTTTATCAAAGTCCACATTCATATCCGAAGTAACTTTATTTGGCACAATATTGAGAAGCTCATCCATTGGCCTAAATCCCTGGGAGCTATAAAGATCCTGATAAAAACCTTGGATTTCCTCTTTATCTTCCTCCCACGAGTCACAAATACTTCCATCAGCACGCTCAAGGCTAGAAATTTTATTAATGTGTTTTCTGTCCGCGACATGGGCGTGGAAGAAAGCTGTGTTACGGTCACCCTCACGTAACCATTGAACTCTGGATCGCTGACGCATCAAAATCTCCTCCTGACGAAGTGTCTCTCGCAGTTGTTTTGATATAGCTTTCTCCTCATCATTCGGCCCTCGCCCTGTAGATCGACTTCTCAGTCGGTCTAATTTCTCCCTTAGCTTACGACCTTTCCGTGTAAGACAGCCAAACTCCTTAGCACCCCATGTACTCAAGGACGTCTGTAAGGAGTTAAGTGCATGAATGACACCGTGTAGGCCCTCTACGCCTGCACCTTTCCTCCACTTATCTAACACGAGCTGATCATAGTCTGCATGAGTTTGCCAGACGTTCTCGTAACGAAATTGTCTGCACCTTCTATCCCTTCCATCAGCCACAGTCTCCCGCAGCTCAACTAATACAAAGCAGTGATCAGACTCTATCGTGGCTATATGCCGAACCTTAATGTGTTCGAACATAGTCAACAGGTCTGCATTCCCAAGCCATCGATCGAGTCTAGCCTTGACATTAGACTCGCCTCGCTGGCCATTATCCCATGTATACTCCACTCCTGACCATCCCAGATCAATAAGTGAGCAATCCTCGGCAGCCTCTTGAAAGGACCACATTTGCGATTCTTGTCTAGTAGCACGTGAGAAGTGCTCAAAAGCATAAAGAGTCTCATTGAAATCACCAAGGCATAACCAAGTTGAGTGCTCTATCGCTGCTAGAGTTTGAAGAAATCTCCAGCTATGAACCCTATCCTCCACCTTTGGGGCACCATAGAACCCCGTAAATCGCCATTCTTTTGCCCTACGATCATTCTTCCTCACCATCACATCAATGTGGTAGGAACTGAAATTTTTGAGATCAACAGTCACATCTGCTGACCAAAACAGACCAACACCTCCACTGAGGCCATCGCTATCCACTGCAAAGCAGCCCGCAAAGCCCAGAGTTCTCTGCAGACTCTCCACTCTATCCTTCGAAATTTTTGTCTCCATCACAAACAGGAGACAAGGGCGTTCTTGTCGCACAACCATGCGGAGCTCTCGAATGGTCGGCTGGTTCCCAAGCCCCCGACCATTCCAGCCTAAACAATTCATTGTTCTCGGTAGGGCTGACCTGCAGCCGCTGCCGTGTTCTCTGAGCTCGTCGGAGTCGGCTTATTTTTCTTTGCATTACGTTCCTCAAGCCCATCCCCACTAGCTCCATTACTGTCACCAACATGTGGAGGCTCAACTCCACTATCCACCATCGTTGCATCTATTAACAAAAGCTATGCCTCCACTCTCCTATAAACCTGAGTTGAAGCCACACCTTTTCTTTTGGTCTGTGGATTGTTCTTGAGAGGCGACGTAACCTCTGTCCCCTTCCCAACCTCATTAGTTGATCCACGAGTTTCAGCTTTATAAGTATTGCCACTCGGTTCCCCAGCTGAGTGATCATTATACGACGATCTCTTGCGCTCATCCGACGCCCTCAAACTCTTGCCAAAAGGCAAGTCTACATTTGCATCACAGGTACCAGACGTAGGGCATAGAAGGTTAGAATGCCCTAAACGCCCACAGGAGAAACAGAAGTGTGGAACCTGCTCATATTGAACATCATACTTGTCCAAGCTCTGTCTCCTAGACGACTCAGTCAAGATCCATCTCATTAAAGGTTCCGCCACATCAACTGTGACCCTTGCACGGAGGAAACCTCCCACATGATCAAACTGAACATCTTTAGCATTCTTATCAATCTTACGCGCTATCGGCAGCCACCACTTTCTATCTCTGAGATTAAAAGCCAGGTTCACAACCCTAGCCCATAACTGCAGCCGATCAAACTTCAATTCCGAGGGTTTCATACATTCCTCGAACTCAGATAAAATCACTGCATTTCTACTCACATGCCATGGTGGTCCCTCCCATACACGATCTCTGTATCGCTGCATCGCGAACTCCGCAACGAACATATTTTCCCCATCAGACCGAAATTGTAACCCTTTTGGATTACCCCATGCTGGCCGGAGTGCGCTAGCAATAGTCTGGATATGGAACAGATTGCGATGCAGCACCTTCCCCACCAAAAGCCACTTCCTTTCCGCCTCATCCTCACGATCATCAAGCACCAGCGGAGTCGCCTCCGCATCGGTGATGTCCAGCTTCCCGAGTTGTTCCTCCAACTTGGCCCTCGCCGCCCTTGGCGACAGCGCATCAGCCTCCTTTGTCTTGCCCCGATCAGACGAGGCCATCCTAGCCGATGATCCCACACGCCCCGCCGATGAGATTCGGTGTGCGCCGCCTTTTCCACCAAACCCTAGTCGCCTCCAAGGGAGACTCTGAGAGTTACGGGAACGCTTAGAGCTGAACCATACTTGTCCTGTAGACCTAACCTATGTACCACCGCCGCCACCCACCTACCTACCCAAACCGCCCCGACCCGCCCACGTACACATGCAACCGCACGTACTACGTAGCGGCCGTCTCACACGCACCATGGCACGTCGCACTCGACACGCCCAGCGCCACAGGCACACACACGGCACGACCCAACGTGAGCCGGACCCACCTCCTTGTCCTGTTCCCCACCTCGCCTCGGTTCTATCGCCACCTGCGCGCTTCCCACCACACGAACCACCCACTCCGCCTCATCTTCTCGGCTCGATTCCGCCGCAGCAGCCCCGTCCGCAACCGCCGCCTCCCTCTCAAGCATGCGCCGCCAGAGCCGGTTCCCCGCGTGTCCTCGCGTCGCCTCCTCTCCTCTGTAGGTCACCGTCGGCCAGCATCTCCTCCGCCGCCGCTGGCTCTTCTCCTGGCCGCGGCTCGTCTCCGTCCTCGACGGTGTCCCTCCTTCGCTAGCGACCGCCACCACGACTCTCCTCCCCGTCGATCCCCGAGCTCGTCGCCACCTTGCGGCCAGCGGCCACCATCGGCCATGGTGAGCGCCTCCCCGAGCGTCTCTCCGCCACTGTTCCCTGTGGGGCTGCCGCCTTCTCCCTTCCCCCGTTCTAGCGTCCAGCGGTGCAGCCACGCGTCCTCCTCGAGATCAGCGCCTCGGCCCATGACGGCCTTCTTCCGGCCGCCGCCAGGCTCCTCTCCACCCTGCCGCCGACCGCCGTTCACGAGCCAGCCGTCGCCATCGACCTCTGCGCGACCCTACCGCCGGCGCCCTCCTTGCTGGGCCTTGACCTCTCGCTGCCAAGCTCGCCGCCGCCCTCTGTTCTAGCCACCGCCCCGAGCCTGCTAGAGATTGTCCCTGGTGCCGCCCGGTTCTGTCTCTGCCTCATAGCGCTGCAGGTCGTGCGCCTTGTCTCCATGTGCTGTTGTCATTGTGTTTCGGTGCTATAATGCAGTTTTCCTCTAGTACTAGTGGGGTTGCTCCAGGTGCTATGTTTTGGTGCTGATCGAGAACATTGGGTGTGTTGTTGGTTGCTATGGGCGACCGTGTGAAGATGGATCAGTAGCGAGCCTCCGATTCCGGCTAACTCGTACCTCACCAAGGGGAATGTTCGTTTGCAGTATCAAACTTGGTGGGTGAGTGCATCGTGGTACCCGAGTTGTCATCAATCACGCGGAGGGGCCATAGTAGAATCACCAATTGTCTAGAAGGGCCAAATGGGAGTGAATACAAATTTAACAGCCAAACGGTCGTTTGAACCAGACAAAAAAGGTTAAACTCAAATACCGCCGTTAGGTCAACTCTTCTTGGCCCGTCATGTTAGTATTCCCCGTTATCTTTTGCGGTCGTGGACTAGCTTACCCCTGCGTGGACAAGATCCCTGAGTGGACTAGATCTATTTCTTTGCTCTGCTCTGGTCTTCTCCCCTGCTCCCCTCCCCATAACATTTGCTCATCTCCGGCTGCTCGTCTCAGATCGGAGCTCAGACTTGTTTCTAATTTGGCCCCCGCCATGTCCGTCAACCTCCCACGCCTAATCGAAGCTCAGAGCCATCGCCATTGCATCGTCTGGCCAGACGGAGCCAGATCCCGAACTAATATCTCGCCTCTGGCTAGTACTTCTCGCACGGCGGAGTGCGTCCCATCGGGCGATCCAGGCTGGCGACCGACCTCGGGAAGTTGCGTGCTGTCGCGCACCCCAGGCATGGTAGCCCTGGCACAGCAGTTCGACGACCACGCTCTCATGGCCACCGTGTTGGGCGTCCGTCCCGCCGTGTCGCCGGCAGAGTTGCTGTCGGATTTCAGGTCTCGTTTTGGGGTCAGACGAAATGAGGTCAACATTGAGGTATGCGCGCTGCCATTCGATTTTTTTGTCCGGTTCGAGCACAGCTCAGACACCGAGCGCGTTCTGCATTCTTCCCATTCTTTCGAGTGCTACAGGGAGAAAATGAGCTTCATGTGTTGGCATTGCGCCTGTGGGTGGGACGATCGCTTGGGGCAGCTTCGTTTCTTCTCCAAACTCGGCTTTGACGGCCTCCCATTGGATGCTTGGGAGCCGGAGGCCCTCAAGCATGTTGTCAGTAGCCTTGGCGGCGAGCTGGTGGAAATTGTTCCACCAAGCGACAGATGGGTCATCGAGGTAAAGGCGTGGCTGAAATATCCTGGCGCCGTTCCTAAGATGTACGAGGTGCGGATTTCAAGCAGGACAGGGTGACAGCTTTGCTGGAAGCACCTGGTCATCATCCACCTGGAGGAGGTTCTGGAATCGGTACATGGCATTCAGGGCCCCGAAGAGGCTTCCAGAAAGCGTCCTCGTCGCATGCAGTGTTGGCCTGGAAGGATCGATGGCACAGGACCACCACCATTTCGCGACGGCGCACACAGTTTCGATGGGGGAACCAGACTTGGATGAGTTGGTGGTTCTGATTTCCCTCGAGTGAAGATAGAGCTCTAGTGAATTGCCGTGGTATATGTGGCTAATGAATTTGTAGTATGGAGAGCGTAGCAGGAAGTTAGCATCGACTAAAAATGTGTAATAGTTTGAATTGATGTAGTACGTGTGCGTAATAGTTTCAAGTAGTATGTGTGTGTAATAATTTGAATCGATGTAGTATGTGTGGGTAATGAATTTGATGTAGTGTGTGTGTAATAGTTTGAATCGATGTAGTTGAACATCGTGCTTTATAATTTCTGTGAATAACCAAGGACAACCTCATGAAAAGAGGGTGGTCTGGCAATGAGCAATGTCAATTCAGTGGATGCCAGGAAAATGTAGTCCATCTCCTCTTCAAGTACAAGGTAGCTACATTTGTAACACGTTGAACTGCAGGACCATTTTACAGGCAACACAAGGCAGAGGAAAAATGGTTTACAGCACAGACAACAGACGCAAAATCTGTAGTCTGGGATAAAAAGATGCCAGTTAACTGGATTGAACCACAACTAGTAATTGAAGGAAATAGATACTTGATAATATTTGCTTACAATAGTAGTACTTCCATAAAAAAGGGTCGTATACCTGCACAAAAGTGGGCTAAACTTCCTACTAGTTTATAGAACAATTCGTCAACATTTCATCTACAAAAGCCATTCTTCAGTCTGAACTTAACTATTCTACACTGAAGAAACTACAGATCTCCATCAAAAAAGTTGGCTAGCCAATTGCCTTGAGAGGACATATGTTCTTTGATCATTTAACCCAAATTGATCTATTGCCTTCCTGCCAAACTACAAGAAATCTGCATTGTTCATGCATGAGCGATTTGCGTGCGCCAGTCCTGGTTCAGTTGGACCATCCGCACCTCCGCAACGATTTCTTCGAAACTGAAATCCGGCATCTCCTTCTCGGGATCGTAGGTCCGTGTGAACTCGAACCTGAATTCCGGGGCTGAGCTGATGCCCGCCGCCGGCTTCGGCTGTCGAACAATCCAGCATGCTGAGTGTAAACGCTTGGTCGCCGCCATGGTACAACCTCCGACGGTGCATAGGATGGAGCGTCTTTGCCGCAGACGACGTGCTCCCAGCCTCCCCCACCGTGGTAAGGTAGTCCGTGCCGAAGCATGGACGCGAGAGTTCCTAGACCTTGGCGCTACCCTGTTCGAGGGTGTGTACCCTCGGCGGCATGCTCTCGTGAACAATTTGATACATACCTTGTTCCCACTGCCTAGAGCATGACGTAATGCCATCGCACGATTTCTCCACATCGCTCTCTTGGCCCTACTTGCCCCATCTGGCGCCGACGATGCCGCAGTCGCCGCCGTGGCCGATTCGGCACATTCGAGGAAACCATCCGCCTGGCAGGGCAATTGGAGACCGGCCTTGAAGTAGAGCTTCATGGCCTGCCTTAGAGGGGCTAAATAACCCACTTTTGGCGGCTGTCACAGCGGCGGCGGCTGCTTAGGCGGGGCCATGTTACCCTAGTTGGTCCGGCGTGGAGGAGCTGCGCAAGGTGAACTGTGGTTAGTCAGAGAAGGAGAGTGAAAGACTTACAGTAGGTTTGGACTACAGGCACGCGTGAAAATAACCATTTCCCATTTCCTTATAGGGTAATAATTTGACACTCGTTGAATTGAAAGCTCAATCTTTATTTCCCTTCTCAGCATAAGAGTGCGAACGTATTAAAAAGATCGGTCGTGGCTATCCACCTCATCGGGCAATGTACCAGGACAGGTAGGAGACGGGACCGGGTTTCATTTTAGAAATGTTGACGACTGTGCCCTTATGTTTATACTATATTATTTATATGCCACCATGTACCGTCGATTGTAGCAACACCATCAGAAACAGGGGATAACGACGTGGCGTGTTTTCTTTTTTTAAAGGGCATCAGAAACAGGGGATGCCGACGTGGCATGTTTTCTGACTGGTGGGCCCGCCCCCTCCACCTTCGACGACGCGCATCCCAGGTTCGAGGGCTGGTGCCGCCCACCAACACATTATTGTGCAATTTTCCATGTGGAACCTGAATTCCGGCGTTGAGCTGATGCCCATGTCGAACACAGAGAATTCTGAAAGAAGCTACTAAGAATAAATACTTTGAATTCTGAAATTACTAAATTTAAATACATTACAATTTTGTCTGAAAGGTAATACGCATACTGCTCATCGAAATAATATAAATACAGTACAAATTTCTACTTCAAAAAATAGACCTGAAAATGCTAGCAAATAACCTAGGATGATTATAGGATTCATTCCCCCCTATATGTTTTGTCGTCGTTGGCTCCCGCATGCTGCAACAAATGTTCAGAGAACTCTCTCCGTCTGCAATGTGCTGCCAGTATCTCGTCTAGAGGGTAAGGCGTCGGTGTATGTTCCATACTTAAGCCATACATTACCATTGTTGGTTCCTCTTCCCAGGCTTGAACCTCATGATCGTACTGTCTGATAAAATTCCTATAGTATATGCAACCGGGTTTGACTGTGGGGTGTAACCTCGTGTCAATGGAGATATACCGATTGTAACCAACAAAGAGGGCACGACTTCCAATGTCACCGACGACCTCGAGAGAGCGGTTCTCCATGTCCACCCGGTACAACACCGGTTGCCCTTTGGCGAAATCCCCGTTCAACACAAGAAGCAGATCACCATCTGACTCCAGAAGGTAAAATTTGTAGGTTCCACATACCTGTTCAAAGACTAGGGCCGAAATTATTTTGGCCATCGTGACAGTGCTCGCACGCTGCTCTAACTGGATGTTGGTCGATAAGATGTCTCCATTCTCAAGTAATGCATATACTTCCCCTCGGAATGCCATCATGTAGACCAGAAGCGTATTAGGAGGTGGCGAATATAATCCTTCTCCAAATGATCCATTGATTTGCCCCGTTGGGGTGCTCTCATCGGCCCATGCAATATGATCTGGATAATCAGTGAAACAAACACCATCGTCGGGGACTTCGTCATGACGACAGAATGCAGAAGATCAGATGGTATGTGTGCTTGAAACTTAGTGTTAAACTTATGAGTGATTGGGTTCAGAAGCCGAATCTGGTATGGCTCCACCCTCTGAGCAAGCACGATGACGCCACGAGAAACACCGACGAAGTAGAATCTTTTGGAAGAAGAGGGCATCAGTTAGCACTAAGATGTTTACAATGGAAAATACCAATAAATATCGGATGTGAATGTGAACCTGCGATGGACGTCCATTAGATTTGTCCTGAAGCAACGACCAGTGGCGAGGTTGAGGAAGGTGAAGTCGCCAACATCTGGAAGTGTGTGATCTATCATAATCCAGTTGTTGAGATGGAATTCGGGCACCTTTAAAGTGCGGCGCCAATCAGTGCAGACTTCCCGACAAGCAGCATAGGTGTCGATGTACTCCTCTTTCTCCAGCAAGTAGTCGGTGATCTTGCGAAGTGGGTCGGCCGGGAGATCAGACCAGTTCCTCTTCATCCGGATGCTAGCCATGGCTTACGTGCGGGAATGTTTTGATCGAGGAAGAAAGAAGAACTACCACTGCGAGGAGAAGAATAAGAGGATAACATTTAGGAGACGGCGAACCGCTCGCGAGGAGACGAGGAGACAGGGAGAAGAAGCGGAACCGCCACTTCAAGTTTGGATCAACGGGCTTTTTTCGGAACTAGCACGTGAACCAGCCATGCACTGCATGCAAGTTTTGATCAAATAGACTGACATGTGGGACCTGCTAAAAAATTCCATGAAGTGCTACCGTGCATAGTGCGCTGATAGGTGGCATGTTTTCTGACTAGCGGGCCCGCCTCCTCCACCTTCGATGGCGTGCTTCCTAGGTTTGAGGGCTGGTGCCGCCCACCAACACATTATCACTACTAGGAAAATGATTATAGGTAGATTTTAATTCTGTGGCGCATATGCAAAAAATGCTCCACTAAAATTAATTCTGTGGCACATGTAGCAAATGCGCCACAGAATTCCTGCAATTCTGTGGCGCATATGGATATATGCGCTACATAAAGTGAGAATTATGTGGCGCATATATGCTACGTGCGCCACAGAATTCCTGTGGGCCCATGTGGGCCTGACCCCAGCACATGGGCAGGCCAGAATTCTGTGGCGCATATGGATATATGCGCCACAGAATGTCAAAATTCTGTGGCGCATATGGCTACATGTGCCACAGAATGTCAAGATTTTGTGGCGCATATAGCATATGCGCCACCAAATTCTCACTTTCTATGGCGCATATAGCATATGCGCCACAGAATTCTCACTTTCTGTGGTGCATGTAGCTATATGCGCCATAGAATGTTGACATTCTGTGGAGCATTTTCCATATGCGCCATGTAATATCTAACAGATCTACAAAAGGTGGCAGCCCCCCTTTCCCTTGTTCCCACCACCTCCAACTAGCTAGCTCGTCCCCCTCCTCCCTCCCACTCCATTTTGCTCATACTCACCTCCATTGTTGATAGCTAGACCTACTTTGGTTCATGTACTTGTGAGGGGAAGCTACTCCTACTTGTAAAGGTAGTAAACCACTCATACTTTCCTACTCCACGCATCCCAACACCCCCTCTTGCTACACTATATATATGCATATGGGGTTTGTAGATTTGTGAGGCATGTGTGCATGGGTACTTGTGTGATGCATGTTTTGTGTGGCCGGCGGGCCTTGGCGCGGTGTGTATGGATGTTTTGTAGGTGAAGATGGTCCCGTGGGCGGTGTGCGATGGCGAGAGATGATGTTCCTTCGCTTTGTGTTGTGCTTGAATACATGTTGCTTGTGGAGTGAGGTTGTGTTCTGCTTGAATGCATGTTGCTGGCGCCGGGTGCATGGAGGTTTGCCGAAATGTTGATTCACGTCCATTTCGGCAAATTTCTACACTAGCCATACGTCCTATTTTTAGGATAGGTCATGCCAAAATTTCCTGGGCGATCATGCGCATGCATGTATGTGTGCGCGTCGTGTGTGTGCATGGTTCTAACATACTCTCTTTAATTTGGTCTATGTTCACGCGCAGGCAACCATGGTCATCCATATGAGCGAACGCTGGGTGGTTAGATACAAGGCTGACGCGGTAGCCGACATGGTTCGGAACAACATGACCAAGATAAGATGTCCGTGCCGAACGTGCAAACACCGGAAGTGGATCAACCCTGATTCCGGACAACTGGAGTCTCACCTGTTGACGCGCGGTTTCATGCCTGGCTTCTTAGTGAATGAGGAGTTGCCAGACATGGCGGTGGCCATGATGAAGAAGAGGCCGGGGGCGGGGGAGAAGACGAAGGGTCTCCTGGACATGGTCATCATGACGAAGGAGATGCCGACGAAAATGATCATCATGAAGAAGGAGATGCCGGCAGACACGATCATCATGAAGGAGACGATGCCGGAGCAGATGGTGGTGGTGGCGGTGGAGAAGACGGGAGCACGGACACGCCGCTAACTTCGGCCTTGCGGGACCCTCATCTTCAAGAAATACTCCTCAAGCAGACGGCCAACACGAGAGCTGCAGCTAGAGAGAAAGCCAAGCTGACACAGATGGAGGTAGACGGGAGGACTCCATTGTATCCTGGGTGCCGGCCCGAGGATACACGCTTGAGTTAACGCTGAAGGCTTTGGAGATGAAGGCGGAACACAAGAGAGGGAACAAGAAAGTTCCTCGAAAAGTGGTGTGGTACTTTCCTATCACTTCCCGTCTGCAGCGGTATTTCGTAGACCCTAAGGAAGCGGAGCTTATGCAATGGCACACGAAGAGGGAGAAGCCGGAAGATGATCCGGAGAAGGGCAAGATCCTGACACACCCTGCGGATGCTAGCCAGTGGAATGCGCTGGACATCGAATTCCAAGATGAGTTCAGGCTCGATCCAAGGAACGTTAGGCTGGGCATTAGCATCGACGGACTCAATCCCTTTGGCAACCAGAGTAGCACGCATAGCACCTGGCCCGTGTTTGTATGGCCGTACAACCTCCCACCCTGGTTGTGCACGAAGCAGTGGTACGTACACACATGAGTATCCTTATCCAGGGGCCAAAACAACCGGGTGTCGACATGCATCTGTATCTCGGGCTACACTGGAGATTATTTCGACCTACACTATGGGAGACGCCGACACGTACGTGGGATGCCTACACTGGAGATTATTTTGACCTGAGAGCTGCGTTGCTCACGACGGTGCAGGACTATCCTGGTTACGGATATGTAGCATGTCAGGTGAACCACGGATTCTGTGCATGTGTCAGGTGCATAGATAAGACCCCGCATCTGCAGCTGCCGAGGGATCCTGGGTCTTCGAAAACCGTGTTTCAAAGGACTCGAATGTGGCTCCGCAAGGATCACCCATGGAGAAAACGCGGAGACCTATTCAATGGCAAAGACGAGCTCGAAAATGCCCCACGTCGACCGTTAAGTGGCGAAGAAATCAAGGAGCTTCTGGACAATTGGGAAGAGTGCCCTGCGCCAGGAAAGAAGCGGCCGAGGGAACAACCATCACCATTGCATGGAGTATGGAAGGCGAGGTCTGTTTTCTAGGACCTTCCTTACTGGAAGGTCCTCCACACGCCCCATAGCCTCGATATGATGCACATCACGAAGAATGTTACCGAGAGCCTGCTCGGCACTCTGATGAACATGCCAGATAGGACCAAGGATGGGCCGAAAGCAAGAAGCGACCTAAAATTGCTTGGCATTAAGAAGGAACTTCAGTACCCCGATAGTGACGATGCCGATGATGACGATGAACAGACGGAAGGGACCCAGGGTCGCCGCAAAAGGGCTAAGAAGAATGAGTTGGTGCTTAAAGCTGCATCCTTCACTCTAAGCGAGGAGGAGCTCAAGAGGTTTTTCTGTTGCCTCCTAGGAGTCAAGGTTCTGCACGGCTACTCTGGGAAGATAAGCAGATATCTGGACGTAGCGAAGAAGAGGTTCAGTGGGATGAAGTCTCACGACTGTCACGTGCTGATGACGCAGATACTCCCCGTTGCAATCCGAGGGATAATGGACGAGCACGTCTGTGAGACGCTATTTGGCCTCTGCAACTTCTTCGATGTCATATCTAGGAAGTCTATCGGCGTGAAGCAGCTCGGCAAGCTACATGAAGAGATCGTCGAGATACTATGCGAGATTGAGATTTACTTCCCTCCCGCGTTCTTCGACATCATGGTGCATCTGCTTGTCCATGTTGTGGATGACATCATCCATCTCGGGTCGGTGTTCCTGCACAACATGATGCCATTTGAAAGGCTAAACAGTGTCATCAAAGGATTCATTCGCAACAGGTCCTGTCCAGATGGAAGCATAGCCAAGGGCTTTCTGACCTACGAGTGCATCTCCTTCTGCCAGAACTACCTAAGCACCGAGAACCAGGATGTCGGTCTGCCCACCAGGAAGCACCTCGGGAGGCTCGCTGGATTTGGTCACCGCAGGCTATCACAAGACTCCATGTCGGCATCGAACTCGAACACGGCGACTTTGATAGGGCAAACCGAGTCGCGCTACAACACATACAGTTGGTCGGCCCCTGGGTGGATGAGCACAAAACCTTAATCGAGCAAAAGTTCGCCAACATGGATAAGCCGAGGAAGAAGGGAGACGTAACCAGAGAGCACAACGCCAGCTTCACGGGGGGGTTCAAGAAAAGGCTACTGGAAAGTCCCATGCCGACGCCTTATACTGAAGATCAGAAACTCATATTCTCACTCTCACAGGGGCCCGGGGTGCAACATTAGGACCTATCAGACGTACGACATCAACGACTACAGATTCGACACCGAGGAGAAGGACAAGAATAGCGAATACCAAAACTCAGGAGTAAGTATGCTATCATACGCTGATGACGAGACTGATGTCAAGGAAAGATTCTACGGAAGGATCGAGGAGATATGGGAACTCGACTACTGCAGAGTGATGGTGCCGATGTTTCGTGTCAGATGGGCCAAGAGCATCGAAAAAGATGGCCGGTTTTTCACCACCATGGTTATACCCGATGCCAAATCGAAGAACGCCTCCATGAAAAATGAGCCATGGGTGCTCGCTAGCCAAGTTGACCAATGCTTCTTCATTAGCGACCCGACAAAGCCAAGCCATGTTGTCGTGAGGAGGGGCAAGAGGAGCATCATCGGAATGGAAGGACCCACCAACAAGCAAGACATCGACAAGAAGAGCAATCCCAAGATCGAAGAGGAATTCGACAAGTACTTCGACAAGCCAACTACTTATGCTAAAGTAAGAAGGAAGACCACCCTACCGGCTAAAGGTTTCCCGTACACGAGAAGAAATCTCAAGGTGGCCGGCCTAAAGTATTCTACCATGAAGAAGAAGGGCAAGAAAGTTGTTGTGAAGAGACACTAGCTACCTCGGAGCCGACTTAGCGGTTTTTTACGCCTTTTTTTGTACTAATTAATGCACATGTGTGCTCGCGCGCCTGCATATATGTATTACTTTGAGAAACTAATGTATGCGGATATTGACGTGGGTATGACACAAGCATATATATAATATAATATCGAGGCAAATTTATTAATTCTTGTTTTTAATAGGCAAATATATTAGTTCTTGCTTTTAATATATTATTACCATCCTAAAAATATTTTTTTTAAAGTCAAAAAAAAAGATGAGGCAGCCAGCAATCGAACCTGGCCACCCCAGGTTCAGAACAAAGGAGCAAGCGTTGAACCAGTGTGGTAAGCAAGTGTTTCATTAAACAACAAAGAACGCCTTTTTTGTACCATCTCCAACAATTACGGGCATATCATGCAGATGCGCCAATCAATTCTTTGACTTAGTGTTTTGATGAGGCCTCAATCTCACTGCCCCTTTTTTCCCAAATCGAGTCAAATCCCCCATAGAACCCTAGCACGCCTCCGCTCTCGCCACCGCGCCCGCCCTGCCATGCCACGCCCACCTTGCCTGGCCACCATACCCACCGTGGCCTCGCAGAGCACCAGGAGGAGGAGCAGGAGGAGGAGGCTCTGTCATCCCCATCACCGGAGCCCGTGGAGGAGGAGCCCGTGGAGGAGAGCCGCCCCCATCACCGGAGCCCGTGGAGGAGGAGCCTGTCCGCAGCGCGCAGGAGGAGGAGCCCGTCCGCAGCGCGCAGGAGGAGCAGCCACCTTGCCATCCGCCGTCCACCAGATAGCATCCACCTCACCATCCGCCGTCCACCGTCCCTAGGTAATATAAAATAGAACAAACACCAGATAGCTCTGCCTGTTCTTGATTTGGGCTTGGATCACTTTGTAGTACTGTACTTGTTTGGGTAGTAGGGACTCTTAGAAGGGCCAGGATTATTCGTGCTATTTCGTGTACTTGGATAAGATGTCGGTTGTTCCTTAACAAGAATTGAGTTTGTCATTGTTGTTTGCGCCTAAATCTCGACATTTGTAGCATGGAATGCCTTAATCTATGCACAATCCGTTTCTTGCCGCCATTGGTACGATTTGCTTACTACTTGCAGTATGTGGTACTTAAAACGTCATCTACACGCTGTGGTGAAGTACCGAGTTTATGTTGATATCTTGAATCGATGAACGGTTTCAAAACCTGGACTGAACTTCTTGCTTCAGAGAGAATCAGTGACGGTTTCCTTCAGACCACCAGAGCTTCGGATTTTTCCGCAGTTGGAGATCTTTGAGCGAACAGCTCTTTAGATAGTAGTAAGTCTGAGCGAACAGCATGATTACATCTATTTTGCAAAACCATAAATTAAAAATTCGTTCTTATTTAAAGCAGGTTATTTTAGTATCACTGCTTTTTTCCCTATTCCGCTAAACTTCAGCTGAAATTTGCGGTCATGCTTCAGCTAATAGTACTAGTACTACTTCTTATTTTATCACTGATGTTCAATGTAACAAACACCTAGGTCTCAAACACTCGATGATATAAAATAGATGTCTCAAGAAACTTTTCATATGCATGGCCTGCCTCTTAGTGTAAGGCTTCAAGGTGGTTTTAAATTTCTCGACATGTGCTTTACTGGCCTTAGCAACTTGATTAATATAAGGTTTGGACAACTTCTTGGCTTCCTCAAAATATATACCCTAATGACATAGATAAATAATTTAGTAGTAGTGTTCAGTGCCAATAACAGAAAACTATAACCCAAGTGTAAAAGGCATGTTGTCCCTCAAATTGCTTTACAAGCATGATCTAGTCTACCTAGAAATAGAGACCATTTGCACATAAGGTTCGGTGCTTGTTTTCTGTGCCTTTTCTGTGCTGCTGGACCACTTTAATTTCCCACTTGTGCCACTCACAGGGAATAACACTGTTAATTAACCGCTACTGTTTTTGCACTATTTTGGTCCAGTTTTAAATCTGGAATGAAATCTAGAAATGCTGGAGCACTATTTGTGCCTTTTCTGTGCTGCTGGACCACTTTAATTTTAGTGATGTTTGTACGGTGTTGGAGCACCATATGTGGCCGTGGAGCACAATTTGTGTTTGTTTGTATGTGAAATGTTTGCAGGGAAATCACCCGAGCTGCCCATTTCTCCTGAAATGTTGATTTCGATCCATTTTGGTCGAGAAATGGGGCTCATATGTCAAAAAATTAGAGAAGGCCATGCCGAATTTTTCGGTCGACACTTAGTAATTTTTTGACATATGAGCCCCATTTCTCGACCGAACTGGAAGTGAATTGACACTTCGGGAGAAATGGACAGCTCATTTTAAATATTGTCAACAATAATTAATACTAACTTCCTTATTTTAATTTGTTTAGAAGTGTGCAAACATGTCGGCCGCCGATGGGGCCGGTACTTCTAAGGACGCAATGAGCGTCGAAGACCAAGCCAGAGCGGCGAACCTCACTTTTTGGGAGGCGGCGGCGCAGCACGAGGCGGCAGAGTCTCAGCATGAGGACGTGGCAGCTACTGCGGGCCACGATGGGGATGATGAGCAAGAGGGGGACGAGGACTACCGGATAGATGACGCCGAGGAGGAGGATGCGACCACCTCCGATGGTGGAGGCCGCACGACCGATGGCGGAGGCCGCACGACCGATGGCGGGAACCGCACGGATAATTACCGCACGCTCATCGTCCTCTCCACGAGGTATTCGGTTGTCACCTACTTCGACTCAGGGAGTGCGAGGAGGAAGAACTACACCAGAGTAAGGAGCGTTCTGGATGATGCTATCGAGGGCTATGCCAATCAGGGAGGCCCCTTCAACTATAAGGGGGAGGCTTACAGGGACGATGGTCGACACAAGTTCAAGCATGTGTTCGAGTTCCCCTACGTCAAGCAACCGTCTGATAGTGTGAAGGAGGCCTTCTACGTTTGCCATCACCTCAAAGGGTTTGTCTGGGATTGCGAGATGCTAACGCTGCCATCTTCTCTCCAAGGATGGGCCCAAAAGTTGCATGGGATCAGTGACCCCGATCTCAAGGAAGACTTCCATGATACGCAGGTGAAGCTGTCACATATCATCATGGAACAGGTCAACACACATGGTGGGCTCTTACACCAGCCCAGGTCGTTCACCAAGAGGGAGATCGAAGCCCGCCTCAAGGCGCAGGGTGACTTCAGGACGTGGACGACGAAAGACATGTACAAGCTGTTCCGGCGCCTCATGCGAGAAGGCTACTTGACCGAGAGAGCGTGTGTATCGGTGGACATGTAGTGTGTGTCGAAAAACTTAACTTGCCTAGTTTGAAACCGTCGTTGTTATTGTGTCGGACATGTTGTCGTGTTTCTTTCATTGTCATCGACGCATTGTTTTAAGTTTATGAATGCCTTGCTCTAATATTTGTCAACATATATATTTGCATGATGTACTAATATGCCTTGTCAAAAGAGATGCCGACGTCGTTGTGTACAAGGGTCGGGTTCAGTGTCTACGAGGAGTGGGTGGACTGCCACCAACAAGTGGACAAGTTCAGCGGCAACAACTACAAGGGATACGTGACTAGAGAGGAGGCGGTGGCCAAGTGGAGGAGACACGTGTGGAAGAAGAACCGGACAAAGATCTTGGTGCCGCTCCTCACCGGCATCGCGGTTACGGTGTACTACATTCTGTCCTAAGGTATAGGCGGTGACAACATTCGTAGTTGTAAGTTATGTGAGTGAGATGAACACTTGTGAAATATACTTGTACACTTATTCGGTTCTAAGTGATGTGATTGATGAACACTTGTGAACATTCGTGCTTGTTGATGTATTATATGTGAACTGGAACATTTGTACTGCTGTGTGCAGCTTTTCTATGAATTTCTGTTAATTTTTGTGTATTTCCTGTAATATACCTGTTATATACTGTATTTATATCAGATTCTGAAAATTTCAAAATTCAAGAAGAAAAGATATATAGGCGCGCTATGTAAATCGGGACATAATTACTGTGGCATATATAGCTATTCTGTATGCATATAGCTATGCGCATACAAAATTTGGAGAATTCTATGGCGCATATGCATATGCGCCACAGAAATGTAATTTTAGTGGCGACAATTTAGTGGCGACTGCTAGATGCGCCACAGAAAGTTGTTTTGGTGCGCCACTGATAACGTTTTTCCTAGTAGTGTATTGTGCAATTTTCCATGCTTTGTCGCAACACTCCAGCTCCGCTCCTCCCGCCTCGCCGCCGCTCGCCCACGGTCACTGCTCTGCCTGCCGTCCCTTGGGCCGTCGTCCTCCCGCCCTCCCCTCCCTGCCATCCCCTCACATCCCCTCCCCTCCCCTCCCTGCCCTGTCTCCTTGCCGCCGCCCACCGCCCAGGCGCGTCCGGAAACGAAAACCGAGAGTCGGCCGTTGGGTTAGGGGCCCAACAACGCTGGTGATCCAGATCCCGCTCGGAGATGGATCCTGCGAGGCTTGAGAGCACGGGTATGGATCCTGCGCGGCTGGAGAGCACGGAATCTCCTTCAAGTCTAGAGAGCACAGAGGACAACGAAACAGGGGGAGAGGAAGCAGGGTGCAGAGCTTTGGAGGTATGGAGCCCGGAGAAGGTGACATGCGTCCACATTGAAGGGTAAGAACTGTGATTCCTTTTCTGCATACCCCAATTAGTGTTTCTAGTCCCGTGGTGATGGCAAGGATATGTGTTGGTAACCGCAGGACGTCTGTACAGCTTGTCCTTGAGCATGATGCTTTGTCAAGCGATCATGAAGGCACTGAAATGTGTGGCGGTGTGGATGATGATGAGAAAGCATATCCAGACGTGGCTGCTGACCCTGATAGGATGGAGAGTAGGGAATATTTGGTTGATTCGAACTTTGAGACTGTCTATGGGACTAACGAGGAAGAGGATTGTGAAGATGTGGAAATGGGATGTAGATACGACGACGAAGACGTGGACAGGCCAGTGATACACTTTGATAGGGACAATCCTACAATTGATGAGGGGACCGTCTTGGATAATATGGAGGACTGCAGATATGCAGTTGCAACCTATGCAATCAGAGTTGGGTTCGAATTTATAATTGAAAAGAGCGACCAAAAGAGATTTAGGGTGCACTGTAGGGAAAGTAATGTGTGAAAATGGAGATTACATGCATCTCCAATGCAGGGTGGACACCCATTTCAGGTTGCAATAGCTACATTTAGTTTCAGTCTTTCTCATATTTATTTTGCTGATAACTAGCTCTGAATTATTTGGATTCTTATCGAATGCAGATCAAAGTAAACACGAAGAAACACAACTGCCCTAATACTTCTTTAAGTGGTAAAATTAGACTAGCAACTACCAAGTGGATTGCTGCTACTGTACTTGACTGGGTGAGGCAGGATCATAACATTGGACCTGCTGAACTCAGAGCAAAGATTAGCAAAAAGTTTAACGTTCTGATTCCTTACCACAGAGTCTTTGATGGGAAGGAGATGGCTCTAGACTTCATTCAAGGCAAGTGAAATGACAGTTTTCATATGTTGTATAGTTTCAAAGCTCAGGTAGAGAAAACATCACCTGGTAGTGTTGTTGACATCAATTACGAGGTTGTGAAAGGGAGAGAAAAGGTCTCGAGGGGGGTCAGGTATAAACAGGCAAATAAGATATGCTTCAGGAGATGTTTTGTCTGCCTGAAGGCATGCTGGAAGGGGTTCCTAGACGGCTGTAGGCCATACTTGGCAATAGGCGCAACTTCTTTAACAGGGAAGTTCAGGGGACATGTTGCTTCTGCTTGTGCTTTGGACGCGCATAATTGGATTCTACCCATAGCTTATGATGTTCTTAAGGGTGAATCAAATGAAAGCTGGACATGGTTCATGCAGAGACTACGGGAAGTAATTGGTCACCCTGAAGGCTTGGTGATACACACCGGTGCATGCGAGGGTCTTGAGAATGCTGTTGATGTTGTGTTTCCTGGGGTTGAGCACAGGGAATGCATGCGGCACCTTGCTACTAACTTCACGAAGAAGTTCAAAGGAAAGATCTTTGAAGAGGACTTGTGGCGATCAGCGTACACATACACCCCAATCACACATGCTACTTACTTGCAGAACATGTATGTAGTGCCAAAGGTGAAAAAATACCTTGAAGAACATCACACCAAGCTATGGGACAGAAGAAAGTTTGGTGAGTTAAACAAGGTGGATTTTGTTTGCAATAATTTGGCAGAGAGTTTCAATGATAAGATTTCAGGCATGAAGACACTTGGAATTGTTATTTTTGTGGATGCAATAAGACAGTGCATAATGGTGAAGATAGATTTAAGGCAAAGAATTTGTGCAAGAAAATTTTTAGGCCATAAAATAGTTCCAGAGGTGGTTATGTTACTGAATGCAAGAACCAGGGCAATGAGAATGATAAAGATGAGGATGGTCAGAAGTTCCAGAACATTGGCTGAGGTTTATGCAGAATACAAGCATGGAAGTGAACGGAGGTACACTGTAGACATTGGAAACAAGACTTGTTCATGCAGCAAGGGCAGACATCGGTCTGCCATGTCACCATGCAATTTACTTCATCTTAAAGCTTAGAGGTAACGGAGCTGAAATAGAGAACTATGTCGACAACTATTTCTCCGTGGACAAGTTTGCTGCAACTTATGTAGAAAACATACCACCTATGGACGATGAAAATGATTGGGAGATTGTCGATCCAGGGTTCAAACTTCAACCACCAGTTCTTAGGAGGACACCTAGGAGGCCTAGAAAGCTAAGGATCGAAGACTCCATCGATAAAGGTTCAAGGTTGGGAGCTAGGAAAAGGAAATGCAAACGTTATGGCGGATTCGGCCATATCAAGAGGTTGTGCAAAAACCCAGTTACACATGATATTGTCCCTGTTCACACCCCGGTGGCAGAAAATGAGGCTTCTCAGCCAAAACTGGTGGAAGAGCAGCACGAAGACGGTGATGAGCACTCGGTGGGAAACATACGTAAGCAGCCAATTTATGAAGAAGTGGAGGTGCCTGCGAGAAAAGGGTGTGAAAATGAACAAAAGGGTAAGCAGAACAGGGAGGAAAGGGCAAATAATGGAGGTGTATTAGAATATGAAGAAGTTGCATGGGTGATTGAGGATGTTCTTGAGGATCTTTTCATAACTGCGGCAGGAGAAATAATAAATCCCTGCCAATTTCATCTTTGTACGATTCTCCAGATGAAAGGTAAGCTTAAAAATTATTTTATTTGCCATTTTATCATTTTTTTATCCTCATCAACTGATGCTTAATGCAGCATGGGCTAGTAGACTAATAAGAGGAGCAGAAAGATGCGGGCACAGTAACGTCGTATGTTGAATTATATCATTGAAACTAAACTAGCCGTGTCGTCTTTATTTAAATCTGGCGCGTGCAACGTGTCTATGATGGGGTCATGTGGACCAGATTACAATTTTTTTAAATATTATTACATTAATTTTTTACCTGCGTTTGGACGCGGCTACTAGTTCCCATCTCCCTTGCATTCCCATCTCCTCTAGCGCACTCCAGGATTATGGATGTGCCATCAAGTAGCAGAGTCAGGTATTGTCCCATCAGGTGTCAACGCAATGACTTTGTTTGTTCAGAATTTGACGACTTTTGATTAGTTTGAAAGACAGAGAAACCTAAAACATGTATCTAGACATGTTTTGGGTATAGACACATTTATTAAATATCTAAAAAAACTAAGTCAGTTATATCTGGACAGGAGTAGTACACTATTACAACACACTCGATCCCTTCTCCTCTGGCGCACTCCAAATTATGGCTGTGCCATCAAGTGCTGGGAGCAGAGTCAGCGTATTGTCCCATCAGATATGTCAGGAACGCGCGAACTTTATTTTCAGGATCGGACGAGTTTCGATCGACTAGTTTCAAAGACAGAGACAACTAAAACATGGCCAACATATATAAATTATGACGATAATCGACCATGACTCAAGTGACCCAGCTCCAAAGAGCGCATTAAGATACCATACATAGATTTAGTTTATGCTTAAGTGGCCCTAATCGACTATGACGCTCCCGCAGTCTCCATCATTGATGAAGTTGTCCGCGTCGCCGCCAGCTTCCTCCGCATCGGAATCGATGCCGACGTTCTCGGCAGTGTTCCTCCTCCTCATGGATTCTTCACGGCGTGCTGCATCGATAACGGTAGAGGTCGTACGCCCAGGCACTGCCTAGAAGCGCTGCCTCCCTTCGGGGTTGCGCAGATCCGGGTGGATCTCCCGCCGGTGGGTTCCGCACAGCTCAATCAACGCAGCCCGCTCCTTCTTGAATAACTTTCGCCAGTACACGCTCGTGCGCGAGTACCGCGCCATTGCCCTCTTCTGCTCCGACAGCTGGCAGCAGCGCTCCTCGATCTGCCTCGCCAACGCGTTGTCGTGCAAGAGCGGCACGACAGGAACCCCGGCGTAGCTGAGCTCGAAGCCGGCCAGAAGCCCCGCGAAGGGCGGAGCGAGTATGTCGTAGTGGGCGAACATCTAAGCCTTGTGCAAGCTGAGTTTGGGCCTCTCCCTCTCCATGGCGATGAAGGAACACGATCTGATCTTCGGCCTCGAGGTTAAGGGGATAAGGGCAAGGATGTAGGCCCAGCATCGTTGCCACTACCAATCAGTTTGCAGAACAGACTTCTCACGGATCGCCCTCGCGAAGGACATCACTATCGTCCATGCACCCTGATCTAACAGCGCCTAACAATCGGGGATCAGGTCTTCTAGAAGCCTAGAGCGGTTGCTGGTTAGCTCCGCGTCCCGATTGTTTGTGGCCAACGACTGTCGTTGAAAATAATACACATTTCAATGACTCTAGTTGTTGTTAGTAAAAAGAACTCACATACAATGACACTAGTGGATCCATAGGTGGATTGTGAAAAGAGCACACATGCAATGACACCGGTGGATCCATATGTGGTATGTGAAAAGAACACACATGAAATGACTCTAGTTGTTGTTAGTAAAGAGAACACACATGTAATGACACTAGTGGATCCATATGTGGTATGTGAAAATAACACACATGCAATGACTCTGATTGTTCTTAGTAAAAAGAACACACATGCAATAAAACTGGTGGATCCATGTATGGTCTCTGAAGAGAACACACATTTCAATGACTCTGGTTGTTGTTAGTAAAAATAACACACATGGAATGACACTGGTGGATCCATAGGTGGATTGTGAAAAGAACATACATGCAATGACTCTAGTGGATCCATATGTGGTATGTGAAAAGAGCACACATTTCAATGACTCTGGTTTTTGTTAGTAAAAAGAACACACATGCAATGACACTGGTGGATCCATGTGTGGTCTCTGAAGAGAACACACATTTCAATGACACTGGTGGATCCATATGTGGTATGTGAAAAGAACACACATGAAATGACTCCAGTTGTTGTTAGTAAAAAGAACACACATGCAATGACACTGGTGGATCCATATGTGGTATGTGAAAAGAACACACATGCAATGACTCTGGTTGTTGTTAGTACAAAGAACACACATGCAATGACACTGGTGGATCCATGTGTGGTCTCTGAAGAGAACACACATTTAAATGACACTGGTGGATCCATATGTGGTATGTGAAAAGAACACACATGCAATGGCACTGGTGGATCCATAGTTGGATTGTGAAAAGCGCACACATGCAATGACACTGGTGGATCCATGTGTGGTCTCTAAAGTGAACACACATTTCAATGACACTGGTGGATCCATATGTGGTATGTGAAAAGAATAGTCATGAAATGACTCCAGTTGTTGTTAGTAAAAAGAACACACATGCAATGACACTGGTGGATCCATAGGTGGATTGTGAAAAGAACACACATGCAATGACACTGGTGGATCCATGTGTGGTATGTGAAAAGAACACACATGCAATGACTCTGGTTGTTGTTAGTAACAAGAACACACATGCAATAACACTGGTAGATCCATGTGTGGTCTCTAAAGAGAACACACATTTCAATGACACCGGTGGATCCAAAGGCGAATTGTGAAAAGAACACACATGAAATGACTCTGGTTGTCGTTAGTAAAAACAACACACATGCAATGACACTGGTGGATCCATAGGTGGATTGTGAAAAGAACACACATGCAATGACACTGGTGGATCCATAGGTGGATTGTGAAAAGAACACACATGCAATGACACTGGAGGATACGTATGTGATATGTGAAAAGAACACACATGCAATGACTCTGGTTGTTGTTAGTAAAATTAACACACATGCAATGACACTGGTGGATCCTTAGGTGGATTGTGAAAAGATCACACATGCAATGACTCTGGTTGTTGTTAGTAAAAAGAACACACATGCAATGACACTGGTGGATCTATAGGTGGATTGTGAAAAGAACACCCATGCAGTGACACTGGTGGATCCATAGGTGGATTGTGAAAAGAACACACATGCTATGACTCTGGTTGTTGTTAGTAAAAAGAACACACATGCAATGACAATTGTGGATCCTTAGGTGGATTGTGAAAAGAGCACACGTGCAATGACTCTAGTTGTTGTTAGTAAAAAGAACACACATGCAATGACACTGGTGGATCCATAGGTGGATTGTGAAAAGAACACACATGCAATGAATCTGGTTGTTGTTAGTAACAAGAACACTCATGCAATGACACTGGTGGATCCATGTGTGGTCTCTGAAGAGAACACACATTTCAATGACACTGGTGGATCCATATGTGGTATGTGAAAAGAACACACATGAAATGGCTCCAGTTGTTGTTAGTAAAAAGAACACACATGTTATGACACTGGTGGATCCATATGTGGTATGTGAAAATAACACACATGCAATGACTCTAGTTGTTGTTAGTAAAAAGAACACACATGCAATGACACTGGTGGATCCATGTGTGGTCTCTAAAGAGAACACACATTTCAATGACTGATTTTTGTTAGTAAAAAGAACACACATGCAATGACACTGGTGGATCCACGTGTGGTCTCTGAAGAGAACACACATGTAATTACTCTGGTTGTTGTTAGTAAAAAGAGCACACATGCAATGACACTGGTGGATCCATAGGTGGATTTTGAAAAGAGCACTCATGCAATGACTCTAGTGGATCCATATGTGGTATGTGAAAAGAACACACATTTCAATGACTCTGGTTGTTGTTAGTAAAAAGAACACACATGCAATGACACTGGTGGATCCATGTGTGGTCTCAGAAGAGAACACACATTTCAATGACACTGGTGGATCCATATGTGGTATGTGAAAAGAACACACATGAAATGACTCCAGTTGTTGTTAGTAAAAAGAACACACATGCAATGACACTGGTGGATCCATATGTGGTTTGTGAAAAGAACACACATTTCAATGACTCTGGTTGTTGTTAGTAGAAAGAACACACATGCAATGACACTGGATCCATGTGTGTTACTAAAAGAACACACATTTCAATGACTCTGGTGGATCCATATGTGGTATGTGAAAAGAACACATATGAAATGACTCTGGTTGTTGTTAGTAAAAAGAGCACACATGCAATGACACTTGTGGATCCATAGGTGGATTGTGAAAATTACACAAATTTCAATGACTCTAGTTGGTGTTAGTAAAAAGAACACACATGCAATGACACTGATGGATCCATGTGTGGTCTCTAAAGAGAACACATATTTCAATGACAATGGTGGATCCATATGTGGTTTTTGAAAAGAACACACATGAAATGACTCAAGTTGTTGTTAGTAAAAAGAACACAAATGCAATGACACTAGTGGATCCATATGTGGTATGTGAAAATAACACACATTCAATAACTCTGGTTGTTGTTAGTAAAAAGAACACACATGCAATGACACTGGTGGATCCATGTGTGGTCTCTGAAGAGAACACACATGCCATGACACTGGTGGATCCATGTGTGGTATGTGAAAGAACACATGAAACGACTCTGGTTGTTGTTACTAAAAAGAACACACATGCAATGCCACTGGTGGATCAATAGGTGGATTGTGAAAAGAGCACACATGTAATGACACTGGTGGATCCATATGTGGTATGTAAGAAGAACAAGCATGAAATGACTCCAATTGTTGTTAGTAAAAAGAACAGACATGCAATGATACTCGTGGATCCATAGGTGGATTGTGAAAAGAGCACACATGCAATGACACTGGTGGATCCATATGTGGTATGTGAAGAGAACACACATGCAATGACTCTAGTTGTTGTTAGTGGAAAGAGCATACATGCAATGACACTAGTGAATCCATGTGTGGTCTCTAAAGAGAACACACATTTCAATGACACTGGTGGATCCATATGTGGTATGTGAAAAGAACACACATGCAATGACTCTGGTTGTTGTTACTAAAAAGAACACACGTGCAATGACATGTAATGACACTGGTGGATCCATGTGTGGTCTCTGAAGAGAACACGCATTTCAATGACACTGGTGGAACCATATGTGGTATGTGAAAATAACACACATGCAATGACTCTGGTTGTTGTTAGTAAAACACATGCAATGACACCGGTGGATCCATATGTGGTATGTGCGAAGAACACACATTTCAATGACTCCAGTTGTTGTTACTAAAAAGAACACACATGCAATGACACTTGTGGATCCATAGGTGGATTGTGAAAAGAACACACATTTCAATGACTCTGTTTGTTGTTACTAAAAAGAACACACATGCAATGACACTGGTGGATCCATAGATGGATTGTGAAAAGAACAGACATGCAATGACACTGGTGGATCCATATGTGGTATGTGAAAAGAACACACATGCAATGACTCTGGTTGTTGTTAGTAAAAAGAACACACATGCAATGACACTGGTGGATCCATGTGTGGTCTCTAAAGAGAACACACATGTAATGACTCTGGTTGTTGTTAGTAAAAAGATCACACATGGGTGGATCCATGTGTGGATTGTGAAGTGAACACACATGCAATTACACTGGTGGATCCATATGTGGTATGTGAGAAGAACAGTCATGAAATGACTCCGGTTGTTGTTAGTAAAAAGAACACACATGCAATGACACTTGTGGATCCATAGGTGAATTGTGAAAAGAGCACACATGCAATGACACTGGTGGATCCATAGGTGGTCTCTGAAGAGAACACACATGCAATGACACCAGTTGTTGTTAGTGAAAAGTACACACATGCAATGACTCTGGTTGTTGTTACTAAAAAGAACACACATGCAATGACACTGGTGGATCCATAGGTGGATTGTGAAAAGAGCACACATGCAATGACACTGGTGGATCCATATGTGGTATGTGAAAAGAACACACATGCAATGACTCCAGTTGTTGTTAGTGAAAAGAACACACATGGAATGACACTGGTGGATCCATGTGTGGTCTCTGAAGAGAACACACATTTCAATGACACTGGTGGATCCATATGTGGTATGTGAAAAGAACACACATGCAATGACTCTGGTTGTTGTTACTAAAAAGAACACACATGCAATGACAGTGGTGGATCCATAGGTGGATTGTGAAAAGAACACACATTGCAATGACTTTGGTTGTTTTCACTAAAAAGAACACACACGCAAAGACACTAGTGGATCCATAGGTGGTATGTGAAAAGAACACACATTTCAATGACTCTAGTTGTTATTACTAAAAAGAACACACATGCAATGACACCAGTTGTTGTTAGTGAAAAGAACATACATGCAATGACACTCGTGGATCCATGTGTGGTGTCTCAAGAGAACACACATTGCAATGACACTGGTGGATCCATATGTGGTATGTGAAAAGAACACACATGCAATGACTCTTGTTGTTGTTACTAAAAAGAACACACATGCAATGACACTGGTGGATCCATAGGTGGTATGTGAAAAGAACACACATTTCAATGACTCTAGTTGTTGTTAGTAAAAAGAACACACATGCAATGACACTGGTGTATCCATAGGTGGATTGTGAAAAGAGCACACATGCAATGACACTGGTGGATCCATATGTGGTATGTGAAAAGAACACACATGCAAAGACTCCAGTTGTTGTTAGTGAAAAGAGCATACATGCAATGACACTGGTGGATCCATGTGTGGTCTCTGAAGAGAACACACATTTCAATGACACTGGTGGATCCATATGGGGTATGTGAAAAGAACACACATGCAATGACTATCGTTGTTGTTACTAAAAAGAACTCACATGCAATGACACTGGTGGATCCATAGGTGGTATGTGAAAAGAACACACATTTCAATGACTCTAGTTGTTGTTACTAAAAAGAACACACATGCAATAACACTGGTGGATCCATATGTGGATTGTGAAAAGAGCACACATGCAATGACACTGGTGGATCCATATGTGGTATGTGAAAAGAACACACATGCAATGACTCTAGTTGTTGTTAGTGAAAAGAACACACATGCACTGACATCAGTGGATCCATGTGTGGTCTCTAAAGTGAACACACATGCAATGACTCTGGTTGTTGTTAGTAAAAAGAGCACACATGCAATGACACTGGTGGATCCATGTGTGGATTGTGAAGAGAACACAAATGCAATGACACTGGTGGATCCATATGTGGTATGTGACAAGAACAGCCATGAAATGACTCCAGTTGTTGTTACTAAAAAGAACACACATGCAATGCCACTGGTGGATCAATAGGTGGATTGTGAAAAGAGCACACATGTAATGACACTAGTGGATCCATATGTGGTATGTAAGAAGAACAGGCATGAAATGACTCCAATTGTTGTTAGTAAAAAGAACAGACATGCACTAATACTCGTGGATCCATAGGTGGATTGTGAAAAGAGCACACATGCAATGACACTGGTGGATCCATATGTGGTATGTGAAGAGAACACACATGCAATGACTCCAGTTGTTGTTAGTGAAAAGAGCATACATGCAATGACACTAGTGAATCCATGTGTGGTCTCTAAAGAGAACACACATTTCAATGACACTGGTGGATCCATATGTGGTATGTGAAAAGAACACACATGCAATGACTCTGGTTGTTGTTACTAAAAAGAACACACATGCAATGTCTCCAGTTATTGTTAGTGATTAGAGCATACATGCAATGACACTGGTGGATCCATGTGTGGTCACCGAAGAGAACACACATTTCAATGACACTGGTGGATCCATATGTGGTATGTGAAAATAACACACATGCAATGACTCTGGTTGTTGTTACTAAAAAGAACACACAAGCATTGACACTAGTGGATCCATAGGTGGTATGTGAAAAGAACACACATTTCAATGACTCTGGTTGTTGTTACTAAAAAGAACACACATGCAATGACACTGGTGGATCCATAGGTGGATTGTGAAAAGAACACACATTTCAATGACTCTGGTTGTTGTTACTAAAAAGAACACACATGCAATGACACTGGTGGATCCATATGTGGATTGTGAAAAGAGCACACATGCAATGACACTGGTGGATCCATATGTGGTATGTGAAAAGAACACACATGCAATGACTCTGGTTGTTCTTAGTGAAAAGAACACACATGCACTGACACTCGTGGATCCATGTGTGGTCTCTAAAGTGAACACACATGCAATGACTCTGGTTGTTGTTAGTAAAAAGAGCACACATGCAATGACACTGGTGGATCCATGTGTGGATTGTGAAGAGAACACAAATGCAATGATACTGGTGGATCCATATGTGGTATGTGAGAAGAACAGTCATGAAATGACTCCAGTTGTTGTTACTAAAAAGAACACACATGAAATGCCACTGGTGGATCCATAGGTGGATTGTGAAATGAGCACACATGCAATGACACTAGTGGATCCATATGTGGTCTCTGAAGAGAACACACATGCAATTACACCAGTTGTTGTTAGTGAAAAGAGCACACATGCAATGACTCTGGTTGTTGTTACTAAAAAGAACACACATCCAATGACACTGGTGGATCCATAGGTGGATTGTGAAAAGAGCACACATGCAATGCCACTGGTGGATCCATATGTGGTATGTGAAAAGAACACACATGCAATGGCTCCAGTTGTTGTTAGTGAAAAGAACATACATGTAATGACACTAGTGGATCCATGTGTGGTCTCTGAAGAGAACACACATTTCAATGACACTGGTGGATCCATATGTGGTATGTGAAAAGAACACACATGCAATGACTCTGGTTGTTGTTACTAAAAAGAACACACATGCAATGACACAGGTGGATCCATAGGTGGTATGTGAAAAGAACACACATTTCAATGACTCTGGTTGTTGTTAGTAAAAAGAACACACATTTCAATGACACTGGTGGATCCATATGTGGTATGTGAAAATAACACACATGCAGTGACTCTGGTTGTTGTTACTAAAAAGAACACACAAGCAATGACACCAGTTGTTGTTAGTGAAAAGAATATACATGCAATGACACTAGTGGATCCATGTGTGGTCCCTGTAGAGAACACACATTTCAATGACACTGGTGGATCCATATGTGGTATATGAAAAGAACACACATGCAATGACTCTTGTTGCTGTTACTAAAAAGAACTCACATGCAATGACACTGGTGGATCCATAGGTGGTATGTGAAAAGAACACACATTTCAATGACTCTGGTTGTTGTTTGTAAAAAGAACACACATTCAATGACACTGGTGTATCCATAGGTGGATTGTGAAAAGAGCACACATGCAATAACACTGGTGGATCCATATGTGGTATGTGAAAAGAACACACATGCAAAGACTCCAGTTGTTGTTAGTGAAAAGAGCATACATGCAATGACACTGGTGGATCCATGTGTGGTCTCTGAAGAGAACACACATTTCAATGACACTGGTGGATCCATATGTGGTATGTGAAAAGAACACACATGCAATGACTCTGGTTGTTGTTACTAAAAAGAACACACATGCAATGACACTGGTGGATCCATAGGTGGTATGTGAAAAGAACACACATTTCAATGACTCTAGTTATTGTTACTAAAAAGAACACACATGCAATAACACTGGTGGATCCATATGTGGATTGTGAAAAGAGCACACATGCAATGACACTGGTGGATCCATATGTGGTATGTGAAAAGAACACACATGCAATGACTCTAGTTGTTCTTAGTGAAAAGAACACACATGCACTGACACTCGTGGATCCATGTGTGGTCTCTAAAGTGAACACACATGCAATGACTCTGGTTGTTGTTAGTAAAAAGAGCACACATGCAATGACACTGGTGGATCCATGTGTGGATTGTGAAGAGAACACAAATGCAATGACACTTGTGGATCCATATGTGGTATGTGACAAGAACAGCCATGAAATGACTCCAGTTGTTGTTACTAAAAAGAACACACATGCAATGCCACTGGTGGATCAATAGGTGGATTGTGAAAAGAGCACACATGTAATGACACTAGTGGATCCATATGTGGTATGTAAGAAGAATAGGCATGAAATGACTCCAATTGTTGTTAGTAAAAAGAACAGACATGCACTAATACTCGTGGATCCATAGGTGGATTGTGAAAAGAGCACACATGCAATGACACTGGTGGATCCATATGTGGTATGTGAAGAGAACACACATGCAATGACTCCAGTTGTTGTTAGTGAAAAGAGCATACATGCAATGACACTAGTGAATCCATGTGTGGTCTCTAAAGAGAACACACATTTCAATGACACTGGTGGATCCATATGTGGTATGTGAAAAGAACACACATGCAATGACTCTGGTTGTTGTTACTAAAAAGAACACACATGCAATGTCTCCAGTTATTGTTAGTGATTAGAGCATACATGCAATGACACTGGTGGATCCATGTGTGGTCACCGAAGAGAACACACATTTCAATGACACTGGTGGATCCATATGTGGTATGTGAAAATAACACACATGCAATGACTCTGGTTGTTGTTACTAAAAAGAACACACAAGCATTGACACTAGTGGATCCATAGGTGGTATGTGAAAAGAACACACATTTCAATGACTCTGGTTGTTGTTACTAAAAAGAACACACATGCAATGACACTGGTGGATCCATAGGTGGATTGTGAAAGAACACACATTTCAATGACTCGTTGTTGTTACTAAAAGAACACACATGCAATGACACTGGTGGATCCATATGTGGATTGTGAAAAGAGCACACATGCAATGACACTGGTGGATCCATATGTGGTATGTGAAAAGAACACAGATGCAATGACTCTGGTTGTTCTTAGTGAAAAGAACACACATGCACTGACACTCGTGGGTCCATGTGTGGTCTCTAAAGTGAACACACATGCAATGACTCTGGTTGTTGTTAGTAAAAAGAGCACACATGCAATGACACTGGTGGATCCATGTGTGGATTGTGAAGAGAACACAAATGCAATGACACTGTTGTATCCATATGTGGTATGTGAGAAGAACACCATGAAATGACTCCAGTTGTTGTTACTAAAAAGAACACACATGAAATGCCACTGGTGGATCCATAGGTGGATTGTGAAAAGAGCACACATGCAATGACACTAGTGGATACATATGTGGTCTCTGAAGAGAACACACATGCAATGACACCAGTTGTTGTTAGTGAAAAGAGCACACATGCAATGACTCTGGTTGTTGTTACTAAAAAGAACACACATGCAATGACACTGGTGGATCCATAGGTGGATTGTGAAAAGAGCACACATGCAATGCCACTGGTGGATCCATATGTGGTATGTGAAAAGAACACACATGCAATGGCTCCAGTTGTTGTTAGTGAAAAGAACATACATGTAATGACACTAGTGGATCCATGTGTGGTCTCTGAAGAGAACACACATTTCAATGACACTGGTGGATCCATATGTGGTATGTGAAAAGAACACACATGCAATGACTCTGGTTGTTGTTACTAAAAAGAACACACATGCAATGACACAGGTGGATCCATAGGTGGTATGTGAAAAGAACACACATTTCAATGACTCTGGTTGTTGTTAGTAAAAAGAACACACATTTCAATGACACTGGTGGATCCATATGTGGTATGTGAAAATAACACACATGCAGTGACTCTGGTTGTTGTTACTAAAAAGAACACACAAGCAATGACACCAGTTGTTGTTAGTGAAAAGAATATACATGCAATGACACTAGTGGATCCATGTGTGGTCTCTGTAGAGAACACACATTTCAATGACACTGGTGGATCCATATGTGGTATATGAAAAGAACACACATGCAATGACTCTTGTTGCTGTTACTAAAAAGAACTCACATGCAATGACACTGGTGGATCCATAGGTGGTATGTGAAAAGAACACACATGCAATGACTCTGGTTGTTGTTACTAAAAAGAACACACATGCAATGACACAGGTGGATCCATAGGTGGTATGTGAAAAGAACACACATTTCAATGACTCTGGTTGTTGTTACTAAAAAGAACACACATGCAATGACACTGGTGGATCCATAGGTGGATTGTGAAAAGAACACACATTTCAATGACTCTAGTTGTTGTTACTAAAAAGAACACACATGCAATAACACTGGTGGATCCATATGTGGATTGTGAAAAGAGCACACATGCAATGACACTGGTGGATCCATATGTGGTATGTGAAAAGAACACACATGCAATGACTCTAGTTGTTCTTAGTGAAAAGAACACACATGCACTGACACTCGTGGATCCATGTGTGGTCTCTAAAGTGAACACACATGCAGTGACTCTGGTTGTTGTTAGTAAAAAGAGCACACATGCAATGACACTAGTGGATCCATGTGTGGATTGTGAAGAGAACACAAATGCAATGGCACTGGTGGATCCATATGTGGTATGTGACAAGAACAGCCATGAAATGACTCCAGTTGTTGTTACTAAAGAGAACACACATGCAATCCTGGGAAATTCAGTCTCACACTCATTACATCATCCAAGGTTCAAACTTATTTAAGGTATCATTTGGAAAATAAGGTGATAGGTGGTGGTCCAACTAACGAAGTGCGCTTACAATCCTATCTCATTGGATCTGGTGGCTAACACAATGTTCCTAGTGGCAACCACCCTATCTTGTTCACATGCTTCTATCACTAAGTCTATAATATCTCCTCTTAAGGATTGGTTGGTGATTTCCAACTCTTGGGTATGTTCCTTCTCTTTCTCTAAGTCTTTTTGGAGGTTGAGCATCTTGCACTTGACTCTAGCACTTAGTTCCTTGATAGTCTTCCAAGCTGCTTCTTTTGCTGACTCAAAGAATGTGGTGTGCATAAAAGTGTTGGTGTACATGCAGAAGCCTTTTTCTTTGTGGTTGTCGTCCTTATTCTTGTACAAGTGAATTTGCACCCACCAATACTCCACTCCATCCTCCATCACTGGAAAGCCCTTGTACACTGCTGCACCATGTACTCCCATGGTTTCCATGAGGTCCTTGAGAATCTTGGGAAACTCAGTCTCACACTCCAAGGTCATGGTCATGGTCATGAGTGGTCCTTTCTTCACGGCTTCGTTGACGGAGTTCATCTACAAATAGAGATGAGAATGAGAAGATTAGAAAAGTTTACGAGAAGAATAGACAAGTGTAGAAGAAGTTAAAATTTTCCTTAGTGGTTTCCAATCCTAGGGTCATAATCCTACAGGCAACACAGTGCTCTGATACCATCTGTAAGATCCCTCCTTATTAAAGGAAAAGATCCCTGTGATTGCAATGCTAGTCCCTGGATCAATGCTAGCATCCACAGTTTAAGATGAAGTACACAGATACAAAGGTCGTTTATTACAGTCATTCCAGAGATAAAACATAGTCTTTTACAACTCATGGCCAAAGGCCTAATACAAGAGTTTATGGAATATGTAAATAAACATAAGTCTTCATCTTCATGTGCCACAGGCAAGCATGTTGAGTGTAGACTCATGACTCCTATTCATCATCAGAGTAACCTGCAACATCATAAGTTACAGCCACAGAGGGTCAATACTTTGGAATAGTATTGGCAAGTGATACCTTAGTATATTTTAAGTGGACTATAATACTATATGCATTTGGCTGGTGGAGCTTAGGCTTGCATTGCTCAAAATAGATTTTTCCTTAACTTTTTGAAAACACTAAGTTTTTTGTTTGGCAAAGACTATCCCAAGGTATCTACCAATCAAAGACGAAGATCCACTGGGCATCTACCAATCAAAGACTGAAGATCCTTTAACCCTTGTTCACCCACAAGTTTTATTCAGAAATTGGAGTGATGAGATTCTTGAAGTTTCCATGTCTTGATGCTCAAATTGTCCTTTACCAGGGACATGGCTAAGTACTTAGGTTTTACACTCTGCAGAGGTGGTGCACTTTCCCCACAAGCCTTGGTTTCCCAAGACATGATCCTTCAGTAGCCTTTCCTTAGTCAAATGGACGCGCTCCAACCTATCATCCCATCTACCACCCACCCAAGAGACTAAGTTCCAGCATCCTAAGATCATGGCAGAGCCCATATTACCAAGTGGTTGCACTTGAAGCTTCTCAACATTTGACAACTCAAATCTCTTTGTTCCTGGTGGCTATCCACAAGTGAGATACACAAGGTTCACCAAGACCCCGGCCTTGTGTAACCACTCAACATATCCCATTCTTTCCATTCCACCTGGTGATTCATTAACTTAGTTGTTTTGTTAAATAAAAACAAGTCCTTAGACTTAGAATATTTTTCCATAGTGTGAATATATAAACCACCCTTGTTTTCTAGTAGCTAGGCTAAGCATGGCATGGCAACTTATCCTTAGGGAGTTTTCCTAGCAATTCTAGCATTCTATTCTAAATAGGATTTCCCATCATCAATTGACAAAAGTAGCATGCAAGTCCTAACAAAATATATCTAATGCAAGTATAAAATATAGGTATGGAATATTCATGAAGATATCACTTGCCTTGGTAGTGTGGAGAGTAGCACTCGTCACAATCACAATCACTAGTAAGATCTACACACAAAGTTGTAGCACACAATTACACACAAATATATACAAACAAGAAATAGTATGAATGCATGCATGCATGAATCTACCAAGTGATGATTTTTGAAAAACTCAACCAAGCAAGTGCATGAATACAGAAACTAAACAAGTCACAAAATAGCCAAGATAATCTTAAATAACCCTAAAACAAAATACTAAACTAAATCTATACTCAAAAAGGCCTCAAACAAGTTTCTGTAATTTAAGCCAAACTAATGGTTACTATTTGCTAAACAAAAAGGATAGGCAGAAAGGTCTTGTTTTTCTGAATCCAACGGTATAAAGTTTGCAAAATTCCAACGTGGCGTTCAAAAGATATTGGCATTTGAAATCTGGATCAAAATCTGTTTTTAAATTCTATTTCCTGATCTTAACCTAGCCACGCGTCATGTTCTTATTCGCCGCATCGTTCGTCTCGGATCGAGCGATACTGCCGCTGGATCTAAAGGGCAGGTGCGGCTCAGATCAACGCTGCACCCCTTCGATTAGTCATTCTATCTAAGCCATCGATGCAGATCTAACGGTTCCTATCGACCGCCAGAATCGGCGGCGAGCGGCGGCTACCGCGGCGGAATCGGTCGATGACGCTGCCGACGATGCACGGAGGAGAAAGAGGAGTAGCTCACCGGCTCAGGAGGTCACGCGGCTCGTCCGTACTTGCGGTTGGTCAAGGGGCGCTCGGGCACGGCTGCGATTGCTCACCGGAGTTCGTGGCAGCGTCGGGTGCGTCGGGTGGTCGTCGTGGACGTCGCTGTGGATCACCCCAAGGCAAGGCAAGGACACGGTTAGATTCACAGAGTCGAGACAGAGTCGTGTGCGTGAACTAGAAAGCGCGAGGCGGTCTGGTCTTACCACTAGAGTTCGCCGGAGTTCGTGCAGACGTCGGTGGCGACTAGTCGACGATGTTGCCAGAGCTACGGTCCATGCGAGAGCAAACGAAACGTGTTAAAAGAAGCGCAGAGGCTCACTGAATCAGTTTGCAAGATCGAGAGGCAGAGGGAGCTCTGGACTCACCGGAATCGCCGCCATGATCGTCGAGACGGGCGGGTTTCAGAGGGTAATGCTCGCAGCCTGGTGGCGCTCTGGGTTCGGGGTTTGAGGGAGAAGAGAGAGGGGGCAGAGGGGGTTCTTATAGCCTGGTCACGAGCGAGAATTACTCGGCCAATAAATCAAATTGACTCCGCGAATTAAACACATAAACTACCGCGTTGATTTGGGGATGAACGGGTCGTGGCGGGTGGAGACGACGGTGGCGTGGACCGGCCCGTGGCCGTCAAGAGTGCGAGGTGGTGGTGGGTCTGTCTGCTGTCACTTAACGCGGTGCCAAGGTGAGAAGGAAAAGGAGATCCCGAGTGGGCTTGCTGGGCTTGATCCGCCGGGGCAGATTGCCGCCGGCCCTTTCTTTTGAGAATTCCTTTTCTTTTTCTAATTCCATTTTCTGAATAGAATTTGATATGAATTCAAATCCTTTTGAATTCAAACTGCTTTGGGGATTTTTGCAGGGTTCTATGGGTTTAAAAACGAGTCAGATGACCATGTGGTTACTAGCAAGGGCTTGGTCAAGCTTGGGTTTCAAAGTAAACAGAGATTTGCTCTAGTTTGCAAATATTTGAAATAGGGTTTTGAAACTATTTCTAAATTTTGAATCTTGGGTTAAAAGCTTCACCTAGCCTTTCCAACCATGGAGGCAAGCAAACAAATTCATAGACAATCAAATGCCAAAGGGTGATGGCCAATTGAGATAAATTGCCCACATGAAATCATAGCTCAAACTTCTGTCTCTAGATGATTTTGAGAAAAACCCTATATGAATGAATGATGCAAGTATGAAATGAATGAGTTTTTGAAACATGATTTTTGGGATGTTACAAATCGAACCCCCTTAAAATGAATCTCGCCCTCGAGATTCGGATTGGCTAGCAAATAGGTGAGGGTGGTCTTTCCGAAGATCGTCTTCTCTTTCCCATGTTGCTTCTTCTTCGAAATGATGGTTCCATTGTACTTTGCAAAACTTGATGGTTTTTGTCCTTGTGACTCTTTCTGTCATCTCAAGAATCTTGACAGGCTTTTCTTCATAGGTGAGATCACTTTCTAGTTGAACTTCTTCCAAAGATATGGTATCCTTCAAAGATGTTTCTTCCATTTCTGGGTGACATTTCTTGAGCTGGCTCACATGAAAAACATTATGGACTGCTAATAAAGATGCTGGCAGTTCGATTTCATATGCAGCTTCTCCCTTGCGACTTAGAATGTTGAATGGTCCCACATATCTTGGTGCTAACTTTCCTTTGACACCAAATCTTTTTACTCCACGAAGTGGTGATACTCTAAGATAAGCTCTATCCCCAACTTCGTAAGTGACTTCTCTACGCTTGGCATCTGCGTAGCTTTTCTGTCGAGACTGTGCTATCTTCAATCTGTCTCTAACCAATTTGACCTTTTCTTCGGCGTCTTTGATAAAGTCTAGTCCAAACAAACTTCTTTCTCCCACACCATTCCATAGCAATGGGGTGGTACACTTCCTTCCGTAGAGAAACTCGAATGGTGCCATCCCAATACTAGATTGGTGACTGTTGTTGTAAGAGAACTCTGCATAAGGCAGACTTTCATCCCAACTTGCTCCATAGTCTAGGGCACATGCCCTCAACATGTCTTCAAGAATTTGATTAGTCCTTTCTGTTTGTCCATCAGTTTGAGGATGAAAAGCAGTGCTGAATTCCAATCTCGTTCCTAAAGATTCATGAAGCTGTCTCCAAAAGTGAGAAGTGAATTGAGTTCCTCTATCAGACACAATACTCTTAGGTACACCGTGAAGGCATACAATTCTGCTCATGTAGATTTTGGCTAACTTGGCACTTGTATAAGTTGTCTTTACGGGTATAAAATGAGCCACTTTAGTTAGGCGATCCACTACTACCCATATGGAATCATACCCTGACCTGGTCCTTGGTAATCCGGTAATGAAATCCATACCAATATTTTCCCACTTCCATTCAGGAATAGGCATTGGTTGAAGCAAACCTGCTGGTTTCTGATGTTCCGCTTTCACTCTACTACACACGTCACACAAGGCAATGTGTTCGGCGATGTCCCTTTTTAGATTGTTCCACCAAAATCTTTCTTTCATATCCATGTACATTTTGGTGTTTCCCGGGTGAATAGAATATGGAGAGTTATGGGCTTCCTGTAAAATCAGTTTCCGCATTTCCGGATCTTGTGGAACACAAATACGTTTCCCGTGCCATAAAGTACCTTGTTCGTCCATATGGAAACTTTTAGCTTTCCCTTGGCTAATCCTTTCCTTGATCTCTTCGATCTCTTTATCCGTCTTTTGGGCTTCTTTAATCTTATCCAACAGAGTGGGTTGAACATCCAAAGACATGAGATGTCCTTCCGGCACAATCTCCAACCTGAGTTCCTTGAATTGCTTACACAAGTCATCTGGCAATTCACCTTTGGTAAGGCCATTTACAAACGCTTTACGACTTAGAGCATCTGCTACTACATTTGCTTTACCGGGGTGGTATTGCAAATTCAAGTCGTAATCCTTGATAAGTTCTAGCCATCTTCTTTGTCTCATATTGATCTCCTTCTGGGTGAAGATATACTTCAAGCTCTTATGGTTGGTGAACACTTCACAACGTTTTCCCAAAAGGTAGTGTCTCCATGTTTTTAGTGCATGGACAACAGCGGCTAACTCTAAATCATGAGTAGGATAATTTACTTCATGAGTTTTGAGTTGTCTCGAGGCATAAGCCACAACTTTTCCGCCTTGCATAAGTACGGCTCTAATCCTCGATGCGAAGCATCACAATACACTTGGAAATCCTTTTCCAAATCTGGTAGGCACGATCTTGGTCTTGACACAAGTCTCTTCTTTAGTTCTTGAAAGCTGAGTTCACATCCTTGGACCAAGCAAATTTCTTATCTTTCTTTAACAATTACATCATTGGTTTAGCAACCTTAGAAAATTTTCAATGAATCTTCCTCAGTAAACCTGCTAAACCAAGGAAACTACGAACCTCTTTTACATTCTTAGGAGATTCCCATTACATCACAGTAGAAACTTTAGCGGGATCAATCTGCTACACCATCTTTGTCATAACATGACCAAGAAATCCAACTTCCTCTAACCAAAACTCACACTTGCTAAACTTGGCATAAAGCTTATGTTCCTTAGTTTCTCAAGTATCAGCGTAGATGTCTTTCATGCTCTTCCTTGCTCTTGGAGTAGACTAAGATGTCATCGATGAAAATGACAACGAACTTGTCGAAATTCCATGAACACTTTGTTCATCATATTCATGAAGTATCTTAGGGCGTTGGTTAAACCAAAAGGCATCACGGTGTACTCATACAATCCATACCTTGTGGTGAATGCTGTTTTAGGTATGTCTTGCTCTCTTATCTTGAGTTGAAAATAGCACGATCGAAGATCAATCTTTGAGAACACACATGCTCCTTCTAGCTGATCAAACAAGTCATTTATTCTTGGCAAAGGACACTTGTTCTTGATGGTTACCTCGTTGAGAGCGGTAATCTATGCATAACCTTTGAGTTCTATCTATCTTCTCTCTGAACAAAGCTGGAGCTCCCCAAGATGAAGAACTTGGCTGGATGAATCCTTTACGCAATTGTTCTCCAAGTTGTTTCTTGAGTTCCTTAAGTTAAATAACCGACATTTTATAAGGCCTCTTTGCTCTTGGTCGAACCTGGTACCAAATCCATTATAAACTCCACATCTCTATCTGGTGGCATTCTGGTAATTCTTAGGAAACACATCCGGATATTCACACAATTGGCACACTGTCCATGCTAACCCCCTTAAGAGAATTTAGCTTGCTTCCTTTAGATTTAAAATTGGACTTAAATGTTATCCTCTTACCTTCAGGGGTTGTGAGTGAAATTGTGCGATTTGCACAATCTAGTACTCCTCATACTTAGCCATCCAATCCATTCCCAAAATTACATCCAATCCTTGGGAATTTAGGATTATTAGGTTTATTGAAACTTATGTTTTCGATCTCTATGACTAGATCCCATCCAAGACTCACTATCATATCCCCTCCCGGAGAGCTAACTTTTATCGGACACCCAATGTTTTCAGATGCAAACCCATTTATATCAACAAATGCTTTTGATATGAATGAATGAGATGCACCAGTGTCAAAGAGTACAAATGCTGAGATGGAATTGAGTCTGAACTTACCAAAGCGGCATCGTGTTCTTCCTAGACCTCCTCCACATTAATGTGGTTAACCTGTCCTTTCTGAAAAGGATTGGGCTTGATAGGTCCTTCAACTTTCTTCTCAGGACACTCATTAGCATAATGTCCCAGCTTCTTGCATTTGAAGCATTCAACCTGACTGTTGTCCTTCTTAGGTTGACTTCCACTTCCACTTCCACTTCCACTATGGTGGCTCTTATATCCACTCTTGTGGTTCTTGTACTTATCATTGTCATGACTGCGATGATGCTTGTTGTCATGACGGTTGTGGTTGTGGTGCTTGTTAAACTTCCCATGCTTGTTGGATCTGGTGACACTATCATCATAGTGAGATCGTTTATGATACGATCCCGAGCTATGCTTGTCGGAGTGTTTCCTCTTTCTACTCTCAACTTGCTTCATTTTATTCTCCACAATAACAGCCTTGTCACATAGCGACTGATAAGTTGGAACATATGCCACAGACAACTGCAGATTCGGTTCGTCATTCAAGCCTTCCAGAAACTTTTCCTTCCTTTTGGCATCAGTGTGAACCTCATCCGGTGCATAGCGCGCCAGATTGTTGAACTCTTCAATATATTCAGCCACTTTGTGGTGGTATTTCAGTTGTGAAATTCCTTCTTTTCAGGCTCATCATACGGTGAGATATGAGTAGTCTGAAATCCATCTTCAAAGATAGCCCAAGTCACCTCATCAATAGGCGTGGTAATGGAAGTTGTCCCACCATCTGGCTGGTCCTTCCAACAGATGTCTTTGCGAACTGACCTTTTCAGCATCTGCATCCCACGGTCACTAAGTCTTTGTTCACAGAACGTAGCCAATCATTGGCCACCATGGGATCAGTCGTTCCCGAAAACTTAGCTGGCCTCAGACGCAGAAATCTGGTAAGCATATCAAAACCTGGAGGGTTGTTGTTGTTGTTGTTATTGTTGTTATTGTTATTGGGGTTGTTGTTGTTTTGGTTCTGGATGAACGTCGTCATCATTTGCATAAGCTGTGTTTGTGCATTCATCATTTGTTGCATTTCCGGGGTAATGTTGGGGTTGGGGTTGGTGTTTGCGCGACGGGGAGGCATCTGTGGTTTATTCATATAGAGATAAGAATGAGATACCCTTACATGATTTATGCACAATACATCACACAAGCAGACACATAGCAAGCAACACTAGGATAAAATCTAAACAACAAGATAACAAAAGTCTCAAGGTACAAACACATAAGTGGCAAGCCATCCACATGTCGGATGGTCCAATAATAAGTTCACAAATAACAAGTGCGGTAAATAAAGATAACTGAGTAGTCAAATCTACTGCTAAGCATCAATCTCCTCCTCGACAAAGGTAAGACCTGCGTTCTCCATTGCGGTCTTGTTCTCCTCGATGGTAGTGGTCAAAGAGTCGATCTTGGCCTTGAGAGCCCTCTTCTGGGAACGAAGCCTCTCAATCACTATCTGCTGCTGCTCTAACTCGAAGTCCTTGGACTGCAGTTCCTCGGTCATATCACGAATCCTCTTGTTCCTATCCTGGACACGCTTCTCTTGACACTTGAACTTACGGTCTTGGGTCTCGAACTTCGTCTCCATCTCCTTGACTATCTCGTCTGCTCGAAGAGCTTGTCCTTCTCATGGCTGCACTGAGCTCGTCATTACTAAGCATGACGTTGGTCCTATCGGTATCCACGTGCCTAATAAGAGTCTCTAAGTCACGGAGGTACAGGCGTATCGGCTCTCTTTGTGACCCTCGAGTCGTCCTCAAAGTCAATGGACTCTCCGTCATCATCACGCCTTAGAAGGCGTGGAAGTGAGTGCCTCTAACCTGCCGAGAGTGACGTCCTATGATCGTCCCTATCGGATCCTCGCATGACAACCTCCATGCCTCTCTCCTGTCATCGTGCAGAAGCTTGAAGACGATGGCCTCCGTAGTAGGCTCTGTCTGGCGTCCTGGCTGGTTCACCTTGAAGCCCCAACGGTCCTTCCTCTCAAACTTGGTGAGTGGGTGCACCGTAATGATAGGAAGAGGGAGATCGAGTAAAGTAGTAAGCTCTACGATACGAGGACCAAAACGGTAGCTGGAACTCCTCAACAGTCTTGATGGCAATAGGCATCTATTTATAATATTGAAAAAGTTAGAACAACACAATTTAAGATAAATAAGACAAACATTCAAACACATTCTTGGGACACACAAAAATCATACAAGTCATGCATACAAGAATCCATTACATCATCCAAGGTTCAAACTTATTTAAGGTATCATTTGGAAAATAAGGTGATAGGTGGTGGTCCAACTAACGAAGTGCTTACAATCCTATCTCATTGGATCTGGTGGCTAACACAATGTTCCTAGTGGCAATCACCCTATCTTGTTCACATGCTTCTATCACTAAGTCTATAATATCTCCTCTTAAGGATTGGTTGGTGATTTCCAACTCTTGGGTATGTTCCTTCTCTTTCTCTAAGTCTTTTTGGAGGTTGAGCATCTTGCACTTGACTCTAGCACTTAGTTCCTTGATAGTCTTCAAGCTGCTTCTTTTCTGACTCAAAGAATGTGGTGTGCATAAAAGTGTTGGTGTACATGCGAAGCCTTTTCTTTGTGGTTATCTTCCTTATTCTTGTACAAGTGAAGTTGCACCCACCAATACTCCACTCCATCCTCCATCCTGGAAAGCCCTTGTACACTGCACCATGTACTCCCATGGTTTCCATGAGGTCCTTGAGAATCTTGGGAAACTCAGTCTCACACTCCAAGGTCATGGTCATGAGTGGTCCTTTCTTCACGCTTCCGTTGTGGAGTTCATCTACAAATAGAGATGAGAATGAGAAGATTAGAAAAGTTTGAGAAGAATAGACAAGTGTAGAAGAAGTTAAAATTTTCCTTAGTGGTTTCCAAACCTACGGTCATAATCCTACAGGCAACACATTGCTCGATACCATCTGTAAGATCCCTCCTTATTAAAGGAAAAGATCCTGTGATTGCAATGCTAGTCCACGGATCAATGCTAGCATCCACAGTTTAAGATGAAGTACACAGATACAAAGGTTGTTTATTACAGGTCATTCGGAGATAAAACATAGTCTTTTACAACTCATGGCCAAAGGCCTAATACAAGAGTTTATGGAATATGTAAATAAACATAAGTCTTCATCTTCATGTGCCATAGGCAAGCATGTTGAGTGTAGACTCATGACTCCTATTCATCATCAGAGTAACCTGCAACATCATAAGTTACAGCCACAGAGGGTCAATACTTTGGAATAGTATTGGCAAGTGATACCTTAGTATATTTTAAGTGGACTATATTACTATATGCATTTGGCTGGTGGAGCTTAGGCTTGCATTGCTCAAAATAGATTTTTCCTTAACGTTTTGAAAACACTAAGTTTTTGTTTGGCAAAGACTATCCCAAGGTATCTACCAATCAAAGACTGAAGATCCACTCGGGCATCTACCAATCAAAGACTGAAGATCCTTTAACCCTTGTTCACCCACAAGTTTTATTCAGAAATTGGAGTGATGAGATTCTTGAAGTTTCCATGTCTTGATGCTCAAATTGTCCTTTACCAGGGACATGGCTAAGTACTTAGGTTTTACACTCTGCAGAGGTGGTGCACTTTCCCCACAAGCCTTGGTTTCCCAAGACATGATCCTTGATAGCCTTTCCTTAGTCAAATGGACGCTCCAACCTATCATCCCATCTACCACCCTTTGTCCAAGAGACTAAGTTCCAGCATCCTAAGATCATGGCAGAGCCCATATTACCAAGTGGTTGCACTTGAAGCTTCTCAACATTTGACAACTCAAATCTCTTTGTTCCTGGGTGGCCATCCACAAGTGAGATACACAAGGTTCACCAGTACCCCTGGCCTTGTGTAACCACTCAACATATCCCATTCTTTCCATTCCACCTGGTGATTCATTAACTTAGTTGTTTTGTTAAATAAAAACAAGTCCTTAGACTTAGAATATTTTTCCATAGTGTGAATATATAAACCACCCTTGTTTTCTAGTAGCTAGGCTAAGCATGGCATGGCAACTTATCCTTAGGGAGTTTTCCTAGCAATTCTAGCATTCTATTCTAAATAGGATTTCCCATCATCAATTGACAAAAGTAGCATGCAAGTCATAACAAAATATATCTAATGCAAGTATAAAATATAGGTATGGAATATTCATGAAGATATCACTTGCCTTGGTAGTGTGGAGAGTAGCACTCGTCACAATCACAATCACTAGTAAGATCTACACACAAAGTTGTAGCACACAATTACACACAAATATATACAAACAAGAAATAGTATGAATGCATGCATGCATGAATCTACCAAGTGATGATTTTTGAAAAACTCAACCAAGCAAGTGCATGAATACAGAAACTAAACAAGTCACAAAATAGCCAAGATAATCTTAAATAACCCTAAAACAAAATACTAAACTAAATCTATACTCAAAAAGGCCTCAAACAAGTTTCTGTAATTTAAGCCAAACTAATGGTTACTATTTGCTAAAAAAAGGATAGGCAGAAAGGTCTTGTTTTTCTGAATCCAACGGTATAAAGTTTGCAAAATTCCAACGTGGCGTTCAAAAGATATTGGCATTTGAAATCTGGATCAAAATCTGTTTTTAAATTCTATTTCCTGATCTTAACCTAGCCACGCGTCATGTTCTTATTCGCCGTGCAGTTAAATGCGGATCGAGCGTCTGACCGCTGGATCTAAAGGGCAGTGCGGCTCAGATCAACGCGTACCTTGATTAGTCATTCTATCTAAGCCATCGATGCAGATCTAACGGTTCCTATCGACCGGCGAAACTGGCGGCGGCCGGCGGCTACCTGGCGAGCGCGTCGGTCGATGGCGTTACCGGCAATCTGACGGAGAGGAGAAAGAGGAGTAGCTCACCGGGCTCGAGAGGTCACGCGAAGCTTCGTCGTACTGCGGTTGGTCAAGGCGCCGAACACGGCTGTGATTGCTCACCGGAGTTCGTGGCGGCGTCGGGTCGTCGGGTGGTCGTCGTGGGCGTCGCCGTGGATCACCCAAGGCAAGGCGAGGACACGGTTAGATTCACGAGTCGAGCGAGCCGTGCGCGTGAACTAGAAAGCGCGAGGCGGTGGTCTTACCACTAGAGTTCGCGGAGTTGATGCGAGCGTCGGTGTGGCGACTAGTCGGCGATGTTGCCGGAGCTACGGTCCATGCGAGAGCAAGCAAACGTGTTAAAGAAAGCGCAGAGGCTCGAATCAGTTTGCAAGATCGAGAGGCGGAGGAGCTCTGGACTCACCGAATTCGCCGCGATCGTCGGAGACAGCGGGGGTTTCAGAGGTAATGCTCGCAGCCTGGTGGCGCTCTGGGTTGGGGTTTGAGGAGAAGAGAGAGGCGGAGGGGTTCTTATAGCCTGGTCACGGCGAGAATTACTCGCCAATAAATCGAATTGACGCCGCGAATTAAACGCGAAACGCCGCGTTGATTTGGGGATGAACGGTCGATGGGGTGGAGACGGTGACGTGGACCGGCCCGTCGAAGAAGAGTGCGAGTGGTGGTGGTGGGGTCTGTCTGTCGGACTTAACGCGGCGTCAGCAGCGTGTGAGAAGGAAAAGGAGATCCCGGGTGGGCTTCTTTGGGCTTGATCCGCTCTGGGCTGATTCTGGCCGCTTTTTTGAGCCCTTTCTTTGAGAATTCTTTTTCTAATTCCATTTTCTGAATAGAATTTGATATGAATTCAAATCCTTTTGAATTCAAACTGCTTTGGGGATTTTTGCAGGGTTCTGTGGGTTTAAAAACAAGTCAGATGACCATGTGGTTACTAGCAAGGGCTTGGTCAAGCTTGGGTTTCAAAGTAAACAGAGATTTGCTCTAGTTTGCAAATATTTGAAATAGGGTTTTGAAACTATTTCTAAATTTTGAATATTGGGTTAAAAGCTTCACCTAGCCTTTCCAACCATGGAGGCAAGCAAGCAAATTCATAGACAATCAAATCCCAAAGGGTGATGGCCAATTGAGATAAATTGCCCACATGAAATCATAGCTCAAACTTCTGTCTCTAGATGATTTTGAGAAAAACCCTATATGAATGAATGATGCAAGGATGAAATGAATGAGTTTTTGAAACATGATTTTTGGGATGTTACAACATTTCAATGACACTGGTGGATCCATAGGTGTCATGTGAAAAGAACACACATTTCAATGACTCTAGTTGTTGTTAGTAAAAAGAACACACATGCAATGACACTGGTGGATCCATAGGTGGATTGTGAAAAGAGCACACATGCAATGACACTGGTGGATCCATATGTGGTATGTGAAAAGAACACACATGCAATGACTCCAGTTGTTGTTAGTGAAAAGAACACACATGCAACGACACCGGTGGATCCATGTGTGGTCTCTGTAGAGAACACACATTTCAATGACTCTGGTTGTTGTTAGTAAAAAGAGCACACATGCAATAACACAGGTGGATCCATATGTGGTATGTGAGAAGAAAAGTCATGAAATGACTCTAGTTGTTGTTACTAAAAAGAACACACATGCAATGACACTGGTGGATCCATAGGTGGATTATCAAAAGAGCACACATGCAATGACACTGGTGGATCCATATGTGGTATGTGAAAAGAACACACATGCAATGACTCCAGTTGTTGTTAGTGAAAAGAACATACATGCAATGACACTGGTGGATCCATGTGTGGTCTCTAAAGAGAACACACATTTCAATGACACTGGTGGATCCATATGTGGTATGTGAAAAGAACACACATGCAATGACTCTGGTTGTTGTTACTAAAAAGAACACACATGCAATGACACTGGTTGATCCATAGGTGGTATGTGAAAACAACACACATTTCAATGACTCTGGTTGTTGTTACTAAAAAGAACACACATGCAATGACACTGGTGGATCCATAGTTGTCATGTGAAAAGAACACACATTTCACTAACTCTGGTTGTTGTTACTAAAAATAACACACATGCAATGACACTTGTGGATCCATAGGTGGATTGTGAAAAGAGCACACATGCAATGACACTGGTGGATCCATGTGTGGATTGTGAAGATAACACACATGCAATGACACTGGTGGATCCATATGTGGTATGTGAGAAGAATAGTCATGAAATGACGCCAGTTGTTGTTAGTAAAAAGAACACACATGCAATGACATAGGTGGATCCATAGGTGGATTATGAAAAGAGCACACATGCAATGACTCTAGTTGTTGTTAGTGAAAAGAGCATACATGCAAATACACTGGTGTATCCATAGGTGGATTGTGAAAAGAGCACACATGCAATAACACTGGTGGATCCATATGTGGTATGTGAAAAGAACACACATGCAAAGACTCCAGTTGTTGTTAGTGAAAAGAGCATACATGCAATGACACTGGTGGATCCATGTGTGGTCTCTGAAGAGAACACACATTTCAATGACACTGGTGGATCCATATGTGGTATGTGAAAAGAACACACATGCAATGACTCTGGTTGTTGTTACTAAAAAGAACACACATGCAATGACACTTGTGGATCCATAGGTGGTATGTGAAAAGAACACACATTTCAATGACACTGGTGGATCCATGTGTGGATTGTGAAGAGAACACACATGCAATGACACTGGTGGATCCATATGTGGTATGTGAGAAAAACAGTCATGAAATGACTCTAGTTGTTGTTAGTAAAAAGAACACACATGCAATGACACTGGTGGATCCATAGGTGGATTGTGAAAAGAGCACACATGCAATGACACTTGTGGATCCATATGTGGTATGTGAAAAGAACACACATGCAATGACTCCAGTTGTTGTTAGTGAAAAGAACATACATGCAATGACACTGGTGGATCGATGTGTGGTCTCTGTAGAGAACACACATTTCAATGACACTGGTGGATCCATATGTGGTATGTGAAAAGAACACACATGCAATGACTCTGGTTGTTGTTACTAAAAAGAACACACATGCAATGACACTGGTTGATCCATAGGTGGTATGTGAAAACAACACACATTTCAATGACTCTGGTTGTTGTTACTAAAAAGAACACACGTGCAATGACACTGGTGGATCCATAGTTGTCATGTGAAAAGAACACACATTTCACTAACTCTGGTTGTTGTTACTAAAAATAACACACATGCAATGACACTTGTGGATCCATAGGTGGATTGTGAAAAGAGCACACATGCAATGACACTGATGGATCCATGTGTGGATTGTGAAGATAACACACATGCAATGACTCCAGTTGTTATTGAAAAGAACATACATGGAATGACACTGTTGGATCCATGTGTGGTCTCTGTAAAGAACACACATTTCAATGACACTGGTGGATCCATATGTGGTATGTGAAAAGAACACACATGCAATGACTCTGGTTGTTGTTACTCAAAAGAACACACATGCAATGACACAGGTGGATCCATAGGTGGTATGTGAAAAGAACACACATTTCAATGACTCTGGTTGTTGTTAGTAAAAAGAACACACATGCAATGACACTGGTGGATCCATAGGTGGATTGTGAAAAGAGCACACATGCAATGACACTGGTGGATCCATATGTGGTATGTGAAAAGAACACACATGCAATGACTCCAGTTATTGTTAGTGATTAGAGCATACATGCAATGACACTGGTGGATCCATGTGTGGTCACCGAAGAGAACACACATTTCAATGACACTGGTGGATCCATATGTGGTATGTGAAAATAACACACATGCAATGACTCTGGTTGTTGTTACTAAAAACAACACACAAGCATTGACACTGGTGGATCCATAGGTGGTATGTGAAAAGAACACACATTTCAATGACTCTGGTTGTTGTTACTAAAAAGAACACACATGCAATGACACTGGTGGATCCATAGGTGGATTGTGAAAAGAACACACATTTCAATGACTCTGGTTGTTGTTACTAAAAAGAACACACATGCAATGACACTGGTGGATCCATATGTGGATTGTGAAAAGAGCACACATGCAATGACACTGGTGGATCCATATGTGGTATGTGAAAAGAACACACATGCAATGACTCTAGTTGTTCTTAGTGAAAAGAACACACGTGCACTGACACTCGTGGATCCATGTGTGGTCTCTAAAGTGAACACACATGCAATGACTCTGGTTGTTGTTAGTAAAAAGAGCACACATGCAATGACACTGGTGGATCCATGTGTGGATTGTGAAGAGAACACAAATGCAATGACACTGGTGGATCCATATGTGGTATGTGAGAAGAACAGTCATGAAATGACTCCAGTTGTTGTTACTAAAAAGAACACACATGCAATGCCACTGGTGGATCAATAGGTGGATTGTGAAAAGAGCACACATGCAATGACACTGGTGGATCCATATGTGGTATGTAAGAAGAACAGGCATGAAATGACTCCAATTGTTGTTAGTAAAAAGAACAGACATGCAATGATACTCGTGGATCCATAGGTGGATTGTGAAAAGAGCACACATGCAATGACACTGGTGGATCCATATGTGGTATGTGAAGAGAACACACATGCAATGACTCCAGTTGTTGTTAGTGAAAAGAGCATACATGCAATGACACTGGTGAATCCATGTGTGGTCTCTAAAGAGAACACACATTTCAATGACACTGGTGGATCCATATGTGGTATGTGAAAAGAACACACATGCAATGACTCTGGTTGTTGTTACTAAAAAGAACACACATGCAATGACACTTGTGGATCCATAGGTGGTATGTGAAAAGAACACACATTTCAATGACTCTGGTTGTTGTTACTAAAAAGAACACACGTGCAATGACACTGGTGGATCCATAGTTGTCATGTGAAAAGAACACACATTTCACTAACTCTGGTTGTTGTTACTAAAAATAACACACATGCAATGACACTTGTGGATCCATAGGTGGATTGTGAAAAGAGCACACATGCAATGACACTAGTGGATCCATGTGTGGATTGTGAAGAGAACACACATGCAATGACACTGGTGGATCCATATGTGGTATGTGAGAAGAACAGTCATGAAATGACTCCAGTTGTTGTTAGTAAAAAGAACACACATGCAATGACACTGGTGGATCCAGGTGGATTGTGAAAAGAGCACACATGCAATGACACTGGTGGATCCATATGTGGTTTGTGAAAAGAACACACATGCAATGACTCCAGTTGTTGTTAGTGAAAAGAACATACATGCAATGACACTGGTGGATCCATGTGTGGTCTCTGTAGAGAACACACATTTCAATGACACTGGTGGATCCATATGTGGTATGTGAAAAGAACACACACGCAATGACTCTGGTTGTGGTTACGAAAAAGAACACACATGCAATGACACAGGTGGATCCATAGGTGGTATGTGAAAAGAACACACATTTCAATGACTCTGGTTGTTGTTAGTAAAAAGAACACACATGCAATGACACTGGTGGATCCATAGGTGGATTGTGAAAAGAGCACACATGCAATGACACTGGTGGATCCATATGTGGTATGTGAAAAGAACACACATGCAATGTCTTCAGTTATTGTTAGTGATTAGAGCATACATGCCATGACACTGGTGCATCCATGTGTGGTCACTGAAGAGAACACACATTTCAATGACACTGGTAGATCCATATGTGGTATGTGAAAATAACACACATGCAATGACTCTGGTTGTTGTTACTAAAAAGAACACACATGCAATGACACTTGTGGATCTATAGGTGGTATGTGAAAAGAACACACATTTCAATGACACTGGTGGATCCATGTGTGGATTGTGAAGAGAACACACATGCAATGACACTGGTGGATCCATATGTGGTATGTGAGAAAAACAGTCATGAAATGACTCTAGTTGTTGTTAGTAAAAAGAACACACATGCAATGACACTGGTGGATCCATAGGTGGATTGTGAAAAGAGCACACATGCAATGACACTTGTGGATCCATATGTGGTATGTGAAAAGAACACACATGCAATGACTCCAGTTGTTGTTAGTGAAAAGAACATACATGCAATGACACTGGTGGATCGATGTGTGGTCTCTGTAGAGAACACACATTTCAATGACACTGGTGGATCCATATGTGGTATGTGAAAAGAACACACATGCAATGACTCTGGTTGTTGTTACTAAAAAGAACACACATGCAATGACACTTGTGGATCCGTAGGTGGTATGTGAAAAGAACAAACATTTCAATGACTCTGGTTGTTGTTAGTAAAAAGAACACACATGCAATGACACTGGTGGATCCATAGGTGGATTGTGAAAAGAGCACACATGCAATGACTCTGGTTGTTGTTACTAAAAAGAACACACATGCAATGACACTGGTGGATCCTTAGGTGGATTGTGAAAAGAGCACACATGCAATGACACTGGTGGATCCATATGTGGTATGTGAAAAGAACACACATGCAATGACTCCAGTTGTTATTGAAAAGAACATACATGGAATGACACTGTTGGATCCATGTGTGGTCTCTGTAAAGAACACACATTTCAATGACACTGGTGGATCCATATGTGGTATGTGAAAAGAACACACATGCAATGACTCTGGTTGTTGTTACTCAAAAGAACACACATGCAATGACACAGGTGGATCCATAGGTGGTATGTGAAAAGAACACACATTTCAATGACTCTGGTTGTTGTTAGTAAAAAGAACACACATGCAATGACACTGGTGGATCCATAGGTGGATTGTGAAAAGAACACACATTTCAATGACTCTGGTTGTTGTTACTAAAAAGAACACACATGCAATGACACTGGTGGATCCATATGTGGATTGTGAAAAGAGCACACATTAAATGACACTTGTGGATCCATATGTGGTATGTGAAAAGAACACACATGCAATGACTCTAGTTGTTCTTAGTGAAAAGAACACACATGCACTAACACTCGTGGATCCATGTGTGATCTCTAAAGTGAACACACATGCAATGACTCTGGTTGTTGTTAGTAAAAAGAGCACACATGCAATGACATTGGTGGATCCATGTGTGGATTGTGAAGAGAACACAAATGCAATGATACTGGGGGATCCATATGTGGTATGTGAGAAGAACAGTCATGAAATGACTCCAGTTGTTGTTACTAAAAAGAACACACATGCAATGCCACTGGTGGATCAATAGGTGGATTGTGAAAAGAGCACACATGCAATGACACTAGTGGATCCATATGTGGTATGTAAGAAGAACAGGCATGAAATGACTCCAATTAATGTTAGTAAAAAGAACAGACATGCAATGATACTCGTGAATCCATAGGTGGATTGTGAAAAGAGCACACATGCAATGACACTGGTGGATCCATATGTGGTATGTGAAGAGAACACACATGCAATGACTCCAGTTGTTGTTAGTGAAAAGAGCATACATGCAATGACACTAGTGAAACCATGTGTGGTCTCTAAAGAGAACACACATTTCAATGACACTGGTGGATCCATATGTGGTATGTGAAAAGAACACACATGCAATGACTCTGGTTGTTGTTACTAAAAAGAACACACATGCAATGACACTTGTGGATCCATAGGTGGTATGTGAAAAGAACACACATTTCAATGACTCTGGTTGTTGTTACTAAAAAGAACACACGTGCAATGACACTGGTGGATCCATAGTTGTCATGTGAAAAGAACACACATTTCACTAACTCTGGTTGTTGTTACTAAAAATAACACACATGCAATGACACTTGTGGATCCATAGGTGGATTGTGAAAAGAGCACACATGCAATGACACTAGTGGATCCATGTGTGGATTGTGAAGAGAACACACATGCAATGACACTGGTGGATCCATATGTGGTATGTGAGAAGAACAGTCATGAAATGACTCCAGTTGTTGTTAGTAAAAAGAACACACATGCAATGACACTGGTGGATCCATAGGTGGATTGTGAAAAGAGCACACATGCAATGACACTGGTGGATCCATATGTGGTATGTGAAAAGAACACACATGCAATGACTCCAGTTGTTGTTAGTGAAAAGAACATACATGCAATGACACTGGTGGATCCATGTGTGGTCTCTGTAGAGAACACACATTTCAATGACACTGGTGGATCCATATGTGGTATGTGAAAAGAACACACATGCAATGACTCTGGTTGTTGTTACTAAAAAGAACACACATGCAATGACACTTGTTGATCCATAGGTGGTATGTGAAAAGAACACACATTTCAATGACTCTGGTTGTTGTTAGTAAAAAGAACACACATGCAATGACACTGGAGGATCCATATGTGGTATGTGAAAAGAACACACATGCAATGACTCTGGTTGTTGTTACTAAAAAGAACACACATGCAATGACACTTGTTGATCCATAGGTGGTATGTGAAAAGAACACATATTTCAATGACTCTGGTTGTTGTTAGTAAAAAGAACACACATGCAATGACACTGGTGGATCCATAGGTGGATTGTGAAAAGAGCACACATGCAATGACTCTGGTTGTTGTTAGTAAAAAGAGCACACATGCAATGACACTGGTGGATCCATGGGTGGATTGTGAAAAGAGCACACATGCAATGACACTGGTGGATCCATATGTGGTATGTGAAAAGAACAGACATGCAATGGCTCCAGTTGTTGTTAGTGAAAAGAACATACATGCAATGACACTAGTGGATCCATGTGTGGTCTCTATAGAGAACACACATTTCAATGACACTGGTGGATCCATATGTGGTATGTGAAAAGAACACAGATGCAATGACTCTGGTTGTTGTTACTGAAAAGAACACACATGCAATGACACAGGTGGATCCATAGGTGGTATGTGAAAAGAACACGCATTTCAATGACTCTGGTTGTTGTTAGTAAAAAGAACACACATGCAATGACACTGGTGGATCCATATGTGGATTGTGAAAAGAGCACACATGCAATGACACTGGTGGATCCATATGTGGTATGTGAAAAGAACACACATGCAATGACTCTGGTTGTTGTTAGTGAAAATAACACACATGCACTAACACTTGTGGTTTCATGTGTGGTCTCTGAAGAGAACATACATGCAATGACTCTGGTTGTTGTTAGTAAAAAGAGCACACATGCAATGACACTGGTGGATCCATGTGTGGATTGTGAAGAGAACACAAATGCAATGATACTGGTGGATCCATATGTGGTATGTGAGAAGAACAGTCATGAAATGACTCCAGTTGTTGTTACTAAAAAGATGTGACACCCCGGTTCTGAAAAGACCATGGCCTCTATGTGACATGCCAATCCCTGGATCGGTTCATTGGCCCACAATAGAGTAAGATAGATAACATAGCAAAATATCCGTGTATCATAAGTATCGAAGATCCAGAGTACCATTATTACAATGAAAGCTTAGCGCAAAGCTAGCTCAAATTATTCAGGTAGCAACATAAACGAGTAAATCCTCCATTCTTCAAATTGCCACAAGTGAACAAGTGCCGAGTGGAGTACCGTGGCCTATAACGATCAATCAGAATCGGAATAACCTGCAGCATAAAACGCAACAGCCCCGAAGGGTCAATACATGGAATGTATGGCAAATAGAGCTAGTAAATGGAGACAATAGTACTAACATCTACATGCATATCTGGCAAGTGGAGCTGTGTCTGGCTTGCATTTGCAAATAACTTTGTCCTACTTCCGTAAACAGTTTTGAATTTTCTTTGAAAAGATCCCAATTAAGTTAACCCAACAACATTAAAACAATTATGAAATTAGAATGAGCGAGAAACATGTCATGGAATCAATATCAAGCAACTCAGTTGTCCATAACCGGGACACAGCTAATCGATTAGATTATACACTCTGCAGAGGTTAGTACACTTTACCCATGTGACTTGGCCAGCCCAGCTCGTACCAACACTCTCAAATATGGTCATGATAGTGACAAGACCAAGAAGAGACTGTTCTGGAAGTAGCTCCTCAATCCCGACGCGCACCGGTCCAACCTACCAAAATTCTACATCTCTGGATACGCGGGTTCGAGTTACCACAACCTACTAAGTCCAACCAACCGCCCATTTCATTATTGGCACATGGTTGTACACGTAAGCTACACAATAAAGAAGCCAATCATTCTCTCTTGATACCTGGGTGCCTTTCCGCAATGAAACCACCAAAAATTATCAATACCATCACACCCAGGGGATTCATTGATTAAGTTGTTTTAGTTTTCACAAACCAATACTTTGAGAAAACAAGTATCAATGATGTAACCCAGCCCTCGTTCAACATAGCATGGCTAAGCACATCTACAACGGTGGTTCATCTACAAGGAAAGCCCTACCACAGAATAGGTCATAGCATAGCGATAGTATCATCCTACACATGCATCTACAAAATACATGACAATGCATTGAAAATAGTAGGACGATATCATGAACAAAGTAGCATCTACTTGCCTTGATTGAAGCGGTCGGAGGAACAATCCAAACACGAGCAAGGGTTGCACTCCACACAATCTACACGACACAATTGCATTCATAAACAAACAATTCACAAACATATGCAACAAAGATGATGCATGAATGCAAGAACGGCAAGTGAATTGGTGCTACAGCTGCACCACATAATACTAATACATAATACTACCGAATACATGCATGGAAAATAGATTTGGCGCAAGGGAAACTATTAACCAAAAGTAGAGATCTCTACTAGAGCTAGAACTTAAATAATTCACTACCGGTAGTATACTATTTGTAAAATCTTGGGAAAATTCTACCTCATAGGCATCGCTGATAAGAAAGAGTACCAATTGGAATTACTCAAAAAGGAGTTATAAAACATCCCGAGTAATTAAAACACTGCAGAAAGCCATTAGACAAATACTGCAGAAGTTTTTACTGTAAGCCTATCTTTTTATTTCACGATGAGATTCCCCTCGTTCATACGAGTTCAGGGACATATCATACGCGATTTTTGGAGCTACGAAACTTTTACTACGAATTTATTACTCCGAAAAGGCCACTAACTAGTTTGATTAAACTGTACTAAACCTGACGGTAAAAGTCTGAACCAAATCTACAGAGAGATTCTACACGACTCACTGAACTCGTGCATATTTTATTTGCAAAATTTGGCCAAGCGGTTTAATTTCTATGCAATTTACAAGATTCTACCGAAATCTGCCAACTAATAGGATTAACGAAATTGACCCGATCAGCGTGGTTCGATGACTGGGCGCTGACTGGGCGTCTGACCAGTCAACGTCTGGGGCCTCTGACTAGTCAACGTCTGGAGTACTGACCAGTCAACGAACGATCTAAGCCGCTGATCTGAGATCTGACGGTGGCTGCTGTCTTACCGGAAACGGACGGCGAATCGAACTCCGGCGAGCTCCGGACGGCGGCGACGGTCGGTTCCGGCGGCGTGGTTCTACCTGCACGTACACACACGGTCAACTATGGCTCCCGGAATAATAAACGCGTGCGCGTACGCGGCGATCTGCAGGGCGCAGTTGGCGGCGGCGGATGGAGACGCGGAGCACGGGAACGGAAAGACGGCGGCGAGACGAACCCGGCAACAGACGCGGCGATGGCCGACGACGAAGGGGCGGCCGGCGACGGCGAAGCGGCGGCGGCGGCGGGCGTCTGGGACGTTGGCGGCGCCAGGGAGGAGTCGTGGCGGCGGGGTGTGAGGCAGGGGCACGGGTCCCAAGGCAGGGCCCCACTTAAAAGTATCCTGCGCGGAAAAAAAAGAAAAACTAAAAAGAAACGGTCCAGATTTGACTCCGATTCGGAAATCGGTCCGGATTTTCGGACCGTTTTCCGGCGGTTTACTAAAACGTCCGAGTCTTTTGCATACGAACTCCGATTTGAGCGATTTTCGCGCCTACGGGTTCGTATCGTCGAGGGGAACAACCTTCAGTCGAAGTTTGTGCGAAAACTCGAACCTACAGAGGTGGTTGTTGCAAGTCCCTCTGAAGCTCCCCGCAGGAACCTCGAAGCGAAGCAAAAAAGGGTTTTGACGATGGCGTTTCGCCGAACCTTTCTACTCGACGGTAATGCATGGAAAGATATGATGCGATGCAATGAGTGATATGCAAGACCAAATCTAAAATCTGGGATGTGACAAGACTAACCCCCTTAAGATGAATCTCGTCCTCGACATTCGGCGCGGCTAGCAAATAGGTGTGGGTAGTCCTCTCGGATGTCATCCTCACGCTCCCAAGTAGCTTCCTCTTCGGTGTGGTGGCTCCACTGTACTTTCCAAAACTTGATTGTCTTGGTTCGAGTAGTCCGTTCTGCTGTCTCCAGAATCTTGACCGGTTTCTCCTCATAGGTCAAATCATTCTCAAGCTGAACCTCCTCTAGCGGTACAGTGTCTCTCAATGGTGTATCCACCATCTCCGGATGGCACTTCTTTAGCTGGGATACGTGGAACACGTTGTGAACAGCAGATAGAGCCTCTGGCAACTCCAATTGATAAGCAACTTCTCCTTTGCGTGCTAAGACTTGATACGGTCCAATAAATCGAGGTGCCATCTTACCCTTAATACCAAATCTCTTGATTCCACGGAGTGGCGATACTCTGAGGTATGCTATATCACCTATCTCATATACCACTTCCTTGCGCTTGGCGTCAGCGTAGCTCTTCTGCCTTGATTGTGCTACCTTCAGCCTGTCCCTAATCAAGGCGACCTTCTCCTCAGCGTCCTTGATCAAATCAGGTCCAAACAACTGATGTTCTCCTACTCCATCCCATAGCAATGGTGTTCGGCACCGTTTCCCATATAGCACATCGAACGGTGACGTCTTGATGCTGGTTTGATAACTGTTGTTGTAGGAAAACTCAGCATACGGCAAGTTCTCATCCCAACTAGAACCATGAGCCAATGCGCAAGCTCTTAGCATGTCCTCCAAAATCTGATTCACCCTCTCGGTGCGTCCATCGTCTGGGTGAAGCAATGCTAAACTCCAATCTAGTACCAAGTGACTCGTGCAGCTGGCGCCAGAAGTGTGAGGTAAATTGGGTGCCTCTATCAGATACGATACTCTTGGGAACTCCATGTAGGCACACAATCTTGTCCATGTAAATCTTGGCCAACTTTGCACTCGTATAGGTCGTCTTCACTGGTATAAAGTGGGCTACCTTGGTTAAATGGTCGACCACTACCCAAATAGAGTCATATCGACCTGGTCTGGCGATCCTGTGATAAAGTCCATTCCCACTCTATCCCATTTCCAATCCGGCACGGGCAAAGGCTGTAGCAGTCCTGCTGGTTTCTGGTGTTCCGCCTTCACTCGGCTACATACATCACATAGGGCGATATGCTCTGCGATGTCTCCCTTCATGTTGTTCCACCAGAATCTATCCTTTAGGTCCATATACATCTTCGTATTGCCCGGATTTATGGAATATGGCGAGTCATGAGCTTCCTGCATAATCAACTCCCTTAACTCCGGATCGTTGGGCACACACAAACGATCTCCATACCACAAGGTACCTTGCTCATCCTCGCGGAATTCCCTTGCTCGACCTTCCTTCATCTTTTCCTTAACTTCATCTATCTCTTTGTCTCCCACTTGAGCCTTCCTGATTCTGTCCTGAAGCGTTGGTTGGACTTCCATTGTAGCCAAATATCCTTCAGATACTACCTCCAGTCTAAGGTCCTTGAATTGCTTGCACAAATCCTCAGGCAATTCACCAATTGTCAATCCATTGGCATAAACCTTTCGGCTCAGAGCATCTGCTACTACATTGGCCTTTCCTGGGTGGTATTGTAGATTCATATCATAGTCCTTGATAAGTTCCAACCATCTCCTTTGTCTCATGTTCAGCTCCTTCTGTGTAAATATGTATTTCAGGCTCTTGTGGTTGGTGTACACATCACAGTGTTTTCCCATTAAGTAATGCCTCCATACCTTGAGCGCATGAACCACTGACGCTAACTCCAAGTCATGTGTGGGGTAATTCCGCTCATGGTGCTTGAGTTGTCGCGAGGCATAAGACACTACTCTCCCATCTTGCATCAAGACACTCCCAAGTCCACGCCGAGAAGCATCACAGTACACTTGGAAATCCTTCGAAGATCTGGTAAACACGTACAGGCGATCACTAGTCGACGCTTGGTTCCTCGAAAGCTAGCTTCACACATCCGTCCATTCAAACTTCCTCTCCTTCTTGAAGTTCAGTCATCGGCTTTGCAATCTTGGAAAAGTTTTCAATGAACCTCTGTAATATCCAGCAAGTCCCAAAAGCTTCAATCTCTCCAAGATTCTTGGGTGCTTCCACTCGATTCGCAGTCACTTTGCTTGGATCAACAATGACTCCTTCTCCGACACTACGTGTCCAAGAAACCAGTGTTAAGCCAGAATTCACACTTGCTGAATTTGGCGACACTGGTGTTCTCTCGGTTTCTCCATAATCGTCGCAGATGTTTCTCATGCTCACATCATCCTTGGAATATATCAAGATGTCATCAATAAACACCACTACGAACTTGTCCAAGTACTCCATAAATACCTTGTTCATCATGGTCATGAAATATGCCGGGCATTCGTTAGTCCAAATGACATAATCAGTATACTCAGATAACCATACCTAGTGGTGAAGGCGGTTTTGGTACATCCTCCTTCCGGATCTTCAATTGAAAGTAGCCCGATCGCAGATCAATCTTCTGAACACCTTTGCTCCTTCAGTTGATCAAACAAATCATTTATGTTCGGCAGAGGTACTTGTTCTTGATGGTTACCTCATTCCTTAACGATAGTCCACCACTAATCTCTTGGTGCTGTCTTTCTTCTCCACAAACAGAATAGGTGCACCCCATGACGACGCACTAGGCTGAATGAATCCCTTTTCCAGCTGCTCCTTCAACTGTTTCTTCAATTCTTTCAGCTCATCCACATCCATCTTATATGGTTTCTTTGCTATTGGTCCTGTTCGGCATCGGTCAATAAGAAACTCTACTTCTCTGTCGGTGGCATTCTGGCGGTTCTTGAACACGTCGGGTAATCCCTAACCAGCACAAGATCCATGCTAACCCCTTAAGAGAATTCAACTTACACCTTCCTGGTCGTGCAGCTGACTTGAATCTAATCCTCTTACCATCCTGGGTTTTGAGTGAAACAGCTCGCTGTGCATAATCTATGTGTCCCCCATGCATAGACATCCAATTCATACCCAGAATAACATCTAATCCCTGTGATTCCAACACTACCAAATGTGCAAAGAAGTTGTGTGTTCCAATCCTCACAGTTAAATTGCGGCATCCCGCACTAGCTATCATATCTCCTCCAGGTGAACTCACTCTAAAAGACCTCTTCATAGACTCAGTAGGTAACTTATACTTATCCACAAATTCTCTTGATATGAATGAATGCGATGCACCAGTATCGAAAAGTATAAGTGCAGGGTAAGTGTTGATTGGAAACTTACCAATCACAAGGTCAGGCTCATCTGGAATCTCTTCCACATTCATGTGGTTCACTGTGGCCTTCTCATTGTTGGTTGGCTTCAGTCCTTTCCTCTCCGGACAGTTGTCAGCATAGTGTCCCTTTTGCTTACACTTGAAGCATGTCACCTCACTCAGATCCTTCTTCACAAAATTGCGATCGCGGTTGCGGTCATGTCCACCGTGTCTTCTAGAGTGGTGAGAGTGTCCTCCCTTGTGGCTGTGGTGACTGCTCCTATGGTTGTCATGACGATGTCCATCGCCTCCATGGTGGTGGCGGTTATGGCTCCCATGGTCACTTCCTCCATGCTTGGAGTATCCATCATATGAAGTGCGAGACTTGTGGTGTGAGCCAGAGTGGTGATTGTTGTTCTTTCTCTTGCGGCTTTCCACTTGCTTGTGCTTCCCTTCCAAGATCCTGGCCTTGTCCATAAGCTCCTGGAAAGTGGGGCAATAAACCACCAGCAACTACACTGAAAGCTCATCACTGAGGCCATCCAGGAATCTCTCCCTCCTTTTTGCATCAGTGTCAACATCCTCAGGTGCATAACGGGACAGGTTGTTGAACTCCTCAATGTACTCGGCCACGGTGCGATTGGTTTGGCGCAAGTTGCGGAACTCCTTCCTCTTCAGGCTCAGAACTCCTGAAGACACGTGGTCGGTCCTGAAACCTTCCTCAAACATAGCCCAAGTCACAGTATTCAGAGGGTGGGTGATCTGAAATGTGTCCCACCAAGAAGCGGTTGGTCCCTCCAGTAGGTGAGCGGCAAACCTCACCTTCTCAGCATCAGTGCATCCAACAGTTACTAGATCCTTGTTGACTGAACGCAACCAGTCGAGAGCAACCATTGGTTCCGTTGCAGTAGAGAACTTAGCTGGCCTTAACCTCAGAAATCTGGTGAGAGCATCTCCCTGAGGCTGATTGTTTCCATTGTTGCTGTTCTGATTTGCCATGAACTGGGTCATCACTTGGGTCAACTGTGCCTGAGCTGCCATGAGCTGCTCCAACTCAGTGGGTTGACGGCGGGGAGGCATCTACGGTTCAGCACAGGTAAGTTTAGAAATAATCAACTACGACAATAGGATTCTACCCATGCATATGATCAATCAACAACAAACAATAGCAGACAATCACAAGCAAGCAACACATCAACAAACAAGCGATCCAGCAACATCCCAGGGGTTATCCTAGCAGTATATAACTACTGAAATAGTTTTACAAGAGTTGGCAATGGTTAACTAAACAGTTGAGCATCAAAACGACAAAACAGCAATTCTGACAGAACAGTTCTGCTGTGTTCGCGAATTTTTCCGCCTGACTTAAACTCGTCAGAAAATTAAGCCAATTTTTGTGCATATAGAACAGGAAGTTCCGCATCAGCCTAATTGTTTTCAGATTTTTCCGAGTTACCAAAAAAATATGAAAAATCGCGCAGTACTGCTGTATCAGCAGAAAACTGCAGCGAAAACAACACAGATAGTAACCAAATTGCCATAACTCTTTCATATAATTTTGCACAAATAATTCCTGGGATATTGGGGTACACGAATAAGCATCTAAATACTCTTACACTAACACGAACTAAGTATCACAACGATCAAGAATAATCCTAACGAATTTACCTAACGAGGACTAATTGGTGGACTTCTATCTATTGCTTGAAGAGTTTGAGGTAGGCTCTTGCGGTCATGCGTTGACGCTTCGGCTTGCGGTACAACCATGGCGGCGGAGTGTACACCTCTCCTGAACCATCACTTGAAATGTCAAACTCCACCTCTTCTGGATCCTCCTCTTCTTCTTCATCCTCAGCTGCAACTGCAACAACTTCATCTCCTCCACCATCATTGTCTCCATCATCATCATCCTCGTCCTCATCATCATCATCTCCACTGTCATCATCATCCCCATTGTTGCCATCATCTCCATTCTCATCATCAGAGGGTGGATTCAGCTGTGCTTGGAGAGCGGCAATCTGGGCTGTCATAGCTTCAATAGTTTGATCCCTTTCCTGGATTGTCCCTTGCGTTCTTTGTATGTTCTGGGTGTTCTCCTGCACAGTACCATGAAGATGTGCTATGGTTGCATCTCTGGCTATCAGGGCATTCTCCAAAACTCCCACAGCTTCATGCAAAGTGTCAATCTCCTGTCGTTGGACCACCATACCATTGCTAGTAAAATCTGCAATCTCCTTTATCATCCTCACCTTCTTTGCTAGAGCTCCATTCTCCCTTTCCATGTCCTCTATGTGCCTCCGACGGGGCGGCATGTTGTTCCTGTCGCCCGGGGTAACCACAATGTTCCCATCTTCATCACGCCTTCCATAGTCACGGTAGGGTGAATCTGCTGGTAGTAGGTGTCGGACTTGATGGCAATTGGCAGACAGGCTTCATGTATGGCCAAGTTGATTCCAAGTCCCCAGTTGCAGTAGGTCTTGGTGTAGATCAAGTGCACGGGGTTTGGCAAGGAGGCGTCTCTGAATATGAAGGTAGTGATCTCCCATGCATCCTCTCCATATCCATAGGTGTACAGCCTTCTTCCCTTGAACATGGGCAGTGGCAATCCCAATGACTGCGAGAGCTGAGCTAACTGCCTTGCAAAGGGCCTTGGTGACTCCATGGTGGCATACTCAGTCCTGACTTCTCCCATCTATCAAGTAAAAGAGGAAAGTGTGAGAATAGCATATGGTAAGAATTTTACGAGGGTGAAAGGCATAAGATGAAAGATAGAGTTAATATAGGCTTTAATAAATCTATGGCTTCCTAATCCAATTCTAGGTCACGATCCTGATCGACACACGGGCTCGATACTATCCTGTGACACCCGGTTCGAAAGACCGTGGCCTCTATGTGACATGCCAATCCCTGGATCGGTTCATTGGCCCACAATAGAGTAAGATAGATAACATAGCAAAATATCCGTGTATCATAAGTACCGAAGATCCAGAGTACCATTATTACAATGAAAGCTTAGCGCAAAGCTAGCTCAAATTATTCAGGTAGCAACATAAACGAGTAAATCCTCCATTCTTCAAATTGCCACAAGTGAACAAGTGCCGAGTGGAGTACCGTGGCCTATAACGATCAATCAGAATCGGAATAACCTGCAGCATAAGCATAACAGCCTCAAGGGTCAATACATGGAATGTATGGCAAGTAGAGCTAGTAAATGGAGACAATAGTACTAACATCTACATGCATATCCGGCAAGTGGAGCTTGCATTTGCAAATAACTTTGTCCTACTTCCGTAAACAGTTTTGAATTTTCTTTGAAAAGATCCCAATTAAGTTAACCCAACAACATTAAAACAATTATGAAATTAGAATGAGCGAGAAACATGTCATGGAATCAATATCAAGCAACTCAGTTGTCCATAACCGGGGACACGGCTAATCGATTAGATTATACACTCTGCAGAGGTTAGTACACTTTACCCATGTGACTTGGCCAGCCCAGCTCGTACCATCACTCTCATTTTGGGTGATGATAGGGAGAAGACCAAGAAGAGACTGTTCGGGAAGTAGCTCCTCAATCCCGACGCGCACCGGTCCAACCTACCAAAATTCTACATCTCTGGATACGCGGGTTCGAGTTACCACAACCTACTAAGTCGAACCAACCGCCCATTTCATTATTGGCACATGGTTGTACACGTAAGCTACACAATAAAGAAGCCAATCATTCTCTCTTGATACCGGTGCCTTTCAATGAAACCAAAAATTATCAATACCATCACACCCAGGGGATTCATTGATTAAGTTGTTTTAGTTTTCACAAACCAATACTTTGAGCAAACAAGTATCAATGATGTAACCCAGCCCTCGTTCAACATAGCATGGCTAAGCACATCTACAACGGTGGTTCATCTACAAGGAAAGCCCTACCACAGAATAGGTCATAGCATAGCGATAGTATCATCCTACACATGCATCTACAAAATACACGACAATGCATTGAAAATAGTAGGACGATATCATGAACAAAGTAGCATCTACTTGCCTTGATTGAAGCGGTCGGAGGAACAATCCAAACACGAGCAAGGGTTGCACTCCACAATCTACGACACAATTGCATTCATAAACAAACAATTCACAAACATATGCAACAAAGATGATGCATGAATGCAAGAACGGCAAGTGAATTGGTGCTACAGCTGCACCACATAATACTAATACATAATACTACCGAATACATGCATGGAAAATAGATTTGGCGCAAGGGAAACTATTAACCAAAAGTAGAGATCTCTACTAGAGCTAGAACTTAAATAATTCACTACCGGTAGTATACTGTTTGTAAAATCTTGGGAAAATTCTACCGCATAGGCTTCGCTGATAAGAAACAATACCAATTGGAATTACTCAAAAAGGAGTTATAAAACATCCCGAGTATTTAAAACACTGCAGAAAGCCATTAGACAAATACTGCAGAAGTTTTTACTGTAAGGCTATCTTTTTATTTCACGATGAGATTCCCCTCGTTCATACGAGTTCAGGGACATATCATACGTGATTTTTGGAGCTACGAAACTTTTACTACGAATTTATTACTCCGAAAAGGCCACTAACTAGTTTGATTAAACTGTACTAAACCTGACGGTAAAAGTCTGAACCAAAGCTACAGAGAGATTCTACACGACTCACTGAACTGGTGCATATTTTATTTGCAAAATTTGGCCAAGCGGTTTAATTTCTACGCAATTTACAAGATTCTACCGAAATCTGCCAACTAATAGGATTAACGAAATTGACCCAGCCAATCGTTGTCGATGAGCGCTGACTGGGCGTCTGATCCGTCAACGTCTGGGGCCTCTGACTAGTCAACGTCTGGAGTACTGACCAGTCAACGAACGATCTAAGCCGCTGATCTGAGATCTGACGGTGGCTGCTGTCTTACCGGAAACGGACGGCGAATCGAACTCCGGCGAGCTCCGGACGGCGGCGGCGTCGGTTCGGCGGCGTGGTTCTACCTGCACGCATACACACGGTCAACTACGGCTCCCGGAATAATAAGCAGCGCTGCGCGTCTGTGGCGATCTCGAAGCGCGATTGGCGGCGGATGGAGACGCGGAGCACGGGAACGGAAAGAGGGCGGCGAGACGAACCCGGCAATAGACGCGGCGATGGCCGACGACGAAGGGGCGGCCGGCAACGGCGAGGCGAAGCGGCGGCGGGCGTCTGGGACGTTGGCGGGGTGTGGCGAGGAGCGGGTCGGGTCCAAGGCAGGGCCCCACTTAAAAGTATCATGCGCGGAAAAAAAAGAAAAACTAAAAAGAAACGGTCCAGATTTGACTCCGATTCGGAAATCGGTCCGGATTTTCGGACCGTTTTCCGGCGGTTTACTAAAACGTCCGAGTCTTTTGCATACGAACTCCGATTTGAGCGATTTTCGCGCCTACGGGTTTGTATCGTCGAGGGGAACAAGCTTCAGTCGAAGTTTGTGCGAAAACTCAAACCTACAGAGCTGGTTGTTGCAAGTCCCTCTGAAGCTCCCCGTAGGAACCTCGAAGCGAAGCAAAAAAGGGTTTTGACGATGGCGTTTCGCCGAACCTTTCTACTCGACGGTAATGCATGGAAAGATATGATGCGATGCAATGAATGATATCCAAGACCAAATCTAAAATTTGGGATGTGACAAAAGAACACACATGCAATGCCACTGGTGGATCCATAGGTGGATTGTGAAAAGAGCACACATGTAATGACATTAGTGGATCCATATGTGGTCTCTGAAGAGAACACACATGCAATTACACCAGTTGTTGTTAGTGAAAAGAATATACATGCAATGACACTAGTGGATCCATGTGTGGTCTCTGTAGAGAACACACATTTCAATGACACTGGTGGATCCATATGGGGTATATGAAAAGAACACACATGCAATGACTCTTGTTGTTGTTACTAAAAAGAACACACATGCAATGACACTGGTGGATCCATAGGTGGTATGTCAAAAGAACACACATTTCAATGACTCTGGTTGTTGTTAGTAAAAAGAACACACATGCAATGACACTGGTGTATCCATAGGTGGATTGTGAAAAGAGCACACATGCAATGACACTGGTGGATCCATATATGGTATGTGAAAAGAACACACATGCAAAGACTCCAGTTGTTGTTAGTGAAAAGAGCATACATGCAATGACACTGGTGGATCCATGTGTGGTCTCTGAAGAGAACACACATTTCAATGACACTGGTGGATCCATATGTGGTATGTGAAAAGAACACACATGCAATGACTCTAGTTGTTGTTACTAAAAAGAAGACACATGCAATGACACTGGTGGATCCATAGGGGTATGTGAAAAGAACACACATTTCAATGACTCTGGTTGTTGTTAGTAAAAAGAACACACATGCAATGACACTGGTGCATCCATAGGTGGATTGTGAAAAGAGCACACATGCAATGACACTGGTGGATCCATATGTGGTATGTGAAAAGAACACACATGCACTGACTCCAGTTATTGTTAGTGATTAGAGCATACATGCAATGACACTGGTGGATCCATAGGTGGTATGTCAAAAGAACACACATTTCAATGACTCTGGTTGTTGTTAGTAAAAAGAACACACATGCAATGACACTGGTGTATCCATAGGTGGATTGTGAAAAGAGCACACATGCACTGACACTGGTGGATCCATATGTGGTATGTGAAAAGAACACACATGCAAAGACTCCAGTTGTTGTTAGTGAAAAGAGCATACATGCAATGACACTGGTGGATCCATGTGTGGTCTCTGAAGAGAACACACATTTCAATGACACTGGTGGATCCATATGTGGTATGTGAAAAGAACACACATGCAATGACTCTAGTTGTTGTTACTAAAAAGAAGACACATGCAATGACACTGGTGGATCCATAGGGGTATGTGAAAAGAACACACATTTCAATGACTCTGGTTGTTGTTAGTAAAAAGAACACACATGCAATGACACTGGTGCATCCATAGGTGGATTGTGAAAAGAGCACACATGCAATGACACTGGTGGATCCATATGTGGTATGTGAAAAGAACACACATGCACTGACTCCAGTTATTGTTAGTGATTAGAGCATACATGCAATGACACTGGTGGTTCCATATGTGGATTGTGAAAAGAGCACACATGCAATGACACTGGTGGATCCATATGTGGTATGTGAAAAGAACACGCATGCAATGACTCCCGTTGTTGTTAGTGAAAAGAACATACATGCAATGATATTGGTGGATCCATGTGTGGTCTCTAAAGAGAACACACATTTCAATGACACTGGTGGATCCATATGTGGTATGTGAAAAGAACACACATGGAATGACTCTGGTTATTGTTACTAAAAAGAACACACATGCAATGACACTGGTGGATCCATAGGTGGTATGTGAAAGGAACACACATTTCAATGACTCTGGTTGTTGTTACTAAAAAGAACACACATTTCAATGACACTGGTGGATCCATAGGTGGTATGTGAAAAGAACACACATTTCAATGACTCCAGCTGTTGTTAGTAAAAAGAACACACATGCAATGACACTGGTGGATCCATAGGTGGATTGTGAAAAGAGCACACATGCAATGACACTGGTGGATCCATATGTGGTATGTGAAAAGAACACATATGCAATGACTCCAGTTGTTGTTATTGAAAATAACATACGTGCAATGACACTGGTGGATCCATGTGTGGTCTCTGTAGAGAACACACATTTCAATGACACTGGTGGATCCATATGTGGAATGTGAAAAGAACACACATGCAATGACACAGGTGGATCCATAGGTGGTATGTGAAAAGAACACACATTTCAATGACTCTGGTTGTTGTTAGTAAAAAGAACACACATGCAACGACACTGGTGGATCCATAGGTGGATTGTGAAAAGAGCACACATGTAATGACACTGGTGGATCCTTATGTGGTATGTGAAAAGAACACACATGCAATGACTCCAGTTATTGTTAGTGATTAGAGCATACATGCAATGACACTAGTGCATCCATGTGTGGTCACTGAAGAGAACACACATTTCAATGACACTGGTGGATCCATATGTGGTATGTGAAAATAACACACATGCAATGACTCTGGTTGTTGTTACTAAAAAGAACACACATGCAATGACACTGGTGGATCCATAGGTGGATTGTGAAAAGAACACACATTTCAATGACTCTGGTTGTTGTTACTAAAAAGAACACACATGCAATGACACTGGTGGATCCATATGTGGATTGTGAAAAGAGCACACATGCAATGACACTGGTGGATCCATATGTGGTATGTGAAAAGAACACACATGCAATGACTCTGGTTGTTATTAGTGAAAATAACACACATGCACTGACACTGGTGGTTTCATGTGTGGTCTTTGAAGAGAACACACATGAAATGACTCTGGTTGTTGTTAGTAAAAAGATCACACATGCAATGACACTGGTGGATCCATGTGTGGATTGTGAAGAGAACACAAATGCAATGACACTGGTGGATCCATATGTGGTATGTGAGAAGAACAGTCATGAAATGACTCCAGTTGTTGTTACTAAAACGAACACACATGCAATACCACTGGTGGATCCATATGTGGATTGTGAAAAGAGCACACATGCAAAGACACTAGTGGATCCATATGTGGTCTCTGAAGAGAACACACATGCAATGACACCAGTTGTTGTTAGTGAAAAGAATATACATGCAATGACACTAGTGGATCCATGGGTGGTCTCTGTAGAGAACACACATTTCAATGACACTGGTGGATCCATATGTGGTATATGAAAAGAACACACATGCAATGACTCTTGTTGTTGTTACTAAAAATAACACACATGCAATGACACAGGTGGATCCATAGGTGGTATGTGAAAAGAACACACATTTCAATGAATCTGGTTGTTGTTAGTAAAAATAACACACATGCAATGACACTGGTGGATCCATAGGTGGATTGTGAAAAGAGCACACATGCAATGACACTGGTGGATCCATATGTGGTATGTGAAAAGAACACACATGCAATGACTCCAGTTATTGTTAGTGATTAGAGCATACATGCAATGACACTGGTGCATCCATGTGTGGTCACTGAAGAGAACACACATTTCAATGACACTGGTGGATCCATATGTGGTATGTGAAAATAACACACATGCAATGACTCTGGTTCTTGTTACTAAAAAGAACACACAAGCAATGACACTGCTGGATCCATAGGTGGTATGTGAAAAGAACACACATGCAATGACTCTGGTTGTTGTTAGTGAAAATAACACACATGCACTGACACTGGTGGTTTCATGTGTGGTCTCTGAAGAGAACACACATGCAATGACTCTGGTTGTTGTTAGTAAAAAGAGCACACATGCAATGACACTGGTGGATCCATGTGTGGATTGTGAAGAGAACACAAATGCAATGACACTGGTGGATCCATATGTGGTATGTGAGAAGAACAGTCATGAAATGACTCCAGTTGTTGTTACTAAAAAGAACACACATGCAATGCCACTGGTGGATCCATAGGTGGATTGTGAAAAGATCACACATGCAATGACACTAGTGGATACATATGTGGTCTATGAAGAGAACACACATGCAATGACACCAGTTGTTGTTAGTGAAAAGAATATACATGCAATGACACTAGTGGATCCATGTGTGGTCTCTGTAGAGAACACACATTTCAATGACACTAGTGGATCCATATGTGGTATATGAAAAGAACACACATGCAGTGACTCTTGTTGTTGTTACTAAAAAGAACACACATGCAATGACACTGGTGGATCCATAGGTGGTATGTGAAAAGAACACACATTTCAATGACTCTGGTTGTTAGTAAAAAGAACACACATGGAATGACATTGGTGTATCCATAGGTGGATTGTGAAAAGAGCACACATGCAATGACACTGGTGGATCCATATGTGGTATGTGAAAAGAACACACATGCAAAGACTCTAGTTGTTGTTAGTGAAAACAGCATACATGCAATGACACTGGTGGATCCATGTGTCGTCTCTGAAGAGAACACACATTTCAATGACACTGGTGGATCCATATGTGGTATGTGAAAAGAACACACATGCAATGACTCTAGTTGTTGTTACTAAAAAGAACACACATGCAATGACACTGGTGGATCCATAGGGGGTATGTGAAAAGAACACACATTTCAATGACTCTAGTTGTTGTTACTAAAAAGAACACATATGCAATGACACTGGTGGTTCCATATGTGGTATATTAAAAGAACACACATGCAATGACTCCAGTTGTTGTTAGTGAAAAGAACATACATGCAATGACATTGGTGGATCCATGTGTGGTATCTAAAGAGAACACACATTTCAATGACACTGGTGGATCCATATGTGGTATGTGAAAAGAACACACATGCAATGACTCTGGTTGTTGTTACTAAAAAGAACACACATGCAATGACACTGGTGGATCCACATGTGGTATGTGAAAAGAACACACATTTCAATGACTCTGGTTGTTGTTACTAAAAAGAACACACATGTAATGACACTGGTGGATCCATATGTGGATTGTGAAAAGAGCACACATGCAATGTCACTGGTGGATCCATATGTGGTATGTGAAAAGAACACACATGCAATGACTCCAGCTGTTGTTAGTGAAAAGAACACACATGCAATGACACTGGTGTATCCATAGGTGGATTGTGAAAAGAGCACACATGCAATGACACTGGTGGATCCATATGTGGTATGTGAAAAGAACACACATGCAAAGACTGCAGTTGTTGTTAGTGAAAAGAGCATACATGCAATGACACTGGTGGATCCATGTGTGGTCTTTGAAGAGAACACACATTTCAGTTACACTGCTGGATCCATATGTGGTATGTGAAAACAACACACATGCAATGACTCTAGTTGTTGTTACTAAAAAGAACACACATGCAATGACACTGGTGGATCCATAGGGGGTATGTGAAAAGAACACACATTTCAATTACTCTAGTTGTTGTTACTAAAAAGACACACATGCAATGACACTGGTGGTTCCATATGTGGATTGTGAAAAGAGCACACATGCAATGACACAGGTGGATCCATATGTGGTATATGAAAAGAACACACATGCAATGACTCTTGTTGTTGTTACTAAAAAGAACACACATGCAATGACACTGGTGGATCCATAGGTGGTATGTCAAAAGAACACACATTTCAATGACTCTGGTTGTTGTTAGTAAAAAGAACACACATGCAATGACACTGGTGTATCCATAGGTGGATTGTGAAAAGAGCACACATGCAATGACACTGGTGGATCCATAGGTGGATTGTGAAAAGAGCACACATGCAATGACACCGGTGGATCCATATGTGGTATGTGAAAAGAACACACATGTAATGACTCCAGTTGTTGTTATTGAAAAGAACATACGTGCAATGACACTGGTGGATCCATGTGTGGTCTCTGTAGAGAACACACATTTCAATGACACTGGTGGATCCATATGTGGTATGTGAAAAGAACACACATGCAATGACTCTGGTTGTTGTTACTAAAAAGAACACACATGCAATGACACTTGTTGATCCATAGGTGGTATGTGAAAAGAACACACATTTCAATGACTCTGGTTGTTGTTAGTAAAAAGAACACACATGCAAGGACACTAGTGGATCCATATATGGTATGTGAAAAGAACACACATGCAATGACTCTGGTTGTTGTTACTAAAAAGTACACACATGCAATGACACTTGTTGATCCATAGGTGGTATGTGAAAAGAACACACATTTCAATGACTCTGGTTGTTGTTAGTAAAAAGAACACACATGCAATGACACTAGTGGATCCATAGGTGGATTGTGAAAAGAGCACACATGCAATGACTCTGGTTGTTGTTACTAAAAAGAACACACATGCAATGACACTGGTGGATCCATAGGTGGATTGTGAAAAGAGCACACATGCAATGACACTGGTGGATCCATATGTGGTATGTGAAAAGAACTCACATGCAATGGCTCCAGTTGTTGTTAGTGAAAAGAACATAAATGCAATGACACAAGTGGATCCATGTGTGGTCTCTGTAGAGAACACACATTTCAATGACACTGGTGGATCCATATGTGGTATGTGAAAAGAACACACATGCAATGACTCTGGTTGTTGTTACTAAAAAGAACACACATGCAATGACACAAGTGGATCCATAGGTGGTATGTGAAAAGAACACACATTTCAATGACTCTGGTTGTTGTTAGTAAAAAGAACAAACATGCAATGACACTGGTGGATCCATAGGTGGATTGTGAAAAGAGAACACATGCAATGACACTGGTGGATCCATATGTGGTATGTGAAAAGAACACACATGCAATGACTCCAGTTATTGTTAGTGATTAGAGCATACATGCAATGACACTGGTGCATCCATGTGTGTCCACTGAAGAGAACACACATTTCAATGACACTGGTGGATCCATATGTGGTATGTGAAAATACCACACATGCAATGACTCTGGTTGTTGTTGCTAAAAAGAACACACAAGCAATGACACTGGTGGATCCATAGGTGGTATGTGAAAAGAACACACATTTCAATGACTCTGGTTATTGTTACTAAAAAGAACGCACATGCAATGACACTGGTGTATCCATAGGTGGATTGTGAAAAGAACACACATTTCAATGACTCTGGTTGTTGTTACTAAAAAGAACACACATGCAATGACACTGGTGGATCCATATGTGGATTGTGAAAAGAGCACACATGCAATGACACTGGTGGATCCATATGTGGTATGTGAAAAGAACACACATGCAATGACTCTGGTTGTTGTTAGTGAAAATAACACACATGCACTGACACTAGTGGTTTCATGTGTGGTCTCTGAAGAGAACACACATGCAATGACGTTGGTTGTTGTTAGTAAAAAGAGCACACATGCAATGACACTGGTGGATCCATGTGTGGATTGTGAAGAGAACACAAATGCAATGACACTGGTGGATCCATATGTGGTATGTGAGAAGAACAGTCATGAAATGACTCTAGTTGTTGTTACTAAAATAAACACACATGCAATGCCACTGGTGGATCCATAGGTGGATTCTGAAAAGAGCACAGATACAATGACACTAGTGGATACATATGTGGTCTCTGAAGAGAACACACATGCAATGACACCAGTTGTTGTTAGTGAAAAGAATATACATGCAATGACACTAGTGGAGCCATGTGTGGTCTCTGTAGAGAACACACATTTCAATGACACTAGTGGATCCATAGGTGGTATGTGAAAAGAACACACATTTCAATGACTCTGGTTGTTAGTAAAAAGAACACACATGCAATGACATTGGTGTATCCATAGGTGGATTGTGAAAAGAGCACACATGCAATGACACTGGTGGATCCATATGTGGTATGTGAAAAGAACACACATGCAAAGACTCTAGTTGTTGTTAGTGAAAAGAGCATACATGCAATGACACTGGTGGCTCCATGTGTGGTCTCTAAAGAGAACACACATTTCAATGACACTGGTGGATCCATATGTGGTATGTGAAAAGAACACACATGCAATGACTCTAGTTGCTGTTACTAAAAAGAACACACGTGCAATGACACTGGTGGATCCATAGGGGGTATGTGAAAAGAACACACATTTCAATGACTCTAGTTGTTGTTACTAAAAAGAACACACATGCAATGACACTGGTGGTTCCATATGTGGATTGTGAAAAGAGCACACATGCAATGACACTGGTGGATCCATATGTGGTATGTGAAAAGAACACACATGCAATGACTCCAGTTGTTGTTAGTGAAAAGAACATACATGCAATGACATTGGTGGATCCATGTGTGCTCTCTAAAGAGAACACACATTTCAATGACACTGGTGGATCCATATGTGGTATGTGAAAAGAACACACATGCAATGACTCTGGTTGTTGTTACTAAAAAGAACACACATGCAATGACACTGGTGGATCCATAGGTGGTATGTGAAAAGAACACACATTTCAATGACTCTGGTTGTTACTAAAAAGAACACACATTTCAATGACACTGGTGGATCCATGGGTGGTATGTGAAAAGAACACACATGCAATGACACTGGTGGATCCATAGGTGGATTGTGAAAAGAGCACACATGCAATGACACTAGTGGATCCATATGTGGTATGTCAAAAGAACACACATGCAATGACTCCAGTTGTTGTTATTGAAAATAACATACGTGCAATGACACTGGTGGATCCATGTGTGGTCTCTATAGAGAACACACATTTCAATGACACTGGTGGATCCATATGTGGTATGTGAAAAGAACACACATGCAATGACTCTGGTTGTTGTTACTAAAAAGAACACACATGCAATGACACTTGTTGATCCATAGGTGGTATGTGAAAAGAACACACATTTCAATTACTCTGGTTGTTGTTAGTAAAAAGAAGACACATGCAATGACACTGGTGGATCCATATGTGGTATGTGAAAAGAACACACCTGCAATGACTCTGGTTGTTACTAAAAAGAACACACATGCAATGACACTTGTTGATCCATAGGTGGTATGTGAAAAGAACACACATTTCAATGACTCTGGTTGTTGTTAGTAAAAAGAACACACATGCAATGACACTGGTGGATCAATAGGTGGATTGTGAAAAGAGCACACATGCAATGACACTGGTGGATCCATATGTGGTATGTAAGAAGAACAGGCATGAAATGACTCCAATTGTTGTTAGTAAAAACAACAGACATGTAATGATACTCGTGGATCCATAGGTGGATTGTGAAAAGAGCACACATGCAATGACACTGGTGGATCCATATGTGGTATGTGAAGAGAACACACATGCAATGACTCCAGTTGTTGTTAGTGAAAAGAGCATACATGCAATGACACTGGTGAATCCATGTGTGGTCTCTAAAGAGAACACACATTTCAATGACACTGGTGGATCCATATGTGGTATGTGAAAAGAACACACATGCAATGACTCTGGTTGTTGTTACTAAAAAGAACACACATGCAATGACACTTGTGGATCCATAGGTGGTATGTGAAAAGAACACACATTTCAATGACTCTGGTTGTTGTTACTAAAAAGAACACACATGCAATGACACTGGTGGATCCATAGTTGTCATGTGAAAAGAACACACATTTCACAAACTCTGGTTGTTGTTACTAAAAATAACACACATGCAATGACACTTGTGGATCCATAGGTGGATTATGAAAAGAGCACGCATGCAATGACACTAGTGGATCCATGTGTGGATTGTGAAGAGAACACACATGCAATGACACTGGTGGATCCATATGTGGTATGTGAGAAGAACAGTCATGAAATGACTCCAGTTGTTGTTAGTAAAAAGAACACACATGCAATGACACTGGTGGATCCATAGGTGGATTGTGAAAAGAGCACACATGCAATGACACTGGTGGATCCATATGTGGTATGTGAAAAGAACACACATGCAATGACTCCAGTTGTTGTTAGTGAAAAGAACATACATGCAATGACACTGGTGGATCCATGTGTGGTCTCTGAAGAGAACACACATTTCAATGACACTGGTGGATCCATATGTGGTATGTGAAAAGAACACACATGCAATGACTCTGGTTGTTGTTACTAAAAAGAACACACATGCAATGACACTTGTTGATCCATAGGTGGTATGTGAAAAGAACACACATTTCAATGACTCTGGTTGTTGTTAGTAAAAAGAACACACATGCAATGACACTGGTGGATCCATATGTGGTATGTGAAAAGAGCACACATGCAATGACTCTGGTTGTTGTTACTAAAAAGAACACACATGCAATGATACTTGTTGATCCATAGGTGGTATGTGAAAAGAACACACATTTCAATGACTCTGGTTGTTGTTAGTAAAAAGAACACACATGCAATGACACTGGTGGATCCATAGGTGGATTGTGAAAAGAGCACACATGCAATGACTCTGGTTGTTGTTAGTAAAAAGACCACACATGCAATGACACTGGTGGATCCATGGGTGGATTGTGAAAAGAGCACACATGCAATGACACTGGTGGATCCATATGTGGTATGTGAAAAGAACACACATGCAATGGCTCCAGTTGTTGTTAGTGAAAAGAACATACATGCAATGACACTAGTGGATCCATGTGTGGTCTCTATAGAGAACACACATTTCAATGACACTGGTGGATCCATATGTGGTATGTGAAAAGAACACACATGCAATGACTGGTTGTTGTTACTAAAAAGAACACACATGCAATGACACAGGTGGATCCATAGGTGGTATGTGAAAAGAACACACATTTCAATGACTCTGGTTGTTGTTAGTAAAAAGAACACACATGCAATGACACTGGTGGATCCATAGGTGGAATTTTAAAAGAGCACACATGCAATGACACTGGTGGATCCATATGTGGTATGTCAAAAGAACACACATGCAATGACTCCAGTTATTGTTAGTGATTAGAGCATACATGCAATGACACTGTGCATCCATGTGTGGTCACTGAAGAGAACACACATTTCAATGACACTTGTGGATCCATGTGTGGTAGGTGAAAATAACACACACGCAATGACTTTCGTTGTTGTTACTAAAAAGAACACACAAGCAATGACACTTGTGGATCCATAGGTGGTATGTGAAAAGAACACACATTTCAATGACTCTGGTTGTTGTTACTAAAAAGAACACACATGCAATGACACTGGTGGATCCATAGGTGGATTGTGAAAAGAACACACATTTCAATGACTCTAGTTGTTGTTACTAAAAAGAACACACATGCAATGACACTGGTGGATCCATATGTGGATTGTGAAAAGAGCACACATGCAATGACACTGGTGGATCCATATGTGGTATGTGAAAAGAACACACATGCAATGACTCTGGTTGTTGTTAGTGAAAATAACACACATGCACTCACACTGGTGGTTTCATGTGTGGTCTCTGAAGAGAACACACATGCAATGACTCTGGTTGTTGTTAGTAAAAAGAGCACACATGCAATGACACTGGTGGATCCATGTGTGGATTGTGAAGAGAACACAAATGCAATGACACTGGTGGATCCATATGTGGTATGTGAGAAGAACAGTCATGAAATGACTCCAGTTGTTGTTACTAAAAAGAACACACATGCAATGCCACTGGTGGATCCATAGGTGGATTGTGAAAAGAGCACACATGCAATGACACTAGTGGATCCATATGTGGTCTCTGAAGAGAACACACATGCAATAACACCTGTTGTTGTTAGTGAAAAGAATATACATGCAATGACACTTGTGGATCCATGTGTGGTCTCTATAGAGAACACACATTTCAATGACACTGGTGGATCCATATGTGGTATATGAAAAGAACACACATGCAATGACTCTTGTTGTTGTTACTAAAAAGAACACACATGCAATGACACTGGTGGATCCATAGGTGGTATGTGAAAAGAACACACATTTCAATGACTCTGGTTGTTGTTAGTAAAAAGAACACACATGCAATGACACTGGTGTATCCATAGGTGGATTGTGAAAAGAGCACACATGCAATGACACTGGTGGATCCATATGTGGTATGTGAAAAGAACACACATGCAAAGACTCCAGTTGTTGTTAGTGAAAAGAGCATACATGCAATGACACTGGTGGATCCATGTGTGGTCTCTATAGAGAACACACATTTCAATGACACTGGTGGATCCATATGTGGTATGTGAAAAGAACACACATGCAATGACTCTAGTTGTTGTTACTAAAAAGAACACACATGCAATGACACTGGTGGATCCATAGGTGGTATGTGAAAAGAACACACATTTCAATGACTCTAGTTGTTGTTACTAAAAAGAACACACATGCAATGACACTGGTGGATCCATATGTGGTATGTGAAAAGAACACACATGCAATGACTCCAGTTGTTGTTATTGAAAAGAACATACGTGCAATGACACTGGTGGATCCATGTGTGGTCTCTGTAAAGAACACACATTTCAATGACACTGGTGGATCCATATGTGGTATGTGAAAAGAACACACATGCAATGACTCTGGTTGTTGTTACTAAAAAGAACACACATGCAATGACACAGGTGGATCCATAGGTGGTATGTGAAAAGAACACACATTTCAATGACTCTGGTTGTTGTTAGTAAAAAGAACACACATGCAATGACACTGGTGGATCCATAGGTGGATTGTGAAAAGAGCACACATTCAATGACACTGGTGGATCCATATGTGGTATGTGAAAAGAACACACATGCAATGACTCCAGTTATTGTTAGTGATTAGAGCATACATGCAATGACACTGGTGCATCCATGTGTGGTCATTGAAGAGAACACACATTTCAATGACACTGGTGGATCCATATGTGGTATGTGAAAATAACACACATGCAATGACTCTGGTTGTTGTTACTAAAAAGAACACACATGCAATGACACTGGTGGATCCATAGGTGGATTGTGAAAAGAACACACATTTCAATGACTCTGGTTGTTGTTACTAAAAAGAACACACATGCAATGACACTGGTGGATCCATATGTGGATTGTGAAAAGAGCACACATGCAATGACACTGGTGGATCCATATGTGGTATGTGAAAAGAACACACATGCAATGACTCTGGTTGTTGTTAATGAAAATAACACACATGCACTGACACTGGTGGTTTCATGTGTGGTCTCTGAAGAGAACACACATGCAATGACTGTGGTTGTTGTTAGTAAAAAGATCACACATGCAATGACACTGGTGGATCCATGTGTGGATTGTGAAGAGAACACAAATGCAATGACACTGGTGGATCCATATGTGGTATGTGAGAAGAACAGTCATGAAATGACTCCAGTTGTTGTTACTAAAACGAACACACATGCAATGCCACTGGTGGATCCATAGGTGGATTGTGAAAAGAGCACACATGCAATGACACTAGTGGATCCATATGTGGTCTCTGAAGAGAACACACATGCAATGACACCAGTTGTTGTTAGTGAAAAGAATATACATGCAATGACACTAGTGGATCCATGGGTGGTCTCTGTAGAGAACACACATTTCAATGACACTGGTGGATCCATATGTGGTATATGAAAAGAACACACATGCAATGACTCTTGTTGTTGTTACTAAAAAGAACACACATGCAATGACACAGGTGGATCCATAGGTGGTATGTGAAAAGAACACACATTTCAATGACTCTGGTTGTTGTTAGTAAAAAGAACACACATGCAATGACACTGGTGGATCCATAGGTGGATTGTGAAAAGAGCACACATGCAATGACACTGGTGGATCCATATGTGGTATGGGAAAAGAACACACATGCAATGACTCCAGTTATTGTTAGTGATTAGAGCATACATGCAATAACACTGGTGCATCCATGTGTGGTCACTGAAGAGAACACACATTTCAATGACACTGGTGGATCCATATGTGGTATGTGAAAATAACACACATGCAATGACTCTGGTTGTTGTTACTAAAAAGAACACACAAGCCATGACACTGGTGGATCCATAGGTGGTATGGGAAAAGAACACACATGCAATGACTCTGGTTGTTGTTAGTGAAAATAACACACATGCACTGACACTAGTGGTTTCATGTGTGGTCTCTGAAGAGAACACACATGCAATGACTCTGGTTGTTGTTAGTAAAAAGAGCACACATGCAATAACACTGGTGGATCCATGTGTGGATTGTGAAGAGAACACAAATGCAATGACACTGGTGGATCCATATGTGGTATGTGAGAAGAACAGTCATGAAATGACTCCAGTTGTTGTTACTAAAAAGAACACACATGCAATGCCACTAGTGGATCCATAGGTGGATTGTGAAAAGAGCACACATGCAATGACACTAGTGGATACATATGTGGTCTATGAAGAGAACACACATGCAATGACACCAGTTGTTGTTAGTGAAAAGAATATACATGCAATGACACTAGTGGATCCATGTGTGGTCTCTGTAGAGAACACACATTTCAATGACACTACTGCATCCATATGTGGTATATGAAAAGAACACACATGCAATGACTCTTGTTGTTGTTACTAAAAAGAACACACATGCAATGACACTGGTGGATCCATAGGTGGTATGTGAAAAGAACACACATTTCAATGACTCTGGTTGTTAGTAAAAAGAACACACATGCAATGACATTGGTGTATCCATAGGTGGATTGTGAAAAGAGCACACATGCAATGACACTGGTGGATCCATATGTGGTATGTGAAAAGAACACACATGCAAAGACTCTAGTTGTTGTTAGTGAAAAGAGCATACATGCAATGACACTGGTGGATCCATGTGTGGTCTCTGAAGAGAACACACATTTCAATGACACTGGTGGATCCATATGTGGTATGTGAAAAGAACACACATGCAATGACTCTAGTTGTTGTTACTAAAAAGAACACACATGCAATGACACTAGTGGATCCATAGGGGGTATGTGAAAAGAACACACATTTCAATGACTCTAGTTGTTGTTACTAAAAAGAACACACATGCAATGACACTGGTGGTTCCATATGTGGATTGTGAAAAGAGCACACATGCAATGACACTGGTGGATCCATATGTGGTATGTGAAAAGAACACACATGCAATGACTCCAGTTGTTGTTAGTGAAAAGAACATACATGCAATGACATTGGTGGATCCATGTGTGGTCTCTAAAGAGAACACACATTTCAATGACACTGGTGGATCCATATGTGGTATGTGAAAAGAACACACATGCAATGACTCTGGTTGTTGTTACTAAAAAGAACACACATGCAATGACACTGGTGGATCCATATGTGGTATGTGAAAAGAACACACATTTCAATGACTCTGGTTGTTGTTACTAAAAAGAACACAGATGCAATGACACTGGTGGATTGTGAAAAGAGCACACATGCAATGACACTGGTGGATCCATATGTGGTATGTGAAAAGAACACACATGCAATGACTCCAGTTGTTGTTAGTGAAAAGAACACACATGCAATGACACTGGTGGATCCATAGGTGGATTGTGAAAAGAGCACACATGCAATGACACTGGTGGATCCATATGTGGTATGTGAAAAGAACACACATGCAATGACTCCAGTTGTTGTTATTGAAAAGAACATACATGCAATGACACTGGTGGATCCATGTGTGGTCTCTGAAGAGAACACACATTTCAATGACACTGGTGGATCCATATGTGGTATGTGAAAAGAACACACATGCAATGACTCTAGTTGTTGTTACTAAAAAGAACACACATGCAATGACACTGGTGGATCCATAGGTGGTATGTGAAAAGAACACACATTTCAATGACTCTAGTTGTTGTTACTAAAAAGAACACACATGCAATGACACTGGTGGATCCATAGGTGGATTGTGAAAAGAGCACACATGCAATGACACTGGTGGATCCATATGTGGTATGTGAAAAGAACACACATGCAATGACTCCAGTTGTTGTTAGTGAAAAGAACATACATGCAATGACACTGGTGGATCCATGTGTGGTCTCTGTAAAGAACACACATTTCAATGACACTGGTGGATCCATATGTGGTATGTGAAAAGAACACACATGCAATGACTCTGGTTGTTGTTACTAAAAAGAACACACATGCAATGACACTGGTGGATCCATAGGTGGTATGTGAAAAGAACACACATTTCAATGACTCTGGTTGTTGTTACTAAAAAGAACACACATTTTAATGACTCTGGTGGATCCATAGGTGGTATGTGAAAAGAACACACATGCAATGACACTGGTGGATCCATAGGTGGATTGTGAAAAGAGCACACATGCAATGACACTGGTGGATCCATATGTGGTATGTGAAAAGAACACACATGCAATGACTCCAGTTGTTGTTAGTGAAAAGAACACACATGCAATGACACTGGTGGATCCATGTGTGGTCTGTGAATGGAACACACATTTCAATGACACTGGTGGATCCATATGTGGTATGTGAAAAGAACACACATGCAATGACTGGTTGTTGTTACAAACAAGAACACACATGCAATGACACTTGTGGATCCATAGGTGGTATGTGAAAAGAACACACATTTCAATGACTCTGGTTGTTGTTAGTAAAAAGAACACACATGCAAGGACACTAGTGGATCCATATAAGGTATGTGAAAAGAACACACATGCAATGACTCTGGTTGTTGTTACTAAAAAGAACACACATGCAATGACACTTGTTGATCCATAGGTGGTATGTGAAAAGAACACACATTTCAATGACTCTGGTTGTTGTTAGTAAAAAGAACACACATGCAATGACACTGGTGGATCCATAGGTGGATTGTGAAAAGAGCACACATGCAATGACTCTGGTTGTTGTTACTAAAAACAACACACATGCAATGACACTGGTGGATCCATAGGTGGATTGTGAAAAGAGCACACATGCAATGACACTGGTGGATCCATATGTGGTATGTGAAAAGAACACACATGCAATGGCTCTAGTTGTTGTTAGTGAAAAGAACATACATGCAATGACACTAGTGGATCCATGTGTGGTCTCTGTAGAGAACACACATTTCAATGACACTGGTGGATCCATATGTGGTATGTGAAAAGAACACACATGCAATGACTCTGGTTGTTGTTACTAAAAAGAACACACATGCAATGACACAGGTGGATCCATAGGTGGTATGTGAAAAGAACACACATTTCAATGACTCTGGTTGTTGTTAGTAAAAAGAACACACATGCAATGACACTGGTGGATCCATAGGTGGATTGTGAAAAGAGCACACATGCAATGACACTGGTGGATCCATATGTGGTATGTGAAAAGAACACACATGCAATGACTCCAGTTATTGTTAGTGATTAGAGCATACATGCAATGACACTGGTGCATCCATGTGTGGTCACTGAAGAGAACACACATTTCAATGACACTGGTGGATCCATATGTGGTATGTGAAAATAACACACATGCAATGACTCTGGTTGTTGTTACTAAAAAGAACACACAAGCAATGACACTGGTGGATCCATAGGTGGTATGTGAAAAGAACACACATTTCAATGACTCTGGTTGTTGTTACTAAAAAGAACACACATGCAATGACACTGGTGGATCCATAGGTGGATTGTGAAAAGAACACACATTTCAATGACCTTCGTTGTTGTTACTAAAAATAACACACATGCAATGACACTGGTGGATCCATATGTGGATTGTGAAAAGAGCACACATGCAATGACACTGGTGGATCCATATGTGGTATGTGAAAAGAACACACATGCAATGACTCTGGTTGTTGTTAGTGAAAATAACACACATGCACTGACACTGGTGGTTTCATGTGTGGTCTCTGAAGAGAACACACATGCAATGACTCTGGTTGTTGTTAGTAAAAAGAGCACACATGCAATGACACTGGTGGATCCATGTGTGGATTGTGAAGAGAACACAAATGCAATGACACTGGTGGATCCATATGTGGTATGTGAGAAGAACAGTCATGAAATGACTCCAGTTGTTGTTACTAAAAAGAACACACATGCAATGCCACTGGTGGATCCATAGGTGGATTGTGAAAAGAGCACACATGCAATGACACTAGTGGATCCATATGTGGTCTCTGAAGAGAACACACATGCAATGACACCAGTTGTTGTTAGTGAAAAGAATATACATGCAATGACACTAGTGGATCCATGTGTGGTCTCTGTAGAGAACACACATTTCAATGACACTGGTGGATCCATATGTGGTATATGAAAAGAACACACATGCAATGACTCTTGTTGTTGTTACTAAAAATAACACACATGCAATGACACTGGTGGATCCATAGGTGGTATGTGAAAAGAACACACATTTCAATGACTCTGGTTGTTGTTAGTAAAAAGAACACACATGCAATGACACTGGTGTATCCATAGGTGGATTGTGAAAAGAGCACACATGCAATGACACTGGTGGATCCATATGTGGTATGTGAAAAGAACACACATGCAAAGACTCTAGTTGTTGTTAGTGAAAAGAGCATACATGCAATGACACTGGTGGATCCATGTGTGGTCTCTGAAGAGAACACACATTTCAATGACACTGGTGGATCCATATGTGGTATGTGAAAAGAACACACATGCAATGACTCTAGTTGTTGTTACTAAAAAGAACACACATGCAATGACACTGGTGGATCCATAGGTGGTATGTGAAAAGAACACACATTTCAATGACTCTAGTTGTTGTTACTAAAAAGAACACACATGCAATGACACTGGTGGTTCCATATGTGGATTGTGAAAAGAGCACACATGCAATGACACTGGTGGATCCATATGTGGTATGTGAAAAGAACACACATGCAATGACTCCAGTTGTTGTTAGTGAAAAGAACATACATGCAATGACATTGGTGGATCCATGTGTGCTCTCTAAAGAGAACACACATTTCAATGACACTGGTGGATCCATATGTGGTATGTGAAAAGAACACACATGCAATGACTCTGGTTGTTGTTACTAAAAAGAACACACATGCAATGACACTGGTGGATCCATAGGTGGTATGTGAAAAGAACACACATTTCAATGACTCTGGTTGTTGTTACTAAAAAGAACACACATTTCAATGACACTGGTGGATCCATAGGTGGTATGTGAAAAGAACACACATGCAATGACACTGGTGGATCCATAGGTGGATTGTGAAAAGAGCACACATGCAATGACACTGGTGGATCCATATGTGGTATGTGAAAAGAACACACATGCAATGACTCTAGTTGTTGTTAGTGAAAAGAACATACATGCAATGACACTGGTGGATCCATGTGTGGTCTCTGTAGAGAACACACATTTCAATGACACTGGTGGATCCATATGTGGTATGTGAAAAGAACACACATGCAATGACTCTGGTTGTTGTTACTAAAAAGAACACACATGCAATGACACTTGTTGATCCATAGGTGGTATGTGAAAAGAACACACATTTCAATGACTCTGGTTGTTGTTAGTAAAAAGAACACACATGCAATGACACTGGTGGATCCATATGTGGTATGTGAAAAGAACACACATGCAATGACTCTGGTTGTTGTTACTAAAAAGAACACACATGCAATGACACTTGTTGATCCATAGGTGGTATGTGAAAAGAACACACATTTCAATGACACTTGTTGTTGTTAGTAAAAAGAACACACATGCAATGACACTTGTGGATCCATAGGTGGATTGTGAAAAGACCACACATGCAATGACTCTGGTTGTTGTTACTAAAAAGAACACACATGCAATGACACTGGTGGATCCATAGGTGGATTGTGAAAAGAGCACACATGCAATGACACTGGTGGATCCATATGTGGTATGTGAAAAGAACACACATGCAATGGCTCCAGTTGTTGTTAGTGAAAAGAACATACATGCAATGACACTAGTGGATCCATGTGTGGTCTCTGTAGAGAACACACATTTCAATGACACTGGTGGATCCATATGTGGTATGTGAAAAGAACACACATGCAATGACTCTGGTTGTTGTTACTAAAAAGAACACACATGCAATGACACAGGTGGATCCATAGGTGGTATGTGAAAAGAACAAACATTTCAATGACTCTGGTTGTTGTTAGTAAAAAGAACACACATGCAATGACACTGGTGGATCCATAGGTGGATTGTGAAAAGAGCACACATGCAATGACACTGGTGGATCCATATGTGGTATGTGAAAAGAACACACATGCAATGACTCCAGTTATTGTTAGTGATTAGAGCATACATGCAATGACACTGGTGCATCCATGTGTGGTCACTGAAGAGAACACACATTTCAATGACACTGGTGGATCCATATGTGGTATGTGAAAATAACACACATGCAATGACTCTGGTTGTTGTTACTAAAAAGAACACACAAGCAATGACACTGGTGGATCCATAGGTGGTATGTGAAAAGAACACACATTTCAATGACTCTGGTTGTTGTTACTAAAAAGAACACACATGCAATGACACTGGTGGATCCATAGGTGGATTGTGAAAAGAACACACATTTCAATGACTCTGGTTGTTGTTACTAAAAAGAACACACATGCAATGACACTGGTGGATCCATATGTGGATTGTGAAAAGAGCACACATGCAATGACACTGGTGGATCCATATGTGGTATGTGAAAAGAACACACATGCAATGACTCTGGTTGTTGTTAGTGAAAATAACACACATGCACTGACACTGGTGGTTTCATGTGTGGTCTCTGAAGAGAACACACATGCAATGACTCTGGTTGTTGTTAGTAAAAAGAGCACACATGCAATGACACTGGTGGATCCATGTGTGGATTGTGAAGAGAACACAAATGCAATGACACTGGTGGATCCATATGTGGTATGTGAGAAGAACAGTCATGAAATGACTCCAGTTGTTGTTACTAAAAAGAACACACATGCAATGCCACTGGTGGATCCATAGGTGGATTGTGAAAAGAGCACACATGCAATGACACTAGTGGATCCATATGTGGTCTCTGAAGAGAACACACATGCAATGACACCAGTTGTTGTTAGTGAAAAGAATATACATGCAATGACACTAGTGGATCCATGTGTGGTCTCTGTAGAGAACACACATTTCAATGACACTGGTGGATCCATATGTGGTATATGAAAAGAACACACATGCAATGACTCTTGTTGTTGTTACTAAAAAGAACACACATGCAATGACACTGGTGGATCCATAGGTGGTATGTGAAAAGAACACACATTTCAATGACTCTGGTTGTTAGTAAAAAGAACACACATGCAATGACATTGGTGTATCCATAGGTGGATTGTGAAAAGAGCACACATGCAATGACACTGGTGGATCCATATGTGGTATGTGAAAAGAACACACATGCAAAGACTCTAGTTGTTGTTAGTGAAAAGAGCATACATGCAATGACACTGGTGGATCCATGTGTGGTCTCTGAAGAGAACACACATTTCAATGACACTGGTGGATCCATATGTGGTATGTGAAAAGAACACACATGCAATAACTCTAGTTGTTGTTACTAAAAGAACACACATGCAATGACACTGGTGGATCCATAGGGGGTATGTGAAAAGAACACACATTTCAATGACTCTAGTTGTTGTTACTAAAAAGAACACACATGCAATGACACTGGTGGTTCCATATGTGGATTGTGAAAAGAGCACACATGCAATGACAGAGGTGGATCCATATGTGGTATGTGAAAAGAACACACATGCAATGACTCCAGTTGTTGTTAGTGAAAAGAACATACATGCAATGACATGGGTGGATCCATGTGTGCTCTATAAAGAGAACACACATTTCAATGACACTGGTGGATCCAATGTGGTATGTGAAAAGAACACACATGCAATGACTCTGGTTGTTGTTACTAAAAAGAACACACATGCAATGACACTGGTGGATCCATAGGTGGTATGTGAAAAGAACACACATTTCAATAACTCTGGTTGTTGTTACTAAAAAGAACACACATTTCAATGACACTGGTGGATCCATAGTTAGTATGTGAAAAGAACACACATGCAATGACACTGGTGGATCCATAGGTGGATTGTGAAAAGAGCACACATGCAATGACACTGGTGGATCCATATGTGGTATGTGAAAAGAACACACATGCAATGACTCCAGTTGTTGTTATTAAAAAGAACATACGTGCAATGACACTGGTGGATCCATGTGTGGTCTCTGTACAGAACACACATTTCAATGACACTGGTGGATCCATATGTGGTATGTGAAAAGAACACACATGCAATGACTCTGGTTGTTGTTACTAAAAAGAACACACATGCAATGACACTTGTTGATCCATAGGTGGTATGTGAAAAGAACACACATTTCAATGACTCTGGTTGTTGTTAGTAAAAAGAACACACATGCAATGACACTGGTGGATCCATATGTGGTATGTGAAAAGAACACACATGCAATGACTCTGGTTGTTGTTACTAAAAAGAACACACATGCAATGACACTTGTTGATCCATAGGTGGTATGTGAAAAGAACACACATTTCAATGACACTGGTTGTTGTTAGTAAAAAGAACACACATGCAATGACACTGGTGGATCCATAGGTGGATTGTGAAAAGAGCACACATGCAATGACTCTGGTTGTTGTTACTAAAAAGAACACACATGCAATGACACTGGTGGATCCATAGGTGGATTGTGAAAAGAGCACACATGCAATGACACTGGTGGATCCATATGTGGTATGTGAAAAGAACACACATGCAATGACTCCAGTTATTGTTAGTGATTAGAGCATACATGCAATGACACTGGTACATCCATGTGTGGTCACTTAAGAAAACACACATTTCAATGACACTGGTGGATCCATATGTGGTATGTGAAAATAACACACATGCAATGACTCTGGTTGTTGTTGCTAAAAAGAACACACAAGCAATGACACTGGTGGATCCATAGGTGGTATGTGAAAAGAACACACATTTCAATGACTCTGGTTGTTGTTACTAAAAAGAACACACATGCAATGACACTGGTGAATCCATAGGTGGATTGTGAAAAGAACACACATTTCAATGACTCTAGTTATTGTTACTAAAAAGAACACACATGCAATGACATTGGTGGATCCATATGTGGATTGTGAAAAGAGCACACATGCAATGACACTGGTGGATCCATATGTGGTATGTGAAAAGAACACACATGCAATGACTCTGGTTGTTGTTAGTGAAAATAACACACATGCACTGACACTGGTGGTTTCATGTGTGGTCTCTGAAGAGAACACACATGCAATGACGCTGGTTGTTGTTAGTAAAAAGAGCACACATGCAATGACACTGGTGGATCCATGTGTGGATTGTGAAGAGAACACAAATGTAATGACACTGGTGGATCCATATGTGGTATGTGAGAAGAACAGTCATGAAATGACTCTAGTTGTTGTTACTAAAAAGAACACACATGCAATGCCACTGGTGGATCCATAGGTGGATTGTGAAAAGAGCACACATGCAATGACACTAGTGGATCCATATGTGGTCTCTGAAGAGAACACACATGCAATGACACCAGTTGTTGTTAGTGAAAAGAATATACATGCAATGACACTAGTGGATCCATGTGTGGTCTCTGTAGAGAACACACATTTCAATGACACTGGTGGATCCATATGTGGTATATGAAAAGAACACACATGCAATGACTCTTGTTGTTGTTACTAAAAAGAACACACATGCAATGACACTGGTGGATCCATAGGTGGTATGTGAAAAGAACACACATTTCAATGACTCTGGTTGTTAGTAAAAAGAACACACATGCAATGACATTGGTGTATCCATAGGTGGATTGTGAAAAGAGCACACATGCAATGACACTGGTGGATCCATATGTGGGATGTGAAAAGAATACACATGCAAAGACTCTAGTTGTTGTTAGTGAAAAGAGCATACATGCAATGACACTGGTGGCTCCATGTGTGGTCTCTGAAGAGAACACACATTTCAATGACACTGGTGGATCCATATGTGGTATGTGAAAAGAACACACATGCAATAACTCTAGTTGTTGTTACTAAAAAGAACACACATGCAATGACACTGGTGGATCCATAGGGGGTATGTGAAAAGAACACACATTTCAATGACTCTAGTTGTTGTTACTAAAAAGAACACACATGCAATGACACTGGTGGTTCCATATGTGGATTGTGAAAAGAGCACACATGCAATGACACAGGTGGATCCATATGTGGTATGTGAAAAGAACACACATGCAATGACTCCAGTTGTTGTTAGTGCAAAGAACATACATGCAATGACATGGGTGGATCCATGTGTGCTCTCTAAAGAGAACACACATTTCAATGACACTGGTGGATCCATATGTGGTATGTGAAAAGAACACACATGCAATGACTCTGGTTGTTGTTACTAAAAAGAACACACATGCAATGACACTGGTGGATCCATAGGTGGTATGTGAAAAGAACACACATTTCAATGACTCTGGTTGTTGTTACTAAAAAGAACACACATTTCAATGACACTGGTGGATCCATAGGTGGTATGTGAAAAGAACACACATGCAATGACACTGGTGGATCCATAGGTGGATTGTGAAAAGAGCACACATGCAATGACACTGGTGGATCCATATGTGGAATGTGAAAAGAACACACATGCAATGACTCCAGTTGTTGTTATTGAAAAGAACATACGTGCAATGACACTGGTGGATCCATGTGTGGTCTCTGTAGAGAACACACATTTCAATGACACTGGTGGATCCATATGTGGTATGTGAAAAGAACACACATGCAATGACTCTGGTTGTTGTTACTAAAAAGAACACACATGCAATGACACATGTTGATCCATAGGTGGTATGTGAAAAGAACACACATTTCAATGACTCTGGTTGTTGTTAGTAAACAGAACACACATGCAATGACACTGGTGGATCCATATGTGGTATGTGAAAAGAACACACATGCAATGACTCTGGTTGTTGTTACTAAAAAGAACACACATGCAATGACACTTGTTGATCCATAGGTAGTATGTGAAAAGAACACACATTTCAATGACACTGGTTGTTGTTAGTAAAAAGAACACACATGCAATGACACTGGTGGATCCATAGGTGGATTATGAAAAGAGCACACATGCAATGACTCTGGTTGTTGTTACTAAAAACAACACACATGCAATGACACTGGTGGATCCATAGGTGGATTGTGAAAAAAGCACACTTGAAATGACACTGGTGGATCCATATGTGGTATGTGAAAAGAACACACATGCAATGGCTCCAATTGTTGTTAGTGAAAAGAACATACATGCAATGACACAAGTGGATCCATGTGTGGTCTCTGTAGAGAACACACATTTCAATGACACTGGTGGATCCATATGTGGTATGTGAAAAGAATACACATGCAATGACTCTGGTTGTTTTTACTAAAAAGAACACACATGCAATGACACTGGTGGATCCATAGGTGGATTGTGAAAAGAACACACATTTCAATGACTCTGGTTGTTACTAAAAAGAACACACATGCAATGACACTGGTGGATCCATATGTGGATTGTGAAAAGAGCACACATGCAATGACACTGGTGGATCCATATGTGGTATGTGAAAAGAACACACATGCAATGACTCTGGTTGTTGTTAGTGAAAATAACACACATGCACTGACACTGGTGGTTTCATGTGTGGTCTCTGAAGAGAACACACATGCAATGACGCTGGTTGTTGTTAGTAAAAAGAGCACACATGCAATGACACTGGTAGATCCATGTGTGGATTGTGAAGAGAACATGAATGCAATGACACTGGTGGATCCATATGTGGTATGTGAGAAGAACAGTCATGAAATGACTCTAGTTGTTGTTACTAAAATAAACACACATGCAATGCCATTGGTGGATCCATAGGTGGATTGTGAGAAGATCACAGATACAATGACACTAGTGGATACATATGTGGTCTCTGAAGAGAACACACATGCAATGACACCAGTTGTTGTTAGTGAAAAGAATATACATGCAATGACACTAGTGGATCCATGTGTGGTCTCTGTAGAGAACACACATTTCAATGACACTGGTGGATCCATATGTGGTATATGAAAAGAACACATATGCAATGACTCTTGTTGTTGTTACTAAAAAGAACACACATGCAATGACACTGGTGGATCCATAGGTGGTATGTGAAAAGAACACACATTTCAATGACTCTGGTTGTTAGTAAAAAGAACACACATGCAATGACATTGGTGTATCCATAGGTTGATTGTAAAAAGAGCACACATGCAATGACACTGGTGGATCCATATGTGGGATGTTAAAAGAATACACATGCAAAGACTCTAGTTGTTGTTAGTGAAAAGAGCATACATGCAATGACACTGGTGGCTCCATGTGTGGTCTCTGAAGAGAACACACATTTCAATGACACTGGTGGATCCATATGTGGTATGTGAAAAGAACACACATGCAATGACTCTAGTTGTTGTTACTAAAAAGAACACACGTGCAATGACACTGGTGGATCCATAGGGGGTATGTGAAAAGAACACACATTTCAATGACTCTAGTTGTTGTTACTAAAAAGAACACACATGCAATGACACTGGTGGTTCCATATGTGGATTGTGAAAAGAGCACACATGCAATGACACAGGTGGATCCATATGTGGTATGTGAAAAGAACACACATGCAATGACTCCAGTTGTTGTTAGTGCAAAGAACATACATGCAATGACATGGGTGGATCCATGTGTGCTCTCTAAAGAAAACACACATTTCAATGACACTGGTGGATCCATATGTGGTATGTGAAAAGAACACACATGCAATGACTCAGTTGTTGTTACTAAAAGAACACACATGCAATGACACTGGTGGATCCATAGGTGGTATGTGAAAATAACACACATTTCAATGACTCTGGTTGTTGTTACTAAAAAGAACACACATTTCAATGACACTGGTGGATCCATAGGTGGTATGTGAAAAGAACACACATGCAATGACACTGGTGGATCCATAGGTGGATTGTGAAAAGAGCACACATGCAATGACACTGGTGGATCCATATGTGGTATGTGAAAACAACACACATGCAATGACTCCAGTTGTTGTTATTGAAAAGAACATACGTGCAATGACACTGGTGGATCCATGTGTGGTCTCTGTAGAGAACACACATTTCAATGACACTAGTGGATCCATATGTGGTATGTGAAAAGAACACACATGCAATGACTCTGTTTGTTGTTACTAAAAAGAACACACATGCAATGACACTTGTTGATCCATAGGTGGTATGTGAAAAGAACACACATTTCAATTACTCTGGTTGTTGTTAGTAAAAAGAACACACATGCAATGAAACTGGTGGATCCATATGTGGTATGTGAAAAGAACACACATGCAATGACTCTAGTTGTTGTTACTAAAAAGAACACACATGCAATGACACTTGTTGATCCATAGGTGGTATGTGAAAAGAACACACATTTCAATAACACTGGTTGTTGTTAGTAAAAAGAACACACATGCAATGACACTGGTGGATCCATACGTGGATTCTGAAAAGAGCACACATGGAATGACGATGGTTGTTGTTACTAAAAAGAACACACATGCAATGACACTGGTGGATTGTGAAAAGAACACACATTTCAATGACTCTGGTTATTGTTACTAAAAACAACACCCATGCAATGACATTGGTGGATCCATATGTGGATTGTGAAAAGAGCACACATGCAATGACACTGGTGGATCCATATGTGGTATGTGAAAAGAACACACATGCAATGACTCTGGTTGTTGTTAGTGAAAATAACACACATGCACTAACACTGGTGGTTTCATGTGTGGTCTCTGAAGAGAACACACATGTAATGACGCTGGTTGTTGTTAGTAAAAAGAGCACACATGCAATGACACTGGTGGATCCATGTGTGGATTGTGAAGAGAACACAAATGCAATGACACTGGTGGATCCATATGTGGTATGTGAGAAGAACAGTCATGAAATTACTCTAGTTGTTGTTACTAAAAAGAACACACATGCAATGCCACTGGTGGATCCATAGGTGGATTGTGAAAAGAGCACAGATGCAATGACACTAGTGGATACATATGTGGTCTCTGAAGAGAACACACATGCAATGACACCAGTTGTTGTTAGTGAAAAGAATATACATGCAATGACACTAGTGGATCCATGTGTGGTCTCTGTAGAGAACACACATTTCAATGACACTGGTGGATCCATATGTGGTATATGAAAAGAACACACATGCAATGACTCTTGTTGTTGTTACTAAAAAGAACACACATGCAATGACACTGTTGTATCCATAGGTGTTATTTGAAAAGAACACACATTTCAATGACTCTGGTTGTTAGTAAAAAGAACACACATGCAATGACATTGGTGTATCCATAGGTGGATTGTGAAAAGAGCACACATGCAATGACACTGGTGGATCCATATGTGGGATGTGAAAAAAATACACATGCAAAGACTCTAGTTGTTGTTAGTGAAAAGAGCATACATGCAATGACACTGGTGGCTCCATGTGTGGTCTCTGAAGAGAACACACATTTCAATGACACTGGTGGATCCATATGTGGTATGTGAAAAGAACACACATGCAATAACTCTAGTTGTTGTTACTAAAAGAACACACATGCAATGACACTGGTGGATCCATAGGGGGTATGTGAAAAGAACACACATTTCAATGACTCTAGTTGTTGTTACTAAAAAGAACACACATGCAATGACACTGGTGGTTCCATATGTGGATTGTGAAAAGAGCACACATGCAATGACACAGGTGGATCCATATGTGGTATGTGAAAAGAACACACATGCAATGACTCCAGTTGTTGTTAGTGCAAAGAACATACATGCAATGACATGGGTGGATCCATGTGTGCTCTCTAAAGAAAACACACATTTCAATGACACTGGTGGATCCATATGTGGTATGTGAAAAGAACACACATGCAATGACTCTGGTTGTTGTTACTAAAAAGAACACACATGCAATGACACTGGTGGATCCATAGGTGGTATGTGAAAAGAACACACATTTCAATGACTCTGGTTGTTGTTACTAAAAAGAACACACATTTCAATGACACTGGTGGATCCATAGGTGGTATGTGAAAAGAACACACATGCAATGACACTGGTGGATCCATAGGTGGATTGTGAAAAGAGCACACATGCAATGACACTGGTGGATCCATATGTGGTATGTGAAAAGAACACACATGCAATGACTCCAGTTGTTGTTATTGAAAAGAACATACGTGCAATGACACTGGTGGATCCATGTGTGGTCTCTGTAGAGAACACACATTTCAATGACACTGGTGGATCCATATGTGGTATGTGAAAAGAACACACATGCAATGACTCTGGTTATTGTTACTAAAAAGAACACACATGCAATGACACTTGTTGATCCATAGGTGGTATGTGAAAAGAACACACATTTCAATGACTCTGGTTGTTGTTAGTAAAAAGAACACACATGCAATGACACTGGTGGATCCATATGTGGTATGTGAAAAGAACACACATGCAATGACTCTGGTTGTTGTTACTAAAAAGAACACACATGCAATGACACTTGTTGATCCATAGGTGGTATGTGAAAAGAACACACATTTCAATGACACTGGTTGTTGTTAGTAAAAAGAACACACATGCAATGACACTGGTGGATCCATAGGTGGATTATGAAAAGAGCACACATGCAATGACTCTGGTTGTTGTTACTAAAAACAACACACATGCAATGACACTGGTGGATCCATAGGTGGATTGTGAAAAAAGCACACATGCAATGACACTGGTGGATCCATATGTGGTATGTGAAAAGAACACACATGCAATGGCTCCAGTTGTTGTTAGTGAAAAGAACATACATGCAATGACACAAGTGGATCCATGTGTGGTCTCTATAGAGAACACACATTTCAATGACACTGGTGGATCCATATGTGGTATGTGAAAAGAACACACATGCAATGACTCTGGTTGTTTTTACTAAAAAGAACACACATGCAATGACACTGGTGGATCCATAGGTGGATTGTGAAAAGAACACACATTTCAATAACTCTGGTTGTTGTTACTAAAAAGAACACACATGCAATGACACTGGTGGATCCATATGTGGATTGTGAAAAGAGCACACATGCAATGACACTGGTGGATCCATATGTGGTATGTGAAAAGAACACACATGCAATGACTCTGGTTGTTGTTAGTGAAAATAACACACATGCACTGACACTGGTGGTTTCATGTGTGGTCTCTGAAGAGAACACACATGCAATGACGCTGGTTGTTGTTAGTAAAAAGAGCACACATGCAATGACACTGGTGGATCCATGTGTGGATTGTGAAGAGAACACAAATGCAATGACACTGGTGGATCCATATGTGGTATGTGAGAAGAACAGTCATGAAATGACTCTAGTTGTTGTTACTAAAATAAACACACATGCAATGCCACTGGTGGATCCATAGGTGGATTGTGAAAAGAGCACAGATACAATGACACTAGTGGATACATATGTGGTCTCTGAAGAGAACAAACATGCAATGACACCAGTTGTTGTTAGTGAAAAGAATATACATGCAATGACACTAGTGGATCCATGTGTGGTCTCTGTAGAGAACACACATTTCAATGACACTGGTGGATCCATATGTGGTATATGAAAAGAACACACATGCAATGACTCTTGTTGTTGTTACTAAAAAGAACACACATGCAATGACACTGGTGGATCCATAGGTGGTATGTGAAAAGAACACACATTTCAATGACTCTGGTTGTTAGTAAAAAGAACACACATGCAATGACATTGGTGTATCCATAGGTGGATTGTGAAAAGAGCACACATGCAATGACACTGGTGGATCCATATGTGGGATGTGAAAAGAATACACATGCAAAGACTCTAGTTGTTGTTAGTGAAAAGAGCATACATGCAATGACACTGGTGGCTCCATGTGTGGTCTCTGAAGAGAACACACATTTCAATGACACTGGTGGATCCATATGTGGTATGTGAAAAGAACACACATGCAATGACTCTAGTTGTTGTTACTAAAAAGAACACACGTGCAATGACACTGGTGGATCCATAGGGGGTATGTGAAAAGAACACACATTTCAATGACTCTAGTTGTTGTTACTAAAAAGAACACACATGCAATGACACTGGTGGTTCCATATGTGGATTGTGAAAAGAGCACACATGCAATGACACAGGTGGATCCATATGTGGTATGTGAAAAGAACACACATGCAATGACTCCAGTTGTTGTTAGTGAAAAGAACATACATGCAATGACATTGGTGGATCCATGTGTGCTCTCTAAAGAGAACACGCATTTCAATGACACTGGTGGATCCATATGTGGTATGTGAAAAGAACACACGTGCAATGACTTTGGTTGTTGTTACTAAAAAGAACACACATGCAATGACACTGGTGGATCCATAGGTGGTATGTGAAAAGAACACACATTTCAATGACTCTGGTTGTTGTTACTAAAAAGAACACACATTTCAATGACACTGGTGGATCCATAGGTGGTATGTGAAAAGAACACACATGCAATGACACTGGTGGATCCATAGGTGGATTGTGAAAAGAGCACACATGCAATGACACTGGTGGATCCATATGTGGTATGTGAACAGAACACACATGCAATGACTCTAGTTGTTGTTATTGAAAAGAACATACGTGCAATGACACTGGTGGATCCATGTGTGGTATCTGTAGAGAACACACATTTCAATGACACTGGTGGATCCATATGTGGTATGTGAAAAGAGCACACATGCAATGACTCTGGTTGTTGTTACTAAAAAGAACACACATGCAATGACACTTGTTGATCCATAGGTGGTATGTGAACAGAACACACATTTCAATTACTCTGGTTGTTGTTAGTAAAAAGAACACACATGCAATGACACTGGTGGATCCATATGTGGTATGTGAAAAGAACACACATGCAATGACTCTGGTTGTTGTTACTAAAAAGAACACACATGCAATGACACTTGTTGATCCATAGGTGGTATGTGAAAAGAACACACATTTCAATGACACTGGTTGTTGTTAGTAAAAAGAACACACATGCAATGACACTGGTGGATCCATAGGTGGATTCTGAAAAGAGCACACATGCAATGACGATGGTTGTTGTTACTAAAAAGAACACACATGCAATGACACTGGTGGATCCATAGGTGGATTGTGAAAAGAGCACACATGCAATGACACTGGTGGATCCATATGTGGTATGTGAAAAGAACACACATGCAATGGCTCCAGTTGTTGTTAGTGAAAAGAACATACATGCAATGACACAAGTGGATCCATGTGTGGTCTCTGTAGAGAACACACATTTCAATGACACTGGTGGATCCATATGTGGTATGTGAAAAGAACACACATGCAATGACTCTGGTTGTTGTTACTAAAAAGAACACACATGCAATGACACAGGTGGATCCATAGGTGGTATGTGAAAAGAACGCACATTTCAATGACTCTGGTTGTTGTTAGTAAAAAGAACACACATGCAATGACACTGGTGGATCCATAGGTGGATTGTGAAAAGAGCACACATGCAATGACACTGGTGGATCCATATGTGGTATGTGAAAAGAACACACATGCAATGACTCCAGTTATTGTTAGTGATTAGAGCATACATGCAATGACACTGGTGCATCCATGTGTGGTCACTGAAGAAATCACACATTTCAATGACACTGGTGGATCCATATGTGGTATGTGAAAATAACACACATGCAATGACTCTGGTTGTTGTTGCTAAAAAGAACACACAAGCAATGACACTGGTGGATCCATAGGTGGTATGTGAAAAGAACACACATTTCAATGACTCTGGTTGTTGTTACTAAAAAGAACACACATGCAATGACACTGGTGGATCCATAGGTGGATTGTGAAAAGAACACACATTTCAATGACTCTGGTTGTTGTTACTAAAAGAACACACATGCAATGACACTGGTGGATCCATATGTGGATTGTGAAAAGAGCACACATGCAATGACACTGGTGGATCCATATGTGGTATGTGAAAAGAACACACATGCAATGACTCTGGTTGTTGTTAGTGAAAATAACACACATGCACTGACACTGGTGGTTTCATGTGTGGTCTCTGAAGAGAACACACATGCAATGACTCTGGTTGTTGTTAGTAAAAAGAGCACACATGCAATGACACTGGTGGATCCATGTGTGGATTGTGAAGAGAACACAAATGCAATGACACTGGTGGATCCATATGTGGTATGTGAGAAGAACAGTCATGAAATGACTCTAGTTGTTGTTACTAAAAAGAACACACATGCAATGCCACTGGTGGATCCATAGGTGGATTGTGAAAAGAGCACAGATGCAATGACACTAGTGGATACATATGTGGTCTCTGAAGAGAACACACATGCAATGACACAAGTTGTTGTTAGTGAAAAGAATATACATGCAATGACACTAGTGGATCCATGTGTGGTCTCTGTAGAGAACACACATTTCAATGACACTGGTGGATCCATATGTGGTATATGAAAAGAACACACATGCAATGACTCTTGTTGTTGTTACTAAAAAGAACACACATGCAATGACACTGGTGGATCCATAGGTGGTATGTGAAAAGAACACACATTTCAATGACTCTGGTTGTTAGTAAAAAGAACACACATGCAATGAGATTGGTGTTTCCATAGGTGGATTGGGAAAAGAGCACACATGCAATGACACTGGTGGATCCATATGTGGGATGTGAAAAGAATACACATGCAAAGACTCTAGTTGTTGTTAGTGAAAAGAGCATACATGCAATGACACTGGTGGCTCCATGTGTGGTCTCTGAAGAGAACACACATTTCAATGACACTGGTGGATCCATATGTGGTATGTGAAAAGAACACACATGCAATGACTCTAGTTGTTGTTACTAAAAAGAACACACATGCAATGACACTGGTGGATCCATAGGGGGTATGTGAAAAGAACACACATTTCAATGACTCTAGTTGTTGTTACTAAAAAGAACACACATGCAATGACACTGGTGGTTCCATATGTGGATTGTGAAAAGAGCACACATGCAATGACACAGGTGGATCCATATGTGGTATGTGAAAAGAACACACATGCAATGACTCCAGTTGTTGTTAGTGCAAAGAACATACATGCAATGACATGGGTGGATCCATGTGTGCTCTCTAAAGAGAACACACATTTCAATGACACTGGTGGATCCATATGTGGTATGTGAAAAGAACACACATGCAATGACTCTGGTTGTTGTTACTAAAAAGAACACACATGCAATGACACTGGTGGATTCATAGGTGGTATGTTAAAAGAACACACATTTCAATGACTCTGGTTGTTGTTACTAAAAAGAACACACATTTCAATGACACTAGTGGATCCATAGGTGGTATGTGAAAAGAACACACATGCAATGAGACTGGTGGATCCATAGGTGGATTGTTGAAAGAACACACATGCAATGACACTGGTGGATCCATATGTGGTATGTGAAAAGAACACACATGCAATGACTCCAGTTGTTGTTAGTGCAAAGAACATACATGCAATGACATGGGTGGATCCATGTGTGCTCTCTAAAGAGAACACACATTTCAATGACACTGGTGGATCCATATGTGGTATGTGAAAAGAACACACATGCAATGACTCTGGTTGTTGTTACTAAAAAGAACACACATGCAATGACACTGGTGGATCCATAGGTGGTATGTGAAAAGAACACACATTTCAATGACTCTGGTTGTTGTTACTAAAAAGAACACACATTTCAATGACACTGGTGGATCCATAGGTTGTATGTGAAAAGAACACACATGCAATGAGACTGGTGGATCCATAGGTGGATTGTGAAAACAGCACACATGCAATGACACTGGTGGATCCATATGTGGTATGTGAAAAGAACACACATGCAATGACTCCAGTTGTTGTTATTGAAAAGAACATACGTGCAATGACACTGGTGGATCCATGTGTGGTCTCTGTAGAGAACACACATTTCAATGACACTGGTGGATCCATATGTGGTATGTGAAAAGAACACACATGCAATGACTCTGGTTGTTGTTACTAAAAAGAACACACAAGCAATGACACTGGTGGATCCATAGGTGGTATGTGAAAAGAACACACATTTCAATGACTCTGGTTGTTGTTACTAAAAAGAACACACATGCAATGACACTGGTGGATCCATAGGTGGATTGTGAAAAGAACACACATTTCAATGACTCTGGTTATTGTTACTAAAAAGAACACACATGCAATGACACTGGTGGATCCATATGTGGATTGTGAAAAGAGCACACATGCAATGACACTGGTGGATCCATATGTGGTATGTGAAAAGAACACACATGCAATGACTCTGGTTGTTGTTAGTGAAAATAACACACATGCACTGACACTGGTGGTTTCATGTGTGGTCTCTGAAGAGAACACACATGCAATGACTCTGGTTGTTGTTAGTAAAAAGAGCACACATGCAATGACACTGGTGGATCCATGTGTGGATTGTGAAGAGAACACAGATGCAATGAAACTGGTGGATCCATATGTGGTATGTCAGAACAACAGTCATGCAATGAATCTAGTTGTTGTTACTAAAAAGAACACACATGCAATGCCACTGGTGGATCCATAGGTGGATTGTGAAAAGAGCACAGATGCAATGACACTAGTGGATACATATGTGGTCTCTGAAGAGAACACACATGCAATGACACCAGTTGTTGTTAGTGAAAAGAATATACATGCAATGACACTAGTGGATCCATGTGTGGTCTCTGTAGAGAACACACATTTCAATGACACTGGTGGATCCATATGTGGTATATGAAAAGAACACACATGCAATGACTCTTGTTGTTGTTACTAAAAAGAACACACATGCAATGACACTGGTGGATCCATAGGTGGTATGTGAAAAGAACACACATTTCAATGACTCTGGTTGTTAGTAAAAAGAACACACATGCAATGAGATTGGTGTATCCATAGGTGGATTGGGAAAAGAGCACACATGCAATGACACTGGTGGATCCATATGTGGGATGTGAAAAGAATACACATGCAAAGACTCTAGTTGTTGTTAGTGAAAAGAGCATACATGCAATGACACTGGTGGCTCCATGTGTGGTCTCTGAAGAGAACACACATTTCAATGACACTGGTGGATCCATATGTGGTATGTGAAAAGAACACACATGCAATGACTCTAGTTGTTGTTACTAAAAAGAACACACATGCAATGACACTGGTGGATCCATAGGGGGTATGTGAAAAGAACACACATTTCAATGACTCTAGTTGTTGTTACTAAAAAGAACACACATGCAATGACACTGGTGGTTCCATATGTGGATTGTGAAAAGAGCACACATGCAATGACACAGGTGGATCCATATGTGGTATGTGAAAAGAACACACATGCAATGACTCCAGTTGTTGTTAGTGCAAAGAACATACATGCAATGACATGGGTGGATCCATGTGTGCTCTCTAAAGAGAACACACATTTCAATGACACTGGTGGATCCATATGTGGTATGTGAAAAGAACACACATGCAATGACTCTGGTTGTTGTTAATAAAAAGAACACACATGCAATGACACTGGTGGATCCATAGGTGGTATGTGAAAAGAACACACATTTCAATGACTCTGGTTGTTGTTACTAAAAAGAACACACATTTCAATGACACTAGTGGATCCATAGGTGGTATGTGAAAAGAACACACATGCAATGAGACTGGTGGATCCATAGGTGGATTGTGAAAACAGCACACATGCAATGACACTGGTGGATCCATATGTGGTATGTGAAAAGAACACACATGCAATGACTCCAGTTGTTGTTAGTGCAAAGAACATACATGCAATGACATGGGTGGATCCATGTGTGCTCTCTAAAGAGAACACACATTTCAATGACACTGGTGGATCCATATGTGGTATGTGAAAAGAACACACATGCAATGACTCTGGTTGTTGTTACTAAAAAGAACACACATGCAATGACACTGGTGGATCCATAGGTGGTATGTGAAAAGAACACACATTTCAATGACTCTGGTTGTTGTTACTAAAAAGAACACACATTTCAATGACACTGGTGGATCCATAGGTTGTATGTGAAAAGAACACACATGCATTGAGACTGGTGGATCCATAGGTGGATTGTGAAAACAGCACACATGCAATGACACTGGTGGATCCATATGTGGTATGTGAAAAGAACACACATGCAATGACTCCAGTTGTTGTTATTGAAAAGAACATACGTGCAATGACACTGGTGGATCCATGTGTGGTCTCTGTAGAGAACACACATTTCAATGACACTGGTGGATCCATATGTGGTATGTGAAAAGAACACACATGCAATGACTCTGGTTGTTGTTACTAAAAAGAACACACATGCAATGACACTTGTTGATCCATAGGTGGTATGTGAAAAGAACACACATTTCAATGACTCTGGTTGTTGTTAGTAAAAAGAACACACATGCAATGACACTGGTGGATCCATAGGTGGATTATGAAATTGCACACATGCAATGACTCTGGTTGTTGTTACTAAAAACAACACACATGCAATGACACTGGTGGATCCATAGGTGGATTGTGAAAAAAGCACACATGCAATGACACTGGTGGATCCATATGTGGTATGTGAAAAGAACACACATGCAATGGCTCCAGTTGTTGTTAGTGAAAAGAACATACATGCAATGACACTAGTGGATCCATGTGTGGTCTCTGTAGAGAACACACATTTCAATGACACTGGTGGATCCATATGTGGTATGTGAAAAGAACACACATGCAATGACTCTGGTTGTTTTTACTAAAAAGAACACACATGCAATGACACTGGTGGATCCATAGGTGGATTGTGAAAAGAACACACATTTCAATGACTCTGGTTGTTGTTACTAAAAAGAACACACATGCAATGACACTGGTGGATCCATATGTGGATTGTGAAAAGAGCACACATGCAATGACACTGGTGGATCCATATGTGGTATGTGAAAAGAACACACATGCAATGACTCTGGTTGTTGTTAGTGAAAATAACACACATGCACTGACACTGGTGGTTTCATGTGTGGTCTCTGAAGAGAACACACATGCAATGACGCTGGTTGTTGTTAGTAAAAAGAGCACACATGCAATGACACTGGTGGATCCATGTGTGGATTGTGAAGAGAACACAAATGCAATGACACTGGTGGATCCATATGTGGTATGTGAGAAGAACAGTCATGAAATGACTCTAGTTGTTGTTACTAAAATAAACACACATGCAATGCCACTGGTGGATCCATAGGTGGATTGTGAAAAGAGCACAGATACAATGACACTAGTGGATACATATGTGGTCTCTGAAGAGAACACACATGCAATGACACCAGTTGTTGTTAGTGAAAAGAATATACATGCAATGACACTAGTGGATCCATGTGTGGTCTCTGTAGAGACCCAACATTTCAATGACACTGGTGGATCCATATGTGGTATATGAAAAGAACACACATGCAATGACTCTTGTTGTTGTTACTAAAAAGAACACACATGCAATGACACTGGTGGATCCATAGGTGGTATGTGAAAAGAACACACATTTCAATGACTCTGGTTGTTAGTAAAAAGAACACACATGCAATGACATTGGTGTATCCATAGGTGGATTGTGAAAAGAGCACACATGCAATGACACTGGTGGATCCATATGTGGGATGTGAAAAGAATACACATGCAAAGACTCTAGTTGTTGTTAGTGAAAAGAGCATACATGCAATGACACTGGTGGCTCCATGTGTGGTCTCTGAAGAGAACACACATTTCAATGACACTGGTGGATCCATATGTGGTATGTGAAAAGAACACACATGCAATGACTCTAGTTGTTGTTACTAAAAAGAACAAACATGCAATGACACTGGTGGTTCCATATGTGGATTGTGAAAAGAGCACACATGCAATGACACAGGTGGATCCATATGTGGTATGTGAAAAGAACACACATGCAATGACTCCAGTTGTTGTTAGTGAAAAGAACATACATGCAATGACACTGGTGGATCCATGTGTGCTCTCTAAAGAGAACACACATTTCAATGACACTGGTGGATCCATATGTGGTATGTGAAAAGAACACACGTGCAATGACTTTGGTTGTTGTTACTAAAAAGAACACACATGCAATGACACTGGTGGATCCATAGGTGGTATGTGAAAAGAACACACATTTCAATGACTCTGGTTGTTGTTACTAAAAAGAACACACATTTCAATGACACTGGTGGATCCATAGGTGGTATGTGAAAAGAACACACATGCAATGACACTGGTGGATCCATAGGTGGATTGTGAAAAGAGCACACATGCAATGACACTGGTGGATCCATATGTGGTATGTGAAAAGAACACACATGCAATGACTCCAGTTGTTGTTATTGAAAAGAACATACGTGCAATGACACTGGTGGATCCATGTGTGGTCTCTGTAGAGAACACACATTTCAATGACACTGGTGGATCCATATGTGGTATGTGAAAAGAACACACATGCAATGACTCTGGTTGTTGTTACTAAAAAGAACACACATGCAATGACACTTGTTGATCCATAGGTGGTATGTGAAAAGAACACACATTTCAATTACTCTGGTTGTTGTTAGTAAAAAGAACACACATGCAATGACACTGGTGGATCCATATGTGGTATGTGAAAAGAACACACATGCAATGACTCTGGTTGTTGTTACTAAAAAGAACACACATGCAATGACACTTGTTGATCCATAGGTGGTATGTGAAAAGAACACACATTTCAATGACACTGGTTGTTGTTAGTAAAAAGAACACACATGCAATGACACTGGTGGATCCATAGGTGGATTCTGAAAAGAGCACACATGCAATGACTCTGGTTGTTGTTACTAAAAAGAACACACATGCAATGACACTGGTGGATCCATAGGTGGATTGTGAAAAGAGCACACATGCAATGACACTGGTGGATCCATATGTGGTATGTGAAAAGAACACACATGCAATGGCTCAAGTTGTTGTTAGTGAAAAGAACATACATGCAATGACACAAGTGGATCCATGTGTGGTCTCTGTAGAGAACACACATTTCAATGACACTGGTGGATCCATATGTGGTATGTGAAAAGAACACACATGCAATGAATCTGGTTGTTGTTACTAAAAAGAACACACATGCAATGACACTTGTTGATCCATAGGTGGTATGTGAAAAGAACACACATTTCAATGACACTGGTTGTTGTTAGTAAAAAGAACACACATGCAATGACACTGGTGGATCCATAGGTGGATTCTGAAAAGAGCACACATGCAATGACTCTGGTTGTTGTTACTAAAAAGAACACACATGCAATGACACTGGTGGATCCATAGGTGGATTGTGAAAAGAGCACACATGCAATGACACTGGTGGATCCATATGTGGTATGTGAAAAGAACACACATGCAATGGCTCAAGTTGTTGTTAGTGAAAAGAACATACATGCAATGACACAAGTGGATCCATGTGTGGTCTCTGTAGAGAACACACATTTCAATGACACTGGTGGATCCATATGTGGTATGTGAAAAGAACACACATGCAATGACTCTGGTTGTTGTTACTAAAAAGAACACACATGCAATGACACAGGTGGATCCATAGGTGGTATGTGAAAAGAACACACATTTCAATGACTCTGGTTGTTGTTAGTAAAAAGAACACACATGCAATGACACTGGTGGATCCATAGGTGGATTGTGAAAAGAGCACACATGCAATGACACTGGTGGATCCATATGTGGTATGTGAAAAGAACACACATGCAATGACTCCAGTTATTGTTAGTGATTAGAGCATACATGCAATGACACTAGTGCATCCATGTGTGGTCACTGAAGAAAACACACATTTCAATGACACTGGTGGATCCATATGTGGTATGTGAAAATAACACAAATGCAATGACTCTGGTTGTTGTTGCTAAAAAGAACACACAAGCAATGACACTGGTGGATCCATAGGTGGTATGTGAAAAGAACACACATTTCAATGACTCTGGTTGTTGTTACTAAAAAGAACACACATGCAATGACACTGGTGGATCCATAGGTGGATTGTGAAAAGAACACACATTTCAATGACTCTGGTGTTGTTACTAAAAAGAACACACATGTAATGACACTGGTGGATCCATATGTGGATTGTGAAAAGAGCACACATGCAATGTCACTGGTGGATCCATATGTGGTATGTGAAAAGAACACACATGCAATGACTCCAGTTGTTGTTAGTGAAAAGAACACAAATGCACTGACACTGGTGGTTTCATGTGTGGTCTCTGAAGAGAACACACATGCAATGACGCTGGTTGTTGTTAGTAAAAAGAGCACACATGCAATGACACTGGTGGATCCATGTGTGGATTGTGAAGAGAACACAAATGCAATGACACTGGTGGATCCATATGTGGTATGGGAGAAGAACAGTCATGAAATGACTCTAGTTGTTGTTACTAAAAAGAACACACATGCAATGCCACTGGTGGATCCATAGGTGGATTGTGAAAAGAGCACAGATGCAATGACACTAGTGGATACATATGTGGTCTCTGAAGAGAACACACATGCAATGACACCAGTTGTTGTTAGTGAAAAGAATATACATGCAATGACACTAGTGGATCCATGTGTGGTCTCTGTAGAGAACACACATTTCAATGACACTGGTGGATCCATATGTGGTATATGAAAAGAACACACATGCAATGACTCTTGTTGTTGTTAATAAAAAGAACACACATGCAATGACACTGGTGGATCCATAGGTGGTACGTGAAAAGAACACACATTTCAATGACTCTGGTTGTTAGTAAAAAGAACACACATGCAATGACATTGGTGTATCCATAGGTGGATTGTGAAAAGAGCACACATGCAATGACACTGGTGGATCCATATGTGGGATGTGAAAAGAATATACATTCAAAGACTCTAGTTGTTGTTAGTGAAAAGAGCATACATGCAATGACACTGGTTGCTCCATGTGTGGTCTCTGAAGAGAACACACATTTCAATGACACTGGTGGATCCATATGTGGTATGTGAAAAGAACACACATGCAATGACTCTAGTTGTTGTTACTAAAAAGAACACACATGCAATGACACTGGATCCATCGGGGGTATGTGAAAAGAACACACATTTCAATGACTCTAGTTGTTGTTACTAAAAAGAACACACATGCAATGACACTGGTGGTTCCATATGTGGATTGTGAAAAGAGCACACATGCAATGACACAGGTGGATCCATATGTGGTATGTGAAAAGAACACACATGCAATGACTCCAGTTGTTGTTAGTGAAAAGAACATACATGCAATGACATGGTTGGATCCATGTGTGCTCTCTAAAGAGATCACACATTTCAATGACACTGGTGGATCCATATGTGGTATGTGAAAAGAACACACATGCAATGACTCTGGTTGTTGTTACTAAAAAGAACACACATGCAATGACACTGGTGGATCCATAGGTGGTATGTGAAAAGAACACACATTTCAATGACTCTGGTTGTTGTTACTAAAAAGAACACACATTTCAATGACACTGGTGGATCCATAGGTGGTATGTCAAAAGAACACACATGCAATGACACTGGTGGATCCATAGGTGGATTCTGAAAAGAGCACAGATGCAATGACACTGGTGGATCCATATGTGGTATGTGAAAAGAACACACATGCAATGACTCCAGTTGTTGTTATTGAAAAGAACATACTTTCAATGACACTGTTGGATCCATGTGTGGTCTCTTTAGAGAACACACATTTCAATGACACTGGTGGATCCATATGTGGTATGTGAAAAGAACACACTTGCAATGACTCTGGTTGTTGTTACTAAAAAGAACACACATGCAATGACACTTGTTGATCCATAGGTGGTATGTGAAAAGAACACACATTTCAATGACTCTGGTTGTTGTTAGTAACAAGAACACACATGCAATGACACTGGTGGATCCATATGTGGTATGTGAAAAGAACACACATGCAATGAATCTGGTTGTTGTTACTAAAAAGAACACACATGCAATGACACTGGTGGATCCATGTGTGGTCTCTGAAGAGAACACACATTTCAATGACACTGGTTGTTGTTAGTAAAAAGAACACACATGCAATGACACTGGTGGATCCATAGGTGGAAATTGAAAAGAGCACACATGCAATGACTCTGGTTGTTGTTAGTAAAAAGAACACACATGCAATGACACTGGTGGATCCATAGGTGGATTGTGAAAAGAGCACACATGCAATGACACTGGTGGATCCATATGTGGTATGTGAAAAGAACACACATGCAATGGCTCAAGTTGTTGTTAGTGAAAAGAACATACATGCAATGACACAAGTGGATCCATGTGTGGTCTCTCAGAGAACACACATTTCAATGACACTGGTGGATCCATATGTGGTATGTGAAAAGAACACACATGCAATGACTCTGGTTGTTGTTACTAAAAAGAACACACATGCAATGACACAGGTGGATCCATAGGTGGTATGTGAAAAGAACGCACATTTCAATGACTCTGGTTGTTGTTAGTAAAAAGAACACACATGCAATGACACTGGTGGATCCATAGGTGGATTGTGAAAAGAGCACACATGCAATGACACTGGTGGATCCATATGTGGTATGTGAAAAGAACACACATGCAATGACTCCAGTTATTGTTAGTGATTAGAGCATACATGCAATGACACTGGTGCATCCATGTGTGGTCACTGAAGAAAACACACATTTCAATGACACTGGTGGATCCATATGTGGTATGTGAAAATAACACACATGCAATGACTCTGGTTGTTGTTGCTAAAAAGAACACACAAGCAATGACACTGGTGGATCCATAGGTGGTATGTGAAAAGAACACACATTTCAATGACTCTGGTTGTTGTTACTAAAAAGAACACACATGCAATGACACTGGTGGATCCATAGGTGGATTGTGAAAAGAACACACATTTCAATGACTCTGGTTGTTGTTACTAAAAAGAACACACGTGTAATGACACTGGTGGATCCATATGTGGATTGTGAAAAGAGCACACATGCAATGTCACTGGTGGATCCATATGTGGTATGTGAAAAGAACACACATGCAATGACTCTGGTTGTTGTTAGTGAAAAGAACACAAATGCACTGACACTGGTGGTTTCATGTGTGGTCTCTGAAGAGAACACACATGCAATGACGCTGGTTGTTGTTAGTAAAAAGAGCACACATGCAATGACACTGGTGGATCCATGTGTGGATTGTGAAGAGAACACAAATGCAATGACACTGGTGGATCCATATGTGGTATGGGAGAAGAACAGTCATGAAATGACTCTAGTTGTTGTTACTAAAAAGAACACACATGCAATGCCACTGGTGGATCCATAGGTGGATTGTGAAAAGAGCACAGATGCAATGACACTAGTGGATACATATGTGGTCTCTGAAGAGAACACACATGCAATGACACCAGTTGTTGTTAGTGAAAAGAATATACATGCAATGACACTAGTGGATCCATGTGTGGTCTCTGTAGAGAACACACATTTCAATGACACTGGTGGATCCATATGTGGTATATGAAAAGAACACACATGCAATGACTCTTGTTGTTGTTAATAAAAAGAACACACATGCAATGACACTGGTGGATC